>LR824617.2:15000-10015000 GCA_902829305.4 Spodoptera exigua
GGAGCAGGTGACGACGGACGTTGTGTACGCCGTCTTCGTCCGCCCCTTCTTCGCTGGCGGAGCGGCGCTGCGAGAGGATCTTCTTCCCGCATGCGCTCCGCCGCCTCCTTCTGTGACATGACGTCCTCACAGAAGGAGGCCACCGCTGCCCATGCCTCCTCACTCCCCAGCATGGATGTTATGACGCTGGGGAGCGAGAGGTCGTTCCCGACCGCTGCCACCAGGGCGCGGCGGGGTTCGTCCCACGATGGGCACACCTCTAAGGTATGCTCTGCAGAGTCCACCGCGGCGCCACAGTGGTGGCATTGTGGCGACTCCTCCCTCCCTATTCGGTGCAGGTACGATCCGAAGCAACCATGCCCGGACAGGACCTGCACCAAGCGAAACGACAGGCAGCCGTGCTGCCGATCGAGCCAGTCGATCAGGACGGGCCCGATGGCGTCCAACGTCCGGCGACCAAACTCTGCGGAGGCGAGTTCCTCAGCCCAGTGCCGAGTGATGGCCTCCCTCACCTCTTCCCGCACATTTTCCCGTTCCCCAAGGGCCGGGGACCGGTTGAGCGCCCTCTGCTCCGCCGTCCAGTCGTACACTCTGGCGAGCACCCATGCCTCGAGCTCCCAAGGAGGGGTACCCGCCAGAGCGCACGCCGCTGCGAAAACCCACTGTGCGATATGCCCTCGCCACCCGCTGTGCAATGGCCCTTTGTGGCCTGCGGATGGCGGCGACGTTCTCCCGTCTGCACAGTGAGTCCGCCCAGATTGGTGCCCCGTATAGGGCCATGCTCTTCAGAATGCCGGCGTATAGACGCCGGCACTGGTCGCCAGGTCTCCCGAGGTTAGGGAGGAGCCACGAGAGGGCGCCCGCAGTCCTCAATAGGCGTGTCGATAGCCCACTGAAATGCGCGCTGAAGCGCCACTTGCTATCGAGGACTAGGCCCAGGTACTTCATCTGGGCCTGCACCCCAATGCGGACACCCTCCACGTGAATGTGCGCGTCAGGCGGTTGGCGTTGCCGGGACCCGTGGAAGAACACTGCCTCGGTCTTGTGCAGCGCCACCGTCAGCCCTAGGCGGGAGACCCTCTCTACCACCCTTGAACCACCCGCCGAAGCCAAGCTGGCCGCCTCTCCGAAATTTCTCCCCCGGGCAGTGAGGAGCGTGTCGTCTGCATAGCAGATGACAGACGTGCCACGGGGGAGGTTGCCCCGCAAGAGCCAGTCGAACCCGATGTTCCACAGGAGTGGTCCTAGAACAGAGCCCTGCGGAACACCGGACTCGACGCGGTACCTTCGCAGCTGGCCAGACTTGTCCACCAGAAGGACAGTGCGGTCCCGCAGGTAGTCCGCCAAGAGCTCCCGCAAATAAGGAGGCACCCCGTGAAAGCGGAGCGCCTCAAGAATGGTGGAGTGGGGAATGGAGTTGAAGGCGTTGGATATGTCGAATGACACCGCCAACAATCCATCCCCCGCATCCATCGCCTCCCTCGCCTGCCCCTTGAGTCGGGAGAGGGCGTCGACAGTCGAGCGTTCAGCTCGAAAGCCAAACTGTGCGTCCGACAGGTCCGGGCCAATTGTGCTCAAGTGTTTGTTGATGCGGGCGGCGATGATCCGCTCGAACATTTTGCCGACCTCATCCAGCAAGACGATGGGTCGGTATGCCGATGGGGAGTCAACCGGCCGCCCTTCCTTCCGAAGGAGGCACAATTGGCCCTCCTTCCATGGCTTCGGGAACCTCTTACGCGTCAGACACGCACTGAAGAGGTCCCGAAATCTTTCCCCCATCTGGAAGGCGGTGATGGCCACCACTTTTGCGGGGACGCCGTCCGGACCTGGGGCTGTCTTCTTCCCCCGGAGGCAGAACGCTGCCCTCTCCAACTCATCAACCGTCACTGGATCGACTTCCTCCTCGACCGATGGAGCCATAACCCGTGGGGCGCTCATCACAGGCGGAGCGAAGTTGCTGTCCCTGCGCGGAAACAGGGACTGGACTACCTCCTCCAGCAACGACGGCTCGAGGGTCTCGGACACTGGGGGGCCGTACGGGCGCAGTTTGTTGCGCGCCGCCCTGTACGGCCTACCAAAGGGATCAGCGTCTAGGCCCTCGGCCATCTCCTCCCTCGCGCGATCCTGTGCTGAGCCCATTCGGGCCGTCAGCTCCCTCTTTGCCTCCACGTAGGCTGCGTAAAGGCGATCCTCATTGACGAGGTCTCGGTTACGCCGCCGCCGGCTCCTGGTGTAGGCCCGCCTGGCTCTCACACATGCGGTCCGTAGCTCCACCAATTCCTCTGACCACCAGTAAACGGCGCGTCGAGGAGGTGGACGGTGGGACCGAGGCATGCAAGAGTTGCAAACCTCGGTCAGGGAGTCCCTCAACTGGGCTGCCGTGGCATCCACATCGTGGACGTCGACAGGTGGCGACAGCCAGTCCTGGACGAACGCCGCCTCCGCTGCAGCTTCCCGGTCCAGGCGGGTAAGCGCCCACCGCGGGAAATGCGACCGAACCTCGCGCGCCCTAGGAGAGCCCTGGGTGGAGATGTCGAACCGCACATATCGGTGGTCAGACAAAGTCTCCACCCGCTCCACCCGCCAGTCTACTACGCAGGCCGCCAAAGAAGGGGAGGCGAAGGCGAGGTCCACGATGGAGCCCCCCTCCCGCCGCACGCAGGTGTGGACTGTGCCTCTGTTTAGAAGGGACAGTCCGGATGAGACGGACCAGGTCTCCACCTCGAACCTAACCTAACCTAACCTAACCTAACCTAACCTAACCTAACCTAACCTAACCTAACCTAACCTAACCTAACCTAACCTAACCTAACCTAACCTAACCTAACCTAACCTAACCTAACCTAACCTAACCTAACCTTTTTTTTTTTTTTTTTTGCGGCACTGGGAAAAATGCTATTACGCATACCCTTCCCGTCGGGGGACGGGAGAGGGTTATGTGGGACTCCCCGGTAAAGTCGTTCCCGGTATACCCACTAAAAAACCCAGTGGCACTCCGGCCTCGCCTGAGTGGAGGGGGTCTGGGAATCCATGACGTCCAGTCCCCCACCGGCGACTGCCCGCCTCATGGCAGGCCCCTCAATTCCCCCCTAGGGAGGAGCCTTTATGATGGCCGGAGCACGGGTGATGCGTGCGATGCTGGCGCTTGCGCCCCCGCGCTTGTCGCCCGCTGATCACCCCCTGGAGCAGGTGACGACGGACGTTGTGTACGCCGTCTTCGTCCGCCCCTTCTTCGCTGGCGGAGCGGCGCTGCGAGAGGATCTTCTTCCCGCATGCGCTCCGCCGCCTCCTTCTGTGACATGACGTCCTCACAGAAGGAGGCCACCGCTGCCCATGCCTCCTCACTCCCCAGCATGGATGTTATGACGCTGGGGAGCGAGAGGTCGTTCCCGACCGCTGCCACCAGGGCGCGGCGGGGTTCGTCCCACGATGGGCACACCTCTAAGGTATGCTCTGCAGAGTCCACCGCGGCGCCACAGTGGTGGCATTGTGGCGACTCCTCCCTCCCTATTCGGTGCAGGTACGATCCGAAGCAACCATGCCCGGACAGGACCTGCACCAAGCGAAACGACAGGCAGCCGTGCTGCCGATCGAGCCAGTCGATCAGGACGGGCCCGATGGCGTCCAGCGTCCGGCGACCAAACTCTGCGGAGGCGAGTTCCTCAGCCCAGTGCCGAGTGATGGCCTCCCTCACCTCTTCCCGCACATTTTCCCGTTCCCCAAGGGCCGGGGACCGGTTGAGCGCCCTCTGCTCCGCCGTCCAGTCGTACACTCTGGCGAGCACCCATGCCTCGAGCTCCCAAGGAGGGGTACCCGCCAGAGCGCACGCCGCTGCGAAACCCACTGTGCGATATGCCCTCGCCACCCGCTGTGCAATGGCCCTTTGTGGCCTGCGGATGGCGGCGACGTTCTCCCGTCTGCACAGTGAGTCCGCCCAGATAGGTGCCCCGTATAGGGCCATGCTCTTCAGAATGCCGGCGTATAGACGCCGGCACTGGTCGCCAGGTCTCCCGAGGTTAGGGAGGAGCCACGAGAGGGCGCCCGCAGTCCTCAATAGGCGTGTCGATAGCCCACTGAAATGCGCGCTGAAGCGCCACTTGCTATCGAGGACTAGGCCCAGGTACTTCATCTGGGCCTGCACCCCTATGCGGACACCCTCCACGTGAATGTGCGCGTCAGGCGGTTGGCGTTGCCGGGACCCGTGGAAGAACACTGCCTCGGTCTTGTGCAGCGCCACCGTCAGCCCTAGGCGGGAGACCCTCTCTACCACCCTTGAACCACCCGCCGAAGCCAAGCTGGCCGCCTCTCCGAAATTTCTCCCCCGGGCAGTGAGGAGCGTGTCGTCTGCATAGCAGATGACAGACGTGCCACGGGGGAGGTTGCCCCGCAAGAGCCAGTCGAACCCGATGTTCCACAGGAGTGGTCCTAGAACAGAGCCCTGCGGAACACCGGACTCGACGCGGTACCTTCGCAGCTGGCCAGACTTGTCCACCAGAAGGACAGTGCGGTCCCGCAGGTAGAACCTAACCTAACCTAACCTAACCTAACCTAACCTAACCTAACCTAACCTAACCTAACCTAACCTAACCTAACCTAACCTAACCTAACCTAACCTAACCTAACCTAACCTTTTTTTTTTTTTTTTTTTTTTTTTTTTTTTCCAGCTGAGAAAAATGCCTAACGCATACACACACCGCCCGGGGAGACGGTGAGGTTATGTGGGGCTTGCACCCACTAAAAAACTCAGCTTTCGTGCCATCTTCTGCCTTTTGGGAGAAACCTAACCTAACCTAACCTAACCTAACCTAACCTAACCTAACCTAACCTAACCTAACCTAACCTAACCTAACCTAACCTAACCTAACCTAACCTAACCTTTTTTTTTTTTTTTTTTTGCGGCACTGGGAAAAATGCTATTACGCATACCCTTCCCGTCGGGGGACGGGAGAGGGTTATGTGGGACTCCCCGGTAAAGTCGTTCCCGGTATACCCACTAAAAAACCCAGTAGCACTCCGGCCTCGCCTGAGTGGAGGGGGTCTGGGAATCCATGACGTCCAGTCCCCCACCGGCGACTGCCCGCCTCATGGCAGGCCCCTCAAATCCCCCCTAGCAAGGAGGAGCCTTTATGATGGCCGGAGCACGGGTGATTCGTGCGATGCAGGCGCTTGCACCCCCGCGCTTGTCGCCCGCTGATCACCCCCTGGAGCAGATGAGGACGGACGTAGTAAACGCCGTCTTCGTGCGCCCCTTCGTCGTTGGCGGAGCGGCGCTGCGAGAGGATCTTCTTCCCGCATGCGCTCCGCCGCCTCCTTCTGTGACATGACGTCCTCACAGAAGGAGGCCACCGCTGCCCATGCCTCCTCACTCCCCAGCATGGATGTTATGACGCTGGGGAGCGAGAGGTCGTCCCCAACCGCTGCCACCAAGGCGCGGCGGGGTTCATCCCACGATGGGCACACCTCTAGGGTGTGCTCTGCAGTATCCACCGCGGCGCCACAGTGGTGGCATTGTGGCGACTCCTCCCTCCCTATTCGGTGCAGGTACGATCCGAAGCAACCATGCCCGGACAGGACCTGCACCAAGCGAAACGACAGGCAGCCGTGCTGCCGATCGAGCCAGTCGATCAGGACGGGCCCGATGGCGTCCAACGTCCGGCGACCAAACTCTGCGGAGGCGAGTTCCTCAGCCCAGTGCCGGGTGATGGCCTCCCTCACCTCTTCCCGCACATTTTCCCGTTCCCCAAGGGCCGGGGACCGGTTGAGCGCCCTCTGCTCCGCCGTCCAGTCGTACACTCTGGCGAGCACCCATGCCTCGCGTTCCCAAGGAGGGGTACCCGCCAGAGCGCACGCCGCTGCGAAACCTACTGTGCGATATGCCCTCGCCACCCGCTGTGCAATGGCCCTTTGTGGCCTGCGGATGGCGGCGACGTTCTCCCGTCTGCACAGTGAGTCCGCCCAGATAGGTGCCCCATATAGGGCCATGCTCTTGAGAATGCCGGCGTATAGACGCCGGCACTGGTCGCCAGGTCTCCCGAGGTTAGGGAGGAGCCACGAGAGGGCGCCCGCAGTCCTCAATAGGCGTGTCGATAGCCCACTGAAATGCGCGCTGAAGCGCCACTTGCTATCGAGGACTAGGCCCAGGTACTTCATCTGGGCCTGCACCCCAATGCGGACACCCTCCACGTGAATGTGCGCGTCAGGCGGTTGGCGTTGCCGGGACCCGTGGAAGAACACTGCCTCGGTCTTGTGCAGCGCCACCGTCAGCCCTAGGCGGGAGACCCTCTCTACCACCCTTGAACCACCCGCCGAAGCCAAGCTGGCCGCCTCTCCGAAATTTCTCCCCCGGGCAGTGAGGAGCGTGTCGTCTGCATAGCAGATGACAGACGTGCCACGGGGGAGGTTGCCCCGCAAGAGCCAGTCGAACCCGAAACCTAACCTAACCTAACCTAACCTAACCTAACCTAACCTAACCTAACCAGTCTGTGTCCAACCGTGACCGAGAACACCACGTTTTCGTAACGCTCCGCAATCAAAAATCGTTTTTACTGGTAAATTTTGAACGTACCAAAGCGTGTTATATATCAAAAGTTGTGTAATCACTCCGTGCATGTGGTGGAATAACCCGCATTCACCGTTTTTAATCGTACAAAAAGTTATCTTCAAAATTGTGAGAAAAGTGACAAAAAGTGAGTGAACAACAAACTTTGAATCGTTATAACTTTGAAACGCGATCGGTGACACCAAAATTTTAAAGTGTCATATTGTGGGCCTTACTAAGCTGCGTCGGACACTGAAAACTTGGCGGTAATCGGGCTTCAGGATCGAGAGTTATCAAAAATTTACGGAAAATTCTAACCTCAATTCTGCACACGAGGTTAACGATCCAGACGTCACAGGCTGCTGAAACATTTGGAGCTGAAAGGAAACATCTGGGGCAGCACAAAACTGGTTTCAGAAAAATTTTACCTCTTCTGTACAGGTTTATTTTAACCATTTTATAAGCAAACTTTGAGTGGCTGCCAACTGAAACCTTCAGGAGCTGGCGCTGATTTTCTTGAAGAACTGGGTGCGCGCTAACTGGGAGAAGACAACCACGATAAGTTTATAATTTTAGAATATATTAATCGAGTTAAAATCATTAAAACCTTATAAAATCAGTTTTTCAGGTCTTATTCCTGAAAAAGTACTTTTTCTAAATATTTTAAATTTTTACCAGATAGCCCTTATTTTTACACAAATTTTGATATTTTTAGAAAATTTTTATCACCATAAACCATAAAGTTATTCAATTTTTTGCAATTTTTTAACATAAAATCAAATTAAATAGAATTAATTAAATTCTGACACCAGAATTCCCTTATTAGTGTATATTTCAGCTAGTTTAAGCCCAAACTCGCGACAAATACCTTCGGAAATAACGAAAATAGACTAATTCGTCCAACTTGGTTGACAAGGTTAAAAATTTCAAAACTTAATATCTCTAAGGGTATTTGGCTTAGCGAACTCGTTTTGCCACGATTTGTCGTGGGAAACTAGGAATAATAACGTGGATAGGTTAAAGTGCCATTTTTCGGCACTTGTTGGTTTTAGCCTCAAAACCGCTGCTGTAGTATAGGGGAGATCAAGACACGAGTGGCTGTCCAAACCGCAACTTTTTCCGACCGGCGGTTGCGGAGATATAGCGGTTTAAAGCCAGCATTTGACAGCTGGGCGGCCATTTTGTAAAACTTTAATATCAAATATCTCCGCTCCTGTGAGGCGTGGAGAGTTGCGGTTTTCACAGTAGTAATTGTAGCATCAAACTCTAATCTATCAAGTAGTTTTCAGCGGAATCGGGGCTAAAATTTTTCAGGTGCCTGAAAACAATCTCATTGAGTAGCACTGGTGGAGACGAATACGGAGAGTCCAAGCACGGGTGTTCTGTGACCGCTGGAAGTTAAAATATAGCTCGGACAATTTTAAATTTGACAGATCCTCTACTGTCAAAATAAATTTTAAATTGCTGTATCACCCGAACCAGTGGTCGTAGAGGGCTCGCGTTTTCACTGGGATTGTCGGCCTGACCTTCTCTACTAGATTTAGAATCTTTCAGGAGCTTTCAGGACCTGAAATTATTCGGAGCTGAAACCTGTCCCACAAGTCGGACCTCAGCGAGACCATTCCGGGGAGCCTAAGCACGGTGGTATTCGGACGAACGGTTCCGGAGAAAACCGTAGGTTAACGGATTCTGGGAGCCATCTGACGCTGACAACCAGAATTTCGGGCTGGGTTTTCTCGGGAACCCTTTAGACTAGGGTGGCCGTGTTTGGGTTCATTGGAGAGGGCTCCGAGAGACCTATCCGGTGAGAGGCTGAGATCGACTCTATCTAGAGTCGAAAAATTATTGACGCTTTTTTTTCCAAAACTTTAGTCAAAGTAAGGATCCTGCAGGCTTCTGGACACCAGACCAGTGTCTGGTTACTAGTTTTTAATTTATTTTTGTGTCGTACACCGTCCCTCCTATTGGGGACGTTAAGCTAGCTACCTAAATTAAAATTATTTTTATATTTTTGTGTTTACCTTGCTTTATAGACCGTCGTCCCTCCTATTGGGGACGTCAAATTACTTTAATATCTAATTTTAATTACTATTTATTATCCCTTTTATTGTAGACCGTCCCCCCTATTGGGGACGTTAAGCTAGTAAATAAGCTAAATTATTTTGTATTTTGTGTTTTGTGCCGTAGACCGTCCTTCATATTGGGGACGTTAAGATTCTAATATTTAATTTATATATATAAAATTTTCATTTATTATTCTTATTAATTTATTTTTTGTCTGACCGTCACCCCTATTGGTGACGTGTATTAATTCAATTGTGTTAGCTAGGTTAAGTGTAATAATTAGTAAACATGTCCCCGCCTCTCGGGAAGAACGTCAAAAGCATAACGGTCGCACACACGGAGCGAAAGGAAGACAAGAAACCGCGCGAGGCCATCGCCCAACAATTGCCACAGCACAGTGCCCGCCCGACAGAGAGCCCAACTGCAAGAGCAAATAGATTATTCCAGGCCGCAAAGGCCCAGCTGGAGTCGTCGGGGAACTTGAAGTCGACCATCAAGGAGGGCGTTCTGGACAGTCTGTCAGGACTGTACGGGACAGTCCTCCAGGTGGACGAGCGCCTTCGTTCCCTGGAGCTCCAGCTGGAGCAGTTGCGGTCCGAAAAAGAAAAAGAGCTCAGAAAATCAGTGGAAGAAAAGGATAGAGTAATAGAGGAGCTGGCTCGGGGCATGCATAAGGACATTGGGGTAAAAATCGGGGAGCTCGTCACCAACACTGAAACAATCAAGAAAATGATAAATCACGACATTATGAACCGGTTTGACGAGTATCCCCCGGGTAGGGCGCTGTGCGGGAACATTAAAAAACTAGAGGGCCTAATGGAAGAAATGAAGGAAGTAAGGAAGACGAGTGAACGGACTAGCAAAAAAGTGGAGGAAAGTGCAAAAGTGACGGAAAACATGGGAAGGATGACAGAAGATGTATGCAAGGTGATAAAAGAGACAGGTATGAAAGTCGAGGCGGTCGGGGTGCAGGTTGGGGAGGTCGGGGAGGGGGTGAGGAAAAATGGAGAAACCGTAAGGGAGACCGGGAAAGCCATGGAGGCCCTCAAGGCCCCGGTGGCTACGTACGCCGAGACATTGAGGGCCCCAAAACCCAAGACCCAGCCCCTCCCTTGCCGCCCGGGCCACGCCCTGATCGTATCCTCATGTACGGAGACGGATACGAGTGAGAACGTGATAGGTAAAGTCAGGGAGGCCCTCGACGCGCGTAGGTCGGGGATGCAGATCGAAAGGGTAAGGAAAGTTAGAGATGGTAAGATAGTGATCTGCTGCGGTAATAAGGAAGACTTAAAGAAAACCGAGGACCAGCTGAAGAACACCGACGGCCTCAAGTTCGAGCCTGCGGCGAGCCGGGACCCGAGAGTGGTGATAAGGAACGTGTTCAGCTACAACTCTGAAAAGGACATTGTGGAGTCCCTCAAGGTCCAAAATAAGAGATTGTGGCTGGACATGGATCCGAGCCACTTTAGGGTCAAAGAGGCTTACCGCAAGAAAGCGCGAAATCCGCATCAGGCCCATGTAATCCTACAGGTCTCCCCTCAGGTATGGCGCAGGCTGACTGAGGCGGAGAGGATATACATTGACATCCAGGGCCTGACCGCCGAGGACCAGTCGCCACTGGTGCAGTGTACTCGCTGTCTGGGGTACGGCCACGGTCGCAAGTTCTGTAGGGAGAAGGTGGACCTCTGCGGCCATTGCGGGGGGGAGCACGACCGTGCGGAGTGTCCTTCCCGCGGTGGCGGGGGGGTCCCCGTCTGTCGGAATTGCGACCGGGCCGGGCGACGGGGAGCGGGACATAACGCGTTCAGTGGCGACTGCCCCGTTCGACAAAAATGGGACGCGATAGCGCGTGCCTCGGTGAGCTATTGCTAAGGGCGCCGCAGCAGATCAAGTGTGTGAGGGAAACTTTGTGGTATACCAGGCCAATCTCCAGCGTGGACGCTTGGCGACTCAGGAGTTAGTCATGTCTTCTCACAGGGGCAGTGTTGGGGTCGCCCTTGTCCAGGAGCCTTACGTCGGCGCGGAGGGGCGGGTCGGCAGCTTCCGTGGCGTCAGGGTGATACAGAGGGAGGCTGCGAGGACCAAGCCCGTCAAGGCGGCAGTCATGGTCTTCGGTGTCGATCTGGAGGTTCATGTGAACCCTCAGATCGTCACTGAGAATATTGTGGCTGTCGTTCTGAAGGCGGGCGACTGGACCATGGCGGCTATCTCTGTGTACCTTGAGGGCACGGAGGACATCGAGCCGTACCTCGCGCAATTGCGTGACTTCATGGGTCGGGTCGGCACCAACAGGATCATCGTGGGAGGTGATTGGAATGCATGGAGTCCGTGGTGGGGGAGCGTCGAGGAGGACACCAGAGGGGAAACCTTGAGGGGGTTCTTTGACGACCTGGAGCTGCACGTGTTGAACACAGGAGTCGTCCCCACCTTCGATACAATCCGTGGAGGCAGGAGGTACACGAGTCACGTCGACGTTACCGTCTGCACCCACGGATTGTTGAGAAGCGTCCGAGAGTGGAAAGTGGACGACTCCGTGACTAGCTCAGATCACAGGGCGATACGTGTGGTTCTGGGTCTCAGGGTGCCCCCTCGGGGAGGTACCCGGTGGACTACTCGACGCTTCAACACTCGGAAAGCTGAATGGGGTCGTTTCACCGAGGAAATGCGTAGTAGGATGACAACCCGGGGACTAAACCTGGAGCGAATTAATAACATAAACAACAAGACTGAATTAGAGGGGGTGGTTAAAGATTTCATTGAATGTGTGGGCGAGGCGTGCGAGGAAACAATTCCGCCCCACAAACCACCCAAACAGAACAAACGCTTTCCTTGGTGGAACGACGAATTGGAAGGGATGCGTCGCGACGTGAACACGAAACGCCGTAGAATCCGGTGTGCCGCGCCGCGGCGCAGACAGCATGTTGTGGACGACTACCTGGGCGCCAAGGCAGACTACGAGAGGAGGGTTGTCGTTGCCCAAACGGAGAGCTGGAAGGAGTTTTGCTCGAAGCAGGAGAGGGAATCAATGTGGGATGGGATCTACCGGGTGCTGAGAAGAACGTCAGGTCATCAAGAGGACCAGCTACTCGTCGAGGATGGAGTTGTGCAGAGCCCGGATCAATCCGTCGCGCTGCTGGCCGGGACGTTCTTTGCCGATGACGATCACGGTGTGGATCATGAGATCCACACCGTCATCAGAGACAAGGCGGACCTGGTCAGCATGCGCCTTCCGGGAGAAACGGACGACCCCCCGATCACCAAGGGGGAGCTGCTCCGGACTCTGCGCAGCGCCAATCCCAAAAAGGCACCGGGTCCGGATGGCTTCACCAGCGATATATGTTGCACTGCAATATATGCAGAGGTGGAGCTGTTTTTAGCCATCCTGAACCGGTGTCTTGACCTGGCGTGCTTCCCAGCGCCATGGAAGGAGGCTGCTGTCGTGGTGCTAAGGAAACCGGCGCGACCAGACTACGCGCGCGCAAAGTCGTACCGACCTATTGGACTACTGTCCACCCTGGGCAAGCTACTGGAAAAAATTATATGCCGAAGGTTAAGATGGCACGTCTTGCCCAAGTCCAATGCGAGGCAGTACGGCTTCACACCGCAGCGCAGCACGGAGGACGCGCTGTATGACCTGACGCAGCACGTCAGGAGCATCCTCCACAGGAAGGAGACCGCCCTATTGGTTTCCCTCGACATCGAGGGGGCATTCGACAACGCATGGTGGCCGGCTATAAAGTGCAGAATGATAGAGAAAGGCATCCCCGTTAATTTGAGGCGTCTTGTCGAGGACTACTTTCGGGATCGGAGCGTGGTGGTACATTATGCGGGAAGAACAGTGCGGAAGCCGCAGACAAAAGGATGCGTGCAGGGCTCCATCGGTGGACCTCTCTTCTGGAACATGCTGCTGGACCCCCTCCTGGACACCTTGGATGGGCTGGGCGCGTACGTGCAGGCGTTCGCGGACGATATCGTTCTGGTGTTCTCCGGACAAACGGCGCTCGAAATCCAGCGGGAAGCCAACGCCGCTTTGGCCCGTGTGCGCGACTGGGGTGTCACGAATAAGCTTCGCTTTTCCGCCGAAAAAACCCAGGCGATGGTAGTCACGCGAAAGCTTAAGTATGACACTCCGGTCGTGCAGATGGGCGGCGTTGACATCTCGATGGTGACCGAGCTCAAGATCCTCGGAGTCATCGTCGACAGTAAACTAACATTTAATCAACACGTTGCCTATGTCTGTCGTAAGGCAACAAACTTGTATAGGAAACTGTCGACGATGGCTCGGGTGGAATGGGGCTTGTGCCCGGAGATCATCAGAACGATATATTTTGCCGTGGTCGAACCCACTATACTGTACGGCGCGAGCTCCTGGGCGAAGGCCGCCGAGAAGATCTCTGTGCAGAAGATCTTTGCTACCGTCCAAAGGGGTTTTGCACAGAAGATCGCCAAGTCGCATCGGACGGTGTCGCTCCATGCGGCGCTCACGCTGTCGGGTCTCCTCCCGCTAGACCTTCGAGTCTGGGAGGTGGCGCGACTGTATGAGTGCAAAAGGGGTCGCCCGATTGATGAGCTGGAATCCCGCGAACTGGAGGAGCGTGAGGCCTTTATCAAGGCCCCTCATCCCGCCAGTGAGCCGGATGTTGATTATCGGTGTCTGGAGGATATGCTCCCCGAAACTGTTGCTCGGCTGCAGCTCCCCGCTCATCTGATTTACACTGACGGTAGTAAATCGGTGGACGGGGTCGGGGCAGCGTACTCCTACTGGCGGGATGGGACCGAGATTCGGACCAGGAGGATGAGGCTGGAGTCGATGTGCACCGTCTTTCAGGCGGAGTTGCTCGCGATAGCCAGGGCAACAGACCTGGTTGTCCGGGGTGGCTTCGGGTGCGCGGCGGTGCTCAGCGACTCCCGATCCTCGCTGGACTTGATCCGAAACTCGGAAACGCACCACCCTCTCGCTACCCATATTCGAAAGAATATTAGGGAGTTGGAAGGGAGAGGTAAAATCCTTCAGTTCTTTTGGGTGAAGGCTCACGTCGGGATCCCCGGCAACGAGCGCGCCGACGAGTTGGCGAGGCTAGCGGCGGCTCAGTCCAGGGTCGCCCCGGCCTACGACAGGTGTCCAGTATCATACGTCAAAAGACGCATCAGGGAGGGAGCGGTTCATCGCTGGAACGAGAGGTACACCGGCGGAGCGACGGCTGAGGTCACCCGCATGTTCTTCCCCGATGTATCACGCGCTTACAGGGTTTTGGGGTACCTCGACAGGACATCCATCTGGGCTCAGACCCTGACGGGACACGGTGGCTTCGCAGCGTATCTCCACAAATTTAAATTAAAAGATAGTGCGGCCTGTGTGTGCGACCCCGAGGTACCGGAGACTATTCAACACCTTTTGCTAGAATGCCCGAGGCATGACCGCGACAGATACGACCTGGAAGTAAGTACTGGAACCAAACTGAACGAAATAACAATTGCCGAATTAATGGCCAACAAAGACTCCAGGCCGAGTCTGAAACGGTACTGCCTCAAAATCGCAAAGATTGCAATTGACAGAAACAAAACTAGATAATCTCGTTCTGTTTCTGCCAATTGCGATCCCCATAGATCTCCGGTACTCTCTAAATTGTAAATGCCGTCGGCAAGAGCTGACATTGAAATATATATACTTACGATACTACATATAGAAGTAAGCAAATAAGATTAATTGAACAAAACACGCAGATACTGTTTAGCTGTAAGAAAATTGTATCTAAATATTATAAACAAGAGACATGAGGGAAAAGAGCGACCCTAAAAAAGAATAGTGACACAAAGCCGCAAAAAATACAAAGCGGTTAACAAAAGACAAGTAATAAAAAACTAAACAGCAATAAAAAAAGATTCTTGCCACGCAAGAAGGAAAAGACGGCATAAAAAAAAAAAAAAAAAAAAAAAAAAAAAAAACCTAACCTAACCTAACCTAACCTAACCTAACCTAACCTAACCTAACCTAACCTAACCTAACCTAACCTAACCTAACCTAACCTAACCTAACCTAACCTAACCTAACCTAACCTAACCTAACCTAACCTAACCTAACCTAACCTTTTTTTTTTTTTTTTTTTTTTTTGCGGCACTGGGAAAAATGCTATTACGCATACCCTTCCCGTCGGGGGACGGGAGAGGGTTATGTGGGACTCCCCGGTAAAGTCGTTCCCGGTATACCCACTAAAAAACCCAGTGGCACTCCGGCCTCGCCTGAGTGGAGGGGGTCTGGGAATCCATGACGTCCAGTCCCCCACCGGCGACTGCCCGCCTCATGGCAACCTAACCTAACCTAACCTAACCTAACCTAACCTAACCTGCAAAGCCACTAAAAAAGAAGGCACCGACTTGGCCCACACAGCCTTTAGCGAAGACTGTCAGGAACGCCAAAAATGGGATGGCATAGCGAGATCCCGCGTTTCCTATTGCTGAGGACGACCACAACGAACAAACAAGCCAACCAGTCGCCCTCCAAAACACAAAATCACCGACAGCGAGATTGCACTTCATACAAGTCAATCTCCAACGCTCCAAGCTGGCAACGGAAGAACTGCATGTGACGGCTCAAGCAAGGGGAATAACAATAGCACTTGTCCAAGAACCATACATTGGAAATACAGGTGTTATGAAGCAATTCCCAGGCACGCAGGTCATCCAGTGCAGCTTGAACCGCCAAAAACCGGTAAAAGCAGCGATAGTTGTCTTCGGTGGTAGCGTTGAAGTCATTCATGACCCCCAGCTGGTGACGGAAAACATCGCCGCCGTACTATTAAGAGTGGGCCAGCTAAACCTAGGGGTGCTGTCGGTCTACTTCGAGGGCGACCAGGAAATAGAACCATACCTTTCTGCCACACACAACACAATACACAAACTACATACACACAATATCGTACTAGGGGGCGACATAAATGCTTGGAGTCAGTGGTGGGGAAGTGTCTCTGAAAACCATCGCGGAGCGGCATACAACGCTTTTCTCAATGAGCGGGATCTCCAGATCTTAAACAGCGGCCAAGTGCCGACGTTCGAGACATACAGGGGAGACAGGTGGTGCACAAGCATCGTAGACGTAACAGCTTGCAGCGTGCCAATGCTAGGCAAAATCGACGACTGGCGGGTGGAAAGGAATACCACTACCTCGGACCACAACGCAATAACCTTCTCGATGCGTCTAGAGAAAGCCCTAGAACCCCTAAGGCCAATCTCGACACGCATCTACAAAACCAAGAAGGCCAAGTGGTCAGAATTCCGCTCGCACTTCAAAGCTGGACTGCTAGAAAACCACCTCACGGTACCCGGCATCTCGGGCATCTCGAACCAAGAAGATCTGGAATCATTCGTCACCGCGTATATATGTAATATCCACCGCTCATGCGAGGAAGCTATACCCGCTCTAGGACTAAGAAAATATGATGCGAAACCTCCGTGGTGGAATCGCTCATTGGACTCCCTGAAAAAGGACACCTTAAGGAAGAAAAGGAGAATTAGGAACGCGGCAGCCAGCCGGAGACACTTCACCATCCAGGAGTTTATTGCGGCACGAAACGCCTACACTGCGGCGGCCACGGAAGCTGCCACAGCAAGTTGGAAGAAATTCTGCTCAAAACAGGACCGAGAAAGTATGTGGGATGGCATTTACAGGGTACTAAAAAAGACAGCCAAGAGACAAGAGGATACCCTCCTCAGAAACACCTCGGGTGAGACGCTCAGTCCAGAGCAATCAGCGGATCTCTTGGCAAGGACCTTTTACCCTGACGACTCATCTGAGCACGATCAGCCACACCACAGAGCACTCAGAAGGCTTGCGGAAGAAGAAAACCCTCTAGGACTGTCTCCCGAAGACCCGCCGTTTACACTGGCGGAGCTGGAAATGGTTCTCCAAGGCCAAAATCCGAAAAAAAGCTCCGGGCCCTGATGGGTTGACGGCAGACATCTGCATAGCGGCAATAAACTGCGACAGGGGGGTGTTTCTAGGGATGGCCAATAAGTGCTTGTCCCTGTCGTACTTCCCAAAACAGTGGAAGGTCGCCCACGTGTGCATACTCCGCAAGCCTGGAAAAGAAGATTACACCAATCCAAAATCATACAGGCCAATTGGATTGCTCTCGGTCCTGGGCAAAATAGTCGAGAAGCTCCTGGTGGGCCGGCTGCAGTGGCATTTGCTTCCTACACTGAACACCAACCAATACGGATTTATGCCACAGCGCGGAACCGAGGATGCCCTCTATGCACTAATGGGACATATTCGTGCCGAAATCAAAGCCAAAAAGATCGTGCTTTTGATATCACTGGACATAGAGGGAGCATTCGATAACGCGTGGTGGCCAGCACTCAAAAGACAGATGGTGGTCAAGAACTGTCCCAGGAATTTGTACGCTCTTGTTGCCTCATATTTAAAAGATCGCAGCATTACAGTGAACTACGCTAGAGCGTCTTGTGGAAAGGGAACCACGAAGGGATGCGTCCAAGGCTCAATAGCCGGACCGACATTCTGGAACCTTATCCTAGATTCACTGCTGCAAAAAATGGCCAGCAAAGGCATCTACTGCCAGGCCTTCGCGGATGACGTTGTCCTTGTCATATCGGACCACACCACCGGTCCCCTGCAGGAGTGTGCGAACGCCGCCCTGAGCATGGTGTCGGACTGGGGCGTCAGGAATAAGCTCCGTTTTGCAGCGCACAAAACAAACGCGATGGTGCTGACGAGGAAGCTTAAGTATGACGACCCGGTCCTCCACATGGCCGGCACGCAGCTGAACCTCGTCCAGGAGGTTAAACTGCTGGGTCTCACAATAGACTCCAAACTCACCTTCAACGCGCACGTGTCGGCCACCTGTAAAAAGGCGGCAGACATCTACAAACAGCTGGCGTGCGCGGCGAGGGTGACATGGGGCCTCAACAGAGAGATAATAAGGACGATATACGTGTCGGTGGTGGAGCCCATCGTGATGTATGCGGCGAGCGCGTGGGAGCCTGCGGCGGGAAAACTGATGACCAAAAACCAGTTTGACTCTCTGCAAAGGGGCTTCGCGCAGAAAATTTGCAAAGCGTACCGCACGGTGTCTCTAACATCGGCACTCGTCCTGTCTGGCCTACTCCCCTTAGACCTACGAGTAATTGAGGCAGCAACCCTTTTCAAGATCAAAAAGGGCCACTCTCAAAAGTTTATACCGCCGGATCGGCAGCTGGAGAGCAATGTACACCACTCCCAACATCCTCACCCAGCGTCGCTCACAATAACAGAGTACGCATGCTTAGAGGATCTAACTCCAGAAAACCCAGAAACCCACCAAGCAACCCGTCCGCAAATATACACGGACGGCAGTAAGATAGAAGGGAAAGTCGGAGCTGCCCTAACTTGGTGGGAAAACGGAAAGGAGTTAAAGAGCTGCACCTTCGGCCTGGAGCCTCACAATACTGTCTTCCAATCGGAGATGTACGCTCTCTTCAGAGCTGTTGAGATGGTGAGGGAATCTGGAGCGACTTCCGTTGACATCTTGAGCGACTCAAGATCCTCGCTCGACCTTCTGAGGGGTCCTTCTGTCACTCATCACTTGGCACTCAAAATTAAGAGGTACATAAAAGAAATCGAAGAGGAGGGCAGAGAGGTGAGATTCTTCTGGCTGAGGGCCCACGTGGGGACCGCCGGAAACGAGAGAGCGGATGAGCTGGCTAAAAGGGCGGCACTATCGGGGAGTTCCTCGGACTACAATCAAGTCCCAATCTCCTACATCCGAAAGAGCATACGTGAGGAGACCATCAAGAGGTGGCAGGAACGGTACCAAGTCTCCAGCACGGGGGCTGTCACAAAAGCGTTTTTCCCGGACGTCCTGGTAGCGAAAAGGATTCTCGCAAATATGATCCTGTCACCGGTCCTCACTCAAGTTTTCACGGGTCACGGGGGATTCTCAGCGTATCTCCACCGCTTCCATCTGAAGGAGAGTCCCTCGTGCGTCTGCGACCCCGACTGCGACGAGACTATATGGCACTTGCTCTTCGACTGCCCAAGATTTTGTAGAGATAGGGTGGACCTGGAGCTGAGACTCGAAATCCAGCTGAGTCAGCCCACACTCCATACCATCATGGAGAAACTGGCCACAAGGGAGCCATTCTTGGCATTCGCGAGTAGAGTCGCCTCAGTTGCGGCGGGCGCAAACAAAACAACAGTAGTCTCGTCGACCCGCGGACTGCCACCATCTGCACAAACACGTACACACACGAACACTTCTACACAGACAACCTCAGCAACGCATAGCGCAACCACACACACCACACACACCACACGATCTACGGCAGGGGCAACAATGACACCGAACTCTCAACCAACAACAGCAGCGGCGTCACAGCCTCAGTCGACCCCCACCGCCATGACCATCGCGCGGTTCCTGTCACACGGAGGAAGTGGAGAGCCGGGCATCAGACTGCGCGGAGTGGCCCTGTTTATGAACAAGGAGACGGAAACGCTCGGCATAAGCTTCTGCGTGGGCTCAAGTAGGGCGGGCGCTCGGATAGCCATCTCACCAGGCTTATCCGCTCTGATCAACGGGAGCACCACGAAAACGACCATCGGAGGCAGAAAATACGCAGCTCTGCCTACAGTGGAAATAGCTTCCCACCGATGCCGTCTGTTACGAGCGAAACAAAAAACAATCGCGCTCCTCGAATGGGGAGAAGAAACCCCATTCGCACAAGCAAGCTCACTGCTCCAAAAGATCAGAGAAGCGGGAGAAGGCACGAACATCGCGGCCCGAACTATTAGCGTCGACGCGATGGCGATCGGATGGGATAGAGGAGAAGTCGCAGACCGCCTGGGCTGCTTAAAAGCCTCAGAACAGCATGAGGTGATCGTCTATGAAGACAGAGGAGAAAACCTGAGTTTCCTTAAAGCTCCTAAAGATTCAGCCGCAGGCAGGACAAACCCCAGCATTGACCCATCCGGTCAAAGCGCGTCAGACAGGGCTCAGCAGAGGGCGGATGCGGGGAGAGCTGCGGAGGAGCAGGGCAAGACCGGCAGCCCAGACGATGGGGCTAAAAACAAGAGCCGCCTGAAAGCCATCGGCTCCTTCCTGCGCAATCTACTTCCGGGCCCGAGCCGCGCCAACCCATCAATAACCCAGGAAAGGGCGGTGGCGGACTTTTTCAAGAAAAAGGCAAAAGAACCGGCACCGCCAAGGGTCACATTGACAAGGGCCGACAAAGGACACGTGACGCCGCCGACATACACGGAGGTAGCGGGCGCTGCGGACCACATGAGGAATGCCTTTCTCGAGTACATCGCGATAGTGAGAGCAACCAAAGAGGTCAATCTCAGAACTTGCCGGAAGATCATGCAGACCTACCAACGCCAAACAGAAGGTCTGCTAAGGGTTCTACTCGAGGAGGCCGGGGCAGCCATATATGACAACGACACCTCGCAGGTAATTGCAGGGGAGATGAGTGGGTCATATATGGCGGCCTACAGCGACACCTGTGGTTTCGTTGCCCTGGACAAGGACAGGACGGAGCGCTCGGGAACGACAACATTCAAGACCCCACAGGGACACCCGACGGTGGTCACCGCCAAATGCACAAAAATCATGCTGGACGACAGGATCCTGGAGATGGCAAGCTCCATCTCTGGGCCTCCGGACCGTCCGGCGGGACAGGGGGGTTGGGCGGTGCCCAGCGTTCGCTGGATAAACGGGGTCCCGGGTTGCGGCAAAACTACCTGGGTGGTGGAAAACTTCGACGAGGAGAAGGAGGTCATAGCCACCACGACAACTGAAGCTGCCAAACAGCTGAAAGAAAGACTCAGAGGGAGTCTGGGAGATCGCACAAATACAAAAGTGCGCACGATGGCCTCAATATTAGCGAACGGTTTCAAAGCCAACGAGACCTACTACCGTCTCACGGTAGACGAGGCTTTGATGAACCATTTTGGGGCCATCGTGATGGCGGCAAGGTTGGCTGGTGCTAGAGAGGTGGTCCTCGTCGGTGATGTCAACCAGCTACCATTTTTGGACAGGGAGAACCTATTTACAATGAGATACTCCCGTCCGGTCTCGGTGGCTGGGATCACCCAGGAGCTACTTTGCACACGCCGCAGCCCGATGGACGTGGCGTTGGCTCTGAGCGAAATATACTCCGGTATCTATTCCTCGAAAACGGCGCTGTCAACGGTTCACTCCTTGAGAGCGGAAGGTTACACAGGGGCGCAGATACCAGCCGCCGCCCAGAATACCCTATTCCTGGTGCATACTCAAGAGGAAAAAGCTCTCCTTATTGACCAGGGATACGGCGCCGGAGAGGGCTCGCGCACACTGACTATACACGAAGCGCAGGGTTTGACCTACGACAGCGTCATCATAATTAACACCAAGTCCAGGAAATTGGCCATCCACAACAGCATTCCCCACGCAGTTGTGGCCGTGTCTAGACACACATCCAGCTGCGTGTACTACTCCGATGACGCCGACGACGCCACGGGCCGCTTTGTAAGGAAAGCGATGGCCGCCACCACAAAAATGGTCATCGACTATAATCTAAAGGCGGCCATACAACATCGCGATGAGACCGTAATGGGAGAACTCCTACAACTGGCGAGCTTCCTGGTCGGCGGCGGAAGTGGAGGTTCGTGATTGGCCAGCCAATGGTGTTGTGTGTCATGTGTTTGTATGTCTCAATAAAATAAATAGAATGTAACATATTTGTTCCAATATTGACATTGTATAATGTGCCTATTGCTAAAAAGTAAGACAATGTAATTAAATATAATAAGAGTAAGTTAATATAATTAATGTAATAGTAATAAGTTTGTAAGTAACATTGTAAATTTAATGCTTAGTAGTAGTATATATATATAGTAGTAGATTATATTAGTATATTATTAAAAAAATTATTAAAAAAAAAGAAAAAAAAAAAAAAAAAAAAAAAAAAAAAAAAAAAAAAAAAAAAAAAAAAAAAAAAAAAAAAAAATTAATAAATAAACAAAAAAAAAAAACATATATTATATTGCATGTGAACTCACGCTAGTTTTTAAAGATAATTTTAAGATAATTGTCCTCCCGTCCGTGAGGAAATCCAATACTGTAAACATTCAGAATTAATGTAAACAAAATATTAAAGGAGTAAAAAAGAGCGCGGACGCTTATGTCTGCGGATAATGTTTTATTTAAAAAAAAAAAAAAAAAAAAAAACCTAACCTAACCTAACCTAACCTAACCTAACCTAACCTAACCTAACCTAACCTAACCTAACCTAACCTAACCTAACCTAACCTAACCACGCATGGTGGCCGGCTATAAAGTGTAGAATGATAGAAAAAGGCATCCCCGTTAATTTAAGGCGTCTTGTCGAGGACTACTTTCGGGATCGAAGCGTGGTGGTACATTATGCGGGAAGAACAGTGCGGAAGCCGCAGACAAAAGGATGCGTTCAAGGCTCCATCGGTGGACCTCTCTTCTGGAACATGCTGCTGGATCCCCTCCTGGACACCTTGGATGGGCTGGGCGCGTACGTGCAGGCGTTCGCGGACGATATCGTTCTGGTGTTCTCCGGACAAACGGCGCTCGAAATCCAGCGGGAAGCCAACGCCGCTTTGGCCCGTGTGCGCGACTGGGGTGTCACGAATAAGCTTCGCTTTTCCGCCGAAAAAACCCAGGCGATGGTAGTCACGCGAAAGCTTAAGTATGACGCTCCGGTCGTGCAGATGGGCGGCGTTGACATCTCGATGGTTACCGAGCTCAAGATCCTCGGAGTCATCGTCGACAGTAAACTAACATTTAATCAACACGTTGCCTACGTCTGTCGTAAGGCAACAAACTTGTATAGGAAACTGTCGACGATGGCTCGGGTGGAATGGGGCTTGTGCCCGGAGATCATCAGAACGATATATTTTGCCGTGGTCGAACCCACTATACTGTACGGCGCGAGCTCCTGGGCGAAGGCCGCCGAGAAGATCTCTGTGCAGAAGATCTTTGCTACCGTCCAAAGGGGTTTTGCACAGAAGATCGCCAAGTCGCATCGGACGGTGTCGCTCCACGCGGCGCTCACGCTGTCGGGTCTCCTCCCGCTAGACCTTCGAGTCTGGGAGGTGGCGCGACTGTATGAGTGCAAAAGGGGTCGCCCGATTGATGAGCTGGAATCCCGCGAACTGGAGGAGCGTGAGGCCTTTATCAAGGCCCCTCATCCCGCCAGTGAGCCGGATGTTGATTATCGGTGTCTGGAGGATATGCTCCCCGAAACTGTTGCTCGGCTGCAGCTCCCCGCTCATCAGATTTACACTGACGGTAGTAAATCGGTGGACGGGGTCGGGGCAGCGTACTCCTACTGGCGGGATGGGACCGAGATTCGGACCAAGAGGATGAGGCTGGAGTCGATGTGCACCGTCTTTCAGGCCGAGCTGCTCGCGATAGCCAGGGCTACAGACCTGGTTGTCCGGGGTGGCTTCGGGTGCGCGGCGGTGCTCAGCGACTCCCGTTCCTCGCTGGACTTGATCCGAGACTCGGAAACGCACCACCCTCTCGCTACCCATATTCGAAAGAATATTAGGGAGTTGGAAGGGAGAGGTAAAATCCTCCGGTTCTTTTGGGTGAAGGCTCACGTCGGGATCCCCGGCAACGAGCGCGCCGACGAGTTGGCGAGGCTAGCGGCGGCTCAGTCCAGGGTCGCCCCGGCCTACGACAGGTGTCCAGTATCATACGTCAAAAGACGTATCAGGGAGGGAGCGGTTCATCGCTGGAACGAGAGGTACACCGGCGGAGCGACGGCTGAAGTCACCCGCATGTTCTTCCCCGATGTATCACGCGCTTACAGGATCTTGGGGTACCTCGACAGGACATCGATTTGGGCACAGTTACTGACAGGACATGGTGGCTTCGCAGCGTATCTCCACAAATTTAAATTAAAAGATAGTGCGGCCTGTGTGTGCGACCCCGAGGTACCGGAGACTATTCAACACCTCCTGTTAGAATGCCCGAGGCATGACCCCGACAGATACGACCTGGAAGTAAGCACAGGTATAAAACTTAATGAAATAACAGTTGCCGAATTAATGGCCAACAAAGACTCCAGGCCGTATCTGAAACGGTACTGCCTCAAAATCGCAAAGATCGCAATCGACAGAAACAGAACCAGATAATCTCGTTCTGTTTCTGCCGACTGCGATCCCCATAGATCTCCGGTACTCTCAAAAACTTGTAACTGCCGTCGGCAAGAGCTGATATGTAAAAGACTAAAGAAATGTCATAGAAATAACACTAAGGTAACATTTAACGAAACGTCAATTACAGATATTAGTTTAGTAATAAGAAAATTGTATACTAAAATTATAAGATAAATGAGGGAAAAGAGCGACCCTAAAAAAGAATACTGACACAAAGCCGAAAAAATGTAAAGCGGTAAAAAAAAAAAAAAAGACGAATAACAAACAAAACAGCACTAAAAAAAGATTCTTGCCATGCAAGAAGGATGAGACGGCAATTAATAAAAAAAAAAAAAAAACCTAACCTAACCTAACCTAACCTTTTTTTTTTTTTTTTTTTTTAACGGGGGGAAATCCTCATGGACTTCCTCCGCCTGGGGAGAGGCGGAGGGGCGTGCCGGACTCTTACCGGCTAAAACCACCCCGGTGTCTTCTCGCACGTGCGCGCGGGGCCGCGGGAATCCACATTCTTCCGCAGCCCCACACTAGTGCTGGCCCGGTCTGTCCGGGCCTCGTCTCTAGCACGGGGTAGTGAGGTGTTCGACTACCCCGTGCATCCTCTTAGAGGCGCGCGTAGACACCGCGCGCGCCTTCGCCTCGGGTCCATCGGATAGGGGGCGGGGACTTCCCCAAGTCCGTCGCCCCTGGACCCATTCATGGGGGGCGGAAGAGGGCGTTATCCGCCCTTCTTCTGCGCCCGGTGCGTCTTCTGCGGCCTGGGAAGGGAGTGGAGATCTCCCTCTCCCGTTCCGCAGCTTCCTTCTGCGATATCACGTCCTCGCAGAAGGACACCACCGCGTCCCACGACTCTGCGCTACCGACCATACTACGAACCACGGCCGGCAGCGACAGATCGCCTCCCACTTCTGATGTGAGGGCACGGCGCTGCTCCTCCCAAGCCACACACTCGGCGAGCGTGTGTTGCGCCGTGTCCTCCCCACAATGGACGCAGTGGTGGCACCGAGCGTCCGGCTCCCTGTCTATGCGGCACAGGTACTTGCCGAAGCAACCGTGCCCCGACAATACCTGTGTCACCCTGAACGACAGGGAGCCATGCCTTCTCCCGAGCCAGTCGTCGAGTACTGGCCGGATCGCCTCGACGGTAGCGAGGCCGGCGGTAGGGCGCAGAAGCCTCTGCCGCCATTCCGCCACCAGGACCTGACGGAGCTCCTCTCGGCGCCGCGCGATCTGCCGCTGCACCGGTCTCGAGCCCCGTGCCCGCTCTTCCTCGCGCCATCGATATAATGACGCGAGTACTTTCGCCTCTAGGTCCCAGGGCGGGGATCCGGCCAGGACGCAAGCCGCCTCGTAGGAGATCGTGCGATACCCGCGGACGACTCTGACGGCCATCGCCCTCTGCGGCTTCCGCAGAATGGCGAGAGTACTGGCCGTCATGTCGAGCGCCCACACAGGGGCCCCATACAGGGCCATGGATCGCACGATTCCCACGTACAACCGCCTACAGGCGGCGCTCGGGCCCCCCAAGTTGGGAAGCAACGTTGAAAGCGCGCCTGCTGCACCCATCAGCTTGGGCGCCAGCCGCCGGAAGTGGGGACCGAATTCCCAACGGCTGTCGAGCACCAATCCCAGGTACTTCATGGTGGACTCGACAGCTATCCGGGTCCCACTGACCACGATGTGTGATCCCGGCGCCGGCGCGCGTCGGGGGCCATGAAACACCATGGCCTCCGACTTGTTCAGGGCCACCTCCAGGCCCAGGCGCCGGATGCGGTTCACCACCTGTGACACCGCAGCCGTGGCTATCAACGTCGCTTCCCTGTGCGAGCTCCCCCGGGCAGTGACAAGCGTGTCGTCCGCATAACACGTCAAGTCGGCGCCCGACGGGAGTTCGCCTCTCAGCACCCAGTCGTATCCGATGTTCCACAGGAGCGGTCCCAGGACCGATCCCTGTGGGACACCGCACGACGTGAGGCGCCGACCGGCACCGTCACGTCCCCGATAGGTGACGCATCTACCTTCCAGGTAAGCCCCTACTGTACGGCGGAGGTAGGGAGGCACACGGTGGTAATGCAGCGCCTCCCGAATACAACTCCAGGGCAGGGTATTGAAGGCGTTGGAGATGTCCAAGGACACCGCCAGCACCACCCCACACCGTTTCCTCCGCCAGGGCCCTCACGCGCATGATGGCATCTATGGTGGAGCGCCCCCGACGAAACCCAAACTGTTTATCGTCTAGGTTCGGCCCCTCCCTGCACAAGTGGCTGACGAGGCGATCTGCGATAATACGCTCAAAAAGTTTGCCCGCCTCGTCTAGCAACACTATGGGCCGATACGCGGACGGCGAGTCCGCGGGGCGCCCCTCCTTCCTGAGCAGGACCAGCCTCCCCGCCTTCCACACACTGGGAAACTGGCCCCGCTCGAGACATGCCGTGAAGAGCCCCCTCAGCTGGGGCTCTAGCTCCTTCAGAGCTAAGACGAGAGCTCGACCAGGAACTCCGTCGGGTCCGGGCGCTGTGTTCTTGGCCCGGAGTCGCGACACGGCCGCTCTCGTCTCTGCTTGCGTCACCTCGGGGACATCGGTGCTCTCCTCTTCTGGAGAGTCTGTGGCTGAGGGCGAAGCCATCGCCGGGGGAACGTGTCCCGCTCGCTCAGGGAAGAGGGCCGACACTACCGCCTCTAGCAACTGGGGTTGCATCGTCTGGGTAAGTGGAGGCGCCCAGGCCCGCAGCTTGCCCCGTGCCCAACGGTAGGGGCGCAACCTAACCTAACCTAACCTAACCGTTTCTTTCTTTCATTCTTTCATTCGTTTTTTTTTTTTTCTTTCTTTCTTCCTTTCATTCTTTATTTCTTTCTTTCTTTTTTCTTTCATTCCTTCTTTCTTCTTTCTTTCTTTCTTTCTTTCTTTCTTTCTTTCTTTCTTTCTTTCTTTCTTTCTTTGCTGCTCGCTGATGCCATGTATGACACTGAAGGTCGGCGGATTAGGATGGGATGAGATCCGTTTATGCATTCTACCCTTGGAGACGAGTTTGTTTCTCGCAGGATAATCCCAACACTGCTGCTGACTCTCTTGCTGATATGGTGTTGCAAGGGATGGTACTCTTCGTTCCGTCCTCTGTGGTCCTCGTCGGTGGCAGATCTCGGTCCTTGGTTCGGCTCTTTTTCTAGAAAAGTTTCGTTCAGGAAGCAAAATGCTTACCCAGCCTTGACTGATGCAGCGGCGGCGCGGGATGTAAATAACGTTTTAAAAGGAGTACAACTTTGCCTCCAGGTCCTTCAAAAGAGTTATAGCGGGTCCAAGTCAAACCATATCGGTAGAGTTGGAGAGAGGCTTAAGCTTTTTTTTTGTTTTTTTTTCAGGAACTCTTTCGTTTTGATGTCTCGCCAAGCTATCAAAGGCAATTTCTGCAGACCATCATTCTCACCTCTGCACGTGGGGGAGTAGTTTACCTGACACACTGTTGGGCACAGGCGATCGAGTCCAAGGGAGAAGCGATGGCAGTCATTGTGGAAGTAGCGAAGGCCTTCGATCGGGTATGGCACAAAGAGTTTTTTCGACGCTGCCTTCCTAATGAGCTTCCCGAGAAACTGTGTAAATGGGTATCCAGCTTCCTTGCAGACAGAAGCATAGAGGTCGCGGTCGACGGTGAATGCGCTGATTACTTGTCTGTGAACGTTGGTGTCCCTCGATCTGTTGCTCCTCCCTATCAATGATATGTTGGATGACAGCACGGGTCACGCCTTTTACGCTGGCCATGCTTACAATTCTCGAGAAAAGGTCATCAAAAATCGAGACTTATTTAGAGAGAATCTCAGATTGGGGTAGACTTTCCGTGGTTAAATTTAATCCCACAAAGACACCGGTCTCTATATTCACCGCTAAAAAACTGCCGTTGGTCGTATCTCCTCAATTTCAGAGCATCCCCCAATACTATAATGGGATACTCGGTGTCGACATATCGAGCTAATTAAATGTTACGAAAAATATGTAGTGTTTATTCCGCGACAAAAATCCAGGCTTGTTGCAGGATGCAATCCCACTCCTATGCAATAATACGGGTACGTATTTGAATATCGAAGATTAAATTACCTACTGTTAAAATATCGATGTTCATAACATCGAAAATGGAAAAATCGAACGACCATAAAACCGAAAATTAAAATAACAAAAGTTTATAGTATCGAATGGTTAAATATCCTACGACCTATATCTAAAATCTAAATATCTACAAAAGTTACATCGAAAGATCCAAATATCGAAATACACATTATCGAATGTCCTAAATATCGAAGTACAAACTATCGAACGTCCGAAATATCGATGGGTACATAGAACATCGAAAATGAATATAGGTACTATCAGTGTCATAAGTGCATAGGGATTTGGGATTTGGAGATTTAGGGATTGAGGAGTGATTGAGGGAGGGGAAGGATTGGGCCTCCGGTAACCTCACTCACACGGCGAAACACAACGCTGTGGTTGTTTCACGCTGGTTTTCTGTGAGGCCGTGGTATCACTCCGGTCGAGCATACCCATTCGTGCCGAAGCATGGCTCTCCCACACTTAAAAATAATAAAATATATTTCGAAACCGAAATAATAAAATATATTTTTAATAGTTTTTTTAAAATAAGAATTCTTATCTGAAAACTTATACTCAAAGGCTTTTGGGTGACATTCGCACAGCACATTATTTAAATAATAAGACATTTGTTATTATTTAAATAAAAAGGTCTTGATACTAGGCTTTATGATTTGGAATAAAAACGAGGACTTGTACCTAACTGTTTATGGAAATTTATTGAATGGTTGAAATCGTGGACTGGTAAGGACTTATGAAATCAAATAGGTATTGGTTTTTAGCTGCAAGTAATTTTTAAGCTTAAATGGGAACTTATCAGCTTAACTTGTTTTCAAGGGGTGTTTTTGAAAGAATACCTATCATTATAATTCTTATTGTTTATATACGTAGTATATCTTTTTAATTAGTGTTGCTTACCATCAAGTTGAATATCTAAAGAAATGATATCTAGATATAGCAGCATTACTGTTAAGTGTTAACGGTTGTGTGTATACGTAAGTACTCTTAAGGGTGTATTAAGATAACATACAACAATATTTCTACATTTAAAAATTGTTTCTGGTCATGAAATGTTGACAAATATTTAAATATTTTTTATAATTTTTATGTAATGCCAATAAACGTCCTAAGGTACCCTCAACGCATACGGTATGTTGGTGGCATGACGTAGTTTTCTCGATCAACGCAAATGGTGCGTTGGTAGCAACGAATGGGATAAGGAACATACGACAGACAGAGAGACAGACAGACAAACATTTTAGCCATTGTATTTTTGGCATCAGTATCGAGTTATCGACTAGGTACCAACCCCTGATAGTTATTTTGAAAATATATTTAATGTACAGAATTGACTTCTCTACAAATTTATATGTATGTATAGATTACTAAACCAAAACTAATACGATCGAAAACCACACTAAAATCGAAATGTTGAATTTAAACAATCATAAATATGTACAAAATATCCTAAAGCTAGTAAAAATAGTTGTCACCCTGATGAAAGAGATGCAAAACATAAATGACGTGTATCAAGGTCATTTTATTAGTCCTCAGTTCTTTTTTCTTGGAGCAACATCCAGTGTACTTTATAATATTCTTGGTTATGGGGCAACACTACAGACGTTTTCACGTGCTGTCAAGTGTCGGTGTCGATGTCAAATTTGACGTGTTATAATATTGAAACAAAACATAACCTCTTTTACGAACTGTTCTTATTTTTCATGTACAGAGTTCTAAAACTTCAATTTGCATTTAATCCTATTCATCATAAGTCCAACTATATCTTCATTGTTGAATACTATATGTACCTACTACTAATTCTAGTAGTATATTGATGAGCCCACGGTATTTTTACGTCGAGATCGTGTAAGTGACGCTCGTCCCTACTTAATTGCGTAATGTTGTTTTAAATGAATAATAAGTGAATTAATGACTGACTTAATACTAATACGAAGGTGCGGCGTGGACCGGAGCCGGGTGTCGTTACGGAGGGCCATTGAAGAGGCAGCTGAGCGTGTGTTCGGGTCGGCGGGCGCGGGCTCGTTGGAGGCGGACGTGGTGGCGTGCGGCGGCGGGCGCGGCCTGCTGAGGGTGAGCGCGCGGCGCCTGGCGCGGCTGCGGGCGGCACTGTCGCTGGCCGGCGCCGAGTTGCGCTCGGTTGGGCTCTCTCCTGTGCCACAATCTCTGCTGTAGACCAGATCTCCAGTGGTACCTATTACCCTTGTAATCACTATATAAAATCTCTTCAACTAAATCGAACTTCTTTGACGAGTTTTCCATTGTTTTTCTTAGTCTGACATTGAACTGTTCATTCTTTTGCTTCAATTTTAATAAGGCGACTAAACCTTGATCTGTATAATTGAACAAGATTTCTTCAAAACTAAAAGTCATGTAGTATATAATTAGTTTAGCTATCCAGTAAAAGCCGATACTGCTACCCTAAAAACTGAAATTCTTACATGTTTATGTTTATTTCTACTTATTAATATTTGGTAAATAAATGTGTGTTGTGTAGAATACTCAAAATGTCGACTCGCTCAGTACTTTCATCTGGCCTGGATGGCAAAGATGTGGTGATTGTTGCGAGCCGAGAAGAGTTGGCTACTCCCAGTAAAGTGAGCCTGCCTGAGCCGGAGCCTACGCCTGGCCTCATTCTTGCAGATGGTTCAATCAATTGGGGCTGTCCATGTCTTGGCGGCATGGCCACAGGCCCCTGCGGCTCACAGTTCAGAGAAGCCTTTTCCTGCTTCCATTACAGGTCTGTTTGTCATTATTATGTTTGTGTGCTCTCATTGTCAGTCTAGCTGACTCTAGTAGCTAGTTCAATTAGTCATGTCATGATGTTAAAGTGATACAAAACCATAAACAATACACAATAATACTTTACATAATATATATTTCAAGTGCTGTGTACCCAATACTCATTGACAATTCTTTGTGATTGGCTGGTCTGCACCCAACCATACACTATGTAATTAAAACTAAGCTTGTAGTCCTTGGCCAAATTCAGATGTGTTCTAAAACTATGAAAAACCTGAAAAAAGAACCAGTAAATGTACAAAATGTACATAATTATAATATGTTTTAATGGTCTATTAAATAATCTGTTTTGCCATAAATTTGATATTAGTACCTGGATGGTGGTAATTTGACACCTGATAATATTACTATAACGGTTTTCACGTGCCCTGTATCATAGTTCCATACTTTATGTAGACACCTATAACATAGCTCAGCCATTGCTGGAATGCTCATGCCAAGCTCGAATGTTACAGCGATGCGGACCCTAAGGGCAGCGACTGTTACGAGAAGTTCAGTGTGATGCAGGAGTGCATGTCCCACTACCCCGAGCTGTACGGGAAGGACGACGATGACGAGCTGGCCGCCGCTATGGACTCTGCCAGCGCCCCCGACGCTCCCTCTGCCGAGGACAAGCCCCAGCAGGCCGCGGTCGGGGCCGCAGGTGACGCGCGCTAGCTGTGTATTGGAACACTCACTTACCCGCTAATATTATTTTACTATTGTTAATAAAGGAGTAGATTAGGTTTACAAATGCTCGTTGTTATTTTCTCTGATAGAGACTGTCGCTGTGGGGGTGTATCACTAACCGGAACACTGAGTGCCAAAAGCCTCCGAAAGTCCGCATCATGGCTGTGGCTGTTTGCGACTGACAATGTCGTTGGTCCTGTCTAATGCTATTAAAAGGCCGAGACGAGCCCAACATTTTATAAGCACTGCGTCCTAACTCTACTTACAGTAACTTCACTTAAAATCTTATTGACTTTTTAAAGAGGTGCCACGATTCATTTGCTCACTGATCATTATGTTTATTGAATTGATTTTTTTTAACTTTGCCCCACAATAGGCTTTTTCCCAGACTCGGAACATTTCGTGTAATTTTGTCAGGTGGATGGGTGAATACTCAGATGTAGGTATATAGCATGCAGTGTGGTGAAGGCAGGGAGGATTGACATCACTTACGTACTCTATTTAACTTATATGTAAACGTAGTGATTGAGGAGCTCAGCAGTGCTGGGATCCCTGGGTGGGACCCCTGGGACCTATTCCTCCAATAACTTTAAACGGAACCGTTCTACAGCAAGTGTCCGAATCTAAATACTTGGGTCTCTGGATGAATGAAAACCTGACCAATGATATGGATAGGCAGCGCAGAGTATTGTCGGTGAGGGGTAGTATGCTTCCCCGCAGGTTTGACAATGCTAACGTCATGTTAAAGTCACACTATTTTTAAAAGTTATTGCCAAACGCTTTGCACGTGCAATATGCGGTGCAATTTCACGAAAAAAAACCTGCAATGCTCTGCGCTTCCAGTACAACAACGTATTCAGGGGTTTGTTGAGGCTCTCGTGGCGGTACAGTGCCTCCGGCATGTTCGCCGACCACAGCACGGACGGCTTCCAGGCGGTAATTCGTAAAAGAACGGCCTCGCTGTGGTCAAGGGTAAATGGTCGAACCAACACACTCTTGAACGTAGTGTCGAGTCGAGCGGACGAACAAACCCTGAGACATGAAAAAATATTGATATTTTAAATTTTAGTAAAATACATCCACTAACACAATATGGACTGTTTAATGTATATTCTGAAATAAATATCTTCAATTTCAATTAAACTCGACCAAATAGGCGTCATCCCAGTCGAATACAGCCTAGAATAGTAGGATCTGCCCTAGTCCGCACATCGGACACATACATACAACCTTTGAACAAATGTGCTGTCATCTGCATACCGAAAGGTACCGAGCCTACGCACAGCGGTCCTGACAGTGCTGACCCCTGAGGAACTCCGGCGCCGCTACCGAATTGATCAAGTCCTCAAAAAGTCTGCTATCCATCTGCCATGTTTCTGTTATAAGTACTTATCTTATAAGTATACCAATTCTGGTAATAATAATACAAAACAATATTATAAAACTACAATTATTAATTATTAGTAGTAGGTACTAGATAACTTTGCAAGTGTATTTTCCTCGGCAATCAAACAAAAGGCAATTGATGACGTAAATCCTCACACAGTCATATAAATATTAAAAAGATGTAATTATGATTTGAGTTTAATAATGATAACATTTAAACAACGATACCTATAATATAATTACAATGATTTTTGAAAATAGACAAATTTATCCCTCGGCGTAGGTGAAGCGGTTATTCGAACCTAATTCTGCAATAAAAAAATAAATCGTAAAGTACCTAAGTAGGTACATAGTTCATAATACTCATGGATTACACAGTATGCCAAGAAGCCAGTAGGTACGTTACCTCTGTCTGAAATAGTTACCTACATTCTGGAAGTGTGACGAGTCTTACCTTTATGCCAACTCTTGAATGCCAATCTTTTAGTCAGTGCTGTCAAGGTAATAATATCTACAAGTATTTCAACTTCATAGAAACGGCCGAAACCCGAACTATACCTACGCGCCCGATGTCGGGACGCGCTCGGGACGCAGACAGACGCGGCTGTACCGCAGTGACGAACGGACGGTGTGTTGTCTTTTATTTAGAAATCAGCTCGAGTACATTATTTAATATGACGAATAGGAAATATTGTGCTATTATTTCCGGTTATCTCACGAAAACAGATGTTTGAATTTATAAATAATATGAATAAAGTTATTGAGACGAGTGAAATAGGTAGTTACAGGCGGTTCTGGTTCTGAATGAATCATGATACGTTAGGTACCTACCTACTTACGCTTGTGTTAAAACGGTTCATGTATGTTTTGTTAGTTTGTATAATTCAAAGTAGAGAGTGTGGTATTTTATTATTAATTATATTTGTTTATTATCTGCGTTTATGAATAATACTAGAAAATATTTAATAACAACAATAAAACAGCTAGGCTCATGTAATATTTTGATGTTTGAGGGTTGTGATTTTAGAACATTCGTAGTCAGCTGTTCAGTTCGGCATTAGTGGCCAAAGAAATTTTGTTTGTTTATTTTTAAAGCACTTTATTTGTTTATATAAAAAAAGGATATTTACAATCACAAAACTAAATGGAAACAGAAAGTAGACAAAGGTAATTAAAATACTGGAGACGAGCAGCCCTAACGCATGTTTACGTACCGCGCGGCTGTAGGTATTTATTTCTTTCAAGCGGCCGAGTTACAATACTGTATGATATTTATACTGTGGTGCTGTCAAAACGGTGGGTCATATACCATATACCTAATCAACACGCACCTGTAATTACGCCATTCATTTACCTATTCTCAGAACATAGATCGATGTTGTTAGCAACCAGCACTTGCCCTATACACAGATTTTTATTACCCATTTAATAGTTTTAGTAATCCGAATAATATTATAAACTAGCGATTTGCCCCGCCTTCACACGGGTGCAATGCTGATACTAAATTTCTTCACTATTTTATGGATGTTATTATACTTTTAACTAAGTTCATGCAAGTAGCGTGAAACACCTGTAAAACGAAAGGGTAAACTAACTAATCGCCCCATACTCATAGTATATTGTTGCTGCATGGCGTCGCAAAGCTGCACGTATACGTATTCTTAGCGTATTTCAAGTACCTATAAGTTTGGTGTTTCTATAATGATTTCTTATTTATTTTTTATTAAACAGATAATAATATAACCAGTCCATAGCAACCCATATTCATAACCCTATCAATTTTTACCAAATTTACAAGATTTCACAATACTTAGTCTTGCATCAACCGGGGATTGTCCTTGGGTGCACTTATATAGTGCATACAGGGATAATTGCCGGCTGATGTCCCATCATATTTAGGTTAAAACTGTTCAACGGGCCTCTGCGAGTTGGCTTCGGCTCCTCGTACGCCTTCCAAAGGTCCGGGACCCTGTGGTGCCGTGAAAGGATAGAACAAACAAATAATAATATAAACTATTTTAAAAATAAACGTCAGTGCGGCCGACTTATCTTGGGTAGTCTGAAGTTAGCAGTTGGTCTGCGCAATGGACTCAAATCTACCCTGCGATTCACAACCAAAGCACACCGCGCACCAATTTAAGGTATTTTTACCTTGTGGCGATGCACATAGATTTTAGTTTTTCGGCAATCTAAGATGTCTTTTGCTACACAAATATTTGTTACCCGCAAACAGCGACGAACTGGATATGTTTCGCTAGTTTGATCGTTGTCGAGTTTCTCGATATAATGTTTACCAAACATAAAACAAATGTCCTTTGTATAGCGGGTTCTATTTACGCCTATCCCGCCTCGACATACATTCCTCGCATGTCACATAATATTTGTTATAAAATATCCAATTCCTACGATCAATTTATTCAAAGTCCAGCAAATATGACGAGCGACCTTTGACTCGAATTAGTCAGAAGAGTTTTTAGATGTTTTAGTGAAGCATGTATAACGCATAGAATGTAACGTACGTGACCACGTGACCCCAATACGTAATTATGTAGTAAACAGGTACTGAATCAACTAATGCGCCGTTGGTCGTATTATACAAATCACTTTAAGTGTGTAGCCTCCTCACTGTAGCTCTCGCCTCTTGCGGCTTCGTGATAAATAACCCGTCCGGTCCCTCGGGGATTATCCGCATTAGAGTGACGAGGACAAAGCGATAGTGCTTCACATAAACGATAGCACTGGACATGCAGAGGGAAGTGTTAAAATGTCAAGTAGAGGGGCGACTCACATTGTCGTCGCATCATCGCTTGCCACACCAGAAACCTAGGCACACAAGCGAACACATGGTAGAATACCCAAACCCAACAAAAAACAAACAGATCGCTTTTTTTACAATTTTTATTAGTCGTTTACAATGTACAATGCGCAGTACAATGTTCATTTACAATGTATGTTGGTGGAATCTTAAAACTTTTTGAAACAGATATCAACAACCGATTGAGTTGAAAATGTGAAGGTGTATGCAAGCAACTTGCCTAATTAGCCATTCAACTAACGTCCTGAATCACTAGCCGTTGCATTGTATGGCTGAATCTCAAGCTGTTAGTTGAAGAATTAAGAGATTTTGCACAAAAACCGAACTGCACCCATTATCAGAAAGCCTCTTTTTCTAGTGTTTTGCTTGTGGCTCGAAAACTATTCATAATATCTCTTTGGTGACTTCTATATTAATTATCTGCATTAAATTCCCTACAGAATATGTCTAAACATGTTTACTGTACGATCAATACTTTAGGAGATGCATAGCATTAAAAGTGATAAAATTTGTTTTATTTATTTTGGCAAATTGAAAAGCATTTTGTGATTCTATTCTCTTTCTGCATAGTTTTAGTGGCTGTGATACAACCTCAGCTATTTACAGGAAGGGCAAAATATCAGTTATTAAGCTTTATGACCAAAATTACTTAAAGAAATAGCAACTGTATTTTATGACCCAACATCAACTCCGGATGTTATAGCAGAAGCCGGAGAAAAAATGTTTCTGGAAATATACCGAGCGCCCTGTACTCAGTCTGAGATTAACAGATATCGATTCACAGTTTCTCTGAAATCTTGTACCAAGCCCAAACCGGATCTTTCTTCCCTCCCCCCTACCAAAGGGTCAGCGAAATATCACGCTTACAGAGTATTCCATCAAGTACAGGAGTGGCTTGGGAACCAACTGCCTCCTGAAATATGGGGTTGGAAGCGAGGAGTCGACGGAAACTTAGAACCAATAACGACCTTGGATCCTCCTGCTCCTGACGCGTTGTTAAAATCAATTTTTTGCCGATGTAAAAGTGGTTGTTCTGGAAAATGCAGTTGCCGAAAAGCGGGCATTAAGTGTAGCCTTATCTGTAACGGCTGCCTAGGAGCTTGTACTAATGGAACCCCTATCGATGTTGATGATCAAGACGATGAAAATAAAAACACAGTTTGATTGATAACACAGCATACTCGTGCAAATTTTTTTTATAATTTTTCAGAATTAAAATTCGTGTAACTATTATGTTTCTTTTATTTTTGTCAACTTTAACATTCTGTATCTCCTAAACTATTTATCGCACAGTAAAAATGTTTAGTCATAAACTATAGGAAATTTAATGTAGATAATTAATATAGAAGTCACCAAAGAGATATTATGAATAGTTTTCGAGCCACAAGCAAAACACTAGAAAAAGAGACCTCCCCCACCCCCGGCTCGTGTCCCTCCCTCGGGGGCTTTTAGTATATTCATCTGGACACCTTAAGGAATAACTGTACCAACTTTCAAAACTACATGAATTATTTGGTCTGAATTCCTTAATTTTCTCAGGCTAGTTGGGGAATTTACATTTGTTTTCTAAATAGGTCTTCGTTTTTCGTCTGGTGGCAAGTAATGATGTGGCCCTAGTAACCTATTCAACCTCGCCTTATAAACACTCAGATAACATCCTCCAGAAAACACAGACTCCGGCACAAAGTCAACAACAACGAACAACAATTTGATTGTTACATCAATCGGAGTTACAACTTACAACCACAATGATGCTTGTTTATCAAAGAGTCTCCGCTCCAGCGACGTTGACGTGTGTGTCTATCGACACAACGCATATTTCAGGCGAAAATCACGATACCAAATCTGTTACTTAGTACCAAATACGGCCGGGGTTGCGGGGTAAGCGCAATCAGGCACCGCGACCTCGGCCCAGAGCAGAAGGAACAGGGGGGTTTTTTAGTCAGTATGAGTCTGACACTCTCTCCCGCCCGGCCCTGGTCGGAAGAAGTCATAAGATGATTTTCCCCTCACAAAAAAAAGTACCAAATATAATAATAGTTCCAAGCTCGCCGCCAGATGTCGCCCGCGCGCCGCCGGGCTGAGTGACAGCAGTCTGTGGAGTCGGCAAGCCGCCATTATGCTATTACCATGTATTGTATTGCACGCAACATTGAGAGCGGGTGCTACTCATTCGCGATGAACTTGGCATTAGCATTTGGGGTGGTATGTGCGTAGGTACATTTCGAAGAAAACGTCGGAGATTTATTTTTAATTTCCGTCAACAACAACAAGTGTGAATAGTTATGGCGAGAGTCCGTCTGTATACCTTTTTATAAGGTGATAACTAGGCAAACGAGCCCATGTGTTACCTGATGGTGAGCAATCGTCGCCGCCCATGGACACCCACAACACCAGTGGAGTTACAGTGGGTTATCGGTACGTTAGACATGAGGGTTTCGGAGCTTCAAGAATTTAGAAATGGTGGGGAGAGAGGTAGGATAGGACCTCCGGGAAATTTACTCCCGCTAGGTACTTACGAGCCTCATGTAATAGGGGGAGAGCCTAATGCACACACCAGGCATACAAACTTCCAGACTCCGACCTAGTAGGCACTAACACTATCGAAAAATTGAAAAAAAAAAAACTTTTGCTTTCGCTCATCAGTTGCAACCACACAACTAACGCGGTAGTGTAATGACTGCTCGGTTGGTGCGGTGGCTGGGCAACTGGCTGCCGTACAACGTGTCGCGGGTTCGATTCCCGCACGGAACAACTTTCTGTGTGATCCTCAAATTGTTGTTCCGGGTCTGGTTGTCATGTGTAGGTATATGAAATTGTATGTTTGTAACCGCACCCACAACACAAGAGAAAAATTCTAATGTGGGGCAATGCTCTTTTAAATAAATAAAATCTAGATGCTTCGATAACAATATGATTTAACGCAGTCTTTATGCTCTCTAGGCTCTCAGCTCAGATTCTGAGGCTCTCAGGAAGTTAGGGAAATAGGGAGACGCCACGTCGTGGGTAGGGTGTGCGTGTAGAGAATGCACATCATTGTCACCGGCAGGTATTCTGATTATGCTGTTCGTTGCTGCCACCTGAATCACCGTTCATCTTTAAACTTTGCCGTATTCTTCATAACTGTATTCCTTTCGTCACAAATACGTAAAACGCATCATGCCAGTGCTTGTCACAACAGAAGTTTCATTTAAGCATGCGCGTCGTTGAAATATTAGGTAGGAATCTATTACCTCACAATAGTTTTACAGAAAAAAAATTTAATACCCCCCAGTCTTGCCAAAATTGGAGCAGCAATTTACTACATTTGGTATAACGCCTTAATGTTGGCCACTCTTTCCCGGAAACGAAACAGTTTTGTACATGGTCTGCAACCAGGCTGTGGCTGTAATGGTCACAAAGATTGTCCATTTGGACGTAAGAGCAAGGCTTTTGAATAATACTCGTTATCGCACTGGCTTCCGGGCCGCAGCCGCGTTTACAAACACGGGCGCCCCGCGCCTGCCGCCTGCCGCCTGCCGCTCACAACAAAGAGGCTGTGTCAACATGAGACCGCGCGCCATACTGCAATACTGCACCGCGTATCACACCTACTGCTACTACTTATTATTTATCTGGATCTTCTGCATCTTACCAACACAGAGTTGAACACACATTAGTTTTATTTAAAAATGATCAAATGAGACAAAGTTTAGAAATAATTACAACCGACTTTTTAACATTGATAATCTGTTACTTATAAAAAAACAGTACAGAGGTCAATTCTGTACATGAAGTATATTTTAGTGATCGATACTGATGCCAAAAATGTAATCTGTAAAATTTTAGTCTGTCTGTATGTATGTATGTATGTATGTTCCTTACAGAAACAAAAACTACTAAACAGATTTTAACCACACTCGGTACAATTATTCTGCATATAAGTGTACAGTTTTTAGTTTACTTTTAATCACGTTTTAATTAATAGGAGCAGAGCAGTGAAGGGAAATGATGGGGAAAACGGGGGAAGTTACTTTATTTTTTAATCTTTCGTCGCGTTTGAATCTTTAGTGGTTAAGTTACATACCTATCTAATATCTAATTACATAAAATTATGTAAAAAACATTTCACAACAGCATCATCATCATCTTCCTGCCCTCGTCCCGTTTTATTTGGGGTCGGCGCAATATGTTTTTTTTTCTTCCATTCTGTCCTGTCACTCGTCACGCTATCGCTAACTCCTCTGTCTTCCATATCACTTCTTACACAATCCATCCATATTTTCTTTGGTCTCCCCCTCCCTCTCCATCCATCCTCACATTTATACTCATGACTTTTTTTGTTACATGCTTTTCATCCCTCCTTTTCACGTGGCCATACCAAGACAAACGGTTCCTTTTCAACTTTTCAGTCACTGGCGCCATTTTCAAACTTCCTCTAATATACTCATTTCTCACTTTATCCATTCTCGTCACACCACACATCCATCTCAGCATTCTCATCTCTGCTACATGCAATCGCTTTTCATCTGTCTTTTTCAGAGCCCAACATTCTGACCCATAAACAGCATATGTCTATATTTTATATTTGACTCACAATAATACAACTCCTGATAGTTTAGGAGTACGGAGGATTCTGATTAGTATATTTGTTACTCTTACGTTTATAATACTTTCACTCATTCCTAATTTAAAAAAGTTTACATTAGAAGGAAAGAAATTGGTATAGAAACACCAAACTTATTTGAACTTAAACTTACATGAAATACGAGAAGAATGCATGCACCTTTTGCGACGCCATGCATTCTTTTAGAGGAAGTCCATGCGATACGCACGAACGTACTTAAAAGTAGAATAACATCCACAAAATAGTTGAGAAATTTAGTATGAATCAGCATTGCACCCGTGCTAGTTTAAAATAGCCGGGGTTGCAGTAATGTAGCGCAGCCTCTGCCTACTGCAAAACCACTTTAATGAACTACAACACAAGTTTTAAGTACTAAATGTACAATGTGTCACGGAAAAAATACGTTGTATGATAAATAGTAAAAGCTGACTTACGCTTAGTTGCCTTGCAATGAGCGCTTTCCCCCAGGATTCCCTGGTAGTGGTGGTCAAGTGTACCAGGATTATGCTCATAAAGGTGGTCATATCCTCTTTGATTATGCTAGACGATAAAATATTGGAGATGGCAGGCAGGACCGGGCGGTGAAATCTTTGAAAACTGGCCCACTCCAGAGTTTCTCTGGACATAATGGGGTCGAGAAAACGACTTGGATAGTGTATCAATTTGATGCGGATGGAGATTTTATTAAATGGTGTGGGTGCTGTCGTCGACTAATGGTGAATGAGACTCTCATGAACCACTTTGGGGCCACTGGATTAACTCAAGCACAGGAAGCTCCCGTTCATTTATTGCGAAACCTCTTCAGTCTTGTCAACAGCCGCCCTAAACTTATCACACCCAAAAGCCAGGAACTGTTGTGTGCCCACCAAAATCCAATGGACGTGTCATATGCTCTTAATAGGTACAGTTTACAGCCCTATAATTGTATTCTTCCAAGTAGAGCATAACAGGCCTTGAGACAAAAAAGTTCTCAGGAGCGATTCTCAGATCTTAAAATCACTTCCAAATACATAAAAATTAGGTTGTAATATTGTGTAATGAAAATTTAAGTTGTTGCTTTAATATATTTGTAGTTAGTTGAAGTATGTAACTTCGGTTATTTATGAATATTTACTAGAATTATAATGCTAAATGAAAAACGTATGACAAGGTCACGGTTCAAGAGTCGGCGGTGGAGAGCTCAACTTGAAATAGAAAACCCTTTGCCCCAAGCGCGCAATTATGGTAATAATATAATTAAGGTATATATGTAATCATAAGCAAAATACGAAAAAAAAAAGCAATGCGTCTAATATTGAGCCTTGCGGAACGACCACAGGAGCATGCCTAAGCCCCTTTGGACTATTCATTATTTGTATTGGCGTAGCGCAGGTATAACTCACAGGTTAAACTAGCGGACAAAGCAAAGAGGGGTAAAAAGAGCCTACTAAATCCTAAAAAGGACCCGAATAAGCAGGATCCAGAAAAGGACATGAGCGACAAGGACAGTTTCATCCAGGTTGTGAGAGGAAGAAGAAGAAGCCTCCTTGTCGGAACCAGTGTGGTACTGTGCTGGCAGGACCCAACATGCTGTTACGGTCAGCAGTACCAACAACGCTGCTCTACGTGTCCAGATTGCACCACTCTACGAAGGTTGAGGAAATCGTGAAGTACGTGCGCGTCAAGACCAACTGGACCTTGAGGGTCGAGAGGCTGGAGCCGCGTCACAACACGAACTTCAAGTCGATCGTGGTGCGGGTTCCGACTCACCATCTCGAGAAGTTCCTCAAGGAAGAGTTCTGGCCGAAGGGTGTCGAGTATCGCCGGTTTCGTGGCCGCCTACATGACACTATACATATAGTCAGCGAAACATGACGCCGACACTTCATGTGCAATAGTTTTAGAGCTAAATATTATGTAATATATATTTATAGTATTTTAAGTTTTATATTTTTTGTATAGTTTTGTATATGTTTATATGGGCCTTCAATGCCTGAAATAAATTGATAAATAATCTTATATATAAAAATGGATCGCAAAATGTGTTGGTAAGCGCATAACTCAACAACGCCTGGACCAATTTTGCTAATTATTTTTTGTTGTGTTTGTTATTGTCAGGAGAAGGTTCTTATTAAACAAAATATTAGAAAAAAAGACGGAAATTTTAGGAAAAACAGTTTTAAACAGTCGCACGAGATGGGGCTTCACCGTGAAAGGCCAATCGTACTCTATCATAACTTTCTTGTTGACTTAAATGACATCCAAAGTCACAGAGTACATTGAATATATAGGAAGTCATAAATATATGTCCAAAGTCATAAAAAATCATTACACGAAAATTTTCATGTTGACGTGACACAGACAATTTTCAATTTACCGCCAAATCGTAAAACAAATGACAAATGAATGAGATATACATAGTGTGGCCATAAATACTGTTAAAATTAAAAATAAACAAAATATTACATTTGAATTTGGAATCTGCCATTTTTATATAATTTTTCATTGTGTTTTCTTATTATTTTGGAGCCAGTAAATTGTTCAATATTTTGCGATATTAAAATGGATTTTTTTTCTAATCGCTGTGATTGCATTACCCAAAGTGGGTATGGAGCCAAATGCGATCCGGCCGTCCACGTAGTGTTCGTACGAAAAAGGTGGTCAAAGCAGTAAGGGAAACAATTCGAAGAAATCCTGTCCGAAAGCAAAAGATTTTATCTCGGGAGATGAAGATAGCACCTAGAACCATGTCGCGTATTTTAAAAGACGACTGACTGAAGAATAGGGTGATAAAATCTAAACAACTACTGAAGCGGTACGCAAGGGAGGTCGGTCACAGAAAAATTTCGTTTACGGATGAGAATTTTTTTACAATTGAGCAACATTTTAACAAACAAAATGACCGTATTTATGCTCAAAGCTCTAAGGAAGCTTCTCAATTAGTCGACAGAGTGCAACGTGGGCATTATCCGACTTCAGTGATGGTTTGGTGTGGTGTTAGCTATGAAGGAGTGACTGAGCCATACTTTTGCGAAAAAGGTATCAAAACATCGGCACAAGTGTATCAAAATACCATTCTTGAGAAGGTAGTTAAGCCCCTTAACAACACCATGTTCAATAACCAACAATGGTCCTTCCAGCAAGACTCGGCGCCGGGTCATAAAGCTCGGAAACGAACGTTTCCGACTTCATCAGAGATGAAGACTGGCCGTCGTCTAGTCCCGATCTTAATCCGCTGGATTATGATTTATGGTCAGTTTTAGAGAGTAGGGCTTGCTAAACATCATGATAGTTTGGACTCCCTAAAACAATCCATACGATTGGCAGTGAAGAATTTTCCCATGGAAAGAGTGCGTGCTTCTATTGATAACTGGCCTCAACGTTTAAAGGACTGTATTGCAGCCAATGGAGACCACTTCGAATAAGCTTTTTATGTTTTAAATTGTTTTATATTTATGTATGAAACTTACATACTGTAAAAGTAATAAATGTTATTTGCAATAGAAAAATATTTTTTTATTTGTTACAGTATTTATGGCTAGACTAGGTATAGGTACTCAGTAATATTGGAAAAGATTTCTATTTTCAAATTTTAAAATTAACTTTTTATTATACATATTGGTTATAAGTGGCCAGTTCTAAGAACTTTCAGTTTGACTGTAAGTATTTCACTCGTTCGGGGAATGCTTAGAACGCGTAACGTACAACTACACGGCGGGGTGAGTGCTGCACTGCCGTGTCGAGAGACACCCGGATTGTATAAGACCTAAATTACACCCTTATATGATTGATGCACACAATAAAATTTTGCAAGAGTCGTAAGTTGTATTTTTGAAAACTTGGCCTGCTTAGAATAGTGACTTTTGACTGAATTTGGGTGTCAATGACATCGGAATCGGTTTAGTAACCGAGATATGTATATGTGTTTATGCATCATCATCATCATCAGCCGATAAATGCCTACTGCTGAGCAAAGGCCTCTTCTCACACAGATAAGGTTTGAGCATTAATCACGGATTGACGATCTCAAAGTTATAATAAGAAAATTTAAGGTCCAGGTTTCCTCACGATGTTTTTCCTTTACCGTATGTTAGTGGTAACTAAATAATTTACCGTAAGTGAGTGGTGTTATAGAAAGTACAAATAACTCGGAAAAGGTAAAACTCACATTGGTACTTCCCAGGTTTCGAACCCGCACCCTCATGCATGAGGATTGACAGAGCTTTCTCTGAAATACCGCGTCGCCGATCGCCGCTAGTTAATAAAACTTGCGACCCATCGAGTCTTCACACGTACGGACCGTAGACATGAGAATAATTTATAGTCCTAACAATAAATGTATATAGTCCAGCTAGATGCTAATCAGTTATTTATGTTAATCAATGTCAGCTTACGGCTGACAGACTGTTCCACAGGCTTCACTTCGGAGAGTGTGCAATGGAATTGTACAATTTAATTCCCCTACGCCATTTCACCACCAAACTTCCCGCCATATGTGGTCTATATTCTTCCCCACCGTACATATTTTCTCCTCATCGTAATTTCTCCCCGCGTCGCTGTTGACAAAAACGCTGTGGAAAATGCCGATTGACAGACATTTTTTGAGTTAGCGCGTTCCACCTTAGTTCCAACCCGTCATTGCTTTCCATCAGGCTTGATAATCAATTAAAAAACATAATGATGTTTTTTGATTGTAGTTTTCCAATGGTAAAAGTATTTTTGACTTTTTTCTGGTTAAATGCCGAGATGTCTATACTAATATTGGAAAGAGGTAAGTAAGTTCGTATGTAAGGGGTAATCTTTGGAACCGCTGCCTGGTCGGATTGGCAAAATTCTGATAGATAGCTACAAATCACGCTACGAGCAGCGGGTGAAACCGCGTGAGGGTAGCTAGTATTACATAATTTTAGTTGCTGGAGAGCCGAGCTTCGGGACGAATAGGTCAGCTAGACCGGAGTGAAACCACGGCCGCACAGGAAACCGTCGTGAAACAACTACAGCGTTTTGTTTCGCCGTGAGAGTGAGGGTACCGGAGGCCCAATCCTTCCCCTAGCGCCATCCCTCCACGATCCCTATATTTCCGAAACTTTAATCACCAAAAGGCCGGCAACGCACTCGTAACTCCTCTGACGTTGATGTTCATGGCCATGTTCATACCATCAGACAATACGCAAGCTCGTGTCATTACACATTTTTTTGTACCTACCTGTAGTCGTAGTCAGTCAGTCATTCATTGAGTCAGTCTGTCAGCTCTAGCTGACTGCATATTATGACGTAACTATTGATTAATAATACTAACATGAACACAAACCCAGCCTATTATACCTCTTGACGCATGATAATTATATAGATTATTGATATCCAAATGCACCGTGAGTCCGTTGCGGCATCACTGGCGGATGCAGGCTGTGGGCAGTGAGGCGAAGGCATGGTTCGGTACGCGGCGTTTGCGGCGCGAGGCATCAGCTGACGCGCGCGGTGTGCCCCCGGCCTCGCCGCGCACTGCCGCCAATCAGCTGATCGCAGTAGGTCGCCGCCGCCCGCCGCTGCCCGCCGCCGCCCGCCAGTCGCCACGCTTGCCACGCTGACATAACGCGCCGCGCCGGCCGCCGCTCCCGCATCACAGCTATACATAGTATGTACATACTATAATAGGTGTCTTTTATTTCCCTTCTATTCTCTTACGACCAAAATTAATAAATTATATGGTCCTAATCCTAAATCTAAGCTTTTGACAGAAACTCCATTATGTCTAATAATGTGAAAATTGGAGCTGAATCCAAAACTTTTTGATGGTCAATAATTTTGTCCTTAAATATTTAAATTTAATTTTCAAGTCTCAGAAAGTTTTACGCTGACAGGACAAGTACCAATACAATTATAACATTTTCAGTGGATAATACCTATACATATGTCATATGTACCATGTATAGTATTATCATATCATTGAATAAAAGCAACTCGACTTCATAAAAATTGACAGGAGCTACAGCCAGCCTTATGCCTATAGTCACGGTGATACTATACTAACTAGGTACCGTGATACCGTCCCATTTTTGTAAGCGTTGGGCAGAAGATGTCCCTGGGCGTCGTCGCACCGCTGCCTGTGAATAAATGGCTAGAACCTTCTACACAAACGCGATGTCATTGTAGTTTAATAAATATGTTTATGAATTTATTACCTATTGGGACTGGTCAGCTCCAGGCTGTCTAAATATGTTGTCCTTGAGGTTCACTTCTTTTTCGTACTTTTTGCCTGAACATTAGTGTTACATTGTTCTCACATATCAGAACCGACTAAATGCTGTAACAAAGAAATGTATTGTAAAACTGATTGAAAAAGAGTAACCATGGAGTTTCTTGCTCGTTCTTCTACATAGGAATCTACACTTTGGAACGAGCAAATAGCTTCACTAGAGGACAGACGGACAGACTGACACGCTTAATTTTAAAGCTTTTGTTATATACTTTTTTCCTTTTTTGCTTGCTTGACGTTCAAAAGTGCCTACTGTGGTCTAATTGAAATAAATGATTTTTGACTTTTTTTGACTTAAAAATACATATTTGTGAGACGTGATCAGCGTTCAACATGAAGCCAACAACGCTTGTTTGCTTCATGGTGTTCAATGTCAAAATCTTTGACTAATCAATTAACAATAACACATCGCACCTTTACCTACCTTATTGGTCAGTAGATACATCCGACACGTACGCATACCTAGTAGCCGCAATCTTAAGACTAGTAGGCTAGTCGCCTGTTGGGGCACAGGGGCTTGGGACTAATCGCGCTGTTCTGCTGGTAGATCTGTTACGTAAATACATACGAGGTTACATATGACCCTCTCTTTACTGTCACGAGTCGGGTAAAAATAGCGTGAGGTCGTGCAAAATGCTCCATGTGCCGAAGCGAGGAGCGACTGAGCGGGCACATAAAAGAATTCTGCTCCCGGCTGCACGCCTCGCTCCCGAGCACGGAGGCGGGCGTGCGAGCGGGACGCAAGACGACACCCGCCTGTCAGGTTCGGTACTTAAAATGGCCGATGCTTGCTTAGTTTCGTGATCGCCTAGGGAGGGGGCCGATGTCGATAATATTATGTTTTATGACGGCGGATGGCAGGCGTGTACATAAATTGGGTTTTCGTTTTATGAGTGATAATACTGACGATAAATGTTATACTCGCCTTTCGGGAATCGAAATTTACCCCAAAATGAGTTCTGTAAACTACTTGTGTACTTGCGACTGTGCAAGTGTGTAGTGTGTAGGTACCTACCTGTATACCTATACATATGTATATACGACACGGTGGTCGGTAGCGCACGTAATGTGTAGAGAGGCCGTTGTGAATGTTGTAATTAAGTTCCACGTTGTCGTCGTCGCCAGCGCGAGTACTTGCTTACCTTTCAGACCGTGACCACGCAGCTCGATATAATTCGTGATCGTTGTTACGAGCGCTCTTATCTTAAACGTCGAGCTACGAAGCGAATCTCTTTGATTCCTAATATTGTTATACTGCCGGACTGCCGGCAATAATATTGGAGGTACCCATGACTACACTACCTATACGACCCGCGTTGTTTCAAAAATCATAATGTACAACTATTAACAATACACAAGAGATTCTAAATATGGCCATGATGATCAGTTCTCATTAATTAATGTATAAATCAATACTTATTGAATTTGTACAAAAACAAAACAAACATAATTAGTAAAACTGAGCTGTTGTATGTGCTTACGCATACTGTGTTTACAAGTTTAGGTGTTGGGCTACGTGGCGCATCACTACTCCACTAGTCAGAGACAGACACGCCTCCTATAGTAGCTGTAATAAGCACTTGGGAACAGATGCAGTAATATTTACCATCTGGTATTCACAGACGTTGGATTCCGTCGATGCTTGATTCTGAGATCGGGACAACTGACTGGCAAACATCATAAACGACATTAGTTAGTGGGCATAGGTACGTGTACTAGTTCATTACAGCCCGAAAAAATATTGTGATAGGTACTTATACAAGGTGTCCTAGTTAGCGACAAAACATCAGAACATGCTACATGGTGCCGCCATGACGTCTGTGGAAGTGAATAAGAGATGTTATAGGTACAGGATCCATGAATAAAAACATCCTAGTAGGTAGATAAAGTAGGTTTTATAAATGCGGAAACTATGCATGTAATAAGGTTCTGAAGCATCCAGCTCCATACGAGCTGCAACTGGCGCGAGATAACGCGCCACACGAATCTGTGCGGACAGATATCACACACATAAAAGTAACAATAAACTTTTTATCGTCGGCGTCGCGTCGTCGCCGAGATAACAGCGCAAGGAACCACCTTCGTATGCTGCCGACGGCACGGCTCGCCACGGGCGTTCGTGCCGACCCAATCATCCATTAGTCTCGATGTTTATTTCGTGTTTATTATGTGGATGTTAATTTAACGCCGTCGCTCGCTGTGATGTCGGATAATGGAGTACGCAAGAGTCGGGGGCCGCGTGCGTGCTGTGCTAATGGACGGCTCGCCTCGCTCCTTATTATACAAACTTGCCTACTTAGACCGCGTCGCGTCGCGATTGTCTCTTGCTAGCCCGCTAGCTAGATAGCTGCATGTATGCTCCTTAGCCATGGTGTAATGACGCCACACGTTAGTAATGGTTAATTCCTTCTCTGAGATATTCGTTGGCATGATGCTAATGAATCATAATGGTGGAGTTTTATTATAATGGATTCATCTGAATTTTTATTTCCCTGAATGACGGTCCACTATGAATAGTTTCTTTCCTAACAGCTATTGTAGATTATTCACGACTCATTGTGTTTAAGTGCCTTTCAATCTGAGAATAAAATGTCGAATGGACAGTGAGCGCTACGCTTTTGTTTAGCGGATATTTTGGAAGTGTTGTCATTGAGAGCTGAACAATAGGAACAAGAGAGCCGCATCGTAGCCACGAGACATCGCATCCGTCCACCTCCTGTAGCGATACGCTGACACACTCGACGCCTACACAAACCGATCCGAACCTACTCACTGGCACATAGATATGTGCAATATATAAATTATTTTAATTAATTACGGTATTCTTACTTCAATCTACGTATTATATCACGCTCACTGATGCATAATAATTTACCTATACCGCTATACCGTGCATTGTACGTATTTGGATTGTTCGAAGAAAATGGTATATTGTATACACAACAACTAAGCACATACATATGTATAGGAGTAGTGACGAGTACGTTAACAACTCACTCGTCGACTGATTGTATGTAGATAAACTATTCTTAGATAGAGCCGTACACTTGTTACCGAAGATAATGTTTTTGAAAAGACACAAAAACTAGTTTTATTCTTTCCGCAAGATTCCACCGCAGCCGTGTGCCGTGTCCTCCAGCCGCCGCGCTGTACACCGGCCACTCCAGGAAAGTGAACCTCAGGATAACAAGCAATATAGGCTTTTGTATAGGTAGGTATTGTTTATTATTCTGCGAAGGCCTCCGTATCATTTAACTATTTCTTAAATATTTTTATGTTTTTAAACATGTAAATTGAGCTGAGTGAATAGCTGTTGCCATCATATCGAGAAAAAGTCATATTTTTCTATCAAAGTCAAGCCACAGATTTTGTTTTATACTTAATCTGTGAGTTAAGCCCACGCGGGGCTCCAGTCATTTAGTCATAAAAGTGGAGTTACGACTCATTTTATAGATATTGAGGTATTCTTTCCGAATTTACCTACTCTTTGTCGCCTTATACAAATTATACATTATGCACTACTATGCACCACCCGCGCCACCATTTTAATTAAAAAAGTAATGCCTCATAACTGCTTTTTCTAATTTATGAAGGAACCCCTTTTTTACGTAGCAAAGTCCAATTCAACGTACATTTTACAAAACAAAACTCATTTTTATATCGTCGCCGTCGAGCAGAATTTCGGCCGCATCATATCCAACGTCATTTATCGGACTCCTTGTTTTTGACGACGCGGCGACGGCTGGTGAGTCTCCGTCTCGATGGCTGACAAACTCGCAATGCGCACAGTAGCGCACAGAAAAGGTAAGACCATTTTTAAATGCCTATTGGAGTACCTAAAGTTAGTTCAGGGCGGTACACTAAAACTATAGATTATTTTGAGGATTGACCATCTTGTTGTGTTTCTACTTTCTAACAGCTCATGTCAGTAAAGATGTTTAAATAATTTAAAAACAAATAATTTAATAGATATTAGATTTGACGTATGAAACAGAACAATATTTTTTCAACTATGTGTATTCATAATTTATCTGATTAATATGTAATAAAAATACATTCAGTTCTGACTATGTCTGCTCTGAGTTTCGTTGTTTTTCAAAGTGCTTATTGATATTTCCTCCCTCTACACATCTGAGGCCAAAGTTCATGATAAGGTAGGCACGGTGATGGATGTAATGCCGCTACAAAGCCCGGGTGTTTATAAGATCAACTGCAGCTGCGGTATTGGGCAAACGAAGCGGACCATTGCTGAGAGGCTCAAAAAACATATCGCCGCAGTCAAGAACCGACCGAGCAACAAATCAGTGATAGCATAACACCCTGCTCCAGGTTGTTTCTAATCACTGTATAAAATGCCACCGACTAGAAATTTCTCCACTGATCGCCACAAACATTCACGACTTGTGCGTGAAGCGGTTGAAATAAAGAAATGACCAAATAATTTCAATCGGGAGGACGGCTTTAAATTGTCATCGACTTGGAATCCAGAGATTCGTTACAGATTATAGATGTTCTATAGTCTGTGTGATTCGCATAACAACCTATCTTTCCTTCAAAGTCGGTTAACACATCTGTGGTCAGCGTAGTGTGGCTTAATATGGTAGAAAAAGAAAATTGATTGATTTGATTTGATCTGAAAGGCGAAAATTTATCGCCCAAATGTAGGGAGCTCTGACCTGTGCAACCAGGTCAAAATGTCAAGCCTACCAAAATATTTTAATAATTATTTCTCGCGTTAATACCCTACGCGGTATTATACGTTGTAAATAATAATATAGTTAAATTATTGGTTTAGTTTTTTGTTTCAGGTACATTACTTTAATTGGTTAAAATATATAAAAGTTGTATCATAGTTAGTGAGAATGGGTCGAAAAACATCTAATCACAGCTATTGTAGCAGAGATGCTAAAAGGATGAGATTGATTCGATCATAGGAATCCGAACAGGATCATGCAGATAAGCTTACTGCACGTCAGGGACGTCAGGCCAGGTCCAGTACATGTCCGAAACGTCACCGCAGCGAGAATCACGACTGAGGTCAGAACGTTCTTGATTGTCCTGAGGAAACGTGGACACAGAGTGGAGCTTGTGCTTTGGTTGTGATGTCGCCACCGCTTTCACCAGCGTGGCGTCGTCGCGGTTTCGTCGTGAACATGCTAAACATAGCACTCGCCTCGCGGCCGAGGGTCACACAGTCGCATTCACACGTTTCCAACATAACAATACACTGTTACATATGTATGCGCACTGTTTGTCAATTGCCGGTCAGCACATTGTATATTTAGTCAAGGACCTCAGGCCTCTTGTACCGGTGCCTATAGGAGGAGGACTCGTATTGTAACACGTCCAAGTTAGCACCTACACATACCACCGGGTGCTCTTTGATTACTTACTTACCTAGCAAACGTTGCCTTGGCTATGAATATTGAATGTTTATTTAACGGCAATCAATCTTTTAAAGTAAACGATGTGTCATCATCGTTTCACCAAATCATCTCAAACGCCAAAGACTGAGATTACAGACTGTAGTACAATTTATGATCTATAATACTAGTCATTTAAAAAAATCGTTATGCACACCTGCAGGACAGTTCACTTCTTTTTTGGGAAAAAGGTGGAGAAGTGGATTGGGCCTCCGGAAACCCGACTCAAACGGCGAAACAACGCTGTGGTTGTCCTAAGTGTTTCTGTGAGGCCGTGGCATCACTCCGCTCGAGTCGGCCCAATGATTTCATTTAATTTTACGGTTGCAGAGTGCACTTCTCCAGTAGCAACTACATATATCGAGCAATCGAGGTAAGGTTGTTAAAGGCCGAGGGCGGAGCCTATTTACGGAGGCTTTTTTAGGGGAATCATCCAATGACTTCTCACGCTTTGGGAGTCAGTGTCTGACTGACTGACAGACAAAAAAAAATCAGCTTTAATTCTCCTGCTCCAGGCCGCGTTATACATTATTGCGCTTGATCCGACACCCCGGCTGGAGATCGAACGATTTGAGTCCCGAGAGAGACTCTAATAGTAGCTTGATTCTGGCTTAATATTTTCAACGAAATACGTATAAATTCCACATGAACAATGGCCAAACCGCGAGAATTAGTTGAACTCCTTGCAAGAAGTCCAACGATTTCTTGCTTTTTTGTTAGCCCTCACTAGGATAACTAGCATATATGTCTCGGGTGTGTTTACAAACACACACACACACACACACGTCACACCTGAACACGAAGTAACACTTGGCAAAATACACAATGAGTTGTTCCATGCGGTGCATTCGACAATCGAACCCGAGATATCCGTTTACGACAGTCCGTTATCCAGCCATCGCATCAACTGTACAGTCCGGTCAGGATTTTACAATAGAATACATAAACTATTCAAATTCTATCAATTATTAAAATGTGAACAGGCGAAGCTGATAATAATTAATTAAGTTAAAACAGCTAGGTACACTGCTCTGGTATGTGGTACCTATCCACATATTTTTCAGAATATCAAGATTAAAGCAACGAAACGTTAGAAGTTACTTTTTTATACGTGGGTGACTAATGTTTGTAGGTTTATGTCGCAACCGACTAGCTTCATATCGGTCCAGCCTGTCCATAAATGATATCGCAGTACAATTCTGGTAGCTACTTAGTTTCAGTTGGTGAATCGATTTCCGTGCGGCCTCAGTTCTAACCTAAACGGATCCTACTTCTATGTTTCTAGTGGTAGTAGCTGTAATGTATACTGACAATCCCTTCACCACTCGACAGCCTGATTGAGGAATCAAATAACTCGGCATTCAAACAAAATGACTTTTTTAATTGATTTAACTCGTGGTAAGCCGGAACGTTAAGCGGGAGACAATATGCTATTGTGTCTCATATACCGGACAACGAAAGGCTTATTCACTAAAGTGATGCACAACCTCAAATATGTTACAAGCAAAATCAACATGAACATATTATTGATGGGCATACTCGATGTGAATCCAGCATGCATATTGTATAAAACAAAATCTACTACATAACTAGGAGGTAGTAGTTACGTAACGGATTTTAATAGGTTAATAGAGTGATTGAAGAGGAAAGTTAATATGTATAATTTTAACATGAATTAAATAGTGGAGAAAGTAAGTACCCATTGCACCCGTGTGAAGCAGGCCGGGTCGCTGGTAGACCAGTTGGTTGCGAACTTGCGACTCTGCCATGTCTAACCACCACCTTAAGGGCGAAGTCTGTATAAGTGTGCATAACATTATACGCGAAAGACTGAAATATGAAAATGCTGGAATACCACTAGCTATAAGTCTAAGCCAGATTGATTCAGTGGGACGCACCAAAAAACAATAATTATTATTATAATTTCCAAGACCAAAACTGAAGTCTTTGCCATCAGTTCTAGAGAAAGGTTTTCAAACTCAGATTTTATATTGTGCAAGTTTCTGGCACATCTGTTTTTACAAGTCAGTTTAGCCAGGCATCAAGCTCTCGGCCGCGGCTTGCAGCAGGACAAGGAACTGGGTGGATGTTAGTAAGTGTGACACTCGCTCTTGTCTCACCCAGGGCACGAGAGGGGGAAGTCATTCGATGATTTCTCCCTCAAAAATAACCCAGCCGTTTAGGACAAATATAAAAAGATATAGCTGACATGGCGTGTGCTCCACGAGCCATAACATATAGGTACAAACGCCAAGATTACAGACTGCTATGGATCTGCATGTGCAAATATGTAATTGCAACAATTAGTAATAACTGTGCAACCGGGCCTAGTTTAACTAAGGATCGTGTTTATTGATGCAATGCTGTAGGTCTATAGGTCTATCAGACAAACGGCGTCGTGAGTCCTGACCAAAAAGCCACAGTCACTGGTGGTACTCGTTTTGTGTTACCTCTGTAATGCTTGGGTTCGGCAACGGGAAACGCCAAGAATTATTGCGATAATTGATCATATTAAACAATGAAAAATATACCTTAAATCATTTGTTTAGTAATCAAGACCATATTCCAAGCATTATTATTTCTAAGTATATACTTATAAAACATGTTTAACATTGTTACATGTTTGGATATTCACAAGAACATTAGAATTCCATGCAGAATAGACAAGGAAGCAGGTAGGTAAGATCTTCGTGTTTTTAGACGTAAATCTATATTTATACTTATAAGAAATCTGTAAAGGGGTCAATTCTGTACATTGAATATATTTTCAAAATAATTACCAGGGGGTGATAAGTGATCGATACTGATGCCATAAATGCAATAAGTAAAATTTTTTTCTGTCTGTCTCTCCGTATGTTCCTTATAGAAACAAAAACTACTCGACGGATTTAAACAAAACTTGGTACAATTATTCTTTAAAATACTCCTGGGCAGATTATGGGATACTTTTCATCACGCTATAAATAATAAGAGCAGAGCAGTGAAGGGAAATGTTGAGAAAACGGGAGAAGTTACTCCTTTTTGTAAGTTTATCGCGTGTGTAACCTTAATAGTTAAAGTTACATAGAAATTATGAATAACGGAAATATTCTGCATAAAATTATCTAAAAAAAATTTTAAACAGTTTATGTCTATCTTTTATGGTTAACTCACAACAGCATGTGTAACTCCTGATAGCTTAGCAGTTCGGATAACAAGCCATCGTGCCGTCGCATGACTCGCATGTCAACACTGAATTATGCTATGTGGATTATTTCTATGTCAATATAATATAATAGGTTTTATGAAATATTTATAATACTATTAGTTACATCCGTACCATTCTATCTATGGACGGACAGATAGCGGAGACTTAGTAAGTAATAGGGTATCTTTGTATATAAAAATGGATCGCAAAATGTGTTGGTAAGCGCATAACTCAACAACGCCTGGACCAATTTTGTTAATTTTTTTTTTGTTGTGTTTGTTATTGTCAGCAGAAGGTTCTTATCAAAGAAAATATTAGTAAAGTAGAGGGGAAGTTTAGGAAGAAGGACCCTTTGATAGCGAGATAATAGGACCCGTGCGAAGCGGGGGCGGGCCGCTAGTATACCCATAAAAATGAGAAGATTAATAACTCATTTTATGTATATTTCGATTTTGTTCTATTGCTACAGGCTGCTGCTTTTTATCAACAAAGCACGCGGGCGAAGCCGTTGGCAGATATTAATCATATCACATAACCCTCAACCCTTACATTGATCAAGTTTTTAACAGAAATTCAATTCAATAGAGCTAAAAAGTAAAATATCGGTGTCTATCAGTGTCAGATTGAAATTAGTCAGTCAGTGAGTGAATAACTGTAAAAAATGCCCACCCACTATAAAAATAAACAATATTAGATTCGCAGCTACATGTGTTTTTATGTGGATCATGTGATAAGACAGTTGGCACTTTCAGAACATCCTATCTAGCCTGTAATATTGTATATGATTGGCCGTGAGAATTCAATGACCGGGTCACATCTATCCAATGTCTCTGAATTAAGTAGATACATATTTTGCTTACTACTATATAGTCAAAGTCAAAATCATTCATTCCAACTAAACCATAAATAGGTACTTTTGAAACGTCAAAATAGAGAAGTAGTATGTAATTCTGTTCGTCAGTGAAGCTAGGTGCTCATTCCAAATTGTAGATTCGAATGCAGAAGAACGAGCAAGAAACTCCATAACTTGTATCGAGCGTAAATGACGTATGTTCATAGGTACCTAGAATATAGTTTCACTTTTTCTTTTAGTTTATAGTGAACACACCACATTTATAGTTGAGGGTGCGGGTTCAAAACGTGGCAGGTACAATGTGAGATTTTCAGAGTTATAATGTACTTTCTAAGATTATTTAGACACCACTGACATACGGTGAAGGGAAATATCTTGAGGAAACCTGGTCTTATAATGCCTAATTATAAGTTTGTAATGGCCAATCCGCCTTGAGCAAGCATGGTGATTAATGCGCAAACCTTGTCCTTGTGAGAAGAGGCCTTTACTCAGCAGTGGGCACAAATAGGCTGATAATGTCGGATGTGGTGTGATAGTGAGCACAATAGTATTAATGATGAACCACTGTATCCAATTTGAGCGACATTTCCGCTGTGGCGACTTTGACTGTGTAGGTAGATACTACAAAGAACAGTAACATCACGCTGGCACACGGCGAGGAAATGTTAGTGGGTCCAGGACACGGACAGCAGACAAATGAGGATTGATTCCAGGCGTACTTACTTACACGAGCGACGGCCGGGCCGCGTCCGCACTGCGCATCCAAGGGGCTTCCGATTGGCATCCGAACTATGCGAGCACTGTCTACACACACTAGCCGATATCCGAACACTACTAGTACACTGTACACGGAGCCGAGCTCGAGCCGCGTGGAGATAAATAAAACGATGTATTAGGGATTTTTTTAAAAAGATAGTTATATTTTTGGCATTGGACTATGACACAATATAATACTATGATATGCTAAGTAAGCGTTTTATAAAGACTTTTACATGCCGAATATTCGTTAATCAGACTATTCATCAGAGGACTCTTTATATATAATTTTAACAAACATAACCGCTTACAAAATGAGAGTAGATACGATTCTAATTACCGTCCGGGACTGCTCTAGAACTCATCACCTATTCCAAAACATAACTATGTCTAGTTTTATTATTAATATTTTTTCTCACTTTCATTTTTTTACTCTATAGGTACATATTTATTATTATACAATTTTTGAACATATAATTATCGATATGATATCTTATACAGAAAAACGCAAGGAATCGGCGACGGTACAATAATTAAATCTTGAAGCGTCGGTTACTGCGTTTGCGAATAAATATTTTCGTTGGTGGGTATGCACTAGCGTCGACGACGCTCCACCGAGCGTCCGGCCCGTACGAGCTGGACTACACGGTCGGGAATCGAGCGAAATAATAACACGAATAGTTTAGGTCCTCGGCGAAACAACACATCATAATCGTCCGGTACAACAACACATAAATCAACGTTTAAACAATATCAACGTACATAGGTACTATTTGGTATTAGGTTCATCCGCGAACGAGTCGACGCGAGGGCGAGCGTCGCCCGAACACAGGCGAGCGTGCCGGCCCGGCCCGGGCCACGTCGGCACGCTCGCCGCCACTTATCACTAACTAATTACAACGAAACATCACAGAGACCGGGGCCCGCTCCGGCACCGCTCGGCTACATGTAGATTGGCAGCTGCTGCAGCGCTCGCTTGTCGAAGCGGTCGTAGTGCGCGGCGGCGGGCGGCAGCGCGCGCGCTATATCACAGTCCAGCGCCTCCGGCGGCAGGTAGGGGTGCGGCTTGAGCCGCGCGCGGGCTGCCAGCTTGCCACCCGCGCCGTCCGCTGCATACGATTCGAATCGGTAGCACGCCAAGGGATGCGCCGGCTCCTCGGCAGGGGCGCGCGCGCGAGCCGCTGCAGCTGGCACCGGCTGCGGGGGCGGCGCGGGCGGAGCTGGCGCCGCGCGGCAGCACCGCCGGGCCTGCCGGGGCACCCGCGCCCGGCTGCTCGGGGTCACGGCGGCGGCCGCGGCCGCATCTCCTCGCGGCAAGTTGTTCACAAACGGCACACGCCGAAGGCTTTCGAGCCTTCGGAAATGTGAAGGGTGGATCATGAGCAGAGGCTCGATCTTGACGCCCTGCGGCGGCTTGGCACAGTCGGGAAGCTCGTATTCGATACTGCAGTCTACGTGTAAAGGCACCGAGTAGTCCTTGGGGGCGAGCGAGGCAGGCCGTGCATCCCGGCGGAAACGGTCAGCGGCGGCAAAATCAGCCTCCCCGCGGGCGTAGCCCGTCATGACGGCGGACGCGACCTCACGGCATGTGCGCCGCGGGGCGCGCGCCGATCAGCTGATTGTTGAGGCTGAACGCAACGCGCTCACGTGCGCACAGTTTGGCGGCGGCCGCGAGACTAGCGCGGGGCCCCGCGCGCCTGCGCCGACTGCGCACTTCCCCCCGTCACTCGCACGCCCCCCGCGACGCCGTCGACGGGGGGCCGTTCATCCTGGCTGGCCTGCCCCCCGCGGCCCCGGGACCCTGCGTTCGCCTCGACTCGCTCGCTCTCTAGAGCTATGGCTGTGAATGTTATGGAGCGGCGGCCGCGGGCTAGCGACGTCGCCGGGAGTCGAGGGGGTGCGGCGCGGCGCGGGATGTGCGCTGGCTGCCCGCCGACGCGACGACCACGAAATTTCATCGACAGATCGATAAAAATGGCGAAGGTTCGTGGGTAAGTACCGATGCGAGCGTTGCGCAGAGATGCACTACGCAAGGTTTACGAGTGCGGGGTGAGGGGAGAACCTTCCTGCGAGGGAAGCGGGGAAGTTGACTGTCAAACAGCTGACTACAAAGACGTTTCAAAATATGAGACAAGAGAAAGACGGTGCCAGGGCACGGCTACGGGGCTAGTGGCCCGGCAGACGCACTACATGTCACTAAATTGTATTCAATTCATTATTCCACAGACGGTGTGCGATTCAGATTACCTAAGCATTTGTTAATGATTTAAGTCAAAATATAATTCTGACTTATTGGATAATAATACATACTTATTATGTACAACGTGTGATATCATTGGCAGCTATCCTGTAGGCAGTGGAACTTGAAAGAGTTTATATGCAGTAGCCTTCTTGCTTTACTAAATACTGATTTGATTTGAAGAATAATTTTTGGTAATACATATGTATGTACATATATAAAACTAGCTTCCGCCCGCGGCTTTGCACGCGTATAAAAGAACATAATGAAATAATGTATCCCGGGATTTTAAAAACAGCAGCGTTTAAAGTACCCAGTACCTGCACGTATTTATGTAACAAAATGTTTATTTGTTGTTAAAGGATACATGTATATGTATTAAATTCTAAAAAAAGGTTAATGCAAACACCAACTCATACCAACATGAAATGTATTGCATTTCTAGAACAATTAGTACGACATTTTTAAAACGCCAAGAAATTAATGTTTGCTTGGTACAGTGCGGCCGACGTATCTTGGCGAGTCTGAAGTTAGCCGATTACTTGCGCAGTACACAATTTTGTTCCTAAAAGATCCATTGCGCAGACAAATGGCTAACTTCAGACTCGCCAAGATACATCGGCCGCACTGTATATGCTACGTGCGTTGCCACAGAAAGATACACAGAATCCAAGCAACATTTTACCAGAAACAAACAGCATTACACATTTTTATGTAGGTACCTAATATGTTGCTAAGACAAAACTGTATTTCTGAAATCAATAAGCTGAAATTAAACGTTTTCATTAGGTAAATATTAGTACCTACATACTCTTAGAATTCTGTTAAGGTTATTGTAACGTAGGATAAACATGCCTAATTCGTACCACTTAAGGAGAACTTCAAAAATTTTGGAAATGAACAATAATACAGAGTGATTTATATTAATTGATTATAATTTCACTATTATGTTCTATGCATTAGTATTTCAACAAAAAATTACATAAATCTAATAAACTTCTGAGAAATAAACCATTTTCAAAAACTTAAAAAAAGTACGATTTAAGTCTTCTTGACATATTTTGCAATACCAACTGTCATTTTCATCTTGTTCTTGTTACCATTTTAAGGATTTTTAGTTTTCTTTAAATTTAGTTCTTCTTCTTGGTTTGTTCTATCTTTATTTTGAGCTCTAGTTTATATGGACTTCCTGTACTTACGAGTTATACTGGATAAAGAGTTATACCTATGTTCTTTTTGACATGTTGCCCTAAAATAGTAACAAAAATAATAAGAAACAATTAAATAAAAAAAAACTAAAAAAATAATCAAGTAGTAAGTAATATTTACTATGAAATTAAAAATTGTTTTCCTAAATCGTACCGCTACGTTTTAAGAAGTTGCTGCGAGTACGAAATAGGCACAAGTATCAAACGAATTTCAAATGCGCTTCAAAAGAACTGTCGATCGAGACGAACAAGCCGGCTTTACTATGTGAAATATATTTAGAAATATACGCATCAATATATAATAAACAGTTAAACAACTTATGAAAGGTATACTTGGAAGACAGTAAGAAAAAACTTACCTGTTCAGTATTTTTGTCGGGAGCAACGTAACATGTTATTTTTCACATGGCAACCTGGCCGACTATTATTGACATTTAACGCCACCGGAGACGGTGGTAACTATAACCCATGCCGAGATATAGACGAGGTAAGATTTAGGCGCAGGTACGAATTAAGCAAGTTTACCTATACTTCCCACTAATGGTCTATGCGAGTGTGAGGTCTGCCAGCGGTGAGTGATGACCGGGAGGCGAGGACGTTCGACGAGTATGTCAAACTCGTGTGTGTAAGTGAGACAGTCTGCACTATATAGGTACCTAGCTAGCATTGTCACGCCCCGCGGGTCTGCGCGGCACGACACGACATCGTGCTGCAGTACTACTGCACACTAGTGATCATCAGACTCATGCCAGTGACCAACATAACTGATTAATCGCCGGCCAGGGTTGGCGCCGGTCTGCGGCCTGGGCCTGGAGCAAGGGCCTGAAGGAACGTGGGGGTTTTTAGGTAAGAGTCTGACACTCTATCACGCCATATCCTGGGTCGACAGAAGTCATCGATGATTTGCCCTACTCAAAAAGAGCGTCAAAAGTATAAAATACAATTGTAATGTGGTCTTTTCTGGTTTCGTTTGGCTCTCAGAGGAAAAAATCCGAGAGTAATGTGGAGGGAGCACCTTGGTGGGATGGTGGATAAATGAACGTATTATGTGTATAGCGCGGTGCATAGTTATTGCAGGCGTAGTGTGGAGGTAACAGTACCCGGCAGATTGCAGGCGAGTTGTCCGCCGGCGACGGGACATCGATACGGCGCGGTGGGCCGGCTGGCGGCTGGCGGCTGGCGGCTGCATCCGATCTCATGAAACCAGACACGACGCACCAGCCCGTGCACGTGTGCGTGCACACACACACACACACACACACACTACTGCCTGCATCGCTCAATCATGTTTTTTGCACTTATTTAGTGAGTGCCGCGGAGCAGTCGGCGCTAACATGCTTAGAAAGTTGTAACGTGAACTCGGGACACACTAGTGCGCGCTGCCCGCCTCCGCCTGCTTGCACGTACTCACGTACCTGAGCTCCGCCGTCACAATCCCTACAGATAATAATACCTGTTATGTCGCTTGCGTATGTTCTATACGCCGGTGTTAATGTAGCAGAAGTAACAGAAACATTTGCCAATTAGGAGCGCGGAGAGGCGCTTGCATATACACATAAACAGGTAAATGGATTAATCTAATAAATTGATTAATTAAGTCCTCAATGTAACATTTTAATTGGCTACTATTTGTGCTGCGACGTGGCTCAGTACTTGTATCAAGGTGTTACTGGCAGACCCACAGAGTTGTCGTCTATAATACATAAACTAGCTTTTGCCCGCGACATTGCTTGATGTTAAATTCGGGGTAACACGGTTCCCCTTTCACGATTAAGAACATAAGATAACTCGGAACAAAATATAACTTTAAGACACAACATGCTAGTGTAAACAACGTTACCTATACATATTTATTTTCTTTTAAAGAAATATAGTAAGAATACTCATCGGTCACGATTACTAAAATGTGAAAAAAAACATTCAATAAAAGTTTGCCAAGTCAGTATCAGTTGGGCTCAGCGAGAACCTTATACTAGTCTTCAGTTGGCACCCTTGCAGCTTTGCACTTCGGTTACAATGTTAGAAAGAAACAAACCAGCAACTATCTCCTTAGAAAAAAACACGTGAATTCGTCGCTCCGTTTTGCTTTGGAAGACGGACAAAGAGACAAACACTTTCTACGTAGGTACAGGCTGCTCTCATTGGCTGTGTACACTACACAGGCCGCGACTAGCGCTGTATTATAGCCATGGCGTTCACTCAATCGATTCTACTGGATAATAAGACTCGGCGGGGAGTTCTCTATTTAATGTTGGCAAAAAACGAACAAAGGGTCTCTGCGCGTTACAATAGCGCCGTCATCCAAGATTTGAGAAATAAATCTACTGTGTTATCTTTGTGCGCACAGTTTTTGTGCCGGCACTCGGGACGCGGGACTCGACACGTCCATACGTCAGCCGAAGGGTACAGCAAAATGCGATTTAAATACACAGTACTAAGCAGAATCACAGACCGCGGGTTTAAAGGAAACCAATTTTTAAATTGATACCTTTTCTTTAAGGCAGGTAGTTGTACAAACAACAAGCCGCTACAACTAATATAGTGCAGAAACGTACGCCTAGTGAAACCACGTCTGTACACGGGCGTGGAGTCGCGCGGCCTCTGACTGACGATGCTAATGTAATGCCCTCGGTCGGAGCCGTGCGGCACTACGCGACCTATTCAACGTTCAAACATGGTCTGCATCAACGCAATCAGAATGACACATTGTGTCAGGCAGGTGGTGCCAGTTGCGGCGCACAGCATACACATACGCCCACTCCGCTCTACCAATTAATACGTGTGTAACAATATTCGTAACTTCAAACTTTTCGTCAATTCAGAATTTCATCGAAATCATTAGGTACAGTACTTACTTTTGTTGAATGCGTGTAACAGACCAGAGTAACATTCGTCGGCCACTGCGTTACTGGACGCTACGCTTGCGTTTTGGGTACAGCAATACTTACAGTATGCGTCCCAACAATCTAAGTTATTGGACCGCAGGTGATAGACTGCTCTTGCTTGGCTGCAAAACCTTACAAAATATATTGATAACATCGAAATTTGATACTCGTAACATCCCCAGCGCCATAATGTCAATGTTGAATAGTTCTCACTCATATTTTTGAATAGTAACTAGGGTGAGACAGAGACACCCTAAAATTGAAAATAACGACTTATCCACGTGAGCGACGACATCGCTGCGACGCGCCGCGCACGCTGCTCGTCAATAAGAGTTCCGCTGCGACTTGAAACTACGAGTTGTAGATGTTTCCTTACTCAGTCACGTGACTAAGTCGTTATTTTAAATAAATAACAATAATATTGAATACATTTTAAAATATTACTTACTAACTAGTAGTTTATGTAATTATTTTATTTTAAATTAATTCGCTGACAACCAAGTTAGAAGTTATAGGTATATGGTTATTAAAGTAAGGTAAGTATATACTTAGTTTTCCGGTTCTTGACTGAACTGTGTGAGATTCAACCTGTGGCATGAATGGGCCGCCTCGGCTGACGAGCAGCCACGGCCTGAACCCCCTGTGATGTCACCCTGGAGGCCTATTTCTTGCCCCTCTATCACCAAATATGACTCAGTCTTCATATAAGGGACGCCCAGGATGACTAATTACCTGTTCCTCAACTCTCCTTCGGTGAGAGAAGAGAGATTCAAGTTCTCTAAATTTGTTAGCTCGAGCGTGGGGTGATTACCATCAGATCATCAATTAATTAAATTACATAGCTGACGAAAAGTAGGTAGGTATAATGCATTTACCAATAGTTGGCTCCCCTGCCTACCTCACGCGAAATAGGAGGCGTGATGGTAGTAATGCTTGATTATTATAAGCGAATGATAAATGCAGCGGATCTCAAGTTTTGAAGCCGTGAAATCGGTTTGAGCAATTCCCGCGTGTCGTATATAAACGTTCTCACGCGTCAGCTTCAGTAAAGGTGTTTGAATAGAGGCACACAATGAGCCCGCCTCGGCCAGCAGGCCAGCACACGAGACCTCCTTATTGATTCGCTCGCTGCGGCCACATGCCGGGACCGCGGCTCCCTCGGGCTTCTCAGATCAGATTGACCCTTTTCATTCCCGCTCTCTCTCTTATTTTTATTTATTTTGAAGATGGCGAAACAGTATATTTAGTGGTATAAGGGGCGCGCTGCCGTGCCCTCGGGACGGGGAGGAGGGGGGAGCTGGGTGTGACGCGAGTACTGTTGTTTACGACACCGCACTAAGTAGGTAACCCCTTTGTGGTCTTACAATAGACGTTGCTTCAGCTTTGTTGTTCTGTTGTTTCTCATGTCACGACGAATAATACCCGTCCTCGCAGCCCGCACTGCGCACTCTACCTGGCTGGCTTCAGCACAAACCACTATGTAATAGTAATACTGCCTGTATGTACGTGACTGTGCGTATGTACGTGCACCTAATGCAACGTGTCACGATCTACATGTAGTTACTGCTAAGGAAATTTCTTTCGATTTCAAGTCAACGCCACAGTCCTGCAGGTTGCGTCGACTGCGTTGAATGAGATGCCTGGGCCAGCGCCCAGTGCACGCAGCACGAGGAGTAGCCGGGACAGGTCATCGACATGCAGTGTGATACCATTGTTTTCGTGTTTTGTTCGCCGCGGATGTTTCGCTGAACGCGATCGTGTTCCTGCGTAAACAATGACGCCCTGGCACCATTACGATGACAATGCAAGTGTAGGGATTGCATTCATTATGTAGGTAACGCGTCACTTGCAGTCCCGATTACTCCCGACTGCCGGGCCTGGCCCACCACGAGAGAACATGATATTGTTACACTTGATCTCCCTGCGACCGTGTGTGTGCGTGTGTGTGCGTGAATGGCAAGTACCGCTCGTGTGGGTGGGCACGACGTGTTCGAGTGTCCTGTCTGTCTGTCCGCCCGCAGAGTGCACAGCTCGGCCGGGCTCGCCTCGCATCCTCCTACATATTACACAAACGTGCTACGTAGCTAAGTTTACATTACACTTACAGTCTTACACTATAACTATATATATTTGTCATAGGTCTACCTAACAAGTCAGAATGTGTCCTATTGAAATAATCTTAAATGATAGATTGCGGTATGTCAGACAAAGTATATATGTATTTATATTGTTTGCTAGTGCGGTGTATAATGTGTGCGGAATGCGTACACACTATTCAGAACTGAGAGAAGTTGAAACGTTTTTGTCGGCAGTAACGCAATGTAGCAATGTTGCAATGGAAAGCGTGTCGCGCTGCGCCGTGGAGTGCATCGGATCGGAGAGTGGCCGCCATTACTTCACGCTCGCTGTCGGCCACTCCACCTCCATACACAGAATTAACTCTTTGCCATCCCTACTTTATTTTTATGAGGTAATGTTTACATAGTTTACAAGCTCCTGACGTGTAGTTAGATCGAGGGCTCCGTATACAATGTGCTCCTGCTCCAGCCTGCCGCGCAGTAAATATGCCGTAGGTGCAAGGAACAACGTAGTTTGAGTGTGTTTTGGGTGTGATGTGGACTTTTGATGGTCTTAGAAAGACCAAGTGCATACTTGAATGTTTTCATAGAAAATACCAATACTGGCAACATTAGAACGCGCTGACAGACTACGTGGGCGGCAGTACACGGGATGCGGGCTGAGCTCGACGCGACGCATCTGTTTACAAGACGAGATCTCCGCATCAGCCGCAGCTACAACAGCCAACACACCGCTCAGAGCACATGGCTCCGCTCGCGCCGCGGGAGTTTCTCTTAGTAGCAGGCAGGAGGCGGTTCAGCCAAGCAGCTAGCTGTCACAGTTCAGGAGCTCTACTTGCGTTAAAGTAAACCTGCGCAGTTCAAATCGCAGACAATGCAAATTAAATAAATGTTGTTCCCCGGTACAACTACAGCTCGATCAACATTTTCCATTAACTGTCTGTACGTAACACTATTCCCGAGGCCTGGTGTGCGGTGTCATGTTTCTCCATATACGTTGGACTTAAATACATTACTAGCTTTTGCACGCGACTCCGTTTGCGTGGAGTAGTGACTTCCTGCAGAATTTTGGTACAAAAACTATCCCATGTCCTTTCCTGAGTTCTAAACTATGTCTGTACCAAATTTCACAGAAATCGGTTCAGTAGTTTAAGCGTGAAGAAAAGACAGACAGAGTTACTTTCGCATTTATAATATTAGTTAGTAAGTTAGGATTTGGTTCACCGCGATGACGTCATGATGTGTGACAGGAGTGACGTCACCTCACACGACTCTGCTGATTATTATTATTATACCAAAATCTCGCTCATTTCAAAGTCTCATATTTTCTATCAACTCACCGAGTGTCTGTCAATTTGGGACTCCTGTGTTAAGTATACTACATACAAATATTGGGGCTGCCGAGGGTTTACCAAGCACTAGTTGTATACGATATACGCTAGTCGGACCAACGGAAAACATGAAATATCATGTATGGTGTATGACTGAACGCAGGCCGGAACTTGCAAGTATCTTCATTACTAATCTTCGAAACATTTAAAGTTCTTTGGAAGTGAAGTCGTTAGCCGACATTTTAATGTGAATCGTAAAAGAAAAGTCGTAAAGTTGTTCAGGCAGGTCGCAGTGTCGCAGCAGGCACACAGACAGACGGACAGGCAGGCAGTATGGCGGCGCAATAATGAGCCATTGTGCGCTTCGCCAGTGCCGTCAACAATTTCACACAAAAAACAAGCAATTTACTTCCAGAACCGCGCAGCGCCGAATTGGGGTGTTCTTTTGTTCACGTTTAATGCCCGAGCACTTCGGGGAGCCATTAAAATTATGTTTTGTGCTGCGCCGGGGTCACATCAATTGAGATTGTGGAGTTGTTCAGTAATAATAAGATAACTAGAGTGCAGGGCTGCACTCGGGACACGGCCACTGCTGCAGCTGGCGGCCGCGGCGCTCGCGTGGCTGCGAGCTGGAAGTGGGTCGCTCGATACCAGCCATTGCAAACTTTATGAAGACTACGCTATAAATGGAATGGGAAATAGACTTATCACGTACCACTCCTCGGACTAGGTAAAGATACATACAGTGCAGTACCGCGTTACATCCGCCATAACGTCCACCACAAGTACAAGGTCACGCACGACCTTATGATGTACTACGTAAGTTATATTATTTCGTGGCACCTGACGGCTGCTGCAGGGCCAACATTTCGCAAGTGCCCACTATTATTGTATAAAGCGATAACTCAAACGAGAGCTTGGTAAGTTATGCTTCTATAGATGCGCGTGAGCTGGAGGAGACACCAGGACGTGTGATTCGGATGACACAAGGAACCAGAAATTCGTGTAGCTTTAATGTATAACGCGTTTGCTCATGAATGAAATATTGCAAGAACTTGGTTTTGATCAATCAAACGTAAACTTTATTTGAAGACAGCGCAGTCTGTGCCCGCTGTACATTGAAACAGACAGGCTTAGAGCTGCGTGGCAGGCAGGCGGCGGCCGACGTGAAACTTGAGAGGAGACGTGCGGCCGATGCACGCCACGCCGCAACCGACATCAGAAGGTGCGCTGTTCGAACGACTTGCGAGTTTGCGAATCATAATAATATTTCCCTATTTATATACTCATCTAGTGGATTCTAGGCCATAACCACAAGTATTGAGGTACATGGATTCTATAACCTACAACAATTTGTCGAGCCAGCGATTGCTCTCTACAGTGTGAGACCCTCGGCTGTGTCGTCCGTGTATACTTGTACTGACGGATTACGTGGAGCGCGAGGCTCGTTGCTGCGATGTGGTGACTTCAAAGTAGTAGTGAGCAAGCCTTCTGCCGGAGCCGGGCAGCGGTGGCGGAGCGCGGGCGACGCGACGTGTGTTCCGCTTACTGTGGAATATGACGCTGCACGCTCGCACTCGCACAAATATCGATTGCGTCCTGAGTACGCGCGAGGTACACTGCACTCTGGCACTCCGGCACTCCGGCGCTCCCCGCGGGGCTACGATTATGGTGATTGTGAAGCTGTTATGAAAACGTTTTCCCAGTTGTAACGTCATACATTCATACATATGTATACTGTACGGAATACTGTTTCTGTTCACCCACCGACGTCGTCTGTTGAACTATTTTATCATCAGTTTTCAATATTCATTCGCTAATCGGTACTGGCGGAGCCCTGCTAGGTACCTGCGGTTTCACTTTATTTGATTATGACTTATTTTACTTTAAACATTTCATACTTTTGGAACTTTTCGCAGTCCGTACTTATACAGACAAAGTATACTTACCGATACATACTACAGACAAAAAAAGATTAAAGTTCAAATAAACTTTTGGAGTTTTCGAGACCAAACAACAGCGCTTATGTAACAAGTTTCCATAATTTACCAATGCACTTATTCATTTTACTGTCGTTGGTCGAGTCGCTACTGTGAAGATCCCCTAGTCTGCCAGGGCATCCAGTTTGACCATATTATCTATAAACATGGACTCTAGAATAGTGCCGGGTGTCCGGCAGTAGGCTCGGCCGCTGTTGTCAAGTAGAAGTAGTAGCTGCTGACCAGTGGGTGTTACAACCACGCTCGAGGTGAGCGTCGTCCATAGTGTTGCCCAAATTCAGTCTTGGTCTTGCAGTCTTGGTCTTGTTCTTGCGTTTTTGCAAGACCAAGACCAAGAACAAGACCGCGTATTTTTAGCAAGACCAAGACCAAGACTCACCGTGCAAGACTTGAGCAAGAACAAGACATAGCCTACAAGACTCTTGCGTCTTGCAGCTAGGACTTAGCGCTATTTCACTGAGTAGTTAGGTGTCACAGTTCGGTGTATAGGTACGCTTAGAAATTTTATGAGACGCAAAGAACTGTATCAAAGAATATGAAAAACTGGACCTATGCGCATTACGACTAATACCATAAACATAGCGAATAAAAAATATCTATTAAAATCAAACTGAGTGCATGCATAGTTATGTTTAAACCATCGGCACTTTGATAATGCGGCATTAAAGGTTTTATACTTACTTCTCAAAGAAATTTGCCGCTTTTCGGAAGTACATGGTTATGAGACACGAGCAATCGTTGCCGCCACGCCGAAATCATAACATTTGACACTATTTGATTGCCGCCATAGGGCGTAGGTATACTCATGCAAAATAATTTCGAATTTTAAAGTACCTACAGGTGTTCCAAAGAATAAATAAGTTTCAGAGTGCTTAGAATGAAAATGAATACATTACACATTACTGATCACGCAAGTAGTATTATGATTAGGATAAAATGGTAAGGATAGGTAGTAGATGTCATGTTAATTCATTCTAGTAAGTATATATTATAATATTGATTACTTATATGGTTTAAAGGGTGATTCTTCACATCAATTTAAAAAAAATAATGATGTCATTATCCTCAACCGAAAATTAACGAGTCTGCTGATTAAAACACAGATAATTATTTTATTAAATTAAATCTCACCACTGCTTACAAGCAACCGATTAAAAATATTGTATAAAATAAATTACTAAGATGCTTAAAAACCTGGGAGGATAATGACTTGTTAAATAAAAGTTAAGGTTTTTTGAATACTAATTACTTAGGTACTATTATTGTACATTTAGTCATTATATTTCTTAAGTTTTTACAAGAAAAAATAGCAAAAGTGTTCAAATATCACCCGTTTAATAAATATTGTAGCCACTTTTAAATATGTACCTATACTTGAAACTGCTGAAAGGTTATTTTCTAAAGCATCATTAGTAATTAGAAAACATAGAAATAGGTTAAGTGATGAGCCAGCCAGATGGTCACTTTGTATTAATTCTTGGTCAAAAAAAAATTATATAAAGTATCATAACCTAATGATAAAGCTGTTGATTTGTGTTGTATTTTATTTTTTATTCAAATAAGTGATAAATCGTAAAACTCTTTTATTAAATTTCATATAAGTTGAGGGTTCAATCTCTTTCTAGACAGATAAGTATTGTTGTTATTGTTTTTTTAAAATACAGTCATGTTATTGTTATTAATTTGTTTTTTAATGTTTTAGCAAATGTAAGCTTATAAATCATAAATGTTTATTAAGAAACAGTTACTTCCATGGAAAACGACATATAGATCAGTTGATTTTTCGAATTTCTTATCAAATCTTCAGTTATTTATTAATCTGCTTGATCTTTACTATGGCTATGTTAATTCAAGCTCACAATGTTCCAATTCTAATACGTTTTTCTAAGATTTAAAGTAAACTTTAATAAATAGTAATAGACTAATAGGTAATTGCAAGACTTGCAAGACTCTTGCTGCAAGACCAAGACCAAGACCAAGACTGGGAGCGCAAGACCAAGACCAAGACCAAGACTGGGAACGCAAGACCAAGACCAAGACCAAGACCAGGTGTATTGGCGCAAGACCAAGACCAAGACTGGCTAAGTCTGTTCTTGCATTTGGGCAACACTAGTCGTCCAGTATGTCAAACATACGGTATTAGGTTCATGTTTCAAATAGTTAAAATGTGTAGTAGGACACAGTAAGTAGGGGTGAGTCCCCCCCCCACCGCAGGCTACAGCGGACTGTACGCTAACGATAACACGGCGAGCGAGAGCGTCGCTTCCAGTTTGTTAGTGAGTTGTGACAAATAAGTTATAACAACGGGCGCCCGTCAAAGCCGGCGCGACGTCGATCCCACTTGAATGGAAGCTTTATTTATTTTTTGTGTAGAGCTTAGTGGGCTTGGGAACGGTCCCCTGTCACCCAGCGTCACATACAACTATCGAAAAGTTTAATTAACCATTTACATTGCGGGTTATACAGGGGTGCAGTGTAATAAGAACGTAGCCGTGTAATGGATGGGAAGCGCACTCATGTTGGAGTTTACAATTGTAGTTAGATCCAGCTTCAGCGCCTGTCTCGCGACAACATTTCGTGATATGTTAACGTGGGCTCGGGACACTGTCGCAGTACCCGCACGCTGAGTGCTGTCTTATAGCATTATAATGCAGTACTTCCACGTCGAGATAATACTGCCACTGAACGTTTTTGTAGGCTTGCTCAGTAGTGTAAGTAAAAGTAGTGTGTCAGACCCGACCCTCCTCCCGCAGAGGTAGCTGCTACCACCAGCTGCTAGGCTGCGGAAGTCCATCATGTCGGATATTGGGCTTAAATATTTAGCTACTCGGTGCTCAATCACGAATGTATATTTTTCCGTCGAGTTTGTGTCCTTAGCTGAATTTCACCGTTGGACTGGTTTCTGTATAATATTGTAGTTGTTAGTAAATTACAGTAATTGACGAGTCGTTTATGGTGTTCGAAGTTCCAACTCGGTGGCTTGTAGATGGCGGCACTGGTACGTAGTGCAGTAAGCTGGCGGCGTGGTGTGTGTGTGACATGAAAGCGCGGCCCGGGGCGGCCGGCAGGCGTCAGCTGCTTCTGACGGCGCCTAATAGAAAAACGGAATGAATCGATATATACAGTCGGAGCCATTAATGTTTGCGATCGTCTGCCCTCTGACCCGGCTCCCCACCAGCCCCGGACCACCCTCTCGTTCCGTTTCATTTCATAACGGTGCACATAGCGCGCTGCTGTTGTATTGTCGACGGGCAATTTCGATAATATAATGAGCCACGGAACGTGCAGCCGATGCAGCGCTGCGCAAGTAATAATCTCGATGAGGTAATTAGTTGCGATGTCAGTGCGAGCCGCACTCGACGCTGCACCCACCGCACGTGCGCTCACACACCACTTGGACATAATATTTATATCAATCAAAGTACTTGTATGTACTTGTAAATAACGTAACAAAACCCTGCTTTTAAACTTTTAGTTTTAACGTCGCCCGTCGTGTCGTGGGTGAGTTTACAAACATACAATTTCACTTTAGTAGTAACGCTAACATTTCTCGCCAACCGTGCAGTACGTAGTAAACGTATAAGTTATTTATTTTAATTAGCCAGGGGGTCTGTGTCATTGCCGGCGAAAAGTACTTGTTTGGACAAAGTCATCCCCCATGACTCAGAGACTCAGAGGGCGATGTACACAGAACTATGAATATGATAAAATGAGTGTATTGCTGCTAAACGAGCAATGACCAGGACAAGGACAGGAATGTATTGATTGAGGTCGCAGACTGACTGAGTTGTCCAACTGGCCACTGCACGCTCCACTGGCTGCGAGGATCGTGTCGCCGCCCCCCGCCCGCCCCGCGCCGCCCGCGCCGCCCCGCTCTTGGCTACGGCTGACTACGGCTGGCTACGGCGTAGCTAATCGCTGAGAGGATGAAAAGCTGCATATTACTGACAGTGTCTATTCTACTAATCTTTTTCTTTTTTCTTTTTTAAAACACGTTGCCCCACATTTGGATTTTCTTCTGTGTCGTGGGTGCTGTTACAAACATAAAATTTCACATACACAAGACACCCAGACCCGGAACAACAATTTGTGGATCACACAAAGAGTTGTTCCGTGCGGGAATCGAACCCGCGACACGTTGCACGGCAGCCAGTTGCCCAGCCAACGCACCAACCGTGCAGTCTAATGCATTCTAATGGATTCTCCCGGCCAGTCGCGGCACTTAGTTTACGACTTTGTATTTTATCGCGTAACCGCAGTAACGTAGCAGTTGCATCCTCCGGGATAGACAGGTTGCAGGGAATACTAACTTGTAGACTGCTGTTATAGTGAGACTCTGTATAAACGGCGGCATCAGTAAGGTGAGGCGAGGCGTAAAGGATCAGTAGAATCACGCGAGTGCCGAGTGGAGTTTACCTGCTGTGCGGCGGGTGCTGGCAGAGAGGTGCATTGAGGCATTGTGTTACAACGTATAGCGTCGCCCGCGCCGACTGTACGTGTGTGTGTGTGAGCACGCTACAATGTAAGGATCGCGCTCCGGCCATACAATCAGGTCCCGGCCGCCGGCGGACACACTCTTGCTATTAACTGTTTAGTTCCACCAGAATGAGTTTACGAACACATTATGCCACATACTCTAATTGGACTCGTTTAACATAAGTCGAGTAGTGTGACTGCTGAGTCGGACTACGAATTATTTGAAAGAGAAGAAATATAGATTGATTCATATGTCTAGAGATGAGACACAAATGGTTGATGTATTGGTACCGCAGCCGTGTCCCGGCGCGGGCAGCACTCATTCAGTATAGAGCCTCCAGTGTTACAATGTGCATGCACCTCTGCCTAGTCAGTTGACGCTGCTGCCTGTTATGTTATGGTCTCGCGTTAAATGCACCTCTCCACGTGCTGGGAGTAGTAGCGCTGAGTTATTGCACTAGTATATCGGCCCCGGCCCCGACCCGCGGGCCTACATTACTAGAGCTTCCCAGTACTGCGCACACAGCCGCCCGCTGTGTGTGTGTGTGCGCTAAGCCGATATAGCGCAGCCTCGCGCCGACTTACGTCGCGGTAATGTGCATCCCTACAACGCGCGCTGCACTGCTTGCCCCACACTGCGCTTACTGCTGATTATACTCATTATACTGTGTACCATGTACCTGTATCTATCCACATTATAAGTGATATAAAAACAAGTCCCCTTTGGCATATACATATTGATATCTGTTTATACGGTAAACTGTACATTGTTCATCAATGATAATGCTCTAGAAAATTGTAAAATAAATTACGCAGGTATTTTATAATAGTTTAGCCACTTAGGACAGGATACGATAAAGTAGCGGTCCCTGCAGGTACACCGAGTGCTGTGCAAGGCTAGTGGACCTCAAGCATCCCGGCATTACCTACATACCTGCTGCACTGGCAGGCGGCGGCAGAAGTTGTACACTTTATATTTGCTGCGATTACTGATCGATACATACATACCTATACTCACAGTAACCCACTACGCTATGTATCTTAATACATAATTATGCTTGTATTACGATGTACTTGGAATTTGCTATAAAGTGAATTAAGAAAATAGAAATTCCTATCTTTTTAATACTCAAATACTGAATGAATAGTAGTGACTGTAGTGCAGACTATACGACTGCTGAATACAGACAGTCAGCCCTAACTCTGCATTAGATGGAGCCCGGCACTCACACAATGACATAATGCTATGACCGAGGTGCTACTATTGTAATATTGTTGCACCTTCTGTGTGACCAGTGTATCTGTAGTGTGTAGTGTATGTATGTACCAGGCGCGGTGGTGCGGCCGCGCGGGACCTACGCGGGACTCTTTATAACTTCCATAAAAAGTTGCGCCGGATTTTTTAGACGCCGGTAATTACGGACATGGAGATCAAAGCGGCGGCGGGCGGCCGGGGAGGCGGGGCGGGACAGCGGGGGGAGGGGGGGTGTGGGTAGAAACCACTACACACTATCCTCATGTGATGAATGTTTGTAGGCTAGGTAATACTGACCTTGTAGTGACGCACTCGATGGTGCGTGGTCGACCCATTACTGACCGATACCCTCACTGCTTGCATATTTTAATGGCAGTAGCAGTAGTCCAAAATACTAGCACGTTTGTAACACTATGAGTTCTATAGTACTAGATAGTATTTATTGAAGATGGCTATACTTGAGTACGACAACACATCATGCTTCGTGTTGCAGGCGAAGGCGAGGCTAGTGTCGAGCGGTCGCGGCGAGTTGACTGCGGGAGCGGCTCCATGTAGAGGAACATAGCTATACATACTGGATGTAGGTAAATGTAACGACATGTCGAGAATGTGGCCGCGGTGCGCCATCTAACTGTATCCAAACTGACGCGTTACCACTGCTCACACCGACATCTACGCCATGTCTGACCATAACTAGCGACTACCTTCTATGTGGCAAAAAATACATTATAAACGGCAATCGGACTCTCCAATGCAAAAAAAATCCAAGTGAGAGGCTCGGCCGCGGGCGGCACCCAACAATGTAACCTGCTCGCACGCACGGGAACATTGTTCGCAGCGCGGCGCGGACTCTCCGTTCCCGGAATATTGCGGCCTGCGGCCATTCAGCGCTCGCTCGGAGTATTGCGCGATACAGAGCTACGCTTGTGTCGGGACCCGCGCGGCGCTTCAACACACAACGGGAACGAGCTCGCTCTCTGGATATTGAATACATCCGGCAGAGCACGCCACTGTCTGTGTGCCGACAAACATGTAAGTAACCGAATCGATGCGAATCATTACAACCGAGTGAATGTCGAGCACTCCGTACTCACTGCACCGGAGCAGGAGTCAGCTCCTCAACTAGTCTCGGCGCGGCACTGCAGCGGTACTGTTTGTGCTACTAGCCTCACCAAATTAATGACCTAGACACATTCAAGTAAACAGAAATATCAGTGTAGGTGTATGCAACGCAGCCCCGGCCAAGCTAGCAAACCACTCAGAGATCACTTGACAATGTGGAGGAATAAATAGCGTACAGGACGCAGCCACCACTATAAACGAGATCTCACAAGCACACGGCGCGGCGAGTGCGGCGGCGACCGGCTCACGGCAATACTTACATCTAGTGAGCAGCACATGTACTCCTACTTCACGAAACTAAATCTTACATTTGCCAATAAACAGGCTGACACACAACTTATGTTATAGCAACAATTCGTTTGGAACTGGTGATCATGGGAAAACTAGCGAGGCACAGGCGATGCTGGTGTGACATACGTCAGGCGGCTACACCCGGTGTTCCGGGAGGAAGCGCTCCGTTCCATGCCATTACTTGTACATGGGAGCATACATTGCGAGTCAATATACTGGCGTGCGTGTGTACACGTGGCCCGGACAACACATGGATACATCGCTGCGCACACACTTGCGGTTGCGACAGTTTGCAGGATTCTTTTTAGATCGCTACAAAGAAGTACATACCTACATCATGCCCTACCTAGGTACTGTGCTGTGAGGCCTCAGTATTGCCAGGGCCTCATATATGCAAGGTAATATCATATTATCAGGAACAATAAAAAAACTTGTACGTATGGCGTCGGCGTTTTGTATATTATTAAGGTGAGTGCATCGATATGGGACGCAACATAGCGGACACGATGTAGTGCTGCCATGCACCAGGCTCTGCCATTGTTCGCCGGAGTACAGTCGAGTACAGCTACAGTACCCACACAGTGACGCACGCACGCTGGCCCGCACTCGGGAGGTCCAAATTAAAGTAACGGCGGGCAATAAAGATATTTAACTTACCTTTTTATTGCGACCGTTTTATATTTCGCACTTTATGGCCTTTCTCCTTTTATTATGACCGTTAAAGGCTACAGTATTGTTCGTCTCAGGCTCTAGTTACGGCTGAGCCGTTTTATATGAAGACGTTTGGAGTGAATAGTCCTGGCCGCGTCCAGCTCCGGCGCTACGCAAATGTTGACATAAGAATAACATGGAGGCAAACAGTGGCAGCAGACAGGAGCCGGCGCCGGCCTCAGGTACCCGCGTCGCGCGTCTTGTACCCACGACTTTGTTTACAGAATGAAAGTAATTAAAATGGTCGCAACTGGCAACTGCAGTAATATTGTTTTATGGGCCAAACGCGAATGGCGAAAGTCGTAAACTTGTGTTTGTTTTCCAAGTATTTTTCCTGCTTTGGCAGGTTTGCAGAAACGAAAGTTATTGTTAAGAAAAATACCCGCTTTAGCAACATTACACCCTGAACAGGAATTTGTGGATTGTACATGACCAAAGAATTGCTCCGTGTGGGAATCGAACCCGCGTCATGTTGTGGTATTTATTATACACACGAAAATAAACAGAACCTAGGTACTTGTATTATAAACGCGACAGTTTCTAAGTGTGGATGGATGGCTGTTACTCTTTCACGTGGAAACTACTGAACGGATGTGGATGTGGCTCGAGATAGATGAGTCTGCTGGTCTAACACACGAGCTAAGATGTTTCAAATGGCTGAAATAATGTAGTGTTTATAAGTACTTACATAACTAGGAATAACTACTCAACTATAAACCCACCTACTTACCTACATTTTTTTTAATTATTGTGTACATTTGGTGCAATGCCATCGGTACTTAAGCCGGAGATGATCAATTTGTAGGAGTGCGTGTTTTGTTGTCCCCCCCCCCGTCACCCCTCCCCGCACGCACTGCACTGCCAGCTCTCGTCGAGCGAACAAGTTGGGGCTGGCAACGTCCACAATGACTCGCAAATAATAAAGGAACCTTACACCTTGATCGCGCACATTAGCTTTTGTTAAGTGACGTCACAGTGCGGGCGCAGTGTGCCTGTGTAGATACATGCACGAATGCATTTACTAACCCCTTCAAAATTTTAAAACGTTGTCGTGGTAAATGTGGCGTGGACGCCTACATTGTAGGCACTACTTGGTCAGATACATGAGTTGGGATGACCGCGAGGCGGCGACGGAGTGCTCGTTACCAGGCGTTACTGCAAAACGGTAACAACTCCAGTGTGCGGGACAGGAGGGCAGGGCTGCCGCGCCGCGCGCCCCCCGCGCCAGGGCTGCCACACAATGAGCTAGCGATGCATTGTAATGGTGCACGCTCACTGCCGACAGGGGATCACATATTCACACTACGTCCTAACAAAATCATTATATTTGTCTCATACAAAATCCCAAAACGAATAACGTCTTATTGTTAATCCCAGGGTCTGTGTGTGTGCAAACAGACTTATTCTTTAAATTAAAACGTTGCCTCACACTAGGATTTTCTCCTGTGTCGTGGTGCATTTACAAATATACAATTTCACTTACACAAAATACCCAGACCAGACACACCAAATGTTGTTCCGTGCAGTAATCGAATTCTCGACCCTTTGCAAAGCAGCCAGTTGCCAACCATGTCAACGTGCATTCACGAATATTTGGAATACAAGCGAAAGAAAGTGTTGAAGTAGGTATTGTATAGATGCACTGTCTGTGTTTATGTGTTTAGGGTAATTAGGTAACATTATTCATTAGCTGTAATTAATATCTACTATTTCCAAGTCCGGAAGAGCCATGCTTCGGCACAAGTGTCTGCTGTCTCGACCGGAGTACTACCACAGCCTCACAAAATACCTACGGATGTGAATTGTGACATATCTTGCGTTGTGTTTCGTCGTTTGAGTGAGATTAACGGAGACCCAATCCTCCCAATTATTTTGTATGTGAAGTACTAAGTTAGAATCAGAAAAGTATAGTTTTTGTGAAAACTAGTGTACTTTCGAAAGTACCGTGCGAGTTAAAGACACGTCGCCATCTGGCGGGCAGTCGCGGCAACTGGGGCCAGCGCGAGTGCAACGTATGTTATAATTCCAATCCGTCAATCAAAGCAACCTGTTATTACTGCGACAGCACACGGAGGTACAGGCGATGCACACACACACACACACACACACACACACACATATAACAGCATCACGTCATCGGAAACGAACGGTCCCCGGGTTAGTCGGCCCTTGGGGTATTAACAACGTGAAATGCGTTATGCATAAAACTAGTTTGAAAGTTAAATAAGTATAATATTCGCATCAATATTAAACATGGCGGATGGCGGTATAATATTTCAGAATCCCCCCTGAGGTCGCTAGCTCGCCGCTCGCCGCTCGCCGCTCGCCGCTCGCCGCGTGCACTCGCTTCGTGCTCGTCTAATTAATTTATCGAGCAGCTCTCGTATCTGCCTCTAATTGCATTAACGCTGAACGTGCTCGAGACCATCGTTAAACTGGATTGAAGCGTGAATTTTTATGTTTATAATTAGCAACAGTCTGGCAAGTTGATGTAATAAATTATTTATGCCGCGTTATGGTTGAACAGCGCCCCGCATGGCCACATCCTGCCGGCGCCGGCCTGGCTCCTCCATATACAGTTTCGTGATAACCCTGCGGTTAAGGGTATCGGTATCGGACTCGACTGGGCAATTACCGGGCGGCGCATTTTAAAAATGCTGGTTCCAGGCCTCGAAACGCAGCGTTGAAACAGACCCATTAATTATAAAAACTTATTTGTAAGTCCGCCGGCGAACTGTGCGTGTCCCGCCATCTGTTCACAATAAAGATCTACTTGAAATAATAATGTTTAACGTCGTTCCCGCGGCCGCGGTCCCTACACACAGCTCGTGAATGCGGGAACCTCTCACACGGCGTGGCTCCATTAGGCACGCACATGCCGGCGACACACCGCGCTACATACAAGGCAACACTCGCACTTCGGGGAAGTGAGGGAGCGCTCGACCTGCCACAGCGCCGACGCATGCAGGACGCGAACCAATCGCGAGCCTAAATATAGGCGGACTGCTTTTCAACAAGTCGAGTTGGACATAGACAGTTCATTAGCTAGTCCAAAAAAGTCCGCAGCTCCGCACGACATGAAAGGGAATGGTGAGCAACCAATCATTTTGGGCCAATTACGAGGGCACGCAAATGACGGGGCACGACTAGCGCTGGCCCGACGTATACAGGTACACAAGTACCCGCTTTAATGAAACGCTACGAAAGCAGTTAGCGGCCACGAGGGTGTTGTTCCATAGGTTACTATACACTTACATATGAAATTATATAAAAAGATGTGTAATGCTTGTCGTGTATGCCACTCCACATCTGACTGTCATGACTTTATGAACCCAAAACAGTACTAACAAATACATGTATGTATGTAATGTGATGACTTCACCCAAATCGTCTCTAACACCTATAGTTCGTGCACATGTACAAGCCCAACTATCGCTCGTCGGCTTCCTGTGTGTGTGCGGGCGCGCTGCAAACATGAAGAAAAAATCAAGGATTTTTAGCGACGCAGGCCGTACTCATTGTTCCCGTCTGTTGCCAAGCTTACTCTTTACACGTCGCACCATTTCTACAGTGAGCACTTTACGAAGACCTCACACAAAAAATATTTATCGAAATGAATAAAAGTTTGTCTGTACTATTTACAATTGCTCGCCGCGTCATTGTTATTAACCGACTTTTAAAAAAAGAGGATGTTTGTAAGTACATCAGTGGATTGAATGGAACTTATGAGTACAAAGGATTAAAATATTTAATTTAACTTTATTGTTTATTAGTTTTTTTTCAGTAGGTTTTGGGTTTTTTTAAACGGAACTTTATAGATAAGTGTGTAAGTGTGCGAGCTACCAGTGCGCCCTCAGCCTGAGCATATTATATGCGCATGCACTCACGATCCCCTTACATTATGGCCTGCAACGCCTGCAATACTGCGGTGGCGGGGGTCCGCGCACTGACGAGCGGTAAATAAACCGCGCACTTCCGTAGCGTAACGCACATCCACGTAATGTAGGGGGCGCCACTATCTCGCAATCACTCTTATCTCAGTAATCGCACACATGACACTTTTTCACTACCCGCGGTCCTTGCCGCTTGGTAACATTAACTAACTCGATAAATTATTGCTTGCAGTTACAGAATCGTTGACACAAAGAAGCATCGATGCGGCCGAATATACCAAACGGATAGATTTCATGCACAATTACTGTAAAATGATTTAACAAAACTATGATTATCTGTTTCCTTTCAACTTTAAGAGTAATCGCAGGAGCATTAGCGTCGGTGGCGGCGCGCCTGTATGCGGCTGAAACGATAATTTCCTAGTTGGGCGCGTCCAATTTGAGTTGTGGCTAATGTCGGCCGCGTCCGGTGCTCGGGCGCTCGTATCAAAACTCCATTAGGCAACAAACGCACGATCCAGTGCTCCGCTGTTCCTCCTACTCACTGCCATTTCACGAATATCGATCATGTTAGCAGGCAGCTCACGTCCGGACTCGAACAAGCTCTTGTGTTACAACTGCCGACGGTTTCTTAGGCAGGTAGGTATACACTCTCTACATAGGTAGCTTCTACACTACGCTACGTACATATTGTGTTCGCCCTCTGTCCTCCCGGAACAAGGTGAGCGCGATGAATGCACCGCGGGCACCTATGTAACGTGCACACACTGCACTTGAAATATACGTCAGTTAGTGCAAGAAGCGTCGTGTTACGGTCCAGCTTAGTAAATGATGTAGTTAGTTATGGGCTGCGGCTCGCCTTAATTGGTAGAAGCCGAGCAAGAGCATGACGTTAGCGCCAACGGTCATTATACTCGCAGTGATTCATTTACAAAGTGAATTTAATTAAAGTGCATTGTGTTGCGGCCGGGTGAGGGGCGAGCCGGGCACAACCCGGGCACTACCCGGCCGCCTGCGACCCGGTGACAGTCCCCGCGACACGACGTCACTGCCAGCGCGGCGGGGCCGTGCGTCGTGACGTCACGTCACCCCACAATGTGCCACTAATAATAATAATTCCGCGCCATTGTCATTCTGTTCGTATCTTGTTACGATAATTCTTTGTACTTTTTATAATGTTACAAAAGTCTTTGTCGGAGGTAGATATTATGCGTAAAGATTATTTTTTTGTAGGGTGCACATTTTCCTATGATTAAATGATTTCTATCACCATGAGGGTGGGGGAGGGAAGGCGAGAGGGAGTGTCAGACTCTGACTGCCTTAAAACCACTCCGTTCTTTCTCCTGCTCCAGGCCGAGGCCGCGGTACCTTACTACGTTTGAAAGTAAGAAAGAAAGAATATTATTACATCCCATATCTTTACAGTTACATTAGAAACCCTGTTTTTGATTATTTTTTTCCGGAACAAGAAGTATAACTAGTAGCACCAACATACACTAGTATATCTAGCGCCAAAGAGGATATAACCACAGTCAGTGGTTATATCCGAACATTACATGTCTTCTATTTCATTCTACTATCTATAGTGCTCAGCTATAGTGATGAGTTGGCGACGCGTTCTTGGATAAATAACTTCTAAATCATTACTGCATTACACTTCTAAACAAGTTATTCAGAAACGACGAGTGAAACATTTGTCCACATATTTACCGCTTCAGTAACCCGTTGTTCGGACAGATTATTACCAACTATAATCAAATAAGCATTTATTCAGTAGCCTTAATGATGTAGGCTACTGAATAAATGCCCTGCCGTTTACATATTTTGGTTGTGGAACTGTGGTGTTGTATCGTTTATTTTATTAAACGTATGTATAATTAGTATACATACACGGTAGGTAATTGTAGATGAAGCGCTCAACTTAGTAAAACATTTAAAAGTAGCTACGTAGACAACGAGGCTACACGCCACACGGGCGCTGCTCGCCGTAGTAACGTGTTTGAAATTAGGTACAGTCACCCGCAGCCCCGCACCTCGTTGGAATATTCCAGTACCTTTGACACGGTACTAAGCGATAAAATTCCTCAAAAAAAATTCTATGTAGGTACGCATTTACATACATATTAATAATAAGTGAAGAACACGAACAGTCCACACTGTCCCCACACTCCCACAGTCCTATCCGCGGTCCGCGGTGTACATAAACACAAAGTTATCGTTTAGTACCGTTTTAACCACTTAATTTACTGTAATAATAATCTCCGCTCAGTTTGTGCAAGTCTGGTGACAATTCGGTATACACACTACCGAATGCTGATGCAGATTGTACCTGTATATTCACCCACCAATTTTTGATTTTTCTAGAGATGGCAAGGTAGAGGAGTAGTGGTAGATGTCTAGACCGTACCTTCTGGAGTGTTTTGATAACTGTGAGATAGTCTGCTTCTCAAATCAGATCAAAGTATGTTGCCCCGTGTGCCCTTAATTGAGTTTGTTAGCCACCCATTGCCTGTATCCGTGCCGACGTTAGTCAGGTAGGGGCCCAGGGGCCGTAGTATCTCCATTATAGCCCATTAATCATTCCATAGTTCGCTTCATACCCATAACCTTGTCATTACCAGATTTGAAAAAGGAAATGTTTAAATTCCTCGGAATTTAGAACCAACACTTACTCGACTTTATGTATGAATGTACAGACATATCTGGAATTGACAGGTTCTGAAAGTAATATTATTAGTTTAGAAGAAGTTGCTTAAAATTATGATGAATTCTCATGGCCGCTTGCTTAAGAAGTCTGGTTCTGGTAATGGAATCCTGAATCTGATTCTGATTCTGACTCGAATCTGATAACGATCATTGTGAGTGGATGTAATCTTGCTACAACATGCAACAGGTCGGTACAACTCTTCAATAAAATACTAAAAGCAAATTCTCTAGTTACATAACATTGTTGTTAGGTAATTGTCATCCCTGCTGTGTCTGTGGAGGCCGTGGAGCCGGCTATGCTCTGAAACAATTCGCAATACATCACCGTCATGCGTCGCTCGTATTTCAGCAACAGCATAATTTGTAGCGACCGCGGCGTGCGCAGGCGCGGCGCCTGGCCCCGAGGCTGTGGCGGCGATCTCAAACGAATCAGACGATGCTAACAGCGACCCGCATATATCATTTCATTCGTTTCACGGCAAAATACCAACTTTATCTAAAACCCCACATAATACTTACCAACATTGACAAATATTGTGTACCTACATAACTATGCGTAAGGTATTCCAATACTATTTTTTATGGCAACGCTGTAGGTAGCTGTAGATAAGTACTAATTTACTTTACTCCCACTGAAAGTACATCGAAGGTTACGTTTTAGTAAGTGTACTACCACCTACTGTTGACAAGTCGCCAAGCTGCCAAAGTGAAACATCTGGAAACATTTTGTACCTAATCCTTCTATCGTCGTATCCTAATCTTTATGTAATAAAACAAAAGTGGTGTAAGAAGCAGCAGTAGATAGTATTAATTCTGATCAGATTAACGCGTCCACATAGAGCAAGTAATAATACAATGAATGCGCTCCCTCGGGCAATCAATGGGAATGGGCGTCTTGAGACACAATTAGGTACTAGGAATAATTAAACTCACACTGAAATAAAATCTTAGAAAATGGTGGTCGTGAGGTGCACAAGACGCTCGTGGCGCGCTGATCTGTACATAAAGGAACCCGATAGCAGAGGTCGAGCACTCGCGCCGCATCAGCGATCAGATCTCCAGAGAACCAGTTCGAGCGGGTCGTGGAGGCTGGCCAGCCGCCACACGTGCAGACTCAGCCTGGGCCAGATACTTACGGAATCAACGATCGCTACGCGCCATACATTAGTACAATATAAATATATTCCAATTCAATCACCCGTGAATTAAATACACCGTGTGACGAATGTTTATCTTTCTTTAGCCATTCATTACAAAGAATATTGTGAAATTCTAAAGATTTTTATTCATATAAGTACAATGGACAGTAATGAATGGTCGGGATCTTGGCGCTACAACTTTGTTTGGGAAGTCGATTCTACAGAGCAGCAGGGCCGCATTCAGAGAGAGCAGAGCGAGCCCCGCGCGCGCTTTGGCCGAGGGGCCTCTGGAAGGGACGTTATAAATCTTATATGTATGTACTATACTTATTTTTTTACTCTCTCGGCTACGTTTTGTTCATCTTCACCTGTAGGTAATGAAATGTGTTGTGTGTGGGGTAGGTATATAGTGCTTATAAGATTAATATAAAGGAATTTCCCTAATAGAGCTCGGTGTATGTCGATAAGCTAGTGCTAGCAGTGACTCATGATTAGTGGCAAGTGCGCCGCTTCCCCTTGCTGCTCCTCCGGTGAATGAAACACACGATGCTATTTATGTTCTTATACAATTCACTTCATAAACACGTCATGACGCTAACTAAAGCATAAAATGAATTTTACAAATAACTAGAGCCATCAAAAATAAATAATATGAACACATTGATGATGCCGCCAGCACGCAGCGCCTCAGTGGGACCCTGACTTTGTTTTTTGTTTACTGTTATAAACACAATCACATCCCAGACTAGAAAAAAACATTTGGTAGCTCATATAAAGTATAGAATTTCGTGCGAGCATTGAACCTGTGACTGCTTCAGATGTGTATTATTAATAATCGCTAAAGAAATGCAAATATAAATGTAAAACTACAAAAAACATAATGTTGTACATTAATTATGTACAACGATGTGCAATTGTAGAGAGTAGATGAATGCAAGAGATATTGGTCACTGTTTTGTTGTTCACATAAATTACAATTTTGTGTTCTGAAACGATTGTCTATAATTTCTGCAATAAAAAGATCCACGTTGCTGGTAGGAGTTTCAATGCATGGCACCACCCAGAGGCTGCTTCCACAGGTTCTGGAAGAGCGGGCTCTATCCAAGCCCATCTGTGCGAGGTGACCCTAGCAACCAGATAAGTCAATTATGGCTACTCAGTACCTGCGCGCTGCGCGTGCGTGGAGTCGCAGTACTTGTTACTACAGCAGTTACTATTCTGTATAGAAATTTATCTTATATTGTGGTGACTCAGTGCCCGAAAAGTGCGCGCTATGTGGGTGGTTGCACAGTGACCTACATTTGACCTCCACTTAGTAATGTTACTGCTATACACGCATGCAGTACAGCTGGACTGCTAATTTATATGTCGACATTATAATGACGCTTTTTAAGTACTAACATTAGGGTGAGTTTGTAAGTAATTATTATCGAGCATCCTTACTGCGTGGTATCCCCCTCCACAATCGCTTCAGAAGCAGTTCCCAATAGCAGCGTTCAAAACAATAGACAGCTGGCTCCTGCATCCGGCGGCCGGCAACAGACCCGCATGCGCGTGTGTGTGCGTGTGTGACGTCACTGACGCTGCACACAACTTGTCCGCTTGCACGGGTTGCGGGCTCCGGCTCGCCGCGCCGCTGCGTCTCGTCTTACACTTTATTCTCTTACAACACCTACTGCCATCTATCGGCAAATATGTTCGTTCGCAACTCGATTACCTCTGAAAATTACAAGGAAGACGATATAGTGACTGAGTGATACGAATTCATTGCAACGGGACAACAATAATGGGACACAAATAATACAGTACGCGGAGTACGACTCAGGCGGTGTATGTATTGTACGTGTACAGGCAAAACTTAAGCTTTGTTTACGCAGCTGCCGACTGCCTGACGCGAGAAAGGAAACTTTTTGTAGTACCTTCTTACACCAATAAAGTGGTCGTAATGAGAGATATAACTAATGCCATACCTACAGCTATGTATTAGATAGTTAGATTGCGCCTTGGTCCACAGTACGGAATGAAGCATTGGGAATATTGGGATTTGTGACGCCGACCTATTAGCGACAACGCGCGACGTGTCACGCTTGTTGTGTCGGGTCCCTTACAAAGGGGTCTGAGCAATGTCGTGCAGGCGAACATTCAACTGTCTCGGAATCCGAAAGCAAATCAATAAAAAATAGATAAACTAGTAGTTATTATACAATCTGGAGCCGACGGCGGCGGGACTCTGAGCTAGCGAGCGGGGCGGAGAGGACAGTCACCCCCGGGCCCGCGCGCCCCCGCGCCGCGCCCCGCGCCCCGCCCCCGCCCCGTCCGCTGAGTACCATTAATCAGCCGTCATGGACACGATGTGCTGCCCCGGATATATTGATGAGCTCTGATGGAATATAAATGGCTTGAGAAACGTGATATTTTACCAAATTGCTGCTCCAACTAAAGCGAGGTTAATGAAATTGTACGCCCCGAAAGTAAAACTATCAATCTGAATAGTTAATGCGGAGCGAGTTCAGCTAATGTCAGGCGACGGGCGAGGCAGCGTGTGCGCGGAACAAGTCGCGCTAACCGTTGTTTTATACTAATCATTGACACGGTAATGGCGCCAGCGACGTGGCCGAGCACCACACACGGACGTGGCAAAGTAAATAAAAAAGAAACGAGGCCCCACGACAGTTTATTTGGCCCTGTCGTGAGCGTGTTACCAAACATAGATCCCACATGCACATCACACCTGGATCCGAAAGTTCACTTGGTGGATCGCACAATAATGATGAATAATTTCGTGCGAGAATTGAAATAATTATATTAGCAACAACTAAATAGTTACCGTATCTATGTAAAGAATAAGAATACAATCTCTCTTTAAGACGCAACAACAACAAATGTTGCCTGTCTACACGTGTGTCATGAACAGGTTACGGGTACTACGTTTGACTTACAGCAGCAGGCAGTATGGTGTCTGCCTATGTGGCTAAGTGTTTAAGAAGAAGTTGTAGCATATTCGGCAACGCACTCGTAACTCCTTCTTTGTTGCTGGTGTCTATGGGCGACGCCGATTGCTTACCATCAGGTAATCCGTCTGCTAGTTTGCCGTCCTATCACATAAAAAAAAGTATGTACACTTACTACACTTACACGGCTAACCGCAATGTATACATCGGCTTATGTAAAAATGTATATTGTATAAAAATCCTAGGGATCGTTAGCAAACCTTGGCTATCGCTTCTGCCTCCCTGAGTAAGCATAAGTTAGTGGCGGCTCCAAGCGGCCAGTATTCGAAACATTGCTCAGAATTGTGAAGTGAATATAACACGAAAAAGTGTGGCTAGATGGCGCTGTTTACACGGGAAAACGCTATGATGGGTTGTGGTTACAATATGTTTTAAAATAAATAAATCAATTACAAACAATGACTTATTAGGTATTTAATATCACAGTCACAAAATCACAATATTGTCTGTTAGCACAACACCGAGGCAGCAGGCGAACATACGATCGAGCAAATCTTACGCATCATCTAGTTGAGACTTTATGGTTCAGCAGCAGATCACGTATCTCCTGCCCGGAATGGCCAGCGGAGTAAGTTAAACGGGTTGAAGACTCGCAGCTGTGGTGTCGGCGTGGCAGGCTGCTGGTACTCGGATGTGTAAAGGAACATTCCGTGCTCGTTGGTGCTGCACGAGTACCCCATTACTGTCTCGTTGCCGCTGCATTCGTTCTGCAGGAGCTCCTCCCAGCTGGAACATCGTCGGCCCATCAAGGACCTGTCATTGACGGCGGAGGCAGAGTACAGCTTCCAGGCCTGGGCGTGGTCGCACTCGAGGCTGATACTCCTGTCCTGGCACTCGGGCTGCTTGCCGCGCACGCCGTTCACGTATACGTCGGCGTGACCCAGCGGCTCCTCTATGCCGAGCACGCCGCTATTGGAGTGTATGACGTGCACGAACTGCGCGTCCTCCCGCGCCAGCCGGAGCTGGGGGCGCGCGAAGCACGGCCGCGCCGGGTCCAGCGCCGTGATCCGACCTAGTGTCGTGTTTAGGTTTTGTCTTACCAACTTTCCCGTGAAGCCGGCGACGTGAGCCCCCAGACTGAAGCCTATCAGGTGGATCGATGACACCGGGTATCCTGATTTATGCAACTTCTGTATAAATCCGAAAAGCAAATGCGAGAGGGGCGGCACGTTAGACACGGCGGTGACGTAACCTCGACAGAAAGACAGCCGAGTGTCGAGGAGGTAGACGGAGGAGTGCTTGGTCATGAGTGCGTTGACGATGGCCTGCGAGGAGGGATCGTCGGGCGTGTTCCACCAGCCGGGCACGTACAGCACCAGCTCGTCGGAGCGCCGCAGGCGGGCGCGCGCCGCCGCGACGCTGACCGCGCGCCGCCCACTGCGGGAGTACCGCACCATCCGCGTCAGCGGCAGCTCCAGCGACCTCGTGCGGGAGAACAGCAGCTGCTGCGGGACTGCCTCGCCTGCAACATTGTGGTCATCTTATATTTAGTTCTTCAGGAATAATCATAGCATGCGCCGTAAGAATATTATGACGACCAATGTAGCGACCTCATACAAAATTCATAGAAATGTATCGAATCCGACTAGTTGGAAACTACCGGAGTATTTCAAAATCATAATATCATCGAGCTAAAGATACCCAAACTTGGTTTCAACCATCTAATGACATGGATGAATAATGGATCTGAAATTATTATGTTTTTGGACTTTATCATCAATTGATACAATATGAAAGAGTATATCATATTCCACGATCACCGCAATGTCACGTGGACGCACAGATGTTACATGAATGGAGTTGGCGCTGTGCAGTGCCCGTAGAGTACAGTTTGTGGGCAGGTCAAGTAACATTGGTGTCAGTCGCCCACTCGTAGGAGGGGGGGGGGGGACTCTTTGTTGTTGCTGTTCAACTTACTGACACTGACCTCTGCCGGCTGACTACTGAGATTACATCATAAATTCCGACTGAATGTTGCGTCTTATTATAATATCTACTAATTAATTTAGATGAGGTATTATTAATAATTAACCACTGCTGATGACAATGAATATTAAGGCATTAATTACGGCGAGACTGCACGCGGTTGGAACTATTGAAAGGTGGTACAAGGAGTTTACAGTTTATAAAGATTTGTGTTGACTGAGGTACATAGGTACATAAATATCTACGATCGATTGGTAGAAAGTCGCGAAAGGTGGAAGACCCTCGCGGCCCTTTGCTGCAAGCGACCACCTACCACTTTGATATACTAAAATAGTATGTATATAGATAGAAGATTTAAGTAGTCCAAAACTTTCATGTGATCCAGTTGGATTTTGTCACAATACTTAATTGGTTCCCGCTGGTGCAGGGGCAGGCGTTAAGATGCTGATTTTATTATAAAATATGTGGAAAATGGTTACACTAAATATATTTGGCAAACTGTTATTCTGTTAACGGTAGACAATGCTCCTTGAAGTAACCAGCCTCGGAGCCAGTGAACGCGTTAAGCAGCTTATAGGCCGTTCACACCTGGCGGCAGCAGCATCAGCCCACTCAGTGGTCGCCGCCTGCATCAACAGTACAATGCTCTCGCTCTATCATCGCGCTCAAGTAATATTTAATTGTCTGAACCTCAGCTGTTGGTCGCCGAACTCATTTTCTAATTAGGTAACCGTCCGAGTTGAACGGTACCACTATCTCACCTGGTGGGGACGGAAGGTGTGTGGGATGGAAATGATCCTGGGGAACTCAACCTTGACCCGATTACTGCATTATCTACACTATAGTATCTCTCTATACTTCTGTCAAATGAAATGTCCCACAAATCATAATAATAAATGTTTTGTTTTGCATATTTCGAACATCTGTGTCATAGTTTACCTAATGCACTCATTTCTATTTTGTCCAACAAGCAATTTACTGCTTCTTTCCGCTTTGTGTGTTTAATGGTTTATAACTGTTTAACTCGGAAATCGACGGATCGGAATCGGAATCGAATCAAACTCGGAGATGAGGGCACAAAGCACAACACATGTGGAACACTAGAGACACGTACAGCTTGCTGAGGCGGCCTTTACGAGGTCGTCGAAGTGTGCGCTGACGAAGGGCGGGAGTATGGCGCCGAGCACGGAGAGCGAGTCCGGGGGCGGGGGCGCGGCCAGCGCCAGCGCCGCCAGGGTGAGCGTCGTGGTCGCCCGCGCTGCCATCCGCGCGCGTCTCGAGCCCGCCACTGCGCCCGCGCTGACGTAACTCTTCGTTATAAACAACACCGACCATCGCCCGAACTGTACCCTTGATACTCAACCACGGACACGCGCCACGACCACACAGCCAGAGAAGATCCACTCTTGATCGCACCGAATAACCGTACACTTTAACACCCATGCTAACTTTTGAGCTTTACTCTCGGTTTCATAAAACAATCAATGTGCTGCCCTTGTACCAATCTGTTTCATAAATACACATTTTGGCTTTACACAATGTTTACTGATTTGGCAGTAAGAAATCAATATCAGAATTATAAAAATCGTAATCATTAAAAGTCGGCAGTTTGAACCTTCTGCAGTTGTTGGCGTGTGGCGCGCGGCGCGTCTGATGTGAATTCAGCGAGCTGTGTATCGTGCTCGGCAATTGTGTGTTTATATAAATCATAAGGTTTTTGTTAATGTTGCAGGCTTGTTGTGTCGTGTGATTACAATAGTAATAGCTTCAGGCAGCGCAGAGATTCAGTGCTCAGCTATTTGTCACTTCCGACGGAATATTTGATAATTATTTGATGAACTCCATGAGTTTTTTCCGTCAGCATTTGGATTGTAGTTGCAGTGCTTCACCTTCTTTTGCATCTATAACATCGATCACTAATAAAGAACTTATTAGTGATCGATGATCTATAAGCAATTAACCAGTAGGTATATTGGTTTCGGCAATGACTGCTCCGCACAACTACAAAATAATTAATTTAAATGTAGGATGAATTTGCTGGTATATGTGGTCAATAGGTGCTGGGTGTGTGTGTATACATAACACGGGTTTCCAGTCATTTCCAAACGTTGGTTGCTCGAGCAGCTTCCAGTAGTGCGGTCACAGGGCCTAAACTGGTAGAAAAAAAGAATTCGCTATTTTCCGTCCGTTGCTAAATTTGTAAAACCTGATTATCTTCGAAAATTTTACAAAAACATGAAACCAGTTTGTACAAACAAAATAATCGATTGTTTATGCACTGTATCGGCTTGTATCTAACGGCTGCAGTCACGTCTCGGCCGACGTCACGTTTCCTGTGCCTGCATGTTCTTCTAGAACCATGCTGACTCATGTGATAACATCGTGTGATATCCGTCGAGTATCAACATTTACGTGAGAGTATACTAACATTCTCCACGTACGTTAGCGCTCACCGCGACTCGGCATACATTATACATACAAACTCAAATCCCATCAAGTATTGAAACCTCGCCAAATCGAAATTGCGGTCGAGAGCCCGATATATCAAAAATCGCGTCCGCTCGATACCGCGCGGCGGGCGGCGGTTGCCCGCGGCTCCGCATACACAGCGACGGGTTAAGCCTATGTGGGCAGTACATGGCGGCCGGAACTATTGTAGCCCGCTACAACTGCACTGACACCAATTATATTCGGCACTTCTCCAAACAAGCTGCGCTCTCAAACGATGCCCTCTGTTTGAGTCTCCTTTAGTTTACGTAAGTACTTGCAGGAATTATCTGCACTCGCAGACAAATGTGAATGACGTAAGATCTTACAGACTAAACCACGTTGTCACAGTAAGATTAAGATTAGCACCATCATTACAGAATGGAGCAGCTCTAACGATCCACAGTCCGACAGAGGGCGCGCAGGTGTCGGGAGCGATGATCTCGTGTAATGTGACATCAGTAGGGCAGTCACGTTGTGCGTCACTCAGTGTATGGGATGATCAGCCATTAAATATACGAGCCAGCGCCGCCGCCGGCTTTCCCCGTTACAATAACACTTGTACATGCAACGCATTTTTCTTGATACAGTGCCGGATTAGGCCTCCGCTGGCCCGCGGCCACTAGCAAGTTCTATACATATAGGACATTATAGGTAGCTTGATCTGCTGAGTTCGAAGCATAAATGTTTTCCGTCGCGTGAGCAGAACGCACATACTTGTCTATATTAAATTAATTAAATCCAACTCTCGCTTTCACCAGTTACACATTGTAAGTACCCAATGGGCGAGCCAAGAACTCAGACCCGCAGCAATTACTGGTCAGGCTACATGGTTAAACTGGCGCTATAAAGTTATGTTTTTTCATAGAATTATTATTTGTCGTATTCGCGGAACCGTAGCGTGACAGTAAGTGTAATAAAATATGTTAAAGGACATCTGATACCGAAACTTCAATATCGATGCCACCGAGAGTCGACCTCACTATTGGAAGAGCATTAGCGGGCGGAACCAATCCACTGCATCTGTTCACGAGACTACTACTATTGTTGGTATTCGCTTTAAGGTGAACTGGTTTGAGCAAACCAACTGACACAGATCTCGCAGAAGGTCAATGACTCAATCTAAATCTATTACATCATGGAAGTATAACCTTTGCGGGTTCCGAGTGTGTAGTGTTATCGAACGGAATGCAATACTGGACCGCGTCACGCGAGGCAGAGGGGCGGCGTCCTTCATAGCAATACCTCCGCCGCACCGCGCCGTGCGATATGAGATTCCGATGTGATACACACCCGCCTCATTCATCACGTACGTGCCGCACTCCACCCTGCACTACACACAGCCTGCTGTTACAGGCGCTGTTGTCAAAATACATATCTATAGGTACATATACATAAGTGAATATTTTGCTAAACATTGGATAACCCCACTTATATTATATACCCACGTCATTCTTCAAATCGTTAATCGTTAAAAGATATGACTGGTGCAATATGACCAAGTTCAAGTGCGGCGCCGATTGTTGCGTCAGGTAATGGGCCTGCTTGTTTGCATAATCTGTGTATGACATAAAAATCCTATGAGGCTAATGTGGTGTTCATCCGGCGACAGCGGCATCCAAGTGGCTGGTGCGTGCTGTGGGTTTAGCACAACCGCGTTTCGTGAGAGTGTTTGACCTCTCCCGAGCTCTAGTTAGGCTGCGGTCGCCTGAGCACAAAGGAGTGTTGTTGTGAGAGTGCGGCGCGTGTAGGTGTGGGTACAGTCGGCTCCAGCAGACAGGCCGCGCTGGGCTGGCACGCTCGGCACGCACCCTCCCTCCCTCGCCCCCCTCCCGCTTCACATTCCCGCCGGCTACGCGACTGCACGAAACAGCGGCTAAACATTTAAATTATGTTCCCTTTGAAATGTTATACATCTTTTTAAGGAATTCTTATAGCTATACATATAATTACATCACGGCGGGACGCAGTGCCGCCTACATAATCTGCTCCAAGATTCGGGAATGAAGTTTTAAAGCAAGGAATACAATAATAGAGTCAGCTACAGTCAGTGGTTAATCATCTGTAACCATTAATTACCCCCGGTATAATAAAAAAAAATTGACATTGAATATTTTTAATACTATAAAAAAAATAAAGAGGTTCTGATTTCATATGTATAGGTTGCGATATATCGGCGGCATTTAGAGGCCTAGGTATATGACATATTGTATTAAGTGCGAATGTGTATAGTGTCGTCGTGGTCCACAAATGTGTTTTGTTTTAATGTCATACGGCGCCGGCGCCGCGGCGGCAAAGATTAACATCGGGTCACCTGTCTACTGGTTTACCGCTCATAGTAATGGGGATTTAGAACAGTGGAAAGGGTAGGTTTGGGCCTCCAGTAACGTCACTCACGCGGCGAAACACAACGCTGAGGTTGTTTCGGTGGAACCAATCCATTCGAGCCGAAGCAAATTATTTCAAGAACCTCCTCAAAAGTCAATAGTTTTGGCTCTTCTATTAGGTTTAGGTGATGCAATACGAGTATATTTGCGAGAGCACACTGACCTGGCACCCTGTACCTGCTGCTCCGAGCCAGGCCGTGGTACATTTTTGGTGATGGGGAGCTTGAGTTACGGATGTAGTGTTGTCATATTAGACTGCTTGAATAACTCTGTGTGATCCAGAAATTGTTCTTTCGGGCTGGCAAAGCCGACGTAAACCGAAACCGTGCGTGTGGTGAGGTTGACGGAGATTATATTTCGGAGTCAGCTTTAATTATAAATATCTGACTTCGTGATTATGGTAATATCGTCAGCCAAGTTATTGTGTAAGATTTGCTCGAGCATGCCTCGCCGGTCGCCTGCCCGTCGCTACGCGATACTTAGAAACGTTGACTTATTTTGAATGCACGTATGCATGTCACTGAATAAACGGATTACGGCTGGGTGATCGAGCCGAGATCAGCAATAAGAGCAAAGCGCGGCCTCCAACTGAAATAAAGTATGAAATGTTCGTACAGCAGTGAGTACCGTCGCGGACAATCAAATCAATAAGATGATTACTTACATTGTAACGACGCGAAATAAGGGAAAACTTCCACTTTGTGGCAATTTGCTGAGAGACTACAATAAGTGGGTAATATTGCCCACTTATGGACGCGATATAAGCCAGCAGGCGGCGGCTGTCGTCGTGTCGAGGCCGCAGTGTGTCGCCATGCAGCCCGTGCAGGTCTCGGTGGCGCTCTGCTGTGTCCTTGGCGCGCTGCTGCTGCGCCAGGCCACCGCCAGCCCCGTGGTGAGACACAAACCAGCTCTTCTGAGCGCTCAGCGCACTTAAAATGAACATAAACATTCACGGGCCATCCAAACATCTTAATTAAAGAAATGACTAAAAGGTTTCTTCAATTAGATGCTATTTGTAAGATTACTTAGGGCGTATCAGGACGTGCTAGTGGTGCATGGTAGGTGTGACGTGTGTGATGGCCCGCAGCCCCTGCAGCCCGAGCAGCGGCCGCTGTCGCTGGTGTCGGAGCTGAGCTCGCGGCTGGGAGCGCACCCCGCGCGGCTGCAGGACGCGCGCCTGCCGCTGCCCTCCTCGCAGGACCTGGAGGCCATCAAGAAGGTCGCGCAGATTCTCGTCACTCTCGGACAGCAGGTACTCGGCTAGGGTATGTTTGTATTAATATGTGTGATGGACCACGGGAGAGATAGTCTGTCGCTTACGGAACTCATAGAATCTAGTTGTAACATATCATGGTCCTGAGCTGAGCAAGGCGAGGTCGCGGTGCGCACATACTTAACGAATATTGATGGATGAGTAAGTGGGTCGGCTGGTGGAAAGTGACGAGGATAGGCTTAATGAGCTGCGCGTTGTAACGCGAGTGGGAGGAGCGTGGCTCGGTAACAATAAATCGTAAACGTATGAGCTGTGTATGGGATTACCGGCGACAGCGTGTCGGGTCGCGGCTCACATCCCTAAAGTGATCGACAGGACAGATGTATACGCGATATTACATTATGTACGCGATGCTGGAGTTACAAAAAAGGGTTCAAATTAAATGCGACCCTTTCTCCCTTCACGTCGACTATAATCTCAGTCCCTGTGTAAAGAGCACCCGTGAGCATTGACTATTGTTGTATTTTTGTTAAATTCTTTATTGTTTGAAACGTCGATTCCAGTTTGACAGTTTCCCGACAATAGTCCCACAAATATAATATTGTAGCCATCGCCGTCGTAGGTAAATAATGTCGTCGCGCTACAAGCTGCAATTACTGCGGCGGAAGTTTTGTATTCCGTGTTCACATATTGTAAGTGTGTATGTACATATAATTATATGCTCTAACATTACCCACATTACTTAAATGTTACTTAGACAGACAAAGAACTGCTTCTCGAATAATGTACAAGGATGTAGGCTTTTACTCTTCCGAGCATAACTAGGAACAGGAAATATCTTCAGTTTGGTAAAGTAATGAATGTTGTACATCGAGAAGTTTAGATATTAATAATAATAATTAGAAGCTGGGTGTAGTCATTATGATGACACAATGGAGCCATGAAGCAATCAGCCCGGATTGTTTGCTTCATGAGTGGAGCATACGGTGGGATGTGCCCTGCTTAAGATGAGCGAGCACCGCCGTGACTCCTGTGTCCGCCTTGAGTCGAGGCCATGGTTTGGAGCGAGAGGAACTGGGATGCCGTCTTCTCTTTTTGCGAAGCAGTGATGCTCGCAAATAAGGGAAATCTCCCCCTCAAGCCCCAACCGCCGCAGAGGAGCCACTTGTCAGAACCGAGCGTACGGTGCGTAGCATTATGCGAAGTTCTCAAAGAACCAACAGAAGCCACAGATAGGACACAATAGAACTGACATACAGCCGGCTTGCATGTCAACCACAGTAATTTATTGAGCTCTGAAAGAAAGTTCTGTTTCGGCATGTCCAATGTGTGCTTTTTAAATGTATTAATGAATAATTGTTTTCATTTTTGGCGTTACAGGTGATACCCGGTATCATAGGCGAGCCGGTGCCGGCGCCCGGGGGCTGCGAGCCGGCGGCCGGCGGCGGCGGGGACGACGTGCCCAACGACCCCGTCAATGTAGACAGACAACCAGCCTAGCTGTCTTCTATCCTCTCGAACTAGTACTATTATCCTCTAACTAAGCTATTATTTGATTTTAAAACATGTATAGTCTCAATACAGGTAAAGGGTAGTAAACTATGCATACAATAGTCAGATGGGTTCACATAAAGCAGGGTCCACCCACAGTAATGACGGCTGCTAGTGTGTACATGTGTGTATGTGTGCATGATGACACACACAGGGCGCCTGGCCTCTCCACATGACTAGCTCGAGACTGTATGATTTAGTGCCGAGCAAGATTACACAGGCTTTTTTTAAAGAAAATGTTCAGATGTGCTTATTACATAGCGATAGAAGCCAAAATATGCAGGTACTGGAGGTATTGAAACTATTAAGTATATAAAGGTGTATGTAATATGTAAGATTCGGTATTGTATTGTATTATAACGACGTAGGTAAGTAGGTACATGGCATGTAAACATTAGCGGCATCCGCAGATAATGTTCTTACTCAAGGTAAATAAATATTTGCAACAAGTGAATTTATTTTAATTTATGCTAATGCAGCGGATTGTGTGTGTGTGTGTGTGTGTGTGTGTGGCGCACGGCTTGGGGCGGTCAGATGTTTGTATGTGTGTGGTGTTGCAGACCCATACGTCATCGACAGGTCGACACAGACAGACAGGCACGACGTACGTAAGCTGTAGCAATTTATCAGGAACTTACATGTTGTAGGCAAGTTGTTAGTTGTAGTTCCCGACTTAACGAGACAACCTCGACCTCGGCCGCATTCAATGAACACAATCAAACTACAACGACGGAAATACAAAAGAACTGCCTAAGGTGCCAACTAACATATTTAAACCGACTACCTGTGGATTATTTTACACAAGGCTCTCGTCCTCTTTGTGTTTTGCGAAGTAGGATCCGAACCAAGGATCGAACAAAACACATCAAATACAATCCATTCAATGGGTGACAGACATACAAACTTGTTAAACTACATTTGAAGTAACAACTACTTTGTTTTTGTGAATAATTAAGCAATTACAGTGATACGTCGAGTGGAAATGCCGTGACGTCACGTCTCTCATATAACTTTATTATGCTTAATCTTTTCGTATGTTGTATTGTAACGGATGCACTTTGTGCAGACTATGTATATTTCACATCACATCACATCATCAGCCCATAAGTGCCCACTGCTGAGCAAAGGCCTCTTCTCACGCAGAGAAGGATTGAGCATTAATCACCACGCTTGCTCAATGCGGGTTGGCGATTTCAAACTTATAATTAGAAATTATAAGTCCAGGTTTCCTCACGATGATTACCGTCACCGTTTGTCAGTGGTGTCTAAATAATCATAGAAAGTACATATAACTCGGAAAAAGTCACATTGGTAGGTACTTGGCGGTTCGAACCTACGGCCTCATGCATGAGAAGCGGGCTCCTTAACCTCCAGGCCACCACGACTTCTTATGTATATTTATTTTGAATCTAATTTATATTGTTCATTGAGCTCTAGTGACTGAATGTTACTTTAAACCTTGTCTCATATATTTAGTTGACGCGGTCTCTGTGAGGCGCGGTCATTCAAGTTCGTGAAGTTGCTGTCTATTTAATATAGAATACAAGCAACGTTTGAATCCCATTAACATTAACGGCGACACAGTCATGTGGTCGGACGAGGTCAAATCTTGTCGATTCATTATTTTAGCGTTTGTTAACAAGTGTCCACTTCTGTGTCATTATTTGCTTTGTTGACAGTTCTACAATTATTGCTTCCTACTGTAGCTCCAGCCGCTGTGTCACCGCGAGTGGAGATTTGTGATAATGTTCGTCACCGTGAAGCACGTTACACAACTGCTCAAGCTGCACGATGTGAGGCGGCAGGCTGTGTCCGACGACTCCGCTAATTACTTTGTCTTTGAGCATAAAGTTGCCACGTCACTGCGCCGGACGGTTTAATTCCCATTCAGGCTGTATCCTCGATTTAATGCTGCCTATGTACACTCGCTAACTAATTACATCTTTCCAACCGTGCATCGCAGCTATGTGTAATTATACAAACGTGGATATTAGCAGAAACGAGAGTCATTGTTTAAGACGCGCTAGTTGAACACAATGTCAGAGATCAGCTTGACCTGGATGAGTGCTGTACGGCTGCACCAGCGCTCGGCACCGCTCGAGCCTATTGGGAGGCAACCTACGGCGAGCCGGCGAGCTGGAGGTCAATCCGTCTCCCCAAGGTCTCCAGTAATATGTAAATGATTGTTAGGTCGGGTGTATGATGCACGCGGAACACGGCCACATCGCTCGTCATTGACATATCTGTACGAGGCGAGATTAAATTCAATCATTCACTGTTAAAAGGTCTTCCAAATATTTATTATGTACTTAACCTCGACGTTAATATTATATATAATAGAGTTGAACTTTATTTGATTAGGCTAGGCTTCGATAAGTTAAGTAAGATAGTTAATGTAAAATGTTGCCAAGACAAAACCATGTAGCTTCACTGTCAAACAGCAATTAGATCTCATGTAGCGCCAAGGTTTTGCTTAGCCTTAAATCTATTAATTTTAATAAAGAAGTTTGTTTAATTAGAATGATGCTTTCAACAGGAGACGTCGGTTTGAGTGTACTAAGCTACGTCGGTAGTGTCAGTGTATATATACAATATACATAATAATATATTGGTATTTTGGTATCACGTTACGTGTCACGTTATCGCGTCTCCCACGCGCGCGCCTTGTCCTATGTTCTAGGCTAGTATTGTATCTGATCGTTGATGTACGGCCGCTGATACCGCGCTGACACACCACACGCCATGCACACACCTGATTGTAATTATAGTCGGGGCAGGCGCCACGATCCTCAAGTACATCAAACCACCATATCTTCTAATAAACAGTACACACTGTACATATTCCATAAAGTTGATATTTATCTTTTTTGTGACACATTCCGTTCAGTGTAACGATCACTATGTTAGTAGTTATGTAATGAACCCCTTGTTAGAAGTGCGAAAACCTTTTTATATTCATCGGATAGTATACACACTCTATGCTACTGCAGACAACTTTGTTTATGAATCTCGTTAAATAGGCAACAGTCAGTAGAGCGCAGCATCCCCGCGCCGCGTCAGCTGACGAGTGACGCGCCACACGGCGCGCCGTCAGGTACATTAAACGCAAGTGACGCAGCCGCGTGTGACGTCATCAACTATGTGCATAGTAGCTGTTTCATTTAGCTTACGAGCTAAATATATGTTATTTGTTCCACACTACAATCTAACTCAGTGAAAATATAGGTTTTATGTGGAAAAGCATCAAACATCATCCATTCCTTTTCATCCATACTTTCAAGCTTTCGCATTTTTAATTATAACAATCATATATCAGTAGGTTGTATAAATAACTCGTATTGCATCCACACCTTCAGGGCATAAAAAGGTAAAGATATGGATGGGTGAGATGAACTGAAAAATGTTTCACTGTAAAATATCAAACTAGATAGGCAGAGGTAGGTTACATATTTATATATTAATAACACAACTGAAAATTAATAATTTCTATGAAATAACTAAAGCTAGAAAGTAATACAAATAATATTTTTTGTTAACCCTCGTGTCTCATAAATGCCATAACTGTAAAATATTTTATTGATGTGACCTTCAGCGCCATCTACAGTACAACGTCAGCGTTACAATGCTTTACATCACAATGTAGTCGCGGCGCGCTGCGTGCGGCGGGCCGCGTGTACGGCGGCGCGGTATAGATGGCGCTGTACGGCGGCGCGCGAAGTGTCGCAGCCAGCGGTACGTGGCGTGGTACACCAGCTCCCAGCAACTCACTAGCGTGATACCAGTTATAGCCATCCACTGGCAGCTTAGCTTCACTGGAATAATAGGAGCGAACACATAGAAGATAGAAAATCGCCTTCTTTGGAATCCCTAGCCTTATCACAATTTGATTCAAGATACTAATAGAACTACTGTATACATATTACGATCTTACCACAAACATCAGACAAGCGCGAAAACACCTCCACCTTATACCACTGCTGACGGTCGACGCCGTAGAACAGCCGGAGCGACGTCGTGCTCTTCAACGACATGTTCTTGCTGTAACACAAATATTGTTTGTCAAGTAATCCTCTCATTAATATATTATACAATACTTGTTTTAGCCCGATAAGTGAATAACCGGAGGCCTTTAAGTGTGGCAGAGCCATGCTTCGGCACGAATGGGTCGGCTCGACCGGAGTATTACCACGGCCTTACAGAAAACCGGCGTGAAACAACCACAGCGTTGTGTTTCGCTGCGTGAGTGAGGTTGCCGGAGGTCCAATCCCTCCCCCTCCCCTATTCTTATATATGCAACCCCTATCCCCAAAAGGCCGGCAACACACTCGTAACTCCTTTGGTGTTTCGGGTGATTGCTTACCATCAGGTAATCCGTCTGATCAATCGTTCCTCCCATTCTCAATCCCCAAATATGTCCTTCACTTCTCCGGTTTTGCGAGTACCTACACATGGGCGCCAGGTGGATCTGCCTGTTAACCTTCATTCTTCATAAATCCTATACTACGGATTACAAAAAAAAATGTATAATATCCTACGAATCAGACGCAGTCGCAGTACTTACGTGAGAAAGTTTTGGAAGACGTGCGGCTTAGAGCGGTAGAAGGAGTAGGAGACGGTGGCCCGGTACTGCAGGCGCCGGCAGTGCACCACGCAGTCACACACCATGGAGTCCTGTTGCTCCTGGTTCAGCGACACGTCCGCCTCGTCGCCCGGGTACACGTACATGAACTTCTCTGTGTCATAGTGTATTAGTATTGCGGCGGAGGGCAGGTCGCTGGGGGCGGAGCAGTGCCTTACCTTTGTGCTTGCTGAGGCAGGCGAGCTCGTTGAGCGTGCAGGTGGCGGCGCAGTGCCTTACCTCTGTGCTTGCTGAGGCAGGCGAGCTCGTTGAGCGTGCAGGTGGCGGCGCAGTGCCTTACCTCTGTGCTTGCTGAGGCAGGCGAGCTCGTTGAGCGTGCAGGTGGCGGCGCAGTGCCTTACCTCTGTGCTTGCTGAGGCAGGCGAGCTCGTTGAGCGTGCAGGTGGCGGCGCAGTGCCTTACCTCTGTGCTTGCTGAGGCAGGCGAGCTCGTTGAGCGTGCAGGTGGCGGCGCAGTGCCTTACCTCTGTGCTTGCTGTGGCAGGCGAGCTCGTTGAGCGTGCAGGTGGCGGCGCAGTGCCTTACCTCTGTGCTTGCTGAGGCAGGCGAGCTCGTTGAGCGTGCAGGTGGCGGCGCAGTGCCTTACCTCTGTGCTTGCTGAGGCAGGCGAGCTCGTTGAGCGTGCAGGTGGCGGCGCAGTGCCTTACCTCTGTGCTTGCTGAGGCAGGCGAGCTCGTTGAGCGTGCAGGTGGCGGCGCAGTGCCTTACCTCTGTGCTTGCTGAGGCAGGCGAGCTCGTTGAGCGTGCAGGTGGCGGCGCAGTGCCTTACCTCTGTGCTTGCTGAGGCAGGCGAGCTCGTTGAGCGTGCAGGTGGCGGCGCAGTGCCTTACCTCTGTGCTTGCTGAGGCAGGCGAGCTCGTTGAGCGTGCAGGTGGCGGCGCAGTGCCTTACCTCTGTGCTTGCTGAGGCAGGCGAGCTCGTTGAGCGTGCAGGTGGCGGCGCAGTGCCTTACCTCTGTGCTTGCTGAGGCAGGCGAGCTCGTTGAGCGTGCAGGTGGCGGCGCAGTGCCTTACCTCTGTGCTTGCTGTGGCAGGCGAGCTCGTTGAGCGTGCAGGTGGCGGCGCAGTGCCTTACCTCTGTGCTTGCTGAGGCAGGCGAGCTCGTTGAGCGTGCAGGTGGCGGCGCAGTGCCTTACCTCTGTGCTTGCTGAGGCAGGCGAGCTCGTTGAGCGTGCAGGTGGCGGCGCAGTGCCTTACCTCTGTGCTTGCTGTGGCAGGCGAGCTCGTTGAGCGTGCAGGTGGCGGCGCAGTGCCTTACCTCTGTGCTTGCTGAGGCAGGCGAGCTCGTTGAGCGTGCAGGTGGCGGCGCAGTGCCTTACCTCTGTGCTTGCTGAGGCAGGCGAGCTCGTTGAGCGTGCAGGTGGCGGCGCAGTGCCTTACCTCTGTGCTTGCTGTGGCAGGCGAGCTCGTTGAGCGTGCAGGTGGCGGCGCAGTGCCTTACCTCTGTGCTTGCTGAGGCAGGCGAGCTCGTTGAGCGTGCAGGTGGCGGCGCAGTGCCTTACCTCTGTGCTTGCTGAGGCAGGCGAGCTCGTTGAGCGTGCAGGTGGCGGCGGCGCGCGGCGCGCACTGCGGCTGCAGCGTGTAGGGCACGCACTTGCACAGCGCCTCGGCCGTGTAGCGCCGGCACTCCGCCAGGCACTGCGACATGCCGGCCGCGCCCAGCCGACACCCGCGCTGCGGACAACTCACGTACACCAAGTGCCGACCGGCCGGTGCCGCGGGGCTATTACTGTGTCTCACCCTCGTCTCGGAGTAGGAGCTGATCTCGTCGGCCGGCTGCTGCGACAGCGCCTGGATGTTGAAGTAGACGGATGCGTTGATCGGCAGCGGGTACACGCGCACGTCTCCGCCCTCCACAATCGGGAATTCACTGCCCTCGAACAATAGCACCTATCAAATTAAAAATATTTTGAGTACTTATGCAGCATCAACCATGTAACAATCAAAGGGAGGTTAGTCTATGCACAGTAAAGAACAGAGAGCGATAGATACTAATTTAATTAATAATCTTTCAGGCGAAATACAAAAACTGTATGAAAGCAAATATAGTGCATAATAATCTTGATAAAGTGTGGAAGAGTCATGCTTCGGCACGAATGGGTCGGCTCGACCAGAGTGATACCACGACTGATGACGACGATGACGGCAAGAAATTACTACAATTTGGGACGAACAAATAGCTTCATTAGAGGACAGACGGACACGTTTTAACATTTTTAAAATTAATGATTGTGGTTGAATGATGCGTGCCTTCAATGGTCAAATTGAAATAAAAGATTTGACTTTGAGTTTGAAACTTTGTCGACCTCCATGCCGTACGCGGGTCGTCGAATGTAAGCGAAGTCATCCTGCACCTCGTGGAGCACCGCGCCCAGCCCGAAGTCCTTCCCAGTCTGGTCCAGCACCACAGGCTCGCGGCCGAAGTCTGCGGGCCTGGATACCAGATAAACAACATTTAAAAGAACGTCACGCACTTCTTTTAGTATTAAACGTTGACGAGTAATATGTTGCATGCTCACTGGTATCTGGAGTTGAAGACGCAGCAGAAGCCGAGTGCAGTCAGCCTGGTCGCGAACAAATGCTCGCAGTTTCGTACCTTCCCGCGCCACGAGCACCGAAGCAGGATCTTCGAGCAGTTGGCTGAGAACTGAAGAGTATGGTCGTTTGCGTGTCATATACCCGCACTTTTATAAATATAACATCTAGCGCGTTATGTTAACGTTTTCCATGGCTTTTGCTAGTCTTACACAAGACAGACCGACAGCGTCCTTAATAAATTAAAAGTGATTATGAATGAATTAACTACACAAAATACAGGGTGTAAAAAGACACTTAACGAAGCCGTTAACTACGCATACTGCAGTTCTAACTAAGTAGCTTTACGCTAAAATTATCACTGGGAAACGACTTTTATTTTTAGGTATCAAAAAAATTAATAATTTTAATGCGCTCAATGTAAAGCAAACGGGCTTCGTGTCATTGTGTGCGTAGGTTGACAGCTTAGCATGAAAACGCTGTGATAACTACGTAGGTCGACGTTTTACTTCGCAACAACAAAACAATTCTGTAAAATAAAAATCCTACTGAGGTGCACGATGTTTTTTGTGCGGGTCTGCATTTATTTATTACGTACATTACTGTTCGTAACTTCAAATGCGTAATTTATTTAGAAAAATCGAAAATTCAGGTAATGTTTGTTTGGAAAAAAGTTTTGTAATAATACTTCGAATTCGATTGCGTAAAAAAATAAAAATAAAAATGCATCTTTGACCTTCAATATCTCGAGAATCCGTGGAGTCCCAGCTATGGTCTTGAAGAAAAAAATGATCCAAATAATGGGTAGAATACGTGGCTTTCGGCTTCGTTAAGTGTTTTTTTACACCCTGTATGTGAAATGGGCATACGAGCACAGAGAGATTTCTTTCATAGTTCGACATTAATCTTATTTAATAAGAATATCCTTAGAAAATCAGTTTGTGAAAAAACGGCCCCCAGGGTCGTACCCTGTACATGATGTCGGTGATGTTGAACTGCGGCATGCTCTCCCGCATGAACTTGGTGAACATGAAGTTGACGTCAGTGTACGCGTACGTCAGCAGCGCTCCCATCTTCACGAGATTGTCCTCTATCTCAGCCTCGGAGTATTGGTACCGCTGGTTGGCGGATGTGCTGGGGAAACATATATGTATTACTTTGGTGTTTCTACCTAACCGCCAGGATCACAATGAATGGAAAGTTCAATATTAATATTTATCAACTACAACGTTATTTGCTTCTTGTTCATTGAAGGACAAAGTTTATAAGAACCCTGATTTTTTGAAATTCACTCGTGCAAGTATCATCAGTCCGCTTCTGGTCAGTACCGGGCACGGCATTTTTCAATTTATCCATGTTTAGTTTGCTCATCCTTAAGTGATACAGGCTGAGAATAGTCTCATAGTTCAGTAAGACACGAGGCTGCGTACGTGTACAGGTGGCGCGTGAGGTTCCGCAGCGCCGCCCTGCTGATGACCTTGTTGCTGCAGATGGCGACGGCCGGGAACGGCGTGTGGGTGACGGACGTGGAGTGCTTCTGCACGTAGAGCGGCGGCCGCGCGCGGTACTGCAGCGCGCCGTCCGCCAGCGCCGCGCAGCCCAGCGCGAACGTTAGCGCCACCGCCGCCAGGTTGCGCCACCTGCCACCGCGGGGGAGCTGCTACTTAAACATCTCATGCTTGAGTCTCTCTCTCAGTTTCTTCGAATCAGTCACAGAACAACAATGTCCGATACCGCGCTGTGTATGTGCATTTAACATTTTATGTAAAATAATCAATACGCTATAGCTTATCGGATGGATCGGATCGGATCGACTCAACTTCATCCTATTTACCTCAGTTTGAATTGTTATCCCAATTATATAAGTAGTAGTAGGTAGTAACTGATCTCTATAGTTTTCAATGTTAGTACATCATAATATTTGTAACTAACCCTAACCCCGAACATTTATCTAATATTTATTTTATAATTTTCCATTTTCGAGATAACTACATATTTTGTGTTTAGTATATTGACATCTTACTTTTTATATTTATTGGTATCATCGTTTTTCATGTACTTGATGAACCCCACGGAGCAGTGGCGCCAGTAGTCGGCGGCGGCGTCCCGCAGGCTGGCGCGCAGGCGGCGCTCCAGCCCCGGGCGCGGCGTGCCCGGCCTCACCAGCGCCGACTTGTTCAGGTCGCGCGCCCACAGCTGGGGGTCCACGGTCCGCATGCTGCGCCCTATATCTATAGCTCGTGCCAGCCTGCCTGCACTGCTAGTGACTACCAGCGCAGCGCGCGGACTACTGCGTGACTAGTTCTCATTGCTACTATTACTGACCAGCTGCGGCTGAATTATTAAATATATAATTAGCTTTCTAATTATTTAATTACACTGCCATATAGTAGTATAAATATAAAATAGCATTAAAATTTCACATGCATATATTTTTAAATATTTATACATACACTATGGGACAAAGGTGAAAGAGATACATTTCGAATTTAAAAGGTTTATATTTATTTTATTTATTTCAATTACAGTAATTAGTTTTCCTAGAAAATAATAATAATGTTGAATGTAGCACTGTACGCTACGCACTGCTACGCCGCTACGCGCGATGCTACGACAGTCATGTAGGCGCACGCGCGGCTACTGGTTATACAATATGTATATTTATAATAGGTAACTACGCTTGGATAAGAATTAAACACATAGGTAATTGCTTTGGTAACTTTTATTTCATTCGCATCAGATATTTAAATCATTGTTTTTACATAATCTATTCACAATATTTTTAACTCGATGGTCAAAATTTACAGGTACATAAATACATACATATCTAAGTTAGTCTCTCATTAAAGGTAAAGTAGATTTAATATACGAAATTGCGAAAAAAAGGGAAATCATGTACATACATATATGTCTGAACTATACAAACACATAAAAATATGCACATGTATAGCATTAAGGCGAATGTCATCACACGCATCGCATACACGGTACATCGTTCTCTGATACTGCATACAAATGCACAACAGAAAATAAAAACAGAATTGTATGTGTACCAACTGCACGCTAGCACAGATGAATGTAGAATTGTAATACACTTATTAGAAAATAAATAATAAACATTTAATACAACAACGACCTACTCTAGAGCCTTTGGCTGCGCTACCCGCGCATTGCACGAGTGTGGGCTTCACTCCAGTGGAATTCATACTAGGGATAGCAACCTCAGCATGTATGAATCGAGACCTTGTGTCTAGGCAGACACAAGGGAACACGTGTCTCCTTACATATCTTGCTTGCTCCCTCTATAGCCTTGTTAATACTAATTACATTTAATGTAACTTCCGTACAACTCACCGAGCGAGGCACGATTCTGAATCGTTAGCCCTCGCCTACAGCTAACATTACTTTGTAAACACAAGAACAACAACAGCTTTACTACAAATACATTCGTTGCTCAACTCCGCTACACAAATGGTATGTATTAAAACCGAACATCAGTTGAATGGTATAATATGTGTGTGTGGATTAAACACATATAAGCTTACGATACATTGCGAATCCTATTAATATTATACATTTGAAAGTTTGATAAAATGTATGTTTGTTATACTTTCACGAAAAAAAGGATGGATCAATTTGGTTCAAAGGTATACATATAGGTAGTACATAGATAGTTGATACCCTGGATTAGCACATAGGCTACTTTTTATCCCGGCACTCATGTAGCGGGGCTGGGCAACAGCTGCGCGAGGGGTACACCGCCCTGTGGGCAGTGCGGGACTTGTTCCATGTATACATACACGGAGATACAAGTACACTACACGTAATACAACTATTTACATCAGAGATTTTTGTTACACCAAAAATATTTAATATTTTTGTGAAAATACATCTACATACGTTTTATTTTACCAGACTGTACAATATTCAAATTTCATCTAACCGAATATACGAAGCTCTGTCAATTTACTATAACTAAGCATTTACACTTTAACTAGATTTATGCACACCATTAAACATTTGTGTATGTGTGCTACATTCACAGAGTGAGAAAGAGCGTCGATCCAGAATATAAATGACAAGTGTCGCGGGAATTTATTTGCTGTCATCGTTTGAGGATAGGGCTCTGAACTTGTTACTACCAATGTTCACTCGCGCGACAGTGGCAGGCGTCGAGTGGGACGCTCCTTGATCTGACGGCTCTTTGTCCTACATTGGGGCGTTCTGATCGGCCGACGAGCTACTCTCGCTTGGACAGCAGCAACAGCCCTGTTTCGGTGGAAAGCAAATTTAATACATCTGACATATGTGTCTGTCTGCATAGGTACATGCAGACTGACGCGTAAGTGTTACCTCCATGGTGCTACGTAGACGTACTTACGTAGTAAGTAATATTCAAGTTTCTAGAGCGTCTCGTTTGGTGTGTGTCGGACTGGATTTTTGGTGACTATACAGCGTGAGCTTGCGTCCGCTTGGGTGGAACATTTCAGAGCTTGTCCTAATTAGCCTACACAGTCGGTGGATCAATCATAACTGCCTTAAATTGTAGTTACTGTCTTTATAGTCAGTATGTAACCATTATGAGCCTCTATTCTCCTCAATACAGTATAAGTTGAACAGGTACATTCCGTACTTTATATTTTACACATTTGCTTATTACATATGTACAGTTTAGGGACAACCACTTGGTGTCCGACTAAATTTTATCACTCCTCTACAAGAGTCGATACAGTATTATGTTTCATGAGAGAAGATCCGAGTGGCCGTAGTAGCCGGAGTGGGCGGAGGGACGCAGTGTCGGGAGCTGGTCCAGGCGGAAGTGGTCAGACGAAGGCAGGCGCGGGCTCCAGGCGCGGCGCCAGCTGACGTCACAGGCGCGCCGCCACCACCAGCGCCGCCACCGCCAGCAGGCACAGCCCGCTCACTCCCGCGCGGCTCGACTCCGACAGGATGCTCTTCCCTGCAAGGAACGTGTGCTGGTTAACTGTTGCCCTGGCAGTGAGCCAAGTGGCAGGGAGTGCTGGGCGTCCCCTTACATCGCTCGGCCAGCTTGCGATGGCAGCAGCAGTCGCGCAGACGCGCGTACTGCGCGCAGTCGTGCGCCAGGGGGCGGCAGCGGCGCGCGCCCACGTAGCAGGTGTGGGGCAGCCAGGGGAAGGGCTCGCGCACGAAGCGGCGCTCGCAGCAGCAGTGGTCGGCCAGCACGCGCGTCTCGCAGTACGCCAGCTCGCGCTCGCTGCATGCGCCGCAGCCGGGCCGCGTCGGGGGGACTGCGCAGACAATACACGTTCCTTCTAATGAAAACTGCAGGAACACATTATGCCATGTGCTGTGTCCTCCAACTGGCTATAGTTAAACTGAAAGTCAAAATCATTAAATAATTGTTGACATAATCTATATCTATGCTATAGTTTGCTAGTTATGTCTGTCTGACACCTTAACAATTAATTGTAAGTTTTTCCTAAAACGTTAGGAAAAATATAATATGTAGTCATAATACATTGATCTCTTTAAACTTTTCTGTAAGGGATTTCGGGTAGCCGAAGTAAGAACATCAGTCTTACAGTGTCCACATCTCTAAGCTGCGGATATTCCAAATACCAAATGCTGCAGACCTCAATCGTCCTGCCGAAAATGTAATATGAGGCCCCCATTGTAATTTCTCATCTATGGTTATTCCCAGAAAAGTAGATTGTTTTACAAATTCATATTTCTTACCGTTTAATAATATGACCTTCGCTACTACTTACATTTGGTAAACCGTATACACTTTGTCTTTTTTTCGTTTAGTACTAAATAATTTAAACCAGCTATAAACTTTCGTGATAGCATTATTTACTTCGTTGTGATTCTTTGTCCGTCTATTTATATATGTTATTTTAATAATTAACGAAGAATCATCAGCAAATAATACCGCTTCCGGTTCACGTTAAGTCATTTATATAGATCAAAAAGTGGAAAGGACCTAATATTCAGCCCTGCGGTACGCCCATAGATATGACTGCACGGTTGGCGCGGTGGCTGGGCAACTGGCTGCTGCGCAACGTGTCGCGGGTTCGATTCCCGCACGGAACAACTCTTTATGTGATCCACAGATTGTTGTTCCGGGTCTGGGTGTGATGTGCATGTGAAATTGTATGTTTGTAAGCGCACCCACGACACAGGAGAAAATCCTAATGTGGGGCAACGTTTTTTTTAATTAGAATTAGAAATGCTAGCTCCCAGAGAGTTCACATTATTTATCTTTACTTACAGCTGCCTATCCTGGAGGTATGATTTTAATAAAATGAGAGATGCTCTTCGAATACTTATCGTAATGTTCCAACTTTAGCAACAGTGTCTCGCAATCTAAAGCTTTCGACAGATCACAAAATATTCCAATAGTGTCGTGAGAAGTCATTCACGAGGCGAAAGCATGATTAATTCCAGTTACACCGGCGTCAGTTGTGCATCGTCCCTTGGAACAACCATATTGTGGCTCATGAAAGATGGAATTCATGTTAAAGTGTCGTAGCATCTGAGAAAGCTTATGTTTTTCAAATATCAAACACTTTTAAAATAGAGACCGTTTAATAAATTACTGGACTCTGTATTATCGCCTGATATAAAACAAAGCCGTAGAATTATTCAACAGCGATCAGTGTGAAGGTTACGTATTGGTTACAGCAGTAATGTGAGTGAGTGCGCCTGTACTCGCCGCAGGCGTCACTGCTATTTGTTATTCGAGGATGACACACGATCAATGCAAACCTTACGTCACAGAACAATAGCAGCAAGTTTAGGCGACACACAGCGCTTCTGCAGGAAGCTGCATATAAAATACTTTACTGTTACAATACAGGTCGCTGGGAACTGGTGTTAGAGATTTAATCAGTGCATAATGAAACATGTAATCATCATTATGAATCAGTTCAACTCTTCCAAATTGGATAGCATAATTGGTTAAAGATGAAAGCCCCCTTATAAACAATACACATTTACTGTAAGATTAGGTGTAACTATTTAATGGTGTGTGTGTGTGTGTCACCATTTTGTGGACCGCACACACCGAAATTGAGTGCAATTTAACTGCTCGCACTGAGTGTGTCACTAACACACACCGCACCGCGCGCACGTGCCACTGAGCTTAAATGCTTCATATTATATATTGTGCAGCCTGGCTCATCAGCTCGGAGCTCGCAGCGGTGAGTCACGAGGTCTTCCTGCGCGATATCACACCTGCGAGGCTACAGGACACCTATATGTATACAATACTAGCTTACATATCTATACCTAGGTACGATACATCCATACATACACCAATCATTGGCTTGTAATAATCGAAGGGTAGAACACTACGCTTTTTTTAACGGTTTTCGTAGTAACGTACGAACTAAGAAGAAACCAAAGGACGGAAGTTGAAAAATAAGGAAACACAGACCATCGAATCCATTTACGGTTTTCAGGACGATACGGGGCATTTAATTGGAGAATCTGCGACACCAGCCGGTCTGCCAGTTACAGAGAATATTGCAATGGACGCCGGCAGCCCGCGGAGTCTCGTGTGCTAGACGATGCTGGCGCATGTGCAGGTCGCGCTCAGCTATCGATCCCCGAGCCACGGCCCCCGCACACAGCCTGCCTGTTGCATCGCTGCCAATACCGGCAGAAACACCCAAATGCACTAATTATACATTAATATTCACTTAGTACTTCGCTATTCAAGTCTTTTCATAATGTCTAAGCAACTAACGTGTTTTTTCTTTACCAAATATGCGGTAGCGGCCGATTTTCCAGTTTATTGAAATAACACAAAAGTACAACGGCTCAGTAGTCACGGCCATGGATTGAAGGTAGCCTGGGTTACGTGATGCGGCCAGCGGCCAGCAGGCGGCGGCCAGTTGCGTATCATATCACAGCCTCCTTTTCTTTCTTACAAATCGCAATCGGTTATAATTTTTCTTCTCTAAATGTGCACCGTGTGAGGTGTTTAACTGCACGGTTGGCGCGGTGGCTGGACAACTGGCTGCTGTGCAACGTGTCGCGGGTTCGATTCACGCACGGAACAACACTTCGTGTGATCCACAAATTGTTGTTCCGGGTCTGGGTGTGTTGTGTATGTGAAATTGTATGTTTGTAAATGCACCCACAACACAGGAGAAAATCCTAAAGTGGGACAACGTTTTAAAAAAAGAAAAAAAAATATGGGACCGCGCAGTATGCTCAAAAGATCGTTTGTGCGGTGAACACAGATTGGTGTAGTGTGGGTGTATGTTTACAAGACGACGTAAATAATGTAATTTAATAGATAAGTCACCGTAATGTAATGTTGGCCGACCGCGCTGACATTGACATCGCCGGACAATGCTGTGACAGATCGGACGGCCGCCCCCGGACCTCGCCGGGTCCCTCATTACACGCCCACCGACCTTCCGTCCTACCATGATGTGCAGTTGCAGCGGAGGATTACTTGTAATTACATGATTTAACTTACATTACTTTCCGGTGTGAGTACCTACATGTCACAGTTTGCTGGGGATTATTTTGTTTGTGAAACACACAAACATGATGAAGCATCATACACGTTTTCAGTCATTTTGACATGGCATTCGATACTTATTCTTCTCTGAGAGCTCGTTTGCGAAATGTCGAACTCATTTCGGTATGATTTGAAAATATCGGCATCAATTTAAAAACATTTCACTGCACCAAACCAACTTCTGCTTCAGCGTAATTTTCTGCGTGAAACCTAACAAATGCCTGGATGTACGATCACTAGCGACGCGGCTAAGTCAGCAGTAAGCAGTCTCCGCAGACGATTTGTGTTTAAAATCTTCTATCCGCTGTCAATCTTAATGGGCAAATGAGTTTAGGTGTAGCTCAGTAATGTACATAAGTAAGTCTCCGTGTCAGTGTCGTGATAACATCTGAAGCAGGAGATCAGCTTGCAATTGCCCAGTAATTGTCGTGTAACTGCACTGCAATTACGTGGGAGTGGACACACAGACACCGCACATTACTGACTGAACATATAGGAATTGTGAAAACAAAAATAAAACTGTCCGTCATGTATGTAGGTACATATTATTGCTAGTACAACGAGTGACCATTTGGTTTTTGTAGAATCAAAGGAACAGCTTCATGCTTGATTTCAGCTAACTCGTGTCACCTCGTGAGGAACAATTGTGTATTCTCCTCCTTTTAGATTTCATTACAATTATACAATTACATTCACAAAATTTATTGAACTTCATTGATGGATTTGACGATACACTTAATTTTAGATTTTGTTTGACCCAAAAATATGATGACGTCAAATTTCTGTTTTCCGGGCCAAATTCATAGAACAGTTTCGTTTATGGTATTTCAATAAAAATATTGTATTTGACTAAGTAGTTGTCAAATACCGTATTATTACATATACATAGCACAGAGCTTTATCTTAAAATCATCAAATAAATGAAACTAGCGCGTGCCCAGGATATTGCTTACAATCGTCATCGGAATAGAAATAGTTTTGCAAACCATTTTAAGGGCTCTTCTACAATAAAACGGAGAAGTTATAACACTTCTATCATAACCTCTAATTAACTATATACATTGCACAGCTACAGATATACATCTGCCTAGTGCATATAATGTGTCCCGACGGCGGGGCCGCGCTGCAGGTATCACATATCGCGCTAATGAAGGATCCTCTTGTAATGACCGCGCCGTGTCGCCACTGTAACACTACCGCGTATTGTTGCCAAATCGTGTTATACTTGTCTGTATTGAAAACTACGTCATGTTGGTTAGAAGGGTCACTGCAGAAGGAAGCTATTGTAAGGAAATATCGTCAATTGCATTCTACCTCCCTAAGATTTGCTTAATAAAGCAGTTGGTTGTTGCTTTGATTTCGAACATGCTATTCTATTATGCCAAAGCAGTGGTCAATGTTTCAGTGACAATATTCAATAGTAAAAAGTAATCAATGTGTAATTAGTAGGATAAAGTTTTTACGACGAGTTTTGTAAGAACTAAATAAGAATACGTCTTAAAATAAACGATAAACTATGTAGTTGATAAACAATAGCTAAATAAAGGAAATTAGATGGATCAATTAAAGTGGATCAATTAAAAGAAGTCACAGCATACATACACAGTTATATGTATATATGTATACAGTTGTAGTTCAGAGTGAAGTAAATAATGCTTGCTCACTAATTGCCCGCTGGGCCACGAGTCGCTCGTCTCAGTTGTATTATATCTGGTGTTAACCTGATATTTCCTGGATGGATGGAGAGGCAGGGGGAGACCAAAGAAAATATGGATGGATTGTGTGAGAAGTGATATGGAAGACAGAGGAGTTAGCGATAGCGTGACGAGTGACAGGACAGAATGGAAGAAAAAAACATATTGCGCCGACCCCAAATAAAACGGGACAAGGGCAGGAAGATGATGATGAACCTGATATTTCCTACACGATACCTTTAGTGCTATTTTAAGATATTATAATGACGTCATCACTTCGACCATCACACAAAAATCGACGGATAGCGAAAGCCAAACGCATTAATTCCACTTTGACCGATATTTAAGCATTAATAGTTTGATACAATAAAAATAATCTGTGGCAATACGCTCTGTGTCCGTGGCAGCAATGCCCTGTGCCCCGCGACTCACGTTGTTAATCCCGTGTCCTTGAATATTGTTCTAATTTGTGAGCCGACTGCTGACTGCTGATTAATTGGAGTAACTCAAGCAATTGTGGTTGCGTCACTTACTTCGCTCGGTTTGTGCCGGAATGGCGACGATTCATTTAGGATTTCGATCCCGGATTATTGTCACCAATGAATAATCAAATGATATTCTTAACTCATGAAATATGTGGTTTCTTTGCTCCATAGGGTGGACAAAACGTAACGAGCTTGCTTGGCAGATACGATTGTTGAAAGGTTTAGATTTTCAAAATTTCTCGTAATAGAATGACGATTAGCTCGCCTCGTACTACGAGGAACTTATAGCATACTGATGTTGAGACTGAGTACTTTTGTGAGTGTGTGGTAGCTTACTGTCTTCGACGTTAAGGTTGGCGGCGGCGTGACGCGCGGCGGCGGTGGACACGTCGTGCTCGACGAAGTACTCCTCGTAGCGCACCTCCAGCAGGGAGTCGTCCCCGGCGGCGCCCACCCACCGCTCCGACTCGTTGCCGCGCGACGTGTTGCCGCGCCCCGTGCCCACCGGCTTCGACGCCGCCGCGTGCCGCACCTGCGTCATGGCGGAGGACATTCAACCAAGAGTTCGTTTGTGAGAGTTACTTGGCACAAGCCTCCCTGATCATCTTGTAAGTAAGATCTACAATAAATATAACTATAAAAACATTGTTTCCAATATACGACAGCGTTGTGTTTCGCCGAGTGAGTGAGGTTACCGGAGGCCCAATCCTTCCCCGCCCCCAATCCCTCCTCAATCCCTAAATCTCAAATCCCTAATCCCTAAAAGGTCGGCAACGCACTAATAACTCCTCCGTTGCGGGTGTCCATGGGCAGCGCTGATTGCTTGCCATCAGGTTATCCGTCTGCTCGTTTGCCGACCTATTACACAAAAGGAAGCAAAAAAAATTATGCATAGAAATTAATCCAAGTTCATTATTTGAGGATAAGAAAAATTTTATAGTTTCTTCGAGGTTCATTAGAATAAACTGCACCTGATGAAATCATTCAGTTATCTCATGCAGTGTTACGTTCATATCTTTTGTATCAGTTTCCGTCAGATTTAGTAAGATGTATGAGAACTTGGTTCACCAGTACTTCAGGCACCCTGAAGATGACGTCAGCGGCGATGGCGGTGGCCAGCAGTGGCACCAGCGCTACCGCGACGGCCGCCAGCCACAGCCAGGGGCGACGCGCGCGCCCGTGTGCCGCCATACCATCGCTCGCGCTCCACGCTGCACACGCTGCAACAACACGCACAATCTTCGTGTTCATCATAAAAAGGTTACACAACACAATCACTACTTAGAGAAATACACTACAAAAACTTTCCGAATCACATGTTTTGTTTACTTGACATTCCTATGATCTGAAGTGATGCACTTCGTTGGCTGTATAAGTACACACAAGTGGTGATTTCCATTGTGTAAGTGTCATTTAGTTTAGCGTTAATATGAATGGTGCAAATACTTAAAGGCTGCGCGTTGTACAAATGGCTGCATTACTTGATACTTTCGAGCCCAGGTAGGTACTGTCGTGCCATACGGCAACACGTCCGTTAGCAAACATAACGTCAGAAGATCCAATAAAGCAGTATTTCTCTGGAAAACGATAACAAACTTAACTATCATAGCCCTGGCTGTGGGTGACAGTCTCCCTAACGTGCGGCGAGAGGGGCTATCAGAATCTTATAGAACCCCCCCCCCCCCCCCATTCTTTATCCTGCTCAAGGCCGAGCCCGTGATACCTTATTTCGCTTGCCCCGTGAACTCGTCTAAGGTTATTAATTATCAATAGGGTAGGAGTGACCCGTAGCTAACTTCTGCCAGTGCGAAGAACCAGGTCGTGTTCCGGAGGCGGCAGGGTCTGTGCTGGCTTAGGTTTATGCTTCGGTGGGGACGTTATTCCGGAAGATTATCTGGACCTAACAGAGAACAGCCTAGCCTGCAAGCCCCAGAGGGTTCAGGCAAGAGTAGGAGAAGAAACGGGGTGGATTTTAGTCAATAAGTGTCTGACATTTCCACTTACCCCAGAGAGAAGATATTTTATAATTTTCCCCACACAAAAAAGGTCACATAAAAAGTCATTTCCTTGTCTCAGTGATTTGATCTTTCGAACAAGTAAAGACGTTGTTTGAACAGCGGGCCTTCTGCGGCTCGGGGTTGCAGTGAGCAATGTTTAGGATGCGCGGCACATGCGCCTCCAGCTAGCCGTGGTGCACGCACGCCATACGATTAGTACGCCGCGCCGGTGTCACCCGTACCTGCGACCTGGGACAGCTCTCTACTGCTCAGCACACCTACTGGTATTTAGATAATACATTTACCTGTACTGTATCCTCTAAAACGCTGATACAATTGAAATAAAGATACAGCACATTCTTCTAATTATATTACTAAGGAGACCCGTCCCGGCCTTCACGGTTGCAAAGCTGATACTAAATTGCTCCAATATTTAATGGATATACATATGTATATTCATTGCAAAAACCTTCATCAAAATTCGTTGTGTAATATTTAAAGATTTAAGCATGTATAGCATTTTGTAGGGATATAGGGACAGAGAAAGCTTTGTTTTATACTAAGTAGTGATGAAGACACGCCATATTATATTTGGTGAGTCTGTTACATCCAATCAATAAACTGCGCTTATAATAGAAAGGTAACAATTCGTTTTAAATTATTACATTTCTAATTTAGATTACCCCAAAATTTACCGTTGCTGACTTGTGTACCAAGGTGCGTGTTGATTTGATGTTTTGTCAGAATCAGGCCGCAGGAAAGTAGTGTAAGGGCCAACCTGTGCACGTGTCCCCCGGCACGTACAGCGGCCACTAACTTACTGGCATATTTTCTGAGTTCTCATACTTACACTTGCTAGTACATCATCATTTTCAATGCAATCCATTCCTTTACATACATTATAAGTTATAGGTACGAACTAAGAAGCCATTATTCATCAGCAATCTAGTTAAAATAGCTATAATAAAAGTAAACAGGAAAATAAATAAATCGGCGTTGTGAGAATCGATGCGAGACCAATGAGCAGTGTTGAGCAATCGACGACAAAAACACGGCCTTCAATGGAACTCCAGCAAATTGTAACCGATCACGTAAAGCGGACGAGAAAAACGCCGCGAGATTGTATTCTAGTACACACATTTATTGTAGAAACGATTGCTACAGCACAATGTTTACCTCTACAAAGATCTTTGTGAAATCATCAGACGTAAATATTAGACAAATGTTTGCTAATGTTATAGTAAACAATGTTCTAACGAGCGCGTAAACATGCTCCGAGATATGGTTCAATAAATCAATCGTATTGTGGGAGATGACGCCGCCCGGCGGTGGTCACTGCTCGGCCTCTCGAGCGGTTATTATTTCAGATGCGCAGCTAACGCTAAGATTTCAGAATTGTTTCCTTTGAACATTGCGAAACCTAATGGAGAATAATACGTAGGTATGTATAGAACATTCAAACTTTTACGTGTTGACTATTTATGAGAGTGTAAAGTGGCTAGACGAGGTGTTTCAGCGCTCCCAGATAATGCTGCCTCAAGAACCGGCCTATAAACCACTCGCCACTCATCCTCCTATAAAAACCTCAATAAACTATTGCCGTTAGAGTGTCGTAAACTAAAAATATTATTCACCTTGGAATATATCACAAAACTATTTGAAAATTATTTCGACAGCTGATACATTTATCTTTCTCGCATTTCAATAAATAAATTTTTAATTTTTTGCGAGGCACCGCCACAGCGCGTCTTGTAGAGCCGCCCTCGCCACTCTTAATAATTACTTCAGATCAATTAATTCAAAACACGACAAAGGTTGATATTCATAAATCAGCAGTTATTCAATAAATTATAAACATTCAACATATTTATGATGTGTATTAAACCAAATATTATTATAATTCTACGATAATATTATTATAAATGTAAAAGTTTGGTTAGCTGAAACTCACGTTTTTTGATAAATTTACAAAAAATAAAATTAGAATACATTTTGGTACATAGTGTACTTTTTAAAAAAAAAAACCAAAAATGTTTATTTCGTTATTACACTAAGTATAGAAAAAGTTGTACAGTTGGTGACGTCCCCTTTTAAGCATGTAAATGCCTTTTTATCCCGGGAACATAATCAAACCCATTGACAAAGGCTACTATAGAAATAAAGAGACATGTTCTATGAAACTTACGTAACAAATAAATATTCTGATTCTGGGTCTGAATAGTAGCTGACAGGGTGTCAGTCGCATCCGCTAGGGAGCGGCTAGCGTGCAGTGGGCAGCTTCCAATCAAATTAATTGTAAAATTATATTGTTTTGTTTTCTGAGAACTGATGTGTTTACTGAACCAAAGCTTTGAAAGAACATAAGTAAGGTAGAATTGTGAAACTGAAGGAAATGGTTTTTCTAATCATGCAGGGTCATTATTGTAACCTCCGAACGATTAAATATCTAGTTGGCAGAATTGCTTCTGGGCTTCTGGCATCGACTGACAGACAAACTAATTGACATAATAATTCGATTTGTAAAATATTTCATATAGGTAGCATTGCTTGCATTATTACACCGCGCTCGTTTGAAATGCGCGCGGATGATAATTATATACTGTGTTTGTGTCATCCGCGGCTTTGTAAGGCGACACTCGGTGATGGGGACGCAATTCCTGTGTAGTAGCGCTACTGGACACCACTTTGAGCTTAATCCATTCATTATATTTCAGGTGATTACTATATCTAGTTATGCAACATATTTTATGTTAATATTGTGGTATCTTAACAATACGTCTAGATGCTTTAGTTTTTTTGGAATAGTCAGTCAAAAATTTTATTGCAAACTAAGTGTAGATAGTTAGGTCGGTTCGGAAATACCGCCCGCGGAAGACCATGTCAAAATTTTGCTATGCGAGGCATAAAGTTTCGCGAGAATCGTGGTTGTTGACTGCCAACCAACTATACTATGATGGGAATGAAAGGGTTTTCGCGTGGGTTGATGACAAGAAGATGCGGTGGAAATCCAACCGAACTATTCTTTCGAGCTCTCTTCGTGGTATCAACGGTGGAATACACATAACGAGGCTAAATCCCTATGCAGGCAGTGCGCGTAGGTATTTAGCCTGGTTATGTGTATAGTAAAGAAAACATAAAGTCTAAAAAATGACAGGGCAGTCAACGATTCGATAATGTTTTATTACTTTGCCAAAATTTAAACTTCGGTGCGTTGTGCTTGTTGAAGAAGCATAATGTGTATATTCATCAATGAAGTGGTAAACTTACACAATTTGAGTGTCCATACTCACAGGTTGGACCAAAGTTACTTTTTCTGCTTAGAGATAATGGTACAGCTTACGCCCGATGTCACTGAGCGGCGCTCGTGTGTTGTGTTGACATTGCTATCTAATCAGGACGAGTCCGTGCGGCGCGGGCTGTAGTACTGAACGCACCTATGTACTGCTCTATCTTGCTCCTACCTACCTATAGTTACGTGGTACGTGTGTGAATGAAGCTCTTACTTCCACACTGATAACGATAAGCTCGGGTTTACGATGTTGCAATACCTTGTGTTCCGAGCTACGTGAGCATAATGAGTACTAGTTGGTTTTCACTTTAAGTGACTACAACTAAGTTGCGTTAATGTCTGTTTGAGTATGTATGACGTAAGTGAGAGGAGCAGCCGTTTGGAAGTCGCCTGTGTTTAGGTAAGTAATGCAGTAAATATTTCAAATTGACAACATAACACATAGATCCCTTATTCTAAAAATCTAAACAATGTTGACAAGAGGTAATATTTGTAAGTTTATATTTGTAGGGGGTAATCTTTGGAAGCACTGGTCGGATTTCCAAAATTCTTTCACTGATAGATAGCTACAATGTTCCTGATTGCTATAAACTATAAAACATCAGGCTACGATTAAATAGAGCCGAGCAGCGGGTGAAACAGCGCGAGCTTAGCTAGTTTTCCATATAAATAGTGAATTATATACTTAATTTGGCTATATCACTAGCGACCCCAGCTATTCACGGGTGCAATACTGATACTCAATATGCTTCAGAATATCTTTATGTGTAACTTCCACAGCTTTTTGTGGTTAGACGATACTCACATGTTTCTTTATAGAATGCTCTATTGCTCTCGGAAGAGCGACGTAGGTATAATTAGCTATGTGTATTCTTTATTGGCAGCCATGCAACCGCAATATTCTTGTATTTTAAAACTGTAATATTAAGAGGAAAATTTTAAATTTTTCATTGAATAGGCTCCGAAACTACTTGGCGAATTAAAAAAAATATTTCAGTAGGCCTACTGAAAAGCTGGGCCTAAACCATAAAACACGTGGATGAAACCGCAGGCACAGCTAGTAGGTATTATTATACTGCTCAAAAGTCAGTATAGCTGTCAGCGACTCTGGTTAACAACCGTTACATGGCAATAAAATAAAACATCAACAAAACTGAGTATCGAGTGATGCAAAAAACTAAATTGCAATATTGGACATAGCGGGCTGCGGTGGCGCGGTGTTGGTTTTGATAGTAACAGTTACGGAATCCGGTTAAAGCTCAACATTGGCCATCAGCTACGTGACGCTCAGTCGAGGCAGCGGGGTAAGCGCAATAGCTTTTAGCCAGTAAGAGTCTGACACTCCCTCTCGCTGACCCACCCTGTCCAAAAGAAGTAATTTGAATATCCCCCCCCCCCCTCTCGACAAAATTTTTATTTATGAAGGCTGATTTATTGCAAATTTCGCATTAAACATAATATATCACTATAATAATGTATTTCAGCAGCTCGCCGGCCGCGCCAGGTGTAGACATTGCAGAACAATGAAGGTTAACATGAATCATGTACAAATGTATCAATCAGCTCGTTACTGACAAATGTTAACACACATTTACATACAGCCGCTAGTCAGTACCATCATAATGTATGGACGTGTATCAATCTCCGTAATGTATTGGCAATAAACGCCATCCCACGTTATACATCAGGTAAGTAGAAGAGATCCCATCAATTTTGTATCGTTCAACATCTAAAGTGACTGAAATGCTCGAGTTGTGTAGAGGCGCGGCCGCGGCTTTATTTGCACGTTAAACAAGTATACTTAGCTCTGACTTACAAATGCTCTATATGCTTCTATGAGCAGTCTAGCCTGACCTACTGGTCTGATTTTTAAACTATGAAAGCTATTTTCAGCAGCTTTCATACATTCTAGGAATTCATGGCTTGAATTTAAATCTATTTTATACGTGTTTGGGATTTACTCGAAAGCGATGAGCAAGGGAAAACATTAATACTTAATACTATATTCATATGAAAACTATTCGCGTGGAATAGGTAGTGACTTCCTGCAAATTTTTAGTTTAAAAACTATCCTATGTCCCTTCTCGAGTTCCAAACTATGTCTGTATCAAATTTCACACAAATAGGTTCAGTAGTTTAGGCGTGAAGAAAAGACAGACAGACAGAGTTACTTTCGCATTTATAATATTAGTTTGGATAACGATTTCCGTAAATTAGCTGAGAAAAGCTCTACCAGTTTCAATTCGCAACGGCTAACAGTCGTGAGCTGCGCGACGATGACTAAGATTACCGTTGCAATTTGAAACTTTTTTTGATTCTCACTTAAACTTTCAAGCCAAGTCTAGGTTTATATAGTTTTTTTTCAAAGTCAGAGACTAACAAATTCAGATGATCAATTCTAAGCTGTAAATATGACGGCCAAGTGGAGCTCCCCGATCATCACTAGTCACTCACTGGACCGAAGTACTTTGCCACGGTGCTCGCAATTAAAGCAGTAATTGCAAAAACTTACCAAATTTCTTGTTCGCAAGATACAGACGGATCCGCAACCAGAAACCAATATTTATCAAGGACAGCCTTGAGCTGATGTGCAATAACTATTATATTTTCACCGTCAAAAGACCTACAGTGAAAATTAACTAATTATGTTTGTATCAATGTCTTTCACGTAAAAACTACTGAAATGATCTGAATATATTAATTTTACACTGTTGTCACATAACAGAACCGACTAAATGATGAAATAAAGAAATGTATTGTGTAACTGATTGAATAAGAGTAACCATGAAGTTTCTACATTTTGGACTGAGCAAATAGCTTCACTAGAGGACTGACCGACAGACTGACACTAACCTATTCGTGCAGAAGCAGGTCTCTCCCACACAGAGATAAGTTCTAGTCTAGAGTAACACGTAGATACCCTACTTTTTACCTTGCTACTGTGGACGAAGCCACCAGCAGAATTAGGTACAAGTTTATTATACCTAATGGGGAATTATGTTATTAACTATTCACAATTACTTAGTACATCGCGTCGTGTAGTTGATCAATATGTCGACAGGCGCGTGGCAATGAATGATGCAGCGTCAACTCCTGCGAACCGTGACTGGAGCCAATCAATGTGATATCAATAACAAAACAACACCACGAGTACACTCGTACTATCAAACATGTATGTATACTGTGCGGGAGTGACATATTGAGTAGGTTGATTATAAATAGGTGAGCTTTTGGAGTGTACTATTTTCCAAGCACTAGCAAGCGGGTTGCGGGTCACCCAGTTTCCGACTGCAATTCAGCATTTTATGTAAGTAATACATAATTGGTTGTTCCGATACTGAATATTATTTAAGATCAGATCATCAGAATCCAAAATGTAAGACCTGCGTTTTAACTTATGCGGTAAATCTCATCATTTTCAAAATTGACTTGGCAGGCGGGTTGTGTTTTGCAGTTTAAAAGGATCACGTTTTTAACAAAGCGCTAAACTACCAGGGTTTCTTTATAATGAGGTGAATGTGCAGCCCTTTATCTGACGACATCCATGGAAATGTATTCTGCTCAGTCGCCAAAACACGCTTGGCAAGATGTTCCTCTAAAATTGTTGTCTTTGTACCTATAATCTTGAACAATCAGTCGCATTATTCAATCCTGTAGATGCAGATTGTTCACAACAATAGTAGTAAAACGAATTTAAATAATTAGCTGGCTATTCATTTCATATCAAACTAAAAGTAGGAATGTAAAATGTAACATATAACTTGCAAATAAAATATTTATTGTAAGTCGTCGGGTGCACTGACCTTCAGACAAGATGTCATTGAACCGGGCCACCCTTTTTGGAGGGTTCGCGGTAGGGGCAGGTGGGACCCCAAGCTTTCGAAACTAGGTCACCGGGCGCCGCCGCCACCCAGACAACATACATACTGTAGGAGCCAGACATTCAAATCATACATACTTACAGGCGCCAGCCGCGGCACGCGGGTCGATTCGTATAAACTTAAAGTAACATTTGATACTATACAAGAAAAATAAAACCAACATTGTATTTTTTCATGTCTTAAACTTATAATACATATCTTCTATGTATCTTAAATACAGCTGAACATTTCAAAAATTCAATCTTGTAGAGCTCAACCTGTTGTGTATATAAAAAGTTCAAATCAGCTCATGAATAGGCAGACACAGTCCGCACAGTACAGGTACAATGGTACTATCTTTATTGTAGGCGAGTCCATCACAACCGACGTGTCTATAGCTGACACACATTGTATAGAACCCTTTTACCACCGAGTCGTCACCGTCGCTCCCCGTTGAATAGCCACGTCCGGCAGCTCGCAGCTGCTCGCTCTTCATTCAACACTGACGCCGCTACTCCAGCGGACACAATGCCGGCCAGCCTACCTAGCTAGGTACTCCGCGGACAAACGACAAAGCCATTGCAAACAGCTAGATGTGGGCTTGCCTGCTATATTTACTTAATGATTACAGGCAGTAGGGAGTCGGTTATAAAAGGAAAATTGAATATCAGCAACCCATGTACAGTGCACAAACAGATTTTTATGGTATACTAGGTATCTCTCGTCTATTTAGGCATTAATGTGTTGTCAAGTACAGTATATAACGAGGACATAAAGCTCACGACTCTTCTCTGAATGTTACATGTATTACATATATTTGCTTACCTACATTGTATAACTCAATTATTATACACTCGTAAAATTAATACTTTTAATGAAAACGATGCGATGCTCAAGTACGGCTACAATTATCACTTGAAGCGACAGTCCTCACTTTATCAATTCAACACATGAATATGTAAATAAGCGTTTATGTAAATACGTTGTATCGTTCACGTTCTCAAGATTTGGCGAAACTCTGCTTATTAATAAAACACGACTTCACATACGCTGAATATTGAACGGCATGCAAATGTTTCGTGCGACGTTTTCAAGTTAGATCTATGTATTATGGTAAGTAAATAGTGTAGAGGTCGTTACTGGTCTTCAAATCATTGTGTTTTGTAATTGAGCAATGAACAGTTATAAAGTTGTAATCGATATGAATGGACTAATAAATCGTGTAGTAGGTACGTATGTGTAAGTGGATCACGCACGCGGAACCGGGTGCGGCTCGGAACAAAGCCGATGAATTATGCAGTAGGATGCGCTCGCGCACCACGCACCGATACACGCCGACTACAAGTATTTGATTTCGGCGAAGAGATGCACCGTTCCAGTTCCTTGACTGATAAGAAACTGATTGTGAATCCTAAAAACTAAGTAGGTAGGTACCTAAGCTTCAGGGGGTGTTTCTAAATGTGAACAGAACTCTGTGTCATGATCATGATTCAAAACAATTAAACAGTTCCATACTCGTGTTCTTTATGACTGTGTAAGTGTTTAGTGGAGTAGAACAGCAAGTATTGTTATTTATACTTTGTGTCAACTAGTGCGTTAATTAGATCTACTCGACGGAGGTTACGTTGCGTTGGTACTTTGTACGTTGTGTGCTATTACATAACTTTTTAGGAGTAGGGTAGGTCCAGTTTCAGAAGCCTCAGTGGGCGGATGATGTTGCATTAATAATGATTTGAAGATTAGTTAATCATATGGCGCGGAAGTCGCAGCTATCAGTGATGGCGGGTGGCGACGTCATTGCATTACTTGATAATTTGAAACAATGAAGGAAATCCTCCTTACTGGAGTTAGCAGGTAATACGTAAAGTGGGATCTAATGTGTTTTCTTGTTGAATCATGGAATCTTCCAACAGTTACGTGCACACACCACTTTACATAGGTAACTGCCAGTAACAGCGTTGTTACTGTGGCAATTTGACTCAATGACTGGTAAACTGTAGGTACAAATATAAGCTCTGGAATGAATTGTATAATGCATGATATTACCACATTAAATTGCTTATCTAACACTTCGCCTTCTAATTGTCCAAAAGGACGTAGATGCACAATCTGCAAACGCACCTATCCAATGACACACACACACACACACGCATGAATCAAGACGTCCTGCCATTCATTATTGTTCACGAAATCCACTTGATTTTTTTTTTTCAAGCATTTCGAACAATTTTTTGTGTTTCAGACTTACTGTACGGTAGTAAATGCCTGCTTGGTAATGTTGACGTGGAGAGAATTAAACAATTACCTACGTGTGGAGTGTAATGTACAGACGTACACATGGTATCACAGGAATTGTACATTATTTATATGGCGACAGTGCTTGAGTTCGCTGTCTGGCTGACAAATTCGGAATGATGAAATACGTGACTTAACCACACAAACTTTTATTCTTTCGCGTTTCATATTTAGAACATATAATTTCGCGGGTATTAACCTTAATTCCCGCGAAATTATATGGATATTTGGAAATTAAACCAACACAGTGTTGCCTCAAAGAAAGAGTTATTAGACGAACACAGTCTATGCTCAGACACAAGTAAGGCCTCGGCCTGGGGCAGGAGAAGGAACGGGATGGATTTTAGTCAGCCTGACACTCACACAGTAACTCACTCACTCAGTAACGACTAGAGCCTCCAATACGTTTAAGACCAATTAATTTTGCTAATTTGCGGCTACTTTACATGAAGTTAACAATACAGCGAATGTTGGTGCACTTTTCTCCAGTTATGACTGTTTCCCTTTGTTCGATATTCCTGCAGGATTTGACAGGTGCGATAATATGTTTCTAGCTAACAAAATGATGGTAGACTCGAGACGCCGCCTAATTAGCACACAATAGGCGAAGAAAAACTAACGTTTGAGTTGTCGCGTAACCGGCGTAACACAGTAACTGCAGAGTGTGCCTGCGAGTGCCGAGTCACTCGTGTCCGTTACCCAGGCCAGATGTTGTCGACAATGGCCATTTGAATCTTATAGATAATTAGTTGTGGGGCTTCTGTAATTGTTGCGCAAATTTTTAAATTTGTTGCGCTTATAGTTTTTTAATTATTTCACAAAAACATTTCCTGCTGGCGTAACGTTACCACAGCCAGACCTTTTTCTTTCTAATGGGAATATTTAAATAAATATTAGCTATAAAATTAGTTGTCTAGATAAAGTAAATGTTGTGCCATTGGTTGTGCCTTATTTTGTATTTGTTCTTTCTTCGGTTGCGAAGTTATTCAAGATTTTGCTGCGGTAACGTTTTTGGTTTTGCTAGATTTTTGAAATGGTTAAGCGGATTCTTATCATATTTTGTACACGACTTCCGAGGACTTAGTTTCAATTTGTTGTGCAATAACAAAACCAAAATAATGCATATTTTAAAGGTTTTTTCATTAAATAGAAAAACACTTCAATTGGCCCCAGCACTGCCAATAAGAAGTCGAAAGACTTACTTCAAACGTAATTTTAAAGCTTGTAACTGCCTTCAAATGTATGTGAAGTTTCATTAGTATCCCGTAAGTATTTAACAAGTTATGATGATATTCAGTTCATCACGAGCACGGTCTTAATGCACGCGGTGTTATTTGGCCACTGGCTTGGATATATGAACTGAATATTATGTCAATGATTAGTTGTTTAGATCAGTTGTATATCAGTAAAATTTCAGCTCAATACATTAGATAATTAATGAGATAATACTATTAAAGTCATTACGAAATGAATGACCGTGGTAAGCCGACCAAGTTTAGGTGGTTACGAAAAAGCGAAAACGCAGAACATTATGGTACCTTCTAAAATATGTAGGATAGTGTTATAAATTTAGTACAGACATGTACAAAAGTTTTAAAATAAACTACATGATTATTCAAGATTTTTTATTAAAAGGTAAAATAATCATTTCAATTGAACTTTTACTCCCTTACTTATAAAAACTTGTGTTGCTTAGCAACCGATTAAACATCACCCGTCCTTGTCATTTCTATTTCAAAATGCAGTTCAAAAATCATCTAAAAGGTTACAAAATTAACCTTCTGGCAAGACTGAGTGCGTTATGCAAACAATGTATTACCCCTTCACCCCACTCTTCCTGCGTCCTACCGAACGGCATGCTCTAGCGGTGATTTTTGATAATTTTGTGGAACTGGAAGAATAATGTTTTCTTTTATATTATTATTATATAGGTATTAAACAGTGTACGCGTCTGTACCAAAATTGTAAGGTGTATTATACTAAACATTTCAAAAGATAGTACAATGTTCTGCGTTTTCGCTTTTTCGTAACCACCTAAACTTGGTCGGCTTACCACGGTCATTCACTTCCTAATGACTTTCATAGTATTATCTCATTAATTATCCAATGTATTGAGCTGAAATTTTACTGATATACAACTGATCTAAACAACTAATTATTGACATAACATTCAGTTCATATATCCAATCCAGTGGCCAAATAACACCGCGTGCATTATGACCGTGCTCGTGAAGAACTGAATATCATCATAACTTGTTAAATACTTACAGGATACTAATGAAACTTCACATACATTTGAAGGCAGTTACAAGCTTTAAAATTACGTTTAAAGTAAGTCTTTAGACTTCTTATTGAGAGTGCTGGGGCCAATTGAAGTGTTTTTCTATTTAATGAAAAAACCTTTAAAATATGCATTATTTTGGTTTTGTTATTGCACAACAAATTTAAACTAAGTCTTTGGAAGTCGTGTACAAAATATGATAAGAATCCGCTTAACCATTTCAAAGATCCAGCAAAACCAAAAACGTTACCGCAGCAAAATCTCGAATAACTTCGCAACCGAAGAAAGAACAAATACAAAATAAGGCACAACATTTACTTTATCTAGACAACTAATTTTATAATTAATATTTATTTAAATATTCCCATTAGAAAGAAAAAGGTCTGGCTGTGGTAACGTTACGCCAGCAGGAAATGTTTTTGTGAAATAATTAAAAAACTATAAGCGCAACAAATTTAAAAATGTGCGCAACAATTACAGAAGCCCCACAACTAATTATCTATAAGATTCAAATGACCATTGTCGACAACATCTGGCCTGGGTAACGGACACGAGTCACTCAGTCACTCCGTAGCCGAGCGGACAACTTTCTCACGAACACCGAATGACACACTGCGCTATTGTTGCTACTTAATTGGTATCTAGGTCTAAGTAACAGCGCCACCCAACGAAGCTTCGTACGATTGAAATCATTGTTATTAGTCGATAGTGAATTGATAAAATCGAATCAATCATTGTTTTCCCGATCTAAGCAGATAGATTAGCAATTTACCTACATAAACTTGTAAGGTCTGTTCCGAAGAAGGACTTATTTTACCTATATTATGCACACACCACTTACTGCTATGCGTAGTACATAAAAGAGAACGAGCCTGGTGCCACACCTACACCAGGCAGAATTCAATGCTTTGCGCAATTTCAGTCATTTTTAGAAAAAACCAACTGTTTAGGTACCTATGTATTATTCTTACTCGAAGTATCTATGATACGATTTGACATCACCGTGCAGCTCGAGGGTTGCTACGTCCCCGCGAGCATCTGACGTGTGCAGCAAGTCCGGTGACGTCACGGGCAGACTACTGGCGCCCTAACATTGTGCGCAACATCAACTACGTAAGGAGTTTATGCAAGTCCATTAAAATTTATCAACTCAGCCAGGTAACTTTTACTTTATTAGCTATGCTATAACAATGTAATTGCAAATTCGTGAAGTTCAAATGAATTATCGAAATGAGTAGATAACGACTGTTTTTGAATGTACCTAAGTATTTTGTCGTCGTTAATTAATGTAAGCGGAATGTAAATTAATTAGTTACTGTCGTGCAACAGTTGTGCGGTTTTCGATTAAGGTTGAAAACTTAACCCCTACAGGATGTAGGTACCGGGTACCCTGATGTTTTGATAACAACGCCAAGGATATGCGTGAAATAAGGGCTTAATTCTTATTCGTATTACGACTAGGTAATTAAAGACATTTGATTTGTAGACTAATGTTTTGCTGCCTTGGCAACCACTCCTCTACTTAAAATAAAAGTATAAAGTGACTATCAGTCTGCTCTCGAGAAATGTTTAATGTTACTTACTTAATAAGTATTTCGTGGAAAGTCTAGGCAGGGTGGTTCGTGCCGGAATCAGATAAAATATGAAATAGTGAGTGAGGTCACTTCAAGGCAGCAGCCTGTAATGGCGAGCAGCGGATAGCGTGACGATAATCTAAACAGTCATCGCTGATCAAGCGGATGATGACCGCGGCTCTCTGTGAAATTGATGTCAAATGATTTAATAGAAAATAGAAGCTACCTGTACCTAGGTAGTTCAGTTCTAAAGATTTAGGAAGATAACCTTTTGAACCTGTTGCCTTCCTGTTTTACAAAATACAAATCAAACTGAATAGTTTAATAGAATAAACCTTATCGGTGTCATCGAGTGACGCGCTTGTTGTTCTAATCAATTGAAATACAATTTGAAGACTTTTTTATTTTTTGTGATATGATATAAAAAATAATATTACTGACCTACTTTATTAAGGATATATAAAAGGACTCTTGGGAATCGTATTAATATGCACTGTGCAATGTGCAAGTAGCATACAGTATATAAGTGTCCAGATGCACGAATTGGAACTGTACGAGTGACTTGATTAACTGGGAACTAGGTATAGTTTAGTTACTGTTAAATTAACAACGACATGCGATCAGAGCTCACCCTTACTCGCTATAAATACGGCACACAAACGAATAGGAATATCGTCAAGCTGTGTCCCAGTTATGTAGCTAAGTAGATACTTATTTTAAGTATAAATACGAGCATATAAGTGAAGCGTACATATGCAATTTTTTTAGTCAAGATACAAGCAGATTTCCAAATTAGGGTTTGAAAAGCTCACAGTTCCAGTGGCCGTGTTGACATCATACATTTTGAAAATTTTCATGGAATCAGTTCGTTTGCTTGTCACAACTTGAAAAAGTAAAATTCGGTAAGTCAGCTGACGTAAATATTATGAATGCTAGTTCTCGGATTACGTTAATAGTTTAAGGAGGAATATTATGAAAGTAAGTTACGATCCTAGCAATTATTATAGATTACACAAAGTCAGTCAACTATCAATTCTATTATAAGCTAGACTTAGCTAAACTTTTTAATTACGATTTGTATATTTTCGCCGATTTATATGATACAACTTACAAGTTTCAGCCGGTACAGCAGACAGCACCATAAATAAGACGCCTTTAGACGTTTTACAGCACGGAGCACTTAGTTTCCAATGGGATCTGTCACACGCACTATTAGTTAGAAACAGTGTTTGGACCCAAACTCGAGTGTCTGTTGTTCCGGCGTCCCGGCGTCGCGTACTGGCGCCGTGTAGTGTGACACTGGCCGCGTGTAGTGGCGCGCGCCGGCCCGCGCATGCGCCGCGCCCAGCGCTCGCCGCATACTGGCCGCCGCTCTACTACTTACTGCTGACGGTCGCGGTTCCGTCGGGAGGCGGGAAAATGATACGCAACATAATATTTTCTTCATAAAATTTAATTGAAATCAAAATCACACCAACAATAATAATGATAATTTTAACATAACAATGATTAATTACAAATGAATAGATTCCTACTTAAATAATACACCTGGTTTCTGAAAGGCTTGTCAACGCTAAAATTAACTAATCTGCTGTTAAATCTCTTGTCAAGTCATCTGATTGGTTGTTGATAATTCAGTCAACCAATCAGATGACTTGACAAGAGATTAAATTGATCGGCCTTTCGGAAACTGGGGGATAGTCTTACACTTTACAGGAGCTAAAACTTAAGCCAAAATTAGATTGTAACATGTTAAACAATAACAGGTTTATTACAAATACACCAACTTAAATATTTCATAATGACTGCGAAGCATGAAAGCTTTTTAAGACATGTACATTTACATACAGAGACTAAATATTATCTTTTGCCATTTAGATGATAGAGCGTGCCCCATCCGCTTGCACACTCGGTCACTGATACTTTCATCCTCCTTTCAATAAAAAAATATACCTACTATTGCTGAAACTTTAATTTGTAAAAGAAACAGTCTTACAATTTAACATTTTATTGCTCTCAAGACTTGCGGCATCAGACTGTTGTTTATATCAGTGCATCGTCCGTGGCGGACTGGAGGTATACAATACTTAAAATAATTACAATTTTCCACTTATTTATCTAACAAGTTTGCTACTAAGTCTGCTCCTCTAGGACCCGTGTACCGGGCGTCGCCTGCCGCGAGAATAACTTATACTCGGCACACTCGCACCTTGTTCTGCGGCCGATAGTAAGCGATTTTGATCCGTTTAGGATCTGGATCAATCCCGGTTTTTGAGAAAAAACTTCATACTGCTAATGCCAATAATCTATATTAATCTAAAAACTTTTCACGATGTTCTAGAGTGTCGGGAAGAAATATTTGATAGACCCTTGATTTTGTAAGATTAAGTGATAAATTCAACCGGAGCGAATACTTGCCCCGGCGCTGTATCACTTGTTAATACTTTCCTAGTAAGCAAACATTAAAGAAATTAAATTTCGATTCGGAGTTTATCTACAAATAACCACAGATAATGCGGGACCACTACTATCGGGGCAATCCAATGGCAGCGCCCCATGTGTGTGTAAATGACTAATTCGAGGGGACATGGTTTATGCTATTGCTCTTTACTTTACTTTAAATGTACTTCCTTGAATATTACGCTTCCAAAAGACACAGCCCAAGTGAGAGAAATGAGCGAATAGTTTCGCAATGAGTAGTGACGAGTGTACCTGCGGTGACGTGTAGACAAGCTCCGACACTTACCCTAGTTACAATCTAAATCAGTCTGCACGTACATCATCGAATGGTGAGTTATTGTAGTTGCTGCGTGACTGGCCGCCCCGTCCCGCGCGGGGCTTGCGTCCCAGCGCGAGCCGAGACTGACACTCGGACGCGGTTCGATAACCCAACCGTAGTGGGAACCATTAGCTTATGTACTATGTTAATTACTAACTTATCTAGTTATTATACTAACACTATTTTTATGGTATCGATGCCAACTATATGATTAAACGTATACAAATAAAATGAAATGAAACGGAATATGCTCTTCAAGTTCCGTATATCGGGGAGAAAATAACAGCAATACGGCGCTACTACTTTACCAACTTTTAGCAGCATAAATAACATGTGTGTGTACATAATATATCTATAATACAGTTGCTGAGCTGCCACGCTCAGCGTACTGTAATACATGTTAATTATCCGACCTGTCAGTCTTTGAAGACAATGCCCCCCCCCCCCTGGGCTAGTGGGTACCGGTGGGCAGACACTGGTACCCGTACCGCAGCAGGTAGTGGAAGCGCGAGTCGGCGGCCAGCTCGGCCAGCTCGGGCGCCGTCAGCACGTCCTCCGCCGCGGGGACCACCACCGACACGTCCGCGCCTATACAACATTACTTAGCTCAGCGGACACTTCAATCACACATTTGTATAGTAGGGCCACGAGGATTTGCCATTACAAATCATAGAGAACAAATTGCTCGTTTACTTTTTGTAAAAGGAGTGGCTGTTCTTTATAGCCTCTTTCTTTAAGAAACAACCTCAACAGAAGTGGACGTGGCAGAGCTCCGAAGCTATGACAAAAAGTTATATAGACATAAATTTGTTTAGATCACTATGACGGACGAATATCTAAAAATGTCTCAGAGATCACTAGGTTTACTACTGGAAGTAATCACCGACCTGTACGAGGTGATGATGATGGTAAATAATAATTTTCTTTAGGTAGATTCCGCCAGTGAATAGTTTTTGTTTACACTATCCATCACTTTAATAACTAAATGTTCCAATAATTATATAGCCTCTTACAAGTTATACAAGTTTGAATGAGTTATAGACACAAAAAACAATTAACATTTCTTTCGGATAGCAAAATTATTAAAATCGCTGAAATTAATTAATGCTGGTTTACTACTTACTACTGACAACAAAGTAATGTTACAAACGTGTAGTTAATTGAACGGCCTATACTAGAAAAAAAATTCATTTTAGTAGATGTATTAAATTAAGTTGTTAAAAATGTTGTCAAGTAGCCAATTTTGCGCACTTATCACCCACGTGGGATGTATGTAAATACACGGGCATTGGGCGGTAATTTAATTATGAATTAAAATATTATAATTAAAACATACTATTGAATAGCGTATGAAATGATAACAAGCAAACAAAGTGTATGCTCACCCATGAGATGCACGAGGTCGATGAGTCGGAAGAACATCTTGTCGGCGAGGTCCTGCGCCGGCGCATCCATGCGGACCGACGACCAGTCGTCCGCCAGGATACACGCACACCACACCTACACACGCACACACACACGCGGGTTACTGGATAGCCAACACTAGGGATGAACACATTCTTACTTTTCTGGTGATGTAGGCGTTTATGGGCGGCGACCTTGTTTACTATTAAGTGATCAATTTGTCGTTTTATTTCATAAAAACAAATCGTGTGTACATATAATTATTATCAGTCCGCACTCGCACTCGCTTACGTACCCTGAGACGGAGGTCGTCCCGTTTCTCCATATCCTCCACGAAGTCGGTGAGGTCCAGCGCCTTCTTGTAGTCGTACTCCGTGAGTTCCTTACTCTCCGAGTCTATGTACATCTGTGGGCACACGATGTATCATTAATATGATATTATATAAACTTATACTTGCTGTAATTCGAAATGATGAGTTCACACGTTTTTGTAGTTGATAATTCGTTAGTGTTGTCTACTCAATAAAATATTGTTTTGAGTGGGAGTTTTTTTAAGAAGATGACATATTTTAAAATTTTCTCTTGTGTCGTGGGCACGTTCACAAACATACAATATCACATACACATGCCTAGATTGGGAAGAACAATTAGCAAACCGTCCAGGCGCCGCGCCAGTATTGAAGTACAACAATGTGTGTAGTACCTGCACGAGGTCGTCGGGCGGCAGCACGGCGCAGTCGGCGGGCCCCAGGCCGTGGCGCAGGCGCAGCGCGGCGGGCAGCGCGGCGTGCTGCGAGGCCAGCGCCAGGCGCGCGTCCAGGCGCCGCGCCAGTATTGAAGTACAACAATGTGTGTAGTACCTGCACGAGGTCGTCGGGCGGCAGCACGGCGCAGTCGGCGGGCCCCAGGCCGTGGCGCAGGCGCAGCGCGGCGGGCAGCGCGGCGTGCTGCGAGGCCAGCGCCAGGCGCGCGTCCAGGCGCCGCGCCAGTATTGAAGTACAACAATGTGTGTAGTACCTGCACGAGGTCGTCGGGCGGCAGCACGGCGCAGTCGGCGGGCCCCAGGCCGTGGCGCAGGCGCAGCGCGGCGGGCAGCGCGGCGTGCTGCGAGGCCAGCGCCAGGCGCGCGTCCAGGCGCCGCGCCAGTATTGAAGTACAACAATGTGTGTAGTACCTGCACGAGGTCGTCGGGCGGCAGCACGGCGCAGTCGGCGGGCCCCAGGCCGTGGCGCAGGCGCAGCGCGGCGGGCAGCGCGGCGTGCTGCGAGGCCAGCGCCAGGCGCGCGTCCAGGCGCCGCGCCAGCGACTCCGTGTCCTCCTCCGCCGCCACGGCGCACAGCTTGCCCAGCGACGCCGCCGTCTGCGCGCAGTACAACAACCTTACTCCCGCCTCATGTATACACGCCTACACGGGGTTATTTTCAGTAGGGTATGTATGTATGTGTTACCGTGAGGCGCGCCACCGAGTCTCGCTCCATGTCGGCGGTGGCCAGCAGCGCGGCGGCGGCGCGCGCGGGGCGGCGCGCCCCCAGCGCCTGCAGCGCCAGGAGTGGGGCGCGCGGGGGCGCGGCGGCCAGCCAGGCGGCCAGCGCGCCCCCGCAGCGCGCCCCCAACCCGCGCAGCAGCAGGGCGCGGCCCGCGCCCCCGCGCTCGCACAGCCGCGCGAACACGCGCTCCGCGAACCCCTGCACGCACTCATTTACGTTATACGAGTACATATACACAAACATTATCACGAGTGATATTAAAAAACTGCCAGTTTTTAGTAAAATTTTGAATGTTGAGGATTAATTCCTTTGTTAGGCAATATATTCGTTAATAATTAGAATAAACTAAAATTATGAAACGTTACAATATGTAGGTATAACCCGTGCCAATAAAGAATGAAAAATAAGAGATAAGTAAATAATGGTTTTGTTGACAAATTGTGGTTTTGTTGAAAATAAAGCTTGACTAACGATTACAAATTTAACTAACATAAGCTTTATTACAATTAATGAAATAACGAAACACTTTCAATGGTAACGATATTTTTTAACGTTTTTCAGTTTTAAGTTAAATTTATTGTTGTTGCATTTTTATGCTGACGCTCCCAGCACAATGACCTACCATTTCTAATCCCATTCTTTATTGGCACGGGTAATACATTTTCATAAATGGACTTAAACATCTCTCATAGATCTAAGCAGCAACAACTCCAAAACAAAAAATACCTCATTGGAGTATTTCTCGATGTAGGAGTAGAGTCTTTCCAAATCGTTGTTATCAATGCACATTTCAATCAAGAGTTCGAAGTCCTTGAACTTTTCGGCGAGCGCCGCGGCGCGCTCTGTCTGCCCGTCGTCAACTGCAAAACAATGTGTTACAATAATTATGTCAGCAGTCAATCGAGCGGTCAATGAATGAGTGCGAGCCATCATCGCATGCAGGTACTGACTGAAGGGCTGTATGGTGTCCCGGCGCAGGCGCTGGTAGTGGTGCAGCGTGGCCGGGTCCGCGGCCAGCGCGTCCGCGTCCCACAGCACGGCGTCGGCCAGCGCCGCCGCCGCCTCGCCCACCGCCGCGCGCAGCGCACCGTCCTCCGCCTCGCGCGCCGCCGCCAGCGCGCGCCGCGGCAGCGCCGCCAGCGCCGGCAGCAGCGCGGCCGGGCCCAGCGCGGGCGGCGGGCGGGCTCGACGCGCGCGCGCGCCCAGCGCGGCCAGCAGCGCGCGCAGCGTGGCGGCGGCGTGCAGCGCGGCGGCGCGCGGCGCGGCGGGGCGCGGGGCGCGGGCCAGCGCGCGCAGCACGCGGGCGACGCGCGTCACGCGGCGGTAGCACACGTCGCTGGGCGCCAGCGCGCCGCCCGCCAGCGCCGCCTCCAGCTCGGGCTCCTCCTGCAGCGCCCCGTCCCCGCACACCACCTGCCGCGCCGCGCTATGCTTACAATGTGCTCACTACGAATATACCACTTTGAAAACTGAGCCTGCTCGATCACATGCACACATCGACTACATCTAGGGATATTCAGGATTCATTTTAATATTTTTTTCTTAACATTTGCATTCTATAATCTTATTTACAGTAACGCATCGCCCCTGGCCACCTGCTCACCTGATTGATAGCGGCGTCGATGAGCTGCGCGTCGGGGCCCTGCTGCAGCTTCCTCAGTGCGATAGCCATGCTCAGCAGGTCGGCGAGCTCAGCCAGCGCATTCTCCGTACTGACGACACTCCCCGACTCTGGATGGGACACACGAGGCCATTATGTACAAGCGCAGTGGGCAGACCACAGTAGACCGTGCAGCAGACAAGTACCGGTGGTGACGAGGCCCAATCGCTGCCAGAGCCCCACGCTGCGCAGGAAGTCGCAGAAGAGCGCGAGGGCGCGCTGCTTGTCCCGCAGCTGGGCCTGCAGCTGCAGCGCGGCGGAGCTGCCGAGGCAGATGTTGGTCGCCGCGCCGCCTCGCTGCTTCCACCTACAATTATAACAAAATCTAATAAATCAATATACCTACATTATTATTTGTTTTCGAATTATACACATAATATGTACTATCCAAAGGTATTCAGCTATTATATTACACATATATACATATTTTCATGCGTTGGTGACAAATAAACAGACGGATCGGACGGACCTGATAATGATCAGCACAGCCCGCAACGTCAGAGTGGCGCGTTGCTGGACTTTTAGGGAGAAGTAAACTTGTGTCTTGTAGATTTGAAGGTCGTATAGGTTCGGTAATTCCGCCGGCGAATAATCATTCTAAAGTTTTGCTTGCTATACGAGGTAAAAGTTCGAAAATCACTGAGTTGTTGTCTGCCAACCATCTATAAGATAGGGATGAAAGGGATTTTTGCGTGGGTTGATGGCGAGAAGATGATGTGGAGATCAAACCGAACAATTACTTCGAAACATTCGGAGCATTCACGAACAGCAAGTCTGAAACATCAGGCAGAATCCGCCCTAACTTGGCCTTGCCCCCTAGATGACCACGGAATTGACTTCGCTTGATATATCGAAAACAAGTATCTCAATAACGGCCGAGACTGTTAAGAGTGTGCTCTGAAATTGAGGAGATACGACCAATGGCAGTTTTTTAGCAGAGAACACGCAGAACTGAGCCTTTTTGGGGTTAAATTCGACTAAATTAAGTCTACCCAAAGTCAAAGTCAAAGTCAAAATCATTTATTCCAACTAAACCATAAATAGGTACTTTTGAAACGTCAAAATAGAAAAGTAGTCTGTCAGTCTGTTCGTCAGTGAAGCTAGGTGCCGTTCCAAATTGTAGATTCGAATGGAGAAGAACGAGCATGAAACTCCAATCGTTACTCTTTTTTTTAAAAAAAATTGTTTTACAATTTCAATAATATAACATTTATAGTATACATTAGTGTACCCTTATGTGAGAACAATGCAGAGACAAGTTGTTAAAAAAAAAGAACAAATGAGGGGGACCTATCATAAAATTTTACTCCTTTGTCGTCTCGAACATGGCGCTCACATATGCGTACTCACAATCTTTAAGAGTGCTTCTATAGAAACTTTTTGGATATATAAATTAAGGATGCATTATTTTTGAGAATTTTACCTAACTGCTGACTATATTTGAGTATTGTCCAGTGGAGCCGAATCAACACGCTGCCAGGCATTCTTATCCTCAATATAATCTGAAAGTTTGTAGTATGCCTGTCTACACAATTAGCGTTTAATATAAGTTTTAAATTTTCGTTCGTTAAGATTCAATACAGTACTTGGAATTTTATTGTAACAATTTACACAGAACCCCATAACGGATTTCTGTACTTTGGACAGACGGAATCGTGGCACAGCCAGCCTATCTTTGCCTCTAGTATTAAAATTGTGTCTATCGCTTCTTTTTTCAAATAATTGCAAATTTTTCCTTACATACATAATATTTTCATATATAAACTGACAAGGCACCGTCAGGATATTTATCGTTTTAAATAGTTCTCTCAGAGATTCGCGACGGGGCAAGTTATATATCGCTCGGATAGCCCGCTTTTGTAGAATAAATATTGATTCTACTTCCGCAGCTCGCTCCCACAGCAAAATTCCGTACGACATAATGCTGTGAAAATAGCTAAAATAGACAAGCCTTGCTGTGTTCACGTCTGTGAGCTGTCTTATCTGTCTAACTGCAAAAACAGCAGAGCTTAGTCTCCCCGAAAGCGTCTTTATGTGGGAACCCCATTGAAGTCTATTGTCTAGTGTGATACCTAGAAACACTGTCTCGTTGACAAATTCTAACTTTTGCCCATTTAAAATTATGCTACAATCATTACTGTGTACGTTGGGCAAGCTAAATTTAATACATTTTGTTTTTTTCTCGTTAAGTGCTAAATTATTGACTGTAAACCAATTATGAACTTGATGAATGGAGCTGTTTACTTCGTCAAAATTATTAGAACGTCGACCTATTTTAAAAATTAATGATGTATCATCAGAAAACAGCACCATACTTGGCTCAGCTTTAAATAAAAATGGCAAGTCATTAACATACACTAAAAAGAGAAACGGACCCAATATTGAACCCTGTGGAACGCCCATTCTTATCTCAGAGCCCTGTGAGTTATAACCACCTACATGAACTCTCAGCTGCCTATCCTCTAAATATGATTTTAGTAGACGGAGTGCAGTATGTCTAATCCCGTAATGATCTAATTTCAGCAAGAGTGTTTCATGATCAACGCAATCGAACGCTTTTGAGAGGTCGCAAAAGACACCAACAGCATCCTGTGCTTCCTCCCAAGCACCGAGTACTTCCTTTATCAACGTGACACCGGCGTCAGTTGTACAACGACCTTTAGTGAAACCGTATTGTTGGTGATGGAAGATGGCATGTTTATCAAAGTGATGAAGCATCCGAGATAGCATTAACTTTTCGAACACTTTGTTAAGAACCGGCAGAACAGACACAGGCCTATAGTTGTTTGGTTCCTTAGTGTCACCATTTTTGAATAATGGAATAACTTTACTGTATTTCATTAGGTTTGGGAAGACACCGTCATCTATACTTTTATTGAAAATCAAAACCAGATACGGCGCTAAAGTTCGGATAAGTGATCCGCAGACTTTCACGGATAGTCCCCAAAGGTCCTCAGTTGATTTGACCTTGATTTCTTTAAAAACCTTTATTATCTCTAAAGGATTAGTATAATGAAAACTAAAGTCGCATTCGCATGATTTGACATTTTCTCTAAGCAAAGTTGCCGATAGTCTGGCCGATGATTTTAAATAAGCCGAATGTTTTAATTTATTCCTTCCCATCTTCCAAATCCCATTCTGGGATTCTCTCTAAAGAGATCTCGGTTACAGACACAAGCCTGTTTCGACTCTCGTCGACGTTTTCCTGAGAATTGTTAGCCCAGCCGGCGGAAAAGGCGTCACCCGTGCTGTCATCCGCAAAACATTAAATGCCCCTGATTTGCAACGTATCATTCGAAGCCGAGTGCTTGTCGAGTCAACATCTCCTGAGGATGCCCTCAGGAGGGGCGAAACACATGAAGAGTGAAGGTTTGATTGCGTGGCATGTGCATATGCATGATTGCATAGGGTGGGATTGCATCCTGCAAGAAGCCTGGATTTTTGTCGCGGAATTAAAACTAGATATTTTTCATTGGGTACGTATTTGAATATCGAAGATTAAAATACCTACTGTTAAAATATCGATGTTCATAACATCGAAAATGGAAAAATCGAACGACCATAAAACCGAAAATTAAAATAACGAAAGTTTATAGTATCGAATCGTTAAATATCCTACGACCAATATATAAATCTAAATATCTACAAAAGTTACATCGAAAGATCCAAATATCGAAATACAGATTATCGAATGTCCTAAATATCGAACGTCCTAAATATCCATGGGTACATGAACATCGAAAATGAATATACCTACATGTAAAAATGGGTTAATTTTCAACATTTAATACATTCATTAATTCACCCAAAAATACGTACCTACAAGTTAAAATATCGAAAAAAATTGATGTAACTAGTATGAGTGGAAAAAGGTTGCTTCTGCAACGTCTCCGGCGCTACGGGAAATGCAACCCCTTCGCCCTTGCCTACAGCGGGCGGGGGTTGCCCTCCCTTCGCGCCTCCGGATTTTTATATACACTCTAAGGGTAACAGCCAAAAGACTACGTAAATTCGGGGTGCCCCAATTCGGTTTTGGAACAATTTCGACCTATTATACAAGCATAGGTCAATCGTGAAGGTATTATTTAGGTCTTTAAATTAAAATAAGTCTACTAATATGTTGAGTTAACAGACCTGGGGTCCCCGGCGGGTACGTCGTCCAGCATGTCAGATGCGATGCGCAGCACGGCGCGGTCGAGGTCCGCGTCGACGTCGCGCGGCGCGGGCGCGGGGCCCGGCGACGCGGGCGCGGGCGGCACGAGCCCCGCCAGCAGCGCGGCGCAGGAGCTGGCGTCGCGGCGCACGTGGAACAGGAAGGCCGTCTTCAGGCGCCCCACGGCGTCGCGAGCCACCGCGCCCACCTGCAACCCCGTCTCGCTAGTACCCATCCGCGCTCGTCGCGCCTCCAACCCTCCTTCGCGCTGCCACTTACCTCGTGCGGGTCTATCTCGTACAGCGACAAGTTGCCGTCGTACATGTCGGAGGGACACGGCGACCCCATCGGACTCTCGCACATAGACCTGGTGACGGTACCGACACATTAGATTATGTGCCCAATGAATACAATGCACTATACTCGGAATTTTAATTCCATTCCAGATTTGTCAACTTCAGTGTTGCAACGTTATGACACGTACTAAATAGTGACATTGCGAAATTATTCGATATGGAAATCGAATATTTCTGAATAGATTCCTCTCGTTTATAAAGGACATGGCCAAAAAAGTACATTCCACGTACACGAGCAAAATTGATACACTGTAAAATACAAATAGAAATATGAATTATTACGTAGTTTTTAGCCTCTCCAGACCTGACAATTATTATTAAAAAAATGTAAAAGTAATGCAACAAAATCAACTTCGTTTGTCAAGTTTCGCCATAATAGTCCATAGAGAAAGATAAATAAAAAGACGTTCCAATTCCAAACCACGTGTCTTAAACTACACTCGTAGAAAACGTGTGATATGATCGACAAATGCATTACACTAGGAACATTTTCTTCATACGAAACTGTATTTATTGGTTTTAGTTGCATTTTAAAATATACTCATATTATAATAATGTTATGTTTTATTTTTATCCAATTCACCAAAAAAAAAACTTAAACGAAACGGAACGTGTTTGGCACTTTTGACAGCGTGTTTTTGTTAACCTTGCTAATAATACTGGAGTAACTGTTTTGCGTTTTGGATTTGTTTTGTGGATTACGATGAGGTGCATCAACTGCGGAATAAGCGTACAAAGGCTGCAGAGGCGTCTTATATCCTCGCTTTCTGCACACCATCAAACAAAACTTTCACGTTGGTTAACCAGCTCAAACCCAGGTATGAAGTCAGTATATATAATACTTAGTCTGTTTTTTTATGTTTTATCATGGTATGCGATTTTAAATAGTGCATCTTTTTTTAGTTGCCTCTGGGGACATTCATTTGTCAACCACGCTTCTTATTATTGAATACTGAGGTTGGTGAATATGAGAGACTACTAAGGGCATAACATGGCTTGCCTTGGTTGTGGAAAATCGCTTCGAAAAATAACACACCATAATGTCAGTATGGACTCTCCATTGCTAGCTGGCCTAATATCGCAAAATACTATTAATGTGGTAAGCATTTTGTTTTTTATTCATTGTTTTATATATGTACTTGTATTTATCTATATTAATCTATAAAAAAAAGTACTCATAGTAGGTATGTGTGATTATAATATCTATCTTTATGTATTTGCCATGTTTGCATAGACTTCTTTAAATAAAAAAATTATTATTAAAAAAACAAAATACCCGACTGCACACTAAAAAAAGAGTAAAACAAGCCCCACAATACAAATTTACTGAATATAATTTATAAATGTTGATGGAAAGCATCGCAGGCGGGGACCAACAGAGGCTTATTTATAGTCATTTCTGTTGTGCACCATTTAGCAGAATTTTCGTTGGTGGCGGTCAAGGTGGTCCCCGCCTGCGATGCTTTCCATCAACATTTATAAATTATATTCAGTAAATTTGTATTGTGGGGCTTGTTTTACTCTTTTTTTAGTGTGCAGTCGGGTATTTTGTTTTTTTAATAATAATTTTTTTATTTATAACTTTTTAGCTGTTTTTATTTTTTTATTAATAATTATTATTATATTATTAATTAATATGAAGAATTTAAGAAAGAACCAAAAAAAAAGAACGGAAGAACGAGTTAATTAATTAGAAAGAACGAATAAATTTAAAGAGAGAAACACGAAAGAAAAAGAACGAGTTATTTATACTTTATAAGTTTCGCGTCAGACGACGAAGTATCGAAAAAATCGCTATTTAGAGACGACCGTCAACGACGTGTGCCCTTATGCGTGTGCCCGCATTCGGGCTGTATACTCGAGCATATCCCCCTCCGCACCGCGCCGCGCGCCGCATGCCAGGCCACGCCCTATCTTTTTGCTTGCTAACCATCGATCACTAATAAAGAACTAGATACACAATCAGTGGCAAAAAAATGTCCCAACTGAAAGTCCACCAAACTCAACATCGCGGTGTAGTTTTAGTTTAGTACCACTCGAATGCTCCGACGGTAAACACGCCTCAGTGCTCGTTAAAAAACTGCAAAAACACACACATCTAAGATGCAAAAAAGGATGGAATTTCATATTTTCGTTTAGTCATAATATTATCATTATATAATTGTCATCGTTCTATTTTAAATATTGATATTTTATTAAGAAATTAACTTTAAAACTTTTTCCAAATGAAATCGTATTCAAAAACCGGGGTTATAATGCACACAGTTTATAAAGACACTTATTCTAAACGTAAAATCATTCTCTAGCATGACCACTTAAGTTGTTCGGTTTACGTGGATTGATTCTGTTCCGTTTAGCGGAGACGCTATTGTTCCTAATTTTATATATTGTTTTTTTTTATTAAAAAATAGTTTTTATTTAATATTATAATTCTTTACTGTGTTTATTAAAATATGGAATAGGCAGATATAATGGATTTAATTTTAACTGCAGTAAAGACATTTTTTTTAGCTTTCATCAAAATCCCGTGCGATATGAAAAATTTACAACAATAACGCCAACATTTTCAGTACTTACTTTAGATATATATTCTTTTTATTATTTTACATCTTTTTTATTTGACTTCGAATAGAAAGGATTAAGGAGGACGAAAATAAAAAAAAAGAATTATAACTATATGCATTAGTTTCATTGGTAAATAAATGAACAAACCTATAGAAAAGAATACTATAAGTAATGCGTTTTAATTTGCGTATTTTCTAAAGAAATATTATAAAGAAATATATTTCTTACGAGACATTTCGACTCCAATCATTCTTTGTCCTAGCGGTGAGCCGAAGTCGTTAAATTTTATTGCTTATTTTTGACACTTTGTAAATTCGACTTAAAACATGCGAAAATGGTTCAATTTCTTATGATTTGTGTTTGTCAAGAGCTTCGGTCGCAAAAAGTATTAAGATTTTGTACATCACTTTGTAAAAACAACTCAATGAGTTGCATTTAAGGTTTAATTTACATTAATGCATTTTTATTTCAAGTATAAGTACCTAAATACAGTTGGCGACAGTTTTGAAGCGAACTTTTGTATGGGATTGTGTATCTAGTTCTTTATTAGTGATCGATGTTGCTAACGCATGAGTTGCTTTGCGTTGACGCAGAATTAACATGTTCCCGTGGGAATTTTGAGAAAAAACGTATCCTAATTTAATTACTCCCGTGATTGAAATGAATCTAATGATACCGCATACATATTTTTTTAAAGGGAAATTTAGAAAAAATATTATTATGTCTTTATCCCGTGGGACTTTTAGGATAAAATGTATCCTATGACACTCCCGTAATCAAGACAAATCTAACGATACCTCATACATCAAAATCCATCAAGCCGTTTAGGCTACAGGAGGTCACAAAGGAACAGACATACATACATACATACATACACTCGAAAAACATTACCCTCCTTCTTTGGCAGTCGGGTAAATAGGCATGTTGTAACATAATACTTCTCACTGTACAATAACATAAAACTTGAAAACATGTGTTTATTCTAACTGGGGTTTATTTTCAGACCTCAAGAAACAACTATGTTTGTCATGTGTGCTGTATGCTGGCAAATAGACAGACAGTGCAGGACTTATCACGAAACTTGCAGGAATTGGGTTCGGACAACAATGCAGTAGCCCCTTATATTCAAGTGGTTAGCCCACCAGAGCCACCACCATTACCACCTGTTTTAAGCAGGCCGCTTCAAATGGAAAGTACTACCATATTATTACCCAATTATACAGAATATATATTAAAGAAACGTACATTCCATACACAAACATAATAAAATACACTTTATAATAAAAATATAAAAGTGAATTATTACGTAGTTTTATTTTATTTATTCTCCTTAATAAATAAATCATTATTCTTTATACATATTCTTTTGTTTTACTTTATAAATAAATAATTAAAACGCCATGGTTTTTAAAAGCAAAATCTTATTTCGTGCACCAGCCAGTAATCTGACTAAAGGTTGTGTGAAACTATTTTCGTCTTGTTTGTTATAATTACGAGTTCTTCATGTGTTTTATTTTTTGCAATTTAATTTAATAATATTCACGTATGTTAACACCAAAAATCATTGATGTACATTGAATTCAATAACTATGCAAACGCCCATACATAAGTTGGCCATGTCCTTTACTCTCGTAAACTAAGTTTATCAGGAAATAAAATATTTCTGAACCGATAATTTAGTTTTGACAATTAATTAACGATCTGAGACTTTTCTTTTGTAATTGTGTGTGAAATTAATAAAAAATGTGATCATGAAGGAACATGATAAATAAAACCGAAAATTTATAAATTGTCGCTGTCATCGCTATCGCTGTTACTTTCTGTAACATTTATAATGAATTGTGTCTGTGATTTTTATTGTCAAAAAACATATCTAGCTTACTAATTTTTTCGTCTTCTTTGACAAAATGGGATACGCATTTAGACCATTCGGGAGCCGTAATTTTTTGAATGCTTTCCTGACACTGATTCACTGATTGTTTATCGATTTTTGTGTTCATCATTACACTGTTAAATGTGGTATCATTACTTCACAAAATGACAGTGTGGTATCATTATTTTACAAAATGACAGTAGAGGAGGTTAGACAAAATGTCAAATCAGGAATCGAATTAAAATTCTGAGTATAGTAATGCGTAGTCACGCTGTGTACTCACGGCGTATTATGCATGGCGTCGGGCTGGCTGAGCGCCAACACGCCATGCTTCAGGCTGAACAGCAGCGGTACTCCGTCGCACAGCTCGGCTCCTAATAACTTGTCACCTTCTGATGATACGTCTATGTAATCCACTTTATCGTTGGACATTGTTGCTGGAAAAATGCAAACGTATTGGATGTATAGGTATGGTACAAAGAGGTAACATTAAACTGCAGCATTCAGTCGTATTACTGCCCCACGTGGCAAGAGGACTCACTGGAGACGAGCGCGATGTACTTGGAGGTGTAGAGCAGGGCTCGCTGCGGCAGCGGCAGGAAGCGGGGCGCCTCGTCGGGGGCGCGCAGGTCGTCGGGCGCGGCGCCGGGCGGCAGCGGGGGCGCGGGGGGCGCGGGGGGCGCGGCCGCCACGCCGCGCGCCAGCACCAGCCACGACACGCGCGGCGCGCTGGCGTCCTCCACGCACACGTGCGCTGCGACAACACACCACCGTTAACCCGTATAATAGTTATCTAGCGTAAATTATGATTAATTAATTGTTAATGATAGTACCAATGCCGTATCTCATTTCTGGGGAGCGAGCAATATTGACAATGGCGATGAGTAGAAGCAGGCCGTTGTTCCCACTCGCTCTAACATCCAGAGCCATGATCTCCAGACTGTTGGGGTCACCTGTAACAGTCGGTGATACACAATACAATATTTTAAGAATGCAAATATAAAAATCACTTGTGTGTATGTGTCTCTGTGATTGTGTGTGTACAGTACCGTGTGGCGGTAGGTGAGTCCGCGCGTGTGCGTCTCCGAGCGCGCGGCGCAGTGAGTGTGTGTGTACAGTACCGTGTGGCGGTAGGTGAGTCCGCGCGTGTGCGTCTCCGAGCGCGCGGCGCAGTGAGTGTGTGTGTACAGTACCGTGTGGCGGTAGGTGAGTCCGCGCGTGTGCGTCTCCGAGCGCGCGGCGCAGTGAGTGTGTGTGTACAGTACCGTGTGGCGGTAGGTGAGTCCGCGCGTGTGCGTCTCCGAGCGCGCGGCGCAGTGAGTGTGTGTGTACAGTACCGTGTGGCGGTAGGTGAGTCCGCGCGTGTGCGTCTCCGAGCGCGCGGCGCAGTGAGTGTGTGTGTACAGTACCGTGTGGCGGTAGGTGAGTCCGCGCGTGTGCGTCTCCGAGCGCGCGGCGCAGTGAGTGTGTGTGTACAGTACCGTGTGGCGGTAGGTGAGTCCGCGCGTGTGCGTCTCCGAGCGCGCGGCGCAGTGAGTGTGTGTGTACAGTACCGTGTGGCGGTAGGTGAGTCCGCGCGTGTGCGTCTCCGAGCGCGCGGCGCAGTGAGTGTGTGTGTACAGTACCGTGTGGCGGTAGGTGAGTCCGCGCGTGTGCGTCTCCGAGCGCGCGGCGCAGTGAGTGTGTGTGTACAGTACCGTGTGGCGGTAGGTGAGTCCGCGCGTGTGCGTCTCCGAGCGCGCGGCGCAGTGAGTGTGTGTGTACAGTACCGTGTGGCGGTAGGTGAGTCCGCGCGTGTGCGTCTCCGAGCGCGCGGCGCAGTGAGTGTGTGTGTACAGTACCGTGTGGCGGTAGGTGAGTCCGCGCGTGTGCGTCTCCGAGCGCGCGGCGCAGTGAGTGTGTGTGTACAGTACCGTGTGGCGGTAGGTGAGTCCGCGCGTGTGCGTCTCCGAGCGCGCGGCGCAGTGAGTGTGTGTGTACAGTACCGTGTGGCGGTAGGTGAGTCCGCGCGTGTGCGTCTCCGAGCGCGCGGCGCAGTGAGTGTGTGTGTACAGTACCGTGTGGCGGTAGGTGAGTCCGCGCGTGTGCGTCTCCGAGCGCGCGGCGCAGTGAGTGTGTGTGTACAGTACCGTGTGGCGGTAGGTGAGTCCGCGCGTGTGCGTCTCCGAGCGCGCGGCGCAGTGAGTGTGTGTGTACAGTACCGTGTGGCGGTAGGTGAGTCCGCGCGTGTGCGTCTCCGAGCGCGCGGCGCAGTGAGTGTGTGTGTACAGTACCGTGTGGCGGTAGGTGAGTCCGCGCGTGTGCGTCTCCGAGCGCGCGGCGCAGTGAGTGTGTGTGTACAGTACCGTGTGGCGGTAGGTGAGTCCGCGCGTGTGCGTCTCCGAGCGCGCGGCGCAGTGAGTGTGTGTGTACAGTACCGTGTGGCGGTAGGTGAGTCCGCGCGTGTGCGTCTCCGAGCGCGCGGCGCAGTGAGTGTGTGTGTACAGTACCGTGTGGCGGTAGGTGAGTCCGCGCGTGTGCGTCTCCGAGCGCGCGGCGCAGTGAGTGTGTGTGTACAGTACCGTGTGGCGGTAGGTGAGTCCGCGCGTGTGCGTCTCCGAGCGCGCGGCGCAGTGAGTGTGTGTGTACAGTACCGTGTGGCGGTAGGTGAGTCCGCGCGTGTGCGTCTCCGAGCGCGCGGCGCAGTGAGTGTGTGTGTACAGTACCGTGTGGCGGTAGGTGAGTCCGCGCGTGTGCGTCTCCGAGCGCGCGGCGCAGTGAGTGTGTGTGTACAGTACCGTGTGGCGGTAGGTGAGTCCGCGCGTGTGCGTCTCCGAGCGCGCGGCGCAGTGAGTGTGTGTGTACAGTACCGTGTGGCGGTAGGTGAGTCCGCGCGTGTGCGTCACCGAGCGCGCGGCGCAGTGAGTGTGTGTGTACAGTACCGTGTGGCGGTAGGTGAGTCCGCGCGTGTGCGTCTCCGAGCGCGCGGCGCAGTGAGTGTGTGTGTACAGTACCGTGTGGCGGTAGGTGAGTCCGCGCGTGTGCGTCTCCGAGCGCGCGGCGCAGTGAGTGTGTGTGTACAGTACCGTGTGGCGGTAGGTGAGTCCGCGCGTGTGCGTCTCCGAGCGCGCGGCGCAGTGAGTGTGTGTGTACAGTACCGTGTGGCGGTAGGTGAGTCCGCGCGTGTGCGTCTCCGAGCGCGCGGCGCAGTGAGTGTGTGTGTACAGTACCGTGTGGCGGTAGGTGAGTCCGCGCGTGTGCGTCTCCGAGCGCGCGGCGCAGTGAGTGTGTGTGTACAGTACCGTGTGGCGGTAGGTGAGTCCGCGCGTGTGCGTCTCCGAGCGCGCGGCGCAGTGAGTGTGTGTGTACAGTACCGTGTGGCGGTAGGTGAGTCCGCGCGTGTGCGTCTCCGAGCGCGCGGCGCAGTGAGTGCTCGTGCAGCTCGGCGCCCCTCCACAGCTGCAGCGCGGGGCCGCGCGACACTAGCGCGATGCTGGGCTCTCCGCCAGCCTCGCCCGGCAGCACCACCACGCCTACCAGCTTCTGCAATAGTTTCTAGGCTTGTATCCTATCACTAGAGACGATATTTAATACCACACAGGATACTAAGTATCTTACTGTATCTGCATGAGCCGGCATCGATCCGAAGAACAGCAAGGACACGCGGCGCCCGATGCCACCAAGCCAGCCGCTGGGCGGCCGCAGAGTACGACATGTTACTGTTGCGCGCCCATCTATATGCAACACAGTAAATAAAATTATTATGTGTATACTGTTTCAAGACCTAATCCCTGAAAGGCTGAGAAAGCACTTATTACTCCTTTGGTGTTGTAAAATGTTATATATTACAGCTACTATTTACTACAGAATTAAATACTATACATTACGCCGACGCCTTTCATATAACACGAAATGCCGATCCCGTGAAGCAAGTCAGTTCCACAACCACCAGGGTTGTCTCAAGATAGGAAATCATTCATTTGGTATAATTGGATCCAAAATAGATACGATTTTAATAAATTTCCCGCCTTCAAGGGGTTTGAAAATTATCGACATAACAAACTTTCAAATTGCACTGGCTTGTAAAACATTTTATAACAAATTCGTGTTTTTAAAGGGATTATTAACATACCAACTTCAGTAGGGTTAAGCAACACTACAGTACATGTAGTAGTAGCCAGCACTATGCCCTCTGGTGTGTAGTCTCCCAGTTTCTCACACTCCTGGCCAGCCAGCTCACACGACACATCTACATATACACCCTCTTGGCCCACTGAAGGCCAGTAGCGGACTGTACCCTCAGGAGAAACTCCAATGCAAGATGGCATCTGTGAAGGTACAAGTAAAACAATCAAAATAAAATTATTAAGTAACTAAAAAAAGGAGATTTGAACTATGAATATAGTCTACACTAATATTATAAAGAAGAGGAAACATAAGATAATTTTGTTTTGTCTGTTTTGAAACCACTATATAATATAAGGATAAGATTTCAGCGCAAAAATATTAGCGTAAATCAACCACTAATTAAAAAAAAACTATTTCTCACTAGTGTATAACATGTAGTAATGGGATTGGGATTAGAGCAACTTTATGAGTATGTTTGTAGAAAATAATATTATTATAAATGTTTTTTTCAAAACACTTGTGTGGAAATTGTTGAGATTATTAAACCTAACAAAATGCTAATTACAAAATTAAGTTATTTTTAAAGTTAATAATGGCTTTTCAGAACATCACTTCTTTTCAAAACAAACGACACTACATTTAAATTTTAAGAATTGGTTTGTGATGTTTATATAGAGTTGCCAGACCGCTGGAAAATCTGGGATTGCCCAGGAATGTTTTGGGACAAGAGGTGTCCCATATCCAGTAATTAACACATATTGTCCCAGATTTTTAAGACATACTTTTTTTAATAAAATAAATTAGCAATGAATCATGAATTGGTAAAAACAGCTACCGGTGAACGAGTTCAGGACAGGCGGGAGTGTTTACATTCGTATTAAAATGTCAAAAGCTGGACTTCTTTTTTAGATACATTGTTCCTTAAATTAAGCAAGTTGTAACAAGGTGTTTTGAAAAATAATGTAAATATCAAATACAAATTCTTTAAAAAAGGTATACTTAAGACATATTTAATGGAAATGACCATGCCCACAGATTTCATAGCTTACTGTCTAGCAACCCTATGTTTAAAATGTACGTCATATTTTGAAATGTTTCTTTGCATGATCATTTATGCGATGAAAGTAGAGATGTGTGCGTAACTAAACCTAAGAGGCTTATTATGGAGTGATATATCTGCTGGAAATAATATGTAGTATAAGGCAAAAATATTGGATATAAAGTAACCAATGTGATCTAACCTGAGCTCCTGCAGTATAAAAGAGCACAACTAAATCAGCTTTATGTGCTAAATCAGTTTGTGGCAGCGACAGTTCCCGAGCCACCGTGCTAGTAGATACTGCGGCGGCATTGCTGGACGAGGAAGAGTTGCGCGGCCACGCTATGATGCGGCGCCCCGACACCACCCAGCACCAGCCACACGCAGATAGACGCACACTGACCTCACCACTTGCTACAAAATACACAATTACTATTATTTACTAATTCATTCCCATTAAACAATTTAATGTGAAAAGATATGCAGATACGTAAAGTTTATTTCAACACTAAGTTTCTTGTGATTAGGGAATTTTGCAGTTAAACTGTACTTACCAAATGTTAAGGCTTCTGTGACCATCACAGGGAGGGGCATTCCGTATGTTTCTATAGTCGTTACTGGAGTTTTGTATACTACATCACCAGTTGGCTCACCCGGAGACTGCATTGATTTACTGTAAGAAACGTATTGTATTTAATACTTAGATTTTATAATAATATTCAAAGAAGGATAGGTTATGCACAAACCTTTGGTTCTTTTTCGCTGACGAAAGCGAAATAGGCCTTCGTCCTGTGATGGACTGCCTCACCCGAGGTGAAAACGGACTCCTCATTGCACCTGTGGTATTATAATCCATTACGTTTGATAAAAATTTCAAATAAAAGAAACGTAAAATAACCGAATCGCACGGCTAAGATGATTTTAATTCGAAACGTCAAAATCGTCAAACTAAAACAAGATCAATAAAACGTTTCATTTAACGTATATTCCGAAGGATTTTCCTACCGACTAAATTTAATTTAATTATTTTACTTAGTATATATTACAATCGGTTGTCAAACTAAATGAAATTAATTCTTCTTTCTGAAAAAATAATCGATAGTCATAAGCAACAGCAAAAAACTAAAGGATTCTCATTTATCACGTCTTCTCCAGAGTGATTTATGTAATGAAACGGAGCGATGCAAGCGAACGTCAATTATACAACGAATGTCAACATTCAACAAACTTGTAATTTTCAACGGTTACCGATTGACCGTTCCCGGTTTATGGAATTGTATTTTATTGTGTTGATTGATCATAAAGTGCGATATAGCCAATAATCCGTTGTCACATGCAAATTGATATACATCAAAATGCATATCAAGTCAATAGTGTTAGATGGTTTTAAGTCATATGGAAATCGTGTAGAAATAAATGGTTTTGATCCCGAGTTCAACGCTATTACTGGTCTGAACGGCACAGGAAAGTCAAATATACTGGATGCGATATGTTTTGTCCTAGGAATCTCAAATTTGACGAACGTAAGTGAACTTTTCATGTATTAATTGTGTCTGTGTTGGTTAAGTTTTTCCCGCCAATATAAATTTGGTGTCCTTGTGTCCTATCATAATTTATAGTTTTAGTGTAGGCAACCCGCAACAGCTCAGTTTGTCGAGTGGTTCTATGTGAAATCTCCAAAAAAAGATGATTGAAATTCCATCATTTAATTTTGAGGAACTATTCAAATACAATTTCAACCTTAATAAGTGGAGATAAAATGTGAATACTTCACTATTTATAACTCATCTTATCTCACACCTTTGCTGTTTACCTCTTCACCTTGTAAGCACTTCTGACCAAATGTAACTGAAGCATGTCAACAACACTCAACACTTAACTATAGCACTGGTCCTGTTTAATTTGTACCAGGTGCTTGCTTTTAATGTTTTTCTGGATTTATTTATGTATAATAGTAATAAGTTTATAATTAAAGTTGTTAAAATTGATTTTAAGCAATTTTCGTTTCTGAAAAACAAACAGGTTATCCCTATAATGCATAACTTCAAAAGTACCTAGGTATTTGAAGTTTAGTTGGAATAAATGTTTTGTAGACTGCAACAGTGATTTATTACTGTTTAAGGTGCGAGCAGGCAGTTTGCAAGATTTGATATACAAACATGGCCAGGCCGGTATTACCAAGGCTACTGTGAGCATCACATTTGACAACAGGAACAAGGACCAGTGTCCCATCGGCTTGGAAAATAATGATGAGTTCACTGTTACTAGACAGGTACCCCAATCACAATTTATGATTCCATTCTACATAGATTGTTTACAAACATTTTTTCAAGTCCAAAGTAATAGAAAATGCGAAGGTCCTAAAACATAATGAACTTAATTTTAAAAATATTGTTTGTTTAAATGAGCTCAAAATTGCTTCTCTCTGTCTTCATAAACTCTATAATTTAATTTTTAGACCTTGATATATTGCATATAATTACAGTTTCATTAAAATAGGATAATTAGTTTTCAAGATGTTGGACTTGAAACCAATGGTACAGTAACTCTTTAAGTCATCTTTTTTTGTGATTTTAACAATTTTATTATAATGGTTTTGTACTACAATATAATACTATTGTGTTATTTCTGCCATCAGATTGTAATGGGAGGCAAGAACAAATATTTAGTGAATGGTCTCAATGTTCAGAACAAGCGAGTGACTGATATGTTCTGCTCAGTGCAGCTCAATGTAAACAACCCTCACTTCCTCATCATGCAGGGCAGGATCACTAAAGTTTTGAACATGAAACCTCCTGAGGTAAGTTCTTATAGGTCAAAAATATTGACCCACTCAATTTTTTTAAGAGTATCATATTTATTTCCTATACATTCCTTATTATGATTTGTCTGTTCCATTGTAACTTCATCTCATTGAAAAATTTTGTCTGTGGTTATCAATCTCATTTGCCATTGAAATAATACTTGGTTCAATAGAATATCTGTCATTGTTTTCAGATTCTGTCAATGGTTGAGGAGGCAGCTGGTACAAGAATGTATGAGACCAAGAAGCAAGCTGCAGAGAAGACCATTGAGAGGAAGGATGCTAAACTCAGAGAACTTAATGAAGTATCTACCATACTTTGTAGGTGCAATACATTACTAACATAATACATCTCATCATATTTAATAATGAATCTTGTTTCAGATTATAAGAGAGTCTATAGCTCCAAAACTACAGAAGTTACAAGACGAAAGAGCACAATTTCAGGAATATCAAAAAGTTGTAAGGGAGCTCGAAAATCTCACTCGGTTGCACATAGCTTACAAGTAAGATGTCATTATGTTCTTAATCATTATTGTGTTTTTTTGGAGTCCCAATCCATATTAGTATGTGAGTACCTATTTAAACTATATATTATTGTATGTTTGTAGTTATGTAACGGCAGAAGAACAAACTAAGGAGGCTGAAAGTAAACTGGCTCAAGTGAAAGATGAAATAAAAAGTAAACAAGAGCAAATAAAACAGAATGAGGCAGATGTGACGGATTTTGAAAAACAGATATCTGAACTCAGTAAGAAGGTGGATGAGGTATGTGGTTTTAGTTTTTAACTGATTGTGGGAAGAGCTTTGTCAATTGCACATATGTATTTATGTATTCATCTCAATGGGTGTGTCTAAGAGGAACTAGTGATGTGTTGTGTAGCAGATAGGTATACCAAAAGGCTAGACAAAATGGTAAATGCTATATGATTACTTCCAAAATGCTCATAGTGGTAAATGCTATATGATTACTTCCATAATGCTTATAGAAGTGTATTATAGCTGACAGATCGCCTGACCATATCATCCGCTCTCTAGCTCTCGATAGTCGGCCACGTAAATGCGTATTATTAATATTTGTTTAATTACTGCTGTTATACTTTGAAAGTCACTATTTCGCCTTAACTGAGGTAAAACAATTTTTGAATGCTTTCGTCATCGTCAAAAGTCAGTTCAATGAGTAAGAAATATAATTCTTTCATTCCTGGTCAGCAATAAAAAGTAAAATTATTGGACACCGCACAACACGGAAAATTTCGTTACAATCTCTAAAATCCCAGGTATCTGATAAGCTATGTGTTGCAGGAGAGCGGCGCGGCGCTGCGTGCGCTGGAGGCGGAGCTGAGCGAGCTGGGCGCGGCCGACGCGGGCGCCGCGGCCGACGAGCGCGCCGCGCGGGACGCGCTGCACTCGCACTCTGCGCGCGGCCGCCTGCTGGCGCGCGCGCTGGCCGACGACGAGGCCGCCGCCGCCGCCAAGCGCCGCGCGCTCGACCAGGTCCGTGCTGCTGCTTCGCTGCGCCCGCGCCTCCTGTACTCGTTAGACGTATCTAGCTGTTATTTTGCCGACAGGTAGAGAGCACGTTCGAGAGTCTGCGGGAAAAACATCAGAATAGTACTGCCGTTCTCGCCGAAGCCCAGCAGAAATTTTTAGAAGTCAGTAGTGGGCTCGAAGGGGCCTCGGAATCTCTGCAAGATCAATTGATGGGTTCGTATCCGTGTATTGAATTCGGTGTCCTATTATGACTACTGTTTATTAGGACGCAAGCGTTCGGTGTGTATAAAATAATAACATACTTGTTATTTTTTCTTACCTCAGCTGCTAAACAAGAAGCATCCGAAGCGGCGACACGCATCTCGCAGAGTGAAATGGAGAAAAAACATGCAGAGAATCGGCTGAGGGCATTAGAGAGAGAGTTCGACAGTAGCAGCGCGCAGTTCCAACGCGACCAGGAGAACATCGGCCGCCACGAGGCGCAGCTCGCCGAGTTACAGGTAAGAAAGGGCGCGGGGTGGGGCGGGGCGGAGCGGGGCTCGGCGTAGGGCGGGCGGACAGTGTAGCGTGCGCGTGCGCAGGCGGAGCTGGCGCGGCTGGGCGGCGCGGCGCGGCGCGAGGCGGACCTGGCGGAGGCGGCGCGCGGCCTGGCGCGGCGCGAGCGTGCGGCGCGGGACGCAGTGGACGCGCGCGCGCCGCGCCTGGCGCGCTGCAGGCTGCGCTACAAGAAGCCCGAGCCGGGGTTCGACGACAAGAGGGTCTACGGTATGTCGAATGACTTTATACACTATCTTAACTACTCAACACCGTTCTTGACCGATTCTATTGGTTTCAGGTACGATTTGTAGATTGATAGACGTTGTCGACCCGATATATTGTACTGCCCTGGAAACTGCTGCCGGAGGACGGGTAAATGCTAAAATCAACTAATCTCAATATTGTGTGCAAATATTTGTCATTTTTGTATTGTATTAGTACGGTAGAGTCGTTAACGTAGTGCCCGTGTGCAGCTGTTCAACGTGGTGGTGGACACGGAGGTGACCAGCAAGCTGCTCCTGCAGCGCGGGGAGCTGGAGCACAGGACCACCATCATCCCGCTCAACAAGATCAGCGGACACGTCATCGACCGCGCCACCGTGCAGCTGGCGCAGCAGATCGTACGTCGCCACGGCCCCGGTATATGCTAGGCTCGGCCCCGGCGCGGCCTGACACGATGTGCTTGCAGGGAGGCGGGCCGGACAACGTGCAGCTGGCGCTGGACCTGGTGCAGTACCCGGCCGAGCTGCGCCCCGCCATGGCCTGGGTGTGGGGGGGCACGCTGGTGTGCCGGGACCTCGACACCGCCAAGCGCGTCACCTTCCACCCCTCCGTGCGGCGCCGGACCGTCACGCTGGACGGCGACGTCTTCGACCCCTCCGGCACGCTCTCCGGCGGTGCCCGCGTAAAGGTACGGGTCCACCGCCCGACTCCGTCGCATCCCTCCGGCTCGCCGTCGAGTTTCTGACCACGGTTTTGTTTGCAGGGTGGCTCGGTCCTAATGCAGCTCCAAGAACTGAAGCAGTTGGAAGAAGAACACAAGGCGATCAAGGAGCAGTTGTCGCAGTGCAACGAAGAACTGAAGTCATTACAGCAAGCTGGCGAAAAGCATACTAGTGCCCAGCAAAAGTAGGAATATTATTACAGTGAAATAGAACGACAACAAAGTGCAGCAACAGTAAACGACATCCGCGTGTGGCAGGTTCGACGTGATGTCCCACGAGCTGGACGTGATCAAGGCCCGGCTGGCCACCACGTCGCACGCGCAGACGCACGAGGAGATCCAGAGCCTGCGCGCGCGCGTGCAGGAGCTGGGCGCGGCGGTGGCGCGCGACGCGGCGGCGCGCGACCTGGCCGACGCGCGCGCCCGCGACCTCTCCCTCAAGCTGCGCGACCTCAAGGGCCACCGCGACAGGTGCGGCCGCGCTCGCTTGTTGCCCTCTGCCCGCGCGCCGCCACTAACGCATTCTCTTGCATCACAGGGAGTTCAAAAAAGCTGAAGAGGCCCTGAAGAAGGCTAAAAAGGAAGCAGAACTCCACAGCAACTCTTGGAAACAGCACGAGCAGGAGCTGGAGACGTTGAAGCTGGAAGTGTCGGAGCTGGAGAAGGCCGTGGCCGCCAGCAAGCTGCAGCTGGCCGACAACGGCGCGGCCGCCGACCTGCTGCAGCGCAACCTGGCCGCCGCCGCCCAGCTCCACGCCGCCGCCTCCGTACGTACTGCGCTACACCTGCGCTACACCTGCGCTACACCTGCGCCGCCCGCATCTGCCCACCGCTCCTTGTGTTTCATATAATTTTATATACTCATTTATAGAGTGCAGTAAAAGACATGCAGTCGCGGATAAAAAGTCAAAAGGCGGAAATAGCGAGCCGCAACACGGAGATTTCACGATTATTGCAGAAGAAAGAAAAATTGCGCAAAAACAACGGCGAACTCGAGCTCAAGATACAAGAGTTGGAATACAAACTGAACGAACTACAGACCGAGGCCGCCGAACTGCGCGCTAAGGTAAGCGCCAATCTATCGGAGTCAGTGCAATTTTATTTTGTACGAACTACAAAAATGTGTGAAAACTAGGTGTGAACACGTAAATTTACATATGTACTGGGATAACGATCACATGGTGTTCTTGCAGATTACCAACTTGGAAAAAGCGAACCCATGGATCAGCTCGGAACGGTCGTACTTCGGCGCGCCGGGCGGCATCTTCGACTTCCAGGCGCGGCAGGCCGGCGCCGCCGCGTCCCGCCTGGCGCAGCTGCAGGCGCGCCGCGACGGCCTGGCGCGGGGACTCAACGCGCGCGCCCATACCTTGCTCGGCAAGGAGGAGGAACAGGTACTCCGCACTACCACTGGCCCCTCGCTGTACTCACCTTGCACATGTACTACAACGATCATTTTGGCAGTACCAAGAATTGCTGCACAAGAAGCAGATAGTGGAGGCAGACCGGGCCAAGTTAGTGGCCGTGATGGCGGAGCTGGACGAGAAGAAGAGGAAGACGCTGGTAGCAGCGTGCGAGCAGGTCAACAAGGACTTCGGCTCCATCTTCTCCACTCTGCTGCCCGGAGCTGAAGCCAAGCTCACGCCGCCCGAGGGCCAGACCGTGCTCGACGGACTAGAGGTCACTACTGATTCATTTATAACTGACTTCATTGAATACCTTAATCTTAGCTGTCGCCTAACACTATACGATCACAATACAGAATAGGGATGATGGGTGTTTTTTAAAAATGTCTGTCATTTAGGTAAGTTAGAAACGTTAGTATTTTTTTGAGTGTAATTAAATATATTCAACGATACATTTATCTGAAATGTCGTGCGTGTGATGTCATTTCTACATGTTTTCTATACTTAGAAACAAAGTAACTCACTCCAATTCCTGAACTTAGACTAGTTTTATCTAAGTGTTATAATACGAAGATGCAAGCCCAAATATCTATTTGACAGAATACATAGTTTTTTTCTACATTGTCATCATTCCTACTACAAGGTCAAGGATTTTAAAAACTTTAAACGAAAAAGGAGAAAAGCATCAGGATATTCCAAGTAAGGATTCCGTCGTTTAGCGGGCACGTACGTGTGTACTCAGGTGAAGGTGGGCTTCAACGGCACGTGGAAGGAGTCGCTGGGCGAGCTGTCGGGCGGGCAGCGCTCGCTGGTGGCGCTGTCGCTGGTGCTGGGCATGCTGCGCTGGCAGCCCGCGCCGCTCTACGTGCTCGACGAGGTCGACGCCGCGCTCGACCTCTCGCACACACAGAACATCGGCCTCATGCTGCGCACGCACTTCCGCCACTCGCAGGTACTCTCCCCCCACCCACTCCCTCCCCCACTCCCCCACACAGACGCCGCGCTCGACCTCTCGCACACACAGAACATCGGCCTCATGCTGCGCACGCACTTCCGCCACTCGCAGGTACTCTCCCCCCACCCACTCCCTCCCCCACTCCCCCACACAGACGCCGCGCTCGACCTCTCGCACACACAGAACATCGGCCTCATGCTGCGCACGCACTTCCGCCACTCGCAGGTACTCTCCCCCCACCCACTCCCTCCCCCACTCCCCCACACAGACGCCGCGCTCGACCTCTCGCACACACAGAACATCGGCCTCATGCTGCGCACGCACTTCCGCCACTCGCAGGTACTCTCCCCCCACCCACTCCCTCCCCACTCCCCCACACAGACGCCGCGCTCGACCTCTCGCACACACAGAACATCGGCCTCATGCTGCGCACGCACTTCCGCCACTCGCAGGTACTCTCCCCCCACCCACTCCCTCCCCCACTCCCCCACACAGACGCCGCGCTCGACCTCTCGCACACACAGAACATCGGCCTCATGCTGCGCACGCACTTCCGCCACTCGCAGGTACTCTCCCCCCACCCACTCCCTCCCCCACTCCCCCACACAGACGCCGCGCTCGACCTCTCGCACACACAGAACATCGGCCTCATGCTGCGCACGCACTTCCGCCACTCGCAGGTACTCTCCCCCCACCCACTCCCTCCCCCACTCCCCCCACACAGACGCCGCGCTCGACCTCTCGCACACACAGAACATCGGCCTCATGCTGCGCACGCACTTCCGCCACTCGCAGGTACTCTCCCCCCACCCACTCCCTCCCCCACTCCCCCACACAGACGCCGCGCTCGACCTCTCGCACACACAGAACATCGGCCTCATGCTGCGCACGCACTTCCGCCACTCGCAGGTACTCTCCCCCCACCCACTCCCTCCCCCACTCCCCCACACAGACGCCGCGCTCGACCTCTCGCACACACAGAACATCGGCCTCATGCTGCGCACGCACTTCCGCCACTCGCAGGTACTCTCCCCCCACCCACTCCCTCCCCCACTCCCCCACACAGACGCCGCGCTCGACCTCTCGCACACACAGAACATCGGCCTCATGCTGCGCACGCACTTCCGCCACTCGCAGGTACTCTCCCCCCCCCACCCACTCCCTCCCCCACTCCCCCACACAGACGCCGCGCTCGACCTCTCGCACACACAGAACATCGGCCTCATGCTGCGCACGCACTTCCGCCACTCGCAGGTACTCTCCCCCCACCCACTCCCTCCCCCACTCCCCCACACAGACGCCGCGCTCGACCTCTCGCACACACAGAACATCGGCCTCATGCTGCGCACGCACTTCCGCCACTCGCAGGTACTCTCCCCCCACCCACTCCCTCCCCCACTCCCCCACACAGACGCCGCGCTCGACCTCTCGCACACACAGAACATCGGCCTCATGCTGCGCACGCACTTCCGCCACTCGCAGGTACTCTCCCCCCACCCACTCCCTCCCCCACTCCCCCACACAGACGCCGCGCTCGACCTCTCGCACACACAGAACATCGGCCTCATGCTGCGCACGCACTTCCGCCACTCGCAGGTACTCTCCCCCCACCCACTCCCTCCCCCACTCCCCCACACAGACGCCGCGCTCGACCTCTCGCACACACAGAACATCGGACTCATGCTGCGCACGCACTTCCGCCACTCGCAGGTACTCTCCCCCCACCCACTCCCTCCCCCACTCCCCCACACAGACGCCGCGCTCGACCTCTCGCACACACAGAACATCGGCCTCATGCTGCGCACGCACTTCCGCCACTCGCAGGTACTCTCCCCCCACCCACTCCCTCCCCCACTCCCCCACACAGACGCCGCGCTCGACCTCTCGCACACACAGAACATCGGCCTCATGCTGCGCACGCACTTCCGCCACTCGCAGGTACTCTCCCCCCACCCACTCCCTCCCCCACTCCCCCACACAGACGCCGCGCTCGACCTCTCGCACACACAGAACATCGGCCTCATGCTGCGCACGCACTTCCGCCACTCGCAGGTACTCTCCCCCCACCCACTCCCTCCCCCACTCCCCCACACAGACGCCGCGCTCGACCTCTCGCACACACAGAACATCGGCCTCATGCTGCGCACGCACTTCCGCCACTCGCAGGTACTCTCCCCCCACCCACTCCCTCCCCCACTCCCCCACACAGACGCCGCGCTCGACCTCTCGCACACACAGAACATCGGCCTCATGCTGCGCACGCACTTCCGCCACTCGCAGGTACTCTCCCCCCACCCACTCCCTCCCCCACTCCCCCACACAGACGCCGCGCTCGACCTCTCGCACACACAGAACATCGGCCTCATGCTGCGCACGCACTTCCGCCACTCGCAGGTACTCTCCCCCCACCCACTCCCTCCCCCACTCCCCCACACAGACGCCGCGCTCGACCTCTCGCACACACAGAACATCGGCCTCATGCTGCGCACGCACTTCCGCCACTCGCAGGTACTCTCCCCCCACCCACTCCCTCCCCCACTCCCCCACACAGACGCCGCGCTCGACCTCTCGCACACACAGAACATCGGCCTCATGCTGCGCACGCACTTCCGCCACTCGCAGGTACTCTCCCCCCACCCACTCCCTCCCCCACTCCCCACACAGACGCCGCGCTCGACCTCTCGCACACACAGAACATCGGCCTCATGCTGCGCACGCACTTCCGCCACTCGCAGGTACTCTCCCCCACCCACTCCCTCCCCCACTCCCCCACACAGACGCCGCGCTCGACCTCTCGCACACACAGAACATCGGCCTCATGCTGCGCACGCACTTCCGCCACTCGCAGGTACTCTCCCCCCACCCACTCCCTCCCCCACTCCCCCACACAGACGCCGCGCTCGACCTCTCGCACACACAGAACATCGGCCTCATGCTGCGCACGCACTTCCGCCACTCGCAGGTACTCTCCCCCCACCCACTCCCTCCCCCACTCCCCCACACAGACGCCGCGCTCGACCTCTCGCACACACAGAACATCGGACTCATGCTGCGCACGCACTTCCGCCACTCGCAGGTACTCTCCCCCCACCCACTCCCTCCCCACTCCCCCACACAGACGCCGCGCTCGACCTCTCGCACACACAGAACATCGGCCTCATGCTGCGCACGCACTTCCGCCACTCGCAGGTACTCTCCCCCCACCCACTCCCTCCCCCACTCCCCCACACAGACGCCGCGCTCGACCTCTCGCACACACAGAACATCGGCCTCATGCTGCGCACGCACTTCCGCCACTCGCAGGTACTCTCCCCCCACCCACTCCCTCCCCCACTCCCCCACACAGACGCCGCGCTCGACCTCTCGCACACACAGAACATCGGCCTCATGCTGCGCACGCACTTCCGCCACTCGCAGGTACTCTCCCCCCACCCACTCCCTCCCCCACTCCCCCACACAGACGCCGCGCTCGACCTCTCGCACACACAGAACATCGGCCTCATGCTGCGCACGCACTTCCGCCACTCGCAGGTACTCTCCCCCCCACCCACTCCCTCCCCCACTCCCCCACACAGACGCCGCGCTCGACCTCTCGCACACACAGAACATCGGCCTCATGCTGCGCACGCACTTCCGCCACTCGCAGGTACTCTCCCCCCACCCACTCCCTCCCCCACTCCCCCACACAGACGCCGCGCTCGACCTCTCGCACACACAGAACATCGGCCTCATGCTGCGCACGCACTTCCGCCACTCGCAGGTACTCTCCCCCCACCCACTCCCTCCCCCACTCCCCCACACAGACGCCGCGCTCGACCTCTCGCACACACAGAACATCGGCCTCATGCTGCGCACGCACTTCCGCCACTCGCAGGTACTCTCCCCCCACCCACTCCCTCCCCCACTCCCCCACACAGACGCCGCGCTCGACCTCTCGCACACACAGAACATCGGCCTCATGCTGCGCACGCACTTCCGCCACTCGCAGGTACTCTCCCCCCACCCACTCCCTCCCCCACTCCCCCACACAGACGCCGCGCTCGACCTCTCGCACACACAGAACATCGGCCTCATGCTGCGCACGCACTTCCGCCACTCGCAGGTACTCTCCCCCCCACCCACTCCCTCCCCCACTCCCCCACACAGACGCCGCGCTCGACCTCTCGCACACACAGAACATCGGCCTCATGCTGCGCACGCACTTCCGCCACTCGCAGGTACTCTCCCCCCACCCACTCCCTCCCCCACTCCCCCACACAGACGCCGCGCTCGACCTCTCGCACACACAGAACATCGGCCTCATGCTGCGCACGCACTTCCGCCACTCGCAGGTACTCTCCCCCCACCCACTCCCTCCCCCACTCCCCCACACAGACGCCGCGCTCGACCTCTCGCACACACAGAACATCGGCCTCATGCTGCGCACGCACTTCCGCCACTCGCAGGTACTCTCCCCCCACCCACTCCCTCCCCCACTCCCCCACACAGACGCCGCGCTCGACCTCTCGCACACACAGAACATCGGCCTCATGCTGCGCACGCACTTCCGCCACTCGCAGGTACTCTCTCCCCCACCCACTCCCTCCCCCACTCCCCCACACAGACGCCGCGCTCGACCTCTCGCACACACAGAACATCGGCCTCATGCTGCGCACGCACTTCCGCCACTCGCAGGTACTCTCCCCCCACCCACTCCCTCCCCCACTCCCCCACACAGACGCCGCGCTCGACCTCTCGCACACACAGAACATCGGCCTCATGCTGCGCACGCACTTCCGCCACTCGCAGGTACTCTCCCCCCACCCACTCCCTCCCCCACTCCCCCACACAGACGCCGCGCTCGACCTCTCGCACACACAGAACATCGGCCTCATGCTGCGCACGCACTTCCGCCACTCGCAGGTACTCTCCCCCCACCCACTCCCTCCCCCACTCCCCCACACAGACGCCGCGCTCGACCTCTCGCACACACAGAACATCGGCCTCATGCTGCGCACGCACTTCCGCCACTCGCAGGTACTCTCCCCCCACCCACTCCCTCCCCCACTCCCCCACACAGACGCCGCGCTCGACCTCTCGCACACACAGAACATCGGCCTCATGCTGCGCACGCACTTCCGCCACTCGCAGGTACTCTCCCCCCACCCACTCCCTCCCCCACTCCCCCACACAGACGCCGCGCTCGACCTCTCGCACACACAGAACATCGGCCTCATGCTGCGCACGCACTTCCGCCACTCGCAGGTACTCTCCCCCCACCCACTCCCTCCCCCACTCCCCCACACAGACGCCGCGCTCGACCTCTCGCACACACAGAACATCGGCCTCATGCTGCGCACGCACTTCCGCCACTCGCAGGTACTCTCCCCCCACCCACTCCCTCCCCCACTCCCCCACACAGACGCCGCGCTCGACCTCTCGCACACACAGAACATCGGCCTCATGCTGCGCACGCACTTCCGCCACTCGCAGGTACTCTCCCCCCACCCACTCCCTCCCCCACTCCCCCACACAGACGCCGCGCTCGACCTCTCGCACACACAGAACATCGGACTCATGCTGCGCACGCACTTCCGCCACTCGCAGGTACTCTCCCCCCACCCACTCCCTCCCCCACTCCCCCACACAGACGCCGCGCTCGACCTCTCGCACACACAGAACATCGGCCTCATGCTGCGCACGCACTTCCGCCACTCGCAGGTACTCTCCCCCCACCCACTCCCTCCCCCACTCCCCCACACAGACGCCGCGCTCGACCTCTCGCACACACAGAACATCGGCCTCATGCTGCGCACGCACTTCCGCCACTCGCAGGTACTCTCCCCCCACCCACTCCCTCCCCCACTCCCCCACACAGACGCCGCGCTCGACCTCTCGCACACACAGAACATCGGCCTCATGCTGCGCACGCACTTCCGCCACTCGCAGGTACTCTCCCCCCACCCACTCCCTCCCCCACTCCCCCACACAGACGCCGCGCTCGACCTCTCGCACACACAGAACATCGGCCTCATGCTGCGCACGCACTTCCGCCACTCGCAGGTACTCTCCCCCCACCCACTCCCTCCCCCACTCCCCCACACAGACGCCGCGCTCGACCTCTCGCACACACAGAACATCGGCCTCATGCTGCGCACGCACTTCCGCCACTCGCAGGTACTCTCCCCCCACCCACTCCCTCCCCCACTCCCCCACACAGACGCCGCGCTCGACCTCTCGCACACACAGAACATCGGCCTCATGCTGCGCACGCACTTCCGCCACTCGCAGGTACTCTCCCCCCACCCACTCCCTCCCCCACTCCCCCACACAGACGCCGCGCTCGACCTCTCGCACACACAGAACATCGGCCTCATGCTGCGCACGCACTTCCGCCACTCGCAGGTACTCTCCCCCCACCCACTCCCTCCCCCACTCCCCCACACAGACGCCGCGCTCGACCTCTCGCACACACAGAACATCGGCCTCATGCTGCGCACGCACTTCCGCCACTCGCAGGTACTCTCCCCCCACCCACTCCCTCCCCCACTCCCCCACACAGACGCCGCGCTCGACCTCTCGCACACACAGAACATCGGCCTCATGCTGCGCACGCACTTCCGCCACTCGCAGGTACTCTCCCCCCACCCACTCCCTCCCCCACTCCCCCACACAGACGCCGCGCTCGACCTCTCGCACACACAGAACATCGGCCTCATGCTGCGCACGCACTTCCGCCACTCGCAGGTACTCTCCCCCCACCCACTCCCTCCCCCACTCCCCCACACAGACGCCGCGCTCGACCTCTCGCACACACAGAACATCGGCCTCATGCTGCGCACGCACTTCCGCCACTCGCAGGTACTCTCCCCCCACCCACTCCCTCCCCCACTCCCCCACACAGACGCCGCGCTCGACCTCTCGCACACACAGAACATCGGCCTCATGCTGCGCCACGCACTTCCGCCACTCGCAGGTACTCTCCCCCCACCCACTCCCTCCCCCACTCCCCCACACAGACGCCGCGCTCGACCTCTCGCACACACAGAACATCGGCCTCATGCTGCGCACGCACTTCCGCCACTCGCAGGTACTCTCCCCCCACCCACTCCCTCCCCCACCTCCCCCACACAGACGCCGCGCTCGACCTCTCGCACACACAGAACATCGGCCTCATGCTGCGCACGCACTTCCGCCACTCGCAGGTACTCTCCCCCCACCCACTCCCTCCCCCACTCCCCCACACAGACGCCGCGCTCGACCTCTCGCACACACAGAACATCGGCCTCATGCTGCGCACGCACTTCCGCCACTCGCAGGTACTCTCCCCCCACCCACTCCCTCCCCCACTCCCCCACACAGACGCCGCGCTCGACCTCTCGCACACACAGAACATCGGCCTCATGCTGCGCACGCACTTCCGCCACTCGCAGGTACTCTCCCCCCACCCACTCCCTCCCCCACTCCCCCACACAGACGCCGCGCTCGACCTCTCGCACACACAGAACATCGGACTCATGCTGCGCACGCACTTCCGCCACTCGCAGGTACTCTCCCCCCACCCCCACTCCCTCCCCCACTCCCCCACACAGACGCCGCGCTCGACCTCTCGCACACACAGAACATCGGCCTCATGCTGCGCACGCACTTCCGCCACTCGCAGGTACTCTCCCCCCACCCACTCCCTCCCCCACTCCCCCACACAGACGCCGCGCTCGACCTCTCGCACACACAGAACATCGGACTCATGCTGCGCACGCACTTCCGCCACTCGCAGGTACTCTCCCCCCACCCACTCCCTCCCCCACTCCCCCACACAGACGCCGCGCTCGACCTCTCGCACACACAGAACATCGGACTCATGCTGCGCACGCACTTCCGCCACTCGCAGGTACTCTCCCCCCACCCACTCCCTCCCCCACTCCCCCACACAGACGCCGCGCTCGACCTCTCGCACACACAGAACATCGGCCTCATGCTGCGCACGCACTTCCGCCACTCGCAGGTACTCTCCCCCCACCCACTCCCTCCCCCACTCCCCCACACAGACGCCGCGCTCGACCTCTCGCACACACAGAACATCGGACTCATGCTGCGCACGCACTTCCGCCACTCGCAGGTACTCTCCCCCCACACACTCCCTCCCCCACTCCGCCAGTCACCGCTCCCCTCGTGTTGCAGTTCATCATCGTGTCGCTGAAGGACGGAATGTTCAACAACGCCAACGTGTTGTTCCGCACTCGCTTCGTGGACGGCATGTCCTCCGTGCAGCGCACCACCAACGTGCCGCGCTAGTGGGGGGCCTCGACGCGACACCGACCCCTGGCCCACTGTCTACGGTCAAATTGTGAAGAGCCCAACAAGGTAGTATACGTATTGGGAGCGTTTGAGCGGTTCACTAGTTTTCATATACACTATAAAGTCACGGGTATAATATCGAATTCATGAAATGAAAATGTTTTTAGACCTTGTTGTTTGTGTTGTATATGAACACAAAGTTTTAATAAAATCGATTCAGTAGTTCATACTTCATAATATCAAACTTCAAAGTTTTTATGGAATCCGTAACCGCGTCAACGCTTTGAGATACCATGTTAAATGGTGCCGTACCCGCTTAAACTAACTCGAGGAAATTCGTTTATAAGTGGTACTGTATAAGATTCTTTGGTAAGTAAGTAAGTAAGTCACCTGAGAAATGTGCCTTATAATCTGTAAATTAATTAAAGTTTTAAATTAATTCGTAACCTAAGACTAGTATTAGCTACATGTTTTTCATACGTAAGTTGCCTAGTGTGTAGTCTACATTACTCGTACATATATCAAAATGTTAGTAACACAGCTAATAAAAATGTAATGAGGTGTAATACAGTTTTAATGTATTCTTGTATCATAATAAAAGTTATTCATTTAAATTTGTCTTTTTGTTTATTGTGTGGTTTGTTTAGAACCAGCCAGCTATATACGACACAAGTATTAGAATGCAGTTAGCATACAAGGGCATTACTCCGTAGGTGCTAATGGTCAGTTGATAGGTCCCCGAGCCATCTGCGAGCGAGTAGTACTTGGGGCGGCCGCCACCGCGGCGTGTCCAGTGCTTTACATACATATGTACAAATATCGCTACTTTAACCCGATGTGGTTAAACTTACTCATCTGAATATTATTTAATTGTCTACTTGACAAGTTTTCATTGTTTTCGCACATATAATAATGAAAGAAATAAGATATCTATTTATAAATAATATGTAAGCGAGTTTATCGGATTCCCAAACTGCACGGTTGGTGCGGTGGCAAATGGCTGCTGTGTTAGTGTTAGTTCGATTCCCGCACGTCACAACACTTTGATCCACAAATTTTTGTTTCGGGTCTGGGTGTGATGTGTATGTGAAATTGAATGTTTAAACACACAAACGACACAGGAGAAATTCTTAGTGTGGGGCAATGTTTTATATTAAAGAATGAAATAAATAAAACCTCTAATTCCCCTCTCCATCTAATTCCTAAAACCCCTCATCATCATCAGCCCATAAGTGCCCACTGCTTTGAGGTAGGTTTGAGCAGCAGAAGACCTCCCCGTGCGTTCCGCGGCTGCTGGTCCCTTGCGGATACGTCCGGGGGGAAGAGCAGTCGTTGGACCGGTGCACCCTGGGTACGGACAATAATCTCTTCGCGTAAGCCAGCGTAGAGGAGCATTATTGTCCGGAGCTAACTTCTGCAGGAGGGGTCGCTCCTGCCCCGTCGACGTAGTTGATTAGGCAAGGACGCGGCCACACCCGCTTCGACGCAGGCGCGTCAATGCGGGGTTCGTTTGTTTTCCTCATTCATTGAGGAGCAAACCTTTCGGCGGGTCCGCTGAGTCGGGTTGGCCGGACAGCGGACGGAGGCATGTCTCAATGCCGCCGTCGGGGGGCTTGGCTTTGCCGCCCGGCCCTAGAGGAAGGACACCTCTAAGATAAAAAACCACCCAATCCCAAGTTTCGGGAGCGCGGCGAGGGGATGAATGGCCGTTGGGTGTACGGTCGTTAGCGCTCCCACCTGCTGGTACCTGCCGCCCCCAGCAGTATGTAGGCTTACCCGGGTACCTAAGCCTCTGCCCGGGGTTGACCATTACTTGCTTTGTACTCGTGGGAACAATATGGAGACCCTAACAAATAAAATAAAAACAAAAAATGACGAGGTAGGTAAAACAGTACCAATGGTACTAATTGAGCGGAAAGGAGTTCTGTCGGACTCAGATAGTGCGTCGAGTATGAGTGTGATGAGCGCGGTGAGCGGTAATTTAAAACGCTTACGCAAACGCCCAAGAGAAGGTGCAGACTCAGGGTCGGAATCGGCCCTGAGCGATACAGCGATGCCGGCTCCTAAGGTCGGTGCTAAAAAAGGAGGAAGAGGTAGGCCCGCCACCACCGGCAAATATGTTGGTGTCGGCCTATCAAGGCGTGAGGCTGCGGCTGCAGCGAAAGCCGCAGCACTCGCCGATAAATTAGAGGAGGATGAGCGGCAAATAGCGGCTCTGACGAAAAGAGTGACGGAAGGGAGAGTCACTCGCCTGTCGGAGTCCTCAACTGTCGTCTCGGATGTAGGAGTCGAGGCAGAAGATCTTCCTGCCTCCGACCTAAACCAAAGGCTGGTTGACGCGGTTGCAGCGATCAGACAGGTGAGCAAAGTCTCGAAGGGCCTTAGCGGCTGCAGCAAGAAGGCACTTAAAGAGGCCACGGCCTCCATTCTGGAAAGTACTCAAGTACTTTTAACACGCACCGTTACGGAAGAGACGGCCCTGCTGCGGGCCCAGAACAAAAAGCTCGCAGCACAAATGGCGGAGCTCCGCAAGGAGCATGAGGAGCTCAAGGCCGAGATGGTAAACTTCCGCCGAGAGCACCTCAGGCAAGAAGTGGGCCTTGCGCTCCCGACGCAGCAACCGCAACCGCAGTCGCCGTCACAGGAGACTGAGTTGACTCGCCTGATCCGTAAGGAGATGGCAAGTTTTAACGCGCGCTTCTCGGTGCTGGAGGGGAAGATCCTGCGTCCACCCCTAGCTGCAGACCAGGGCCGCACTTCTTCGGCACCGACATATGCAGCCCAAGCTGCAGCGCCTCGTGCCGCCCAATCGGCACCTGCAGCGGGTGCCACACAGAAAAGGAATACCTCAACTGCCGCCTCGCAAATGAAATCTGCGGGGCCAAAATCAGATAGGCAGTCAGGAAAAGAAGCCAAACTGGCGGAAAAAACAGGTGCCACCGTCCGCCCAGTAACACGCGAGAATGGTACCAGACCTGAGTCGGAATGGAAGGTTGCGGGCGCTGCCAAAAAAATCAAAAAGGGCACGCCAGCGGGCCAAAAAGCAGGCCCAGAAGGTAGAAGCGGCTACCAAGCACAAGACCGCAAGGCTAAGTACACCCCGCTCTACAGCAGTGACTCTAACCCTGCAGCCAGGGGCGGAGGAGCGGGGCCTTACGTACGCTGGGATCCTGGCAAAGGCGAAAGCAGAGATCTCGCTTAGTGATCTCGGCATAACGGGCCTGCGGTGTAAGACTACCGCGGCCGGCGGTCGCTTACTAGAGATTTCGGGAGCCACGAGTGGGCCCAAGGCAGACGCCCTTGCCGATAGACTTAAGGCGTCTCTAGGATCCGAGGACGTGAGAGTGTCTAGGCCAACCAAATGTGCAGATCTGCGCATCTCAGGCTTGGACGATTCCGTTACGCAGGAGGAGGTCGCTGCTGCCATCTCCAAGGCCGGAGGATGCCCGCCGGAACAAGTCAAGGCGGGCACGATACGTCGGGGTGTCTCCGGTCTTGGGACAATTATCGTCAGCTGTCCCGTAGCGGCGGCCAAAAAGATTGAAAATAAGCGGCTCTTGGTTGGATGGGTCTCGGCGCAGGTCGCGTTCTTAGCTCCCAAGCCCTATCGATGCTACCGCTGTTTGGAAGAAGGACACGCGGGGGCACGGTGCACCGCGGGAGTAGACCGCAGCCAAATATGCTTCCGTTGCGGTCAACTCGGTCACAAAGCTAGCATTTGCATTGCCAAGCCGCACTGCGTCATCTGTGCGGCATCTGGCAAGCCAGCCGACCATCCGACCGGGTCAAAGGCCTGTGCCAGACCAAAGAAGAACAATGCCAGGAGACAGCCGGTTCATCCGCCGGCTAGTATACCGACTTTGACACAGCAGGCAACCAGCTCTTCGCAGCCGGTTCACCCGCCAGCTACGGCAAAACATCCGCCGAGGGCTGGGGAGGAGGTCATGACCATGGAAACTTAATAATGGCCCTACGTCGTCTCCTTCAAGCCAACATAAACCACTGCGCCAGAGCTCAGGATCTCTTGCTTCAGAGCATGGCGCAGTGGTCGATCGATGTGGCAGTTGTCTCCGAGCCGTATTTTGTGCCACCCAGGGATGACTGGGTGTGCGACATGAACCGCTCGGTAGTACTTATTTTGAGGTCTGCTGCCGACACCCTTCCCTTCGAGGCCGTCACCCGAGGGCGGAGCTATGTCGCGGCAGTTTGGGGAAATATCATGGTCGCGGGGGTGTATTTCCCCCCCAGCCTTTCTCTCGCCGACATGGAGGGTTTGATATTGGAGTTGGGCACGATTGTCAGTCGTAGTCATCCTCGTCCCGTGATAGTCCTTGGGGACTTCAATGCCAAATCTACGGCTTGGGGTTCCCCGGCTACGAATGCACGGGGCGAGTTAGTGGAGGAGTGGGCGGTCGAGCAGGGCCTGCTTCTCCTCAACCGGGGTTCCGTGCAGACGTGCGTGCGGCAGCGAGGTGGGTCTATAGTGGACCTGTCCTTTGCTAGCCCCACTCTCTCACGCACTGTCCAGGACTGGCACGTCTTGGAGGAGGTAGAGACGCTGTCTGACCATCGATATATTCGATTCAGCGTCTCTGCCCAGACCTCGGTTGGACCGGTCCAAGCGACCCCGGTGGGCGTTGGAGATGGTCCGCGTTGGGCGTTAAAGCGGTTGGACAGAGAGGCTCTCTTGGAGGCCTCTATCGTCAAGGCCTGGTTGGACTCTCCAGACAGGCCAACCAACATCGACGAGGAGGCGGAGTGGTTCCGGGAGAACATGTCGCACATCTGCGACGCTGGCATGCCCCGAGTCCGGCCGCTACCATCCAGGCGCCAAGTGTACTGGTGGTCGCACTCGATTGCGCAATTGCGCACCGCTTGTGTACAGGTGCGACGCCAGTACGCAAGGTACCGAAGAAGACGCCGCCGCCCCTTTACAGCTGCGGCCGAACAGGAAGAGGCGGAACTATACAACCGCTATAGAGAGGCGAAAAGCGCCCTCCAGCTGGCCATTGTCCGGGCAAAGGCCCAGGCCAACGTAGAGCTGTTGAGGACTCTGGACCGAGATCCGTGGGGACGCCCCTACCTCATGGTACGGGGCAAATTGCGCCAATGGGCCCCCCCATTATGCCGGAGTCTCCAGCCACAGCTGCTGGAGGAGGTGGTGTGTGCGTTGTTTCCGTCGAGACCGGAGCACACACCACCAGCTATGGTTCCGCCTCGTAATTCGCCCAACGCGGATGAGACTGACGAAAACGTGCCCGAAGTGACCCGGGTAGAGTTGAGAGTGGCGGTGGCTCGCATCAAGAACACCGCCCCAGGGCCCGACGGTATTCCAGGCCGTGCATGGGTCCTGGCTATGAGAGCTCTCTGGCCCCGACTAGCAGGGCTTTTAAGCGCATGTTTGGAGCGGGGCCAGTTTCCAAGCCGGTGGAAGACCGGAAAGCTGGTCCTGCTCAAGAAGGCGGGGCGCCCCGCAGACTCCCCGTCTGCGTACAGGCCGATCGTGTTGCTGGACGAGGTGTGTAAGATCTTCGAGCGAATCATCGCCGGCCGCCTCGTCCAGCACATGACCAGGGTGGGGCCGGATTTGGCGGACAACCAATATGGTTTCCGCCAGGGGCGCTCCACGGTGGACGCGATCATGCGCGTAAAGGTCCTGGCGGAGGAGGCAGTCGCCCGGGGTGAGGTGGTCTTGGCGGTGTCGCTCGACATCGCCAACGCTTTCAACACCTTGCCCTGGAGTACCATCCGAGAGGCGCTCCGATATCACGGGGTGCCGCGCTACCTCCAACGCATTGTCGGGGCCTATTTGTCGGACAGGTCAGTGGTGTACCCGGGTCGAGAAGGATGGGGTCGGCGAGAGACGTCGTGCGGCGTTCCGCAGGGATCGGTGTTGGGTCCGCTCTTGTGGAACGTTGGCTACGACTGGGCTCTGCGCGGTGCTCTACTCCACGGCGTCGGCGTCATTTGTTACGCCGACGATACGCTAGTTACAGCACGTGGAAAGTCGTACCGGCAGGCGGCCATACGCGCGACTGCTGGTGTCGCGCACGTCGTGGGTAGGATCCGGCGGCTGGGCTTAGAGGTGGCATTGCACAAATCGGAGGCCCTGTGTTTTCATGGGCCAAGGATGAAGCCGCCTCAAGGATCCAGCATCATAGTAGGAGGGGTTTCCATCGCTGTTGAGTCCACGATGAAGTACCTCGGACTCGTTCTCGACAGTCGGTGGAATTTCGGGCCGCACTTTACACGGCTCGCCCCCCGGTTGATGAGCGCCGCTGCTGCGCTGTCGCGCTTGCTGCCCAACCAGGGGGGGCCCATCTCCTCCTGCCGGAGGCTCTACATGGGGGTCGTACGGTCGATGGCGTTATACGCCGCGCCAGTGTGGGCGGACGCCCTGACGGCCCGTAACATCGCCGCGCTGCGAAGGCCACAGCGCGCGATGGCCGTCAGGATAATAAGGGGATACCGTACGATCTCCTTTGAGGCAGCGAGCCTCCTAGCCGGATCCCCGCCCTGGGACCTCGACGCAAAACTCCTCGCGTCGCTCTATTGGTGGCGCGTGGAAGCAGTCGAGCGAGGCGAACGCCTGGTGCCTCGACAGGTTGAGGCACGCAGGGCAGAACTCCGTCAGGCCTTAGTGGCGGAGTGGCAGACGCGTTTAGCGCAGCCCACGGCGGGGCACGCCGCTATAGCGGCTGTAAGGCCCTTTCTAGAGGAGTGGCTCAATAGGAGCCACGGCGCCCTCAGTTTCCGGCTGACGCAGGTGCTTACTGGACACGGGTGTTTTGGGAAGTACCTGTGTCGCATAGGTCGGGAGCCGACGTCTCAGTGCCACCATTGTGGTGATTGCCGCGATGATACGGCGCTGCATACCTTGGTGGAGTGCCCAGCTTGGGCCGAGCAGCGCCGGGACGTGGTCGCGGCCGTAGGTGCTGCGGGAAATCTCTCGCTTCCGGCTGTAGTGTCTGCTATGGTCGGAAGCGAGTCAGGGTGGAGTGCCGTCGCTACCTTCTGCGAAGCCGTGATGCTCGCAAAGGAGGCGGCGGAAAGGGAGAGAGAGGCTGCCTCCTCTCTCCCCTCCCGCAGCAGGCGCACTAGACGTCGTAGGGTGGCCGACCTGCGGCCACCGTAGGGTGCGGCCTGCGGACGACAGACTCGGGGCGTCTTGTCGTCCGACCAGCAGCAGGCCTCGAGGCGGCGGCGCCGTGTTCCGCGCGCGCCTCATAATGGAGTCCTGCGGTCGGGGTGACGGCCGCAGTGGGTGACGGGGCCCGCCTAACCATCTGGCGGGCCAATACCCGTCGGGGGGATGCGACATTATCAAAGAGTGAGTTTCACTGTACTTAAACATGAAGTTCCAAGCGTTTAGGTAATATTAATTCTTCCAAGTGACGCTCAGCTGTAAATACTTTTATACTGTACTCTGTTCAGTTATAGAGCACATCGCGACTGTTCTTGGGCTGACATTATGGAGAGGTGCCGCGAGAATACCATCCTCGCGAGCAACCCAACTAACATTTATCGTGGGGTGAAAATTCTATTACGTGTGCACTATAAACATTCCTCATTGGTCGGCTAGCACCTCGCGGGAAATAAAACTTTTACTATTCGGAGCGGCTCAGAGCCGGATTCGATGCTATGATATGATATGCTACTTTATATTTTATTGGGAACGCCATAAAATTCCTCCGCTGAACATTAGTGCTGTAAGGATGGATAGGCGGCACGGGCGGCAGCGGAGAATAACAGCTCCAATCTCCAAGTTAAACGTTTATTCAAGAGATACTTCATGTCCCCGTGGGTTCGCGCCGCGCGTCCGTTCACAACTCCGTAGATGAATACTTATTAAGCTTGTCGCAGCGCTGTCTGCGGCGCTCGGAGCTCGGTGCTCGCGGTGAATGTCAAAAACTTCTGATTACTTACTGCTATAAACAAAGTAAGTAGCTATTTCTGGAGTTTACAATTTACTGTCACCAATAAAACGGAATTAATTCGGGGCAGAATACTGTTTTGCAAGCCACAGAGATTCGAAATGGAAGGGTTACAGGTATCTGCAAAGATGTGGGTCTCTCTCTCTCTCAGTCCAACAACTGCCAGTCACAAGAGAAAACCTCAATAGTAGTTACTTAATATAAAAGTCAATTATGTAGTATTTAGATAGTGTTGAAAACGACGTGTAAATTGAAAAAAGTCAGACGATAGCGTAGGAGTAAACAGGTCGGTACTTTAATACGCAAATGAGTTGATGAGGATACGACGGGTTATGGGTCTAACAAATACATTAGCCACTAAGTCAGCAATATGTTTGACTCGTAAAGGGTAGCTTTGAGACGTGATGCTGCGTTGCTATTCAATACTCGACACGAATATTTTGAAGTAAAGCGATCAATTTATCCAAAGTAATAGCCGAGTAAGCAGTATGTCGGCTTGTCCGAACCTTTGAGGTTCTAAAAACCGCCGATTGTTGTAAAAAAATTATAGGTTTAGGGTCATCGCCTACAAGGCAGGTCTATTTTATGGTTGGAAATCACTCAAAATCTTCTATCGGCCTGTGTGCGCCGTACTTTCGGGTCTGGTTCTGGTCGGGTCGCGAGCTACTCTTACTTCCTGTCTGCAAAATCGCACCATTATGTTAGCCGGCACTATGACTTTATTCGAGAAAAATTCAATCACTGTCTTTTTTTTTTTCTTAAATCACGTAACTTACTCAAATCAACTTACATAAATCAGGTAACCGTATCGTCATCGTGGATAATTTCTAATTCTGAGTTTAAAACGCCAATCGGCTTTGGTCTAGCATGTTGATTAATGCTCAAAGTCTGAGAAGAGGCCTCAGCTCAGCAGTGGGCAATGATAGGCTGTTGGTGAACCCTATCACCTACAGTTGAAACTGCTACAAAAGTGTGGTTTATAAAGCTGTCGGGCGATCCTCTAAAGCCCCCGCCTTCGGTGTCAGCCGCGCCTTCCTCAGACACTAAGTTTGATTGATGCGGACTTGTCCCCTACTATCTACGCGTAATGACCGCTCCAGACATTTTTTATGATTTACGTTACTATAATTTTGGCTAGAGTATTATAGAGCGTGATTTATTGAAGCGTCGGACTCGATTGTCTGCAACCGCCCGTGGTACCTAAATAAAAAAATAACCACTAAAAATAAAGTGTTAATTTAACTGATACCAAGGGTTTTTACCTGCTGCATTTGGTAAAGTTCTGCGTTACATAATCTGTTACAAAAATATACATAGGTACAAATCGATAACTTTCTTTTCTTTGGAATAGGAGTTAACGAGCGCATGAATCCACCATGCGTGGGGAATTGAGTACCGGGTAGGCCAGTTTGCGAATTCGTCAAACCGGCCGACACGCGCTATGTTTTCCCGTCCGTGGTCACCGCTCGAGTATTCTCCGGTTCCATCGGCCATTCGTACTTCGAGCGATGTGGTCTGCCCACTGTTGTCGATAACTTTGGTTCTGTGTGGAATTTCCATATTGCGGATTTTGTGGCGCAAAACGAACTCGACCATAGCTCCATCGCAAGTTGAACCAAAGAAGTAGAACTCTATGGTGTTGCTCCATTTGATACATTAATTATTAGTAAGTATATCTAGATACTTATGATTAATATATTCAAAATTGAGATGGACTTTGTGTTAAGACGTGGTGAGGCTACATGATTAATGATGCCAGAGTCCAGTCGTGAGGCCACAACTTTAAAGGCTCGAGGCCACCTCGTAATTAATTGATCCCAGACAAGCACAGATACTTTTTATGTTACATGTTAAGGATTAGGTATCTTCTGTTGGCACTACTTTACAACAATATTATTTTGACATAGACACAACGCTATGTGTGTTGTTTCACTGTCTAAATCACGTGTGTGACGTAGTAGTCAATGATTAGTTCATTAGAATATAAACTGTATCTCTGGAGAGGAGTTATTAATAAACGGTACGTGTAACCATTAACCTCATGTTTGATTTGTCTAAATCCCGTCCTTAGATCGTCGAGTCCTGTAGATCGCGTAGTAAAACAATGGGACAAATAATTAGATTGCGTTACTGTACGGACAAAGTGAATTTGGTGCATAAAATTAACAATGGGAAAATCGCAGAGTGAAGAAGAAATTGTAATCGCGCAAAACGCAGCTGGAGGCGTAAATGCAGCTGATGTGGACCAACTGCATCAAAAAGCAATCGATAACTAACTTAATACTGGGGTGATATTGATTATCCTCATTTATGGAGTTCTATACGGAGGATACTATATAAACGATGCCACGTACGCTGGATGCGAGCGGAAATAGCCAGGAATGCTTTTATGCGTTCTGGTCCAACGCTGGAGTCAAGGAACTCAAGGAGCAAGGAGGCCGGTGCCCAAAACGTCTAGTCGTAAGGGAAAGCACGGCTGGACAAAGGCAGACACCGAATAGAGAATCTTCATGTGTAAAAAAAAATATATACTTATACCGAGCCTAGCCGTAAATACTGTAACAAAAAAAAAATGTATTACTGTTACAGTATGTAAGTTTAATACATAAATATCATAGAGAAATAAGACCTCTCGCGTCCGGCCTTAGTCGAGGCCACGACGCGTAGCGAGAGGAACTGGGATGCCATCTCCTCTTTCTGTGAAGCAGTTATGCTCGCAAAGCAAGAGGCGGACCGCGTGAGGAAGTTATCATCCTCCTCATTAGGCGACACTTCGGGCATCGGGGATCGAGAGACGATATTCGGTCATCGTAAGCGCGGGTCTGTGGATGGTGAATCAGGGTAACTCGCCGCCCAACCAGAACCAGATTCAAGCGTACGGCGCGTTACGTTCCGCACACGCTTCAAAGAGCCAATAGACTACCTCAGACGGGGCCCTATAGGGCTGATGTTCAGCCGGGGTTGCGGGGTAAGCGCAATGAGGCACCGCAGCTTCGGCCCAGAGCATGAGGTACATGAAAGGCGGGGTTTTTAGTCACTAAGAGATACTCCCTCCAGCCCGAGGCGGGAGAAGTCATTTGATGATTTTCCCCTCACAAAAAAAACATAATTTGTAGATTTGAGATAAGTAGACGATGTTTTTTATGTAACTGCATATATATATATATATATATATATATATATATATATATATATATATATATATATATATATATATATATATATATATATATATATATATATATATATATATATATATGTATGCAATTAGATAAAAAACTTCGTCAACTTATCTCAAATCTACAAATGATGTTTTTTTTGTGAGGGGAAAATCATCAAATGACATCTCCCGCCTCGGGCTGGAGGGAGTATCTCTTAGTGACTAAAAACCCCGCCTTTCATGTACCTCATGCTCTGGGCCGAAGCTGCGGTGCCTCATTGCGCTTCCCCCGCAACCCCGGCTGAACATCAGCCCTATAGGGCCCCGTCTGAGGTAGTCTATTGGCTCTTTGAAGCGTGTGCGGAACGTAACGCGCCGTACGCTTGAATCTGGTTCTGGTTGGGCGGCGAGTTACCCTGATTCACCATCCACAGACCCGCGCTTACGATGACCGAATATCGTCTCTCGATCCCCGATGCCCGAAGTGTCGCCTAATGAGGAGGATGATAACTTCCTCACGCGGTCCGCCTCTTGCTTTGCGAGCATAACTGCTTCACAGAAAGAGGAGATGGCATCCCAGTTCCTCTCGCTACGCGTCGTGGCCTCGACTAAGGCCGGACGCGAGAGGTCTTATTTCTCTATGATATTTATGTATTAAACTTACATACTGTAACAGTAATACATTTTTTTTTTGTTACAGTATTTACGGCTAGGCTCGGTATAAGTATATATTTTTTTTTACACATGAAGATTCTCTATTCGGTGTCTGCCTTTGTCCAGCCGTGCTTTCCCTTACGACTAGACGTTTTGGGCACCGGCCTCCTTGCTCCTTGAGTTCCTTGACTCCAGCGTTGGACCAGAACGCATAAAAGCATTCCTGGCTATTTCCGCTCGCATCCAGCGTACGTGGCATCGTTTATATAGTATCCTCCGTATAGAACTCCATAAATGAGGATAATCAATATCACCCCCAGTATTAAGTTAGTTATCGATTGCTTTTGATGCAGTTGGTCCACATCAGCTGCATTTACGCCTCCAGCTGCGTTTTGCGCGATTACAATTTCTTCTTCACTCTGCGATTTTCCCATTGTTAATTTTATGCACCAAATTCACTTTGTCCGTACAGTAACGCAATCTAATTATTTGTCCCATTGTTTTACTACGCGATCTACAGGACTCGACGATCTAAGGACGGGATTTAGACAAATCAAACATGAGGTTAATGGTTACACGTACCGTTTATTAATAACTCCTCTCCAGAGATACAGTTTATATTCTAATGAACTAATCATTGACTACTACGTCACACACGTGATTTAGACAGTGAAACAACACACATAGCGTTGTGTCTATGTCAAAATAATATTGTTGTAAAGTAGTGCCAACAGAAGATACCTAATCCTTAACATGTAACATAAAAAGTATCTGTGCTTGTCTGGGATCAATTAATTACGAGGTGGCCTCGAGCCTTTAAAGTTGTGGCCTCACGACTGGACTCTGGCATCATTAATCATGTAGCCTCACCACGTCTTAACACAAAGTCCATCTCAATTTTGAATATATTAATCATAAGTATCTAGATATACTTACTAATAATTAATGTATCAAATGGAGCAACACCATAGAGTTCTACTTCTTTGGTTCAACTTGCGATGGAGCTATGGTCGAGTTCGTTTTGCGCCACAAAATCCGCAATATGGAAATTCCACACAGAACCAAAGTTATCGACAACAGTGGGCAGACCACATCGCTCGAAGTACGAATGGCCGATGGAACCGGAGAATACTCGAGCGGTGACCACGGACGGGAAAACATAGCGCGTGTCGGCCGGTTTGACGAATTCGCAAACTGGCCTACCCGGTACTCAATTCCCCACGCATGGTGGATTCATGCGCTCGTTAACTCCTATTCAGATTACAACATTCCTGATGTTCAGCCGGGGTTGCGGGGTAAGCGCAATGAGGCACCGCAGCTTCGGCCCAGAGCATGAGGTATGTACATGAAAGGCGGGGTTTTTAGTCACTAAGAGATACTCCCTCCAGCCCGAGGCGGGAGAAGTCATTTGATGATTTTCCCCTCACAAAAAAAACATAATTTGTAGATTTGAGATAAGTAGACGATGTTTTTTATGTAACTGCATATATATATATATATATATATATATATATATATATATATATATATATATATATATATATATATATATATATATATATATATAGGTAGATGTATCCATTCGGCAAATGTTGATCAGACGGGTTGTAGCATCAGTTAATTGTTGATCAGTTAGCAATTGTTGATCAAAACAGTTTTTGTTGATCTAATGTATGATTCGGCATACAAATGTGGCTCCACTATGATCAACAATTGCTAACTCTCTAGCGGCACAAATAAGAACTATTCATTGCATTTTTTATACAAATCCGCTCCATCAATTGTTGATCTGATTCAAATGGACCAATCAGAGGTCACCTTTGCCACGATTGGTTGGTTTTGTTATGAGCTGTTGCCACTTCGCTTTGCAATCTATACGCGATGATGAAAACAAGAGAGTGCCCGTCCTATGTCCGGTCTGTCGAAAGTGAAAGTGGACCCTATGTCCGGTCGTTTCCAGAAATTTGATATATTTTTAATGGCGTTTAGAAAATCGCTAAGAAACCTAACCTAACCATTAGTTTATGTTATAAATTATACATAACATAAAACCTCAAGTTGTTGATTGTAGTTTGTTTCTTGGAAAGAAGAAAGTGAAAAATGGAGCCAGAAACTGTAAGTAAATAGTATAATTATGATTTAATTTATCGAGTAGTAAACATTCACGTCCACAAATGTATTATTTTTGCTGTAAAAGATAAATGCGTGGGGACGCGGTATTTCGCGCCACTTTGTACAAAACTTACTAAGCTTTAATTTATTTGTTTGTAGAATAAAACCAAACCTCTTTCGAAGGAAGAGACGAAAGGACTGCTCTCCTTAATTGAGGGGAGCAAGATTATAAATAATAAAAAAACAAACGCCACAAGCAATAAAATAAAGGTCGAAGAATGGACACGGATTGCCGGTGTTTTCAACGCAAACATTGGTACCTGTCGCCGTACACCACAACAACTGCGTCTTAAATGGGAAAACTTAAAGAAGAACTCACGAAAACGCAGTACTTTAATACGAATGGAACGGATCAAGGTAAATAATTAAGTTTAAAATTGACATGATTGTATGTTTATGTTGTATTCATAATTAACGTGTTGAATTATGTCATATTATGTTCCAGACTGGAGGTGGGCCACCAAGGTACTTTCCTCCTGATGACGTACTGGATAGGGAGGCAGCATTACTGGGCAGCACTGGAGAGGGTCTCACAGAGAGGTTTGGTGGTGATGCTGAGCCCCAAATGATTGGTGATGGTGACGGTGACGGGAGTGCAGAGACCTTTATTGTGCCGGTTGATAATAGCATGTCTCCAATGCTATTGATTGATAGTCCATTGCCTATCAACAATTCTTATACAGCAGTGTCCATGGGCAGTGAAGTGCCAGTCAATAGCCTTGGAGATGAGTTGGTGACGGTGCAGAACAATATTAGTACTCCAGTGGTACAAAAGGAAAAAAGGAATTTTAGAGCTAGTGGTAATATCCTACTAATTTGTTAAAAAAAAATTGTATGTGTGGATGTTTGTTATTCTTTCACGCTAAAACTACTGAATGGATTTTGATGCAACTTTATAGTAATATAGGCTTATATGTACATCAGAATAACACATATGCTACATAACATTACGCTATGTCCTACGGGAGCAGAGAAGTGGTGGAAACCGCAGGGGGCAGCTAGTACATAATATGTGAAACTTTATGTTTGTTACTCAATAAAACTTTAATAGCTTTTTTTTTGTTTTACAGGTTGTATTAAACGGAAACTCCTGAAGCCAGATAATGGGTCTCAAGCTCGAAATATTGCATTAGCTGAATATTATAGTGTTAAGAAAAAATTGTTAGAGAGTAAGTTTTTTTTTTTTTTTTTTTTTATTGATTGTAGGTTCGCGCTTGACCGCTATCTCACCTGATGGAAAGCGACGATGCGGTCGACGATGGAGCGCGCTTACCTAGAAGTAACCTATTCACTCTTGACTTAAAGATACCCAGATTGTAGCTATCAGGAAACACCGACTCCGGCAAGGAATTCCACTCCTTGGCTGTACGCATGATGAATGTGCTCCCAAAACGTTTTGTACGTATATGTGGGACATCCACCATGTTTAATAAGTTTGAAAATGTTAAGTTAGAAAATGAAAAATTAAGATTAGAGATAAGGAAGCTGAAGGGAGAGGATTTCTATAGTAATATTTTTGTATGTAAAACTAGTATTAATTTGTCAATAAGTTTGTAATGTCCTATATTTTATAATAAATCACTAATTAAACAATTTTGAAATGTTAAATATGGAATATTTTATTTCCTGAAATTATCATTGTTTATTCATTTGAAACTAATAGTAAGTATACTTAAGAATAAAGATGGAGTGGTAATAATAAAAATCTAATTAAAGCAATGTACAAATTATCTCAAGACAGACAAAAAAAAATGTTTGCAAAATAAATAGGTAATAAGTATTAAAAATAATTTAAAATTAATCCTTGTCTATGTCTGATATCATTATGAATACTGTCCGAATTTTCTGATGTCACAGTAATTTCACTTTCTTCTGGCATTTCTACTTCTGGGGGTACTTCTTCAATATTATAATTTCTGCAGATGTTGTGAAGAACAGCTGTAGCTATTATAACGGTTTGTGTGTTGTGTAATGACAACCGCATGGTCAATGATATGACTGGGAAGCGACGTTTCCAGACTCCAAATGTCCTGAACAAACAAGTACACTTTTTAATGGATTTGGTTAATAAAATAAAAATAAATAAATGGTCTCATGAATTAGTACTTAATCTTATATTGTAGTACCTATAGTGAAAGCTTTAATGGTGATTTTACCTTTCAATTGTGTTTCTAGTTTTTATGTGTGCCTCATTGTATCTTATTTCCTGGCTAGTTGATGGATTTAGCAAAGGTGTGAGCAAGTAAGGCCTGTCTGGATAGGCACTGTCCCCAAGTAACCAACGATTTCCTAAAATACCATCTTCACACTGGGCTGTAATATTAGTTAAATACATCAGAACACCATATTATTTTTATGATATTAGAAGAGACAATTAACCCAATATTACCTCTTAATACTGAATTATTAAAAATAGTAGCATCATGAGCTGAACCAGGCCACCGAGCAACAACATTCAATAACTTAAGGTCTGCATCACAAACGGCTTGGACATTTATAGAAAAGTATCCTTTCCTATTTCTAAATTCCTCTCCTATTGTTGAACCTGAAATACAACATACTCATTTCATTTATGTTGCAAATGTATGAGAACTTTCTAAATAATTAAAAACCTACTTAAGCAAATTGCCAATTCTTAATTAATAACAAATCTAGAGTTGGATACTTACATGGAGACTGAATGTGTACATGTGTACAGTCAATAGCACCACATACTCTTGGGAATTGAGCTATATTATAAAATTTATCTGTAGTTCTAGAATGTAAACAAATGTATTTGTTATACAATCTAGCGATAGCAGCAGATGTCTGCCACTATCCTACAAGCTGACGATAAGGACACTCCAGCAAAGTCGGCCACTGAATTAAGCATTGTCCCCAATGCATAAAATCGAAGTGCCAATAAAAGTTGATGCAATGGTGGTATACCATTATTTCTGAAAATGATAAATAAGTACTATAGTTAGTTAGGTATCCGTTTCTAATTTAGGTTATGTTTATATATTGAAGTAATGTTAGCAAACAACTTACCATCTTGATTTCACTTTGATATAGGGCATTATTTCATTTAAAACAGATTCAACTGAAGATTTATTCATTCTGAATCTGAATGTGAACTCTGCGCCAGTTAAACTTGCCATGAAGTTAATTCGTCGAAAAGTTTTTGAGGACACGGCACTCTCTTGTTCGCTGTCGGTACTATCCCAATCCGATAGCTGAGCTAATACTTCAAGATCACTATCACTATCACTTGAAAATAATTCCATTTTCACGTCTTATAACAAGTTTACGCATGCAATCGGTCAAAAGTTGAGGATCGAAAATTACGATCAATAATGTTCAAAAATCGATTTGTCAAAATTAGAGTTTGGATATAGAATACGCAAAACTGTCACTTTCATACAAATACTAAACTAAAAATCCAATCCGCCCTCCCAAAGATGGATTGAAAAAAAAGATCAGGATTGCGATTCATTGATCGGTTATTGAAATACTAAAAGTAGGAAATGAATTCAAATATCAATCTCGATCCGCAAATTAGGGATTGGGATTGAATATAGAAAGCGGCCGTATCTCATCTAGCGTCTATCTTTTGTTTCGTTTGCGATGTTGCCGCTCCGCAGCATCGGTGTACTTTCCGCGGCATTTGTTGATCTCCCAACGTTTATATTGATCAACAATGTCACACAAAGTGTAAAATAAATGGCGGTTACAAAATCAACAATTGCCGTGTGAGTTGGTGACGAGCTAGAGTGTTTGCGGCGTAGTTAGGCACTGGGTTGCTATGAGGGGAATACTTATATTCGTAGTTTGGCACGATATTATCAAAATTATCTAAGCTACAAGCTTCTAAAGGTGGATCAACATTTAATGCATATTTCGGCCTGATCAACATTTGCCGTAGAGCGGACAATATATATATATATATATATATATATATATATATATATATATATATATATATATATATCGGAGAGTGAGACGGAGCGTCAAGTCAACATCGACTTGGGTGTATTCGGATTGTGTGTTGACAACACTATTAAGCTGTCATACACAAGTGACAGCTGTCTACGGTCAAGCACTTTGGTCGAAATACCCGCGCTTTTTGAACGGGAGACCGAGCAGTTGTGCTAACGTATATACACACAACCGACTTCACCTCATTGTAACTTGCAACTGGGCATCGTTTGATTTTACCATGGTTTGCAACACGGTTTCAATAATTAATCAACAGAATGCACGTTGATTAATTATTGAAATGAACAGAGTGAAGACGAACGCCTACGTACCTCACTGTGTGGTTGTTTACCATTAGAAGTGGCATGAAATCCTGAAGAAAATCAGCGTCAATCGAATAGTAACGACTAATCGAAATGGTAGCTGCTGATGCAGCAAAATCGGAATTTTATGGCCTTAATAAATGCCATGAAAACACCGTCGTCGAGCAACAAAATCCGGTTGTAATAGTTCGCGAGCCTGGATATCTACTGCGGAAATGTGTATCACGGATCCAGATTTGCAAGGTGCTCCGCTCATGATGACCATGAGCCGTGCACTTAAAGGTCAAGCATCAACATGGCTGTCTCAGGTAGGGTTGCCACCCGTACTTTATAATAAAGTATTGCAGTACTCTATTTCATATAATTGTACTCTATACTTTATGAGAACAATAAAGTACACGAAAATACTTTATTTTGTATGTATTGATTTTTTTGGGATTTTGAAAAGTCTGTGATGAACAGCGAGGTGAACAGATGATAGAAACAAAGCGTCTCTGAATTTATTAAAGACTGTAAAGATGTTTTAGTGGAGATACTTATTTAATGCAAACTGCAAAAAGCGAGTTTTGAAATATAAAAATAAAGAAAAATAAATTGTACTTTATCTTGATCCCATGTACTTTTTTTTTCTTACCCATAATAACTAATGTACTTTATTAACTGCAAAAAAGGTGGCAACCCTAGTCTCAGGTGTCTTATCGCAGAATGACATGGACTAATTTTAAGGACCTATTTACTACCAGGTATGAGAGTGCTGAGACTGCTGCTGGATTTTTAATCAACACATACACTTCCGGTAACATTTTTTAAAGTCAAAAGGTACATATGGAACTTGGTGGCTAAGCAAAGATAGGCACAGAATGAACCGCTTTAGAACAACGCTGAAACAAATAACAGCAACATATTACCTAATATACTACAGGAAAAGTGTCAGTAAGTCAATAAAGATAATTTGTGTGTCACAAAGCGTGTAGACTGTAGGTGTTTAGTATGTGAATGCAATTTGTCATGTGTGAACACAGAGGCACGGGGTGAATTTGAAAAGGCGAGGCAAATATTATTCCGGCATAGAGTCTCGGGCGATATATCATACTGGGCGGGACGCGTGTACACGAATTACAAGCGAGTAGTGACTTTGTAAGAAATTTACTTATGCTATGACTTTTGTGTAATGTTCATCTTTACCATTTTAATAGGATTCATTAGGAGGAACAATATATTTTGGAGATTTTCCATACTTAGTCATTATAATATATCCGTACTTAGGTATGTCATAAATTGTAAAATTATTTCCTTTGCTGTTACGGAACCCCTCATTGACGTTCCACTCACACTTGGTTGCTTTTTAATGACTGTGTGGCTATGCAGAGCCTGGCTAACTGCGGGCCCACTCATCTGCTATCTCTGACCTCTTTTCCTTGAACTATGGACTTCTTGCTTACTTACTATTTACCTACCTGCTTATAAGACTAATGAGTTATTAGGACAAGCACGCCAGAAAGTCAAAGTAAAAACATTTATGGCAAACTAAGTGTACAAGCATTGCAATATATAGGTCTTTACCTATGAAATTGCCGTTTTACATGAAAAAATTTAAACGATTATAACCTATTATAATTATCAGTTTCTATCAGCATGAATTAGACATTGTTTTTATTAAATTAAGATATTATAGTTAAGGGGCCATCTATAAAGTACCTCATATGAATTTCATGATTTTTTTAGGCCCGCCCCCCGACCTCGTCACAGGTGTTCACATTTCAGAAATCACGCGAGGAAGGAAGGCTCGTTGGCGATCGGCGCCTGTTACCAGAGGGGGTATGAAGTCGTTAACACAATAATTTAAACCGTATTGTCCTAAAGATAGAGTCGAAAATTATTTTTAGTTTGATTAATGTTTCAAACATCGCGATCGGTACATCTAAGTCTAATAAAATTTTAAAATGTGATGTCACAAAACTAAGGTAATGTTGTGAATTGGTAAAAAAATAAAATTTGGTCGTAAATTTAGATAAGACAGTATTAATAATGAAATTTCAACAACGTAAAATCGTATTGTTTAAGATTGAATAGAACGGCACAATTATTAATGAGACTGATGTGACAAAATTTCTGGGATTAAATATAAAAAATACGCTGAAATGGAATGTACATATAGATAAAGTATGCAATAAATTAAATCAATACTCCTATGCACTCCATATGTTACATAAAACGGCAAACCGAAAAATAGTCTTAACGGCATATCATAATTATTAAAAAGTAGTATTGTCATAGTATTAGGATAAGTTGATGATACTGGGAAATCTTTAATATAACCAATAAATAAAGTCGGGCCAAGCACGCTGCCTTGCGGTACTCCATAGATTACAGTATATAGATTACCTTCTGCAAACTATTGTAATTTGCTGTCTGTTATTATTGTTGCTTATTCCGTAAGCATTTAGTTTATTTATAAGTATTTTGTGATCTACGCGATCGAAAGCTTTTGACATAATATATCCATATAGACTGCAATGGCTGGTAATCTTTTGTCTACTCAACTGCTAACCATATATATATGCAGGAAGTCATAAATGGCTATTTGAAATTGACTAGTATGGAGTTTTTTTTTTGTGAGTGGAATATCATCAAATGACTTCTCCTGCCCACGGCCGGGCGGGAGGGAGTGTCAGACTCTTACTGACTAAAAACCCCCTCTGGGGGCTCTGGGCCGAGGTCGCGGTGCCTCATTGCGCTTACCCCGCAACCCCGGCTAAACATCGGCTCTATAGGGCTCCCTCTGTGGTGGTCTATTGGCTCTTTGAGGCGCGCACGAAACGCTACGCGCGCCGTACGCTCGGGTCTGGTTCTGGTCGCGCGGCGAGTTGCCCTTACTCGCCTTCCACAGACCCGCGCTTACGGTGGCCGGAGATCGTCCCTAGATCTCCGACGCTCGTAGTGTCGCCTGTTGCGGCGGCTCTCTTTGCGAGCATAACTGCTTCTTAGGAGGAGACGGCGTCCCAATTCCTCTCGCTCCGCACCATGGCCTCGACTAAACCATACGCACCAAATTCCATCCCAATGGCATTACTGAACATTTCATTCACATTCAGTAACCTCATTAGATGTGAATTGTTGGGGGCGAAGAGCTTTAAATCATCCATGTAAACTAGATGTGATACAATTTTTCCTCCTCTCCTTAACCAATATCCTAACCCTGAGCCTTCTAGTAAAGTGCTTAGAGGATTCAGGGTTTAGCAAAACCATAACGGACTCAAACTGTCACCCTTATTACAGTTATTATTAAATGCTTAAATTAATAAGATGACCCAATATTGGTGCAATTATAATGCATAGGTGTTTTATCGTTTTTGTTGCTATATTATCATATCAAGTGCTGGCCGTGTTTTTGAGTGACATGGTAATTATATTATATGAATAGCCTATGGTGTTGTAGAAGACATGAATATTGATGTATTTGTGACGTTTTTTTAGTGTTTATTTTATTCTTCCACTGATGTGCGATCGACTGTACTAAATGGAATATAGCTGACTATATTCTGTAGCGTGTGATATTACCCTCGCAATGAGTGTAAACCTGTTGGAATCTGTTCATTTTGAGTAATGAGGCAGGCAGGCTCCAGCCTGTTGCAACAACACCTGCTTCTGAAACACCGCGGGAAGTACAAGTTTGCCATAATCTTCTTGACACCCGTTAGTTAGCACCGGAAAGATTTATCAAATAATATATTTCTGCTCTGCATTAATACTGCGTCGGTATGAGAATAAAATTGGTTACTTAAGTAAGGTTTTTTCATGACTTGGACTCCTTAGTATCTATGAACAGATGCAACTTAAAACTGCCAAATAAACTTAAATTATGTTTAATGAATATTCGTTACGCAACACCGACGTAGGGCTCAAGATTTCTGTGTCGCTTGCTTACTTCCAGAATAGCCTTTTCTGCTCTACCCCTAGCATCGTAGGTGTAGTGAGTTATTAGAGTTCTGTAGCATTCTCCCTTATGCAATGGTGTCCAACCTGCAACATGGCCGTGTTGAATATCATTTGATTGATTGTTTCAAAACTAGTCATAACCTAAAGAAATGAGAGTATATATTTTGAATACTGTAGTAATTTATAGTTTATTGCTTAAAAACTCACAAAATTTGATTATCATTAACCTAACCAAAGTTGGTGAGTTTGATAACTTAAAATTGATTACGACAGACGTCTTAATTTTTTATGATTTCAGGATTTCAGATATGACACGTCAAGATGAGGCGTCATAACACCAACAACCCACACATACAGTAGAACTACCACTAGTACACTAGTTTGCCACATACATCACAGATATTGTGCCTATTTGAGGTTTTCCGAAAGGATATTTTTATCATTTATTTATTTAAAATACACTTTGTACAAATACACGTAAGTACAGGCGGACTTAATGCCTTAACCATTGTCTAACAGTCGACATTTAGGTGATGGAGAGATGAGAGTGGCAGGTGACATAAGTATATATATAATTTACAAAATTTTATTTTATTTTTATTTTATTTTATTTATTTATTTAACTCAGGCATCTGAGGCCCACAGAGAATACAATACATAAATATATTATAACATTAAATCATAAACTAATACATATGTTACATAGATAACTTAAAAACTAATGCACACGAAGTGTCGGCGTCGTGTTACGCTGCGTGGTGTCGCGTAGCCATCCTCGGAACATCCGATATACGACACCCTTCGGCCAAAACTCTTCGTTGGAATGAGTTGGAACTCGCACCATGAACGAATTAAAGTTCGTATTGTGGCGCGACTCCAACTTTGCCACCCTCAAGGTCCAGTTGGTCTTGGATCGGACATACTCCACGATCTGCTCCACTATCGTGGTGTGATGTAGAGGGGACACGTACAACTGCGTCGTTGGTACTGCAGGACGCAGCAGGATGTTAGGTCCAGTTTGTGCAGTTCCGCACTTATTCCTACAAGTTGGCCTCTTTTTTCTCTTTTCTACCTTTATGAAGCCATCCTTGTCGCACGTGTCCTTCTTATGACATTACATTACTTAGATAGGTACTATAATATATACAGGGTGTAAAGACACTTAACGAAGCCGAAAGCCACGTATTCTACCCATTATTTGAATCATTTTTTTCTTTAAGACCATAGCTGGGACTCCGCGGGTTCTAGAGATATTGAAGGTCAAAGATGCATTTTTAATTTATTTTTTTGCGCAATCGAATTCTAAGTATTATTACAAAACTTTTTTCCAAACAAACATTACCTGAATATTCGATTTTTCTAAATAAATTACGCATTTGAAGTTACGAACAGTAATGTACGTAATAAATAAATGCAGACCCGCACAAAAAATTTTAAATTAAAAAAATTAAAATTTTAAAAGATTTTTATTTTACAGAATTGTTTTGTTGTTGCGAAGTAAAACGTCGACCTACGTAGTTATCACAGCGTTTTAATGCTAAGCTGTGAACCTACGCACACAATGACACGAAGCCCGTTTGCTTTACATTGCGCGCAATAAAATTATTATTTTTTTTGATACCTAAAAATAAAAGTCGTTTTTCAGTGATAATTTTAGCGTAAAGCTACTTGGTTAGAACTGCAGTATGTGTAGTTAACGGCTTCGTTAAGTGTCTTTTTACACCCTGTATATATGTATATTTTTTGAGAAGATCTTGATTTAAAAGATAAGCTACTGGTTGCCATCCTAATCTCCGTTGGTAGTGCCGATGTTTTGATACTTCCTTCGTAGCTAACACCCCACCAAACCATCACTGAAGTCGGATAATGCCCACGTTGCACTCTGTGGACTAATTGAGAAGCTTCCTTAGAGCTTTGAGCATAAATACCGTCATTTTGTTTGTTAAAATGTTGCTCAATTGTAAAAGAATTCTCATCCGTAAAAAAAATTTTTCTGTGACCTCCCTTTGCGTACCGCTTCAGTAGTTGTTTAGATTTTATCACCCTATTCTTTTTTAAATTATCATTTAAAAAATGTCCAGTGCGTCTCTTATAGGCTGCAAGTCCTAAGTCGTCTTTTAAAATACGCGACATGGTTCTAGGTGCTATCTTCATCTCCCGAGATAAAATCTTTTGCTTTCGGACAGGATTTCTTCGAATTCTTTCCCTTACTGTTTTTTTTTGTTTGAGGATAATCATCAAATGACTTCTCCCGCCCAGGGCTGGGCAGGAGGGAGAGTCAGACTCTTACTGACTAAAAACCCCCCTGTTCCTTCTCCTGCTCTGTGCCGAGGTTGCGGTACCTCATTGCGCTTACCCCGCAACCCCGGCTGAACATCAGCCCTTTAGGGCCCCGTCTGTGGTGGTCGAATGGCTCTTTGAGGCGCGCGCGGAACGCTACGCGCCGTACGCTCGGGCCTGGTTCTGGTCGGGCGGCGAGCTGCCCTTATTCGCCGGCCACAGGCCCGTGTTTACGGTGGCCGGAGATCGTCCCTTGATCGCCGACGCCCGTAGTGTCGCCAGTTGCGGCTGCTGGGGCGTGAGGAGGAGGATTGCTCCCTCACGCGGGCCGCCTCTCTCTTTGCGAGCATGACTGCTTCACATTTCACTTCAGGAGACGGCGTCCCAGTTCCTCTCACTCCGCACCATGGCCTCGACTAAGGCCGGGCGCGAGAGGTCGCCGCCGCCGATCACTTCCCTGAGGATACGGCGGTGCTCAGCCCAGGCAGGGCATACCGCTACCGTTTGCTCCACCGTATCCTCTAGGTGGTCCTCACAATGACGACACTCGGGCGTTTCCTCCCGCTGGATCCGAAACAGGAACCTACCGAAGCTGCCGTGCCCGGTAAGCACCTGCGTCAGACGGAAGGTGAGGACGCCGTGGCGTCTCACAAGCCACTCCTCAAAAAGAGGTCTTACCGCTGCTATAGTAGCGTGCCCGGCCCTCGGTTGCGACAGTCGCTGCTTTCACTCAGCCATGAGATCTCGCCGGAGCTCATTCCGCCACGCACTAATTTGGCGCGGCAGAGGATCCTCGCCCCGGCGACGCGCGACTGCGTGCAAACTGTAGACGCGCGCGAGCGCCTCCTCCATCCCACGGCGGTGATCCGGCAAGGAGGTTCGCCGCCTCCCCGGAGATCGTGCGATATCCGCGGATTATTCGGATGGCCATGACCCTCTGGGACGCGACCAGCGTACGAGCCGGCCGCCGCTTCAAGTCCGGCGCCCACACAGAGGCGCCGTAGAGGGCCATGGATCGCACAATCCTCATATCTCCGGCAGGAGGCGTTTGGCCCCCCGAGGTTGGGAAGGAGCCGCTTGAGCGCGGCCCCAGACCGTTCCAACTTAGGGGCCAAACGACGGAAATGCTCCGTGAAGTTCCACCGGCTGTCGAGGACGAGACCCAGGTACTTCATCGCCGACTCGACGCTGATGGTAACTCCTCCTGCCGTTATTTGGGACCCACCTGGAGGTGGCGCGTTCCGACGGCCATAGAAACACATGGCCTCGGACTTGTGGAGCGCCACCTCGAGTCCCAAATGCCGGATCCTTGCAACGACTGTCGCAACCGCTTGCGACATAAGGTCGGCCGCCGCCTGATGCGACCTCCCGTTCGCCAGCACCAGCGTGTCGTCAGCATCGCAGCAGCAGCAGCAGCTCGGGAGGTTGGTGCGTAGCACCCAATCGTACCCAATGTTCCACAGGAGAGGTCCCAGGACCGATCCCTGTGGAACACCGCGCGACACCTCTCGCCGATTCCACACGCCCCGGTGACCGGGGTAGATGACGCATCTGTCCGTCAAGTAAGCCTCGACTACACGACGGAGATAGGCAGGCACCCGGTGATACCGGAGTGCCTCCAGAATGCAGCTTCAGGGCAACGAGTTGAAGGCGTTGGCGATGTCCAGAGACACCGCCACGACGACTCGCCCCCTGGCCATTGCAGTCCCCGTCGTGAGGTCCCTCACGCGCATGATGGCGGCCACCGTGGAGCGCCCTCTGCGGAAGCCGAACTGGCCGTCCGCTAAATCCGGCCTCCTTCCAGACAGGTGCCCGACGAGGCGGTCTGATATTATCCTCTTGAACAGCTTTCCCACCTCGTCGAGCAGCACAATGGGCCGGTACGCGGACGGAGAGTCCGCAGGACGCCCCGGCTTCTTCACGAGGACCAGTTTACCTGTCTTCCACGACAGCGGAAACTGGCCCCTTTTAAAGCATGCGCTGAAAAGACCAATTAGTCGAGGCCTGAGAGCCTCCGAGGCTAGGACCCAAACCTTGGCATGCAGCCCGTCAGGTCCTGGGGCGGTACTCTTGCCGCTCAGCCGGCGCACCTTCCCTTACTGCTTTGACCACCTTTTTCGTACGAACACTACGTGGACGGCCAGATCTTTTTCTGTCACAAACAGAGGAGGTCTCATTGTACCTATTAATAGCCCGGTACACAAACATTTGACTAATGCCAAGCATGTGGAGAGTTTAAAAAATTGCATTTGGTTCCATACCCACTTTGTGTAATGCAATCACAGCGATTCGGTTCTCTTTATCACCCCACTCCATTTTAATATCGCAAAATATTGAACAATTTATTGGCGCCAAAATAAGAAACACAATGAAAAATTATATAAAAATGTCAGATTCCAAATTCAAATGTAATATTTTGTTTATTTTTAATTGTAACAGTATTTATGGCCAGACTATGTATTTTGTGCTCTTTTTTGATTCATAGTTATTTTTGTTTGCATTGTATAGTTTGTGCCTGGTGTTGTACCGAATAAATGATTTTTCTTTCTTCTTTTCTTTCTCTTGTTACATCATTTAGTCGGTTTTGATATGTGAGAATAGTGTAACACTAATGTTTATGCAAAGAATCCGAAAAAGAAGTTAACCTCAAGGATAACATATTAAGACAGTTTCGAGTTGACTAGTCCTAATATGCGGCGCACGTTTACGAATATGACACGTTCACCAGCACCGCCCAACTCAACCATATTATCATCACCTCCCAACTCAATCGAGCGATACAGCGCCCGTGCCACGGCCAGTGAGACCTCTGAGTGAGCAGGACAACTCCCAGCTGATACAAGTACCTATATTCTACAAGTCTTTATAATAGGTGACAGTTACAGTAGCTAAAGTACACTAGTCTTAGTACAGGGTAAAATAGCCGCGAAACGGTTAAAGAAAATGATGGTACGAACTATGCCCGTTTTGCTCGAGACTTGGCTGGGGCTAGTGCCCTCAGATTTCGACATGACCGAAAAAGGCTTGAAAGTATAACACAGAGCTCTAGCTAGTGCTGCTGTATATTAAATTGTAATGTTTACCGTTTTTTCCGCTGCAGTCAGAACTCTTCATAGCGCAAAAACTTTCAAAGGTTTGAAGCTTATAGTTTTCGTCTCTTGCACAAATTTTTCCGTACCTACAACAACATATTTGTATAATATGAAACACTAAGGAGGCTAGAAAATAGAATAAATTATAGGTCATCAAACAAAATAAGGTATAAAGAAAACAGTGAAAGGCTAGTCGCCAAGCGTTAAAGCCAACTGAGGGACTGCACAATCTGCACAGTTACTAAAGATAGGGTGGCAGTCCTCTCCGATAAATTTTAAATTTTTATACTGTGTCTTGGAGATTGGCAAACTCAACTTATATAAATATACATACATAAATAATAAAAAATAAAATAAAACATAGACATGAATATAATGTTATACTGACTCGAGGAACAACAAGGCGCACCTAACCCCGCACATATACTTGCTTCCGTTTTTGGTTGGTACAAACTTGTCGTACACCCAGCCTCCGTCAGCCCAGTACGGCTCGTGTCCGTAGTTGGGGTCATAGGTACCGTTCCGCGGCGGACCAACTTCCTGGCTCGGCAACAAGTCTGTGATGTCTGTTGTCGTACCCATAGTGGCGTTGTCAGTTCTGAACAGTAGGTATACATAAATAAAAAATAACAATTTAATAAATTAAAAAACACGCCTGCCATGCTTAAAAATTTACTAAAACGTAAAAAAGATTTAGTTCATTTTTAAGAAACGAGAGGAAAGGATTAACAATTTTTATTTGCGTTTGGGCGACGTATTATTTAGTTAATGTGATAGAGAGATTACATAATACAACATGGATTACGATGGAGAAGAACAAGCAAGAAACTCCATGGTTACTCTTTTTAAATCAGCTTCACATACAGATTCCATACAAACAGTTCCATACAAACTAATATTTATTGAGATAAATATATAAAACGAAAATAACCTTAAGGACAATACGAGAGTCGAACTGAAAGTTCTTAGAAAATCAAAAAATGATTACATTAGCCAGTTATTTTCAAAATATTGCCCATTCCATCATCATCCATGGAACCACTGGGAAAAGCACTTTGCCTACAAGTCCTTAGGGGTCTCTTCAATGGCATCGCGATACGCAGCCACCGCTTCTTCAGCATTTATAAGCCGTTTTCCTTTAAGTTTTTCCTTCCTTTTAATTTTTGGAAGTAAATAAAAATCACAAGGCGCGAGGTCGGGGCTATACGGCGGGTGACCCAGTAATTTAAAGTTTGATGTCGCCAAATAGTCGATCGTTCGCTTGGCGGTGTCCGACGAGGCGTTGTCTTGGTGAAGGAGGATCCTACTGCGAGGTCGTTCCTCTCGAATTTTTTCTCGAATACTGGTGTACATGTCATGTTCGTGAACGGGCGTTGTCAATTGGGACTAGTCAGCTCCGGACTGTTTACTGTCCTTTAGGTTATTTTCTTTTTATGTTTCTCTGTATATTAGCGTTACACTGTTCTTACATAATCAAACCAACTAAATAATGTAGGTATCAAAGAATCTTTATGTGACACTGATTTAAAAAGAGTGACCATGGAGTTTCTTGCTCGTTCTTCTCCATCGGAATCTACACTTTAGAACGAGCAAATAGCTTCACTAAGAGGACTGACCGACAGACTGACACTTTATCTTTAATATTTGTTTGACGTTCAATAGTGTATGGGTCTAGTTGAAATCAATGATTTTGACTTTTAACTTTGACTTTGAAAGTAACACTGTGTAATGATCCGTATTTTGATTCGCGAGTCTATGACTAGATGGCGTTACTAGGCTCACAAAATGCTAATAAATAATCATCTCCGAGAGTAATTTTACTGACAGATTGAGGGTTAGAGAAAAATTATGATACCGCGGGTAAACGGAAAAAGGAGGGCACGGAGACAGAACGCTCTCTTCGCTCGGATGACGACGCAAGTTCGGCTCATGGTCATTGTTCCCTTAGAGTTACATTATTTATTAATTTGCCTTGATCATTATCCAAGAAATTCCACGCAGTGCGTATTGTGATTGTGACTTGTGAGCGAGTAACAGCAGAAACGGGGTAAGTGTTTGCGCCTATTCTACGAAGTGTAAGCTGAACAATTAGTTTTTTTTGCAAGGCTGACCGCGCTCATTTGTCCTCAGCTTGCGGAAACGCCCTTATTAACCGGGGACTGGATCTTAAGGTTTGAGACCCGACTGGCGTCGAAATATATGTACTAAGGGTGACAAAAATGCATGGAGAGCTTAAGGTCGACTATTGACTGACAGGTTTTGCATAATGCTACCATTGATAAATAGATGGCGCTGCTTTTAAATGAAAATAACCCTTCAAAGCTTGAATACTTTACACTGCAGAGGCACACAATAAGGTTTTTAATGGTTAAAATAATAATTAAGAAACAATAATATATTTATATTCAAATACACATAAATTATGTTAATTTTCTCATTTCCGAGGACTTAATATAGCGCCATCTAAGTCAAGCCAAGCAAACCAATTAAAAGATGGCGTCAATAATTAATAATAGACAATAATAAAAGTTATAAACTAACCCGCATTTTCAACACCTAAAAAATGCGATCGGTAGCTCGGATGAATATGAATGATAGAATAATGAAGTCGAAGGGCACCGGTTCAATACCGGGTTATCATTTTTATATTCAGGTTTTTTAACAATGGTTTTTTTTATATTTTTCTATGTAAAATCAATAATAATAATACATAAATAAAATATTTGACGTTTAATATTTATAAAAGATAACAAAAATAAATATATATATTATTTTAGTATAAAATTATATTAATAAATATATATAAATAACTTTTATAATATGTGCTAACTATTAATGTAAAAGTAACATATTTTTCTTACAGATTAATGCATACTAAGTTTAATTCTCATAAAGGATAACAAATAAAACTATTTTAGTGACATTATAATTTCAGACATTTATTTCTTAAAACATAATATTTATTTCTTTCTTATATAGTGTATACCCTGACCTAATTACTTTTCAGCTAACTGACACATTATTTATTACAATTTTTATAAGGTTAATAAGTATTTTAAATCAAAATTGTTTTGTGCTAGTCATTTATTAGTTAGTTTTAAACACAATGTTATAATACGATTCTATATAATATGCAACCTTACTTCTGCAACTATTTTACCTCCCCATAAAATTTAATTAAAGTATTGACTAAAGTGATTCATTTTATGCAATCATGTTATGACAAAGGCTTATAGCTTAAGTATTCGTTCCAGAACAAGGAAAAAATTGAAGCTAGACCTTAAATCAATAACATTTCTAAGACCGGGATATAGCATTCATTAGATATGGGACGAATTGTTTATAGTAATTATTAAATAAATAATTTATTATTTTGCAATCAATAGCATCTGTAGATATTAATATTGCTTTTATTTTTATTTCTATTAGTAATAAAAATATTTAGTAAAACATTAAAATCATTACTGTAAATAACAGTTGCTGGTTTTAAAGTAGTCAATAAATTTATCCTACTAAAACTAAGTTTGAACATTTATCCATTAAATAAATTATAGCTACCCCGGTCTTGTAATTGGTTAATCCTATAGTCAACAATATCTTTCTTCTAAGAACTAGTGTAGCCGCCATTTTTATCAATCCTATTTCTCCTATCTCGCTGGCCAAGGAATAATCCGTATGTCTGATTGCTGACTAAACACTTGCACAATTATGGAACATTACACATAGGACAATTGTCCTGCACGAACGTTATCACTAGCACATCTTCATGACGTCATTCAGCACATCTATATAGTTTTCACTGTTTGCATCACTGAAGATGACAATGCTCCAGTAATTTTCCTCATAACCTTGCCCCATAAGTTGAAGCTGGTCTGAGTCAATATCACGTCTTCTGCCAGATCCACTACGGTGCTCCAATGAACCCTCTTCTTGAAACAGCTTTAGATATCCATAAAGTGGCAGTCTTTACCTGTAAGGGACGTGTATTATTTATTATTTTCATGTATCGATAACCATGGATAATAAAATAAACAACGAACGGTCATTTTAAAAGAATACTTACGTTTAAGCCAGTTTCTTTCGAAATTTTAGTATAATTTAAGCTTTGATTATGCAATGCTATTATTTGGGCCCTCGTAGCCATTTATTTATTTATTTATTTATTTATTTATTTATTTGGACTTCCAACAGAGAAAACACTTTAAATGCCAGACAATATACATAACAAAATATTTTCTTGTGCTTCTCCACTTATAAGAAGCCACAGCATGCAAATATGATGTAACAGCATGAATACAAATACAAATTTAAAATGATGTAAGTATTAAATTAAATTTTAACACTACGTTATATTAAGTCTAATAACAAGAAATGAGATCAAAATTATATAAAACAAAGTTTTTTTTTAAAGTAGCTAATCAAAGCATAATCCTTTCAAACATAAAGCATAAGACTATCAAATAGTAAAATTTGTCAAAATAAAAATAAAATATATTAATAACAAGCGTTTTCTGAATTATAAAAATAATTATAATAATATGAATATGAAATGAAGTCAACATTAAACAAATTGAGAATAGTCTAAAAAGAAATGAAATTCTAATCAACAATGGAATTACAAATAAGCACAACTATATTAAAGTCAAATCATTGCTTGACAATGAATTAATAAAACATCTATGTTTATACAGATAACACTACGATTCTTGCGCATGTATACATATTATGTCATTGAAGTGATTAAAAATTAAAGATTTATAAGTGCTTAGAGTGTTAGAGAAGATGTCGATGTCTGCCGAAGAATTAGCAACACAGTTATATTGATGGGTCATTCTATTAATTGGAGAGTGTTTACCCAGATTAGTGCGGTGTTGTGGAACCTTAAGTAAGGGTTGTGGGCGGCGTGGGACCCTGGAAGGGACTCTAATCTGAATACCGTTCAGCAAGTCTGGGCAGTCAACGCCATTGTTAAGTATTTTTTGTAAAAAGTGTAAGTCAGTAATAGCACGACGAGATTCTAGGGTTAATAGCTTTAGTTGGGTTCTTCTATCTTTATATGATTTACAATTCCGAAGTTTGAACTTAAACGCTAAATGACGGGTTAATTTTTTTTGTACTCTTTCGATCCGATTTATGTGCACTTGATATGATGGGCTCCAGACTGTACTACAGTACTCCAGAGTACTTCGGACATAGTTATTAAACAGCAAAAGGGTGGTGGAAGGTTTTTTAAAATCCTTAGACGATCGCAGGACGAACCCCAGTGCTCGGTAGGCCGAATTAAGCATTTTGTCGATGTGGTCTACAAAACTCAGTCTACTGTCAATGTAGATGCCCAAATCCCGAATGACTGGTACCTCTTTTAAAACATTTCCCTGAACGTGATATGATGAGTGAATTATGTTACGTTTTCGGGTAAATTTGATATGGTAACATTTGCCACTATTCAGGTACATCATATTGTCCGCACACCATTGGACAAGGTTGTTAATGTCTGCCTGTAACAGGTCGATGTCGGTATCATTTTGGATTACGCGTATTAACTTCAAATCGTCAGCAAAAAGAAACGGTGTCGAATGTTTAAGAATTTGAGAAATGTCGTTAATGAAGACATTGAATAGTAATGGTCCCAAATTGGAACCTTGTGGTACACCCGATGTAGCAAAAAAGGTATCCGACTCTTCACCATCCACTACAACTGACGATGGTCTGTTCGACAGGTATGTCCGACACCAACCCAGGGTGGCACCAGTGATACCCAAAGACTCGAGTTTATGCAGTAATAGCTTGTGATTTACCTTATCGAAGGCCTTCGAAAAATCGGTGTATATAGCATCAACTTGCATACCCCGGTCGACGGCACAGGTTAATTTGGTAGTGTAGGTGACGAGATTTGTAGTGGTTGATCTTTTCACTATAAAGCCATGTTGGGTCGGCGAAAGATAGTTCTGGACTTGATCGTACAGCACAGGATATACGATCGATTCAAAGACCTTGGACAAGGTGCAGAGAATTGAAATAGGTCGGTAATTGGACACAACCTTACGACTTCCAGATTTGTGAATAGGCACTATTCTCGCCCGTTTCCAAGTATTCGGAAATATCCCTGTTTTAAGAGAGGTGTTAAATATATGTGCTAAGGGACAGGACATTAAACGAGCACACCGCGACCAAAATATTGGGGGAATATCATCAGGCCCTGCACCCTTTGCCAAGTCTAAGCCTGTGAGTTTCTTAGTAATAGTTTCGGGAAGTATTGAGAAATCATTAATGGGTAAGACAGGAATTGATGAAGAAAGCACACTGCTGGTGGAGATGTTAGATGGGTCATATACCGAAGAGAATTGTTTTGCAAATAGATTTGAAATGGCTTTGGTACCGGAGACATTTGTATCACCAAGTACCATTTCCGAGGGGTAAGAATTAGTGGATTTCCTGAGATTTTTAACATGTGTCCAAAACATTTTAGGGTAATATTTTATTTTATTTTCAATTTCGACTATGTAATTAATATAACATTTATGCATGAGTATTTTGCAGTCTTTTCTCAGGTAACTAAATTCAATAACATCCAAAGGGTTATTGTATTTTTGAATTCTTTTTCGGAGTCTTAACTTTTGTCCTAGTAATTTTTTCAAATGAAAGGTGTACCATGGAGGGTGTTTACCGCGAGATGACACAGTTTCAGGTACAAACAGTTTTATGACTTTCCTAACGACCGAGTAAAAAATATCCAACATATCATTGATGTCGTTGCAAGTGTGAAATTCAGTGCTCCAATTAATGTCCCCAAGCGCCTTACAAATGGCTTCGTAATCAGCTTTGTAGTAATTAGGTTTAACAATCGCCATAGAATATTTTTTGGACTCTACAGGTATTTGCAGCGCAATTTCAAAGGCTGGATGAAACTTATCTAATTCTCGAATTGGATCAGGGCAGTTACTAATTTTTATTTGTTCATTATCGGAGAGTACTAAATCTAAGGTTTTATTTTGAAAGTTTTTGATCCAGTTATATTGTCTTAAATTGCTGAACGATATGAAATTAAGAAAAAGATTTTTAAGATAGCCACTACTGCCCGTAGAGGCTGAACACCAGTCACCAGCAGTGCTGTGTATCCAATCAATCCCACTCAGATTGAAGTCGCCCAATATTATAGTAGAGCTGTTGGAATTACGTACTATAACTGAGTTGCTGTTCTCAATGAAGTGTTCTAACACATCTGAATTTACTGGAGGGGGTATATAGACACCACACAGCTTCAAGGACCCATTTACAGCTGATTTCGTTTTGATTGTAACCCATAGATCTTCGCAGTTACTTTCCCATTCATGCATACGTGATGAGATTAATCTATTAGATACAGCTATAAGCACGCCACCGCCATCCTTTTTGTGGCTACTGAAGTTAGAGGTTTCCCTATCCCTTCTATACACTGAAAAGGTGTCACCGAAGAGCTCAGAATCAAAAATACCTGCACACAACCAAGTCTCCGTCAAGACATAGACATCGTAGTCACTGTTCGCTATGTGTTGCCGTACTTCAGATATGTTACTGCGCAGTCCTCTAGTGTTTTGGTAATAAAAATTAATGCAATTGAATTTAAAAAAATATATATAATAGAGTAGCATTCTTAAAATTACACTATTGATTTTAATTAGGAAAGATCTTTTAGCTTTTCAACATCACCAATAACCACAGTTTGGGAGTTTTCGTCCTTTTTACGACGTCCTTTTTAGCCATATCAATATTTGAACGCAAACTCATGATAAAAATTAATATTAAAAACTTGTTAAACAAATCGTAACTGAACTCACTCAAAGATAGTAAAGAATGTTATGATTGAACTAAAAGGTTTAATTTTTATACAGTTAATATTAAATTACCCTCAACTGTTTTGAGATTTATGATCGGGTTATAGTTGCTAAACAACTTCAATATAATAAAGAGTAGGATAATTTCAATACATTTCAAGGTTACGCAATGGCCTAATGGCTAGTGGCATCGGTAAATTTTATGCTACCGAGTTCGAATCCTGGTTAATGGGTGCTTTGCTTTAAAAAGGTTTGGAATATCGTAGCATTAATTTGTGTAAAAAATTATTAAGTTAATAACTTTGTATCTGATAAAAACTATAAATGTATATTTTTCAATACCACTAGTATACTAGCGCCATCTATGTCATTCATGGTATATTATTAAGGCGATGAAACGCCGTACAAACGATTTTGATTTGGAATCCTCCATGCACTTATGACACTGATAGTACGCTCCATAGCACGTATTGAACGTTAACTTCACATCTAATAACAAGTGAAGACCTAGCTGAGTGGAATAGCAATAAATTGCCGATATCTTGTCTCTAGTTCGAGCCTCAATCTCTTCGTCTTTTGGCGGTGTATTTTAGATTTTAATTTTGTTTTACTGTGTGAAATCGGCTTTGGCCATATTTTTTTTAAGACACAACCATTTTAACGATGATTGTGTGGGCGGACGCCCTGATAGTGTAGGCGGACGCCCTGACGGCTGCGAAGGTCACAGCGCGCGATGGCCGTTAGGATAATAAGGGGATACCGTACGATTTCCTTTGAGGCAGCGAGCCTTCTAGCCGGATCCCCGCCCTGGGACCTTGACGCAAAGCTCCTCGTGTCACTCTATTGGTGGCGTGCGGAGGCAGTCGAGCGGGGCGAGCGCCTGGTGCCTCGACAGGTTGAAACACGAAGGGCAGAACTCCACCAGGCCTTAGTGGTGGAGTGGCAGACGCGTTCAGCGCAACCCACGGCGGGGCACGCCGCTATAATAGCGGCGGTAAGGCCAATTCTACAGGAGTGGCTTAATCGGAGCCACGGCGCCCTCAGCTTCCGGCTGACGCAGGTGTCTACCGGACACGGGTGTTTCGGGAACTATCTGTATCACATAGGCCGGGATCCGACGTCTCAATGCCACCATTGTGGTGATTGTCGCGACGACACAGCGTGGCATACGTTGGCGGAGTGCCCAGCTCGAGCAGCGCCGTGACTTGGTCGTGGCCTTAGGTGCCGTAGGGTAGCAGGCCTCGAGGCGGTGGCGCCATGTTTCGTGCGCGCCTCACAGTGGACCTCAGAGTGGAGTCCTGCGGTCCTGGGGTGACAGTAAGAGTCTGACAGTACCCTTCGCCCTTCCCCGAGGGCGGTGGGTCTCCTTGGGTATCAGGTTGGAAAACCCATGAGGGTTTAAATAAAAAAAGGATGTCAACGATATGCTTTATGTCTAATTCTGCCCAGGCGTTTTGAAGTTACAGTGGAATAAACAAAATTCACATACATATATATATAAAATATAACACTCCTTTTTTGGGCAGTCGTAGTAAATATAGTAAGTCCCACCAAGTGTGGGAGAGCCATGCTTCGGGCACGAATGGGTCGGCTCCACCGGAGTGATACCACGGCCTCACAGAAAACCGGCGTGAAACAACCACAGTGTTGTGTTTCGCCGTGTGAGTGAGGTTACCGGAGGCCCAATCCTTCCCCTTCCCAATCCCTCCCCAGTTCCTAAATTTCCAAATCCCTAATCCTTAAAAGGTCGGCAACGCACTCGTAACTCCTCCGTAGTGGGTGTCCATGGGCGGCGCTGATTGCTTACCATCAGGCCAATGCCTGCCCGTTAATCCGTCTGCCCGTTTGCTGCTTGAGATTATAATTAAAATAATCTCAATTCATTCCGATGAATAAAAATAATATTGAAATAGAAATAGTGACTATATCTTTGTTTAATTGAAACAAACGTTAGGGTAAAGTGGCAGTTAGATTGATGGAATGGATAGAAATCCTAATAGGTATTGATGGTGAGCCCACCTGCGCTGCACACACGCCACTCGCTGCCAGAACCTGTACTTCCCCACAGTCTTCCAGGTGTTCCTTACACATACTCGAGGCTCCTTCGTTGGCGATTTACTCTCTCTCTTTATTCCATGGCTGCCAGTTTCGGAGCTCCAATGCACGACTTCCACTAAAACATATATTCTTATATCAGACGGAATTTGAACAACTTCTAAAATAGCATTATTAAAAATAAATGAAACTAAAATTAAAACATTGCCTGACAACAGACCTGTAAGTACTGTAATCTAGTTCCTTATATATAATAAATAGGTAAGTCCTTATAAACTCTGGCAATTGTTTTTTTGTAGTTTGATAAATTTACAGAACAGCTTGATTCCGTGAAAGTACAACAGTAATTAATTTTATTAAATATTAATATATTATTTAGAAACTAAAAAAGCTCAAACTTACAAAGTGTAAATACCACAGCAGCGACGATGTATGCGTCAGGCAGCATAACTTTGGTCGTGTGACTGCCACACTGAGAATTGCAATATCTGAGTAATGTTGTAAAGTTAATTGAGTATAGTTTATTTGTGCCGGCGAGCGGCCAGCGCGCAGGGCCAGCAGATGTCGCGCGACGCCGCGATAACGCCTTTATACAATTTCACGCGCTTGCCTTAATCCTTTCTTCTTTTGTATGCAAACAACCGCATTCTAAGAAATGCACTTCTTTAAACTTGTTTCAATATGAAAGCTGATATTGAGGGATAATCATCAAATTACTTCTCGTGGTGAGTAGGCGAAGGCGAGAGGGTGTATCAGACTCTTATTCACTATGTAAACCTCTCGATTCCTTTTCCTCATATATAGTAGTAGTACATTACAGGTTGCACCCGCAACTTCGGCTGGACACCGGCTGCAATAATTGGCCCCATGTCTAGTGCTCTGATAGCTCTATAAGATGCTCATATTTACCATCAGTAGACTCATGTAATCCGTCGTGAAGAGTGTAGTTACATACTTCGCCTCCCTCTTTGCGAGCATAACAGCTTCGCAGAAGGAGGAGACGGAGGTTCCTCTCGCATGTGTTACTCATTGTTAGAGTTATCGCCAGATATTATTGAGGCAGCAGACTTTTGTTATTTTCTGCTTCGTGGTGACTAAGCTATTACAATTAGTCGTGCATTGTTAACTTTATTTTAATGAAAAAATTCAAGGGCATCCGTTGAGCAACAGTATACAGGGCGTATACTGTTGCTCAACGGTTTGCGCTTTCTATCACCACACAATGGAATCTCGCACGTTTCTAATTCTGTATGAGTTATGTAAGTGTCAGTTGTTATTATAAAAAAGATATTTTCAATGTCGAATCTTTTAACAAAAGGTAGTGTAGCTATAATGATAATCTATCTACTTCATTGCTTTTGTTTAAGTTTTTAGAAAATATTGGTTTCAAGAAAATTTTCTCCAACAGACTAACAAACTCAATTCTATCAAAACACTAAAACCCGACCATAGCTTTTATAGATGTCATTCAAGGTTTTTTTTGTTGCAGTGCTCTGGAGTGCCAACCTTCCAAACTGTGCAGAGTATGCTAGTAATCGATATTTATGTATAGTGCATAAGGGTCGTAGCCTCATTTTAGATTTGGCATCCCCTCTACACATTTACGAAATATGGGTGGTAATAGGTCCGTCAAAAATAAGTCAAAATCATTTATTTCAATTAGACCCATACAGGCAAATTTGATCGTCAAACAAAACGTCTGCTAAGGCCATAGTCGAGAGGCTCAGAGTATGTCTCGCTGTGGTCCAGTATCGCGTGTTCAGGCCCACCAAGTGTCTGGATCTGCTAATCATGGGCCTGAACGACTCCGAGGCAGCCGCTATCGACAGGACTAGTTCAGTAAAAGCGTAACAACTGAAGAATTCATGAAGTAGTCAAGATTAGTTGATCAGATCATAATTCGTCTGTACTCTGTGTGAATTCACAAGGATAGCTTTGTTTGTTATATGTTATAAAACTGTAGTCAAGTAAGGATATGTAGATGTTATTGTGTAGGCATATAAGCTAGGCTATTGCATTGGGTACAAAACCTGTAAAAATAGTCTAAGTTTTGGAAAATAAATAAATAAATAAAAATAATAATATCGAAATATAGTTGGTATAATATTTACACAAGAAAGTTTCCCTAGAGGATTTTCGGATGTTAGAAATAATGAAATTCGGTCAGGTACTTGTCAATAAGTCGTATATTGCTGCTTCACATACAGATAGCAAGGGAATATAACTCAAATAAACAGTAGGTACCAGTAAACCTTTTTATACACACAGCCGGTAATAGTGGAGCCGTGGGTTGTTCGAAAAACAAAACGATTTTTTAATTACGGTTCGCTATTTAAGTTCTTAATTATATTTCAACTTATACGATACAAATGATAACTAATTACGACAAAATTCAAGTAATGAATAAAAGTGAGTCGTTTACTAACATTATTATATTATTTTCTCTTATAGGGCGCAGACCACTGTCAAAGCCACTGTCAAGACCACGATAGATATGAAGGAGGAACTTAGGAAGGAACGTTATAGATTCAAATACAATCCTCATAAAGGCTATGAGCCATACTGGGTGGGCGGCGACTACGTACTAACCACTACCACGCCTAAGCCGGGCACCACCGTGACGGAAGCGCCGAGAGTGTGTTTATACGACTGCAACTTTGTATATCAGAAGTATGTTATTTTGCGCCACTTTCTATTTAGCCTATTTATATTAACGACTACCCATCTCTTGGTAACTATACTTGGCATTTTAATTAGATTCCTGATTTGACAATTTCAGTGTTGCAACGTTATGACAAGTATCTACTAAATAGTGACGTTGCAAAATTATTCGATATGGAAATCAAATATTTCCGAATCGATTACTCTCGTTTATAAATTTACTCTCGTAAACTAAGTTTATCAGGAAATTAAATATTACTGAACCGATAATTTAGTTTTGACAATTAATTAACGATCTGATATTTTTCTTTTATCATTGTAGATGAAATTAATAAAAAAATATGGTAATCATTTATTTTATAAATTGTCGCCGTCATCGCTATCGCTAGTACTTTCTGTAACACTTATTATGAATTATGTCTGTGATATTTATTGTCAATTAATATATCTAGCTTAGCAATTTTTTCCTTTTCTTTGACAACATGGGATACGCATTTAGACCATTCGGTAGCCGTAATTGTTTTAATGCCTTCCTGTAACCAATTCACTAATAGTTTATCGATTTTTGTGTTCATCACTACACTGTTATATGTGGTGTCATTATTTCACAAAATGACAGTGGTTAATTTTAAATCTGGAATCGAATTAAAATTCTGACTATAGTGAAACAACTATCATATGTTTAACGTGAAATCTCAAAACAGTACAGTCGACCGCACATCGATAGAATCACTTCGGCATTGAAATGTTTTAAAGTTGAACATGCGAAATAAAAGAGATAGTTATATTTCTCAATGTTCTGTGTTGTTGTTAATTTGTTGTGCAAGGCTTGGTCTGTGCATGAGCGCGCGTCGTTATCCTACCGCACGTTAAATCACAGCATAGCTTATTAATTTGTTAAAAATTTAAGTTTTCACTCTTCGTTGTTTTAAACTCAACAAATTTTCTTGTGAACGAAACAATTTCTTTCTCTATGTGGTCTAGAAGTCGTTGCCATGGGCGATATGTATGAGTGCATAAAAATATTTTTTTGTATAATGTTACCCCACCCCAAGCAACGTGGTTTGGCATGTGTGATTTTGATAATGCGCATCGTCCAAATCAATCAAATCAAATCAAAATAATTTATTCCAACTAAACCATAAATAGGTACTTTTGAAACGTCAAAATAGAATAGTAGTCTGTCAGTCTGTTCGTCAGTGAAGCTAGGTGCTCGTTCCAAATTGTAGTTTCGAATGGAGAAGAACGAGAAAGAAACTCAATCGTTACTCTTTTCAAAAAAATATTTGTTTTACAATTCACCAATAATACATTTTTATACATTACTGTACCCCTATGTAGGATGTAAGAACAATGCAGAGACAAGTTGTTAATAAAAAGGAACAAATGATGGTCTGTCTAATCTATCATTAAAATTTTAATCCTTCGTTGTCTCGAACATGGCGCTCACATATGCGTACTCACAATCCAAAAGAATGCTTCTATATAAACTCATTCAAGGTTTCATTAATTTTGAGAATTTTAATAACTACTGACTACATATTTGAGTATTGTCCAGTGGAGCCGAACCACCATGCTGCCAGGCATTCTATATACTCAATATAATCTGAAAGTTTGTAGTATGCCTGTCTACATAATTCGCGTTTAATATAAGTTTTAAATTTTCGTTCATTAAGATTTAATACACTTCTTGGAATTTTATTGTAAAAATTTACACAGAACCCCATAAAGGATTTCTGTACTTTGGACAGACGGAATCGTGGCACAGCCAGCCTATCTTTGCCTCTAGTATTAAAATTATGTCTATCGCTTCTTTTTTCAAATAATTGCAAATTTTTCCTTACGTACATAATATTTTCATATATAAACTGACAAGGTACCGTTAGGATATTTATCGTTTTAAATAGTTCTCTCAGAGATTCACGAGGGGGCAAGTTATATATCGCTCGGATAGCCCGCTTTTGCAAAATAAATATTGAATCTACTTCCGCAGCTCGACCCCACAGCAAAATTCCGTACGACATAATGCTGTGATAATAGCTAAAATAAACAAGCCTTGCTGTGTCACGTCTGTGAGCTGTCTAATCTGTCTAACTGCAAAAACAGCTGAGCTCAGTCTTCCCGAAAGCGTCTTTATGTGGGAACCCCATTGAAGTTTATTGTCTAGCGTAATACCTAGGAACATAGTCTCGTTAACAAATTCTAACTTTTGCTCATTTAAAATTATGTCACAATCATTACTGTGTACGTTGGGCAAGCTAAATTTAATACAGTTGACTAGCTTACAGTTTCATCCTACTCCTATAAATTATTTTGTTTTACTTCCTTGATAACTAACACCAATACTGCTGTTTTAAAACGTTAATATATAATTGATTTATTTAAGGATTAAGGCAGTATGTGCGATCTGGGTGCATGAGCTGCCCGATAAAAGAGGTTATCCAGGGAGTGGAAACCCTGCCTACTCGATTACGAAGGCTTATAAAACTTACACATATTGTGGTTTTCTTGCTGAACAGTGTAAACAAAAGCCGTTTGATAGCGAGCGTGAGTTTATTTTTAACTAATAATCCATAAAATGTTGCCTCATACTGCCTTCTTTATCTATATTTCTTATGAGATAAGGTTGCATACGTGCATACAGATCGTTTGAGGTAAGCAGTTGGCGCTATAAGAGCCTGAAATACCAATTATATAACAATACATTTACAGCCTAATATCGATTGTTTTGTGTGTTTTGATTTTTTATGAGAAGTGTCTTTTGTCCACTGGGTTTAATGTATTTTTTTTGTGAGGTGAAAATCATCAAATGATTTCTCCCGCCCAGGGCCGGGCGGGAGGGAGTGTCAGACTCTTATTGACTAAAAACCCCCCTGTTCCTTCTCCTGCTCTGGGCCGAGGTCGCGGTGCCTCATTGCGCTTACCCCGCAATCCCGGCTGAACATCAGCCCTTTAGGGCCCCGTTTGTGGTGGTCTATTGGCTCTTTGAGGCGCGTGCGGAACGCTACGCGCCGTACGCTCGGGCCTGGCGGCGAGCTGCCCTTACTCGCCGACCGCAGACCCGTGCACTGGGTTTAATGTATGGCTTTAAACTTTGCTTTCACTTTGTAGAGAGTTTCTGGTTCTAGTTCTTATTTTATCGTTCTTTTTTGGAAACTAATTAATTTACCCCGTAGCTTCAATCCACTAGTCTTCAATATATGTATGCGGTCGACCAGAAACAGACCCAAGTGAGCTGTGCATAATGTTCCGCGCGGTGCTCAAGGAGTCAATGGATCACCACAGATGGGGCCCAACATGGCCAATGCTTAGCTAGGGTCGCAGGCCAAGCGCAATAAGGTACCACGGCCTCGGCCGGAGCAGGAGAAGGAATGGGGGGTTTTTAGTCAGTAATAGTCCGACACTCTCCCCATACCCCGGACGAGAGATCATGTGATGATTTTCCTTCCACAAATAGGGGTCGCTTGGAAACTTGTAATGAAAGTTGACTCTATGTTATACAAAATTTTACAGGTATAATGTTATAATAATAGCAATCACTTCTACTAACAATACTTAGAATCGTTTCATAACAATAACACTATTTGTTTAATTGGCAATATGAATGACAATAGCGGCTACATCACGAAGCTATCATTAAGTGTAATTTATAATGTTGCATATATAATAGACACGAATAAGATTAATTCATTCTCTTATTTATACGATACCCACATTCGTCCACATTATGACTGAGCAATCGGAACATAATCCTGCCTCGCCGACATATGTACGGTCGAATTGAGAACCTCTCCTTTTTAGAAGTCGGTTAAAAAATAGGCGATGACGATAGGGACGGAACTAAACGAGCGCAGCAGTCAAAAGATAAACATTTTACAACATTTTGATACGCGAAGTACGTAGTACTGTCTGTCTGTCGGTGTGTGGACCTGTTTAAACTTTTAGCTGTAAAGAAAACTTTCAATATCATAAAAAGTATGTAAGACAAAAGAAACAGCATTTTTAGTGTAATTTGTAAAGAACCTTAGGTGTGTAAAAGATCTATACAATGATTCGACGGAAGTAAGTTGTTCTTACTCCGTGAATGATCCATAATTTCAAAACATACAATCTATACATACTTTTAAATATGATTTTCAGGAATTATGTTTGTCCATCTCGGCAAGTGCATTACTGAGGAAAAATTGGCAAAGCCGTTGTGGGAATCCAAGAACGCAGTCAGCAGAATGCAGTGGTACCTGACTAGCTTTGACTTACAAGAAGACCCATTCAAAACGACGCCGACGTCGACGATGGCAACCACTAAAGTGATCCAATAAAACAGTATAATATCATTGTAGTTGCATGTATTTGTTTTTGGAGTCTGATACTGTAGCCGCCCGACTAGATCCATAAATCGTTAAAATGTTATAAACTAATTAGCATTATTTTATTATTCAATATGACATGCGGTCTTACATTGAGTTATTTAAGTACTATTTTTTTTATTAAATTTCATCATTAAAACATTTATAAAAAAATTATACAGGAGCTAGTGCAAGACATTTGTATAAGTATGCGGAAATAGTCATCACCTAATCTAGTTTTTCATATAAGTCATAGTCTGTCTTGTCGGTAGTAATCGCGAGACTGGCAAGTGCGATTGCAGAGCAAGAGTATCTCAGATCGAATCAAGTTTTGTAAGATATTTCAGGTAAAGTATTTTGACACTACTGTGGACAGGCCATGAACACGAACTACGTGTCCACGTGAAAGTGATTCGTCGAGGTCATGACCCTCAGTATTGAGGACAATCGACCCAAGGCGGATGATTGCGGGACGCATAGGCCAGTTTGATCGGAGTGCTGCAGCCCAAACCGCCTTACGTCCCCAATCACCTACTCTGGTGGTGCGCAGGTTCCTGGGCAGCGCCGAGTTCTTATGAGTTGCTGAATTGTACGAGGACTTTGAGTTACGGAATTGGCTGTTATTGTATAAAGACATCAATTTGTTTTATATTTTCAAAAGTATTATCCGTATATTAGTTACTGTCCTTAGTTAGTTTCAAATCTGTTTGATATGCTGGCGTCTCTGTTGAGGTTAGTTCCTCGGAGCAGCCAACCCTGGCCAGGGCGCGTTGGTTGGCGGCCGAGCGGCTCGTCCTCCGCGGCGGCCGCCTGCAGCAGCAGCATGCGTCGCGGCCGCGAGCTTGTGTTACACGGGCTGCCGTGCACCAGCAGGTACGAGAACACCACCACGTCACCACGCTCGCATACCACTGGTGCCGCTCTTTCAAACGGGAACTTTGTCTGAAAGGAAAGTTAATGACAGCATCAGTTATTGGAATAGCAGACCTCACGCTACATTATCCATCTGCTCTCATTACATACGCATTCAGAACTTTATCGACAAATGATCAAATTTTTCATCAATGTCTTTATCATGCAAAATATCGCTGGTTGGGTATGAGACTTACTAACTGAAAGAAGTTACTAAGGAAATCGGTCGCTCATTACTTGATCTACATAGTGGAAGTTAGACTCTTTGGCGCCGATGTCTTCCTGAGGGCCCAGCTTGTGAGAGCCAGGGTACACGAACAGGCCCCCGTTGTCGGGCCCCGCTGCGTCTAGGTGCAGGAAGGCAGCTATCATGGAGTCGTGCTTGTATGGGAAGTAGTGATAGTCCTGCGGATAATATTAATTGTTTTTAAAGCAGTAAGTAATTACGCAGAGGTTGGGGATAGACTGCTGCTCCTTGTTTTGTGATCATAACTACTACAATAGACAAATTTTAGTAACTTTATTTTTTTTTTATGTAATAGGTCGGCAAACGGGTGGACGGATTACGTGATGGTGAGAAATCAGCGCGGCCCATGGAAACCCACAATGGAGGAGTTACGAGTGCGTTGCCGACCTTTTAGAGATTAAGGTTTTGGAAATTTAGGGATTGGGGTGGGATCGGGAGAGGGGAAGGATTGGGCTTCCGGTAACCTAACTCATGGCGAAACACAACGCTGCGGTTATTTCACGTCGATATTCTGTGAGGTATCACTCCAGTCGAGCCGACCCATTCGAGCCGAAGCTTTTCTCTCCACACTTGATCGTTTTTAATTATAATTATTAAATGATTAAATACTTAAAGAAGATACCTACCTGATGCATAGGATACGCAGCGCCCTTTTCAGGAGGCTTCAAGTGTGCCTTGGTGTGATGCAACACGATGTTGCTGGTCTCCATGATATCTTCCAGCGCATCCAACAGGACCTTGTTGAAGAGGAATGTGTTGAACACTGCATGGTGGTACTGCAGGTTGTGGATCCCTTTCACCTGGAATAAGTCAGCGTCTCAGTGATACAATTGTTGTTCATTAGTCTCGCTACAAGTCGAGAAACGCTAAACCGATTCGCCGACAGTCCAAACACTTTTTTATTTGATAGGGCGGCAAAACACAGGCTTTTCACTTGGCCTTAAGCAACTGTATTTGACTAGGGGATGTGGGGAATTTGGTCATTGGGGATGAAGAAGAGGGAGGATTGGACCTCCGAAATTGTAAATTCATCTTTTTTCCTATGTACACTGTTATATTATAGTGTGTTAGCTTGAACGACAGACATATTGAAGGACCCGATTCTAATGCTCGAATAATACAAACTTTTCCATAAGATCAACATGAAAATCTCGAAAAACTCTCCATGTAAAATGATCAATCAGTTGTTGCGATTTGTATTGAAATATTGGTCCTATAAAAAAATAATCTCTAATATGCCCCTAATTTAATTTAACTCACTGTATAAGTAATATTTTTTTTTATTACCTAAAAGATGTTTAAATTGCTACAAAACTGTCATTTTTAAACTTTGAAATAATAGCTGGTTTTGAGGCGGTATGGTGGTTTGAAGGGTCAGCTAGTAATATTATATTCAACAATAATAGTTTTAAGCCAATACTTCATTTGCTAGATGAAACTATAATCCTATACCTACGTTATTAGTAAGTAGCCCTCAAAAACAAGTGCCTTACAGAATTGAGAGATGTATAACTAAGCAAAAAACAATGTTATGCTAAAAATAATTTGTGCAGCGAAAAGTGGAAGAAAGGTAGGAAGGCCTGTTGTACCCTACAGTGAGATGACACCGGCTAATAATGAGGATGGTGATGATAATGATAAATAATTAGGTTCCACAATATATACATATATCGTACTAGCAACCACTTCCTCTGCTAAGCTCTAAGCCTCTACGGTATAATGTCCAGCAATGAATTAATAGATAAATACAACTGTGGCTTACTAACTTTATGTAGACAAACATATTATAATGCTTGAAGAGTCCACAGGATATCATACCTACACCAAAATAAATAATGTTCCAGTGGATTTTTGCTTGAACAGAATGTCTCAAATGTTGTAAAACTGCATTATATCGTCAAGCTTGATGAAATTGTAAATGCGAGTGTCCAGTTACTGATAACATTTGGTAAGACTAGCAGAACAACGTATACAACAACGATTCGTTGAATATAGGAACCGGGGGTAAGAGTACTGACCGACAGACTGACACTTTATATCTTTAAAATTTATTTAAAATTTAAAATTTAAATAATTTTGACTTTGACTTTGTGGCTAGTGTTGAGCTTAATGACGTTAAATATGAGAGTGTAGGACAAAGCATTGAGTAGGTACTTACCGTTTGTGTTGCATCACTCTTCCTGTCGTTCGCATCACTGCCTACCCAGGAGCTCTCCATCTTGTCCTGATTCTTCCTCGCGAATAACTTGTCATACTCCTCGCTGATAGCATTCAGTTCATTTTCAGGAAGCACTGATTTCAGGACTATGTATCCGTTGTCTTTGTAAAATTGTTTTTGTTCCGGTGTAAGTCGCCCCATTGTGATCTAGCTTCAACGTCTTCCATGTAATGATTGGAATATTTTGTTCGTAAACATTAACTCGATGATAAACCGTACGTATGGACACTTGGGTTATCACTACAACAATATTTTTACGTAACAAACCGCAGTGAGCCTTGAACTTTGAAATAAAACTGTTATTTATAGATATCATGTATGTCATGTTTTGCACTACTATTTAATGTATAAACACCGTCCAGTTGCTTCTTCTGTAATTCTGTTTTGTGGTATCATTTTTTTGACATAGTGGAGAATATTTTTGCAATACAATGTTTTATTTTATCTCTCTATCAGGAAACAAGTTAGTGTCGGCAGAGTGACCGAACTGCGCTTGGCACACGTATGTACATCTTCATGAGTAGATAACAAAGTACAGTACACACCAAATTTTTGATATCCAGAAACCCTACAAAGGTAGTTTGACTTTAACAAGATCACTTTATTTCATTCGAAATGCTGTTTTCTGCTCTAATTAGATTAAATAGATATTCTTCCGAGTCTGTGGCCTACGTGAATAACATCCATTGATACAGTAGTCGAACTTAAACTCTAGTGCAGACTGTATTGTGAAATGTTCTGTTAATGTTGCGCTCTCGTCGGATATCGATGTTTGTTGTCGTTATGTGACATAACTGAAAGGTTCCCTAACATTCTATTGATATGTTAATCAATATTACACACAGTAAGGAATGTTAGATGTGCGACCCCAGGCCACCCTGTGGGTAGCGCTAGACAGAATCAGAATCATTTTATTTGTGAAAAATATGTTTCTACATTTAAAAGATTTTAGATTAGGTACTCAAAGTGCGCTATTAAATATTGAAAAGAAAAGGTAAAAATGATGTTATTTTAACTTTTCTTTAAACGACTAAAATACGAAGAAAACAGAAGTAAAATCTTATACGAGAAAAGAAACCATAAGTATTTAAATTATAATTAAAGCCAAGATACTGTCAGTCACACACACACACAGTCTTAATATGACAAAAACAGTCTTTGAACTTAAATTTAATACATATCATATAAGTATACGTCATACCGCTTAAAATATTTTATAAAATAGATTATCATTTATTAAATTTTCAACAGTAAAGTAAAGTAGAGATTATTTGTCGAATTTAATTAAGGGCTAGCTAGGGCTATTTTTAAATTATCAGGTATTTTTATATAGGTATAATTCGGAGCCACATACCTATATAAAAAAACTCTTTTTCATTAAAGCGGTTCGGCATTTTTTGTCACACAGATTGTTTGTATATTGAGAACGTATTGGAGTTTTTTTAACATCATCGACTCTTTGAAACACATGTCAATTAATTTTGACAAAAATACCGTTTCGTAAGTGCTGGTTGCTGCTGGTGGTAAATGAGGAATGAGGTCACAAGATTCAGTAGTTTTTGAGTTACACATGGACCGTCGATCGATCGTTTTTGAACTTTTAAGATCTGTTCACTTTCACATTACTCCAAAAAATATTTCCCAACCTCTGAACAGATCTAGAACTCAGAACTGATCCGTGACATGAAGATTAATTTATGTATTTTTAGAAAAAATACTTCGATTTGTGTTTTTCACTTTAGCTTACTATCAATCAAAATACATAAAAAAATTGCTTTGTCCATATTTTCTATTTGACAGTTGTCATAATTATATAACATGAACTCGAGGTTTATCATACGTTTACGTACGTGTAAATAAGCTACTCCATTCTTTTATTCAGGCAAATTTATATCTTTCTCGTAATCAACAAAGTTATTACATTTACTTTTATAATGGCTATAATATCATCAAAGAGGACCGATGGTAGTAGGCGAGGAGAAGGTACATCAGTGTATCGGTTGCCCAGTCTTGTTAGTGGTCTTAGTGCGCCCCATCCGTGGTAGTCTGACTGACGGCATGTGCAACAACAGGTCCACCTTCTACTACAGCTTCATATTTAGGGTGGGCCTAGCTTAGTACTCAGAGACCCCGTGGCTGATAGTGCAGTCTTTTTTATCAAAGCCATTACAATTACAATATGTGCTGCTAGTAACTTGAGCTCTCTATATATATTTTTTTTATTTTATAGTTCGGCGAACAAGCGTACGGATTACCTCAGCGCCGCCCATTGACACCCGCAAACACAGAGCAGTTACGAATGCGTTGCCGACCTTTTGGGGATTTGGAGAGGCTCACTTACACGGCGAAACACAACGCTGTGGTTGTTTCACGCCGGTTTTCTGTGAGGCCGTGGTAATCACACCGGTCGAGCCGACCCATTCGTGCCAAAGCATGGCTCTCCCACACTACTTTATTACAAACACATTGCAGTATCGAGCTGTACTCATTGCTCGCCAACGTGTCGACCTATTTCATTCCTAAACATTGGCACCTACAGTAGTACTCGTATTTCTTCAAGTTGTGCAGTTTGGTGAATACACATGTTTACATGTTCAGTGAAGTGCAAAAATCCTGAAATTCTTTGGCAATACTGGAACCCATGTCTTGCGCGAGCTAAAATATTAAAAGTAATGTAGCCAAGCCAGTAACCACGTCGTTTGTTTTGCTACTTTGGGTTTCATTCCAAATACAAGTTGTACAGACACTACGGTGAGTAACTTCGAGGCTTTGCTTTTAAATAAAAGGGAATGATCATATTGAGAAAGTCAGTCAGTTATATATCATCTTCGTCAATAATAGTTAAAAAGGGACAGGATGTGAAGTAAGCATCATACAGGGTGTAAGGGACAGCCCTCCACAAATTAACAGGGTGCATTCAGCTCCTTATTCTGAATCATATTCCAGTGAAAATTCTTTCAGGAAAATTTTCAATTTTTTTTTCGTTTTTTCATTTCCTACACCTCTATTTCAATGTATAATTACATTCTATGTATGAAGAATAACATTAATGTAAATAACACAGCTAAAACAAAAAAATACGCAATGGTTGTGTGAATTCTCTAAAGAACTACGCATGAAATCAGCTGTTCAATTTCTACCTAGCGCGAGTCGTTTGAACTCACCGCACCGCGGTCACGGCGCAGCGGCTCGGATCCCGTCCAACGTACAGAATAGCTGCGTCCCTTTCTATCGCCCCGCCTCCGCGTCTCCCCGTTTCTTTGCACAATGTTTGCCCGATTGAACCAGTGTTGCCAATTTTTAACTTTTGTTACCTCAGGTAGTAAACGAAAATGTTAGAACTAGCGAACTAAATGTTAAAACTTGAGAACTCCTTTGCATTCATAATTACGTTGATGAGATTTTCATTAATCAATTAATGAAAATCTTGTCGCGCACATAAATTGAATAAGAAATAAATAAAGATTAGTCTAGTTTTAATTTTAAAGCATTTACAAATACTACCTAATTTATTAATTGATTGTTCTTTTTAAGCGATTACTGGCTAGTTTTTAAACTACTTACAGATTTTTACATGGCTTCACAATAGCCATGAATTGATAGTCGAGCCAGAAATTAAACACAATCTCCCTGGAATGGAAGCACAGCTTTCTATCACACTGCACTTTTATTATTCTAAATTAACTAAACAATGAAATTAGAATTAAATTGATTTAATCAATTCATTTCTCTAAAAAAAATAACAGAATGATAAATTACGAACATGCATATTTTTTTATTTTTTACCCCGAAATTTTGTAATTTTCGTGTAATTGGCAACAACAGATTTATGTTTGTGTGTGTCTCATCACATGCAGTCGCCATTGTGCCTTGCTGCGATGTTATTGTTTGTGTACCGCGAGCGTGTGTCGGTACGGATCGCTCGCGCATTCGGCTTAAAAGTTTTGTTATAAGTAGTGTTGTTAAGTTTTATTAGTTATGTAGTGTGTGAAGTGTAGTGAAGTTTTGTTGTAGAAATTGTGCGAAATTACTACCTAGGTACGTTTAGCGCGCGTGATTATGGGGAGATGATAATGTGTTGTAGTAGTGTAGGTATCCTGACCGTCGCCATCCATCAGACTCCAGGATAATTACTGGTGACTATCAACGCTTGCTAGAAAACCAGCCCATTGTTCCCAGACAAAAAGGCGCCGGAAGACCAATACCTACGTGGATTTTGGAATTGGTTCGCTAACGTAACGAGATGCTACCACTTACCAGTGCTTTCCTATTTAAACGTAGTTTAGGTAGGTTTGGACCGCAACCGTGGCCAGCACGATCCCCAGACCTAACCCATTTGGACCCCTTTTTGTGGGGTTACGTAAAAGAAGAAGTGTTTGTGAGTGCGTGTGCAAGTGAGTACGAAATGCGAGACCGCATCACAAATGCTTTCCAGAGCCGGAAACCGGAGCGATTCTAAGGTACCTACGCATTTTTCTTTTTTTATCATTTATCAGTTACCATGTTATGATTGTTAGATTTTTTTTGTAAGTAATGCAGCTATCTTTTAAATAATAATTTATTGTTATTAAAACGTGGCGCGAGCGCGATTATTACATTGTCTTTTGTAAGTAATGCGGCTATCTTTTAAATAATAATTTATTGTTATTAAAACGTGGCGCGAGCGCGACCGTTTGTCTGAACGTAAGGTCGCGGCGCTGCCCATAGTGTAAAGTAATAATACTAAAAGCGCTGCCGTTCGCTGCGTGCGTTTGCGGTGGCAGCGATACATTGCGTGTAAGGTAATGAAACAAATCGGTTTAATTGGATTCCCATAACGTTCCTGAAATAATTTCATGTACCGGTCAACTTAAGACGATATACTGAATCCACCCTATCAGTTTGCGGAAGGCTGTCCCTTACCCGGGGCTGCGGGGTAAGCGCAATGAGGCACCGCGACCTCGGCCCAGAGCAGGAGAAGGAACGGGGGGGTTTTTAGTCAGTAAGAGTCTGACACTCTCTCTCGCCTTACCCTGGGCGGGAGAAGTCATTGGATGATTTTCCCCTGACAAAAAAAAAAAAGCGCTAGTTGAATATCCGGCTATTGACGACAACTAACAGGAGGCACGCGATTGTGAGACACGCCGGGATACATGTTCCGGCGTACATACATCTGAATAGGTACTCGTTAGCTGAGATTTTAATAATTATATAGATTTCTATGATTCTGCAACGAAAACAGTTGAAGTAGATAAGTAGCACTACGCTTATACACACAGCCGGCTTCCTGAGCTTCCCTAACTAATGTTTTGACATGCCGAAAATGTTTATAATTTATGCTTTTGCTTTGTTACATGAAATGCTAAAAAACAATGTTATTTCATTGTTGTGCGTCACAGACGAGATAAAGAGGCTGAGTGCGAGGCTGCCGGTGTATCTCATTATTTCACAAACAAATCTCACCGTCTCTATAATCCGGGATTAACATAGTTCCCAAATGAGGCGCCTGTCGAAAATGATCCGCGCTCTCTTGCTGCCTTCTCACTTACACTGATTTGGTTTACGTTACATTTTTGAGAATTCATTTGATTTTTTGGTGGCTTCATTTGTTCGTGAAATACTTTGTGAAGTGAGCCAGCCTTCGTCTCCTCATCCGTGCAGGATGTTTTTGGTTACATCCATCAAAGTAATGCCAATAACGTTACGTGTATAGCATTCATCATATTATTAGTGGATTATCTCTTTTCTTCTTCTCTTAAATAATTAAGTTGTCTATGTATGAACGCTGTGTGTTACAGGTACATAGGCATGCTTCTTTGGTCTTTGGTTGTATATTTATTACTAGTATATAGTTTATAATATGCGTGCTCTTGGTATACCAATAAATAAATAAATAAACATTGAATATGTTTTTACATACATATTTATTCTGTGTGACTGTTCAGTTTAAATGAAAATATTTATCAATTTTTAATCTAACGCAAAAGTAACGCCATTACTTATATTTAACATCGCTATATATTTATATCGCTATTATAAATATAGCGATGTTAATAAAAATTAAATTATCCCTTAATACATTTCAATTACTACGATATTTTTCCTATAATAAAATACGTTTTATGTTTCAAAATCAAAGCAGAAATTGGGTTCCGTACACACTGTTTACAGGAAAACGTCGCATTATAATACGGGGCATATTAGGTGGCAATAATTGCCGCTATCTTTAACACCAAAGGAAACACAGTCTTAGAACAGTCGTATATCATATTTATCGTACATTCGGCACTCCACGAGATGTATGCACGCGTCGATATACGGCCGCCCGCTCGCAACCATGAATATCGCCGGCACCGCATTATCCATTGACAAATGTCTCACCATAACTGAAATTTATGCAAAGAACCCGTCGATGGTTAGGAAAATATTTATTTGCATCGCTTTTATCAAATGCTCGGACATAACAAATAGCTTTCTGATGTACGGGATGTTTGTTTGTGTTCGCAGCGTGTCTTTAAAAGTGTTGTGCTTTGACGAGGTGCCTAAGAGTCGCGAGTCGCGCTCGGCTGATATATTGTTCAGAAAGCGTTTCCCCTTATTTATGTTGAGTTTCCTTGTTTTTCTTAGTGAAAGCTGCGAGTGAATTGATATCGCGATATTTTTTCATTTTTTATTTTTGTTGGCTGAGGGTAAGTGAAGAATGTTTGTCTATTTCACTTAATAGCGTATATGAGCTCCGTGTACAAATGTACATATATTTTACATTTACGAGTTTCTAACTTTCTTGGAGGCTTGCTGACGCAGACTACGGTGTCCATCGTACCTAATATGTATATAAAGTTTGTTACTGCCACAGAAGTAGGCATTAAAACATATTGTATTTCATATGAAAAAAGATTAGGTACTGCCGTAGATGTAACGTATTCGTTCAGTGCATTCGCGAGTACCAACTGATGTGTGTTGTGCTGTTAAAAACGAACTTTTCTTGACCCACTGCCGTGTTCCCAAAGCCGTGGTGCCTTACTGGATTCAAGAAAGTAGAGAGTTCATTCTTATATTGATGTCAATCTTCATTAAATACTTCGGACATGAATGATATTTCCAAGACAAACAGTAAACAGTCTCGGTGGGAATGAGTTCCATGGAGCTGAGTGTTACAGATCTCGGTAACAAATTCGTTAAAGATAAATTGTTGTTGATTCAAACTGGCTTCGAGTGAAACCTGCATTTTAAACAGTTGCGGTCGGTCCGTCGGTCGTAAACGTCGAGCGGAATTAAGATTCTCTGCTCAGTCAATATTTGATGGCTGGTTGTGTAACGGATCGGGGCTTACTTTGTGCAGAACGTCTTATTTATTTGTTTAGAAACCTTGACGAGGACATTTTATTCAATTAATTGCTTTTCCAAATTTGAATCATTTCTATCATCAATTACAAATTTATACTGAGGGACTTGTGCCTTGATTTTTTGCTGATTAGCCCATCGTCTGCGGCTCATGAGTGCTATCGTAGTTTCCATAATGTTATTGGACGCAACATATTTGTGTAAAGTCTTATTTAATTACTGTGTGTAGTTTACCTACAGTTATACATGAAAGTATATGTACATTGTGGACTAGACCGTAACATTAGGACCACTATAAATCGGCTAACAGCTGCTGGAGATACTTTGAACACCAACATAGTCCCGCTGCGAGTACGTTTGAAAGTTTTCATAAAATATTCGTATCAATTTCGGTTACAATGTAATGTTCGCAAGTTGATTAAATTTGCAACCGCAGCGCTCAAAGCTTTCGTTTTGTTTTGATTTAACAAGAGCTCGTATTGGTGTCGGCCTACGCACGTTTTTCGTATGTCAAGTGGGCGTAGAATAAATGCCAGGTTTAACAGGTAAATGTGAGACTATAAGCTGTCGAAAAAACAATGGTTGTAATGTACAAAAAAGAATATTAAATGTGCTTTGTGATAGCTCGCTTAGATTACGTAATTTGGTACATAGCTCTGTACATGACATGGCATCGAGAGATGTTCTCCGGCCACTGTAAGCGCTGGTGTGCGGACGGTGACAAAGGGTAGCTCGCCAGCTAGGTAGTACCGCGCGTATCGTTCTAGGCGCTCCTCAAAGAGTCCCTATAGCTAGCTGATTCTTAACCGGGGGTGCAGGGTAAGCACAACCGCTGCCTCGGCCTAGAGCAGAAGAAGGAACGGGGGGTTTAGTCAGTAAGCGTTTAAAACTATCTCTTACGCGCCGTCCGCTCGAGATAGGTGATATCCTGGATAAGCGCATTAGCTGCTTTTTATTTATTTATTTATTCTTTATATACAATTGCATATCGGAGGACTTAATGCTAGAAGCATTTTCTGCCAGTCAACCAAAGTTTTATCAACACACGGCAAAGCTTGAAGAGCAAGGCTAAGCAGGAATGCCATAAATCGTAAACGTAATTCACAATTGAAACTTAAACTATGGACTTCAAATAAAACTTATTGGTTAGGACATTTATTGAACTATAGTTAGGGTTATTGAACTGTACTGACACTTGCCAGGTCAAGGTTAGAGGTCGGATGTCCAGACAAAAACCACTAATGTTCAGCCGTCCAATTAGACGTGAAGGTTCGCCGTCCGAACATGGTTACAGCTTTACTTATTTGCTAGTGTTCTTTCCACAAATGTCCCGGTTATAATAATACGTCTGCTAGATAAAGTATAATCTATATAGGCTTGAAGCATGTTTTTATTAATCTTATCCACTACAGATGATTATAAACAAAAGCCTCTTTTCCGTCATCCCCAAGCGTCTTATGATCGCAGTAAATTCAATGAAATTTTAAACTGGTGTGCTGTTGCTGCATTTGATACTTGAAATACCACTTTTTTATGTGATTGGTCGGCAAAAGAGCAGACGGATTACCTGATGGTAAGTAATCAGCGCCGTCCATGGACAAGTGTGTTGCTAGCCTTTTGAGAATGAAGGTTTTGTTTATTTAAGGATTGAGAAGGGATCGCAGAAGGGAGAGGGATTAGGCCTCCGGTAACCTCATTCACACGGAATCACGACGGTTGTGTCACGCGGGTTTTCTGTGAGGCCGCGATATCTCTGGCCGAGCCGACCTAGTCATGGCTCTCCCACACTTAACACAGACGTAACTAAAATTTTACAAACTTTTGGAGAACACGAAACACAATAAAATTGGAAACGGACGATGGACGATGTTTGCGACATAATATTTTGAATAAAACTTTACATAATAATGTCGATGATTAATTATTAGGGCGCCAAATTTGAAATTTGATAAATTAATTCAAATGACGACTGCTACAATCGTTTCAAGTTAGGTTTTGAACTGGTTAACGTAATAATGAAAATTGTAGTTGTTATTTTGATAAATTTAAAGGAGATGGTAAAAATCACGTCACCTTACTTGGGACTCAACACAAAGACAGACATTGTAGTGTTGATTTTAATATTAATCAAAGTTATGTCATGTTGCAAGTTTTACAACATGTCTTAGTCGGGTTGATGAGACTACATATTTAATCTTATTTTAGTGCTTGAGAGTGAAGTCTAGACTTCGTTGTGATAGGCGTTGTAGTCGAGTCAATAAATAATGTATGGCGGAGGATTCCAACACTAGACTAGTCGGGAAGCCCGAGACAAATCTAACATGATATTTATAGTTCATTTTTTAAGTTACTTTTCTTTTTTTTCGTATTTCTTATTACGTAAATGTTTAAGTTTTTTTTTATTTCCCCTCACTAGGATTTATCCTGTATTGTGGGTGCGTTTACAAACATACAATTTCACATCACACCAAAACCATTAGTGGATCACACAAAGAGTTGTTCCGTGCGGGAATCGAACCCGCGACACGTTGCGCGGCAGCCAGTTGCCCGGCCACCTTGACAAGCGTACAGTCAAAATCTATCAAATTTTTTTTCTATTTAATAAACACCGCATCAACGTCTTTCACGTAGTTTTAAAGATCTAGGCACACATTAATTTTTGAAGAGTCACCTGCGTGAAACAACCACGGCGTTGTATGTCGCCGTATAAAGACCGTGATTTTTTATATTTATAGTCAAATACAGAAATCAAAGTAAAGTGACAGTTTTCTCTAGCAATAAAACATGGAGTAAATTGTCGACGAATGGAAGTGGGAGTCGCCCAGACAGGCCAAACAAAGCTTACAATAGTTGGTGTCGCTGGCAGCCGCTTACTCGAACATTTGCTGAAATCAAATAAATTTAGACTTCTACAAGAGAAAAATAAATATACCGATGGACGTTGTAGGTTAAGGATTTGCGATGAAATAGTTGTAGAAAATTGAATGGTATAGTAACACTGATGGGTCTTTGTCCTTTTGACCTATAAAATATTTTCACATGAATAATTGAGAGAATATTTTGACACTTGTGACGAGCTCCTGGCCTAGGAGCGATAAAGCTCAAGTGGGTTCACAATGTGCTCATTAATCATCGCGTCGGATGTCGCATCGCACCGCATCGTGCCGCACCGCGCTGTACTAGTCACTATAACATAATATAACATACCAGGTACATACATAGCATTTATGTAATGTAACACCAAGCGTAAGGTAATAAATAAGGAGGTTAATTCAGATTTAAAAAAAAATACAAAATTCCTTGTCTCACACTCAGAATAGAATCTGAGATTTCTAGTCCACTAAACGTTTGCGGCTACTTGCCTCACTAGTTTGAACACTGCAGATAATAATTTGATAATTTAATCAGTTGGCGTCTCTTGGATCGGTGGAATTGTCAGATTCTACATTTGGGAGGCGTTGGAAACAAATGACGGGTTATCAGTCAACATAGTCAACTACAGAACTGTAAAAGTAATTACTGTTTTCTACCTCAGTTCCAAATTATTATGAGAAAATAAAAGTTAATTAAAAATATAACAAACATAGGGTTCGTATCATGAAAATAATAAATTATTTTTGAACGTTGTATTTAGATTTGGTTTTAAATACATAATCATAGACTTTAGTCTTTATGACTTCGGGCCTTCTTCCTTAATTAGACTTTAAAAGTACTAACATAATCGCCTGCCTCGAAGGCAGGGACCCAAATAAATTGAATGAATAAATAAATACAATACAACCAATTTACAGTTATTTTCCAAGACCATTCAAACTGGATAACGGTTTATTTTTAGTAGAATAACATTTACTGAAATTCATGTAGGCACATAATTTTTTAAGGAACTCATAGCAGTTTTGAGAGTACAATTTATACATAATAACTTACTCTAAATTATTATATGAATGTGAAACTTTGTAAGCATATGGGCAGACTTATTTTTTTATTCTTTCATTTAAACTACTGAGCGGATCGAAATGAAGATTTTTTTCTTCTTCTTAAAAACGTTGCCCCATCCTAGGATTTTCTCCTGTGTCGTGGGTGCGGTGACAAACATACAATTTCACATGCACATGACACCTAGACCCGGAACAAAAATTTGTGCATCACACAAAGAGTTGTTCGCTAGATAGATGCTCGTTCCGAATTGTAAGTTGTTGCCCAGCACCAACCGTGCACCAACCGTGCAGTCAAATATGGGCAGATGTATTTTTTATTCTTTAACTTAAAAACTATTAAACTTATCTGAATGAAGCTAATAGATACTTTATTTGCGCAAAATTATGATTCTACTTATAGTATCTGCGTAATTTTTTGAGAGATTCTAGTAGTACTAAAATAGTTACGACAAGTGCGATGCCGGAAGTTTGTGGATTTTAAGGATTTGGCTATTGAAGAATAGGGGAGGTTGTGTTATTCCACGCCGATATTCATTGAAGCTGGGGTAGGTACTCTGGTCGAGTCGGCCCAATTTAATTCAAAATCGTTTATTCCAACTAAACCATACATAGGTACTTTTGAAACGTCAAAATAGAATAGTAGTCTGTCAGTCTGTTCGTCAGTGAAGCTAGATGCTCGTTCCAAATTGCAATTTCCAATGGAGAAGAGCGAGCTATTAGCGCCCTAGCATAGCTTTACCACACTTTATAGAATTATATGTGTTCTTATTGTCTTTCCATGTCTGTACCAAGCTTAGTTTGGCAATACTATTTTAGAGGTATGAGGAACAGGGTGGAAAGTTCCTCATCCTCCATTGAAACGGGAGGATCCTCCGACCAGGCGAGGTGTTCGTGCCTGGTGGGCTGCTGCCCGACGGTTGTTGTCGGGATTTTTGTATCAGTGCTAATTGTGTTGTAAACTCTTATAGCGCGATGTAGAAACTTGCACGTGATTAGTGCTGTTGTCAATGCTGTGCGATAGATGTCGCTACACTATATTAAGGCGCTTGACCTCACCAATTTGCCCTCTACGGCATGTTGATACAATTTAGCTAAGTGACGTAGCCCAGCCTATTAACACGCATCTTAGCTGGCAAACAAAAGATGGTTTAACGAGAACATAAAACACAACAACAGAAGGTCCAAGTCGTAAATTCGTCGAAGCCAGAATACTTGATAATAAAACATATTTTGGCTTTCTTTGGTTACAGAAAATGTTAATTACAGTTTACCAGGTGTGCTGAGGGTAGAGTTATTATGTTACACATCTTGTATGTACTCAACGCTACGATATGAGCTCAATGAAACCAAAAACGTGACAAAATTTCTGTCTTTGCATTGATGCATGATAACTGCACATGTTTGTAAAGCTAAAGTACTAAGAATTAGTTGTATATGTCTCTCTGTAATTCTATGTGCATTGCATAAAGAAGGCCTTCTGCAAGTTGGTTGAAGTTAGCAGCATTAAGTAAGGGATGGTAAATATGAAGGTGTGAGCTAAGCCCGCGGGCCGGCGTCGCGTCACGTTGTGTTCACACGGGGCTGTGAACCTTGACGGGACGAGGCCACGCCACCAGCGACACATTACACCACGCCCTTCCCAGGGACGAAGGAACCCTGTTTTGATTATCGTCCAGTTATAGTTCACTTCTATAATAATGATAACTATAAAAAAACAGTCGTTAAGTCAAATTGCCGCCGTAATCTATTGTGAATGGGAACTAAGCGTGCGCTTGATTCAGCAAATGCACTAACTTGTGCGCAGCGACTTATACTTGGATATGAGTAGTTGAAACAGTAAAAACTGCTCCTTATGACGTTGAAAACGAAAAAGTTACACTGAACTTACTTTGTGTTTATCAGCCTAGGTATAAGTGCCCACTGCTGAGCCTCTTTTCAAACGAAGAAGGTTTGAGCAGTAACCACCACCCTTGCTCAAGGTGGATTGGCGAGTTTAAATTTAACATTAGCGTTTATTAAGTCCAGGTTTGTGCGGGTCCTCACAATGTTTTCCTCCACCGTTTGTCCGGGGTGTCTTAATAATCTTAGTACATATAATTCACATTGGTACTTGCCAAGTTTCGAACCTCCACCCTCAAGTACGAGAAGTCTGCGCCTTAACCTCCCGGTCACCACTACCAAACGTACAATTAATAACATAGAACTTACATTTCAATTGACAACAATTATAGCAGTTGTCTACGATTTTGTATTTACTTCGCCACTTTTCGTTGTAATGTTAGAACTCAACAATTTCTTTACTGATTTGGCTAATTTTGGTCTTGGATTTAGTGGAAGTCCAGACCATGTTTGTACTTAGAGAAAATAAAAAAAAATATTGAACAAGTGTAAAATCGACATCCACGCGGGCGGTGCCGCGACCGCTAGTTAGATATATACCCAGAAGGCCGGCAACGCACTTTCAACTCTGGTATTGCGGGTGGCCATGGACGGCACCGATTGAGAACAACCAGGCACCACTTTAAAAAAAAAACCGTAGTAAGAAGTTTTCGCATATCCTAGTAGAACTGTATACTGTGACTTGTTAAAAGCAATGGCCACAATAAATAAATCTCTCCCACATGGTAACCTTTATAAATCCCCGGCGTTATAGGTGAATCCGAAGTTAGGGATTGCTGTAAAAGCGTGCACGTATAGCACTACTTTACCATCGGCCATTAGAGGAGGCCGCACTAATCGGTCGAGCCGTTTCGGAGATAAATGGCTCGGCGTATGGGCGTTACTTACTCGCAATCCAGTGCCTTTTCATTTTGAATAAACATTTGATATATTTACAAAATTGTACAATATGCGAAATATACTTTCTATACTTTTAGTAATCCTTTGTTTTCTTTAATGGGGGAAAGTCATTGTATGATTTTCCCGTCTTGGGTTGGGTAAGAGGGTGTAACCACCCTGTCCCATCTCCTGCTGCAAGTTTGGGCCGCGGTTTATCATTACGCGGTTGCAACCCACAACCCCGGCTGTATACGCTTTAATGGACAAAAACCACCAAACTACCAAAAACCTACCATCGCTCAAGAAGGTGGTGTGATCACAGTTCACCAAAAGTTAGTATGTAGCCCATAATTCCTTTAGCTAAAAAGGCCGATATTTTCAAGCACGGTAGGCAGAGCAGATCGATTCCCGCTGTAGTAATGGCCGCGCGGTTAATCTGGTGTCGTACTTAAGCGCCGCTCAAGGAGATTAATATCGCAAAGGATTGGAGGTAAGTGCGAGCTGGCTGTGACGTCACCGTTTACTCACGCCTAGCACTTTAGCGGTGAGCCAGGTGTGGGCTAATTGTAACTGCTGAGGCGTACTTCATACGTCTGTATTGATGGAACGGGAGAAACGTCGATCTTAGTTTGTTGATAAGAATTGTTCCAGTCACTCAGCTTTTCGCTTAGATCATACAAACCACACTGTCAGCATACAAGTGCCCACTGCTAAGCAAAGGCCTCTTTTCACACGGAGTAGGTTAGAGCATTAATCACCAAGCTTGCATAAGCCGGATTTAAAATTGTAATTAAACTATAAGTCCAGTTTTCCTCAAGATGTTTTTCTTCACCGTATGTCAGTGATGTCTAAATAATCATAGAAAGTGAACTTGGAAAAAAGTTACATTTAATTGGTAATTGTCCGGTTTCGAATCCGCTCCCTGATACACGAGAGGCTGTTGCCTTAGCCGCTTGCTGCACAGTTTTCAGAAAGATGACAAATAATATCACCATGTACAGGTACCGCATGTATCAACACCCCCCACAAAAGTGGAGGCGACTAGCCGGGAGCGCGGGATATGAAACGAGTGTGACGTCATGAGTTGTCCAACAGGAACTGCGGACACGTTGCAACTTGTGAGTCTGCTGCGAACATGTTCACAGCGCACATGTCATTAGAATGCGAAAATAAATGGGCACTGCAATTTTTAAAACGGAATTTATAAAAGGGAGTAGTATTATGTAATATTGGTTACTCCTAGCCCTAGAAAGACTACAGCATACATTAAACCCAAATATCGGGTGTATTAATAAATATAGAACTTATTATTCAGTAGTTAAACTTACTGAGCTAAAAAATATCATTTAGTTCGGAATAATAATTGTGTGCGGCATACACATCCTTAATAAGATATCTTATTAACGATTATAATATTAATAACTAGGTACTCTCGCGCGGTTTCAACCCCAGCTCGGCTCCATTTAATCGTAGCGTGATGTTTTATAGCCTATAGCACTCAGAAATATTGTAGCAATCTATCAGTGAAAGAATTTTGGCAATCCGACCAGCGGTTCCATAGATTACCCCCTACATATAAACTTACAAATTTTACCTCTTTATAATATTAGTATAGATAAAGCTGACACTCATATCCATAACCTTATCAATTTTTAAGTCATTTCACAATAGTCTTGAATCCCCGGCTGATGCCATCACATTTAGATTAAAATTGTTCAACGGGCTTTTACGAGTTGGCTTCGGCCTTTTGTACGCCTTCCAAAGGTCCGGGATCCGGTGGCTCCGAATTAGGAAAGAATAAAGCTGATATTTGTCGTGTGTCATCCTGGTTGGATTATGATTTATGATAACATGAGATAGTGAAGAGAGGAGGGTTGGTCTCACAAGTTGGTTGACGTAGCAATTGTGATAATTGGGCACTTAAGTTACTCAAAAAGAAATTATTTTTCAAGTCAATAAAATGTAATACAAAAATAAAACAATCATTCTTAGGTATATCCAATGATTACAGGACATTTAATTTTTATAATAACTATCGTGAGACATACTAAATTAACTAAAAATCGCGGGTTACTCGCAGGACGCGGCGACGTCGCCGCGTCCGCGCACGCTGCTCATGAGGAAGAACCCCTCTGTGGTTCGAAACTAGTAGAGCTTTTCTCAATATATACACGTGAGTAACCCGCGATTTTTAGTTAATTTAGGACATTTAATATTTGATATTAGTACTTTCCTTGTTAATATTGAGGAAATATGTATGCTGTTAGACTTTAAAACAAAAGCAGCACTGTAATCTGCACAGCGTCGGTTGACCAAAGTGACGATTTATATCAAAGACTAAACGCTGTACGTACATAAAATATACATAAAATGTATGTATAATAATTGTGTACAGGTTGTCAAAGTATTTCTACGGTTTTTTTATTTTTATATTGACTAGAAGGGATGGAGTTTTATTTATTTATCGTTTTATCATACCAAACTCATAAAAGTAAATATGTTGATTGTTAAATTTAAAAAAAATACATTAACTAGTTATCAATTACCTACCAATTTATAGGTTTATCTATCGACGGCGGAGAATAGCAAAGGAACCTTAGGTTCGAGGCAAATTTTTTTATTTGGATCAATGTTCGTATTTATTTTTTTGGTTATATATTATGTTTGTTGGCCTCTATACCAATCAACCCAAGAGACAACCAACCTGCAACACATGCAGTAAAACACTGCCAAAATAAAATTGTATTACGCATATAGGCAACAGCTGGGAAAGCTGGAACTCTATGTAACCGCTGGACAGTCTGCCATAAACTGTATAAATATTGTTGCAATAAAAGTTATCCAGAAGTAAATAAGATGTTGATACGAGGAAGGCACACCTCGAGCCTGTTGTGTGTGAATTAGCATAAGGTTGATGATAACTGTAGGCCGCGGTGCTGGATGGCGCTGGAGGGCGCAGGGTGCCTCGCGCCTAGGGTCACTGTACCCGTTCACTTGTTACAACTGAGGGCAAAGAGGGTGTAAAAATGGCCACTCGTAGTACTAACCCAGACGCTAGTACTTCAACTAAATACTACTTAAATTTTAATAGTTTTTAAACTTGGTTTTTACTTTCGTTGTAATCGGTTTATTGCCAGATGTTTTAATTAAAAATGATATTAAATTGTAACCAAGTAATCTATGACGTATTCTTTCGTAACTATTAAAAACTGTGCAGCTACCTAAGCTTAACGTAATATGAATTGTTATACGCTCAAGTAACAAAATATTGTTATAACTACACAACGAAATCACTTTGTCTCCAAAAGGCAGACAACGCACTTGCTACACCTCTGGTGTTAGAGGTATCCGTCGCTCGTCTGCTTGTTTCGATTACCTAATGTCATACGTCATTAAAAAAATCTCCACACATCATTGCGACTAGGGCCTGGCATGTTGTGGGAAGGCCTGAGCCACCTCATTCTTAGTAGTAAGTAGTACATACGTAGTATTAAGATTTGATTCCCCTTCGTTTGACTCTTGAGAGAGTGATCATGATCGTCAATCACCAAACGGCTTACATGACACGATCTCGACGACGCCATTCTCGTCGTATTGCAACCTTTGTTGTTTGTTTCTCCATTTGCCTTTTCCAGCCCATCTTCTCTCGGACCTAATTACCAGAACATGCACTATTATGCGCTCAACTTACTCCTGTACAAAGCAACAAAGAAAGTTGCAATGCGTGCCAGAACTGAAGAAGACAAGTTTGATGGCGGATAATGGAATTATAATGTGTACAATAATGCAGATTGTATAGTTTCCTCCTGCTCTGGGAAACAACAGACGCGATGCGAAGCTAAAGTGTTTACCAATAGCGTTGTAAAGTTGTGCAAAGTTGTCAGCTGTGTTGTTCCAACATAATCCCCGCCACGAGGGTCGTCAGCCGCGACACTGCACGGCCGAGTTATGCATCATCATTATACAAATATTATGTCAACTTTATGAGTGAACGCCTTCGCTCCAACGTAATTTAATTACACATAAATAAAACATTATGCCTTTTAATCCCCTAAGGAAGGTAGACATGCAAGCGCCACTTTTAAATAATTTATGAGCTCCACATGATAGGTTCAGGCTCACCTCCCGTACATCGAGCACAATTGCGGTCTACGTGCCAGTAGTAAGAAACTCTGGAATCAACTGTTGGCGGAGTTTGCGATCCGATTTAGGTAACTATCAGACATTTAAGAAAAGAAGGTAGGTATTCTCGAGTGTAGGAGTTGCTCATTACTTCTCAAGACTTAGTAGTGTCCATTTGCGGCACTGATCGCTTGCCATCAGGTGATAGTTTGCATTTTAAACCATAAAAGCTGAAACTCCCTTCATTCTTTACCCGATCTAAGTATTGTAGCCGTTCGTGACACACAATCTTCTACATTATCAGTCAATGATTACTGTTGTTAAAAACTATTCCCTACATAGCTACGCATCTTACGGGTTCGCGAGGTGTCGGTGTAATCCCCTACAATGGTCACAGCACCGCTTATCTCAAGTCCCACTTAGAGAGGAAACAAGAAGCGGCATAAATATCCTGTTCCCGCATTCTCCTGTTACGCATTCATGGATATAAGCGAATTCCGTTATCGGGTATAAATCAAAATCCGAATACTTCCGAGTGCTCCTATCACCAACCTCCGATTACAATTCAAAAAGCAATCTTTGAGCAAAACGCTACCTTATGGTTATAGTCGTAGAGATAAGTGTTGTGTTCGGTGGTGTAAAGTGGGTGGTTGAGAGATAAACAATTTCTTCAAAGGAAACAAATTGTTCGCAATTCAATTACTGTAATGGGCGCGGGATCGCGGCGCGGCGGTCGACTTGTACGATAGAATAATGATTGACGATATCGTATTGATACAAGTCGCCATATTTGTTCGAGTTGTATGCACTCGTCGTGTTGTTCTTGTAAATTGTGTCGCATGGCTGCGCTACTGTTGTTGCATTATAAAAATTGTTTTCTGACAGAGGGAAATGGTAATGCAGTTATTATTAGATAGATTCATTTTAAAATCTACATATATGCAGAAAGAGCCCAAAATGTTGTTTCAGAAAGAATGTAGTAAGAGTGTATAATATGATAATTATGTGGTCATCGCATTTATCATCATAAAATAGGGATTGAAAAAATAAAAAAAAAAAATATTGAGAAAGGTTTTCTCATTTAAAAAAGCAACGCGCATTAATTAACGTAGTTGGTCTACGCAGGTGGGCGATTTCCTCACGAAATTTTTGTTTCTTTTATTCATGTCAATGGTGTCCAAATAATCTTAGAAAAAAGTAAAATAGAAAAGTTGCATTGGTACTTACTTGCCGGAGAAGTGGACACCTAAATCTCCGCGCCGCCGCGACAATTTTGCCACAATCTTATCAAAATCAATTCGCTGTGACAGTCAGTACGTCAAGAACATTGTTTACACAAACTCCACAAAATTATTATACTTGAACCTATTCATTGTTCTTGTTTGGCCAGACTTTAATTTGATTTCATTTGTTTTCCTTTATCTAATCAAAACGTAAATCAAATTATAAAAGTTCGTACATTTAACGAATTTTTATTACGGGATATTTACTGTTTCTAATAAAAGCCCAATTAAAGGAAAATCAATTAAACGGGCCTTAGTGGGGTGCCATTAATACCCCGGGGGACTGGGGGAGTAGGAGGACAATTGCAGTGACTGCACTGCAGTGGATAACGTTGCAACCAGAGGATATAAGGAGCTCTTTTAAATATACTGCTAAAGCTGTCCCACACTTTCGACTATCCGCAGTAGGTTTACTTGCGACTTTTTTTTTCAGGCGTTGTATTGACTACACACTTTTAAGATCTTATGCGTATTAAAAGTCTTATTCTTCAATGTACTTTTAGGATATTAAAATATTACTTGTAATTTTTCGGTCTTGCGATGAATGCACAAAACACACGATCACATGTTTAGTAAAAACTTAATAGATGCCATCGTTCTGCAGGTTAACAGCCTTACAGAAAGAAAGAGACTCAGAGTTATTGATAAAATTAATCTCAGTTACATAGTTCAATAACCGGCTGCTAGTACATTATATTATGACAAGTATATAAAGTTGGAGTTGAAGTGTATCGGCGGGTGTGGGCACGTGATCGCAGGCTCCCTGCCGCGTAGCGTGTTCATTAAATCCGGTGTTTGCCTCATTTGCCGAGCATGTTCCACTGAGCAACAACTTCCTTACATCTACTGAACAATTCACGACAAAAGGAAATTTTCGAGCGACTTTCTTTCATGTGTTGAGCCTGGAACACCCTACAAAGTTGACTGCTAAGAGTAATATAATATAGGGAACTTGCCGTTGTAGTAATAAGACTTTAAAGTTGCTTTGGTCCGTTTTTTCTTGAGGAGGTGGTAATGTTTATTGTTTAGATATGTTACATTCGTTGTGTCTAAGTTAATACCTAGATAATTCAGTTTTTTTTTTTTTTTTTTTATTATTTAAAAAACGTTGCCCCACACTAGGATTTTCTCCTGTGTTGTGGGTGCGTTTACAAACATACAAATTCACATACACATCACACCCAGACCCGGATCAACAATCTGTGGATTACACAAAGAGTTGTTCCGTGCGGGAATCGAACCCGCGACACGTTGCACGGCAGCCAGTTGTCCAGCCACCGTACCAACCGTGCAGTCAGTACATGAGATTGACATTATATCATGTCAATCCCGAGTTTTTAATTTTGATTTCAATAAGTATACATACCCATTTGTTACAGGGATTCTGAACATAACATATTGTTTTTTATTTTATAAAAGTTTCGATGTTGTGGGTGTTTGTTACTCTTTCACGGAAAAAGTACAGAACGGATCTGAGTGATAGATATATATAATCTGGATAATATATAGGCTAAGTTTACCTTAAGCTGCTGCAGAATAATGTATCATAAGTAAATATCAAATCTATTATAAATCAACAGGTTTATGATGGCAAAGGATGGAAGAGTTGTAGAGTTGTTTAAGTGTGGGAGTGCCATGCTTCGGCACGAATGGGTCGGCTCGACCGGAGTGACACTACGGCCTCACAGAAAACCGGCGTGAAACACCACCGCGTTGTGTTTAGCCGTGTGAGTGAGGTTACCGGAGGCCCAATCCTTCCCCTCCCCCAATCCCTACTCAATTCCCAAATCTCCAAATCCCTAATCTCCAAATCCCTAATCCCTAAAAGGTCGGCAACGCACTCGTAACTTCTCCGTTGCGGGTGTCCATGGGATTGCTTACCATCAGGTAATCTGTATATTCGTTAGCCGACCTATTACATAAAAAAGAAAAACGATAACATTACTGGAGATTGTCAACGCCATCAGTTTTATACAATATTATTCTGTCCTTTGAGGGCGATACTCATGACAGTGTTACTCATAACTGAAGTAGAACAGATATAAAATTAGAACGTAACTGATAGTTTGGATTTACTGAGTAAGAAAGGACTGTTTACTTGGTTATCACGTATCCGATTAATCCGGAAGGTCTCATTGAAGTCTGAGAAACAGAAAAATAATAACTAAAGAATAAATAAAAACAATTGTCCATATGAATAATGCGTTCAGTAAATGTTTTTATTTTCAGATATAATAAAATTTAAGCAATATTATATTTAGAATTTTGTTGCTAGAGCTATAATAGAAATGCATAACCTTTAAAAATGTTAACTGTCTATTTAACACGGTTCTGGATATACAGCCAGACGAGAATCAGATAGATGGACGGACAGTGAAATTTTGGGTAGGTACCTAATATGGTTTCCGTTTTAAACATTTACGGAGGGAACCCTTAAAGCGTTAGAGAGCGTTACCAATTCAAGAAAGAAGGCAATATGATCATAGGCATTAAGTTCATCTGAAATTTAATAACACGAAATAATAACAGAAGGCTGCAAGCATAGGGCTCTGATGTTACGTTTGAAAGATAATATTCGTGTTTTTGTTTTGACCTCTTTAAGAGACGAGACAGTCGAAAATAATTTAATATTGTTTCAATTAAGTATATTTAAATAAAAAACAATTTCCATTTTAACGTAATAATTAGAAAGATTTATTGATACTTGCAAGAAATAATTGGGAGTGCACACTCACTCATGTAAAATGTTTTAATCTGAAATTATTTTAATTTGTAGCGGACATATCATCCTCACAGATAATATAGCATGTAGGGCATATGAACAATTTTGAGTTTTAACTAATTTTTACATGTACCCACTGTAAACTTTTTTTCTAACAGATTTTTGTATAAAAGACACGACATTTTTCAAAATACATTCATTCCAAATTTACCCTTCACGTGAATTTCATTTCTGTGACCTGCGTATCCTGACACTGGTGACCCCGACGTGATCAATGGACCCGCCTACTTCGAACCTGAAATATGGAAGCGAAGCATCGCCGCAAAAAGATTCGCAAGAACTCTCAGCCGTGTCGTACAACCAGCGCATACCGCCTCTATGGAGAAACCGGATCAAGCTGTGGTTCCTGCAATTTGAAGCGATCGTGTCTGCTGGAAAACTAAGCGACAAAGAGCTATCAGAGCTGCTCATCCGCCAACTCGACCTACAAGACCTAGACGAAATCCAGGACATCATGTTCGATACCAAAAGCGCGACAGAAAACAACAGATACGCCACCATGAAGATGAGGCTCATCGAAACATACGACGAGAGCGACCACACCAAACTCGAGCGTCTACTGTCCAACGTGGAACTCGGAGATCTGAAGCCGTCGCAACTGTTACGCCGCATGCAAAATTTAGCGGGTAACAACATCGCTGAGAACACACTGCGTGTTATATGGACAAAACACCTACCGCCATCCGTACGCGCCATACTAGCTGTGAGCGAAACTATAGCGAAGAAAACCGAACTAAACGAGCTAGCAATAATGGCCGACAAAATGCTAGAACAACTCCACCATCAAATATCAGCGGTACACAACACTTCATCACCGTCACCGCCAGCACAATCCACTCCGTCTATGGCTACAAATCATGAAAACGCATTACTACACGCGAAAATCGACATGTTAGCAAAAGAAATAGCGGAATTAAAAACACACCACAGCTACGGAAGGCAGCGCGGGCGCAACTGGCGAGGCGCGCGTCATCGATCACGCAGCTCAAACCGGTCGCCGCATGGTAACCGCCGCCGGCCGGACTCAAATCATCGCGCCGAATACAACGACAAATCCGTTTGTTATTTTCATCGGAGGTTCGGCGAACAAGCGCGAAAATGTACTAGACAATGTACTTATGAAGATAAGCCCCTTTCAACCTCGGGAAACTAAAGCAGGTGTTAGCAGAGACGGAAACTGGCACCTGGGAAAAATCACACCGTCTATTTCTGAAAGACAAGAAGTCAAACATAAGCTTTCTCATCGACACTGGTGCAAACATATCCGTCATCCCTGGAAAACGCTGCGAAATCCTGAAACCAACCGCATTCAAACTATATGCAGCAAACAACACAGAAATATCTACCTTCGGTGAAAAAACAATAGACCTAGACTTCAACCTAAGACGACCGTTCAGGTGGAGGTTCATCGTAGCAGCAGTCAGCAAGCCTATCATCGGCGCTGATTTTTTGAAGCACCATAACTTACTAGTCGACCTCGCTGGAAAATGCTTAATCGACAAGACAACAAACCTATCAGTGAAGACGTCCATCTGCAAATCTACTGCACCAACCATCAGAACTATAGAACTGTAGCGGACATATCATCCTCACAGATAATATAGCATGTAGGGCATATGAACAATTTTGAGTTTTAACTAATTTTTACATGTACCCACTGTAAACTTTTTTTCTAACAGATTTTTGTATAAAAGACACGACATTTTTCAAAATACATTCATTCCAAATTTACCCTTCACGTGAATTTCATTTCTGTGACCTGCGTATCCTGACAAATTAAACGAAAATGTCGAAAATAAATTTCTATTTCTATTTAAACTAAGAATAGTTTATAAATAGAATTACAAATAACTCATTAATTTGGTATCGAACTTGACATTTTTGATTGATTTGTTTATTATTAGCTACTAAAGGTACTTTTGTAGTCGCAGTGCGTGCGTCGCTGCGTTTAGTCGCAAGTATGTCCATGGTCTAGCGTGCGATAAAATTGTCGTGGTTTGGAAAACTACATTAGCATCGCGACTGGATTTCTTCCGGAACGTTTTAAAGTTAACATTTTTTGAAATAGTTTTGTGAACTGGTCGGATAATAAACACGTTTTCAGTTGTTATCATAACAAGGTATTAACACACATCATTCGCTTTTGTTATGAAACAGTAGAATATTTACCTGAATCGTTAGTACTACAAACTAGACACATTCTACACATTTTTATGAAGATAATCCTTGTCTGTTCCCGCCTTGGGTTGGGCGAGAGAGAGTGTCACTAACTGGCAAACACCCAACCCATTTCTTATCCTGCTCCGAGACGTACATTAACGAGCTTGCACTCGTAGGCCTGGCTGGATTTCGCCTTTAGAGGTCCCACCTATAGTAGTCGGATGGCTCTTGAAGGGCTTGTGTACTTAAACCTGGAACAACAAACGTGCGTTGGGTTTTCCTATGTGAGTGTGATTACTGTGGTCAGTCCCTTCCCCTCGCCCTTGTCTACAATCCTTATAATTCTTAACAACTGCTTTGTAATTCTTGAAAATCCTCTGGTGATTTAGGTGTCTACAATGCTGATACGCCTATTCATTTGCCACCCTGTCTGCGTCATAAAAATGTAAAATAAAATATACCAATATGAGGTTTATATAATGCCATGTACTTGTTACATACCAATCAATATGTACAATTCTGAAATTTATTGAAAAACTCGTGCCTGGGGGACCGTGAAATGTATTCAACAAACTTTTATCTGATTCAGTTCTGTAACAAAAGGTTCTATAAAATAATATTAAATGTAACAAGAGCTACAATATCATTTGTAATGTAAAGCAGTACGTTCACAATCAATGTACACATTTTGTATATACTTTCAAATTATTCTTTCCCCTTTAAAACAATTCGCAGATACTTTAAAAGCAAGTGTAACAAGTAAATCACAGGAGAATATTTTAACAATATCGCTAATATATGCCCGTCTCACTGTAAACCTATTAGTTCTTGATAGCTGCCATTATAGCTCAATTCAGCTCCAAATTATTTAGTTAGAACACCGGCACCGTTTGTTGTTTCAGCGAATAATTAACGCACTCCGCCTGTTCCGACGCACGTCCTCCACATTATTACCAGTAGACGAATATAACAGCAACACGATCCCTCCTAAGCCTTTTCATTTCATTTTCTGTTCAAATTCAAATTGAATTTATAAACCTGGCGTCACACAGGTGGTGTGTGCTCTCATTTCTCATTTGTATCGGAATGAGTGAGAGGTACCTCGGTGCAGGGAAATACTATTTTAATATCAGGTATATATTTAAACGGCTGCGTCCAGCCGCGCGCTGTCCGACGTGAATCCCTCGAGTTTAGAATGTCGTTTAAGTGAAACAATATGGCTGAGGGCGTGTACACACTGGGCCAGTTTCTGTTTGCGTTTTTTCATGGTCGTTATGGTAATGGTTATGGACGCCGTTCGCCCGGGATGAACTGCGAATGGGTGGACACATTAACTTTTGTGGTCGGCTAGAGCGACCGCGAGCGAGCGGCGAGTACGCAACGCACATTGTTTGTATTATCTGTTGACCTTGAACTTTCAGGGAAATTGCTTCAGCCGACGGTCAAGCTTTTGAGACGTTTTTGTTCGTAATATAATAATATCAAGTATTTTTTGTTCAAATCAAGTACCCGGCCGTCTGTATTTTTATTCTAATATTGATTTAACTTATCAAGATAAATCTGGGATCTCGAAATTCGAATTCATAACAGGTTTCGTTGATAAAAGTTTAAATTATCATCTGTCTTCGGATTGAATCCGAACCAATTGTCAATTTGCAAAGTTTAAAGTTAGTAGATTTACGGTGACCTCCGCGGCGGCCCGGTGTGCACGGGCCCTAGGCTAGCGGGGCTCGGTTAGATTTCTTTATTACGCAGACAGGCTGATTTATTTGTACTTTATTGACTTTTTATTTGGTTTTGCTAAAACTAAATAGCAAGTTTCTTGCGGGGACGGCAGTGGAATAATAATAGCAAGGGTTCGACCGCCGGCCGGTTTATTAGTTGCCGAATTGAGTGCTACGAGAAAAACAAAATTAGAACAGAAAATATATTGCAAAGGTTAAGTCAAGGAACGTAGTTTCCAATTTAACAAACTGTAAATCCTTTGAGTTATTTAGAGAGTGTTTGCACCGCAGTTATTGGTGGAGTCGATTGCTCAACTTAATATAATGTCGTTAAAAGAAGCATTTACTTGAATACTGAGATGAAAATTTAGTTAATATCATAACTTAATAGTTTGGTTTTAAAGACTACATTAATGTTTTTGAAACGATTGAGTCATTTAACGTCAAGAATCAGTCGTAGTTAGAGAACAATGTCTTAGAATATACTTTAATACTTCAGTGTATAATGAAAATTTCAGATGGATAAAATTGTATAAAAAAACCCGTACATTGTTTAACATGAAACAAGAATAAATACTTGAAATAATTAAACACAAAGTTACAATAGCCACGACTTGTACAAAGTTTAAAGTTACCGATACATGGTGTTTACAAAGCGGGTGTTTTTTTTTATGGAATAGGTGGCAAACGAGCAGACGGATCATCTGATGGTAAGCAATCGGCGCCGCCCATTGACATCCGCAACACCAGAGGAGTCACAGGTGCGTTGCCGGCCTTTTAAGAAGGAATATGCTCGTTTCTTGAAGGTTTGAAGGTCGTGTATTAATAAAGTCAGTATTTCATGCGAAGATATCGGAGGTACGATGCCAGAGTAAGGCCCGGGATATCTCCACTGTTGTGGTTTCGAATCACGTCGCTAGAAAAATGGCCGATGACCAATTTTCGACAAAATAACTGTGAGATACTCTGGCAATATTAACCGCGTGTCTGTTAGTAGATAGGTAATCCAAACTAATATTATAAATGCGAAAGTAACTCTGTCTGTCTGACCTTTCTTCACGCTTAAACTACTAAACCGATTTCTGTGAAATTTGGTACAGACATAGTTTGGAACTTGAGAAAAGATATAGGATATAGATATTTTTTTTTACGAAATATTTGCAGGAAGTCACTATTCCACGCGGACGGAGTCGCTTGCAAAAGCTAGTTGATTATAGCTGACATATAAGTTTAAACTGTAAAACCGTAAAAGTATTAATTAGATTAACTGGGTTATAGTTTTAGTAATCACAATTGCGAAGCTGTAGATAACGGATTATATGTTTGTAATCGTTTGGATGAGTATGAGTCACTACACTATTATTTACATTATCAGCCTGTGATACCCACTGCTGAGCGAAGCCCTCTTCTTTGAGCAATAATAACCACGCTTGCTCAAGGTAGATTGGAGATTTTAGGAAACCTTAAGGATTTATTATTAGAAATTATCAAGATTTCTCACGATGTTTTCCTTCACCGTATGTCAGTTGTGTCTAAATAACCAAACAAAGTAATTACATATAACTCAGAAAAAGTCCAAGTTTTGAACCCGCAGTCTCATGCTCGAGTAGCGGGTACCTTAACCTCCAGGCCACCACGATGTGGTCACTATGCGTGTTGAAAAGCACCGGACCTTCTCGACCCGAACCGTACCCGAGATCTCTTGAAAGGAGTCGCATTTGGTGGCACTTGACTGACGAGGTACTCGAATATTTCCAACATCCATCATAGAAATTGATTTGCCTTTTGTTGCATTCAGTATAAAGTAATATTATAAACAGAATACTGTGTGTATTGTCAAATAAAATAAAACAACGAAAAGCAATTCGTTCGTACGTTTTGGTTTTATCCCTGATTTTTACGACGCACGATGCGTCACATGTGCGAACTATATTTCATGTAGATATTTTTTTCTAAAACTAACTTTGGAAATAGTGGCATATTGCATTTTTATACTTACTTAAACTTTTCAGCGCCATATGTTTGTTTCAATCAGCATCAATGATGATCAATAACATCTTAAAGATAGTGGTAAAATGAATACGTATTACCAAATTGGTGTGGTTTTTTTCTCAAACACTAATACAGAATGAGCTGGTGCGGTTCAGGCACAGTATATTTAATATCTTTTTCATTGTCTGGACTTTAAAAGAGACTCTTCGACATTTCTTATCAGAATATTTAGATAGGAAATGTAGGCTTTATCTAGTTTTTTTATATACAAAGGTATAATTTGACGGAATTGATCCTTTCTGTTCTTTTTTTACAAAACTACTTTGCATTGTTCTCATATATGTGACAGTTTATATAGTTAAGTTAAAATAATGTATAGTATAGCGAACTTGTTAAATAAACATTGTTTTAACAACATAGTAACGATGAGTTTTTTGCCGTTCTTCTCCATCAATCTCCAATTTGGAACGACCACCTAGCTTCACTGATGAACAGACTGACAGATTACTATTCTATTCTGACTGACAGATTACTATACTGAAGTTTCAACAGTAGGTACTTATTTATGGTTTGGTTGGAATAAATGACTTTGACGTGTAAAAGTGCTGTTTTACAAATATTTGCTAAAATAATTCCATTGTTTCATTACGCGATGGATCCTGCACACAAATACCAACCAACGTGCCACCAGTCCGACCCGAAACATTCAATATTCCTTACCGTTCATGTTGGGCACAAAACATTCCACAAGCGCTTTCAATTTACCCGACTACAATTTAGACACTTGTAGGTACATTTGTACAATGCCATTCTTGGTATCAGCACAAAGCATTAACCCTCCCAGCACGCCTTGACCCGTGGCTCTTAGAACAAAGCGATTAGAATTAACTATTCGGATGGAGATCAGAACTTGGATTACAGATTTGCGTGATGTAGTGGGGTACAGGCGGTGGATGCCTCTATAACTCTCGATGCTTTACTGACTTTTACGACGGCGGCTGAATGCTTGTGAATGTGTTGTGTGTGGGATGTTGTACGTGTCGACTCTCTGTGTTCACGAACTGTGAGTGGCACACGCATTACAAACTATATGTTCATGTTAAGTGATATGTTATACTAGTTTACTCGAACATCGTGTGTAAGTATCGCAGTGTTTTTTTAGCCTTTTTCATTTACTTTCATTGTTTTCAATGGAAACATTAAAGAGGAATATCAAATTGGAGAGAAATTGAAGGAGGCCAGATGTGAAGTTTATAAATGGTTTCTTTTACTAAAAATCTGCACAAAAAAAATTTGGCACAGAGAAAGATAGTATGGAATAACATAAACTATATTTTTTACCCTGGTATTGCGGGTGAAGTCGCTGGCAGAAGCTAGTGTTGGATGAGCCTATAAGTTGCCCACTTCAAGGCTCAACGGACAAGGCTTGAGCAATAATCACCACGCTTGCCCAATGCGGGTTGGCAACAGCAGTACATATAACTCGGAAAAAGTCACATTGGTACTTGCCAGGTTTTGAACCCACACCCTAAAGCATGAGAAGTGGACTCCTTAACCTCCGGGCCACTACGACCTCAACAAAAATATCTTAATAAATGAAATTACAAATATTACACATTATTCACAGACCAGTAGTTTTAATTAATCTCAGTTCATATTACTTGTTACGGTTTTACAGTTTAAACTTATATTTCAGCTATAATCAATTACAAGAATATTCTCAGAGCGCGTATAAAATCCAATTAATTTGCCACATATATACGTGTGTATGTATATAGAATGTGTATATATAATAGCATGTCTCACATATTCCTCAATTATTTTTATGAAATAGTAACTTATGACGTCATAGTATTTTTTTGTTAGATAACAGAAGATCTTATTCTTAAAAAAACCTACGCTATGCTTATTTTTTGAATATTTTACTGAAGTAACATATCGAAGTATTTAAATGTTGGATAAAGAAACTACCCAGTTCAATGATCTTTGTGCATTTGATCCTACAACATATAAGTTAAATACATATTCAAATAAGTACATACAAAAATATCTGGCTTCTATTATATTACGTGAAAATCCAAAACTCCAAATTGAAGGCTTGACATGAACAAATGCTGTAGCGTCCTCTTAACTGAAAAACCTTCGCTTTAATCACAAAAACACGAAACAAAGCAAAACTGCTGAAAGAATACTGAAACAAGGATCGAAGGTATCGGCTTCAATCGTTACGCACAGTGAGCACCAAAGTACGGTACTACCTCTAATCAAGTCTCTTACTAACAATGTAGCGCTGTAAGCGAGCGAGACGTCCACACTGCTAAACGGTGATACAGCGCTGAAAGCAGCTGAATAGTTGGCTTAAGCTGCTTAACTTTGTACGCATTGTTGCACAGTTGAGTTCTAAGCGACTGCTCCACTGTTGTTTAGCTGTATTTTGATACATTATAAAGTTGACTAGAGAGTAAGTCGTTGATTGAGTGAAAGTGATTGTTGTTAGGTTTTTTTTTATATGACATTGCTAATAATAATTAGTGTTATTTTTTATGGGTTAGGTCAGCAAGCGAGCAGGTGGATTACCTGAAGGTAAGCAATCAGCGCCGCCCATGGAAATCCGCAACACCAAAGGTGTTGTACTAGTGCGTTGCCGGCCTTTTGGGGAAGGGACGAGCGCAAGGATGAGGTATTGGGCCTCAGGTAACCTTACTCACACGGCAAAACACAAGCTATAGTTGTTTCACGTCGATTTTCTGTAGGGTCGTAGTATCACTTCGGTCGAGTCAATCCATTCGTTTCGAAACTTGGCTTTCCCAAACACATTATTTCTTATTTTTGTCATAAAATAGGATTGTGGCAAGGAGATGAACAAATTTGGTTCTACATACTATCTTATACCCCGCTAATGTTATAAATGCGTTTCTTGTTCTTTCTTTAATTGCTACAGTCTGAAAGAATACGAAAGATATTTTTTATCGTAATGGCGCCAGCGACGTCCATTTTTATATTCCTCTAACGAGAAATAGATATTAAGATTAATACAAATTTCTAATTCCAATCACGTACCTCGCTACGTTTAAACAAAAAACAAATTCAACTTTTCTAGCATTTGAAACTAGTTCAGAAAATATTTGACGAATGAAATTGAAGGAAAGTTTTCCAATATTGCAACGGAGCGGGGCCTACCTACCTACCCCCTGTACATACCAGGGTGGGACCAATAAGTGCAGGCAACTTGCTCGCACTGTATGTTTAGATTAGATATGCACTACTTGTATAGCGTAAGGAGAAGCAAGAAAGGTACAGATCCAAATAAATTAAACCTCTTAACTGTCCTGTCACACTAAAAAGCTAATTCTTCTTTATTACATTACATCAAGGAAGATGGACGATTCTAGATTTATGCTTATATACTATCAACTTAGTAGTGTAACATAGTGTGAGCAGGCCTCAAGCTTGGTGGTCAAGCCAATGGATGCAGTTGGCAACTTGTCGTTCGACATAGAGAGCTAAGAGGGCCTTGGTCCAGCAGTGGACGTCTTCCGGCTGATATCATCATCAGATGAATGACTGTCAACTTGATCTTTAAAAAACTTGTCTCATACTTGTATTTTTTCCTTTGTCGTGGGTGCTATAATAAAATATAATTTCACATACACATCATTCCTAGCCCTTAAACAATAATTCGATCCACCAATACTTCGCACAATTACTGGGTGTTCAGCCACCGTGCCAACTGTTCAGTCATTCATTACGATCTACATTATCCTTCCGATATTCCTTGGGAAAAGTTACATTAGTGCTTGTCAGGTCTTCTCTTACGCTTGACAAGTAAGCTGCTTGAAACTTCGACTCGTCACCATAAGATAAAATTCCACGTTAAGCTGTACCTACATGATATGTGGAATACCCCTGCAATACGTAGTAACACATCCAGTCTCCACGTACAAACTAAAGCCCTAAATCTTTCAATTACTGATGTCTTTGTAACTCTGTGTGTCTGTGTGTGTGTGTGTAGAAAATTTTCAATGACGTCGCAAACATTTGATTCAATATAAATTGGTTTTAGATTGATTGAAATAACAACGTGGAATGGCAGCCCAATTGGTAATTAGATTTTCCTATAATCTACGTCGAGGGCCACTGGTGCTATCTCAGTCATTTTTCATCGTGTCAATTATATTGATTAGTTTTATTATTTATTGTTGTTAAGCGGCTATACCCTGAGTTGTAGTTCGATTCTCAGTATTCGATAGATTTGTAATCTGATTACAAGGCTAACTTAAGTCTCTCACCAGTAAAAGAGAGTAGTGTAGCCAAGTCTACAGCTTAATTGGAAGTATTTCAAGAAATTCTAATTCTAAACGATCAAAACTCGCCTTGAGAACCTTTGTGTGTCTTCAAAATGATCCTTAACTATTTAACAATGAATAAATCCGTAAAGAACTCTTAATATTTCAATATAACAAGAACTGTATGTATATGTATATACTGAACTAGTTTCGCATCCACTGAAATGATTGTTGTAACGTCACGAGTGGCGATAATATTTCACACCGAATAAGCAGAGGCGATTCAGACGCATCCACTCGACTACCCTTCACACTGCGCACACCTTTGTACCACACGTAATAAGTTTACGAATAAAATGACGTCACAACTGTAAAGCTGTGTTCACACGGGCGCGAGGGTGCGAGCGCACTGTCACCGTGTGCACTAATTATGTAAGACGCGTAAGACATAGGTGAAAGGATCCTGTGGCCGAGGTACATACATGCGCTCGTCTAAATGACACTTTTGTGCTTATTTTACTGTGCATCTTGTTATTTTTGTACTCAGCTATAATAAATGTGGAAGTTTTTTTAATTGAAATGTTGGGAGTTGCGGATGCTTTTGTCTGGCTTTGTCTGACATACGAGATATTTTTCAACCCTAATGAGGGACAATCTCGTTAGGATTACTTTTACATGTAAAGAGGTTGGACGTGCGTATGTAAATTCGGCTTTAGATCTAGTGCAGTAGGTAGGGTAAACTTGCCTAATTCGTACCACTTAAGGAGAACCTCGAAAATTTTGAAAATGAACAATGATACACAGTTATTTATATTAAGTAGTTATAAATAAACTAATGTTCTATTAGTATTCCGATAAAATATAACATAAATCTTATAAACTTCTGATAAATAAACAATTTTCAAAAACTTAAAAAAAGTACGATTTAAGACCATTGATCTTAAATCGTACCAGTATATTCTTAAATCTTACTTTGAGATCCTATCATTGTTTTACAGTCTTAAAAATCACAATCTTAATAATCTTCTACTCTTTTTTATCTTAATGTACCTAGATTACCTAATTCTTATTAATACAGCGGATGGTCTTTTCCAAATATTGAAAGTCATCGCAGTAATAAAATTTAGTTTTTTTTAATTCGTCTTGCACATAGCTCATGTACCCATACTTCACAATTACTGCATAAAATAAGGTTTTTTTTAGTTTTATTAAATAAAAACACTGTTTTCCTGTGATATTAAACATTGTTTTCCTAAATCGTGACTACGTACGTTTTAAGAAGTTGCTGCGAGTACGAATTAGGCACAAGTATCAAATAAATTTCAAATTAGCCGCAAAAAAAACTGTCAACGAACAAACCGGCTTTACCATGTGAAATATATTCACAAATATACGTATAAATATATAATAAACAGTTAAACAACTTATGAACGGTATACTTGGAAGACAGTTCTTGTAAAGTATGCAAAAAAATTACTCAAAACGTGAGAAAAAGTGAGAAAAATCTTACCCGTTCAATATTTTTGTCGGGAGCAACGTAACAGGTGTTTATTTCTCATATGGCAATCTGGCCGACTATTATTGACATTTTATGCCATCAGAGGCGTTGGTAACTATTACCCATGCCGAGATATAGACGTGGTACGATTTAGGCGCAGGTACGAATTAAGCAAGTTTACCTATAACATCATTTTAATCATTGGACCTTTCATCATGCTACTATATACGAATGTGAAAAATGTGATCCCGAGATAAAGCAGGCCATCCATTAAGCCACCAAGACAACAGACCTCTAATAAGCCGTCCAGTCTCTGCGATGTCTAACAAAATTACACAATATTCCCGACACGGACAACAATGACTTAATTAGCTGACGACGGTTCTTCAGGCAGGGAAATCCACTGTTATACACTCGTCGAGTAATTCCACAATTCACTGAATTATTATCTTGAAAGCTATGAACTAGTCAGACAGTGCAGTTCAAATTTACAAAAAACGACTGTATTTTTTAATCCTCGATAGTTGTGTAGTACGGTAAGAGGACAAAAGGCGGCATTCTCAATACCGGCCATTGTGTGAACTTTGTACCGGGTATTGTGTAAGGATCGGATCACAATGGGGACAAACAAAGCTTGTTAATTAAATATTACAACACGATTGGATTGCAAATAGTGGCGAGTTGTGAGTATCAAAGCGTCGCGTCGCCTCGATCGTAATGTTGAAATAGTACAACTAACCCGGTGTAATTGGTACATTATGCTGGTATCACGCGGTGCCCTGCCTCGTTATATAATACAATGTTACTTGCATTTCATATTCAAAACTTTATTGCTGTTGTTGATGTTTTCCATTTGTTTATTGATAACTGTTTTTGTGTTAAACTGATTTTATGAAAACTAGCTTCTCTCGAACGATTCGCTCGCTACTCTGTACCTATAGCTCATAGTGCCATGCTTTGCTTTGTCATTCTCTATAAATGGACTATACAACATAAAAATAATCGTTCGATCCAGTTGTAGAGTATTTCCTGATATAAGCGTGTTTAAACAAACAAAAAGACTAATAATCTGTAGAATAATAATGATTGCTATAGGCAATCATTTAGATCGCGTTTTGTGTTGTAACAAAAAGGACGACATTTATTCTTCTCGGAATCGCACCCAGTAGTAACATTGTACGCTTTGTATATAACACAAACTAACATAACAAGACTGAGCTCACTGTGTGTAAAGCAAAGCTTTTAACCCGTTTTCTGGAAATGCATTAATTAAATCGTAGCAAACGCTACGAAAACTCGTAGCGCCCGCTACGCCTGTCGTAGACAACGTCTACAAGTGAGAATTGTTTTACAAAATTATATTTAATTTTCTGAATTACTGCAGTGTTAATTCGCTTAAATGTAACTTTCGGATTGTTAGCCATCCCGCTTTGTGGACTGGTTTATCTTGTCAGTGAAGTCAGTTCACTGATTATTTCGTTGCAGTTTGTAACGCCATTTTAAATGTATGTAGGCAATCGTAAACTACGTCGTCCGCAATAATTTTCTCATATTTGTCATTCAAGGAAGTAGTATAATAAAAATGAGAAGCATAAAAACGCATACAAAATATTTTTATTTATCGCAGCCTGCATACAGAAACGACCGCACATAAATAAGTTTAACCTCATATTTCAATGAGGACGTAGTTTTTCCGCATTTGTTATAACGCGTCGGCGTGTGGGATATTTTATAATGACGCTAAGGGGTGCAGCGGGGTGAAGCAGGGGTGAAGAGGGGGTGTCGAGTGTCTGGCTAATGACGTCGCCTGGCTGCATCTAATGATCGTTTGTCAAAGCTACACTACCTCCGCAGTGTGTGGGGATGAACGGGATGTGATTTTGTATTTAGATATTAAGGGAGATGCCATGGTTTTAATTACTTTTGCTTAGAAAATAGATGAAAGACTTTTATAGGAGCTGCAATAATTATTACAAAGAAGAAACATTATTATTTCTTGCTATATAACCTGTAATTAAGTAGATGAAAGGCAGAGAGGCAAGTTATGCCGCTGTAACCGGGTATAATGAGCTCTTAGGTCTCATGGTAGAGCTAATCATGTTCAAAATGTTCATCAAATGACCTAATAACACCGATGTCTGGCGCGGCGCCAGTGCCAGGTCCGTCCAGACATAACTTAATTAACACTAAACAATAGCCTGGCACAAACAAATTAATATTCTATGATCCTAATGGATAAGTCCTAAATCTTTGGCCTGTAGCTATTCAATACAATGGATTTTAGAATTAATTGCATTTACAAGTCCGTGGCGACCTCTGTACATTTAATGAGCCCAGACACTTGTTTCCATTGTGTTTACTACTTTGACGCAATATTCTAACACTAGTTGGATATTCTTATACAAAGGATTCTTTTCTCATATTAAACATTACATGCTTTCTAAAATCATGTATGTGGCAATGATATACAGTGAATGAAATTATCAAGAGGAGTGGCTAATGTCCCAACTTTTATGTTCAATAAGATATTGACTGCCGACAGTTAAAAGTAGAGGGCAAATCCTCCGCTAGCGTGGCCCACATGGTGTGACATTCAACGTGTTAAAAAGAGGCTTTTTTCAGTTGCAAAAGTAGTTACAAGTACAAAAGTAGTTGATTTTTATTGTGATTGAAAATTCATCAAATTACTTCTCCCGCTTAGGGCCGGGCGGGAGGGAGTGTCAGACTTTTACTGGCTAAAAACCCCTCTGTTCCTTCTCCTGCTCTGGACCGAGGCGCGATGGCGCGCGGATGACAAAAATTTTTCAACAATCACACAAATTAGCCCTAGCACAGAACTTAGGACCTCTCAAAGAACAGTCATATTATTCAACTACCATCTATTTTTACATCTTGACAAAATGTTAGTACTTTGTCTTAGATGTTGATATTTGGTGTGAGTAAGCACAGTTGCGGTTGTCCCATCCCAGTGTGCAATGGAAGGAGCAAGACAAGTGTAGTGAGGACAATGAGAGAACACTTGCGATACTTCGTTCGATGCAGTTTCTAATGCAGCTAGTGTTGCGGACAGCTGCGCGGATATTGTGTTGCAAATCATTAGGGACGTTGTATTTCTTAAAATGTTAAGATAAATAGAATTATTTTTATTTCATACTAATTACGGCTGGGGTAAGCAAAGGGTCTCGGATCATTTAAAAAAGTTATAAGGTGACTCAGATTTAAGTGTGGGAGAGTCATGCTTCGGCACGAATGGGTCGGCTCGACCGGAGTGATACCACGGCTTCACAGAAAACCGGCGTGAAACAACCACAGCGTTGTGTTTCGTCGTGTGAGTGAGGTTACCGGAGGCCCAATCCTTCCCCTCCCCCAATCCCTCCTCAATCCCTGAGTCTCCAAATCTCTAATCCTTGAAAGGTCGGCAACGCACTTACGAGTGCGTACTCCTCCGTTGCGGGTGTCCATGGGCGGCGCTGATTGCTTACCATCAGTTAATCCGTCAGCTCGTTTGCCGAACCATTACATAAAAAAAAAATTAATAAAATTGCTCATTGTCTAGAAATTATCTGATATAATCAGATAGTACTTACGTACTCAGAGCTATTGTATTGTTTTGTTAACTACATAGCAAGCATAATTACATACATACGTTGTCTACATACTCTTCAAATTACACTGACGAGTAACAGAGTTTCTTTGTACCAAACAATATAGAGGAACTACTTCGATTTGTATAATTCGTTCGTTTTGCTCAAAGAAAGCGAATGCCTATATAATGAGGTAAAAGTTTTGGCGTTGCCTCGTGGAGAGTGAATTCGTTCAGATCCTCGGCTGTGCGAAGGATATTTTTTCTGTATTTATTATAACTTTGTTTAAGATCCTGTGAGGAAATCATCGAGTGTTTTCTTAAAGTTGTGTAACGAATTACAGTTGTGTGTGTGTGTGTGTGTACGTTTGTTCTAACATTGTTTCAAGGTCGTTTTCTAGACTAACTTTAAAGGTACATCAAGTGAAGTGCGTTTCAAACTAAACGAGACTTACTTTATTAGTTTATTTTAGTGTTTCGTCTTCTATTTGACACTTTATTGATCAAGCGCGTAAATATTGATACTCGGTCGATCTAAGAAAATGGAAATTTAGCTCATAATGTAAACAAAATTTTATAGATTTTAGACAAATATAGATAGATAGCGACGTAACTATGTAGGTACGTAATTTTATAAACCATTCGTGACAATTACATACAAGTACTATATAAGAAATTAGTAAAAACAAAATATGGTTATAAGACTTTTTCTAAATTATTTTTAATTACATAATTATATAAAATTGTGAATACATACTTTCTAACTGTAGTTTGACACCACTGAAAAACAGTGTAACAGTAAGATAGGATGTTAGACCATAGGCCTTTGCTTAATATGATACATTATATGATACTAGCTTTTTTTCGCGAGTCACTATTCCACGCGACTCCGTTCGCGTGGAATACAACCTATCCTATTTCTCGAGTTCCAAACTATGTCTGTATCAAATTTCACAGAAATCAGTTCAGTAGCTTAAGCGTGAAAAAAAGATAGATGGATATACAGACAGACGGAGTTACTTTTTATTATAACTTTCGTGAGACATTCAAAATTAATTATTATGTTTTCGGCTTACTCACGTAATACTTTGACGAGATACTCGACTAGTTTCAATTATGGCTTGAAACTAGTCGAGTATCTCGTCAAACAGAGAGAGGCCCATATTTATGAGCAGCAGTCCAGCATACGGAGTTACTTTCGCATTTATAATATTAGTATAGATAAAGATATAGATTTCAGATATAGTCACATCATAAATTGGGTAATTCCATGAAATGGTCGAAATAGTTTATGAATTGACCGTAATTCATGATGTGACCAACTTAATATGACGAGATCGTTAAATAGTCTTCATTTCACGATTTTTTTATTTATCCAGTCGTATAACTAGGTTTATTTCATGTCCATAAAGGCAACTAAATATGTAGGTCTTTCGAAATGTGTGACGGTGGCCTAAATAAGGATTCAAAAGAAATCATAAACTAGTTTTAGCACACCAATAATATTTCGAAGGAAATAATTATGTGATCAGTTGGTAGTATGATCTTTTTTATGGTGTAGGTCGGCAAACGATCAAACGGATTACCTGATGGTAAGCAATCAGCGCCGCCCATGGACACCCGGAATAGCATAGGGGGAGGGGGAGGGAAGGGGTTGAAAACGCTGTAGGTGTTGCACGCCGGTTTTCTGCGAGGCCGTGGTATCACTTCGCACGTGCCAACCTATTCGTACCGAAGCTGGTCTCTAACACGCTTATCTGATTGACTTGGTGATCTAATTTGGCTTAGTTAAAACATCAAACTTAAGTCTACATATTATAACATTCTTTTGCCTAAAACAACAGAATGTAACATCGCGATAAGTTTATTCATTCAACAAAGGCTATTACGTAAATCAGTTGTAAAGTGGCCGAGACCCTCTGGGAAGGGGTTACGACGGGAATCTTTTTATGGCACCCATTTGATATTTGCGGAATGATAGCCACATATGCGACGCGGTGCCAAGCACGGGCCCTCAATGTACATCGTAAACATTACATTATAGGAGCTAGCGCTGCGGGGTAAGGCCTGTTGTACACTGCAACTGACTGAAGATATCACAAAAAGAGTAAAGATGTACTAAGTAATATAACTATTTTGTTTTTTTCATGCACACCGGAATATAAGCAGCTGTTTTTCTTTTCAGTATAAGAACTCTGAGTAAAATTATTAATTACGTATGTATCTCATGTATTATTTTTTATGTTTTAGGTATTAAGTATATTATTAAAGTATTGGATGGCTATTAAGAGCAGCTCGCCTCGCGGCCCGAGCGTACGGCGCGTACGCGCCGTTGCCGTTTGCGCCTCGCGCAACAGACGTGGTAGTCTGTTGACTTTGAGGGGCGCCAAATTCGGGCCCAACAGGAAAGATGTATCGCAGTCTGGATCTGGAACCAGAGGAGTAACCGGGTGGATTTTAGTCAGTAAGAGTCTGACACATCCTCTCATTGCACCATGGGCGGGAGAAGTCATTTGATAATTTTGCGCCATCAACAAAAAAAAGATAGTAGTATGTTACATATTATGAAACAACCATCGACGCCCTTTGTGACATCGATTGATTCAGGTTATTTGCTAGTGATCCATTTAGACATTGTAGGCTTGTACTTTGCACTCTAGTTTTACGTTGTATGTAATACCACAATACTTGTGTGTAATCTCGGACGCACTTCACCGTGTTGTTGGCCCGCCCACTTTATGTCTTTCATTTTGTTTGCTTCTAACTGTTGCATGAAATGACTGCTAATCGAATATGTACTTCATCTCGTTTACATTGTCAATATCTACTTTTTGAAAGCATCGGCATTACAACAATTTGATTGATCGATGGCAAAACAGTCAATGAATAGTCTCTCTCTCATTATAAGGACTTTTTTAGATTCGAGGAGTACGGAATTGTAAGGTTTGCTGCTCTTTAAAACAATTTAGTAATTCAAAAGACTCAAGAAAAACTAACTGCAGTGGCATTGTTGATGTCTAAATCATCCTTTACTACACGTCATAACGTGATGGCAAGTATTCAATGCCGTCCATGGACCCGTATCACCATAGGAGTTGCAAGTCCTTTCCAGGAGGAGAGGAAGAATGGTCCTCCAGTAACTGACTCACACAGCGAAACACAACACTGCGGTTGCTTCATGCTGGTGTTCGTGACGCCGTGATATCACTCCGGTCGAGCCGGCCCATTCTTGTTGAAGATTGACCCTCCCATAGTTGCCATAAAGTATTTTTAATCGACTTCAAAAAAAGGAGGAGGTTCTCAATTCGATTGTATTTTTTTTATGTTTTTTGTTATATAACTGGATTGAATACTGGTAAATATGTTGGTTGAAAATCATCTTGAATAGATCTGATAACGAAGATGGCACCATTTCAATATCAAAATAAAAACTACACCAAAAAGCAAGTGCACAAAATAAATAAAGTAAACACCAGCCTGCAGTATGAAATACGTCATATTAATAACGGTTCCATCCAACTAAATTGAATATGTGAAAAATACGCAGTTCATTTTCGACTCGAGGAAAAAGAAAACTGTAATAAACTGCCAGGTGTCACGGCGTGGTGACGATTAGCGCTAGAATTTCATCAAGCCCGCCATGTTGGTTTCGAGGACTAGTTTGTCCAATAAACGAATCGAAATAGCCAACAATGTGTACGTATCAGTAAATTGGTTTTACAATTTCGCTCACATCACTTTCAAATTGAAGTTTCAGCACAAGTTTACATTAACACACGGTACTGGTAGTTTGTAATTAGTTTTTGATGCTGCGTTCATAAATAAGGAAACATTTGGTTCCAGTCACACGAGTGTTCTTTATGTTGTCAGAGTTCCAGCTCCCAATACTCGTGTTTAAGAAAAGCAATACATTGTAGTATATATCCAGAAATTTGCTATCAGATCTTTCGTCGCACGGCACACATACATATGTATAAATCGTCCTCAATAGCTCGGTCTCGCCGTACCAGACAAAGCAAACTATTCGAGCATTCGTTGATTCCCAAATCACAGAGCCACTTTCCCCATCGATCGTCCCGAAATTATTGAGTGTAAGAGGCGATTGTGTTACAAAGAGAGGTAATATTTCATCCTCATCCCTCGGGCCTGTCCACTAGAACTTATACCTACGTAAGCTTCCTTGCGACGAAGTTGTTCGCCATCCGTTTAGTCGGTGATTTAGTTATGACTTACATGCATAATGTAGGCACGGCTCGGGCGGCGCCAGTTTGTGTTCTAACGTGTTTGTGCTAAGTGAGGGCCGCCATTATGGCTCGCTGTGCCGGTGCCAGGGGAACAGGTTTTGGAGTTTTGCGCATTTATCTATCTACATTACTATTGTGTACTCATTTCTAGAGTCTGAAACGAGGTTTTAGTTCCCATTGTTTTTATTGTTTTTTTTTGTAATTTACAAATCTCTCGATAAGTTTAGAGTTTCTGTGACTGTTGCTTTCCAACAAATAGATAGGGTTTACATATTGCCCCAATGAGACTAGAGAAAAGTGATGCCATCGACGAATAACATTGTTTGTACAATTTGAACTGCACCTGTGCACAGTTGTAGTGGAACACGAGTGTAAAGAAGGACAGTTCTAGTAGCTGGCACACGCTGCAGAGATTGCTATCCAATACGTGCTGCTGTATGTACTATACATTGTATTATTTTCCATCCAAGTGACAAGCGTCAGTGCCGCAAATACGTTCTGATAAATCACGAAATATTGGCGGGTTCACCTTCGATATTCAATATCAAGACTACTGGCCACCGTACAATATTCAACCTTATCTGACAAAAGTAAGACAGGATTTCCAACGGTAGCGATATCGTGTGTTATTGTCTTGCTAGGGTTGCCACGCACTATGAATATGTTAGGTGTTACGATACTTTCTAGCGGGATATAGTGGCGACATGTGTCGTACGCCCGAGTATTTGTTTACACCGTATCTTATGCTATCATTTTCTTCTTATAATACATGTGACATGCGATTTTCCGAGATTTATCTCAGGTACAAAAAGAAATACAGAAAAATGTATTTTATTTAAGGATTTGTCTTTTATATTCGTGAATTTATTTTGGAATCGACAAAAACAACATTGAATGTATACTCCACCACTAGAATTAGGTATTTACATTATATAATAATTACTTTTAATATCCTCGCAAGTAACGTTAATTTTACTTTTTTCACTTTAGTTCTCATCTCGAAGGATCTTTTATTACTGTTTCCAAGTGCACAATATTTAAAATATTCAGCACAGCGACGTATGTTTCGATTGCCTCGGTAGAGTCGCACGCACGGTCAAAGCGTGCGCTTCATCAATGTAAATCGAGTCTGCCCCCGCCCCCAGCCCCTCCACTCGCCAGTCGAGCAGCATCAGCCAGTAGACGGTAATCGCATGCATTCGCATTACTCCTGTGAACACTATTTCATATTACCCCGACTACGTACACTGCCAACATGTTACCACTACAGTATTGGCAACAACTTCACTTCTGTGATAGATTAATGTAGCTCACTTCACTATTCTCCTGAGCTTTTTGGAGTTTGCCTTTCATGCGGTATATTTGATCTCTTGCTATTCTACAAGTTCTTAACTATGATCAGTAACCTAGGTGAGTTAGAGGTCGTCGCTTAGTAGGGAAATTCTTATCTAAAATATTTCCATTGTTCTGAATTGAATAGTTTAAGACACTTGATGATTCAGCATTGATTGACTCTGTGTAGATATAGTAGCTCTTATTGTTAAGGAATCTATATCTTTTATAACAATAGATCAGGTCAGGAGTGTAAAGAATTTTAATTTTTTAATTGTCATTGTTGTTTATTAAATTGTCTTAATTTTTTATAGGTGAGGGTCAGAGCGTAGATTCTGAAGTAATAAATGAGAGGTTTTTAGATTCTCAAACTGGTATTGCAAGAAGAAGTTTTACACATTTTTGCATTGAAATAGTGCATTTGCACCTTTTATCGTAGACAATAAATAATACGCTCTGAATAAATGTATTTATATTTAAAACTAAATAAAGCCAGTTGTCCAGACTTTTGTGTAGTAGTAGGTCATCCTTACGATAACTTAGTGCCTCAAGTTAACAGAAATCAAAGATCCACTGTGAACCTACCACTTTAAAAATTCTTTTGTGTTCCTTCTTCTTTTATGCGTAACAGATGTATTGATATAGATATTTTCAAATAAGATTCCCGTGCTTTTTGATGCACGATGAGCCGAAGCCCTTGAGCTGAAGCAAGTGTTCTTTATATTTACGAATGATTTAATAGAACAGAACAAGCCTGAGCTTCAAGCACCGTTTTACATTTACTACAAGCAGTATGGCCGTTATTTTGTTAGCGGGAATACCAGATACAGTATTCGTATTCCCGCGGAAATTTCTTGAAATCGTGTTAAACAAGAATATTAAGGGTTACATTTTAATTGGCCAAGACCATTGTTGGTGGATTAAATTCTCCAGAAGTCATAGTCATGCAAATATGAACCTATACAGCCTTTTATATAGTTGTAAATAAGGTTCATTGTTCATTGTTTGTTTTCAGCTAAGGTTGCGGGTGCAAGTACGATAATATCCTGCAGTTCTGGTCTGAAGTAGGAGATAGAAGGGGATGGTTTTTATGTTTAGTCAATAAGAGTCTTAGATTGTCGCCCAACTCAGGGCCAGAGAAGTCATTTGAAGATTTTAACCCTCAAAAAAAAAACAAGTGTTGAGCAGGCTTTTGCTTTACTGCTGCTAAAATATAGGGAGTACCCTTTATTCCAAAATAGCGGAATCTAATTCAAAAATTCTTTTCTAAGCAGATCCATGTATCGATTCTCAATCCCCAAAATAAACCAAGGTCAACTGTTTATAAGGAGCAAAATGATCACCAAATAAAATAAGTAGTAAATGCTTTTTAACTACTTGAGAATATTAACTGAATTATATATGTACATGTGGCAGACTTTAATGTCATGATTGGACCTGAAACTATTTGAAATAACTATATCAAAGAGATAATGTAAACGTGTGTACAGTACATGTATATATATGTTGTATGTATGTATGTTGCTCGCCTGCTGTTTACGTTAACGTTTACAAATTATCTGAAAATACATTCCACATACTATAAATCTACTTCATTAACATCTAGAGCTAATCAAAACATTCGTCTCAGAATATTACTCAAACGAATTAAGAGACTAAGGCACCAAACTAAGCTTAAGTATAAATAGCCCAGAATTAGTACTTCTAAGAACACTGTAACTAGGTACCCTAAATATGCTAAAACTGTTTACTAAGTAAAGATTATTGTAGTCGAATCGAAACATAATTTTGGTAATCCTTCAAAAGTGGCGTACTTACAGAATTATCAAATTATGCATGTAATCCTATCATAGGGGGCAAGTCTATTTAGACACGCCCCCTTTTTGTAGAAAACTTGTGTAGCTGATGTTCGAGAAATAACAATTTAGATAGACGACACTATATAATTATATTGCTTTGCTGAAATTATAAAACAATTTTTCTTAATCTCTAAGAAGTTCTTTTTTCTTTCTTACAACTACAGAGGAGTTACGAATGCGTTGCCAGCCTTTTGGGGATCAGGGTTTCGGAAATTTTAGTATTAAGGAGGGATGAAGAAGGGAAATTGAGCCTCCGATAGCCTCACACGGCAAAATACAACGTTGTGGTTGTTTCACGCCTGTAAAGACGTAGTGTCACTCCGGTCGAGACGACCAACTTTTGTCGTAGCATAGTTCTCTCACACATAGGTAGTTTTCTAACTTAATGGTTGAAAACTCACATTTTAATTTATGCCTACGTACGGGATTCATACACACCTTATTATATATTAATTGAAATATATTTTTGGAAGCAGTAGCAGATTACGTCGAGGTCAGGTCTATTCGACCGAGAAAGTTAGTAACATATGGCTTATGCTCGGAGGTGTTACTGGCAGCCGAGTATTGTTTGGGTCTAAATGGCCGCCCGTGCGGTTGACGGTTTCTACGAAATTTTGTGAAGATGAACAAAATGTTGTAGAAAATAATTTACTTGAGTGAATTATAATTTATTAATGTGAATGATATTGTGATTTTTGAATGGTTGTAATGAAGCTTACAGGTATTGTTATTAAAATATTAAAACGATACTAAGAAGTCATGTCAAGGTATTGTGATTTCAATTCGGATTTTATTGTTATTTTCTTATCGAGTTTTTCTGCAACATTATAGTAGACAAATGTGCTTGTGGAGTTCACCTAACTTAAGTATTGATCATTTATACGTCACATTAACAGCATATAGATAAGTGCCCACGGGTGGGCAAAGGCCTCTTCTTACACTAAGAAGATTTGAACATTAATCACCACGCTTGCTCTAGGCTGATTGGCGGTTTCAAACTTATAATTACAAATTTTTAGTCCAGATTTTATTTAGATGTTTTCCTTCACCGTATCTCAGTAGTGTCTAAACAATCATAGAAAGGACATACAACTCGGAAACAGTCACATTTGTACTTGCTAGGTTTCCCATCCTCATGCATGAGAAGCGGGTCGCTTAAACTCCAGTACACCAGGACATTATACGTATTATAATCAAAATCCACATGTCTCATATCGAAACTACTTACTTATAAAGTACTAGCTACTCCCTCGTGGTTTCACTCGCTGCTCGGCTCCATTTGATTGTAGCGTGATATTTTATAGCCTATAGCATTTGGGAATATTGTAACTATCAATAAGTGAAATAATTTTCAAAGAAAAATGACACAAAGGACATCTGACCAGCGCGAGCGGTTCTAAAGATTACCCCCTACATACAAACTTACAAATTTTACCTCTTTATAATATTAGTATAGATAAACCACCACCCACACAGTAAAACAACCTTCAAAGACCACAGAGAACACTAGAAAAATCTTTTAGCAACTATAATTTGACAATAGGGAACAATATAATTCACTTTGACCTATAATTTGGGTCCAACCCAAAGTTAAAAGGATAGCAAGAGGCCGGTTTATCGGTAAACGTTTCAATTTGATTTCATTGTCCAGTGCGGACCTGACCTTATCTACACTCAGATGGGATCCGAATACAATTAGTTAATTACGTTGTAAGGGACCGATTGTTTCTATAACTTCTCTATTCTAAGTCTTGTTATTCAATCGTACTCGTTAAAACCATTAAACAGATATTGATTATAGTATTAATCTTTAAGGTTTTTGTAAATAAAAGCTTTTTAGATTTGTTGTTGTGATGAGCGCGTGGGAATTTAAAGATAATATTGCCCATCGTTCTTGGATATCTCCTGTGTCGTGGGTGTGTTTACAAATATACAATTTTATAGAAAATCACAACCAGGCCCGTAACAACAATTAAGTGTGGGAGAGCCATGCTTCGGCTTGAATGGATCAGCTCGTTCGGAGTGACACCACAGCCTTACAGAAAACTGTCGTGTAATAACCACAGCGTTGTGTTTCGCCGTGTGAGTGAGGTTACCGGAGGCCCAATCCTTCCCTTCCGCCAATCCCTAAAAATCTCCAAATCCCTTATTCCCAAAAGGTCGGCAATGCATTCCTCTGTTGTTGTGGGTGTCTATGGGCGGCGCTGATTGCTTACTATCAGGTTATTCTGCTTGAATGCCACCAATGATGCTGCTGCGGCCTATCTAAAAAAAACACAAATTGTTGGTCGGTGCGGGAATCGAACACTTGACACGTTGCGTGGTAGCCAGTTGCCCAGCCATCGTGCCAATCGTGCAGCCGTTGTCCTGGTTATCAGGTTATTTCCTGTACATCGACTTTATTTATTATTTTAGTTTATTTTGTTTCATTTATTTGTTTGAATATGTATTAGTTTCGTTTCCGTGGTCAACAAAAGTTCAAAGTCTGGGAAAGCTTTCGTAACTTTACCTGCGATGTCGTCTAGTCTAATGGATTGAAATCGACGTAGAGAGCCATTTAAATAGAAATGGAAACAAATAATTGTCTGCCTGGTAGTATGATTAATTAAAAGTTATATTTTTAAAGAATCATCATTATATTTTATTAAGGTTTGAAATAACAAATGAAGTGACAAGCTTCTATATTTAAACTCAAATTCCTTTTACTTAGTGTTTTTTATTTTGACAAAGTTATACTTATGTGACTATTTTACTATGGTCTTGCTAGTGATGCTCCTAGAATTTACATTTATATATCTAATTCTAACTTTAATTTTGGTAACATTGCGTTACATTATAACTGCTAAATAATTTAATACCGTTTCAAAATGTAACACTACTGTCAAATTAATTAAAAAGAAATAGAGTTTTATTTTTGTACTGTGTATTCATGCCTAGTACAGATACTATTCAAAGCCAAAATATTGTTTGTTCATTGTATACTCATTCATTGGCAAATAAGCTGTTTGGTAGTTTGACTAGTTTATAATTATGAAATCGTCATTAAAGGCTACACATGTTTGAATAAACTTGTTACACAACTGTAAAGTTAAAGTTTCAATCAGCTACGACAGTAACAGTATAACAGGTAACTCGATACTGAGAAATATAATTTCCAGCATTGATTCAATAAATCACAGTTCCGGAAAACCGTTCAGCCGCCAATTAACTAACTTTGTCATAGTTAAATGTGAACCGCTGTACAATACGGTTCGTTTACGACGTCCTCCATTCTATCATGATGCATTGCTTGGCCTGTGCTCCCGCAGGCTGCGAAATAACAATCATTGTTTCATTTGCTTTTATTTTTCTATCGAGAAACTGCCACGCTTGATGTTGCTTACTACGATAACAACTCTATGTGTGTGTTGATAAGTTTTAAATTGATTTGTAGGTTTAGCACGATAGGTAAGCGACAGCGCAACAAAAGAATGTGGAGTTGCATCGGAACAATGCGGTTGACAGCAGTACGCGTGCGAGCATCGAGCGTCGAGCGTGCGACGAGGAGACAAGGCGACACAATGAGACGTGACGCTAGCGACCGCCCTTATCGCGCGGGAGTGTCGCGCGGCCATTGTGCCCGAGATGTGGCAAGGATTAAACACCACAGTTTAACTTGCGACTGTTATGACTATCTGTTTATATTTCACCGCATCTCGAATTGTTTTAGAAATGAAACCGTTGTACGAATCGTTTATTCTGTCGTTTAGAATAAAACGTGTCGTTTTCATTATATTCTCTAATAAGTCAGTCAAGTATGTACTTTGTTGTAGTTATTTCAAATCAAGAATATATGTATTGATAGGTATGGTATACAAAATGTTACGACTATTACTACCCTATAGTACAGGCAATACACAATATGATATTAACATTATATATATATACCACTAATGCGTTCCATAAAAGGTTTAATGCAGACTATAATGTAACATTACAATTTGGTAAGGTCAAGGGCACGAAGGGCATCGATGTAGAGTAATGGCAGAGTGGCCAGCACTTTGTCACCTGTGACCATTCAGCTATTGACCATTGACCATTCAGCTATTGATACCCTTGTGCGTCAGTGTGAGAGTCACCTTCACCGACATACAAAGGAATATCGAGTATACATTAATAATGTTCAGGCCATTGTTAGTTCGAGGCGAATATGGAGACGTAATGGAGTGTTAGCTCGCATGCTCACCTGTGATATCTACCTAATTTTGGCTAGCTTTTCTACCAAGAAGAACATCTTTCAAAGTCAAAGTCAAAATCATTTATTTCAACTAAACCATAAACAGGTTTCCTTTACAATGAAAATTTTCGTAAAATTTTATTTTTATGTGTATACCAGATTGAGTACGAATGCGGCGCCGGCCTTTTGGAGATTGGGGTTCCGGAGATTTTGGGATTGGGGAGGGCTGGAGGGAAGGGAAGGGTTTGGCCTCCGATAACCTTACTAACACGGCGAAATACAACGCTATTGTTGTTTTACGCGGTTTGTGAGGCCGTGGTGGTATCACTCCGGTTGAGCCGACCCATTCTTGCTGAAGCATGGCTCTCCAACATTTATATTATTACTAATTTGTAAGGATCTATTTGTTTTTCAAAATATAGTAAGTTTATTACTATTGGATAACCTTTACGACCGACTTAGTAGCAGTAAGTATGAACAAAGCCGAAGTGGTCGACCCACATGGCGCATGAATTTCAAGGCAGTCTGTTAAAGTTGGCTCTAGTTACGATCAACTTGGATCCCGATGGTATTCCAAGTTCTAGAGGTCGCTGTGGTGAAATTTAAAGCAGGTATTGGTGGTTCGTGGTTACGGTTCTACCCTTTTGGGGGGTATTTGGTTCATAACTATTACCGTGATTGGAAAGCAGGGTAAAAAAAAACCGTTTGTAAATAATGTTTTACAGGTTCGATTTTTTATGTATAAGTCGGCAAAAAGCGCCCATGGACACCCGCAACACCAAAAGAGTTATGAGTGCCTTGCCGGCTTTTTGGGGATAGGGTTCCATTTAAGTAAGCGGTACCCACTTATTTATTTTGTCAGTTTTCCTTAATTACAGCTTTTGCTTAGCATCTTAATATCAGTATTTGTATTAATATTAACTGTAACAGTACAAGGATTATAGTAATATGCTAATAGTCAATTAATATTAAACGCACAACATCTCCTTTGCTCAGGACATCGGCCATTGTGATAATTACGGAAGCTAGAGATGTAATAGAACCGCTGTTCTACAGGAAAACCTGTCACTAACAGTTCCAAGAAAACTTGAAATGATTAAAAAATATCATTAAACTTCAAAGGGGAAATATTGGAGCAAAATTCCTAGAAGATTGGTTAGTGTAACTGCCTATGTAGGAGAAGCACCTCATTTTATTACTATGATAGTTATCTCGAGTTTACGAAAGAAACCCAATCGTAATGACGATTATTCGTCATACCCGAGGAGGAAGGGAAGTTAGAAGCTACAAGTTCAAGACCTTGATTTACATTCTAACTCAACCATGCAATAACCAGTGGCGAAAGCATGAATACGAAAACCACCCTTACAGCTAACAAAACAAAGCCTTTATCTGTTCAACGACACTAGAATTGTACATTTTATAGGGCGGAGTTGAGGTTTAAAAGGGCAACTTTCCCCGAATCTGTAAATTTGCTTGACAATGAGAAGGCACTAGCGGCGGCCGACGGCTCGGTATCGTGGGATCGGTCCCGAGCCCCGTGTTATTGTAGCCTGTAATCTGTCGGATTGGCAACGTCCGCCATTATGAATTCAAATGGCCCATCTGGCGACATGTGCGGAGCCGCACTGTGATACCGCGTCACTGATATCTGATTGGACCTGATGTCATCGTGTCGCTGTCTGCACTGGTGTTGTTCTTGTGGTTACTTTTTTAATATGTTCTTTTTTGATTATGAATATTTTGTATTAATAATTTATCTTTATATCTCAAATAGTTTAAGGATTCGGATTTCATGTTTGATAAATTTCCTTTAAACAACCACAGCGTTGTGTTTCGCCGTGTGTGTGAGGTTACCAGAGGCCCAATACTTCTCCTTCCCCATCCCTTCCCATTCCTTAAATTTTCGAAACCCTTATCTCTCTAATAGGCCGGATATGCACTCGTAGCTCCTGTGGCGAGTGTCCAAGGGTGGCGCCGATTGCTTACCATCAGGTAATCCGTCTGTTCGTTTGCCGACCTATACCATAAAAAAACCTATTAGTCAAACTGAAGAACTGGCCAGTATTGATAAGCCGCTGAAACCTAGCTTGATTCAAATTTTCCACAAGGAGAGAAGGTCTTCTTACTTACTTATAATTCAAAAAAAGTTTTAATGCCCAGAGAACCTGATAGGAAGTTGTAAAGAGTCGCTTGTTACCGACTCAAAAACAAAGTTTTACAAAGAAATTGCCTTATTACATTCCACTGGGCTGTTTATTTAGCAGTTCTAAACGTGATTGTTAAGCAAAGAGGTTAGGTTCTATGCTTCATGGAATAAAGTATAATTTGTGAAGGATACAAATGTATTTAAGTAATCATGTATCAGTTAGAGGACGTCCACTTCTGGTCATTTGCCTCATGTATCATGCTCAGACAATAGATTCTGTTTTTTAGATACTAAGGTTGTCATTTGCTTGTTATTTAAAACATAAAATAAATAAAAGTACCAATAACAAATATCACACATTACTTTTTTTACATTGTCTGTACTTTTAAAAAACGGATTTCTGAGTTTATTTCGGCATGTCTTCTTCGTCGTTTTAAGAAAGCATTTTATCATCGCAAAGTTAAAACAATCGCAGTAGTTTTGTTTTATTTTAACAACACAGCCATTATTTAATCTGAATTAATATAATTTATGTCAAATGGCTGCAATACAATTTAAAAGAAAGATTACCAATAATTAATAAATGTTTTGATTCTTCACAGACGTTTGATAATATTGCAGAGTCTAACAATTTGTTTGGTTCTGTATTTCATTTGAAATGAGATCACTGAAATACAAGCCTGTCTCTATAATATAAATGCTCCATTCAATAAAATACATTTTTACAAATCAATACTTAAATAAATAATTATTATAATTTATACGAATCCATACAAAATGTCTACTACGTAATAAATAATGATAATTTATTTGAAATTATTACAGACTTTTTGTCGTACGCATCGCTTTGATGTACAAATTAATATTTCATTCAATAACTCACGAATGTTCTGGAATAAAATTCTTTACATTTATTTTGTATAAAATGATCTATATAACATGAGGTACTTATTCAGTGTAATGTTGCTGTAATATTATTAAAGGCCTCTCAGATACTAAATCTCATTGCTTTGGGAACATATTATTGTCGTTGTAACATATTTCGTTCTCATTTTAAATGGACTTTTAGCATTAGTCTTGTCTGTGGTCTGTATCAAAAGATCTGGTTACGTATTACGGTCAAAAATTATAAGGAAAGCTCCAATATTACCCGGTACTGTTTTGAAAGGTATTACTAATTCATGCTTAATAATTTAATTATATGGTTGCTTAACGCCTGTATCATTTATCAACAACTGTAAAGGCATCGGCAGATGGCCGGGGTTGTAGGGCCAGTGCAATGAGACAAGAAACCAAGTGATTTTTAGCCAGTAAGAGTCTGACACTCTCTCTCACCTGCCCAGGGTGGGAGAAATAATTTAATAATCTGCCATTAAAAGAATGTTACGTTTGAAATGCTAACTTTCACATTTAGACTGAACAGTTAGCGCGGTGACTGGGCAATTGGCTGCCGCTCAACATGTTGCGGGGTCGATTCCCGCACGGAACGAATCTTTGTGTGATCCACAAAATGTTGTTCCGGGTCTGGGTGTGATGTGTTTGTGAAATTGTATGTTTATAAACGCACCCACGACACAGGAGAAAATTGTAGAGTGGGGTAACGTACTAAAAAAAAAAATTTCAAAATAAATCTTTGACAGTTTGAGCATAAAAATATTATAGGTAGTTGAGGCAATATGCTAATTTTGTATTCCATCAAAATGGAATATCGAACGATCGTGTTTTAGTTATTTTTATTCTGAAAACTTAAAATACTGCAACATTTATGTTTTTCAGCCCGCATCAAAGTAGCAAATAAATCGTTCAATGTTTAAATGTTAAAAATGTCTAAAGATGTACTCTTATATCCTATTAAATGAAATCTTATTGCATTAATACTACATATGTATTTATTCATTATATCTTTTAGTATTCAGGGGTTTTTTTTTGTCAGGGGTAAATCATCAAATGACTTCTCCCGCCCAGGGTTAGGCGAGAGAGAGTGTCAGACTGTTACTGACTAAAAACCCCCCCGTACCTTCTCCTGCTCTGAGCCGAGGCCGCAGTGACTCATTGCGCTTAACCCGCAACCCCGGCTGAAGTATTCAGGCGTAAGGTAGCACTTTAAAAGTAAAATATTGGCTTATTGATTACCTGACCATAACATCACACCGTTTTATACTGCAAACTTATTGTGACAGAAAACTCTTTGACATCATGACGTCAATGGATGGTTGTCAAACGTTGCCTAGAGATTGTAAATTTCGTCGTGAATTGTCAATACGAGTTGGTGTAATTGGTAAGGCGTGTGGATTACACCACAGAGACCCCGAGTTCGAGTCCCGCCGTAAACATGAAGTTTTTTAGTTGATGGAAGTTTTGTCGAACTTTCTGGAATTATTTGTGTGAAAGAGATGAAAAATTAAAGAGTGAGAAGGAGAATAAATAAAAATGAATAGCGAAATTATTGGAAGGTTCTGGAGGCATGACGATCAAAAAGAATAACGAAATTGAATGTTCCAGAACCTGACCGGGGGTATATAAGCAGAACTGCGGCTCACCGCTGGCAGTTGAGTTCTAAGTCTAAAGCGATTCGGAAGAAAAGGAAGAAGTGAAAAAGAAGAAAAGTGAGTGAAATAGTGAAGTGCAGTGAAATAGTGAAGTGCAGTCAGTTAAGTGAAGTTAGCGTGAACGGCAAAGTTGTGTCAGTCGGCCGGACTCTGCTGGAGAAGAACGCCGATAACTTAACTCCGTGGACGCTGTAACTTAAGCGCAATAGAAAGTCTGAAAACCGGTATTAGTGTTTCATTTCATCCAATCCCGTAACCCAAGCCCGCATAGTCAGGAACGTGACGTCAGGCACGTAACATTTGGTGTCAGAAGTGGGATTGGAGAAAAATGCCGCTAGTGCCGCAGGACGTAAGAGGAGTGAGTACCCGTGCTATGTCAGAAGCGCAGCGTGTGAGGGAAGAGGGTGCTGCAGCTCAGACCAGCGATGCAGAAGCCAAGCCTGTGCAGATGGATCTTCTGCTACAGCTGCGGCAAATGATGGCAGAACAGCTGCGTGAGCTGAAAGAAGATCAAGCGCGCCGCCAAGAAGAGCAAGCACGCTGTCAGGCAGAACAGCTGCGGGAGCTGAAAGAAGATCAAGCGCGCCGCCAAGAAGAGCAAGCGCGCCGCCAAGAAGAGCAAGCGCGCCGCCAAGAAGAGCAAGCGCGCCGCCAAGAAGAGCAAGCACGCTGTCAGTCAGAACAGCTGCGGGAGCTGAAAGAAGATCAAGCTCGTCGCCAAGAGGAGCAAGCGCGTCGCTTGGAGGACATGCATAAAGATTTCACGAAGGGACTGCAAAAGGCTGTCGAACGGGTACAAGAAGTGGAGGAAGGTTTAGGCAAGTTGGAACATCGCGTCAAGGCGATAGAGGAGAGGGTGGAAGAAGAGATCTCCAAAATCAAGCAGGAAGTGACAAGCCCAAGCCCTTTGAAGAGCCGAAGCCGTCTTGCAGCCGTTTTTGAAGCCCCAAATGCGGCTTCAAGTGCAACGAAAGGGCTTAAGATTCCCCATTACGACGGAACAACATCCTGGACCGCGTTCAAGCTACAGTTTGAGACACTTATGGAGGCTTATGGTTGGACTCAGAAGGAAGCACAGTCAGCCCTTACCCTGGCCCTCCGTGATCAAGCGCTCTCAGTGCTGGAAGCTATCGGCGCAAGTGGGGATCTCAGCTTTGGTGCCCTCCTCGACGCACTTGAGGCACGTTTTGGAGACAGCCACCTCGAGCACGTGTACAGAGCGCAATTAAAAGAGCGTACTCAGCGTGCTAATGAGGGCCTACAGCAATGGTCCGTGGAAATCGAGAAACTTGTGCGTCGAGCTTTCCGGTCGACTCCGTCAATGATTGAAGGCACGCTTCTCCAAGCGTTCATTGACGGTATTCGGGACCCCGAAGTACGAGCCGCTGTTCATCTGGGCCATCACAAGAACATGAAAGAAGCTCTGGCCCATGCATTGGAAGTGGAAGCCGTGCGTGGTAACTCCCGTACCTTACGTCTGCGGGAAATGACGACAACGGAGCAGGTACCTCCACGCCGTCGGAACTTCATGTGCTATGGATGTGGAGAGCGTGGGCACATACGGAGCGACTGCCCGAAGAAGATGAACCGCCAGGACGCGGCGGTCTCAACTTCTGACCAGCAGGGAAACTTAAATCCAGCCAGGGCTGCGGGGTGGGCGCTGGCTGGTAGTGGAACAACAACAATCTACATCAAGCAAACCAACGATGGAAATACTCTGGTGATAGACGGTCAAGTAAATGGGAAAAACAGTCAGCTAACATTAGATACTGGAGCTTCAAGGACGGTGATAAATGTTCGGCTGCTCGAGCAAAACATCAGGGAACACCTTAAACCAATTGTTGGCCTACAAATGAAATCAGCTACCGGCCAGTGCATACCGATAAGTGGAAAACTGCATGTAATAATCAAAATTGGGGAACGTGTTTATCGACATGAGGTTATTGTGGCCAAAATTCTGGATGACTGCATCCTGGGACTTGACTTCCTGCAAGGGCACCAGTGTAACATCGACTTAAAATCTGGAGTTTTACTATGTGGAACTGAGGAAATTCCGATGAAGGGTGGAACCCTGGGAAAAGTTTGCTGTTTAAGAAGAACTGTTCTTGCACCAAAATCACAGACTCTCGTACCAATCGCATTACCTAGGAGGAAGGAAGGAAGTTTACCTCGAAGGTGCGCTGTGATTGATAAATCGGAACACGTAAACTCATGGCTACCGGCAAGAACTGTCGTGGGGTCATCTGATGTCAACCGCATTCCGGTATTCAACTTCAGTGATTCAAAAATTACGATTGAAGAAGCAGAGCCTGTGGGCGTATTGGAAGAAGTGGCCTGGATAAGAAAATGCTCGGAGAATCTTGTGAAGAAGGACAGTACGGGAATTGACTTTGTAACGAAAATCTTAGACGAAAACAAAAGTCTGACAAAAGTGGAGACTATGAAAGCTAGAAATTTACTTCTTCGATTCTCTGATGTGTTTTCAAGAAGCGATGGTGATATTGGCCGAACTGGTTTGGTGAAGCATAAAATAAACACAGGTGATACAATGCCAATTCGTCAAAGGCCCAGACGCATACCATTCGCTCGTGAGAAAGAGGTTGAAGAAATGATTGACGATATGAGGAAAAATGACGTGATAGAGCCCTCTTCTAGCCCTTGGTGTTCACCTGTCGTGCTTGTCAAGAAGAAAGATGGTTCAACGAGGTTTTGCGTAGACTATCGACGATTGAATGATGTAACCAAGAAGGATAGCTACCCGTTACCAAGAATCGATGACACACTTGACACACTGAGTGGCATGAAGTGGTTTTCAACGCTCGATCTAAAAAGCGGCTATTGGCAGGTGGATTTGGATCCCAAGGACAAGGAAAAGACCGCATTCTCAACTGGGAAGGGACTCTGGCAATTTAAGGTGATGCCATTTGGATTATGCAATGCACCGGCAACCTTTGAGCGTTTGATGGAACAGGTGCTGGCGGGACTGCTGGGCGAAACCTGCCTAGTTTACCTCGATGACATCATCATTGTTGGACGGGATTTTGACGATCATCTAAGGAAATTAGAAAAGGTACTCGACAAGCTGCGTGGAGCAAATTTAAAGTTGAGTCCAAAGAAATGCTCTTTCTTCAAGCACGAAGTGAATTATCTAGGACATGTTATTTCTGAGAGAGGAATTGAGACTGATCCAGCCAAGACTGTCGCTGTTAAGGAATGGCCAACACCTAAAGACAAAACGCAAGTTCGGGCATTTCTTGGATTGTGCTCGTATTATCGGCGGTTTGTGAAAGGATTCTCGGACATTGCCAAGCCTTTGCATCGATTGACAGAGGAGAAACGTGCCTTTATCTGGGACGAGGATTGTGAGCAAGCCTTTCGAGAACTAAAAGAACAGCTTTGTAACACACCAATTCTCGGATACCCCAGCGCGAAAGGAATATTCGTAGTAGATACGGATGCCAGCAATATTGGAATAGGAGGTGTCCTTTCACAACGCGATGGTGAGCAGGAGAAGGTTATTGCTTACTTCAGCAAGTCACTATCCAAGCCCGAGAGGAATTATTGCGTGACCAGGAGGGAATTGCTGGCCGTAGTCAAAACTCTGCACCATTTCAAGAAGTATTTACTGGGACGGAAATTTTTGATTAGAACTGATCACGCTGCTTTGAAATGGCTGCTTCAGTTTAAGGATCCCGAAGGCCAAGTAGCCAGATGGTTGGAACAACTTCAGGAATTTGACTTTGAAATCGAACATCGCGGAGGAAGAATTCATGGCAACGCAGATGCATTATCGAGACGCCCATGCGTGGAAGATTGCAAGCATTGTTCCAAGAAGGAAACTGCTTTTCTTAAGGTGATAAGGACTGATACTGTTGACGAGGCATGGGGAGATGATGCGATGAAATTAGAACAGGAAAGAGATGCAGATATTAAACCAATACTGGAGTGGCTACGAAGTGGTAACAAGCCAAGTTGGAGTGACGTCGCCCAATATAGCGCGGTAACGAAAGGTTTATGGGCACAGTGGAAAAGCCTTACGCTGCATAACGGACTTCTGTGCAGGAAATGGGAATCAACAAACGGCAAGGACGAGCATTTGCAATTGGTGGTGCCTCGTTCAAAAATAAGGGATGTATTAAAAGCGTTCCATGATGGATCTTCTGGAGGACATTTGGGAATTAGGAGGACTTTGGTGAAGATCAAGGAGAGGTTTTATTGGTTGCATTGCAAATATGACGTCGAAGATTGGTGCCGGAAATGCACTAGTTGTGCAGCTGTCAAGGGTCCACAAACAAGAAGCAGAGGGGCGATGAAAATCTACAATGTTGGTATGCCTTGGGAGAGAATAGCCTTAGACATCGCTGGACCATTTCCAATCACTGATTCGGGCAATCGCTACGTTTTAGTGGTTATGGATTATTTTACAAAATGGCCGGAGGTCTTTGCCATACCGAATCAAGAGGCAGTAACTGTAGCCACGAAGTTGGTAAACGAGGTATTCACCCGATTCGGAGTGCCCTTGGAGATGCACAGTGATCAAGGACGGAACTTTGAATCCCAAGTTTTCCAGGAAACTTGTAAACTTTTGGGAATCCATAAGACTCGAACGACCCCTTATCATCCACAGTCAGATGGAATGGTCGAACGCTTCAACCAAACATTGGAGCGACACTTAGCAAAGGTGGTTGACAGCCATCAGAGAGATTGGGACACTTACATACCTCTCTTCTTGCTTGCCTATCGGACTGCTGTACATGAAAGTACCGCAAAGACGCCTGCATTTGCAAATTTTGGAAGGGAATTGAGATTACCGGCAGATCTTGTATCGGGCTGTCCACCTGGTGACTCTCGCACCGAGTTTAGCGATTACATAAGCGAGTTAAGGGCAAAAATGTTGGACATTTATGAGCAGATCAGGGAGGCCGGTCTTCAAGCTAGTGATCGCGCAAAGACGCGCTATGATCGACGAGCCAATTCTGTTGGGTTTGAAGAGGGGTCATTGGTCTGGCTTCATAATCCAGTCAGAAGGAAGGGAAAATCTCCAAAGCTGCAACCGAGTTGGGAAGGTCCTTACGAGATAGTCACGAAGATCAATGACATTACTTACAGAATTCGGAAGTCTTCAAGGAGCCCTTTGAAAGTTGTCCATATAGACAGGTTGGCGAGGTATTACGGCAGCAACGATGCTCGGGACGAGCGAATCTAAGAGGGGGGCAGTGTGACAGAAAACTCTTTGACATCATGACGTCAATGGATGGTTGTCAAACGTTGCCTAGAGATTGTAAATTTCGTCGTGAATTGTCAATACGAGTTGGTGTAATTGGTAAGGCGTGTGGATTACACCACAGAGACCCCGAGTTCGAGTCCCGCCGTAAACATGAAGTTTTTTAGTTGATGGAAGTTTTGTCGAACTTTCTGGAATTATTTGTGTGAAAGAGATGAAAAATTAAAGAGTGAGAAGGAGAATAAATAAAAATGAATAGCGAAATTATTGGAAGGTTCTGGAGGCATGACGATCAAAAAGAATAACGAAATTGAATGTTCCAGAACCTGACCGGGGGTATATAAGCAGAACTGCGGCTCACCGCTGGCAGTTGAGTTCTAAGTCTAAAGCGATTCGGAAGAAAAGGAAGAAGTGAAAAAGAAGAAAAGTGAGTGAAATAGTGAAGTGCAGTGAAATAGTGAAGTGCAGTCAGTTAAGTGAAGTTAGCGTGAACGGCAAAGTTGTGTCAGTCGGCCGGACTCTGCTGGAGAAGAACGCCGATAACTTAACTCCGTGGACGCTGTAACTTAAGCGCAATAGAAAGTCTGAAAACCGGTATTAGTGTTTCATTTCATCCAATCCCGTAACCCAAGCCCGCATAGTCAGGAACGTGACGTCAGGCACGTAACATTATGTACTACATAGATACAGGAGATTACGTAGTACCAGGGGTAACAAAGTCTAGCGAAAGGAATGTAGTCTTGTTAGAAATGCTGAGTGCATTGCGCATTATAGGCAGTCACTGGCTGTAGCACGTCGCCAGTCAAGTGCGACGGGTGGTGGAGCTAATTTTCCGCTCTGACGCCACCCCGGGCGCACTCCGCGCCTATTATTAAGAAATTATAGATTAGATTTCCTATCGTAGATTTGTTCGTTGCGGGTGAAATGGGAAAAGTTTGCTCTAATCAGTACGTGCCATCTTAAGGATATTGACTTCTTAATCCGGAAAATTTTAAAGATATCGAAACTTTGATGTTTTGAAGGTAAAAATGTTGTCGCGTCCTTGTCGTCCTAGACTATAAGGGCGAATGTTGCTTATAGTTGTTCAAGTAAAATTTAAAGACACAATTTTATTGCACCATTTCATTACTGTCTGTTGAAAATCACATTGCTCGCGTATTGTGTTCGGCACAATTACTGGGTGTCTATTTAAACCTTTAGACTGGAGCTTAATTGGCCAAATTACTTAACATAATGAGAAACAGAACGCCTGGCGCTCATTTGGTCTTCATTAACAATAGTACATGTAGACACGCATAGCTACATACAGTCGTATATATTATAATGAAGTGTAGTTGTAATAATAAGCGGTCGGTTTATTATTGCGATCTTGTTAGCATCAAATTACTAAATTCTGCATCCTATACTGAAATTAGAGCAATAGTTACAGGCGTATAAACGCATGGAGTGTCAATTATATGGGCTTACATACACAAGCCTCGATCAGTATTATAAGTTATTTTAAAATGTTTGTTTGAAAGTAGAACGAAAAAGTATTAGAGCATTGTGTTACTATAGAAACTTTGCCAGGCGAATTCTATCTATTGTTTCATGTTCTCCATTTAGCACGTACTCTGTGTATTAAAATCCAACAATTACGAGGAAGCCGCCCACTAATATCCTCTGCTAATGCTCGTAAAGTACGGTACTAGTGAAATTTACTGGTGTTGATAATTAAAGCGATTTCAATTCAATCGGAATAGGTTTAGAGAGGTCGCTTATATTGTGTAGTATGTGAGTATTGGCACTACAAGTACCTACGTAAGTGCTGTTGTAGTTAAATGTTTCAAACGTGTTAACTGATGCTTGGTAATAGTGGGTACAATAATTAAATAAAGTATAATTGTGAGAAATATAATATGTTATACGGTGTTCTGTAAGTTACAGTGGGATAGTTTTAACCCTTAATTCGACGTTGTGCAGTATACTTCACATTGAATAAAAAAAAAATTACTTCAAAAATTAGACCGTGTATCCAGAACCAACATACTATAATTGCATCCAGAACTATTTACCTACGTAGTCAAAAATCAACAACGCGTTCACATCGACGAAACGCGACCAGTCGCCGGCGAGATGGCGGGGAGGAAGGACTCGCTGCGCGGGCTTTCGGTAAGTTACGTTGTATTTATTTTTTAACGGTTTATTTTCTTATAATATCATTGAAAACTAAAGATAACATATATTGGAATCTACTCATAATATTTTGATTATGTTACTTAGTTTTATTTAGTTTTTACAACGCCAACAACTTGTATGTCTAGTATACTTACCGTCATCGAAGTACTAGTAAAGTAACTGCAAAATCGTATGTCCAGTATTCTTCCCTTCGTCAAATTAGTAGAAAACGAAATACAAAATCGTGTGTCTAGTATTCTTCCCATTGCCGTGTTATTAGACACGTAAGCACTGTTGTATCTCGAAAATATATTTTTAGGGATCAGTAGATAAAATGTCTTACACCTTATTACTTTTTGTTTTTCAGAGCTTCAAGTCAAGAGGACATCATTTAGTAGGATTGATCCCACCTGAAAATGCACCATCAGATATAGACAGTAGGTCTGAACCTGAAAACGAAGAGGAAATCGCTGTTTATAGAACTGAAGAGTTATTCTCCTCACCCTGCCCTTCCATTGATTCAGACATAGAACGCATGCATATCTTAGACAGCTCCCATACGTCAGAGGACCATATTAGCGTTAATGGCAGTGAGAACAATCCTGTGTCAGAATTTGAAGACAACTTGAACCAAGCGCAACCTCCGTTGACTCCTATTATTAACAACGTGCTACCACCGTTTGCAAGTTTGGCCTCATTACTTTCAATTCCATCATCAGCTGCTTCGTCCATTGCTAGTCCATCAATTCGAATCCGAATTCAGATACAGCAAAGTGGCTGACGTTATGCCATTGAAACGATTCGAGCAGACTCGACGCAACTTGCACTTTGTGGACAACGTCAACTCAGATGAGGACAGATATTACAAGATACGACCCTTCATTGAAAAAATAAGAAGAAACTGCCTTGCAACGGAAGAAGAAATGAATTACAGCATAGATGAGATGACTATACCATATAAAGGTACTAAAGCAGGAAATCGGAGACAGTATAACCCCATGAAACCTGATAAATGGGGTTTCAAGAACGTAGTACGCGCTGGTGCGTCTGGAATCGTCTATGACTTTTTATTGTACAGCGGCGATGACACTTTTCGCTATATCGCTTTTACCGATGAGGAAGAGCAAATGACATTGGGTGCTAAAATGGTGTTAGCCCTTAGTAAAACAATTCAAACTCCAGGATGTGCTGTTTATTTCGATAATTATTTCACAACGCTCGACCTGATTTGGTATCTACGTGAACACAGGGGGTTTTTCAGTCTCGGAACTATACGGCAAAACAGACTGAAAGGTTGCAAGGGTCTCCTAAGTGACAAAGAACTGAAAAAAAGAGGCAGAGGTTCATTTAGCCAAGTCGTAGACAACGACAAAAAGATCGCCATTGTAAAATGGTACGACAATAAAGTTGTGACTTTGGCCTGTTCTTATGCAGATGCTTACCCAGTTCATGAAATCAAAAGATGGAGTAAAGAACAGAAACAGAAAATTGGTGTCACATGTCCGCAGTTAGTACGACACTACAATCAACATATGGGAGGTGTTGACCTGTGCGATATGTTGATAGCTTTGTACAGAACATCTTTTAAAAGCCGTCGTTGGTACATGAACATCTTTGGCCAAATGTTAGATATAGCGGTTAACAATGCCTGGCTACTCTACAGGCGAAATTGTAATATGAAAAGCCTGAAAAACATAAGTCTAAAAAAGTTTAGACAGAAGTTAGCAGTCGAATTGAGGCAAATGGGAAGATCAAATGAAACAGACGCACCAAGCCCTGTACCGAAGAAAACACTAATTCAAAACCCAAGTGCACCGAGGCCCCCAGAGTCTGTGCGTTATGATGGCATCAACCACTGGCCTGAATATACGACATATGGGTGTTGTAAGTTTTGTAAGAACAACAAAACGAACATGCATTGTTCTAAATGCAAGCAGAGATTGTGCCTAGTGACTAAAAGAAATTGCTTTTATAATTTCCACAAAAAGTAGGTGGGTAGACGAGTGCCCAAACATTTATCTCGACTGATATTTTTTATACTTTAAGAACTAGAAGACTGATTATTTTTGAATAAGATAATTGTTAATTATTATAAGAAGAATTTTAAAGACATTTTATATTATGTTCAAAACATATGTGATTTTTTTCGTTTCTATAAGGTTTCAGAGTTCCTATTAATGTTTTAATCATAAGACATGTAACAATAAGACTATTTTTTTTAAATATAACGAATATTTTCCTACGGAATCACTATTTTTTTTTTATTCTATCTCTTTGATAATGGGAAGTATACTACACACAGTTAGAGTATATCTGTTTCTTATGAACTTGATGATGTCCATTATAGTGGACGTCGATTTTTCAGGAAACTGAAGTCGGTAAATTTTTTCAGATATTTTTTCTACGATCCCGTACAAGCTAAGAAACAAAATTTGTGACAATTTCATTAATTTAATAAAAAAAAATTCTGTCGAATTAAGGGCTAAGTTTTATACTTTTGTTTTTTCTTATGTGATAGGTCGATAGACGAATCGATGGATTACCTAATGGTAAACTATTGGCATCGCCATTGGGCACCTAAAACATTAGAGGAATTGAAAGTGAGCTGCCGGCCTTTTGGGGATATAGGGATTGAGAAGGGTTAAGATTGTAAGAACGTGGACGTTATTACACGCTGGTTTATTGTGAAGCCGTGGTATCACTCTGGTTTGAGTCGACCTATTCGTGCCGAAGCATAGCTCTCCCACATTTAAAATGATTGTATTAAGCTACATCCTAATCCTAACTAATATTATAAATGCGAAAGTAACTCTGTCTATCTGTCTGTCTGTCTGTCTGTTACGCTTTCCCGCTTAAACCTCGCAACCGATTTTAATGAAATTTGGTACAGACAATCTTTAGACCCGGAGAAAGAACATAGGCTACTTTATTTTTCGAAAAACAGGGATAAAGGGGTTGAAAAAGGGGTTAAAAGTTTGTATGGGATTTCATAATTTTTAAAGATAACACCATAAAACTTAATATTTAAGCACTTGATAAGAAAATATGAAATATTTGTTCTATCATTTTTGAAACTTCGACCAGCTAGGGGGTGAAATAAGGGTTGAAAGTTAGTATGCAATTTCGTCAAATATCGCGTCATAAGAAACAAAAAATCGTTTGTACATGCATTTTGAAAATTTTATCAGTGTGATATGTAGTGAAATAGGGGATGAATTGAAGATTAGACCCGAAACGGATTCGGAACGGGATCTAGATCTCAAAGCCAACCTTTATGTAGGTAAGTATACGAAATCTTAACTATTGAACCTAGGAACATGTAATTTAGAAGTTTTGGGTGTATCAAGTTACAAAATACTTTCGAAGTATAAATTCTTTTTAATGAACACTCTGCATCGCCGTCGTTGCCGTCGGCGTCGCGCACATTCGCCGAAGTGCGGCTCAGCGCTGTCGTATGGTGGGGAAGCGCACGAATCTAACTGGTAGACATACCCGAACGGACAGACACGTGAGGACAGAGGTCGTTGTCGGGTGCGATAAGAGAAATTTGCGCTTTAGAGAATTACATTTTTCGAACCAGTAAAATTATTTTATTGTATCGTCTAACTTTTTAAGTGTTTTTTTATTAATTTGATCCTGTAAATAAATTTTTCACATACTAAATATTTCTTTTAGTTCATAGTTACAACGTTACAAGTAGGTAAGATAGTTTCCGTTACTTTAAATAAATACGTTTTGGTTTTATTTCCTTTTTTTATTCAATTAATCTAATAATATCATCCATAAAAATAGCATCCTACTTTTTTGCATTGGTTGTAAATAAGTACATATCCAACTAGGTGCAGCAAGGGTGAACAAAGCTTTTTTAATAAAATAAATCTTAATCTGTACATCTGTTTTGTTCGATTCATTTCATTTTTGTTGTTCTACGATGCCTCGCAAACGAAAGTCTAATTTAGCTAAAAGCTCTAGCAGAAACAATGAAACAATGAAACAATGAAACAATGAATTTATTTTTGCAAATAGGCCATAAAACGGCACTTTTACACGTCAATTTATATGTGAAAAACTAGATGAAGCCGGCATTTCCTATCTGACTACTCTGAGAAGAAATGCCGAAACAAACTCAGAGGTCAGTCTCTTTTCAAGTCCAGACAATGTAAAAATAACATAATGTGAGAGAATCGTGCAAGTTCATTCTGTAGTGGTCTTTTGAGGAAAGAACCACACCAGTTTAAGTGGACCCGTTCTGAAGACAGGCACGCAAGTGTCAGTTTGCAACCAGTATAGCTAGTGCTGCTGAGTTGTCCGACGAACAATACCGATCTAAAGAACATTTGGGTGGGTCGCGCAAGTACTCAAACTGTCAGAACGCAGATAACTGGTAATCAAAAAGCACGGCAAGTCTCACACGGTCCTTACACTAACAATAATATAAAATAATAAAAATGTCAATAAATAAATAAAAAAAAATGTCAAATAAAAAATAAAAAATGTCACAATAGGTGATTATGTCATTGTATAAAAAATAAACGTAATGTCAAATTGTAAATAAAAGTGTAACTTATGTTACAAACATGTCAACATGACCTGTGCAGACATTACAGCGGCTCATTCCCATGCCTGACTATCCTCCAAGTAGTCTTTTATTTTATAAAATGCTTTACAGCAAAGTTTAGCCTTTATTACACTTTTAAATTTATTGAGGCTCAAATTTTGAATATCGCTAGGAATTTTATTGTAAAAGCGTATACATTGGCATCTAAACGAACTAGTTATTTTCTGAAGCCTGGAGGCAGGGACAACATATTTGTTTTTCCCCCTCGTGTTAATATTATGTATATCACTATGCTTCTTAAATAAGCTTTTGTTTTTATGAGCGTGAATTACATTTTCATAAATATATTGTGAGGCAACCGTCATTATCTTAGTTTCCTTAAATAATTCTCTGAGCGAATGCCTCGGACTAAGATTATAGATTGATCGAATAGCCCTTTTCTGCAGAACAAAAATAGACTGAATGTCAGCAGCATTCCCCCACAACAAAATACCGTATGACATGATGCTGTGGAAATAACTAAAATAAACTAACCGCGCTGTATCTACATCTGTTAAATTTCTAATTTTTTTAACGGCATATGATGCAGAACTGAGCTTCTTCGACAAGCCATCTATATGTGGGCCCCACTGGAGCTTAGCGTCCAGGGTTATACCTAAAAAGACAGTTGTATCTACAGGACTCAACTCCTCGCCCTTGACAAGCACACTGGTTTTTACCTGTTTAACATTTGGTGTTGTGAATTTAATACATTTAGTTTTAGTTTCGTTTAGTAATAAGTTATTAACACCAAACCAGTGAACTATTTCTGAGAGAGCACTGTTTACATTGTCAATAACTAATTGTCGTCGTCTGAGTTTGAATAATAGTGAGGTATCATCAGCAAACAGCACTATCTCGTGTTTATCCCTTACAAGGTAAAGCAAGTCATTAATATAGATAAGAAATAAAAACGGGCCGAGAATAGAACCCTGCGGAACACCCATCTTCACAACAGACCCGGCAGAAACCATTCCGTTTACTTCAACTCTCTGAACCCTATTACTCAGGTATGAGGTAAGAAGGTCCAGAGATGCACCTCTTATTCCGTAATGGGATAGCTTCCTGATCAGTGTATCATGAAGCACACAATCGAACGCCTTGGATAAATCACAAAATATTCCCAAAGCGTCGCTTGAGTCCTCCCACGCGTCGTAAATGTGATTAAGAAGTTCAACACCGGCATCAGTTGTTGAACGACCCCTTGTAAATCCGAACTGTTTCGCATGTAATAATTTATTTCTATTAAAAAATCTTTGCATTTGATCTAAAATAATTTTTTCAAAAATTTTACTGAACGTAGGTAGCACTGAAATAGGTCTAAAGTTAGTGGGGTCAGAAGTACTACCTGATTTAAATAATGGAATTATTTTACTACATTTCATAAGATCAGGAAACACACCACAGTCAATACAGTTATTAAAGATTTGAGCTAATACAGGTGCTACAATAGTTATTACAGAGCTTGTAATATACACAGAATTGCCCCATAGATCTGCAGTCTTTTTGTTATTCAAAGTATTAAAGATTTTAACAATTTCCTTGTTATCTATGTGCTCGAAGGAAAACCCTGAATCGCAAGCTACAACATGTTTTTTGAGTAAAGACTCTGCAACAGTGGGAGATGAATTCAGTGACTTAGTAGTGGATACAGGAATGTCGGAAAAGAAATTTTCAAAAGCAGTTGCAATTTCTACATCCGCTTTTATTAACTTATTATCAATTACAAGACTATGTTGATTTATTCTCTTTTTAGACCTTCCTGCCTCACTGTTGATAATATTCCAAGTGTCTTTGATAACATTGGTACTGTTCTTTATCTTAGAGCTTAAGAATAATGATTAAGCAATAGAGCAAACCTTTTTGAATAATTTAGAATAGTTTTTTACATATTCACTGAATTCAACAGTGTTAATATATGTCCGCTCATTATAAAGCTCATAGAGGCGCTTTCTACTCTTATAGATACCAGTGGTTGCCCAATCACCGAAAGACGCATTGCTATTAGCTGGTATAGTTTTATCTGAAAAAGTAGACTTAAACTCTGTTAGGTACATTTTAAAAAACTTATCATATAAAGTGCTAGAATTCTTATAATTCAACAACAAAGGCAATTTGTTGCTGAGTTTAGCTTTGAAAAATTCAATGCGTCTTTTAATCTTCGGATTAACTGTGATAAATTGTTTTGATACTATATTTATTTCTTTTGTTAAAGAAATTAACTGACCACAGTGATCGGAATCAAGTACTGAAATTATTTCTTTGTTAACTGGCACAATGTCAGTATAAATATTGTCCAGGCAAGTGGCACTAGTGGGTGTTATCCTAGTTGGCTCCAGAAACAAATTCGCAAGGTTGTATGAAGAAAATAAACTTACAATTTTTGTGCTTAAACTACATTTTTCTAATAAATTTATATTAAAATCACCACATGTAATGATGGATTTCTTTGAATTTGTAAGTTTACTTAGAACTTCATCCGTTACTGTTTCAAAACAGTCATACAAACCAGAAGGTGGTCTATACACGCTTAATACAATAAACCGCTCCAATTCCACACAGGCTATTTCAACAGTACGCTCAACAGAGTAACTAACTATATCTTTACGATCTTTGAATTTGAGCTGGTTACTTATCAGTATAAGTGACCCACCATGTATAGCGTTTTCTCTGCTGAACGAGCTACCAATCTGGTGCTTACCAAAATTGAACATGAGCTGATGGGGTTTTAGCCAATGTTCAGTAATACACAAAATATCCACATTATTACAATTTAAAAATAACTCTATTTCCAATTCTTTACTCATAAAGCCTTGAATGTTTTGGTGAACCAGATTAATAACCTTATTACTGTTTAATTTGCAAGAGTTTGTCTCTATTGTCTTATTTAATAATTTAAATTATTATGAATGTCAGTATTAGGTGACTCATTATGAATGTCAATATTTTTTGGTTGCTCAATAGGAGTAACCTGTTTAGCCAAGTTATTGGCTGATATATTAAAAAAATATGATAGCGACATTGCTATTTGTCTTAAATAATATTTTGAAAGATAGTACCTATCTTTTGTCCTATATATATTAAGACCAACATAATTGTTGGTGTCTATGAAGTGAATATTAGTATTAATACTTAAGTTATACAATGTAGTATTAATTTTATATCTACTATTGTTTTCTTCCTGTGGCAATGATTTTATATAAGGCAATGCAAATATAATTATCTGCTTTAAATTCAGTTTGGCAAGTGAATTATGGAAATTGATTAAACTTTTTTTATTAAGACTACCTCTGTTACCACACATTATAATGAGGGTAGAATCTGGATTAAATCTATATTTATTAATTTTATCCAAAATATTACCAAAACTACAGCCGGGCATACAGTGATTAAATGTAGACTGTCCAGGTAATTCATTTGTTAACATTGAACCTAAGTTCTTTCCAATCTCATCACTGAAAATGACAATATTATGATTACTAGGATTACAATTATTAAACAGTAAACCTCTACCATGAGGTAAGGTGGTCTCACATGCTGGCACAGAAAGAGCAGGCAGTATAGCATCAGGAGTGCACTTCTCACACTGTTTCTCCTGCGAGCTTACCAACTCATTCATTGCCAACATGTATTCCCTCATCTGCCTTTCTGAAGCACTATATTTATTTGACATTATTTCTAACTTAGATGTTAATTGTTCTAGTTCTGACTGCAGGCTCTGGGTATCAGTTTCATATTTCCTAGCACTTTGATTTAATTAAAGAGCTCGGGCTGCTAAACTTGCCAGATTACTGGAATGAGACTACCCAAGCTCACGCGGCTCAAAGAGCTGTTGAAACGTCTCAACAGTCCCAAGCTCGCCAAATCATTGATGCAGAGCGTCACACGGATCAAAGAGCTGCTGAGACTTCTCAACAGACCCAAGCTCACCAAATCTTAGATGCTGAGCGTCAAGCGTCGTACATAGCCGCAGAGACCTCCGAAGAAACACGTGGATGACGTTTAATTAATGCCGAGCGGCAAACAGAAAGGAGACGTACGTTTACGATGAATACGTGGGAGGCATGTGCCGATGCTGCTTTTTAATTATGATATGTTACTTGATTACTTTAATTATCGATTAGTCCTCATAGGTAGGATGGCCAATAAATGCAAACACTGTTAGGCACTCAAGTGGAAGGAAGAGACCCTAAGTATGTGCTGTTCTGGAGGCAAAGTATCAGTACCAACGCTTGGTGACCCCGAGGAGCAACGACAGAAGAAAGGACAGCAATGAATCTCGGCGATTTTTCCTGTCATCATGCCTGGATTTTCACCCACATTTACGGTACAAGGGCAAGTTTATCATAGGATTGGTTCATTGCTTTCCACAAACAATGATCAACCAAAATTTCTACAGATTGATTTTATGGGAGACGAAAACAGCGGGGTTGACCGTTGATGGCAAAATATTGAAGGAGATGAGAGGGACATTGTTTTAAAAATTCAAAGAATGTTACACGAACATAATAACCTCATTAATACCTTCAAAACAGCCTTAGAAAAAATGCCACGGGAAAATCACAAATTAGTAATATTCGGAGATCGTACGCCAAGCGGGGAACATGAAAGACGTTATAATGCACCCTTAATAAACAAAGTCGCTGCCATGGTGTGTGATGAACAGTTCGCATCGCGCGATATTGTTTTTCAAACCCATGATAACACATTGATCAGGGTGTCCGACACACACAAGTTTTATGACGCACTACAATACCCGCTTATGTTTAGCAATGGCAAGAGGGGTACCGTTTTCAAATTCCACAAGAAGTGTGGAATTTGAAAATGGCACTCCTGGGCTGGCCCCTGTAAGAGTCTCTTAGACATAAGGGACCAGGATTGACAAAAACTAATTTGACGCGGGCGAAGCCGCGGGCGGAAGCTAGTTTTTAATATTTTTGACAGTGTAGGTACATAATTGATTTTAACCTCAATCCTTTTAAGATAATCCAATGATATTCGTAGTAGGTATTTCTTTTAAACATTTGAATCTCTCTACAGATTACTCTTTAATGTAAAAGAAAAAGTCGACTTCTAGTTTTTTGTATTTTGAGAATAAATTAATTGGTCTATTTGTATCAGTTCATACAGATGGTGCCTTGAATCTCTGGGTCTATTTAGAAAAGGTCAGCTCGTCTCAGGGGACACTTCAAGTCTTCACTGTAAGATACAATAGAACAGCTTCGCAGATATCTGTATTCTCAAATAATGTCTATTTATAGATAGTTCTGGGATTTGTATTTTGGATTTAATCTCAGAATAATCTGGAATTAAATTAATATTTGTTACAAGGGCACAGAGCAGTGAAGGGTAAACAGATAGCCCTTATGACTTTTTGTAATTGGAGTTAATATATTGCTGTTAGGAATAGATCGTCAGATTGGTCGACTCTGACTGGTCGATCTGTAACTCATTGGAGGCCTATTTTAATAGTTGACATATTTTCTTTTAAGGAGGGAAGATCATAGCATTCTAGTAGGTATGACACACTCTTTTACCCTAGGTTGGGCGAGAGAGTGTCCAACTTTTACTGGCTAAAATCCATCCCATATTATTACCTCCTGCTCCAGGCTGTGGCAAATTATTGCACTTGATCGGCATCTCTGGAGCAGTTGAAATCTTGTAGAATAATATTAATATGGTGTTGCTGATCTATGGATGTTATTATCTTCGTTTTTTCAAGGTCAGCACAGTATTTTTAGTATAACTTTCGTGAGACATTCTAAATTAATTGTTATGTTTTCGGCTTACTCACGTAAGAATTTGACGAGATACTCGACTAGTTTGAAGCCATGCTAGAGGCCAATATTCATGAGCAGCATTCCGCGACACGCGACGCGGAGACCGAGCATGGCTTGAAACTAGTCGAGTATCTCGTCAAATTATTACGTGAGTAAGCCGAAAACATAAAAATTAACTCAGCAAAGTAATTCAAAGAAACTGCATTGCTCATTTAGTCGAGGAAGTAGAAAAAAGAGTAATTCAAGTTACCTAGAACCATTTGAAGTTTTAATTGTCTTGCTCCTAATTGCTGCACTAGTAACAAAGTGAGCACTGCGTACTATCTGCTGCGAGCGGCTCACCTCCGCAACGCAATCCGTAGACACGTGATGTCAATTATACGATTGCCATTGGACGCAAGCTCTGTGTACTATTGTCTGTACGTACCTACCTAGCTATGTACCTTACTACACTTACGTCACTAAGACATGACACAGAAGTCTCACGCCGTATTATGAAGGTATAAACCAGGATATAGCAATGACGTTATGAAGAATAATTTTATTGATATTCGTTGTATAATTTTGCTACAAATATTGGATCTGAATAATATCAATATCTTTGGGATTTATGTACTTGTTATTGATGCAGTTTATCTTTAGATTTAAGGATTTATAAATTGTGAGTGATGCAGTGCAACAAGAAAAACGAAGCCCTAGAATATTTATATGTAGATGGAAAAATGATAAATGAAATTATAATAAGATGGTACTTCTGTATTTCACTTTATAATACAATACGAACTCCTTGCAATCGATGGTCGTACATCATATGCGGTGAATAATATAGGGCCTATACAGGGTGCTGCTGAATAATCTTAAGGATACCAAAAGTTTATGCTGCATTATTAACAGAGAATCTTAAACTGTGGAAATGTTAGTAGAACTACGATTCAGCACGAATGTGTCGGCTAAAAAGAGAATATCACGACGTCACAGATTGCCGTTGCAAAATACTTGGGTGCCTTTTGTTTCGACGTCAATCCAACCTATTCCCAATTCCTAAAATCCTTAACCAAAAAATCCGGCACGTGCTTGATATTTCTCTGGTGGTGCATGGTGTGTGTCCGTTTGTGGGCCAAACTGGTTGCTTTCCGTCAAGTGTTTATTTTATTTGCTTATGACAAAAAAACTGGTGTTGTGACTCTGTTCCATAATGATAACTAAATATGTTTCTAAATTATTCAAAACAAGCACGACTAGTAAAGATTTTTAATAATACGTGGGAGAAAAATTTACGATATATTATTATAAGCTATTATTACTATTTCATTATTAGTAACACACTATGACGTTTCACTGAAACGCGTTTCATTTTCGAAGTTACGTGGGTATTAACGCGGAAAATAATTATTTAAATACCTTGGTAGGCTTTTGACGTTTTGACCTGGTTGCACAGGTCGTAGTCACAGGCAGACTCAGTTTTCCATACAACTATTCAAATCAATGAACTAAATGTTCCACTTCAGCTTATTCTAAGTGATTATCATGTTAATTTATCTTAGGTATAAAAAAGTTTTGAACTCACGAATTCTGAGCCTGTTTCTGAGCAAAATTAGGCTTTTGAGAATATGTGGTTCATTAATTATTATTTAACACTGTTATTAAGCAGTGAAATTCTTTGCCGATGTCTGTGTTCCACGAAGGGTGTCTTCAAGGTCTGTGTGAACTGGTTGCTTGTGTTAAGTTGGTAGGTACGCTTCATCGTAGGTTGCAACATAGTGGCCAAACAAGTACAACAAAACAAACGAAGGTTTTCTCTAGAAATACGACAACAAACAGTTTTATGCAAAGACTAACAATAGCGATTTTAAATCAAATATTTTACTGGGAGCCCAATCCTTAATTTCTCTCATCCCTCGGAGGCCCAATCCTTTATCTCGAAACTTTTCTCGTATTGTTGTGCATTGGCGGCGCCGATTACTTACCATCAGGTTACCTTCTGCTCATATTATGCCGACGGATCACATAAAAACGTAGAGCTTTTCTCAGTTAGTGAAGTTATTCGTTATTTTTAATAAAATTGCGGTTGTTCAAATAAAGTAAATATAGTCTTTGGACACAGGACTTCTTGTTAATGCAATTGATCAACTTTAGAGTGATATTTATGCGGAGCGCAACGTAGTGCTCTGCTATACAAGTTTCTAGTAGTTTTGTCGGTAATTATAACTTTAGTTAAGTTTCACCTGTCAGCCGTCATGGAAGCGGACTCAAGGAATATCGGATCTAAGGAAGAAGTTTATTTTATTTGTATGGAAACGTCTTGAAACTTTACTCAATACTTGATGGAAAGCACTTAATTATTTTAGTCGGATAAATTATTTTTGGTTGCTTGTTGTACGTAATGTTGTAGTTTACTGTAATATTGTGCTATTTGTTGTTGGTAGTTTATTAATTTATGTTTGAATCGATATTTTAACCATCTGAGCAGAGAAACAAAGTATTATTTATTTAATATTCCGATAATAGTCTTTTTATGTGACAAAAACAGACAGAACAGGACCACACGATGGTAAGTGGTAGACGGCGCCCATGGATACTCGCCACACCAGAGAAGTTACGTTAAGTGCGTTGTCGGTCTTTTGTAAGTTATTGATTTGAGGAAGTGTGTGGTTAAGGTCTCCGGTAACCTCATTCACACAACGAAACTCAACGCATAAGATATTTCATGCTGGTTTTCTGTGAGACTAGTATCACTGCGATCGGCATTCGTGTCGAAGATTGGATGTATTTGGAAAAGTCTGACTAAGTTTAGAAATGTGTCCAATATATACAAACAGAAACTAGCATAATATTGTACACAACTATATCATAGTGATACAGATTCAGTGATGAATATTGGTTTACAAGGCAACGTCTTAAGGTGTATGGCCCATGCAATATATCGTGGTCGTCAGGTACATAGTGTCGAGTCCCGGGAAGGTACTGCGAGATACATCAATATTCAACACAGGAACGCGAAATGGTATTGCAGGTGCTATATTTTACTGAATAAATGGAGTATGGCCCCGAGACTTGTGACCATCATAATTTGATTTAGGCAAGTTATATTCTGTTACAAATAAATAATAATGAATGGAAATTCGATGCTTTTTTTTTGTGAGGGGAAAATTATCAAATGACTTCTCCCGTCCAGGGCCGGGCGGAAGGGAGTGTCAGGCTCTTACTGACTAAAAACCCCCCTGTTCCTTCTCTGCTCTGGGCGCTGCTCCTGCGAGGTCGCGGTGCCTCATTGCGCTTACCCCGCAACCCCGGCTGAACATCAGCCCTTTAGGGCCCCGTCTGTGGTGGTCTAATGGCTCTTAGAGGCGCGCGCGGAACGCTACGCGCCGTACGCTCGGGAAATTCGATGCTCTTGAATATTATTGGAGAATCTCTTTTTATATTTCATCGTGTAAAGAACTGTAATTAATTTAAAAAGTGCATGTTTGTTTATTTATTTATTTATTAAGATTTATGCACACAAACTGTTGCACATAGGCGGACTTAATGCCGTAGGCATTATCTAACAGTCTGACCTTTGGGATCGCCCAAATTTCTGCATCAGCAGAGATGAGTAAAAACGGTGACAAGCAGCAAAAATTAGTAAAATTATTTAGTTTTGCTTCTTAAAACTATCCTTCCAGTAAAAAGTCATATCAACATTAAATTTGTCGTCCATATTTGCATATCAGAGATATTCGTGCCATACTCAAAAATTCTTCTTCCATATCGTTAGTTATCTACCTTTGTCACAGTAACAATATCAAAAAAGATAATGTTCAGATTAGGCCCATATATCACTTGTAAATCGGATATTGTACCACGCTTGGCAGGATCCCATAAAATATGGGGAAGAATGGTGAACCAACAATAACATTATGATATTGAATTCGGCTTGTTCATCCTTTTAGCAAAGTTATTCATGTATTGGAGAAACAGTTTAGCAATAAATTACATTATTTATTATTACTACAGTAAAAATGACTGCAAATATACCGTCTTTGATATTACATTGGTTTCTATTCTATGAATGTCTAGGTACGGTCTGCTAATAGGTGTGACAGGAGAATCCTCTTAAGAGGGTGTTTGCAGTTAGATGCCATTAGACAATGGCTAAACCCTGCCCGTCCCGGCAACGCCTGGGGATTACATTACTAGAGATGGCGCTAGTGATGCTAATGGACACTTGCATCACGAGATCTGTCATTAGCCCTGTCTCAGGCCTGCGTGTGTCGACACCTGTTATAGAGGGTAACTTGTAACTGTGTTACTGTGAATGTCATTGATATTGGCTTGTGTACAACAATGTTGCATGTCATCTGATTTATTTGTGGAATAGACGTTCAAGTTACTCATGCTGTCAGAAGCATTTCAACAAGATTTGCAGTTTTATTTTGGAAATAACGATATTTTTTTAAATATTATATAGATGACAAGAAATTATCCAAAGGATCTCTAAAGGCTATATTATTATTTTTTTTAGAATGTTTATTAGGAAGAAGTTTATAATTTTTATATTTTGTTTATTCTATTGATTTGGTGTTTAGTATTTTGTTTATCCAGTATTTAGTATTTGTTTATGTACAATTTATTATACTGTTTCTTAGTATTATTTATTCAATTGAGTAAATTGTTTTTTTTTCTTTTCTATTCTTAAATGTTAGATGTAACAAGTATGTGCACAATACACAACTATGTGAAATACTGAAGACTTAAGTACCTACATTATTGTCAAAATAAATGTCATTAGGTGTAGAAGATCCATGCTAAATAGAGTGATGCCAGGGCCTAACAGAAAATCGGCGTGAATCAACGCTTACATCTATCCTTAAATCCCTAATGACCCACCGTAGGCGGCGCTGATTGCTTACCATCAGGTAATACTCTTTTGGCGGCTCGTTTCCCAAATTTTGACATAAAACAAATATCAGTGCAATACCAATAACTATATTTTATTGGACGTCTAACTGCTATTTCTTCAGCGCATCCATCAGTTTCGAAACTTGTCTAGCCTCCCGCGTTTCAAATATAAGCACGGCACAAGTTTTCGAAATGCATATAAAGTTATTCATAACATCCTCGCCGCCTTCATAGCCTCGAAAGTGAGTTGGCACTGCGATGTATGACGTATTTTACATTTAAATTTCATACTTCGCCCTTGCTATATATATATATATGTATATACCTGAGTGAGTACTGCATGCCGTTAGTATTGTTTATAGCCGATTACAGCTGCCCTGCCTACAGTTAGCGAGGTTTATTGCTTCGGCTGTTTAATATCGAAACACGTGATGTTCGCGTATGGTGTTGTCTGTAGGCAGTACTCGTGTATTCTAATATTCATGGTGTTTTTGAGTAATTGCCTTACTGAAGACAGAGCATTTTTTATTTAAAATTATTGCTTATGAATTATGGCCCTTAAAGGTTTTAGCTAATCTTTCTAAGTTGCAAAAGAATCCGGTCTATGCTAGGTGCTAAAATAAGAACACCAGTATTCCGCTTCCAGATCAAAATGTAATTAGTCAGACAGGATAATTTGTTCGAGATTAAAATGATTAAAGCGTTTCTTAATAGGCGAGTACTAATATGATGCTCAACATTTTTGGTTTTATAAGTTGATTAAGGTAAATGACTTGACTGTTTGAAGGGGCCGGGGCTGATATAAAATTAACGCTAATTATAGGGCTCCTGAAACTTGATAATGACATCGTAATTATGTTTAATGGACTCATTATATTCCTGTTTAATTACCTACTTGCTTCAAGTTCCGGGTTTTATCGGCCCATCAGTCTCTCGGATAGGTAAAGGTTTTTATGGATTCAACCTTTTTCATGGCGATAAAATTAATCTTTGTACGTTGGTACACATATGTGTAATATCATCATGTTTATTGTTTTTTGAATTTGTACTATAAATTGATGAAGTTATAATAGATTTTGGTTGTTATACTTTTATTTTACCGAGTCTGTGTTCTGCATATAGCTGTGTCTTCAAGGCCCGAGTGAATAGGTTGTTCATGGGTAGGCGTGCTCCATCGTAGGTCACATTATCGCTTATCACCAGCCGTGGTAGGGATATCTTGACTATTCCGAATAAAAAAACATATTTATAACATTTGAAACGTGAAGATCGAGCCATTCGTTTATTAAACGTGATCCTTGAACTTAAATTAGATTTTATTATAAAATTAGTAGGATTTCAAGTCCCTTAGCAGTACCTACATGGTAGTAACATAGCCATAACAATACAGCAAGGCTATTATTATGCCATACATGATGATTTTGGCAATTTCCTCCCAGACCTGACCGTTGTCGGGGACCCACATCTATGGCGATAGTTGTACCTACATATCGCGCACCTACATATTGAAATTTCAAATTTAGTCACGTATCAAATTGGTTTTGATCCGGATTTGGATTTAATTTATATTATACCCCTCGTCTGGGGTATACCCCATGGAATTCCTATTCCTTTGACCTAATATGAAGCTACAAATATGACGGGTAACGCTAGTTTTATAGATTGTATATGAATTAATTTGAAAGCGAGTTTCAATATTTATTTTAGGCACAAAATCGGTATCTTTGTGAAGGCTTACTTATTATATCAATTCCACGTGTTATTTTATAGCTTGGCAAAGCCATCACCCATTTTAAAATTATAATTTTGACTCATCATTAACTACAGAACGTCCAAAGTTAGATAGAGAACTCGCCTTATAGGGATATAAGGCGAGTTTGTTCCTTTCCTCAGGCTCTTCAGAAGCAGATTGGCTATCACAATCATTCGCGTTTTAAAAGTTTAGAAGCTGGTTATCATCTCTTTGTAGCTGGTAGACATTTATTATTAATCACATTTAAAACTGTCATTGCAGGTTACCTAAACCAAATTCGACAGTGAAATTACTTACATTAAACAAAAGAACAAACATTTAATACTAATATAATAATTATTTTCAGTCAATTACAAATAAACTAATATACTACACTAGTAAAGTCATCCAGTGGACAGTTTGTTCTGAGTTCAGTCATTCTATATATATATATATATAGAATGAATGAACTATATAAATATAGTCATTAATATGAGTATTTGCTATTACTTCATATTTTGGTCGTTGTCTTCAGTTGCATATTGATTACAATGGAGGTCGAATAAAATCGAGGTTCTGTCATCACTACGTGTTATCTAAAAGCAGACACATATTTCAGTGAACACAGAACAGTTTAATAGCGAACACAAAACATTTTGTTAAAGTTTTGCTTATTTCCGTATTACAAAGTAAAAGTATAGTAAAGTACGTGTACAATTTGAAACATTGCAATGAACAGTGGGCGATACAATGTCTCAACGATGACAGGTACTTACAAATAGTGCACAGTTGTGTACTGCTTATACCGCGGGACACTCCCGAATATTCTCGCCATCTACTTTTATTGCACCTTCGAGGACTATTTGCAGGAGGAAACCGCGACAATCACGTGTATTGTGATGCTATCTCTTTCGTTTGGTTTTCATTTCAAATAACTGCTCTAATGGTATAAGCAATTTTTCAGTTGGGAGCATTATGAAATACAGTCACTTGCCCTGGCTCGGGTTTTGACTCTGCCTTTTGCAGAGTCAAATCCTTATAAACTAAAAAACTCCTGATTCAGGTGGGTGCCATAGTAGGTCCATCTATTATCTTTTAGCCCCAGCTGAACATGGCACTTGCCTTGCCATTAGACTACCCCAGGTGGAGCCTACTAGGCCCGATGTCCAGCTGGGGTTGCAGGTGCAACACACAACAGTGTAGTTTTAAGAGAGTAAAAGTTCGATACTCCCTCTTGCTCCCATCCAGGGCCGGAAAAATCTATTCATGAGTTTCACAAAAAAACCTAGTACTTGCTGTTTCATATTATTATAGCGAGATGTTGGTATCGTATGTCTAAGTTCCCAGCAAACCTAGTTTATGAAAGTAAATTGTAACGATATAAGAGTTTAAGACGAGTTTAATTTACTTCCTACTAAAAATGGCTGTTGGAAATATAGTGTGGGTTTGTTGTTAGGATGTTTCAAGGAATAAATTTTAAAACTGTTGACTGTATTTATTAATTTAGTTTATTTAATTTTTATTTCAGGCATTTTATTTGCTTCCAAGGTATAGAGGAGATATTAAAAAGATTATTTAAAAATCCGATCTACAATCACAAAGCTCAACCCTTTAATAATCTTTTTTGATAGAATTACGCACAATAGAGGCAGTGAGCAGCGTGTCTGCCTACCCCCTAACAAATTTACAGCGAGCACTCAACAGTAATGGAATCTTCAAGAATTAATTAAGTGCCCATTATTATCGCGGATGAAATATAATTATTGTTTTATGTATTGCAATCTCATTCAACTTAATTATTTTTAGAGTAGACCCCAGGCCCGTGTGTGGGCGGGCGGCGGCGAGCGCGCCACTCGTGTACGCGAAACTTTTTAAATAACGTCCGAAGGAATTTGATTCAAAGAAAGTTATTAAGGAATTTACAATTGAAATAAAGGTCGAATTAAATTAGAATGTTGGAACTTTTATCGTATTTAGGTTGTTATTACTTCTGAATAAATATATCAAGGAGAGAGTAGCAAGTAATTTCAAATATAAATTGTAATTTTAACTTCAAAAACTTCTGCAACTACAACTTTTACTCACCCATAAGTTTATCTTGAGTCGAATTGTAATAAGTAAACAAACAGAGCGGAACCAAGAATCGTTGTAAAAACTACAAAGGGTATAAAAGAAGTTCGTTTTAAAACAAAAAAGTTCTAGATTGTTCTAGTCCTGCTGGCTCAAAAGTATTAAATGTTTAATTCAAAGAGCAGGCGGACTGGCCGAGGCCGGGCCGCTCTCCGCCGCCCGCCCGCATCGGGGCCCCGCCGTAATGAGCTTCAACAGTTGTAACAGAACTACGTCTCCCGAAGATGTTTGTCCTCGCTCGCTCACTACGTTGCTACTAGCCCGCATAAGGAAAAGTAACGAGCCGTGTACGGGAACATTAATATACAGTATTGTTGTGCGTTACTCTAACTAGATTTTAAACTAGATATAACTTTTACACACATCTTATTTATTTATTGAACAATTTTATTCATACATTACTCAGAGTGTGACATGAAATAATTAGATCCTTGGACAAAGACTTAGTATGTTACCATACATTTATTGTTCTAAATTATAAATAAATAAGTAGTATTACTAGTATTATTATCCTAATTAAATAGGGACAGGTAAACAAATTTAAGACCATTTCCACTAACAATTTAATAATAAAAAAAGAAAATAATTCAAATAGCAGAAAATGAATGCTTTTTTTATTTAGTAATATGCGAGCATTTAGCCACTGTCACATCTGGTGATAAGCTATGATGCGTTCTACGATGGTGCGCAAACCTATAAACCATCTATTCACTTGGGCCTTCAAGCCATGCATGTCTTAGGTAGAAGTTAACAAGGAAGGCGTTGCACCGAGTGCAATGTTACATTAATCACATATTACGATGCACGGGTTCCGGTACCACCATCAACACACATGGATAGCACAATGATTTATTTCACGCGTAGATTGTATCATCGGCCCGCCCTCCGCCAACACTGGGACCGCGCCTTAACGACGCGCTAGCACATTATGGCGTACTGGTGTATTGTTTCAACGTACTATGAAGATATTTCGTAGCGTAAGCATAGCGTACCGTTTTCATTTACCAATTTTAGGGCAGCTGCGTGGTGATAAATTGTTGGGATGTATGGCGATGGTGGTCATACTAATTGTATGGGGTAACGCTACCAGTACAAGCTTAGGTAGGTACGTGACGCGCAACGGTAAGAGAAAACTCGCTAAGAGAAAATTCGCTCCTTAAGACATTTCTGCATTGTTGCGGCATTGGAGTCAAAATATTACATAACATCTTAATTTTCTCAAAAAAATGGATTTTATTTTGTGTCGTAGGTGCGTTTACCAAGACACAGATTCATATGCATATCGCACCCAGACCCGAAACAATAATTTTTGGATTACAAAAAGAAGAATGTGCGAAAATTGCCGCCCGTTACACAGTAGCCAGTTATCCAGCCATTGCACCAACAGAGCAGTCAATGTGCTTATCAGGCGTGACCTGATCATGTATTACTGGAGTTATATCACTATACCGAATTCCTTGTGTTGATAAAGCAAAAGTCCCCATGAACTCAGTTGTTTGTTACAAGGTGTAACCAGTAGATGAAAATGACCTAATTGAATTCACACAATTTCAAGTATTTCCTCTAAGTTCAGTTCAGTAAACTGCACGGGTAATGAGCCACAACTTGGGATACACCGGGTGGCGGGCGCCGGGCGCTTCAGCGTCACTTTAACCAAAATATTTACGTAGAACTCGCACGGTTCTAGTGCCAGGTAATATGTAATATCTTTGATATTTTATTTAACTGTGGGAGAACCATGCTTCGGCACGAATAGGTCGGCTCGACCGGAGTGATACCACGACCTCACAGAAAACCGGCGTGAAACAACCACAGCGTTGTGTTTCGCCGTGTGAGTGAGGTTACCGGAGGCCCAATTCTTCCCCACCTCCAACCCCTCCTCAATCACTAAATCTCCAAATCCCTAATCCGTAAAAGGTCGGCAACGCACTCGTAAGTCCTCCGTTGCGGGTGTCCATGGGAGGCGCTGATTACTTACCAGCAGGTATATAATCCGTCTGCTCGTTTGCCGATCAATTACATTAAAAAAACCGATTTTGTTGTTAGAGATTTCTATATTCAATTCCATGAAAGTAAGTTTTATTCTTATTATAAGATTACGTAGTTCTTTGTGTGCTTTTCGTATCACATCTGTCCAAATTCTATTTTTACTTCACGACTTCTGCCATTATCTTTTACCAGTATTAAATCTAAAGTAAGTAGTAAGTCCAATACTAAGGCACTAGCTTTTTTCAGCAAGATATAAAAGAAGAAGATTTATGTCATAACTTTGTAAAAGTTTTTATTGAACCGAATGAAAACAATTGAGTTCGCTGAGAGCGACCACTGCTTGGAGATCTGATTTAATTTTCGTTTAATGTAAAATTTTACTGATTTTCAATATAGAGATGCAGAGGATAAAATACAGAAAATAGTTATTAGATTAATCACTACAGTTTGAATGACAAAACTAAATGAAAAACACACGAGACAAAAGTCGACGGTAACGAAGCAGCGTGTCTCTTATGATATCTAAAGTTGTCTAATTTATTCCAAGTACACCAATCCCAAAACTGGAGTTAAACAAAAGTTCAGCTAGAGTTGACTTATTCATCACAATACGGGTCATTTAAAAATAGTTCACGAAAATGCATTATTCATGAACAAAGGTCGTTCGCCCCACATTTGCATCCTAACTATTAGAACAATAGCAAAGAAAGCGAGGTGTGCAAATGTTTGTGCAATAGTTAGCGCAGTGTATCGGGCGGGAGGGCGCTAGGCGCGGGGCGCCAGCACGGGCGCTAGGCAGCGCTTCCTCTAGTGTTTGCGCTGTTAAGTGGCAGACCGACACTTGGATCGCGATTTCCCAGTTTTGTACATAAAACAAAACATATTTTTTCACTGCTTAGGTTTTGTATTTGTAAAATAGTTGAAATAAAGTGTAGGTAAATGTTTAGTGATAAGCTCTACAGTAGCACCTCGACTGCAAGATTTTGAATTCAGCAAGAAAAAAATGTCAATCCATAGAAACAACCCGTACTGGATCATATTCATATAACATATTTAATACTTTTCTTTTAGATACTTAATAAAAAATAAGCGCATTTTTTTAAAGTTTGCACAAAATTTTTGGTAATAAAGCAATGTACCCACTGCTTCAAGTGCGAGCCTCGAGCCGCGACGCGCGACACGCGACCGCTCGATATGACACATTGTCCGCTTGTCGTTTACCGCGTTATCGTCCGCGAACAAGCAATACAGAACACGGTACACAATATTACTCGAGCGATTGTGAGGAAACGTTGAACATATATAAAAGCAACTTTAATAGTGCACAATATTTTACAAGCCGATTCTGTGGGTTATAAATGTGACGGTTTCGCGAAAACTGTGGTTTGTCGTTTTGAATGAGTAATGGTTTTTGTGAATGTTTTGATCTGGGGCTTTTTATATTTTATGTTACAACTGTATACATATACGAAACTATTGTCACGTAAATATATAGAAAAGATTGCAATATTTTCAAGTATTTACTTAACTTTTTTCCACAAATGTGTCATGGTAATGCGATATGGTCGGATATCGACTTTTATTATTCGTTTATTTATGTAAATCGATTTCGTGCGGCTGAACTTAAAGCTGGCACATTATTCTTTATGATTTTCAAATAGCGCCACATTGCACTTCGTTTTATTATACTCGAGTTCAATTTGTTTATTGAGGGAAATACACGCAGGTGCCGTCCCGACAAGCTTATAAACATGGAATTGTTACGTTAATCACTTAATCGCTCGTGCGTGGCTCGGCTTTGGTGCATTTATGCCGTAAATTGACGGTTAGAGGTGCTACGAATGTATACTGGCGTGTTAAGTTGGTCGTGTTACAGTTAAATAATTTTACACTTTTACAAAATAATAGTAATTTTTATATTCAGGATTATTGCCTTTCTTTACAACCTGACTTACATACTTTTTTTTATTTTTATTTGATGTGTCGGCCACCGAACAGACATATTACCTAATGGTAAGCAATCAGCGCCGACCATGGACACCCGTTAGGGGATTAGGGATTTGGAGATTTAGGGATTGAGGAGGGGAAGGATCGGGGCTCTGGTAACCTCACTCACACGGCGAAACACAACGCTGTGGTTGTTTCACGCCGGTTGTCGGTGGTATTACTCCGGTCGAGCTGACCCATTCGCGCCATGCATGGCTCTCCCATACTTAAAATTACTATACTTATGTTTTGTTTAATTGTCATGATTGAAAAGTTTATAACTTAGCATAATTTATGATCATAAATTGATACGAAACGAATCCTGAACCAACCATCACTCACGTTTCAATCAACGCACAAAGTTAGCCGCCTAATCGCGCGTCTAGCATCGGTACAGTGCACAAGCACCTCACGTACCCACTTAAAACCATCATACTAGTACACACAGTTCAAGTTAATTGGGATCACTTACGGGTGTCATAACTTGGTCCCGATTGTGTACCATTCTCACGTTCGTCACACAAGTTGGCCGCTAACTTAGTTTGACGGCACAACTTGCCATAGGTGGTTAGCGCAACTACGAATTCTGATTGTGTTCTAGCTTATGTTTACATTAATATACACTACTCGATTGCTGGGTTTGAAATTAGGTTTACATTTGTAGAACCTTGTTTGTTATGTTTTGGTAAAATTGTTATGTATTTGTATTTAGCTTTTAATATAGGAATTTTAAAAGCTAAAGTGCTTTCACTTTGAAGCTGTTGATCCGATCTGGATGAAATTTGGCATCCGACCACCCGGAGGACACGGTTGAGCACACGGTGGCGGCTCTTGGGCTGAGCACCGCCGTGAGTTCTAGGAAGAGTACATTGCGAGTGGAACTGGGAAGCTATCTCCTCCTTCAGCAAAGCAGTCATGCTCGTAAAGAAGGATACGGAGGAAGCAATGTGCACGGGTAGCTCGCCACCAGACCAGAATTAGACGCGAGCATACATCACATCACGTTCGGCGTGGCCCCAGCACAGAAAAAAGAACGGGATGGTTTTTTTTTTGTTTTTTTTTTTTATGTAGTAGGTCGGCAAACGAACATACGGATTACCTGATGGTAAGCAATCAGCGCCGCCCATGGACACTCGCAACGGTGGAGTTACGAGTGCGTTGCCGACCTTTCAGGGATTAGGGATTTGGAGATATAGGGATTGAGGAGGGATTGGGGAAGGGGAAGGATTGGGCCTCCGGTAACCTCACTCACACGGCGAAACACAACGCAGTGGTTATTTCACGCCGGTTTTCTGTGAGGCCGTGGTATCACTCCGGTCGAGCCGACGCATCGACCCATTCGTGCCGAAGCATGGCTCTCCCACACTTAAGTCCCACACTTTTTAAGTCCTTCTTTCCTAGGTGACCCAGATGAGCCAGGACGAGAGAAGCCTTTCGTGATTCCCCAATGCGTCAACCAGTCGGCAACCCTTTAAATTTAAAGGTTGCAAATATATGCAAGAGAAACTGACAGAACAGACCAAACACGATATTTTTGTCTTAATATGCTTTGGTATTTTTATAGTTTATATTTATAGCCCACTCATCTAATGTTAAAATTTAATTACTTCGTTTCTGGATTTATTTACATGGTTTATATGAATATCATACACATATTGCTTCTCTGTCTACTGTGTATATTAGAAATTGTATAAAACTTGTTTAGAACCAATTATAAACTTCCTGCATCACCATTACTGTTGACTGGTAGATAATACTTTACGGCTATTAAGTAAGTCCGCCTTTATATGAATTACATAAAGCGTTGACTAAAAAAATAAATTACATTCTTTTCCACAGTTGTTCCGAATACCTGGAGGCACCAATTTAACACTCACAATTCACGTTTAAAACACAAATCCAGCGAGAAAATGAAACCGGTAACTAGAAAATTTGATTAAAGTAACCGTCAACGCGAGGCCGCGTTTTAAATTACAATATTAAACACCTTTACAAATCAAAGGGCTTTTATTCCGCACGGCACGTCATTGATGCTAATATTAGATAAAACAATATTCATTTAAAAATCGTATTTCCGATAAAAATTTCGCAATCTCAGCACCGTTTATCAGTTTATTACGGGCCGGAACGATTACGTGACGGGAATCGGATCGTGTGCCGTGTTCACCTCGGATGGAAGTTTGGCAATCCGATTGTAAATATGTATCTCATAATTGTCAAAGGAACACTTGTGTGTCGTACCAGCGGAGGTAATGGAAATATTGTGTTCTGTACGGTAATTGAGACGTTCCACGCAGAATAGAATAATTCTGACTTAGTTTTTAGGTGAAATAAAAATATTATGTGAGCTGACTGACATAAATGTAGGCTTGTTCAATCGAATATATAGAACATTCTATGCCATCTTATTTATTTATTTATTTATACACATAAAATATTTAACATTTCGAACGAAACAATGCATATATCTATACTAATATTATAAAGAGGTGAAATTTGTAAGTTTGTATGTAGGGGCTACCCCCTACATACGGCTTATTCACGTAATAATTTGACAGGTTACTCGACTAGTTTCAAGCCATACTAGAGGCCCATATACAGTAGCAGCGCGACAGTCGCCGAGTCGCGTGTCGCGGAATACTGCTCATGAATATGGGCCTTGGCTTGGCTTGCAACTAGTCGAGTATCTCGTCAAATTATTTCGTCAGTAAGCCGAAAACATAATAATTAATTTAGAATGTCACACAAAAGTTATAATAAAAATATATAAAATGTTGATGGTTAAGGTATCATCATCATCATCATCATATAAGTGCCCACTGCTGAGCAAAGGCCTCTTCTCACACGGAGGCGGTTAGAGCATTAATCACCACGCTTGCTCAATGCGGGTTGGTGATTTCAAACTTATAATTAGAAATTATAAGTCCAGGTTTCCTCACGATGTTTACCTTCACCGTATGTCAGTGGTGTCTAAATAATCATAGAAAGTACATATAACTCGGAAAAAGTCACATTGGTACTTGCCAGGTTTCGAACCCACACCCTCATGCATGAGAAGCGGGCACCTTAACCTCCGGGCCACCACGACTTCTGTGAAGTAGGTCGGTTAAGGTATATGTAATTTAAATAATATCATAACAACAACTATTTCAATGTACAGCTATATAAAACGTTCAAGTCTTTCTACAAACCTTTTGTATATGTAATTCCTACAAATTTTTAATCACAAACCTATACAATCTTTATTTGTAATCAAATAAAATATGAAGCTGTTATAATTCGATAGCTCTAAATACGATAAATATGTAACAATAAATTCCATCACAAAAAAAAAACAAAATTAAATAGAATTCTTCTCAAAATCAGAGAGCAAGAGGCTTACGGACTGGACCCTCATATATTTTATTTTCACTTTATTTGATTGACGTACAAACACACGTATAGATTTTGGCAGCACATGTTTTTTTTCTACTTAAGTTAATACGTTTTGCTGTCGTATTAACAAATGTATCGGACACGTGCACTCGACGTGTATTAGACTCGTAAAATTTGTAAATGTGTGTGTTCAAATAAAATACGAAAATGTATGAATAACTGAGGATAAAACGATTTTATTTGAGTGTAAAGCATACATCTCGTGTACACACTACACAGATACACACAATGTAGTTTTGTAATCTGGATTTTTAGTTCGATGCTTTTATTGGTTTCTGATGGAACTCTGACATTTTGTAACTAAATATTCGTTACGGTTCACTCGCGCTAGTATCGATACAAGTACCCTTCACATTACTTTTTTTAAACGAAAGTTATTTTTGCGAACTTTCTAGTTACAACTAGCGGCCCGCCCCTGCTTCGCACGGGTCCAAATATTTCGCTATCAAAGGGTCACCTTTTACTAATCTTCCCCTCTACTTTTCTAATATCTTTGATAAGAACCTTGTCCTGACAATAACAAACACAACAAAAATAATTAGCAAAATTGGTCCAGGCGTTGTTAAGTTATGCGCTTTCAACACATTTTGCGATCCATTTTTATATATATCTGTTTGTTATTTCAAACCTGTTTTCTGGAAACGGGCGTTTAATTCAATCGTGACGTTTAGAGTAGTACAGGATGATATACGGCAGTAAATTTCGCTTCAAATCAAATAAAATCTTGGCGATCTTTTCAATAAACTGCGAAGGCACATAAAGAGTCAGATGTCTATTTTCCCGCAGTAAAGTGGGCACATTACCGGCATCTTTACTCTAATGCAGCAGTTTACGAGGGCTGCTGATGGCGCCGGCATTATGATAAACAAACAAAAACAAACCAACTCTTTATGTGCGTACTTACTTGAGGAAAAAACTGGCAGTTTGTGATTTCTTGAGTTATGATGGCTGCTGGTTACCGAGGCTCCTGTTGCATGTACTTCGCTTGAATGTGCTCGGTATGCGACATTAAATAAGATACTTACGAAAGTTATATTTTTCTTAATTTTCGTCTCTTTATTTTGCTTATGCTTGCGGCGAGAACATGGTTCTATCGTCCGCTGTGTCCCTATATCCTTATTAATGCTTAAATCTAAAAAAAAATACGCAACGGATTTTGATGCGGTTTTTTATAGATAGAGAGATTAAAGAGGTTTGTGTGTATAATGACGTCCATGAAATAGTGGAGGAATTAAGTATAGGCATTGCCCTCGTGTCTCGCTAGTTCTTACTAAACAAACTGATCTATTTTTTACAATGAAGTTAATTGATAATAAAACAACAAACACATTGTAACTAAAATAGAAAGGTACGGTTATTAAAACAACTTTCAAACAGATCTAAACACACGTCGAGTTAACAAGAAGTTTACTCACTCGGGACTCGAACTCGCAGTGATGTAGAAACATGAGGAACTGCTGTAAAATCATATGTTACATGCATAAATGAAAAGTCTCGAACTTTCTCCGCCTTACTTTTACTTCCGACTGTTTGTTTAATATGTTAGAGTTCAGTAACATATCTCTTAATGTTTTCTTCGGATGGGGCGACTTTTTGTCGCGTATCAAATTTTTTATGTATTTTTTATCATCTTATTATCAAACGATATCTGACCAACAACGATCGTTTATACCATGCTGATATTCAATCCAAACTAATATTATAAATGCGGAAGTAATTCTGTCTGTCTGTCTCTTCTCTTCACGCCTAAATAACTCAACCGATTCCTGCGAAATTTGGTACAGACATAGTTTGAAACTCGAAAAAGGACATAGGATTTTTTATACCAAAACTCTGCAGGAAGTCACTTTACCACATAGATAGACGAAGTCGCGGGCAAAAGCTAGTTAGCTAGGAAATCAGCATGAACTTAAATTAAAAACTTATAGTCTATCATGACAACTTTAATTATTATTTATTTATCGATGAAATAAGCACATTTTAAGATTTACGACGTAAAAAAATGTCCGACAAAAGAATGTACCAACTTAGTTTGTCTGTCGGATAAAAATTATATTAGTAAAGTTATTATTTTAACTTTACTAATATATTGAATTGTATTTTGCTACCAATCAAAATAACTAAGTATATCTTAACGTGTTTACATTGTTAAAAACATCTAACAGCTAGTTGATAGTAGTCGATTGTACAGACAAAAGTAGCAGCGTGTATAGCCAGCTTTATTCACCATCTTTGTTTTGTTACAGAGTCTCGTGAATTTTTGACATTTCGTTTGTATGAGAGGAACAAGGAAGTGAGTTATTAATCACAATATGTTTTCGAAATTCTTTGTTTGAAAATCCATTAAATATTTTTTATTGATTTAAAGTACCTATTTATTTAATATTTAAGTATATTTTTATTTATCGAACGTTATTAAATATTTACAACATTTTATTACGCGGGTGCGCGAAAATAATTATTTAAAAAACCTTGGTAGGCTTGACGTTTCGACCTGGTTGCACAGGTCGTGGTCGCAAGCAGATTCAGACTCAGACTTTAAAGTTGATATCGTTATTGAATGTTTAATATAAAATGTAATTTACTCAGTAGAATAAAACAGTCGCGGTGGCCCGATAGGTTAAGGCGCCTTCTTCTCATGCATGAGGGTTCAAAATCTATCAAGTGCCAATGTGACATTTTCCGACTCATGTAAGTAATTTTTATGATTATTAAGACACCGGTGAAGAAAAAAACATCGTGAGGAAACCTGGACATATAATTTCAAATCGCCAATCCGCCTTGAGCCAGCGTGGTTATTAATGTTCAAACTTCCTCCGTATGAGAAAAGGGCTTTGCTCAGCAGTGGACACTTATAGGCTGATGATGTGAACGTATTTGCTCCAAAACTAATCTAATTTAATAGGTAATAAATTTAATGGGTAACAGTGTTTAGAAATAAGTCAGCCATCTTAAATATAGCTAAGCCATTACTTAAGTCCTTAAGTATAAGGAAGTGTTTGCAAATATAATAATATAATAACTGTCGGGAATAAGTTTGTAATGTAATTAATATTTAGGCTGTTAGCTGCAGACAACATGTGCCCCTAATGTCGGCATCCAACTTAGATCCGCGCTTATTGTTCGCAAATTGCCTTCACACACACCTTGTGACACCAACTGAAGGTAACTTTTAAAATATACACCTTTTTGAATGTTTTAACTTGTTCATGTGAATGAGCTGTCTAAACGCCTGAAGGTAAGCAGTCGGTGGCGCCTATAAACACCAACCCGATAACTTACGAGTAACGGTGACTGTTCAGGATTGAGGATTTAAGATTTGAAGGCCGTGGTATCATAATGGTCGAGTTATTTATATCTGTTATTTAATAAATCAAATTAATGAGGACAAAATTAGTATTCACAGAAGGATTGTAACACATAGGTAATTCTGTTTTTCAGAATCCTTAATAGCTTATAAATGTCCACTGCTGAGTAAAGGCCTTTTCTAACACGAGGAGCAGGTTTCAGAATTAATAAACACACTTGCTCAAGGCGGATTAATGATTTCAATCTCACAATAAGAAATTAAAGTCCATATACCTCCAAGATATTTTGTCATAATCGTGTTCACTTTGTAAGATGTGTTTAAATAATCTTAGAAAGTACATTTAACTCTTCTAAGTCACACTGGTGCTTGCTAGGTTTCCTTAAGTATTAGAAGCTAACACGACACGTAAAATTATACATTTCGATTGCTAATACAATATTCCACGAATAGTAATTTATTTATAGAAATCCTAAATCAATGAACCTTATAATATGTATGCATTAATACATTATTAAGTAAACTTATTAAAATAACCTATCTATCTTCAAACTATCTACAAAAGTAGTGGAGCTAAGCTTTTAGAATGATCCTATAACATAATAAATCCTGAGAAATCCGAATGGTTCCTTAAATATAGGTACCATTCATAGATCGAGTTACAAAAACGGTATAACGTAACTATGTATGTATGTATAACAAAATTCAGAGTTTTATGGAAAATCTTTGGTGTTTATGTTTGTCTAACAGTTTCAAAGTATTGGGATAATGTTGTGTGTGACCTTGGAGTCTCTAGAGCTGGGGTAAGGTCACAGATTTAGCTGAGCCGGTGTGGCGGGACCCGGCTTTGAAGACTCGTTCCCGGTGATATATGTACGGACTGAAGCTACGGGCCACGTGGAAATTTTCAGTTTTCTTCTACATTCATATTGTAAAACATTAAGTAAAAATGTAAAACATTTTTACCCGATTAATAACTAACAAAATAGGTGTAGAAAATTCACGAGAAGTCAGTAAGCCCCTGATTTTCCAAAGTTTAATAAAGTTTTAAATACAAGGCAAGGAAGGTTCCAGTCGAGATTAATCACGCACAACAACGCGAACTAACTTTGCTTAGAATCATAAATAGGGCTGTAAAACACGGCCAAGTCGGGCGCCGGGATTAGTATGCACGAACCATCCCGCCGCAGATAAAATACTGTCGACCGCTTATTCCGAACTTATATTTGAACTTCAATATAATATTATTGCCATAAAAATAAACTCCCTTTGATGTAACTGTAACGTATTACAAATAATATATTTTCTCATGTTTACGGTGGAAAAATATTCTGTAATAACCGGAGAGAGCGACTCAGATTGAGACTCATGTAAAATTTATAAAGTGCTTCCAAAGAATTTATTGTAACTATTTCCTAAAAGAAATTCCTCAGTTGCTCAGTTTATTTGCAAAATATTTATGAGTAAATGTCATCTTCATTTTGTTAAAAATACATCTGAGCTAACGGAGCTCGTTTTGACTTCAATTCTTGTGAATATCTGAACATTGTTCAAGTCTTCATGCGGCGAAGACATCGCCATAATATTAGCCTATACATATTTAAGACTATTAAACTAGATAAAGATGAGCAATAATTTATGATAGTGCAGGATATAATATTATCATCTCAGGTCTAGACATGGTAACAACGTTTCCTATCACACGACGCAGAAGTTCAACCATAGCGACTTTAGAAATTCTCTGCCTTACCAACTCTATTAGGAGCTTCATACAAAACAATTAATTAATTTCCATGGAATCCCTTCACGGCTCTGGTTCCCCGAATCCTTTAAGCCGGTACACAGATACTTTAAGGAAGGGAGTAATGTTTCCCATTACATGTTAATAAGCGCAAGTAATTTCATCAACTGCAGCTTGTCGGCTGTACGCAAAGAAGGGAGTTAGTTACGGCATGTTACCCCCCTAACACAATTTACGGGCGGACATTAGGGCAGGGAGGGGAGGAGGAGGGACGTATGAGTCTTATGAGGGATGTAAAATATTCATAAGCTGGTAAGTGACGCCATCGATTATTATAATGTGCGCTACGGGCACTTGTTCGCGGGGAACTCGAGCGCACAAGTGCTAGCCATGTATTCATATTATTACCTCGGATAAAGTGTTCTCGCCATCCAAGGTGACTATTAACCTTTCACCTCCTTTCGCTAGGTTAGATTTAATGCTGGCTGACTCATAAATCACGCTATTCTTTATAATCTCCTCTCATACTTGTGCCTTGCTTCCCAGATTTAATCATTGCGTCGTATTTGATAGATGTTAATTCTCTAAAAATATATTACAATGTCTCATGTAAACACAAAATAAAACAAATCAAAATACAATCTCATTCAAAATCGCTTGAAGGCAAAGATTACAATTTCGTGACAAAGTAACTGCTAGATAGGAAAAAAACAGGAAGAATCGAATTTTGACGTTAGTTAAATATAAAAAGAACATTTAATAAGGAGAGCCAACGATTGACATCGATACCGTTAATACGGCGAGTTTATTGGTTCCAAGGATTGGGGTATTGTAATCACGAATGAGGCCAGGAAATTCAATAAGGGAGATCAAACAACTTATACCTATGTTCATCTTTAAATCTTAAAAAGGCCAAAGATCGAACTCGGAAAGACTTTATGTACAGTAATAAAAAATATTCCGAAGAAGAATTGGAATTCAAGAGGAATTAAATGAGAATAAATTTAGGACAAGAAACCCTCAAATTGCGGGCAACGCTCCGGGTTCCGTCGTCTTGTATGTCATAAAAATGGTTAGGAGCCGGAAATCGCTAAGTATGGCAACTTTCGGCTTGATGATGACTTGGATTTCAGTAAAACAACAACTGAAACAGTAAAGCAGAAAAGCCGATGGGTAATGATGTCCGGGCCGCGCGGCCGGCCGACCGGAACGGTATAAAACGTAACGGAACACGGTCCGCGGTGGATGGGAACCGCTTCACAAACAATATGAGAGAGGGAACGTAAACTACAGTTCCTATTTGTGTGGACCCTGAACCGGTCACGTGGTCGTTCGCCTCGAGTTCTCACAACTTCGTTTGATCTTAGAATTAAATTACAGTTATTAGTTGTTCGTATAAGTTTCTGGGAAATGTATCTTATAATTATTATTCAAAAAATATTTATTTTCCATTCGACACTTTCATCTATTTAATTACTCCTATTAATTAGCGCCCGTCGCTGAATTTTGTAAATGTACCTAATAGGATTAGTTGAATAAATGAAAATAGAAAAACATTATAGACAGGGTTTTGTTCGTCGAATGTATTTTATGAAGTAAAGGAGCAGACAGAATAACGACGCCGTGTGAAAGCTCGTCGGCTCTGTCATCAAACTAACTAAACTGCTATCCGAGACTGGGAGAACATAATCTTTGCTTTGTCTCAGTTTTATAGCGCGATGTCTATGAAATATGATGAATTATGCAAATATTGAACGTAAATACAGTACCAGTGATAGCATGCAGAGAGACCATCAACTGTACGGTTTACGAGTTTGTAAAGATTGTAAAAGAGAGGGTCCAGGAAGGGAATTCAATTCCCTTGATACAGTGGGGGAAAATTACATTCTGAAACATCGGAAGTCTTTTTGGACCATTGCCCGTGGTGGCTTGTAGCCGTGCCACAGCTTCGCAGATAATTATTATTTCTTATTTATACTAATATTATAAAGAGGTAAAATTTGTATATAGCGAAAGATATATGTATAATATAGCTAAAATGTTCCTGAGTACTGTAGGCTATAAAACATTACTCTACGATTAACTCAAACGGAGCAGTAGGTGAAACCGCGCGAGAGTAGCTAGTAAAAGATACAATTGTTTACATTGCATGTTCAAATGATATTCAAATATTTCCGAATAAAATTACACAATCTTAAACCAGCTAGACATTTGCGTCGTTGCAAGGATTTGACCATGAACCGAACCTATAGGTTCAAATAGATAACAGTAATAATCCTTCTTTGATATTGCTATATAAAATACTCTACAGCTTTTATTTGAAAAATAGCAGATGTTATACATAAATATAGGTGTATGTATATAGCAGGAATATTGCGCCTCCATTTGTGAAGCGTTGTGTGGCGCTCGTTAACAGAGGGTACGTTTTGACCCGCAGTACATGCGCTGAATTATAAGCTTCTGTTATTTTTGTTCTTTTGTTTTCTTGCCTTACATACATAACAACTGCTCGATGGAATTATAACTGATGAAATGCCGGAACTTTGTAGGTGGAATACCAGATAAAATAGCGGGGGTTACGCTGGGGAATACCAATTCAATTTTCTATTTTTCTTTTCTGAATGAGACATGCAGGTGATTTTAGAAGATGGAATGATTTAGAAATCATTCTGTAGTTGCTTATATATATATAAATCTTCATTTTTATTTCCATTTTTTATTTTGATTACACAACAACATACAATAACAACTGTACAAAGAAACGTCTGTGGTATTACGAACAATTAACACATAATTTCAAGCTTCCGGCTTAATTGAATAAGTTAATATTAATCAAAAACAACGCGAAATTTATCGCAAATTGGTGACACATACACTTTTAAAATGATATTCGCAAACACAAACAATGAAAGTATCAGTTTTAAATTATTTATGTTCGATGTAAACGATCGCGCTGACAATGTTGACTGATTAACAATGTACCCACTGTCACGGCGATACGGTTAACTTATTGTGCAATATTATTACATTTTGTTTTCGTTACGGATCCCGTACCGAACTCTGTAATTATATCTGTTTGCGCAGAAATACAGTGTTACTGTTGAAAATATAGATTCTTTTTTGTTTGTTCCTCTTATTTCATAAACAAGATACATTATGAAACGTTATTGTTAATGGAAGAGACATATCTATTTAAAAATAGAATCTTTTTCCAAAACAAAAAACTTGGTTAAACCAGCTATCTTCCTATCTTCTTCCTTCTATGTCAAACTTCAGAATATAACTCAAAAATCACTCTTGAGCATCACACCCAATGCGATAACAACTTAAAATTCCACTGCGGCACTATAAAGACTCTGTCATTAACATTTTTAACCTAGAATATGAGAAGCACACGGTATGGTATGTCTTATAGAAATCCAGCGTGAAATAATACTTGCATATGAGGGAGGCTCAATCCTGAAATCCGCCATAATAAAACTCCTAAACCCCAAAATGTCATCTAGGGACTTGCAAGACCTTTGGTGTTAAGAGAGTTCATGGGCGGCACCAATTGCTTACTACCGCTACTCGTTTGTTGAATTATCGACTAAAAATATATTTGTATAAATGGTTTAGGTATAATAAATAACATTTCTCTGGCAATCTATCTACTTTCCTAAGACTCCAATTAGTTCAAATTATAACTACCAGAAAGACTTATCGTATTAGAACACCTTACACGTATCACATGTTACACATTTTATAATCCAACAGGTGTGTTGTTCGTGTCAGTACCCGAATTCATTTGCATACTGTCTTGTGCGGGATAGAGACATGTCTATCGTCATTGAGTGCAAACGATGATGGGTGGCACTCTGTCGCTTAGTACTCCATGTACTTTGGTAAATCGCCCGTAGACACGGTAATGTACCGCGTGGGGTTAAGTGTGGCGTATTAGTACTATCGGACCATTCATTATATCACCGCGTGGTTCTGGGCAATTGTTGCTGCATAGTTATTTATTATTACAGAGGACTCAATGTTGTTATCTTTAAATGTAAGTGTATACTTTTTTGTTAAGACTATTATCATTTTTTAGATGACCTATTTGAATAGTTTTTATTTATTGTCAATTTTTTGGAGAAAATTTCGAGTTATTTTGGTTTCGAACATGATTATCATAAATAAGAATCTTAGCGAACCACTTCTTTTAATTATTTGTCACAATTATTATATATTTAAGTGTGGAAGAGCTATCATCGTCTCACAAAAAGAAAAAAATGGTGTTAAACAACCATAAGCGTTCTGTTTCACTGTGTGCATGAATTTTCTGTTCTGTGTTACCGAAGAACTTATCTTTCTCCTTCCCTTATTTCTTGCCGATCTTGAAATCTCCAAAACCCCTTAAATGATGGTGTTACTGGTACTGATGGGCATAAGCATCGTCAATTGCCTATCATTGGACAATTATTTGCCGCGGCATGACATTAAAAAAATATTGGTTCTATTTTCAGACTGTAAAATCAATGCAAAATAGTTTACCCCTACTTATATATAGCAAACAATCCAGTACGTAGTTTCTACATGTACCATACTTAAACAACATACCGAGGATATTAGTGTTACCGCTGTAGGCACAATGGGCATCTAATGGCCATTTTGGCTAGTCACAAAGGCATGAATGTGAAGATCGGAGCCGGTTTCGTATTACTGCCTCGTTGAATAACAGGCTTATGTACGGATGAGGTGAGAGACGCTGTAATCTGTGTGTGTTTGTGTAAGGTAAAGTCGAAACTATACGTAACAATTAGGTAAACAATTCGCGAGTGGGAAGAAAATAATGCTGTTTAGCAATAGGGTAATGTCCAGTTTTCATTGTCAATAAATATATGGGTACGTATCTAAAACGTAGATGGCAAGTAAAAACGCGTCTTTCTTTACTTTCTCTTGTTTTTTTTTTAAAGAGCAGAGGTATCTGATTTACACGTCCAGGTAGAGTACTACATACTGAAATGATTTCGAAAGTTATGAATATCATTAACCTTATTACGGGAATATTACTTATATGTAAGTTATACAAAATTAGCTATACTGCCTATCCATTATTTAAAAATACAAAAAAAACTCGGACTGATACAAATTCATCATAATCACAGCTTGTTTAAACTTCATCTTTTCTCGTTTATAACATCATCACAGTCTCCATCTATGTTTATCACACAATTTAGAACAACTCGAATAAATCTTTTGTTTCATTTCCACAGAAATAAAATGTCAACTTGGTTTGAGGAAAAAATTGAGTAAATTCCAAGCTGTGGGGTCGTAACGTTACACAAGTCGAGGTAACTTACTAAGTTATCTTAGTTGAACGAGGAAAAATGAAGTTCACTGTTATTCCACGAGGAGTGGAAGGTCAGAAAAGGGTATCAGAATATTTACATTCTACTTTAGCGCGCCCTTTCATTTAATATGGGCTTGTGTTTGAAACATGTCAACCGTCTCGATGCAATTTTCAACTTCGTAAAAGTTTTCACGAAATTGCAAAAATGTCGAGAAAAGTATTTCTACGAAGAAATTATAGTTTTTCTACGAAGGTAAACTATGGTATATGTACCTAGTGTTGTAAGAAATTAAGTAGTAAGTTAGGGAGAGCCATGCTTTGGTTTTTACTAGTGTCATCGTTATCATCTTTCAGCTACTGCTAGGTATGGGCTTTCTCATATTAAACCATTCTCATCATCTTATCAATACTAGCATAAATACTGTTATGTTCAGCAGCGATACTCTACCTAGCCACGCGCTCAGGAGTGGAATTCTTTGCCGGAGTCTGTGTTCTCTGAAGTGTGTACCTGGGTGTCTTCAAGGCCCGAGTGAATAGGTTGGTCATTGGGTAGGCATGCTCCTCGTAAGTCGCATCATAGCTTACCACCAGGCCCGTCAGTGGCCATATACCTGCCCATTACTAAAAAGCAATGCTTCTGTTCACTAAAGCAAAAGTAAGTAAATCATAAACCACTCCAATCCACAAACATGGAATAAATCTCGTATGTAATGATGTAACAACATAAATCAGTGTGGAACCAATTTATACTGACCAAATTCAAATGCCCGTCTACCATGGCAAATTGAAGAGGGCAAAAGAATTGAATATGCAATACAAGAATGTGTTTGCCCCAATTTGGGCACACAGCCCTGTGCGAGCCTACCGAACCATTAATTTCTTTGATATAGGTACACCTTTTATCCACTACGTCCACACAAAATCTATGTGTTTTTTCTTTTAGGCTTTTACCTAAACGAAATATATATAATACAAAATATAAAGGGTTTACGAAACACGGTTTATGGGGTAATACAAAAATGTTATACACTATCCCTTTTCTTATACCTATCAGTTATCTCCTACAAAAATATGACGCTATACAATAGGCGTCCTGCTTAAATGCTGTTTGCAAAGAGACTTGTTTTGTCGTCATCCACTACCATCTAAACTTTGCACCCCACTCATTCTATTGTTTTCCCTTTTCAATAAATCAGCAACAACAGAAATAGCTCGAGAGACAAAAACAAAAGAGCATCGAACTTTGCGAATGGACAATAATGGTCATCTTATGTAGCGGCCATTATATTTCAATATACAGCTATATATATATGTTTGTATAGAGTGTCCATCCACCTACTGCCATTGTCCCGTCCATCACCCTATTGTAGTAAACTGCCGAGTTTTTCCATGAAGTGGGTGTTATCCACCCCCGGATAGCCGCGATCGTATTTCTTCCTCTGATTAAATTAGCTGACCTGAGGTTTCCGAGATTCATTGCGGGCGTCAGCACTTATTTATGAAGTTTGTAACTCTCTTATGATTATATTTTATAGCTTGTTTCGAAGTATTTGTGGGAGAGAAGTTTGTGCTTAAGGAAATATAGAGCTTTACTTTATACTTACCGTATTATACTTGTTCATGCCATAAATATGTGATTCGATATCCAAATAATAGTCGATTGTTTCAAAAATACAACGACACTACGAATAGCCGTCTTTATTTCTCTTTTAGTTTACCGTAGTTATTATTGAAAAAAAGTCATTAATCGTCAATAGTCTAAAACTAGATTAAAATCAAACAATTACAAACGTATATAAAACAATCATCAAAAAAAAAAACAATTTTATGCCTCGATTAAAAACACATCGCAAAGCATTAACCAAATCATCTGACACAAACATATCAACATTAGCTACGTAAAAGGCTAACAAATTGCTTATAAATAAATTAAACGAAAGCTAACAAACCCGACACCATATGAACTGGTATAGAATAGCATTTATCCAGGCAACGTCTACAGTTTCCATCCCTCGAACATTTGAATACAGACATTGAGACTCGCTCCTATTTCAGACAGATCAGAGTAACGGACTAAGGGCTCGGTCATACGACGTCACGCCATCGCCAGTGCGCCACTATCCCGCCTCTTTGCTGTGTAAGTCAACTCTTCAAGTGTCAAAAGCCAATGTTATCATCGACAAATATGTTTTTTTTTTTATTTAAATACTATTATTATATTATTATATTAATTTTGTAATATCAAAGAATAACAATTATGTATGTACTCTCATAATATGTATCTAATTTTTATATTATAGTGTCGGGCTAGTGCTGAAAATCAGCGCCGCGACGCGAGTTATACTCTCGGGTCACGGCATTTTAGCTGAGCACTTGGCCTTTTTGCACCGTGCATACTTTCCTTATAAGTTGTACCTAATGTGTCTTTTTTTTAATTTTTGCGGTGCAAATAAATAATTTTTCTTTCTTTCTTTCTTTTCTTTCTATTAGCGATTTTACCATACCACTGCACAGTTGTTGTCTATGGAATAGGTCGGCAAACGAGTAGACAGATCATGCCAATGGACACTAGTAATATCAAAGGAGTAATAGGCACTACAATTGCGTTGCATTTGCATGCCTCTTGTGGGTTATTAGGAACGATGTTCCGCCCGCGACTTGGCAAGCGTATAAAAGCGATGTAAACCGATTAAAAAAAAATAGCAGCTTTTAAAGCGATAGCTCTACTAAAATACGTTAATCTATACTAATATTATAAAGATTAAGGTAAAATTTGTAAGTTTGTATGTAGGTGGTAATCTTTGGAACCGCTGGTCAGATTGCCAAAATGCTTTCACTGATACATAGGCACAATGTTCCTGATTGCTATTATAGGCTATATAACATCACGCTACGATGAAATGAAAACGCGTGAGAGTAGCTAGTTAGTACTATTTTAAAGCTGCGAAGAAACAGATTTTGAAGGTCATGGTGATGATAAAAACGTAGCTAATGTATACCCAGCAGAAGTGTAGGTGTGGCGGGCGTCGTGTAAACGAGCCCTAACTGTTACCGTCAAATCGTAGTTAAATATTCAGCCAGTATTCCACGTTACTTTCTGGCAGGAAAACATTTTTGGTTGAGCACAAGTTAGTTTGTTAATTCTCAACTTTTCCTAACAAGGGCTTGATTTACCGGCACATCAGGCGGCTCTAATATATCCCTCTCTATACTTTGTAGCTTCGTTTATTTTAGATAAGACTTTTTTAGGTTTTGGGTAAAATGTTAATTGTTGCGGAATCCTCTTGTTAAAATTATTTCATTTTCATGAATCGCCTAAGAAGCAGCGTTGATTTCTATCTCTAGGCCAAGCAGTGTTTTACCATCATGTTATTAAAAAAACAATAATAATAAAAAAACACCGATTTTTTGGATTTCCGTACCCCATTTTTAAGAGCAGCTTGGAGTTTGGAATTGTTGTCGATGGATGGGACTCATATCATAGCTGGATAGCTGATGAAAAGTGGTTATGGGAGTACATAAATGGCTGTATATATATATGTATATCTAAGTCTATATAAGTATATACCTACTTTACTGCTTACAATATTTTGTCTAGTAAAATCTAAGTGTAGACGAGTTTAGTGCTAGACAGTTCTGGCTGAGTGCCTTACTTGTGTGCATGTAAATATGAATATTATGCAAGGACTAACGTGTACCCACAAATATAACGAGATAGCTGTCGTATATAGTTTCTATGTACATATAAATATCGACCGAGTCACAAAATACACGTAAAATTAATGAATAATTTACTAACGCACATCTACAGTCGGAAAATGAAATATATAGAGAAAATCGTAGAGTACGTCAATATTATTTTCTATATAAATTACAGAGCTACACGTATGAGATACTGCTTACATCGAAACCGTGACCCAAGCAAAGTATCGAGTACAAAAAACCGACGCAATAATGTAATAACACGGTTGAAGAGTATGGAAGCAATCAGTCAGAGTGCCGGCGGTTCAATACGCAATGTTATCTTTGTATCAGCGCGTTAGAACCTGCGTCTGATCGAACTACCACTCGCGTACATAGGTAGTTAGGTACTACATGCCCACCTACACTTATCACTTAATTTTGTAACTTATATAATCAGGAATAAAGGACAGTTTCACAGAAACACTAAGCCATCCAATTAACAACACTGCGACCGTGTGACACGTAGAAAAGGAATATCTTGAAAGTTTTAAAACAATCACGTAATGTATTTCACCTTTCCTCTAACAAACGGAGAAAATTCTCAACTTCTTGACTTTATAATCTGACAAGTGAAGACAGCGCGCCACTTCCACTCGACTCGGTAGAAGTTTACTCCCGACCGTATGGAGATGTCCCCAGACAAATTCACTGCGCGATATACTGTGTGATCCATCTACATAAACGTTCAATCTTTTCGAGTTATACGGCCGTGGCGTACGTCAGCCAGTATGCGAAATAGCCGTCTGTCTTCCCACACAGCAATAATGGCGCTTGCCTGTCATTATCATAATACAAGAGACCTTGACGCCTGCCGGGTATTACGAGCAACGCACACGCATTACGCACTCCCCAGACCGCCATGTATTTTTTATATTTATTTTATTATAATAACGGGAGTAACGTAAAGTAACTGACACTAAGGGTTTGTGAATACAACTTAAAATACTGTTTTATTGCCCAATGTTTCAGGATATTTCGGTGTTGGGAAAGTATTGCCTATTCTGAACTGATTTATGCGATGAAATATTAGGATACTTACCAAAAAGTTAAGCGGAGGTAAAAAATACACTTCAAATTTTACCTGAATTATGTATTAAATCACGTCTTAGTTTTAATAGTAGAAAGAAGTTAGATTAAAACAATGATTGGATGGTATTCAGATAGTCAATGGTGAAATAACTGGTTACTAATAGCTTAGACTTTTCTTTCGTAAGTACCAGCAGTACATTTTTATTTTAAGTTGCACGAATTTTTTTTTTATTGCGTTTCCCCAGACAGTGACACAGTTTTTTTAACCCTGTTACCATCAGACAAACATGTTTTTGTAATATCAGGAAGTTTATCCATCCAGTACAGTACAGTCCAGGTACACAGATAAATAATAACATGTCCATAATATAAACAGCACTATAATAATACTTCAGAATAGAAATAAAGTCGCAAGCACACTCAGTGCACATTTCCTTACAAAAAATCGTTGAAATTCCTAGTCGCGTTTCTAAGTGAATGCTCTACTTGAACGTTTGTTATTTGCGTAGGAAATGCCGATGTTTTGTTCCGCACGGCACTCGGCGGAGGCTGGAGACTCTCAATGATAACATCACGCGGTGTTGTATCTAAATGAAAATGTAAGAGCATATTGTGCTGCCATCTCTATGCACAGATTGACATTATTTATACCACTATCAGAGAGAGAGAGAGAGCACTGAGATTCTAACTTGAGAATGTTCTCTAAAATTATGAGATAAAATTTAAGTGGGATACTTAAGGAATTGTGACAATCTCTGAGATTCCTATCTCTATAAATTAGCATGTAAACTACATCCCTTTGTTATAATTAAATGATTACCATTTGGCGTAACTTGTAGGACGGCTTCAGTAACAAATTCAAATGTCTTTAACTTTTATAACAAACTGTAACGGCCGGTGGAGTTGTACTCGCAACGAATTCGGCAATAGATATTTCAACAATGATTAAAACTTAGCTTGGGTCTTCACTTTTACCCAGTTACGAAAACGACAGCCTATTCAATATCCAATCCATTGCTGTTGTAAAATGAGAACTGTTCGTCTGCTTAAGAAAGAAGCAGCCGATGAATTGATGTATTACGGTTGTTTTTGTCAGTCGTATCGTTGTGAAAGATCTCGTTGACGTGGAGAATACTTTTGACGGTCGTTCGTAATATTAAAGTTGGTCGTGGAAACACAAGACACCTTTAAGGAGGCCATAAAGTTGCTTACTTCGTTATGGGTAGGCAGGTAAACACTTAAACTGAACGCCGGGATATTAACAGCCGCTGTAAAATGTTCGAAATAAAATGAGGCTCAAGTTATTTGGAACTCGCTCGTATACTGTTAGTGGAATCGTCAACAAATTATATAAGTAATGAGAACAGGTTCAGTGAGTTTGTTGCTTTAAAATATTGTTCAGTATAAAACTGATTCTTTTTTATAGCTATTTATTTATAGTCTCTAAATATTTTGATAGTGACAGTCTTGCTGACCTAGTGGCCCGAACTGAATTTTCTTTCCACGTGGGTATCAAATTTTTGTTTTTCCACTAATACTACCATTTCAACGTCAACATCAACAACAACACCATCAACACAACAACATCAACGTCATCATCATCAGCCTATAAGTGCCTTTTACTGAGCAATGGCCACCCTGTCTTTGTTTTAAACTTACAATTAGAAAATCTGAGTTTCTTCAGCATGTTTATGTCTTTTAACGTTTGTCAGTGGTGTTTAAAGTACATATAACTAGGAAAAAGTCACATTGGTACTTGCCAGATTTCGAACCCACCTCTACATGCATGTCTTATACTCGGGGTCACCGCGACATCCTTCTAGCATAGCAATATTAGTTTACAAAATAAATGTGTTCTTTCAACCCTACCTGCAATAACAGGTAATGATATGTTACTCAAACACTAAGTTATACACAGAAACGTATCGTCAGTGTAAATGTGTAGAACAAAGACCAACTCACTCAAACTTACTCAAACTTCTAGTTTTCACAACATATTCATTCCGCATAACGGAGAGATATTGTATGTTAAGAGCAATGAATGAAAAAATACAAGTGGCGGTTTTACAACTATACGGTAAAAATGTTCGTGTAGTATAGGGTCTTCGTTAAAAATCATTCAGAGCCTGCTAGGCAGGTATAATAGCTCTCGATGTCGTTACCGATATTCAATGTATGAGTTGCAGCGAATATGGCGTCGAATTTTCACTATCCATGAACACCTGCGGCCTGTGCAAAATGCGGGGACAATCCGAAACAAATTGAATGGAGCCGAACGCAAAAAAACGTTTTATAAAAGTCTAAAAACATTTTTTACTTGTGTAAAGTAATTATTTCAGTACCTTTGTGCTGATGTAAAAGTAAATGGTAAATATTTTATATTTTTAAATCTCGTAAAAAAGAAAACGTTGTATACTTACATATAAAAAGTTTACCGTGTAAAAATACAGTAAACCGATTTTACAGCTATGGATGTTTTACATTAATAAATAAACTTAAATAATACATAAATCCTTATACCCACTGGTGGTTGCGTACTCGTTCCTGTTTCATTCTTTATATATTTTCAGCTTGGTTGGTTTTTAATTAAAATAATTGTATTCGAAACAGTTTGATTACTGTTATGAAATAAAAAATTACTTTTGAAATCACTAATCAGACTGTTCGCCATAATTATAATGTTATAGTGCCGTAAGGAACACTGTGACAGCAAGATGCAAAAATTCCAAATGTCTTCACAATCGTGCGATCTGCTAAACGTTATTGAAAACACGACGCGGTGACTCTAAGCTAGTAGTGCTTTCTAAATGAATCTACGTAAGTCGTTCGTTATTTACAATGAATTTTTAATGTGCCTTCACCAAGATCTTTTTTCTCTTTTTTCTCTATCATTTTGCTCTTTCCTTTTCAACAATTCTCAGGATGTTGTGTTAAAATATCACAGATACGTCATTTGTAAGAAACATAACAATAGCCCAAATGTTTTCGTTCGCGTTTTACATCAGTTGACCGTAATAAATCGCAGTAGTTAATCTAATCACATGATAACAATATAGTAGAGGGCGGGCATTTCTCAAACCTTTTCTAAATTGAATCCGTTATTTGTTCAGAGCGGCATTCGGATCTGTCCGCGGCACTTTATCGATTCATTTTAGTGCTGACCTCTCACACCGCAGAAATATGGCCGGAGGGCAATTCTCTTATTACAGCCCAATAATTCTGTCTCATATATGCGGCCCCGGGCCCGATCCCAGTGAAGAGTTATAAAATTAAGGCGAAATAACTGCGCTGAATAAACAACAGCCTTTGAAGTCATGCTTAAGTTGGAAAATAAGTTTAAGTAACAAAAAAAGCCCGATATTTTCTTTATCCATTGACGTGTGTATTTAAGTCGACAGATAAGTACGAGATTAAAGTGCAAAAGAAACTATTAGTTAAGTAGGAAATTCTATGCAATGTTCCTTTTTTATATAAACGTGTTCCTGTATTTATATTTAAAAACGTAACAAATAAATACCAGCTTTGATATTTATATTTATAACCTCATTTCATTTCTGGACGGACATTAATCAAATGACTTATGTAGGTCATTTTTAGGGTTGCAACGGTAAATATGGGAAACGGGAACCCTATTACTAAGACTGTATTGTCCGTTCATCTATTTATCCGTGTGGCACCTGGTTGTACATCACCGATGATGGCTTGGCAGATGATGAATTTTGTTGACGATATAATAATATTTTACATATAGTTAACTCCCATAACTAATCTCATTTTGATACAGAACTCTTTGTCTACGAGCTCGACTTTCACTTGTTTCTCAGTAGCCCAGCTCTCAAACACTTGAACAAGGTAAAAAGAAGGAGTAATTGGGTAAAATACGATACTCATATATGTGTAGGTACGTACGTATGTAAATATGAATGTAAGTCGTAATATATTGGCTTTTTGTTTCTGAATAAGGCTGTTTACTTTTCCACAAGGTTTTTTCCTTTTCCACGAAACTTATGAATACTAGGCTTTAAATATTTTCCGTGTATCCAAACATTTTCTTTAAGGTTTACACGAGTAAATATAAATGAGTCTTCATGCAATAATATGTTAATTCTTTACTAGCTTCTACCAGCGGTTTTACTTGAGTTTTTTGGATATACAGGCTTTTGTGTTATACTAGATTAAAATCTATCTACAGACAAGGCCAAACAGGGTCGACATTCAACCGGGGTTGCGTAGCAAGCGCAATGTGGCACCGCGACCTCGGCCCAGAGCAGGGGAAGGAACAGTGGGTTTTTAGTCAGTAAGGGTCTGACACTCCCTGCAGCAGCCATTTGATAATTTTCCCCTCACAAAAAACATCCATACTTATTTATAAACTTTATTGTACATAGGATTATCAAAGTTCAGAGTAGGTTCCAAGGATATTAAATTCCAATTTTACAGTAAAGAGAGAATAATTTGTATCCTAAATCCAGTAATGATACTTCCTTGTAATAGGGGTGTGACCTAATTCCAAACATCGTGCACAGTTGCCTTAACTGTTTGATAATGTATGTGCAACAATATTGTAACTCTTGTTCTAGTTAACGATACATAATTAAGGTTAACTAACGCCAGTTAGTCTGGCATAACCGTCACCTGAAGTACGGACAGAAGCTCGTCAAGGTATCCTGTGCTGTATTTACTCCGTCAATGGAATTGGGACTCTAGACGAAAGTAATAAAGCTTGAAGTCTTTTGACGATGTTGAGATTTTGTACTCATCACTGAAAATGTACTAGAATAATAGTTTTATATGAACACATCGCTTTGTAAAAAGTAAGCCCGATAGAATTGGCGATTGAGTGGAAATTACATTTTGATAAAGGTGGGTAACTCAATTTTACTTAAAAATTGTCCCCAAAACTTCCTGTACCCAAAAAGTCGATAACGAACTTGCAACTCCTTTGGTGTTGCGGGTGTCCATGGGCGGCGCTGATTGCTTACCATCAGGTGGTCCTTCTGTCCATTTGCCGCAGTTTGCCTCCGGTAACCTCACCCATACCGCGAAACACCGTAGTGCTTGTCGTAGTATCCCTCCGGTCGAGCAGACCGATTCTTGCCGAAGCATCTCCGACACTTATACATACACATATAATTTGTATGTATGTTTTTCAAGGAAAATATGTTATGATAACGAAAATAAATAACTCAAAAGAAGACGGAAATTTTAGTGAGAAAATAGATATTGTTTTAGAAAGAACAGACAGCAAACTTGGCTGGTTTCAGCGATTCAAGTAAATTGCATTTTCATGATCTTTTGTTCAGTCGGCAACTGATCACTTTTCTATACGTATTACTATACTACGTAGACTGTATTATGTTATTGGGAATTCTACTCTCATTCATGGATTAAGAAGCGTTGAAAATGCATTTCAAAGATCCCATTTTGATAATTCTGTTTAATTATTTGAAGAAGGATGTTGGAATTTATCGAAAGTAACTACTTAAGTACTCATGACTTCTACTGAGACAAGCTCTGCTTGTTACAAGTTACTACGGGACTTGATTCATTGATATATAGTACCACGAATGGGTCGGCTGGACCGGAGTGATACCACGACCTCACAGAAAACCGGCGTGAAACAACCACAGTGTTGTGTTTCGCCGTGTGAGTGAGGTTACCGGAGGCCCAATCCTTCCCCTTCCCAATCCCTCCCCAGTTCCTAAATCTCCAAATACCTAATCCCTAAAAGGTCGTTACTCCTCCGTTACGGGTTTCCATGGGCGGCGCTGGTTGCTTACCATCAGGTTATACGTCTGCTCGTTTGCCGACCTATTACATAAAAAAAATTTGAAGAAGGACGTTGGAATTTATCGAAAATAACTACTTAAGTACTTCTACTGAGACAAGCTTTACTAGTTTTAAGTTATTAAGGGAATTTATTCATCATCATGATGATGATGACGGGAATTTATTAATTAATTAGATTGTTCAAGAAAATAAGTATGTCTCGCGATACAGTACACAAAAAACGTAGTAATGTATGCCGCTTTATTTCTTTTGATTAAAGGATAATTTTGTTGGTTTACCCTACTATGCGACTGATATTGAGTTCATAATAAAATTATATAATGCTTCGACACGAATGGGTCGGCTCGTCCAGAGTGATACCAAGGCCTCACAGAAAACCGGCGTGAAACAACCACAGCGTTGTGTTTCGCCGTGTGAGTGAGGTTACCGGAGGTCCAATCCTTCCCCTCACCCAATCCCTCCTCAATCCCTAAATCACCAAATCCGTAATCACTAAAAGGTCTGCAACGCACTCGTAACGCCATGGGCGGTGCTGATTGCTTACCATCAGGTAATCTGTCTGTCGTTAGGCCGATCTATTACATCAAAAAAAGAAATATATACATAGTTTTAGTATCCATAATTGGTTGATGTTTAATCAGTAATCCACACCTTTTGTTTGCCGATACAAACAAACCCTCAAAAAATAAAGAATGCGTTGGATGCCGCTTGATGATGTTCCAGGATCCATGAGCGACGTTTGCTTACCATCAGCAATACAAATTAATCCATCATCCAGCAGCTTTTGTAACATTCAAAGGAATTGAAAATACATTTTTTTATATTGAAGTTTGAGTAAAATATTTAAAGTTTCTTTAAAACTACGACAAGCGACAACACTGATGACATTATTATTTAGGTCACCGTTGTAATCTTTTGTTATTAATAATTCAAGATAAAGATAAGAAAAGCAAAAAAGGAGAACAGGATATAATCACGAGTTTATCTTATTGAGCAATTTGTTAGATAACCTTAACGGGGGAGATATATTTAATGGTTCAGAAAATTGCCCTAAGGTTGAAAGCTCCCATCTATTATTTTAACCCAACACTTTTTATTTACGAACCTGACCACGATATTGAGTGGCCCGGGAAGGTACCGCCACTCTTATACGTGTTGGACGGAACAGGAAAAAACAGGGCAAGTGCACACATTCATCTACTTTCGAGTTCCGTAAGTACATCATTATTTTTTGTCTCATTTGTTTATTTATTCTTTCTTCTTGATTATTAACTGGTCATGTAGAGTGAACACTTGGTCCTAATAAGAATCGAATGTGTTTATGTGAATGTCTTCCTCCCTTCACAACTCGACATAGAGTTTGTTTTAGGGTTTTTTTTTGTGAGGTGAAAATCATCAAATGACTTTTGAAACAATGAAACAATGAAACAATGAAACAATGAATTTATTTTTGCAAATAGGCCATAAAACGGCACTTTTACACGTCAATTTATATGTGAAAAACTAGATGAAGCCGGCATTTCCTATCTGACTACTCTGAGAAGAAATGCCGAAACAAACTCAGAGGTCAGTCTCTTTTCAAGTCCAGACAATGTAAAAATAACATAATGTGAGAGAATCGTGCAAGTTCATTCTGTAGTGGTCTTTTGAGGAAAGAACCACACCAGTTTAAGTGGACCCGTTCTGAAGACAGGCACGCAAGTGTCAGTTTGCAACCAGTATAGCTAGTGCTGCTGAGTTGTCCGACGAACAATACCGATCTAAAGAACATTTGGGTGGGTCGCGCAAGTACTCAAACTGTCAGAACGCAGATAACTGGTAATCAAAAAGCACGGCAAGTCTCACACGGTCCTTACACTAACAATAATATAAAATAATAAAAATGTCAGTAAATAAATAAAAAAAAATGTCAAATAAAAATAAAATGTCACAATAGGTGATTATGTCATTGTATAAAAAATAAACATAATGTCAAATTGTATATAAAAGTGTAACTTATGTTACAAACATGTCAACATGACCTGTGCAGACATTACAGCGGCTCATTCCCATGCCTGACTATCCTCTAAGTAGTCTTTTATTTTATAAAATGCTTTACAGCAAAGTTTAGCCTTTATTACACTTTTAAATTTATTGAGGCTCAAATTTTGAATATCGCTAGGAATTTTATTGTAAAAGCGTATACATTGACATCTAAACGAACTAGTTATTTTCTGAAGCCTGGAGGCAGGGACAACATATTTGTTTTTCCCCCTCGTGTTAATATTATGTATATCACTATGCTTCTTAAATAAGCTTTTGTTTTTATGAGCGTGAATTACATTTTCATAAATATATTGTGAGGCAACCGTCATTATCTTAGTTTCCTTAAATAATTCTCTGAGCGAATGCCTCGGACTAAGATTATAGATTGATCGAATAGCCCTTTTCTGCAGAACAAAAATAGACTGAATGTCAGCAGCATTCCCCCACAACAAAATACCGTATGACATGATGCTGTGGAAATAACTAAAATAAACTAACCGCGCTGTATCTACATCTGTTAAATTTCTAATTTTTTTAACGGCATATGCTGCAGAACTGAGCTTCTTCGACAAGCCATCTATATGAGGGCCCCACTGGAGCTTAGCGTCCAGGGTTATACCTAAAAAGACAGTTGTATCCACAGGACTCAACTCCTCGCCCTTGACAAGCACACTGGTTTTTACCTGTTTAACATTTGGTGTTGTGAATTTAATACATTTAGTTTTAGTTTCGTTAAGTAATAAGTTATTAACACCAAACCAGTGAACTATTTCTGAGAGAGCACTGTTTACATTGTCAATAACTAATTGTCGTCGTCTGAGTTTGAATAATAGTGAGGTATCATCAGCAAACAGCACTATCTCGTGTTTATCCCTTACAAGGTAAGGCAAGTCATTAATATAGATAAGAAATAAAAACGGGCCGAGAATAGAACCCTGCGGAACACCCATCTTCACAACAGACCCGGCAGAAACCACTCCGTTTACTTCAACTCTCTGAACCCTATTACTCAGGTATGAGGTAAGAAGGTCCAGAGATGCACCTCTTATTCCGTAATGGGATAGCTTCCTGATCAGTGTATCATGAAGCACACAATCGAACGCCTTGGATAAATCACAAAATATTCCCAAAGCGTCGCTTGAGTCCTCCCACGCGTCGTAAATGTGATTAAGAAGTTCAACACCGGCATCAGTTGTTGAACGACCCCTTGTAAATCCGAACTGTTTCGCATGTAATAATTTATTTCTATTAAAAAATCTTTGCATTTGATCTAAAATAATTTTTTCAAAAATTTTACTGAACGTAGGTAGCACTGAAATAGGTCTAAAGTTAGTGGGGTCAGAAGTACTACCTGATTTAAATAATGGAATTATTTTACTACATTTCATAAGATCAGGAAACACCACAGTCAATACAGTTATTAAAGATTTGAGCTAATACAGGTGCTACAATAGTTATTACAGAGCTTGTAATATACACAGAATTGCCCCATAGATCTGCAGTCTTTTTGTTATTCAAAGTATTAAAGATTTTAACAATTTCCTTGTTATCTATGTGCTCGAAGGAAAACCCTGAATCGCAAGCTACAACATGTTTTTTGAGTAAAGACTCTGCAACAGTGGGAGATGAATTCAGTGACTTAGTAGTGGATACAGGAATGTCGGAAAAGAAATTTTCAAAAGCAGTTGCAATTTCTACATCCGCTTTTATTAACTTATTATCAATTACAAGACTATGTTGATTTATTCTCTTTTTAGACCTTCCTGCCTCACTGTTGATAATATTCCAAGTGTCTTTGATAACATTGGTACTGTTCTTTATCTTAGAGCTTAAGAATAATGATTTAGCAATAGGGCAAACCTTTTTGAATAATTTAGAATAGTTTTTTACATATTCACTGAATTCAACAGTGTTAATATATGTCCGCTCATTATAAAGCTCATAGAGGCGCTTTCTACTCTTATAGATACCAGTGGTTGCCCAATCACCGAAAGACGCATTGCTATTAGCTGGTATAGTTTTATCTGAAAAAGTAGACTTAAACTCTGTTAGGTACATTTTAAAAAACTTATCATATAAAGTGCTAGAATTCTTATAATTCAACAACAAAGGCAATTTGTTGCTGAGTTTAGCTTTGAAAAATTCAATGCGTCTTTTAGTCTTCGGATTAACTGTGATAAATTGTTTTGATACTATATTTATTTCTTTTGTTAAAGAAATTAACTGACCACAGTGATCGGAATCAAGTACTGAAATTATTTCTTTGTTAACTGGCACAATGTCAGTCTAAATATTGTCCAGGCAAGTGGCACTAGTGGGTGTTATCCTAGTTGGCTCCAGAAACAAATTCGCAAGGTTGTATGAAGAAAATAAACTCACAATTTTTGTGCTTAAACTACATTTTTCTAATAAATTTATATTAAAATCACCACATGTAATGATGGATTTCTTTGAATTTGTAAGTTTACTTAGAACTTCATCCATTACTGTTTCAAAACAGTCATACAAACCAGAAGGTGGTCTATACACGCTTAATACAATAAACCGCTCCAATTCAACACAGGCTATTTCAACAGTACGCTCAACAGAGTAACTAACTATATCTTTACGATCTTTGAATTTGAGCTGGTTACTTATCAGTATAAGTGACCCACCATGTATAGCGTTTTCTCTGCTGAACGAGCTACCAATCTGGTGCTTACCAAAATTGAACATGAGCTGATGGGGTTTTAGCCAATGTTCAGTAATACACAAAATATCCACATTATTACAATTTAAAAATAACTCTATTTCCAATTCTTTACTCATAAAGCCTTGAATGTTTTGGTGAACCAGATTAATAACCTTATTACTGTTTAATTTGCAAGAGTTTGTCTCTATTGTCTTATTTAATAATTTAAATTATTATGAATGTCAGTATTAGGTGACTCATTATGAATGTCAATATTTTTTGGTTGCTCAATAGGAGTAACCTGTTTAGCCAAGTTATTGGCTGATATATTAAAAAAATATGATAGCGACATTGCTATTTGTCTTAAATAATATTTTGAAAGATAGTACCTATCTTTTGTCCTATATATATTAAGACCAACATAATTGTTGGTGTCTATGAAGTGAATATTAGTATTAATACTTAAGTTATACAATGTAGTATTAATTTTATATCTACTATTGTTTTCTTCCTGTGGCAATGATTTTATATAAGGCAATGCAAATATAAATTATCTGCTTTAAATTCAGTTTGGCAAGTGAATTATGGAAATTGATTAAACTTTTTTTATTAAGACTACCTCTGTTACCACACATTATAATGAGGGTAGAATCTGGATTAAATCTATATTTATTAATTTTATCCAAAATATTACCAAAACTACAGCCGGGCATACAGTGATTAAATGTAGACTGTCCAGGTAATTCATCTGTCAACATTGAACCTAAGTTCTTTCCAATCTCATCACTGAAAATGACAATATTATGATTACTAGGATTACAATTATTAAACAGTAAACCTCTACCATGAGGTAAGGTGGTCTCACATGCTGGCATTCTAGTTCTGACTGCAGGCTCTGGGTATCAGTTTCATATTTCCTAGCACTTTGATTTAATTTTGAAGAGTATAAACTAAGTTGTTTCAGAAGCTGGAAACGTTCTCTATTTAATTTTACATTTTTTATGAAGAACTTTTGTCTCTTTACTAATCTGTTTGTTTTAGTTATAAATTTACTGATTCTTATGTATTTCTTAAGCTTCTTATGACTAGAACTAACAAATTTCACTGGGTGACATGCATCATTATCTGTAGTCTGATTTGAAGTTAATGGATTTAAATCTAAATTTACATCACTATATTGTAGTTGAGAAGCTTGGGCTGACACCAATTCACCGAATAAACTATTATTCAAGCCGGCCGTGATGTTTAAGTTTAATATTTCTAGTTCAGAAATTTGACTGTTGGCCTCATGTAGCTGTTGTTTTAGTAGCGTTTTGTCATTTAAAGTGGTTTCATACTCCTCGCTACACTGCTTGAATTCGTCCACAATGAATTGGAGCCTATCCCGGGCCTCAATGGCTTCTGTGTGTTGAATGTTTAACAGAGCCATTTCACGTTTCAGCTTCTTGTTTTGGTCCAAAATAAGCAAGAATTCCGCCCGCGCGCAATTTTCCCGCCCAGGGCCGGGCGGGAGGGAGCGTCCGACTCTTACTGACTAAAAAACCCCCCTGTTCCTTCTCCTACTCTGGGCCGAGGTCGCGGTGCCTCATTGCGCTTAGCCCGCAACCCAAGCTGTTGTTTAGAGGGAGTGTCAGACTCTTATTGACTAAAATCCACACCGATCCTTCTCCAGTTCCAAGACGAGGTCGCAGTACTTTTCCCGCAAAACTCATAGGGTCATGCCACATTCGTGGTTGGATCTATCGTCAAGTTTCTCACTATACTCAGCAGGATTGCTTTTGTAATAGATTTATTATTTTATTAATTAATTAATTTAATTCCATAAATCCAATTTAGTTCTTACGTGTAGCAAGTTTCTAAATGGTTTATAGAGAAATTAGGTTTGTTTCTACGTAAAATACTAATATTGTTATACGTGCCACTGGAAGATCTAATCAAGTCTTTATTTCGATACAAGTAGTGAACTTTGTGAAAATTTTATTAACTAAGTAAGATTATAATAAAAATAACTAGCATTTTATTACTTCGAATCAACGCCACAATATACTATTTACCTTGCAATTTAAAAGTTAACTTTATTGCAAAGTTTTAGAGGTCAATTTCCCTTCTTGTAAGATATGCTCCCCGAAGAGCGTAGGGCTGCACGGCCTGATATATTATGTTGTAGCTAACAGTGTTAAGCAACGGGTGATGGAGTGAACCCTAATTTGTTTTCGTGTCTGCTCTACGTTTTTTATCATATTTATTTATCAGTGGGTAAATGAAGTTTAACTGATATGAATTCTTCATGTATTACAGCAATGGCGGCTTCAGTTGCAGCCTGCGTCTAGAGAGAAGTGTATATTTGTATAGCCTATGCTTTATAACAGCTTCAGACTTTAAGTTCTTAAGATATTTAAGTAAGTATTTACAGTTTAAGACAGATTGGACTGATGGTTGGCTGAACGTATATTATTTTCGTGACTTGATTTTTTTTTTATAAATAATACATTTTAGAATATCAATTTAGACACAAATATACTTTTATAATCAAAAAACAAAAAAAAACGTGTTATAGAGATGGTTTTCAGACAAAGGTCTACAATTCCTGCGTTACATAACAGGAGTCAAACCTGTTGCTCTCGGATAATCTTCAGGCATTTTCTAATCGAAACATGCTACAGTACTTTGTGAGACTTGAATATTTTACTTAGATGTTACGGTCCACATACAGTGGACAAATTAATGTTGCCTAAAATTATACATAGTATTTGTGTTGTTGTTTGAGCGACGGTTTACTTGGTAGTAGGCTATCACGACGGTTATCAGACGGTTTGCCTGCGCGGTGCGCCGCCCATGGACACCTGCAATATCAAAGAAGTTACGAGTATGTTGCCAGTTCTTTGGTGGTTTTGGAGATTTAGGGATTGGGGTGAGATTGGGTGAGGGCGAGAAGGATTGGGACTCCGGTCCAACCTCACATACACAGTTAAAGACAACGTTGTGGTTGTTATACGCTGCATTGAAAAAAACATTAACACTTTTATTCCCCGATAAAAAAAAATTGCGGAGTTTGTACCTACACATATTTTATACAACGCCACATTTTAACTACTTATAAACATTAGCATGAATACCAATATCAAACTCTAGACTATTACTGGGAAGTTTGAAACGGAAAACTTCAAGCAACTTTGTTTAATCTAGAACGCATCGGTAATCGCTGCGTTGTTCAATTAGCTTGTCTGATATTTATATATAGATTGAAAGAATATTCTAGAAAGAGCTCTTAACACTCCAGATTATGTACGGAGAAGGTGATATCAAGGTTATGGAGCAGTGAGGTAAGACCAGCTAGGCGCGGCGTATATAATAACAGTAAAAGTAACTGGCGAGTGGCACTCAAGGCGTCTGCCACTTCGCTGAATAAGCCATTTTAATTTTCTGCCTAATGTGCTGCTACTTGGCTTATATTCAACTTTACAGGTGTATAGTAACTTTGGCTACAATCTCGCGAACACAAACTGTTATAATCCGCGCCAGTTCTACTTAAGATAAGGCGCTTTGTTTTATGTTAACGTTTTAATTTGGTAAATTAGCAGCTCTGATTATATTGTTCATTATTAGTGAATGTATTAAAATTGATACCAATAAGTAAAAACAAACTATTCGAGAATCATATAAAATAAAAAAATATCTGATTTAACAAAAAATGCCTGTATATTTTTCAGTGTACGCATTATGAAAGCCACGCAAAGAAAAGTGTAAAATGTAGACTGAACAAAATTCGAGTGCAAAAAGACAAAATGGAAACAAAAATGGCGCTCATTGACGTTGCGTAGTGAAGACATGATGGCGGATATATTGGGAACAGGATAACAAGGCGAGGCTCCCGTTAAACCGATACTTAATAAACATGCTAAAAGCAAAACGATGTTTCGAGACGATCCTATCAAAATCGATCCATCTTGTGCGGAATTTTAATCTCGTTACAACATTGTTGCTTCTCAGTTGCCATCAAGTCTGCTGTACCCATAACTCAAAGATTTCATATGTTACCCGTACTTTTATCACAATTCAATACCAAAGGTATTATTAATAACGATTGTTTTATACTGACGTCCATACATTGACGGTTTTGTCTATAGAAAACTTTAACAATGTAAACAAAACCAGCTATGGTTGGTACACTTATCGATTAGATGTATCAGGTATACCGTTCCACAATAAAGGCCCTCGATTTTACTCACTTCGAATCGGTGGCTCCTAAACCAGAGTATGTTTCAGTGGTTTCTATGAATAGTTAATCTGTTACAATAATATAGAGCTACAATAGTTTACTAATGGCTCCACTCTGCAGTATAAATAAAACATATCTACAAAGCTGAAGTGTTGAGCTAACGCCGTATGAATATTTCAGATACATTTGAAGACAGAACTTCTAACTTTTTTACAATGACAATGTGTATTTAGAGGAACATTGTGTTCTCAAGTTTTTTGACCAAATATTTATATTATTTTGCCATTAACTTTTTAGGCTGTTGGCTACAGTTTTTCTTCATCGAATATTGTTTTATTATAAATAATTTTCCGTTAAATTTTAATACTTCTGACTATCATTAAAATATTAAAAAGCTTTATTAAAATTCTTATAACTCTGTATTGTTATAAAACTCTATAATAATATAAAGTAAATAAAATATTAGTATGTAGTAATATATTTCGCAGTACTTTATAGAGTTTCCCTGAACTCTTGATGAATGACGTTCCTTGAACTGACGTAGTTATGTTACACTCGTGTATTTCGGGTTGCCGTGACCCGATACACAGTATTCAGCTTTGAACAAACATTCACACGATCAACACTAATACTCTAAATCTATATTAAATAGAATCATCGTAGAATATGTATTTGTAACTGTTGATTTTTTTTATATTACCTTTTGCAATCGGCGCCGCCTATGGAGTCGCAATACCAAAAGAGTTACTACGGGTACATTGCTGGCCTCTTGTGGTTTGTTAGGGATTTACGGATAGGGAATTTGAAGATAGAGGATAGGGGGGGGGGGGGGTTGGGTCTCCGCTAACATCACTCACACGACGAAATACAACGTAAGTATTTCTTTACGCCGGTTTTCTGTGAGGCCGTGGTATGACTTCAGTCGAACCAGCCCATTCGTGCCGAAGCATGGCTCTACCAAAATAAGATTCGATATTATTAAGCTCCTGGATAATTGTTGCTTCTACATTACCTAACTAGAAGTCACTGAACGAGGCTTTTGAGCAGTGGGTAGTGTGCGGCTGATGTCGATGTTTATTAATATTAGAATGCATAACATGAGAAAGAAATTACCTATAAATCTTTTTTGGCTTGTAAACTGCACTGAATAAAGGAACATAATTAAATAAATTCAAAAATTCAACGAGTGTTATCAAGAACTACGAAAATAGTTTATGCTCTGAAAAAATAAACGATAATTATTTTTAATCTTGGGATACCTACATCAGAATCATATCATATCCTCGAAAAAAATACACTGTTGCTCGATCATGTTCGATGAATTATATCTGTCACCGGAAAATAACAACATCCGTAAGACATTCTAAATTATTTATAATGTTTTCGGCTTACTCACGTAATAATTTGACGAGATACTCGACTAGTTTCAAGCCATGCTAGAGGCCCATATTCATGAGCAGCATTCCGCGACACGCGACTCGGCGACCGTCGCAGCTAGCAGCGCAGCTAGTAGCAGTAACTTGAAAAATTTACGAAAATGTGGACGTAAAATATTATAATTTATCACCCGTTTAGAATCTTACGAAAGTTTATAAACTTCCTAGTAAATTGATAAACTTACGGATGTTGTTATTTTCCGGTGACAAGAACTTCAATATTTTTTTCGTAAAATGCATTTTGGGTGAAACATTTTTTACTCAGTGAAAAAAATTAACGGTGGCGTGTCATTACTTTTAACATAAAGAAGAATGTTCTGAAACAAAGAAACGAATGGATTTTGTTTTGGACACATTCTGGCTTTCCATTAAAATATACTATAATTGTCATTTACTTCGAGCGAAAACCCTATTGATGGTCTCCTCCGCCGTTCTCGTGGCCTCCGAACCAAATAATACATAACAGGGCTGCCAAATTAAGTTGAGACGCTCTCATATTATTTATTTAACGCTATTATTCTGGCCCACGGATCCCTCCGTGATTTTTCAGTACACAATTGTGTTTTTCCTTTGTGCTCAATTCAATTGATCCTCGAGGCAGGCTCAGTAAGCGAACGAGCCATGATCAGACCTACTTAAATAAAATTCATTATTGACTGATGGCTGTTTGATGGGCCTGGATAAGTAATCACGTAGAATATTTATCTGTTTTATGTTTGTACGTCATTATGTGGGTTACAGTTAGCTTGTAATTTATTGTACAGTAAAATATGTAACGTCATTAGTTTAGCAGCCCACTGCTGGATGTAGGCGGTCCAAATTACATACCATTTATTTCAATCTTAGACTTTCCTCACTTATCTTATTACTGCTTTCTTAAATTTCGAATGAGGGTGCCTCGCGAGATAACTCTTAAGTTATATATGTAGTTTGCAAATAAATCCATGACAATACTGAAGAAATGTGTAATACTATAAATTCTAAATTAATAAAAGTAACGTTGGTGTAGGAAGACAGCGTAAATAAATTGGTAGCTAGTCTCAAAGCCGAGGAGAACAGATAGTACGACGCAACTCCTAATTGCTCAAACGTGGCTTTTGTACCCGACACACAATACATAGCTATGGTGATGTAAAAACGTAACGTTTTACAATGTCATAGTAGTAAACTGTCAGAAAATAAATGTTCCCTCGACTAACTTACCATATACGCCATGCTAAAGCTGCAAAGCAAATATTTATAGTGTGTCGTGTCAACGTTACTTCCACGTACAAAATAACGTTGATACTTTTTGTCACTCAACTAACAAGTCTTTGAGCTGCAAAACTTCTCAAATTATTCTGCGACGAGCCTCCATCTACTATGTAATACAAGGCAATAAGGTGGGCTGCTATAAAAACTCGTATTTTAATAATATAGTGTAGGATTAACCCCCTTTTTTATAATGACTCTGTGAAATTTTTAAATTAAGACATCCCTAGACGGTCGCTATTTTCGTCTCTTTTTTTGTTGTTGTTTTAAAACAGAGAAATTTACGCGTTGTGCAAAGTTACGTCGTGTGGTAGGAGTTGGCAGCTTCGCAGGTGAGTTCGTTTATTCGAGTACCCAGTGACCCCTCTCATTGTTTTTTGGGATTGAGTGTGTGGTTTTAGTCGGTAAGAGTCCGACATAACCTGCTGTCTGACGCTCGTGTCTAGACAAAGGGTATCCATGAGGATTTCCACACGTTAAAAAAAAAAAAAAAAAAAGGAGTTGGCAGCTGTCAGGTGAGTTTTAAAATTTTGATTACTTACTGAATGATGGCTACATTAGCTATCATTTCGCTTTTAAATCAACTCTTTGGGGACCGAAAAAATATTTGTATCAGAATTTTCTAGAAACATTTGACAGATTTTGAAATATGGATTGATTTATTATTGGGGGTTTTGTACGTAATTGACAGTTTTTGTTTCATAAATTACCAGACTGCCACGCTAGATGCAAGCCTCATTATGGAACCAGTAATTACTGTAGTATATAAAGATGAGGTGTTGATATAAAGATGGAGGTTGATTAATATTCTGTTTAGTTAACTATAGTGAGTTTTAGTTTTTGAAGGGCTTCGAGTGACATGGCCACGTTTTACTGTCAGTATAATAATTTTCATTACCTGTTATTTTCTTTTAATTTTTAAATTCATTTTTTGGCTTTGTTTAAGAAAAGATAAATTAAATCGATATTTAGTGCGACAGAAACAGTTATTTACTTTTTAAATACTTTTTGCACAATTATGACATAATGGCAGACTTAACGCCTAAAGCATTTTCTTACAGTCTATTTTAAGGTAGTTCTATCTTGATTTAATTGAGACAAGCAAATATAGAATAGTATCGGAACACAATTATATTCATTTGTGTGATCTATTTTCTGGCTATCGGACGTTCTAAGTTGGAACTGTGGCAAGGAGTCCTGATACTGACAGGTAGGTTTAAGGAAACTGTGTGACGACCGCGTGAGGACAGCGTGACGACCGCGTGACGAACGAGGAACGTTACCCAATTACGACGGAAACGTCGATTGCAGACATGTTGTAGTAACACCTCGCTGGACCGCTGTCACGCTGAGTTTATATAAATAGTCTTTGTCTGAATAAAAATATGTAGGTATATTAAAATGCGTTAATATTATTCGAATTTTTTTTTGTGATTGGTCTTTAAACGAGCCCGCGGATTACCTGTTGGTGAGCAATCACACCGCCTATGTCACCTGCATCAACAGAGGAGTTACGAGTTCGATAGCGACCTTTTGGGGATTAGGGATTTGGAGATTTAGAGATTGAGGGGGGGGGGGTAGGAAAGGTTGGTTGGCCCCCCTCCGCTAGCCTTACTCACACAGCGTAACACAATGCTGTGTTTGTTACATGTTTTCTGTAAGGCCGTAATATCACTTTAGTCAAGCCGACCAATTCGTGCCGAAGCATGGCGCTCCCACACTTAGAATACACCTCAAAAGACAAAGGTGTGATCTGATGCATTAATGAATTTTTTTTTGTTATTGAAGGGTAATGTCGTGGTGGCCCGGAGGTTAAGGGGTCCGCTTCTCAAGCATGGGGGTTCGAAACCTGGCAAGTACCAATGTGACTTTTTCCGAGTTATATGTACTTTCTATGATTATTTAGATACTACTGACATACGGTAAAGGTAAACATAGTGAGGAAACCTGGACTTATAATTTTTAATTGTAAGTTTGAAATCTCCAACCTGTATTGAGCAAGCCTGGTGATTAATGCTCTAATCTTCTCCGTGTGAGAAGAGGCCTTTGCTCAGCAGTTGGCATAAAATCGTTGATACCTCGAGCGCTTTAAATTTACGAAAGTAGTTCCATTATAGCCTATGGCCAAATTCGATAGTCATTTAGTAATTTAGAGTTTTGTATTTTTAAAAGCCAAACGACATAGAATTTTTTTTCACTATACTTTGTTCCACACTGTTTTTCGTAACAATCAAACTCATACGCTGAACCACCTGAATTTAAATTTAGATTTAGAAAGATGAGAAAACGCAGTTTTGTACCATGGTTCAAAAACGCAGTTCGGTGTAAGAAGAAACTGTAGGCTTTTATTTAATAAAAATCTGACACTGGGACGGGAAATGTCATACGATGACTGCTCTACATCAAAAAGAAGCTTCATCTGAAATGGACATCTCAAGCTTGCAATCACTAACCAGTCACAATGGACGCTTGAGTGGATAAATAGGCCAGTTCCGATAAAAATCGTCCTTGACTCTCGCAGGTCAGGCATAAGTAGGTAACCGTTAATGATCTGTCAACGTCACACCGCACCCAATAATTATAGGTGTAATAATAAATAACGTATACTTGTTTACTCAATGTCTGTTTACATCAACTGTAACACTATTTTCAGTACTTTATCAAACTGGTTAATTTGACAGCCGCGACTCACAGCGACACCCATAATGAATGTACAAAGAGTTGCCATGGTAACCGCGCCACCATATTGAGAATTGTTTTGGTTATACCTCGTACCCCTTTTGAATGGAAATAGTTATCTTAATATGTAAGCGGCGAAATTATACGGGTTTTATAGCACCCTGTAGATACGATTGGGTTTTCTAGAATTAGATTTAGGTTTATATAGAAAAGTACAACATCACACTTATACAGGTCGTTCAGAGAGAATTTAGTGAAATCTGGTATTACTAAATTCGGCCACACAGTGCGCAGAGGCGATGAAAGTCTGGAAAATCTGATTGTCGTCGTGGTCGTTCACCAACCAGATGGACCGATCAAGTGAAAGATTCATCGTCCTCCGAGTTCTACGCGGTAGTGAGAGATGCGCTGGGTTGAAACCGGTGGTGGCGGATTATCCGCTCCAGATGTTACCCCGATGCTGACCTCAATCCTTAGACATAAGGAACGGACTATAAGAAGTGTGGGAGAGCCATGCTTCGGCACGAATGGGTCGGCTCGACCGGAGTGATACCACGGCCTCATAGAAAACCGGCGTGAAATAACCACAGCGTTGTGTTTTACCGGAGGCCCATGCCCAGGCTCATTGTTTCATTGTTTCCCCTCCCCCGATCCCTCCTCAATCCCTAAATCTCCGAATTCGTAATCCCTAAAAGGTCGGCAACGCACTCGTAACTCCTCCGTTGCGGGTGTCCATGGGCGGCGCTGATTGCTTATCATCAGGTGATCCGTCTGCTCGTTTGCCGACCTATAACATAAAAAAGTATTATTATTGTATTAATAATATAGACTCATAATTATTTATAGGCATTTGTGTCAAATTTGAGGAATAGATTGGGCTTAATGTGGCCGTTGGGCAGCGTTGGGTTTGGAGTGCAAGCGCGATCATGTGCAGCGGCTCTAGCCAGAAGAAGGAGGAGTAACGTTGTGGTTTTTAGTCCGGGTCATGGAGCCTGGTATTTCTTTCCACCCCAATAAGGTTAAAATTTATCGAAGTCTACACCAACAAGAGATAAAAATAAACACGCAAATCTAATATTTACACAAGGTTAGGCATATGAAACGTTTATTAATAAATCAATGCTGTAAAATTAAAACAACTAGTGTGTGTGTATTTAAATTTCTATTTCGCGTTAAAACCAACGTTAGTTTTAAAAATTATACTTTTTATAAATAAAAACGTACAAAATTAACTTTATTTGTATGATTTAATAATATATTTTATTTATTTGCTAGAGTTTTAATAATATACGAATCAGAATGCATATTACGGTTTCACAAACAAAGAGTAATTTGCAAAAACAGTTGAGTTCGGGAGTTGACCGAAATTTCCGATATTTTTTAAATACACATAATTATATTAAGAGATGTAAATTATATTGATGAAATTAAATTCATTATTAATAAGAAAATTTATAGCGCTTTGGGCGAATAATTTTATTTATTAACGAAATTAATGTGACTTCATTTCGTTGCGGCATCCGAAATACTTTTTTTTAAAATAACGTCCCTCACTGCGATTTTCTCCTGTGTCGTGGGTGCGTTTACTAACATACAATGCTATACACATCAAACCAGACCCGGAACAACAATTTGCAGATTAAACTTTTTAAGTGTGGTATATATGATTAAACTTTTTAAGTGTGGTATATAATATGATTAAACTTTTTAAGTGTGGTATATAGTCATACTTATATAGATACCACGGCCTAACAGAAAATAACTACAGTATTGTGCTTCGCCGTATGAGTGAGGTTACCGAAGGCCCAATCCTTGCCCTCCCCAATCTTTTAATCTTCAATACCCTAATTCCCAACCTTAAGGTCGGCAACGTATTCATAACTCCTCCGTTGTTGCGGGTGTCCATAGGCGGCGTTGAATGTTGACCATCAGGTAATCCCTTAGCTGGTTAGCCGTCGTATAACATAACAAAAATACAAAATGTTACCTATTTATGCAGTCAATTCTAAACCAGTATTGATCACCATTGTAAACCACCTCAATAAAGACCACGAACCCGTTGCTACAGAAACGGTGACGTCACATAATCTGCTCATCAAAACCGGATCACAGCATTAAACCTACTTATATAAATATATTCATAGTTAAAGTGTACGTATGTATGTTTATCTACTTATCTAATAATATTACTGACTTTACTTTCCCAGCCTGGGGCAGGACAATTTTCTCGCGTACTCAGTAATAATATAAGTGAGACCTCTGTAAGTCCCTCTAAGTCGTGTTTAGGAAGATTCGCTTGGATATGTTCGCGTGTTATTATATTGAAGAGTGTTTCTTTTACAACATGCTTATATAATCAGCCCTGGCTGGCATCCACGAGTGGGCTCAGAAGATCAGATGTAATCTCTTTCGTTCACAAGTGAATGTTGTGGTGTACTCATGTATTGTTTTTCCAATCTAACTTCCTTGTTATTAAAAATTAAATGTCCAAGCGCTATAGTCTCACACAGATTCAATGTTTATTAATTTTAAACAGAAAGATCGAGTAACATGAAAATGTTTCTTAAAAATTGTCATAAACTAAATGTAAAAGCAAAGTGTCCGTTTTTTATTGTAGAATAAATCAGTCTATAATCTATACGATTCATCTACTCGTAACATGAATGAACCTTTAATTCATCAAACCCCAAGCGATAGCCGGCGTTAGCACACCTGTTTTGTCTCGAAATACCATGGTTGAAAGGCTAATAAAAAATCTTTGAATAATATTATCAAGTCTATTAGTACACTGAGAAACAGGCCAAGTGCTAGTCCAACTTGCGCGCAAAATGCACTAAATACGCTTTGGTTTCAGCGTCCCTTTAATTATGAATTTGCTTGGTTTTTAGTACCTATAAGTTGTTATAGCGGAAACAGAAATATACCATATTTATGTCCAAATTTCAATTGTCTTGTTATCACAGTTCATAAGCCTGGTGACAGGTAGAAAGAAGGAGGAATTTTGGAGTCTTAGTGATAGGCTCTGGGTCCCCGTTTTCATACTTTATGTAGAGAACTTTAAAAAGTAATGATTTTTTTCCAAAAATCGAGTTTTTACCATTGCTTTCATTATTCTTTTTCTTTTTTTTCGTATAAATCTGATACACGCACTCATTAAACAGCAGTAGTCAAAACAAATACTCAGATTACGCATGGATGGGCGATGTTGTGACTGTTTTATTACGAAAATAGAAAAAAAAATATATTTTAAGAACCACATCGTAAAATTCTTTGCATAGAAGGTAACCTAGCACACACATGTTCAGTAAAATTTCTTTAAGACAGTACACACTGCACTAACATTCTTTATCTTTAATATTCAATGCACTAGAGCTTGAACAAAGTTCAGTAGTGCCATACATTTTGATACTTATATGATGCACAAAGTTTCGTATGCAGTAGTCGCTAGATGCTGCTGTATTTTGGCGCGCATTGATACTTGGATACATAAATACAGACTCCGAGAACATCACCTACCATGGTCGGTACGTACGCTGATACTAAACTAGAATGTACGCCACCTCACCAACTTATAAAGACGCTTTGCTAGTGACATCTAACCTCTGATATTTGTGACCCAATTTTAAGCAAACTTCCTCCCAAGTGTTTTATTATATTCCCAAAAGTTTCAACACTTTATTGTCGGTTCCTTTACTCTTGAATTATATTACCATAAAACTTATATTTATGTAGTTAAGTACTTGTAAAATTATACGATGGGTGTGAATACTTAATTACCCTCCGCTCATGGAGTTTTAAAGAAAATATTCCTAACAATAACATACATAGTTATTTTTACTAAGAACAAAGGCTACAGATTGCCCGGCATCGTCAAATAAAAGTAGACGCTTTATGTTGGTACCTGCAACATTGGTAAAGTTAAACAGCCACATCTATTAAAACAACACATATATATATAACACATTATATATATATACAAAGGCAAAAATTGTAAAACTTTTCCAAAATTCGTGTGAAAATATATTTCAGTGCGATTGTTCCCGCTGCTCTCTATCGGTTTTCGATCAGTGTTGCCCGCGGCGTGGAGACGCACGCACGCTGCCCTACGCGTTGCGAGCTCGCTGTCAAAACGCGATTTGTTTACAGTCGTACAACACGTGTCGTGCGTTTGTTTTACTTACTCCTAATATTTATTCAAACAGGATAAAACAAATAATTTATTCAAATCGTTCTCAATGGAAAGTGAGTTTTAATTAAAAAGCAGGATCAACAAGTTTTCCATGGATTAAACGTAGTACTTTATTTTAATATAAATTAGATCGGACTTGAGAAGAAAATGTTGAGGGAAATTAAATTAGTTTTCGTTTAGTGCTTGTTGTATTGACGATGGGATCCGCGTCTTGTGTTGGTATGCCAGTGAGTGTGGTCCGTGTGTTTTGGCTGGTGCTGATGATATTTGCTGAGGAGATCCAAGGATATGTGGAGACTGAGGAGTTCATCAGTGACCTGGACAAGCCAAGTAAGTTCCACCTTTATAATTATCATAGTAGTAAGTAATTATTGTTCTGAACTTTGATAACATTTAGATAATATTACACAGAAGGTCTTTATCTATTATATCAGTTTAAATAAGTTTTTGATAAAGTATTACATTACCTGTCTCTGTGAACTGTAATGTAACTAATATGGTTCACTTCGAATAGTTGAGTGTAAATTAGAGCTTGTTAGTACTTTCACGTGAAATAATTGAGTTGATTTTGCCACCGGATGAAAAGGTCAAAGTTTGAGTACATGCTCAGAAATAGAGTTCATTTTTGCGCTTCATTTAATTAAATTTAAACCAAGGCAGCAATTATTTTATAATTAATCCTATTTTTTGAAAGTTAACGTACAACCATTTTTTGTTTGTTCTTGTTATATGAAGTTGAAAAACTATTATACTTATGATACAAAAGTTTTCCGACTTATGAGAATCGCGCCTCATACTGTACATTGTTCATAATAAAACACACATTGAACTCTACTATAGTATATTTATGGTCTAGAATCCATCGTAAAAATGGGCTGATTATTGTTTTTAAGTTTTTATACTTTACAAAGTTTCTATCACCATCATCATCATCATCAATCACACAGCTGTATTCTAGACCTCTGTTAACGTGCTTAAGGTTCCCAACATCTCCGCACTTAATTGTAACTTGCAGGGCTCCGTATTAGCAATTAAAATAAATTTAAAATAAAGAAAAAAAAAACTACTTATTGGATCTCGTTTAAACCAATTTTTGATAGGCGTAGATGGTAATTAATGTGAGTCATACTTTTTTAAGTTTTATGTTACTATTATTTTTAAATGAACTATTAAGATCAGGAAAAATAAAATAAAAACCTATTAAACATAACAATACCGGTCTGCTTTTTTCAACATTTATACTTATTTACTTTTAAAAATACCTTCCTGGTAGTTATAGAATAAAACTGGCTGTGACATACAAACGGACGAATGGACAGGCAGACTGACAAATGACGAATCTGCAAAGGTTCCGTTTATTACTTGCTACGGAATCCTGAAAAGGTGTTTTTATTGGTTAGTAGTGGGTTCAAGTTTATCACAAAACGCTGTTGTCGGTGCTATTAAAAAAATATAGTCGATGTTAATTTATGCTTTAAAAAAAATATTGTTTCGCACCTCTTGAATAATATTCGCGATAAGAATAAATAAGCTGATTGGCAGCAGCAGCGCTGATTGTGTGCACTACCTGAATTTCAGTAAAATGTTTGTAATAAACTGACTCTCATATTTATAAAACCCACTATAGGTATGAACTACATATTTTTTCGGCTCTCATTCATACCGTTGAAATATTGAAAACAGATAAAACGTAATCATATGAAATCCCAAAAAGTTATTAATTTAAAACATAATTATAATATTTCACATAATAAATAATAATATTTACCTTCCATTATAATTATGTATCGTATAATATTAATAAAATTTGTTTGACTGTTTTACGGTTTCTGGTATAAAATATTCTGAAACACGAGTTTATTGACAGATTTTACATATAGAAATAAAATACGTTAGCTGGAATCAAATATTCTGTTTGAAAAGTAAACATTGCTGTTAGAATTTGATATAGAATTTCATATATAGTTAAAAATAAACTATCTATTTATAATTCGCGTGTTCTACAGTTCTAAGAATGGAATGCTAATTTCCAAATCAAATTCTAAAACACAAAATTTTTATTGCGTACATTTAATTTTCTGGTTTATACAGGCTGATGATGAATATCATTTTATTTTTCTTAAGTATTTTTAAACAACTTTAATAATATTGAATGGTGACAATGAAATGCTGTTTTTGTGGAAGCAAATACCTACTATCTGAAATAACCAATTAAAGTTTAGACTGTATCTTTATTTAGGCTTATTTGCGAGCTAAACTGACCTCCATCAACGTTTACAAAACACAATGTGTGAAAGTTTTTCTTAAGTTTCAAACTCTTGGGTGTCACTTCCAGATGTCCTATTTTTAAATTTTGCTTCACTTATTTATGTTCTAACCTTATCTTCATATTATAATACGAATTCCTTTTGTCTATGATTCTGTCTGTTTTCTATGAACTCTGGAATTACTAAAGAAAATTTTATACGATATTCGTTTGTTACATAAATATTTGTACAGATATGTGGGTATAAATGTGGGTATAAATTAGACGACGAATACTTAATAAGCTACAAGAAAAAAGCTACTTAAATCACTTTGACACCGTTTTTGAAACACAAACATCATAACCTACATTTTGAATTTCTACTTACATAAAACCAATCATACCTTCTACGACTCACTCGGAGGTAATAAAACTTGCTTAGTTAGAATGCTTTATCAGATGTGAGCTTCTGGGTATGTTACGATAGTATAGATAAAAAGAACCAGAGCTGACTGCTTTACGAGCGTTTTCAGGCTTGGAGCTGTCTCGTAGCCACTTCGTAGCAGGCTCGTAGCTCAGCATATGAGCGCCTGGTCCGCGTAGCTATAATTTAACCATGAGCTCCAGTCTCCTAGGTTTACACTTTGTTCGCTATTAATAAAGATAATTTCATTACAGCACAGCTAACAATACATACATTAAAATACTAAAATCTGATATAACAACAATTGAAAATGTACGAAATTTCTCACGCAATATGTTATGTACTTAATTAAGCAGCTCAAGCAAATTTAACTTGAGAGGCTCTTAGCAATGATACATTAATTCGTTGTTAGCTACTCAAGCATGATATATTGGAGTGAGTAGGTATTACCTGGCCTCCCTCGGGACTCGGCCCGTTATCTCGTTCATTTTGTGACTTCTTACAAATTATAATTGTCACTTGTCAACGTTCTTTTAAAGGATATTCCTGCGGTGGGACACTGGATACTTTATTTATAGAAATTTGATAGGCGGTTGTTATATTGTCAAGTTTCTTTTCTTGCTAAAAATAACAAAGTTAACAAAATTGAGTAAAGAGGAAAAAATTTACCATGTACTTGTTTTTTTTTTGTACAGTTGCTAGCATACTAATATTCAGGGTATTTTTAAAAAGGAGTATTTATAACTTTCATAAATATAATGCAGATAAAAAACATTTTGTAAGAAAAAAATTGACAATAAACCTGTCTACGTGTGTCTACGACTTTTGTAGCACAATGCTACGTGTACGTACATGAGTAAATTTAATATAATAGAAAAGATACAACTAGTACATATTCTGTATTGATATAGAGGCCTCTTCTAAAAAAAGACTACAAGACGACACTCCAGTAATTCAAGATTGGATACGCTTTTATTGAATGCGGCATCTCTACAAGTTTCGTAGCAAATTGCTACGCGCCCGTAGCAAATTGAAAAGTGTTAATTTAGTTTCAATAGCTAACTGCTATATTCTTGTCTATAAGTTATGTTTTGTATTAGCTAGTTTGTGCATTAGTATGCGAATAGAGCTTGTTTGTAATTTTAAAGCGCACACGTCGATGTTGTTGAGTTAGCTTCCAGTTAGACTAGAGATACTAGTGAATATCTAACTATGTTAGTCACACTAGTTTTAGTACTGAATATTGCCAAACAGCGGTACAGTAGTGCACTACTAATGACCAGTATTTCAGCATGCTGTAGTTTAAACAGGTATTTGTAGTTCTTGAAACAAAATTGCTTAACAATAAATGCTATAATTAACCCGTTGTTACGAAAGTTTATGTTGTGGAAAGATATGTTTATTTGTATAAATTAAACATCAAAGCAAAAGTTGATTAAGACCAATGTAAGCACTAAAACACAAAGGAAACTTGATTGGTTCACTTGCAGCAGCTTGTAGCCCGTTGGTGCTGTGTGTGGGATATAAACGCGGCGTCTTTCATATAAGATTTAAATCGTAATGAAAGATGGCCGCCCATAAAATGCAATGCGGGCACGTGATATATTTCTGCTTTGTTTCTTGAACAATGTAACTGCGTCTGCAATGCTCACAGTAGGTAGGCGCTGACCACCCACGGCCACGTTTCGCCACAAGCTTTCTAGGCCACTTGAGAAAATAAAAGAATCAGTAGATGCTTACATTTTTCAATTCTATGCATTTCTCCCAATGAACTATGCACAAGAGGTAGCCACAACGGTGCCAAGTTTTCCAGTATCGTGAGCACCATTCTCAACAAATCGATTTTTATTCTGCGATTAGCCGACTTTTATTAGCCGCATTATTTTAGCAACGAGATACTTAATCGTTATAGTTCTGCCGTTGTTCTAGATATCTGGCTTTTAGTTATGACCTACAAGGGAGATGTAAACAACTTTCTTCGTCCTGGCTTCTTCTTCGTCTTAATTATGCATACTGGGAATGGGATGGCGTACTTATGCTGTTCATAAGTTACCTGGTCATTGGTCAGGTGGAATATTATAATTTTACAAGGAGTAATTACTATTTGACATCCACAACCTGCCAAGAACGATACATTTTTGGTTAGATAAAATATAGGTACATACCACAAAACTATCAGAGGTATTTATGTTTTTTCTGACTGGCACGTGTAACGCTATCAATTTTCGATTAGAAATTTTGGACACTTTTCATTAGAATTAGAATTAGAAATTTGGGACAGGCTTTATTTGATTTGAAAATCAGATATATTTTACGCTGAAGAATAGCCATTTCAATTTGTAATTACCAAACTATGAGTAATAAATACTAATAGTTTGGTAATACACAAAGACCGATTTGGAGTAAATGACTTTCCTTTCTTCAAGCGTGACTGTTCTATCACCGGCAATCTATATGCAAAGTGGTATATAAAGAGCTGTGACGTCACTCGCTGAACTAGTCCGATGTCATTTTGTTTCTAGATGGATGTGTAGGCGCAGGATAATAATGGAGTTTTTATTGGTGCCATCCTGTGCGAATATTGCAATAACTGGAATTGGGTATTCTGGACTATTTGTGTAAAGATTGTTTGATTGGTCGAATAGAAGAATATAATCAATGATCTGACAATTATTTGAAAATATTTTGTGACTGTGTCTAAAAGTAAAATTGCCAGTGTATTGGGTTTTAGGTAGTGAAACTCATTAAATTACAAGAAAAAAATTATGAGCACAATAAGTCGACTCTTCTAGGTATACCAAGGTCTTTTGTTGTAGGGAAATCATCAAATGACTTCTCTTGCCTCGTGTGAGGCGAGAAGGAGTATCAGACTATTACTGACTAAAAGAAACCACACTCAACCGTCAGTTCTGTGGAGCCCCATTTGTCGTGGTCTATTGATTCTTTGAATCACGCGTGGAACGTTACGTGCTACAGATGCCGAGCTACCCTTGCTCCGTCCGAAGACCTTACCTTACGGTGGTCGGAGTTACTTAAGCAATCCCTAACACCAGTAGTGTCTTACTAAGACGGTTGGAGTATAAGGGGACAAGGAGTATTGTCTACCTTCTCACTGTTCTTTAAAAAAATCTCACTGTTCATGTTTTATATCTAGTAATAGAGAATCACTAGAAAATATATTATGATGTCAGATTACGTTCTGATGGATGGTGATTGTGTAGTGATGGGAGTGATGGATATGTTGACGTCCGATTACTTCGCTCAGTGAATAACATGTTTGTGAGATATGATAAATATAGTATCTACTTTTGTTTAAAGAAAAGAAAAACGTCATATATACTGAAGTCAAAAACACATCCTACTAATATTCTAAATGCTAGTTCGTGTAACTATGGATGTGTGGACGTTTCTTTATTACTCTTTTACGTGAAAACTACTAAGATAGGTTAAACTCTCAAATTGTAACACTAACTTTTTATTTGATTCTCTTGATAAATCCGCTGGCTGAAGCTAGAATTACATTATAATAAAGATTTTTAAAATTATGATATACTTGGCTCTAACGATACCTGCGGGAATGGTGCTGCTGATAATAAATGTATTCTATTTTATCGCTTCGACATTGAAGTGTAATAATATAATAATAATAATGACAAGTATTCTAATAATAGTCAATTCGTCTACATAACTTGCAGACGACATTGAAACTTAGATTTTGACCTAAAATGGAAAAGGTAACCTTACCTTACAATAATCTATAGTTAAATCACATTCATTATTCTAAACTTAAACGTCGAATCGAACTAATCGTGGGACACTAAGACCAACTTCATTCTACAAAATGTCGATACAAATTAAAATCTAAAACAAAGGCCACACAGTATACTTTCCAACAACTCCTAATCGTCACTAACGACTAATTGGAGTTAATAATCTGTGAAAATCGTGCCTACTTTCGATCCACATTGACAAATGGTCACCTCAACTATTTATTTGTGTACGTTACAGGATTTTGGTTTTTAGGGTGGTAGTGATATGTTTCAGTTTAGTGTGGAGAGAATAAAATTGACATTGTGTTTAGTGACTGCAAGTGAAACGGGGTTAATCAGGTTAAAACAGTATTATTACATAGTGACAGTATGTTGCTTGTTTGTGTTGTCGAATCAATAAAGGGAAAAAACCAATAAAAGGGTGCGAACATATATTAAGGTCACAGACGTATAGGTGGCTTGTGAAGACCACCAAGAGGACACGGTAGAACATACGGTGGCGGTGTGCCCTGCTTGACCTGAACACCGCTGTGTATTTAGAAGAGTGATCGGTGGCGGCGACCTCTCGCGTCCAGCCTTAGTCGAGACCATGGTGCGAAACGAAAAGAGCTGGGAAGCTGTCTCCTCTGTCTGCGAAGCAGTGATACTTGCAAGGAAGGAGGTGGAGTGTGTGAGCTCCACCCGCCGCAGAAGATGACACTCTGAGTCGGGGATCCAGCTTCGATCTCCAGCCACCGTAAGTGCGATACTATGGATAATGAGCTAGAGTAGCTTACCACCCGACCAGAACCAGAGCCCCAAGTAGTGTTGTGCATGCACTTCAATGAGCCAATAGATCACCATAGACGGCAAGGGTAACAACAGTTCCGAATAAAAACAGTTTTTTTTCAAAAAAAGAGACAGCTTCCCAGTTCTAACAAGGTACCAGAGCAGGCGAAAGCATGGGGAGGTTTTTAGTCAGTAAGAGTCTGACTCTCCCTCACGCCTCACCACGGGCGGGAGGAGACATTTAATGATTTTCCCCTCAAAAGAAAAGACTTATGTATTAGTACTTCCGACGACTGTAACTTTTTTATTATTTGAGTAAGCAATACGTGGTTTTATTCTTGTCTTCTACTTTCCTCATTGCTGGTGGTTCATGTTTAGCATTTTTGTGTTAAGAATCAGTTTTACTCTATTTTTATTCAATTAACAATATAAGTAGGTAGTAGCCATTGACTCATGTGTGGATGGAACAACAAAGAACAGTCATATTATAGATAGTATTAGTAATATACTACACATATCATAACACCATTCTAGACACTTGTGTCATCGCTCTCGACACTAATGACATCAAAATACAAATACTATGTCCGTCCGTCTGTCACCCGGCTCAGTCTATATTCCACTGTAACTATCCAATGTCTACGTTTCCTAGTCACCCAATATGCGAACTGGAATGCGTAATATCGGCCACAAAGCCTACCTACTAATGAGCACCAGCCGTAACGTGATACGTTGATAGGCTCTTCATAGATACGAGTTCCATTTATACCCTCTATTTATATCTATACCGTAGCTTCGTTTTAGTAAAAGATATTATGTTTAGTTTATTCAGAAATATTTTTAGTTCCAACGTTATGCTTTCGCTGGATTGATCCCGCGACTTATTCTTTTAACAGCACGAATCAGTGCTCGTACTTGGTCTTGTTTTGTTATTACATATGCAAAACAAGAGATTGTTTTCATTTGCTTGTAAAAAATAATCTCGTGTGTTTATTCATTGTAATTCCCAGTAGACTCCAGAGCGCACCGGATGAGGTAACTACCCCGCAAGAGCCATAAGCCTCTAGACTCTATGAGTCAGCTATGAACCACAATAAAACGAGGCTGACAGTCCCATAAATCAGCAATAATCGCTTTACTACGGATCCGAGTAGACCTCGGAACCCCGAAAACCTAATAAAAAAGTATGAAAAGAGACATGGGAGCGCGGCCTGCACGGCTTGCTTTTGTGTTCAAAACAGAGGCTTAAGCGATAAAAATACGTCCTAGCCCCAAAAATACTTTTGCAAAGCTAATGACGGTAATATATCTCGAGTTTAGCCTAAAATGGACTAAAAATACCGTCGCAAAGCTATCCGGCGACTCATTGCCCGAAAGTGCTCGGAATCTTATCGCAGAGTTTTACGGTGACTTAAAGATACTTCGTTTAATTCCCAGCTCGGTACGGACACAATTCTCAGGGAACAGAGCCGGCTGTTTAAATCGTGTCGCAGCGCCTGCGAGAATTCAGGCCGACCGTCATTTGACTGCACGTGCGTGAACACCCTGTGTCGGATGCGACGCAACGGAATCCGACATTAAGCGTAGCTTCCGTCAGGAGCACTAGGTAAACATTAACAGGCGCAAGTGATATTTATTACTCTCGCGGCCCTTCACTCGGACCACTTGCGTATTTTTTTAAAGTTGAATGTAAACTCTTTTATTATGGTTAACCATAGACCTTTGTTTAGAAACCAACAAACAGTTACAGCCACCTTTTTCAGTAAACTTATGACACGATTAGGAACCGAGGATTCATATTTACTCTATATTCAAGTAGGTAGTTAGTTTTTCATTGTGCCATTTCAAACAAAATTATTTGCAGCAATATTAGCATTGAATGTTACGTAGCCAATCAAAGGCGCAGCTTTAAATAGGAAAGTTTCTCGCAATACTCCAACACCGGCATCGTGACTCGTGACATTTAAATTGAAACATTTCATCAGTACTATCAGAAATCTTCATCGGATATCAATTTCAGACGGACCTTGGAAATGAGTGATTGGAAAAAGGTCGGAAGGTAGCAGATTATCGTAACTTACTTGGCTGTTTCTCAAGCAAATATAACTTTCCTTTAAGTATCTCAATCTTTTATGAGTTCACCTAATCTTGGATGACTCGCTAGTTTCTCTTTGACATGTTAAGGAAGTTGAAGCTTCAAAAGTCAGGACCTGATAACTTAATTTTAGGTAATTTAGGTCTATCATGAGTCTGGCTGCAGCCGGAATTGGTAGTAGCTTACATAATGGTGTTTACGTTGAGCTTAAAACATTAGTTCGGACAAAGCCGTGATATATTTCCACGTAAGTCGGGACAGATAAGCATTCCTCGAGTGGTCTACATTGCAATACTGGACGGATGCCAGTTGTGCCATCGAATTGCAGGGAGTGGCCACCCACGCCGGTCGGAGGTCCACTCTATACGCTACGAGCCACGACCCTCGCCAGCTTATTGGTTGGCCAATAGGTTCCGATTTAAAATGTATTTAAGATCTCAATTTATTGATATTGAGAATATAAATTGAATTTAAAATGTTATAATGTAAATAATAAATGTCATGACATTCTATTCGGTTATGTGTGATTGGTTTTATAAATAGATTGTTTATTTGTTTATAATTAAAGGCAAAATGATTTTTATTTATTTCTCAGTTTAAAATGTTTTATAGAGTTATTTTTGAATTAAAGTGAATTAAATAAATATTGTAAAGAAATAAAAATGAAATACCTTAACTACGTTTTAACTTTATTAATTTTAATTGTGAACTTTATTTGAAACATATTTAAGTCTAATTTAAGTTATTGCTTTTCTAAGATACAGTTAATAACTATCACGTTTGCCTCGCTCCAAACTGCTGTATCTAGGTGGACTAAACAACATTTTAAAATACGAAACATGTTGAATGGCGACCGACAGCTCAGTTCGGAGCACTACAAGCGTTTGAAAGAGACCGAAAACATTAGCAAACATGTTTATTTCGTTTATATAAGAGTCCAAAGCACATTTCACTGCTCAAGACGCATAACAGCGGCTTTCTCCCAAAGCTGACTTAACGCAAACCTTACCTTTGTTCGTAACATAATTAAGGCAAAGCCCTTTAACAAAAGATCAACAACTAACATGAAAACTTTGCTCTGTGTGCCCGTAATGTTCCCCAGGTCATGAGGGACGGTCAAGTGTTATAAATCAGGTGTGTTGGTGACCGATGCTATCAACCTCTAAAGTAGCTAGTATCGGGAACTGCTATCTGTATCGAGTAGCGTCGTAAACTACCGTCGCCGGGACCTGCGCCGCTATATATTAGATCTCGCTCTGTGATATGCCGTAATGGGGAGAAAAAATACATAATGGTGGCTCCACACAATGGCCCGCGCTGACGATACTTCAGCTTCCTGTGAAAGAGGTTTTAAGTAGGTAATTGATGGACGCTGAAGTCTGATCTGTTGGTGGTCTATGAAGAATGTGAGGGAAATACGTAAGTATATTACTACTACTAGCTGAAGCCCTTGATAAACTGATGAAAAGTGAGATCGCTTTTTAATTTTTTTTTGATATGGCATTAAATTTTCAGACAGATTAGCTGATGGTAAGCAATCAGTCCTCCCCATGGACTCCCGCAATACCAGAGGAGTTTCAAGTGCATTACCGGCCTTTTGGAGATAAGGGGTTTTGAGAGGGGCGAGAAAGGAGCCCACGCTTTTTTCTCCGGTAGACTCACACACTGAAAGACTAAACTCCGTCGTTTCGCGTATGAGAGTAATGAACATCCATCCACTGATACATACTTACACAAACTGGCATTTATAATTTAAGTAGCAAATTTCGCTGTTTACGACAACACCCATTTTGTCATAGCAACAACAAAATTACAAAAAATTTCAACGTACCGACATTAAAACAAAATCATATCAAAAAAGTTTTTAAATTCTATTTTCCTAGTTACATTTTTCGAAAAGAAAATATACAAATCTCTTCGTGCATTGCCAAAAGCTCTCGTTTCATGTCCAGTTTTTAAAATACAATATTTTAGATTGCATTCGAAAGTAATACTGGCGATGTTAACAAAAATTCAGGACATTTTTTATAAGCTAGCTATGTGCGGGACATATTGCCTGCACTTTTATGAAATTCTTTTAGAATACGACAAGTAAATAAAAGACGGTACACAACGAATACCAGGATTTAAATGGGAAATTTTTCGTAAAAATGTCAAAGAACTGATATGTCTTTCAGGGGCAAAACACGGAACCCTTCTTTGTGAGGGAAAAATCATCAAAGAACTTCTGTCATCCAGGGTGGGGCGGGAGGGAGTGTCAGACTCTTACTGACTAAAAACCTTCGCGTTCCTTCTCTTGCTTTTGGCCGACGCCGCGGTGCCTTATTGCGCTTGCCCCGCAACCCTAGAAAAAAATGGAATCCTTATGGATTCTTTCTGTCAGTCTTAGTGCATTTCTGTCTGTTTGTTTTAACGTCTGTATGTCGCAGCAGAAACTACACGAACTTAGATAGATGTATTTTGAAAATTAAATGATTTACAAAAATAAATTAGAGGTCCCCTTTACTCAAAAAATATTTTCATCAAAGCCATTTATAACGTATTTTTGTGAAAAATCGCTAAATTATGTAACTTGCTGCGGTGAATGGTGCATATTCGTGGGTGAGGACAACTCAGACCTGGCCGTTTTTTTAATAATGACGTAGACAGTGATTCATGAAAAATGAAATGAAAAATCATTATTTCGTAAGACGCGTGCCAATATAAAATACAAGAAAAAAAGGCTCCGATGATTTTCTGCCTATATTATTAATACAGACACAAAATGACTTTATTCATCTCTACAAAAAGTAGTTACAAATTGTCCACTATTAAAGTTGGGCCCTGGAGTAAATTTAAGGTCCGCTGTAATCTAAACGGAGCAGCAAAAATATTGGTCTACGGCAGGACCCTTTGACCCTTGAATTTGCCCACTTAAACGATTAATAAATCAAATAAGCCCATTCACAATCGAATGCTTGACAAATACATTTTGAAGTTTATTTTTGATGTTTGTACAAATAGAACTCGGCCAGTTGCTAAGTTCACTACATTTTCAATGTTTCATTCAATAACAATCTTCGAACGAGAAATGTTGCGATGCAAGTTTTAGTATTTGGAACAGACTTGTCAAAACTCCCAGACTTGTTTTGCTTGCAATGAATGTTTTCCCCGAATAATAACGAAGATCTTGAAGGATACCACCACATCCACATTGTAAGTTTAAAAAGTAAACGTGCAAACACACCAGCCCGCTAACATATTTTGGTTGTCCGCACAAATAAAGCTGAATGCGTGAATTGAACCGTATGCTGAAAAGCTTGCAGCGAATATATATTAATCGAATCACGAAAAATGTTTTCACGTAGGTAACATTTATTGTTGAGGAACATTTTCGTTATTCCGCCGTGAATAGAAAACATGAAGGGCAAAAAATCTAACAAATTCACTCTTACCTTTTATGTAGGTATATGCACGTTTATCAGATTATCCGCAGAAATATGTCGGTCCGGTAACTTGGCGAATTTTGCCGCGACTAACCAAACACCTGGTTAACTTATTGAAGGCGACCCTTCTCGGTTTTTTGTTAACCTTTCTGCGAGTCACCGTACTCCTAGCTTCGCCAGGGATTGTGTGTAATCTCCACTCCTTTGTTTCATTTTCTAACTCATTTATGTATGTAATATGCGTATATTTAATGACTTGTGATAGTTTACTGGATATTGTAGCTGCTGTTTTTTCGCTACATTAGCTTTTTAGGGTCTTTCGTTTGATATTACGACCAATTGAGCAGCAGTTAAGGTTCTTCGATGGAATGTATGAATAAAATATTGCTGTTTGTCGGTAAATATTTTCTTCGTATACTAACAATATTATTTTTATGCTTCACGGTAAATTTTAGCTCTAGTCCTTGCTTATTTTAGTTTCTTATTTTATATTTCGTGTAGACAAGTTTAAACTATAATGCTGTTTAAAATACAGTCCGCTTTACAAATGAAGTGAGACTGTTTCAAAAAACAGTTAAAGACTCGGTAAATGAATGTTTATCTCAAGTCAGTGAGCTCTATAAATTCCGCATTAAACCTATTTTCTTACTCCGTGCAACAATTCAATTGTTAAACGATTCTCCGAGTTCGGGGACAATACTTTGGAAAAAAGACGTGCTTACCTCCAGTTTGTTACTTTTTCTTTGCGAAGAAAACTTGGAAACGTCACTAACAAGGCAAACTCGTTCGTCGTTGAAGCCTTACTAAAAGAATTGTGCATGCATTCGGATTAAAGGTTGTCACTAATGGAATCACAACATTATGGACCAAGGTCACAACGTGGTCATTATAAAATGTACAGAGTATAATAGAAAATCCTTTATTATCCGTCATTAAAGGTAATATAAAAATGTTAAATGTCATATTATTATAAGGGTATAATGGCGGTCGCATCGCTTTAGATGACCCCTATCAGGTAACATTTGGATGGACAAGAGAGGACAGAGAAATGTGTGGAATAAATTATTATTAACAACACATTGACAAATGTTAAACTAAACAAAAGTTGCTGACTTTGTTGTTTTTTTTTCAATATTATCTCGTTCTATATTATAACAGAATTGATAGCATGAATCTCAAAAATGGTGTGTACTTGAGTTTATTTTGTAACTCGTCAACGTAGTAAATGTAACGTTATTTTAAAGTTAAACAACAGAGTATATTGTAGCTATAGTTCTGTGCTCTAAGCCTGTTTATTCATAATTAACGAAGTTGACACAGGCTGACTAGTAACTCTTCAAAGAATGTAAAACGTCTACAGTAATTACAAGATACGTTCCAGCCTTCCATTATAGATAAAAACTTTGGAACAGCGACTAGCAATAAATAGCGATCTCTTCATAATTCAAATGCCATGGTCGTTTAAACCTTAAACTTTATAAATGATTATTCACTGGAGTCATATTTAAATGGAGTGATATGGAAGCTGAGAAGAGCTGTACTGGAAGGGGTAGAAATTATTGGAGGTTGGAGAGAAAAGGTAGTGATTTCTTTTGTGCTCAGGTAGAGTGTGAACCGGGGTATTGGAGCGTTCCAAGCGCCAAATATAACAGTATGACGGTACAACAGTAAGCGCTTTGTATTCGTAAAAGTTTATAAGCATTTTATTGTGGAGACGTGATACACCCTGAACAGGTGTGAACACATGCTCGAAACTGAACAGGGAATATTAAACATTTGTATTGATATACTGATCTAGCAGTCAGATGTGGGGCTTTTGAACATAAAGTACTAGTTTGGTTCTAAAACCTGATAGAAAATCTATACTTGGATAAACAGAATAGATGACAATACATTAATTTTAAATTGAAGAGAACAAACAGCTGAATGTAGCAAACTCAATTACTAGTATTTAATTAATTCACATTCAAATCTCAACCCATCCAGTTTTGTAAACAAATGACTATGAATCTTAAGTGTGAAGCCATTGAACACAAATCATTTTGTTCGTATAAAGTGACAGAACACTTTCTCACAAATCTTCGGTACAGTACGTACAGAATGATGACGTATCCTCAATTTGTCTCCGGCGGTGACGTCACAATGAGCTCGAGCTCGCCTCACATGAGTTATGAGTGAAGCCCAATTGAAATGCTCCACTATTTTCCTATATTCACACTTTTCGTGTTTTTAGTGAGCTGTTAGTTGTGCCCATATTTTTATTCATAGTCTGTGGGTTTTTTTGTAGTGTGGTCTGTATTGAAGGAAAAAAAATATTGTTACGTGCCTGACGTCACGTTCCTGACTATGCGGGCTTGGGTTACGGGATTGGATGAAATGAAACACTAATACCGGTTTTCAGACTTTCTATTGCACCTAAGTTACAGCGTCCACGGAGTTAAGTTATCGGCGTTCCTCTCCAGCAGAGTCCGGCCGAATGACACAACTTTGCCGTTCACGCTGACTTAACTCACTTAACTGACTGCACTTCACTACTGCACTTCACTACTGCACTTCACTATTTCACTCACTTTTCTTCTTTTTCACTTCCTCCTTTTCTTCCGAATCGCTTTAGACTTAGAACTCAACTGCCAGCGGTGAGCCGCAGTTCCGCTTATATACCCCCGGTCAGGTTCTGGAACATTCAATTTCGTTATTCTTTTTGATCGTCATGCCTCCAGAACCTTCCAATAATTTCGTTATTCATTTTTATTTATTCTCCTTCTCGCTCTTTAATTTTTCATTTCTTTCACACGAATAATTCCAGAAAGTTCGACAAAACTTCCATCAACTAAAAAACTTCATGTTTACGGCGGGACTCGAACTCGGGGTCTCTGTGGTGTAATCCACACGCCTTACCGATTACACCAACTCGTGTTGACAATTCACGACGAAACTTACAATCTCTAGGCAACGTTTGACAACCATCCATTGACGTCATAATGTCAAAGAGTTTGAACCACTTTTCCGTCACACTGCCCTCCTCTTAGATTTGCTCGTCCCGAGCATCGTTGCTGCCGTAATACCTCGCCAACCTGTCTATATGGACAACTTTCAAAGGGCTCCTTAAAGTCTTCCGAATTCTGTAAGTAATGTCATTGATCTTCGTGACTATCTCATAAGGACCTTCCCAACTCGGTTGTAGCTTCGGAGATTTTCCCTTCCTTCTGACTGGATTATGAAGCCAGACCAATGACCCCTCTTCAAACCCAACAGAATTGGCTCGTCGATCATAGCGCGTCTTTGCGCGATCACTAGCTTGAAGACCGGCCTCCCTGATCTGCTCATAAATGTCCAACATTTTTGCCCTTAACTCGCTTATGTAATCACTAAACTCGGTGCGAGTGTCGCCAGGTGGACAGCCCGATACAAGATCTGCCGGTAATCTCAATTCCCTTCCAAAATTTGCAAATGCAGGCGTCTTTGCGGTACTTTCATGTACAGCAGTCCGATAGGCAAGCAAGAAGAGAGGTATGTAAGTGTCCCAATCTCTCTGATGGCTGTCAACCACCTTTGCTAAGTGTCGCTCCAATGTTTGGTTGAAACGTTCGACCATTCCATCTGACTGTGGGTGATAAGGGGTCGTTCGAGTCTTATGGATTCCCAAAAGTTTACAAGTTTCCTGAAAAACTTGGGATTCAAAGTTCCGTCCTTGATCACTGTGCATCTCCAAGGGCACTCCGAATCGGGTGAATACCTCGTTTACCAACTTCGTGGCTACAGTTACTGTCTCTTGATTCGGTATGGCAAAGACCTCCGGCCATTTTGTAAAATAATCCATAACCACTAAAACGTAGCGATTGCCCGAATCAGTGATTGGAAATGGTCCAGCGATGTCTAAGGCTATTCTCTCCCAAGGCATACCAACATTGTAGATTTTCATCGCCCCTCTGCTTCTTGTTTGTGGACCCTTGACAGCTGCACAACTAGTGCATTTCCGGCACCAATCTTCGACGTCATATTTGCAATGCAGCCAATAAAACCTCTCCTTGATCTTCACCAAAGTCCTCCTAATTCCCAAATGTCCTCCAGAAGATCCATCATGGAACGCTTTTAATACATCCCTTATTTTTGAACGAGGCACCACCAATTGCAAATGCTCGTCCTTGCCGTTTGTTGATTCCCATTTCCTGCACAGAAGTCCATTATGCAGCGTAAGGCTTTTCCACTGTGCCCATAAACCTTTCGTTACCGCGCTATATTGGGCGACGTCACTCCAACTTGGCTTGTTACCACTTCGTAGCCACTCCAGTATTGGTTTAATATCTGCATCTCTTTCCTGTTCTAATTTCATCGCATCATCTCCCCATGCCTCGTCAACAGTATTAGTCCTTATCACCTTAAGAAAAGCAGTTTCCTTCTTGGCACAATGCTTGCAATCTTCCACGCATGGGCGTCTCGATAATGCATCTGCGTTGCCATGAATTCTTCCTCCGCGATGTTCGATTTCAAAGTCAAATTCCTGAAGTTGTTCCAACCATCTGGCTACTTGGCCTTCAGGATCCTTAAACTGAAGCAGCCATTTCAAAGCAGCGTGATCTGTTCTGATCAAAAATTTCCGTCCCAGTAAATACTTCTTGAAATGGTGCAGAGTTTTGACTACGGCCAGCAATTCCCTCCTGGTCACGCAATAATTCCTCTCCGGCTTGGATAGTGACTTGCTGAAGTAAGCAATAACCTTCTCCTGCTCACCATCACGTTGTGAAAGGACACCTCCTATTCCAATATTGCTGGCATCCGTATCTACTACGAATATTCCTTTCGCGCTGGGGTATCCGAGAATTGGTGTGTTACAAAGCCCTTCTTTTAGTTCTCGAAAGGCTTGCTCACAATCCTCGTCCCAGATAAAGGCACGTTTCTCCTCTGTCAATCGATGCAAAGGCTTGGCAATGTCCGAGAATCCTTTCACAAACCGCCGATAATACGAGCACAATCCAAGAAATGCCCGAACTTGCGTTTTGTCTTTAGGTGTTGGCCATTCCTTAACAGCGACAGTCTTGGCTGGATCAGTCTCAATTCCTCTCTCAGAAATAACATGTCCTAGATAATTCACTTCGCGCTTGAAGAAAGAGCATTTCTTTGGACTCAACTTTAAATTTGCTCCACGCAGCTTGTCGAGTACCTTTTCCAATTTCCTTAGATGATCGTCAAAATCCCGTCCAACAATGATGATGTCATCGAGGTAAACTAGGCAGGTTTCGCCCAGCAGTCCCGCCAGCACCTGTTCCATCAAACGCTCAAAGGTTGCCGGTGCATTGCATAATCCAAATGGCATCACCTTAAATTGCCAGAGTCCCTTCCCAGTTGAGAATGCGGTCTTTTCCTTGTCCTTGGGATCCAAATCCACCTGCCAATAGCCGCTTTTCAGATCGAGCGTTGAAAACCATTTCATGCCACTCAGTGTGTCAAGTGTGTCATCGATTCTTGGTAACGGGTAGCTATCCTTCTTGGTTACATCATTCAATCGTCGATAGTCTACGCAAAACCTCGTTGAACCATCTTTCTTCTTGACAAGCACGACAGGTGAACACCAAGGGCTAGAAGAGGGCTCTATTACGTCATTTTTTCTCATATCGTCAATCATTTCTTCAACCTCTTTCTCACGAGCGAACGGTATGCGTCTGGGCCTTTGACGAATTGGCATTGTATCACCTGTGTTTATTTTATGCTTCACCAAGCCAGTTCGGCCAATATCACCATCGCTTCTTGAAAACACATCAGAGAATCGAAGAAGTAAATTTCTAGCTTTCATAGTCTCCACTTTTGTTAGACTTTTGTTTTCGTCTAAGATTTTCGTTACAAAGTCAATTCCCGTACTGTCCTTCTTCACAAGATTCTCCGAGCATTTTCTTATCCAGGCCACTTCTTCCAATACGCCCACAGGCTCTCCTTCTTCAATCGTAATTTTTGAATCACTGAAGTTGAATACCGGAATGCGGTTGACATCAGATGACCCCACGACAGTTCTTGCCGGTAGCCATGAGCTTACGTGTTCCGATTTATCAATCACAGCGCACCTTCGAGGTAAACTTCCTTCCTTCCTCCTAGGTAATGCGATTGGTACGAGAGTCTGTGATTTTGGTGCAAGAACAGTTCTTCTTAAACAGCAAACTTTTCCCAGGGTTCCACCCTTCATCGGAATTTCCTCAGTTCCACATAGTAATACTCCAGATTTTAAGTCGATGTTACACTGGTGCCCTTGCAGGAAGTCAAGTCCCAGGATGCAGTCATCCAGAATTCTGGCCACAATAACCTCATGTCGATAAACACGTTCCCCAATTTTGATTGTTACATGCAGTTTTCCACTTATCGGTATGCACTGGCCGGTAGCTGATTTCATTTGTAGGCCAACAATTGGTTTAAGGTGTTTCCTGATGTTTTGCTCGAGCAGCCGAACATTTATCACCGTCTTTGAAGCTCCAGTATCTAATGTTAGCTGACTGTTTTTCCCATTTACTTGACCGTCTATCACCAGAGTATTTCCATCGTTGGTTTGCTTGATGTAAATTGTTGGGGTTGTTCCACTACCAGCCAGCGCCCACCCCGCAGCCCTGGCTGGATTTAAGTTTCCCTGCTGGTCAGAAGTTGAGACCGCCGCGTCCTGGCGGTTCATCTTCTTCGGGCAGTCGCTTCGTATGTGCCCACGCTCTCCACATCCATAGCACATGAAGTTCCGACGGCGTGGAGGTACCTGCTCCGTTGTCGTCATTTCCCGCAGACGTAAGGTACGGGAGTTGCCACGCACGGCTTCCACTTCCAATGCATGGGCCAGAGCTTCTTTCATGTTCTTGTGATGGCCCAGATGAACAGCAGCTCGTACTTCTGGGTCCCGAATACCGTCAATGAACGCTTGGAGAAGCGTGCCTTCAATCACTGACGGAGTCGACCGGAAAGCTCGACGTACAAGTTTCTCGATTTCCACGGACCATTGCTGTAGGCTCTCATTAGCACGCTGAGTACGCTCTTTTAATTGCGCTCTGTACACGTGCTCGAGGTGGCTGTCTCCAAAACGTGCTTCAAGTGCGTCGAGGAGGGCACTAAAGCTGAGATCCCCACTTGCGCCGATAGCTTCCAGCACTGAGAGAGCTTGATCACGGAGGGCCAGGGTGAGGGCTGACTGTGCTTCCTTCTGAGTCCAACCATAAGCCTCCATAAGTGTCTCAAACTGTAGCTTGAACGCGGTCCAGGATGTTGTTCCGTCGTAATGGGGAATCTTGAGCCCTTTCGTTGCGCTTAAGGCCGCATTTGGGGCGTCAAAAACGGCTGCAAGACGGCTTCGGCTCTTCAAAGGGCTTGGGTTTGTCACTTCCTGCTTGATTTTGGAGATCTCTTCTTCCAGTCTCTCCTCTATCGCCATGACGCGATGTTCCAACTTGCCTAACCCTTCCTCCACTTCTTGTACCCGTTCGACAGCCTTTTGCAGTCCCTTCGTAAAATCCTTATGCATCTGTTTCAGCTCCCGTAGCTGCTCCGCCTGACAGTGTGCTTGTTCCCGTAGCTGTTCTGCCTGACAGCGTGCTTGCTCCTCTTGACGGCGCGCTTGCTCTTCTTGGCGGCGCGCTTGCTCTTCTTTCAGCTCCCGCAGCTGTTCTGCCTGACAGCGCGCTTGCTCTTCTTGGCGGCGCGCTTGCTCTTCTTGGCGGCGCGCTTGCTCTGCCATCATTTGCTGCAGCTGTAGCAGAAGATCCACCTGCACAGGCTTGGCTTCTGCATCACTGGTTTGAGCTGCAGCACCCTCTTCCCTCACACGCTGCGCTTCTGACATTGAACGGGTACTCACTCCTCTTACGTCCTGCGGCACTAGCGGCATTTTTCTCCAATCCCACTTCTGACACCAAATGTTACGTGCCTGACGTCACGTTCCTGACTATGCGGGCTTGGGTTACGGGATTGGATGAAATGAAACACTAATACCGGTTTTCAGACTTTCTATTGCACCTAAGTTACAGCGTCCACGGAGTTAAGTTATCGGCGTTCCTCTCCAGCAGAGTCCGGCCGAATGACACAACTTTGCCGTTCACGCTGACTTAACTCACTTAACTGACTGCACTTCACTACTGCACTTCACTACTGCACTTCACTATTTCACTCACTTTTCTTCTTTTTCACTTCCTCCTTTTCTTCCGAATCGCTTTAGACTTAGAACTCAACTGCCAGCGGTGAGCCGCAGTTCCGCTTATATACCCCCGGTCAGGTTCTGGAACATTCAATTTCGTTATTCTTTTTGATCGTCATGCCTCCAGAACCTTCCAATAATTTCGTTATTCATTTTTATTTATTCTCCTTCTCGCTCTTTAATTTTTCATTTCTTTCACACGAATAATTCCAGAAAGTTCGACAAAACTTCCATCAACTAAAAAACTTCATGTTTACGGCGGGACTCGAACTCGGGGTCTCTGTGGTGTAATCCACACGCCTTACCGATTACACCAACTCGTGTTGACAATTCACGACGAAACTTACAATCTCTAGGCAACGTTTGACAACCATCCATTGACGTCATAATGTCAAAGAGTTTGAACCACTTTTCCGTCACAATATGATTGCGACACTCAATGTTTTCTTGACTAATTAATTTGACTAACTTGATTATTATATTAAAAGAAATGTGTAGTGAATAGTTAATATGGACGCATGAATGGATGTAGAAATGACATTGTCACGTAAAACTACTGAAAGGACCGAATGAAATTTGGCTCAGAGATTAACTCCATTCTAGTATGGTATAACACATTGGTTTTTTCACAAACTAGTATAAATATATCGAATATTAAGTTTAGCATTTAAAAGTTCAATAACACAAACTTTTTGTGTACCCATGTGCCAAAAAAGTTATTCATAGCAACGGTAATTTTAACGGTGTATGTTAATATCAATTTCCATGTCGATGTGTAATTCAATCTTATTAATTACTTACTAATGAAATAGATTACACATATGTAAGTTTATACATATGTATCCATACAAACATACAGTTATATTATTATGTGTTTTGATATAAGCTGGAATTTGCGTTTACTTGGCGATGAAATGAATGTTATGTACATTTAGATGAACTTATTTATTCTATTATTATGTCATAGTAAGCACGGCAAGTAAGCAGATAGATTACCTAATGGTCAGCAATCAGCGCCGCCCATGGACAACAACAGAGGAGTTACGAGTGCGTTGCCGACCTTTTGAAGATTAGGGATTGGGAAGGATTGGGCCTCTGGTATCCTCATTCACACGGCAAAACACAAAGCTGTTGTTGTGCCGGTTTTCTGAGAGGCCGTAGTATCACTCCCATCGTGTCGACCCATTAGTGCCGAAGCATGGCTCTCCCATATTTAGTACTTATATTTATCACCGTTTTATTGAGTATCATCGTTGGTATACTGTTACTAAATAAGGAAAGTTTTTGAATTGACAATTAATGTTTACTTCAACCCAAATATGTGTGAGCGCCATTCCTCGGTACAAACTGACCAGCTCAATCGAAGTAGAACGCAATTTCACAGAACACTGGCGTGAAGCAACGCTCATTTTGAGTTTCGTCGTGTGATTGCGGTTCACCAACAGCCTATAAGTGCCCACTGCTGAGCAAAGGCCTCTTCTCAAACGGAGAAGGTTGAGCTTTAATCAGGATGATTATCCAAGGCGGATTGGCAAAATGTTTTCAAATCTTCAAATACTTAACGCTGTGAAGGTCGGTAACGATCTTGCAACTACTCTGATACCGTAAGTGTCCACGTTCGGTTCCGATTGCTCGTCATCAGTTGATCTCTTTGTTCGTTGGTTCATCCTATCCTACCCTATCCTATACAAATTCACTTCTTCCCGAAGCTCTTCCCATCAGACAGACAATCAGCCGTGTATTGACACACTTGAGATTTACAATATCTTCTTCGTATTCGAAACGATTTCCATCGAACCCGTTTCCAAGACGATTGTACAAAATATGATGCCCTATCACATTCAGTGATGTCTCGTGTGCAGTTATCTATGTAATGTGGAACATTCTAAAGATTTCCAACGTATTCGAACTTCGCATTTTGAATTTTATGATTTGTAACAACGATAAACGGAATTGTGCTGTCAAATTTGAATGTTATTACTGGTCTAATAAAGCTTATTTTGTTACTAATCGGGCCTCACGCCAAGTCAAAAATAAGTAGTTTTGACTTACTAATACAACTATAGATTGAAAAGAAAATTCAAAATATAATTTAACAGATATTATTTGGCTATTTGACGCATACATAACAATATTTTAATAACGTCATAAGTTCAGTTTAGAGTTCAGATCTCATAGAAAAGGATATTTTTTGACATTTAGATGAATGTATTAATTTTAGTTAATTGTTAACTACCATATTGAGAGGTCCACAAGCTTACGAATTTTATAATTAAGTCATAACTATACTGATTTAGTAGAAACTGGTTCATTTGAAAGTCAATAGGAAATATCAGTGTTCAGCAAGAGATCTTTAATTTGTTTCATTGATAGTATGATTATTATGAAGAGTACTAGTAATAATGAATAGTAACAATTATTAGTACCCAATAGTTTTAATGAAAAGATAAAGAAGATAATAGTATGATGTGTATCACAGTGCGAGTGAGGTTACCGGAGGCTCAATCCTTCACCTCCTCAATCCTTAAATATCCGAAAACCATTCTCTCCAAAAGGCCAGTAATGTTCTAGTAACTTCATCTGCGGCGCCGATTGCTTACCACCAGGCTGGTTTTCTAATCAATTATACATACTAGCTACTCTCACATGGTTTCACCCGCTGCTCGGCTCCATTTGATCGTAGCGTGATGTTTCATAGCCTATAGCACTCAAAAACATTGTAGCTATCTGTCAGTGAAAGAATTTTGGCAATCCGACCAGCGGTTCTAAAGATTACCTGTTACATTCAAACTTACAAATCTAACCTCTTTATAATATTAGTATAGGAAAAAAAACATTTTTTAGAAGCATGATTTTCACACAAATTCTAGGAAGCAATCCGAAATTAAATCAGTTTTTACAATATCGAATTAAATTATTTATCGGTACATTACAATTGATTTCTTAATAAAACGGTTTGTTTTGGTTTTATATTCAATTTCGGAATGCTTTTCTGCTTAAACCTTATTGGCTAATGTTATAATAATCTCAAATTGATTTGCAAAATAACAAATACTATTCACCTGGTACACGAAATTGTTATTATTTTAGTGAATAGAAATATTAACATAATTAATGTGTATATTATTATTTGCCTTTTAGGCGTATATAATGTAATTGATTAGTGTGCTCTCATTATGCCGACATATTTGTTAATGTAGTGTGACTCAGCATTGGAAGGTGAAATATCAGCGATTTATAATGTCGGACGATTTCAACATTTACGCTGAATCTACAGGAAATGAGGTTGAATTACTGAGATTATAATGTATACATTCTTCATTGTATCTCTTATTTTAAAGTTCTCTCAAAGAATACACATAGATCTTTACAAAACGTACACAGAGGTAAAACTAACAGTCTCCTTTTTTCTGAATTAAGCGAAAAAGTTTTTAAAAACGAACTTGTTTTCTTCGTTAAAAATCATTGCCCCACACTAGGATTTTTTCTTGAGTCGTGGGTGCGTTAACAGACATACAATTTCATATACACATCATACTACCCGGACCTCATAGACCCGGAATAAGCGTGCCTAGCCACGGCGTCAACCGTACAGTCTAAACAAGCATAACATCTTTTTAGTCTAAGATTTTCTCGAGGATGACTGTACAAACATAAAAATTTACATACACGCCACATGTCTCAGTCAAAGTTAAATGATTTATTTCATGTAGACCATATTAGGAAGACACTTTTAAAAGTCAAACAAAGATTTAAATATAAAAGGAAAAAGTCAGTCTGTTGGTCAGTTCTCTCGGTGAAACTATTTAGCTGTTCCAAAGTGTACATTCCTATTATTCTCGATGGAGAAGAACGAGCAAGAAACTTCAAGGAATTACTCTTTTTCATTCTTAGATACATTGTTACCAGGTTTGAGGTATCGGGCGTATTATCACCTAACTCGTATTGTCTTGTCATACGAAGCTATGCTCTATGTATATTTATATATATATACAATATACATGTAAATACATATGTGTTTATCAAGAATACATGAGTATTATACGGATGCTGGCGCAGGTGGGCGCGACGTTATGTCCTCACTATGCATTATTTATGGTAATTTCGAACCACCAGCTATAGGTTAGTGGTGGATGAAATCGCAGCTAATTGTGACAGTCTGGCTTTGTTCTGTAAGTCGGAGAATAAACGCCCTCTCGCCTCATCCTGATTGAGATAATTTCCAAAAAAGGACGTAGGTAGTAAAATCTTTAGAGATTAAAGTTCAAAAATCCAGTTTTTTAGAAAGAAGAAATTTAAAAAGAAAAAGGCGACTAGACTTATAATAAAATTGAAGTTTTAATGTTATTAAAAGAGTTTACAGCAATAAGCTTAGATTTCTGGAAATTCAAATTAACGGAGGCTCTTTTGAGAACAGTCATTCTAAGAAAGAAATTTTAGGAAACAAATGAAGCTCCTTAAGTGTTTTAAAATTTATTTTTGATTTCATTTCAAATAGCTATCGAGTTTGTTCGGAAAAGTGAGAATTAATTCGGCATTATTGGCTAAAGGTAGAACGGAATGTGGAATTGTCTGTGGTGTATCATAGCTTGCGGGTATAGTATATAACTTGAAATGTGTGTGTGGCAGCCAGTTCAACAGCCACCGTTCCAACCGTGCAGACAAATTTCCCATAACAACCATACTAACTAGCAGTAGCAGCGCGACAGTCGCCGAGTCGCGTGTCGCGGAATGCTGCTCATGAATATGGGCCTCTAGCATGGCTTGAAACTAGTCGAGTATCTCGTCAAATTATTACGTGAGGAAGCCGAAAACATAATAAATAATTTAGAATGTCTCACGAAAGTTATAATAAAAAACCATACTAACTATTGGTTATTAAAAAAAACTGTTATCCGTCTCAATTTCCGTAATTTTACTACTTGTATACAAATGATTCAAAGCATTTAGAATTGTATTTAAACATGCAATATTAAAAAAAATATGTCGTTACGATCTCGATTTATTGGAAGTCTCCCAAAGCTGGGGTCTATATGTAAGTAGGTTTAACTCTGTTACGCGTCAACTTGGAAAACTTGAATCGGGAAATGTATGACTTGAACTAACGGAGAATCTGGTCCTGTTCAGCGAACCGATCTTCTTTACTACATATTATATTGTATCTTAATAGTAATAAACTGCTTCTTACAAAGTCTTAAAGTAACATCATTGTTGACAAGTAGGTTGATGTAATGTAAAAGATAAAATAAAAAAAAAATTACTTTGAAAAAACTACACTTACATAAAGTTTGGATACCCCGACGGAACAAACCTGTGCGATGAAAAATGTGTAAGAGTCCAATTATTTAAATATTTCAGCGCCTTTTTCATTGAATTAATTATTATTTTCATTTTCTAATAGATTTCAAGTACGCCCCATTACCGGCATTCTGAAGTAGTTCTCAGTAATCTGTCTCTAGTGGCGTCGCTCTGAAAAATTGTTAGAAGTCTTCAGCGTCTTCAGCAGTCTTCACTCAGTCATATAACCAACATCTACAAACTAAAGCCTTGAAAAATCTCTTGGCCACGAAATTTGTATTCACAATTTACCACTATAATACAAAGTTCGTTTGGTATGAACAAAGCCGGCCATCATAAACCTGTTTGTTTAGAACCCTCTTTTATATGCATTGTTCTGTCAAAGATATTGTTCCTTTGCGTTTTTATGATCAGCTACGCAAAATTAAGGTGGTACGAAACTACGAATGGCCGGACTCGACAGCTGTCCACGTGATAACGTTTTTGGTAGACCTGAATTTCTAGATTAAACAAATAAATATATCTTCGTATAGTATATCCCACAAAAAAACAAACATCATCTTGAAAAATCCTCTTGTTTTCGACGTCAGCGAAAATAATTTCCATTTTAGTATCGTTTGACCTTTTCAAAGCCGAATAGTTCCTTGCCCAGTGGGCAGCTATAGGCGCATAGATCATCCAAGTTTGCCCATAAAATATTACGATTGTCTGCCCTAAAAGAGGGATCGGCAGAACTTAACAGGGCACAAACAAGTGATAATTACTGATATAAATAACTGTTGTACAATGTTACCAAGCATTAATAGTGAAATAAATTTTGTGACCCGTGATTCCGGTTTCGTGTTCGCCATTTTGAATTGTGAATTGTTCAACTGTAGAATGATTTTGAGGGTGAGCGTCAAGTTCGTGTGATTTGTTGCTGCAATTTTTGGTTGTTGGTCAGACTCAGGGACGTGATGTATGGACGACCGTATTGATCTGCTGGAGTAAGTTTCCCTACGCACTGTATAATCGTATTTGTACACATATTTCGCTAGATACCCACGGACTCAAGATAAATGTGACTAGAAATAGTTTAACACAATAGGAGTTATAAATCTATTGGCATCTAAATAGGTTAAAAAACCTAAGAATATTTCAGAAGTATTGATGCTTTTCAACTCTTTCAATTAACATTTAAGTGGAATAAGCAATTAAAAATATGAATAGCGCCAATTTAGTAGCTTCAAAGATGAAGAAACGTTGTCGGGAACGTTGCAATTTTGTGAAAAGATATTAATTTTTGCTTCGAACTTGTGGCCTGTTGAAAGACTGGACGTTTTAGGTACCGAAATAGAATTAAAATTAAGAATTGTCAATTTAAATGATATTTTCAAATGAATTGTGAAGATACGTTTCACTTGTAAATAATTCTAGGAAAAAAGTTTTATTGTGATGCGATGTCAATGCTGCATGTGTGTAGCATAAGGCTCGTTTTTGAGGAGTGCATCACTTTTATACGCCACATAACTCTCTGAGAGGAAAAGATGAGAATATAAGTTTCTCAACGATGTTACCAACCAACTACAAATAGTTATAAAGCCAACAACAACAATTTCTTCTTCAGAGTTAATGGATTGTTAATAATTAACTTACTGAGCACTAAATCATGAAGCAGAATATAGCCTTTTTACAGCAGATACGCTGAAAGCCTAAGGGATATAACAAAGAATAGTAGAACCCACACATACATACACCCTTCTCTAATACACACGACCCACACACACATATAAAATGTGAAAAATTATTCCGCAAAGAAAACGGTCCCACCTAACTTTAAACTGGGATTTAAGCTTGAATATTTTTCCTCGCTCACAAAGCGGCTCTACCGAAAGCCAACCGACGCATTAATAATACCTCTCACTTTTTAACTGTGCTCTATCATCTCTACAATCGTTGTAGCTCCCCAAACTCTCTATTGATTTGTAATTCTGAGGAAGTTTTAATTGGTAGAGTAACGATTCTTGGTAGAGTCTTACTTGAAATATATCATAGAGATAATCTTTGAGATAAAAACTTATGTCTTAATTATTATTTGAGTCGACGTGAGCTCTCTTTGGGACGATAACTGTTTACTGCAGCAGTGTAATGTCGGTAGAGTCGTAAAAAATGTTTTATTATTAACCAGTTTGGTCTAGTAAAGTTTCTATTGAAAAATTAAAGTCTATTGTATGTAACAGTGTCTTGTTTGTAGTGACTTTATTTTAATACTAGCTACTCCCGCGCGGTTTCACTCGCTGTTCGGCTCCATTTGATTGTAGCGTGATATTATATAGCCTATATCACTTGGGAACAATGTAGCTATTAATAAGTGATAGAATTTTTGAAATCCGACCAGTACTTCCAAAGATTACTTCCTACATACAAACTTACAAATCTTTATAATATTAGTAAAGATAAATTTTATTTTATAAACTAAAAACAAAAATGAATTTAAATTAAAAAGCAAATTAAATTAAATTTAAAATGGGTTAGCAAAAAAGTCGATACTTGTTTTAAGCTGAGCTTTAAGAAATAAACAAAAACTTCAATGCAAATGCCGATTATTATGATCTGGGTCACGTCCTGTGCACCCCGAGTGGCGCACTGACGCCCCTTCCGCCCCCCTCCCACCCTGCAACGTCATTTCTACTAACAAAACAATCATCAGAGAAGAGTAATTCCATAAACTGTGTCATATATCTTACATTAATATCATATCTTTATATGCAAATCGAACTTACTTTAATTCTATTATGCAGCGAATGTTCTTTTTGTGTACTTATTTAGATTATAATCTGGTTTGATCATATTAATTCGATTGAAATCGATTGTAATCTAGTTGGACAATTGGCATAAGCAGAAATAGTATGAAACCTACTCACGACGATCACTTACCGAATAATGGAAATAGATTCGAATTTTAATTAGTTAGTAACTACATGAAAATGTATGTGGGACTCGTAAAATATAAATGAACAATAGAGAGAGACAAGAGTTAACGAATAAAATTTACTTATTGAAAGAAGATGGCTACGCGACGACGCCCCGACGCGTACCCTGCTCATGAAAAAGAATGTCGTTGTGTTTTGAAACTAGTAGAGCTTTTTTCAGTTAATTCAGGTGACTAAGTCGTTAATTAAATAAACTTAGGATTTCTCACAATAGTTACTATTAAAAAATAAAATGTACTTATTTATAATATACGGATAATATAATAAAAAAATATATATGAAGGCACCGGGGGGTTGGTACAAACATCAACAACCCGATCATCGTTTTCACAGTCCGTTGCAGGGCGTAGGATTTTATAATCAGACCGAATAAATTACAAAAATAACGGACGTCGGCGATCCGTCTCCTATGACAGTCACAGCGCTCGCTCTCTACCATAATGCGCACGCAGAACTGTCAGTTTGACGTTCCGCCAGAGTACGATCGTCCGATGAATTGTGATAAAACCTCCTTCAAAATTCAATTTAAATAATCGCCGCTCCGACATATATATGATATACGTAAAAATATTTTATGTATATTGTTGATGTACCTTATTGAATAAAAATAAAATAATACAGTTTGACACCGACGAACGACTGGACAGAACTGGAGACTGAACTAAGGACCTGTTGCCCGATGTTGGGACATTGTGAAACTTATCTTTAGTATATAATTTAATATATAACGTAATTTCAATGAACTATGTGCCACATAATTTAATCAAGTCCTTGGATAAGGTAGTCAGACCACGCTACAAGACGGACTAGTGGAAGATGATTTACTGTATAAAACCGTCTCTTGTTCATAGGGCTTAAGATGAATATTATGACTTCTCTAAATGAAGTCACACTGACACACACACTGACCTCCTTTGAGTTATTGTTTTACAAATTTGGACACTTAAGCGTGAGGAAAATCCGAGACACCGGAAAAATACAACCAAATCCGCGCTGTGACAACTTATTCGCTGATTACAAGGTAAGGTTTACGAATATTAAATTTAATTCAAAAATGTGGGAAAAAAGTGTAGGACCGAACTGATACCATGGCCAAAATTCGCGTGAAACACAGCGTTTTATTTCGCCGTTTGAGTAAGGTTACCGGAGGCCCAGTCCTTCCCCTCTCTCAACCCCAAATTTCCAATATCTAATCCCCAATAGGTCGGCAATGCACTAGTAGTTCCTTCCTTGTTGAGAGTGCCCATCGGCAGCGCCGATTGCTTACCATCAGGTTATCCGTATGCCCGTCTGCCGTCCTATCAATAAAAAATAACAATCAATCGGATCACCTGATGATAAGTGAATTGTGCCGACCATAAACACCTGCGGTATCAGAGAAGTCACAAGCAATTTGGTCTCCAGTAGATTAAATGTAGTCAGAATAATTTCCATGCCTGATTAATATGACTAGCCACCGATGCAAAAATTCTTGATTCTTAACAGTAAATATAGTATAATTTGATGATGGAGTTCACCCTATGTATTCATCACACTGCAATAAGACGTACCTGATTGATCAATCAACCTCCAACATCAGTCTCAAGAAAAAATCCAAATTCAAATTCGATTGTGTACAGCTGGTTTTGCTGCTTCGATCTCAAATTTATTCTGAGTGGCTCGTAAATTTGATGAACTCATACCCAACATGTGCTGGTGTGAAATTGCATTTTTAAATCAGAAATACTCCTCTGAACCTAGCTTCACTGATGGAAAGACTGGCATGTTATTACACTTTGACATTTCAAAAGTGCCTGTATTTGGTCTTACGGAAATAAATGCTTAAACTTTAAATATGTGACTAGCTACTTTCCCACTGCTTGGCTCCTAAAAATCGTATCGTGATGTTTTATAGCCTTTAGCACTCAAGAAGATTGTTGCTATCTATCAGTGAAAGGATTTTGGAAATCCGACCAGGGTTCCAAAGATTACCACCTACATACAAAACTACAAATTTTACCTCTTTATGATATTAGTATAGAAGTATAGAAAAGACAGCTTATATGTTACTGAAGGCCCAACCCTTTCCTTCCCCTATCAATTCTCAAATCGCTCAAATTGTTATGTACTCCTCTGGAGTTGTGAGTATCCGTCGTCAATGTGTCTGCTGGCTTTGATTGCTTACACCATCAGATGATCCATCAGCTCCTATGCCAAGGTATCCTATAAAGAAATTATGATTGTTGCAGAGATGTAACCGATTGTCGTCATTTTGACAGATACATCGTGTATTTTATTATGTGCGGCTCTGCTTATCTCTTTGTTATTAAAAGTCTCGCGGTCGCCCGCGGGTCCTTCCGCGTTGATGTCGATTTACACTATTTAAAGTTTTTAATTTAATTTGCTCTACGTACAAACCTTCTCAATGCTTCCACGAATAATTCAAGACCAAAACTAGCTAAATTAGTATAGGCATTGTTAAGTTATAACATTATAACGAAAAGTGGAATTGATTTTTATATATGTATATAGAGATAGATTGGTATCACAAGTTAGGTACAACCCTTATACTGTACTGCGGCCTCGGCCACAAGCAGGAGGAGGAAAAAGGGGGTTAGTCAGCGAGAGTCTGACACTCCCCAACCCAGGATGCCACCATGATGGATGGATGGATGGCTTTAACTCATTAAAAAATGGTATACGTAATATTTCACATATTATTACCAATTAACAAAATTATTGAATTAAAGTGTTGAAGATCGTTGGTGTTGAAATTAAATATTTATATACGTTATAATAATTGGTGGTCAATGCAGTTGTTATAAAACAAAATAATTTATAAATTTAAAATACTTATACAGCATAGCAGCAAAATTAATATTTATTGCGAAAAAATCATAAATAAAATGGTAATTATGTGCTTACATAATAATATATGTATTACATGTGTACATATGTGTTTTATTTTGTGAGTAGTAGTATGTCATGTTATATATTATTATATTCTAAACTGGACTGGTATTCCCAATTATCTTTTATTAATGTTGTAAGTTGGCAGACGAGAAGACGGATTAACCGGTGGCAAACAATCATCGCCTGAGAGACGATCTCCGGCCTCCGTAAGCGCGGGTCTGCGGACGGCGAGTAAGGGTAGCTCGCCGCCCAACCAGAACCGGACGCGCGTAACTTTCCGTGCTTGCCTCAAAGAGCCAAAAGACCACCACAGACGTGGCCCTAAAGGGCTGATGTTCAGCCGGGGTTGCGGGGTAAGCGCAATGAGTCAACATGACCTCGGCCCAGAGCAGGAGAAGGAACGGGGGTGTCTTTAGTCAGTAAGAGTTTGACACTCTCTCTTGCCTTACACTGGGCGGGAGAAGTCATTTGATGATTTTCCCCTGACAAAAAAAAAATAAAAAAGTATGTATTTCGTCTAGCGGGAATCGATTATGCGACCTACGATAAAACACGCTTACCCAACAGCAACCCATATACGAATTAACTGTGAAGACTTCGTAAACGTGAAATATGCCAATGTTTACCAATAACAACTTATTTTCAAAACAAATCTGTCGTGCCTATAATTATACTAGCACCCCAAACCGGAACACTACCGAAATAGGCGGCGTCCTCGATAGCATCACATAAAAATAATATCCGGATGCAGTAATAAACGCGGTATTACAATCTTATTACCAAATTATTACCTTCGGCCATTTAAAACGTAACTATTATAAAAATTTTACAACGATAATCACACATAACAAGTCGCTGTTGTGACCTCGGTCAAATTATTGGTTTGTTAATTGTATCCACCTTTTATGAAGGAAATTGGTTTGGTTGGGTACTGTGTGTATATAACACTTATATACAAAAAACAGCACGTCAAAATACCCGTTTTATGACAACTTCCATGAAAGACTTTCAACTTTATTCCTGAAAGAGATAAGATTTAAATTCCATTGAAGAAATTGGACATGGAACATTTAATGTTTATTTACTGTTTATAAATTATTAGTAAATATCCAAATGTGTAGTAACTGTCGGTACTCGATCAGTTCCAGTGGCCTGTGGTCTGTAATTACAGCGAGTATTCAGTTCAGTATACGAACCAACATATTAATTATAAGTGGGATCGATCAGGTATCGATGTACTCGAGTTGTTAATATTTTAAATCACTTCATTAAACCGTTATGATTAAATGAGGGATATTTTGACCTATGAGTTTGTCGTTTATGCCGTAAAATTGAGGTAAACAACAGAGGATTCACAGGTAAGAACTGCATAATATTTACTTTAGTGTAGAGAGATTGACAGAGGTGGAAATGGGATAACAATGTACATCTCCTTTTTGAGTTTAGAAAATGAACGAGCTTATTTTCCGGTCTGGGTGGTTCCAGGGCGAGTTAATAACTGAAAAACTAAATGTTAATAACCAACCTGTTTTTTACCTGCTCTGCACTGGGGCCGCGGTATACTACGTGTCTTGGCGCTGCACCCACAATCTCGACTGGACGATGGCCCTAGTGGTCCCCATGTGATGGTCTTGAGTATTTGAAACATAGAGCGCACTGCTAACTCCAAAATACAAAGAAAGAAGTTTAATTCATTCACGCATTTCTTATAAATAATGTACGTAGACAATAAACCAGAAGAAATTCAGAGTTTACGATCACACAATGATCTGTCCGACATTCATCATTCATGACAATACATTTTCAACGAAAAATGATTTAAAAGAAATACGTGAGCTAAAAAAGCGTGGACCCGACATTTTAAAAGGTCAACGGTATTGAAGGTCCTATACACCCACGCTTTGTGCTTAGACGCGTTGGAGCTAAGAAAAAGAAAGGAAAAGTATTTTTTTCAATAATCGGAACAAAACAGGAACTTACATCTCTCACGGGAGTCCTGGAGTCCTGCCCATTAATGCAAAACCTCGTTTATTAACATACAAACTAGTTTCTCTAAACTAAAAACCGTATAATTTTCAGCTGCATTGTGCAGACTAAACCGTTATGGGCACTGAGTATCAGTCACCGCACTCAAATTACTGCCCCCCGAGGACACACGTTTTTCTCTTAAAGTTAGCTCGAAAAAATCCAGCATATTGCATGCCGCATACATATACTACAAGAATGCACAGTCTCAAATTCACACAAAATATATTCCTCTTTAAAAGGAATTTATTATTATGTTCTCTCTTGTTCTAGAAAAACATAGAAGCTTATTGAACAATGGTAATGCATTTTGTTTGTGTCGAGCAGCGAGTTAAAGCAAATAAAACGGGAAAGCATTATATGAATTAAATTATGTAAGTTTTTCTTGTGTTACTATTATGTAGTAAGAAAATGGGAATGTGGATTTCTTTGTTTCCTTCTGCGACTAAGCTAACAAATGATAATGTCTCTCTGCAGAGTATAACAAAGATATACAGCCCATACATATGTAAATAATCTTAATTGGTGGATAACTTTGTATATACGATACATAAATAACGTTGTTCCTAATCCACGTGTACACGTCGAAGCTCGGACGTTGTACCAAAATAAGCCAGGCACCAACAGACGGCTCGGAACTTCCAGTTAATCATTAATTCACGCGACTCATCTACTTTTCATCAAAACGTACCATCCTTCCAGTCCCACGTATCGCGTCCCGCACTTACCCTGACACCACTTATTACGAAACTATTTCCATCAAACGTCAACTAACCAGGCAGGTTTCCGAACCAGGAGTATATTTATTCCCTGGTTCAGGCTCGACGTATCCCTGCATAGGACAACATAAAATATTTTCCCCACAACAAGCCGACGACACCAGACTTTAGATAACATCTTGAGACAAAGAATATAAAATGTTGGTCGCGACATAAATCTTTCTCTCACAATTTGTCTCAGATAAAACGAGATAATCGTATTACAGACATCTCTAACCGTTTCCCGGATAACATTATCTAAGTAAATATTTCAGCGTCCACACTCGTTCTTCTTTACATTCAATGTGGCTTTCTTTCTAGACAATAATACATTAAAGTTTAACAATATTAACTTTGATAGTACACCAATGTCACATCACCATTCTAGCCAATTTTATATCATCAGTTTGTCGGCACGAGAAAGTGCGGTAGTAACGGTGTGTTGTGCCTATTATTATAATAAATTTAAAACATAGCCGGCGCACAGGATGAATGGCGCTTTTTATTGCATTCTATCTCGAATAATAAAATTCGTTTTATCAAATATGGCGGCAGAGGCATCAATTTTGTACAATTTTTACGAAACACTGCGCCACTCGAATTCTTTGATGTTGAATTGTTAATGGCGCTGCAATAACTCTGTGTAACTCGGGCATGACTTTGACGTGAATGAAGCTTCATTTCGCTGTACTCCTGAATAGTTTTATTGCGCCGTTTAAAACGTTCTTTGATAGCAATCTTTCTCCAACACGCCGAGCGCAGCCCGCCGCCGCCGGGCCGTGTTCTAGACGCTTTCCTGCTGCGAAATGGTTCAAGTCGTTTTGTGCTGCACTTTTTGAAATGCCATTGAACTAGTTACGTCGTCCAACGAGCGCGTCAACTCTGCGTTCATTCATAAAATGTAACATTTATTTGCAATGCCGTCTTCTGACCGGAAGGAAGCGCTCCTCTGTAAAGGACTTGAGCGAACGTTCAAGTTTGTGAGTTCATCTCGTTGTGAGCTCTCCCCACGCGCTCTGCAGCTCACTGAGCTCTCTCGCCGAGTGATGTGGCGCGCACAGACGCACACCACCGCTAGTTGTTCGCTTGTTTCATCCGGCAAGTTTATGAAGCATGGACTAATCTGTATCTTTTTAATTAAGACGTAACAATGAAGTTAATTACCAAAAACCGAACAAAAGCTTTAAGTAAAAACAATTTCACTTTCCATGGTAACATGACATTGTGTTCTTTATTCGTGAATCTCTTTGTTACCTTCTCCCTCATGATTACTATAGATGTAGAAATTAAAGCTCGTGAATGTGTGCGTGTAACACTAAAAGTGCTCAACGCAGCCTTATTTGCCGAGCAAACAATTAGAGTTTTATTAAAATTTGATCGCCGCGCGGTACCCTTCTTAATTAACTGCTGAGCTCTCTAATTAGGACTTTGTGCCCAAAAATAGGAAGCGACCCTCACAGGATCGCTTGCCTGTCGGAACTTCTGCCGAGTTCTATTGAACTGATGGAGACTGTTAACAAGTTGTAATTAAAAATTTGAATCTCGAGGTGTAAGAAAATTCATTGGTATTTTCCCCCATTCCGAAATTTTGGGCCTTGAGGGATTTCTTTGGGAATATAATACGGTTCAACGCGTGATGTACCTACTTTTCCTTTTACTTTATTAATTTGGTAAAGTACCCAAAGTGTGTCTACTTTTAATTTTGTTTTTATAATTAATGTCTTGCGCATTTTTAAGGACATCTTCGTGTTAAGTGGTTTGGTTTTAATTAAATGTTAAAGAAAATTCTGTTTACCTTAAATTTTTCCATTCGCTTGGAAGTGGATGTAATAATGGAGGGAGGCAGTGAGAACAAACATGTCATAATACTGGCAGTAAGTAAGGTGCAGTTCAGCTAAAAAGTTTGGTCGCTCGGCGGAGCAGCTGGGACTGTCGCCCCGCTCAGGTGTCAGCAGCAATCGCATTACTGTTATTTACTGGAACAAGAGTCAGCAAAGTGAAATAAGAATAGAGAACGAACAGTTCATTTGAATTTATTAAATATAAAAATATATGTAAATGGAAGCTAAGATTCGTAGAACAAAGTTCTGCCATTTTCTGGTAGTTTCTGTTATCAGCTACTGAAGTACTAATCAGTAAACCCCTTAAATGCTAAGTTATTAAAGGCGGCGCGTCATATTTTCACTGAGCTTGTGGTTGCTTTTACCTCAGCTGTGAAATTACAGAGTAACTTTGACTTATGTGGCGACGGAGATCCGAAAGCGAGTTCCCAGGAAAGTTAAAATTATATTCTGAAATTTAAGTCAAGTATCTATCGTTCAAAGTATTTCGCCTTTATAATATTGTTGGAATAATATCAAATAAAAATTGTTTAACTAGGATATTCTAGTGTTTCGAGAGGAAAAAATGATAACAGAATTACTATGAGGAAAATAATTTAAATACTCAGTACTCCGAGTCAAAGAGAAAACAAAATAACGAATTCAAACTGATAAATTTGTTTGTTTGTTTTACTATCTAAGAAGTCAATTTTCAATTGTTTATTGTTGGTTCCGATCATGACAATAAAAATTAAAGTCTGGACGAAATCCAACAGATTTAAACTACTTACCCGAGCGCGGGGTCTCGGGGAATCGGGAACTAAAATTTACATGGAAACCGAAGTTTATTGTTAGCTATTCAGTAAATGAAAATCGGGTTTTATCGCAACTTAGAGAATTCTAATTTTGTTTTTTCTGTTTCATGAATAGAATATTTCGTTTGTTTTTTTTTCGTTCCTCCCTCGACTTGATTAAAAGTTTATTGAAAATGTGTGTTCTTTTTTCAAATGTTGTTTGTAGGGAGTGTAGTAGTCTTTTTTAATTCTATTTTTTATTATTTTGTAGTCTAGTCCACATTTTATTTATAATAATAAAAAAGTGTTTAGCAACAAAAGCTTTTAGTTCAATGATCTATTCTGCTTTGGCATTAACTTTGCTAGTATCTCATACACCTTTACATGCGAAACGCCATAGTAAAAACACACGCTTTCTCATCAAGTCTTCTATTTTTACCATATAAGGTTAATCTCAAGTTTCCTCTTAGTATCATAACCTTCATTTTGTGGCTCCATAAAATGTTGTAAGGAAAGCTTATGATGAAATGTGATGGCATATGACAAGAGACGCTCAGGTGACAGCGTCGCGTCGCGTAAAAGACACGGTCATATTGAAATAAATGTTCCTAGACTTATGAGAGGCTTTAGATGCAATCGCGTGGAGGAATTGTGAGACTTTTTAACATGATTTTAAGTTTTATTTTGTACTTTTCATGGTTGTTTTTGCTTTGAAGTAAATAATGCATATATTCAATGGTACACAAGAAAATATTTTTATACTATGATTATAATTAAATATTTTTGTACTACAATAAATGGTCGGTGTAATTACAACTAATGAATGGTCCTTTTAACATCTTGACATAAAATATCTTTTTAGGAGATTCATCTGTAATAAAAGTAAGATTTAGGTCAGTTATCTAAATGTAGTAGAAAAAATCAATGCAAACGATACTTGTAGAATCACAAAATTATTCCCAAAAGTACTATTTTTTCGTTGTTTTTAACTGTTCAAAGACTAGGAAAGTCAAAACTGACATTTGTTGTTTGTTGCTAGAAGCTCTCAAGCTGTCCGTCTCATCCAAGGCTTATTTTACAAAAAATAAAATGTTGTAGCATCAGATGCTGTTTTCTACGTAATTTATCTGCAGCTGTGGGGAATGGCTTACTTAATTTTGTTGGTGCGATGGGCTTGCCAGCTGACACTAACGTGCGACTGTAGTTTTTAAATTCACACATGTGTGCAATCACAAGATGGAATTATTTACAAGCCTAACAATGGTTGTACTCGTGCTAGAATGTCTGTTAGTCAATGTATTTGTGTTTCGTGCCTTTTGGCCTGACAGCTGGTTTGCTTTTGTTTGTTTTGTTACTGTCCAATGGGGAGCTTCTGGGACAGGCTGACAGACTGACTCTCTATAATTAAGAAACGATGTCGAACACATCCTGTTTAATAGAACAAAGTTTATTGGTCGACAAGAATTAGACTCACAAAATTAATTTTTACTTTCCATAGTTTAACGAAGTTATGAAAATGTCAAGGTCCGAACAAAGCTTTCAAATTACGTCTCATCCCTGAATTGTCCCGCAATGAATGTTCACAGTTCAATCCTCACATTAAACTTAATCACACAATAATTCGAAAGATCCGAGCCGAAGTTAATTTACTAATTCCATAGCCGACGTTTGATGCCTAATTAGTTTCAAATTGGTTAATAATTAAGACGTCCCAAATAGTCAAATAGTCGATTGGCTTAATTGAACAATTAGGTCCTCAATGGCTGCTCTGGCTAGCGGTTAGAGCTCCAAAACTACTATCTATTCCCTTGTTTATAACAGTAATAGCAAATTTAGGAGTGACTAAGTTACATTTTGATCTTAGTTTGGCAAGTTACATGATAGTTAAGTTAACGGCGTGCTTAAATTTTATCGGTGGTGACTGAAATGTTCTCTGGATGAGTTGCTATATTGGAAATAAAGACGCTTACAGCCTGCACTGTAATTATACGAACAATATAAGAAACTGTTTTATATCGGCCCCACTATAAAACTACTGCTGGTAAAGTTTTCTGTTTATAGTCTTGTGTTATAGTTTGATGTGGATCTATTGGGGCTTTTGATCGTTAATTGTCGTTGTTGATCGTTAGTTGTAATTTGGACATGGTCTTAATGAGATAAAATAATAACGATGGCATATTAAAACGATGTAGTATTTTAAAACGAGTAAGGTGGTAAGACAGCTACACGACTTCAGCAAAGTCGAGAAATATTCTATTTAAAATAGATCGCTAATTCAGATTTATATCAGTAATTCTACATACAGTTACGGATAAAGAAGATTCAATTACAACGAAGGTGACATTCAAACAGTCTGTACAAGGCAACCGCTCGCGACATTAATGACCTTAATTACATAATGTTAATTCTGGAAGTTATTCGTTATGTTCGTACAAAAGTCCAGAACACATCGTACAGTAATCTGTGTGAATTATAATTTGTAAGATATAATTTGATGGCGGTGTCGCAGCAGCTTCACGGCCGGCTTACAGGCTCCGAGCTGAGGGTTTTAACAACCCCATCTAGATAACAGACTTCAAATCTCGGCTACAAATGAAGTACCTACCGATAAGCCGCTCCAAAGGGATCCTCTTTGGGAATAAATTGTTTTTGCGTTACATTTTGTTAGGATCGATGTTGGGAACTTAAAGGTGCGCACCGCTGATTTTCCTCCGCGCGGATTTCTTTAACTTCCCAATGAAATTTGTGTTGATTTAAATTTTATTATGTTTAGCACGAGCCAAAGTTTCAGTTGCGGAAATATTCTTTCGTATTCTCAACGATACGGATACAGCTGCTATTCCACAAAACATAGGATTGATAATTATGATACAAACGAAATTGAAACGAGAAAAAAAATAACGTAACAATAAACATTGGGGTTTTATAATTAAAAGTATGTATTGTTGAATATTTTATTCTCGTACCAATTACGAATAAATGAAACTCAATACTGTGTGTACAAAATACAAATACAAACAAAATTAAAATGGATATAAAATTCTGTCGAAATAATTTGAGTATGCAATACTGATATACATAATAATATAATACACGAGTGTAGGATCGCGGTTGCTTACAGAAAATTGAAAGAAATGGTCGGTGTGTAAACATAATTATTTTAATGTCAATATCAACATTGAAATTGTCCATTCACAAGTCCGGTAATGTATTCCCGCAGCGGCGGCGCTGGGGTCACTCGTGTAAACAAAGTTGGAGGCGCGCGAGACACAGGCGAAAGCGGGCGGGGACGCGGCACTGTGTTTAAGCTATTCATCATTGTTGAGTACCTATTGAAAGAATAATTCAAGTTTCATGGTCGTGTTTAGAGGTGGTGACCATTAAGCTATTGTTACATAAAGGATAGCAAATAGTGATTGGTCCTTGTTAATAATAATAATAAACACAACACAGTAAAGTGCTTGAAATTATAAAGCATTAATAATTACATAAATACCAAAATGTTGCCCATAAGAAAAATACTCTTCTCTAAAAAGATGTTCTTGTTCAAATATTAATTCAAATTAATTAATTAAGTAGTTTCTATCTCAGCTGAATATAATATGAGTGCTTTATATTATATCGCGTTTGTTAATTTATTTTGCAGTTAATTTAATTTATACAGTTTTCATAGTATTAGACCTAGCCTGAGGCTTTGTGAGTTGGACTTAAGTGATATTTAAGAGGAAAACTTTAAAAAAACTTGGAGCTAGCAGTATTATAGTTGATCGTTTCAGAACTTGTATAGATTTACTCAAAGAACGAAAAGATATTTGTGTGTTTAGTGTGTGTTTTATAGTCGAGTATTGTAAATAGTCTTAACAATAATAAGCGACACTTTATAATTCTTATTATTGACACAGAGTTTATTTGTTTATGTTAATTGGATCGCATATAATTATTTCTTTAAGACAAATATCAAGTTGTTAATGAATTCAGCTTGCCGCTCTGCTCCTTTGGCTTGCACCACGCGCCCCTGAACATTTGTTTAAACAACTTTGTGCCACGTTTCTTCAAACTACAGTTGGTTGCGATCGGCTATTTGTTTTTTGGGCGACTCTTTGGTTGTGGGTGACGATGAACAGCCGTCTTACAAGAATGGGAGGTTAACGAACGGACACTTTCTATTTCATTACAATGAACGCTATTGGGAATACGTTTAAAACAACACGATTCTAACTTTACGTATAAAAATAATGTAATCAAAATTGTAACCTTTTTAATTTGGATTTCGAAATGGGTGTATAAATATAACAAATATATATATGTAGGTATGTATAATTATATTATTACGGTGAGTAAAGAATAATAAAATGCTCTCGTAAGCTTTGGGATGATTGTTTTTCCTGGCCTTTTCATATTAGCGTTGGTTGGGCATTAATGCCTAACCAGTTCTGATTTAATATCAGGAGAAATTAAATATCATTTTCTGTACACATTATTAAAAATCACTCACTAATATACATACTAGTTTTAAGAAACTTAAAATGTCTGCTTGGTTAGGTAGCGCAGAGGCTGGCCAGCTATGCAAAGAGTTGCAAATCGAAAAGAGATAATCGATCTCTCGATCGATGATTTTTGTGAAATCCTCAAAAGTAAATGTAATAAAGTGTAAATGTGATGTGTGTGTAATTTTATATGTTCCAAACGTACCCACGACACAGCAGTAATTGTAGGGCAACGTTTTAAAACAAAACACTTCTATATTGTACTAGGTTGCGTATTATTTTATTTAAATGTGAGCTCGACGGGTGTGATACTACATGCTTCACAGAATAGAAGAATATGCTCAAACCTTGCTCCCATCTTCAATCCCCAAATCCCCTTTCCTTTAATCCCTAATAACCCTCAAAGGGCTGGCAACGCTCTTGTTGTAACTCCTCTAGTATTACGAGTGTAAGTGATTGCTTAACATCAGGTAATCCGTCTGCTCGTTTACCAATCCATACCTACTATAAAAAAATGAAAAGACTTTCAATAATTTATACAGGACTTATATATATTTTAAACAAATGAAACTAAAATTTTAAGCTAATAGCTCAGGGTTGTTTGCTTTAAGTAATGTCCTTTTATTGTAATATATGAGTACCTGGGTGTGTAGGGATGTACAGGGACAGGGACATATCATGACCCGACCCCACGTCAAGTGCGGTGTCACCTACATAGGTTACTGTCCTTCACAGACGTTGTACTGTACCAAATTATATCTCCTCTTGTTTCTATGGAAATATCTCGTATTTCAAGGAAATTCTCTTTTTCAGTGTCTAAATATAATTATGTATTTTATTTGTTTGGTTGTGGACTGTCGCTAATGTAATGAAAATTTCTTAACGCTTTTGAAATGAATACAGATCTGATTTTCTTCTACTTTAACTTTCTTTTAAGCTTTGTCGGGCACTAGGATTTATGCTGTAAAAGTCAGAGTCAAAATTATTTATTCCAACTAAACCATAAACAGGTACTTATGAAATGTCAAAAAAGAATATATGTAGTATGTCAGTCAAGCTAGGTACTCGTTCCAAAGTGTAGTGTATTGTATAGTGGAATGATCGAATAAAATATTCAGTTTATCAGAAACTTGCGATGATCTCAATGATTTCAATGATCTCAAAGATCTCAATTATTCGCAATAATAATATAGGTACTCAATATGATAACATAAAACATAGCAATATTAAACCATGAAACAACAACTATCTGTAAATGTACACACAAGGTTTCTAAACCAAATATATCCGTACATAAATCTATGGAGCAGTGGATGCGGTAATCAATCGTAGTTTGCGGAGAGAAGCTGCGGTTCACAGCCCGACTCGTACATGGCAATGGGAAGTGCAGTTCATGTGTATCTGTGTGTGTATACCTGTGAGATTTCCAATGAAAATGTTATTATAACAGTTACTATGTAATCGATAAGTTTGAGTTGAAGTGACTAGTTTTACATCCAGTTTTACCTTTGTTTTTTTTTGAGATTTACCCAACGGTATGTAAGATTCTTGTTAACGCGTTACCCGTCTTTTGAAGGTTAGTGATTTCAGGATTGGGAATTGAAGATGTGGAAGAGATTCCTGTAAATGCAGCCTTTTCAAGGTATGTGATTTCGAGTTTGTGGATTGGGGAGGGGATTTTGGGCTTTCGATAACCTCAATCACAAGACGAAACAAAACTCAAGCTTTGTCTGTCGTGGTATCACGACTAAACATGGCTCTCTCGCTCTCATTCACATCAGTAACAAACATTTATAATTAAATATGAATACTAAGCCATTGTCCTCACATTCCACGACAGTAAAGCTACACAATAAAAATGTAAACTTTGCATATAAATGCAGTTTTATCCTGCTTTAGTATATAATAAATTGCCATGCTTAGTCACGAACTATAATAGAAATTTCCTCGCATCGCTCATAATGGAACATTATTAATCCCAACTAATATTATAAAGTAAATTTGTTTTGTTTTTTAATTTTTTACATAGGTATAAAAATACTGGCCTCTTTTGTTAGTAAAAAGTATAATTTCTTCCCAAATTGTGATCTATTTAAACGGTATTAGAATTGATTTTTGTATATTAATTTTAAAACAAAATACATGAGTGTCACAGCACAATTTAAAGCATAATAATTTTAGTAAACAATTCAACTGCATGTAGTTTACGTTCATAATAGTCCTTTGTTTCGATTAAAACGAACATTTTTCACAATTAAAATGCACAGAAATAAGTTTATGTGTAACATTACAATAACTTTGTATATAAAAGTTACTGTTCAGTTTTACCATCCTGTTTGCTATTCGTAAGCAAAGTTATTCGGTCCCGTATATTGTGAGCTACGCGATTTATATCCGTCATATTAGTTTGTATAAGCGGCATGAAGAAGAAGAAAAACCTAATCAAATATTTGCTCGGCTCGAGATCGAACCAAAATGTCAAGCGTTTGTATGATATTATATTGAAGGACGGGCGGAGAACAAGGAGAGTATCCAAGCCAAGTACCTTAAAGATTTTAATATCACTTATCACTTCAGTGAGCAAGGAAAAGATGCGAAAATAACCTTTTGTATTTTTATTTTTTTTTGGTTTATATCTACTCCGCCCGCTTCAATAAGGTACCAGCCCCGCAGCCACCGAGCGCGTTTAATATAAGCATTCAGCAACCGGCTAATAACTGACTTTGACGACGTAATAAAGTAAAAATAAAATTGGAGGCTTCGAATTTCAAAGGCACACGACTCAAATACTTTACCAGTACAAAATATTACTAGTCAATCAAAATAATAAGTTATGCTTCTTAGAAACGTCGACGGATGATTTTTCTTACTTTCATGTTGAGATAATTTCTAAGAAAATGTTTGCCGGTGACTTGGAGACTGTGGCGGAACTTTTTGAGTTTTGTTTTTTTGTGCTCACCGAGGCATCTACATATATATCAAGGTATCCGCTTGATTGTGCCTACGTATTTGTCAGAAAGTATTATGCTTATGTAACTCTACTATATTTACCTAAGGAGGTGTATAAAAAATGCTTCGATATAATGCGACAAAGTATTTTCCATGAAACAATAACTTGCAAAAAGACCATCTGATTCTAAGAACATGAATAATCTAAAGTTTTGTGAATTCCATTTATAATTTATAAGATGCACGAACAATGTCTTTCATCATTCAGTTCCTACGAAGCAATTGTGTCCTCAGAAAAATTGCTCATGTCATCTCAGCAAACAGGAACACCATTACTACCTAATAGGGTGCGGAAATTATTCCCATAAAAACCTGTTCTTAGCAGAAATTGACCTCTCAATACTATGAATAACATTTCCCTTCATTCCCATTCCGTGTTCCGAACGAAATATTTGTTGACGCGGGACACAAAACATGTTGTCGGCGCCGCGTTCAGATTGACAACATTGTTGGAGTGACAGGTGACGGCGCGCCGCGTGGCGTGGCGATACGCAGATATGTTTATTTTTATAAGTCGATAACTTGGGTCTGGTTGTGAGTAGTTCCTCCGAGATGTTTTGATGGAACAATCACAGTTATTTGAGGTCGGTGATTGAGTATTGTGCCATAATCCCCGGAGAGTGAGTCGGGTTGCGGCTTGTAAACACGCCATATTAGAGGCCTAACGAGTTTTGTCCCAAGTTTTTGTACCTTACTATAACATCCTCCAAACGACCTCTACATTTTGTGTTCAATTTTATCTCAAATAAATAACAATTGAAATGCTTTAGAAATACTCAAACGTTGCGTAACCTAAGTGGAAAGTAATCCACATGCAATTTACTTGAGTCGTCTAAATCTAAATTCACTCGAAGGAGAATGTAAACTTTTAAAAGCTTTCAAGAAACATGAGCTATTCAATTAGTTTCGAGCTTCACACACTACAAGCTCTTAACCCCCCAAATGTTGGCAAAGACACGAGCAATCAAACAAGTTTGTAAGGATCTCAGGGTTGAATTGTAGACATTCCTTTCAGGCGGGCACAGCGGGCCGCGGGCCGCGGGCAGGGATCCATCAGACGGGCAAAATAAATCGATTTACACGAGACACAACTTTTTCAAAGTTACCGACTTACAAATTATTTGTTTAAAATGTTTTCAGTGTCAGACTGACCTAGTACTTGTTCTCTGACTGACTAAACTGGTTCGAATAAGGTCGCATGCTTTTTATGCGAACACAACTAAAAAGTTTCACAAACTGAATTTATTACATTTTCCATTGCCAAATGTATATTGCTTTAGTTATTTATTTGATGGAATTAGAAAAACGGGCGTGAATATTTACTGAAAACTCGTAAACTAGTTGCTAGAACAAACAAAATTTTAGATTTATCAGTTCTATTAAAAGGACTAATTAGTCTTGTGTTTCATAATAACAAAGTCAATCTAGGACGACGTACAGACCTGCATATATGAACATAACAATTATGTAGGTACATATATGTAGTTACTCAGCTGCACACAGTACAAATATTAATATTATCTAGAAATGGATGTTCCGAGGGTGAATTATATTATGTGTATGTCAGTGTGACGTCACACAAACAGAGTAAAATACAAGCTAACAGATGTAACATAGATTTTATCAAATAAACTATTGTGTATTTATAACTATACTAATATGTATTATAAAGCTGAAGAGTTTGTTTGTTTAAACGAGCTAATCGCAGAAACTACTGGTTTGAATTGAAAAAATGATTTTCGTGTTAAATAGACCATTTATTGAGGAAGGCTTTAGGCTATAAAACATCACGCTACGACTTGTAGGAGCCGAGCAGCGGGTGAAAGTAGCTAGTATATTATAGTATTATATATCATTCAACATACATATTGTCATAAAATCATATGTCGTATGATGATAACGCAATGCTAATTAAGTTTTTTTTTGACTTAACTTGATACATATCTATTTGGAGATAAGGTGTTCATACCAGCTTTTCATCTCCAAATCTAACTCCGTCAAAATCTCTAACCACCGAAATGCCGCACTGTTGCCCGGTTTTCCATGGGCAGCGCCGGTTACTTTCCTTTACATTATCAGCCTATTGCTTGGCCGCCATATTCCATAAAAAAATACCAGTTATTTTGTTACTCCCATAGTAGGTGAACCAATTTGTCTATCGAAAACATAGTACCAAGTACAAAGGAATAACAGCTTTAGTCCTTTTGACCTTAATGATTATACATACTAATGTTTTATATAACCTCATTTACCAGTATAAAATAGGTACTATCGTTACAAAATTTATAGTTTATCACGCGGTCGTTAGGGTTTACAACAACACCCATAACAAGAACATTATCCTTGACCAAGAAAATATTTTTTTATGACTAAATTGTTACGAAAACCCTTTAAGAGATCTGTTACAGCCGTCTATATAATAATTAATGCAATAAGTATACTTTATGAAGTAGATATAAACCTTTAAAAGTACAATTTAGATCAGTATACAACCATAAAAACACATAATGTGATCCAATTTATTTTTGTAATATCGCATATATTTTTGCTGTGTACTGAGACCCTAGGGAGCTATTCTCTTTGAATGTGTCCCTCCCGAACAATAAATTAGAAAGTGTGTTTGAATACTTGTTTCAAACAAATGACATCGAAACCACTCGTCTGCTCTGATAACTTGAATGAATTCACCAAGTTACTTCAAATTGAAGTAATTTGTCCATTTCGGTTCGAATGTCAGGCTATGTCACAGCTTCGTGACGTCGACGTTGTGTTCCGAAGGCGCGAGACGAGGTCGGCATATTTTTGGTATTTTGGCACTGTCTGCCTGTCTTCTAAGGCTTTTAAGTTACGACGCTTCATATAATGGTTGAGTATTAATTAAGTAAAATCCTTTTTTTTTGAGGAGCGAATATCAAATTTCATCACCGAGTGAAAATGGTTAAATCTTCAGCATTAAGGTGAGGCGAGCCATGCTCATTGTGGGAGAGCCATGCTTCGGCACATATAGGTCGGTTCGACCAGAATGATGGCCTCTCTTAAACCTACCCAATCCCAAAATATCCAAATCGCTAATCCCCAAAAGTTCAGCAACGCACTCGTCACTCCTCCATTGTTGCGGGTGTCCATAGGCGGCGCTGATTGCTTACCATCAGGTAATCCGTTTGCCACGTTTGCCGGCCATATAAAAAATACGTATTCGCGGTAGTAGTACCTATCGAGTGTTAAAGATAAGCTTTCGATTGATCTAGTAATAAGTTTGATTGAACTCTCTTGTGTATTGGGGAGGCTTGATTTATTAAATCACCAGTCTGTATATAATTACTATATATTGTAATAGCTACTCTCGCGCGGTTTCACCCGCTGCTCGTCTCCATTTCATCGTAGCGTGATGTTTTATAGCCTATAGTATTTAGGGACATTGTAGCTATCTATCAGTGAAAGAATTTTGGCAATCCGACCAACGGTTCCAAAGATTACCCCCTACATATAAACTTACAAATTTTACCTCTTTATGATATTAGTATAGATTACCATGGACTTAAGAATGAAAAAAGTATAATGATGATAATATCATTCACATATTATGACATATTATGTTATATGTCGAATTCTAATAAGCAGTTAAGAAGGAGGGAACAGATGAACATACATAAATACATAGCCTGTCAAAATCATAACCCTCCTTTTGCTTTGCCGTAGTCGGGTAAAAATGCAATGTACATTCTAGCGGCACTATCACGTCGCTACATTACTTAGATACGATAGAGATAAGACACACATGTTAATTGTTGCACGTTTGTTAGGATAGCTAAATCTGAAAATCTCACGCATCTTCTTAGTATATAAGCACCAGCAATTAAAGTAATAAACAGACCTTAACCATCTACAGTCTCATTATTTACCTTGCCACGAAGTCTGGCAAATTGGTGACCCGACGAAGAACAATCAACATGACTCATTCACCCTGCAAATCAAGCAGCAGCCAACAAGAAGCCTTGGAGATATCAGCCGGAACCGAAATTTTGGAGGGACCAACCCAGATTATGGTTTAAGCAACTAGAAGCCATAGTAGCACCACAGAAGCAAGGAGACGATTACAAGTACTATACGGTCATTGCAAAACTGCCAAAAGAAGAAATAATACAGGTTAGTGACCTCATTACTTGCCCACCGCCAATAGAAAAGTACAAGGCTATCAAAGAACGCCTAATCAGTTGCTATGAGGAATCAGACCAACGTCAGCTCCAAAAATTATTGTCTGAAATGGATCTCGGCGACCAGAAACCATCACATCTTCTGCGCAAGATGCGGACCCTGAGTAACGGAAATATCAGCGACGAAACCATCAAACTTCTATGGTTGAGGCTTCTGCCACCATCAGTGACTTCGGTTCTAGCAGTCACGGAAGACATAGATGTGAACAAGATGAGCCAGATCGCGGACAAGATATTAATAAATTCAACACGTACAGAGGTGTCAGCTGTAAACGGAAACAAATCTGGCGACGATACAATGTCATGCATACTAGCACAGTTAGCAGAAATGCAATTGGAACTAAATGCAATTCAGCAAGGTCAAAAAAACTATCGACGCAGCACTCAAAGTTATTCCAATCGTCGGCATTTCCTACCACAGTCGAGTTCAAGAGAAAGAAGGCACTTTTGTTTTTACCATGGAAGATTTAAAAAATATGCACAAAAGTGTGTTCAACCTTGTGATTGGAAACAGGATCTCAACTCAAGGAAACAGGGAAACTAATTGAAGCACGGACAACGGCGGAACTCTGTGCTATTCACCCGTCCAACCGCCTCACTATTACCGACCGAAAAAGTGGTATGAGATTTTTGATTGACACGGGAGCAAATATTTCAGTTATTAGCAAGCCACAGAGACATTCACTAATACAAGATGAACAATGTATACTTTATGCCGCCAATGGTACAAAAATTAAGACATATGGTGAAAAAACACTCTCTTTAAACTTCGGGCTACGAAGAAACTTTGTATGGAACTTTGTCATCGCCGATGTAACACAACCGATTATTGGAGCAGATTTTTTTAGAGCATTATAAGCTATTAGTCGATATAGCTGGTCGAAAACTCATAGATAGGGTAACTGAGCTGACAACGCCCGCAACCCTGATCAAATCGACGCAGCAAACAATCCGCACTATTAACATTGAGACGAATCCACGCATTACTCAACTATTAAATGAATACGAGGATATTACGAAACCAGCCTCCCTCCACACTACTCCAAAACACAAGATTAAGCATCATATTATCACTAAAGGACCAAGGAAAATATAAGGAACGCAGTATTAACAGTTCACCCCTCTCGCACCGCCCCTTTGGCACTTATGACGGACGCCAGTTCGACCTGTGTTGGCGCAGTTCTGCAGCAGAAGTCAGGACGTAATTGGGAACCATTAGGATTCTTTTCAAAGAAATTAAGTGATACTCAACAAAAATACTCGACATTCGACAGAGAGTTGCTCGGAATACATATGGCAGTCAAACATTTTCAAAGGTTAGTCGAAGGAAGAGAATTTACTATCTTTACAGATCATCGACCTTTGACTTACGCATTTTCCCAAAAACCGTCATCTAATGATACGCCACGGCGAATACGACAACTGGATTTTATTTCACAATATTGTACCAACATTCAACATATAGAAGGACGTGACAATATTGTAGCAGACGCATTGTCACGGATAGAACAAATTGATGTGCCATCACCGATTAATTATGCTGATTTAGCAAGATGTCAGCATGATGACCAAGAATTATTACGACTTCGTAATAACAAGAATTTAAAATTTTCAATCAGCAGAAACAATCAGCACAAATGCAGTGGATAGTTCATCGACTGCCGCCGCCGTCACAACAAAGGCAGCAGTTTTTATTTCCTTCGAATTAGCAACAATGACATTACATTACGCATAGGATGTAATTTATCAAGGTTAAGTTATTATATAATTAGGTACATAATAATTTTTTCAATTTATATGTTAATTATTTTTAAAAGGGGGGAGTATATGTAGCGGCACTATCACGTCGCTACATTACTTAGATACGATAGAGATAAGACACACATGTTAATTGTTGCACGTTTGTTAGGATAGCTAAATCTGAAAATCTCACGCATCTTCTTAGTATATAAGCACCAGCAATTAAAGTAATAAACAGACCTTAACCATCTACAGTCTCATTATTTACCTTGCCACGAAGTCTGGCAAATACATTACGAACGAATTCAATAGGGAAATTTAATCCACACAATCAGCCATACGTCCATTTTTAATTTAGCAATCAAATGGGAAGAAAACAGGAATAGCCACGAAGCCACCACCAACATTAGCCTTTTATTCTACTATTGTATTTCTGATCACCTCCTGGGAGTAGTGGGTATGCGGCTATACGGGTCGTGGCTAATCAAAGGCATAGTCTAAACAAACCTAACAGCTATTGTCGTAGACATATTATGTACGTATTACTATGTAGGTACTAATGACATATGCTAGGAATACATACCTACAACATAATTATAGACAAATGATTTAATTAAAGGTCATAACGCTAAACCATGATCATGATTCGGGGCTATCTATAAACTTCGTTACACGAATTTCATGATTTTTGACTCCTTCCCCCGTGTCACAGCTTGTCACACATAAGCGATCGCGCTTTCCCTTGTTTGATATTACGCATTTCATAAATTTATAGTTATTACGAAAAATCACACATTTCACGAAATTGTATTGTATGAAATGGTCACGTGTGTCGAGAATGCACCTATTATTTCTTTTTCAAATATGCGGTCACGCAGGTTGTAATGGATTTTAAAATGTGACGTCACAAATTAAAAATAACTTCTACCATTTTGTCTTACAGTGGGACACTACCCCCTAACCACAACCTCCCTTTAATGCAACCTAATTTATAGAATAATCAAGAACATGTGATTTTGTTGGATCCCATTAAACATACCGTGTTTAGTAATACCAAATCTCTTTTTTAAACCCAATATGACATTCTTGTGTTTTGTAGGTGCGTTTAAAAACAAATTTACTTACATAAATTATCACACTGTTTGTGTTACCAGACCAGAAACATCAGTTACCCGCGATACACGAGCAGCAGCCTCAAGCCTGCCTATCCGCAGCATAAAGGTTTCAAATACACAGTTCTTTGCAGCTTTATTGAGTCTATAAGCGTTCCTCCTTCATTTATTACAGCTAGGTACTCCAACGCCTATAAAAATACATATGTTTACATACGAGGAGCTCGCATATGTGGGTAAGCAGACAGCCACACGGCAGAGCCTCGATCTGTCTTGGGGTTTACGCTTCACCTCGCTCCGAGGATTCTGTAATCTCCCCGGTCACGTTGTCTGCTCATTCTGTATTGAATTAACTGCAAACATAAAGTGAGCAAGATATCTGAATATGTTAATCTAGAATTTTATTTTGTTCCAAATCGAGACTGTTCTACCTGTAAAAAAAAACATTTTTTTTTATGTGATGGTTCGAACTTCAAACCAGCAGACGAGCAAACAAATTACCTGATGGTAAGCAATCAGCGCCGCCCATGGAGACCCGTAACAACAGAGAAGTACAAGTGCGTTGCCGACCTTTTGGGGATAAGGGTATTTAGGGATTGGGGGAGGGGAAGGACTGGGCCTCAAGTGACCTTAATCACACGGCGAAAAACAACGCTGTGGTGTAACTCCGGTCAAGCGAGGTTATGGTTATGGTTCAAAAAGATAATAAGATCAAAGGTTTATATTTTTGAAAATATTGTTGAAGTATCAACAAATAGAAGTACTAGCTTGGACTAGGATGTCGTTTCGAAACACACCATACACGGTATTGGAAAAATTGGTAAGAAATGAGATCTCACAAGAATATTTGTTCGGTAGAAAATTCTAAGAAACGGTGCCAATTTTTGAAAACACTACTTTACAGTTGCAAATTTTGGAATTGAGAAACTTTAAATAAGGTACAATTCTTACGTTTACAGTTACTGTAATATTCTACCAACCCTTGGTGATCCTAGAGAATTACTTCACTGTGGACTTCACAATATATTGATAAATTGCAGTCTGATATAATCAAGACCGCAGGTGGATGCAGGTCATCGAACTAAACTAATTTCCATAATCTAATATCGAGTAGTCCAGAGAGGATGAACTACTCTAGCAAGGTAAAGGGTGCTTAGAGAGTTGGGTTCCCTGTGAACTTGTCAGTTTGAAGCAATATTGCATACACGTTAATAATCTAAAAAATCCCTGAAAATTAATGCACGTTTTATTTTTCGAAGGAAGACAGAACTTATTTATAACTCCAAATTTTCGTCAGTTATAAATTAAAGCTTGTAAAGATTGTTGCTGGAATTAAAGGAAATTTAATTTAAAGAAATTCCGCGGTTCCTGGGCAACTGGCTAGCTATGTTTTAAGCGCAACCACGACACAGGAGAATATTCTAAGTTTGGGCAACGTATTAAAAAAAAAAATGCTCCGTGGACTGAAATAAATTCCTCTCTGAACCTAATTCCGCGTTTCAAGTATAATCATATTCTATTTAAATTTTGCCTAAACTGATGATCATATCTCCCTGTGCTACAAATCCGCTCACAATAACCAGATCAGCATAGGATTACTTGATTATAGATTATTCAAAATTCGTATAATTTTCAAATTGCATTTTGAATTATCCGGGTACCCAGCGAACGTACGAAATTATCCGCATTAATTTTATAAAGTAATAATTTTGGAAACGCACATTGAAAGCGATTCACTCAATCAACATATCCGATTAATAATTAAAATCATATCGAAAACCCATTTAAATGTCTTTGCTACTAATATCCTACATATACATATTTAATGCTATATAATATTTTTTGGGATTATAAAGTTGTACTTAAAACCCTAGACAGCAAATTTTCAGTTAGTGGTAGACTGGAGAAAAAAATTTAATTCTTAATTTTGTAAAGTTTTTAAACTTAAAACTATTTTGCTTACGAAAATTTCTGAAACACCTTATCATGTAGAATATATTGTACATACTAAATCTAAGAACATACAAAATTTTCCCCTAACAAAACAGCAGTTGTTGTTAAATGATTCCACATTCCTTTGTCCCCGCAGAACCCTGTCTATGTTCTGATCGATGAAAGTATTCAGCTTCAGTTGATTGATCGATAGTTGCTTGTCACTCGACGTGGTTTGCAACTGAATAATCGATCAACTTGAACTATAGCACCTGATGGCTGGTCATCGTCGAAACCAATAGCGCAATGACATGTGCTCAGAATAAGTGTTCACAATTCTTTATTGATTTAGTCTTGTTAATGTGTTAAGTCTCTGATCAATAATAGACATTGGTCTATTATTGATCATTAGCTAGCATTGGCTAGCTAAGATATGGCAGTACTTATCATCAAATCATATGTAAAACAAATCTGCGTAATAAAATCATGTGCCAAACTTAGCAAAAATCGTTCGTGAAAACTGTTACATCGACAACAAACTTGCGAAAAGTTTACCAGCAATAAGAGACCGTGCCCAACTCTTGCTAAACCTAGTTCTCATAGTTTACCGTCGTTCATCATTAGGTAAAGGACGGTAGTTTGAAGTTTCCTGCGACGGAACTAAACGACATCTTGTGAGCGTAAGCATTATTGTATATTTACGACGCACGTGGGCTGGCAGTGGTGCCACCAGAATGAACGATGACTAGCGCACGACCAGAAGTGAGATGTATTGCAGTCGTATGATTTGTGATATTCCGTAGAGGGCGTTGGTGTTGTTTTAAGGCATTAATCAACATTTGGTTCCATTGCTCTTACAGTTCTGTAATTGATGTATTGGAAATGTAAAATTATGTAAGGGAGTTTAACCATTTTCTTTATTTTTTGTGTCATGACAATGGTTATTTAAGTATTTTTAGGAAAGTATTCGTTAAGGTTTCTATGCAGTATTCAGAGTAAAGTATTTTGAGAGAAAAATACGCACTTAAGTAGGATACTGAAAATAGAAACAAAATGAATGATTAAGTAAGTATTTAACACCGAAGAAAAAAGTACGATACAAAAATAAACTGTACCGACAAAACTTGATAACAACAATGTCTTTAACTTTTTTATTCAGAACTTTGTAAATGCTGTAGGCGAACACGCCAATGTGGGCAGAAATGCCCGTTCAAAAGAAAAGGCTTATGTGATCTTTAATTTTGAGAGAACTGTGCTTCACAGAAAACCAGTCTCAAACAAAATTTGCGTTGTGTTAGTGAGGCTATCGGAAGCCCAGTCCTTGTCCTGTCGCAATCCCCAATCCCTCGACCTATTCACACTGTGCCCAAGAGAGCAGTAATGTACTTGAAGCTCCTTCGGTGATGCGGGTATTCTTAGACGACGCACCGATCTTTACCAACAAATGACTCATCTGCTGGATTGCTGCTGTATGCTGTAACCCATAAACAATATACTTATAATAGACATACCTACGACAAATGTACTTAACCATTATGTCATTTCCATAAATCAATACTCTATTTATTCAAATCAGCTAAAATATTCAAATTCAAACATTAAACATAAAATTTCTACGCAGAAGAATGAGCTAGGAATTCTGCGGTTGCTCCTTTTCAATTATTTTCTTATTGTATGTGGTTTAAATTATTTTACTTAGCTTTAATATTGATTTTTCCCTTAGATTTAACCTGTACTTATGCTATTTATATACGAGGGAGGTGCCGCGTCCCAGTGAGGTGTTGTGACTAATTTATAGACAAATAAATCGATCTCACCAACTAATAGCAGAGTTTGGAAGGCTCTTTAAAGTTTCCAAGCCCACTCCTTATATTGTTGCGAGGTTCCAGCGGTTTCAACGAAGGTTTGAGGTTTCCGAGGCAAGGATTTACTTGAAATATCTGTTGCCTTTGTTTCGCTCGAACAAGTTGTGAACTTGATAATCTTTGACGCGGTTATCGCTCATAGAAATGTTAATTAAATAAGGTAATAGTTTGATTTGGAGTTTCTGCTTTTGACGGGCAGAGTTTTTCTTGAGGTGGAAATCTTAGTTTCCTAAAATTAATACGAAATCTTCTGACAACACTGATACCCCAATATAAATTAACTATAGAAATAGAATTTAGTACAAGCTCTAGACAGACTATTCATACCGTGTAAGTAACGTCGTCTGTACTATTTGAATCAAAGCCGGCTTACTTTGCTAATGCAACCATCTTCCAGATATCTTGCTATACATCATTACGAGACGTCGAGTGCTCACGGCACTCCGCCGGCCAAAGTAGGATAACTCAGGATCCCTCTAGGGAGGTCTTGGTCTCAGCCTTTGTATCGGAGGTATCGGTGAGTTTCTGCCACACTGGAGAGATATCTTTGTCCCGCCGGCTGCGTCTATCTAATAAAACCGACTCGGTTTATGCTTTATAAAATATGGAAAAGATTTTGTAGCAAGATTTGTTCCGGATTTCTGCTCATGGACATTGAAGGGAAATGTTTAGGGCGGAAGAGTAAATAAATGCGTATGTATGCTACATCAAACGCTATTAAATCGCCATACTCATATTCCTAAAGAATTCGTTTTAATATAAATATGACAAGTTTTATATTCAGTACAAATCTATACTTCTCACCGTTTTAAATGAGCTAGCTTAAAGAATACATTAGATCTATACTATATATACTAAATGTGGTAAATCTTATCCATTTGTTACGCTATCCAAAGTGCTCTGTTATCCGAAAGAGGCAATCAAGTAACTTAACCTGTGGGAGGTTCTAATAAAAACGGAGATTACCGACACGCGTGCCAAGTTCGATTATTAGGCCAATACATCTCGTCCGCCCGCACCGACCCCGTCACTCATTTGTTATGAGTGTCGGAGCACAGATCTATGGCCGTACGTTATCATTTGCTTCTCAGCCCTTTTTTCAATATGTCAGCCTGTCTACATCATTATCACTCCTGTTCTATCTGAATTTAATTGGGCTCGACTCCATCCCTCATTTTGTTTCATACATCATTTTATCTTTCAATAATTTACCTGTACGTTCCTCATATTATTCTTAGAATTTTAGGCAGCCATTTAGTCTAGTACTTAACAATATAGCTGCATTTCCTTGCTTTAAATGTGACAAATGGCTTTAAGTGATTTATCTTTTGGATTTGGTGTCGTCTTTGTATATTTTAAGCACATAGGAATATGGATTACCTACATACGTTATATTTGTTACTGCCTCCATCGGTAATACTACGAATTCGTATTTAATCTTATATATTCATAGACTGTCAGTACCCCTAGAGCTTTGAGCGTGGAAGAGCCACGAATGTGATACTACGGCTTCGCAGAAAAGCGACGTGAGTCAACACTTGCGTTGTGTTTCTCCGTGTGAGTAAGGTTAGAGGAGGCCCCAACCTTATCAAGTGTCCATGTGTGGTAATTGCATCATAAATCTACGCTTCTGTAAGCTTTTATACCTTTAAAACTTTTCTTGGCATCGCAAAAAACTATTATTCATTCAATAACTTTAAGATTCGTAGAAACTAGTTTTTAATACAGTTCTGGGGTAAGAAATTAACTGTTCTGTCACCGTGCAGCTTGAAAAAAACTTGTTAATTTCTTATTCTTTTTCTACTTCACAAGTCACGGAGGATTCGCGTCGTCTTAATTCGTTTATATCCTGCACGACAAAGTTTAAACCCGGTTAGCAAGCAATTAAGCTATGTATGGCAACAATATTAAGTGCCTTCTCGTCTATGTGGCGTTGGAATTCTGCCAAAACTATATCAAACAGTCCTTTAACTTCTTCATCTCCGATATTAAAATATCTCGTTTTATTTGGCACACAATGTTTTCGCCAAATCATATTTTTATAGAGCACTAAAATGACAAATACAAATGAGATCTGTCATCCACGATTCCGTTCCTATATAAATTATTATAGACGTCAGACTTTTACTTGCCTCCGAAACAAATGAATAATTAATTCGGAAACAAAAAAAAAAACGTTAACAGTAGTTGGATTTCAAGAAAAGAAGTAATGCATCGATATTTCTTTTGTTTTACATTCCAAGAAAAAGATATGAAAAGAGATGAGCGACATAATATTATTAATGGAGAATTATTTTTACAGTCACTAAAATTGTCGTCGTCGCGTCCTTGTTTTGGGAGTTTCTTTACCGACGCTATCAATGGCGAAAGAAAGCCATCTATAAATGTTTGTTTCAATTTGGAGGTCGGCCACGAGAGACGGTTGGCCGATCGCATCATAATATTATTTGTTTATAGTAAAGTGTAGGGACTGCTAATTGAGTTGATTTATCACCCCTTTTTCGTTATCAGATTTATAATTAATGATCTATTTAATGGATATTGAGGGTTGTATTTCGAGACGATCAAAAGACGTTTTAGAGTCACGTTTTAAGTACTTATTTATGTTTTTGAAGGTAAAAATTCTATGAACTGGTGGTTATTGAGGTTTTGAGGAAATTGGCTTCAGTTGAAACGTTTTCGTAGCTTGATTATTCGTCGTGTTTATGTTCGTGTAACACTGCCAGGAGCATACATCAGACGTAGATTGTACATGATTATAGATTCTAGGAAATTGTTGTCTGAATATGTATAATGTTACTAGTTGTACAGGTAGTAATTCAATCTAGAGGTTCTCTTCCCTTTAGTTGCCAGAAAATGCTCCATATTTCTGTGATTTTATTATTTATTTTTCAATTAAAAATACTTTGAGCATTTCACATATTTCATCGAATTGTTTTTAATTCGTCACGCATATTTTCATTCAACCATTGTTTTACACTTACACATTGGTTTTACATTACGTACTTTTTGTCATTGTAATTTATTGGTTCTCATTTAAATAGGACGATACTTATTATTCCAGATTTCGATTAATTATTGAAAATTCTGAATTTAAAGTTGATAAAATGATAAATATTTTCCACCAGAAGAATGCGATCAGAGAACATGTTGCCATTTTACGCGCTATTATATTTACAATGTTGTGTTACTTGAGACACAGATGTTGAATAATAATTTACCAAAATCATGCCTTCTGGTAGAAAGGTCTACAGGTTATAGTGGTTTATTACCTAAGAATCACTTTGTACCTTTTGTCATTTACTTACTAAATCGGCAAACAAGCAGACGGATTACCTGATGGTAAGCAATCAGCGCCGCCCATGGACATGGCAACAACAGAGGAGTTACGAGTGCGTTGCCAACCTTTTGGGGATTTTGGATATTTAGGGATTGGGGGAGGGGAAGGATTGGGCCTCCGGTAACCTCACTCACACGGCGAAATACAAAGCTGTGGTTGTTTTACGCCGGTTTTTTGTGAGGCCGGTGAGAAGACAATTGTGAAAATCAAACCAACGCCAACGCTGAACATAATTGCGAGTCAAGCGAAAAAAGGAACCGTGGCCTCGGTCTAGAGCAGGAGAAGGAACGGGGAGTATTTTAGTCAGTAAGAGTTTGATACTTCCTCTCGCTATACCCTGGGCCAGAGAACCCCTCCTCGATTTTTTTATGTATAATAATATTATAAAGAGGTAAAATTTGTAAGTTTGTATGTAGGGGGTAATCTTTGGGACCGCTGGTCGGATTGCCAAAATTCTTTCACTGGCAGATAGCTACAAGGTTCCCGAGTGCTATAGGCTACATCACGCTATGATCAAATGGAGCTGAGCAGCGGGTGAAACCGCGAGAGAGTAGCTAGTATAATATTTGTTTAAAATAATAATTTAACATCCCAATTTAAATTATTATTAAGCCCAATTGGTTTCCAGTTGATTCTAACTTTACTTCATAATAGAAAAAATCTAGTTTGTTGATTTCTGTGACGAAAACCTTAGTTTAGTAATTTAATATCGTGATAGGTACGTACGTAGGTACTGAACATTTTCGAACATAATCCAATTACAAGCAAGCCAGTTCATCAAATGGAACATTTTACTTTGTTAAAAGACTTAAAATAAATAAAAGGTATTTAATTTAACTCCGTGAGTTTCAATTCTTCTTTAAATGGACTTAAAAAGATAATTTATATACTCATATGTAAAACGAAGAAATACTATGTGTTTTTCTATATTTTTTATGTGACGCATATAATTCTATTTGTGGTGAAGTGGATGCGTTCGGCGATAAGCTATACACATTCAAAAAAGTTGTTTTGGAGTTGTTACGATTAAAACAAGATCGTTAAATTGAATTAAATTTCTTCTTTGTTCTCATTTTATTTCTTGTTTTGTTATAATTTTTTTTTATTTTTATTTAATTACTGAATGGGTATTATAAAACCAGTGTTACCTTATGATGCATGCTGTGACATCTTAAAATGTTGTGCATTTATGTACTATTTTAAAATAATATTAAGTTAAGTTAAGTATTAATGTAACAACTACTGATTGTCCAAATAAATAAATAAATAAATGTGACACCCTGGCAAAAGCGGAGACAAATTACCTGATGGTAAGCAATCGGCACCGCCCATGAACACCTACAACACCAGAAGATTTGCAAGTACATTGCTGGCATTATGCAGATAAGGGGTTTTGGGGATTCAAGGATTGGGGACGTAAGGGGAGGGTAGGCATTGGGCCTCTAACTACCTCACTTACACGGCGAAACAGAACTCTGTGGTTGTTTCAAGCCGGTATTCTGTCAGGCCCTCGTATGACTCCGGTCGAGCTGACCTATTTCGTAAGCATGGCTCTTTCACATTTTGTATATGCAATCTCCTTATAAATCTCTGCATAAGTATCAATTGATCAGATGCCCTGTAGCAGCTATAAATGGTTATTGTAAAGTAGATAGCTTCTTGGCATCGATGTGGTGTAATAAACATGTTCTGCGTGGAAATTGGGAAAGACCTGGGTCATGTAAAGTGAGATCTGGAAATTCTTTCCTTTTTACTCGTATATCTTTGAGACAGACAAAATACGTTTATTTTGTTACTTCATGGACCATTATATTGGGGCCATGTAAAGCGAAAACATTCAAAATCGGTGACTCAATATGACATTTTTTTATAATTACAAAAAACAGAAACAAAAGAATGTGAGTGTTGAATAAAGATATATGAATTGTATGAGGATTAACAATATGAAGATTGAATTCCATATTGTAATTAACCATATATAGGAAATGTTTTATACGAGTATAATGTAAATATTGGATTCTACAACAGAATATAATGGAGCTCTGAGCTGACTAGCGAGACTAAACAGACGTGTCTTTTGTTATTTATAATGCACACCTATAAATAATTACAAAATAAAAAAAAAAAATTTGCGGCGTCAGATTTATATCAAGTAAAGTGTGTCATGAGTGCTTAGTAGGTGACCAACAACTTTGTCATTGTGTAAAATGAACAAATAAACTATTTTTAAACAATTTTTGTTACTGTGTTAGTTATGTCTAACCCAGAAGCCAGCCCGTTTGGCCGTAGCCAATTACTACGGCGAAGCCCACCATCGACGCCATCGGAACCTCCTAGAGATCCTAGCCCGCCTCCAGTCAGGGAAAATGAATTACCAAGTGAAGTAATTTCTACGCCGGAGATACAGAAGTGGATGAGCTCAATTGACTCAATCTTGAATGAAGTCTGCATTATTGTTTCGGAGGGAAAATGAACTCTGAACAGAAGCTTCGAGCTACCAATGTTTGCCGAAAGGTTTCTAGCTGGACTTCTCAAATGGCCATTTTATACCAAGCTCTGAAGCAGAAAACTATCCAGGCCCATAACTCAAATCAGCATTTACAAGAACAGCTGAATATTTCAAACTCTCTGCACCAGCTCAAAGATGCCGTCGAAAATAAAATTCAACCCGAGACTAAATCATATGCCAATATGGTTAAAAAAGGATCGGATACTTTTGTTTGTCCAGAAAATTTGAATTCTGTCGTAATTTATCCCAATGACAAGACCAAAACGAGTGACGAAACAAAGTCTCTGGTCCAAAAGATTATCTCGCCGGAAGAACTTAAGCTGCACGTTCGTGGATTGAAGAAGGTTAGAAATGGGGGTGTCATAATTAATACTGAAACTAAAGGGGACATTAAAAAACTTAAGAACTCAGAAAAATTAGTTTCATCTGGTCTTAAAATTGAAGAACCATCAAAACGTCGACCCAGGGTTGCTGTTATAGGTGTACCAGTAGCCCTTACAGAAAAAGAGGTATTCGATTGCATATTCGAGCAAAACATTACCGACAAGTTGCCGAATATAACACGTGAGTCATTCCTGGAAACAATCAAATTGAGCCACAAATCGGGTAAGAAGAATCTTTCTAACTGTAACTATGTTTTGGAAGTTCCTGCCAGCATTAGGAGAGCATTAATTAATCAAGGCCGAATCTTCATCAATTAGACGTCATGTCCGGTCCGAGATTTTACTATTGTGACAAGGTGCTTTAATTGCCAACAGTTTGGTCATGCGGCCAAGTTTTGCCGAGAAGCTATTGCTACATGCAATCACTGTGGAGAAACTGGCCACTCCTTCAAGGACTGTAGTAACAAATCTTCTCCCTCACAATGTGCGACGTGCAAACGTTTTAAGCGTAAATGTGACCATCCAACAGGGGATATGAGTTGCCCAGCTCGCAAATACGCAGAAGACTACTACATTAATTTCATAGACTATGAAGGGGCCTAATGCTACCACACACCTCAGTATGTAAGCACTTTAGAAATAAACTTTTATTTTGTATTCTTAAAAATTGTTAATTTGTAATTATTATGACCACTCAGCTAATAGATGACCTAGACAGTTTTTCTGTGTCTGACGCGCAAGTATGCAATTTAAAAATAATCGCACATAACTTAATTTCGCACGCTGACTTTGCATGCACTTGCCCTGCTTTGGTAAATGCTGATTATACTAAATATTTAGGTGTAACAATTGACACAAATCTGAACTTCCGTAAACACATCGGTCTCTTGTGTACTTGATCGTATATGCTATTGATGAGTAAATTGATCTATTTCTAAAAACTTCTAGAAATCGTACAATGTTGGTTACTAGTCCGTAAGAAAGAAACACTTTAAGTGTTATTTTAAATCTGTTTTATAATTTTTATATGTATAATATTTAGTCTTGTAGTCATAAACAATATACTTTTTTCATTAGTAATATTAATTGTATTTGCCCTACGTATTAAAAAGTCGAAGACTGATGGCCTGAAACACAGGTTTACATAAACCTAGCTCGGGCAGGTCATTTTAATATCGTATGTCCTTGTTAATAACAAGTATTTTATAATTGTGAAAATAATAGTATAAGTTGTAATTACCTTGCATTATATAAATACCTAAAAGTTAACTATTGAAATTACTGTGGCTTATTATAAACAATATTTTGTAGAAAGTTATTAATAAATTTTATTTATTTATTTTATATTCCTCGCAACCCTCACCGTTAAAGTCTAACGTTCAAACGTAACTTTGTCTAAACTCTAAGTGAAATAAATGTGACAGTGATTTGAATCAACTGTAGGTATAAACTTAGTGAAACTTTCAATTAAAACAAACTAAAGGACTATCCAAAAGAAACAAATAAACCTACACACAAACCACAAAAGGCTTTAAAAACATTTAATTAAAACTGGTGTCCAATGACTGGGCCCGGTGAATGTGTCGCGTTCTCAGGCAACGTGCGACACGACACCGTGAGACTTGTCGCGCGACTGAGCGTCAGGCATCGCTGCGCACGACCGAAACGCGCGACTTTTTACTTTTATTATTTGATACCGCAAGGATTGAGAAATTCTCTTTAAATGTTTGAGACTACTGCAATGTTCTAAGTGCAAGTTGCCAGACGACGAACGAATACGTTAAGAAATATATGCGAAATGGTATCGCTGAATTAATGTATATATTATACTTTAAAGTTTCATGTAGGTATCTTAGAAACTATAATGGCAATGCTTTCTTGTATTTGGGTTTTTGTTAAGGTATATTAAAACACTTCTTTTTATTCACAACTGTAGGTATAGGCTACAGAAAAAAATCAGCCTACTTTTTTCTGCTACGTCAGCACGTATTAACTGATGGTAAGCTATCGGCGCCGCTTATGTAAAACCAGAAGAGTTACGAGTTCATTGTTGACCTTTTGGGAACTAGGGTTGTGCAAGTTCAGGGATTAGGGAAGGGAGAGGAAGGATTGGGTCTCTGGTATCCTCAATAACAAGGAAAGACCCAACGCTGTGACTGTTTCATGCTAGTTTTCTGTGAGGCCTTGGTCATCACTCCGATGGAGTCATTAGTATCGAAGCATTGCTCTTCTACATTTAATATGTAAACTTATACGTACTTGCTGATCTAAAGCGATGCCATATATATTGTACCTATTGGTTGTGCCGCCGATATCTAGAGCAAGAGAGCAGTTTGTTTTGAAATAAAAGTAGGTACTTTAAACATATGTATGACTACACGTAAAGTATAGAAAACCAGTTTGCTCTTTGGCTCTTACCAAAGATTCAAAGATTATTTATTGTATTTGTTTTGCTAGTGGTTGTGAAAATTTGATAAAATGAATTGTAGCACTTATTTTGTACAAACACTTTAACCTACAACTTGGAACCTTGTTTCTAGCTGCTTATTTCTTTCTAACAGGCTGATTTTTTAATGGTTAGATAAACGTTTTAACTGTGGGAGCCATGTTTCGGCACGAACGGGTAGGCTCGACCGGAGCGATACCACGGCCTCACAGAAAACTAGCGTGAAACAACCACAGGGTTGTGTTTCGCCGTGTGAGTGAGGTTACCGGACGCACAATCCTTCCCCTTCCCCAATCCCTCCCCAGTCCCTAAATCTCCAAATCCCTCGTAACTCCTCCGTTGCGGGTGTCCATGGACGGCGCTGATTGCTTACCATTAGGTAATCCGTCAGCTCGCTTGCCGACCTACTACATAAAAAAAAAAATATCTGCGGAATAATTATGATGCTGTCGCGTGTTTGTATAAGTGTCACAATGTTTGTATGACAGTGATAAAAACAAATTTATTCCTGAGATAAAATTTATCTGACTATTTTAAAATCAGTCCTAAATAGGTAAGTCAACAATTATTACACTTTTTCATCACTGTAAATAAAAAAGTCAATCATTCGTTAAACTACGAAAGACTGCGTATAAAGAAAGCTTGCTTAACTCAAACAAATATAATATACAATGTGTATATACACTCATACAGTTTAATTAGTTGCAGAATTAAATAAGATCAAAAGGACAAACATAATTATTATTCGCGTCTGTTCTTAAATACTACTTTCATTTGACGTAATAAGATTTTCTTCATCAACTCACTTAAATGAACAGACTCCTAAGTTTGATGTAAAAAGTTTCAATCTCTGTCTGTAGATGCTGTTAGATTTTTCTGTGCTTTATAATACTTTTGTTTAGTTACAAGTGGATTAAAATAAATAATTTTATTGCTAATTGGATCGTAATTTTGTTTTGCTAATAGATCAGAGATTTGCTTACTTACGTTGTTAATAAAGCCAGTTGAATTTAACATTATACTTGTTTAGTTTTATTATAATGTCTTCAATAAAATATTGGTACAATATATTTTTTTGTGTAATAAGTCGGCAAACGAGCAGACGGATTACCTGATGGTAAGCAATCAGCGCCGCCCATGGACACCCGCAACGGAGGAGTTACGAGTTCGTAGCCGACCTTTTAGGGATTAGGGATTTGAAGATATAGGGATTGCGGAAGGGTCCGGGAAGGGGAAAGATTGGGCCTCCTGTAACCTCACTCACACGGCGAAACACAACGCTGTGGTTGTTTCACGAAGGTTTTCTGTGAGGCCGTGGTATCACTCCGGTCGCGCCGACCCATTCGTGCCGAAGCATGGCTCTCCCACACTAAAATTTCTTAGAATCTATAAAAAATAACCAGATTTAAAGGTTGAAAATAAGTATAACTTGTACATAATACTATAAGAGTGTCTGGTTGTATAAAGAGGGATGCACAAAGAAGTTTGGTATAAGAAAACGAGTACCGGAGATGAGGACATTAAGGGAATGTGTAGTGTAAGTGGAGGACGGAGAATGTATTACTGGGTGGTTGACTAATAGGACCAATTAGACTATACTATATGTTTTTATCATGTATGCTGTAGCTCTTTTGGGCTACTTTTAATGAAACAGGAGACTGCACAAAACATAGGTATATACATATTTCGCAAACTACATTAAGACCGGCAGCGCAACGACACAAGGAAATTTCCGAAGTCTTTGACGTTGATCAGCCGAGTGTGTATGAAGAAAGAAGCGGGCGTTCGCGCTTCGGTCCCGGCCCACGCATCGCCTCCGTTATGATCCATAGCCATACTCGTAGTAATGCGCCGACATGTATGTATTACGAATGTTCTTAAGTTTAGTGTTTATATTTAAAGTATTGTAATGTATCCTTTTTTTGTGAGGGGAAAATCTTCAAGTGTCTTCTCCTGCCCTGGGTCGGGCGGCAGTGTCAGACTCTTGCTGACTAAAAACCCCCGTGTTCCTTCTCCTGGTTTGGGCCGAGGCTGCGGTGACTTATTGTGCCTACCCTGCAACCCCGGCTGAATTGTGTCCAGAGTTGGGAAAAGCAAATATCGATAAGGATGATGCCTAGTGGTTTATAATTTCGGATTTTTCTATGCATGGTAATCTGAACGCAGGCTTTACTTGCTCGATGTAAGATTTGTTCTTCTTTGTGCGTTGCCAGATATTTAAAAAAACAATATACATAGTCCTTAAGTAATTTTCATTAAAAAAATGTTTTATTTTTTGTTTGTTTTTATAAAATTTAAGCTGTTTAACTGTAAAATGCTGTGTATAGTTATAATTCGGCTTCAGGTTTATACAACGTGCATACTTAACGTAACAATAATGCTTAACCTGTTGTTTGTTTGTGTACCAATAAAATAAAAAATAAAAGTATAGAAGAATTTTTAAAAACAGGCAATGTATGGAGAAGCCTTTGACTGCACGGTTGGTGCGGTGGCTTGGCAACTAGCTGCCGCGCAACGTGTCGCGGGTTCGATTCCCGCAAGGAACAACTCTTTGTGTGACACACAAATTGTTGTTCCGGGTCTGGGTGTCATGTGCATGTGAAATTGTATGTTTGTAACCGCACCCACGACACAGGAGAATATCCTAATGTGGGGCAACGTTTTTCTAAAAAACAAAAAAGAAAAAATACATGTAACATACAATTGCGTTCTTATGTTCCAATGTATGTAGTTAAAGATACAGAAGTATATTGTTAGGGCTTTTTCGTAATGCGCAAAAGATCGACTATAGCTATTATGTATTAACGAGTATAAATCAGGACAAGAAAACAAGATGAAGTGATCGCTTTTAATTATAACAGTAACGACAGAACTATTGACAGACTTACGAAAAAACGAAACGGAACGTAAGAATGAAATGTGATAATGAAAAAAGAACCTTGAGACGTGGACAAACAGAATAAGATTGATGAACTTGTACCTAGTATTAACTATCAAAGTATTTCATTATACTTGAGAACTTAGTTCTACACAGTTATTGATACAAACAAATAAAATTATATTTAGGCGATTGATTGATTGTTTTACTAAGAGCATTTGCTCCTATCATATTACTATCAAAATGACTAAAATGTATTTTGTCTTTGTAAATCTGATATCTTTACTGAATTAGTCCGAGGTGAATGAACTTTAGTATGAGTCGGATTACTCGTAGCTTTAATAAATATAACGTGTAATTCAATTTATTTGAGGAAGGTAGATTGGAAATTATTTTCTTTATAGGTATAGGTATCTTAGCAGGTAAACAGTTAAGTTTTTCTATATGTTTTTTTTAAAGCAATATTTTTGTCAATATATTTTTTTATTATATTCCAGTCAGCATTGACTACTACGAGAAATAATACTTAGTTGCCATCATCATCAGATCGACGGTTTCTACTAGTGAACAAAGGCCTCTCCTGGTTCAAAAGATGGTCCATCTAACATGATTACTGTAGAAATTAGTTTAATCTATCAAGCCCCAAGTGAACACCGGCGTTAGCGCACCAGACCTATTGTCTTACTAGTGTGCCTCGAATAATCCCGATGAAAGGTTTTTTTGTCTCCTGCCCAGGTCAAGGCCAGAGAGAGTGTCAGACTCTTGCTGACTAAAACCCCCGTTCCTTTTTCTGCTCTAGGCCAAGGCTGCGGTGCCTCATTACGCTTGCCCCACAACCCCGGCTAAACATCAGCCCTATATGGCCTAACCTGACCTAACCTTTGTGGTGGTTTATTGGCTCTAAGGTGACGATGGATAAAAATGTCGTGGTGGCCCGGAGGTTAAGAAGCCCGCTTCTCATGCATGAGGGTGTGAGTTCGAAACCTGGCAAGTACCAATGTAACTTTTTTAGAGTTATATGTACTAACTAAGATTATTTAGACACCACTGACAAACGGTGAAGGTAAACATCGTGAGGAAACCTAGACTTATAATTTCTAATTATATGTTTGAAATCGCCAACCCGCATTGAGCAAGCGTGGTGATTAAAGCTCAAACCTTCTCCGTGTGAGAAGAGGCCTTTGCTCAGCAGTGGGTACTTATAGGCTGATGATGATGATGATGATGATAAGGTGACGTCGGAAGGGTTAAAGATACAATAGCTACAATCGTATACTTCTTTGTTACAGTACCGACTGCGCACGCACAAGGTGTGCTTGGCAAGAAAGCAGCTCTGCCGTGCGACATCCAGCCGCTGGCGGCCGAGGATCATGTCTCCATGGTGTTGTGGTTCAAGGAAACTGACGGCGAACCTCTTTATAGGTATGTAGTACTATGATATGTCTACTTAGAATCTAGAATATTTTTATGGCATATATAGGCCTGGTAAAGAATAGGTTATGCCCATAAATAGCGCGGGGGTGGCAAGACTAGAAGAGTTACCAGGGGATTTGGGTATTAAAAGATGTGGGGATTGGGATGTAGGAGAAGGAGACAACCTCACTCATACGGCGGGACAAAATGCATTACATTGTTTCACGCCGGTAATCTCTAAGGCCGTAATATCACTCCGGTCGAGTCGGACGGGGCATAGCTCTCCCACCCCTAAGTACGAGTATTATTTACTTTTTTTTTTAATTTAAAATTATAATACGTGTTTTTTAAACGCTTTTAAAATTCGACTTATATCAATAAACAAACATCTTACTAAGATTAAATCTTAAAGAATATAAAATATACAAGTAGGTATATAAACTTTTACCACCCATACTTAACATATTGCGATTTACTGATATTGATTCGCAATAGAAAGTCTAAATGCGAAAACATCTGAGAAAGCAATCTGAACCAATGCTTTCAGATACGGGGATAAGCTAAAACGCACTTAGTTATTCGGTTACTGGATTGAACCGGTCGGGTGCATTTCCGTGTTATTCCACATTCTCACAGCACGCTGATATTTCAAAGGTCGTTTCTTTTTATAACTTTCAAACAGATATAAATAAAATATTTAAATGTCAATGGATGATTCAATCCAATTTTCAGCTCCGAGCCAGTCACACACATCTTGCCAGCGATGACATTTTATGGATATGGTTTTGTCCAATCAAACATTTATCTGTTCCTATTTTGATGAAAAAATTTTTGGTCAAATAAAATGAAAATATGTAATAAAAGAAGGATTTACATAAACAACTAAATAACAATAAGTTTTATGTAAATTTTCACTGAATCCACACATTGTATACAATAATCCAAAATATACATGTAAATATATACAATCTCGTGACAGCCAAACGATCTTGAAAATGTCAAACGTTCTGAATTTTTCAACAAACAATGTTACGACGGAGGAGCAGCACAATATCATGGAATGTCAAAAAGCTAAGAAAAGGTCGCAACACGTAAAAAGCACAATAAGAAACACTGCATATTTAATGTGGATACTGAACAAGAAAGTGGAAGTGTTTTAGACACGGGAATGTTTGTTAGAGCTCGCTAGACTTATGTGGATAGGACTTTACCGCGGCACCCGGGTTTGCTTGCAGCTCTCTCCTCGATTGAATGCTAAGAGCACGCAGATTGATTGCTCCACGTTGGCTCGGAAGTGCAGCGGGGACTAAAAGGCTTACACATTTTATCGACTAGTTTTATACAGATAAACTTCGGGTTTACAAGTGTATTTGTTTTGTTCTTAGGGAGCTAGCTTTATAGAGTGACGCATTTGTTTAATGTTGTGTCGTACAGACTGGAGGACTTATTTTATACTGTATTGTTTGGTACTGAAGTAGAATGCTTGCTTGTAGTTGAGTTTAATATTATTAAATGTATGAGTTAAACAATTTGGTTTTTTTATGTGATAGGACGGCAAACGAGCAGACGGATTACCTGATGGCAATCAAGTAACGCCGCCCTTCGACACCCGCAACACTAAAGGAGTTACGAGCGCGTTACTAGCCTTGTAGGGATAAAGGTTTCGGATAGTTAAGGATTGGGAAGAGATGGAGGAGAGGGAGGGATTGAGCCTGCGGTAATCCAATATCACGGCGAAACACAGACACAGCGGTGTGGTTGTTGCACATCGGTTTTCTGTGAGGCCGCGATTTCACTCTGATCTTACCTCTCTCTCTCTCTCCTCTGACCGAAGCTTGGCTCCTTAATTATTTTCTTAAAATCTATTATTATGTTTGATAAAAACATTGGTAATGGTTTTGCGTACATCAACAAAGATGGTTTTATGATAACAAAAAATGATATATTTCGACAGAAATATATTTCTTTTGTTTAAATAAAAAAAAAACAAAACCGCAATGCCTCGTTTAACTAAAATTCGTAGCATCATAACACTTATTTCAAACAACACCCACTAGATCTAAAATATCTTATTTTGTATTACGATAATAGATTTCTTGTTGTACCCTCGAGCTAATGCTCACAAGGACAGGGTCTTAACGACGATACTGTTACAAGTACCACTTTCCGCCTATCAAACCTTTAGAAGGCGATAAGGAGTTCTTAGACCGCCCGGGTCATTACTCAGTAGCTATCGGATATTAATTAGCTCTACGTATTCATAGATCCCTTGTTTTGTTTACAATAGGTAATCTGATCTTATAGTATCCGTAACTATTTCTACATAACTTTGTGTATTGTCCTGTGTAGGATTTATATCAGAATACCGTCTATATAAATAATATTATGTACCTAAGCCATTTTGTTTTAATAAGCTTTTATTAACTTGCAATGTTACTGTGTATGTATGTCTGTGTAGCGGAATCTTGCAACTCAAGAACTTTTGGGTATACGTTTAGTTGGCATGACCATAAATGCTTAGTTTTATTACTTTTAATCAGTAAAATGAATGTAATGTGTTTATTCCTGAGTATTATTTACTAAACTAAGTCTATTTAAAATTTTGTTTCATAACATTTTATTTAGGTTGGGTAGCTTGAACATTGGCAACATATTATTCACCTCGATTGGTTCCTAAAATTAAGTACTGTACCATATCCTCTAAACTTTTCGTGACCTAACAGTAAACTGCTAGCGGTAGCTAATCTACCAAGTGTGAGGAGCAGGTCAGAATAGAAGGGGAAGGGAAGAGACCTTTGTTCAGTAGTAAACAATTCCTAGCATTCAGTCTTTTTTTAGCCTTGACCCCAAACTAGAATGTTATTCAGTATAGATATATGGAAACCATTTAGGACACGGGCATCAAGTAACAGCAGCCGGTCTCCCAGGCGCTGCGCCATCCGTGCATTCAATTCTGCACCTGCCATCATGCCTTTCATCACAGCAGATATATTTATTTTTTACGATTCGTAATAATATTGTTCTTTTTCCCTAGCTACGACGTTCGAGGCCGGCTAGCCACACAGCCGAAGCTCTGGTCTTCAACATCAGGTTTCGGTACTCGCGCCTACTTCCGAGCAGCTGCTAACCCAGCGGTACTGTTCGTGGACAGCGTGGTGTCTACTGATGCAGGGGTCTACCGCTGCAGAGTGGACTTCAAGAACTCTCCTACAAGGAACTTGAGGGTCAACTTCACAGTTATAAGTAAGTCTTTAAAAACTTTAATTTATATTATCTGGTCACATTGCTCATATAAAATGATTCTACAAATATTTAACATAGATTTTACTAATAGTAGTTGTTTTTGTACGGGGAAAATCATCAAACGGCTTCTCTCACCTAGTGTGAGGTAAGAGGGAGAGTCAGATTTTTACTGACTAAAAACATTCCGTTCCTTTTCCTAAAGTACTATCTAGGTACTTTATTTTTTTAAGCAAATACACAAAGAATGATAAGTGCAATATAATGTGTGGGGTGTTAGAAAGCGAAAATGAGCTGACAATGATTTTCTCTCATCAATAAAAGTTGTCACAAATCTGTCAGCAATGTATCGTCAATTATACTTTCAATTACATCACACACATCATCAGCATATAAGTGCCCACTGCTAAGCAAAAACTTTTTCTTACACGGATAAGGTTTGGGTCTTAATCATTCCGCTTGCAAGGCGGATTGGCGATTCCAAACTTATAATTAGGCATTATAAGTCCAGGTTTCCTCATGATCTTCCCCTTCACCATATGTCAGTGGTGTCTAAATAATCTTAGAAAGTACATATACACACATTGGTACTCGGGCATCTAAACCTTCAGGCTACCAAGACTTTCCAATATAAATATAGAAATGTAGAACTTATACCTTATCAATTAAGTGTAAATAATTATCGCCCTGAATGTCAACGTGTAGGCACATAATGTATTTACCGAGTTTGAAAGGAAACTGAGACGGATTACTGAGAAATACATGTAGGCGTACTGAATGAGGGAGCCAAACAGTTTAGTTGTATCCTGAAATTAGTTTAAAGATTTTCAATATCTTTAAAAGATATTTAACCTAGATAGAATATCTTTTGTACAATTTTATCGCTAGTTATATATATTATTTATTCGTGCTTTCTATTAATCCAAATCCAAACTAATAGTAAACGAAAGTAACTCAGACTATCTGTCTGTCTGTCTTTTCTTCACGCCTAAACTACTGAACCTATTTGTGTTAAATTTGGGACAGACTTAGTTTGGAACTCGACAAAGTACATAGAATAGTTTTTAACCAAAAGTCTCCTGGAAGTCAAGTCTATTCCACGCGAACAAAGTCGCAGGCAAAAGCTAACGCTTTCTAGAAGATTACTTGAAATTAAGGAAAGACTACTTTTTTTTTTTAATATTGTGGAAGTCCCTCTTGCTACCAATATAGGTACTATGACAAAACCATGGTATCAAAATAGTATTAGGACGGATAGATGTCACAATTTCGCTACTAAGGTCTTTTTATTACATGAAAAAATATGAAATTTTCGGCAGTCATTTTAATGATTTTTCTGGGGTATATTATGATGGCGTCGCGTCAAAATGTTTGTATAAGACAGTCACAGCAACAGTTTTATTCCTCAGATAACATTTATCTATACTATTGAAAAATCAGCCCTAAATCTATTCAACCAACGTATTAATACATATAAGGGTTTTCGGACAAAATCCACGTTCACGCAAACGACCTCCAATATAAAATATAATTTGGATAAAATTAAATTTACCTCAAACCTTTAATGTACATTACAAACAGTATTACATAATATACCTACTTACATTGGAGGGAATCCTTATAAAAACATTATTATTAACCATGGCAACGTAAGTTCATTCATTATATAAAAAATATTATAAATATGTTAAGGTTAGAGCTATTATTATTTATAACTTATAAAGATAACAGATTGTATGTATTTATGGATTATCCTTTTATGTAAAAACTACAGAACGGTGGTCTAGATTACACCTATATGCTACTTTTTACCCTTGTATTGCAACCGATGTCGTTAGTAGAAATAAGTATAATAATCATCACAATAGATATTGTGGTAAAAAATATAGAAAATCGACTGTTTCTGGAACTCTAAATAAAATATTTAGTATGTAATAATATTCGTCAATGTTCCTTCCAAGCATCATCATCATCATCATCAGCCCTTTTCAGTCCACTGCTGGACATAGGCCTCTCCTATTGCACGCCACTGGGATCGATCTTCGGCCACTCGCATCCAGCTCCTGCCAGCCATCTTGCGCAAATCATCACTCCACCTTGCCTGAGGACGTCCTACATTACGTTTGCCGAGACGCGGTCTCCACTCAAGAACTCGTCTACTCCAACGGTCATCGGTTCTTCGGCTAATATGGCCAGCCCACTGCCATTTCAGCTTGCTAATCCGGTGGGCTATGTCGATTACCTTGGTTCTCTGCCGGATCACCTCGTTTCTGATTCGATCTCGCAGAGAAACGCCGAGCATAGCCCTCTCCATAGCTCGCTGAGTGACTTTTAGCTTGTGAACCAGCCGCACCGTCAGTGTCCACGTTTCGGCTCCGTATGTCATGACAGGTAGGACGCACTGATTGAAGACTTTCGTCTTTAGGCACTGTGGGATCGACGACGTGAAGACTTGACGCAGCTTTCCATATGCTGCCCAACCTAGCTGAATTCTTCTATTCACCTCGTTCTCGAAGTTGTTTCTACCCATCTGCAATGTCTGCCCGAGGTATACATATTTTTGAACGACTTCGAGAACAGCGCCGTGTACTGCAATCGGTTCCGGTAGTACATGTTCATTGAACATGACCTTGGTTTTATCCAAGTTCATCCGTAGGCCGATGCGTATAGAAGAGTCAGCCAGGTCATTCAGCATCCGTTGTAGGTCCTGCAGCGTTTCTGCTACGATGACGATGTCGTCTGCAAATCGCAAGTGAGAGATGTACTCGCCATTTATGTTGATGCCGCGTCCTTTCCAGTTCAGCGTCTTGAACATATCCTCCATTGCATTTGTGAACAATTTCGGGGAGATAACATCCCCTTGTCTCACACCTCGATGCAACGGTATCGGCCTTGTTTGCTGATCCTGTACTTGGACGGACATGGTGGCGGCCTCGTAGAGACATCTCATCACTTGGATGTATCGCCAATCTACTTGGCATCGCTGCAGGGACTCCAGAACAGCCCAGATTTCGACCGAGTCAAAGGCTTTCTCATAGTCCACAAATGCTAGGCACAGGGGCTGATTATACTCCTCAGTCTTCTGTATAATCTGCCGCACTGTGTGGATGTGGTCTATGGTGCCGTATCCGCTCCGAAACCCAGCCTGCTCCGGTGGTTGGAATTCGTCAAGTCTTCGCGCAAGGCGGTTCGTGATCACTCTCGAGAACAGCTTATAGACGTGGCTTAAAAGGGAAATGGGTCGATAATTCTTCAGTAGGGTTTTGTCACCCTTTTTGAAGAATAAGACGACCACACTCCGACTCCACGCCTCTGGAGTTCTCCCTTCAAACAGGACAGCGTTAAATAGCTTTTGCAGCTCCCTGAGTACCGGTTTGCTGCCTGCTTTTAGAAGCTCTGTCGTAACGCCATCCTCTCCAGGGGCTTTTCCATTTTTAAGCTGTCCAAGAGCATTCGAGCACCGGAGATCGTGTCGCACGTGTTTGCTAATCTCTCGGTTTAGAGCCCGCTTCTCTGACGAAGTGACGGGTGGGTTTTCACGTCGTCTCTTCATAAGCCCTAAAGTCTCTTCCGAAAGCTTCGACTTCTTGCCCTTACGCTGCATTTCACAAAATCTCGTACCTTCTTCCCTGAGAACTCGAACCACGTTTTCAAGGTTCCGGTTAACGTCGGTTGTGGTTTCCAGGGCAGCAAATCGGTTCTCCAGGTTTAACTGAAACGCTTCAGATCCCATTTTGATTTGAAACAGGGTTGGTCGGAGCCTGGCCTTCATCAAGCGGACTCGTTCGGCTCTGAAGTCGATATTCAGAGAGCCTCGGACGAGTCGGTGATCGCTACCGGTATTAAACCTATTAATCACGGAGACGTCTCTGAATATGTGCCTTTTGTCCGCCATGATGAAGTCGATCTCGTTCTTTGTCATAGTGTCGGGGCTTTGCCACGTCCACTTCCTTTGGGGCTGCTTCTTAAAGAATGAATTCATTAAGAACATCCCCTCCCGTTCGAGGAAATTGACGAGCATTTGCCCCCTATGATTCCTGTTTCCATACCCATGGGATCCTACTACCGATTCACTGCAATTTTGTACTCCCACTTTGGCGTTAAAGTCCCCCATAACAATGTTGAAGTGAGTCCTAGTGGTGGAGTGGAGGGCCCTCGATATATCATCGAACATCTCCTCCACCTCATCATCGGAGTGTGCCGAGGTCGGTGCGTACACTTGGACCACCTTAAGGCTATACCTCTCGGTGAGCTTTATAATGAGGTACGCCACCCTGTTCGACACACTCGACATTTCCACAACATTGTTAGATAGGGACTTGTTAACCAGAAACCCAACGCCACCTTGGGATTTTTGGTCTCCCTCACGGAAGTACATCAGGTGGCCTGATTTGAGAGTTATCGTGTCCTCCCCCTCTCTTCGGACTTCACATAACCCTAGTATGTGCCACCTGATCTTCCCAAGTTCCACCTCTAGTTGCGCTAGATGCGAGTCAAGCCGTAGCGTGCGTCCGTTGTACGTCGCCAGGGTCAGTCTGTTGTGGTGGCCTCCCGTAGCCCGGAGATTCTTAGCACCCCCTACCCCACCGTTACCATGGTCGCCACCATGACCAGGAATAGTGGGGCTGCCGGGAACTGGGGGCCGTGGCCTTCGTTTTTTGCCCATAGGAGGTATTGCCCATAATCGCCACGCTGGGCAGGCGGGTTGGCGATCGCAGGGCGAAACTTTTCGCACCGGTAACGCTGCTGCCCGTCACCGGCCTGCGGTACTTAATTTCGCCTGTTTGTAAGGGACGGATATACCGCCGTCGGTCGGTCGCCAGAGCCTCGTTCGTTGACCAGCAGGATGCACCGCGTGCAGGTGAGGTTGGCTTGGGGCGAAAGATGGAAGTTCGCCCCCTTACATCCCTTTCCTTCCTTCCTTCCTTCGTTCCTTCCAAGACTAGTATTATTTCTCGGAATTTTTTCCGTTCCGTCTTAATAAAATGGTTGACAAATAGTAAAGTAATCTTACTAGTGTATGTATAATTTTCCGAAGTCAGAAACAACATCTGTCTTAATGTAAAATATCAAGCTTATCAACTAATCAACAGCTTTAAAGCTGCGCAGTTTATAATTAATTCTAACCTTTAAACTGGTTTTATATTTTTTTACTTAATTTTAAAGTTCAAGCCCTTCAGAGAATATATATAAAGTTGAATTTCCAGTGAACTGCGATAATTATAAATAATTAACATTCAGAGTGAAGCCAATTAATTTCACCTTAACACTCTATTGGTTGGGTAATTAACGTCGTGTACTCGTAAGTGCATAAAAGTCCGGCGGGCAATTAATTTTCAGGCGCGTGAACTTCAATTTACTTCAATTACATAACATTTAATTAAGATGGCGTAAAACTGGACAAATTTAATCAGAACATGCTATCTATTACAGCGTCCAATACTCCCAGAAATAGCATGAAACACGATTTATTTATTAAGTAGTTCGGGTTATCTAAATTTTATGAGCGTACCACGCAGTATGTATCGCCCCACATCGATCTTTAGTCCTGAACTCCAGAATTTTGGTCTTTAGGGACGGCATTTATCTAGCTCACAGACTCTGGGAAATAAAATTATTACAAATGCCGCCTTATTTATATCTTGACCTTCCGAAAAATTGTTCTTTACTAAAATGAATGTCCATTCAGACTTGGGAATAAAATTTCTTTCCAAGTTTTAGGACCGAAATATTTCTGCGTCGATTTCATTGTTACTACAATACAATAAAATTAATTTCTTCCCGGTAAAAGTTAATATAAGGAAACGGTAACATTAAACTAACAATAAATAATTACAGAGTTTAAAATGTAGTACGAACAGATTGTTTTTGATTAAACAACTTTGGAAATCAACAATTTTCTTTAAGTACGAAGTTTATTCATGGCTCAGCCTGTCACAATGTAAAATGATAAATCTAGTTTTATAAGAAGAAAATATAAAAGACTTCTCTTCAGAATTTTAATTAAATATGAAGATTTTGACTGAAACACCAAGAAAAAAATTCATGTATATAAATGAGAGAGGTTCACAAGAAATTGAATATGCGATGAGCAAGGACCGGACATCAGGCGGCGCTTTGCAAAACCATTCAAGTTCAGGACTGTTCATAATACGGGCCTCGGATAAATTATTATATTTTATTTATTTATTCATTGATATGGCGACACTTAAATCAAATACATCAACAGTTTTATTAATGAATATTTTAATTGCAATTTAATTCTCAACGAGCACGCACGCTTGTTAAATAGAAACTTGCAATCAACGCAAAACACAACATCAAACAGAAAAGAAATTCTTGCAGTTAAAACTTAAGCCCCCGGTACTGAGAAAGCCATCCACCTCCGCCACTTCTTTCTTAATTAATTTCCCTGCGGATTTCAAGATTGTTTAATGAGTTCCCTATGTCACGTCACGCGTAATTAAATAGTGGCTGTGTAAAGCCCGGTTTGTACCAGCCGCAGAGGAATGTGTGGCGGGCTAAGTAAAATGCCGTGTGCCGTAGGATTACCTATTTTATCCGACGGAAATAAAGCCAGAATTAATTATGTATAAACCTTAGCATTACTGCTTATTATTTACTATGACTTGCCAAGTGTAGGCGAAACTCCATTCTAATTATAATAAAACGTAAAAAAAATAGATTTTTTCACGAAATTAATGAAAATCTTAATTAAGCATCTTTCTTTCGGGAAATTTCTGACCACTTGTACTTAATTAAGTTTAATTAATTAAATTAGGTAGTACGTTTTAATGTGCTTAGCTCATTATTTAATCACGAATCAAATGGATAGGGAGGAAAGAAATAAAACGCGAAATTAATCTAACTGTCAGCATAGCTAACACAATAAATATAATTTATAACGGCTGTCCGTTTGTCGGCGTCATCACGGGACGACTAATCATGATCTATTCTCGCAAACAATGAGAGCTGACGAGGCGATTTCAATGCAATTAATAAAACATGTTGTGAATTTATTTGTTAAATACAATATAATAATAATTGCGTTTCTATTTTGTTTTAATCGGATTTCACCGGCGGCCTGTGCGTGCGTCAGATGTTCCTTATCACTTGAAAATTATACAGCTTGCCTTCTTGTTGGACTGTTTACAATGAAATACTGAAGCGAGGGTGTTTGTTAATGTGCGACTATGTGAGATATTATTGCGCCTAATGTGTCTGATTATATCTCCATTTACCCCGCAATGTGTTCATGGCGAAATGATAATTGAAATTGGCTTATAATAAAGATTAATGAAGTTGTTCTTTGAATTACTTTATTTGTTTTTGTTATGGGATAGGTCCACAAACGAGCGGACGCATTACTGGATGGTAAGCAATTAGAGCAGCCCATGGACACCTACAACACCATGTTACAAGTGTGTTGTCTGTCTTTCAGGTTTAAGGGATTTAAGGATTGGGAGTTTGGGGATGCGATAGTAACCTTACTAACACAGGAAACCGGTGTTGTTGCACGCTGGCTTTCTGTGAGATTTTCTATCTCTGTGGTTGAGTCGGCCCATTCGTGCCGAACCATGGCTCTCCTACACTTTTGGTATACAAACAGTTTATGGAAAATGCATTATTCTATGAATAGGTAGTAAATGTCTAGACTTTAATGCTAAGGTCGCTATTACTTAATAATTTCCATGTCATTATTTCATCAAGTTTTAAAAATAATATTTATGTTAAATGGAATTTATTGCTAGGCGAGACATTTTGAGCCGACCATTCTAATTCCATTTTGTCGGAAATGTAGATATGTACAAACGTTAGCGAAAGATGGAAAATTGAAATTCTTACACTGGTGAATTGTTTAAATGAGGGATTTAATATATTTTAATAACAAATTGAGTATAAGATAAGTGTTGTCATCATAACTATTCTTTAGTTGATTCATCGCTAAACAACAATTTTCTTTTGTTATTGAAAAACCCTTTACTAATTAACATATTACAATATTTTTTGCTTAGTCGTAATTATATATAAAACAAAGATAACTGAAATAACTTAATATAAAACATATTTTAATAGACTTCGTATTTTTTATGTTTCTCCGTCATGGTTGCGTCTACATGCGATTTCACATATATATCACACCCATCCCGGAACAAAAGCTTGTGGATGTCACAAAGAGTTGTTTTGTACGGCAATCGAAGCCACGATCCTACGGGGCTAGTCTCAAATCCAAACTGCACAAAACACATTTTTACTATAATTTTATTGTAATAATAAACACAAAAAAATAAATCAAATAAATGTATCAGTCATGGAAATTGTGTCACCCTCTATTTCCCAAGGCTTGGAGAACCATCAAAAAGTTGGTATTTTTTATCAACTTTGTGTGGAGTTAAAGTTAATTATGATCAGGCGACAGATGGATTATTGTTGCTGTGGCGACATTGATGTATCGTAACTTTTGTCTCATAAACCTACCATCTGACTTCATTATTCGTTGCGTTGGCCTATTGCCAACCATTGCCAAGCGCAAGAGTATTGCAGCTAATTTATGACACTACAAATTTGGGACCGAACCCAACCTGACTTCCAAGGTTTAATTATTTTCCATTTTTATTTTTCATATATTTTGTCTAGCATGCAATTTTGCGTCATCTTATAATTATATTTAGTATCAAAGTTGTGTGGTCGACCAGTAGTTGGAGTTTTTAATTTTATTTGTACTCAACACGACATACCTTTTACGACGACGTTACAAGTTCTTCTATCTTGGATAGAGCGGAAATTGTGTTTAGTAACTATTGAACATACTATACTCTCTCAAGATGTAGTTTAATTACTACGACGTGCCCAAAAAGGACAGATTTTGTTCAACCTGCTTACACCTTCTTTAATAAAATTATTCTGGGTAGGATCTTAAACGCTATTTTGAATTATGACATTATTTAATTAAGTCCTAGATATTAACCACATTTATGTACACGTAGAAACAAGAGATTTATATAATAAAAAAAAATACAATTCACTTCAATACTACACCCTAAGAAACAATATTCAATGTTTAGTATTTAACTAAAAAAAAAAAAAGAGAATAAACAAAAAATTAAAACAACAATCTTACTTGTTCCTTATCAACATTCTAAAACAAAGTAGTTTCGTTTATGTGAAAATGATTTATATAGAGTAACCATGGAGTTTCTTGCTCGTTCTTCTCCATCGGAATCTACACTTTGGAACGAGCAAATAGCTTCACTAAGAGGACTGGCTGACAGACTGACACTATATCTCTAAAATTTTGTTTGACGTTCAAAAGTGTCTGTAAAGGTATAATTGGAATAAATGAGTGTAGTTTTTTTATCTCTGGAAGTATCAGTTTATTTTCCCTAACCACTACATGTATTATACTTGTTCTTTACAATAATTTCAAACTCAAACTCACCTATACCTACAAATATCCATACCATACTCTATCTACAATTACAGGTCAAACGAAAAACAAAAATGGCCGCCCGAACTCGAACCCGAACGTTACAAATGGAAAAACATAAAGTAGCAGTATCGATCAAGTATTGCTTGAGAAAATGGAACATAAAGTATGTTTGAAGTAGGTATCGCTCACATTGCTACCTGTGATAATGATTGCAATCAGTACCCGAACTCGAGTGGCCACCGACCGGTACAACAATTACATATTGGAGTGATTCCAATGCTATAGGCTCTTTAAGTGGGGAGATCACTTACAACCATTCCGATCTTTTAATGATTTACGATCTGAAATGATGGATGAATGTGTGAATGTGTTAATAATAATGTGTTTATTATATTATTGTGTAGTGATAATGTATAATAATTACCCGATTAGTCAATTGATAATCGTTTTAAAATAATTGAGATTTTGCATGTGGAAAGTAAGCTATGTGTTATTGCAGATAATAATATATTTCTGTGCCAATTTTCTTAAATTTATTTATTAATTTCTAAGTCAAAAAGTAACAAATATCCATTCATTGGTTGCCCCACACTGGGAGTTTCTCCTGTGTCGTAGGTGTGTTTACAATCGTACAATTTGCCATGCACATCACTCTCAGACCCAGAGCAACAATTTGTGGATCACAGATAGAGTTTGTTCCGTGCGGGAATCGAACTCGCGACAGGTTGTACGGCAGCCAATCATTCAGCTACCGCGCCAATCGAACACTCAATTAATTCTTATTTATAAACTTTTAGGTTAAGAAACTTAAGTAAATTGTAAATTCGTTTAGAAATCTATGTACTAGTTTTCTGACTTCGTTCAGTGTACCTACACATATACACCTACACATATATGTAGTATGTACACACACTTATATAGGTACCCTGTGAGACTTTTAATCCAACTATACAGATGTGGTTAAATAATAAATATATCATGAAAAGAAAAATGATTAGTGCAAATATATATTCAATAATAATATCTACATAATACATATTATTTGTATGTTTGATACATGTCATAAAAGCCGATTATTATATGTCACGTTAATTTTAAAGCTAACAAAATGTGTGTCGTTAACATATTGTGACTATCACGAATCATTTCAATATTGTATATACATATTTTCGAAATGTAATACATATAAATGAGTTGACATACAATACAATTAGTTTGTAATTAGTTCAATGAAATGAAAGTTTTCAACCGTCAGTTACTGGAAACTAACTAAACTATCGAATCTAGTTATTTATGTTACCTAATTAAAGTCGGTGTAAAAAATACAGTAATTGATAAATTGTCACACGTAATTCTTTTGTTTAAATTTTTAAAAAGAAAATATTTTTGGCCGGCTTGAAATAACCACAGCGTTTTGTTTTGCCGTGTGAGTGAGGTTACCGGAGGCCCAATCCTTCCCCTCCCCCAATCCCTCCTCAATCCCTAAATCTCCAAATCCCTAATCCCTAAAAGGTCAGCAACGCACTCGTAACTCCTCCGTTACGAGTGTCCATGGGTGGCGCTGATTGCTTACCATCAGGTAATCCGTCTGTCTGCTCGTTTGCCGACGGACTACATAAAAAAATCCAGATAAATTAAATATAAATTATAAATTAATTATAAATTAAATCCATTATAAATTACAATTTTATTAATATCGGTATTATATGTTTACGTCAAACACAACTTATATTAAAAACAACAGTTAAAATGGCAAATTAATTATTTTTTCAAATAAATAAATGAGATTATGATTATTTTTTAATCATATCATATCATCAGCCTTTACCTGGCTACTGCTGAACAAAGACCTCATCTCGCACGGAGAAGGTTGACCATTAATTACCAGCCTGCTAAAAGCAGATTGGCTATTTCAAACTTACATTTAGAAAATTGAAGTACAGGTTTTCTTACAACGGTTTCTTTCACCGCATGCCATTGGTGTCTAAATAAAGATCTCAATCTAATTATGGTCCTTTTTTGAGATTTTATTGGAATAAAAGTTTAAATTTAATAATACTATAAATATTATTACAATACTTTTACTGGATTTATAAAATGTTGTTGGTAAATTAGATCTGTTACACACACATTTCACTTTTCTTATCAATTCATTCACCAGTTAAATTTCTCATGATTACATAGTTCATTATTATAATGATATGCTATTAAAATAAGCATCAAGAAATTTCTTGTGAAATTAAAATCACAAGTAATTTTCAACACACAGATTAAAAAAAAAACATTTTGAGGTATACATAAGAACGAATTCGTTAAATTTTATAAAAGAAAAATCAAATTCCGTGCGAGGCGTTTAAAAAAGTACGTCTACGATATTAAACGCACCTCTGACTCGAGTATGAAAAGGTACATAAACTGTTGCCTTAATTTTTCTTATTCATTTATTCATTAGAAAACTCGGAGCCCTAAATCCGGCAACTTCGTGCCAAATGGAACTGAATCAGTCTTAATGTTTCATACAATATCTCTTCCCATAAAAGAGACACGTCGAGTCTTTTGTGTTTCATTAAACGTGTGCGTTCAAAGAACTTTTCAATTTCTGTCCGTCCGCTGAAAATACCATTACAGACATTTTCAATAATTCCAAAACGAAATTAGTTCCGGAGCGTTTTGGGTTCATTCGACATTCTGCCGACGAATAATGGAATATTAAAAAAAGAAAATTTTATCACGCCCGTTTTCTTTTTTTTTGCATTTTTAATTTATCTAAAGAAAATTTTATCACGCCCGTTTTCTTTTTTTTTGCATTTTTAATTTATCTCCAGTTTGCGTTGTCGGACTCTGAAGTGTAAAAACTTTTTAAGTAGTATTTCGTGAACAATTGTAAATATTCGTAAAGAATGGTTGCTTGCCGCTTACAGGAAGTGTGTTTTAAAAGTTTGTTCTAATAAAACGCGTGTTATAACGATTGGAGTTAGACTCGAGAGCAGCGAAACAAAATAAAGTTCTGTGACATTGTCTATTGGCGCCTTATTAAGGGAACTTGGAGAAGTTTCAGAACGACAATTATATTATCATTTTACTGTACGTTGCTCGGAAATTTCACCACATTTTTATGTGGACAGATATGGGAAAAGTAGTTCTATTCAGTTAATAGTTTAATAAAAGGAAGTCTAACTTTGGAGCTATTGTACTTCTTTGTAAAAAAACATTATTTACTTGCTTTAATTGGCGTCTACCAATCGATCTTTGGAACTATATAATCGTCACAATCGTACACAGAAGAATGTATATACTTATCTCCTAAAAAGTGACCATAGGGGGTCACTCCTCGATTCCGTCCCTAAACTCGACGATCCCATTTCTTTCCGTCCCCACGAGAATTGAGTAAATTCGTCACAGTGGTTGCTCGCGGTACAAAGGTAGCAGCCGTTGAGGTCGCGTCCGTAATTTTTTCCTTTTATGTTACTCACATTAATGTATAACTTATATTTATGGACAATATTTTATGTAGCTAACTCATTCATTTCCTCATATGAAGCGATCCTTTCCATTCAAAATACTGACGTGCCAATACGCTAACCTCACTTCAAAAGACCTTTTCACTTGTTTTGTGGTGAAATTTTAATTTTTTTGCCTTGTTATAAATGGCAGCTTGTCGGCTGCAACGCGCGCCTTGCGGTGGCAAAGGCTGCGCTGAAAGTGGTGGCGGCATTCGCTGCACGCGACAAAATCATGCGACGAAAGAAAAATAGCGGGTGCGACGTGAATACGGCTCTTAAAAATACAGCTAGCATTTTATTAAGCGAAGCATTTCCAACATTATCCGGATCAAATAATTTTGGTTTTTCGGTCACACTGTGATTAAGGAACAAGTTTAACCCAAAAGGTAGAAATGTATTGACCTGGATTGTGAAGAATGAAGAATACGCAGAAAATAGGGCCACCTTTTATAGGAAGCTTAATAATCAGAAGAAATTTCTAATCTTTTACCTACCTGACCAGATTAACTCCAAATTCATCCGATTCTTTTCAAACGCGGCTTTTTTTCAAACGCGCTAAATTACCAGTCGTTTCGTTCAGCCCAAAATATTACAGCACATAAACGTAATTCCCATACATCTGTACATAATAGTAGTTTTCACGGCGCATTAGCTCCGCACTATGAATAGGTTATTTCGCAAAAGGACAATTTCCCATTCGTCCCGTTTCGTCCGTTGCACGCGCGCGTACGTGTCCTCTCTTCGTAACTAGTTGCGCGATTAAATTTAACTTCTGCGGACGTTTTTTGGACTCATACGTGAACAAATTTCTTATTTTGGACGTCTTGGGTCTGCTTCATGTCAAATATTCGGGACACGATTGCATTGTTTAGTTTCCCTGGCTGTTTGGTGTGAGTTTGCCCACTTACTCAATGTTGTACCCGTGTATTTTTCTTGTTATTTACCCGAAAGGTGAAAGGTTGGAATAATACACTATTTTCTCACTATTTCAACTTAGGGCGAACCCGAAAATGTTGTTTCTTTACCTAAATTCAGTATTCACTTCAAACGTGTCAGGTAGCTTTCTAAGTTCTATGAACCTAGTTTTATTGTTGTGTACTCAATTGAAAAATCATTTCTGAATACTAGATCTGTCCGTCTTCCGTAAGTTGATCCAACCACTCTGTCCATCTGTCTTTTGAAGACAAAACACGTATGAAAAGGCTCAGGCCAGTCCATCACCTTACATCATTAAGAAACCCTTTTCCTTTAGGGATTGTTTGGGTCCAAAATCTAAGTGCGTCGGGATACGGTCCGGATACGGCCCAGACACGTCCCGTTATTCATTTATGCGGGCGATTACAGCTGTTGTTCTCTTCTTTAGGGTTTATGGGAACCGGATTTATTTTGGGCCGATGTGTGAGACATTGGAGTTGGAAGACCTGAAACAATGTGGGACCGTGGAACGTGAATAAATTAAATGTTTCGCGCATTCTTAATGTTTGGCCGCTCGTTTGCGCTCCGATTACTTTGTTTTGAGGGAGTTCGTCTCGAGTTTATAAGCGTTATTTGATTTTTAACCTTAGGAGAATAATTTTCAGAGTGTATTTTCCTATCAAGGTCAATGTTAAGAACACCATTTTTTATAGAAAAAAGACTATCACAAAGTTATTTTTTGTAGCGTGAGGCATGGACCTCACCCATTACACCTACACATCTTCATTAGACAAAGAAAGTGCTAAAGTGATGTATCCCGAAGGAAATCAATCTTCGTACTAATCGCGCGCCTAATCAACGTAGCTGCTTACAACCCTACAAATTACACAGAAGCTCGCACCCGAAGATTTCGAAAACGTATTCTGCCTCAATATTATAACAAATAGCATAAATTATTACTCGGCGTTTAAATAGATACAGTGTTACAATGAGCGATGTAATTATATGAGACAAAGAGTTGCTGGCGGCGCGAGAACAAAGAACGAGTGTGTCTTAAGCAGAAGCGAGGGATTACAGCGTTGGTACAGTACAGCCTCTGTGGTAGGATAACTCCGTGACGTCTTCAACTCAAGCCGTCTTTAGTACTAAAGTTATGAGAATTTTTTAACTTCTACGCTTGCCGCAACGAGCTGGAATTTGTATCTATATTAATATTATAAATAGGTAAACTTTGTAAGCTAGTATGTAGGGGGTAATCTTTGGAATCGAAGGTCGGATTTCCAAAATTCTTTCACTGATATATTGCTACAATATTTCTGAGTACTATATATAGGCTATAATTTATACTTTTAGTAGAACTACGGTTTTAAACGCTGCTGTTTATAAAATCCCGAGTTACATTACTTTTTTAAGCATGTGAAGTCGCGGGTGTCGCTTGTATTTTATATCAATTCATATATAAAATATAAATAAACGTTCATATGGTGTATCCCTTGGGTCCATGTATCGAAATTTAAAAAAGGAACTCATAAAGTAAAAGTCTGGACGCGGAATATTTTGAGTGCAAAAATATTGGGATAGTCTTCTACTGACCCTAGGGAAAACTGGCTGACGAAAAATTGAACCAATGTTCATATAAATAAAATCACGTGGTGTGGGTAAAAACTTAACACACTGTGACGCACTGCGTAATTATGATTCAGTCTAACGGATCCCCAATTAATGGAAGTACACACGAGACGCTCAAATTAAAATGTTTAACAACTCGTTAACATCTCGTAACGTGATTATTTTAACACGCACACGTCACGCTGTCGCTACGCTCCCGTCACGCAGCCGTGACGTTTATATTACTTTACCTGTATAATAAAGGAAATATTTTGTTATGGTATAGGTCGGTAATCGAAAAAACGTATTACCTGATGGTAAGCAATCAGAGCCGCCCATGGACACCCGCAACACCAAAGGAGTTACGAGTCCATTGCCGGCATTTTAGGGATAAGAAATTTGGATATTTAATGATTGGGAAGGGATGGGTCGGGAGGGGAAGCGATTGCGCCTCCGGTAACCTCACTTACACGGCGAAACAGAACGCTGTGGTTGTTTCACGCAGGTTTTTTGTGAGACCGTGGTATGACTCCGGTCGAACCGACCCATTCGTGCCGAAGCATAGCTCTCCCACAGTTATTACCACACATTATTTATAGGATCATTGGACTTCATAAATGTTATAGATTTACTGATAAAGCAGATCAAACCAGATAATGGGCTTAAAGTTTTAAAGCGACTTACATTCGACTTGAATGTTATTATCAACGTCTAACCAAATAGATCTGTACAAGACAGCTTAGCAACATGTCCGCTACATATTGAGACCTATAAGCCCTCTGTAACTTCTCTAAGTCAGATTATGTACTGTAACAATCAACCTAAGGAGGAGTGCCATTGATGAGGTCCAAAGACATCTAATAATGTTTTATAATAACTATCGTGAGACATACTAAATTAACTAAAAATCGCGGGTTACTCACGAGTATATATTGAGAAAAACTCTACTAGTTTCAAACCACAGAGGGGTTCTTCCTCATGAGCAGCGTGCGGATAACGTGCACAAATTATTGGGCCTAAAAACTAAAAAGGTATAATGTTAATGGCGAACTTTATGACGGTTAGTAATTATTAACATAAACAGATTTGAGTACCTACGTAATACACAAATCTGTTTTTATCTTTTAGTGTCAGTATTTTTACAGTATATAAGTACAGAATGTTTGGTTAAATAACACTGCAAACATCACCAATAAATTGCGTAAAGATTGATAAGCGGAACAAAATAGGAAAGCGATAGTAAACTCTCAAATTAAATACAAACACATAAAAACCAGATCCACGTATTACAAAACACGAACTAAACTAATCGGAACATCGATATCAACAACAAAATTACTTTTACATAAATTGTTATTTAAATGTAAATATTTTTGTATTAAATGAACGCTGTTGAAGTAATAAATAAACAAGATGGCGGGTGGCGTTAAGTTGAAACATTGCGAAAGCGCCCCCTAGCAGGTGGTTAGTTTATCGCTGGCCACACGAGCTCATAGCTCTAGTTGTTGTTTACATTTAGTTCAGTACCGACATATAAAAACAGTAGAAATTCTTACAAGCTGCAGGTATTAAGCTTGGAGTGAATAATATCATTCCTTGTTGTTATTGTACGGTCAGCTACTTACAGTTATTTTTAACCGACTTCATTTTATTTTTATATGATAGGTCCGCAAATGAGCAGACGGATTACCTGATGGTAAGTAATCAGCGCCGCCCATATACACCCGCAACGAAGGAGTTACGAGTGCGTTGCCGACCTTTTAGGGATTAGGGATTTGGAGATTAAGGGATTGAGGAGGGATTGGGGGAGGGGAAGGATTGGGCCTCCGGTAACCTCACTCACACGGCGAAACACAACGCCGTGGTTGTTTCATGCCGGTTTTCTGTGAGGCCGTGGTATCACTCCGGTCGAGGCGACCCATTCGTGCCGAAGCATGGCTCTCCCACACATTATTTGGTATTTATATGTGATATGACGGCAGACGAACAACCTTGTCCTCTTGTAGTAAGGACAATTGAAACTCGTTATATTAAAGCTTCACAATTGCGTTGTCAGCCTTTTTGGAGTAAGAGAACTAAGGACTGAGGAATTAGGGATGGATGAAGGAAAAAGAATATTCTCTCCGTAACCTCACTCATACGGTGAAACACAGCGGCTTTGGCTCCTCAGTCAAGCCGGTCCATGCGTGCTGACGTATCTATTGTTACACTCAATTATAGACTTTTATTAAAACTTATCATTTGTTACCATAATTTAACTCAGTGGCCAATCATAATTATATCTGTATTTTAATTAATCTATAGGTATATTTTATAACCTGCATACTGAATTTGACAAACGAAAGTGCAGATTTATTTACGATCTTTTGTCTTTCAAAAAGATTATTATTTAAGTTGGTTTATTGGTTGGTAATAACAATCTGGTTTTCACACAGATTTTGAAACCGGATTTATATTTTCGTTTGATAAAAACATTTATCTTTTTAATAACTGTAATAGTTCTCTCATTTTCTTTTGTACCCAATTGTCAGGTTCACCAATACAAAAAACGTAAAGCATAAATTCTACAAACGATTTGCAGTAAAATGTAAATTGCATTTTTTTTGTTTTATCCGCGTTGCAAGCCGAGTAAATATTAATGTTCCCTTTTCTTATTAATCCTGAAGCCATGCTTGTACAGAATTCAGGTTTTATGTTAAATTTTACGTAATACAGACAGTTGGGTGAATTTTTTTTAGTCCGTACATTTAAATTTGACATTAAATATTTTATTTTCACAAAAAAAAAACGAATATAAATATATTTTTATCTGATATTGTTTTTGGCAAAATTTACCAACAACACTAAAAACAAAGTTTGTCGGCGAAACCGCAGGAAAGTGCTAGTTATAAATAGCCTTAAATCAAAGACATCAATAACTGTAGCCTCGCCATATTTCCCCCTTGACCTGAAAACCGCGAGCTTCCTGAAAAACATCAAGACTTGCCGCTGATAAATCTACATCAACAAAGAGCAAAGTTTTCTAGTTCGTTTATAACGTTTTCACACGGAACCCGTTAAATTGAATCAGATAAAAGTTTCGCCTAAACGTTTTGCGTAGTTCACAGTGACGCGGTTTGTGGCTTAACTCATAGTTAACGTTTTGGGGTTCAACTGTTCGACCGTTGTGGAACTTTAACGCGTAATCTGATTTAAGTATACAATATTATATTTTGTTACCAACATTACAAATTAGTGTCGTCATAACATTTTAACTGATTAATTACTTTTTGTGGGCGGTTACGTAGGTATATTGTTAATGGTTAATGATTAAAATAATTGTGCTACGTGATGTGTTAATAACTATTCTGAATAAAACCACGCGTGTATACTGATAGGATAGTGAACTCAATTTTTGTGGGATAAACTTACTCTCAACCTATACATATTAAATGACGAGTACTTATTATATTCATGTTATGTCCATATTTCATAACGGATGTCAATTTACTTGGGAAAAGGTCAGTAAATTCTTATTGAGTTATTTTATAAATATATTTATTTACTAGGTTTTTCAGGTCCGCCCGCAGTACTAGCCCAAAAACGCCGACACGATTTGTTATATCAGAATACTATATTTCAGCGTGCGTTTCATTTAGAGCTGTTCATTAGCTTTTACATGAAAGAGTTCAAACATCCATCCATACTTAAAAACTTTCGCATTTATAATACAAGTTGGACATATATACAATTGTTCATATATCACATAGGACAACATATTTAAAAAAATAAGTACGTAGGTAATACAGGCAAAGGATATATTAAATATGTGGTGGCCCTACACCAACAAGGCACACTAACGTAGAAGGGTGTAGATTCGAAACCTGGCAATTAACAATGTGACTTTCTCCGGGTTATTGTACTTTCTATGATTATTTATACACCACTGAAATACAGCAAAGGAAAACATTTTGAGGAAACCTAGACTTATAATTTCTGATCAAAAGTTTGATAACGCCTCCTTGAGCTAGCTTGGCGATTGATACTCATACCATCTTCGTGTGAGAAGAGGCCTTTTCAGGCAAAAGATACAGTGCGAGAGGAACTGGGACGGCGTCTCCTACTTCTGTGAAGCAGTTATGCTCGCAAAGAGGGAGGCGGCCCGCGTGAGGGAGCAATCCTCGTCCTCACGCCCCAGCCGCCGCAACAGACGACACTACGGGCGTTGGGGATCAAGGGACGATCTCCGGCCACCGTAAGCGCGGGTCTGCGGTCGGCGAGTAAGGGCAGCTCGCCGCCCGACCAGAACTAGGCCCGAGCGTAAGGCGCGTAGCGTTCCGCGCGCGCCTCAAACCACCACAGACGCAATAGACCACCACAGATGGGGCCCTAAAAGGCTGATGTTCAGCCGGGGTTGCGGGGTAAGCGCAATGAGGCACCGCGACCTAGGCCCAGAGCAGGAGAAGGAACAGGGGGGTTTTTAGTCAGTAAGAGTCTGACACTCCCTCCCGCCCGGCCCTGGGCGGGAGAAGTCATTTGATGACTTTCCCCTCACAAAAAAAGCCAAAATATACAGTAAGAAATAAAGTTAATCCTTTGTACAACACAGTTTTGTTATTAAGAATTAAATTCATCGAACCGAATGCATTACTCAGGTTATAGAGATGAAACAACATTATATTATTTGTTTTAAGGCTTTGCACTTTGAGGCAGTATGTCAAAGTTAGTTTGTGAGGCCACACTGCATTAACTAATGTTTAATTATCCACATACATTCATGTAACTGTACTAAATACGTTACTAAATGTTGAACTATTGATTATCGACTAGTCGGGTGTTTGCGACGGTCACTTATAGTTTCATGGATCAAATGATATGCTAGAGTATCCGAGCTAGTAGGTTTAGAAGGAAAAATGAACCTTAAAAATTAGATTCAAGTTCAACCGGCTTCATCTAGTTTTTAATAAATAATGTTCACGTATAAAAGTACCGTTTGCAAAAATATTGTTTTTATTTTATTGTTTCATCATTATTATATTCGACATCTGTCTTCTGCTGAGCATAAGTTTTAAAATCAAAGTCAAATCATTTATTTCTAACAATCTTTTATATTTAACTCAAGATTTGTTAAAGGGCAATGGAGCGCAGCATTTTAGGTGTTAAGCGCATAGATCGCGTTAGAAACACCACGCTGCGCTCCATAACTCAAATAGCAGATGTCGGAGAATAAACAGCCAGGCTGAAGTGGGAGTGGGCTGCCCACGTCGCACGAATTCCTCGGACAGATGGGCGAAGATTGTCACTCACTGGACACCAGAAGGAGGTCGACGCCGTCGAGGTCGACGCCGTCGAGGTCGACCACGGCGAAGGTGGTGTGACGATCTGATCATGTACGCGGGGCAAACTTCGCCGGAGATCGCTCTAGACAGAGAAGTTTGAAAGGAAAAAGGGGAGGCCTTTGCCCAGCAGTGGGACACACGATAGGCTATAAAAAAAAACCTTTATATAAGGCTCTTTTGAAACAACGAAATGGAATTGTCCGTCAATCTGTCCGTGAACCAGAAAGAACGTCCGATGCTACTCTTAAAAAAAACAAATAACACTGAACTTGATATTTAGGTCATCGCTTCTAGCTGATGCAAGTTCCTTTGCGGATTTCGTCATTCCACCTAGCTGAAGGATGCCCTTCACCACATTCACAATAAGTTTCCCTAAACCTATTCTTAATTTGTCCATCATTTTTATTGACTTGAAATTTCATAGGAGTTATAATTATGGTAGGTTTATTCTTGTAGAACTATAGTAACTGGTCCAGATTGCCGTGCAAATGTACTTACAGCTTCAATACCGTAGTTTGAAGGTACGACAATAATAATTCACTATTAGATGTCACTTAAGAAATGTTGGCCAAGTTAGTTGTCGATTAGAAAATTATCCATTTTTTATGTGTTCGGCAAACGAGCATACGGATTACCATCACTAAAAGAGTTACGAACACGTTGCCGGCTTTTTGGGGATTCGAATTTTGAAGATTTATAGGGAGAGGAATTGTGGAAAGGTTGGGCCTTCGGTAATGTCACTCATACGGGGAAACACAAAGTTGTGATTGTTCCTACGCGAGGTCGTGGTATCATTCCGATTGAGCCGACCTATTCACATTTCGATCACCATCTTTTATTAATTGATTATAAGTTATTGATGAGTTAACGCTTTACAGTAAATAGGTGTGTTACATTTTATTATTACAAAATATCAAAATAAATGATACATGATATCACGTGTTTTCCATAGAAATGCATAAAGAAATCAAAGGGTAAATATTCTCAAAATCCTTCCAAGAACAAGTTCACACATGGAAGCTTCGTTGTGAAATACAAAAATAGCAAAAACTTTGGTATTTTCAATTGTTTGTGAAAGAAAACTACAGAGGACTGCGTGTGTGATCCCTTGTTTTATAAAAGTGTGCGAGTTCGAACAAACGCTGGAATTCCTCGTACATCGAGCAATTCCGACGTATTGTGTGATAGTCGAGCGAAGTTCTTTTTTTAGGCCTCGTCCGATATTGCGCTACAGAAGAATTAATACAGCAAACTAAGATTCTTCTCTTCAATACTTGGAAGAGAATAGAAGAGTAAATTGAATTAGAGGTTATTTATTGTGCATTTCACTTTTGCATGATTTGTTATAAGTGTCTTGCAATAGAACAAATTTTAACGTAGCAGTCATCGCTTTATGACCTTTCAAACAATTTTTTCAATCAACTGATTGTCGAGTAATAATGCCAAATAAATAAAACAACTTTCCATCCCGATACAATCAGCTTATAAAAAGACTTCGTTCTGAAAGAATACCTTCTTAAGATCTTCTCAGAAAGTATTTAAAAAGAACACCAACATTGAAATCTTATATCAACAGCAACTTTGTATCGACAAAAAATGTGTGGCTCGTTCAATATTACAAGTTTGTAAGCAAAGGCCACAGTGTAAGTAAGTGTTGTAGTGTCGACGCGATATTAATACGTACCCTCTGGATTTACAGCCAAAATGCGTGCCACACCGAATAGCAATGTGCTGAGGTTTCGATCGATAGCGCCCTATCAGTGCGATAAAATCTCTTTTCAGTCTGAGGACTACATAGCGACTGACATGATAATTTCATCGTAGATTTATGGTAACTACAGTTTTATTGACATACTGGCTCTATTGCTTAGTTATTTGGTCAAGTCTAGGTCTATTTCGAATCTCGATGAGCATTGAAAGAAACAATAATTCAAGGTCTCGAGTCTGACTTAACTTAAATCATGTGAAGGCACGGCTATTATCGCCCCCGCTTGTTCTCTCTACTCGTATGATAGTTCGAAATGTAGTAAGCGTCATGCTGTTTGACTATTTCGAGTTATAATTATGTAGTATCTAAGATTATTTGTAAATCTGATAACTGAAAATATCGTGAGAAAGCGCTAGACTAATAATTTTTATTATAAATTTGTAATCGCCAATCCTTTAAGAACCAGCGTAGTGTTATGTTTAACCTTTTCCGTGCGACACTATTCATTGGCTTACTCTCTCTCTCTCTCTCTCTGGCTCTAATAGACGGATGATGATATGACTCCGACCCTCGAATAACCATAAGTATACTGGAAATTTAAGTTTAAAACGTTTTTTGAGCACCTACCTTTGAGTAAGAGTAGTTATGGGAATACTTCTACCATCTATTAATAATTAGTTAGCAAAATGTGTACGTGATATTATCTAAAAGTAATCCTGATGGTCAATACAATAGTTTATTAAGATATCAAGTTTTCTGATTCTATTTAGAGACACAGTTATGTGGGAGTCTATCTACAATACATGTTATATTCAACACATAATTTGATATTCCTATACCTTTTTCTTTCTTTGTTTACAAAACTAAGTCATAATGCTATAAATATAAAGCATATTTTCCTTGTTTCAGCACCGCCTAACCGGCCAACGATCATGGACGCCAAGACTAGAAGTCACACGAGACTTCTGGAGCCTTACAATGAAGGAGATACTCTGGAACTAGCCTGCGAGTGTTTTGGAGGTACGTATAACTCTTTGAAAAAGGGATACAAATTAAATATTATTCTTATATAATATATAAGAATAATTATATTATAATTATATTGATTTAATGTAAGATCTTAATTCGAATTTTAATCAATGGCTATACAATAAGATCAGAGTGTTTCTATAAACACCACACGGCCCTGCAAAAAAGGAACTAAAGACTTCCGTGATATTCCGATAAAGACTTTAATGGCTGAGAAGTCTCAAGAGACTATGGGAGCAGGAAGCGTTATATTAGAACCTGTGCACTGCATAATCACTTTGGATAAGCTTTTCTTCAATTTGGTAGTCTTGAATGAAAAGCAATTAGGAATCTTAAAACAAAAGCGTACGTCACACGTTCGTTTGTCAGAAGACGAAATCTTAATCCTTTATTCAATTAAAACATATTACTTACTTGTCTTAAGCCCTATGTATGTCCTGTTCTTTAGATTATCTCAGAGTTCTTTCAAAAGTATTTGGGTTATAATACCGAGTGCATCCTTTGAGTTTTTGTGGCTACAATATCCCGCTTTGCTAGACTGTTCGTTTTTATTTTTTTTTATTGTGAGCTGCGCGGAAATTAGTGCTCGCCACTTGCGTTGCAATTTGTGTACTGTAAACTTTGTTTTTAGTGCACCAAGCGTGAAGATAATATTAAACACACTGCGCTTCTGGGGAGGTGTTTAAGAAAAATCTTTTGAAAGTATACAAAAGGAATATTTTATTAAAAATAAAAAGTACGCTTTGTAAAATGAGATGAAGTGTGGGAGAGCCGTGCTTCGGCACGAATGGGTCGACTCGATCGGAGTGATACCACGGCCTCACAGAATACCGGCGTGACACAACCCACAGCGTTGTGTTTCGCCGTGTGAATGAGGTTACCGGAGGCCCAATCCCTCCCCTTTCCCTATCCCTTCCCAATCCTTATATCCGCAACCCCCATCCCCAAAAGGCCGGCAACGCACTCGTAACTCCTTTGGTGTTGCGGGTGTCCATGGGCGGCGCCGATTGCTTACCATTAGGTAATCCGTCTGCTCGTTTGCCGACTTATACCAAAAAAAAATGACTGGGTGAAAGACGTTTTATCATGTTGGTATTTTGAGCTCTATGTAGTGTAGTTAGAAAAAAAACAATATTATCTATGCTTTCTTCTTATAAATAAGTTACTTCAAATGTTATACGTAGGTAAGTGCACAACCATACAGCCAGCTTCTTAGTTCGACTTAACACATAAGGCCATCAGAATATTGAATTATTCATTGAAATTCAATTATAGTCTAATAATCGAATTAATCAAATTCTGAAACATGAACGGCTTACCTTCAGATATTGATCATAGTTATTAGGTTTTGACTTAATATTATATCTTTAAATTAGTTTGATTAATTATAGAATAATAAAAGATCGGATAAAATATTGACAATTTAAATATAACTAGTATAGGATTATACTATATTTTATAATTCTTATACAAATTACAAATCAATATCTATACTATCAATATTATAAATTGCGAAAGTAAATCAGCAGACTCTGTCTGTCTGTATTTTCATCACGCCTAAACTGCTTAACCGATTTCTGTGAAATTTGGTACAGACATAGTTTGGAACTCGAGGAAGGACATAGATTAGTTTTTATACCAAAAAATCTGCAGGAAGTTACTATTCCGTGCGAACGAAGTAGCGGGCAAAAGTTAGTATATTATATTTTGTTTGGAGAAGAGTAACTATGTAGCAATTACACGATCCAATATACCTACTATATTCTAACAAGAAATACTTTGTGTTTCTTTTAAATTGCCTGTTTTAAATGTAGAAATTAAATTAAGTAATTGTTGTAAACGTTTTATATTAATAAAGAAAAAGAAAATAAAGATAAGTTTCCATTCTACCACTGCGTCGCACTGCACCGTAGTTCCCCTGCATTGTTAGAGATAAAAGTATCCTACGTGCTTATCTAGATCACTTTCTATCTGCATACTAAACTTTGCGTTCTTGTGTACAAGCCAGAGAGATATAGCAGGACCTACCCATTGTAACCAAATAGTCAACGACTTTCCAGCCATTTCATTCCATTCTGACCAACTTTTACCTCCGAATTCCATTGTAATTCCTTTCTCCGTTCCCGGTTTACAAAACATTGGGAGGACTGGGAGCTAGCTCGGATTGATTTGATGAAACAAATGAAAGATACCCAATAACGTCTGTATTTCCACTCGTATGCATCTTGTATACAACTGCACATAGCTACTCGTTATTTTCGAGTGTTTGAAAATTGTTTTTTCAGAATATCTCTTGCTATTTTTAATCTATTTCTTTTTTTATTTCCCATCTATCGATTGCTGTTTTTTTTCCTTTTTTTAAATTTCGAACGTTGTTTTCTACTCGTAATCCTCTAGAAATAAAAATCCATGATACAAATGTGAAGTAAAATATTAACTTCATAAATAAGTTAAAGATTTAAAAATGTCTGGAGTGCTGAACTCCGCCCGGCGTGTGGTACGGAATAAAATTAATTATAAATAGAGTATTAAGACTTTGTAAGTAATCTTTGTATGAAGTACCTAGACTGAATAAATATTAATAATGCACTACATTTAGTGCTTGGTTTTCTCTTGTGTACACCTACTATTTATCTGCACATAGAATAGTTCAATAAATACTGTCATATAAGAACTAAAATTAAGGGATCAGTAAGGAATAAAAATGTAAAGCAGATTTAACCAAAGTTAAATATGAATAAAACGGAAGATACCAAGGGCTACTCCGATAGTTTTGGGTCGAATCCAAAACGGACGAGTGCGCAAAGGCCTTTAGTAGTCAGTAATATTTTTCCTCAATCTCCACAAGTAGGACAACTAATCATTTTACTGGTGGGCACTGTGGAAATCTAACATGTTCTCCGGCATTGTACTTTTGTGTATCTGCCAAATAATCATGGCGGCCTGATGTGCTTGTATTGTGCATCTACACATCTCATAAATAGGGCTTGCTCGTAAATGATTTGTGTAATAATATTGTAATGTATTGCTTGGCTGCCGTTTCCGAAGTGGGGAAGAAATGTTTGGGGAAATGTGTGATGTAGAACTGATTTATGTTACTAACTGAACTTCATTGTGTTACTGATTTAATAAATATATGAACAGGATAAATTGAGGTAGAGGTACTAGTCCTTTGTTTAGTATGTATAATAACTACAAGTGTAGAAATGCTTCTGTCCTAAAATCGAGTCATGAAGATGTTCTTAAATAGCATTAAAAATAATTTGACTCAACAGTACAGTAACAACATTAAAAACAATAACACTAAACGCAACAGTCGACAATACAACATCGACGAAAGCTATTCAAAAATGTACAAGCAAAATATTTTCTTCCAACATTATAGGTATTCCCAGAAGTTAAGTAAAACTCGTTATGAATTCTTAAATCCTGTAAGTGACGATGTCCCCGAAGGTCTGACGGAGATAAGAGTGTCAGCCGCTGTCGCCGGCGCGATGACTAAATATTTTTATCTCTTTTTTTTACTCCATCACTTTTGCGAACTGTTCGTTCACTTTAAATCTTTTAAGGAGCTTTCCTGTTGAGGACGGAATGTTTTGATCCCTCATTTGGAACTCGGCTGTTTTTATACATTTTAATATTCTGATAGACATTGTTATTGTAATCTGTTTGTTTTTTAGTTAATATTAGAAAGATATCAAGTTGAATTAAATCGTATCTTACACATATGTATGTATATGATGTATAGAGACTTTAAACATTGTCAAAAAAGGATTTTATTACCGTTTTTTAATGACATTCCCGACTTTTTATGTCAAGTCTGTAAAGTTAATCCTGCCTTTTCAAGGTTATAGTCATTAAAACTTAACTGAAAATTCACGGTTAGTAAAAAATAACAATGAAAATTAAGTTTAATTATACGCAAAGATTGCCAAAGTCTTTCTTTTATCTTTTATATTTTCCTTAAACTTACGGTTCGCTTATAAAGGGGAGATTCGAAACTTTTTGCTTAAAATTTACTCATTGCTGAATCTTGGTTTAGCTAAACGTTGCTAGTACTTGACGCTGAAAGTTAAGTAATCAGAGTTAAATGTCGTACGCTATAATTTATAGGGATTTTTTTTTTTTGTGAGGGGAAAATCATCAAATGACTTCTCCCGCCCAGGGCCGGGCAGGAGGGAGTGTCAGACTCTTACTGACTAAAAACCCCCTGTTCCTTCTCCTGCTCTGTGCCGAGGTCGCGGTACCTCATTGCGCTTACCTCGCAACCCCGGCTGAACATCAGCCCTTTAGGGCCCCGTCTGTGGTGGTCTATTGGCTCTTTGAGGCGCGCGCGGAACGCTACGCGCCGTACGCTCGGGCCTGGTTCTGGTCGGGCGGCGAGCTGCCCTTACTCGCCGACCGCAGGCCCGTACTTACGGTGGCCGGAGATCGTCCCTCGATCCCCGGCGCCCGTAGTGTCGCCAGTTGCGGCTGCTGGGGCGTGAGGAGGAGGATTGCTCCCTCACGCGGGCCGCCTCTCTCTTTGCGAGCATGACTGCTTCACAAAAGGAGGAGACGGCGTCCCAGTTCCTCTCACTCCGCACCATGGCCTCGACTAAGGCCGGGCGCGAGAGGTCGCCGCCGCCGATCACTTCCCTGAGGATACGGCGGTGCTCAGCCCAGGCAGGGCATACCGCTACCGTATGCTCCACCGTATCCTCTAGGTGGTCCTCACAATGACGACACTCGGGCGTTTCCTCCCGCTGAATCCGAAACAGGAACCTACCGAAGCTGCCGTGCCCGGTAAGCACCTGCGTCAGACGGAAGGTGAGGACGCCGTGGCGTCTCTCAAGCCACTCCTCAAAGAGGGGTCTTACCGCTGCTATGGTAGCGTGAACGATAGAATATGTTAAGTAAACATTTATTTGGTATGATTAATTCGATAATAATGAATGGCAAAATAATTGTCATTTCTTTTATATTTGGTCATATCTAGTAAGAAAACGAGATTTAGACAAATCAAAGTTTAGAAGTGGGATCTAGTTACGTTACTCGTCATTTTAAGATACCGTTTATACTAAGAGAAGTGACGACACGCCTATTTTATATGTATCGTAATATATATTATTATGGGTACATTGAATTGGATTGATAAGGAAATAAAAATCACGTGTCTTATGCTTTAAAATAATCTGAAGGTATGTTGTATCATCATATAAATACCTATTATAAAAGTTTTATAAGATATAAGATTATTTTTTATAGGTAGCTAGGTGAAACGTTGCTATGCGTAATATAAGTGCTACTACCTAACAATTAGACGTAAGCCTTGACAGTTTCACTAATTAAAATAGAATAAAATAATTAACAGTAGCACAATGTCAATCGATATAAAAAAACGAACTCATTTAGCTATAGATGTAACTAAAATTAATATTGAGAGCGTACCATGTCTCATATTTAATAGAAACTATTGAAATATTTTTTACAAACAAAATAAATACTATAATATTGTATTTCCTCTCCGCAGGCGATCCCCGTCCCCGGCTGACATGGTACTTAGAGAACACAGTAATAGATGACTCCTTCGAGCAGCGACCGGACGGAGTGACAGTGAATACGCTGACGTTCCCCAACGTTGGTCGCCAACATTTGAACGCCAGGCTTGTCTGCCAAGCTTCCAACACCAACCTCGCTGCACCAGAGGCTAAGCTACTTATCTTAGATATAAACTGTGAGTTGACCTGGTATCTTAATATGTTTGTATGTGATTGTGGGTTTGATGTTAGAATTTGTTAGTTTCACATCATCATCGCCAGCTTGTTACCATGCTTTGCTCATCAGTTACGAAGTTATTTTACTAGCTGTGCCCCGCGGTTTTACTTGTACACTGTGAAAGTACATCTTACCAATAGTGAAACATTCTTTGCAGATTGATCAAGTAGTTTATTGATCAATCTGCAAAGAATCTTAGAGCCTATTTTATTCAAACAAACAAACAAACCATTCCGCCTTTTAACATAAGTATTGTTAAATAATTACTAATTACAATATGCAAGTATTGAAACATTATTATTTCGATTAGCGAATATTTTGTTCGATTAGCGAATATTTTGTTCCAAAATTAAAATAACGACCATAAAAATTTAAACTCGAAATACTATAAAATAAGTTTTTATGCAACTGGGCAAAATAAAATTAAATGGTCAAAGCAAAATAACTACAAAAGTAACACACACTAACATATTTATATGCTAGTTATTAAATATCTTCCGAGTAAAATACAAAATAATATGTTCCCGATGCCCTCCTCAACAAGACTCAAGGTAAGTGGCGTTTTTGGGTGTATTATAAGCAGTCACTCAATTGGAAGTTCCGATTGAGCAAATCCGGTAGTTGGTTTCAATTACTGGACACAGAGACGGCAAAGCTTTAGAATCGTGCAAATAATATAGCTACCGACTGTATTGAAATTGATCTAGGTCATTTTATGGAGATATTCATCGCCAATCTGGTTACTCAGCGGATTATGGAATGAGTGGTAGACGGAATAATAAATATTATGATTTCAGAATGATTCTATCAAACAAACAAGCTTTATTAGTTAGAGATATAAGTACAGGTGCTCGTGGTAATTATTTATTTACACATTTAACACTTTATGTAAAACACAGAAAGGCGAACTTAATGCCGAAAGACCTCCTAACCGTAAGATGTAGGGGAGTGTTAAAATAGATTCTTAATAAGCGTTACATATTGATTACTAAACATAAGTACGAAATTGGAATGTAATATGTATATCCTATTCATAAATAATTACGTGCAAAGCAAGCACATAATCCATGAATAACATAATTAAATATTAAATGAGTGGACTATAAATGTATACAACAAATTTTATATAAAAAATAAAATAAAAAAGAAAAATAGTAATGTTGGGTCTGTCAGTTTCTTTTTTCGATATTTGTGAACTTTAAATATAAAAGATTGCCGACTGGTTGCCGTCCTGACATCAGTGGGCAACGCTTTCCACAGCAAAACTGAAGACTGGATTAAGTTGGCTCGTTGTGTGACATATTGGAGGAGAAGTAAGAAGAAGGCTTCCTAGCTCGAAAGACTTATAGGACAGATAGGCCAGAAAAGTATTCGTGTGAAGACCATGGACCAGAAGAAGTAGCGTGGGGACGTTTGCCATTGGATGCAAGTGGCTAGCTACCGCTTAACAAGTAGAACTTAGAGAGAGTTCTTCGTTCAGCAGTGAGCGTCTTCCGCCTGATAATGCTGACTGGTGATAAGTGCTACGTAATGACAAAAAAAAAACAAAAGGTTATTCTAGATGGTGATCAAATTGTTAGTATCATCGTAAATACTGTGTATATTCCGATCAAAATTAAGAAAAATAAAATAGGTGCAGAATCTCTAAGTTACCTTGTAAGCGTCGAAATCTTCTACGTATGAGAAGAAGTCTCAGCAGAGGGCTCTAATGGACAGGTGATAATGATGGTGGACAGTGAAAACAAATATCCTAATGATTTGATTGGACATTAAAAATGTGACAATAAAGTAACGTACAGTTAACTTAAAAGTTTTAAAGCAGCTAAAGAAAAAGAACATTCGCTATTATTGTTTATTCTCCCATATAAGTAAAATAATATATTTATTTGCTATTCAATATCTCTTAGTAAAACCGAGACGAAATGGACAACAAATAAATAGTCAGCAGCTATTTATTATTAGGTTTTCAGCGATTAACTCGACCATTATTGATTTCTTCTGGGAAATACTTTTGTCATTATTATCGCGTGTTATTAGTTCTATTTTGGCAGCCATCTTGTCGATGGTAGCGACACATATTAAATCAGTTTGACAGTATCTTTTTTAATGCGTTGTCTTTTTATTTTTTTAAACTATCAACCTGATATTTCAAAGGTATTGTCAGTTAAATGACATAACAGTAATATTTAATTTTATTTATAAACATATTAAGATTAAATCTGTTCTGTTGAAGCCGTACAAAAATAATACCTAAAGAACAATTTTCGTTATCGCATATAATATTTCAAACCCTAGCAATATTGGAAATTCTCAGTTAAAACTGAAAAGCCGAGAAGCCGGACAATATTTCAAACCTAGTTAATTCTCATATACATGTTTTTAAGTCATAGGTTGGCAAACGAGCAGATGAATTACCTGATGGTAAGCAATCCCCCATTGACACTTGTAATACCAAAGAGGTATAATTATTACGAGTGCGTTGTCGGCTCCTCGTGGATCGTTAGGGATTTGCTGATAAAAAATCGGAGGAGGTGGAGATATTTGGAATCCGATACCTTTACTTACACAATGAAACACAACGCAAGTATTGCTTCACGCCTTTTTTCTATGAGGCCGTCATATCACTCCGATTGAGCCAGCCCATTAGTACCTCGGTACATAAATTTTACCACGACTCCTTATGCTCTCGCCAATAAATCCAGTTTGTTACAGTAAGGCCACTGAGCGTGCAGATCCTCAACAAGCGAGCTCAGCTCTCTGCAGACAGAAATTATGAGGTGGAGTGCAAAGCAGTGGGCTCCAGACCAGAAGCACAAGTCACCTGGTGGAAGGCAGGGAGACAGCTCAAAAGGAGTGCTAAAAACGTAAGTAAAAAGCTATATTTTTATATAATTCTTGTTTCTTATTGTTAAAGGATCGTTGTTTTGGGGTCAGTTGTTTTTTTTTTGCTTTGGACTGCCTTGTTTTAGAACTGAATTTTTCAACATAAGTAAAAAAACGTTTTTGAAACATACAAATTCAAATACACAAGCCACTCAGACACAGAACAACAGTTTATGGATCACACAAAGTGTTGTATACTGTAGGAATCGATTCTGATAAAGGTTGCACTGCAGCCAGTTGCTTAGCCACTGCTGCAATCTTTTAAGTTTGCAACCATTGCTGTTTAGCAGTGTACTTACTTATACTTAAAGTATCTTGATATATCTTTTTTTTATTATTCGTATAAAATATTATTTTGGCATAAGTAGCCATTTCTCAAGCTAGTTCTTTTAACATGTACCTGACATACATAATGTAGAAATCCAACGACAGATCATCGCAAATACTAACTCAATTTTTGTCTGCTTTTGCTTTTACGTGATCTGAAGCGAATAATATATATGTATGTAGGCTTTCTGTATAATATCTAGAACAAAAAATAAAGAGCTAAGTACCCTAGGTATTTGTTCCAAAATATTTCTAACTTTTCTCTCTTTAGCCTTTTTCGCATTGATTCGGTTTTGTCTCCGATTACGTGAAAATAGCTGTAGGTAGGGATCTGATGGATCATTATTTTTGTCTTGTCAACTTAGCCCAGCTTACGTAAGGCCCCGTTCACATCGAATAGGAAAGATAATTGCCTATAACCTACTTGTATAAAAATAAATGGCAATTGTAATCGTGGCTACATATGTATTGTAATTAAGAGCTAGTTTAAGTTAAACTTATGTTTTATTTTGATTACTTTAAGACATCAAAATCGTATAATTTTAGACATACGTTACTTTCTGTATAATCAGGTTTTTGCCTACCCTAGTCAATTCCATTATAATTTTGAAAGAACAATAGTAGCTGCTACAACTTCAGCTTGTGTAATAAAGCAACGAGGCAATAAAAAACTTTAATATTATCAGACAAGATTGTTTGGTCTTCATCCTTAGTACTCCGCTGTGATGTCGTTCTACGCTGACAGACTGTTTCATATTTATTTATGAATAAATATAATTTTTTGTTAATATATTTACTGTTTTTTTACAAAACAAGAGTTTGTATTCGTCTATCTCTTTGCTCTTTATTTGATGTTGTTGCCAGTATTTTGTACAGACTTTAATATGTTTCATTCTCTTTTAGTATGAAACCACAAAAATATTTTAATAACGTACATTTTGAATATTACTCAGCAACGAAACTAGGTTAACACTATGTAAAGTTTCACGGAAGATTTATTTGTGAAGACTTGCCAATTTTTGTTTGAGGAACGAAACTATTGAAAAGGAGGAAACTTGAACCATATAGTTTTCAGCTGACTGTTCGTTGAGAAGGAATTTGGCGATAAAAATATCTTAAAATAAATGTTCCGTAGAAATAATTCCATGTTTGGATCATACTATGAGGGGGTAAAGGTTGCAATTGGAATCGGCTTAATGCTTCATATCCCATTCCACATGATGAATCCAATAAAGATTTTTCTCGGAGCTCTTTTTACACGATTCTCAGTAATCAGCTCGCGCGGCAATTACTCTCCAGCAACGCGGTTACCCCGCTCCAGTACTGATTACAGACCTAAGCCACGTTTAAACCCACATTGATTGAACAACCACACGACAAATATGCTCAGCATTAATAATCTGCTCCGTACAATAATCCAGTATTTGCTTTCCACTGTAAATATGTGCCTATTCCAGACTTTGAATAGTGGCTGTTTTTAATTAAATCGGCCCACTACTGCTAGTTTTAGGATTGTGTTGACTTGAGTTAAAATGAGCAATTGATCGGGATCGTTCGAATCTTGTGCTATTAATTAACTTTGTGTAATTTTGAAAAGAATAATAATGGAGTTAGTAAGAACACCTACGTTAAGTATAAAATTAAAATGAGGCAGTCAACATTTGAAGCCGCTGCGAAGTTATCGTATTATACTGCTGTTCGTGGCGATTTCTTGTCAGAACTTGAGTAGGTACTATTTCTTTATGTTCCTGTGGGATGTCTGTGTAACTTGTGCTAGTTATAGCTTTCGTAAGTTAGGTACGAATCTTGTAATTATACATTTATTGTTCATGAAGCTACTGCTCGTTCCTGTTTTAACTTATTCAATGAATAAAATTAAGTTAGCTAGACATAAGTACAGAATTATTTTGATCTAAATTATAATTAAATTTTTGAGCTAGGAGCAACAATACGTTGAGCTATTTAAAACTTGATCATGCATGTAGTGTTAGCCTGAAAGATATTACAACTACACTTAAGAATGTTTCCTTTACATAAAAAAAACGTTGCCTTACACAAGGATTCTATGTCGTGGGGTGCGTATACAAATATACAACCTCACATACATCTAGACACAAAACAATAATTTGTGGATTACACAAAGAGCTGTTGCGTACGTTGCAGCCTAGTACGCCAGCCGATTGCCCAGACACCGCGCCAACCGTGCAGTCTGTCTTCTTTCGTTTCCATTAATTGCATAGTGTAAGCTGACAAATAAATAAATAAAAATAAAATCGTATAACAATTCATAGTATGAATAGTTCTATCGTATTGCTAACAATTTAGTTTTTTATTCTTATTATTAGTAATATTTGATTCGTTCACATATTGTGACATGGTCCGGTCAGTGCATCACCGCAGACCATAAAATGATGTGACACTGTTTGCAATTAATAAAACCACTAATTAAGGAATTGTACGTTAGGGGATTGTGTACAAACGTGGTACAAATTAACGTGTTTTACAATAATCGAAGAAAAATTTAGAACGTTAACATTCCCAATAAATATCATCACTACATAGTATAAAATAAAGTCGCTTTCTCTACGTATGCTTAGATCCTTAAAACTACGCCACGCATTTTGGTGCGATTATTTTTAACAGATAGAGTGATTGAAGATGAATGTTTATAATATGAATAACTAGCTTCTGCCTTCTTTGTATGCATTGATAAAAAACAGTCTATGTTAACACATAGGCTGCTTTTCTATGATAGATAGGTGGATGGTACCCTGGATGGTATATACCATCTAAATCTTAAGCCATTTTTGCGTGAAAAAATAACAAACACTATCCATAACTTTACAAACTTTCACATTTTTAATATAAGTAAGACAGTAGGATTAGTAGAATAGTAGAATAGTAGGAAAATATCAATCAAAAGTTGAGAAATTTTGTACTAATTATCATTGCACCCGTGCGAAGCCAAAGTGGGGCGGTAGTTGTTTATACATATGTATTTAAGACAATCTCATGAAAGACGACAAAGCTATCATATGAGGTTTGACTCAAATATCTTTTCGTGGTATCTGTCGTCAATTATCTTACAACTTTATTAATTGTTATGCAGCTTTTTGAATAGTTTGTCATGAAATTCTATTAATTAATCACTATACGTCAACGTTTTCCTACAATTTGTGTCCTGTTACATCACTAATGTCATTTAAAATAGATATTTTCTTATCGTATTCGTATTGTTACCATGAGACAATATTTTGACAAAAGTTAAAAACAATGTCCGACATTGACAATCATCATCTGGGCTTAAAGTCATGGTGGCTAGCTTAGGACTCCCACTTCTCTTGTTTGAGGTGCGGGTTTGTAACTTATGAAGTACCAATGTGACTTTTTCGAATAATAATATGTGTGACCTAAATTCATTTATAGAGAAACCACCGGTAATCGGCGAAGGAAGATCTTGAAGAAGCCAAGGCTTCATTTTTAATAAATATTAGTTTGAAATTAACATCTGTCTTGAGAAAGCGTGGTGATTAATGATTTAATGCTTAAGCCTTCTTTGTAATGTTCAAGCCTTCTTTGCGTAATAAGAGGCCTTTGCTCAGCAGTGTGCATTTTTAAGCTGATAATGATGATGATGATTTTTATGTGCGTGATATGTTGGGCAAAGGCCTATTACAATCACTGAAACACATAATAATAGAATGGCAGTTTATCTAAGCAAGATTTTGTATATTCGGAGTCCCAGACAAGAGTGAGTGCTTTGATCTAATGTTGAACGTCAAAAATAATTTCTCCTCTGCGAAGGACGTGACGTCACAATTAACTGTCAAAGCATTGTTTTTGTTGGCAATTTGTTTTGTAGTCAAATGAAGTCCCATATTAATAATTCTTCTTACCAACACAAGATGGTGAGGGTGTAATGATCATTGGTCGAGAATCCAATAAAAATAACACCAGATAATCAAAATAATTTCCTCTTGTTAATAGAATCACTGACAATTTTATTAGTTAATACAAAATACCTACCATCAAAATTTCCGTGTTACCAAAACTAATGAGTTCAATCAATGTTGTGTGTCAAAGTTTGTGTTACAAGTTGGATAATTAGTGTTATTATTTAACGATAATAACAGTTTCAGAGTTCATGGAAATTTCAATGCAAAATGCGTTTACTGATAATAATTTTCTCGCATCATTTATGAAAGTTTACTGAGCGGAGCGAGCCGAGCATTGTGTGGACTGATGGGAATATGTAGGTCAAAATGTTGGGAGACAATGGCCTATCACAAGCGGTAATTAATTCTTTTCATCGTCGAGCTGCACATAGTTCGGAGAGTGTTGCCGGAGACTGCTTCAGCCGGGGAAGTTTCGCGACTTCGTATGCGTGATAACTTATTGTTTTACTCGAAAGTATTGTTCAATATGCGCTGTAAATATGTTGGAACTTGGTAAAGCATCTAAATTATGTATTATTTTTAATATAATATAATAGTGAATTACCCGATGATAAGCAATCAATGCCGCTCTTGGACTATCGCAAAACTAAAGGAGTTCGAAGTGCGTTGCCGGTCTTTTGGGGGCTTAGCGATTTTTCGAGGAATAGAGTTTGGGAGGCTATTATTCTCCCAAATCGCCAAATCTCTTTTCTGAGTTAATTCAGGTGAGTGACTTACTCGCCTGAATTTATTATTTTCGATAAATTGAGAATGTCTCACAATAGTTACTATTAAAAAAAAATTTCACCGGTCCGACACGGTATACCTAGAAAAAGTTAAATGTTAGGATTTTGAGAACTTCCCTGGATTGCTAATATTAAGGTTGAGAATATTAAACAAATCGGCTTAGCTTTTTTCGTTTTAATGAATGATAGCTAATTTTAATAGTACCTATATTATAATTATTATAAAATATAAAAACGATCATTTTGACATAAAACTTAAGGTCCAAACACAAGAAGGCACCAGTCGTCATAATATTATTTAGTATCACTACTAACATTATTTTTATCTTTCCTTTTACTTCAAGCACAATTTGCATGCAAGCTGTGAGAGGTTGCATTTGAACGTCCAAGTTTACAGTTAAACTCAAGTTTTTCGAAATTGCATGACTGTTGAACTTTTAACTGGCACGATTTATGTTTATTGTTAGGTAACGCTTACCTCACTGTAAGTGGGTCAAATATGTTTCACAATATTCGTATTATATTAAATGCATATTGCAAACTTTAAATAGAAATGTAGGTAGTTGGAAAAATTTAGGTTTTATTATTTAAATTCAGTAGAACATACGCTATTTAAAGATAAACAGACTGGATGTCGGTATTTTTCACAGTATATTGTCATATCCTAACTCTAATGCAGCAAAAAAATTTTACGATATTTTTACTGTAACAACGTAATATTTTTATGTTTTAATGTAATTTTTTATTGTAATTTCTCAGTCTGCTTTACTTTGGTTGTTCATGTTAGGCTATAATCCTAAGTTAATTTCATTATCTTTTTTTATTTCATTGTTAACTTTTAGTTAGTTTTAACTGTTATTGTTACTTTATGTCTTACTTACTTAGGGTTTTTCCGATATGTATCAATAGGACCGGCATGTCTAGGTCTACAGATCCTTTAAATAAACAAAAATAAAAAAAACATACGCTAACAGTTTACAACCAAAGCGCTTATATCTATACTATAGGTACTTAGACTACTATTACATACTTACTACATTTACTTTATAATTATTCTATACAAGCCATAAAAATCTGTACAATACTAATTCAACAGAGGCATTTCCTTCTATTTTTATCTCTGCCCCCACACTAGGATTATTCTTCAGATGAACATATAACATTTGGAACAACTATTTGTAAATTACACAAATAATTTTTCCGTAAGGGAATCGAATCTTTAACATGCTACACAACAGCAAATTATCCAGGCAAACACTGCAACCATTTTTTTCATGGTATAGGGCGGCAAACAAGCCTACGCATTACTTGATGGTAAGCAATCAGCGCCAACAATGGACACCTGCGACATCAGAGGAGCTGCGAGTACGTTGCCGAACTTTTGGAGATTAGGGAGTGGAGAGAGATTTGGAGAGGGGAAGGATTGCAAAACACAACTCTGTGGTTGTTTCACGTCGGTTTTTTTGAGGCCATGGTCTCCGGTCGAGCCTACCCATTCGTACCGAAGCATGCAGTAAAAAGGAAGAGTCACTTGAAAATGTATAGGAACAATAGATAGTAATTCTACAAACGAATTGGCCGATCATATTATGATGGTAAGCAGCCGTCGTCGCCCATGGGCATCTACAACTCCATAATAGGAGTTACAAATGCAGTGCCAGCGTTCTTGCGGTTTTTTGGGAATTTTAGGATTGTTGATTTAGAGATGAGAATCAGAGGGGGAGAGAGGAGTTTACACCTCCCTATCTCTCTAATAAAATAATATTAAAACCGAATGTCACAATATGTGTGATAATGTTATGGTGTCATTCACCATATACCGACGAAGGAACGCCGTCGTCGGTGTACCAAGTTGACAAACCAATTAGTTATCTATACTATGTATTATTGTTTTATATATAAAATATTATCTATCTATATATATCTCCAGACCTACTGGTCAGAATTGAACAATTAAATTTGTGTTCGCTAGTCCATTTATTGAGGAAGGCTATAAGCTATAAAAACCACGCTAAGTTCTGTAGGAGCCGAGCAGGGGGTGAAAACGCGAGAGAGTAGCTAGTTAGGAATAAAAAATAAAACACTGTAAAATGGAACAAATAAGAAAGTTTAAGAGTTATACAGTGCAACTTGAAATCGTACGAACACAAAAGGTCCTACAACTTGTCAGAGCAACATGTGACTGAACACTACGCACTTACAGTACTTGTGTGAACAACTAACTGTTGCGGACCTATTGTCTCGCTTAGTCCACGACTTTGCAAGCACTGACACACTTACTCTTCAATGTAAAGTGTACAGCAAATATCATCACAACATCAGCTTAAAAGTGCCTACTTTTGAGTAAAGATCTCTTCTTCTTCGTCGGAGATGGCTAGAGCATTAATCACCTCGCTTTCTAAAGGTGGATCGGCGATTTCAAACTTAAAATTAGAAATTTTAAGTCGAACTATATTCACTTCCCTTATCTTTCTTTTCCCATTCAAATCAATATTTATTTGTAACAAAATCATTATACCTACAGACAAAAATACTCTGTCAGTTTGTTCGTCAATGAGGACAGGAGGTCATTCGAGTAAGAAACTATATCGTTACTCTTTTAAATATAACTATATATTTTAAAATCTCACTAATAATTCATATAAAACACATTATTGTGCTGTGGACATATGTGACAACGATTCAGAGAGTCAATTAATTGTTAAAAAAAAAAATCAATTTCGTATATCCTTTATCGTATTGAACAAGAACTGATAATCTATCAATTCTGACAATCTAAAAGAAAAATTTCGATACAAATTCTTAGTTCCACTCATAAAAAATAAAAAAGCAAACATAAGGAGCAAATATAGGATATTCATTCTTAGAATATAAGCAACTACTGATAGTCAATAACAAGAGCTTGACCATTGCCTAGTGGTCATGTACCAGAGACTGCTTGGCATTCTTACCCTCAATATAATCTGATCAATTAAAGAACAGCTTAATCAGGGGCAGGTATTACAGTGGATGCCATAATTAATAGCTATCGAACTCAGTTCAATAGTACAGTCTGGTTATTGGGCGCTACAAAACAGTGCAGATTTAAAAATAAAAATGGATGGAGGTACATAGGAATGGTATCCAATTGTTCTCGTGCGAATTCAAAATAATTCAACGACAATATTTTAAAACAAGCTTTTTTTCAGAAGCATTTATGTGGACACAATGAGAAATTGCATAATGGGATTGTGATCTCCAGTTTTTTTACGTAAATACTAGTGACGTAATCTCTTTTTTTTCTGATATTAAAACCTAGCTGCATTGATATTTCAACCATTGCATTCCTTTATAAAATTAATATAAAACACAATATATAAATTTGGAAATTTAAATAAAATCTTTAGAGTCGATTCTAGAATTCCATTAAGTATATAGGTATTATTTTTAACGTGCCAAGTAATAATATTTTAGGATTTACTTTTACTTAGATATCAACTATCATGATTTCATCCAGTTAAAATTGGTATTTGTTTGTATTTTAGAGTATTTTTTGAAAAAGCCTTCACTAATAGCTTCGATGTTCCACAGTGTTATAGGCTAAAAAACATCACCCTACGAAAAAAAGGAGCTGAGCAGTGGAGGTAACCACGCGGCTTTAGCTAGTCGTTTGAAAAACTATACACGTAAAAAATAGGCTTTCAATATTGCACCAACTCCACATAAAGATAAACAGCAAAACACAAAATTCAATAGAAAAACTGAAAAATAAATAAATTCAAAAACTATCAAATTGCTACTGTTCTAGCGACTATTGCGTTGTTTGACGTCACAATACAACGAATGCAGTTTTGATGTGCAAATGTTTTATGCTACTCGTGCAGCAATTGGTATTACGTAGAACACAGTTTACAATACAAACTTTTGTTCCAACAAATCAACGTTTGCTCAACTAATAGTTTTATAGTACTTTAGACTCTAATTCAATTTTATTTGCCGAGGGATCTTAATTGTTTATTTTTTTTTTATTATTATTGGTACTAGTTGTATATCATTTCTGTAATAGAGTATAAAATAAAATATCCACTTTAAGTTTGTGTAAGTGTGAAATGTGAGGCACGAATGGGTCGGTTCGATCGGAGACCACGACCTCACATAAACCTACCGTGAGACTACCACAACTTTGTATTTCGCCGTGTGACCGGTTACCGGTTACCGGTTACCGGAGGAATCATTTTTTCCCTCCCCAAAAGGTGGCAAAGTACTCGTAACTCCTCCGTTGTTGAAGGCGGCGCTGATTGCTTACCATCAGGTAAGCCGCATCCGCATCCTATCGCTTAAAAAGTGTATAATTGAGACGCTATTCCCAACATAAGGCCTCCCGTTTATTTGAGAAAGATATTAGTCTTACAGTTTTTGTTTTAGTGATAGGGATACAAATCGTAATAAAATACTTATTATAATTTTAAAACAAAAATAGAGTTGTACATAATACTATAGTACTGTGAATTTTATAGAAATGGTTCTCAAAATACTAAGTACATTTTATGATCAAAGCTTATTACATTTTATAAAACAAAACAAATACTATCAACTACGAAAACTTATCAAATCAATCTCACTTACAGACTGACAGACAAACGTATTGATATAGCAATATCAATTAGAATTTTAATTAAGATATCAATAGTGACATGTTTAAAAAACAACGTTCAATCAACAGACAGATATTTTGTTTTTATTTGTTTTTCATGTAGGTACGATCTGTGTGGTTTTTGACTAATGACTAATGCTCTGACACCGCTGTGATCGATTGTACATGGTGTTTATTTTAATGGTATTTATTTTTATTTAGCTTGCAGACGCACTGCGGTGTAGGTTTTTTGACGTACTCACTTCATCCCTTTTAGGTAGAAAGTGCATAAGGTTAAAGGATATACAAATGTTTAAATGATATACCTGTACGACTATTCCGGTAAGCGATGTGCCACTGACTTTTTTTTTGTATTTTTACATCCATCACATCATAAGGCTATGAGCGCACTCACACGGAGAAGATTTGAGGATTAATCACCACGCTTGTTCCACACGAATGGGTTGGCTCAGCCAGAGTGATATGGTCTCACAGAAAACCGGCATGAAACAACCACATCGTTGTGTTTCGCAGTGTGAGTGAGGTCACTGGAGGCCCAATCCTTCCTCTTCACCAATCCCTCCCCAATCCTTCAAAAAAATCTTTAAAGCCCTCATTTTAAAAAGGTCGGCAAAGCACGAGTAGCACCACCTTGGTTAAGGGTATCCATAGGTGGCGCTGATTGCTTACCATCAGGTAATCCCGAATAACCGACATAATACATAAAAACTATGAGTCCAAGTTTCCATAACATGTATTCTTTCATAACATCCAACACGTTTTTGCTTTACACGAAATAAATTTTGAAACATTTTGGTCGGTAGTAATTCCTAAAACCACTCGAACAACAAGACTGGTATTACAAACTACGAGAAAAGCGTATTTTACGAGGAAAATATATTATTATCAAAGTAAATAATACTGAAAATGAGTTTTATGACTACCATCTTGAATTACGTTTCAAAACTAATATCATCGTGTAAATTAAACTATTACAAAAGCAAACTTTTCGAACGGCTTCTTTGTTTTCTGGCTGGCTTTGTTTATAGTTTAGGTATGAATTTATACTTCACACGTAACTGTAGTATTTTCGAGTATTTAAACGAAATTAAAAGTCACAGAAATGCAATGCGAAGTGTGTTATTGATTATTGTGTGTTGTGAGAAATGGCTAACTGTTCAAATTTAAAAGCCGGATTTTTGGACCCAGTATATGTAGTATCCTAACATATTCTTTGCATCTCAGCATATTTTTTTTTTTGCGATACATTTCCACAGTGTTGAAGCGTATCGTGTTTTTAACGCCTGAACAGATTTCATAAAATTTTCTTTCTCAACAACTTATGTGCAAAATTATGTTCTCGATACAATCAGTAAGTGAGCGGAATAATAAGCGGTTTAAGTTAGTACATAAACATATAAAGTGCATCTTTCGATTTCACTACACCATTATTCGAAATTTTTCGTAACTATTTCTTAAACATTGTTAATAATCATTTAGTACGTATATTTTTTATAAAAAACCAGTGTCGCGTGTAATATTTCACTTAGACCAACATGATAAAATAAATGTTATCGAATTCACTTGTTTACGTTTCCTTCAATATACATATAACTGTGGTTACATCTTCGAGCTCGATGCTTCTTTGTACGCCTGCTGTCAATCAGTATTAGGTTGTATTTAGCAGCCCACACACGTTGACAATAATAGACATAAAATAATAATAATCTAAGAAAAGTAATGTAATACCAAGTAATGACAGTAATGTAGCACATTTTGTAGGATTTTGTCTAAATATATTATGTTACGAAAAAGTGCTGACATTTCGCTGAAGTTCGTGGTTCTTCGAGATCAATATATATGTTTGTACTAGTGTATTTATTAAATATATTCATAAAATGGTTTAGAAGTATGGATTAAATTATGCTTGTGATGCCAAAATGGCTGAACACAACTAGATTTAACTAAAAAAAAATCTCAATTACAAACGTGAGTAACCCACGATTTTTTAGTTATTTTAGTAGGTCTCACGATAGTTATTATAAAAACACTAGATTTGTTGATTAATAGTGTTTACCTAGTTACGGACCAATTTTCTAAAAGGTTTTATACTATCACGCACAATGAACGCAAATTTCTTCCTCTATTGGAACGATTTTATCATCAGGACCTCTAAAAAGTGGTAAGCCGGAGTCTGTGTTTCCCGAAAGGTATAACCTAGGTGTCTTCAAGGCCCGAGTAAATAGGTTACTTATGGGCAGTCGTGGCCCAATGCAGGTACCATTATCGCTTATTACTAGGCGAGATAGTGGCCAAAAGGCTGCCCCTTACAAATAAATAAAAATAAAACTACTACCAAAAAGTTTCTCAGCATCATCATCAGCCTGATTTCGTCCACTCCTGGACATAGGACCCCACTTATCATCTTAGGTTTTCTCAAAAATGGAACACATTTTAACCAATTGTTTAATTGTTACAGTTTTCGGACAATAACGCGACAGTCAGTACTCTGAACCTGGTACCAATGGCAGAAGACCATGAGAAGTATCTGGTCTGTCGAGCTGAAAACCCTCGTGTGCCCAACGCTGTTATAGAAGACCGATGGTTTCTCAACGTGCAATGTAAGTATGATTTTTAATTGCTATCGCAACATTGGCATTTCTTTTTGGGAAGGGGATTCAGCGGTTAAATGAGAGAGTATTCTTTTGTTTTTATCCATGTAAAGACAGTAGACAGGAATACATTGGTCACCGCCTCTCTTTTTCCGAAAGAATCGACTAAAAGACCGTTTATTTGGTAGACTTGCTAGCAATGGTTTCTGATAAACCTTAACCTGTTTGTTGTTAATTGTTAAGTTTTACCCACCTGTGAAGCTTGAAGTTTGTTTGCAAGTGGTCTTATGTCGGTCTTCTGAGAGAAGTAGAAATCTAAATGGCACGGAGAGGTGTTGTTTTTTAGTAATTTACCATCCAAAGTAAAATTTATAGCAATTTCAACTCATAAAATTCATTTTTTACTTGTTACTATTTTACAATTGATTTCACAATTCTCAATAATGATAAATAACAAGGTGCACTCCAATAGCAAATTTTAATTTCAACAACATAAAATTAAATGTAACAATTAAAATATTTTCATGAGTGATCTTGTGCGCAAATTCCTATCAAATTAGTGAATACAAAATGAATCAACAAACCGCTTAGTTAAAAACGATAATATGTTTAATTAGCAATTATTTTGTACAGAAATAACAAATGATATTGTGAAATGCGGATTATAGGATCGTTTTGTTTTTGTAGCAATGTTTATTTGCATTTATATGTATAGTTATAACATGGCTTGTTTGTGGGGGATGTATCATTAAATTACTTCTACCCTGGTACCTGACCTGGACCCTGGGTGTACCGAAAGGAGTATCAATCAGGCTCAGACCAGTAAAGGAATAGTATGGTCATTAGACCATACTATTCCCCCGAGCGTACGGCGCGTAGCGTTCCGCGCGCGCCTCAAATAGCCATTAGACCACCACAGACGGGGCCCTAAAGGGCTGATGTTCAGCCGGGGTTGCGGGGTAAGCGCAATGAGGCACCGCGACCTGGGCACAGAGCAGGAGAAGGAACAGGGGGGTTTTTAGTCAGTAAGAGTCTGACACTCCCTCCTGCCCGGCCCTGGGCGGGAGAAGTCATTTGATGATTTTCCCCTCACAAAAAAAAGACCACACTATTCCATCACCTGCATCAGGCTAGGGCCGCTGTACCTTATTGAACTTGATCTGCTACTCCAGCTGAAGTTTTTATACAGCTAGCTTTTGCCTGTAGCTTCGCTCCCGGTATGGTATGAGTTGGATACTCAATCCTATTTTGCCTGACTTTTATTGTGTAATACTCTGGCAAACGAGCAGAGGCAATACTTGATAAACAATATAGAAGTTGTAAGTGTATGGCCGACCTTTTGAGCCAGATGGATTGGAGGTAACCTCACTCACACGGTAAAACACAATGCTGTGGTTGTTTCACACTAGTTTTCTGTGAGGCCCTGATATCACTTATTTCAAGCCTTAACTCTTTCGTACCGAAGCATGATTCTTACACACTTTGTAAAGAAGCATACATAATTTGATAACTTTTCTTGTTAACAGATGTACCAATAGTGACGCTAAAGTTGGGATCAAACCTGAACCCAAGCTATATTAAAGAAGGAGATGGCGTGTACTTCGAGTGCAGTGTCAAAGCAAATCCTAAGACTAAGAAACTCACCTGGTATAAAGGGGTAAGTAGTAATTAATAAACAACAATTATAACTGTAAAAACCTTTGGGTGTATTAAGGTTCCTCCTCTAATTTGACTATGAGGTTTAGTTTTGTTAGGCTTCGATTTTGCACCTATATAAAATATACTAAATAAAAAAGTTCTAATCTAAAAACGACCACAGTAGTATGTGCTAATGCTTTAGCTTATTTATAAAACTTTGATCATATATAGAACTTGATTATATGCGAGGTTCAGTCTTCAGCTCTTAAGTTGCTTTTGTAATTTTCTAATCTAATCTCTTTTCTTAGGCAAAAGAAATCCAGCACAATGCGAGTGCTGGCATCATTCTAAGTGACCAGAGCCTGGTGCTGCAGAGTGTGACCAGGGCAGCAGCGGGAGACTACAGCTGCCTGGCTTATAACAACGAAGGCAGTGCTACCAGTAATCCTGTGTCTCTTCAGATTAATTGTAAGTATAAATTGCCAAAATGTTTTTATGAAAGATTTTGGAAGACACATAATCCGGTAGTTTCGTATTATTGAAATTTAATGCTTCCATTACTAACATACATGTTAATTTTGTGTGATATCGCATCTTATGATAACACCGTATTGTATTGTAGCTTACCTATACCTTAAAAAAATATGAAAGTTAGGTTAGGTTAGGTTAATATTAATTAATTGTACTTATTGAAAAGTAAAAATATTTTATTTTTGGCCCTGACCGATTTATTAATTGAATTGATTTGAAAAAAAAATCGATTAGTTCCAAGTCTTACCGGGACTCATTAGAAATGTGAAATTAATTTCAACAATGTTTATATTAATATTAAATGTTAAAGCTTACGACTAATTTGTCGTTTGTAAGTTATTTATCAAAACTTACTTAAATTAGAAAAGGCAAATACTTTTGATAGGCTAGAAGAAGCTGATTCGCAGATTGATAAATGTAAAAAGGCTTAACTTATAACCGCATACTTTATAATAAAACCCATAAAAGAAAAATATAATCAGAAACCTAAGCAATATGTATAAGAATACGCACAAAATATCGTAGACTCCGCAGGGATTCATACGTGACGGTATATTATTGCTTTGACTTGTTGGAAAACTGGAAGAAATCCAGATTCAAAATGAAATGGATGTGGCCTTTGTGGACTTTGTTTGCGGCAGTTTGCTCAAACCCCGGCGGATTACAACCAGATTGAGTAGTGAATCAGTCTAGGATTGTCAGCCGTGCAGATTTATATGTTTGACCTAATTTAAATCTAGATAGGCCTAGTCGTTTGTCTTTGGAGGGAGACGGTTACTCACATTATGATTGGTTGAGTGCGTTCATTTTATACTAATTGTTATAAGTCATAACTTATTAGTTGAGCTACTTACGTAATTACTATACTAATCGAAGAGATCGAACAATGTAGATGAAGTAGAAAACATGTTTCGGCAGAAAACCGTCGAAAGTTCGTAATTTTAATCAACTACCATACTGGCTAATTCTTAAAGGCTCTAATGGTTCTAATGGCTAGTGCCATTAGAACTACCTTACCTAAATATCACAGTGGTGAAACTTACATAACACTCTATCGTACAAATAGTATAATGAATGCCACAATTCTTAGTACAAACATAAATTAAAAAATGATAATAAATGTGTACAAAGTGAATCGTTTTAAATAAAAACCTGACCTAACCTTAGACATGAGTTTCAACGTAAAGCCATTGAAATGTGAGCACAGATTACAAGCCACGTGAATGCAGTAGATGTAGTCTGCACGTGTGACGTCTCATCCATTCACCTCACAACATCAACCTATAAGTTCATATTGCTGAGCAAAGCCCTGAGAAGGTTTGAGCATTAATCACCGGGCTTGGTCATAGCGGATTAACGATTTCAAATTTATAATAGGAAATTAGAACCCCAGGATTCCTTCCGTATGTTTACCTTCACGGTATGTCAGTGGTGTCTTAATAATCATAGAAAGTAAATACGAGTATTGCTCGGAAAAAGTGACATTGGTACTTGGAAGGTGTACCCCGCATCCTCATGTATGAGAAGCGGGCGCGTTATCCTCCGGGCCCCCATGACATCCATTCACCTGTTACCCTAGAAATATCAGAATGTAGAAAACGTTTTACAAATACAATCGTGGTTAAACAACCACCACGTACTTGCTACTTCAAATGTTTATCTTAGAGAAATCGTTTCCAATTTTATGCGTTATCTCTATCGTATTAGCGTACTCTGTAGGTTAATGTCGTATTGTGAGGTATTATGATAATTTTATTTTTATGTAGATAACTACTTTTCAGCATTCTAAATTAAAAGTCAAAGAAAATTATTATACCTACTCCAACTAACATATAAAACGGATAATCTGACTTAAGGTCTGAAAGGCCATTGTCACCTGATGGTAAGGTGCCACCCATGGTTATGCGCAGCATGAAAGTGAAAGTGTCTTGCCGGCCTATCGAGGGTCAGGGATTAGGGGTTTCGGGAATCTCATTCACACAGAAAAACACAACTCAAGCGTTGTTTCACGCTTATTTTCTGTGATAATTGATAATTACAAATATTGTAATTAAAGTATAAGGTTAGAATATTACCTTTAAACAAATCGTATTCAAATCTCAGTCTTCTACGTATATGCAAAAGAAAATAATAATCTGAAGAAAAATTCTCCCCTCAGATGCGCCAATGTGTAAGACTGTGAATGATGGCGAGGTGTACGGAGCCCTCAAGATGGAGACAGTGGTGCTGCAGTGTGTGGTAGACTCCAGCCCCCCTCCAACTTACTTCAGCTGGTTCTTCAACAGTTCCGGGGAACAGACTGAGATATCTCCGAGGTAAGATAACATAATAAACTTATTTTGAGTACTTGAAGGTCTACTGGATGGACGTGGAGTTTCAAAAGTCTTCTAAGGATGCCTCTACGGTCTTTAGGACAGGCGTGTTATTTTTTCTGTGACATTTCGGCAAAGTTTAGACGGATAACCTGATGGCAAGCAATCGGCGCCGCCTACAGATACCCGCAACACCAAAGGAGTTATAAGTGCATTACCGGCCTTTTAGGGATTAGGGAATCGGATATTTAGGATTTGTCACTCCGGTTGAGTCGATTCATTCATGCCAAAGCTCAGCTCTTCTTCACTTGTAGCTGGTGTGTTGTATGAGAGACGTTTGAAATCTTTGATAGACCGACCTTTGTGATAGTTTCGTTGATAAGCGTGATTGTCAAGCTGACCGTCTCATATTCAATTCCGTTTCTTGCAACATGAAGTCTAGAATATAATCTGGTTCATACGTCATAGCTATACGACCTTCTTTAAGAGAATATAAAATACACAAAACATTGATACATTATTTAGCCATAGTGTATATTTAGACACTATGGCTAAATAACAGCCATAACAGCCAAATATCAATAGTTTAAAAAAAATACTATTCGAAAAATTCGAAAAAAGAATATCTAGAGTAATTGTAATTAAACTAAAACGAACAGAAAACATATTCCATTGTTTTTACAAAACCGATCTGTATGTAGATTGATATCCATTCCTACATCAAATGATTAAATTTTTATTCGCAGTATTAATAATTGAATCTGCATACAAATGTAGCGGTTTCGTAACTAACAGTTTGGATATGGCACATCACATACACGTTTTTCACAAGCTTTTATTTGTAATTCAGGGCAATTATTTGTTCTGTATGTAAATGGCTAGGCGTGTTTTTGTATATCATTGATAGAACAACATTTTATACTGTTGAATATAATGGTGATTTTTTTTAATGTAACAAACAGACGGATTACCTGATAGTAAGCAATGAGCGCCGCCACGGGGACACTTCTAATACCAGTACTACAGTACTATAAGTGCGTCACTGGCCTTTCGTGGGTTATTATGGATTTAAGGATAGGGGATTTGAGAATAACGCAGGGAGGTGGAAGGATTGAGCCACCAGGTAACTTCACTCACACGGCGAAACACGACGTAAACTGTAGCTTCGGTTTTCTGTGAGGCTGTGGTACCACTCCGGGTGAACTGACCTATTCTTGTCGAAGCTTGGCTCAAACCTCTAATGGTTGTGTTGTTTTAAAAATAATTGGCCATTATAAGAAAGCTAAGTACTCAGACAAATTTAACTATACATGAACTAATCCTTAGCAACTGATTCTGCTCCAAAATTATTAAGAAGTTCTAAAAGATAAGAACTGTGTTAAGTAAACAGTATGTAATATTATTCATTTATCTTTATTTCTTTTATGTATGTATATATAACAATAAACATGTTAGTATCAAGTATAGTTTTTTCGAAGAAATACTATAGTAAATTACCAGTCCGCTGTTGAACTTTCAGCTATTCGAAAAATCTATGAAAAAGCAAATGAAAAGTGTCTATTCCGAGTATTAATTGAATCGTTTCAACTAAAACGAGTAATTGAATTTAGTTTGAAAACGTGAAACTAGTCTCGTTTCTCAAGCAAATATAATTAATATAACAAAATCAACATCTCAGAGTGCCATACAATAAACTACTTAACGTTGAAATTATTGATTTCTCCGAAGCAGAGCTTCTAAACAAACTTAGTTCTTGCTACTTTCCGAATAGATCACGCCTCTGCGGGTCGCAGTAACGTTAACATCGCTTTATTTCTGCCGAAATTTAAAACAAGGCTTGAAAATTAAGTTCTTTTGCCGAATAAAACTGTAATGAAAATCGGCTCAGCGAAGCTCAAGTTTTAAGCCTGCTAACGGGTCAGATCGTCAGGCTTTTGGTTGAATTTTGGTCACTAAATACGTCCATATTCGGAACAGTAATTAGTGCACTGGCTAAGCGCTGCAGTTCGGCGCTACGCCTTTTCTGTTGATGCGTTTGACGCGGGTCGGGGAGTCAATACAGTTTGTACAAACGCACGCTGCGTTCGAATATGTGGGAATTGTCGCGCATTGTTCGTGTGACGTCACACGTTACGCGTCAACTCATTTGTTTTTCAGAATAAATTATCACCAACGTATCTAACCGATTATATAGTTTTATTTACCTGTTCTACAGTTGTTTGTCTCAGGTTTTACTTGTGTGCCTAAATTAGAAACACTAAATTACATTTTGGAATAAATAGAACATAATTAAGGTCGTCTATTCAAAAACCAAACTAAGAAAAGACTAGAGTATAATTTAGCATTAATAAATAACATTATTATGAATACTTCACTACTAACATCGGATTATGTGATACATTTAAATATATTTTACTCAAAAGATTCAGTTGTTACGAAAATCAGCCGGTTTGAGCATTAATCACCACATTGCTCAAGGCGGATAGATGTTTTCAAACTTCTAATTAGAAATTACGTCCAGGTTTTTCTCATGATGTTTTTTTCAACGTTTGTCAATGATGTCTAAATACAGTTATAAATTAAATATGACTTATAAAACTCACACTAAGACTTGCCAGGTTTTAAACCCTCATGTATGAAAAGCGGGTGCACTAACCTTCGGGCCACCATGACGTTATGTATAATTATAGTATATATTATATCCTTCAGAGGGATACCCATCTATAAATCAGCCGTATGCATTGTAATTGTCCTCGTAGGCTAAAGCTTTGAAGTGGTTCTCATGCTTTATTCCCTGAATTTGCTGAAACTATGTCCGGTTTGACAATTGAACTTCAATTGCAGACTGGATCTCTGGCTTCGAATACGTGAAAATGAAGTTGTGTGGATAGAATGTAACGAAATATCACACCTCTTGTTGATCTGGTTTAGTCTTGTTTTACTAATTCAAGTATGACTTTGACTGCAAGGTTGTCGTGCTATGTATCGCAGATGCGATTCCCGCACGGAACAACTCTTTGTGTGATCAAAAAATTGTTGTTCCGGGTCTGGGTGTGATGTATATGTGAAACTGTATGTTTGTAAACACACTTACGACACAGGAAAAAATCAAGTGTGGTCACGTTTTCAAAAAAGAAAATAAGTAGCGCTCTGCAGTGGCACCTACTACAGAAGAAGAATACTAGTAATGGAATTTTTAATAATTAAATTTGAATTTGGATTGTGTTGTGTTTACAAAACAAATTCGATTTTTTCATTCATTATTTTTACGATTTATCTTAAACTCAATTTCCGTATTTTGACAGCTAAATCTTTGACTTCCAATAGAAAGCTATTGAATGCAATTCTTCCGCTGCCGTTGGTCACCGGTGATCTACGCGGCGGTTTACGTGTTAAGAGATAAAATAAATTTGTTTTAATATTTTTATGTCCATTCGTCACAAAATATGATTTCATACTAAAATTCTAGAAAAGGTTAGGTTTCCATTTATATTTTTTAAATTTAATTTTACCTGCTACTTTTTCACTAATGAGTTTTCATTACTTTCTTCATTGTATTACGCAAATATTTTTGTTTTAATTTATGATCACGTTTAAGTTGTGTCTCAAATTAACAAGGGTGAACAAGGGTTATTTTTAATTATGAATCTATCACCTACAAATATTATAATTCTGATTTTTAATTAATTTGGATGCTAAAATTATCTGTGTGTGGGTGTTTTTCTAATAAACGTTTAAATATAGAAACGAAGCCAAATATTGATTATTATAATTTATAGGTTACTCGCCTCAGCCAACAACGTTTTTTTTAAAAAAAAACTTCACATAGAAACAGCATTAACCTAGATCTTCTTCCTCCAGCCTATACACAGTCTACGGGAACACCTCAACTCTCCGCTACACTCCGACCACCGACCTGGACTTTGGCACAGTCCTGTGTTCGGCCACCAACTCTGTGGGGAGACAGGAGACTCCCTGCTTGTACAAACTGGTTGCTGCAGGTAATTCATTATGTTTGGCGATTCTATTAATATTGTTTTATTATGTCATAGATCGGTGGCAAACGAGTCGGCCTCACAGAAAATTGGCGTGAAACAACCACAGCGTTGTGTTTCGCCGTGTGAGTGAGGTTACCGGAGGCCCAATCCTTCCCCTTCCCCAATCCCTCCCCAGTCCCTAAATCTCTAAATCCCTAATCCATAAAAAGTCTGCAACGCACTCGTAACTCCTCCGTTGCGAGTGCCTATGGGCGGCGTCGATTGCTGAGGTAATCCGTCTGCTCTTTTGCCGACCTATTACATAAAAAAAAAGACGGATTACTTGATGGTAAGCAATTCGCGCCGCTCATGGATACTCCTAATACCAAGGGAGTTACTACTCTTGTGTTTTTTTAAAGATATAAGGTAAACGGGATTTGGGGATAGAGATTGGGGGAGAGAATTATGCATCGGGTAACCTCATTCACACGGCGAATCGCAACGTGAGGTTTGCTTCACGCTCGTATTTTGTGAAGCCGTTGTATCTACCTACCAATTTGTGCCGAATCGTAGCTCTTTTACACTTAGCATAGCTCTCCCACGCTAAATATTCTCATTTGATAACGTTTTGATTACTATGTTGAGTATCCAAAAAGAGATTAAATCACACATCAAACATACGAACATTATACATTTTAATAGACACTAAAAAACTTTCTTCAAGTTAACTGTAATAAACATATGCGCAAACATTTTGGCACTTATAACAACAAACAAAATAAAACGCTCGTCCTAAAGTTGTTTGTTTGTTTGTATATGGGAGAACTTTGCACCGTGTTTGTCACTCCGGGTGATGATAAATGCAGATAGTTGCATAGTTGCAGTGTTCCGCCGGCAAACATTACAATAACAATGTAGATTGTAGGGACACTCACGTACACACCTATGTAAATGCATGTGCATGGCTGTGTGCGTAGAGCGTCGTATCGTATTGCTATTCCCTCCTTAAATTAGAATATAAGCCAGTCTTCGTGTAACGGTGTGCTGGGCCGGAACTTTTGTTAAACTCGAACTTTTATATAATCATTCTGTGTGTCTTGGTATGAACAATATAATTTTCCAGTGGTGTTCTGAACTTTTATTTATCTCTGACATTCAAATAGATACAACCCAAAATTGGTGACCCCGACAAAGAACATTATTGTGAGTGAGTTCCGTTTTTCCAAAAATGATGGAGTCACCGGCCGCACCCGTTCCACCGTCAGAAGTGTTAGCAATTTCGATTTCGTCACGCATTCCAGAATTATGGATTGATCAACCTCGTGTGTGGTTTATACGCGTGGAAGCTACTTTGGCACCTCAGAAATTAGGAGATGAAGCAAGATTCGATTTGGTGGTATCGAAATTACCCAGGGAAATTATTACGCGGTTGTCAGATTTCCTATCAAAGCCTCCCGAAACTGGCAAGTTCATGGCCTTGAAGACGAAATTGCTTACACTACTGGAAGACTCAAAAACCCGGCAAATTGAAAAGCTCATCGGCGAAATGGAGCTGGGCGATCAGAAGCCCTCTCAGCTCCTCCACCGAATGCGAGATTTGGCACGAGACAAAATACCGGACGATACCTTGAGAGTCTTGTGGCAAGGGCATCTACCTGCAACCATACGAGCAGTCTTAGTGGTGTCAGAAACGAAGGGATTGGACAATTTAGCGGTCATTGCAGATAACGTCGCGGAAGCAACGCGAATTAGCCATGTTTCTGAATTAGCTCAGATGCCGACCTCATCCTCCCGAGGACAATCTGAAAACTCCTACAATGTAGCGAGTATCGCAGCTGAGCTTGCTAAAATCAACGCCAGACTGAGTAATTTGGAACACTCGAGGTCAAGGTCCAAATCGAGACAAAACGTTAAACGTTTTAGACAATCGTCCCGCTCTTCATCAAGACGACGTAACCCGAATTCATTCAATTGGCTATGTGACTACCACTTCCGCTATCGTCACAGAGCTCATCGATGCATTCCACCGTGCGCATGGAAGTCGCAGTCAACCTCCGAACGCAACGAGGACAACCAGCAGAGATCGGAAAACTAAGAGCCGTGGTACAGCCGTCGGCTGAGGTCTGTGCCCTTACTCCCTGCAGTCGTTTATTAGTACAAGATTACAACTCTGGACTACGTTTCCTCGTCGATACGGGAGCAAATGTGTCTGTTTTACCCGTAACAAAAAGGCTTTTCAAAGGTATGCAGTGTTGTGATTACAAATTATATGCCGCCAACGGTACAGAAATTGCGACGTATGGTACTAAAACATTAATATTAGATCTCAAGCTCCGTAGACCATACCGTTGGGAATTCATAATTGCAAACGTTAGACAGCCCATCCTTGGGGCAGATTTTTTGTCTTTTCACTATATTGAAACAACCGGACCGCCGGTTCACGCGCGTGCCCGTCCATTGCCACCGGATAGATATAACAAAATTAAGGAAGAATTTAGAGTTATGCAGGAACTGGGTATCTGCAGGCCCTCTATGAGCGCTTGGGCAAGTCCGTTGCACGTGGTTCCTAAAAAGAACGGCGAGCTACGTCCTTGCGGCGATTACCGTCAATTAAATGCAATTACGAAGCCTGACAGATATCCAATACCTCGTTTGCACGATTTTACATACATTTTAGCCAATAAAAAGATTTTTTCTAAATTAGACATAAATCGAGCATATCACTGTATTTGTGTTGCACCACAGGATGTGGAAAAAACCGCGATAATAACACCTTTTGGTTTGTTTGAGTTTCCTCGCATGACTTTTGGTTTGCGTAACGCTGCACAAACATTCCAGCGATTTATGAATAATACTGTTCTGCAAGGCCTAGATTTATTTTTATTCAATTATTTAGATGACGTGATTATTGCCAGCGAAAATGCGACTCAACATAGGGAACATTTAAGGTTGGTTTTTGAACGATTCAACAATTATAACATAACTATCAATCTGAAGAAGTGCAGTTTTGGACAGTCGCGAATAGAATTTTTAGGGCACGAGGTGAGCGTTGAAGGTATTAGACCACTCAGTGAAAAGGTTGAAGCCATAGTTAATTTTCCGAAACCGGAAACCATAGCTGACCTACGTCGTTTTTTGGGAATGTTAAATTTTTATAGACCGCATCTACCTAATTTAGCATCATATCAGTGCGAACTGAATAAATATTTAGTTAACGCGAAAAGAAATGATAAGACTAGGATCGCGTGGAGTGATACTTCGGAAAACGCTTTTGTGCAATGTAAGCTAGGTCTTCAAAAGGCCGTTACTTTGTCACATCCTCTTCCTGATGTACCGTTAGCACTGATGACCGACGCTTCTAACACCTGTATGGGAGCGGTATTGCAACAAAAGGTAAGTGGTTCCTGGCAACCCCTCGGATATTTTTCCAAAAAGCTCACATCTACAGAACAGAAATATTCTACATATGATCGCGAATTACTTGCCATTTATAAATCTATTAAGTATTTCCGAAAATTGTTTGAAGGAAGACCTTTGACAGTGTATACAGACCACAAAGCACTATGTCATGCATTTTCGAAAATAGGAAAAGACGATAAGGAAACACCCCGGAGGACTAGACAACTTCTTTTTATTAGCGAGTTTACTGTAGATATACAACACATAAGTGGTAAAGATAACATCGTGGCTGATACATTATCGCGCGTTGAAACAGTTTTGTGCCCGACTGTACTCAACTACGAACAACTTGCTGACGCACAAATGAAAAATGAGTACATATTGCGAATAATGCAAGGGTCGGATAGTAATATTAGATTGAAGAAAATAATGTTACCTACGTGTAATAAGCCTGTTTATTGCGAAGTTTCTAATGATATTATAAGACCATATGTGACCGATAATTTTAGGAGAATTGCGTTTGACAGTGTTCATGGGTTAAGCCACCCTGGCGTGCGTGCAACCCGTAAAATGATGGCCAAACGCTTCTTTTGGCCGGGCATGAATCGAGATGTAGGTCAATGGGCTTCGGCATGCATACAATGCCAAAGGTCAAAGGTTAGTCGACATGTGATCTCCGGTTTAGGTGCATTTCCTAAGGCCAACCGATTTGAGCACATCCATGTGGATATTGTTGGTCCTTTACCGACAGCTCCACAGGGATTTAGATATTTAATAACCATCATTGATAGATGTACGCGTTGGCCGGAAGCATTTCCGGTGCAAGAAATTAGTGCAGATGTAGTTTCCAAATGCATATATGAAGGCTGGATCGTCAGATACGGCTGCCCCATACGCATCACTACCGATCAAGGCCGACAATTTGAGTCGAGTTTGTTTCGTAAATTAATGTTTTTTTTAGGAATACATAAGATACGCACTACGCCATACCACCCTCAAGCCAATGGCGCCGTGGAGAGATGGCATAGGTCTCTAAAAGCTGCACTCATGACTCGGTTGAACGGTAATACAACTTGGGTAGAAGAATTACCGACGGTTTTGTTTGGGCTTCGGGCAGCGATTCGTACGGATAGCCAAATCAGCGCGGCAGAATTAGCCTTTGGAAAAACTATACGTTTGCCAGGCGAATTCTATGATAGATCGCAAGAAACAGATTGTAATGATCCAAGTAGTTTGGTTGAGAAAATACGAGAGAATATCAGTCATTATCGTCCAACGAGAGATAATGTAGACTCGCGTAAGATTTTTGTTTATCCCGCATTACAGGATTGCAAATATGTTTTTGTAAGGGATGATAAGGTCCATAAATCACTTAAACAACCTTACGATGGGCCATTTAAGGTTTTAGAAAGATCTACAAAGGTATTTAAAATTCAGTTACCCGAACGCGAAGCATATATTTCAATAGATCGATTGAAACCTGCTTTCGTAATTAAGGAAAATGAAAGTTCAGTAGGTAATAATGCACCTATCATACCTAGTGACGATTCCCAGTTGTCACATAATACGCCACAGGTGTTGTTAGATAAGCAAAAAGTAACACGATCGGGAAGAGTAATTCGAACACCCGTACGATTTGCGTTATAGGTAGTTGTAGTTCTCATGGGAATAAATTAGTTCGTGACTCTTTTGGCGCAGTAAGCATTCTCAGCAATGTCCGTTATTTAATATTCATTATCTTTCCTATGTTTATTTTATTTTAGGACTGTCATAATAAAGTTATATACCCTTGTAAAACTTATGTTTTTATGTACACATTTATATTCACGTATACTTTACAAATATACACATTCTTTTACATAAATAGGTAAGCGATGTCGCTGGCATGTTAGTGCATGCAGGTCACGTTTGTATAAATACGCAATTCGATAATTTGACTGTATGAGCTGTTTGAACAGTTTGCTAGGTAATATGATATTGTTATTGTTCAATTTTAAATAATTGCAACAACTTATACTTACCTAATGCTTATATGAAAATGTATGATGATTAATTTTATCGTTGTGAAACTAATTATTGCGGATTAACAAAATAATTTAGTTTATATTATTTGTATGTTATTTGTAAATGAATATTAGCTACGTTAGCATGTATTAATATTAAGAAATCAATTGTTAAACTTTAAGAGCCACTATATTTCATTCATTTTGCCTTAGACTGTCTGTAAGAAAAGTTCTTATCAGTTAAATTATGGGTAATTACAACTCTAAGGAAAATGTAGCCGTAGCTCAGGCCCAAGTCAACACGGGCGAGCTGACCAATAAATTAAATAATATGGGGCTGTTACTGATTGTTTTGGCAACGATAGTGGTGGGCGCAATCATTTTCGGGATGCGTCAACATTGCCACCATAGAGTAAAAACTTGGCTCCGACGGGAAGTCGCCCTAGCCAACGTAAACCCGCCCGTGGTTCGTGTCCAGACCGTGCCGCAGCAGCCGGCTACGGCCGCTGCTGCTCCTCCTAGCGCTGGTATCACCACGGCGTATATTTAGTGTTTAGTGTATAATGTAGTGCATGAGTGTAGTTTTAATTAATAGCATTATAATTGTACTTTTGTAATTTCTTGTGGTTTCTGTTTAAGTTTTATTTTTTATTTAGAGGGGGAATGATGTAGGGACACTCACGTACACACCTATGTAAATGCATGTGCATGGCTGTGTGCGTAGAGCGTCGTATCGTATTGCTATTCCCTCCTTAAATTAGAATATAAGCCAGTCTTCGTGTAACGGTGTGCTGGGCCGGAACTTTTGTTAAACTCGAACTTTTATATAATCATTCTGTGTGTCTTGGTATGAACAATATAATTTTCCAGTGGTGTTCTGAACTTTTATTTATCTCTGACATTCAAATAGATACAACCCAAAATAGATAACATTTTTTACGTTGAAAAAAATTAGATAAATGTTTTCTTTAAATCAGTTAAGTACATATCGTTTCACGTCACAGCTGTGTATTTTATACTGAGCGGTGACTAAGCAACCACCCACTCTTAAACTTAAATTAGTTTGATTTGAGTATTATCTTCTCTCACGCGGTTTCACTCGCTGCTCGGTTCCATTTCATTTTGGTGTGATGTTTTATACCCTCTGTCGATTAATGGAATATCCAACACAAAGAGAATTGTTTAAAATGAAAAAGTTGTTTCAGAGCTTAGCGCGTTAAAACAAACAAACTCTGCAGCTTTATTATATCAGTTTGTTTTTATTTGGCTACAAAATGAGAAAAAAACACGTATCTTATATATTTTTATTATTTATGACTGTATAATTTTATTTATTTATTTTATACAGTGCTATAAATTGTATCATAATTCGAATATCTTCATAAGTTATTTATAGAGTTGTATTTATACATAGACCTGATATTTTGAGTTTCATAATTAACCACATACGAAGTTCATCTCAAAATTCCCTGGAAAATCTGTTCAGCGTATCTAAATAATACCTCAAAATAAGCTTAGTTTCTTGGCGCCATTAGGAAAAAGGGGGACAAAGCGCTTATTTAATTTCGTTCTTAGACAGTGACAGAAATAGAATTCTAATAATACTGTTTGGTCGTGTACCTGTGAACAGTAACTGACATATTTTGGAGTTTTTGCATGGATAAAGAGCAGACGCAATTAGGTTTATTTCAAGATACATTTATCTAGGTTAGCAAAAAGAAAGGGTTCAGGAATTCATCATGAAGCTTCAAAAAGACAAAAATATTTATTTTAACTAAACAATACAAAACACTTTTACTTTTATGAGTTGGTCAATCGCACCGTCGGTGACGCTAGGTGATTTTTCGAAAATGTATATTCGAATGAAACGACTAAGATTCTTAGAAATTATGAAAAAAATAATGTAAACTCTTAGTTTGAATTCGTAAAAAAGGTTTGACATACCTGGTTACATTATATATTAACTCAAGGCTATACACCCTGTATCTTGGAAATCGAATTAAGCTAGGTGCTTACATAGACCTGTAGAACTAGATTATTGAGCGAAACGAATACTCCAAATTAGGCCAGAAAAGGTCAGGAAGAAGAAAGACCAATCTTATGATGTATCTCATTAAACGCATTTTACATTGACAACGTTCCTAAGTCTGTCCGGTTTCAGCAGGGAACCCTACGGCCCTCCAAAACTGTTCTGTGGTGAACCAGAGCTCTGACACGTTACTGGTGGAATGCCTCGAAGGCTTCGATGGAGGTCTACCTCAGGTGTTCTATATGGAGGTACTGGAGCTACCGTCTTTAATGGTAAGTAGTTTAAGAGTTTGTTTGCAGTTTCTGTATATTATTGTGTTTTTTTAAATATTTATGGAGTATTTAGATATGTGTATTAGCTATGTGCGCGACGGTGGCGACGCGTAGCGTTTACAACATTTGCGGAGGTTGTCAAATTATATCATTATAATTTTCTTTGCTAATATAAATAAAACCACAGATTAAATTAGTATTGTTGACATTATTTAAGTGCAATTTATTCAACTTTTAAATGAATAAAATAATGAAAACTGACAGTTGATCATCCGCATTTGTTTCCAATTTCTGCCGTCTTGTGCGCTGCAGTCGTTGTCTGTCCGCCACTATTAGCATTGCACCTAGCCAATAGTACAGAATGGTTCATTTGAATTATATTCTGTGTATTTTTATTTCACGTGAAATTAGTGATCTTACTCACGTAAATAAGTCGTATTTTCAGTAAAATTTAGTAAGTGTGCTAACTTTTAAACTTTCGCGTTTCATATTTACAACGTATACGCGGGTATAAAGCGTCAAGCCCACCAAGGTATTTAAATAATTATTTTCCGCGTTAATACCCGCGTAACTATATGTTGTAAATTTAGTATGTCTCGCGTCTTAAGCAATATGAATTCCACATTTAAATAGGTTCGAGCAAACGTATCTTCAAATCACACACCAACCTTCGAGGTGCATAACCTGGACAGCAGGTCAAGCTACACCCTGATCCTGTACGCTGCTAACGCCAAGGGCAGGAGTGAGGAAGTCACGCTGTACACAGTAGCCATCAGACCACCTGACAAGTATACGGGTAAGTCTTGGAAAATACTCTGTTAAGTACTTTATATTATAAAATTTACTAAAACGCCTCAAAAAAGTAATAATAATATAGTAGTTACTGTAAGTAAAAACGAACTAAAAAAAATCAACGCTAAAAAAAAACATAAAATATAAAACGTAACAATAGAATCATAAGTCAAAGTCAAAAAGTCAAAAATCATTTATTCCAATTAGACCTTTACAGGCACTTTTGAACGTCAAAACAAAATTTTGAAGATATCGTGTCAGTCTGTCGGTCAGTCCTCTTAGTGAAGCTATTTGCTCGTTCCAAAGTGTAGATTCCGATGGAGAAGAACGAGCAAGAAACTCCATGATTACTCTTTTTAAATCAGTTTCACATACAGATTCCTTTTACCCTTGAACCTTGAAACAAGCTTTAAACGTTAATGTTCGCAAATTTTACTATGTGTAAATACTGTAGGTAGTAAAATTCGGTTAATAAGTTATACAAACAATTTGCTGTCTTTTCTATCTTGAAAAAATATTAAGTAACTGATTGCCACCCGAATAAAAAGATTAAAGCCATTTCGAATTTCATTAAAAAATAACTAAATTCGTGAGAGTAAATGGCTGATAGTGTTTTTTTTGTTTTTTATAATATGGTTGGATATAAACAAGTCAATTTGGATTTGGATAAATGTAAAAATAAAATATCAATAAAGACTCAAGGTCGCTCTCGCACTCTCTCTCACGGCCCCAGCTTATTTCACAATTAAAGCAATTTTACAAATGAAAAACAGTCGGCATAAAATTTCAAATTACTACTGAATTGTTTAAAAAAAGTTGTAACAAAAAGAAAATTAATAAAACGCCTCTGGGGTCGTTGTAGAAAGAATCACCCGAATATTTTACTTTGTGTAACTTAATTCTGAAAATAATTTCTTTACAATAAGCTGTTAGGACGCGCGTCCACTTACTCGCCGAGGCAGGTACCTACAAATTCCACCTTGGGGTAAATTGTGGAAGGCGTAAAAAACTAACGAAAGATTAGATCATACCTTGCTTCAAAATTATGTCTTATCTAGAAAATTATATTAAAATTTTCGAAACCAACATTTTCAGAAGTTAAATTTGAATAATTAATTATTTAGGTTATACAAATATCCTTTTCCCTAATCCCAAAATCTCAAAATCCCCAGAAGATCGGCAACGTACTAGTAATTCCTCCTTTGTTGCGGGTGGTGGGTTATACGTCCTGTCATTTCCTGACTTATCATATAAAAAAAAACACCAATAAAAGTCTAACAAGGATAAGTAAACCTGATATTCGGTAGTGCCGTAATGGGCACGCAGTTTTATATTCACCTTTTATGAATAATTTATTAGTTACCTACTTAACGTGAAAATTTAATCATCGTCCATCTTTAGTGAAACATCACTTTAGTATTGACATTGATAAAATGGGCACGCTTTGTACGTCGGCTGAGATAATTGATTTTATGATAACTTTTCGTTCTAACAACTGTGTCTTGATTTCCTTACAATTATCAGCGGAACGAACATATATGACGAGGCCAAGAACATACCTTCATGTAGTAGGTACAGACGGAATCACATCAATATAATTATTGAACAGATTTCAAACTTTTTAACACAAATTGGAACAGATCTTGTCAGTCCACTCCCCTCTTCAGTCTGTATTCAAGTCTAAATATTTTTTTCTAACTTAACCATGTAGATATACTTTTGAAACGTCAAAATATAATCCAAACTAATATTATTAGTGCGAAAGTAACTCTGTCCGTCTGTCCTTTTTTCACACCTAAATTACTAAACCTAAGTATTTGTGTGAAAATTGGAACTCGAAAAAGGACATAGGATAGTTTTTTAAACGAAAAACTACAAGGAGTCACTAATCCAAGCGAACAAAGTCGCGGGCCAAAGCTAGTACTTAATGGTCTTTTAGTCTGTTCGCCATTGAAGTAGGTGCTCGTTTCAAAGTGAAGATTCGAATGGAGAAGAACGAGCAAGAAACTCCATGCAGTTTAATAGGTAGGCAGGTTAGATCGCTGTTTAAAAGAATCAGTTTAAAATAAGAAGAACGCAGTTGCCTGTTCTCTTTTAGCTCGTTTAGCCCTTTTAGTTGGCTCTTATAACACTAGTCTGTACTGACAATGCCATTGTATTCTATTTTCTAGTCAACCCTGCCCAAAAGGAACGAGTGAATGATCAAAGACTTATTGTCTTCTGCGTGTATTTTATACATAGGCATATATTATGTACTTTCGAGTTTTCCACTCGACAAATATAACGCTAACAGACACAGGAATAAATTAAAGTCGACATCTCTTAGACCTTGACAACTCGTTCTAATAGAATTGAAGAAATGACAGCGAACGCGACTGACGACTGACGACTTCACGAAAAGAGGCGTTAACAAGAATACAGCTTTTTACTTTAACAAGACAAGAAAGGTCGCATTAGGTTACGAGGTCAGTGCTACTATTAGACAACTCCTGTAATAGACTTAGTCATTTTTTTAATAGTATTATACCTCTCGCCCTAAACCTGGCAAGGAATTTACAACATTACTGATGTCTTAACAACATTATATTTACGCGGGTATTAACGGGGAAAATTATAATTTGAATACCTTGGTAGGCTTGACCTTTTAACATTCAATTTTTAATTAATAATAATTATACACAAAATCATCTAAAGATTCGAACATCAGTTTGAATTTAAATTGAAAAATACCGAAATATAGCATTCGAATTTTGAACCGTTTAAAAAAAGAAGGTAAGTTCTCTCTTTGTTCCGAAGTTTATTTAAATATTAACAACGCCAAAATATGTACATCAAACAGTATCACGAACTAAACTATTCCCGCATTATAATATCTAACTAGTAGCAAACAAAACTAAGCACCCTCAAGCCGTTCTCGAAACGATGTACCAACAAAGTGAGGTTAAAATACAATAAATATTAAGGAACAATGCTTTAGTTAAATAACTAGTCGTATCTCGTAAATCTGTTTGTACGATATTCATTGGTGCAGCGGCGGGGTGGGGCATTATTCACGGCAGTTTGCAAGTAACAACAATTAGATGCTACGATTACTCAGTACCACATACTTACTAATGGTTATTGCACATTTAGGCGTTCCAAGTGCTATAATGTTTAGGATGATTCAGTTTTTAGGTTTGTGATGATGAGTTTTGTGTTTAGCATTTGATATACTCAAAAAATGTCTTTGTAGAAGTTTTTTACTTGGTGACTGCCTATTAATGTGTTTTTTTTTACGTTTAGCAATAAATAAAAGAATTCTCAAACTGCCTTAGTGGGGCAAAAGTGTGTGTTTACTTCTACTGACTAAAAATTGCCCCGTTCCTTCCCTGCTCCACCTAATACTTCGGGACTTTACAGGTTATATTGTGCCGTGAATGCGTAACCTCTGTGTCCACAACTATATTAATATGTGCTATATTTTTATATACGTCAAAAGTAGTAACAATATTACAACAACGTTTTAGTAAAGGATGTAAACTCGTTAGTATATTTATTCAAAATAAAAATGTAATGATTACATTTACACGTACAAACACGATTCGAGGGGAAAAAAGCTTCTTACTGAAATTACCTACTAACAAAAATACAAACTAAATATGCCAATAAAACGAAACGACCTCGCGAAGAGATCAGCACTACTCTTTGTTATAACCTATTTAATGGAATAGTCTGCTAACAGTCCACAATCTTGGAACATAATAGAAGAATCCATTATTATATTTATCATTTCATTCGGAAGACAGTGAGGCCACACCTGTCCATTATTTGAACGGCCCACAATTATCATGCTCCGTGGATAGAATGATGTCATTAACCCACACGTGGCTACCCCTGGCCATTTCCCCCGGCACAGTTCATTAGGACCTTCTTATGGCTCCCAAGGGAAACTTATGGTGTGTATAAGCCGAGACTAGCAATTAGCGATGTGATTACAAAGTGAAATCACTTAGGCACCACTTAGTGCTTAATTCACAAGACGTTGTTCCGCGTGTGATGGGAGTTGCTTAATGAATTGTTAATTAGTACTAGTAATTGAGTTATGCCTATCAACGAAATTGTTATTCTTTAATTGTTTCGGTCTATATGTAGTCGTGCTATGTGCGCGCCATCGTCATTGGCAATCTGAGCAACGGACTGGACGCCTTCGTAGCTTAGTTTGTTGCTTGTTAGCGATCGTTTTGACATTAAATGAACTTTTTGCAACCACCTTTTTTGATAAAAAAAAACGTTCTTAGTGTCAATGAAAATCTGGCCATGCAAGAAGCCTTAATTTTTTTTTAACCTATAGGTACAGTTTACTATATTGCCTTCAAAACAACCTTATATTGTTTGTTAAAATAATTTCTTGCTTCCTACTTTTGTCGTTATAATTTCACAGTGACTTTACGCTAGTTATCTAACTAACAAACAACCACTGTCCCATGCAAAGTTTAGCTGACCAAGCTTCAAGCAATCTGCCTTTGCAAGCAGCACTAACTCAATCTCTTTTTCAGCAGGAGTGAGTACTTCAATTCCACTCTCTCCGATGCTGGTCTCTCTCCTGTCAGTGGCAGCGCTGCTGTGCACTGGAGTTTGTGGAGTCATCACCGCGCTGTACCGGAGACACGCAGCCAGGAGACATGATATAGACAAACATCCACCTTCCACGTAAGTATATGCCATGTCCTATTTAACACCGTTCAGTGTTGTTCTACGTTCATTCTATACTCCATTATGAGCCCCGATGTAACTTGAAAGTGGATGAGCTTCATGCTGTGAGTTATAATTTTTATTACAATATATTTTTCTATATGCTTTTAAAAAAATACTTATTACTCTCTGTTTCGAAGCCAAGTTCTGAACATATAAATTATTTGTCAATATGGTAGATGATAAAAACTACGACTTTTGGAATATATTTTGTGAAAAGAAATACATTTATTCCAACTACCACAATAATAATTACCTATTTTCAAAATAAAATAATACTTTCAGCCAGATTGTCAATGAATCTAGCTGCTCGTTCCAATCTGTAGATTTGAAATAAAAAGCAACGAAAAAGAAAAAATCGACATACAGTACCATCATCATTATAATATTACTTTCACTCGTGAGAAGTTCAATGACATGAAAGCTGATTAGCATTTAACCTCCTCATGAAAACCTCCTTTTTCCAAAAGAAACGTGCTCGTGTAACATTTTCTGTGCTAACCTCGGAAATGATATTTATTTTTTAAAGCCCTGATTATCTTTGTAAGGAGATTGCGAATCTAATATAAATATACATATGAATACATGAGAGTTTTAGACATCTAAAGAGGATCTCAAGGCTTTGTCGTAATACAAGGATATGTTGCTAAAATACCCAAGTTTAACATTGTTATTTCTGAATATTGTTTTTGTTACGCATAGTATATAAAACTCAATTTTTCAAATTGACTATTATTAGTTTGTGCTTGTTTTTGTAAATTTTGTTGTGTTCAGTTTTAGATTCTGTTAAACTTTTTAAGTTCATTTTCATAGGCTTCTTGACAGTACTTTCTTTACTTCACTTCAAAAGACCACTACAGAATGAACTTGCACGATTCTCTCACATTATGTTATTTTTACATTGTCTGGACTTGAAAAAAGACTGACCTCTGAGTTTGTTTCGGCATTTCTTCTCAGAGTAGTCAGATAGGAAATGCCGGCTTCATCTAGTTTTTCACATATAAATTGACGTGTAAAAGTGCCGTTTTATGGCCTATTTGCAAAAATAAATTCATTATTTCATTGTTTCATTGTTTCATTGTTTCATTGTTTCATTGTTTCATTGTTTCATTGTTTCATTGTTTCATTGTTTCATTGTTTCATTGTTTCATTGTTTCATTGTTTCATTGTTTACTAAGAAACTGACATTCTTAAATTGAATTTCTTAAAGAAGATAACACAGCATATAGAAGCAGAGCTATTTAAAACGAAATGAGAAATCTCTTCTTCTTTTATAGCAAATCAAACTCTTCTACACTTCCCTTTAAAATTTATTTATTTATTTATTTATTTAATAATTTATGTACACACAAACAGCACAGAGGAAAATACATAAAAAAATAAGAGTACAAAGGTGCTACTTATTCCTGTTGGAATTTCTTCCAGTAGACCTGAGACAGGAAATGTAATTAAAATATAAGACACAGTGTGTAACAAAAGTGAAAAAAAAAAGAACTAACGATAACAAATAGGTAATATATGTATATATATATCATATAAATATAAATACTTAATATATAATAATAACAATAAATAAGATACACATATAAATAAACGTAACTGTATGTACTCATGAAGAAAGGTAATGGTCTTTAACAAGTTTTTTGAAGAGAGCGAGCGATTTAGCGTCACGAATGTTAGGCGGGAGAGAATTCCACAGTCTCACAGCATAAACGGTGAAAGAATAGGAGAAGAAGTCAGTATTATGAGGCACGATTTTAAGGTTGGACTTGAGATGAGAACGAGTTAGGACATCAGGAGGACGCACCAAGGAGAAACGGTCACGGAGGTAAGCGGGATAAGTTGGATTGTAGAGGGAATTGTAGAGGAGACATAAAATGCGAGTGTTCCTGCGAAGACGGATAGGGAGCCACTTGAGCCTATTGCGGAATTCGGAGACATGATCATACTTCTTAAGACCGAATACAAAGCGGATACATAGGTTTTGCAATCGCTCAAGTTTATTTAATAGCTCCTCAGTGGCATCCAGATAGCAAGCATCTGCATAGTCCATCAGAGGCATGATCAGCGCTTGGACAAGGTAAATCTTTGTTTTCACAGGCAGCAGGGTCTGGAGGCGCCTCAGCGAATGAATAGAAAAATGAACCTTCCGACTGACTTCATTCACCTGGGCATCCCACGATAAATTCGAGTCAATGAGTACACCTAAGTTTTTAGCACTATCGGTAAATGGAATCGCTGTACCATTCAAACGCAATGGACCGAGGCCAGAGACGTCGAAAGTGTTACGATAATATCTGCTACCGATGATCATGGCCTGAGACTTGAGAGGATTGATTTGTAGGCCAAAAGATCTGGCCCACTCAGCAACACCATCCAAGTCACGATTCATGGCATCGATAGCAGAATGAGCTTCAGACATGCCGAAGTGACGGTACAGCTGCAAATCGTCCGCATAGAGATGGTAATTACAAGAAATGACCCTGGCAACGGTATTGATAAAGATGGAGAAAAGCAGAGGAGAGAGGACGCCACCCTGAGGGACCCCGGTCGCAAGGTCGCACCAATCGGATAAGGTTTCCTCGAGGCGGACCCGCTGACGGCGACCCCGAAGATAAGACTCAAACCAGGCTAAAGAGGACACAGAAAAATTATTGGCCTTCAGGACCCCCAACAGTATGTCAAAATCCACAGAGTTGAAGGCAGAACTGAAGTCCAACAGCACAAGAACAGTAAGGGACTTGTTGTCCATGGCCCAGCGTATGTCATCGGTTACTTTGAGCAGTGCCGTGACAGTGCTATGGCCGGGGCGAAAGCCAGATTGATAGGGAGAGATAAGGTTGCTAGATGTTACGAATGAAGTTAGCTGCCTGTGAACAATATGTTCCATAACTTTAGACAGAAAAGGCAGGATGGAAATAGGTCGGTAATGAGTAAGAGACGAGGGATTGTTGATTTTAGGTAAAGGGATAATATGGGCATTTTTCCAGGCAGAAGGGAAGGAGCAAGAGAATAAGGAGAAATTGAAAATGTGAGTAAGGATAGGGAGAAGGTGATTTAGAATAGGGGTAAACATGCGGGAGCATAAACCATCCTCACCCACCGCCGAGGAGTTAATGGCGAGCATAGATTTTCTAACATCATCTTCAGAGACACTACTGAGCTCAAAAGGAGAAAAGGAGGGAGGTGAAGAGGAGCAAAGATCGAGAAGAGTGATAGATTTAGTAAGGCAGTCAAGAGAAACAGGGGAGAGGGAGAAGTGATGGTTTAGGGAGGTAAGGTCAACATCCTTACAAACATTAATTGGGGCTTTGCCGATACCCACAGAACGTAGGAACTTCCAAACATCACCAGCGTTGTGATTAGTTAGGTTATCGTCAAAGTATCGTCTCCTGGCATCCCTACACAGACGATTGCACCGATTGCGTAAATATTTATAGCATGCAAAATTTTCTTCGGTAGTCCTGCGCTTCAACTTTTGTTTGGCCCTATCTCTGCGAGCCATAGCATCCGAAATGACAGGCGTAATCCAAGGAGCCGGATTACGCCTAATCCTAACGCGGCGCAACGGAGCATGCTTGTCAAAAATCTCGATAATTATCTCGTTAAAGAGACTGACCTTCGCATTAATGTCATCAGCATTGGTAACAGAGCTCCAGTCAATCCGGCTGACATCATGCTGTAATGCCTCCAGGTCCAGCCGCCCGTAACTACGCAGATTCAGAAAACTAGGTTTAGGTTTTGGAGGACGTATGCGATAGGACATAAAGATGAGATCATGGTAGGAGAAGGGGGCAGTGAGTTGACCATGATCATCAACATGATCAAGGGACGACACAATCATGATATCAAGTAAGGAAGGAGAAGAGTTAGGAGGATGGTGAGTGGCCAAAAGAGGTAGTAAGTGAAGATTAAAGGATGATAGGAGAGATTGAAGTTTATAAGCACGTGAATCTTGTTTATGAAGGCATGTATTAAAATCACCCATAATTATTATATGGTTATAATTAGGACATAGGTTGTCGAGCTGTCTGTCGAGACTATCGAAATAATTGATACGTAAGTTTGGACTATATATGACAGCTACCAATATTTTATCAAGATTAATTGAAATCTCGACAAACATGAACTCGGCTGACTCCGAATAGAGAGATGGGGACGCGCTGATGACGCGGTGAGGCAAGTCTGAACGTATATACATGGCAACCCCACCCCCGCCCTTGCCTGTTCTGTCATTGCGAACCAATACAAAGCCTGGAAGGGCATAGTGTGTGGAAAAGAGGGAAGGCTTGAGAAATGTCTCTGAAATTAATAGAACATCGAGATGAACACTGCTGAAAGTTGCCAGAAGATCAGAGTAATGAGCAGGAACACTCTGAGCATTTATGTGAGCGACATTAAGGTTTTTAGGGAAAAGTGAAAGAAGATTAGACAAGTTGTCATGCAAAGTGAGTGGCTGCGAAGCATCACTGCCTGCACTAACAAAACTAGACGCCGAAGAACACGTGAAAAAACTGTCATTAAAACCAACTAAATTATCCATTTAAGTACCAATATACATATATTATATTAAAATAAACAAATATAAATTCGTAATATTATTAAAAAAAAAAATCAAATCAAAATAAGATGGCGATGGTTGCTTGCTAAATTAATTATCAAGTGCAAAGGCAACCTCCCCCACTTACCAAATAAATTAAAAGTATACACAAAAAGAATAACTTAAAATAATAATTAATAGTAGTAAAACCAAAAAGCAAATACACAAATAAAACGGAGAAATAAAAACACATTGATACGTGGAGAAAAAAAAAGTTAGATGCAAAAATAAAACGTAATTGAACCACACACCACATGCAAGCAGATCATAAAATGAAAGTGACAGTGACATAATGACAATGACAATCGGATGACAGTGAAAAATGAGAATGACTTTGACAATTGTTATTAGAAACAACACAATAATTAACACATAAATAATATTTTTCTATGTACCGCTAAAAATACTCTCACTCTCAAAATATCTCCTTCTATTTTTTTGCTGCTTCTCTTACTCACAAGCTAAAGCTTTTCCCATCTTCCACAGCAACGCCCTATACATGGAGCAAAGCGTAGAATCCTTATCGAAGCAGGATAACCTGAACACATACTGCGCATCCCCTAAGCTGGACTACTGTAGTCAGTACGAGCTGAAGATGGAGGGGAGCGGGGAAGACACCGACCCTGATATCATACCCTGCCATTATGGTAAGTGGAAGTTCTTTAACTACATATAGGTATAATTTACAATTAAAATAGAAGTAGGATATTACTGTTTGTATTGCAGGATGCAGCATTTTTCGATCAAAAATAAATATCAGATTTAATTAAAAAAAAATACTTGTGCCTATACTTATCTTGGATTCTTCTAAAAAATATCGTTCCCGAAAGTTTCTAATGTACACAACATTAACAGATATTTACATCATTAATTTTTTATTAATAATGAGAGTTCTTGTGTAAACATACTAACTTTTAAATTTTCGCGTTCCATTAACAACATATTATTTACGCGGGTATAAACGCGGAAAATTATTATTTGAATGCCTTGGTAGGCTTGACGTTTTGATCCGGTTGCACAGGTCGTGGTCACAAGCAGACTCAAAGTTTGCTTGTGACTACGAAGTTTTCCGCGTTAATACCCGCATAAATAAATATAATTTGTATACACATAACCACAGCGCCAGCATTGAGTTTCGTCATGTGAGTGAGATTACAGGGAGCCTTATCCTTCTTCCCATCCTTCCATCCCTCCCAATCCTGTAGTCTTCGAAACCTTTATCCTCAAAAGGCCGGAAACGCACTCGTAAACTCTTCTGGTGTCTATGTGCTGCGGCAATTGCTTGTCGTCAGGTAATCCGTCTGTTCGTTTCTCCTATCCTATCCATTCTATACACTTAACAAATTTGTTTTCAGCAACTTCAGTTGAGAATGAGAATAAGGCAAAAAAAAAAAATAATTACCACAGCCGACGATATTGTTACGTTATTTGAGTTGTTTCCTTTTTTTATGTAATAGTTTGAAAGCAGCCATAAATAAGGGTTTGTGAGGTCGGGTTCGAGAAAACGTTAACCAAGGTTATTATTGTATTACTGACCCTCTTCATGACCGTGGCGTGATGTTATTAACTATTTTCTATAAGATTATATTTAGTGTGAAGTTGTCAATTTTTTTAAGCGTTAATCGGAAATGAATTTCCTTGTGATATACCTTCAAAATTCGTTTCTGTGAATTTCTTATCGACTAAAAGTCACCCTGTTCCTCTGTATTCTTGACGTTTTTTCATTGCATTGGCACCCATAAATGTGGTTGAAACAAAACACTCCTATTGTAGTTTTTTTTTATATTTTTGATATTACTAGCATAACTTGCTAGCATCGCGCCCGTGTTGTCTTGATGAAAGTACCATATGTGTTAATCCAGGATATCAACTATACATACCAAATTTCAATCAAATCGGTCTAGGCGTTTTTGCGTGTGAAAAAATAACAAACATAAATCCATACATTGTCACAAACTTTTAGGATTTTTATTATTTTACGTGCTACCTTTTTTTAGAAACACCAAAAGCATTTTAAGTGCATTCCCTGGTTTTAATGGATAAGGGATTTGAAGATTGCTTGATTTAGAAAAAAACAGTTGGAAAAGAAGAAGCAGAACAGCACTACGTATCATGGTAGAATACAAAACGCAGCAATAACAACATTCTTCTGAATAAAGTATAGACATTTTGTTACAGATAAGAAACCAATAGGGGAATACAGTAAGCTGTCTACTCCTGCGCTGGACTCCGATCCACACAGGATATTCAGCGAAAGACCTATCATACCTTCTAGCGCGGTAAGTTCAAATAGCATGTTAAATTTGATCATAATGAGATGCAAAACATAGCTAACTTTACTTCACCTTCAACAAGGTCTTTGGCCAGGAACTTAGATTTGTTCGCTCTTGGAATTGATTAGAAGAATCTGCAGTGTAGAGGAAAAACCCACTCTTTGATGATCGGCTAATTCAAAGCCTCGACCGATATCATGAAAAAAAATCATCTGTTTTTTGTGAACAGTGTTATGATTTGTAGAAATTCATTATATTGGACGTAATAAAAAATAATTGTACGAAAAAAATCAGATAATTCATGAAATATGTCTTAAAAATAATATTATCATTATTGTTTAAAATATAAAAAGTTAGCACCACATAACACGATATAGCTCGAAAACTACCAACTTTATCTTTCTTTACTAATAACTAATTTCACTTAGTGAAATTCTCAAAATCATTTTATATAGTTACCTAAGATAATTTCAAGAAGCCTTACATTTTTTCTATGACCGAACTTTTCTCAGCTTCTAATAATTTTCTATTGTAATAATATTAAGAGGTTTGCTAATTTTATTAAGTTCAACCGCAGAACATTTAGGTCGTGAGAAGTTTTATCATTTTTTACGTTACGACGAAATTTTTTATATCAGAAAAGGTCTTTTTTATTATATTATCAGAATACCTTTATGAACAGAGAAAGCCTTTATGAACTTTTAATATAAATGTACGGATTACCACATGGTAAGCAATCAGCGCCGCCCATAGACACCCGCAACGACGGAAAATATAGAATATAAATATACCTTTTGAGGATTAGTGATTTGGAGATTTTAGTATTGGGGACGGATTGGGGGAGGAAAAGTATTGGGCGTCCGATAACCTCATTCACACGATGAAACCTAACGCTGCGGTTTCACGCCAGTTTTTTGTGAAGCCGTGGTGTCAATCTGGTCGAGCCGATCCATTCGTACCGAAGCATTGCTCACACACACTGGTTTAGGCCATTTAGAACGCGGCCATTTAGCGACGAACGTCATAAATATGTCGGCGAAGGAAACTCAAACCAGGCACTCTATACACTGACTTAATAATATAAGTTACATCTTGTATATTGATGTTCTTTTTCACAGTCGTCAGTAAGTATATGCGTGGTCAATCGTGGGGTGACAGCGCGCAGTGCCGACATTGCAGCTGCGCGGCGACCAGAGGTGGTCACAACAGCGAGAAAGGTGCGCGAGAGTTGCATATAGATGGCTGAGGTAAGCCAGTGACAGTGTGATAAGGACTTTATTAATTGTTGTAGCTTTTAAGATGGACAAAGTGTGTATTTAGGATGTAAAAAAATAACTTTTAAGTAATTTTTTTTTTCGTAGATAGGATTTTTTTCAATAATGAAAAATTTTTAGTCTTGTATTATTTGTTTTTCTTTTATTATTACATATTTTTAAATTCTCAGCGCTGATCGCTTTACGTTATATATTTTCAAATGTAAAATTGAATTCAAAATTTTCAATATTTAGATAGAAGCATCCAAAGTTCACATTTTGATACGTAATAATTATAATATTTGTAATTAAAAAAACTGTTGTACACATTAATTAAACAATGCAATTGTAAGGTTATAAAATTATATTTATAGTGAGTTATAATTGTAATTAATTAATTAATTAAAAATGTCCGCCCACTCCTTGAGCTATCATGAGATTGTTTCAGTATTTTTCTATTTAGCTAAATTGATACCTCTTCTTGTTTCTATAAATTAGTTAAAAATTGTGAAAAAAATTTTAGCCCTTTGTTTTTTATAAGACAAAAAAATGTTATGTATCTAACTATATTTAGATTTCTTGTTAATACTTTAAGTATAGAAAATTACTAAATTATACAATAATTATTCCTCAACAGTAAGTACATATAAGTACCCTGAAAATCTCCTGCAAATCGTTCTCAAGGTCGCGCATCAATTTACGTAGGATTACTTTCAAAAAGTAATTATAAATAATTTTATTCATCGCCGACAGGATGAAAGCAGCTGAATCTTCGAACAAATTGAAGCCATAAATAAAGAAATCTAACAGTTTTGCTAAACTGGTGAAAAAATAAAATATTAATTTTACTTATTATTTTGAGGAAATTGGTACTTATTTCCTAGAAATAATAATTATGATTTTCTATGTGGGAGTTCTATAACTTGAGTTACTCTTGAGAGCGCTCGAGTAGATGAGGCTAATTACACATCAATGCTTGGAATAATAAAGGTTAAGGAACTTTCTTGTACGATGAATTGTACCAAGTGGGTTCATACACATTAAAATTAGTATAATTTTGCTTTTTGATTTCTGGGAGTACTGTTGGATCGGTACGCATTATCGTTAGTTTTTTTCGTAAAACGCATAATACAAAGAAAATATCTGTTGAATAAAATGAATAGCTAAATATGTGGCAGGTCGACAACTGGTGAACCTTTTAGCAAACCGTTGTATAACTGCGCAAACATTGTGTTGCTGAAGCTATACAGGATGATAAGTCCAATTGCCAAATCCTTAACCCCTCAAATAATACGTCTCAAGCATAAAACCGGTGTGAAACAACCATAGCGATTTACCTTGGGAGGAAACCTGAAGCCCAATACTTTCTCTTCCTCCATCGTTCCTCAAACTTTAAATCTCTAAATGGCCGGCAACGCACATGTTACTTCTCTGGTGCTACGAAAAAAAAAATTGCTTTTCGTCTGAGATCCTTATATTTTCATAACTTCAAACTAACTAATCGGTGGCGTTGTCTTAAACAATTACAAAATATACGACTCACAAAGTCTCAAAACTCAGACTAATTAGTCTTAATGAATGGCTAGTATTAGACTAAAGTTTGAGCGTTAGTAGTGTCGTCAGAAATTATGTACTGTACAACTTTAGGTCCTGATTATCATTACATTGCAAAACGTAGATTTTGTTTGAGGGAAGAAGTCAAGAAAATTAGGATTTGGCTCGCTCTGGATGGGCCAAAAAATATTGTCAGACTCTTACTGCGTCGGGGCAGCAGTACATTATTGTTCGTTGAACCTGCAACCCCGCGGCCCTATCCAGGCCTGAAAGTTAGATTGTATTGAGTTAGTGTAGTGGGGAAGGATTAGGTCTCCCATAACCTTACTCACAAGGCGAAACACACTATGCTTGGTTTTCTACGAGGCCAAGTAATCACTCCTTTCGAGCTAACCCATTCGTGCTCAGAGCTCTTCCAGATTTGAACTTCTAAGCACATTAACTAAGAGCAGAGACATTTTTATTTTTCTCAATTAAACACCAGTTAAGTGAGCCCAATATTTGAGGGCGGTAGTTCTCGCCACGTTAGCGTAGAGTATCACTGTCCCTAATGGTTTCAGAACAATAGTTAGTATTGAACACTTCACGTTCAACGACCCATTAATATGCAAAGCTGGTCAATCAGAGCCGAGCTCCGTACTCCACTGTTCCATATTACCACTTCAAGTTGAATTATTTTAACTACCTGTCTTTTGGTTAATTTTAAAATATATTTTTCTTCATCCTACCTTGTAACTACCTTATTCGTGTGCAAGTGTAAGTTAATGTAATGTGACATTCCTTCTTCGATCTTCTGTAATGTCATATAGTATGCCAAGATGTCAATTCTCATTAGTTGACTACATAACAGTGACACCTAGCTTCATTAAAGAACAGACTGAAGGACTATTATTTCTCTTTTGACGTTTTACGAACTAATGTCTTTTAGTCTTTGACTTTGAAGTGTTTACTTCCCATGGATTTTTGCAAATGGTCAAGTCAAAAATCATAGAAGCTATTGAACCGAGTTGAATAAAACTTGGCACTTATTTAAAAATTAAAGTATGTCCATTTTAAATATTATTTATTTGAGCAATTAGTCATGATTGTATGTTTGTATAGGAACTTTTCTTCTTCCTAACTCTCTAAACTCTTATTCTAAAATACAAGTATTGAATAATATATCATTATTTTAGCCAATGTTCTTAATTCTACTTATACCGCTTCCAGTACTTTCCTCTATTTTTGACTTGAAAATTTATATGAAAACCCGTTTGGTGTAAACAACAAATTGCAAAAAATTCATGTATTTCAGTTTTTGAAATAAAAATGTCGTTTATAGTAATTTGAGAATATTCTGTAAAATAAAAGAGTTCGAAAACAATTCTTCGATCATTACGTGGTACTAATAATAAACTCAACGATCAAATTTTCATCGAAAGGTCGATTGATTGGGCTCAGCCACCTGGGCTCACAAAATATAATAAACTTGTAAAACGAACAATATTAGATGGATTATGGAAAATACCGCGCAGATACAAAGTGATTGATTAAATTTAAAGTTTACGCGGCGCGAGGCAAGCCCTACAGCTGCTGACTATGAAAATTGCTAATATAATGACACTACAAAAATAATTATAGTCAAGTTACATAATTTAATCGAGTTATAGACAACTAATCTATGTAAAAACTTTTCTGTGACCTACCAATCACCAAAATTCTGACCTCTTCTTGTCTCGTCCTGTTTTTGCACAAATTGTACCTTCAAATCGGCGGTAGTGTATTCGTTCTAACGAATAAACAAGATCAAAAGGTACCACTCGACTATTAAATTAAGTAATGTTTTGACATGAACATTGACAGCGAATAAATTATAATAAGCAAAAAATGTTGTCATTTTCACTTAATACAAATTGTAATTCCGGAATGGAACGCCTTGTCGACCCTTGTAACACGATAGCTGTCATCCGGGACGCTTCGAACGGTGAATTGGCTGTTTTCGATAAAAAACGAAGGTCGATTGCATAAAAGCAACATAATAATTCCATTTAAGACCCTGTTCCCATGGCAAGAAAATCTGTCAAGCGTTTTTGAATGCATATTATGAGAGCCTAAGTATGTGGTGTGAAACCACTCACAAAGCCGCCCCAACACACGTAATTTCGCCATGGAAACCATGTCTTTAAAACTCTCTCTGTGATGTTTATTTGGTGTTTTCTAACATAGGAAAACCTCATAAAGCGTTTTAAGCATGTTACTTTTTACACGGAATTTTCCGCAAAAGAAAATAAAAAGCACCGCGGGCTATAGACTCGGCTCTTAGTCCCACAAGTGAGCTAAACTGTTGTTATTTTAATGTTATTTTTGTAAGCTTTATAAAATATGGCGTATCAGTACTCGTTCACTTTAGTAACTTATTATTATGAGGCTAATAATATAAATGACAAAGTATTCTATAATATTTCTATCAATCTGCGTTGTCATGGAGATTTCAGCTTGATTCCAACTTAGATTTGTTCCTAACATTTAGTAGTGGAATTTTATTCCAATCACTAAGCCAATTAGTAAACTGATCTTCTCAATTGATAATTCCGAACACTCAATTATAGTGTACATACTTCGAGTCCAAATAGAACAAGTCTACACCGAGTTTCAAATCACCATTTCTAATATGTGGGAGCTGTGTGTAAACCAACGCCATGCGTGTTTACTTTGTGGAACACACAGCCAGTGCACTGGCCCTCAAAGGTATTGGTTTACTGAGCCTACCAGTACGTGCGCGATACATTTTTAAACGACGAACATTCCGGAACATGGCTATTAGACAGTTTATCTGGTGTCAACAGTTTATTGTTGGAGCAGGTTGCAAAAGTTAAATAAATAAAATAGGTTCATTGTATCTCAAACTTTTACAGTAAATGTTTCATAAATGAGACAATCTCAGTAAGTATTAATAATCCTTGCTAAATGCTAAAACAACAAAAAACCGATTATTTTATTTCAAAATCTTTCTACACAAATATTGGCCCAACACTCCAACATTTTGTTCCAACACGTGGTGTATCATCATTCCAGTGTTTAAATGGGTATTAAATACAGTGGCTGGGTTTTACACAGCGTGTGACGTATTTCGCACCCCGACCTTTGAACACGGACGTGGGTAGCGAGCGTGCCGTGTAAATAAGAAGCTGACTAAAACTGTAGCACCCTGTAAATAAAACTAGTTTTGCAGAATGTTTTTTTGTGCTATTTGTACTTACTGTTTTTGTTTTATTAAATACTTTTGTGAAGTACGAAAGTAGTTTGTATTTTGTGTGTTTTGAGAACGAAAGCTAAAAAAATCCTATTTTCTTTGCATGCATTTGTATTTAAAAACAAAGAAAATATGGTTAGAAGAACAAAAAATATTTGTACGTAATTACAATATTTTCACTTAATACTTATACTTAGCATTAATTAAAGCTCATGTTCATCAGTATTACTTCGCAAAAAGCTTGCGACAAACATTGTAAATTATGTGAAAAGAATTATAAATATAATTATAATTACATACATATGTAAAATAATTAAATTATATAAGTTGTAATATAAATATGACTAGTTACAAATTACGTTGTAAACTGCTAGGAACGATGTGTTAGCATATTTTGCTATGTTAATTACTCGTAAATTAATTAATTGGTCGTGACGCGTGCTGTGACGCGCTGATGTCGTTAGATAGAAATTTCTATTTGTATGAAATGTGGAATAACGTGATTTAATAATGTCAATGAATGTGGGGAATTTGTTGAATTGAATTGACTAAATGTTAAGCTTGTCAAATGTGCAAAACAGGTATCGTTCGTTTTCCATTACGTACCAACGTATTTCAGTTGTGATTTTCATTTTCAACTTGTATTTACTTGTAAATGTTATTCAATTCTTTTTTATTTATCCATATTTATACATTTCTGACTAAGTCTAACGTAATAGATATATAATATTCATATGAAAATATGGATTCTGATTATATAATAATTAGGTAAAGAAATTTTTAAAAAAGCTATGTACCATGATTTGTTTAACTCTCTTTCAGAATTCCTTAATTAATTTCCGAGGGGATTTTAAAACGCATCGCCAAAATCCATCAGTACAGGATTAACAAATTTAAGCAATTGAATCGATGGTATACTCGTATTACGGAGACCAAATTAAAAATAAATTTCATCGAAACGTCCAACGTATTTCACGAGCAAATATGATGAATTTTTGGAAAAAATATCAACTTTAATTATGTTTCAGCGATAAATTTAAATTCTATGCTAAAAAAATATTATAAAGAGAGTGGGTTTTAAGAATGTCCTGGACATAAGAACTGCCTGAGTATGGTTGTTTTTAATTTTAAAACTATTATTGTAAATTATTACAGCTTGTTGGGAGGTGATGTCATCGAGACACAATTGCAGCTATGAGTTACAGAGTAACAATGTCTCCTAAATTACTTAGTAGTTACTTCGATACTACAAATAATTATACAAAACTAAAATAAACTTACTATACTAAGTGTTGTGTTGCAAGCAATTAAAAAAGTGAAAATTTTCCTTAACCTATCTGTTTAAAAATAAAATTTGTAAAATAAATTGTATTTTTTTAATTGTCTGCAACATTCTTTATTTAATAAATTGCACGGCAAAACGAAATTGATAAATTTTAAATCCTGTTTGTTGTTAAAGAATTAATGAAAAAATACTTTTTATTATTAGGCGAACCCGACTGACATTACCTATAGTGATATACTGTAAACGATGATTGTGAATGTTTTAATAAAAACAATTACAAAAAATATTTTGTGTTTTGTTTTACCTTGCGTTGGTTTTAATATTTAATGCCCCTTTTTGTTTTATTAATATTGACATTTTACAACATAAAATATTGCCCACTCCCAAATGAATATTTTTATTGTGTTCCATAAAATATTGATTCCAAAATAAATATCTATTTTAAAAGACTTGGGACATATCATAATGGAAAGGCAAAACTTCTGTTGTTTATTCAGCGTAATAAAAAAGTTATAACTGAACCATATCATTCCCTGTGAATAGCACAATTAATCAAGAAATATGCTTTTTATATATGATAGTTCGGCAAACAAGCAGATGGATTACCTGATAGTAAGCAATCAAACAAGTTGCGTAGAAACGCAACTTCAAAAACTTATGAGTGCGTTGCCAGCTTTTTTGAGGATATCGGAGGGTATCAGAGATTTAGGGATTGGGGAAAAATGGGAGAAGGGAAGGTTTAGGCCTCTGGTAACCTCACTCACACGGCGAAATCCAACCCGATGGTTTTCGTCGGTTTTCTGAGCCCCTGGTGTTACCTACTCCGGTCGTGCCGAAGCTTGACTCTACCATAATTTTAAATGTTTATAAACAGGAATTAGAACTAGGAAACTTGATTTCGATTCTTGGGTTGAAATAGCTTGACTAAGAGGACCGACCGACAGACTTACACTATATGTTCAAAATTTTTTTGGCGTTCAAAAGTGCATGTAGTGATGTAATTGAAATAAATGATTTTTGAATTTTGACCATAAAAATATTCTTACCAATGGCATGAAGCCTGGAATTTTATACACCTACCGTTTTCAATAAAAACTGAGACGCTATACCATTGTACCAGTTCATCAGGAAATAAAATTACCAATACGGCAGTCCCTCATGATTGTAATGTCAGTATCACCAAGTAAATAAAGTCCGCCATTTTAATTGCAGCTAAGTGAAAAGATGGGAAAACAAAAGAGTGCCATTAAGCTCTCGTTTATAAATGCAAAAATAAGTTTAATGGGATTCCGTTGGGTTAATATGGATATGCAGTTTGGTTATGTATTTTAACCGACTTCAATGCGGTAATTTTGATGTCAACATGAATATTGGGCATTGTATTTTTATATCATGGGTCGGCAAACGGCGAATTACCTGATGGTAAGCAATCAGCGCCGCTCATGGACACTCGTAGTGGGTTTGGAGTTGGTCTCTTGTGGGTTATTAGGGATTGAGGATGGGGAGGATAGGGTCTCTAGTAACCCCAATCACACGGTGAAACTCAACATAGGTAAGTGTTGCTTCACGCTATTTTTTTGTACGACCGTGGTATCACCCCGGTCGTGCCGGTCCATTAGTGCTGAAACATGACTCTCCCACACGGTAAGTATTTGTGTTTGACTGTTAGCTAAATTAAAATGATCAGATAAGGTATAAAAGTGACCGATACTAGATACTAGATTTGGGTTCGATAGCTTTGTTTTGGTATTCAAAGGATTATATTTTTGTAGTTATAAATAAGTACGATAAAGTTGTATTTGATACTTTTTTTATGTAATTTAATGAAAACATTGATCTTGATTTATTGGGAAGGTATAGCAAATCTACAGATAAAAATAATCTCGTCATTATATACTAACAAAATATAACATTTAAAAAAGCAAAAAAAAAAAACAAAAAAAAATTACGGTCATATCCATACATATCCAACATATTTTTTCAGGGTATGCAATCAAGGGTTAATTTTAGCGCCCTGTCAGGCGAGCGTCGCGTCGCGTAGCCACCACCCGCTATAACGAGCTGTTTCCTGCGTCACGTTGCATCGACTTATCTTAAGTCAAGGTATGATGTCACGTAACGAGACAGTTAAAATAATTACCGATTTGTTCTGCAAAAAGTGAATAAATGGGCCAGCTAGACCGGAATAATGGTACAGCTAATCAGGTATGTAATAATTGTGTTTCGCTAGCCTTCAAATCCCTGAACCCTAAAAGGCCTTCAACGCACTTGTTAGTACATTGTGTTGTAGGAGTGGATTTTAGTGATTCGTCATTCTGTTCGTTTTTTGAATACACGTTGGAACATTAATGATTAACACCGACATTTTATTGTCCTAAACGATTTCGAGTAACAAAATATTTCTTAAAGGCTGAATAAGAGATAATATTCGGACCGCTCTGTGATTGTTTCGACATTTCCTCTCCGACTAGTCAGATAGGAAATGCCGGCTTCATCTAGTTTTTTTTTTTTTCATATAATTTTGACGTGTCGAAGTGCTGTTTTATCGCCTATTTACCAAAACAAATTCATTGTCTCATTGTATCAATATTCCAATTATCAATTGTTTGTTCTAATCTTGACAAAACAAAATTCTTTGACTGTCTCAAAAATTGCTCAAATATACAATACACGTAACTAAAAGCTTGTACATAAATATGACGTTCATATAAACCTCACCACTTTAACAGCCAACGTAATAAAATCCCCATGAAAATTGTAACACCTAGCCGAAAAACCTTAAAACCTTCGAAACAAGGCTACCCACGTTGGGCCGACATATAATTACCCCGAGCTAATAAGGTTTTCTTTCTGAAACGGAATCATGCCCCTGGGCGGCTCCCAATTAGTTTTCCTGGTAAAGATGCTCATTTAGCTTGTTTTAACAAGTAGGTAATGTTGTTTCTACGCCCTCAGGCCGCTTCGGACGCAGTTGATCGCTTCCCTAAAAACACATTGAATTTTACTTGAAAATAATAATTGTAAGTAAGTGGTGTCTACCGTGATCGTAATGAAGTTGTTGTTCGTTTTAATTGAACTTAATTACCTTTAAGCTTTTCCTTTTAAAGTATTTTAGATGTTTGTTTCGTTGTTTACATGATTTGAACAGGCTGTGACTATTTCAAAGGAAAGTTTTCTTAGGGCTGAGTTTTCAATTGTCAGATAAATGGCATCTGAGGAATAAATTGTTGCTGTCACTGTCTTATACAAACATTCTGACGCAACAACAATACTCGTACAATTATTCTCCAGGTAACTTTTATCTTACCATTGAAAAAAACAGCCCTCAAACAAATTATAATATTCGATAAATAAAAAATAGGAAGTTCATAAAAGTGAGACTTTTAATGTCAATTTTAATTGAATTGTTTTTTGTATAAAGTATCAGCATTCTCATCTGACGTGACGGGCGACCAGCCTTTAGGGCACGTTCTCCGCTGACAGTGACGAGAATGAATCATTTTTTTATGATATTATATCGTCAATTATTGTAAAACTTTATAAAAAAATGTCATATTACTTACGAAAAGGATTTCGTTAAAACATAGAAAGAATATTTTGTTACTTTTTTGTATTGAGCTGTATTTATAATCTTACGTAGTAATTGCTTACAAATAATAACTTGATAATTAACATGTAAATCTTAATTCTTATATCCGAAATTATAATTTCAAGTACCTAGCACAGTAGAGTAATTTAGCTGGAAAATACAGCAAAGTTACTGATGATATGACTCAAATATACTATCGGAAATAATGACGCTAAGTCGTATATTTCATTATTAGCTGTCAAACTCTGAAATAAAAAGAAATGTTCCATTAATAAAGTATTTATCAATGTACTATGTAGTGTATACTGTTGTGAACGTATGCAGCCCATCAAATATTAGATTAGCCCGCGTTCCCGCGTCATACCCGCGCTTTAGCTCAAATATTGGCACGATATACAAGTGTGGGTGTATTTATGATCACCATCCATGTTTATTCGTTACTTACAGGTTTGGTAAAAATACATGTGTAAATGTTTAACTTTGAATGATGGTTTATAACTGAAATAAATATCGATCAATCTCAATTTTAGACAGAAATTCTTAAAATCTACATATTTGAATACAAATATTTTGGATTAAGATCCACAAACCAAATCTAATTTTATAACATCATAGGTAAATAAATAATTTGAACTTGTGGCAGGATAAAATTATTATTGTGAAGAAATAGTAGCAACAAGTCTGTCTTCAGAATTACATTAAAACAAGTGTGGGAGACTCATATTTCGCCACGAAAAGGCCGACTCAACCGAACTGAAACCACGGACTCATATAAAACTGGTATGAATGTGAGAGCATGGTAACCAGAGGCCCAATTGCCTTCTTTGCCCCATTCCCATTACCAAAATCAACAATACTCAAATCCCCAAAAGGATGGTAACATTTGGAAACTCCTCTGGTGATGGTGTCCATGGGCTAATTGATTACCATCAGGTGAGCCATTTATTCGGTTGAAGACCTATAACAAAATCATATTGTTTTATCCCAAATTAGCGATGTCAAAATCCACTTACCAGAAGTACAGCCTTCATTGGCTCCACAAGCACGGTCCAGGGTACGCTCCATCTATTGTCAGCGCGCACTCTACAATGTGAATCACTAAATGTCAACCCGACTCAAAAAATGTACGAAATCATTTTTTTAGGGCGACATCGCTCCAACATTTTTCATGACAATGAAATATTGTTGACAATGTATTGACTTGTTCCAGCCAATTATTCTGTACTGAAGTTCCTCCATCAGCAGAAGGACGTAACAATGGTTGGTGAGCTTGTTTCTGAAATTCCACAGGATTTATAAATACTGGTAGGTATTTTTTGGTACCTACATACGCATATATATTTATGTAGACTTCTGGTTCAATTATTTTTGATGGGGTTTGGTTTGCGACATGGATAAAACTGTGAATTACTTTTTTAAGAGGATTCTTATATTTTTTAATTTTAATTTTTAATTAAATGGTGGAGAATCGCGGAGATATCGTGGAGAACTGCCGTACGTAAAAATAGTCTTCATATCCACAAATTGTTGTTCCGGGGTCTGGGTGTGGTATGTTTGAGAATGTTTGTAATCGTCTCCACTTTCTCAAAATAATTCATGTTGCAATTTAAATATTAAATATCAAACCAATGTTTTACATGTAACTTTACTTTGCAATACAATTTACTTTATCGTGTAAAGTAGAAGACTCAAAGATCAGAAACTTCCTTTAAATATATACTTACTTCAAAAAGACGCAATAATGAAATAAAATGTAGATTACGGTTGACCTCTTTACGGATTACAACAAAAGGTAATGGACGAATCGCAGCTTACTGAAAATGGTGTTTGATGGACCCGATAAAGTAATTAGGGGTAATCCAATCGCCATTTACCGGCTATACGGAGGCGAGAACGAAAAACTTCCTTGTAAGTAGAAAATAGTTTTTACTGGTTACAGTATTATTTCGTCTATTTTATTTTACGATTTTATAGAAGTTTCATAATAAACAATTACAGGGAGTTATTAGTTTCCAATTAAATAGTTTTGTATGAGATAGGTCGGAAAAAGCATTTCTTGATGGCCACCCGCAACACCAAAGATGTAACGAGTGCGTAGCCAGCGTTTTGGGGAAAGGTTTCGGATATTTAAGGATTGGGAGTTGATGAGGGGTGAGGTAGGGATTGGGCCTCCTGTTACCTCATTCACACGGCGAGACACAAAGCTGTGGTTGTTTCATGCCGGTTTTCTTTGAGGCCGTGGTATTACTCCGGTCGAGCCGACTTACTCGTGCCGAATCTTGGCTCTCCCAAACTTGATAGTGCTGTCCTATTCTACTTTTTATTTATGATGTTTCATACACAGATGACCTTCATCACCACAATGGAATGTCAAGCCAGGCGCATCCTAAACAGTGTCTGTTGATTTCAATCCACTGATGTACGTCAGTTGAAAACCTCTAATCCTTTCCTTCCTCGCTCCATGGTGTCAAAACTCGACATGACTAATGGTTGGAACCCGTGACGTCACAGTGAAATAATATATTACTTGGAATGAAGAAAAATGCGCGAGCATAAGCCTGTAATGCTCTCAGCTGCTTCAGAGCGATGGGGTTCCTTGTAAAAACATTAAAAGAACAGTTTTTGCTGTTTGTAATGACCGCGGGGAGTTATTGTATTCGATATTTTTTAATGGTTCCAGTTTTCTGGCGCTAATTTGTTGTTTTCATTAGAGTATATTATCTAAACGAGAAAATGATACTTTCAAATTTTTAGTAAAGCTTCGTAAATAAATTCTGTAATAATTGATAGATAAGTAGGTAATTTTATTAGGCAAGTTGGTCCCATATTTTCTCATATTATGTTGTGATTCCAAATATACACATTAACATAATGGAGCCAGAAACGCAACACGTGGATCTACTAAACACATTTTTTTTTTAAATATTAGTCGATTTTCCAGTCACTGTGATATCGAGGTTGGGCTTAATATTTTCAGTAACATACTTTAAATAAAACTTATTCATTTGTGTTGTGTGATTGCAATTCATATTTTCAAATAAATTTTATTCCTTCCTTGTTATTTCCAAAAATGGCAATTTATCAGTAGAATTATATAAAAAGCTTCATTTGTACAATTAATCGTATAAATTCAGTTTTTATCGTAACTCACGAGGTAGATACGAAACTCGACGGACCCCATTAATTTTATCATTGACCGCGCAAATAGTCCCCTGTCGGCAATTTGTTTAATAAATTATTTGATCATTTTATTATATGTATAAATTTTAATGTACTGTAAACAAAATAGGAGTATCTGCTTAAATATCATCGTCATCATCATCACCCTGATTCTGTCCAATGCTGGACATAGGCTTCTAAGATTGCACGCCGCTGAGCTCGATGTTTAGCTCTGCGAATTCAACTACTGCCAGCCACCCTACGTATATCGTCAGGTCATCTAGCTGGAAGACGCGCGAAGACGTGGCCTTCACGGTTTATATGATTATCTCTCAAGTTAAGTAGTTTCAAATTAGAAGTGGAAGAAAGTTTCTAAATGAATATAGAGTGCCTCGTTATTTTCAATCGTGTAGAGATACTAGACTAGCCGGTGCCCCTGATACAGAAGAAAAACGGTAGTGACAAATTACTGCTTGTTCTGCTGTCACCACACAGCTTAAAAGTATTATACTACAACTACGAGATAATGCCATCCAATAAAAAAAACGTATAGCTTCATCCATAGATCAAGAGGATATGATATATTCCAATAGGATATATTTAACAATTACCATTATACATATATTATTGGCCAGGTCACAAAATTTTGTGGTAGTTAGTACACAAACCGTTATTATCGGTTTTCCGATTCTAGTTTACTACTAGACCATTAGATTTATAGCCATTATTCGGTACCTATTTGATACTTATTCTAACATAGAACAGTGCTTACATTCAAACAGTGATGATAATTATCAGTGACTTTCAATGAATTAGTAATTATATATTTCGTAATAAATACGAGTATATGTTTTTTCTTAAACTAATTTTGTCATGTATAATAGAAAGATATACAAATTGAAATTACATTATAAATACCCTCTTCATCAGAAGAAAACTCCAGCTTATTATTTAATATGTGACATATGTATACATATATATATATATATGTATATATGTCGGAGAATTGGGAGGCCGGGCTGTATTTCCTTGTTCTCCAGGTAGTTCGCTGGTATTCATGGTGTACATATTGCAATAGAAATTTGGTAAATAAATAAAGTTAACCGATATAATTGGACATCCGTGTATTACATTAAAAAAACCGGTAAAACTAAAACATAAATAAACAAATTCTCCACTACTTGAGTAAACTTCACTACACACTATATATTAGTAGGTTAGGTTCCTTCGGATTCCTCAATGTCGTTTACATATAATTTTGCATTAGTATTATGTTTATACTACATACACAACAATTTACAAGTTAATATGTTAAAACAATAATCAAAAATATGTATTATTTATTTTCATATATTTTACAGCATAATATTATATAGTATGTTACAGGTCGACCTAATAACAGTGTGTTATTTACAATAATATAGACAATTTTTTTTATAGAAAACAAAACAGTAACTGAAACTGCAGCTCAATACGAAATATTTTTTCAAGCATCATCCTCACAATTTGTTCGATAGTTGAGTGCAATGTGACTACCAATGAAGAGCAGCTATGCGCGTTGTTACATAATAGACGATAGTTTCTATAAAAAACTTTTTGTCAACCAACGTCCGATGGCCGATTTTTATATTCCCAACATGTAACTCACATAGAATGTTTAAATAAGCTCTGCCTCGACGTTTTTTGTTCAATTTTACAACTATCGCTGCGAATAGTATCTAGTGAAATAAAGACTTTCTATTTTAGGAAAAATAGAGATTATCTAGGAATAGCTTAACAGCTCAATTAATTTTCTGTCTACAAAGTAGACACAATAGTTAAATAATAGCCATAGCAATAAAAGTGGTTACTTGAATACTTATAGTAACCATCGTAGCAGTTTGCTACGCCGTAGCACTTTCGTAGCTAAGATATTCAGGTGACTCCCCAAAACATTCATAATCTTCAAGTAAATTATTGTGGTAGCCCTGTGGTTAGGGCTTCAGCTACTAATGCAATATCGCATAAGTCTGCGTTTTTTACTAAAGTATTTTTTTCTGATTTATATGTACTTTTTGACGTTTCGGTAACTATTGTAATGTCTTATGTTTAATTTAATCGTATTCTACCTGTCCTACTTCTACGAGTAAAAATTTTACACCTTGGACAACTTGGTCTTGGAAGTAAAACTTACTTGCAAAGATATTCTCATCCATGAGCTCAAGTGCAAAGGTCATCAAGTATAAACATTTATAACTTTATAGACTCAGGCCAATATTACACAATTAAGATAAATATTTAATTAATGAAGTTTGATATCATAAATACTTTATTATTTCGAAGAATATGCTACTTTACTGCTTGATAGATTTCGCATAACACAACTATACGAAGGCATTCGTAGAAATTATGATGTGCCAATTAATAGTCTCAAAATTATTTTAACTGCTAAAAACAACGGACTTAAGTACAGTTTTGGAAAACATTTTGTTTAATCGATTATTATTCATTTATGTTTATATTATTGTGATCGAAAAAATGATAAAACATGTCTTAAAATGATAAAACTTGTCAACATTCTTTAGATATGTGTGTCATCTGACTGATGCAGTTTCCATCCCATCTCATTTTACGCATATGCCGACGATTCATTTGTAAGCAAGGTACATCTGAAACAAAAAGTTTAATTTTATATAGGTATATACATAGGTACATACTTTACGTAAATATATAAAATAAACAAACAAAATAAATCAATTCATTTAAAGCTCATGCACACCTAAAACTAATTCCGAGAATGAAAAGAGATAATGAAATTTGAACTTAAAATACAACAATTTTTCAATAGACAACCTCATTCAAAACATCGTTTTATACTAAACTAAAGAGTTGTTTTGCTGATGAAGTAATTCTTTTGCTTTTTAGGTCGAGTTTGCAGTGACAGAACGGAACTGGAGTTCTAGGTATACCTGGACCATGATCAGCATGTAATTAATGCTCAAATCCAGCACAATTACAGGTGTGACCCGACCAATGGAAAGAGTGGAACCGCTGATATACTGGGGCTGTTGGGAAACCACTACGGAATACCAACGTTGGAGAGTCTTGTATGATCTTGGATCCTTTTCTGTGAATTAGGAGAAAAGCAACTTAGCCTAAATATTTAATACTGTTTAAGTGTGGGAGAGCCATACTTCGAATGCGTCGGCTTGACCTGAGTGATACCAGTTCCTTGCAGAATACCAGCATGAAGCACCACTGAGGTTGTGTTTCATAGTGTGAGTGAGGTTACCAAAGGCCCAATCATGTCCTCCCATGCACAATATTTAAAACCCCTACTCTTACATCCTGGATAATCCACAAGTGGCCGTCAACACACTTGTAGTAACTTTTGTTGTATCGGAAGGGCAGCGCTGATTACTGACCATCAGGTAATCCGTCTTAATTTTGCCGATAAAAGCCAAAAATATCGATCTTAATATTATTTGCTGCATCTAATTTTCTAGTTAGAATGACTGGTGACGATTCATCACTAGCCTTTAAGTTACCAATACTAAGAAAATAATAAGGTACATACGAGCCTTTATCATCGCATTTGCTTAATGCAGATTAGCGACTTCAAATTACAAAAAAAAAAAATATTAAGTCCGAAACTTTTTTAAGAGACCTCGTGAATGAGAAACGTTTTCCGCGCACCCTAGCGTTTACTTTCCACTATATACAAATAGCTGCATCACGATTTGATTTACTTTTCACATACTGTTAAACACACACCGATAAATTCAAGAAACGAAGAAATGAAAAACTTCGTAACTTTGTATTGTAACTTTGGCCGACCTAAGGGTAAGACTTCGTGTTTCATAATCCCACTGGCGATTATTAAGTTTAACAAAGCTATCGATGTGATAAATTGAACTAAAATTTTATTCGAAAGGAGTTTAAATTAATCTTTTTTAGTTATCCTTAGACTGTTAATATTAAGAAAAGTTTCAATAGAAGGATCTATAAACGCCCACCTAGTTATAATACAAAGGTCAAAATTTTAATGTTTATCTAGAAGCTAGGTTACCTTTACTCTGTCCTTGAGTTAATTTTCCCGCTAGGTACAGAGCCAGGTCCTTACAAATGCTTTCGGTTCCAGCGACTGCTGAGCATATCATCCATAAGGAATACATAGATCTACACTCTCGCCATAAAAGGTAAAACGACAAATAAATAATCTGAAATAAAATATAACAGAATTATTTGAACGTAGCACAGTGCATCATTTGTTTATAGTATGTGGAAGTACCTCAAAGAGAACCATTTGTTGTGTTTTGCGGTATGAGTGATTTTACCGGAAGCCAAATTCTTTCCCTCCCCAATCCTTAAGTAAACCGAAACCTTTAAAGGCCGGCAATGCACTCATAACTCCTGTGGTGTCGCGGGTGTCCATGGGCGGCACTGACTGCTCACCATCAGGTAATTCTTGTGATCATTTACTGACCTAGGTATTTTATAAAAAAAGAACAATAACAAAATTAAATTTCCTACTTCATAGAATAAAATAAATAAATCCATCAACCTTTATGACCTGCAGTTCTATAATAAAACGACTGGCGTTATGGAAGCTCTATAACTTTTAATTTTAAAGCAGTAAAAATAGCTTGATAGTCACGTCATGTTTTATTATTATTTCATTCGTTTTCTTTTCATTTCAACAGAACAATAATTTTGAGCAGTGACAAGTTGCGAGCTCGTTGCCTATGCATTACACCGCCTCATAATATTTCCCGTCACAGAGCTTGTACACATCATATTAATCTTAATTCCAGGTCAGCTTAGCATTATTAAAATGATCATAGGCCATAACAACTTGGGCAAATATACTGCGGATTTTCAATTTCAACTTGGCATTTCTCTCACTTAATGGGCACATACAACCATTATCGTCTGATTTATGGGACTAATGTGAATATACTTAAAGATTTTTCTAGAAGGCATCTTCATTGAGATGTATGGTGAAGCTTTTGTGGTTCCATTATTCACTTGTGATTATAAAAAAGAAATGTAATTTGCAATTTGTACTCACTATTTCGTGGTCCGCAATTACTAAAATAAATTCGTATGAAATGGTTGTAATTAAAGTTACTGCTAGCATTAATAAAAGCTGAAAAAAATAATAAATTCATTATTACAGTCTAATTAAGCAGCTATTATATTTTATGCTACTATTCTCACCGTTGAAGTACACTGCTCACTTATATGAGCAGTAGTTATCAGAACATGTCGGTAAATCCTCGATCCAGTATTTGGTACAACATGTTTCAACTTCCTAAGTCTCAAATTAACAGCCTCTACTAACAACGAAGCGAACGCCATCTCTGCGTCGTGAGCGGCGAATGCCACACAAAGAAATACAGCAAAAGTTTTGTTGGTTCCCAACATCAGAAGTCCAACAAAATCAATCACAACCGATGTCAGAAAGATAAAAACTAATTCCACTGTTTTGACACGAATTTTCGATCCATATTCTTCATCTACTCCACATTTCTCATCCAGTCTATCAATAGCTCTAAATACCGTTTGCTGGTATCTAGATCCAATTGCAAAACTGAAGAATTCAAACCCAATGACGACTTCAAAAATTCTATTCCCAACACCGAGGTCAATACTGATGATATCAGTGATTATGAAACAAGTAATGATGATAATCATCCCGATGGAGATATAGTTGCAGATGAGTCTGGTTCTATGGTCTTTTATAAGGTAAGGTCGGCTGACGCAAAAGAAATTTTCCACAATGATCAAATTTCTAAAGTAAGACATAGTTTTGGTTGACATTTTGAAGAATTTTGAAAGTATCTGAAACAATGTTTATATCTTTAAATATACTTCTGAGTTTACGTACATAAGCTCAAAGTTGAACTAAGTTCAGCGTCCAAGATTTTCTATTATCATGCAAGTAATTAAAGCAAGTGGTTTAGAATCTTACTACTTAGTATTACCACGTTAACTTTTTAACTACCCATCTATTTTGTACTCTCTTTAACTTTGCTAGTCTCTACAACTTTTACTGGCGTCTGAAGTAGTTATCTTTATCTATAACCTCTTTCTCTTTTAAATTTCTTCTTGGCTGCTACCTTTGACTAAGCTCTTAAGCTTTACTTTAGCTCAAGTATTTTCTCTTTACTATTAATTCAATTATTATTGTTTTCCAAGTTACAAAACTTTAAAGAAACATGGCTTATTGATTAGTGTTTAGCAGTTTTTTATCATTCCCAAACTTTAGCGTGTATTTCGTTGCTGAAAAGTGCATATTTTTATGTAACTATGTTAATATTTTCGTTTTAGAAATACACGCGACATCACTGTAATTAAAACCACATAATTATGTATGTGTATTATGTATAGACTGTGACTGGTCGGCTGACATTCAAGCAGAGAGTTCGGGAGCTTCTTCTGAGGAGGGTTGGGGAGTCATTGTGATCATCACTACATTTATGTATATATATGTATGTATGTGTTTATATGTGTAAATATATTAAGTAGTATGTGTTTTATAAATATATGTATATAAGTATAGTTCTATGTACTTTATGTATGTTTATATAAACCTATGTTATACTACTCTATTTCGCTTGCTTCTTGCATCTACTACTGGATTCTCTGCATCACCCAAAGGTCGACTGGTAGAGAATGCTCAATGCATTAAGTCCGCCTATGTACATACAAATTGTGCATGAAGTATAAATAAATAAATAAATAAATAATTAAAACTTTTTACCTATGGGAACCACTAACGTAATAAAAATTGTCAATCTATACCAACATTATTAATAGGTAAAATTTGTAAGTTTGTATTTAAGGGGTTCTTTGGAACCGCAGGTCGGATTGGCAAAATTCTTTTACTGACAGATAGCTACAATGTTCCTGAGGATAGGCTATACAACATCACGCTACGATCAAATGGAGCCGCGCAATGGGTGAAACCGCGCGAGAGTAGCTATATTCTATACAGAAACTCAAATACTTAAGACTTTAAGAACCATCTATTTGTGCGTGTTTAGAAAAGCTAAGCCGTTACCAAAGATAATACTGAACGCGTACCTTTTGAAAACAATTATTCAAATAACAATTGAAACTCTCAGACACTTGGACAAAAGTCAGTTTGCACCTCAACCACTAACTTTAGAATACCGTCCTCTATACCTCTATTTCTCAACCCTATTCAACAAACAGTGAAGCCAAAACTTGCCTGAAGCGCGATGAATTAAATTAAACAGCAAACCTTTCAGGCTCCTCAGGGAATATGATACTTATCGATTAGATCGAACTTTATTTTCTCTTCGTCTATATTGTTTTTCAACTCAAGGGAACAAAATTAATGTGATTTGAACTGTTCTACGTTAATTATTTAAAACGAAATTGAATTACGATGGATAGCTTTTAGTTTGATTTCATAATCCTTTTTTTTTCATAAAACATTATTGTGTCCTGCCTATAAAGGTGTGGTTCCTGACATCCATATAACGTGTTGTCATAATAATATGGATTTCAGGAAGCGTAAAAATGAAAGAGTTTTTTTACTAGGCATAGTAATAACTTCAGACAGGTAAGCATTAAACGACTTGTAAACAGGTATTTGTATAGTAATTTATGGACGAGAAAAGCCTCGGTATGGTTAAAAAATGACCAAGAAAGAAACTGAAATAAGTATGAAGAGTTCCGGTTGAAAATGGCATTGGTTGCATAGGAGGCAAGCAGATTTTTTATATTTATTTTATGTTTTTTAATATTTTGTTTTGACACATATGTATACATAGACAGACAGACAAACGGATGGTTGGAGCAGTCTTAGTGACAAGTTTCCTGCTTTTTTCTATTATTACGAAACTTGATAAAAGCCGTACCGGAAAGAAGGTTATTCACAATACTGCATCAGATGCTATTTTTTAACAAAGTGAATTTTATTTGTCAATTCTCAATAAATGCTTATAAAGACGAACTTCCTACATTAACAGGTTAAACATGTTTGGCACACAAAATACTGAGTCAATAACTTTTCAAAGTAAACAAAGATTGCTTAGCAATTATATTACTGTATGTGAAGTTATGTAGCAATATACATATGTATGTATATATTAGTACGTCTGAAGAAAACCAGCGACATCCTCAAACTAATTTAAAGTTTCAGTTCAAAATGAAAAAAGTTATGTGCTTTTTACTTTAAATTTCATATTCGATCGTCGCTGTTAGAAGATGGGTACAAGTTTGTTTTTATTAAAACTTCAACCTGACATTCTTGTTCGTCTTCAAATTTCTAGCCTCCATATTTTAAGAGCGTTTGTTAGCATTTTACGCGGTCTGCTACTAGATGGCGTTGTACTAAATTTGTGGTGCTGCCGCTTCACTCTTTACTTCCTACGAGTATATTTTCATTAAAGGTTTTTGTGTAGTATTTTTTATAACACTCAAATAATAAAACTCAAAATTTTAAAATTTCATAAGACTTATCTTACTTTTACTTACTTACCACAATCAAAACAATATTAATTTACATTAACTTTGGTAAATTAATTATCTCAACGAAAAATTGCTTTAAAACGTTACCTTACCAATTCTAGTATTAGAACGAGAAAAGAATAAAAGATAACTTTTTATGATTTATAAGGTACTTACCAAAATAAAGACTTTCCAATCTGCAACAAACTTATAAGGTATTTCGCACAGAATCCTTTGAAAGAACTTGAAACAAAACCATCGAGGTTCCCATAAACTGACTGCCTAACAATATATCAGTCAAAAGTTTCTTAAGTACAATTAATTAAGTAAAGTCCTGAAATCGGCCATTACTCTTCACTAGACCGATGCTCTTCAAAACTGAGATAAATTTAATTTAAGATTTACTTGGTGGAAAGTCATTATTTTCCGACGTTCATTTCCTTTAAATAGATCCGTTTTTAGCCTCCGATGCGGGGACGTAACGGCATTGTAGCTGCAGTTTTTTTTTTATGTCATAGGTCGGCAAAAGACTAGACGGGTTTCCTGATGGTTAGCAATCAGTGCCGTCCATGGACAACCGCAACGCCAAAGGAGTTACTAGTGAGTTGACGACCATTTGGCAATAAAGGTTTCGGATATTTAAGAATTGGGGAGGGATGGAGGTAGGATAAGGATTGGGCTTTTCACCTAACTCACACGGCGAAACATAACGCTGTAGTAGTTTCACGCTGGTTGTTTGTGAGGCCGTGGTATCACACTTTGGTATTCAATCGCCGAAACTTAGCTCTTCTACACTAACTTTACTTGGAGTACCGTTACACTCTAGTTATCACACACTGCCATAATCGCGATTATAATTTTTCTTTTCTTTTTATTTGTTTTTATAAAAACGCGTAACTTATAACGAAAAAGCACAACAAAAAAAAAAAATTTACTCAATTGAGGAAGAGCGAGGTTTATCCCAACATTTGATTCGGATTACTTTTTGGAAGCCCCGGCAACTAAATTGTATAGATTTAAGCAAATAATAAACACATTTTTATTTTTTTTAAACTTTAAGAAGTAATAACTAAACAAAAATATAGAGGGAAATAAGTTCAGCTAAAAATGCACCTAATATGGAGGTAAAAATGGTTGCTATAAGTCTTCACACCATGCCCCAAATTAGTTTAGCCAGTGATGTGTGTCAGAATGATTTTTTAGCTTTATTTAGTTAATTTTAATTTTAGCGCTAAACTGACAGGTGTATTTCAAAGCTTGAAATACTAGTAGTAGCTAAAATAAATCTAGTTTTAAGTTGAAACGAAATGTGAACGTATATTTTCCCAGACATTATAACGAATGTGGATTAGATAAAGAAAAAAAAAAATGGCAGAAAATATTTCCAAGAACAAAAAAACGGAGCAAATATCATTTATCTTTAAGAATATAAGAATAACATAGATAGTGTAAAAGCCTGATAAATAAATCCACGCAATATCTCAACGTGACTTGTTCGATCATTTTCAAATCAAAGTATAAATGTGATATTATTTATGTAAGACGATACCAGCCAACTTGTACTGGGGACCAATTTATTTACGCCGAACAACGAATTTCGAGTCGATGGAAAATATATTTTTTTCCATATAAATTATATTAGGTTTAATATAATTTATATGGAGCTTTAGAAACAATAAGGCAAATCTGTTTTAATGAAAGCGAATGGTGGTTACTCATTTTAAGGGTTTTTGTTACCTACAATAATATATTTTTATACATGTGATTCTCCTCTTTCGATTTCGAGAGATATATACAGAAGTTAGGTCATGTTTCACGTGTCACTGTTTTTTAACTTCTTATCAATCTGAATAATTTTTTATTACAAAAAAAAATTGGAATGACATTTTGGGCACACATCTTCATGGTAAGTCTTATTCAAATCAAACTCCAAGATTACTTCCAAAATAAATAATGAAATTTACTTTACAATAATCACGTAGACACTAAAACGCCTGCTTTTTACATTACTTGTGATTAAATTTAAGTCACTATCCGTCCAGCGGTGCCATGCAATTTTCACCTGAAAAGACTTAATTTTCCATAAGGAATTGCGAAAGGACTCGTGAATTCTGAGCAATTACTGACATAATTCGTTGTGGCGTTTTTTGACGCCTCTCAGTTTTTAGCAGATCAAGTTTTATTTTGAGCTTTTGAGAGGGTTCAGGCGTTTACGGGTTGTACCTAGTTGCTTCTTTACAGGAATATCAATATAAAGAATTTTGTTGTTGAACTGACACGTGGTTTGAGACATTTGAAATATGACTCAAATATACCATGTATATAATTTACACAGGAGTATTATACCTTATTTTTATGGTCATATTATAAAAATATTCAATAAACCGTAGTGTCAATACGATATAAAATCATAGTGTCAATACGAAACTATCGATTTCAATTATCTTTTGTATATCGATACTAGAGAGATAGATTATGTCAACCATTATTTAGATTGGCAAAGGTACACAAATACTTTCGCTAAGAGGACTGACCGACAGACTGACGGTTTATATCTTTAAAATTTTGCTTGACGTTCAAAAGTCTCTTTTCATAAGGGTTTAATTGAAATAAATGATTTTGACTATGACTTTATTTGTATATTAAATCGATCAATTACTAACACGCACTTAATATGATAAGACGTATAGGCGTCCCATCTGGTGACAAAGTGAAACCACGACATTATTTATTCGTGCAACCGCTGCGATGGTTTAACGAGCTCTCGGCACAGATGAGAATATCACCCACTGTGGTCAGCTACTACAGCTTTGCGACCGAACCTGCATACTGCATATCAATCGATATGCATGATCATTATGGAGATACACATTCAGATCTACCAAAATAGCATACTAATGATCTAGTTTGAAGTGAGTTTTGGGAACATGCTTGGTGACACAAATTTATGTATGCTTTTAGCAGGATATTTCGAAATTTTAAAGAAATGTTGATACTGATAAATAAAATCGTGACTACGATATAAAAAGAATTTAAATTTATTGTGAAATTGAATAAAAAAGAGTACCCATAGAGTTTATATTCCATAGGAATCTACATTTTTGAACTTGAAAGAAGCTTTATTAGAAGACGGCCAGACCAATACTTTGTACCTTCTTAAATTTTATTTTAATGTTTGTTGTTCTAAAATGCCTTTAATAAATTCATTAAAATTAATGATTTGAATTTGAATCCATTGGTTTTTCATTTGCAAGGTCAGCGCTGAACCCCTAACCTATTACGCTTTTATCCGGTAGTTTTCATCCTATCCTACAGTTACAATAACTTCTCATGCATGAAGGTGTGGCTTCGAAATCTGGTAAGTACACATATGAATTTTCCCAGTTGCATTGCCAGTAATGTATTGCCCATAATTATTAAGACACCATTAATATACGGTGAAGGAAAACATCCTAAGAAAACCAGGCCTAATAATTTCAAATTATAAGTTTGAAAGTGCCAATCCGTCCAATGAACAAGCGTGGGGAATCAAGCTCAAGAATTCTTCGTGGGTATGAGAAGAGGCCTTTGCTTAATAGTTAGATTGTATAATTTAAAAGTTTTTATTTATTAACTAGCTAGATCACATCAGTCACGTTTGTGATCACAAGACCAAAGCAACAATCAACGTGCTCAAGTAAGCACAAAGAAAAGCATCGCCAAGTAAAACACTAGACACAAGTATGCAAAGTAGAACCGCCTCCAAAATCCACACCGCAGTTATATGTTTCACATCCCTTTAACGTAACCTTTTCATGAAAAACTGCAAACAAGGTGAGAGGGTGGGTCGAGCAGACGGATAAACAGTTCGCCCTTTATGATGCAAATCCCAGCACTTCAACTGAAAATTCACGGCAATGCCTGAAACGCTGAAAAAGACGCTCTCGGTTGGACGCCCCCAGAATATTTAGTAGTGAAATATACGGCTTTTTGTTTGTGTATGCGTTTTAGATCGAGGAGTCACGTTCAGAAAGAGATAGGAGATCTAGATAGCTGGCGACATGTTTGTTCATTATCCGTGTGTTGCTTTTTACACTTAATGTTATGTTTTTTCAAACATGTCAGCTTAAAAGTGGGTTAATAGAATTGTGTGTTTGTTTTCTCTATTGTAGGTGCTTTAGTTTTACTTTTTATAAATGTCACTATAATATGTTTTACGTTGTTACCCGGTTTGGTCGTCACAATACAAAGATGAAAGTATGGTGGAGACCATAACTTTCGCCCACATCATCGCCTATAATTACCCACTGCTGAGCAAAGGCCTCTTCACACACGGACAAGGTTTGAGCATTAATACTTCCTAATAACTTTTCCCAAATCACACTAAATATCAAATAATACTGGGACAGTGAAAATAATCAACTATCAATAACATCCACTGCTACTCATAAACAACAAACAGTTGCTAAATTGTGGGCATGTTTGCAGCCAGCCTTATTTCAGTACCTCTTCAGAGCTGACGAGCATTTTCTGTCATAAAATATATTTTTTTATATAAAGATATATTATTATGTCAATCTTCTAGAACCTCTTGTAAAGTATGGTAATTCTCAAATACTCAACCCCTCTTCACCATGATTTGAGTACAACTTAAGTGTTCATTAATTTTCGTAATGCAAGCCATGGATAGACATGGATTGGTTGGTATGGTTATTATTCATAACGAAACACTTGAACCTTATAAGTGATCATAAGTTTAAGACTCGAGTATTGAAACAGCTTATTAGCAGTTTTGAATTTAGTAGGCGAACTTAGTCCTTTGAACGTCGAGGTTTCCTACTCAGCATCAGCATTTACAACTTTCTGACTAATAGACTACACTATTTGAATATATTGAAATGTGTTTTTGTTATTGTAGCAATCGTGTGATGTAATGTAAGGCTGATATGTGTATGGAGGCTGGCAAAATTGTACGCAGAATGGACCCACTCTTAGGAGTAGCGTATAGCATGGAAATTTACAACTAATGAATGGAAAATACCCTTAATAACTTTTAAGAGTTTTATATTTTATACTAATTCAGTCGGCTGCGCGACATTGCACTGTTGCATGCTGATCATGAATAAGAGTCTCATTGTGACTTGAAACTAGTTGAGCTTTAAATGACATTCGACTGCACGGTTGACGCGGTGGCTGGGCAACTGGTTGCCACGCAACGTGTTGCAGGTTTTTTTTTTGTCAGTTCAAAATCATCAAATTACTTCTCTCACAAAGGGTAAGGCAAGAGAGAGCATCAGACTCTTACTGACTAAAAACCACCGTTCCTTCTCTTGCTCTGGGCCAAGGCCGCGGTGACTCATTACGCTTAACTCATAACTCCGGCTGAACATCAGGCCTATAGGGCCCCGTCTGTGGTGGTCTATTGGCTCTTTGAGGCATGCGTGGAACGCTATGCGCCGTACGCTCGGGTCTGGTTCTGATCGGGTGGCGAGCTACCCCTACACGCCGTCCGCAGACCCGCGCTTACGGTGGCTGGAGGACTATTTGTGTGACCCACAAATTGATGGTGTTACTTTGTGATAAATTGCTTGTCAGTTAATTCACGTGAGTCAACGTTATTTTCAATAAATTTATAGAATTAAATTTATTTAAACCACTTAAAATACCTACTTCTTTACTTGTACAAAAAAAAGAACAAGAAAATACGCTCCCTAAAAGGCAACTAGCCTTCATCGCTCAGTCTTATATAAAAGATAATTTTATTGTATAGTTCGCAATTTCTCACTCTAGTGTTACATAAGTATAATAATAGCCACACGTGATCTGTAGTTCTAAGTATTTACAGTTTAGCACTACAATATGTCTGAGCAAAGATCTAGAAATTCAGTTGATCTCTAGAGACGCACTAACGTACGTATTCTTGGAGCGTGCCGATACATTCCAACGATATGCAATAGTATTTCAGCATCGTGCTTGCCTTCAGATGTGGCATGCATTTCTTGGATTCATGACTTGTAAACTACGTATAGTTTAGGACGTGAGTCTATTCGTATTAGGTAACATGTTTGTCTTTTTATGAAATTTAAATGAGTTATTGCATGATCATTCCTCGGATCCGAGATCCGAGAGCTATGCTTTGGCCCGAATGAGTAGTTTCGAATGGATTGTTTTTTTTAATTTATTTATTCAAAATCTTATTTACCATTACAGGTTTATTTTAAACTAATGCGATAGACAAGATAAAATTTCTACACAATATGCTACGGCCTTACAGAAAACCTGCGTGAAACAATTGCAGCGTTGTGCCTTTTGAAGATGAGGATCTCTAAAAGGCAAACGCACTCGTGACTCCTCTGTTGTGGCGGGTATACTATCAGATAATCCGTCCTCTCGTTTTCCGACCTAACACATAAAAAACGGATTAAGGCCGACATCGCATTTATGACACCGGGTGATCGGTGTGCTCGATTGAATACTACTACGAAAATAATATTATTATAATTTAAATAAAAGTAAATATGATTAAAAATCTTTTATTTAAAATGAATATTTATATATCAGTGATTTTTCACGTTGCACGGATATTTTTTAAGCATTTGAAAGATTTTCATTTCACTATTTTATACCTTAGCTGCTATAAGGCATTTTTAGGTTTGAGTATCTTATGATCGACTAATCAGTCATGATCAATCAAAAGTAACATATTGTAGTAGTCTTGGTGTAATAGAACTAATATAACGTTGTACTTCAGTCTTCTTAGAAATCAGGAATAAATATTTTTTTCTAGAAAGATCAAATCAAAGTAAGTTGTAATAAGATATTTGTATTATAAATACTGATAGACATTTTAAATAATAAAGAGAATAAAAAGCAGTTAAATTAATTTTTTGACTTAATACCAGTAGAGCTTTTCATAGTTACTTTAAATAAATTTAATCCATGCTCCGATAGGAAAATGCCGGCTCGACAGGAGTGTCACCACAGCCCCAATAAACTGGCGTGAAACAACCATCGCGATGTGACTGAGGGTACCGAGGGCTTAGTAGTATCCCTAATCCTGAAATCTCTAACTCCCTAAAGGGCGGAGATGCACTCGTTAATTCTATGCTGTTATGGTATCCATGCTTTGCCACAAATTTGTTGGAACGGAATGATACCACGTCCTTAACGAAACTCGGCGTGAAACAACCATAGCGTTGTATTTCGCTCCGTGAGTGAGGTTACCAGAAGCCCAGATATCCCTCGCCCAAAAATTCTCAATACCCAAAGCCCTAATCTTTTAATCTCTACAAAACCCACCTACAAAAGACTGGATGGGTGTTGCCGGTGTATATGAGCTCATCCATTGCTTACCATCAGGTAATATGTCTGCCTTTGATCACCTTTTTCTGTCACAAACTCACCACACGTATGTGCAATACCTTTGAAAAAGTTGCAATACCTTTGCTTTCCTAATTAAGCCATTGAATAGATTCATGTCTGATGTCTCGTTAATCGTGTCGTGTCGTGGTGGCCCGGAGATGAGGTTGAGGCGCCCGCTGCTCATGCATGAGGGTGTGGATTCGAAACTTAGCAAGTACCAATGTGACTTTTTCCGAGTGTACAAGTAACGATGTACTTTCTATGATTATTAGACACCACTGACATACGGTGAACGTAAATATCGTGAGGAAACCTGGACTTATAATTACTAATTATAGGTTTGAAATCGCCAATCCGCCTTGAGTAAGCGTGGTGATTAGTGCTCAAACCTTCTCCGTGTGAGAAAAAGCCTTTGCTCAGAATTGGGCACTTATAGGCTGTTGATATGTGTGTGTCTCGTTAGTAAAATTCTGTTGCAAGTGTACTGTTGCTTGTAAACTTCAAGCTTATCTGAATTTTCTCATACAAAACATAACATTGTGAAGATGCGAGTTTCATATTTCCCACCATACAATTACTCGCATTATGAAACGAAACACTACAGTACAAACCTCTTTTGTCAGCGAAACAAAACAAGTAGTTCCGATTATTACCATGGCGGCGCTGCGAGCTTTCTGTAACGAGGTTACACGAAAGAATGTCTTATGTATTAGATTCCGACTGTTTCACATAGATGGCGCTGTATAAGGTTAAGCGAAAATTATTTACGTTAATGCTGGTTGTATTAGATTGGTGTTTCGCATACAATATTAGGTTTTAATGTAAAATAAAATTATGAGACGCTTATAAGATTTCATTTCGTTTATTTTTTTGTATAATTAAATACATATATTGTTCTAATTATTGTACTTTGAAATATTATGTATAAGGTTTGGTTCCAATTCTTCAATCCAATTTTTTTTTGATGTACCAAGATGTTCCATTTTCAAATGTTCCAAGGAGGTTACTACTACACTCAGTAGGTATATGGAAAAAGGCCCACGCTATCGCATTAGCCTCCATAACTAGTGAGAAGTTGAAGTTAAATTAATCTCTTTGAGAAGTTAGAGACGTTTTGTTATGTAGTACTAAATGTCGGGCATCATTGAGAAAAGCTATGTAAAGATCTATTTACCTTTTCATGTAATAACAGGCGTGATATTTTGTTTAAATTAATTATGTAGCAACACACTATGTACCAGAAAATGCATAATATCAGCGCACACGTGCGATGTTACGACAATATTATTGTAGTTTACGACGCGACCGACTGCGCTGGAACCACGGCAGTTTTCTGTCAAAATATATTCCCTGCACACTCCGCAAACATATTTAACTAAGTTTAGACACACACTTGCGATTATTAATGGTGACGCCAGTTTCATATTCGCAGCTTGCGGTCGTCAACTTTATACCTAGTCTAGTTCTCATTCTACAAAGTTTTCGAAATAAAACGTCAGATACTGCAAAGCAGTTACTTTATCATTTGTTAAAAAAGTTTTGCTGGATGCTTTGGACTGAAATTTTACATCGTTAACTTGTAAAAATATGTTTGCTTCAACAGAATCCTTTAATATTTTTATACATGAAGTTGATTCTCGTATATAATAAGTTATACGTTACTAAGGCTTTTCAGGTGTTCTGTTTTTTTTTTAAATGAGTTCACACCTTCTGTTTTACTCCTCTGTTGGGAGTACTTTTACAAATATAAAGTTGCACTTTAACGGTTCTCCGTCCACCATTTGCAAAATCTTTAAATTGTCATCAAGTATCATTGCTGATATTTAAAAGTCTTCGTAATAAAATGACAGTTAGTTCTACGCAAAAATACTTTTATTTCATGTGCCCTGAAGTCCAGGCAGTAAAAAAAAGCTAAAATGTTGTTAAAGTGTCAGTAAAATTAGTTACTGACCAACAGATTTTGTGTCTCTATTGCATTAACAACATCGTCATCATCATCAGCCTATATAAGTGTCCACTGCTGAGCTAAAGTGTCTTCTCACACGGAGAAGGTTTCAGCATTAATCTCCACGATTAGTCAAGACGGATTGATGATTTCAAACTAGAAATTATAGGTCCAGGTTTCCTCACGATATTTTCAATGCCTCTATTGTACGGTTCAACAATTAATAAAAAACAGTTGCATCTCACAATTCTTGTATAATTTGTATAAGTATTTACTTGGAAGTAAATCGTGTGAATTAGTCTCATAAAGTGCGTGTGGCAGTGAGCGGGGAGTGCTCGCGAATTTAGATAATTTAATTAGAGCTACACTTTTAATGTGGGACGAAATGCAAGCGGACGCGATGCCACTAGCATGGCTTAAATATAGTTGAGTTTGTCTTGATGTTAAACAGTAAGTATGTCATTAAACATTCATTTTAAGTGATACGGAGATAAACGAGCTTATTAATTACCTGATGAAACAATGAAACAATGAAACAATGAATTTATTTTTGCAAAAAGGCCATAAAACGGCACTTTTACACGTCAATTTATATGTAAAAAACTAGATGAAGCCGGCATTTCCTATCTGACTACTCTGAGAAGAAATGCGGAAACAAACTCAGAGGTCAGTCTCTTTTCAAGTCCAGACAATGTAAAAATAACATAATGTGAGAGAACCGTGCAAGTTCATTCTGTAGTGGTCTTTTGATGAAAGAACCACACCAGTTTAAGTGGACCCGTTCTGAAGACAGGCACGCAAGTGTCAGTTTGCAACCAGCATAGCAAGTGCTGCTGAGTTGTCCGACGAACAATACCAATCTAAAGAACATTTGGTTGGGTCACGCAACTACTCAAACTGTCAGAACGCAGATAACTGGTAGTCCAAAAGCGCGGCAAGTCTCACACGGTCCTTACACTAACAATAATAGAAAATAATAATAATGTCAATATTCCGCAAGGCAGCTTGTGGCGAGCTGTTGGGCAGTGGCGACCCCACGGACCTGACTCCCGGGAGGTGTCTTGTTCTTCTCTCTCCGGTTAGTCCTCGTGACTAGCTGGAGTGAACACTGATGAGGAACAAGCCCTCTCACCTCATTCTTGCCTTAATTGGCTGGCTTGAGTGGAGATTCGCAAGAGTAGGAGTTGAAGGAGACTCGGGGGAAGGATGTATCTCAGTAAGATGCTGGTAGGGGTCTTGACCGTACTTCCGGGATTGCTCTGATAGCCGTGGGATGCCTCTCCTTCCCCAAGCAGCTCAACGTATGTTGCCCCCGTGTCGCTACATGCTAGCGGCCGTTTCCGGGGCCCATTAATTGAGTTTGCCAGTCACCCCCTGCCTGTTTATCCGTATGTATCAATATTGGTCAGGGGCAGAGGCCATAGTATTTCCATAGTTTTCATCCACTAGTCCATAGCAACCCATACCCATAACCTTATAAATTTGTACCACATTTCGCAATAGTCCTCCATCAACCGGGGATTGTCCTTGGGTGCACTTTCATAGTGCAAACAGGGATAATTGCCGGCTGATGTCCCATCACATTTAGATTAAAACTGTTCAAAGGGCCTCTGCGAGTTGGCTTCGGCCCCTCGTACGCCTTCCAAAGGTCCGGGATCCTATGATCCCGTGAACGGAAACGAATGTCAATAAATAATTATAAAAATAATAAATAAAATAAAAAATGTCAAATAAAAATAAAAATGTCACAATAGGTGATAATGTCATTGTTAAAAAATAATAGTAATAAACGTAATGTCAAATTGTATATAAAAAGCGTAACTTATGTTACAAACATGTCAACATGACCTGTGCAGAAGTTACAGCGGCTCATTCCCAAGCCTGACTATCTTCTAAGTAGTCTTTTATTTTATAAAATGCTTTACAGTAAAGTTTAGCCTTTATTACACTTTTAAAATTATTGAGGCTCAAATTTTGAATATCCCTAGGAATTTTATTGTAAAAGCGTATACATTGACATCTAAACGAACTACTTATTTTCTGAAGCCTGGAGGCGGGGACAACATATTTGTTTTTCCCCCTCGCGTTAATATTATGTATATCACTATGCTTCTTAAATAAGCTTTTGTTTTTATGAGCGTGAATTACATTTTTATAAATATATTGTGAGGCAACCGTCATTATCTTAGTTTCCTTAAATAATTCTCTGAGCGAATGCCTCGGACTAAGATTATAGATTGATCGAATAGCCCTTTTCTGCAGAACAAAAATAGACTGAATGTCAGCAGCATTCCCCAACAACAAAATACCGTATGACATGATGCTGTGGAAATAACTAAAATAAACTAACCGCGCTGTATCTACATCTGTTAAATTTCTAATTTTTTTAACGGCATATGCTGCAGAACTGAGCTTCTTCGACAAGCCATCTATATGTGGGCCCCACTGGAGCTTAGCGTCCAGGGTTATACGTAAAAGACAGTTGTATCTACAGGACTCAAATCCTCGCCCTTGACAAGCACACTGGTTTTTACCTGTTTAACATTTGGTGTTGTGAATTTAATACATTTAGTTTTAGTTTCGTTTAGTAATAAGTTATTAACACCAAACCAGTGAACTATTTCTGAAAGAGCACTGTTTACATTTGATGGTAAGTAATCAGCGCTGCCCATGGACATCGTAGCACTACAGCAGTTAAGAGTGAGATGCCTTTAAGGTTTCTGGGATTTAGAGATTGGGGAGGGAAGTCTCTCACACAGTGAAACAAAACGCTGTTGTTGTTTCACGCCGGCTTTTTGTGAGGCCATAGTATCACTCCAGTCACAGGCTAATTGGGGTCGAAGTTTGGCTCCCCCACACTTTAACCCTATGTTTAAGTGCGAGATGATTTGGGAGATTTTATTATGCTGTAGTTCTTTAGAGGGGCCTATTTCTAACACTCTACGGAAAACCTGATGATGAAAATGGTTCTTTTTACTATCAAATATCGATGAGACATGTAAGAGTATTTTGTCTGAAAATATTATAAATAATAGAAAAGGATGATTGAGGTGTTGCATCGTATATGACTATAGACTTAGTTAATGCCTTATGACTGTGTGAAACGCTTTAGTTCATGGCTTAGACAATTGAAAAAATACAAGCAGTGTTCCTTAGATTTTGTGCACGTCTTTAGTATAATTGTAGAGAAAATTAAGGTCCTTTCATGCGGGCCATGCCTCCAGCGCGTAATTACGACTGGTGGCGCATACCGCCGCCTTGGAAATTGAGCATTTCACGCTTTTTATTTGACACTCCTGTGATGTGATGTAAATGATATCGTGCCAGGTTCTTTTGAGAGCCCTTTTAAGGAGTGTGACTTTGACCTTCATTCTGTCTAGCGTTTTAATATTCCTACAATCAACTTTTTGCTGTAGTCAATTCGTTTTGCAGGTTTGTATATACATCGTTGTACAAAAGTTGTAGAAAACTGGGATTCATTGTGAACATCTCGGCCTATTACAATAATCCCTTTTTTGTTTTATTTCTCAAAAACGGAGAAGCTTTTACATCACTAACAACTATCATTACAAATAAAATTCAATTCGACAGTGTAGCCATCGTCTTACAAAATACAAAAGTAAGAAGTTATAATCTTATACATATAATTATATAATAACATATTTGAAATATAGAGTTTAATTGGGAAATAACCATTTCGATGACGTGGCGGTTTTCTAAAATACCAAATGACTGACATCGGGAACAAATCCAAAAAAAAAACCGGCAAAGCAGAACCGCTTCTAGAACATGACACTCATTGAATAAATTTTTAATATTGACATATAACTATGGTTTCATTGTAAGTTTTTATAGTGAGGGAAGAGAGAAATGAGAACATCTTAGCTTAATTTAAAATAAAAAAATACTTGACAATAAATTCATGTTTAAATTTAATTACAATTTTTGTTATCTTAAAAAATAATTACTTAGTAAGTATATTTCTCATTAGTGATGAAGTTGTTCCTAATTCGTTTTCAGAATAATATCGTTTGAATTGTATTAGTGTAAGGGTATCATATATTTATATAACCTTTATAAAGGCTTACATTGTATTCACAGCGTACCAAGACATTATATTTCCATAAAATGATATTTTGTACGGTAGAGTACACATGTATATAAATTCAGTTTCCTTTATAGTGACCGTATCTCATACAATTAGAGCGCACCTGTTACTGCAATATTCCAGTCGTGACCTGTATATTATATATAACTTATTACATTATATAATAGCCATGCAGCTGCCAGCTACCAGTAATTACCAGCGCAGCAGCTATTAAAGCAAGTTGTAATTATTTATTAATTAATAATTACTTTGCTATATTTTTTTTCTATTTGTAATTTTCAGTTGTATGACTGCACGGTTGGCGTGGTGGCTGAGCAACTGGCTGCCGTACGACGTGTCGCGGGTTTGATTCTCGCACGGAACAACACTTTGTGTGATCCACAAATTTTTGTTTCGGGTCTGGGTGTCATGTTTATGTACAATTGTATGTTTGTAAACGCCCCCACGACACAGGAGAAAAGACTAGTGTGTCTAGTCTTAAAAAAAAAAGAAAATTTGTTTGCTAAATTCTATTTGATTCAGAGTTAAAAAATGTTAATATAGAAACGAAGTTATAATTAGCTTAGTCTAATACATAAAAAGATTTGAAAACCTCCAACACTTGAAAATTTGGAAGTGAAACGAAACAATTACTGAAATATAATTTTGAGATACTCAGAATATTTCAGAATTAATGAAAAAGTTTAGGATAATCATGCTTTGGTGTGGATGAGGTTCCCGTAAACCCCATAAGGATAGGGGAATCTCGAAATCCCTATCCTTTAATCCAAATCTAAACTAATATTATAAACGTGAAAGTAACTCTGTGTGTCTGTCTGTCTGTCCTTTGTTCACGCCTAAACTACTGAACCGATTTCTGTAAAATTTGGTACAGACATAAATTGGCACTCGAGAAAGGACATAAGAGAGTTTTTTTTTTTAAATCTCCAGAAGTCACTATTCCACGCGAACGGAGTCGCGGGCAAAAGCTAGTCCTTAATAATGCACAAAAGGCAAGCAGCACGCTTCTACTAACTCCATTGATACTACGAGAGTCCATGGGAGGCTCGTTTAAAAAAACATACTATCAGTAATAAACAAAAATATAACACTATGAAAGTCGTCAAAATCAAATTTGCTTCATACTATGTAACATAATTAGACTAGGAGCCACTATCTAAAAATACTACAGACGAGCCAGACAGACCTTATAGTGTGAGATCAAAGGGTTACAAAATCGAATTAACTCAAACTACGTTATAGGTCATACCACGGTGAGTAGTTATACAAACATGGGCACCACTATTTCTATTAAACAAACATACGAAAATAAACTACGTAAAATAATAAGATCAAGGTCTGTTGTGGGTACATGCATACAATATTTCCCCAAAGACCAGACCCAACCAAAAATAAAGACCTCCCCCGCCCTTCTTCAGATCAAGCACTCAATACACTTTACATAGACCGCGCTAATTTGCAGGGTAAGTGGTAACGTTTTGAGGGGTCAAAAGAAAATGGTACTTCTCAACATCGCTAGTGTAATATGAAGTCTTGAGATGATAGGGAGAATTTTTTATAGAGACTGGAGGTTTTTTGGTGTTATGTCGGGTAAATAGGGTCGTGAATAGCTTGCAACTTGTCAGGGTGATTTTGTAGAGGGGATCTTGTTTAATAAGTTTGAGATACTAGTTTTTAATATCCAATATCCATGTCTGGAACATATAGGTATACTCGTATGTATTTCAAAATTGATAATGGATATATTATTTTTAAACTTTGCTTGACGCTATGATTTTGCTCCTGTGTCGTGGGTACATTTATAGACATACGATTTCACACAAAAACTTCAGAGCGGGAATTGGATTCCGCGACACTTAGCGCGATAGCCGACTCCCCAGCCACCGCTGTAACCGTGCAGTCGATAATATTTATATGTATACGTAGTTATATTCTTAATGAATATATTTTATATTATATACATTAAAAAATATATTTTATATAATATACAGAATTATAATTACTAGAGTAATGCGAAACTGTTTTAATCCTTTGTAATGTATCTGATGATCCCAAATTTTTTGTAGGTATATCATTATTGCACGAACTGAAAATTGCAATTTCTGAGACAGGAAAAATGAGTAAAACATGAGTCACATTTTTTTTCGTATTTGTATATCAGAAAATGTCAAAGTCACATCCTAATTTTGTCACCTCAACCTTTCTCCTTTTAAATATGACACGAAAATTTTATTTAATGTAGAAAATAGAATAATACAACGTATCCCTTTATCCCGGCATATCCCTGTAAACATTGCATTGATCGCGACATTCAACATCAGAAAAAGTATTAATATCCGCAGTTATACCCGGGAAGGTGTATTACACCCGGCTAAATTGACTTATATCCGTGTCGAGCCGCACTGAGATTACGGTACGTTGAGTATCGAATAAATTTGGATGTGGCATATACATAATCTTATTTTAAATGAACAGAAGATTTTCGGAAAAAGAAATATTTCGTGACCATTCTTTTAGGGAGTATATTTAAATATTATTTGTAAGTTACACCACGTGTACTTCGCGATTATATTTTTTTAATTTTTCTTCACAACTAGTCAACTTAATAATGATTTGATAAAGCTTAAAAGATTTTATTTGTCGTCTTGCACATTTTACCCTACACATAATATCGTTTTACGAATATTTACATATGAAATCCTAATATGATTAGTCTAATCTAAAAGTATCCTTAAATTATTTAATCTTTATGCTTCATACACGCTTCTAATTGGTCTGTTACTAGTCGGAGTCAAACGTGGATGGTTTAGCGTTCTCTGTAGAGTTTCTTAAATAAAGCTTAAATTATTTTAGGACAAACATACGTTAATTGCCTTTTCCCACGTATTATGGTGGTAAAATGCAGCCTATGTATCACTTACCTACATACCAAATTTCAACCAGATTGTTCCAGCCATTTTTGCGTGAAAATGTGAAATCATCATAAATATAAATCTTTACTGTCTCACAAACTTTCACATTTATAGTATAAGTAGGAATTATAATATCGGATGCCAAAATAACTTTACTAGCAAACCACCGCATCCAAACATTTAAGCCTCCTTGTAATTCTCACTCCCAGCACCGGGCGGCGATTACCGCGCCATTTTTGAGTCATTCCCGCCTCTCTGTATGCAAATTTAGATGGGTGCCCGTCCTCGGATTGCGAGAGGGTTAAAAATGGTAACGTTAACCCCCCACAGGTAATTAAGTTGTGATTGTGCGTTTATGTCTGGCAAGAATGGATGGAATTTGTGCTAGATTGATGTCTTTGTCTCCGAGCCGTTTGGAATGTAATTTGTGTAAAAGGTGGTTTGACAACGTCTTTTGTTATAAATTGGGTGATTTTTTGGTGTCAAAGTTGATTTTCTGTTTTATTTATATATATTGTATGTATATAATGTATGATAGTTGAAGACGAAGTATTATTATTATTGTATGTTATAATCACTTATACAATTTATCCCCCATCCACAATCCCCAAATATCTAATCCATAAAAGAGGCAGACAAAAAATTATAGTAACTAACGTGTTTGCGACCTATCAGTAGTAATTATTTTATTTTGTAACTCTTAGTGGAACTCATTGCTAATACTTTACTGTTTTCACTTTTTTTATTTACTTATTTACTTGACGTTTCGTCATTGTTACACCTGCCATGGTCACAAGCAAACTGTTCGGCAATACTACTCTATCGATGAAGGTGATTGATCTTTAACCACCCTCGACACTAAATCCTGTTAGACAGTATAGTATTAATATGCAACGCAAAAGTTTAAAGAAGGTATAATGGAACCCATAGATGCTAACTTTTCAACTTCTTTTTTAATTAAGATAGCAGTATAATTCACAATACTCCATGCGTTAGTACATGACATTACTTGCCTATAAACATAAGTTCAGTAAGAAATAGACTAAATACTCATTATTTAAAGAAACCTCCAACCATCATCTACAAACTAGTTAAACATAAAACACAATATTTCCTTTCTTCCAACCAACACCTTTTATGAAAGTAAACCACTGTTAACATGGTAAGACTTCAGTATTGCTTTCTGAAAGGAATATTTTCCACTCGTAACCGTATAACAGTAGAACGTTGCTCGGTTGAATTAAAATACTCTTGTTTTCTTCAACAAAGGAAGAAAAATTAAATTTGTATTTTTTACAGTGGTGTGGCGTGTTAAAAATAGCTGGAACTGGTGTAAGGAATTGGACATACTGGAAGTTTTGGCTGTTAACTGTGACTTAAATAGACTGTAGCTGAAAAAAGAACTAACCTAAATTAAAATAACTGAAGTATTTACAACATATAACTACGCGGATATTAATGCGGAAAATAATTATTTAAATACCTTGGTAGGCTTGACGTTTCGACCTGTTGCACAGGTCGTGGTCGCAAGCAGACTAAAATAATTATTATACACGCGTAATTATAATAACATGTTGTAAATATGAAACTACGGATATCTTCCCGCGCCCTGGTTGGACAAGAGAGAGCGTCATACTTTTATTGACCAACAACCTCCATTCCTTCTTCTGGTCAAGGACAATATTGCACATTCTAGATAAAAATTAACATCCTGCAACCTTGACTGGACATCAGGTTCCATGTATGTATCATCAGATGGCTCTTTAAGCCGCAAGAATTAAGCTATTTGTATGACAGTGCCGTAGGTAGGTTAGTAAGACTTTAATATTATTATTTTAAAGTTAATAATTTGTTATGATAAGTTGTCACTTTAAAAAAGACAGTTAGGCTAATTACACAATTGACACTAAAGGGAGGATGCTTAATAGTATTTTATAGTGAAAAACCAATCTCCAATTTCTTCATTACCTATTCCTTATTTCTCCGAAACCTGACTTTAAGAGATTGCTTTTTAGCAATTGACCGATTAATGAACCAACATTTCTCATCGTTCAATTTTTGCTTAATAATTTTCAGAGTCAGTGAAAGACGGAAAGTTAGTAGTAATGATGATAAAGTAATTTTAATATTTCTCAACGCTTTGCTCCTCATTCTGAACAAATCCTAATTTGGTGTGTAGCGACAGCGGTTGCGGCTACTCGATAGCAGTTCTTTTGTTTCGTATCAAAGCATTCGTCGACTTCATTGAATTTCATAATAAGATTGTTATTATTTCTCTCGATATTGCCTTTCATAATATCTGGAATTTCGCCTTTTGCATTAGAGCATAGTATTTATTATGTTATAGCCTTGTTAAATGAAACAAGAACGAGCTGATCACCTGATGGCGCTGATCACCGGCGTGATACCATCACATCACCATCACTTGTGATTCGCCATGTAAATGCGGTAATCGAAGACCCAATCGTTCCCCTCCACCTATTCCTTCAATATATTCACCTAAAGGTCGGCAACTGTCTTAACTCCTCAGCGGATGATGCAGGTGTTCATAGGGGCGCCGTTTACTTACCATCAGGTAAAAATATAGCTCGTTTGTCGTTCTACCTCATAAAACAACACTCCGGTTGAGTTGGCCCATCCGTGGCGAAGAATGAGACATCATCATCATCATCATCAGCCTATAATACGGAAAAGGTTAGAGCGTTAATCACCACGCTTCCTCAATGCGGGTTGGAGATTTCAAACTTATAATTAGAAATTATAACTCCAGGTTTTCTCACGATGTTCACCTTCACCATATGTCAGAGGTGCCTAAATAATCATAAAAAGTACACATAACTCGGAAAAAGTCACAATGGTACTTGCCCACCCTCACGCATGAGAAGCGGGCTCCACGACCACGACATCTCTATGATGAATGAATGAATGAATGAAGAGAATGAGACATCCAATACCATAATCCCACACATGTTATAGTATTCACTACTAATATGGTACTTATACTACCTGGTCTGTAATTGACATTTAATTAGGTTTGCGTCTAAATACTCGATACTCAATACTCAATACTTTATTGCACTCCATAATGTAAAATATATCATAATTAAATAAATTTGTGTTGCTTACAATCGTATTACCGATATATTTATTTTAAAACAAAATGTCTGAAATCTCTGTATACATTGTCATTTGTATCACAAATAAAAAAAAAACTTATCAACCCAAATCCTTCCATTTTTTCTGAATTTTAGTATTTCATCAGTAATGGGCTTGTGAAAATATCATAAGTACTTCTAATATTATATAAACTACTAGCTAGTCCCGCTATTTTATTTTAGCGTCATGTTTTTTAACCTATAGCACTCGGGAACATAGTACCTATCAACTAGTGAAAGAATTTTAGAAATCCGACCAGTCGTTCCAAAGATTACTTCCTACATACAACCTTACAAATTTTACCTCTTTATAATATTAGTATAGACATATAAATTACTAAAAAAATTGAAATCGAATTTCCAAACACAAAATTTCTAATTTTAATCGTTGGTAATAAATTCAAAGCTGTCTCTAGGTAGCGCCTTGCAGGCAGAATGTACGAAATTACTGTCTTCTCTCGCTTCTGCGTGCATGCACCGCTGCTCAAAGGGATGTGTCTGCTGCCGGAAATTACATCTTGTACTGTAATTAAACGACACTGCTCGGAAACTATCGTGTAAAACTAATACTACAAAAAATATTATCATGGTGTTTTTTGGTGTTTGTTTTTGTTGTGGATGAAAGAATTTGATATGATGGTCGTTTAAATATTCAGATTTAGATAAATAAGAAAAATATTACAAATTGTAAAAACATTAAAAAAATATGTCGAATTTAGATCAAATACAAAAACAAAGTAACCTCAGAAATGTTTCCTTTTCCGAATGTTGAATGGTAATTACTTAGTTTTATCACTTCTGCTGTAAGACAAGGTACATTGAATTTTAAATGAAAAAATTCTTAAAATAGTTTTTGTGTAAAAAAAAACATTTTGAAAAAATTATACATAAATTTATTTTTATATAATATGGGTACGTATTTATAAATTTAAAACGTTATGAATGTACGAATGTAAGTTAAGACTACGTTAGACCATTTAACAATTATATTTCTTAAATCGAAATAAATGTACCGAAATTACTTTCTCCCCAACTAAATCTATAAAAGTAAGTTTCCTAGAAAATCTATAACGATAATCTGTCCTCATACAATGGACCCGAACTAACAATGAAACGTAAAATATACGGAGTTAAGTAGAAGCACTCACTGTGACGACTCAGTTTGGGGCGCAAACGTTCACTTTAACACATGGAACCAGATCTAACCAGATATCATATGTTTGAGGCTGACATACGGGCTCAAAGTTACGCTAACTTAACAACGTGAATAGATATAATATTTGGCTGGATGTCAGGTCATAGTTTGGGCACCATCTCGTCTCGTGAGCGATGATGATCGTGATATTCACTGAAGACTTGAAAGCACTAGATTTTTATAGCCTTCTGGAAGTACATTATGCAAATACTGTTCGTTACATAAACTAAAAAGGTGCAATGTAGACACCCTTATCGCAACTTTTTATGAACATTCAAAATTCATAATTTAACTGCTGACACTGCACAATCAAACCTTAATAAAGCTATTAGCATTACTCTTTTTTTTTCTGTAAAAAGTTTTGGGTGGTAAAGGCACCAAGGTACAAGGAACATTAGTCTTAATTATAAATTAGGATACGTAAACAACAACAAAAACTATAAAAGCACCTCAGTAAGTTTTACAGAAGAAGATCTTGAATCAATAAATCCTTTTTGTTTGTCAGGTGAAAATCATCAAATGACTTCTCCCGCCCAGGGTTAGGCGAGAGAGAGTGTCAGACTCCTACTACCTAAAAACCCTCCCGTTCCTTCTCCTGATCTGGGCCGCATAGTATAATAATAAATATAATAGCCGTATAGTAGTAAATCCTAAAGTAGTGAAATAAAAATATCAAAAGGCTTACCAACCGTGGCAACCGTACATACTACACACGTTATCAGTAGCGCACCGCTCGAGTGAGCACCGCCGATGACGTCATAATCCCGCGTATCACGCCATCCTTCACGCCGCGTGCTTGACGTGACGTGATTTTATTAACGACACTCAACCGCTACGTGCCACCAAGTTTGTCCGTCTATCTGTCTGTATGTTCCAACTTAGATCGAAACTATTCGTATTAGTTTAATCTTAGTAATGTTTTACTGTGAGCTGAATTTTAATGCATACTTTAGATGCACTACGAGCTTGTAGTATTCTTGAAGTATATTCTGTGATAGGTACGTTTCGGTTATTACATTGTTGGAGAAAACTAAACTGTCTTGAAGATATTTTCTGAAAAGATATTTTTTTTTCTTTATTATTATACTAGATTTTTGGCATACAAAATTTTATCCTATGTCCTTTATCGAGTTCCAAACAATGTCTGTACCAAATTTCACAGAAATCGGTTCAGTAGTTTAGGCGTGAGACAGAGTTACTTTCACATTTATAATATTACTCTGGATTCCTTTTAAGTTAATAGATCCTTATAGTTTACCAGATACGTTCAAGATAATCGGTTTAAAAAAATCCACTTCGTTTCAGTTTTAATTTAATAATGTTTGTTTTTATCATAATATACCAACATATACAACATTTTCAATTTAATATACAAACCAAAAACCACTCGTCATGAATCTATCTCAATATCGAAAGTATACGAAACGAGTTTATTACAAACTAGCTGTGCCCGCGACTTCGTTCGCGTGGTTGTCGAAAACAAAACAACATCGTTTAGATAACAGTAGGCTATACACACAAACTCTATTCAAGAAAGATTTTTTTTTTTTGCTTTTTAAGATCCTGACTGTAGTATATATTTATTTAGTAATATTGGTATAGCTGATTACGTTAATGCTTCCCTATATATATTAGCGGTGGAATTACCCGGAGCATATACAAAACGGTTGTTTGGGTTGCTAACACGTGATAGAGACACATAGAGTCCGCCGTGTGACAAACAATCAAAAGTATGGTCATGGGGTAACAGACCCCTACAGGGAATTGCACATTTATTGCGTTGGAGACTTGTTTCTCTCAGCCGTGTACCATTACAAACTTTTGGAGGACTTAAATTTCTGAGTAGACTGATTGTACCAACTTTTAAATAAATTTTGTGTGCTGGAACACCTGGTGTCATTAGAGAGTCTAAAAACTCTACAGGATAGTGGGTGGCATCTCCTTCTTCCAAAACCGTGTTAAAAGATGAATATTCCCTACTTTCTCCAGAAACGTGTACCAATATTTGAGAATTGATTGTTGCTGCTTGGTCATTGCGCGGTGCCAAAGTAGCTCGTTGGCATAGCCAAGCAGCGTTATGGTTCGAGATCTCTGATGGATCACCGTATACAGAAGAAATGAGTTTTTGCTGTGAGGCAACAGAAGAACACAGGCTCTCGACTAAAGTTACTTTACCATCTTTTTGAGTCGTGTGTGTACCATTACCAATTTGAAGTAGTAAATTTGAGAAGACCTGCGCGTTTGCGTCACCTCCCAAATATGCTCACATATTAAAGCTCAAATTGGATGATATGATACTACGCCATAAAAAAAGAGCTCTTTGAACATGCACCTATTTCATCGGCCCTCGTTCCTCTGGGTATTATAGGGAGTGTCTGCCTAAAGTCTCCACAGAATAGCACCATTAAGCCCATCGGTCGGTCATTTTGTATAGCTTCCATAACTTTATCACTATTGCGAGAGATGTTGCAAAGAGGGTTTTCTGTGCGCTCCAAGTCGATTGGTATTTTAAATGTTTTATTTGCAGTTTTTCCTCCTGGTAATAAAGTGGCTGCAATTCCTGAGGAGGCCACCGCAAGGGCAATTTTGTTTTGGCTCCTTATTTGAGCCAAGATAATTTTGGTGAGGAAAGTTTTACCTGTTCCACCAGGTGCATCTAAAAATAATATTTCTACTAAAGAATTTTCTACAATACAGCATACTCTATCGAATATTTGACGCTGTTCTGACGTCATATTTGAACAGCCATTTAGCCCTATTTCTGCTAACTCCTCAGGGTTGTAATTTATTTCCGATGTACACTCCCTATTTATTGGTTCCCCACCAGCTGTCGGCGTTGGCACGCCGTATTGACTAAGAAGGTTCCCTCCTATACTTATAACTATATCTTGTATAGCTAGCAAAGACTTATTATGGCAGTTTTCCCGTACTTGGTCAGAAGTTTCTCTTTTACTATTTTCCTGTCTGAAAAAATCTTCGGCAAACGCGTCTTTACATTTTTTCCACAACTGCCCAGCGTCCGATAGGCCACAAAATGTCAATAAAACAAACAAATGACGAAGACGATGTGGACTATCGCTGACGCATGCTTCGGCTAAAGCATCATCCCAATGCTGATCGCCATCTAATAAAGGCCGTGCGCGGCAAGCAGCCTGAAATGAGGGATATTCTATATCGTCCACTTTGCGGAGATCAGTAAAAGAAGTAGGCCCTCGCACTATGTGAAGAAGAAGGCGTAAATAATAACACTCTGCATTATTTGGGTGCACCGTGTATACTCTTCCAATCACGTGTTCTTTAAAAATGCCGGGCTCACCTTCTACAGCAGTTCCACGTCTCCTGCGTTTAAAAACACCTTGCTGCTTGTTGTAAGTATAATAATGTGGCACTTCATTGTACAACAGAGACTTGGCGAAATTGTCTCTTTCGCAAAGGCGAAAAAATGCGAGCAAGGTGGTTTGTCTCGGGTTATGTCATGTTAAATCGGATCTGCGCTATGGTCTGGAAATTCTGCACTTATGACACTGTCTATACGATTTTTTTCTCCCAGCCACAAAAGAATGTGCGCATGGGGTAAACCACGCTTTTGCCACTCGACGCTATACATAAAACACAGAGTTGAACCGAAAACTTTCTCCTTTGTAAGTAGATTTATCAAAACTTTGAGTTTTAAATGCAAAATCCTCGCAATATGTCATAATTAATCTTATACAGAAAATGACGTATTTGTACAACGCCATCTATCGAATAAAGATATCAACTATCAACATTAGTTCTGTTTTTTGTCTTAAGGTGTCGTTGCAAGTACTACCTATACGGAAATGCGTGTTGTTTTACTTCTTGAACTCACTAAATTAATCATATCTTCTGATAGAGTGAACCGATTTCGATGAAACAAAAACTAAATTATACCTCAAGTTGTGTAGAACTTTTGTATATAAGCATTGTCTACATTGAATTCGTAGATTTTACGTGATGCGCGCACAAACAAACATATAAACAGACAAACAGACAAACAGACAAACAGACAAACAGACAAACAGACAAAAATGACAAAAATTACGAAAATGGGTTCGGTTAGTTATCCTTTAACACGCTGGCTATTTTTTTTTTGTCAATTTTTTCAATGTACAAAAATTATTTTTCTACAGATTTATTATATGTAGTATGTGCCCCTTTGTTGCCGATAACAACATAGAATACATATTACAACTATTTTTCATCAATACTTTTTCGCTATTAAACAAGTAAAACCAGGTGTATCAACAGGTTAACGAAAGACACGTTTCTAGATATGAGAGTAATGACAACATTTATTATTTAGTACCCTCTCCTCTTTCCATCACTTTTATCTAATTCTACGCAACTAAAAGGAGGGACATCGATCTCATTACTAGATTAATGAAATAGACTTAGGTCTTTTTAACCTTTCAATGATATTTCGAGATACAATAGAAGAACAATAGGTTTGCGAACGCCGGCGTTCGCTTTGGATTGGCTGTAGTAAAATCTGACAACCCATTCATAACTGGTGTTGGAGTTTTCCATGGGGAGCGCTGATCCATCTGCTTGTTTTACATCTATTCCTTCACGTGTGGCAGCCATACTTTCAGTCAGAGTAACTAAAGATCTGGTACTATGTCCTCACAGAATACTACCGTGAAACAATAACTATAGTGCTGTTTTTAGATTAAGTTGGAATTATTCACGTTGAACTCATCATCAACAGTCTATAAGGGCCCACTATTAATCAAAAGCATCTATCTTCTAAGACGGAAAAGATTTATATTTGGATACCATCCTCTTCAATCACTACACGTATAAAAAATAGCATTATAATCCGTTACCTAGTTTTAAGGATTTAAAATACGTAGGGGTATAGGGAAAGAGAAAGCGGCTTTCTTTTATACTATGTAGGAAAAAAATATAAGTTTATGTTTCTTCACGAAGTTTGCCCTTCACAGTATTGCAGCCCGCATTCTTTTTTTTATGGTATAAGTTGGCAAACGAGAAGACGGATTACCTGATGGTAAGCAATCGGGGCCGCCCATGGACACCCGCAACACCAAAGTAGTTACGAGTGCGTTGCCGGCCTTTTGGGGATGGGGGTTGCGGATATAAGGATTGGGAAGGGTTAGGGGAAGGGGAGGGATTGGGCCTCCGGTAACCTCACTCACACGGCGAAACACAACGCTGTGGGTTGTTTCACGCTGGTATTCTGTGAGGCCGTGGTAGCACTCCGGTCGAGCCGACCCATTTGTGCAGAAGCTTGGCTCGTGGGTGGGCTATTTTAAGTGTAGGAACACTTAAAATGGCCCACCTTATGTTCGGGGAGAGGGCTCAAGCACCTTAATCTGCTGATCTCACGAAGTTGAGCTCACTTTTAAAATATTTATATAAATAAACACACAAAGAGAAATCAGTACAAATATTTAATGCAAGTCAGTACACTGTAAACTACATATTGATAAGTTTATCCCACGTACCACCATATTAGTAAAACGAAACATTATTCCATGTACCGCTCTTAGGGTTCTGCAACCTCTAGGGAATCACTAAAGCTTGTAAGTAGTTTTCAAGTTTTGATGGATGAACAGATAGATAACTGATAGGCGTCTTGAGACTTGGCTAATTCAGCTCGGCGTAGTAGATCAAACTGCTTAGGCGGTACTTGCTAGAATAGTTCGGTAATGAGACTAGGTAGGGGGCTGCGGTTAGCTTTAATGTTCGAAAGAGAAACTTCTTCATAAATATGTATCTTAGTCTAGTCAGGGAACTTTCTAGAAATAAAAAGAAACGATATTTATGGAAAGATGTCAATTCTTTGCTGTCACAATTTTGGCAGAGCGACCGTGGTCTTTAAATTAGCAAACTTTTTCTCTATCTACGGTTTTTTTTGTGAAGTGAATCACTAAACGCTACATGCAACCACAAAATTATATTCCGTGAAGAAACGTATTGGATGAGCAACGACACTTGCCTACATATACTGATGGGGTTTATAACGCTAAACAAGTTATTATTACTAGACAAATAATATCTGAAAATCTGTACCGATTACTTTTTAACTTTCAAAATTTTTTCCTAAACTAAAAGTTTTCCTTTATAATACGCCCTTTAATACAACTTATTCGCTATCAACAGATAAAACATGACCCTACGCTCAGCTATTTGACACATCTGTCTCATAAATCTCATCGTGTCAGCAGAGGAGATCGATATAATCGATAATAGTGACGTCACTATGCATAATATCGACAATTTATAATCGTGGAGTTGGAGCGGGATCGCTCAAGTCTAGTGAAGTGGTGTTGGGGCAATTTGTATGCAAATATCGATGGCACTCATAGCGACGCGATTGGTTTGTGGTGTAAGTTGTGGGCTGTATCGATTAATGGATGTAAAACGGTTTGTATGACTTGAGTTTTTTACTGCACGTTTGATGTGGCTGCTGAGCAACTGGCTGCCGTGCAACGTGTCGCAGGATCGATTTCCGCACGGAATAACTCTTTGTATGATCTACAAATTGTTGTTCCGGGTCTGGGTGTCATGTGTATGTGAAATTGTATGTTTGTAAACGTACCTAAGACACAATCATTAGAATTTATAACTGTATTTTATAAAAAAAAGGTGAATCGCCGCAGTTTGGAACTTGGGTCGAGCTAATATGTATATTACGAGATAAACTTTGTTCACTGGTCATATATATCATGTCTGAGTTACTGCCGGATATTGATTAAATTTTATGCAAAAAATATTGCTAAGAATTTTTTTTCCACGTTTGATTTTGATAAATAGCTGCCTAATGCATTTAGAAAAATATATATAATCGACGTAATCAGAAATGAAACTGACATGACATCGCCAAATTTCATATCTTCATTCATGAAAAGTGGACGGCTTAACCTTCCAGCTACTTTTCTTTCTTTTGATTATTACAAATAAACAATCTCAATTTGTAGTCATTTAGTCAATATTCTGCTTGGTGTCCCAGAGGCCTTAAGATTAGGCCACTTTTATAATCAGAAAAAATAATGACTTTGTGAGTAAAATGATTGATTGATTGAGAATGATGAGCTATTATCGTGCGTGAGTTACACGTGCAAACAACCGCAAAGATTTTCAACAACACCTAAAATGCGGTACACCACATAACAATATATATTTTATTTCATGAAAACTAAACATTAATTATGATAAGTAAAACAAATAAATAAAAACCTAACGAAAACTAATCTTATTTTCAATATCCTACAGTTTAATCGTATGATCTGTTAAAAATCAGACGACGGGATATTAGAGCGAACTTGTCGATATGAGCGCGTGTCACCGCCAGCCGAACATTTACATATCCCATCGGAAATATTCAACTTGTTAATGCGAACGTTAGCTGTTTACAAGACTCAATTCCTGCCATAAGTTCTGAGGGGAAACAGGACTATTTTTGGAGCTCCAACTTTTTGTACGAGTATTATGGCAGCAAAGAAGTAGACACAACTGATGGAAAGCAAATCTCCAACTCTTGTGAAACTCCTAGAACAGTTTAAAGTGCAATGCCAGCCTTTTGAGTGGTTTTAGGAATTGCAGATGGAGGGGAAGAACTGCACCTTCGGTAACGTCAGCCACGCGACGAAACATTGTTTTACGGCGTTTTTCTGCAAGCCTTGTTTCATTACTTCGGTCAAGATGGCCCATTTGTGCCGAAGCATGACCCTATACTAAACAAAAGGGAATTGTAAATAAAAACGTTTCGGTGCATGGTAAGTTTCACATTAGTTAATACGTCGTTTCACGTTTTATTTTTGTGACGATAAATACAGTTTCGTATTTTTTCAAGGTCATTATTTACAAGTTTTATCTTTTTATAAGACATTAGTCGACGAGCACATATAAAGGGATTAGCTTTTGGCCGTGACTTTGTTCGCGTAGACTTTAGTGACTTCCTTCAGATTTTTGGTTTAAAAACTATTCTACAGTTCCAAACTATGTCTGCACGAAATTTCACACAAATAGGTTCTGTAGTTTAGGCGTGAAGAAAATACAGACAGACAAATAGACAGAGTTTTGAGTGAGTTTTGTTTTGCATTTATAATATTGGATTAATTACTAAAGCTCTTCGACGTATTCCAAAATTTAAATAAAGCAAAAGAATTTGCCGAGACGCGGTCTCCACTCAAGAACTCGTCTACTCCAACGGTCATCGGTTCTTCTGCTAATATGGCCAGCCCACTGCCATTTCAGCTTGCTAATCCGGTGGGCTATGTCGATTACCTTGGTTCTCTGCCGGATCACCTCGTTTCTGATTCGATCTCGCAGAGAAACGCCGAGCATAGCCCTCGTAATGTAGGACGTCCTCAGGCAAGGTGGAGTGATGATTTGCGCAAGATGGCTGGCAGGAGCTGGATGCGAGTGGCCGAAGATCGATCCCAGTGGCGTGCAATAGGAGAGGCCTATGTCCAGCAGTGGACTGAAAAGGGCTGATGATGATGATGATGATGATGAAAAGAATTTGTATATCCTTGACTAAACTAATTTCTTCTGTTGCCAATAAGAACTTAGTCGAAAATATATGTATATATCTATCGCTAAAGGAATTAAAGCTGATCAAATTTAAAGTTATATCAATCTTCAAAGCAAGTCTGATAAGCCTATAAACCAGTCAAAATAAGTTAGTGTCGCTTCTTGTGTGGAACGAGACGTAAACATCGGAACAATATTAACGTCTAGAAATACATTTCTTGGAAAACGTTTGCTTCTAGAATGTATCGCCGACACTGCCTTCAAGATTATGTTTTTATTGAGTATTTTGGAGATTGTAATTGGTTTATAAGTTGTTGGCTCCTAGTCGTAGTTTGTAGCATGTATGTTTTCGTTATAGGCCTTCCTTGATAAATGGCCTATCCAAATAAAGCAAGTGTGGGAGAGCCATACTTCGGCACGAATTGGTCGGCTCGACCGAAGTAATACATGGCCTCATAGATACCTGGCATGAAACAACTATAGCGTTGTGTTTCGCCGTGTGAGTGAGGTTACCGAAGGTCGAATCTCTCTCAGTTTCCCCATAATTTCCCTATCTTCAAATATCCGAAACCCTCATCACCAAACGGCCGGTAACGCAGTCGTAACTCCTTTGGTGTTGTGGGTGTCCATGGGCGGCGCCGATTGCTTACTATCAGGTGCTGCTGGCTTGCCGACCTAACCAAATAACAAAGAAAACAAACATAGATTTGAAAAATACTCTTATTTAAAAATACTTCTACTTAATTGATGCACAACAAATTGAATTAAAGTGATCATATTTTACTTACACATTAATTTATTTCGATTCGTTTACGAAAATTTCATATAAAGTAATCAAGATCATTTATTTTTTTTAAATTGCTTTATCTTTTTCTTATCCAACATTTTTGTACTCTACACTTGAAGATCTTTTCACTGTCCAGAAACCTTCAGAAGTAATAATAGGCAAACATCAAACCAGAGGGCGCTCAATATGAATGATACACGCATTCACTTAAGCATGATACGTCTTCCTAGGGTTGTCCTTCTTCTATATATCAAGGGTTGCCCGAGCACCGTTATAAATTTTTCGGTCAAGAAATTGGTCGGCCTCTGTGATATATACCGGTTTAGTCACAGTAAATACTTACTCAAGTTACACGGACCTACTATAAGAAATTTATGGTCAGTAATATACGGGTTGATGAAACTGGACGAAACGACATACAGATGGATGCGATTTTTTTATGTGCGTTTCTAGGATAGTAGTAGTAATTTGTTTATTTTTCTGTTGAACAGCCAGCGTCATTATACATTCTTAATACAATTCTAAATTTAAAAGAAAACCTATAAATCGAAACTTGTAAATTCGATTCGTCCGACTAAAAATAGAACAAAACATTTCACAAGACATCTCGCTAGTTCGATTGTCTAATATATTATTTGTTAGCGAATTCACTCACGTCCTTTATCCGCCGGTCGATTCGTGTCAGATGACTGTAGTTCCGCACACATCCTGTGCACATCCCTATTATTTGTCACTGTAGCTTCCCATGGACCGGGCGATTTTTCTAGCGACGCATTATATGTCTTACCGTGAGTGGTTCGCTCTGAGATATGTTTGATTTGTGTCTTCAAATCTATTTGGTTTTTGGCGGTGAATGAATGAATGAGAGTTTTATGCGTAGACATAACAAGAAGAATTGGTAGTGTAACCGTTAATGTTACTATCCACTAAGAAGTTTCCAGTTCGATGCACACATCATCAACCCACTGCTGAGCAAAGGCCTCTGATCACAAGGAGAAGGCATCACGCTTTGCTCAAGATGCCTTCAAACTTGTAATTAAAAATTATTAGTCCAGGTTTCCTCACGGTATTTTCTTTCAACGTATGTCTGAATGTCTGTGGTGTCTTATTGAGCTTTAAAAGCACATATGACTCATAAAAAACCATATTGATACTTGTCAGGTTTTGATCACGATCATTGCTACCACAGCCCACACGACGTTTGCACCAGTTTGGTGCATTACAGTATTATTATATTATATTTATTTTGAAACGTAATACAAAGAGATAGGTTAAATTTTCGGCTAGCAGTAAACAAAAATACCATATACCAGGTATTAAAATAGTTTGTAAATCTGTTACTACAAACCACGATATGTATACAGATTCCTACTAACAATTTTCCGGGAATTTGTTTAAAATACACAAAAACGAACCGAGCCGAAAAATCCGAACATATTTGAGATTTTAATTAATTTTCACAGAGTATATTTTTTACAAATTAAATGTATTGTTTGTATTTTAATTTAATTTTATTGATAAAAATATATAGATATCAAAAGACTAATAATCTGTTTATTCGGTGAAATAGATCAATGTTAACTGTCGACAATTTCAAAACTATATTTTTCCGTGTAAATAAAATAGGAGGAGTAATATCGAAATATTATTGTAAAACAAAAAAAAAAAGAAAAGAATATTGAGCGTATCACACACAAGCTATTTTTGATGGAAAAGAGTGGAAGGAATTGTTGAATTACTTCTTCCGCCCTGGAAAAAGGTAGTGACAGGCTTTTACTTATAAAAAAACCACCCCGTATTGACCCAACTACTACTACAAGCATGGCCAAAGCACGTTTTTTTTTATGGAATAGGTCGGCAAATGAGCAGACGGATTACCTGATGGTAAGTAATCAGCGCCGCCCATGGACACCAGCAACGAAGGAGTAACGAGTGCGTTGCCAACCTCTTAGGGATTAGGGTTTTGGAGATTTAGGGATTGGGAGGGATCGGGGAAGGGGAAGGATAGGGCCTTCGGTAACCTCACTCACACGGCGAAACACAACGCTGTGGTTGTTTCACGTCGGTATTCTGTGAGGCCGTGGTATCACTCCGGTCGAGCCGACCCACTCGTGCCGAAGCTTGGCTCTCCCACACTTATACATGTTATTGTGTATACACGTTATTGTGTTTGACCTAAAATGACAACATTCTTTACACATTAATACATTATCTTTTAGCTCAAACTATACATCAATACGTTTTCCGTCAATAAGTTTAATAGTACCGCCACTGCATATAAACGACGAACACAAACACGTATCAACGCTCTGTGGCGTTTGTCTCAAAAAGGTTTTCGCTCGGAAAAGAACCTGTTACCCGTACGACACTCGGCACGACATTCGCAAACACTCCTGACTTTGAGAGCTCACTTGTAAGTCAGCACAAAGACCTACTCTTACACTGTTGCGTAACATAGCTACATCGCTAATAAAATAATAATTATCTGAATAAATCTAAAACTATTTTCTCTCTGAAACTTCAAAAAATATTCTAGAACATCTTAATCTATTCAAAAAAACGTAACCAATATTTATTAAAAAAAAACCCTTTAAATTTAATTGAATAAAATAATTATTGATTTTAATTGAAATATGGATGGTACTGAAGATTAATTTGCAATAAATATGTATATACGTCATAGATAATTCCAATATGAATTGTGATTTTTAAATTTATATTGGCTAAGTTAGGAAGAACGGCTCGACCATAATTAAACTCTGGTCTCACTGAAAATCTACTTGACTTAAAACATTTGCAGTGTATTTTGGTGCGTGAATGAGGTAATTGGAGGCTCAATCGTTACTCCCAATCCCCAAATCCCTCCAATTAGCCATTGGTGTCGACGTTGACCCCTAACCAGTATTATTATTTTATGATCTTAAAATAAATTTAAAAATACACAACTACTATAAATTAGCGGGCGCGGGCCCGCTCAATCCTGCTTTGCACAGGTCTCCGACTGGTTAGGATTTTCCGATTTAAACGTCTTCTTTTCCAAAATTTTCTTTAATAAAACCTTCTTCTGACAATGACGAACTCAACAAAATACGAATTGGCAAAATGAATTCAGTCGTTTTTGAGTTATGCACTCCCCAACACATTTTGCTTTTCATTTTAATATTATAAGATAATGTTAGGCTACGGTGTTACAGACGGCTCCCATTAAAGGCGCAGTCTTCACACTGGTTTTAGTTCACACGTTGCGGCAAGAAAATAAAATGCGAGGCAAAGATCGAGGCGAGCCGTTTCAAGAGATTTACTTCGCTACAAGTATCGGGACGAATATTTATACACTTTATCTTTAGTGTGCCGTGATTGCCTTGTTTAATAGAAGCGTTTTAATTGACTTTGGTTTTGCGGTGACAGTTTTTTGCAGAAAGACGACAACTATATAAAAAAATCCACCTATTGATTCATTAGGAGTTGATCTTCATCATAATTATCATCATCAGCCTGATTTCGTGCATTGCTGGATATAGGCCTCCTACTGACTAGAAACAATATAAACTGACGAACAATTTTCTGTCATTTTAATCGATATAACTACACGGATTAATTAGGTTATTTTATAAATGAATGACAGCGTCTACTTTTGCAAAACTAAAGGTGTCAAGTTTCAGGAGGAGACACTTTGGCCTTCGGAGATCGGACAGCGAGCAAGAGTAACGCGCTGCCCGACCAGAACCAGACTCGAGCATACGGCGCGTAGCATTCCGTGCGTGTTTTAAGGAGCCAACAGACGTTGCCAATTAGGACTGATGTTCAGCCAGAGATGCGGGTTTAGCGCATTAATATACCTCAGCTCCACCCTGGACAAGAAGAAGGAAATGATCAGTCGTTAGTCATTAAGAGTGTGAAGCTCTCTCTTTTCCCATCCAGAGCAAGAGAAGTAATTTGACGATTTTCACCTAACAACAAAAGGTGTCAATTTTGGATATTGTTCATTCGACTTCCATTCACACAAATAATCACAAGTTCGCAATGATGCACCGCAACCTCGGCCCAGAGCAAGAGAAGGAACAGGGGGTTTTTAGTCAGTAAGAGTCTGACACTCCCTCCCGCCCGGCCCTGGGCGGGAGAAGTCATCTGATGATTTTCCCCTCACAAAAAAAAAAGTTCGACCACAGACTTGTTGTTCCTAAACGTTAGGTCGTAAGCCTAACATCCTAACTCTCCTTAAACTTTATACAAATGTCCTAGGTCCAGCACGTGACTGACCTTAGTCGCTATAATATATTAAGGGTATTACACGCAGTAAACTGTTTTTGTTAGGTCACCTAAACTAGAGCTCTCATTTGCCGGTCTATTGCGTGAAAACAATAATATTAGAGCCAGGGACTATTTTTGTTTTTGTGCTTTTTACGATAGCAATCGTAAAAAGCATATTTAATAGATTTTAGACTTCAGCGTATTTAATAGACTTGATTATGAAAATTTCTATATATTTGGGTTTTTCTAAAAAGAGAGTATAGTACTGTCTACTTTTTAAGCAATTATTCAGTTTGAAAGGGTTATTTTGGCATACCAAATTCAGATGTTAGTACTTAGTACGAAAATCAATACAAATTTTGCAATTAATATTACTTTAGTTCACTCCGTGACTGAGAGACGATCTCCGGCCTCCGTAAGCGCGGGTCTGCGGACGGCGAGTAAGGGTAGCTCGCCCCCCGACCAGAACCAGACCTGAGCGTACGGCGCGTAGCATTCCGCGCGCGGCTCAAAGAGCGAATATAGACCACAACAGACGGGGCCCTATAGCGCTGATGTTCAGCCGGGGTTGCGGGGTAAGCGCAATGAGGCACCGTGACCTCGGCCCAGAGCAGGGGAAGGAACGCCCCCCCCCCCTTTAGTCAGTAAGAGTCTGACACTCCCTCCCATTTAGTCCAACATTTTTCAAATAAACAAAACAACATAATGCTTCTATTGCTTCTAATTTGAAGTCCTATCCAATCTTTAGTATCTATCAATGTCTAGTATATAGTGGGTATAAAGCCTAACGTTTAATACAATACAACAGAAAACATAAGGTAGTTTGGGTGTCGACGTAATCCTGTTTATTCCTCAGTTGCCGATGGGAACGTGAGTGCCTGAGGCCCTTCGTTGTTTCTATCACAAAGATTAAAAAATATACAAAACACAGTCACTATTTGACACTTTTCTAGATACTCTGTATTTGCATCTGAGAGTTTTAAATAAATTACTACAAAAAGGAGTGTCTTAGTTTTATCTGTATGCATTTATATTTTTCTGCGATTATCACGCGATTTAACTGTACAGGTGAAACAACGACTCTCTGTGTCTGGGTGTAATGTATATGTGAATTTGTATGCTTGTAAATGTACCCATAAATGTAAAGACAGTCTTAACTTAAGGCAACGTTTTTAAAAATAATAAAAATATTACGTTTATTATATCAATATCCAATTATTTCGGGGCTGCGTAATAATATACTGCGATCCCGACCAAGAACAAGGGAGGTTGATTAGTCAGAAAGAGCCAAGCACTCCCTGTCATACCCAGGCCGGGAGGAGACGTTAGATAATTTTCAAGGATAAAAAAAACTTTATAAAAGTTTTTGAACGTAACCTAAGTCGAGGTCGTCCTAAGGGTTCACAACTTAACAAGAACCAATGTGACATTTTCTAAGTCACATGTACTTTCTAAGTTTTAAGATATCAAAGACCTACGGTGAAGAAGCTGTGGGCTGATGATGATGATGTTACTTATTGTGTTAAAGAGCCTAATGTAACGTCTTCATCGTGGTGTAATCTATGTCCCTTCCAGTCCTCGACGCTTAGTATTCAGTGCCATTACTGTAATCCGCCGGGCCGCGGTCCGCGCGCAATAAGCATCACAATTTCAGCCATGTCTCGCTTCTGCGCTCGGTGACGAATATACAATTCTTTTATTCTGTTTATTTATTTCAATTAGCTGTTGGTTATCACTGCAATATGGATGTACTGTAATTTCAATGCGATAGGACGACAAACAAGATTACCTGATGGTAAGCAACCGCCTACGAACACCCACGCAACACCATCCACTAATGACTTTTAGAGATTAGGGTTTTGGAGATTTAGGGATTGGGGAAGGATAGATGGTGGAGAAGGAGGACTAAAAGTCCGGTAACCTTACTAACACGAATCACAATGTTTTGGTTGTTTCACGAAAGGCCCTGGTGTCACTCCGGTTGAGCCGACCCGTTTGTGCCGAAGTTTGGCTCACCCGCACTTAAAACGAGATATAAATTTTAAATGTTAATTGAGTATAAATGTGTGTATATTCTATGTTTATAGAAGCAAAAACATTATAAGATCGCAAGTTAAAATGAAATATAATGAAAGAAGTGATCAACAACTTAAAATACATAAACCCGCTTATAATAAATACAGTGGAAATCCTTTTATTTTCGTATTCATCCCAAACCCCAAAAGCAAATTATGAAAATATTACCAACTCTTTTTTAACAGGGCCAAATGTAAATGACATATTAAAAGTTATTTAACCATCTGCCTTCGGAACCTACCCCGGGAACTGTGTATTATTTTAAATGCGGTCTGAAAGACCCACGGGCCCAATTTGCATCCAAGCCGAGCATTTAACCCTCTCGCTTGTTCACGTGGATTTTTTTACCCCTTACTGTGTTTGCATAGAATTTTCTTCTGAACGATAATGGTGCTAAGTGGCCTTTAGTAATTTTATAATAATGTCGAGGAAATTCTTGGCAGAAATATAAAATTGAAGACAAACATCGTGAGGAAATTGGAGTTTGAAGACGGTACGGAAATAATAAGTAGTTAAGTACATTAATTAGCTTTGAAAGGCGCCATTTGAGGAGACTAACTGTAACTTCTCTTGTATCTTGTTAGTTATAAAATAACTTCTTTGTTGCTTCGCGTTGTTATATACTTCAGTTGGATAGTTATATATTATATATTATTAAAATAAGACTCAAGTTTTTATAACTTAAAAAGAAAAATAGATGATAATTGTATAGTAAAAGAAGTAGAAGTAGTTGTGCAATTCTTGATGCGGTTAACCAATCCAGCAGGATAACTAGTGTTGTTATTTACGGCACACGCTTCTAAGCCATGAGGATATGGGTTCGTAACCTGGCAGGTACCAATGTGATTTTTTCCAAGTTACATGTACTTTGGAGACCATTTACAAACGGCAAATGAAAGTATCGTGACGAAACCTGGACTTATAATGTCTACTTATATAAGTTTGAAATCACCAATCCGCCTTGAGTAAGTGGGGTGATTTAATGTTCAAGAGGTTTTGCTCAGCAGTAGGCACTTATCGGCTGATGATGTGTGTTGAGCAGGAATAAATGGCAGGATACCATGGGTCCTCGTTTTATCCTCTTCTTATAATGTAACAAAGAATATAATTCTAAAATTGATTGAAAAGAATAACCATGGAGTTTTTGCTCTTTCTTCTCCATTGTAATCTATACTTTGGAACGAGAAACTAAGAGGATAACAGAACTGGCAAAAAGACTGTAAATTTTTGTTTTGAAATCTTTGTTTGACGTCTTAATGTGCCGTCTATAATGGTTAAATTAAAATAAATAAATTATTTGACTTTGACTGTAATATCCGTAATATTATCAGATGTTATGAATAGAATTATAAATGATAATGTAGGTAAATTTTGAAAGGTGAAAATGATATTATAATTACTATTACAATCCCGTTATAATCTTTGTTTCAGCTATAAATTTCCTTGGAACATTATTCATCCAGTATTCTACGAAACTAGGAAAATTATCCATAACCTAATTTCGTTTCTTCGAACATATTTTCTTGTATAATATTCATAAATGGGAAGATTCTCAGAAATAGATCCATTATTGATGAAAATGTAGTAAGTTATTTAGAAACTGTTATAGATTGAATATTAATTTTCTATAAAAGGTCCCGGCCTGCCATCTTCGTGGTATCCATAGATTTTATATTAGTTTTATTTATTACCTAAGTAGGTTTTTCTTCTTGTATTTATAAAAAAATCATGTTAAATTCACTCAACATGTCACAGGGAGGAAGCACACATTTGTCATGTATGGCAAAATACCAATGTGATTTTTTTCGAGTTGTATGTAGGTCCTTAGATCATTAATACACCACTAACATATTCTAGAGCGAAACATCAAGAAGAAGGCGAACAAATTTTTTCTAAAATACTTAAAACGATAAGTGTGACAGTGAAACAATCACAGCGTTCTGTGTCGCTGTGTGAGTAAGGTTACCGGAGACCCTATCCATTCACTTCCCCAATCCCTACATTTCCAAATCCATTAACCCCAAAAGATCGGCATTCGTAACTCCTCTGCTGTTTGGTGTCCATGGGCGGCGCTGATTGCATACCATCCGGTAATCCGTCGGCTCGTTCGCCGACATATCAGATAAAAGAATTTAGATATGATTGTATTAAACATATTTTTCCATTTCACTTAAGACACGAATTATCCTAAATAGATTATTCAGTAAATGACTTAAACTTTTCCAGTATGTAGAAAAGCTTCAAGTTTGGAAACATTCATATCCAATATTTGAGATCTGTAATTGATCTGTTCAGATATTGAAAACTGCTCCAATTTTTATGGCAACTGCTTTCGATAGAACGGGTATGTGGTAAGTTATATGTTAAGGTAAATAGATATTTCTAAAAAAACATTTTCACTTCAATTATTATTCAAATATTAGTATCATTATAGTCCAAGGTTCACAATGAAACAACAGTGATTTCGAGTAAATCTCTAAGCTTTTGTTACTTCCATTCGATATCGATGTTCATTTATTTGTATAGGTTTATAACCAGATTTTTTTTATGTGATAGGACGTCAAACGGCCAGACCGATTACCTGATGGTAAGCGATCGGCGTCGCCCATGGACACCCGCAACAAAGAAGGAGTTACGAGTGCGTTGCCGACCTTTTAAGGATTGGGATTTTGGGGATTTAGGGATTGGGGTAGGGGAAGGATTGGGCCACCGGTAACCTCACTCACTCGGCGAAACACAACGTTGTGGTTGTTTCACGCCGGTTTTCTGTGAGGCCGTGGTATCACTCCGGTCGAGCCGGCCCATTCGTGCCGAAGCATGGCTCTCCCACACTTAATTGGATTGGATCACAAGTTGCGTGTGTCATACTTTTCGTTAGTTATTTTCATTATAATACTTTTTGTTGAAAATAAAAAAATAAAATAATTTTATTTAAATCATAAAATTTAACTAAGCCAAAACCAAAAACCCTGTATAAATGACAAGGAAGTTTACACAAAGATAATAATAATAAATAACTTGCATAATTTAAACGCTGTAATAAACTTAACGCCTGTTTTACTTACTTAATTTTAACATGGGAACATCCAATCATCTTTTGCGAAAGCATTTTATATAAATCACTTCCCGCATTATGTTCGCAGCTAGCTACCGTGTACTTACATCAGAGCGGCCCATCGAAAGTTTAATTAAAGCGGAACGAAAAAGGTGTAATATTTCTCACTCCGTACAGCGCAAGTGCACCTATTAACATCCAGATTTCAGCATGGGTAAGTGGAGGAACACCGGGTTGGTTTTTAGTCAGTAAGAGTCTGACAGTACCTTTCGCCCTTCCCCGAGGGGATGGGTCTCCATGAGGATTTTCCAACCCGACACCAAAAAAAAAAAAAAAGGTGCTCTGTAGATTTTTTATGATCTCGTATTTTGTTTTTTTTAACTTTACCCAACATTAGGATTTTCTCCTGTGTCGTGGGTGCGCTTACAAACATACAAATTCACATACACATCACACCCAGACTCGGAACAACAAATTGTGGATCACACAAAGAGTTGTTCCGTGCGGGAATCGAACCCGCGACACGTTGCAGACGTTTTGTTTCAGTGTTCATTCATTTGCTGCCGTTGCAGTCATGTTACCTAGCTACCAGATCAACGATGCTGTTTATGAGCTGAAAAAAAATGTTTTACAAATAAAACAATAGACAAAGACAGTGTGATAGGAAGCAGTAGCCCTTGATAATGCATTGGCAATTTTTTTAGGGAATTTTTAAGTCTGTTAATGTGACAGAACTAATAATAGTAACTGATTTAATACTCTTTTATACTGTCGGAGCATCTTTATCTAGTCCCAAATATAATATGATTGTATTTAAATCTTTGAAACTACATCGGATTATTTAATAGATAGAGTAGTCGAAGAGGAAACTTAATATGTATAATATCGAATAATGTATAATCAATAGAAGTACCAGCCGCCCCCGCTAGCTAGTGGAAAACAAAATAAAATGCCCAAATTGTACAAAACGTCAAAATCATGATAAACTGTAAAATAAAATCCACGTAGGATAAAACGCACATCCTGGGGGTGGTTGCAGGGAGAGGGTCGCGTCCGTCCCTTGTGACTTAATGAGCTTTCTGCCCGTGTTGACTCGCTGGCAATTAACCCCGTCAAAGGAGGCGGAAGGCATCTCGTTGCTAGTCACATAGTTTTTAGAAAGTCACTGCATTGTTGTCAGCATACACTGGGAACTGTACATTTGCTTGTGGATACGTTTTGTTTATTGATTTAGCTCTTTGATTAATTATGTTATGTCTATTGTCTAGTGGTTTATGGAGATAGAACGATAAATAGCAAAATCTTAGTCCCAGAGCCCCATTTTCACAGAAACAGAAAAAAACACAAAACTAGCTCAAGCAAAATATTTACGTAATTTATGATGTCAATAAAAATCTGATAAATAATTGCTTCTGTTATATATAACGTGAAATGATAGAGAGCAAAATCAGCTAATAATACGTGCACGGCCTTATAACAGATAACTGCAATTTTGCTATGCATTTAAAAAGAACTTATGAATGAAATAGCACCTGTCTAAGTCAGGACTGAAGTAAAATCATTAAAGAAAACTGGCAACAATATTTTTTTTATCTGATAGGTCGGCAAACGTGCAGACGGATTACCTGATGGTAAGCAATCAGCGCCGCCCATGGACCTTTTAGGGATTAGGGATTTGGAGATTTAGGAATTCAGATTCCTAAATCTCCAAATCACTCCTCCTCCGCACCCAATCCTTCCTGAGAAGGTTTGGGGGAGGGGAAGGATTGAGCCTCCAATGTCACCAAAAATAGCCAAAATATACTAATATCTCAAAAACAGCCAATATAATACCCACTATACATTTATGCTACTACATATATCACCACTTCATAACAATTAAATCGTTTGGTTAAACCGACGCCATTATTCCAATGGCAGCCAATTGTCGAAATGTGCGGCCGCTTTCAGAAATGTAAAGAGCATGTTCAGTTTTCAGCAAATAATTAGCTGTTTGATGCTGAAATAAATTAAGTGCCGTTCAAAATATACAGTCCGGTCAGCGTATGTAGTGATAATTTGAATGATAATTAGTATTTTGGGTATAACATGTATCTAGTCATATGATTAGATAAGCAAGTTGTTTTCTATTGTTTTTTTTTTATTTCTGATAAGGTTTAAGTTTAAATCAAATAAGGACCTATCTATAAATACCCTCTACCGAGGAAAGGCCCTTTGTTTGCCCACTGTGGTTTTCACCAAGCTTTGGTTCTGTCTCCATAATCCTAGAAAATACATTTTACTCGAAATAAGGATACGTGTCGAAATTGGAAATCGCATTCTAATGAAGAACAAATCGTTAATTAACCTCTTTGACAGACTACTTCTTTAAACTATCGTTATTATAATACTCGGATCAAACTTATACCAAGTTTATAAACAAATTTCTATTCTCGCAAACAATATCACAAAAATAGCCACAAAACTTGTAGCTTTCTAAAAATACATTTCTGATTAGCAATACCTCGCCTATCCATCCAATTTTGCATTGTAAACAAGAGATTCCTCTGAAATGAAGTTATTAAACAAACGATACCTATTTCATTCTCATTTTGATACAGAAAGACGATCCAAAGTCCCAAGTAAACATTAATAAAATTACGTAAACATTTAATTAACCAATAATGCAAAGTACTATCGTCTCCAATGTACAATCACGAACAGAAGTGTTCCAAATAAATTTGTATTAAAGTAAAATGAAAGATGGCACTCATATTTCTGCGTCATTGGCCCTCAACCGAATATAAATCTGAATAACCGTGGAACAGGATTTGTTCTTAATTTGAAATTCAAATTCTGTAGCGGGAAAATGTAGCCTACCCGTGAAAACAGAGAAAAATGTACCCATTCAAATATAATTAACATAAAAAATGTTAAAAATAAACACGTATTTTGGAGCGAGAAGCAAACATTCCTCTTTCAAATCTTTTTAGCATTAACATCAACATAAGTCTACATTTAAAATCTTCACTAGTAATTTCATTGGAACTCAATAACTTTCGAAATAAAAAATTAATGACCTTTAGAGTTCTCAGTTTGTTTCAAGAAAAATATTGTAAAAAGTTGTTAATTTTCAGGATCGTCCTCTTTGAGTTTTCGTTCTTTAAATTGAGATTTTTTAATGAGTTCCAAGATATATTTTAACTGGTGTTCCCTTTATAAAATACATTTTATTTAACTTAACTTAATAATACTTCTATCACTTGGTAGACCACTTTTTAAGTGAATTATGACTATTGAGTGGGGTTTTTAACTTGAAAGCTACGTCTGTCATCTTTTGTATTAAAAAAATTTAAGACTCGACCGAAGTGATTCCACGGCTTCGCACAAAACTAGCGTGAAACAACCACATCGTTGTGTATCGCCGTGTGAGTGAGGTTAATAGAGGCCTGGTCCATCCCAATCCCTAAATCTCCCCAACCCTTATCCCCAAATAGTCAGAAACGCACTCGTAACTCTTCCGTTGTATCCATAGGCGACGCTAATTGCTTAACATGAGGTAATCCACCAAATTGTTAACCGTTATATCAGATACAAAAATACTTTCTCTGTTTTATAAAAGATTGACGGTGGGCACTGACTGACTGAGACGGTAAGGTACTGGATAGTCAGTTTTTCACCAGTGCTTTGATGTTTTCGTTGTTCGAACAAACCAGAGCCCAGTTTTACACGGCGCGGTACATTTTTCCCAATACTCCGGTGTCGTTCACTGTTTGCATTTTGTTCAGACACGGCACGGTTTATGTTTATGCAAATGGTTGTCGACAAGCGATTTACTCGGTTTATGGCGCGTCACTGCCCGTCCTGTTACATCGTATTCGGGAAGCGAACTGGCAACCACGACGATTTTCACACAAATCTTTTGTTGTTATTTTTTAAAGATAAGTGTAATAAATGACAGGTTTATTTTAAAAAAGAGGTGTGTGGAGTATATAAAGCTCGATAGCTTATACATCTAACGCCATCTAGTTATTAGATACAGTACTAAACTAATTTATTAACAAAACAGGCTCTTCTCTCGAACATAATTATTACTTAAATATGAAATCTAAACAGTTATCAAACAATTAGATCAATGAGATATTTTCTTTATATGATGAAGGACGGTAACTACGAATTGGATTTCCTGATGGCAAGCAATCAGACCCGCAACAACGGAAGAGTTACAAGTGCGTTGCTGACTTTTCGGGGATTTAGGGATTGGGGGAGGAGAATGGGAAAGAAAGTTATTTGATAATCATCGTGAACATTAAATAATAGTTAATAAAATAACAATGTGACTTCCACAAAGCCACGATATAAAAATCTTTTAAAGCAAATTGCCTTCAGTGCGACGTCGCCCCTTCCCTTTCAACACGGAGCAGATGTGCACGAAATATTCTTCCATTTTATACAAAATATTCTTAGTTTGTCTTTATACATCGCAAAGCGAATGTACGACATCAAATTACCATTTTTCCGCGCGTCTGTACTTTACCGAATGAAAACTTTAATGATGTATGAACTACGATAAGAATGTACCCGTACAAACTTGTTTACAAACTCTATTCTTGGTGGAACTTGGATAAATTTTTGCTGGTATTACTATTCACATTGGAAGGACATAAGATAATGTTTGGTTAAGTAACAGTTTTTTCCACCAATTCTTTCGATGATCGGTCTGAAAGGTATCGCTTTTTTACGATACCTGTAGGTTGGCAAAATAAATGAGCAGATAGATTACCTGATCGAAAGCAATAGATGCCACCCATGGACAGTAAGTACTGCAGTTGCCAGCCTTTTGTTTGTTATTAGGGATTTAAGAACAGGGGATTTGGGTATTGTGGATGGACAGAGGGGTAACGGATTGGGCCTCCGGTAACCGCACTCAGATGGATATAGAATTATAGAAAATAATTCTCTCCCCGCGTCGCTGTTCCCAAACGATATAGGGATTGTCAAATGCACTCAAATAAGTAATAAAAAAGCCTTACTCCCGCGAATTAACCGAAAAAAGATCTACTAGTATAAGGTCACAATAAGGTTTTATTCGTGAGAATAGTCGCGCAGCCGATGTTCAAGTGAGTAGTAGTTCAGTCTATGAACTCGTATAAAACAACATAACCTTAAAACAATAACCTAGAAACTGTCCCGAAGCCAAACTTACATTCTAAAACAACTTTACGATACATTGTTATGAACAGACCAACATTTGCTCAAGGATTCATAAAACTCTAGACTTTAAGTAAAACTGAGTGAAACACAATATTACGGCTGAGGGCCGGAGTACCCTCGACTGGGGGATGATATCATTACGATTCAAATAAACGCGACGATATTTGTGGGCCTGCCATAAAGAACACGCGTCTGTTAGCCAGCTCAGCGGGTTGTGGCGGCGTTTTATAGTGAACTACTGATGTGACAAGATTCGTGTGAGATTTAAGAGAGTACGATTATAGCTTTTTATATTTAATATTAAATCTGATTCAGGAAATTGGACTAAGTTAGTTATTTAGCTTAATCAGGCAAATCTTTCTGTCGTTTATTAACAATGTTAACTCGTAAATCATAAGTTAATAAAAATTAAATTCGAAAAAATAAAAAAGATAAGCGATATTATTTTTTAACTTTAAAAATACTATATGTTCTTCTGTTATTTCCATTATAATTATATGATTAAACGAACTTACCTTAAGTGAAGTTCTATCATAATTATACGAAGCTCCTTCTCCGAGACAGTTTAACGAGTAGTAGCGTGGGATTGCACCGCGCTGTCACAATTATTTCAAAGCTAAAAAAAAAAATTTACAACTCTCTGCTCGGGCAACACTGTGATGTCATTTCGTTTAAAGCTATATAATAAACAACCCTATAGGGGAAAAACTTAAGGGATGGGTTGGGAGACCTGTCTCGGAGAAGGAGCTTCGTATAATTATGATAGAACTTCACTTAAGGTAAGTTCGTTTAATCATATAATTATACTTACTCCTTCTCCGAGACAGTTTAACGAGTAGATGTTTGAAGTCAGTCAGGGTTGTTTATGGGTAAGTAAATATATGGTAGAAATTAAAATAAGATATTTATTAGAATTACAACTGTTGTAACACTACAGTATCAACTACTTAAGTAATATAAAAAAATACAATTATGTATGAGATCAACAAAATTAAGTTAAATTATTTACGGTGTTACATATTACATCACTAAACACAGTTGGTTCCTGAATGATTGGCCTATTGTAATGTCTAGCAAAAGTGGCAGAGTTTTTAGACCATCCAGCTGTTCTTTGTATTTGGTCTATACTGATTCCAGATCTTTTAGCAGCTGATGTAGAAGCATGCCTAGTGCTGTGTGCTGTGAAAATATTCACATCAATTCCAGACTCGTGAAGTGTTGTTTTTATCCAGCGGCTTATAGTTTGAGTTGAAGCAGAATGATGTGGCTTTTTGAGGGTTATTATTAGTTTATCAGTGCCTGTTCTCAGTGGTTCAGTTCTATTGATATAACATTTTACAGTAGTAACTGGACAAATCTCAATTCTATTTTCAAAATTTTTAAGATGTAATAGTGGTTGAAGGTTTCCAGTTTTGGAGGTTTTTATTATGTCTGGTATGTATATCTGAATTCCATCATTTGTGAATTTGATATTTTTAATGTTAATTAAAGATAAAGTTTGTACTCTATGACCTGTGGTAAGAGCAAGGATAGTTACCACTTTTTTAGTTAGTTTTTCTAAACTTATGTCTTCATTGGGATAGAGACTTGCCAAATAAGTTAACACAACTCCAGGGTCCCAAGTAAAATTGTACTTTGGGGCAGGTGGTTTTGTACGGTACACTCCCCGTATGAATCGTTTGATCCTTTCATCAGACCCTATTTTAGAACTAATTAACAGAGAAAGGGCTGATCTGGTAGTATTTATTGTACCATATGAGGCACCGGATTCAAAGGATTCACTCAAAAATTTTAGAATATAGGGAACGGAAGCTTCATAGGTGTCTATGTTATATTTCTTACAAAATAGCCACCAAGATTTTAAGGATGAGTCATATTGTTTCATGGAACTATTCGACAATGAATTTAACATAATTTGAAGGGCTGAATTTGGTATGCCTCTTCTTATGTATGCCTTGCTGAGAGCAGTCCTGCAGCCAGGGTAAGTTGTTGATGAAGAGGGTGACTTTCTCTGAAAGGAGATGTTAGTAACTTAATATTTGGTTCGAATATTAACAATTTCTTAATTAACAATGCATCCAATAGTGGAAACCATGATTGTGATGGCCAGTATGGAAAAACTAAAATACCTGTTGCCTTATCAGTTTTGATTTTATGAAGACATTTTAATATTAGAGAAAATGGAGGGAATGCATAAAAATAATAATTAGACCAGTTAAGGGTGAATGCATCAATTTGGAAGGCTTCAGGATCACATTTCCAAGACACAAACTTTTTACATTTACTGTTTATTCTAGATGCAAACAAATCTATATCCGGTACCCCAAAACAATTTACTATTTGACTATAAGCAATGTGAGAAAGTTCCCATTCAGTGTTTATTTTTCTTGATTCTCTGTCAGCTTCATGATTGTCTTTTGTATTAATGTAAGATGCATAAATCCAAATATTCCTTTCTTCACACCATTGCCATATATCTCTAGTAACACTATTTAAATGAGGAAACTGAACTCCCCCCATTTTGTTAATATATGCCACTGCTGTGGTATTGTCAACCCTTAATAACACCCCACAATCATGTAATTGTTTTGCAAAACATTGAAGCCCTAAGAATGCAGCTTTTAATTCTAAATAGTTTATATGGTAGTTCTTTTCTAAATCTGACCATGAACCTGACGTCTTGTTTTGTTCACACACAGCTCCCCAACCAGTAGTTGAGGCATCTGTTAGAATTTCTGTTTTGAAGTTGTATTGTTTTATTGGATTACATTTGTTTACATTCCTACTCCACCAGTTTAGTTCTGGATGAATTATACTTTTAAGGGGCATTATTGCATCATAATTATCATTTGATTTTATCAAACATACATATTTCTCTCTTTCTAAAATCTTGGTATAAAGCCAGCCGTATGGAATGGCTGGACAAATTGAACTTAATGTTCCAAGCAGTTGAGAGAATTCTCTAATTTGACAATGACTTTTTACTTGATAAGTTTTAATTTTTTCTAATATAGCCAGCTGTTTTTGTTGGGGAACTGATAGAACGAGATTTGTTGATTCTAAAATAAAACCCAAATACTGAACCGATTGGCTTGGTTCAAGGTGACTCTTTTCATAATTGATGACAAAGCCTAGGTTTTGTAAAAGATTTACCGCAAATTTTACATTTTCCTCACATTTCCTTTTGGATTTATGAAAATATAGGCTATCATCCAAATAACATGTCATGATGATGTTATTTTTTCTAAGGTAAGTACAAACTGGTTTTAACAGTTTTGTAAAGACAAATGGTGCTGTACATAACCCATAGGGTAGAGCATTGAATTCAAATAACTTGCCATCAAAGATAAACCTTAAATACTTTTTATAATCATCTGCTATGGGTACTGAAAAGTAAGCTTCTTTTAAATCAATAGATGCCATAAAGCAATCTTTTGATATAAGTTTGCAAGCTGTTCTAATATCTTCTAATTTGAAGTGTTCTGTATCTATGAAACTATTGAGTTTTTTCAAATTCAGTATAAATCTGTATGAGCCATTAGGTTTTGGAACTAAAAATATTGGAGATGCGAATTGTGTTGGACAGAAAGAACACTCTGAGATAGTACCTAAAGAAATTAATTTTTTAATTTCAAAATTAATTAATTCTTTATCTTTTTCAGACCAGTGTTGTAACACAGCTTGACAAGGGGGTGGTGTTTCCCTGAATGGGATCTCATAGCCTTGAATCCATTTTAGGACTACTGTGTCACTGGTTAGTTCACACCAGTTGTTTATAAAATATTTAAGTCTACCTGCATGTACCTGTGGGTCTATCTGCGGTATTTGGGCTTGGAGCCGTATGGAGTTTTCTTCTGGGTCTTCCGTGTTTGATCTGGCCGAGGTTGTCTGTAGTGCTGACGTTGTTGGTGTTGGTGCCCGCTGCGAGCTTGTTGCTGTTGTTGATACTGCAGCGGGCCTCTCCAGTTTAACTGAGTCTTTGTAGTTCCTGTTTTGAAAGATTTCTTTTCTGTTTGTTTAATAAGGGAGCTTGTTTTTTGTATGGTTTGTGCAGCCCTAATTTTTTCAGCACAGTCCGTTCCAAACAATGTTTCGTCTGGTGTTGTTGTTTTTACAGCATCCTGAACAACTTTCTGAACTCCAGCCAAAGCAAAGAACCTTCTTGATGAGGAGTCCTGGTAGTATATATCTGCAGCTAATTTTGCTGCATCACTAATTTCTTCCACTATGACTTTGCTATTAATATTTCCCATCAGTATTTTACTGAGAGATTTTCCTATGCAGGTCATGAGCTTGCCTGTTAAGTTTTGCCTGTAGCATATTCTTTTATCCCTTTTCAGGGTTAATTCTGAGAGGGATGCAGATATTTCAGCGTTCATCAAGGGAGCCACAGCCCTTGGGAAATTAATAGGTGTGGGATATTTCTTTATTATAATGTCTCTAGACTCTTTTCCGAGTCCCGTCTGCATGATTTTTGACCAACGTTGTGCTAGTTCTGGTCTTATTGCTTCTCCTGACACTGTTGTATCCTCCCCCTCTGTCCCTAGGGCTTGTAATAGCTCCTCAGGTACATTGTCCTCTGAAAGATGAACAAAAAGATATAGACATGTCTATCCGCTTAGTGATAGCGCTAAGTCAGTAGTTTTCCAATGTGGAAATGTATTTTAGGCGTTGTCTACCCGCAGTGTGGTAGCGCTTGCCATGATAGATTTTGTGAGATTTGAAACTGTGTCCACCCGCATGTATAGTGGTGGCGCTCAAGTGTTCAAAGATCTCTATTTAGTTCATCAAGTTGAAGAGAAAAAACCATTGTGGGCTTATATTGTTAAAAAACAAGACATAAGAGCTTGCAGGCCATATGTATAGATAATTGGATACACACAGATAGATAATTTTATAAAATAAGTTTTACGGACCTGTGATAGGATCTTGATCCAAATCATTATTAGTCGTTATAATTGGCGAAGGTGGTGCCGGGGCCTCGATTGATTGACGCCGGCTTGGCGAAGAACTCGGTGGGGAACTCGGCGGCGATGAGACATCATCCGCTGGTAACTTTTTCAGTTTCTTTTTTAACTTATTGATCTTTTTCTTTATGTACTCTGGATCTTGGTTCTTCCTTTTGCCCATTTCTTATTGAAAGTACTAGCTGCCTGTATTTGAATCACTCGAAGTCGATGCCGGGAGAAAAAATGGAATGAACTATTCCTAGAACCGCGAAACCGAAACGAAAATAAAACCGTTATACGGAAGGAAACTTGAACGAAGTTTTATAGTCAATGACAACCGGAAATGGTCGTGTGGTAGTTGACATGATGAACAAAAAAAATATTGTTTTTGGTATTTTTAGGTTAATTAGTTTTATCACAATAACTCTTCGCAGAGTTTTCAAATAACTTAGGTCTTACCTTATTGATGCTTCATTACGATGATCCTTTAGTATTTTCATTAATTACATACCTTTTTTCCTAGTAAACAATCTCAAATGTCAACAAGACTCACGCCGGTTTCTTCAGTTCACTGCACTTGATATTTCAATAAATAATGATCCACTCACATCACATCTTATGAATATAATGATGCTAATCAATTTTAATTTGACTTTAGACATAAATGTGTAAGGAAATTTCATATAATTTGTATTTTTGTTGAGAGAACGTAGTGACAGCGCCGGCACAAAAACACGTAATGACATCACAGTGTTGCCCGAGCAGAGAGTTGTAAATTTTTTTTTTTAGCTTTGAAATAATTGTGACAGCGCGGTGCAATCCCACGCTACTACTCGTTAAACTGTCTCGGAGAAGGAGTAAGTATAATTTGGTTTGTAAACACAGTTAAACATTTACATGACAATTTTTTATGTGTGGAAGAGCCGTGTTTTGGCTCGAATGGGTCGGCTCGACCGGAGTGGTACCACGGCCTCACTGAAAACCGGCGTGAAACAACACTTACATTATGTTTCGCCGCGGGAGGAGGTCCAAGCCTCGTCTCTACCCATTCCTATATCTCCGAAGTCCTAATTCCCACGCACTCAGCGCCGCCGATTGCTTATCATCAGGCAGTCCGTCTATTCGTTTGTCGAACTATTTATTCTATAAATCAATATTAAAATATTGATTGACTATAATTTAATTTTTATCAGTTCAACAAATTAAAAGATTTCTAGTAGGTACCGTTACTTAAAACTTTCAAAATAATCAGTTTTTTTCTTTCTTTCATCCAATCGTTACACAATCGTACGACATCACTGTACAAGTCGAATGGTCTAAAAGACCCCAATCTCCGAGATTTACAGCTACTTCACAAAGTAACTTCATTCTTTTATTGACGTTAAACGGAGCGAAAGTGACAGATAGGCGTGATCACAACTCCTCTGATGAAAGCCTCTTATTGTTATGTGAATTATCGTCTCATACGGTGCGAACATCGAGGTGTTAAAGATACGTGTTGGTTGTTAGGACCAGGATAGTCTACAAGTTTCTATTGATTCTTTGTAAAATTGTAGTTACAATCTGATCACTACATAGTATAAAATAAAGTCGCTTTTTCTGTCCCTTGATCCCTTGATCCCTATGCATCTATGGATTTTGATGCCGTTTTTTAATAAATAGGTATAGATAATTGAAAGGTCGTGATGGCCTAGAGGTTAAGGAACCCGCATGAGAAGCGTTAGCGTTAGGGTTCAAAACTTGGCAAGTACCAATGTGACTTTCCCGAGTTATTTGACACTACTGACATACGGTGAAGGTAAACATCGTGAGGAAACCTGGTCTTATAATTCGTATAATTTCTAATTATAAGTTTGTAATTGCCAACCTGCATTGAGCAAGAGTGGTGATTAATGATCAAACCTTTTCCGTGTGAGAAGAGGCCTTTGCTCAGCAGTGGGCATTTATAGGCTGAGGATGATGATGATGAATTGAAAATTGGGTTTATATTGTATAATAATAACATTCGTTAAACAGTGGGGAAATTTAGTGTCAGCATTACACCGGGGCGATAGATGTGTAGGAAATCGGAATTATGATAGACATTTTAGCTGTCCTCGTACTATTAAAAGAGTAACCAATAGCCAGTAATTGTTCACTTACACCATAGGTATGTATAACAAAGATCTTGAAAAATACCATCGTGGAACAACGCTGTTTATCGGAGTCCAAACCATTCAATCCTCAAATCTCTATCAACCCTAAAACACCAGCAATATCTTTGCATCTCCTTTGGTATTTTGTAAATAGACGAAGCCGTTTATTTACTATAAGTTGATCAGTATGCTCATTTGCTGATCAATCCCATAAAACAGTAGTACGGATTTTACTATCTCCGCTGGTTGGGACTTGCAGCTAAAGCTGTATAGGTATAATTGTAGCAGTAATGTATAATATGCTGACGATGATATTGAGAGTATAGCTCAAAATAATCCAAAATAATTACTGACGAACCAACGCAAAATTGACATAAAGTCTAATTTGGCTTAACACTATCGACTATCGAACCAACAAATTAATAATCTTAGGTAAGAATTTCGAGAAATAACGAAGATTAGCCGACAAAAAAAAAACTAGAGATTTTATATTTACTGTGTACTAAGGGTCAATGGTCACGTGTGTCTTGCGACAGGGGACGTACGTGACAAAGACGTAATGGGTAGGACATTAAAAGAATATTTAGGGAATGACGATTTTTTGTCATTATCAAGAACATTTCTTTCGTTGACCTTAATTTGACAGAAGACGAACAGCTTGTAAAAGAAAAATTAATTTTCTTTATTGTATTATTACCTGCTTTATTGGACCTCTGGTTATAACCACGTTACGAGACCTATGATTTGATTTCTATACGGTTTTCTTTTTGGGGTGATGAAATCATCAAATTACTTCTCTCGGCCAGGGTAGAGGGCAAGATGGTATGTCAGACTCCAGGCTGAGGCCACGGTACCTAATTGCGCTTGATCCACGACTCTGGCTAAACATCGGCCCTTATGGGCCCTATCTGTAGGTAATATATGTATCTACGAGTTGATTTTTGAATGGTTGGAGACTACATAATCTGTGTAACTAAATAAAAGTAGCAGTGTGATTCTGTAAGACTTCATTCTAAATTTCGAATCTGAATCCGCTGTGAGTAGTATTACACTAGCGCTACAATTGCGAGTTGAACTAAATTGACAGCAACATTTTGATAGATAAAGTATGAGATGACGTTAAAAGTGACATTCTAAAATTTAATTTCCCCGTCACTTCGACGCTCACTTCGCACTCGAACACGATTCAAAATCAAACAAATTTTATAGAATCGACGTGTAGGTTTAGAATTTATAATTCTATGATCAACGAAATACGAAAACTGTAAAAATTTTATCACAAATAAATAGCAGTTTAAGCTACAAACATGATATATTTCGTGTTTAGGTATAACATGGAGGTTCCAAATTCAAATAAAAAACACATTGGAAGCACAATACGAAGAGGAATCGGAATTGGGCAAAAATATATTATGTTTCATTAATTTTATTTAATTACAGTCAGTCGGGAGTCAATAATTTGTTTATTAATAATATTTCCTGACGCGAAAAACGGACGCGGAATTTCATCAAATTTAAAATTACTTTCGCAATTTTTTTTTTTCGGGTAAATATGAATTTAAAATACGTCCGGCGTCGTATTTCAGTCTGATTTAAAATCGTCGGGCGGAATTTTGATTACTTTTAGAATTCCGTCATCTCATTTTAAAAACACTTTTGTAATACCAACCAAAATTTTACGTCATCGCTTCACTGAGAATTAAAATATTAGATTTTACACCTGACTAGCTAATCTCGCGCGGTTTGACCCGCTGCTAGGATCCTACAGATATTTTGATGTTTTATAGCTTTCCACAATAAATGGACTAACAAACTCAAAAAGAATTGTGCAATTCGAACGAATAGTTCCGGAGACTCGCTCGTTCAAGCAAACAAACTCATTCAGAAAATCTAATTTTATAATATAGAATATAATATTATAGTATAGATTTTTTGAACTCGAAAACAGTCCATCCAAATCCATTGGGTAAAGTTACAAACATGCATAGCTTACGGTATGAGAGAGCTACTCAGCGTGATATCACCTGCTTGTTCACTCTTCACGATAAAAATGTTATTTTTTAAAGCTCCTTATGTTGTTTCGTGCATCACTCGTAAAACATGTTGTATTTTGACGATGGTTTCAAAAAGTGCACACTTAGCCTCGTTCAAAACTCAGTTTTTAATAGGATAGGTCAGCAACAAATGAGGAAATACGAGTGCATTGCCGACCTTTTGGGGATTTGGAGATTTAGAGATTGAGGAGTAATTGGGGAAGGGGAATGGAAAGAATTGGGCTTCCGGTAACCCACACAGAGAAACACAACACTGTGGTTGTTTTATATCGGTTTTCTGTGAGGCCGTGGTATCACTCCAATTGAGCCGATCCGTTCCAGGCGAAGCATGGCTCTCTCACACTTAAACTTACTTCTTTCATTACTATGGAGTTTCTTACTCGTTCTTCTTCATTCGAATCTACAATTTGGAACGAGCACTTAGCTTCACTGACGAACAGACTGACAGACTACTATTCTATTTTTACGTTTCAAAGGTACCTATTTATGGTTTAGTTGGAATAAATGATTTGATTTGACTACACGGAACCCGTCTTTCGGTTCCCGTCTCACTCTCGGTGTTTATTCGTTACAAGCCCCGGTCAGTGGCGTGGCATTAAATTCCAAATTACAGTCGTGATGCCAGGTTTCAGCACTTTAATAAACATTTATGTTTTTTACGTCGTCCAACTTAATTTGGCGGGTGTACATGAAAATGAACCGACGCCGGTCTTATTTATTATATCAATGTACAATTTGGATGGATTGTTAAATGACTTTTATTAAGATATTTTCTATTTAAAAAAGTAAAAAAGAAAAGAAATTTGTTAACCATTTAAGGGTAATGACGTGAAGTTGTACTATCCTAATAATTCTTTGGGCTTGACGTTATTAGTTTGTTTATCACAATATAGTATAAAACAAAGTCGTTTTCTTTGTCCCTATCATTATTAAAGATTTTGATGTGGTTTTTTTCTGGGATTGAGTGATTGAAGAGGAGGGTTTTTACGAATGATAACATCTATTAAATTTGGAAATTTAGCATCAGCAAAACAACCGAGGTGGGTTGCTAGTTACTTATAATCTTATTTTTTATTGATATTAGTGCCTTACCCATTTTCACTAGTCTTGATGACTATTATATAACGAAGTAATTATTCTCCCACTACGTTGCACAACGGGGGAAATGCAGAGAAATGGCAACGTTGTACCCTTTCATTGAAAGACTGACTAATTAGAACAATAATAGTATGCAACGTTGCCGCTCTTCTTAAGCGCTGTGTGACATTGAATACAACTGAAAATAGAACGAATTACATTTATTCCTTGATGTAATTAAATGTTTTGTTCTTCTACTGAGTCGGTTTTTGTTATTTTGTTTTTGTATTGAGCTTATTGTGTTCATAGTTTTTGTAGGATTACTTGTGCAATTGTTAATGTAAGATTTTAAATATAAATTTTCGTTATTATTTCTGTTCTTATTGCTCAAGAATTCCAACTGCTAAGCATGCAAGGAAACACTTTTTAAAAGGCCGTCAATGCACCTGTGACTTCTTTGGAGTGGCGGGTTTCCACGGGCAACGCTGATCACTTATCATCATGTTATTTGTATGCTTTTTATTTTTGCCTCTTATTACATAAACAAACACAAGGAATAACACTAACAGAGTTTACTATTCAATGAAATCTTCAACAAACGAAGCAACAACTCCAAAAGTAATCTATCATGCAATAAGTACATGATAATCTCATCAAAAACTCGCTGAGAATCCATTTGGCCAGGCAAACAAGTGGAACGGTGTTGATCGCTGGTTTCGTTGCGTTTCCTCATTGGCCAGTCGAAATAAATTTGAATAATAGACTCTCGCCAGGGAGGGGTAAAAAAATCTGAAATTCAAATGCACTCCCGGACACGAGTGTCGGTACATTTTTGTAAAAAATCGCATAAATATTACCAGCCTGCTGCTGGGATGTTTGGAATGTGTATTTTTATGAAATTGATATATCTACTTATTAAATTTTGTATCCGTCCTTTCCTCAATATTTCCATTTTTGATAGCATTAAAATAATTTATTTAAATTAAATTAGTTCTAATGGAAAATTACAAAAATAAAGGCTCATATCTTTTACAACGCATTTAAAATGACCTTGAAAATAAATTAACTCCCATTCGTATTCTAAAAAAATCCTAATCAAATACTAATAATGACACTGTATCAAAAGAAGCTGGCTTCATAAAGGTCATTGAGTGACGACAAAAACTCTAAAGAGGTTTTAATTAAGTCCATTATTGAGGTTGCAAATCATCGCTCGAGGATATTCGGCTCCGTTCGTTTAATTAACCGATAGCTATTTACGTTTAACTGGAGTTTAACGACATTTTTAAAGGGTTAGCTATCAAGTATTGGTAATTGAGTCGTCTGACTTGATTTACTGTTTGTTGTAAATAACTTGAAACGTCAGACGGCTTTGTTTTATGTTTCTGAAGGGTCTTTTCGATTTTTTGATTACCAGTGTTGCTATCTATTTATTACATACTAGCTTCTGCCAGCGGCTTCACATACATGGCATGTTGATAAAATAATGTGCATAAGCGAATGCGTAAATTCAGGGTAGCATCTATCTACATAGGTACCAATTTCAACCAAATCGGTTTAGCCATTTTTGAGTGAAATACATAAATCTTTTCTTATCTCAAGAAAATATTCATGAATTTTTATAGCTATGATACATTAAACATTCTAGTACTGAAAAACATGAAACAATTACACAGATCCTTAACAAACTAACCAACCAATGTACGGTTTAAAATATTCCCTGTTAAATCAAATACAACGAATACGCTATCAGTATTAAACCATTTCAAGTTTAAACCTAAACCCCATGGTAGTGGTTATTCCAGATAACTGTCGTTAATGACCCAACAAATTTAACCAAAAGCGACAATTATAACTGTTGAACTGCAATGCCCCTGTTAACTTTGTCGCTTACTGTCCTGTCCGGTTAAATGTTTACTGGTTAACGTGAAATTTAACTAGAGCTGCTATATGAACGGTTAGCAGTTATCTAGTTAGTATATTATACTTGTTTAACTTTAGTTCAATGCTTGCCCAACCAGTTTAAGTTTAGTTTCATAGTTACTTGAGTTTAACTTAAGGAACGTTTTAGCAATAATTAAGTTACCGTTATATAAGTAACTGTAAATTTGTCTTAACGTTTCTTTTGTTATTTTGCGAGTATTATGCAAAAAATTCTGTTGCACAGCACCTTCGGTGCGGTGGGTAGGAAACTGACTGCACAAAGTGTTAGTGGTTCGATTCCAGCATGGAGGAAGTCTTTTTTCTACAAATTGTTCCCTGCCCGGGTGTCATAATGTGTATGTAAAATTGTAGAAAATATATTTGTATAGACACCCACGATACAGGAGAAAAACGGAAGAACTAATTACGGTGTTTATACCAAACACCAATATTCTAATAATGAGTACTTCAACATTCAAAAATAATATAAAGTCTTCTGAAACATTACTTAGGTATAGCATTTGTGACCGACCACAAACACGACTACAATTTCAACCCCTTTATTAATATATTTTTGACAGTTCCAGGGATGCAATAAACCAATTTTTACCGGCTCGCGATTCGCCGTACAGTGAATATTACTACAAAACTGAATATCGCGTTGTAATCGAATTAAAGTCGTGACGTCCACTCCGAATGGTGCAGCTCGAAATCAATTGTCTGTCAATGGTGAACACAATCGATGGAATCGATTCGACAAGCGATATATTCGAACGAATTGCGAATAATCGTTTTATAGTTTTTAACCATAATGCTGTCGATCAAACTTAGTCGGATTGATAAATTGGTTTCAAGTTATTAATTTAACTATTTGTAACAAAATGATATTAGTATTAAAGAGTTATTTAGTTTAATTAAGTCAGTAATTGATGTCATTGATGAAATTATAAATAGTCACATTAACGTATTATTCAGCATTTTATTTTAAACGCTGAATACATACAACTCTTACATAGAATATAAAGTAAATTTTATGTAATAATATGCGTATGTTTTGTTTAAACCAGTTTGAACCAGTTACTATAAGAAATTTGTAATCTGTACTTAATTTTTAATTCTATTCGATTATAAATTAAGTCTAAAACTATTTGGCATTTGAAATAAATAAAATATATTTGTATTTTAAAATTGCTGTTTGATCTAGACCACAAAGGACCACTTAAATACGTTTTAGTTTTGTCCTAAAATACCGCGATCTAATTCAGTCAGTGTTGCGTTGTCAACGTCGCTGCATGCGACCGTTGCTCTGACGTGATGACGCGCCTAGTTGATGCAGTGCAGCAGGACAGGTGCCGAGATAAATAACTGGCTCGGTTTGAAATGGCAGATGAATAAAAGGTTGAGTTAAATATGGTAAACACTTAAATGTATTTAGCCATTTTGTGATATATTTTAACTCGTTTTTTGTGAGAAATGGGATTTTTACCTAAAACTCCGACTTAAATTTTTATTTTGTTTTCTCAATGTTAGACAATAGCTTTACAAATCTTAGATGTTGTAAAAATACTATCTTTATTATATTTATCTTAAGTCATCGAAAGTCTTTGAGATATCCACAGGTGTATGGAATAAATAAAGGATAGAATAGAAATTTACAAAACAATATAAAAAATGTAGGCACATTGGATTAAACAGTCTTAAATTAAAAAAAATATTAATATGTCTCTTTATCACCATTCATATGAAATGATATTGTTAAAAAAATAACAAATTTATGATAACCGTCGTATAAGTACTCGTAATTTCGGCGTAAACTAATTATGACGTGATAAGTATATAATTATGAATACTTAATTCTGTCTTGCAAAATTTTACAACTTACGCAGTGAGAACCAACAAACAAAATTTCCTACTTCGTAATTATAATATTAACAACTTATAACTAACAAGAGGAAACTAAAGCAACACTCGTCAATATAATGTACGGATATATACAACTACATACGATAAATTCTTAGAATACAAATTTCTACAAGCCGAACTTTGTCTAATTAACATTTCTTGGTGAAACCGTAGACGTTTCCTAGCGCGTAGCAGCATCGTAGCGTTGTAGCCGCGTAGCTCGTAGCGATGTGTTGTTACTTCGTTGATTTTCCACGCTTAAGAATACACGACTATAATGTTGTTATGTTTAAGGTTAACGTATGTTAAATATTTAAGGAAATGTTAGACGAAATATACTACATAATCAACTAATTATGTATTAAATAATACGTATAATGTGTATCTGTCTTAAAATTATAGTAAGAGATACTGTTTATTTAGGACAACATTCTAACAAAGCATGCTGTTTCTTTTTCAATCTTCAGTTAGAAAAGGATAAATATAGTGTCGAAAATCTGAATGCTGCATCTAATATCCCAATTAACCTTCAAGCAACTATTTATCTACCATTAAATTAATCTAAATATTTACTCCTATCATAATATGCTATAAATAACTTTAAAACCGAAATGAACACCGCTAACTATGAACATAATTCACTCGATAATTATGGTATGGTGTACAAATTCCGCTGTACATCATAAACGACGTCGCGGTTTTGTTATTGTGCTATATTGCTGCCGACTCCTATATTGCGGTCGTGAAGAATTCCAACTTGCTGCCTTGTAGATGTTAATGTACTTGACTTGTATATGTAGTATATTATAATGCTGTTGGTGTATTGTGCTTTGTTATTTACGGTGCTAAGAAAGATATATGTTTTACAAGTAGTAAAGTATGATATTAATTGAAACAAATAGTAACGCGGTGGCAAGCTTGAAATTGTCCTGGAGCCCACTCGACTGAAGAGACGAAAGAGATTGTCAGACTCGACTCTTTATGACTACCTCTAGATGCAGTTTTGGAGGCTAATAGAAATAACTCCTGCCACCACCTTTAATCCTGTTTCACAGAATGATGGAAATGTACTTATTTTAATTCGACTCTTTTGTTTGAGAGGAGAAAATTTTTAAGTGACTTCTCCAACCCTGAGTGGTGCGAGGGAGAGTTTCAGTCTCTTACTGACTCAAATACGAATCCATTCTTTCTTCTTCTCTTGATTAAGTTCATCTGCTGACTAAGTTGAATTGTCATTAGTTTTTAGATGCCATAAGTACGAGCACATTTAAAATAGACATAATATGAATGCACCGCACCTTATTTCAATGCATGTACAGTCAAAAAAAGTATTTGAGAACATCTCCAATAGTAGTTCAACAAATAAAGACTTTGAACATACGATAAACAGATCAGCAAATACTGAGCATTTTATTTTAAGTTTGAAAATAAATTCTATTCAGTATATGACTCTACTCTTTTGGCAAAAGTTGTAATAGCCAATTTTGAAGTATGTTTGAAAGACGATAGTTTTTATTTTCAAAGTGCTGAACTTTAATCATATACAACGTTACCCAGACATTGTATGATGATTTGAAATATAAACTTTATTTTATTCGTTTCATAGTCCTTTTTCTATAATCTATAAAATGACATAAGACACCATTTTTTGCCCAGAACCGATAAGTACTATTTTATTAATGAGACATTAGCGTTTTTTTTACAATTTATTGAGATCAATTGAAAACACAATCTGGACATCCGATAAATTTGCCTTAACTTAAATACATGAAACATTATATTTAAACAAAAATTCAACATAAAAGAGAGACCATCTAAAGGAGTTTATACAAGCCGAAACTCATCTCAAGACGGGAGAAACATTTAAAAACTCAATATTTCCACTTGCAACCTCATTTAGTATTATTAACGAAGAAAATAAACATAAACTAAACGCGAAGAAAGTACAATCAGGAGAAAAATCCGGCGACATTTTTATATTAAACCTCTGTACACGTTAGTCGTGTCGTTCCAAATCCGTATTTCCATGCAAATAAACTCAGTGGGGCGTAGGTAACGAGCGAACTGTACAATGTTATTAAATTCTCATTTTGTTGCTTCGACGACTGAACAGGCTTAGTGTAGCGGGTAATTATGTAAAGTTAGTACGTTTTACTGAAGATTTGTATTAGTTCTTTTCAAGTATTCTAAGGGTCGCTTTGTTAAGATGTTCTTACGTGGATTGCTGAATTTGTGCTGTCTGAAAGTTTTACCAATGAAAATAGACTGTAATTTTGTTTTTCTGCTTGACAGTTCGATAAATGAAAAAGGCGAAATAATGTTTATTTTAGGATCCGACAAAAAAGCGTATTAGAAGGCGGATCATTCGATGTTAAGTAACCAGCACTACCCATTGTCACCTGCAACATATATGAAGTGCATTACTGACCTTTTGAGGATTCTAGATTTAAAGATTCGCGGATTTTGGAACTATGCAAGATAAGGCTTCTGATTACCTATATTACTAGCGAAACACAACGTTGTTTCATGCTTTACTATAAGATCGTAGTTATTTCGGTCCAGCTATAATAGCTATTTCTTGACAAAACATGACTGTTCCATTCAGAATACTTTTTTATACCAAAAAAAAAATACATTCTAACTTGAAAATTTATTTCGATAGTCTCCATTGAGATTTTTAATAGTACGAAATAAATATTGAAAAAAATTGCACTATAAGAGGGCTTACTGCGAGAACAGTTACAACACAATCCAAACTCTTGGAATTGTGTGAACCCTATCAGTTGATGGTCCATTACATACCAATACTGTTTCGTGAGAAACCAATACAAACGCACACTAATAAAATGTTGTGTTTTTACGAAGAAGTACACTTTAGAGCTGGTCCATGTTACAGGAATAGCGATTGCTAAAATTCCATTGATATTTTATACTCAATATCCAAAGGATCTTCAGCCAGGGTTGGTGGAGCAAGTGCTATAATACCACTGCTCAGCTCAGAGTAGGAGCGGGAACGGGGTGATTTTATAGTAAATAAAAGTCTGACACTACCTATGGTCCCAAACAGAACATACATACTACACTACACTTAAAATTATTTTTTAGGTAATGTACTTACAACAGCTAAGGCCAACGGCAGCATAAGGACCGGAGTAAAAAGGAGGAGATAAAAAATCTTTATTGTGTTACTCAGGGAGGAAGAAATCATTTAATGATTTTAAACCACAATGAAACAGTGAATTTTATTTTGGTAACATGCTATATAGCGGGATATTTACACGTCAAAAAAGGCAATCAATCTTATTTTATATTATTTAGAAAACCAACAATGCAACATATTATATTTATAGATTATGTAAATTTCTGTTATATGATTTTATTTCAACAACATTTATCCCAGGCTTCTATCGCTTACGCTTTCACCTCTACCCCCTCAACCTAGACGCTTCTGTGAATTAAAACGACGTGTTAAAAAAACAAATTCTTTTATAGAGAATAAAATAACATTAAGTAGGTAACTTTATATCGAATCCCTTATTATGTCCGCCGTATAAAGGTGCAGATACATTGTCGTTCACGACAACAGCTATTGGAACTCTTTTCTAAAGTTACCTGAATAGTTTTATATTTCATTACAGTTTAGCGATACATTTATAGACAATGCTAAGTACCATATGAATACGAATACTTGTACTGTATTAGAACTACGTCTATTCTTCTGTAAATTCTAGAAAGAAGAACTTTATTTGTGATGTTGATCTTAGTTATGTCATTTATTTATTTATTTAAAAAAGGTACACCAACAGCTTCTGTATATAGCAAATTAAATAAAACAATAATAACATTAGGTTTTGGCCTTATACAGTCGCCAATTACAGGTAACCAGCATTCTTAAAAATAAAGTGATAACCTAGTAGTGCAAGAACGAAACTATCTATTAGAATAACATTATTAGAATTATATTAAAAATATTATAACAACATAACATATTATAACCATGTAATGTGTCTGGTTGGATGAATAATGACTTACTTATTCATCAGTATCCTTCAGTATAGTTAATTAACGACGCAAAAGACTCTTCTCACAAGGAGAAGGTGATGACCATTAATCACCACGTTAACTCAAGGAAGATTTGCGATTTCAAACAAGCTAGGGTACTTCGCCGCCCGACCAGAACCAGCTGCAAGTGTGCCTCATAAATCCACCAGTCCAAAAAATGATGGGGCCCACTTGGACCGATGTTCATCCGAGGTAGCAAGATGCATCGTTACAGACAAAGTCATATACCTTCTGAACGAAAAAAAAGGAGAAAATGTGACTGGCTGACTGTATGACAGTTGACATAATTAACTTTACAATATACATATATACACAACTATATTACGTTGGAGTTCTGATACAAAATTAAAAATTATACTAGTACTTGAATGTCCTATAAAACATAGGTAACGTGGTACCAGCAGGAGAAGGACCGGGTGGTTTTTAGTCAGTAACATTCTGACACTCCGCTTGCCCCACCACAGTAATTTGAAGTTTAAAAAAAGTGTACTTTTTTAGTTATGCAATTTAACAAAAGCACTCGCAATATTTTCCATAACTTTAAATAAAATTTGTATCGACACCTCAACATCTGCATCTTAACTAAAGTGACGCCATTTTGTTGATCACAAGACCGCCATTATATGGCTGGAACCTTTAGCATTTAGTTGTATCGAATTTTAAATTGCTTTGTTATTTTGTTCGCGACCCTCCGAGCAAGCGGTATGCGGGGTAAGTCAACGATTTCATTAAATAGTGTTTACATAAGTATCAGACGAACACAATGTTGTAACCATCTTTGTTTACAGTAGAATCATATATTATTTACATGTTACTTACATGTAAATAATAAATGATTCAATATAATAATAATATAATATTATTTATTATTTATTATAATATTCAATATAATATAATAATATATGATTGAATATTGTTTTAGTCCTTAGATAATTTTATTATTGGACTAGCGGCCCGCCCCCCCCCCCCCCTTCGCACGGGTCCAACTATCTCGCTATCAAAGGGTCACTTTTTCCAAATCTTCCCTCCTACTTTTCTGATATTATCTTTGTTAAAAACCTTCTTTTGACAATAACAAACGCAACAAAAAAAGAATTAGCAATATTGGCCCAGCCGTTGTTGAGTTATGCGCTTACCAACACATTTTGCGATCCATTTTTATATATAAAGATTATTGAATACTTTGCGTTTCTTAAGTTATATTTACATATTTAGATAAAAGAATGTTTATGTTGATACCGTAATCAGAAGCCTGCATGCCTTCTTCTGACTCTCTCTGACTGGATAGAGAAGCCCTCAAAAGGCTCGCACCGCACATATAACTTCTCTAATGTTGCGGGTTCCTAAGGGCGGCGCTGGTCACTTCCCATCACATGCTCTGTCTTATCATTTATCAACAAACGTAAGTAAAGTGACTTCTTCTTCAAACTATTTTGTCAATTTTCGGGCTCGTAGTTCTATTGAAAACTTCAAATCTAATCTTCCAATTTTATAAACTTAACTCAAAACAATGACTCAAAAGTCAAAGTCAAAAGTCAAAGACTGTGTTGAAAACCTTCTAATCTATGGGACAGTGAAATATACCCTAGCAAATTGTAACATATATTAAAATATACACAAGTACTTAATCTTAGCTTCACTGCGATCCTGGTTTCTTACAATTCTAAGCTAGAATCTTTGAAGAGATTCTTGCTCAATGATTGCGGTGCGATTGAGTAGTACCTCAGAGAATTCAAAGTTAACGTGAATCTGTAACTACATTGCCATCGACTGGGAATCGTTATAGGTAAGCTAAGAAGTATTTTAGTCTTTAGAATATCTCATCTCTTATAAATATATGTACATTCACTCCAACGAAAATGGACTCTGTGGAGTCATAACTTAAAGTACGTATTAGATTGTTTATACTCTTTCCTATAAAACCAAACATATTATAGTAAATGTGACTTTAATGCTACATTCATAAAGATTAAAGTCGTAAACCAGGTCAGAAGCTCTCTTCGTCATCCTTAAAATACTAGCAATAAATTGGACCATTAAATGTTAGGGAAAATATTTAGTTTTAATTCCGCGACAAAAATCCAGGCTTGTTGCAGGATGCAATCCCACTCCTATGCAATCATGCATATGCACATGCAGCAAGGGTCCCGCCCTCCCGCCCACATGCATATGCACACATACACCAAAACGGAAAAACATGCCACGCAATCAACCTATACTCGACACGTGTTTCGCCCCTCCACAGGGCATCCTCAGGAGATGTTGACTCGACGAGCGCTCGTCGAGTCAACATCTCCTGATTGTGCACTGTGTATGTGTGCATGTGTTTGACTTTTGTGTATGTGTGCATATGCATGTAACCCTTGCTGCATGTGCATATGCATGATTGCATAGGAGTGGGATTGCATCCTGCAACAAGCCTGGATTTTTGTCGCGGAATTAAAACTAAATATTTTCCCTAACATTTAATGTCATGGATTTCCGCAAAGTAACGCCTGATTCTATAAATTAAATTGGACCATATCAGAGATCTGTATTTTAGCTTTTTCTTGTAATTGGAGGTGTTTCAACTAGCCTATTAAGACTTAATTCTTGGTGTAACGACGCAGAAGAACAAGCGCCGCATCGAGGATATCTTTAATTTAAAATATACGGGTCTAGGTTTTGTTCGAGAAAGCAATATTGAATTGATTTACTAAAGCAAGGAAATGTGATCTTTTAGTCCATAATATCTAAGTCTATATTGATAAATATCAGTTAACTTTTGCCTTTACTAGCTGTATCTATAATATGTAAGTCAGTAAGTCAAATAGCATGGATGGATGGCTGATTGCTGGAGCAGGCCGGCTCACCCAGCGTGTTGGTGGGCTGACTCAGCAGAGCCTTCGATAAAAATGTAATGTAAATTAGATTGCATTATTGTAGATATTTAAATGTAACATGTAATTACCACTTACACAACATTTGTTAACACATGCTGCTCATCAATAAGGGTCCCGTTGTGACTTGAAACTAGTTGAGCTTTTCTCAGTTAATTCGCACGAGTATGTTGTTATTTTCAACATTTATATTTATACTCGACCGGACTGATACCACGGCCTAACAGAAAACCGGCGTGAAAAAACCAAAGAGTTGTGTTTCGCCGCGTGAGTGAGATTACCGGAGGCCCAATCATTCCCCTACCCCAATCACTTCCCATTTCCAAACTCTCCAAATCCCTAATCCTCAATAGGTCGACAACGCACTCGTAACTCCTTCGTCGTTGCCGGGGTTGCGGGGTAAGCGCAATGAGGCACCGCGACCTCGGCACAGAGCAGGAGAAGGAACAGGGGGGTTTTTAGTCAGTAAGAGTCTGACACTCCCTCCTGCCCGGCCCTGGGCGGGAGAAGTCATTTGATGATTTTCCCCTCACAAAAAAAAAAAAAACTCCTTCGTCGTTGCGGTTGATTACTTACCATCAGGTTTGCCCGTTTGCCGACCTATCACATACAAAAAAATAAACACGGTAGATACTATAAAAATACTACTATTCTGTTTTTTTAAATGTTGTATTTATTTATATGTACTTAAATAATTATCTAGTTTACAAACTAATTCAACCAAATTGCTTGAACTAGTAGGTTGGCCTCTGGAAGACACACGTAGATCATTAACCTTCACGCAGCGGCATCTGATTACCTGTAAACAAGGTTCTAGAGTTACTACCCCATTGAGTGTGATTTATGATGGCATCGTCTTAGCGGGCCAGACCAAGCTGTAATGGCTGCTCAATAGGCTGATGAGTTATGAGGGCACCTGCTAGTTAGGCTCAGTTTAATGATGTGATGGTAGATGATGTTGTTTTGGTGAAAGGGTAAAGTGAAGTGGATTGTGATCTGATTGTTGTTACTACTGTTGAAAATTGTGTCTACTTATGTTTTACGTGTCTATTTGTGTATATCTTAGAAATAAAGAGTATTCATGGTGTTGACAATTATTGTGTTGTCCTCATTACGCATCATTCTGTGCTTTTCCCTATGGTTGACTGTTAGAGAATGCTTTAAGAAGTTAAAGGCTTAGTTCGCAATTCAGACTGTTTTGTTTGAAAAATATATAAATAAATAATAAATTTTAAATAATAAAGTTTGTTACTTTGCAACGCGGCAATCTGTTGTATTCAACAATAAACGCTCTTTTCGTTGATACTTGTATCTGATTATGTTTTTCGCTTGCTGAGGTACTGGTAATGTGGATGTCTCAATCCATCTTGGTGAATTAATCCAACAGATAGACAGTTGATACACTCTATCTCTTTAGCCTTTAAGTTCCAGAGGTGTGAGGAAAAATAATAAAAAAAATTGTTCCAAATTACAGGTTTAGAAACAACCGCAACATTCACGTTCCAGTTAAAGCCCCCTATATTTTTATTTTCAGTCGTTGGACTGAATCGGTGCGGGGCAATTCTTTTAATTGCTCCACGTCTCGCGGGGCTGCCGGCAGGGGGCGCGGGGCTTGGAAATTGGACCCATTTAAAGTTTTTCGATTTACCCAGACTCGTCTAGTCTAAAGATATGTTGGGGTTAGCCATCCCGTGGGTTTTGAGCGGGGATAGGTCCAGCTCGGAAGCTGTTCGCTGGTTTAAGCTTCCCTATTGACTTTTGTATTTATTGCCTGAGTAATTTTGTAGTTCTAAAATATGTATTTTGTTAAATATAGTTTATTTAGCGCATGGGGCATTTGTTGGTTATACATATTATACGTATTGTTTAGGAATGATGTTCTAACATTTACATGTGTCCGAATTAAATTGATATTTTGAAAAAACCGTTACACCATTTAAGGTGTGTCAGAATGTTGTTAAAGTAAAGAGCATTTTTCAAGATATAGACAGCTTTCAACTAATTATTTAAGACGAACATGTTCATTCACTATTCCTAACAGTCTCATTTCACTTCACACATGCCCATTAAGTTCAGTAGCGCTCCTAACGCCACAAAGCGCAGCAGATGTTCCATTCAGGTCGCACAATGCATTACCCATTAAAATGTTCAACTACCTAAAATGTCCAGTACAGCCAATGAGCCCCCATAATTTACCACCAAAATTGTGATACATAACAATGACATACGTAACGAAGTGTCATTGTCCCACAAGATTGATTGTACCAGCATTTGATAAATGAATAAGAGAAATATGCTCAGTGATGTATTACCCAGTACTCGCGACCTTAATCTGATTATGTGTGAATTCAAATTGCGTTGCGTTTTGAAAAGACTTTTTTTGGCAATTTGGCAATTTTTTGTGTTGTATGTCCCACACGGTGAGCCAAGCTTCGGCAAAAATGGGTCGGCTTAACCCGAGTGATACCAGGGACTCACAGAAAACTGGCGTGAATCAACCACAGCGTTGTGATTCACCATGTGAGGGAGATTACCGGAGGTACCTACATATCTTCCTCGGCAAGGCATTCCTTACTACTTTGGTGTTGCTGTTGCTTACCATCAGGTAATCCGTCTGCTCGTTGCTGACCTATGACATAAAAAAATAGTTAATACTGTTTAGAGACGAAGTAGAGCTGTATTACACCTTTTCTTTAAGTGACGCATATCAGTAATTACTGTTTTTTGTCCTTTATTTGGTCGTATAGGATTTTGTTTGTTGGGTTTCGAGAACATTTTTTCTAACTTGTTTTTGAAAACATTTGGTTTTTTACACCTTACCTTACTATGTGTGTATTTTTCTTCAATAAAATTTATTTCTATATAATTTTGTATTATAAGATGTTTAATTAAAACCACTGCATTTTAGCTTGATAGTCTCTCTCTAAGTCCCCAACTTCACAGTGGTTGGTCGCGTTCAATTTTGCAGCAATGTAGTTCTCAAGTCCACGGGTCCAACGAGATTGTATTCCGAAGGTTCCATTACCAATCTGACATGGCAGTGGTGTCGGGAAGTTTGTAATAGCGTTACAAAGTTTGTTTAAGAGCGTGTAACGTGTTGCCTCGGCATAACGTCTAGGGCACACGGATCCGGCGCTAATTCGATTGCCGTCGCTAGCGTCGGTTGAAAAATAAGTTTGGGTTTCAGTTTATGGTGTTACGTTGTGTGTACAAGGCTTTATTTGTTTGCGGTGAGCTGTTCTGTGGACCTGCTTGAGGTTTTGTTATTGTTTTAGTATTATTAGTTTGTTTTTCTTCTCATTTTGAGTGAGTTTTAGTTGTTTAAATATCAACCAACTACCTCAGTAGTTAAAACATCGATGTTTTAATGTGATTTGTATTGAACTTATTATAGGTATTCGGTATTCTTTCATAATGATAAAAAATACAGTATTTGCTTATTACCACATCATCCTTTATAATAAGTGTAAACTTAAACGTGTACAGAAGAGGCAGTTATTAGCAAAACGTAAAGACGCTTCACACGAGCTGATTGCAGACTGAACTTAACACACTCAAGAACGTGAATGAGTGTCATTAAGTCGAACATCACTTCGCAATTTCGTTGCTAATTTGCATTTTCGCCTCTAGATGCTTAATAAGCCCTCGCGAGTTGCTAAAGCACCCTGTAATCTTTTCTCGGGCGGTTATACCCGGATGAAGGCGGCGTGAACCAGTTATAACCCGACTAAACCGGCTGCAACTGGATTACGTGTCGCTGTTCCTGATAGATTTGCATTTGTTTAATTTGTTAGTATTATAATCTGTTGTTTATGTGCCATCATTTGAATAAATGTGAATTATTCATGTTGAATTTAGATAACATTATTACAGCAATTTATAGCTTGTGAAACCATTTATGTAAGCCTTGGGAACCATAATATTTTAAATTTTAGAAACATTTTGTTGATAAATGGCCATTGTAAAAATGTTGGGTATTATTATTGTTTCTTCAATTTCAGTTAAAATGAGGATAGAAAATAGAATATTTTCCAACTAAGTAGTAGATTCTATTTTTTTACTGTACCTACGTATAATTTAATTTAATTATTTAAACATGAACCTTAACCAAAACGCAAAAAAATATATAAAATTTAAAATTAGCCGTGGCAAATCTAGTAATTATTAAACCGGTTCTATTTGTGCAACGATAAAAAACTGATATCAAAAACAAAGTGACACTAAAATTAAAAACATAGGATAGAAATAAGTGCCTCATTTTACAATCTCATTTATACAAATTAATCAAGCCCAAATATAACTGTTGAGGCGTTCCCTTAACTATCATCAGACCCCTTATGACAATTACAATCCAAAAACGCCTATTTCTTTAAACCACGACTAGTTTCCCTTAATTTCCTGCATATACGGTTGAATTCAAATACAACCTCCTTTTTGGGTGTCAGATAAAAAGGGCTCAGTCCGGTCAACTAGCTGCCGCGAAACGTGTCGCGGGTTAGATTCTCACACGGAACAACTCTTTGTGTAATCTACAAATTGTTGGTACCGGGTCTTGGTGTCATGTGTATGTGAAATTGTATATTTAAAAATACACGACACAGGAGAAAATCCTAGTGTGAGTCAAAGTTTTTTTAATAAATTTTATGAGAAAAGTAACTTGGATCAAAGTTAAAAAAGATTTAAGTAGGTAATGTTTTTCACACAATCAGGTAAACCAGATTCCCTTACCTCACTCTTAACTTGAAAACTTCTCAAAGCCTGAAAGACAGAACATCCGATAGCACCTCAGCACAAAGTCACATCACTTCTCAAAGTTAGAGTGTACACAGTAATTATGTACCAGAAGCGTCCTTATATTTTGGATACGGTACTTTGTTAGGTCGTCATTGTTATTATTAAATACTTTACTTGAAAAGTGAGAGTACATGCGTTATTACGTATTTTATTCTCCAAAGCGATGGGCCAAAACCGACAGGTTTTATAATAGTCTACAAACAATTTCATATTTATAAAGTACCTTATCCAAAGTTAGTTTGGCAATGGCCATTAAACCGGCAACGCTAACCAATTGGGGGCGTCGCGAGCTAACCTTGTTTAGGGGTTCTTTGAAGAGGTTGCGGTGTGAACCGCTAGATGGCGTTACTTGTGACTTACTTTGAGTAAGCATCGCGGCTTGGTTAGTCTGTCGTGTGTTATACTTTTGTAAATACTTATTTTTATATGAAAAGGTTGGTTGTGAATTATGGACGAAATTTTTCATATTACGTGAGTTTTTTTTGTGCGGTGGCATTAAATCTTTTCTTTTTGGACAATCTATTTTCTTTTTAATTAATTTGACCAGAAACAAGTAATATATATAAACATTAGAAAAGTATGAAATAATTATCTAACACTAGACACACACTTATATAAACATCTACGCAAACCTCCACAAACATAAATATTCCAAACGAACTAATATTTTCATTTCTATCAACGGAAATTCTGTATTAGCATACCGAAAACCCTTTCACCATTTTAAAAATTAACTCCTCACTTAATTCGGTTCGTTTCTGAGTCGGTTATTGAATTAGCCAACTTAAGTTAACTATTCAGTTAAGTGGGTTAAACTGGCCAGGAGTTGCAAGTCGTTGGACACCGAAAATGTTCGCGTTAAGACGTTGTCCAATTTCGGTCCGTAAACTTTAAGTTCTCGTGGTTTCAGACGGCTGTTCTATGGCAATGTGTTTTGGGAAGCTTCTTATTTGTGTGTGGTTCACTGTGTGTTTTACTTGATAGTTAAGTTCAAAAAACTCAAAAATGGGATGAAAAAGTAATTTTACTTCTTTTTTAAAACGTTGCCCTACACTAGGATTTTCTCCTGTGTCGTGGGTGCGGTTACAAACATATACATGACACCCAGACTCGGAACAACAATTTGTTCAACAAACTTCTGTTAGGCGGATTGGCGATTTCAAACTTATAATTAAGTCCAGGTTCCCTCCACCGTATGTCATTGGAGTCTAAGCAATCATAAAAAGTACATATAACTCAGAAAAAGACTTGTATTTGCCAGGTTTCGAAACCTCGTGCATGAGAAGCTGACGTCCTTACCTCCGGACCAACACAACGTATTGATATTTACCTACCTTTTTTCTAGAAATATGTTTGAAAAAAGAATGATGACACAACACACTAAAAACAAAATCTCGTGCAAAATGCGTAAAATGACTAATTGTACAATTAGAAAACAAAATAAAATTTTGTAAGTATGTATTATAATTACAAGCACCCATTTCTTAACATCGAAAAACATAATTTCACTACTAAATAATAAATTCACTACATTTAAAAATTGAAAATTAGTTTGCCTCCTACTCCTCCACATAGCAAATTTTGCAATACATATTAAATGATACTAAACAGATATTCAATTAACGTTAACTTCCCACACAATTTAATATACAAAACATAATTTCCTTCACAGAAAAATAAACAGAATGAGAGTACGCTCAGATATTCAGTGCGTCCAAAAATTACTATTCATAACAAGACTGCAAAGGCGTTAAATCGTCGGAGTCGCTTCAACTAAATACAGGATAGTTCCGTCTTCGCAATTACTCGGACGAACAATCACGAAATACAGTTACGATGTTTTAAAACGAGCAGAAACGGGGACAACTTTCATAAATTCTTAATTAAACTGAATTTCGAAAATAGAATCGGTTTTGGGAGTTACTGCAATATTGTCATTTAATTTGCGGAGAAAGCGGAGAACATTGTAATACACACTTATCGTTCTCTTCAAAGATTTTTTTCTATGGTTAATTCACTATCATCATCATCATCATCAGCCTATAAGTGTCCACTACTGAGCAAAGGCCTCTTCTCACATCGAGAAGTTTGGGCATTAATCACCACGGTTTCTCAAGGCAGATTAGCTATTCCAAACTTATACTTAGAAATTATAAGTCCAGGTTTCCTCACGATGTTTTCCTTCACCCTATGTCAGTGGTGTTTAAATAACCATAGAAATATATAATTTGGAAAAAGTCGCAATTTTTTTCCAAATTATATGTATAGGCCAGGTTTCGAAGCCTCACCCTCGTGCATGAGAAGCGGGCGGGCGGGACTACTACACCTTTTGTAATTAAGTCACAGTTATGACATAATATACAAAACACGTTCTAATAAAAGTTACTTTGAAAAGCTATGGAATATAGTAGACGGTTGAATGAAATAAATTGGATCAGGATGGCTTTATAAAACCCTTTCAGTATGATCAAATAACTGAAAAAATATAGCGGGATAAAATCTAAACGCCACGTGTATTCATACCTTTGAAAGCTACCCTAAATAAAATAGCCATCGTATTTGTTTATTTTAAAGACACCTTTACAACTACAATTTAGAACCTTTTTTCAAATGCTATTAAATTCAGGACAACACAATAATTACTACCGGACCATTGAATACAAATACACGTTAAAACATAATTTAAAACCTTTCAGTATCGCCATAAAAAGATCCTCGTAAAAAACCTAATTAGTAAAGAATAATGTACACTGGTATTGTTGCCACAGAGTAGGAGAGTTGGTACAATTTCAAGTCATTTATTCCCAGTACGTGAGAAAAGTGTAAGGAGTTGTTACAATATGTGGCACGTTTGTTTACGGCAATATAATGTGAAATGAGTTCGGGAATGGTTACTTTTCTCGTTAAAAACTTGCTGGATTTACTGTTTAGAAGATAATGCGTCGCGTCGACAGCGTGATTCATGTGTTGCGATTATAAAGTTGAATGGGACAGCAACTGTGCGAAAACCAGTATTTTATTGTACTTTCACTTTCTGCACACGTTTTAATATGCAGTTTTGTGGAGTGTTATACTTTCGTAATTGTCTCTTATAAATGTATTTTTAGGACAACGCAACTCTGTTGTTGTTTCACGACGGTTTTCTGTGTTGTTGTTTCGAGGCCTCACTCTGGTATCACTCTGGTCTAGCCAACAAATTAGTACCGAAGCTTGGCTCTTTCTCACTTAACTATAATAATACAGAACTACAAAATTACTTTCAAGTAAGCATTTCAACAGCCAATTAAGTTAACATTCCTTGTAACAAAATACCCTAAACAAAATCCCTACCAGAGTAACAGATGGCATAAAAATACAAGTAAAAACACGTCGAGGAGTATTTTAATAAAAAAGACTGGCTGTCCACTTCATCATCCCTCTTCAAATACCCGAAACATTTTAATAAGCCAAAGATGACAAGTGAAAAAAAAAACAAAGAGTATAAAATACGATAAACGAAAAATGCAAAAAGATGGTGACATTTCGAAGCATCTTTTCTTTTGAATCGCTTGACAGCCGCTGTCATCTTTGACAGCAGCGGTTGACAATCAACAACTGTTTCCATTTTGATTGTGAAATAGTAATTTCTTATGAAAATTGCTCAGCTGAGACAGTGGATATTGCAAACTGAGGTTTAGCTCGGTGACAAAGGAAAACAATTACTGGCTTGTGGTTTAAACAGTGAAATTAAAAACTATAGTTATCAATTTTATATTTTTTAATAAATGTTGAAAATAAATCTATTTAGAACTAAAATGAATTCTTATGAAAAGACGTTGCCCCACCTTAGGATTTTCTCCTGTGTTGTGGGTGCGTTTACAAACATACAATTACACATACACAACACACCCAGACCCGGAACAACAATTTGTGAATCACACAAAGTGCGTGCAAAGGAATCTAACCCGCGACCGGTTGCACAACAGCTAGTTGCCCAGCCACCGTGCCAACCGTGCAGTCATTGTGGAGTTTACTTAAGGTTAGATCCATTTATTAGTTTGATTGATTTTTTATACGTCGGCAAACAAGCAGATGGATTACCCGATGGTAAGCAATCAGCGCCGCCCATGGACAACTGCAACACCAATGGAGTTACGAGTGCGATGCCGGCCTTTTAGGGATAACGGTTTCGAATACTTAAGGATTGGGATATATAATTAATAGCAGCCCGTCCCGGCTTCGCACGGGCATTAAACATTACATTTAGATTTGTTAATTTTAACACATTCATAATAATAATATGACACATATTCATCCCTTTTTGCGTCAAGCTCCTAAAAAAGAGTAAATAAAAAAAAATAAGAATAATTATATTCAGATATTATTTAATGATTTTTTATAGATAGACGATAGACCAACATACCTGTTGACCATGAGTAAAACATTTCTTTCGCAGATCGTTCCCTACTAATTCGAAGGTTTGGCCTTGGGACTCGTTAATTGTTAATGCGAAAGATGTTTTTACCGGAAATTGAAGCCGTTTAAATGGGATTGGCAGATCAGTTGGGATCATTGGTATCCTCGGTATATGAGCTAGTTGACCACCTGCTGGGCCAGTGATAATAGTTGCTACTATTAAATTGTCCTTTAACTCCTTAATAAGCAGCCTCGTCCCATTACACATGCTCGGAGGGTTTAAATTTCTTAAAAGCATGATTGGGATTCAGATTTTTAACGTCAATTCATGGGGTGGCAGTGTAGAAGGGTTCAACGAATTTAAAAATTCCTGTGGATAATGGACTGCATTTTCAATATTCGTTACAGTGTCGATCGATTTGTATGTTTTTGTTTGGCCGGGGACTTTTTGAACAATCAGATTGTTTATTTCATTGACAGTATCATTCTTAGGTGATACTATAGCCTGAGAACACAGCCAATGGAAGTCTCTTTCGTGCAAATTCTCGATATCAGGGTATACAGAATCTATTAAATTTTCCAAATTATGGAGTATTTGGCCTAAAGACTCATCCAGAAGAATGTCACAATGACCGCTTAAATTTGGAGTTGGAAAAATTCCTTCCCCAAGTTTTAGCAGTTGCTGTGGGAAATCGCTATCAGTGATTCCATGAAGATGAGCTCTCATATTTGTCCTTAATTTTAATGTTTCAATCGTAGTCCATAAGGGAGACGATTTTAAGCATGCCTTGATGATATCTGCTCGCGTGTCTCTGTTAATAACGGGGAGAGTCTGTCGAAAATCTCCAGCAAATACAAAAGTAATCCCGCCCATGACTGCAGAGGAGTTCCTTAGATCCTGTAAGGTTCTGTTCACGGCCTATATATGTGCTCTATGGCTCATCGTGCATTCGTCCCATATAATCAATGAGGCGTCTTGTAGTAATTTACCAATAGGTCCATTTTTGCGGATGGAACATGTAGATTGTTGTTAAAGATTGACGGATAGTGGAAGTTTAAAAGTAGAATGAGCAGTTTTGCCATCCTTCAAGAGAGTTGCAGCAATTCCTGAGGAAGCAACTGCTATTGCTATCTTCCATGATTGTCTTATCTTAGCAAGTATCAAATTCAATTCTTTTGTCATGAATGACGCTATCGACTATAGTTTCAAAAGCATGTCTTTGATCTTGGACTAACTTTGGCAGGTTTTCATTGACAAAAGCGGTCAAATTATTTGTATCATAGCGATGAGTCATAGTCTCTGCTGCATTGCTTTCTGTACGAACTGATGATGGTAATCCGAAATCACTTAGGCTTTTGTCATTTAATTGCAACAGTTTATTTGCTATTTGTATCAAATCTTCTGCTACTACCCCTACCCTACTGCTACCCCTGCCCGAGTGACGCCTACAACGCATAGCTAGCCGAATACAGTTTAGTTTCTATTTTTTTTTAACTCGTGATATCTTATGAATGGATTGACAGAATCGAATAATTCAAAAAGTAATATAAAGATATTGAAGCAGTCTTAAATAATACATCATTTATTTTGATAAGGGTTAATACCAAGGTACAAATAAAGAGCTTTTTGTAGCGGTGGTATTTTAATTTCTTTTTTTCAATAAAAAAACGCTTATTGTGACATGACTGTAATAGTTAGAGATATGTTGCCGCTGATTTTTTATAGATAATGGTGTGTTCTAAAAAAATGTAGTATATCATTTTGTTCTATCATCAATAGTTTTCGCAGCGCACGCGATGTAAGGTAGTTTTTTGATATTTTTTTCACACCTTGGATTACGTTATCGTAATTTTAGTAAGGATGCCTACTTTTTTGGAAAATGAAATATAGCCTATGTCACTCAGGAATGATGTAGCTTTCCAACAGTGAAAGAATTTTTCATATCTGCCAAGTAGTTTCGGAGCCTATTCAATTCATACAAACAAACAAACAAACAAAAAATCAAACCTTTCCTCTTTATAATATTTGTATAGATTAAGTTTTACCGTTTTATGCTTTGGTTATACTTTTTAAATAAACGTTTTCTTTTATTTTTTTAATTATATGATGTTTTCTAAGTGTAGGTGTTTATTAGTTTTAAGCAATAAATGTGTATTTTAAAGCATAATGTATTACATTTTGTCTTTTGAAGACTATTTGAACTGATTTAAACTTCAGCTAGGTTCAAAAAAGCCAATGAAATACTAAAACGTAAAAACTTTTTAAACTTCGTTTATTCATAGTTGCACACTCGTGTCGACAGCACTCGACATGTCGAAGTCGATATACCTATACAAATATAATTCCGTTTTATATTTTATAAACGTCACATAAAACACTGACCAATGTAAGCTTTGACGTATTTATTATAAACGTCAATGACAAAACCTCTGTTAAATTTGCACAGTACACAAAAACTAAACCATTTAAGTCAAAAACTTCAATATGACCACTCAAAAATATTTCAGAGCCTAACGCAATTAGAGACATAAAGCGAAACGCTTTCAAAACGTACATGTCACTGAGAGCCTGTTATTGGCGTACAAAATTACAATTTCCTATTTGAAGAATAGGAATTCCTGCTGTATGCTGTAAGTGGTAAAGTTCAGAATTGGGTTTGGGAAGTGCAAAATAAATTTTTGTTTCGCAAAGCTGGCCAGAGACAAATGACAGTGATATTGGCAGTTAAACCGACTAGCGTCGGTCGGCGTTTTTTGTCCACAGTTTTTAAGTTCGGCCCACTGTGCGGTATAAAGACTGCAATGTGTGCTGATTCTTATTGTTTCCTTCAACTTTAAAAGGTTATCAACATCCTGTTAGTGTGTGTGTAGAGATATGTTATTTTTTACTTTATGTTAATAAAATCTCTTTTCAGACGATTTGGAAGACATCCACTGCTGGACAAAGGCCACTCCCTTAGCTCACCACCATCCATAGACTACCAACGACTCAGACGATATCGTCAGTCCGTTACGCAAGACGTCTGCCCACGCTACACTTTGCGACATCAAAATCTTTCTAGAATCTAATTACTTGTTTTGCAAAACACAAGAGAAAATGATGTCACAAAGTCTGTCGAAACATTCAGGGCTTCATGGCCTATGAACACAAAATTAATGACTATTTACTTTGTACCTTCAACTTGAACTCTATCCCGTTAAACATTCCTTCGCCAAGTAAATTCTAATTAAAGAAGTTTACTCGTACTTCATTTATTCGAAAATTTTGTAGTTAATTGGAAGAGGTAATTGTTAACGAAGTTTAATCTGTGACCTTTTTCTTATTGAATGTTTATGTTTTAGGGACGTTTATTTAAGTCTCATTTACTGTCGATACTGACAGGAATGCAAGGGATAATGAAAGATAAAGATAAAAGATAATTTATTTTGTAAAACATGGGTGTTTGTGTACAAAGCAAATAATTGCAACATAAGGTGTAAAAAATAATAATAATCAGACCCTTACATGTTTTGCCTAGGATAGGCGTACAAAATTTTGTTCTATTTGAACCGAAACGTCATAGTTTTAGGCATCAATTAAGTAGGTATTCCTTCAGATTATAAAAACATTTGCTAATAAGAAATTTCTTCAATTATAATTTAAATTTATTTAAGTGAACTTAATTGAATCTATAAAATGCACATTTAAAAAAAGAAATGTAAATAAAAAACGGCAAATTTCGATATGTTTGGTGGTTTGTTACACATTTTCTTAAAAAAACTAAACGAATTTTGAAAACTGATCATATTCTACAAAAGTTATCCAGATATAAAAACACACGCAGATAACTCTGGTAAAATTAAAAGAAGCTATAATATCATAATAGTCTGTGTAGTTATTGACTGTCGACTCTCAACAGTTTTAAAAGAAAATCCTACTTTTACATGGCTCACATGGTGCTGAACGTGGTAATATTAAAAAGTAACAATTTCTTTAGATTATCTGATGGGAAACGGCGTAACAAGTGTGTTGCCAGCCTTTTGAGAATTAGGTTTTCGGGGATTAGAGGATTGCGGAGGGATAAATATGTTGTCCTTGAGGTTCACTTCTTTTTCGTACTTTTTGCCTGAACATTAGTGTTACATTGTTCTCACATATCAGAACCGACTAAATGATGTAACAAAGAAATGTATTGTAAAACTGATTGAAAAAGAGTAACCATGGAGTTTCTTGCTCGTTCTTCTCCATAGGAATCTACACTTTGGAACGAGCAAATAGCTCCACTAGAGGACAGACGGACAGACTGACACGCTTAATTTTAAAGCTCTTGTTATATACTTTTTTCCTTTTTTGCTTGCTTGACGTTCAAAAGTGCCTACTGTGGTCTAATTGAAATAAATGATTATTGACTTTGACTTTGATAGGAAGAGGCTTCCCGGATTAGGCCTCCAGTAACCTCACTCACTTCAAACACAACGATGTGTTTGTTTCACGTTGGTTTTCTGTGATGCCACGGTAACACTACGGTCAAGACAGCTCTCCTACTCTCCCACACAACGTGTTAATATTATAATACTCGTAGTAACAATGCTATTTTTTTATGGTCTTCCCTTAATGTGTAAATTCAAGTCAATGTTAGTGTTTAACAAGTAACGCAATGAACTATATCAAATCGCATCAACTTCGAATAGAACTAGCAAAGTCAAAGTCAAAAGTCAAAAATCATTTATTCCAATTAGACTTTTACAGGCACTTTTGAACGTCAAACAAAATTTTGAACATATAGTGTCAGTCTGTCGGTCAGTCCTCTTAGTGAAGCTATTTGCTCGTTCCAAAGTGAAGATTCCGATGGAGAAGAACGAGCAAGAAACTCCTTTGTTACTCTTTTTAAATCAGTTTCACATACAGATTCCTTTTACAAACAGTTGGTTCAATTATGTGAGAACAGTGTAACACTAATATTTATTCAAATATAAAAATAAAGTAACCTTAAGGACAATAGACAGTCTGGAGTGGACCAGTCCCAACTGACGGCGCCCGTTCACTAACGTATAGCAAATAAATACGTGAGAAAACAAAACGTTTACAAACTGAATGCAGAAGGCATTACAGAACTCAAACCAATTTATCCTCTAGCACTATCTAAACCAGCTAAACATCGTACAAATAAATTCAGACATTTCTATTAAACGAACGAGTGGAACAAGTGAGCTATGATTTAGTTCCGCGCAGCCATGTACCAACTCGAATTATTCATTTTAATGAGCAAACACTGGACATCAACATGGAGAGTCTCGTGTTCCTTTCGTGCATAACTACCTTGTTATTGGTGATAGTGCGTTTGTTTTTGGGAAAACAAATTATTGGCAGACCTACTTCTTATAAATTATAAGTATAAACTTTGAGTCACACGCCGAAGTACCTTCATATAAATATATACTTTTAAGTGTGGAAAACCCATGCTTCAAGACGAACACGAAATAGACACTTTATTTATATCTTTAAAATTTTGTTTGACGTTCAAGTACCTGTAATAATTATTATTACCTAATTGAAATACTTAAATGATTTTTGACCTTTGGCTTTTGAAAAGCCTGAGTCGGCCGGAGTGATATCACGGCCTCACAGCGACGTAAAGCAACCGTTACGATGTATTTCGCCGTGTAAGTGAGGTTACCGGAGGCCCAATCCTACCCCTCATCCTCAATACTGAAATTTTAAATCCTTGATGAGCCACAAGAGGCCGGCAACGTAATTGTAGTAGCACCTTTGGTATTACGAATGTCCATGGGTGGCACCGATTACTTATTCATCATCGGGCAATCTAGACCACCATAGAGAATCAATCAAGACTGAATATGATTGTCGGATCTCTACCAATGTAGATATTTATAAATAAAACATCACATTCACATAAAGTTATTAAGAACGAAACCGATACCAGTAATAATGCTTGATAATATTACACTATATTCAACATTGAAAAGGATTCTTAGCTACGACAAAAACCGTACATAAAAAAACCTTAACTTGTTCAAACTATTATACTTTCATTTTCTCTCACTTAATTTAAGCAAATAAAAAAAAAACAGTCAAAAATTTTCCATACAAGCGTGCACTGCACCCGTATTCCAGCGTCCGTCTGCTCCTTTATATTTCACCGGCACAGGTGTAATAACACTCCAAACACTACTTACAGGCGATGCAATGCAATCTGCCTTCATGACTTATATTAGCGCTGTGCCCGAGGTCACGTAGCCCTGGTTTATAGCTGACTTACCCACTTCTAGAATAACACACACGAACGTTACACTGGATTTTATACACCCAAGTGCTTGTAAGAATAGATGGGTTTAAATGCTCTGTTGTGTCTTTTATTTGTGGTATAAAATCTCGGCCTGAGAGTGCTCCGTTCTTCACAATTCTCCGGCTATGAGAGTTTCTAGTGGACTTTTGTTCTAATGCTTGAGTTACGGTGTTTTGTAAACGATGTATGAATGTTTGTTGTATGCAGAGACATACACAATAAGAAAATTTGAATCTCATCCGTGGTACTGATGGCGCAGTAGGTAATTACTTAGCCAGGGCTTCAATTATGCGGTCAACAGAAGTGTGAGATGCTTCGGTACGAATGCCGACTGGAAGGGCCGACTCGACCGGAGTGACAAAACGGCCTCTCAGAGAATCGGCGTGAAACACCACTTACGTTGTGTTTTGCCATGTGGTGAGGTTACCAGAGGCCTAATCCCCCCATCCTTAATCCTTAAATCAATAATAATCCGCTATTAAGTATATATATTATAATAACTGCTTTAGTATTAAGAGTGTCTATGGGCGACGCTGATTGCTTATCACCAGGTCATCTATCTGCTCATTTGCCAACCTATGACACAAAAAAACCAAAAGTTACTTAATAAAATAAATAAATAATAAAAATACATGTTGGTACTTCAAAAACTCAACAACTTTTCGTCCACTACAAAAATTCACAGTTAATGAAAACTCATTTACATCGGCCATTTGGTATTTCTGTGTTTATCAGTAAACATGGCATTACAGCGGTGAATCAGGGGCGGTTTGGCTCGACGACAAATCGGGGTATAAATCAAGTGGGGATGTGCACTCCCCCCGCGCCTCACCCCGCACCGCGCATTACACCGCTTTTAATGATTCATGTTTTGTTTAAACTTAATTAGAGCAATGCATGGTATCTTGCAGCGAGATTTGCTTTTGTTGTGTGGGATAAAACTGGGATGTTGTATTACCAACTCTACGTGTAGTCCAGAAGGATTAAGTTTGTTTACCTTTACGTATGCATGGTAGTTACTTTGGTCTTTGTTCAATTAAGAAAAATTGTATTTTAGTATTACACTACATTGCATTAATCAAAATTGATGTACTGAATGTTTTTTTTTTTATTATACTTCCAATATTGACCTACATGGAAAGGCAAGCAGCTGCATCTCTTATATTGTGCTACATAGTTTTAACAATATAATGGGACCAGATACACGAATATGTTGTTTTAAGGTGGGTGGATCGTCCAATTAGTTTTCTCGCCCAAGGTGTGGCAAATGGAATGGTCTAGACTAATGTTATTCTTCTTTCAGTTTGGCTCGCAACCCCGGCTGAGAAAACCCTACAGCTGGATATTCCAGTCAATGCACACTACACCAGGCCATTGTCTGCGGAGTCACACTCTTCAGGAATGAGGTAACGATGGAGAAGATTAACATCAACAGCCCTTACAGTTCACAACTTGACTAACAAGGACCTCTTCTACGAAAAAGAAGAGAAATAATTTTGCCACCTGGCAGGTGGATTGGTGATCGAGTATATGTCGTGAAAGTTAACAGAAAGTTATTCAATGTTTCTTGATAAGTACCAGTTTCTATTAACACCATTAAATATATATAATTAGCATTTATAAAGAATTAGAAATATTTTTTTGTATTATCTTCTAATTATGAATCTGATTTCCGAGCGAAAATTATTTTGTTGCTTAATAGTCCTGATATTATTGTCATTTCAATTACTAGAAATCGTGCATATAAAAAACAAAAGTGCTTAGAAAGCAAATCCTTAATTACATATATAAAACGTATATTATTATATAAATCTGTTGCTCTTTGTTTGAACGTCTCAATTTGAGTAAACTTATTTCTTAATTTGGGGCTTCCTCTTCGGGTTGTCTTCTAATAAAACAAATAAATATAATAATTTTAATAAATAATATTCTTAGAGCGAAAATTTGTAAGCCTGGCTGGATAGTAAGACGGATGCTTTTTGATCATTCAAGTAAAAACTATAAAACAGATCTGAATGAAATTTGCCACAGAGACAGATATGAATTTAAAATCTCCTCAACTCTGCTGAATAGCTGTAAATAATTCTTCTCAATTAATTCTAAATGTTCTTTCTCACTTCAAATACAAGCAAAACCTCAAAACTAAAGCTCTAGTTACTTATTAGACCTGCGGGTTTCCTTGGAATCTCCGTTCGTTAGTTACAAGCCACTAATTGGCGCCGTTACGAACCTCAGCCGTGACAAATCTGTGTACTTTACTGCTAAATGGATCAGCACGCCATTTTGATATGCTGCTACTTTGCTACCTTCCTATTAATTATATCGAGGTTTCTATAGGCTGGCTGCTTTTATTGTGTGCGAGTTTTAATTAATATATTTCTTATTTGGAAGAATATAGAGATAATTTTTGTATATCAAGTATCGTGAGGCTAACTTATTTTATTGGAAATACCTAGTTATTCAAGTTAATCATCTGAAAAAAATCTCTCGTAGTTCCAAATTACAACGGTAGTCTTATACACGAGCAGCCTGCGCGTCGCACCAGTCGACTCTAACTCTGTCTGTCTGTCTTTTCTTCACGCCTAAACTACTGAACCGATTTCTACGTGAAATTTGGTACAGACATTGTTTGGAGCTTGAGAAAGGACAAAGGACACCTTTTTATACAAAAAATCTGCAAGAAATCACTATTCCACGCGAACGAAGTCGCGGGCAAAAGCTAGTAATTACATAAATGTGTTAATTTCCGAAAAAATATTTTGCTTAAACATTCAATTCAGTCAATCACTTTCTTTTAAACTACATAGATACTCCCGGATTCTTCAGCTTAGTTCATAGCTATAGATCATCCATCAGGCATAGTGAAGCTTCCCAACATCGAAAGAACTTTTCAAAGTCAAGTAGTTTTCGAGATTATTCGATCCAAACAAATAAACAATCAAAAGTTTTATAGCATAAGTATAGATATAGGCATTGAGGCGTGCAATACCAACTATACATAGTTTAGTTACCCAATATTTTAGCTGAACTAAACGTACAGTGCAATAAACACAGATATAGCTACAGTTTTGCCGACTCGGATTAAATCATAACTCTGTGTTATCGGATTTAAATGTTAGCGATGTATGTTCCTGTGTTTTTAACTTGTATTTTTGTTACATTATCGGCTTGTATGTTGTTATGTTCGTAGTACAAACACTGATAGTTATTTAAATTACTAACATATTCCATAATTCGGTAGTTGTCAACTAGTCAAATTCAATACTTTTATCCAAATGTCAAAAACGATACTTTTCTATGAAATTTGTATGAAAAACTGGGATATGACGTCATAGTATTTATACGTCAAATAGCTTACTTATTTCTTTAAAATTAGCGAAAATATATCTAAAATTTAGTGTATCGATCGATTGATGAATGAAAGTATAGTTATTTTTCATTATTGTATTGTATTGAAACGTCGAATTAATTTATTTTTGATCTAGGAAACTACCCAATTATTATTCATCAATATATAAAAACCCGTTGTAGTTAGAGTCATATTTAATTTTAACTTTTTTTTAGCAAACCCTGAGTAACAGAGTCTTTCAAACTAACGCCTTGCTTACATGACGTAACATTATTTCAGCTTTTCATAATTAATTATTATGTTTTCGGCTTACTCACGTAATTGTTTGACGAGATACTCGACTAGTTTCAAGCCATGCTAGAGGCCGTATTCATAAGCAGCATTCCGCGACACGTGAGTACGCCGTAAAATTATAATAGAAACTTTTCACAAAAATAATATTCTTTACAGCACGAGATAACAATATAATACCGCAGATAAAAAAATCCGTTTATCTTACCGAGTCCAGGAAAACAATAAATCAACAACTTTCTTCATATTCACAAGTTCGCGAGCCCCGAAACGAAAGATGTCGTCGGCACATCCCATCCCATCCCATTAATTTCATCCTTTCACCGCCAGTTTTTCAGCTCATACAATTTTAATTCAAGCCCATCTACGTAGAACATAAATATATAACTTCAGCATTTTTCCTACTAATATTTCCCTCGTGAACTATGCATGCGGCTTGTGAAAAATGAAGGTTCGGGGAAGACTTTTACACTACGCGACCTTTTATTTTCTTTTGCTATTAGTCTTTTGTAGTTATAGGAATCATGTATAGATTTCTCAAAATTGTTTCAGAATGTCTTTGGTGAAATTTCGTATAAGTACAATTTCTAAAAAAAGATAGTACTTAAATATTATTTTATTTGATTAAAATCAATAGTATTATACTTTAGAATAATCTTTCGGCCAGGGTATTTTCGGCCCGATATGACATTCACACTTTCAAGATACGAACGTACGCTTTCTTAATAGGTCGGCAACGCGCCTGTTCTGTTGACTTCCTTGGTGTTGCAGGTGTCCATGGGCGGCGCTGATCACAAACCATCACGTATTTCTGCGTGATCCGTCTGTTCGTTTGCTTGCTATTCCATGAGAAAATCATAAATAATTATTATTGCTTACTTCATAAGACACACAGAACCAAAACATCACATCACATCTTACGACTAAACAAAAATAGTACCAAACAAATAAAACACTACTATACCACAGAAAAAATACTATGAAATATTTTTGTCATTTTCCACATCTATCGTATCGTGGTCGTATCGTAGGGTGTAAGTACATCGAGTATTTATGATGCAGTGTGAGTAGTGCACATGGCGCGCGGTCGTGTGATTAATAGTCGAATTACCAGCAGACACCTAGTGTGTGTTCTTCGCTTTATGCCCCACGTTGCTGATGGTGCGCTAATATCATTACTGAAATAGGCTTCCAATCTTGTGAATGTACTTTTATAGTCTCAGATGAAGACTGTTCAGATGGGGATATGTTTTGTTTTCGGATTCTAATCTGTGTGTTTTCTTACTTTGTGTGAAAATAACTTTGAATGACAAGCCATTTAAACGCCATGAAAGAATGACATATTGCACAAAAAAAAAACAGAGAATTTTATTGAAACAATGAATTTATTTTTGCAAATAGACCATAAAACGGCACTTTTAGACGTCAAGTTACATGTAAAAAACTATCTGAAGCCGGAATCTCCTATCTATTCTGGGAACAAAATCAGAGGTCATTAGCATCGAATCGTGATAACAAAGTATTGTTTTTTGTTAACCTGTTCCGTGTTATAGACAAAGACGCTAATTATTTGATAAATAGGATTTTTTTATCTTTAGTTTACACTGAGTTTAGTTTCAAAGCTGATACATAGTCAGAATCGAAAGCCTTTGGCTCGCTAGTGACTATTCAACTTAAAAAAACTAATGGAAACAAACACTGAAACAGAATAGAATAAACAGCATTCGCAAATGCTTTCAAGAATCACTTACCAACTTAATTTTTTTACAGAATTTGATACATAGGTATGTGTTAGCAAGTGCTAATTAGGTTAAATCTTGAATAACAAATAAATAAACAAATTCAAAACATACAAGGCAATATATCTCGCACACTATCGTAGTGTACGGGTATCTCTCCCCACTATTGCTTATAGACGCTTCCAGTAATTAATCACTCTGCTAATCCCACGAGTGGCTTTGTCTTCGGCCTCAAAAATGTTGGCTACACTAACAAGCTACGTGGAAGATATATTGGCAACTTATTCCCTTTACGGAAATTATGTACGAAGGTAAAGCATGTTGGTTGTAACTAAGGCACATTTTCCTTTGCGCATTTTGTTCGGAGCTTACGCTTAATATTATTACGTTCATATTTATTAATGGTTTATTCATGTTTGTTAGTGAATTTCCTTTTTGTATATAATGTACTTTTTGGTGCTTGCAAAACTAAAGTAGACTTAAAGGGATTAAAAATATTTTTTATTTAATCTACAGCCCCACAATATATATGTACCTACATTTGGTAGTAATACTTGTAAGTCTCTACAATATTTGCAATATGCATTAAAATATCAAGCTGGATAACGGTGGGCGCCAATTTATAGCAAAAGTTCAGTAAAAATGGAGTTGGACGTGATCTCAATTCATGGTGAGGTTTAAAATGAAAGAAAAATAATCAATAGATAGAGCGAAATAATAAACGAAGATATCTCATCTCATCTCCTGACTATTATGACATAACTTATGACTAACCAGAGGAAGTACCAGGATGTAAAGACAAGTAGTTCATGTGTTATTTCAGACAATAATTCGTATTGACGCCAATTTTTTCTCATATCCGTTCTGTAGTTTTAACGTGAAATAGTAAGAAGCATCGATCATCATTATCATCATCATCAGCCTATAAGTGCCCACTGCTGAGCAAAGGCCTCTTCTCATACGGAGAAGGTAAGCAGCATTAATCACCACGCTTGCTCAATACTCATTTAGAAAACCAATACCTAAAACTAAAACTTTATTGTCATAAAACATTCCCCATTTGAAACTTCATTTTTTCACTAACAGGTCGAGCATTAAGATGTTGTTTCCCACACATTGTTGTAACCCAAAGGTCACTGTGGCTTGGACCAATGACAAATTGTCGTATAAATCAGATGACGTGGCACCTGCACTTTGCCCTAGTTTGTCCGACTTGCCCGTCTTGCCCAGCTTGCCCTGTCTTGCCCTGTCTTGCCCCGACTTGCCCATATAACCTGCCTTGTCCCACATGTTAAGTAAACACTGCGTTTGTCGACTTGCATTTGTCTATGAGATAACTGCGAGCTGTATTTATCGTGTGTTGTTTATCTTTGTAACACTTGTATATTTTTAATGCGGGTCTGTGTGCTACAAAGGCTTATTTATTTTTCAGTTTATTATTCTACTGTCTTCTTATTTATTTTTACGTTCACATTGGATAGTAGTTCGTTTAGATTAAAATAATTTGACTTAAAGAAAAGTTCTTAATGCCAAAAAATGACGAAACACAACGCTATGGTTGCATCACGCCGGTTTTCTGTAAGGCCGTGGTATCACTTCGGTCGAGCCGACCCATTCGTGCCGAAGCTTGGCTCTCCCACACTTATCTCTGTTCATATTAAAATTGATCTCAAGAAATGTTATCCGCATCATCAATATAAACGTAATTGGTTATTAGTAAAGTCAATTATCACAGTCCAGATCAACAAACAAATTCACCAAAGAACACAAGCCGCTATTAATCTCATCATCACCTGCAGTAATTTCGTCCACATCATTCGCGCTTTCAGAACAGAACTCCAATTTCAATTTGAAGTCAACAATCAAGCTTGGAGCGAGACAAAGAGAGTTCCGTATCTATCAAATTAATTTTACTCTGAGCTGGCGAATATTGGGCGCCATTTTTATAAAATCTCGACGATGCAACGATGCAGTTGCGTTATCACTGTGAACGACATATCCGATATGGCAGATGACAGTTTGTGTTGTGTGATTTTAAGCGATTTTTTTTCAATAGTACTGGTGTTTGCTTCGGGCTCACTTGAGTGTAAGGTTTTTTTTTAATTGAATGAAAGTTTTAGAAGAAAATATGTTCTGGTTTGCTAAGTATTGGTTAACGAGTGTAAAAAAGATTTTTTGTTTATTCTATGTTATATCTCGTGTAACCTTTTAATGCATGGCGCATACAATTCTGAAGTAGAAAAATTAGCGTACTATTACCAACTTGTGGGCGATATGTTACTTAGTTATAAAAACAGAAAAATGAAATAAGATTTATAGGAAATACAACAGACAAACCCGATACGGACAGACAGTTAAATTAAATTATAGAGCTTTGACCACGATAGTGATGGCCCCCAGAGACGAGCCAATGATTTATCGCCGCTCACAATTAATGATCAATATGAGAATGATGAATGTATAAAAATTTCACAATCCCATAAATTATTGCTTTACCAATTTTATTTTAATCACAGTTACATCGAAACGTAATCTATAAAAAATATTGTACTGTACTATTTTTAGTTTCAAATGATTATTTGTTGTTTTTTTCGAAATATGATATTGAATTATTTTGTTGCGCAGAAAACACGTTATAATTTTAATAATCGCGCTTACTATTATTATACTATTATCCTAAATGTATAAGTGACAATATTATTTTTATACACATTGACAATTATAGTATTGCGTATAATTCAACAAATTAAAGTCAAAGCAAAACTGGATGTCAAGTTTAATTGAAAAGATTTTTAACGCAATAAAACCTATTCATTTTGCCAAGCACGTTGACTGAGCCAGCCGCTGTCCGTCTATCACCGCAGCCGCTTTAGCGCTGAGCCTGCAGCGTCAATCACACAATCTTTCGTACTACAAAACAAACAATGAATGAATTGCACTGTCCAAGTTGTGTAAATGTAGCGATTTATTTGCTTAATTGGTAAGTTTTTGTACCAAATATGTTTTTAATTCTTTATATTGTTTCAAATTCGTTTTCTTTTTTTTAAATTTAAGGTCTCATATGGCTATTTCTTTGTAACAAATACATAAGTAAGTTTCTTAGATTTTTTCTGATAATATTAAACTAATATTTTTAATAGTTGTATCAAGCTGAAAATGACAATTAGGTACTTATTTCATAGGCACCGTGACCTCGGCCCAGAGCAGGAGAAGGAACGGGGGTTTTTAGTCAGTAAGAGTCTGACACTCTCTCTTGCCTTACCCTGGGCGGGAGAAGTCATTGGATTATTTTCCCCTGACAATAAAAGGTACTTATTTCATAATAATCTCTACAAAAAATTATCCACTCCTTCCAACGGACACGGTACAACACAATTATAAAACCCTAAAAGCACAGAAAGGCTTACACATTACGCCAATTCCAATGGAAACAGAAATATAATATTCGTTTTTTGGTTTATTCAACTAAACCGGAATTTTGGCATAATCCTTTGCAAATTGCCGACATATCCTAACAAGTTGGTGACGTAACATGACGTCAGGCAGGTGCTCTAACCGCAGTCTGCCATAGATTGATGATATTAATCCGGAGCCCACCACAACGCTGCGTCGGCTCCTGCGGCGCTAATTGTAACATCCTGTATAGTGAAGTCTGAATTGATATCGCAGTTTGTTTATTGCTGATTTTAAGTAGCTGCGATGTGATTGGCTATTTTTTGACTTGCGAAAGTTAGACTAGATTTTTTACTTAAATCTATTTGTGACTTAGAAGAATATGAATATAGGTATTAGGTACCTAATTAAAGAATTTTATCAAGAAAAAATACTTCTTTAAAATGAAACATGAGATATATCTTTTAATAGTTGTCATCGTGACGTTCTACGACGACTAAGCCCTTTGTTCTAAGACGTTCTAAATTGATTGAAAATAACAACTTAATCCAGTGAATTCATTGTGAAAAGCTCGACTAGTTTCAAGTCACAACGAGACTCTTATTCATGAGCATCGAGTGCGTTCCAGGCGACGACGTGCAGCCATTCGAACAACGTGCATGCTGGACAAGTCGATATTATCAATAAATGAAGAAAATATTAATTAAGTGTAGTATGAAATTAAGTGTCGGTGAGACAAGCTTCGGCACGAATGGGTCGGCTCGAGCGGAGACACAGAAATTGATACCACGGCCTCACAGAAAACCGGCGTGAAACAAACACAGCGTTGTGTTTTGCCGTGTGACTGTGTACTGGAGGTCCAATCCTTCCCCTCCCCCAATCCCTCCTCAATCCCTAAATCTCCAAATCCCTAATCCCTAAAAGGTCGGCAACGCGGGTGTCCATAATCATTACCATAATCCGTCTGCTCGTTTGCCGACCTATTACAAAAAAAATGAAATATACCCTTAACAAAAAACCATAGCTGATGATGTGACCTAACCACATCAACCCAAAAACGTAATTAAAGTAGATGACGTCAATCATCAAAAAAGGCTAGGTACAAAATAGTTCAAAGGCTAGTTGCGGCGTAATATTGACTAGTTAGTGCAGAAAGCCGAGCGGTGCACGGTCGGCACACATTTGTCAGCCGCACTAGAGACCTTAATGAATACTTTATCGAGTGGACAAATGGTGGCCGTTTGAAAATAAATAGCATTTTTGAAATTGTTCTTTGTAGAACAGATTAGAAATGTTTTCGTGTTTTGAATTTAGGACCTTATAACTATTTGGATTTAAGCTACAATTTGCTACCAGCGTAATATTTTATTACTTATATCACATTTTAATGAGGGTGCGGATACGAAACCTGGCAAATATCAATTTGACTTTTTCCGAGTTATATGTATTGTACTTTCTATGATTATTTAGACACCGACATTCGATGAAGGAAGACATCGTGAAAAAACCTGGACTTTTAATTTCTAACGATAAGTTTGAATTCACCAATCCGCCTTGAGTAACCATGGTTATTAATACTCAAACATTTTACGTGTGAGAAGAGGCCTTTGGTCAGCAGTGAACACATATGTATGGGTTGATGATGATTAGTCTCTTTGCCCGTACAGGGCTTAAGTTTTTTTTTTTTACTTGCTATAAACTCGTGCTTGACTGCGATCCTATCTGATGGTAAGCAGTGATGCAATCGTTGATGGTAAGGCGCACTAGTTTATTAAGAGCCTATTCACTCTAGCCTTGCAGACACCTAAATTATATTTGGACGGAAAGACTGCAGCCGGCAAACTGTTCCAATCCCTCGATGTACGCGGTATAAATGACGAGGCAAAGCGCTTAGTCCGGACCGCAGGTGTCTCAACAACGTAAGGGTGGATACTTGCCGTACGCCGGGATGTCCGAAGGTGAAATGGGGATGGCGGAATCAAATCGTGCAATTCCTGCGCACACTCCCCAAAATGCATACTGTAGAACACCGCAAGACTGGCTACTCTGCGCCTGTGCTCGAGACTCTGAAGATTGGACCCAACCAAATCCGAGTCACCAATCAGCCTCATTGCACGCCTTTCCACCGAATCCAAAGCCGCTAGGTGGCATTTTGCAGCACCAGCCCATATGTGGCTGCAGTACTCCACACGCGATCGGACCTGTGCTTTGTATAACATTAGAAGTTTTACAAATGGCGTAATACATTGCAAACTATACATGAAACTTACATAATATATTGTACTACATAGAATGCACTAAATACCGCGACCACTAGCCGACTAGTAATCAAACTAAACGCATTCTCTGTAATGAATCCCGCAGCATCCTCACGCTGGTACATCGGAACATTGCAGTCGTAATGTAGTGTACCGTTAAGAGAGCAACGCGTAAAGTATGCGAACTAAATGTACGCTATAAATTGTACGGGCTGCACCGACGCCCGCATTGGCAACGGTTTATGGCTCGGAGATAGGAATGAGAAGGACGGCTGACTTGTTGGACTATCGGGTATTTTTCACATCACATAATCAGCCTATAAGTGCCCACTGCCAAGCAAAGGCACGCGGAGAATTTTTGATTATTAATCACCACGCTTGCTCAAGGAGGATTAACGATTTAAAAACTTAATTCCAGGATTCTCTCATGATGTTCTCCTTCACCGTATGTCAGTAATGCCTAAAAACTGGTCTACACACTTTTACTACTGGGTATTACAGATACTGATTTGATATTATATCATTTATTTTATAAGCAAGTGTGGGCCACCATAATTCGGCACCATTGAGCCGGATCAACCGGATTGGCACCATATGGCCGTGCAGAAAACTAGCGTGAAACAAACTTCTCCTTATCTTCTTGTGAAAGCCCAATTCTTATCCTTCCCCCATCTTTTTACATATATCCTATCCCAAAACGCTAATCTCCGTAAAGATGGTAACGCACTTCTAACTCCTTTGGTTTTGCAGGAGTCCTTGGGCGGCGCCGAAGGCTTACCACCAGGTAGGTTAGCCGACAATTACAAAAAACACCCACTAAATACAGAAACATGTACGTACCTGACCCACGAAATTTATGATAGCTGTTTTAGACTTGTCATCCACCAAAAGATTAAAAAGAGAAGAATACTACAAAACTATGTTCACTCGTGCGCTGCGCACGCTCAACACGGTGGCTAATATCATTGACATATTTAACTGTCCACTGAGCGAGTTCACAAGGACCACTTACTGTGTCGTATGTAAGCAAATATAGTTTGTAATTTAAAATTTAATAAGTTTATACTAAGTTTATTATAATTAAAGTTCAAAGTCAATAGTTTAGGAAATATATTTTAAGTTGCTATGTCGAATTATGTTAAGTTATCTGTAATGACAAAGTAATATGTGGAAATAAATAAATAAATGATATTTGCATTTTGCATACACATTTACTAACATATTATGAAAATAATAAAATGTTGTGTTTATTAAAAATACTCTTTTCCATCCGCGTGACCGTTAGGCCATCTAATGAGTGAACAACATTATAAATCTATAAGGCCGTCTCTTCTAAAACACGAGGAAAGAAGAAGAAATTATTATTAAAAAAACAAAATACCCGACTGCACACTAAAAAAAGAGTAAAACAAGCCGCACAATACAAATTTACTGAATATAATTTATAAATGTTGATGGAAAGCATCGCAGGCGGGGACCAACAGAGGCTTATTTATAGTCATTTCTGTTGTGCACCATTTAGCAGAATTTTCGTTGGTGGCGGTCAAGGTGGTCCCCGCCTGCGATGCTTTCCATCAACATTTATAAATTATATTCAGTAAATTTGTATTGTGCGGCTTGTTTTACTCTTTTTTTAGTGTGCAGTCGGGTATTTTGTTTTTTTAATAATAATTTTTTTATTTATAACTTTTTAGCTGTTTTTATTTAACGAAAATGTTGTAGATGTAGAAGACTATGTATATGTAAGTACCATTTTAAATTATTTCGACGACATTTGGCTCCGCACCGCGCCGCGCGCCGCATGCCAGGCCACGCCCTATCTTTTTGCTTGCTAACGCATGAGTTGCTTTGCGTTGACGCAGAATTAACATGTTCCCGTGGTAATTTTGAGAAAAAACGTATCCTATATTAATTACTCCCATGATTGAAATGAATCTAATGATACCGCATACATATTTTTTTAAAGGGAAATTTAGAAAAAATATTATTATGTCTTTATCCCGTGGGACTTTTAGGATAAAATGTATCCTATGACACTCCCGTAATCAAGACAAATCTAACGATACCTCATACATCAAAATCCATCAAGCCGTTTAGGCTACAGGAGGTCACAAAGGAAAAGACATACATACATACTTACATACACTCGAAAAACATTACCCTCCTTCTTTGGCAGTCGGGTAAAAAGAAGTTCATAACATTTTAACTTTTAGAACAATTCAATTATTTCGTACCCAACTAGTTCACAATTCCTGCTCGCCGTGTGTCTTAGGTATAATACTACGAAATGTGGATAGCACAATGGTAATTAATGTTAAACGCTGCCGGTTTTAGGCGCAGTGGAAAAATAGTGCGATATGCTTGAGGCTATTCTGTTCACAGCTTGGTAATGTCTAATTTTCTATATTAATATTAATAAAACATATTTGGCTTACATACGTAATCTAAAGCGTAATGTACAAAATGGTGATAATTATGACTTCTAGAGAATGTATGAATATGTTTCTTTATATATATGTAGTATCTTTCCCTTACCCTTTCCCAAAATCTCCAAATCCCTAATCCCTAAATGCCGACAACGCACTAGTAACTCTTCCGTCGTTGTGGGTGTCCATGGGCGACGCTGATTGCTTACCATCAGGTTATCCGTGTGCTTGTTTGCCGACCTATAAGTAAAAAAATAATATAAAAAATGGAAACTTTTATTATAGTAGTATAATATAAATAACTTCAAGAGTACTAAAACGGATTATATATAAAGAAAAATAAGAAGTCGATTTAAAAAAATATGTCTCCGTTTAAAACTTAAGAAACCTAATTGTAGATCTTGATCGAAGAAAGTTTTAGTAAATTGTTAACTGGAACATTGTTGGAAAGATCTAAAAGAAACTGTGTCTAATAGAAAAACGATTTGCAAAGCAAATGAGAGGAACGAAGCCCTAGAGAATTGGCCTATCGACACAATTTTGTTTTATCTTTAAGACATAGACGAATAAATAGCAAATAGAGCGATTAAGGTACCTTTCGATCAGCCCTCGATCTAGATGAATGGTAGGATTAGTTGTAGGACCGATAAGGGATTGAATGTTATGAAATAAATTAGGGTCGTGTGTAATGGGCTTTAGTTGGACATACGTTTCGAGACTTTTTGTCTGAATCAACTGTTCGAAATTTGAAATTGAGGGAATCAATTGTAGTAGAATTTTATGATGTGTGGTTTTATCAGACGTATGTACATATAATATAAATACAAATAAAAACAATTTGGTCATGACAACAAGTTTGGAACTAGGTGAGGAAAACTGGTTATTTAGTAGACGATTATGTATAAACTGTTCGCAACGTAGTTACCGTCCCTAACCGCCAGCTTCATCTAGTTTTTCACATATAATTTGACGTGTAAAAGTACCGTTTTATGGCCTATTTGCAAAAATAAATTCATTGTTTCATTGTTTCATTGTAAGCTGCATCATATCAAACATCCATTTGGGATGAAGTCTGATCTAAATGATGACATTGTCAGTCGGCACAACGTTTCTTACAATACGTATAAAAAAAAACAAACATAATGAAATGGATTTTAATATCGACTATTGGGTGTAAAAATGTGACTTATTTTGAAGGGCTCAATAAGGTAAACATGTTGCACCCCTACCGGACCGGTCCGTTCTACGGCCCGTGTCCGGCATACGAACAACCGTAAGATAACCGATCTTTTATCGTCAATTGATGTATGTGCTCCTTGATACTCGGGAACAAACATACCATTGTGATCATGTGAAAAATTACCTTTGATGGCTTGTAATTGATAAAATCAATGACTGCGCCTCTAGCTTGCATAACACTTACACATCTTTTTTTTTTGTGAGGGGAAAATCATCAAATGACTTTTCCTGCCCAGGGCCGGGAGGGAGGGAGTGTCAGACTCTTACTGACTAAAAACCCCCCCGTTCCTTCTCCTGCTCTGTGCCGAGGTCGCGGTGCCTCATTGCGCTTACCCCGCAACCCCGGCAACACTTACACATCTGCGATCAATCAAATTGCAATTTTGGCACTTTTGAGATGCCTATTATTTTTATTCATGACTGATTTGAATCATTAAAACACTTCTCCCGCCCTGTGTGAGACGAGAGATTGTAACAAAATCTAATTGACTAAAAATCATTCCATTCCTGTTTTCTGGTGTAGGCCGGGGCCGCCGTATATTGTTGTAGTTGCACCCGCAAATCATGGTTTGATATCAGCCCTAGTGCGCTTCATATGGGAACACTCTAGTCTCGGTCTGGTTGCACGGCGAATTAACCTCGCCCACTGTCCGTATTACGCAAACTTTGGCTAATCTATACTAGGCTAATTTCTGTTATATAATCGTGACGACTCAAAAAGATAGACAACAGATGGCGTTACAAAACCTACATCGCGCAAATGAAGTTTCCGCGCTAATAAACACAAATAGAAAGTCCAAACGTACAACTGTTGAGCAGAGCCCGCCAGGTGCGATCACCTCGCCTGGTCGGAGGATCCTTCTTTTCCGATATTAGGGAACTTTACTCTCTGATGCCTAAACATAAATCATTCAGTCTGATCAAACTGAATTGGGACAGATTCTCTTGTTCATTTGTACATAATCTGGGTACAAATCCAGTTGGCATTGCTTCTTTCATACGTTCATCCAAAATACCAATTTAACTTGCTGGACCCAAGGACTTAAGCTTATCGGTCACACCAATGACCACCTGTCCATCACACCACACGCTAAATAACAAAGCATTTCTTTAATTTAAATCAATGTTCACTGTAACATAACACGCAGGTTTCCTTATTAACTATTTACAAACATAACATGTTCCATTTTCCAATTCCCAAAAAAACAATTCTCGGCTCACGCGAGCCTTGCCCGAAATTGATTAATATCGAGTAAAAAATGTAGCCTAACGCTTGCTCGATATAGATTTATGATCCCCCCAGCAGTGTATGTACCGCAATGGATTATTAAATTAGATGTGTGAATGATTTGTGTTTTGTGTATTGCTCTGTCTGTTTTGTGATGGGGTTGATTGATTTTGTTTGAGTCGCCTTTGATAGGAGAAAAAAGAAATTCGATAGAAAAACCTTATGATAGATATCATCGTAAACTACGCTTGCTTATAAGAGGCTAATCCTTCTCCCCAATCCACAATCCCCAAATCCCTAGCAATCCCAAAAGGCTGTTGACACAGTCGTTTCTTGCCAGTCTTTGCTGGTTGTGTTGGTGTTTGGTTTAAGGAACACCATGATTGTTTACCACAAGGTAATCTACTCATTTGCCACCCTCTCCCATAAAAACTAAATCCTACCGTACCTTGAAAATTTCATAATCCTTCAAAGTACTTACAAAAATGTTTAAGGTTTTACTTAAAAAATACTCTAACGCAGTACAACAAACGTTTTCAAATAAAATACCCATAAAGGTACAGTCTCAATAAAATAAAGCAAATTCAAGCTAAAGTCCAAATACCTTTAGTATTTGAACAAAATCCGTCTGAATTTACCCAATACATTTCAGGGGTTATTTTATAAAATCACAACGCAGTACTAAACAGTGTGAATGTGACGGTCGTTCTAATAAATAAAAGTCGACAGGTCCGATCATGGCCGTCTGGCTGGCACGCGTTTCAACACGTGGCAGGAGGACGCAAAAGGTTCAGTTTTTTTAAAGAAAAATAACCTTTAAAATAGAATTGAGAGTTAAGTTTTTTAAATACTATAAAAACGCTGCTCTCCGTTGTCATTTTTTCCTGTGTGCGTTTATCTATCACATTTAGACCCGACAACAATTTGTGAATTATATGTATAAAGAGTTTTTCCGGGGCATGTTGCATGGCAGCCGGTCCAGCGGCTTTGTTGCATGTGCTGTCGATTATAATTTTATAAGTATTATGATGTTTGATAAGAGTAAAAAAAGGTATGAAAGCAGATTTTGTGTAATGATCTAACACAAAATCAACATCTCATAAAAAACTTTTTATGAGATGTTTAAGACTCGAATTTGGAAATAGATTTTTTTTCTGCTGGTTTCAATAATCTAGTACTATTACTATATGAAAAATCCTGTTTCATGGTAACATTTTAACAAAAAATGCAAACGTGAAATAGTGTTGGAATCCAAAAAAAAAACAATTTTAATATTTCGACCCAAATAGATGAGTCACTGAAACTGCTAAAATAAACTGACACGAAAACAACAAGGAGAGAACAAAACCCTTAAGTTAAGCACAAAGGAACTCCACATCACATCATATATGGATGTTTTATGTCACACAATCTCTTAACACGCATCGTTGTTACAAGTGGACGTTCTGCGTCCCTCTAATTCGGAGGTAACACGTCGCGGGTAGCTCACGTGGCGGGGAGCGTGACACGACACGAAGGGACGTGCCTCCGACACGACGTGATAACACGTCAACTTTTATTGTGATGAGAATGCCAGCAGGATACCAGTTTTATATTTTTAGTTGCTAAGTTTTTTTTCATGTTGGGTACTTGAGCTATAGATGCATTTTTTATATAATTTAGTAAGACTTTGTTTTTACTCTTTTATCTGGTGGTTTTCAAGCAGTACTAAGTGAATTTTATCACAGCGTTGATGTGTCTTAATGTCAATGTTTTTGTGAAGACACACGCGTCAATTGACTCATTTAGGTCCAGAATGGGACTAGAAGGAGTCGCGAGAGACCCTCCAGCCTGAGACCAAGGTATCTTAATGTGTTTGCCCCACAACTCCGGCGAACATCATTTGTTTGGCCCCATCTGGGGTGGTCTATTGGATCTTCGAGGAGGTGTTTCTAATGCTAGATTACATATACACATTAGATTGCCTTCTGTTACAGTCCTTAACTTATTATTATCCTTAAATTATCACCATTTAACTATTCATTCTCTAATGACGCACTAGTGATGACTTGTTACGATCAAAGCATATAATAAAAATAAGTTATTGATTAAGCTTCCACAAAAAGTATCCGAAACCATCGACTTAACACAATGTTGACTGCACGGTTGGCGCGGCTATGGCGCAACGTGTTGCGGGTTCGATTCTCTTTGTGTGATCCATTAATCGTTATTCCGGGTCTGAGTGTGATGTGTATATGAAATTGCATATTTGTAAACGCACCCACGAGACAGGAGAAAATCCTTGTGTGGGAAAATGTTTATTTAAAAGAAAAAAATAAATAAAAGAAACAAACAGACACAACAGTCGTGTTTTAATAATTAAAACCAAAATAAACCAGAAATCCATCCTTATTTTATTTCCTCTCCCAGCAAAAACACTAGCGCCATTTTATTATTTCCAAAGAGTAACCACAAATATTTTCAGATATTTTCATAGTTAGAACAAACTAGTTTCTTGATTAATCTCATGGTCGGATGCGGGCGGTACTTTATGGCCACATTACCTCGCCTGACTTATGGCTCCACACCAGCTGATTTCACACAATTCTGTTGCAACCGCTGAATTTTATTTGCTTCAATGAATTTTTGGTCTTTTTTTTTTGTTATAGGATGGCAAACGACCAGACGAATTATCTGATGGTAAGCAATTAGTGCCGTTTAAGGACGCCCGCAACAACATAGGAGTTGCGAGTGCGTTGCCGACCTTTTATGGATTAGGGATTTGGAGATTTAGGGATTAGGTGAGGGGAATGACTGGGCCTCCGGTAACCTCTCTCACAAGGCGAAACACAACGCTGTGGTTGTTTCAAACCAGTTTTCTGCGGGGCCGTGGTATCACATCACTCCGGTCGGTCCGGTCGGTCCACACTTATACACTTTTTTTATTAGTCTTCTATTGGTCTTTAATTTTCTTGTTATCTTTGTGTAATATTTACAATTTGAAGTTCTTTTAAGTTCTAATTTTCAGTTCATTGCGATGAACCGAATTTCTTTCAGTACTTGTAAGTACATAGCTTCATACATATTTTTATTTTTATTTTATAGTTCTATTAATGTTTTTTTTATACAGTGTAAATGAAATGATACGTACAGACTATGAAATTAAAGTTTATAATTGCAAAAAATTATAAAATAGTATCGCGTATCGTAATTTTGTTTTCCCTTGTGCGACATTATTATACAGTGTGTTGTAAATCTCACCGGTGCGGTAATTATAACTGTCGTGTTGATAACTCTGTGAAATATTTATGTTATGTCTCTATCGATTCTTTTTGTAAATGTTGCATGGAATATTATGTAATGTAAGTTAAATAAATATCAGAAATCTACATTTGAGTACCTATTTATAAATATCTTAATTAATTTATAAATATCTTCTCTATTGGAATCTACACTTTGGAACGAGCAAATAGCTTCACTAAGAGGACTGACCGACAGACTGTCACTATATCTTAAAAAATTAGTTTGACGTTCAAAAGCGCCTGTGATGCTCTAATTGGAATAAATGATTTTTGACTTTTGACTTCTGAATGATAATTACTGTAGAATTTATGTTTTAAATTACCAATATTGAACTGAATATTACTGATATTCAGATTTCATTTTTTTAAACGTCTTGTGCTGTAAAAGGGTTCGATTACTAGTTCACTAGTTCAAAGGGTCCTAATACCGATGTTTGTTTAGTCCACTTTTTAAATTTAGTTAAAGAGTAAATAGGTGCTTACAGCTAACAAATTGCAGTATAGGCGTCTCCCAGCGTCAACCAAAACGGATAGCATTGGCACTACAAATGTAGTTCAGTTCTAGACCGCCAACCCATTACCTAGTTCCACAATCCGCTAATAGATGTCACTACAAGTGTCACTCATTTACCTCGTAAATGTTTCTCATTAATGAAATTAAATAAAAATAGGTAAAAAAACTTTTTAAGTTAAACGGTTTTATGTTAAACATACATTGCAATGTTTAAGATAAATGTACTAAACACCAAAAAATAATAAAATAGATACAGTCGTGGGAATTATAAACATATGCATAGACTAGACTAAAATAAAACCGTGGGGCACGTCAATTGTCTACAATCGTTATTAAAATGTTTGTTTTGTAATGTACAATAGATAATTAGGCAGTTGTTCAACTGTCAACGATGGACTTGTTATAAGTAGCGCTAGAATGTGGAAACGAGTTTTAGGGTTTCATAGTCGTGAGTGAGTAGTACGTTTATTATATTTACATGGAGTGTATAACTATTGGAATTTCCATGAGCAAGAAAATAGTAAGTAAATTCCTCACCGTCTGCGGGTCAACTACCTAACGACGAATTAAAGCGCGATTTGTAGACAATTGACGTGCCCCACGGTTTTATTTTAGTCTAGTCTATGCATATGTTTATAATTCCCACGACTGTATCTATTTTATTATTTTTTGGTGTTTAGTACATTTATCTTAAACATTGCAATGTATGTTTAACATAAAACCGTTTAACTTAAAAAGTTTTTTTACCTATTTTTATTTTCTAGTTTTTAGTTTTTATTTCGCATTCTGTTTAATTCATTTCATACTTCATTATTGCAAGGTTTCTTGCCCGTTAATGTATTGCAGTCCAACTCCTCTATACGTAGTCCCTGCAAAGATCTTACTCCACTAAGAGCCACCTGATTGTTCCTGTCGTTTCTGTAATCGACTATTTATATCACCTTCACTCTGCAAGGATTCCCAACTTTTTTGCAGCCAGTTGAGGTTTTGCTTCGATGTATGGCCCAAAATTGTTAAAAGTCAGCGTTATACCAAGAAGATCAAGATGGTCAGTTATCGGCACGGATACACCCCGGAAAGTTGGAGCAGGACTAAATTGACTCCTTTTAGCAGAAAATAGACAAGCTTGAGTTTTAGCTGCATTGAACCTGACCATGTTGGCATCGCCCCATTCAGAGACAGCCTCCAAGGACAAGTTCAAGTGCCCAACCATAGCCTCTCGAAGAGACTGGATCTGTGACCCACTGGCTTGTGCGCCGGATGTGTAGCTCTCAGCAACAGTGCTGTCGTCTGCATACCCAAAAAGACCGGGCTTAAGCAGGTCATGTATGTACAACAAAAACAATGTTGCCGAGAGCACTGACCCCTGAGGGACCCCAGCATTGATGGTCATTTGACTCGACGAACAACCATTGATGACCACACGGATGGACCAATCCCTCAGAAAGTTTGCGATCCAAACACACAATCCAGTAGGTAAACCGAATGAGGGAATCTTACTAATAAGGCTTTCGTGCCATATCCTATCGAAAGCCTTCGAGATGTCAAGGGAGACGGCAAGCGCTTCCCCGTGTTTCTCGATGGCCTCGCTCCAGATGTGGATGGCATACGCTAGAGGATCACCTCTCATCACTCGTATTGTCGGTCACTTAAGATGTCATTGGCTCCCACGTTGGCTTGCACGTTCCATTGTCTTACAGAGAATGGACGTTACTAAGATTTGTGTTTGTATTTTTTTCATTTTTTTTACCAGTTTGTTGCCATGAGTAATGGATATTAAAATTGTCTACCCCAGAAGTCCAATAAAGGGGCAAGGCTATGTACAACAAGATGTGCCTGAGTCTTGAGGGGAAAACGGTAACGACATATCATTTTTATCCACCCTAATGCCATACAGTTCTCAGCGCGTTTTAACTTTTAACTTGGGTGGTATACCGCTAATGACGTATCATTTTTAGCCACCCTAACGCCACACAGTCCTCAACACGATACAAAGTCTTGAGACGTGGGTGGTGGATTCAGGCTGGATTAATCAGATACCTTTTTTTATGTGATAGGACGGCAAACGAGCATACGGATTACCTGATGGTAAGCAATCAGCGTCGCCCATGGACACCCGCAACAAAGAAGGAGTTACAGATGCGTTGCCGACCTTTTAGGGATTGGGAAGGGATTGGGCCTCCGGTAACCTCACTCACACGGCGAAACACAACGTTGTGGTTGTTTCACGCCGGTTTTCTGTGAGGCCGTGGTATAACTCCGGTCGAGCCGACCCATCCGTGCCGAAGCATGGCTCTCCCAAACTTAAATATAAATAAATTATACCAAAATTACAGATTCAATTTCTAATTTTAAATCTTATTATTATACGCCATTTAGTGGCTGCGTCCATCTTAAATATTGAGGTTGTATAGTGCACTGTATTCTTCTTGTCAAGCCCTTTTATTTGATACCCATATTTATGGGATTGATAAAAAATTGTTATCAGCCATTTGGTAGCGGCAGCCATCTTAGATTTCAATTTTGCATAGTAAATTGTATTCGCATTGTTGAGCCCTTTCATTTGATACCCATATTGATTAGATTGATAAAACCCACGTTATCCGCCATTTTGTAGCGGCCGCCATCTTGGATTTTAATTTTTACAGTGCATTTTATTCTACTTGTTGAGCACTTTCATTTGATACCCATATTGATGGGATTGATAAAACCTACGTTATCCGCCATTTTGTAGCGGCCGCCATCTTGGATTTAAATTGTTTATAGTAGCTATATTGTATTCTGCTCGTTGAGCCCTTTCATTTGATACTCATATTGATGGGATTGATAAAACCCACGTTACCCGCCATTTTGTAGCGGCCGCCATCTTGGATTTTAATTTTTTATAGTACATTGTATTCTACTCGTTGAGCACTTTCATTTGATACCCATATTGATGGGATTGATAAAACCTGCGTTACCCGCCATTTTGTAGCGGCCGCCATCTTGGATTTAAATTGTTTATAGTAGCTATATTGTATTCTGCTCGTTGAGCCCTTTCATTTGATACCCATATTGATGGGATTGATAAAACCTACGTTATCCGCCATTTTGTAGCGGCCGCCATTTTGGATTTATAATTGTTATGATTACACATAATTGTATTGTCACCAAAAGCAAAAGTGTATACAAAATTTCAGATTAATCGGTTGACAGGAAGAGGGTGAAATTTGAATTACTAAATTTGACCCAAGAAAGAATAAAGGTGAGCTAAATAAAACCGTTTAATATGAAATATGATATTTATCTGCATTGCGGATGATGTTGCCCTTTTACGCGTGACGTAAGGATGGGGGCTTAGTGACGGGATTAGCGATGAGCGGGCGATGTGTTGTGATGGGGTTCGCTAGATCGCTCGGTACTTTGTAGATTAAAGGGTGTTTTTGATGCCGTGTTTATATTATGATTACGCGTAATTAAACTTGATGGAAGATTTGTTTGATGTGATCTTGACATAAATTATTAATTTTCATGTCTTTTAACAAATTTGTGTGCTGTTTGTTAAAATAAATATTTTCATTTACTTAAATTTGTTGACTCACCATGTTCAACAGTGGAGTTGCAAGAGAAATCCATCCAACGATAACGAGCAGACAACACAACGAAAGTAACACTGTGTTAGATAATTTAATTGTTTTATGGGGGTTAGTTTATTATACATATGGACCTTGTAAAATGGAGTACAAATTTCCGTGTGTTCAGGAGTTTTGCCATATCAATTACTGGAAACAATATAAGAATACATTAGATGTTTTATTAAATTTTAGATTGGTGTTTGATGACCGGGCTTTTCCCAGTTATGCACTTTCTGCCTCTGTCTGTGCCTTTAAAACTTAAGTCATTTAGCATTAAAATTTACCGAAGGAAGTGGATTCTTTTTCGCTTTTGCTTCTTCGAGGGCTCGATACAAAGACCGATCTCTGATATCTCTATTTTAAGTTATTATTACAGATTAATATGTTTTGTAGAAAAAGAAATATATCCTCTGCGGTTTCCTCGCTCGCTACCGCGTCTCCCAGCCCCATGTCCTTAGCACACTCGTTCACAGCAGCACGGAAGCATCGTTCCAGCTGAATTACCAACTAGCTGGCTCCACTAATTGCCCACAAAACTTTTAAAATATTAACGTTTTGTGGCGTAATCGCTGAACTGATTATTTCAGCAAAGCGTTACTTTTTCAGCGTTGTAATTTTACTGCACTCGTTTTCAGTGTTAATTTACACTACAGCGAGCTGTTTTGTCAGATGAAGGGTAAACTTTATTATTTTATTTCAGTGTTGTTCTAGTTTATTCTGTTTGGTTTTTGGTCCAGTAACCAATTTCGATGTTAGCGGTCAGTTTCAGTATGGCTGTGTTTAAAAGGAAAGTAAATGTACACTTCAGATCAAATAGTAAAACATAATTGCTCTGTTTATTCCCATACAATCGTAAAGAGAGACTATCGAAATGGAGTCTTCGGAAACACCAACAAAAAATTTATTCTTGCAAAATAATCTAGTATATTTAAAAGCAAAATAATAATAAAGTATAACATAAGTTTATCGATAGCTTTATTCATCAAATCCTTACCTCAGAATAGCTTGAAAAATAACTTGTTTATTGTTGGAGCCTTTTTAATAAAGATCGAAAAACAGCAACGGTTCCGTGAATTTTGCTTGGAGAATGAACGGCGGAGGAATACTAATCCCCACGTCTCGAGTCCTACATCCCTAGAGGATAACTCAGAAGTTCCAGTCTTAATAAATAGGCATTCTTTTCAGCAAAATTATGGCATCATCATGTAAGAAAAACCTCGGCTAGAAGTTTTTTTAAAAGAACAGAAAACGTTTGAAACATTTACAAAGAAGAAAGCTCTGAGAAAACTAACAAAAGTCGTTTAATGAACTGTCTGTATATCCGAAGCAATCCTTTATGAAAAGAGCGTACTCCTTCATAAAAACGATGTAATTGGGTAATGCACTTGTGTTATAGATCATGTTGCGGAAGCCCTAGGGCGGTAGAAATTATCATCAGGTTTCTCTTGTATTAAACTGAGAACATTATATCTATTATATAAAAATGAATCGCAAAATGCGTTGGTAAGCGCATAACTCAAAAACGCCTGGACCAATTTTGCCAAATCCTTTTTTTGTATTTATTAATGTCAGGAAAATATTCCTAGGAAAGAAAATATTAAAAAGTAGAGGGGAAAAGGGACCCTTTCGTTGTTAGCGAGATAGTAGGACCCGTGCGAAGCGGGGGTGGGCTGCTAGTTAGGTATATAATTAAAGAATGAACTGTATTTTACTCTCTGTTTGTATTTTAAACGCAAAAATGGAAGAACCCAGAACCGAGTCGTACAATTCAGCCGGTGTTGCAGGACAAGGAAAAATGTACCGTGGCTTTGGACTGGAGCAGGAGAATGAACAGGGTGTTTTTTTTTTCAGTAAAAGCCTGACATTCACTCCTGCCCCTTCCAAAGCGAAAGAAGCGAACTGATGAATTCATCTCTACCAGAAAAAGAAAGAAATTACAATACGTTTACTGTCCCTTTCTAAAAAATGCTGTTCTAGAAGGACCTTTTTCATTAGAATCTCCACCAGCAGATGACCTTCTGTTTCTACCTTTGCTTTGATAATGACGTAGCGACGAACCATCGCAGCATGATAATACTGGATGCCTATTTATGGTACAATGGCCACTTAGTGTAATGCTAAGCTTATTTTAAGGGGCAAGCAGGCAGCGGAGTGGCTATCTGAACTGCTGGTGGATTGTGATGAAGTTCAGTAACGTTTAATAACTTCATTGCATATCTTCAATAGTGATAAATTACCTGTAACGAAAGCTATAGACATTTTAGTAATTGTAAATGACTTTTTTGTCAAGAGTAAAGTGGCTAAGAATAAATAGTACCAGATATATTTATCTACACGTTGAAGTAAATACTCTTACTAATAAAACCACTTGATACAGTGCAGAACAGAACTAAAAGTTTTTAAATTAAGTAATATTCCGCCGAGCTCTTACAGATGGCAGCATTTGTATCAAAGATAATATGACATATTATACATTATGCATTTAGCGCTATTTACGTCAGCATGTACTAGACCAACTATAATAGAAGAGGAAACATTTTTGACCTAGCTTTATTCATTACGCATCCTCTCCAATCACTCAATCCATTAAAAAAAACACATCAAAATCCGTCGCGTAGTTTTAAAGATTTAAGCATACATAGGGATATAGGAACAGAGAGAGCGACTTTGTGTTATACTATGTTGTGATAACAACTTAATCACGTGAATTAAGTGAAAAAACTCTGCAAACTAGTAGAGCTTTAATGACATTCTATTAAAAAGTTATTAAAAGACTCTTATTGAACAGCAGCATGCGCATTACAACGAAGGAAGGTCTAGCAATAGTAACTATAAACAAATAGTAACATTAGAATATCCAAAAAACCATATACATTATACATATGATATCACTAACTGCATCAAGACATAGCAGCCATAACACAAACTTTAAAAGTTAGAAAAACGTTCTCGATGCACCACATAATCTTCTGCATACTCCCTAATGTATTCAAAATACATTACCTACGTAAAACTAAAGTTTTCCAGTGGTTTTACTCGCGAATATAAATTCAAATTGAGTGGGCACGCCGCTCTCTAAAAGGTAACTTCACGGTTTCAGCACTACAATACTCCCCACTATATCGAAATAAGGAAATTTTATTTTCAGCATTTTACTGCGTATATTGTTTCTATAGAAGTGTGCTTTGCGTAATGTTGAAACTGTCTTTGTGCTGTGATACAGTAGTATGTTTTTTATGTGATAAGTTGGCAAACGGGCAAACTGATTACCTGATGGTAAGCAATCGGCGCCGCCCATGGACACGAATTAGTTACGAGTTCATTGCCGACCATTTGGGGATTAGGGAATTGCAGATTTTGGAATTGGGGAGGGGAGGGATTGGACTTTCAGTAATGTCACTTACATGGTGAAGCACAACGATCTGGTTATTTCACGCTGATTTTGTGTGAGGCCGTTGTATCAGTCCGGTAGAGTTGAGCCATACGTACCGAAGTATGGCTCTCCCACACTTATCGTACAGTGATTTATTGAATTAATTTTTGTCGTATCACTATATAGTATAAAGCAAAGTCGTTTTCTCTACATCCCTATGTATGGGTAAATCTTTAAAAGTACGCAGCGAATTTTGATGCATTTTTTAATGGATAGAATGATTGAAGTTAAATGTTTAATAATACCCATTAAATGGTAGAAAAATTTAGTAATAGCATTGCACCATTGCAAATCTGGGGCGGGTCGCTATTGTATGTCGTCTTAAAAACACCTTTTAAAGAAGAGATCTAATTCAATGTTGAATAAAAGTTCTCATAAAAAAATCACGGACAAATCTATTTTACGTATAAAGAATAACTTTTGGTTACTTCTTGCAATGTTTCATAAAAAAGTCACATCATAATTCCATATACATATTTACAATGAGACACAGTCATAACAGTTTCTCACAAAAAAAACAACTAGAATACAACATACAACTCATAAACTCATATAAATTGCGTCTAGGAAAAAAATAGCATTCATAAGTTCATTTTTCATATAACATTGTTATAACTCTCAAGTGCTGTGCCGTGTTCCTGCTAGGGATGTGACAGTGATATCCGCACCGCGGTTATTTGAAGCGAATTAATATGGCAGAGCTCACACTATAAATAAATAGAATCGGATATATCGCAAGTGTATTCTCACTTCAGGAAACTGACTGACACTAGCCCAAAACTGTGGTGCATTGACATGACATTTAGTCATATTATAATTTAATTCAAGAATAATATTTTTATTTTAAGTGTATTTATTTATTTATTTTCCATTGTGATGATTCGAGACACAATAGGTGTGCAAATCGTGGCGTTAGCTTGGGGTTTGATCAATTAAGTCCATTGTAAAAGAAAAAAATATTATTTCAGTAGCCTATCAGTATAATTTGGTTGGATTTTCAAATAGTAAATAGTAGGGAATTTGCTTGTTGCCTTTAATTTATTTCACAAAACACATTTTTATTTTGTGGACAGGAAATCATTCAGTTACTTCTCCCATACTGAGTGAGGCGAGAAGGAGACAGACTCTTATAAGTACTGCCCAATAACCACCCTGATTGGTAAACATCGTGAGGACCTGGACTTATAATTCCTAATTGTAAGTTTGAAATCGCCAACCCGCATTGAGCAAGCGTGGTGATTAATGCTCTAACCTTCTCCGTATGAGAAGAGGCCTTTACGTGTGCGCACTTATAGGAAACGTGAACTTACATTTTTTTTTAGTATAAGTAAGCTAAAAAGTTGCCAAAACGATTAATGTTCATTACTTCTGTTAGCAGGATATTTAAAATTGACGATGATGAAAACGATATTGTGTATGTGAAAGTTACCATTTTATAGCAATTTCACATAACTAATTTAAACGTCGTAGAATATTCACTCGTATCCAAATTATCCAACAATATGTATGTTCTCTCCAGCACTAGTGTCGGGGCGTCGCGTCGCTTGCCACTTGATGCCGGGTCAACAGTTTAAAACAATAACGCTAGAGGGTGCCACTGGGAACCATAAATACAATATAGTGGCAACGAATTCTGTATTATTTAATAGGGAAATATTCATACGTGTAATGTGACATTTTACATTCAGTGGACAAGGTAAATGGGTGATTAAAATTTTTTTCGAAGAAGTTTATAACTTAACATTATGCTTTTTATACACTGAAGTAATAACATATTTGGCTTAGAGCCGGAGAATGAACAGAGTGGTTTATAGGCGGTAAGAGTTTGCTATCTTTTGACGATTTTTTCCACGCAAAAAAGCAGCAGAGCTACAAGTAAATAATGTTGTGAATCTCTATAACCACTTATCTTATATGTAAGAGCAGGAGGCCCTTCGTCAGAACTCATCTTTTATGAAGTATGTGAGTAGGTCGTTAGACAGGTGAGCGTGAGTAGAGAAAACCACAAGACCTCGTTACAATGACAGTAATCACTTGGATGTAAAGCGATTCGCCACAAGCATGGTGTGCGGATGCCGTCTCGAACCAGAAGTGTATTCAGATCGTCCTCACAACGACGCTTCGCTAGGCTATCTTTGACAGACAAAAGTCCACCTGATGTTGACACATGCACCGTCATATATATTTACAATTCAACACATATATTTAGCACGCAGATCCATATTACAACAATTTGAATATCACAAAAACGATTTGTTTTATGTGGCGCTGGCAATCAAACCCGCTATACGTTGCACTGCAACTGATGTGTAGGCCAATAAATTTCTTTAAAGAAAGATAATATATTAATATATGATATTTTTTATCGTCTGGTTTAAAGTTTCAACAAAAAGAATTAAAATCGTAGATGAAGAGATCCGATGAACAATGATAGCAGCGTGTTAATGAGCGGAGATCGTTTTCCGAGCGAAGTGGACAACGCGGCTTAAGTGGAACTTCAGTTTGTAACGGTTTTGTACAATATTCCGCGTTAATCATGATACAAAAGGCACAAAATTGTTCGAAATAGATGATTGTATTTATGTCCATCTAAACGAACACTTAGTAATGTTCAAAGTAAACATGTTGCTGATATAAATCTATAAAAATAAACATGAATCTCGTTTAACATAAATTGTATCCTATTCAGGTTTGTCGAAAATTTCAACAAAAAATTGCGTAAAACATTTTCAAAACGCGACGTTCATTACAAACATATTTTGAGTCAACATAATCCGACGGTACTCAACGGAACCTAGAAAAAAACAATTATAAAACAAGAAGTTACATTTAAAATTACTTTTAAAACTAAAACACAAACGCAACTCGAGGCCGCCACTCTAGAGCTTCAGTGATTACGCTCTTCAGCGCCCCCTGCCGCTTATTGTTCGGGACTGTTGACACGCTGCGCTCGACTCGCGAAAACTCCATTGTATAATTATGTAACGTTGCTCAAGTGAGAACCTTTTTATTTTTTGCAGCTTTTTTTAATTGTCGCCGGTGTTTTGTTTCGATATTTAGGTTGCGGTTATATTGTGCTGTTGAGAAACGGTGCGGGTGCCGAGATAAATGTACGGCGTCGACTTGTTCTGTCTTTTTTTAGTGCGGTCTTTTTTCTATGTTTAATGTTTCCATGTATTCCGTGTTTATGTTATTTAAGAAGTGCTAGTGTAGATTTTTCTTTGTTAGTGAAAGCTTCATGCGTACTTCTTATTGAAGTACATACGCGGACTAAATGACTGAGTTTTGGGTGACGAATAGTTTATAATTATTTATTTCAGAGGAATGATGCTACGTGTAATATCGCTAATACTTAGTAAATATTACATATAGCGTTGTAAAATATTATAAATAGGTATATCTATTAGGTATTAAAATTGTAATCAAATTAGTAGTAATAGGTACCCAGTAGCGAATATTCTCGTAGTGTTTTGTAAGTATTGGCATAGTTTATTTGCAAGTGGAATAATGTGTCCAGTGTACAAGAACTAGGAAAGTTATGCTTTGGCAAAAATAGACTAGCTTGATTGGAGTGATATCACGGTTTCACTGATAAAAAACGTCGGTTTGGTGCTGCATTTTTGTTATGTTTACGTTCTGCTTGTGAATTTGAGTACCGGAAGCCTAATTACCTAATATCTCCCCAAATCTCCAACTTCTGAAATCCCTAATACAAGAAAGACAGCTACAGAACTGCTTAATGATGCGATGGCAATAGGCAACGTCTCGTTTACCCTCATGTGATCTGTAGTATATACATATATTATTATGTATATATATTTTCAAAACATGAAATTTTCCGAATGAACACCTAATAATAGATGAAATGATAATATTTTACGGAATTTAAAGTACTAACAAAGCTTTTAGCACACGTGGAATGTTGATTAAAAACCTAATGAAATATTTTGGTTTATTCATTGCTATTAATTTGTTTAATTCAAATTTTGAACACAAAATACTTTTGTGCACAGGAAAATATTTATGTAATAGCAAAGAATGATAACAACCCACAAAATTGCATTATATTATTATAGTATAAACATATTTTACTGAGCAACATTTTATACTTTTGGAACTTGTTAAAATAATTTTTGACAAAAATATTTACCGACTGCAAAAATTAAACTAAAAATTAAAAAAATAAACTTGCTTTGTACAAAGGAATACATATTTTCATTTAGTTAAATAGAAAATAATGTTTATAACTACATATTTATATAATCTTGAATATAAAAAAAAGATCCCGACGAATTGAGAACCTCCTCCTTTTTTTGAAGTCGGTTTGCGGGCTAAGCGCAATGAGGCACTGCGGCCTCGGCCCAGAGCAGGAGAAGGAATGAGGGGTTTTTATTCAGGTAACCACGGTAGGCCACGAAGACCCACGTATCTATTGGGTAAGACAATCACGCGAAATATACATATTTGTTGGTAAGCAATCAGCGCCGCCCATGGACACCTCCAACAATCGAGGAGTTACGAGTAAGACCTTATGGGGACGATGGGTCGATCTTATAGGGATTAGGGTTTTGAAGACTTAGGGATTGAGGGACACAATGCTGTGGTGTTCCACATCGACATCTGTGAGGCCGTGGTATTACTTTTGTCGATGCGACCCATTAGTGCCGAAGTCTCTCCCACACTTCCACAAATCATCTCAAAGATCACTATTGTAAGTAGCCTGGTTGTAGTTGACATTATCAGGCCATAATTTTTAGGTTAATGAATTAAGAATGAAAGTATGTACATTGAACGAAAAAGGGGTGCGATTTAACAATTTAAATGCACTTTAGTTTGAAAACCAAAAACCAGGTCAGATTTCGCCCAATTACCTTTGAGTAAAAATTCTTTTTGCAGTTGATCAGTCATTCTGTTGGCCAATTCACTGGAATGATTTATAATTATTCGAGAAATAATCGAGATATTTGCTGTTCCGGGTCTTAAAGGGCACTCCTTATTCGTCCCCGAGGACGACCCAGCATTTCATATGAAATATTTAAAGTTTTTCACAAAGCATTCATTTGGAAGTTTCGGGTACATTACGATATTGTTCGGGTCCCATGTGTGAAAATCTTTAGGACTTCTAAACTGTTCTTTGCTTCTTTTAGGTCTATTTCTTATAACTTTCTGAATTTGTGTGGGTAATAGTAATCCTAGACTTGATAGTTTGAGTTCTTTGGAACAATGGTTATTACATTTCTGTTCTTTGCTCAAAGGGACGAAAGGGTTTGATTTTTTCACGACGAAAATTTTGTTTGATAGTATATCTGAAACAGGTCTAGAATAATCCGAACAATTTCTTTGGTTTCAGATTTGTTAGGAGAATTAAAAATAATTTGATCGTAAATTAAATGATGCCAAATACCTAATTTAAAGAAAAAGAAAATATTGATATAAAAATGCAGCGAATCCTTAATGGCGGTAATCGTACCTTTAATAACTTCACAATTTCCTTATTTTTTTAAAAACTTTGTAATAACAATTATTTCCTAAGTGATGAAATGGTTTCAGGCAATAATATACTTGAAAACAATATATATTTGAAAAAATAATTAATAAACAACAATGAAAATTTTGAATCATCTGTCTACCAAGGTGTTGCCACAAAAAAGCCCCTTTAAATTCACATTCATTTTAAAACCAATACTATCTTGTAAATATTTTTTGATTTTTATGTTTTTCTACCTTTGATTTCCACAAAAACTTTAATAACATTGTTATCAAATCATTACATCACAATATAGTGTCACTGTGGTATACCAGGTTTAAAACTATACCAAGCTCCTATTTCACGCAACAGACTTAAACCCGAGCGCCACAGCTTCTCAACGATTTAAGCCACCGACATTCATTCCTGAGAACAGCGAGTAGATCCGGGGGAAGTCACTAGTGTAAAGATATTTAACGTCAGCCCATAAAATACTACAAGTGGTCAGGGGTCTACACCGCCTCTGTGTTTATATCCGGAGAAATAATGGCTTAGAGAAAATAGTCTTCTATTTTAAAGATTGTCTTTTGTCAATGGTTGGGTTTGGAGCACAAAATGCTTTAGAATAAGATAGTTTTAAGTTGTTTTGAAGCTTATTTTAATCAAATCATTTAAGTATTTGCTAATATGGGTAAATTAAGTTGTTATTAGATACAGTTCCGGCCTTGATGTATGCAAATTAAAAATCATCTGTTAACTTTTTAACGTCGAAAGGACCTCAGTTTTTTTCTCTTCCAGTTTCTTTTTTGTTAATATTATTATTATAACCTGGTAGAGTTAGTGTATTTGATGACGTTATTTAACTGTCAGTTTTAAATTAAAATTCAGTCTCTTAGTACTTTTTATTGTGCTTTTCGAATTTGAATTCAGTGAATTCCAAAGCTATGAAATTTAGAAAATTCTTTGGGCAATTTTGGGATTAGACTCGAGACTTGGCGGTCATTCACTACTGGCTGTTTAAGAAGTCAATTTCCTGATAAAAGGATTACTGATCCTGCACCCGAAGTTCACACAATAATTGAATAAAAAAGAAATATAAAACTACTAAGAAGCAAAAAGGAAATGTTATTTCTTTGTTAGGATGGTATAAGTGTCTAGGTGACCGGTTACTTGGCTTGTTGCACGCGCTATGGGTTCGATTGCGATGTTGGACAAAAAGTGCTACCTACTAATACGCAGCTGTCGATGCTGTCTGCATTAAAACATAAACATCAAACTCAACGCACAACTAAACATTTTTGTATATTAGTAGAAATGGCCAGAAAATTTTTTTCCCCATCAAGAATGTGGCTTAATACTTAATAATGTTTATATTTATCGAACTGGGTTAAATTAAGGCCTAGGGGCCAAAAAACTTATTAAAAGGGTTACTTGAGTCAAGAACCAAGTCCTTGTAAACAGTAAGTTCCAACCTTAATTATACCTAACAATCGCCTAGCGTATGGTATTTTTATAAACATTTAACATACATAAATTCGAAAATACGGTATAATTTCTGCACTTTCTTCTGTTCATGGATTATGATTTAACTGTCGTATTGACAACTACACATTGTTGTGCAATACTAGTTTGATTCAAGAAGAGTTTTTTTATTTAATCTGAAATGTATTAGCCCACGTCAGCGAGCTATGTGCATTTGAAATTATAAGTCTGTTAAACCCTCTACGGTACCCGACTAAATTCTAAAAAAGGATAGTATGTTGAATAATCTTACTACAAAAATTTTTTTAGTCTTTTTTATGCCAAGATTGGCCATAGAGAATATACATTTTGATGTATACCAGCTGCGATACTTATCGAAATATGCGGTTGTATGTAATATATAAACTGATCCGATCCACGTGGTTGGTCACAGCCGCCAAAAAGTACTTTTCAAGAATATTTTCATAAGTTTCTGACAGCTATCCATTCAACCGCATGTTTCGATAAGTATCGCAGCTGGTATACATCCAACCTTCCCTGTGACCAGGAAACAAAACTTCACCAATTAACCATCAGGTACACCAACAGAAAATATCATTCAAAACGTTCAAACTGAAAAGTGTCATTTATTTTTATATACAGCGGTAATATAAAATATTCGCGGGAGGAGCCAGGTCGCGAGTTTACTTTGTAAACAACTTTATCCTGATTTATGAAAGAAGTTTGAAATAAATAATTTTTTAGAGGCAAAAGTTACGGGGAAACCAGGTGTCCCTTAATATATTTTTTATGAAAGCCTCCCCCTTGAGCTTGGTAATGCAATTATGCAAATCGGTAACGATTCGGAATTTAGTCTGGCGATGACACGCGATCTGACGCCGTGACATTGCTCACAGAGTTGTTTGAGTGTTCGATGGGTGCCAGACGCTTTAACGATTGCTTCGAAAAGGAGAAAAGTTTAAGATGACATTTATTAGTATGAGTTTCTTTTAAGCGGAGTTCCTTGAACAATGAGCGTACATATCTTAAAGCAATTGAATTTTAAGGAAGTACAGGATTAATGTAAAATTGTGTACTGATTATATTAACATACAAAAATATAGTTACAAAACTCACTGAAATCTTTACATGAATACAAATAAATCCGTAATTTGAGTAAAAAAACTTTTACCGGTTAGAATAAAGCAACAATAAAATTGGATCATTTCTTTCTGTCCAAACACACAAAAACTACTTTCCTTTAATAAATAAAGCCAAATAAACTCTGCCCATAAATCAATACGATCCTATTTTCAGTCTACGCTCGTAGCGCTATCGTAGCAGCTCGTAGCGACACTCGTAGAGGCGCTACGCGGTCCATGACCTCGGCCAGAGCCTTTTATCGCGACTCTTTGAGTGTGTGAGTTTACTTAAATTTGTTTGCATACATTTAATATGATAGTGGAAATTGAATAGAATGCAAACAATTTTATATATGCAGGTTGCATTTATTCGGTAGCTGTTTCGGATTGGCCAAGCAAATTACAAGATTTAAAAAACGTGTAATTTCAATAGAAAATAATTCAGTTTTAATACACTTGTATAAATCATACTTATCAAATACCCAACCACAGGGTACCGATCAATACTTAGACTAACATCAAAAGCTAATAAAATACCTAGTATTAAAAACGCCCACAAAATCCTTCAGACCCCACATTGACAAAGTTATTACCTTCGAACTCCTGAAACTTTATTTCACATTTCATGATTTACGTTGTAATAGCCGCTGAAATATTGCTGTACTCGAATAAGATCGGCTATTAAGTTTGCTCAAGTTTAATAAGAATAACTTCAAGTGCTCCCTGGGTGGTCGAATCAGGATGCGTTAAGGCGTATGCTAAGTTAACGGGTAAAAAGTGGAAAAAGGGGTAAAATTTATCCGGGATTTTAGGAAAAGTGTTGAAAAGAAATTTTGGAGTGAGCAGTTTAGTTCAGGGACCCTGGAGGTATTTTTGATATTTTATCGTTGTTTCTTTTTGTTTTTTTTTTTTGAGTATATTACTTACTCAGTTTCAGGGATCAAATAGTTTACTTCATTGCTTCCTAGTATGTTCTGTTGGTCTAAGATTAGTTGGTATGTTTAGTGTCAAAACGTATGTAATGTTAATTAAAATGGTTAGTTATTTACTTGATAGCGTTGAAGCTTTATTTGGGTCTTATAATTTTATTTTACTTTTAAATTTTCCTAAACACATAAAACTACTTTCACAATATTATTTACTAAAAGTGTGAACAAAACTTTTTAAAAAGGTAATATTATCGAAATTCTAATACCTTAGTGTGGGAGGGCGATGCTTCGGCACGAATGTGTCGGCTCGATCGGACCGATACCACGGGCTCAAAGAAATCTGGCGTGAAACAACACAGCATTATGTTTCGCCGTGTCAGTGAGGTTACCGGAAGCCAAATCCTTTCCCTTCCCTTATCCCTCCCCAATCCCTAATTCTACAAATATCTGTTGTTGCAAATGTTCATGGACGTTGCTGATAGGTACCTAAATATAAAGGTACACTATATCCTGACTTAGAAGACGAACTTCGTAAGCTATAATTACAAGAGCTTAATAATATTCAATATTCCCTACACCCAATTTAACTTGGAACTACAACACGACCCCTTAACACTTTCATAATGTTATTCCAATACGAAAATAACTAGTTGGCTGGAAGTTCCACAACTCCAACTTAGTTCCATATTACAAACATGTTCCATTGTGGTGGCAGCACTTGTCTTGCGGGCTTAACATGCGGGGAGTTGAAAAATATGTAGCTAGCGGTCGTTAGTGTAGGATGAAAATATTAGGTGCTTTTATCCAGTTTGTTGCTCAAAGGGGTTATTAGATACTGAGAAATGTTTTAAACGGTGGACCCTTTTTGCCCTGGCTTTTGCATCTTATATGCCTTTACTTATACGAAGGTACGCATATACGTTCAAACCTTTAGAGAAAACCCATAGATAGGACTTTAAATTATTTCGTGAAATTCGACGAGCTCCGTTTTGCCAGTACCAGCTGTTCAGATTTGAATCGGCTAAGAACAAACGTATTACGTATTACGTAAGTGTGGGAGAGCTAAACTTGAAGACCGGAGTGATACCACGGCCTCAAAGAATACGCATGAAACAACCACAGCGTTATGTTTCGCCGTGTAATTGAGGTTACCGCAGGCCTAATCCCTCCACCTCCCCTATCTTTTGCCAATCCTTAAATATCCACAACCTTTATCACTAAAAGGCCGGCAAGGCACTTGTAACACCTTTGCTGTTGCGGGTGTCCATCGGCGGCGCCGATTGCTTACCATCAGGTAATCAGTCTGCTCGTTTGCCCACTTATTCAATAAAGTTTAGGTATTAAAAAATATGTTATACACATTATTTTCGTCAAACAACAACATGTCCCAAAATAACATAATTAATGAAACAATTCGTTTCCACTTCAATACAATCTGACCGTCCATTTTGTCGGGATGATCCAGTTTAAAGCGGTTACAGCTGGCTCCTTGCTATTCAGGGCTTGTTCCGATGCAGACACGCCAAATGAAACTGTCTCAGCGCTGTCTAATCTTGGGAAGCGTTACTCTCGTACTCTTGTTACTCGAATATATGTTGTTTAGATATTTTTTCATATTTTCGCATTTTTGCTAATATCAAAGACATACATACTGATATGTGAATAATTGTACTGTGGTATTATTACAATGGCTTTATTTTTCTAAACGTTTTAATTTTTTATTGCTTCATATTTTTATCATTACCTTCTCTACGCATACTACAATATTTTATTTCCATTTAAGTAACGAGGCACAAATTTAACTCCAGAGTATTCCAATTCCATTGGTTTTATTAGAAATATTCGTCTGATGTTGTGGGCTAGCAACGATGCTTTCGGCTGCCATCGGGCAATCCGTTGATAAGTTTTAATTCTTCGTAAATAATAAGATGTGACTAACTTATTATTGCCAAAAATGAACTGACACAAAATAAAAGAAATGTTCATGGTGCGTTTTCGAGTTTCAGTGGTAAATAGACTTATCCAGCTTCGAGTATCGGCCGAGTGCCAACAAGACTGCTTTAGTTTTTCGTCTATTCTACGATACGCTTGATTGCTTGATTCTACTTTAAAGTTATACATATGTTGGACCACAACAATGGCAATGCATTCTAACCACATCATAATAATTTATATATGGACATTAGATCTACATATTAAGTAAGTGCTTACTTCACACAATCATAACTTTCATCATCATCATCATCATCATCAGCCTGATAACGTCCACTGCTGGACATAGGCCTCCCCAATTGTTTGTACGCCACTGAGCTCGATGTTCAGCTCTTCTCATCCAACCGCTGCCAGCCACTCTGCGGATGTCGTCAGTCCACCTAGCTGGAGGGCGCCCTACACTACGTTTGCCTAGACGTGGTCTCCACTCTAGAACACTTTACTAATCCTTTGGGCTATGTTGGGCTATAACTTTAATGATTTGATTTAATTAATCTGGTCTTCCGTTATCTATCCTTAGAGCCGTGTCTCCCTAATCATAATCAGCATACAGTAAGAACAAGCACAGAAAGCCACCAGATCTCATCAGTAATAAATAAAAGTTGGCGTATTTTTTTATTTATTTAAGTGCAAGCTATCTCGACGCGGAAGAATTATGTCCGGGACGTGACGACTTAATCTGTCCAGAGCTACACTAGGGGAAATGTGTAAATAATTTTTATTTGCTACTTATCCTTTTGCCGCGTGAATTCCAGTGTTCATTTTGTGGTTTGTGACGGAATCGATAATGTTTCACAAAGTGTAATTTGAATGATAGCAAATTTTATTCGTATCTTTATAATATTGGCCATTATTTATAACTAAAATAATCTCTCTTTCAAAAACCGTTATTAAACATTGATAAGATGCTTTTCAGACTCTTACAGACTCTGTGTATTCATTTCCTGCTCTGAACTAAACCACGGCGCATTAATTTACTTGCACCAGCTACGCCGGTTGGAGATGGGCCCCAGTATATTATTATTTGTCCATATTAGTGCTCTAATGGATCTTTGAGGTGGGATCTAGTTTTGGTCAAGCAACGAGCTACTTTAACTCGCCGTCCGCAGAACTATGCTTACGATGTTCGGAGATCTTCACGCAATCCCGACTAAGACATCTCTATATTTAATTTAATTTTGAACCAAATCAATGGAAAGAAAAACAAACCATAACGAAAAAAAGTCTGCAAAAAGCAACAGTATTATGTTTCAAAGAGCGGCAAAGGAGCTCACATCCAATTCACTTGTAAGCGTCGTCAGTTCGTCGGATCTGCTCCCAAACACTCATTGCAATTTGCAACGAAAACACTCCTTTAAAAGGCCGAACTGCAGCTCAAGACTTATTCGGCTTCGTACGCATCCTATTCAAGGAGCAAAGTAAGGAAAAATCGGGTCTCCTTTTTTCTACCGAGCTTTTCAAGCTACTGTGAAAGAGGTTGTCAATATTTTGAGCGGTATGAATGGCCCTCTGTAGTGGATGTCAATGGAGGCTTAAGTGTGGAACGCGGCTTTCCATTTGCGGTGATTTGTGTCGGGTTGAAGCGGACAATTTTAGAATTAGAAAAATAACTTGTGGTTTAGTTTCAAAATGAGGTTTTTAATAACTTTTTTAACTTTTCTTTATTGTAAGTAACAATTGCTCGGTATAAGTTATGGTGTGTTATATTTATTTCTTATGAAAATAGTACTCACAGAATATAGACTTTAAACTTCAAAAAATACTATATAACACAAAACTAAATCCCGGACAACGCCAATAAAACACCCTCAAGCTAATACAATTTTATATAGAACAAAACTAATCCACAAAACATACTTCAAATACCAAAAATCCTTATAACTAAGTGTCGTAAGCATTGGAAAGTCTCTCATATCGTGTCTACCCTCTTTTGAGATAGCTCAAAGCCAATTAGATGCGGCGACAAGCCGAGGATGACGTCACTGAATGGCTACGACGGTATCTTTACAAAACTCCGTTACGTACTTATGTCAGTGTATCAGATGGTGGAATGAGGTTGTGTGCATTCAGGATATATTACGTGGAGAAGTAAGTTTCTCTGCACGTCCTGACTTCGTCAAGGGGATTGCAATAGTCCTCGTGTTTGATGTACTTTAATTAAAAGTGTTGGTACAGAGGTTTTTGATGGTGTTACGAATTCTCATTTGATACGCTTCATTAACCAACTCGTTAGAGTTTTTTCGGTAATTAATTGTAACGTAAATGGAATTATTAAAGAATAATGTGAAACTATATAATATGTCGGCACATTGACAAAAATATTTGAAAGCACCGAATGATTTATACTCAATATTTTTTAAATTTTAACCTTAGGAGGAGCTTACCAGTTTTAAATGAATCCTACAAATTATACAAAGCTTAAGATAACAACCCAAGCCTTCTTACCAGACAATTTTAAAGACAAAGACATGCATTATCCCGACTAACTCCGGCAGTCCGCCCCAATCATGGTCGGCCAAGTTGGCCCTTAATTAAATATCTAAACTTAGCCAAGTAAGTCAAATTTAAGCGAGTTTCAAGCACCCATTCAGGTGTTGTCCATAATAAAACCAAGTTGTTCGTAACTGGGACGTAAGTTAGAATACACCGACGTTGTCTCTAGTTCAACTTTAATGTATGTGACGGTCGCCTTCATTTCAGTCTGGATACTTTACACAACTAGTTAGTACAAAAGTGTTGGTAGCTTTGTTATGAATTAAGTTGCTTTGAACTACTATTTATTACTTATAGTAAGTCATAATTATTAATTATTATACACACATGTAAATACATGTTTCAAAAGTTATTCGAGATGAAAGATAAACCTATCACACATAGATGGTTTGAGCATTAGTCACAACGCATTTTTTTCCAAATGCTTAATAGATGTTGTTTGTTAAGAAAATTAAATTCCTACGAAAAGTCTTTCGTCGTAATTCTTCACCGTTTTTCAGTGGTTTTTAATTGACGATAGGAATAAGTCACATTCGTACTCGCTAGGTTTTAAACCCACATGAGATATAAGCGCTTTAACCTCTGGGTTATATCCAAATACTAAGTTATAATTAATCATTAGTTTTCAATAGAGAGCCCGTAACCATTATAATACTATATATATTATATATTTATATATAATATTATAAAGCTGAAGAGTTTGTTTGTTTGAACGCGCTAATTTCCGGAAGTGCTGGTTTAAATTGAACAACTCTTTTTGTATTTGTTATTCCATTTATCGAGGAAGGCCATAGGCAATAAAACATTACCCTACAATTTGTAGGAGCAAAGCAGCGGGGGAAACGGGAGAGTAGCTAGTTGTATATAACTGTGTTAAAAAGATAAATATTGAACTCGGCAGACTGAATTTTCACTCACGGCATTCGCGGACTGAGCGAGGTCTTCTCCGCAGTCAGCATATAACAGTTCCTCATCTCATCTCATCTCATTATCCATAGAAAAAGATAAGAGGGAGAGAAAAACAGCAAAACAATCTTTGAAAGACTTTTGAAAAATCTTTTAAACGTTACTTTCATTTGGGCGCCTAATCAATCTTAGTTTTTTACCTAATTAGGATGGAGTTTGGTTCACTTCGTCTTGAAAGAATCTGAGGATTTAGTGGCCAGTTTTCAGGTTAGATTAGTAGAAGATATGAAAATAAGTTACAATTAAAATTAATGTTAGAATAATAATATATGTATTATTATTTATTATTCTTAGGTATAAAGTGCCATATAGGTCATATCTTTGTTGGAAATAGTAACTTTTTTTATTGTTTTTTTTATGTTGGAAGATGAAGATGTCGTTGAAAATTATAATTTTAGTTCTGCTCGTTACCTTTGTCACACAAAATTTGGGGTCCATCGTCAGATTTTTCCCTAGAAGTCCATCATTAGATCTTGAAACTGATTGGGATCGCAATTCTTATTTAAAAGATCTTTCTACCAAACACAATTAAGATCAAAACAATTATTTTAATAGAAGGAAATATCATTTGCAGATCGAACCTGCAACAGCGTTGCGACTAATCAACCAGTCAATATAAAAGCAATTGAAACAACAGCATAAGTAAGTAAGACCAAAGTACGAAATCGAACCCCAACAATAGCGTTTGTGAAAAAATCCCAAGATCTCACATTTCAACACTCAGCAAACTTTTATAAAACGCGCTGTTTGCTCAACAACCCGTAAAGGAACGAGTTACGGGCCCTTACACCTCAAGCGCTGAAGCGCTTCAAGCGATCGCTCGACGTAACTAGGGGAAGGAAGTGTAATTTTACACAGCTGATACAATCGCTGTAGCGCTGAATAATGAATGTGGTTTCCGACTGGCCGGAATGGTTTATTGATTATCGCCGTGATACTTAGATGTACGATGTTTTGTTCTGTAGTAAGCAATTTTAATGAGGCTTGGAAATGGATGGGGTGGCACACAAAACTTTAAGATCTTAATGTATTTAAACTTTGTTATTTTTTTAGAGAAAAAGTGTGAAAAAGCCTTAACTCTTTTAAACACTTTGAAGAAATTATAAGAAGCAAGTCTGTTATTAAAAGCAATACATTGAGTGCACTTAATTGTTTAACAAGCCTTCGCGATAACGCGCTAAAGTAAGGCGTAATAAAATATAAGACGGTTAATAATGTACGCCATTATGTACCTTACGAACTGAAATTTGTTTAATATCGCATCTTTTGTTCCTTGAAGGAGTAAATAATGATAAATATATTCACGTTGTGCGCAAACTTCAGGCCAGCTATTTTAGATGAACTATGGAATAACAGATGAGTCTATTGCCATACTTGCATCAAAAAGGTCCAAATTACATGCTAAACTACTACTATTTATTTAAAGAATAAAGAAACAAGAAACACTTGTCCCTTTTTTGCAGAGGGAAAGGAATTTACTCATTGATTTCTCTGCCGTTCCATCCCGAATGGGGTGACAGAGAACGTCAGAATCTTACTGACAAAAAATATCTCCCACTGAACTCTTCTACTTTAAGCCGAACTACGGTTCATTAATGGGATGCTTGCTCTCGAATCTCGTGAAAAAGGGATCACATTCAAGACAAGAGAGGTCAAAAATAACTTTAAGTACCAACTAAAAAAAAATCGGACTAAAGATGGAAAATACTTGGATCCATTTTTTAAGCTGAAAAAATCTTATTTATATAAAAATTTCGTGTCACGTGTTTGTCCGCGATAGACTCCTAAACTACTTAACCGATTTTAAATTTGGTTTGCATTCCGTGTGCATTTTGATCCAACTTGAAAGATAGTATAGCTTACATCTCAATTTATTTATAGTCACAATATTATTTACCTTAGCCACAGCAACGCATGACTGGATCTGCTAGTATACATATAAATGACTCATCCCATCCTGAGTGAGATAAAAAGTAATGTCAGATTATTGCCGACCAAAATACCTGACGTCGAAAATAATAATCATTGACTACTGTAACATCAAAGATAAATGGAGTAACAGAATAGTTTCCTGGGATGGTAGTAAATGGGAAGAGAACTTGAAGAAAAACAGCAGATATGGAGCCGGTTAGCAACAGACAGAGGGGGTATTGAGTACCTAGTTAACTCCGTACACTGATTTGTCGTGAAGATTTGTAAGTTGAGTTAGTATAGGTAGAGAAACACTTTTCCACTTAAATACACAAGTTGAGTATATTTATATAAAAGTTAATTACAACAGTGGAAGGCGATTATTTCTCTTAGTTATTGATAGCTACTGAGTTATAAGTTCACTATATTAGAATATGTCCGTCATCTCATTTTATTATGCGACAGTACGGGTCGCCTCGTTGGCCGAAAGTAGGTTGACGAGTAAGCAAGGCAAATTTACGACGATAAAACCGTACAAGATGTAAGTGGAAATATTTCGAAAAGGCCTTTGTCGATAAGCTAATCAACAAAAGCAATCAGTGGCCGATCACTCCAATATAAATTTAGATTTTTAGCAAGTAGGCAAGTATCTACTCAATTATTGTAAGGCCAATAAAGGCAATTTTATTTTACTTTTAATATTATAAGGCATTATAGTTGCAACTATTTATTGTAGCAATTAATTTATCCTTCGATATTTATAGGTTGTAAAACAAGATTGCTCGAGTTATGTGCGAGCTATAAGTTTATGGGCTTGCTATTACAGTGTTATAAATGTATAATAACTAGGAGACGTTTATGGTGGCAGACGTTGTAATGAAAGGGTTGTTTCGTCCGTCTGTATGCTCCCCATAAAGGGGTGAAATAATTAAGTGATCGGAAATAACTGGTGGATGACTTTTTCATTGAGCTTTAGTTCATGTTTGTGATTAGACACTATTCGCTGTATTGCTCATATGTCTTTATTTTTTTATGATGATGATTTTCTTCTTTGTGTCGTGGGTGCGTTTACAAACATAAAAATTCACATACACAAGCAATCCAAACCCGAAACAACAACATTTATGGTTCACACATAGTGTTGTTACGTGCGGGAATCGAACCAACACGACACGTTGCACGGCAGCCACTTACGATACGACCTTCAAACCTTCAAGAAACGAGCGTACTCCTTCTTAAAAGGCCGGCAACGCACCTGTGACTCCTCTTGTGTTGCAGGTTTCCATGGGCGGCGCCGATCGCTTACCATCAGGTGATCCGTCTGCTCGTTTGCCTCCTATTCCATAAAAACTGCACCAACCGTGCAGTTAGTCTTTTGATTACTTTTTAAGTAGTTTTCGAGGACAGTATTTCGTTTTTGTTTCTACAAATAGGAGATTGTACCAATGAAAGTTAAAATTGTATCCATAACCAGACAATTTTTTAAACCTCATTTTAAAATCTTTTCCAGATCTTCCTGTACATACATACATTTTTCCATACCACTGTTACGGGGCGGGATGATGGAGACTTTTTAAAAAAGAACACTTTTACTGAACTGGAAAATAGTAATTTAATTATAAGAAAATACACGTTTTAGATATGTGTCCACAACGAGGTTTCAAACCGAGGTTACATACATCATGAAACTATAATGTACTTGTATAAAATTAACATGAACCTTTACTGAAGTATCAGTAGACGTCGATTCCCAAACGAGGTAACCAAAGAGACCTTTTGGTTAACTAGTCAAAGAGGAGAAGGCAACAAAGGCCATCCTTTGTGAAGAGTGGGATGTATGCACGTTGATAAAATATATACATTTTATAGTCTTTCACTTTGGGGATCCACCTTTGGACGGGCTCACTGAATTCTTTTTAAAATATCTTTTTTACATTTATTTTTCGCTCTGAGTAAATCAAAAATTGGACCAGTATTGATTTTACTTTATTAAGGTAAACTTTATATAGTAAATATTCAATTCAGTAGGTTTTATATCAATAAGATATTTCATCTTATATTTGGGAAATTAGTAATTCAAAGCCAGTATGAGACTTTTCAAGACAAATGCACTTTTCGAAAAAGAAAATCAACCAGTTACGTTATTAATCTTATTGCTATAGCTGGCCCAACTCTAAGCTTTACAACAAATAATATATTTATCGAGACTCGACCGAAGAGTGTTGGAGATCATATCACGGTGTTACAGGAAACCGGCTTCAAATGGCGCTCTTTTATTCGCCATGAGACGTGTATGTGACAGGAGGTCCAATTATTCCAATGTTCCGTCTCCATATTCATTTTCAAATCCTCCTGCAAAATGCTTGCAACGCAATTGTAACATCTCTCGTATTGCGGGTATTTATATACTTTAGCGGGGGTCGTAGTTCAAGCGCAATAAGGTACCACAGCCTCGACCTGGAGCAGGACAAGCAACGGGGGGGGGGGGGATTAGTCAGTAAGATTCTGACTTTATCCATCCCATCCCCTGCGATAGAAGTTTTCGAATAACTTTTACATTTGAAAATTTTCCTTCCACAAAATTAAAAAAAGGTGGCGCCAAATTTTTATTCTTATATGTCCTATACCTATGTCATAAGTCATCTATGTCTCTGTTTGCCGTCCTAATCCATTTACAGAAAATCAATGTAAGTTAACACTAAGAGTGATAACTCCTCCTAGCCTAGCACTTGTCGCCCTACAATTTCCGTCCCCTGACGTTTACAGCTTGCAACATGTTACATAGTTAATTTATTAGCTTTTTTATTAGATCAGCATAAAAGATTAATATAATTAAAGCACCTTGTCATTTTTACACCTCTGAGTTATGCATTTTATGAAGGATAGTTATGTTAGATGTAGTTTTTCTTGGTAATCGATAGCGTTTACGTACTTGGACAGGTTGATAAAATGGTTTCTTAACATGTAAATATTATTTTACAACCAGGTACAAAAAATACATACATTTTCGTTTAGATTCCAGTTAATAAAAGAAAAATATATAATTTTTAGATCTTATTAATATTTTGGTTTAATATTAATATTTATTTATAATTTTTTATGTTTAATAAAATATATTTTATTATTGGCATTAGGAGTGTAGTTGTTCTTGAATGAGTGGTGTCATTCTGATGATACTTCAGAGAAAGATTTTTGTATGAAAATCAAATATTATATAAGACCATTTTCATACAATCTTCGTTATCCTCAAAATGGAACTTACCTTTAATTGTAATCCTTAATCAAAGACCAAACAAACTAAAGGACCGTAAATCTCTGTAACAGGTACAATCAGGAACAAGTCAGCGTGTCGAACACGGGTGTCGAACAAGTCAGTAGCATGTCGTATGCCTCTAAGGACCAATAGATTTCCCCTCAGAGTCGTATGCGACGCAAATCTGTTACAAATGATGTTTACACTAGACGATTTGTTAGGAAGATTTGTGAAGCTAAATGTTTTGCTTTTAGAAATCTAGCTCGATTCCAGGTACGCTTGATAAAGAACTCTGCAACTGATTGGGAGTTTGTCTTTCAGGGAAATGGATGCTTCACTAGCAGGTTTAAAAATTCCGTTTTGTTTTTTTCAATGGCTATGAAAGAGTATTTTCCAGTGTAAAAGAAAAAGAGGTTCTCAAGTGTAATAGTTTTCCTAAAATGACTTTTTGTCTTTTATCGAGAGAGGCTTTTTACTTTCATTGTCAATTAAAACCTAACAAGATTACAAACACAAGTATCACTTTAATTAAATATAAGAAAATAAAAAATACGATTAATCCAAAATCAACTCTTGGCTATCTACTGTCACGTAATATTACTTTATTGTCTAGACGTTGTCACTAGGCTAAGACATCGTGTAAAGTAAAAGCAAACTTATCAGTTGTCTCCAATAAGAATTCACAAACAAGAAACTGGATCTTTTGGGCAGGTGTCGGACGACAAAAACCCTGGACCCCCGGGGGCTGTCCTCTCCGTGTCACCAATTGGAGACGTCGAGTTACAAGACGTAGCGGATAAATCGGAAGCATGATTCCGGAATATTTATGAATAAAATTGCATAGTTACATTGCTCTGAAGCACAGATTAAGTAAATTATTGTGATCTGTCTGTACATTTTCTTGGATAGATTCTTTCTTTTCAGTCTTTATTCCTCTCGTTCTTGGATAGTAATTTAGAGTAATATTATGTTTTTTTTTCAAAACATAAACTTCAATTTTGCTTATAACTTTTAAGTTGTCGGTAGATTGTAATCACAATATTCTTGAGGGATCCAAAACATTACCATTTCTGTATCTGAGATAATATTTTATAAACGAACTAGCAATCCGACCCTATTTTGCATAGGTGTTCACAATATCGTTTTTTTATATACCGCTTTATCCTTCCAATTTTATAAAATGATTTTATATAAATCTACCTTTACATGAACCTTCTCGTCAAATAATTATCAGAATCGGTGTAGCCGTTCATGCGTGATGCCATGATTCAGGCTAAATTGAATCATTTTTACGTATATAAAATATGAATCTTTAAGCTATGACATTTCATAGAAACACTTTCTGAACATCAAAAGAAGAAATTGCTTATTTCGAATTCCTCAATCCCTTACCATACTCACTATTTTGCAATCTAAATAGTGTAAACATATCAACTGCTTACACAATTTGACTACGAGTACATAGTGACACATATTTACCCACCCAGTAATCAAGCGTGTTCTCAAACTATCACTGTCACTGTGACATTCCTCAAATCGCTCGCAACTCCATCTGTCGTCTAAAACTTGAACCATTTCTAGATTCCTGACAAATTGAATCTTGCTTGTCCGCCCGGGGCAGACAAAAGGGCGATTCGCATTTTATTTGCCATCTGATTCTGGCCCGAGGCCGCTTCATTTTCATCACCCAACACTAATGGGATTTCAATTACCGGAACTGATAGATTTGTGTACTTGTTGTTGTTGCTAGGCGACGGGATTTCGGGATTCGGGATTGGACGTTTTCATGTTGAAGTTAGTTTATTAGAGTTTGGATAATATCGACTTGTTTATATTAGTTTATGTTGTAATCAATAAGAGTTAAATATTAATCAAATCATAGTTTTCAGTGTTGATGTTATCTTAAAGAAATCCCGTTTTGTGCGTATGTTTAAATTATTAGTACTAACAATTAATGCCAAGGAAAATATTTTTTTTAATAATAATACAAATTGTATTATTATTAAAAAAAATATTTACCTCGTTTACATTAATACATTAATAATCATCGTTTACTGTTAAAACCATGCATCGGCACGAATGGTTCGATTCCACCGGAATGATACCATGGTCTCACAGAAAACTAACCTGAAAAAACGCTTACGTTGTTTTTCACCATGAGTGAGGTTACTGGAGGCGCAATCCTTTTCTTTCTCTATCCTTAAATCTCCAAAAGCTCAGCAACGCCTTCGTTTTTCCTATAGTATTGCTATCACGGGTGGCGCCGATAGACATATCACGTGAAACAAAATAGTAATAATAATATTCTTACTCACACACTTGAATGTGGGAGAGCCATGCTCCGGCAAGAATGGATCGGCTCGACCGGAATGATACCACCGCCTCACAGAAAACTGGCGTGAAATTACCAAAGAGTTGTGTTACACCGTGTGAGTGAGGTTACCGGAGGCCCAATCCTTCCCCTCCCCCAATCCCTCCTCAATCCCTAAATCTCCAAATCCCTAGTCCCTAAAAGGTCGGCAACGCACTCGTAACTCCTCCGTTGCAAGTGTCCATGGGCGACGCTGATTGCTTACCATCATGTAATCAGCCTGCTCGTTTGCCGACCTATCACATAAAAAAAACTCAGTATTAAAGTTACCATTACCCACTTCCACGATACAACTTATATTTATCGCTACATTTCTTCTATACATCTGAAGCTACATTCTCTTACAAAAAAGAATACGACACATTGTGCCTTGCTCATAACATGCAAATTGAGAGACATGACAAAAAACCGCGCCGTTAGTAAATGTAAAATTCAGGAGGCAAAGACGCTGCTAAGGTTATATCAAAAAGTTTTGCGCTGAATTGCTACTTTTTTGCACGGGTTATATAATATATGTATTATTATAGTGGTTTTTATCGTTAATATTTGACTGCACGGTTGGCGCGGTAGTTGGGCAACCGACTGCCGCGAAACGTGTCGCGGGTTCGATTCCCGCGCGGAACAACTCTTTGTGTGATCCACGAAGTGTTATTCCGGGTCTGGGTGTGATGTGTATGTGAAATTGTGTGTTTGTAAACGCACCCATGACACAGCAAAAAATCCTAGTGCAGGGCAACTTTTTAAATCGTTTTTCTTTGAACTATGTATGTTGTAAAGAAATGTATTTGTAAGTATTGTGAGGATTTTACTTTAAAATTTGTGTTAGATAAGTCTAGCTACTTGTGAGCGGTTTCACTCGCTATTCACCTTCTATTGTCACTAGGTATGCTTCTGAATAGACAACTAAATTTTATGCTCACATATGATAATAATATATAGGTATTTATAGGTAACGTAAGGAGAAAAAAAATTTTGGTCTTATATTGAAGAAATTCTACCTAATAAAATTTCAACTTCAGTCTCTAAGTCCAGCATACCAATATCAGAACAATAAATTTTAGATCAAAAAACATTAGGTATTGTCGAGACAAATCTCGAAGTACAAATAATCCTGTTGTTTGCCAACGCGTACGTTTTTACACAATAGCTTTCAGACTGATTCAGTCTAGTCTAGACTTTCTTTAATAAAGTTTGGAACGCCTAAGGGACTGTATCGTATGTACTTTAATTATAAGTACAAAAGATAATTAAGAGTACAATCCAGTCTTATACAATACTAAATCTAAGTGTAACTCACGTAGATATTGGAATCAGTAATTACTCGATATTACAGTTTGTTCGCGAATCCTCTAATAGATGGCGCTACAGTGATGTTTTATGCGGTGAAATGGTTTTAATATTTTTTGTACATGATGTTGCGTGCACTTTAATATTATTAATATTGATATTTGAATTCAATATTTAAGATTAATACTAAGTCAAAGAATAATATCAGAGGTAAACTTTCTAATTTCACTTTAAACTGACACTTAATTTTTATTTCATAGTTTTAATAATAATGAGTAAGCAAGTTAGTAATCAATGATAACATGTAATACCATTTTTCTTCAACTATTAGGTTTACATTCAAGTTAACTTAAATAGGTTTAACTAATAAGAATAGGTGATAAAGAAATAGACAACAAAGCACAAAACGAATCATAACTGACAAACAAAACCAGGGAAAAAATGTAGCTTCAATACGAAAACAGATCGCGGACTACACGGCAGAATAACATCAACAAAACATAAATCGTTCGCAACTCCCCACTGAAATTACAACGATGGACGACAGGACATAATACCGACGAGAACTGGAAAATATTTAACAAACCATTTAGTCTGCACACTCTCAAAACGGTAAATGGTCGTTAAATGTGGTTAAGCTTATCCGATCTGGCTATGAATATTTTAAATGTGTTATTTTGATCATCTGGGGGACGTGCGCTGTGTTAAACGTTAATGGTAGATGGCGCTGGTGTTGAGTTATGGCATTTTGGGCAATGGGACGCTCAATTCTGGAATTATGTTAAGTGTATGACAATTATTTTGGGACTGATTTACATAGTTATGTTTTAAGAGTAGCGATATGTACTTTGACTAAATAAATAGTCATATTTTGGATGATAGTTAAGTCATGATGATGAATACAATTAATGAAGTTTAAGTGATCAAGTAATCTCTCATGTTTTTTATCAATTGATAAATACTAGTCGTGTACCAAATCTGTTCTAACATTTTTTATTAAATTTGTTAATATTTTTGTTGTTTTAACTAGTAGATCCATTGTGCAAGTTTATAAAGCCAACTTCAGGCCAGATGTCAACGCAGCGTAATGTCGGGTATGCCTGAGATAGCTTCACACACTGTCACTCAGACGTGCGTGTACGTAGTCACTGTCCAAATGTTTCCGACCGCGTGCAGTGACGAACGTCGTGCGTATCCGACGGCGTCAGTGCGTTTTTTGACGTTGCATCCAATGTACGAGGCACGTTTGAAGAATTTTTACAGGTGTAGTATTATCTTTAATTTTTAGAGCAGAGGCTATGTTGTCAGACTATCATACAAAAGCTTGGCTAGTATTTTTTATTTTATTACTTGATCTATCAGATGTCAGTCATCGTAATGTTCAGCTTAGCTTGTATCATACAAGTTCTGGTTGTTAAGTGCATATATCAATTCGGTTCCTCATGTATTGCATAAGATAACGTTGCACTATTAAATCCCAAGAACCCTTGTAATTTAAGATGACATTGACGACTTCAAGGTGTGTATATAACCACTTCTCATAAGTAAGAATTAAAAGCAGTACATTATATTTTGGAAGAAACAAAACCGCTTTCAACATATTCAACCAAAAATAACGGCACAAAAATATCCCCTGACAATTCATTATCACACCAATCAATAAATGAACACCATCCCACCGAACTCTCACCTAAAATTACTGGCCATCAATTCATCGAAAATTATACTATGGACAGAAAAAATTGCCGCCTTCATTTGCGACATTAAAGCGCAAATTATGCGCCTCAGGCGATAACGACGTATCGCGCCGATCCGCAAATCGGTTCCAATAAAGTCGATGGAATCAACAGGTCTGACAAGATGGTAATGGCTTCTGCCGATGAATGCGCTCGTATTTTATGTAAAACTGCCCTCATTATACATTTAGTCACAATCTTTGATTATCTGGATCTAATTATTAGCAAACAGATTTCTAGAGGAATGAGGAATGTAAATTATACTCATTTTTTTGAAGTAGAATTGTGTAGGAAAGTCATACTTCGGCATCAAAATGTCGGTTCAACCGGAGTGATAGCACGGCCTCACAGATAACCGCCTTGACACAATCACACCGTTGTGTTTATTGACATTATGTTTCATAATAAATGTGGTTTGATACAGAATTTAAAAAGCAATTAAAATTTTCAGATAACGTTTACCTACTTACATTTATAACAAATTACACTGACGAAATAAAGTCTAAAAAATTACTATAAAATTGAGCTAAAACTAAAATATTTAGGCTCCCGAAAATTTTATGTGGATTATTTATGTACGTACGTATGAACTATGCCATAGTTGAATTTAATTTTCCGCCTGTATTTTGTGTAAAAAGGTTGCAATATATTCAGCCAGTGTTAGTTGCTGGCTGGAAATATTGATACATTAATGAGTGCCGTCACAATACAGTAAAAACATTTAAAAAATCGACTACGCTTGACGTACTAAAGTTGCACAGTGGGAATCCTCCATGTAACGAACTTAGCTAGTGTAGGCCAGTCGGAGATCGCAGTTTTAAAGATATGATAATCTGTATCAGGCAGTGCTTCTACCTGGATTATGTTCAAAGATGTCTTTTAGTCAACTCCTATATCACCCACGAGAAGAGTAGTGTTATTTTTATGGGATAAGGCGGCCGACGAGCAGAACAGATGTCCTGATTGTAAGCCATCGGCGCTGCCAATGGACACCTGCCGGTGTCCATACAACAAAGCAGTAAGTAAAGTGCCGAAGCATGGTTTAATCACACTTTGGATGGTGAAAAGCATACGTCATACATAAACCTTTCTGTCGTGGCCACAAGGCCTGTTTACAATAATTTAGTGAACCCATAAAATATGTTTAGTAGTAATTAAAAATTACTGCTTTGATGTATGAGCGGTGGAGAAAATATTCATGCAATGGAAACTTTATGGTGCGTTACCTGACTTTATGGATTTTATATTAATAAACTGCGTCAAGGTTAATTAACTATAAAACCACTTCTTATAAGAAGAGTAAGAATTTACAGCATTATTTACACTGGTAAATCATTTCACAAGGTTTCAGGAAGCCGATTTGGCTACTTGAAAACCCAGCCGAGATTGCGGAGAAAGCGCAATAAGGTACAGCCTCGGCCTGGAGCAGGAGAAAGAACAGGGTGGTTTTTAGTCAGTAAGAGTCTGACACTCTCTCTCTCTCTCTTATCTCACCCTGTGCGAGAGAAGTAACTTAATGTTTTTCCCACAAAAAAAAAAGGATTTTTCATATAGGCGAAATCAACAGTTCAGGAATTTTTATGGGATTGTGTATTTTGTCGTCGTTTTTTGCGTATAATCATCATCATCAGCCGGAAAACGTCCACTGCTGGTCAAAGGCCTTAGCCCTCCACGTAGAACGACAAGCACCACCACCTGCATCCATCGGCTCCTGGCGACTCTGACGATGTCGTCAGTCCACCTGGCGAGAGGCCTGTCCACACTACGTTTTCCGGTCTTTGGTCGCCACTCTAGCACTTTTTGCGTCTAATAAATACGAATCTTTGGTATTTTGGTATTCTAAGTATAATTTAAAGATACAGCTTCGAAAATGATTGAAAAAAACTTTATCACTTTCATACTACTCCCAAGATTCAATAAGCAGTTATACTGAAAAACTATTATTTATTGAGTAGATACTAAGTCACTGAAATATTTATTACTAGCTTCCAAGCGCAGCTTCACCCGCGTGGTAAGTTAATAAAAAGTAGCCATGTTCTATTCCGCATTGTATCCTATGCCTGTGCCAAATTTCATCCAGATTGAGTAACAAACATCCAAACATCGTAACTTTTGCATTTATAATATTAGTAAGATTTATCCAAAGTACAAATTAAAATACAGTTGCAATACATACATTGCATTTTATACAACACGGAACTAATTTCATCACTATACAACATAAAAGGCTGGACCATAATTGGCTGTATTTTAGAGTTGTAATACTTGAATTTTCACAAACATTCGTTACTTCGACGAGTCTGTATATACAAGGCAATTTGTCGACGCATTAATGTATGAGTTTGTATGAAAAAAATTCACACATTAATGTGTCGAGACACGATATTACGTTAATACTAGTGGTTAACGCTACAAGCGGCATTTTGTCGCCAATTAACCAGTTTTAACTGCTCCAAACCAGTTCGAAATAGACTTCACTCGCCTATTAGCAGCTTTTCACAGTTGTGTGCTCGTTATTTTGCGTTTTAACGAGCATTATATACTGCAATCGTTGATATAATCGAGAGGATTTTGAATGGGAGCGAAACTTAGTTTATGATAATTTGTGCATAAAATTACATAGCTAGTGTAGTGCAATTTTATTCGTAACTAACTTTACTACAAAAATTTCTTCACATATTAATATTTGAAGGTGTGAACGACGGCCAGTGGTTAACGCTAAATGCGTCTCGTTGCCAATTAGCGGTACTTCATCCAGTTTGCACCAGTCTAAACCGGTTTGCACTGGTTCGGTCCGCTTGTAATGTCCTTATTGGGAACGTGTGTGAATTTTCGAGTCAATTTGTAAACGTTTCAATGTAAAAAAAGAAAACGTTGGGTGTTTGATGGCAATTAGTTGCAATCGTGAGTTTTTAAAGGCGTGTGCTCGGTTGAGATTTTTATTTTTAACTGGTTGCGAAGGCGGTTGCCGTTTATAGTGGCAATTTGTGAAATTTATAAGTAAGAACATATGTAGTTGCTCCGTACTTTAGAAGAGTGCGTCTTTACTTAAGAATCAGGGTCCATTCTGTATCCGCGATAGCGATTATTGTCGATTGTAAAATATATTTTTTTGAGACTCACACGCACGCTCGTTAAAAATATCCAAGTATGCGTAACGTAAAATACAATTTGAAACAAGTCCATACACCATATGATACCATCAGACTAGAAACGTGTCAAAAATAAACTTCATTAAGTACCTAGGTTGAAAATGAGGTAATTTTCATAAAAAAAATATATTGAAAAATTTCACAAAAATAATGTGCCTTCAGCGTAATTGAGTAAAAAAAGTTAATAAACGGCCAAAATAAAAAATGGCGTCCTGTGGAACATTTCTCATTTGTAACAACGAATAGTAATTTTCTTGGACAGACTCGGCCATTTCAATTTAAAACTAGATTCATTTGCATTTCTGTCGTTATCATTTTATTTTGTTGTTTCATTACCGGGTGGCGTTCTGTTTTGCTTGAATAGATGCATAAAATGATTTATTATTATAATTTTTGAATTGTAAACTTTGTGACACATTTTGTTGTAACATAATACTAACATTTTCTGTTTTAATTTATCACCTTATGTTCTAGAAATAGGTAATAAAAAATGTGTTTTCTTTGGTCATATCGAAATATCTCCTAGCAATACGGACCTAAAATACTTTGTTTTTTTTTTAATTTCATTACCGAATAAATTACATAGTCTTAAATATAAACTTTAATCCGAGTCTTACGTGCCTGAACTAAGATATCCCGTGTTGGATTAAGGATTTAATGGTTCAGTAAAATTCGTAAATTATCCATAACGTGGATCAGTTGTAGGTACTATTAATATTATTACCAAGCCTAACGTCTAGTGTATACATACAGAATTATAGCACATAATATATGATACACTATATGTAGAATACTATTAAACTCATGAATCAAGGTCCCAAGTACCTACTTACCAATCATCAAAATCACTTTTTTTTCAGGGGAAAATCATCAAATGCCTTCTCCCGCCCAGGGATAGGCAAGAGAAACTGTCAGACTCTTACTGACTAAAACCGCCCCCGTTTCTTCACCTGCTCTGGGCTGAGGTCGCAGGGCCTTATACACTCACTTGGCTTTGCAATGTAACTACACTGCGCACGCTGATTATTAAAAAGAATCCACTCGTAACTTGAAACTAGGTGAACTTTTCTCAGCCAATTTGTGTGATAATGTATCGTAACATAACGTTTTGATTACAACATTGATTAATTAATTAAATTTGGTACTTACGGCTCATGATAATTATAACATGAAAATAAATCAATCATCTACGCTACACTAGACAAACCTCATTCAAACTAAAAACATTAAATAGGGTCATTTGTATAAATTCATCACCGTTATACTCTAAACTACCGCATTTCGCCCGCCAGCAATAAGGAAGGAAGTGTAATTTCTTCACGATCGCTATCGCAGACGCAACAGCCCCGGCCAGGATACTTCCTAATGAATGGCCATTCAAAATAAATTTTTAACACGTTCCCCCGTCTTGTAGCTGCGATTTTTTTCAACGTAAATTTTTCACTTGCGCCTTTATTAGCGAGATGTGAATTATTAATGTGTTATGTACTGTTATTGTGTGAGATTTTACCATGGAAATTGCTTTGTGTGTGTGAGCCATTTTTTATTAGCAATTTTTCTGACGTGCATGCGTTTATCTTTGGAATATTTTGTGTTCGGCTGTACGCGATTTGTTTTTATATAAGTACATATATATATGTATAAGACGTTGCCTCACATTACGATTCTCCTGTGTCGTGGGTGCGGTTAAAAACATACAATTTCACATACACATCACACCCAGGCCCGGTACAACAATTTCTGGATCACACAAACAGTTGTTCTGTGCGGGAATCGAACCCGCGACTCATTGCGCGGCACCCAGTTGCCCAGCCAGCGTGCCAACAGTAAAGTCATTTTCATCATACTTTATTTCTACAGGTTTACCCATTAGTACAGGAGTTACAAAACTGGTATTAATTGGCGATTCATTAATTAAGTACACTCCTGCCTACTCTTGCCTTTGCCTTAGCTTGTTCTTCTTACTTTGTCTTATCCTAATCTAATTTTATTTAGTTTTTCTTTTTATGGATTACCCTTGCCATAAAATCCTGTATGTGGGTGGGGCAAGTGGCAGTTTCTAGACTCTTACTGACTAAAAGCCACCCCTTTTCTTCTCTTGTTCGTGTTTGCACCTCCAGCCCGTCATCGGTCTGTGTATCCATCTGTAGTTGTCTGATTTCCCTAAGAGGTGCGCATGGAATGTACGCACGTAACCTTACGCTCGGGTCTGTTTCTGCTTGAGTGGCGAGCTACTCTTGTTCGCCATCCCGCAAACTTGTACATAACGAGCTCAAAAGTAAATACAAGCTAGACCATTAAAAAAAATCAATGATATATTAATTGAAAACTCAATTTTAATATTTTTGTGGGTACTTTTACTAAACCAAAGCTCGTGAAACCATAAGATCAAACAGTAAACTAACCACCAGTAAGTTACAACATAAGTTATGCTCACCTTAAAACTATTAAGTAACTTAGTAAGACAAGACAACAATGATTGCTGGACATTAAGTTGCACTTTAATCTGAAGCGAAGTATCTATTTTGTTAACACGAAACTTAGTTAGAGTACGGACGGGATCGACCCTACAAAACTTATTCCTACACTTAATCAAATATATAGTTTTGGGTCGAATTTGAAAGCTGCTGGTGTAGTGCAGATGTGTTAAGAATTGATGTGTGATCGCTTTGAGATAGATATATCCCTACATACTATAAAATAAGTGTGGGAGAGCCATGCTTCGCAAGTGTGGGAGAGCCATGCTTCGGCACGAATGGCTCAGCTCGACCGGAGTGATACCACGGCCTCAGAGAAAACCGGCGTGAAACAACCACAGCGTTGTGTTTCGCCGTGTAAGTGAGGTTACTGGAGGCCGAATCCTTCTCCTCCCCCAATCTCTCCTCAATCCCTAAATCTCCAAATCCCTAATCCCTAAAAGGTCGGCAAGGCACTCGTAACTCCTCCGTTACGGGTGTCCATAGGCGGCGCTGATTGCTTACCATCAGGTAATCAGTCTGCTCGTTTGCCGACCTATTACATAAAAAAAGTTGTGTACAGGTATAGAAAAATAAATGTATAAATATTTAAAAAACTACGCAACGGATTTTGATGTCCCCTCATTCAGTTACAAAGTGTCGATACCAGAGTTAATTTATTAAAGAAATGTTTTATAGGTTTATTTGTATTTTTATTGCATAGGACAACAAAACCTAACAATCGGTGTCTCCCATTACACCCACGACACTAGAGTGTGCATGTGCGTCGCCAGCCTTTAAGGGGTTACGGATTTGACGATTTGGGGAGGATTTGGGGGATGGGGAGATGATACAAGGTCGTAGGTGGGTATTCTGTGAGGTGTTTAATAAACAAACAAGTGCATAATTATCTGTAAATTTGTAAAAAATATTATATTACTTTTACATATTTGATGACCACTGAATTAGAAAACCAAACAATCACACCTACATTTTATTTATTTATAAATAAAATAAACATGTCAAACTCAATGTACTTTATTTATTCGCTAAATGAACTCTCGGTACCACATCCATTGTTTTTACGTCATCGTTCGACTCCATTGTTAATAACAACAAAAACACGTTTCACTGGTCCCCAAGCAATACTCCCTGCATAATTAGTTTAGACTGGGCGACGTGATTTGCCTGCAGACGTAATCCAGCCTTTGACTAGCTCTTCTAAACTTATTTCGCTATAACAATGTCAAGTAGTTGGAGATTTTAGTCTTGGTTTTGGGTGGTGTTTGGGAACCAAATTTAACGGTGAGGTTTCGAAATCTGACAAGTAAGTACCCGTGAAAGATTTTGTATGGGAAAGCCGTCTTTCAACACAAATGATACTATCACGGCCCCTAAGAATACCGGACTTAAACCACAACAGCGTTGTACCTCTCCGTGATAGTGAGATTTTTGTTGGCCCAATCCTTTCACTGCTACAATCCCTCCCCATTCCTTCAATCCCGAAAAACTTTATCGCCAACAGGCCAGGGATACGGGGTGTAGTAAGTTTTATTAAATAAGGCTGCACAATTGGTGCATTGATTTGGCATTGGTTTATTTCATAATTTAAAACAAGGTAGACTACCTGAATGTAGTATTCAGTTAGTCATATCGTTTACATGTTATTTAAATCCACAGTTCTATATATTGATATCAGATAAATATATTTGATAGTCCAATATATTTCAAAAACAAACGAATCTGAAATTATTTAGAGTAATTCAAATAACAGAAAATATATTTGGACAAAGTATTAACTAAAACCGTAAAAATAGGTCTGCCACTATCAGAAAGCGAATAAACGATGACGGAAAATGTAATTAGAACACGATAAAAATGTAAACTATATGATACAAAATAATTGTATTCTAAAAACATAATACAAGATAAAAGCTGCTGTAAATCCGCGGCGACCTCTCGCATCCAGCCTTTGTTGAGGCCATGGTGTGAAGCGAGTAGAACGCCTGGCAAGCTGTCTTCTCTGTCTGGCAAGCAGTCATGCTCGCAATGAAGGAGGCGTAATGCGTCAGGGAATTATCCTGCTTACGCCCCAGCCGCCGGAGTAGGTGACACTCCGGGCATCGGGGATCGTGTGACCATTGCCGGCCACCTTGCTCGCTGTCTGGTTAGAACTAGATCTAAGTGCACGCCGCGTAGTGTTCTGCGCGCGCATCAATAACCCAGTAGTCCACTACAGATAACGCTCATTACAGGTAATTTTCAGCCAGGGTTGGTACTTAATAAAACGTCTAACTCTACCATCAGGTTAGTAAACCAACAAGTCTAAGGCACAGAACTTTGGCCAAACAAGACCTCGAACTCCTTATCACGCGTGAAACGTCCCAAACTTGAACATTCAACAAAAAACTTTCAGGTGGCAATTGTAAACGGGACAATTCATAAGTTGTTGGGTAGTTTGCGAGTTGTGCGCCGACAGACGGTGCGACCTCCTTCGTCCACTGATACGGACCTTTAAGTTGGGGGTGTGAGATGAATATGGGATCAGATCATTGATACAGCTGGTGAGACGAGGAATGGCAAAAGGCGGTGAAAGTTTTTAAAGAAAAATATGACGTAGAATGGGTGTTGAAATAGTTTTTTTTTATGTAATAAGTCGGCAAACGAGCAGACGGATAACCTGATGGTAAGCAATCAACGGCGCCCATGGACACCCGCAACGGAGGAGTTACGAGTGCGTTGCCGACCTTTTAGGGATTAGGGATTTGGAGATTTAGGGATTGGGGAAGGGTCCGAAAAGGGGAAGGATTGGGCCTCCGGTAACCTCACTCACACGGCGAAACACAACGCTGTGGCTGTTTCACGCCGGTTTTCTGTGAGGCCGTGGTATCACTCCGGTCGAGCCGACCCATTCGTGCCGAAGCATGGCTCTCCCACACTTGAAAACTGATAGCGCGGCAATGTTTTTATAAACAATAATATTTTTTTATTAAATTGTTTTCTTCAATAATGATGATTATGAATACATATTATTCAAACTTTTTTTAATAATTGAAATAACAAAATTAACATTATTGATTGATGTCTGACCCTTACTGACCAACTCCCCCGTCCTTTCTTCTGCACCATGTCGAATTGCACTAATTGCACTTGACCGGCGACCCGGGCTAGGCATTGCTCATACTGCGCCCACCAGTGAACGCTACGCGCTGCACACTCTGGGACTTCTTGCATCCTTTATGCCAGTTCTCACCGATGTTATTACACTAGTTTAGTATAAGCCTATAAGGTCACTGTTGACAACACATTGCACGTGTCCTTTAACTTCAAGTGCATTTTGTGTCTTCTCTGTTTTGGAGTTTAGAGTTTTAGTGTTTTCCGCTGAGGAGTGGAATTCTTTGTCAGAGTCCGTCCAAAGGTGGGTGTCTTGAAGCTGATTGTCTTCAAGGCGCGAGTGAACAATATGCAGGTTGTTTATACGGGAGGTGTGCTCCATCTTAGGCTGCATCGTAGTTTACCACCAAGCAAGATACTGGCCAACGTTGGACAATTGTTAAAAAAATCCCTTAAATTATATTTTTCAAATGTTTTTAAAATAAAATACATTCATTTTATCACGAGCAAGTAGATACATGTGTAACGTAAAGTTTTAAGTAAAATTTATTTTTACTAGCTTTTGCCCCCGACTTTGTTTGCGTGGAATAGTGACTTCCTGCTTATTTTGGTATAAAAACCATCCTGTGTCCTTTCTAGAGTTCCAAACTATGTCTATAACAAATTTCACCCAAATAAGTTCAGTAGTTTAGGCGTGAAGAAAAGACAGACAGACAGATAGACAGACAGAGTTACTTTCGCATATATAATATTAGTTTGGATAATAGAGTGGACTAGCTTTTGCCCGCGTGGAATAGCGACTTCCTGCAGATTTTCGGTTTAAAAACTATCCTATGTCCTTTCTCAAGTTACAAACTATGTCTTTACCAGATTTCACACAAATAGGTTCAGTAGTTTAGGCGTGAAGAAAAGACAGACAGACAGACAGATTTACTTTCGCATTTATAATATTAGTTTGGAGAGTTTGGATGTGTAGGTGCGATGTATAAAATATGATTTTAAAGAGTTCCTTGCAAGACTAGTGCTAGATCTAAACTAGCCTTTCATTAAGACCAATCCTTACGCAAATACCACAGATATCTCCTACCCTACCTTCATCATAAACCCTCAACAGTGGGAGGGGTTGAATAAAACCTCTGGCCATCAACGTATGACATCTTTCATAAGATATTTTTTACGATCGACCGGTTCTGGGAGCCATGTGTTCTAACTTCCGCCGGAACGATACGGGAAACCGGAACCGACTCCCACCCGGCTAATGGATCGAAAGGGCGACGATAAATATCTCGAATGATATTGAAAATTTTCTTTAAATCGCTTATATGTTACTTGTACGTATGTCGAAATTATTAATGGTCTGCAACGGTTTCTGGTAGATTGGGTTTCCTTTTAAATGGGTTTGAAGTTTAATGATACATGTAGCTTGACTATTAATGTAGAGATTTCTTATCTAAGAAATTATTGTAGCTTTAGTTGGGAAAATAATGGCTAATCCAAAAAGAAGAAAGTTTATTAGAATAAAAAATAAACTGAGAGCTTTGATTTGATGATGGTAAAATAATTATAAATTTACATCACATTTAAAATAATTCTTTATTAAAAAAAACGACTTCGTGAATTAACTGAGAAAACCTGTTATTTAAGATATAGTTTTATTCAGAAATAATTATAATTATACACATTTAAATTACCTTCAACGACTTTCAGCATTCAAAGGTAAATGGGAAGACAAATAAAGCCGATCATGCAGCAATCAACAAATAAATAAAATAAAACAAGTTTTTTTATGGTATAAGTCGGCAAACGAGCAGACGGTTTACCTGATGGTAAGCAATCGGCGCCACCCATGGACACCCACAACACCAAAGGAGTTACGAGTGCGTTGCCGGCCTTTTGGGGATAAGGGTTGCGGATATAAGGATTGGGAAGGGATAGGGGAAGGGGAGGGATTGGGCCTCCGGTAACCTCACTCACACGGCGAAACACAACGCTGTGGGTTGTTCCACGCCGGTATTCTGTGAGGCCGTGGTATCACTCTGGTCTTGGCTCTCCCACACAGATTTTACAAATATAAAACGAAAACTTAATCCAAACATATTAATTCGCATACCAAAATGTTGTTATAACTATGTTGACTGCCTGTATAATTACAACAGGTCATATTTACCTCGGCGCGGGAATCAAACCGCAACCCTGAGTACATAAGGCGGATGCTCTGTCCTCACCACACTGTTAATTAAGTCTGCAAAATGGCGTCTGTTACGATTGCATATACAACTTACTTATGCTAAAATTATTGCACCAACTTATGTCATGTTCGTTTTTAAATAAACTTTTGAATCCTAATTACTACATAGTATAAAACAAAGTTGCTTTCACTGTCCCAGTATTCCGATGTATCCTTAAAATCTTCCAAATTACGCAACGAGTTTTGATGTCTTTATAATGGATAGTGTTTTTGAAGAGGAAGGTTTATATGTATTATAAAATCCATTCAATATCGTAGACATTTAGTATTATAATATTAAAAATATTAAATACGCTTAAGTAAGTATGAATAGATGGAACAACTACTCAACAGCGATAGAATACTTTTTGAAGACCACATAATATTACAAGACTACTTTTTACTATAGTACTGCGGGGAAAGCTGCTGACAGAAGCTAGTCATTTACAAGTGTTCACGATCGACCTCTTCATCTCTTAAGTTAATATAGTGTAACCATTTCAAATATAAAAAGCAATTCTAAAAATAACTATTATAATATAAAAAAAGAAGTAACTTAGCCAGATAATTAATTAAATTAAAAAAAGAAAATAATAAACAAAAATCTCTTCTGACTACAAACGCCAGGACCTTCAGAATAAATTACCAACAACATTATTTCAAGCCAGTTACAAATTCTCCATTATATTAGACAACTCAAAAACAAGGAACGTCCAACTCCGTACCCCGCTTTCATTCCTCAGAAAGAAATTCCAAAAAAGATTCGTGAAACAGCGAGAAAAATTAATCAGCATCAATCATGATGTTCACCTCAGTACAGAAGGACCATTTATATTGTGCCCATAAACAGAAAAAAGGACCATAACAATAAGTCATCTGAGAGTTTCACTTAAAGGGGCGGTTCCGTTGTGAGTCGTGACGTCACAAAATGGACAGTCGCGAATTTATATAGAGATAGATTTATCGCAAGCGTGCATCGAAACCACGTGGGTGGTCTGCGGTGAGCTTACTGCCGGTTCTCGATGCAATGTGTATTTCGTGAGTTGCATTCGAGCGAATTTAATGTTTTATAATAGGTACTGTAGGTATTGTAGAATACTGTTGAACATAGTTTCTCTAGAAATTGGAGGTTTTATTTATTTAAAAACAAGAAACAGTAGCACATTCTGGCTTAACTTAAGCATGTGCATTCTGCATAAGCACAAGTTAAATGTGTAGAAAAAAAATACACACTCAAATGACATCCCAGAAGGGGTTGCAGTGTAACGGAATGGAGAAAAACAAAAAGTGCATGAAATATAAAAAAAAATTAAATGAAATAAAAATTCAACAATTTCATACTAAATTTTAAAGAAACTATTGCTTAAGCACCTTACCGACAACACACTGACCATGCTTTTTACAAGTTTTGAAGCCTCTGTAGGCTCTCACAATAAAACTATTATTTCTATATGTATATTTATAGTAATTTATATTGTAATACAGATAAAATTAAAAATAAACTTTTTATAAATACCCACTTATTTTGGTGGCCCACAATACTCATAACGCATACAAATTATGTAAAGTAATCTACTATAATATCAAGATAACGTAAAAATTTTCGAAAAGAGAACAAAAAAATATATTTTCGTGTGTCGTAGCTATGTAACTCGATTAAGATTCGAGTTATGTGTCCGGTAAATATTTAAATAGAGGGTTGTCACGCATCGTATATAAATTGTAGTAAAGTTCAGGTAAACCGTAAAATACTTGGATACGTGGGCATGAGAGCAGTGAAACAGTTGTGCCTTCAAATCGATTAAGAAAAATAAGAAATAAAAACGAATGAGTACAAAATAAGGAAAGTACGGGGTCCAAAGTGATAACACGTGGTAGCGTCCATAACTTAGGCGCGCGTGTCTTCGAGAGTTTGCGGTATAATTAGCGCTCAATTTGATCAGCAAACTTTGCAAAGCAGAGAAAATACCAAGTTATAAGCTTGAGGAAACATAGTGGTATATATTACAGGTAGTGTTTATGATACAAGCTCACACGAGTAGATTCTTGTATTGAGTATGCGACGTCTTTATACAAAATCCAATCACTGCCGCAAACAAACTTACATTTTACCTTTATGCAAAGAGATTTTCGTTTCCTGCTTTTACATGTGAAAATAAAATACAAATCAGAGCTCGCAACAGTAGTAAGGGAAAATCTAGGTTGAATCTGAACAAAATGCGGGCAGGGAAATTAATTCAAGAACCGGCATCGTGTGCCTCTTTGTATTCCTCTTTTTGCTAACGACAGATAAATTCCTTGCGACTTATCTGAAATTAGGTCGAGTGAATTTAATACCGTTTGTACAGGATTCAATGCCACAATACCGATGGTAGATTATTTCAATTTAATATCGAAGGTCTGCTTTGTAAAGGTCTGTGAAGTGGCCTGGGAATTCGTGTTCGGATCGTAAATGTTGAGTAAAGTAACTAGGGAGGGACTTTTGGTAAATGGTATTGTAGGTTTGAGAGACGATGAGCTGGATTCCAATTAAAGGTCATCTTGTTATCAATGTTCTTTGTATCAATATTTTTATTATAACTTTCGTGAGACATTCTTAATTAATTATTATGTTTTCGGCTTACTTACGTAATAATTTGACCAGATACTCGACTACTTTCAAGCCATGCTAGAGGCCGATATTCATGAGCAGCATTCCGCGAAATGCGACGCGGCGACTGTCGCGCCGCAAACTGCCTACTCAAATCTGCGGGCCCAACGTGCCCTCTGCCGAGATTCTTTGTCAACTTAAAAGTAGGATGATATTTATCTTTAGCGTTGTTTTTCGTTTTAATTTGGCCTTTGGAACTTAATTCTTCTATGGGCAACCTGTGATTTTAAATATCCTTTATACAATTAATATATATGTAGTGCATGATGTGCTTACCTGTACGAGTTGATACACTAGACCCTTATTATTGATTTATTGTAACCCATAATTTTTGTTTGAGTGTACTCAATTGTTGGTGAGATAATTAAATAAATAAATGTCTGACGTTCCACGTGGACCTTTAAATTTATATCTAGGTATACTAATATTATAAATGCAAAAGTAACTCTGTCTGTCTGTCTTTTCTTCACGCCTAAACTACTGAACCGATTTCTGCGAAATCTGGTACAGGCATAGTTTGGAACTCGAGAAAGGACATAGGATAGGTTTTTATACCAAAAATTTACAGGACGGCACTATTCTACGCGAACAAAGTCGCGGGCAAAATCTAGTTACCTATAAAATTATTACAAAATACCAATGAATATGTCTGTTTCACATATTATGTCCGTTAAAATGGTCTTCTTACTGCTAATTAGTAACTTCAGTACTGTTAAATTTAGATTACTGAACAAAATGTTTTTGTTTCATCATTAACCCAACCATATTCGCTACCGTTTCATTTTCGCATTCTATTGGCCTACAAAAACAAAAGAGCCAATAATCACTTTTTAATATTTTAACATGCGGGCATGATAATCACATTATGATAATTAAAATATCATTAACAAGAGCTATTAAGGCTTTAGTACATCTGGATAAAATTAATAAAATATAATAATAATTAATCCACAGAAAGCCTTACATATAGCGAGGGATTACCGTCATAGGTGATATCTGAATTGCTTAATTTAAAATGAGGTAGATAGCCGACCTTTTTGGTTTGAAATATAAGAGAGATGCGAGTTAATGAGATTCGCTGAGCCGAGTAATTTGCCTTGTACTAGTATCATGCATGTTTTTCCTCAAAGGGTTAGGTAGGGATGTGAAACCTAGTGTATAAAGCAAACAATGTAAGTTATCATAGTTGTCCAAATCCAAATAGGTCACTAGTTGGAACTGTTATGTATGCTGTAATGTTATCATTCAGTTCTGTCGAATATTTTTCTTTCTCTCTCAAGCATTAACTGTTATATTGTTTCTAGATTGAAATTAAATGTTAGTTTGTAAATAGATCCTATGATAGTTAGTCTTTAAGATTGTTCGATTCTCGCACAAAGCAATGTTTAAGTCGAGTTTGGGTGTATATATGTTTTTATGTGAAATTGAAAGTTAGAAAACATATGCAAGATATAGCAGAAAATCTTAGTTAAAAACTGTTCTAAATAATAACAACATTGAACCTAGAAAATTGGTTAAACAAAACCTGTTTATAAATAATATTTCTATGAATTCTCATATAAAGACTTAGAAAAGGTTGTCCATGGCTGTTACAAAATTACTTACCTAATTCCCACAAGAATATACAGTTCAAATTACAAAACATAATTTGGAAATTGGGTTATATTCATCCGTTTCTTGCACCACATTAAGGAGGGTCGGCCTTTATCGAATACTTAAAATAATATCATCAACCAATTTGCTAATTATCTTCTCTGCAGACCACGGTGTTCCAATTAGTAGATTAAAATTATTGTACAATAGCTATTTGATACCCCATCGAGCCTCTGGAAAGCCATCTGGCCTATATCATTACATTTGTTGATTAACTTTGTTAAAATTAATCTTTGCTCCTGCCTTTTTCCTCTTACATGAATATTTCTTTTATTACTCGGCTTTTAGGTACTCTCATTACCTTATTTTTTATTTAATTCTATGATCTTTTTGCGCTACACTTTAATTTATTTATTTTAGCTTAATTTAGTCGAACCATAGTGTTCAGAGAAAGCGTATATTAGAGGTGAAGAGCGTTTGAAAAAGAAAGCGTCAGGCATTCCCGGCATTGTATCGCGTAAATCTTTTGTTCTTGTAAGTTACTTCTAAACTATTTCATCGCTGCATTATTACTAAAGATTATTGTTAAAATCTGTAAGTGATTTAATAACTTTTTTTGTTTTATAATTCGCACTATTGTAAAAGATGCTTTGGCCGATTTTAATGCGAACGCAAATATAGCGTAGTAGCAATAGGTATACATAGGTTTTGCTTAATTTAACTTATCACTCATTGTCGTGTAGCGCATAGTGAGTAAAAAAGCACATGTGTAAAAGCAAATAATCACCTATGTTCATACCAAATTTCAACTAAATCAGTCCATCCGTTTTTGCGTCAAAGTATAACAAACATATCTACATCCATACATTCTCACAAATTGATATTCAACACGAAATACTTTTAAATCGACACATTTTTTTTTATAAAAATCTGTCCAATCCCGATTTCGCTAGGTATCGTACCGTCGGCGTCGGCCCAAAACGAACCAGATAGACAATTAGCTTATCTACACTGTGTCTACACTACGCCGTTCAGCCACGGGCCTAATTAGAGCAGGGACTGAATCGAGAATTTATTGAGCCGAACCTCACTTGTTTCGTGTTTAGGATCTACATTTTAGCAGCAATCTATTCTCATTTTTATATCATTGTGTCTTGAATAACGATTGTGAACAGATGTTCCGTTGAAAGCGATACATGAATTTGATTTTAACGATGTTTTTGTAACCAAAAACAATATTGAGAAAATAAGTAAACTAAATAGTGATTATTTAGTTTAATTATTTTCCTTATATAGTTTTATTATTTTAAAAATGATTTTAATAAAAATATGTTTTTCACTTAAAATAAAAGGTTGATTTATTACTGAATTAGTTTTACTGCCATGATTGTATTTTATGATTACTTGAACAAAGTTTTTAAAGTTACTATTGCGAACATACGTTAATTGAAAATAATTATTCACGTGAATAATTATAGTCGGTGGTGAAATGTTGCCGCGACGCGCACGCATGAATACGAGTCCCGTTGTGACCTGAAATTAGTAGAGCTTTTCTCAGTTAACTGACGCGATTAAATTGGCATATAAATTTAAATTAACCCGGCTTGTACATCTGCTGGACCCCGTTTGTTGTCTAATGGCTTTATAAGGGTCTGGTTCTGGTCTTGCGGCAAGCTACGGTTGCTCGCTAGCGCCTAGACCCGCGCCTAGCCCCAACGCTCGGAGCATATCCTAATGCGGCGGCTATTGGGGGCGAGGAAACTATTTTCCTCATAATAGCCATGAAACAACTCTGAGTACGGTGGTAACTAGATTACTGAGTAATAAATATACATGTCATAAAACATGTCTCTCGATGCAATAATAAATTCTAACGCTGAAAAGGATCTATAATAATCTATAAATGTCTAAAATTCTTTATTAATGTCTTAACACAATAGAAAACGAATTCAAAAAACAACAAGAATTACACAAAATTTCCCAAAAAAGGAAAACAAAACACGAAATAGAAGGTAATGCCTCCGATTATCTGAAACCTAGCCTAGTCCCCAGGTGATCGTTGAACGAATGAGGGGACGAATGAATGGGCGGGCCGGCTAATGGGCCACGTCAAGACTGCTTTGTACAATAAAACAAAAAGGTACCATTACTGGCTGAGTTCTTATTAATCTTGGACCCTTTCTCAGAGTTCTACCGGTCGAGGTAATGGCAAAAATAAATAAAACTGCCCACATCGCATAAGAATAATGTGACGTTGATATAAAGGAAGACAGACTTTCTAGGGTAGGTCAAGGTGAAGGGATTTCTTAAGTACGCTGGATATTATTTATGATGTTTGCGGAATCCTCTTATGAGAAAACCCTTCAATGTCCCCAGAAAAATTACTTTCATTTTCATCATGGCATTTCTGAATATAACGGGGACAGGCAACTGTAACTAAATGTTTGCGTGTGTCATTATCCAGGCTAGGATTTTGTCAAATTTATTTCTACATTATTGAATCCTTTCTCAGTAGACATTATAATTACGTAATCCTGAAACCCTCGAAACTAATTTTAAGCCGAAAACTTTAAAGAACATCTAAATTAGTTCTAAATTGGCTGTGCCTAAAATACTCCTTACTTATAAATGCGAATTTATTTTAAGTGAATGCTATAAAAGGACTAAGTTAATGCGATTTTTAATGAAATTTTGGAATGGAAATTTTAGCTGAATAACGAGCATATCAACCTGAAATTATTTCTGCATATCGTAGGTGAAATTGCAGTGCAGTTGTGAGTTCTTTTTTATATGCATTGGCTCGCCGTTTTTGGGCAGAACCCTCTTAAGAACGAAAGAAAGAAAAATGAAGAAAAGTGAACGAGTGCGTTACCGGCCTTTAGGGGTTTAAGGTTTTGGAGATTTAGGAATTGGGGAAGGGGAAGAAGTATTGAGCCCCCGATAAAAATACAGATACCATTCATATTTCATAAATATTTCTGTTCTAAATCAAATTAGTCGTCGTTATAAAAATTCTGCCAGATCTCTTGGGATGTCGAATTAACCCGATTTTAGGGAAGTCCGTATTAAAATGGTCGCTTTTCATTAACAATCCGGATTAGTAAAAGTTCTGATATTGTTAATTATCTCTATTATTCATTTCTTAATAAGCTTACCGTCAGGTTATACGCCTGCTTGAGTTGGAAACCGTAGTTAGAGATCGTTAGAGGTTCAGGGTTAAAAGAAAGCGCTGTTGTTTTGTTTTTGATTCTTTGACTTTTACAAACATTCCGTATACTCCTGGTGTCAAGTACATTTCTATCTAATGGGTAGCAATCTAAGCGATGTTGAAAGTGCCTTTTTTACAAAAATTTTGGGGTCGAGCCACCTGTAATAATGTAGTTTTTCTGTGAGGTATAACCTCCTGACGAGCTCGCTCTCGCTGACTCGACCATAACTAAGTTCTCTCCAAATTATTTGTCTACCAATATATTTTTTGAGTAGCAACAAACATGCCCAGTCTCTTTTATCTGTGTTGCACAGGAACAGGAATCGAACAAGCATTCTATCAATTAGTATTTTATCTACCCACGTTATCTTGCCTTACTTTTTGCACCAATGTTATTTATTTATAACCTTAATTTATTTTCTCTTACAAATGGATTAATAAATTGTTATGAAAATAAGGACACTTCAAACACCTTCCTGCTTTTCGCATTTCGAAGTTCTCAAGAACAAACCAAAGCAGTCACGTCCTGTTAAAAAGGCAACGTAAGACTACAATTGTGACATGCCAATAAACGTAGCATGATGGATGATCGTGAACCCAATCAATACCTAGATTCCATCACTCCTTTCTGTACTAATTTGACGTTTCTCTGACAATGACGAATGGTGAAACGGAACAATTTTTGGATTTTCCTCAATTTTCCCTTTTAGTTTTAAGGTGGAATCGTTTTGAGGAGATCATTGTAATTATCTTATCCTTGTAATGGGTATGTATGATGATATCAGTTTTGTTACTTGTATTCTATGGTTTGTTTAACTAGGGGCCTAAGGTTTGGAAACGTACGTATGAATTTATTAAGAAACTATAAATACACTCCTGTCAAAAATGTACTTAAAAATATGATGTTAGTCACGTAACTTATTTTTCCCGAACCGATACGACCTTCAAACCTTCAAGAACCGAGCAAACTCCTTGTTCAAAGGCCGGCATTGCACCTGTGCCTGATGTCCATGGCGGCGCCGATCGCTTACCATCAGGTGATCCGTATGCTCGTTTGTCTCCTATTCCATAAAAAAATATATTCAAGTTAAATCAGAATATTTGGCGTTAGAAAGCTTAACAACTTCATTATCCTAGCAACACCTGCAATATGTAACCATACACATAATAATATTATATCTCATAAATGACAGAACACATAATAATCACTCACGATACCTGATTGTCGCTAACACAATCGCTAATCTAATCACAGTTTATGACTACACAAACACGCCGACCATAAAATCACTATTAATTACATTTTAGGATGGCACAGCAAAATCGACCTTAATTATGGTATAACAATCTCGTATTAAATGTATGCAATGTACTATTGAACTATTAGGCGTAGTTTTGTATTGTGTTTCAAGTAATGACCATAGAAGAAAATACAGCTATGTGGTGTCCAACCTCCGATAGAAGCACTAAACAGAAGAATAAGGTTTAATAAGTCTGATTTTTTTCCAGAAACGCCTCAAATTTGTGCAATGAATTAAAATATTACAGGAACAATGTCTCTTGCCCTGTTATACGGAACTGTAGCGAATACCAATTAGTTGATCTCCTTTGAGGATGGAAAATCATCAAATGACTTCTAGCGCTTGGCTTGGGGGCTTGAGGAGATAAGTTGTATCACACCCTCCACATCCTTCTTTGCGAGCAAGACTGCTTTGCAAAAAGAACACCATGGCCTCATTCCTACAGCGACAGCGAGGATTTGCTGTCACCAACGACTTCTCTGAGGATAGGGTGGTGCCCAGTCCAAAATGGCCAAATCGCCATCATGGCGTTTCCTTCTGCTGGATTTGAAACAGATACTTCCCAAAACTTCCATGTGTGATAATAATTGATATAATGTAAAACTTTAGGGTTATTTAATTCATCAAAACCCAAGCAAACGCCCGCGTTTGCGCGCCTATTGTTCTTCTATCATGTCTTGAATTACTACGATGGAGAGGTTAAAAATAAATTCGAAAGTGACTATAATGTAAACTGCTAAAAATTGTTACCAACTTCAGTCCCTAGCCCAAATAAAATTAATAAACACAAAATATAATTTCCCCCGCACCATTCCGCATAATTTCGAACGCTGTTTATTGACAAAGCGCTGTGTTAATGTAGCTGTCACTAGCCGATCGATGTATGATTAGCAATAACCCGTTATTTAAGGTCTGCGGCCTAACCTAGATTGTTAGGATGTAATTAAATGTTCACATTGTATGCACACTTTATCTAATGCTTGTTTGCCTAAATTGAGGTTGGATTTGTTGACGCAATGTATGTTATGTGGTGCATACAAGTAGTAAGTAAATCTTACTTATAATATAATATATTTAAAGTACGTTGCCCTGAGAATTTTTTTTCATCTCTCCTAGTAGTGTCGAAAGCGCCTTAAATAGGGTATGTACATAGTCTGGCCATAAATACTGTTTTTACAATTTTTACAATTGAGGAACATTTTAACAAACAAAATGACCGTATTTATGCTCAAAGCTCTAAGGAAGCTTCTCAATTAGTCGACAGAGTGCAACGTGGGCATTATCCGACTTCAGTGATGGTTTGGTGGGGTGTTAGCTATGAAGGAGTGACTGAGCCATACTTTTGCGAAAAAGGTATCAAAACATCGGCTCAAGTGTATCAAAATACCATTCTTGAGAAGGTAGTTAAGCCCCTTAACAACACTATGTTTAATAACCAACAATGGTCCTTCCAGCAAGACTCGGCGCCGGGTCATAAAGCTCGGTCCACGCAGTCTTGGTTGGAAACGAACGTTTCCGACTTCATCAGAGCTGAAGACTGGCCGTCGTCTAGTCCCAATCTTAATCCGCTAGATTATGATTTATGGTCAGTTTTAGAGAGTAGGGCTTGCTCTAAACGTCATGATAATTTGGACTCCCTTAAACAATCCATACGATTGGCAGTAAAGAATTTTCCCATGGAAAGAGTGCGTGCTTCTATTGATAACTGGCCTCAACGTTCAAAGGACTGTATTGCAGCCAATGGAGACCACTTCCAATAAGCTTTTTATGTTTTAAATTGTTTTATATTTATGTATTAAACTTACATACTGTAAAAGTAATAAATGTTATTTCCAATAGAAAAAATATATTTTTTTAATTGTTACAGTATTTATGGCTAGACTAGGTATATGTAGGTACAGGGTAGCTGCGCTTTCCAGGATAAACCTGAAAGTGACAAACCGAGAGTTCCAAACTTACCATCATTTAATTAGTCTGCTCGTGTTTTCTTACCTATCACATGAAAAAACCTTTTCTCAATTAGTTAGAGATTTGCAGAGTTTTTCATAACACAAAAAAACAAGCGACCCAGCTTCCAAGTATTCAGTACCACGTTTAATAAAGATTATTTCCCCAGTACATTGCGACCGTACCCATCTAGCCTTACAATAACATAATAGGCCGGCCCACTCATGTAATTACACACACTTCCCCCTATTTACACACTCATACACAAACACACAAAATTGTCCAACACGGTCTAATCCAATATGAGAATGTCTACAAGAACTATTTAATAGACTCAGACTTGCCGTCGAGTTTTTCCGAATGGGATACTACATCCGGTTTCCGGGCGTCGCTCGTACCGGAAGTTTGTCCGGACCAGGGCGGGTGGGGAGTGGAGATTTCCGGTGACGTCACTGCCCTTAGTTGCGGCAAAGCCTTCGATTTTTATTATATTTGGTGTTAAGTTTCTTTGTTAATGGATTTTGATAAATGTTGTTGGTTGATTGTGGTGTAGATGGACGCGCGGTTGATATTTTCGATGTTTTCTTTGCCTTAAAATAAGTTTTATAATACATAGTCGTGGTTTCCACCAACTTAATTTTATTGTTATATAAATATATATTAAATCTTCTTCTCTTTCTTCTCTTACCTCTTGTCACTACAAAATGCACTTACTGCAAAATAATTTTTTTACCAATGAGTGCTGTGGAATATTATTTTCAGTGATATTATATAATCTCATCACACCTCAGTCAGCTGCATCATATTTTTCACTAGCTACTCCCGCGGGGTTTCACCCGCTGCTCAGCTCCTTTTGATCGTAGCGTGATGTTTTAGCCTACAGCACTCAGGAACATTGCAGCTATCTATCAGTGAAAGAATTGTGGCAATCCGACCAGCGGTTCCAAAGATTATCCCCTACATACAAACTTACAAATGTTACCTCTTTATAATATTAGTATAGATAGAATATTAATTCAAAAACATTCCTTAAATAAAATCTCAATTTAATTATCATTTCACAATTTTAAACAAGCACCCTCTTCTAATCTAGTTACCCAAGACACCTGATTTAACCACTGATCCACTAACAAACTGAACAGTCATTAAAAACAAAACTATTGGACCAAGTCGCGTCTCAACTTAGTAAAATCCTCCGCTGCCCTCTATAGGAACTTTGCAGTAGTAATTGGAAACGTATTGGCTGAGAAACAGGCCACAAGACCGCACATACAGATATACCAATACTGCCAAATCTGTTTATTAGATTCTCGGCTCTATTGTTAAGAAATAAGGATCAAAATGTGTTAAAAGATTTGATAGTTTAGGTTAGGTTCATATGCTGGTGGTTTGTACGATTGGGAATCAATAAATCTCGTATTCTGTTCACCTACATGAGTTTCTACTTCGTGTCAGTTTGTCTGTAATTGTGTGTTGTCTTAGTAAACTTAGTTATAGAGATGTAAGAGGCGGTTATCAATGTGAAGTGTTAAGATTTCTTTTTGTGGTTTAGTTGATTTGGAGTTATATATACATATATATGATAGCGTTTTTCAAAACAGAAAAATTATAAGTAGCATAGGTTTCATCAATTTATTAGCAATTAATCACAAACACAAAAGTAAAGGCTAATATCGATCAAATAGGGTCGGGACAAAGGTGAAAAAAAAAACGTACACAATATTTTAGTAAAATTTCCATTTTTTTATGTAATACATCGACATACGAACAGACGGATTACCTGATGATAAGCAATCAAAGTCGTCTATAGGCACTCGCTGCAACAGAGAAGTTACGAGTGCGTTGCTGACCTTTAAGGGTTTTTGGGGATTTAGGGATTGGGGAGGAATTGAGGAAGGGGAAGGATTGGGCCTCCCGTAACTCGGCTAACACGGCTAAACACAACGCTGTGGTTATTTCAAAAGTCAAAAGTCAAAAATCATTTATTCCAATTAGACCTTTACAGGCACTTTTGAACGTCAAACAAAATTTAAAATAAAAAATAGTGTCAGTCTGTCGGTCAGTCCTCTTAGTGAAGCTATTTGCTCGTTCCAAAGTGTAGATTCCGATGGAGAAGAACGAGCAAGAAACTCCATGGTTACTCTTTTTAAATCAGTTTCACATACAGATTCCTTTTACAAACAGTTGGTTCAATTATGTGAGAACAGTGTAACACTAATATTTATTCAAATATAAAAATAAAGTAACCTTAAGGACAATAGACAGTCTGGAGCTGACCAGTCCCAACTGACGGCGCTCGTTCACGAGCATGACACGTACACAAGCATAGCCCAACTCAACCATATTATAGGGAATTAAGCGATCCAGTGCCCATGCCACCGCCAGTGTGACCTTTCAGTGAGCATGACAACTCCAATCTGTTATAAGGACCGACATTCTGCTAGTCTAACCAATTATAATAGGTTACAGGGCACTCACATTTACAAATTTATCAAGTTATAGTTATACAATATAATGCAATTTCACTAAAATGAAGAAGTCCCGTTCAAGCAAAATCCATTGGAACGTTATTTATTTTGGTGTACGTTTGCTATCCTGTGGAGCAGGACCAGCATGTCTCCAAGCATCTTTATCTACAATGTAATCATTCAGTGTGTAGTATGCTTTTCTATATAAAGTTTTCTTTACACATAATTTAAAATTTCTTTCATTAAATTGTTGTATTTCACGCCGGTTTTCTCTAAGAGCATGGTGTCACTCTATTCGTGCCGAAGCATGGCTCTCCCATTACTTCCCTTTCCTACACGTAAATCGCGAAAAATATTTTTGCGACAGTTTATTATACTTTTAATTTCTTAAATAGACATTAAAGTGATACTAATATAAATTAGCCAAAAATAATTTATAGAATCAGGTGAATAATTTACGAAAATCCATGATATTAATGACCAAAAAAGTTCATAGAAAATCATTTACAAAACAAAAACTTTTTTAAATTTACATATATTATGTAAAACATTTATAAATCACAACCCAGTTACCGAATTCGTAAAGTTTAACGTAAACTTTGGAGCGCAGCATGAAAAGCACATGAGAAGTAACTTAACCAGCAAAAACTTGGATGACTCCAAATCCAACTTTTCATTCAACTTGTAACCTGCATGTTAGTAGGACAGAAATGTTTCTAGTTCACTCTGGGAGTAACATCATACGTTTATGGGAAGAGATAAACTTTATTTGAAAAAAATGGTAGCTTGGTGTGGCTAAATTAAGAAAGTTAGTTTTATAACAATTAAAGTCAAATTTGAAGTTAAAAATCAAAGTCAAATAGTATATATAATTTTACATACACATCACATCCGACACGGGACAATGATTTACGGATCACACAAAAAGATGTTTCGTGCGGGAATCATACACGCGACACATGCACAGGGAGCTGGTTGCCCAACCACCACGTCAACCGAACTAACGGTCAGTCGTCTTGTTAAAGTATGTGCTATTCTGATCCTAGGCCGTCCTAGCGCTAGAATAAACAAAAAACGTTTTATGTTTTAACTAGTAATCTTAGAGTGCATTCCCAAGTCTACATGAAAAAATCTTTCTACTTTTAAACTATTAAACGACACAAAAACAAAATGAACGATTTAAGACCAAACCTCTTTTCACAGCACAATGCCACGCCAACAGAAATTCGCTCAAAAAGCAAGACTTCAACCGCGCATGGGGATGTCGAGGAATGTTTAACCAAAAAACCCGATGCTTTATTTAAGTCAGGTCCACATTACAACCCCCAATCATAAGGGTGGAGCAGCGGAACAAAGTCAGTGGTTCTAATTAATCCTAGTGTGTCCCTCGCGACCAGCAAATTGGTTCTGTACCAAAGCCCAAGTTTTTCCATTTGAAATTGTAAGAAGGTGGCCAACGCTAATTTTCTTTTGATTGCCCCTTCCTTCTTGCGAGATGTTTTCTGAAGTTTTGATTAGCGAATCCTTTTAAAGTGGATCGTTGCAGAATAGGAGTGTAATGGAGATCAATGGCTCTTTTAACCCTGGTTTTCACTTGATATGGAGTTGAAAAGTGGTTTATCGTACTTTTAAATTTAAATCTTGCGTTAAAAAGTATTGTATAGTCCAATTTAACAGTAGTAGGGGCTTTCGAAAATTAACTATGTATGTGTGGGCAATTCAGTAATGACAGACTGAAACAGGTTAATGATGATGACGACCTAGTTTCCTGTGCCTCAATAAATAATCAGCTCTCAGGCTTAGGAAGTAGAACAGAACCTCGATGAGCCATTAAGGCCCAGTATAGCCAGTAGAGTAGAATTGCGGCTGCAAGCGCAATATGCCAGTTTATAGTCAGTAAGAGTCTGACTGATCCGAAGCAAGTTTAAATGTGGGAGAGCCATGCTTCGGCACGAATGGGTAGGCTCGACCGGAGTGACACCACGCAGAAAACAGGCGCGAAACAACACCAGCTTTGTGTTTCGCCGTGTAAGTGAGGTTACCGGAGGCCCAATCCTTCCCCTCCCCCAATCCCTCCTCAATCCCTAAATCACCAAATCCCTAAAACGTCTGCAACGCACTCGTAACTCCTCCGTTGCGGGTGTCCATGGACGGCGCTGATTGCTTACCATCAGATAATCTGTCTGCTCGTTTGCCGGTCAACAAAAATAAATACATAAAAAGACGTGTTGATTCTACCGTCTCAAAAATTAAATAAACGTATTATTGCAACAATAAACTAAATAAATCAAACGTTATTTCCACATATTAGCTTATTTCACCCGCCGTTCTGCTCCTCCAGATCGTAGCGTGATATTTTATATCCTTCCTCAATGAATGGACTAGCGAACACAAAAAGAATTGTTCAATTTGATCCAGTAGTTCCAGAGATTAGCGCGTTCAAACAAACAAAATCTTAAGCTTTATATAGTATATAATATATACCTATGTATAATAGTATAAATATTCCACTAAAATAATAAGAAGAACCATTTAGAAAACCTTTATAAAACTATATTCTGTTCACAATTTTACAATATAAACTATTTTAGCTTGAGGCCCCACGCTCGTTCGTATCAGGTGTGAATCGTGTCTCATATCATAACTGCGGCGTATAATGCGCTCAATTTATCGGGACCGGTGTACGATGCGCTTGAGACTATAAATATTACAGATCATGTAAAGTACTGGTAAATACATCGATAATGGTGTTGTGAATATTCGCAGAAGTAAGCCCTTTTATGTTTTTTTTAAGGCCCATATATGGTTTAGATCGGTAAACGAGCCTGAGGATTACCTGATGGTAAGCAATCAGCGCCGCCCCTGGACACCCGCAACGGAGGAGTTACAAGTGCGTTGCCGACCTCTTAGGGATTAGAGTTACATACTGGAGATTAAGGAATTAGGGAGGGATCGGGGAAGGGGAAGGATTGGGCCTCCGGTAACCTCACTCACACGGCGAAACACAACGCTGTGGTGGTTTCACGCCGGTTTTCTGTGAGGCCGTGGTATCACTCCGGTCGAGCCGACCCATTCGTGCAGAAGCATGGCTCTTCGACACTTAGTGTTGAACACATACTCTCAACAAAAATGATCAAACCATAATTGATCCACAAAACCGATCCACAGACTTCAACCCGTCGATCGCCTTAATGATAGCTTCTTCAACATAATAACTATGCTCAACAAAACAAGACGACAAACCTATCTCTTGCAAAACAAGTTTACAAAGAAACGAAGCGAATGCTAACAGACCAGTCTAGATACCTTAGATCAGCAACTTGTAATAATTATATGCAAATAGAGGGCTTATTATCAATTAATCGGTGTTACTGAAATTATTCATTATTGTACGCCATACAGCTGTGTAAAGGTTGTTATTATTTCAACTAGATTGCGCGGCATTTACAGCAAAATGAACTTTGTAATGGTTTGCCTAAGGCATGGCTTCGATAGCTGCTATTACCATATTATCGAGGGATTTGAAGTAAATGTGGTGTGAAGTTCCTATGGTTATGACACCTTTCGTGCAAGCGTTGAGACATAGGTGAAGTGGTCGAGGTAATTTATAGGTATTTTTGTATCGCGATCATGATCGAAATTGCTCGTTCTTTTTGTAAGAATATATAGTTTGGAATGAGCAAATAGATTCAATAATGAATCGACTGATAGACATACAGACATTTTTTTTTATTGTAATTGATTGATTTATAAAAGTTGAGATAGCGTTATTGAAATTCAAAGTGATTTATTCCAACTAAACCATAAATAGGTACTTTTGAAACGTCAAAATAGAATATTAGTCGGTCAGTCTGTTCGTTAGTGAAGCTAGGTGCTTATTCCAAATTGTAGATTAGAATGGAGAAGGACGAGCAAGAAAGATATCCTAAATTCGTATTCCACCATTTATTTTATAAGAACCTTAATACACTTCCAACTCTCGAAATACCAAATATAATTAATCTAATAACATACTTTATAGCTTGCAAAACTAAATATTACTACCTACGCTCAAATTTTACACTTAAGTAGCACACAACAATATTAAAAGCACGATTAAGCTTAATAATCTGACCCAATAATCTTTACAACTACTTGAAAATACCTCTACAGTAAAATGTGGGGTTTACATCAAGGCGCGTGCAAAATAACAGTTATTATGCAAATTGAGAGGTCGATTGAGACACAATGGGCGCCACGGTGGTCGATGCCTGCCTGAAATATTGCTATTGTGTATACAGTGACCATGACTTTATAACAGGTTAGGTTGCAGGTGCGAGACGGAAAAAATGGAGGTTCAGCTGTAAATATTGGTTTGTAAGATCTGAAAAATGTTCTGTATCTATACATAAATCATAACAATATTGAATAAGATAGATGATTTATAAGACGTAAGAACTAAAGTAAAAATTAAAGCATTTATTTAAATTAATAATTATATCATAATATACTTGTTTATCATCAAAATTTTAATGTCTGTCATTGAAGATTGTCTGTAAGATGACTGTAAGAAACACAATTGTCCTTCTTTTTAAACAACAAAGCCATGTTTTGATGAAAGTTGGGACGTGGTTTTAAATGGGCATAAGCGCCACTAAGTTTTAGCGAGAGATTCCTCAATAAAGTAAGCATCAGTCTTTCGTCTTTCCAGTGAAAGACATGAAACAACAAGTCATATTTTTAGGCTAAAGAAACAATTAAAGGGTTTAATGAAATAGTTTTTTTTTAATTTATACATTAATATTCATTTAAAAAGAACGTGTAATGTCAACTTGTCAATGAACCTTATACCCAGCGACCTAACTTATATTTTCCAATGACACATGATCTATTCTCTTTGTCCTCTCAGACTTATGCATTGAAGAGTAAACTTAAAATGATTCATAGATGCCAGACAATCGACCGGGACCCTTTATCTTACGCATTCGTGCATCAACTCCAAAACGAGTATTACTCGAGACTCGAGACGGTGCCAAATCGCCATATTCTTGCCAAAATGGCGCGTCGCACATATTTCGTACCGTGGCTACGGTGAAAAATTTTATTTTTATTTTTATTGATATAAATTGTCTATGGAAGGGTTGGGATAGCAATATGATAATTTTTATAATTTCAATCTATGGTCAGGTATCAGGTACAGTGTAGGAAAAACAAATATGTTTCATTTAATAATCTTTTGTTATTGTAAAGGTTGGCAAACGATTACCTGATGGTAAGCAATCGGAGCTCGTAATACTTATGGAGTTACTAGTATGTTGCCCCTCTTTTGCTGGTCATTAAAGATTTAAATATAAGAAGGGAAGGTTTTGGCCCCCGATCCTCATTATATAAACAACGTCACTCACACGGCGAAATACAACATTACTGTTGTTTCACGCCGGTATTCTATGAGACCGTGATATCACTCCCATCACGTCCAGTCGTGCCTAAGCCTGACCATCCTACACTTTTCTCACTTACCTACAATTTATCCATATAGAACATAATCAATTTTAGCATGATTTTGTATTTCACCGAGGAAAGTCACTGCTTTGTTTGTCTATGCAGCAAATACTCTATTCTCTACAAAGTAATTCTTATGCACCCTTGATACAAAGAAATCATTCACAACAGAGAAACACAATTCATAAAATGTATTATCGACAAATTATATCGATAAGCCAGCCTTTTCATTTCTGCACACCCAACATTACCCACATACCCGTATATTTCCTGAAACGGTGCTAAATTCTCCTCACTGCCTCCCTGCTTACTATCTAAGGAGCGAAGCGCAATAATTCCACTTCCACGTACATATATTCTGTATCATAGTGGTACAGAGATGAAATCCATAGCTCTGCTCAACTGTAACTCATTTCCAATCGGTAGTAAAAAGCGAGCCACGACTTAGATTATGCTGGCGTGGATATGAAAAATAATACATGAGACATTTTGAAATTCTTGTGAAAATAATAGTTGATTAAGTCATTGATAATAATAGACGAAATATTTAATTTTGTTTATTTTTTAACGTTTTTTGAGTAATAGTAAGACAAAGAAGTACTGTTTAACGCACGTAGTACCTTGCGTGGCGCGTCGTCCGATTATTCATATATTGTTCCTAATGTTCACAGGTAAATATGGTTCTAATTGCACAGGTGATGATGCATTCTGATTCTGAAACGTACGTCAAGTATATCCAATTTCTTATAGTTCATGTTGAGTGTACACACTTCTATGATTGGTATTTATGTGAAAGAAAGAATCTCGTCTTAGCAACTTTCGTAACTTCTACTAAGAACTGTTTTACCACTTTATACAAAAACACAAAACAAAACAAGACAGTAAAAAAAACACAGTCATATATATAATTATGATGTTATCATCAAATGCATAAGCACAGGTATTCTATTCCACGTTAACACAATCCAAGTGATGAACGTTCACTGGGGGTGCATAAAATAATACTCGTACAATGAAAAGAAAACGGTTCAGATAAATCGAAGGAAAGCAATGAATTTTTATGTACCTATTCGTAATACAAGAGATTTATAGCGGGTATACTTGCTTGCTCCATTTGCCATCGCCACGTGACTTATGCAGTTTGTTTTTTAATATTTTTTTGGTGTATCAGATGATAGGAGTGTAAATTCTGCTTGAAAGGTTAGTGTGTTCAAAGGGCATCTAAAATGATCTGTTTGTAAGTGATTTGCATTGCACTTGAAACACCACAGGTGACACAGGCGCGTTGCCGGCCTTTTTAGAAATAGTACGCTCATTAGTGAATAAATCAAAAACACTTCTTAAACATAAAACTCAAACTCAGGTCTTAAGCATGCTTTTATAATAACTATCGCGAGACGTACTAAATAAACTAAAAATCGTTGTACAGCCTACTGATTACTGATACTGGTAGGCTGCGCGACGTCACCGCGTCCGCGCACGCTGCTCATGAGGAAGAACCCCTCTGTGGTTCGAAACTAGTAGAGCTTTTCTCAATTACACACGTGAGTAACACGCGTTTTTTAGTTAATTAACCGACTTCAAAAAAAAGGAGGAGGTTCTCAATTCAATTGTATTTTTTAAGGTCTTAAGTATGCCAACATTATTAAAAAAAATATCACGGCATATTTATACTGCTCTGGGAATTATTGGTTATTTAACTCCACAGATTAACCCTTTAAAAAGGAAATTGTCCTTTAAATTCTTAATACAGTTATTACACGTCTTCATAAACATAGCAGAAGTAACAAAAAACTTAAAAATGTAAAATATAACCACACAAGACAGCAATAAAGTACTCAGACATACAAATGTCTTAGTTAAATTGAATTAAGTAACGGTATGCTTTCCCAAGGGCTTTTCTCATTTATTGTATTAAGATGCGAGTAATGATCATCATCATCATCATCAGCCAAAAGAAGTCCGCTGGATTTCTAAAGAAAAGCCTTTTCTACAAAGAGTATTGTTAAAATTCCAACACTTTGCAGGTGACTTGAAAACCACAATTAGGACTCTATTCGTAAAAAAATTGACACGAAGAAAATAATTAGCTGTAGTCTAGGTTCTCATGCATGAAGGTGCGGTTATAAGTACCAATCTGAATTTTTCTGACTTACATGTACTTTCTGTGACTATTTAGATAACACTGACGTACGTTGAAGGAAAACATCGTGAAGAAACCTTGACTTATAATTTTAATTATAAGTTTGAAATCGCCAATCCTCCTTAAGCAAGCGTGGTTCGTATTAACATGTAATATAGGATTCTATAAACATTCAAAAAATTAGCGTACCCCTTCTTGTATATGGCCGGCAACGCGCTGATTACTCATTCGATGTTCCTGGGCGGCGCTGGTCACTTACCACCTGGTAAACGAACAGGCATTCGTTTGCCTCCTATTCTATTCCCAAAAGCATCCAAAATTATTTTTTAGACATTGTTACAAATTTGGTTCCATGTCGTGAGGGTTTTTACAAACATTAATGTACACATTCACATTACATTCCGAGCCAGACACGGAACAAAAATCTATGGACCACACAAAGTATTGTTGTGTTAGGAATCCAACCCGTGAGACGACACACAGTCAAATTCAGTATCAGTATTTCGACATTGTCAGATACCAACAACTCTTCTATGTTCTTGTTTCAAGAGAATTTTCTCAACAGTTTTTGGGAAAACGAACCAATCAAAATAAACCTAAGAACTGGTAATCCTGCAGGTACAATTGAATAGATTACATTATTGAATTCTTTGTAGTCCAATTTACCAAAAAAACTGTTTGTAGGACCTCTAAAAAGAGTTTTGGGGCAAAAAATGTGCTCTCTCTTGTATTGTTAAGGGCCAAACGTTTAATCTAATCTCATCTGAACTAAGAGGCCGAAGGGTTTACTGGGAGGAGAGATACGGGCCAATATTTGAAATTGGAACGCATGTGTGTGTTTTGAAGGGAAAATAACATTTGTTGCGATGTCATGATTTGTCGATATGTTTTCCTTAATTAAGGGAGAAAATATGAAGTTTATGTTTTGATTTGTTACTTGTAATACGTTGAATATATTCTAATTTTTAATTATTTATAACAAAATTTCGTTCAGATGGTATTATAATAAAATATTACTGACGAATATACCGAAGACATAACAGATGGCTTTTCAAGTGATATCCTATACACAATTCCATTTTCAATTAAAGCTATAACTAAATTACTCAAAAAATACAATCTTATTCGTAGAAAAAAGGGGGCAATTACAGTAAATCATTTCGTCCCACTATTCTAACATCGAGCAGTATCGCTCAAATTATATTCTTGCGTATTATTTCCCAAAGATCCCCAGGTGAGTGTTAAGCGAATGAGGTTCCTGAGTTAAGAATAACGGACAGACGGACAAATTGTACGCTTCTCTATCCCTCCCTTAATTTCCAAGTAAGCCATCTTTTCTCAGAATTTTCTTGCTTTCTATTAATGTTTAAACGTTTCGAAAAACTTTTTCTGCATTTTGCCTTCGGCTTTCAAGGCTCAGAATAGACCCAGTTACTTTGAGTTTACCTAATGTTATTGGGAATTGTAATCCTATTTGTAAATTGAATCAGACTGTTTTATTTCTGAAACTGATTGCAAAAGAGTAACCATGGAGTTTCTTGCTTGTTCTTCTTTATAGGAAATCTACACTTTGGAATGAACAAATGCATAGCTCCACTAGAGAATTGACACTTTTTAACTTCAAATCTTTATTAAAAGTTTAAATGGTCTAATAAAAATTATTGTTTTGAATTTCGCTTTATGCCACCGTTCAAAACTTAGGGAAATATTTGTAACGGTATTATTTTTTTACTAATCTTGTTTAAATAAATTGGATACTGGACAATCCTTGTGAAAACTAAATATTCAACGTTTTTGTTATAAAAAATGTTAAGTTTCAGATCGATGCGCGATGGACCGAATTAAATTATTTTCTTTTCGTAGTTGGCATTTAAAGAATTTTCATGGCTTTTCATTAGTGACGCAGCAAAAATGTGTCTAATTGGACAATCAAATGTAAATAAGAAGTAAAAAAAATGCGTTCCCGGTTTTGCTTGACCGATTCAACATTGAACTATATTAAATTTATTGTACGAATTTATTTATCTATATCTTTTTTTTCTAACATAAATAAACTGAGAAAACCTCTACTACTTTCAAGTCACAATGTATTTTATGTACCATTTATATGTTAGCTTTCCAACGAATTGTTCTTCACAATAAACAATTGCCTTTGTTGTCCACTTAATTTTACTCTACGTCTAAACATTAGCTGAGTCCATGCGATCTCGGAGTGGGTACATTTATCTTCACAGCCGGTAGGCCTACGGGCTTAATTTCTATACATCGTAAGAGGGATGGCCCTAATGTCGGAGCCTTATCGTTTCTTTTGTGTGTTTCGCTTTGCAGTAACTGGTGGGCGCACGCAACCGCCACTGGAGGATAAGGAGTGGTTTCGATAAAGCGTCTGAACGCAACGATATTTATTGTTTAGTCGGAAGTTCGGAACGGAACCTTTAATTGGCAAATTGTTGAATGCGGCGCTTAGTACTGCTACTTTAGTATCAGTTGGACATTATCACAGACTTTTAATACCACTGGCGTTTTAAGTTATTTAGAGTTGGGCAATGTCTATGTATGCATTATAAAGCTAGAATAATTTTTGAAAATGAAATGGGGACCACAAATGTGTTATGATTTATGAAACATCTAATATATACTCTTAAGAATAAATGGGCCAGATGTCGCTGTAGTATTATGTTTTTAAATTAGATAATTTCTACCATAAGGTCTCTTTGATGTCGAAATATGTTCAAAGCACTATTGCCTGGCCCAGAAGTCCCCATACCTCGTTATTGATCCTTCCTATAGGCTACTAAGTGGAAGGTTGATGAACTGCCTCACATTACCATGTTAAATACATGAATCTATTACGCTAATGTCATCAGCTTCAATTTACATTAATTGTCATACACAATGCGGTAGCGCATACTTTTCTATTAGAAGCATTGAAAGCAATATGCTTTTAATATTACCTTATTTTTATTAATAACATAGAAGTAATACGAAACAACGAGTAACCATGGAGTTTCTTGCTCGTTCTTCTACATAGAAATCTACACTTTGGAACGAGCAAATAGCTTATTTTGGTGTTGATAAATAAATAATTCTCTTTTACTTCCTATTTTTTATATTATAGGTTTGCAAACTAGCAGCTGGATTACCTGATGGTAGGAAGCGAGTCCACCGAGGATCGAATTACAATTGTATTACTGGGGGTGGTGGATTAGGCCTTTGGTAACCTCAGTCACACGGCAAAACACAACGCTGTAGTACTCCGGTCGACTTGACCCATTCGTGCTGAAGCTTGGCCTTCCCACTTATTTTAAGTAAAAATTGAATGCTTTTCTGTGTATAAACAAATACATATTTACTTAAATATCTAAAATTATTTGTTTGTGAACTTCTTTCACTTTACTTCACCAAATAATCGCATCTTACAATCGCATTTTGGGAACCAACCTCTGAACATAACCGGGGGTGACGCGGCCGCCGTCGGTTTCGCGCGGGCTAAGTAAACTTCCGCCGGTGCCTACTTCCGGCGGATGTGAATTCTCCCATTTGCCAGTAACGGAGAGAACGTCCGCAATTATTTTGTATATCGTTTTATACAATTCTCTTTGATATCCGAATCGTGTTGTAATTGAAAATACTTTTTTGTTTTTCAATTTCTGTTTGGGCCGACCATTAGTATTGTTTCAATCGCTTTGATGGTAATTTGAAATTGTATTGCATGTTGTATGTTTAATCTTTGTATTGGTTACGTAAAAATCTTTTAAACATAATATTTTTTTGTTAATAAAATTTTTGTTGTTGCAGAAATGTGCTCTACACCAAAGAGACTTTTAGAGTTTTTTCCAACAATAACAGAGATAGAAAATAGGTTTTCTTATTTTGAAAAAAATAAATAAAAAAATGAACATAAAAATGTGCATTAGTGCAAAGCTGGATAACGGCCTGGATTGGAAACAGAAAAAAATGGAGTGAATTTAAAACAGAAAGATTCTGAAATCTTCTTCTCACCCTACTCAGGGCGGAATAAGTCATTGGATGATTTTTTTTATCGAAAAAAATAAAAGGAAACCGTGATTTTGTTCGTCAAGCTCTGTCCATACGTAGAAACTCCAAAAAGTGTAATAATATTATTCGAACTCTGCACTACACCTCACATACCCTCTTTCGAAAAAAAAAGGAAAATTTTAAAATGTGCTTTAGTGCAAAGCTGTATAGCGGCCTAGCTTGGAGCCAAAAAATAATGGAATGATTTTTAAACAGATAGATTCTGAAATCACCTTCTCACCCTAAGTACTCGGGCGGAAAAAGTCATTAAATGATTTTTCCATCCTAAAAAATAGGAAGAAACCTCGATTTTGTTCGTCAAGCTCTGTCCCTACGTGGAAACTCCAAAAAGTGTAATAATATTATGCGAACTCTGCACTATATCTCACATTCCCTCTACAAACCTGTGTGTGTCACATATTACCATTTCTCTTTGCCAAACTGTCACATTTATAAATCTCTTTCAACGTATCCTAATTCACCAGCTCCATTAAAATCTGTTCAACCCTACATGTAACGAATAATGTTGGTAGAAGCGTACACGTTGACCCGTAAACGCTACGGCCGAACGCAATCGAACTTAATTCGGCTGGTCATCGGGTCCAATAACTGTCGCTCGGTTTCCACGCGATTTGGTCGCTTAGACCCAGTAGCCGCACGGCGGGTTAGAACAAATAGCTGGATTTTATTTTAGAAAATTGTTTTAACCCTTCGTGCGAAGTAATGCAGTGAATTTGTGTTTTAAAATTCTTTAGCTGCTACTGTATTTTAGTGCGGTTTGCTTTGCTAAACCTAAGTTGGCTCGGATGCTACGAGTATTTATTGTTAAGTATTTTTCAAATAAATCACGGAGAATTCCACTAAAATAGCTAGTATTTACTGAGTAATTTGGTACATTCCATTTTTAAGTACACCCATACAAATTAAATAATGACAACTATAAACAAGTATGTACGTATGTTATACTAGCTACTCCTCGCGCGGTTTCACTCGTTATTCGTCTCAATTTGATTGTAGCGTGATGTTTGATAGCCTATAGCACTCGGACACATTGTAGCTATCAATAAGTGAAAGAATTTTGGGAATCCAGTGGTTCTAAAGATTACTACCTACATACAAACTTATAAACGTACAAATTTCACCTCTTTATAATAATCGTATAGATTTTTTTAACGTAAATATAGTATTTCAATTTACGTGACCATTTCCTAGAATTCTGTTTTTATAATGGTTCATCACATGCATTCTCATTAGTTAAAGGCGAATGTGAATAAATTCAAGCTATTCTCGCCATACAGCTCCCAATATCATCACTAGCTTATTCTTCGTGCATTTTATTTATCGGTTCCGTTTTGTTGATGCTGCAGTTCCTAGATTAAATTTTTCAGCTTTTCGTAGTAGCGTCGAAAATTTAGATAGTTTTTTTTTTTAGTTTTTTAAGTAATTTTTTGTAACTACCCTTAGTTCACGTTCTTGTCGATCACATAGAATTGCATCCAAATGGTATAAAATTATTAAACCCGCAATACTTTTCAAATTAATTTTTTTAAACTTTGCTCCACACTAAGATTTTCTCCTGTATCGTGGGTGCGACAAACTAACTAACTTTCGCCCGTGACTCCGTTCACGTAGAACATTGACTTCCTGCAGATTTTTGGTATAAAAACAATCCTATGTCCTATCTCGAGTTTTAAACTATATATGTCTGTGCCAAATTTAACAGAAATCGGTTCAGTAGTTTAGGCGTGAAGAAAAGACATACAGACAGACAGAGTTACTTTCGCTTTTATAATATTAGTATAGAGTATAGATATAGATTTAAACCCTTGCGCCGGGTTGCGAACCCGCGACACGTTGCCCAGCCACCGTTCAACACGTTATACCAACCTTATTTTATGAAGAAAGAAGAAGAAAGAAAAAACATTTATTTTCGCGCAAGCGCACACACATAAAACAAAAATACAAAAAAAGAACAAAATAAAATAATACTCAAAATTTAAACTACATGACACGGATAAAAATGAAACGGGTTTAAAAAAAATAATAATAACAAAAGAAAAAAACCAAAAAGTTTTGTCTATGGTCCACAGCGTATTTTAACATTATGCGCGAGGTCGCGTGTATTTTTATTATTTGTGGACTATAAGGACAAGATAGTAATTAAAATTTATCTTTCAACTATTCAAAATATTTAATACAGACCTAACAAAGATTTTTTTAAACTCCCATAGCAACAAAACACAAGAATTTTAAAGTCCGACCTATATTTAATTTGGTCCTATCAGAAGCCGGTATGTTTCCGCGTGATTTGGTCCGCCAGACCCCGGATAACCGCACGCCGGGTTAAAACGAATAGCCTAACTTTAGCTGCTCCATTTTATTTCGGAATTCAGTGTTTTAGAGTTCCTTTATTCCTTTGAATCAATTAATTGCCAGGATACCCACCATAAAATTTTACGATGTATTTTTAATTTGGTACATAGTGTGTTAGTCTGTTGAGATAGGTCCTTCGAGTATGAACTCTTGCCCAGTTTTAGATACATTTTGGCTTAAGGCCGTGGTGGTCGTAGCTCGGAGGCTTCTGCTTTACAAACATGAGGAAGGATGTTTGTTTAAAACCCTCACGTAGGTACTAATATCACTTTCTGTCAGCTAAATGTACATATTTTCTAAGTATATTTAGACATCAATAAAAACGCTGAAGGAAAATATCGTGATGATACCTAACCTTATAATTTTATATAAATGTGTGAAATCACCAATCTCTCTTAAAGTAGCGAGGTGATTAATGCTCAACTGTGAGAAAAAGCCTTTGCTCAGCAATGGGCACTTTTAGGCCGATGATAATGATGATGGTATACTAATAGAGGGCGTGCTGGTAAATATATGTCTTGTGTGTTTGGAAATATGATTGCCAATTTACATACTTAAAATGTAAATTAAGACGCGGCTGATACCATGGCAGAAGATCGGTGCGATACAAAGCTCGCTTTGTGTTTCGCCGTGTGAATAACGCGTAGACCCTACTCTTTCTTCCATTCTCAATTCCCAAAACCCTTAATTCTTTCATCTCATTCATCACCAATGGTGGGCGGAGCCGATTATTCACCACCGTGTTACACGACTCCTCATTTGCCACATGACCCAATTAAAACCACACTATAACCTTCCAAATACTAAGGAAAAAATCACGTTACACAAAACCAAGCTACAAAGCCCGTTAAAACAAAGAAACAACATAAAAACCTAGGTAGCCGTGTAAGTACTTTATTTTCCTGAACCTAATAAAATAGTTATATTAAGCTGTAAAACTAATAGGTAAGTGTATCGTTAAACATTAGCCAAGTATCCTTTTGCTAGCTTCCTACTTTATTAAAGGAGTTAAAAAGAGTTTTTTTTCGACCCGAGTATAAAGGCAGTTTTTACATCTAGGAAGTAATTATCTCTCTAAAGTTGTACGGAATCAGGAGTCGAGAAGTCCTTCCGCGTAGTTTCGAATGCCTGTATTTGAAACTGTTTTTTTTTTGTGATTAGGTTTTGCGTTGAGTAAAATTAAATGTTTAAACTTTTAAGAAACGAGCATACTTCGTATTGAAAGGCAGGCAACGCACTTGTAATTCCTCTGGTGTTGTTGGTGTCCATAGGTTGCGCTGATTACTTAGCATCACGAACCGAGTGGTCGTTTGCTTACTATTGTAAAAATAAATTAAAGACATGTGTCGAGCGACAAAATTAAGGTACTCACAAAAATATGATTATTAAATGTGTATTTTAATTTTTGTCAATTAACATTTTAGACTTCGATTCAACCAACTAATCCCACCAATAGTAGACTTCATCTACATCGTTTCAGCTCCCCTAGAGTTAACAAATTCGCCTCCCTGTTCGGCCGGATGGAGGGTGATCATTTGACCAACTTTTTTCATTATCCCTCAACTCGAATACTTTTATAGTACTACTATTTCGTTTTAGTTGTGATTTTCTTTTGCACTGTTATTTTTTCTTCTTGTTAACTATAGTCGTTAGCTCTTACCAGGCTATTTAGTTCTTTATGCCGGTACAAATGAGCTAACTTTATGGGTTCATGTTGAGCTGCTTGAATACTTATTAACTAAGGATTGTTTTGTACGGTTTGAAGGTTTTTAAGGTTAATAGAGTTTATAGAGATGAAAGGGAGCGGTTGGAATTTTTGGTTTCTTTGGTTTGGTTAACTTTGGTTCGTTGAAAGCCACGCATCGATCAGATTGATATCACGGTCTTGCAAAATATCGGCGTGAAAGAATACTTGCACTGTGTTTTGCACTGTAAGTGAGATTACCGGTTTTTTCCTCTCTCAATCTCTAAAACGTAATGGCAAGTCGTGGTTGCCCGGGGGTCAAGACGCCCACCTTTTATGTCTGTCTGATTTAGACACCACTGACATACGGCACAGGAAAACATCTTGAGGTAACCTGAACTTATAATTTTAATTATAAATTTGAAATCACCAATCCGCCTTGAAAAGGTGTGATGGTTAATGTTCATACGTTCTCGGGGTAAGAAGAGACGTGATCTCCAAAACCCTAAACCTCCAAGAGGCCGGGAACGCACGTAACTTCTCTGATCGGGTGCCACTCGTTTCTAGTGTCAGTAGTGTGGCGGGGCTTTGAAATGTTAACGTAGTAAATACTTTGTTAAACTAGCCTTGACTCTGGCTCTTCTACTCAATGCTAAGCCCTACACGTTAAGTATAATTTGTAATAATGAGTGATGTTTATCATGTCTAGACCGGTGCTATAACCACTTTCATATTGAGTTCTGATAACATCATAATCCGAGTTTTATATGCTATCAATTTGTTTTAATAGTTCATTTATTAAAACTGGCCTTGTTATTAGTTCTTTTATAGTGATGAATGATCAACTTTTCTAGATACATTTTCATTAGTATTTGCTTATTATGTTAAATTTCGCTGCACATTATAAGTTGATAGTATGTGTGACAGCCTAATGGCAATAAGGTACTGCAGCCTCGAACCGGCGCAGAAGAAGAAACAGGGTGTTTTTTTGTCAGTGAGAGTCTCTCATTCAGACAGTCTGACACAGCCTGTTCCTCCACTCAGGGCAAGTGATGTATTTAAGTTTGGGAGAGCCATGCTTCGGCACGAATAGGTCGGCTCGACCGGAGTGATACCACGACCTCACAGAAAACCGGCGTGAAACAACCACAGTGTTGTGTTTCGCCGTGTGAGTGAGGTTACCGGAGGTCCAATCCTTCCCCTTCCCCAATCCCTCCCCAGTTCCTAAATCTCCAAATCCCTAATCCCTAAAAGGTCGGCAACGCACTCGTAACTCCTCCGTTGCGAGTGTCCATGGGCGGCGCTGACTGCTTACCATCAGGTAATCCGTCGGCTCGATGGCTGACTTATTACTTAAAAAAAAATCCCTTATTAAAAAAACCTATGGTTAACATTACAGTCCGTAGACCCTAACTGTCTTATCCATAAATCCATTTCTAATAAATAGTCACAAAGAATAAGCTCGGGACATCGAGTTCAAATTGAAAATTAGGACTAAATTTTCCTAATTTTTTGTTTCAATCAATACTAATAATTAATTTAGACTTCGACCATTGATAATTGGCAAATAGCTTCTCCCCTAAAATAGAAGTAAACGGCAAGCCAAGTTAATTCAACGTCCCGTTTATATTTACAATAGCAAAATTACCATAACAAGTGAACAAAGCATAATTATAATAAACACTATGGTAGCAATAATACAAGTGAATCTGTACCACCCATAGAGCAAGGTGGAGCAATATTGCTACGCTTTGTAGCCCGACTGCTCTTTCCGGTGCATGGAGCCTTGCCGGAAGTTTACTTAAAAGAGGTGGAGGGCGCTCTGAAATATCGGTAGCTGGGTTATTTTGAGGGACGAGTATTTTGAGTGATATTAAGTTCGGAATGCGTTTTTGTAGTGTGTTTTTTTCAGGTAGTTTCAGTCCCTTTTTGTTAAGTTTGAACTAGGCTTTTTATTGTTTAGGCATTTAGATTTTTGCCAAATAATTTCGATAAATAAATATATGTGTTATGTACAGCTCGTTATTAAACTCATTTACTTGAGTTCTGATTTCGAATTAGCTTTCTGATACCAGCCGAAATCAGTGAAGTATTTTGGAAAAAGAAATCTTACGGGATCCTGAAGAAGATAAAAATACATAATAATATTTTTTTTTCTTAATTAAGGTGGATGTATGAAATACTCGATTTTTACAAAATAATAACATACAATTTACCGCGTTCAAAATCGTTTCGAAATCGTATATCCGAATAAATTCAATGCAGACAGTCCCAGAAACCGTCACGGATGTCGTGCGACGTCGACATCGGCGGGACGGTGACGTCACATCACGCGAACATGTCGAAACTGGTTACGTGACGGAACTGCGCAGGTAAAGTGCCTGAGTGGGTATGATGATTTGATTTTCAAAAGTGTACTCCAGTAAGCTTCTGATATGGTATAAAGGACTGTGAGAGAACTTATGATATTTATCAATTTGATCTACATACTTTTTTTAGTCAATGGTGAAAGCAAAAAAGAAGAGTTATTTTCAAGCTATGATATATGTAAAGTGTGTGTGTAATTGTTAAATGTTAGATGTTGTGAAACAACCATAGCGTTGTGTTTCGCTGTGTGAATGACGTTTCTAAATAAATCTCTAAATCTTCAAAACCCTAATCCCTAAAAGACTAGCAACACCCTCGTAACTGCTCAGGTTTTGTCCATGGGCGACGCCGATTGCTTACCATCAGGTAATCCGTCTGATCGTTTACCGTCACATCACATACCAAATATTGGGCTCTCTCTGAAAGAAGAAACCTACTTCGTAGAGAACTCAGGAATTCGAGTTAAGTCTCCAAATGAAGATTGTGATGTTGACGCTTTTGAATTTCTAGACTCATTTATAAGTCATACTTGTATACGAACTTAATATATGTTTATATAAACATTAATTAATGTAGTTATACCTAGTATCTTATTTATTCCTTCACATTCAAGTTTGCGGAGCTGCACATTGAACACACAGAACCACAGCTGAACATAACTTCATAGGAACTTATCCGTATTGGGTAAGGCTGTGTGCAATGATGCGAATTACCTGGATAAATATATATCTATATACGTATATAGTTTCAAAGCTGTAATTAAATGTAATTTAATTATCCTGTTAAGCTAAATAGGGTCTTAGACTAATTAAGCTAAGGGCTATGGTGGTATTATTTTTTTTTGTGAGGGGAAAATCATCAAATGACTTCTCCCGCCCAGGGCCGGCCAGGAGGGAGTGTCAGACTCTTACTGACTAAAAACCCCCCTGTTCTTTCTCCTGTTCTGTGCCGAGGTCGCGGTGCCTCATTGCGCTTACCCCGCAACCCCGGCTGACCCGCAACTGATGGTGGTATGAGTTCATTTTTTATTTAATCCGAATTATAGTTCTCGCCATACATATAACATGTATAAAGAAGTAATTCGTAAATTTATTTATATATATATACAGGTCCTGATGGCCCGGAGCTTAAGGAGCCCGCTTCTCATGCATGAGGGTGTGGGTTCGAAACCTGGAAAGTACCAATGTGTTTTTTTGCGAGTTATATGTACTTTCTATGATTATTTTGACACCACCGACATAGGTGAAGGTAAACATCGTGAGGAAATCTGGACTTATAATTTCTAATTATGAGTTTGAAATTGCCAACCCGTATTGAGCAAGCGTGGTGATTAATGCTCTAGCCTGTTCCGTATGAGAAGAGGCCTTTGCTCAGCCGTGGACACTTATAGGCTGATGATGATTTATTTATACACACTTTATTGGACATATTATTCCAAATCTATAAGATAGAAAAAGCAGGTTTATAGCAATATAGAGTGTAAAGTATTATGGTATATTTTATTCCAAGCAGCTGATGGTCTGTGGCCAAAGTTACTTAGGCTAAGGCTTTTACCCAACAGTTATACGCTGGGAATATCCATCCATCGTGAATCCACGAAAATCCACGAAATCGTGCACAAACTTTGCTTCTGTTAATTGTACTTGTCTAATGCATAATAAAGTACAAATTATTATTGATCTTAACTGTATTACCTTTTTCCACTACGCCAACAGACGCAAAAAGTTTTAAAGTCAAATTATTTGCTTAATGAGATCATTGAACGTTGAATAAAATAATTATTAATTAAATAAATACATTTTTTTCTTTAACAATAGAAAGGTAGTCCCAGTTTTCTTTTATCAAATTCTTTATTTTTATATTTGACAATTTTGTAAAGTCCAGTGAAGAAAGACTCCTTATGGACCCACCTTAAGTCAGGTATGCAAGTTATTAGCTCAGCGACAAGTTTTAATGAGCAGCGGTGGGTGCGCCACTAGTATTGACTAGAGTTGTTAAGATTCATGAATGCCTGGTAAATGTGGCTGTTTGAATTATACGAGACGTCTCACTTTTGCAGTTTGAATTTGTACATACATATTTATGGGCTATGAAACTATACTAGTATGGATAAAGTTATTAAGTAGAAGAGTTGTTAATACGTCTTTATTATTTTTGGTTCCTTACTAGGGATGAGTGTGGAAGGACTATGCTTTGGCACGAATGCGCCAGCTCATGACGGATACCACGGTCTCAGAGAAAACTGGCGGGCGTTAAACAACGCTTGCTTTTTTATTATCAAGTGAATGACGTCACCGAATGCCCAATTTTCCCCTTTTCCTTCTAATCCCGAAAACCCCGAAAAAGGCTCGAAACGCACTTGTCTTCGGCTTAGGTGTTCTTCCAAATTATAAGCTTCTAGCTATTCTTTTTCGTTTCACCCGCTCGGCTCCATTTCATCGTAGCGTGATGTCTTATAGCCTACAGCACTCAGAAACATTGTAACTATCTATCAGTGAAAGAATTTCGGCAATCCGACCAGTAGTTCCAAAGATTACCCCCTACATACAAACTTACAAATTTTACCTCTTTATAATATTAGTATATATGTAGATGTCAATGCTTCATTTTACTTAGATGCGTTTAGAAGTTTTTATACACGGCGATACTTAACAAAATATGAATTTTGAAGTGTTTATTTATTCATTTATTTATTTTAAAAATACTTAGCAAGTCACCAGTGCATAGTATCAGTTTGTAAGGTAATAGCGATGAGCTACAATGGTACAGGATGCTCCCTTTACGAGCTGCATAGTGGAGCGATTTGTGTAACACCAGCTGTTACACTTTGCCAAGAGAAACTATTACAGTTTCGTTCTTTTTACTAAACTTAGGACAGTTTTAAACAAATTTATAAAGAAACAAAAACGTATAGACCGATTTTGTTGAAATTCGGTATGTAGATAGATGATACCTTTAACACATAGGCTGCTTTTCATCAACATACCACGCGGGTGAAGCAGCGGGCGGAAGGTAGTTATCTATAATTGCACCATTTACTTTACGATTACTTATATAACTCTATCTATAAAGCTGCAGGCTGAAACTACAACTAATTTGTAGTTGTAGTTTCAGCCTGCAGCTTTATACAAAATTAAAGCCTATAATCTACGGTTAGCCTAGACTAGGCTTATTATAGTCTTAACTACTGGAAATTGGCTCAATTTCGATACAAAACAATCAAATACCTAAACAACGACTACAGCTAGCTTTTACACTAAATAACAATATTACTTATTTGAAAGAAGATTATGGTTCAATTAATTTGTTTTTTTTTTATGGGGATTAAGATTATCAAATGGTTTTTGGCTCTTACTGACTAAAAACCACCTCATTTCTTCTGTTTTTCTAAGCTAGGGGCGTGGTATACTATTGCCATCCACCCAGGATCTTACAAGCTGTATTTTTTTTGGAAACCTTTGATCGGCCCAGTAGACAATAATCTTTACCTCGATACTGAATCAACATTCATTTGTATACTTATATACCAAATACCGTGTTTATAATTATAGGTGTATATAGTAATAAGAATAAATTTGAAAAATGTTTAGGTACTTCAGCTACGAACATTACACTTTTATTTATTTATTTTATTTATACTTCATGCACAATTTGTATGTTCATATGGCGGACTTAATGCATTGAGCATTCTCTAATAATAATCTAAATATAATCTAGTTAAGAACGTCAATAATATATTTGGAATACTAGAAAATGAATGAAAAAACACACTTCTTAATTTAAAAATGATTAATATTATTATTATGTAGGTATCTAACAATTTACAGAAGATCGTAGGTTTTTCTATCCAATCTCTTACAAAATATACAGGACCATTTTTCAGACTAGACAAAACATGATTAATGCTCAAACCTTCTCCGTGTGAGAAGAGGCCTTTGCTCAGCAGTGGGAACTTATAGGCTGATGATTATGATGAGACAAAACATTCTAAAAAATCATAGTTTGAACTAAAAAGTGACGCAATACCACACTATAGGCTATTGTATAGTATTTTTTCTTCTATTTTCAGAGTACAGGCGGCCCCTAATTGCGGCCAATCAAATTGAATCGGACGCCACATCGGGTGGCACGCAACCAACTAACCATTCGTTAAAACGCGTCAGTTACTTTAGTTGCTAACTGTACCCAGTACCTGATTATACGTAGATATTAGCCTAACCTATAATTTTGATGAGAATTGGATAATAATTTATTTGGTTTTCGTTTTAGAGTGATTCACTGGCCAATCGACGTTGCCCCCTAGCCAAGTTCAGCTTTCTTTATCGTTATCGTTTTAAAATCGTAACAAATACATGAAGATTTTTGAAAATGTATTGATAAGTCACGTGGTTTACAAAGAAATTCCTGTATGTTTGTTTCGTTATAACGGTGTCGGGTCACGGTCAGGTGTAACTGTCGAGCAAAGGGCAAAGTCATATTGTTGAAGATTATTCGGTTGTATCGAAATTTTGGTAGTGCTAGTATAGAGACTAGAATTGTGTGTAGTGTACCTATGGAGATTGATTCCCCTATTAAATAAGACTTTTAAAATAACCCTAGTTATGTTCACTGTTCATATGCATATCTATCGAACCCATTATTACCCTCATATTTAATTAAGTATTTTATAGATTATTTATATGCTATATATTTTTCTATACACATTGAAGATCGTTGTGAAACCTATCATGGTGGCACCGAGGAAGTCACCGCTTCTCACGTACGAGTGTGCTGGTTCCAAACCTAGCAAATACCAATATGATTTTTTCTGATTTAAGCACTTTTGATGATTTGTAAGACACATTGACACACGGTGAAGAAAAACATTTTAAGGAAACCTGGACTTGATAATTTCTAATTATAAATTTGAAATCGCCAGTCCGCCTTAAGCAGGCGTAGCGATTAAGGCTCAAACATTCTCCGGGTGAGAAGAGGCCTTTGCTCAATAGTGGGCACTTATAGGCTGATGACGATATCATTGATGATCGATGAAAATATTCAACGGATGACGTCACAAATTCTAAATTGCGTACAGAACTTATGGTGTCACATTAAAACCAAGGAAAATAGCCCCTTACCGCTCGTCAAATTCAATTAACATGAATGTTTACCTTCGTTACACGATCCCATTACCACTTCAACCCCAAAACGTCCCCTCTACAAAAAAATAATATAAATGCTACACGCGTAAATTCAACCCTCAAACGATGAGTGTCAAGTCTGTACCCGCCAATTAAACTCCGGTCGTCTTGACCGTGTAAAAATTGCTTCGCGTGTAGTCCACAGAATTGAATTAACATCGGTAATTACTTGGGAGCACGATGTGCGCACCTGTACATTTTACGCGTAGTGCGCGACTGTACTTGGGACCGTTATGGTTGATAATCTCGATTTTATGATTAGTAGGGTGTTTTTAGGGTTAAGTGTCACGTGATAGATGAATTTACGATATTTAAGGAAAAAATATTATACGCATTTAAAAATAAAAATAGTAACAGCCTGCATTATAGGAGGGATGGATGTTTAGATAAATTAATGTTTGGATATATAATTGCATAGATTGGTGGATGAACGGATGGGTCGATGGATGTATAGAACACGTTTCAAAAGTACCTGTTCATAGTTTAGTTTTAATATGAAGGTTTTGATATGAAGAATGGATGCATAAAAGGATGGATGAGTGGATGGATGGATGGATGGATAGATGGATAGCACACATGTCAGCGGCAAAAGTTAGTAATCTACAATGTAATATGATTGAAAGACTTTGATCTTTGATACTTGACTTTATTTATACAGTACACAGTCCAGCAGCTCACTGCACCAGAGTTACATTGTCAATGGCCGACACTCGCTCGGCCACCCTCTTTATAGTTATATGACGACATAGACAATAATAGTGCGACACTGATTAGTATTACTAATCATAGACAATACAACATCCCCCTTGTTAAAGTTAAGTTTAAATTAACCCTTTACAAAACAGACTTATCACTATGACAACTTGACAATATTTTATATGACTTATATAACTTGACTAGGTACTTAATTTACAACATATAAGATTACAAAATATTCTTAATCTATTTCTTCTATTAGCCTTCTTGTGTACCTGAACGTGTAACAATTTGACTACTTGAGGATCGAGATGAGAGTTCTTGAGGTCCAGCCTTCTGACTGTCACAGCTTACCGAATAATGTAATTAGAAACAGTAGATTCTGGGTAGAAGAGGTATTGTCTGCCCTTTCGATTAATAAAAGAGGTTGAACTATAATAATTAGTTCACTAATCACATTTCGTACAGCTATACAAATTGGAAACCATAATATAACTCACAATCGTGTGATTGTACCGCAACAGATTGTATTAATTTATTGTGTAATTACTATAAAACATTATCTTTAACATTTAGCCTAAAATATTGTTTAGATATTCACTAAGAACATAATGGAGTAAACACGCTATTTAGCGTTAACTGTGATATTTAAAATTTAGTATTAAATGGACGGAAACTGATCGTTTTACACCGAATGTACTAGGAGCCCAGACAGTCAAAGGTCTCATCTGTTTGACAGCATTGTTGACGTGGCCACTGAGCAAGCGGGTGCCAAGAAATCACTGCGACCGATCCATACAAATTCTTGTTCCGGATTTCAGTGTAATGTCTATGTAATGTTAATAAACGCCCTAGCGATACGGGACAAAATCCTAGTGCGGAGCAATATTGTTTTAAAGTAATACACTTTTATTATACTAAATTTTTTTTAGGAACCTAACTAGAGAAATCAAGCCACATTATTGCAACAAGTATGGATAAAGTTACATTTAAAAATTGATTCTTATATCCGATTCTATGAAGTCTATTTTATGCTGGCTGTTAGAATTATTAGTTTGTTCTTTATCGTTCACAATCTAACTATAATTATCAAGCCGAAAACCGAGGGCGATGTATGTAAAAGTTGCAAGTCGTTCATGATTTTATCGGATACATTTAACCCGCTGATGCACCCCCGTGCACTCTGCACGGGGCACCGACTAACTGCACAACTTGATTCCCCATAGTCCTTTTTCCACCATCGTACCAGAAGACAAGTGACGGCAAAACGTCATCGGTTCATGGTGAATATTCCACCTATATGCACGTAGCGATTCGTCTCATATTTTTTAACAGCTAAGTGGAAACTTACAAGGCGTCTCTGATTCCTTCACGGTCCAAGCTAAATAGTTCGTTTATGGATAGACCTGCTCCACCATAGGTCACATAGTTATAGCTTACCAGCGCGCGAGTCCCGAAACTACGGGTTACTGAAAACAATAAACAAAAAGCCAACTATTTTTATACCACTTCTATTTTTGTATAATGATAAACGTGAGATATACTAGTGCAAACAACAGTTGTTGTTGGTCTGTCTGCACGACGAGCAAAAATGGGCACGCTGTAATAAGAATCCCGTTGTGACTTGAAACAAGTTGAGTTTGCCCGTCACGTAAGTAAATAGTTGTTTTCGATAAATGACTATACTTTATGTAAATAAATACTTCTTATCATTAAGTCTCAATTCCACAAAAGTAAAAGGCCTTCAAATCCTACAAAGTAAGTACAGGGTGTAGGCATATCTACATGATTTTTCAGATCTCCCATATTCACCCTCATTCCACAGAGCACAAGTATGGCGCGTAATGTGATTACTCTGAGTGTTACGGTACAAGAGTACCTGAACTCAAGTGTACTTCGATAACTGTAGGTACGTTATACGGACCTGTGTATTCTTCCATAATAGTATTGTTAAGTTTTTTCTTTCCTTTAGTTATTACTAGCTTTTGCCCGCGACTCCGTTCGCGTGGAATAGTGACTTCCTGCAGATTTTTGATATAAAAACTATCCTATGTCCTTTCTCGAGTACCAAACTATGACAGTACCAAATTTCTCAAAAATCGGGTTGTTAGTTTAGGTTTGAAGAAAAGACAGACAGACAGACAGAGTTACTTTCGCATTTATAATATTTGTTTGGATGTTTGGATTAGATCTAACATTTTTAAGAAGTATAATTTTTTGATCTGCTCTAACTACAACGTGTGTAGATATGATTTTGTTGATAAGTGTGGAAGAATCACTGGAAAGCGGCGCTGTCCATGGCCACCTGCAATATCAAAGAGCTACAATTGCGTTGTCGGTCTGCTGCAGTTAGGGATTTGAGGATAAGAAGAATGGAAATGGCGGGGAAGGGGAAAGAATTAGGCGTGCGATTACTCCGTGTAATTATATATTTTCTGTAAAACATAATTTGTTTGTTTTTGTCCACTGAGCTTCATAGGCTTCTCCAATAACACGTAGTCACTCTTGATCTTCAGTGCTTCTCAACCTTCTAGCATCTTCTATGAACTCCGCCTAGCTAGAGGACTACACTTTTTTATTACAAGGTAAAATAACGTTAAGCCGCATGTTGACCACAATATACTCAGAAAACTGTCAGTAACATGGAGGATTTCTTCACAAAGACCGATCATGGTAGTGCTAAGATAAAAAGTTTCAACAAAAATCTATGTAGAACATTCACCTTTTTCACTTTGTGCGTGGTACGGTAAAAAATATCGAGAATGTCACCCGAGATATGCATACAGATTTTATAAAATGCCTAACTTTACCCACCTTTGGTTGGAAGCGGGAGAAGCCCGGGGTTGATCGGTACACGCTTGGGCTTTGCGGTCATATGTAGTGGATAGTCCAAAATATTTTATACTCCCCAAAATGCACTACATTTTTGCTCAATAGTGGTTGTTGAAAATATAAGAAATATTGCGTGCTATATTGTTTGTTGTTAGGTAAATTAATGTTACTTTGCTATCGGAAGTATTGGTTGGTAGTCATTTTAAAAACGTGTTTATATTTTCCCAAATTATACATTTCGTTGAATTTAAAATTATATTCCTGCAATTTTTTGTATTGTAACTTTCATCAGACACTTTAAATTAAAGTTGGGGGTGTAATCGCAATAGCATCATGCTGTTTTTTAGTCAGTAAAAGTCTGAAAATCCTCTCACCTCATACAAGAAGGAAAAAGTCATTTGATTGTTTTCCATTACATTTAATTAAGCAAATATAATTATCAGCTTACTCATACTTTTCGACTAGTTTTAAGTCATTTTAGGAACTCATATATTTATGACCAAATATGTACAACACAAATGTTTCCGACATAGCCCAGCGGATTAGTAAGTTAGAAAGAAAGAAAGAAAGAAAGAAAAACCATTTATTACGCCACGACATATAAAAGGAATACAGGTACACACACACAAAAAGCCCATATAGTGCGTCGCAGCGCAAAAGGCTGGAGCTCAGCTTAATACTGTGGCCCGAGCACGAAGGCACGAGTCCACGGCGCTGATTTTCAGCACCAGCCCGTAGTAGTACGTACTAATTATATAATACGGTAACGCTGTTCGGAGTACAAAATGATATAAATAATAAAATTAATATGAAAATGAAAATAAAATCAATAGAAACGATAAGTACCATAAAAAGTAAAAAAAAAAAAAAATAATTAAAATAATAACAAATATAAGATTGCATTATATTACACAAAGTGAAAATAAATATACCGAACATCACGTGAAAAGATTATGCAGTAAGTACTCTTGGAGAAAACAAAAAAGGTAAGCAGACAACAAGTGTAATTCTACCCTCAAAATAATTATAAGAAACATCTTTTTATTAGTGTTAGCGTGTGGTGGCGTGTTGAATTTAAATGTAATGAAAGAAAAGTAAGTAAAATAAATTGCGCTTATAAGTACAGAGTTTTACGTAAGTTTTTTGAGATGTAATATTGTAAGTATTAAGAAATTGTAATTTCTTTCTCCCCAGAGCAAACCATACATAGACACATACATACACATTGGAAGTTAAATAAAAGCTTGACAAAAGACGATTATTGCTACATAGTTATTAGAGAGACAGCTGTTTATGCAGTAATATTTTTTTAAGTTGATATTTAAATGATTGTACTGTCCTTAGGCCCCTTAACGGCGGAGGGAGATCATTCCAGCAACGAGTCGCAGCAAACCTAAAACTGCCCCTAAAAGCTGCAGTCCCGTGCTGCGGTATCTTGAGAGGGTCGACCATGGAACGGAGACCGGACTCATACTGAGTACGCCGCCAGGTTAGTTTCTCATACAAGTACTTTGGTTTATGAGTTGCTACTACACCGAATATTAGACTAGCCAAGTGCAACGTACGCCTGGCAGACATCTTCAGTACCCTTAGCTGATTTATGTATGGTGTGATATGATGTCTGCGTGGTATCTGTACACAAAAACGAATACAGGCATTCTGAATGCGCTGAATTAGCCTATCCGTTCTGGAAAGCAAGCAAGGTCCATAGACAACGTCACAATAATTGAGTCTAGACAGAATCAAACTATCCACTAATTGTTTTCTTAGCGGAATACTTAAATAGTTTCTTATGCCATACAGTACCTTTAATCTGTAAAAGCAATTCTTTACCACATTTTTTATGTGAGACTCAAAGCGCAATTCCGGGTCCAAAATCAAACCCAAATTGCAAGCCTGTATAACACGCTCTATCTTCTGCCCCATTATTGTTATGACTGGGTTGGCTGACAGTATGGCCGCAACTTGTTTCTTAGTACCCAGCACCATGAATTTTGACTTTAAAGGATTTAGGACCAGAGAATTGTTCCCAGACCAGCTTACAACCCTCTCCAAATCCTCATTCAACCTCTGCACCGCCACCGCTGTATCAATTCCTTTGAAGGTTGTGTATAGCTGGATATCATCTGCGTACATATGGTATTTGCAATTGAAAAAGGACCCAGCAACATCAGCACTGTAGAGGATGTACAGTAAAGGCCCGAGTATTGATCCCTGTGGAACCCCCCTGGACACCCGAAGCGGAGCCGAAGACACGCGTGATCCATCCCTTGTCTGGATTTCGACATACTGAGATCTGTTGGTTAAATAACTTTTAAACCAGTCTACAGCATCCTGATCAAAGCCATAGTACACCAATTTAGACAAAAGTAGACTGGTGTTAATAGAGTCAAAAGCTCGTGAAAAATCCAAAAGCACAAGAATAGCGCCCTCCCCCCGATCGCGTGCTTCCAAGATGTTACCCACCACATCTATGAGAGCAGTAGCAGTACCTCTACCCCTACGAAACCCCGACTGAAGGTCAGGGAGAATGTTGTTGGACTCCAGGTATTCGATGACTTGCTGGTACACCACACGTTCCAAAATCTTTGACAGACAGGGCAAGATACTTATTGGTCTGAGATCTTTAATACTGAGTGGGTCACTAACCTTGGGTATTGGGCGCACTATGGCACGTCGCCATAGATTGGGGAAAGTACGCGACTCTATGGATCTATTGATGATGTCAGTGATGGCTTGCAAGGTGTTCGGCAGTGTGAGAGTTATCATATCCAGGCTGATGCCATCAACTCCCTGCGCATTCGACCCCAGACTCCTGATTATCCGTAGAATTGCCTCTTTGTTGGTTGTGGACAGTGAGAACTGAGCTGAACTGTATCTACGAGTAGTAAAGCTAGCTATCTGTAAAATGTTATCACTGTCATTTCCCGGAACATCCAAAAATGCACGATTGATGGCATCCGGATTGTGGAAATGAGCCGGTAATATCCTGTCTTTATGGTCTGGAAGTACATCACACTTGAGATTCCTCCACAACCGTTTGGGATCATTAATGTGGTCGTTGACATTTTTTTTAAAGTATGCCGATTTTTCTCGTCCCAATGCGGCGGCAGACTCACGCTTGAGATCCAGGTAGAATTGTTTGTGATGTACATTCTTGGTTTTGCGACATCTGACCCTGGCTTCATCCCGCAACCGAAACATCCGTCTAACATCATCAGTAATCCATGGTGTAGGCCGCCTATGATAGGTTCTTTTATTAATGGGGGCATGTAGGTCATAAAGCTGGATCATGTATGCCATGCCCTATCACATGCCCTATGGTATGTTTCCTGGCATTTGGTACATTTAGCGCCGTCCTGCGTCGATATAAAGCGCCCGCAACCTCCACATTTAATGCCCGGCATTTTTTAAAAAGTAATTCAAGTGTTGTCGTTGCCGAATAACAGATGGCGCTAGTATTATAAAACTGTATGTGGAGTGCTCCCCCGAGATATTATTGTTTTGGTGGGTAGTTGTAAAATCGCAACTCGTCAATCGCTTGGATTCCACTATGTAACACAGCACTCAGAATGCACAATATAGGTTCACTCCACTGTATGTTATACTGATGATCACTGATATCAGTAATAAATAGATTTTACTGAGAATGGACTTGTTAATTCTATTTACTGTTGTCAACACTTTCACTGAGGTGTACTCCGAAACAGCTGTCAGTCAGCAACTCCAAGCCAAGAAGCCAAGAAGTTGAAGTGGCAATGGGCAGGGCACATAGCGCGTAGAACCGACGGTCGCTGGGGCACAGGTTCTCGAGTGGAGGCCACGTACCGGCAAGCGCAGCGTAGGACGTCCACCCGCAAGGTGGACAGACGACCTGATGAAGGTCGCAGGAAGCCGCTGGAAGCAGGTCGTTTCCAACCGGCCTATCTGGAAGTCAATGTTTAGCAGTGGACGTCCTGTGGCTGATATGATGATGATGATGATGATGTACAACACATGACACACGACTTGTTAAGTATAACATATACTTATTACACAATTTTAACTATTCATTTATCGTATAGATAATATTGTTGCAGGATTATTTTGGTATACAAATGTAAATATACTGGGTTATTATTATCTAACATTGCCTGCATCTGTGTTTAGACAGGCTGCAGTGATAGGGTTTATAATGATGATGGGACAGTTCTGATATTGTATTTATTACAGCCAATAAATTATGCTAATTGGGCAGATTCTGTTGTATGCATTTTTGGCTATCTAAACTTTTAGATATAAAACAAGTGCCATAAAAACATTTTAGTTGTTGAGAGCACAGCAATTAAATTAAGGTATTACTAGCGGCCTGCCACTGCTTCGCACGGGTATTGAAAGGAACTCCCGATTTGGTCTTCCTTTCTAAAATGTTCTTTCATAACAACCTTCTACTGACAATAACAAACACAAAAAACTAAGAATTGGCAAAATTAGTCCAGCAGTTTATGAGTTATCCGCTTACCAACACATTTTGCTATGCTATCTTATATTACAGATAACTTTCGAAAGGCATATTTTAATTTATTAATTAGCTTGAGGGCCCTCGTATTAGCTCAAAACTCGACCAGTATTATTGCCGAACTTTTACGTAAGTAAACCGTTTTAGATTAATCAGCTGTTCAGTTTTTTTGATTTTGTAATCTTCAATGGGAAGTAGTTCGGACGCCATGGTTGTCACTATTTATGGGCTTTTTAATTGCTTATCATCAACAAAAATAAAACAGGACACTGATTTAAGTGTGGGAGCGCCATGCTTCGGCACGAATGGGTCGGCTCGACCGGAGTGATACCAAGGCCTCAAAGAAAACCGGCGTGAAATAACCAAAAAATTATGTTTCGCCATGTGAGTGAGGTTACCGGAGGCCCAATCCTTCCCCTACCCCAAACCCGTTCCCTTTCCCTAAATCTCCAAATCCCTTATCCCCAAAAGGTCGACAACGCACTCGTAACTCCTCCGTCGTTGATAATCCGTTTGCCCGTTTGCCAACCTATTACATAAAAAAAAATATAGTATATTTAGCTATCATCTACTTCCTTAGAGACACATAGGTAACATTTTAACTATTAAATAATATACTATAGGCACACCACAGCCTAAAAAAACATTGTAGGCTTAAAAAATATACAACCCTCTATAAAAATTCAGTAAAAACAAACAATATGAAAAATTGCACCAAAAAATCGAATCAAAATGCATCAACAATAGTTAGATACACCTACGGTATCCATTTTTATTTTTAAATTGTACACAATACGCGTTAGAAAAACGTGTGTCGATACAAAAACCACGTTTCACATACATCGACGCATTTAAATGGCGACAATTTTGTGCTATCAGTGAAAACGCGCAATGTTATAGGTTGTTAAATTTATGTTCGTGGTGTGGAAACGTGAATTAGTTATTGGTAGAGGTTAGATGATCGTTGTAACCGCTGGGGTTGGGTTGTTTCACAATGATAAATGTCGATGGATGATGTGTAGGGAGTTTTTGTCGTTGTATTGTATTTGCAGTATGGTTGGGGTTAGTTGGGTTTTCATGAAACATTAATAGGTTATTTATTCCTCGAAAGGATATACGGGTTGGAATGGTGAATGCTATTTTCGCCAACACAATTATTGCCTATAGTCATAAATGGAATGGTCTCACTCTAAGTACACTGATGTATGCATTTGGCCCAGAATCATATAAAAAATTCCGCTTCCCTTTCAGAACGATGCAGTTTCGAAACCTGGGTAGTACCACAGACTTTTCCCGAGTTACATGTCCTTTCTAGGCTTGTGAGACACCATTGAAATGCTGTGAAGGAATGTGAGGAACTTACAATTTACTTTATATTATACTTTAATTATAAGTTTAAAATAGCCATTACATCTTAACCAAGTGTGGTAATGAATGATCGAACCTTTTTCGTGTATAAGCTGAAATAAGTAAGAGATGAAAGTTGTTTTACCATTCTAGCACTGAATTCTGAGCCCGGGTTACCGCTGCTTACTGCTGGGGAATTTAAAGCTAACACTTGCGTGTGCTAAATAATATAATTTTTATGACTTGTTTCGAGCCTTAGTTTATTAGTATTACAATTATACGCTCTGTTTTATCTTTGCATGCCACATGTCCGAATCGATTTGGTTACCAACGAAGCTATACCTACTTCATTTTTTAAATTATATTTTAGATTTGTGTAATGTAATATTCCATTGTAAGTACAAAAATTTGATGTTTCCCAGATCTAATTTTTGTCTAAATAAAATGTTAAACGGAGCTAAATCTTGAAAGTGAGTATAACATAGTCATCCTCCTGTATCATAAGATTCAAAATGTAACAGATGAAATTGTTCTTTCATGTATTAAAGAAATCATCACCAACATATTATGTGAGTATACCATATATAGAAAATAGGACCACCGCCACGATTGTTCAAGGTAGATCGTAAGTTCACGTTTCCTTCGCCTTATGCCAGTCGTACATTTTTTTACTAGCCTGTAATGTCCCACTGCTGGGCAAAGGCCTCCTCATTTCGCTTCCACACCTCCCGATCTTTCAACCGTGTCCACCAGTCTCGACGATAGGCGCCTAGATCGTCACGACATCTTTTCCGATGCCTACCCCGCCTGCGGTGTCCACTGGGTGATAATAGTCGTGTCTTAACTATCTTATAAAATACATTTATGTAAATTGGAGGAAGTCACAAGTGCTCAGAGACATTTAAAGAAAAACCTATTTTTTTTAAATACATATCTACATCTATAACTTAGAAGGAACATACATACATGTTGGCAAAGTCACGTTAAGACTTAATACATTCTGTACTTGCGGTTTTTTGCTTGAGCATCTCTCATCTCTCTTCTTCTGAACGTCATATTTTATACCTTTGGCTAGATCTTTATTTAAATCATCTGACCTTGAAACGACCCGTTTACATATAAACATGTTTATGAACCTCTGAAGGGATCCTCATTTAGGATTCCGTTTAGATTTACATTCAGTTTGGTTACACAAAGGATTAGTGTTTGAACTTAAAATTAGGTTGAAATTCTGGTTTTGTATGTAGTTGAAATTTAAAAATATATGAAGGCACCGGGGGGTTGGTACAAACATCAACAACTCGATCATCGTCTTCACAGTCCATCGTAGGGCGTAGGATTTTATAATCAGGCCGAATAAATTACAAAAATAACGGACGTCGGCGATCCGTCTCAGATGACAGTCACAGCGCTCGCTCTCCACCATAATGCGCACGCAGAACTGTCAGTTTGACGTTCCGCCAGAGTACGATTTATGGTACCCTCGTCCGATGAATTGTAATAAAACCTCCTTCAAAATTCAATTAAATAATCGTCGCTCCGACATATACATATAGTTGAAATACCTAATCCTTCGTTTTATTATAATGAGACTCATAACATAATAACGTCATACTGTGTTATGTACCACTCTGTGCGACTCTGCGTACCCCATAGACGGGATAAAAGACTCGTGCTAGGCGGTATCTTACATCAATGAGCAATTCTTTCAATACAGCATAAAACAGTCGCCAGGATTGTTTAGGACGACCGCGGCGATCCTGGCGGGGGACGATCGACTATAGGCAGGACGTGGATTGAAATAAAGCGCGAATCTCAAGACCGGACACGATCAAGGGACGATCTCCGGCCACCGTAAGCGCGTGCCTGCGATCGGCGAGTAAAAAGAGTAGCTCGCTGCCCGACCAGAGCCAGACCAAAGCGTACGGCGCGTAGCATTCCACGCGCGCCTCAAAGATCCAGTAGACCACCACAGACGGGGCCCTATAGGGCTGATGTTCAGCCGGGGTTGCGGGGTAAGCGCAAAGAGGCACCGCGAGAAGAACATCCATGAAATAGTGGGGAAATTTAGTATCAGCATTGCACCCGTGCGAAGCCGGGACGGAAACGGTTTTCACGATTTTTATAACATTTAGTAAACAGGGGTACAAATTTTCGCCGGTAGTAAATGTATTTGGGATTCATTTTTAGAAAAGTAAATAATAAACTACTAAGAAAAGCTAGGTCATCCAGGTACTAGTAATTCGTCGTTCGATTAAAACACGTCTCATCTGATTTAATTTAACAAGCAGCTGTCTGGACAATATGTTGCGGATCTGTGTGTTCGTGACATTTTCCTTCCATATCCAGACCGGAGTGATAACCGGCGTGCAACAACCACAGCGTTGGTTCGTCGTGTAAATGAGGTTACTGGAGGCCCAATCCTTCCCCTCTCCAAATCCCTCCCTAGTCCCTAAATCTCCCAAATCCCCCAAAAGGTCGGCAACTCAGCTGCAGCACTCGGCAGCGATGATTGCTTACCATCAGGTAATCAGCTTGCTCGTTTGCCGACCTATAACATAAAAAATAACTCAAACTGTAAGCATACCTTCCATCGACATAGTAAGAAAATGCTTTGTTTTAGTATCTTATATTTAAAAATCTCTCTCTCTCATCTCCAACACAACCGATATTCATCATCATCAGCCTATAAGTGCCCACTGCTGAGTAACGGCCTCTTTTCACACGGAGAAGGTTTGACCATAAATTACTACGCTTGCTCTAGGCGGATTGGCGATTTCTAACTATTAGCTAGAAATTAAAAGTCCAGGTTTTCCTCACGATGCTTTCCTTCACCGTATGTCTAAATAATCATAGAAAGTACATACAACAAGGAAAAAGTCACATCGGTACTTGCTAGGCTTCGAACCCAAACCCTCATGCATGAAAACCGGACGCCTTAACTTCTGGGCCACCACGACATTAATAACCTATATCATATCCTCCTTTCATATACACCCATAAACCCAAGGAAAACAAAATTCTTTTCTCCCTTCCCATGAATCTTAAATCTTTCGCAGCATCAGTTCCGCCCCCGAAGTACCATTAAACCAGCTGATATTGTGATGGGGAATAAATTTAAGTGCCTATAACAACATTTGGATCGCGTGCGATGTGGGCCGGCGAATTAATACTAACAATTACTTGGGCAGCACCCACGAAAAAAACCGTACAAATTGCTGCTGTGCGTGATGGAATTAGAAGGTGGTTTGGTGATGGGAAAAGCGGAAGCGTATTTTGATGCTAAATACAATAAGAACAAAGTTAATCGAAGACGGGAACTCCAATAACTAATGCCTTCGGAAGTAATGAGGTTCATATCATAGAAAGAAAGAAAGAAAGAAAGAAAAACCATTTATTTCACACACAAATGATCATCACATCTTCTTCTTCTTCTTATTCTTCTCACATCATCAGCCCATAAGTGCCCACTGCTGAGCAAAGGCCTCTTCTCAAACAGAGAAGGTTTGAGCATTAATCACCACGATTGCTCAATGCGGGTTGGCGATTTCAAACTTATAATTAGAAATTATAAGTCCAAGTTTGTTCACGATGTTTACCTTCACCGTATGTCAGAGGGGTCTAAATAATCACAGAAAATACATATAACTTGGAAAAAGTCACGGGCTCCTTAACCAGTTATGAGGTTATAAGTCATAAATTATGAAAATCAGTATAACAATAATGTCTTAATATTATCAAACTATAAAAACCACTTTCTTAAGTGAGTATATCTGGCCGCAGTTCATTTCGTAAAATTAACGTTTCACAATTTCACTACTTTAATCTTAAGGGTCGATAAGTTATAGTTAAAAAATCTGAAATAGTAATCTGCTTAAGATTTTGTAGTGTCGTCTCCGCCTAGGTGTATCACCAAATCATCTATCTAAACCACCCTATTAAAACCGATTGAATCGAACCTTTAAAAGCCTTCGATTTTATTATTTAAAAGTTCAAACGTAACTAATTATCGCTCAGTGGCTAAGTGGAATTTTATTTTACTAATTCATCCTTGAAGAGTAAAGTTTACAGTTAATGAGTGTTTTATATTAATTGACCTGTTGTCACATCCTTTATATGTTGAATGTTCACCAGGTTAGTATCTTAATTATGCAGAAAACATTCTTGAAATCTAGCGATTTCTATAAACTTACTCTTAAAACTGAAAAATATTATTAATTCTCAACAACCACCGTCATCCCAAGACAAATATCTAAATAAAAATCCCCTTACAAGCTACAATTTAAAACCAAATTTGTAAAAGGCGAATCCCCTAGCATTTTTCATAAAATAAAAACCCCATATCAGATACACAACAAACGTCATTTAGCACCGTCATCCCGAGCCCTGAGGCATCCCTCAGGACTTCTCATTGTTGGCAGAACATCTCTTATTAATGTCACAACCATTCGTTGGTACAAAGTTGTATCCAAGCTCTACAGATATAGGTAGCACGTTCAATTAGATATCTGGATTGTACCCCGAACCCTCGTCAACGGAAAAATCCCTACACTTGTATGTTAATAAATTTTTGCCACGAAATTTTGCACAAGGAAGTGGAACAATCTGAGTAAGTACAGGATTTAATTTCCAAAAATCCTTATCCTTAAACAAAGTGGGTTTGGAGTGGATGCTCGTATTTTATCTTGATGGAACGTGCCCCAGTGTTTGGTGGATGCAATGAAGGTGAGCTTGAATCAGTTCATGGATGTTTAAGTATAACAGGATATGTTTTCTTCCACCATAAGTATAGTTGATTTCAAACATGTTCTAAAATTTGTTAATTTGCGAGACAATAAAGTACGAAACAAAGATATTTGTAGAAAATCTACATTTCTCAACAAAAGACCTTGTCAAAAGTTATTTCACTGAGACTTGCTTCAACTTTCTAAATTCTAGACCGAATTCCATTGAAACCTCGCGGAGCTTACAATAAACTTTCAGTGATTGATACACCGGCGTCAATTAGGGACTCAGAGAATTATACTTCGACACCACCGACATTCGGAACAAGTTTACGCAAATTGTAATTTCGCATGAAAACACTGATCACAACGTCAAATAAATACCAACAAAGTTGGACGCAATCAATCATCCGACGAAAGTCACGGTGTCAATAACTTTGTTTGTCCCTCCTGTAAATCGTGACATAGATAAATTAGTGAAGTAACTTCGTTTCAACTCCTGAACTGATTAATGGTTATGGAAAAAATGTATAAGAAAAAATGGTTTCCAAAACTTTAATGTAATTGGGATTTTTAGAAGCTCTGTCGCCCATATCAGGTCTGACCATCAATAAAGTGAAGGGAATTAATAATTTAGAGAGTGTAGCATGCGAGTCTATTCCACACGGTGACTCCAGTCCCTTTGTGAAGATCGCATTACACGTTAGTTCGAACATCAGTGAAGATAGCAATTACCGATCATGGCATATGTATTATGTATGTACTGTATTCTAGCTTTGTGCCTGAGATACTATGTACCTATTTAACTGGTTCCGTATTACAAATAGCGGTTTGTCTTTTGACTCAAATTAACACGTCAGCTTACTTAGTACACAAATCATCCTAATTACAGTTTGTTTACTTTAGGTGACAAATCACTAATTCAATTGTTTTCCCGGAGTTTTAAAATGATAGCCCTTAAATCAGTATCAGGTATTTTACAAAGTTTTATTTAACTTTTTAGTGAATAAGAATATCGCAATTAATTTTAAGCACTCGATCTTCAATCGATTGACCTACAATATTGTATACCTACCTACATATTTAATTTGGACGTATATAAAATAAATGCTAAGTGTTTAGTCATGGGCATTATAACGCACCTGATAAAAAACTCTTTAAGTATTTTTTTACATAAGTATTTTGCTAAATTATACACTCAGTAATATCATCAGCTTCCGTCTACGAAATGATAAAGACATTAAGTGGAATTTACTACTATAACAAGATGCAAATATCCATTTGAATAATTTAACATGTAACAGATATAGTACCTAACAGATCAAGTTACCTGCACAACTCAGTATTATATGTCATGCACATGGTGTAAGACGCATTGTAGGTGTCAGCCAAGTAAACTCCGCGTCAACTTTAATAATCCTTTTCCAACAAGGTGACAGGACCATCTTGTAAGTGGCCTCAGGTACCTAACAGCCAAATGGCCATGTTAACTAACCAAACTAAGACGTCGGTTGTTTTGTGAAGTACCAGTTAACTCTTCGTTTGTTTGCTAGCAAAGTTTAGTCGAGTCTAGACTCTGTGTGTGCCAAGAGCAAGGAAGTGGCGGTTAGTTCGAAAAGTAACTGCGGATGCAAGTTTTCAAGTCCCGGGTCTTATTGTTGACCTTTTTGTCTTTTATTTCGTTCATTGAATCAAATAAGCGTCGGGTGGGCGCTCCCAAGTTTCTGCTAACCGGGTTGTTCGGTTTGTTGTCCGTACTTCGATGGAAGTTGTTTAATGCTGCTTCTTCAAGATTTTTGTTTTAATTTTGATTTATAGATTGTAGTCAATGCTTTTGATGGATTTGAAACCAACCAAATGATTAAGTAAATTAATTATTTACCTAAAATGAAATCTGAATGCCTATTGCTTACACATTCCTACCCCAAGATTTTGAAATCCCATATTAATGTACATTTCATATCTAAAATACTGCATCAAAATAAATCCAAATGCATCCATTACGACTAAAGAATATCTATTTATTGCTGAACAAAAATGTATCTTATCAGAAAACGTGTCTGTGTTTCCTATTCATTCTAGGAAATAATATTCTTCGTCGATTTGATTAAACGGTGAAGCTATTTGTTTGTTCTATTTGATTCCATTACATTACTGCCGGGTCAATGAGTACTCTTGAAGGTATCGAAGTGAATCGGTGAGCAGCAAGAAATAGGGCTCAGTTTATTGGGAGCTACGTTTCATTTCAATTACACGTTCAATACATTTATTTACTAATAGATCAAACATATTTATTGGTTTATTATAAAGTAACATCAACATAATAATCATTTTTGTGCTATGTAGTCAAGTTCCAATCAATTTTCAACACATGCTTCTAAGCAGTTCAACGCCCGCCCACTAGATGGCGTTACTTGTTTAATTTTAAGAGAAAGCAAAACAATATAGTTCTTGTGTTTAGTTAATTTAATAAATCAAGCGGTAAATGTCAACTAAGTGCAAAATAACCTAGTATTTTTAGAATAAGAATTATGATAATACAATAATATTGTATTGGTTAGGATTTTTTAAAGGGAGAAAAGACGTTTATTTACTGTAGAATAATCAACCTTAACTTCCATAATAACATTTTTTAATATCATAGAACAATAACACAAAACAATAAATTAAGATTGTATATAACATAATATCAACGTACAATCCTAACCTTTCACGAAACAGTTTCCATTGTGTTCTAAAGGACCGAAATAATATTAATACACTTGATAGTGTCAAATGGTTTAACATACGTTCTGTTTAAGATAATTGAACACGGTTTTCCGTGTCGCATTATTGTTTGACACGACTCCGTCTGGTCTGAATGCAGTCACATTCAATTGTTCCAAGAAATTATATTCAGTGCTAACATGATGCTTGTTAGTGGCAGCAGAATAAGATAGGGTCCACAAGGGATAGATATTTAAGTATTAACATCATATTATCTATTTTTTTATGTAATACGTCGACTTACGAGCAGGCGGATTACCTGATGCAACGAAGGAGTGACGAGTGCGTTGCCGACCTTTTAGGGATTAGGGATTTGGAGATTTAGGGATTGAGGAGGGATTAGGGGAGGGGAAGGATTAGGCCTCCGGTAACACACACGGCGTGAGGCCACCGTGGTTATTTCACGCCGGTCTTCTGTGAGGCCGTGGTATCACTCCGGTCGAGCCGACCCATTCGTGCCGAAGCATGGCTCTATATGTAGGGGCAGGAGGACCTTCGTCAGATCTCATCTTATATGACGTATGTGAGTAGGCAGTTAGACAGGTGAGCGTGACCAGAGAACACCACAAAACCTCGTTACACACAAGCGTGGTGTGCGGACGCCGTCTTGAACCAGAAGTGTGTTCAGGTAGTCCTCACAACCCTCGACAAGGACGCTTCGTTTGGCTAATTTTGACAGCTAAAAGTCAACCGGATGTTTGATGTTGACGCATGCGCCGTCATATGTTTAATGATGCATAATCACTACATGTCAACAACAACGCCATTCAAGAAGAAAAGAAAACATCAACGTCTAGTGGACCGGAGCTTAAGGCGTCTGCTTCTCATACATGATAATTCGAAACCTGGATAGTATCAATGTGACTTTCGGAGTTATATGTAAGTACTTTCTATGATTTTTGAACACCACTGACATACTGGTGAATGAAAATATCGTAAGGAAACCTAGACTAATAATTTCTAATTATAAGTTTGAAATCTCCTCAAGCACGCGTGGTGATTACTCTTTTCGTGTGAGAAGAGGGCTTTGCTCAGTTGGCCCTAATAAGCTGATGATTTGATATGAATTCACTGTATAGAACCTAGAAAACAAAGTTACTTTCTCGGTACCTATATCCACTTGACTATTTGAATCAACCAAATTGACCAGATTGACTGTTCGAAATATAAATTATATTTATTAATTATTATCAAAGTGCTCCGTGGCTTTTGGCTGACTCAGAACTTTTTTAAACACTAGGGTTAAGGCTAGGTGTGATGTGTATGTTTGTAAACCCACCCACGACAAAAGAGGAAATCCTAGTGTGGAACACCAATTCCATAAAAAAAAAAACAAAAAAAAATTAAATAAATTTTAATTGGATTTCCAAAAAAAATTTAATTGAATAAAAAAACTTTTTAGAGTTTCAATATTTTAGTCCTCGATTAAGTTCATCAATTCAGCTGAGCGTTCACAAAAAACAAGAGATTTTTTTCTACAAAAAAAAACTACCACTTTTCCCGACCGTACCAATCAAAACAATGCTGTCCGAATTGAATTAAAAACGCCGCGAGAGTTTGACGTTTATGTCACAACAGTCGATGTCCAATGAATATTTATGGGACAAGTGTACGTATCGCGTCAGTGGGTGGCACACGATGTATGAGATCATTGCGAAAATACCATTCTCTTATAGTAAACGTATGCTGTTCTATATTACCCGGGATGTAATTTTCTAAGATTTCTGTTAACATTAATCACATTTTTTGTAAGGAGAAAATCATCAAATGACTTGAGGAAGTGTCAGACTCTTACTGACTGAATCTCCCCCGTTTATTCTACTGCTCTAGGCCGAGGCCGCGGTGCCTTATTGCGCTTACCCCGCAACCCTGGCTGAAAATTAATCATCTTTGAGTTTTTCTTTAACTTCATGACCTTAAAGTCAAAAATCTCAGAAACTCGTGAATCGATTCTAAGTCTAAAACATAAAGAAGTGTATTTTTAAACTCGACTTTAAAAAGACAGAAGGGAAAATTTGTTTGCTTTGCTCTTAAAAAATATTTTATAAATGTACTTGATTATCTTTCATTATAATACGTTCTTACCTAAAAGTTTTTGTATAAGCTCGTAGGTAGCAGGTTAACGCACTTTATTTTATTTTATTTTAACTAACTTCTGTAATTTGCAAATGCATCCACGACTTCGTAAAAAATGCTAGTGTGGAATAACATTTATTTAATAATAATATGTAATAAAGTAACACGATTGTCTGTTCCAGGTATAAACCAAGTTTCACACATCTAAGAACAATAAAAGTCAACCAGAAAATCGATCGATTGGGTCTTGAAGAGAACTACAATACCAAGTGAATCTTTTACAAGAAGACACTTCCCCTGAAACAACTACTTCACACTGAAGACAGGTGGATATGAAAGTTTTAGAACTGTTAAGACAACTTTTTAGAACATTGGAAGGTTCTTAACTGGTTCTAGTATCCTGAATATTCGCAAATGTTTTATTTGGCTTTACAGTTTTGTCTTAAATCCTAAGTCCACCGGTAATATGGACGGTTTAGTTGAATTTTGGACTAGAGCCCCTTTCATAACACATGTCTGTAGAAGTATGTATATGTCGGTAGGTAACAAAAGAACAACCGACTTATAAAATAGTCTATTACAGTTTAAAACTTAAATTAAATAAAATAAAATAAATAAAGCAATCACTGAACATGAATCAACTGACTGTTTACTAAGTCAGCTGAGTCCAAGACGCGAGCGCCTGTTTTTTTAAGCGGAAATCATCAAAACTCTTCTTCGTCCTGAATAAAGTGACAGGTAGTGTCAGATTTTTACTGTCTAAAAACCACCCCGTACCTTCTCCTGCTGTTATAGCGCTTGGCCCGCAACTCTGGACCTAAGTGTCTACTGTTGTGCAATCTTGAAAGTCCACCAATCTCCCCTCAACAACGGACGCGACGTCACAATGAACCTATTTATGCACAAAATATTCATTTCTTTTGTAGTATTTTAAAGTTCACCAATTCATGACCCGTTCGACAATTACTCCAATTTACTTTAATAAATTGTAATATCAAAGCAACACAATATCAAAAAGAAAGCAGTTAGAGAGTGATAGGTATTTAAGCCACCAATGAAACACGCTAGCGTCATGTTTGCTAGTGTTAGAGTAAAAATAATATGTAATTATGAGCAGCTGTGATGAAAAGTTAAGTAAATATCGAATGCTTAAACCTTTTTAGCTTTGCACAAAATAAAAGATCAGTATGCTTATATTGAACTCTATGGAGCGGCTTGTGGTACAAGGTTACACAGAAGGCACGAGACCACGAGGCCGGTCTCCGACTCGCTGGACAGACCTGATTAAAAAATCTACGAAGTCGACCGCAGTACAGTGTACTCTCAACTCTTAAAGTTGACAAAAGTGGAGTGACATTGCTCAACATGCTGCTCTTGAAAGGAAGGACTACGGTATGGCGCAACCCATCCATCTGCAGCCACGACCACTCTGCCAAGAGTGTAACGACTAAGAAGATGCCAATATTTCTTAAAGTAATAAAACAATAATAAACATCTCTATGTCGGTCTCGCAACCTTAACCTTACCAATAAAATATAAGACATGTGTCCCATAACCCATTACGATAAAACAACAATCGACTCGATAACAAAAGTCAGTATCTGAGTAATCAAAACTTTAGTAAACCGGTTTGCGGCGTTTCGTACCGGCTGAGTATTCTGGATAAATCGATACCTTTAATCGATTTCGGTCGTTTCGGAATTTCTTCCTCTATAACATTGTTTCTAATCTCTTTTTTATCAATTAATTCTTATTTACTGGTAATCGATATCAGATTTTTTTGTGTATTATGGTTAAGGTCTATTAGTTGAAATGTTATTAGATATGCTTCGGGTGTAGTGGTATCGGTACCTATAAATAGTAATCAGTACCTATTATTGGAGCTTGGAACATCAGTATCATCGTTAATTGAATATCGATTCACTTTAATATTTGCTTTGATAGTAAAATCGTTATTCGGACACAGAGTGACATCTAGTTATTTACTATCTTTGAACACTAAATTAACTTTTTGTTTTATTACCTATTCAATGAAATCTTTTCTTGATGTTAGGCTTAAAACAAAGAAAAATGAAATCACGGACCCAAAAAGTTTAAGTATCCTACAACCAGTGTACAGATAAAAAGAAGTACTAACAAGGTATGGACAGTTAAGCAATTTTATTCATACCTTTACCAATCATACACGTGAATGAACATCTTTTGAATAATAATTTAATACCGAAGCAAAAAGGTACCAGAATAAGTCTCCCAAAATGCTTAGACATTAGTCTTTCTCGAAATTTCTATAGGTCACGGTAATGATAAATAGATAAAGTATTGTTAGCAGCGGCCGAGCTCTCGACGTAATTTATATGAGTTTAATTCTTTACTGATTCTAAAACCTGGGTTTGTTTGCATTTCGTTTCGAATTTCGTGAAGGAAATTTGTATTTGTATATTTGACGATGACTGATGGGGTACATTTTGTTATTACTATACTGTTAGATAAATGCATTTTAGTTTAAAAATTAGAGTTAATGATAGTTTCCAGTGCATATATTCCTCCAATGAAGCAATGAAACATAAAATAAACGTCAAAATATTATTGTTATAACTAGATGAAGCTCCCTGTGTGTCTTTGTATTCCATCTAACTTGTAACTTACAAAACAATAGGACACAGAATGTAAACTTAAATCAGAAAGCTACCGATAAAATTAAGTAGGTAACACAGAAAGAAAAACATGGATATAAATTCGTCAAAAGTAAAGTAAACCACAGAATATCGTCCTGAAACTACCTCGTTAAGCATAGTTTGGCTATCCTGACGCGACAATCAGTGAATCGATAAGTGTGTCAACAGGGAAACAGGCTAATGCCGTGCAAACAGAGTGCTATGCGGGCCGCCATTGTTGCGTTTCGTTGAAACAGAACTGTTCGGTTCAGGAGATGAAAAGGATCAGTATTATGTTTATCTTCCCAGTTTGTTTTAAGGCTTTTGTTAATTGCCGGAATTATTGTTTCATGTTTAAATGTTAATTGTGCTGGTTTTGCTGTAGATTTCTTTGTTACTGTGTTGTTTGCAATGTGGGTTTGTGAATTATTATGAAAACATAGTAGAAGCTATATAAAGTATACTCCTACTACTTTCTACCAGCGGCTTCGTACAGTACCAGGGTAAATAGTATCTTTTGTGCTATTCCAGAAATATAATATCTTTCTTTTTACAATAAATTCATACAGATACGTTGAATAGTTATTATGTGAAAGGGTAGCAATTACAATATTAGTAGAACTATTAATCTCCCATGCTTCTGGGAAATTATTATAAATAGGTATTTAATCTGTATTTCGTTTTTAGATTGAAAACGAATAAATTTAAACTCGAACAAGAATGACGTGTCATATTATAGTGTCATGGAGTTGGCGCCATAGAAACAATTCATTCATCAAACGCTCCAGGAATTGTATCTCCTAATTTTTACCACCTACAATAACAGTCAGTTTATCACGAAACTTGACAGACACCCGTCAATCTAATTTATGTGGAACATAACGAATTCCTGTGTTTATAACAAATTTTATTTTATCTTTTACGTCGGCAGTTTGACTAAACTTATTGTGGAGAAAGTTTGAAAATTATGTCGTACGCGTAGGTGTTTTATTTTTGTTTTAATTTTTATCATCACTGTTTTAGGATGTGACACTGTTACTTTAAGAGGGGCGTCTGTTGTGTCTGTTTTAAGTTTTAACTCTTTTAAAGTTCTAGTAAGTTCTGTGGTTCCAACAAAAGTGTGTTTGTTGTGAACGATGATAAGATACGGTAGTTTACAACTAGTCAAATTCAATACTTTTATCTAAATGTCAAAAATGATATTTTTCTATGAAATTTGTATGAGAAACTGAGTTATGACGTCATGGTATGTTAGCTTACTTTTTTCTTAATAATTAGCTATAAAATCTCTAAAACTTAGTGTATCGATCGATCGATGAATAAAAGTATAGTTCTTTTCGAATATTTTATTGTATCGAAACGTCGAATTAATTTATTTTTGACATCGGAAACTACCCAATTAGTGTAGGTTGCATACAAACCCTTACACCATCTGTACCTCTAAAGTCGAAACCGATTTACCAACCTAAGAACACACCTTCCTCTTAGTACTCACCTCAATCAAATGAAGGAATTGTATTCCTCAACAGATCTGAAGGTCTTCTGCATCACTCGTCGACACCGTCGTGCTCGCATGCTGTAATGGTAGCCTGTGCATCGTCTCCTATTCCACGTGACTTGCCGACTATCCTCACGGAGGCCTATCCCGACTGTGATATATTTGTTTTTGTGAAAGTCTGAATGATTAGTTCCTAATTGTTTTTGTGTTTAGTGAGTTTTTATCTTTTTTATCCTCTATGCTTTTGTGAATTATTAAGTAACTGTGAAAGTTTATGTGACTGGATCAAATCCGTGTTAACATTATGTAAATAATGAATATTAATAAATCACTTTTTAGTCTTGTTATCATCCTGATTGATAATAATCTCGTCATCCCTCAATTACAATTCAGCTATTAATGTCAAGTTTTAATAGAAAACGTAGTGTACATAAAATTTTTACTGTTCTCCATTACACTGGACTATAGACCTTGATTAACGGTCATTCGCGGAGTTTACCTAATTACGGCCGTTTTATGATCACTGGCTACGTTTTCTCTAAGGAACGGAGAGTGTTACGTTTGTTAATGTTTTCCTAGACTTTTGTGTTCCTTTTTATTATTGAGTAAGGTTACTGTATCATGTTCTTTTAGTAGTTTTAATGGCAGTTTTAAGCCAGTCGTTGCTAGTTTTCCTGTTTCTCAAGTTATTGGTAGATTTTATTAACAGATGTTACTTAGATGTTTGTATATTTGACTTTATTTCACAAAACTTTATTGTAAACATTATAAAACCTACAAAGAACAGGCTAGGAATTACAGGGTGTACAATGAACATTCTTATCACACAGGGTGGTTTCTGTAAGACAACCTTTGGATGACAGTTGTAAAAGAATCCTGGGAATAGACTATCTAATGTACAATAAATTAACCATAGTAATAAATACACTATGCATGACAAAGATGTAACTACCTGTTTTATACGTTTACAGAATTTTCAAATGTGGGAGAGCCATGCTTCGACATCTGAATGAATGGGTCGGCTCGTCCGGGGTGACACCACGCCCTCACAGGAAACCGGCGTGAAACAACCACAGCGTTGTGTTTCGCCGTGTGCGTGAGGTTACCGGAGGCCCAATCCTTTCCGTCCCCCAAACCCCTTATCCCAGAAAGGTCGGCAAGCGGCAACATACTTGTAACTCCTTCGTTGCGGGTGTTCATGGCCGGCGCTGATTGCTTACCATCAAGTAATCCGTCTGCTCGTTTGCCGACCTGATACATAAAAGAAATTGCTGTGTATATATAAATATGATAGAATTAGTGATGTTATTTGTAAGCACTGTCATACTCCTTTCCTGGGTTCAAGTAACCAGTATGTGATTGGGATCATATTTACGAATACTTATGGTATGTAAAGTAAATGAAATAAATCTAGATCTAATCTAGAATCTAGAGGTCAGACGGACAGACTGCCATGACGTTAAAGCTCTTGAAATACTTTTTTCCTTTTTTTGCTTGACGTTCAAAAGTGCCTATTGTGGTCTAATTGAAATAAATGATTTTGAATTTGACTTTTGACTTCTAAAAAAACACAATTATAATTTTAAAAAATTATATTTAAGTATAAATTAAATATTTACCTGAAATAAAGTTTTGAGAAACGCTTAATAAGTAAACCGGATTAACACATATCTGATGTATTTCCTTTACACTTATCACAGAGACTTTCCCTAATCAACAAGTTTTGTATTTCATTTCGCACTAACAGTTTTCTGATAGGAGGTAATTTCTTTAGGAACGGCACCAAACTTTTAAGAAAATGTAAGTCATCATCTATTTCGTTTTGATCACCAGACGACGAATAACCATCAACTGATTGTCTTTTAGATTTTTCTGAAACCACAGATTCTGAGGAATCGGAACATTTTCTTTTACGACTGCTGATTATGTTTTCATCAGGCTCTTTTTCTTCATTGTTAATTTTATTTACTATTTCATCTTTAGGGTTTATAATTAAAGTATTGTCGTTACTTATACACAGAGAATGTATCGGAGTTGATCCATTAAAGTTGCTGTGATCCACACTAAACATATTATTAGCAATCAGAGTATTTTCTTCAAATTCTTCTCCTTCTTCTTTGACAATAGAATCATCATATACTTCTAATTCTTCTGGATAGTCGCAGTCTACAAGAGTGATATTGGTAGGTAGGGCTTTTCTTAAAAAAAGCATTTTTTCGAAGTATATCCACTTTCCTCTGTAATATTCGATGTAGGGCTTCGTAGGGTTGTCAAAGGGGACTTTGACTTTCTTGCTTTCTCTTAAAAATTGGTCTCGTAAGTTTCGCCATTTGTGTTTAATGAAGTTCTCTGTAACAAAAAATAAGATAAAGATGTCTTAAAATATCCCATAGATGAAGGTGCATTTGTTAGTTTGTGTAGGATACTGCGTTAGACTTATAGGTATGTAAATGTACCTATTAATAATAACGACTTATTCACGTTATTTAACTAACAAAGCTCGTCAAGTACTATTGTCAACTACTGTGTGTAACGAGTAGAGCTTTTCTAAATTAATACACGTGTGTAAGTTATTACTTTCAAATTTCAATAAATTTTCTGTCTCACAATAGTTATTAAAAATGCACTATGGATGTTATTAAATGACGGAGCGTCGATTATTTAAATTGAATTTTGAAGGAGGTTTTAACACAATTCATCGGACGAGGGTACAATGAGTCGTACTCTGGCGGAACGTCAAACAGACAGTTCTGCGTGAGCATTATGGTGGAGAGCGAGCGCTGTGACTGTCATCTGAGACGGATCGCCGACGTCCGTTATTTTTGTAATTTATTCGGTCTGGTTATAAAATCCTACGCCCTGCGATGTACTGTGAAGACGAGGATCGAGATGTTGATGTTTGTACCAACCTCCCGGTGCCTATATAGACACATATAAACCTTTCTCTCAATCACTCAATCTGAGTATCAAAATCCGTTGTGTATCTATAGAATTAAGCATACATATCGATATAGGGACAGAAATTAATAGGCGACTTTTTTATACTGCATAATTATGATGTAGTGAGGTACCACTGTCTTTCCCATCGGAGATCAACAAGCGTGACGGCTCTATTGTTATTATTAAAAATCTCTTTCTAATTCTTAACATTTATCTAACTGTCTTTACTTTGTGGTTTTCTATACATATATATATTTAAACACAATCATTAAATGCTTTAAATGTTATAGACTAAGGTAACTTTTATTTTGAATTAAGGTAAAATGGTAGTGGTTGGCATAAAATGGCATTCGGTAGGTACCTATAAGAAAGGTTTGACTGCCTGGTTGGCGCGGTGGTGCGGCAACTGGTTGCCGCGCAACGTGGCGCGGATTCGATTCCCACACGGAACAACTCTTTGTGTGATCCACAAATTGTTGTTCCGGGTCTGGGTGTGATGTGTATGTGAAATTGTAATTATGTTTATAAACGCACCCACGACACAGGAGAAAATCCTAGTGTGGGTCAATGTTTTTTAAAGAAAAAAAAGAAAGAAAAAAATCTTAAATGGTAAAAAAGTATGGTTAGTCTGATTTTGCTTACGCTTACGGCCTCAAAGACAACCGGCGTGAAGCAATCACAGCGTTGTGTTGTGTGAGTGAGGTTATCGGCGGCCTAATCCTTTCCCTCCCCCAATCCCAAAATCTCCAAGTCCCTAATCCGTAACTCCTCCGTCGTTGCCCATGGGCGGCGCTAATTGCTTACCATCAGGCAATCCATTTACTCGTTTGCTGACCTATTGCATAAAAAAACGCCTCTTAGGCGCAATGTCATCGAGTTATGACACTTAGTCCACCCGGGAAAAAAATACGTACGTATAGAGTAATAATATTTTTTTATGGTTAGGTTAGTAATACTAACAACAATTGTAATGAACGCACGGGTGGTGGCGTAGGAGCTGGGCAACTGACCATACAACAAATTGTATTTAAGGGTCTCAGGGTGATGTGTATGTGAATTTGTTTCGAATTGTAAACGCACCCACGACAGGAGAAGGTATCCTAGATGGGGACATAAAAAAAAATATTCACTGCTATAAATTGTTTCATATAAAGTGAATAGTGGTATTATTGAAAGAAAAGGATAAACAGCTAGATGTTTACTTTCATTAAGTAAGTATTACTCTTCTTATAAACGCTTTCGACTGCTCAGGAGACTCTAAGTTGCTAACAATAGGGTTCAAAATCGTGCCAGCATAATAATCGTATTATTATTTGAGAGGTCAACTTCTTTATTTCAATCAATATTAGGTATCACACAAAGACGAATATCATACAATTACAAACCAGTTTATCAAAGTCTCAGTTTCTATGGTCTTTCTACAGATTCAGCGGTCAGATTATACTGGATCGATGCACACAGTTACACACACGCTACAGTGATGTGTGTAACTGTGTGCATTTGGTGTTTGCGCAGGAGTCTTAATTCGAACAACATTATCATAATTTGTTTTTTTTAAACACGATAAACTTTTAATATTATTTTATAACATACAAATTTTATATTCATATTAATATTTAAAAATGTCATTTTGGAGTTATTTACTTAAATAAATACATATGAAAAAAGCATGGAAGCTGTAAACACTACGACAATTATTTATTTATGTAAATTAATTAAAGAAATATATCTTGTACCGAGATAAAAAGGGGCTCAGCAACTCAGTTTAATATTAAACATAAACAAAAACAAAACACATGGTACATTTGTATACAACTTAAAAGTAGAATTCACTATTTGTCAAAATGTTATTATACATACATTTTTTTTAATTTGATCGAATCATTTTACCTACCTATTTAATATATGTGTGTTATCATTTTTACTTCAGCACTACTGTAGGTAACTATTTGTTTAAGTTTTATTACCTTAAATGTTTTAAACATATACAACCTCCTTTTCAAATATCAATGATAATGTTATAATCATTGTATCTTTGACGTAATCAGAAATGAATAATAGGTACGAAAGCAGTTTGCTTACGTCACACGTGATGCGCGTGCGCCTTAGTTGACCTACATGGCGCAAGCTTATCACGTACCAACTATACTGACACACGTAAACATGATGTATAAATAAATACGTATAACTGTCATGGTGGCCCGGAGTTTAAGTTTGAAATCGCCAATCCACCAGCGATTGAGCAAGCGTGGTGTTTTTTTTAATGCCCCAAACTAGGATTTTCTTCTGTGTAGTAGGTGCTGGTATAAATATACAATTTACATAGACATGTCACACAGACCTGGAACAACAATTTTTGGATACATGTAAAGACTTGTTCTGTGCGAGAATCAAACCCGCGACAAGTTGCACGGCAACCGGTTGCCCAGCCACCGCACCAACCGTGCAGTCTTAACAATTTTAAGTGTGAGAGAGCCATGCTACGGCACGAATGGGCCGGCTCGACCGGAGTGATACCACGGCCTAATTAACCCACAAGAAGTCGGCAACGCACTTGTAGTAATTATGTTGTTATTACGTGTATGTTTTTGTTTGTGTTACCACAGATAAGTAATCAGTCTGCTCTTTTGCCGACCTACTATGACATAAAAAACAATGGTAAGTTTTTAAGTTTTTTTTTTACTTACTCTCTTTCCCCAACAATGTAGCAATCCTTCTCCATTCAGTATCCATACATGTTCTGTTATAATTATTGTCATATTTATTCCACAATGCAGGCGAAGCCTCCACCTCCCTTATTAAAGTTTCAATAAGATTCATTTTGCTTCCTTCGACCATGTAAAAATCTTCCGCAGAGGTATTCGCCATTATGTTAAATACGCACTCGATTTTAGTCTTTACAAACACAGTCTATAGACACACACTGGATTGGTATTTTGTTAGTTACTTTCTAGTAAACACATTTCACAGGGACAAAATAAACTTGTTTATGTAACTAATACATTGCAATTAGTACTTTTTATCGTTGAAATAATGTTATTATTTACTTAAAATGTTTATGCGCAAGGTTAAACGTGATGCGAACGACACGACAATCGTTGAACTAAAAATAAATGCGCGCAGTTGCCAGCTTGCTGCCGCGCCGACCAATGCGAGCGACGCTGTCGTGTCGGCTCGCACGACGAGACGTCAACCGCGCGATACTACAAAGCCGTGCGTCTGTGTGAGTGAGAAAGCACGATAAGATTTCGTCGGCTGCCTGTTGTATGAGTAAATGTTCACAGATGTTGAATGCGTTGCGTTTGTGTGTCGTCATGGTCGAATGTGCAAACTGGCAACGCGTCGATTACGTGCCACGACCGTGTTTGACATTGCTTGTAATTTGTGAATAAATAAATTGCGGTTCTCAGCTGTTCGTTTTTTTAACAGTTACCTATAATCTAAATTAAGTAAGTATAATAAACTTAATATTCAAATTTAATATGGCTGTAACCCTATTTATCTAAATAAATTGATCATACATCGATGCGATCTCCAATTTATAAAAAGCGGGAAAAGCTTAAAGACAGTAAGAGTGGTGCAGAGAAGTGTTATAAATTATCATCTTTATGATTACACACCTCCAGTTTGAACGTCGTTGAGGGTAACGCGGGTGGCGCCTTCTATTGCGTCACTTATGGCGCTGCTGCTGAGCTTGCTCACCAACACTGTGACCGAAACTGTCGAAGTCGATGCGATAATATGGGATCGCACCAAGAGAACCCTCTTGGTGCGATCCCAACTTGGGAAGAATTCCAAAAAATGAAATGCGATTCATTCTGATAACTGGTTTGAAAGACCAACGTTATTTTTTTATTAACGTTACGATTTTAATTGAGTTTAAATTAAAAAAAACTGATTAACCTAGACTCTGGGATTTCTTTTTTTGTGACGGGAAAATCATCAAATGACTTCTCCTGCCCAGGGCCGGGCGGGAAGGAGTGTCAGACTCTTGCTGACTAAAAACCTTCTGTTGTTTCTCCTGCTCTGGGCCGAGCTCGCGGTACCTCATTGCGCTTACTCCGCAACCCCGACTAAACATCAGCCCTATAGGGCCCCGTCTGTGGTGGTCTATTGGCTCTTTGAGGTAATCTTGGCGTGTCTGAAGTTTGCCGATTAGCTACGCAATACACAATTTTGTTCCTAAAAGATCCATTGCGCAGACAAACGGCTAACTTCAGACTCGCCAAGATACGACGGCCGTATAGTACTTGCATTTACAACTACCAAAATTATAATCATATTAAATAATGATAAATAGAGGCTTTTATTTCAAGGTACAATTATAATTCTAGTAAGTGCTCTTTTATACCCACTTGTAATTTGTGTTGTGTAATACCCACATACATTGCTTTCTATAAACATATACCTATATATTAATTTTGGTTGATACCACATGATGTATGTATATATATACATATAGGTATATAAAACGTACCTAACACCTTCCGTATCAAATTTCTTTGTATTGTATTACCACAATTATAACAACTAGTTACTTACTATTTATAAATTGCATAACAAACGGTATCTTTAATTTCTCAAAGAGGTAAACAGAGAAGAGGCCCAATCCTTACCCTCCCCCAATCCCTCCTAAATCCCTAAATCTCCAAATCCCTAATCCCTAAAAGGTCGGCAACGCAGTCGTAACTCCTCCGTTGCGAGTGTCTATGGGCGGCGCTGATTACTTACCATCAGGTAATCCGTCTGCTTGTTTGCCGACCCATTAAATAAAAAAAAGAACAACTTTTATAATGCAACACATAGTTACATACCTACGTACATGCGTGTTTATATACAATTTGTGTTATTTTTTTGCTTAAACATGTCACATGGTTGAATTCTGTTAAGATTTTCCGTAAAATAACAATATCTTTACTTGACTGGACTAGGCTTACTTGCCCACTAGAAAGGTGAAGAATGACTGCTTTATGTCAGCAGCATGAAAATCGAGATACAACACCCAATCCTTCCCCTCCTCCAACCCCACCCCAAAGCCTAAATCCTCAAAATCCTAATCCCCAAAAGGTCAGCAACGCAATCGTAAGTCGTTTTTCCGCTTACCATCAGCTAAGTCTACGGCTCGTTTGCTAACTTATGACATAAAAATACAACGAACACAATACAAAGCTTTACTTCAATAAAAGTATGTCACTAACAGCTGTTTATAGATTTGCTGGGTAAATAACATTCAAATAAAACTGCGCTAAAAGGCTTTCGATATTTTTCACCCAACTTTCGCAATCAGACTATGAGTTGCAACAGGGTTGGCGCTTGAAAAGACTTTAAGTAGTTTTTTTTTGCTTACGAAACCTGTTTGTTAACAATGGAATTTAATCCTTAATATCAACAGATGTCAAGTGAATCATTTAAAGAAGTATGTCAAGTCGAAATAATGGTTGCTTAAGGCACTGTTTTGAATGTATATTTGGCAAGGATTCCCTGTATACATATCTAAGGTTGCGGGGTAAACGCAATGTAGCACCGCGGCCGCGGCCCAAAACAGGAGAAGGAACGGGGGTTTTTAATCAGTAAAAGTCTGCCAATCCGTCTCACCCTACCCAGGCTGAAAAAGACATTTAATGAATCCAAGACCTCATTGAATTCCTATATCATCTAAAGTACTCAAATATAATGATTGTAATAGATTAATAAAATAATATTATAGCAAATTATTTGATGTACTCGTATGCAATTATTTCGCTGAAACAAAACCTACTGTTGCAGCTGAGGCTGTAGAACGAATTTATTTTGCGCTAGCGGGAGTAGCTTGGCAAGAGGTGTCGGCGTTCAGAATAAACACTTCCTTGATTGTAAAGTTCTTCTTTTATTTTCCTTAAGTTCTTCTTTTATATTCCTTTTCGTAGTACTGCTGGATTCAGAATGCCCAACCAAGGAAAACTGCCTTCTTTTATAGAGACCTTCAGCCAATCAGAACGCTCGGAGTTTGCGCACGGCACTATCCTTTTGGCGGCAGCCAATCAGAGCGTTTTAGGTTTTTACACTTAGAAACTGTCTAGTTTGTATGGGGAAATCTTATTTTTCAGTTTTCCGTATTTGGGCATCCTTTACAAGGTGATAAATATTATTTTAACATTAATAATAACTTATTCTAACATTTTACACTTAAAACTAACATAAAATAAACATTTTTCTGCTTTAAAATCGTAAAAAACTATTACATGTTCTCGCTACGGTAAAGCTTCGTGGTACTTAAGCTTTTGCGACCATCGTACAAGTGGCGCCCTCTGGCTGCGGTTATGTTACATGTAATTACAAATTCTTTTCTTTTAATTTATACAATATCACATTAATATTTTTCTATTATTAATTATATTCATAATATCTTACGTGAATTACTTACGTTAATTATTACTAATCATTTGATAATTTAACATTCATTTTCAACGCTTAAATTAATTATTTAAGGGCATCTTACTCTAATTTGGGGTCATCGCTAACATTCTCCCCCGCGGTGCGTAGCACGTCTTCTTGTGGACGCGATGACGCCCCAGGAACCAAAACGATGATTTTTCTCGTCGGCCGTCGGAGTACTCCTCCCGATGTGCGCACGTCTAGCACTCTCGTTCTTCCATCTGGTCCTGGATACGTTTTGATGACTTCTCCACGGGGCCATGAATTTCGTGGCAGTGTTGCGTCGACTATCATGACGACGTCGCCTTCTTTAGGATCGCTGGTGGCTCGGCCGTCGATTTTCCTCTGCATCAGAAGGGGTAAATATTCTCTGATCCATCTCTTCCAAAAATGATCTGCCAGCCTCTGGGAAGTTCTCCAATTGGCTTTCCCTATCAAGTCTGTCTCGCTGAATTCTCCAGGTGTCATTGCTCCACATGATCTTCCCAACAGGAAGTGATTCGGTGTCAAACTTTCTTCATCGTCTGGATCCATACTGACTGGGGTGAGAGGTCTTGAGTTTACTATGTGTTCGACCTCAGTCATTAACGTGTGAAGCACCTCTTCTGGTGGTGTTCTTTCATTCAAGACTGCCGCTAGTGCAGTTTTGACTGTTCTTACTAGTCTTTCCCATGCTCCTCCCATGTTTGGGGTTCCCGGAGGAATGAACTTCCACTTGATTCCCCTTTGTTCTGCGGCTTCTTCTAGCTCCTTATTTGCTCCTACAAAATTAGTCCCGTTGTCGCTGAAGATAACCTTCGGTGTCCCCCTTCTAGCCGCCATTCGTCGAAGTGCCATGATCATTGAGCTGGTACTGAGAGAAGGCACTAGCTCTAGATGTATAGCTCTGGTGGTGAGGCAAGTGAATAGTGCTCCCCAGCGCTTTTCAGTTCTTCTTCCGATGGTTACTTGCATTGGCCCGAAGTAATCTACTGCTGCGCACGAGAATGGGAATTGATGGTGTTGTAATCGTTCCTCCGGTAGGTCTCCCATTGGCGGTATTTCTGGCAGTTTCTTCCTCATCTTGCACCATTGACAATTGTATGAGATTGCTTTCAACGTTGCTCGTAGACCCAAGATCCAATACTTCTGTCGGATTTCGTTCATGACTGTGGCCGTATTTGCATGAAGAAACTTCTGGTGATAATGTTGAGTGATGAGGCGGGCAATTTTCTGATTACCATCCAAAATAATAGGATTCATCTTTCTTCTTTCTTCACCGCGAAACTTCATGGTTCTACTTCTTAGTTTAATTATTCCGTCGTCGTCTATGTAGACGTCGATCCTCTTAAGCCGACTGGAATTGTCCAATCTTGGTTTTCCTGCTTTCAGATTTCTTATTTCTGACGCAAAGCTGTCGTTCTGACTTTGTCTGATTAACAACAATTCGGCCTTCTTCAGATGTTCTTTTTCCAAGGGTACGTACAACCGCTTCTTTTCTTGCCGTGGGGTAACGGCAACTTGCGTCGGTTTCTGAGTTTTCTTTTGAGGTCTCCAGGAGTCTTCTTTCCGGCGGACGGCGACGTTGGTCGCTCTATGTGTCTTCTTCAATAGGAGACATGCGAAAGCAACCACTCTAGCCGTGGTACGCAACAGCCGTTTCCATCCGGAAAACCTCTCAAGATCAATTAAGTTTTCTTCTTCAACCTTTGTTGCCATCACCTTCTGCTTGTTCTTTTCTTCTGGCATGGTTCCTCCTTGCTTGAAATTCCGGAATGGCCATTCTTCTTCTGGTTCACGAAGAAACTTTGGCCCTTGAAACCATCTCGAGTTGTAGTCGAATTCAAGCGGGGTTCCCCTTGTGGCATCGTCTGCTGGGTTCTCTTTGGTTGGTACCCATCTCCAGTCATCTGGTCTGGACTTTTCCTCGATCTCAGCTAGTCGGTTAGCAACGAAGGTTTTGAATTTCCGCGGTTCTGACTTGATCCACTGTAGCACCGTGCTGGAATCTGTCCAGTAGGTTTTCTTTGTCACCTCGAGGTCCATCTCTTCTTCTAATGTGGCTGCTAATCTGCTGCCGAGTAAGGCCGCTTGTAATTCCAATCTTGGGATCGATACTGGCTTTGTGGGTGCTACTCGTGCTTTCCCGGAGATCATGGAAATATGGATTCTTCCGTCAGGTTCAACCGTTCTCCAGTACACTACCGCTGCGTAGGCCTCTTCGCTTGCATCAGTGAATGTATGCAATTGTCCCTTTCTGGTGTTGGGTGAAAAGCATCTAGGAATTTTCATTCTTGTTAACGCCGACACCTCTGCCAAGTATTGCCGCCAAGCTTCGTTTTGGTTTTCGTTGATCTCATCGTCCCAATCGATTTTAGTACGCCAGATGTTTTGAATTAGTTTCTTTCCTTGTATCAAAACTGGAGTAGCGAATCCCATTGGATCGAATGTTGACATTACGGCGCTCGTCACCTCTCTCTTTGTCGGAATTCTTTTTCCTTCAAGTAGGTCTTTTGGTGTTTTTCGCAGCCCAACATTAAAAGCTAATGCGTCTTCTTTCACTAGCCATCGTAGCCCCAAGGTCTTTTCTTCCTTAGTCAGTTCTACGCAGTCTTCTTTATTCATATCTTCTACCTCGTTTAAGACGCTTGAATCATTGCTGGCCCAACCTTTGAGGTGAAAACTCGCCTTAGCATGAATTTCTTTCACTTCTTTTGATATCTTCTTCGCTTCGGCGGCCGATGAGAAGCTCTGAAGATAGTCATCCATATAATGGTTCCTTTTAATGGCCTTTACTGCTTCAGGATACGCGGTTATAAAGTCTTCTGCATTCTTGTTCATCACGTATATAGCGGTGGCTGGTGACGATGCTGCTCCAAAGATAATTGACGACATTCTGTACTCTTCAGGCTTCCCTGTTCTTTTTCTTCCACGCCACAGAAACCTTAGGCTGTCTCGATCGTCGTCCTTTACTTTTACGCGGAGGAACATGTCCTGAATGTCGGCCATGATAGCTATTGGACCTTCTCTGAAACGTAGAAGTACCCCAAGTAATGACTGCAGCAAGTCTGGACCCGAAAGTAGTGCGTCGTTGAGGCTTTTCCCTTCAAACTTTGCTGCTGCATCGAAAACGATTCTTGGCTTCCTTTTGACTGGATGCACTACAGCAAAGTGGGGTAAGTAGAATGTCCTTCCTTCGTTTGCAGTTGGCGGAGCCTTCTCTGCGTATCCTTGGTCAAGTAATTTTTGGATTTGCTTCTCGTATGACTCTCTGATTTCTTTGTCTTTGTCTAACTTCTTTTCAATGCCAATCAAGCGTCTGTATGCTTGTGAGTAATTGTTGGGTAGAGTCTCATCTTCTGTCTTCCACAGAAGGCCCGCTTCGAATTGACCACTTGCTAGTCTTCTTGTATTTTTGTCAAGGATCTCTAATGCCTTTCTGTCGCTGTCATTCTTTGGTAGTCGGTCTTGAATGCCAATGGATTCCAGCTGGAAGTGAAGTCGGACGATATCCTCTATGTTTTCAGCCGTAGATTCTTCACAGTGATTGACGAAGTTCACTATGGCGTTGGCTCCGGTGTCGCACCCGTGTAGTACCCATCCTAAGTTAGTAAGGGAGGCCACGGGGTCACTTGGTTTGCCTTTCTTCAACTTTCTTGTTACTATGAGTCCCCAGTTATCTTGGCCAATCAACAGCTTAGGCTTTTCACTGGTATAAAGAAGCTGTTCTTTTATACCTTTCAAGTGCTGACAGTTTCTCAAGGTAGCTTCGCTTATGCTTTGCTCTGACAGCCTTAGGTCATCGATGGTCCTGGCTGCTATGGTCTTCTTGTCCCTTCTATGAGCCCCCTTTATCTTCAGTTCAATCTTTTGTGAACCACTCTTCGTCACAATTTTTCCACCCACTGTTTCAATCGTAAGGTTCTCCTGACGTCCTTCCGCTCCGATCTGTTCGGCTATTGAAGCGTCCAAGAGGGTGACAGTTGATCCTTCGTCCAGCAATGCCAGCACGCGAGCTTGGCCCTTAGGTCCGTAAAGGTCTACTGGGACAATCTTCAGGTATGCCTTTTCTTCCCCTTTGGACTTGTGGATCGAGGCGACTTTCTCTGAAGGATTTTCTTCTAGGTTTACTTTCTTCTCAACTGGTACCGGTGGTTTGTCGGAATGTAATATAGTGTGATGCCATCTTTTACACTTCTTGCATACTGGAGCTCTACAGTTGATTCTTGAGTGCCTGAAGCGAAGACACTTGAAACAGATCTTGGCTCTTTTCACTATTTCCCATTTTTCGTTTATGTTGGCCTCTTTGAATGCTTTGCAATCTGACAAGTGGTGTTCTTCTTGACAGTTTGGGCATGTCTTCTGTTTTTCTTCTGATTCTTGTTGAACAGCATGTACGGATTTTCTTATCGTCTTCTTTTGTTCCACTGTCGCGTCGAGTGGAGCGAAGTCTCCGCACATGTCTGCTTCTATTTCTAGGAACTCTTCTATAAGTGCTAACTCTTGCAGGTCTTCATTTCTTCGGCTTCTGTGGTATGAGAACCATCTGAATTTCATGGACGGTGGCATCTTGTCTGTTATTACCTTCATGGTTTCAGGTGAACTGAGATACTGAGGTTTCTTTAAGGCTTTGATCGTAGCAACAGCATTCTTGACTTTGCTTGCGAATACACAAATTTCACTTGGGTTTTCATTGACCTTCGGTAAATTTTTTAGTTTCTCTAATTCAGCCAATGCCAGGGCTCCAGGACGTCCGAATCTAGCTTCTAGGCCTTTGATGACTTCACGCGGGTCTTCAGCAGTGAACAGAAGGCTGTGAACCGCCTCCCTGGCTTTTCCCTGGATTGCTCTTCTAAGGCGCGCCAGATTCTGGGTGTTGTTGAAGGAGTCAGCCATGTCTTCATATGATCTTTTGAATGCTAACCATTCTTCACAGGCCCCATTAAAGTGCGGGAGCTCAAGGTGCTTAGGCGTTGTAAGATCACGTGACTTGTCGGCGAGCTTGAGTATTACTTGAGCCAACTCCTGGATGTCACTCTTCTTTTCTTCAGTTTCAGCCGGTATTCGTTCCTTATCGGGTGCTGTACCGGCTGCTGTATGGATGATCCATTTTTCAACTTCTCGAGTTTGCTCGTATATTTCTTGGCCAGCGCCATCCTCTTCCTCGGAATCTGCGGCGATGAGGTCTAGCTCTGCTTGAGCTAGCCTGGATCGCGCTTCGGCTACTTCTAGATTTCTTAGTGCTAGCGTCATTTTGGCCTGGGCTTCAGCCCTCTTCTTTCGCAAGGAGCGGTCGGATTGCTCGTCTACGTCACGGGTTGGCTTCGCTGAACGATGAGGTTGCTGAAGGCTTTCTTCCCTTGACGTGGGCGTGCTCCTTATATTCCGTCGGGCCACTACGGCGATGTTTTGGTTTTCGCCCTGCGGCGTGGAAGAGTCTTCTTCTTGTCTCGCAGTTTCTGTGGCTTCGCTTTGCTTGCTGGTGGCGCTAGTCAGGGGATCAGACTGAGCATCTTTCCCCTGTGTTGATTCTTCTCCAACAGTATCTGGTTGGAGTACGGGCGATCGGTGTGATCGTACACTGGGCGGCGGCGTCCGTTTTGTCAGTGTTGACCGACTCAAGGTGGACGTGGCCGACGTACTTGTAGAATCACTCGGCGTATTCATACTCCAATCTGATGACGTAGAACTTTCTCCTGTAGTTTTCGAACGCACAGAACCTCCTCTTGTAGTAGGCATCTTCTTCAAACTATTAATCCCGATCCGGCTCGAAGGACCATTTGTTGCAGCTGAGGCTGTAGAACGAATTTATTTTGCGCTAGCGGGAGTAGCTTGGCAAGAGGTGTCGGCGTTCAGAATAAACACTTCCTTGATTGTAAAGTTCTTCTTTTATTTTCCTTAAGTTCTTCTTTTATATTCCTTTTCGTAGTACTGCTGGATTCAGAATGCCCAACCAAGGAAAACTGCCTTCTTTTATAGAGACCTTCAGCCAATCAGAACGCTCGGAGTTTGCACACGGCACTATCCTTTTGGCGGCAGCCAATCAGAGTTTTAGGTTTTTACACTTAGAAACTGTCTAGTTTGTATGGGGAAATCTTATTTTTCAGTTTTCCGTATTTGGGCATCCTTTACAAGGTGATAAATATTATTTTAACATTAATAATAACTTATTCTAACATTTTACACTTAAAACTAACATAAAATAAACATTTTTCTGCTTTAAAATCGTAAAAAACTATTACATGTTCTCGCTACGGTAAAGCTTCGTGGTACTTAAGCTTTTGCGACCATCGTACAAGTGGCGCCCTCTGGCTGCGGTTATGTTACATGTAATTACAAATTCTTTTCTTTTAATTTATACAATATCACATTAATATTTTTCTATTATTAATTATATTCATAATATCTTACGTGAATTACTTACGTTAATTATTACTAATCATTTGATAATTTAACATTCATTTTCAACGCTTAAATTAATTATTTAAGGGCATCTTACTCTAATTTGGGGTCATCGCTAACACCTACCAGCCCTAGAGTTGAGGCTTTCGTAATTACAAATGTTTCGAGCTGAAACTATGAGCGCTTTCAGTTTCCATGAGTTCCCTGAAAACTGACATTTATACCTGTAAATAATGAAACATTGTTGATTGAAGTTCATACGCTGTTTTTATTATATCCGATCCGAAACTGCAGATGAAATATCCCTCGATGGGTTTGAATATAGTTTTATTTAAAAAATGTGTTTCATATTCAAATAGTTTGGTTACAAAATATGTTTTTTGTTTGCTTATAGGTAGGTGTTCTGTTTGCTTTTATGTACCTATTGAGCTGTTTATTAGTTAGGTGTTTCTGTTAAATTGGAGCGTTTTATATAGCTGTTTGGTTTCTATTTTATGTTAGATTTCATAGATTTACCCCTGTTACAAAAGACTCGTAGCAACACTGGCGAAAAAATTGGTGTGCCTTCTAAACTTGGTATGATAGCATCTTTATATTTTTTAGTCTTAATTTTTTTTTTGGGGAAATTGACAATTGCTTTCTCTGCCCACTGTGTCAGACTCTTAATGACTAAAAACCACCCAAATCTGCTTCAGGCCGGCGTCAAAAAGTAATATTTTTATATGAGAAACCTCAAGATACTGGTAAAGAGATTTTGGGATTGGGGGAGGGGAAGGATTGAACAGTGAAACACAACGCTGTGGTTGTTTCATGTCGGTTTTCTGTGCGGCTCTCCCACACTTTTGTATGACCAATATTATCAAACAATGACCTGAATTAACTTTATTTAATCAGTCCGTAAGTTGGTAGTCCGTTAGTTATCATTAAAGCCTATTTTTTACCAGATTGGTAGTTGATGATTAAGAACTGTGACCAATACAGAAATCTAAGTACCATCAGAAATAAACATTTCCAAAAATTGTACTACGACATTATTTACCAACTTCATTTCATTGTGCATAAAGCATAAATAAATAAATATGATTTATCAAACCATCAACCGCTGATTCAATAGCTTATTTAGTTAATTGGCTGCGAAATATATACTTATTCTCTATATTTAATGAGACTTTATTTCTTTGCAAAAACAGCATTCGATTATGTACCCATTGCTTTCAGAAAGAACGTTCTCTTTGACGTTGTACCAGATGATATCTTAATTAAAATTGTAATTAGTTAAAAACAGTGGTGAGACCGTCGGGTGTTGATTTTAATTTTAAATCGAATATCGTATTCAGTACGTATGTAATCAGCGAGCTTTCTGCCGGTTGTGGTGAGGACAGAGTGACAATGAACGCGATTGCAGATGACATCGAATAAATAAATAAAAAATTGAAGAGTGCTGTTGCGTCAGCTTATTACTTTTCAGTGTTAAGGCAAAAAATCATTCGACAGTGTTTTGTTTCTTTTAATATAAATGTTGCTTTTATTAGGTTTTCTTTTGTCGTTGGTATTACAAACATACCTAGTCACATATCCAAGCGGCTATGTGACTATGATGTTTGAGTTGAGAGTGAGTGAGAGTCGAAACAACAACAAAATTGTGGATCACACAAAATGTTTTTCCGTGCGGGAGTGGAACTCGCGGCACGTTGCACAGCAGCCAGTTACCCAGCTACTGTGCCAACTGTGCAGTATATTGTATTTTTTCACTTTCACCCTTGTTTGATAAGAAAATAAAAAATATTACTTACAGATAAAAAGTTTACTTAGTTACCACTACTACAAATAATATAAAATTAATAACTAAAGCATGATTATTAATACTAATTCCTTTTGCTTCCGTTTTGCACGTGAAAAGGATCTAATAATAAGGGGAAGATAAATGAGTACCGTACTCAGTTGTAGTATATAAGATCGGTATTTTATAAAACTATGAACAAAGATAATAATATTATTTGAAATTTGTATGACAAAGACATAGACTGAAGTCCATCGAACACTTAAATTGATTTTATGAAAAAACTGGCTACTTGAAAACGCCACGCTCCCGCTTATAAGCATCCGCTTCGCTCAATACCAAAGGCACAACCCTAAACAAAAGCATCGCAACAGTAGAGCTCTTCAGTCTGGAGACTCTTTTTAAACATTTCTCGTTGCATTATTGAGAGTGCCGACTGCTCAATCGATTCCACCTGGATTAAAGAAACTGCGGACTGAGACCAGTTTAATTCTTCTGTTTTAAAAGCTTTGCGAACCCGCTGCGGAAGATCTTTGATAGTTTCTTTTTTTGGTGTTTGTCTGCGATTTTGTTGAATGAGGACATCGTGGTATGATAGTTCGGTGATGTATTTGTGTTTGTTGGTGATTGATTGATTTTGTGATTCCTGTAGATACATCGTGATGTGATTTACTTTTGCAGGATCTCTCAGGCTGCGTTTACAAACATACATTTTCATATATACATATCACACTCAGATCCAGAACAACAATTTTGTGAATTACACAAAGAGTTGTTCCGTGCGAAAATCTAATCCGCGACACAGACAGTTGCCCAGTTGCCGCGTCAACCGTGCAGTCAGAATCGCATAAATTTGCGATTGTTGATGTTTTGTAATTGGTGGAGCAAAATTTTGTGATTTTGGGGTTGGAATTTGGGGTGAATTTAGGGGTTTTACTTTTGCTGAATCATTGTTAAAATATTTAAGTTCTCAGTGTATACATTTCTTATAGAAAAATGTGTTCTATCTTTAGTATCAGCGTGTCTGAAGCCGAATACCGATTTTGATTTTAAAAATTCTCCATAGAGTAGAGTTACGAATGTATTCACAATGCATGTCAAGGTTTAAAAAGTTGAGCAAAAAAAAAATATTAGCCTTTTATAAATTAAGTTCAACCTAAAAATGAATTTATTGATTACACAAACTATTCCTAAATAACGAATTTATTCTGAAAACTATTCTTAAAGGGCCAGGTTACATCAGCAAGAGTTGCTGGTGAAGCTCAATAATGTTATGCTCCAGAGACTCCAGCAGGACAAGGAGTTAGTAATAATCCGATAATCCAGAGATAAAACAAAAAAGGACCAGAATCATAACCATTTAAATATCTCTAAGTACACCGCTTAGACAAAATAAATCCTCTTTAGAACATCTCAATCAATCTGTCTTTCATATCAACACATAACAATGATAAACATTGATTGTCATTACATTTGTAATCCGTAAAAGCAATCGGATCAACATAACATGATGTCAGTAAATAGATATTTAACTATAACATAACAACATACCTACAACATATAACAAAATGTCATATTAATATAACAGGTGTAAAAAGTTTGGACAAACAGACACGTGCCGACACTTGTGATGTTTGGATCTGTTTTAACATGTCACGTGTGGTGCAAACTAAGAGGTTCAAGCGGATTGAGTTTATTTGTTTTATTTAACCTGTAAAAATTTTTTAACTGAATGCTGGCAATCCTGTAATTTGTCGATCTTATTACGAGATATTTTTATGTTGGTGTGTGCACGATGTCAACGTGTATTAATAATTCTGCTTTTTACGTGATAGGAAGGCAATCCAACGTACGGATTGCTGACTTTTTGGGGTATTATGGTTTTGGGGATTTGGAGAGGGGGGTTGGGAATGATTGGTCCTGCAGTAACCTCACTCACAAGGCGAAACACAACGCTGTGGTTGTTTCACGGCAGTTTTCTGCGAGAGAGAGGTATTTTTTTCACTCCGGTCGAGACGGCCCATTTGTGCTGAAGCATGCCTCTCCCACACTTAAACTTAATTACAGATTATTATATTTAGCTTTACTTTTGTAAGTAAAATTATTAACGATTCCATTCGATAATTTGAAGTGAGTACGGAACTTGATTTGTTGTATCGTACCCTTAAACCAGCTACTAACTCGCTATATCTTACACTTTGCTCCACTTCTATAGACTTACATACATAATAATATTTAGTTTTACGACTAAGCATGCGATTAATAGTCGGAACTGTAACGGGTGACAATTTAAACAAAGGCTTTAATATTTGTCAATAGCTTATTAAGTGACATCTTACTTATCATGACCATGATTTTAGTTCTACTTTCTAAATAAGTATTATTTAGGAATTATTTTATTTTGTTTGTGATACCTACGGGCAGATCGATTATCTGATGCTAAGCAATCAGCGAGTACGTTGACGATCTTTTGGGGATTAGGGAATTGGAGATTTAGGGATTCGGGGAGAGGAATGATTGGGCCTCCTGTAACCTCTCTCTTTCGCAAACTGGCACCTTATCCTCCGAGTGGCGACGATATTAATTCAAAAGTCAAAGTCAAAAATCATTTATTTCAATTAGACCACAGTAGGCACTTTTGAACGTCAAGCAAGCAAAAAAGGAAAAAAGTATATAACATGAGCTTTAAAATTAATCGTGTCAGTCTGTCCGTCTGTCCTCTAGTGAAGCTATTTGCTCGTTCCAAAGTGTAGATTCCTATGGAGAAGAACGAGCAAGAAACTCCATGGTTACTCTTTTTCAATCAGTTTTACAATGCATTTCTTTGTTACATCATTTAGTCGGTTCTGATATGTGAGAACAATGTAACACTAATGTTCAGGCAAAAAGTACGAAAAAGAAGTGAACCTTACTCTTCAACATAAATGTTCCAAGTAAAATACATAACTTAAAAAGTTATTTACACTTTTCGTGTAAATAATTACGGGTACATAATTAAAATCACATGCAAACGAAAGTTTCACAATACCACTTTGAGTATCACAAAACACTTTTCAAAGAAACTATAAATGTTCTAAATATAACTATGTAAAGACTAATTGTCGTATTTACAAAAAAAAAACGTCGTAAAACAATACTTACCCTGTGTTACTGTTTCCCTGTGTAAGTGAGGTTATTGCAGGCATTAGGCCTTCCTATGACTCTCTCTTCTCTCCCCATACTTCATATTCCCCCGTCTTCAACCCTCAAATCTCCTTAGGATGGAGATTTGAGGGTTGAAGACGGGGACCCCGATCTTAGACCCATAAGAGGCCGGCAACGCACTTGTAGTAACATTTTTGGTACTACGAGTGCCCATGAGCGGCCTAATTGCATACCATCAGGTATTTTTTATTTTTTTGTCAGGGGAAAATCATCAAATGACTTCTCCCACCTAGGGTAAGGCGAGAGACAGTGACAGACCCTTACTGACTAAAACCCCCCCGTTCCTTCTCCTGCTCTGGACCAAGGCCGCGGTGACTCATTGCGCTTAGCCCGCAACCCCGGCTGAACATCAGCCCTATAGGGCCCCGTCTGTGGTGGTCTATTGGCTTTTTGAGGCGCGCACAAACGCTACATGCCGTACGCTCGGGTCTGGTTCTGGTCGGGCGGCGAGCTACGCTTACTCGCCGTCCGCAGACCCGCAACCATCAGGTAATCCGTCTGCTCGTTCGCCGACATAAAAAAATCGTTACCTAAACTAGTGGTGTTTACAAATTTCATCGCGCTATGTACACAACAAACTTAGTAAGTGTAAGTATAGTGTATTGTAGAGCTAAACTTCAGTTGATCGTTGTTACTTAAACTATGAATTCAAAGCTTAAGTTTATAACCACAACCGCTTGCCACTTAGTTTTCAAGTGCTGTCTTTATTGAGTGGATTTGCAACTGTATTGCTAAGTGATAAGGTTGGTTATTATTTGGATATTTGTCAGGTTGGAGTAGCTTGATATGCTGGATGTAGAACAATGCCTAGTTCTAGTACATTCTTCTTATAGTTTAGACTTACTGTGTTACAATACAACGCATAATATAGAAGTTTTGCTAATATTGCGGTTAGATTTAAGTTTTCAAATTGTTCAGCTCAATATTTTTTTCTGGAAATATAGGTGATATGTGTATATTGTCGTGGTTGCCCGGAGGTTAGCGGAGTCGCTCGCTTCTAATGTACGATGGTGGTTCTTCCGAGTTGCTCTACCTACTTTCTATGTTTATTTTGATACTACTAACATATGGTGAAGAAAAACATCGTGAGAAAACTTAAACTCATAATTTCTAATTTTAAGTTATCAATCCACCTTGAGCAAGCGTGGTGATTAATGCTCAAAACTTTTGCTTGTTAGAAAAGCCTTTGCGTAACAGTGTGCTCTTAAAGGATGATGATATGATGTGATAGGTATGAACCTACTTACATACAAAAACTGCGATGTAGATTTAATGGTTGCAAATAATGCCAAATATAGAACCAGCCATCCATAGTCTCCCAAAACCGCTGCAACTCCTGAACGCCAGGATCTCTGTAGATATACAACCATGAAAACACCGGAACACTGAAGTCCGGTGCGTCCTAGGATATGAATGCCTGTCTTGGATCCCGCAATAAAATGAATCAGAAGATATTATTTTGAGGAGAAGATCGCATATGAGACTGACAAGCAAGGGTCCAAAGGGTCTGATACTAGAGAAGTAGTACGATTGGGGCTTACTATTTAAAGTAAGGATTTCCAAAAAGGAAAATGCGTGATTGTCATTTGATAAAAAAGATCACCCATCCACAGAAACAGGACAAAACCTCAAGATACCATAGCAATCCATATAAGTACTCTATTTTAATTGGCAGAAGGGTTTGAATGGAATAAACGCTGAAGTTTAATTAAGAACCTGTCAGCTGATTCGCGCTTCATGTGGAATGTTCAATGTTTCTTTGAAATTTGTAGTGAGTTAGTGAAGTCTGGTTATGGAGGCGTAGTGATAACATTGTTTGAATAGTAGCATATTCTTATATTGGTTAGTTAGATTAACATGAACTATTAATTGAAAATCATTTTAATATAATAATATATTCAAAGTGAAAGTCAAATCATTTATTTGAATTAAACTACCATAGACACTGTCGAACTTAAAAAAAAGGAACAAAAAGTTCAACAAGTCAGTCTCTCCTCTTGGTGAAGTTGAATTTTTTGCTCGTTTCAAAGTGTAGATTCCTATGGAGAAGAACGATCAAGAAACTCCTTGGTTACTCTTTTTCATCCACTTTTTACGTATCCTTGAAGGACAAGATACATTACCGCGGCCTTGGTCTAGAGTCAGTCTGACACTCACTCTCGCCTCACCCAGGACGAAAAAGGATACTTGATGATATTCACCCATCAAAAAAAGATCCAGTTTTTTTATGGTATAAGTCGGCAAACGAGCATACGGATTACCTGATGGTAAGCAGTCGGCGTCGCCCATGGACACCCGCAACACCAAAGGAGTTACGAGTTGGCCTTTTGGGGATAGGGGTTGGGGATATAAAGATCGGGAAGGGGTAGGGGAGGGAGAGGGATGAGGCCTCGGGTAGCCTCACTCACACGGTGAAACACAACGCTTTTTTTTGTGAGGGGAAAATCATCAAATGACTTCTCCCGCCCAGGGCCTGGCAGGAGGGAGTGTCAAACTCTTACTGACTAAAAACCCCCCTGTTCCTTCTCCTGCTCTGTGCCGAGGTCGCGGTGCCTCATTGCGCTTACCCCGCAACCCCGGCCTTACCCCGCAACCCCGGCAAACACAACGCTGTGGGTTGTTTCACGCCGGTATTCTGTAAGGCGTGGTATCACTCCGGTCGAGCCGACCCATTCATCTCTCATTTGAGGTACTTTGTCTATCCTCCATGCGACAACTCATTTGAGACCTGTCCGTCTATTTTTGCTTCGTGTTGAATGTTCCACCTACAGGAGATTATTAGGTATTTACCTACTATATAAAACGTACTACCTACATAAACAACAGAGGAATGATGCTTGCCTAACGAATGTTAACCTTATTTTCATAGCACTACGGTTTCATATCGACTACAGAGACCGAAGTTATTAATTTTCGTTATGTTTGAATGTAGTTAATTATAGTTTATGGTGTTTGTTTAATATTTAATATAGGCCAGGTGCTTGGCAGGTGAAGATATGTTTTAATTTGTCACTTTTGGTAGAGGAAAAAATAATCTTGTGAACCTGAAGGTTATGGGATTGTTTTGCATGAGAATTCGAAACCTGGCAAGTAGCAATGTCACTTTTCCGTATTACAGATCCCTGCTAAGTGCTAAATATAGGCCTCATCCAGTGGCTTCCAGATCTGTAGGTTGGAAGATACTTGTAAGTTCGTGTCTTTTTGCGACCCTTATCAGATCGTCTGTCCACCTTGTGAGTAGACATTCTACGCTGCGGTTGCCGGTAAGTGACCTTCAGTCAAGAACATTTTTGCTTCATATGCCTTCAGTTCTAGGAGCTTTTTTCCCAGCCTACTGGCACTTGTACTCAATAAATTGCTGGGCTATAATAACTTCTTATGTTCGTTTGATTGTTTACTTGTTGCTGATTCAATTAGCAAAGAAACAGCAACCATACTCTTTCCAATGAGGCCCATGCACATTTTATCTTAAATCTAGATCTCACTTCATCTTCTTTCCTAACCATCCCTTCTGAATAAATCGTCACCTCCATTTCGAACTTATTAATTCTTTTAATTTCAAAGGACATTCTGTATTCCACAACAAGTTTGCTTTCAATATTAACCTTACAAAGAATGAGAAGGCAGAAACTATAAAACAAGATCCCCTATTAGGATCAGAAACACGTAAAACAGAAGTGCCTAAGACTTTATTACTTGAGGACTTACCAACAGCTGTACCTTATCATAAACAAAACGGGGCCCCTAATTTTGATGGAGCTTCCTAAGGCTCATCGCTGACAATCGGCTGTGCGACAAATAGGAGATTTGGAGTAAACTTTGCGATTTGTCGGACCGTTTTATAGTCTTAATGTTTTGTGTATAAACAAATATTATTACATATTCTCTATCAATGCATATATGTACAATATGTAATGTGGAATATAATACTTCTACTAAGGAAATAAAATGATATAGGTAATGAAAACTACTAAATTTAAAAGAAAGCTACAAGTTTCATCTATCGTTCTACCTAGTAAGATGGCAGCATTACAACGTTGTAATATGGCAATGCTGAACCTCTGTCTGAATTACATACATATATATTATTGTTGAGAAACAACAAAATACATGTGCACTGGGATCAATTTCTCATGACTGACTTTACTTGCTTAGCTATCTAGAAAGATATCTTGTTAGTTATTTAATTTTCCCTACAAAACTTTCAATATTTCACATGTATAACACGGGGATCGCATACATATCTGTAATACTAATTTAAAATCCACGAGAGAATGAATTCAACGCCACGGAGTACGGTAATCGTATCAATCGCACTGTAAGTCGTCAGTTGTTTCTACCAAGCGACGCTCGTAGTCCGTCTGTCTGCAAGCACCCTAAATTTTCTATGAAATTGATAGGATACCGGCACACTGCTTACGTAAATTACTTCTATAATCTGGAATAGGTCGATCAAAATGTTAATTTATCACTAGATCCCTATCTCTATAGTTGCTAGGCAACGGATTCTGTTAACAAAGGAGTTTTAGAAGTTTGCCCTTTTGGGGGCACGTACCTTATTTTAGTCCGTTTTATCAGTGAAATCTAATATTGGGATATTTCTTAAAGTATTGAAGCACTTTCGGATAATGTTTCATCTAGTGAAAAGTTTATGGACTCCATTTTTTTGGTTGTATAGTACCTTCTTTTTTGCCTAAAATTTTGTTCACCTTGTTTGCTGTTCTTGTATGTAATGGTTTTCTGTCTTGGTTAACACTTTGTACTTATGAGAGCAAATGTAAATTATATTATTAGCTCAAGTAGGCGTATAGAAGAATAAGAGAAGAAAGTGTAATGACTATATTTTTATTACTTTTTACTACTTATATTTACATCAGAGATAAAGATTTAACTATTTTCGAAATCAGAGATTTGTGTACTATGTTGTAGGAATCTTATAAAAATTAAACATTATTTTGCACTTTGATTTAATATGAGTTCAATGTATGTCTGTGTATGTTTCAATATACTAGAAGTTCTTTTAAGTGCAGGAAGTGTTCACTTGTGCCAAAGTACGCTCCTTGTTTTAGTTCAGCAGACTAGTTTGAACCGGTTCGAACCGCTTCGAACGGGATCAAACCGGATAGAAGGGGTTCTCAAGAAGCGTTTGTTGATTGTTTGCTTGGAAGCTAAGCAGGGAACAGATTTTAGATTAGTGTGTAGTTTTTACTTTTATATCAGACTTTTGTTTCCGTGTTATTTAAACAATTTTGATGTTTTGCAAGGTAGCAAATTAGTAAGAACACAATATAGCGATAACATTTTTTCTACTATAAAGAGAGTATAGAGTCAAAATAAAAGTCAACAACGGCAAATCATTGCAAATAAACTAATAAAAGGAACTTTTTAACCAAAGTTTTTTGAGCGCAGCATTGTCATTTAAGTGCTGTCTAAATGGTGTATTTTTTATAAATTATAAAGTTCGTTCAATTAAATGAGAACAATGTAACCAAAATTTCACGGGGTGCCAATTGGATGCAAGTGGCAAGTTGTTCGACGTAGAGGACTAAGGGGAAGGCCTTTGTCCAGCAGTGGACGTCTTCCGGCTGATGACGATGATGATGATGATGAATGTAACCCAAATTTCGCTATAGAAACAGAAAGATAAAGATAACAATGTTAAGAGTGATATCCTCAACCCATTCTTTATTATTGATACATGCTAGGCTTTGAAATATATATAATATTTACTCTAAATATAACAATTTTAGTATAAAGATTGTATTTTATTCGTGTATATATCTGAGGTTTAGTTTGAAGCTTTACGCATGTCAAAAATAAAGTTGGCATCCAGGGTTAAAACAGTACGCAATATTACTAAAAAAAATTCAGCAATGATATCGTTTTAATGTCGCATTAAAAATTAACTCGATTACTAATACCTAGTAAAATAGTAAGTTTTAAAAACAATAAAATACGACTTACTGTCATCTGGCTAATAAATCGAACGTAAATTTATATCACTAAATAAAATCCCCGATCTCTGAATCCTCAAAACCTCTCTAAAAGGCAATGTATTTGGAATCTCTCTGATCCTGGGCGGCCTCAATAGCTTACCATCAGGTAATCTGCATGCTCGTGTCCCTATAACACACAATAACACTCAAAACTCCAAACGCTGACATCATAATCAATCAAATCAAAGCATAGAGAATCAAAGTACTAAAACGTTCCCACATTTTGATAAACACATATTGATTCGTAAAACTAATTTACCTTTGATCATGGGATTTTAATTTGACTTCACGCTCGCTATAACACGGTAATCGTTGTAATGGGCTCCAAATGCACCATAGTTAATGGGGCAAGGATTGGAACATCCATATTATCTTTGTTCTTCATATATTGTTGATTTTAATTGGTGTTTAGGACAAGCATCATTTGGTGCATAGTTTTTTTTTGATTTTGAAGAATATTGACAGTGATTTTTATAATGAAGTTATTTTTGCTTAGTGTTTTTGGATTAAATATGACAATACCACAGTATTGTTCATTTGAAAGCGTACTTACTTTTTTAAAAGTTCAGCAAAGAAATAGTGACTTCTTTGGTATTGCGGGTTTCTATGGAGAGCGCTGATCAGTTACCATTAGGTGATTTAGATAAGTATTTTTTTAAATTATAATAAAAAGTAAAAATTTTAAGTATTCGAAACACTTATCCCAAAATAACTGGCAACGCATTCAAAACTCCTTTGTTCTTTTGCCGAGCAACCTCATAAAAAATACTTTCAATTCCACCAGCACCTTATTGAAAAAAAAAGTTTAATAGTACCTACCTATATGACGTTAAAATAAGGCTAAAGTGAAAAATATTTAAACAAAAATGCCCTTTATGAACGAACTGTAAAAAACCCCATCCTTTGGAAAAGGTGTCGTAGTAAAATACAATTTAAAAATTGAACTCACAAAGTCTATAATTGAGTGGCAAATTAACGAGCTAATTAATTGAGCAATTAATTAATACTTAATGGGAGCTTATTAATAGTGAGCGGCGATAAGCGAAGTTTAAATTAAGTTAACCCTTTCAACATTACCTTTTTTCATAAAATCAATGTTACATGGTGATCAAAAACTAGCCGGACAATGTGTTATTAAATAAAAATTATATATCAGATCTTTTACATTATTTATATACTGAGGAACAAGATACATCATGTCTTACAAATATCTTAAAAGGAGAGAGACTTTTTAAAATTACAATTTTACTTTAAGCTACTATCACGCGGTTTCACTAGCTGCTCGGCACCTACAGGTGATAGCGTGATGTTTTAGATAGCCTATAGCCTTCCTCAATAAATGGACCAACAAGCACAAAAAGTAGTGTTCAGTTCGAACCAGTAGTTCAAACAAACAAACTCTGCAGCTTTATAATATAAATATATGTAAGTGTAGATATTTATGTAATTTAAACAAATTTATTGAATCTTCTACATTATTCAATTATTTATTTATATATTTCTAGTCAAATATTACAGATTATATTTATACTGTGACGATTTTTAAGTAATTCTGTGGCATATAAATAATATATAAAAAGTACATTTAAGTTGATAAAAGGAACGTTAAGGTATGTGCTTGCCAGGCTTGGAGCCCACGAAAGGAAACCTTTAGTGATCGTGGTTGAGAAGCGTAGGCAGAAGGTCTAGCTTAAAGTTATGTAATCAAACCTCGTTATTACACCATTATCAAAATTAAACAATTGTGAATGACAACTACCGTTCATCCAACTACCGAAGTTAATACCTACACAGAATCTCAAAGACACCCACCAAAATCTGTCAGCTTGCGAGCCAAAATTCTTCTACAGCTCTTGTTCTACAAGTTCGCAGACACGACATGATAAAGTACCTCTCTAACTGATTTGTTCACGGCCCACGCTGACCGTGAAATGTGACTCGTAACCCCATTATAATAAAAGCTTTTATTCATTAAAACAATGTTGATGAAAGGCTATTTAGTCAACATGTTAACATCAGACATATTAAATTCACGACTTCCTCTAATAATCTACGGTTTGTAGTCAAGGAGGTGGTGTTCGTATTGTTAACGTTTATCAACCTAACCTAAAAAAAATATCGAACAAGATAGTTGAATTTCAGGAAAAGGAATTTTAATATAATAAAATGTAGTTTCGTTTAATTAGAAATAGACTAAAATAAATGAATATATAGAACTTGAAGTCGATACCTCAAAGTATAAAGCAAACCTGTTATTACGTTATTTTAAATTTGTAACTCGTTTTCATATACTACGATAATAAAATATAAAATTTTGGTAATGAAATATTTTCGTTTACACAATCGTCCTTTAAAAAACTATGTCACTTAGAAATAATAGAAATGTCTTACAAAATTAAGTTTTTTACTAAAATCTTTTTCAAAGATTTAATACCAATATTGACTTTAACTGCTAATCAAAACTTAGAACAATTACTAATTATAGAACATTTTAACTGACAAAACATTAATAAAATTAAAAACTAACAAATTGCAACTAACAAGATAACTATCAACTCTTCACCAGCTCTCAGACTATACACAAAAAAAATATTACGTCTGCTTTGACGCTTGAAATTTGTATATAAAAAATAGTCATATTATCGAGTTTAACGATGGCCGTAAATGTGTATCTGTTGTTATATTCGTGTCTGTATGTTTGTCTGTCATAAATCGAGTGGGCATTGTTGAACTGCGGGGGACGCTATAAAAATGTGTTCCTACTGATATTACTGAACCCGCTAAGGTTGTCAATAATCGTAAAGTTTGAAGAAGTAGTGCAAGTTTTTTCTTTTATTAAGAAAACACATATGTATCTGTGTTTTTAAGTTTTAAGCAACTTCGAATAAAAGTGGGTTTATTTTTCGATTCGTGTTAGACAATAATCTTTTTTTTTTTGTTTAAAGATTTTAAATTTATTATAAATTTGATTTTTTTTCACAGAATATTAGTATCAAGCATATCGTTTTGATATCTTGGTTATAAATTATTTTATTAACAAATAACGAACTTGTTTCTCATAATTATAAAATGTATCCCCGTAAAACATAAATACGACCAGCCACAATACAAAATCAAAAAGTTTGACAACCCTACGTGATACAAAAATCGGTTAGACAGCGAGAAAATTTTATTTCAATCTACAAAATTTAATGCCATTCCATTTTCGCTCTTATTTCGTATAAATATAAAACTCAAAAGAATAACATAAAAGATTTGTCACTGTAATTCTACTTATGAATTTAAAATCCGAATTGAAACATATAACCGTTTCCGGTATTAAAATTTTTAAAGCGTAACGTTCCTTTTTGATAATGCTCTGAGAGTTTTACAAACATACTTGTTTTTTCTCATTTTTACAGTGTGATAGATATTCTTTTAAAAAGCCCTTAAAATTTACCTATATTTTAACAATAGATTGCTTAGCGATATTTTTATTCATTCTTAGTGGTGTATAATGCCTAAAGTTATTTAAATTATGATATAAAATACTAGCTTCGTGTCAATCCTATTTACATATCACAACAAATCGGTCCGCCCGTTTTTTGCGTGTAAGAATAAGAAACGTCCCTACATCGATATATTCTCAAAAAACGTTCACATTTATAGTATTATTAAGAAGAATAGTAGGATTCTTTATCGTTTCAAAATTATATTTTTAAAACCACTATTAGCACCAACCTTTTTCTCCCAAATCCATCCTTGTTGTTACGTTTTGTTGCAAAAAGTGAAATGAATAAAAACGCAGTGCAATATGTTACTTATTTGTGTTTTGGTAAAAGAAACGCGTTCTATACATAAATAAAAACCACGAAATTTATCCACTGATAGCTACACGAAATTATAAATACCTACTTTAAAACTCAGGTGCAATGTATCCACAAAAAAAACTATTATGTATTTTAGACACAAACCACTATACAATAATTTTCATGAACTCCATACATCATGGAATACGTCACATAAATCAATTACTGACGATCCAGACATGAATGTACAAATACACAATTTTAATCTCAATACAAAGTGCTACCTTTATAAACATACATACATATAGGTACATACAATGAACGAATGTAAGTACATAACGTAAAAAAGTAATATCGAAACCGTCTACCGTTTATTTTCATTGCGGCTTACAAATACGTATTTTTGTACAAGTTATTATTTTTTTTATCATAGATCGGCAAATCGACAAGCGAATTACTTGATGGTAAGCAAACAGCGCCGTCGATGGACGCTCGTAGTGCAGAAGCTACTACAAGTGCGTTGCCGGCCTCTTGTGAGTCATTAGGGATTTATGGATATTTTTGTTATGTTAATATATTGTTATTGCAACTGGGTGCAATTGTAATGCACTATTGAATAGATGAGATGTCTTGACTGGTTAATTAAAAAGTAGACACAATATTTTTTCTTTTCTTACGGAATTCATTGATAAGTGTGGGAGAGCCATGCTCCAGCACAAATGGGCTCGCTCGATTGGAGTTAAACCACGACCTTACAGAAATCCGTTGGCAAGTAACAAGTAACATTTCTCAAACCTGCCTCCCCCTCATTCGCTGTGCTAAAATCCCCTATCCATAAATCCCCAACAACCCACAAGAGGCCGGCAACGTACTTCTCGTAATTCTGTAAGTGTTACGAGTGTCCATGGGCGTCGCCGATTGCTTACCATCTCGTCTGCTCATTGACCAACCTATGACATAAAAAAACAATAAATTACGACAACACATTGATTTGAAATATCGTGTGACGTCCAAGCGTGTCAGTTAACGTGCCCTTTATAGTACTACAGCCCTCTCAGCTCTCATTGTGAGGACCACTTAGAGGATACGGTGGAGCATACGGTGGCGATATGCCCTGCTTGGGCTGAGCACCGCCGTGTCCTCAGGGAAGTGATCGGCGGCGGCGACCTCTCGCGCCCGGCGTTGATCGTGGCCATGGTTCATAGCGAGAGGAACTGGGAAGCTATCTCCTCCTTCTGCGAAGCAGTTATGCTCGCAAAGGAGGAGGCGGAGCGCGCAAGAGAACTATCCTCCTCGCGCCCCAGCCGCCGCAGAAGGCGACATTTCGGGCGTCGGGGATCGAGAGATGATCTCTGGCCACCGTAAGCGCGGGTCTGCGGACGGCGAGTAAGGGTAGCTCGCCGCCCGACCAGAACCAGACCCGAGCGTACGGCGCGTAGTGTTCCGCGCGCGCCTGGAAGAGCCAATATTGTTCAGCCAATTGTCAAGCCAATAATGTTCAGCCGGGGTTGCAGGGTAAGCGCAATGAGGCACCGCGACCTCGGCCTAGAGCAGGAGTAGGAACAGGGGGGTTTTTAGTCAGTAAGAGTCTGACACTCCCTCCCGCCCCACCCTGGGCGGGAGAAGTCATTTGATGATTTCCCCTCACAAAAAAAGCCCTCTCAGCTCGACTTGAGAGATTCAAGTTGAGTTGAGAGAGCTGCTACCGGGTTGTGACAAACGTTTAATCCCTTAGGTAGTCGTTTTTCACAATTTCACCGAGAAGATAAGCTCTGTTAACCAATGCACTGCACATTTACTTTGAAGTTACTACAAACTTCACTACATAGTATAAACCAGTCTCTTTTTCTGTCCCTATATACCTATGTATGCTTAGACATTTCAAACTGTGCAACAAATTTTGATGCTTCTTTTTATTAGATAGAGTGATTGTAGAGGAAGGTTTATATGTATGTATAATAACATACATTCAATAGTGGAGAAATTGACCAAAAATTTACCAGTAATGCACCCATGCGAAGCGGGGCGGGTCGCTAGTAAGTCAATAAAATTAAAATAAGTACTATTTCTGCACTCATTTAATTTCGTAGCTAAGTTTCGGCTCCAAAATATTTAGTACCTTAATCTGAATTACAAAGAGTTTACAGTCACAAATCATAAGTCTAAACAATATGAAAAATACGATGCAGTTGATACAGTAAGTTTAACGCCTGATTCAGTTCATTTTCTCATTCCTTGCCGTACGACACTAAAACGACTGCATTCGCCTTATTGAGCAATTCCCGTGACTACCGACTTTATAGCCGAGACGAACTATAGCCTTAATAGCTGAGACGTACTATAGCCTCTATAGCCGATCCAGTGAAATAAAATCACGGAACCTGCTGCCATTTCTATGCAGTCTGGAATACTATTAGGTACTTAGCGGTATGGTACTGTTTCATACTGTTTATTGGAAAACATTTAGATGGTAGTAAACTTTAGTGACTTACTGGAGCTAAGCAATGCAATTGTCTCTATTTTAGTTTCGTATTTAGTCGAAAAAACCTGCAAAAATACTAATACGTCTTTGTCTCTCGATGCTTTGCAAGATACAAAGTAAAATAAAGTTATTATTCACTCATTCTTAAACTACTGTCGGTAAAAAATACACCATCTATGACCATCATTATTACAAGTCAAAGACAAGGTCATTTAGGCACGGCCTGGTTCAGGAGAAGGCACAAGTGGTATTTAGTCAGTAAGAGTCTGACACGCCCTATCGCCTCACCCTGGGCGAGAGAGGACATATCATGATTCTCCCGTCACAAAAAAAACATATACTTACTGGTAATTATGTGACATCAAAATAGAATAGTATGCCGTCAATCTGTTCGTCAGTGAAGTTAGGTGCTCGTTCCAAAGTGTAGATTTGCCATTTAATTTACATTTCAAAAAACTAGTATTGGTTGCTTGATGGTGCCACTTACGAACAGATGCGCCGTCTTGTTTGCTTACCTTTTAGATAAATAAATCTGGTTGAACAATTACCGCAGTGTTTACAGCCATCACTTTGTCGGCGTCAAAACTTATGGGAAAGAGAATTGAAATATGGTCATAAGTCAAACATTTTTTTTATAAATCTTGGTTGATTCTCAGAAGGGTTGAACAGTGGTGCTCATACTCATTATTTTTTTGGACACAGAGTGAAACTTTAGGTTTCCTGGTGATCTCAGGGAAGACGGTGGCTCAGTGGTTACTTATAGACTTGCACAGCAAGGCTTAAGGCAGAGGCAGGTTTCCTTATTAATGTCCTGTAATAGCCGAAGCACCATGACCATGACTAAGAGGGCCCAGTGTCCCTTACAAGTGCTGAGGGTGCCTTTCAGCTCTCTTTCAACGCACCTATGACTCCTCTGGTGCTGCGGGTGTCCATGGGTGGCGCTGATAACATACTATTAGGTGCTCTGCCTGCACGTTTGACTCTTATTCATTAAAAAAATAAGGGTAGGTAATAGTTCTATTAGCGTTTGTGTGAAGTACGCCATTGAATTCAAGGTTGGCGCAGTGCTACCAGCTAATGGTTAGCGGGCCCCGTTTTCTATACCCGCACGAACAATTCTTTGTGGGATCTACAAAATGTAGTCTCGTATTTGTGTGTGATATGTGTTTCAATTTATATGTTTTTAAACGCACTCACAGCACAAAGTATGCAAAGAGCCACCCCCGTGTCCCAATAAAAAGAATATTATAAGTACTGAATTCTTATTTGAATCGAGTATTTAAAAATCGAAATTTTCAATAGTTACACACAAAACTCGACCCAATTGTTCTTCTTGATACCGAACAAATTCCTGTGCTGTATATTATTTCCTGCTCAAAAGTTTAAAAATAAAACAATTCCTTTGATAAATGCTTGACATTGTATTTATTTGGAAACATTTACAAGAATCAATGTTTTTAACAATATTTAAAGTCCCATACTTAGTATGAGGTCGGCAATTGACGTAAACCTATGTTTTCTGTTTTACCAATTAATTCAAAAATGTACAATACTTAGCACCGTTAGTACTAAATTAGACTAGATTTTATAATTTCGTTAATTTATTTATTTATTTATTTACAAATTTTACATAATTACAATAGTTATTTGGTTGAAAAATGGACGCGGGTAGATAATTTACAGGGACTTTATAAATACACACTGCGAGTTTTATTTACATGTCACACACGAATTTGGATGCAAACTTAAATATGGAAGTTGAGTATATAATATATACATATGCAGCTGTTCTGTTGAATTCGTCGAAGACAAAAAAAGAAAGTTCTGTAAACGCAGTACTTATTTATTCGACAGAAACAGAAATATTTTATTGGACCTATATTTAATGCTCGTGCCATATTCTGACTCGACAAAGAAATTAAACAAAATAACGCAAAGAGAAACATTAAAAACGAAATGTCGTACCTACATAAAACCGATTCTCCATAGCGGCGCACGCGTTTCCGATACGATACATTTATAAGTTCGGTCTGTATTAAAATAAAGTACAATATTATCTGCAGCCGCGGCTCGACGCGGCGTCTGCACGGATGCTCGGTTTTATGACGTCATTGATGCACGCGTCGCTTGACCCAGACGGCAGACATGTTTTGAGCGCTAAGTTATTTAAAGGAATTTTAAAAATAAACTGCTACATTCTTTACGCGTAACAAAGTCCTTAAAATCCTTTTTATTACAAAATAATGCACTCATACATAAAGAAGCAAGTCAGCCTGTTTGTCCATTACACCGGGTAGGGCGCTAAATGAGCACTAATTACCTGATGGTAAGCAATTAAAGATTCTGGACACACGAAACTCCACACGAGTTACTAGCCTACATATTGGGGATTAAGGTTTCGTAGATTTTATTGCCTAAATCTACGAAAACTAAACTGATGGATCCAATTTGACAAAATGATAGATGACACTTAGGGCTGATTTTTCAATAGTCATATAAATGTTATCTGAGGAATAAAATTGTTGCTGTCACTGTCTTATACAAATATTCTGATGCGACAGCATCATAATTATTCTCCAGATAACTTTTACCTAACCATTGAAAAATCAGCCCTAAGAGATTTTAATCTATTCTAGATTATAAGTCTTTGTGTGATTTAATTTAATTTTACTATCGTTCAACAAAACAGCCACAATATCAACGATTAACGTAGGATTTGTATCAATATTACTTACATATAAACGTGAGTTACAATTACTTACAATAAATAAACGTCATACGAACTTAAGACTAAACGTTTTAGTTAACTAACACGATCTGTTAATACAATTACACTTTTCATTATCTTGAGCAGATGAAATTACTAGTTAGGTTTAGACTCCACTAGAAGCTATATGATAAGATACAAAATATATTATAGCTCCACTAACTGGCTTTACCAAATGACTTAAAGTCAAAAGTGAAAGTCAATATTTATTTACTAATAAAAAAAACACTTCATTATCATATATCATATCAACATTTTTTGTATTTTTTTTATTGCTAATACAATAAGTATTATGCTATTTGAAGTAAAAAAGTTATGAAGATATGAGCTTGCTATTTAATTCCAAATTTTAAAAAGTTTAAATTATTTGTTGGTTCGTTTGATTTTGATTGTTGTACTGTTGACAAAATCTCAGATTAGAGACGTTAATGTTAAAACGAGATAATAAGGAATTATCAGTTATAATGTAAGTATTAAATTTACTACTGATGCTAATAACAAGCTGTTGTTTATCTTGAAGCTTTTCTAGTTTTCTCCCTTCTTCTCTTTAGTTGTTATGCGAATAAAATGATTATACACCAATATTCTGTATTTCGGGCATTAGTATTTAAATCACGTAGCTTTTTATATATCAGGTAATTTATACTTGGGAAACGAAATATTAAAAAATGTATCGACGGCTGCAGCTTTAGCATAGCTTACGGTGGAGTCTAAACTAGACACACAAAACTCAATTACACAAAGTACATTAGATTTGTTTACAAAAATAATTTATTTTAACAATATTCTTGCTAGTTACATTCAAGTATATTTGTTGTTAATTAACGTTTCATTATTTGAACTGAGACAGTAAACAATTGTAGAATAAAATAAGTAATTAAATACTAGAGTAAATTATCTTTGTATTTGAGAAGAATGGGTGGTTTATATTTTTAAATTAATAGTCGTTATTTTGATGTCAATATCAATTAAATTTAAATTTTAGACTTGAAGAAATCTGTTCGTGATTTATCATGAGCTTACACATAAAAATATTAAAATAATTAATAACAGTCAAGTGTTTATAATTGATGAACTTTAACGTTGAAAATAATCAAGAATTTTCTAATTTTAAACTCATTCGATACATTCCAATTCTGATCTATAAACACGTTCAAGTCACACGGTACACATGACAATGATTGTCACTGATACAATGTTGACAAGTGACAATCATTGGCGGCGATGTAACGATACAACTGGTTGGCTTGTCATGCGTGAACTTAGAGCACATAATTCTAACAACGTTATAACCAGTTGTGAGTATTCAACAACGACTTAACAGAGTTAAATAACTGTTAGTGCGTTAACTGTGGATAAATGTTGTCATTCAACTTAACGACACGTCGCGTGTGGTCAGTGATGTAGGGTTACAAAGATGGCGGATGAGCAGAGGTTCTTTGTGGGCTTAGAAAAATACACTGTTGTTATTAAGAAACTGATTTCGAAATCATATCGTTACTAAAACGCCAAGAAAATGGTGAATATAAGATTTTTTGGTTGTAACTTTTAGTTTTAATGTAAAAATGGTCATTAAAGTTGGTGTTCCAGAAATGACTTGAAACAATTACGATATAAAATTTTGCGTATTTGGCAATTATTAGCGCTTAGTGTAACACCACAATATGCTTCATTTGAGCTTCGAAAATGTGCGTGTTTCTTTTTGTATATATTAGAATGATGTAGGTTATTAAAGAGTACTGGTAAAAAAATATTAGATTCAAATTAAGACGTTGTTTATTATCCTCTTCTGGAAACCGGTCACCTAACCTGCAACAACTTTTTTATTACGAGTATTTTTTGTTAAATCAGTCAGTCATTCCATAATTATGAATCCGACAACTTCATTTCAATTGATCGCTCAAACTGACCAACTTGCCCATTCCGGGAATCAATCATACTACAGTTTGCCCACAATCACTAACGTTTGCTCTCAATATTACTATTTGTTAGTCTTCGTCACTATTGTGACAGTTTTTAAAACTTTGTGTTGACTTTTTTGACTGTTCAGACCCTTAAATGGTGTAACAATGACTTGTTAGAATATGAAGTGTATTATATGTGTGTGTTTTTGAAGTGTTTAATTGTTTTTTGGATCATTCATAATTCTAAGAAGCTAGTAGTTAGTATGTTATAATTTCTTCTTTTTTTTCAAACGTTGCCTTATACGAGGATTTTCTTCTGTATACGTTCCACGGAACATCTTTCGATATGGGAATCGAACTCGCGTTACGTCGCACGGTGAGGCCACTGCGTATCTGTACAGTTTTTTTTCTGTTATTTATTTGTTGCGACTGAAATGGAATGCAAAAGTTTTGAAGGCAGTAGAGAATCATAGATACTATTAATTATACCTGAATATTCTGCAAAGTTTTAACCAAACCATTCTTCCAGAAAAATGACAGTAGTAAAAATCAAACGAGTAAGACACGAACAATGTAAAAACTACTTTTACTTATCTATCTACTATTTACAATAAACCGACCGACGGCATACCAAGCGTATCACATACAAACATACAATTAAAATTCATAAATCTCTTACAAAAATGACGTTTTTACACTATTAAAGGAACACAGTCAATACCATAAGAATAAGGACATCGTATAGAAGCGTAACTGCTTTGAATGTTAAAGACTTCATTAGTTCTATAAACTTTCATAATAAATAAATACTTCCATTACAAAGAAAAATTGGCAAAAGTCGTCCAAATCATTTGTGACACATTTTTGAAGGTCAAATCTATATAGAGATCGTTGGCAATAATGTAGTTGTACTGGGTACAATCAAAACGACAAACAAAAATCTTGACTCGGACATATTTAACTATCAAATTTTACATTTTCTTCAGATTCCAAACGTGTTACTACCATCAATATAAAACAGAATTTGGAGAAGAATATAATGTCGATGAGCACCTAGCTTCACTGACGAATAGACTGATAGTATACACTGACTGATAGTGATAGACTGATAGTAGACAGTCTATTAGTAGATAGTCTATTAGACTAATAGACTGATAGATACTACTATTCTATTTTGACGTTTCAAAAGTACCTATTTATGGTTGAGTTGGAATGAATGATTTTGACTTTGACTTTGATTCCAAATGTGTTGATACCATCAATATAAAAACAGAATTTGGAAGAAAAATGTTACCACAAATTAACGCTTCTATTTCAGATTCCTTATTCGTATGTCAATTCTTAGTTTAAAGACTATATACAGTGGATGGGCAGACGACTTTATATACAGCTCTCTTGGACACGATGCGAGGTTGTCACGACTTCAGGTCTGAGTCGGTGGGCAGTCAGAGATGACGTCACGCCTGTCGCAGAACTAGGGCTGCAGGCATTCACGCCCTTGTTGACGCGTCCTAAACTATGATAAGACTGGAAGAGAATTTGTGTGTTAGTATGATGATTGGTTTTGGAAGTTTCAAGATAGTCATGATTTTTTTAAGTCCCGTAAATACTAAGGGGAAATGTTTCGTGAGTGCTGGTATTTAAAAAAAAAGTAAGAAAGAAACGTTTATTAATGAGAAATGTGGATAAAATAAGGTGTTACAAGCAAGCAAGTTTTTAAAATATGGTGACACGTTTCTATCACCGCCTCAAAAATGGAATTGCTTTCTCTTTGGTATAATGAGATTCAGAGAATATTAAAATGAGCAAATGCAATGGTGGAAATTACACTCAGCAATGGTTGATTCCGATTTCAAATGATATTTCATAATTAAATTCGCAAGACGTGAAATCAAATGTATAGCGTTTAAAAGGTAGTTATTCAAAATCGATGACGTCACCGAAAGTAATTTCTGAGTAAGTATTATACTCACACTAGTTAAAGGTATTCTATAATCTTTTTTCCTATAATCTGTGTAGTAGGCTCCCCCGTCAGGCTCCGAGCGGACGTCCTCGCCGCTCAGCTTAGTTATCTTCCCTGATGAGGGGGGGCGTTGGAGACTCATGTATCCATTGGATACTGGCCTCCGCTCTGTATAAGGAACATTCTTGGTTTAGAAATTGTAATAGATCTATATTATAATACATTCGAAGAAGGTAAAATAAATGACTTAGAACCTATATTATTTATTAGGTATTAAGTGTAACTTTTAATAATTTAGCTGATTTGTATCTGATTAACAACACGTGCTTCTCGACCAATGGCTTCCAGTGTAATGTTTTGTAGCCTATATTAGTCTTCGATTATTCCACAATAATGTCGATGTAGGTAAATTTTACTGACGGCAAAATCAGTTTCTTAAAATTATTTTCAAAACTAGCATTTTGAAACAGAAAATAATCATTGAACCAAATACAATTTTATGTCTTATTTTCTGTCCAAGTAAAAACAGTATGTTACGATATACTTGTTATATCAAGATACCAAAAGAACAAAAGGATGAAAGCTCAAAGGACTCTATTTCTGCCATCTAAGATTTGTTTTTCCGCTACCAAAAACTCACCATATAAACTGGGAATAATATCCGGATCTGCGTCATCAGCGTCTCTTGGATCAGCTGTGTGGAGTAATGCTCCTCTTGCAGTGCGCTCCCTGTCTCCTCGGTCCCTAGGCTCAGTGCTGCTGGCGCGGGACTCGACATCTTGCTTTACAGGAGTCGGGCAGTGAGGCGCTCGCTCCACATACATGGCTTCACTGTTGGGGACACAAGGGATTTTTGGTAAGGCTTTTGCTAAGTAAAATACTTGACTAGTATGCGCTAGTATATGATAAGAAGATTCAGTAAAGACGTGGATTTGTAATTCAGCTCTTGCGTTAATTAATTTAAGTATTATCATGATTAGTTGATTGATTTGAAGATAATACTTATACTTATGCCAGTATAAATGCGAACAATAATTATTTAAGTACCACCGTAGTTTGAACGGCTTGACATATCAACCTGGCTGCACAGGTTGTGGTCGCAAGTAGACGACAACGTCAAGCCTTTCAAGGTACTTAAATAGTTATTTCTCGCGTTGTAAATATTATATTAACATGAAACGCGAAAATTAAAAAGTTAGTGATTGATTTGAAGATTCGAAAATATTTGAAGAACCAATGTGTTGTAAATTAGAAGACGGACTAATCGTTTTAAGACTAATACAGTATAAATGATGGTATCAGACAAGTGGCAGCAGTGACTAATGCAGAACGGATTGGTTCAAGGTTGTTGTTTCTTGGTTGGAGGAGGCTTTTTCCAACTGGCAAACAGAGAAGCGATGATAACCAAGGAACAGATATTAGTTTATGTAGTTCATATAGTTGAAAAGTATGTGTAGTTTTAGATATATATTTTTGTAAACATTTATGATATAAATATAAGGCTTATTAGTTTAAATGAAAATACATTGGGCATTTGATGAACTAAAAACCTGACTAAATATCCACATTAGTCAAAGTCAAAAATCATTTATTTCAATTAGACCACAGTAGGCACTTTTGAACGTCAAGCAAGCAAAAAAGGAAAAAAGTATATAACAAGAGCTTTAAAATTAAGCGTGTCAGTCTGTCCGTCTGTCCTCTAGTGAAGCTATTTGCTCGTTCCAAAGTGTAGATTCCTATGGAGAAGAACGAGCAAGAAACTCCATGGTTACTCTTTTTCAATCAGTTTTACAATACATTTCTTTGTTACATAATTTAGTCGGTTCTGATATGTGAGAACAATGTAACACTAATGTTCAGGCAAAAAGTACGAAAAAGAAGTGAACCTCAAGGACAACATATTTAGACAGCCTGGAGCTGACCAGTACCCAATAGGCGGCGCCCGTTCACGAACATGACACGTACACCAGCACCGCCCAACTCAACCATATTATAGGGAATTGGGCGATCCAGTGCCCGTGCCACCGCCAATGAGACCCCCGAGTGAGCATGACAGCTCCCAGCCGACACAAGTACCTATATTCTACAAGTCTTACTTAATTATAATTTTTGATTACATTACATTTTTGATCAACATGGATCATAGCTTACTAAATGACTGCTTACAGCCCTAAACTATTATAATCATTTTGGCAGGTTAAAGCCAATTTTCGACCTTAAATCAAGGAAAATTGATCATGGCTTTTCTCTATTGTTTACTGGAAAATTAGCTTCACCGCCAGTGACGCACCTAGATAGCAAGCGCTAGGATATTATGAAAATGAAAAGATTGACGAGCGGCTATTGTTTCAGTTAAGGGTATAATGGCATGTCACAGGATAAACAGTTTACGAAGTATTTTAGTGTCGAATGATGCATACGTAGATAATTAATAAATATTTCTTCAATGAAATTCCATTCTCAAAAATTGTTTGTGTACCAAGCTTTACATTGTTCGTTATCAAATATAAGGAAATAACTCAAACAAAACGGTATTGTCGATTTTGAATCCAATTAAAATCAAAAAATATTAACAGGCTCTCTCTCCATCTCTTTCTTTATCTCTCTCTAAGTAGACGTATTTTCTTTATGTTTTCTTTACCTTTGCCAGGTAACTAGGTCTCACATACCAGCTGCCAGAGGAGACGCTTTCAGCATTGGGGATCTCTGCCCACCGCAAGAGCGCATTTTCCAGAATTAAGCACTGGGGTAAAATGTGCCAATGTCGCCGATTTCACGTCTAAAAGAGTTGTCACACTCCCACAAAGATGCTTACTAGAGTCGTGTGGTGGATTAAGTCCAATAAATTACCACAGATCAGAACTTGGAGAAGAACGAAGAAGAAGCTTGGATCAGAACTTGGAACTTGGCTTTTTGTTAGTAAGAGTCTAACACTAATAAAAATATACATACACAAACATAACACTTAGACCAGGAAAGACAATTTGTCTATCACACAAAGGTTGTTCCGTTCGAGACGCCGGCTGCGACACGTTGCGTGGCAGCTAGCTGTCCAGCTATTGCACCACCCCTTACTGACTAAAAACCCCCCTGTTCCTCCTCCTGCTCTGGGCCGAGGTCGCGGTGCCTCATTCTTACTCCGCAACCCCGGCTGAACATCAGCCCTATAGAGCCCCGTCTGTGGTGGTCTATTGGCTTTTTGAGGCGCGCGCGGAACGCTACGCGCCATACGCTCGGGCCTGGTTCTGGTCGGGCGGCGAGCTAACGTTACTCGCCGACCGCAGACCCGCGCTTGCGGTGGCCGGAGATCGTCCCTTGATATTCGACGCCGTATTGCACCCACCATGCAGTCAAAATAGATTTAAATAGACTCTTTACTCACCGAGGACTGACAGCATTCTTGCCATAACTGAATATTTTACTAGGTCTATTAGATAATACTGTATATGATCCTCTATCTGTCCCTTCTGTGACATAATGTTATGTTAATTTATATCCGTAATTGCAATCACGTGGTTGTGTGGTTCGATCAGGCTATTTAATTTATCAATTAAACGAGTGATTGGGCGGTCTCCCGGTTGGTTGAAACTCAAGGAGTTGACAAGGCGATTGCGGCGAGGTATTTGTGGTCAGTGATAATTATTGAGACAATGACGTGGTTTGTAATTCTGGGTTTGTTACCATTTCATTTGTTATCTCGGGTATGGCAAAAATAGATGATGTCGAAATGTGTAAGTTTTGAAGAAATTGGTTCAAATTCAGATGATGTTTCTTTATTTGTAATGATTGATCAATATTGACCTTTGAACTTGATAAATTTTATTTTGTTACTCTAAATTACCATTTTTACGTCAGAACTTAAGGGAAAAAAAACCTCTTCTGCGACAGTGAGAAACATAACTTATTAATGAAATGTTTGCGAAACTTTCAAACAGACAGTTTTTAACCAACGGCTAATCATCGTCATCATCATCAGTTAATTTCGGAAATAAGGCCTCGTGTGTTACTTCGTGCTTAATAACAATGAACCACTTGCATCCCATATAGCTCCTAATATTATATACATTTTGTTGTTAACACCAATAAATGATTTAATTATTATTTATTATTATTAATATCGCCAGTGGACCTACCTTACCCACCACGATGTCCCATAGGCAAATAAAATACAATATATATATATATATATATATATATATGTATATATATATATATATATGTAAAAGTTAAATTACTTCCATAATGATTAACTTTCAAACAACAAAAATACTGAGTTTAGTTATTCTGACATGTTTTACACCAATTTTAGCCATGAACTTTTATCGAGTGGCGTGTTGCGTGCTATTGTTTCGAACTACATATTATTAAACCTAAAGAAAACTTCACAAGTAGCTATTAGCGAGGTTCTACATCACATGCTAGTTTTAGGTGAACTCGGTTGCTCTTAATCTGTTACCCAATAATAATTTGCATGTTGATAAAAATATGTCCTTTTTATGGCATAGCTCGTAGGTAAACGTGCAGACGCATTACCCGATGGTAAGCAATCAGTCACGCCTATTGAAACTCGTAATGCCAAAGGAGTGTGCTACTAAAAGTCCGTTGCCGGCCTCTTATGGGTTACTATTGATTTAAGTTAGGTCTCTGGTAACGTCACTTATATGACGAAACAGCGTAAGTATTGCTTCACGCCGGTATTCTGTAAGACCGTGGTATCACTCTGGTCGAGCCGGGCAATTCGTGCCAAATGGATTTCCCACACTCACTTAAAAATTAGTATTACCTATACTTGCTTATAATTTAAACGTCAATTATATAACTAAGCAAATCAAGAAACTAAACCAAACAATTTACAAGCCACTCTTCATCATCGTCATCATCATCAGCCTGGTTTCGTCCACTGCTGGACATAAGCCTCATCAATTGCACGCCACTGAACCAAGTGTGGGAGAGCCAAGCTTCGGCACTAATGGGTCGGCTCGACCGGAGTGGTACCACGGCCTCGTAGGATACCAACTGGAGGCCCAATCCTGCCTCTTCCCCTATCCTTTCCCGATCCTTATATACACAACCCCTATCCCCAAAAGGCTGGCAACCCACTCGTAACTCCTTTGGTGTTGCGGGTGTCCATGGGCGGCGCCGATTGTTCACCATCAGGTAATCCGCCTGCTCGTTTGCCGACATATACCATAAGAAAAAACTAAGCTCAATGTTCGGCTCGTCTCATCCAACCACTGCCAGCCACTGAATCACCAGTAAGTAGTACCCAAAACAACTATATGATTGACTAAACACCACTGACATATGAATATTCATACGAGAAATAAAAATACAAATATTACATTCTTGTGGACCATGTTCTATTTGCTCTTGTACCACCTCATCTCACGCTCAGCGGCGCGGAATGACATCTATCAGTTCACTCCACGAATCAACTCGACGATACTTACGGTACACGAGTCCGGGTTCAGAATCCACTTTCAATAGATAGTTTTTTTTGTCAATGTCGAGAGATTCAAATGTAAACATAATCTTTTTTTGTATGATATTTGTATATAAGTATGCATTTTTACATGTTTTTAAATGATCATATTTTGAAATCGTCAGAAATGTCTAATAAGGTTTTACATGTTTTTTTGTAAGGCGCGTTGGCTTGGCAAGTTTGATTCCCGCACGGAAGAACTCTGTGTGATCCTCAAATTGTTGTCCCAGGTCTGGGTGTAATGTGTATGATAAAATGTGTGTTCGAAAACACATCCACGACAAAGGAAAAATTCCAATAGTGGAGAAACGTTTAAAGAAGATGTGATACGTTGACAACTGGGCAGTCACTTTGCCTGATAGTAACCAATTAGCGCCGTCCGAGTACACCCGCAACTCCAGAGGCTTTGGGGATTTATGGATTCAACAGAGATGGAGTAAGGGGAAAGATTGGAGCTCGCCCAGCCGTACTGACAAGCACTTACTTTTTTAACTTTTGGTACCTACTCAATAACAATTACGATATTACAGTCGTTCTAGAATAATGTTCAAAAAACTGCAATTTCATTATAAGTTATGTTAGAAAAACTCATCAGGATATGTACGATTCACAAAACGATGATGTGGTTCATAGAAACCTTAATTTACAGGATTCCCGTCTCTCGGGTGAAGTAAAGTTAAATCGATTTCAAGTTCTCGATTTTGAATCAGTCGAGTCGAGTTGAGGCTTGTAATTTGACTTTTGAACTAGTTCCAGTAATAGTTGCATCCGACATCGAAAAGCATACCTATAGTTTCAACTACATGGATTTGTAGTGTAGTGTTGTGTATTTCTATATTAGCAAATTCCGCATTCATGTTATCGTTGTAAGCGTATCCAAATATAAACTACTAACTAACATTAAAAGTTATTGAATAATTAAAAAACATTTTTTTAAATAACGACTGACTCACGCGATTGGTCTTAGAAAATCTCTAAATTAGTGTAACTAACGCGTCGCGGCAACGTCGAGCAGCTGACCAATGCGCAGACTGCTCATTAATAAGACTCCCAGTGTGACTTGAAACTAGTTGAGCTTTTCTCGGGTCAGTACGTATTTATTTTCAATAATCTTAAAATCTTGTTACAATTATAAAATTATGTGTTGATGATGATGATGTCAGTTACAATTTGACGCATGAACTTGGTACAGAAAGAGATCCCTGTAGTAACACATAAGCTATTTTTAGCCTAGAAGGTGAAGTAATAAGGGTTAAATTTAAGTTCACACTGAAGCAAGATTATGACTATAACACGTTAAAGAAGGAGCAAGAAGATAGAAGAATATTACTGATGAAACGAAATTATTTCATTAACACTTCTACTTTCTTCTCTAAGCAGAGAAAAAAGTAGAAGAACAAACATTTTGAAAGTCAGTATCCCAAAGTTACTCCTCCAACTTACCTTAAAGGCGCATGTTTGGCAGGAAGATGTCGATGTCTTGCCGCATGACGTTTGTACAATACAGCTAACACACCACATACGGCCGTCGCTAGAAGAGCAGACATTGCCGCTATGGATGCTAGCACTGGTGACATCCCTAGCGCAGTACCTTCGCCTGGGGACAAAATAATTTGTTTAGACCGCTGTATCCAGACCAAATGCGGCCATTACAACTTAACTCTACCTTTTGAGAATTTTGCTTATGTGGTTTCAAGTGACTGAGATAGCCAATTTTTGCAGAGAATGTCCGTCCATATTCATTACAAGTCAACACTCCGCCGACATGATTTTAATAAATCCCCGCGGGTGTTCGATCTTTTAGCTTGTTTCTTTTAGAATCGAGCTCTTCCTTACTCCTATTCTCAAACTCGCACACATTGTCCCTTGCGGTATACCTCCATAGTGACACATCGCTTCATACGGCGCTTTGGTACATCTTTGTACCGCAAGCGTTGGCAACCCTGCTTAAGCTTACCATCCTACAGTTCCAAGTAAACATGTAATAGAAAGGCTTATGTGATAAGGTGACAAACGAGCCGACTGATTACCTGATGGTAAGCTATCGGCGCTGCCAATAGACATCCGCATCAATTCGACTAGTTAAGTGCGTCTATGGAATCTGAGGATTGGTGTCGGGTAAAAAGTTTGTTCGAATAGGATTTTAGAAGTAAGACAATATCGATAATTGGATCCTCCTAGGCTGTGGATGGCGATGTTTTTAACTTTTAAACATTAAGGAGCTTCCTAAGATTTGGCTCCTGGAGCGACTGCTCTGTTTACAATATGGGCGAGCAGTCCTGGTTCATATAACATAAATAAATGTATTCTTCTCTTCTCATTCTTGTACGTTCAATGCAAAAGTTATAAGAAAACAGTACTTAAAACCACACTCACATTCCAGCACCACAAACAACAAAGGAATTGTAAGACCATAAACAAATTAAAAGAATTCACAGCAAGGAAACTTTATAATTATTTAAAAAGCAAGTGAAACGTGACAAATGTTGTATTACTTAAAAAAAACTATAAAACACGCCATTTTTAAATAGAAACGTGAATGTAGCGACGCGATATGCTAATCCCTTGAGGGTAGGCGCTAAACTAACAATAAATTACTGCGAACAAATATTTGTGGAGTTTTATTACAAGTCGCTTTAAAAAATGAAATATTTCATGTAAACGTTGTGTAGCTATTGTGATTTAATTACTCAGGCCTCTTGTTTGTACAATGTATTTAAAATGAAGATAACATTTATTTCGAATGTATTCGAATTTTAAAATATATGATTTTTTATATAAAAACACCCATTTTTACTAGCAACACCGGTAGAGTTACATGTGTGTTGCGTGTTGCCACTATTGTTGTAATTTAATAAAGCTGGTCCTTTGAGTCGGTAAAGGATATGGTATCAATAATAAATAGATCTGATCTTTTGTATCAAGCTGTGATACAAATTCAGTTATACTAATAACGAAAACCATTCAAACAATACAATCTACAGAACCATAACTTAATATAAAACTTTCCATATCAGAAGAAATTAATTAAAATACTAACAGATTCTTCACAGAAGCAAAGACAAAATTCTAAGAAAATAAAATAAAAGAAGAGCTAAGTATCTTATCACAACTAGCCAGAGTTGGCAAAGAAAAATAAACTTAATAACAACTATAAAAAGAAAACTTTCGTTTGTTGATACTTTCAAGTTTGTACTGAGATTTAAAAAATACAACTTGCGGCTTTTTCGTTATGTTTATTAAAACGTGGACAGACAGCTTTGAATATTAAAATTGTAGTTTTATTCATTACTATGTACTTTGAAATAGTAGTTTATTCATTACAGTTAGTCTTGGCAACTGGCTGCTGTGCATCGTGTCGCGAGTTTGATTGCCGCAAGGGTCAACACTTTGTATTATCCACATATGTATTGTTTCGAGTCTGGATGCCTTTAGTGTGTTTGTAAATGCACCTACGATACATCCTAGTGTGGGACCACGATTTTTTTTCATAAAAAATATGTAAAAGTAATGGTGAGTTTATTTTTAGGTTTAGTGTAGGAGAGCCATGCTTTGCTATGAAGTGGTCAAACTGACCGGAGTGATACAACGACCTCACTAAAATTATGTAAACTTGTTCGCAGTGCGAGTTAGGTTATCGGAGGCACCATTTGTTGCCAAAAGGCCGGCAACAATCTCTCAACTCCTTTGGTGTCCTTGGGCTGTGCCCATTGCTTACCATCAGGTAATGCGTCTCCTCGTTTGCCACCGAATTACATAAAGAAAAACATATTAAGTTGTGACCAGTCATCGAAACATCAGCAGTTTCGCAATAACATCCTGTAACACAATGATTGAAATTGATTTTTTTTTGGATTAACCATTCCCAAACAGGCTTTGTTAAAATATGAATGCAGGTTTTAAGAGAAAAAAACTTTTACATTAGTGGATGTACGCTAGGTAATACTGTTAGGCTGATACACAATGTTGACATCATTTTTTACTTTTATATTTTCTTTCATCAATACGTATTTCAATTCAAAAATGGCATAACATGTATTTGCCACAATATAAACACCATTTTACTATGTACAAATCATACCTAACATTACCTTTACAACAGTCCTAATCTTTAAACAAAAGACTTGGCACTATAAATGGCCAACCAATGGAAATTTAACACGCTATAACGCTTACACACACATCACTAAATAAACCTAGTTTCCAGCAAACTTGGTTCCAAATTAGGCGTTTTATTGACTAGCACAACACAACCTATACTTATTAAAATTTGCGGTCATTTCCCTCTGTATACGGTAAAATCAAAATGGTTATGAACAGTGGTCACTGCATAAAATACTGCTACAACTACGCTAGACTACGCTTTTATAAACTGGGCGTGCGGTTTGTAGCAGAACTTTACTATAAATATCTATTTTAATTGACCACAGACCCTCTAAACGTGGTTTTTGTGAACTAAAGTTTAAATTACCAACACACACACACACATTTTATATTATAAATTCAATCTGTCGAATATCCATAGCTTAGTAATGACATTTTGGTCCTTTTAAGCTCAAAGGACCAACTTAATTTTTTCCAAGTTTTGACCGTTTTAAGTGAACCTTTAATTTTGTTCATGTAGGTATCACATTGATTTATAACAAAGGCATAATAACACTCAATTAATATTTAGATAAGATTACCTAACATATAGTAACAACCATAAAAAACTTAAAGGTACATCTAAAGAGAAGACCTAGAGGTAAAAATAATTTTAACTTCACCCTAACGACCTCTATATAGTTCGTAGAATAAACAAGCAAGCAAGCCTTTTATTAACTCATTTCGCAATCAAGGATTATGAAATGAAACCGGTGAACGTTAGCGTGACCACGTTCTTAAGGCTCATTTTCCTGTGCTATTTTCTTTGGCGATATCTAGAAATTAAGCGTTTGGCCGTTGGTAGGCAAGATTTTATTATAGTCCTTACCAGCGAATTAGATTTGCATTGCTATTTTGATACAGTAGTTCTGATTATGTTTTGTTTGTGTGAGATTATAGTTGGATTTAATTGTTTTGTATTTGTATTGCTTTGATATCATTACTATTTAACAACATGTGATAATATGAATTTCGTTTCCTGCCTAATCCCTAAATGAATTTTCAGTTAAAAGTTTGGGAAAAACACTGAAATAAACCAACAAGCACAATTATTGTATTTCAGACTAGTTATTTAGCAATAAACTTAGTTTCAATTAAAAAGTTAAGAACGCCCAACGTAAGTTTTGAAAGTAGGTGTGTCTATAAATATCCTAACCTATAAAATGATAATCTCCAATTTACATAAACCTACAAACTCTGTTCCCGTGGTACTTTAAAAATGTAACAATAACTTTGACCGGAGCTCACCTTTCCTATCTAAATAAAAAGTTCTCGAAACAGAATTTCTCAATAACGTTTGCAAGTAATAAAAACCGTGAACTCAGTACAAAGCAATACTTTATAATGGTTTAAGAGTTCGAATTGGATCGCAAATAAGTAAACAATTTCAGAATTCTTACTGTTACCACCTTATAGAAAATATACAGAATATCAACGGTGTGTGATTTATGAATTTTCAGTTTCTTTTTTAATATATTTTTTTTAATCTATGTATTCATAACCATTACCAGTGGATTTGTTTTTAAACTCAGTGTATTAATACGAAAATATTGATTTAAAATAAAACCAGAAAAAATTGGTCCTTCGATACGAACCATATTTTTTTTACGAGAACGTAAGCAAATAGTAGATCGTTTGGTGTCAACTAATAGTTCATTGGACATAATATTCCATTGTAAATTCAACTACCAAACTGAGTGAGCCTTCTGAACTTTTTTATTTACTTACTTAAGCTCTTATGTGGGTGTTTTTCTGGAGCGTGAGAACTGCTTATTTGGAGCAGGTAGCACTTAATATCGAAGAAAACGAAGAAATAGCAACTTGAGTGGGTATTAAGTTCCAGGATCGGTAAAAAGACTTCTGTGCTTATGTGTTTAATGGTGACATTTCCAGCTAAAGGATACACTATGACCTTTTATTGTTGAGTAATCCTTCGTCATGCGAGGTCAATGTATACTGGCCTCGTAGATGTTAAAAATGTGATAAGTTTTTGTATTCTTACCTTCGTTAGCGTACATACAACAAGCGTAGATTGTACGTAGGATTTAACACATCAGAAAGTCAGTATTTATTTTAAATAAAAATATTTTTACCCAACTTTTTATAATGGTCAATCCAATTTCGAAATTTATGACTTCTAAAACGCCGGCAGCGCACTTGCATGTGTTAGTCTGTGAGCTAGTTTGCAGACATAGTATAAAAATGATAGCTGTAACCTGACAAAACGTAGATAGCACTATCGCTGTACAAACAGAGATTTTAATGAAGAGCATAAAATATTTTTTTTTTTTTGATGCGTGGTGCGAGCTTTCATACTCGTGGGCCGGCTCAACCGGAGTAATACTCTACATAGGAAATCAATCCCTACAAAAGCCTAGTCCCCAAAAACCGGCAACGACCTCGTACCTCCTTTGATGTTGAGGATAGCCATAGACAGCGCAGATTGCTTACCATCAGGTTATCCATATAACTATTCTCGTTTGCCACCCTATTTCATAAAAAAGTACCTTATACTGTTTACTTTAACATTTAATAAAAAACTTACCGGTAAACTTAGCTTGACCTTTGAGCGTGACAGTTTCAATGGTAGACACATCACTCCTCCCTTTAGCGTTGACTGCATACAGATCGATCCTGTAGCTAACTCCTGGTGGAAGACCTCGGATCTCGAAATAGGGAGGAGTCCTGTTTGTTGAGACGTTGTAGCGGACCTGAGGAGAAAGAGCATTGTTAACAATTGTACTTAAGTTTGTTATTTGTATGTGATTTTAAGTAAGAACTATGGGATTTAATAAAAAATAAAGAAATCGCCATGCTTGATAAGACCACCTATTTTAGTTGTAACATTCTTTTTTGTATCTACGGTGAGTTCTCAATTTGTTTTTGTATGCACGCACTGTATGCAAATAAAAATCAATTCTGAAGATCATACTCTGAGAATCATACTCTGAAATGTCGAAAGTATGGTATATCTATTAAGTATTATGAGCATGTTTTGAGCGCTCGCTATGGAGTACACAACTTAAAATAAGGGACGGGCGTTAACTTTGGCACATGCCAATTTCATCCCCAAACAATGATTTTTCTATTCTCTTGAAAGACAAACGCTTGATCTCTCTTGGTCATATTGTATTTTTAGCTAGCATACATTTGGGAAACCTATGTTTTTATGACTAGCAATACTATGGCCAACTGCGAAAACTGCTTGAAACAACGTCTACGTTGTGCATCGTCGTGTCAGTGAGGTTACTGGATGCCCCATTCTCCATTCCTCATTCTGATACCCATACTCCCAAATCTCTTAATAACCAATCACTCATGTTTCTTATCTTTAAAGGCAGTCAACGTACGCTTAACTACAGTGTTGCTAAGATGGTCAACGCTGATTGCTTACTATCTGTAAGATGATGTGACTGTTTATTGCTCCCTGCCATAAAAACATCTAAATAATGTTATTAAAATTTTGTGGAGTAAATCTTAGAAGTGCTCGAGAAATATACACTGTGTATTAAAATATATAAATGTAATTAAGCTCTTATTGTACACAATAAGTATAAATGTCTTGGAATAAGAAGACAACGTTGCAAATAACAACAGCAGCTAGGAGCTTCGCTATGACCTATTTTCTTTGTTTGCTCTCAATTGTCACGTTACAATAAACACTAACTATTCCAAGCTAATTCCCTTTGCACAAATCTGCAACTAGTTTTAATTGTTTAATTTTATAAGAATTATTATCTTTTATTTTTATTAGAGATCTTAATTTCTAAGAACCGATTTCAAAATTTAATTTTTCGGCCATCTGGACTGACGATATTCGCAAGGTTAGTTGTCAGATGAGAGGAGCTGAACTTCGAACTTAATGGCGTTTGGCGTTAATTTGAGAGGCTTATGTCAAGCAGTGGACGAAAACGGGTTGATGATGAGGATGATGAATTTCGAAGTGTTTTCTTCGATATGGACTAATATTGGGTATTGGTACTCCCCTTATGGTGTATGTTTTATAAGTGCCATACCTACACGTAGATATTCTATGACTAAGCAACTTAAATATAAAGAGAAGCAACATGTCTATAAGTAACTTACAATAAGTGAAGGCAGTTCCAGCAATTCCATGAGGAAGGTCTGGGGGAGACCACCGTCGAAGTTCTCGACGCACTCCACATTTAAAGAGTCTATACTCTGGTTGGCTACCGAGCAGTTCTGTAGGTGAAATGGTCGTCCTGAGAAGAGGAAACATAATTAAAAATACAGAAAATGAGGACAATTCAATGAACATTTAGGTACAATAATATCCCAAATTATAAAATACAGTTCTTAGTCAACTCAATACTCACTATTTTGCTTATAACGTCTCGAGCTTAATATAGGATTGGTACTTTCTTCCATGATTAACGTATGTAGCATCAACGTTTAAGCTGTTAATTGAAATGAATAATTAACGATTATCAAAACTATTCTCACCTGCAGCAACCAATTGGAAGAGACAGGGTACTTTCTGCTGCCCCACCGCGTTCTCTCCGTAGCAGGCCAGGGTCCCGTATTCCATGTCTGTAGTCGGAGTGTAGTTAAGGGTCGATGTGTGCCCATGACTGCTGTATAACCTGGACAGACCGATACAGCATTATTAATAGGTAAACACCAAAAAGTGTAAAGCGTTATCATATACCCGGATATAAGGTTACCCTCGCAAATCCCTACATGCCAAGAACCCCTTAGCCCCAAAACACCGGCAACACACATGCAACTGATCTGGTGTTCGGTGGCTATCGTTATGTGTCCAAGGGCATCGTCGATTGCTTACCATTAGGTAATCCGTCAGCTATATACCACATAAAATTCCTTACCTTTAACGTTATAAACACAAAAAATTGTTGTTACTGAAGAAAAGAAAAAACAAAAAGAGTGAAAAAATGGATTTGTTTTTTTATTGAATGGTACGTGGCTGGGTATAAATAGGTGGCTAAGGAGTGATGAAGTCTTCACTTTTTTCCTTAGACCACGCAAGCGAAATCCACTGGTAATAGTACTTAATATCAAAAGGTAATGAAAATAAATTTTGATAGCACAATATATTTCCAAAAACTTAAAAGCTTACTGAATATGTTTCCACATAATTTTGTAGATTAAACACTTTACAAACAAAAATTACCAGGAATTTTAATATACCTACATATATTTCGTTACCACTTGCCATGCTATTTATGAAGCCTACGCAATTTACTGATGATTATATTTGTAACATATTTGATACTAAAATGTAGCCTAAATCATCTGTAATTTCGCTAATGGTTATTAAATTCCTAGTTCAGGTCATTGCTCCCGTTGAATATTCAATGAGATACGAAGTTTTCGAAATGTCAAAAGGAAATAATATAACCAAATTCAATTTTGTAAGGATCAGCTTGAGAATACATTTATTTTGTGTTACAAGTTTTTATTTAGGTTTTTAAAGCGGAATTTTACGTTTTTGTTTTCGTTCAACTAGTTGATAGTCGAGCAAATCAGCGAATAACTGCAAGAATCATGGGTATCGATTCTTGAGTATCTTACAGAATCGTCTCTTACGACATTTGTCTTCATGTTTTTATGTAGTAGGTCGGCAAATGAGCCGACGGAATGGTAAGCAATCAACGCCGCCCATGAGCACTCGTAACACCAAAGGAGCTACTACAAGTGCGTTGCCGGCCTCTTGTCCGGATTAACATGGATTTTAGGATAGGAGATTTGACAATTGAGGATGGGAGGGCAAGGAGTGAGTCGCCGTGTGAGTCAGGTTACTGAAAGCCCAACTTCCAGTAACCTGACGCACACGGCGAAACATAACGTATTTCTTCACGCCAATTTTCTGTCGAGCCGGCCCATTTGTAGCGAAGCATGGCTCTTCCCACACTTATACCAATAAAATAACCTATATTACTCTCTCTTTTATGCCCCAGAAAACATTATTTTATTTCCATAACTTACTTTGGTGGCAGTTCCGTTTGTTCACCAGAGTTGTTAAAAGTCCAATGGAAAGACACGAGTGCCGGGTTTGCATCCACAGAACAGTGAAGGGATACAGTTTCTTGTTTGAGGGCACCAAACAGTTCTCCATCTCTTCTTTCAGCACAGACTGGAGCATCTACAAGGAAATTTCAGTCATATAGTTGTATTGATATTAAGTCTACAATCATCTAACTTAGTAAGGAGTTATCTTGATCATATTTAAATTGAGTGAGTATTGTATTTGTGACTACTGTATTTTTACTACACCAATCATATCACACACATCATCACCATTTGGCAAAGGCAATTAATGCTCAAACCTTTTTCGTATGAGAAGAATCATACGAAAAAGATGTTTTTCTTCACTGTTTGCCTATTATGTCTAGATAATTTTAGAAAGAACTATTTAACCCACAAAAGTATACCCTAGGTTCTAGGGTACTACGATATTATACACAAACTACAATCAGTTAGCATCAAAAAGTTCAACTTGAATATTATAAGTAATGTTTGTTGTAAGACATCATTTAACCCATCGTACTCATAGCAAAATGATCCATATTGCAATAGCCAGAAACATGACACAAACCTAATGCAAATTACAAACCATAAAACGTTACAATATAAAACCGATCTTGTAAACTTGAATTTTAACTTCAACATCATAGTAATAAATTCCTATAAACAATAAGTAAAGTTCTTAAAGTATGACGTATTATATTACGTCGTCTAACAAGAAAGGGAGAAGTTGGCGATCGTTATAAAACTGCACCTCTGAACACTTGGCCAGCACTTTTAATGATAAAGTCTGACCTGTGACGTAGGAACTAGTTTAACTGGGTTTGATAGCGTTTCTGTTCAATGTTAGGGTTCTTTGTAATAGAAGTTGGTCCTTTGGTACGAATTTAGGATGACTATTCAAAATGAATTGTTATTTTAAAATGTATATTTTTTTATATTTTATTTAGCATATAAACATATTTTTATATTTATTATTACAAGATGCGTCAGTAAGAATTTTAAACTTATTAACGAATTTTAAAATGTCAAACTTATTTACGACAAATATATTTATCATAGAACATGACTTTCATCTCACTTTGATCAAAGTAAAGGTCTAAAAGTCAGGTACCATCTGCTATTAAATAGGCTCGTGTTTATATAAAAAGACAATTTGGGGTCCAACGTGCAACCCCTCATCCATTTTGCAAGTAAATTGCATTTTCTCAGGTTTTTATATCACTTCCGTGGTTGACGGAAGCAGGGACGGTTTACGGGCCCCGAGGGAATTTTAAGCTCCCTTTGTTTCGTGGCAACAAATTTTAATATAATTTTGTACAGTTTAAGTGATAATATTTTCGGGTCTTTTAGTTACGGAGCTTGCTCTTAATTGTTGGTTTTCGGTGCGGAAAATAGTTTTGTTAGCGAAGTGGTTTTATTTCGTTGTGTACATGTAACTGACAGTTTGGGAAACAGTGCAGAGGATTTTCGCTTTGAAAATAAGTTCTTTCTTTGGCTTGTTACAGCTTGTGTTTTCATTTAGAAGCTTTATTTTTTAATTAAAATAAATTGTATTTTTTTTTCATTCAACCATTATCACCAATTCACATAGATTGTATGAATGCGGACATTTTCAATTTAGAAGCTAGTAATTGTACTACAGTTGTTTCAAAGCCCCGAACCAAATATCCAGACGTTGATTGTTTCAATGACATTGTTTTAGAGTTTAACTTCCCATTACATTGTTTGAACTGGCTAACAAAACACTTATTACTTCAGCAATTCTCTAGCCATTATTCAGCCAAATGTCCACAGGACATCTTTCTCTAAAGCATTATTATATCGCTCGATCCAGGTCTCAAAGCGACTCTAAACCGACTCTAAAACGTAGTTATCCTCAGAGTAGGATAGTGAGCAGTGAAATAGGGTTGATATATTAGTTAAAGTATGTAACCTCAATATATTCCAAAAATTGTTAACTTAATGGAATGAACAGCATTTATTTCCTATCGGAGTTGAAATTTATGATGAGATAAAAAATGAAATTGAATTGAATGTCATATTTTAAATTCCTATTTTTAATATATAATAATGTTGACATATAATAAAATATGACAACAGATGTTTTTTCTAGAAATTTATTTTTCAATTGCGACAATTCTTGGTAAGAAACTGGAGATCTATAAAACTATAGTTTAAGCAATATCAAAGGTATCAAGTTTTCATTCGGTCACTCGACCCTTTTCCGTTTTACTATTTAAAAGGTCGTGTGGTGACCAGGTTTTATTATGCCGTTTAGGTGTCTTTTACTTTTCCTAGAGGTACTATTGTTTTCTCTTTCTTGTTTTACGGATCAAAAGACCAAAATAGCTACTTTGTTCTTTTTTTATTTGGAAACTTACATAAGTAAGTGCCTATTTAGTTTGACTACTGACTCACTTCTATTTAGCGAGTGCTTTATATATCAACTAGTTTAATTATCTACATCTAACGTTTGGCTTTTACATTAATATTTGTACATTAATATTTGATAATTTTAACCTAAGCAACCCTATGCAAGGTCCTTTGAGACCGGCTGTGTTAAATGCTTGCAATAGGAGTCAAAGCGTGTGTCGCTGAAATCGAATAGATGCAGAATAGTTTTGGCATATATTTTGTATAGATATAACATTTATTTTAATACAAGATCCACTACTTTGATATTGATCTTTAATCCAAGGTTACAAGATACTAAATGCTAAAAAATTGAAAGAATGTTTGGACCGTCGTTGCTCACATAAAATTGAAAGCCCTTATTATAAGGTCACAAATATTTTAACAATTAATTATTTATTCGAAATTCATACTTATTATATCAAAATCATATAGTTCAAAATTGATTAAATGGCTGTAGTTGGGAGAGACATTACGAATACTCATGTGAAAGAGATACTCACATCTAACTAGCAGAGTGACAGGATTACTCGTTCCTTTCCCTTCACTGTTGGCTGCCATACATGTGTAGTCTCCTGCAGCTGCTCTGGTGACACTCTGCAGTACAAGGCTCTGAGCGCTCAGGATAATCCCTGCACCTTCGTTGTGGAAGATTTCTGAATTCTGTACGGAAAAGAAGATAAAGATAGATCATTCAGGATCATTGTCGTATTGTTTTCTGTAACGAATGATGAGCTTATAAATATAATTGGACAATATGATGACAATACGGAAAACTATTATTCTGAAAAGGTACAGGTTATGGAAGTGTTTGGCCCAAAAAGAGACATGTCACATTTAACATTTTTCACATATCAAGGCAGTTAAAAAGGCATCTAACATTTTATCTTAACATTTTACTTTACCTCTCATTAAATAAAAAAGGGTACCTAATGAATACGAGAGAATAAGTATTCTTGTTTAAGAAAATGTCAGGGATTACAAGCTCAATAGTTTACCGTGGGCCATGCCCAGAGCAAGAGAAAGAGTAGTTTAGTCAGTACGAGTCTGAACACCTCATATAGACAGGTCCATGACGAGAAAAGAACTTTGATGAATGTCCCCTCAAAAAAAAAAAGTATACAAGAAGATACATTGAGACAAAAACGAAATGTAACCTATACAGTGAAACATAATATATAGGTACTTAGTCTCCATAATGCAGTACGGAGAATAACAACCAGCTATGTTAAGTTGTGGTCTTCCAATGAAATTGAGTTATAAATTAAATATCTTATAACTGTACGAGTTCAACAATAGTACCTACATTACAAACGAATTCCATGAAACCTTTATATGAAACTTTCAGGAGACTGGTACTTGAAAGCAAGTAATTGTACACAGCGTAAATATTTTATGGCTTATTAAACTGAAATTTGTGTGAATTTATTTATGCGAGTAAAATTGTTTTTGCTTTTTAGCTTACCTAAATTTAAAATGAATAAAAGGAATAAAAGGAATATTGATATAAAACTGTTATATAACAATAAAGTTTACTGTTTAGCTGGTCGAGTCGTCGCAAACGTGGTTATCAGGTCACGTTGAATGACTGATTTTGTTCTTAGAACAAACTGGAATGGATAGATTTTTTTCCCGTACTAAGCAAGATTAAACCATTACAATTTTTAAATATTTAATTAGTTTAATAATTCGCTCTAATAGTTACATTATGATGAGCTGTTCTCAAACCAACATTTTACGGAACCTAGAAATAACAAGAACATTTAAAATAATCATTATAAAAAATGAATTATAAAAGCCCCAAGGCACCGCACAGCACCCTTTGAGTATACCTGATCTAAATCAACAAAAATCAAGACACAAATCCTTGGTTATATTTAATCCCCATAGGACCAAAATGACGATATTACACGGTGTATGTTTCCAGATAATTGTCTAAATAGTTGCAACATGTGTTGAACACAATGCGATGATACCAATTACTCACATCATGAAACCAGACGAGGCGGTGCGTCTTGGGATTAGCCTTGACAGTACACTCGAAGTAAACGTCATCACCTTCCTTGATCTCATCAGGGTTGAGGTTGGAGCCCATCTTCAGATCCACTATTGGGACATCTGTTAGGAGAAATATTTGATTAAAAGAAGATCATTGTAAAAAAATAAAATAAATGTCTTTATAACAATAATCGATTAACATAGTCTTTAGGTACAGAGAGATATAGTAGCTTAAAACTGAAAAAAAATATTTCGATTTTCTTTAAGAATGTTTAATTTTCTGTTAGTGATTCTTTTTACACCCCGAGTGTATATTATATTCATATTTCGATAGACGAAAAAGCATATAATTTATGAAAGCATTTAAAAAGTTTTATTGTTAACATAAAATGTCAGTTTTATTGTTTAATCTGGTTTCAAATAATAACACTTCATTTTATTTTGTTATCTCTGAAATTAGTCTCAAGAGTCGCGTCAAATGTAGTTATGTTGTATCAAGAATAATAAAATAAAAATTGCTCTTTTACTATCAAAACATAAATTTAATCAAACATAAACAATTTCAATTTTCGAACATCATTCAACCTTATATTTGTACAGACTACAATGTATTTCGAAGACTAGGTACTGAACTTAAGAAAAATAGTCTTTTAGTGTTTTAACAAAGAAACTGCCAAGTTGAAAGTTATCCAATCACAAGTTGATAGCAGAATTAGTGGGATGACTTGAGTGGTATTACTAACTTGTTTCTATACTAGCAAAGACACGTGTTCGAAGACCACCATCTTAGATATCGTACCCTCAGTGGAAAATAGGCATAAGTGAATTTACATTGAATCATCGATTTTATCATATTTGAAAAGTACGTTTAAAGATACATACGCAATATTTTTTTCATATTTTTCTTGTTTAATTTGACGAATTAATTCAAGAAAATAGTTTTGAGAATTTATATTCCATCACTTTTTTTCTTAAGGATTAGTAGATTATGTGATATAACGCAAATAATAAATTAAAAAATATGACATATTAATTAATAATATGTTTATACCTAAAATTTAATGTAGAAAATAAATAGTAACAAATATTATGATTTAAATGCGTTTGCTTTTTTTACATCGCTAGTCTTGTATACACGATTATCTTTTTATTCGTTATATTAACTAGGTAAGGAAATTATCTTAAATGCGCTTACTTAACCAAAAAGATAAACTTAAAAAATAAAAACAGCAGTATGACTGTTTACTTCTTATGAACTTAAAATAAATTACAATAATAACAATTACTGCTTTTTTCCACTAAAAACTTTCCTTTACGTCGAAACATAAGACTACAAACTGCAGCACGGCTGTAACATAAGAATTATTACTTCTTTCTTCCACTAGAATATTTTCATTGCGTACGTGGACGTAAGATTTGATACAGCGGCGCGGGAGTAGACAGCGGGAACATAAGCGTGAATACGTCGATGCAGGGGGGAGGGGGCGGTGCGTATCCACGCGCTTGACAGTCAGTGCCCGTTTCTAGGTCAAGGTAATAGCTGCGTTTACGCATTTGCGAAAACAAAACAACAACAATTGAGTGGTTTTTCTTCTTATTTTAAAGTAAAGTGACCTGAAAATGTATAACCGGACACAGCACAGTAGGGCGAGAAGAATTTTGAAGTTAATAGGTAAGTACATTTAGATTTAATTCTTATAAAAGCTAAAAATAAATTATTCCACAATGACGTGTTTACTGTATAATCAATAACATTGAGCGACTGTCGTCCGACCTTTGTAACCGGAACCAAAACAATATCGTGGTTACACATTCTGAATGAATGAAGGTGCAGTTTCCTCACGATGTTTTATCTTACCGCCAGCTAGTGGTTCAAGTAGTATGTAAGTGCGCTAGACAATTACAGCAATCGTCTGGTCTCAAACTAGGGGAACCTATATGAATGATTCGCTGTCTATTATTATAAAATTAATTTCTGTTACTAACGTGTAATTTTATTTCTAATTTGTAAAGACATACCATAGATGTTATAACAAAATGTGTATTTGTAAATATTTATATTAGGTACATGATACTTTCAAAATCGTTAACTAGGTATTATTGTTTAATCTATACTAATATTATAGAGAGGTAATATTATTTTGTTTGTTTGTTTGTAATAAATAGGCTCCGAAACTACAGGACCGATTTTAAAAGTTCTTTCACCATTCGAAAGCTACGTTATAAACGAGTAACATAAGCTACTTTTTATCCCCGTAAGTAGTTACCACGCGGGCGGAGCCGCGGGCGGAAGCTAGTATATTTATATAAAAGTAATCGATCTGTGTCCGAAAAAACCGACACAAAGTTTTTTCAACCCGGGAATTGAACCCAGGACTTATACCACTAAACTAACGAGGCGTTATATTTATATACTTACATCTAAAAATCTCAGCCATATCACTTTAATTACCTGGTCTTAAACTAAGGATTCTGTAAAGGATTTGGCAAGGGGTACGTACACTCAGACCCAAGTCAGTTTAGTAAATTTTGTTTGTTTGTCCGACCGGGAATCGAACCCGGAGCCTTTCGTCCTATAGACACTAATAATTGTGGCATCGAGGATGTCAGACAAATAATAATGTCTAACCTTAACTTACCTTATTTTGTGAGCAAGACGTCTTTAGTAACAACTTAATATGATATTATTTATATTACATTTTATAATAAAATAATTTATTTACAGACGACGACACAGAAGCAGAACAAACATCTGGAAATTATGAAGTCAGTCGTGGTGATATTATGTACACCGCGCCGTCAACAAGTCGAAGTAGCAGACGACAATCTACAGTAAATTACAGAATTAGTGAGTCTTCGAATGAAGAGCCATTTTCACCACCGGTATCTGAATATTTACCAAGTTCGAGTCCTAGTCCGATAGCAGACTTAGGCAATACTTTACCATCTGCAATATTGAATGACTTCGATTATAGTTTGAGAGATTGCTTAGGTAATTCTACACTTTTCTCTTCTCCAATTTCCACCACTCATAATAATTTAATTTTTATAGCGTCACCTACTGTCGTTTTTATATCTAATCCTCAAAAAACAATTTCTATGGGTAACAAAGACAGTTATGAAAATTTAGCGGTATCATCAGGAAATTACATAGAAGGAGTTAATCCTTTGCCGAATGATGCCGATCTTGAACCCGTATCCACGTTCTGGTATAATGCACCACTTCCTGAAAAGAGCATAACTGCCGCAGAACCTGAAACAGAACCTACATTTACTAGCCCTACAAGAACTCTGCTGACTCTTGAAAGTACTACGGTCATGCTTCGTAAAGCAGAGCCTGCATCCATAGCATGTCGCGATGAATTTCCGTTAGTTGAACATAATACTGCCGCAGAACCTGAAAAAGAACTTACATCTACAAGTCTTGCAAAAACTCCACAGACTCTTGAAAATACCCCGGCTATACTACCTGAAGCAGAACCTACATCCATAACATGTTATAACGACGAAACTCTTCCAGTTGGACATAATACTCTCACAGAACCTGAAACAGAACCTATATCTACAAGCCCTGATAGAACTCCACCGGTCTCTTCAATTGCCACAGCTATAGTTCCTCACTCAGACCCTCCAATCATAGCCTGCCACGTTGAAACTCTACCAGCTGGATATAATTCCACCACAGAACCTGAAGCAACGAATTCTCGTCCAGTGTTAGTAACTGAAGCTAATACAAATCCTAGAAAAAGAAAGCGTAATCCCGAAAAATGGTCTCAAACACAAAAAAAAATCAAATTAAATACAGGTCAACAGCCTCAAAAACAAATGCAAGAGCCTTGCAAGTGTAAGCTTAAATGCTTTGAAAAAATACCCAGCGACAGGAGGTTGGTAATATTTAAGCAATTTTGGGCTTGTGGTAACCATGAGACTCAATGGCAATTCATTTTGAAAAACACTGAGATTATAGAACCTAAAGTTATGAAAATTCAGCGTAAGCGTGAACGAAATCGTACCCTGGTTTATTATTTGCCGTCAAAAAACGATGTATGCCTTGTGACTAATTTGAAAGTGTGCAAAACTATGTTTCTTAATACTCTAGGTATTAAAGAAAGAACAGTTTACACTGCCATTGATAAATATGCTAATGGGGACCAAATAACAGACCTTCGAGGAAAACATACCAATAGACCTCATAGAACAGCCAGCGAAACAGAACAGAGTGCAATTCAACATATTCAGTCCTTTCCTTGTATCGAATCTCACTATCTTAGACAAAATTCCAGCCGTCAATATTTGTCACAAGACTTAAATATCTCAAAAATGCATCGTTTGTACAAAGATTGGATATCAGAAAATGAAAACTTTCGTAATACTAAAGTGGCAAGCGAATATCAATATAATCAAATATTTAATACACATTTTAACCTTTCTTTTTTCCGGCCGAAGAAGGATTTGTGCAATTTATGTAGCAAATACGACAATTCAACTGAAGAAGGTAAATTACAACTGAAAGAGGATTATGACAGTCATATAAAAAATAAAAACATCATACGAAATATGAAGGATATTGAAAAAGAATCAGCAGATCCTAATGTGAAAACTGTAGCTGTTTTTGACTTGGAAAAGGTTCTTAGTTTACCGCAATCTAATGTGAATATTTTCCATTATAAAAGGAAATACCCCGCATACAATTTCACTGTGTACAATTTAATATCCCATCAAGGGTTTTGTTATCTATGGCATGCACAAATTGCAAAAAGGGGTGCGAATGAAATCGCTAGTTGCTTATTACACTTCATTAAATCTGAAGTTAATAGGGGTATAAAGTCAATTTCACTGTATTCAGATAATTGTTCGGGCCAGAACAGAAATCGGTTCATATTCGCGATGTATATTTATGTATCACGTGTATTGAACGTAGAAGTTACACACAGATTTTTACAAACTGGCCACACTCAGAACGAAGGCGACTCAATGCATGCCTGCATCGAGAAAAATATGAAAAATAAGACATTGTACTCGCCTGACCAACTGTACGAAGTAATCATGAATTCAAAAGTACAAAATAAGTTTGTAATTAAAGAAATGAATCAAAATGACTTTTACAACCTAAAAAGTCAAGTCACGACAAAGCAAGAATTGGTCACAAGACACAAACGGGCATAAAGTATTTTTCTCAAAAATTAAAGAAATCAAAACAAGTCCCGATGCACCAAATAAATTATTATTCAAATATGATTTCGAAAGTGAATATTTGGTACTAGACACTACAAATCGTACGACGACGACGCGCGCACGCAAATCAAATAATGCCAATGCTGTAGATGTTAATGAACTTCCACTTGCTTATGCTCAATTGTTACCTATTTCTGACGCGTTGTTTAAAGACTTAATTAGCCTGTGTGATACAAATGCTATACCTCTACATTACCAAACATTCTATAGAAATTTGTTACCAGTGACTGAATCTCCAAATTTGGAGGTATTTGATTCATCTGAAGAAGAATAACTTTACTAGTTCCCGTATTTTTGATCTCATTATTATTTTAATTTGAATTTTGTTGAATTTTTATATTCATACGTATAAACATATTGATTATTAATAATTTTAAAACAAAAGGTATTGTGAAAGTATCAAAGGTCTTATTTTGTTAACAAATTATGCATGTCATGTTACCATAGATTTGTATTGAGAAAATAATAATATTTTGTTACATTTATATCCCTTCATTACCAAACATTCTATAGCCTAGAATGTTTGGTAATGAAGGAATTCGTAGAACGAAGATAACGTAGAAGGGAACAAGAATTTTTTGATTTATTGCTTAAAGAAGGTTTTTTTTTGTATTTTTATTTGTTGATTATTTTAAAACAAAAGGTACTGGCAATGTGTAAAGTACCTTGATTTGTTAATAATTTTTGCTTGTTATCTTAGATTTTTATTGAGAGAACATAATATTTTGTTGTACGGAGCCAAGAAAGAAGTTATTTCGTTAATTGTTACAAATCTTAACAAATGATCTACTGATTAGTTAATCATTTAAAAAAAAGTCATTAGTGGTAGTAATCTTCACCGAAACTCCACATTGCTGAATTATTACTGTCAAATTTTATTGTTGCTAGTACAAACTTTAATTGTAGCCAAAACTATAATTATAATTTGCCTGAAATAAAAAAAAAATGAACACAAAAAATGCATTTCCTTTTTTTCCCTTTAGTCATAAATATTAACTCTAAGTAATATGTGTTAATATGCAGCTAACTTTTCTTTAACATAATAATGGAATAAGTAATTATCTTTGTTTATTTAAGTTACCTTAGCAAGCCCCTAAATTGAAAAATGGGGTAAGTATTGCTAATACATTTCAAACATAATTGTAATAAAGGAAATAATGTAGTAATCTTACTTATACTAGCATAAATGTTTGTATTTACAAGTTCATTACTGCTTTAATACAACATACTTTTTGAAATATTTTTTCTTTTCTGGCAAAGTCTGGCATACATTTTGATACTCAGAATCCTGTATTTCATTACATTTTGAAAAATAGCATAATATTTTATTTTTACAATTCCTAATAAACTATAAACATTAGTACTAACTTAAATACAACACGCAGTGCAACTTTTTTTTCTCCTTTTTTTGATACAAGAATAATTCTTCTTCGTTTAAAAATAAAGTAAATATGCCCATAAATTCAATTTTTTCGCCATACTGAAAAATCACCATTTTCGTCTTATGCCTTTTTTCCACTGGGGGTACGATATTTAGTTCAGAATTAGTTTTTTCATTAAACTCAAAGTTGGTTCAGACGAAGTTGAAGATATTTGTAAAGTTTGTTAGTAGAAAATAAACGAGAAAATTCATGTTGGATAACTTGTAACACATCATAGTTCGGAACGTAGAAGTTTAGTCGACGCGCGCCCCGAACTCTTTGCCATAGTTATGAAATGCGAATTACTGTGAACTTCGTAAACAAAACAACTTGGAGCGACGAAGGATGGTTTTACATTCGGTAATGTTAATTTAAAACAAAGATTTTCTTCGTAATAAATATTACAGACAACACGACAATTTTGTCGTAGAAAATAATACGTCAGATTCGAAACCAGAGCTGCCAAAATCCTTTTCTCTTATGAACAAGATGAATTCGTGTGCAAAGGAAGAAATACCGAATCCGAATCTCGGAATCCATCATCGTTCCTATAATCAAAATCCTTTCAATTCTGATTAATGCTTACACTGAACACTGAGCCTCCATTTGTTCTCGTTAGCGGAATGTGTTTTCAACAGAAGATACGTGAAACTGTGGATACGTCGGTGCTTAAATTTTATACGACTCAGACTTTAGGAATTAAATAATCTTAAGATTGAGTATTGATATTTCTTTTATCATCGATATCATTTATAACACTTTATTAAATGTTTGAAATTTCATTTAAAACAAACCTTTTTATCATTAAGTTTTATATAGGTAGATATAAACCTCTTGTTTCGTCTCAATAAATAGTACTACTAACATGGAATATATTTCTAAAACGGTTTTTTATTACTATAATACATAGGTCATACATAAAATAGTCCCTACACTAAATTCTCACATCCCAAAACCCTCTTCACAAATCTAAACCAATCTTGTGAATACCTCCACTGTTTCAACAATACACCAAACACGTGGAAATGCCAAACCCATTGATGTGCTCAATCAAAACCCTTCAAAACCTCATCAGTACTCACAGTGCACATTGAGCCTCCATTTGTCTTCGATAGCAGAGTCCTGTATATGTTTGTTTTCAGCTCGGCACGTCAAATATTTGCCGTCGTCCTCAACGCTGGGAACTAAGCTGAGCACGCTCAACGTCTCGTTGTTCTCGGAAAACTGTGAAAAGATGCGCTTTACGTTAAATTGCATTTGATATTGTATGCTCTGGAAGTGATTGTGTTGTTTGAGATCGGTGCGGTTATAAACTGGTGAGATGAGATTTTTCAGCTTAAGGTTCTTGTTGTTTGTGTTTTATGGATTTTTTGTTGCTTTATTTTTTGTGATTGAGATGAAAAAGTTTAAAGCAATCATAAAATACCAAAGTAGAAGGGAGTTTTAGGTGATTTACAACAAGTTAAAAGTCAAATTAAATGCGTTGGCAATCAATTGTGTCGTTTGCTTGAATTCGATCACGATGCTTATAGATAAACAAATTCAGACACATATCACACTCAGACCCAAAACGACCATCTGTGGATCACACAAAGAGTGACTCGGTGTGAGAATCAAACCCACTCAATATCCAGTTGCCCAGATACTACGCCAACTGAGATGTCAGCTAGCAGTAAAAAATACTATTAATTTATTTATTGAATGTCTCCTAATAGCTCATTACTTGAAATACTCATTTTGATTTGAATACCACTTAACTCTAAAAACTGCATTCAACTTACATTTTTCGCCATTCTCTTCAGCTGTCTATTGTTCTTCCACCAAGTGACGTAAGCCTCTGGTCTTGAACCTGTCGTTTTGCATTCCACTTCGTACCTTTTGTCAGCTGATACTTGTTTTTCTTTTGTAAGTATGTTTACTGTTATTGGCTTTACTGTGGAAACAAATGCATTTATGGACAATCTCATTAATACAACAGTTTTAATCTATTTTACTGTATACTTTAAACTATAAAATCGTTCAAGTGTGTACGAAATACACTTAATTCGAGCTTCGGTATGAATGGGCTGGCTAGACCGCACCATGGCCTCACAGAAAACTGGCGGGAAACAAAGCTTCCGTTGTGTTTCCGGTCCGGATAATAAGGAGTTTAACTTCCAACGATCACCTAAAGGGCTATTACTAGATGATTTTGTTGCGGATGTTTATGAGCGACGCCGATAACTAACCATCAGGTGATCCGCCAGCTCATTTGTAGACATAAAAATATCTCAGAAGTGTTTGATAAGTTTTCCTTTTTTGTTATAATACTTACAATTTATATCTAAAATAAGAACTTTAGTTTCAGGTTGTGCGAGGTTGGTGTTGGAGGCTTGGCAGACAAGCCTAGAGTTCAAATGTTGGCGACCAACGTTGGGGAACGTCAGCGTGTTCACCGTCACACCGTCAGCTCTTTGCTCAAATGAGTCGTCTATCACCACATTTTCTAAATACCACGTCACCCGTGGCCTTGGTCTACCTGTGAAAGAAAAAGTATTATTCAAATACATCCAAATTTATATAGAGCTGTTTCTATAGTCAGTTTGATTTATTTAACAAATTATTAGAACTATACCAAGAAAAATCACAGTAAACATAAAAATCGATACGGTGTTGAAATAGACATATTTTGTCGATAATTATCTGAAGTTCGTGATCGCCATCATTATTCTTATTGACAAATTGTCCCTCCAATCATAACCCGGTTTAATGGCTTCATTTTTCTTTCTGACACGATTCGTCTCATCGAAGAATGAAATATGTTGATTTTGTTTCAAAATCTGTATGAGTTTCTTTGAAAATGCTTAAAATCTTATTTTAGATTTCCTTGATGAAAATTGTAAGCAGATTTTGTAGCCGAACTTTATCAAAATAGTTGATAAAGTAAATTTCATTAGAGCGTATCTATTTTCAATTATAACCGTTCCAACTACACCAAATCATGGAACTAATAACTATTCCTAGAACTTCTTGACTACCAATTTGTTGTTTATTATCGGTTTCGGTATTAAAATTAATATTATTAATAATATCTATAGCATTATATTCTCTGATATAATGATGTTGTATAACCATTATCGTAGCTTGTGTCATGGGACTGTTATCGGCAACGTCATAACCATTTCCCATATGTTCCCCATCATTAACACCCACGAGTCCTGTGTGATCATCATTTATAATGTCATTGTTCTGTCCGGTCCCAAATTATGCTATGGGATCGGAATGTTTTATTGTCTAACACTCGAAGGCAACAATTATAGCCTCTAATTGGCCGGATAGCTTTAAAGATTTGTTATTGATTCGTTTTGTTTTATCTATTATTTGGCCATTAAAGTTTGATTTTATAAAATTCATATTGTGTATAGCTGTGAATTGATTTATTTCGATTGAGCAGTTGTAGTAAAATTTTTTCATTGCCTGAATTATTATTATGATAAAAAACATTTAAGCATCATTCTTTGCAGATCTTCCAGCTGACTTGACACGTCGGATATTAATTTTATCCAGGATGTGTTTCATTTGTTTAACAATTTCAAATCTTGCTTTGTTTCCAAATTCAAAAGATGCATAACTAACGTTAATACCTACTTTAACGATGTCTCTAAGCTTAGTTCTAAATCCTAGACATCTTGTTTCATTTCCCTTTACGTTTCAGTGCCTACAGTTTATTTTACCTGACAGTAAGCTGTATTAGCTTAAGCCAAGACATCTGCATGTTAGACCTAGATTAAACAGCCTCTCGGAGACATTTACTATTCCAGTAAATCTCTGTGACTTAGATAATTTCCTTTTAATTGGATGGGTTAAATACATTTGTTGATCTTAGTTTTATTTTATTCTGTATTTTAGGAAGTTTCACATACTTTAGCTGTTTCAAAAATAAATACTTATAATTTGTTTCTGTACGAATATTTATGATGTAAATTTTCAAAAGTGTAAACTCTCAGTTTTAAAATTAATACATTGAGGAATTAACATTTGAAGTAGCACTGTGAAGAAATAAAAAAATATATTTATTGAGATCTTGGAATTTTACAATAATTATGAAACAAAACATTTAACTGCACAAATTAAAAGTAACTGAATTTAATATTTAAACACGCCCATTAACAGACCATTTAAGACGATTAATAAAAAATGTGCAGTGAGAATGAAATAATTGTAATAATTAAATAAATTACTTTTGACTGATTCATGAGATGAGTTTCATAACTCAGGCTAATCAAAGTAGTGTAAAGGTTTTGATTTTCGAAATATTAATAAGTAGTTTTTTTATAATCAAGTATATAATTAATTATTATGTTTTCGGTTTACTCACGTAATCATTTGACGAGATACTCGACTAGTTACAAGCCATGCTAGAGGCCCATATTCATGAGCAGCATTCCGCGACATGCGACTCGGCGACTGTCGCGCTGCTACTGGCTACTCAAAAGTGTCTCGTCAAATGATTAAATTGATTATTATGTTTTCGGCTTACTCACGTAAGTGAGCCGAAAATATAATAATTAATTTAAAATGTCTCACGAAAGTTATAATAAAAAGTATACGATTGTCTAAAAGTAATATTGATGCAGTTTCGTAAATCGCAAATCCGTATACCTAAAGTTCGTGTCGTTTTGTTGGGGAATAATGATTAAAATAATGACTCCAGAGACCCAGAATTACCGACCGATGTTTACCGACTAAACATACTGTTCTGCTTACCTCCTTCTACTTCACATATGAGCAGGACGTTAGACCCTTCGTTGTAAGGTTCCACTAGTTTCGTTCTGTCTCTTCTTTTTGCGTCATATATCGTTGGACGATTTGGTGGAACTGTAAAAACAAGGGAATATTACAATTTGATAACATGCATTCATTAATTTCTGATAGATATTTTATATTTATTATGAATGAATAAGTTTAACAATAGAGAGAATGGTAAAAAAAGTAAATGAACAAGGTTTTAATTCAATAAACGTACGTGACACTTTGTGTGTAGTTGATACTGAAAAACAAGCTGAAGCATCACTGAATATTCGACTCGGAATTATTTTGACATACTTACTTATAACAGTAAAATTAACTTTGAGGTTCCTAGTAGGCGAATTCTTGAAGTCTACCCTGCATCTATAAACGCCAGCATCGCTGGCTATCACATTGTCCACCATGAGGACCGCGGGAGTCGCACTGCCACGGAAGAATGCTCTGTTCCCGAAGACCGTGGGAGAAGACCAGAGCTTCGGTTGATTGATAGACCGGCCTCTGATGTCGTAGCTGGAAATTTCGATCAATTTAGTATTTCTGAAGTAAATTAGTATAGGTAATTGGAGCGGTGGCGGTAATTTAGTATACGTTATAAATTGAGTTATTCTAGTAATTACTCAAAATTGTTGCTACTCCAAAGATTAGTAAGTAGTCAAAATTACTTGAATAAATTTGTTGTCCGTATTGGTAGATTTGTGAGTGTTCGATTTTTTATAGGCTACTCGTAAGTTTTGGATTTCAAATCTAACTCCATCAATCTAGTAATCTAACTAGATATCCGATTGAAAAAAGCCTACTTATTCTATTTTGAGACCCTTTTGGACAGGCTTGACCTAATAACAAATAATAACTAATACAAATGAGTTTTTAAGCTCATATTCATTCAACACAGAAACACAAACATGTTTCATCAACTAAACTTTCCATATGTTCTACATCAAAAACCCCGCTACTAGTGTCCTCATCACTGAAATTAATTACTTCAATATCATTTTGTATACCTGTGTCACCATTAGTCGAAGTGTTTCCTGACGTTAAAACTAACAGTGGCCCACACGCCGTGTCTGCATTATCACTTGTCCCTAATTTGACATTGGTGTCTACTGTCCACATTTCTTGTTTTGACACTTCCATTTAAAGATTATTATTTTCGTTAATTGAATTGTAATTTGATTGGATACCTATGCAACTTGGTTTCGATTTTGGAATTTGGAACGGAAATCAGCACAATTTAAAGAGAGAGACTTTTCTCGCCCGCGATTAGCTACGGTGATCATTATTACACCAATCACATTTCAATCTATTAATTTGGATGTGACCTTGGGCTAACAAAGTTTAATATTGGATCTAGATCCAGAATGTTTACATTTTCCATATGAATTAAGTATAAAATTCTCACCTGTACAAAGGCTGGTCTCCATCAGACTCCTTGAACCACAGCACCATCACCACGTCATCATCCGAGTGTAACGGTTGGATGTCACACGGCAGCGATGCTTTCTTCCCCAACACTCCTTGCACGTCTGATGTTGGCACTGTTGAAGAAATGATAGAATTAATACAGATACCAGAGATTTTTGTGAAAGGACAATATTAAGGACATGTTATTTTAAATAACTAGGTTCTTATCTAAAATCTGTGGCAATCATGCTTAGTAGCTAGAATGTATTTATATTTATGTTCATTATTTATTCAGATAAATACTGTTTTCCTGTGAAATTTCTAATAGACCTAATGCTGTAGGCCGGTAGTGTCGAAACAAATCACACAAAGTGCATGCCTACCGGGACCGTTAGCCCACAGCGAGCGGCTCGTAAAAGATTGCTACACTTATTTACCTTCATAACTTTACATAAAATCATGACCTACACTTACACACGTTCGATGTTATCCAATAAACCACATCCTAAATACGAATATAATTACGTACCCTCAAAAAATTCTACTCATTTCCCGTCACGCGATTCTCGTTCTAAACGTACAAATTATAATGTCTATAATTGCTCACGCGTTCCCTCCACTCACACAAATTGCGCTGCCTTGGGTATCACGCCATATTATTCCTTGTTATTTCGTCACGGAGTAGTTTTGGTGAAAAAGTAACAACATGAACATTGCCTGTAAACATGCCATCTTGAACAAACGATCTTTGATGTGTTTAGAATATGATTTGTCTAACAAACGAAATGTTGATAGTTCGTAAACGAATTGAGAAACTTTTTGTGGAAACTCTGTACTATTTTCTTCATTCAACTCATTGCAATAAGGTCTAAAATAGCAGCTAATAAAACAAACTACAAAAAGCTTCAGAAAATGGGGCGAACAAATATGTGCAATATATCTTATAAAAATATAGATAATATACTATAATATTTATTCTGTAATTTTTTATCGGTTTATTGTTAGTACTAGAGACTTTCTTAAATTAACTTTACCTACATTTGATTTTTTAATTCATAATTTTATTTATTTTTTATAAATACGATAACTACCTACCACCTAAAGTCATGAAACTTTTTACAGCGTAAAAATATATTGATTTCATTTTAATACACCATAAATATGTTTAGTAGGAATATTGTGTATATTCAATGAACTTATTTTCCGCGTAACCTACGCTTTCCATATAGGAAAGTTCCGAAGCATAATAATATTTTCTTCTTTATTTATTCTTAGAAGTAACCTTTGGTGGTCTGAGTCTAAGAATCAATTAGGAACTACTTAGGTACTATGCCTGAAACTTGAATAAAAAATAATTTAATGGAATTTTATATAACTAGAGAAATATTTGCCATTCATCTTGTTTATATTAGCAAATATAATAATCACAACAGTCTAAAGGCATATAAGTACCCAATATACTTATGTAACATATAGTTAATTCTATTTAGTATCCAGATATTATAAAGGAGGTGCCAAACTGCTGTTCGTTATACAGTGCCGATAATGTTCGTATGTTTGTGTTTGCGCGGTGAATGACGGGGACTGATGCCGTAATGGACGATAAAGTTTCAAATCAATATCTAGAACTCAAAACTTGAAGTCTACATGACAATTTTGTTGAAGGTCAAACGTATGAAATATCTACTTTTAGAAGTCGTAAAACCGTCATAAAGCTACTTGAAGGTCCCAATTTTAATAGAATCTTAACGCTAGACGTCTGTGAAGAAAATGTAGGGTCTTGCCATTAAATTCTAGTGTTTTAAGGGTCTGATACTATCGATCGGAGAGTTTCTAATTAAAAGAACATTGTTCCCAACGATTAGACTAGTTTTGTAATAAATTTGAATTTTGTTTTACGCCATAGGTCGTCAATCGAGCAGACGGATTACCTGATGATAAGTAATCAGTCGCTATGTAAGTGAGGTTAGCGGAGGCCCAATCTTCACCCCCTCCCCCCATCCTTTTCCAATCCTTAAATATCCGAAACCCTTATCCGTAAAAGGTGGGAAACGCACTTGTAGTAACTCCTTTGGTATTACGAGTGTTCAACGGCGGCGCTGATTGCTTACCATCAGGTAATCTGTCAACTCGTTTGACGTTCTATCATACATTAAAAAATAAATAGTAAAATCAAAAAATGTACGTGTGACTTAAACAATTTTTTTTTTTATATTTGTTAATTAAGAGAACATTCTAGAACGGCACCTGAAAGATAATTTTTTCTTTTAAAGCTTTATGTAACTTAGTTAGATGTCCAATCTTAAGACAAACCTAAAAATGTTTTAAGTTTCAAAAAAGTTTGTTAGTAAATTTTTTGGTTGAACTTTCTCAAGTAATTTGGAGGTCGATCCATCAAATTGTAATAGTCACCTTTATTATACAACACGAACGACTTTGAAAGGTTTTGATAATAATGATGGGAGACTGTATTAAAATTTTATGGAGAAAGAAAGAAAAAAAAAACAACAATTAGATAGTTCTATGTCTTCGTGGAAAGCCAAAGTAAAATACAGATTAGTACTATTAATGGTGCTTGTACTAATCCTATTTTCAAATCTTTGATTATATTGTAGATCACAAAATTAACTTTGGGTTAGTAAAAATCACACTAAACTTGGAAACTGGCTGCCGTGCAACGTGTCGCGGGTTCGATTCCCGCACGGAACAATACTTTGTGGGATCCACAAAGTCATGTGTATGTGAAATTGAATGTTTGTGAACGCACCCACGACACAGGAATTTCATCCTTGTGTGGGGCAACTTTAAAAAAAACATAGGTTTCCAAAACTTTTTATTTACCTAAAAGCCAGCAACGCACAAGCTTATAGCCGGCGCTGATTGCTTACCATCAGGTATTCCGTAGTTTACCACTTTATGAGATAATAATATATAAACCGTCTTGATTTCCAAAAAGTCAATGAACCAGAAGACAAGAAGACGAAAATTCTGAATAAAGTTGTCTTCCTTGTTCTACCATAATTTCTGGATTAAAATGCAAATCATAACACTCAAGACTAGCTTCTGTATGTCGTCAATAGACTGAAAAGTTTTCGTGTAAGCCGCGTTGAGGCGCGTTGACCTAGTTCCAGTATGTTCGCGTTGGAACACTACGACGAGAAATGTACCTTTTTATTTTATTAAATAAAGTTGAATATTAAAAAACGAGTTTATTTCTTTAATAACTTGGTATATTATGTACCGTGTCCATTATGTATATCTTGAGTACTCGTATACACGTTGCAATCGGTTTTATAAATGAATGCTGTTTTTTACTCATGTATTGTGTTTAACTTTTGAACGCAGTTTGCTATAAATTTCAACATATTTGAAATTATTTGTGTGACTTCCAGTTTGATAAATACCTAAAAGTTTAGCTAAGATTCTGATGCATCACGATTTTTTCATTTTTAATATCATAAGTCGGCAAACGAGGTGTCAGATTACCTTATGGAAAGCAATCATCACTATCCATAGACACCCACAATATCAGAGGACTCACAAGAACGTTGCCGGTCTTATTTGTGGATAAATTTTTGGAGATTTAGGATTTGGAGTAATATAGAAAGAATGGTAGGATTGGGCCTCCGATAACCTCACTCACACGGCCCTGCGGAACATATTGTGTCATGCCGGTAGTCTGTGAGGTCATGGTATCACTATGTTCAAGCCGATTCGTGTTGACTCTCCCACTTTTCACGGCTTCTTTACTATTTTCAAATAATTAAAAGGGCTTAAAGCTTTTACAATACTCACAAAACTCTATACCTACGCACACAAATATTTTACGGTAACCGCAAATAGTTATCAAGCTACAAATGAACTGAGGGAATTTATTTTAAAATAAACTAATATAAAATACTATTAAATTACAAACGAGTTGAAAGTCGCTTCAAAACACAATGTACGTAGCATGTTTAAAAAACATGACTGCATCTAGTACGAAGTCACGTCACAACTTCGATCCAACCGACAACGTATTGTCGCATCCCATCTTGAAAGCGATTGTTTTTCTTTCATCGCCAAACGAACATAAAAATAACGTCAACGTATAAAAACATAGCTTGATAAAAACGTACTTCGATAACATAGAATAATTTAAATGTAATAAAAACCGGATATTGGTAAATGTAACCAAAATCTGTGGTTTCTTGGAACCAAGTCACGTCTAAGGCTTGATCGTTACGCATATTTTTATTACAGTTTACTTTATATTAAAACTTATTTTTATTAAAGCTTATTTCTATTCACGCTTCGATATCTTTCATGAAAGTATTAAATGACACTTCCCCTGTATCGATTATTGTTCTGACTTTTTCATTTGATTTTAGAGTTTCTTGGTATTGGTTTAGGGTTTTTTATTAGAGTCGTAAAACCATATCGCACTTTGGTTTTTGTATTGAGTTGTGTACGATTAGAATTCTTTAATAGTCATAAAAGCCTAGGATTTCGGTTGAAATTGAGATATCAACATTTAAACGATTTTGTTTAAACTTAATAAAATGGTAATATGTCTGTGATACATACATACGAACATTTTTCTATGTTGGTAATATCTACGCACCAAATGTTAGGCTATATAAATATTGATTTGTATAAAATTCTAATCTCTAAATATGTATCTCAAACAAATTTGAGAGTATTTGGCAAAATAAGTATGTAGTTCTAATTTTAATGGAAGGAAGAACAAGTTATATTGATTTTAGAAAATGACTTGCACAAAAATGAATTTATTATGTTATGTTATTAAGGCTTATTTTTTTACTTTTTAAAGACATTTTTAAAGTCGTTTTTCATTCATCAAACCCAAAGCGAATTTCTTTGGGCTTTCAAAAAACAATAATGTATTCTATTGTGTCTCAAATTACTGCAATTGAAATGCGGTCTGGTAATTCTTGAAATCGTCAAAAAATATTCTTCTTTATGTATTTACTCTAATTTTATCACCACATATCTAAATATACCGACCCAATAATTAGCTAGGTCTTTGAATAAATCAAAATCGTTGAAAAAAAAAAAAAAAAAGTCAAAAATCATTTATTTCAATTAGACCACAATAGGCACTTTTGAACGTCAAGCAAGCAAAAAAGGAAAAAAGTATATAACATGAGCTTTAAAATTAAGCATGTCAGTCTGTCCGTCTGTCCTCTAGTGAAGCTATTTGCTCGTTCCAAAGTGTAGATTCCTATGGAGAAGAACGAGCAAGAAACTCCATGGTTACTCTTTTTCAATCAGTTTTACAATACATTTCTTTGTTACATCATTTAGTTGGTTCTGATATGTGAGAACAATGTAACACTAATGTTCAGGCAAAAGGTACGAAAAAGAAGTGAACCTCAAGGACAACATATTTAGACAGCCTGGAGATGACCAGTCCCAATAGGCGGCGCCCGTTCACGAACATGACACGTACACCAGCACCGCCCAACTCAACCATATTATAGGGAATTGGGCGATCCAGTGCCCGTGCCACCGCCAATGAGACCTCTAAGTGAGCATGACAGCTCCCAGCCGACACAAGTACCTATATTCTACAAGTCTTACTTAATTATAATAGGTTACAGGGTACTCACATTTACAAAAACTTAGAAGTTCATCAACAATTAACAACATAGTGTACAATTTAATAATTAAAATCAAAAATTCCTCTAAACATCCTGTGGAGTAGGACCAGCTAGCCTCCAAGCATTTTTATCTTGTATATAATCATTTAGTTTGTAGTATGCTAGTTTACATAAATGTTTCTTTATACATAATTTAAATTTGCTTTCATTTAGATTTTGAATTTCAACTGGGATTTTATTATAACATTTAACACAGAAACCCAGAAATGACTTATGCACTTTTGCCAATCTAAATAAAGGCTGACTCAATCTATTCCTATGTCTAGTATGATAATCATGTTTGTCAGATACCTTTACAAATAAGTGTAGGTTTTTCCTAACATACATAATGTTTTCATAAATAAATTGACTCGGTACGGTCAGAATGTTGATCTCCTTAAACTTTTCTCTGAGAGATTCGCGACGACCTAAGTTATATATAGCTCTGACGGCACGCTTTTGCAAGATAAAAATAGACTCAACGTCGGATGCCTGTCCCCACAACAGAATTCCATACGACATGATGCTGTGAAAGTAGCTAAAGTACACTAGTCTTGCCGTGCCTACATCGGTTAGCTGACGGATCTTCCAGACAGCATAAGCTGCAGAGCTCAATCGTCCTGCTAGAGACCTGATGTGGGGCCCCCATTGCAACTTCTCATCTACAGTGATCCCCAGGAAAGTAGTCTCTTTTACAAATTCAAGTTTCTGATCATTTAATAATATATCATCACATACGTTTCTTTTAACATTTGGTAAAATAAATCTAATGCATTTAGTCTTTTTATCATTTAGTAATAAGTTGTTTATTGTAAACCAATTTTGAACCTTCATTAAGGCATTATTAACTTCGTCATATTTGTTTGTTCGTCTATTTATTTTAAAAATCAATGAAGTGTCATCAGCGAATAATACCATATGCGGTTCATTTTGGAACAAATGGGGCAGGTCATTCACATAAACTAAAAATAGAAAAGGACCTAATATTGAGCCCTGCGGTACGCCCATAGATACGCTAGCACCCAGTGAGTTAACTTTGTTGACTTGTACTTTAATTTTTCTTTCTTGAAGGTATGATTTCAATAAATCTAGGGATACCCCCCGAATGCCGTAGTGTTCTAGCTTCAGTAACAGCGTCTCGTGCTCAACACAGTCGAATGCCTTTGAAAGGTCGCAAAATATTCCGATGGCATCCTGTGCTTTTTCCCACGAGTTGAAAACTTGTTTTATAAGTGATACTCCTGCGTCCGTAGTGCAACGTCCTTTGGTGAACCCGTATTGATGGTCATGGAAAATAGAATTCGTGTTAAAGTGACGCAGCATTTGAGTAAGCATCAACCTTTCGAACACTTTACTGAGCACTGGCAAAATAGAGACCGGCCTATAGTTATTAGGTTCTGTACTATCGCCTGATTTAAATAATGGAACTACTTTACTATGTTTCATTAAATCCGGGAATACCCCTTGATCTACACTTTTATTAAAAATCAAAGTTAAGTGCGGCGCAATAGTCTCTATAAACGACCTGCACACTCGAACAGACATTCCCCAAAGATCTTCAGTTGACTTTACTTTGATCTCATTGAACGCCTTTATTACTGCCTGGGGGGTTGTGTATTGAAAGCTAAAGTCAGAAGGACATTCTTTGACGTTACCCCTGAGAAGCTCGACAGAAAGAGCTGGAGATGATTTTAACGTTTCCGTAGTTTTAAGAGGAATATTTTTAAAGAATCTTTCGAATTCCTGGGCAACTGACGAATTTGAACTAGTATATCCCTTTTCGGTTTTTGTTGTTGTTGAGTGTGACCCACTCCTTTAGTTCACGAAGGAAATGAACAGTGAAGAAAATTGCCAACCAACCAGCGCCCGACTCGCGTTTACTTCTTAAGTAGTTCGATGCTAAAGAGTAGTTAATAAAGTAAAGATTTTATCGCTACTGTATTTTATAATGTGATGTTTATTATTAGAAATAATTCACGCGACATGTTTTCCGTTGATAAGGTGAAGTTTGGTTGGTGAAAATATAAGAGCTTCAACAATGTTTGTGTTTTTGTATCAACGTTTTCATCGGATATTTTAACAAGGGAAAAATTATATCGAATGAATTCTCCAGCCCTGATTGAACCAAGTTGGACTGTCATCTCATCTTTATCATAATCATCACCGTTTGCCAGAAGACGTGCACTACTGGGAAAAAGGCTTCCCCTTATGAACGTGGAGAACACGTTCGAACGAAAAGGACGTTTTGGACGTTTAACGTTTGTTCACCTAGCAGATCTGCCAATGCTCCCTTTTCTGGCCCTTGGCCGCCATTCGAGAATATTTATTAATCCCTGCCCCGGGTAGGGTTTTTTTGTGGGATGAAAACCATCAAGTGACTTCTGTCCTAGGGTGAGGCAAGAGCGAGTATCAAACTCTTACTGGCTAAAAATCCCGCCGTTTCTTCTCCTGCTCTAACCAGCTCTGCTCTGGCCACGGTACCATGTTGCGTTTGCCCAGCAACCCTGGCTGAGCTCGAATAGGGCTGCGGCGTGTCTCTTTCCAAGACCCGAACACCGATCAATATTACTGAATCTAAATAATAAATATAAAGAATGATGAATCAAAATAAAAAAAGATTGCAAAATAAAGATCAAGTATTTTGAAATAATTTATGATCAATTTATATGCTTGACTATTTTACATAACAACATTAAATAGAAAGCTAACTTCCCCGGGTTCGTGTCCCAAAGAAATTGAGTTATCTAACAGACGGGGAGGAATTTTAAAATAATTATAATCTGCCCTCCGCCGGCCAAAGGGTGGTCTGGCTACCAATATCCGGATTTACCGTTATGAATTCTCCGAAATGAATTTTAAAAAGTTTTCGATTGCAGATTGTCTGGACGCAATGTTCGTATTTCATCGGAAAAGTTAAAGTAGATGAAAAATATAGATTGTGAATAAAAAATAATAATCTGCTTTAATGTAGTCGTGGTAGGTAATGAGATTAACAAATTAATTTATTCTTCAAATAGGTAATGTGGGAAATTTCTTTCTTTTTCTTGATTGTTCAAACCAGGAATCGAAATCCACTTTTCTTGCTAACCAGTAGCAATGAGGAAATAAGAATTATTATAACTATCTCACTTTCTAGTAACTGCTATTCAACTTTCGAACCTAATATCAGGAACTAGTAATCCGATTACGATCAGTAATCGATAATTTGTATCGAAGTATCGATAACTAGGTATCAACTCAATCAAAGTATCAAATGAAACAAGGTATCAAAGTATACTTAAATATTTGGCTATACATAAAGATTTCAAATGACGTGGGTAGTTCATTCTGCCTACACTACTTTCGCCTACATAAGCATTTTTCTTACTTCGACGACCTTCTTTGTAAATAGAGATTAATGTTTTGTATGTAAAGTTATTATGTGTGTAAGTACACAAATAAAGGTTTATTTACTATAGAGACAGGAACCGTTATTGGGTCTGCCTGTCCGTCAGTCTGGGTACTGACTCTATCAATGGTAACAAAACATATATATTTTTTTATATATAATAGGTCAGCAAACGAAGCAAGACGAATTATATTACATGATGGTAAAGAATTAGCGCCGCCCAGGGAAACCAGCAACGGTGATACGATTGCGTTGCCGACCTTTTAGGGATTAGGATTTTGGAGATTTAGGGTTCGGGAGAGGGGAAAGATTGGGCCTCCGGCTAACTCACTCACATGGCGAAACACAACGCTGTGGTTTTCTGTGAGGTCGTGGAATTACTCTGGTCGAGTCGACCCATTCTTGCCGAAGCATGGCTCTCCTACACTTATGACTTTATTAAAAACATATATTTTTCTATTTATAGGTCAGCAAACGATCGGACGGATTACCTGATGGTAAGCAATCAGCGGCGCCAATGGACGATACAAGGCGTGTGTCGCCGGCCTGTGGTGAGTTGTTAACATTGAGATCATGAAACGTTGATTTTGTAAATCACATGAGAATAATAACTGCCATGAGTAATAAAGAAATATACTTAAGTGTGAGAGAGCCAGTATGAATGGGTTGGCTCGAGCGGTCAGCGATACCAAGGCCTTAGAAACAAATGGCGTGAAACAACTACAGCGTTCCCCGTGTGAGTGAAGTTGTCAGAGATCTAATCTTTCCCCAATCCCCAAATCTTCAAAACCCTTATATCCAAAAATCCCGCAACACACTTGTAACTCCTCTGGCGTTGCGGGTGTCAATGGTACAATTCTATTACTAATAGATTTTTTAATAATTATATTTTTTCTGGAGAATGATAGTGATTATTTTTTCGTTAGACTTCGTGAGCAGAGACTTGGTAAAACATGCCTATATAATATAATTTAATAAATATAAAAAGACACTCACAGTAAACGAAAGCAAAAAAAAATGGCATAATGTAAAGATAGACACACAAAGGGAAATATATTTGGTATTTCAAAGTAAGAGGTACTGCGGCCTATAAATTATAAGGTCCAAGTATAACTTCAGCATTTGAAACGGTAGCAATGTGATATGTATGTAAATGATTCAAGTAAATCACTGGGGTATTTACCGACCGGGTGGGATACGTTTTTGGGGCAAAAACTTTGTTTTCCTACATATTTTAAAATTATGAGGGAATGAAAGCTGGTGCTGGTACTCGGGGCAGATGATTGCCGGCGTGCAATTTGTATGCAAAGTTTTATTATTACTTTGGATATTTTTAATTTCTTTCGCTTTTGATGAAAAATGTTGGGCGGACGTCATTCTCTGGTTTTTGTTTTACCGAGGTTGTCATTAAATCTTCCGCGTGGTGACGGAAAACTCAATTTATCGCCAATCTTTCTCTTGTCATGCAGGTCGCCGGAATCAATCGGGGGCTTTATCTTTTTATATGGGAAAATCATCATTAGTGTGGGAGAACCAAGCTTCGGCACGAATGGGTTGGGTCGACCACGGCCTCACAAACAACTGGCGTGAAATAAGTACAGTATTGTGTTTTGCTGGGTAAGTTAGGTTTCCGAATGCCCAATTCCTCCCCTCCCCAATCTTTAAATATCCGAATGCCTTATGTCTTCTCACATCCAAGGTGGCGTAGAGGAAATGTCAAACTCATACTATCTAATAACTATTCCGTTCCTTTTCCTGCTCCGGGCCGAGGCTGCGATACACTTATTGCGTTTGCATCCGCAACTCCAGCTGAACATCGGCCATGTTGGGCTCCATCTGATCGACCAAGGACCACATTTAACAGAAACACCGCAACTATCTTCAACAACTCCAACAAAACTTAACCTTACCTATATAAACTGCTTGCTCACGCCCTTTGGCCACAAGAATTTGGCACATCTTTTGAAAATTCTTAATTGGTTTTAAAGATTTGGTTGTTTTATTTGTATGTTAAGTGTTTGTTTAAGTGTGGGAGAGCCATGCTTCGGCACGAATGGGTCGGCTCGACCGGAGTGATACCACGGCCTCACAGAAAACCGGCGTGAAATAACCACTGCGTTGTGTTTCGCCGTGTGAGTGAGGTTACCGGAGGCCCAATCCTTTCCCTTCCCCAATCCCTCCTTAATCCCTAAATCTCCAAATCCCTAATCCCTAAAAGGTCGGCAATGCACTCGTAACTCCTCCGTTGCGAGTGTCCATGGGCGGCGCTGATTGCTTACCATCAGGTAATCCGTCTGCTCGTTTGCCGAGCTATTACATAAAAAAAAAAAATGTTTTTTTCTACCACTGCCATTTATGAAGTAGTTGTCGCTGACTTGATGCGCTAATGGTGACCAGGGTTTCCGATACCTCGTGACATTTTCAAAATTATGATCAGTTGCAAATAATAAAGAAAGTAGCCCTCGATACACCTAAAGTAATTTTATAATTTAAGTTGTACTGTGAGTTTTTATTGATTTATCTACCTTGTTCTGGCACATTTAACGTTTTACTTTAAGTTTCATAACAAGTTTAGTTTGTTTATTTTTAAAAAAAACTGTTTTGATTTTTCATAAATTAAATTTATATAATCAAAGAGCGAACTTTCGAGACGCTAGTTACTAAAAAGTTTGTAGTAAATTTTCAATGTTAATTACATTAGAAATGCCGCAAGATAATTTCTGAGTCGAGGTAGAAAAAAAAACGTTAAAATCGAGTTTGTCTTGACGCAGTTCGTCAACTTTTGAGATACCGTGACCCGACCAACTTTTCAGATATTTTAATTTTATCGTTTCAAAAAGTTGTTAATGGTATTTTACGAAAATTCTCCAGCGTCTACTGATTGTAATAGAATTTAGTATTCGTAATAAAATACCAAGTACTTCACTCGGTGATAAAGAAAATTAGCCGTTGTGAAGTTTTTATTGTTCAGTTTCTGTTCTGATCTCCAAGTTTGTTCATTTGACAGCGACAGCCTATGTTGGAAGTTGTTCTTGAACTCGAATGTCTTGGAGAAACAACGAAATATGTAATAAAACAAATGTCAAATGATTTCGACAGGTAATAAAGAAGTCTATATAATTAATTCGATGTCAATAATTGTTTCGATTTTGTTTTTTTATATCTTTATTGTGTTGCGTAGAATAATTGGTTTGTAAGCTCGGATTATGTTGTCTGTAACTCGATTAAATCGTATTCTTCTGAGCAAAACTAGAACTTTAATTTATTTTAATAAGGTATTACAAAGCACATTGAATTCAAAATTAAAATATTTTGTACCAATCTGGAATGATGACATGTTTCACAAAATGCAAGAATATTATCAGGTGACCGAATATTACAACAAAAACTACTAATAATAGTTTTTACACAATATTACAACCTGGTCAAATCTAGAGTCAGCGTACACAAAGCCCGAAGGCAATAATAGGCTGTCAATTAAACAAAATATTTTCAAACAATTGCTTTACATTTTTTGCCCCGTCATACGGCCATGTCAATTTTTTGCTACATGTATTTATTTTCTACGCATCGTCCAAGGCTTGGATATGACATGGATTGGAATGAGCCGGAATTAAATACTGATGGTATCTCTACTCGAAATATAATCGTTTGGCTAGTCATAGAATTCTGGTGAAGAATATGACATCACGGAGTTCGTTAAACTGGATTTCCGTTAGGACAAGTCATCTTAGGTTTTTTAGACCGACCACTTTATTGTTAGTGTCATCTAAGATATAAGTACTTTTTTGTGTGAATAGTTAGAGAATCATTTTTATTATGTTACATGATAGTGATTATTATTCATTTGTATAAATAGATACGCCGGTAACCGAGCAGGCGGATTACCTGATGGTAAGTAATCGACGCTGCACCTAAAGCCAGAAGGAGTTACGGGTGCGTTGCCTGCCATTCCGGATTGAGAAGAGGATGTTTGGGCCTCCGGTAACAACAAATCGTCATCAAGTGGCAAAAACACAAGGCTGTGGTTGTGACGCGCCGGTTTTCTATGAGGCATCACTTCGATCGAGGAGGCCCATCCTGAGCATGGCTCTTTCTGTATATCTACATTTAATAAGTTTGTCGCAGTTTCAGTATGATTGTTTTAGGTAATCTTATCCATCCTCTATTCACAAATTACATTTGTCTATATTACAAGGTCATCATCACTTAAGGGAATAACAGTCATGAATCTATATTATTTATGATACAATCCATTAGTCAAAAAGCCCAGACCTGGCACGAGAAACGTCACCATATTGGATTTACATGCGTTGCGTTTGTCCACAGCAAATAGTCTGTTGTTAGTTACATGTTTGATTGGCTTTACGCCACCGGCCTGTGACTATTGAACTGACTGAATTTACTGTCTGGCTACATATCTATAGCCAACATACTCTAGATTTATGGAAGAAAGGAATTTATAGGATCATAGGTGAAATAAGATACATTAAGGTGACTGGGTAGCAATAGGACTCAGCAATAGGATCGTGGGTCAAGCGCAGTAAGTTACTGCGGCCTAGTTCTGGAGTAGGAGAAGAAACGGGGGGATTATTAGTCAGTAATAGTCTGATGATTCCTCTCGCCATAACCTGGCCAAGAGAAGCCTTTTGATGATTTGACCTGTTTTTGTGGAAACATACTTAAAGTAGTTTTGTTTTTACAACTAATTGTTGTTGTCTTCACTTTTGGTAGCTTGTCATCCGCTGTTTGCTCAAGTGACTAGTAGAATTCAAACGCAAGACCCCTTTTTCAATATGCTGAACTGCTTCAGCTTTCTACACATTTGGACGTGCACCCGCATCATTAAATACATAAAATATGTATTTCTACAGTTCATCACTTGTCTGCTGTGTTGCTTTTCTCTTTTTTTTAACGTGAGAAATACATATATTTTTCTTCCTATCATAAAGGGGTTTAGTTTTATGTCTCAAAACAAATCATGATTTTTCTTTTCAAATTGAGAAAAGCCTGTAGTGGAAAAGTTTACAAGCAGTAGTATTTTCAACTACCAACTCAAGTGATGTTTTGATAACATAATTCGTATTAAGAACGGGTTTCTTTAAGATTCTATTTTTAAACACCAGATTAATAAAATTATTTTAAGTAAACAACACGAACAATTTTGAAACATTTCCACTTCCCTGTAGGTTTCTTGTAAATATCACAACTCGATGTTATTATTAAATGATTAATCTTTATTAAATTGGTGCCGGGAAATTGCTTTTAGGAGCAAATATTGTTGTAGTAAATATTGTAGTCTGCGTAAACTAATATTATTAACAGTTATTACACTGTGCTACTTAATTAATTTGGGTCGTATCGGTAAACAGTCAGCTTCTCTAACAACTTCTATAGATATTCAAATTAAACATTGGTTTCTAAGTAATTAGGTCTAATTTCACACGCAATAATTTGACGAGATACTCGACTAGTTTCAAGCCATGCTAGAGGCCCATATTCATGAGCGGGACATCGGGGAAACTCGCCGCAACATCACAACCAGACTAAAAGAACACATACGCAGTGTGAAAAACCGAGACACCCATACATCGGCGGTAGCTGAGCATGCTTGTAGTACGGGCACGGCTCACTTCCTCCGTTTCGACAAGGTCTCAGTACTAGCGAGGGAAAAATACTTCGTACCGCGGAAAGTACGTGAGGCCATCGAAATAAGCCGGCGTCCGAACTTCAACAGAGACGGTGGCTGGGCATTACCACCTGCCTGGAAGCCGAGTCTGAAATCTGCATCAGACTGCACTGTTGCGGGTCTGGAGTGTGACACAGTTAGCGCGGTATGTAACACTGATTTTGCGTCGACCCGGGATTCGAACCCAACACCAACGCAGCTGCAGGCGGGCGAGTCTAGCGTGCCAACAGTGTCGCGCGCGCCGTCGCTGCCAACACCACGGCTAGAAGAAAGTGCGCGTGAATCACGGCAGAGGGCGCATTGGGCGCGCAGACTCGAGTAGCCAGTAGCAGCGCGACGGTCGCCGAGTCGCGTGTCGCGGAATGCTGCTCATGAATATGGGCCTCTAGCATGGCTTGAAACTAGTCGAGTATCTCGTCAAATTATTGCGTGAGTAAGCCGAAAACATAATAAATAATTTAGAATGTCTCACGAAAGTTATAATAAAAATATAGGTCTAATTTCGTCTAAATCTTTGTGTAATCCTAGACTACTACTATTTTGTTTTTTTTTTTGTAATTATATTGCTCACTACTTATTACCAGGACCCCATAACGAATGTTGAAAAGTGTGTCACTTATTGTTTCAGAAGTAAAAAAAAAGTAATTAAATTTTTACAAAAAAATCCTTCTAAGTTAATCGTTAGAGATATGAAATCTGGCATCGCAGTAGCTTACAGTCACTTTGCGAGCTAGTTTGGTAGTTTTTCTTAAGTGTTGGAGTTAGGCTCGTCCAGCCTAACTCCGGCCGAATAGAGGGATACCACGGCCTTACAGAAAACAACAGCGTCGTACTTAGCTATGCGAATGAAGTCACCTGTGACCCAATCCTTATAAGTGACTCGTTACCTCTTTGGTGGTTTTAGTGTTCATGGACACCGTAACGTTAATGCGTATAGCGTATTAGTAATTTCTATTAAAAAAAACATGTTTTTATGTTTGTATTTCTATTTCATTAGAAGGTTCATTAAACTAACACAACTATAACATCACAAATAGCATTAACAACCGTCCCTGTGCAGAATTCCTTAATGATCAAAATCATCATGCGCCATCATGAATCAACATGGCATTTCCTGTACTTAATGACTCAATCCTTATAATTACAATAATGATGAGTTAAACAACCTGTTTTGTGTATAAATTTAAGGTTATAATTAAATTTATAATGTCATTAATCATAATTTTATTGTAATTTTATACTTGTACTAATTATGTGATTGAGATCTTAATTTTTGATCAATAAAATTTTAAAAATATTGTTTATGTCATTTAAATATTTTACTAATCTATCACGGATCTCCCACGGAAATGACTTAAAAGGCTGTCTCGCTTTGTTTTTTAATGATTAGACTGTTGGATATTGAATTGGGTTTTAAATTTAACAGATAGCTTCTTCATCCGTTATATAACAGAAACTTAACCAGAGGATATAAAAGTCTAATGTGTAAAAAAACAATCAGCCGAACATAGTACCTCCTCCTTTTTTTGAAGTCGGTAAAAATATAACTATATCGCGATTAAAAATAAGTGACTTTTTAACTGATTGGACGGTAGCATGGCTGACTGTCAACCGGGAAATTCTATTTTTGTTTCGAATCTAAAACCATTGAAGGTTTTAGATTTTTTAAATTACGAATGGACTAGCACTTGAATGTTTTTATAGTGTAAGTTCGGCAAACGAGCAAACGGATTACCTGATGGTAAGCAATCAGCGCCGCCCATGGACACACGCAAAACCAAAGGAGTTACGAGTGCGTTGTCGGTCTTTTAGGAATAAGGGTTTTGGTTATTAAATGATTGGAAAGGGATGGGGGGAGGAGGAGGCGGAATACAACGCTGTGGTTGTTTCACGCCGGTTTTCTGTGAGGCCGTGGTATCACTCCGGTCAAGCCGACCCAATCGTGCCAAAGCTTGGCTCTCCCTCATTTCATGTTTATTTATGAATGTAATACAAATCTCATTGTGTGAGATATAAGCATTGTTTTTTTACATAAAAATATTTGCATACTTACAAATTTGCCTATGCTGTCGTCGACAAAAAATAGCTGAGATGTCATAAAAAGATCCATATTTCAACAATAATACTTTGAACAAAATATAACATGATTTATTGCCGCCAAAAACAACTTGGAAGACAGCATTTAAGCACAATGTATAATTTATTCATCACGTTCAACTAAACACATAATAAGTAGTTAGCTGGTGTGAAATTATAGCTTATCTGGTATTTGATGACAGGTTATTAATATTATCAACTGCTTATTACATACAACCGCAATTAAGTTTCAATTTTAAGGCCTGTAGGCCTACCGTGACATGTTAAGGCGTAAATCTTCCGGGCGAGAAAGAGGGATGAAGCTATAAAATGTGTATAGCTCCATCCCTCTTTCTCACCCGGAAGATTGACGCCTAGTGTACAGACAACCTAGTGTTACCATGGTTATCATGGCCTACCATTGTGATAACATAACATCGCCGTGAAACAACTCTGTGTTTCGCTGTGTTAGTGAAATTACTTGAGACAATTCTTTTACCCACATTCTGCCATCTATAAACTCTAATAACCCGCTAAAAGCTGACATAAGCAATATAGAGAAGTCTGATATTATGAAATCTGAAATTATAGTTTTTACAAAACATCGGTTAAGCCAATTACTGTGGACAAATGCTACGCAAAATACGCTTCATAAGTCATAAATAAAAAAAATATAGGTACCTCACGCCAATATCACTGTTATTTTAACTATATTCATACAATACCAACTTCGTGAAGACTGATACTTTTACCAACATTAAATTCTCAAGAATGGCACACTAGTCGTACCTACATATATTATGTATGTCAAAAAACTTCAAGACAGCAATACCGTAGAACACAGTCATGCTTGGCGAGCTCGAAGTGGAACATACGTTGGACTTTACAAACACTATAACATACCCTTAAGCCAGGAGTATTCGCGGCTCTCACGGTTCTTATTTGGGGCTTTACGGTGCACCTGGCGAGGTTCTACCGAAATTCCGCTTGAGACTTGTAGTTTTAGATAGGTTTAGATGGTTTTCAGTTTCTGTTTATGGGTTAAGGAACTCGTAACAGGTTTATAGGTAGATAAAAGTACTTACAAGTGCAGATACCTAAATAACTTTAAATGTTTTTTTCGTTGAGGATAGGAAATCGTCAAATCACTTCTTTCGTTCAAGGTGAGACGAAAGGGAGTGACTAAAAACCTCCCCGTTCTTTCTCCTGCTCCAGTCCGGTCTGTATTACCTTATTGCGCTCGACCCGCAACCCCGGTTGAATATGTTGTTTCGTTTCAAGAGGTAATGTACCTATATATATAAACTCCAATGTAAATTCCTAATGAACAATACATGAGAGAGATAAAAAAAATATAAGTATTTAGCGATATTGCTAAAAAATGCAACATTACAAAATTTTGAAGGAAAAAAAAGGGAAATGAAATATGCAACTGCCAGTTATTAGAAAAGAAAAATAAAAGATTATGAGCTTATTTCTAAAAGAAGTAAACTCATAGATCATGTTGTGCAAAACATTCATATTACTATTCAATTATTTTTTCAATACTTCACTCTTAAACACTCAACAAACTATTAAAATAATTATACAGACGATCTTTAATTATTATAATTACTATTTTCAATACATTTTTACCGTAGGCGTTGAACTAATTACCCATCATTGTTCGTATGTGATGATACAATGATCTAATGACTTTACACTACGCAACGCACTCATTGAAGAATATATTTTGATTGATGGTAAGTAAAATTGATTGGTATAAACTATAAACTAATGACTACCTTTGAAAGATCATTTTAAAAGCATAGTGTGGAAGGGCCATGCTTCGGCAGAAATGGGTTAGTTCACCGGAGGATATCACGACCTCAGAGAAAAGTGGTGTGAAACCACCACAGCGTTGTATTTAGACCTGTATGTGAGGTTACCAGAAGCCTAATTCTTTTTCCCATTCTCCAATCCCTAAATCTTAGAAACCATAATCCGTAAAAGGCTGGTAAAATTAACTCCTCTGGTGATGCAAGTGTTCGAGCGGCGCCGATTCCTTAGATACCTACCATCTAGATAAACTGTCTGTAATTTTGCAAAAAAAATACCGTATTCAAATTTCTAAGTAGTCAACTTTAAGTTCAAAACTTAAAGGTGAAAAAAATATTTAAGTATAATATATGTAAATAATAAAATAAGAACCCAAAATCATAATTATTAATGTCACAGAAGGCAGTTATATAGTAAACTAAGCTAAACTTCTGTACAAAATACTATTACTAGCCCGTCGTATAATAATGACCTATGCACATAAGAATATATTGACATTAAAATACATAATATAATTGGAAAATAGTAAACGTAAAGTTACTTCTAAGATATTGCGTAGTAACTCCAAATAATGTTCTTGTCGAAACTCCCATAAAATCAATTGTAACGATTGAATTTATTTGTAACAAACTTTTTGACCACAATGACGATTGTCGTAAAACACGAACAGTACCTACTCCAAATAAAATTAATAGTTTCGAAATAACATATTAACTTCCCACTCTATATCACCCACACTTTAAAACTCCAGAAACGTTAAAAATTTTTGGATTGTGTTAATTTTCTCATTAGTAAGAAATGTAAGGTTGAAAAATTGGTCGTGTTAGCTATTAAGTAACTAGATAAAACTTGCTAGAAAAATGGAGAGTTTATTAATCAGGCGTCAAGGTAAAGATTTTTTTTTAACTGATCACAAGATGACTTTATTTATAATAAAATATTTTCAGCCAATTTATGATGACTTTCAGATAAAAAGGTTTATTTTTGATAAGATTTCTGACCGATACACTAAGTATTTTCATGGTTGATTTTGAGGAAAAACCGATGCAATTCCTGTAAATTTCGGTTTTAGGAGGTTGTAGCAGGCTTATCCCAAAAAAATGATAAGATCTGAGTGACTATTTGAGGATTGGAGGAACCGCATGATAATGTTTCGCGGGCAAATTCTTGAAGTGAGTGTATATACTCATATTTAAGTTCTCTTATTGATATATTATTTGTTATTTGTTCGTCCGTTATTTGTTTCATACATGGAACATGAATACACCCACAAATAGCCATGTCCATCTAGAACCCTATTATTGAACAATATTTAATAATAAAACCTTGAAATCAGCCAACACATGACAAATAGCAGCTGAATAATGAAGGCTTTGTTCGACATTGTAAAAAACTAATTGTTTATACACTTGTGGCTTGATGGCTCGCCCGGGCATCGATCAGCGCCCACACAGGCCACTGGGGCTTTGTGTCATTGAGATGGTCTTACGAAATTCTTTGATGTTTGGTCCAAGTAGAAAGCTCAGGGCCGATTCCATATTTTATATATTATACAACGTTTTAAAAAGAATTACATCAAATACAGAAGAAAAATAAGGAAACTCCTCCTTTTTTTTGGAAGTCGGTTAAAAAAATAGGCAAGTCAATAACAGTAAATTTAGGTATATTTTAAGAAACATGCTCGTAAATCGTCCTCTTCCCGGAGCAGAAGAAGGAACGGGGTGATTTTTAGTAGGTAAAAGTCTGACACTCACTCTTGCCTCTCACAGAAGTAGTAGATAGTAAATAAATATCATATATATAACGAACACATATTAGATAATCATATTGTTTTTATTAATACTTTTTTCCACTTTATATCAAGACTCTTCCACTTTATGTCAAGACTCTCGCGCGATTTCATCCGCTGTTCGGCTCCATTTAATCGTGATGTTTTATAGCCTATAGCACTTAGGAATATTGTAGCTATTTATCACTGAAAGAATTTTGGAAATCCGACCAGCGGTTCCAAAGATTACCCCCTACATACAAACTTACAAATTTTACCTCTTTATAATATTAGTATAGATTTCGTCTACTTATCTGCATAGTTTCTTCAGACTATCATTTTCACTGGAACCTTTACAGAATCTCGCATAAGCTCCAAACTTGCCCCACAACCTTCACTGAACTGGCTATTAAAGAACAGACTGTACAGTCAGTGTATGCAAAAACGGCATTGTACAATGAACGGGTACATTCCAAGTCAAGGTCATACATGTCATTCGGCTGATTGATGCCCAAGATCATGAATTTAATGAAGACTATTATTTAAAGATCTGATGCAATAGAAATGGTTTTTAAATAGATTATATTGTTCAAACCTATGATATCATTATCAACATCACCAGACTATAAAGTGTGGGAGAGCCAAGCTTCGGCACGAATGGGTCGGCTCGACCGGAGTAATACCACGGCCTCACAGAATACCTGCGTGAAACAACCACAGCGTTGTGTTTCGCCGTGTGAGTGAGGTTACCGGAGGCCCAATCCCGCCGCTTCCCCTATACCTTCCCGATCCTTATTTTCGCAACCCCTATCCCCAAAAGGCCGGCAACGCACTCATAACTCTTTTGGTGTTGCGGATGTCCATGGGCGGTGCCGATTGCTTACCATCAGGTAATCCGTCTGATCGTTTGCCGACTTATACCATAAAAAACATGATGTTATGTCGAATGATAAACTTGTCAAACAAATTAATGCTTGTTATTCCCAAAAAGGTAGACAAAAGGTGTATATTAGTATAATAACAAATTACAGTGAAATACATCCATTTCTGGTGAAATGTGAGTGGGTTTAAAACATGCACGGTAATATATTTATGTACGGAATATAACTCATATTTCACAATCTCAAAAATAAGTTAACACATTTCATAAACTTGTACCTACCAGAAATTACACTGAAATAAAATAAATCCGTCTCACAATCGGCCGATAACCCATTTGTAAATCTTCCGTTACTGCATTTATATTTTTTGGTCCATCTGCATGTAACTCATGTTATGACAAATAGAATGATCTATCTGTCTATCTAACTGCGGGTGGCCTTGGATAGCGCCAATTGTAAATTAGAAATTAAAAACAAAACTCCCATTATCATCAGTTTATAAGTGCTTACTGTTGAGCAAAGGTATGTGCTATTAAAGCTCAAGTGAGAATAAATATGAAGAAGTCAACTATAAATGCATCATCATCATCAACAGGCTATAAGTGCCCACTGGTGAGCAAAGGCCTCTCTCACACGGAGAAGGTTTTTTTTAGAAATTATTCGTCCAGGTTTCCTCGCGATGTTTTATTTGCTAGGTATCGAACCTTCTTTCACATGCATAAGAAGCCTTAAACGTCGATCCGGGGATCGGTTTTTGAAAAATAAGGCAATAAAAGTAGACGAGGTTTGGTATTATATAAATACAAAGTAACTACATATATGTATGTACATAAATGAAAAATGTAATCTCAGGTTCTCATCCCTCTTATACCGCATCCAATATAAAGGTTGCCCTAGATATACATAATACAAATAAGTTTTGGCGTTCTTTATATTATTCTTTGGTCCACAAATATTCTAGAACACCGATTCTTCAACCGATGTAAGCACCACTTTAAGCTGAAGCACTTTTATCCTTGAGGTAATAATCCCGAGATAAATTCCTATCAAAACCGAAAGGTCGTAAGTTCATTTTGCTTTGTCGAACATAAGTCCTTTTACTTTGTGTATACAAACGGCTTTGACAGGACTAAGATGTATGGCTTTGTCTTTATTTTATTTATTTTTTCTTGGTATGTCCTTGTTAGTTTGTTTTGGATTTTCCTACCTATATTACAAATATTTGTAACAAAACTTTGTGGCCATCAATTGGGCCTCTGGTAACCTTAATCACTTTAATCAAATAAGTATTTCGATAATTTGAAACACTTTACTAAGAAATCCCTTATGCAGGCATCGAGGGTAGCTTCGCAAATCAGAGTGCGGGTTCGGAGACCCTAAACTCCGATTTCCCTGTCTCCAATGCCTAAAAGGCGAGTAGCACATACGTCTGATGTTGCGGATGTCCTTTTTAGGAGCATCTGCTTGCCACCAGGTGATTCATTCTGCTTACTTACTGTGCTATCACATAAAAAATACATGACTCAGAAATCTATGACTCACATATGGTGTACCTAATCTATCTAATAACGAAAATCATTATCCTATCAGGAAGTAATTACTACAGCAACAGTATACACTGTAATTATGATAGTGTTTCATGTGGTACATAATTTACTGTATGTTTAATAAGATTAGTGTTCGTTGTACCATGTACCATAATGAACAGGGTGTTCTATATGAACGGTAGGTGTATCTAAACTTAAACTAAAATAATTTGAAAAGGTAAAAACAACACTATTGATTTATGGCTTACAGTTTTAATAGTTTGTACTACAAGGTTCAAAAGATTTTTAAGGCACGTGACTGTTGAAGATCCGAAGATCAAGCTTACTAATAGAGATACCTTCTCCAGTGGTAATGATAAGATCGCAGATTTTGTTTTATTGGAACAAGTTCACCACAGCCTCCAAAACTACCCAACTCCTGTAAGCCAGGCTCTCCAGAAGATACAACCATGCAACCAAAACACCGAAATATTGAAGTTCGACGCGTCATAGGGACATGAATAGGTGTCTTGGATCACGTAACGAATAAAAGAAAAAATTCGCCGGCATATGAAACTCAAAATGGGTGAAAAGTGCTGTTGATAGCCTCGTTATCATCATTAACATCAACCAAACCCCCTTCTCCTCTCTATGTTATCTTCCATGTTGATCGAAAGTTTGTCATTTGCATTCAAATGCTCCCCGCCGACTGAAAAACTTTGTCAACGTTGTCGATTCACCTTGTGGGAGGCCAGCTTACAATACCGTCTTCCGGACAGTGGTCTTCATTAACGCACTTTCCTGATCCATCAGCTGTCAGTCCTTCGAGCGATGTAGCCTGCCTATTAGCAATTCAGCTTGCAAATTCTACGAAAGAAGATAGTACAGCAAATTCAGTTTATGTTTGCTCCTACTTTACCCATTCGGGGAAAATGCGCGATATCATATTATAGGTAGTCCCCAAATAATAATTAACGGTTTACCCGAGCTATAGCTCGCTTAGAAAGTCTAATTAAATTGTTTTACACAAACTTGTTGAGCTTAAGTTAATTACTGTGTTGTAATTAATATATCTAGTGTTTGCAATCAGATAACAATTTAATAAAATGGATTTCACTTAGAATTATATCGGTATTAAGTTTATGAAATAATTTTAATAAGTAAAGGTGTTTAGGAACATTCTCTAACACTTTTAAATTAATAAATGTTGCTAAATTAATATGATTAATATAATGTTTTTTTAAAACTAAACATCAGTCCTTGAAGAGTTAAGCTGCATTGTGCTTACTTATTTAGTAAAAGTTAGTCCATTTTGGGGAAGCGTGGTGATTAATGCTAATTTCTTTTTGATTAAGGAAGAGGCTGAGCTGATGATGATTATGGGACGGGAAAGGAACTGGCGGATCACCAGATGGTAAGCAATCAGCAAAACACGAGAATACGAGTGCGGTGGTGGGGTTTTGGAGATTAGGTTTTTGAAGATTGAGGCATTGGGGAGGAAAACGAATTTTGCCTACCTGTAACCTCACTCACACGGTGATGATAGAGATTCACAACTCAAGACATACATTTAAGATAATTGACTATTCCAGTTTAACAAATAAACATACATCTGTCCTTATCCCCCTCATAATTATTAACCACAGCTTTTCTTTTTGTCTCTTTCAGTATTCTGTTAGCTGAACATATTTCAGTAGGTAGTTGACGTCACATTGGCCTTTGTCGCTCCATTCAACGTGTTACCAGGTGAATTATTAAACTCCATCAGGTGAAAACATGTTGCTGTGTCTCTTTGAATAAAATTCTAGCCAGCTTTATGCTCAGGTCTAAATTTAGGTGGGAAAGTAGACTATAATTTTATAACACTTGGGTTTAGAAATTTTGATGTGATGTATTGTCTGTCGCTTGCTTTGTAGATGAGTGCTATTTTGTGAAATGAGTTGTTATGAACTAAAATAATTGAAAAAAATTCATGAAACAACTGCTCAGTTGACGCAGTGATTGCCACTGACCGTTTCGCGGATAGCGATGCGATACACACGCAAAACAAGTCTTTGTGTGATCCACAAATTTTTGTTCCGGCTGTGATGTGTATGTAAAAAATAATATTTGATCTTAAAGATATACAATTCATCTTTACTTGACTTATTCGAACCAGAACAAGTACATTTAGAAAATAAACCCTAATAAATAGTAACTTGCTTTCAAACTTACCCCACAATTATAACAACTGAGTTGAAAATCAAATAAAGAAATTTGATACGATAGACTAGTTTGACTTGCATGTTCCGTACATTACCTACCAAACAAAACTGACCTCAAATTACACTAGTCATATATCCAACATCCTTATCTATGTAAAAGCCTCACCTACAAAAGGTTAATTAAACCGAGTCAATATCGGCTCAACATAACATAAATTAATTGAACTTGAGAATTTATATAAAGCGATACTTCTTCCCTTGTGACAGGCATTAATCTGACAAAGTGGGATAATTTGGGAGTGAAAGCGATTTTTTGGTTATATTTTTATTAAATGAGTTTTATATTTATATCGTTTTCTTCTCACCTAATTTCGCTAATAACGATTAACATTTTAGGCTCGCTCCTAGTTTAAGAGGCGGGGTTTGTTAATTTTGTTATTAACTGTAGATTCATACAAATAATTTGTAGGTATGACCCACCGCCTTATTATATGTAATCTGTATAAATACTTTTAAATAAATATTTTTTTAAATTATTTAAGCAAAACAAAAAAATTAAGTGGATTTAATATCATATAGCATTATTTGCCATGCCGAAACATGCAACAAGCATTAAATGCGAAAACATGGTACACCTCCACTACATATTATAAAACTATGACAAATGAAATTTTGTATCAGCACTGCACTGGTGCGAAGCCATGTAAGCGAATAAGAATACACGCTTCATCTCAATACTTACATCGTTTCTTAAGATAGGTATTGGACGCCAAAACCTTCTGTCAGCGATGCGATAGAGCCAAGAATAATGTCGGTTGATGAACGAGTGGGCCAGATCGATATCCACGTTAAATTTAATGTTTGAAAAATTGCCCCAACTTATTCTAGCACCTAATTTATTGAGTAATTAATGGATGAAGAAATTTAAGAAGAATTCGGCGATATTTAACAGTCATTTGTCACTGGATTTACGTGCGTTTTAATTGTTTTCAATGAAAAAATTTTAGTTACATTTTATATAACAGTATTTTTTTATTAAATTTGTTTTGATTGTTATCAAAGTCAAACCATTTATTTCAATTAAACTATTTTAGTCACTTTTGAATGTTAAACAAAGATTTAAATATAAAAAATCTCAGTCTATAGATTAGTGCTCTTCGTAAAGCTATTTGCTCGTTCCAAAGTGTAGATTTCGATGGAGAAGGACGAGCAATCACCCCCATGGTTACTGTTTTTCAATCAGTTCCAAATAAAATTCGAGGTATTAATACAAACTTTTGTATCTTAATAACCAGCTAATTCGAAAACAAGAAAATCAAAAGTGTGATATGATAAAAATACATATAAATAAATTCTATCTATATGTTAAGTACGTAACAATACAAAAACACGATTATTTAGTAACAATTTTAAACATTATAACGGAAATAGACAAAGCCACCCTTTTCAATTTTCATTAAGAAACAAATCTATAAATCAATTCGAAGACATAAACTAACTTCCCACTGCTCTCATCAGATCATGTAAGTGCCAATAACTGTCATGGCGTCAAAGTATCCAGTTTACAATCAAATTTACTTCTAAAATATCCATAGTGAACAATATGGTCCATATGACCACTGACCACCCACTAAGGAAACTATAACGGACTTGGCAGCTAATCAACCAATACTATCTTTCTTTACTGAATTCTTAACTTTATTCTAAATCAACAAAGTTAAAAATCGAATGCAGGAATTTGACAGAATGGACAATGTTGACGTGCTCGTGTGTAAGTCTTTACCACAAATAAGACCACCTCATTGGTCAAAATATTTTTTCACGCTTTCTCTATAACATTCTAAGTATCCGTTATCATGTGTTGTATGTGTGTATTTATTTTTGTTTGTTATACGATATTATTGTTGAGTTAAACAGTTATAAAGTGTGTCTCGGTTTGGTTGTAAAACATTTAAACAACACGTGTTTTATTGTTATAGCTTTTAACTGTTTTATTGGTCTTTAGGCTGAAGATATCGTGATTTGTGGTCAACAAGTGAATAAATTAAAGAACATATTACATCAAGTTGGTCTAACTCAAGAAAATGAATATAGGGTTTTTATCACATCCTTTTTTAATTGACAGACGTTTCAAGTACGAATTAGTAAATTACCGATGATAGTGTCATTGGCAAGTAACACTGATAATGATCCAATTGGCCAGTATTCATCATATAATAGGAATGCAGTGGAGATAATGACAATGCTCTACTTTTTTCAAATTTCTAAAACGGTATTCATCTAAGCATTTATTTCTTACGACATACAAATATATACAAATAAAATTATTTTAAAAAAAGCTTAAAATTAAATCAAATTATGATTGAACCGTTATTAGTGAATACTTGACAATTGTTTTTTGCTACGTCACCTTGTCTGTTATATTGAACATCGAAATTCAAAATACGAATTGTCATGAGTTCATAAAATTTTAAATTACGAATAACATACGCTATGTGTCTAATAAGGACACATGGATATTTGTCCATTATCCAAAATACCTACTATTTTTATCCATAAGTCTTTCAAAGTCAGAGTCTTTTTTATCCATAAAGGAGAAGAAAAATCATACCTAGAGACAATGAACAAATACCTAATAGGTATGTCTGTGTGTGAAATAAGAGATCAGGCCACTAACTCTACACACACCATTTAGGTTCGTGATGTTATCGTGACAGTCAGGGTGAGGACACTGTGATAAGAGAAAACGATTCTGTAATAAAGATAACTGGGAAAGCAATCGATCCAATTTTATTTCTTGATATATTTGAAACGATAGATTCGGTTGAAGAGTTGTGATTTAAAATAGATACGGTTCTTTTATGGACACTCAATTTCTGAACAAGTTAAAATACGTCTATTAGTTTATTTATTGAGCACGATGTAAGATTAGATTAATTGTATATGCTGTATATTGTAGAGAATACGGTCGTATGGTATTGTATGGTAAGGTCGAATGGAATCGGATCATTTGAATCCTGTAAAACGTACGAAAAAAATTAAATGACATAGGACAAAATTGTACTAACCAAATTGCACAAAACCTGTGCAGAGAATTCAATAAAAATACTTGAACCAAAACATACCCTAATATTCCTACAAAGTTTATTGTTCACTCGCCTCCACACAAACTACATGAGACATTTAGCTCGCTTCCTCTTACCACAATGTTCTAAGTTGAACACAGAACAAAATTGAACGCATAACTTCTCTTTAGCCGGGTCGCAGGTGGGCGAATGTCCGTGCCTCTCGAATTTCAGAGGGCACATATATTTACCTCTAGCATCCTGAAATGCGATGCTGAAATACTGTCCTTGCTTATTGGAAACTAGTGCTTGTCATGTTACACAGAAATTTCAGGGTCCTCATGAAAATTTCTACGAGAATTGAAAGAAATTTTTAGAAAGATGATAGGAAATTCGATGAAAATATATCCTGTTGAGTTTGTTAAATACTTTTTTAGTTTCATAATTGTCAACAATTATCCAGAAATATCAAAAGAATACGGAATGTTTGTACGGTTCCAATAAATATCCATAAGAAAACATTTAATAAAATCCATTCTCTCAAAACTCAAAACTAGCAATCCCAGCAATCTCCAACTCCACAGACCAATTTCTCCAATACCAGCAGTAAAAACTTAATCAGCGCAAACATCTTGTGAACAAACATTCATCTATTTTCTGGCAAAAATCTTGTCTCCACGCTCTATAGCGTTGGAGAACGAAAAATTTCACGTCGCCAAACATCTTTGGAACAGACAAAAACTGCATTCAATAACTGAATGTGTCTGACGGTCCCAAGTCCCGACATGAGATTTGAAACCGTATCTTATTTAGAAATCAAAAAGCGAGGAGGGCGCCATTCAAAAACGTATGGAGTACGCAAACACTGCTCTACCGTCGGATCTCGACAATTTTTCGGTGATTTTTTTTCGAGGACTTTTTGTTCGAAGGAGGCGTATGATGTTTTTAAAAAGATAAAGAGTGTTTATTCAGTTTCCAGCAGATATCCTACATGGTTTTAGCGTACTCTGATGGAACGAGTAACTTCTTTGTCTAAGTAATTTATATTTTTGCAGTATTTTTTTCATACCTTTCTTAAACTCGTATAGTTGAAAGTAAAAAACGGATTTTGAATCTCTCTTGCAATGTGTCAGATATCAAAATAACTAGAATGATAAATAAAACGCTAAAGTTCACTCGATGTGAAATCGAAAAAACCGAATTTAATACATAGTTCCACAAACATTAGACGCCTTAAGAACCCATAGTACTGCCTGAGTCAATCTTGCTAAAGCCAGTTGAGCCACGGGTGGGTAAACACATCTCAGTAGACCCGCAAGTACCAACAGTTGTCTAACTCTGCTTAGGACTAGCCTGTGAACATAAATCGTTTTGGTTCTTGACTTCAAAGAAAGGAAAGTTGGATTCGGTGATTTTAAATATGGAATATCTTTGTAAAGCTATTATAGAAGAAGATATTGAAGGATTTTTGTAAGTTGATGTTGATTTAGTATTAAATGAAACTATTTTTGAGGGTTTGCTGACAATATCTGGTGATAGTGATATCTAGAGTACGTTGGACAATTAATATAAAATAACATATAATTATATAGGAAATTAAAAAGTAACAATATGCCATATACGAACCATAAAGACGAAGATATAAGTCGTGATGGTCCAGAAGATTTCTGAGTTATTATATACGCTCTAAGATTACCTATTTAAGTTTATTTGTAATCATAAGTTTGAATGATAAATGCTCAAACCTTCTCCTTTTGAGAAGAGACCTTTTACTCAGCAGTGAGCACTTTTAGGTTACGTAAACGAAAATAAGTCACTCATATTCGCAAACCTAAAAAACTAAAGGTAAAAGTAAAGCAATAAATATGCACTATTTTCTAGATAAAAATACAACAAACTAAATTAAGGCGATTAAAAGTAATCTAAGTTAGGTTCATTAACGTTGTACAGCATTGCTGTAAGTACGTTAAAACATTATTAAAATTCATATATTACCTGTTACCACGAACAAACTAACAGGAATGTTGCTTAGCTATTCAAAAGGAAACTATCATTTAGTACGCCATTTAGATAATAATAAATTATCCAATGCGTATTTTTTCCTAATTAAATAGAAATTTTACGACTGAAGCTTTATTTGACAGCAAAAATCGTCAATTTCCAGTTTGGAATCACCTCGACTGCACAGGCTGTGGGGATTGATTCCCAAAAATTTTTGCATTGGATTTGTGATACAACCAATCATGTTCATAATTTTTACTAATCCTTAGAATGATCATTAACCAAAAATAAAACCAATGCGGTGGTTGCCTAAATTTTAATTTGTAGTAACGTAAAGCCTTACAATTAAAAGCTAGCAGTGTGCAATTTTGAACCAGCTATGATACTTAAATTCTCAGCAAGTGTAGTGTTAGAAGCATTATCAGAACATTAACTTTACCCCTACCGTGTTGGATGCTTCTGTTTAGCGAGGTAAAGACCTTTACACACGATGTTCCTGGTGTCTGGAATATATATGTATGTATACATTCCCTTTTTCTATACTGAAATTATTTCAGTGGAAGTACACGAAGTTTTGTCCTTATTTTGTATGTACTTTTAATACCAAGATTTCAAATTACAAAATGGTAATTCTTCTAATAGAGTGGAAATTCTATTAAGAATTTTAGAAATACTAGATTTGTCTTGACCTTAAAATTGATTGTTTTCTCTGAGATTATTTGTTGAATAGGAAATGCTTTATTTCATGGACTATTCAATTTCATATTTTTAACCTTTCATTCTTTTTGGTATGTGTAACCTTCCAATCATTATGTAAGAAATCAATATTTTTAACTGACCAATATTCCAATTTTGAAAATATTATGTGTATATGCATAGCTGTTAGCAACAACGAAAACTAGTTTTGTACAGTTCAACGACCATACATTTTCTACCCTAACCCTATGGACTTAGGGGATAAAATATATAAAACGCTTAACCTGTTCACAACCGGACTATTTTTGATTACATCGATGACAATCGTAATTTTTAGACCTACCGTTGTATGTTCGTTCATTCCGTCTCGTGTAACAATACCTTTACAGTTAACGCTTGTAGCCGGTTTATCTACGCTATATATTCCGTCTAACTGTTCAGTTAAGCGCACCAGTTTAAGTTAGTATACCTTTATAATTGAGGGAAGTCATAGTTTAGTTTCAGCATTGTGTTTCGTCATATTTAACTGAAATAGATACATGGAAGTTGTCTGTCTGTGTTGTAGTAGTAAAAGGTGTTCCTAGAATAGTAATTGTGTTTTGGATTAAATACAGTGAAATATGGAGATTGTTTGAGGCTAAAATTGTGGTGTTTGTTATCTGTATTGTTTTCTGGTAATAATGCATTCTTTTGTCTTGCAAACGCAAGACAAAAAACGAAAATGTATTACTTTTTCGTTTTTTGTAAAAGACGAAACAGTTACGAAAAACTATTACCATTTCGGTTTTTGTCTTGGAACACGTTTTTATTGAGTGTATCTTTAAGATACATTTGAATTAGATGTCTGCAAATTTGTAAACAATCTTTATGGGTCAAAAATTAAACCGACATGATATTTTACCTTTACAACTGCACAGTCGTCGTAGTGTGCGCAACGTGTCCATGCCAAGGGTCGAGTCGCTTACGGAATGTCTCTTTGATCCAAATATTTTTGTTCTGGGTCTGTGTAAGATGTGTATGTGATCTTATTTCTTATCGTTTGTAAATGCACTCACGATAAGTTACCCAGTATAATACTCGTGTTTGAAAAAAAACATTTCTCTCTTCATTTTTCTACACAGATTTGAATGCAATACGAAATAGATAGATCAACATCAGATGCCTAATTACCATATAACTGCTCCATATCTGTCATTCAACACCAACGAACGCCATTTTTATATAAAACTAAATCCCATTATCTTGCAACGTGACGCGGTAACTAACTTAATGACAAATTAATAAGCCGCTTAGTGCTGAATAAATTATTGCTTTAAAAATTAAAGCGCTTTATTTAGAGACTGCTAAAGGTTTTAGTTAATTAAAATATTTTATGATTATTTTTATGTTAAAATTATTGACGGTGTAAAGTCGACTGTAATTACATGGTGGTTTGGTTCAATATTTGGAAAAAATAGTAATAATAAAAAAATATTTAGAACATTAGTGAAAATGGCGGGAAAAAATCCAAACTATAATATTACCTATACGATAGGGACTCTGTCTGTCTGTCTGTCTTTTCTTCACGCCTAAAATACTGAACCGATTTCAGTGAAATTTGGTAAGTACAGACATAGTTTGGAACTTAAAAAGGTCATAGGATAGTTTTTATACCAAAAATCTGCAGGAAGACACTATTGTACGCGAACTGAGTTGCAAGCAAAAGCTAGTATTTAATAAGTAAGTGTGGGAGAGCCATGCTTCGGCACGAATGGGTCGGCTCGACCGAAGTGATACCACGGCCTCACAGAAAACTGGCGTGAAACAACCACAATGTTGTGTTTTGCCGTGTGAGTGAGGTTACCGTAGGCCCAATCCTTCCCCTCCCCCAATCCGTCCCCTCCCACAATCCCTCCTCAATCCCTAAATCTTTAAATCCCTAATCCCTAAAATGTCGGCAACTCACACGTAACTCCCCCGTTGCTGGTGTCCATAGGCGGCGCTGATTGCTTACCATCAGGTAATCCGTCAGCTCGTTTGCCGGCCTATTACATAAAAAAAAATTACAATTGTTTAAGCCAACACAAATCAATGAACTGTAGTTAGTTTTGATTTCCTTTCTAATGAAAATCAATAAAACATCGTATACTGAAAGTAAGAAGACAATCAAAGACAAAAATAGCACCAAACCACATAAGAATACCAAAATAAACCAAACTATAAATAACTAATTACGTCTGACCTACCTACATCATTTCGGGAGAATCCTTTAAGTCATTATTTATTTGACCTCTGTTTTTCCATTATCTTACGTAAAACTAGTGGCGTGCCATTGCACGCCCAAGGAAAAAAAATATATTAAAAAAAACAAAGTTTTTGGAGTCATCGCGAGCTGTCGTAAAGTGAAATGTATCTAAGATCTAGAGGGTATGTAGATGAAAAATGCTATACCTAAATGAATTTTAGAACATTGTCATACAAAATCATCAAACGTCTTCTCTGGGTGAGGTGAAAAAAGTGTCAGACTCATACTTCGCCAAAACCGCCTGTGACTTCTGCTGCTCTAGGCCGAGGTTGCGGTATATTATTGCGATTGCACCAGAAATCCTATCTGAACATCTGCTCTACTAGGCCCCATTTGTGGTGATATCTTGTCTGTAAGTAACGACCTCATGTTCAAATCTTTCTAATAAAAAAGTATATAACTAACCTAACCTAACCTAACAGACAGACTGATTGGTCCAGTCTACGACAACGACCTGTGCACCCAGGTCAAAACGTCAAGCCTACCAAAGTATTTAAAAAATTGCGTTTCATGTTTATACATTTAATATTATGTTGTTAGACTAATTGGATATTTGATTTTTATATTATGTCACTATGCCTACTATAACCGTTACACTAACAAATCTACTAAAAACAAAATTAATAATATAATTACCATATAAAAAATAATCCCTTCATTTTTTCTAAAAAAAAACAAATCTCTGTTTTCGACGGTACTCTATTTTCTTGAACTCTTATCACCCCACAATAGCTACGTGGGAGTACAACCAGCATCAGTGTCAAAGATTATTTATCTCGGAACATCATAATGGTACAATAACATCACCGTGGGGCCACATTCTGACAATATCTGGTAGCGATGTCGTTATGAATATAATGTTCGTTGTAAATTGTTTTGTATAATCGACAATATAATATTACTCAATTGGAAAAGTGTTATTTCATGGCTTTTAACTACTGGTATTTTGATCAGTCGGCAAAGGAGACATCATGAAGAAACCTGGACTTATAATTTGAAAGAAAGAAAGAAAAGAAAGAAAAAACATTTATTTGAAACTCGCACAGAAAATAAATACAATAATATAAATATATACAATAAAATAAATACAATAAATTTCTAACTATGTATAAATTCAGAATCCGCTTTGCGGAAGCGTAGTGACTGCTCAAACCTTCTCCTTATGAGAAAAGGCCTTTGCATGGCAGTGGACACTGATGGGCTGATGATGTGATTTCAAAAATGTCAGTCTCTTGTGCTCGATATTGCAATTCACTGCACTTTTTCTATTGTTATTATTATAATGAAGTCTGATTTGACTACGAAACTACTTGACAATTAAATTGGAAATTTAGGTACGTGACAATAAAACCGTGGAACACAGCCGGTATTTTAAAATATCACAATTGTTGTTGTACTTTTCTATAAAATCATAAGGAAAAATTTACAAAATAATGTAGCAGCCGCAAATCGATCGAAATCACATACAAAGCGTTATTTTGAACGAATATTTATAGTTAGTTTTACCGAAAAATAAAATAAAACTCCATCGGTTGATATACATATTTATAAATAAAAAATCTGAACCTCGCGTTGGTTAGATTTTCCATTCATATCAATATATTCTGTGATGATACAAAACATTTGTATAGTCGAAAAATAATTGGCCATTTGTCAAATAAACTGATAAAATATTGTAAAACAAAAATGTTAAATAAAACAATAGTTTTTTCTTATTTAGGTCGCGTTTTGTGGGCGGTTGTACTTCGATGTTCGAGATTGCATTTACCACCTGCGGTTGGCTATTTAGTACACTCAAACACAGAAGTGTAAAACTTGGTTTAGTTTTTCTAATTATATCTTAAGTCTATGTATTCAGTTTTAAGTTTGGTGTCGTATTCGATCATAATAATATAATAATTATGTAACTTAACAAATTGTTTTTGATTGGTGAACCTCTTTTTAGATCAATTAATTATCTTTAACATGATGAGCGCAATGAGGGAACTCATGTGGACTAAGCTCGCGGAGGATTTGGCCTTAACTGTTATCTTAGTCACGTAAATATTCGAGGAAGATAACTCGACTAGATTCAAGCCACGCTAGTGTTTCATATTCATGTATAGTATTATATTACGTATCATGTGTTGCAACAATGTACTAAATTATAATTTTATTCGTTATAGGGAACATGAGCACATATTTAAAGTGCCTAGAAGTATTCGATTTATAAACGAACCATGTTAACTCGATTCAATGAAACTGCATAGACTCGAACCTTCGTGCTTGCCAGCGGGCGCTGGTCATTTTGCACTGTTTTTAATCACTGCCTAGATAAACTGCTTTTATTTTTTTTATTTCAAAACTTCTCCACCTGTTTTCGTACAATTGCATAACAAACATATAAATACACAAACATTAATCAGCACCTACGTAACATAAATCACAAGCATAAACAAAACAGAAAACAAACACATTTTAAACAAAGCTGAGAGAACAGTGAGCGAGATAACTAATCCAGGAAGCATAATGTATTAAAATGATTACATAAAACTGTTGTTCCTCATTACGTGTCTTGTTTATAAGTTTCCTTTCTCGATCCAGAAATAGTTTGTATATCCCCAATATTGTGTAACACACGCCCTGTAGACGTAAACTATGGAGATTATTTATAAAAGCATCATTTTGTATATTTTGGCCATGTACCTACTGTGAGAACTTTTGTTGGGTATGAGTCAATTTGGTAGGTATATTTTTTTCAAAGTCAACGTCAAAGACAATTTTATTTATTTCGACTAAACCATGAATTGGTATTTTTGAAACGTCGAAATAGAATACGTCTATCAGTTTTTTCGTAAGTAAAGCTAGATGCTAGTTCCAAAGTGTAGAGTCTTGAGACGCTACTTGTTACTACAAATAACGTCTTATTTCTAAAATAATAAAGTATAATTTAGTGATAATTGTAGTTGGTAATCACGATCCACTCCTAGCTGATTTAAAACAATCGTTTTACAAATAGCAAGAGATGGGACCTGCACAAAATGCCTATCTATGTACCTACCTAACCTTACCTCAAAAAATAATTGCTGAGCGATCGCTTGCTTATGTTACTTGAAGTGCTTTCGATTCATAAGTAATCAAGTTTATAAGAAATATTTTTATAATTGATGTCATCCTATCACCACAAGAATAAATCGGAATCAAGATGCTTAGAAATTAGAAAGTTTAAAGTCTCCATTATTTGTTACCGCCTTTATCTTTGTCACGCATTTTGCAACACATCTTTATTCGGTAACTTAAACCAAGATAGAATCGTAACCAAAACTAAGTAACATTACAAAGGTCGGCAGAAATCAAATAATTTCCAAGTCGACCCATTTGGTTGCGTCCATTAATCAATGTTTAAGGTAATATTAATTTTGTGGCGGTACACAGAATGTTCCCAGAACAGACCTGCTGGTTAGACTATGATAAACTGTTTTAATATATCCGTTATATTTTTAAATTGAATGAAATTATAATGGCGCCTCAAGTCACAGAACTGGTAATGAAATGACATATGGATGTGTGAAATAGTTTCATTTAAATAGTTTTGTTATACTACTTAGGGTTCTGTACACAAATATAGGAACCGATTTAATGATGTAACAAAGAAGTGAAGACAGTGAATCTGATTGAAGAAATAACCATGGAGTTGCTTGCTAGTTTTTCTCCACAGTAACCTACACTTTGGGACGAGCAAATAGTTTCACAAGAGTACAGACTTTTTGAATTATGGATATGATGGTCTGTTTGAAATAAATAATTTTATCTATAGTCTGCCAGATTATAGTTAAAATCAATAAGTTTGTAAAATTAATCAAATTGTCATTATATCTAGTCTATTCGTTGCAGGACCCTGTAGTTCAAAACAATGGTGACCACTTCAACGTGTTAAAAAATGTTTGAAAATTTCTAGCATAAATTTGATTAATATCTATTCTTGAGAAATAGGTTTACGCATCGTATGGGACTATTATCACACATATTTACAAAAATACCAAACTACCAAAAAATGTTCAGAAAACGAAAACAAAACGGCAACCTAATCCAAAAATCCCAATGTTTACAATACAAATCCTATTTTTGTAACAAAATAATCCGAGGTCCAAAATGTACATTCTTACCTCAAAACTACTGCATCCAACGCGAGATTATGACAAATGGCCGGACCATCTATCTGTTACGACAGTGTGTAGGCTACAATGGGTCGCTATGACCCCAAGCTACAGTGCACGGGTTATATTGGATATCAAGATTTTTTGACAATAAAAATGGAAATGCATTTCTGGATTCTTCTTTCTCTTTGAATGACAATGTGTAGTCGTAATGCAAGGTCGATGTGTTCTGTTACGCATGTGTTTCGTTGGTGTGAGAATATATTACGTAATCGAGAAATGATTGTGTTCAGAATGTGAATTGAAATGAAACTGTAGACAAAAAGTGAAATTAGTGTTATAGCAGTCTTATAATGCACGTAAGTTGCATGTAAGTTATAGGTCACGGGCTGGACTCTAGAACGAAAGTTATGAGCAGCAATTCAAGTATAAAATCATCGTAACGTGTTAAAAACATTTTCTTAAGAAATTAGTTCTCAATTTAAAGTCATATTATTAAAGTTAAAAAAAGAATTCATTTCCGAAATTCTATGTCAAATAGGTAGGTATCTAGGAAATTATTGAATATTCATGTAGCTCCTATTATCAAGCCAATAAAACAAAAGCATTACTGCAGCATGTAGGTATTTTGCTTACAAAAATATTTAATAATGTTTGCAATTTCAAGTTTCTCTCGGCAAAAATCTCTTATTATGAAAATATTTTATCTACCCATTGTTTAAGGACGTAGCGAGACAATGCGCTTGGAGTATTGTTTCGAAAATACTCGTGTTTTAAATGGCTCTCGTACGAGTAAATAGAAACGAAAAAATAATAAAAAAATACTGGATTTTTATTCAAAAACTGCCCAACATATCTAACAGAAAACGAAACAAAATACATCTATTGGAAACGTACATCTTCTGCAACCATATGCATTTATCGGTGGACAAAAATGTTCGTTCTATTTTCAAAAAAATCTTGATTACGTCACAGCGTGCAGCAAACCGCCCATAAACTCGCGACCCGAAAATCAGCGATTTTCTTTTTTTTCGCCAAAGCCCCAACAATTGGCGTTCGAAAAAGTTCGACGTAGAAAAAAAAGAAAAACAGCGTAATGGGCAATCGGAAAGTTTCAAATACACTCATCCCAAAGCACCGCTGAGATAAACGATTCAAAAGGTAGTAAAAATGGGGGAAGGGGGAATCTCTACAAAGTTTACCAAAACGGCCGACAGGTGTCCTCGAACACCCCGGCGAAAGTTTCCGGAATTAGCAAAGTGAGGGTTAGATTTTTTTTTTGGAAATTATGCTACCTCTTCTAAGGATCCCGGTGAAATATAAGTGTTTTCTTAAATCACTTACTTGAAAAGTTTCTTAACTGGAATTAAAAAGTTGAAAGGTTTTGCTGCGAGTACCTATTTAGGATTGGGAGCTGAGGGCCGTGTTTTTAAAAAGAGCTGACTTAAGTAAGTTTTGTTAAGATTATTTTGGATAAAATCTTAGATAAATCTTTTATGAAATACAAAATGAATGAAAGCATTTTTTAGGTTTAATCTTAATCCTGCTTTGATGAAGATAGATTTTTTTACCCAGTAACAATGGATAGTCGTATTGGTGCGTCAGTAGGCTTGGCTAGTGGATATGGAATGAAGATATTATTACTATTAGATAATAGAAAAGTTCAACATATCCATCTATCTATCTACATAATTATATATCTTTCTGTTGTAGTGAACCTATATAGTCAACATGAGAAAATGGATCCACATTACTTCATTAAAACAATACAAATTGTAATGGACATGATGAACTCCAGTGTTTCGGTATTTTCATAGTTGTAACTATTGTGGAACCTTTTATACAAAAAGCGTAGTAGAAACACAACCAAATTGATCATAAAATCGAATGTCAAAATTATATATTTTGTCTCTCTAAAACAGAAAAAGTCTCTACAGTTTGTAAAGACGTCGTAACATAAGTATCTGCAGCAACTTTTCCCAGGGAAGTAAACGATATTTGAGCCTAGTTAAAAGGCAAACTCCAGTGTGCAGTGTAGTATTACCAATTCGACTCAGTTTGGTAAATTACGAGAGCCACCGGTAATTCTAAGGGAGGAACTCGTTACGAGTCTGCAGTTAGGAGGGGAGGATAATCGGTAAATATCAGTTACGACAGATCAGTTGTCTTCGTAGTACTTAGGTCTCGTTTACGTACGTGCGGGGCGTTGCGCGGCGCGTATTTCGTTTGTCGTACATTACAGCATCAAGTCGTGTCAACGGCCGTGCAAACACAAACATATAAATATCACGAGCAATGTATGACAAACCGCACATCGCACCGCACAACGTACCGCTTAAACGCAAACGAGGCCTAAGTTTACGAGTACTTTTTGCTTACGATGGTTCCAGTTTTATTTTAGCAAATACATTCCTTACTGTAGGATTTCATTCGAAATTACATCATGGGTCGTGGATGCGTTTACAAACATACCATTTCACATACACAGGACACTTAGTCCCGAAACAATCTATGGATCACACAAGGAGTTGTTTTGTACTTGAATCAAACCTGCAATTTGTCGTACGGCTACCGGTTGCCCAGTCCTTTTGGGGATTAGTGATTGGGAAGGGATTTGGTGAAGAAGGATTGGGCCTCCGGTAACCTCACTCACACGGCTAATCACAACGCAGTGGTTGTTTCACGCCCATTTTCTGTAAGGCTGTAGTATCACTCCGGAAGAATCGACCCATTCGTGCCTAAGCATGGCTCTCCTACACTTCTGTTAGTGGCTTTTCCCACAGTACTAGGATAAAAGTAGCTTGTGTGTTATATTTTTTTTTATAGAATTTCTTTAAGTTAACCATCCTATTGCTATTATCTCTATAGACTCTTTTTTGAAAAAATCGTTATTAACTTAGATCTTGATATGGCGCATGAATACAAAGTTGCGATAAAAATCCATGTTTCTTGTTTTTATTTCCATGTTTCTTGACTTAAAACGCTCTGTAGCAAACAACCCGAAGTAATTAATGCGTTATAGGCATTTGTCTTAGAAATTTCCCAATTCCGATACGTAACCACAATCAGTATACCAAAATAATTAGCCATTAGACTCCTATAATGGTCCTAGAACTAAATGATCTTTCTGTATACACGAGTTGTTAATTATATGAATAGTGTTTGTAATCAAATACCATTGACTGGCAATTCGAAATTAATTGATGCTGTTTACTGGTTTCTATTGAAAACTGAGAGCGATGTTTATCGAACTGTATACTGTTAGGACATCTGAGCGTCGACGCTATTTATTTTGTATTATATTTAATTTATTTCAATTATTTTCTCCCTCGCATCGCAAAAAGAGTGGACCTATTCTGTTCTTCGTCTTATTTAAATGTCATATACATTTTATGCTTTTTACACATCTATACTAATATTATAAAGAGGTAAAATTTGTAAGTTTGTATGTAGAGGGTATTCTTTGGAGAAGCTGGATTGCCAAAATTCTTTCATTGATGATAGCTACAATGTTGGAGCCGAGCAGCAGGCGAAACCGCGCGAGAGTAGCTAGTAACTTATAAAAAAAGAATAATGGAATAAAACATCGAACAAATTCTAAACAAACCTTCGAAAACAGAACGCACAACAAAATCAAATACAACGGACAAAACAAACCTCAAACTATTCCAAAATCAAATACATATTCAGCGAGTTTTTATTAAAAATCGTGTCAAACGCTTTTCTGGAATCAAAAAAGTGAAAAAAATATAAAAACTAGAAAAAATCTTGATTATATGTGCTCCCGCGCTAAATTGAATTTCTGATTGGTAGAAATCAAAACAAAGCTGGAATCGGTTCAGTGGCCAGTAACAAAAATAGGCCGGATTTGGCGTACCGTTTACACAGCCACCACGGAGAGAAAAAATATAAAAACAGATATGCCAGGAACGAATCTATCTCGTATCGAGGGAACAGTATGATTCATGTCGTTTGTTTGTTTGGAAGATAGTGGGGTCCAATGTTTTGTTTTCTATCTATATGAAATAAAATAAAGTTGCATTGGAGACGAATTTGTAAACAAACCTTGTTTTATAAACACTGTTCTATTTCTGAACATGATGTTAGAAACAATTCTAGTAAAACAAAATCACATCACGTCGTCAGTTTATAAGTGCCCACTGATGGGCAAAAGCCTATACGGCGAAGGTTTGAGCATTAATCACCACGCTTGGTTATTTCAAACTCAAGTCCTGGTTTCTTCACGATGTTTTCCTTTTCTGTATGTCAGTGGATCATCAAAATAATAATCGAAGGAAGTACATACATACAACTCGGAATACTCACGTTCGTACTTGCCAGGTTTCCAACTCGTATTCTCATGTATGAGAAGCAGGCGCTTTAAGCTTACGGGCCACCACGACGGAAACAAAATAGACATATAGGTATATTGACATGAGATAATTTTTTACAATTAACTATAGCAGCCGCTAACTAGAGAATTGTGTGGACATACTAACACAACTTCTCTTTGCTAATATTAAAAATACTAACAATGAAATAACTGGAAGAAGAAGTATCCACGTGCCCCTAAAATGGGACATGTCTGTATGCATTGCAATCCAAACCGTTACTGTTCGAGAATGAATGCAAAAGAAAGACTAGACATGTTAGTTTTTCCAAGTTTCCAGATATAGCTGTTAGAACGTTGAATGCTTTCAGTTTTTCAGTATTCCACTGCAATGGAACTGAAGGATGTGTTTTTGAAAAGATCAAAGTGAGAACAGATTTGCAAGGATTGAATTTTTGCAACAACATTTTTGAGAGTGTCTTCTTTTGTATGTGAGTTTGCCATTTTAATTGTGCTCTCATGTTCAACGATAGAAAAAGAAAGTTGTTCATATTTTCTTTTTCATTGAAGTCGTATTCTTAGGGAAAGCATCTTTATCGTAAGACTACTTTTGGTATTCTTTTTCATTACATTAGATTACTTTAATATAAAATCTATTTTATCCTGTTCAAAACTATTATTATATTGTGTTGTAAAATCATTGAATCGGTAAGGCCTAAAATCACGCCAAACGGTACAATAACTTTAATTAAAATAAATACGTTTATATGATTTCAGAACATTCACCTACTAACATTTTGCACAGTTTATCTAGATACGGAACATTCGACTGTAATGTTATCTTTTCTCCAATGGGAAAACATCACAAAGGGTTTCCTAATTTAGGAACGTTCTCACACAGATATGGGTTGGAATATCAAAATAAGCTGAGTAGCAGCGTGTGCGCACATTGTTCATTAATTTGTTTACCTTATCTTGCCCTTACTGAGAAAGGTTTTACTTGTTTATCAAGTACTGTGGGATGGTGAAGAAGCGTTCTTTCTAATACCATTAAAAATTACTTCGTTGTCTTAGGTTTTAATTATAATGTAGGCTAAACAAAAAAACACACTTTTTGTGACGAAGATGACAGGAAAATGATACATTCAATAATAAAGAGCAAGCCAGTGTCAGACTATGTATTACTACTAAGAATTTTAAACTTTAAACATACTTTGCTAATCTGATCAAAGCGAAATAAAACAATTCAACTTATAATCAGACTAAAGAAGCAAACAAGGAAAAACTTATAAGACGGAATTTAATAGGAGATCTTAAGACTTAAACGACAGATGAAGCTAATACTTCAATAGTGCACAAACGTGGCCTTAATTTAACTCAGTAGCCTTACACAAAGCTCGCATCACCTGACATAATCGTCGCTCACGACACCTATGGGATGCGATGGACCGCTTCTAATTAAATCGAACATCGACAGAGCATTTCGCATTGTCTTCACGGGAACTCGCTTCTATGAACATCGAGATGTTTGATGGTTTGGGAGAATTCCAATTCCGGAGATACGATGCTGATGGAATCTTCCAAGTTTCATTGTTGCTTTGTAAAACGCCATTTGCAGTGAGCTCGTGTTATTGGTTTAAGATCTATGTAATATGTGCCTAGAAAATTAACATGTGATTGATTTTACTTTTGAGTGTTATGATTGATGTGTGTGATGAAGTTGTTAATTTTGATAACCGAAAAAAGGTAATAATTTCACATTTGGAAACTAAAACATTTACTGTTTGAGTGACTGAAAACGTTACTTTGTAGAATGTAGCTTAAGATCATTCCTTAAGATATTTCAACATTAAAAGATAAAGAAACGAAACCCCAAAACGTGGCTTTTAAGGAATTATAAGCGTCTTGTTTCAAACGCTAACCTAAACCCTAACCTTCAAAGAAACAAACTTAAGACAAGAATTCTATTTCCAGAGCTTCTAGGAACAAGTCATTAAGTCCCTGTAATCTTATAACTTGGACTTTGAATGTATCTGTTTATTGTTTGAGTTCGACAAACAGACGGACATACAGAGTTCGTCCGAAGTTCCCTTTGCCTTCAACGAATGGTTCCAAGTAATGACGGGAAGCGTCCGAGGAACGAACAGTAGCTTTCCAAATGTTTTGATGTTCAGTTTATTGATTGCTATTATAATTTATGCATGATGCTGATCTATAGCAGCTCAGTCGTTAATGTTGATTTATTTATTCTGAATGTCTGTTTTGTGAATTTTTATTGGGCATTTCTATAGACTTCGCAACGATTCCATTTAAGCTATTAAAATAAATAAATGTTTTTTGTAGCATGATAAATTGATTACGTATTTTGTAGTCTGGTTAGAATAGAAGTGCATACACACCCATACAATGACAGGATATTCGACTTGTTCGAATTCAATTTTTTTGCCTGGCTTCATTTGATAAGTGACCTAACACCTACCTCAGTCCTAAATTATTAGCAACACTCAGATCAACGAAATATTATTATTAAACGAAGCTGTCAAAGTTAGATTACTGACGCAGAGCAGACGTGCATTTGACCGCACTCATTTAACTTATAATTAGGTTTTATTCTTTGATGAAGTTTAATTATCAAAATATTAATTGGTCGAAATTGCTAAAATTAATTCTAACCATATCAGACTGACTGATTGGTGCAATGGACAATCCAGTGGCTGCGGCTTATGATGTACTAGCTACCGACCAAGGCTCCGCCAATTTGGAGTATAAAAAGTAGCCTATATGTTAATCCAGGGTATCTACATACTAAATTTCAACCAAATCGGTCCATTTGTTTTAGCGGAAAAAAATAACAAATATACATTCTTACAAAATTTCACATTTATAATATTAAGAGGATTACTAGGATAAGGTAGTAAGCATTTCTACGGTCTACCGTTTTTCTGTTTCTTGTTTTTCGTCGATGATAATAGAGAGTAGTTATAACGTATTATTTTTCAAGACAAAGGCAAACTATTAAATAACTTCTCACGGTCGAAGTAGGAGAAGAGAGAGTGTCAGACTCTTACTGACTATAAACCAACCCGTTACTTCTCCTGGTCTGGGTCGGAGCCGCGGTACATTAAAGTTCTTGCTTTCGCAATGATTCTTCAGTCTTGGTTTTTTTTTTTTGTTTTATTTCACGTCACCAGCTAAATCTTTTAAAACCAGACAAATATCATCTCATTAGGGCTTTTTTTCTATTTTTTGTCAGAAAATAAATCAGAGATAAAGTTACCTTGTCCACAACGTTGACTTATCACAAACATCTAAAATGAATCCCAAAAAAACCTACGAGATAAACATGGGCGCGAAACGCATCGTAACATAAACAGGGGAACATATGCCACGTTACAATAAACAGATCGTTGTACCCTGCGTGCGCGCAGCTGGCGTGCGTCGCTTTTTCCAAACTACCCACATCAAACCATCCGGTAGTTACTTTTTGTGTAACTGATATAATGTTGTTTGTATTTCAATAACTTTTTGGTAACACAGTTTAATTTTATTCTTTATTTTTACCATCATAAGAGTCAATGAGCTTCTCTAGAAATTCAATTTAACAAGTTTAATTAAATTGCAAATGGCTTGTGGAGAGCATCTTTTTAGCTTAATTAGGTTTCGAGTTACTTCATTAAGGATTTCCTTGATAGTTTCTTTTGGTGAATTTTAATGTTTCTCATTTGGATCGCCATTGAGTTTGAGTTGATTTTTGTTTGCTCATTTAAATTGTTGCATTTTGTAAGCTTAAAATTGGTTTAATGTAATCAGGTCTTTGTTGCTTCAAATTAATTTGTTTAAAAACTAATTATTATTGACACCAACACAATATAAGCCGTTCATGATTCTGTTCTCAATGTCAAATTATGTGTGAATGCAAGAGCCACTAAATAAGAAGAAAGCATTAAAATATTACTTTGTATTATCACAAACTCATGTGTCTCTTTTTTTGTATGTAATACGTCGGCAAACGTGCAGACGGATTACCTGATGGTAAGCAATCACGCCGCCTATGGACATCCGCAACGGAGGAGTTACGAGTGCGTTGCCGACGTTTTAGAGATTAGAGTTTTGGAGATGTAGTGATTGGGCAGGGATCGGGGGATGGAAAGAATTGGGCCTCCGGTCAATACGACCTTTTTTTTCTATTTTGCTTTTTTCACGCTGTCCGTACCCATAAAACAAAGATTGATAAATTGTTTAAACAATACAGATATTTCTCAGTGCATCAACATCTCAAATATATGTATTCATCACATGTTTGATTAAACAACATAAATGTTATTTCAATGCCGATAAAACGTTGGTTTATGTTTCACACACTGTTTAATCATACTAGCTAATTCTGAAATGTCAATGACCAGATGCAATTCTGTTCCTAAAAGTTTAAGACATGACAAGATTATATCCTGACTTTTTTATGTGATAGGATGACCTGATGGTAAGCAATCAGGACTCCTGCAACAACGAAGGAGTCGCTAGTGCGTTACTGACCTTTTGGAGATTAGGGTTTTGGGGAATTAAGGATTGTGGGAAGGGAAGGATTGAGCCTTCGGTAACCTCACACGGCGAAACACAACGCTGTGGTTTACTGTTTTCTGTGACGCCGTAGTATCACTTCAGTCGAGCCGACCTATTTGTGCCGAAACATGGCTTAGCACGGTTCTCCCGCACTTAAATTGAGTTAAGTAAAATTAGCCTGTTGTTTTACTTTTTGTTATTTTTTCTTTGAAAATCAAAGCTCTCGTTTTAGCACGATTTTTTTGCCGATTTCACGGAAAATTTAAAGACCTTAATAATTTGTCAATAGACTCACTGATTGTTTTAGAGACTTTGTCTTTTACAACAAACTCGACCAACGTAAAGACCCCTACAGAATTAATTTCATTGAAATCGGAATCAGCTTTAAGAAAGTACCCACTAGCGTAAACACTTCCCTTACTGCAGTCGTTCTATGGGGTACTAAAACATTATGTTGCTGTTATCTAAGTTGCCAAGTACTTACGTAATGATAAGGAATTGTTTGAAAGTGGGTGACAACGGCTTGCATAACGAGTAGCGCCATCTGGTGATAGCAATTGAGACTAATTTTAACCTTTGAATGAAGTGGAACGTTTTGTAGATAATGGTCTCTCATCTGAACAAACTGTCGATTCGTATTAAAATGTTTGTGTGCTTCAGTTTATTTTGTTTGTTGAATTTTGGAGTGAAATCAGTTTTATTCATAGGAAACATTCCTTTCCATTCCATTTATTATGGTGAAAATATTTCAATAATGTGGTATGACTTAATACATTCAATTCCTTTAAAAAATATCTATCTTAATACTGGGTTCATTCTACTTATTACATATACATACTTAATTGAAAAATTATTTAAAAATTAAAAACATTATTAACTTAAATTTAAATTATTTTTAAAAACAAGCTTTTCTATTTAGCTATAAAATAGAAAGCTACACATATCAGAGATAAGATATTTTTATCGATTTAAAGTAAAGTTATACAAATAAGCGCTTATTATCATGTATATTCAATGGCAGCTAAAACAGTTGAAGATGTCTGTTTTTTTGAAAATTCCAGTTTATTTATGTTACATACATTGGATGTTAAAGCTTGCTAGAAAAAACCCCAAAACCTCATATACTTTACACGCTTTGACATATCCACGTTCGTTAATCTTAGAGTTTGTAACTACATTATAACCTCAAACTTTGGAAGGACAGATGTGCAATTTATAAATAGATGTAAAGGTCATGTGTCAGGATTTATGAAAACTGGATAAGCAGGATTAGAACTGTACGCTGCTCCTAATCCCATTAGCAGGGATGAATGGATACGAGTAACAAACTTTTTTGGGAGTTTTTAAATTTATTATAAAGGTCGTGTTCATCTATTTTTGTTAGGTTCTAATTATGTTCTTGTTGAATGGTAAGTTTATTAATATTATAATTACTGCCTTGTTGGTAATAGGCGTTGCTACTATATGTTGAGTTGAGTAGTCTTAGGGATTTTCAGAACACTTGATGATGTTTTTTGTGGCATTTTCTGATGTTGAATATTTATTTGTGTTGATGAAAATAATCAAATGCCTTCTCCCGCCCAGGGTAAGGCGAGAGAGAGTGTCAGACTCTTACTGACTAAAAAACCCCCGTTCCTTCTCCTGCTTTAGGCCGAGGCTGCGGTAATGTCCTTGACTCGATGTTCTAAGATTACTGACGCTGGTGCCAACAACGACTGGAAGCAAAGCGTAGCGAAAGAGTCGTATGTGTTTCATTGTATAGGTTAATACAATAAGTTTGTTCTTTATTACATTGGAACTTGGTACATAATTAAATGCATTAAAGTCTAATTTACTAAAAAAAAAAACAAATTTGTCTACTTATACTGCTAAATATTTTAGTAGCTAAAAGAAAATAATAATTTTAAACTGTAAAAGAAAGGTGTAAGTAGTTTCGTGTCTTATCCGCATTATAAACTACTTTGGCTTTCACCGTTTATGCGGTAATTTACTGCTGAAAAAAAGAACTCTAATTAGACAAAGAAAAGGAATGTATAATAGTGAAAAGGAAACGCTAGTTTTTCTACTCTAGAAACTTTTAACTAGGCACGGGTAAATCAAAATTAAAATTACTTAAATAATGCTCAGAAGAAGACACAACTACAAAATCGAATAATTGTGTGTTTGTATGTTTGTAAGTTTGTATGTAGGGGGTAATCTTTGGAACCGCTAGTCGGATTTACAAAATTCTTTAACTGATAGACAGCTACAATGTCCCTGAGTGCAATAGGCTATAAAACATCACGCTGCGATTAAAATGAGCCGAGCAGCGAATGAAACCGCGCGAGAGTAGCTAGTCTATAATAAAATAATTGACCCAGCGTCATCATTAGTGATTCTAGCGAATAGATACAATAAATATAAAAAAAATACTGTAAAAAATAACATTCCTAATTCTAGAAAATTACACGAGTGTAACATCCCTTAGAGTTTAGATGTAATTACCTACAAAAAATATATATACCTAATATAAAATTCACTTTTATAATTTCGTAGAAAAATAATTCGCGCTCACTTTGAATCTAACCGACTTTATAAAACAAAGTGGTTCTCGGAATTCGCGACTGACTTACAGCTATGAGTGGTATAACACATTATTATTTTAGTAAAAGCTTCCTTAATTAAAAGGGTGTGGATTTTAACTTGTTCCTTTTCTTTTTGTTGGCTGGATATGAACGTGTATTACACGAATAATGTTGGAGTACGTAGAAAACTCAGTTATGAAGCTATGAAGCTAAATAGGCAACAGAAATATTGTGAAGCTAAACGCTTCTTGTAACAGGGTTTGTACTTTTTTGTCGAAGATTATTAATGTAATTGTTTCTAAGCAATTTTTTTTGACTTTGCTCCGTACTATGTTTTTCTCTTGTATTGTAGCGTCCATTTTTCTACGTTGCGTAAAGTATTGTTTTTTATCAATATTATAATGAATCTATTCAATTTCTTTTTTATAAAAAGACACTAAAATTTAGAAAAGTAGTATTCACTTCGATATCTTTAGGTAATATCAAACTATTTACAAAAAAATCATCTGATTACAAGAACTGATATTTAAATAAAGTCATTTAAAAAGTAAATTTTAAACAAAATATTGAAGGAACACTGTAGATACTATATTCAAAATCTACATACACAGTGTCCAAGGTATTGTAGGAGGATGTGGCGCAACAATTTTACGGTCTGCCACGTCGAGGCATGTTTGATGCTCCGTGCGTAAAGGGTGGCACTTGCGTTCAGAGAGTGGCGCTACTGTCGATTTTGGACTACCTCGTGCTCTTATTTAGGTATAGTTTTGGTTGTGTTTTTGTAAAAATATCCATAGCATTATATAAAGCAATTACATAGTTACGCATTTTTTTGTCTGATTCACATTTAACTCAATATAGGCCATTATAAATCGCTGGTGGTTTAAAACGGAATCCGTACAATGAAGTTAGCATTATTTCCAAAATGAACTCTTTTCCAAAAGTATATGAATGCTAAGGGATTCGTAAAGGAATTTCATTAGAAAATTCCTCGTGATTAAGTACGAACCGCAATGCCAACTTTTTAGACCTTCCAGTAAGGGTTAAAAAGGCAACATTTTCTGCTTAATCAAATCTCTTTTGACCGTTTTCATACAAAACATCAGGGGTATATTAGAGTCCTGAATTAATAGGATTTCAACCCTCAACATCTACTTTGATTAGCGTTTTAACCAAAAGTCACTGTTATACAATATTCGACTTTGTTAAACTGGGATTAAAGGATTAAGTTGATTAAACCATATTTTTAATCACAGAATGTTGCATTGTAGATTAGCTTTTTTGGCTTTTGTTATTGTGTTTAGTTTTCAATGCATTGTTTGTTTGTTTAATATTTGCATTCATTTAATTTATGCGTCAATATTCGATAAATTTGCCTATCAATAATTTCTACTTTAAAATAAAAATGGGTGAAATAAAATGGTGCTTAATCAAATAGAAATCAAAATATGTACTATCTACACAACCATTTATACTGTAGTTTTAATTAATAACATAGACCTTGTCGCATTTATGTGTCCTTGATTATATAAACAAAAAAATAACGATTTTATGAGTCTTCAGCTCTTTCTATTAATTTTACAGTTATAAAAAATAATGGTAAACAAATTACATAATCACAAACAAGCAAAAACATAAATTACGACCATAGTCGAAAACTACTTAAAACAATAACTCAACATTATTACGAAATCTCATTTCAAACTTGAAATTAACGAAGTCCGAAAACGCAAACTAAAGACCAACTTTAAAAGGCATATTATAAGGACTAACTACCAGGAGTTTGCTTATTATAGAATTTGGTATAACAATGTAAGTACCTACATATAAAAAAATCAATCAACCAAAGGGAACCTCAAAGAATTAGTTGGTTATTGTCCTTTCTTTGGTTTTGTCCGTAATGGCTAGTTAGGGGCGTCTTGGTTACTTGATCCTAATATCATTTAGGTTTTCTCTAAGACTTTTGACATTTCGATATTTATTTGTTTTAGAAGTTAACTCAAATAAGCGTCGTCATCTCTACTCTTCTAGTTGGTTACACTACAGTTTATGTAGGCCTAGTAACTTAAAAACACAAAAAATTCTAATATGGCACAGAAGACATTTACAAGTGTAGGATAGCCATCATGCTATCCCTGCCTCACAGACAACTTGCGTGAAACAACTACATCATTCTGTTCTGTTCCGGCTTCTCAATGAGAAATACTCATTTCTCAAACTTTTCCCCTGAAGGCCGACAACGCACTTGCAGCTCCCCTGGTGTTGCAGGTGTCCATATGCGAGCAACTTGCTCATCATCAGGTAACATGTAGAATAGTTTACTCACTATACGATCACACGTAGGCTACTTTTTACCCCAAAACCGCTTCTAGAAGCTTATAAACACAATGTTGGTTTTTATACTGTCATGTAAACACATGAACACTAAAACAAAGAATTGGCCATATCGCCTAACAAACATGACAAAGTCATTTCTATTTTATTATCCTACAACATAGGACTGAAAAGGACAGACAACAATGAAACAAAGTAGATACAGAATCCTCACCTAATAATATTTCAGAAGTAACCATATTTATCTACATCTCGCTAAACACGTTGTACAACACGTTGCAAGTCATTTGTTACAACTTCAAAAGAACCAGCAACGACAAGGACAGACAAACAAACAAATAATTTATTTATGTAACAACCTATTCATGTTACCACAACTAACAATTTTATAGTATTTTGTTTAGCTTGAAATTTTATTAGTTCCGCATTTATATTGGCGAAATGAATGAGGAATTTAGCTCTTGCTGGTAACTCTGGAATGCTTTTGAAGGCTTACAAAGAAGCGATGGTTAAACCCAGGTCTAAACTTAATAATAGAGGAAGGATTCAAGTTGAACACAAAGGTGAATTGCGGTTTTCTAAGGAGATTGCTTGCAGTGTGCCTAGTAGGATGGTCTCCGGTGACATTTTTGCTATAAAGTGTAACTAGTGATTATATACTATAATGCCGGTTTACGATGTTTGTGAAATGTGACAGAGAATGTAAAGAATAAACTAAGTGAGCAATTAATAATGTGTTTTTTGGAACGGTTTGAAGAGAGGATCAATCTTGATGTTAAGCAATTGTCATCGCCCATGGACAACCTCAGCATCTGAGAAGTTGCAAGTGCGTTGCTGGCGTTTTGGGGATTGGGCATTAAAGGGCCTTTAGTTACCTCACTCACACGGTGAAACAAAACACTGTCATTATTTTACGCCAGTTTTCTATGCGGCCCTGATATCACTCCGGCCGAGCCAGCCTATTCGTGCCGAAGCATAGCATTCTCACTCAGTAAAACTTTCAGCGCCATATACTAAGACTATATCAGATAAAACCAACTCGGACAAAAGGATCTTCGTCTTCGATAGTGCATTTCTCTGGCGAAGTACTTACAAACTTTTATATCTAGCTTCAATGTGTTTATGACGTTCTTCTACATACTTATTTGGGTCGTGAAATTTAGTGTTGAAATCGCTGTAATACAAACGAATATTACACAGAACATATTGTGTTTAATAAAAACATCCCAATATTCGCTTGCATCATTAATCTCGACACCTACGTATATCAAAGAATAAACAACAATACTGCTAATCAGTGTTCATTCGTTGCGGATGACTAGCTCTGCAGCGAGGGTAGAACTCATCCCTCTTTTGTCCCTCACAACACAATCTTTGTGCTTATCGCAACGTCACAGAAAAATATTGCCTACCCTAGTTTTTACTTTACTGTTCATTAAGTTCAGTGTATTAACCTCTTAGAAAAGTAAATTTTAATAAAATTTAACCTACGTGTTGATTCATATTAAACGAAAATTGACTGCCGAATTTGCGATTTGAAATTCGAACATCAGCATTTAGAAAAATATAAAAACAAAGTCAATAAAATTTTGCATTTTAGACAGAATTTAAGTGTTGGAGAACCTTGCTTCGAAGGGTTACGAATGGGTCGGCTCGACCGGAGTGATGTAGTATCACTCCTCCTCATAGAAAACCGGCGAAAGCCGGTTCCCGGATGCCCAATCCTCCCCCTCCCCTAATCCATCCCCAATCCCTAAAGTTCCAAAGCCCTAATCCCTAAACATCCAGAAAGGTCGGCAACGCACTCGTGACTCCTCCGTTGCGGGTGTCCATGCAGGCTGCGCTGATTGCTTACCATCAGGTAATCCGTCTGCTTATTTACGGACATTTATCACATCAAAAAGAGAAATAACAATAACTTTTTTTTTCAATCCGAATTTGGCAGTTATCTCTTCTGGTGGTATGAATTGATATGACCTGCGATGGAACACGCCTACCCAAAAGTAAACTCTACACTCGGGCCTTAAAGATCACTATTAGCTAACTTGCCCTAATCAGTAACTTACACAAAGTTATTATTTTGAAAGCAGTAAGTTAGAGAACAATGCCTATTTTACACAATCAATATCAAAGCCATCAGTGAAGCTAGGTGTCCGTTACAAAATATAGATTCGAATTGAAAATAATGAGCGAGAAACTCCTACGTACATACCTATAAATCTCACTGAAACATTATTTAATACACATTATTGTACCATTATGTGTGAAATCAATGTAATGGGCAAATTGTAAAAAAAGAACAAACGATGGAATCAATAAATTTTAAATCCTTTATCAAATGATGAGCATGACATTCACTTATACAAACGAACAACAAAAACTTTGCGTCTATATAAAATTTTAGTTCAAGTAATGTAGGATACATCACAACGCTCCACAAGTTCTCAACGTCAACCTCCTCTACGCTTTAAATAATTTTACAATAGATGGCTATCATCAATCAAAAACCAAACAAATAAAAAAAAACAAACAAATGACTAATTAAAAGTGATCTGTAAAACAGATTGATATATAGTTTGTTAGAGACTTATAAACATATTGTGCAGTAAATCCAGAAGGTCGTAAACGGTGACTGTGTGATCGGTTCGCACCTCCAAAGAATCTCGCGTCCTGATGTCTTTTTCACTGCTCATCCCCTTTTATGACTATGGACGAGTGGGCCAAGTCATAGAAAAGTGGAATATGATTGGAGTAGGAAATGGTTTAGAGCATGGACTGTTTTTAGGTGTAAGCTTGGAATTTGACCTTGATATTGTAGTAGGTAATCATTATTTTATGGTTAAGACTTTTGGTTACATTTTTGCTTGGCACAAAGGTTACATATCAGAGCGCAGATACTAGGAATCTTATAGTCTTGGTACACCAAGAACATTAATGGCATTTCAGGTGCGTTGTAGTCATAACGGAGAAGTTTTAAGCCTAAATGACCACTTACTCAAGAAGTATTGGTACTTTCAAATCTATAGTTATTATAAATAATTAGTATTATTTCCAGGTTTCTTCACAGATTTACCTTTCTCTGTTCCTTCATTAGCGTTTGAACGTGGTGAACTCCTTTGGAAATACAGATTCCATCAATAGGTTAATGTTCTCTGGTTTCTGCTAAACATGTTTTATCCTCTTTCAGCCTTTACCTTAAACCAATCGCCACAGTCGTAAAGATAATGTAGAAGTTACAGCTCTCATAACATTATAATACTCCTGCGTAGCCAAAAGGATATTTGAGTGATAATAAAATTTAAATATGAGTTATGAGCAGCGGGCGCACGGAATCGTAATAGGCTTTATCGTGTGAATACGAACAACACATTATTTAATTTCTCTTTTTTAATAGCTTCTGCATGTGGTTTCAGTTTTATTGCTAAGCTTATTAATTAAAATGTGCTGTATTAATCCGTTTTCCTTAGCTGATTGTGGTATCACGACTTAGTTACAATTTGACCCTTTTATTTGAGTCGTTAATGTAATTGTTTTATGAATCTAGTTGGTGGAATAGGAAACAGTTTTAGTAGGATCAGTCGTTGTGATGCACGTGTCAATTTTTGCAAGGAAAATGAAAAGAGAATTAAAAATATTAGGCGACATTTCACTATTATTAACATAACCAAGGTCAAACCTCTCAGTCTCCAAAATTTCTTAAAGAACCTTTAACGAGTTTATCCATAAATTCGTCATAAATCGAACCTATGGAGACAGACAATAACATCTTGATTTAATTACTAAAGTACTGGATCCGAGTATAACGTAGTGTTCGAATCCCAACTAGATAACTAAGTTCTAAGAACAACACTTTTTAAAATATAGTACCACGACCTCGCCCTGGAGATAGAACAGGGGGGTTTTTAGTCAGTAAGTGCCTGACACTTGTTGCCTTAACCTGGGCCAGAGAAGTCATTTTATTATTTTCCCCTCATAAAAAAAAAGTGACGGAATTTCCTATTTCACAAGATCAGATCCACAAACGTATAACAGAAAAGTATATCTTTTCTACAGACAGTACATCCAAGATCCACGTAACAGTCAACTTTTTTATCCATATTATTATGACAAAATAATATATCATGTCAAAATTCTACAATAGCAATTCAGTTTTATATTGATTCAATTGTTAAACTTACGACTCCATTCTTTGATAAGAATTACAATTCTATACCTGCATTGAGTACCATATTTGTACAAGAAAAGGTTCATAATTTCAGTCAACAGAATTCTCCATCTTGTATTATAAAATCAAACAACTTTCTCAACTTTTATGGAACTGACAAACGTATTAAATAACATATTAATATGAAAATAACATTACAAAATTGTACTCAAAGAAATAAACCAAGTTCTATTATACATAACATATTGTAAACAATATTAAAACATGTTCTTTCTCTGCTTATACGGTTCTTATTCATAGTCCATCCATTTTGACATTGTTCACTTATTCATAGGTCCTTATTTGAATAAGAAAGGATATCTTGTAAGCGTGTGTGCATATCAGCGGGTAAGGCCGGATTTCGTGTGGTTACTCGCGCGTTTAAATTGTGAATTAAGGATGTGTACTAGACGTTATTGTGAATGAAGATATTACTATTATAATAATAATATGACAGTTTTTATCTATAAAATGTTTGTCTTTTTTCTTGAATTATAGGTTAGTCTTAGTTATTCCACATAAGACAACTAAACTAACTAACTTATAAAAATTAGTTATATAGAACAGCAAACGAGCAGGCGTATTGACTGATGGCAACAAGGGAAGAGTTATGTGTGTGTTGCCGACCTTTTGGGGATTAGGGTTTTGGAGATTTAAGGATTGGGGGAAGGGTAGAATTAGGCCTCCTGTAACCTCACTCACACGGCGAAACACAACGCTGTGATTGTTTCACCCTGTGGTATCACTCCAGACGAGCTGACCCATTTGTGCCGAAATATGGCTCTCGCACACTTTGAATTCAATGTAGGTAACTATAATGTTTTTCGTTATCAAAAATCACTATTAACTGCTAAAATTTAATTGAGTAAAACATAAGTGCTTACTACTGAACTTTGTATAAAGTTCATTTTGTCATCAAAAATCTAATTATAAGTAAAGACTATTCGTCTCCATTGTGTCAAAAATGAAAAATGTCAAAAGATAAGGTATGTTACGACGGCTTTATCTAGTTTGAAAACTTTCCACGCATTTTAGTAAATAAGTACATGTATTATGTACTATGTACCTACGAAACAAATTTTAGAACATTATTTATTAAACTGTAATTTAGTTATATATGTATAATAATATTGTTTTTCATGTAACATTCAAATATGGTTGCAAGCCAATCGCAATGTCAAAACCGAGGCATAGCTAGTAGGATGACTGGGGATTGTTGTTACAGTGATCATTATAGATAACTTAAAAAACAAAATGTAAAGGTTTGATTGGTGTCAATGGACCGAATTTGAAAACGCCGAGAGATTTTCAAAAGAGAAGAGTATTGCCGTTGCAATTCTTCGTCGCCGATAGTCACAATTGAACTCTGAGACAACCAACCATGAGCCAACTGGTACTGGTCTTTCCTAACAGTATTACATAGAATGGGGTATTTTTGTTACCTTAAATGGAAATATACAGAACCACAAGATAACACAGAAAAAAGGTAGGTGACATTTTGCGAACACATTGATAATAATATTTCAAACGAAAACCACAAAATTTATTTTAAGTTAGGCCAAATTATTTAATATGAAGGTAATCTAAATGATTATAAATATATTTTATTTCGATATTCATATAAAAAACACGATCAACAAAATCAACTTTTTTCAACCAACAAACATTATTATCATCCTCACTTTAAAACCAATACTAATCGTTGATTAAACAATAAATCAACAACGATTCAAACAAAAAACATAATCTAAAAACACCATAGCGTTCTTCATTACTATCTAAATATATCTATAGATTACCTTTAAAACCCCATAGAAACACCATCACTCACCTGTGAACAAAAGAAAGGTTATTAATAGTCATTCTTATGATAAAACATAATCTATTAACTCAGCATGAGGATTTTATTGGATCAATAACCCATAACTTTTTTAAGGACCTTTTTTTTGTTGTTTTCGGAGCTCCGCGGTGCTCAAGGAAAAAAGCGGGAACACTATTGTTTAAGTCAAAGTCAAAATCATTTATTCCAACTAAAACATAAATAGGTACTTTTGAAACATCAATGTAGAATAGGTAGAATAGTAGTCTGTCAGTCTGTTTGTCAGTGAAGCTAGGTTTATTGCTAAGAGTAAGCCTTTTTTTGATGAGCAAAAACCCTCAAATGGCTTGTCCCGCACAGGGTGAGGCGAGAAGGAGTGTCAGACTCTTAGTGACTATAAACCACCGCATTTTTTTTCCTGCTCCAGGCCATGGACGCGGTATATTATTGTGTTTAACCCGCAACCCCGAGGTTAAGAAAACGTTGTTCGTGCGTACGTCTATTATTCTGTCTGTCATCAGCTAGTACCTATCTGCGATACTTTGCACAGCAGCCACTTCACCAACCATGCAGTCATGAATACTATGTATTCAGGTATGGTTGAATCAACAAGTCAATCATAAACAAATTTAATTTATTTTATTACAGTCATTAAACCACTCTTGATGGCCCTAATAACCCAAATCGCACAATAATGTTCACCCATCATTATCCAAACCTTCATAATTTGCTTTACTTTCTCTATTCAACGTCATTAAGTATCTTCAAACTTCTTCAATGGAAACCAGCAAATTGCACAACGGTGAACGAAATATCCGTTTGTGTGTAGTAGTTTTTGAGATCATTACAAATATACATACAGAATTGGCTAAGCAAAGATTGGTGATGATAAATATTTAATCGTTGTGTGCTGATTATGAGTGCAAATTATATAGATCATCTCATTAGAATTGTCAATACGACTTGAATTATAGACACGGAGAAGTAATTAGTGACTTGCGAGTTTTAGGGAATTGATCTTAATGTCATTGTTTACTAAAAAACAAGGAATGAAAATGTGCAGTATTGAATAAAGACCTTTTGCTTTGGATAACCAAAGATACCCAACGTTTATTTACTGAATTGTTTTGATTAAATTCAAAAAGCTTATCCAATGATTGCCTTAAATGTAAGAGCGATAAGTTTTCGTTAACACTTTCATGCTTAATGTCTAACTATTATTTTGTCTTCTATGTGAACCGGGACATTGTTCATTTTCTTCACACTAAGCAAAAACTACGCCTAATGCTTATCTACTTAACATTTGCCAAATAATATGCCTTGGAATACGTAAGAGTTTTGTTCGATCAATGAAAAGTTGTAGTTGGAATAGACCAGTAATTTCTTAAATACCTAGCCATTTTACAGCATCTAGAATATTACCACATGCAAAGCAACACATCAACAAATTAAACAGGAGCAGAACTTGGGCAAGTCTCAAAAATTCACGCAAATCTATCGTTTAAGTTGGTACGGCCGAACCGTTTATACCTGTCCGGCTCGATCCACGGGGAACGATAAATTAAAGTCCGCAGTACCGATCTGATGTATTTATTCCGTCGAGAGTTTTTACCGCCCGTGTGTAAGGGCCCTTGATAAATCCGTCAGTTTACTTCCCTTTAAAAACTTTAGCAGTTAACCGTTTGTGAGATGGACGTTTTGTTTGTTTATTGAATGCTACAGATGCTGGTTTTAAATGTAATGTTAATAAATAGAAGATAGAGGTTGAAAGATCTGCAATTACATCTATTTAGTTTTGTACGGGAATGTTATCAAATGCCTTCTCTCGTTCAGTATTACGAAGTTGTAAGTAACAGAATTAATCGGTTTTATCTTCAAATTCTTATATTTTTAGAAGTTACACAGTGGGAGTTAATATCAATCTATTGATACGTATGGATTTCTAATAAAATGGCATTTTTGTGTAGATAAAATCATAAAATAACTTTTTTTCATCAAAAAATCAAAACCCACCTTGTTCCTTTTCCTGCTCCAGGCCGAGACAGCGATACACTATTAGATTTGCAGCTTTTTTTATGTAATTGGTCGGCAAACGAGCACACGAATTACCTGATGGTAAGCAATCAGCGCCGCCCAAGGACACCCGCAACAGGGGATTTACGAATGCGTTGCCGACCTTTTAGGGATTATTGATTTGGAGATTTAGGGTTTGAGGAGGAATTGGGGGCGGGGAAGGATTGGGCCTCCGGTAACCTCGCTCACACGGCGAAACACAACGCTGTGGTTGTTTCTCACTGGTCTTCTCTGAGGCCGTGGTATCACTCCGGTCGTGCCGACCCATTCGTGCCGAAGCATGGCTCTCCCACACTTGCTTGGTTTAAGGGCTTGATTGGAGATCGCAGTTATTAAGATTAAGGTTAAGATCTTTATTGAATAGTTATCCTTATCTCTAATGGTACTCACGGAGAAAATAGGTCTGATGAAAAATATATTCAACTATACCATTATGTCATCACCACAAAATTTATACAGAAAAACCTGAAAGCAATAAAATAAAATGTGATGTCATCAGATCAATTTAGTACATACGTAGACCGCAAAACGAAATCCGTTGCGGTCCTATTGATAATCAACCACAGTGTGGCTGGTCAGACCACAACGATATAAAAGCTTGGTCCTCCTGTCATGTGCGGTTCGTGTGGACACACGAATACTGTTTGCCATTTTTTGTTCAAGTTCTAAAAGAGCATGATGTTTTCCTATCAATCCATACGTTGTTTTGGAGTTTTTATGTGTAGCTTTACTATGAGTTAGGTAGGCAAACGAGCAGACGGATTACTGACAATGGTAAGCAATCGGCGCTGCCCATGGATATCCAGCTTCAAGTCCATCTCTGACCCTTTCTGAGTTGTTAGGGTTTTGAATATTGAGCATTTTGAAATCGGGAAAGGGAAAGGATTGGGCTTCAATAACCTCCGCCACGTTAGGAAAAACAACGCAAGTTTTGTTTCATGCCCCAATGTTAAGTGTGGGAGAGCCATGCTTTGGCACGTATGGGTCGGCTCGACCGGAGTGATACCACGGCCTCACAGAAAACTGGCGTGAAATAACCAAAAAATTGTATTTCGCCGCGTGGGCGAGGTTACCGTAGGCCCAATCCTTCCCCTACCCCACCTCCTTGCTCGTTTGCCGACTGATCGCGTAAAAAAAAAAATTCGTGATGCCGTGCTATTAATGCGGTCAATCCAGCCCACTCGTGCCTAAGCACAGCTCTCCCAAACTTAGTATCAACACCATAGTCAACTACTGTTGACCTTGAAAGACAAACTATTATAACAAATTACACAACAATGCCATTACATTAAAACAAATATTATATTATTTTCTAGCAAATCTGGACATTTGCGTGTTCAAACCAACAAACAAACTCTTCAGCTTTATAATGTGAATATAGATTACCCAAGTCCACAGCTTACAAAGTCAAACTTACAAGAATACAATGGCACAAACATCGCAGAGAATTTCTCAGACGGCATTACAATATGGCCGCGGTACTGTAAAATACATAATGTATATACTTAGATACGGCTGAAGATTTCAGTGCTAAAACTGTGTTAATTGTGTCTTCAGTGATAACGTAAGACAGTAGATTTATATGTTGTAAAAATGACCTTCATTGTATCTTTGTAACTTTTTAAAATGTTGTTCGTTTCAATCCTTATAATTAATAAAGTAGGGTACAGGTAGTGATTTGCGCTCTCAAGAAAATGGTTTTTTTTTTGTGAGGGGAAAATCATCAAATGACTTCTCCCGCCCAGGGCCGGGCAGGAGGGAGTGTCAGACTCTTACTGACTAAAAACCCCCCTGTTCCTTCTCCTGCTCTGTGCCGAGGTCGCGGTGCCTCATTGCGCTTACCCCGCAACCCCGGAAGAAAATGGGTAGTTACCCATTTTCTTAACAGCAACAGAAAAAAGTTGACTGTTTGCGCCTTCAGTAAATGAAATTCTTCAAAAAATATTGCTCAATATCTTACACTGAAAATAAACATTTTTGACAACAGTTTTCGAAACATATTTTAATCCTTTCATTTCAAATTGAAACTTTGATGACATTTCAAACAAATTACTGACTATCAAATCCCTAAAAGTCACAATGTTCACACCAAATCTATAAAGTTAGATACTAATTACAAACAAAAAAAAAAACACAAAATCAGTTCACCCGATTCCCTACTTGATAAGCTAGCCAAGAATGGCAACTCAGCAAAATTCTTTTCGGAACAAATTCAGCTAAGTCCGAAGTTACTTGAGACACCCCTCACGTAACATCTATAGCCATTGTAGGGGCATCCTGACAATACATCGTAAGGAGCATAAGTGGGATGCTTACGGGCTTGGATTATACTCGGTAATAGGCTCGCCTGGCCCATTACATTGAATTTCACGCGGGTTTTGTGTGTGATTGTGGGCGGCTACGGGAAATATTAATGTGTATTTAAGATGCGTTTTTTGTTTGATTCTAATATGATTCTGTATTTGGTTTTTGTCACGAAAATGTCATATTTGCATGTAATTGATTGACAGTATGGTTGGCGCGGTGGAGTAGAGTAGTAGTGTCAATACGGTAGTTTCCAACTAGTCAAATTCAATACTTTTATCCAAACGTCAAAAACGATACTTTTCTATGAAATTTGTATGAAAAACTGAGCTATGACGTCATAACTTTTTTGCGTCAAACAGCTTACTTATTTCTTAATAATTAGCTAAAAAAATCTAAAATTTAGTATATCGATCGATCGATGAATGAAAGTATTTTTCATTATTTTATTTTTCAATATTTTATTGTATTGAAACTTCGAAATAATTTATCTTTGACCTAGGAAACTACCCAATTGGTTACTGAGTAACGAGTACCTACTGAGGTCGAATTTGACACGGTGTAACATTTCGTGTGTTGCAAAAATGTGTGTTCCGGGTCGGGGTACGTTTTTTTGTTCTTATTTTAAATAAATGCTGTGGTAACTAAGTGACATCTTGGGTTACAAAAGTTTATACATACATACATTATACAGTACTGTAACTTCACTCAATCTTTTACTTTTCGTCAGTAGTCATGTCTCTTGGTAGTTGGTCTAAATTTAATTTAAAAACAACAGTCGAATATGAGTTTCCTTTTTAAATTTTGAAGCACTTATTTAAGTAGGATAATTACTCTTTATCTATGTAAATATGTGTCAAATAAAACAACTTACTTACTTAACTGTATCTCACAGGAAAATCAGCTGGAAACAAATTGGACTGCGAAATATAACTTGAGAACGACAGCTGAAACAAGCTCATGAACTTCGAAAATGAACTCTTTTTCATGAAATAAAATAACGCCGTTACAAGTTTCATTCAACTTGCTGGTGTAGGGTGTCAGTGCAAGCGATTTTTTCGCACCAAAAAAAATATGTACAATATGTATGTACAGATTTAGTCATAATGAGCTTGTTCACAATATAATTATGACATAAAAGTGATTAAAAATTGTATGTTAAAAAATGTAGCATTCAAATTAGCCAGTTTAAGAAAAGGAGTCACTACGGCATCACAGAAGACCGGCATGAAAAAACCACAGACGCTAGTGAGGCTACCAGAGTCTCAGACCTTCTCCTCCTCCAATCCCTCTCCAATACCAAAATCTCCCAATCCCTAATCCCCAAAATTATTTTTAATTAGACATAAAAATAACTACCAAATAACGTCTTATATAGTTACGAGCTAAAAATATAAATTAATATGACTTATATCTATAATACTTTCTCTACGTAAACCACCTTCTTTGGGTCGCGGGGTAAGTGCAATCTGGCACTGCAGCCATGGCCCAAATCAGGAGGAGGAACGGAGGAATTTTAGTCAGTAACAGTCTGACACTTTCTCTCGCCTTACCCTGGGCGGGAGAAGTCGTTTAATGATTTTCTCCTGACAAAAAAACTCTCTCTCTTTAATAATTATATTAACTCAATCGACAGTTCATTCAAACTTAATATAAAGATAAAATTAATTACCAATAATCCCCCGCTAACACTGTGATCATACCTCAAGGAACTCCACAACACGACACCAAGCGACAACACACAAAGTTGAACCCGCAACAATCGCCAAGTACATACTTCATTATATATATGTTTGCCAAGAATTATGTACATACATACATACACACACACATTTATCATACAAACCACGACATTGTTTTAAAAGTTCACATTTCACGAATACTTGTGACGTTTTAATTCAGTAGCTATTCGGTTCCGTATTACCAAGTTGTTTGTAACAGAATTAATGGGGTTCCTGTTCAAATTCTTAAATGTTTTCTTATTATTTTTGTACTATACATTTTTACGTGTTAAATCTAGTTTCACTACACGTAGTTCTATGTTTATAAATCCAGTTTTTCTTTAACATTCTTGAGTTAATCGTTTGATTCATATGGACATTATAACATTATTTTTTGTCCTTGAGCTAATCGTTTGATACATAATATGGGCTTATAGCATATGGATTTTTGAGGGGGATTATTATGAAATACTTTCTATCACCCTAGGTGTGGTAAGAGGAAATTTAAATGTCAGTACACTCTCTCTCTCTCTCTGACTCGACTCTTACTGAGCTTTTTACTTTGCCTTTTGCCTTTTTACTTTATGCTAACTACTCGTATAACATCGCACATCACAAGCCATTCTATGAAGAATGTTATCCAATCAATTCATCCGGCCTGGATGGACCGAGAGTAAGTGTTACTCTTGCTGATTGACCACCCCGTTTATTTGCCTGCTGCGTGCCGGGGCCGCGGCCTGGCGATAATAGCCTATAGCTCCCTATGCTGAGCAAAAGTCTTTGGTCACACGGAGGATATTCTTAGTCACCGTGCTTTCTCAAGACGGATAGGCGATTTCATACTTGTAGGTAATTAGAAATTATAAGTCCAGGTTTACTCACAACTGTTGGTAGGTTGTGTCTGAATAATCTTAAAAAATAAATGTCGCCTGAGCCTCTATAGGTCACTACAAAGTTATCATGTATTCACAACTTGTACCAGCGTGTTGCATTGCACCTTTTGGATGACATGGTTGCATGCCGTACCTAGTGGTTCGTGTTTGACATTTAGTTCATTATAAGTAGTTATGTTAGTGCGAAAAGAGTTCCTACTGTTAAAATGTTTGCTTTGTCAACATGGACCTACAAACCAAAGCAAGAACTTAAAAAATACACCTCTTTTAAAAATTACTTTGACTAACCGAAACCTCTGAATGACGGTGACATTAAAACAATAATTAATCCTTATGCTTTTCCACATAATTATTGTAAAAATAAATATGTATGAACATTTTCAATTATGAATAATAATATGAAATACCAAAATAAGTGATTACTAGAATCGCTCATTCCTTTAAATCGTATGATCGGTCACATTAAAACAGAAAATTAAATTTTACTAGAATTACAAATAGAGCGAATTCGTGACATGGACACCGCAAATAATGTTAATTTATTTATATGCGACTGAGTTGGTTATTAAAATGCGGCTTTTTAATATTATTATAGATAGCCATGAAGAATATAAGCATAGTCTGAGCTTTAGGAGAGTATATTCCCATGTCATTGTTCTGTACGGATGAGCTGACTCGACTAGAATTATACCATTTTTTTTATTGGGACAAGCCCGCCACTGCAACTCCTGTAAGCCAGGATCTTCAGTAGATACAACCATGAAAACACCAGTACACTGAAGTCCGGTGCGTCCCAGGGACATGAATGACTGTCTTGGATCCCGCAACGAAATAAATAAGAAGATATTGTTTAAAGAGAAGAAAATGAAATGTGTGTGATAGGCCCAGTCATTGAGCTAACAACATAACATAATATGTTATGTTGTTAGTCTTCTGTAAGAATATTATTCTTACAGAAGACTATATAACTATAAGAAAACTTGTGTTGTGTTTCGCCGTGTGAGTGAGGTTAGTAGACGTCTTATCATCCCTTATCACCCAACACCAATCATTAAATCGTATATCGCTAAAAGCTTGTAATTTCTCTGGCGTTACAGGTGACAATGGGCAGCGAATTGCTTACCTGCAGATGATCCGTCTGCTCGTTTTCTGACCTGCCCGATGCAAAAGAACTGCCTAAAGTTTGTCTAGAAGAAATCACCTTGTGTGATAAGACCGCCCATTTTTGTAACACAACATTCGTTCACACTATCCAATGCATTGCTACTTGGTGTATGTGTGCAATAAAGTATATATAAATAAAATAAATAAAGAAGACCTAACGACTTCTTGGCAGGCTTAGGAATTATAACAAAACACTTCTTGAGTGAATTAATTGAAAATAACGACGTACTCACGTGAATCAAATAAGAAAAGCTATTTTTTACAGTCGTGGTGGCCCGGAGGTTAAGGAGCCCACTTCTCATGCATGAGGGTGTGGGTTCGAAACCTGGCAAGTACCAATGTGACTTTTTCCGAGTTATATGTACTTTCTATGATTATTTAGACACCACTGACATACGGTGAAGGTAAATATCGTGAGGAAACCTGGACTTATAATTTCTAATTATAAGTTTGAAATCGCCAACCCGCATTGAGCAAGCGTGGTGATTTATGCTCTAACCTTCTCTGTATGAGAAGAGGCCTTTGCTCAGCAGTGGGCACTTATAGGCTGATGATGATGATGATGATGAATAGGTCGGCAAACGAGCTGACGGATTACCTGATGGTAAGCAAGCAGCCCCACCACATGGACACCCGCAACGGAGGATTTACGAGTGCGTTGCCGACCTTTTAGAGATTAGGGATTCGGAGATTTAGGGATTGAGGAGGGATTGGGGGCGGGGAAGGATTGGGCCTCCGGTAACCTCGCTCACACGGCGGAACACAACGCTGTGGTTGTTTCACGCCGGTCTTCTGTGAGGCCGTGGTATCACTCCGGTCGAGCCGACCCATTCGTGCCGAAGTATGGCTCTCCCACACTTAATACTAGCTATACTAGTTTTAGGTTGCAAGCTGCTCAGAAATAAGAGTCCCGTTTTGCCTTGAAACTCGTAGAGCTTTTTCAGTTGATTCACGTGATTGATTCGTTATTTTCAATAAGTTAAGTATGTCACGATAGTTACTATTCAAAAACATCTTGAGTGACAGTGGTTTTTGTCCAATCATAGACCTATTACGGCTGACGATGATCTCCATATCATCAAATGATGTCATTATTGACAGTTACAATTATTGCAAAGCCCCAATGCACCTTTGAGGACCAGAGATTATTGGAACATTTAATTTCGTTCCTGATTAGTGGTTTATTAACTCAGCTGTGTAAGTTATAGGCCGATAGCGAGTGACAAATGGGTACACTCACACACGTTCCCATAAGTTCAGAAGGTGTTGCTAATGGCATACTGCTGACGATTGAAAATAGTGTTAGACAATTTATCATGGAATTACAGAGGAAGTCAGTCGAACTCATACTCACATTATTTTCTTGACGTAAAGGAAAAAAGGAATACGTATTTTTCCACTGACTGACTTATAGCTAGAAAATCATTACTTTTTTATTCATTAAATCCCGAACGACCGCCAGCGTTCGCGTACCTATCGTCTTAATATTGTGTCTCTAATTACCTCGATTGCAAGGGTAAACAGTTTTTCTATAACAATTATCAAAATAGTAAAAAAACAAAATAAAAATCATTAATATTTGCTTTTAGAACACGTATTGTCTAGGTTATTTTTTTACCCGCTTCACCTCTACCCCAACTCTATAAAATTACACCCATAAACAAGTACGTAGTAAATTAATAAATAATAAAGAACCCAATTGATTGCCTCCAAACAACATACTGTACACAATACAAATTCCGCTGCAGTTTACAAATTAAACCCATAATTAATATTCTGAAGTAGAGTTGCATCGATTCGCGCCCAAATATCATTCGCTTTGAATCGCAAATATCATTTGCTAATTACAAAATGGACATTACCATCCAGATTAGTCGGTAATTACGTTTTAACGATAATCTTCTAACATTAATCATTTATTTTATATTTATTTTTTGTTGTTTAATTGGTGTGTGTGCATGAATTCGTGGAAATTACCGTTTTTGCTGATACAAGATGGCGCCACTAGCAATTATGGTCTCGGTAGTCTTTTCAATATTAATTACGTCGTTTGAAATTTTATTACTGATATAATTGAAATCTGATCCAACAGACAAACTGTGTATACAGTTTTGTTGGACATTTTATACTTTTTATAATGTAAAATGTACCTTCTAAGCAATAATAAATAAAAATAAAAATAAAATAAAATTACTTTTAAAGAAGCATGTGATTGTGTTTTGTGAAATTTCCTTTTTCTATGGTTATTTCTGCAAAGAGAAGTTTTCTCAATAAAAATGTTTAAAGCCTTAGAAAGCGTGCAATTGAACAAGAATTTAAATATTTCATTTTAACACACGTCAAATGTAATGAAACATATTTTACATTGAACCTTTTACATATCATTCAATAAAATGGTACATATCTATATAATTATATTTCCCTTTGTAACACGACGCCTGTTGTATCCAAAAAACATGAAAATAAATATCACATGAATACCTGCCAAACTTTTTTGTATTCAACTTTCTGAAACTGACAGATAATTTCCTGAAGCGTCATATTTCCAACATTTCCTTGTGCATACATAAAATAGCCGTTTTTACCGACAGACAGGCCAATTTATTATATTAGTGTACCTTATAAGATCCCCTTTGATGTAAAAGGAGTATTATAACCCTGAAATGATCTTAAAATGGGAAAAACGTTCGTTAATCGATAAGTCTTTGATCTTTTTTGTATTAAACATCCCTGAATGTTTTTTTTTATATTTTTATATCCATTCGTTCTGAGATTATGCCAATTTCTCGTGTATCAAGCAAAAAAATGAATGTTAATATTTTTTCAAATTAAGTTTTTTTTTTCATGTTTAAGTATATCGTTTTTAGTTATGTTGCCATGGAGACCTTTGGAAAACGTTTCTTACATAACTACTTTCAGGTACATATAAGGTTTGGCGAATTTTGTAGAAGTAATCATAATCTTGATAGTAAATACTTTTCGATTTCCCAGAACAGCGTCTGAGAAATTGTTACGTGTTTGTTACAGAAACGTACGATACATAAAACAACGTACCAGAGAAACATGAGTTTAAGATATTTACTTATAGTAGGCTATAATTTGTGGTAGCGACAACAGTTGCTATATTCTCAAAGACGTAGATTTTTATGTACTTAACATAACTACTAGACTGAAATTTATCCCAGTCCCATATCGTATACAGATCATTAAAAATAGCAGCTATGTCACACATTACATAGCAATATGTTTCCCCCGCAATACACGTTACATTACGGAAAAGTGGCTCAATTATAACCGCACCTCTGCCTACGGCGCCTACGCCTTGGGGTGCCATAATAGCCCACTTCCTTGATCCTTGCATATAACTTACATTAATAAATAAGCAAGTACCAAAACATACTGCATTACCAACACTACATTATACCGATCGATACAACTAAGTGCTTCTCAATTACCAACAAAAATTCCTCGCACTCACGCCATTCCCGCCTATAACTATTAACATATAAAGATTAAAATCGCTCGTACATAATAAGTTACAGCTGAACCTCGCATAACACTGTTACGACCTTCATTGGTACGGAATAAAGTAGACTCGTGTTCCTGTTGTGACCTTTGTGAAGAATTTCGTTTCAGCTAGTGATGGGCAGTCCGGTAAAATTGGGGTAAACGTTTATAGGAATTGAGATAAATTAATGATCTGAGACAGCTATTTTTTGAATTCGTATGAATTAATAAATCAACAAAATAATACTGAAAGCGCAGGGCAACAGACAATCAAGTCAAGCAATTTAATTATTGACTTTCTACATGGCATACCAAAATATCATCCCCACTAGTAAGATTTATTTTGCGCAGGGATTTGAGTTATCACTGGCCGGGCCACAGCATTAAGCTATTTTGCACTGTAGTGGCCAAATATTCAGGTTGTATATTTTATTTCTATTTAGCTATTAACATACGTAAATATTTCTGATATACATAATTAATCGTTTAGTTATATTTTTTCGTTTCAGATCCATTGCGACTCCCAAAAGTCAACATTCATAGTTGATACACACTGAAGTTAAGCGCTTCTCAAGATCATGAGTCCATTCTGAAATGAAACTCTCTTGGATCGTGGAGCAAAATATTTTTAAATGATTATGTAAGTGGAAAAATTAAATAAAAATTTACCCTAAGCCGACCTTGTAGACCTTGTCCCATCTCTAGGGGTAGCTAATAAAAGAACATTGGAAGTAAATAACAATGGCTGGCATACGGTTCAGCGGTTTGATGTACACCATTGAGAATTTTCACCTTTGATTTTGTGAAAAGCTTTTATGTCTGTTTCAGAGTTTCAGTGGTGTGTGGATGTGAGATCTCGAATGACGTGGTTCCGGGTTCCTATTCTTTGCTATCTAAACAAATATGTGTTTGAAGTCTGCTACCAGCGGTTGGAAGTGGGTGATGCGTATAATTATTTAGCCCAATTTGCACAGAAAAAATTATACAAATAGAAGAATCTTAAATAAACGTTATGGGATTGGAGTGATTTGATAATGTCCCTCTCAAAAAGACCATGCGATCAATAGCATGAACCACATCAATCTCTTTATTGCCAAAGGTTTTAATACCTTATTTCATGTTAATACCACGAGCCTATTACAGCTCCGCTCTTTCAAATCCAACCAACTTTACAGTCAAGAAAAAAGCACCAAGGAAATATTTCCCCATAATATTCGTATGACAAAAATTCCCATACTCCATTTTTTATATCTCCCCGTCGACGTTGGTGTTGCTCTATTACATGACGCGGTACCTCATAAATATAATGACGTCTTGTGTGCTGTATTACCTCATTCCCCGCGTTACTGTGTGACGTAACGTTTGAGAAGGTCTTGCTCTGGAAAAGGTCATACTTACAATTTATTGGAAGAAAGAAATATGAGCAATAATTGATGAAATTTTGATGTTAAGAGTGTTGGAAGATACTCGTGTCTGAACAACTGGCTTGTAATAGGCAGAAAGCTTGAGAACTATTTAATGAGGTTTTATATTATCGTCGCTCACGTGGTGAAAAAATTACAACACTGTGTTTTTTACGCCAGTTTTCGTTGAGGCCGAGACAGCGGATAGCCAGCCCATTTGTGAGTTCGCTCACATTTTAATTTATAAGATAGCCTGGCATAAATACTTTATACACCATGTTATGCACACCTTCATCTACCGTTTTGTGCAGTATTATTGATGTTAAGTATCCAAGCTACTCAGCTTTGCTACAAATAAATTGAACCTCTTTCATCACAATTTTTACCGCACTAATACATAATTGCATACCTTTTCCTCTGCGCTTTTCATAAATGCACGTTAAGTACTCGAACTAAAATATTTCAGAACTATATGCAAAACCTATTGAACTTATAGAACGAGGTCAAACCGATCGCGCTGTTCCGAGGAAATTTTCTACGTACGTGTTACATTTTTTTTCTTTGAGGCGTTATTTTTTTGTCGATGTAGAGATGTAGTTAGGTCCCGTAAGTAATTTTCGACGTGAGCGAGGCGAGCGAAAAGCGTTCGTGAAGATGATCGATGACGCAACACAACAGGCGGTCACTGAAACACAGGAGGAAGCGGAGCGGGCAGTTCAGGTTTAAAAAAGACATTTTTGGGATGCGTATGATTAACCATCTTGATCTATATTTTGTAATTGTGTTTTTCATTTTACTTGTTTTTATAAAGCTTGTTGTCTGACTAGATAAATATGTGTACCTTATTAAGTATATGCTGAGAAAACGAGCTTCAAAATTTCAAGCAATTGTTGGAAAATTACGTCAAACCGTCCCCTTCTGTCTCGTAACAATTATAACACGATTAATGAACACTCTTGAAGTTCATCCCTTGTGTCATCTCCCAGGAGCCCGTCACGCGATGTTTACACCAAAATGTCGTGTTGAATATTGAATTTCGAGTTAGTTCGCATTAAGTAAAGCCGTAAGAGCCCTGTCGTGAGCTCCCACGAAACTCACAACAATAGCTCTATACTTTTTATCAGGAAAACTGGATCCAATCTCTAGTGCTAACCTTGAGTCTTTTTAAGGTGAAAAAATAAGTGATGTGCCTGTAAGTTTTGTGCCAGAAAGGGCGTATGAAAACAACGAGTTCATTTAGCTTCAAATAATATTTACTTTTAAAGAACATAAAATCCTATAGTCGAAATTTTCAAGTTTGAGATCCTCTGAAAAATTTCTAGCACAGTTTTATTAAAGGCAAATGAATAAAACTAATGATGCTAACAAACAAAAAACGCAAGAACCACGTACATTTTCAATTCATAGGGCAGACATAAAAACAGTGTATTCACAAAATAACGGCGTCCGAACACCGCCCACTTCGCCGTGCTAGATAAATTAAAATAAAAAAAAGAAAATACCAACAAAAATTCGGGAAGCACTTTATATGAACCCCGTTTATCCGCGTCTGGACCGGCCCATGAGCTCGTAAATTACAACCGGCCAGCCATTTTTGGCACCCATTTTTGTACGAGTCTGTATGGCCTGGAGAATTTTACTGCTAAAATTCAATAGATAGTAGATCTGTACGGCGACAAAATGGCCTGGAAGACTCGTGACATATCGTTTGTTTTAGTGTCTTGACTTATGAGGGAGGGTCACGTTTGGTCTAATTGTTCTTCGGTATCAGAGTTTCCGTGAATTATGTCAGTAGAAGCGCTGTGTTGATTTTCATTTTTAAAAGTAGCTTCATAACCTCTTCAACTCTCAGTGATTCTTTTGTAAGCGTTGTGTTTGTATTTGTCTTTTATTTTATTGCTAGATTCGTGGTGATTCATTAACCAATCCCTGGTGGTATAATATTGAAGATAAATAATGATATATTATTACTACCCAGGTGCCATTAAAAATGATCGCAGGGCTCATTGAAGATCTTTACTAACTCGTCTCAATTTAAAAAAATATACAGCCAAAAAAAAAATTGAAAGAAAAGTGTATATTTCCCTCAATAATTAAATACAAGTAACTCAAAATTACCGAACGAAATCCTCAGTGAAGCACTTCCTGTACTTCAATGAGCTATGCAAATACGTTATCATAATCCGAACACAGAGTACATGCATCAGGGGTGTGATCGATGACGTCACGCGATACTTCGGGGGATTATTTTATCACCCCCTTTTGGGGCTCAGGTGCTTAGCGCGTCTAATTTTGAATGGATTATGTATCAATCATATAGATGTTTGGGATGAGGGGATGTAACCGCTGATCACTGTAATATTAGGTGCGGAATTTGGTTGAGGGGCTTTAGATTTTGGTATTATAGGTGAGGTCGATGAATTCTAATAAGTGGTCTTAAAATGGGGATAGTTTATTTTTGGGAATATTTTCAACTTTTTGTATTACGTAAGTACTATTTTATCATAAGGTGTGCCAATTTTCGGACGCTTTTCAATTGCTTACCTTGCATGCATGTACGAAGTTAAAATAAAGAATGTTTTAGGTAGCTATAATGGTTTTAGGTTGCAGAATTTGCACGGTTGGTGCGGCGGCTGGGCAACTGGCTGCCGTGCAACGTGTAACGGGTTCGATTCCCGCACTGAACAACTCTTTGTGTTTGCACAAATTGTTGTTCCGGCTCTGAGTGTCATGTGCACGTGATATGATTGCGCATGGGTGCGCACCACACCAATTTTTAAAAAAAAGGAAAGGTTGGTTATATGATATATACCAAATTTGAATATATATTTTTTTGAACAATGTTTTACATAATATATGAATGTATAAAGGTGAAGTAACAGGCGTTTATATAGTATAAGTATATGAAGGAAACCATCTGTATTTTCCAGATGTTTCCCCTCGTTTTTACCGATACACAAAAATACTTTTTTCCTGGCAAAAAACGGACAAATTTTCCTGCTAAACATGTTGGATTGTCCAGAAAAATTGTGCCCGTAAATGATGGCAAGTTGCCAGTAAGCCAATAAGCCTAATGGAGTCCATCCCGGACGGGGACCTAATCGTAATGTGCGGGATTGCGGGATAACTAGTTGGTACTTAGGTGGGTACTGAGTTTGAACTTATCATCCCATTACTATGATTTAAGGGATAATAGTCACTTATTTTATACTCATATTGCCAACCGCTCAACGGTTGGAGGTTGAACTGGTTTTAGTAACAAAACTTGATGTTTTTTTGATTGCTTTTACATTTTGAATCTGGAGTCAGCAAATTTGCTACATTTTAGGGTGTCAAAATCAACCAATGACTTTTTTCACCACTGGTAAGGCGAGAGGGAGTGTGAGACTCTAACTGACTAAAACAAACCTATCAGTAGACTGCACGGTTGGGGCGGTGACTGGCTCCCACGCTACGTGTCGCGGGTTCGATTCCCGCACGGAACAACTCATTGTGTGATCCACAAATTGTTGTTTCTTAATTTTTTAATCCACAAATGAGTGTGATGTGTATGTGATATTGTATGTTTAGTAAGTTCCTGCTACTACTGCAAAGAGGGCCACGCGTCCTTCATTGCGCTTACATCCGCAACCACCAAAACTGCTACTGAGTTTTGGTATTTGTTAAAGATATAGTAAATTTTGGTAATAATGTTCAAATGTGTATTCAGCTTTTCTCATAACAGCTCAATAACGTAATGGTTCCTTTTATAAAGTTTTTTCGGCAAAGAACACAATCAGGAAAAAGAAAATTGTTTCAATTAAGCTCTTAAATAAATGCCTTAGGAAATATGTAATTCTTAGAACCAGAATCATTTCAATAAATGTTTCAATACATACACAGGTTCTACCAGATCATTGACTGTCTGCAAATTATAATATTTTTAGCCATTTTAAGTGTATCCGAAGCCATCCATCATGTGCTAAATGAAGGTTGAATGATTTTACACGCTCACTGATCTCGGGGAGAAATATTTAACAATTTATTTTTCATATTACGCTCTATCTGTTGCAGAATATCAATGTGAGGTCTTTTTGTAAGTATTCACGTTTTCTGAATCATTGCTTTGCAAAATAATTTGTTTTTAAACATCTTTCTATGGTGGCCAACTTCGAGAGTGTGATTTAACAAAATATACAGTATACCGAGACCAAGAACAACAATAAGCCTAATTTCATTCAAAGAATTGTTATAAGTCGGCAAACGAGCAGACGGATTACCTGATGGTAAGCAATCGGCGCCGCCCATGGACACCCGCAACACCAAATGAGTTACGAGTGCGTTGCCGGCCTTTTGGGGATAGGGGTTGTGGATAAAAGGAACGGGAATGGATAGGGGAAGGGGAGTGATTGAGCCTCCAGTAACGTTACTCACACGGCGAAACACAACGCTGGGTTGTTTCACGCCGGTATTCTGTGAGGCCGTGGTATCACTCCGGTCGAGCCGACCCGATTTGAATATTTTATGTAAATAGCTTGCGAGTACTCCTGTACTTCCTAAGATTATCAACACTTACAGACTTACGTTTTCAATTCATGCGAGTGATGAGATTATTACCTGTAACAAAATAAACAGTAAAATTAATAAACATGTCCCAAATTCGGTGTCAAGAGACTTTTTATTAAAATTGTCACATTTCTAATAATATCTCCCTACCAACTATTACCTAATTTCGTTTCAAGTAAAACCATTTTGATAATAAACATCCCACGCGTTTCATATCCTTACACAAGATAAGGAAAATCTATTTACATTACTGCCTACGAAAGTTTTGTCCATTATTTGTGAAGAAGGCCTGTTACATTCCTGGCGTGCACTGTGAGTAACAGTATATCTAGTTTACACAAGTTAGTGTGAAGACATTTCTAGAATAATATTGGTTTGAATTTAGGCTTGGGCTTTTTCAGAGGGGGAGCGTTATCAAGTAACCCTGGAGGAGAGGAACTCTTACTGACTAAAAACCCTTCAATTTTTCCTGCTCTAGACCGGGTATGTGGTTCATTATTGCAATTGCACTTACATTGGGCTTTGGCTGTCTTGACCTTATCGAACACACTACCGGGCAAAGACATCATCTCTCAGAGCCACACGTGCTAAAGGCAGATTGGCGATTCAAAAACCTATCATTAGTCAGATATGTTCACCTGTTTTCCTTCACCATATATACAAACGAAGTCTGCCTATCTCTTGAAATGCAAGTCAGAAAACCACATAACATATTCGGTTGACCTTCTTAAGTGTCATTTGGAAATCAAATCTCAAATGATTGTTTAACTCCAGTCAGCTTTAAAAATAGAAGCTGTCGTTCAAAATATTCACTTCAAGCTAGGACTTCTGTTTTATCTGCTTTGTAACAAAGGATCGTTCTTGTATAGTAGAAGGTTAGGAGCTAATTAGAGCGGGCCTCAACAAAAAGCTATTAAGCTTGTTCGGACTACTAGGCTGGAGTATCGGAATTCGGCCAAATATCTGTATACTGTTTTGTAAATGTACATATATACACAAATTGAAACTTCATTTTGTATTTGTATTACAGTATTATTTTAGTTCAAGTTGGACATTTAGTCAAACTAAATAGTTAAACTAAATGATTTTATTTCCACATCGATGTTACAGGTATCCGCTTAATGCCAGCTATTTACCATCACAGACGGGGCCCTAAAGGGCTGATGTTCAGCCAGGGTTGAGGGGTAAGCGCAATGAGGCACCGCGACCTCGGCCCCGCCATTCAGTAAGAGTCTGACACTCCCTCCATTTCATGAGTTTCCCCTCCCCAAAAAAAAGCTATTTATCATAAGGTACATCGATAGCAGTATAAGTCTGATCATTATCCGATCTATACCAAAAAAAATATCTTGCCTGATAGTTGGTTGTGACGTGGCATACGATGGAGTATACCTACCCATAAGTTACTTATTCACTTGAGCCCTGAAGACACCCTGATTATAACCATTTTGGGGTAAAGAATCTGATGCAGAAATTCTACTTTTTATAGAAAGAAAGAAAGAAAGAAAAAGTATTTATTCGCGCCTGGGACGCATAAAAGACACAAAACGAACAAGATAATAAAATAAAGTTAAAATAAAAATACATTGAGCAAGGTAAAAACAATATCACAAAAGTAGACGGTAGGAGAAAAATATGCGTCCAAGCACGCGAAATGGCCCACGCTCTGCATAATGCAGCGACCCCGTACGAGACGGGTTCGCGGCGCTGATTTTCAGCGATGGCCGTCACTAACGCATGACGCCAATCTGCGCAGAAACTTAAGATAAAATGAAATATGTTTTTTATAATTGTTTGAATAATATACTATTACAAAAAAACAAACCGCTTATGATTAAAAAATAGAGTAAAAAAAAAACCCTGAAACATAAAGTACTAAATAATAGACGCCTATGTGACATTTGTCAGTGGCAACACTGAACGAATGAAAGCGACGCTCGCGCTTCCAATCCATTCGATCTGTGCATTCGATTCGATCAAAAAGTCTATTCACTATTCTCTGTCTACGTGCCACAAACAATTTATTATAGTAATTTACAATTTGTATTTGTATTACGTAATGGCGACGCATACCAATAATTATTATGCAATCCGTCATATAAATGTTATGGAGATAAGTGATCTAAATATGTTGTGTTGTGAGTTAAAAAGAATATGAATTGTGTAATGAATGTAGTTGCAAAATGTGACTATGGAGGACTATCGAATTCTACCAGGATGATTCAGGTAAGTGATATTTTACCCATGCACGCCACTATTGGATTAATAAGGATTTATACATAACCTAAAAATCCGCCCACTGACCAATTCCTCAGCATTAGTTATAAAATTATGATGAGTAGTAGTATTAATTTTGTGTTAATTATTTGATAAGTCGAGGTTTTATCGAGTCATTATAATTCAATATGAAAATTAACTTCAGATTGGTAAAAATTCCTACTACCATGATGTGAATGAAATGGATGATTCCACAAATACATATATAGATCAGCAGAGATCATTACAAAAATGCATCTGTACATTTCACTTCACAAAATAACCGCATCGTTTAAAATAAAATGGATTTACTTTTATTTCACTTAAGCGTTAGATTGAATCGGAATTGGAAACTGAATTATACTTGGTAATATGGTTTACACACATAAATTATTATTTTGTTCCACTGTATGTGAAATATTCGAGTAGCTGTAAACAGATGAATTCAATGGAATTGCTCCGGTATTACTGCCTCTAATTGACCATACCTTTAAAGATAATAATGAATGTTAATGGAATACATGTATGATAGTATTTGGTTTGCTAAAATGTGGAAGGTAAGTTTATACTTATAGCCGAAATATTTTGGCATTTTGGTATTATTACGCACGCATCAGCTTTCTAAGCTGCTAGTGTGTTCAAGTATATAATAATAATTAAGTCCGCAAGGCAGCTTGTGGCGAGCTGTTGGGCAGTGGCGACCCCACGGACCTGACTCCCGGGAGGTGTCTTGTTCTTCTCTCTCCGGTTAGTCCTCGTGACGAGCTGGAGTGAACACTGATGAGGAACAAGCACTCCCACCTCATTCTTGCCTTAATTGGCTGGCTTGAGTGGAGATTCGCAAGAGTAGGAGTTGAAGAAGACTCGGGGGAAGGATGTATCTCAGTAAGATGCTGGTAGGGGTCTTGACCGTACTTCCGGGATTGCTCTGATAGCCGTGGGATACTTCTCCTTCCCCAAGCAGCTCAACGTATGTTGCCCCCTTGTCGCTACATGCTAGCGGCCGTTTCCGGGGGCCCATTAATTGAGTTTGCCAGTCACCCCCTGCCTGTTTATCCGTATGTATCAATATTGGTCAGGGGCAGGGGCCATAGTATTCCCATAGTTATCATATTCACCAGTCCATAGCAACCCATACCCATAACCCTATAAATTTTTACCACATTTCGCAATAGTCCTGCATCAACCGGGGATTGTCCTTGGGTGCACTTTCATAGTGCATACAGGGATAATTGCCGGCTGATGTCCCATCTCACTTATATTAAAGTTGTTCAAAGGGCCTCTGCGAGTTGGCTTCGGCCCCTCGTACGCCTTCCAAAAGTCCAGGGCCCTGTGGACCCGTGAGTGGAAAAGAACATAATAATAATAATATTAGTGCGTAAAAATATGCAACTAAATATTAATTGTGCACATCATTATCTTCATCAGCCTATAGTGCCTACTGCTGAGCAAAGGCCTCTTTGAATACGAAGAAGGTTTGTGCATTAACACCATACTTCTGAAAGCGGGTTGCCAAAAAAATTTGTCACGATATTTTCATTCACCTAGGTCAATGGTGTGTAAATCAAATGAGAAAGTGCGAATTACTTGTAAAAAGCTACACTAGCACTTGCCAGGTTTTGAAGCTGCCTTGTCATGTATGATAACCGGACGCCTTAACCTCCGAGCTACGATGACAACTAACACCCGATTTGTGAATTTATATAGATTTGTAACCACTATATTTCCGTCTTAGTAATTGATCATTAACTCAATTAGAAAAATTGTTTTCACGGTTGATAACGCGAATAAAATCCATAGAAGAAGAAACAAAATCGCTTTCTCTATACCTATGTATGCTTAAATCTTTAAAACTCCTCATCTGATTTTGATGCGGTTTTTTTATAGAGAGAGTCATTGTCGAGGAAGAGTTATGTGAATAATAATATTTATTAAACATTACACAGTATCAGCGTTGCACACATATGAAACCAGAGCGAGTCGTTAGTTTAGACATAAAACAAAAAAAAATATAACTTAAATTTTCCGCAAAGCGACGGTGCCTCATAATTGTACATTAAATTCAGAATATTGTCTTTTAAAGCAGAGTGCTCTAATGTCTGTGCCCAAACTCGTAATTAAGGACACCACGTGTCTCATAATGGGTAATTACAGCCCTAATTATATATCTGGTTCATTTCATTTGATAAGTGTTTCTATTGTATTTTTAAATAAGGTTCTGTTTTCTAGTGGTGTGTCTATAGACGAGTTGATATCATCATGGTTCCACTATTCCTAGAAGCAAAATCAATATTAATTTATTTTATTTAGTATTAAAAACTATCAAAAACAACAACTAATGCATAAATTAATTAAAAAGTCGCGCTGAGCTGCGCGACTTTGTCGCGTCCACGCACGCTGCTCATGTGGAAGAACCCCTCTGTGGTTCGAAACTAGTAGAGCTTTTCTTAGTATATACACGTGAGTAACCCGCGATTTTTAGTTAATTTAGTATGTCTCACGATAGTTATTACAAAAACATAACTAAAACATGTTGTCCAATTGCATGGTTTTTGCATTTAGTTATTTATGAAAAGCATACGCGACAGAGGGAAAATAAATAAAAATGTTATTGTTATTTATAATACTTAAACAAACTAACCTAGCCATGGGAAGGAGAAGGAAATGGGATGTTTTTAGTTTTCAACAAAAGAAGGCATGTATTGCTTAATTTTTGTTAAAAGTACTTTCATTACTCTCTTAATTCCATCCATTACTATATTCATTCATCAAACTCCAAGCGAACGCCGGCGTTCGCGCCCCTATTGCTTTTCTATTGTGTCTCAAATTACCCATCTCAAGTTTGAAAGGTAAAGACAATAAGATAAGGTTTTTTTCATTGAATTAATACTATCTCAATTTTCATTACAAATTCCATACTCCACATACCAAACCCACATAGTCAATAAATAAACATATGAATGTCGAAACCGTCTAGTCACCATCACTTTCAATAATTATAGATCATTACGGATTAACGTTTTTTCTCACGAACAAAACTATAAATTAGCCCTGCCTACACCACGTAGCATTCGGCGTGAAGATTAGTAGACGAATTAGTCATTACTATCGTGCTAGTGGGAATATTAATCCGATGGCGGCCATTTTGAATGGATTGCTTTTGGATTTTGGTTAATTATTGAGAGTGTATCAGTTTTTGGATTATTGTTCACTGTTCAGTTCAGTATTTTGATGTTAGGATTAGTAAGGGTAGCGGTTCACAATATTTAGAGACCACTGGATAGACTATGACAGCATTATACTGGGTCATCAGCACAGCCCACTACTGAGCAAAGGCTTCTTCTTTTTACTATTAATTCTTCTCACACGGAGAAGGTTTGAGCATTAATCACCACGCTTGTTCAATGCGGGTTGGCGATTTCAAACTTATATAATTAGAAATATAATTAGAAATTATAAGTCCATAATAATACTTACTATAATTAGAAATTATAAGTCCAAGTTTCCTCACGATGTTTAACTTCACCGTATGTCAGTGGTGGTTAAATAATCATAGAAAGTACATATAACTCGGAAAAGGTCACATTGGTACTTGCCAGGTTTTGAACCCTCATGCATGAGAGGTGGGCTCCATAACCTCTGGGGCACCACGACAACTGGGTATTTTCAGTGTTTATACAAAAAAAGGCTTTTTTGTTACAAAAAAAGAGTCACAAATATTTTGCAAAACACAACACAAATCCTAACTGCATTTGACTGTAAAGAATGAAACCTTAAAACCTGTAATAATTATCTTTTAAAAATATATATTTTTTTGTAATGTAGTCGCACGTGGGTTACCTGATAGTACGCCCACGGCGAAATACTTTGGTCCAGCGGGCTCAAAGCTTGTCCTTACAATATTATTCTGATTGACATGTCAGGAAAACCTTCAATGTGTATTACTTCAAATACATATCAAATCTTCATTACTTGAGCTCCTAAATGAGACACAACAACTCTCAACGTCTATCAATTAGCCCACCCAATCTATTATTTTTCCTAAACACGATAAAAATATATTATTTCAGCGCAAAGTAATATTTATATACCGAATTGCTTTCAATACATGCCCTTAATTCCATCTGCCAGGCCAGCAGAGCGTGAACCTGATAAATACATCCGTCAAACCTAAATACCAAAAGTACCAGGAGTCCGAAGAGACGTAAACGAACAATTACAATGGTATGGATTAGATTAATCAAGCAAAAACGACCCTTAACGGTCTACGAGACAAAGCCTTAAAGGATTAAAATCGCTCGAGCGTTTTATTGTTTTCGGATATCCTGACATACCGCAGGGTGGGGTGCCAGTGATGCGATGTAGCGAATTGGAATTATTGTGACCCGATTTCGTGAAATAATTTAATTGGATGCGGGTATTAACAAATCGTGTAGGTACGGAGCTTTATTTATTTGTGCGTGTAAGTCCTCTGTGTTCGTATTACGTTATAATGTTGAGCAGGTAAATGGTTCGTCGCAGTAATGCCTATTTATTTTATTCAGGGGATAATATATTATTGGTACATAATTATTTTATGAGTCGTTATTTTGTCGTAGGAAATGATTTGAAGTTTTTTTTTGGATGTAAGAAAAGAGCGGTGAGGTTCCTTGAACATGTATAGTATCCTTATTATATTAAGTTTTCGAGAATGCGAGTGCAAGTGCAGTAATGTTCAGTGTTTTAAATCACTTAAAGTCTGACACTACCTCTCACCCCACCCAGGAAAAGCCATTTTGATGATATTCCCCATCAGAAAACGTTTTGAGTACCTCTTGTTTGAATAAGATTTGAAACATTCACCATGTGGTATAATAACCTATTTAAACTCAAGTCGCTTTTTGACCCCACGACTAACAGAAATTCATTAAAAGACATAAAAGTCCTTTTTCTTCTCCAGCATACCAGCACCGCTAGCACTCTCTCCAAACCCTTACGGTTACCACCACATTATAATAACGAGTGGGATAAAAAGACAGACAATTACACACATTTACGACTGACCCCACTCCCCCCTTTGTATTTACACAGCTGATAATTATCCCCCTTCTCTTTGACAATGAACTGACTGGTCGGTGCCAAGTATCCGCTAACGGGGTCCTTTTTGTATCATTATTATTTAACCTTTGACCTTTTCAAAGGATCATTTTAGATATTTAATGGAATTTTAAATAACAATGTTGTTTTGGTTATTGATAGGAAATTGTTTTTCGTCACATCGGGAATTCTTCGGGAAATGCATTGTTTTATTATGGAATAGGAGGCAAGTGGGCAATCAGCGCTATCCGCAACACCAGAGGAGTCACCGGCGCAATTGTGCAAGTAGCGATTACGGAAATGAAACGTTAAACAGTGGTTACAGATTTTGCCAATTAAATTTGTATTTTTTTCACAGTAATCTTACTTTATGTTTACTGTTATAGTTTATATCAAGAATATGTGTAATGAGAACCAAACCGTTCGGAGGACCAAAAACCTGCTAAGATAGGAAGGTTCTGGAATGAAGGCCACGTACCGGCAAGAGCAGCGCAGGACGTCTACGCACAAGGTAGACGACGGATGACCTAACGAGGGCAGCAGGAAGCCACTGGATATAGGTCGCTTCCAACGAGCTTAAATGGAAGTCTTCGAGGGAGACCTATAGCCAGGTTTTTCACGTCCGCAGTAAATGTCTTGCAGGTAAAATAATGATGATGATGATTTGAAAAAAAATCTACCATATAAAAATTCTTATAAAAGTGGGAACCACAAAAGCTACCAGACCCATGCAGGTACTTTGTGGTATAAACAAGATTATCCTCTTTGTTACCAAGTAAATAAGAAATTTTCAGTAATCCTCAGAATTAGCTGCCTCTCAGATCTTATGCGGAAAATTCGGTAGATTTAATAATGATGGATTATGGTTATTAAGATTTATTAATAGATAGCTAGTCTTTTTAGATATGAATATAGTTTTTTAGATATGAAAAACACAACTTATGATGACAACATACAGACAGATTTGGTCTTAAATATTCTATACGTTCCCGTTTCACAGATTTTCTAATTTACAATGCATTTCTACATTCTAAGCTTTCTTTATCGTGTTGAAAACAAACAAAGATTATAGCTAGATTTTCTACATAAAATATTACGACACATAAATTGCTTCACATCTTTTTCGCACCAAAGGACCACAAAGGACCTGAGGACCAAATTTGATAAGTTGTTACAAAGACTTGATAGACCGACCCAAACCTGGCAACCTTTAAGGGCCCTACAATAACGGTGACAGATTTGACTTACGTTATTAGAAACTCAATTATAACCTCACACACGGAATCAACGGGCCGTATACAATTATTCATAGAAATACAAATTTCGCTAAATTAATTTACTTCGGGTTACTTCGGCTGTCCTCGGCCAAGTTCGGTAGACTGACGAAGCGGTTGATTGTCGGGGAATCCTCTTATGTTACTGAAATGATAATGTGCTACGTAGTATCCGAATGAAGTGGTTCAGATAATGGTATTATACATAAGTACTTTGTACACACTTAGGCATAATATGGGCCTGGAATTATTATGTTTGGGACATTATAACATCAAAATTATTTGATGATTTGGGCGAATATGTTGTGATATATTTGATCAATCTAAATATATTATATAAATTGGTGATGGTCCATATTTCAAATACCAAAATCGAGCTAGTTAACGTACAATTAACAGGCTCTATTACTGTTTGAATTTGTAATATGACTGAAACATGTATGACGTGCTAAGTTGAACCAACCCTATCAAACACAGCATTCTCAATTATTACAGAATACAACCGCGAACGGACCAAAAATCAACATAGCTAAGTTTCGAAACTATACCCATACATTACGAAATACCTCACAAAGGCCCCATAATATCACAAACGGACCCTATTCATTATTGCGGGACCAAATCTATTGTTTAATACAAAACACGATTTCCCTTAGATTTATCGTTCCTGATTCGTAAAGCGAACAATTACGTCTCTTGTGAATTGATTTTGACTAATTAAACACTTTTATTGCTTGTATAGGATCTGAAACAAGGGATTTCGGGATCGATGGAATATTCGGATAGAAATTAATCGCTGTGTTTTGTGGGTATCATGTTGAATTTGGTTACCTGTATCGCTTTGATGTAGTTTCAGTCTTTGGATTTGAGTGCTTCAATTCTGGATAATTGAATGTAAGACACGAATCGACAGCAGAATTAAATACATTTTTGTTAGCACATAGGCTATAGCCATAGTGTATAGTAGCGTAGTCTTTCCGAAGCGACAAGAACGGGACAGCAGCGCTCGCTTATTTAAATAAATCTTTCAAATTCTTGAATGTGGTTCCAAGTATCGTATTGATGAGGAATGTTCATGATTTAATTATTGTTGGAATTATGTTTGTATTACTAGTTTTCATATTGGGTAGTTTTAAATGAGAATGATCTTTTTTTCTAACCTAAAAGGTTGGTCTGGCCTACAATACTGACTAGCTGGAAACCGATAATGGATTCAATTATAATTCATAGAAAATAACACAATACACATTGCGAATTTCGAAATCGAAGATCGATGTTCCATAGCTATTTTACCGGACCCTAGAATCAAATTCTCTTTGCTTTCGAACAATGAACCAACATAACAGTCATTAAAATTCAACAAACGAAAGGAAATGTGTATCTCTATATAACATAATGTTTCTATAGCATAGTAGCGAATGTAACAGAAATATGCGGTCGCCTGGCAACCTTTGAGCTCACTTGCTATTAGGAGCTACCGTTACTCCACTTGAAGTCAGGAGCTGGGCATCGTCTCTTATACTTTCAACCTTTGTCTCTTAAAATGGGATGTTATTGCGAATTTGTAATGTAACAAAGAAAGTATGTAATGTTAAATTTCGTGGTCTTTTTAGTCTTCTTTAAAAGTAATAATCATTATGGTAGTCTACAGGACCAAACATGTCATAAGCTATATTGGAATTGTCATCACCGGATGGTTGTATATGTAGCTGTTGAGAGTCCTTCTTGTTCTAAGTGTGCGATATTTTGAATATATAATCCCGCCGGTTACCTATTTCTTTTAAAGAGAAATTATTGTCAGTTGGTTTTTTAAAAATCGAATTTTGAATAAAAAATGAGCCAGCCTTCAATTAAATGCGATCTAACTGAAAGCAAAGGATATGTCTGATGTAACAAGGTGATGAAAAGGTAGAGCAAAAAATAAAATCGTTTAAAAAATCTAAAATTCAAAACTATTTTAAAAACTTAAAATAACCATCACCTATGAAGCTATCATCCTACATAATAATGTGCAAACTGTAAGAGCAAGCTTCGTAAATGCACGCCAAGGAATTCTTTTATCGCAGCAATTTGCGGAACGAGCTTCGTGAAAGCTCTGTAATCCTGGTTGATCTGATGTAATTTTGATAGATTTAGAATTATGTATGTGGTTTATAGTAATATGAGATCACTGGTATGAATAAGTTTATAAAAAACAGAAGAACAGAACAGAAGACCTTCTAAATACTACCTAGCGCAGAGAGCGTGGATATATGCAGGGTTAATAGCAAAAGGACCCTAGTTTTTTGCACGGATTAACTGTGTATTATGCACAAAACAGTTCGACGAGGAACTCGGCTAGTTTCAAGCTACGCTAGGGTATATAGATACCGATAAGCTACTTCCGCGATGTTCGTCACCTCAAGTAATGCTGCTCATCCTCGTTGATGATGCTCGTGATTATAATAACTGAAAGGCAAAGTTTAAGAAAGCATGCGATTTGAAATATAGGTGTTACACATATATGTATATGTGACAACCTCTGCCTACGAAGACTGTAAGGTCTAAAGTCGTGTGCTTAGTTATAATGAGCCTAAAAAAATAACAAACCTCTCATCTCAACATTCCACTTCTAAACTCCAAGTCATATAAAAACAGAACACAAAAAATAATAGCATAATTTTCGCTGGAATCCGATACAATTTAACACGTGTTACAGGTTACTGAGCAACTTGACGAAATTCGAGCAATTTGTGAAAAAGTAAAAAGGGGTCAATTAAAAATAATGTGACACGTGCCCTCTACACGTGAGGACATCGATTCGGGAAACGTTGTTCAACTTTTTCTCGAAAAATTGTATAAAAAGCAATCGTTAAGGGTTTTAAATAAGATCAAATTATTGTTCTTTTTTATGTAAGTACCTTTTATTTTTACACTGCGATGCTGGGGTGATTTGCACATTCTTCTTTTGTTAAGTCTGTGCCTTACGAATAGCATCTGATCAATGAGAGCCATGAGTTATAATATTATATTTATATTTCACCCGTTTTTTAAGATATTATTTACATTCTAACTAATATTTCTATGTACAAGAAAATAACTTGCTCACGTAAGTCATGTCAGCAAGTGAAGAAAATTTTACTATTTTAGCTTCAAGTTACAACAAGACTATATTCACTTCAATGTATGTAATGTAATGATAATAATTTAAAATTAAGGGTTTCTGATATACCTTAAAGAAAAAGCAATTTACTATTTTGTATGATTGATATTTTAAGTCAGTATTTTAATTATACCGTATCCTTTCGCTTGGCCTATAAAACGTTACAATATTTCTTCCACTCGCCAATTTTTATTTTATCCAAAACATTACACAAAATTTTGGTTCAAAGGACTTTGCAATTTAATTTTCATTGTATTGATACGTAAATAAAGCTCAATTTTATTTATTCTAAATAATAAACGATCCAATATCGCCCTTTACGTTCAATACAAAAATATCTAGATTACGCGTGGTTTTGACACAAAATTAGGTTTCAAACAAACGCTGTTTCGGTCCCGATACGATCTCTGTTTGGTGTGTTACGCTTATATTATATATGTAAATGTAACTGACAACTGTTTGTTAAATAAAATTAGAATTAATGTGATATTGCTTTTACTGTTTTAGCCTTATCGAGATTCTATGTAGTATCATTTTTCGATTTTGTTTAGAAGTCTGGTATATTAAATGCGGTAAGATATAGTCGGGTATGAGGGGTAAGCACAATAAGGTACCACGGCCTCGGACTAAAGCAGGAGAAGGAACGAGGGAGATTTTAGTCAGTAAGAGTCTGACACTACCACTCACCGGACTCTGGGTAGGAGAAGACATTTGATGATTTTACCCTCACAAAAAAGACTGTAACGTACCGATTAGGCTATTTTTCAAGATTTGTTTCTAAATAATAGTTGTAATATAATAATCTAAAACCTTTTCATGAAGCAAAACCTAGGCAATCACTTGAAAACAACAGCCACAACTTTTTCACAACCGCAAGGCTCTCCGATACCGCTCCCATTTACACAAAGCAATCACAAAGCCAATTATAATCCACAATTGCTTTACAAACGACTATTATCGAAGCTCAGCCTTTGCTTGCTCCGTCAAAAGTTCCGAAATATTCCACCGTCCGCACAAGTACCCAAAAAGTACCGGGTGAACCCTAAAAGTGGCGTGCCGACACTAAAAGTGCCGGCGGAACCTGGGCGGCGCGATATAACCATTATGATAGCGAAGACATTTTAACCTCGTGGGGCGCGGATAAGCACGAGGCCATGAAATTAGCGACTTCTTATTTTTCTCAAAAATAAAAGTCGAAAATGTTATTTTCTTTTGTTGGTTACAATTGTGTTCATTGCTACCTCTAAGGAACAATATCGGGTTACATTTGAAGATAAACAAAACAATATTCTCTGCATTCCAGTGTACCACAGGATCAAAGGTCCCTTGAGTGTTGGAAAACAGCAGCTTGGTTTAACCAACAGAAATGTAGCAGCATCAGGTTCTTTTACCATTATCACGAAGCATACAACAGAACAAAATCAACAATAATCTATTGAATGTGTACCTTCGTATTTTAAATACGCATAGTCTTAGGCACCATGTAGCTAGTTTGTAACAGTATACAGAATCGGCAGTGGTAAGATTTGAAGAGCTTAAGATTGCTTGTCGTGCTAAGAGGCACGTGTCAAACAATGCAGTGGACAGAAATGCGCTGCTAATAATGATCATTATAATTCTTAGAAAATACTACTGATATCTTTTATTGCGTCTACAACTGGATTGTCTCTGCATCACACAAAAGCAGACTGGTTATGTATGTCCAATGCATTAAGTCCGTCTATTATACAATGTTTTCTGCATGAAATCATAAATTAATAATATTAAGTATTTAACAGGACCTTTGTACTTGGTCTAATCCGTTTAGCACAAATACTTCTGTCCAATCGTCTCTTTTTCAATACAGTTTAAATAAAGAATCTTTAACATCCCATAAGAAATTGGCAAACCACAGAATGAGATGCTCCTTTTCATAATTCGTTTCCTGTTTGTCAGTTGATTACACCTTAAGCGACAACGGGATGACAATATAACTCCTCTCAGAGGTGTTTTATGTTCTAGAAAAGACAGGTAGCTCCCGTGGGATGCATGTTCAAAAGCATTTTATATTTGAACGCTGTAAAATTTGAGCTATTTTTATTGTTCTTGATCGTTGAAATTTTATGCTTTCGGTCTATCACGGTTTTGTATGCCATTTTCCCAGCACATAACTAGATGTAATTGCAGTTAAAGACGTTTTACGGAAAGACCTGTTTGGATTAGGCATGTCTACCAACCCCGTCTGATTCAAATTGACCCTACCTGATTGATTGAAACATGTAGAATTGTCTATACTAATATTAGAAAGAGGTAAAATTTATAAGTTTGTATGTTTGTAAGTTTGTATGTCTTTGACACCTCTGGTTCAATATTCTTGACTGCTATAGGCTATAAAACATCACGTGGTAAACGGAGCCGAGCAGCGGGTGAAACCGCTCGGGATAGCTAGTATGTAATATTTAGCGTATTTTTGTTTTTCTGTCTTTTTAACCTTTTTCGTTTGTGTTGTATTTTTATTAGTTCCGGCTTTCATGTACGATGCCGAATAAATGCATTTTCTTTCTTTCTTTCTTTTAGTTTTGAGAAGCTCGAGGTATTTTTTGCAGCCTCCTTACTTCGTCTGACAGAACAATGAAAATGTTTTAAAAATCCGTTCTCTCTACGTATTGTTATAAAATTCTAGACCATAAGTAATCTTGTAACAGTATTTGAACGACGTAGCAGTCGCAAGAAAAGCATCAGAAAAGTTGTAAACCTTTTTTTAACCGACTTCCAAAAGGGAGAATGGTTCTCAATTCGACCGTATGTATGTTTTTTTTTGTATTGTAACTTACGTGCGATAATACCGTGGAATTTTTCGAAAATAAAGACTTTTTATTTCTCAAGTGAATTAACTGAGAATTGGTGTTTTTGTTTTTTTTTTTCAGCCACAGCAAGACTCTATTTTCTCCTTCATTCATAAGCCGAGTGCGAGCGATAGCGGTAACTTTCGTAATTAAGTAATTATTTTCGATATAACATTTACAAAATAAATCAAAATATAAATGATCAGTAAAATAAATTGATATAATTAAAAGTACAGTGTTATTATAAGCCAAGAAAAGACTTTAAAATATAGTTAGTAAAATATTAATTAATTTCGAGAAAAACTTCACAAATTCATTTTCATGCCAGAAGTTCATTACCTACTTAACACAACCGAGACTGGTGACACTACCCCGTTTATTTCGTGGCCCGACAATAAGCGAGAACTTTTCTAATTTATTCATATCACGGTGCTCTACGTTCGTAAAGTTGTTTCAAAGTTTATGCGAACAATACGGATGAACGTTTCAAAAGAAAAATAATTCGTACTCAAACATTGAGATGTAAGTACCGAGATTGAATATGGACTTGGAAATATTATGATAATCAAGTCCACGATATATTTTTGGTGGAACACCGCCGAGGTACGTATGTAAATTTTATGTGCTGATTATTTCAACATTGGCATACTGTGGTGATTCGAAGAAAAAATATTCTATGTGAATATCATACAGGAATGTTCGTCGTATGTGAAGTGAACTGTGTGGCTTTTTCTTATTGATATTTTTTGATATAATCAATGAATTTTATTGAATGTTACATTTATTTTATGACCATTATTTAATAGTCCAGCATACAATAGCTGGTTGATTAATAAGAATAATAGCGTTAAATATTTTTGGCTATTCGAATAGAGTAACGTAAATTAATACCACAAGCCCAGGCAATAAGCGGTCACCGCTTTTACAGTTGTTAAATCTTATAAATACTTAGAAATGTTTAGAAACAGACTAACAGCTTTTAAGATATTAAATTCGAATTCCCTACCATTTTGTCTAATAACTTCGTAATTTGTTCAACAAATTATTAATTCCTAAATAAGTTGTAAAATTCAAGAGAGCTTACGGTATTAAATTGGGAAATTCCCATTGATGGGCATGTAATGGGAAATTCTCGTGATTGTGTTAAAACTTATATATCTAATTATTTTGTTTTATTCCTTATTGAGATTTAAAGTGATGTTTTAGTAATGTTATGAAAATATATTTTTTTCCTCATAAGGGACATTGTTCCTATTCAAATTTCGGACAAGTTAATTTCCTGTGGATAAAGGGTAGGACAGCGTTAGAAATGAGATAAATATTTCATAAAAATTGAGGGTGAGATGTTCCTTTATGATAACATTGTTTATTTGAGTGGTTGTTAGTGTCACTTCCGAACATCAAGTCTTGTGTGCGATTCCAAGGCATTTAAAAGATTTATTCTAAATCATACTTGACTATGTGAATAGCTCAAGCCGGATAAGTTAAACGCTTAACTGAAATTATGATTAAAAATAATTCGTCTCTTATTGAGTTCTAGATGACGCAATTAACAATACTTATATTTTGCACAGTATACATGTAGTTTAAATAATATATAACATTTGTGGTTGGATGAGAATAGCTGAACATCGAGCTCAGTGGTGTGCATTTGGTGGGGCCTATGTCTAGCATTGTAAGGAATCAGGCTAATGATGATGGTTCATAAGAAGTTAATTTTAAGTTTTTGAAGTTTGAAAGTAAGATAATATTTTGTAAAAAACGTGAGTGTATTAGAAAAATACATACTTCTATCTACGACATTGTACCTTGATACTTGACTTTGAGAATTACGAGTGTAAAATAAGATATTCCAACTATGAGGATATCAGTTGATTGCTCTCAAACCAAATAAAGAAAACAAACTCTATATCAACCGCTTTTCTCTCTATCTTCTAAGGATATTTTTTTTCTTCACGTAGGAAATTTGATACGTACAATGTTTGATTGCAATTAACGAAAACATATACCTTTCTTTATATACCAGTGAAAGTTTATCTTATTCAAATACTTCGTAGCATTTTTATATAAGCTCGTATTTTGATTTATCAACGATTACATTGTACATTATTTACCTTAATTTTTTTGATAAGTTTTTTTTTGTAAAAATGTTTTTTTTTTGGTATTAAACTCAGCGGTTTAAAGTCATTTAAGTACGTAGGTACGGGGACAGGGTAATTTCCTCTAAATAAAGGGTCGGGTTACTGAGAGGAAGAGAACAAAATATTGTTATAAATGTACGAGGACGATATTAGACCGTGACGTGTACTGTTCGAGTGTAGAGACACTGTGAGCCGCGTTGGGAATGAGACTTTTTTCCCATTGATGGGAATTTTTGTTTTGATAAAATTTAAGCTTTGAAATTTTTGGTCCAGGTACGAATTGAATATCCTTTTTTACTTAGCTACTTTTTATAACAGTTAAACTGATTGTTTACAAGTAAAACGACTTGAACCAACTCGAAGTAATATAATATAATTACGTGCAGATTAAATTACTCAAATATTTCTAAACTATAGAGAAGTTTGTTTATTGAATGTGAACGTGCAAGAAAACAATGGCTGATAAACAACCTAGCCCAATCCCTTAACCTCCAAAATCCCTAATCCCAAAAAGCAACACATTTGTAAATCCTCCGGTATTGCGGGTATCTATGGGTCCTGGATGGTAACCATCAGGTATTCTGTCTGCTTATGCATTCACATATCAGATTCATTACGTACTAGTAAAAAGACACTACACTAATAGACTTGACACTAATAATTTGCACTTCTGGCTTTAAATACACGTGTAACAAAACAAAGCATCCCTCAACCAGATTTCAACTTACATCCAGATTTTACTATGAAAACTGAAAGTTAATGTTGTTTAGTTGAATTTAGGAAGTTGGAAACAGAAAAGTTTCGTTGATTAATTATAATTTGTTAGCTTGTTCACCGGAATATTTAATAAACTTAATTACTTTATGTACCTACAACGAAATCAACACTTTATTCCGTTTTCAACTCTATGACTTTACATAATCTGTTACTGACAACACTTTTTTAGAAGATTAATTAGTTTTGTTGTGTATACACAATATTTTGTTATTAATTGATCAGTCTTTGCTAATTGTTGTTTTGATTTTATTTGTTATAAATTTGTACTAGTTGAAAACTCATTCATCATTTTATTTTAGTGTATAAGAAAAATCAAATTAATTATAACAATAATCCAAACTTTAATATTACAAATCTGTAGAGTTTGTTAGTTTGTTTGAAAGTACTTATCTCCGAAATTACTGGTCCGAATTGAATCATTAGTTATTATGTTATAAAATATATTAATCAAAAAATGATAATGGCTAAAATCTTACGCTAAAAATAAGTAGAGACCAAGCAGCGAGTGAATTCGCTCAGAATAACATAGAGTAAATAATAATGTATTAAAAAAAAAAAACATTACACTCAAGTTTTTTGGGCAGTCGTGTATTAAAATTAAGTTACATAACATATCAAATAACAAAACGGGTTCTTAAAACAAGTCAGTGAAGGAGCCATCAAGTTACAAAATAACAAGGAATTATTAGGAAAAAATTTTTGTGTATGTACTTTTCCTCAAACAAGGAATTCCGAAGGAATGTCAAACATCTGGTCACACTACGGAACTCAAGTGCGGCGCTCCTCCAATTTCCTTGTCGAGACAGCCCCTTTCAACCCTCTAGAACATTAAAAAATACAGAAATAAACTCCACAGTTTTTTTTATTCACGTTGTATAAGCATTATTCGCGGTTTGTTCACATCAAATTATGTTAAGCTTAATTAAGGGTAAAGAATGTCTTTGAATTCTACTGTTATCTCTTTAGAGTATCTTTTAGAGTATTCCTTTTTATTCGCGAAGGGTTGTGAATTCATTAGGAATTACTTTTCTTAAGATTTGTTTATCTGTTATCCCTCTCTGTCATGATGACTGGTAATCTTCAAGAGTAATTTGTCAAAGAAATAATGGAATCTTTATATTTAATTTATTGTGTCATTACGTGTTTAGAAGGAGATTTTTGTTTACTCTTCGAAGTTTTCCGAAAATAAGGAAAATGATGTAAAAAAATAAATATTTATTTAATATGAATGACAGTAATGGCTTTTAATCAAGACAGACTAGTTTAACAGACATTGACTTGTTTTATTAAATGCATTTTCACTGCATGGCTTGGATAAAATTACTTGAAATAGTCCTGATTCTAAGGCAATAATATTTAGATCGGATATTAATAGCATTTTTCCAATAGCATCTTTATTTTTTCCTTTCTATTCTGTACCGAACACATGTAAAGATCAAGTGAGAGACATCTTTCACAGTACCAATATAATATTATAAGTTCTAAACATTAATATTTTCATTAGGTATATTCGGAATATGACAGTCTTATCATCTAATAGTAAATTAAATTCCTTCCTTCTACAAGCCCATTTTAGTAAAGGCCAAGTCTAGATCTCTTTAAGATTCTTAAAGATGAATTTGTTAGTTGGTTTTCGTGCCCTATCTCTTGTTTTGGGTAAAGTTATTTCATACTGCCAATAGTCGGCTGATGGAAATACAAATTTATTGTGTACTTCACTTTAAGATAAAGAACACTGATCAAGAAAATGGGGTTTGTTTGAAATTTGTTTTTTTATACAGACGGTAGCGGTGAGTGTAGGAATTTTGAGGTAAGTATCAATACGAATTTTCTTGTTTATTTATTTTTATTATTTCTTCTTCACACAAAACAGTCTGAATGGCGGACTTAATGCCTTAAGGCATTCTCTGACAGTCAACCATAGGGCCGTGCAGAGAATTTTTGCGGTTGGTGCGAAGCTAGGACACATAGGCCTAGAACAAATGAGGTTTATATGCTTGAACTATCTACATTTTAAGACAATAGTGGCGTATAGTAAAAGCCATTTGGAAACCTGGTACGAAATCACTCATCTACTTTGAGCAAGATTAACGATTAGTGGTCATTCTTATTCCTTGTAAGAAGAAATTCTTGCCTTAGCACTGTAACTCTTTTAGGTTGTTAATATTCAGATGGCCTAGTTCATTATCCTTAACAACTTTATTTTGCATTTTGAAACTTCAATCACTGCATCAATATCATTTTCTAAGTTTAAAACATTTGCGAAAATTATAGGTCAAAAGTCAGCTTCACATAGCATAAATCATATAAAACAAGCGGCAACAAACACGTTAAATTATCAAGTTGAAATATCTCAATCGATCGTAAACAAGCCGTCGATTATGGCCGTGGAATTTATCTTACACGCCAATGTATTAGATAAGGCACACCTGGCGGGAAGTTGCTAGATATTAGATGTAATCTTATGTGAATTACTAAATTGGTGTCTAACATTACATTGTCGGTAGAAGGAAGATATTGCGCCAATATATTGATGTACTTGATGACTTGAAAACATAGCAGTGTATCTAAACTTTTACATAAACAATGAAACAATGAATTTATTTTTGCAAATAGGCTATAAAACGGCACTATTACACGTCAATTTATATGTGAAAAACTAGATGAAGCCATATATACATCATCATTTACAGATTTCACAAAAAACAAAATTCACTTCCATTCCTCATAAGTAATTGATTTACAATTTTATACTGTCTCATTTAGATAACTCTATCTATACCCTTTTCGTGCATTCAACATTTGTCTATATGAGTATATACATGACGATATTGTTTGTTGTAAGAGTGTGTTCCATAAAAAATCCTTTTGACTTTTTGTTATAATTGGTTCTTTTTTTTCAGAGAGTCTAAAAGTAAAGCTACGGCTTATTCTGCATTGACTAAATTTCGAGAAATTGATGTAAACTTACTTGATATTTTCTAAAGCTGATATTTAGATGGTATATTTTATAATTTGGCAATGGGAAATAGTCCGTGTCATAGATATGAAATAATATATAACTTTGGACATTATCTCATCCAACTTAAACAGTCCAAACTACTAGCACTTAACACAAAACCTAAAGAAAAGGAGAGAGAAAGTTCTACACTCGAAAACTAGAAATCTTTATCAAGATTTCCTTTAAAATGTTCTAGCAAAACGTTGTACAATTCCTAACGGGAGAAACTTTAACGTTTTTAACGCAAAAACTTTTTGAGAATGTCCAGATAGTACTAGGCTATGAACTGGAGTGTTCGAAAACAGATTATTACAACCGTCTTTAATATCTTTTTAAAAGATAAAAGATTGGGTGACAACCGTTTTAGGAACGAGTGCAACGTATTACATACTTAGATTTTATAGTAAGAATTTACTTAGAAGTATTGCCACATTCCTATTGCCATTTTTAAAGTCCAATTCCCAGTAGTCCTACGAACACATCAAACGGTAGATAGTAACAAGCCATAATCCACTTTATTAGCTCAGGTAAGCAGAGGCAAATATTCGCCATCATTATATACCTCACAACACAAAACAACCCTTGTTTTTATACAGCATTTACTTCCAAGGCGCTCACTCGCACGCCACTCTCCTTAACAAGTTCACCTTTCACCGATCATAAACCTGATTTACACAGACGAATTTCTCTTCAACAAACTACCCTGTTGTACTCCGTCGAATCGACACGCGACTGACAAAACAAAACACCTTAACATTTACAGTCTTTCACCCTTAACAGTAACCGTAAACTTGTAACAATGCTTAACCCGCCTCGCAGTACATAAATTGCCACGACACACTTTGATTACCATTCGTCTTCCACCTTCAGAATTCGAGGCACGAACAAATCTTTATGTCTTCAAAATTCCGCCCAAAAACTGTGAAACAGCGGAAGGTCTTTCGTAACCCGTTGTTACGTATAACCCTTTACATAAACCCTTTAATAATATTTTTTAAACCGAAAAGCCGCACCTTACAGGGTGAATTTGCCGGCGGGCTCGGGCAATTTTAACGTGGTCAGGGATCAAATGTGATATCATAACAAAATGCGCTCACTTGGAACTGGAAACAAGTTGTGGTTGATTCGATGGGCATACGGCGAGGTTGGAGAAGGTTTTTTTATATGTAATGTACAATATTGTACAACTACTATTCTGGATGGACATGATTAAAGTAAAACTACCAGTCGTTTTATATTTTCCAATTAAACATATGATATGCTATTTCAGAATCAGAATTATAGACTCCTATTGTTAATGTCATAAGGTAATTGTGCGTTTAGCTTACAGGAAGTGACACAGATTCTAGCACCGAGTACAAGCTCAATCTCTAGTAAAATGCAAATGTAGGAAGTCGTTGTACCTACATAATATTTTACCCTCTGTGCTAAGATGGCGTCTATCTGATGAGATCTCGGTGGTAACATACATTGTGAGCTAAATCCTGCATGTAACACAAGTGTATATTACATCCGTTGCCGCTATGGAGAAACGCGTCGTTGATAGTTTCTTTCTGTTACGCTTGAAGATATCTTCGTTATTGTAGTTCAATTTCTTTGCCTCATCGATAAAAATGTAATTATAATGAAACTTCCAGCAAAAGTTTTCAACGTATATTTATTAACATACGCACCTGTGTACAATGAATAAAAAAAACATATAATAAATAAATAAAAATAATAAGTTAACAAAAACCTCTCGAAATTAAAAAGAGAACGCAATTAAAAAATATATTAAATAAACAAAAAAGAAATACGAAATTAAAATCTCCTTCGCTTAAAATTTACGCCAGCACACAAAGCGGGTCTGAAACTTGTGTAATTTATTCATAGTCAAGTAATGACACTCGATTACTTCAGCGAGAACCCTTCAGTTTGAGCGGCTTCAAAAAAAAAGTGTTATTTTTATTAAATGCAAGCAAAATGACTTCGTTCCGATGCTTCAGCGTTACGGAAAATTGTCGTGTACCGAATTTTTATGTTAGGGAATTGTGTCAGTGAGCCAGTGTGCATTGCAAGCTTTGTAGGAAATATGTTCACTTTTGAATTTGACATAGTTTTGCAAGTATGTTGTTGCTGTAAGTAGCAAGAGGTAGCTAGAGCGAATGGGTCGGCCCGACCAGAGTGATACCACGGCCTCACAGAATACCGACGTGAAACACAGCGTTGTGTTTTGCCGTGTGAGTGAGGTAACCGGAAGCCCAATCCTTCCCCTCCCCCGATCCCTCCCAATCCCCAAATCTCCAAAACCCTAATCCCTAAAAGGTCGGCAACGCACTCGTTACTCCTCCATTGCGGGTGTCCATGGGCGGCGCTGATTACTTACCATCAGGTAATCCGTCTGCTCGTTTGCCGACCTATTCCATAAAAAAGAGGATATCTGTGGTTCTTCAGACACACGATTTTACGATATTTTTATGACAGTAAAATTTTCGTTGTAGGTGATGGTGATGCAGAGATTAAGGCGCCCGCCTCTCGCATGAGGAGTGAAAGAGAAGACTTTTTCCAAGTGATATGATTATTTAGACACCATTGACATACGGTGAAGAAAACATGGCGAGGAAACCTGGACTTAAATTTCTAATAATAGACATGAAATCACCAATCTGCCTTAGGCACCGTTGCGTTGTTATTAATGTTCAAACCTTCTCCGTGTGAGAAGAGGCCTTGACTCAGCAGTGGTCACTTGTAGGCTGATGATGTGATTCTGTGTAAATCTATCTTCAAATAGCATTGACTCCGCCTACATAGATGACGTACGATCATTAAGTGTTAAAAAATAATAAAATGACTCATGATTACCCAAGACCTAACATAAAAACAAAACCGCAACAGAGAAATCATAACGAAAATATGAAAGAAAATTCCCTTGTACATCATGGAAAATGGAAAAACATTGCATTACTTATTTATGAAATCCATTCAAATAAATAACGAGTCGGGGCCGTTTGACGCATCAATAAACATAAATGCCTATACAAGGCCGAAGAAACCATTTCATAGAGGTCAAAAGGTCACTCGATATTTTGATATCGTGCTGTATACTGATTTACAGGGGACCAAAATTATTTTCCAATGTTCTTAAGTATTTTAAAACTGAACGCAAGCGCACTTGTCAAAGCGCTAGATTGCTAAGTTTCTCGATTAATAAGGTGTTTGGCGAGATAATAATATAATTTTACAAAGTCTTTTGAGGTTTAAAATTATCCTATAAGTTCTACCACCCTGGGTCTGTCAGAATCTGAATCTCTCAGTACTCTCAGAATCAGTGGATCAGATGCGGTCGGGTGGTAGTTTCAGAATCTTACTTACTTAAAACTCAGGGTAGTTTACTTTCTCTCCAATATTTTGTTTATGTGACAGATCATCAAACGACCATACGCGTTACCTGATGGTAAGCAATCAGTGCCACCCAACGGTAAGCGCCTGCTACAACGAAAGAGTTACATAAGAGTGTATTACCGACCTTTTCGGGGTACAGTTTTGGAGATTTAGGAATTGGTGGAGGGAAGGATTGGGTCTCTGGTAAACTGACACACACGACGAATGACAAGGCTGTAGTTATTTCAGGCCGGTATTATGTATATGAGGCCGTGGTAACGTTTGTCGACCCGACCCATTCGTGTCTAAGCATGGCTCTCCCACACTTCAGATTTTTAAAATCGTTTAAATCGATTAAAGCATAACACGTTCATAAAAGTACCACGTGTCCCAACATAACTCAAACTGATTAAGATGTAAGTACCAAGTGACCCCAAAATGGACCGGAGACTATTAATTTAAACATTAAAGGTTACACTGACCCTTGATCTTAACATAAAAATAATTTGTTAATTAATGTTTGTTAATAAAATGAATTAGTTAAAGATGAGCGTGGAATGTGTACCGTGGTTGGTACTTATGAAGATGGACAGAGCTCAAGGCTGTAACGGTTTTTTTTTTAATAAGGAAGCTAATTAATTTATGTTTTACTTCGTTATAAATGGTATAAATCAACTGGCTGCTTCATCCATCGAATGGTCGAAAAGCAAGGGTCTGTTGATTTTTGATTTTTTTTGGTTGAAAAATATAATCTGGTCACACATTTCAGCCCACATCTAGACTATGGATCACATCTACAGGACGGATTCCCAGAACCTCCAGCTCAACACAGCAACAGTCAAGTTAGAGGTACCTTTCCAGAAAATATTGTGAAAGGTCTGAAATTATGTTACAAAACATTGTGAACTTCAACAGTTTATTATTATTAAGTTACGGGTCCTAAAATACAGTCATACCCGGTATCAACTTAAAGCACCCTAAGGCTTGGGAAACTTAAAAATAATAACGAAATCTGTAAACAGGTAAATACAGGATACAAAAATATTTATCTAAGCAACTGTGTTACAATGTATCATTAACATATTTCATTCAGGAATATATGTATTATTACCCTTTTTCGGGGAAAATCATTCAATGAATTTAACGCCCTAGGTAGGCCAAGAATGAGTGTTTTGTCTAACACGCCTCTTACTGACTAAAAATCAGCCTGCTCCTTGTCCTTCTCTTAGCCGAGACCACACTACATAATTGGACTTACACCTGGAACCCCCGCTGGATAAAAATAAACGTATCTAAAATAACGTTTTTGATCAAGCAGCTTGGCAATGCGACTAAATTAACGAACCCCTGAGACTATCAAGCTAAATATATATCATTTCAGATTTTCAGGTCCTACATACCTAGCAGCAATAATTGTAGTATCGTGTTCAGGATCAAAATAATCGGGTCAAACCGTTAATTTAAACGAATGCACAAATATACATATATGTAATTTATGTAAAATCTAATATCACAACTCTACAGAAAACTAACCTGAAACAACGCATATGTTGTGCTTCTTCGTGGGAGTCAGGGGTTTATTAGTCCTCAAGTCCATAACACTTAAAAGGCTATTACTCTACTCGGCGTTTTCAGGTTAACCATCAGGTTAAGTTCTTTCATTCTTTTTCAATCTATTTATCTAAAAAATATATAAAAAATCACCCAATATAATATCTTTTGAGACCTTTTTATACCTGAAAAACAACTGAAACATTACAAAATATAAATATTCCAATCAATTATTTACCAATAACATCCTGGAGCCAGAATATTTAACGGAGTTCACAAAACTTTCAAACTATCTACATAGCAAACTTGTTTTGGGGTCCCTTTGACCTTGCCTCAGAAAATACAGATCCCCATTCGAAGTTGGTAAACTTTCAACTTCATTATATTATTGCATTTTTGGTTGAGGAAAAGGTTAGTTATACGAATTTTCATGTCGTTCCTATTGTAAATATGATTTTAGAGTCTATTATCCTTTCTGTCGTAAATCTAACAGTAGTTAGAGCTGTCAGGTGAGTGAAGGTAGAGGAGGGTTATAGTAAAGCCAAACGAAAAGCAAGCAAAGAGGAATTACGTGGAGGTTTAATTCACCAAACCCCAAGCGAACGCCGGCGGTCGTGCACCTATTGTATCTCAATTTAACACGATTGAAAGGTTAACCGGTAAAATATCGGGCACGCTACCATAGCAGCGGTAAGACCCCTCTTTGAGGAGTGGCTTGAGAGACGCCACGGCGTCCTCACCTTCCGTCTGACGCAGGTGCTTACCGGGCACGGCAGCTTCGGTAGGTTCCTGTTTCGGATTCAGCGGGAGGAAACGCCCGAGTGTCGTCATTGTGAGGACCACCTAGAAGATACGGTGGAGCATACGGTAGCGGTATGCCCTGCCTGGGCTGAGCACCGCCGTGTCCTCAGGGAAGTGATCGGCGGCGGCGACCTCTCGCGCCCGGCCTTAGTCGAGGCCATGGTGCGGAGTGAGAGGAACTGGGACGCCGTCTCCTCCTTTTGTGAAGCAGTCATGCTCGCAAAGAGAGAGGCGGCCCGCGTGAGGGAGCAACCCTCCTCCTCACGCCCCAGCAGCCGCAACTGGCGACACTACGGGCGTCGGGGATCGAGGGACGATCTCCGGCCACCGTAAGTACGGGCCTGCGGTCGGCGAGTAAGGGCAGCTCGCCTCCCGACCAGAACCAGGCCCGAGCGTACGGCGCGTAGCGTTCCGCGCGCGCCTCAAAGAGCCAATAGACCACCACAGACGGGGCCCTAAAGGGCTGATGTTCAGCCGGGGTTGCGGGGTAAGCGCAATGAGGTACCGCGACCTCGGCACAGAGCAGGAGAAGGAACAGGGGGGTTTTTAGTCAGTAAGAGTCTGACACTCCCTCCTGCCCGGCCCTGGGCGGGAGAAGTCATTTGATGATTTTCTCCTCACAAAAAAAAAAAAAAAAAAAAAACCGGTAAAATATACACCGCAGCTTCCACGGCGAAGGCAGCCAAATATTTCTTCAGTATTTGTCTGTGTATAACACTAAAATAGTTTTCTTGGTCCAGAATCGATGATCCGTTACAATTTGATGAACAAAACAGAAACTCTATAAATATCATAACAGGCACATAGGTACACATTTTTCATCGAAGACTTAATTATACCAACAGCGCTTATAGACACATTTAGTCGGGGTTGCAGGGCAAGCACAATAAGGTGCTACGACCTCGGGCTAAAACAGCAGAAAGAACTGGGGGGGGGGGGGGGGGTTTAGTTTAGTCAGTGAGAGTCTGACACTCCCTCTCGCTTTACCCTGGACGAGAGAAACCATTTGATGATTTTCCCCTCACAAAAACCCTTATTTACCAAAGAGTACCTAGGTCCTAGCTAGTAGTACTAGCTCATGTAATTTCCCTTAACCGTCGAAAGTAGAACGGAGACTTTAGGAGCTAATTTAAAACGTTTGACGTCAAACTACTCATTAGGCGGTATAATAAATCAATCTGAACATCGCAGCGCCATTGAGCGAGTAATTTTATTGCTATTTATAAAGTTCTTGCAATAAAACCGTCAAACCGTCACCTAGACCACTATGCACAGATGTGAGAAAAGTTTCATTCGAATTAATATGTCTTTTAAAACTGAGAGTATTCCCTAATATCCAGTCATTTTGTAGGATATCAAGGTAAACGTTTATCTAAGTGTTCTGATGATCAGCGAGTAACCTTTTTTTCAATAATTAGTATTGAAGTTACCGTTTCTAAGAAAAACATCTTGGCACAATTATTATTAAAATTGTTTGATTATTTGAGTAAATAATTTTATTTTCTTGCCTTTTCCCAGTAAGCCTCTTTGTCACAATGAGTTTATATACCTTTGTTAAAAAAAAAATTGGCTTATGGTAACCTCACACACTCGGCCGAACTATCACTCCATTCTTGCTAAAGCATGGCTCATCCATACTGCCGATAAAATTAACAACCTAACAAAATGGGACTTCTGTTACAATTTTTCTATGGTGTAACTGCCGATACCTAACTCCATGACGTTGAGTAACCTTTTGACAAACCAATTAGTTTGAAAGCCTTCATTTAAAGTTGTTCGCTCTCATAATTTTATTTCACTCCGTAAATCAATGTATGATGTGTTTTTGATGTTTTCAGTAGCTATTTGGTACCTACGTGACTTTGTTAAATATAGAAATTATGTTTGATGTGTATTTAAATGTTATTTATAGTACACTTATATTTTTGTATTGGTTTACCACAATATTAACGATAAGCTTTGTTTTTTGGTTGTACAAGACTATTATTAATACTACAAGTTTTTGCCCGCGACTTCATTCGCGTGGGATAGTGACTTCCTGCAGATTTTTTGTATTAAAACTATCCTGTGGTCCTTTCTCGGGTTTCAAACTATGTCATTAACAAATTTCACGGAAATCGGTTCCGTAGTTTAGGAGTGAAGAAAAGACAGTCAGAGGGAGCTGTTACTTTCACATTTATAATATTAGTAGGTATAGATTATTTTTACGGTTTATTTTTTCTCTCATTAAGTAAATATTTCCATCAACATTTATGTTAATAATGTTACATACAGTGCTGTCTAGCCTAAATTCTGTATCAACATACTATTTTACTGTCTACTAATTTCACTTGAATTTCTTTAAGCGCAAAAGAGCCTTATACCTTCCCACGTAAATTTCTGCGTTTACAATCTTAACCCCGATACCAGATCAAAGTGGAATCTCGGACTTAATAAGCTTATTACAAGAATGTTATTAATTTCAACTAAAATGTTTTAATTGAGGAAATCGATTAAATATTTTCAAACACAAATATTTTTTACGTTGACTATTAAAAAAGGAGGTTTAATATTAGAGAGATCTAAAGTTTAGTATATGATTCAAATAAAGAATGTCAGCATAATGATTTAGTCATGAGAACATACCAAAAACTATACTATAGTTTAGTTAATTATTGAACGGTTTCGGAAAAAATACATTCAACTATTAAGGATCGTGGTGGCCCGGAGGTTAAGCAGTCCGCTTCTCATGCATGAGGGAGTGAGTTCGAAACCTGGCAAGTACCAATGTGACTTTTTCCGAGTTATATGTACTTTCTGTGATTATTTAGACACCACTGACATACGGTGAAGGAAAAACATCGTGAGGAAACCTGGACTTATAATTTCTAATAATAGGTTTGAAATCGCCAACCCGCATTGAGCTAGCGTGGTGATTAATGCTCTAACCTTCTCCTTATGAGAAGAGGCCTTTGCTCAGCAGTGGGCACTTATAGGCTGATGATGATGATGATTAAGGATCAAGACTAGTATTAGAATATTTACAATCAGATAACAGGATATGGTTGCAAACGCAATCATGAGCCGCGGCCTCCGTTCGGAGAAGGAAAGACATATTTACTTTCGCTAGCCACGTGGCTCAAAAATGGCTATTAATGGCTGTACTAAAAAACACTTTATGTTATCTTAAATTATTCCTCATTTAAGATTTCATTCCGACAATACGGCAGGCTGAAATAACAATTAAACGATTCTAATTAAATGACGATAATAATAATCAAAATTATCGAATTATAATCAGATTACATCCAACTCAGTTACAACAAACAGACAGACACAACCCCCCAACTTCCATACAACTCCCACTAAAATTCTATCACGCTCCGTTAAAATTAATTTAATGTCACTTGATCCTAGCGTCCCGTCGCGAAATTAATTACCTAGAAACAGCTTTAGAGTACTTAAGATCTAGACTTGTGGTGGGTCTAGATCTAGTCTTTAGGGAGACCATGCTTTGGTGCTTTGTCTTAGAGCGGTAAATACGGAACCCGGTGCGTCTTTTCTGATTTAATGCGCCAGTAAAATGAGCTTTGCTTTTTAATTTACTTCTGTTATAAAAGATAGTTGTCATTTTAAAAGATTCAATTTTTAAATACACTAAAAGATTATTGTGTGGTCTACTAATTGTGGTTTTGAGTCTAGCAATTACATATTTTTTTGTAAATGCATCCACGGTGCATGAAAAATGATTACTTACTAAGATCTAAGGTTCTTTTTAAGAAAAATCGGTTAAACTAAATACTAAACAAAAATTGTGAGTTGGTAAGTAAGTTATATAATACTCTTTTTAATAATCTTGTTTTCGTCAACGTTTTTAAACAATCATTCAATCTCACCAACTATGAAATCCACGCACAAAATTTCGATCCAAGAATCGAATACATTTTAGCCCATTGTTCTGCAGGCCTAGCATTAAAATTCAATACTAATATCCTAACTAACCTAAAAAGTAACTTTACAATTCCCATTAATAAAAGGAAAATCGTTCCACACCTAATAATTCCAAACTTATCCTACTTTCGAGGTTCAGCTAGTCACACTATCCAAATTATGACGCATTGCGGCTCCTAGCAAGGCAAGTGTCTTTTCCCGCTACAATAAAGGGGAGCTTATTGTTTAGACCTCGGCGCTTTTATATCTTGTGTTTTAGTTTTCAACTCGTAATATGAAGACGTTTAATTTTTTAACAGAATAATGGTGAAGTTTTTTGTTGTCTCGTTTTTATAGAAGCAAGAAAGCTTTGAAGGTCTCTGTGGTTTTTTTTGAAGTGTGACTGGCTTTTGTTAGTTTAGCTCTTTTAATATAATGTTTTCTTAATTTTAAAGCCGCTTGGGTTTTTGTCATAAGATCATTATAGTCATAATAGGTCCATTTTTGACCACTACTGGACATATTCTCCTGAACTCGATGTTGGCTTCTCAGAACAGACCACAAGATCACATGCCTAAATATGACAAATATAGCTTCTCCGAATTACTTCCACATGGATTGGGAAAACTGCTAAACTTGCTTATAGATACAGATTAATTTACATGTACTTATTTTCTAATCACAATCCGCTATGCGCAAGTCTGCTGTTTTGTGATTACTTCTCAACATGAGAAGAGGACTTTGCTCAGCAGTGTGATATTAATTATAAGGTGATGATAATGTGAATATCTAGTTAAGTTATTAATTGATAGAAAATCATCATGGTTGAGCAATATTAGCATTTAGAAATTGTACTGTTTTATATTTGCTCAATCGAAACAAACAGGATGAGATGAATAAAAATTTTGATTGCAGTGTTTATCAGTTATATTTGCGTTTATGACCACAAGAAAGTCATAAACCCAAGTATAAGGGCCAAAAAGTACTTCAATTAACGCAATATAATTATTGCTAAATTAATAATCTTTATGTTTTAAGTGAGGAAAAGTCCGGTGATACCGTCAAAGGCGGGTAACGCCCTTGTAATTCCTCGGTGTTGCCTCTACGAGTGGCTTTGTTTGCTTACTATGCCGTGCCATTTTAAACCAGCATCATGCTGGGCTTGCGGGTTTTTTTGTGAAGGGTAAATCATCAAATGACCTCTCACGGCCAAGGTAAGGAAAGAGAGAGTGTCAGACTCTTACTTACTAAAAACACCCCGTTCCTTCTCCTGCTCTGGGACGAGGCTGCGGTGACTTATTGCGCTTAACCCGCAACCCCGGCTGAACATCAGCCCTATAGGACCCCGTCTGTGGTGGCCTATATTGGCTCTTTGAGCCGCGCGCGGAACGCTACGCGCCATATGCTCAGGACTGGTTCTGGTCGAGCGGCGAGCTACCCTTACTCGCCGTCCACAGATAGACCGTCCGCCGTGGCAGGAGATCATCTCTCGACCGCGATCCTGGCCTGGAGTAGGAACAGGAACGGGTAATTTTTAGTCAGTGAGAGTCTTACATAATAGGGTATTTCATCCCACCCAGGGAAAAAAAGTAGTTTCATAGTTTGCCCCTCTAAAAATCTAACCAAACTAAGCACATGACCAATAAGATTCCAGTTCAAATATCAATCAAGATTAATCTCAATATTTTTAAGGGTCATCTCACTGAAGATTAAAACTCCAAATCACATTTCAACTATAAATCAGAATGAAATACCTCCATCTTGCTTCCATCAAAACCTACACAGACTCATGCATTAAATTCTCTTTGTCACCAGCCGTGGGCGAAAGCTTATCAGGTTGTCAAGATCCATATCGAAACTGATTTAATTAGAATGTAAAATCGCATTCATAACATCTCCTACAAGTCTTTTGGGGTATTTTTTTATGTTGGAGGTCGGCGGACAAGCATACGGACTACCTGATGGTAAGCAATCAGCGCCGCTCATGGACACCCGTAACAATAGAGGAGTTACGAGTGCGTTGCCGACTTTTTGGGGATTTGGGGAAGGGAAGGATTGGGCCTGTGGTAACCTCACTCACACGGCGAAACACAACGCTGTGGTTGTTTACCCGGTCTTCTGTTAGGTCGTGGTATCACTCCGGTCGAGCCGACTCATTCGTGCCGAAGCTTGGCTCTTCCATACTTTTGGAATAGTAAAATGACCAGATCATCTGATGATAAGCTATCGGTGCAACCTATGGACCTCTTTAACACCTAAGGAGTAGCAGGCAAATTAAAAGTCAAAAAGGCCACATTCAAAATCATTATTCAGTCAGCCAAACACAAATAGGTACTTTTGACACGTTAAAATAGAATATTCAATAAGTCTGTCAGTATATTCGATCGTGAAGCTAGATACTCGTTCCAAAATGTAGATTCAAATAGAGGAGAACGAACAAGAAACTATCGTTAACCAATGAGAGCAACCCAAACAAAAAGCAAGAACAAAGAATATTTAAAAACTATAGTACAAACTTTAACACATCATTTTGGGTTAAAAATCTCGAGTTTCTCAATGAAAATGAAAAACAATCTTACAAATACACTCCTACGCTTCAGATCAAAAGATTTTAACAAGCTCTGCTTATCAACGTAATCTTGCGCACGCGCCGATAAAAGTAACGTAATGCGTCGATATCGGATCACACACGAAGATCGACGCTTAATAGCCGAGGCAAGAATATAGAAAACGCTATACTTTTTAAAGATATATAGAGCTAAAATCTTTTATCGTGAAATTATGTTGATGTAAATAAAGACTTATAAACTGATAAGCGTACGAGTAATTGTTAATGAAAATGCATAGAAAGATGGTGCTCCATCAATGGACACCCACAATACTAGAGAATTTACAAGTGCGTTGCTTTTCGGCAGTTAGAGATTTGAGAATTGGGGATGTGGGGTGAGGATTTACCTCCGGTAAGCACACTGTCAGTGTATCAGACATCGATAGTCCTTAAACTTGGTGCCAAAAACACATCAAAATGACGTATGATGGTTATTGACTTATTTAGTACATAACTATTTGACAAGGTAACTCGATTAGTTTCGACCAATATTTGGGACTCATACTTAGAAGCAGCACTATGCAACACATGGTGCTGGGGACGTCGCGTATCTAAGAACCATTTTGACCAAAAACATTTATTAAGTCATTTACAATCGAAAATACTAGAAATGTTTATTATAGCAACAATTCATATTACTTATAAAAAAGATATTATAATCAAAACAAAAATGAAATGACTTATTCTCAGAGAATTCCTTTTATCACCAGTAGCTACGAAATAACTTTCCACATACGAATCTACACAGACCATCTTTATCAGCTATCCTTCAATGGATCAACAGCCTAAGATACCGTAAGATATAAGATTAGATATGATCCAAGTGATCCAAGCATAACGCCTGTTGAACCGGGAGCAGCCAGTTATCGAATTATTGAAATATTTGGGAGCGAACAAAAAAAAGGTTTTAGTAAAAAATCGTGTAAGCTGTGACGGGCCGAGTAATTTATGGGTTTTTTTAGATAAAAAGGACATGAGTATTTGAGTGTGTGTGGGAGTTGTTTTTTTTTTGTTTTAAATATAAATGCACAATAGATGTGATTGGATGTTGTATTTATTTTCGTGTTCTTTTGTAGTGAAAATGATGATGTTATGTGTTTTATAGAATTGTTGTAAAAGGTCAAGTTGTTATTTAAAGTGGGCTGTGTCTAAAAATGATGTGTTGTTTTTGATGTTTTTTTATATGATGTAGTTTTTTTTTGGTGATCTTAATATTCAGAAATAATATGAAAACTGAGAAACTCACGTGTGTATGCGGTGACTGAAAAAACTTGGAAATGTAATTTTTGACAGTAATTGGAAAGAAAAATAAATGATATAAGTCGAAAAGTCATCACTGTTTTGTCTTTCACGTTGTTTTCTTAATCAGATTAATGAAAGGCATGACGTATTTACATAATTGTAATATTTGATAGCAAAAGTCAATTAAGTAAACTCATGCATCTACTTGACGTAGTCAACAAAAATCCTTCACACATAACAACACAGAGAAATAGCAAAACAACACAAAAAACACGCTGACAAAACCTCATAACTTAACAAGAGTACACAAACAAATATTACATTTAATAACTACCCTTAAAAACAAACGTATAAACAACAGCAAGACCCATAATTTTTAGCTTAAGATTTACAACCATAGGCCGGCGAACATTTTGCTACGCTTATGAAGTTATGATATATAAACCTATCCACCAACAATGTATTATGCTGGTATTAACTTAATTGAATATTTATGAGAGTTGAACTAATTGTTTTTGTGTTAGTTTTGCTTTATATGTATATGTATGTGTAGTATCTATGTATTGTAACATTGTTCGATTGTTTATTCATTTTCAAATCGCTTGGGAATCATGACCTAATTATTGTTATGTAAATTGACATAGGAGTATAGTTAATTTAATGTGTTACTACTATTGTAAAAAATCATCAATTTGGTGATTTTCCTCGCTCAGGTTGAGTCGAGAGGAAGTGTCAGGTTCTTTCTGACTAAAAACCACCCGTTCCATATCCTGCTGCAGATCGAGGCCACGGAACATTATTTCGCTTAAACCCCAACCCCGGCTGAATATTAGCCTTGTATTAGCCATCTGTGGTCGTCTGTTGGCTCTTTAAAGCACGTGCCATTTGCTCGGGTCTGGTTCTGATCGGGCAGCCAGTCATCCTTGCCAGCTGTCTGCAGACTCGCGCTTACGGTGGCCGGTGATCGTCACGCGATTTCCGACGCCCAGGTTATCTCGGACTGCAACGACTGGGGCATGTAGAAAATGTGCAGATATAGGTTCAATCAAGGTAGATGATATATAATAATGAGTTTTTTACTTAAGTAAATCTATTGCAAAATACCAAATTGCAAACTTCGTTCTATTAATTGCTTATCACTTGCGAGAAAGTAAAACCAGTATTGTGCTATTAACAGTAAAGAAAATAAGAACAAATAAACAACATTTATGAAGTATACTACACAACAGGTGCGAAGATGTCCTAATATTTTAGTCATACGAACGCATTACGTGCCGTCGCTTGTCGAGATACGCCGTCTTTTTTTAATGATCGCGCCTTCAAAACAAACGTCACTTGACAAAGAATAATTTTGTTTTCTCTCCCATCTCAGCCTCGCACTTACCTACATCAATACAAAAAATTTAAACACCCGAAGCCCCGTAAAAAATAATTGCACAGCCCCCTTAAACCCCTCAGCGCCCTTTGAACAATCTCATTGACGCATTTCTCCGACAAATGCCGGGGTTTAATTACGACCGCCCCACTTACAGTTTTTCGACAACATTTTTGACGAAGACAACGTGACGGTAGATTGTGTAGGACACTTGGCACGCCAAATATTTCGGCCCACTTCAGACCGCCAGATCGCGGTGAGGGGTTACGGAGGAAAATTCTTTCGATATTTCTGGAGGTTAATGGAAGGTTTTCGGGCGTTGTAGACTGTTCTTAAGAGGCTTGAAAGAAATGAGAAAAGGCTAGGTTAGGTAGTCGTATTATTTGAGAAAATGGACGAGCAACGTAACAAGAAAGAAATATCTTCGTAGTTTTAAACTAAAGCTACATACAAGTTCCCCTTTTTTATGTTCTTAGATGTCTTGTAAGTACGTAGTTTAAGCTCTTTTAGTGGTATTTTCAGTCTGTACTGTTCACTTATTATAAAATCTCTACGAAACAAACTCCTTTTTCTTAGAATTTGCAAATCAAACACATTGATATCGATTTGTTTATAACGAATAATTTCTAAATCACACAAATTGACTGACGGTTCCTTTGATTAAAATTATATTGCAAACAAAACTTTTTGTTCAAGCAAAAATGGCTTTTAAACGTAGACGTTAAAAGCACAGATTGGATTAGAGAGTTAAATGCTCTATTTAGCCCTCGATTTCCAGTTAATGCAAGTTTGTGGTTGGCTCATAATAGACTTGATTAATACTTTGAGATGTTTGAACGACTATTACTTACCTAGGAATAATACGCATACAATTTAGATCTACAGGAAAAAATAGCTTATAGACGTCATGACTTCTGTATATTGTAATATATTTAAGCGACTTATTTTGGATGGTCATGCTTTGCCACAGTAACTTGCGCAGAGTGATATTACGTGTTAACAGAAAACCGTCGTGAAACCACGCTTAGTTTGTGTTTCGTAGTATTCTCCCCCTTCTTTCTCTCCCCGCAATGCCCTTGCAACTACTCTATGGGCTGAGCCGGTTGCTTATCATCATGTGATCCGCCAGTTTGTTTGTGACAACAAACCGTGGTGGTTATTTCACGGCGTGTTTGATTCCAGCCTACCCATTACTGCCGAAGCATAGTCCTTCCACACCTAGTTATACTAAATTTTTTCGTGTAAACAAGAATAGCTCTACTGATTTCAGGTCACAATAGGACGCTCACGTTGTTCACGAATAAAAGTCCCGTTGTAAGCCGTGTTTTTAAATAAATCAAATCGTTTGTCAATATTTCGACTACAAGATTCTTACGTGGGTTTTAATACCAACCACCTACAGATTTGAGAAAAAAATGGCGTAAGTAAATAATGTCTTCGTATTAATATGACTATAAATAATAATGAATATGATTACACAGTTCGAGGCTTAAAAATCGAAAGTCAAAAGTCGGACTAATCACACACAGTCAACTTGTCACATACTAACAATAAAAATTGGATAATTCCAATAGTGACGAAATAATCCGACAATAACCATGACAATAAAAAATAAATATTCGAACAAAAATGTCGAACGATAAAAAATAAATTCACATTTCCTTTGACATCGTCGTTTTCATCATTTGATGACTATTTATTTATTATTATTATTATTATTATTTAAAATATTGACATTTAATTTTATTGACCTACAAATCCGTAGCGTCTATTTTATTAAATAATTCTTTTATATATTTGACATTATGTCGTTTTTATAAACAAATAAACGAACTTCGAAAGTGCATCTGAATTCATTTATTTTCGAGAGGTTCCGTATGCATAATTTTTTTTTTCATATTGTACATTATTTTTATAAACTTTCTCTTATTTTGTGACGTTGTCGGTAATTTTGAGGGAACTAATTTTAAATGACGTGAATTGCTTTTTTATTTTGATTTTAAAGTTATATATTATATAAAACATTAATTTTCGTTGGTCAATGATTGGATGACGGAACGATTTTTGGTGATGATTCGCGCTTGGCTACAATACACCTTAAGCAAAACATTATACTATCATAAGAATTTTTAGAAACAAAACTTTCTTACTTTAATAACTATTTTAAATACCAATTCAGTAAAAAAAAAACGTAGACTTTTACTTACATTTTTAAGTAAGTCTGGAATATTCGACGGGTGATTAAAAATTAATCCGCTGTCGACTAAGCTTGTAGCGGGTAATAAAATTATTTCTATTAGATCCTACTTTTATATTATAAAATTAGATAAAACTTTTTTACTTTTTTATATTTAGTTTTTCTTAACTAGGTCAACGTTTTTAATCAAATACAAGCAACTCCCGTGTGGTTTCTAGTTGACTATCCAACATAAAAATAATTATTAAATTGGAGCCAGTAGTTCTGGAGGTTAGCGCAATCAAAAAAACTCTTGGGGATATATATTTTATTATATATTTGTTATTTTTCGATAACCTATCATGATACATGGATGGAAATCCATATATCATTCCATTGACTTAGTTAGTCATCAGTAGTTTAACTATGTTTAGTAAGAGACAGCTCATTCTTTCTCATTTGGTTTCATCGTCATCACTAATGTTTAATGATATTTGTGTTATTAGAATTTGTTTGTTTGAATACGCTAATCTTCGGAATTACTGTTTCGAATTGAACTATTCTTTTTATGTTTTTAGTCCATTTATCGAGGAATAGGCTATAAAACAAAACGCTATGATTTGTAGGACGCGAGCGGCGGTTAAAACTGCACAAAAGTACCTGGTTACATAATTATATTATAATCTTTGTGACTACTATGTTAGTGATTCGCAATGGCAACAGAGGGCGTTATGATTTGTCGAAGTTTTTTAACATCCCATGACGCGCGATACGCGATACAAATTGTTGTTAAAAAATGTTAATATGACGATATGGCGCAAAATTACCATAAAGGACGTAGACGTATTTGAAATTGCTTTACATAAAAAAGATTAACCCTAAAATACAAAGATTCTAATCAAAATGATGCATGTGTTGAACTTCAGTTCGCTATAATAGTAATATTGTATGTCTGCTGAATATCATTTATTGTCCCATATTTTGACATTAAAATAATGATATTACCAAAAAAGAAATTGTGAAACTCTCTGAAAGGTAAACAGCACGCGATATGGCGAGCTTGGCCTTTGTAATTCTTATTACGGATTTAACCTTACATCACCCCAAAAGGGGCGGGTTGCGGGGTAAGCGGGTTGCGGGGTAAGCGCAATGAGGTACCGCGACCTCGGCACAGAGCAGGAGAAGGAACAGGGGGGTTTTTAGTCAGTAAGAGTCTGACACTCCCTCCTGCCCGGCCCTGGGCGGGAGAAGTCATTTGATGATTTTCCCCTCACAAAAAAAAATCACCCCAAAAGGGGTAGATTTGCAGATTGTTTATACATTTATTAAGCCGCTGTAAGTTATTGTACTTGTAATTGCGACCTTGGCTGGACAGCAGCCCTAGATGGTCTCAATTGTGGTGATCTGGTGGCTCTTTAAGTTAGGCACGAAATGTGACGCACCGTACCTAGATGCCTTAGACACCCTTTCATAGCACTATCAGGATTTGGAGAGTTCTGGAACTGATGACGTAATTGAACAGTTTCTTACATTATAATTCGAATTCTTATCATTCTAATACTTTTAAACACATTTCTTTCTACTTTCAAAAAAGATAAAAATAAATGTTCAAAAAACGTGTACTATTTATCCATACCCTATTATTAAGCCATCGTTTGATCACACCAACTAAACTGGATCGTGTAATCATTAATAACACGGTACGGTGATTAAAAAAAAAACAACAAGTACTTATCGAGACCACCAAGAAAATCAATTAAACAACGGTTTTCTTATACGACCACCAAATTCCTACTAATATTATAAAGCAAAAGTTTGTAAGAATGGGATGGATGGATGTCTGTTATTTTGACGTTTCAACAGGACCTGTTCATAGTTGTGTTGGAATGAATGACTTTGACTTTAACTCTCTCGCGTAAAAACTTTCTACTGAACAAAACTGAATATCCTTGAGCATAAAAATAGATTATGGAATAATCAAATAGGTTACTTTGGCGTTAAGGACGAAGCCAGTTGTAGAAGCTATTACTTTATATATGAACAGTCCGTGACAGTTTAATCTAGTACATTCTTTCTCTTTTTCTTTCTACTATTGAAGTCACTGGTCAAGACACTGTCTGCGGTGAGAGGGAGTGTCAGACTCTTAATGACCACCTTGTTGCTTCTCCTGGGACAAGCTGGGACCGGGGTCAATTAGTGCGCTTGCATCCAACTTTGATCAAAAAAATTCAATGCTTTGCAGACTAGAGAGAAGACACACCTTTCGGTTTTTTAGAAAGTCCTTCTACCAAACGTGTACTCAAGACAACCATGGGAAGAAACCTATATAAATAAAAATGAAATGTTGTTCGTTAGTCTGATTAAAACTAGGGAATGGCTGGGCCGATTGTGCTGATTTTGGTTGAAACATTTTAAATGTTTGTCGTAGTCCAGGGTAGGTCTATATGCCTCCAATAATTAGGCGGTACGAAGTTCGCCGGGTCAGCTAGTTAGAAATATATTCGACTCTGCAATTACTCAAAATCCACATTATTTCCTCACTGACCCCCAAAACCGAACAATACAAACTGTAGATTAAATTTTGAAATGTGTATCCGAAAATATCATGTTTATTAGGTATAAATGTCGAATCGCTATGAGTTACGTCAGTAATGTAGAAAGAATCGTATACGATGAGCCATACGTTAAGTCTTTGATGTATAATAATCTGCTGAAATAAAAAAACGATTCGTTGATTTTAGGGATCGGTGAAGCGGAACGATGGTTGGAGAAACCTTTTTAACATGAGAAATTTTATACACTAGCTAATTCTGTGCGGTTTCACTCCCTGCTCCTTTTGTTTTTTATATGCTATAGTCTTTCTCAATATATATATAGACTACCTAACACAAAAGATTTATTCAATTCGCATCATTAGCTTCGGAGGTTAGCGCTTACAAACAAAAGAAGAAATAAACAATATTTCTAACTTAATAATATTAATATAGAATTTAAATCTTGAGTCTTAGGTATAAATTTTACGTACCATAACCATTTAAAGAAGTTTTAGATATGGTTTTAGGTAGCTATTTCTTCGGGGATTAAAACAAGTCTTTCATATATTTTTACCATCTTGGACGAGAATCGTGTAACTGATAATAAAATAAGGCAGAAAATAATGAAAACCTATTACTAGGCCATCAGAAAAATACCGAGTCTAAATCAAATATTTAATCTCGCGAGATCCTCAAGAGGTTTCTCGAGATATACCTAATGTAGAAACTACGAAATTGACTTTGGCCGTAATAATAAGTGTCTAGAAGAGCGTGAACGATGAATCGGAGTTGGGTATAGAAATGGAAAGCTTTTATTTATACAAGTTTATTAATTTACAGACGAAGACTGGTTACATTGATGTCTTAGTTATATTATTTTGAGTATTAGAAACGTTAGTGTTTTGTTTTTTTAGTGAGAGAGCCATGCTTCGGCACAAATGGGCCGGCTCTACTGGAATGATACCACGGCTTCACAGCAGAGATTAAATCCCTTATAACCAACAAAAGGCCGGCAACGCACTTGTTACCGGTGTCCATGGGCGGCGCCAATTACTTACTTCATCAATCGTTGTTCATAAATCGTTTAGATGTGTGCAAGCTCTAACAATACTGGAGGCAAAATAATCTAATCAACGTCAGTATACGGCAGTTTTAAAACACGTAATTAAACCGATTTACCTACCGACTCATAATAAAAACGCATTACTAACGCCTTCAGAACCCGCCTCATTGTTCCGACTCGCCGATAGCTACTGGCCCAAGTTGTGAGCGTGACAAAAGCTAATAAAGCCCAGTACAATGACAATGGAATGTATGAGGACTCGTACTAAAGTACATTTTAGGTAAAGGCGCTTACAGACATACATACATACATACATACATATAATATTATGCAAGGTTAATGGTTGGTGTATATTTAGTGAAAGGGTTTGCCGTGATATGAATCGAATTGGTTCGCTGTTATTACGTTCCGGGGTTGATTTTGTAATTTGCTAAAAACGTTTTGTTGAGTTGTAATGATAGTAGTATTTTTTTAGTATAACGATTTTAGTTATTATTGAAAAACCGAAAGGTTTGTCTATTTTCATGGATCAATGAAAAATATTCCCTTACTCTAACTTTTTATAAGTATAGGCATAACTAGCAAATAAATAAAAATTGCCCTTTGTAAAACCTGAAAATTTAATAGACCAAGGGCCTATTTTGCAATATTTTGCGCTAATATCAGACGGATTTAAATATAGAACGTAATCTATATATGCCACATAAGTTATATAAAGATAGTGGAACAAATGCTAAATGTCAAATTGGTATGTTCTACTAAAATCAGATTGAATTTGTACCATAATAAATACTATAAAACAAATAATATGTTCACTCGAAACTTCCATTTAAATAATAAATGGACAGTAGCTTTATTAACTGCACACATCGCGAGATAACGGCCACCATAAATATTTATATTTAATTAATAATTCTCGCTAACTGCGTCTGAACACGCCTTAACTTTTAACCTTTTTTTTCCACTGGCAACAATACCTTAAGCGGTGTTGCCATGTTTTTGTCTATATAACTCATTATAAACATTATGGGGTTGTCAGCGACTCCGTTTTTAATGATCATGGTAGTATTTTTTCTTATGGTAATATTGTTGTGATTTGTTGCATTGACTTACTGGGTTTTGAATAACGATGAATAATTATTTTGTTTTTATATTTATTTAAGGGTTGTTTCTTGGGATGACAGAATTGGGTTTTGAAAATGGAATGCGGTTATCGATAAAACTTATATTCAAGTCTGGTTCAATTATATTGTTAGTTTAAGAAAAAAGTACTTTTCATTATCTATATTATACGTGTTTTCTTTAAAAAAAATTGCAAGACCTGATTAATAAATAATAAGAGTGAGATACATTTGTGATTTTTAATGATCCCATTTTTCTAATAATATTTTATTTTTGAAAACATTTAGACCTACTACCTATTATACAATAAAACAATTTTTACATAACCCAACATCTTATATCACCCTTTTCAAACTTATTCAAATAAGTTTGAAGTACACCCCCTAAAATTACAATACGGTTCCTGTAATATATGAGAATGTAATTATAACAGGTTTGTATTACGGAATTAAATATATCATGTATAACATGATAAGTTATCGCTTTAGTATATGTAGGTCACCGTGCCGCCATAAATATGGGCAATCAACTGTGGTTTGTGTGCGATTCCAATCTTTGAAACTCCTCGATTCGTTGTTACAATTAGTTATGTTTTAATGTGTCTGTGTAGTCAAAGTAATTAATCATTTACTGTGAGTATTAAAAAGCTGTGTCATCAGCCTTTTGCCAAGTGCCCTTTTCTGAGCAAAGGCCTCTTCTCTCACGGAGATATGGCTTGAACATTAATCACCACGCTTGTTCAAGTCGGATTGGAGATTTCAAACTTATAATTAGAAATTATAAGTGCAGGTTTTTTCATGATGTTTTCCTTTACCGTATATCATTGGTGTCTAAATAATCATAGATAGTAACTCGGAAAATGTCACATTGGGACTAGCTAGGTTTCGATCCTTATGCATGAGAATTGGGCGACTTAACCTCCGGGTTACCACGACATAAATACAAAAAAGGTAAGTTAAAAAATTGACCTTATTAACACCCTAAACTCAAAAGCAAAACATCACAATCACAACCTTATAAAAAAACGAAACGCAATCTTAAAACAAACATGATAAAGCACAAAATTACATCACACATGTACACATGTGTCAATTCTCTTTTTAAAATCAAAGGTTGGCCCTTAACATATTACCTCGTTCGCTGTGAAAAATCTATTTTAATTTGTGTGAAATCGAGTGCATAACTGAACCTACGAGAATCGAATCAAGAATAAGATTGAATCGATTTGTACAGTTCATTTGATATATCATTGCTTTAGAGGTCACGAGAGCACTACGTTTCAGATACCTATTGACATTTAGGATCTCATTTTAGCTAAAAAAGGTACAATGGATCTCTTAAGGTCTTGTCGGAAACGTGGCATTCAAAATTGTATCTTAATTGAATTAAGAAGTAGTTCTTTATCAAGAAACTTAGCCAGGTTATAAATTATTTTTTTTAATTATTTATGTTGAGAATGGTAGATTATTAATATTACTAATATTATAACTTAAAAAAAACTTTTTCAAACAGGAGTCTATGTAAATCACCATTTATATATCACTCCGAATTATCAAGTGCCCCAACCGCATTGGCTAACAGGAATGTCTGTGGCATTAACACAACCTTTTTAACGCTGCTTCAAAACAAGGATTTTCTCCTGTCTCCTGGGAGCATTTACATATATAAATTTTCACATACACAGAACACTCAGACCTGAAGCAACCATTTATTAATCATACAAAGAGTTGTTCCGTTCGGGAATTGAACCAGCAAAACGTTGCGCTGCAGTCGGTTGCCCAGCCAGCAACCGTGCCAACGTCAACCGTGTCCGCTTTTTTTATGTTATAGGTCGGCAAACGAGCACCTGGGTTACCTGATGGTAAGCAATCAGCGACGCCCATGGACACCCGCAACGGAGGAGTTACGAGTGCGTTGCCGACCTCTTAGGGATTGGGTTTTGGATATTAAGGGATTGGGGAGGGATCGGGGATGAGAAAGTTTGGGCCTCGGGTAACCTCACTCACACGGCGAAACACAACGCTGTGGTTGTTTCACGCCCGTTTTTTGTGAGGCCGTGGTATCACTCCGGTCGAGCCGACCCATTCGTGCCGAAGCTTGGCTCTCCCACACATTATGTTATACGCTTTGATGCAATAAGTGAAATAAATAAATATGAAATTACTTATACAGGTTTGTTAAGTTTCTGTATTAAGCCAACTATTTTTGTTATATACATATATATATCTTAGGTAAAGTTGTTAAAAATTCAAGGTGGTTGAAATTTTTAGTACACATTGTAAGTGTACTTGGAAAGTCTAAGGACTTACTAAAAGCCCTTTAATGGATCTCTGTTTTCAATCCTGAGGTCCAAATGAATATTTAATAAATTACTTTGTTATCAACATTTGGGCTCTTCTTTATATATCTTATATATTTTATGTTATTTAACTTGTTATGTAAGATTATATTCCGGAAAATTTATAACAATTTTTTAGGCTGTAGTGTTTTATGGTTCGCCTGGTTGATTGTTAAGATCTGAGTATTAAAACGCTAGTTGTTAAAGTTAAATTACTAGATAGTATAAAACAAAGTCGCTTTCTCTGTCACTATATCCCTCATTACGCCCAAATCTTTAAAACTAAGACACAAGGTCTATTTGGGGTTCTATTCTGTTCGGGTTCTTTGCGGTTTTTTTATCGATAAAATGCGCAATTTTCTTTTTTAAAAACGTTGCCCCACAATAGGATTTGTATCGTGGGTGCGGCTACAAACATACAATTTCACATACACATGACACCCAGACCCGGAACAACAATTCATGGATCACACAAAGAGTTGCTCCGTGCGGGAATCGAACCCGCGACACGTTGCACGGCAGCCACTTGCCCAGCTACCGCACCAACCGTGCAGTCAAAATGGAATGGTTTATATGTATAATAACATCCATTAAATAGCAGGAAAATTTAGTATTAGCAACAATGCACTCGTGCAAGCTGGGGCGAGTCGCTGGTAGTTAAGCAAAATTGAACCTAAGAGATTGAAAACAAAAACAAAAAATATATTTACTATTAAAGGTAACATCATACGATTAAGATAGATGAGACAGTGTATCAAGGTGCAATGAAAACATCATATAAAATTATAACTCGAAAGTTTATTGGAAATAATGACTTACTCACATGAATTAACTGAGTAAAGCTCGAACCGTTTCAAGTCACGACGGAACTCTCAGACGTCGTGCAGACATTGCCACTAAGTAGTAACGCGATAACGAGGCACCGCAGGTAGAAGCATATATTTTAATTAAATTGTTAATAAAATTGAGAAAACCACTTTATTTTTAGATATATTATTTAAAAAGAAGCAAAAAGTATATATTCAACAGCACCTCATCTATATATAAGTAAGTACGCTCAAACACCTCACAGAAATCACTGAACTAATAACGATCCCAACAGACGCTAAGAAAAAACTTTCTTAAAACACACGCCTCTTAAAATGGCCGGAAATGTATCTACATACATAAATTATCGACAACGTTGTGTGGTTAACAGTGAATATTAATTATCTCAAGTAAATGAACCTTCAATCAACTACTGTTTAGTTAATTGATTAGTTCTGGTTATAATAATAATAACTGTGTTTGTTTAAGCTCACTACGATATGATATGGTCAATTGGATTTAATATAAACATTGGTTTGTATTTTCTATTACATCAAATGTCACCTTTGTTGTGTTTTCAATGCATCAAAATTTAAATAGAGAATCCAGCTTCAGCACAACTGGTTACCCTAATATAATTAATATAATCCGTGATGAAGGTTAGCCGTGGCCCAATCTCCTGCCCCCTATCCACAATTTTCGAATCTCTAACTCGATATCGACTAAGTCGGCAATGCTATAGAAACACCTGTGTTCGGGTGTCGGAGACGTTATGGCTTCAATCAATTATGTTTCTTTCATCTTATAAATTCACAATGTATATGTTTAACTTTGATTAATAATAGAAATTATCGTTTGAAAACTTCATAGAAAACGAAACGCGAACGCAATCCATGGACTTTATCAAAATTGTTACCCAATTAATTTACTTCCTACTATCAATTAGGCTACAAGTAATAGGTGCCTACAATCTACGGTATATGCCCCAAATATGAGATAATATCGTAGTAATTAAGCCTTGATTATAATTGGTGCAATGAAGCAGTTCTGAATGCTGATCATTATCGCTAAAAATCATTGGGTACCGACACCCACGCGTATACTTGATTGATTGCACGGCATAATATTGAAATATTGGGTTCAGTACAACGGATAAATTGATGAGATGTAGATGTGAGGTTTCGAAAGCTACCTTATTTACTTTCCAATAAATAGTTTATTTTTAATTAACATAAACACGTTTTGATCGTTTTTTAATGCTTTGAGACAATTTTACTACATTAAAAGCGCACAAAAAAGACTTGTCCAAACATTGCCCTTTCTAGTAAACTTGATCATATTTTTACAATACTAATAGATTGTATTGTAAAAATATGATCAAGATCCTTGGATAAATTGTTGCTAGGATGGACGGTGGATCCGTATTTCCTGTACAGTATTTCGAACCAACCTGTTAATACTGCGTGACCTCAAAATCGCCACAAGACTGGCATTAAGAGTCGTTGAATTCTTTGGTCTGATTGCTAGGAAAGATAGAAAAAACTTGAAGAGACTTATAATGACTAGAAAAGTGATAATGGTGAAAGGCCTCGAGGAAGCAGCCCAATACATTAGTTCGATCAAATCCACACTGCTCCAGATTCCATTATCCATAATGTCATTGTACCGCCATCGACAGAAGAAGATGGAGAAAGGTCACGTGAGAGAGTGTGACGCAAAAGGGTGGTCACGACTCTCAGCATTGAGTATGCCATGTAAGGAAGAGGACGATGGACGGAAGCATGGATTTGTTATCTAATAAACTAAGATACCGAGTTTTAAACCACAGGAAAGTCTTCTGAACACAAGTACCAGTCAGGCTAGCAAACGTCAGAACAATAAAAACTCGTATATTCTAGTGCAATAACATGTAAGTAGCACAAATATTCATATCCAAACAATAATTCAACGAAAGACTCTCCCAAGACGATATCAATGTTTCTAACAAGCATTTTTGTCAGCAGTATATAAATTTTGTTCAGTGCAACATCTGTCTTGTGGCTCTCATGTCCAAAACCCGTTCATTTCCATACCCCAAATACTTGGATTGCGTGAACTCCACATAATTAAAAAGCGAACATCTAATCGACGTTATTGGAAGGTCCGATGTGAGAACTAATGAAATGTAACTATTTCTGTCCATTTAAAACATTCGTTAATGCTTTTTTTATTTTCATTAATGTTTATTTCTGTTTGTGAATGTTTGTTTATGAGTTTATTTCTCATCGCGACTGGTTTGTGCTATTTTGTACTGTGTGGTGCGTAATTTGTGATAATTGGCGTGTGTTTGTTGCTTGTTGATTGGATGGCTTGTAATATTTCTTTCGTCGATTATTATTCGATTATTATAGCTATTTTTTTTCACTTTGAGAAGACCACGCTCTTTAAATCCTGCCAGTCAATTTTAATACCTTAGCCCTTAAACATAAAGCTAAAATTAATAACTCACCTGGTTTATCAAGGTCACTCAAAAATTCCTCAGTGTCCGTATACGCGGTGGTCCTTCCTAAGGCCGCGAGGACCGCTAGCCAGGCCCACGCGGCACATTTGAGCCTTGGCCTTCTCATGGCCTTGGATGGCCTGTGTAGGCCTCACTCTGACATCACGCACTTCACTACACAACACTACACTCGCACTTTACACTAAGTTGCAGGGTCACCTGGAAAGAAAGAGAGAAAAATTTAGAAAAAACATATTTAGAAGCACTTATGTTTTACAAGGAGTGAACGCAGTGATAAAGTTAGTATTAACATGGAGCCATAAATTACTTTTTGCTTTTATAAGTAAACCTGCTAAACATACTGCTACGCCATAAAACTTTGGATTTAAAAATCGGAAAACTTAATGATATCGAGTTTGACCAAAACTTCGGTTTAATTATCAATTTAATAGAAAGAAAAAAAAAGGCGATGGACAAACAGGGCATAATTATGATAAGAGAAATCAAAGAGATATTGACTAAGTCAGTAACGGAAAGGTACCTAAGAAGTTGTAAAAGAAAAAGAGGAAGACAAACTTAAAGCTGGGAAGATGATATTAAGAAAATTGCTGGTCCGCTATGGTTACGTCTTGCAAGAGCTAAAGGAACTCTTGGAAATCTTTAGAGGAGGCTTTTGTCGAAGGACAAGCTGTTGAGAAGAGGGAATTGTTTCCGATGTCAATTAATAAACTATTTTAGTATAGTTTTTATAGATTAGGCCTAAGATCTTTTTTATGTAATAGGTCGGCAAACGAGCCGACGTATATATAACCTGATGGTAAGCAATTAGCGCCGCCCATGGATACCCGCAACGGAGGAGTTACCCGTGCGTTGCCGACCTTTTAGGGATTAGGGATTGAGGAGGGATTGGGGGAGGGGAAGTATTGGGCTTCCGGTAACCTCACTCACACGGCCAAATACAACAACAATATATTATGTAAATGTAAACATTCAGCAGCGATAAAGGCTTATTTTATTTTATTTATTTTTGAAAGCAAAGCTCTACTACTTTCATTCACAACGGGAGTCTAATTCATGAGCAGACGGCTTCTCTGTCGTAGAGCTGTTTTCAGTTCATTCACGTGAATAAGACGTTGTTTTCAATCTAATTAGTATAGTAACTATTCTTTGAAACTAGAGTCCAAAACTCAGTATTATCATTTTCAAACAAAAACATAAAAATAAAAATATAAAATCAGTTACTCTGCTACCAAAACTGCATCGTAAAGGTAAGAAAATACCCAAACATTGATAGTTAATCTTGAACAACAAATAATTTATTAGTTCGCTGTTAAAACGCACACATAGACACAATAGTTTTTTTTCATTCGCCTGACGTGAAATTGGTAGGCACTGCCCTGTAATTGATTTGATTACTGAAACAGTTGAATTCTACACGCAAGTGTTTTGTTTTCAATAATAAATAAGTAAATCGGTTAAGTGTTGTGTATAAAGTGTTGTTATATATTCAATCGCTCCTCAATCCCTAAATCGCAAAACCCCAATCCCTAAAAGGTCGGCAACACACTCGTAACTGCTCTGTTGTGGGTGTCCATGGGTGGCGATAATTGCTTACCATCAGGTAGTCCGTCTGCTCGTTTGCCGATATATTACATAAAAAAAGTTATAAAACCAACAATTAATTAAAAAAGGCGAGAATATTGATATCATTTTTTTTCTCAATTCAAGAACGACCTCAAAAAGAGATTACAGAATATAATTCGTACTTTTAATACTGTTATGATTGCGGGAAATTTTCGAGTACGTAATACCCACCTTATCCCTGATAATAAGGTTCAAAATACAATAACTTATATAACAGTTATCGTTAAAACGAGTCTGCACTATTTCCTGAGGCCTTTGTATTTCCAGTTGGGGACCTCTGAAAGAGGGTCATTCCCTCTGAAGATTTGATATGTTGACGTGTAATTGTCAGATAACAATGCGATCAAATATTTGTCATTTATTGAAGAGTTTTCGAGTCATTCCATTTTGATGATGTAATTTTGCTACAAAAATATTGTAAGGATATTTATATCATTCGATTATAATTATTATAAATCCTTACATTATTTAATATTTATATTTTCGATTTATAACATCGAGCTCAGTGGTGTGCAAAAATATTGTAAGTATTTATCATATTTATATCATTCGATTATAATTATTATAAATCCTTACATTATTTAATTACTTACAATATTTAATATTTATATTTTCGATTTATAACATCGAGCTCAGTGGCGTGCAATTGGGGAGGCCTATGTCCAGCAGTGGACGACCACAAGGTGATGATGATGATGATGATGATGATGATGATTTATATCATTTGATTTGTTTGTTTTGGAGATCAATAAAAGTCACAGGGAACTTTTAGTTACTGGCCGCTTTGAAACGGCCGACCTGGAAGTCAATATGAAAGGCAGTTTAGCCAGAAAGTTTTGAGATTTTGTGGTTGATATTGCAGTGATTAATGAAATAAAATCCCAAATTATTATTAATTATCTGAACCGGCAAATTTCAAACTTCTCCTGTATATCTAGAAATATTATAAGACCATCTCTTTCCAGCCTTTCTCGAGTTAAAGCGAGACTTACGAACAGCAATTAATTTTTATATATTATAAGGTTTTGTTTTTTTTTTTTTAATAACAATTCTTTATTATCATAAACAAAAGTGCTCCTGAATAAAGGCCTCCCTCGTTCTTTTTTTTTTTGAGGATGATATTTCATCTCGCCCAAGGTGAGTCAATAGGGAGTGTCAGACTCTTACTGACAAAAACTCCGTTCGTTTTGCTATTTCAGGTGGTACCTTCTTGCACATGTACCGCAACCCCGATAGTAATTCACTTTTAAGTAAAATATTGACATATACAAAATTATTCAAGGTCAAAATCTTTCTCCTACAAACCTATAAAATCTTAACACAGACAACAGATTTAAATACAACAAAGCAAACTTACATAATATTAGCACCAGCATCAAACATGCAAAATGCTAATATTCTCCAACGGACCCTTAAATAAAGCCGTTACTATGTAGGGTTGTCCAAACCGTTTGTATTCTTAACCAAACTCATAGGGTCTCCAACAACTTTCTGGTATTTGGATATCACATAGAATTATTTATATTTTTCCCCAATTAACATATTTTCTATCCTAGATCCTTGTTGTAGTTTATAAATTATTAATAACATTCTTTGTTAGAACTGAGGCTGCCAAATTAGACGGTAATATTAGTTAGACATTAGACTGCCCAATACTTGCAACAAGACGCGAGTTCGTTTCGCGCACAGAAAAACTCTTAATGCGATTTACAAAATTTTGGGTGTAATGTTTACTTGAACATGAATATTTGTAAATGCACGCACGATATATTAAATAATCCTATTTTGGTGTTTATAAAGAGCAAAATGAAAAAGGAACGTATAAAGCGTTATGTCAAAGCAAGCTTTCAATTATTGAGGGGAAGTGCAAATTTAATACAACCACCCATTTCTCAAGATAAGCGATATTGTTCCTAAAAACTTCACTCAACAAATATTGTGTACGGGCCTTTTTCGTTAAAATCTAAACAATAGAAAAATTAAGTCCCTACGTTGAGATGGGTTCATGTTCCCTTCACAGCCTTAGCTTTCTAGTCTTTTAGGGTACGTTTTTAGGGAGCTAATGAGTATCGGTCAATGACCACACACAGGCCTCACATTACTAAAACACCATTTCTAAATTACCAAATGGTCTAGACAAGTTGACGAAGTACTTTTTTCAAATTGAACTTTCTGGTTTTTTTTTTCTTTTTTCAGTAACAGGACAAGCGTTGGATTTATGCCCCAGTACCTAACTCACGGCTTCTGTCAAGTTTCGCTGAGAATGTAGCCCTTTTCAATTTACTCAAAGTGATTCTTTGCAAGTATTTTTTTCTTTGTACTACATTATTTAAAGTATTGTCTGTTGTGAGAGAAAATGGTTAGCACGTGTCGAGTTCAAATGTGAACGGTGGAGTCTTTATTCAAGATGCAATCGTTTCAAATACGTTCCTCTTTTGAATGAAGTTTAGTTTCAAGTAGCTTCTTGAATTACAAAGTTATTAGCAATGTATCCCATTATTTGCCTAATTTCTTCCACAACTGGACATGAGCCTCCCTAATAGCACGCCACTAAGTATAATCGTCGTAATTGTACAATATATAAGATATATCGCGCGCGGATTGTGGCGCGAAACGGTAGACCGTTAAGCAGTAGGTACCGCGTCGGCCACGTAAGGACCGCACATATAAAAGATATGAATTACACGAACAATTTTGAATGCAAAATTTCCTTTGTATGTATATAAATATGAAGCAACAAATACGTACTTATATGTCTATTATATGCCTTTTAAGACGAATGCTTCAAGGTAGGAAGAGAAATGTAATTAAGTACGTGTTTTTTTTTCGGAGAAATTTAGCATCAGCATTGCATCGAAGCAAGGGGCCGGTAGATACCTTATAATATAGAGCCCAACGCTTTTAGAAATCATCATTAATTGACATTATCTTAATGAAAAATAAAATGTTCATCGTAAAATTCACAAAATAACACTCTCAAAGATTATATTATTTACTCATTTGCATGTTACCTATCAAATAACATTCGTACAGTCTAATAAAAAGATAAAGTTAAAAGAAACGCGACTTCAAAAGTCTAATATTGAATTTTCATATTCCATTCCCACGATTCAAGCATGACAAAGTAATTTAATATCAACTTAATAAACTCTTAACATAGGTAAGTGATATTTAAAATTTAAAACAGTCACTGAAGAAACGGAATAATATTAGGTGACATTAAAATGAGGTGCAAAAAGTTCATTCTTATTCAGGGCTCGGTTTGCGAGCGAATTTTCCGCGGAACTGCCAAACGTTAATGTTTTACATCTAATATCTGATAGATAGGCTAAGATTTTTTTTTAGCCTTTACTATTCTACCACATACGAGGAAGAAAAACATCGTTAGAAAACTTAGATTTATGACTAATTATAAGTTTGAAGCCGTAGGCAATCAAATCAAATCAAAATAATTTATTCCAACTAAACCATAAATAGGTACTTTTGAAACGTCAAAATAGAATAGTAGTCTGTCAGTCTGTTCGTCAGTGAAGTTAGGTGCTAAAGGAAGCAAACGTGGTGATCAATGCTTCATACCTCCTCCGTGAGTAGAAGAGACATGTTCCACTTATAGGCTGATGACGGTGGTAATGAATATTCTATCAAAGGGCAAAGAAGTCATCCTTTTAAACAGAGTTAAGAATAGAATGAAAGAAGCTTTCCCGAGGATATAATTCAGGTATTCCTTATATTATTTGCATTGAATTAAGCAATTACTTTTAGTTTCATAGTAAGTTAATAAGCAGAAATAGGTAAAGGTATCTACAATTATTGAACATTTAAAAACAGTCATTGATTTGTTTTTAACAAATCGCATTGAAGAATAAACTACTCTGAAGTACCATCATCTGCATGTGAAAAGAAAAAATTACACTAAAATCAACCGCAAACATCACAAATTAAGAACGTAACACTTTGCTCCATACAATTTCACATTAAACACAAAACAAAATGAAAACATAATTTGCTAGAACCACGATAAATATTGAAAATCAACACAAAACACCATTATTAAAACATTTTAAACTCATTCAATATTCATTAAGTAATAAAAAATCGCTTACTCACAGCCCTGGCATAGCGCAACATTGCCACAACCCTTACAAAGCCGCATACATATTAATTTAACAGCTTTTTAAATGATTTACCGCGCTATATTTTCACTTAAATTAAGGGTTTCATACTAAAATGTTTGGAACTCAGCATTATCGTTACCTATTGTAAAATTAAGCCAAAATAATCTAAATCATTTTTATTACGCGGTCCGACTCAATTTTACGTACAATAAACTTTTGATTTAAAACGACTTATTTAATACAACAGTTTTGCGTTCACCTAATAGTTCTCGTAAAAATATATTTTAGGATACCTGTTTCAGAAAATTGGTAGGTACAATATTAAACAGTTATAAGTAACTACTTGTATTTCATGGAAATCTGTGCTTTCTTTCAACTGTAGTAAGAAATGATATTGTAAATCACGTTCAATGTAGCTGAAACCTATTTATTGGCAACTAGGTCAGGTATTGTAATGACCCGCTTTGGTTCATTTCTGAGAATATCATATTTCTCAATATTCCTGTATTTAGCAGCGTTGGTGATGGATTGAGTGAAAGTTTAGATATATTGTTATTACATAGTTGATTTTATCATTTTTTTAGCATTGCTGGCCCTCGTTGGGTTGTTAGGGATTTGGTACTGAGGATGGAGGAAAGATTGGGCCTCCAGTAATTTCACTCACACAAAACACAACGAGTCGGTCAAGCTGGCCCGTTCGTACCGAAATATTGCTCTTTTACAATTATCTAATCAAAAAGGCTAAACAGAAGAAATATAAATGTCTGTACCTATATATGTGAGAAAGCCATATGTGTTGGCACGGCCTCAATGTAAATCAACGTGATCGCCCAATCTCAAAAACATGCCCACAAAAAGCAGGCAACACACCTACGAAAAAGTTATTGTTGATTCCGCTACCTATAATTGAATTCACATGAAAGATACTCCATTAACTTGCCATTTTTAACCTACTTCACTATTTGGCTAGAGAAGGTTAGCCGTTAGATGTTTACAAACATATGTAGTTCTATATTATACTTCGACTGCACAACGCTGTGGCTGGACAACTAGCTACCGTTCAACATCTCCCTGATTCGATGCACAGCCCAAACATCACTTTGTGTGATCCCATGCAGATTGTTGTTTCGGGACTAAGTGGTTTGTGTATGTGAATTCGTATGTTGCACAACGATATGGAACAACGTTTTCTTAAGATAGAGGTACCGAATTCACCTTAAATTAGTACAATAATATTTTTTGTGAACAGCAGTTCTTATTATCATTCACGATTGATGACTGTAATAACTTTTTTTTCTCGGAGTTTTTAACTAGTTACAACGAATAAAAATACATTTTGCTCATCCTTATAAACGAACTTGAAAACTTTACAAACTATCCACTTTAAACACTCAAATAAAACACTGACTCACATATGCAAAATGCACAACTGGCTGTTCAACGGTTCTATTTATTTTACTGCTTCATTCCCAGCTCGTGTTAAACGGAGGAGCAGAACTCCTAGGTACTTATAAATGAATGGCGTACCTAACTTTAGCTAAGATAGCGTAAAATTTAACTAAGCTAGCCTAATATCTCTGAAGATACATATATTATGTTACTTGAGACGTCAGTACGTTTCCAACAACGGGTCTTTAAAAAAAACAGTTACACGATTATTTAAATAAAAAAAAATATCTATAGGTACTCATTTACGTATGTTTTATTAATAAATAAAAGGAAAAAACTGGTAACAAAATAAAAAAATGAACTCTATAATACCTACGTTTTTTCAAGTCGGTTTTTATTTCATTGTTAATTTGCATTTGCTTCGCGTTGCAATTATCTTGCTTATCACAGCAATAATGCGCCCTATGACAGAGCCTGCCTATCCTTAAGCAACCCTTTGCTCGTTCCTTGAAGACACAATGTCTGTTTTTCCCTTCAAGGAACTCAATATTAGAATAAAAACTCCTTAGCAGCTCTGATAAGTATGTATATAAGAAGTGAAACGATTTGTATGGGTGAGATACCCAACATGAACCAGAGGACATCCTTCTCTATTAGGTACATCCTTCTCTTCAAAGTCTCGAGCACAGGCGCAGAGTAGCCAGCCTTGCGGTTTTCTACAGGATGCATTTTGGAGAGTGTGCCCAGGAATTGCACGATTTGATTCCGCCATCCCAATTTCACCTTCGGACATCCCGGCGTACGGCAAATATCCACCCCTACGTTGTTGAGACACCTGCGGCCCGGACTAAGCGTTTTGCCTCGTCATTTATACCGCGTACATCGAGGGATTGGAACAGTTTGCCGGCTGCAGTCTTTCCGTCCGAATACAATTTAGGTGTCTTCAAGGCTAGAGTTCTTAATAATAGAGGCTCTTAATAAACTAGTGCGACTTACCATCAACGATTGCATCACTGCTTAACATCAGGTGGGATCGCAGTCAAGCACTAGCTCATTGCAAGTAAAAAAAAGGTACTTGGTAAAGTTTATTTCAAGTTCCCTATCTCCACTTTCTAAAAATAACAAACTGCATGCTATGTTACACATAATTATAGCAAAGTTGTAACTAATAATATAGATAACATATTCATAAGTTAACGTTAGTTCCGAAGCTCTTAACCTAATATGCTGTGGGCGATTCTCAGAAACGTCGTACTCCAAACCTATTATACCTAATATTAGTCCGTAAGGGATTAAAATTAAAAAGGTATAACCAGAAACAGGTGTAGGTATTTTTAAGTCACATCATCAGCATTTAAGTGCTTACTGCTGAGCAAAGGCTTCTCACACGGAGAAGGTTTGAGCATTAATCACCACGCTTGCTCAAGACAGATTGGCATTTTTTTTAAACATTGCCCCACACTAGGGTTTTCTCCTGGTGTCATGGGTGCGGTTACAAACATACAATTTCACAAACATATGACACTCAGACCTGGAACAACAATTTCTGGATCACACAAAGAGTTGTTCCGTGCGGGAATCGAACCCGCGACACGTAGCACGGCAGCCAGTTGCCCAGCCACCGCACCAATCGTGCAGGCAAACTTATAATTATAAATTATAAGTCCAGGTTTCCTCGGGATGTTTTCCTTGCCACCGTATGTGAGTGGTGTCTAATTAATCATAGAAAATACATATAACTCGGAAATAGTCACATTGATACTCTCCAGGTTTCGAACCCGCGCCCTTATGCATGAGAAGCGGAACCTTATTAACTCAATGTATTAAAATCGGTTACTATATTTTAAGGAATATGAACTTATTTATTACCTGATAGTAAGCAATCAGCGTTCCCATGGACACCCGCGACACAAGAGAAATACGCCTTTTGGGGATTAGGGTTTCGGAGATCTATGAATAGAGAAGGATGGAGGGAGGGAAAGGATTAGGCCTCCGGTAATCTTACTCATACGGCGAAACAACGCTGTGGATGTTTCACGCCATATCCTACATTCGTGCCTTAGTTTGGTTCTCCCACACACAGTGTTTATAAAAAGTAAATTCGAGGAACTGCACAAGTAGATCTATACGAAGCGTATAGTGTAGCAGTAAATAATATTCCAATTGTCTAGTACTTAAATGTGTAAAACCTTCGTGACATTTATTTTCACTCCCACATTCTTATCACAAAGTATCGGCAAATATTTTGCTCTCAGATAAGCATATTGTCTACATACAATAGATCAATGCCCTTTATTTTCATCTTAGAATAACTTAGCAACTATGTCAAGGGATAATGCTGATAAAAAATTCAAGGGTTTTATCAGCATTTTATTAAATTTAGTTTTATATATGTATAATGTTCGATTTTCGATGTATGTAAGTCGATGGTCATATTATTTAATTAAGACGTCAACTACTGAACCTCCTCCAATGACCTCCAGATCGAACTAGTAAAGAATACAAAAGCCTTACTTAAAACCAAACACTTTTATTAATTATTATTTTTAAAATAAAATATCACCTTATAATACATACATTTTCTCCTGTGTTGTTGATAGGTTTATAAAATTACAATTTCACATGCGCACCGCACCCAAACGCGAAACAACAATTTAATTTTGTATATTATTTTCCTAATTTTAACATTCCTATGACAAAGAATTAGTCATAAAATTACAAAAATCAATTCAAAGCTAATTCAAAATACAAACAACTTTCTCTATGTAATATAATTTATATTTAATATAAAAGAAAATTAACCTATTACGAAGAAATTTAATCAGCTGATAAAATTTACGGCTCGACCGATATATTCTGTGTGTCTCAGAACCGGTTGTATGTTTGTGTGTCAGCGTAAAGGTGGAAAACGGCTTGACCTCCCGTAGTAAATGGTGAACAGTAGTAAGTGATGTTTATCTTTGTATAAAATGTGTATTATTTTGTGTTAAGCTTATGTTTAGATAGCATTTAAAGATTTTTTCATAAAGAAAAGTTGATGGGATTGAGTTTTGTTTTGTAAGTCGCTATTTCGGATAAAAGCTAGCATTCTGTTTATATTAAAATTTTTGAGATAAAAAAACGCGTGATTGAAAAATACGTTTGCTACTTGTTGTAGTTTCAAAATTATGCTTTGACTATTAGTTACTCAGTTTAAATAAAACTTACTTTTGCATTATCACGATTTCTATAAAGTAATATAGAATATGTACTTTTTTTAACAACTTATAATTGTCTAATATGAGTGGTGTCACATCTTAAGTGTGGGAGAGTCATGCTACACAACTGGGCTGTCTCGACCTGCGTGGAACTACGGCCTCACAGAAAACCAGCCTGATGCAACTCTTGCGTTGTGTTTCGCAGTATGAGTAAGGTTCACCCTCTTATTCCCAATCCATAAATAACCTAACCTAACCTAACAAGTCATCTGGTGATGGTCTACCAATAGTTAACCATTCTGGTTTTGTTCTCTCTTAAGCCATAAAAAAACTTACACATGATACCTACTTAACTTCTAATCAAAGAAAAGTTTGACCTTGAACCTTCAAGCAAACCTACTTTATAAAATATTAAATTAACGTCAAAAGACCGAACAAAAGTAATAATAGAGAAATGATTCCCAAAGCCACTTTAGTTTGTAAACTCAATATAAAATATATGAAAAGAATTAGTTTTGTAACTTTTTATAATAATAACAATGTTAGTTTATTCTAAGTTCCACTTCGTCTTCAAGCAAAAAACTTCTTAATGTCATTTGTATATACCTAGAACAATTAATGGCATTTTATTATTCTATCGTGAACGCTAAAGAAAAAATATTTAGTATGGAATTCCATAAAATGTTGCGAATATTTTAGGTACGACGTAAAGGTCAGCTGAGATTTAGAAAAATAAATACCTTTTCACCATTTAAACAACAAAAAAATATATTTAACAAAGAAAAAAACATACTTCGTTTCTATATCGCACCCACCCACTATTTCCACCCCCGTAACATCCCGAACATTAAAAAAATACAACCGAAATAATTTTCCCTAGGTAGGTACTTGGTCCATATGAACGGTAATTATTCAAATTCATACATAATTTATATGTAATTATTCTGAACAATGTTATTTTATCGCCGAAGAAACACTACCGAAGACTTTGTTTGTCGAGTCTATTAATGTATGAATAATTAATCAATGTTTGTGAAATAAATACTTGAGATCAGCTTTTTAGTATGCCAAGCGAGATGGTGATCCGCTAGGCACGGTAACCGCTGAACAAATTTTTGGGGCTCAAGTGTAGGAGAGCGTGGACACTAGCAGGTCAAGCTACTCAACTTTCTTTAATGCATTTCCAACTCTATCATTTAGTGATAAAGTAGAAACTGCTTTAAAGACACATGACCTATTGGAGAAGGTTTAAGTGCTGGCGAGTGTTATTTATTTTCTTCTAGAGCAAGTGGTATTTTAGCATTCAAATAACTCACTACTGGCCGTATTGATCCAGTTGGCGCAAGCGCATGTGAAGTGAGGCAAATAGATAACTGAATTTTAATTTGAAAATTGTAAATAGATATAGGTATACACACCAGTAATGTTTATATATAGACATAAGTTTTCGTTTACACAGTCAATGAATGAATTTGTTTAAGAAATAATCCTAATTTTGATAACCAGTAATAATGCCAGTACTTAAATTAAAATTTCTTTTCAAGTAATACCTAAAAACGGATATTGTAAGGTTATAAAAAAATACCAACTGCAGTTGACTGCACGACGTCGCTACGATTCGCACGCCAATGTATAAGTCCCGTCGTGACTTGAAACCGGTAGAGATTATCTTAGTTGATTCACGTGAGTAACTTGTTGTTTTCATCGAATTTAATATTTTTCATGAAAGTCAAATACTAGGTAGATAACAATATTTTTTTACTCACAATACTAACGCAAAGCAATCAAATTGAGTAAGCCTTTAAAAAACTATATGTTTTATTGAGAATAAAGTTTGACTTTGACTGCACAGTTGGCGCGGTGGCTGGGCAACTGGCTGGCGCGCAACGTGTCGCGGGTTCTATTCCCGCACGGAACAACTCTTTGTGTGATCCACAGATTATTGTTCTGGGTCTGGGTGTGATGTGCATGTGAAATTGTATGTTTGTAAACGAACCACGACACAGAAGAAAACCCTAGTGTGGGGCAAAGTTTTTTTAAAAAAAAAACTATAAAACTACAAGCACAAAAATTTTGCTTTTTTTTAAAGGCGATAAACACGCCAAAACTACTTCAAACATACATTTAATATGTTATGTATAGAAACTGTACGCTCGGCAATTGTTTCCTCCCAGTGAAAACGCCATGTCGCCAAATGCCAGCGGTTTCTTAGAAAGAAAGATAAAAACCAGTCCTTCTGAGTAAAATAGGTAAATCCCTTTGTTATTACATAATTCGTGAAATAAAATAATTCACTGAAATGTTATTAGCAGGAAGTGAAAAGATATTGAATTCAAAAGAAAAAAATATTAACGCAAACTTATATTTTTTCCGTAGTGAATTCAGAATTACGTAAGTATTTAATAGTATTCATACGAAAAAAACTTTTAAAATTTTGTAATACTTTCTACGCCTTTTTTACAATGCCTGATAAAAAAATTATAAAAATTTACTTAATATATACTACTTAAATTTTGTATAATACTAGCCACTCGCGGTTTTACACGCTGTTTGGTTCCATTTGATCGCAGCGTGATGTTTTATAGCCTAAAGCACTCAGAAACATTGTAGCTATCTATCAGTGAAAGAATTATTGGCAGTCCGACCAGCGGTCCCTAAGATTACAAACTTACAAATTGTACCTCTTTATAATATTAGTATAGATTATTTTGAATAAAAAATGTATCAGTTAATCCTAAGAAGAAATAAACTTAACCAGACATTATATTGACATTGACATTGACATTGACATGATGTTTAATTACTATGCCATTTAAATTGCTAACCAAGATATTGAAGTGAAATAATGTCTTAGAATATCGTACTGCCGCTTTTTATTCAAAGACTTTCATCTCCTTTCTCATACTTATCTTGAGTCCTTGCGAATTAATTAATTTAAAAATCTTGACTCCACCTCTAAGGCAAAAACTCAAATTTAAATAGGAGATACTAAAAAGCAGAGACACACAGCTTATCTGCATACGTCTGGATATGAAGGCAATCAATAAAAACGCTTCACATGAAGACAAATAAACGTCTCAACCCCAGAAAGTCCCGAAAAAATAAAATTATACAAACTGCACAAATGTTCCAGAGTCAACCCTAAGATAAATGGTGTAATCTTCTTTATCGCAACGAAAAACTCTGAACGATAACAAAGAAAAAAAAAAGATTTTAAAAGACCATAATTCACTGGCTCCGCCCAGGAACCCTTTTCGAGGGGAGAAGGGGGTAAAGCGGTATAGATGCGGTATTTCCATTGTGTTTACATCAGTTCCGAGGAAATTGGGATAAGAATCGGTTAGGTACTCAAAGTTGGGCGGCTTCGAATATAAAATATTGCTGCAACGCTGACGTATAAAGAGGTAGCTTCTATTAGTTACACGTGGAAGGAGGCAGATTGAGCATTGTTATTGGAAGAAGATATTGCATTTTGAATTAACTTTACAAAATAACATAATAATATAAATATTTGAGTTAACAACTCACTTAAAGACACTTTTAATTATTACTAACCAAATAAAAAAATAACCTCAAAATTCCTACATGATATTAATTAAAAACTAGCAAAGGCCAATAGCATAAATTTAAGCGCTGAAAGTGCTTTCCAACACCCTATTACAACCTATCCATTTTGCCATTGTTTACTTTTTCTTTATAAAACAGCCATAAGTGCTGTATAAATCATACTGTTTCAATTATACCCCACTCACTCTCTGTATATGAGCCTCTTTTATATCAGTAAATCATTTTGCTCGACTTTATCAGAATTATTTGGTGTTGTATGCTGATGATTATTTTGGGAGGATGGGGTGCTAATAGTAGTAAATTATGTGATAAATGTGAAAGATGAAAGAGCTAGGGATTTGGAGGAAGAGAAAGGAGCTCTCGTTTGTCCTGTGTCCAGGAGGGAACGATAAGACTCACTGTAGCTTAGTGATAAATGTTTAAGACTATTTCTCGTGAATGATATGTGTCTTTGTTATAAGAGTAATTTATTATGTGTGTGATCGATTCTGCTTGTTTGAAGAAAACGTAACGTGGAAAAATATTTTTTTTTCTGCTAACAGTCGTACAAAATGCTCATTTTCATTCTTTCATAACTAATTGAAGCCAAAAATTTCATTGGAAATTTATCAAAAAAGCCATAAATCAATCTTAATGATTAATATTGACATAATTCTTCGCCCCAATCAGATTTGTGTCCTCACGTTTCCGATACCACTTAAGCTAAATTGATTCCTAAATGATCCGATGACAACCGTCAACCCTTTAGACACTTAGGGCCATCAGAAAATGATACCGTGTCTCAAAATTGAATTTCTTAATTGCCTCTCCGCAGCAGAGAAAATACTTTGATGAAGTTCCCTCCTTTCGGTCAACGGGGAGGTTTCGTGAAATTTCATTAATATTTTTTTGCCCTCGCGAAACCACAGGGTTGGCCAGAAAGTTTTTTAATCTTGCCTGAGGTCGTCTGCCCCGTGAATTACATTTACCTTGGGCTCGCGAACGGTTAATGTTTTTCGCTATTTCGTTCCTACCTGAGATTGGAATGTAAGGTGGATTGATTTGGAATTTATGTTACATACTTGACTTTTCAATTATATAAACTCCCTTCCTGATATTTCTTGAAGGGTCCAACAGAGCTTTATTTGCGGTTGAACCATTTGTAGAAGGCCCATTAAAACAGGTGAATGAATGGGACTATACGGGCGGAAAATCCGGGCTGTTACTAATATTAAGACATTATCTATAAGATAGTTATCTTCACTGCTACTCGTAAGTAGACTGTTATTCACATGAGAACACTGACCGAACAAAACACCCATTCAGCATCAATTAAACTAAAATATCCACAGCTATGACACTGCTTAATTTCACGCAACGAAAAAGTTCCAAAAATCTTTTAGTAACCTTGTACGAGGAGATTAAGTTCAAACTGTAGTCCAAACTATCATCTCTTGTTCATTCAAACGCTAGGAATGATACTCCAAAGACCTAAAAACCCAAAAGTTAATTTTGTAACTAAATAGAGGAAAGACTAAGTTTGGCAGAGCATCCTCTGCTAAACACGGCAACGGTCACTTTCATGAGTGTCGGCTGCCAAGTATCATTATGAAACTCTCTGAGTATGGTAAAAGGTTTTATTAAAGCAATACTCGGAATCTATTCACAAGAACTTCTACAATAAATACAGTTGTCTGACCATTTCCATTTTATTAACCCTTATTCTAAATGTTTGTGATGTTTTGGGATGATTCTCTCGAATTTTAAACATGTTCCGTTCCCTTTGTTTCATTGAGTAAACACTGCGTTTTTATGTAGAATGTATGAATACAGATTTAAGTCACCATGAAATAAGCAAAGGTACAAAAGATAAAATAAAATCAACTCAAAACCACTTTCATAAAATAAATATAAAATTCAAACTTAAGTGTGAGAAAAAAATATGATCGAACTATTCAGATCGTACGCACAATACAACTCTCAAACGGAGACAAGAATACATTTTTACTAGATTCCAGAACGAAGGCAAAACCCTAATAATCTGAGTTATTTTCGAGATTGGAACACAAAATATTATCATTCCTAGGAAAACGATTTAGGGACCAAAGGTCATCGGTCCTTGCCAGACGTGAAGAATCTTCTAGATAACATGACATTTTTTACAAGACTATGTTCGAAGCTCAGCCTCTATATTTCGATATTACGTCGACATTTTACGAGTATGTCGTCACCTTGTATAGAAAAATGGATAGGACATGTACTGTTATCGAAAATCTCTTTGAGAAAGTTCTGGAATCGTCCTTTGATAAACTGTGTTAAGTGTTTTTAATATGTGGCATTTTTTTGGAATAAGGGTCTATTATACAATATTTGGATAACGTCCATGTTCTTGATAAATTGGAATATATATGAATAACGTATGAATTTTGTGCTTCGTATTCGTTAAGTGTGGGAGAGCCATGCTTCGGCACGAATGGGTCGGCTCGACTGGAGTGATACCACGGCCTCACAGAAAACCGGCGTGAAGTAACCACAGCGTTGCGTTTCGCCGTGTGAGTGAGGTTACCGGAGGCCCAATCCTTCCCCTCCCCCAATCCCTCGTCAAACCCTAAATCTCCAAATCCCTAATCCCTAAAAGGTCGGCAACGCACTCGTAAATCCTCCGTTGCGGGTGTCCATGGGCGGTGCTGATTGCTTACCAGCAGGTAATCCGTCTGCTCGTTTGCCGACCTATCACATAAAAAAAAATATTTGAAACTTGTATAAAGGTGATGTTTTGCTAGTAGCAAACAAATTCGTTAAAACAACAACCAGTCTGAATCAGTTGAAGAAATTGAATACCGTTTGAAGTTAAATAAATAGTCTAAAAAACTCACAGAAACAAAAACAAACCAAGTATCTATTTAGAAATATTGAAAAAAAAAACTAAATATCGCCCGTCAACTCCAAGTCGTCTACTAGACGGCGTATTTACATAAAAAAATTGAGTTGAGCAGATAAACACCTCATAAATATTCCAAAGCTCTTGGCTTGCAGTGTACTCAGCACAGTCAACAAACAGACAGACATTGAACAAATTGTAATAGTGTTGATACTAGGAAAGGGTAAGGGCTTGTAAGAGTCTGGAAAGATCCTTGGAACCATTGAAGATCGATAGATTTGGTCGAGACGAAGAAACTTTTTGAACTGGTCCATTTTATAGCTAGGGAACAAAAGCCTAGAATTTATTCCTCATATCCAACGTCATTGCCTTGAAAATTATTTTTAGAAAAAACGTTGTCCCACTGTGCTTTTCTCCTATTTCGTCATTACGTTTTCAAACACACAATTTCATATAGACATCACAACCAGCCCTGAAACAAGCATTTGTGGAACATACAAAGAGTTGTTCGATACGAGAATCGAACTTGCAATACAGTAAGCGGCAGCCATTTGCCTAGCTACCTCGCCTACCATAGAGTCAAAGATTAAGTTGAGAACAGACACTAGTAGTTTTGCAGCCAAAACGGGTTAGGGCTTGATAAAAGGAAAATTTAAACTCAGAAGACCATTAAATTACAAACTGGCCCCAATTATACCAGCAATATTTTACGGAATAGTTTTGAATTTAGTTTCAGCAATAGAGAACATGAAAATTTAATCAGTCTGCGCCCCTGGACATAAAATAAAATCTAAACGCAATTTCAAAATAAAATTTGCCTGGGCGGAAAACTTTAATATCGTTGCAACTAAAAATTAAAAAGCAGTGATAGTAATTATATTTTCAAATGTTAGTACCTAACTAGTATTTAAACTCTATTCCTATGTTATAAAAGTGTGGAATTTTTGCAATGTGTGTTAATTTTCCCTGTCACCCAATTCCAATTCAAGACTCTTACGCCAAAAGCAGGAGAGCGCAATCGTTAATCCTTTGGAGACGTAAGTGTCCATAGGAATAAACTTTGGAATGAGCAAATAGCTTGGTTCCCTAGAATACAGCCTGACTCACACAAAGTAGAATCACTGTTTAAATAATATAAATTATGTAATTTTACTTTTTCGTTTGTATGTCCAAAAGTTCCTTTAGCGGTACATTTAATTTTGAAATTAAATTGACTTCTATGGGCAGCGCCGATTGCTTACCACGCGGCTGATCGTTACCCGTTCTATAACATAAAAAATACCTGTCCACACAAAAAATTCTAAGCGATGGGATGAGAAATAATCTAAAATCCAAACTAATATTATAAAACGAAAGTAACTGTGTCTGTCTGCCTTTTCTTCACGCCTAAACTATGGAATCGATTTTTGTGGTTTTTGTACAGACATAGTTTGGAACTCCAGAAAGGACATAGGATAGTTTTCATACCAAATATCTGCAGGAAGTCACTATTCCACACGAACGAAGACGCGGCCAAAAGCTAGTATTACTATAAATATAATATTACTATAATTAAAACAAACCATCAAATATTTTTACAAAAACAATTCTTAAAGATAAAATGTTCAGAAAATTCTAAACATTGGCGAAAATTCACTAGCAACCATAACAATTTGAGTCAATAATCTTAAATCTTTAGCAAATACGTCGGCCATTTTCATTGTGATTCAAGTAGGATATAAAAAAAGCGTAAATTACTTCTTTCAACTAATGCCCGACACATCTTTGACGGGTAAGCGAGACTTGAATGCTTTTATGGGATTTTTATGGGGTGCTTCTCATTCTCTGCCGTGTTTTATTATGTCAGATGATATACTGGTCCTGATAATAGCCAATAGAAGAAGTTTTTCACCAAAATATGATGACAGTCATTGTATCTTTATGTTTTCTTTGCAGGATAATAGAAATATGAATCATAGGTTCCGTTGTAAGCCTGCGTGAATTGTTGTTTTAATTTTGCGTTTTTTTTTGAGTGGTGAACCGGTAGAAGAAGTCTTCTTCGAATCTACAATTTGGAATGAGCACCTAGCTTCACTGACGAACAGACTGACAGACTACTTTTCTATTTTGACGTTTCAAAAGTACCTATTTATGGTTTAGTTGAAATAAATGTTTTTGACTTTGACTTTGACTTTCTTGTAGATAATTTGATAATTTTCACGGGAGTTGGTTGAAAAGAGGCTATAAAAATTGATAATTTTGCATAATATAAATTATCAGTGGTATCTAGACCACTTAACTTGAATTTTTTGTTGGATTTTGAAGTTTGAACAAGTGAAATTATTCTTTTAATTTATTTTTTCATTTTACTGAACCAATGGGCAATACTTCGCAATGGCGATCGAAAAGGCTAAATAAATATCAGTTCATTTAATGTAACTATTATAAAAAAAGATATTTCGGACATACTATTACAAAGCCAATTACGCAATACAACTAACAAAAGACAAAGTAAAGTAAATTGAGTTTATTTCAGATAACTTCATTTATGACCAAAGTTTAATGACCAAATCGCTGTCTAAAAACTTGTAACGACTTTACTTTTAAAACACGAAGACAATCTTTTAATAATTCTATTTGTAAGTTATATTGTACGTTTTTATTTAAAGGTGCCTAGTGTTCTATAATTATGAATACATATAAATATTTAATATTCTATCCACTAAGGAAGACTTGGTACCAAGCAATTTTAGTGTGGGAGAGCCATGCTTCGGCACGAATGGTCAGGTTCGACCATAGTCTATTGATACCACAGCCTTACAGAAAACCAGCGTTAAACAATCACAGAGTTGTGTTTCACTGTGTGAATCAGGTCCATACGAACAGGGGGACTGTACCTCAATACCCCTATTCTTCCGGTCCAAGGCCTTCAAAATGCCAGCAAAGCACTTGTGCTTTGGAGTCGTGGCCTCTGTTTGTTTGCCGACTATAAAATCATATAATCAAATCATATATAGTAAGCCTTTAAAAAACTCCATCGAATCAACACAACTCCCTAAAAATAATACAGAGAGCAGTTATTTCATAAAGCCGTGATAAATTTATCTTCTAGGTCGTTGGTAAAAATAGCACTAAGCTACATGATCTGTAGATCAAGGTTTATCTAAAAGAAAAATAATAAACAATGGGATTGAGAGAAAGCCATTAGGATTATAAGATTGGGTAGATCAAAAATAAAACCTCTTTGGACCAAGTTGAGATATTGAGGAGTAAGTAAGATCGGACACATTTCAAATTGAGATTGTATTTTTAACTGAATCCTAAAAAATAGGTTTCATTGTTTTTGAGCAAAATTTCAAGTGTTTTCGATTTCTTTGAATTTATTACCCTTCAGATAGATATGTGAAAAATTTCAAGTATTAATCAGTTTTGGTGATATTTTTTGCCTAAAATATTATATCTGTAACATTGTAACTTAGTTTAAACAAATCAATAAAAAGAAAGAATTATCTGATATTTAATTTTCAAAATGTTACTTCAAGAAGTCAACGAATTTTACAGAACATATATAAATATTATAGCTTGTACTGAAAATTGAACTCATTACATTTTAACAGTACCTATTACATCAAACCTATAAAATTATTATATCCAGGTTTTATTGCAGCTTCTTCATTTTTATTACTAGCTCTGACCTGAGTTCTCGATACGAGTATGTTACTAAGTAAATAATTGTAACAATCTAATATTTATTTCAGAAACATACGTTATTTTTCATGATTCACGTAAATATGTCGTTATTTTCAACATTTGAACGCGGTCCAGAAAATCAGGGCTAACTTCAGCGTTGTTCAGGCTCTTCAATTCCTAACATGAAGTGTATGTGACTTTATATATTTATAAAAACACTTACAAGAGAAAACGCTCGAGCGGCAACGTAATTTTGAACTCAACAATACATAATCCTACAATTATAATTTCGACTGTAACCGCTTTTGTGATAACAGGAAATACACAACTTATTATAGACGGAGTCACCGTTATTGTAGGAAAGGACATAATTTCGCACATCCCAACTACCTACTTCAAACTCATAACTGCTTCACTAACTTTCCGGCAACATACTCTAATTGTTTATGACATCGTTTCACAACGCGATCAGGTCATATTAATGTCAGCGGTGTGGGAGAGCCATGCTTCGGCACGAATGGGTCGGCTCGACCGGAGTGATACCACGGCCTCACAGAAAACCGGCGTGAAACAACCACAGCGATGTGTTTCCCCGTGTGAGTGAGGTTACCGGATGCCTAATCCTTCCTCTCCCCAATCCCTAAATATCCAAATTCCCTAATCCCCAAAAGGTTGGCAACGCATTCGTAACTCCTCTATTGCGGGTGTCCATGGGCGGCGCTGATTGCTGAACATCAGGTAATCCGTCTGCTCGTTTGCCGGTCTATTACATAAAAAAAGGTTTTGATCAAAATATAGCATTTTCCATTTATAAGTAGGTACTATGAGTTAATAAAATTTTAAAAATAATCATGTTAAATTCATCAATTTTGCCGTTGTAAATCATGATCGAACTCGTTTATAATTAGTATGTCAAGCTCTTTTACAATCCATGTGTTAGGAGCCATGCTTCGGCAAGAATAATTCTGTTCGACCGGAGTGATATCTTGGACTCGCAAAAACTGGCGCGAAACATCCACAGCGTTTTATACGCCGTATGAGTAAGGTTACCAGAGGTCCAATCCTTCATCTTCCTCAATCACTCCCTCGTTCCCTAAATCTCCGGTTTCCATAACAAAAGGTTTTGTACGTTGATACAAGAACTGTGAAAAAAATTCTCTCTAACGACAAACGTAGTTTAATAAAAAACCAATATATTCATGCCAAATGATATACTCCAATATCAAAAGCGAATGTTTACAAAGAATTACATAAAACAATAAACGCATATTTACATAGCTGACAGACTGACCCATCGACTTGTGAAATACGATTTTACTTGCAACATTGCAAAAGGTTATTAAACTGGAGTGGATCAGCGGAAAGGTTAGGTAACAATAAAAAGGTTCGAAGGTAGATCCCTGAGTTTTTATCGCAGTGGTTAAGGCTTTGTTTTGGAAGCCTTTGTTCTTCCCGAATGCTCTTTCTTTGAATGGGAAACGATTTTTCAGTTGGGAAAACAAGTGGACTTTTTTCAACGTTGATTGTAATAAAAATTACTGTTGATTAAATCTCTTTGAATTCATTAGACCCTGGTACCTTTGAATGGACGGTGATTGATTTGTAATTTGTTATTGAATTGTAACGCAGATTATAACAATGACTATTATAATTTCTTTTTCAATTCAAAACGATTATTTTTTCTTATATCTATGCCTATATTCTAAAGGTTGTTTGTTTGTTCTTGAATTAACTTCAGCTAGTACAGCAGTCTCAAGAAATATATTTGCTATCGCCAGATGCCAAATGTATATTAAAAACAAAAGCTAAATGACAAAATCTATGAATTTATTAATAAAAATAAATGGACAAGAAATATAAAGGTGTTGCGAATTCATGATTTAAAAAAGAATCGACATCAAAAGTGAAAATGAAATTTTAATAACTCTCGAAACTGTCTCAGTTAATAACTTTGGTCAAACCTCATTTGGAAGCACACCTTGTTTGTCGCCTCCCAAAATGATATTGTATAAAGCGGGCCGAAATTTTATTAATGTTTTATTAGGATTCTTTCAAGGTCTTGCCTCTTGAGTTATTGCTGTTTCTTGTCCCTCCTGATATTCTTTTTCTAAATATATATTATGGAATATTTCTTTTTTTGTTTTCTCTTATGAGTTTATGCAGAAAGGACTTCAAATATATTGAAATAAGTTAAAAACAACATAAGTGTAGTGCGAGAGAAATTATTGATGAAATAGCTACCTACCCATAATTCCGGCAGAATATTGGCTCATAACAAAATCAATATAGCCCACATGTCAGCAAAATTTAATATTACAACAGAGATTTAGAAATATTAAATCCAAATATTACAAAAGTGAAAACTACAAAATATTGTTTTGGAACAAATAAAACCAAATTCATTTGGGAGGCCAATACAAAAAGTCTTTGAATCATATCAAAGAGGTACGATCAAAGGTCACTGTTTGCTGAGGGTCCAAATCAAATAGTTTGTCCCATAAATAGCTAGGGTCACGTCTCAGAATAAATTGGTTAACGGTCTGACTCAACGAAAAATTATTTTTGCTGAAACGTTGACGTTGAACATAGATGAAGAAAATTGTTTGGGAACAAATAAAAATGAAATATAATTTTCTCAAGGAATTGAGGTTCAACTTTTCAACGTTGACGTTTGTGTTAATGAGGTTGAGATAAGCTATTGAAAGTAAACCCTGGAAGTAGGGAGTTTAATAGTCAATCTCCGTGTTTATCGAGGGGTGAAAGAAAAATTGAGCATATTCGGTGAATGCAGTGTTCCAGCAAATTGGCAATCTTAATTGACGTGAATTTTTTATTAACTAGAAACCCAAAAAGATATGACAACACTTACAAGTGTACCTAGTTAGTGTTCTGGTTTATAAACGTAAGAGCATTTATACTAGTCGCTAGAAAAAACTTTGGTAAATTAAATCCGAGACCATGACCTCAATACGGTAGGGAAGTCCCTCAAACGAAGCAGTCAATTTTCAAAAAGTACAAAATTTTAAAGACCCTCCAATTCTTCGGGCTATAAAACATAACTTTTGATAAACCCCACACTTCGTTAAAAATTAACTTTGGGGTAGGAAAATCCAACAAATTTTAGCTTAACAAGGACATAATATCTTAAGCATAATTATGACTTTAGAATCTATTGAAAAGTCCGTTTCGTTCGAAGTTTGACTAGTTGCGAAACATGAAAATCTAATCAAAATATCTGGGGAGTTGCTAAGTGGTTAAGGTTCAAAGTGCTCTGACATTTAATACTACGATCAATGAACTATGGGAGGTTGTGGCGCGCTTTGTATTGTGCCGATTCCAGATTAACAATACGATCAAATCTGAGTAACAACGACCAGTCATGTATGTTATCAGTTCCATTTTGTAGGGGGCGTGTCTATACTGAACGTTGGACTTAATTTTGGAGCCAAATATTGAACTTTATTTTAAATGGAAAGAAGTTTACCGAAATTCATGGTAATTCTACAGTAACCTTTATTAAAACAATAGTGTTATTGATAAAAAAACGTGTCTCCTAAGTAGCCTCAACATTAAGGTGTTATCTTGGGAATCATCTCTATAAAACCAACTAGTACCTACGAATATTTTAAGTGCTTAACCAGAAATCCGAAAATATTTGCTGCATTCTCAACTTCAAGAAAAACTATAGCAGTCCTGATTCCAACCATGAAATCACACGGCCCCTTTTTTTGGTAGATACAAATAAATAGTGAATCAGAAACAACGTTAGTAGTCTTAAGTAACTCAGTTATTTTTAATTTAAGTGCCTGTGAAGTACGACTGGATTTAACTTTGAAGTAATAAGAAAACTAAAAGAGCAAGAAGTCATAAAAGTTGCGTCTGTTTCCTGACGGGGGTTGGCTAACAACTCTGGGAAAAAATTGCTTCATTGCGAAAATTCTGTGTAAAGAAATGAAGGTCTTGTTGCAAGAGCAAACGTGATAGTGGTACAATTTAAAAGTTAGAGGAAAGTGACTTGGTCTTTCGCTAGTCAGGTCTGTCTACACTAAATTGTAAATATTATATTTTATTTGGCTTTTAAATAAAGTGTTCTATTTTTGAAATAAAATATCCAATGTTGGACATGCTAGTGGCGGGCATTCGTATTCTAAGATCGTTGTAAATAACAAAGATCTCTTGATTACACACAGTTTTTAAAATCTTGCCTTACAACGTCTGTGACAAATCTCTAGAACGTTGAACCAAAAATTCTAAATAGATCTTAAATTTAAATGTCGACAACAATAAATTATTTAAAACACACCAAACAGATAGGCAATCTGCTTCGATTTAAATCAAAGACCATTTCATGAATTCCATTTAGAGAAAGCATTTAAATATTTTCCCGTAGGTAACATTTAGAGATGATAGCAATTTAGAAATTAAGGAAAAACCTCGAATTCATTCGCAATATTGGGAAATGTGGTAATTGTGAATATTGGGAAATTAAATATACTCATGCTTTTGTTGTATTTAGGGTTTCGCAATGAATAGTAGAGATCGGTTCAACTGACAATAATAACTACTCATTTAATAGCACGGTTGGCGCACTGGCTGGACAACTGAGTGCTGTGCACCGTATCGTGTGATCGCTTCCCGCAAGAAACAACACTTTGTGTGATCCACAAATTTTTGTTTCTGGTCTGGGTGGTTTGTGTAAATTTGTATGTTTGTAAACCCAACCACGACAAAGAAGAACATACTAAGATTGGGCAAAATTACTACAAAACAAAAAAGAAAATCAAGAAATATTTTTATCAAATTTAGTTTCATGATCTGAAATAATAAGTTTCTAGTCTCTCCCTTAGTAGGTATATTGGTCGATTTGAAAATCAAAACGATTTTTATTTCAAAATTTCCTATTGTACTTATTTGAGACAACTCTGAAATGGATTTTTTCTTACTTCTTACAGAACCACGCGGCGTTCGAATCTTACATTATCGTTTTCTGTTTATTAATATTTAGGTTCTCTATTGACTCAGATTTCAATTTCGAGATCGTTTTTGTGATACTATTTTTGTAACATTTTATATTCGTTTCGGTTCTCAAAGAATTTCATTGTGTTACAATTATTGTATTTTGCTGTGGTTATGACAGTTAATTATTTTTTGCTGTGGTTTATATCTTAGAGCAAAAATCTAAATTATTTTAGCTGGACTTATTATTTGTAGCGATCATATGAAATGCTTTCTTAATTTTTTCTTTTTTTTAAATCATTGCCTAACTCTGGGACTTTCTCCTGTGTCGTGAGTGCGGTTATAAACATACAATTTCACATACACAGCACACCTAGATCCGGAACAACAAATTGTGGATCACACAAAGAGTTGTTCCGTGCGCGAATCAAACCTGCGACACGTTGCACGGCAGCCAGTTGACCAGCCACTGCATCAACCGTGCAGTCTATAATTAATACATAGATCTTTTAAATCACCATCCCTTTAGGATATCGAATAAGATATCAACCATTCTCTTACGTCTATTAAATTCCACCATTAAAACATCAACAATTCTATAATTTCGAAATGGCGTGTAGAAATACCAGGGATTGCATTCACGTCCGACCAATGCGAAGACTTGCCTCTTTTATTATTTATGAGTAAATATAGCCATTTTATGAGAACAAATATCCGACTGTTCCTTGTCTAGATTTCCAAACGTCGCTATGTGAACATTATCAATATTAATGATGTTGTTGGGTCCTTTTAATTTCGTTGTAGTGAATAATCTAGTAGTGTTTTGTTTACTATGAGTGGGACAGGTCTGGCTCGAATCTAATAAAACACTACATTAAAGTTTTTGCGTTTGACAAAAGGCGTTACTGCACTTTCTATAGACTATAAATTATGATATTGTACCAAATACACTAAGGAACACCGATTTCCTCTAGCTGCTTGGAATTTAATGCTATACAACTTAAATTTTTTCTCTATTAATGGAATTGCAAACATATCAGTTGTTCCTAAGACAAGCATGTTCAAAAAACATTGAACTTTATTTTATTAAGTACGTATGTTAAGATTAGATGCATGCAATGATACACTTTATTTATTTGTTCTCTTAATTTCATTATTTATATTACATAAGATACACGTCGTAACAAATCCAACAAACAAATATTTATTAAAATCAATACATATCAAACCTAATCCAAAGAATGACTGTCATATATTTTTCCGAATTACCAAAAAAATTTAGGTACGCGAATTAGACTTAAAAATTCAAGAGTAATCCGTTACAATTTCTATGTATTCTAATGGATATTGACATATTACATATTAATGGATTATAATGGATTGATTCAGATGTTGAAAGCTGTATTGGAGACGACCTTGGTCTTGCCATCGCCCTAATTCCGTGCGGCATAACCGTTGAGTACCTTTGTCAAAATGTTGTTAGCAACTCTAATGGTTTTGATATCTATATCAGTATCTGTTGTTAATTAATTAATCGGATTAGTCTAGTACTACTCTATAACTGAAATCGATGTTTCTAAATTTTCCAATGAATTAGGGTTTTGATTAGATCTTTCTATATGTGATAGGACGTCAAACGGACAGACCTATTATTTGATGGTAAGTAATCGACGCTGCCTATGGACACCCGCAATACCAAAGAAGTTATGAGTGCGTTGCCTTTAGCCTGCCGTATCTTTATCCCTCATAAGGGTTTCGGAGATTTAGGGCTTGCGGAGAGGAAAACGATTGGGTCTTCGGCAAGCTCACTTACACGGCGAAGCAAGCATTATGTTGCGCCGTTTTTGGTTATTTCGTCAGTTTTTCTGTAAGGTTGTGGTTCATTCGTGCTGAAGTTTTATTATCTATCTTGCAAAACTTGAGATATACTTGTAACTTCTTAAGTGTTGTCAGCTGATCTGCCAGCTTGTTTCCCTATAATACTTCAAAATTATTATTTCATTTAAAGTGAGACACATTGAACTGAATAAATTTTAGATAGTGGTATTGCACCCCTATCTAAAATTTATTCAGTTCATTTTACTTTCTAGTATTTATATTTCCTAATCAATTGTTATTATGTAGAACTGAAACATTATGCTTCACTTAAAAGCAAAGTCGATTGTAAGCATCCAAATAGGTCAGGTAGCTCCCGTTCGATTGTCAGTTGTTTGAAAAGTGAATGGTGCAGAATGTGTGCTGTTTTCTCCACATCTTTGTTCTGTTCTTGGATCTTAGGCCTATTTGTAGAAGAATGCATTCTTCTTAAGTCGATCTAGGATAACTAGGTTTTAGAACTGCGGCAAGCGATGCATAATCTGTTTTATGTTTAATAGACATTTGTTTAAAAGATTGGTCTGAATAAAAATGTACGATCAATATACCTAACGTTTGTCCTTATGCTTGAGATAAGTTATAAACTTTAAAGGAATTAAATTGAAAATATTATTTGCAAAAATAAGAACCAACTATTATTGAATATCTAAAAAGGCTAATTTATGTCGTATTTCTTATAAAATTATTCAACTTAAAAATACATATACGGAATATACATATATGGAAGATTGAACTGAAACAAAACTTTGATTCCAGGCTAGCTTGCTTATACACTACAAGTTTCATAAATGTTATATTACTTGCCCGTACATTAACAACACAGCAACATAAATTATTCATTTATTATGCCCAACTTGAGTTCAAAACAAGTGAAAGCAAACATAGTGTTATCTTATAGTTAATTAATCGTTCAACTCCCTAGCTCAGAGGCTCTCAAACTTTTTAATAGCGGACCCTGAATAATCGTCATATACCTTTTTGAAAATGGAACGTGAATGAAGTTAGTAAATTTTCTATATGATATGAATATAGTTAAGTGTCCCGTAGAGATAAATAGGGTCCACAATAAATGGTTTATTGCGGTTCTTGTAAACTTGGTAAATTATAATATCTTTACGACTTGAAGTTCGTATTTTTAGTGTTGAGCTCCTTCTTGACCCTTATTTATTTACAAAATAACATAAAAGATCAAAAACAATATCCGTTTTAGCGTTCTAATGAAACAGATTAGGACCATTATCTTATCCTGATCTCAATTTGATCGAATTGTTTTGTTTTCCTTTTGTTTAATAAATATACCAATCTCATTGCGCCCCGTTTCTACGAATTCCCGGGGAGCCCTTGTTCTGTTTGAGAAACACAGTCGTAACCTATTAATATAACATCGGGCGCCCACACTTAGTATAGTTACTTGCAAATTGTCCACGGTTTCGTGGTGTATCTGAATGTAAATTGCCAATTTGGGCAACACGACGATTTTCCGTATAAACAGGTGTTAGAGATAATTTATACAACTGATCAATATTCAATAGATTGGAAATACGCGGACGTATTCTGTGCGTTAAGGAAAAATGCGGAGAAATGAAATATTTATTGGTCGTTATGTTGTATTTGTGCTGTGATGTGCGAAAAGGTGGACACATTGTAGGTGATAAATATTTCGGTAGTGCTTCATTGTTAGAAAAAACATACATTATAATAAGAACTTAGTAAGACCTGATTAAAATTTAAGTTACAATACATTATACATTGGATCCTAGTAAGTCCTAATTCTACAGCCGGCCATCAAGAGACAGGAAGAACTATTTTTATCATCAGTTTACTGCCTGCCAAGCAAAGGGGGTTGTGGCAAACCTTACCTTAAGAAGAAGGCACAGGCCTTCTTAAAAGGAAGGAAGCAGATAATCATTATGACATGCCAATTTTTAATAATCCCATTTTTAGTTTTAAATACCTATTCAATTGAATTCGATTTATTTTTATGGCATACGTCGAACTAAGAACAGACGGATTACTTAAAGGTAAGTAATCGGTGTCGCCTATGGATATTCGGACGAATATCAAAAGAGTTATTAAAAGGATTTTAGAATACGGGATTTGAGGATTGAAAATGATCCGCCATTAAAACCTAACTTTCACAACAAAATAAAACGCAAGTATTGCTTCACGACTGATTTTGGCATAGCCGTGGTTTCACTCCAACCGAGCCAGTTAATCGTCCCGAAGCACACAAGGCTCTGCCACACTTATCGATCGAAGAAACGAGCGTTTTGAAAATAGGCATTAACTAGTACTAGTTATGTCAGTATCACATATACCGAGGTTTTTTAATGAGACATCTAGCTAAAGTGCTAAAATAGACAGCAGACCTCTTTGAAGACCAGCTTTCTACTTCAATAAGTACTTGAGGAAAAAGAAGTAATTTATTTTTCAATAGTCGGCTTCTTTCGCTACGGTCGCGCTATGTTCCATATAGAATCTAAACTTAGATTGGATTCAGTTCGCACTGTATTTGATACTGGCTCGCTTTGCATAAATATGGGAATTCGGAAACCGTTTTTTGAATATTTATTCTTTCAATATTCATACCGGACTTGTGTATTAGGAATTTTCTTGGTTGTGTTTCTTTTGGGAAATATTTTACATTAGGTATTTGGTTTTAGTTGTTTATACCAATAACCTTTTTATGACCTTAGTTGGGAGTGATCAGCTCCGGACTGTCTATTGTCCTTAAGGTTATTTTTTATTTTTGTATTTCCCTGAATACTTATTAGTCTTACACTGTTCTCACATAATTGAATCTGTATGTGAAACTGATTAAAAAAGAGTAACCATGGAGTTTCTTCGAGCAACTACTACTTTTTTCAAATATTTCTTCTCCATCGGAATCTACACTTTGGGACGAGCAAAAAGCTTCACTAAGAAGACTGACCGACAGACTGACACTATATCTTCACACTTTCTACACTTATCTTTGTTTGACGTTCAAAAGTTCTTGTAAATGATTTTTGACTTTGACTTTAGTGTTTTTACAAAATTCGTTATAGAAATTGATAGTAAGTTTATTTCATTTTAGTAGATGTTGTTTTTTGTAGGTGTTCGACATTATGCAAACTGTACATTCTGGTATAACTCAGAATGAAAACCCTAACCAATTTTTACTCAAGTGGTATACGGTTCCTGTGTTCAAAACCTCCTAACTGGTTTTGAAAAAAAAACATCGTTATATACATTTGTTATCTAAATACTATTCAGAATAAGCTCACAGAAGGCTATTAAGTAAAATACGTTTACATTATCACCAATAGATTTATCTCTGAATAACTGTTTCCTGTCACTAAATTAATTTATCAAGAATTATTGATAGACGATTTTAAAGCGTATCGCTCAGGCTCAAAGCTTACTTTTATAGTTTTCAGAGCTATATACTGTATTAAAGATTTATACAGGTCCTTTCAATAGAATTATATCTACCAAGTTAATGGTTTGCACTACAATATTTTGCTATGAATTTCAATAAAGTTTAAAACCACGTATTTTTATTCACTTTCTATAGAGAAGGTAAACCACGGTGAATCGAAGAGATTTCTTAAAGGATAAATGCTACTATTTTGACGTATCATAAATATGATGACAAGCAGCACCGCTCATACACAAAAGCATTGCCAAGTTTCATTCGCACGTACTTCATAGAACCACTCATGTGGTGTGATCAAGATGGTTTTTAGTCAGTGAGATTCTGGCACTCCTTTTCGCCCCATTCAGGTCGAGTATTGAAACTGAACTTTATTTGATGGTTTTCCAAGCTCTATTTTTGGAAGCAAATTTAATATAATTTTCTGAATATGAAGATTAAGCGATTTTGATATTTCTTGGTTTAATGTGAGGCTGTACCACTTTGGTTAAGCCAGTCCAATTGTGTTGAAGTATGGGTCTTCTACACTTATTTATTTATTTAATAATTTATGTACACACAGTAAGTTGGAGAACAAAAATAATACAACAATTAGGTACAAATGCACAGCTTATTTCTTCAGAAATCTCTTCCAGCAGACCCGTTATGGGAGAGTTAGAATAAACAGTTACTTATTGATATGATGTGGGTTGTGAATATGATACTTAACAAATCTTTGTTTGAAATAAACTTACGAAGTACACATCACTCGGAAAATTTCACATTGGTACTATCATATTTTGAAGCCTCGTACTCAAGTCACACAACTACTAAAGTATAGTTATTAATTATACAATGTATCTATAATAAAAACGCTGGAACTTTACTGCCTGACCTCTGATCTGATGTCGTCTTAATGATCAAATTTAACACCATTAAGGTCAACACTGCGACTTTATTTTAATCAGCTGCTAATAAAGTGTTATGTAAAAATGAAAGTTTTAGTTGTTAATGAGCACACAAAGATAAAGAGTTCTTTTTATTTTTTATAGTTTTAAGCGAATATTTGGAATTTTGGTTTCGTATTTAAATTATCACTAGTAGTAGTTGATGTGGACGTAAAACATTTCTAGGTTTATGGTTTCTTTATGCAGTGACTCTGATATAACAACAATAAAATATTCACCAAAAAAATACAGAACTATGGAAAAACGCGAATTAATAAAATTATTTTTTTGTTTGAAGGCTATCTATCATCTCTTAATTATTTATTATGTTTTCAGCTTACTCACGTAATAATTGAAACTAGTCGAGTATCTCGTCAAATTATTACGCGAGTAAGCCAAAAACATAATAATTAATTTAGAATGTCTCACGAAAGTTATAATAAAAAGCTATCATCGCTTCTTTGAAATGCTCGATTTAGACAAATCCTTTTGTGTTACATATCCTCCCCTTCAAGGTATCAAGAGACAATAAACGCTATAAGAATAAGGTATCACACTACACCCAATAGGAAGCAAGCAGTAGCACACTGCTAGAGAAGATAGTGAACTTATAAACTCACACCCAAAATATCCAAACATAATATTATAAATGCGAAAGTAACTCTGTCTGTCTGTCTTTTCTTTACGCCTAAACTACTGAACCGATGTCTGTGAAATTTGGTACGGACATAGTTTGGAACTCGAGAAAGGACATAGGAAAGTTAGTGCCATTTTAAATACCAAAATTCTGCAGGAAGTCACTATTCCACGCAAACGGATTCGCGGGCAAAAGCTAGTCTTTTTATAAAAAAAGGTTGCATATTTTACTTAAGTTACATTTTTCCTGATCAAATATCAACAATATTAAAATTTCAAAGATATTTCACTCCCAAATAGTCCTTGGCCCACGTCCATAGACGATTACGCCCAAAATATCTTGAGTTACAACTATCACAATAAGACATCACCATCCCTTAAGCTCACATGACAAATTCCCGGAACCCCGCATTAATCCCGGCCCAAACAACTAATTTGTTTAATGAAGTCCCGGTATCAGACGTATGTTACCCGTACCTCTAGTTTTTGTGGTCACAAAACGGAAGGTTTTACCTTTGTCAAACTAGTGGTGTGGGATATTAGTTATCGATGGATCTATTAATGGGATTTTTCGGATTAAATTTTTTAGTTCGCAAAATTGATAGCAAAATGCTTTTAGTATTTTATCTAGATTGTCTCGATCGATAGCTATAATAATAATAGTTGTAGTGTTTAGTAGAAGTGGTGCTTTTAAAATGAAAAGGCTTAAAACATTTTTTTTATTTTTATTTTTATATACATATACCTAATGGAATTTTTCATTCAGAACACAATGTAGATGGCATGTTTTTATTTATTGAAATGATTGTACATATTTTTTATTTGTTCAAAATAAAGGGAAATCAGAGACTTCTGTTATAGAAAGAATGAAACTATGAATTTTATTCTTGCAAATGGGCCATAAAACAGCACTTTTACATGGCAAAATTTGAGAAAAAAAAAACAATATGAAATATGTTAATTTGATATTGCTTAAAACAGCAATATATTTACAACTGTTAAAATTATGAAGGTTCCTTATTAATATTATTTGTATAAATGATTTTTGTTCAACGAGTGTTCTGTATCGTAATTACTTTTCCTGTTATAGGTCTGCATGCACATATTTTAATAGCAATATGGAGCACCTGTGTACTAAAGTTTTTATCAATCTGCTATTCTTGTGTACATAAAAAAATAAAAAGAAGTGTAGTCTATGTTAAAAAGTGTTATTTTTATTGCGAATAAACAAAAAAAAAACAGTTTGCTTTTTATTTATCTTCTTGTTAAAAAGGAATACCTAGTTTAAAATTTAAAAAAAGAATATCGTATTTTGTTTTCAAATAAAAAAACGAACCTCTTCTTTTATTCCTAGCTCGATGAAGCAGAAAAAAATATTTAAACCCGAGAGAACAACGCGCAAGAAGTCATTACAAAATAAAAAAAAAAATATACATTCCTCACATTTATCACTTTTTAAAATGGTCGGTGCAAAAAACTTTGAACTTTAAACGTCTGACAGCTTAGAATCGGTATTTCATTAGCAATTCTTTTAAGTGTGTACTATTTATTTATTTAATTCAATTGGTTTACAAAGAGGCCACGCTCAAAGGAAACGAAGTTATACAGGGCGCGTTTGTTTACGTGTGGTGTAGGTTACAGGGTGTACACAGTTTTGGCTATCTGATTTTCTCTTTTGTGTGTTTTATTAGAGCGTATTAAAATTAAATATTCTTTTTGTATGATCTTCTGAGGTTACTGTTTTAAATAAGATAAAAAAAAAATTGGACTTGTCACTATTTCAAAAATAAAATTTCATGTCAATTATAATAATGAAATTTCTTCTAGAGCACTAAAATATAAATAGTTTATATATGTAGTATAAGGCAAAAAGGAACGTTAAAAACATTAAATATCTCAATCTTATTGTGCAGTTAACGCTTTACTTCGAAAAAAAAATTTTTTTGCTACAAACTACAGTTTTGTAGTCTACATGTTATTCCAAACAATAATCCATCTCCGTTCAGTAGTTTGTACGTGATAAAATAACAAACATCTAACTACCTCTCCATACATTGAAACTTTCGCGTATATAATATTATTGAGATAGAAGAAAAGACACTGCAAAATTAAAAATGAATTATGATCTACTTACTAATTAGCAAACAGAAATCGCTACCAGTTCATAACTCAACGCGAGCCATCAGAAACATAGGATTTTATAGCGAGCAAGCTGCCTCTCGATATTCTTTGTTATAAAACAGTAATGGACCAATAAAGTTTTAACGATACTCATTGCGAAAAATCAAAAACTATATCAAAGGCGTACCTTTGATATAGTTTTTGATTTTTATCTTATAACCGTTTATAAGATGTATTTATTGGCGAAATTGGGTGGAGACGTATCGTTGTAACAAATAAAACGATTCATAATTTTTTTTTAATGTAATAGTTCGGCAAACGAGCAGGCGGATTACCTGATGGTAAGCAATCAGCGCCGCCCATGGACACCCGCAACGGAGGAGTTACGAGTGCGTTGCCGATCTTTTAGGGATAATTGATTTTGAAGGGAAGGATTGGGCCTTCGGTAACCTCACTCACACGGCGAAACACAACACTGTGGTTGTTTCACGCCGCATATTAAATGATGACGTAATATAATTATATATATAGTCTTTTGTAGTGTTAAAAAAAATACGCATCAACTATGAAAAAATTTATACCTACTAAAAAGTCGATGTTAATTGATGTTTGTTAAGGTAACGTATCACGCGCTTAAACTTAAAGAAATATATAGTGAATTGTATGCATATAATCTTATACTGCGTTTATTTTTATTGTGCCCCATTTTATTGGTTTTATAAATGGAATATAATACATTGGGTATGAACAAGCATACATAACACATAGCACATAGCATATACGAGTAAATATCATAAGAATTCCGTACCTACATAGAACTAAAAATAATTTGTAAACAGAAAAAAGAATCACAAAACCCTAACCGTAAGAGCCTTATTCCTTTAAAACCCACTCATTCATTTGACATCGACCAAGCAAAGAGGTCCAAATATCCTATTCAGAAGCACCTCTTTGAAGCAACATACATTTTACTTAGAGGTCACATTTATGCGCTAATAATGACAGATGGGATCCCATGGACTCACAATAACTCATTTCGCATAAACCTGTTATATATTTGGCCTGGCCAGTTTCTGTTTGGTTTGGCATCATCAAATATTTAAAGTTCTCGGCCTAACTTTGAACCTTATCAACGGCAACGTGGGGATGATAATTACATAAGTAAAACGGAAAGGTGACAATTATGTACTTTGTTAATTTTATGTTTGTTTGTGTAACTTCCAAAAATAATGTTGGTATTCTGTTGTTATAATTATTTTGGTGGTGTGAGAGTTATATTTAATTACATGTCGGCTTTTGACTGTTACATTAATATTGTTTAACTAGCGACCCGTCCTGGCTTCGCACGGGTGCGACGTTGATACTTAATTTCTCTACTATTTTCCGTATAAACTTTACGCTTCAATTACTTTTTCTATCAAAAAACCGAATCAAAATCCAGTACATATAGGGATCCCTCATACATATAGGAACAGAAAAAGCGACTTAGTTTTATATTATGTAGTGATGTAACAGATATGAATATGCTGTTAGAAGCAAAAACGTTATAACGTTTCAATGTGCTATTTCATACGAAAATTGTTAATTTTTTTTTATTAAATATGTAAAAAAATACTATTTAAAAATAGAAGGAAACTTGGTAAAAATATAATGAAACATTATAGGTACTCACACTACATAACGAAGGCTCACATCAGCAACAGCCTGGAACAATGAAAAGGAAATTATTAGCTAGGTATGTATTATAATGAAAATAAATTGTTAATGTATGAACATTCGAAGAAAGTTCTAGAAAACACCATAACATGACACTTTTACCGGTTGTAACGAGTCAGTAATATGTTTCCGTGTATCCAGTAAGTTGAAGCAATCAGTAAACTTCCATCACTTACAAGTTGACAACCGAACTTTCTCGAACATATATATTTCGGGAGATTTTCTCATGACATCGCTTAGGTTTTCAATTTGGCGCCGAATTGGTACGACACAAACCATTTTTTTTAATAAAATTTCTGTTGCTTACGTAATTAAACATTTTGTTTAGGTCTAATGGGGGTTTGGCAACGGAAATCACGCGAATATTCGGTCGTCGTAAGCGTTTATTTTGCGGACAACGAGCACGGGTAGCGTGACTTCCACTGCACTACCAAACCAGATCCAAGCCAACTGCTCGTCGCATTTCGTGAGTTCTCTAAGAGTGCCATCAGAGACAGACTCGGTTCATTAACGTACCGCGTCCCGGCTCGGAGCAGGATAAAGAACGCAATGGTTAGTCAATAAAAGTCTATTTTTTTCACTTCATCCTAGGTGGTAGAACTAGCCGAATATTTCTTTCCCGTAGAAAAACAAGGCGGTTTAGAAAAAAATACGTCACGAAATTAGGCAAAACACAGCTTGGTTAATGAAAAGATAATAAGTTTTAAACAATTATTTGTGGCTTCGAAAAACAGACAGCTTACTGTCCAACGTACGCACACTAACAACATCAAATTTGAAGATAATGTAGTAGCACAAACAGAACCTCAAAAAACAAGATATTTCGTTGTCTAACAACAGAACATGGAGGCATCCATGCAGTATTTGAGCCACGCCCTTATTTGTGTGTTTATAAGCCATTCTTGTTGGCTAATGAAAAAATAATATTTGGCTGTACACAACCACTGGCAAATATTATCTTTTGATTGGAATGTCATGCAAATTCAGTTGACTTCGGTTAGCAAATATTACACGTCGACGCATTGACCACAAAATTTGTGTTTGACTTTAATCCACAGATAAAATTTAGTCGTGTAAATAGAGAAGGGTCAGTTCCAACTACTGACTTTAAAGTTTTGGGTGTGGTTAGGATCGTTTTAGGTGGAGAAAGTTGTATTACTAGATTAAGTCCATGTTTCGCAAGTCCTGGAAAGCTAGCACGGTACAATATTTTAAATTTAGAACGATTTTTGTACTTACTATTTGAACATGAGTTTGTCACATGCTTAAATAAATGTCTTAGTTTTATTAGTTAGAAAGCAAAAAGAATTATCGGAAATTAAAATAATATAACCAAAAAGCATAATAATAAAAAAAGATTTTGATTAAATTGCGTTTTTTTTTCATTCCGTGTATTTGTTATATTTATCTTACATAGGCAACATAAATATGTTAGTCCAAATGCTGCTTCTTCCACGCCAATAAAGCCTCTTCAGAACGAGGTTTGAGCATTAATTACCACTCCTGCTTAAGGCGGATTGGCGATTGCCAGCTTATAAATTACTAGTTACTCCCGCGCGGTTTCACTCGCTGCTCGGCTACGTTTAATCGCAGCGTGATGTTTTATAGCCTATATATAGCACACAGGAATATTGTAGCTATCTATCAGTGAAAGAATTTTGGAAATCCGACCAGCGGTTCTAAAGATTACCCCCTACATACAAACTTACAAATTTTACCTCTTTATAATATTAGTATAGACATGTCCAGGTTTCCTAACGAATACATAAACATCAACAAAGTTTTCCTCACATCTATATCTTCAGTCTAACTAACCCCTAATTCACGTAGTGGTCCTGATTCAAAGCCGATAAACCCGCATACAGACATCAGCATCAGTCCACAAATCATGACACGATGACGCAGACATGTATTGTCAGCGCGGATTTCGACGCCATATTTTACTCCCGTCAGTTTTGTGGCAACAGCCAATGATATGTGAGAATCCTATGCTTATTAAATCCAGTTATTCTATTGAATTAAAGGAATTATTGTGTACTTGAGTAAGACCAAATAAAAAATATTTATTTTCAATTCTTATAACATTTTAAACTATTATAGGTAAAATAGAGGTTCATTGTATTTGTTCCGCTAAGCTGTATTGTGTAGTAAGGCTTTAATTTAATCTTATTAATTTTGGAAACCTTCTTAAGAATTAGTGACATTTTATTTTATTATCACACTAGTTTTTGCCCGCGACTCCATTCTCGTGGAATAGGATAGTTTTTGGTAAAAAAACTATGCTATGTCCTTTCTCAAGTGCCAAACTATGTCTATATCAAATTTCACAGAAATCGGTTTATGATCTAATCACTTTAACTTATTTACCAAATAGGTATATCATTCAATGAAAATAAAACAAAAATTGCCTCTAAAATTAAATGGAGTGGAGCAATATTCAGTTGAAAACCATGAAACACGTAGTGGAGGATCATTAGAAATATCCCAAGTCACGCAGTAATGGGTTGAATCGACGTTTTGACACCAAAACGGGGAAACTCTGATTTATACGGGATCTCGTATTTTCGTATTGAAATAAAAATCATTTACACGGCCAACGAAATATGGAGTTAAAGTTTATGGAGACGGTAAGATGTGAATGCGACATATACATATATGTATATTTTTAAACTAGCTAGTAGTCTATGGCATCGACATACCGTATATTGATTATAAGCAGCCTATTTATAAATACAGAGTATCAGCTATCTACATATAAAATTTCAACGAAATTGGTCCAGCCGTTTTTGAGCGAATGAATAACAAACACATATGCTTAAGTTATGACAAACTTTCACATTGACCTATCGTGTTAGTAGAATTGAGTATCTTAGAAAGAAAGAAAGAAATAAAATGTTTCACTTCAATAATAAATATGACGATTTTCTTAAAGAGCTGATTCAATGGTTAGCTAAAAGTTACCTGGGGAATAAATATGATGTTGTCGCATCAGTATGTGTGTATAAGACAGTGACAGCAACAATTTCATTCCTCAGATACATTTATCTAACTATTGAAAAGTCAGTCCTAATTGTAATGAAAAGAAAACAAACAAAAGTTCAGATCGTCAATATGAAAATAGTGCGTTCTCAACAATGCGACTATATAAAATTATAAACTTTCCACTTTAATATAAAATTCTTACATAAACTTTTTAATTTACGACCACAGACAAGAACGTACAAAGAGGTCTATTCTAAAGTTTCTTAAATGGATTTCGAATTCATATTTTCATAGAAGATTCAATTTTGTTGCAGTCTGTTTAAGTTAAACGCGGCTCTTTCTTGTTATGAACGAAATTATAAAGTACGATCGTGTTATTAAATTTGTTAACTTTTACGTATTTAATATTATTTCACGGCGCACGTTAAATGGAGACTTTAAATAAAGGGATTTTCATTACAGAATGTTGAACCATGTGGGAATTTGTGAGCGACATGATGTAAAACATTTTAAAAGTAATTTTATTCATTTCTCTTACCGTGAAGTGAGAATTATTTTTATATTTCGTACGACACTTAATAATGAGCAAAATTTTATTTCTTAAACAACTATTTTTAAATCATATAAACTAGTGGTTGACTGCAGTCCCACCTGATAGTAAGCAGTGATGCAATCCTTGAGAGGAAGGCTCACTAATTTCTTAAGAGCCTATTCACTCTAGCTTTGAAGACACCTAAATCGTAACTAGACGGGAAAATCGTTACAGGCAAGCTATGCTATGTATGTATACTTATAATTTTATTATTCATTATTGACTTTTTTAATGTTGCACCATACTTTGATACATACCGTTCGTGTAAACATAAGAATTTACCTAAAAATAACAAAAAAATGTTTGATCAGTTTGGTTTGTCACTTTAGGGTATCGAGCCTGCGACACGTTGCACAGCAGCCGATTGCCTAACCAATACGCATACAGCCTGAGTATTATTAATGTTTATCACTAAAACCTGTATACCTAACGTATTAAAAAAACGGTATCTTAACGTTCTAGGAAACTCAATATCATGGCATTTCCCTTAAAAGGCCTCACAGAAATCTGGCGTGAAACAACCACAGCGTTGTGTTTCGCCGTTTTAGCTAAGTTACCGGAGGCCCAATCCTTTCCCTCTCCCAATCCCCAAATCTCCAAATCCCTAATCCATAAAAGATCGACAACGCACTCGTAACTCTTCTGTTGTTGCAGGTGTTTGCTTACCATCAGGTAATCCGTGAGCTCGTTTGTCGATCTATCACATAAAAAACAGAAACCCTAGTATCCTCGTAAAGTTTCAAATGTACTCGGAGTGCGTCACTTCCATCAAATATAAGTCTATGATGTTCGAAGCGTGAACTTATTGGCTGCTTCGGTTGCGAAATATCAACTCGATTCATTGGTTTTTTTTCGCAATATCAGGCTGCGTTTATGTTTTACGACGACCCACCGTTTCCTGGCGTTCGTTCGGATTTTATTTCTATCCGAATGGTGTATGTTATATTGGTTTTATGATGTTTTTTTTTTCTATAATTATCATTAAAGTAATCTGACTTCTTACTGTACGAGAGAAATGGCACAATTACCTATACTCATAAAACTACAATCAATTTCTTACTTTATCAAAACGTACTCGTACAACACAAATTCCAACGAAATAATCCGTAAAATGAAAAAGTTTTTATTACACCAAGAAAATATTCAGGTTAATTCAAATTAGGTGGAATTCCAGCTCTTGTGGCCATCAAAAAATTTGCCTAACTTGTATATAATTGCTTGAACTTCTTTTTGGGCCAACAGAAGTCAAGGCCAGCTCATTAGCTTAAAAGCTGTCGAAAACGTTAAACATTTCCACGCTAATTTTGGAACGAAAAAAAATAAAATAGTAACTCCTAAGCGCGCCTGAGATTTTTCAAGGGAAAAGAATTTTTGTTCGGAATGAAACGGCAAATAGACGAGTCTGTGCTAGCTTGTGGTAATATTAATGTAAAATAACAGTTTTTAATATAATCAGAAGAGTTTCTTTTTAAAAGAATATTAAAAATTTTAAAAATAGAATCAGACTTATTTATTTATATAACATTGGTTTTTAAAAATAATGGTGTTACGAAAGCATAACTGGTCGCTATGTTTTTCTGTGAAGGCTTTAAAATATCGCATGTGTAGTTAAAAAATTAAATATATCAAGAAATTAATCAAAATAAAAAAGTCGACAAAGGAGACTGCAATAGCAAAAAAAAAATAAGGTATTCGACCTTATTTTTATATAAAAATATAGGTGTATTGAATTGAAATTTAAAACAAAATAAAATGTGCAAATAGGTTCGAATACTTGTCATTATTTTTCTCTTTGCTAAGTTTATGAAGAAATCACTGACATACGACGAAAGAAAAAAATCGTGACGGAGCCTATATTTATAATTCCGAATTATAAGACTGTAATTTACATTCTGTTAGGAGTTATGTGGTGATTAATGCACATATATGATATATACAGTAGACATTTATAGGCCGAAGATGTCGATGATACTGTATTATTATTTCTCAGTATAATTACCTGAATAGCAGTCTTTTTATAAGTTTTTTTTAAATAAAACGTTGCCCCACATTATAATTTTCTCCTGTGTCGTGGGTGCGTTTACAAACATACAATTCCACAAGCACATCACACCCAGACTCGGAACAACAATCTGTGGATCACACAAAGAGTTGTTTCGTGCGGGAATCGAACTAGCGACACGTCGCACAAAATGCGCGTAAAATGTGTCTGTCTTCCGAAGATGTTAAGCATAACCTATTTTCAATGCACGATTAATGCATCCATATCCACAATATGATCAAGGTTTTTGTATTTCAATATTATGAAAGAACTGCAAAATAGCAAACCTTCCAATTAGCGACGCCCGTATATGGACTCTGCTTACCTTGAAAAGGAAAATGCTCGTTAAGATCTTTAATAAAAGCAGTTTCTGTGTCGCCAGCAACAATCAAGGTCTCGTCATTAGTGTGAAAGCAACGTTGGCCGCGACGCGTTACACAACCTTTTCATTAAAACGGTTAACAATGGATGATATAAAGTCGAAAATTGTCTATTGTGTGTCTGCTATCAAGGTCATAAGGTGACAGTAAAAAGATAATAAAGTTTTTCGGTCTAGACTGAAATAGAGATTAGTTTTTCTACTCCACTTACTGTATACCTATGTATACTACAGTAAAAACGTTCGTTGTGTTGTATGTTGTATTATGTTTTGATAATGTTTTTCCTTCATTTAAATCCAATGATAAAGATAATAAGCTGAGCAGATAATGTAGATACAAATATAATTAAAATGAAGCAAAAACACATTTATTCATCCTTCCTATTTATAGCCGGCGAAGTCTAAAAAGAAAAGGAAAATGAAAGAGAAAAGATAACGAAAGATAGCGCCGCCCGTCTCAGTAATAATCAAGTAAAAAACAAGTCGAGAAACTCATAGAACTAATTTAAAGTTAATTTGGTTATTTCAAAATGTTAGAGATTGTGTAAAATGTACGAAATCGTATTTTATTTTGAATTATTTCGTTCAAGGGTTTTCTGGAAAGCATTATTTTAGACTTTTACTGCCTACTTAGGTTGGGGTTTGATCGAGGCGAGCGCAGTGCTTTGGGGTTTTATCGATTTTAGAAAATTTCAATGCTCTTTCGTCATAAAGTAGAAGTTTTATTTTCTAACAAGTCAAAGTCAAAAAGTCAAAAATCATTTATTTCAATTAGACCACAGTAGGCACTTTTGAACGTCAAGCAAGCAAAAAAGGAAAAAAAGTATATAACAAGAGCTTTAAAATTAAGCGTGTCAGTCTGTCCGTCTGTCCTCTAGTGAAGCTATTTGCTCGTTCCAAAGTGTAGATTCCTATGGAGAAGAACGAGCAAGAAACTCCATGGTTACTCTTTTTCAATCAGTTTTACAATACATTTCTTTGTTACATCATTTAGTCGGTTCTGATATGTGAGAACAATGTAACACTAATGTTCAGGCAAAAAGTACGAAAAAGAAGTGAACCTCAAGGACAACATAATTAGACAGCCTGGAGCTGACCAGTCCCCAATAGGCGGCGCCCGTTCACGAACATGACACGTACACCAGCACCGCCCAACTCAACCATATTATAGGGAATTGGGATTGGCAAGGAGTTTTGGATGTGGTAGACCCACGTTTCGGCATGAACAGAGTGATACCACGGCCTCACAGAAAACCGACGTGAAACCGCCTTAACGTTGTGTTTCGCCGTATGTGTGCAGTTATCGGAGGCCACATCTTTTCCCTTCCCAACCCTAAATCACCGAAACCCCAATCTCCAAAGACCGGCAACTCACTCCCTACTTCTCCGATGTTGCGTTAATATTGCTCAGCATCAGGTAATCTCTTCACAATTTGCACTTATAATGTATAACACCTCCTTTTCACACGATTTGTTTAAATTTTCTTTTATAGAAGGCAAATAATCTGCTGCAATGAAGGAGGAGGATACAGTATAAACAATATAATTTAAGAAGACCTCTGTATCGCCAAAATCAGTCCCTCTAAATCCCAATAAACACTACATCAATTAACAACTTTTAAGACAATCTAGGCTATCTCCCGACCTTTACAAAGGTCCCAAAGTGTAGCACCAGCAATAAAGAAGGTAAAAACGATCCGACGAACTCTTATAAGTAATTTAAAGTTAATTTGCTTATCTCAAGACGTTTCGGACGGTACATTGTGAGAAACGTGATCGTTTAAAGTATAACCGGTAAGGAAATTGCTTTGGCACAAAATGGCGAAGCCTTGTCCTGATTTTTAATACGTCCACCATTTTCGTTGGGGCTGATATTATTATGGATATTATAATGGTCTATCAAAGTGTTTGTTTTCAGATGAACTGGGTCAATTTCATTTGGATAGTTCTGTTGGGTTTTTGGGGTAAGGATATTGATGGATATTGAAAACAGCTTTTTTGGCATGATAAATATGTTTTTTTTAAGTTGTTTCGCACTAGGGTTTTGTTCTGTGTCGTGGATGCGTTTGCAAACATACAATTTCAAATACACATCACACCTAGACCCGGAACAACAATTTGTAGCTCAACACAAAGAGTTGTTTCGTTCGGGAATCGAACCCACGATACATTGCACGGTAGCCAGTCCCCCAGCTACAGCGCCAAGTGTGCAGTCGAAGATATTTATCAATTTTATTACGTCTGAAGAGTTTAAAAGAGCTATTCTTTTAAAAATCTACAGTTTTTGGACCATCTAATATTCTAAGGTTTCAATGGTTTGATAAAAGTTACCTGGGGAATAATTATGATGCTGTCGCGTCAGAATGTTTGTGTAAGACAGTGACAGCAACAATTTTATTCTTCAGACAACATTTATCTGACTATTGAATGTACTTTTAGCATCCTTTTTACTATTATTTTGCACTACTACACAAAAAACGTGTTGTTTTGCTGCAATTTCTCCTGAATCATTGTTTATTTGCCAACATAAATCAGAGCACGCAAACTATGCTCTAGGCTAATTACTCGTTATTAAAAACTAATTAATTTACCGACTAATGGTTTTAGCGGTTTCAATTTGTTCGTTATTCATTTTTGCTGTGGTATTTTAGATCCACTCTAATTTCAAATTACTAAAATATATTTTGCTTGTTTATTGATTTATAAATAGGTCGTAATTGTAACTTTTTGGTAGGTATTGGAGGCAAAAGAGCTGACGTATCACCTGCTGGTGGTGGTATTATCGGCGCCGTCCATGGACACCTGCAACGCTGATGGATAAGGAAGTTAATGGTGAACAAATGTAGGTCGAGGGGATCAAATCCTTTGTGCACTGTGAGCACTCGCATTGGTGTAGTGGTGTAGAATTTCATTCAAAATACTGGTTATATAGAATATTCAATATACAGACTAGTGATGTTTTACTAAGGTATTAGTTACCATTCCCTTAATAGTAGGAAGTCTACGTTTTGAACTGAATCAATAACAAAAAGTTGGCTTCTGTAAACTTTCCCCTTCGAAGCATACTTGATGATTGACCATTATTTAAATAAGCGTTGAAAATAGTGTAACATGCTTATTAGTCACGACCATACCTAGACACTTTAAAAAATAAAATTTTTATATACGAAGACAATTTAAAAATTAGGTGACGACAAAACAATTAGTTTTACGATCATAAAGTAAACAGAACACAAGCTAGCACTTGAATAACGATCAACATTACCATTCACGATCTTAAAACTAACACTGAACAGTGCAAGGGAACGCTCAAATCCTGTTAAGCGTATCTCATCGCCTTACTAAATGGCGTCCTCTCTCGTTTATTTTTTAAAAGCTGAGAAAATAAAAGAATTCAGAGCGCAGTATGAAAAATAACAAAGCCACTCGCCCGAATCCCTCCCAACGTTAGGAAGAGTAATAAGAAATTTTTAACATTGTAAATACAGTGTCTTGCAGATGCGGTGCATAGAGATTTTAGTTCGTTTCTTTTTGGCTTCGCTGTGAAACGTGGTTTTTGTTAAGTTAAATCATTGGACCTAACTAATGTCTTAATGTCTTGTTAAGTTTTTTTTGAGAAACTTAAAAATAACAAATTAGTAGTAACTAGTCAAATTCAATGCTTTTGAAATGTCCAAACTGAAAAATGACATTTTTTAACGACATCGCAACATGATTATGACCTCATAATGTTTTTACGTCGAACAGCATACTTATTTATAAAAAAGTGAACTAGTTTTTAAGTATATCGTCAAATCAATGAATGGAAGTACGATTATAATTTAATGATTTATGATATTGAAAAGTCAAAATAACTATGTTTAAACTTCAACTAGGGAACTACCCAATTAGAAACAAAAATTTTATACTGTCACATGGTGGCGCATTCTGATTCATCACGACACAAAACGAAGAAAAGAATTAGTACCTAGGTTGTTATTCACGCATAATATACATATATAACATATAATATGCCAAGTGTTGTTCTGTGCGGGAATCTAACCCGCGACACGTTGCACAGCAGCCAGTTACCCAGCCACTGCGTCAACCGTACAGTCATTTTTATTATTTGCTTATAAATGTTTCTCTATATATGAAAATCATTGTTAACTAACACCCTATATTTTGCATTTTATGTAACTGAAAATTCTCGCACATAAAATCATACACGTACTTATGAAAGTTAAAAATACCTTTCATTTCGTAAACAAATATTAATTTAAAATTAAATCAATCGTGTTCAAATTAAGTGTTCTTAATTAATATAAACGTCTCAACTGTACCGTGATATTTCAACGTTCAATGTGTTACGCAATGAGTAATATTTGTACTAAATAAACTTGTCGTACAGTGTAGCGAGATTGAAATTGTATAATTAAACAGATAGGTAACACGGTTCGAGATAACATCTTTTTTAATTGTACACTTTGAGAGCATACGGCACTATATTTTGAGCTGGCACGCTATCGGAGTATGGCAAGCATTTGTATAATATATCTAGCATCGGCAAATGACTTCGTTCACGTAAAAACTTTGTACTCGAATACACATAGAGTATGATATTTGTAATGGATTAGTCGTTTAACGTGCAGACTCGCATCAAATCGCATCAAAAATTGTCACGTATTTTTATACATCTAAGCATACATATGCACAGACAGCGAGAAGCAACTTTGTTTTTAACTAACTGTAAGTTTAATGTTTAATTTTATTTATTTAAGAAAACGTTGCCCCACTTTAGGATTTTCTCCTGTGTTGTGGGTGCGTTTACAAACATACAATGTCACATACACATGACACCCAGACCCGAAACAACAATTTGTGAATCACACAAAGTGTTGTTTCGTGCGGGAATCGAACCCGCGACACGTGCAGTCAAAATGTTTTATTTTTATATAAAAGCAAAACATTTTGACTGCAGTTAATGTTTTGTTTTTATTCGTCTGATTTGTTTGTGTATTATATAGTAATGTAATGTGTACTTAGTAATAAACGTAAGCACCACTATTCTATTGGGCAATAAGTACTGTAATGATAGTGTGTATGTTTAACAATAAATAAAAAAATTAACTATGCAGTGATAAAAAAAATAACATACTCATATCAATTTATAATTCAAAGAAGCTCGAGCAGCTTACACGCTTCAATAACAGCACTCGTATATTTTCAGAAGGTAATGCGTGTGGCCGCCATTACGAATCAGTCTTATCCCCTATTAGTACGCTCAAAGCAATAAATAATCAAACGAATTTAATTGTATAGCAAAAATATTAATCTAACGCATCTATTTATACTGCTATTTTTGTATTTTTACAATCATAAATATAACCCTAAAGAAATTTCGTTGCGTAAACCGTTTTTTTTTTATTTTTATCTTAAATTACTTTTAAAATCTTAAAAAAGCATCTATGCTTTTCTAATCAGTGTTTGTTGTTGTCTAAAAATATCAAACAAGCCAACGAGTAATTCATAGGGCATAATATAAAAACAACAAATAAGATTATCTTAAAAAAGCAAACAGAACTACGATCACATTTGCGACATCTCATACAAAACTAAAAAATTCGCAACCACCTTACAATTTCACAAAGTCTTGTATCTCCCTCTAAATCTAACTAAGTCGTTTGCTAAATTAACTAAAATTCGTTTGCCATCGTAAGTCGTTTGCCTTCATAAAAGTCCGCCAAGCGACTTCAAAGGCTTGCTACAGTAATCGTCCGGTCACAGGCTCACAGCAGAGCCTATAAATTGAACTTGCTACCACGTTCTTACAATTTAACATCGTTGAAGCGTTACAGAAAGAATTCGCCAGCATTCCCCCGGACCGAGTTCAAAATATCTTTATCCAATTTATTTTTCTTGTACAAGTAACGTTTTGTGTGGGACTGTACTTCTTTCAAGCTATTGAAGTTAGAAATGTAATTATTACAGTTATTTGAATAATGACGATGAATATTCCAAATTATTTAGGTTATTCATGCCAAAGAAGTACTCGTAATTTTATTTAATTCTCAAAGGTCATTTGGTTTTCTATTCAGATTCTTTGTCTCCTTTTGGTAAGTACCAGCAGAAATTATAATTTGATCTGTAGTAATATTAAGAATTACTTGGCTTCATCATTAAAATGCCGCCGGCTTCTCATGCATGAGGGTGCGGATTCAAACTTTTTGCGAGTTATATGTACCACTAGCATATGGCGAAGGAAAACATCGTAAGGAAACCTGGACTTATAATTTTATTATAAGTTTGAAATCGCAATCCACCTTTAACAAGGGTGGTGATTAATGCTCAAAGCTTCGTGTGAGAAGAGGGCTTTGCCCAGCAGTCGGCACTTTTAGGCTAACGATGTGACTTGGCTTCATTCTTATAGTTCTCTAAATATTTCTTCATCTACGCTAGTCACAGTTTTACCAGGATGTCTTTTATGTTTACTAAAGTTTAAATTTAAGTGCAATAACGAACCAACCTTATTCCAAACATCACACATAAATCTCCAAGCTTAAACCTGGTGTACCTCAGGGAATTTGAGACTCGTACTTGACAGGTGCACTCGGGGCCACTTTTCCAAAGAGACAGTATAAAGATATTATCATCATTTATTTTAAAGTTGCGGATAGCAGTCACAGAACTTCGATGTACACCAGGGAGTCATATAACGTGCAAGTGCACTCCCCAACTTGTAAATAGTGAGCTAAAATTATTTCGTGACTGTAAAACTTTGAAACAGTGCCCACTGTGTAGTTCAGAAGATATTTCATAAGACCAAGATGTAATGCAGTAGAAATACATATAGTAGACTATAGTTTTGGGATCACATAAAGATGATTTACTTGTTTTAATTGAAACAGAAAGTAATCCATGCCACGATAAAGAGAAAAGTAAAGATTTCTATGGCAAATTCCAAAAATGTTTTATACCAAGCTAAGAGTTTCAGTGTTCCAAATGCATTCAAAGCAATATTTGTCTTCGTAAGCTTCTGTAGCACTCATAGATTCTTTTGTGTACGGAATTCAGTTCCGGACGATAAAATATAGGAACATCCCCGAGGCTCACCTGTCGACGATATAAAACCAACATAAAACTATCCGTTTTATTGTTCTGCTTTAAGTTTTACTGTTCCAGTGATCATATGAATATCTTCTGTAGCATGGATGTCATATTTTTCAAGGACGTACATACATTCTGGTTTATGGATATTTGTGAATGCTATTTTCTCAAGGGTCACCCGTTATGGAGATGTCCGGGATAAAGAATGAAGAACCAATATTCCTTCGAGAAATAAGCTGAGATATTTGATAGAACGTCAATCATCGCATTGGATGGCTATTATTACACAACTTGACGGATCCTCAGATGGCTATTGTTAGAGCATTAAGTTTCGTGGTCGTTTTGAGGGTTATGCTTTAATATAGGATAAGGGTTTCGTGAATGTCGAAGGTCATTGACCCTATCTAAATCTAGAACACGTGGTATTTAGAGGTATTATACTCCTTGTTAACAATAATATTATATTTCACTAATATTGTTCCTTGGGGAACTAGCCAGGCTTGGGTCTCTTTGTTCGACACATCAATATTTTATTAGGGGAAACTGAATGTACTCCAAATCCTTATTCAGATTTTGAGGAATCGAAAGCAACCTGGTGATAAAGGACCTGTGAATCACCACTGTAAACAGTGTTTAGATGAGGGGTTGACGTATGATGTATCAATATTTTGCATTTGAATCATTCATTACATAGTCATATCTATACATTTTCTAAATTTAAGCCATATAAACTAATGACGGTTGTTCAATCAACAAATGCGGCAAACAATGCAGTAAAATTATACAAATTCATTGAACATTCCCAAAAATCAACATCAAAATTGTAATTACCAGTCATTTCGAAAACATTTGCTAAACAGAGGCAAACAATTAAAATCGCTTTGTGTCCAATTGATCAGTTTACATGTTTTAGAGAATTAACGAGTGTCGCTCAAACCGGGATTTAATTTCATCCGCAATCGAGAACAAATTGACGGTCTCGACTAATTGTAGCATTGCTATTACCATGTGTCATTTAATTTGAGGATTAATAAATTCTGCTGGACCAGATTTAGTAGCTTCATTTGTACTTTTAAATTTTATTGAGAATTGTGCGAAACAGTTTAAATTTGTAATTTCAATTATCTCGATGTAGTTCTCTAAATCTTTCACACCATATTGCATAATTCGTAGAGTCCCTGGAAGTTTACCATCTGATGTGTTAAAATACAACAACTTCTTGCGCTAACCCTCATCTCTCGTATCAAATGTCTCATCAACTCCTAGACGGGGTATGTAACTATCGGCTTGGAAGTTCGACATACCCACAATAATTAGTCGAACATCAATTCAAATTCCAACTCTTCAAACAGTGGATGAACAATTCGAACCTGCAAGATCTCATCTCAACGCGCCCTCGGGATTCCAAAACTTGATCTCTAACTAACTCAGTCTTCATTATACATTGAACAAATACATCTGTTTGCGAAGGATCCCTAAAGGCTCAGTTATCGGAATTTCATTGTGATTATCGTCCAACTTTTCGTTTTATTTGAAAACCTTTATTGGAGTATACAGACGGGACTTGTTATTTTTCTGTTTGATTTTCAGAAAATTAATAATTTAATTTGAGATAAATATTGGGAGTTAAAGATGATGCGATTAAAGTTGGGATTTTTTTTAATAAGTGATGTCCAATTATAGCTTTTGATTGCTAATTACCGCTAATTGTTTTGCTTGCTTTGAGTGCGGTTTGGTTTTAGCGAATTATGCTTTAGTTTGCCTACTTTTTTCCTCTGAGCATAAGTTACTACTGGAAATGTATAGCGTAATTCATATCATCAACAATTCAATATCTGATTCCAGCCGCAACCCCGGCCACCATCTATTTCAAACACACCAAAACCACGACTCCCAAATTTTCCCAAAACTCAGCAGCTCCACCTGCTCACATATTCATGTAGACGTACACTACCTTCCATTATCACAAACACAAATCAATTCCTGAATAGATAATGCGGTTAAGCATACAACGGGGAACTGGAAGGCCAGCATTTGGGATCCGGAGCCAACCGCAGGAAATTGGCAGGATAGCAATACGTTACGAGTATTATTCATTGCTGTTTCCTGGTCGGTTTCCTTTTTACGCCCAATTTGAATATAGCGATGTTAATTTTGTTATTGGAAATTTCTGGGGGAATGGTAATTAGCACTTTTTTGTGCAGTGTGTTGAGAGAATTTTAAATTTGTATTGGCGCTTCGCGAGTTTTCTTTGCATTCATTATCATGTTTTTGTTCGTTTTCTGTTAAAGCGACTACATTATTGGACGTGCGGATACAAGAAGACTGTGTATTTTTATCGATAAAATATTCCAACATTGACTCTGGCCTGAAGTTTTTGTAATAAAATTTAAAATAGTTCTTCGTTTTTAATAAATACAATAATGAAGTTGTTTACTGTATACCAGCCGCAAGTTTAGAGCTAAATTTAATTCAACAGAGCACCTGTGTTTGGTAAGCGGAACACATTTAATGAATGTTACTGCATCCTCAAGAGTTTAGCTTCAAAGTGCGGTTTCTACTGATTCAGAAGCTAGCTTTAGATATCCGATATTAAAGTCAGATTCTGTATTTAACATAAGTTCCGTACCTGTATTACGTGAGTCGAGTATAAGATAACGAATGGAAAATAGGTCAATTTATTCTTTCCCTTGGGATGCAGTTGAACAGTTCTGCGAAGCAGGAGATAGTTGGATGACATTCTAACATTGTGACAACCGGATTTACTTCGTCTAATACGGAATTATTAACTCAACATTCCGTTTGACTCAGTCGTTAGTTGAGTTGCCTCAAACATAATTTTACCGTATCATGCGATAAATTTAGCAAAATAAATTGTAATAAAAAACTAAATAATTCATTTAAGTATTACGTTACCACCAAAAAGTCATTCAGACGATGATACATTTTTGTCGAGTATAATCCTTGATAATGACTTTAACCATATTATCACCAAAAACCGGCGTTATTAAACCATCTTCAAGCACGTCTTCTCAAACTTTCTCAATCAAAAACAAGAAATTTTGCCCTGAAATCAATACAGTATTAAAGAAAATCTAAAAATATCCTCCCCGAAACTCTCGGTCCCCTGTCAAGTAATAATTGGTCAAAGTTTGGGACAAGTTCGTGCAAGTACATGATATTGTTTGCACGAAGCCTGCTCAATGTTTCTACCTTGTTTGTTGTAATTTTTGCAAGTTTTTGAACATCATCTTACGGTGTTGATTAATTATTTTTTTATAATACGAGTACACGTCTAATCTTTATATTTCCTAAACAAATATAACAATCCTAATGATGTAATTGAGAACAGCTAATAGTTCAAATTCACAAATATAAAAAGGAACTTTGAAGTTTAAAATCCCTTTATCACACACATAAATTGGCGACCATTAATATCACGCATGTCTCGAACTAAGATCCCAACGAAGTTAATAGTTATAACAAAATACATATCAGAACTATAAACAGGACCATAATACGAAATAACACGAAGGCAATAATATTTGTAAATGACAGCGCAGTTACGATGTATGTAACCCACATCGAAGCCATCAGAGCTAGTACTAAACTGTTACTGTACTGTTAGCCTTTAAAACTTTTTGCAGAGACTATCATGGATGTGAAGAACAATAAACTGGAATTAAGATAGCTCTTACTCTGATTCTTATTGTTAATGGCATAAAAGTTATATTGGCTGGTGCATGTTTTGGTTTTAAAAGAGTGTTTTTCCAAATTTATAGCAGGCTGCTATGTTTAAGCTTTTGAAGTCTGACCGGTTTAGTTCTTGGATCAATCCTAAGATTATTATGTTTTTGGTATTTTCAAAATTATATTAAAGGGGTCCCTCTAAGAACATATACATCGCAAAAATGCTTAGTCAGACTATTCTTAATGAATACGTAGAAATATCTTAGAGGACTAAAAATGACAAACTAACACTATTTTAATACTTTTTTAAATAAATACTGACGCACCAAAATGAATTTATTCTTCTCCGAAGCAAGTAAAACATCCTCTCCATAAAGCACAATAGAATTTGGGATTGAATTCCCATTGTTAGACGAAGCCATTATTTATGCACTGCCATGGTCTTCTTATCTAATAGCCTATTAATGCAGAATGCCTTGTCGACGTATTAATCCCACTTAGAGCTCTGCTTAGACCGTAAGGACAGTAATAGAGGCAGAGATTGCTTGTAATTTTCAAGGACACCTACTTGAAAAAGGTAAGGACGGTATCTGGATCAAGAGGGAAGGAAGACCGTAGAAATATTAACCTTGTTCGGTTTTGTGGGATGATAGCCATCGTGAAATATAAAGAAGACTTTATTTCAATAATATTCTTACTTTTTTTCTGATTTTCTAGAAAACCCGTCGATTAAATAGGAACAAATTGTTAAAAGGTTTCGTATAGAGGTTTTACTGGCAAACATTAGAACACTTTTGAAATTCGTAATCAAATAATCTATTGAGGATCTGATACAGCCAACTGTATTAGTATTGGCTAGAACTTAACAAATCGTCATACTCTATAAAAAAGAAGTAGTATTTCTCCAACTCATTTTAGATAAATTTCTTATAAAGTTCGAGCCATTTAATATAAGACGGAAAGCGTCCACCGTGGGCAATTGCATGAATTAGTAATTGAGACATGTATTGTCTAGATTTTTTCATGAAATTCTTATATTTATAACTGAAGTTACAATGTTGAAGAAGGAATATCATATTATTACCCTTTAATCTTTACTTGGTGAAGCCTGCCAGTCGCTCAGTAGCATTGGATATTAAGAAATTTGGTTGGAGTTAGTTAGAAAATATTGGTTAATTTTGAGGTTAAGCAGTCTTCTACTTTATTTTTATCCTACCTTCGATAAGTTCGATTCTGCTGTTAAAGAAGTTTTTTAGATTTCGCAACTTTGTGTTTAGGTAAATACTTATACTTACACGATGTACGTTATGAAAGGTTTAAGCAGAGAACCTGCACGTTATGGCACAGAGAACCACATATAATTTACCAAAAAAAAATATATTTTATAACCTTGTTGAGTCTGCAATAGTATTCCAAACCACACAATCAACATTATAAAAAAAATTACAGAGAAAAATAATAAAGCCTCAATAAAATATATTTTTCTTTCCAATATAGAAATATCGCTACGCTACTTTTCTTATATGTTTGCCCTCCTTATGACGAAAGAGTACATACATACATATTGTTTGTTTTCTTGAAACACACAATGGCTAAACAAATAATTTTATACAAGAATAACTTCTTCCAAGGAAACATTTGTAGTTATGTTCTGCCAAGTTATTTTATGCTCATTTGCAATGAAGATAGAGTTGTTTTTGTTTTATTTTTATGAAAAACGATGTTAGTTAAGTGGTAAAACGTTGTAGGAAAGAATTTCTTTGGTTTAGAAGATAGGACCGGCACTGTGCTGTGGTATAACATGATATTGTCTGGAGTGTTTCTTGAATGATCAAAAGAATACTTCGTTTTACAAGGTCCTAGGTGAAGTCAATAACGTTCCGTTCCGTAACGTTAACGTAACGTAACGTTCAGTTTTATATTTTTTTAGTGGCCAGCTAATAGTTGCAACTGGCCTATTCATCTAGAGTATAGGTCGACAAAAGGGCACCTGGTGGCTTCGCATATAGACAGCGTTATTGGCCTTTTGGAAAACGGAGTCGTGAAAGAACTTCTTCGAGTCTGCAAACAATAACCCAAAACAGCGTTTTTACGCGCTGGTCAAGCCAGTTCTATTCATGACGAAGCATGGCTCTCCAATATTTGAATAATATTGGAGATAATACCGATAATACATACTATAATGAAAGTAATTTTAATCAAATCAAAATCCAAAAAATACGTCTAGTATGTGTTGCTTTTAGTATCCATTGTACTAGCATTCGAATTCCACGTAAGTCCGACACACAAGCAAAACAAAACCGTCGAACACCGTCGAACAAGTTCGAACTAAAAGCATTATCAATAGATCAATTATGAACTTTTCACTAGACAGCTTCCTGTTGGCAACAAAACTTTACCAGCCAATACCAAGCTCACGTAATTTGAGGTCTAATCATTAAAAAGTTTCTACGTTTTTAATCTCTTAGGATTTTATGTTCTGCATCATTGTTTATGGCTAGCTTGGATTTGTAGTGTTATTTTTAAACGTAACGTATCGTTACAGTTTTCATTGCTTGCTATAAAGGGCAAATTTTATTTTTATAGTATATAGCGGTCTATGGATTGCAACATGCGTTGCCAACCTTAAGGATTTACGAAACATATCAGATCTAGACCCGGAACGACAATTTGTAGGTCAAATAAATAATTATTCAAAGCAAAGAACAAAACCCACAAGCACCAATAATTATCTTCGCCGAACTCAACCTAATTGATTACCACTACTTAAAACCACATAATTTTGAACAAAAACACACAATTGTTGTTTTCCTAAAGGCCTAACCGATGTAATTAATGTTCCATCCATATTTAAATCAAACAAACGGTAGAATTTCCCTGAACCGTTATCATTGGCTATGATTATTCCACCTGTTAAGGTCTGTACAGATACTAGGAATTGAAGGAATACAATGAATCGGTGCAGTAGTTCAGTGATTTATTTAACTTAAGGGAAATTATTTGTTTTTTTACGTTTTTGTAAACTCATTGGAGGTAAGTTTGTTTGTATTAAAATGTTATAAAACGCGGTAAAATGTTGTTATGAACAAAGTAAATATTTTAGGGCAAGACGAGTGAATCCAGAACAGGTGAAGGGAAAGAATATCAAATTAAATAGAATTTTGACAGTTGATTTTGACAGACAGTTGACAGTAGTATTTTAAACAGAGAGATTTTCACTCTTTATGATAATAGTGACAATAACGATATGGAGTTACTTGTTTTCGCCTGTAGTTTTACTTGCTTTCTCGAAATAAATATCCAGTTCATCCAAAATCACAAGTTTTTGCATAAAAGTGTTACAAAATACGTTTGCGTTTTGGCTGTAGACAAAACTTCCCTGAAATAGACGTTCATCTTTCCTCACAAACTTTTGATTTATTAAGATCCTAAAGTCTCCAAGCCCATAACATGCTAGCATACGTAATATCACCGGTCCTAAAGTTGTCCTCAACCCAACCCATCTAGTGTATCTAACGGCATATGTGCATACTCCCTAAACGTAGCAATATGGTCGCGTGGGTAAACTAGCGTCATTAACCGACCGAGTTAATTGGGCCCCAGTCAACAAAGATTAAGGGTATGTTGTCTGACGTTTTTTGTTTGGTCGGCTTTTATTGGAAATCGTAATTGGTTCGTGTCTAGGAATTATTGGCAGATACATATCGAGGGTGTTATTTAATTTTGTGTTTGTTTTGTTATTTTTTCGGTAAGGTTTGTAATTTGTGGTAGTTGGCTTAGTGGTTTATGTTTGATATTGGCGATCGAGTAATGTGACTTATGTTTTAGATCAAATAATTGTTTTGCTTATAACAACAGCTGTTGTAATTATATCAACTGTCGAAAAAGTCAACAATGCTATTGAAGGTGTATAATACTAATACTCAAACCATGCTGGATCAACTTATCATTATGCCATAGACCGCTCAAACGACTTACATATCAGGTGAAATAGAGAAAAACGCTATGAAGAAATCTCAAATCTATTACCATATCCACGCTAAACAAATCATCCCTTTTTTCAACCCTCGCTAAGTTTTCGCAGTACAATCAGTGTCACTATTACTTAATACCCAACTAGTTACAGCCACCTAAATGATCCGATTACGTGACCAACAAACACGAGCCTTCAGTAAGTTCCTTGAAATCCATTTCGAGTTCCTATCGCAGCTTAAATCTACGGTGAAATGGAAGTGACGAGCCATTTTTTTGGTGCTGTTGGTTTGTTTACTGACCTCAATATTTTGGTCGTATATTTGAAGTTGGTCTTGTATAAGTATGGTGGATTGGTTTAGCTTTTCAGATTTCTTGCCTCATCACGATGATCAGCAAACAGTGATTATTCTAATCAATAATATAAGAAAATTTGCCAAAATATGCTCGGTGGGTTAAGGAAAACAAAATTGTAAGAGAAAACTTAACTTATAATTTCTAAAAATGTAAGTTTGAATCGCAACAACCATAGGAGTTACGTGTGCTTTTTGAGTAATTATGGGTATTTAGATGTCTTGCAAAGTGTGAAAGGGAGTCAGAGGGACATGTGTAGCCAAAAGGATCTACAGGTTTTTTTTTTCAATACAAAAATATATTTTATTTTCCACCTAGGATTTTTTATTTCATTTAACGTTTTATTTTTTAGAACTCGACTAACACATTTTCAACTTAATTCTCTAAATAGCAAACCAAGTCTCATTACATGTTTCATAAAATTGCAAAGAATTTAACACAAAAAGTAATCCACTTTGTGCCTTAAGTCTCCAGAAATAGAATTATTTTTTGTAAAAACCCACTAATCCAAAAAGGGTCAACAGATAAGCAAGTTTTGTCCTCCAGACATTTAGGCAATTAGTTCTAACTGATTTTGTATTACCTTAACTAAACTAAGTAATTAATTGAATATTGATTTAATCCATGAATATTAATTAATGTTTATTCTAAGAACTCAATCATTGAGATGCGTGAAAATCTCTGAAAGTTAATTTAAAAACAAATATTTATTTTTAACTCAAACAAAAATTAATTTAAAAATGATAATCCACTAAATTCTGAATAATTAAGTTTCAAAAAGTATGACGAAGTTTTTTACCAACTATCAAATATAAATTTGGAACACGTTCTTTTGATCGAAATAATTTTTCAAAAATCGAATTGTAGCCACCAGTATCACAAAACCCACATCTGTCATCCAATGTTGGAACAACTCTAATACCAATCAATCGGCCAACACATTGCAAATCCTTTACATACTAAGTCAGTTCCATACTAAAGCCAATTAGAGGATGTGGCCCGTCCAAACAGAGCCAGCTAATGATTAAAAGCAATTATTGATGGGACTAGACAATCCTGGACAGACCTACGAACATTATACGGAATACGTTAATCAAGACCTGTTTGGTAGTCAAAGTAGTAGTAATTAGTACGAAATCTTTGTACTAAACATAATACATAGTCATGAAGTTAAGAAGTTAGATAATAATGAGCTTTATGGTAATCCAGATTAAGTTATTTATGCAATGATAGATGGTGATGGTGATATTATTTGAAAACTTTTCTGGACTTTCAAAGAAACGAAGAAGAGAGTCTTTAGAAGTCAGTCTGACTTCTACGTTAGTTTCGACATTTTAAGTAGTCAGACATGAAATGTCGGCTTCATCAAGATTTGGCATATAATGTTGACATGTAAAAGTGCTGTTGCCTATTTATAAAAATAAATTCATCGTTACATTGATGATAAATTTAAAACGTAAAATGCTAGTAGTGAAACGCTAGAGAGCTTTGACAATATTGCAATGAAAGAAAAATGAAAAAAATTTAAATTTAAGTTAGAATTGTTTAGGTGAATTAGTGTCAGTAGCTTTTGATCTGTGTGTAACCACAGATAAAACAAAGGACTCAATATTTCAATACAATAATTTATCCCCTGTTTTTATTGTCTTTTTCTGTACTGTTTCTTTATTTAACTGCTAACTAAATCGTGAGCTTGTAAAATATTTCCCCCTTTCGAAGCTTCGCGATCCGATGGGACAACATTTAATTTCCCGACTAGCCAGCACAAATTATGGCCGCTATTATTCTTAAAAGTAATTTCATGCAGTTTCTGTTGAGAAATATTCTCATTTTTTATTTATGCCTTTATTTGCATAAAGTAAATAACGTGATACGCTGTTATGAGGATTTCCTGAACGCTGTTTTTTGCGGTTTTTCTAATTGATTTTCTGTATTCTTAAGCATAGGAACTGTAACGATCATCCACTGTTGTACCGTTCAGTAATTAGTGTTGTGATTTTTATTTATTTCGATCAATTAGAATTGTATAATTATTTTGAATTTTTATTTAATTTATAGAAAAATACTTAATTATTTTTGTTATTTTATTGCTCACAGTTTTTCACAAGAATCTAATTTTTTGTTTCGCGGAATCAATTTCATAAACAGATGTTTCATAATCTACTTCAAGCCTGTGTTAAAAATAATATATTGGATAAAGTTAGCGTAGGTTCTTAAGTTTACGATATTATGTCAATCATGTGTCAGCTAGTCATATGTTAGGAAGCCTAATTGGCACACAGCTAGCACAAAATCCAGATTTCCATTTACGACGCTTACATCAGTAGTAGCAACCCTATTTGTATGTGTGTATACACACGACTTTTGCTATCAAAATGGGACGATATATTCATTCTTTTCCGACAACTACACGATTGGGAATTTGATTAAAACAAATTGTCCGTGGAACATTCTAGAACAGCCGTAAAACGTTTCAGTGAGACACGGGTCTTCTCATGGGACAATAAAACAAACGTGCTTAGACGGATCTTTATGTCGTCATCACCTTCGACAATAATTCTGATTTGTAAGGTAACTTTTTTTTCGGTTTCAAGAATAAATTATTTAAAAATTATTGAATATATCTGTTCATTAAAATCTATAAGACTTATTTCATGTTTAAAACAATCGCTCTTAACGAATGTAATTGCAAAAATTGACAGAAAATTGATCAAAAGAATCTTCGCAATACACATTTTGATGACAATTTTTTATCAAGCAACGATACGTCCGTTAATTACAAAGCAGCATGTGTAGCCGCCACTCACACCGTACAGACAAGATCGTTAATACTCGGGCGGGGAGTTGTCACTAATTTGTACCGGGCTGGGTGACGGCCAGACAAACGGTCTGATTGACGTCCGCTTCATTAGTGAGACGTGTGAAATTCGAATGTATTTCTCTTATGTGCGAATTTAGTCTTTAGTTTGGGTCGGTTAGGGAATAAGTAGGGGTCTTGATGTGATCATTAATAGGGGTTACCAGAGCTGTTTTACAGTTACAAAATACTTGTAGAAAGCAACATAAGTTAAATTAATTTTAGAAATAAATTGAGATGAAGATTTGCTGTGTACTTTAAAATTGATTTCTAATATACGTCTCTAGAAGCAAATTCGTCGTCGCGAAGCGCACGCTGCTCATGAATAAGAGTCCCGTTGTGACTTGAAACCAGTCGAGCTTTTCTCAATTAATTAGTGTGATGAAGTCGTTATTTTTAATAAATTGAGCAGTAACTAAATTAAGATATTTCTTAGTTTGAACGTGTACTTTTTTTGTAATGTAGAGGCCACATATATGTATGTATGTATATAAACATTTAACAGACTATTCCTAGGCCTCCTAGAGACAAAAGGGTCATATTATGTTAATACAATTTATATTTGCTCGGGTGCTAGTATTTTAGTGTTTATGACTAGCCCTAGGCCCTAGACGGAGAACTAACTCATTTGGTTATTAAATTTACCGTATAAATGTGAATGAAAATTTATGTATATGTGGAAAATTAAGGCCTCGGCATTCCATGTATAATTAGGGCTAGCTTGTATAATATACACCTATTTGTCTATAAGAAATACCCACTGGTTCGATCGGAGTGATACCACGCCTCACAGAAAACTTGTATTTCACCGTATTACTGGAGGCCCGATCTCCTCCTCTCTCCCCGTCTCTCTCGAATCCGCAAATGCCCAAAACCCCGATCTCCAAAACGCCGGAAACGGACTCATCTGATTCTAATGTTGCGGGTGTGAGATAAATAAAAATTGGTCATTGTGAAAATCTGAATAGGTAAATTCTTTCACTCGTTTGACAAAGAAAACATAACTTCTACATTTAAAACTTGTATATATAGACAGATATCAAGAAAACAAATGAGAACCGAACAGCCATTAGCATACCAATAAACAAAAGCAGGGCTTGTAACTGTAAACGTATTAAAATTAAAATTTATTTAAAACCTTACTGTCTTGCAGATAAGTACGGCAATAAATTTAAAGATTTAACCCATAAAAGTTAAGCCGATTGATTGATATAATGGCGATGTACAAAAAGACCGATTATACCAATAAAATAAAAAAAAAAAACTATATTATGGAAATTTGACATAATAATACGTCAATCTGTGAATTCATCAACGTTCAGTCAGTGAAGAAATCAACCTTTTTTTTATTTTTGACATCCGTCATATAAATATTTTCATTATCTGTGACAGTTCGGTCAGCTAAATCGACAGCTGAATGTTTTCATTTTTTGACGACAAAAATATTAATGTTCCATTTATAAATTTGGATTACTTCATTTGTGTTGAATAGCTGACATTTAATTAAAATATTTGGTTTATTCATTGTGAACTGGTTTTATTTTTAAAACAGGAATTTGTATCTCTTTTGTTCGGTACTTCTTACATTAATAGTTGTACTAGTTATTGTTATATAATATAATTTGATTTGTTTACGTTTTTCATTTTTGTAGAGTATATGTCTTAAGTAACTTAGGACGTTATTAAAATTATCAGGCTTATTAACAATTAGTCTTTAGCTAAATAATTAGTCTTTAACTTGCTTCTAACCAGCAGATTTGGATATCATTAAGAGAAACCTATGTTTAGCACTAAAATTTTGTGTGTGAAAATATATTTATGACTAGCTACTCTCGTGCGGTTTCACCCGCTACTCGGCTCCATTTGATTGTAGCGTGATGTTTTATAGCCTATATATAGCACTCGGGAACATTGTAGCTATCAATAAGTGAAAGAATTTTGGGAATCCGACCAAGTGGCTCCAAAGATTACCCCCTACATACCAACTTACAAATTTTACCTCTTTGTAATACCTATTAGTATAGATGACAATGATGATGAAATAATAAGCCATGTGATTCAAGTTTATGCTAGCAAGTCAAATTAATAATTTGGTCAGCTTTATGAATACCTTTTGGGTAATATCTATACAGAACATGAAAAACATCTTCTTAGGATGACTACATACTCTGTCTGTCTGTACCTACAGGTAAGTACGGTAGAGTAGTCATGATAAAAATGTGTGGAATCCAATCAGAACGGGCTTTAAGATCTACCGCGCGGAGATTACGCCCTGCCATGGAGTTATGGGACCAAATTCGCGAATAGGGATTATAACGAAGCTCCGAAAATAGCGTTTTTGTATTTCCATCATTTTTTTCAGTAAAAATGTCAACATCTATACTTCGTCTCAAAATGTAAACACTTAACCCCAAGCCTGTGGTGTGGCGTGGTCGTGCGGAACTTCCGAGTTTCGTAAATTGGCAACATGCGACACAATACGCCACGCCACGCATTTCCGTCTCTGATCATAGGTCGACAATTGCCTGATGGTGAGCAAGCAGCACCGGTCATCGGTACCCGCAGCACCGGAGGAGTTACAAGAGCATTACCGGTCTTATGGGGATGAGGGTTTTTGGAGATTTAGGTATAGAGAGAGGGGAAGGATTAGGCCGCCGATGTTATCGATATATTCTGGCACGTAATGTATGATTTAATTTATCAAACCCTATGCGAACGCCGGCGTCCGCGCACCTATTGTTCTTCTATTGTGTCTCTTATTCCTACGATTAAAAGGTTAACTTATGAAAAGGGGTGTCAATTATACATTTAGAGCTTATAAAATTCTGATTCTGAATTCAGATTATTACAACCGGCAACAATACATTCAGTAAATAAAAATAAATGTACGATTTGTTTTATTGAAAGTAAGTATATTGTATACCTACCAGTTCTCCATGTTAATAAAAAACAAAGGATTTTTAAAAAAGGCAAAATACTAACATAATGTATTATTATGGTATCAGTATCAACGCGTTTCGTGACCACAACTATGGAGGGAGGCAAATACCAAATGCTTCGTTTAACCTTCGATTCGTGAATGGAAAATTGTCGGAGGTACCCGTGAGGGCTCGATACGCTGCTTCCTTCAAAGTACCTACTTTAAGCTTTTTTCTACATTCAGTATCAAAAGAAAAAAGTACTAGAATAGTAGTAAATGTTAAGTATTCTTCTGAATTCATTAATTGATCGTTTGATTTTATTTTTCTTGTATATTACAGAATAGAAAAGATTCTAAAAAACATTAAGTGTGGGAGAGCCAAGCTTCGGCACGAATGGATCGGCTCGACCGGAGTGATACCACGGACTCACAGAATACCGGCGTGAAACCACCCACAGCGTTGTGTTTTGCCGTGTGAGTGAGGTTACCGGAGGCCCAATCCCTCCCCTTCCCCTATCCCTTCTCAATCCTTTTATCCGCAACCCCCATCCCCAAAAGGCCGGCAACGCACTCGTAACTCCTTTGGTGTTGCGGGTGTCCATAGGCGGCGCCGATTGCTTACCATCAGGTAATCCGCATGCTCGTTTGCCGACTTATACCACAAAAAAAAATGTTAGGTTAATACCGATGAAGCCTACTCGTGGCGATTCTCCGCACCGTGCACCGTGCACCGTGGTTTGGAGCTGGAGATGAAACTGGCTGTTTTCATTTGTTTCTCATTTTCAGTGAGTAGTAAGAGTCTCTTTGAAGAAGAGATTACGCTTTTAAAAATAAAATAAAATACATTTAATTGATAGTTCTAGTCGATATAAAGAGAATGTTTTCCAACGTGGTGGATCGTCAACATACATTTTAGTGGTTCTCATTGGGTCTCAATGAAGTCCTTTTAGATAGTCTAACTCATTCTCACTCATTCATCTTTGACATTAAATAAAGTAAAAGTTGGATCGTCAGGTAAAGTCGCCAGTCTAAACAATCAAAACGTAGTCCAAACAATAAAATTGACTTTTACTATGTTAAAAGTCATGAGTCATTTGTTAAAGGGTAAAATGTTATTTATTAACATTATGACTTTTTTTTTTGTTCTCCCGCCATGCCTGGGAGGGAGTGTCAGACTCTTATTGACTAAAAACCCCCTGTTCCTTCTCCTGCTCTAGGCCGAGTTCGCGGTGCCTCATTGCGCTTACCCCGCAACCACGGCTATATCAGCCCTATAGGGCCCCGTCTGTAGTGGTCTATTGGCTCTTTGAGGCGCGCGTGGAACGCTACGCGCTGTACGCTCGAGCCTGGTTCTGGTCGGGCGGCGAGCTGCCCTTACTCACCGACCGCAGACCCGCGCTTACGGTGACTGGAGATCGTCCCTTGATTAACAATACGAGTGAGGGAGCTTTGCTTCAGCATGAATGGGCCAGCTCGAGGCATACCACGGCCTCACAGAAAACTGGTGTGAAGTAACACTTGCGTTATGTTTCGCCGTGTGAGTGAGGTTACTGGAAGCGAGTTTTTCCCGTCCTCAATACACAAATATAATTCGTCATATCCTTAAATCCTTAATAACCCACAAGAGGTAGGCAACGCACTTGTAACTCCTTTGGGATTTTTGCATTAAATTATTGGCTTTTACACCATATCCATATCCCGATTGAAATTGATCTGCTCGTTTGCCGACATCTTACATAAAAAACGCTTGTATATTTTAGTCATTAGACGCATTTAGACCGCTTAAAACTACACATTTTAAAACTACCTCTTAAAAAATATCGGGCGTCTAATACTTAGTATATTTTAGCCATAACCATTAATCTACTTGCTTCTAAAATAAAGTATGTACCTATTTAATATTAACGTAGTTACCTAACCTTGGCTCCAGAAACTATTTTATTTATGAAAAAACTAATAAGAAAGGCGCTTAGTTATTAATCCTTAGTGATGTTATTAATACAGAAATCTGGTAATTGGTAGTTCAATCACGATACCGAGGCCCGGATTAGTTCCTTTTTCAAAAAAGATAATATAATGAAAATTACTTTTAAATTTTAATTTTATGAGTCATAGTTTTTTATGATGTGAAAGGTAATTATTTTATTAATTTAATAGGTTATATTTTTATTTTAATGTAATCTGAATCTGGATAAGGTATGTTTTTTTTTATTTAAATTAAGAATGTAAATGAGTACTTTAATGAAATGAATACTTTCTTACTCACAAAATAAGCCTATAAGTGTCCACTACTGAGCCATAAAGCCATTTTCTCACACGGATTAAGAAGGTTTGAGCATTAGAAATTGTAAGTCCAGGTTTTCTAACAATGTTTTCCTTCACCATATTATGTCAGTGGTGTCTAAATAATCATAGAAAGTACATAAAAATATCTTAACTCGGAAAAAGTTTCAAGTAGGTACTTGGTACGTATTAAATCCGCACCATCGTGCATGAGAAGCGGGCACCTTAACCTCCAGGTCAGCTCGACGACACGAGCAAAAGAGCTATTTGGTGATGTTCCACTCACAAAAAAAGGATACACTTATCTATTATCCTCAAAGAAGCGACTTCCAAATTATAGAACACTATCTTATATTTAAACCGCATCATTTTGATTGTGAGTATCTTACATCCCATTTGCGGTAAAGTACCGAAGGTGTCTCCTTTCATAAATTTTATCGATAACACTCTTTAGGATCAGTCTATACAGGCTTAAACAATTTCTACTAAATATTTAGTTGGGATTGTTGGTGACAATTAAACATAGGAATTATCTTTATCATAAAAAAATAATTATTTTTAATTCCATGGCGCTCTTGTTTTTTAAATTTCAAGTCAATGAAGGCTAAACATTTCTAAAACACGCTGCTCTTAAATGAGAGTCTCATTGTAACATGAAGCTAGTAAGTAGAGCTTGTCTCAGTTAATTTTATTTGGATAAGTAATATTTTTTAATTAAAAATAATATTAAGTTATATTTTTATATCGAATTAAATTTGCTGCATAATAGAAGAAGGTATATATTTATAAGGTAAGATATATACATACTATAAGATTGATATGAAAACGTAATATTCCATTACAATAAGAAACACAACAGAAGACATAGAATTCACTTTAAAAGCTCTAGAGCGATAACGTAAATTCTCGTGTGGTCTAAAGAAAAATGCATCGGCGATAACATGCATGGCATGGTTAGCTATAATTTTAAGAATAGCTTCAATGCCATTGAACTCTCGGCTCACACTTAAATATTTTAGAAACTGAAATATCAAAAGTTTACATTTTATTTTGAGATGGCCCGGAGGTAAAGATTCCCAAATATTACTTTCTAAGATTACTAACACTCTATCTACTGAAATACTATGAAGGAACACAAAGTTATGATACCAAGATTTCTAAATTCTAATTAAAAGTTTCTAATCGCCAATCTGTTTTTGTGGGGGCGGTGCGAAGAAAAATTACCTCTGTCAGTTTGCAGTCAAAACTAAGAGTTAGCTGCATGCTATTGGCCCCGGTCATAGCTCGAAATTAGTCGAGCACGATGAAAAATGACATGAGATATGTCATAGTAATGTTAATAAATTTTAAATGATCTTATTATTCTATAAATATTTATTATTTTAAGATCGTAAAAATATTATACTGTAAACAATTTTATCATTGTTATACATTTAAATCGTAAACAGACCAATCGAAGACTCTTTTAATGAATTTGTGATCGTTAGACTTCACTTAAAATGTACTTTATTAACCTGTATTTTAAAACAAAAAATTAAAACAAAATAAGTATTAACTTCTCAGCAAAAAAAGAACTATCACTGATTACAAATTCGCTTGACGACAAAATAATGTCTCAAGGTCAAATAAAAAAAAGGTTCGGATATCAATTTCGAATTTCCTATTTTTCGAATAAAAATATTCAGTTATTCACTTAAACTTTACCTATTACACAAAGCTAATCGGAGAAGTAGGGACGGTGAGTGGCCGATCGCTTAGGTACAGTCAACTCGATAAATAAGTATTAAATTGTTGGGAACATCCCACTTTCTTATTACCAACTAATCGGGTAATGTTTCTCTGAGTTTATGAGAGAGATTACGTGATGTAAGACTTAATAGAACTAGGCGTTATCGTAAAAGAACAAAATTGGAGTAAATTGCTCTCGATATAACGTAATTTATTTCTCTTAATAAAATTTATCACCCTATATAATTGAATATGACAATAAATTCTATTTTTAAATTCAATTTTATCGAAAACTCACACTTTTTTGTAATGGTTTTAAATGAACATATTCTTTTTTTGAAGATATTTTAAAAGCTGAACTACATTGGGAGTTGTTTAAAAATAAATAAATAAATTTGTGTAAACTTTAAATTAATTGAAACCATGTTATAAATAATTGAACTGTATTTTTAATTGGTTCCATTTTACGCATAAATATGTAAACAGTGAGTGTTTTATTTTGTTTTAAATTTAAATGTGTTTTATTGGAACTCGCTCATTGAATTTTTGTAGTGCCAGCCTTAAATGAGTGGCTCGGTAAACACGCAAGGGAGGTACAATACTGTTTATATTTCCCTGATTTCGCCTGTAAACTTTAGTGTTTTAATAACAGTGTTTACCTAGCTTCCACGCGTGGCTTTGTCCGCAGGGTATGTTGATAGACAGTTTGTGTTAATCCAGGATATCACCTTTCTACACAATAAAGTTTAACCAAATCGGACCAGTCGTTTTTACGTGAAAGAATACCGGCCATGGACACCCGCAACAACGGAAGTATGAGTGCGTCATTTTGGGGATTATGGATTTGGACATTTTGGGATTGGGGGAGAGAAATGATTGAACCTCCGGTGACCTCGCTGACACGGCGACTTTCACATCCTAGGTTATAATATTTTAATGATTAAATTGATATTTCATCGAGTAAGTCAACTGCAAATCTTAACTATTTGAGTGAGTTTATAATAATGTTAAAGTATTTAAATATACGGCCAAAAATAACAGGTTGATTTTATGACGAGTTTTATTAATGTTCATAATACCATGGAATGTAAGATTTTGTGAAAAGATTATTTTTTATTGCCAATAACATTACCTAACATTCATGTTTTTATTTTATCAACATTTTGCTAACAGCATTTTATGGATCTGAATACATTAATTAAAATAAGTATTCTCACGAGTTATGAATTTTGATGAGTTGAAATTTGCAAAGAAAGGTATGATAGGTTAAATAAATATTATAAAATGAAAATTACCAATACAAATAAGTTTACTTAAAGCTGATTTTTCAATGGTTAAATAAAAGGTATGTAGGGAATTTTTATGATCGCGTCAATTTAAATTCAATTGTTAAATCCTTATGTACCATGCAAATGTAGGCGGACCTAATGTCTTAAGCATTTTCTACAAGTCAAGCCTTGTGTGGTGAGGCGATGAGCCAATGATTGTTGCAAGCAAACAGACTTAATTTTACATAATAATAAATGTGCGTATTAATAACATAAAAAATTGTTTATAGAAATCATAGAATTTCATTGGCAGGTAGCTAAAAAAAGTGATTAATATATAGTTTCAGTCCAAAATAAAATGGCTGACACGGTTGCCAATAGAGTAATTCAATTATTTATTCATACAATGAAATATTCAACGTAAACCACTGACGTTTGAATATTTTATTATTAGTATTAGTTGCAAATGGACGTATTGCTGCAACGTTTTTAGGTTTTGTAACCAATTTTTATATTTTATCCAAAAAACGTCCGTCAACGAAAACAATATTTTGTTTGAAATATTTTTGTATTTTGTTTTCAGACCAGTAAAGTTAGAACTAAGCTAACTGTTCTTTCATTGTGTTGTTTTAACATCGTAAATATAAATTATTAACTTTCTATAACGGTAATGACAACTACAGTATGTACCTATTGTGTGTTTCTTAGAGCCTTCAGAATCATCAATAAACTTTTTTTTAAAGCAGCCGCCGCCGTGCCGTGCCCCTAGCGTACGAACTGGCCGATTACTTAGTGGTAAGTAATTAGCGCCAAAGGAAACCCGCAACAACGGAGTTACGACTACGTAGCCATCCTTTTGGGTTTTGGAGATTTAGAGATCGGGAGAGGGGAAGGATGGGGCCTCGCACACAAGGCGAAACACAACGCTGTGGATATATACACGCAAATTTTCTGCGAGGCCCAGTTTCTCATTCTCTGGAGATTCTTACTGACAAGAAACCTCCTCGTTTCTTCTCCTGCTCCGGATTGGAGCAACGATACATTATTTTGCTAGCACCGGCAACCCCGGCTGGAGACCAGCTCTAGTGGGCATCATCTGTGACGAAACTATACATTTCTTATACTCACTGTGTTTTAAGTAAAAAATATTTTCTGATACTTGGATTTTAATCATAATACCAACATACGAAACTTAATCAAATAAAAAATAAACCTCCTTTTTTTAATCTCCATCAAACTTATCTAGTTTCACCTAACTATAAAATGGCACGTTAACACCAACGTTGATTGGAAACAGTTAAAACTAATGCTTTTAAAAACAAATTAGAAGTAATTATATAGGAATTAATAACAGTAATATGAGGCTAATCTATTGATTGATCTTTATAATGTGTTTAGTTTATGGTCTACGATGTATTGGCTTGGTTATACATGGTGAGTTTTATAGTTATAGTGATCGTCGGCACAGACCATCAAGTCTGCATGAGTCTTGCGTCGTTCACTACCCAGAGACCAGGCAGGTGAACTTACTACGCCTTTACGTCAAAGGTTTTGTTGGATATTCAACTTAATTTATACTAATACTTATATAAAATTTATTATTTTTACATATTTTATTTATTTTTATTTAATTTATATTTCTCGAGGAAGGCTATAGGCTAAACATTGCCTGTAGGAACCAAGCAGCGGATTTAATTGAGCGAGAATAGCTAATATATATTTAAGTCTTATGAAAATTATTTGATGAATTTAAAAAGAATACATTGATCCAATATACAACCAATAACATACTAAATGTTTAAAACTAAAGATTGTCAACTTTGTTACGAGATCATAATGCTGAAAATACATTGAAGACAATATATCTAAGTAGGTTGGCTAGCTAGACCAGTATAAGTATAATGTTAAGGGCGTCCCTCAGCTTGGTTGGATGAGAAGAACTGAACATCGATCAATGACGTGCAATAAAGCCTATGTCCAGCAGTGGATGGAATTGGGCTGATGATGATAATCATGGGGCTTTTAAGGTTTGTTTCATAGCGTTATAAAATAAAAAAAAAATCTTAAAAAAAACACTATTCAAAATCAAAACATATTTTCAATTCAAACTAACTAACATAATAAGAACAGTATCAAATCAAAAAACAAACAATACATTTTTAAATCGACAACAAAGATTCGTGCCGGAGCCGTATCTAGTTCGGAAACATTAGTTTACAAAAGGCATCGAATGAAAGAAATCTCATTTCCCTTCCTGACTCACTACACTTCGCCCCATCACCACGGAAATTAAATCTTAAAACCTTTAAAACAATATCTCTTCGAGCGTAAAAACTCGAGTGCTTCACTCGATTTTCTTCCTTCATTAATTATTTATGTATACGGCAAGACTCGGAACGAAATCATGAGAAATGAATTATGGAGTTCTGAGTTATGTTTGTACCGTGTTTGTGTTGAATGTTGAGTTTGTGAATGTTTTAGGCTGTTACGGGTCATTGGTGTTCAGATTTCGGGACGTGTGTAAGATTTGTTATGTTCCACCATTATTTATTTGGCTAAGTACATACGAGTATGTTATTAAAAATTTATTGTAGATAAATTGGTCTCATTTTTATTTGATAGCGTTGATTTTTTTACGTTTTCATTGTTCTTAATACAATAACATATAATGTGAGATTGTAAACACATATGTTTTTTAAAGATTTGAGATAGATTTTTTATTCGTGGTTCTATAATCAAATCTTTTTGGAACAAGAACCTAGTTCTGCGATAGGCTGTTTCAAATAAATGTGTTCGACTTTGAGTTTAAGAGTGTTTATATAGATTGGTCGTCTTTGATGGTTTTAAAACTTCAGGATATATAGGATGTGTATAATATACGTGTATTATAAAAGTACAGTTTTTTAAATATTCGCTAGAGCTTGCGTGTTACTCAAAACCCGACAAAATTAAATGTCTCAACCTTTTGTTTATCATGGCCTGAGATATTTGCAACCCACATGCCAAGAACTACTCTTTTATTGATTATAAAAAAAAAATGTTTGTTTTACGTAAAGAGGTCTGCAACATAAGATAGTACAATACTGAATATTACACTATCACAGATGATTACGATTGACAAGCATTTGACAAACAAATCCTAATAATAATATTACAAACGCGAAGGTTTGTAAGTATCGGTAGATGTTCGTTTCTTTTTCTCGTCAAACTACTGAATGAAATTAAATAAAATTTGGTGATGAAATAGATAATAGTCTGGAATAACACATAGATTAATTATATCCAATAGACTCATGCTACTTGCTCAAGCTTATATGTAACAAAGGTAGATTATAGTATGAAATGGGGGCTAAAAAAAGCTGATGGGAGAAACCTTGTACGACTTACTGATAACCAAAAATATTCTCAAAGTTTTTAGGCATATGTTTATTTATAGTTATAGTTAGTTATTATAGTTTACTACATATGTATATTTATAAAAAATATATTAATATTCAGCGATATAAAAATTCTAAGTAAACATACTTAATAATAATTTTATTCTTTTAATTTATTCAAGTTAATGTTGCGACTAATTTTATATAAATAAATTATCATAGAAATTTTTATTTTACTAGAAATTAGAGTATGGACGGTCGTTTGAAATGAATACCAACCTGCTGTGAACTTCTTTATATTTATCTATTAATAAAGTATTTCAGTGGAATCGCTATTAGGCATAAAATAAAGTTCAACGCATAATGCTCGCTATTACGCGAGCGATTGTCATTCATTAATAAGTATCTGGTTTTATATTATTAATGGGTTGAATAAAATGTTATTGAATTAAATTATATAACGAATCGGTTTTTGTCAAAATGTTTATCATTTATGTATTTGTTCCGTATTATAAAGACGTAGATGTGCCAGAGATTTTTTTTTTTAATAAGCTAGTTTATAATTTTTATAAATTGGAGTCAAATGGATTTTACATTATATTATTATTGACAAATAAACAACAGACAAGAATTATCTAGAAAAGGGTCACCAAACTAAAAATAATAAATATTAGGAAATTAAAAAATAGCATTGACTTAAACCAGCATGAATAAAATGAGGGGGTGCAATCCCCCTCATCTCCCCCTAATCTCCAATCGCCCAATCCGTCAATCCTAATTCAAATTAGTAATATTTATTAAAAAATGTTCACAAAACTTTCGCAGCAAGGAGGTCAACGTATATTCAAACTTCATGGCATTGATTCCATTCGAACCACACACACGAGAACCAACATAAGATTCTACTTTTTACAACTACACAAACTCACGAAGTGTCACGGCCAGACGTTCGCGTCTGTCGACTAATTTCCTCTAGGAAATGTAGACTGTGTTGTTTCTCTTACATTTTTTATATGTTTTGTTTGAAACTCATAATAATGTGAGGATTTTAGTAGTTCACATACACATCACACCCAGACCCAGAACAACTATTTGTGGATCACACAAAGAATTGTTCCGTGCGGGAATCGAAACCGCGATACATCGAGCGGCGACCAACCTTTAAAAGTTACTTTAAAACCTTGTGTTATTATTGTTTTAATTGTCTGTTTTCTTTTGTTTATTTGTCATAGATACCTCGTTAATCGTGATATCTTTACTAGTGAGAGTGCTGACCAAGTCCATTCTGTCATCGAATATTACTTCTAAGTGATCTTCATTTTGTTCATCATCATTATAAAATTGCTTCATTTATAATCATTATAAAATTGGTTGAAAGCGTGGTTAAGTTGAAGAATTGGTTGTAAATTGCAATCAACAAGAAATCCTATTATAACTCTAGCTTATTTCTATAAACAGATAATTAGGTATATCCAACAAGAAAAGTGTTGAAACGCTATCAATCTCCGCAGTAACTAGTCGCCTGCGCAACCAGGCATTCATCTCACTATGGGCAAGAACTAATCGAATATAACGAGATACTAATCGATTTTAACGATTATATCGATTATAATACAAACCGCTAATCTATGTATTTATATTGATAGCGTCTACCGATAGGTTAGCTATGGATGGAATAATGAAATAGTTTGTAAAGAACTTTATCAGTTACAAATAGTAAATATTGTGAGACATACATATATAATTGTTTTTAAAAAAGCGACTTTCTCACGTGAATAAACTTAGAAAATCTGTCTGCACGACGTCGGGACTAAACGCATGGTGCTCATGAATAAGGTTATAGGTGGTGACTTGACTCTACTTGAGCTTTTTTCAGTTAATTCACGCGAGCAAGACATTAATTCTATTTTCAATAACAACCTACTTTCAATGAATTTAACTTTGTTATTTTAGTGAAGTCATGCCGATCGTGATTGGGTTCATTTTTTGATTCCATTGTCAGGCAAAATATAACATTTTGGACTTTTTTAATAATGTTTTCGGATTACTCACGTAATAATTTTACAAGATACTCGACTAGAGGCCCATATTCATGAGCATCATTCCGCGACGGTCGCCGCGTCGCGTGAAATTATTACGTGAGCAATCCGAAAACAATAATTAATTTAGAATGTCTCACGAAAGTTATAATAAAAAAATTAGACTCTTAAAATAAAGTTTGTCTTTTGTTTCATCGTGTAAGACCAATGGGCCTCCGGTTACTTTATGGATATGGGATTGCCGTCTTACCCTCAAATCAAATGTAATCAAAGGCCAGCAACGTAATTAAAACTCCTTCGTATTGGCGGGGCCTATGAGCGGTGCCGCTTGCTTATCATCATGTTATTCTCTCGTTGCCCACTGAATACAAATGCGTGTGTGCAAACATGAAAAAGATGTACACCTGATATTCTATCAAGAAACAAAAGCATTTAATTTAATTATTTGATTAATCGGATATCCAACCTCTTAACGTTTAATTTTATTAAACACAGCTGTTCATAATAATCTATACAGTTTCCCCGAAACGCGTGGGTGGAAATTAATTCATAAAATATCGTTGTCTATATTTTTATGAGACAAATATAAAAATGATCCTTATTTTTTCTAATAAATTATATTACTAATGATGGTTATTAATGATATTTATTAATGTTAATATCCTTATTTGTACAATAAAGGATAGGTAAAGGTGTACCAATACCTCTTAATTTGCAAATATTAATCTTATAACCATAAAACTATTCAAATATCAAACTCTCTCCGTAACAAGATACGAAAAATATACAATATCTTTATTTTGCAAGCGTTAAATTACTGGTGACAATGCCCAAAACGTCTTTGGTAAACAAATAAAACGCTTTAGTAAATTTTGTATTTTTTTAAGGAATCGACTCAAAAACAAAGTGTCCTAAAAAGCCCTGTGGAAGCACTGCTATTGTTGGAAAACTTGGAATTCGTCATCAGCATATTGACACGATGTCCACTGTTGATCATAGGTTTCAATCATACATCACATCATTAAGTGCCTACTGCTAAACAAAGGCCGCTTCTCACACGGAGAAGGTTTGAGCATTAATCACCACGCTGCGTGCTGTTTCAATCAATTACTACCGAATCACCCAGTTCGAAGCGACCATTCGCCCAGTGTTTGTAACTAGGTTATTTGAAATCCAAAATCGATTTCGAACTATTGACTTACTACTTTTTTTAATTACCACAGATAAAATTTTGTCTTTTACCATTGAAAGGCCTTGAGTTATGTATTCACGGTTACAAACTACTACTCAAGTAGTTCTTACATAACACAGTCGTATAAAATTAATGAAATTCGGTTCCTCGCAGTCTAGTCTTCCATATTCAACGTCGCGTAAGCCGACGCCATTTTTATTTAAATTTCAAATTAATACGGCCATGTTTGATGATATATTTCGTTATTTATCGATCGATGTTGACACCTGTTCTGTGATAATCCGAAGATGTTTTGATATAATGAATATAATCTTATAAGAGTGTTATAATAGGTTTCTTTATTACATTGTTTTCCGGTGTTAGGACGCGCCTACAGATTAATCTTTTAAATGTGACAGCTACGAAATATACCTATGCCTATGAAGAAGAAACAGAAAATAAAAACATTCAAACTAACAACTATGATTATGTTCTAATGTTATTTAAAGACGGCAAAACCCAGCGGTTACCAGGAATTGCAGATCTAGTAAGAATCTTACCTAATTTATTAGCTCAATTCTAAAGAAATATGACTCAACCGGACAAAATCAGCGTCATAACGTAGCAGTGATTTCCGGACGAAAAATTCCAATACCACTTTTTGTCGGCCTATTATATGAAAAAAGAGCTAAAGGCACCATCTACAGTCATCACAATCCTTATCATCCTTTTGTTGAAAGAAAATGATCAAATGACATCTCTCGCCCGGGTTATGGCAAGGCGAGAAGGAGTCAGACTCTTGCCGACTAAATTCCCCCCTGTTCCTTCTTTCTTTCTCCTGCTCCTCTCTGCGAACAGGGTGCATTATTATGTTTGATCCACAACCCGGGTAACATACCCAATCTCTAAATCCTCCACCCTCCTAAAGCGCCTGAAACGTCGGCAATGAGCCTTTAACTCCTCTGATGTTGCGAGTGTCCGTCCATGAGTGCCACTGATTGCTTAGATCGCCAACCACCAGGGATCCGTCTTCAGATTCACCGTTCTATCTTATAAAAAACTAGCTACTCTCGCGCGGTTTCACCCGCTGCTCGGCTCCATTTAATCCTAGCGTGATATTTTTATAGCCTATAGCACTCAGGAATATTGTAGCTACCTATCAGTGAAATAATTTTGGCAATCCGACCAGCGGTTCCAAAGATTACCGCCTACATACAAACTTACAAATTTTACCTCTTTATAATATAGACATGTCCTAAACTCCAGTTACAAACAGAAAAACGACGCAAAAAGAAACCTTATACATAAATCACAAAGCACGCGTCTACCGTTGTCACTATTTGAGTACCTATTGGCTTCTACAGAAATTGATATCTATGTACGTACGTATGTGCGTATATACGAACATTTTTTGCCTTTTGTATATCATAAAACATCTACAAATACATTTCTACCGTATCGAACAAATCACATGAATAATATATATAGAGGCTTCTTGTGTAAACCCGTTCGATAGGAACCATATTGCTTATTTTGACCTTAAACGACATACGAATGAAGATTATACATTAACTCACGCACGTTTCGTCTTAATATGTTTATTAATGTGTTTTAATTAATACTTCGGTCCCAACTCACATTTACTCCGAAATTATCGAAAAGCAATAAATAGAATTTTATTGGTTTCGATTGCTTAATAGATGTCGTTCTTTCGGTTGCTGAAGAGTTTCTAATATTATTATAAATCAATTAGCTTGTCAGTTATAAGATAACCCCGTTTTGGAATTCGTGTGTGACGTATATAGATGAAAAGCAAGAAAAATAATTATTGAATACAATGCACAGTAACACAGTCCTTCACAAAAAAATGACACTAAATACGGCGGTTATTGTTGTAATAATACCAAATATCGAAGAAAAAGCGTGTAGGATTTAAGTGTGGGGGAGCCATGCTTCGGCACAAATGGGTCGGCTCGACCGGAGTGATACCAGGGCCTCACAGAAAACCGGCGTGAAACAACCACAGCGTTGCGTTTCGCCGTATGAGTGAGGTTACCGGAGGCCCAATCCTTCCCCTCCCCCAATCTCTCCTCAATCCCTAAATCTCCAAATCCCTTATTTCTAAAATGTCGGCAACGCACTCGTAACTCCTCCGTTGCGGGTGTCCATGTGCGGCGCTGATTGCGTACCATCAGGTAATCCGGCTGCTCGTTTGCCGACCTATTACATAAAAAAAGGATTTTATAATGCATTTTTTTTCGACACACATACATTATTACGTTACATGATACATTTCAATCACAAAAACAAACCTACAAATAGCTAGACCTAAAATAAACAATTAAACCATTTACATATTTGAATGCAGTCGATCTTCGATCCAAACTACTCTTGCTAAACAACTGATGGTACCTATCTAGCTACCTAGGTACAAGAACGTTCCAGATTGTTCGATATGCTAGACTGTGAATGAAGCCAATGTTCAATAGACGACAGTTTCCGGCGGAGATGAATGGATGAATGAGTGAATGAGATCTTTGAGTGAACTACAAGATAAGGCCTGCTAGTATCTAACTTGCTGTCTGAATAGTCAAACGCTATTCCATTTTAAGATGTTTCGAATTCACTGAAATACTTTTTATTGACTACAAACTGAATGGAAGCTTAAAACAAGTTAAGATAAAGTTGTTTTTACATTGTTCAAGGTTAATTAAAAATCAAGTAAATAAAGCCAATAAATTGCGCCCCTCGCGAAGACTCATTCATATCAGTTAAGAAGATTGGATGATAATACTCGTTAAGTAATAATAACATTTATCCTAATATGTTTAAGACACGATATCGACCGACCCCTGGGAAATTCTGAGAGAAAGAAACGTGTTTGATATTGATTGAAGACAAATAACTTGTAATTGTTATCCAAAAGTTCAACTAATAATAGCAACTGGGTTGAGTTGTTGAAAAGATTATTCATTTATTAAACTATCGTATATAATTCATGTCTCTTATGTTGTAATAAAACGTAGATATTAATAAAAACTTAAAGTATTTATACCTTATTTACAAATTGACAAAATATGGATGAATCATCCCATGATTATATATGTATATATGTCTCGAGTTCTTTAAGAAAAATTTCACTAAAATGCATAACATCCACTACTACACCACATTCTTTTCAATAGCACATTTTTTTACATTATTTTTACTTTTTTCATAAAAACTTCTCGGCTTGTAACCAGCTCTTCAATTATTTTATTGTATCTACCACAGATATCTACTACCTCGTCGACTTAATATTTGGAAGCTGGAGCAAGTGGGGTAAATGATATTTTTGGCTTTAAAAACAACAAGGCATTAAAAACATACAATTGCGTAGATCTTGGCATTGAGCTATGTGTTTGGCAACGTAACTGGAAAACAATACTTTTCTATAGCATATGGCAAATGGCAGGTAAATGAGTAGACGGGTCACCTCGTTAGGGATTGGGAAATTCGGAACTAGGGATTTGGGGCTTTCAGTTTATGGAGATATAGGCTTTAGGAATGAAGGCTGGAGGACGGGAAAATACATATAGGTAATGCAAGCGTAGTGTCACGACGGTTTCCTACAAGGTTGTATCTTGACTCTCCCACGTTTAAATGTATTCAAATACTTTCATATTGCGTACATCACTCATAATCCTTTATGTGTAATACGTAGATTCATATTATATTTCCTAAATATTATTAACATTGATAAAAAAAAAACCTTTCAGAAAATAACAAACGTTGGTATATATTTTCCATGAATGTATACCCTCAGGCTTGGAATTTGTAAATAGATACTCAAGGTTGTATCTGAGTATCACTGTTAAAAGCACCCTTAGCTCAATTTACAATGGACTCTGAGTACTTTAAAGTATTGTGACGAACATTGTTGAGATCTTTGTTCATTCAATACTCTGGTTTTAGTTTTTGTGTTAATGATAAGAATACGGACAACATTATACAGGGTGTAAAAAGACACTTAACGAAGCCATTAACTACGCATACTGCAGTTCTAACTGAGTAGCTTTACGCTAAAATTATCACTGGGAAACGACTTTTATTTTTAGGTATCAAAAAAATAATAATTTTATTGCGCGCAATGTAAAGCAAACGGGCTTCGTGTCATTGTGTGCGTAGGTTCACAGCTTAGCATTAAAGCGCTGTGATAAGTACGTAGGTCGACGTTTTACTTCGCAACAACAAAACAATTCTGTAAAATAAAAATCCTACTAAGATGCACGATGTTTTTTGTGCGGGTCTGCATTTATTTATTACGTACATTACTGTTCGTAACTTCAAATGCGTAATATATATAGAAACAACGAAAATTCAGGTAATGTTTGTTTGGAAAAACGTTTTGTAATAATACTTAGAATTCGATTGCGCAAAAAAATAAAAATAAAAATGCATCTTTGACCTTCAATATCTCGAGAACCAGTGGAGTCCCAGCTATGGTCTTAAAGAAAAAAATGATCCAAATAATGGGTAGAATACGTGGCTTTCGGTTTCGTTAAGTGTCTTTTTACACCCTGTAATAGTATCGTATTTAAAATGATATATCTACCGTGATATTTTCGTTAAATGGGTATCTTTCTATTATAGTTTTCAAATTATTAATGATCATTTCATAATAGGGGTTAAAGTTAAGTACCATGTGAATAAGGAAATATACTTTGATGATTAAAAAATTGGCTAACATCGTTCCGAATTAGAATCTGTAATCATTAATGTTTAATCAAAGCCAGTTCTCTGTAAGACAGGCACAGACAGGCAGTGGTATCATTTTGGTCGAACCAGCCTATTCCTGCCAAACGTAGTCAACTAATAGTGTTTAAGCGTAAATCGGTAAATTGTAGGTAGTTAGTAGGTAGGTATTTCTGCAGTTGGCTCATAGAATATAAGAAATCTAACATCTACTCCTAAAATATCAATAAAACTTACAATATCATCTTCCCTTATAGTATTACAACTAGAAAAAGCCACACTATCGGCACATCTTTCAAAAGTTCCTCTTACGTATTACCATATACATCTAAGGGACGGTCCACACTGGCATGGAACGCGACGCCTGTATACTTTAAAAGAGCGGCTCCAAAAGCAACTTTTTTTTCTACACGGCTGCTTCACCGGATTTCTTATAGTACCGTCTAGTCGCAGTCTCAATGTGAAGCGACCCTTACACCGTAAACGTATTGATTACCGATAAAATTTCTATTTGAATATTAATTGATTTTGAAATTTTACATACATATTAAAATGGCTCCGGATTAATGGGATCTCAATGCTAGTGTCATGTTTGATTAATTTTAAGCTCAAACGTGGCTTTACTGTTCATGTTATGGTACGGGATAACTTTTATGGGTTTGCTCTTAATATTGATGGTGTAGTAAATTTAATAGCAAATTGATATCAGTAGTGTACTGGGTGTGAAGAGTAGATATTGTCTACAGCACATGAGGTGTTATATAAGATATTCAACCTTTTTCATCATTCGAATCATAGTGTATATGATTTGACCAGAAGCACATTTGCCACAATTTTAAACTCGAATATAGAATCCATGTTTTACAAAAAAATACAAAAGTCATGCCATGTGTGACATACCAAAAATCTAGTTAATCTTGTTTAGAGAAAATAATAATATACATTATTTTATTTCAAAATATAGTGGCACAGATGCTTAAACTGACATCAAATCGAAACCATCAAGATGCAATATAAATCAAAAAGTATTTCCCACAAGTTTACACTTGAAATAGGAAATTTTAAAATTCTTTGCACACGATCTTCCTAAGTTGTACCATTCCTACCGCTTAGACCGAGTTTAAAATTTCTGGAATATCGAATGGGAATAAAATTGGGATTGTATTTCCATTAGTTCCCAGCACTTTTGTATTATCTCAAATCTTCCGAGGGATTTATGGGGAGGATGGTACCATAACCTCTGCGTGTGTGCTAATTCCATTCGTAATCTCTAAGACACACGCGAACAAATTTACTTGTGTTGCCACAAAAAATAGGTCAATCGAAAAACTAAGTGCAATTTGTATAGAAAACTGAAATTGTTTTGTCATTAAATAATTTACTCCTCCCATCAGATTTCTTGAATGCTCTGAATTCAATTTGTTATCAACTAATGCTAGTCTTAGTCATTTTTGAAACGCATGGATTTGTAAAGCTGTGTTTTCACCAAAATTTCTTTTTCTTTTCTTTGGTACCAAAGTATTTTTAACAGATAAACATAACATGAAATACATTCTGATTCAACATTTTGATCACGAGATAATGTTAAGTACGATACAGAAACATAAGTGCTAAGTTCATTTAATACTACAAATTCCAATGTAAGACAAATACATTAAATGCCAGTAACATGGACAAGCTACATTCAGCAGAATATGATTTAACCAAAAATAAATTCACAACATACACGGCAATATTAACTCAATGCACAATCGATACAATTAAAGGAAGCTTGCAAATATAGGTCAGATATATAAGTAGGTAACACGAATACGTGTGACGTAACAATGTCATAAGTTGTAGAGATTCACAATTTTGTGTATATTTGCTTAAGATTCAGATCGCTTTGGTTGGTTCTAAGAAGCGCTAAGTGGGTGGTAGTTTATATCAAGTTACTCAAAAATCGTAAATTTGGAAATGTATAAAATTTTACACTTTTTACAGCTGTCTATGTTTTGTAATCTGTATACTACATAATAATGTTGTTTACGTTTAGACACAAAGTTCAAATGTGGGAGCCCTTGTTTGAATGAGTCCACTCGACGGAGCGATACACTGGCGTTAAGCAACGCTTCCGTATCAGTGACGTTACAGAACCTATAATCCTCTCTCCCCCCCTCCTAAATAAGTATTATCCCTCTCCGCACACTAAATAGGCGACACCGATTATATCCCATAAAAAACAATGGCAACCAATTTAAAGATTTTTAGCCGACGGCAATGTCTAATGATGCAAAACTAGATCATTCATTTAATCAAAACATCTATTCAAATGTAAATGGTTGAAAAGGAGATGAAGATATATAAAAATAATAATCGTGTGAGACTGATTTAGACGTACCGGTTGAAGCTTAAGATCGAGTTGAACTTGAATGAGTAGAAAAACAGGCTACAAGACCAAGAAAGAGACTATTTTTAATGTCCAATAAATGCAAATAATTTAATTAAAATACTAATGCACGATGATATTTTACAGAATTTATCAGAAAGCAAACAACCAGCGACGCAAATTCCCATAAATTTAAAATATTAAATAACATATCCGAATACACCGTCGAGACTAATTCACTGGTTTAAAAATCCCAAAAAATAGAAGAAAAATTAGTATAAATGGAAGAATTGCAAACAATTCGATCAAAATTTTTGAAAAATATATAGCCAGTGAAACGAAAAGTGTAAAAAAATATACATAAATTAAACATTTAACAATATTTCCGAGTAAACCGCCGAGGCTAATTCACTTGTTAAAAAGGCCAAATAGAAGAAAAATATATAGCTGACAACTTTTTCCTTATACTCGTACATACGAGCGATGAATCTAATGACAATCAGATTACTATTGATCGGGGCACGCGTTTGGATGTTACCGGAATAATGTACCAGCACATGATCAAAACTGTTATTCCTTGTGTAGCGAGTAATCTTTATCGTAATCATGCTTATATTTCTCGCTTATTGCCACAACTCCGGAACTGCTTTCGAAGCCCATTTTCGTGGGTTCTATGCGTTTTTTTATAGTGTATCAGTTGCTTTTGCTTTTATATTCTTTATATTTGACCTTACGTAAGATTAGCTTTTTGAAATCTGTTTGTTCGTCTCAAAAGTTTTTTGTATATGACCTTGACAAATTTCGTCTACAAAACTTCTGTCATATTTTTCTGGGACTATTGAAGAACGTTCATTATATACAAATCAGAGTACCTACATAACCTCCAACCCATATAGGTACAAAGAATTGGTTCACATTTTATATTAGAATAGCGTGAACATTTCGAGGATAGTGAATGTCGCATGTCATTCAAATATTTGTCACAGTACTACTCCGCACTTGTGGATGTCAGGTTCCCACGCTAAATTATTGCGTGTGAATAATCAACTTGATAGAAAGTGATTTGTGTAAAACTAGGTAAGGTTATGTGAACAGTTGCTTTGTTTGTCAAACACTAATGTTTACTGGAAACATGTTTCAATTTCAAACGCCTTGATGGCTAGTAGTCATTAGACTACAACCGAGAGAGGAGAATCTGAGTTTCAGAAAGTCTTTTCAGTTTTTAAGAAATCTATAATATTCTATTTGACTTCTTGAAATATTCGTTTCATAATCTTGTTAAAATAACACACTAAAATCGGTTTTGGTTTCAAATTCAAATTCAAATTCAAATTCTTTATTTGCATGTTAAGGTGGGTACAAGGATCTTAAATTAAAATAACAGGCACAGCTTAACGGCCTTTTTCAGGCGTTGCAAAGAGGGCTATAGCTTATAAAATAATATAAAATTACTTAATTTACATTACATTGCATAAAAAAGAAAAAAATAAACAAAAAAGTTCAGAATTAGATAAATAAAAAATAAAAAAAAAAAAAAAAGTTGTTAGTTGAGTTAGTAGGTAGGTGTTTGTGTGTATATGAGGTGGGTTTTAACATTAATGTTGGTGTTCTATTTTCCTTCGAAGTATTCTTTGGTTGAGTAGAAACATTTTTGTATTAAGAACTTTTTTAATTTCCTCTCAAATATTATTTCTTTCCTTTCGTTTTGTAGGTCTTTCGGTAATCCATTGAATATTTTGACTGCCATGTAGTAAGGACTTTGGTTAAGCATTTTAATTCTAGATGGTGGTAGGTACAGTCTGTTTTTATGTCGGGTATTTACATTATGGGTGTCTTTTACTTTAGTAAAGTTATCTTTATTTTTAAATACAAACTTGCATATGTCATAAATATATATTGATGGTAGTGTTAGAATATTGTATTTAATAAAATAGGGTCTGCAGCTATCTTGATTATCTATTTGTGCTATGATTCGTACGCATTTTTTTTGTAATAGGAATAGGTCGGGAAAGTTAACACTGTCGCCCCATAGCATTATGCCGTACCTCAACCACGAGGACGCATATGCGAAGTAAGCTGACAGTGCCGTCTCGATATTAGTACTGCATTTAATTTGGAAAAGAGCGTATGTGAATTTTGATAATTTCGATTTTATGTGTTCTATGTGGGCTTTCCAATTTATATGAGTGTCTATGTTTATGCCGAGTAGGTTAAATGTGTCTACGTTTTGTAATGTAATATTTCTAAAAGAGGTGTCTATTTTTAGTGCGGCTGTTTGGTAAGATCTAAATTGCATTGTTTTTGTTTTAGTATAGTTTATCTCTAAGTTGTGGTCGTTAAGCCATCGTGTTACTGATTCCAAGGTTTCTTGCAAAATAGGTGAAGGTAATTCTGATTTATTATATTTTATTAAAATAGATATATCATCTGCAAATAGCACTGGTAGGGTTAGATCTTTATTTAGACTTTTAGGTAGATCATTGATATAAATTAAAAATAATACACATCCAAGGACACTACCTTGTGGTATTGAACAAGTTATTTTTATTTCTTGTGATCGAGTTGTTTTTATTTCATTTGTTTTTGTGTCATAGTTTTCTATTTGGACTATTTGGGATCTGTTTTGCAAGTAAGATTTAAACCAAGAGTGCGCCGGACCACGAATGCCTGAGCCATGTAGTTTGTCAAGAAGTATGCTATATAGTACCCTGTCATAAGCCTTTGTCATGTCAAGTAGGACTTTTTTATTTTACCATTGAAATACAAAGCACAAGTACCAACGAAACAACAATAGTATTCTGGTCACCAATTCCTTAACGAACTCTCATTCGTCAATTGTAACAATAATCTCGTTTAAAACTTTCAAAACAAAATCGCTCAAATAAAAACAGTAGACGAGAAAATTGATACGAAATTTCGAGAACTCGCGAAGAATTTCAAATTTGGAAGCCTTGAGGAACATCAAAAACAAAAAGCTTTGGAAACAAGCAGCTCTACTGAATATTTGAGCGGTCCAACCGCATCAGAGTACAGTAGGGAGAGTACTAATGATAAATTCAAATCTCGATTCCCAAGAGAACAAGGCAATCAGACGTCGAACAAAGGTTACAGCGCCGCCCCCGGCGTAACTTCGACGCTCAAAGTTGAAGAAAAGACCAAGCGATGTGACTATGCCAAGGCGTTCGTTTTCATGCTTATTGAATTTTTTGTTGTTACCGTAGTTGCTGTTGATGGGTTGAATCGGTAATGTATGTCTAATAGATTACCCGTTATGTCGATTACCACTTAACTGTTAGTGTAGAACATTTGTAAGAAATATAATGTAAAATGTTCTTAGTCTAGTATATTTTGTCTGATGCATTGTGTGCTACATTGAATATATCTGCATCGAGTAAATACCCATTTAATATCTTCCTGTATTTGTTTATATTCGGCTCTTTGAGCTTCAGTTTGTTCTAGAATATAAACATACATTATTATTGATGTAACATGTATTTCTAGTCTAGAAGGAATCTATGAAACTGTTAAACAGATTATGAAACATCACTCTTACACCTACACACCCGTTAATGGTTTTAGAAATTACAATGACCGATGGTTTTATTATCTTTAATTTACATTATATTTGAAAATATACTAAACGTACACTAACTAAATTATGGAAGAAACACTAGTCAAAAACAAATAGATCTATTCTAACATACATAACACCACATTGTACTTACAAAAGGCCTTTGTCGACGTAAAAATCAAAGTGTGATCCCACTGTTTTCGAAGCTTATCGTGTCCCAAAAATAGTTGGATCCGATTTAAGGAGATTTCACAGTATCGGCCCCGGGCGGACTCTACCCTTTAAAAGACAGAAACTCCCACTTAACATACATATCGTACCAAAATAAACATCATTATGTTCAATTCGACTTTTATGATTCGTAAGATGTTTTCAATCGATTCTTGAATCCCTTTATATGTTACTAGCTACTGTCGCACTGTTTCACCCGCTGCTCGGCTCTTTTTGATCTTAGCGTGATGTTTTACAGCCTATAGCACTCAGAAACATTGTAGCTATGTAGCTTTATAATATTAGTGTAGATTGATAATTAGTTAACAATATTAATAAAAGATTATAGTAAAGATTTCGCTATACTCAGTGGTTAAATTACACAAAAGGTCTATAACTGTAACCAATTAAATTAGAAATTTTATATTTGAACTTAATTTGGCATAATCATCAATCCCTCATCTTCTCCTGCCTAAGATGAGGCGAGAGTTTGTTAGACTCTTACTGATCAAAAACAAGCCAGACTCGTTTCCTGCACCGAGCTGGGGCTGCGTAACCTTGACATTGAAAAGAGGGCCTCATCAGTGGTGGTCTCGCCAAATGATCGAGCTACCCTAGCAGCGAGTGCGGAGAGGAGGGTAAACTACACTATTAATATCAAAGTCCTCATCTTTGCGGTCATCGACTACTTGGCAAAAGTAGAAAACGGTTTCCCAACTATTCTCGCTTCACAACAAGGCTTGGACTAAGGCCTATTCATAACTACACGATCGGAAGAAAAATCTACTAGACACATACGAGCTAATCATTCACATCAGTAAAGAATGCCATCTAAAAATTAAAACGAAATAAATTTACTTTATTTTATTTTAACCTTTCACTCAATTCCAACTTTAGTTCCTCGAGCTTAGATTACATGTTCTCCTAACATCATTATTCTTGCGATTGAATAAAAAATATGAATGATACTCCCTCCCACGTCCCTCGGGATTGCGTATCTTGGAATAAAACGCAGCTCAATAGCTAATATTTTGTATAAAACAAGATCCTTCCATTTTCTCTCATTTCATCAATAACTTTGTGGAAAGAGGTTATATGCGAGGCGAATTAAGGCTTATTTTATAAATATAAATCTAGGATTATGTTATTATTCTACTTGGCTAACACTGCTCTTCCAGTCAATGTCTCTAAAGTTGACTCAGTAAACTTAAGTATTGACCAGTCGTTAGTTTATGAATTGCTTTCTTCTTTACACAAAACATACAATGAACGTACGACTTAATATCTTAAGGCATTTTTAACAGGCAACCATGGAATGTAAAAGAAGTATGAAGCGGTTTGTACAAAAGTTCGACATAGTCTTCCAGAAAGACTGATAAATATGCGTTCTTTAACGTCAGTCAAATCATCGCTTACCACCAGGCGAGATAGAGTCCAACACGGACTAATTAGGAGTAAGGAAAAATATCCAATTTTAACTTAAAATTCATTGAATTTGAAAACTATCACCATTGATCGGTAGATATTTGTCCATCGAGATGGGTTGCTCTAATAGTGAACTACTCAATGCAATTTTTATCTCTGTGAATTCAACTACCGCTAGCAATTTGACAGATATCAGTACTTCCTCTAGAAGATCGATATTATGTGTACTCATATTTATCAATTAGGATTACTTATTTTCCTTAACTGAATTAGTAAAACGCCGAAATACTTTTCCGAATCGTCTACAAGCAAACACAGTTCACGTAGAAATATCCAACTATAAAAAATTCGAATGCTGATTACAAACAAACAGAACAAATATTGAATAAATTAAATGTATTTCTATTCACCCCACAAGCTGCACAGCGTGAAATTTCTTCACTAATTAAAAACGTGGGTGGTGAATATTTCTTTCTTTGCCCAAAACAGTATTGAACATGTTGCCTGCTGTTTAGAAAGGACCATTGTTGGACACGTCACAGCATGTCGGACAAGCATCCTATGGTGCTAAGATACCCGGTACTCATTTAAGAATGCACCTGGTAGATGATTAGAGAATTTGATATCGTTATAAATTTTAAATATTTTTTTATGGAATACTTCGTGTGTATAGTCCAAATTATTTTTGGCCATCTTGTCTTCAGATGCGTATCGGATAAGCAAACTTTTACACCCAGTTTCTGAAAGGCTTGTCAACGCTAAAATTAACTAATCTCCTGTTAAATCTCTTGTCAAGTCATCTGATTGGTTGTTGATAATTCAGTCAACCAATCAGATGACTTGACAAGAGATTCAATCGATTTAAGTATTGATCGGCCTTTCGGAAACCGGGTGTGAGTCAACACATTTAAAATGTACCAGACTAATACCTAGCCTTCACTAATACGTGGGTCTGCAAACGGTGAGCAAGGGTAGCTCGTCGCGCAGCCAGAACTGAGCGCAATCGTACTGCACGTATATTTCGCGCGCGTCTCAATGAGACAAACTCAGATGGGATCCAATAGCGCAGATCTCCAGACAGAGTTGGAGATCTCAGCAGAAGACGGAACGGTGTGATTTTGAGTCAGTAAGTGTCTGAGACTCTCTCTCGCTCCACACAAGCCGAGAGAAGTGTCTAAAAACCCTAACAACATGAATATTGAAAACTCAAATTCTGCAATACAATACAATTCTACTCAAAACTCTCGTATTCAAAACGCAATCCCTGTGAAAGTGGACTCACTTTCTTAGAACTTCTTTTTTAGAGGCGGTCCATATACTTGTGTTATAATACCTTTGGCTTTTTAAAAGTTGATAATGTGATAGTTGTAAATTATCAGCACTGTTATGTTTTATTTTTTAAAAGATATTTATTTCTCACCACACCGCAATATTCATCAGATCATCATTTACAATATGATTTTATCAATTTAAGTTATTTTAATTGAATTTTTGTGTACGTGTGTTAATTGAATTTATCGCATTACTCTAAAGTAACAGAAAGTTTTTCGGTTTCATCATGATTTAATTCTTGCAGTAGAGAGCTATTTGGCCCTTTTGGACACATTTTTGGCAGGATTTTACTATAGGCAGTTCTTGGAAATAAAACTTTGTTTAAATACTATTACAATATAACTGATGAATAGGAAATACATTTATTAGAATTACATCTCTTTATCATTAAAATTATGAGAAACAACAAATATGACATTTTGATATCGAAACTATACCGGTTATTTCCCCTTCGGTGGTTTTAATAAGGATTATTAATTTCATGTGGTTTTATTTTTGAGAACGAACTAATTTAAATTTATTTTGCATATTGCAAGCTCCGGGAGTGGAATTTATTGATACTTTGCTGTGATATTCTTTGAAACCTGCATTAATTAAACAACATTTAAAATAGTGCTAAAGATAGTATTCATTCAATAGTTAGTAGTATAATATGTAGTATTATATGTAGTTCAATAGTCGTAGTTAAAAAAATAGATCTAGTAAAGTACGTCGACATCTGAAACGTCCAGATTGGATTAGCAAAATTTATTCCAATCTCCTTTTTGTTTTGTTAACTGAATGAGATAGTGCCAAAATTAGAAATGTGTTCGAAAATAGTGAGACAGAAATCGATGAAAGATTTAAAATTTTCTTTTCATTCTTCTGTAAGAGCAAGGTGCTTAGAAACGCAATTTGAATTTAGTCTATTTTTAGGCATTGTAATCGATCTGAAACCATACAATCATAACAAATAACAAAAACAACAACATTTACAACCAATTACATGTTTTCGCACTAAGTCCTCTTGCTTGGAAGAAAAAAAATAAATTAGGGATTATAAGTTGTAAGCACTTAAATAAAACTACACTGTTACACAATAAAATTAAAACCTCATATCAAAACACTATCCAAGTAAGTCGAACAAGCCATCAACTAATACTGCGTTGATGGAAACCTAAATTAGATACCAAGGTATTAACATAATCCTATCAAAGACGATATCATTTGAGATCGTAAAACAGATAAGCGGGTACAAACGACCAATATTTTGTGTCAATGGTTGGGCAAACGTCATAAAACAAGAAGTTCCAGATAAAAACGATTTGCTCTGACGTTGTTTCTGACGCTATTAAAAGTGAAGGACTGACGGACAGACTGTTCGAATTTTAAAATGTCAATAAAGATTGTATTGATGAGTCTAACTTCGAAAAGGATTAAGATTAGTTTAGCGTTATAAATAGAACTGAATTTAAATAATTAAATACTGATCTAGATTTTAATGTATAAGTAGTAAGACCAAAAATAATTGCTATTAAGTTTTAAATTTTAGGCAGAGCTGACGCAGCAATTTGGATAACAAATAGTTATGCCTTTATTTTTAAGACTCATACAACCTGCCTGACCTGGAAATCAAAGACCAGTGCTTGGCAGTCGCTTTCGCGACCATTTGTCCGTAGAAGCAGTCAATTTGATTTATGCCATTTTTAACTTAGCAAGACATAAATTAATCAGCTTCCTTATTAAAAAAAAACATGCAAATTATTCTTAGAAAACCGTTATTGCCTTGAGCCCCTATCTAACCTCATAAGTACCAACCGCGGTACACATTCCACACTCATCTTTAACTAATTCATTTTATTAACAAACATTAATTACGTATTATTACAATAACGTAACTTACATCTTCAAAATCATTCGAGAAGAACGTTAAGTTTTCTTTCACAATCAGATCAGTATAAGATAAAACAAAATAATTAATTTAACAGTTTTGTAATGAACTACCAAAAACTGAGCAGTATCTTTTTTTTTGACATAGGTCGGCAAACGATCAGTTGGATTTCCTGACGGTAAGCAATCAGCGTCGCCCATTGACACTCTTAATACTCATGAAGTTACTAAAAATGCGTTACCGGGCTCTTGTGACTTATTAGGGATTTTAGGAAGGGGATTTGAAGATTGAGGATGGGGTAGGGATGGATTGGACCTCCGCCAACCTCACTCACACGGGGAAAGACAATGTCAGCGTTGCTTCACGCTGCTTTTCTGTGAGGCCATGGTATCACTCTGGTCTAGCCGATCCATGGCTGGCATGGCAAGCCAAAGCATAGCTCTCCCACACTTAATTTAGTTATTATTATTATTAAGTCTTAACATCTTTTTTCTGTAAACTAGTAAAATAAAAATAAAATCTGTTAGGTCCCCAACCGGAATCCGGCCTTCAATAGCCTTGACTTTTGATAGAAAAAAATATATAAATTTAATACAAAAAATATGTTGAGATGAGTTAGTGGTGTTGACCTCGGTTCGTGGCGTACTGTTGACCGAATGTTGTTCGATGATGTGTCGACATGCTTTCCAAAAGCTACCGATATTTCGCGAGTCATGTCGGTGTGAATCCATAAAAACGTTCGTGTCGATGACCTTTACTTTTTACTTTTTTTAATTTAAATTGATAAAAGAGATTCATGTGTCTTTAAAGTGGTTACTTCCCAAGTTACTAGCAAAGGGCGCCATCTTTGTATGCTCTTTGACAATATAACAAATACGTTAGCTTCGATTCCAAATAAGTAGACAATACTTTATTCGCTTTTGGCTACTTCTTTGATGACTTATGTTGGAGTTGGACCTGACATTAGATATTTTAATGTAGTTAACTAAGAATATAAATTTTAATATTTTTTTAAATATTATAAACGTAGTAAATGTGGGAGAGCCAAGCTTCGGCACGAATGGGTCGGCTCGACCGGAGTGATACCACGGCCTCAAAGGAAACCGGCGTGAAATAACCACTGTGTTGTGTTTCGCCGTGTGAGTGAGGTTACCGGAGGCCCAACCCTTCCCCTTCCCCAATCCCTCCTCAATCCCTGAATCTCCAAATCCCTAATCCCTAAAAGGTCGGCAACGCACTCGTTACTCCTCCGTTGCGAGTGTCCATGGGCGGCGCTGATTGCTTACCATCAGGTAATCCGTCTGCTCGTTTGCCGAGATATTACTAAAAAAAAAAAAAAAATTACAACCTCCTTTTTTATATCTTATACGGAAAACCATCATGGATTTTATGGACCCAGGCTACCCTTTAGGTACCCCTAATGACGAAACACAACGCTGTGGTTGTTTCACGCCGGTATTCTGTGAGGCCGTGGCATCACTCCGGTCGAGCCGACCCATTCGTGCCGAAGCTTGGCTCTCCCACACTTACTACGTTTATAATATTTAAAAAAATATTAAAATTTATAACTTCGAAAGATAATTTTGGCTTTAAAACAGGTCTACTGTTTAGAAGATTAATGTGTTTATCTGTACATTACATCAATCTATATAATTAGCATACTGATTTGATAACATAAATCACGTGAAGCCTGCTAGCCAGTTTTTGCTTCGCATCAATGTAAGCATTGGTGATTCTTGGCTGGGTCATTTGTGGAGGAATATTTTATTAATAATAAATAGTATCGTCGCCTAATAATAATTAATATTTTTCGTTTATTGATTTATACTGCAGTAAAATAATATTCGGCTACACGGTTCGCGCATGTGTTTGTAAACGCACTTGCAAATACATATTGACATACATTTGACTGCACGGTTGGCGCGGTCGCTTGGCAACTAGCTGCCGTGCGACGTGTCGCGGTGTCAATTCCCGCACGGAACAACACTTTGTGTTTTTTTTTTTATGTAATATCTCGGCAAACGAGCAGACGGATAACCTGATGGTAAGCAATCAGCGCCGCCCATGGACACTCGCAACGGAGGAGTTACGAGTGCGTTGCCGACCTTTTAGGGATTAGGGATTTGGAGATTTAGGGATTGAGGAGGGATTGGGGAAGGGGAAGGATTGGGCCTCCGGTAACCTCACTCACACGGCGAAACACAACGCAGTGTGTTCCACAACTTGTTGTTTTGGGTCTGGGTGTCATGTGTATGTGAAATTGTATGTTTGTAAACGCACCCACAACACAGGAGAAAATCCTAGTGAGGGGCAAAGTCTGTATTAAAAAAAGAATACTCCTTCACAAACATATTTCTTACGTCACTTATTTTCAAAATTCTAATTAGGTTAGGTTTCTAGAAGAAATCATCATTATTAATATTGAAAGTAAATAAAAAAACATCCATTACCGAACGCAGGTATAAATTGTACTCTCAATTCCTACTAAACATTTAAAATGAAAAGATCGAACTATTTTTATACAAAGACTCATTACTTCCTATTAGTTCTACTGTCTTAGCAACAACACTATTTAATAATCCGAACAAAAAAAAATACTTCCTGATTTCCACTATCCACCACCTTCATTTCAAAGACAACTCAAAATGTTTCTTAACTAAAACGAAATTTTGAAATTTCGTAGTTTATTGGATAGGAAAACGCCACCAGCACTTAACTGAACACTCCCATTTAAATTAAACGTCCATTAATTAAACTCAGTTTTTGTAAATCAACGTCGACTCTAATAAAGATAAAGGGTAGTTACAGAGTTCGGTGCGGAACGATTTATATTTTATTTTACGGTTCAACGTTTAAGGTTGAATTTGCGTCAGCAATTTCTCAAGAATTTAGGAAACGGTCGAGTTTCTAGTATTGGTTTGTCCTGATTAACTGGGCTCATTTGCAATTAATTTTTTAACGGCCCATGGTAAATTTTCGTTAGTAAAAATATCTTGAAATGTTAAAATATTTTGCCGTAGAAAAATGCTTGGTTTTTAAAAGAAATTGTACATTTATTGACTTATGCCCGGTTCCTATAATTGAGAAACGATCCGTTTTAGTTACGAATAGTAGTTTTATATACGACTCGTAAGCTAAAACCGTTCCTATAACAAACGTCTCGTCGTGCAACTTACTGACGGTTTGCAACTAACGGATGTCGGTAAGCGAATTGTATGGAGATCTATGGTGTATGTGGTGTTCCTATAAATATTTTAACCATCAGTAGACGGTCAAGATAACTATTCGTAATGTCATTTGGTCGTAATGCGTATACAACGACGATTCGTTAAATATAGGAACCGGGCATTAGACTATTAGTGTTTGGCAGAGTATCGTTAGTAAAATGATTTAACTTTTTAAAGTTAATATTGTTTATTGGCTTTGTAATTACGAGTATGTACCTATATACTCAATACATGATCTGTAAAAAGGTGTACTTATGTAATGTTGTCAGAAAAATTACCTGAATGCCTTAGTGTGTATTTTCGGGTGCACTTAACTGTGGGAGATAGCCATGCTTCGGCACGAATGGACCTGCTTGACCGGAGTGATACTACGGCTCACAAGAAACAGTGTTAGTGTTTCAACGCGATTTTTTCAGAACTATTTATGCACTTTTGCCTGTTTTTTTACGTAACCTAGCGTTGTAAACTATGTCTACTTATCCCACCCTTATATAAAATGGCATATTACATCATTTAATGTAACCAGTATCATGTCCTTAAAAGCCTACAATCCACGATGTAATTAAATCTAATGTTATGTATGATAACAAAAAGCATTTAACTTGAGTGGGCAATTTCCTAATGAAAACTGTCATGGCGCCCTCATTTCCGTCTGAGTGATAAGTTGTAACGAAATCCAGCTGATATTAAAACAACCTCTGTTTCATGTGTTGTTAGAAGTAGAGGGTGTTGTTTTATTGGGGGTGATTTGATTAATTAGGGACTGGTGTAGCCAAGGTCGAGTCGGAAGTGAATACCAATGATTTTGTTAGCAGGACTATGACGGCATAGCTAAGTACTATTCCATCAAAAATGCTCAATTGAAGGTTAAAAGTTTTTAATTCGAAGTTTTTCTCGGGTTTCAACTTCTAGTCGATAGTCGATGCGCTTAATATTCTCAAAAAAGTTTGGAGAAATTGTACTAAGCAGCGAATAAAAAATAAATAAAGAAAGAAAGTTCTCACAAAATAAAGCTCTCACTTTACTCTATATAAACCAAAATACGTTATTTGAGACATATTATTTGCCTAAAAATGTCATGTGTCTTGATCTTCATTTAAAAGGTACATAAGTTATAAATAAGTTTTCCACTTGAACATAACATAGACCTTTTTTAAAGTTATAAAATTTCAATAATATCAACAGTTCAGAAGTTGCCCCTACCCACTTCACTAATGAGGCAGTAAAAATTTGATCTCAAAGAACTTCTTTGAAAGATGAAATGGAATAAATCAGACATGTTATATCAAGTTATTAATTTAGATTCAAGAACGTGGCGCCTGTCTATTCCTGTCATTTGACATTTATGATACGAACAGTCCTTGTAACGAAGTTTTTAGTACAAACGATAAATTGATGACATTGCTTTATATCCTTAAATATAGATTCTAGAAATATATCTACTTTTTTGAAGTATGAACCGAAATTCATCACAAATAAGTATAACCTATAAACGACGTACAGTTTTTATGACGAGGAAAATTAACATATTACTTTTTCTGCCCTCGGTGAGGCGACAAACAGGATTAGGATTCTTGCTGGCTAGAAACCACTCTTGCCTCGGACATCAGCCTTAGTAGATCTCAAGTGTTCTAATGGCTCTTTGATACGCCAGAACGTGACATGCCGTACAGAATGGTGTGGTTCCTACCATTCTTGTTTAATATTACTTTAGCGAATGTTTACTTAACCAACAACGTATTAATATAATAAAACTATTCAAATAGAAGTGAGTTTCATCTGTAAACCACATCGAACAATTCAATCCAATATCTCCAAATTCAATAAGGAATTCCATGGCAAAAAGCACTCTCGTACTCATAACAGCTTGTATTATTTATGGCAAGCGTTACTCCATTCCTATCGAAATATGTTTACTTACGGATTTCAGTGCAATGGCCCTATCGATCTCTCGGATTATAAGCATACATCCTTTTGACCCCTATTCAGGAATCTTCCGTTACAAATTTGACTCATTTTTTCCGTAAAATTTGTTACTCGTATACATTTTCGAATCGTCTAATGCGTTTGATCGATATAATGTGTGCGTACAATTCGCTTTTACGATTTGTTTTTCATAGTAGGACAGTCAGCTGCTGGTTCGATAAAGGCATCGTCCTTTGACACTCTTCACGAAAGAAATGTTTAAGTTGAGTTGCACGACTTTTAAAGGTTAGGCGTTTTAGGATTTTGGGACCTAGGAAAGAGGAAAACAGACAATTGGGCCTCCTGTGACTTTACTACTACGGTTAAACAAATCAAAGTTTGTTTCACGCCGGTTTTCTGCGAGGGTTATATTTATTAATTTGTATCCTATATTTGTTTTTCATTAGGGTGGTAAGTATATATAGAATCTAAAATTAGAATTTCGATGGTTGGAATTGATTGGTTCGTCGAGCTATATCTTATTTCTGGTTTCCGTGAATTCGATAGTATCGGGTTCTTTGATTGCGAAGCATTTCGTTGTTAGGAGGAATTCGAATTTTGGTATCTGGTAAATGTAAATTATCCAGCTTCAATAGAAATTCGACTAAGCTGTATTGTTTTAATTAAAGAGATAATTTAAAAGAATATGTTACAATATAGGTATGTACCTGAAATAACGTACTTACATAATTTTCCGCCGAGGATATAAAACGTATATTTTTCAATTTACAAACCAGTTTTACAACTAATGTGTTGAGTGTTCCTCTATTCACAATCATGGTTGCATCCATGGTATGTTTAGATACAAAAATAAACCGTGGTTATATCCTATAGCGGATGGAACGAACGGAGAAGTATTTTGTCAGTAAGAATCTGACACTCCCTCCCGCCACAGCTAGAGTGGAAGAAGTAATTAGCTTCGATAAAATTATTTTAACATAAATTTAACGTAAGTAATTATAATTTTTTAATTCATTTTTTTTATAAAAAACTTTACTCCACTTTAGGATTTTCTCCTGTGTTGTGGGTGCGTCTACATACATACAATGTGACGTACACATGACACCCAGACCCGAAACAACAATTTGTGGATCTCACAAAGTGTTGTTCCGTGCGGGAATCGAACCCGCGACACGTTGCACGGCAGCCTGTTGCCCAGCTACCGCACCAACCGTGCAGTCGATTACACAAATTAAATTATTATAACAGAAATTGAATAAAAAAAACATAATTTTCAATTTTTTTTTTAAATAGGTAGTATTAAAAATCACACATTGGTAAGTTTATTAAAACCTTAAACGAACCACTTCAGACGCTATAATTCAAACTTTTCTTATTTCGTCGTGATGTTTATAAAAAAATAATGCTAAATAGTTGTCAAAATCGCTATTACTTAGACATTATTCGGGTACCGTACAATCTATATGCTAATGATACTGAGATACAGCTTTCGAGCCACCTTTAAACGTCCTATGGGCTATGATAACATTGACCTGCATAATTTCTTACGATAGGATGAGATTTAGGTGTAAAATCTCTTTTACCATTCTTTGTCATTATGGTAGATTTGATGGTCTATAAATCGCTTTTGTGTGTGCAAGGCTGTTGACGAAACTCCCAGGTGGCTCGCTTGACATACATGAGAGGGCCGGTTCGAACCCTAGTAAGTACTATTTAGTACATTTAAGTACTATTCTAAAGATCGCGAAAGAGAAACGCGGAAGTTTATAAGCTACTAATGTGACTATTTCTTAATTTGAATATCTATACTTTCTTAGATTATTTACACCACCACTGACATATAGTGAAGGCAAGCACAGTAAGAAAACTGACTTAAAATTTCTAGTGATAAGTTTGAAATCGCCAATGTGCCTTAAGTGAGCGTGGTGATCTATACTCAAACCTCACCTGTGGGAAAAGAGGTCTTTTAATTTATATACTGATGACAATGTCGATGGTAGAACTAAACGATAGAGCACCCAGTAGCACAGTTATTTTGATATATACAATACATACTCACATACATCTAGTTTTAGAATTAGTGGACATTCAAGCTAACTGGAAAAAGTAATTTGGCTTTTTTCAAAAGTGTAGTTCAATTAGATGAAAAATAAACTAAAGTATTATAAGTAAAAAAATTCAATAATATTTCTGCACATTGTAGTAATTTGTAAGTCTATGGATACAAAAATAATCCAAACACCTTGATATGCTTCCGTAAATGTAAAACACGAAGAAAATTGATTATCACGGATATTTTCCTCAGAGGAAGACGAGAACGCTTCGTACATAATAAAATAAAGAAGAATTTGATAAAAGGCATATTGAGGAATGTATAAAATTGGTGTTCTCCACAGGGAATCTGAACAGCGTAAAAATAACAAGTATTCACCGCCCAGAAAGCAACTTTCCCCTAAAAAGACCGAAAAACAATTGGAATTTTCCAATAAAGTAATAAAACATTGTGACTAATCAATTCTTTAGTCATCACAAAACTCCCTTTGGTAAACAATTTTTAAATTGACATTGGAAAGAAAATGTCGAATAACAACGAACCTTAACGTCAAAGAAATAAGCTTTAAATTAAGGCCGCTTAATCAAAAGCAAGGTTGACCAACTGTAAAATGGAATGTTGTCGTTAACTATCGAATTCGCGTACCCGATCGAGGGAACGATTCGTTCGATTCATTCAATTCATTCAATTGAACGGTTGACCGGCGAAGCGGATGAGCGGGACCCACCTGAACTAATTTCTATTACTTGCTCTGGTCAATCGTACGGTTGGTTAAAAAAAGGTTAGTATCATGCGTTTCCAAGTATTATTTCAACTTGACTTTTCTTTATACAAAGACGTTCACTTACATCGTTTTTTTCAACACGTTCAGTTGATATCTGTAACAATTAAAAAGTTTATTAATTCAAGTAAATACAAATTATTAAACATTAGCTTCTTTTGCTTTCATTGCAAAAAATATTTGTAGGATAGAGAGAATTGGATAGTTAGTAGGTAATCAGCCCTACTTGTCTAAAACGAAGAAACGAGAAGTTCGAAACTGATTTTTAAAAAAGCAAACGTTCCGTTACGTTCCTAGAGTCTTTGTAAGTTCCAGTAAAAACTTCAATTAACAAAACTAAACCAAAATAAATACCTAATAATCTGCATTTAACTAGCCAATTTAGTACCGTGATAGTTAACTACATCTGGAGTTCAAAAACACAGCTTCTTAACGGTAGTATTGCCACGAGCGTAACCGTCGCCACCTGCCGTAATTAAACAATTCGTTCCAAATCAGTCACCACTTTATTGGTTCATTTGTTCATAATATGTTTCGACTCAACACTTATTTTTTAATGTGTTCCAAAATTTTCGTAATATGTCAGTAGCTATACAATAGTTTGTGAAGCATATTAAAGACACATCATTTTGACCTTGTCAAGCTGTGCACAGAATAATTGTGAGAGTAGAGACACTGATTGTACTTCTAAACTCTAGGCTTATTCTCTTCAAATTAAACTAAGTGGTTTTCGCGTGAAATAATAACAAGCATCTGTCCATTTAAAACCTACATCTGAACCTGTAAATTGTATTTCATCATCATCATCATCATATAAGTGCCCACTGCTGAGCAAAGGTCTCTTCTCACACGGAGAAGGTTTGAGCATTAATCACCACGCTTGCTCAATGCGGGTTGGCGATTTCAAACTTATAATTAGAAATTATAAGTCCAGGTTTCCTCACGATGTTTACCTTCACCGTATGGTGTGGAGGTGTCTAAATAATCTTAGAAAGTACATATAACTCGTAAAAAGTCACATCAGTACTTTGCCAGGATTCGAACCCCCTCAAGCATGAGAAGCGGGCTCCTCAACCTCCGGGCCACCACGACGACATTGTATTTACCCCCTTTATATTATATGAGAATATATGTATATGAGTAGAGCCGCGGTAACTTTGGAGTGTAATGATAATTATCATTATCATACAAATATATCAAGCAATCTTATTCTTTACAGTTGACTGCACGGTTGGTGCGGTGGCTGGGCAACTGGCTGCCGTGAAACGTGTCGCGGGTTCGATTCCCGCACGGAACAAGTCTTTGTGTGATCCACAAATTGTGTTCTTCCGGGTCTGGGTGTCATGTGTATGTGAAATTGTATGTTTGTAACCGCACCCACGACACAGGAGAAAATCCTAATGTGGGGCAACGTTTCTTAAAAAAAAAAGAAGAAGTTGTAGCGATGACTACTGGCTGCCGAGCAACGTGTTTGCGAGTTCGATTCCCTCGCAGAACTACTCTTTGTGTAATACACAACTCGTTGTTTGGTGTCTAAGTGTGTAATGTATGTGAAATTAAATGTTTGCACCCATGACGCAGCTGAAAAACATAGTTAGAAGCGACGTTTTATAAAAAAAAATACAATTTAATGAATCAGCGAACTGACTAACGAACTTAAATTCATATTCTATTTATATTCCGAATAAATAATTAAAAACTACTGCATAATTATAACAATTTATTCGCCACGGGGATCGATCTGAACTTCTTTTACTCGTTAATCGCACGTGCTAACATAATAAATAAATCAAAAGCAATTAAAACGGTGTTAATATCTTAATATAAAGTCTATATTAATTAATGTAACATCATTGTAATAAATATGTATACGGATGACATAAAAAGGGCATTAAATAAATTTTAATTACTCGCATGCAGTAATTGAGAGGGATTTTAATGTTTGTAGGTGAATAAATACGGGAAAAAGAACATTTGGAGGAATAAAAAACGAAATATGTATGTGCAGAATATTGAATTGTGCGAAGTTATTTTATTATGACTTACGCCCGCGACTGCGTTCGCGCGCGCGATCGGAGTCTTTTGTTATAAAATCTACCCTATGTCCTTTCTCGAGTTCTAAACTATGTCTGTACAAATTTCACAGAAATCGGTTCAGTAGTTTAGGCGTGAAAAACGACAGACATACTGACAGACAGAGTTACTTTCGATTTTTATAATATTAGTTTGGATATGTGTCTTTGTATTTTTCCTACTTATGTTATTCTTTCGTATAAAGTAGGTACTTTTGTTACACTTTCAAGTAATTCAACTTTATAAAACTAAAAATACTTTGAAAGGTTTTTTTTTATTCCGACAGCTTCGGATTAAAATTTGCTGAGGAAATAACAATCAATAAAAAAAACATTTAATAAAGAAAAATATATTTGATATTATATTACTGAGTTAGTTCGTTTGTAAATTAAAATTCAACAAAGGCAGAGGAGACAAGCTTATGGTAACCTATTATGTCGAAACAAAGAAAGCAATATGAATAAATTAAATTATTTCACAAAATGACAGTCTGCCCACAAAAATATCTAATAAATGTTAATATCTTAATTCGTCTTGACGTTTAATGTTTAATAGGAATATTAAATTGAAATACTATTTTATGCACTTTGTTTGTAGAATATTATATTATTTGTTACTTAAACCCAAAATCCTAATCTATTTTTTCAAGATAGATTTATAGTCGGATGAAAACTTAATATTAGTTTGAATATTCGTATTAACGTGATTTGAAAAAAAGAAAAAGAACATAATTTAAATCACTTACAGTTCTGTAGTGACGTCAGCTTACCACAATGTTTTTTATTCATTCAGATATTTGAAAAAATACAGGCACAAAACAATGCGTTCTAAATCCAAACGTAAAAAGCACGTTCATATTTTTTTCTAATCGTTTTGAGTTCACGCGAATAGAGGTGCGTCGGTAAAGGATTACTCGTATTTTGTTTTATTCGTGGCTTCCACGGAAAATTGTATGGAGTATAGTTAAAAAATTCTTTGTATATTTACGAATATTATGAATGAAAGCAAACAAAGCTTAATTGCTCCTGCCATACGAGAACATAAGCCAATAATTTCGCCGAAACCCCATAAAAGGGCCCTTTGAAAACGGAGAAACTCGTTCATTCATGAAACGGTGCTTGAATTTAAAAAGTCAATAACATTACTGAAATTGTTATTATTTAATTAACCGACTTTGCGGAGCGAGAACAATGCTAATACCGCTAAACTTTGTTTAATTTCGTGTGTGCTGTATTTAATAAAATTTATATTGTTTCAATGTACTGACACGAATTAATTTTGCCTTTGGTATTTGTGTTTTAAATTACAACTTTTTGTTACGTTTTTCGATTGGAATATTTCTGAGTAGCTGGCAGGAATTTGAATTTGGTTTTGTTCAGTTTGATGGAAATTGGCTGACTTGATGAAACATACCTATTTTTGTGCCACGAACAAAAGTGAGGGGATCCATGTAGGCGTAAGGTATTCCTGGATAGATTGATACTTTTTATTATACCCTCCTTACTTTTTAAAGATATTTTATATTTCTAATATAACGATAGGTCTAATCCCTGGCCAAGTTTTAATAAAATGGTATTTTTATTTGTGAAAGTGGGCAAATATGCAGATGGGTTACCTAATAGTAAGTAATCTGCGCTGCCCATGTACACCCGCATCACTTTAAGAGTTATGAATGCATTGCTTAGAATGCATAGTTATGAATGCATTGAATAGGATTTAGTAATATATTTATTTATAACTGTACCCAGCGGTTTCACGCTCGTAGTCTATAGCACAAGTTCTATTTTCATGTAAAAGCTACATAGTGAGGAAAAAAATTCAAACCTGTACTAATACTCTGAAACTAGTCAGAGTATGTTCAATTCAAACAAACAAGCAATCAAATCTCTTTACAGCATTTATATTATTTTATCAGTAAGATTTTTCTTTTGTAACTTATTGACGCCACTAAGCCTTCGTTTACTTTACGTCAGTAGCTTAGTCTTACACTTTAGGGCTTCGCTGATTATGAGATTGCATCGCTTGGGAATGAATCACTACTTTGCAGCGTATTTTAATACTAAAACTCTCGTTGTGTTAAGTATACATTTTGAATGTGAATTTGCTCAATAACCCTTTCCAATCCCTCCTTAATCTCTAAATCTCCAAATCCCTAATCCCTAAAAGGTCGGCAACGCACTCGTAACTCCTCCTTTGCGGGTGTCCAGGGGCTGATTACTTACCATCAGGTAATCCGTCTGCTTGTTTGCCAATCTATTCATAAATAAAAAAAAATCCATGCCCTCGCTTATCAAACTTAAAATTAAATACATATATAATTATTACACATAATAGGTGCAATATTTTATTTTAATTTAATACGAATACATTTTTTCAATCTGGGCTAGGAATTTATTACGGCCTTATTATAGCTATGAAGTGGAAAAGTTCACAAAAGTGCGAAGTAAAGGTGTCAAGAAGTTGCCGCAAAGAGTCGGCGGGTCAGTGCGTGTAATTAAAGGGGCCGAGTGCTTGGCTGTGTTCGCTCATGTTCCATATTTTATTTGATACACATGCATATAAGTATTTTTCGAGGAAATCATTTTAGAATGTTGCCGAGCTAAGAATGATTTGGGGATGAATTAAATGTCTAATTAAGCAAAAATCCACAATTGCTGTTGATCAATTTATTTATTTACATTTTCTTTTTTCTCTATAATGTAACTGCCAGTGCGTAGAAATATTTTTTATGTGCTTGGTCGACAAACGAGCATCCGATCACCTGATGGTAAGCAATCAGCGCCGCATATGGACTACAACGGAGGAGATTACCCTCCGGTAACCTCACCCACACAGCGAAACACAACGTGTGGTTTGGTGTGGTGTGGCGTGGTATCACTCCGGCCGAGCCGACCCATTCGTGCCTAAGCATGACTCTAACATAGTCAAATATTAATAAAGTAAAATAATTTTCTCTTTTTAAAAATCGGTAAGATAGTGTCCAATTTTTATTGTATTTTAGTAATTGTATTTTATGTGAAATATAGTATTAAGGTATCTGATAGAAATTTTTATTCGAACGAAGCGTGAAGAGATTTCTTTTCCCATGCAAGCCAGATTACGTCAGGAGTCAGGATGTAAACTGTAAGCTCCATCACATTTAAAGAAAAATAAATAATTTACTTGGCATTTTCCAAAAATGTTTCGTTTAGTCTAGTATTATTAGTTCAATTGACATTAAGTTTTGTTCTTTGTTGAATGTGCATAAAATTGATTTTGGCGTACGTTACAGGAATTCTTCTCAAATTAAACTGGGTAAGTACTTTAAAAATATAATTTAAATACAAACAAGCTTTTCTTTAGAAGATTATTTTTATAGTTTATAGTGATGCAAACTAACCGTGTACCTATACATATAAGTGAGGACCACCTAGAGGATACGGTGGAGCATACGGTAGCGGTATGCCCTGCCTGGGCTGAGCACCGCCGTATCCTCAGGGAAGTGATCGGCGGCGGCGACCTCTCGCGCCCGGCCTTAGTCGAGGCAATGGTGCGGAGTGAGAGGAACTGGGACGCCGTCTCCTCCTTTTGTGAAGCAGTCATGCTCGCAAAGAGAGAGGCGGCCCGCGTGAGGGAGCAATCCTCCTCCTCACGCCCCAGCAGCCGCAACTGGCGACACTACGGGCGTCGGGGATCGAGGGACGATCTCCGGCCACCGTAAGTATGGGCCTGCGGTCGGCGAGTAAGGGCAGCTCGCCGCCCGACCAGAACCAGGCCCGAGCGTACGGCGCGTAGCGTTCCGCGCGCGCCTCAAAGAGCCAATAGACCACCACAGACGGGGCCCTAAAGGGCTGATGTTCAGCCGGGGTTGCGGGGTAAGCGCAATAAGGTACCGCGACCTCGGCACAGAGCAGGAGAAGGAACAGGGGGGTTTTTAGTCAGTAAGAGTCTGACACTCCCTCCTGCCCGGCCCTGGGCGGGAGAAGTCATTTGATGATTTTCCCCTCACAAAAAAAAAAAAAAAAAAAAACCTATACATATAAACTCTTTGCTTAATCGGTCTAAAATTATCTGCTTCAATGTTTTGATACAAAATTCCACTTCACAAACATATATGTAGATATTGAAAGTAAAAAATAAACTTTCTAACATTTAGAATTTGAAAGCAACAAAATAGCTTTGATTGAAAACAATGATTTACTCAAACGATTTAACTGAGAAAATCTCTACTAGTTTTAAGTCACTATGAAACTCTTATTCATCGCTTAATCACGTAGTCGACGCCTAATAATCTAGCTACAAGACATACGGACACGCTCTTATAACAGCGGTAAGACCCTCTTTAAGGAGTGGATAGAATGGAACCCGAGCGTAAGGCACGAAGCGTTCTGCATGCGCCTTATAAAGCCAAAAGACCACCACAGTTGTGGCCAACAAGGTTGATGTTCAGTCTGGGTTGCGGGCCAATCGCAGTTATGTAGGTACCTAAGCGTAAAATATATCTTGACGATTTTACTCTAAAACAACATAAATCTATACTAATATTATAAAGAGGTGAAATTTGTAAGTTTCTAAATTTGTATGTAGGGGGTAATCTTTGGAACCGCTGGTCCGATTGCCAAATTCTCATCACTGGTAGATAGGTACAATATTTTTGAGTGCTAAAGGCTAAAAAACATCACGCTACGATCAAATGGAGCCGAGTAGCTAGTAAATAATAAAGACGTAACCTAGTCGTTACTTCGTAAAACGAACGGATCTCATATACATTAATACCATACTATATAATCGGCTAGCTTCCAACTAACACCCTGTATTTCCAACTCTTTTTACCAAGCCCACACAAAGCTGGTAGGTCAATGCGTGTTATTAAAGGGGCGAAGTGTGGCCTTATTCGCGCCGCTTTTTAATTTGATACAATTATGTATATTATAGTCTTTCGTTTTCTAGGTTAATTACTAGGAATCCAGAGGGTTGTGTGGAGTAATTGCACTCTTATTCGCAGGGGTTTTGAAAGTCCCCTGGGATAATGTTTGTGGAACTGGACAATAAGATATTGTCTGTCTCATGTTGCTAGGATTTTAAAGGATATTTTTTGAAAACTAAGTTAAACTGAGAAAACACCTTGTTTGTTTTAGTATGTAACTAAATCAAAGATATAGATAGTATCTATTGTATACCAAGAGAGAAGAACATAATGTTCTCTTTAAATTTTTCCCAAAAACTTCTTTCGAAATTCAATAAAATTTTAATGTAACCTACACCACAACCAACCCTTACCTAGTTTCCAATAAAACCTCACAAAAAGTTTTAAACAAAAAATAACCGCTCAAAAACCGCCACCTGATACCTGAATTCTTTAATTAAGTAATCCAACACTTATCTTTCGCAAAAAATATTCCTTTCTTACGCAACTTCATAAAAATATTAACAGGGATGAAAATTTTCATAATGGACAAAGCTATGGAAGTGCCTTAGAGCTCTCCAAGTGAATGGAGGCCCGGAGGGACACTGATAATGCCCTCTCCATCAGAGGGCCTGTTGTAGACCTCTGAAGATAACGGTCAGATTAGTCTATGGGACGCCGTAAGTCGCCTTTTGAGGAGTGACACGGGATGCTAAGATATTTAATAAAAATTGTAGAGGGAAATATTTTGTTGGATCATATTATAATTGGGTCTACGAATAAGTTTTTGACATGATTTTTGTGGACTATTTGCCGATATGTTGTAGAATTAGTTTGAATTTATAATTTTAAATTGAATATTGGGTTGAGTTTTTTGATGATTATCATGCGAGAACGCTATTACGTTGTTTTATTTTTATTTTTAAGTCGATGAAAAAAATTATTAGTAAAAAATTAGATTTTTCCTGTTTTGGTTGCAAGGAATTAGAGATTGAGTTTAAAATTGAATAGCAAACATCAGAGTTTGTTTTTGGAATAAAATCGTTAATAAAAAATGCTTTACCTCATCAATAAATATGTAGGTCTACGATGTCATTTGGACTTCAAAATGTGTCCGTATTCATTTAATTTTTGGAGACTATCAAGATTAGATAGATTTAGGTAACTAGAAAAATACGTCTCCACATAATCATTGTATTGAAAACCACGAATCCGTATTCAATGATGCTGGTTTCTTTTACAAAGGCTTTATTATTCCACATTAATATCGTCTGATCAAATACATGTTGCACACACAGCACAGAGATTTAGAGGTTTCGATAAAAAGGGTGAGAAGTAAACGAGATTCGGGTAATTAATTGTAGCTATGAAGGCATCAATCAATATTAAACGCAAAAAAGACAATTGCGAATACAAAAGTTAACATTACAAAACACAAAGTACAACAATACATACATAGACAGACTCTCTTTAGTATTTATACTTTGACGAATGAAAAACAGTAGTACAAAGAAATAAATACGACAGTTAATCTATCTTTGTGACTGATATTCTCATTGTTTTTGTTCTGTCAGAGCTGAATACGCAATAAGAGCTAGGTATTCCCTTTCTATCCCTTGATGATAGCCTACATTGAGGGAGTGCAAAGGAAATACAATCCTATGATCAATATACGATATGATCTCTTTTCGTTTAGCTCTTAAAATTGGGATAGGTAGAAATATATCTTGTAGTGTATTAATATTGTCCAATTGAAAATTGTCTTCTTCACCAAAATTGTTTGTATCAAGTGGTTGTTTGTTGTGTATAAAGTAGTATTTTGGAAAAATACATTAGATTTAGAACTGTTTGATTACATTTTCCAAGCCGTAGATGTGAATTCTCAGTGCCAATACATATGAGTAACAATTTTCTGTTTTATATAAACCCTTTTTTGCCCATGGAGGATTAAATTCGTCATCCCTTTTAAATTAAACATTACATTACAACCAACAGTCATCGATACAGACATCATAATCATCATTTGGAAGCAAAATGGAACTGGCTTAGGCCTTCGATAGACTCGACACTTGACACAAATTTGAATGAGATCTCACAATGTCATTACTCGATAAACAGTGTACAGTAACATGCACAAAACTAGTAATACAATCAGAATCTGATATCTACATTCGAAGTTATAGATAGTGCGTAACCCTGATAACATTGCTTTGGTATGCAAATCAGTTGTTAGAGAGTTTCGAATTAATTAATTTACATTCCATAAATGTTTCTATAATAAATTATAGAAACATTTATGGAATGTAAATATTATATATTTATATATTTATATTGTTAGTTTATCATTAAAATGGGTTTGTGATTAAAACGTCATTTTATTATAGTTATCTTTTTTGAGTGGGGTTTATATGTATGACGGTAAAAATATCTTGGAACTGGATCTGTTTTAGAACCGGTTCAGTCACGTTGACTGTGTCTATGAAAGCTGATACATTGTAGCATGCGAATTGAATTTTGCAGTTTAGGTTTTTCCTTGCCTGTTCTTTATTTTTATTAAATTTATATGTTGTTCTTTTATAATCATACACAATTCTCCTAGCAACAAAAACATAAGCCCAAACCAGACCCAGAATTGAGATCATCTAGAGGAACTGGATATAATCAGTTACTAGTTTACTAGTCTACTATTTATTGGTCTAATCATTGAGCAATGTTACTCCTTTCAATACAATTACAATTAGGTATCATGTAATAATATGTACATATATAAATATGAAATTCGTAATAGATATTTTTTACCCACCAGACCTTATCTACTCAACCGAACTAAGTGACCAAAATTCCTTTAAAAGCTATAAAATAAACTAAGAGCCAGCTATAGATACCTGCAACCGACATCTCAAGTCCCTACTCAAGACGTTTCATCTCATAATCGAGCACAACAAAGATGGGACGTATCAACCCGAACTTATGTAAAATTTATCAACTATCAGCTCCTACTGCCATTAAATCCATTAGCTATGATATCGGTCCGACGGACGTCTCAGATAACAAGGCAAATGTCCACACTATTATACGAAGAACGGATAAGCCCACTCTGAAACAAGATACGATACAAAAGGGTGAGCCATCAAAATTCGGTCGTCAGTGCCGTTATTTATCATTTTCCGCAAAATTTTCACTCAAAGAGACACATTAATGGTGTGGTACAAGTTTGGAGCGGTTGAGAGGGGCTGGTTGATCAAATCGCTGTTTATTTTGGATTACATTATGGACAATGTCGCTCAGGTAAGGGTTGCCGTAACTGAAGCTGATGGGTTTCACGTGCTCCTCAAAGACCATATGACAGATGGGGCCCATTGGGTCTGATCTCAGGTCGGGCTTGCGGGAACTGTTCCCGCAATGATGTATCGTGACCTGGTACGGAGTAGAAGAAGAAACACGGTGGTTATTAGGCTGTAAGAGTCTGACAATCCCAGCGTAGAGCAGGAGAAGGAACTGAATGATTTCCTTCAAAACGAATTCAAGTCAGGAGATTAATTTCTCCCAAATAATTGGTAGAATGCTATCATTGTAATCAATCAGTTTTCGGGATAACATTAAGCGTCACAGTTAGGTTATGAATATTTTTCAATTTATCATTAGAAGATCGAATTTCATTACCTTTTTGTCAAAGCACAGATAATAAAAATGTTTGCATATAAGCCGTTCAAATTTTATACTTGAATCTATAACGATACAGTTCACTTTTTAAATGTAGACTATATGTTATATATTTAATAAGATATGTAAATATATTAGTAATCGTGATAGAACAATAGCAATGACTTTTAAAGGACAAATGTAAAATGAAAAGGTCGTACAAGTTCTTAATAGAAAATGACATACAAACACAATCTGTAGGTCACATACTTATCGTTCGACTGAACTAAAACAAAGGCACTTTCTCTGTTCTTATATCCCAATGTATGCTGAAATCTTTCTAACTACGCAACTGATTTAGATGCAGTTTATTTTATAAGATAGATAGAGAGACTGAAAAGAAAAGTTTATATGTACATATGTAGTATCAGCATTTTTTTTGCACCCGCGCAAAGCCGGGGCTGGTCGCTAGGCAATAATAAAATTTAGTTAAATGTTATAAGGTAGTTTTTATATGTCATGAAAATATTTCAAATGTTAAGGTTTAATGGGATTGTTTTAAGAAGAAAATTTGAATTATATCGCTATATTTCAAATATATATTTTCAGTCTCATGGTATTATTTTAAACAATTTTTCTGCCAAAGGCTCTACCTAATGTAATCAGATTCGGATCCGTCCAGTAGATTTTACGTGAAAAAGTAACAAATATCTATCCAAACTGACAGATGTTCGCGTTTATTACATTAGATAGATTATGTGCTAGCTTTCATTGTACATCCTACACTGAACTAACAAAATATTTCAACGTTTTGATCTTATTCGTATTAAAATTTATCCAGATTAAAACAAATGCTGTAGAATTTTGAATTTTAAAGCTTTCGATACAGAGTTTAGTATACAACGAAAAACAGATAACAAAACGCTAAAATTCTCTTACGTAATTTTAAATAATTATCTTCACACAGCTACACATTCCCTAATGATGTACAAATGTAACAGTCTGCTCACTCAACCGCCCTGAAGGATCATTAATTAACACAATTTGCTTAACTCATACAATCGCTTAGTCTGTGTTCTCATTTCCACCTTATCAGATATTAAATATACATAAATTATGTATTTAGAAAATTAATTCTGATTAAATATTATAATTGGTGGGCTTTGTTTTAGATTTATGAATATTTATTATTGTCATTTGTGTGCACACGATTTGCATTTTAAATAAAATCGTTTAGTAATTTTAGTTTTTGTTTACTACATAATACTATTGAATTATTGGTGACTGCAATTCATTGTTAGAATGTGAAAATAATTGCATATTACAGATTGAATTAAATTTTCTTTAAATATTACGTAATACAAGGATTTAAAGACCATGCTTCGGCACGAATAAGAGGACTCGACCGGACTGACCACGACGTAATATTATTTTTTTATGTGATAGGTCGGCAAACGAGCATACGGATTACCTGATGGTAAGCAATCAGCGCCGCCCATGAAAACCTGCAACAACACAGTAGTTCCGAGTGCGTCACCGACCTTTTGGGGATGAGGCATTTGGAGTAGTAGGGATTTGGGGGACGGGATTGATTGGACCTCCGGTAACTTTACTCACACGGCGAAACACAACGTTGTGGTTGTTTTACGGTCATTATCTGTGAGGTAGTGCATTCGTGCCGAAGTATGGCTTTCCCACACTTATTCTACAATACCTATGTGAAACTACTCTAGCATTTAGTTCCGCCGTATGAGTGAAGTTACTGAAGACAATGACATAACTGACCTTCTTTCCTATCCCCGGTATATGGATTCCCGCACTACACGCATTTAAAACTTATCTGTTATATTGCGGTTGTGTATGGTCCACACTGATTGCTTACCATCAGCTCATCCGTCTGCTTTAATATAAAGTTCCATATAAATTAAGTGTGTCAAAGTTCTATGTAGTAAGCAATTGTATTGAAATTTTTCATTAGATAACCAAGACATCAAATTTGATACATTGCATTTCGGCACATTCATCGTCGAAGATACACGAAAAATCAATGTAAGGTTTTTTAAATATGCATTAATGATTTCTTGTTTTGTGTCAATACATATTGTAGGTTTAATTCAATGATTTAAATAAATTGCTCAAAAATGACTAACATCATTTGTTTAAAAGTAGGCTCCAATCACAAACTGATTGTAAACCACCAATAAAAAAAATTATAAATAAATAAAATAAACACGCTCCTACAAAAATTCGTAATATCATTTTTTTTTCATTCATAAAAATAATTAAAAGCGACTTAAGTGGCCAAGATTATTTAAAAATAAACATATTTCACCTTAGTCAAGAGCAAAGCAATTTGTTAAAAATTAATCGGACATAATTAATAATAGTGTCGCGTCAAACAGCGCATATATTACAGATAATGAGACCTGTTAACGAGGTGACCCTTTGACATTTAATTATCATATGTTAGGTACTTATATATTTTGAAAATATCATGTATTTGATGAGCTTCAATAAATTGGCTAAATAAACATTAGACGTTACGAAGATTTTAATCATTTGACACAAGATTTTTCTCATGATAAACATAACACGAGTATAACATCATTCTTTTAAACACAAGAAGAAGGGCTTTTTTTCTTTTTTTGAGGGGAAAATCATCAAATGACTTCTCCCGCCCAGGGCCGGGCAGGAGGGAGTGTCAGACTCTTACTGACTAAATACCCCCTATATATATATGTTCCTTTTCCTGCTCTGTGCCGAGGTCGCGGTACCTCATTGCGCTTACCCCGCAACCCCGGCTGAACATCAGCCCTTTAGGGCCCCGTCTGTGGTGGTCGAATGTCTCTTTGAGGCGCGCGCGGAACGCTACGCGCCGTACGCTCGGGCCTGGTTCTGGTCGGGCGGCGAGCTGCCCTTAATTGCCGACCTCAGGCCCGTGCTTACGGTGGCCGGAGATCGTCCCTCGATCCCCGACGCCCGTAGTGTCGCCAGTTGCGGCTGCTGGGGCGTGAGGAGGAGGATTGCTCCCTCACGCGGGCCGCCTCTCTCTTTGCGAGCATGACCGCTTCACAAAAGGAGGAGACGGCGTCCCAGTTCCTCTCACTCCGCACCATGGCCTCGACTAAGGCCGGGCGCGAGAGGTCACCGTCGCCGATCACTTCCCTGAGGATACGGCGGTGCTCAGCCCAGGCAGGGCATACCGCTACCGTATGCTCCACCGTATCCTCTAGGTGGTCCTCACACAAGAAGAAGGGCTACACTAATGGTTGTATTACTTACATTGCCTTGTGCCGAATTCGAAAACGTGTATTCTGTACTATAGTTAAAAATATATCATAAATCCTGGAAAAATGGTCTTGATAATACAGTCTACCTTACTTGAACCATTGTTCAATAAATACAGGCACTTAAATCGCAAAAAGTCTAACTACAAATTCCAATGTATCAACAGTTGGCGCGGTGGTTAGACAACTGGCTGCTGGGCAACGTGTCGCGGTTTCAAATTCGGCACGGAACAACTCTTTGTGTGATCCATAAATTTTTGTTCACGGTAAGGGTATAATGTGGATGTTTATATACCTATATGTACGTAAACGTACCCACGACGCAGAAGAAAATCCTAGTGTGGGATAACGTTTTATAAAAAAAATTATACCCCAACCAAACTGCTATCTCTTATGACTTGAACAATAAATAACACTAGCATTCTATACCAGTCGAACGAAACGTGACACGTTATGTGATAAAAGACGATAATACGATGTATGTACTTTTTGCCTAGACAACGTGCTCAGACGTGCTTGAAGAAGCAGACGGCCGAACTAAAGGGTTTTTATTGAAAGTTATAAGGGTTACCTTATCGAATTTGTTTACATGTGTTTCTTGGTTATGATAGGTAGCATTGTTGTTGGTGGAGTTTAAGCTAAAATGATCTTTATTGGTGACAATATTCCCTATATAGGAAAAAAGTTTATTGCTTCTAAAAAATGACTCAATGGATAGCTTTTGTTTTTCGACGTTGTTTGTTTTAGTATATGAGTGTAAAAGAGTACATGTCTATCAATGTAAGTAGGAAATTGGCAGTTACAAATATGTCAATCGATTCTTATGGATAATAGGTAAATTTAAAACAACTTGTACCACAGAAAAGAAAATAGAAAAACTACTTCTAAGCAGAAAATTCGTTAATCTACTTACAGGGTAACGTAATAAAATTTTGTTTCCTATCCAAACATTAGTTCTTCAGCCCATCCCTTTATCCTTGAAGCTACAAAAAGTAATAGGAAGAACCCAAAAAAAAAACATTAACAAGTTAATTAATCAACTCGTAGCTGAGAAAGAATTGCTTACTGGAGAGGAAGAGAATGCTTCATGGTAAATAAAATTGTCAAAATGGCTGCAATTGTAGACGAAAATTCTGATAATGCACGTAATTATATTAGTCATTAGTGTCAACAACATGGTTACTGTTTCAGGGTAATACATTTAGCATATTTGTTCTTATAATTTCTAAGGTCCTGTCAAATCAAAATCTAAACGAAATCTACGGCAAGTCGAAGAACTTTTGACCTTAATAATTCCTAATGTGACTTTGCGATACCATACCTGTTTACTTACTCTTAAAAACAACTTGAAAGCTATCAAAGTTTCAATCATTTATAAATGTTTACCAATCACCGAGGCAAGTAATTGATCAATCAATAGTAAACTAAGATATACGAGTATATGTACCTAACTCTAAACAAACATTTGCTGTCGAGAACGAACGTCCTGAAATAGACCAAACCTCAACCGAGGTCGCGATCCAGTATAAAATAAAACTAGAGAAAACCCACGGAAAAGGATGGAAACTAATGGTCGGTCCATTTACTTCTTTTTATCCCACACTCGTGTCCCTCAGTGAATCATCCCTGTTGGAGGCGTTTTTTTACACGAATAGACTTTTATTATCCATATAGGTATTTCAACGCTCATCGAAGAAAGGAAAATGTTGTATCAGCTGGTTACGAATTGTGAGGACGCGAAAAAGGCTTATTAGAATGTCAAAAGAAGCGGGCGAGTACGTTATACAATTGATCGCTTGAATTTTTTGGGTGGCGTACATATTTATGAAGTGTTACGCCCGGATTTCGGTTGCCTACATATAGACATTTCATAAGATACAAAATCGATGGGGTCTAGACGTGGGCACAGATGAAAGATATGTAATTTTTCTTAAGACGTTGAGTTTGAGAGTTCTACCAGTGAATCATTTTCGAATTCTAACGCTGCCCAAAAAGAAAGAGCAGAAACAAAAACATTGAGTTCAATTAAAAAATTCCTTCCGCCACGGAGGCGTATTCCCAAAATACATTAACGTCGCTCTCTGAAGGAGAAGGGATTTTGAAGCCCTTAAATATTACTTAGGCGAGCTTTAAAACGTCCGCGTGAAAAGATCGTAATTAAGTGTGATATTTTCTGTACAGTTAAAAATCTCGGGAGAGGGTAAATTCGTTTGACGAAGGTGTCTGAGGAAGAGTTTTCCGAGTATTTTTTATTTTTATGAGTCCTCTGCCTGTTTGTAGGTAGAATTTTGATGTATTAATAAAGAAATTTTCCTTGTCAGTGTTCTTGACATGATAATGTCTAGGTGTATTAACCGTCTTTCTTGGGCTTTTAGTCAAAACGTCGTTATTTTCTTTTCCAGGGTGTTCTGGTGATGAAGTAGATTCATTTAGCGTGTCTTCACTTTTAAGTTCATAAAAGCCTTGTTCAGCTAAATTGTTATCTTCATCTGTTAAATTTTCATGAGCGTCGAGCTGATTGCAAACAGTGTCTAGCAAGTAAATGCGCTGGCACGATTCAAAGCCACACAAACTAACATCTTGAGTTTAATACATGTCACCATATATCATGATGTCTACTAGCAAATGTTCCAATTCCGGGGCCATGTAAACTAAACCACAAGTTATACTACATAAAACATTTTACACGAAATGCAGCTGGTGACTATTTACTCTACCAGACATATCAATAGAATATTATATTAATTCCTTCATGAAGCAGTGTTTACATTTTTTATCTACGAGTTAACGAACCTACTTCAGTGTTCCTTATAATTCTTGTTATCTTAAAAGCAAAAAGTACCTAGTACCGTGAAAATTAATGGAAAATACAAATTATTTGTACACAGATAGCTTAGCCAGAAACATATTTCATACTAAGCTTCGCAGGTTCTGTTCAAGTTGAATAAATTTCTCAGAACTGGGGCAAAACTGTAGTTTTCAAACCTTGTTTGGAGTAGGTGCGACCCTTTGCGGACTATTTGGAAGTAGGCAATAAAATTTTGTCATAAGCGTTTTGGGACAAATAAAAAGTAGGAATATGTGTCTTATTCTATTATTGGTTGGGTTTTTGAGAATTTTTCGTGATCTTACATTTCTTTCGAATATCTTTAGTACCAGTCTATGAAAACGACAATTTTATATGACCTTGAACGAATTATAAATGTGACTTTTATCTATGTATGTATCCAAAAATACCTGATTTCCCCTGATAAAAAATGACCCTGTAACATTACCATTGAATCAACAAACACATCAAAATAACTCAAAAGAAAACTATTTCAATCAAAAAATTCTCCCAAAACAAACACGTAATAGTTTCATCCACACCTGATCCACATAAACCTATCATAACCTTACAAATCAATCTTTTCCACCCCCATTCGTAAAACTGCAGGAAGAAGGTGCTAACACAATACCAAAACACGGAACCCATATTTTAAGTCCCACAAGCCTTTGGAACCAGAACCACTAACAATAACCATTCATATCGCATGTTATTGCAAAGTAACGCATATTTATTGGCAATTGTACTTCTCATTCCCCCCACAATAATATATTACTCCCAAGGGGAGTTTAGAACTAAATTGACCAGATGTATGTAAATATATTGGCAAATATAGGCCTCTAATATACAGGGAATTGTGTATCTGATCTTTATTAGCGTTCTGTCAGAATATTGATATCTTGAACGTTATTGCGCTGAAAGTAATTTCTAACCTAAATTAGTATTATAATTGGTTGTATCAGTGTACTGAGATCTAGTAATTGGATTTTGCCATTCAAAGATGGCTGCTAGAACATGAGATTTCTTTAAAGATTTTAATAACTGCGTTTAATTAATTTGTAGTTTTACTGCTTCTCGTTTTCTACATAGCCATGAAGTCCGAGAGAGAAATATATATTAAATTACAATTGTAAACAATTAAGATAGGTAATTCAGAAGGTTTAGAAGAACATAAGCCAATCTTGAAACAATTTCTTATATCGCAACAAGAGCTTAAACGAACGCCCCAATCTCCCGCGAACATATCTTAATTGAAAACTAAACAATAGCAATAAATAACCGAGAACAACACTTGTCTTTAATATGGTATTCATCATCATTATCACCAGCTGGTTAAGTGTCTATAGCTGAACAAAGGCCTCTTCTCAAAAAGGTAATACTAAAAGAGAATATTTCACAAACTTTTCCGAGATAACCAGAACCCGAAATCAAAAAACGATAGTCAAACAACGCAATCCCATCCCCTATAAATCCAACCCTTCCAATCGTTAATACAGGGCAAGCAATTAGGGCCTTGGATGTTGGTCCGAAATGGGAACTAAATGGGATAACGCAGAATCCGAGGGGCAAGCCGGGCTATTTGCATATGCAAGTTGTTGATTGGAAACTGTCCGTGTATTCGGCATCATTAGCAAAGTTCTCGTAACTACTGTAAGTGGATTATTGAGGTACAACTGTTGTGGTTTCCACTCACCTATGGTTATTCGGTCTTGAAGGTTCCACGTGAACAGTGATTATTTATTTTGGGATTTGCTTTTGAATTAAGGTGATCAGATTTAATAACAACATAGTCAATATCTTCCAATTTTCTTTATTCCTTGGTAAATACATCGATAGGTATATCCAATGCGTTGATTTGTTTTATAATTTCCTATTACATTATCATCTAATCCATCTTACCTCACTTATATGAGATAAAAGTATGGTATTAAAATGGTACGTTTTGTCAACAACTAATTAATTCGAGTCTTAATTTCGTATTTACAAACACATATCACCATCTCAAAACAACACAGGAATAAATCCCTGTGTAAAGACAACAGCTTACAAAAAATGGCGGCCATCATCCCTTAATTTTGCACGCTCATGTTATCCCCCATATTCCATGTAACCCTGTTTAATCAAACATGCTCCAACACGTTCCGACAACATTTAAATAACGTATAAAACTACGAAACGTTCAAACAAAGAATGTAATCAATCCAGAAGCGTACATTTTCATTGATATTTTTAATTATTAAGTGACATGGAAGCGAAGGGTGGAATTTTTCCGTTACTCCAACATTTATGGGAGTTCGTAAATGTCACGAGGAAAGGATAAAAACTATAATTAGAATTTTGTTTCGTTCTTTTATTTTTATACTTATTAATTACTTGTGGTTTGGGTGGTGACCATTGTATTGGAGTAGCTATTTTAATATCGATTACGAGTCAGCCTGCAAGGGTTTTTTTCTTGAAGGTTTCAAATTAATAACTTTGTAGACCTGAGTAGGACTGAAAAAGTTATTCTAGTAGCTAGGGTTACTACTTTCTCCGGTTTCGGAGCAAGGCTGCGCTATATTAGCGGACACACAACCCAACCATTGGATTCTTGGTCAGAGTAAAGTATAATTTGGTGTACTATGTATGTTTAAAGTTTCAATAATAGTTATTATAATATTTTTTATTGAATCCTACATGTCGTGTTAATTTTTTTCCCCATTTCCTCAGATGAATTAATGAAAACTACATATTAAATTTATTTTTTGACTTTTATGGGATAGTAGAAGTTATACATTAAGTTCAAAATCAAAAATCTAAATTTCATCACTATTATATATTTCTGTACGCACTACCAGTTCAGTAACTTGTGAGAAGTTGTCAAGAGTTTTGCGATAGCTGGTCACATTATGGTCAAAGAAAACTTTCATTTGTTCTTTGATAGACAAGACAAGTGCTATTCACACAACAGCACATCAAGCTACCTCATTATTTCACTGGAGTTTGAACATTATACCAAGAGTATAAACCTAAAAATCGAATAAACTAATTGGAAAGAAAAGAGTAGGTTGACCAGTCTATCAGCAAATTCGGTCGACAGTTTCCCGCACTATTTGAATCGGTCCAAAAGTTTATGCAGCCAAACGTTCGTATCGATCGACTGCGCCAATTTTAAGGGGATGACTGTTTACCCTAATTTTTTTCTCTAGGGTGGTTTAGCCAATAAATTAATGAGCAAAGGATCACCTGATAGTTAGCAATCGGTGCCGACTATGAACAGAAAGTAACTAGTTACAAATGCGTTGCTGAACCTTTATGGGAAGAGTCTTAAGGATTGTAGATGAAAGGGCAGGATCTCACTGACAAAGTGAAACTAAATTTGAGTGTTGTTTCACACCAAGCCCTACAATTTTAAAAGCATTCTGTTTGATTGAATCGAGTTTTCCGAGAAAGATTTCATATACAATTGTAGGTATATACTGTTATTCGTTTGGATAGTTTTACATATAATTTTGTGGCTGAATATAAATGCTATGGCAATTCACAAAATGCAAATTGAATGTTTCAATCAATAAATTTATTTATATATTTTTAATATGGTATGATACTCATTAATCGCCTATAGAAGCTAGGTATACTTAAAATACTGGTTAACAGTACCGTGTAAAACCAATTTGGTTCAATGTTTTAAAACTTCTTTAGGTACTCAATAAACGATTATGCGCACCAATTAAAAAAAACATTCACTGTAATTAACTACACCTAGCTCAACAATTAACCACCCGCCCCTCCACCGTTAAATAACCATTAAGATCCTATAAGACACAAAATTGCAGCAATCTCTTCACAAAGACACCCTCAATGTAGACCCTCTTAGAAATTTCATATTTCGCCAATAAAGCGTCTTGAATGGCAAGCCGATATTAAAATGGCTTACATCTTAAATATCAACGGGGCTCTTTAAAATAACGTTAAGTTGAGGAACGTAATATCTTTTAAGTATGCATGCTTCGGGACTGGTGACATGAAAGTACTGGCACACTGTAGATGGATATATTATCTAGATCCCAAAACGCTCCGAAGTGCACTAACATGCATCTGCCGTAAGTACCTACATATACGGGGTAAGTTTGAAAAATTAATCGTCAAACGGTTTACTGACCGACGCGGTACGCTGGAACAAAAATATGGTGGTAGCTTCCAGATTAATAAATTCTTACATTGTGTAAAACGAAGTCGCTTTATCTGTACCTATGTATGCTTAAATCCTTCAAACTACGCAAAGGATTTTTAGTGATTAAATTTAGAAGTAAAACATTATTATAAAATCTAGATTTTCAATTTTACGTTTGAAATCGCCAATACGCCTTGACCAAGCGTGTTGATTAGTAGTTTCACTTTTTCTTGGACACCTAAAGACTCATGACGTATGTTTTTATTCTGTTTAAAATATCACATAGTACATCATTATTTCTTTATTTATTTTACACAATTAACAATTCTTCGAACTCTATTCAAGGTCAAGGCTTTCAAATATATAAGTCTCACAATTATATTTTTCAAGCAATGTTCAACCCATAACCCATCAAAAATAGTTTTACAATCTTATCATACACCATCTTCAGTGTTACTTCTAACGTCGTCACTTCATCGCAAACTAAGATGGAGGACTCCTCCAGATTCATCTAAATGTAAATTATTTACGGGCTGTCCCCACAATACTGTTATATATGTATATGAATATAAATATCTTGCCTGTTGCTCTCCTAAGATGTGAGCAGAAAATTGTACTGGGAACATTTTTCAGTTAGTTTTTCAGTTAGTAATCATCATTATTGTAACACTAAATAAAATATCCATACTTAAATAACAATGAACTTTCTCAATACGAATCTTCATTTTGGAACGAAAAAGTGTGGGAGAACCATCATGCTTCGGCGCTGATGGGTCGACTCGACCGGAGTGATACCACGGCCTCACAGAATACCGGTGTGAAACAATCCACAGCGTTGTGTTTCGCCGTGTGAGTGAGGTTACGGGAGGCCCAATCCCTCCACTTCCCCTATCTCTTCCCAATCCTTATATCCGCAACCCCCATCCCCAAAAGGCCGATAACGCACTCGTAACTCCTTTGGTGTTGCGGGTGTTTATGGGCGGCGCCGATTGCTTACCATCAGGTAATCCGTCTGCTCGTTTGCCGACTTATACCATAAAAAAAACGAACACATATTTTTATGAACGAATATTATAATATAATTAATATTATAATAATCGTTATAATATAATTAATATTATTTAGAATATTATATTAATATTATTTAGAATATTGTATTGTTGGATCAAAAATGCCATTAATTGGTATAAAGGCTTTGATCTTCACAGTCCACAGAAATAAAGAAATTACAATGAGATTCAAAGTTCTGTGTCTGCATGTCGAAGTCCAGTCCACAAATTTGCTATAGAAACATTATCCAAGCGTATAGTCCGTTCTAATGGTTGCCATAGATGTTCTATGTTCACACAACAACACAAATTGACGGATTAAATCAAAACCACTGTTTTAATACAGAGCTCGTGTAAAGGATGATCACTGATAGTGTATCTCAGTAAAGCTAATTAGTCCTTAAATGACTTATTAGCTATATTGATCGATAAAATATCGATTACTGAAGAATATGTAACAGTAAATTAGTTTTTTTAATTTTTTTTTAATGTAATAGTTTGGCAAACAAGCAGACGGATTACCTGATGGTAAGCAATCAGCGCCGCCCATTGACACCCGCAACGGAGGAGTTACGAGTGCGTTGCCGACCTTTTAGGTATTAGGGATTTGGAGATTTAGGAACTGGGGAGGGATTAGGGAAGGGGAAGGAATGGGCCTCCGGTAACCTCACTCACACGGCGAAACACAACATTGATGGTAGAAGCTTTAAATATTCAGTAGATTTTCTTGAAATTCTACATTTTTGTTGTTGGAAAAACAGAAAGGAACATAGGCTAAAAGGGGGAAAATGACGTTATTAGAAGATAGTATACTTATATTTTCTACATACCACTTCCCGGGTTGAAGAAACAATCACTTTTATAACTATACGTACTCTCGTTCAAAAACATACTATACTGTAAATTGCAAAGAATTCGATTGGATATTTTTGTGCTTTCGCGAACAGATAGATGAACAGATTTGTTTTTTAGATCATTATGAAAGGAATCATCGTCATCACCATTGGGTCATTTCGCCCAACACTGGATATAATTCTTTCCAATAAGAGGTCATTGAACTCGATCTTCATCTCTTCGCATCCAGTCGCTTCCAACTTATGACGTTTCATAAAGACTGCTTCATTTTCGAGTTAAAGAATTAGGTCACTCAATCAGAATAGCATTGTCGATTGACCTAGTACAGATATTTCTAACTACGCCTATCTCGGGCAGAAATACTAAATCGATTTTCGGGGATTCATAAGCTTTTAATCATTTTCCAGATTACGTAGAAATAGATTCAAGGTTTTGGGAATTTGGTTTTTATTTTTGCAGATGATCTGGGATTTCGAATTCGTAGGAATTTCGTAGACTAACATGATTTTCAGAGGAGCTGCCGATTTTTCGAAAACTTGAAATAAAAGCTGTTGATGAAATTTTGATGGAGTACAGTCGTTGTTTAGGATTTTGCGCCCAAATGGTTAAAACGGGAACCCTATTACTAAAACTCCGTTGCCCGTCTGTCAGTCTGCAATATCTGCCTGTTTACCTGTCTGCCAGCGGGCTATATCTTATGAAGTGTCATAGCTAAAGAATGGAATTTTGAACAGACAATTTTTTTTCACGTTTCTGGTTTTTGGATCACGTGGAAATAGGTTTAGGATATCAAATTGCATGACTGTGTGTGTGTGATTTGATATCCACAAAACCTGTTGCTGAACGAATGGAGGAATAAAATCTGCATGCTGTTAGATTCAAACTAAAACCATTCATAACATTACAATGTCTTTCGCAAACCAAGTTTTTCATTTTAGTTGAAACATAGTGATAGCAAGTCTCATTACGAGTATAATGCCAAATGTTAACCACATTTCCGATACCGTTTGATTTACTGTGAACAAAAACATTCTATTATACTTTGTCTAACACAACTGCTCTTCTATGAAAGAAATAGCATTTCTTGCTTCACCCATAGTTACAAACAGCCAAATTAGCTCGCACATTGTCTGTGAAATCGCAACCCAAAACTCGGCCATTGGGAAAATAAGTCAGAACAGTTTTCTTTCACATCCAGATTTCCATGAAAAAATTTAGATATATATCTTTTTAAACCCAACTTAATGGACTTTCGCTTTATTCTCGGACACAATGGGGAGCAAAACAACAGATTTTACGGCCTTATTGTTTAGAAATGAATTCCTCAAAATGCCAGGTTGCGACCTCTGGCCGTTTATGGAGTAAAACGTACGCCAACATACATTAATGGTTATGATTGCGATCGCTATGTTGTCATGCTTTCCGAGCCGGACTTGGTATTTTAAAATGGTGTTCTCGAGTTTTTTGCTCAATTCTTTAATTATTTTGTGTAGGTACTCTGCTGGTTTATAATTTTGTTAAATATGTTTGTGTTTGGCTCAACATTTGAAACGATGCATTTGATTTGTAAATAGGCCATAAAACAGTAGTTACAGCCGGTTATTCCTATCTGATTACCCTAAGAAGAAATGGCGAAACAAACTCAGAGGTTTGTAAGTCCCTTTTTTATATCTCGTAACTGATATCAGCACCAAATTTTAAATAATGTTTTTAGGAAATTCAAGTATAACAGTCTTCTACGTATAATTTGTCATAGGAGTTAAATTCTGATGTAAAAGAAAATGTGTTAAGGTTATGTTTAAAAACTTGTTCTAGTTGTGTAGCTCTTTATAAGATAAAACATGTACAATGACTAGACACGACATGATAATACGAAAGAAACTGACAACAAAAGTTGAAAGCTGCACAAATAAAACTATGTATGTAAGATCAAGCATTAAACAAAACATCTTGAAACCAAATCTCAAATAAACTAGCGACCTTTTAAATTACGTCAATATCCATTAAGAGTGAAAGAGGTAGTTATTAGAATATACCAGTATAGAGCTGGCAATGGACATTGAACAAAAAAAGACAATCAGTATAATGTCCAGCAGTGCCCGACTCGGTTGGCAGAAAATTGCTCGCTTGCGTAAGTACGACGTAATTATTTTGTTTTCTTAATTTAATAACAAATGTTGGGAAATAAGATTTCAGTTAATAGATGTCGAATTAAAGTAATAAAAAATTTTGAGATTTTGTATATAATTGAGATTTGTGTACGACTTTTGTCGAAGTTGGACGAGGTATCGTGGGTAGGGTGATTGATAGAAAATTTTGTATGTGATGTAAGAAGCAATAAGCGCCACCCATGAACTCACAACACCATAGGAATAATGACTATGTTGCCGGCTACTTGGTGTTTAGAGTTTCAGAGATTCAAGGATCGGATAGAGAAAGTTAGGGCTCCAGTAACCCTGGATCAGTCGAAACATATCGCTGTGGTTGTTTGAAGATTGTATGACTTCAGTCCATCCGTTCCGAAGCTTAGCTCAGCTTAAATAACAGAATGTTGATTCCAATTCTAAACTCAAAAATGTTTTTTTTTTTATAAATCATTTACAGTTAGCCAATTTCTAGTTCTCTTGTGAAAGTTTTCACCTAATCCTTTACAATAAAATGCCATTCAGCAAACACATAAAACAATTAAATCAAAAATCACTTCGGATATCAAATAAAAGCTCAAAACCGACCTCTTGAAATTTCCAGATTTTCCTATCCCAAAACCATAAAACGTTTGTTAAAATTGTTCATATTTGAAGGCATAATCATAGCAATGGGTCCATTCTAACCGCATTTACTTAAAATCTCATTCTTCAAACGATAGCTCAGGGAGGACCGCTTACAAAAGGTATAGAGTGGACCTGCCTCCCTTAAGCTTTGGACTAATCGCATAATAATCCTAGAAACGTAGTCCTCTGTACCTTATCCCTAGCTAGCCCTTGCTAAACCTTTGTTGTAGCTCAGGTCAGGTCACAAAAGGACCACTTTGTGCAATTCCGTTTTTAGGTTAATTCAGGTTATATAGCGAAAGTAATATCGAATATTTTAAAAAGTTCATTTGTGTTTTGTAAATCATTTTATTTGTGATAGACGAAAAAAACAAACCTTCAATAAAATTTTAAAATATTTGATTACTAATAATATCATGAACGGTGCCCCACTTAAGTTACTAACTTGACAGACTATTTTTTATGATGGTCGTAAAAGGTGAGTGGTACATACATTTCGAACCCGTTCGACACATAGAAAATACTAATGTGACTTTTTTCCATTTATATGTAGGTACTTTTGAAGATTTTTAGTCTCCACTGACAAACACTAAAGGGAAACATCTTGAGAAAAGATGGAACAATATTCTTAATCATATTTTTTTTAAATCGCCTATCAGCTTTAAGCAAGCCTAATAAATGCTCAAACATTCTCCGTGTGAGAAGAGGCCTTTGTTTAGGATTAAGTACTAATTATAGGTTAATGATGATGTTGGTAAAAATTAACATCAACTTCTATCCAAAAACTGAACAATGTGAGACGGTGAAACTTCTTAATATTTTCTATGACGTAATTTCTCTCAACTATCTCGTGGCCAACCCCACTCACTGGGCCCATTACCTTTTAATCACACCCTTTGTTTAATTAATTAGGGTCAAAGGTACCCGTGTACGATAATAATTTAAGCGGTAAGCGGATTAGTTTTATAATAATTTTAATTAGACATTTCATCAGAGATCAAGTATTATATTTCAAGTACCTGATATTAATTAAAGTAATTAAGAGGGATTAATATCTATACAATATATAAAATAGCTTTTAAAATTATAATAATAGAATGACTCACAGAAAACTGGCGTGAAAAAACCACAGCGCTGTGTTTCGCCGTGTGAGTGAGGTTACCGGAGGCCCAATCCTTCCCCTTCCCCAATTCCTGCCAAATCCTTAAATCTTCAAAACTCTAGTCCCTCAAAGGTCGGAAACGCACTCTTAACTCTTCCGTTGCGGGTGTCTATGGGCAGCGCTGATTGCTTACACTCAGGTAATCCATCCGCTTGTTTGCCAACCTATTACACAAAAAAAAACTACGTATTGTAAATCATCATGACACGTAACAGAAAAAAATATAAATGGTGTTACTTTTTCTTTATCAATTACTTAAACGTTGAAAAAAATAATGAAGTCAATCTACACATCAAGCTATGCATCGAATAAAGACTAAACACATCACAGCGCTATTAAATAAAACACACGTAGATTATAACACAGACACAAACCACACCGATCAATCGAAAAAAACGAAGCCATTATTTACACCAAACTTAACACCAACACACCTAATAACTAACAAAGGAGGAACTCAAATTAATTGCTTGTCAATACAAACTGACATCTTGTCTGAAAGTCAAAAGTCAAAAAATCTTATTACATTAGAACGACCACAACGAAAACCCAACCATATCAAGAGAACAGCAGAGTTCAAATTCATTTGAGAAGTGTTCTATGGTGTAGCTGACATAAGTGAAATCAAAACATGTATTCACGGGGACTGTACAATGGCAAGTTGACGAGGCAAGGCCTCCATGGGGAAACGATAGTCGTTTGCATACCGTTTTATATAAAGTTTATGGAAATTTTAATGTGATTGATATCATTAATTTTGTTCTGCGGTTTTAAGATCGTCATGTGTTATTTGACTTCCTGAGTTAACCTTTTTGTGACGTTAATAGAAGAACTTTATTATTATATTGGACATTGATATATTGTACTTTAAATTCTCATCGCAATAGAAAAGGAGAAGGAACAAAGTAGTTTTTAGCCAATAAGAGTCTGTCACTTGCCCCACCCAAAGCGGGAGATGTTGTAGGATTATTTTCCGTCCATCAAAAAAGGGATATAGATATTAGATTTTTTCTGCTTATACACATTATATGCAGTACTCAATCTTGTTTTTGTCATTAGTTTCACTATCATAAAACTAGGCTTTTATCAAATACAGAATCCGATTTAAGACTTACTAAACAGAACGACTTACTTTTCGGAACAAAGTTTGTAATTACCTATAATCTATTATTACAATCTTCAATTTAAAATGATAACAAAGAACCTACCAGGTGTGTGGTCAAAGTTAAGAATAACCTAATCTATCACTAGTTAAATAAGATTCGTTTTTTGCTAATCCGGTTCTTGGCGTTGATTGCTCATTGTGTTTGAATTGTTTGCTTCATAGTCGATTAACAATACTTCGTAAATGGGTTGCAAATCTCAGAGCAACGTTTAGTCTGTGATACTGAAGACATTTGTACGATCAAGTTGAAAAACAGCACCACTAGTCTGACTCCATGAACAACATGCAACACTTCGTTTTAAGAGCCTGGTCTACAAGCTTTTGCATCCAGTCGTATCAACAAAATAACAATCAAATGATTTACTGAATGAAGTCACGTTGGTATTAAGAACGAATTATTATCAGTAACCAAAAGAACTAGGAGGTTCAGCTGTCTTGATCTTTAAATCCCCAATTTTCGCAACCACAATCCTCAATACTCTAACCTACAAAAGGCAAGGCAAGCTTACTATATCGAAGACACATCAGTTTAGGTTCGTTTGGCGCCTTATGGCAAAATAAAAACTGCTGAATAAGAAGGATGAAATATTTTATATAAATATTTTTCTTATTATTTCCTTTCTATCTTTGTGATGATTTGTCCATCATCGCACTCGCTCGTGATATCAGGTCAAATTGTACCTTAACCTCAGCAACAAGTTCCATCAGAAAGGCCTACGTGGTATGACCAAGCATATAATGCTCCATATTAAAAGATTGACCTTTGGCCTAAAAGGGTATGTTTATCTTCATGGAATATCGCTTAATGCTACAAATGACTAGAAGAAAATATTTCTGACGAGTCTCCGAAGAGCAGGTAAGCATTTAAGCAAGGTATTGGTGCTCAGTTATTTGTTTTTAAACCTGGACCTGTGTGGACCAAAAATTTGTGGATCATACCTTGTTGACCAAGGAGGCCTAATGCTCCACCATGCCCTTATCTCCATGTCCTTTGTTGCTTGTATTCATGGTCAGGGGTGGAGGCGATTGCTTATCATCAGGTGACTCTTTTGGTTATTTCCCCCAATGAAATATAACAATCATCATCACTGTAAAGCCGAACGCAGTTGCAAGAGTATTCTCTGGGACATGGGTCATGGGACCATTCCAGTATTCAATGTCCATAATTTAAAATTGCGTCCTCATTTTGGTCTACTAAAAAAAAAAGAAAAAATAAAACGGGTTTTTATTGGTCCCGATCCCAATAGATCACTGGTTTTTTCATGTACTTTAACACTATTTGCTAAATTAGCAGTCAATCCATTTATTATGTAAACAGTTCTTACTAATACAGACACCAGCATATCTAGCTACCCCTAACGATAAAAGATATTTAATAAAATTTCAACTCTAAAACGAAAGTGTAAAGTTTAATATGAAATAGCTATCAACCACACTGTTACTTCATTAGGTACTTGAAAGAACTCTTTGCAAATGAAGTAAATTACCGTTACTTATTTGAAGTAGTTCCACTACTCAGTTGATTTACAGGAAAAAAATTGCTTCCAAGTTCATCCGAGACTTGCTACGTTTTTTTCTTAATTCGTTGAATTTTATTACAAGTCTATAGGTACTTTTACAAGTGGAATATTCTTCAGTAGGATGCAGCTTCTTAGACTTTCTCACATTTAAGAATATTTTTATTTGAGAAATTTTGTTCAAAGAATTTTAATGAATGTGATTATATTACTATGATGTTTTAAACCTTCAGTTATAATTACTATAAAGCTAAAAAGTTTGTTGGTTTGAATAAGCTAATCTCAAGAACTACTGATCCAAATTGAATAAACCTTTCTGTGCTGAATATTGCATTTGTCAAGGAAGAGTATCAGGTAAAATATTAATATAAAACATCACGTATATAATGTACACACACGTACATAATGTAAAATACGAAGTGAATTCTTTAGAAGACATAAAACATAGTATTTCAATAGACCATGACACGGAGACCAGACAGGTTTTCAGATGGAGTTGCAGTTCAAGCGCAATAACCGCGAAGCCTTTGAGCAGGAGAAGGAACAGGGTGATTTTAATTAATAAAGAGTCTGACACTTCCCTTTCCTTTTGCTCTCATGCAGGGCGGGAGAAGTTAGTTAATGATTTTCCAACTCTACACAGACCGTGTTCACTTCTCCATCGATGATTACGAAAAGAAACTACATTCAAGCTAAGACGTGAAGTGAACCAAGCAACATTTTAAGATAAATACCAAAACACCTTCCAACGCCTGTTCGGCCGTGGATTGCTAAAATTTTACAACGCAGCTTAAGATTTAATCAGATTATACTGTAATAACTGGCTAACAAGCGCTGATAAGTAGATTTAAACTTGTTCCTTTGCTCGTTTTAACTGGACGGAAATTATTTTAAATGAACGAAATATTTGGACCCTCGATATTAACATAATCCGCATAGGTAGGGCCAAACTTTTGGTGTTCAAAAATTTTTAGGTATCCGCTCCAAAACTGTTACAATTATTACGGATTAATTTGTATGTTTAATGTGTTTGGTTTTAAGCCTTGTGTTACCCGGTAATTGTGGGGTTTTCGGACCGAGGGATTTTATGGTAGCTCTGTGTTTGGGTTTATTCGTTTATTCTGATGGTGTTTTTAGAAAATTGGCGAAGTTAACGTTTGATAATAATAATAATTATTAATTTTGTGATTTTGAGTATTATTAGTATAGTATTGAATCAACCAGTATTGAATCGATTTAATATTTAGCAGCGAATAATGTTTTTAGTGTGTGAAGTTTGTCTCCAACAGTAATTATGTTTAAATTAAATAAAACTTGTACATTCAGGCCATTACATTTTTAGTTATATATTACTATACTTTTTTCTGACATCCTAGAACCCAAGCAATTTGAATGGTCTCCTTGTTATGTGAAGTGAATAGGCTTAGATCTGTCGTTTTCTATTTATTCGTTTTGCTAAACGACCTTGACGGATAGCCAATAGAGACCTTCAAACGCGGATCCCAAAAAAAGGGTAAAAAGTCGGAAAGGGTCGACGCCAATATTTACATAGATTCCGGTAATTCTCTAAGTTTGCTTTTTATTCAAACCAAACATGCGAGAAAGGGTGTATTTTAATATTAAGGGTAGGTTTTGTCCCTGCATCCACTGGATTATGGATTCAAAGTGGTAATAGGATAGAATTTGCTTTTGCTTGCACGTTGTGGGTTGTAATATCTTCTTTATAACGTCAAGAGTATGAATTGGAAAATAAATAAAAGCTACACTTTGACAAGAGAAGATTTGGTACAAAATGCCCCTTAGAAATAAATAAATGCGCCTACTAAAATCGACTTTCCGCATATCAATAATTATTATTATTTTTTTTTTTGGATAATTCGCTGACTCCAAAAGTTATGTTGTAATAAATACCGAGTCTTGATTTTTATCCTGGTTATATCTCCGTATTACTAATAACTGATCACAAAATTGACGTATAAGGCAAAAGAATATTAAGCTTATAAGTAAATTTAAAATTGAAATCAATCACAAGTTCTACTAAGGTAATTTAAACTCTCAGAAGTACGAAATTATTATTTCACCTAATTTACCTATTTCATTTTCTAAGAAATATTGCAAAGGCCTTTGCTATCAACATTATTGACACGTGGAAGCAAAAACACACATCCTCAAGCCTACACAAACTTTGACACAGAAAACATTTTTCCAACATATTTGCACGAACACAGTATAATTAGTTGGAAAATAAAAACTTTTCTCTCGTGTTGCTTCATTAGTAGACTGTATCGCGGTGATTGATCGACTTAATGATTAACTTAAGTTTTAAATAATTAGCAGTTATGAATTCGACGCTTCGGGCGGCCATTTTGTTCGTACTTGTTTTTACAAAATGGCGTTCTAAAATGATGGTAAAAATTTTGTTGTTAGAAAGAAAGAAAGAAAGAAAATAAATTTATTCTGCCACAGTGTAGGGCACACGAAAATCACAAACATAAAGCAAAAAATAGAAGATTCAAAAAATAAAAAAAAAACAAATTAAAAATAGAATAAAAAGAAACAAAAAGGTACCTAAAATAACCAAAAATTAATAAAAAATAAAGTGTGGTGTGCCTCACAGCTGCGCCAAAAAAGGTTCAGTTCAGCATGTATGCCAGACAACTAGTGCCTGACGCTGGTTTTCAACTGAACCTTGTTATAGAATAATTGGTTTTGAAAGTGAATAAGTATCATAATTATTGTATTTATTTTATTAAGGATTAAAAATCATCTTTTTTTCTACTAACCTGAATAGGGTTAGATGAAGTGTGAGAATCTTACTGAATAAAAACAAAGTGGTACTTACAACATTGAGTTTGACATACAATTGCGTTTTTTTGTCAAATCAATATAGTCTCATTGTTTATATTATAATATTGGAAACAGTGTTGCGTTGCCAAACCCATTTGCTCCACGTTTTTTCAAAAAACTATCTGACGGACAAATTCTTCGTCGGATTTGAAGTACAGTAGACATACATCTGACATCAAAAAATCTGCAAATAATCCACTAATTCGATTTGACATTTACCGTCAATCATTTTTCAAAAAAGAAAATTCGATTCGATCTTTGAATGCAAACGCCCACGATATGACAGAGTCATCAAATTGATTTCACCATCAAACACTTCACACTGCAATCAGTTATTGAATTGAAGATATCAGTAAAGTGATAAATATAAAATCGTGATAGCCAATAGCAGTTCATTTGAATATCACACATCGTTATAACTTATAACTTTATTAACAAAGATGAGAGTCCATTATAGCTTGACCTCTCTGCTTTTCTTTCCGGGTTCATAACCTATGATATTGGAATTTTCTTTTTCATTGATAGAATCGTCAATTTAAGATTTTTGGAGTAAACACCAATATTGGCCATACTAGCTTAGTTCTATAGTTAATTTATTAAAGGCTAATTCATGTGAAAGAAAATTCTTATCCGATTCAAATTCAACTGTTCCAACTGATTTCTAAAAAGTTTATTTTCTTAATTCACTAGTCGATCTACAAGACCATTATTGGTACTATGTAGTTGACGATTTTAAAATACATTATAGTTCAAATTATACTGGCCATATTACCTGACACTGTGATGCAATATTTGACATGAATTAAGAGCTGGTTGAAGCCGAACTCCGAGAAAATTTTGATAGTGTTACGTTACTATTCTTTATTTTCATCGTCGTCGGCCCTAGTGGGCCTCATACACGGGTGGTCTGGTGGTTCTTTATAGCACTAGCCAAATACGCGATTAAGTGGTCCTGTGGAACCTACCTACAATTTCCTCAAAGGGTTACCTCATAATATTATATAAATACTTACTAGAGTCAAAAAACAGCCGGAAACGATTGTCTTAATTTTAAGAGCCCATAGCTAGTTCAAGTGTAGGAGAGCCAAGCTTAGGAGAGCAAACTCGGTAACCTCACTGTGAGGTCCAATCCGTCTCCCTCCTCTTATCCCTTCTCAATCTTAAAATATCCTTAACCCTTATTTCTAAAAGGCCGGCAACGCACTAGTGACTTCTTTGACGTTGCGGTTGTCCACGGGCGGGGTCGACTACTTCCATCAGGTAATTTGTCTGCTCGTTTGCCGACCTATTCTTAACCCCAAACGGCCTTCAACGTATTTGCTACTCCTCTGGTATTAATAAGCGATGCTGATCGCTTACCATCAGGATATCTGTTTTCTCATTCACTACCCTATCCAATAAACATAAAAGCTTATTACCAATGTATTCGTGCTGTTTTAGTTTTACGTGTAATTAATATGCCAAATGTGATAGGTTTGGAACGCACTGCCCCGCAGCTATCATTACTGAAGTCAGGCGTGAATCGTGATCATCTGCTCGTTCCCATACGTATAGTTTGCGAGGTTATGTTTAGGGATCAGTTTTCATGCTTTGTTTGTGTGTGTTTAGTGATGGGATTAGAAGAAATAATTAGGGTGAATAGGAAACTGCTGTAATGTAGTAGATATGAGAGTCTGTGGAGTTTTGCAGGTCGATCTTAGGCGAGTTAAGTGAAGTGGGGAGTCAAAAGAGTTTGGATACTTGGAGACTCACAAGTCACTACACGTGAATGAAGTTATACGAGCACCCAGCTGCTTTGCTACGTTTTGCATCTGGTTTGGTTACTACAATTATTTATGTAATCTACAAATTGTTCATATATATTTGTCAACGCTTCAACGCTTAGCACTTCTATCCTTTTCACAATTTCAAAGAAGGTTTTTGTCACAGCAACTTTTATACATATCAAATTCACGTGATCTTGAACCGAATCAAAGCGTGTAATCTAATCGACCGGATCTAATTAACCAACATTTTCATGTATATATATTCATAAAGCACACCAATCATTTTAGTTTTGTTTGAAATAAATTATAATCAAAATATATGATATATAATTATAAACTAGTCTTCAAAATTTGCATATTGTTTACGTTATTCACAAGAAAACTGATGTAACTAACAAGTTCAAGAACTTCGTTACAACACTGGTTAACTTTTTCAAAGGTTACTTAATACAAATTAAATTTTGATTAAGATAAGAAAATGTTTAGGTTTGTTTCATAAGAAATAATTTTTACTTTTTCAAATGCTTTGTTATTTAATTTTGATTAGTAAGAGCAGAAATGCTAGCAAAAAGAAAGAGGCTGATAAAAATGAAGAAGTAAATGCACCATAAGGGCATCAGGTCTATTCGATTTTCAAAGTTTTAAACTTTTAAAACAATATTCAATACCACGGAGGTTAGAATTGATACATCATATACTTTATTGCTGAGTTTTTTATTACAATTTTTCAATGTGGTCTGAAATAAAAATGTTTGTTTATAAGAATTAGATAACAAAATATACACGGTATGCGTACACCACAGCATAGACAGATTGTTAGAGAAAAAAGGTTGAAAAGAATCCACGGAGTACATTGTACAATATCTAGTCCTTTCTTAAAAAAAATCGAAACTATACAATGAGTTCTATTTTTAAACATAAATAATTAAACACAAAGAATGTGGTAGACTGTCAAATCTATTTTGTAATACGGTCGTTCATAAAGTGGCTTTTAATGATCTGATTTGAATAAAGATATTTTGACTTGAGCAATTAAATACGGTTATAAACACCTAACTTGACCTTTATGTTACACAATATTGGTGTCCAATTTTTGTCAAACTGGTCTTCCGGGTGTCTTCAAATTCTTTATAGTGTAAATAGTATATTAACTTACAGTGACAATTTTTTATGCTAATAGAAAAGTCAGTTATCCCAATATTACAAAATTAGTCTTTAAGCGAACGGATTATCTGCCTGAACAAGTGGCATTTATTATATTTCCATCTCTATCATAATTATTGTGATTTAATACTACATTTAAACTCAAATGTAAGAAAAACACTTAATTTTTTTTAAGCAATGATAGGATCACGGAGAACTAAAATAATATCTGTAGATATTATTTAAAACCAAAATCACGTTACCTAATAGCTGTTTAAATTGACCTCCACCTGTACATTTTTCTAGCATACTGTACTAATTTTTAAATTAAATATCTTTTGTATATTTTGTCAGCCAGTAATTTTTAGCAAGAAATAAAATACTTTTTCATTCTATTTATTACTTGAAATAAAAACTAACGTACAACATTATGGCGTCCTAATAAAATAAACTGTTGTCGTGTGTAAGTACATACAGGGAACTGAGTGTAGAGCACGACAATTATAAATAATACTCCAATTATATTGTTTACATTCAGCATATATTACTTTCCCTGTAAACTACGAGTATAACCATGAGGATCAATATTATAAGGCTACTCATAACATTGAGTCTATTAAAGCACGTGTATTCGCCTATTTTGCTTATGTGGTAATCTATTGTATTGCCTTTCTACACACCAAATTCCAACCAAATAGGTCCAGCCGTTTTTGCGTGAAAGGATAACAAACACATCTATATATTCTCACAAACTTTCGCATTTTTAATATACTAGCTAATCTCACGCGCTTTCACCCGCTGCTAGGCTCCATTTAATCGTAGCGTGATGTTTTATAGCCTATAGCACTCAGGAACATTGTGGCTATCTATCAGTGAAAGAATTTTGGCAATCCGACCAGCTGCTCTAAAGATTACCCCCTACATACAAACTTACTACCTCTTTATAATATTAGTATAGAAGCAGGATTTTTATTTAATTACGTTTGATTGAATGTTTTATCTCTAATCATCGGAATTATGGCAAATGCTATGACTAAAGGCATTAATGTCCACTTAGGATTTGAGCGATTCAGTTGACAATCCGAACTGTAGTAACGTGACGAGGCGATAACGTCACAGACAGGGGGCACCGAATGATAAGTGTAATTTGTTTCGTTTTCAGTTTTGTACACAATTTACTGATATAAACAGACACAGGTATTTTAATGTACAAAAATTGTTAGTATTAGTATTTAATTTTACATGTTAGTATTTAAAGAAAATAAATATTAAATTCGCATTCTCATTAAAAATTAAGGCTAGCTGCTCGGCTCCAAATAATCGTAGCGTGATGTTTTATAGCCTATAGCACTCAGGAACATTGTAGCTATCTATCAGTGAAGGAATTTCGGCAACCCGACCAGCGGTTCCAAAGATTACCCCCCTACATACAAACTTACAAATTTTACCTCTTTATAATATTAGTATTGATATTGTGTTTTTCGATTGCACATTTGGAGATGTCCTAAACAATGTAAATTGTACAATGATTATAAACCTGTGTAGTTATTTTAACCGATTTCTTAGACCTTAAATACGTAAGAACCTAATACCTTCGTCCAAAACAACATCAAATCAGAATATCATTACAAAGGAAAATTTTCCAAAAAATACGAAAATATTGAAACGATTTTCTCGTCTCCCGTTATTTCGGGAGCCTGCTAATTTCGTGATAAATCTCTCGAGATTACCCTTCGAGAAGTGCTAATTATGTTTTTATACGATAGCGAGAATGAAAGGAGGTTGTTGATAAATAATTAGGAAGGTACCTAAGCTTATGGCGTTCATGAGTTGTCTGTTCCGTTCTCGCCGTAATACATAAGTAAGTAATCAAAGTGGACTGCTTTTGTTTTTTTTTGCATTTGTATTTGCAAAAATTGAAGAATCGGATATAACATCATTTTATTAAACTTCATCTGTTTTTTGTCCTAAATAAATAAAATAAAATAAAATAAACATTAAATTTAAAATTTCGTGTGACGTCATCATTCAGTACATTTAGTACTTTGTGATTATATAGCTAGCTCTTACTTAGCCAGTACTAGTTTGTCATTCAAGCAGAAACAAATTCGGTTAATATTTTTAATTATCTAAGTGACAGATTGCATTGATTTTTAATTTCAATACCTAACTCTGTATCTAGACATTATTTATTATCCGTTTATTAACTGTTAACAATATTTTTGCAAATTTTATTATTTGGAACCATGAGTATAAATGTGGATGGACGGAGAGCGAGAGGGAGACCAAAAAAAATAGGGATGGATTGTGTGAGAAGTGATATGGAAGACAGAGGAGTTAGCGATAGCGTGACGGATGACAGGACAGAATGCAAACAAAACGGGACAAGGGTAGGATGATGATGATGATGATGATGATGATGATGAGAACCCAAACTTCAATAGATTTCTGAAGGCAGTCAATGACTTAATTTTTCTGCGTTCTTATCAAACTAAAACCTTTTTTTATAAAATACATCACTATCTCCTCTTTAATACAATACTACCGTTTGTTCTCTACATTACATTGCCGTGGCATAGAGGTCATAACTCCACAAACATAACCCTTTTCTCTCTGCAGCCTCTTAAATATTTGCTTTAATTTTCAAGTTCAGTGTCAACCAAGGGTGAGGAGTTTATGGCTAAAGATGGGCATCGGGCATGTCTGGTAATAATTTATACTGTGGGAAATTGTAAAAGTATATTCTATACTGATGTGTTTTAAAAGTATTAGGTAAAGTGAACTCGTGTTTGATTGGTGCGTCAAGCAGACTTTTGTCTTATTTTTTTAAAGCGATGCATCTTGTAAACATGTCTTGGTATATGTATAGCAAAAGGCATAATATCTCATTCATCCATCTTCCTATAATTTCAAGATATAGAATTCTAATAGAGCGTTACATTTCAATAAGTTTCGTTGTAAAATAAATTCTTCGTAGTAAAAAAGGAATGTGATTACGTACGACGCACGTGTTTTCATAAATAAAAAGTCTAAAAGTGTATTTTTTATTGTGTAGTATAGACTATAATAAAAATATTTAGCTGAAATTCAAAATTTCACAACTAGCTCGCGACTTTATTCGCGTGATTCTTGCAGATTTTTGGTATATGAACTATCTTACGTCATTTCTCGAGTTCCAAACTATGTCTGTACCTAATTTCACAGAAATGGGTTCAGTAGTTAAGGCGTGAAGAAAAGACAGACAGACAGAAAGACAGACAGACAGAGTTACTTTCGCATTTATAATATTTGCTTGGATGTATTATACTGTAATAATTTATAATCCAAATCGGTTGGATAAATATATCAACAACAAATAGCCTTTGACTATTATATTTTCATACATGGCAGTACAACTTTGTTCTCAATACTCAGCTTTTTATTGCTTCTGTACTGTAGATACATACAGGCGATAAAACAGTTTTAGCTTCGCAACCAAACAGCCAAGTCTCGACAGTGTCTATTAATTTATGAGCTGCGTCAAAAGTAAGTAAGGGAAAACAGTTGATTTTATGTTTCTGCTAAATGCTTTAAGAGCTCATAGATATTTTGTTCTGTCACTCATTCCCATGGCTGCTAGGCTAGTGTAAGCAGATGTTAAAGGAATGACGACACGGTAAGATAAATAAAAAAATAGTTTATTGCGTGAAGCAAAAGAAGATAAATCATCAGAAATAATAATAATTTAAAAATATTTATTAAAATATTATCAAAAACATTTTTGTTTGTGTCGTTAATATAAAAATAATTTAAATTTAGAAATGGCAGCTTGCTACGGTAACACATAATATAAAATGTATCTAATACATCGTGACGTCACACGATATTCCTAATCAATTGGGATATCCACAAAAAAAAATGGATTCCAAAAGAAAATAATAAATACTTGTCTTTTCTTTGTCAGGGGAAAATCATCCAATGACTTCTCCTTGTACTAACTTATCTACCAGATGAATATAAATAAAGAGTCAATAATATCAATATTTTATTACTTGCAAAAACCTTCACCAATTACTCTTTCGATTTCACACTACAACATCAAAAGAAAACACCTCTGCTTACCCTCCTACCAAAATATCTGTTGTAACATTTCATTAATATTTTCAAAAGGGTTAATTGTAAATTAATCAAGCGCAATACAACAGTAAACAACTTAATTTGACTTTTATTACTTCCTACAAAGAAACTCTTATCCTTTGTCCCTTGTTTAAGAAACTTGCGAAGCTTGAGAAAGCGATGAAATTTCCTGAATACTCGAATAATATCGTAACGAAAGGTTTAGCAATTAAATTTGAAAGTCGGTCAAGAAACTGATAATTGAAGGCTAGTGAAATAATCGATACACGTACTAAAATAATAAAAAATAATATTTTAACAAATAATATTTCGGTTCAAATATAAGTGTGTGAGCCATGCTTCGGCACGAATGGGTCGGCTCGACCAGAGCGATTCTACAGCCTTACAGAAAACTGGCGTGAAACAACCACAGCGTTGTATTTCGCCATGTGAGTGAGGTTACCGGAGGCCCAATCCTTACCCTTCCGAGTCCCTAAATCTCCAAATCTCTAATCCCTAAAAAGTCGGCTACGCACTCATAACACCTCCGTTGCGGGTGTCCATGGGCGGCGCTGATTGCTTACCATCAGGTAATCCATCTGCTCGTCTGCCGTACTATTACATAAAAAAAATAGATTCTTATTTGTTTTATAGATCAAGGAAACGGATTACCTGATGGTAAGCAATCTGCGTCGCCAATAGTTACTCGTAACACCAAAGCAATGCGTTGCTGTTCTTTCGTGCGTTGTAAGAGATTATTAATTAAGATGATTTGGAGAATGAGGTTGGGTTGAATAATTGGGCCTCTAGCTCACCCACACGGCGAATTCGTTATTTTCTCAGACCATGATATAACTCCTAATGAGCCGACCCATTCGTGCTTTTTTTAATCGTGGTTTTCTCACACTTAAACATTATAGTTCTCAAATGACACACTCTGCCTTCATTAGAATATGGACCTAATATTCGCTTGTTGTTAAAGAACATTAAAGGACGGCTAAAGACGATAATGTGATATACCGTTATTAATCATTTTAATATGTAATAATAGATTTTACCTATGAGATTTTTTTTTTTAAAAAAAACCTTGCCCCACTTTAGGATTTTCTCCTGTGTCGTGGGTGCGTTTACAAACATACAATTTCACATGGACATCACACCCAGACCCGGAACAACAATCTGTGGATCACACAAAGAGTTATTCCGTGCGGGAATCGAACCCGCGACACGTGGCGCGGCCGCGCGGCAGCCAGTTGCCCAGCTACCGCGCCAATCGTGCAGTCAAGGTACTAATGTACTAATGTACGTGTAGGCATGGATAAATAAAATCATGAATGAAATTGGTAAAACAATAACCGAAAAAGTGTCTAAGAATGCTAATAAAGTTATCCATTTAGGAAAAGCACAAGTTGCGTAATACCACGATAATATTATAATAAAATTACGCACAGACCAGACCGAATAACTGAATAAGCAATCTAGAAGAAACAAGACAAACACGAAAACGAAAAAATCACTCAGACTTAGAAACTAAAGCTAACCTTTACTAAATGTCTTATAAATTATTTAAGACACATGTGTACTATTGATTTGTACAATCACCAACTGCTATTACTAGAGCTTGATCAATTTCAAAACACTTTTGATTCTACCCAAAAAAATCTTAACTGATCCCACTCGAAATAATCAATAAAAATAAAAAAAGATTTGTTTTTTTACGTCATTATTCTCTAATTTATTAAAGACAAGCTTTTACCCGCGACTCCGTTCGCGTCTAATAGTGATTTCCTGCATATTTTAGGTATAACAACTAGGATAGTTTTTATGTCCTTTCTCGAGTTCCAAACTATGTCTGTACCAAATTTTACGGAAATCGGTTCAGTAGTTTAGACGTGAAGAAAAGACAGACAGACAGACAGAGTTACTTTTGCATTTATAATATTAGTTTGGATTATTAAAACACCAACAACACTTTTATTACAATTTTGTTTATTGGTAACTAAATCCAAGGTAATCCAATACACACGAAATTCAATAGTATAGCGAAGATGTTCCGTGGCCTCGGTCGGAGCAGGAGAAGAAGTAGGGTGGCTTTTAGTCAGAAAGAGAAGTCTGACATCTCTTTCTGATATCTCACCCCACTGACTTGACTTTGACTAAGGCGAGAGAGTCATACGATGATTTCCCCCTAAAATAAAGCACTTTTTTCGAAGACTATACCCTTATAAACCAATTATTTTACAGATCAAGTTAATTCTACGTAAAAAGGTAGTGGCGTCTGGACGAGTGTGGCCTAAATGAGGGTCTATGACCATAAATAATTATGTACCGGAGCGTGCGTGACAAAAAACTACTAGGTATTACCTATAGTTAACAAGCTCACTGTGGTCGGATAATGGTGATTGGTTTTTTATTATTGGTGCTGATATTAAGTGTGGTTAAGGAGACGTATCTTTGTCGTGTTTGGTTTTTAAGAGAGAGAGAGAGAGAGAGAGAGAGAGAGAGAGAGAGAGAGAGTTTCACACTCACTGACTAAAACATTTCCTGTACTAACTTCTGCTAGTATTCATTCCTTTGTATCCGATTACGCTTGACCTACGCATTAAGCGTACTAGCACTTCATCCCAGTAGCAGCAATACGGAAGGTGGTTTTAGGTTGGTTTTAAGACATTAAGTTCTTTTTTTAAGTCAGACATACACTTACTAGAAATTTATTTCAGTCGGGTAACTTTACTGACTAAACAAAGCTGGAAACATTCTCACCTGTCTATAAGTACCTATTTTGATAATTTTCCCCTGACAAAAAAGTCTAAGGCTGAGGTACATTTGGAAAAAACAGTTGTGCCTTTTTGTTAATGAAATCTCCTTGACATGTCATCGACAACAGTGTCTTAGAAACATATTTTTACGTAAACAGCTTCAAAAAAAACCAGTCAATTAAATTGATACGCCGATGTAATTTAAAATGCTGTAGGACAGTTTAATGTCAACAAATTAGTAGTGAAACATTAATGTTTAATTTCCATGGAGCCAGGACATATTTCAATGACTTTACTAAGTATGTATTAGTATATGAATTTATGACTATTATTTTGATAAATATTTGCTTTGTAGTAAAAATTGTAATTGTTTAAAATGTTGTTTTTTTACTCAGAACACAATACGATTCATAACTAAGTTTCTTTATAGCATGAACGTGTTTGAATTAATGTCGGAGAGACATGTTTTGGGACAAAAGAGCTCTGCTTGACTGGTGTGATACCACGGCCTTACAGAAATCTGGCGTGAAACGTGTATTTCGCCGTGTGAGTTACGTTCCCAGAATCCCAAACTTAATCCTCAATACCCTATACCCCAAAAGGCGACCAATACTCTTGGAAGTCCCCGGGTACTGCAGGTAATTATGAGCGGTGCTGATTGCTTACCATAAGGCGATTCGTCGGCTCACTTGCCTCCCTATCCCATAAAACAACGAAGAAGACCCAAATATGCGATTGCCTTGCCAAAGTACGAAAATCAAAATGAGTAATTATCATCATAATTTTAAACTTTTTGTAAACTTCTTACAAGCATAACCATTTTCCATGCAAATCAAAGCATACTCAAAGTATAGGACGTACTAAGTAAAATGATGAACATAAAACTTCAATATCAGCAGTAATACGCATATCAATGACTATACGAACCCAACTATAACTTATAAGACTTCAAACCGAATCAACTTCGATAAAATCATATCAATGTATAGACATAGTCTCAACAGCATAGAACAATCACAACAGCAATCAACAGCTTAGAATATAGGCCACACTCATTTTCATGCTCTGCCGCTTTGTCACGTGCGCTGTTCCATATAACACCTTCCATATTCAGAAACACTCCTGAATAAGCACATTCTCAATTTTCACTGAGCTTCAAAGTAAACTATGTTAGTCTAGAGCTTAGTTGAAGACCACGACACCACCTATCTTCGTCCTGAGAGCAAAATTTTGTGTTGAATCAATTTTCGGTCGTGTTTCGTGTTGGTTAAGGCTTGTTTTACTATGATTGTGTTTGGTTTTGGACATTCTAAAAGGAGATCTTGTTCGATTACTTGCCTGTCTATGTGTTACCAAATATATTCTTTTGCCATTTTTTACGACTGCGGCAAGACAGTACGGTTACGATTTTTAATGAGCTATTTAACGATACTAAAATAAAGTCTACACAAAATATGTTTTATAAAATTGAACCTAATCTCGTTAAAGGTAAAATATAAAATAAAATTGCTAAGCACTCAGTGTCTAGGAAAAAGATTTGAAGAAAAACGTAAAAGGAATCTGTGTAGCCACTCATGCAGAAAAATGAGGACTCCTTAGATATCTATACAATGGATTTAAAAGAGAGAATTTCTGATGTACAGAATATTATTCAATAGAAATTAAACCGACTTGGTACTTAGTACGAAATTAATTTCATTGTTTTAGAAAAAAATAGGACAGAAAATTTACTTTAGATATGTAATAATATTTATCTTAGGAATAAAAACCTGAGGTGCTAATTAAAACAAAACCAATTGCAGACTATCAATGCCGATAATATTTAATTATCTTTCTACGTAATATGCCACTTGTTTTGAAAATAAAATTGTCCAAATAATTATTTGGAAAAAGATAAGACTTAAATTCTTACAAAACAGGCTATCTATCTTTACATCATCACTGTTATCTGAATATCCTGAGGTTAAAAGACGAAACTAACTAAAAATTGACTCTTTTTCAAAAGCAAAACATCTCAGATAGGTCTCATATAGCATTAGGAACTGTAGAGAACCGTGCAAGGTTCATCAGAAGTAATCTTTTGGCAAAGATAACATGTTTATTAAAAACCACAGTAGCTGATAGTGTGTGAATTTTTAATAAACCACCCATTTTTCAAAGTCTTTGTAAAGAGGTCTTTACATTTTCAAATGTCATTCGTACATAATTCGTTGACCTTTAGATAAAGTACTAATCTGTAGCTAATAAATTACTCTAAAATGTCGCGTCGGGTTCTCACCGGAAGTTTTATTCAAATGACAAAATTTATTTCTTTGTATCTAATGTTCGCTACGAAAATCATTAAAAACACAATACGAGTAGTCACGTTAGTCATTAAAGTGTTTTTGTGACCTCGGCTTTACAATGACCGAAAAAAAAAATAAACAAATGTACGTGAAAAAATGGCGACACACGATTGATTTGTGTAAAAAATATGTTTTGTAATGTATCAACAACATGTCAATCGATTGTAAATGATTTAGATTAGTATTATAAAAAATCTATTACCTTTATAATTGATACATGATACTTGTATTTCTTTCGCAAAAAAACAATTAATAAAAGTTAAATTTTTAATTTCGTATTCATTTTTAATTGGAACATGCCTGTCTATTAAAAATACACATGTACTTAGTAAATTAATAACTTGTACGCAAAACTAATGTAGTATATGCCAGAACTATAAATTAATTTTGAATAAAATCATTTAGGAATATAAATTATTTCACATAGTACGCATACATATTCAGTCTAAATATTTTCGTAAATACCTATAATTAAACACAGCCTATGGTTATTAAAATCACTAATCATTTTAATTCCGTTCCTAATTCAATAGTCATAGGATTAAAATTAATTAAATTTTCCACTCATGTCTAATTAGAATTAAATAATCATAACACGTGAAACTTACTTGAAATAAACTTCCAAATCCCAGAATATTAAGTAACAACCATTCACGACTACACCTGTACATCCATTCACAAAAACCAACGAAAACTGTTGACACAATCCACTTAGTATTTTTTTTTTCAATTATCACTGAACACACTCAAAATTTCTCCCGAAAACACAGTTTCCATGCAAGTCAAAAATCCAACTAGAAGGAAATATTACGACGAAAATTTTCTTTTGTCACGAAAATCGGTTTTCGTCGGACGATACGTTCGGAGCGGGGATCGTCGCGACGTCGTTCGTCGTCGGTTGCCCGATGGGAACTGAGGTCCGTAACGATACCTGCAGCGACACGCACACAAATGCATTCCACGCATACACAAAAGCGCCAGAACTTGCGCTTTAAAGCTCGACTCCACGTGCCTGTACTTTTTTGGTTTCTGTTTTTTACTTTTTTTTTTGTTTTTTGTTTTTTCTGGTGACTTTTTTTTTTGGTAGCATCTGTAAATTAGATCTGAGGGTTTTTGTAACACTTCCGTTAAGCGGTTTATGAGGTTTTAATTCTGCGGAAGATTGAGATGTTTTCTTAGACGACGGGACGTATGGTTTTTGTTGTGGTTTTTTTATTTTACACAGTGTCGTGATGTCGACAGAGTGTGTATTTTTTATGCGCATAATTTTACTTGTTACCTCTTGCGGCTAGATAATACATACAAATACGCCTAAACCTGCGATTAAATAATAGTAAGATTTTTATAAATAAGTAAGATTTTTATCAATAAATATAAATCGCCTTATTACTTAATATTTTTTTTTATAAAAAAGCGTTGGATTTTCTAGGATTTTCTCCTGTGTCGTTTGTGCGGTTACAAACATACAACTTCACTTATACATGACACCCAGACCCGGAACAACAATTCGTGGATCACACAAAGACTTGTAGGAGTAATACTTTATTTTTCTACTATTTAATGGATGTTATTAAACATAACAACCTTTACCTTCAATCACTAACTCTATGTATAAAAAGAAACTCTTAGTCTATCTGTAAAAAAACGAATTAAAATCCGTTGCGTAGTTTTAAAGGTTTAAGTATACATAAGGATAAAGAGACAGAGAGAACAACTTTGTTTTATAACAATGAAACAATTAATTTATTTTTGTAAATAAGCCATAAAACAGCACTTTTACACGTCAAAATTATATGTAAAAAAACTAGATGAAGTCGGTATTCCCTATCTGACTACACTGAGAAGAAAATGCCGAAAAAAATTCAGAGGTATATTAAGTAGTGAAAAAAAAACCACTGAAACGATTGTAATAAAATAGAACTTGAACAATTAATAGAATTTTCTAGTAGCACCACCATTTTCCATGAAAGTTTAATTCACTGCAGATATTGGTATTCTTTTACTTTTTCTTCGACTGCTTCAATCCTCATGTGGTTTGGTTTCATTCCAGGTCGAACCAAGAAGTATTGTTGAAATTTTCAATTTTAAAGTTCTTCGTTATAGCAAGGAGTTTGTTATCGTACCTGATAGAAAAAAGTTTTGTAATGTCGTACTGGTTAGGAAGTTAAGCCAAAAACCAATGTGACTTTTTCTGAGTTATATGTACTTAGACTCTATAATTAGTTCTACAATTATTTAGACACCACTGGCAAATGGTGAGAGAAAACCTTAACTTAAATTTTTTAATTGTATATACGTTTGAAATCGCCAGTTCGCCTTAAGCAAGCGTGATGATCCTCAAATCTTCTCCTTTCCGTGTAAGAAGAGGTCTTTGCTTAGCAGTGGGCACTTATAAGCTGATGATGTGATGAAATGTGGATAAAAATTTAAACCCTCCCCGATGGGAGACGGGCGTAACGATATTTATACTTAAATTGTAAATGGGAATTAGTTAATAATTAAAAATTAAATGGTGAGTAATTAGAAAAAATGTATCCTTAAAGGCAAAAACTATTTTTTTTTTCAAATTTCTTTGCATTTCTTTATTTGCAGCTGTTTTTAGTTTCAGTTTAACGAATTTTGGCTGTCAGTATGGATTTGCCTATGTGACATTTTTTTTTCGTTCACTACGATTTACACACATCCTGTAAAAGACTTGTTTTTAAGCTATCAAGCTTAATATCCATGACAACGGGGATTTAATAAGGACATGACTTAAACAATTGCAGAATCAAATAAGTAATGTTAGTGATTTTCAAAGTAATAACCATTTTCTTGCTCTTTTACTACTCACTATTGTTTAACCAATGTATTTTGCCTTATGAATAGTAAAAGTGCTAAAATCCAAAACTCTAAATTAAAATGAAAAAAAGAAAAGCTAAGTTTATCGAGTGGATTTAGGTGTCTAAGAAATGAAATATTTTTTTTTCGGAAACAAATAAAATAAAACCAGATCTTTTTAAATTTTCATCATTCAACGTACTCGAATCGTAAAAATTTAGATATCTGGATTAATAGTGGATAAAAAAATAATAATTTTACAGCGAAACTACCGCAACTAGAGAATTATTTTTTTATGTAGTAGGTCGGCAAACGAGCAGACGGATTACCTGATGGTAAGCAATCAGTGCCCCCCATGGACACCCGCACCCGCAATGGAACAGTTACAAGTGCGTTCCCAACCTTTTAGAGATTAGAGATGTGGAGATTTATGGATTGGGGGAGGTGAAAGATTGGGCCTCCGGTAACCTCGCTTACACAACGCTGTGGTTGTTTCACGCCGGTTTCCTGTGAGGCCGTGGTCGAGCCGACCCATTTGTACCGAAGCGTGGCTCTCCCACACTTAATTAAACACATTTTAGTGATTACTTCCAATATTTCTAAGCCATTATATTTTAGAAGCACATATCATAGACTGGTGATAAAGGCAATGATATATTGCACTCAAGTTCCGGAAGAGAAGAAGGAACACGGTTCAGTTCATTCGTCAGTATGAGTATGATACTCCCTCTCGCCTCAGCCAATGCCAGATGACCTTAGGCCTCCTTAAAAAAGGAGTAGAAAAGAAAAGGGCTATGGTCAAACTATAAAAGTGAACACTTACAAAAGTGCACTCTGCTGATCAAAGGCCTCTTCTCACACGGGGTAGGTTTGATTATAAATGGTGGATTGGCACTTCCAAAGTGCTAAGAGAAAATTAAGTTTAGGGTTCCTCGTGATGTTTTCCTTCATCATAATATGCCAGTGATATCTAAGGAATCTTAGAATGTACACATAAAACTGAGAAAATGTCACATTGGTACTAGCTAGCCAACTTTTTAAACCTACTTTGTATGAGTGAAACAGGAGCCATAAACCTCTGTGCCACCAAAAAACCAGTTACTCCTTTATTACACTCAAAATATAGATCTTTAAGAATAAAGATTGTATAAAAACATTAACAATAATAAGGTATACGTTCACCATTACGTACGCACGGAATAAAGGCGACGTCCCACTAATTTGATGTGAGGTAACGTGACGCGCGGGAATATTACGATGTGAGCCTGTTCCCAACAATTATGAACGTAATTTTATATAAAGTAAACAATTTAATGTATTTTCCGATCGTTTCTTTCCTTGTTCTGTTGTTTACTTAACGTTTATATCCTTTTTTCTCTGTGGGTTTATGTCAGTGAACTGTAGGCCTTAATTATATTTTTTATTATTATATACAAACGCGACGGTAGGCTGCGCGACGTCGCCGCGTCCGCGCACGCTGCTCATGAGGAAGAACCCCTCTGTGGTTCGAAACTAGTAGAGCTTTTCTCAACATTCACACGTGAGTAACCCGCGAATTTTAGTTAATTTAGTATGTCTCACGATAGTTATTATAAAAATATATACAAACGCTCGTTTCTGTCAACGGATTTGTGCCTGTAGTACCAGAGTTTAAAGTAGCCTTTTGTTATTCTAGACTGAGATCCGTTTTTCACATTTCCATATCCATATATTCATACATAGTTGTGAACTTTTGTATTTACAATATAAAGTCATTGATTGCCAACGACTAACTGTCAGTTGAGAGCACATTATCCACTAGCATGGCCCACAGCGTCTCCCATGGCGTTCAACGTGTTAAGGATCCGTGGCAATTACAGTTACAAGCTAAATTTTAAAAATGAGCCACACTAATATGATTAGATTTTTTGATGAAAGAACGACAACATGTGAATTAACTGAGACAAACTCTACCGATTTCAACTCACAACGGGACTCTTATTCATAAGCAGCGTGTTTTACGCGACGCGCGTATATTTCACATCTTACTGTAAGTTATTATACAAAATTTAAAATTTTTGTCACGTAAATATAATATAATAGTAGGAATAGCTACTTTACACTTAATTACCTTATTTTAAATTTGATTTTGAAATTTCACTATCGTTATTGGTTGTTTAAAAAAATAACCAATAATAACAACATAAAATAAATATATGAAAAGAAAAATATTATGACAACGCTAGTTGACTGATTAAGCCGAACAACATCCAATGTACAATTTGACACAATAATACTAATTTTCATAACCAAACTGAATAAATACTAACAACGTAAGCCTCATTTAGTATCGTCCTCGAACATGCAACACTGCATCATTACATTCAATAAAACAAACATTGGCGACAAACATTATTATAACAGAATGAGTCAGAATGTTTGCCCAATATTTGTTCAATCGAGTGGACGCCGTCAGTTAGCAGTAGCGGCTTCGACACTCGACCTACTGAAGAATGACTTTTATTTATTTTTACTTACTATATTTTTTAACTTAGCTTTAGTTGTGTGACTACGCTTCTGTTTTAAATTATTTTAAAATATATTTTGAGGGTATTCGATGGAGTTCTAAGCTTTTCCTTTAAAAGTAAGATGGCAAATTATATATTTTTTTGCGTTGTTTCCTGCCTGAACTGAGCACCGGCCTGCCCTTAAGAAATTTATCGGCGATGTAGACCTCTAGAGTCCGGCCATAGTCGAGGCCATGGTGCGGAGTGAACGGAACTGAGGTGCCTCTTTCTGCCCAGCTCCTCCTCCTCGAGCGGAACGTGTAACAGATCTATCCTCCTCATGCCCGAGCCGCCGCATTTGAAGACACTCCAGGCGTCGGGTATCAAATCAAATCTGCGGACGGCGAGCAAGGGTAGCTCACCGCGTGACCAGAACCAGACAGAGGTGGGTCCCAACAAGGTCAATGTTTATTTGGGGTTGCGGCGCAAACCCAATAAGATACCGAGGCTTCAGTGTAAAGCAGTTGAAGAAATGGGCTGGTTATTAGTCAATTATGGTCCGACGTTCCCTGCACCCTATATGCTATATTCCACCCGCGCGAGAGAAGAGATTAAATGATTTCCCCCTAATAAAAGGGCATTACTGCGCTTGACCCGCAAATCCAGCTAAACGTTATTATACAATAACTATAATTATTTTGGGTTACGATTGTATAAATAACTAGCTTCTCTCGCGCGGTTTCACCCGCTGCTCGGCTCCATTTTGTCGTAGCGTGATGTTTTATAGCCTTTAACTATCAGGAACATTGTAGCTATCTATCAGTGAAAGAATTTTGGCAATCCGATCAGCGGTTCCAAAGATTATCCCCTACATACAAACTTACAAAGTTACAAAGTTTTACCTCTTTTTAATATTAGTGTCGATTGTCCTAAAGTATAGGTATGTATATCATAACACAACGGATTTTTTAAGCTTTGCTTCAGTGATATCATATTCCATATTCAAATTACGTTTCTCATCTAATATAAAACTTAATTTCATAGTAACAAAACTTGCGGGTCTAAATATGACTAGCTATGTATAAATAATCACGAATAGTTCCAAATATAAATTGTTACCGGACTAAAGATATTTTGAGACTATGAATTATAAAGCATTTGTTTACCGCCCACGTGTTCCACTGTTCGTTAAAAAGTCATGATAATTTACGCACCCTGTACAATGAATGAGTCTACAGGGGCTATTATATTCGGTAGGTACGTTGCCAAAGCATTGATTGTTGTTTTGTTCATTTGTAAAATGCTGTTTTTGGCAGAAGGACTGCCTAGAAAAGCTATTCGTAGGAACGTAGTATTGCTTATTCAATAAATGCCTGGTAATGTGAGATTTACTAAAAATAAAATTTTATTACTGGCGGTAAATACACTGGCCATATTTAAAATGTGCCAATGTTGAAGAGTATGTAATGTTTTTTTTTACATACATCCATAAATCATTAGCCTGTTCTCACATAAAAAAAATCATCATAATATTTTTTTTTATATAACAGATCGGCCAACTAGCAGACAGACCACCAGAGATGGTAAACAATCAGCGCCACCCATGGACACCCGCAACGAAGGAGTTACGAGTGCGTTGCCGACATTTTAGGGATAAGGGATTTGGAGATTATTGGATTGAGGAGGGATTGGGGGAGGGGAAGGATTGAGCCTCCGGTAACCTCACTCACACGGCGAAACACAACGCTGGATGTTTCACGCCGGTTTTCTGTGAGGCCGTGGTATCCTCTCCTCCGGTCGAGACGGCCCATTCGTGTCGAAGCATGGCTCTCCCACACTTAATTAATTAGAAATTATAAGTCCAGGTTTCCTCAAGATGTTTACCTTCACCATTTGTCAGTGGTGTCTAAATAAATAACTCGGTAAAGTTCACTAAGTTTCAAACCCTCCGCATTTGAGATGCAGTCGACTTGCTGACTCGCTGTCTTCAGATTAATTTTTCCCAGCTGTAATTAACAGTTGTTATAACCTGATCATAACACAAAATAATCTGTTTCGGGCAAAAAGCTCTTAACTTTTAACCCAAGAATAAAGACTTATAATTTTAATTTGTGCACCTCTTAAGGAATTAAATACATGTAATTGATATACTAATTTGAACGTTCCTACTATACAAATACAACTCAAAGCATAAGTTCTACAGAACAGTTGGGACACATGTAATATCTTCCTGTAGACCCGGGTAAAGTTTCAAACCCCATTACGTTACCAACCAACTGTATGTTACCTTGACGTGTCCTGAAGGGAACTGCCGCTACCCTCAACTTTAATACCATACTTCTACTAAATTTCCAACTACATCTGTTTAACACGATTTGGTTCTCAAGATATTTTGAGCTGAATTATTTAGTTTTGTTAAGTTAAGAATAGATGATCTGAAGGTTAGGTAAATCTAGAGTTTATTTTCAAAAGTATAAAATAGTGTCTAATGATAGAAAAGTCAAAAGTCGGCGACAAATATTGTCCGTCAAAATAATTAAATGAACTATTATTTTTAACGGCTTATTTACAGTTTATATTCACGATTTCTGATTGAACTATACTCTACTAACAATATCGCACATAATTAGTCTATACATATAGGTTTTGAACAACCACGGCGTTGTATTTCAACGTGTGAGTGAGGTTACCGGAGACCCAATCCTTTTCCTCCCCCAATCCCTAAATCCCCTAAAACCCTAATTCCAAAGAGGTCGTCAATGCACACATAACTCCTCCGTTGCATTCTATTGCAGGCATCGATTGCTTATCATAAAGTAATCCGTCTGAGCCGAGGCCTATTAGGGCCCCGTCTGTGGTGGTCTATTGACTCTTGGAGGCGGGTGCAGAACGCTACGCGCCTTACGCGTTTCGGGCGTTTTGGACGGGCGGCGAGCTACCCTTACTCGCCGTCCGCAGACGCGCGATTACGGTAGCCGGCGTTCGTTTAAAATAGGTGAAACGAAATAAAAAAAATATGTAGATAGTAATAAATAGGTGAGGGAAAGCCACGCTTTGGCATGAATGGGCCAGCTCGACCAAAGTGATACCACGGACTCACAGAAAACCGATGTAAAGCAACACTTACGTTGTATTTCGGCGTGTGAGTGAAGTTACAGGAGGCCTAATCCCTCCTCCTTCCCTTCTTTAATCCTCAAATCCCCTATCCTTAGGTCTCTAATAACCCACAAGAGGCCGGCAACGCACTTGGTACTCCTTTGGTATTACGAGCGTCCATGGGCGGCGCTGATTGCTTACCTCCAGTACTATCGTAATCCGGATGCTTATTTGCCGATAGATGGCATTAAATAATAACTTTGGCTGTATCCGTCTTAAAAAATATTATACAAAAAAATCAATACAGTAATGTATTGCAATAATTTTTTTGACGACATAACACAACGTGAAATTTTTTGATAAATCTTGAAAATGAATTCTATCAATAATATTATGCCTAGTCTAGGAAATATCGGAGAATTGAAAGGTTTTCATCTTCGTTCAATACGAGGAGCAATTTATCTGAATGTTTATGAGATAGTAAGTGACATAATATACAGGGTGTTTTCGTTTATTATTTTGTTTTCTTATGTTGAATTGTTCTAAGAATCGATATAGCTTGTAGTGTGACAATATTATAGCTTATCTCAATCACGTAAATAAATCTTATTTGCAATAAAATTATGTGTCACGATTGTTACTTTCAAAAGAAGATTAGCAATAAGTTTACCGCCTTCTTTGAGGGACTTATTACGTAGGTACCTGGTTAAAAGTGGGAGCTGCATTGTGTGTTTTAATGAAATAGAGCAGCAAACGAGCAGATGGATCAATTGATGGTAGGCAATTGTGCCAACTTTTATGGTGTCCATGGGCACCATAAAAGTTGCGTTTGAGGTAAAGTGCGTTTGTAATCCACAAGTTTTTGTTCCGGGTCTGAGTGTCATGTGTATGTGAAATTTTATGTTTCTAAACGACACAGGAGAAAATCCTAGGGTAGGGCAATGTTTTAAAAAAACAGAAAAGAAGGTAGAAGATATAATTGTCGGGAAGGAGGGTAAGTTATATTCTCCGGTACCTACCTTTACTCAAATGGCGAGCACGCCTGCTCTATTATTGTTGTTTCACTCCGGTATCAGGTAATACCTATTAATATTTACAAAAGGCGAAAAGATGTGTTTATTAATCGTTGTATTTCGAAGTATAATTTTATAAAATAAAAGACTACTTAGAAGATAGTCAGGCTTGGGATCGAGCCGCTGTAAATTCTGCACAGGTCATGTTGACATGTTTGTAACATAAGTTACGCTTTTTATATACAATTTGACATAACGTTTATTATTATTATTTTTTTTAACAATAACATTATCACCTATTGTGACATTTTTATTTTTATTTGACATTTTTTATTTTATTTATTATTTTTATAATTATTTATTGACATTATTATTATTTTCTATTATTGTTAGTGTAAGGACCGTGTGAGACTTGCCGCGCTTTTGGACTACCAGTTATCTGCGTTCTGACAGTTTGAGTACTTGCGTGACCCAACCAAATGTTCTTTAGATTGGTATTGTTCGTCGGACAACTCAGCAGCACTTGCTATGCTGGTTGCAAACTGACACTTGCGTGCCTGTCTTCAGAACGGGTCCACTTAAACTGGTGTGGTTCTTTCATCAAAAGACCACTACAGAATCAACTTGCACGGTTCTCTCACATTATGTTATTTTACATTGTTTGGACTTGAAAAGAGACTGACCTCTGAGTCTGTTTCGGCATTTCTTCTCAGAGTAGTCAGATAGGAAATGCCGGCTTCATCTAGTTTTTTACATATAATTTGACGTGTAAAAGTCCCGTTTTATGGCCTATTGGCAAAAATAAATTCATTGTTTCATTGTTTCATATATTACAATAATTTTAGTGGTTAAGGAAAGCACGAACATATGTTAAACATTTTAACAGTATCGCAAATTACAACGCTAGTATGATACATAAATGTATTCGTGTTCAGTGAGATCAAATATGTAGACTATTTCAATACAGGGAAGTTCATTCAATAACAGATTTTCCGACCTCATAATTGAAGGCAGGTCTACCAAAACATTAACAAAGCGAATACGTTTCTTGTTATGGAATGCAATAAATAAATTGAAATAATTATTATTTATTTATTACACTTCATATTATAGGTTGACAAATTTTACTATTTTTATTTGGAATAAAGAATATAATATTAAATTTATTATTTTATTTTGTGCAAAGAAAAAAATATGCAAAGAATTTTACAATAATATATAAATTCCCAATTTTTTTTTATTGAAACGGCTTTGGATCTTTATGCAAACACTTGACTCCGCCTATAAACGCCGGTAATACCAAAGAAGTTGCAAGTGAAAAGTTGTAGTTGTTTAACGCTGGTTTTCTGTTAGGCCGTGGTATCACTCCGGTTGAACCAGCCCATCCATACAGCCATTTTTTTTAAGTATAGAAGAATAAACTGCTTAATTTCATCAAACTATCAACAAAAATGTAAACTTCAAAAAAGTTCTATTAGGTTTAAATTTTGTATAATCACAAGCATTGAATTTTTTCTACTCAAATAGATCATAGACCACCACAGACGGGGCTCTATAAGGCTGATGTTGAGCCAGGGTTTCGGGGTAAGCGCAATAAGGCACCGCGACCTCAGCCAAGAGTAGGAGAATGAACGAGAGGGTTTTTAGTCAGTAAGTCATTTGATGATTTTCCCCTCACAAAAAAATCATTGAATGTTATATCAAGCCAAATAAATTTCTGTTCTATTGGACCAAATAAACCAACAATAAATACCAAACCGTTGTAACAAAAACGCTTCAGAATGAAACGACATAACAAGTCACAAGTCACCCTGTATATATAAAATATTTTCCTGCAATCTTGGGAAAAAAGAATGTTGATTGAGGACCTGTAGCTACGCCGAAATATCTGGCCAATCTCAAACGGCAGTAATAGAAAAGTTTCAGCTGTATATTTACACTTAGTAAATGAAAGTAGATGTTGATGGATAAGTTAGGAGCGGTTGTGAGTATTCGATTTTTTTTAACTTAAAGGAAATAAAGTACAAAATGGAGAAGAAAGAAAGAAAGAGTAAGAGAGAGAGAGAGAGAGAGAGAGAGAGAGAGAGAGAGAATGAAAGTAAGAAAAATATATGATTGTTTTTGTTTCTGGGGGGCTGGGGAGGTTTGTGGTAAAATCATCATATCTTTTCACTCGCCCAGTTTAAGGTGAGAGGGAGTATCAGACTCTTACTGACTAAATACCCCCCGTTCCTTTTCTTGCTCCAGGTTAAGGTAACTTATTACACTTGACCAAATGACCTGTTAGACTGATGCTTTAATCAGTCAATAATAAATAATATAATAACAAAAATTTTACCCTTAATACTGAACTTCATAATTTTCAGAAATGTTGTTGTTTTGAAGATTTTCTTGCAAAATCTCATGATTTTCTATAAAACATAACATTTTATGATTCACAAATAATTGAAAAAATATATTGCTTATCATCAACGCAACCAAAGCCACTAAAAAAGCTAGTTTTGAATGCAGCAACAGTTTTTTAATAGAAAAATTTTTAACCAACCTTTCATAACTTGGGCCCTCCCTGAATAGGTTTAACTGGTGGAAGCAGAATGCTCGGCCCGAGGCGATCTATCAACGTCTCTAAAAACTCCCAGTAATCGATAACTAAACGACACACTGAACATTCGACAATAGACCAGAGTTCAAAGTTAACCGTTAAACTATAAGGTACCCTTACTTTATAATTGTACCATCAACTTCTGTAGGTAAATAGTTAGTTTATAATGAATGGTTAACTGAATTTTTACACGTTTCTACAAATAAAATGTTGTGATGCTCTGGAGTTTAAGGTGCCTCACATGCATTCCTTGAACCCCTTAAATGCATCCCCTTTGCCCGAAAAGGTTCACATTGTGTGAAAAGATCAGTTTGTGATGATGTGACCTTTTCCGATTTATACATATACATTATACATTACTTAAACGTGATAGCAAGATGTGAGAAGTTCGATAATAATCTTATATTAAAATTCGGTCTTAATCATGATGTTCGTTTACTATTTATGAATGTTATATTATACTTTTTATTTATTTAAGCTTTTGCACACACATTTGTGTACAAGGTACAAGGGACTTAATGCCACAGACATTATCTGCCAGTCTAACCTTTGGGTGATGTAGAGAGGAGTTATTCAGTTATCAAAATCGCTATATTACAAATTATATCTATTTTAATTTTACTATATCAGATGGGAAGTTAAACATAAACCTTAATAAGCCAGTCGCATCACGCCATGGCACTTACTACAACGTGACTGAAACAAGAATAAATCTCAACTGACATTTCTAAGAAGCAGAAATTAGTTTCTGACATTTATCTTTTAATACGAAGCAGAAACAACATTTCAAGGTCCTCCGCCAAAGACCAAGACAGCGCAGTAGACTCACCATGTTTTAAGATGTAAAAATTCATTATGTGGATCACACAAAGAGTTGTTCCGTGCGGGAATCGAACCCGCGACACGTTGCGCGGCAGCCAGTTGCCCAGCAACCACGTCAACCGTGCAGTCTAGTCTAGATTAAAAGGAGACTATTGGTATATGACAAGGTTAATAGTTTTTATTTGTTTTGAAGCCCTTATTGTAAATTACCAGTTATCCATTTTAGAAACTAACAATCCACAAGCATTGACTGTCAATAAAAGATACTGGTCCTCAATGAACCCATAATAAAAAAATCAGTGCTATGAGCCAAATTAAAGTATCTAAACTCTTGTGTGCCGAGAGAGATCGAAAAATTAATAGATTTGAGGTAAATTTTACGTCAATTCTTTCTGAGTAAATTAATGCCTAAATGCAATTTGGTCAAAACCTAGGGCTAGGCTGACATCGTTTTACTTCATGGAAAATTCTCAATATTTAATTATTTCGTGTTTAACGTAACAAAAATAAACAAATATCACCCTGTAGTTCTAAGTAAACACAAAAAAAGCAAGCAGACGTTCCCAAGTTCAAACAAAGACAACAAACTAATAATAATGTGCGATATAAAAAAGAAATTAGACACAGACGCAATTTTATCTAGACTATAAAAAGTTTTGATGATAATTTCAATTAGTTACAGCGACCGTAAATCCATTCGCTGTGTACATTCAATGGAACAATAATAACAGAAGGTGCATTTTTAAATAAAACGTGCAATAAGAGACTGACTGGGTAAAACAGTTCTCAAAAACAGGCAACTTAAATACCGGCAACCGTAGCGTCTTCCTTCCTATGTCATAAAAATGGCTACGTTTATATTTTATTCACGACTGATTTAAAGAAATTATAACGTCGTGTAAATTTCAAAACTTTGATTTTATTGTAACTTTGAATTAAATTTTGTTTTTTATTACAACTAGGTACTATTTGATTTTTTGTAACGTGGGCCTTCTGTATTTACCTAGTGTTTGGTAGAGACCCCTAAAATGTTGTTTTTCCTTCACATTAAATGGTAGATAAGATGAAATTTTACAATTTCTGAAACATTAAAATGTTATCTCGGGAACCACTGTTTTAAGAATTTGAATATTTAATGCGACTGAATGCTAAATCAAAATTTTCTTCGCCCAAATCGTGATTTGAACTCTTGTTTAAGAGATTAATAAATTGCTGATTAGTTTCGAAAATCTTTTTTTGCGTAACCAAATTTATTTTTCTTGCGACGGTTTCTCAACAAAAAACCTAATGATAACCTAGAGAGCTACGTAGTCTGTCAACACAATATAAAGACATTAAAATTGAATGTAAACATTTTTTATTGTCTTTCTTTCTGTTTATAATTACATATTTATGTATAAAAATGGGTTAAATTACTCTTAAGAAAAGTCGGTTTGATCTTTTCTAAAGCCTTATCCTTATCGTGTTTCGCCGTGTAAGTGAAATTACCTGAGGTCCAATCCTTCCCCTCCCCCAATCCCTCTCAAATCCCTAGAGACCAAAAGGTCGGCAACGCACTTGTAACTCTTCGGTTGTTGTTGTCATCAGGTAATCCATCTGCTTGTTTGCCGACCTACCATGTAAAAAAGATATGGCATTTTTTTATACACTAGGTCGGCAAATTTTGAAGTAAAGGTTAAGTAATTTCTGCTTTAATCAGAAAAAAAATCAAATGACTTAGTCTTTAGGTAAATAAAAACAAAAATGAATGTTAGATGACGTCATATTTTGCAATTAATTTTATACGGATCTATGTCAAAGGAAACTAACTTATTTATGAAAGCAAGTACATTATATTTTAGGCTCGGTAACTTTGTTAAGACTTCAAGCCAATTTGAATTGTTTAACAAAATACAGGTACTAACCAAGTAAGCTGCCAACCTGAAACAAATCTAATTCCGTCACAGAGCGACCGAAATTTGTTTGAATCATCAAAATTCTCGATCAGAATGTTTTCAAATAATAACTTTCGACTCAAAATTCATATTCTATTAATAATAATTATTGTACTTAAAACTTTTTCGAGAAGCACTAATTATTATCATTTGGAAATTTTCCTGTGACTGCCTAATTAATTCTCGCTTTTAACAAACGGTTCGTTTTTTACCTACTTATTTCTCGTGTAAACATTTTTTTTGCTTGTTAACCGTTGTCATGGTTACGGGGTTGTTATTATAAAATGACGAATATAATGGAGGTTTTTAATGTCGGTGTTAATTATGTTATGAGATTTGTGTGTCGTCGTAGGTTTTTATAAGAGTATGTTATGGAAAGATATTTTCTTTTAATTATCATCTTCCATTGTAACTTTTTTCGAAGAAATTTTACTTCAAAAGAACTAAGTGATACTAGCGACGATCACAGTAGACCATCAAGGTAGACCCCTGGCAAACGTCGAAAATGGGCAAGCAATTCATTGAGAAGTTACGTAAGTATACTGCATAATCTAAGTAATTGAAAACATTTTTAATAATAACATAGTAGTTACAACTCAATTATTGAACTACAATCGCTCTTACATTCAAGTTCCGAAAAAAAAAAAATAACATCACCGAAAATCAAGAACAATGCCTGACTCATTAAATAGAAAAAAAATGGACGGATCATTTTAAAATTCATCACACACAACAAAAACCTTCGTCCAACACACAATCACGCTACAACAAAGCGTGGTTAGCAGTTAATAAAGTCCACACAGAACATTCTTAATCTCAGTGTCGGGAGAGCGGAAATTAAAATATTCATGGATCAAAGCTTTGAGCTAACATCTGTGTCTTAACGGTGTCGATGTAAAAATATTACACGAACTCATTTCTAAGCACGTGCTTTGACGCTTTAGAGGTTAAACGTAGATTTTGTTACAGGTTATATGTTTTTGGTAATGGTGTATTATCGTGAATTAGGATGGACCAACTAGTGGGTAAGGACAGTGCAGGGAATCGAGCGACGGCCTCTGGCCGCCGTAAGCGCGGGTCTGCAGACAGCTAGCAAGGGTAGCTCGCCGTCTGACCAGGGCCAGACACCAGTGTACGGCGCGTAGGGTTTAGCGTGCGCCTCAAAAAGTCAAAAGACCACCACAGATGGGGCCCTACAGAGCCAATGTCTTTTTTGCCCACAATAAAGTGTCTCGGCTTCGGCCTGGAAAATTATAAGGAAGGGTGGATTTACGGTTGATGATGTGATGACGTATTTTCTTAACCAAACTTAACCTTGTTAATTAGTTGATATCACCTCAAACTATGATGGTTAAGGTGAAAAACACCCTTTTTTCCATATGAATGATAATTGGTTGATGACCAAATTGAGTATAAACGTTAATATAATAAGCCTGTCAGAAAGGAATTATGGTTATTGGTCAAGAAACTGTAGGTATTACATTTTAAATAATGAGAGATGAAAGATATGGTCACAGCAACGAAACAAATTATAATCATTGCTTAACATCCGACGTTGTGAGTGCAAGCATATTCAAGTACTGCGGCCCCAGTCCGAACCAGAAGAAGAAATGGCGTGGGTTTCAGTAACACTTCTTCTCGCCCCAACCCTCAAGGCAGGAGTCATAATTCGATGATGATTTTCTTCCTTTTTAATTTAACTTTAAACAAGCTTAGAAGAATTCTGAAATAAAGTCACTGGCAAAATAATGCTAATAAACCAAAATTCTAAAGATCTGAAATTACATTTACCATTACTCAGTTTAATTTTTACGATTTTTCTCGTCATCTAATTACCAAAGAGGTTATCAGCAAGTTCAGACTGGCAGAATGATATTTTTTGTGGCATAATAAACACTGGTCCGGTTTTGCGTAAATAAAATAATAATAGCGTCCCACTTTTTGAGGTTATTTTAATGAATTTAAACGGAATTTTAATTTTGAAATCCGAAATAGTTATCACCTTTCTTGAACCACACATTTTTAGTTTTCTAATAAGTTTAAACCACTATTGACGCTTTAGAACTTTTTGCTTATTTAACTCTGTCACTTCACAGATTCAAAATATTAAGAAGAATCTAACGAATCTTTTACCACAATGTTTAGTTAAAAAGTTTCACAAAATCTGAATACAAATTACCAGAACATTCTAACAATAGGATTACCAATGCCTTTGTTGATACACGATCATAATTTCCTACAGACGAACGGACTATACGATACCTAGGTACAAACAGCAACCAAGACTATCCAGTGACACAAAGTCCTTTTGTGAATCAAATAACTAAGTACCTATCGACATAGAAGCAGTTCCTAGTAAAGCTTTAAACTTTCTTAAACATCTCAACGTAGATGTAGAACTATATGCTCCATTATCTTCAACTAATCCTTCGTTAAGATCAGTATTATGAAGTCCAAATTCAAACCAGAAGCAGAAATCTTAAGATCTGATGATAAATGTGCGGTCAGCACTTTTGTACTATCTTCAAAGACAAATCCCATTTTGGAAACTTTAGTTCACAGTTTCTGAGAAATCTCCTTATTATTGAACGGTCGTCGTCTCTTTTTAGCTGGGAAGGAATGATAGGGACGGCTATAGTGATATTACAAAGTGGACTAGATAAGAAATGCATTGGGGATTTAAGGGATTTACATCGTTTGTTGGATTTTTTTATTTCGTTTGGCGTTGAATAGTTTTTAAAGTTCATTTTGACTTTTATCGTTTGTTTTTTTTTTTTGTTATATTGACCATGATTAAAGTCTGATTATAGTGTACATTGAGCATTAATCACCACGCTCTCTCAAGGCGGCCTGGCGATTTCAAACTTTTAATTAGAAATTATTAGTCCAGGTTTCTTCACGATTTTTTCCTTCACCGAATGTCAGTGATGTCTAAATAATCATAGAAAGCACATATAACGCGGAAAAGTCACATTGGTACTCCGGGCGACGACAGTACGCATAAAAAACATATTAGATCTTTTGATTTCACAAATCTAGTCAAAAATATTATCCAATTATTTGTACTTACAACAATAGAACTTTCACTTTTTTATGTAATACATCGGCATACAAGCAGACGGATTACCTAATGGTAAGCATTTAGTGCCACCCATGGACACCCGCAACGGAGGAGTTACGAGTGCGTTGCCGACCTTTTAGGAATCAGGGATTTGGAGATTAGAGATTGAGGAGGGATTGGGGAAGGGGAAGGATTGCTCCTCCGGTAACCTCACTCACACGGCGAAACACAACACTGATTGTTTCACGCCGGTTTTCTGTGAGGCCATTCGTGCCGAAGCATTGCTCTCCCACACTTAATTATTATGTTATGAATTGCACTTCCACAGAATCAAAATATAAATCATCATATTTCTAGTTTTATTCACATAAAATCAGTGATAAACTGCGCAGTTGGCACAGTGGCTGGAAACCTGGAGTCGTGGGTCCGATTCCCACAAAGAACACCGCTTTTGTTGTGATCCGCGTGTTGTTTCGCGTCTGGATGGTTTGTATATATGAATAGAGTAGTATCGTTAGAGAACGCACCCACGAAACAGAATAATAAATCCAATTTTTTTTATGTAATTGGTCGGCAAACGAGCGGACGGATTACCTGATGGTAAGCAATCAGCGCCGCCCATAGACACCCGCAACGGAGGAGTTACGAGTGCGTTGCCGACCTTTTAGGGATTAGGGATTTGGAGATTTAGGGATTGAGGAGGGATTGGGGGCGGGGAAGGATTGGGCTTCCGGTAACCTCACTCACACGGCGAAACACAACGCTGTGGTTGTTTCACGTCGGTCTTCTGTGAGGCCGTGGTATCACTCCGGTCGAGCCGACCTATTCGTGCCGAAGCATGGCTCTCCCACACTTTGGGATAAAGTTCTTTTTCTAAATATGTTTTTTAAATATTTGAAATGAAAATATCTTACCCACCTGATAGATTCCCCTTCTTAACCTTATCATACTCCCACACGACTACGCACCTAGAAGCGAACTCGCTCACCGACCAATTACAAAAGTCGACGCAAATAGAGTTCTGGACACTCGGCTCTCAACAAACATAGTATCCAATATTTACTTAGGTTGCGAAGAAACGGTGGAACTTGGCCAGTCGATCCCTTACACTGATACGTCACATATTCGTTTATCTCAACAAACACGGTCTAAGTGAGTATTTGGTATCATGTGGGTTGAAGGATCAGTCCTGTTAGGATCCTGTTGGTATATCGCTATTTGAGGAAAATTACATGGAGTCGATTTTTTTAGTCGGCCGGTGATCACGTGTTTTGGAATTTTGTAAAATTTTGTTAGCATCGAGTTAAATAAATTAAATTAAAATTAAATTATCTTTATTTCAGACATTTTGTCCATAGCCTTTTACATATAACATGTTAGTAGGGTTGTTAGTATACACAAAAAATAAAACATAATAATAAGGTATTAGTACTTTGTTAGTAATGAAAACAAAACAGTGTACACAAAGAATTACTGGAGTCTACTTCCTATTTCTAAACAGGTGAACGCTCGCCCAGAACACGATAAAAGGACTGTTTATCTTGTAAATAAAGTTGTGGACGTGATTCAAATTGATTCAACCTAGTATTTTTAACCATCATACCACGAAACAATCGGCAAAACGTCACTTTATGGATATCCCATCCACATTTATTTTAGCGGTTTGCCTCCAGCTCTGTAATCAGAACTGTAAAGGAGTGGAATTCTTTGCCGGATTCTGTGTTCTTCGATGAGTATATATAACCTAGGTGTCTTCAGGGCCCGAGTAAATAGATTGTTAACGGGTAGGTAAAGGCTCAATCGTAAGTCGCATCATGACTTACCACCAGTCGTGACAGAGGATAAACACCTCCCCATCTGAATAAAAAAGATCCCGAAACGTTAAAGGATCGGAACAATATAATTAACTGTATAAAATAAAGTTGCGTCATTTCTATCTACACCAAGTGTGGGAGAGCCAAGCTTCGGCACGAATGGGTCGGCTCGACCGGAGTGATACCAAGGCCTCACAGAATACGGCGTGAAACAACCCAGCGTTGTGTTTCACCGTGTGAGTGAGGTTACCGGAAGCCCAATCCCTCCCCTTTCCCTATCCCTTCCCGATCCTTTTATCCGCAACCTCTATCCTCAAAAGGCCGGCAAGGCACTCGTAACTCATTTGGTGTTGCGAGTGTCCATAGGCGGCGCCGATTGCTTACCATCAGGTAATCGGTCTGCTCGTTTGCCGACTTATAACATAAAAAAAGAGATGAGCATGTCATTACCGTGGATGAATTGAAATACATCAGGTGATTTAATATTGCCTTTAACTAATATAGTGTTACATTATTGAATAAATCGTTAATAGATTGTATGTATATGTATTTAGATTAATCGTTAAATTTAATGGGGGACAACACAATGAAGATAAAATCGCTTTTTAGTCACACATTTATAAATAGAAGATTATGATCCGTGACCGTTATCAAATGATAAATGATGGACAACAGGATCGATGATCAGCCAGAGTTGTGGGGCAAGCGCACTAAGGTACCGCGGCCTCGGCTTGGAGCAGTTTAAGGAACGAGCTGGTTTTTAGTCAATAAATGGGAGTCATCCCTCACGCCTCAACCTGGGAAACGACAAAAGAAAATTAGCAATTAGATGACTGTCCTTTAAAAATAAATGGGTGGCAAACGCTTAGGTTAATACCTCTATTGGTCTTGTGTACTTATCAAAATTGTACAAATGTCACAGTATTTTATTTAACATGGACGCTCACAATACACTATTAAATTAATAATACCTTGCATGTCCGACTTATTTCATGTATACGCTTGTTTTACAAATATATTATCTTTTTTTCTTTATTTCAACTCTTGCAAAACATTTTAAATTAATTTATATTTAACTGCTTACTCATGTAACTGCTTGACGAGGAACTCGATTTTTTCATGCTACATTCAGTTTCATATTAGTGGCTTATTAGAGTGGCATATAAAAATTTCAATACACAATACTACAAAATATCCTCATTTTTGTACCAAAGCTCAAATAACCAAATAAATGAAATAATAATTAATAAACACATTTTCGACGAAAATAGAAAACAAATTTAACTGTAGACAAACAATATTTATTTTTACATCCACACGGAGGTGTTCTGATTTTAAATTGTACAAAACCGTTGGTCGATCCATTAACTTATCGCGAATCAATCAGAGAAGTTGAGTATTTTCAGTAAAAATAGATTTTTTCAATCGAATCAATAACACCCTTTATTTTTAGCTACTCGCCAAATGGTCTTTTGTGGACTTTTGTTTTATTTCAAACAATTCCTTGTTTTTGTTTGATCTTTAAAAAGAATAATTATCGTATTTATTTTTATATGGAAAATTGCCGGAGAGTCCGGAAAAGCGGGGAAAGTTATTTTGATCAATTGTGCCAGCTATAGTCATAATAAATATGTCGAGTTCACTCGTATGTGTTTATTATATGACAACATTTCTGGGAATCAAATATTCCAATAATTCTTTTAAGTATGGGAGAGCCATGCTTCGGCTCAAATGACCAGTGATTCAATGGCCTCACAGAAAACCGATGTAAACAATAAAACGGACAGTGCAGAAACAATGTGATACTCACTCTCGCCCTACCCTGGCCAAGATAAGTCATCATCAGTCATGATTTTCTCCATTCAAAAAAGCTTAAAACTTTGCAGGTTCAGCGCAATAGTCTACCGCGGCCTCAGCCTAGAAGCTGAAGAAAAAGAGGTCGCCAGGAGAATGAATGGGGGTGGTTTTTTTAGTAAGAGTGAAAGAGGAGCTTCAGATTCTTACTGGTAAGTAATTTGATGATATCATCATCATCAGCCTGATACCATCCACTGCTGGACATGGGCCTCCCCAATCGCACGCCACTGAGCTCGATGTTCAGCTCTTCTCATCCAACCACTGCCAGCCACCCTGCGGTAGTCGTCAGTCCACTACGTTTGCCTACACGTGGTCTCCACTCTAGAACACGTTTACCCCAACGGTTATCGATTCTTTGACAGATGTGACCTGCCCACTGCCACTGTAGTTTGCTAATCCTTTGGGCTATGTCGATAACTTTAGTTTGATAATATTCCCACTCAGAGAAACAAAACCTCTTTGAGTTATATACTTACCAAAACAATACGGCCAATGCAGAATCTGAAACCACCAATGCGGTATTTCTGGTGGAACGGTTTCCTACAAAATTTAGTTCGCTCAAAGATACACGATCCACAACATAACTACATCGTTTACACTAACATTCTCAATTTGAACCATTCTTTTATGTACCTACCCGCATTGCGAACCGTTTCCGGTTATCCGGTTTTCTTTCAACCTCGTAACGTAAACACAACTTACTTTTACAAACTTTGTACTCATTAAACACGGTAATTATTTTGTTTTTATTATTATCTTCTTTCCTCGTTTGACTTTTTTCTTTTATTTTCTTGAAACTTTTTGTCAACTGGGTCGGTCTTAGTAGGTCAAATAAATTAGTATATTTGTTTTAATTGACTGATTGACTATATACAATTACTCGCACTAGCACTTGGCATCAAATTTTATTTAATACAAATACGACAAACACATAATCGGCGTCAATCTGGTAATGAAATTACCAGAAAATCGTGGTTTCTTTGTCGCACCTTTACAAAGAAATCACATATTCCAACTAATTTTATAAATGACAAAATAAACTGGTTACCTTACCTATTTAAATAATCGATTTGAGTTATTGAACATTTAATGGTAAGCTATTGGTGCCAGTCATGGGAATCTCCATCACTAAAAGAGTTATTAGGATAGGCTTCGGGATTTGGGTTGTGATGAAGGATTGGGCATCCGATCATCCCATTCACTCGTCCAAACACTCTACAAGCTGTGATATCACTCGGATCAATCCGAACAATTCCAGCAGCAAGATACCATCACACTTAAAATTTTGTTAAGAGCTGTGAGTTCATATATCTAAATACGCCTCAAAAGTTTAGTGACAAGCCAAATTAATGAACGCGGTAAGTTCATGAGTAAGACTCGGGTCCACGACATCGCTCATCCGACCCGACGATTAAATTATCATTTCATGTTCTGTAGTGATGTGCTTAAAGTCACGGCAGTTAGCATGTTTGGCAACAAATTATAATTACCTATACATTTTAAATCATTTTTCCCTAAAAAAATTAAGCGTTGCGTAGTATTTTCATCATCGTTGTTGTTTATGATTGGGATTGCGTCGGCCTCACAGAAAACCGACGTGAAACAACCATAGCGTTGTGTTTTGCCGTATGAGTGAGGTAACCGAAGGCCTCAGAACCGATCCCTACCCTCTCTCATCATCCCTTTCCAGTCCTTAAATATCCGCAACTCTTATCCGCAAAAGGCCGACAACGCGCTCGTAACTTCTTTGGTGTTGCGGGTGTCCATATGCGGTGCCGATTGCTTACCATCAGGTTATCTGTTTGCTTGTTTGCGCCGTATGACATAAAAAAAACACAGTTCACGTATCTCCACCCTCCCAAACAAAAAAAGGAATTGTATATTCACAGAATCGTCTATAAAATTTGCAACTTTTTTGTTTGAAACCTTCTTTTGTTTTCCATGGAGTACCTACAATTTTGAATTATAATCCTATCAGGATCGATGCGATACAGAAAGAAAAATCAATCTTGTATACAAAAAAGAAATACGAAAAAGTTTTTACTCTGAACACGCTATGTCCCAACTCTACATACACTCGCCATATTTGTGTGACGGTTTGCGGACCTACTTGTCAACTAGTTTAGCCGAGTCAACATGTGTTGTTGTTAAGTCCCTTACCCAGAGGTCTACGATTCCTATAAACATAATATGGATTTTCAAGTTCCAAGAAGAAAACACTGAAGTTGAGGAGAAATATAACTGATAAATATTCTATTTCAAAACGGATATTTTACATTTCATTTTTAGGTAAGTACATAAGAAATCACTCCAATACAAGCAGTCAATTGTTTTTCTATGCTAAAATTCTTATAACTCCATTGTAATTTTTATAATACTGTAATACAATATACTAAGTTCACATATCAATATACAATGTTTATTCTCCAACTTAAATTAGAATTCTCTAATACAATAGATGCAAAACCGAATAAAACTATTCGTCTGTACTCCGCTTCATCCAATTTTCTGCAAAAAAAAACTACTCAAAAACTAACATTTGCGTTCCCAATGCAACAGGAAAAGTAAAAATAACATTCGGGAATAGAGAAACTCCATCCCTGTTTTTCTGGTCAACATTTTATTAGTATAAATTCTAAAAATATACACAAAAACGGTTGCAGCAATAACGTTCACACAGTTTTCTGTGCACCAAATGAAATTAACACGAGCGTGGAGTGAAATTTCTAGAAATATCTAGAAATATCCAGATATTTCCGCCTTACATCGGTGTAGGGCGGTTTGAACCGGCTCGAGTCGCACCTGAACGGAGCTCTAATTGAATCTGCAGTGAAACCTGAACTATTAAGTTTTCATCTAGTGAACACTTAACTTATAATATATTTTCGCTTAGAATATTTCCTGACGCACTTAAATAGGTTTTAAAAAATGTTTTCGTTGGAAAATGTACAACTGGCCGGAGAGTTTAACTGCTCACTTTTATTTTGCTTTGGGGTTAATATCTTTTTCATTGCCACTTAGTTTTCCAATTTCCTTTTCATTTGCCAGTGCGCTTAGACTTTTCTGCAGGAAAATATCGGGAGCCAATGATTCAAACACTCATATTATACATACGATATTTATGTAGCGATTATAATGAAAAGTCAAAAAAGACCTCCCAGAAGATCCCAAGAACTGCCAAGGCTAAAAAGGGCCTCGTCAAACCAACCTTTAATTACAAACTACAATATTCTTAATTACAACACAACGCTTAATGTTCTTAGCGACATCCAACTGACGATTTGCATTCATTGATTCTGAGACCGATTGAAACGAACCCCGATTGGATTATTTACCAACAGATTGGAGCTAAATAAGTCTGTAAGACCCCTAGGGTGCAATGTCCTGCTAATTGGAAGGGGAATAGGATAAAGCGTATTGGAAAATCTGGTTGGAGAAAGAAGGTTTTGTGCATATTTTTTGTGGGTAATGCATTTTGATCTGCTTCTTTGTGCCAAGAATAATCTATCATAGCATTTAGAGGAGTAAATAATATTACTGGCAGTGTCGTGTCGTGGTGGACCGGAGGTTAAAGAGCTTCTCATGCATGAGGGTGTGGTTTCGAAACCTGGCAAGTACCGATGTGACTTTTTCCGACTTGTATGTGCTTTCTATGATTATTTAGACACCACTGCCATACGGTGAAGGTACGATGTTTACATCGTGAGGAAACCTGGAACCTTTGAAATCGCCAACCCGCATTGAGCAAGCGTGGTGATTAATGCTCTTACCTTCTTCGTATGAGAAGAGGCCTTTGCTCAGCAGTGGGCACTTATAGGCTGATGATGACTGGCAGTAAATAAATGCAAGAGCGTGTATTGCGTTGAGATACTATAAAAATAATGATTCTTTTTCTATAATTATATTGTTGAGACTGTCGTATATTTAGAGGGCTAAGTATATTGCTGAGATTGTCTCGTTGTTAGACCGTTGATATATAAATTTGAAAAAAATATCTTATAAATACATAAATAGAGTATAAAGTGCCTCACAATTGCCTAAACTACATCTTAAACTTTACGAAATAAACAGCCTTCAAAAGTACAAGTTGCATTTCGAGAAATGAACTCGAACAAGTACAATGGACGAAACTCAGTATTCTTATTTCAAAAGGCGGCAAAAGTTTCCGTGCCCCCGTATCGAGATCCCCCGTGACTGTTACCCGATGAGCCATAAAATTATCCACATGGGCATGTTACACCTGAACGCTTACAAAAATGTTTTGCATACGAAGAAACTGTTACAATGGAGTTCTTTTTTTGAATTCTTGTTAGGGATAAAACGTACTTATTTTGTAATAGGAGTTTATGTGAATTCTATGGTTCGTTTGAGGGTTGTGTTCTTCATTTTTTTTCATTTATTTAAGAGTTTTATGTAATAAATAAAATAAATTTAATTATAAATGCTGATCAATCCGCGTAAACGAATGTCGTGATGTATGAAAAATATCTTTTACCAAAGTTGAATCGTTGTAAGTTCGAAACCTGGCAAGTGCCAATGTGACTTTTTTCGAATTATATGTACTTTTTATGATTATTTAGACACCACTGATATACGGTGAAGGTAAACATTGTGAGGAAACCTGAACTTATAATTTCTAATTATAAGTTTGAAATCGCAAACCCACATTGAGGAAGCTTGGTGATTAATGCTCAAACCTTCTCCGTGTGAGAGGAGGCCTTTCCTTAGCAGTGGGATCTTGTGGGCTGATGATGAAATAATTTTTAAAAGGTTTATCAAATCACATTAGCCTTTTTATGATTTTATTTTTATGATTTTTTTACTCAGTGCTTTAATTTTAAATATCTAAGCTGATCAAATCTAAGGACCGCTTGAGGGAACTATCATGAACGCACCCCAGCCACCGTAGAAGGACACTCCGGGCATTGGGGATCCCTTGATTATCTTCGGCCACTGAAAGTGCAGGTCTACGGACGGCGAGCAAGGGTAGCTCGCAGAACCAGATCTGATAGTTCGGCGCGTTGAATTTCACCGATGCCCCAAAGAGCCATTAGAGCACCACAGATGGGGCCCAATAGGACCGATGTTCAGAAAATTACTATCTCCTACCATTTTAAAGCAATAACACTTTTCTAATAAGTAATACGATTTACTTTTAATAAGTATGTACGTTTCGTAAGAAGCTCGTCTTCTTATGGATAAACTTTATTACTCACAGTTATATCTTAATGCGTCATTATTAACATAAAAAATCACAGCGTCAACAAGGGGCCAAAAGAAAAAATAAATCACCCTAATTTTCATCCCATAAAGATCGCCCCGAAAATTGACGACGAATTAAAAATTCATTCTTACAACGACTCGACGTCACAATGAAGTTGACAAAAGATTTCCCGAAGTTGTCCGAGCCGAATCTCTCGCCGCACTTAACTTTCGTTCCGAAACTTTGCACAGATATTTTTCAAGAGTTTGAAAATTAAACCCATTAAACGCAGAGCGGTGTATAATTCAGGCGGTCGGTGTACCGTGAGTCTTTGATATGGGGTTTTAAATAAAATATAGGTCTTCCTACAATTGGACACGCGCGTTTTAAGTGCGCAGCCCCGTTAGGGGTGAAATATTATTGTCTGTTGCTATTATAATGCAGAGGAGATGTAGTGGCGGTTTTGTGGTTATAGGTCGTAAATATACGGGCTTTTAGATTTACAATGTTTGGATAACATTACCTTTGGTATATTGGTTTCATTGATTTTATGGATATTCTCTAAGTTAGCACAAGTTTTATTGAATATTACAACTTACTTGAATTAACCAAGAAAAGCTCCACGGATATTTTTTCAGGAAGAGCGTGCGCGTCCCGGCAGCGTCGCTCAGCCGATTCGTGGGTCCTATTTATTCATATATGAGTAAGTCGTTATTTTTAATTAATTTACTTATTACTTACTGCACAGTTAACCATGTGGCTGGGCAACTGGCTGCCGCACAACGTGTCGCGGAGTTAATTCTCGCACGGAAACAACTCTTTGTGTGATCCTCAAACCCAACCTCCTCGGGTCTAGGTGTGATGTGTATGTAAAGTAATGTAAGTTTGTTAAGTTTGGCAGAGGAAAATATCCTATCTATACTTCTATACTAATATTATAAAGAGGTAAAATTTGTAAGTTTGTATGTAGGGGGTTATCTTTGGAACCGCTGGTCGGGTTGCCAAAATTCTTTTAGTGATAGATAGCTACAATGTTCCTGAGTGCTACAGGCTATAAAATATCACGCTACAATTAAATGGAGCCGAGCAGCGGGTTAACCCGAGTGAGAGTAGATAGACCGATATATTTCAACGTATTTAAAAAAAATGACTCACAATAGTCATATTTAAAAATTCTAAAAGCTACAGAAGTTAATAAATATAAAGATAACAAATTTTTCTTCAGGCGCAATCTTGTCCAAAACATCTCAAAGAAAACTGTCGAAAAACTACCCGTGCGAAGCCGGACCGCATCGCTAGTCCAAACTAATATTATAAATGCGAAAGTACGTCTGTCTATCTGTCTGTCTTTCTTTTCTTCACGCCTAAACTACTGAACCTATTTGTGTGAAATTTGGTACACGCATAGTTTGGAAGTTTTAAACGAAAAATCTGCAGGAAGTCACATTTCCACGCGAAAAAAAATCGCGGGCAAAAGCTAGTTCTCAATAATATAATGTTAAAGTACATGTAAAAGGTGTAAATGAGTTTTCATTGAACAAACCGGAACAATATGAGAGAGAAAATTTAAAACCTTAATAATGTACTGAAACTTTAAGTTATGGAAGCGTTATTATTCTCCCAAGTTTGTACACTTAAACCGCTCAGTTAAGTGTGAGCGTGCAAGCTAGACGCGATGAAAACTGTTCGTACGTTGCTCTTATGGCTGGTATAATTTTAATATCATAGGTAGACAAGTGCAGGCCGATTATAACTTGAACTATATTAAGTTTTAATACCTAACTACAAAAACAATTTAGTAACTTTGTTTTTTTATGTGATACGGCGCTAAGCTATCAGACGTATACCTGATGGTAAGCAGTCCTGATTATGGACACTTGCACCACCAGAGGAGTTACAAGTAGATGCAAAGGGAACGATAGGACATAGGATAGGTACAAAACTGCGGTTATTTCTGTGAGACCATGGTATGTATTACTCCGGTCGAACGGATTCATTTGTGGACTCTATTTATTTATTGATTTATTTTTAAATTAGAATCGTATTTAGGCTTCTGAGACGTGATGCTAGAGAAGTATGCTCCAGATCCCATAGGTAGTCTATCCTTAAAGAATATGAAAGCGAAATGTCGAAATGTAGTGGACTGCAGGAGCGCCATAACTAAGATGGCGACGGAAATATTACTTTTAACAGAAAAGAATATGACTTTATTAAAGAACGATATTTTATCATTCTGTATAATACATATACCTACAAACATACCTAGGTAATCAATTAATTTCTTATTACCTTGTTCTAAAAATGTTGATATATTTAAAAAAGTACAATTAGGAAAAATCACAACAAAATCAATCAAGTATTTTTCAATAGAGAACGTGGTGGCCCGTAGGAAGCCGCTTCTCATGCATGAGGGTGTGAGTTCGAAACCTGGCAAGTACCAATCAATGAGACTTCTTCTGAGTTATATGTACTTTCTATGATTATTTAGACACCACTGCCTGATATACGGTGAAGATAAACATCGTGAGGAAACCTGTACTTATAATTTCTAATTATAAGTTTGAAATCGCCAACCCGCATTGAGGAAGCGTGGTGATTAATGCTCAAACCTTCTCCGTGTGTGACGAGGCATTTGCTTAGCAGTGGACTCTTATGGGCTGATGATGAGATGATTTTTCAATAACAGTAAAGGAAGAACTCTACAATAAAGGTCTATTTAATAAAAGTAAAGTAAATGGGGACATCCATATATTTGCATAGCAATTGTTTGTGCAAGCATTTTAAAATACGAACGTGCAGCTTGTGAACAAAACACGGCGCTTTAACAAGATCAGACCAAACACAGTGCCCGTTGTAGGAAAACGGGAACGTGCAAAACTGTCCCTTAGTAAGGATGCATGTGTACTATAAGCTATGTTAGGTTTTTTTAAGCATGACGTCACAATATTTAGTTATAGTCCGCACAGCGAAATGATATTTTAGTCGATTTATCCTGTAATACATTGCGTAGCCATGCTTTGGCACGAATGGGTCGGCTCAACCGGAGTGATACTATGGCCTCATAGAAAACCGGCGTGGAAAAACCACAGCGTTGTGTTTCACCGTGTGAGTGGGGTTTCCGGAGGCACCAAGCTTCCTAACCCTTCCCCAATTCTTAAATCTCCAGAACTCTGATCCACAAAAGGTCGCCAACGTACGTTGTAGCATGTGTCCATAGGCGGCGCTGATTGCTTACCATCAGGTAATGCAACGGTTCGTTTGCCGAACTAGAAAATAGAGAGAAATAAAAGCGTCTTCTTGATTTTTGTGTTAGTAGTATAGATCTTTAAAGTAATTAATTAATAATCACCACATTGTATAAGATGTACATTATGGTATTATACGCGATATTTCAGTAAATTCGTTATTTTAGTTTCGATTAATTTGTCGCATCTCTTGCAAAGGATCACGCGAACAATCAACAGAGGAAAGATGAAATTTTAAGGTTGGATAATAGCCATGAATGCGTTGAACGGCGGACTTGCATTGAATTACTTATTAGAGGAATTCTCTCGTTTTACTACTTTTAACTTTTTGTAAGCGTTTCATTTAAATTTTACACGAGAGACGACGCCCAAACTGGAGGAGCCATATTGTGTTTTTTGGTTTTTTAGCACTGCTTGAGTATTCGTTGTTAAGTATTTTTTTCATTTTCTTTCATCCCACGATTATGTATTAATTGTTTTCATTGGGAATTTGAAATCTATAAACAATGATGCGAAAGTTACGATGTTTGGATGTTTGAATGTTTGTTACTCAATCACAGATCTGGACGAAATTCGACACAGGCACAGGATACACTCCGGAATAGGACATGGGCTACTTTTTATCAACATAACTCGCGGGCGAAACCGCGGGCGGTAGCTAGTTATACTTGCTGGAAGACGTCTACTGCTTAAAAGGTCTTGTTTACTTCTGTAATTTGTCCACTAGAAAACTTATGTTCGTATGATTTTAAACGTTTATAACAGATAATTAATTACACTTTAAAATTTATAGGTAGTATCTTACTAAACCAGTTGGAAGGTTGTTTCAGTTTTCTCTAATATATAGGTATTTACATTTTGAATATAATGGATGTAAGACTTTTTCATTCATTTCAAAATAAAAAATAAGAACCAAAATGCAACATGCGTTTCCATATTGGACTATTCAAACAAAAATGTTTGAGCTAGAGAACAAGAAAATAAATGAAGTAAAATAAATTTGAACTTTAAAAGGATAGAATAAAGTTAATTATTGAAACACGGCCTTCCAAGTTCACAGTAAAGTTCTAAACAAAAGGACTAACTCTTTAATCTTCTAGCTGTCCAAACTAGTTCGGCTTGGAAAGGAAAATTAATCAACATTGAACCAGTTTCAAGTAGTAAGAACAATATAATAAATTAAATGCTCACTTGAAAGAATAAAAAAAAATCCTAGAAATATGAAATTAATTTGGATGCAATTATGTCTATGACTTTTGTAAACAATCATCGTTGAGGAGATTGAAACTTTTCAACAATTTTAAAATCGCGATATTAAATTCACCTTGGTCCTTGCGAAGTTTTATTATATCCTCATCCATGAGAAACTGAATCGATTTATGAATCGATTCAAAATTATGATAATTAAATATTTTCGGGTTTTAAGGGATATTAATATTCAATAGATTAATGTTTGAAGTGAATAATATTAATAATTAGTAATATGGTAAGTGATAAAATTAATGAATGTTACAGTCAGCCAGGGTCGCCTCAACCTTTGAGCTACCAGGATATTATACTATCTAAGCTTATTTAGATGCCACTGACCAACGGTAATATAAAACATCGTAAGGAACTCTGAACTTATTTCTAATTTTACAAGTTTGTAAGTACCAATCCACCTTGAACAATACATGTCAATGTGTGGTAATAAAAATGAGAGAGAGAATGTATAAAAAATAAAAAATGTTTTAGTTAGAAGGATCGTATTAAAAACATTTAAATTTAAATATCTGAATACCTTCTTAATGCGAGAAGACGCCTTTGCTCAGCAGGCCCACTGCTGAGCAAAGTTTATGAGCTATACCTATAGGCTAATGGTGAAGATTACAATCTATGTTATTCAATTTGTTTCACTTTTAATTTTAAGTGATAACCAATCCTTTTTTGTATCGTTAGTATTATTTTTAAGAAAAAAAGAAAGAGGAAATCATTTGTAAGAACATAGTGCATTAAGATGTTACAATTGGTGTAGTTCCATATTATTTTAACATATGTGGTATACAAATATTTTGTGTTATTTTCTAACTCTAAATCTAAAAGGTACATAGGCTTTATAGTAATTTATCATCCAGATTCTCGTTTGTTGAGTAGTAGCATTTTCTTAGCAGTAAACCGAAGAGAATTCAATCAAATATTTGTAATTCAATCATTATAACGTAAGGATACATAAAACAATGAAAGCTAAAACAGTTCCCATCAAATGCTTGGATCTTACTCAGTTTCTAGTAGGTACCAACATGAGACCATTTCGCCAAGAGCGTTGAATAGTTTACGCTAGTCGTTACTGAAAACGGTTGGGTTGTCCGGATATGAGATCCAACTGGACATTGAGTGATGCTCGGACACTTACGGACTCACGGACGCCTTCGGACAACATCGGACGTTGTCGGACAAACTCGGAGAACCTCGGAAAATACGGTTGATGAAATTCTTATGTTAATATTAGGAAAACCTTTTCATTTTATGCTCGAGTTTATAAGCAAAGGATGTTTTGTGTTGCGTTTTTTTTATAATAAATACGACGCTAAGTGTCTCCAAGTTTTATGAGGTTTTCAGGCCTTTTATGTTTCTGAGTAATGGCGACGTAATATCGTCCGAGCGGACTGTTGCTTGGCCGGTGTGTTTATGTTGCTGGGGACGGAGAGTAATTATTTAGAACTGCCGAGTAAATTGTTCATTTTTATGGTTTCTTGAATGTCAAATAATGTTATAGTTTTATGTGATAGGACAAACGAGATGACGGTTTACCTTATGGTAAGCAATCGGCGCAGCCTACGGATACCCGCAACAACGAGTAACGTGCATTGCCGACCTTTTTTATATATATACGTTAGTCAAGTTCCTTGTCAAATAGTTACGTAATTAAGCCGTAAAACATAATATTTTATATTAAACATTAGTAGATATTATGTACTTATACAGACTGCTGATAATTATTATAAGTTCAGTTTTTATTTAATAAATATGAGTAAATTATTATCTCTGTCTGCATCATCCTAAGGTTAACTGGTAAGTATACCTATGGCATTAAGTCCGCCAATTCAATTTTATGTTGGTTAAAGATTAAATAAATTTGAGCCATTCCCAAAAGGTTGCAGTACAGCTATAAAATGTTTTCTTTACTAATAGAATGACAAACACCCCATAGAGGGATTGCTCGTCATCTGTCAGAATCCCTTTTCACCCGGATTTTCCCGGATGTGCTGCGGTGATAGACGGTTATAAGTCACGTCGGAGCATTTTTCATAATCTAGTGAGTAAATTGTCAACAAATATGTTTTAGATGGTGCAGTTATCAATCCTTGTCTACGAGAGGATATTCACGTAAGGTTTATTCAAGTAATTAATGTGGTTGAAGGACATAAATGATATAGAATTGGTACAATTCAGTTTTATTAAATACTGTCTTGGAATGGTCATAGAACCTTATTTCCAAAATTCCGTAAATTCCGAATTAATACGACTTCCAAACATTAAATAACAAAATATTCTCAATTTCGTCACGTAACGTCTTGTTACTGTGTATACAGCTTTTAACGCATTCCGTTTTTTGTAGTATGGTGGCAACCAAGAAGTCTTATTACCTGTTACAAGCAATCAGACATTGACACCCGCAATATCAGAGGAGGTATATTTACTTGTATTTTGCTGAAGAAAGGTTCGGAGATTTTCTGTAAGGTCGTGGTACAACTTCTGTCGAGCCGGCTCATTCGTACCGAAGCATGGCTCTCACACAATTGAAAACACATTCAATACACCAAACTTTCGCACAACAACGTCACATTTAAAAATCAAGAACAGTTTCACACACAACGCTAGACAACCTAGACATAAACCACTTTACAACCAGATCTATAGCGTCGATGTTTTCCAAACAATTTCTTGAGTTAGATAATGTCGTAATGAATTACGCGATACGATAAGGGGGAAGGGGGGAGGTCGATCACGCGGGAAGCCTTTTATCCCCCCGTCGTTTGCCGATAAGTTCATATTGTAAGCAGTGTTTATATCTAATAAATGGTTGTAGTTCCACGGGTATTTGTGTCAAGAAGGCTGATAGTGGTGTTGAAGGAAATTAATTGAAATAAGCGTCTGAATAAAAGAAAATGTAGGAGCTAATGTGAGTTGTGATAGTCGATTGTAAACTAATGATTATCGTAAAGTGAGTAATGTTTATTGTCATTGTTTTAGAGTTAATAATTATATTGCTTTAAGCGTTAGCATATCTCCAAGCTTGGTACACTAGTACCTAAAAGTTGCTTATAAGAGTTTAGAAAGTAGTAAAAAATAATCTTAAGAAGAATATTCCTATGGAGGCTCGTCACTACATTTTAATCCTACTACAATAAAAATTTTCCCTCAAACATGCGCACATAACTGGCTTAACACAGCTAAGAAAATATCACTAAATATTCAGTGTATGTACACAGAACAAATAATTTAATCCTCTCCTGAATAATTTGCACAATTTTGACTAAATAATTTTATCAACTAAAATCTTGTTGTAAGTTAAAACAAATATTAATTAATACGTCATGGAATTCTTATCTCGTTGTGTAGTAGCGAGTTCAAATAAAATATTCTATTAATAATACGTAAAAGTTTATATTGATATTACAATTGTATGTTTGTTTGTCTGTAATAGTTACGAATGTAGGTATTTTTTTAATGTTAAAACTTCGATCTTAACCCCTTAAGTTGTCTTGTACACTACACTATACTTTTCTAAAAAAAACATACCTAATAAATATGAAAGGTTAAGGTTCCGGAGGACCTCGGCCCAGAGCAGGAGAAGGAACAGGGGGTCTTTAGTCAGTAAGAGCCTGACACTCTCTCTCGCCTTACCCTGGGCGGGAGCAGTCATTGGATAATTTTCCCGGGACAAAAAAGCATGTTTGTTGATTCCTTATAGTGTGTTTAGGACAAACACACTATAAGGAATCAACAAACATGCTTTTAAACTATATTAAGAGCCTGACACTCTCTCTCGCCTTACCCTGGGCGGGAGCAGTCATTGGATAATTTTCCCGGGACAAAAAAGCATGTTTGTTGATTCCTTATAGTGTGTTTAGGACAAACACACTATAAGGAATCAACAAACATGCCAAAATATAACCATGTAGGCAAAGGCAAAATTATCAAATTAAGAAATGAAAAAAAATCCAGCACATCTTTGGGGGCATCTCAATAAATAATTCCAACAAATGAAGAAACAAAACACAGTTATCTCACACCTAGCATATATTACATTAATTACAGTTGAAAATCTCGAGATAACGATATCAGTTGGCGGTGGCTTTGCAAGAATGATAGACATTGCGAGCTCCATGCAAAGCACTGAGATTGTGTACATGTGTTTTTGGAGAACCAACCTTATTGACTGCAAAACTACTTGACAGGAGGTAAGATATTACATATTTATTTTATTCATCATTATCATGCCCACTGCTGGAGTAAAGGCTTTTCTCAAGCGGATCAATTTTAAACCTTAACCACTTCCAGCTAGCATAGCTCAAAACAGAATGAATACTTCACACTTAGAAATGATTAGTATAAGTTTCATCACGATGTTTTCTTTCACCGAATGTTAGTGGTATTTAAATAATCAAAGAAAGTACATGGTAGTCGCAAAACTGTCAGGAAAGTGTGGAAAGTGAACGCCTTAATATTGGAGTATTCCTATAGGAGTGGTCTAAATATCAAACGATTATGATGAAAACAAAGGATTCTTCATAATTCGTCATAACATGTGGTTAGAAAAAGTTTATGTGGAGATGTTTGTTCATGTCATTAATATTCTTTAGTTTCTATTTATTTCTTGACACGAAACAAAAAATTAAACAAAAGTATTTTAGAGCACTATTGAAAATAATTAATCACAAATTATCAAAAGTATAATTTCGTTTATATATCAATATCATGGCGACTAAAAGATGCAACAAACCTTGGCAGTTCGATTCACAAACTGACACTCATGTGTAAAAACTTCAATTGAAAACGAAATGTTGAAAAATTACATTCAACATTCCAGCTACTGTTTGAAGATAGTGCAAATCTGTCAACTCATCTTAATACAGGCATTTGTCAGCCTCTTGAGAGAAGTTTTTAAGTTACTGAAGTACTTATTAAATTATTTTGTGTTTTGATGGCAGACAGGAAAGCGTCATAAAGAAACCGGGGTCTTTGAAATTATAAGTTTAAGAACCACGAGCCCATAAACGCTCGTCTCTTCTTCATTTATTAGAATTCAAGCGCATCGCTTGCGGATAATCGCATGAAAACCATCGACCCTAGCCTCGGCAAACATCCTTGAGGCACTACAAAATTGCGACAGGCCCACAAGCATCCTAAATTAAATTATTTATGAAGAGATCTTAGACCAGAAGTAGAAAATCTAAATGTTAATGATAATAATCAAAATTGATCTTTGAAAAAATCGTTATACCTTTCGTCAAATCGAACCTTTTTGATTGCACTTAATTACAAACCAAGCAGCAAACAGACTTCATTTACAATAGAAAAGAGGATACCAAATAATAATAACCTTTTTTGTTTCAGTTCAAAACAGTCATGAATGAAAAACAAGATTTAATAAGTTTCAATGAACATTTTGATGATACTGATTCAAATTCAGTAACAGAAGCAATATTTTTAGAACCTGGTGTTTACTATCCCAAAAATAGTAAGTAAATCTTATTACAATGAAACATCGTACGATATTTCAATGATTTAGATAAACGATAATACAAATAGAGGAGAAATTCAAGGCAGATTCACCTCTAAATGAAATGACAAACGTTGTACTGTTGGTTCGACTAAATTTAATATTGATACAGACGTCTGGTTCTTGTTGATAAGTTAACAAATTATTTTTAAATAATTTCCAGGGCCTCTTCACAGCCAAAAGTCACGGACTAGACCAACCAAACAAACAAAAAGATTCGTTTTCAAAAACGGTGACTTCAATATTGACAAAGGCAACACTAACCACCAAGGGTTTTTTTCAAGATGGTTCGTCACAATGGTGGAAGCTCGCTGGAGGTGGACCCTCGTCCATTTCTTCCTAGCCTTTACTGGAGACTGGCTCTTCTTCGGCTTCATCTACTGGGTCATCGCATTGGCACATGGAGACCTGATTGAGGAACATTTGCCTCCAAACCAGAACCAATCTGACTGGACCCCTTGCGTTGAAAACATTTATGGATTTACTTCAACCTTCCTCTTCAGTGTCGAAGTCCACACGACTGTGGCTTATGGTAAAAGAGCAATAACTTTAGAATGTCCTCAAACAATTACTGCCATGTGCTTTCAATGTATGGTCTGCTCTATTTTCCAAGCGTTCATGGTTGGTATTCTATTCGCGAAACTGACGAGACCAAAAGGCAGAACACAGACGATTCTGTTCAGCAGACAAGCAGTTGTGACTTTGAGAGATGGAAAGCTCTGCATGATATTCAGAGTAGGAGATATGAGGAAGTCAAGGATACTCAATATCAAAGCATCAGTGTTCGTTTTGAAACTAGGTGACGACCACGATGAGAATTACGAACAAACAGAAATGCACGTCGAATTAGATGGTTGTGAATCAACGTTTTTCTTATGGCCAGTGTCAGTCATACATGTAATTGATGAGAAGAGTCCTTTGTACTGTATCTCTGCAGCAGATTTGTTAGTTGGGAAATTTGAAATTTTAGCAGTTTTTGAAGGCGTCATTGAATCTACTGGGCAGCAGGTACAAGCGAGAACGAGCTATACAGAATGTGATATTTTATGGGGTCATCGGTTCATACAAATGGTTAAGTGTGATACAGAAACTAATATGTACGATGTGGACTTTTCGAAATTGTGTGAAACTGAGAGGATTGATACGCCATTGTGTTCAGCCAGTGAATATAAATCTATGTTGTCTTTATTTGATTTAGATACTTATACAACTTGAACTTGGGAATTGTCAAGTTTTTTACTAGTCACTTCTTATTGATAGTTTAGTGATAAATGCTCTGTTATATCATGCGTCTTGATCAGGGTGTGATTTGCATTTATTTTTGACAGAAGAGAATAAAGATGGTCTTCCTTTCTACGTCGAAAGTTATTGATATCAAGTTTTGTCAACAAATCTTACTGTTATTTTTTTATCCAATGAATCGTAATTAATCCGTAGCATATTTTTTTAATAATAAATCAATTTTTGCTATGTAAGTTATTATTTAGTTTTATTGCAACGTAATATATTTAATTTTAAATTCACTTCGACCTCCAAAATATTGTTTATTAAGGTCTCAGCTAAAAAATAATTGTTTAGGTAATTTAGCTGTTTACTGTGTCTGATTAGACAGGATTAATTAAATGTCTGTAAAGTCATTTAATTAATTTCGAAATGTTGTTATTTACTTGATTAAAGTGAGTTCTGATTAAAATATACCATTTATTAATTACAGCATTTATGAATCAGCTAAACGCACATTTCAATAAAATTTAGATGCAAAATGAATAATACAATATCTTTTCTCAGTGCCTACTGCATTAATCACTAAACTTGCTCAAAGCGGTTTGGCAATTTAAAACGTATAATTTAGTATATTTTTTTTTATGGTAGAGTAGCCGGTTAACCAGTCATAATGCTAACCATACAATTTTCAAATCACTTAGCATTTCAATTCTAAGGTATGTTATCAGAAATCCAGGAATCTAATCACAAACGCTCCTTAGCAACAACGTTCCTACCTTCACATAACATCACATAATTTGCGTCTACAAGCTCTCCAATCTTAAGATACGAAGGGTGAACTTACAACAGCGATCCCCAAAGTTTCCCCAACAAAATAGATGGATAAGCACAGCTCTAGTATACCTGTTTTAGACTTTACTAAGTTCCAAAGTTGTGGCACCAGTAACACTAAGATAAAGTACTACTAATTTATTAGGAAAACTAAAAGTATGACAGTGTGCACTTGATGTAGAAGTTCAAATTGTTTCTTGGCGAGTTACAGCCTTGTGGGACAGGAGACATATTTTTCCAACTTTAAGTTGTTGGACGAGGTCTAGAGGTAGATAAATTGTGTCTCTTCTCTTATGAATATGAAAATGCAATTTTATGTCTTAGATACTGTTTGTGTTACGCTATCTTTTAATAATGTTTTATTTGCAATAGTAATATATGTGTGTGGGAGACACTTTAAAGAGTCTGAGGATGCGACGCACTGCACACGTTTGAGTCTGGTTCTGGGCGGCTAACTATCCTTTCTCATTATAACATAGTAATATTTTGCATTGTACCCAAAATCATCTAAACAGGTGCTTTTTTTGAAAAGACCAAAAATTACAATACACACTTAAATCGAAAAAAATAACAATAGAATTCATTAAACGAGTAAGTCGTTAACGCCTGATAATAACAACAGAGCAAAGTTTTAATAATTCAAATTATTACTTTTGTCGCAGGCGCTGCGAATTTATAATATCATATTATTAATTTTACGAGATTAAGATGTTTTTTATGTCTCAGTATTGAAATGTTACCGGAGATTAATTAGAATGTCGCTTGTGACCTTGTCTAGGTTATGGGTTCAATGTGATATTCTTTTTTTAATTTAGGGTTCAAAGAATCCTTATTTTATTTTCTTTGATATGATAATTTAGATAAATAAACGTAACTGCTACTTCTAATTTCATTATGAATAAAAACATAATGTTTACCCACTAACATGATAACTAGTACTGTGTAGCATTTTTTAAGCGAAGTTTCATATTTTTTGTATATTTTTATTATATAATTCCTAAGCCTAAATCACTGAACCGAATTGCAGACTTTAATTTTAATTTTTGTTCATTTTGTTTATAAAAAAATATATATTGATTTGGTTTAAACAACTTTATACAATAACTAGGTCGACTTTTCCGAACTCGATTTATTCGTTACTAAGCCTCATCAATTCAATCAATTGCTCACAAAATATTGGTTCGAAAACTGTTCTATTTTGCAGTTCCAGACTTAGCTTATATAATGAGCCATGTCAAGTGTGGGAGAGCCATGCCAAGTGTGGGAGAGCCATGCTTCGGCACGCATTCGTGCTCGACCGGAGTGATACCACGGCCTCACAGAAAACCGGCGTGAAATAACCACAGCGTTGTGTTTCGCCGCGTGAGTGAGGTTACCGGAGGCCCAATCCTTCCCCTCCCCCAATCCCTAAATCTCCAAATCCCTAGTCCCTTAAAGGTCGGCAACGCACTCGTAACTCCTCTGTTGCGAGTGTCCATGGGCGGCTCTAATTGCTTACCATCAGGTAATCCGTCTGCTCGTTTGGCGACCTATTACATAAAAAAAATAGTGTAATAATGTAGTTTTCTTTCTTTTTATTACTTTTTTTCACTTTTAAGCATGCTTTTTATAGATAACTAAATGCGAAAACATGTAATTGGTTAATATTTGTATAAGTTGTTACTTTTGTTAGTTGTAAATACTGTATGTTTTCCGTTATTAACTAATTATTATTGTCAGCCCTAAAACCTTCTTTTTACAATCGAAACTTAACCTAGCTTAACTTACTACTTAACCTTTCTCTATAGTTAAACCTATATTTAAAAAGGGAGAAAAAGAATACCTGTGTAACTATCGACCGATAACCTTAATACCGATCTTATCTAAGGTATTTGAAAAATGTATGCATAAGAGACTTACGGAATTCTGTAGTAAATATAACATAATAGATAGGGATCAGTATGGTTTTCAAAAAAACAGATCTACAACTATGGCAACCTTTACTCTCATGCAAGAAGTGTTGTCTAAAGTTAATAATAACTATTTAACTACAGGTTTATTTTTTGATTTAAGTAAGGCGTTTGACTTAGTTCCACACAATCTCCTACTACAAAAACTAGAAAAAAATGGTATCAGAGGGCCGGCTCTTCAATGGATAGAAACTTATTTAAATAATAGGCAGCAATGTGTTGCTATCAACAAACTTAATAAAAACCGGGAGATGGTTCAATATTTATCCGAGTACAAAGATAATAGATGTGGAGTGCCACAGGGAAGTATATTAGGTCCTATTCTATTTGTCTTATATATAAATGATATCACTAACATTACAAACCATAAATGTACATTATATGCTGATGACATCTCTATTATAGTAACTTCTAATAAAAAAGATAACACGATTACTAACCATGAAATAGAAATAAATAACACAATAAATATAGTAATGAAATGGCTAGATGCAAACAAACTAAAAATTAATTTAAATAAATCTGTTTACGTTCAATTTAATAAAAGTAACAACAATAAATATAATATCAAGTTTAATATACACAAGATACAAGAAGTTACACAAACAAAGTTTTTAGGGTTAGTTATTGACGAACATTTAAATTGGAAAGCACACATAGATCTCATAACATGTAGGATAAATAAATTCGTATATGCTCTAAGACAATTAAAAAATATTACAAATACTAACACAGCAGTAATATCTTACCGTGCATATGTAGAATCGTTATTGCGCTACGGACTATTAATGTGGGGTAATAGCACAGACATACATAGAGCTTTTATCGCGCAGAAAAAATGTATCAGAGCAATATATGGCCTACAAAATGACGATTCTTGTCAACCCATTTTTAAAAAACTTGGATTACTACCTTTACCATTACTCTATATATTTGAAACTTGTAATTTTGTGCATAAGAACATAGAATTATTTAAAACTGCAAAAGACATATATCCACGTAGCCGACGATATCCGGACAGACTGGTCCTAAGTGATGCACCCAGACTCACTAAATATAATAAAAGCTGTGTAGCTATGTCTATAAGAATATATAATAAACTACCATGTCAAATTAAAGCACTAAATATAAAACTGTTTAAAAAAAAGTTATACCACTGGCTAAATGAGCAAAATTTTTATAGTGTTAAGGAGTTCCTGGAATCTAAAGTTTAAAGATCCTGAACAAGTAAAATTGAATATTTGCATGCTATTTATGATGTAGCTAAAACATGATTGTTCTTATTATTATTTCTTGTAACACCTTTATACCATGTTTTAATGCGAATAAATATATTATTATTATTATTATTATAGCAATATTAAGATCTAACTTTCAACTTACATTATTTAGAAAACATTATATGTCGTAACCTATCTATGAAACCACATAACCCATGACATTTAATCCGGAACATTTTAAGTGTGAGTGGAATCAGGTGAAATGACGTCACGGAGGCAATATTGTACGTGCCTGTACGTCGGTACATCCGTCTTCGGTTTTTGTGTATGCCCAGCAGTGGGAACGCGGTGACTATTGTGGTGTGACAATGGAAAAATGAGTTATGTAAGCGCTTTATCTATTACTAGCTACTCTCGCGCGGTATCACCCACTGCTCGGCTCCATTTAATTTTAGCGTGGTGTTTTATAGCCTATAGTACTCAGAAACATTCTAGCTATCTAGCTATCAATGAAAATTTGGAAATCCAACCAACGGTTCCAAAAATTACCCCCTACATACAAATTTACAAATTTTACCTCTTTATAAAATTAAGTAAGTATAGACAGTGAATAACTTAAAGGTAAGTTAGTACTTTACTACATGTATCGACCCACCCTGGCTTTGCAAAGGTGCAATAGTAGTGCTATATATTTATTATATATTTCTATGTTTAATGGATTTTATACATATAAACGTTCCTCTTAAATCACTCCGTTCAGTAAAATAACCGCATCAAAATCTGTTGCATCGGTTTATAGATTTAAGCAGACAGAAAAACTGACTTTGTGTTTTAAACTATGTGGTGATAAAAACTATTTTTCAGTTCGGTGGTTGTGGTGGCGTTAAGTTTAAGGATTCCACTTCTCATGTATGAGGATTTGGTTGCGAAACTTGACATAATTATCTATACTAATATTATAAAGAGGTATAATTTGTTTATTTTTTAAGTTTGTATCTTTATAAGTTTGTATGTAGGGGGTAATCTTTGGAATCGCTAGTCGGATTGCTAAAATTCTTTCACTTATAGATAGTTACAATGTTCCTGAGTGCTATAGGCTATAAAACATGCTACAATCAAATGGAGCCGAGCAGCGGGTGAAACCGCGTGAGAGTAGCTAGAAGTAATATATTTTTTTAAGTTATTATGTTCTTTCTCAGTTTATATAGACACCACTGGCAGACGGTGAAGGGAAACACTGCTGTAATGTATCCTGGCCATACCAGGACCTTTAAAATCACCAATCCGCTCACCTAATGGTTAGCCAACGGCATCGTCTGTAGATAACCGCAACACCAGAGCAGTTAGTAGAACGTTGCTGACCTTTTGTGGCTGAGGAGTTTAAAAATGGAGCTGTTGGGATTGCGGAAGAGGAGGATCAGGCCGCTGGTAATCTCATTCGTACTTCGAAACACATAGCTGTGCTTATTTAATACTGTTATGGTATCCGTGGTATCTCCCAATATAAGCAGACCTATGTATGCAGAAGCATGGATTTCTGGTACAAAAAATTTTGGAAAGCATCGCAGGCGGGGACCAACAGAGGCTTATTTATAGTCATTTCTGTTGTGCACCATTTAGCAGAATTTTCGTTGGTGGCGGTCAAGGTGGTCCCCGCCTGCGATGCTTTCCATCAACATTTATAAATTATATTCAGTTAATTTGTATTGTGGGGCTTGTTTTACTCTTTTTTTAGTGTGCAGTCGGGTATTTTGTTTTTTTAATAATAATTTTTTTATTTATAACTTTTTAGCTGTTTTTATTTAACGAAAATGTTGTAGATGTAGAAGACTATGTATATGTAAGTACCATTTTAAATTATTTCGACGACATTTGGAACGTATCCTATATTAATTACTCCCGTGATTGAACTGAATCTAATGATACCGCATACATATTTTTTTAAAGGGAAATTTAGAAAAAATATTATTATGTCTTTATCCCGTGGGACTTTTAGGATAAAATGTATCCTATGACACTCCCGTAATCAAGACAAATCTAACGATACCTCATACATCAAAATCCATCAAGCCGTTTAGGCTACAGGAGGTCACAAAGGAAAAGACATACATACATACTTACATACACTCGAAAAACATTACCCTCCTTCTTTGGCAGTCGGGTAAAAACAAGAGTCAGTTAAATATGATATAAGTCTTGCATAGTCCAAAAGGATTTGTTTTGCCTAATTTCCATCTCAAGTTTTCTCTAAACGACACAGAGCAAAGAAATTAAGTATGTTTGCGTTCAGGTTACTTAAATACTTAATAACGCACTGTTCAGAAAGAAACTACGAAAAGATCACCCTATATGCACATCAATAACCATTTACGTATAGCGGGGTCCCCTAGTCGGGTCAGTAGTGTACTAAACCATAATATATAAATGAACTAACAGCTGTATGTAGCTCGAAGCCAAGTTATAGCAAAAGGGGAGTCTGTATCGAATGATCTCGCACGTCGGGTCGCCGTGTCGGAGCCGGCTCGTAAACTGGACGCCTAATGCACCCTACATGGAGTTACGAAATATGTTATTAATCTATTCGTAAAATAATAAAATGACTATTTTGAAATTAGAACTTCGGATCTCAATTGTTTTTTATTTACAATATTATTTATTCTTTGTTTGGATCATAGACTTTTTATCAAAGTCAGGGTGGATTTTCATGTTAGTTAATGTACCTGACATGTAAATATTAGAGGATGTATGTGTTTTTTAAAATTAAAATACGTATTTACGACATTGAAAACACCCCTCCATGCCATACTAATCATGACTTAAATTCTTAAATCAGTTTTTATTGCAGAAATGTACTCATATTAACGCCACACCAATTATTTTCTGCTGGACTTATAAATTCCATTTAGTGACTGTGTAAAAAATATCAAAAACCAGATTTAATCCTAAACTATTATGTAGCAATACATTCTCAATTTTATGCTTAAGGGAACAATATTTAAAAAAGGAACACCGTAATCCTTTACGAATCACGTTTTCTTGGCTATTAAAAGAACCGACTCCAATCGTTAGTGGTCCCTTGTAAGGGGCGTTAGGTGGACCACGTATGCTGTACGCAGCTTTGCACTCTGGCTAAGAAGCGCTGTAGAGCTGAGAATTAAAACGGAGTTCAGTCGCTCGATTTATTTGTTTTCGCACGTTACTGGCTGATACTAAAACTAGAACTCCTTTGCTATGCTGCGCTTTTCTCAGTTTAGGTTCTATTTTTAAATAACTAAGGGGATAGAATTCAAATGCTTACATATAGGCAATTAATATACTGTTTTTGTTAAGTACCTTGGAAATACTGGCTACATGGGATTGTTGATCGAGTAAAAGTTAAAGTGATATTATGTATAATAGTAATTTAGACTTCAATGATTTTGATATAAATATTGAAAGAAATCTCGAGATTACGGAAGTGTTTATTAGATTATGACAGCCATTATATTCATGTTCTACCTGTAAATGAATTTTAAACTTAAATATATAGAGATATAGTCACCAAAATATTACCTGATCTGCATTCGAATTTCTCCTATCGCTCAATAAAATTCCAGAAAACATCGGAATAACTGATCTTAAAAACACAATCAACCTCTCAAACAAACCCTTCACAAACACAAAGAAATCAACATCACTGCCCAATTTTCCTGTACATCGACTTGAATAATACAGCGACAGAACAACTGTCCCATTCAATTTTCATTCACCTAAGTTTAATCAGTCAGAAAAAAACAAACTGCTCTCGATTACACCCTCTACACTCATCCGGCGTTTGGTAAATGTATCAGTATTTATTGACCCATCCCCTTACGAGGGCTACTCTTCGTTTTACCCCCGTCATATCTATGCTAGGCACCCCAATGGGCAGATGCTTTTACCTATCTCTGTACGCTCGTCGATATTTCCCCCAATAATTCACAATCGCGTCTTCCTTACACAACAATTCCATCTATTGAAGATATATAGAATGTTGCGGGGATATGAAACATTCAGATTTTGTGAGAGTTATCAGAAAATGGAATAAGGAAAAATATTTTATTCCATTGGTTTATATAAAATGTATAATGAAACTGTACACGTGGAGGGAGATTAGCAACGGTGAAATAAATTAATCACATTAATTTGATAGTGTGGTAAAAGTGATATTAAAAAAAAACTTTGTGCACAATAGGTAGGTATATAGACGGATTTAATGCCCTAGGCATTGTCTATCAGTCGAGCTTTGGGTGATGCAGATATGAGCCAATGGTTGCTGCAAGAAGTTAGCAAACAGACTAACTTTTATATAAAATACGCTACGATAAATATGATTATATGCTACAATCAAATAAAATCCTTTGGGGTGAGGCGACAGAGAGTATCATTGACTAAAAACCGCCCGTTACATTGATGCGCTTGCACCTGAAACCCCGGGCTTGCAGAGAACAGATTCACATAAACTCTTTCTCCTTTTATCTTTACTTCTCCTAACATGTACAACGTTCCGAAGAAATAAATAAAAGCGCACTCATTTGTCAAACAATACAAGTTCACGATCGCCATTCACTTTGCGTAGTGAGCTAGTAACTGCTACAAATTGTATTGAAAGCCTATTGTATCGAGCATTTGCCGGCAAGGAGCCTGCATCCAATTGTTATTAACTACGCCCTTTCCTTCAGTTAAACTTTTACGATAGACTATAAATACTTGATGGTGAACAGTTTTAAGTCTGGCTTATCTTGCTACTTTCCTTTGTCGGGGATTGCTAGTGTAGATAATAGTTTGAACGATGAGCTCGGAGTTTTCACGTCTTTTAATTTTATGTAGTCAGCAGTTCGGTTTGTTGGTCCGGAAATTTGTGTGGTAGTTTGTGAGTAATGAAAGGTCTATGTGGTTGGCTTCAATTTAAAAATTTCATAGTTCTCGCAATTTATGTCTTATGTAGAAGGAATTGAACACAATTTTACTTAATGCCATCAATTTTGCTCTGTTTTAAATCAGAAAATATGATGCAATGTTGTTTTCGTTCTATGTTCACTTATTACAATATTGTGTACGATAAAATAGAAACCGCTTTATATAAAAGCTTTTGGAAGTCACACAGCATGTAAGCTGTTATAACAAGTCCTTAGTTTTTGCTGCATCATAATGAAGTAAGAAGTGATTCAGCTATTCGTTTTAATTAACTGGATAAACTATGATAATGATCAACACTAGTGCCATCACAATCAGAGTTAAAACATTTATTGACTAAGAATAGTGACAATAACAAGGACCAAACTCGACACTAGCGCCACTTTACCAAAACTATTATCAGAACATTGAAAGAACGCAAACAAATGGTAGTTTAACAGAATGGCGTAACGTCCTCAATGGTTTGCAACATACAATGTTGTATGTTGCTGTTCACATAGCGATCTTTATTGCGTCTATATTTCAGTTGGTTCACGGTACGTCGCGTCATGGTATTATTTATGGGGCACGCTCTATGGAACCCTACGGCCGGCCGACAACGTCTTAACGTGTGTGATCGATGATTACCGTGTGTAATCTTGTAAATAGTGTGGAAAAATATTTTATTGTTGTTCGTTTCTGGTTGAAGAATAGAATTGTTAGATTTAAATATAAGAGAGGTACATAATATAGTCTCGAATGTGGCTGTCGATATTAGTTTTACTTTTGATGGTTTATTTCAAATGTGAACCAATATGACCCAAAGTATTTTTTCCTAAAACTCAAAAGTTACAAAATGGCCAAAAAAGCTCATTTAAATGCAAATCACCATTTTTAGTCCACTATACGTAAATGTTCTCATCACAGAACCCACTTTGGATCTTCATTACCTTTGCGATAAGCGTGTCTGTTACAGTTTTGTGAAGGCAAAGTTAGTGGAGGCTTCACAAAGCAATGTTAATACAACCTGAACGGAACCTGTTTAAACTGGAATTGCTCTAAGCAGACTAAGTGCACTGACAAAGTGATCCAGAAGGTTCATGAAAATCAGGCACTTTTTGGACCACGAAGTGACGAGATGTCGAAAAACTAGCGTAGTGTTTAAAAGCGTAGCGGCTACGAAATTTCGTAGCTCACTACGGCGTAGACAATTAAGAGTTGGATGTTTCAACAGATTGATTTCAAGTATCTAAATTTGGGTTTTTGTTGTTATTATGTAGCATAGTATTTGTAAGTATTTATATATCTGTAATGAAATATAATGTTTTGCTAACCGTAGTTGAAAATAAAATACATTTTTAAGCAAACATTCTCCTTTGAATAAAGAAAATACTTGACTTTATAATTACAAATAAAAGCTTGAAATAAAATTCACAACGTATTTGCCTGTAAATGTTTACCTCTACTAGAAACATAAATCTGGTTTCCTACCTATTTTATTTTTATTCCAAAAAACTAATTCAGTTGTTTCAATTTGAAGTTTAGAGCAGACGTTTATTTTGGCTGAAACCGAGATCAAATGTGAGTTAGGTTTTAGTTCAGATTAACTTTTGGATTAAACTAAAAGAGGAATACCTCAGAATTAATGAGACTGGCTGATGGCCAGTTTGGTACATTCTAATTCTGCTAATGAATTCTTGTTTGTCCTGGTTAAGTTTGAAATGGACAAATAAACACTCAAATTGACGTATTTTATTGTGCAAAAGAAAACATCGATGTACCTTTGTATGGGAAGGGTCGACCAACGGGCACAAAGATTACACAAAGTAAAGACACTAAAGCACCAGGAAAGAAGTTAAAAGTGCGTAGAATTATCATGAATTGTATTTGGGGATTGGACCTCTGGTAAATTTACTCACATGGCGGAAAACAATGCAAACCTTGTTTCACACCAGTATTCTCAGGTGGCGTGGGATAATTTCGGTAAAGCTGGTCTATTGGAAGCATGGCTCTCCAACATTTAACATGCCAAATAACATACCATAGTTTTGCAATCATTATATCACTGAAAAGTTACATTTAAGTCCAATGACCATTGCATGGATACCAGACATTAAGATTCATAATATATCAGATTAAATATAAAAAAAGAACTTTAATTCGTAAGACATGACCTTCTATTTAATGTCTAACTACAACATTTCCTTCAATAAAATAAACGTGTAATGCTAACACGGCACGTGCTGTGGCTGTGGGAGAAGCTCAGGGGAAAAGTAACTGTTTTTGTCAGAGAGCACATCAGTATCTAGCTATTAGTCGGTGTAAACATGCATATATCATCAAACTGTAAGGGCCTTCTGCTGAACAAAATGTTCTTCTCACACAAGGAGGTTTGATCATATAGGCAATTTTAATATCTGAATAGTCACAAAAATTGTGGAAGTAAGAGTAAGAGTCTGAGATTAAGACCCACTCAGTCATTAGATGATTTTCCTTCCACAAAAACAAACCGCAACCTAATACATGAGAAGACCTGAGGATATACATGATATATACATATATATATGTGGATAACTAGAAAAGTCCTATTTTGTTTGAAGATATTTTTTGATGTCGCCACCACGTCTTTATAATTTTTCGCTTCACAGAAGTTCCATTTACCGTTGCACCCTTGTTTACATTAAGCGTGATTGGACTTCTATTTATTTATTTTGGACCCAGACTTGGTCCCCAAGAAAATTGGGAGCCGGTCTCGCTGTTTGGACGACATGTTTCGTAATGAATGTTTTTATTTGCTACGTCCAAAGATTTTTTGCAGAAAAATATTTTTTTATTTTTTTCGAATCGAGGTGTAACAATATTTTTGTGGGACGATGTCGTTTACTGTTTATTTACTTTGAGAAAAGTTAGTTTGAAATAAGTTTTTTATTGACTGGTAAAAACTACGCATATTTTGAATCACAAGATACTCATACAATACACAAGTAAGTTTTTAAAAAGATAATTGTAGCAATCGGTCAGGGATGCTAAAACAGAGAAAGAATTTCTAAATGTATTAAAATGCATATTAAAAAGATCCTTATTTTCACCACAAATTTACGTCCTAAAAGGTAAACATTTGGAAAGTAATATTGAGTCAATGCAAAAACGACATACTACTAAAACATCTATGCAAAACAAAGAACTGGAATCTAATTCTCACACTGTAACAAAATTCTGTACTTCAATGTCCATTAAGCCGTACAAGCAAAACTAATCCATTTCCTAGCCTTTGTACACGAAACAACATCGCTCCCAGAGCCCAGTGTGTCAAACAACAATGTCTTATAAAGTTCGAACTCGAACTGAACTTCCGTCCTTAATTATTTACCAAACCTTTAAGTTATAATTGAAAATTACTTATTTAACAGCTTATTAGCTATTCGAGTATAACAGGACAGACAAAGATCCAATCACGACGGTTCGGGTCCATTTTCTACAAAATTTGCTACTCCACAATTCGGCTGAGCAAAATGTCAGGCGTTGGGTAACCGCGGTCGAAGCCTGTCCGGTTCTAGAACTTTGATTTGAAATCTAGATGTGGTATCTGTTAATTTTCTTATTAATATATATTTTTTAAATGCTTCTGTTGGTTATTCTTCGTGTGATGGTTTTGAATGCATATCGCCTCCAACCACTGCACAGATGAGTACTTGGGCAAGAGGCTGCAGTTTCGCATATTCGATTGCTGCTCGGAAAAAGTCTTTGGTTTAATTTGTGAAATTGAGTGTTTCTAAATGCCCTTACGATATAGGATAATTTCTTCCTATTGTGCCTTTGTATCTTTCCTAGCGTGGATGTTAAAGAGAACCAACAAAAAGAAGTACCCTATTTGGTTCTGTTCAGCGGTGGGCTTCTTGAGGTTGATATAATAATTTATTTACGATACGATTTTAATAAAACGACGCGGTTTAGGTACTTTAAAGTGTAAAAGTGCTGTTTTATGGCCTATTTACAAAAAAAAAATATTCATTGTTTCATTGTTTCATTAGTGAAGACGGAAAAATCGCTACTCAGCATAGATTTCTTGCAATACTTACCCTATTATGAAAGAAAAATAGTGATTCCTTTTTCGTACTGGATTTAACTCTGTAGCAAAATTGAATAAACCATTATAAAAAATAAAAATCATAAATCCTTTTCTTATTCACTACAAAATACCAAAAAGATAAAGTGAATGTGAAATTCCCATAACAATATTTCCAACCATTGATTACAAAGAGTTTAGTACCACATCCAGTAGTTTCCAAACACTATTTCTCTGTAATTCATGTTCATCAGTCTGTTTCAGTTCAAACAGAGCTATCCGTAGTTACTTAGACCGTAACTCGATACTAGATGTTAAGAATGCTGAATTTACACGAACGGAGTTAGATTCAGAGCATTCTGTTTTATTCTATCTATACTGAAGCGATTTAGACAAATTGTTCTGTTGTTCTTCGCTATACAAATGCAGTGTTTGGAAAATATTTGTTTATTGAGGGGTTTTTCCTCTCAAAAACCCCTCAATAAACAAATATTTTGCTGGCTCAGAATCTGACACTCTTGCTCCGTCTCGGGCAGGAGGCGTCATTTGATGATTTCCCCCCTCATCAAACTCCCAATCATCAAATGACGCCTCCTGCCCGAGACGGAGCAAGAGTGTCAGATTCTGAGTGACCAAAAAACACTTATTTTATTAATATCTTTCAGGATAGAGGTAGAAAACTGTGACTGTTAATTTAATGGGCCTTTTTTTTTAAGGAATCGGTGCCCTACTTTAGCATTTTCTCCTGTGTTGTGGGGGTGCGTTTACAAACACATACACATGACACCCAGATCCGAAACAACAATTTGTGGATCACACAAAGTGTTGTTCCGGGCGGGAATCGAACCCGCGACACGTTGCACGGCAGCCAGTTGCCCAGCCACCGCACCAACCGTCTTTTGATTTTTAGTGACAATGTTTTTATTTTTCAACGGTACTCCCATTATTTTTTCCTCCTTTCACATCAAACCCAGGCAGTACAATTTGCCGATCACGCGAAGATTTGTTCCGAGCGGGAATTGGATCCGTGGCGTTTTACATCGCAGCCCAGCCATTGCGTCAACTGTGTATTCTATATGAAGTACTGATTAATTTTGAATATAGGACGAAACGAACGAAATGAAATGAATATGAATAAGTTCTAAAAGGCCCTAAGCGCCTGGTTATTTTTACATAGCAATATGTTTATCGACGATATGGAAGTTCGTGACATGCCGGGTTTGCAGGATGGTTAAGGTACGGTAGCTGAATATAAGGTCAGTGGCTTTTCATATCCCATTAAGGAGACCAGCTAAATCCATGTCTAACGGGTTGATGATAATGATGATGATCTCATACCGTTGGACGTGAATATGTTGTTTGTACTTACATAGTCTTTATATTTGAAGATTTGCATGGTAAACTAGCCTTATGTTCAAAGAAGCAAATCAAACTTACATATCTCGTTTAGAACTATATTAAATACACAATAAAATTCGTTTATTTATTATGTTTTCGGCTTACTCACGTAATAATTTGACGAGATACTCGACTAGTTTCAAGCCATGCTAGAGGCATTCATGAGCAGCATTCCGCGACACGCAACTCGGCGACTGTCGCGCTGCTACTTATAATTTGAAGATTTACATGGTAACTTGCTACTTTCTTTAGTCGCGAGTCGCGGAATGCTGCTCATGAATATGGGCCTCTAGCATGGCTTGAAACTAGTCGAGTATCTTGTCAAATTATTACGTGAGTAAACTGAAAACATAATAAATAATTTAGAATGTCTCACGAAAGTTATAATAAAAGCACAATTCGTTTGTTCAACAAAAATTTGAATAAACGAGAAAAAACAAGCTTTTGTCAGGTGACTCGGTATTCCCCGGAACTATTATACATTTTACAGTTTTTTTTTATTTAAAGTAAAGTCATAGTAATACAGCTTAGCAATTGTAGTTACACAAAGCTAACGTGTAAATGTATACAAAATTTCAGCTCAATCGTATAAAAATATTTAAGCTTCAATATTTAGTTGCAAGATTCTATTTCACAAACATAGATACAGTTTTTTTTTATTTAGCTTGCTATATATACAAAAGCCAACTTAAAAAATATAATAAAATCCTTACCTCGTCTAAATAAGACCTTTTCGTTTGGAATGTTCTAGTTATTAGAGAAGTAGTAGTGAGAACTGAACGTTAGTATTTAATAATGTTTGTGGAAACTAAGGCATTGTTGTTGGGTCTTTTACGGCTGCCCGGCTGTTAAAAGGTTAAAAGACATTATTGTGACGCTGTATAAATGTATTTCTTCATTCTTAATATTATGGTTTGTTTTTTGTGTTGTTCCATTTGAGTTTTTAATTATATCCTCTTTAAATCACTTACCTTTGAAGCTTTTATATTTATTCTATACTAATATTATAAAGAGGTAAAATTTGTAAGTTTGTATGTAGGGGGTAATCTTTGGAACCGCTGGTAGATAGCTACAATGTTCCTGATTGCTAAAGGCTATAAAACATCACGCTACGATCAAATGGAGCCGAGCAGCAGGTGAAACCGCGCGAGAGTAGTTAGTTAAAAATAAAGTAAAATCTTTTTTATAGCGTACTAAATTCCGTCCGTGGCTTTGTCTGCGTAGTATATTGCCTATGTGTTAATCAGGGCATCACCTATCTAAATGCCAAATTTCAAGGAAAACGGTTGTGCCGTTTATGCGTTAAAGAATAACAAACATACACCCATGCATTCTCACAAACTATCACAGTTATAATATTAGTAGTATAGAAAAAAAAACATTTAAATCTTGTTAGTGAAAATGTGAATGTATTTTTTTTTTTATATAATATCTCGGCAAACGAGCAGACGGATTACCTGATGGTAAGCAATCAGCGCCGCCCATGGACACTCGCAACGGAGGAGTTACGAGTGCGTTGCCGACCTTTTAGGGATTAGGGATTTGGAGATTTAGGGATTGAGGAGGGATTGGGGAAAGGGAAGGATTGGGCCTCCGGTAACCTCACTCACACGGCGAAACACAACGCAGTGGTTATATCACGCCGGTTTTCTGTGGGGCCGTGGTATCACTCCGGTCGAGCCGACCCATTCGTGCCGAAGCATGGCTCTCCCACACTTAAATTATTATATATATATATATATTATATATAAGTATTGATAAAATGTTATAGATATATTATCATACTTTAATACTTCTTAAATCTTGTATATTTTTGAAGAGATAAGTTCAAATATAAGTATCATAAACGTGAGCTTGAAAGTTCTAGATCGTGAATGTCTAACGTTCAAAAAACTTATCCTCATCAATATTCCTATATCCAAAAACTTGTAGATAACAGTTAGCAAGTAAAACATCTATTACATCATTAAAATGATATCTCTTTTGGTTGAGTAACGAAGTAATCAAGTGAAATGAGCTTATAAGATGAAATTTGGCTGCCGTCCAAAGTTCCGACCGCGGGGGCTCGCGGGCCCGTGTTTTTATTTAAACTCCTATACAGCGCTGCTACTCTGGTACATTTTAGAGAATTTAGAATAAAACTCGTAAATAAAAATTCTCTTCCATCTACATGTAGAGTTTTGTGTGTGTTCCGAAAGGAAAAAGACAAATAGGAATATCCAATACCATTATTTTTCAACTTTTTTTGGGACTGTAATCGGATTTTCTGAATGTAACAAATGTTTTGGGGGTGTTTTTAATCTTTAAATAAAGCTAACAGTGAAGGAAATTTATATAAATGCATAACGCTAACGACTGATCCTTTTTTGTTCTACTATTTTTAATATCGTCTTCTCAATAAGGATCTATAAAAATACTAATAAAAATGTTACTGTAGTTACTTATAACATTTTAAAAATTTACCCACATGAAAGGTTTCAGTACCTTAAAAAAATTTGCGTACTCATTTTTAAAAGGCCAGCAATGAGTCTGTGACTGCTTTGGTGTTGGAGGTTTCCATGGATGGCACTGACCATTTACCAGGTGATCAATCTGCTCCAACTATTCCATAAAAAGATATCGCTAAGATAGATTTGAATTAAGAATATGCACACAAGTAACACATCCACAAAGGAGACACATATTGCAGCATAACTCTGAAAGGTATTATTTAATTTTCGAAATATTAACAGAAATGTCCGAAATCTTATAGAAAATTCTTAATTCGATATCTTCCTCAAGTTCGCTCATCTTCAGCGGATTAATTCCATTGTTAGACAAGGATTAAAAAAGGCATTACATTATAATCCCTAAAAAGGCAGTGCCTCTTATTAACTTTAGATTGCAATAAACTAAAGTGTGCTATACTTTTATAGGAGAATTAAGAGACGTTACGCAGTATCTGAATACATTCTTCAGGAATACACTTGAACTAAAGAAAAAGAAGCCTTAACTTCAGGAAATAAGAGTGGCTTAAACCGCAACATATCTGGCTGAGACTTTGTGTTTATGGAATGGTTTAGTAGGGAAATATCCCTTTTTTATGAGCTAAGAATGGCAAAGCTTATGTATGCTTATATTAATATTGTTTATTCAGTCGTAAGCTCGGTTTCATTTCTGCTACGGGAATAGTTACTTTATATGTTAACATTAGGGTATATTTTTTGATGGGCTGGCTTATGACGATCTAGATTTGGGCTGGATTCTTCAGTTTAAGAAATGATGTTACTAACTGCCGTTTGGGAGTTTCGTGGAAGGCATTAAAGAAAGATATTGTTTTTTTGTAGGCAATAGTGCCAAGAGATGTAGTAATGAAATTAGTTTTTGTGTGTCTTCATGTGTTTTTGTATTGTTGGGAGGGAATATTGGGAGCCGTTTTATTAGCTACTTAGTGCATGTAAAATTATATATTTAGACTTCAAATATTTTTCTATTTCTGTTAAGGTGACATTTTAGGTTCATAATAAATGTTTTGCGGATCGGGATCTTCAAGAAGATAATATCAAAAAGTTTCAAGATTGTATAAACGCACTGAGTTTTACGGAATGTTTAAAAAATAATGATCCCATAAAATCATTTAACGAGTACTATGACACATTTAATTTGTTCTACCGTTTGTGCTTTCCTATAGTTAAGTTCAGAATAAGTGTCCAAAAGCGACAAAACTGGATCCCAAACGGTATTAGATTGTGCTGCCAACGTAAAAGACGTTTGCTATGGCAATACCGGAAAAATCGTAGTACAAAAAATAGAAATGATTTTAATTCATTATCCTCGAGACTTAAGCGCATAATTAGACTAACAAAAAAAGTCCAAAATGAGCATTACATTCGGACCGCTAGCAATACATGTAAAGCCACTTGGTCGCTAATCAATAATGCAAAATACGCTGTTCCTAAGGAGGAAATACATAGCATCAAAACTAACGGTGCAGAAGTTATTAAAGACCCATTAATGATAGCTAAACATTTTAATAATTTCTTTATCGATCAGGTTCAAAAAACTAATCAGGTTGGCAGCGTGGCTGTGCCAGTGCATATGTTAAACTCTGTCTTTATGAATCCTACTTCACCTAAAGAAATACACTCAATTATAACAAATTTAAAAAATACCAAGAGCACTGGGTATGACGATATATCTACATTAATACTAAAACGAGTTTCAGCAAAAATATGCGGTGTATTAAGTCACGTTATTAACTTGTGTATCTCCGATGGAATATTTCCTGACAAATTAAAATTTACAATAATTAAACCATTGTTTAAAAGAGGTGATCCTTGTTCCATGAAGTGTTATAGGCCAATTGCTTTAATACCCACAATCTCGAAAATCTTCGAAAAGGTCATACACGATAGAATTTACCAATTCATAGAAAAACAGAATCTTTTCGCGAAAGAACAAGTTGGTTTTAGACAAGGCAAAAGTATAAACATGGCTATTTATAAGTTTTTGAATGTAGTTTTGGATAGCGTGGATAAAAAAGTTCCTGTGTGTGCGCTCTACATGGATCTCACAAAAGCATTCGACTGCGTAGATAATGAACTACTTTTAAAAAAATTGAATGCATACGGAATAAGAGGTAAGACCTCCGATCTAATTGAATCCTATCTTACTAAACGAAAGCAGTGTACGCAAATAACGCGCTTATGTCCCAAACTGAGAGCAGAAACACATTTCTTGTCGGAATATAGGGAAACCAATCTAGGTATACCTCAAGGAAGTGTATTGGGACCACTCCTATTTAATATTTATATTAATGACCTCCCAAAAATAACAAAACACCCGACTATTATGTTCGCCGATGATAGCACAGTAATTGTATTTGCGGGCAAAAATAAATCACTCATTGAATCTGACATTCTTAACACTCTTGGTAATGTGATTCAATGGCTGACATCCAATAATCTTAAAATTAATTTAAGTAAAACACATTTAATGACATTTAAAAATAGAGTTCCCCTATTGACGAATATGAATATCAATTATAATGACGAAACTATTAGTGAGGTAGACACAACAAAATTTCTAGGACTTAATATAGATAGTAACCTTAATTGGAAAGCACACGCAGAGATTCTGTGTTCAAAACTGAGTACTCAATCGTATGCATTATATATGCTTTCAAAAACACTTAATGAGGTCGCAGTACTGACAGCTTATTATGGAAACGTCGAAAGTGCGATAAGATACGGAATTATATTTTGGGGGAATTGTACTGAAAAAGAACAAATATTCAAAGCACAAAAAAAGTGCATTAGAGCAATATGCAAGCTCGATCAAATGGATAGCTGTAGACCGTACTTCAGAAAACTAAAAGTATTAACGGTACCATGTCTGTACATATACGAGTTGGTGTTGTTTGTGAGGTCTAATTTAACGATGTACGAAAATTATATAAGCAAACGCCACAGTCTCAAAATAAACTGTCCTCAACACAAAAGTGCACTGATGAAAAATAGCATACTTTGTATGGCGCCACGGGTTTACAATCATCTACCAAAGGTGATACTAGAAATCAAGAGCACTAATATATTTAAACATAAAGTTAAGCAACTCCTTGTGGATAAAGCCTACTATAACGTTAGTGACTATATCAATGACATGAAATCTAATAATGAGTGACGACATCTTTGTATAATGTTATTAATTGACTTGACTTATTTATCTTCTATTTTTTATTTTTTTGGTTTTGTTATTGTTATTGTTTGATTTGATTTATGTAATTCACTGACATTTATTGTTTTCTTACGTTTTATAAGTTTGTCTTAATGAGTGTGTACAAGCAGTAAAATAAATATCAATAAAATTGCATGCCTTCAGGCTGATTATGGAGATACCAAACTTTTCAATGTATCCATGTTGTCACTACCCATTTTCGCAATAAATGCAAACTCATTTTTGTCAACTAAACTCAAGTTTGAGTTTGAGTTTCTTATTTTCATAATTGGTTTTATATTTATGTCGTTTTTACTTGACTTGATTTGGTTTATTGTTTATTTCTATCTCTTTTGCTTCTACCTCTTCTTGTATCATGCATGAGGGTGTGGGTTCGAAACCTGGCAAGTACCAATGTGACTTTTTCCGAGTTATATGTACGTTCTATAATTATTTGGACACCACTGACATACGGTGAAGGTAAACATCGTGAGGAAACCTGGACTTATAATTTCTAATTATAAGTTTGAAATCGCCAACCCGCATTGAGCAAGCGTGGTGATTAATGTTCTAACCTTCTCCGTGTGAGAAAAGGCCTTTGCTCAGCAGTGGGCACATATAGGGTGATGATGATGATGATGATGATAATGTATATGCCTACACATATTTTAACAGAATCACCAAGACTAGTAAACAGACGAAATATTCTTTACTCCCCTTCTTAAAAAGGACAAAACAATTTACTTTTTGGACTTTATTACCATGTTGTTTGAGTTGCAAGTTACTTGCCATTCGAGTGGTATCGCCGGTAAGTGCAGTGTTGCTTCGTTAAACAGAATAAGTGTCGGTATCTAAACGAACAATTGCTCAGTTTTAGTGTTCGTACTTAGTCGCTGCTTATATTGTTGCTTTCGGTTTACGGCTGGACACTAAAGAGGCAATGTATACCGAAGTCCTGTTTGTTACATTACTATGACTGATGATGGGCCTGCGGTCGGCGAATAAGGGCAGCTCGCCGCCCGACCAGAACCAGGCCCGAGCCAATAGACCACTCATGGAGCCAATAGACCACCACAGACGGGGCCCCATAGGGCTGATGTTCAGCCGGGGTTGCAGGGTAAGCGCAATGAGGCACCACGACCTCGGCCCAGAGCGGGAGAAGGAACAGGGGGGTTTTTAGTCAGCGGCCCTGGGCGGGAGAAGTCATTTGATGATTTTCCCCTCACAAAAAAAAAAACTATTACTGATGATAAAAAGTATATTAATTAATTACTTATTTATACTAGCAGACAGATTTTCTTATGGTTAGCAATCGACGCCCCCGTGAACACTTGTAAAAACAATTCAATGTAGGTGCTACAAGTGCATTGCCGGTTTCTTGGGAGTGAGTTGGGGGTATAAGGAAAGGGGATTTGAAGATAGAGAATTAGGGTAGAGCATGACTCTTATACATGGTCTTAAATACATTTTTTAAAAATTGAAAATTCAATTTCAATATCAAATCACACTTTGAACTTTCGGAGTTAAGCGAGATTTTTCACAGAAGCGATTTCTTTGACTTGCAATACAATTAATTATTATAATATAGGTCATGTCGTCAATCTTGCTTCAGTTTATTGACTTTATAATATATCTAATATACTTATTTCATTTTATATAGCAAAATTTTCAAAACATGTATCCTATTTGCCGCTACATATTTATGAATACAAATTTCGCAATTTTATACAAAATACACATAAAATAAATCTACCATTTTTTGAAATATTAATGAAATTACTGAAAAAGATTTTGTTGGAAACTACCATATTAATAAGAAACTTCTCCTCAGTGGAACTTCTCAGTGAATTCCTCTTTTGTAGCAAATTTATTATTGGTGTTTTACACGGCGAAGTGAAGGTGTCTGCTACTTATTACTGACTAAATGAGGACAATTGTATTATTAATTTTAGTAGGCTTTCCACTGTATAGTCTCTGGCGTTATCTTTGGACGTTTTTGGAAACAGTAATGTGTTTAAGCATTTTATTACAAAGTTAATTAGGACTGAAGTATAGTTATCTAGATAATTGTTATGAATATTGTGGTTATTTACTAATTTTAAGTTGGTTTTCTTGTACTTATCGTTATTTTGGTGAGAGAACGAAAATAGCATCTTTGAATATACTTTATTTTTCTTTCCAATTATATTTTTATATTGTATAATTTTTTTGTCCTATTCTAGTATTCTACGCAGCTAGCTTCGCCGCAAATTTGTGAGCTCAACTGGAGTAGCCAGGGCTTCACAGAAAACTGGCGTGACATAATCACACCGTTGTGTTTGGCCGTGTGAATGAGGTTAGCGGAGTCCTAATATTTCCTTTCTCCCCATTTCTCCACAAACTCAAAATTTCCGAAATTCTAATCGAGTGCCTAAACTGCAGTGGTTAGGCACTCGTAACTCCTCTGGTGTACCGGGTAGTCGTAGGCGTCGCCGATGGCTTACCAGTTTCTCACCGTATCACATTAAAAAAACTGTACTTATAATATTTTTATCTTACTTCAACAACTCCGAATTCTTTGCTTTTGCTAAAAAACTCAGACATATAACACAAAAATTCCCAGAAATCTTCTACATCTGATGCGGAGACTAAAAAATTCAAAATTTTATACACGACAATAGCTGATGTTTATTTGAACTTATTTCTACATCAATCAGTTCTGTTAATTATTTGAACTTATTTCTACGGAATACCGTGATACGTTCCAGAACAGGAGTCGCTGATGAGGACCAAAAGGCGGCAAAATTAAAATGGGACTGCGCCGGACACATCAGCCGAATGCATCCGGAGAGATGGGCCACTATTGTCACCCAGTGGACACCTCAGCATGGAAACCGTAGGCGGGGTAGGCCCCGGAAAAGATGGCGTGACGATCTAGACGCCTATCGTCGTCGAGACTGGTGGACACGGTCGAAGGATCGGGAGGTGTGGAAGCGAGATTGGGAGGCCTTTGCCCAGCAGTGAGACATTACAGGCTAGTAAAAAAAAACCTACATCGTATCGTTCAACTTTATCGTTTCATAAATGAATAATAGATTGTTATATAGAATACAATGTATGTAGTACCTAGACTTACATACCACTACGCTTTACTGTACCTAACTCAGTTTTACGACGAAACACTTAGACATTGTCTGTTATAACCTATTTTGTTGCTTTACTTGCCTTGCTTTACGAGTCCAGCTATAGTAGCCAGTTATTGAAAACTTTGACTACCTACTTGAATAGTTATTTGATGGTGAATAACGATTTTTGATACGTAGGTAAGGTAATAAGTAAATGGGAAAGTATCATTGTAAGAGGTATGAAATAACATTAGTTTTGGACGAAAATGGGCATTACTACAAGCGACTAAAAACACGAACTGGTAAAATATAAATTCGTTAGGGTACCATCAAATTTTCATGATTATTTCCAGGTCTTTTCAGGTCAAGTCTATTTCCAGGTCCAAATTATTGAATTAGGAAGATTATTCATTTTTTTATGGCATCGTCGCTTGTATGTCTGCCAACCTACGTTTTTTTCTCAACAAAATTGTCTCTGTTTTTTATTTAACTTCTAAGTTTGATGAGAATATCAAAAAGGTCAATAAAAAAGCGACATTGCATTACTTTTTCAACCCGATTTGCAAAATACTTATTATCAATAGGATAGGGACCAAGCACCCCAACGTCAAGAAAGTTGTCTACCATTTTTTGATCCACACCTGTATCTAGAAATAGATAATAATGAAAATATAATACAAAACGTGATCCACGTGGCTAAGTTTAGCGTGACTAAGTATAAAAGCAATTCTGCAGAGTCTTCCTACACGTTCCATTTTTATCTTTCTTTATTTGTACCTTTATAAGTGTAGGCGGCATTCAACTCTAATCTTGATTGCCTGTCACATTTTGGTATTGTCGTACTCAAAAATATTTAATGATTATATAAAATATTCATTAGTAGTACGATGTTGTTTCGAAAACAATTCTTTGGGCTAGAATAAATCTATACTAATATTATAAATGCGAAAGTAACTCTATCTGTCTGTTTTCTGTCTTTTCTTAACGCTTAAACTTCTGAACCGATTTCCTTGAAATTCAGTACAGACATAGTTTGGAACTCGAGAAAGGGCATAGGATAGTTTTAATACCAAAAATCTATAAGAAGTCACTATTCCACGCGAACGGAATCGCTGGCAAAAGCTAGTAACTAATAAATCCAGGTTTGCGGGGGTAAACGCAATAATCTTTCATGGACCCAACCAGGAGCAGGAAAGCCAATAGGCCACCAAATATGGAACTCAACAGGCCTGAGGTTCAGCCTGGGTTGTGGGTCGAGCATAATAAGGTATAGAGACTCCTGCCTGGAGCAGGAGAAGGAACATTGAGGTTTTTAGTCAGTAAGAATATGACAATCGAAGTCAGAAATGACATGATGATTTTGCCTTCTCAAAAAAAAATGTCTAGAGCAAAAGAAGGAACAATGACATTTTTAGTCAGTAAGAGTCTGACACTCTCGGTCTAGTGCGAAGTCATATGATGATTTTAAAAAGTAACACATTAAATGAATATAATTTTAGGTAACGTTAGGTTTTTTTCAATGTGTCATTTCTAAACATTAAAAATGTTGATTGTTGAAAAATTCATAAGTAAGTTTACCTAGGTATATGGTGTTCTGTTAAATTTAGAAAAAGAAAGTTTAAATCTTCGCACTTCGAACGCAATATTTTTGCTGCAACTAGGTGGTGCCATTGTTATGTAGAAATTCTTACTTTGAATGTTCATAGATACAAAATAAAATAAAACATTATCAAGAAAACATTTTATTGAGAATTCTAATCTATAATCTCTATAAGTTCTATTGATAAGTTTTGTGTTATACAATTAGAAAATATTACCGAATTATCTAACCCATATCACTTATTTCTTTATATTAGTTTAGATATATGTGTGTCTTATGCTTATTTGAGCTTTAATTGGTATGCTGCTGTCTCTACCCTGGACGCTAAGCTCCAGTGGGGCCCTCATATAGATGGCTTGTCGAAGAAGCTCAGTTCTGCAACATATGCCGTTAAAAAAATTAGAAATTTAACAGATGTAGATACAGCGCGGTTAGTTTATTTTAGTTATTTCCACAGCATCATGTCATACGGTATTTTGTTGTGGGGGAATGCTGCTGACATTCAGTCTATTTTTGTTCTGCAGAAAAGGGCTATTCGATCAATCTATAATCTTAGTCCGAGGCATTCGCTCAGAGAATTATTTAAGGAAACTAAGATAATGACGGTTGCCTCACAATATATTTATGAAAATGTAATTCACGCTCATAAAAACAAAAGCTTATTTAAGAAGCATAGTGATATACATAATATTAACACGAGGGGGAAAAACAAATATGTTGTCCCTGCCTCCAGGCTTCAGAAAATAACTAGTTCGTTTAGATGTCAATGTATACGCTTTTACAATAAAATTCCTAGCGATATTCAAAATTTGAGCCTCAATAAATTTAAAAGTGTAATAAAGGCTAAACTTTGCTGTAAAGCATTTTATAAAATAAAAGACTACTTAGAGGATAGTCAGGCATGGGAATGAGCCGCTGTAATGTCTGCACAGGTCATGTTGACATGTTTGTAACATAAGTTACACTTTTATATACAATTTGACATTACGTTTATTTTTTATACAATGACATAATCACCTATTGTGACATTTTATTTTTTATTTGACATTTTTTTTTTATTTATTTATTGACATTTTTATTATTTTATATTATTGTTAGTGTAAGGACCGTGTGAGACTTGCCGTGCTTTTTGATTACCAGTTATCTGCGTTCTGACAGTTTGAGTACTTGCGCGACCCACCCAAATGTTCTTTAGATCGGTATTGTTCGTCGGACAACTCAGCAGCACTAGCTATACTGGTTGCAAACTGACACTTGCGTGCCTGTCTTCAGAACGGGTCCACTTAAACTGGAGTGGTTCTTTCCTCAAAAGACCACTACAGAATGAACTTGCACGATTCTCTCACATTATGTTATTTTTACATTGTCTGGACTTGAAAAGAGACTGACCTCTGAGTTTGTTTCGGCATTTCTTCTCAGAGTAGTCAGATAGGAAATGCCGGCTTCATCTAGTTTTTCACATATAAATTGACGTGTAAAAGTGCCGTTTTATGGCCTATTTGCAAAAATAAATTCATTGTTTCATTGTTTCATAGATCCAGTGCCCATTGTTAAAAAATAAATTAAAATGTATGTACAATTAAATTCATTAATATTCCATATAAGTCTTTATTTATACTACAAAGCACATATACACAGAGGATTCAATTTTATTTTACGCGTTTCTACACATTTTTATTTCTATTTTTACAAATTCATTGAATTCACAGTCTGGTCACACGTATATTTTACAGTAAATTTTCTTAAATGTCCAAGAAAATAAAGTTTTTATCATTTTTATAAGAAAATGAAGAAGATATAGCGAAAAATAAAGTTCAGACCAAAAGAATAGAATAGATTTCTTTAATTCCAAGATGGCCACCAAAAAGCGCGGTAAATGAACTTTTTTATATAACAGTAAATGACAAATGACATTGGACTGTTTACATTCAGCCAGACATTTGTTAAAAAAAAATGAGTCAGAATTGTAACGATTATTTTGAAATTATTAAAAATTAAATGTTGCCGAATCTGTAAAAGGAATAGCCTGCCTGTCGAAAAAGAATATTGTGTTTTAATTCATTATTTATGACTAATTATGTATTGTAGATTATACCTTATTCATTAATCAATACTAGTATTGTATTTTTTTTAATCTGTATACTTTATTGCCATCAGTTATACAGTAAAATAAACATGTGGATTACAGTATGAAGTTAAAAAAAAACAATTCGAAAAAAAAATAAAGTAAATTCTGATTGTCTTTAGATTATTACATAAGGTTTTGTTACACATTTATTTCCTAACATATTATAATACGTCTGATCATGAAACAGAATATAAATTTAATATTAGACTTTATGTAGGTATTCTTAAGAGCTTATATATGAACAACAGCATACCTAAATTCAATATTGGCATGAGTAAACTCAAAATAGGTCACATTACCAGAAAATAATAACCAAACATAATTTCTATATGATAAACGATATTCTACATATTAAATTTAACTCTATAATAATGGCTAACAATTTCTTGGTTTACGATTTTGGAAAACATTTTCGTAACCTCATACCGGCCATCTTAAGCCATATCAGTATGTTACGACTTAGGATATTCGCCAAGAAATATAAACAAAATTTACTTTAGATTTACGTATGAATTTATAACATCTTTAAAGTTCAATCAAAGTCAAAATCATTTATTCCAAATAAATCGTAAACAGATACGTTTTACAGCTTTTGCCCGCGACTTTGTTGCCGTGGAATAATGACTGCCTGCAAATTTCCTTTCTCGAGTTCCATTTCACATAAAAAGGATCAGTAGTTTAGGCGTGAAGAAAGGAACTGGGAAGCCATCTTCTCCTTCTGCGAAGCAGTTATGCTCGCAAAGGAGGAGGCGGAGCGCGCGAGGGAACTATCCTCCTCGCGCCCCAGCCGCCGCAGAAGGCGACATTCCGGGCGTCGGGGATCGAGAGATGATCTCCGGCCACTGTAAGCGCGGGTCTGCGGACGGCGAGTAAGGGTAGCTCGCCGCCCGACTAGAACCAGACCCGAGCGTACGGCGCGCGGCGCGTAGCGTACGGCGCGCGGCGCGTAGCGTACGGCGCGCGGCGCGTAGCGTTCCGCGCGCGCCTCAAAGAGCCAATAGACCACCACAGACGGGGCCCTATAGAGCTGAAGTTCAGCCGGGGTTGCGGGGTAAGCGCAATGAGGCACCGCGACCTCGGCCGAGAGCAGGAGAAGGAACAGAGGGGTTTTTAGTCAGTAAGAGTCTGACAATCCCTCCCGCCCGGCCCTGAGCGGGAGAGGTAATTTGATGATTTTCGCTCCCAAAAAAGGCGTGAAGAAAAGACAGAGTTACTTTCGCATTTATAATATTATTTTGGATTATAGTGTGTCAGTTAGGTCCTCAGTGAAGCTAAGGGCAAAGTGAAAATTTAAAAATTAAAGATGATCATTATCATTAACCTAAGTGCCCACTGCTTAGTAAATATCTCTTCTCACACAAAGAAGGAATGAGCATTAGTCACCACGCTTGTTTCAGGTAGATTGGCGATTTCAAGCTTATTATTATTCCAGGTTTTCTAACGATCAGGAGCCCCAGGCGAGCCATCAGACCACCAAAGATGGAACCCACTACGTCCAGTTAAGGCTGCGATCGCAAGGACAGTGGGCCGGCCGTGGCCTGGAGCATGAGAAGACCAATTGTGGTTTTTAGTCAGTAAGAGCCTGAAACTCCCTTTTGCCTCATCCAGGGAAGGAGAAGTCATTGGAACTTTTTCTCCAAGAAAAAAGTTTCGTCAAGATTAATTTCTTCGTGTTGTAATGTCTTTGTAAACGCAAACATGAATTTATGTTTACAGACTCCGTAAATGCGACTTGTCCACTTAGAATAAAAAAAATAAAATGTGACAGCGAACTTCTCTGGCCATTAGGAATTCGCCGTGTATTGTGTCCTTCTACAAATAAACTTTTTTTAAACTTTGCTTATACAAACTATTGTATATTATTTCGACCGCATTCCTTCACTTCTCTTATATTATGTAATACTTACATAAAAATATTATATACATATAATAAATCCAACTAGAGTTCGTTCGCGTGGCAATCCGCTTACCAGTATAAATATGATTATACGTGGAATATAATATATCGTTTGCTGTGCCATATTAAAGATGCTTCATGAATTATAATGAGAAACTTGAGTTTATTCGTATGTTGGCTTCTGTCTTAAAGACTGTATTAGAAAATAAAACGAAAAAATATTCGAATTGCAGTTGTGGAACATTGCTCTTGTTAGTTGCTAACTACAAGCTACTAATTTTTCAATGCGGGAGTGCCATATTTCGGTACAATTTAGCCAGCTTTGAGGGGCAGAACTGAACTTACGGCCTTACTGAAACCGGCGTGAAACAACGCTTGCATTGTGTTACTAGTTACCGGATGGTTATCTTATCAACCTCTCTTCCAACTCCAATCCCCAAAACCCATCAAACCACAAATTTCTAACCACGAAAACGCCAAATACGCCAGTGCTGATGGTCTACCATCACCATCAGATGTGGTGGTAAAAAGGCTAAAAGATATTTATAGAAACACCTTTTGGTAAGACTTGTTAAAATTCAAATTGTTAAGGATTCGAAAATTGGATTTAAATCTTTAACGGCCTTATTACAAAACAAGGTTTTACTTTAGTCTAGGACTAAACCATAGAGCCAGTTTTTGTATTTCGAATTAAAGGTAGATGACAATAAGATTCAAAATTCAAAACCCGACTCAATGGTTTAAACCTGGACTAAAGATAAATCTTGTTTTATAATAAGGGGGAAATAGTTTTTTGGTAGAATTATCTTGTTAAATAGCTTTAAGAAATTTGCACGCCGTAACAAACGGCAGAATAAGAGATTCCATTATTTGTATAGACCTTTTTATATGTATCTAGTTCAAGCAAATAAACGATTTATTTATTTATTTATTTATTTATATCTAGAGCTCAATGCAACGACAGAAAACATCACATCTGAAAACTAATTAAATCTCAAATCCAGACATCAAAATAAACAATAACAAGACAGGAATATTATTATGAAGTAAATAAAAATAAACACAATAAAATATATATTTTTTTTATTTTCATTATTTTTATGTACAATGTTATACTAAAACGTATACATTTGGTTTTGTTTGTAGCTCACGTGTTTTACATAGAGTAGGTTAAATAATAGACATGACTTTTTTGGGTTAAGTTCCTGAATATTATTAAATGATTTTAGCTCCATTTGGTGCTTAGTTTTAACAGGTAAGGAGTAGAAGAAACCACTGGATTACACTTCAATTTTTTTTAATATTCATTTTAATTAAGAATGTTTCACCTTTCAAGTCATTAATACTTAACGAACTGATTTTATTGAAATTTCGTACTTATGCGCAATAATTCAAAGTTAAAAATTTATAAAAAACTTTTATAAAAACTCCAAATACCTATGTTTGCACGCAAAAATTATATATTATTATGTCATGTCTACATTCTTCTTAACTCTGTGGCAACTTGTAAAACTTTGCAGACAGTAAATCCTATTGTTTGTCATTATGCATAGGATCTGATATATATAATAGCTTAATGATTTAGCCGATTTTATTGATTTTAATTATAAAAATAAATTTGATAGAACAATTCTAGTAAATTTGTCTCAATGCACGTAGGGCAAAACTAAATAAAAAAAAATCTGGAAATAAAACAATACTTTTTGAATATAGGTTCCACAAAGAATTATGTAATCTATTTTAGAAAATTGTTTTCAACAAATTTTTATAAACACATTTTATTGATATTTTAAGGTTTCATATCACCACATCCGATCTTAAATAAATTTAGATAGTCTACAAATTTTAACTCTATTTCTATTACAACATAAGGTATTTTTTCATTTAAATCTAGGTATGTGCTTTTAGTAGGAAAATCTTTGTAACTTGTTCTTTGGTCTTAAATCAAGATGTACTTACAACTCTATATAAATATACATTACACATTGAACTAATAGGAAATTAAAATACATAAATTACTGTTTGTTCGTCATGAGTTGCATGGCATACTTACACTACTAGTGCTGATATTTTTTCGAGGATAAATTTTATCGATGATAAATTTTATCGACGAAAAATTTAAAATGTGACATGCAAATCATTGGAGAGAAACAAATGATAAAGAAAAAGTATGACTACATTTTGCATTGATGACTTATGTACATTTTATCATAAACTAGTTATTTTCACGCGGTTTCAACTGCTGTTCTGATCTGGAGCGTGATGTTTAATTGCCAAATTCTTCCTTAATAAATGACTATACAGTAAAAAAAATAATTGCTCAAATCAAACTCGTAGATCGGAGGATTAGCGCATTCAAGCAAACATAAACACTGACAGATGGAATTAATCTCCGGAATCCATCAACCCTATAATATAAGTAAAAATCTTACTTGATAAAAAATAAGAATTAAAAAACAAGTGTTAATTTGTGGAAATCTATTTTTTTACTAATACCACAGACTAATAAATTATCTATTAGGTATTAGTTCCACTACAAATTTATCACTTTTTAGTAGGTACTTTAGTATTCAATATACCCGACAAAACTGATTTTCTTGAGACATAAAAGACAGTAGGTATACAACTAAAACTAACGAATTACACTCGAAATCGAAATCAAGTATCTCTGTTCTCTTTTCACCGTATCTCTATCTCTGTTCCGCATAAATACGGATAGTCAATACGGTGTCAGTTAGCGCACAGTGGGCTACTTTGTTAGCTAAGCAAATTGATACACCGGTTCCAAGTTGCGACACTTCGATTTCATGTTACTGACTGTTATCCGTCGCCCCTTGTTTTGTACTAGTGATGTGAAATGTATTTTCAGGTACTTTATCGATACTTTCGTTTTTTGAAGTAGGTTAGGTAAGGTAATTTTGACTTCGACTTTGAATTTGTGGAGTAGAATAATATAAGTGAGGGTGAACTGTAATTATAGCTAACTTTTGAGATTTTTTTATTGGATGAATTGTGTTGTATAATTAAAAACATATGGTTGATGTCAATAATAAACGCCGAGAGAATTATGAATTAACATTTCGTGTGTTTAAGACTTGGATCCATGCGAGACACAATGTTTTTTGTTTTATGTCTTATATCGATATTCAATGTTTAAATGAATAATTTAAACTTTTAAATTTAATGCAAAATGTACCATACTTTTTACGAGACTAAATAAATCGGTGAGATGGTGACTACAAATTCTATTCCAACTTACAAATAATAATAAATGAATTATTAACTATGGAAGAATACAGCTACGCTTTATACACCTTAATACCCGTAACATGTAAATATGGCAGCTAAATTATTTAATTACTAATATAATAATATTGTATAATACATTTTTGGTAAATGCCCTTCACAAAATTGAACTTTACATTTTTTTCTTCACATATTTATGAAACATTAATTTAAATTAAAATACAAATTTAAATCTTGAATTAAATAATTTATCAAACTATAAAATACTAACACAGGTAATCCGATGAATTTGAAAGAGCCTTAAATAATTTTAACTTACAATTTAAAATATTTAATCAATTCTATTACATACACATTATGAAGAAATTATTAACTACATACAAAATGTTATCACTATTTAAATAATACTGAGTCATACATACAAATCATTTATACAAATGTAGTTTGCGCATCATAAATAAATATAAAAAAGTGATTCGAAATTCAAATTCTTAAGCCTAATCTCATTTTCGAATTATAAAATTAAAATTGTCATAAATCTTAATCTTTAAGCAGTGTAATAAATCATTTTGAATAACAATTCGAATTATTATATTCGGTGACACTTTCATGTTATATTTATAATAATAATAATGGATATTCTTTTTTTATGAAATTCAATAAGACACAAAAATTATATTACTTGCTTCTAAGGCATTGTTCGAGTTGATAAATGTGTGCGATTTATTATGCTTGAAATATTATAACGTAACATATTCTATTATGAGCTCACGTATTGTGATTTTAGTTAGATTTATTATGACGCGGCTGTAACATAGATGATCAGCTGTCGTCTTACTAAGTACATACTTGGGAGAATGGTCGTGCTTTCCATACATAATAATCTTATTGTACTACTGCGAAACAGTGCAGAGTGCCTACAATTTATGTTACTTTTTGGCTCTAAAAGCCTGCGTCAGGCTCGGCAAAGCAAGATATAAAGTGATATTGTTCGGATTAATGGCTATATTTCATGTTAAAGTCATTTATAGAGAATATTACTGAAATTCTTTTCTTTTTCTATTGCTCCATCTGTTATGCCTCGTTAGATATTGAAGTAAGTTTTCACATAAGAAAAAAAACTTAAGTATACGAACTTAGACTTTTTTTCAGTAAAGGTAATGTTATTCAAATTCAAAACCTTTACAACGTCATAAAGCCGGGAATGAAGTGGCTAGCTCTAGTGGAAACAGTTAAATCCGACTGTAGTAATTTTTCCTTAAAATATATCCATAATAGCCAGCGGTGAGCTCGTGAAAAATCACCATACGTGAGTCCTCAGAGTGCATGATGCAGTAAATTCCCGCGGAATAATAAATCTTCCACGATTTATCATAATGTGTGATATCTTGGTCATTATTCTGAAAACGCATGTCTTATCGCTTCAGTTCCCTTATATGAAATAAGTATTTTTCGTACTGCGATACAATAAACTACCTTATTCATATTATTACAATAAGCCTATTATTGGATACAATTATTTGTATTCATATACATATTTGATAGTCCATAAAAAGCTTCATCTGTTTTATTATTTATTCTATATAAAAATATTTTATTTATAATTCATTACCCAGATTCCAAATATTAATTGAATATTTATCCATAATTCAGAAGTTTAAATGATTGTTTTTTGCGTAAAATTTATTTATTTTCATTATAACTTTTATTTTTGAAAAATAATAAGTTTATCCGATGCCGTTTCAAAAATGGAACATAGCATTAATAATTGAAAAATAAATGTAACATGTATGACACGTTTCGCCGTATTTGTATAGTTATAATTATTCTCGTATAAATTATGTATTTTTATATAATTATGTATAATTAATTATTTATTATACATAGAATTTATTAAGTGTGTGTTTCTAATTCGTTTCTCGTCAGTTCAGTCTCTTGAATGTCGTCTTCGCTTCGACTTGAATCTGAGTCACCTGTAAAATATATTTTGAATTAATTATTTACAAGCACCCTACATAATATTAAAAACATTTTGAACTTAAATGACAATGACCAAATGTAGATAAATATTTATAATATAAGGCAATTTCGTACATCATTCGGATATACTGTTCATCGCTAGGAATAGGCGTTTAGCCGGCATTGCCATTGCCAAGTGCAATGAAGCACCACGGCCTCGGCCTAGAGCAGGAGAAGGAAGAAAGAAGAAAGAGAAAAGAAAGGGTCTAGTCAGTAAAAATCTGACACCCACAAAAAATACGTTAGAAATAGACAGCATGGGGTGGTACAGCCATATTTCCGATTGGAATGATACTACGGTCTCACAGAAAACCCGTGTGAAACAACGCTTACGTTATATTACGCCGTTGTAAGCGATGTGATCGGAGAATTCTACCCCAGGTATGAATAAAAGACATTGCTTACCGTCAGGTACCACAGTCCGCCCGTGCATTAAAAATTAATTTAATCAACAAAGTACAAAATCCATGAATTTGTACTTAAACGTCAGCAGTAGTTTTTACTGCCTCAAAAAAGTGTGAACATTCATCATTATTTTTTAATTCAGTCAAAATCACTTTTAATTTAAAATACACAATCCATAATTGATTAAAATATGTTGACAAAATACCTAGCGTAAAATAATAATAAAAATTAAAGAATTAAATCAAAAAGCGCACATTTTCGAATTAAAATTTTCCAAATAACATTTTATGTCTCCAAGGAATGCAAATAAAATTTGAATCGAATCAGAAAGTTTACAAACTCATGCTTGTAGCTATCATTTTAATAATAATTTAATTAAAATTTACTTCATAAATTGTTTTATGAAAGGTACATTGGACTTTAGGTTCAAGTAGTTTTACTGTTAAAGGACTTTGGTGATTTATATTAGAAATGTTTGAATTATTAATAAACAAATAAGCAATCTGTAATAATTTTATTCTGATGTCATGTTTAGCCTTAGATGTGTCAATGCTTTTTAGGGTACATGTAAGCCTAAATTGCTTTTGTTTTGAAATTTTGTGTAGAAACATATTTTTAATACATATATTTTAAAAATATTTTTAAATATGTTTATGTATAATTATGCAACAGTTATCAGCTTGAGTAAATACGCACTAACTTTTTAATTGAACCATTATATTCTTTTATTTTACACTTTTCTTTCTCTTCGCCTTTACACATTAACTTTACATAAAAACTTTAGCCTCTTTGGTTGCAGTCATAGTCACAGTCACAGTCCTGTTTTTTGAATATCAGTTAGTGCGTTTGCTAGCACATCGTGAGGCATATTGAAATTGACAAATCACGTAAATTAACTGAGATAAGCCCTACTATCTAGTACTTATCCAGTCGCAGCGGGACTCATCAAACCACGCGTCAAACACAGAACCAGAAAAACAATTAACGAACACAAAGTGAAGTTGTGGGCAAAAATCGAGCCCTCAATATGTTGCATTGCAGCCAGTTACTAAGTCACTGCACCAACCGTGCAGGAGTTAAATTACCCAAATCAAAGCAACACTAGACACTTGGGCATAGAATTAATAATATTGCTAGTACAACCAACATTCGAAATTAATTGCTACAACAGAACGATGTCTTCTGCAAAGGATTTCATTTCTATTTCCACACATATGTACATTCTAAGCTACAAAGTCTATGTAAGTCGGTGGTTGCCGCAGCTTGCATCCCCGGATATGCGCATACATTAACGTGTGGCTAGTACTTATTCAGGTACATAATAAGACTTGCAATTATTTCAAACTAGTGACTTGACTTCGCAAGGGTGCAATGTTGGGACAAAATTTTTCCACTATGTAATGGATGTGAATGTATAAACCTTCCTCTTAAGTCACTATATCTATCAAAAGAACGGCATCAAAATCTGTTGCGTAATTTTACAGATTTAAGCATATGAGTTTTTATATATAGGAATATAGGGACAGATTTTGTTATAAATAATATGTAGTGATGAACAGAATACGTGGTTATTTTCTAACCTAGTAAAACCAAGCTTTTATTATGTCGCAAATCGGGTAGACAGAATTAGCAGTGCAGGGGTCTAGTTGGGATAGATTTTTAACCGTATATTCCATTGTAAATTTTGCAACTCTGCGTGCTGAGAGTTTTCGAAATTGACTCACATTTAAAACAATAAACGCCATGGGGGTCACCGGGTGACCTCCGTTGGCGGAGAATTTGCCTTCAACAGTTTTCTGTCGGCAGTCAAAGGCTTAACCAATATATTTTCAACTCATTTTGCATAGTAGCCACACTAACAAGCATAAGGGAAACCCAATAAATAATAATGAATTTATAAGTTAAAATCTTACGTGACGCCTGCAAACATAAATATTGAACTTTTATTATTCGCCTCCGGTCTTACCATGAGGTCTCGTGTCTAAAGCCAGCACAGCAAGTGGAGCATCATCAAGCACTCCTGACCACCTCGCAGCCAGGACCCTGGATCCTCTGTGACCTCTCACCACAACTGTTGGCATCACGCTGGAAGATATTGTGGATCCACCACCGTACATAGATACTCCTACGTTTCTTCTGAGTATTGTGCTAAAAAGGGAAAATATATTAATATAATCAAAGTTGAAGTCAAATAGACCACAATAGGCGCTTTCGAACTAATTTGAACGTCAAGCAAAAAAAAAGGAAAAAAGTATTTCATAAGCTTTAACTTTAAGCGTGTCAGTCTGTCCGTCTGTCTTCTAGTGACGATATTTGCAAGTTCCAAAGTGTAGATTCCTATGGAGAAGAACGAGCAAGAAACCTGAGAGCTCCAAGGTTACCCTTTGACAATCAGTTTTACAATTCATCTTATAATGTTTCTATAGTAAGGCAAGTCAATTGTGTGTTCATAGAAGGATCGCAGATGATGATGAAACAAAAGTAAATTGTACTAAGCTTGACCAGAATGTTACCACGCCCTCACTGAAAAATCAGCTTAAAACACCCTTTCTTTCGCCAATCCCTAAATCTCCAAAGTCATAATCCCTAAAAGGCTAGCAACGCACTCGTAATTCCTCTAGTGTTGCAGGTGGCCATGGCCGATGCCGATTGCCTACGATCAAGTAATGTGTCTGCTAGCTCGGTGCCATATCACATAAATCCATTCGTGCTGAAGCAGGGCTCTCCCACATTTCCAAACCGAACCTTGGTCAAGAATAAAATGTTGTAACTTGTAATTCAATTCAATGAAATTCCTGAATTGATATTTTTACCCACCTTTGTTCTGGATCCCTTGGTCTACTTTTCTTCTTGCACATGACAATCATAGCTACACACAGAGTTGTGAGGATAGTCAGGAGCACCAGAGATAGTGCAGCTCCCACCAGCAGTGCCACGCTGTTGTCAGGGGCTGGTGGTTGAGGAGGTGGCGCTGGTGTCATCGTTTGTAAAGATCCTGGTGGAAATTATTACTATGAAGTGCAGAATGTTAATCAGGGGTGATGGATGTGCGTGCGTACTTTATTAGTAGGTTATTTTTCTCAAGTTTATTAAGATTCAACTAATAAAAAATTACATTTTGAAGGCAAAAAATTTTACCACAAATGTTCCAGAACACTCAATAAACAATAGAATTATGAGAAAATTTTGGGTAACACATTTTTTTAATAGATGTCATAAAAAGATATTTTTGCTCACCAGGCCGATCCAAATCGTCGGCAGTGCGTATTTGTACGCTGTGCAATGCTGCAGGTCTTTGTGATCTTCCACGAGGAGTTTCAGCGTAAACCAGCAATGTATACTTTCCAGGAGACAAAGCGTCTAGAGCGAATTGAGGCTTGTCGTTTCTCACGCGGTACACAGCTTCAGTTAATCCAAAGGCAGATATTCCCTGGGACCAGAAAAATTATCTTGGAATATGAGCTATTAAACAATATTTCCAAGTAAAGAAGATATTGATAATATGTAATATTCTCTTGTTATACAGAACAAGAGAAATCATTAAAAACATTACTGTCTTATCGAAATCCATAGAAATCCTTTTAAAGAACAGATACATACATAAGTCAGACAGTGCAATTTCTATGAAAACTTTATTGTTACAAAAGAAATTAAAATAAGTTGTTAAAGTTCGAAGAATAATCGCAAGTAACTTTATCATGCATGTTTTCGTTGAATTATTGTAATGAGATACTATTTTATAGAACACTAGTTAAATTTTTCCACCAAATGATTTTAAGTCTTCTTTCTAGCAAGACCATTTTAATGTTATTATATTCTTAAACTCAATTTTACTTCACAAATTATATCGAGTTTCTTGTAGAATACTAAATTATTTTCACACATATCAATGATGTCATGTGAACTGTATTACCAAATTTAATTTGCTATAGTAAATAATTTGAAAAATTGGAAATCAACACGTAAACATAATCTAAAAATATAAAACAAAATTAATATAAGGTAAAACATAGATTAATAATAATAACAACAACGAACAACATCAAAAATATTTAAAATTAGAACGACTCAACATGCAGTTGTAAAAAAAAAACAATACACCATATCTGTGATCGAATGAAACGAATAACAGTTGAAAAAGAGAATATGATCTAGCAGAATGCGTCATACAAATCTATTGAGGACAGTAACTGGTCAATTTTTGGTTATTTTTCCATATTTTGAAGCCATCCAAACAGAATTCATAGTTCCGACGCAAAAGTAAACCGTGTGAGTTTTACACTATTTTTAGAGTTACCAGTTAGAATAAAAAAAACATCCGTATGTCCAGAAAAAGTTGAACTACGTAAAAGTATGATCATTGTTATACACGAGAGGTTTCTTGTTTTACTCGAGTTTTTTAAAACATAATATTTACATTAAATTCAACGCATCCTTTGTTTATTCTGTATGATATTACTACTAAATTAGCATGAGTTTTAGAAGATACTGAACATTTGTATTACAAACCACATTTTCATCGTAAAAAGGATTGTCAACTAAGATTTTTATCGCGAGACATGGGTTAGGGACAACTTTTGGCATTAGATCAATAATTATTATGTAAGGAGCTCCGGATGCAGTAAAAAGAAAAACATCTTAATCTTGCAACATTGCATGCAACATTTTGAGTGTCACTGTCACACATAAAAGTGACTGAATCAATCTTTTAAAAAGACGTGAACTTAATAAAGCATAAAAGACATTAATGATTAGACTATAACAGTTAAGGAACAGGAGGATCCCAGGTGATTGAAGAGCTCAAGTCTTTTAGGGATGCGTAAGTCCACATAGTTAGCACGGCACCACAGCCACGCCGCGTTTACCTGATCGTTCATCGTGGAGATCTCATTGTCTTCTCGCGCAGTTTCAGCGCGATGCCGTACCTCCAAAGCTTCTAGAAGGAACCGCTGAGGAAGACCACCGTCATGACCTGGTTCGCAGTGGAGCAGCTCGTTCTCTATCTCGCAGTTGCTTGGTGGTTCGGGGAGCGCTGTGGATTTGTGGTGAGATAAGTTGGCACGCATAGGTAGGTGATGAAATAAAAGTACCTATTAACAGTTGCGTTTTGTAAATTTGGAATATTAAGTTGCAGTCAATGTAGTTGGACTATTAAAAGATCAATTTGAGATTTTGACGAATCAGATTTATTTCATAACAAAGTTGCAAGAACAACCATATGCGAAAAATGCAGACGAAGTAATCAAATAGAATAAAGTTATTGAGTGATATTGCTCTGATGTTCTGTTAATATTACCTGCCGGTAAGATCCTGAACAGACAAGGCTCCCGCTGGTTCCCAACATCATTGCTGGCCCAACACGCCAACCAGCCCAAATCCTCATCCACATCGGAGTGCAGACCATGGATCACTGTGCTGGTGGAACCCATCACAGTCACGTTGGCTGCTGGGATCTATAGTTTAAATCAAAACATTTATTTAAAGAAAAAACACCTCAGACACTTTTGAGCTCCAAACAAAAAATATATCAATAAGTTTAACATTATTGCATTGTATGTCAGTTTGTCGGTCTGTCTTTTAGTAAAGCTATTTGCTCGTTCCAAATTGTCCTATGAAAGACAATCACCAAGAAACTCCAAAATTATTATTTTTCAATCTATTCCACAATTACTTCGGTTCTATTATGTGAGAGATATAAAATTTAAATCAAATAAAGTTTATATTAGTCTCTGTTGAAAAAAATCTAAAATAAATAATTTATGACGTAAGTACTATCAGTGTCATAAGTGCATGGAGGATTCCAAATCAAAATCGTTTGTACGGCGTTTCATCGCCTTAATAATATACCATTGATGATATAGATGGCGCTAGTATACTAGTGGTATTGAAAAATATACATTTATAGTTTTTATCAGATACAAAGTTATTAACTTAATAATTTTTTACACAAATTAATACTACGATATTCCAAACCTTTTTAAAGCAAAGCACGCAATAACCAGGATTAGAACTCGGTAGCATAAAATTTACCGATGCCACTAGCCATTAGGCTATTGCGTAACCTTGAAATGTTTTTGAAATTATCCTACTCTTTATTATATTGGACTTGTTGAGCAACTATAACCCGATCATAAATCTCAAAACAGTTGAGGGTAATTTAATATTAACTGTATAAAAATTAAACCATTTTGTTCAATCATAACATTCTTTACTATCTTTGAATGAGTTCAGTTACGATTTGTTTAACAAGTTTTTAATATTTATTTTTATCATGAGTTTGCGTTCAAATATTGATATGGCTACGAGGGCCCAAATAATAGCATTGCATAATCAAAGCTTAAATTATACTGAAATTTCGAGAGAAACTGGCTTAAACGTAAGTATTCTTTTAAAATGACCGTTCGTTATTTATTTTATTATCCGTGGTTATCGATACATGAAAATAATAAATAATACACGTCTCTTACAGGTAAAGACTGCCACTTTATGGATATCTAAAACTGTTTCAAGAAGAGGGTTCATTGGAGCACCGTAGTGGATCTGGCAGAAGACGTGATATTGACTCAGACCAGCTTCAACTTATGGGGCAAGGTTATGAGGAAATATACTGGAACATTGTCATCTTCAGTGATGCAAACAGTGAAAACTACATAGATGTGCTGAAGACGTCATGAAGATGTGCGAGTGATAACGTTCGTGCAGGACAATTGTCCTATGTGTAATGTTCCATAATTGTGCAAGTGTTTAGTCAGAAATCAGACATACGGATTATTCCTTAGCCAGCGAGATAGGAGAAATAGGATCGATAAAAATGGTGGCTACACTAGTTCTTAGAAGAAAAGATATTGTTGACTATAGGATTAAGCAATTACAAGACCGGGGTAGCTATATTTTTTTTAATGGATAAATGTTCAAACTTTGTGTTAGTAGGATAAATTATTTATTTAATATTACTATAAACAATTCGTCCCATATCTAATGAATGCTATATCCCGGTCTTAGAAATGTTATTGATTTAAGGTCTAGCTTCAATTTCTTCCTTGTTCTGGAACGAATACTTAAGCTATGAGCCTTTGTCATAACATGATGCACAAAATGAATGATGATGTCAATACTTTAATTAAATTTTATGTGGAGGTAAAATAGTTGCAGAAGTAAGGTTGCATATTATATAGAATCGTATTATAACATTGTGTTTTAAACTAACTAATAAATGACTAGCACAATACAATTTTGATTTAAAATACTTATTAATCTTTTATAATGTGTATTAAATAATGTGTCAGTTAGCTGAAAAGTTATTAGGTCAGGGTATACACTATATAAGAAAGAACTAATTATTATGTTTTAAGAAATAAATGTCTGAAATTATAATGTCACTAAAATAGTTTTATTTTTTATTCTTTATGAGAATTAAACTTAGTATTAGTCTTAATCTGTAAGAAAAATATGTTACTTTTACATTAATAGTTAGCACATATTATAAAAGTTATTTATATATATATTTTAAAAATTTTTTATTCTAAAATAATATATATATATTATTTTAGTTTTCTATTATATATATATATATATATATATTTGTTATCTTTTATAAATATTAAACGTCAAACATTTTATTTATATATATTTATATATTATTCTTCAATTTATATAAAAAAAATATAAAAAACCCATTATTAAAAAACCAGAATTTAAAAATGATAACACGGAATTGAACCGGTGCCCTTCGACGTCATTATTCTATCATTCATATTCATCCGAGCTACCGGTCGCATTTTTATGAGATCGAAAATGCGGGTTAGTTTATAACTTTTATTATTGTCTATTATTAATTATTGACGCCATCTTTTAATTGGTTTGCTTTACTTGACTTAGATGGCGCTATATTAAGTCCTCGGAAATGAGAAAATTAACATAATTTATGTGTATTTGAATTTAAATATATTATTGTTTCTTAATTATTATTTTAACTATTAAAAACCTTATTGTGTGCCTCTGCAGTGTTAAGTATTCAAGCTTTGCAGGGTTATTTTCATTTTAAACCAGCGCCATCTAGTTATCAATGGTAGCGTTATGCAAAACCTGTCAGTCAATAGTCGACCTTAAGCTCTCCATGCATTTTTGTCACCCTTAGTACCTATTCATGGATGCAAAAATTTCGAACAATGTTGTAATTGGCTGCTTAGATATTGATGACACAATTTCATGGAAGGCAATTAACTAAGCAAACAATAGCACTATTATATCAAACCACTTAAAACATCCTTTATCTGCACATAAGCTAATTTTACTTAATTCAAAATAATTATAATTAACTGGCATTAAAAAGCTCTTAAGTGTGGAAGAGCCATGTCTCGGCTCGACCAGAGTTATACCACGGCCTCACAAGAGAAAACAGGCTTGAAACAGCCCCAGCGTTGTATTTCGTCGTGTGAGCGACTTTACCGGGAGGCCCAATCCCTAAATCTCCCAAACCCAAATGTCAGCAATGCAATCGAAACTTCTCCGTCGTTGCGGATGTCCATAGGTAGTGCCGATTGCTTACCATCAGGTAATCCGTGTAAGCGTTTGCCGTATATCACATAAAAAATAATCCCTAAAGAGTCATAAATCATACCGGTAATACATCTTTGGTTCCATTGTAAGTCCAGTAGAATCTAAGAGGTCCAGCGTCTCGGCTCGCTGGAGCAGTCACTGAGCATCGTGCTCTGACTTCGCCACCTGGTGCACCAGCTAATTGCTGGACAACATTGCCAGATGCACATTCTGGTCGTGCTGGATAAAAATGAAAGAATTAGTAAAGAAGAACTGCAATGCGACTAAGTTGAATTGGTAGCTGTTCTTTTGTTTTTAGAACTATCGTAAGACATAGTAGATTTTATTGAAAATAACGACTAAGGCAAGGCACTCATGTGAATCAACTGAAAAAAACTCTATTAGTTTCAGACCATAAAAGGACTCTTATTCATAAGCAGCATGCACGTACGCTAGCTAGTAGTCCTTGTAGGAGCTGTCACGTAAAACTATTACAGCTTGTTTGAAGACTGCCCAAAAATATTATCATAAAATCGATAATGTTGAATTATTAAGAAAATGCTAATCAAAAGACAAAATTCTCTTAACCCTAACAACATTAACAAATAATATTTATTTTTGTATAATCGAAAACCTGTATCAAATATAACACGTGATCAAATAACGCAACACACTTAATCAAAGAGAGAAAACTCACACAAAACATTCAGAGTGAGCGGGTCACTGAGTGCACTTCCCTCAGAGTTCCGTGCTCGACACCGGTACACAGTGGAGTGATGCCTCCTTAATCCTCTGATGACTAGTCTGTTGTTTTCTATCGATAATCCTCCGATTGGGTCGTCTCTTATCAGGTGGACCTGGGATAACATTAAAATGAATTATTTCTGTGACACCTTTTTATTGTAAAATCGAGTTATAAAGTACTAGATTTCACCCTAGTAGTAGTCTAGTGTTTTGTTAAAAATTGCGACTTATTCGGTCCAGCCGTTTTTGCATGAAATAATAGCACACGTGCATACATACATTCTTATAAACTTTCGCATTTGTAAGATAATAGGATAGTAGGATTTTAACAAAACATAAAACAGGCTTTAAAGAATTCTTATCAAACCGAAGTGCATATCGACATTGAAAAAATGTACTCATGGAAATAGTTTCTGCTTAGTATCCTAGTGACTGATGGTACTGAAACACTAGAACTACTATAATATAGGTAAAATAATGTCATCTGAAATAAACCCATAATATGTAGTCTAAAAATGTATCGTAACATTAGAACCAGATTTCCATACTCACAGGTATAAAGTCTTAAACAAAATCAAATTTCAGCGCCATCTTACCTTCAAACTCAACGATATTATGAAGTTATTATTTGACGGCATAACAAATTGAATTTTCATGAAGCAACAATTAAATACTCATTATTGAATCACGCCAACAAAGACTTAGTACATGAACATGCTAACATTAATATTTACTTTGAAATTACTTGATTTTCTTCATAATGTTGCAGTTTCAGATTGTTTATATACTTCTTCGTGTATGTGGATTCGAGGTTTTCTAAAGCTAAAGTTTTGTAGATAACTTAGTTTGTAATTACGTATATTGTGTTTAAAGAAATAATATTTTCCTTTTTACGTTTGGAACGTTTTTGCAAATTTGAAGTTATTGTTACTATAAAACCCTTGAATTTGCCAAAAAACTACGCATGCTTAGATGTTGTGAGTGAACGCGGTCAGCGTAGACGTGTTTTTTGTTATTTTTACCCAAAACGATTGGTGTAATAAATAAATAATTTATTAATGTATACAATATTGACCTACAATGTGTACTGACAATAAGTGCTACAAGTACTAAAGTTGTGTGAACTTTTAAATCCATATAAATTCGCGAGTGCAGTATCGCGTATACCCAGAACGCTGAGGTAAGCCCCTCCTCACCTCGGGTAAAAGAGATAGACCGCGAAAAATAAATAATTCGTCTCTGTCGCACACTAAAAACGCGCTCAAGTGTGTCGTATTTTTAACAAAATATTCAAATTCCTATTTGTTTCCTGGAATTAAATTGTTTGGGAATCTACCTTACGAAAATGCCAAGCAATTGTGGTGCTTGTACCTCACCAATAAAGAATATTTTTATGGAATGTGCTAATAGTAAATGTAGGAAGAAATATCATCTAGATTGTCTTGAAATAAGCGTCGCTGTATTTAATAACTATACCCAGGAATTTAAGAGGGGTTGGATGTGTCCGGAGTGTCTATGTGCTAGACCAAAAAGAGGGAATAGCGAGACTCCTATCCGTTCGCTTGACTTCAAACTTTCATCAACTACTCCGCTTAATAGCATAAATGCTTTGCGAGGTAGTCAGATTCACGTTACTCCTACAATTATGGACACGGATACAACACTTCTTGAGGAATTAAGACAATTCCGATCAGAAATGATAACACGAATGGATAGTCAGGCGAACGCAATTACACTATTACTGAACCAATTTAGCCAAACAAAACAGGAGTTAGATAATGTTATAAAGGTAATGAGGGTACTTGAAGAAAAAGTTGACGCAAGGCTTACTCAGAATAGTACGGAGATGCTGAGTAAATCTACACCTAGTACCATTTCTGCGGAAATCGTTAGCATAGAAAACAATCCGAAAAGTTCTACAAAAACGACTAATACCTACGCCAAAACTTTGAAGGTAAACAAAGGTGGGGCCATGAAATCTGCTGTGAAACCGGTAGCCTCTACAAGTGTTACCGACGAAAAAGCATCTGCTGGTTCGTTTACTGTAGACAACGATAAGGATTCTGGCTGGACGACAGTACGCAGACGCAAATCTAACCGACAACCTAGAGAGGTGGGGGTAGGCACGAACATCGAATTAAAGGGAATTCAAGCAACCGAGAAGAAAAAATTTCTACACGTTTGGCGTTTGCATACAGAAACGACAATAGAAGCGATAACGGACCATGTAAGAAATGTTTGTGGGTTGGATGTTAACATTAAAATAGACAAAATCAAACACAGCACTGAGCGAGATTATTCTTCGTTTGTGATTGGAGTTCCGGAAAGCTATTTTGATAAATTAAATACCTCAGATATGTGGCCTACTAATGCGGAGTTCAGTGAGTGGTTTTGGTTTCGAAAATCAACCAAAAGTATCACAAATAAATAGTATTGATATTTTTTATCAAAACGTGAGGGGACTTCGCACTAAGCTGGAAGAGTTCAGAGTTAATATTGAGTCATTGAATTCAGATTTATATGCGATCACCGAGTCGGGTTGTAATGAATCTATAAGTGATTTGGAAATTATTCCACCGGGATATAAAATACTTCGCTGCGATCGGGCGGATGGACGGAAACAAGGCGGCGCGATTCTCGTGGCCACACACCGGCTCGAGATGCGACAAGTACAAGTGACCGACGTATCGCTAGACGCGTGTGTGTTTGAAATGGTTTGTGCAACGATTTACTTAAATAACCAATTTTTGTTTTTGTGTTCAGTGATATATATCCCCCCAGGAAGTGGTGAGAATGACTATATGACTTTATTTAGATTAATAGAAAAACTATGTGATAAGTATAGACAAGTAATTGTGTTAGGAGATTTTAATTTTTATTCGTGTAATGTAAATATTAATAATTATTATGAATGTTTTATGTCCTATTGCAACTTCACTCAAAGTAACACCGTACCCAATTGTCAAGGTCGACAGTTGGATTTAGTATTAAGTACAGGATTTAGCGAAGCGTTGACGGTGGCGGTGGCGGACGAGCCTATTGTACCTATCGACTCGTATCACCCGCCGCTCGCGGTGTGTGTGCGCCTCGGCACCGCGCTGCCCGCGCACGCCCCGCCCGTCGCGAACTGTAGTAGTGGTATAGGCAGTATCCGACCACGGTGGAATTTTTATAAGGCTGACTACCAGCTACTTTATTCTATGTTAACATCGGCTGATTGGAGGGAAATGTATGAACAACATGATTTGGAGGAGGTGTTGAATATATTTTATAATCAGCTTAATAGCATTTTAGATATATGTGTACCTCGGAAATATGTTTATAATAATATTAAAAATTCTCGTTTTATATATCCTGATTGGTATACATCAGAAATTATTAAACACATACAGATTAAAGCCAAACTTCATAAAAAATTTAAGAAAACTAAACTGGAAAGTGATTATTACGAATTTTCATTGTACAGAGCCCGGATCAAAAAATCTATACAAGTTGCACATAGGGAACACATTAATAAAATACAAAATCAGTTTGCAAAAGACCCAAAATCATTCTGGCAGTACATTCAATCAAAGAGAAATAGACTAACTAGGCAAAATATAGTGAAAGATGGTCAACACCTCCCGGATCATGAATGTTCTAGACAATTTGCAGAATTCTTTGAATCGGTCTACAACAAAGAACCTCCTCGACTAGACGTGCGTGCAGCAGTGGCGGAGGCGCGGCCTTCTGGTGCGCGTGTACACATTACAGCTCTGACTCAACAAGATGTAATGAACGCGATCACTAGCCTCAAGCCCAAGCGGTCATCGGGCCCGGACGGGATCCCTGCGTTTCTGTTCAGAGATTGTGGCAGGGTACTGGTGGAGCCATTAAATTATATATTTAATATGTGCTTGAAGCAAGCGACGTTTCCGTCTCGGTGGAAAATCACACGAGTCGTTCCAGTCCCTAAAGGTAATGCAAGTCAGGATGTTCAGGGTTATAGACCGGTGGCGGTGCTGTCGACTCCTGCAAAGGTGTTCGAGTCTGCTATTCAAGTCTGTGTGCAAAGACAAGTGCAAGCACGTTTGGCAGACGCGCAGCACGGGTTTCGGCCGGGGCGCAGTACTGCTACTAATCTATTGAACTTCATGGCGCGCGTGGTGCCGGCAGTGGACGCGGGGGTACAGGTAGATGCCGCGTACTTTGATTTTAAGAAGGCTTTCGATACGGTCGACAATGACATATTGCTGAGTAAACTGGCCGAGATTGGGTTTACTCCACAACTCCTAAAATTCTTTGTCAGTTATATGAAAGACAGACAGCAGTATGTCGATTATAGGGGTTGCGAATCCGAACCATATTTTGCTAGGTCCGGAGTAAGTCAGGGTAGCAACTTAGGGCCATTGCAATTCATTATAATGATTAACGATTTACCGGAAGTCGTTAAGCATGGACTTTGTTTGTTGTTTGCTGACGACCTGAAGTTGCTACTCGAAATTAAGAATGAATCGGATTCAAAGCGTCTTCAAGAAGATATACAAAGTGTAGTAGATTGGAGTCAAAAGAATAAGCTGTTCTTTAATGTAGACAAATGCTCCATGATAACGTTTACTCGCGCAAAAACTCCAGCGCACTACGAGTACGTGGTAGAATCTGGACCGATGCAGCGAGTTTCACAGGTACGAGATCTCGGAGTTATCATGACACCAGACTTAACATTTCGGGAGCACATTACTAAGGTGTGTAAAAAAGCATATAAAAACCTAGGGTTTGTACTGAGGCAGACGCAAAGATTTAATAAAATATCTACGCTCAAGGTACTGTATGATGCTATAGTCAGAAGTCACCTTGAGCATAATGCGATCATTTGGTCTCCACACGAAACGAAGTACAGTGTCATGTTAGAGCGAGTACAAAACAAGTTCACAAGGCACCTGTACTTTAAACTGTATGGAGTATACCCTTTTTACCCCTTAATGTACCCGACACTATTCGTACTTGGTATGGTCGGGTATAACGAGCTAAGAGTACGTAGGGAATTTACTCTGGCTTCTTACGTGGTGAAGTTATTACGGGGTACAGTCCATAACCCGGGAGTGCTGCGCTACCTGAAGCTGTGCGTACCTGACCGGTACGTGTGGAGGCGACGCCGTCCAGCACTGCTCGCCATCCCTGATACTAGAACCAACCTGCTGGCCAAGACCCCGATCACTCGAAGCGTTCGCGTAGTGAACGAAGTTCATAGCCGCGTTGATATATTTTCGGGGAAAACGAGTGATCTCACACAAGTTTTACTCCACATATGTACATATAATAACATTTGATCTCACTGAAATTGATGTAAGTGTGCTTTTATTTTTCTTTTATTTCTTATAAAGATTTTTTATGTTAGTGTCAGTAGTTTTCTTTTATGTAGTATGTGTTTAAACGATGTAAGTTACCTAAGTAAAATAGTGTTTAAGACTTATTATAGTATTCACTTTATAATTTTAAGAATGTTTAGGAATTAAGTTTGATATTTGTTTATTACCTTACCTTTTAGTATTTTTTATGTTCTTGTTTATTCTTTTCGATTGTTTAAATTATAGTAGGTAAGTATACATTAAATAATTAGATTATAAGTTCTTACTTTTGTATTTTGTAAGACTGATGGCTACACTATCGAATTGGATTTTATCTGTAATGATGGTTGTTAGTGATGTAAATAAATAAATAAATAAATAAATAAATAAATAAATAAAATGTAAAATTAAATGTATTATATAATTTTTTTATCGTTTCTTCTATTAATTATATTTGTCTTTCAATTTTACACGAAAAATTAATAAATCAAACCCAAGAATAACGATGAATCCAAAAAAAATCACTAACTCAACACACCACACAAATAGCGCAGTAAATTATATCAATAACAATGTCAAACAAATAAAATGAAAGGAAAGTTCTAGAACATCAATATTATATGCATTTGCAGTCGCGTCTACTAGAAAACTTTCTTGGAAACGTTTTCAATAACTTACTTCGGGTCCTTTATAGAATGTGAAGTTGACGGCTGGCGGCGACGCGTCCGCTGAACAGAGAAGTTCAGCATTCTCGTCTTCACGAAGTAGACGAGGTTCTTTTGGCTCTGTTAGGGATATCTGAGTCACTGGAGGGTCTGAAACAAAGTGCCATGAATAACAAGAAGTTTCTATCTCATGTATGTATAACTAAAAGAAAGCACTTAATTTTTTAAAAGAAAATTAATATGCGACAACGCAAAATTGACTGCATTGATTGGGGTAATGGCTGAGTAACTGGCAATATGTAACAAAAACTCTTTTGATGATCCAAAAAATATTCTTTAATATCTAGGTGTGACGCCGGACGCTAGAAGCTCAATAAGGGTTTAGTCAGCTCGCTCAATCGCACCCTCTCGCCTAACCCTGGCACTTATAGTTTAACGGTATTTGCATTGTTATTATTAGCGAGAAGATTTCTACTCCTGGAGGGAAGAACGAGTCATTTAGCTGGTCACCTCAATCATATCAACTATCTACCATTCTGAATATTTTAATTAAGAATTTGTCACTTAAATGAAAGGTTTTGCTTGCTTTCTAATAATTGTTCCCATAAAAACCTTCTTGAATTGATACGTCAATAAAAACCAATTTACTTTTTTAAATTCGATATCCAAACTTTTAATTTGATTGATTACCTCTGTCACTAAGTTTAAGAATATTGGGATTTCTCAAGGATTTAAACTAAATAGCACCTAGTTTAAAAGGTGTCTAAGTTGAGAATGGCTTGTGAGCAAAGATTGATTATTTACAATGCAAAAGAGCTTACTAACTATTTGTAAATACTGTTTGAAGAAATACTATTTGACAAGAAGCTCTGAATAATTATTATTGGTGTTGTAGTCATTGGGGTAATTATTGAATTTGTACTGTTCTTCCACCTCAAAATGTGAAGAATGCCGGTTTTATTACCCGGATTAAGAAACGTTGTGTTAATGACAAGATTTTTGTCCTAAATATCGGAAAAATATATTTTTTTTACTTGCAATAAACTAGTGCTTGACTGCGATCCCACCTGGTGGTAAGCAGTGATGCAATCGTTGATGGTAAGGCGCACTAGTTTATTAAGAGCCTATTCACTCTAGCCTTGAAGACACCTACATTATATTTGGAAGGAAAGACTACAGCCGGAAAACTGTTAATATTATAAGAAAACTACCTTGGTTTGATATATGTGTGAAATTGAATTTATAAAAGAAGAAAAATACAGACAGGTAATGTAGTTCAAGAAATTAACTAAGAAACAAAGTTTGATATCAATAAAAAGGCGTAAGATTTGATAAAAGAAAAATATACACTTAACCGACTACTATCTTACAGACAAAGATATCTGCCACATTAAGTATTGCTGACACAACACTAGCTATTGTTAGCACCGCCTAGAGCTCTGCTGTTCCAGTAAGGACAAAGAGCGTGCAGATAAGTGAATATTTCTATTGGGGCAGACAGCGACGGAATTGTTTATTCAGAGCACGGATGCTCTGACAAAGTCGGACCTATATAATGCTTGGCAAAGACTAAGATAGTTAATAGTGTGTTTAGAAGACAACATGTAAATTTCTCATCACTGGCAAAAAACCCACTGCCTTGTGTATTGAGATTGTAACTTGGGACCACTTTTTTAACCGTAAACTACTTAAGAATGAGTCTGGTATGTAGTTGTAGCTCTGTGCGATGTTTGAGCATCCTCATCATCGTCATCATCACCTATTTCTGTTCTTGTCATAAGCTTCTGGAACGGTACGCCATTATCACCCTGTTTCTTATTTTCGTCGTTTAAGAATCATTTTCTATCTCTTTCACGAGGTCATTTTAACACATCAGCATTTTGGCACACGACTATAACAAAAGCAATATCGACGTTAAAAGTTGTGTCTCGTCTGCACTTCTCAACTCTGTGGCCCACTTCGAACCTGGCGAGCGGGCAACAGTACAATTATTACGTTGTTTGTTTGTTTTGCAAACCGTAATACTGCATTTCGTACGTGCATAAAATAAGTTTTTCAAAATAATGTAACAAAATTTTATTTGTAATTTCCCGCGTGCAATATAAAAACTTATGTTTTAGTGGTCCCCTGTTCATTTCCGTTGAGGACAGAGTTGTGTAAATAAAAATTCGAATTGATATTTCAATCGATGAAATCTGATTATTGTGTTATAGCTCAGTGATTAGTATACCAGATATTTTCACTGATCGAATAACGAATCATATGTACTTTTTGGCGCATTTATTCCAAAGAGAGAGGCTTGTACCCTCAAAATTACCAAATTCACACACAATTATAATGTTAAAAAATCAACGTTTCAGCTTTCTAAGTAACATTACTTAAAAATCGTTTAAATATTTAAAAAATGGTTGATATTCCCAAAGAACTTGAAAAAAACCACAAATTCAAGTCGGAAGACACCAAAAGCCAAACTCCTATTATTAAAATACCCCATGAAAAAGATAAGTTATCTAATCCAGCAGTTGACTAGATTCGAATGCCTTTTACTCAGCTCCTTACCAAGAAGCGCAAAGATAATAAATACTTCCCCCTATTCCATCATTGTCAAAGTTAATCCGTCCGTCAGTAATCCTCAGGGTTCACACTTAACTGTTTATATCATAACCAAATTATTTAACATCCCTCTACGCGTGTAAGTTAAGTTACAACTTCAAAAAGTTAAATAAGCAGGGTGCTAATTCCGGAGCCGTGTTTACGTGTTGGGCGCAAACCGCCAATGTTGGTGTTGGGATTTTGTTGGCTGAGTTTTGTGAGGCTTGTATGTTTTTTGAGGTTTCGTTTTAATTTGTTGCGATGTCATAAAATTTATGGACTTTGTTGTAATCGTTATTTGAAGTATATTATTTGATTGTCTCTTTTTTGTCAGTCACATTTACATCATTACATACTTTACTACATCGTGTACCATCAGTAGTTGTATTTTTGCTAATATTTTGTCACACACATATAGCATCTATGTTTATGTCTTCCATATTGGATCCAACATTGGCTCCAACACCTTAAACTTGCGGCCACGAATTCTAACTCGCTCGACAATAAGCGATAATGTTTTAAGTTGACGAGATAAACTTGGTTACGCAAACTTGTCGTGGCTTACGTTTTTGAAGTAATCGCATTAACCCGTTTATGTTTAACTTAATGTTATGAGTTTGTGCGATGTCACACTATTTCACTTTAAATATAATGGAGAGACAAAGTTTGTTTTTGCTGGCGTACATTTTGTTTACGTTGTTCGAGTTGTCATGATAGTTTTGAAACTGAGTGGCTTTGAATATAGCGTTTAGATTTAAATTGCTTTTCCCATAGGTGTTGGACTGTCAGTAGAGTACTTTTATAACATCCAGTTAAATATTTGATCGTGAACTTGTTTTCAGTTAGGTATTTAAAAATGTTTTTATTGCATTTTTTGAACTTACGATGACAGTGCATTATAATTGTGTAAATCCTCCTCTTTTTTCATACTTTCTGTATTCCAAATGTTGATTCAAATGCTTCTCATGCACTAGGGTACTGTTTCGAAACCTGGAAGATTTCTCGTCATATGTGTTCTAAGAAAAATTTTAACATCGCTGTCCTAAGGTAATGAAAAACCTTGTGAGTAAACAAATTCAAAATTCACAATTCACTGTGAGAAAACGTAGCGATGAATGTCCATACCTTCTCCTTTTAGGAAAAGTAGTGGACACTAATACTAACTTACAACTAAATTAAGACAATAGTATCTACACAAAGACAAGTATATTACTTAATGTAGTGCAACTTATAATGCATAAACTATCTCAGAGCACAAATGGCAGCAACTCACTGAGGGACGCTTACAGCTTCATTTACCTCATTAGGTATGAGTAAATTAGGTGTGTCAGCCTAATGAATGTAATAGCCGCAGTATTAATGCATATTACATAAGCCACGCTTCGGAAAGCATGCAATGTGTTTATCTTAACTATCGTTTGGCAAGAGTAATGGTAATCATTATACAAAGGGGTGTTTTGGTGAATTGTTGTGTAGGTATATGTTACGTAGATATAGAGGTAAAAATCATGATCATTTATTTATTTGTAAACATAGGTGCTCTTAGTTGCTGTTGTTGAGAATACCACAAATTTTAATGCAAGATAAAATAGATTTTTAAATTAAAATTAATAAAATACAAAAAAAGGAATTTTTACAAATTTCAATTTATAAAGTGTCATGTTAAACACTCCTGTTGTTAAAAGTTTGAAATCACCAATCTGCCTAGAACAAGCATGGTGATTAATGCGCAAACCTCCGTGTGGGAAGAGGCTCAGTAATGGCGTCATGTAGGCTGATGACGAATAAATTAGTAAAGCAGTGTGGTGTTTAATTATTTTGATAAGACGTTTTTCGTTGTGATTGGGTCCAATGCTACGCTAGGCTACCCTTTCACAGGAAACGACTCAATTTCTTACTTTAATTTGTGTTTTACCAAACGATCGCTTAGTAAAATCCTTTTACTAACTATTTAAAAGTTATAACAAACATTCATACTATTTCGTTTACACAAAACGCAATATCCAGCCAAAATTCTAAATTAGTAATTAGCCGTTAAATGCTAAATAGGTACTTCCACAATCTAATTTATGCTAACACCAGCTCGTATTCCAGTTTGAGCCGGCTATGTTTATAAACAATAGCATAAATACTTCATAATAAGCCCGTATTGCGACACTCGGTGTATCACAACGGTACACGAAGCTTCTAGTTCGCGATAATATTTAAACTTGAGGACAAAGTTGTTGGCACACGACTCAGGCCGCCGGCAAACACCGGCGGAACTCCACCGCTCCCGTATCTAGTGTGTGGTGTGCATTTGATATATCGCCCGTAGGTTTTCACTTGTTTTTGTTACTGGGTCAATTATTTTGTCCGCAGTTGTACCTATTGTGTTTGTGAATCTCGTATTCTGTATTGGCTGTTTGTGAATTTATTGCTTTTTGATTTTTTGTAAAATTATTTCTTCTTTTGTGTAAAAGCGTTCCTAGTTTATTTTTTTTCCGAATCGAGTTTACTAATTAAATCAACAAGCCTGTCAATTTAGCACATAGCACAGTACAATTTTAATCCAAACTTTTTCGAATTGGATTTTAAATACTTAATTATATCGTTCACTTTCGTACGTTTCAAGTGTGGGAGAGCCATGCTTCCGCACGAATGGGTCGGCTCGACCGGAGTGATATCACGGCCTCACAGAAAACCGGCGTGAAATAACCACTGCGTTGTGTTTCGCCGTGTGAGTGAGGTTACCGGAGGCCCAATCCTTCCCCTTCCCCAATACCTCCTCAATCCCTATATCTCCAAATCCCTAATCCCTAAAAGGTCGGCGACGTACTCGTAACTCCTCCGTTGCCAGTGTCCATGGGCGGCACTGATTGCTTACCATCAGGTAATCCGTCTGCTCGTTTGCCGACCTATTACGACTAAGACGCGAATAAATACTTTTTCTTTCTTTCTTCATTACATAAAAAAAAAACTTACACATAACATCCAGGGTGACGGAGTCTTCCAGCGTGTGCGCTGGAAACCATGGGTTAGAAACGCGACAGGTCAGCTGCCTCCCACTGTCCTCTCGACGTACATGCCACGTCAGCACACTCTTCGTAATTTCTCCATCTACTTCCACCTGGCAGATAAAAAAATAACTTCAGAGTTCTCGTTCTCTTTGGAGTTAAAACTTCTGCTTCTCATGCAGGTGGGTTTGAAAAACTAGCTAGTACCAATGTGATTTTACCTAAGTTAGACGCTACTGACAAACGGTGAAGAAAAACATTGTGAGGCAACCTGGACTTATAATTTCTTACCATCTGTTTCAAATCACCAATCGACCTTGAAAAAGTGTGATGATTAATGCTCAAACCTTCTTTATGTGAGAAGATTATATTTGTAGACCTTTGTTCAACAGTGGACATACTGGACTTTTATAAACATGATTTCATGTGTATATGCTTCCTAAAGGTGGATTTTAATTAAAGTTTTTGCAATTTTTTCAATTATTTCCAACCATTTAATTATAACGAATCGGAACGAAATTTAATTTTGTAGGTAATAGAATAAATTAGTTTTTGATTTTTGAACAAAATAGGGTAACGTTATTTATTATTATGTCACTCTAAATGATATAATTATGTACTTTAATAAGTTTAGAATGACACGTGATAAATGCGATGGAATAAAATTCCAAAACACAATTTAAACTTTTGTAGTTTCTTCTGAGACAGAATAATGCATTTAAATTACCTGTGTTAATGTGGAATCTATAAGTTGTGAGTTGATAAACCACTCTATATTCGGGGCTGGCTTTGAACCCCGCGTCGTACACACAAAGGACTTGTCCATGCCGGCTCTAGTGGATCCACTGCCGGTCACTCGAATGTACTGAGGTTTTACTGTGAATAAAAAGGAGTATTTAAATTTTTAATAGTATGTTCTAAGTGTCATAGTCAGAGATTACGGCTTCTCAAGCATGAGGGATTCGAAATTTGGAAAGTAACAATGTCACTATTTCCAAGACACCACTGATAAACGGTAAAGGAAGGAAGTAAAACATCATAAGGAAACTTGGACTAAATGATGAGTTTGAAATCAGCATTCTCCTAGAGTTAGAGAGTTTAATGCTCAAACCTTCTCCGTGTGACAAGAGGTTATTGCTCAGCAGAGTATATACTATAGGTTGATGATGATGTCCAATCGAAAACTGTGAAAACCTCTTTAGGTAATAAAACAACAAGTTCAAGATTTTTTTTTTTTTACTTGCAATAAACCAGTGCTTGACTGCGATCCCACCTGATGTTAAGCAGTGATGCAATCGTTGATGGTAAGGCGCACTAGTTTATTAAGAGCCTATTCACTCTAGCCTTGAAGACACCTAAATTGTATTCGGACGGAAAGACTGCAGCCGGCAAACTGTTCCAATCCCTCGATGTACGCGGTATAAATGACGAGGCAAAACGCTTAGTCCGGGCCGCAGGTGTCTCAACAACGTAGGGGTGGATATTCGCCGTACGCCGGGATGTCCGAAGGTGAAATTGGGATGGCGGAATCAAATCGTGCAATTCCTGGGCACACTCTCCAAAATGTATCCTGTAGAAAACCGCAAGGCTGGCTACTCTGCGCCTGTGCTCGAGACTTTGAATATTGGACCCAACCAAATCTGGATCTCCAATCAGCCTCTTTGCACGCCTTTCCACCGAATCCAAAGCCGCTAGGTGGCATTTCGCAGCACCAGCCCATATGTGGCTGCAGTACTCCACCCACGATCGGACCTGAGCTTTATACAACATTAGAAGCTGACTCGGTGTGAAGTACCGTCGGACTTTTGCAAGAACGCCGAGTTTTCTAGCAGCTACCTTGGCTCTGGACTCAATGAACCGCCCAAAATTGAGGTCTGAAGCAATGTCCATTCCCAAGCGCTGAAGGCGGTCGGTGCACTCCAGGGATACATCCCGAAAAGCAGGAGCCAAGGTGAACGGGCTCCTTTTGGCGGTGAATAGACACGCCTGTGTTTTGGTGGCGTTGAATGTCGAAAAGGAAACACGACAATATTTTACATTTTCCTAATTTTAGACGTACTTAACGTGATATTATAAACTCAAAACAATTCTTTTATAACTTTTCAAATAAGGAAAATGGATCCTTATATATTAACACCCTGAATACTCACAATATAATCTTAAAGTAACTTCTCTGGACTGTGGCTGCAACAATGGAGGTTCCACTCGACACTGCAGCTTTGTGCCAGTCATCTCTCTTGATAAGTTGGGCAGATGCAGTTGAGAGACTGAGCCTTCTTTTGTGTAGGCCAGTCTTTCATCTCCTTTATACCAGGACACATCTGGAGGCGGTTTACCTTCAAAACGACAAAATACTATTTCAGAAGTTATCATTATAATTGGTATTGAAGAAATAGTTATCAACTGTGCGAGAGAGCCAATGTGGGCAATGTGTGGAAGAGCTCGACCAGATTGATGCCACAGTATTGCAGAAAACACAGTGAAATAACCACAGCACAGCACAAAAAACAAACTACAGTTGCTTTTCAGATTTTACTAAGTTATCTATGTTGCAAACTCTTTTGGACTCAGTTCATTGTTAAGTGGGTTAAGGTGTTTATACTTTACAAATTTATAAATTTTGAAAAGAGAACACAATAGCGGTTATTAACATACCACATTCCAGACCCGTAAAAACAATTTGTGAACAGCCAGCTGTCCAGTCACGGCCACAACCGTACATGGCTGTGTTAATATTAAGCAAATTAGGGAATATCAATTTTGTTTATACACCGGTATCAGCTTACCTCCAGCGGCCTGACAGGACAGCAACACATTCTGTCCCTCTCTGAAGGGCCCAGCAACAGACCCCAAGATCTCAGTACCCTCGTAATCGTATATGCGAGGGGCTTCTGGGGGAACTGTAAGAGAAACCATCAATTTACTATGTGTCAATATTGTTGGTAACAAAATAAGGGGGATAGTTCAACTAGAGTGGTTACCAACGTTGCTGCTGTGTTTGGAATGTTTGATTCGATTTGTGGATTGGTTTAAGTGTAGGTGTTTGTGTGGGTGTATAATTTCACACATCTCGTACATTTCTCTAAATTTTTTTGGAAACTGGCGGGCTTGTCCCAAAAAAATGTGTGTTAATATATGTTTGTCTGTGTAATTGCCTTATTACTGTATTTCTATAATAACTATATCAATGATAATATTAATTTGAGGATATTTTATACTTAAGCAACAAAAAAATCATAGTGAAAACTGTTATATTCCAAATCTTTAAGTTTGGAATGCAGTAGAGCCATCCTCAAGCAAGCTTCATAAGGAAGAATGGTCTTTACCGGACTGATACCACGACTACTTAGAAGACCAGCTTGAAAACATGCTTGCGTTGAGTTCCGCCGTTTGAGTGAGGGTACTAAAAGCTCAATCTCGATAATCCACAAATCCCTCTGCTCACCATCAGGTAACTCATCTGCTCGTTTATAAACCTATCTTATAAAAAGGACCTCAAAGTATGTTTTTTCCAAAATAAAGCAAAGTGAATTGAATCAATGCTTACCAATGACTGTCAAATTGACCCTATAATTCCTAGTAGGTGCGTCAACATAGTCTATTCGACACCTGTATACTCCTTCGTCCTGTCGAGCCACCTTCTCCACCACCAAGTGCGCTGATGATGGATCAGACTCGTTGAGCACGAAGTGAGTTCGTGCTCCGAACTCTCCAGCTACTGCCCAGTGGACTGGTGGACCATTTCTGAAGTCGACCCTGGAAATAAAATGACAATTATTAGGACAAATCTAAACTTCTATGTCTAAGTATCATAATAAAGTGCTAATTTATAGCTACACACTGTGAAACGATTCAGATTTTTTCTTACAATACAGGTTCAAGGTCAAAGTAAATAATAAGTCAAGTTATAACAAAGTCATTTCATTTAGACTATTAAAGGCAGTCTTGAACGTCAAACCAAATTAATCGAAAATATAAACTTAAAAGGTCAGTCTAGAGCGGTCTGTCCTGTTGCCTGGTCGTTCCAAAGAATAGATTTCTATAGAGAAGAACGAGCATGGAATCTTCATGGTTATTCTTTATATTTGCACAATTAAATTCTTTGTTTTATTAGTCAATTTGAATCAATAATTTGAAAAAAGTCATTTCTATATTTCATTTCAAATAACCAATATTAATAAATGGTTTCTTGGTTGAATGGTATTGATAAATTTACAAAAGATCCGATTTTTACTAATAATGGTATTCTTCTTGATGCATTGAGAAAAGTAAAATAATAATATTGAAATTTATAGCATTGCATCCTTATAAACATCTAAGACCCAGACACATAACGAATTTAAGACATGACGGAGGCCAGTAGCAACATCTAGCTAACTTTATTGCGAAAATTGCGGAGTTATAAACAAAGAAGAAATCGGAAATTAAATTGAGCTTATGTAAAATACTTAAACACGACATTCGACTAAGCAGTCAAAGGCAGCCACAGCACTACTTTAAATCAGATCGGATAGAACTATTTTATTCATTAAAGCAAAAGCAAGGAGATAAGAGAGCGGCCTCATTCTGCATTCTCGGTCGATACTCTCAGCCAATGACATTTTAAAACAAGTGGTGACGTCATAGGAAGGAACCAATACAGTGAGAGAATCCGTCCGGCTTCCGTCTTGGAAGACGTCCAGCTATTGGCGAATCAATGGGGGAATATTTGTATAGGAACCGCACACACGGGACCGACCCTAATTTTGGGTGAATAAATAAATAACATGCCGCATCGGGTTTGAAATTTTTGGTTCGTTGTTGTGACCAAATGTTGTTATGTAACATTTTTGATGGTCCGGAAAGGAGATAAAGATAGAAGGAGGCCATTTTTTTTTATTATAAATACTGCATACCAGTTGCATCAAGCCATCATTAGGCCTCATTTCCTGAAGCAACCACAACGTCGTCCCTTCCTTTCATACCTTCTTAACGCTCAAACCCTTAAACCCCCTAGTGGTATCAACGCACTCGTAACTTCTTTGGTATCGCCGGTGACCAAGGGCAGCGCTCATTGCTTACCAGCAGGTGATCCTTACTCTAGTTAGGTACCAAACAGGCACAAAAAAAATGTAGTTGTAGAAATTACTCGAGAGAGCAAAAAAGCCACAAATAACACAACCCTAAGAGCTGATAACTAAATTATTTACTTTTGCTATCAATGTAACGCAAATAATTTCGTTAAGGACACACCACACAATATACAAACACAAGCAAGTCAACTGCAATGAGAACTAAACAGTAACACGAACCATTTCACCGGCATTCACAGACGTCTGAAAGCGTCCTTACAATGAAGGAAATATTTGCTAAGATCTGGCAAGAACCGAGTGTTTCCTTCAAAGGAGAATAAATAACTTGGCCGCTACTGTTTTCTCAGGGGAACCTATATATTAAGGAGCATTATTAGGAATCTTTGTTTTTTGCTGGTTCTGTTTTTTGTGCTCGTAAGTGCATGTTTGGGGAATGATTTGTGGATAGTGCCCGATGTTTGGTGCTTCATAACGGGTAGTGTATTTTGTCGCAGAGGTAAGTTTTGGATGGTGGTTTTTACGATTTTTTAAATTTGTATTAGTCAAAATAAAATTAGACGTGGAACAAAGAACCTTAGTAAAACTGTTTGAAAAAATAACCCTGGGGTTTCTTGCCCATTCTTCTCTATATGAATCTGCACTTTGGAACAAGCAAATAACTTTTTTCACTTAAAGACTGACTAACAGACTGACACTTCTAAATATTAAAATAAATGACTTTTTGTAACTAACCACAGCTATTTTATTATAATTATTTACGTTATTTATTTCATACAGTCTTTTTTTAAGAGGGGGAAACCCAAACCTTGAAAACATCCTGAGTGAGGCAAGAGGGAGTGTCAGACTCTTTCCGTTAAAACCATCTCGCTTGCACCCACAACTCCGGCTCTAAATCCATATATCACACAGCTCAATTTGTTCATACCTTGATCAATGTTTCGATAGGATTTGTATCAAAAAGTGGTATTTTATTAAAAATATCATTAATATTATTGTAACACTTTCTTAACTCACTCTTTACTAAGGTATAACATCTTAAACAAAGTAGACGCAATTCATTAACAACTTCAGACTCAATTTTACGCTTTCTCAACACTATTATATCCTAAAACGCAGTATTGGGTAATACCTTGACCGTTCTAGACAAGTTGGACACTCGCCAACTATATGTACACATTGTAGGAAGACAAACAAACCAACTAAGATTTAGACATGCATAAAATACATTTTAAATTAAGTACACTAACGTACGTTCTGTCTAGACGTTTCAAAGTCTAGACTGAATGTGTGTATCTATGAATTTTTAGTGGAGTGGTTACAATTTTACATTTTGATTCGAAAAGCGTGGATTGTGGAGTTTAATTACGTAGAAAATGGTAGATACTTTGTGTTGTGAGCAGAATGCATTGCTGAATGGATTTTAAATTTGTTGTTTTTATCTTTATTTTGGTCTTTAATACTGTCACGTATTACATTGAGAACAGATATCAGAAGCGTGTACATGATGTAGATATCAAAAGATATGTTGTTATTACAAGAATATCTGAGTATCAAATTGAGTATCAACATACCTGGTTGTGACTTTGGTAGGCAAACAAGACTTTTACTAAGCCATATGACTACCAAGTGTCGAAGTATACTGATCAACTTTTCTATTATTACCGTTGTTTTTTTACTTATTTGTTCTCATATGTCGTTATTATCAGTATATAAGTGCTTACTGTTCTGCAAAGGCCTCATCTCATACGGAGAACGTGTGTGCACCACGCTTGCTCAAAGCTGATTGGCGATTTCAAACTTATTATTAGAAATTAGAAGTTCAGGTTTCGTAATGATGTTTTCCTTCACCAGTTTTTCAGTGTGTCTAAATATATTTAAAAAGTACATTACTTGGAAAAGGCACATACTAATGTGACTTTTTCCGAGTTTGCCTGGTTTACTATTAGAAAGAGCGCAACAAGATTTATATTTGGGAAAAAGATCAAAAAATCCTTTTTGTTAATGCATTGATCGGACCAAAAATAATATAACTTTTGCAGTCACATTTTAAACCATATAAATTTATACAGCATACTTCGTTAAGTAAATATAAAAGTCCAAATGTAAGACCGAAAATTGCAAACATATAAAACTGCTCACAGAGCCTCTCCAATCCAGTGAAACGCAGGCATGTGGTAAGATTTGGCAACTCTCCAGAACTGGAGACTAGGTTCGGTGCCAGTCCTCGGTAATGACCACCTGATCTTGTAAGTTAGCCGCCAAATTTGTTTTGTAATTAATCGCTGTGGCCATTTTAACTTTTGGAGTTGATTGGTGACTTTCCTCGTCAGATATAATCGTCAGCATTTTATCATCATCAGCCTATATGTGTCTTGTGTTGAGCAAAGGCCTTTTCGCACACGGAGAAGGTTTGAGCATTAATTACCACGCTTGCTGTTATCCTTCAAATAAAGGCAGTGGCAGTGGTGTCTAAATAATCAAAAAAAGTACATACAACTCGGGAAAAGTCACATTGGTACTTGCCTAGTTTCGAAACTGCACCTTCACGCCTAAGCCGGGGTTGTGGGTTAAGCGCAATGAGGCACCGCGACCTCGGCACAGAGCAGGAGAAGGAACAGGGGGGTTTTAGTTAGTAAGAGTCTGACACTCCCTCCTGCCCGGCCCTGGGCGGGAGAAGTCATTTGATGATTTTCCCCTCACAAAAAAAACCTTCACGCCTAAAGAACGGGCGCCAGGCACCTTAACCTCCGGGCCACCGCGACATACGTTTTATCTTTACCCTGTTTACTGTATTTATATAAAACACGAAACCAGAACAGTTGTTATTGATTGCAAAATTTTAATCATCATCTTCAATTGTCAATGTAACACAATGTAAAAGCAAGTCGTTAAAACCACAGCAACTATTAATATTTTTACTTAACTCTTTAAACAAACAAGGTGTGTGTACCAACTAAATTCTTATAAACTGAAAGAAGAATAAAATTAATAATACAATAAATCATCAAGTGAGATCAAAAGAAATACGAGTATTATATACGTTATAATAAAAAAGAAAACGAAACTCGAAGCTTATTATTTTCGACAAATTGTGTGACAAAAGTTTGTTTTATTTTTCAAATAGAATTATATATTTTTTTCAGTTGTACCGGCTACGTCAGCGTATCAAAATAACCTAAACTATCAAGTATCTTCAACCAATTCCCGACCTTAAAACGATTCTTATAAAGTTGAAAATTGTCAGAAACTTGGTATCATTTGATTCGCTGGCCAGCTGGGTCTGTATATGCTAACATTATGTCACTCACAGGGTGTTACTTTGACCTCAAAGATGTGTTTTTTTAAAGGGACATGTTAGTAAAGATGATAATAAATTAATATGGACTTTAAAGCACTTAATACTAAGTCCCTTTTCATTGAACATTGACCTACAAATTACTTAGTATAAAATATAACACAAGTCAGTCACATCATTATTTATTTTCTATTGCGATCTATCAAAAGTACCTTTTATTAATATCTAAAAAATATTAAAATAGTTAACAAATAAAAAAATGTTCTTTTGCTTTTTGTCGACAGAAAAAATGATATTTTCTTAATTTAATTATTTAAATTAAATTTTAAATTATGTATTAACAACTTTGGCATATACATAATAAGTATAAATATATTTATTTTACTGTGAAATACAAATAAGAACTGTATTATATTCATTCATAAAAAGAAACGGTCTTGACTAGTATTGTATCAGCTTACTCTTAGTTACTCGTACTAGTTGCAAACTCGTATCGGTTTTCAACACCTTTCATTTTCTCACAGACCTATCATTATACCTCAGCCGCACCCCAGGCTTTAAAAAACAGGTTTTATAGCTAAAACTAGATTTTATACCAAGTATTTATATTGTAAACGGATGTCTAAATTTAATTTGCGATAAGCATATCTTAAACAGAAGGTTTGTTATTGGTGATTATAAAAAAAATAATGACTTTGGGATCTACCCTCCAATAAATAACACATTATTGAGGAGATACATTTTAAGAGTTTTTAATGATTCATATTCATAAACTATTAAAAATAAAATACTTTTCTTTTATTTCCCATACTTAACTCAAAATATGCGAGGAAAAGCGTTTCATTACAATGGAGGAGTCATGGCATTTTTTTTAATATACATATGTACTTGTCACAAATCCACACAAGAACCGAAAACCCTTAAAACTTAAGTTTTAGTAAACATAATCCTTATTCCAAATATGAATACGAATACGAATTTCATTGTCAAAAAAACGAATAAATGCAAATGTTAAGCGAAATTAATGAAAAGGAAAGAAATCCTGCAGGCTGCAGGCTGCAGGATGTCGATGGCAGAAAGTACATACTTAGTTTCAGAAAATCCAAAACATGGATCTCTGGAACAAAATTGTGTTGGAACTCAAAAGAGGAGAACACTACAGACTAGGCTCGAGTGCAACATAATCTTACAACAACATATTAACGATATTTAACCTCCTTAAGTAACCAACTTAAATCTTACACAGGCACAATTGAGTTACAGTATCTCAGCATCTAATAAGTCAAGCAAATTGCAATTAAGTGGTCCCACGTTCAGTCTGTGTCAAAATTTAATTTAGAGCTCCCTCCCCCCTTCCCTACTTGGCTTCTCCCCCCCCTTTTGCGGGAGTCGCGGAATGATGCTGCGATTAATTCAAAATTTCAAATTGACTCATCCATATAATATAGATTTAGTTCGTTTAGACTCGATAGCATGGGCGTTTGCGTAAATATTACTATAATTCTGTTTAGGAAGAAACCACCAAATATTGTTGAAATAAAATGAGAAAGTCATTTTATTTCACGTACTCATATTTAATGTGAACCAAAGCGAAGCATTTTACTCCTTTGAACTATTATTTTGTGAATGCTTTCATGGTTGCAAAGCAAATCTACCTATATGAGGTTGCGATTTTATGGCGACATCAAAAATCCAAACTAATTATAAATATGAAAGTAACTCTGTCTGTCTGTCTGTCTATCTTTTCCTAAACAACTGAATCGATTTCTGCGAAATTTGGCACAAACATAGTTTGAAACTCGAGAAAGGACATAGGATAGTTTTTATACCAAAAATCTGCAGGACGTCACTATTCCACGGAACCGAAGTCGCGCGCAAAAGCTAGTTAGAATAATATTTTGACCAAAAAGAAACTTAATAAATGCAAAAAAACACAAACCTTTGTTATGCACGCTATTTATCAGCAAATTCGAAACGAAACAAAATTATAGTAACTATCGCATTTCTAATAATAGGTCTTTAAATATGAAATTGCCGTTTTGCAGTACTGGCCATTTCAAACACTTCTGAAGGTCACCGAGTCGTGATCAACATATTCATTAAGATTCATATTTTATACTGATGCTGAATTTAGCTAGGGAGGTCTGGTTTTCCTTCTTTCAATCATTTTGACATACACAGATATTTTAAAAAACAAAATAGACATATGTGGAACGTTCAATAAAATGGTGTCTGTGACATCGTAAAGTTCCCTGATGGATGTCTGAGCTGAATGTTTAACACTATCGACATGACCTGCATTCTCTTTGCTAAGTATATGATGTATGTATCGTCAACTCGATACATTATACAAACAAAAACAAAGTCACACCAAGGGTAACATTCATAATTCTTTTTATATATATGCGAAATCGATTTTTTTTTATGTGTATGCTATGTCAATAACCTTTTTTTGTGAAATCATCAAATCAAATGACTTTTCCAGTCCAGGCTGGGGTGGAAGTTAGTGTTCCCGCAACCCCGGCTGAATATCAACCCAATAAAAAGGCTCATTGAGACGCGCGCAGAACGCTATGCGCCATACTTTCGGGCCTGGTTTTGGTCAGGCTGCGAGCTACCTTTACTCGAGGACATTATGTCAGAAACTGTCGGTATATTTTCAGAACGATTAATTTTCAACCTATTTAGAAAAATAAAAAGATACAGTACAAATAGATGTAAGCAAAACCAAAAAATAACACTACTCTAAAGTCCTTACCAATCAAAAAAATTGTGCATCATTTTTTAGAAAAATATTTTGGAAAAACATAAAGAATTGACACGTGTTGATACGTCTGGTCATTCGCTTTTCATTTAAGTTACGATGTTTCAATAGATAGATAAATTTCTATGCATTTTACCAACAATGCAGGACGATAGAAACAATATCGTTCCAGTTACATCGTAAAGCTCGCTTCAGAGCCTCGCCGCAATAAACTGCAAGCTCCAGCTTCATTGTAGACTAGCGTACTTTAGTTTATTTTGTTTCTTTAAAAACTAAATTAAATAAAATTGATACTGAATATCCTTAAGGGCTGATTTTTCGATGGTTAGATAAAAGTTATTTGGGGAATATATATAGTTTGTATAAGACAGTGACAGCAACAATTTTATTCCTCAGATTAAAAAATTCTGTCTGTTGAAAAATCAGTCTTTAGTTGAGAGTTTATAGTACACTAACTAACTTGTGATTTTAAATAATAAACTGCATTCGTGTAATCTCGGTCAAAGAAACATGCTTAAAACTGACAGTGAATGGGTGATCTTTTCGTTCTTTGTCCAGAAATCGACCGCTTCTGTTTTTTTAGGTTAAAATGATCTGATGACTTCTCCAGCCCTGAACAGAGAGACAGTTTTGTATATGTAGTAAGACGGCATACGAGTTGACGGATTGCGTTATGGTAAGCAATCAGCGTTGCCCACAGACAACAGAGGAATTATGAGAGCGTTGCTGACTTTTTGAGGATTAGGGATTAGAGGAGGGGAAAGAAGAAGTTTTAAGTGTGGGAGAGCCATGCTTCGGCACGAATGGGTCGGCTCGACCGGAGTGATACCACGGCCTCACAGAAAACCGGCGTGAAATAACCACTGCGTTGTGTAACCTCACTCACACGGCGAACCGTTTGAGTGAGGTTACCGGAGGCCCAATCCTTCCCCTTCTCCAATCCCTCCTCAATCCCTAAATCTCCAAATCCCTAATCTCTTATAGGTCGGCAACGCACTCGTAACTCCTCCGTTGCGAGTGTCCATGGGCGGCGCTGATTGCTTACCATCAGGTAATCCGTCTGCTCGTTTGCCGACCTCTTACATATAAAAAAAAAAAGAATAGACCTCGGGTAACCCCACTCACACAGTGAAACCCAAAAACAGAGCTATAGTCGTTTTACTACGGTTAACCGTGGTCTCAATCCGGTCAAGTTGACCCATTCATGCTCTCCCACATTTATAAAAGATATTTATTTTATTTTATTAATTTACATCTTACAAGTAATTACTAGCTTCATGTCTACTAATACAGAGTAGCCGCAAAATAGTTGTGAATCCTTTAAACAAATCTGTGTCTGCAAGTATATTTATTATGCATTTCTTGAATGCTGCTGTCCGCAGAGTAAACTAATGTTGAGATTTCGAGATCCGCTCCCAGAACGATGTTCTACTAAGATTTCGTTAACATTATTTTAATTTGTTTGTGGATTTAGTTTAATTAGTGTGAATGCAAATGGCCCTGCTTTAGTTTAGGGAAAATAGTACCTAGTATCTGCTTTGTACGTCGAGTAGTTGCCTGTATGGCTATCGAGTAAAAAATATCACGTTCGATCAGGTCAGACTTGGAATTACTGTCTTGACTAATAATAATTATTATTAATTTATTTATGAGCTTAAAGCTAGTTGACTTGCCAAACAGTGACGTAATATGCCTTCGAATCAAAAAGAATCAATTAGATTTCCTATAATACCTTCTTATAGGTTATAGGTTCTTGGGACCTGTGGTGTGGAACTTTCTTTTGTTAACTTTGAAGGCATACTAGAAGAAGAAGAAAGAAAAACCATTTATTACGCCACGACATAATATAACAAGAATACAGGTACACACACACAAAAAGCCCATAGTGCGTCGCAGCGCAAAAGGCTGGAGCTCTGCTTAATACTGTGGCCCGAGCACGAAAGCACGAGTCCATGGCGCTGATTTTCAGCACCAGCCCGTAGTAGGATTTACTGTCTCATGGAGCCGTTGGCAAACACACAATTTAACATATGCATAACATCCACACCCGGAATAACAATTTGTGGATAACACAAAGAGTTATTCCCTAACATTACAAAAATATGTTTAGTTATTACAACACCAAATTTAAACTAGATACTATTAACAAAAATTTAAAGACCCTTCCCTATTTTCCACGACGGAAAACCATTGCGGCGTTCACAAAGTACCATAACTCAAAGATTTACGCGTTTTTCAAGCAAGTTGGGATCTGAACTGATTGGAAGGAAAGTTTTCTGGAGTACTGCCAAGTTTCCATACACCAGTTAAATGGTAAGACTACTTGTCGACCTCTCTCTGAAGATTTCGTAGTTACAGCCATGAAATTTATTGCGTTTCGTTTAACAACCTCATTATCATTTCTCAAAAAGATTTTTGCTACTTAAGACTTTTAAGACTGCTTTGTTGGTTGGGGTTACACCATTGTGATAGCTGAATAAATTGTCTGGAGTTTGATTCCCATAATATCTAGCAAAGGATTCGTTTTTTTTTTTGGTGGCTGGGCAACTGGCTGCCGTGCGACGTGTCGCGGGTTCGATTCCCGCACGGAACAACACTTTGTGTGATCCACAAATTGTTGTTTCGCGTCTGGGTGTCATGTGTATGTGAAATTGTATGTTTGTAAACGAACCCACGACACAGGAGAAATTCCCAGTGTGGAGCAACGTTTAAAAAAAACAATTGGTATATAAAGCTGATACGACGCCTAGTCTGAAGACACACTGTTCATGTATATATGCCCCGTTGTGACTTGAAACTTAGTAGAACTTTTCTCATTCAATTTATGTATGCAAGTCTTTTTTTAGTAAATTTCCTATGAAATATAGACTGTTACTTAAAAAATCAATCAATGTATTAAATATTATGTAAGACCACCTTTCGAAACAGAGATGAAATAAACAATATGCTTTATAATAAATAAAACAAGTATTATTGAATTGTAAATACTTTGTAAGTTGGCTTTACAAACTAAATATTTATTGAAAAAGTTTGGAGCATTACTTACTAGCACCTAGTGCTGGAATTATAGCCGTTTCCAGAACTCTGAAGCACTCTCCAGCTCAAGTAGACTTAATAATTTGTTTCATAAATTTAATTTTTAATTATACAGTTTTTTTATATTGTTGTGTACCTTGATGTTTAAGCAAATAATTTAAAAGTTTTAAAAATCATTTGCGTGACGTCGAATATCGAGTTACGTCCCACAATGTATGTCAATATTATAAGGGTGAAGAATTTTTTCGTTTTTTGAACTCGCTAATCTCGGGAACTGCTGGTTCAAATTGTAATAATTTTATGTGTAAGGAAGTATCTGGTATACTATCTTACTAATATTATAAAAGTTTGTTACTCAATCACGCCAAAACGGCTAGACGGGTCTGAATGAAATTTGGCACAGGTATAGGATATATACTCCGGAATATGACATAGGCTACTTTTTATCAGTATCCCACGGGGGCGAAGCCGCGTGTGAAAGCTAGTAAGCTATAAAACATTACGCGATGAACAATACTAACCAATAATAGTGAAACCGAAAGGCAGTAAGTAGTTTAAAATATTTCTAAAAAAAAAATTCATAACAGAGCATAAATGTTGACTAAAAAACCTAATAATTTGGCATTAGTACTTAAAAACTTAAAACGAGAAACCCCGCGTTTCAAATATGCAATAAAATAGACACACCCCTAATAAGGGCCACTAAAAACAACATTGAACGAGAAAAAAAAACCACCCGTAATAATATTTTGTTGTTTGAGGTAACAGGGGCGCGAAACGTCACGGGTTCTTACCCAGCTTACGTAAAAGTGCCAGAGTTTCTTTAATGATGTTATTTTGTAAGGGTTTCTTCCCTTTCACACCCTTCCTTACTTTCAGCATTTTATCGAGGTGTGATAAAAAGTACTTATGTTTTCAACCCTAACGTCGCGTCGTTGCCATAAAAATGTTGGTATATCCCTATTTGAATGTAATTTTATTTGAATAAATGTATTGAATTTGTGCTAATAGCACTATAAGAACTGTAAAGGACAATTTTGTATTGTATACATATAGAAGTGTAGGTTGGTATAGACAGTGCAACCCTCTTTGAGGTCTTCATTAATGAGTCGCCTTTAGCGTAGACTCTTTTTTTCTTACATGAACCTAATGATCAATTTGAAATTATTATTCTGCCGTCGTAAGAAAAAAGGGCACAACTAACATTTTTGACAAAATTGAGTTATATACATATTTAGAATCAGAAAAAAAAGGCACATTTACTCAATTTTTTATAGAATTTTATCTTCAGTGAATTCGGAGATACAGTAGGTTCAGAAGGCACAAATGAGACTAATATTCATGTTTTATACAATGAAAAGGCACATTTATTTACCATTATATTGAAAAGGCACAAATACGTAGATGTGACTATTACTTCATACAGATTATTACTATAAACTACTTTGAAAAGGCACACTTACAGCATAACATAAAGAAAAGGCTCAAATACCAGATGTGCCCTGTCTACTTAATTAATTATCCATGCATGGCTGAATTAATTTACGTATAAAAGGCACAAATAACCAGTTGTGCCTTTTCTTTAATTTTTTTACGATCAGGGGTGAGGAAAGGAGGGCAGGGTTTGATTGAAACGCGCCAGTTGTGCCCGACGTGTCACGACGAGTCCACGTTTGTCTGTGCTGCGCTGGTAAGATTTTTTGTTACATATTTGCGTGTTTTTATTAAATTAAACTTCTTTTGTGACACATTAATATGAATATAATAATGTATTCGTATTTATTGGCTACATTTTTGAGTGATTAATTGCAATTTAGTAAAAAAATATAACGAAATTTTTAGTAGGTATCTACCTAATCACTACATAGTATAAAACGCTAAATCTTTAAAACTACGCAACGGATTTTGATGGGGTTTTTTTTAATAGATAGAGTGATTGAAGTGTAAGGTGTATAATAACATCCATTAAGTAGTGGGCATTGCACCTGTGCGAAGCCGGGGCGGGTCACTAGTCGTAAATAATTTAGAATACGCGCAATAATAATTGTTACTGGATTTATACTACCAGGTCATTTTTACCAAAGTCTTCATTCTTTTTTCAGCAATATGCAATCACGAAGCGCAAGATTAGTTAGTGCTGCTTTACGCAACGATAAAGGTGTAGGCGAATGGTCTCCCGAGCCGTCAACCAGTGGTGGCGTTCAACACTCAGTGCAAGCATCAAGCTCGGAACATGTTGTGGCACCGCTATCTGTGTTAGATACAGAATCTGATTTTGATTCTGATGACTCAGTATTGGATAAAAATTATGAATTACCAAAAGTACGGGAAAAAAACAGCGATACAGATGGGACTGACTCAGAAGACTTTATACCATGCTCGCAGCCATTACCAGCAAAAACAATTTTAGAGTCACCGGCAGAATCAGAAGATGAAGAAACCAACCATGTTCAGCTGACTAAGAAAGGAACTATTAGAAAGCGCAAAACTTATAACGTTAGCATAAAGGATCGGAAGAGACTGAAGGCGGAGGAAAAAATAAGAAATAAATATTTTGTAAAACCAGGCTGCCGCGAGGATGTCTGCAAAAAAAATGTTCAGCACACTTTTCAGAAGAGTATCGCAAAGCAGTGAATAACAATTTTCGAAAAATGTCATGGATGGAACAAAAATACTTCTTTTTGTGTCATACTAGTCAAAGAAAACCGGATAGGCCAAAGGACATAGGAAATAATGACAAAAATGGTAAACATTACATACGATCTAAAACCATATCATATTTTTTGGCAGACGAAAATGGTGATAAAATTCCAGTATGCAAAACATTTTTCTTAACCACCCTAGGCTATAACCAAAATAATTGTAAGGCTGTAAGAAATGTTCTTGATAATAAGAATAATACATCGTACCCAGAATCCCTCATTGATGGCCGCGGACACAACCCAAATCCAAGGAAATTAGATAATACTAAAATCATTGAGCATATAATGTCATTCCGTCCTGCTGTGTCCCATTACAGGCGAGAACATGCCCCTAACAAAAAGTATTTGCCTTCTGATCTCAGTATTCGAATCATGTATGACCACTACTGTGAAAATGAGCCTGAAACGAAAGTATCGTACGGTTTTTACAGAAAACTTGTGAAGGAACTTAATATCTCATTTGCCAAATTAGGCCACGAAGAGTGTGAGCAGTGCGAAAAATTTACAATTCATAACCCTAACTCAGAAATTAGGCACAGAGGTTGTCAAGCATGTAAAAGTTATGAAAAACATCACGAAAAGTACATTTTAGCTCGTAAGAAGTATGAAGAAGATGCTGATAATCAGACTCAGAAAAAGAATAATGCTGATACTATTATTTTTGCTGTAGACCTGGAAAAAGTTATTATGTTACCCCGCATGGATGAATTCAAAACCGTGATGTTCTGCCCGCGGCTTATTGTTTTCAACCAGAGTTTTGTGCCGTTAGGAGACAAAAAAATACACGAAGTTGGTCACACTTTTGCTGTTTTATGGCACGAAGGAACGTCTGGCAGAAAAAAAGAGGACATTGTAAGTTGCTTCAGAGCTTTTTTTATAGAAAACCGAGACCTAAAGCACGTAATTTTGTGGCTTGATAACTGTGCAGCACAAAATAAAAATTGGACGCTTTATTCTTATTTGATATATCTGATAAACTCTGCCGAAGTTAGTTTTGAAAGTATTACTTTGCGGTATTTAGAAGTTGGTCATACATTCATGGCTGCTGATGAATTCCACCACAGAGTGGAACGATCTCTTAAAACAAAGAAACGTGTTTACGACTTTGAGGATTTCTGCAAAGCTGTATCTGATACTGGCTCTCGCACAATAGTAAAGAAGATGATTATTCAAGATTTTTTTGATTTTGAAGACTGCTCCTCAACATTCAAATTGAAAAATTCCAACCCTCGAGCTTATTTGAATGATATTGTCGAGGCTAATTTTCGCAGGGGTGGCCATTTATTATTTTACAAAAATAGCCATGGAACTGATGAGTATTTTGAATTGGATTTCCTTAGGTTGAAAGATCTTAAACAAGGTATTCCAGCACCACGCCAAAAACATACTCCGAGGGGCATCACGAGCGAAAGGAAATCTGCTATACTTACTAAACTTGGACCACTTATGCCTGCTAATCGAAGGCATTTTTGGGAAAGCTTACCCGTAAATGACGGCTCAGCTGATCTAACTCATATTCATGAAGACTGATTGTTTTATTAAATTACTCATTTTGAATGACTAGTTATAAGTGCCTTGATGATTGTGATAACTTTAATTACTTAATAATGTACCTAGGGTTTTTTTTATTTTTTAAATAGTTTTTTTTTGTTTATTCTAGAATTGTTCAAAAAGGTGGCTAATTAAATATCCTTTTTTTTATAAAAAAATAAGAAGCTAATACCTAAGTTCCTTGATGAAGGTTTGTCCTTTAATTTTTGAATTTGCGTTTATTCCTATTTTGATAATTTTAATGTAGTTTGTAGGCATGGCATGGCCAGAGTGATTGTAATTGTGATAACCTTAAAAGTGCCATATTTAACAAACATTCTTATAAGACTTTTAGAAGTTGATTTAATAATCTGACTGTGATTTAAAAAGAAACAAATAAGTTTCTTGAAGACTGCTAATTTCAGTTAATAAATGTTAATTTTTTAAAGTTATGAGACGATAATTTTTGTTACCTTTTTAAAATAAAAAAATTGAAATTATTTCCTAATTGTTTTATTACCTGTTTCTTTTTGTATAATTATTAAAAAGAAAAGGCACATTTTAATAAATATGCCTGTTCATTGTAATATTTCATATTTTTTCCCAAAATGTCAGAATGAAAAGTCGCAATTGGTTAATTATGCCCTTTATTCGTAATATTAATAACTTTAGTTAATTTTTGTTGTTACTTTGAAAGGGAAAATGTTGATTATTTAATAAATAGTAATAAAATAATAACTTCCATTTCATTAGTTGTATAAGAATCGTGATAATGAATTTATTTTAATTCATCTATTTTCGAAAAATAATGTGTAAGTAATTTTTTTCGTCAAAAACCAATAAAAATTTTAAAGTCGATTTTCTCCACATTTGTAAAATGTTAGTTGTGCCTTTTTTCATTATGACGGCAGTATTGTCCTTAAGGTTATTTTCTTTTTATGTTTCTCTGCATACATGCGTTATACTGTTCTCACATAATCAAACCAACTAAATAATGTATCAAAGATTCTTTATGTGACACTGATTTAAAAAGAGCAATAATGGAATTTCTTGCTCGTTCTTCTCCATTGGAATCTACACTTTGGAACGAGCGAATAGCTTCACTAAGAGGACTGACCGACAGATTGACACTTTATATCTTTAAAATTTTGTTTAACGTTCAAAAGTGCCTGTATTGGTCTAATTGAAATAAATGATTTTGACTTTGACTTTGACTTTGCAATCGAATATTTTTTTACTGGTAGATATAATACTCTATACTTAAGCAAATTTTTTCATCAGCAGACCATACCTTTGTTTATCAACTCTGTACTATAATATACACAGAAATAATGCCTCCAATGAGCAACTAAATATTCCTTCATTAGCTTTGCAATTTGCTTTCAACCACATGGCTGTCCAAATCCCTCTATGGCGCACAAAACATCAAACTAATCACTTACCTACCACAATTCGTTGCAAAATGGAATGTCATATCATAATGGCAGTTTCAACTCAATCAGAAATCTAATTTATAAGTGAAAATCCATCATCTTTGCAGCTTTAATAAATGAGTTCTGTTGCGCACCACTTAAATCTGTTCTTACACCATTAATAATTAACTCAACTCACTTCAGAAGTAATATTGAGCGGAGATTTGGTACAGACGAAAGATCTGTGCGACTTTTTCTTGCGATTTTGTCAGCATATATTAAATATGCGGATTCTTTTCAGCAGCGCCCTAGACTACTTTTGCCTAGACGTGGACTCTACTCTAGAACACATCTACCAACCCATCATCACGGATGGGTCATCGGTTCTTCGACAAATGTTACCTGCACACGGCCCCTTTCGTTTGCTAATTCTTTGGACAATGTCGAAGACTTTAGTTTGCTGTCGGATCACCTCATTTCGAATACGATATTGTGTTTGATGTTTAAAATTCTAATAAAGATATTATATTTAAAAATAGTATTTTTGCATCTGTCGTTCGTCTGTGGGTATCTTAGAATTCTTGTAGGATCAATATCTGTCAGTATTTCGTCTAGTTGTTAAAATTTGTAAATGTCTTCAAGCATTGTTATTACTTTGATTAATTAGTCTGAATATTTGAGTGAAATGCAATTGGATTAGATAGCTCAACGGAATTTTCTCTTATCTTAGATTTTGGGATAGGAGCCTTGATTTTATTAAAAACTTATTAAATCTTAGCAAAAGAATATTTTTAAGGAGTGTCTAAGAATAGTTCGTAGTTTTATCGGAATCGGTGTACAATCTTTTTCAAGAACATTATTTATTTCTTTATTTATTTAATATCTTTATGCACAAAACAAATGTACAAAGGCACATTATCCCACACTTAAGAATTTAGAGGCCCATATCCATGAGCAACATTCCGCGACTCGTGACGCGGCGACCGTCACGCTGCTACTGGAATGCTGCTCATGAATATGGGCCTCTAGCATGGCTGGAAACTAGTCGAGTATCTCGTCAAATAATTACGTGAGTAAGCCGAAAACATAATTAATTAATTTAGTATGTCTACAAATAAAGATACTATAATATTCCTTTGCCTACAAAATCGATTTTATTTTCCTATCCATAATATGCTTACTTCAATCTAACTTTTTTCCAGGTTACGCCAATGTATTTTTAGTTAGAACCACCGCTCGTACGTTCCTTATAATCCTCACTTAGTAGATTAACAAACAGTTTCGATACATGGTAGCAACCGAATTTCGCAGTAACACACCCCAGTACTATAATTTTATTTTCTAGCTTCAGTTTATGTATTTTTTTTTTCTTTTACTTAGAAATAGTGTTGCGCGTGTTTTTGGCAAGATTTTTATTGTTATTCCTAAAAACGATTAGATAGATGGTTTTTCGTAAGTGAGGTAAGTAGATTTTTTGATGTTTTTCCTTTTCTTTTTTTAAACGGTTTTTGTTTCTGTGCTTATAGGGGCTGCTTTAGAAAAAAGATTTTTTGTATAGTTAGTTGGCAAACGAGCAGACTGATTACCGGATTTTTATGGGCACTGGTAATACCAAAGGAGTTACTACAAGTGCGTTGCCGGCCCCATGTGGTTGGGGTTTTTTTTGTGAGGTTTGTGTACCTATATCATCAAATTACTTCTCCCGCCCAGGGCAAGGCGGGAGGGAGTGTTCCTTCTCCTGCTCTGGACCGAGGTCGCGGTGCCTCATTGCGCTTACCCTTCAACCCCGGCTGAACATCAGCTTTATAGGGCCCCGTCTGTGGTGGTCAATGGCTCTTTGAGGCGCGCGCAGAACGCTACGCGCCGTTCGCTCGGGTCTGATTCGTGTCGGGCGGTGAGTTGACCTTACTGGCCGATATGTGGTTGGGGGTGAGTAATAAGAAAAGGGGATTTGAGGATTAAGGATAGAGGGAAGGGTTGGGCATCCGGCATCCACACTCACACGGTGAAACACAACGTAAATGTTTGTCCATTCGTGCCAAAGCATGGGTCTCCCACACTATTTTTTTTTTGCCACTATTTTAATTATTAGTTATTTATTTATTAGTATTTTTTGTAACACTAAAGTTCATACCTATTTGTCAAATAAAAATAAACTATTTTCAACGTCCATTTTTATTACGTAGGTAGTAGTTATTTTTTTTGAATTTGGAACATCTAATAGGTGTCTAGTTTTTAGGCAAGATCCTACTTAAGCCAATGGAACTGAAAGTGTCCATAAAGTTGGTTTGAAAGTATTTTTAGTACAGTTTAATCCCTTTTTTGAAGGTGTATTGAGATGCTTTTGTTGCTCCCACTAGTTTTACGTTCTTTATGTTGAATAATATTATCACAAGGCTGTGAAATGTTAAGCCCTGATTTAAAATTCTGGAATCGTTTCCCTTGTATATACATTTTGATAGCATAAAGTGACTTATCGTCGAGTAACTTGTATGTTCCTATACTGAGAACGAAATTTCAGTATGTGGTTTAGTAAAAAAAAATATGGGTGTAATCATTTTAAAATTACAAAAATATCATTTGATATGCAGGAATGTCACAATAATACCGACGTGTAATGCTTTTCTTGTATTTTGTAGTAAAGGGTGAAGTCGAAGATACTTCCTTCCCTTCCGAAGACGAAGTAAAGCTTCCCTCCCTTTCAACCGAACCGAGAACCGTCAAATCCCTATCTGTCACTTGAAATGACGGTAAAGCACTTGTAACTGTGTGTGTATGAGTCAACCCATTTTTCACTTTACACTCAGTTATTGACAATTGATACGAGTCATCATCATCATCGTCATCATCAGCCTATAAGTGCCCACTGCTGAGCAAAGGCCTCTTCTCACTCGGAGAAGGTTTGAGCATTAATCACCACGCTTGCTCAATGCGGCTTGGCGATTTCAAACTTATAATTAGAAATTATAAGTCCAGGTTTCCTCATGATATTTACCTTCACCGTATGTCAGTGGTGTCTAAACAATCATATAACTCGAAAAAAGTAACCCCATGCATGAGAAGCGGGCTGCTTAACATTAATACGAGTCATTATAATTATTATGTCTTACGATAAGAACTAATTCAAAACCCTATAAAAGACTGTAAAGACTCGAGTTGATCATACTAATTGAACTTAACAAAAACACATTGCCCCACTACCATATCACCTAAATCTACCAGATGTTAACAAGAACCTCATTGAGACACATTGCCCATTCGTAACAATGTTGTCCAAGTTGGAAAACTTGATCCAGGATAATCTACGATCCTTGGGGATCTATCTTGGAGCAATAAGAAGAAAACTTTCTTCTGACCTTCGACATAATTAATTGGATGGAGCAAGTTGTTGTGATTTGACACCTGGATCTTTATTGCTAGGGCAAATTACATTTATGTTGGGAACAAGTAAATTAAAGCTTAAGTTTGCGATCGTAAGGTTGATAATGGATTTAAAGTTCTTTGGAATAAAGAGATTCAGAGATTGCAAGACACACTATTTCATTTTGGATTTATATCTGAACATGTGTCATAAGTTTACTGATATCAGAATATAGTATAAAATAAAGTCGCTTTTTCTGTCCCTATATCCTTAAGACTACGAATTTTTTCGAATGGTATTTTTTCAATAGACCGGATGTTTGAAAAGTATGGTTTACATGTAGACATTCATTTAATAGTGGAGAAATTTAATATCAGCATTGTCGTGTGAAGCAGGGGCGCGTCGCTAGTTCAGGACAATGTATTAAAAAAGGTTAAAGAAGTTAAAGAGTAAACTGATGATCATCTGCCACGAAAATAGAAAGATTTTTCTTAAATAAGTAACATTAATAGCAGAATAGTAAATTTATCTAAACTCAAAGCATGAACATTGCAGAATTCTTGTCATTGTGTGCATCATAACATTTGCCAAAGGTAAGTGCAAAGCGAACCACAGACTTGATGCGATGCATGAAATCCGTCTGACAACGGATCGGTCCAGAATGCGAGCACTGACTCACGTATCACAAGACTCCGATAAATTCCCGCGTTGGAGAAATAGATGCAGTTCTTACTTTGATAATATTATTATAAATTCAAAAGCAAATGCTTTTTGTCAATGTTTGAATAAGAAACTGAATGATTTATTTTATAATAACTAATAATTATGTGATAAAGCAAGCGGCATCTGCAACAAAAGAAGCGTTAAGAGTGCGTTGTTGACCTTTTGGTAATTAGGGTTTTGAAGATTTAAGAATTGGGCGAAGGGAAAGGTTAGGCCTTCGGTAGCTTCACTCACACGGTGAAACACAACGCTTTTGGTTGTTTCACGCCAGCGTTCTGTGAGGCCTTGGTATCACTCTGGTAGAGTCGAAGCGTGTTACTCCCACACTTTAAAATAACGATTTTCATTTTTCTCTTTTTTTGACATACATCATCATCGTCAGACCGTTTCCATCACACGCCATTAAACTTGATTTTTAGCTCTTCTCATCCAACCTCTGCCAGTCACCTTACCTTACCACTCTTATTACTCAAATCCTCAGTAAAAACATCAGAACAGTACGTATATCTTTTATTTTAAAACAAACTATAGCATATTCTTTATAAATATTTTTACAAAAACAAAAAAAAAACAATAGCATTTCTAACTTCACCCAAGACTGTATTCCCACCCAAGATTCCTTGCTCACAAAGAACGGAGTCGTAGTAAATGTTTATATTTTCTAGAAAGTTCCAATACAAATTGTAACCATTCAATTAGGAAACGAAACAATTCTTTTGCCCGTGTAATAGAATATCCACTCTGTGCCAACGCGTTACGAGTTGTATTATAAAAATTTCAATGTTTCCACGGACGTGAGTGGAATGGAATACTTTACCTGTGTGCGTTCTGCACTGTGACGTTGGATTGTGAGTATGATTATTTGTAATTTACCCATAAATTTACATTCTATATCGTACTTTTGGCAAATTGTATCTTAAGCTCATTTATATTTAAGATTTCACATTATTACAACATCAGCCTGTAAGTGTCCACTGTTGACTGAGCAAAAGTATATTTTCTCACACGAAGAAATCATTAATGACAGCGCTTGTTCAAAGCGGATTGCCGGTATTACACTTATTGTTATAATTTCAGGTTTCAATTACAGTTTGTTTGCGGTGTCTAAATAAACTTAGAAACCACACATAATTTTGAAAAAATTACATAGGTACCTACTTTCCAGGTTTCAAAACCACGCCACACAACATTTTTAGTATTATAATTTTATATGTAAAACATTATACCCACTGGATTATATAATATACTCTCTGACGCAAAACAGTGTATGTGTATGAAATTTGATACGTAGAAATATATAATACCTAGTTTATTTTTTTAGTGAAACTAAAGAATGAAGTTCTTTTTTAAAATTGATCGAAACAAAAATAGCCATACAGCACGCTGCTTATGAATAAGAGTTTAAAGTGTGGAAGAGCCAAGCTTCGGCACGAATGGGTCGGCTCCACCGGAGTGATACCACGGCCTCACAGAATACCGACGTGAAACAACCACAACCACGTGTTTCGCCGTGTGAGTGAGGTTACCGGAGGCCCAATTCTTGCCCTCCCCCGATCCCTCCCAATCCCTAAATCTCCAAAACCCTAATCCCTAAAAGTTCGGCAACGCACTCGTAACTTCTCCGTTGCGGGTGTCCATGGGCGGCGCTGATTACTTACCATCAGGTAATCCGTCTCTTCCATAGTAGATCTTTTCTCAGTTAACTGACCTAGTAATTCATTATTTTCAACTAGCTTTTGCCCACGACTTTGTTCGCGAGGAAGAGTGACTTCCTGCAGATTTTTGGTTTTAAACTATCCAAGTCCTTTCTCGAGTTCCAAACTATGTTTGTACCAAATTACACAAAAATGGGTTCAGTAGTTTAGGCGTGAAGAAAAGACAGACAGACAGACAGAGTTACTTTCGCATTTAAATTATTAGTTTGTATAACTTTAGTATGTCTTATGGTAGTCACTATACAAAAGAAGTTCTTAATAACAAAATCTATAATTAGCATCCTATCTAGAATTAGCTTCAAATACAGGCTCAATTATAATCCTAATCAGCGTGTTTATATGGATAGAACACGTATACATGTATAATACATGATTGTATCTATGTATAATTATAATTGGAATATAACACGAGCTGCTGTTGATCAGTCAATCATTGTGTGGATGCCGGCCCTAATTAACAACTACATCGTGATCCTAATATACGACTATCCTTTGTTTAGGATGAATACTAAAATGTCTTGGTAATGAGAACCTTGTAATAAACATCTTTACCTGGTAGTTATATTATATTCGAAATTAGTCCGAGGTATATATTATATACCTTATATAATATATACTAGCAGCAGCCGCCTTCTGTTGCTCTTCGACGCGATTTTTTAGATTTAGAAGAAAAATAAAAGCGGCACCTGGCAACACTGCTATGCTTTGTCATTCGTTTTCTTCGCGCTCGCAAGACGCATCGTAAAAATTAATGGTTAATAGAAAATAACATATTATTTAATTTGAAGTGTTTATTTTTAACCAAATATGCCAAAACGTAACAGGGAAGATAAAGAATACAAGGAAAATAAGAAAAGAAGGAAATTGGCAAAGAAGATTGAAAAATACAAAGCCAAGATGGCGGAGCTTGATCGTAAGTATATTTCAATAAAAAACTGTACAATTACAGACTATTATGGTATTATGTGTTACATTTTACCTACTTCTCGTTGAGAAGTTAGTACTCACACCGTTTTTACGGTTTTTAAACCTTCAATACTTGAGTACCTATCACTATCAAGATCGAGCACATGTCCTTGTCCTGTAGGTAGGACTGTAGGACGAAAATAACGGCATAATGTGTTACATTTGCCTCCTTCTCGTTGAGAAGGTTATGCTCTGGATTGTCTAAAATAACAGGCTTCCAACACGACCGTTAGCCAAGGGTAATTTGTGTTACATTTTACCAACCTCTCGTTGAGAGGGTTTTTCGCACTAAACACCTATCTCTTGAGGCTGAATGTAAAATATTCAAGAGTAATCCCGGGTATTTCCTTTCCTATAATGAGTTAAATACATACAATACTACAGTAAACTCTATAGAGTTTGACTTAAAGAAAGGAATTACCAGTATCAAATACACAGTGTAAATACCCACTCATAACCGTTGTTTTAGTTGTATAACATGATTACCCAAGCAAATAATTTCTGTTATGACAGACTATATATACAAACACTTTCTCTGAACGGTTGGGGTGGGTTAGGTACCTACTAGGTACCATTGTGGTCAGTTGGATAACCATTCCATAATTTTTGCTTTAGCACAAGAACCAGAGCAACAAAGTGAAGAGTCTAATTCTTTCAACGAACAAATGGATCAAGTTCATGCTGATGAGCAAGAAGTTGAGCCAGTGGTGGATTCTATTATAATAGATGAAGAAGAGGATATGGAGCTATCCAGTGATATAGTTTCGGCCTTAGGTGAGGTGATTGGCACTCAAAAGGAATATGGTGATGACATACATCCTAGCATATTGAAGATTATTGAAAACATTTTAACGGAGGGGCTGACAAAGGAACAGAGGGAGACCATAAACAAGTCTGCACTCATACCAGGTAATGCAAAATTACTTGATGCACCAAAGCTTAACACGGAGATAATTGGACTTATTAATCAGGCGACCAGAACCAGAGACACCCTCATGGTAGCAAGACAACAAGATTTAGGCCTAGCTATAGGCATTATTTGTCAGACAATACATGACATGACCAAGAAAGATTATGACAAGATTAAGATTATAAAGATGCTTGGAGAGAGTGCCCGGCTACTATCCAATCTTCACTGTCAATACACTAATATAAGAAAGAGACTTATCTCACCGTTCCTAGATAAGGCTTTGCAACTCAACCTAAAAGATAATAAACGAACAGAATTCTTGTATTCAAAACTAGAAGAGACAGTTAAGACTACCACAGCTATGAAGAGAGCGGCCAATATACTCAAACCAAAAAACTTCTCAGGAAATACTGTGGCAATGCCAAAAAACTACCAACAGTTGAGACGACCCAACCCACCTCCAATAAACAGAGGAATCAACACAAATCGAGGGAGAAGCCAACAACAAACACACAACAGACGGTACCAGCCCCACCAGCCACAGAAGTACCCCAAGCGACAACAGCCATTGCCCTCATATAATATGGATAGAACTTCACTAGGTAAGTTCGTTTAATCCATTTATTATTGATCAGTTGTATTGAATATTTTGTATAGTACCGTATGGTGAAACAGACAAAATTTATTGGAAATTGAATTAAAGAAGCTCTACTAGTCAAGTAACAACGGCATCCATAGCCTGTGTGTGTAAGGCTGCGCGACGCGAATGCTGTTATGAATAAGAGTTTTTTGAGTTTTCCATTAGTGCGTTTAGAAACATAATACAACCAGATGAGAACTTAACAATTGTTTGCGGGAATCGAACCCTTGACACATTGCACAGTGACCAGATTAACAGCCATTGCGACGACCTTACCGTCTGTCTACGATACTAAAGGTCAACGGAAACGTAGCGAGATTTAATACCTAAAATAATTAAATTTTGGTAATGTTGTACGGTAGCTCGATAGATGGCGTTGAGATCGAGTTAGATCGCGCTATGGTTTTGTTACCGGTGATAGTATAGATGCGCAAGAATTTATTTTTACGTTGTGAGAAGCAAGCATTGTAAATAACTTTATTATACGCGCTTTAAGAGTTAACAGTGTTTATATATTCACCCTCTCCCAAGTCGACCTTCGTTCACCGTCTTATGGAACTATAGACTAGCCAAATTTGTCTGTAATAAATTTGTAAGAGATGTTAGTAAGTTGGGCTATTATTAATTCTTAACATTGATTGGAACCCAGAAACAAATCAGTTTTCATAAACACTTCAAGCAAAAAACCTGAGAAATATCGCTAGAGAAGGATCGCTTTGCGAAATAGAATCCAGTGAACTGTTACAGAGCAAATACAAACAAATGAATACATCACGCATTTGACTACTAAGTGTCAGAGTGCGTCGATACATCATTGCGTCAGATGTCAGATGTCAGACGTCAGACGTCAAGTGTGAGCCGTCACCACAATAGATTTATACTATTGTTCTCAGTGATCGTGTGAACGTTATTAATTGTACATCGATTTGTGGGATGATCTTGTTGATTTGTGAATACAAAAAATGGACTTTCAATTACACTGCGTCGTGGTAGTGGTTCAAGGATCTAAAACTTTCGATTCATGTGTAATTTTTTTATAAATTAAAAGAATGTATTCCTTAACTTAGATGGTAAAAGATTTTTGCAAGTTAAGTAGATAAAGAATTAAGACTGGCTAAAAATCGTGGACCTTAACAAGGCAGTTGTGCTTACCTTGACCCCTCTTAGCTTAACTACTGAGGATTTTTTATATTATTTTTATAGTAGAAGTAATACACCATACTAAAACCTCGTATAACTTACATTACGTGTTCAGTGGCAAAATCTTACCTTTGGAATACATTTTCCACACTAAAAGCCAAAACGCATGATTAATCCTTTATCCGATACAAAAAATCCAATCCCCTAATTCCTAAAAACGTCACTAAAAGCCAGTAGCATACTTAAAACTCTATTGGTGCTACCGGAGTCCATAGGTAGTGTTGATGGCTGACTATCAGTTGTAACGTCTGATCGTTTGCCAAACAATCCAATCTATACTAATAATTATTATAAATGCGATAGTAACTCTGTCTGTCTGTCTTTTCTTCACGCCTAAACTACTGAACAGATTTCTGTGAAAGTTGGTACATACATAGTTTGGAACTTGAGAAAGGATATAGGATAGTTTTTATACAAAAAATCTGCAGGAAGTCACTGTACCACGCAAACGGAGTCGCGTGCAAAAGCTAGTCAAAAATAAGTAAACAAAAATTTTCGTTGATCTAATTAAAATTGTTTCAAATCAACATCAAATCCTAGGTCCCGTTCGAACATTTCTAAAACAACAAACGAACATCTATAGATCATTTTAACACAAAACAGCGATACGTTTGGTTGACAGTCGGAATCTGTGTGATTGATTAAACCGTCGGTTGAAGTTCGACAGCTTTGAATATACCAGTGCTATGAGTTATGATATAACGTGTGTTGATACAAATCTGTTATGTCCTGTTTGTAAGATAGTTCTATTTAATAATATATATTTAAAAATGTAAGACGAAGTTGAAGATGTTTTAGATTCAAAGAATTAATAGAAAAAGGCTAAGATGGACATTTTGTTGGAAAAGTGATGTTAGTATCACCATTAGTGTTCAAGTCAAACTCAAATTCAAGCGTTTACTGTCCAAAATCACAGAATTAGTGAGTTTAAAAATTGATTCATTTGATGATATTCACCTTCACAAAAAAAGCGTCCTATATTATATTCAAGGACCAACTTCCTGTAAATCCGTTTAATAAATTCCAAATCGGTCTAACCGTTCTTGCGTGAAAGAATTATAAACATACATTCTCATAAACTTTCAATAATATTAGTAAAACAGTAGGATAAAAAGAAGACTTATTCATCCCGGTTTTTCAATTTCAATGATTGTTTACTTGTCATCATTATATGTGTTACAGTTTGCATCAACCATTCATATCAAATCAATCTAATCAGACTACAACTCAAAGCCCTACAAAACATCATAGCAAAAAACATGTTTCATTGACGTATTCATATCAATAAAGAAATTTGCACTCATATATCAGGAAGTAATAGCAATTTGGACGCATAATTGTCTTCATATGTCTGAGTGATCGCTGGCTGACGGCACACACGCGATAATTGTTCAGACATTAATATTCATTGCGCGTAAATCAGTTATCGGGCCAAATGCGTTTATTTCTCTTTTTTCATATAATTCTGAATTCATATTTTTTGGTAACGTAATTTTTTTATTTGTATTCAGTTTCGATTATGTAATTTTTATTCGGTTCTGCTTAATTGATTCCTCGATAAAATTCATAAGCTCTGTTCTTTTTATTAATATATATTTCATTTTATATCAAGTTTTTGTATTAAGAAATGCCATTAATATTGAAATAAATTATTTATTATGTTTTCGGCTTACTCACGTAATAATTTGACGAGATACTCGACTAGTTTCAGGCCATGCTAGAGGCCCATATTCAACTAGTCGAGTATCTCGTCAAATTATTACGTGAGTAAGCCGAAAACATAATAAATAATTTAGAATGTCTCACGAAAGTTATAATAAAAATATTGAAATACCCTATGGTTTTGAATCTTACATAACTGATCAGAACTGTGAACTAAACCATAGTGTTGACATTAAAACAGCAATGCCAATTAATGCTTTACCCCTTTTGCATGGTAAATAATTTAAAAGGCTTTTGTACCCATTGTCCTATAAAAAATGTATCGTTGGTGTGATTACAGCAATAACATACAAATCACACCAAGAACCTACATAACAAAAGTTGCGTGCACTGTTCCGTTGGTTTCACAACACAGCCAGATAAATAATTCTTCTAAGCACTAACTAAAGAAAATCTCCTAAGCATGAACGAAATAAAATTTAAATTAAAAACTTTATCTTCAAAATCAACTCGTTCCTTCGTCACATAATCCCTAGCCGTCCCAGTTGGTCACCACGCTGGGGATCACATTAAGGAATAACGACCTCCTAGACTGTCTTCCTTGCTCCTCGTAAAACTTACCCTACGTTCGATTTTTACGACTCCTACGGAAAAGATAAGGGCTTTTTTCTTTTACTTTTAGATCAGCAACTAGAATGTGATTATAATGGTATATGATGGCGATCTTTACCCTTAAACTTTTGGAGTTTATTAAGGGAATTTCTGTGCCGGACGTTAAAAGGAACAATGCTTCTGATCAGGCAAAACCCATATGCTTTGGTGTATTATGCAATATTTTCTTTGATTACTTGATTTCCAATAAAATTATTACGAAATACAGCTTTATTTATTTTCCTCTCGTACACTAACTCTTTTTAAATAATCAAAAATGTACTAGAAAATATCATAGCGCCTTCTATAAAATCTGGCAGCCAAAGTATGATTTAACTTAGTTTAGCGTCGATATTATTGAAAAAAGTAGCCAATATTTGAGAAAAACTTAAAAAAAGAAGAGAATGTATTGTGTACTACAATAAAAAAATAAATATATTATAATAGTTTTGTTGCTATGAAAACCATACTCGTTGGCTAGGATAACAAAATCATTAGTTTTTTCTCAGATTAAAAGAATTGAATTTTATTTTACAACAGTAAAAAACAAGAGATTATCAAAATCAGCACCCGAGCGAAAAAGAAAAACAGCAAAACCTATCTTAAACCAAAACCCGTTACAAAGTTCCATCTTCAAAAAGTCATACAATCAGACGATCTCAAAACGAAAACTCGACGCAAAAAGAAAACCTTTTTACATGCATTGTTTTGAAAAAACAAAACAAGATTCATGCAAGCATATTCCAAACAAAACTAACAGTGGAACGCTACATGCAAAAACAGTATAAGCAGAGAACTCCAATCAACGTGCGGGCTTTATTCCATTACACAAATGAAACGCTACGGAAAATAAACGGAACGAAACACCATTGGGTTATGGTGTATGGGATCTCTGTAAGATTATTTTTGAGTTTATATTTCGACCTTATTCTTTGTTTTATGAGCTTTATAGAATGTTTTTATAATACTGGTAATTTTTGGGAGGTGTTTCTCGGACTTACACCCGGTTTCTGAAAGGCTTGTCAACACTAAAATTAACTAATCTCCTGTTAAATCTCTTGTCAAGTCATCTGATTGGTTGACTGAATTATCAACAAGAGATTAAATTGATTTTAACATTGTACCGCCTTTCGGAAACCGGGTGATAGTATGAGATTTTGTCTGACTGACTTTTCGTATTCTTTCTGAAACACAAAGAACTGTTCGGTTGCAATTTGGCGGAAAGATGTATTATGTGACGCGGGAGAATAAATACTTTAGTATGATTATAATTAAGAGTTAGTAGTAACTTCAAATTAAGGCTATCGATACTTTAACTGCCACCAGGCGGTGCATCGTATGCGGCAGGTCGAAGCAGCTGTATGATACCACAGATTCTTACATAACGTATAATTATTTTTTGGATTTCAGCACATTGCACATTTGCCAAATTGAAGATTGCAGAAGAAGATACATACTACACATTTTGGAAAACTATATATTTAATTTTTTATATTTAGGTTCACCAATTGCTTACATCAATACTTATAACTAATACATGCTGAATATAATTAGTAACAATGTAGCAATTACTTAAAGGTAAACACCGCTTATGTTAACTAACAAGGTTTAACTACGACCTTAACTAAACACTTTTATTTATTAAATTAATTAAATTAAACACGTTCTACTTACGCATGGAATAGGGTAGCGGACCGCCATCAAAGATGTATAAGTATTAATCATATATAATATGTAAAAATATTCCATTTTAAGAATAACTAAAACTAAATAAATGGTAAAAAAATATAATTGTGTATTGATTTTGAAATGTTCTCTACATTTCAGAAAACCTCTAATTAAAGAATCAGTACAAATGTATTACACGGATTATTGTCTCCATAGTTTGATTTCCAAGAACATTGCTCCGATGTTAATTTACTGTTTGCCACTATGAATACACATTATAGCGATAATTATTTGAAAGCTAATCAACACCAACATCAGACCACAATCGATCTTGTCTCGAACACACGTATTAGGACGATATTACATAGTTCATTCATATTTTTCATCACGATATAATTCAAACAATCATTCATATGAAAGGAGTACAAAAAAAGTCTTTCTTTTAAAGAATTGGTCAGTAAATAACCGTATGGATGACTTGGTGGCAAGCAATCGACGCCTCCCATGGACAATTGTAACTTCCAAGACTCACTAAGTGCACTGCTGGCCGTAGGGTTAGGGACTTGTGAAATTGGGATTTGGTTTCAAATGTTAGGAGAGATTGACCCTTCGGTTACCTTATTCATATAGCAAAACACAACACAAGTATTTTTGCTCGCTGGTATTCCATCAAGCCTTTGCATCAATTTAATCGAGCTCCAATATCCACCTATTAGATGGATGTCCCATATTAAAATCTCAAAGGAAGGAATCAAGAATCACCATTCTTTTCGAAGCATGGTTTTCCTCTACTTAAAAGTCTAAAAATCATCGATACTCTTCAAAGTAATAATCACTGAAAACAGAATCATCTACAACCGTCCTTACAGTACCTTGCTGTTATTTCATAAGCCTATTGTTCTCAAATGAATGGCTTAATCAGCCATTTACAATGCCCGATACAAGCTGTGGGGAACTGAGTCTAATACTATAATACGATCATGTCACCAGATAGTCAGAATGGTCTACATTTGAATAGTTGGAATGGACGGCCAGTTTCACAGAAGCTATTTGGCTATTGGTAATTAGAATTAAGATATGTTGCCGTATTGGGCTGGGTATTAAATGGAATTTCATATTCGAACGTGTTATTGATGCTGTTGTGCATGCTTACGATTTACTTTGAATACAAGATCCATATTTAGTTTAGGTAATACCTTTTCTTATATAATGAGTCTATGGTTCAGTTTAAAAATCTATAACAAAGCTCTCGACTGAATTTCAATTGACGATCTATTTCTTCCTTTTCTCTTTATACAATTTTAAATATCTCCAAACATTTATTATACATATGTTGCAAATATTCATTCGTTTTCATCCTTTTATTCATATTAAATTTTAAGTTCCTTAGTATACCTTACATCAAGTTCGAAGAAATAAGAACTGAACGCAAATGAGATTTCAAAAGAACATTCTAGTTTACCTTCCGAAGTTACTGCACTGCCCGAGGTTACGTCATGCGACACATCATTAAAACTTCCACCCATTGCAATTTCTTTCACAACTTCAAAACCCAATTTTAATGAATCAAACTTGACCAAACTGATAACATTGGAACTCCCAACTATTCGTGAGAAAGTTGCCGATAGTCAATTTCGTTTATTTACAGGGTTTCGTGTATGATTTCGGATCGAAAATGTGTTTTTAAGGACGAAAACTTGTACATTTTTTGGTTACTGAACGAGAAAAACATAACTTATCTTTGGATTATATTTAAACTATTATTGCAAGCGTAAAAAGTACCTACATATATCGCCATGATCCAGTGTGAAAAGCAATTTGACGTACATCAATTCACCAAACCCCAAGCAAACGCTGGCATTCGCGCACCTATTGTCTTACTATTGTGTCTCGAATTATCACAATTCACAGTTTAAAATTAATTGAACTGTTTATAAAAATGTTCAAAAACTTACGTGTAAATAGGCATTCTGTCTCCTTCTTTGAACCAAAACATCAAGGCGACTTCGCTGACAGGAGCCGCAAGGTCGCACGGCAGCCGCGTCATACCACCCGGCGCTGACCATACTTGTATCACATCTGTAATAGGACAATACATATTAAAAATAAAGTGGAATAACATTAATATAAAGCTGGTACAAGAGAATGGTCCAATAGTAGGAAGTGATGTCTTAAGACTAGAACCTAAAAATAGTTTAAAAGTAATACACATTAATGTTTTTGATAAAACAGTAGTAAAACCTTTAGCTATAACTGTTACCAGTTTGAAACACAAAATTAATAAAAGCAACGAATATAATTCCAAAAACAATAATTCTCAAATCGATTTATTGTATCGAAAATGACCACGTCATCAATTTACGTTCTAAATATATCAAACGTTATCATCAGCACATCTAAATAAACTTCAACGATCGCCTGAAACGAAGCCCTCATTATATTTTGGAATCACATTCAAAAGATAAAAGATTTTTCCAAAGGAAATCAGTAAGGGAGGGGAGAACCGTTCAGTATTGTCCGTCACATTAGTACAGGAAGAACTCGTGTTTAATGATGGCTCGGGCTTTTGTACACTCCCCCCTTCATTCATCTTTAGGGGGAGGGGGCAGCCCCCTCCACTAACTCGATTCACACGTTTCGTGGCCTTTGATCTCCATTCCTTTCAGTGTAGACTGTCCATGAATTTGACATCAAATAGCATATTTTCAAGTAGAATTACATGTTTAAGCTTTTACGATTATTTAAACCTGTCACCTAATTAAGTATTTTATTTTTGTTTTTATTTTTGAGAGGTAAATATCAACGTATGTCTTTTCTCGCCCAAGTGAAGCTAGTAGGAGCGTCAAACTCTTACTGACTAAAATCTAATCCGTTCTTTCTCCTGCTTTAGGCTGAAGCCCCTCGTACAGATAGAAGAATAAGGTACCAAGAAGTAATGATAGTGGTATTTTTTTTAAGAGTCATGAAGGCACTGGTTTGTTACCGATTATCAACCGCAGTTAGTTAGTTTCCATACTCAAAACCGTTGATGAAGAAATATGTACATAATGTTCTAGAATTCTACTTATCAGAGTTGAGAGCAGCGGTCTACAGAGACGTCCAGCACTTAATAAATATTCTAGTACATTCTGACAGTCACCCTAGTTCCACCATCCCCGTCGTCTCGATATCAATACGCCACGGCAAGTACTGATTATTCCACTTTGTATTGTATTTTGTATAATTGAAAATCTCGTTTGATTTTGACAAATTTCCTTTTTCTTGCGTTTTCGTTTGTTACAGTTTTAGCTATCGTCGAGGGCGGTTCCTTTCTAAATCAATTGTGGACATCGGAATTCGAGTGATGCCCGGCTTTGATTCGAGTTTCAATATTTGTTTTTTCGGAGATACGCCATAGAAACTCAGGAATTCCTGTGATGATCTGTCCTTGAGAAAACATTGTCAAGATTTTTTTTTCTGATCGTATTGAAGATGTTTTGTAACGTATTTTATTTGTTTTGTCTAATTAGTACACATACCAGAAACGCGTTAATATTATCAAAAAAAAGTAAAGTTATTTATTCAGGAATTATGTATTGTAACACAAAAGATTTTTGCTTAGCGACTCCCTAATCTGTAGTTCTAATCAAATCGTGCACGTTCCACGCACGCGTCGTACAAGCACGTGACCGATGTGCCATCGCAAGCCTATTTGGCTGCCAAATCAAGCCTTCATTTCAATTACTCAACTTAGCTATCGCGTCAAATTTTTCCTTCCATAAAAATAACTACTACAATTTTTCTAGAACATAAAATATTATTTTTTTCTTGGAGAAACTTCGTACCAAAAATCGCTCGCTATAAATATTTTAGAAGAACAAAAGCGACGATATTAAGCTGGTGAAGATGAGAAACGGCGACGTTCCAGTAAATAGTGGCGGTGTACAGCTGACGGGGAGTTTTTCGCTTGTCTCCACACATTAATAAGCCCTAACACAAATTGGAGCGAGCGGCTAATGTAGTTGGTGGAATTCATAAGCTTACAAGTCACTATAACTAACCAACACGCCGGTTATGTGCAAAGAGAATTGTAATATCCTCTGGTACCCTCAGTATAATATGATTATCAGAGCCTAAGCAATTATTTAATATTCAAAAGCAATAACATTGTACTAATATCTTCCGCCAAACCAACTCTTCATTAATTTAACAGATCTGAAAAAATATTGTAATTATCAAAACAAACACATTGATTATATTGATTTAGAATTAAACACTAGCGGCGATAATTTTAATGTACGGGGTGTCTATGGTCATTTTCATCAAATAATATACGAAAAGTAAAGTTGTTCCAAGTATATTATTTCTATCAATATTAGTATTAGGTAGTTGATTCGACTGCACAGTTATCTGTCGACCTTTTATTTTAAAAAAAGAAAGAAATTGATTTACATTGGTTACAAACTTGTTATTTTTTTTTTCTTTTTTTTTTGTCCGCTATAAGTTTATGAAGAAAACCAATCTCTAATAGGTAATAATGTTTGCCGCTCCTGCCTCACCCCTGTTCCAGTACATACGGCATTATACTCGTTTGACCGATCTACAGCCTATTATGTCAGTGCTATGGCCACTTTGGCATTAGTACAAATTGCTCCAAGGTATTTTGAACTTTACTTCTTTACATTACAACCTGGTATAGAAATTCTATCGTAGGTGGCGTCTTTAATGAATTTTGTGTGTTTGATTGGTTTGAGGTTTTGATAATTTGTGTATGTCATTCTAATAACTTTTCTTCCATCAAAATCTTTTGAAGGCCTGTCTCGATTGCCAAGTTGTTTATAATTTTTCAGAAAACTCTGTTCGTAGCAGTAGAAGTTTCTCTAATTCTCTGTCTAGAAATACAAGTCTACTAAATCAAATTCCTAAAGTTAGGAACTGGTAAGAGACTTAGGTAACTAGTACTTGGACTAAACTAACTGAAAATTATGAAATTGTTCATCCGTGAGTTTAGGGAGATACGTTGCAGCATTTTGATATCAAACGGAATTTTAAATTACACGTTCTATTTTTGAAATTACACTGGTACGCTGTAATCACGTTATTTATCAAGTATTGATTTGAAAATAAGAAATGAACTAACACAATTTTCAAGTAGGCATTGATAGAGAACTTTTGTACAAAATTTCGTGTAATTAAACATTCATGAAACATATTAAATTTATTCTTATGTTTCACAGACGTAGTTGTTAGAAAAAAAACTGTACTAGTTTCCAGCCACGCTTGTTGCTTAGTTGACGTTCGTCGTCGTTCGTTCGACTTTCGACTTTATATGGGTCCCTAACGTGGCTTGAGACTAGTCGAGTTTCTTTTCAAGTCGTAACGTAAGTAGGCTGTTAAACATAATAAATAATTATTCATCATATCAGAAAAATAAAAAAATAATGATCAAAATCGGTTCATAAATAACGGAGATATCGGCGAACAAACATAAAAAAAGCATATATACGGTCGAATTGAGAACCTCCTCCTTTTTGGAAGTCGGTTAAAAAGGACGAATTTCAACAAATACACTTAGGAAGAATATTTAAATAAATCCGTCTGAAAAAGCATCCTTATTAAGTACAAGAAACACGAATAAAAATATAATATTCATGATTCATGAATCAAAGTATAGCTTTCAATTTTATGTGAATTTTGCTTAGAAACTAAGTGTAAATAATTTTTTCTCTCTTAATACTACAAAAAGAGGCAAAAAAGAAATATTATTCAGTCAATACAAGGTCATGCCCGTTGCTTGTAGATAGAAATGTAACAGCTTTCACTGTTCTGCCTGTGCTCTTCTCATAGGTATCTACTTTGGATCTAGATATAAAGGGGCCTTTTTGAAAAAGCCAAAAAATCTCACCTTATTGTATGTTTTCTCTGGTATTGCGGATATTTCTATTGCCAGAGAAGTTTCGAGTACGTTGCCAATTACTTGAGATTTTAAGATTTGAGAATTAGAAATTAAGAGCTACAGCGTGGGGAGGTTTCTCACAGTGAAACTCAATGTTGTGGTTGTTTCACGCTGTTTTTCTGTTAAGAATTGGTTTAATACCAGTATTTAGTCGAGCTGCCATATTGTCATCGCTATCAGCTTACAGAAACCTTTTGTTTAACATAAGTCTCTTCCATAGCTTTTTTTTACTATAAAGTATTTGGCTGTAATAACAACTAATAATTATTTTTGCCTGTGTATTTAAAATTTTCTATTAACAATAACAAACCGCCTAAAAATATCAACATTCGAAAAATGAAACTCCAACAAAACACCACCAAAAATCATGTCATTTGTTTCGCAATCATCACACCAACTGTTCGCGCTCTTGTTAAAGTAGCGAGCAATTAAATCTTAATCGAGAGCATCGTTAGCGGGGAGTGTAATGACAGACGTAATCATTGCCAGTACTGCCAGTTCGAGTACAGTCCTATGTGATTCATGACTGAAACATTTTACATATGCACATTATACTTGACTTCATGCCCTTCGTCAATAAGGGTATGGCACGCGAAATACTTTAGGATTAGTCTTGTTGTGTCCAATGCCATTCTATGGGAAACAGTTTTAATGAATTTGTTTACAAGGAAAAAAAAAAACAGAACTGTCTGACTGTGTCTTATTTGTCTTTTTTTTATGAAATTATTTTCTTTGGTGTTCGAATTTTGAATCTTAATTGCAATAACCATAAATTGGAACTGGTCATCAATTGCCAACTGTCAAAATATTATTATTTAAATATTTAATAGATTCCTTCATTGTTTTCAATAGCTCCATCTTTTATCACTACACAGAAACACTCCACTGTAAAAAGCAAAACGTGAAGCAGTAACCTTCTGATGTTCCCATTTCACAAATCCCATTACAAATCAGTTATAATGGCGAATTTATTCATCAGCATCAAAACAAACCTCTATACTCCGGTAATCTTTTTAAATCATCCTCCATTTTCCATGAAAATTAAACTTTTCCATTTTGGGTCCATTTGTCCGCCAGTGGATGGATCAACTAGGCTTCGTCCCGTACATTTATTGTGTCCAAAATCCCGGAACGATTTACATACGACCTGGGCGAGTAATCCTGGAAAGCGTTTTTAGAGAAATCAAAGTTTAGGATTTTCAAAGGGTACGATTTTGAGGATTAATTCTGATAGGTTACCTGGCTTCAGGTGTTTTCAGAATTAATTTTCAGGGTCGGTTGTTGGTTTAATTTCAAAAGATGAGTGCGGATTCAGGTTATGTTTTTATTACGTATCGTATTTAATGTGTGGAAATTGTTTTTGTTTTTAAAGATTTAGACAGCTTTTTGGGAAAGTTTTTGATTGGTTTTCTGCATAACAGGTTAGGTTCTTATTCCGTGTATTATATGCTACTCTAATTATATGTATATGATAGCTAAGAAGGGTTGGAATAATATGTAGCGAAGTTTAATACCCAGATGTCTTGATCGATATAAATAAGTAGATCCCTTTGCAGATGTACTTCTTTAATCGCTAATTATAATATAAGTTTACAATAATTGAGTGTGTTTTCGTCGCGACTATTAGAATGGCAGTGGCCGGAAGGCGCGCAGCTCGAACCTCTCGCTCGCGCTACGGATGCGTTCCATACACGACGAAGAATGATGCGTTCCGGCGTAGACATGTCTTTTATGAAAGTTTACTTGTAGGGTAGTTCATTTAATGAATTTCAGCCAGTCGAATTCCAAAGATCTTAGGAAATACCTATATGATAACTAGGTCTCGTGGCTTAATACTGTATACAAAGACAGGAGTTTGTCCCCAAGTGGCACCGTCCATACATGTTCAGGCACATATTAAACCCTGTAATAGTTTTAAGTGATACTATAAACTTTATTTTATGACTTCTAATGAAAATTTAGTCGTAAAACAAAAGTTACGTCTAGTTATTGATGATTTCAAAGTCGTTAAATGTGACCCTTATTATCCCTTGAAATAAGCATCAAAATAAAGCAGGAGGTATTAACATTAGTAAGGCTTAAGAACACGTTAATGTTTCAACTCTTGTTGGTTATAATGATAATGGGGAGTATTGGTGAGGACCAGGTGCTGATAACATTTTATGGTTCGATAAAAGCACTTTCGCAATGAATATACATAGCGAAAATGATGACAACTAGACAAATGTAAGATCAACATGGATATCTTTATACAAAAACAACAGTCTTAAAGATGGCAAGAACATTAGCAAAAGTGTAAAATCGTTTTTTTTTACCAGAAGGTCCGTTACCACGAATGGCGTACTTAAGCACCTCATCATGATACCTTGAACTTCAGCTTCAAAAATCTTAAGACCCTAAGCACGACCCATCAAATTCAATTAAGACATCTTTGGGAACAACTTTCGACCTCGAAAACGAATGAATTGAAGGAAATCCCAAAACGTTCGGTCCTAACTATCACTTGAAAGTAAAATATTCTGACCATGATGTTACCTATTCAAATCAGTGTTCCTCGCAAAAACCGTCGTACAGATTGCGAAATATAATTGACGGTTCGGTCCGGTTCAAAACTATGGAGCAGGCTAATTGTGTCCGTGAGTTGAATATGCATGAGCTCCATCGATCCGGCCCGACTAACGAATATGGGAGCTTTCTGAATGATATCAGCCAAATATCAAAATATTTGAGGTGAGGATTTGAGGATTCTAGCTGTTGTCACGATAATGCTTTGGGGTTTTGCCTTGGGCTTAGTTTAAATGTTGCAGTTCGTACTTGGTTTTTGTTGTGGTTCTTTGTTTGTCATCTGGTATATTGCTTCTGTTTTTATTGGGTGAGTATGTTGCTTAAGACCATTGTATTTCGTTTTATTAAATTTGTATTTGTACTCCGTTATCGGTAAAATACGGACGCTTACAAAGCACTATAAATACCTTGCATGTCCGACTTATTTCACGTGTACGCATGTTTAGCAAATAATTTTTTTTTTTGCTTTGCTTTCATTTTAAATTTGAAATGTTCCAAAGTTTTTTTTTTTGTTGATTTCTAGTAGCTTAAATATTAATGAGTGAAATGAGTTAGTTACAACATACAAATATTATCTTTTGATTGGTAAAATTGTTAAGTATAGATTTCTCCTCATAAATTCTAAATGTAGACTTAGAACGATCATTACTGTCTCCCTAGGAATACGAAGTCTTGTGTGATTCCGTGCCGTTTGCCAATTTCCCAGTTACTGACGGCTAATGACGCTATCTCAGTGGAAATCTCACTGACCGAACAAAGCATATGGTGCTATTTAGCAGGAAGTTATAGGGATGCCTCGAGCTTAGCTATTCTATCCTCAATTTAAGATATTCTTTTTTTTGTTATAATCTTATATTGTTTTGTTTTTTGTTTTTAGGGTTATTTATATTTTTTTCTTCTGAGTATCTCTAACTCATTTTACTTCTAACATTTATTTATCGGCAAAAGAGAACTTTTATTAGTTTTATAGTTATTTTAAAAACACATCGATTGTAATTGTATCTTTGTATCTTTATTATTTTTGCTACTACTGCGTCAAGAAAATATGTAAGCATTCAAAACACTATATGCAAAACCCACGAAAACGCACACAAGACTAATTGTCTTTCTAAAATTCTAAACAGTAACAAATTGCTAAGGCTTGGCTATAAAGTTAATAGGCAACCCTAGTTGAGGTAGCCAAGCAACCGTGGCAGGCATTGTCAGGCGTGCAAAATTAATACATCACCAGTATGCCAGTACGTCCATCTATGTACTTTATCTCATTAACTGGGTGGCCAGCCTTATATGATTGAAAGCTGTGACGACATGTGCCAAGGAAATTGTATTTAGAGCTGCAATTACTTGCTGAACTGGTATTTGCTTCATGATTTCTACTCCTTTCATCATTCATTTTGTACTCAAAAATTTCAGTGATACGGTTGTGTCTTAGTCTTTCCTTGTTTGTTTAATGTCTGCGTCAAATTCAAAATCAAACAATATTTTGAGAAAATTCTTAATTAAAGTCAAACTACAACTTTGTATTTTGTCGGTTTTAAGACGGTATTCTGATTTCATAATATAAGATTTCATAATGTTGGCATTGAAGTAAATCGAAGAAATTATTAATCAGATATATATTTTATTTAATAATATAAACCTGTAGATTTGGTTTGTTTGAACGTGCTTATCTCCGAAACGACTAGTTGGAATCGAACAATAATTTTTGTATTTGTAAGTCCAGGACATTAAGGTGAAGGCTATAAAACATCACGCTACTATCTGTAAGAGTTGAGCAGTGAGTAAAACCGCGCGAAAGTAGACCGTATAAAACGCACAGTTGGCACAGTGACTAGGCAACTGGCTGCTATGCAACGTGTCGCGGGTTCGATTCCCGCACGGAACAACACTTTGTGTGATCCACAAAATGTTTAGGGTCTGGGTTTGTTGTGTATGTAATTTGTATGTTTGTAAACGCATCCACGACACAGGAGAAAATCCTAGTGTGGGGCAAAAGGTGTATTTAAAAAAAAAACAGTTAAATTAAATATATACAAGAATAAGAGACATAGTCTGATCAATGTCCAGAACAAACAAATGAGCGAGGACAATATGATCAGAATGGCACCAAACAATGCTTATCTGCATATTTGTGAATGAGAATGTTCATTTACTGAGATAGCATTCAAAGTTTGTAGTCAGTCGATATCTTTGTTCTCGCTATTTCAGACTTACGCAATCTTAGATAGGACTTTATTTATATTGTAATTAGGTTAAATACTTTATTTTTTCTGTCTTAAGTGTAATTATTTATTTATTTTAGTTTTGTTGAAAGTCTTATTGTTCTCTGAAAAATGATAAAATCGAATCCACTAACGATGCATTTAAGCAGTGAATTTTGATACAAATATATATGGGATAACTTACAGATAATAACGTAGAAAAACCACTATTATGCCAATCAAAATGTGAGTATTTTATAAAAGATTTCATATCTGCCATCCAGAATCGAAGGACCATCGAAAATTGTAGACGAAAATTAAGTGAAATGGAAAAGATAATATAATTTACTAACTATTACAATTAAAAGAGAAAATACTACTAGACCTCAGCTCTTTGTTTTGCTGTAAATACACGAAGCTTATTTTAACGTGATACAGAAGATCCCTAGTTATAGTTAATCCTATGCGCCATGACGCATGGGGTTTGGCTAATAGCGCGGACGAAGCTGTCGGAGTGGTGAACGCACTCGTGCATAGCCTAGCGTCCTACTTAAGGGATTATCGACAATGAAGGCTAAATTATTAGCAGTAGCCACTCGTTGATTCAGTAGTTGATCTTTATATAAGTAAATAGTTTTTTTGTGATTGGACCGCAAACGGACAGACGGATTACCTGATGGTAATATAGCAATCAGCACCGCCCATGGACACCTCCAATAACGGGAGAGTTGCGAGTTGTCGACTTTTTGGGGATTAGGGTTTTGGGGATTTTGGGATTGGGGAAGGTTTGGGGTACGGGAAGGATTGGGCCTCCAGTAACCTCACTCACATGGCGAAACACAACGCTGTGGATGCTTCTCACCATTTTTCTATAAGACAGTGGTTTGTTTGATGTTCAAAAGTGCCCCGCATTGGTCTTTGACTTTGACTTTGACAAGGTAATTCTAGATGTGAATTTATACTTGTAAAAGGAAGCAAGTAAGTGAATTGAAAATAATGAAACTGTCATTTTGAAAGTTATTCAGTTAATATGTTTCCGAACACAGTTTTCCTGTCTATTTCTCTCCGAGTCTACGTGCCGGCCGTCCGATATGATTGTTCGAAGCACTTCCAAGTTGCGCATTCAATTTGCATCCTACTGTGTTACGGCGACGCAGTTCATTTTTACTCACTACTGAAGCATTGTATGAAAGAAACTGGATTCATTGTTTGTGCTATGTCTTTTACTTTCTGAACAATATGTGTACGCACTTCTATTATATATTTCCACGTGTATTGATTTTACCTTGTGATTTGACGTAACACAGATCAAAGTGCATCATTGTTCTTTTTATTGAATGTCATGAAGACGAGGGTTCTAATTTAAGGCAGCTTCTGTCGGCAACCTCACCTGCTACACCAAAGTAGGTAAAGAGTACCCTATGTGGTCTTCCAGACCCTGGTCTTTATTTACGATAAATTCCATTTAGACTAGCTTAGCAGGTGTTATGTGAAAGGGAAACAAATCCAATTATAAACCAAAAAAAACAAAACACGCTTCAGTCCTAATGGATCGGTTCAACAAGAGTGATACCATGGATTCCCAGAAAACCGATGTGTTATCACCACAGCGTTGTATTTCGCTTCATGAGGGATCGTCGATCTCTCCCTAATCCCTTAACCCACCACCTAAGCCACCCCAAAAGGCCAGAAACGCACACATGACTCCACTGGTGTTGCGGGTTGCCATTGGAGGCGCTGATTGCTTACCACGAGGTAACAGTCAGCTCATTTGCTGCTTTATCACATAACAAAAAATAATAATAAAATAACCCGAAACAAGATGCATTTAGTGTAAACAAGAGACCTAATTTTCCATCTCTTCTACGTAGGTACTACATATCCACACCACGTAGTCAACTCGGTTCTAAAATAATTAGCCGTCTTAAGACTGACATGCGCTCAAATTTTAGGATATGCTTAATAAAACGTATGCGAAGCGTAAAACAGTTGACGGCGGAAATTGCAAGAACACTACAATGCACTAAAACACCGATGTAAAGTCCTTGCTAGACGAAAGTAGCGATTTGATACAAGCTACGCTTATTGGATAGGAAATAGAATTCCTTGTACTGTATTTCTGATGTCTGTATTATCAAAAATTGTAGTTTAATAAAAAAATTTTTCTCTCTATCAATGCATATTCTTGAATCTTAAATTAAATGCTTCCGCTTTTTACCAGTTTCATTTATCAAACACCAAACGTACGCTGGCGTTTGCATACATGTTATCGTACTGTTGTGTTTCGAATGATTACGATTGAAAGGTTACTACGAACTTTAATAATATAAAGAATTATGCACTCTTACACTTTTGCCTTTAAAAGTATTTTATAATGTAAATCTAAATCCAAATAAACGGTTTCTTAATTTTCTTTCCTATATGTATATCACAGATCCAGAACAGATTATATTACTGACAACAAGTTTCATACACATTTTTTTGTAATATTGGCGACCTGTAATTGTATTTTAATTGTAACTATGTAAATTGTGGACAGGACCGGAAGAATGCTTTTAATTTTCAAAATAAAATAAAACTTCAAGAAATGACAGATAACTTTAAACTTTAATTCAATAACATTAAAATATTTTTAGGATTGAAGTCGTTGCGTGATTTCTTCAACCGTCTGTCTAAACCCTTACTCTTTGGTAGGTAAAACGTTACTATACTATTGGGAGAATAATTTGGTAGCGAATTGTTGTGTTACTTGCTCATGTATTCGAATTGTTCTAATTAAACTATGACATTTTAAGTGTGGGAGAGCCAAGCTTCGGCACAAATGGGTCGGCGCGACCGGACTGATATGATTGTCGTGGTGGCCCGGAGGTTAAGACGCCCGTTTCTTATGCAATGAGGGCGACGATTTTTGAAACCTGGCAAGTACCAATGTGAATATTTCCGAGTTTGATGTTCTTTCTATGATTATTTAGGCGCCACTGATATACTGTGAAAGAAAACATCGTGAGTAAACGTGGACTTCTAATTTCCTATTGTAAGTTTGAAGTCGCGAACCCGCATTAAGCAAGCGTAGTAATAAAGGCTTTAACCTTCTCCGTATAAGAAAGGCTTTTGCTCAGCAGTGGGCGCTTATAGACTGATGATGTATGTATGTATGTGATGTGAATTCGCATAAGAAAGCAAACTTCATGCATCAATTCCTATAAGGAAAAACTTCTAGCAGAATAGGCCATAAACATTTGAAATTGACTTCTAATAAACTACACTTATGTTCTTAGGTTGCAAATACTAAAACTTACTCTAAAGTGAATCCAACACGACTTCATTTGAAGACAGGTGGGGTGTAGTGTGAGACGATAGTACTTCTGTAATTTCCGCTCGACAAAAGCGCAGCTGCAATCCTTACTATTCCGAGGTAGTCGTAGTTATCGTATTTATCCTGGTTAGACTGTTTCTAGTTGTTTAATAGGGGAGCGTTTGTTGCTTAAGTAGTATGGTAGTTTACTACCTCATTCGTATTTTTTGTGGGTAAGGAAAATCATTAAATGAATCTCCTTATTTGCGTGAGATGAGAGGTATAGGAGTCTTACTGACTAAAAAGTTCTGCGTTGTTTCTCCTGCTCCGGACTGCGACCGCGGTACATTGTTGCGCTACTCCCGCTACCCAGGCTGATTATCGGGCCTATTGTGGCGCTTCTGGGGTTGGTAGAACACATAACATTTTATTGCACACAGAAAACCAGCATGCGCTACTACGACTACTTCCTACTACTACTTAACGCATGCTTGCGTTGTGCTTAGCTGTGTGACTGTGGTTAACGAAAGCCCCCTAACTTTCCCGCCATGCCTAAATTCCAAATTTCAAATTCTCTTATACCTAAAATTTCCCAAAAAGCCTCCAACATACTTATGAGTCATCTCTTCATAGACGCCGCTTACAGCTTACCATCAGATTATTTTGTAACTTATGATTTTCGCAACGAAGTGAGGATAATTTCTTGGCTTTTTGGTAAAAAGTCCGGGATAACACGTAGTAGTATAACATGATATGTACTTACAAATACAGTCTATCAAAAAGGTTTGGATTGGTATACATTTTTTGCAAAAATTGCGGTGGTTCCAAATGCATGACTTAATATTATTAGGTATATTTTTATTGATCTGGGAGTTAAGACCAATCCCTCTTGCACAACAGTTGCAATTAGAACAACTAACTTTATTTACATCATGCTATCTAAAAGCTATATTGACAGTAAAAATAAAACTGCGGATATTAGACCACCCACTTGAATCCCATAAGTGGCGAACTCCGCACTCACAATCTAAGCTTTAAAACATGCAGACCACTCTCTGTCAGTGAACCGATAAACTTGAACGTTAAGACATTGATAATGCAAGCAGTTACTGACTGATATTAAAGTTTTTAAAACTGCATTCTTGTGAGGAAACGTTAACTTACCCTTGTTCCTATATTCCTAGACTTTACTGGTATTTTATTAGGTGGATGATATTAAATAATATAAAAGTCTTTGTTCAAAGGTTTTGGTCTTTATTGCCTTTTGGAGGTATGGTTTTAAGATTAAGTTTGAGGTTGGACAAAATAAAGCAGTATTGAAGTTTTAAAATGGAATTGTAAATATGTTTGTGTTGTTTTGTGTGATAAGGCATTGTACGGCCATACGGTTTAAATAAGGGTAAGCAATCAGCGTCCAAGGACACGGTAATACCATAGAAATTACTAGTGCGTTGCCAGCCTTTTGGATGGGTCGGGATTTGAAAATTGGTGGTTAAAGGAGAAAAGGGCCTCCGGAAACCTCTTCCAGATTTCGAAAAAACGTATTTCACAACTTCTTTCTCTTAGCTTTTGTAACAGCTAACTGTCCTTAACAACTGTCTAAGAACCAAAGAAGACACGATGGAGAAGCATCAGACATATATATTGTTACGTGCCTGACGTCACGTTCCTGACTATGCGGGCTTAGGTTACGGGATTGGATGAAATTAAACACTAATACCGGTTTTCGGACTTTCTATTGTACTTAAGTGACAGCGTCCACGGAGTTTGGTAATCGGCGTTCCTCTCCAGCAGAGTCCGGCCAACTGACACAACTTTGCTGTTCACGCTGACTTAACTCACTGCACTTCACTGTTTCACTGCACTTCACTATTTCACTCACTTTTCTTCTTTTTCACCTCTTCCTTTTCTTCCGAATCGCTTTGGACTTAGAACTCAACTGCCAGCGGTGAGCCGCAGTTCCGCTTATATACCCCCGGTTCAGGTTCTGGAACATTCAATTTCGTTATTCTTTTTGATCGTCATGACTCCAGAACCTTCCAATAATTTCGTTACTCATTTTTATTTATTCTCCTTCTCGCTCTTTAATTTTTCATTTCTTTCACACAAATAATTCCAGAAAGTTCCACAAAACTTCTATCAACTAAAAAACTACATGTTTACGGCGGGACTCGAACTCGGGGTCTCTGTGGTGTAATCCACACGCCTTACCGATTACACCAACTCGTGTTGACAATTCACGACGAAATTTACAATCTCTAGGCAACGTTTGACAACCATCCATTGACGTCATGATGTCAAAGAGTTTGAACCACTTTTCCGTCACACTGCCCCCCTCTTAGATTCGCTCGTCCCGAGCATCGTTGCTGCCGTAATACCTCGCCAACCTGTCTATATGGACAACTTTCAAAGGGCTCCTTGAAGTCTTCCGAATTCTGTAAGTAATGTCATTGATCTTCGTGACTATCTCATAAGGACCTTCCCAACTCGGTTGCAGCTTCGGAGATTTTCCCTTCCTTCTGACTGGATTATGAAGCCAGACCAATGACCCCTCTTCAAACCCAACAGAATTGGCTCGTCGATCATAGCGCGTCTTTGCGCGATCACTAGCTTGAAAACCGGCCTCCCTGATCTGCTCATAAATGTCCAACATTTTTGCCCTTAACTCGCTTATGTAATCGCTAAACTCGGTGCGAGAGTCGCCAGGTGGACAGCCCGATATAAGATCTGCCGGTAATCTCAATTCCCTTCCAAAATTTGCAAATGCAGGCGTCTTTGCGGTACTTTCATGTACAGCAGTCCGATAGGCAAGCAAGAAGAGAGGTATGTAAGTGTCCCAATCTCTCTGATGGCTGTCAACCACCTTTGCTAAGTGTCGCTCCAATGTTTGGTTGAAGCGTTCGACCATTCCATCTGACTGTGGATGATAAGGGGTCGTTCGAGTCTTATGGATTCCCAAAAGTTTACAAGTTTCCTGAAAAACTTGGGATTCAAAGTTCCGTCCTTGATCACTGTGCATCTCCAAGGGCACTCCGAATCGGGTGAATACCTCGTTTACCAACTTCGTGGCTACAGTTACTGCCTCTTGATTCGGTATGGCAAAGACCTCCGGCCATTTTGTAAAATAATCCATAACCACTAAAACGTAGCGATTGCCCGAATCAGTGATTGGAAATGGTCCAGCGATGTCTAAGGCTATTCTCTCCCAAGGCATACCAACATTGTAGATTTTCATCGCCCCTCTGCTTCTTGTTTGTGGACCCTTGACAGCTGCACAACTAGTGCATTTCCGGCACCAATCTTCGACGTCATATTTGCAATGCAGCCAATAAAACCTCTCCTTGATCTTCACCAAAGTCCTCCTAATTCCCAAATGTCCCCCAGAAGATCCATCATGGAACGCTTTTAATACATCCCTTATTTTTGAACGAGGCACCACCAATTGCAAATGCTCGTCCTTGCCGTTTGTTGATTCCCATTTCCTGCACAGAAGTCCATTATGCAGCGTAAGGCTTTTCCACTGTGCCCATAAACCTTTCGTTACCGCGCTATATTGGGCGACGTCACTCCAACTTGGCTTGTTACCACTTCGTAGCCACTCCAGTATTGGTTTAATATCTGCATCTCTTTCCTGTTCTAATTTCATCGCATCATCTTCCCATGCCTCGTCAACAGTATCAGTCCTTATCACCTTAAGAAAAGCAGTTTCCTTCTTGGCACAATGCTTGCAATCTTCCACGCATGGGCGTCTCGATAATGCATCTGCGTTGCCATGAATTCTTCCTCCGCGATGTTCGATTTCAAAGTCAAATTCCTGAAGTTGTTCCAACCATCTGGCTACTTGGCCTTCGGGATCCTTAAACTGAAGCAGCCATTTCAAAGCAGCGTGATCTGTTCTGATCAAAAATTTCCGTCCCAGTAAATACTTCTTGAAATGGTGCAGAGTTTTGACTACGGCCAGCAATTCCCTCCTGGTCACGCAATAATTCCTCTCTGGCTTGGATAGTGACTTGCTGAAGTAAGCAATAACCTTCTCCTGCTCACCATCGCGTTGTGAAAGGACACCTCCTATTCCAATGTTGCTGGCATCCGTATCAACTACGAATATTCCTTTCGCGCTGGGATATCCGAGAATTGGTGTGTTACAAAGCCGTTCTTTTAGTTCTCGAAAGGCTTGCTCACAATCCTCGTCCCAAACAAAGGCACGTTTATCCTCTGTCAATCGATGCAATGGCTTGGCAATGTCCGAGAATCCTTTCACAAACCGCCGATAATACGAGCACAATCCAAGAAATGCCCGAACTTGCGTTTTGTCTTTAGGTGTTGGCCATTCCTTGACAGCGACAGTCTTGGCTGGATCAGTCTCAATTCCTCTCTCAGAAATAACATGTCCTAGATAATTCACTTCGCGCTTGAAGAAAGAGCATTTCTTTGGACTCAACTTTAAATTTGCTCCACGCAGCTTGTCGAGTACCTTTTCCAATTTCCTTAGATGATCGTCAAAATCCCGTCCAACAATGATGATGTCATCGAGGTAAACTAGGCAGGTTTCTCCCAGCAGTCCCGCCAGCACCTGTTCCATCAAACGCTCAAAAGTTGCCGGTGCATTGCATAATCCAAATGGCATCACCTTAAATTGCCAGAGTCCCTTCCCAGTTGAGAATGCGGTCTTTTCCTTGTCCTTGGGATCCAAATCCACCTGCCAATAGCCGCTTTTCAGATCGAGCGTTGAAAACCATTTCATGCCACTCAATGTGTCAAGTGTGTCATCGATTCTTGGTAATGGGTAGCTATCCTTCTTGGTTACATCATTCAATCGTCGATAGTCTACGCAAAACCTCGTTGAACCATCTTTCTTCTTGACAAGCACGACAGGTGAACACCAAGGGCTAGAAGAGGGCTCTATCACGTCATTTTTCCTCATATCGTCAATCATTTCTTCAACCTCTTTCTCACGAGCGAATGGTATGCGTCTGGGCCTTTGACGAATTGGCATTGTATCACCTGTGTTTATTTTATGCTTCACCAAACCAGTTCGGCCAATATCACCATCGCTTCTTGAAAACACATCAGAGAATCGAAGAAGTAAATTTCTAGCTTTCATAGTCTCCACTTTTGTCAGACTTTTGTTTTCGTCTAAGATTTTCGTTACAAAGTCAATTCCCGTACTGTCCTTCTTCACAAGATTCTCCGAGCATTTTCTTATCCAGGCCACTTCTTCCAATACGCCCACAGGCTCTCCTTCTTCAATCGTAATTTCTGAATCACTGAAGTTGAATACCGGAATGCGGTTAACATCAGATGACCCCACGACAGTTCTTGCCGGTAGCCATGAATTCACGTGTTCCGATTTATCAATCACAGCGCACCTTCGAGGTAAACTTCCTTCCTTCCTCCTAGGTAATGCGATTGGTACGAGAGTCTGTGATTTTGGTGCAAGAACAGTTCTTCTTAAACAGCAAACTTTTCCCAGGGTTCCACCCTTCATCGGAATTTCCTCAGTTCCACATAGTAAAACTCCAGATTTTAAGTCGATGTTACACTGGTGCCCTTGCAGGAAGTCAAGTCCCAGGATGCAGTCATCCAGAATTTTGGCCACGATAACCTCATGTCGATAAACACGTTCCCCAATTTTGATTGTTACATGCAGTTTTCCACTTATCGGTATGCACTGGCCGGTAGCTGATTTCATTTGTAGGCCAACAATTGGTTTAAGGTGTTTCCTGATGTTTTGCTCGAGCAGCCGAACATTTATCACCGTCCTTGAAGCTCCAGTATCTAATGTTAGCTGACTGTTTTTCCCATTTACTTGACCGTCTATCACCAGAGTATTTCCATCGTTGGTTTGCTTGATGTAGATTGTTGGGGTTGTTCCACTACCAGCCAGCGCCCACCCCGCAGCCCTGGCTGGATTTAAGTTTCCCTGCTGGTCAGAAGTTGAGACCGCCGCGTCCTGGCGGTTCATCTTCTTCGGGCAGTCGCTCCGTATGTGCCCACGCTCTCCACATCCATAGCACATGAAGTTCAGACGGCGTGGAGGTACCTGCTCCGTTGTCGTCATTTCCCGCAGACGTAAGGTACGGGAGTTACCACGCACGGCTTCCACTTCCAATGCATGGGCCAGAGCTTCTTTCATGTTCTTGTGATGGCCCAGATGAACAGCGGCTCGTACTTCGGGGTCCCGAATACCGTCAATGAACGCTTGGAGAAGCGTGCCTTCAATCATTGACGGAGTCGACCGGAAAGCTCGACGCACAAGTTTCTCGATTTCCACGGACCATTGCTGTAGGCCCTCATTAGCACGCTGAGTACGCTCTTTTAATTGCGCTCTGTACACGTGCTCGAGGTGGCTGTCTCCAAAACGTGCCTCAAGTGCGTCGAGGAGGGCACTAAAGCTGAGATCCCCACTTGCGCCGATAGCTTCCAGCACTGAGAGCGCTTGATCACGGAGGGCCAGGGTAAGGGCTGACTGTGCTTCCTTCTGAGTCCAACCATAAGCCTCCATAAGTGTCTCAAACTGTAGCTTGAACGCGGTCCAGGATGTTGTTCCGTCGTAATGGGGAATCTTAAGCCCTTTCGTTGCACTTGAAGCCGCATTTGGGGTTTCAAAAACGGCTGCAAGACGGCTTCGGCTCTTCAAAGGGCTTGGGCTTGTCACTTCCTGCTTGATTTTGGAGATCTCTTCTTCCACTCTCTCCTCTATCGCCTTGACGCGATGTTCCAACTTGCCTAACCCTTCCTCCACTTCTTGTACCCGTTCGACAGCCTTTTGCAGTCCCTTCGTGAAATCCTTATGCATGTCTTCCAAGCGACGCGCTTGCTCCTCTTGGCGGCGAGCTTGATCCTCTTTCAGCTCCCGTAGCTGCTCCGCCTGACAGCGTGCATGCTCCTCTTGGCGACGAGCTTGCTCCTCTTGGCGACGAGCTTGCTCCTCTTGGCGACGAGCTTGCTCCTCTTGGCGACGAGCTTGATCTTCTTTCAGCTCCCGTAGCTGTTCTTCTTGGCGGCGCGCTTGCTCTACCATCATTTGCTGCAGCTGTAGCAGTAGATCCACCTGCACAGGCTTGGCTTCTGCATCGCTGGTTTGAGCTGCAGCACTCTCTTCCCTCACACGCTGCGCTTCTGCCATTGCACGGGTACTCACTCCTCTTACGTCCTGCGGCACTAGCGGCATTTTTCTCCAATCCCACTTCTGACACCAAATGTTACGTGCCTGACGTCACGTTCCTGACTATGCGGGCTTAGGTTACGGGATTGGATGAAATTAAACACTAATACCGGTTTTCGGACTTTCTATTGTACTTAAGTGACAGCGTCCACGGAGTTTGGTAATCGGCGTTCCTCTCCAGCAGAGTCCGGCCAACTGACACAACTTTGCTGTTCACGCTGACTTAACTCACTGCACTTCACTGTTTCACTGCACTTCACTATTTCACTCACTTTTCTTCTTTTTCACCTCTTCCTTTTCTTCCGAATCGCTTTGGACTTAGAACTCAACTGCCAGCGGTGAGCCGCAGTTCCGCTTATATACCCCCGGTTCAGGTTCTGGAACATTCAATTTCGTTATTCTTTTTGATCGTCATGACTCCAGAACCTTCCAATAATTTCGTTACTCATTTTTATTTATTCTCCTTCTCGCTCTTTAATTTTTCATTTCTTTCACACAAATAATTCCAGAAAGTTCCACAAAACTTCTATCAACTAAAAAACTACATGTTTACGGCGGGACTCGAACTCGGGGTCTCTGTGGTGTAATCCACACGCCTAACCGATTACACCAACTCGTGTTGACAATTCACGACGAAATTTACAATCTCTAGGCAACGTTTGACAACCATCCATTGACGTCATGATGTCAAAGAGTTTGAACCACTTTTCCGTCACAATATTTTTATATAAACTTTTGGCCAACCATTTATGTAATGCGAAAATACTCTCCCACTCGTAGAAATATGGATATATCTACATCTTGCTTGCTTTCTACTTACGATAGCTTCTAGCTCTGTCCAATACATTCTTTGATTGATACTCATATCAATGTCAATATGCAAGATAAGTAGTAAGATCTTGGAAGGGACAGCAACAGACTCCAACGGAGATAAAGTAGAACAGTTCCCAGTAATATGATATTGGCAATTCATTGGAAATTTGTAGTTACGTCATTAGGAGGCGACAGAGCTGTGTTACATATGATTGAATATCTTTGATACACTTTCAATTTTGATTTGGCTCGGCAATATTTCTTCTGCACAAAATTTTTCGTAGTTTTGTTTAACAATTATCAAAAGTACCCTATAATATACCCAACCTGTCAGATCATCAAACATTACACAATATTAAATAAAAAACACCTTCGTCTTAAACCCCTATTGACATTTTCCCCCAAAAACTTCTAAAATATCAATTTCTCCTAAAACATGAAGAAAGCTAGAGTAACAAAACACGGCTGTAAGTTAATGTAACCATTTACATAAGGGGAGACTGCAAACTGTAACTTTATATTTAACGGTTCGTAACACAGGGACGAAGGCAAAAAATTGAAAAATGTTTATAAAGCATAAGGGATGTCTTTTGGCTTTTAAATGGCTGCTACTTTTACGCAGTTAAGGAAACAACGGGGACTTGGTTTTGCACAAAAGAAAGGAAATGGGAGCTAAATAGGAAAGTTTTCTTTTGTTTTCAATGGTATAAAATAGAGAAATTAGCTATATAATGAAATGAGCTTGTGTGATTGGCACTCCTTGGCTAATTTAATAAACGCAAAGACATTCATTTTTTTTAGTTCCAGCATTGTTCAGTCATTGTTATTGAACCACAGTTTAACACTTCTTCTTATTGAGTGTTCAAGTGAACAAACGCGATTAGGATTGATACAAACACTTAGAAGTTAACCAATATCGTTTTATTATACATTGAGCCCCATTACTCCCAAAATTCAGTCACAAACATACTTCGAACTGCCTCTTGAAGAACTTAAACTATCCCCTATTTAGCAAATCAAATTTCCCCATAGAACTCATACGATCCCAAAATCCAATAGTAAAAAACTCATCACGCTATATAATTTAATGCAAACGGCATACGTCGCAGTGAGTTCATAAAATAAGACATTTGACACAGACACCGTCATCTGCGCGAGAGGAAATTGCGACACTATGAGTGGATGAGCACAGTGCCATATTGTGACGCTATTTTCCATTCCAATTTCGTGATTCCCACTTGAATAACGAGGTGTTATTGGAACTATAAAAATCTAGGAGTTGTGGATATTGCGACGGCCACGTTTTAGGGACGTTATTAGTTGAATGTGACGCCATCTTTTTTTTGGTTGAGCTGCTACAATAGGTCGTTTTGTTGTAAATTTTGGTTTAAGTTATTTGGAATTTAATTTAAAAAGCATATGTTCCTATTTAATACAAAAACGTTTAGAAAACTATTTAGCATTAACTGCAAGGTTGATTAGCCAGTTCGTGTGCTTGTAAGTCTCCATAAAGAGGATAATCTCCATCATTCGATTTGATCATTCGTGTATTCTCTGTAACAGCGTTAGTTATTAAGGTTTATCAATTTGATATTTTATTAACAGAAAAAGTTAAGCATTCAGCCGGGATCGCGGGTCAAGCGCAATAAGGTACTAAGGGTGACAAAAATGCATGGAGAGCTTAAGGTCGACTATTGACTGACAGGTTTTGCATAACGCTACCATTGATAACTAGATGGCGCTGCTTTTAAATGAAAATAACCCTGCAAAGCTTGAATACTTTACAACGCAGAGGCACACAATAAGGTTTTTAATGGTTAAAATAATAATTAAGAAATAATAATATATTTATATTCAAATACACATAAATTATGTTAATTTTTACATTTCCGAGGACTTAATATAGCGCCATCTAAGTCAAGTCAAGCAAACCAATTAAAAGATGGCGTCAATAATTAATAATAGACAATAATAAAAGTTATAAACTAACCCGCATTTTCGATGTCATTAAAAATGCGATCGGTAGCTCGGGTAAATAAGAATGATAGTATAATGAAGTCGAAGGGCACCGGTTCAATTCCGGGTTATCATTTTTAAATTCAGGTTTTTTAACAATGGTTTTTTTTTATATTTTTTATATAAAATCAATAATAATAATATATAAAAAAAATATTTGACGTTTAATATTTATAAAAGATAACAAAAATAAATAAATATATTATTTTAGAGTAAAATTATTTTAATAAATATATATAAATAACTTTTATAATATGTGCTAACTATTAATGTAAAAGTAACATATTTTTCTTACAGATTAAGACTAATACTAAGTTTAATTCTCATAAAGGATAACAAATAAAACTATTTTAGTGACATTATAATTTCAGACATTTATTTCTTAAAACATAATATTTATTTCTTTCTTATATAGTGTATACCCTGACCTAATAACTTTTCAGCTAACTGACACATTATTTATTACACTTTTTATAAGATTAATAAGTATTTTAAATCAAAATTGTGTTGTGCTAGTAGTATTTATTAGTTAGTTTTAAACACAATGTTATAATATCTACGATTCTATATAATATGCAACCTTACTTCTGCAACTATTTTACCTCTCCATAAAATTTAATTAAAGTATTGACTAAAGTGATTCATTTTGTGCATCATGTTATGACAAAGGCTCATAGCTTAAGTATTCGTTCCAGAACAAGGAAGAAATTGAAGCTAGACCTTAAATCAATAACATTTCTAAGACCGGGATATAGCATTCACTAGATATGGGACGAATTGTTCATAGTAATTAATAAATAAATTATTTATTATTTTGCAATCAATAGCATTAATATTGCTTTTATTTTTATTTCTCATATTTAGTAAAACATTAAAATCATTACTGTATAACAGTCGCTGGTTATAAAGTAGTCAATAAATTTATCCTACTAACACTAAGTTTGAACATTTATCTATTAAATAAATTATAGCTACCCCGGTCTTGTAATTGCTTAATCCTATAGTCAACAATGTCTTTTCTTTTAAGAACTAGTGTAGCCGCCATTTTTATCGATCCTATTTCTCCTGTCTCGCTGGCCAAGGAATAATCCGTATGTCTGATTGCTGACTAAACACTTGCACAATTATGGAACATTACACATAGGACAATTGTCCTGCACGAACGTTATCACTAGCACATCTTCATGACGTCATTCAGCACATCTATGTAGTTTTCACTGTTTGCATCACTGAAGATGACAATGCTTCAGTAATTTTCCTCATAACCTTGCCCCATAAGTTGAAACTGGTCTGAGTCAATATCACGTCTTCTGCCAGATCCACTACGGTGCTCCAATGAATCCTCTTCTTGAAACAGCTTTAGATATCCATAAAGTGGCAGTCTTTACCTGTAAGGGACGTGTATTATTTATTATTTTCATGTATCGATAACCATGGATAATAAAATAAATAACAAACGGTCATTTATAAGAATACTTACGTTTAAGCCAGTTTCTCTAGAAATTCCAGCATAATTTAAGCTTTGATTATGCAATGCTATTATTTGGGCCCTCGTAGCCATATCAACATTTGAACGCAAATTCATAATAAAAATAAATATTAAAAACTTGTTAAACAAATCGTGACTGAACTCACTCAAAGATAGTAAAGAATGTTATGATTGAACAAAAAGGTTTACTTTTTATACAGTTAATTTTAAATTACCCTCAACTGTTTTGAGATTTATGATCGAGTTATAGTTGCTAAACAACTTCAATATAATAAAAAGTAGGATAATTTCAATACATTTCAAGGTTACGTAATGGCCTAATGGCTAGTGGCATCGGTTAATTTTATGCTACCGAGTTCGAATCCTGGTTATTGCGTGCTTTGCTTTAAAAAGGTTTGGAATATCGTAGCATTAATTTGTATAAAAATTTATTAAGTTAATAACTTTGTATCTGAATAAAACTATAAATGTATATTTTTCAATACCACTAGTATACTAGCGCCATCTATGTCGTCCATTGTATATAATTAAGGCGATGAAACGCCGTACAAACGATTTTGATTTAGAATCATCCATGCACTTATGACACTGATAGTACAGCAGCCTCGGCCTGGACCTATAGAAAGAACGGGGTGGTTTTTAATTAGGAAAAGTTTAATACTCCCTCTCGCCATACTATGGGCAAGAGAACTCATTTGGTAATTTTGCTCTCCACAAAACAAAAATAATAATGGACACTCGAGTCCAAAATTGTTTTACCAAAATATAGCTTAGTTATTATTTCATATACAGTATAAGTTCCTCGTGGTTTGCCCAAGAATGCATTAACAATAAACCAACTAGTCTAATTTTAACTGACGGTTCCCATAAATGATTAGGACGAATCTATCATCTCAATTATGAAGCCACTCGAAATAACAAAGAGAAAATGTGCACAGTCATTCCTAAAATGTGGTCAAGTGTGAGCCTTACTCGTTGATCTATTTATTTGTGTACATTCAATGTATGAAATGTTAACGATAGTAACTAATTTTTTTTTATGTGATACCGGCACTAACTAGTTGTCCGATTACCTGATGTTAAGTAATAATAATTTAATCCTTTATTAATGTTAACATTAATAAAGATTTAATTTTTTATTCTTTATTTATCATATAAACATATGAATTATATTTTAAACATTTCTTAAAAATAAAAAACATTTAAAAATATAAAAAATAGTGTCCCAGCGGCATCGGGAACAGGGTCCAAGCTACCGGCGGTCAGGGCTCCAGAGAGAGGAACCTCCTGACAATACGAGCCGTGTCCAGGAGTACTACTTTCTGAATCAAGCCCTTGATCCAGCCACCTAACGAGAGCCTCCTAAGATGTTGGTCGAGGCTCTTGGCTATTAAGCCATTGGCTGACACGACTATCGGTACAATGACAGCCGAATCCACTTCCCACATGTCGACAACCTCGCGTGCCAAGTCAATATACTTGATTAGCTTAAGATTTAATTATTATTATTATTGATGGTGAGCAATCAGCGCCGCCGATGGACATCATGCGGGTGTCATTGGAGGAGTTACCGGCCTTTTAAGGATTGGGATGGGCTCTTCCCATCCTTGGGTTTCCTATTCATCATGGGTAGCATTAGACCTCCGGTAACTTCATTCACACATGGTATGTTCACACTGATTTTCTGTGAGGCCTTATAACTCCGGTAGAGCCAGCTGCATTCGATTCGAAGCATGACATATCTGTACTTGTACGTGTTTTAAGTATATATTGGACATGTAAAGTGAGTGTGGCTATACCAATCGTCAGGGAATAATTATTGTACTAGGTATATATATTTTTTTATTTGAAACGATGCCTTTGCACTAGAATTTTCGTCTGTGACGTGGGAACGTTTGCGAACATACAATTTCACATACACATCACACCCAGACCCGGAACAACAATTTGTAGATCACGCAAAGCTTTGTTCCGTGCGGGAATCGAACCCGCGACACGTTGCGCTGTAGCTAGTTGCCCAGCCACCGCGCCAACCGTGCAGTCTATATTAACATGAGTATTTATAATCATAGGTGATATGATAAATACATTCGCCTGTATGTATTTATCATATCATTTAAATGTATTTGTACAAATGGTAAGTACAATTATCTAGAATCATTTTTGCTCTTCACTGTACCAATTACTGTCATTTAAAAACGAGATGACGAATTACGATGACTCAGATATCTATTTTACTTCTTAGAATCGCTATTTTGGCAATATACAGTAGCAGATAAAGTTATAAACATCCAGTATAACCTGACCTCCCATTGTACACAAATCCTAGTTAATGTTAGTCCAAATTACACTTGATTATTGTGGTTTATTTTGTCATTTGTTTGTACAAAGAAATACATAATAGCTAAAGTTCATGTTTCGTCTTCGTCGAAAAAGCAAGTGGAAAAAGACACCTTTACTAAGCATGGTTCGGAGAATTTTTCTTTTCGTGCGAAAACCTTTTTGAGTACTTCAGTGATTCATTGGAATACACGTTGATTCCATTAAACTGTTATTTCGTGATTGCTTTAGGTATATTCAGTTAGGTTTACAAGATATTACACTTTTTATGACATCGGCATGATGCAAATTTTATTGATTTCTGCACTGAGAAACCCTTTGTGTGATGCACTATTGACTGCACGGTTGGCGCGGTGGTTGGGCAACTGGCTGCTGTGCAGCGTGTCGCGGGTTCGATTCCCGCACGCAATGCCGCACGAAACAACACTTTGTGTGGTCCACAAATTGTTGTTCCGGGTGTGTTGTGTGTGTGAAATTGTGCAGACAGGGCAGAAAATCCTTAAGTGCAGCAACGTTTTTTTTTAAAAATAAAAAATACAAATTGTTGTTCATCACAAGGAAGTAGGGTCAATCGTAATAGTGTACCATGGCCCGGCCTGAAGCAGGAAAAGGAACTCGGTGATTTTTAGTCAGTAAGAGTCTGACAGTCCTTTTCACTTTACCCGAGGCGACAGAAAGCATTTGATGATTTTACCCTCTCAAAAACAATTGCCTAGAGCAAAAGAAGGAACAAAGCTTTTTGTCAGTAAGAGTCTGCCACTCTCGGTCTAGTGAGAAGTCATTTGGTGATTTTAAAAAGTAACCATTAAAAAGGATATAAGTTGAGGTAAGATAAGGTCGAGAATCCTCTAGCCTCACTCAGGACGAGAAAAGACGTTTGATGATTTTTCCCCATAATAAAATACTGTCTTCTTCTTCATGAACGTTTCTGGACAAAATTTAAAATTCATCCTTATTATTGGCTAGAAAAAAGCTGATCAACCGACACCACATTATTACGAGTAACTTCGAAATTAACAAATGATTCTAGAATAATTTGCTAAATCGACATTAATCCTTATTATGCCTACAGCAATGACGATATCGCTAAAGCATCTAAACATCTAATATCGCCAACATATGCCAATATTGGCCCAGCGAGGCGCCAATTACGCCAATGGAGGACCCATTTTAATAATAACATAACAATTAATCGTTTAGCCCTAATTCCTACATGTATGTATGTATATATGTACATATGTTTGTATGAGTAATCAGGTACTTCATTTCCATGGTATATTAAGGCGCGTTCCATGGCTTATTGGGTAAGTTTAATTTATTCTCAAGGTTGTCTGGCAGGTCTGATCTCTGACCTGAACAATGTAGGTGCGTTAAGCTTCTCCAATGTCTTCCATGGGAAAATCATTTTTAGAGACTGCTCCCGTCCTTGGTTGAGTGGAAAGGGATGTCAGTCTGGTATTGAAAAAAAAATCACCCCTTATATTTTATTTATTTATTTAATAAAGGTTTAACAACAGCTTTTCTGTAGATAAGACTTAAAGTACATAACCCTTTGGGCAATGCATACTTTTAACCTTTACCGTACGTTCTTCGCGGATCCGATTCTGGTGAAAATTAGGCATAAATAAATCCCGCTTATTCCTACATCCCCTTCTTTCTCCATGTCCAAGTCGAGGCCGAGATACGCCTAAATATGTCCTGTGTTGTAGATGCTTTTACATCACACAAAGTGTACAAAGACGGGCTTCTTACGCTGCAGCCGGTTGCTAGCCCAGCCATTGCATCAACCGTGCACTTATTTTCCACTTTTATAATAAAGTTTTCAATAAATATGTAAATACTCTGGTCATATATAAATTATCTATTGCTCTAAAGCATTGCTAGCTTTTGTATTACGTTGGCAAACAAGCAGGCCAATTACCTTATGGTAAGCATAATCATAATGGCGCCGGCCATAGTACCTCATAATATCTTACTATTCAGACTCATCAAAACCAGTTAAAGCGTAGCTAAACCACGAAAAGAAGAGTCCAAGCTATGGCAAGCATCAATAATTTGCAAGTAGCTATTAGAGTCAATAATTACTTCTAGACATAAGCCTCTTACGTTATCATCAGCCTATAAGTGCCCACCGCTGCGCAAAGGAGTATATCGTATCAAATTGAGAAGGAATTACCCATAAACATCATATTAAAAATTATAAGGACACGTTTTCTTTCAGCATAATATGTGACTGGTCACTAAATGATCTTATCAAATACCTAAACAAACAAACAAACAACAAAATATTACATTGATATTTGTCAAGTTTCGAACCCGAGAAGCAGGCCAACATAATTTTCCTGGACACCAAGAACACAGCTTCAGACGTGACACGCCAAAAAACTTTATAAATATTATTTCGTTCTATTTTGATTAAACTGAATCATCTACCTAACACACAATAAAAACTACCAATTACTCATCTTACTCAAAAACCCATCAGTTAAAAACTCGAAACTACACGAGTAAATTAATCCGCTCAGCTTCGTTCGTATGTCCGCATCCTTAGGGATCTCACTCATTAGTAGCTATGAAGATTGATGTTCTGTTGAAGTACATCTCATCGGCACAGCGGAGGCGGGGGCGGAAATGTCACGTGAATACTCTATTCTAGGGGTAAAAAAAGAAGTGTAAGTTAATTTTAGTTACACGAGTAATTAGCTTTGTTTATTAGATTTTTCTCTTAGTGTTTTTTCAGCATTTAGACTAAGGCTTGTCTTAACACTGTTACTAATACTAAGGACACATCTGCTTAACTTTCAAAACGTAACTGCACGATTAACATTTCGTGTAATTCACAAATTATTGGTTCTGAATGGTTTGTGTATACCTATATATATCAGAATATTTGTAAACGCACCTGTTTAAAAATAAAAATACAACTGGAATCCCCAAGATGGCACAAAGGCGTAAGGATTATGGCTAATAAAACGAACCTTTTGTTTAGACATCGAATTTTCTACATGTGTCTAAAACAGGTACTCAGGAAATGACTTTAGAATGGATAGTGTACCGCAAATATTGTTACAGATCCCAGTTTAATTCTCATAATAAAAATATAGTAAATCATTTTGCTGACAGACTTATTCCTTACATAACACATCATTCACCAGATGTTATGTAGTCATCGCAAATAATGATATCAGCAATTTTATTCTCATAAATTTTATAGCTGAAACAATGAGGTCTACAACTGTTAAAGTTAAATTACAAAGACTTTAATAAGTATCTGCTTCAAAAAACGCTGTTTCTGTACTGTATTGACAGTGCAGTTAAAACAATGTTCAAGTGTAAAAGAGCCAAGCTTCGGCACGAATGGGTCGGCTCGACCGTAGTGATACCACGGCCTCACAGAATACCAGCGTGAAACAACCACAGCGTTGTGTTTCGCTGTGTGAGTGAGGTTACCGGAGGCCATATCCGCAACCCCTATCCCCATAAGGCCGGCAACGCACTCGTTACTCCTTTGGTGTTGCGGGTGTACAAGGGCAGCGCTGATTGCTTACCATCAGGTAACCCGATTGCTTGTTTGCCGACTTATACCATAAAAAAAAATTACTGGTTAAATTGTTCGTGACAAAAAATTATGGGCCAATTGATACATGCCTAAATATGAGTTGTATTTCGATATATCTTGATATCACTATCAATACATATTTATTTATGGAATAGGAAGCAAATGACACCTGCAACACCCGAAAAGTCTCAAACACGTTACGTCTTAAAAGGATTACGCACGTTTCGAAGTTTAAAGGTCGTATCGGTTTGGAAATACCATAATACACTATTTTTTTTTCTTGATCATTTACAATCTCCGCGGACTCGGGGTCCGTGCCCGTACTACATAATACATTAGAACTCGGAACTCAGAACTGCATATTACTAACATATTGAATACATTTCATTCCTATCATTGAACACTTTTCGTCCAAACCAGATAGTTAACACATTCTTGAAATCACAATACTCCCACATATTCTTACAACATCGTATCAGAACAATTCCCTAAAAAAGACAAAGCATCGAACAACAGATTTTCATCCTTATATCCTTTTGTAAAATCCCCAAAAAATCTCAACACTCCCTTGTCTGCTTACCCCAAGGTGGAACAAATTGGATATAGTTAGTAGGTGGCGCATTAGCGAGCGTGTAAGGGCCGTGTGTAAAAGACGACGTTACATCAAAAGAGAACACTACCAATTGAGTTACAGTGTTCGTTTACATTGTTCTACTTAAAATAGTAGATATCCATTAAATTTAAGAAGGCTGATTTACCGGAGTATCGCGTTCCTTTTTCTTTACCTATAAAAACAGCCTTTCTCTAACGGAGAGAAGGACGAGAGTAGAAGAGAGATGAAGACCAAGAGAGAAGGATAGAGAGACAACAGAAAGAGAAAGAGACATCGTTAAATATATTCACAAAAATCAAGCTTCAGAAATGGTAATAAATGGACCAAATTTCAAAACCCACCGTACCGTATACAACATAGGACACGAACTACACTACGCACCACGTTATTAGATCATAGCTGGCGCGATGCGGCAAAGGGCCCATGTTTTATGTATGCGGCGCGACCGTTGCTATTACGATACACGAGTACGCGAGGTTCCACAATAAGGATGCTGTGGCAAATGGTCGGGAGGAGACGACCTGAAATTGTGTTTCAAGTTATAATAAAAAAGAAAAAGACGTACAAATAAGTAACATTCATAGTGCATATTAAGTGTGACTTCGATTTGTTTGAACATTTATGAAAACAGGATTTTTTAAATTGTTTGGTTTGGAAAAAATCCCTTGCCTTGTTTTTGTAGTTTAATGGAAATTGTCATTAGTCGTTGTTTTTTTTTTATATCAAAAGCCCCAACAATACATTAACTAACAACAATGTTGATTTTAAAACACAAGATCTTCAGCAGACTAGGTTGAAAAATTTATCACTAAAAATGTATTTCTTAACCATTCATTATTTTAAAACTTTGATGGAAGATTTAAAGCACAGATAAATAACAATAAGGATAAAAATATTTGTAAAATAAAAAAATATTTAACCTAAACGTAAATATCGAACTTGAAAAGGGGAAAGAATTAAATTACCGTCAACTTACTGTATCCAGAATATCAGCACTAACTTGCAACCACTACAAAGGCAGGCACTAAAATAAACCTCTTTGAAAATTAAACTCGTCTTCAAACTCCGCCATCTTGAGTCAGAGATCCCACAGAGAATTAACGCGTGAAACTCCATGTATAAATATTGTCACTTGCATTACATATGCAGTCTCCCATGAATTTGCATGAGCTGGATATTGTAGCAATTGTACCTAACGCCGGCTTTCTCGTGACAGGAAAGCTGGAGCATTGAAGGATGCTGCTTTTGTGTGACATTTGTCATTTTGTTTTGTGATATTTTGTTGGATTAAGCTTATACTTTTCTACCCATATCTGACTGCTGAGGTTGTGAACCTTTTGAGACGTTACACTGTCTAATAAGGACCTATGATTGTAAAAAATGTTTGAATGAAAAACTCTTCATAAGCTCAAAATTTCAAACGATGTGGTTCCAGATTTTTTTTTAATTTCATAGTGGTCATCAAACTTAGTCTAATCTATCAAAACACTATCTCCAAAAATATCCACAACAGAAGAACATCACTTACAATCCAACAGATGATTTCCTTAAAAATCTAAGCCACACATAGTACCTACCCACCGACGTATAAAGGCCAAAACATCTTAAACGTAAAACGTAGTACTATGAACATATTACAGAGGAAACAAGAGCCTTTCCTTGTTCCATAGTTCCACAAAACCAGGGCCAGTCAAAATGAGAAAAATCATAATTCCAATCACGTACACCACAAATGCTCTATTCACATGACGATGCTCCGATACTTATTCGGAGGCACCTATTTGTACCCTTACCGTTAAGATAATCATAATCTCGCGTTATCTAAGGATTTGGTTAGATTGCTTGTGGTACAACACCTTAATATTACAGAGGAAAAGTCCTGCTATGCATGTTGTTGCTGATCAGGGTCAAAATACAATATTTCCGAAGATCAGACCTTTTTTCATAATAATAGGTCGGTGTTTGGTTACTGATTGGCGTTATGATAAACGGTGATAAATGTAGCCCACCTTTCTTTCGGGCCTAAAAGACACTCTGGCCGCAATCTTCATAAATACAGATAAGGAAACAATAAGATTTGTTGCATGTTTTTTTGTAATGAAACATAACAATATTTTTGCCATTTGTAAATGCGATATCAGTGAATTTAGAATGTCGCACGAAAGTTATAATAAAAAATAGCGATATTAGTGACGTGTATGCTTACTTTTTCAAAATTACACCAGCTTGGCATTGATCCTGACCTGTGAAGTTAGGGTCAAAAAGCAATATTATAAAATGGCAAGAATCAATCTTATGATGTAACATAAATATTGTATGTGAGGAAAACCGAGTTCAATAACTTCGCTCTACTAAAAGAAACGTAAAAAATGTTAATAGAAACTTTCTATTTCCAATATTATTAAAATGAAACATCATTTCAACAGTAATGAGAGGAAGTGTACCCATTACTGACACCCACATCTCAATTTAATAAGTAGTAGTAAAAATTCATCACCGGTCTATTTTTACCGCGCTCCCCCATCAAAACTGTCCTATATACAGAATTGCATGGCGACATAGCATATTTAGGGATCGGCATGTTCTGGCCCGAAGCCAAAGATCAACCAGATTTAGCCCCTGCCCTAAGCGCCACATACAAAAAGATATTAGATACTTTTTTTCCTTCTAGATGCGTTAAAATTAGCTATAGAAGGAAATGAACTGTCGCTTCTGGTTCAAGTCAATTGTGTAATGAGACAGCAACATACAAAAAAGTATAAATTTCCAAGTTTTTTGAAAGATAATAAAAACACAATCTAATATACTACCTCAAGTCTAACTGAACTAGAATTCAAAATATACATTATAGAAAACCAAAAAATATAACAATAAAAGCATATTATTTTGCTATGTAAGCCCCGTGGTAATACAAACTTTCTAATCATACCGATACAAAATCATGTCTAAATACTTAATATTATATTGCGTAAGAACTAAGTTTCAATAGTTTCCATGATTTTGGACACAGATAAACAAAAAAAATCTGTGCTGGTCATAAATCAATTGAACATGAAGTTATAAACGTACTTACAACACTCGTTACAAAAACAAATAACCTTCTTCATTAAATACAATAAAAAGGAAAAGAGCTAACAGTAAAAATAGCAACAAATAGTTTTAACTACCCCAGCAACAAAGACAGCAGTTTATCAAATTTTAAAGAGAACTGTTGTAAAAAGACAAAGAGCTGAGATAATCCCAACAGTTAAATACCGTTAACGGTCGAAGAAATCGTAAATGTCTTTAATCTTTACTCCTGTATTGCTCCAACTGAATTATGGGCCAATTGTGTACTTAAACAGACTATAATTTCAGTGGGTGGTCGCAAACTATAACCAAATCGATGGTGCTATTTCTATTTCTAACGCTTGATTCACCTTCAGTTCATTTAACAGTAGAAGAGAAGAATAAAATTTGTAGCGACCCGTCACGAAGTCAGTCAGTGTCGTAAAAGTCATGCTAAGGATCCAAAGAGTCTCGTCAATGATACTTAAATCGTAAGTAACAAGAAATAAATTCTGGCTTGGCTCTAATAAACTTAATACAAAACGCTCTACACATGTCAAATAAAGTCAAATTTTAATATTAAGAAATATTTGTGTTCACTTCAAATGTTTTAAATATTTTCTTTGATTTCATTAATTGACATTAAAGACATTTCTGCTAATAAGTACTGTGTCATAATTGCTAAGTTTATCATGTTTTTTTTAATATTAATGAGTATGGCAATTAATTTTGAATTATATACATAATATTATCAAATAGCTAAAAAAAAATATTCTAATCTAACTTTGACTAAACCATTTTGAAAATTGGTAAGAGAGGCATTAGTAAGTACAATCTTCGTAAAAAAATGAACAAACATTTGCATTAACTTACGTCATGCACATTGTGTACAAGTATGTTAATCTTTAAAAAAACACAGCCCTCGATTACAATATGATAAGAAGCAAAAACATTAACAAAATAGCAACCGATCTTTAAATGGAAAGAAACAAAACAAGACTCACTCTACAAAGGAATTCGGATAATTTAAACTTGTTTCTCGTAATCCAGATTCGAATCAGGCCCAGTATTTCTGCACAAAATACTTGCAACCGTCTTACGCGATAAGAAATCATAATTAAAAGCCACCGACATAACTGTCTCCATGCAGAAGGAAACGCTTAGAACATTGGCTTGAAGCCAGAACGAATATAACCTCGAACTATACCCACGTGGTAAACTTAGCTTTTGTTATTGTTTGGGAAATTTTTGACGACCATCAGCTGGTTGGAATGAATCTTGTCGGTGATATTTGAGCGAAGAAAAAAAATTCTTTAAATATTATTTAAAGATATTGGAAATGGGTGATTCTTCACATCAATTAAAAAAATTAATAATGTCATTATCCTCAACCGAAAATTAACGAGTCTGCTGATTAAAACACAGATAATTATTTTATTAAATTAAATCTCACCACTGCTTACAAGCAACCGATTAAAAATATTGTATAAAATAAATTACTAAGATGCTTAAAAACCTGGGAGGATAATGACTTGTTAAATAAAAGTTAAGGTTTTTTGGAGAATCACCCAAATATGACAGCTGACGGAATGTGTATGACAAGAGATAATTCGCATAATGAGGTGCCTGTTAGAATTTATATAAACATGTTAAATAATTCATTGAATGAATTTGGTGTTCACGGTAATGCTGAAATCCAATTTAAATAAATTGTAACGTATTAAGATGCCATATTAATAAGTGTATTAAAATCTATAAAAAATAATTGTAATAGAAGTCAAAGGCCAAACCACAAACATAGAAATTAGATCAAATAGAAACAGAGAAGTGATAGAGTGCTAAAAAAACAAAATGCCGGAAGTACAAATATGTTTCCTGCGGCGGTTTCAAAAATACTCGAATCAACGGTTCATGTAAAGGCAAAATGACGTCTGTCAGATGACGTCACGCGCCAGATTTCAATGTCCACGCGTGATGTTGATTTATGAAACTAAAGTTAAAACCTGTCTAGATTTTCATACTAAAAAAAATGAAAATGTTTTTGATAGTCAAAATAGAGAAGTAATTAGAAATAAAACTGGCGAGGGTTATATTCTTTTAATTTATGATTAACATCTACATTTTGTCAACATCGTTTTGTTTAATTTCCAATTAGTTCCGATTTAATTTATCATTTTATTTCATGTGTTTTACATTAAATTAACTCTTGGTATCTATTCGTTACCAAACATAGAAACTTCTTTAAATTGTGTTCCACAATCTTTTCATAATTTTAATGTGTCTGCCTTATCATCATCAAAAGTGATCTACATATCTTTTTATATTATTTATAACACAACATTGTAACAATCAAAAGTACAGGAATACTGATATAATGATAGAAAATCATTTTGACTATCATATGGCTCCTAACCTCCTAAACAAGGGTGGAAAACATGTCTACTTTGACACCTTAATAAATCTGTCTTCCCTATCTTTCTTAAGATAACTATCGGAACATTTAGTTCGGTAAATACGACTTGTTCAGTTGTCACATTAGCTATTGGCAATGTCTTTGGTCCGTAATTACCAGGGGTTTTGAACTCGACTGTAGCTAAACAAGTCCTGGTATATTTAGATTTCTAACACCTGTCGCCATCAGTGCAGAAATAGATCAAATTTCTGCCAAAAAGTTTTGAATTCTTGGTTATTTCTAGACTGGATTATTTTGAATTGCTAAAGCTTGTTAATGTTAAGAATTTCTTGTTAGTTTGTGTTAGGTGGGAAGAATATTCTTCATGTTCGAAGGAGGTTTATGTTGGATGTTTTTTAAACGTTCACATTTTGTTTTTTTTCTATGTCGTGGGTGCGTTTAAAAATATACTGGAATAGTATACTTGTAAATGCTCCATGCACGCACCAAACATACACATGATACCTAGACCAGGAACAAAAATTTGTGGGTTAAAAAAAGAGTTTTTCCGTGCGGGAAGCGAACCCAGACATAGAGCCAATCGTTCAGTCAATGTTTGCTGCACTCACGTCAGTTAATACTTAAACTTACTGCATAATATGAGAAGCGGTCTTTCTTTATCACTAATAGACGAGGTGGTGATGACTACGATACAAAATTAAATTGTTAACGTAAGCATTTACTTGTGTCTTTATACCTATGACGGTCCGCGCGGTTTTACCCGCTCCTCGGCTGCTATGGGTCTTCCTTAATAAATGGACTATCCAACACAAAAAGAATTATTCAATTCGAACCAGTCATTCCGGAGATTAGGGCGTCGAAATAAACAAACTCTTCAGTTTTATAATATTAACATAGATGTATAAAATTAAATACGTCATTGCTTTATATCCCTTTAAAAACATGTTGTGTTTCTACATAAGTAGGCTTGAAGAATCTAAAGTCTCAGCCTAATCCGGCGAGGTTGAGATAAACAACAATTAAGTGAAAATAAAGCTTAAGACAAAGTTAATGGTACGGTATTATAAGACGACGCAACTATAGGTTCGGTAAATATTATCAAGATTAACATAACATTACTTTGAATAAAACACTAAAGATTACTTAAAACGAGTGACAATTTTTCTTTGGATTAACGCTCTAAGATTTAAAAGGACATGAATTTTTTCAAGTCAATTTGTTTTGTGTGGGAGAGCCATGCTCCGGCACGAATGGGTCGGCTCGACCGGAGTGATACCACGGCCTCACCGAAAACCGGCGTGAAACAACCACAGCGTTGTGTTTCACCGTGTGGGTGAGGTTACTGGAGGCCCAATCGTTCCCCTCCCCTAATCCCTAAGTCTCCAAATCCCTAATCCCTAAAAGTTCGGCAACGCACTCGTAACTCCTTCGTTGCGAGTATCCATGGGCGGCGACAATTGCTTACCATCATGTAATCCGTAGGCTCGTTTGCCGACCTATTACATAAAAAAAGAAAAATTAATAAAGATTCAATTCAGTTTATCAAAAAAAAAAAAAAAAAAATATCAGTTTCTCCACACAAACCTGCATAATTTTTAAACAAATGAAAAATCTCCCCATAAATTGTCTTTCATTTTAAAACAGCTCCGGGAAAATCAAATCCGCAGCACAAATCCCAGGCCAATAACGGACAAAAAATCAATTATTCGTATACTCAAATCCAAATAACGCTAACATAATTCAGGGTAAATCCGAAGGTCCAATAAACGTAGTCGGTGACTAAGTGTCTATAAAGTATTTTAATGTGTGAGATAAAGTCGGGAGTGCACTGCATAATCCTGCTAGTGAAATACAACGTTTGGCTTACTGTGGTCAGATTGCACTGTGTGTACTAGGGTTTATGCGATTTCTTTTATTGCTGTATAGATATGCTTAGCTTTATTGGTGATCCCGTTCAATTTATATGGTTTTGTGGATCAGTATGAATCTTTAATTTAATCGTGTATCATAATAGAGTTTATAAGAAAATGCAATTTTTATTTATGAGGATTTTCCAGTCTTTATCCGGATCAATTTCTTTTTCATATTATTCTAATATGTTTTTTTCTGTATAGCAAACATTTGTTAATGTTTTAAATTTTACTGTCAAAAGAGACAGCACATTAGCGCCTCTGTTAGAGTTAATTAGTAAAGTCAAATGACCTTTTTGACCTTAGCGTTAATTCCCAGTAGGTACTTGAGCGAAGGGATAGCAGTAATCTGAGTTTTATTGCCAGATTAAAGACTCCGTTTAGTATTTAAATTAATACAGTAGCGATAAGCTCATGTGCTTTGTATGTGCGCTCGTGAACCTTTGTTATAATAATTATATTATTGTTGAAGATTTCATTAGAATTTTCACTTTATGAAGAATGAATATTAATTTCAGTTTCAACTAGATGGCCTTCTCAAGTGTACTGTGGTTTCACAGATTTATTATTTTAATTAAATTCAAGTTTTAAGTACACGACCGAAGTACTTATATTTAAGTGTAGAATTATAAAGTACTTGAAGCAACTTATGTAATAATAGATGCCTAAGAACAAAGATACTTTTAAGTTTCATTTATAACTTTGAGTTGTATGATAATGAAAAGTTGTTGTAGTTTATTTTGTATACAGATCTTAGTGTGTTAATTAAGACATGATACATTTGTTACTAAGAACATAAGCAGGGTCAAAAGGTTACTTTGACTTGACTGTAGGCATTCTCGATTGAAGTCTGTAGGACCAACAGCCTCACAGGATACCGAAGTGAAACATCGCTTGCTTTGTGCTCGCTGTGTGCCGCGACGTGCAACTTCTAAAGTGTTGCGAGTGTCCATGGACTCCGCCAATTACTTAGCCTCAGGTGATATCTACGGTAGTACACTCGTAGGCCTCTTTCCAATAAAATACTAAAATCACGACGTACAGTACAAACTGACTTATTTCATAAGCTGAGATAAAGGTTCTAAAACAATTTACCAAATAAACAATATTAATGTATTGTCATAAGATTGGAATAACAACAATAGATATTAAAAAAACCGTGATATTTAAAATATATGTCGTATCATATCGTTCCCAGATACAACTACACAACCACTAGAATCGACATTTGAAATCCTTATAAACGCAGCAAAGCCATTTAGATTAACACCATTCGTAATAAATATTTCGAGGAAGGCAAAGTCAGTGCTGTAAGTCAACAAAAACTAAACAGATTATTGACAAGACAAAGAATGACAAAATCGTTGGTGCAATACACCGCAGTGAGTTTGGACGGTGGCCAGATTATAGGAAATCAGGTCGCCAGCGACACTTTCTATGAAGCTAAAATAGATGACGAAAGTTCAATGCGTGTTTACTATTGAGTTAGTGACGTTATGTAAGAAAAAGCAGAAGAAATGACAAATAAATGTAAGTCTAAATAGTTTGGGATATTTGTTAACAATTTCTAGTGTTTGGTTGCAATATTGGATAAATTTTTGGAAACGTAATTTCGCATTGTCATGGACTTAAGGAAGAAGGAGTCTGTCTACTAACCAGGGCTAACTATTGGTAAAAGCAAAAAGAAGAAAAAAAAATGGTTAAATAAAACACTAAAAGAGAGATTTAGAGAACACAAAAGTTTCTGAACAAGTTCATTGGAAAAATAAACGTGAAAACTTTAACTTGACTGGTCTGGTTACCTTGAAAATGTAAACCATGATAAGAAAAATAAAATTACGCCTTGAAATCTATATAACAATTTGTAAGTTTGTATGTTGGGAATTCTTTCACTTATAGCTATAATGTTTCTTAGTATATATGTATAATAGGCTATAGATTATACTTTATTTGTGTATCTTAGACGAAATTACGCTTTAAGCGCTGCTGTTTTTTAAATAAAAAAAAATTAAATTAGAGTCGTGCGATGCCGCGGGTGGATGCTAGTGATTGTTAAAAACAAAAATAAGAACTAGTCTTCTTTCGACAACCCTATATGTATATAATAAGTTTATTTTGCCTAGACCTTCTGAACTTTTCTGCAATACAGTAATACAGTAATTGTAATAACAAGTCAGCTATTTCTAGTTTCAGCTTAGCTCTATTTATGCGTGTGACCTTTAAATGGAAATATATCATTACTGCACGTAGAGTTGAGTGGCGCTGACGCATAATCATAATGCTTATACCGATAAAAGTATCAAACATATTTATAGCACTCAACCATTGTTTGGCATATGAACAGGATTTCTTACTTATTCGCACTTTAGATTTGGGATTTATTCATGTAAGCAATCTAAAAGTCTTAGGTTTATTTTTCGTTTGATGGTTTCTTTGCTAGTTTATGTTCTATAATATTTATATTGTAGCGATTTATCTCCATCATGTATTGTGGTAAAACGACTGATGAATGTTTCGCTGCCGGATTCTTGGTTTCCAGTGTGGCTCTTGGATTGGTAATTGGTTAGTGTTAAATAGATTTTTGAATGAGATACATCTGGTGAAATAGCCTCCTGTGACTAGTTAAGCCTTTCAGAATAGGCGATTTGAAGATAATGGGGTGGGCTTTGATTGGGCCCCTGGTAACCTGACTCACACAGAAAAACAACGTAAGTATTACCTCACGCTCGTTTTCTGTGAGGTTCACTACCATCAGTTGTGCCAAAGCATGACTCTCCCACATTTAAACTTGTGTTTTACTGTACGTAAATCAGTAAATTGGATGTGATGCCTCAAGATTAGTTATTTTAAATTTAGGTATTTTTTTAATTCTTAACAGTTTCACGACACAGTCACTCACCAAGTTAAAATAAGTCGTTATAAGCAGGAGGCCACATACGTGAAAATTAAAAAAGCAACTTTTGTTTAAAGTGTTACACGTGGTAAAAATAACCTCATCATATCGTAATAAAAAATCAAAAAATATTTGACGTTAAGCATAACACCTGAAATTACGCGTAACGTGACAAATAGCTGAATAAAACTGTTACTCTTGTACTAAAGACGTCACAGAAGTTTTTTCTTACGAAAATCTAGACGTGTTTACTTGTGTCTAGAATATTTAGTAGTTTCTCTAAAACGTTTTGGAAATGACATTAAGCTTTGATTAGTTTCGTCCCACGATTCCAGTTTTGATGGCGCCCAGAAATAAATATATCGTTGTTTTTAGAGCGCCAAGGAAATGCGTGATTTAGTGTAGTGTAAATAAAAATGTCAGTCAACCGCAAGAAATATGTTAAATATAACGTAACATTGCGCATGTATTCATCAGAAATAGGCAGGCGTGGATTTATGGCAGCCATGTTTTGTACGATCAGTTTTACGTACCGAGAAGACCTAGTGAAGCTTACATTTCTTCAAAAATTCCTCTTTGTGTGTTTGACTTCACTTTTCTCAGATGTCTTCAGTTTCCTGCACTGTATCAAGCACAGGTTACTCTGTAGGTCCCATTACAGAAATTTCTTCAATTACCAAAATTCAAATTATCAATTAGAATGTTTTCAAAAAAAATATTCCAATCCATCTCTTCTCGGTAGTTAGGTCAACCCACGAATGAGATAAACTAGAAAAATTACAAGTGAACTGAAACTAAAGTACGGCTAGAGCAACGACACAGCAATAAATAATGTACGCTCATAAACGTAAAAAAATATCAAACACGTATTTTAATTTTAAGTCCTGTGCCATTGAAATAAATTGTTGAATCATCGCATTTCTTAAAATATTTTGTTACGCTTATACCTACTTCTATTTCCGCAACCAAAACAATTTTAACTATCTGCTCCATTGGTACGAACGATGACTAATCATTCTTCAGTTTCTTTTTCTCACAAGTAGAAATCATATGCTTCTTAGCATGTAGGCACATAATAGAAGCTGTTACTTGATACTTGATGACGAAAGTCAGGATAGGCAGTTCGGTATTGTTGCTTGTAGCTGTAAGGCCTTTTTTGTGTGGTGTGTTCAAATGCCTTGAAAAATTAAATACAAACTCCCGTACTAATAAATGACCTAATTTCACAAGGAAACCGCAAAAGTAATTAAATGTAAATAAAAAACAAACAATTCTGGAAACAAATATAAAAACTATAACACACATGGTTTTTATATCAATCAACTGAACTTTAATCTGTGATGCTATTTGATTTATAACTGGTAAACACGGATACCATATTGCATTGGACGCAATGGCGAGAATCTATCAGCAAGCGTATATCCGCAGGAAATGTAAATATAGAACTGAATATTTTGAGTGATGCGCAGACAATGAATGAAGAACTGCGAAGTGCAGTGGCTAAATCGCATAAACGTTCAAAACATCTCTTACATTTTTGGTTACTTAAATGTATGCAAAAATGACAATACGCTGCTTATAAATATATTCTACTGCTTTTACATATGTTCATATTTCTAGTCATAAAGGACTGAACATTTCAATATTATGATGTATGATGAAGTTTACGACAACATTCATGGACTAATTTTAAAGTTAATTTGAAAGAAAAAATCAATTAGTGATGTGACACTGAAATTATAAACTTAGTGACAGATGTGGTTGGTAATATGGTACCCTAATAGTTTATGAAATATGATGAACATACTCCAAAAGCTAATGTTACAAAAAAGTCTTGATAAACTCCGTTGGTTACATTTTTAAGGGTAGGGGTTGTTTCCTTTGTAAAATAATATAGATATCTTTTAAAGACTTGTGTGAAATACAAATTATGTAATGAACAAAATTAAATGCTACTCACGTATATCTATGATCTCCAAACTGGTATGAATCAAAGTCTGCAAAATAATCACTATCACCAGCACACATAACTTCATATCCTTTGCCATGATCACCATCAGGCGTCCGAAGCACCAGCACTAAATCACCAGTAACCACTAAATTATTCGAAGAACACATTGATGTCACTATATCAGCCCAGTACACTTCTATTTCATCACCAGCAGTACCTTTTCATTTTCCAAATGGATCGTCCTTAGGTCCAAATATTTTTGGAACCGCTCCAAGATTTTCTTCAATATTTTTTTGTTTATCGCGGCCGAATACTATCTGAAACAAAATTATATTGCTTATTAATTTATTTATTACGTTGTTTTTCTGATTTGTTCAAATACTGCGGGATAAAAGGTCTTAATTTGAATTTAACAGGGTTGAGAATAATACTAGTTATCTGGTATTTGTGTTTCAAAATTCTCAGATTTAAGTTTTTACGAGTTCTATTAATTTTAGAAGTATAATATGACCTAGATCATGAACCAGTGATAGGTATGAAGACTTTAGATGTTCCTTGTGTAAATAGTCAATGGAAAGGTCAAAATTGAATTCTCAGTCACTGAAACTAGGTCTACTTGTAAACGCCACTTACAAAAAAGCAAATGAGATTTGGTTTGTCAAGTCCTTTTTTGTGTGACTATCAAAACAGTCCATGGTAGTAATAATAATGGGAAGTTTATTAAAAATAGTGAGTTGTTCAACATCTGTGTGGGTTCAATGGAAATTGGGTCGGCTTTATTATGTTCCGAATGTTACGTAATTAATGTGGATTCATTTGGAATTTCTATGAATGAAAGATTTTATTACAATGAAGTTTCAAAACATCTTGTGGGTACGTATGTAAACATTGGTTAGGAGTTTTTAAGAAAATGTTTATGTTACACTTCTAACTTGTATAACAACAATTTTATTATTTCAATGGAATTAGAATTTTTATTTCTATTCATTTGGTTCGTTTTATCGCTGACTATAGAAGGGACTTTCAATTTAATATTCGTCAAAATTCATATAGTAATCATTGTTTTATAATTGTATTTTCAGAAATCATCATCATCATCATCATCAGCCTATAAATGCCCACTGCTGAGCAAAGGCCTCTTCTCACATTAGGCGATTTCAAACTTATAATTAGAGATTATAAGTCCAGGTTTCCTCACGATGTTTACCTTCACCGTATTTCAGTGGTGTCTAAATAATCATAGAAAGTACATATAACTCGGAAAAAGTCACATTGGTACTTGCCAGGTCTCGAACTCACACCCTCATGCATGAGAAGCGGGCTCCTTAACCTCCCGGCCACCACCACATTATAATTTTCAGGAATACAAAGAATTCTTCAACCACAACTATAACTGTAAAGTACCATATTCTGACATCCGGATAACAAAACGTGTAGTAAATTCTCGAACAACAGTCACCGAACAAAAATGTCGCCAACTTCATAGAGGTGAGAGATCAAGTTATATTTGTGACTCGCGTCATACTTCCGCCGCTTCCTAATAATAATTCCCCTCTTTCCCTCCGAGCCCCTCTCACTCCGCGGATACGCTTCCTTTACCTTGAAATTGTTAATTAACTGATTTAATTAATGCACACAGGATACAATATTGTAGTTGACACGAGCCGCGTAATGGATGTTATGTTTTTTATATTACATCATGTTCATTTACGGGTGAAAAGTGAACAGGGGTGAACTGTTTTTATTTTGTGGGGCTTAAAGTTAATAGTAAAAAGTTTTGAATAATGTAATTGGTACAAAATATTATAATTATTAATAAAATCTAAAATAGCAATAGATAAATCAAATATTTTAAGATTTGTTTTCTGTCTAAAAATGTCGTGATATCATTTTCTGTAACCTACAAAAAGTATTTAAGACCACATTATGATACCAAACTCCCTTTTGATTTAAGATTTGTTTGACTGATTTTGATTTATTTTTTACTTTTACCTACCTATTTTCCTAAAACATTGCTTCCTTCTCTTTAGCCTTTTTTCCATCACAAATAAACAAATATTTAAATTCCCGACAAAGCAAAAGCAATTCAAACAGACCACCATTCTAAAAACACTACGAAATAAAAGCACTCTTTTAATTACATTACCGCTCTAGCACTAGAACATCAAACATACTCTAAATTAAACATTCAATGTAATTCGCACACCTAATTTGTGAACTGGCAGCATTTGTTTGCTCACTGAACGTATGCAGGACAATATAATTACGACAGCTAACGTCATTGGGACAAGCACGGCGTTGGATTTGCAGCCGAGGTCGCTTATTGACACTGGTCGGTCGCGAGCTAATTCCGTGGTGTAATTCTACGCGGAAAATAAGCAAATAAAGATTTTTTATTACTTTTTCTCTGTGTATGAAAAGACTATTTTCGTGCCACGTACGATTGCTCGTATACATTTTTATGAATAGTTTTCACATGAGATAATTTCCTTTGTGTTCAGTACTTTTGTTGATGCTGTGAATAATTTTCCTGTTTTCGTATTAATGAATGTAAAAATGTTTAAAGGAGAAAAAACTATCTAAATTTACGGAAGGTCGCGCTGTTCGTTTTTAAATTAGTTGACTAGCCGATAGGAATAAAAATCAATAATTATAGTCGCTGAAATCCATTATTTTTATCAAAACAGTTAAGAAGTTCTGATATTGAAGAGTATTAATTTTAAACAGTATTGAATGTGTGCCAAATATTTCAAATATCTGAACGAAATTTATAAGAAGACAATTTAAAAAAAATGGTATCAATTAATAAATTGATGATAAATTATTCAGTGTACCTAATATGGATTAAGGTAAATATTTTTTTTTATTTTACACATATTGTATGTAATAAGTATCATTTTATTATTCACAAATTTTCAAGTTCAATATCATGGAAACCACTGAACCGATTTTAATGAAACTCGGTACTTATACACAATAATAGTTTATCAAGGTTTAGAAACTGAATTAGGATAATTTTGGAAGAAGAGTTAAAAAAGACCGTAGTGAGTTTTTTTTTGACGAAATCGAATGTCAGACTGTTATTGACTAAAAATCACCTATTAATGATCCAGGCGGAGCCGTGGCACAACATTGCGCTTGACCCAAAAACTTCGTTTGAAAATTAAACAAAGATAAAATCACACGTTTCAAGATTTTTTTGGGTAGGTTCAATCCCAGTACGGAACAATTCTTTGTGTGCTCCACACATTGCTGTTTTAGGTGTGATGTGTTTGTGAAATTGTATGTTTGGAAACACACCCATGACATTGAAGAAAATCCTAAAAATTCTTAGCCAGTTTTAAACCATTGCAATGTTCCGTTACTACGTTAACTTTAAACTCATATTCTGCTTACGATTTTACCGTATCTAATATTTAGTTTACAAATGCGAGCAAACAAACTCAAGTGCTGACGTTTTAAGTGGAATTTTAGTATCTTCCATATATTCTCATATCGTTTCATACAGTATATGGCAATACTTACAGGTACAGAAACAATTTTTATTATGTAACTCATAACTGATCTATTACAATGGATAGCTACTCGTTAGTCTCGCTAAAAAATAGCCATTTTAGATTTACTTATTTAGTTTAAGATTATAATGATTTGTGGATATTTCTTTTCCATAAAAACTGTAATATTTATACTTTTTTTATTACTTTACTGAACGGAGTTCACCAGGTTAGCCTATTTCAGGATCCCAAAATTAAAATATTTGATTACTAGCTAATAGATGTAGGAAGATTTTTATAGCACTCAAGAACATTGTAGCTATCTTTCATTCAAAGAATTTTGGAAATCCGACCAGCGGTTCCAAATATTACCCCTACATACAAACTTCCAAATTTAATTATTTTCTCGTTATAATATTAGTACAGATCATAACAATTGCTATCTCCCTATAAAAATTGCTATCTCAATTCCAAAACCACCGCCCCACATTGATTCAATTCAAATTTAGAATATCACACTATACATCATCTGGTCCGCAACAAAATAATCTCGTGTGACGATTCAATAGCAACAAATTGCCCCTGTCAAGGTACCCTCATGATGGTATCTCGCGACGACATCGCATGTCGAGGGCGTTCGGTAACCATTGCCGATAAGATTGACGCCAGCCGACTCTAAATGCGGATGTGGCCGTTAATGCTCATTTATTTTTACATTTGCGTGATCTTTGATTGTGAGAGGAGATTAGTTGGTGGTATGTAACGTTTTAGAGGTTCCCCTTCTTTATTAAAGTACGTATTTTTTTCTACGGAGTTTGGTTAGTTCGTTGATTGGTGTTAGGGTTTTGGGCTTGATTAAATAGAAATATGTGAGTAATAAATAATATTTGCTTAACTACTGCTTAGAAATAACCATTCATATAAAAAAATGTAATGGTTATTAAAAGAACTAGCCACTCTCGCTCGGTTTCACCCGCTGATCGGCTTCTACACATCGTAGCGCGACGTATTATAGCATATGGAATTACTCGATAAATAGACTAACTAACACAAAAAGAGCTCTAAGAGATTAGCGCGTTCAAACAAACTATACAGCTTTATAATATTAGTATAGAAGTATAGATAAGTTTTGAATAGTAAAAAAAAACAATTTAAAAGAAATGGACACAAATGTCGAGAACTATAAAATAATATAATAGGTACGTACTAGAAGAAGAAAAAACTTAGTCGTATGTCTTTTGTCTATGTTTCCTAGAATTGTTCTTAAAGCAAAATAAGGAAAATAATCTTAAAAAATACCTTTCAATTTTTTTTATGTAATAGCTCTGCAAACGAGCTGACGGATTACCTGATGATAAGTAATTAGCGCCGCCCATGGACACCCTCAACGGAGGAGTTACGAGTGCGTTGCCGACCTTTTAGGTATTAGGGTTTTGGAGATTTAAGGATTGGGAGGGATCGGAGGAGGGGAAGAATTGGGCCTCCGGTAACCTCACTCACACGGCAAAACACAACGCTGTGGTTGTTTCACGCCAGTTTTCTGTGAGGCCGTGGTATCGTTCAGGTCGAGCCGACCCATTCGTGCCGAAGCATGGCTCTCCCACACTTGTTCCATATTCTTAAACGTATCTGTACTGTGTATGTAAAATATTGATCTTGGCCTGTTACTCGTATCTTATTCATCAATCTATCGATCTTTTAATCTTTTTTTATACAAGGGACTTCAAAGAAAAGATTTCTCTGAAACCCATTGAAAAATAGTTATTTATTATTTAATTACTTAAAGATGGTAGAATTCACATCAAAGGATAGGCTGATTTTATTCTTCTTTGAATGGATACAAGTCTATTGTGAACCCTATGTAGATTACCCAATTTTTATTATTCATATTTTTGTCATGTTATTAATGTTGTCAATTATTATTATTGGTATAAAATTTTACTTAATGATACAATCAGCATACTTATTACTTGAAAAATACGATTGAATAATTTAAAGTATATCAAAACATCAACAAAGTATGGATAACATGTGTAATAAAAAAAATACTTGTAATAACTATAAGCAAAGCTCGACTAGTTTCAAGTCTCAACGGGACTCATATTCATGAGCAGCGTACGCATCGCGGTGACGTCATGGACTTTTCTCACTTAATTCACATAGGCCGGTCATTATCACTACACAATATAAAACAAAGTCGCTTTCTCTGTCCGTATAGCCATGTTTATGCTTAAATCAAAACTATGCAACAGATTTTGATGCGATAGCGGCTTTTAATAGATAGAGTGATTTAAGAGGAAACTTGATATGTATTAACAACATACTTTAAATAGTGGAGTGAATTTAGTATAAGCATTGCACCCGAACGTAGCCGGGTGAGTCTCCAGATTTTATTAAATTTTATTAAATAAAGTACGTCCCACGATGTTTATTATACAAAAATAAAATGAAAGTGTCTTTAAATTTAATTGCATCGAAAAGTCGAAAATATTTAATAGCTTATTGTTGATGAACTCAAGTACTGAATTGTGCATATAAAATATCGTTCCTTGCCGAACTTTACTTCAAGAGGTAATAAAAAGCGTGAAAATTAAGTTAATAAACGTATCGAAAATATTTTATGTTCGCAGTTTTCTTTTTCCTAAGAGTGGGTGGAACACGTAATCCACCATAGCGGCTTACACTGGATTACTGGATGTCACTTGTCTTCGAATTACTTTGGTGTTCTTACGATGTTTTTCATTCGCCCTTCTTAGAATAAAAACCTCATTAATACTACGCATCTCGGGGCATGTTCAAACGTGGTCTGAAATTGTAAGAACTGGATCCAGTCTTAATGGTAATAAAGCTATTAATAAGTTTGCAGCCGTGAATTTGAAGGAAGCAAATTGGATGACAACATGGGATATGTAAAGTGTGTATCACATCACCTCATTAGCGGATTAGTACAGAGCACCACAGCTGAGCAAAAATTAAACCGCGTGAACTCTTTTCACTCTTCGAGAATTCAACTACCTAATAATTAAAAATTATCTTCCTCATAATGTTTTCTTTCACCATAAGAACGTCAGTCACAGTGGTATCTAAATAGAAAGTAAGACTTGGTTTCTCCCAAATTATAAACCCGTATGAGGGTAAATAAAAAGTGACCTTAACCACGCCGATTTTTGAGAGAGTGTCTGGATGTCCTATTAAAAACACAGAAGCATCAAGCTGGTTTTTCAAACAAAAATGTCATATAGAATACCACGAACGATACCACATTAAATTTTTATACAATTATTTATGTATCTAAAGAAAACGTCATGAACCGCCAGCTAGCTATGAAAATAGACTCAGCAAGATAAAATATAATTTCATAATATCTATTCATACGAACGCGAGTGTTGATTCAACAAACTACTGCTATTATCCGCTATTACGATGGTAACATTGTGATGGCTCTTGCCAATCAATTCTCTCGCACTTCAACACAAACGAATGTGAACCTTGATTTGTAAGATAGTTTGATTTACTAGAAGTGGGAGATTTATGTCTGCTCATTGATTTAGGAGTTGGCGAAGATTCGGGATTGAATTTTGAGAAAAGCCTAAGAGTAAAGGTCTCGTTTGTAAAGACTATTGAACTTGGTGGTAAAAATGACTTCTATAAAGGTCTGAAATTTATCAATGTAAGATTCTTATCGATGTCCAACTGTACGCTAACAGCGACAAAATCTTTTTCAAAGTAGAAAATTGACTCAATGCAGTACTCAATGTTTCTTTTTGCAAGCAAGAGCAAGGAAATTCATCAAATGACTTCTCTCATCCTAATACAACACGTCAACTTTTACCGACTAAAACCCGCCCCGTTCCTTCTCCTGCTCCAGGATGAGGTCGTGGTACACTATCGTGCTTGACCTTATTCTTAATCTAGCTAAAACATGATTTTACATGATCCAAATGCTAAGAATTTATAAAATGACACTAATTTATATTTAACGATTATTCAAATTCTAAACCAACTAATTCGATCATATTTCCACCTAAATTTATCTATGAAATTAAATCCAAAAACCATATTTCTATTATAATCCAAAACAGCGTTAAACCACTTTGCTTTTGGAAATACAAATGGTTGAATACTAAAATAAAACAAGGGGCAATTCATAGCCCATATTTTTAGCTCCGTTTAATTTCAAATGAAAATTCAAAGGCATAAAGTTTTGGTGGCATAAAGGAGTACCATGATTCACATAGCTGATACTAATTGCCGTGGCGCCAACGAGACAGAAATTTATTTAAATCCAACCACAGACAATTCTGAGAATCTTAATAGATGTTTAAGATGACATTGTATAAATAAATGGAAGTACCCCTTTGAAAGCCGATGGTTTCAAATAAATAAAGTGCTGATTGAATAAGTGCTTAAGTAAGTTGTGGGTGGAAGAAAAATTGTGCAGCTTTTTATAGAACTTCAAATGCAGTAATGGGTTTTGTGGTTGATATTGTTTTGCTTGGTGGTATATGATGCAGACATGTTTAAATTACTCAGGGTGGAATTTAATCTGAACATATAAAACATAACATAGAAAATGGCACGCGATAGTATATTATGTCGAAAGAAGTAGCTACAAATAAAAAAAATCTGTGATTCAGAGAAACTATTTAGAATAATACATTATTGTGTAACCTATTAAAAGTTTCACCTTAAAATTTATTTCGAGGCCTATTCTTGCAAAAGCACCTCTAGTCCCAATATCCCAAAAACTAAACATCATTATAAAATGCAACATCGTGTTCAAACAAACACAAATACAATTTAGTACAAACACGTGATCACCTACATTCAGTTCGAAATCAATCTTGACATACACTTATGAAAGCAAAATAACCAATAAATCTTAATATTTACCTTCATCTAAAGATTCACAGTGTTTACTGGGAAAATATTGCATATCACAGTCGACCCAATTCTATCAACTTTTAAAATCATTTCCGAGAATATGTAGTCTTGTGAAAACAATAAATATGGATAGAATATTAAAAGTTATATTATGGCTTGTGGCAACAGTAAAACGCTACAGTAGAAAAAAATTACCTTTTCCCGCACCTGCAGCATTGTTTTGATCCTAACTTCCAAACTAATATTATAAATTCGAAAGTAACTCTGTCTGTCTGTTTTTTCTTTACGCTTGAACTACAGAACCGATTTCTGCGATATTTGGTACAGACATAGTTTGGAACTCTAGAAAGGACATAAGATAGTTTGTATACCTAAAATCTGCAAGAAGTCAATATTCCACGTGAACGAAATCGCTGACGAAAGCTAGTAAAAATGTAATTGGATTAAATAGAGATACGGCTCTATAAATTCCAACCCACCTGATAAGCCACAAAGAGCCAAAAGACTGCCACAGATGGGGCCAATAGGGCCGATATACAGTCGGGGTTGCGGGGACAACTGCAACAAGGTTCCGCAACCTTGGTCTGAAGCAGGAGAAGGAACGAGGTGATTTTTGGTCAGTAAGCGTCTAATACTTCCTCTCGCCACAACCGCCGAAGAGAATTGATGGTTGTCCCAACACAAAAGAAAATCTGATAAGCGTTGCGACAGTGGGAAACTATTTTTATTTTATGTATAGGAAGCTCAAAATATAGCAGTGGAATGATGTCATATGGTTAAAATGAATATGCTATTATGCAGATCCCCCTATTTTAAGCGATGCCGCGGCGTTTTCTGAACGCTTTCAAGCTAATTAAATTAATAGGTTGGTTTTTAAAACATATTTGACTGGTCATATCTTTTGGACAGATTGGGGTAAGAATACAGACAGATATTAAAGACTGCCCGTATACATTTAGATTTATTTAGACGTTTCAAATGTGGGTTGTTTAATGTGAATTTTATTGGTCATTTTAATTTTAATTTTGTTCTAACATCATATTCCAAAATTGTTATGGATATTTCTCCTCACTTATAACGGTTTAGATAATTTAAAATGTTGTTTTTTTAGTTATGTAATATTACATACAATAATGTTCATAAATTATTGTTTACTATAACAAAAAAACTACTTAGAATCATGTTCCGTTACTATTATTTACACAATGACAATTCCATCATTAATATTAAAATTGTTTTCTTTGAATCTTATGTCATTGTACTGTACTGCACCCGGAAAAATTTCAACTTTGGACTCATATTTCATTTTGACGACCCAAAATATATCATTATCAAAAATTTTATTTATAACTACGTCAATCATATCCACATTTTTGTAGTCCCCTCGCATAGCAACCCTTGTCTATCCCCACACCATTAATCATCCTGACTGAAAGTTTCTATAATTAGTTAAAATATTTCGAACAATGCGTACGACATCATCTTTGGCCACAGAAAGTGCTGCCGCTCGTCTCAAATCATCTACAGTTTACAATATGTCACTTAGATCAAAGAACTTAACATCAAACGTTAGGGTAATGAGTAGCAAAGAATTTTCAGCTCTCAAAATTTACTCTACTACTAGATAATAAAGTTGATTTTCGTTTGCTTTAGAGCCAAACTCCTAAAAGAATACAGGTTGCAGAGATTTATTGGTCGTCTTTTTTTAACTTGACGACAAACTTGGATGTTCAGCTAAATATATACTTTAATTATTGCTTGTTTATAATACGTTTGACGTACATTTTATGTGTTCATCTATTTTTTTCCTTTTCGTTTTATTTTAGTTTGATTCCGTGCGAGAATCTGTTTGGACAGCGACTACCCTCTGTCACCAGGAATATCTTGAAAACAGTTTTTGGATTGATATTTGTGTATCTTTCTCAATGTTTTCCCTCAGGAAATATATCGTGCTCGTGATAGTGTTTGAGAAAAAGTAAGGGAAGTAAAAATAGTTTACTATCTTTTGCACGTGTTGCGCATTGCGTATGTGAAATTGTTCTGTTTTGAATGTTGGTTGTAATCCGATTGTATTGGTAGCACTAGTGTGTTAGTAGCCACTAAATAACTAAGAGCATTATTGATTGAAAAAATATACGGTATAAAGAATGAAATAGCTATGAAAATTGGTTTTTAATATATTTTGCGCCCTTAGCACCATCGTCATAAAAGTTCCAGATAATCTTATGTGAGACATAAATTATACAAATAACGTTCCATATACGAATGTAACTGATACATAGCGGTGATTTAGACATTGTGACACAAGTCCTTGCTATCAGTAGTTATTCTTTATGGCCTAATTTATTTATTTCTACCTTAACTAAATATTACTTCTGTGAATTAAAACGATGCTGATTTACAAATGAAAATCTAATTTAAGACAAAGCACTTAAGATTAAAATCGAATAAAGAAGAAATAGTGTGACGTAAAGAGCCACGTGCGATGAAAATGTTTATAATTACTCGTAAATTTAATTATATAAAGGGCTATAAATAAATTAATTAGTCCACTCTGCTCAATAGAGGGTCATAAAGCTGTAGTGTGTAAACATAAGTTAAAGTTTATTGAATGAAAAAGTAATAAAAATGTTGATCATGTTTAGTTCAAGGCCCTATTGAGGCAGACCAGCTTTATGCTCCTGTTTTTGGACTAATAAAGAATTTTTTTTTGTTTTTAAAAAAACGTTGCCCCACATTAGGATTTTCTACTGTGGTGGGTGCGTTTACAAACATACAATAACACATGCACATCACACCCAGAGAACTGTTGTTCCGGGTTGTTTGTGTGATCTATGGATCACACAAAGAGTTGTTCCGTGCGGGAATCGAACCCGCGGCACGTTGCGCGGCAGCTAGTTGCCCGGCCACCGCGCCAACCGTGCAGTCAAATTAAGCTATTGCACGTATTATGCTGTGATTTGCTGATTTACTCTTTACAAAGGAGGTACTAATAGATAGATAGTAAAAAGTGTAACAAGGAATGATAATCACTGCATAGTATAAAACCATGGCGCTATCTTTAAAAATACGCAACGGATTTTGATGCGATTTTTTTATAGATTGAGCGAATGAAAAGAATTGTAGTAAGTTAGTATCAGCCTTGAAAGCGTGCGAAGACCGGGCGTGTCGCTAGTAATTCAGATAATATGGGATTACAATTTATTGCTGTATTTGCGAAAATAAAATAGGTGGACAGAGAAATGACATTCAAAAATCTACGATTGCAATAGCTAGTAAATCTATAAAGCAGGCAGGCATTGAGAGGATTTTGAAACAGATTTGTGTCAAACAAATCTGTTTCAAAATCCTCTCAAGGACGTGGTCTGAATACCGGGGTTGCAGGTCAAGCGCCTCGGCTTGGAGTATGAGAAGGAACGGATAGGTTTTAAGTCATCTCTCGTTCCACCCAAGACGAGAGAAGCCATTTGATTTGATGTCTGAATTATACAATCAAACAATACATCGCAAAAAACATTACACAACAGAATATCTCACTTATGCTCATGTCAATCTTCCTTGACGACAGCGGGACTTCTTTGAGTCAAACTATTAGAGCATAATCGAACAAAAAGTTGCCCCATTTCCTTCAAAACTGTCCCAAAATTGATTGACAGACATACAGAAAATATAAACGTTGAAGACATTCGCCTCTCGCCACAAAACCTAAGTGTTGTACTAAAGAATTCTTTTATAATGTAAATAGTTACCCAGTTAACGATTGTACTTGGAAATAGGTCAAGCGCGAGCCGCTCCGCTGTGGGATGGTAATCGCGTTCAAACATAAGTATGTTCTTATTGTTGTTATTCTTTAGAAAATGTTCTGTATGGAATTTTCAAGTATGTGTTTTGAAAAAACAGTCGAAACGGTGTTTTGACGACCTGAATGGCGCAGTAGCTGTGCAATTGTTAATCTCGCTCTTGTGTTTTTTAGGATGATGAATGGGTACGCTAGTTGCTTGTAATTATCTTTTACCAAACCTTTTTTTACACTACAAATATTTTAAGAATCTTTTCTCTAATATAAGATGATAACTCTTATTAAAATGCTATTTTTTGTGAACGCAATAACGAATGAAAAGAGTATTCTATTTGTCCATTAGCTGTAACATTGTCTTCAAGTTTATTGACTGTTCTTTACTATAACCTATCCCTGTACATTACAAAATAAAACAATTATATAATAATATTTCAGTCAGTACGATCTCCAATAACAATCGGCAAACTCCATTCGATGATTGGTAATAATAAGTACCTAACGGATTATCACATTATGTACCAAGCAATAATGTCTATCCCCACGTATTACAAAAAGGCAACCTTCCCACAAAGTATTCGTGACAAAGCGAGTGCTGTGTAGCTGAGTTGTAGAGAGCATTTACAAAACAAACAGATATGGCCTTCAATTAGCCACGGACTTCAGTCACGCGATGCAGTTATGCAGTCATTGTAGGTTACCACGAATTGTTTTCAAGTATATGGAATTAGCCTTCTCAGCCCTTGGGAAATTGAGGGGTGTAAATTAAAGACAAGTTTTCACGTAATAAATTAATTATTATATTTAAAAGCCCGCTTCGCAACGTTTGCCAATGCTGCTCGTGAATGTAAGCGTCTAACAGGGCTTGATACTTATAGAGCTCCTCGTCAAGCAAACACATGAGTAGTTGTATATTTTATATTGCAACTGGTAATGAAAAAGTTGAGGTAGGGTTCGTGATGTCGTGGTGGCCCGAAGGTTAAGGAGCCCACTTCTCGTGCATGAGTGTGGGATTGAAACCTGGCAAGTACCAATGTGACTTTTTCCGAGTTATATGTACTTTCTATGATTATTTCGACACCACTGGCATACGGTAAAGGTAAACATTGTGAGGAAACCTGGACTTATAGTTTCTAATTAAAAGTTTGAAATCGCCAACCTGCATAGAGCAAGCATGGTGATTAATCCTCACACCTTCTTCGTATGAGACCCTTTGCTCAGCAGTGGGCACTTATAGGCTGATGATGATGATGATGATGATACCTAAGTTTACAAATCAGAGGTTAGAATAAAATATCAAAAAAGACGTTAATAGAGAGTTATAAAAGAAAGAAAATAAAGAATAGGTCTTTTTAAATGCAGGCACACGAGGTGGTTTAATCTAATGTTTTTTCCTATGAAATCATATGATTTTTTATCCTACTAATATTATAAATGTGAAAGATTATGAGAATATGTATATGGAAATATGTTTGTTATTCTTACACTCAAAAACGGCGGGCGGTTTTGGTTAAAATTTGGCAAGAAGTTAGATTTGATTAAAGCATAGGCTTTTTATCAACGTGCCATAGTTTTTATATATCTTAAATAACACGTTTATAATAACACATTCAATTGGTATAAACTGCAACACTCATGTGACTGCACTCTATAAATTGCAGTTAATAGATGTGCTACTATCATAGGATTATCTTACACCTCATCATAATGGAATGAGATCTGTCTGTCTGTCCTATCAGATTCGACCAATGAACATTCTTCACTGTTTGTTAGCTTTGTGAATTGTGGCGTTTTGACTGTGACAGTAATATCAGTCTTAACTAGATAAGAAAAAAATAGTTTTGAGATTGCACTCTGAATAATATGAATAAAGAAAATAATTATATTTTAGGCATCTGAAACTACCACACTTCAAGATACAGGCATCTTAAGAGAATCGTTAACGCCAAGCATTGATGTGTAATTGTCAAATACGTCTACGTGCAAGAAGAGCCTTTTGCGCAACAGTGGGCATTCAGAGGCTGTATGATATTAAGAGCACTGAGAGTAATCCTATAAGTAAAAGTCAAAATCATTTGTTTCAAATGAAACGTCAAAATAGAGAAGTAGTCTGTTAGTCTGATCGTCAGTGACGCTAGGTGCTCATTCCAAATTGTAGATTCTGATAGAGAAGAACGAGGAAGAAACTCCATCGTTACGAGGTACTTCGGGTTGGGGGCAAGTAAGTAACCAAGCTTAAGTTTAAGCTAGTTTTACAGGTGGAAATATATCATTATTAATTAAATGTTTGCCCTAGCAACATCCTTGATGTTCTGGACGTTAATCCTCTACGATAATCAATAATGTGGTATAACTATTTCCTTAGAAGACCACTACATAATAAAGTTGAACGGTTCTTTCCTGTTACTTTAAATTTTCTGAGATATTAAGAAGTTGTTTGAGCATTTGGGTTAGGGGTTAGTAAAAGTTTTATGTTTCTCTGAGTAAATATTAGTGCTATCCAGTTCTCACATAATCGAACCAACTTAATTGTATACCAAAGAAACTGTATACGAGTATAAAACGGATTTAAAAACAGTAACCATAGAGTTTCTTACTAGGTCTTCTCCGTCTGCACTTTGGAACAAGCAAATAGCTACACAAACTTTGACAACACAGTAACACTTTTTATCTTCGAGCCTGTCTGTAAGGGCCTTTTTGAAGTAAATAATGATTATGACTTAGAAATGGGAAGGATTCGGCTTCCAGTAACTACAATCACACGACACAAGCGTTGTTTCAGACCGGTATTCCAAGCAGCCGTGGTATCACTCCAATCAAGCCGAACAACACGGCAAGGATGGCAACACTCACACATAAAATATTGACAAATGATTGCAATCTATTTACAATAGCGACATACCTTCAAAACATTTATTCCCCACAAATAAAAGTCAACACGAAACGATTGAGTTATCCGGGACTATTAATAACAATAAGCCGGGTACACACAGGAGGAAGCTGCGGCAAGCGGATGATTAATGTGCAGTCAATAGTGTGCACCCGCCTACTGTCCAGCTGATTGAAGTTTTATTGGCGTTATATTGTTGTAAGGGATGGGGTGAGTTCCACTAGTCTGCGTTCAACTCACGCTTGCTTAGAAAAACGTGAGTTGTGTAGTAAAGTGATAACTTATTCTTATTGCTACTTGCTCATTGTTTAAAATGTAGTAATGTAGTGTAGCCTATAAGTGACAGCTGCTGAGCAAAGGCCTCTTCTCACACGGAGAAGGTTGAGTATTTAAGCGTGAACGCTTGGTCAACGCGTATTGGCGATTTAAACTTATTAAAATTATAAGTCTAAGTTTCCTCACGAGAATTCTTCATCGTATGTCAGTGGCATCTAAATAATCATAGAAAGTACATATAACTCGGAAGAAGTCACATTTAAGAATGGGTTGGCTCGACCGGAGTGATACCACGGCCTCACAGAATACCGGCGTGAAACAACCCACAGCATTGTGTTTCACCGTGTGAGTGAGGTTACCGGAGGCCCAATCCCTCCCCCTCCCTTATCCCTTCCCGACCCTTATATCCCCAACCCCTATCCCCAAAAGGCCGGCAACGCACTCGTAACTCCTTTGGTGTTGCGGGTGTCCATAGTCGGCGCCGATTTCCTACCATCAGGTAATCCGTCCGCTCGTTTGCCGATTTATACCAAAAAAAAAGTCACATTGCATTGGTGTAACAAGACTTAAAGCTGACATCGTGCATTGATAAGACAAATTCATAACAAATCAAATTAAATAATTTTATGAAAATGACAAAAATATAGGTACTTTTATAATTATGGATATTTATGAGATACAAACTTGTGAGATACCTACATTGTTTTTTCCTTTATAATAAAATGTAAAATATATCGTCTCATTAATTAATGAAATATGATTAACTATTTTTTCTTTTTAAATGTTATGGTTGTTCGTGCGTAACTTGTGGATACGCTGAATTGATAAAATCTACCACATAATAAGGTGGAAATAATATCAGATAGTAACGCATGACAGACGCGCAGAAAATAAAATTAAAACTTGCATGGACATGTAAGTAGTACTTCTTCAATTTTCTTTAAGTAAGGAAGTTTTTATATTTGTTTTTTCATTCAGTAAAGGATAAGACAAAAAGACCAACGTGCCAGTTGGTAAAAGCTTCCACGCAGAACATTAATTTACAAAATATTTTTTTTTTAGAATATGATACTAAACTATTTTAATACAACGAAAGCCGACATCAATTATTCTAATTGAACTTTATGGTTTCCGTTAAATTATATTTTTAACTATCACTTACACACCCGCACTTTTGGACGGATACACAAATATGTATATAGGTTGGTCACCAAATAAAAATATTTATGGAAATCATTGTGAATAAGGTGATGACGAAAGGACGTTTTCTATCCTAATATTATAAATAGGTAATATGTGTAATTTGTAAGTTTTTTTTTGTTTCACTGATAGCTAGCTATAATGTTCTTGAGTGCTATAGGATATAAAACATTACTTTAGGGCCAGTAGGAGCCGAGCAGCGGGTGGATCCACGCGACAGTAGTTTGTTATATATAAAACTAGCTACATTCGCGCGGTTTCACCCGCCTTTCGGCTCCATTTAATCGTGGCGTGATGTTTTATAGCCTATAGCACTCAGGAACATTGTAGTTATGTATCAGTGAAAGAATTTTGACAAGCCGACCAGCGCTTCCAAAGATTACCCCCTACATACAAACTTACACACTTACAAATTTTACCTCTTTTTATAATATTCGTATAAATAAAATGAGTCCTAAATCGTATCTTTAGGGCCAGTATCATACATAAATGAAATGTTAACTTTTTTTCTTGTTTTTTTCGGCGATAGTGTATGTTGTTATTGTTAGTTATGATGGGAGCCCTTCGTTTCTCCTTTTACAGAATATAAACAAATAGAAAGCATTATTTTAAAACAATGTTCTAATTTAATAAACCGAACAAACTCTATATTACATGGTACCCATTGCGCGACCGTCAGTTACGGTTGCAACAACTCGAAAAACGAGCCTACCAGCAGATAACAATTTTTCAACCCAGAAACCATTATATCCCAAAGTAAAATATAATTTCTCACTATAAAAATGCTTTAAAGAACACTCAACAAATGTCCCAAAACGGTGAAATTTTGCAAAAGGACAAAAAACAAACCGCATTCCGCGCCATCGTTCCACCATCAAAACGTTTTCAAGCATAATCTGACGTCATAATACATTTTCACAAAATTCGGACGCCTTAATTCGTTCCATTAGCAGGCTCTAAGAAAAACAGGCCCCGACTTGTTTTTAGATTTGTCTTAAAACGTGACAAATCCGTCTTTCTACGGACCTTATTGTTTGATTTAAAAACCCTGTTTAGATTTAAGTGTAAGGAGGATTTTTTTATTTAAGTATTTTGTTCCATTAGTCGGCTATTTTGTGAGGCTAGACATTTATAATTTATATTAAGTGTTGGAGTAGGTGTTTTTGATAGAACATTACGTTGTTTCTAAATTAATATTATAAAGATGTAAAATTTGTAGGTTTGTCTGTAGGGGGTAATTTGGAACCGCTGATCGGATTAAGAAAATTCTTTCACTGATAGATAGCTACAATGTTCCTGAGTGCTGGCTATAAAACATCAAGCTACGATCAAATAAAACCGCACGAGAGCAGCTAGTTTTAAAATATAAGGAAATAATGTTTTATCACGATTACCCAAAATCAGTGAGGAAAAGAATATCCATAGAATATCGATTTAAAAAAAAAGAATGTACCTATCTAATTTGACATCGCATAAGACTATTGATATATAATGATTTATTTACTGTTTCTTTTAAGGTATTGGTTTTTTTTATTGAGGAAAGTAAATCTGCAGAAAATAATTCCAACACTTAATGTGTGTATATGTTACCGGAAATGTATGAAACCTAGGAATTATATACAATTCGATCGACGAGAATCTCTCGTATAAAGTACATATCAAACATCTATCAGGTCGAGTCAGAAAACTCATATACATCATGAAAAAACTCAGAGACCGCACACCAAAAGATACACTTCTCATGGTATATTACGCCATATGCCAGTCCATTATTCAATACGGCATATCTACTTGGGGAGGAGCGGGAAAAACCACACTCATAGACCTTGAAAGATCCCAAAGGGCAGTGATCAAAGTACTCCTTAAGAAGCCATGGCTCTATCCAACAGATACCCTATATAAAGAATTAGGAGTTCTGCGTGTCCGTCAACTATTTATCCTTAACGCATACTTACAAGCACACAAATCCCTGAAAAAAAGACCAGACTACAACGCACTCACCTCAAAACGCATATTCAAAATCCCAATACCACGCACAACCTCCCTCTTAACCAGACGATCCCCTACCTACCTCCACACAACTGTCTTTAACAACGTTCATTGCAGGTTACCTCTTGACACAAATGAGCTGCCACTTTCCTCATGTAAGAAGATATTAAAGAAATGGTTAAAAGAACTTTCATACGAAGAGACAGAAAATATTCTTACAACACAATCTACAATCGAAAGGTCGCACTAACACGCACAAAACACACATACACACACACGCGCACGCACGCACGCACGTACGCACGCACGCACGCACACACACACACACACACACACACACACACACACACACACACACACACACACACACACACACACACACACACACACACACACACACACACTCACTCACACACACACACAAGCGCGAGCACGCGCGCACACATCATTCATCATCATCAACATCAACTTGAGACTGATAAGCTAAGTTCAAGTAAACTTTAAACTAAGCATATTATTATTTAATTTTAACTACTTTTTGTACCTTTATAATTTCCTTTCACTGTATACAACGAGACAAATTTAATTTTAAGAAGATGCTTAAATTAATTTAATATTAAGTTGTTCCTTTTCAATTTTTTGTTTAAGTTTAATTATTGATTTTTTTGATTATTTTTCATATTTTTTTAAGTTTCTATTTCTGTCCACAACCTGACCGACTTTTAACTAAAGTTTTTAGATAACCGCAACTCGGGACCTCAAGATACAGGCCTCGCCTAGTTTGGGGACCGCCGCTCCTAAAAGCAATGTCCGCTAACAACACTAAGTTACAACAAACAATTGTACCTAATTATAACTAAACTTTAAGGCAAACTTATGTAACTGTGGATAAATAAATTTTATTATTATTATTTGTTTGTTCTTTCCTATCACGGGACCACAGGGTCCCGGACCTTTGGAAGGCGTACGAGGGGCCGAAGCCAACTCGCAGAGGCCCGTTGAACAGTTTTAATCTAAATGTGATGGGACATCAGCCGGCAATTATCCCTGTATGCACTACAAAAGTGCACCCAAGGACAATCCCCGGTTGATGGAGGACTATTGCGAAATGTGGTAAAAAATTATAGGGTTATGGGTATGGGTTGCTATGGACTGGTGGATGAAAACTATGGAAATACTATGGCCCCTGCCCCTGACCAATATTGATACATACGGATAAACAGGCAGGGGGTGACTGGCAAACTCAATTAATGGGCCCCCGGAAACGGCCGCTAGCATGTAGCGACACGGGGGCAACATACGTTGAGCTGCTTGGGGAAGGAGAGGCATCCCACGGCTATCAGAGCAATCCCGGAAGTACGGTCAAGACCCCTACCAGCATCTTACTGAGATACATCCTTCCCCCGAGTCTCCTTCAACTCCTACTCTTGCGAATCTCCACTCAAGCCAGCCAATTAAGGCAAGAATGAGGTAGGAGGGCTTGTTCTTCATCAGTGTTCACTCCAGCTTGTCACGAGGACTAACCGGAGAGAGAAGAACAAGACACCTCCCGGGAGTCAGGTCCGTGGGGTCGCCACTGCCCAACAGCTCGCCACAAGCTGCCTTGCGGATCTCATTATTATTATTATTATTATAATTACTAGGAAATGTATACAATTCCGAAGCTATATAGGAAATGTGTAAAATATTGTTCCAAACATTATTTAAAACACACATATCCTGGGAAATGTATACATTTCCTAGGAATTGTATAAAATTCCTATATCGTATTAGGAAATGTATAAAACCATGCTTTCTATGAATAAAATTAATAAAACACGTTGTTAAACTTAGAAACAGATTTATTATTAAGACTCCGGTTGAAACAATTAGGTAACAATCACATCGTAAAATACAATATCTTCTTCCGGCTTACTAAATAAGCTACAAAAACAAAACTATTTACTAAATTTTAAGGCCCATCTAGCACAAAAACTACTTATATTTTCTTATAAAGCTCTATCATTTGGTAACTAATCAGTCTGTCAATTAAACAGTAATACGCCGTAGAAACGCATACGAATGGACATCTTTAAAGTAATACATTTCCGTTAGCTATTTAGGAAATGTATAGATTTACTAGGAAATGTGTGTTATAAAATTTATTTCACACATTTCCGAGCAAATTTAGGAATTATATAAATTTCCTAGGAATTGCATACAATGACGGATTACATACATTTCCGTTAACATATATATTACAACAATTAATGTGTGTTGTGTGCGAACTCATAAATAAAAATTCAAAAATAAATTTAAGAACTATTCGACTTAGCAAAACATGAATATGTCTATGTATATCAAGTCCATTAGATGTCAAAACAAAAGCATCTTTTCAAAGTCAGCATATTAAAGACATTATTTATTTATTTCCATAATAGTTCATCAAAGTATAAAATAGGTCCAGCATGCATGATTGCCGTTGCATGGGAGACATAACACATTTGTTTATAGGCGTCATTTGATCGTAATTAGGGACAGATTGTCAGTCAACTGAAGCAGACCACCAACAATGACTAATTAATAACAGGAGTCAAGAAAATTGTGAGGCATTTAATAATTATTTTAAGTGTGGGAGAGCCATGTTTGTGTAATAGGTCAATAAACGAGGAAATGGATGACATAGTCACAAGTGCCTTGCCGGCCTTTTGCAACATTTGTCCCCAATTCAAAGACCCAATAGACCACCACAGATGGGGACCTACAGGGCTGATGTTCAACCGAAGTTGCGGGGCAAGCGCAATGAGGCACCGCGGCCACGACCTAAAGCAGGAGAAGGAACGGGAGGGGGGGTTTAGTCAGTAAGAGTCTGACACTCTCTCTCGCCTTACCCTGGGCGGGAGAAGTCATTTGATGATTTTCCCCTGACAATAAAATCGTTGTATCACGCCGGTTATTTGTGAGGCCGTAACATCACTCTGGTCGAGCCAACCGATTCATGCCGAAGCATAGCTCTTCCACACTTGTAAGATTACGTTAGAAAATCTATGATTTTATTAACATTTCCCGTCTAAATCTTACTCTGAACCCACGCATTCCTGTGCAAATATGGAGCCACGTCCATTGAAACCTATGATTCAGGCCACGATCAATTTGCGTTGTCGATTTGCGGAGTAATCGCTCTATGGGTCACACGACCGGCATAGGGGACTCACCTGCTCAATTTGAAACATCCTCTTTCAACTATGTGTAGCTATTTATGTACAGTATGGACGAAAATATGTTGTAGAAGCCATTCTAAGTTTGTATTTTTTAGTTTGGGAGAGCCGAGACTGATGATACGACGACGGCTCTACAGAAAACCGGCGTAAAACTACCATAGCGTGGTGTGTCTAAGGTTTTTTGCCTCACACTAAAAGATTTTCTCCTGTGTCGTGTGTGCGTTTACAAATATACAATTTCACATATACATCACATCCAGACCTAGAACAACAATTTTTAGATCACACAAAGTGTTGTTCCGTGAGGGATCCGGACCCGCGACATGTTGCGTGGCAACCAATTGCCAATCCAGCGCGCCAAACGTGCAATATCATATATTAGGTTATCGAAGGTCGTCTTTCCCCTCTCCTATTTGTAAACCCCTATTTGCTTCACATCTCTAACCCCCAATAGGCTTGTAATGCACTCATAACTCCTGTTACTGTCTTATCCTGTGGTGTTGCGGATGTCCATGGGCGGTGTCGGTTGCTTAGTATCAGGTCACTTTCAGGTAAACAAAACAAATATATATATATATCGGGTAAGATACGTTGAATATAACTCAATCATATTTTGCGTAATTAGGGATTCGAGCCCGACATCCTTTGCTCACCAGTACCTATTATTTAAAAGCTACTGTTTAGTTATATCACTCAATAACACCCTCAAATCATTATTATACCAAACAATTAACTCTAACAACCACAAAAAAAAAACACATATTCGTGGACGATATTTCGAATATAAAAAATTTGTGCCGAGCAAATATTTTATGAAATATCTTAAAATTTTATTGAATAAATAAAACTAAATAATACGTAAAATTGTTTTTATTATTGCTGACTAATATGATAGCTCTTGGTGCGTTAATAATAAATAAATATAGGTATCGTCGTCTTTTGAGAAAAAAAAATATCGCAATAAAGTTACATTAATAAAATAAATGAAATAGAAAAAAGAAACTGTCACAGACTAGACAAATGTACCGATACCGAGTCTAAATTAATATTACACTGTTATGGATAGGTACATAAATATTTATTTCGGTGTGCTTTTAAATTGTAAATTGGACCCTTTTCTTTCGATGATGCGGACTGAATTTCATGGAATATTTGTGATAAAAAATTACACCTTCTTTTTAATTTTTGCAGTTCAAAATGTAAACAACTAAAAGTGCTGAAATAGCTATTCCTAATTCTATTTGTAATATAGTCTAAGCATGTTGTATTGTAAAATCTTCTTACTTTATTTTCTACTAGCCATTCTCGCGCGGTTTCACTCGCTGCTCAGCTCCATTTGACCGTAGTGTGATGTTTTATTACCTATAGCACTCAGGAATATTGTAGCTATCTATCAGTGAAAGAACTTTGGCAATCTGATCAGCGGTTCCAACGGTTACCCCCTACATACAAACTTACAAACATACAAACTTACAAATTTTACCTCTTTATAATACTAGTATAGACTAGCTTCCACGCGCGGCTTCGTCCGCGTGGTACGTTGATAAAATGTAGCCTATTGCTTCCATCTTATGCCTGTGTAAAATTTCATCCAGATCCATCCAGCCGTTTTGGCGAAATGGAGTAATAAACATCCAAACATCGTAACTTTCGCTTACATAATAAGTATTAGTAAGAAGTAAGAATTTTTTACAATCTAAATTTTAAATAAAATTACAAACAACTTGAAACACAGTATGTACTAAATAATACACGAGCACCGTGTAACTCAAGTTATAAATGAGCGGCTTATCACTAAGTTGGGTTAAGCCGACGCTGGCCTAGTAATGGATGCGCCGTATGTATTCCGCGGTTTTTCATATCAACGCCTATCATAAACTCATTTATAATTTTCTTTTATAAGGGTTGATTTTGTTTATTGTATCACCAATTGGTTTCTTCAAACGTGAAAAAACTAACAGAAAACCGTCGTGAAACAACGACAACATTGTGTTGGTTGAGTGAGTTACTGGAGGCTCAATTCTTCTTCCCTTCCTTTAATCTCTCCGTGGTCCCTAAATCGCTAATACTCTAATCCCCAAAATTGCCTGGCAACGTATTCGGCAACTCTAGATTTTCGGGTGTCCACGGGCGGCGATGATTGCTTATCGTCAGGTAGTTGGTTTGCATACAAAAAAGGTATTACTTTCTATTTTTTTTTCAAAGAAACTACACAGTAGTTATTTCAATTTTTATGAATATACCAGGTCTATGTATTCAATTCAAAACCTCTTTAGCTGAGGTCCCTCAATAATTTGTGAAATACCAAATAACCTTATCTACTTCTGTGTATTTCGCTAGAATGACATTCAAAATCTTCTGCTTAGAGGTCGTTGCTAGATTCTCAAGTTTAAGATAAAAAAAAAACAAAACAATTCATCATTGAATTCAAAAGAAAAAGACTCTATTGGATAATCTTCAATATTATCTTAGATACAATAGAAAAACATAAAATAAAATATAATAAAAATAAATTACCGCTGAAAAAGACTACAGAAAATATCTGTTTATGTAAATTTCGAGCTTGTCATTAGCTAACAATACATTCAGTATTTACTATTTCATTGTTAGTATAATGTTAGTAATTCATTACTTAGCGCATTATAAATTTGACTACAGCACAATAGAACAAAGTCGCAAATAAAGGTATACCATTTTAAAATTAATCTCTAAGCGATTTCAAACTTAAGCCGTTTGCTTTACGGTTGAAAATTCAACGAAGAAATCGTTTAGTTTTTGGCATCATGATGAGCTGTCGTTTATAATGTTACATTTTGACTTAAAAGCCGCCATGGTCATAATATTATGTGTTACAATGATTTAGCGTTAAAATGTAGTTCTTACCAACAATGCGGTTTAGTGTTTACGTTTAAAAGCATTTAACAGTGTAACAATACAAGGGTAACTGTTTGACTAACTCATATTTTGAATTTTAAAAGCTGAACTTTAATTTTAATGGTGAAAGAAAAACGGTTTTCTTTGATGAAAATTGATAATGTAAGACATAAAAAATGGACAATAAGAACCAAAGTATTCTCAAACATAAAAGGAATATAAAATAAAATACATTAACCTACCTCGATTTTTAAAAATCCACATCACAAAACACTACACGGACACAGATTCAAAAACTCACGTGAATACAACGTTTGAAATCCAAACCTAAATTCAAATGACAATTAAAATTGAACCGAAATCCAATTCGTATTTCGAACATCGATTAACGGAATCCGATTCATATTTCGAATGCTTTTTAAAAAGCGAAGAGACGCGCGCGCGCGCGCTCTACCAAAGATACACTAATTTACGATGGCGCGTGAGTCGCATTTACGCTATAAATAAATCGCTCGGGCGATTTCCAGCTGTGACCAACGGCGATTATCGTTTAGGGATATTAGTTATTAAGCCTTTCAATGGTCGCCTTAATAAATCCATTTATTATGTTTTATTTATTTCTATGGGAAAATAAATAAATAATGTCAATAAGTTTGTCAGGTAAGACTCCATGTAGGTTAAAGAAAAAAACGAGTAAATATCCTCTTTTAGTCTATGGGTCGAATAAGTAAAAACTATATGCATAAAAATACTTACCTATTATTTTATTTGTTCATTTTGTATCATGATATTTTTTTTTTATTTATCGTTATTTCGTATTTTATTTTCAGTATAAATAAAATAAATAATTATACCTTTACCTATTTAAAATAAATAATTATAATTCAAATCAATATAATTACTTCAAATAAATCATTTATCCATGATGATTAATTTCTTGATATTTCTTCGTTACAAGTTTTGCATCCGTGCATATTGCCAGTTTTCAATAAATATGCTAATGGATTAATATAGCTATATATTTTATAATGTACCGATGGTTGCTCAATCTAAATCCCGTTAGTGTCGTAAGGCGATTAATGGATTTATTCTACGCCAATGAGGTGGGCGTTAAGCTCTTGGATAAAAGCAAAAACAACTAAATAATCATCCTTAATAATATTTTAAATGCAAATTCTGACTGTCTTGAGCAAGCGTGGTGATTAATGCTCATTCCTTTTCCATGTGAGATGAGGCCTCTACTGATGTGATATACGACTGATGATAGTGATTGTCACAGAATGCAAAAGTTTGCTAGCACGCTTGCCTTTCGGCGGCCTTCATGTTGTACAGGCGGTGTTGCAGGCCAAACGCAATAAGGCACCTAGGCCTCGGCCTAGAGCAAGAGAAGGAACGGGTGGTTTTTAAACAGTAAGAATCTGACACTCCTTCTCGCCTCACCCTGGGCGGGAGAATTGATTTAATGATTTCCCCTCACAAAAAGAAATCTTCATGTTGGAACAAACACGGTGTTTTATATGATGTTTATGCCTGTCTGTTACTTGAAAAGCTATATCGGTCTAAGTAACAGTGTTTTCCCCAACCTCTAGCTAGAATCTTAAGCTTCTAAGGATAATTTTATAAATCTAAGAATTCTAAAGCACAATATAATGTATTTTTAAATATTTTATCGCATTTATTTTTTGATTTATAACTTGGAGCAACAAAACGATAATTTGTCTTAAAAATTAACCTGTTATTTTATAAACAAATTCGGAACAATATGGGAAAACACATCTGACATTCAACTGTTGGTAAAAAAGTTGAATGTCAAATTGACAAGGAACTTAGTTTTCGTTATAGTTAGGAGGTATCCAAAGTAGCTTAACTGTTAGATTAGCATATCCGCAGTTAACATTTTTGAACTTGCCCTAAAATATAATTTCCTAGGACCACTTATATAATTATGGGAGAGCTAAGCTCGACGTATGGGTCGACTCGACCTGAGTGACACCACATCCTCAAAAAAACCGGCGTAAAACCACCGTCATCGTGGTCGTTGTTTCGTCATGTGAGTGTGGTTTCCGGAGATCCTGTCCTTCCTCTAATCCAATCTCTAAATCCCTGATACCCGAATTTCTTAAAGACTGGTAACGCACTCGTGACGACTCTGGTGAGGCGGATACTACCCAAGGGTCACGCCGATCGTTAACCATATTGATACGTGTACTCGTTTGCCGACCTACCTCATAAAAAACACCATTATATTCATAAGCGTAGATATTATTTTGATAATTATTGAGCAATATTAAATGTAACTCACCAAGCACTTAAACATTGAGAGTATAGGTATATAGAATTAGGTCCACCTCTGTGCAATTTTAAGTGCATTAAGAATAAATACAAATTTTCAGTCAATCTGGCGAAAAAAAGAACGGCAAACAACCTCATTCAATATACGAATAAATTTATTGAAACAACTCACTACAAAAATGAAAATCCACCACGTTAACAAATTACTGTCGAGATCATATTATTGAAGTTTACATAAACATAGGTCACATACGAAATCCCCAACTCAGCCGCAGATATAAAGATTATGGACGACGTTTATGACAGTTACTGTTTTTATTGCCCACTCCACACGTTGCACGTAGGTTTATTTGGAGTACGTGTAGCGAGCAACTAAATAGTTGGGCGATTATTCTGTTGAGTAGTTATTAGCCGCTTTATTGTTATACATAATAGTTATTATGTCATTAGGGTCATAGGGAAGTAGATTTAAATAAAAATATTATAATACTTTTTTTAAGGAAGGAAAGGTGATTCTGTCTATTTCTGTTGCTCCTTCTTGGCTAGCAGGATTAATTCGCAGAAGAAGACTCTTTACAGTCTTCCATTCAACACCATGGCCTCGACTAAAACCGTATGCGAGAGGATACTGGAATCCGATCGCTTCCCTTACGATAAGGCGGTGCCAAGTCCAAGTAATCAAGTTGTGTGATCAAATTGCACGGTTGACAAGGTGGCTAGCCAACTGGCTGCCGTGCAACGTGTCGCGAGTGCGATACCAGCACGGTACATCTCTTTGTGCGATCCATAAGTTGTTGTTCTGGATCTGGATATGAAGTGCATGTGAATTTGTATGTTTGTAAACGCACCTATGACATAAGAAAAAATGATATAATGAGCAAAGTTTTCTTTTTTTGAATAAATAAAAAAGGAAGTTAATAACTGGCTGATATGCATTCATTATACATTAAAATCTAATAAAAAGTTTTTTTAATGTTGCTATTTTAAGAGGATAGTGACGGGCAACAGTTGTGCAACTAAGAAGTTGCTTCGTCTGCCAGTACAAACGTTAACGCAGTCACATGTCATAGTTAACTTGTCTATGGGTTGCCATAAATAATTCTTTTAATGGTGTCATTCGCACGCGTAAAACCCTCTGTGTAAGCTTTCGTATCACCGCGGTTTTGTATCCATGTTGGCTATTTTTAACCTTTTTTTGTTTTTAACAAATTTTATCTTCTGTCAAGGTTGCAATAGTGTTTTTGTGTGATAAGCCTAAAAGATGAAATACTTTCATTAAGACTGAAAAATCTACCAAATTGATTCGTCAATGTATGTACATGTTACATCAATGTCGTGCAGTCCACTACACAGTACAGTTTTTCCGTCGAGACAATCAGTTCTAAATAAAATAATTCAATCGAATTAAAACTATAAGATTTATACGTAAATTTTATATTCAACAATTTGGAGCACATACTTAAAATACAAACTCCAACAATTACAGAACTTGTGTATACAAAATGAAATTTAAAAAAAAAAACTTATCGAAAAACAGATTCTTAAAACGTAATTGAAAAACGAATTAGTTGAAAAACTTTAATCTAGTGTCATTTAAAGAAGATTATAAAAACAAACTTATTTAATCTATATGACAAGAAGGTTTACAGCGAAACAGTATTTCAAAATTGGAACATCACATTTTAAAAATATAGGGATGACTGCGGCTGGTTGTCGATTAGCCGGAGTTGCAGGTGCGTACGCTATAATATACCACAGGCCTGGTTCAGAGCAGAGAAGGACCGGGGTGGCTTTTGGCCAGTAAGAGTCTGATACTCCCCCTCGCCTGAATCAGGACGGTAGTGATAATTCCACTTCATAACGACACACAGACGGGGCCCCATAGGGCTGGTGTTCAGCCGGGGTTGCGGGGTAAGCGCAATGTGGCACCGCGACCTCGGCGCAGAGCAGGAGAAGGAACAGGGGGGTTTTTAGTCAGTAAGAGTATGACACTCCCTCCCGCCCGGCCCTGGGCAGAAGAAGTCATTTGATGATTTTCCTCTCACAAAAAAAGGCCTCTTTCGATGTCAACTTTTTGATTCCAATTAATGTTTTGACACGACTTCAATGATCTTATTGACTAGCTAACCTACTATGTAACAATTATCACCGGTATCATCTATTAAAACTAAATGAACATACTAGACTCTTTTTGTATTATTATTTTTCAGTTAAAACATTAGAACTGAATATAAATGGATGTCTGCTACTTTAACTAGGCCATTCCAAAATACAGGGACGTCTCTTTAACATAATTAAGCAGTATTTCGCGCGAAAAATCTTTTTTTTAAGTTTTTTTAGCGCCGAATAATTCTTACGTTTCTATTTTGTCGCGCAGAAAAGGTTTTATTTTAAATTTATTAAAAAAAAGTCTTCAACTTTGAGGTCTCTGTTGAATTTATGTTTTTTGTTCTTTGTTTTATTGTTCGCGATGATTGATAGTGTTGATTTTATGTTATAATGCGAAAGTATAATAGAATTGTGAAATGTATTTGTTCTTAAAGTCGCTTGGTAATGTCAGAGTAAAACATATTTGTCTTTTCAGAGGGGAATATCATTACAAGACTTTACCAGCCCTGGGCGGGGCGAGGGAGAACTTCAGTCTGCTGCGATATATTATTATTGTGTTTTTATCCATTTTCCAGCCAGGGCTGCGAGTCAAGCGCAATAAGGTACCGTGGCCACGCCTTGGAGCAAAAGAAGTAACGGAGTGGTTTTTAGTCAATAAGAGTCTCACACTCATCTCGCGTCATCCCATAATATTTCTTTGTATATCGATAGCTACATAAAGCTCGACAAATCTGGAACTAACCTTGCATCAACGCTTTCTAGGAAAAAAGAGAACCTAAAACTTCTAAAAACGCTCATACAAACATACATACGTATAAAACATTCCAAAAAGAAATCATTAAATGGCCACACACGGACATAGGGTCGCGCACTTACTCTTTATTAGGATGACCATAAATGCTCCGTCAGCGGGACAACCGTTCGCAATCCACGCAATCCGCCTAATAGCCAACGATTCATAATAAAACAATGATGTCCCCACTTTACGATGGATAAGGAATATTCACCGCGTTATAATGTAAGGTTTTTGTGGATACGGCTAAGGGTCCATATTCCTTATTTGGCTCGTAAATAATTTGCTGATTACGCACTTTTTTATAAGATTTTATTTTTATATTGAGAGTTTTGTTTTTATTGGTTCCGTGTTTATGCGGCTTTCTTTTTTAAGTGCTTCGTCGATTTCGTTGGCTCTCATTCCGAATAAAATGATATTAGAAACCATGCATCAATTTTTGAACCGTGGTTTTGAAGCTTCAAGAAATGATCTACGTGACCTTTAAAAATATTCTCTTAACCTCAATTTTACAAAGGTACATAATTAAACCTTCTATTGAATTGTGTAAAAACAAATCGAATCCGAAACCGCTTTAAAAGGTCCTGTCGTAAAACACAGAAATCACCCAGCGGGGCACAAAATGTAAATTGGAAAAAATGAAAGGGAAATAAATTATTTCTTTTCACACAAAAAAACCGTTTAAAAAGTAAAAATCTTTATAACGTTTAGGGATTGTTCCACGAAAAAAAAAATACTACTGAAACAATTCCACGGAATAATTTTACATACTAAAAAGTTAAAATGGCGGCGCGTCATACTATGTTATTCGGATCGAGGGAGTTTCGGTCCCAAGTATATACATATAATCAAAACGTCAACGATTGGTTTACAAGGGTTGCCAGAGTAAAATCTTCTACACACATGGCTAGAAAATTCATCAATGGTACTGGCCTTTATTATCTGCCATACTTTGATTGAGCGCATTTTGGGTATAAGAGGTTTTCGGAGTTACCGATTAGGGATGACTGGGGCGAGCGAAAAGATTGGGCCTCCAGTAACCTCACTCACACGGCGAAACACAACGCTGTAGATGTTTCACGTCTTTTTTCGGTGAGGCCGTGGTATCACTCCGATTGAGCCGATCCTCGTGCTGTAGCATGACTCTTACATTTATCTGTTTCGAAAACAATGATGACTAAGGTGTGAATTAAGTAAACATGAACGCAGTATTTTATGACAAAATAATTTTGTAATCAAACCCTTTCAAGGATTTACCCATCAATATGATTCATACGCATTTGTTTGGCTTTCCTTCCTACTTTCATAATATTAAGCTTAAACCGCACCTGTCCTTTTGATTAGTGACGTCACCAATGAGGTTTAGTATTGTATTTCATGTAAGGGGAGTTCTTGAACATTGCATTAAGTCCTACAAAAATATAATCATAACTACTTGCTCGCCACGCTATCCAGTAACGTGGAATGACAGCAATGTAAACAAAATTTGTCATTATATTTGAAGACCTAGTGAAGATCGTATTCGCCCATCTTCCATTAGAGATTATCATTATCATCATCAGTCTGCAACTGTTTCTCAACCGACTAAACACTTCTTCTTACACAGAGATAATGATATATAAAGAACACTAAGTGTGGGAGAGCCAAGCTTCGGCACGAATGGGTCGGCTCGACCGGAGTGATACCACGGCCCCACAGAATACCGGCGTGAAACAACCCACAGCGTTGTGTTTCGCCGTGTGAGTGAGGTTACTGGAGGCCCAATCCCTCTCCTTCCCCTATCCCTTCCCAATCCTTATATCCGCAACTCCTATCCCTAAAAGGCCGGCAACGCGCTCGTAACTCCTTTGGTGTTGCGGGTGTCCATGGGCGGCGCCGATTGCTTACCATCAGGTAATCCGACTACCCGTTTGGCGACTTATCTCATAAAAAAAACTATAATCTATACCACTACCAATTATAATGTATTTGTACTCGATTAGTTAAAAGTTATATAAGCCTACCTACATAAAAATAATTAAAAATTGTAAACATATATTTATACTAGCCCTCCTCATAAAAAATACTAATATTGTTATGCCCGACAGGGCCCACAATGCTCCTAAACTAATATAAGTATGTAAATCCTTATGTACCCTACCACCTAAGTTCACATTGTTAAATGCAATAAATATATTGAGTATTGAGATGTGAATTTAGTCCAAACGAAATGAGAAATGTTACGGATATTATTATTTTTAATTCAAACCCCAAGCAAAAGTACGATCAGACCCTATTACCCATATTGTTCTTATATTGTGTATCGATAACAACTATTGGAAGTTTAAATAACTAATTCCAGAACCATGTCACCAAAATATCTGAAACTGATACCTATTAATACTAAATGCTTTTAGAGTTAAACACACAGCGATTCAAAAGTTAGTGTTAGTGTGGATAGTCCAACACTAGAGAAAACTAATATTTTAGTGCAGTATATCGATGAATGGTAGGTGTGTAAAGGCCAAAGTTAAATCGATGTGTTCACACACTGATAATATGTCGAATATTGAACTTTAGTTGGTACAACATGTTTGCGTTTAGGGTCGTGATGTAAAAGGTAATTGTTATTTAAATGAGTTTCTTGTCTGTTTCGATAGCAAATATAATACCATAAAACGGAATACAGCAAGAAAACAGTTGTATTAAGATGGCACATTAATTTGTTTGGGATCTATTACACTATTTTTGAATGTAATGTGTTTCTTGTTCTCTTCTATACCACATTTTTTGTTATTCCCATAAACATAATTATCATATCTTTTAAACATACCTTTAGGTATCGGCGTGATTGTGCCACATTTTTTTTTGTTATATCGTTGCGCTGCTAATGAGCTTATGTATTACCTGATTGTTAGCGATGTGCGATGCGCGATGAAGCGGGCTATGCCCGGGGTCTCTTTGCGCGACAAAATCCGAATGTGAAAATTCGCCAAAGAACCAAAGTCACCGACATAGTTGGTAAATTCGAATTCAAAATTATTTATTTCAGATTTACATCCATATATTGTTAGTATTAAAACAACTTAGCCTAATGTTAGTATCACATTATAGAATTGAAACACACCCGTTTATTTAGATAAGTGTTTCTGCACACTTATCTTAAAATTAAAATCTGCAGGCTTAAGTGGCAATGGGCAGGCCACGTCGAAAGACGGACGGCAGATGGGCCCGAAAAGTTCTAGAGGGGCGACCAAGGACCGGAAAACGTAGTGTGGGCAGGCCTACCGCTAGGTGGACCGACGATATCGTCAGAGTCACGAGAAGCCAATGTATTCAGGTGGCAACTTGTCGTTCGACGTGTAGAGCTAAGGGGGAGGCCTTTGTCCAGCAGTTGACTTTTTCCGGCTGATGATGATGATTACCTGATTGCAAGTAATCGGCGTCGTCCATAGACAATCAGTTGTACCAGAGAGCAAATAAGTGATTTACTAGCCTTTTGGGGTTTGTTAGAAATTTTAGTAATGGATGGAAGAGGGGCGGGGAGTAATTTGTTTTTTTTTTCTTTACGCGTAACTTTATCGATTGTTTTGCTCATTACTACTTTAATACAATTTGTAAAACTATTGCTATAAGACATTATGTGCTTATATTGTGTTTTGTCTTGTGACTTTTAAAACCAAAAAAGCATTTCTGACCATGACAATCGTTTCTTTTTTGTATCTATCTTTATTACCTTAATCATGGTAATTACAAGACGCTTCTACATAATAGGTCGAACAAAGTAAGTCTCGTCTAGGGACTTCCAAATCGGCCTATATGTATAAAAAAGGAAAAAAAAAATATTAAATAAAACCCTGATTAAAGTTCTGATTAGAAAAAATGTATCCTAAAATAAAAGTAATAAGGTGTAATTTATACAAAAAACACAACACAGTGTTTATTTTACCTTCATCAATTCTTTAGTCTGCACACAATTGTCTTAGTGCGTAGGTGTGACATTAATCTCAGGACCTTGTCTCAGATTATCACAGCGTGTGGACACACGAGTGGGTAGTTGGGAATGCTGAACAAAATTGTTGGTCACATGGTCACTGTTGTATTAAAATATATTAAGTATTTAGGGTGACCACATTGTTCAGTTTTTTTTAAGTAATTAAAGTATGTGTAATAATAGGTACGAATAATGCACTGATTTTGACGTTTGCATACTTCAAAGGTAATTTTCGGATGATAATTGTTTTTTTACTTAATTGTTTCGCCATTTCATCCCAATCCTTAAACATCTGAAACCTTTATCCTTAAAAGGCTGGCAACGCACTCATAACTCTTTTAGTATTTCGGATGTCCATGCTTACCATCAGGTAATCGCTGTGCGCGATTGCCAATTATACTGTAAAAAAATTCGTACTACAAAGTACTTACAAATAAACGCCCGTATGTCGCGGACTCTTAAACAAACGAGCGCATTACATCCAGCGCGTAACATTGCTCTAGCAGGCGACTAATTACCATATACAGACATTACACTTACTACAGATAATTAATTCCATCAAAATTCTGAGGGATTGTCTCGCAAAATAATGAAAATATGGTTACACTACATTTTTTTATATGTATAAAATAGTGCAGATGCATATTGTATGGAAGGATTAGGATAATATTATTTCATTATTCGTTAACGTCGTCGTGGCACGAAGGTTAAGACGTCCGCTTCTCATGCATGGGGAGACGGGTTCGAACCAGGCAAGTAGCAATGTGACTTTCTCCGAATTATATGTACTTTCTAAGTTAATTGACACACTACAGACCTACGGTGAACGAAAAAATCGTGAGGAAACCCTTATTATTTATAATCAGTAATTGTAAGTTTGAATCTAGCCAATCCGCTTTGATCAAACGTGGTGATTAAAGTTAAAAGGGCTTCATTCTAGCAGTGGGCACTTCTAAACTTCAGACATCTAATAACATGCTACGAGTAAAAACTGAAGGGGTAAATTTTAGCTTCACATCTATAATGTATCATCCATTTTTCACTAGTTAGTCATGCTGTTATGCCTATGTAAAAGGATATTGTCATTTAACCATATCGAGAGCAAAACATCAGCCTCCAAGTAATCTATACTAATTTTATAAAGCTGTTAGTTTGTTTGTTTGAGCACGCTAGTCTCCGGAACTAGTTCGTAGTCCATTTATTGATGAAGGCTTTAGGCTATAAAACATGACGCCACGATCTGTCAGAATTTAGCAGTGGGTGAAACACCGCGAGACAAGGTAGTCACTTAATACCAAAAGCAAAAAAGATTACAACACACTATAACTAGTTGGCTATTGTAATAACAGACAAAATAGTGTATTTTCATTGAAGTATTTATGTAGGTTCTATGCCCAACCATCATCATGAGGAATTAAGATCAGTCATCCAACGAAACAGTTAATTAGAAGTACAAATAAACATGTTTATTGCAAAAAACTGTCACAATATACTTAAGGGAGAGTTTTACGGCTTCACCATCATTACCTACTAAAGGTCGACCCATAGAAAGAGAAAGAAAGAAGAAAGAAGAAAGAAAAACGTTTATTTTCGCGCAAGCGCACACACATAAAACTAAAATACAAAAAAAAAAAAGAAGAAAATAAAATAATACTAAAAATCTAAAAAAATAATAACAAAAGAAAACAAAAGCAAAAAAGTTTTGTCTATGGTCCACAGAGTATTTTAACATTAAGCGCGAGGTCGCGTGTATATTTATTATCTGTGGAGTCTGTGGACCATAAACACAAGATTGTAACAATTGTGTTTGTAACAAACAATAACAAAAAACATTATTAATATAATAAGTTGATAATTTCCTCCTTACTACCGTTATAACGATATAATGTGGTACGAGCGCAAAAAAAGGACATGCTCAGCATTTGCTGAGACCCCAACCACAAGGGATTGGTGCCACAGCGCTGATTTTCAGGATATCCTTGGGTGACGTGATGGCGTCCCACCTTATTTCTGACCATTTTAAAGCGAAAAGCAGCGTGAGTACAGGCTATTCAAATTAACATGTAGTCATGTAACAAAAGCGTATGTCGTGTTTGATTGTACTGTGTAGGTGTGTGTAGTAAATGTGTGTCTTGTTTCCAGCATGCAGCCAAGGGTTATTTGCAGAAGCACGTGTGCTATACTAAACAGGGGGAAAGGATGTAATCGCGGACAATATCTGTTGGATACCTGTATCCCTTGCAGGAAGGCCGCGACCTTGAAGGTTAGAATATATAGTAATATTTGTAATTTGTATAGATAAATAGATTAATGAATATTGAAAAGAGTTAGGTTAGGTTGAGTTCTGAAGGTTTTGTAAATACTTTTTCATGTGTAATAAAAAGTTACTTTTTGTTTTCAGGCCTCGAATTGGTGGTGGCAGGTTATTCCAACAGTGAGTCGCAGCATACCTGAAACTCCCCCTGAAGGCCGCAGTTCTGTGTTGAGGAATAGATAGTGGATTTGTTGCAGAGCGTATGTGGTTTTTACATGAATGTTGCCTCCAATTTAACTTCTCATACAGGTACCGTGGTTTTTGAGTAGTTATGACTCCAAACATAGCGAGACGGGACGCAACGCGACGCGACAAAACTGTAAAAGGCCAATGAAGCGGCCGCCCAAATCTCATCAATGTGCCTCAAAGAGCCAATAGACCATTACAGATGGGCCCTCGAAGGCCGATGTCAAAAAGTCAAAAGTCAAAAATCATTTATTCCAATTAGACCCTTACTGGCACTTTTGTGTTTTGTTTGTTTTTATCCGTCCGCAGACCCGCGCTTACGGTGGCCGGAGACCATCTCTCGATCACCGATGCCTGGAATGTCGCCTTCTGTAGCTGCTGGGGCGTGAGGAGGATAGTTCCATTAGGCGCAGTAAGAAGAGAGGGCTTCCCAGTTCCTTTCGCTACGAAACGTGGCCTCGACTAAGGCCCAGCGCGATTTTCCCGAGGACACGGCGGGGCACACCGTCACCGTATGCTCCATCGTATCTTCAGGGTGGTCCTCACAATGACGACATTCTGGCGTTTCCTCCCGCCGGATCCGAAACAGGAACCTACCGAAGCTAATCTCGCCATACCCTGCGCGATAAAAGTAATATGATGATTTTCCGTCACAAAAAATTCATCAGCTGTGCCTTGTTGCGTCGCGCCGCTTCTCAGTGTGTTTTGACCCTAAGAGTACCTAGTACGAGTTGTCCCTTAATTTTTTATTCCCCCCGCATTTCGCCGCCCATACTCAACTACACAATTCGTCACACGATCCTTTGTTTCCAACCTATTGTTTCGATTTTTGCGGTTTTCTTTTGTAATTTCCAACAAAATCTCTTTATTTTCCGTCACCGAAGCTTTTTCTTGACGTTACCAAGTTATATTTACCACTCTAAAGCACACCACCCCCTTCATTATACCTTCAAAATTAAATTATTCAACCGCAAAGTTATGTTGGTTCCTCTATAATCAAGATTCGTTTCCTCATTTACCGTAAATGGTGTTTATTACGTCGGTGTAAAGTTGATTTTTGATTGGTGAGCGTTCATATTTTCTAATGATATAATGCCATATTGTTTTTGTTAAATACTAGTGGTTTTTATGAAGTTTCTTTGGTGGCGTAAATAATGTTTATTTTCAGGTGCTTTTGGCATTGAATTGTATGTTTTTAATAATGAAATGGCTGTGGCACCTCGCTTAATTAAGAAGGAAAACAAAACATTTTTCCTTCTTGTAATTACGCTGAGTTTATTAAATTGTATTCGTCCTAAGATTTACAAAAAAAAAAAATACGTGATCGTTGAAATTGTCTGCTAGGTATAAAGTAAACTGATGATAATGAACCTTAGAGATAGTCAAGTTTTGGGAAGATGGAAAATAATTAAAAAAAACAATATTGTTCTAAGCAGACAAAAGTATTGTAGAAAATCATATACACGTTCAAACCTGGAACAAAAATTGGGTCACACAACGATGAAGTCGAACCCACGAAACGTTGCACAGCAGCCAGTTGGCCAGCCATTATGTCAAATAACTATTACTGACTAGATACATCATAATCTAAAAAAGTAACAAATCCGTCTGCAGATAGAATCAGAGGCTTAAAGCCACGTTGCAATGGAAATTCAATTCCAAAATTAGGCATATTCAGTTTATTTCCTGTTTTAAAACAAAGAATGTTTGATTTCAGAGGTGCCGATCGGTAACTTCCTGCGATGCGGACACCATAAATCAATCGAACGCAAACATGGCGGGAACGCAGGGAAAACGCGGCGTGAATACAGCATTTCTACGAATATGGTATTACTCTGTGTGTATTAGAATGATATCATCGGCTTATGAATGAAAATTCGAATAACATTACTCAAAATACTTACTAATATAAATGCGGAAGTTACGATGTTTGGATGTTTGGATGTTTGTTGCTCAATCACGCAAAAATGCCTGGACAGATATTGATAAAATTTGCCACAGGCATACTTTGCAGATTTTTTTATTGTTGTATTATAATTATTATTTCTTATTATTGTGCATAACTTTGCAATTTTTTTTCTTTTTGTTCATGCCAAATAAATTATTTTTCTTTCTTTCTTTCTTTCTTTCTAATTTATCAAAATACCACGCGTGTTTATTGTATACATAATAAAACTGTATTGGACACAGCTCGTGTCATATGCATTGCAAATCTTCAGTAGTTGGCGATGCAAATCGCTGAAGTTGGTCATTAATATCAGTTGTATTACAACCACCACTGAATGTAGGCCCCTAATCCAGCCAGGTTTGACACACAAGTAATGTACCACGGCCTTGGCCTGGAGGAGGAGAAATAAGGGGTGGTTTTCAGTCAGTAAGAGTCTGACAATCCCTCTAGCTTCAACCTGGACGAGAGAAGTCGTTTGATGACGTATACCTGTCAAAAAGAAAGGCATCCCTGAATCACCTTCAGATCGGCCAGTTATAAGCGATATCTACCATCGGCTTCCTGTGACTATGAAACCCTTTTCTGTGGAATGAGACATCAAATACCATCAAATAACCTTTCCTGAGAGGTGTCAGACTCATTGACTAAAAACCCCCTCATTCCTTATCCCGCTACGGGTCTAAATTGTTGCCTGACCTTCAAGCTATAATTCGATTGAAGTTGATTACAAAATGCAATATTATTAACTTGTTCTATCTTTTTATTACTCAATTATTGGGACCAATTTTTAAACCATTTTTTAAGCCCAACTTGAACAATCAACTGTACAACAATAGTAGTAATAAAATATTATCTGTGAAAGAGTTATGCTTCGGCACGAAGGGTCGGTTTTGCTACCCCTATCCACCCTTAACGCCTAAACCCCCAAACACCTCATACGGCCCAAAAGGCAACGCCCTTGTTGTTGGTGTTCATGGGCGGCAACGATTGCTTACCATCAGGTAATGAGTCTCTCCAGTTCTTTATTTCTATATTTTGTGATCCATTATTTCGGTCATAGTAAACCTTCACCAATATTAAAAAAGTTAAGTATTAATACATATACATGTCACAACTGACATTCAAGATGGCGACTACATTAGCATAATTTAGTTTGTTTAGGATCACCCACAAAAGGGATCTGAAAGACTGAAAGTAATTTAATAAATATTAAATTTTCACTCTCTTTGTCTCTTTCGTCCTTCGTGATAAATATAAGTGATGAAGTATGTGTGGGAGAGCCATGCTTCGGCACGAATGGGTCGGCTCGACCGGAGTGATACCACGGCCTCACAGAAAACCGGCGTGAAACAACCACAGCGTTGTTTTTCGCCGTGTGAGTGAGGTTATCGGAGGCCCAATCCTTCCCCTCCCCCAATCCCTAAATCCCCAAATCCCTAATCCCTAAAAGGTCGGCAACGCACTCGTAACAGAACTCCTCCTTTGCTGGTGTTTGTCGGTCCATGAGCGGTAGAGGTAAACCTTTCATTACTTTTAGTATAATTATCTCAACGGCTATAACCACTCGTTTAGGTGACATTAATTATCGTTAATAATCTTAATAACCGGAGGTTAGCTAAGAAACTAACCTTGATTGAACTAACTATTAAAACCAGTAACTTCAGACAACAGTAAGTAAATTCCATATATTTTTATCTTAACAAGAACAATTCCGAGGTAATTGTTTTCTTTTTTTTTTTGATTTTTTTTTAAAGAAACCTTTCCCCACATTAGTTGTTCTTCTGTGTCGTGGGTGCTGTTACAAACATACAGTTTCGCATACACAAGTCACCCAGACCCGAAACAACGATTTGTGTATCACACAAAGAGTTGTTCCGTGCGGAAATCGAACCCGCGACACGTGCACGGCAGCCAGTTGCCCAGCCACCGCACCAACCGTGCAGTCAAGTATGTAAAAGTATGTAAAAAGGGAAGTAAAATATGCAACATATTCACCAATGAAACATGTTAGTAACTCAAATATCACACCATATTTTCATATACCGAACAGCTAATTTCCAACATACATACATATCCTAAACGCATCCGATTCACCCCCAATTTCACGAAACGCCGCTCAAAAACGGGCCGGAACCTTCGGAAAAACACCGGAACCGGCCAATGAGGCCGTAGTAACGGCTAGAAACGGCAAAAAAGCCGGTCCCGGCACGTGCAATGCCTTTGACAACTAGTTAGCCGTGATTCGAGGTACCCTGTGAATGGACCCGAAATTGTCTTTTAATACTTTTTTTTTATTATGTTGTTTCGGTGAACTACAAACAAAAAGTTGGTCGAATATTTTTTATATTCGAATGAATGTGTCAGTAGATGCCTTTGTGTTTTATGTGTAGACATATCTGCCAAATAGTCGTGGCTTAGTGACTATCTGTCGGATGTTTTTCAGGATATTGTATCTACATACATACCTATATAGGAACGAGTTTTACTAAAACCGATACACTTTTTATTTTTGTCGAATTCAAATCGAATTTTGCGTTATTTATATATAGTGTAGTGAAATCACAAATAGACCTTCATCTTTCTAGAAGTAATAAGTGGAGTTTCACATTATTAAATACAGTTTCTATTCAGAACTGCTAGTATGTTGCCATAGGTACAGCAAACTAATACAGATATTTCGAAATTATGAAAATCTCCATATTACTTTTTTATGTTATAAGTTGGCAAAGGACAATACCTGCCCACTTGCAGCACCACAGGAGTAACGGGTGCCTTTTGGGGATTAGGGTTTAGGAGATTTAGGGATTTGGTAGGCCAATAGTAAAATCAATGACACGGCAAAATACCACGCGATATTGTTCCACGCCGGTTTTCTGTAAGGCTATGGTCATTTTGCCCAAACCGGCCCATGCCTCTCCTTCGCCTTAAAATTACTGCTCATACCCTCATTTCATTGGCTCTACAAAGGCTAACTGTTGTGACTTTTAACTGGCTAATGAGGCAACAGACAGTATTGTCGTGGTGGCCCGGAGGTTAAAGAGCCCGCTTCTCATGCATGAGGGTGTGTGTGGGTTCGAAACCAGGCAAGTACCAATGTGACTTTTTTCGAGTTATATTTTCTTACTTTCTATGATTACTTAGACACCACGCACATACGGTGAAGGTAAACATCGTGAGGAAACCTGGACTTATAATTTTTAATTATAAGTTTGAAAACGCCAACCCGCATTGAGCAAGTTGGTGATCAATGCTCTAGCCTTCTCTGGGCACTTATAGCCTGATGATGAGACAACAGACACTAGTCCTAATTACAATCAGCCCAAACTCGAACATCGATAGATAGAGGATTCAGAATCGCATGCAGCATTACTGTGAGCTCAATTGTAAATTACTTATCAATACCAGCCATCTTGAGGACATCGTCTTTCTACCTAACTGTTGGATCGGCACTCAAGCCTATAATGTCTTCCATACTAAAAGTAACTGAATAATCTATAACTGGCTTACCCATAAAACCAGCTATGCAACACTTCTAATACACTTGTATTAAAGTGTCGTAACGTTTATTAAGACAAGTGCTACAAGTATGGGCAGTAAAATATGATATCCGTCGCTAATTGTGGTTACAAACGGTATTAATGACGTTGCATAGTTAGGCTGGGGTTATAGACATAGTTTGATTGGGACATTTTTCATTTGATTACATAAAAAACATTTTTTTAATTTATAATTTGCCATTTTGGAATTTTATCTATCGTGAGGCTTTCAAAATTTATTAAACACTAGCGACCTCCTCCACCTTCGCACAGTTGCAATAGTGATACAAAATTTCTCCACTATTAAATGGATGTTATAATACATATTGCATCAAAATCCTTTCGCGTTTTTAAGTATTTAAGAGTACATAGGGATATTGACATTGTTTTATACTATGTAGTGATAAATTCACGTTAGAATTAAACGAGAAAAGCTCTACTAGTTTCGAGTCACAACGGGACTCTTATACATGCAGCGTGCGCGTCGCGGTTACGCCATGCAGATACAAGTTGACCTTTTCTCATAAACATGTCAATAAGTCGTTATTTTCAGTTAAAAAAAAGGCTTTGCACACTATGGATACAACTTTATAAAACTTGAGAGAAATGAATATGAATGAAGTTACAAGTTTGATGCTGGATTGATGCGTTTACAACAACTTAACATTGCAATCGCTGAGTGAGTCAGAACGTATTTTTGTTTGTTTTCACTGTCTGCATACCAGCCGACATGTCTGGGCTGAGAAAGGACTGATTCGATACCAAGATTCTGTTTATAAACGAAATATTTACGGCGGCATTCATAATAATATGTTTCGAGTTCAAGAAAATTCTTTGCCAAATCGTATTTTTATCGATTGTAGTTTTCTTTCATTCGATATGGTATTAAGAATTCAAACATAAAGATGACATTATCATACAGCATACATAATGTCTGTTTTATGTTTAAAGTAATAAAGAAGTCATTCTCTGATTTCTAAGTTCGTTTTGAATTTATTTCAAAATTTTAGTGTGGTTCAAAGTTTTGTAGTAGCTTGACAAAAGATAGGTTCATTTTTTAAAAAAGACTTGCAGATATACTCTTGGTATTGAAAACTGTGTGTCTGTTGGCCAATTCTTCCATTTTTTTTGTTAAAAAAAATGATTTAGGGGTTCCTAAATCATTTTTTTTTTCTAAAACTAGATTGTTTGAACGTTAAAAATCAACGTGTACTCAATTTACTTCTTAGAACTGTTTAGCTGAAACAGCTATAAATGGCCTTATAGTATCAACCTAGTTCAAAGCTGGTCCAACGTAAAGTTTTCCGACCTTCCTCATGAAATGGCCCATATCTGTACCGTATTCTGCCTAGTTACGTGTCACGGTCACCTTGAATAAAGAATTCTCATATATGGGATGAGTGTTTTTGAATAAGCTAATTTTTTTATTCTAAATTCGATAAAAAAATTATATCAAATTTTCTTTAGGAGTATTGAATAAATGGTTGTTACAATTATAATATGTAAAATATATTTACAGGTACAAAATTAACTTTAGTTGGTAATGTCTTTTTGGTCAAAAAGAGAATGTCACTAAATAAGAATAAATGTAAAAGCCAATACTTATAGAATAGACTCCAATTTTAATCATAAATTGGCTGGGGTTGTGGGTGCAAGCGAAATAATGTATTGTGGCCCCGTACTGCAGCAGAAGGAAGAACGGAGTAGTTACAGTCAGTAAGAGTATGACATTTGGGGGAGAAGTCACAAGAGTGAAGAAAAAAACGCTTATGCTAAGTAAAGTAAAGTACCAAAGATATTTATTTTTAAACATTTACGCACAGTTAAATGTATAGTTTGACTGCCTCTTAACAAAAAGCCGCAGCAGCAAATGCCTCAAAACCAGCGACAGTTAATACCACTTCACCAAGCATTATTTTCGCACTCCAAATCATCTTAATCCCATTATATCTATAAACCCTCTATCCCCCTGTACATCCGTATTGTCCATCTCATAAACAGATCCCCTTTATTGACATGGCCGTTTACAGCATATACACCATGATTCGAACAGTTTAATGCTAGCCATGTGTTGTTTCATTAGCTTTTCGTTTATTTGGGAATTACTTGCATCGAATCAGCAATGAATGTACGGTCTGTTTGATCCAAATATATTAGTTGCGTACGATGTAAGCAATTTTATTTGCTTACTATTCCAAAGATTTTGCTGTTGATACAAATGTTCTGTTTGGGATTTAGGTCGGGTGTGATATTTGGTGATTTTCGTTTGGTTTAGTTTGGTCCGTTTCGCATTAAGCTGCTAAGAATATTGTGACACATTTCGTATGAGATCCTAAGGAAGTAAAAAATACAATGAACATTTTATGAACAAAGATATAATCCTGGAATAGTTTCATCATCATCATCATCATCAGCCTGATTTCGTCTACTGCTGGACATTTGCTTCCCCAAATAACCACCACTGAGTTCGATGTTCAGCTCTTCTCATACAACTCCATCCACTGCCGGCTAACCTGCGGATATTGTCAGTCCACCTAGCTGGAGGGCGACCTACACTACGTTGCGTATCGATTCTTCGACAAATAGTAGCATAGAATACACTATCTAAATCGTAGACAAAAACACTTATCAGTTAGTTACTATAGATTATGTGACACGAATACAAAGCTATCGTCTTTTCAGTTTACATCGAAAATTAACGAATGCTAGCTAGTGTACTACAATTATTGGAATCGTGTATTTAGAAGAACTATTTATAACGACTTGGACAACACGAACCATATCGTTCTCCTAACCTAAATATTTAAAAGGATAAAGACACAATTTTCTAATGAACCTCAACAGTTCGGTCCTAGAGTAACGGCTGTAATTCACTTAATAATTATGTTTCGAAATAAACCCAGAACATGGATTAGGCCGCATTCACATTGTCGACATGCGATTCGCTCGTTTACTTCCCGGGTAACGTAATTGATTCAGTCTCGCTTTATTGAAGCCATGCCACTAGTTATGGGTGCCATTATTTTAACTATGTTATATAAAAATGTTGCTTGTTTGTTTTTGTGATTGCATGCATTGTTATTATTAGGTCCTGATTTTGCACTGGTTTCAGTTTATGCTGTGTTAACCTCTGTACTGGGAGATAGTTTGTTGCTGATGATTGCAAAGCTATTACCTACGTATTTAACTTAGATCATTGTTTCATGTAATGACTTCATTATTAGTGCTATTATCAACATTTAGCATTTTGTTCACTTAACAACACTAATCGTTTTGAAAACTTTATCTTCGTTTAACCGGAAGCGCTCTGTAAATTGTTTAAGAGTTTCCTTTTTATAATCATATCTAGCACTTCTCTTAAACACTCCCAAATTACTTTTTACCGCATTGTAAAATTTCGTATATGTGTAGGTATACTAAAAATATATTTTAATACGGGTGAACAGTTAATCCTTTATGTGGAAAGTTTGGAATGTTATTAATACTAAAATAAGTTTTAACGTTCATGAAGAGACTGTAAAAACTAAGTGTGATGCGCCTTGAAATATGTTTCACAATAAAGTTGGGAATTTTCATTTGACAGCTAGATCTAAATACCGCGACCGGGGAAATTTTGAAGGCACTTATGCATATGTCTATATATCTATATATATATCTAGTAGTTATAATGACTATTTGAACGTTTGCTTAGTATGTTTAGTAGATAAATAATGGATCATTAAGTTAGATATGACTTCTTCAATACATGTTGGTTAAAAGCGATGACATCTTTTTCAAATTATATAACCTTTTTATGAGGAACGTAACAAACATCTTCCTCTCTGGGTGGATCGAAAGGCTGTCAGACTCTTACGGGTTTAAAACTATCTCATTCCTTCTTCTGCTCCGCGCTTACACCTGCAACCCCGGCTGAAAATCGGCCGTCTTGGGCCCCATCTATGATGGTCTAATGTCTCTTTGGTTGGACGTCAATCTTCCCTTGTTTGTCATCCGCAGATCCGAGTTTACAGTGGTTGGAGTTTGTCGTGCGATCCAAGACGCCCGATCGCCTCCTACTGCAACGGGTAGGATGTGAGAAGGATAGTGCCCTTTCGCGCTCCGTCTCTTTCTTTGCAAGCATCACAGAAAAAGGCAAAGACGGCTTTCAACTTCCTCTCGCTTCGCATCATAGCTTCGACTGAGGCCAGGCGCGAGAGTCATCGCCGTCAATCACTTCCCTGAAGGCACGACAATGCACTGCCCCAGCTCTGCACACAACCACGCAGAGCAAGCTCCAATACATCTTCCAGGTGGTCCGATGTTAAAATACCTACAGTGTAAAATAATTTATTTATAAAGGACAGTAGTAAATGGTACTAAATCATTCACCTCAGATGTGGATAGCATTATTTTTCTTTTAAAATGCTTAAGGACTTTTTTTGGTCTGCCACTATCAAGTGCCAAGAGATAAATATATCCATAAAAGATTTATTCGAGCAATTGCAAACATAAAACATGGCTGCTATATTTAATCCGACATCTTAAGTGATAAAAAACGACAATCGTAAAGCAATGCTTAAATTAGCCCATTCATCATTCTTTGTTTTTAAACATACAGCAAAAAATATTCTGAGCGTTGTTGAAAGTAATACTGTATTTGTTCAATAAATAAATTGCATAAAACAGGAGAAAAAAGAAGAAGAAAATTTATACTAAAATGAATTGATAGAAAAGTAGAAATAAGAATCGAATAAAGAGACGAATGTTTTGTCAAACTTGAATAAAAAGGTGAAACAGAATTTTTAAAAAAGGTTTTATGTGTCAGGGTGTCAAACGAGCATACGAAGAAGATGCTTATAGATACCCGGAACACCAGAAGACTTACGAGTGCATTGTCTGTCTTTTGAAGATTAGGATTTAACCTTTCAATCGTGTAAATTCGAGAAACAATAGTATCTTTGCACTCCTTAAATAATTTTAGATTCATTAATTTAAATTAAGAGGAATTGCTTAACTAGGCAACATTAAAAAAAGATCAATAACCGAAAACCTAGCCCGAAGCTTCCAATCCGAATCTCCTACGAAACCATAAAAATTCAAGTCCGAAATACTCGGCCTGAATTCAGTCAGATATTCCTTGAAAGAAATCAGATGATGGATATAGTGCATAAACTACCATAAAAATAGTTCTACTACTGCGACGGATCATAATTTTCAATAGGTATATGCAAGCTCATCCTACAGAACTATCACAGACTACCTACTTACGTATATTAAATCAACCGAAGAACAAGCAGATAGTCTCTCTTTTATTTACATAATAAAACAGATAAAGTAAGTTAATCGTACATTTTCCTCAAAAACCTCAGTTACTAGAAACTAGGGTTACTTTTAGCAAAATGCTTACATTTCAGCTAAAGCAAGTTCATGACCGTGAATACTTTTATCTCAACACCAAAAGGAATAAAAACTATAAATAAATCAATCGATTCCAACAAATTCCTTACCGCAGCAGAACAAACCCCCGAAATTACATACCAAGCACAAAGTAAAGATAAAAATACCATCCTTATTTCTTGAACGCAAAGGGCGAATTTAGCTAATCAAGATAAAATAGTGACGTGCGGTATACCACCATACCAGTTCCAACGAAATCCAATAATCTAACGTAAATAAAACATCTAATCGTTTCACGGACTGTAAACACAGGAACATCTGAAACAGAAATAACGTTATAAATAACTTTACAAATAACGTTATAAATAACGGTTAAAAGGCATTTCTTTGTCGATACATGGAGACTGATTTGTGAACGGTATTGTGTTGTCGCGTCATAGATCAAAACGCAGATGTACACATCCTTTACGAAATAACACCGTTGCAGTTGACACATACGTGCCTACATTTGCAAAATATTTAAAGAAGCTTATCCGGGTAAGCCTAAAATATTTCCTTAATTAAGTCCTAAAAACATTATTAAGTAGAAGCGACAAATGTGAGTGTGGTTAATAAGTTCCAAAAAAGCCTACATAATTAACCGAAAGCGAATATTATTGTGTTTTTGGCAAAAACATTTAATAAATAGAATAATTATGGAAGAGGATATTGTTTGTTTATGCATAAAGACTATAAATTGAACCGTACACATCACTTTGAATATTTTCAAATCACATTCGCACCAAAACTTTGCTTTATAGTTTCCAGGTTTTGACTTGACCAGAGCGATACCAAGTTTTCACAGAAAACCAGCGTGAAACAACGTTGGGTTGAAATTACCCATTTGAGAATAGCTTCTCTGGTATTTGACTCGTTTGCCACCTTATCCTATAAAATCACATTCTAGAATATACTACATTCTTCAGATAAGACACCCTTTGGTCAGGGGAAAATCATCAAATGACTTCTCCCGCCCAGGGCCGGGCGGGAGGAAGTGTCAGACTCTTACTGACTAAAAACCCCCCCTGTACCTTCTTCTGCTCTGGGCCGAGGTCGCGGTGCCTCATTGCGCTTACCCCGCAACCACACCCATATGTACGACAGGTATTAAACCTAATCGTCCTTTCTGTGACTATGCCTACTTAGTACTTGATCTTTGTAAAAATATGCTTATTCTATTTATAGTTGAGAAATGCTGGAAAACGTGCGACCGTCAGCACTATTCTTGGTTTTGCCGCGTGTCCGAGCTTACGACCTTGGATGCTTAGTGCTTAGGTCTCCATCTGTTACTGAACACAGAGGAGACTTGTAGAAGTATGTTCATTGATCAGAGATTAATTCTGTTATGGACATTGAACGTTCTTATTTAGAACTAGATAAAGGGCTTTTCTTTAAATATGAAGTTTTGTAGATTTCAACACGAATATTAGTGACTACGAATAAGATTCGTAGTGTAACGTCATTAACTTAAGGTGCGGAAAACTGACAAGCTCGAATGTGACTTTATCAGAGTTAAATGTACTTTCTATTGTTTTGATAAATTCGCTTCTCATGCGTGAGGGTGTTCTAAAACTGACAAGTGCCAATCTCACTTTTTTGTTTTATAATCTTTATATGATTATTTAGACACTACTGATTGGTGAAGGAAAAAAACGTGAGGAAACCTGGACTTATAATTTCTAATTATAAATTTGAAAATTACCAATCCGCCTTGTGCCAGCTGGTGAGTAGTATTGAAACCTTCTCCGAATAAGAAGAGGCCTTTGCTCAGCACAGGGCACTTGACTGGTGATGTGATGTGATTAGTGACTATTAGTATTATAAGACTTCCGAATGAATTATTTTTATAGAATAAATATTGGTAAAATATGCTTGTTTTGATTCGGGATAATTCCCATTTAAATCCATAATTACACACATAAAGTGGCCATTATAGTGTATAGTAGGATATTGTTTATTGTAATTAACCACAATTTATTATTTATTCTATTGATCCGATATCAATCAGATCCAGCTCAATTATTTTCGCATTATGTAATACATTTTATGTAGTGTGCGGCTTATTAAATACTTGCGCCTTGCCAAGGCTTCTCACGAGTGTAATGATAAAGGATATAATTATATGTACCTATAAACCTTCCCCTTCATTTACTTTTCATATCTATTCAACATAACGCATCAACAACCCTTGCCTAGTTTTAAAGTTTTTTGTTTTTCTTTATTATGTTTAAAGACTTTTATACCGTGTATGTGTCAGTTCCATCGTACCTTATAGCCTACTTAAAGATTGAAGCATACATAGGGTTATAGGGACATAGAAAGCTTCTTTGTTTAATACTATGTAGTGATTCAGTTTGATAAATATACTAAAAAAATATTATCAATGTATGTGTGCGTAACATTCCGAAGTCTAGTCTGATATTATCCCCAATTCCACGGTACTCAAAAATACATAATGAGGGCGGTGTTACTGGATCCTATTAGTCGTATTTAATAGCAACTATCGTGAAACATACAAAATTTAAAATAATTGCTCACGTGAATTAACTTAAAAATTCGTAAGAATTGGCTACGCGGCATCGCTGCTCAGGAATAAGAGTCCCGTTGTGACTTGAATCTATTACAACTCTTAATAGTGCTTAATTCACGTGAGTAAATTGTTACTTTCAATAAATTTTGTAGCATTAGCGGAATATCCAATTCAATAATTATTAGGTTCTTTCGTATCTTTTGCCCGCGACTTTGTTCGCGTGAAATAGCGGAGTTCCTGCGGACTTTTGGTTTAGAAACTATCCTATATCCTTTCTCGAGTTCCAAAACTATGTCTGTACCAATTTTTACATAAATATGTGGGTTCAGTTGTTTAGGCGTGTAGGAAATACAGACAGACAGACAGAGTTACTTTCTTATTTATAATATTATAGTTTGGATTCAATTCAAACAAGTAATTCAGGAGATTAGTGTCTGAAACAAAGTTTTTAACTTTTTAATAATAATTATAGATGCACCTATACTTCTCCCTACGGCTTCTGTTATCAACAACCATGGCGTTTTATTGACGAACAATATCTTATACATCTGTCAGAGAGAAATAACTTTACCCAATCTACTTTCTCAACAATCTGTTTAAACAAAACTCAACCTACTGCAAGGTACTACTCTGTCTCCTAACAAAGTAGCGATAGATGTATCGCGTGTGGATTGAAATAAGAAGGGACAGAAACACGTCAGAATAGATTAGCATTCCGGAACACCAGTACGCATCGAATTGCTTCCAACTTGGTGATTGGTTTAAATCGTCTTTTGATCTTAATGCTAAGGAATGTTTCGTGGTTGGTCTTGAACTTGTGAGTGAAAATTGAATTTTGGTGTACAAAGCGGACTGTGGGGGGGTTTAAGTGGATTTTGTCTAAGAATTTTACATTCTATTTGTCCTTCAGCTAACACTTTCGCCACCCATGTGTTCCTTCTACCTCTGTGCCAAATTAACTCTTATTTTGCAAAATAGGTATATACTGAATTATTTTTTCTTGTGTAATTTCAAATGTTACTTTAAGTTTGTAGTAATCGGCCCGCAGGAATGGACCCGCCTGTGCGAATGACTTTGTGCTTAATTCATTGAAATTCGTTCAGTAGTTTTTACCTAATGAAACAATGAAACAATGAATTTATTTTTGCAAATAGGCCATAAAACGGCACTTTTACACGTTAATTTATATGTGAAAAACTAGATGAAGCCGGCATAAAGGAGTAACAAACAGCTATTCATCAATTCATAGTTACAAACTTTTGCGTTTATATTACTAGCGATATATTACTAGCGACCTGCCCCATCTTCGCACTGGTGATACTAATACTTAATTACTCTACTATTTATTGATGATATTATAAATATAAACTTTTCTCTTCATTCACTCTATCTATTAAGTGTGGGAGAGCCAAGCTTCGGCACGACGACGGAAACGCGTTGTGTTTCGCCGTGTGATTGAGGTTACCGGAGGCCCAATCCTTCCCCTCCCCCGATCCCTCCCAATCCCTAAATGACCAAAACCCTAATCCCTAAAAGGTCGGCAACGCACTCGTAACTCCTCCGTTGCGGGTGTCCATGGGCGGCGCTGATTACTTACCATCAGGTAATCTGTCTGCTCGTTTGCCGACCTATTACATAAAAACAAAAACAATTTAAAATAACTGAATAACTGAATTAATAATACTAAATTTAAGCATACATAGGGACATAAGGCCAAGGAAAGCGTCTTTGTTACACTATTTCTGATATTTTTTGGTTGTTTTTCTAATTGGCTATATAATGCATACTATGGGTGCTTGGTGTTAACTAACTCACTTGTTATCTATTAGTTAACTATCTTAACTTACCACAATGCACTGTAATTGACCCCCTGTAGACTAATAAATGTATTATTAAGTTCTTAACTACTTAAGTGAGTTATAAAAACTAGATAATAATGATAGTCCAGTCATCTTAGCGGTTTCACCTCGGATTTTGAGATACCAAGCTGTATTTATTTATTATTTGTAATAACTTTTGTTTTGACGTCCTAAAACTTTCCTCAACACCTATATTTTTATAGTGTGAATATTTCTCAAAATTTAAAAAAAAAACTGTATAAGGCATGTTTTTGATCGGGCCTTCCAAAAATTGTATCTACTATAATATTGTTCATATACACAAATCGCGTAAACCCAATAATAAGAAACAAGATATTTGTAGAAAATGTTAGAACATGGATTTTTGTGACCTTTTTTTGACCTCAATTTTTGACTAATGCGGAGACCTAACACCTTACAGTAGGTACGTAAATATACAGCTTGGTATTTCAAATTACGAGATTTCACCTTATTTAGGCTAAGACTGGAATATTCCGGGGTTACGGGGTAAGCGCAATGTGGCACCGCGACCACGGCCCAGAGCATGAGAAGGAACAGGGGGGTTTTTAGGCAGTAAGAGTCTGACACTCCCTCCCGCCCGGCCCTGGCCGGGAGAAGTCGTTTGTTCATTTTCCTCTCACAAAAAAAAAGACTGGAATATTACTACAACTGCATATATTTGAAATATATTTAAGTAGATTTTGCCAATATCTTCCTTTCCATACACGCTCCCACCCTATATACAAAATACAAATACATTTTAAAGAATATTTTAACTCGCACTTGACACACTTTATCCCATCTGTCCATTAAATCACTGAGCAACAAATACTACGTCAATAAGAGCCCACGCATCGTCCCTAAATAAATCCCTTAGTTTTTTTCTACTGAGACCATAAATATTAAGGTATGTTTGTATAAGACAATATTTATTTCTTTATTTTTTCACTACTTCGTTTTGACTCGCGTGTCCGTCTGAATTTGTTGACGAGTGTAGAACTTACTATTTAACAAGTTTTTTTTTACCTTCTAAAAACCATATTTGCGGTATGATTTGTATATCAAATTAATGCATTTGTCTTAGGAGCCAAGACTTTGCCTAAAATCTCTACATTGTTTTATCGCATATGAAAAAATTTATAGCTTTACAATACTACTTAAGTTGGAATGATCTCTCGTTTTACTTTTCAGATATATTTGAGTGAGAATCAAATCAATTGCAAAGAGATCGTACACTTTTTTTATATAGGTATCTTTTTCCGCTCAGGATGGGCGAAAAAAAGTGTTAGAGTAACTGTCAAAAACCCAAACGTTCCTTCTCCTGCGCTGGGCCGTGGCCGCAACAACCCGCACTTGCATCCAGAATCCCGTCTAGAGGGATTATAATGTTATACTCTGCAGTCACATAAACAACTTAATCAATAGTTGTAATATTGCAAAAAATGGCAAAAGGATATAAACAAATTAAAACACCACATCGATACAACGCTATTTTGGTCTACATAAGTTACTAGCTACTCTCGCGCGGTTTCACTCGCTGCTCGGCTCCATTTAATCGTAGCATGATGTTATATAGCCTATAACACTCAAGAACATTGTAGCTATCTATCAGTGAAAGAATTTTGGCAATCCGACCAGAGCGGTTCCAAAGGTTACCCCCTACATACAAACTTACAAATTTTACCTCTTTCAATAATATTAGTATAGATAAATTACGGTACCCCAAAAATAAATTCGGTCAGTCCCTAAACTATCAATGGCGGTTAAATAAATCTAATATTAATTGACAATCTGTTGACGTGTAAGTGTGTTTGTAATATTGCATTTGGCATGTTTTGCAAACATTAAAATGAAGTTATTGGTGTTAGTTCTTGTTTCTGACAGATGCCAGCTGCAGGAGAGTAACGTGGACTTGGTCGGGGGGGAGTGAGAAAATGGATCTCGAAAATGCTTATTGATTTTCATTCACGAATTCTGTTTGTTATTGTTGAGGATAACCTATAATTTACCGTGGACAGTGGCAACTGTTTAGTTTTTCTTCTTCTCCTCAAATAATATCTTCTGATTTATTTCGTTACGGAATTTACGGAATTCAAGACAGTCATTCATGTCTCTGCACGCGTCGGACTTCAGGGTTTCGATGTTTTCATAGTTTTTTATACTGTATCTGATCCAAGCTTATAGGAGTTGCAGTGGCTTTGGGAGGTTATGGCGGGCTTGCTGAGGATATCGGAATCGATAGTAATTTTATATGATGGTCATAAAGCTGAAGATTTTGTTATAATTATCATACGCATGAATTACAGGTATAGTATGAAAATTAAACATATATATCTGCGTTTTGTTTTGTGAGGGGAAAATCAAATGACTTCTCCCGCCCAGGGCGGGAGGAAGTGTCAGACTCTTACTGACTAAAAACCTCCCTGTTCCTTCTCCTGCTCTGTGCCGAGGTCGCGGTGCCTCGTTACGCTTACCCCGCATCCTCGGCTGAACATCAGCTCTTTAGGGCCCCGTCTGTGGTATCTGCGTAAGTCCGTTTATATATCAAACGTAGGCTGGAAAAACAATGATGTTTATTTTTAATAAATTCTTAGGTATACACCTAAGAATTTCTTCTTGGCTCTTGTGGTCAATGTCGCAATCCAGTCTAGGTACTAGATCTCACCTTGTATGCACTATCATCATCATCTAAAGAATAACAAATAAAATCAACCAACAGACCTGATCACTAATCCCTCGACCATGCCTAACAAAGGAAACTGAAATAAATCACAGAAGATACAACCATCCTCTTAATGAATCACATAATTTATTAAAACAATGATATATCATGTCCAAAACAGTTCGTTTTACAAACTGGAAACTTTCAATTACAAAGTTAGCCTACCCTGTATACCTGGATTCCTGCCAGGCCAGAGTTGCCATATGAAATTCTGGAACTACTATAAATTCAATTATTCAATTCTATTTGAAACTTAGACATTTGTACGTCTAAGTTTTTCTTTGCATATCTCATTTAATAGAAGTGCAATGCTTCGTCTTAAGGCAGCTGGGTTTGGCTATAAATTTGTCTAAGTTTGTGATCAACATTTGGAAGATACGATAGTTGTTATATGTAATTTACTGCACCTGTATCTCTTCATAGTGTAAAACAAAATCGCTTTCTTTGTCCCTATATCCCTATGTATGCTTAAATGTTTTAAAACTACACAACGGATCTTGATGCTGGTTTTTTAATAGACAGCTATTGAAGAGGAACTTTTATTTGAATTGCACCTGTGCGAAGCTGGGGTTGCTAAAACATTATAAAGTTACATATTGTTCCCATAATAGAAGGCAATTCAATGTACTACGCCATCTAGATGCCATTGTGATACAAACATACTATTTGAGATATTCTCTCAAATTTGTCGAAAAAAAACGCTGAAAGTTGTAAGGGATATTTTAAGTAGTGATTTAAAAAAGGCAACAATTTTTTTAAACGAAAGTAAAACGTATGTTGCCGCTCTTGTACCAATGTAACCATTCGATCGAGAGAGCCGGTGCTTGTACAAAAACCACTTGGAAACTGTGAAACATAAAAACTATGGGAACTAGCAATTACTTTGTCATATTGCATTTACACCGTACGATACGATATTTTTCAAATAACACTGCACTTGATCTTCCACTTTTCATTACCCAATAATTGTGTGTCAAAGTCAAATCATCCTAATTAATATTATAAATGCTAAAGTAACTCTGGCTGTCTCTCTGTCTTTACAACACGCCTAAACTACTGAATCGATTTCTATGAAATTTGGTACAGACATAGTTTGGAACTTGAGATAGGACATAGGATAGTTTTTATTCCAAAAATCTGCAGGAAGTTCCTTATAATTAAACCAACAAAAGGCACTTTTTAATTTCAAAATCTCACTTTCGGATGAAGCTCGTTCCAAGCTATACATTTCTTAAGAGGAAATCGAGCAAGAAACTCCTATACTCCCAATTAAATATGTCCCTTATTAATATACTGAAAGCAAGCTGATGAACATATTACGTAATATACATATGTACGACTTACTACAGATAATATTATTATGTAAGTGGGAAAATTATACTGTTCTCACATAATCGAACTAACTTAATAATGTACCAAAGAATATTTATGTAAAACTGATTTAAAGACTGTAACCATGGAGTTTCTTGCTCGTTCTTCTCCATCGGAGTCTACACTTTGGAACGAGCAAATAGCTTCACTAAGAGGACTGATCGACAGACTGCCACTTATTTAAATTTTTCTTGGACGTAAAATAGTGCCTGTATGGGTCTAATTAAAATAAATGATTTTTACTTTGACTTATTGTGTTACTAATCTTGTATATTTTTTTATGGAATAGGTATCGAACCGAACATACTGTTTACTTGGCTTTAAACGCTCAGCACCTTCAGTAAGTACTTGTAATGCTAGAAGAGTCCGCTATATTCTTAATGTTTTCAAGGTCTTGTTGAATGCATTTTCTCACAGAAATGCTAACCCATTCTAAGAAAACTCATCGTTTTATATAAAGGCAGGCAATCACAATAAAATTATAGGTAGTGTCGGGTTTAATGGGCCCAATCATAGTGACAGTTCTCAGCCCAAGTAATTAACAGTTAATAACGATTTGATTGGCCCTAATTGTGTTGTTACCACAGATGATGTAATGGAGGCGATAGAAAAATGAGTTGTTATTACATGTCAATTTTTTTTTGTTTATGTTTCTTTTAAAATGGCTGACTGAGCTGATATATCGCTTGACTAATAGACAAGTGACGTATAAGCCTCGCTTCCAAAAAATATTATAATATATATTAAAATTAAAGTTTGAATAGTAACTGTTGTGAATCATACTTCATATATTTAAAACGAGATACACTCGCTTGGTTTCATCCGCTTCTCGGCTCCATATAAGCGTAGCGTGATTTTTTATAGCCTATAGCACTCAGGAACATCGGAGCTATCTATCAGTGAACGAATTTTGGCAATCCCACAACCGGTTCCAAAGATTACTCCCTACATACAAACTTAAATTTTACCTCTTTATAATATTAGAATAGATAACTACTTATCTGCTCACTTGAATTAACTAAGAAAACTCAGCCAAATGACGGCTGCTCATGAATAAGAGTCCCGTTGTGACTTGAAACTAGTAGAGCTTTTCTCAGTTAATTCTCGAGAGTGAGTCGTTATTTTCTGCAATTCAAAACCGTATGTCTTTTTTTTTTAATTTATCACATCGGTCTCTGTGAGCACAGGCATAATGAATTGCCCATAATCGATACTAAAACAATATCGAGTAATTAATCGAAATTGCCAGTCTGCGATCTGAACGTCGATTTGTATTTAATTACATCGATACATGTAAATCGAAAGATGAAAATTGATCGTGGAACGACCGCTCTGTTCATGAATATTGAACCACGGTTCGAGAGCAAATATCATGTTAGTACTATCATAATGTGTAGGCTACCATCCATTAGATGAAATTATGTAAATTGTTGCTGTGAATATGTAGTAAAGTTTCTGTTTTTGTGTTGTAAGTAATTGTGTTAAAAAAGTAATTCAAGCTACATTAAAATTCTTGCGACCCTTAAAGTATCACTAAATTCGAGCATTCTATGATTTTCTAATTTTCGATAATGCTATATATATGTATATATTTAAAATTTATAAGTAGATAATAACTTATTTTAGACTAATAAATGTAAATTTTCAACAATTTTAAATATAGGTACATAAATCCAAATTATCAGATTAACGATTTGTAAATTTGTAAAAATGAACAATTAATCTATCACAACAAACAAATCAATATATCTTTTTTTCTATTATTATTTGCAATCAGTCTAGTAGACTATTATTCGCTCTTTTTAGCCGATTGATTGGGTTTCGTATTAACAGCGAACTTGTCAACGGGGTGGGTAAAATATACTCGTGGATGGCAAACCATTTATCGCCTAGATATTAAAATGAAGCGGTTCTAGGCTTCATTAAAATTTGCTCTTTGATCTCTTACACATTAACGCACAGCTGTAAGCACACACACACACACACACATGAGCCAATATTTCGATAGTTAATTACTTTGCTTTGTCTGATTTCATCTGAAGTTCTGTACAATATGTGCTTGTTTTGTTTTACTAGGAACTATATTGAAAATTACTTTATCATTTATCGTTGAATTTTGTTTCATTATCCTCTTGATTATATTGACAATTCTCCATAAAATGTCTCTCAGTATGTGTATTATTAGTTTTATGTATTTCGTTGGTTCGTTAGTCTAACTCGAGCCTAATCACTGACTCAATATCTTGTCTTCCTCTTAGTCAGTTTGAATCTGTTTTTTTTTTTTTTTTTGTAAGGAGGCAAGCCTGGAAGTTGGGCTTCAAATGAACATGAGCAAGACACAAGCTATGACCAACAGCACGAAACATAGGATCGAGGGCAAGCTCTACACTATGTCGTCGAGTACATCTACTTGGGCCAGCTAGTTTCTTTCGATAACAGGCAGGAGAAGGAAATAGATCGCCGTATCGAGAACGCCTGGAAAAGCCACTGGTCCATAAATCAATACATGAAAGGGGACCTTCCCCTTTCACTTAAGCGAAAATTAGTCGACATGTGTATCTTACCTGCCCTAACCTACGATGCGCAAACTTGGTCTCTCACCGAGTGTCAGAAGTCCAGGCTCCAGGTTTGCCAAAGGGCAATGGAACGTAGCCTAACGCATAAAACGGACCGATCGTATACGGAATACCGTGATACGTTCCAAAACAGGAGTCGCTGATGTGGGCCAAAAGGCGGCAAAATTAAAATGGGACTAGGCCGGACACGTCAGCCGAATGCATGCGAGACGAGGAGGCCTTTGGCCCAGCAGTGGGACAATACAGGTTAGTAAAAAAAGAAATTTTTATTACGAATAAGGTGACAAACGATTTAACAGATCATTCTCAAGTTCTCAAGGTTAAGGAATTTGGTGATTAGGAATAGCAGAGATGGATCACACGACTAAATAGTTTTCTGTGAGACCAACATATCAATCCGAGTCGTTTATTACGTCTCCCATTCATACCTAAGCATGACTCTCTTTTTTTCTTAATAGAAGATATTAGATTTTTTTATTGTGATATGGTGCCAAAAGAGCCTACGTATTACCTGATGGTATGCAATCAGCATCGTCCATGGACATCCGCATTTACGGAGGAGCTAAGAGTGCGTCGCTGACCTTTTGGAGATTTCCAGTAACCTCACTCACACGACAAATACCACGACGTAGTTGCTTCACGCCAGTTACTGTGAGGCCGTATTAATACTTCGGTCGAGCCAACCCATTCGTGTGGAAACCTTTCCGACACATTCACAAGGGTTTTCAATAGCGACTCTTGTTTTAATCAATTTAAGCCTAATTTCATGACTATAAAGAAAAACATAATTATTTTAAAAACATAATAAACATAATTCATAAAAACATAATAAACATAATTATATTTCCAAACGTTCTTTCGTAACCGAATATCATTTTACTTTCAATAACACCAAACCAAACCAAATCATCCTTCACAAGTTCTCCTACACTTTAGAATCCACACATCTTCACAAACGTACTTACATAGTAGCACATCCAAAAGTTTTGTACGAAAACATTACTTTCGCCCAAACACTGGCAACTGGTACTTGTAACAAGACAGCGAGTAAAACTACCAGTTATCTATCTCGCCGCAAGGAATTTAATCACAGTGTACTTGCTAACTTCCTTACCCCGGGAAACTGTTAAGTACTAGTCTATGTGTCGGATATTGTGATAAGGAAGTGGTATTGTTTGAATATGTTTTAAAAACTTCTTTATCCAAACTTTAATAACTTTAGGTATAAATGCGAAAGTAAATCTGTCTGTCTTTCTTTTCTTCACGCCTAAACTACTGAACCGATTTCTGTGAAATTTGGTACAGACATAGATTGGTACTCGAGACAGAACATAGAATAGTTTTTATACCAAAAACCTGCTGGAGGTCACTATTCCACGCGAACGGTATATATTCGCGTAACAGTGTATAATTGCTATGCGCATAATTTAACAACGCCTGGACCAATTTTACCAATTTCTTTTTTTTTTATTAAGGTTCTTATTTTTCCGAGTCATAATAATTATGTACTTTCTATGACTACTGACATACGGTGAAGGAAAACATCGTGGACTTATAATTTCTAATTACTTTATATTTAAAATCGCCAATCCAATCAGCAAGCCTGGTGATTAATGCTCCAACCTGCTCCATGTGAGTAGAGGCCATTGCTCAGCAGTGGATCATCAGCTTGCATGTGTGTGTGTCAAACATATTTAATTGTATGACATATTTGTTTATTGATTAGTTCCTAATACAGATAAGTAAGTATTTAATACATATGTTCATATCTCACTTGTTCTGGAACTTTTAACTGTTTGTTAACTACAAACGCAGAATATTCCTCCGACCTCCTACTAAAATATCTACTGCCGATATTAATTTGCTCGATACTCATAAGTCTTCACTTCCATACTTAACAAACGTTAGAATAAACCAATCAAAACTCATTTTGATGGCAAATTGAATTGGTATTGCTTGGTAACATTTTTTTAAATCATTTCTCTTTAAGATTATTTGGTAATGAAATGTAAAGGAAATTTTCATTTGTTACCGTAATGTGTCTGAATAGGATGATAATATATTACTTTCATTGATTTTTTGAATATCGAAGGTTATCTGTTTTCAGATTTAGCTGATTGATATTTGGATGTTGTTTTCTTACTAATGAATATTTCTATTCTTATTGAGGCCTTAGTTACAAGAATATTTGTTAAGAAAACAGTACTGATTACATACATTAAGGTATCATGGAGATTGTTATTTTAAACTGACTTCAAAAAAAGGAGGAGATTTTCAATTCGATTGTATTTTTTTTTATGTTTGCTACCTCAGAACTCCGTTGTTTATTGACGGATGTGCATTTTTTTATATGATTCCAGATTGGTCCCATTCTTATCCTTTGTATCCGACTCCAAAAATAAGTAATAATTTATAAATTTTTGCAAAATATTAATTTCAAATAAGTTTACCTATAAATTAAGTTTCGTTACAGCAGTTCAATTATTAATTTTTAACTTTTTAGTGTAGTATCTTTTATCGCTTGACTTTTTTTGAAGGAGGTTTTTTATACTAACTTTTAAACTTTCGCGTTTCATATTTAAGACATATAATGACGCAAATTAATTTAGGATTAATTCGCAATTAATAGAATTATTAATCTAAGACATATAAATATCAGTCAGCTTGTGTCCACGACCTGTGCAACTAGGTCGAAATGTCAAGCCTACTAAGGTATTGTTATTTTTAGTTCTGCCAATTTTACTTTGACAACGACTAAGGGATATTTGGTAGGAACCACAAAATAATAGCAAGTCTCTTACTAAGTCAAGTCTTTTATTTAGATTTGGAATGTCATAGACTGATGATGACGATATGATCGCCGGCTTCATCTAGTTTTCCACATATAAATTGACGTGTAAAAGTGCCGTATTATGGCCTATGTGCAAAAATTAATTCATTGTTTCATTGCTTCATGATGGGTGTATGCAAGTACACCCGAAAATACAATTTTTGAGTTGTTTCAATGTGTTGCTGTAAGTTTTCTCAAAATTCTGTGTTTATTTTAATAATACAATGCCATCAATGCGTAAGTAAATCAATTCAGAAAAAAAAATAGTACAGACATAGTTGGAAACTCGAGAAAGGACATAGGATAGTATTTATCCCGGGAATTCTAAAGGCGAACTTCCCGAAAATCCTGCGAGTTCAGGAAATATGTGGGTTAAACCAAAATTCTGCCAGAATTCACTATTCCACGCGGACAAAGTCGCTGGCAGATGCTAGTTGCACTAAAATTATCTATTTACACCAAGAAAAATCTTAATTAAAATCTTAAGTTTTCTTTCACAGCGTTAATATAGCACCTAGTACCGGATGAATTTGAATATGGAATGTAATTTGTATTTACTATGTGCCATATAAGTTCATCTGGTTATTATTTACCTACGTACGTACTTATACATACCTATGTATATGAATTTATGATATTTATGATAGAAGTGGAACGCAATGAAATAAGTAGTTCGCATTTTTGCCGCTGTGTGGCGCTCTCACTTCTTTTGTTTTTTTTTCTCGTTTGATTTTTTTGAAACGCTCACGCTTTACGACGTAAATTACACAATATTTAAAGTTAATACTTGCTTTATTCAATAATTCCTACTACGTACATCGTAAAAGGTCATAAAAGAGGCTGTTAGTGTATCTTTACAATAATTGTTTAAGTGTGGGAGAGCCGATACCACGGCCTCACAGAAAACCGGCGTGAAACAACCACAACGTTGTGTTTCGCCGTGTGAGTGAGGTTACCGGAGGCCCAATCCTTCCCCTACCCCAATCCCTTCCCAATCCCTAAATCCCCAAAATCCTAATCCTTAAAAGGTCGGCAACGCACTCGTAACTCCTTCTTTGCTGCGGATGTCCATGGGCGACGCCGATTGCTTACCATCAGGTAATCCGTCTGCTCGTCTGCCGTCCTATGACATAAAAAAAAAATTTTTTCAAGACAACAATATAATGATATCTCACTTACAAAAGACTTTCCTCGAGGTGAATGACCTGTACGTGTTCGTAATAAATCCTTCTTATACACGACTGTCCTAGGCGTCGCTAGGGAAGAGTTTATTAAAGTTTCTTCTAATACTGAAGAGACGAAAGTCTTAGAATTATTTTCAATATTTTAAATAATAATTAAATACAAGCAAATATAATAATATATTGATCTAGGTATACATATATAATTCTAAACATGTTACAAATTTTAAACGAGGTACTAAAGTAAAAAAGGAGAAAGAAAGAAAAGAAACATTTATTCGACAAAAAGGCACACATATTGTATACAAGTATGTTAAAAAATATATATATGTAATAAAATACATAAATATTTATATAATACAACAATAATAAAATAAACAAATTATAACAAAACATGAATAATAAATACAACAAAATCGGTAAGTAAGCAGAATGTTGATCATTGATTAATAAAAGAAGTGTGTGGGAGAGACATGCATCGGCACGAATGGGTCGACTCGAACGGAGTGATACAACGACCTCACAGAAAACCGGCATGAATCAACCACAGCGGTGTGTTTCGCCGTGTAATAGTATCCCTCCCCCTATGTAATAATGTAATATGAGAAAAAAGAGAAAAGCTGCCGTACAAAAACAAAACACATACGCACTTAACCTATCACAGTTTGTCACGGAAACACACCTTCACCTAAACTAAATAGTTGGTATATCCAAGATATCGAATCCAAACCATCAAGATACGCCATAAGATTTCTATTATGTATGAAAAATATAAGGTAAATGCCACGTCGCGCCTGTACAGCCGACGCTCGATGACGCGACAAACGTACCATGCAAAGTTTGGGAGCCAGAGATCTTTATTGATACATCATCTCTTATAGCACGTTTAGATAAAAACTGTTTCGGATATCGCATTGCCATATTCCTGTATGTGTGTGAATTTTGCGTGGTGTTTGTTTGTTTCTAAGCTCGTCTAGTTTTATATATGTAAAGTCTTGCTTATGTAGTAAGGCGTTGAGTTTATTTAATATACTAGCTTAGAGAGTGGACTAGTGACTTCCTGCAGATTGTTATCCTATGACCTTTCTCGAGTTCCAAACTACATATGTCTGTACCAATTTTACAGAAATCGGTTCAGTAGTTTAGACGCGAAGAAAAGACAGATAGACAGTTACTTTCGAATTTATATTAGAGTAAATTAGATCTAATTATTATCTAATGTAATACAAAAAGATTGGGATACGATAGTTCTAATTTTAAGTAATAGAAATTATAATAAATCAATGAAAAATTGAAAAAACAAATGACACAAATTTTCTCACACCCACAGATATCTATTACAGATTAAATTTCAATCTATAAACCTAATCCGTTGGCACAAAATCCGTTTAAAAAACCTATCATGCCAAGGCAAATTGGAAACTGGTTCTAAACAAATTGTTTTATACAAGTCACGATCAGATTACACGTGGTAGCCGTGAGGGCAACAGGAGGATTACCGGTCGGTCGGTGTTCCACCGTGAAAAACATTCGACCAGCTAAAATGTGGAGTCCACAAAGCTTGCTTGCGTTGCGTGTGTGGCGGTAAGTTCGATTCTACCTTTTGTGTCAAATAAATTTGCTTACAGATAACCTGATGGGATATGGCGTAGGTTTCAATCGTCTTTCGTCGTCTTTTACAACAATAAAATAACATAGGTATATGACGTTAAAACAATACAAAATAAAAACCTAACCATATCAACAAAGCACATATAATAAAGACAGCGAAATTTTCTTACATCCCCTTATCGCGTCAATAAAAACGAGACACCCCTGTAACAAAACACTAAACACATTATGGAACAAGAGAAAAAAACAAAAGACATTCGTGCACACTTGCATTTTATTTCAATATTACCTACCCAACAACGAAACTGTCTGAACAAAGACCAAACTTTTACGATAAAGACATCGTCGGCACTAAATCGCGAGCACTAGCTCCTAGACTATAATCGTGGGCCCCAGGTGTTGCGATGCACTTGTCTGCGAATAGGTTTCCATTGAGCCTTCCCTCAACACATTTGTACTACGCTCAATACCACACGATCCTCCGCCGCGCCGTGTGATTTTATGATAGCTGTTTTGTCGCTCCACTATTGAATTCAAACTACTTCGTGAAGTAATTTGCTGGGATACCTATCATATGCACAACGTAAAAATAAACTAGCCGTATTTTAAGTTGGAGAGACTAGTAGATTGTGTTTTATGACATGACCAACTCCTTACTTCTCATAAAAACTAATTTTGTAACCAATCATTGATGATATAGCCTCAATTATTCAATATTAACTATTACCATTACAATAAAATCAATTATAATCAACTTTTTCATTACTTTCCTTTTTCTTGTTTTTTTAAAAAAACGTCCATAAAGTACGTCACACGAATCGCATGATGTTTTGAGCCCCCCACCAGTCCTTGTCACAGGACTCCCCCTTGGTGTGACGTCATATGTTTTGCAATTTCACCTCGAAAATTATTAAATAGAAACAATAAAATCCGCACCCGGATCACACAGCCGGTTGCCCAGCCACTGTACCAACTGTGCAGTCCCATATAACTAAAACAAAAGGAAGAAAATGAGGTTCAAAACACAGCCCATCACTCCATTAACTGTAATAGACGTGCCACAGCTCCATCGCCTCAACTATCATAACCCGCTCTAAATCAAAAAGGGACACCGATGAACAAAAATATTTAGACCATAACAAAATGTTGTGGGAAACTTATACCCTTTTTAGCTGTGACGAACAAACTGAACGGTTAATATAAATTTTACTGCTAAGCTTCCTAGAATGAGTTACGATTCAATCTCCGCCATAATGCTACCATATGTCATTAATGGGTGTTAGATAATTTTGTCCTTTTTTCGCTGCGTAAGAGTGGGAATGCGAGCATTGATTGTCCAAAATGTGTCTTCAATTATGTGTATTAAATTAATTGCGACCACCACACTTATTGTTTTCACATTCATTATTATACCTATTTTTTTTATAACTTTTCTTTTCTTTTTCTTTAAAAAAAACGTTGCTTCACTTTAGGGTTTTCTCCTGTGTTGTGGGTGCGTTTACAAACATACAATGTCACATACACATGATACACCCAGACCCGAAACAACAATTTGTGGATCACACAAAGTGTTGTTCCGAATGAATCCGCGACACGTTGCACGGCAGCCAGTTGCCCAGCCACCGCACCAACCGTGCACTCAAGTAACTGCTTCTCTGTTTCAACTACTGCTTTTCTTCTTAGTTGTAGCGTAATGTTTTACAGAGTTAAGCCTTTCTCGGTTCATAGACTTTCCAACATAAAGATAATTATTCAATTCAATAGATCTGTTACTTAGATTCCACAAACAATTAACGAACTCTATTAGGCTTTAGAATATTGATATAGATAAGTACGTCAGTACCAGTCTTCAATACTTTGAATGACATTCTTTGAAACGTCAATTTTTTTTCTTCTTTAAAAATCCGCCACAGCGTGGCCTAATAATTGATTTTATTAGCTAGTAATTCGCATAATAACACATGAACCAATAAATTTTGGTTTTATGACCCTAAACATGTGATGGTCAATTTGATAACAAATACAATTTGAAGACTGATCGATCATTGTGTGGTTATATGCCACATGTTAATTGAAACACGTGGATGGTAATAAAATTCTTCCTTGTGAGTCATTGAAGTATCTTATTTGAGACTATTTGTTACAAATGCCGATCAAAGCGTGCCTTCTTGAGAAGATCCCGAAGTTTGTACTTGGACCTATTAACAGTTTTCAAATGTTTTTTTTTTCTAATTCAGATGTTTTTATGGAATATGTTGAAACGCTCATACACATGACCTGATTATAAGCAATAAGCGCCGTCTATGGCCACACATAATATTAAAGGAGTTACAATTGCGTTACTGACGTTTTGTGGGTTTCGAGTTATTGGGGATAGGAATGACGGAAGAATACGGAATGCTAATATGTTAAAAACACTAATTATGCAATAGGTAATATAATTACCAGTACCCTCAGTTTGAATATCTATTAATATGTGTGCGTTGCACTTACTTCATCATAATAATTAACAACCGTTTTCACGATACATTGTCCACACAGATCAATCTCCAAACCAGAAAACTTCCCTAATAGTGCTGTAGAAGTACCCATATCAATTTATTAGACGTTTTATCTAATTAAGAGGTATCACCCCCTACTACACACAGCCAACGCAATCAACACACAGGAAATGAAACAGACAGACAAACGAGATTCCCTCCCCTTGTGTAGGTGCGCATAGAGGGGCGAGAAAGCGTATATTTTTCAATTTTTGTCAGCAAATTGAAGTGGACTTTAGTTATTGAATGGTAAAAAAACTTTGATTACATTTAAATATTCTATGGGTAAAAATAGGATGGTAGTTTCAGGTCCAACTTCCAACCAGCCTATCTGGAACTCCATGGAGACAGCCTACATTTTTGCAGTTGATTAAATATATTATGATGACAAAGATATGTTGGATGCGACAGCAGTGCGTAAGGATTCGATATAACTTACAGATCAGACCTGTTAATGTGATGAAGATGTTTCGTAGTGAGCTCGCCTAGGTCACAAATAGGGAATTGTCTTAGTTTATACATTCTAGATGTACAATGGGATGCTGTTGTTTATTGTACGCCTTAAATTTTGTTCTCATACCATTTGGGCCTAACCTATGAGCGTATATTATCAGAATGATTTTGAAACGAACTGAAATTAATTTGTTTCTGTCTAATTATGCTGGGGTTGTTATTCAAGCGGAATAATGCACCTCAGCGGTAGCTTGGAACAGGAGAAGGAACAGCGTAATTTTTAGTCTTGCAGACAGACAGATATTTTTTTTATGTATTACGTCGGCAAACGAGCAGACGGATTACCTGATGGTAAGCAATCAGCGCCGCCCATGGACACCCGCAACGGAGAAGCTACGCCGATCTTTTAGGGTTTAGGGACTTGGAGATTTGGGGACTGATTGGGCCTCCGGTAACCTCACTCACATGGCGAAACACAACGCTGTGGTTTTTTTACGCCGGTTTTCTGTGAGGCAGTGGTATCACTCCGGTCGAGCTGACCCATGCGTGCCGAAGCATGGCTCTTCCACACTTAACCATCATAACATAAACATATCTGATAATAGAAATGGTTTCTAAGCCATGAATGTGTCTATAAAAGGTTTTACAATCATCACTTACAACCCTATATCAATCTCGTAACTAACAACAAACCCCGAAAATAAACATACGAAAAATCTTATAGGAAACCGAATCTGAAAACCAAATCCAGATTTTCATATAACAATGTTATTGTTTCAACCGGGTCTCCCAAAATTAGGACGGTGCCCGCACTAACATGGTCTGAATATTTATTAATGTTCGCATCGGGCTCGCGACCACTCCGTTCTGTGCTCCCTTTAGTAGGTACCAGTCTTCTGAATTCGTGTCGAATGCAATGAACGCAGATTTCAGCTTTGTTTGGTTCCCCCTTGTGTTTCTAATTGTAGCTATTGGTTTTGATTCGGTTCGTTTCATTTCAGGAACGCTCTTTCATTCATTCATGGAAGACAGATGTGAATTTAATTTTGTAAATGTAACTATTTTTGGCTTGTTCTTTATTATATGCGTCGTTTGTTATTTCACGTTTGAAATAAAAGCAATTGCACGGTTCACGATGAAAATTATTTATGTGTGTGCGATCAATGCTTCCACACGAATGGCTCGGCTTGACTGGAGTTATGCCATCGCCTGACAAAAAACCGAGGTCTAACAACCGCAGTGTTGTGTTTTGCCGTGTGATTAAGATTGCCGGAGGTCCAGAAGAGTAAGCGGGATTGGGGAGCTCAATCGCTCCCCAATCCCGCTTAGTCTTCGAATCCTCAATCCCTAAAATACCAGCAACGCACTGGTAATTTCTCTGTTATTGCATGTGTCCATAGGCGGCGTAGATTGCTTACCATCAGATAACCCACCTGCCTGTTTAATCACATGGAAAAAAAACAATGGAAGAATCTTCCTCCGAGCCTAATAAAAAACCAAAGACATACGCGGTAACTACACTTTCTAGCGCCCAATTAATTCTTCTGATATTGTCTTTATGTGTAAGCCTTACAACATATTTTACTGAAGATCTCCTGTTAAAATCTGCTTCGAAATAATAACACTCATTAAACTGGCCTCACCTCATTAAACACTGAAAACACCGATTTTCACCCTGAACGTCTAACATAAGCAACGTGAAGCTGCATAGAGGAACTATTCAGAAAATTCATACAAGCTGTAACACTATTGAGCAAAGGTTAATAAAGTTTGGATCGAAAGTACAAAATGCTTCAGCCGGTTCAATATTTGAGAATTCTTTACGTATCAGCTTGATCGAATTTGCTTGAGTTTTAGTTGGCTTTATTAACATGTTATTTGTATTGATAAAATTGTCAATTTTTTTTTATGGAATAGGTGGCAAACGAGCAGACGGATCACCTGATGGTAAGCGATCGGCGCCGCCCATGGACATCCGCAACACCAGAGGAGTCACATGTGCGTTGCCGGCCTCTTAAGATTCCTTCTTAAAAGGCCGGCAACGCACCTGTGACTCCTATGCCCTCCTATGTATGCTCGTTTCTTGAAGGTTTTAGTTGAGACCGATGATTTGTTTCTTTGAATGTAGGTATAAGTTCTTGATAGACTTGTGTGGCATATAGTTCATAACAATTATGTTCTATGAAAGGAATCGATATATTTTGATACATTCGTGATGAAAATGAACCTTAAATCAATATGCTAAAGCGGATAATGGTACAGATGGGCTTAACCGCCTTTTTAAATAAAAAAATACAGAAACATTGTATACAACAGTACTAAATTTTCTCTTAAAAAAAAATCCTGAACGTAAACTTGCTACGCGATTATCAACCATTTTGACACGAACAGTGATCGTTACATGGAAAAAGTCTATTATACTGGTGTCCGTCTATTTGTCTGGTACCATAACCCTTCCCCAGTCAAATACATATGTATAGGCATTACAATACGTATCCCATGTTTGCAATATTGATTGAATAGCAGCTACTGCTTATTTACCTTGCAATGTAAATCGAAAAAGGGGAGAAGGCAGGGACGTACTTAGATCGAAGATAAACAGATAGGAAACTAGCGTACAGTGCATGATTCAAGGGTAGTACAATTTTCCAATGACGAATCATTTTTCTTTTCATGTGTGTGTGTCTGATAGGGTACCAGTAAGTAAAGTGATTGCCTTAAGTTTCTTTTTATATCATTTTTAAACTTTTTATTTATTTTATTTTCTTCAGTTTTGCAGCAAATTTACAAAGGAATTGGAATAAATAGGGAAGTTGTTAAGTAGGAATTTGAATAGCTCGATGTCACAATCTAAGGATAACGAAAGTTCTGTGCACTGGAGCAATCGTGTGGGAGGTGTGCTTCTTTATGAATGAACTGGAATGAGCGGAGTGATACTACTATTCTGTAAGGCCGTACGGCCTTACAGAATACCGTCAAGAGACAAGTGCGTTATGTTTTGTCGTGTGAGGCAGGTAATCGAAGGCTTAATCTCTCTTTCCCCATCCCTAATCTCCAAATCACCCAATACTAAAATCCCTAAATTTCAAAACGTCCTTGCATCTCTTTTTAGTTTGCGGGTGTTTATAAACTACAGGAAGGCATCACTGTCCTATCCTTTCCACCACATTGTGTATTTCGAAATCGAATATTCACAAGCACGACTAATCAAATATCAAATTAATATGTTGACTCTGAAATTAAGAAGTTAGGTTCCAGAATTCTCATTACAACACTTAAAGTGGTATAACAATATGGCAATTGAATCATTCTAGTTTTATCCTACTTATATAATTGAACAATCTTCACCAAAATAGGTACCCATCAAACTGTGGCCTCACTTACCATGATCTTTCCTCATATTAAGCGGCCAGCTAAGACTGGTGCAGCACAGCCGTGTCTACTATAAATAATAAGAAGGCAAAAGTAGTATAAAATACAGCCCTGGATAATATATCAATACTTATGTTATTTAGGTAATTATATAGTGGTCTAGAGTGTATCATTCGATTGGTAAAATTAAATAATATTATTTAAAAATCAATACCGATTTGTAATTGAGTTAATTATTTGCTTTTGTTTTCCGCAAATCAGGTGATGGACCAGTGAAGAACTAGCACAATATTCTAATCTGAGATCTTATATTTTAAACTTATCTACTTTTCTGTCCGAAGAATTACACATGACTTAAGTGCAACGTGTCGCGGGTTCGATTCCCGCTCGGAACAACTCTTTGTGTGATCCACAAATTGTTGCTCCGGGTCTGGGTGTGATGTGCATGTGGAATTGTATGTTTGTAAACGCACCCACGACACAGGAGAAAATCCAAATGTGGGGCAAGGATTCTTTAAAAAAAAGCTATTGTTTAACTATTGTGACAACTTTAGGACAATGACGTACCCACTACCTTCAAAATTATCAATACCTATGTGTGTCGGGCGGTTCTTATCATTTATAAATTACCACAGTGCAGCTTAGGTGCAGACATTGTATTATTTATGATGGTGGCCATATTATGTCGAGATTTTTTCTATCTAATAAAGTGTAGAAAATCTCTTTACCACCTCCTTTCAAGTGTAAGAAAAATCTTCAAGAAACTATGTAGAGAAACTTTCTGTTTGCGATGTAAAAATAAAATTGCCACTAAAGTCCTATAAGAGTACCTATAACTGGCCGTACCCAGACAATAAGAGTGAGCGCACATGCGCGTCAAGTTATTACCCACAGTGTACGCTCGGACTTAGTTCCAGTATTTTATTGTGAACCGTTAAATTTTACAGCCATGCATAAGCTGAACGTTTCGAGGCAAAGATTGGATATTTTTAGATAGGTCTCTTGGTTGGCTGGTTTGTGCCTAATTATTGGTAGGGTTTGTGAGGACAGAAATGTTATTAACAAATTTATGTTGACATCTCGCCTCAACTTTATGTAAAGTAAATAATGTTTTCGAATAAACAATATTTACGTGGTGTTTGAACTATATCGGTCAATTAATAAATAATTACCAATACCTACACAATACAGATTACAGATTACTAAAATTTGAATTAAACAGAAATCATGGGTAACGAACTTATTTCCTGTACTTTTTCCAGGTGAAATATTTTATAGTAAAGCGAATATCGTAGCCAGTCTATTTTACTTCGCAATTATTTCTTAACCTTTCAATTGTGGTAATTCGAGACACAATAGAAGAACAATAAGTGCCCTAAAGCCGGCGTTCGCTTAGTTTAATGAATAACGGTTATTTTTTCAAAATTAAAACTTTTATGCCTAACTGTCACATCTGCGATCCAAATCATTTCTTTTGCACTGACCATCAGGGCGAGTTTTACCCTGCTGTCCGCGCCACACTTTTTTCTACCAACTTTTTGTCTCGCAAAGTTGGTAACATTGGCCGTTCGAGCGCCACATGCCTCCTTCACAACTGTTCACATATGAAGTTAAAATTAAATGTACTTTTAAATTCATATTGTTTAATCTAGAGAAATAATTTGTAGGTAACGCACGTAGTAAAGATTATTTAGTCATTAATTAGCAAGATGATAATTAATGAATACAATTTATAAACTAACAAAACAATTTCACGCATATGTAGGTACTAGTTTCATTTGCGATCTGTGAGTTTTCATTCTTTAACAACGACAGTAATCTGTTACTATTAAAATGATCAAGAATTTGTTTGGGAATGAGAGTTTTGAAAGCGATAATTTCCGACACCACAGGATAAAATTGAACAAAAATTTTACGTTATAAAGTTCATAAATAAGACCCGAGCAGACCGACCCGCGGCTACAATCGTGCAAATATACCTAACTATTTCAAGATATATCTACAGAACTTAAAAGACAATATATGTTTTTACCACCCAAAACAAAACTACTCTGCCACTACAGCTTCTTAATATGAATTTCATGTCTTTACATGGATTCCTTCATTTATTTTGTTCTATTCGACCTGCGTTTATGCCTCTTCTGCCTGGTCTGCCTAAGTTTGAGATTCTAGAATCTTCTTTTCTTCTTCACATTTATTGACTTTCGTCGAACTTCTAGCAGTAACATTTGCTCCATGTCCCATACCTACAGTAGTACCCAGTCGCCATCTTAATCTAATAGATTAAGGATAGATTTACGACTGAGGATTCTCGCTTTAATTCCTGCACTAAACAAGACGTGACCCCTAATCAGAGTAGTCTGGTTTATGGTGTAATTCAATACGGACTTACCGAAGTATCTCATTCTACTCCTAAACTCTAATCTTTCAATTATTTTAATTTACTAGCTCTTTCTCCAAGGCTTTTCGTATTTTTGCGTCAGTTGATTCTCTTTAAGCACACAAAAGTGTGCCTTAAGTAGCTTGGTTTATAATTCAAATCCTAGTAAGACATTACCTCGATAAAGTTATCAAAGTTGCTTCATCATCATTATAGTTATCGCCATCCTATAAGTCCTACTCCCTAAGTATCAAAAATGCCTTTGCTCAGGGCAAAGGCATTTTTGATACGAAAAGAATTTGGGCCTATTGAGGCATAGGTGATTTCAAACTTGTAATAATTGAAAAATTATAAGTCGAGGTTTCCTAACCATGTATTTTTCACCGTTTGTTAGTGGTTTCTAAATAAACTTACTTGACGAGTTTCCAACCAGCAAACTTAGTTTCTTTGGCTCTGGTAGCCCGAAGGGTAAGGCGAAACTACCAAGGGTAAGGCGAAGTTCCAATGTGACTCTTTCCGAGTTATATGTACATTCTATGATTATTTAGACACCGCTGACACAGACATACTGTGAAGGAAAAGATCCTGAGAAGTCGCAAATTTGCCTTGAGCAAGAGTGGTAATTAACGCTCCAACCTTCTCCATGAGAGAAAAGACCTTTGCTCAGCATTGGGCACTAACAGGCTGAGAAGTGAGGACGACCCTGAGTTTCAGCAATAAATAAAAAAATCTAGTGTGTGGTTCAATGAGTAGTTTTAAATACGTAAATAATACAAGACCGATAAGTTTTGTTTGCACCTACTCAATCTGTGTTAGGCAGGTAGGAATGACTGACTAAAAACTACCCCATCTAACTCCGTTTTTGAACTTCAATAGCTATATGGCGACCATTCGACACCCGCACCTTTATGTTAATTAATCTAGGTCTTTGTACTAAATTTAGGTATTCATTATTTTAGTTTATTAATAAGACCTAACCAAAATTGCCTATAGATATTTGATATTGTCTATAAATTTTGCTCTTTCAAACATGATGTGAAGTGTAAAAGTGGGGTACCAGTTTTTCATTAAGTTAATTTTAAAGTAACTTGTCAAGAAACAATTTTTTCATCGATATTTTCCCAAATATATAATGCAACGGCACTATCAAATTTAAGTCTTACAATCTACGAAGTATCTAATATCGCTCAAGTTCATTTCTCTCCCATTTCGCTTATTCAAATTACTATTGAGCACGTTATAAGCGTTTATCTGTATCTAACCCCAAAACCATTAGAGATCCTAGGACGAAGTAATTAGCCAAACGATTTTACAATCTCAGGGATTATTATTCTTACCTTAAACTACTTATTGTTGTACTGATATTGTTAATAACAAAATTAAGGTAACTGAAGATGCAGGGTCTCACTCCATGCAGGTGACTTTTTCTTGGCTATCAAACATAGACATGCACAACATCTGAGATAAAAGCGTGTAGCCAGCTTTTTAGGAATTGGAAAATTGGGGTTAGGTAATATAAAAATTGTGGGTAAGACCTTACTCATGCAACGAAGCACAATGCCAGCGTTGTTGGCATGATGATGATGGTGATTTTAACAAAAACCTGATGGTATAAAGATGATAAACTTGTCTTCGATTGCAAATAAGTCCAAAGTTTTTACATTGTTAATATAAGAAGAATTTAACATGGAACTATAGAATCTAATTTTTTTCTTTAAAATAACTCCTCAGTGTATTACAAATAGCTATAAGTAACGACTGATTTATAAAAACATTTAATATGAAAACTTTACTAACGTAATGTGTATGTTTATTTAGGAGATACATAGGTACATTATGTAATTTATCATTTTTTACAAACATTAAAAACTTGCCGAGAATTGATTGTATGTTTTAAAATTATGATTCGTTTTATTTATGTGCTTATCTAATGGAAATATCTTTGATTTAAAATAGAAATTACGTAAATTGAATGGCCTGTAAAATTATTGGAGTAGGTACTTACAAAATATACAAAGAAGTCAAGGTCATTTTAAAAACAGAAAACGTCGTTTTGATTATAATAATATTGAAAGATAGTCCCGGATCTGACTGATGCCACTATATTTTTTAACGTAAAAGATCTTGTAGTGGTGTCTAAAGACTTAATTTACTTTCCTACATATAAAAAGAATCTGTTTGTTAATCACGCTAAATCTCTGAAATGGCTGAACGGATTTGGCAAAATTATGTCTTCAAATAATTGCAGAATGAGAGATGGTTTAAACTATGAAAAAATTGACACAGTGGACAGAAAAAAACGCAAGTAAAATACTAAAACTGACAATTTTTTCTGGAAAAATACAAAAAAAAAACAATTATTTTTGGACAAACTTTTCTGTAAGTGGTATTTTAATATACATATGTATATTGACTATTAACAACACTGTCAAATTATTTACTTTTGATCCAATACGTAGATCGCCAGGTCAGCTATTAGATGCTAAACTTCGCCTTGTTTTCTTCATAAATTTAACTTGAACCATCTCTATTAACAGCAGTACTTACTACAAGGTACTATAATATATTAACACACCAGTTGCCTCGCCTTTGCAACACCTGTCCCCAACCCCTCACAGAAACCAGACCATAATAATCCAACTGCATTAACTACGCAATTAGTTTTAATTCCCCCTTTTAACCCTCAAACGCTATTCCACTTTACTGTTGTCGTCCGCGGTCTCATCCCAGATCATATCGGAGGTCCAGCTAAGTAATTTATACAAAACATGGCGAAAGCAGGGTTAGGAATACGTTAGGGTAATAACAGTAACATTAGGTAGTATTTAAGTATGCGATAGATTGACTAGTTAATACTATAGTTTCCATAATTTTTGGGCATACGACAGCCGAATCATCCCATTCATAACTATGAATGGATATGAATACAAAGAAACTATGGATGGATTGTGTGAGAAGTGATATGGAAGACAGAGGAGTTAGTGATAGCGTGACGGGTGACAGGACAGAATGGAAGAAAAAAACATATTGCGCCGACCCCAAATAAAACGGGACAAGAGCAGAAAGATGATGATGATGATGATGACCACAGCCGAATTATCTTTTTATGGTAAGCAATTAGCATAGCTCATGGAGAATAGTTACAAGTGCGTTACCATTGGAAAGCAGGCGTATTTGGCCTCCGATAACCTCACTCTCATAGTACAACACAAAGCAAGCTTAGTTTCACGCCGGTTGGCTTTGAGGCCGTAGTATCATAGCAGTCGAGCCGGTCCATTTAAAAAAAACGTTGCCCCTCACTAGGATTTTCTCCTGTGTCGTGGGTGCGTTTACAAACATACAATATCACATACGCATTACACCCAGACCCGAAACAACAATTTGTGTATCACACAAAGTGTTGTTCCGTGCGGGAACCGAACCCGCGACAGGTCGTACGGCAGCCCATTGCCCAGCCACCGCGCCAACCGTGCAGTCTATTTGTGCCGACACATTAATTTCTTTAGGACCTTTATTAACCTTACCAATTACATTAAAGTTTGAGAACAGTACTCAATAAGTAGGCACTAGCTGAACACAAAGATCTCAAGCTGCAGCTCAATAGTGTCAATAAATAATTGGTCAATTTACCTACTAAAAACTTTTAAAATCCTTGTCCAAAATTCCACAATGTCCCAGACAAAACATGGATACTACAGACACGAGTAATAGCGGTCATGCCTTACCCCTACGCCATTAAAGACATCTGACGATGGTTAAATAATAATTAGGTCATGCACGTGCGCCTCTGTATGATATTATGAGGAGTATCAAACGTAATCGTTTGGTCATGAATGTAGACCCTTGAAGTTTAGCCACTTTTATCTAAACCAGATTTATTGTGGTTTTGTCTGATAAGAATTATGGGTTTACCTAGTAAAATTTATCATTAGAAGTACAAGGGGCTATAGTTAGGTAGGTTTTTTTGGTTTTTTGGGGCATATCATCAAATATCTTCTCTCGTAAAGGGTGAAGCGAGACGGAGTGTCAGACTGTTACTGACTAAAAACCTCCAAGGTTCTTCTCCTATTTCGGGTCGTGGTATCTTAGTGCGCTTGACTTGCGACTCGATTAGAATCTTACAGGCACTTTTAAACGTCAAAAATCGTATAAGACGGATAAAAAGACGGATTACCTGATGATAAGCAATCAGCACAGCCCACATCAATGGAGGAATTGAAATTCGCCGTGTGAGTGAAGTTACCGGAGGCCAGATCCTTCGCCTCCCCCAATCCCTAATCCCCAAAGGGTCTGCAACGCACTCGTAACTCTTCTGTTGTTGCGGGTGTCCATGGGCGGCTCTGATGGCTTACCATCAGGTAATCCGTATGCTGGTTTGACGACCTATCACATGAAAAAAATAACCTAATCAAATCTTTTAAAAATGCATGCCAATTTGCTATTTGACCATCCTGTTTCTATTACGTTACTTTTATCCAAGCAAAGAACTAAAGACAATGGCGTCAAACAAAAATAACAATTTCTAACCAAAGGTTGAACCTAAGTGCCTTTGTGACGCTGCACTTTTCCAGTCACACCTAGACACGCCACCCACATGAAAACATTGCCATTGCTCAGAAAGGTAGCGTAGGATATGGCTGACCTTTAGTACTGTTTTAGAAGACAAAAACAACAAAATTCTCGTCTCCAGCTTCAGTGTTCAACACTATTTTCGTTTAGTTTTGCAATTTATTTTTGATTTTTTTGTATAATAAAAACTATATATACATAAATGAGAACCATCTGGGTTGCAAATATAAAAAAAAAAACAATTAGAATTATATGAAATGAAAACTTTTTTAATCGTATTTTGAATATTTTTGACTCAAGTTTTTAAATTAAAAAATATAATATCACAAATCCAAAAATCAATTCCAAATGAATAATATGTTAAGATCTTTCTGAAAATAATCATCAGATATAATATTATGTAGGTAATCGCGGTGGTACACCTAGCTGTAAAAACCAGTATAAGCTGATCTTCGATTGTACGGAAACATCAAACTTAGTGCGACCATTGTAATATATTGGTTCTAATAGCTTGGTGACACATCAAATAAAGTGCCATAGCGTTAACGTGAGACTAACTCGCACTCAGCACTCAGCACTAACCACTATAAGCTGACCGTTAGATGTGAGGAAAGATCATACTAAGCGGGAACATGATAAATTGGTAGCATAATATAGCATGGTGCTAATTATTAAAAATAATTATTTTGATATTTTGACGAAAAAAAGGCGTTGAAAAATTAAAACAGGTCGTCAGGAAAATTTACACTTTTGAAAATTGAATAACATTTAAAATAGTTTACCTAAATAATTAATAAAAATTAAACATTAATTAGGTACCTTATGGAATGCTCAAAAAATATTTTAAATTAAAATGCTAAAATACTCATTATCACAATGACTTATATTATTAGTTACCTATATCAGAAACATTTTTTCTATGATTACTATGATTTACGAATACCTAGTAACAATTTTTAATATACAATATCATGAAATACTTTTTACTAGAGCTAGGTTCCTACATAAGTTACAATTTCCGAGTTTAAAGTTTTTTACCAATAAATCTATCCTCAACATGTCTCATCAGATATTGTGCCAAGACTTTAGTCTGCTGTCATTGGGTAAATTTTGGCCATCGAACATTTGTAGGGTATAAATTAATATTGATCTCATCGAAAATTTTATTAGTGGTTCGTATTACATTCTTACTATAACAGGGCTGACAAGTTACTTTAATCGATTCTTAACTTTAAAAACAAGAGAATATAAGGTTGCAAATCTTTTAAAAAAGGATATTTTAAAACTTTTCAGTATATAAAGCTGACCTTTGATTGTACAATTGGGTAGTTTTCTAGGTCAAAAATAAATTAACTGGACGTTTCAATAAAATAAAAAAATGAAAAATAACTAGGTATACTTTTATTCATCAATCGATCGATGCCCTAAGTTTTAGATATTTTGTAGCTAATTATCAAGAAATAAGTAAGCTATTTGACGTGAAAATACTACGACGTCATGCCTCAGTATTTCATACTTATTTCATAGAAAAATGTTGTTTTTCACATTTCGATAAAAGTATTGAATTTGACTAGTTGGAAACTACCGTATTGTGTTGTTTTATAATTAAAATTTTTCAGCAGTTTTCTTGCAGACACATTACTTTTATTTTTATATTCTTGTAAAGTGTACATTTCTAGCAGCTTTCTTTATGACAGAGAAAAAAACAGAATTGAAACGAAATCTTTTACCAACCTTAACTAAATGACACATTCTGTCATTGCATTGTAGCCAACCTAAACGTTGTGAATGAACACTGCCATATTATTAATAACACATTGACCATTAATACGGTAGTTTCCAACTAGTCAAATTCAATACTATTATCCAAACGTCAAAAACGAAACTTTTCTATGAGTATGAAAAACTGAACTATGACGTCATAACTTTTTTGCGTCAAATAGCTTACTTATTTCTTGATAATGAGCTAAAAAAATCTAAATATTAGTGTATCGATCGATCGATGAATAAAAGTATAGTTATTTTTCAATATTTTATTGTATTGAAACGTCGAAATAATTTATTTTTGACCTAGGAAACTACCCAATTATTGGTTGATATAGCTTAGTGTCATATGTATCAAGTATAGGTTATATCTGTAGGCACGTTTAAATCCTTAAATTCTATCCATAAATGCTAAACAGAGTTTCATCTCGTTCCAAATCACCCATTTTTACTGAAATGCTTTAAACCTTTTTATAACACTCATAATTTCATATTTCAAATCAAACTTAACACTAGCATCAACACTTTTAAAATCAGGTAGGAGAGACAGCAAGAATTGTCTATCTGGATCGTTGTAGACATTTTGCATTTTTTTATTCTTAACATGTTCTGCAAGCAATTTGAAGAACGTATCTTCGTGTTTCCTTTTTCTATTATTAATGTTGTTATTTTTGTTAGCTATTTGTGCTTGGGGCGTATCATTTGAACTTGAATCATCACTATCTTCCTTTACATCATCATCTGCAGCCAACGAAATCTCATTATCTTCTTCGTCTCTTTTTATTCTTGATTCGTATATTGGTTTTAGAAATGATAAGTTGTCATAGTAAGTATAAGCTTTATGTGAATTAACACTTTTTAGGTGGCTCTTCTTCAGTTCCCTTACGAACGTGTCTCGAATACCCTTCCATTTCTTCTGTATTTGTGAAGCTGCAAAGAAATTTGTTTATTATTTTTTTATTTAAACTACTTTATTAATATTTGCTATTTTCTTATAGCCCAACAAGACCAAAAGTTTGCACCATAATATTACATTGACATTTGTTTGTGCTATGTAAAAAGTTGTTCGCCATGACGATAAAATCATTTATATCGATTATAGTTTACATACATATAATAAGATATATAAAAGAAAAAAAGAAAAAAATACAATAAAACAAAACAAAAAACAACAGTAAAATAAGTTATTATTATCATGTAAACAAAAAATGTGATGACTTGTTAGTCATTAGGAAGAATCATTACTGCTACTAAACTTGTGGCCGACATTTTGACTTCACCTAAAGTTCAAAACCATTCATAAGTCTAAGAAACACAATCATTTATACTATAATTATTTCGTATAATCCTTACATCTTGGCTCACGCAAAAAAGAATCTAATTTCTAAGTTCACTGTTACATTGAACATTTACAATTTAGCAACACATAGATATTCAGGTGGTTGCTATTAAACTTTAGCTAGGCGCTTATCCAAACAATTGATATACTGACTTTGATTATTTAACATGGTAATTATATATTTTTCGAAAAAAGAATATAATCACTCTGAAATACAACAATAGGCATCAGGTATACTAATTTGTTTTATAATTTATTTGTGTTGATATTTTATTTCTTATAAGGTATGTTTGTATCAAAATTGCTCATTAATCTGATCGTTTTTATTTAAAAAAATACTTTTATATACTTTATTGTACATACTACCAAAAATTATACAAACAGGTACAACAGAGTGTACGGCGGTCTTATAACACAGGGTGATTTCTTCCAGACAACCTTTGGATGGATATTAAAAAGTAACCTGGGAATGGGCAGTCTAGTGGACAATAAAATGGTAATAAATACTCATAAAATACATATAAATCTTCTTGTAAGCATTACTGAATAGCACTAGTTACTGTTTTGAAAAATGCCATAATTTTAATTCTATTAATTATAATAATTCTTACTGTGTGTAACGTGTCTTTTTTTATCTGTGTGTTGTTCGTGCGCCTGATTGTATTTTCATAGCATCAACTTGCTCTTGTCAGAAAATCTATAAATTATGAAGAATTTAACAATTTTATTTCACTTGCTGTACTTAACTCTTGTAGTTTACACCTAAATTAAAGTTGATAAATAAACTGTGTTCAAGTATTTACTAGAGTTAATTCACCATCAACCCCTGGTTCCGCACAGTACCTAATAAAATTATTATTATAAGTACTACATACTTCTTCTAACTTAAAAGTTAGAAAAGATAAAAATATTATGATAAATAATAATACACACATAAACATAACATTTGGAACGTTCCTACCAAGAAAGGATCATAAGAACATAAGATTCAAGATAAAAAAATAAATGAAGAACCACCCCGTGAAATAAAATGGCAACGCGAACGCACAGAGACACACAAAGAACTAAACACACTATTAGCATGCGCCAGCGCGCTGACTTATCGCGATACCTACCTAGCGAAATATCTACGTAATGATAACAAGAAAAAAATTAAGTTTAAATTTGATTTCTCAATGTTATTGTTTTAATGAAACATCACAAGGAAATACTGTTTTATGTTTCAGCCTTCCTCACGACAATTTTATTTTTTTTTAATTTTGTGATCTTAATGTACAATAGAGTGGTCACTTACCTACCTATTTTTTGTTTAATTACGTAGGTATATTAAAAAAATAATGGACAAATAACATCGCATTAAACAATATAATAAAGCGACAACAAATCGGTGACATACTGCTAATGATAATAAAAAAGTCACCTGTGTTCGTTTTCTCGGCTCCGGAATATTCGCCATAGTTTGGGTCTAAAGCGTAGCATACTTGTTCCCAAGCTTCTCGTTTTAACATTCTGTCATTATATTCCTTTGTTCTACTATCCCATAATGCAGGCCGACATTCAATCTCAACTATTAAACATTCAATGTTAAAAGACATTTCGATATTCAATTATAATGAGCTTATTTAAAAAGAAACGTGCGTTCACTTTCGACGCGTTTGCCAACTGGCGGGGCAGCGACTACGCGCGGGCTCGGTCGATGTGCTCAAGCGTTGTTGTCAGCTCGCGCGTATACGAGCGCACACACCTATCTCAACGTGACGTCATCCTCCGTTCAAATAAAAAACAACTTTATTTTCTCACATTTAAGTGCATTGTGGAAGTTCTCGTTAATAACGGTAGGGACCAATTTATACTGGTGCGAAGTGAAAGCGAATCGGTGCGTAATTATAATAATTAACATGACATATTCAACCTTGTCTACATTGGGTAATGCACACATTCGTTCGAAGATTTAAGACGATGTGTGTTCATTGCTACGCGCGCGTTCGTGCTAGATTTTGACTCTGCTGGCGATTGAACCAGCCTCGCTCTTGCGGCTGACGCGACAGTTAAATAGGTCGGCAAACGAGCAGACGGATTACCTAAACGTAATCAATCGCGCCTTTTTTCTTTTTTTCTTTAAGTTTTTGACAGACTCTTGAGGGTTCTTAGGGATTTAAGGATAGGGGATTTACGGAATGAGGATTTTTATGATAGGTCGGCAAACGAGCAAACGTATAGTATTACCTGATGGTAAGCAATCAGCGCCGCCTATGGACACCCGCAAGCACAGAGGAGTTACGAGTGCGTTGTTGACCTTTTGGGGATTAGGGATTTGGACATTCACTCACACGGCGAAGAATAACGTAAATGTTTCTTCAGTCCATTTTCTGTGAGGCCCTGATCAACCATTATTCTATAAATAAAAATGAATCGCAAAATGTGTTGGTAAGCGCATAACTCAACAACGCCTGGATCAATTTGGCCAATTCTTTTTTAAGATGTTCGTTGAAGTCCAAGGATGGTTCTTACGGCGAGAAAAAATCGAATAATTACCGGGAAAACCCTAAAAACAGCCCTTTTCTTTTTCACATACAAGCGTTTTCTAAGTAAAACGTAGAATCGATTTGAGCTTTATTGCTTTTACATAAAGTTCATATTAAATAACAAGCACTCACTGTTACCTAAGAAATGTTGGTGTGTTCCTTACGTCAAAAACTAAATTTGCACTTTCTTACCGCTATACAAAGTTCAAATTCAATCATATCTATCAAAACAGTGTGTGTAATGTAATAATATATCAAAATAATTAAATAAAACATCTTATAAGTAGTGTTTTATTTAATTATTTTAAATTCGCCCCGAATTATTACCTACCAGGGTGATTCCGTTCAGAATATTTTTTTTGCAAAGAATATAAAATAGGTAGGAACAAAACACTGCAACACTACATTTTTTTTAGACAGGACGAAGTCTGTCGGGTCAGCTAGTAACAATATAAAATTCTAATCAACTACGAACATAATTATATCCAGTAAATCTCCCTTACTTAGCTAAGTCACCGATACAGCTATTGAACTAAGATATCGGAAATTACTTAACATGTTACCATCTGGTACGTAATGCCACTAAGTAGTGACATTGTATGCAATTTAGGGGAGCACTTAGTACCTGCCGAAACTGGGACGATGTTAGGACGTTACTTAACTAGGTATATGAACGCTAGAATATAGAGTTAATCGAGGTCGGTTATTTAAAAGCGAGTCTTCTGAAGAATAGTCGAAAAATTGGTCTAAGGCGCGTTTACGTTACGTTTATAATGGTTAATCCAGCACTTAATCAGTGTCCTTTTTTGGAAGGAAGGAAGTCGTCTAATGATTTCTCTCGCCCAGGGCGGTGTGAGAGGGAGTGTCAGAAACTTACTGGCTAAAAATCACCCCGTTCCTACTCCTGCTCTACTCTCCTAACTCATAGCACATTGTTGTGCTTAACTCACAACCCCGGCTGACGTCAACTCTTTTTTTTTGTGAGGGGAAAATAATCAAATGACTTCTCCTCCCCCCCCCCCTCCAATATTGGGCAGGAGAGTGTCAGACTCTTATTGCCTAAACCGCTCCCTCCGTTCGTCCGATTCTGCATTCTGAGCCGAGGCCGCGGTGCAGCCGGGCTGATGTCAACCCTAAAGTGCCATTTCAAATAAAACAAACATCAATTCACACACACAAGCTTTCGCGGTATTATTTTTCTTGAAAATTAGCAATTAATGAATTATGGATATTGACTCCCAAATAACACCAATATATCATAACTTTAGTAACTTAAAATTAAAAATTGCATCCTGTCTCACTAAATCCGAATAAATTTAATAAAACATTACCCATATAGGTATAAAACTCTCCAATATTTACTGTCTACCCTAAAAATATAAAAGTCGTGGTATACATCGGATAAAACATTTGGTTCCCGGGCTGATCATAAAATTTTACGGCATCAAACCATTGGAAAGTCTAAAATTTGAAACGGAATATGTATTATATAAGGATATGAGTAGCTAGCTATGTTCCTACTTCTTGTCTTAAATTATATTGTTTTCTAATCAATTCCAGAATGACTGAATGATAGGTCCCATCATTTGTTCTTTTTTTTACAACTTGTTTGCAGTAGCATTGTTCTCACATAAGGGTACAATAATAATGTTAATGGTATATTATTGAATTACCTATACTATATACTTATGTTTACAATAATATACTTAATGTTATATTATTGAAATTGTAAAATATTTTTTTTTTAAAGATGGAGTTTCTTGCTCCATTCGAATCTACAATTTGGAATGAGCACCTAGCTTCACTGACGAACAGACTGACAGACTACTTCTCTATTTTGACGTTTCAAAAGTACCTCTTTATGGTTTAGTTGGAATAAAGGATTTTGACTTTGACTTTGACTCAGAAACTAATTCACAGGTTTTTTTTACGTCATCGGTCGGCAAGCGACCAGACTGATTAACTGATAGTAAGCATTCGGCGCCGCCCATGGACACTCGCAATACCAAAGGTTTATTAACTACGAGAGCGTTGCTAACTGCTTGTGGGTTGTTAGGAACATATAGGGGAGTTGAGGATATAGAATAGCAGGGGGAGGGGGGAATTGGGCTTTAAGTAACCTCACTCATACACGACGAAACACAACGTCAGTAACAAAATATTTTTTGTATGTAGAATGGCTCCTGGTACCGACCAAGTAATCAATAGGTATTTCACGTAAAAAAAGATTTTGCAAGATTTTTTTTTTATGTCTTTATCTATCAATAATATTGCAAAGCAATCGGCAACACAACCGCTCATAGACACCCGCAACACCAGAGGAGTAACGAGTGCGTTGTGGCCCTTTTGGTGATTAGGGTTTCGGAGATTTAGGGATTGGGGAAAAAAAGAAAGATGGGGCTTCTGATAACCTCACTCACACGGCCCAACCCATCACTGTGGTTGTGTCACAACGGTTGTCTATGAGTCTGTAATATCACTCCGGTAGAGCCGACCCAATCATGCCGAAGCATGGCTCCCCCACACAAATTGTGTCTACACTGTCTACTTGGTATAATGCCTAAACGTTGTTGAATTTATGTAAATGTTCCCCTCGTGAATAATACACGCGTTCCCGAGTGCTTCCACTATTTACCGCGATTAGCGTGTCATCGATGCTTTTTATGATATCTCCCTTCTATTACACACTTTGGTCGTATATACCCTTATAGAATGTTGTTCTTTATTGTGTTTTGTACTGTGATTTGTGGCTTTTGTTCGAGGCGTGTAAGATTCTTCCTGGATGGTTTGAATTTATGCTTGTAATATTTTTTTAAAACAATCTATACTTTCTTTTCTATGTTCCGCAGATTAAAATTTCCATGCCTTCGGGTCCTTACTTCCTACTTTCGGGTTCGAAACCTGGGGAGTACAAATTGGCTTATTCCGAGTTATATGTAATTTCTATGATTATTTAGACACTATTGACACATGGCTAAGGAAAATATCGTGAAGAAATTTTTGTCAGGGAAAATCTAATGACTTCACCCCCCAGGGCAAGGTGAAAGAGAGTGTCAGACTCTTACTGGCTACAAACCCCCCCCCCCCCCCCCGTTCTTTTTGCTGCTCTGGGCCGAGGCTGCAGTGACTCATTGCGATTCCCCGCAATACCGTGTCTATCGTGAGGATAACTGGGCGTATAATTTCTAATTACAAGTTTGAAATCGCCACTCTGCAAGGGTAAAAATTGTTAAAGTGTCAAATTTTCTTCATCGTTTATATATTTTTTTAAATAAACATGATTTCTCCTGTGTCGTGGTTGTGTTTACAAACACACAATTTCACAAACACATCACACCCAAACCCGGAACAACAATTAATGGATCACACTAAGAGTTGTTCCGTGCGGGAATTGTAGTAGCCAGTTTCTTAGCCACCCGTCGAGCATCTTTGATAAACAATTGTATAGAAAAAAATAACAGTACTTAACGCGATCTTTAGATATTATTATTATATAATCTCAAATACATGATACTGTATATAATAGAAACCGGATCAACTCATTAACTTCCTATACTTACACAGATCCAAACATCTCATATTGACAACATTAATATTAGACATGCGAGGAATTTCGTAGAACTCCATTTATGTAGCTACCTGTATTAATACCACTTAATTGGGTAGGTAAATACTACGAAACCAGTCACCAACTCCCCTAACAATATACTAAAAACACAAGACAGTAAACTAATACACTATATTTAGTACCCTCAAACTATGCCAGAAATTCTCATGGCACAGTAAATAATTACTCAAACACATTTCGCTCGAAGCAAATTAATCAAGGCGACCGCAAATCAAACGATAGTACAGTATTTGCGACACTACATCGCACTGAGCATACAAACTATCATCCCTTTACAAAAGGTAGGTGAGCAGCCAACAGCACTACGCTGTTCCCTCTATAAATTACTCCTCTCCTTCAGACCAATTTAAAAACCCCACCATTCAAACAAAAACCAACCTTATACCAAAGTCTTCAGGAGTGATTGAAGTTGCAAAGCTACAATGGTTTTCAGTGAATAAAGATGAATGGGTGAGCCCAACTGTCTCACGGTAGGTGGTCTTTGACAGACAGCCGTTCCTTTACTTAGACCGTATATCACATGTGCCATTTTTAATTTTAGACACAACTACGCTGTGAAATTGCGCGATTTGAGCTTTGGGCTGGGGGCGAAATGTTAACAACGTCTCCAGTGTTTTTTTGTGAATCAATTATTTAGTTGTTGTTCGGAATGTAAGTATAGCTTTACATACAATGTTGCTTATAGAAAAAAGTATACTATATCCTCGTTTGGACAACGGACTGATGAATTTTCAGTTTGACTGTTTTCGCCATTGGATTTCAATTTTAACGGAATTTTGGTGTCATACTGATATGTTTGATGTTTGAGGACTGGACAAGGATTGACGTGTGTCCAATCGTCAGATACGCCGACAGGTGAAATTGGATTTACAATCTTCAAATTTTCAGAATCTTTTGACTTTCATTCGTCACCTGTACGCGTCATAAACGATGTGGTTTTAACTTTGAAACTGTGTATTCGAAACGTCTAGTTTTTTGAAAGGCGTGTGATTACAGTGTTGATTGTCTGGTGAAATCGAGTAGATTTGACAGCATTATTTTATTGGATCTAATACCGTTTCTGTTTATTTCTCAAGTCTGCTGACCTTGAGAAAAAGTAATTTTGTACATGACCCGAATAAATTAAACAAAATTTTTTTAAATATTAACAAAAATCTCACTTAGATCAATCTTCATTTAAAGCTACAATAAATAATGCTGACACATACATGCCACACTTACCATTACAAAAACCATTTTCGAACCAGCAAAAAAGTCCGAACCGAGAAAAGCGTCACTTAATTCAATCAAGAAGACAGAATGCAAAAATTACTCTACGTATTCTAATGCTCTCATAAATTATATGTCATTCGGCAGTGCTGCTCGGCTCCCGTTCATAAAAAGTCGTGAATATATCGTTGGTTGGCTATAATAAATGGCTGTGGGCCCTTTGGAGGCACTTGTCAGTTTCAAACGTACAACCGAGATGAATTGTTACAGAAAGGCTGATTGCATTGGGGCTTAACTGTCGTTAGGTGTAATAAGTGCTTAAACGTAGTTCAAGTGTGTTATCGGTATGATGGTACTTTTTATCAGTGTACTGTACTGTAATATATAACTTGCTAGTTTTTTGGGTTGGAATAAAAAATCAAATGACTCTAAAAATCAGCCCATTTCATTTCTTGCACCGAGCATATTATCGGGCTTGCACCTATAACTCTAAAATTCTCAGATAATAGTCAAAATGTTCATATTATTTTCATTTTTTTAATTTTATTATTTATTATTATTTTATTTTTTTAATCTTTTGGGCAACATTTTTATTAAAATTATAATCATGATCTACCAACAGGTACGTTATAACAAAAAACTTGAAAATTGTGGGTAACTACATATTTAGTTTTAGTCAAGAAGAAAAATGAAATCCAATTTGCCTATTATCATAAAATCAACTAACGAATTAAGTACTAGGTAGTTTAACAACAGTCTGACACACTATTTGCAACTGTACAAAAAATATTAGACAGAGATTTAAATCAACTGCAACACCTTTGACAACGCTTACAAAACAGTGCAATCTGCCCCTAGATACAGTTGTCAACTTAGTAGCGTGGTGTGTGGCCCATCATTAGTGGGAACTTATCTTCATTACTGAGTATGTGTGTGTGTGTGTGTGTGTGTGTGTGTGTGTGTGCAATCTCTATCACTACCGTCCTTTTCCCTTTCCCATCCTCATCACATCCTGTAGTACATGGCAATAATTAATGTTCTCTGTAAAGACTGTTAAATTGTTGTTCGGAGAGTCAAGTGGTGGAAAACATTTTCCTGGATTATATTTTCGTACATTAATTTTCCTGTAATACATTTTGCTGTTATTAAAAATTTTGTAAGTTTTTATATCATGGAATATTACATACTAGCGACCCGCCCCGGCTTCGCGCAGGTTCAATGTTGGTACAAAATTTCTTTACAATTTAACGAATGTTTTGTGAACCGAACCAAAATCCGTTGCGTAGTTTTAAAGATTTAAACGTACATTGGAACAGAGACAGCGACTTCATTTTATACTTCGTATTGATGTACCACGTTTCATTAAAATTGGTTTAGTACTTTCCATAATTTTCGACTAAAAAGTTTTGATGGAAACCAGCGCCGCGTATAAGTAATTGGAAAATTTGTTTTATGGTGTAAACGATCAGATGGATTACTTGGTGGTAAGCAATTAGCACCACCAAAGGAGCTACGTGTGAGTTGCTGGCCTTTTAGGGATAAGGGTTGCGGATAGGACTCGGAAGAGATGGGGAGATTTACACGGCGAAACACAACGCTTTGGTTTTCTGTGAGGCCATGGCTAGTATCACTTCGGTTGAGCCGACCCATTCGTACCAAAGCTTGGCTCTCCCACATTTTTTTATTAACAGCTTTGCTCTACTGATCTGCTGACTGCCTTTGAGGTTATTATCTATGTCTGGTTCTTTGGCTTAATACATATAAGTTTTAAACAGTCCTCTGATAACAATGGAGTGAATTAAAAAAACAAAGAATTTGACTATGAAACTGATTGTAGAAGAGTAACTATGGAGATTCTCGCTCGGTTTTCTCTACACTTTAGCTAGCTTAGCAAATAGATTCACTAGACGATAGACCGAACCACTGAAAGTTTGTAACTAATTAAGTATATCTATTTCGTTTGACTTTCAAAGATATCTTTAATGCTCTAATTGAAATAAATTATTTAACTTTGACTTTGACTTTGATAGATCCTTTTTTCGCATAACATTTAGTCATTGCGTTATTTGAGATTTCGATGCCTCACAACAGGCTTACGTATTAAGTGGGACTCATAAAGGCGGGAACATACTTTTGTTTCGCAGGGTGACGGACCAGTAGCAAATGAGATTCGTACATTTGTGTTGGTTAGGTTACAAAATAGGTTATAAGAATAAGAAGAGAAGAAGAAGAAAGTTAGAAATAGGTTTTTTTGAAATAAATGTAGGTCCCTCACTAGGTTTCTCTTCTGTGTCGTAGGTGCGTTTACAAACATACTAATTCACATACACAAACCACCGAGACCCGAAATAACATTTTGTGGATCACACGAAGTATTGTTTCGTGCGGGAATCGAACCCGCGACACGTTACAGAAATTATGGTTAGGTTTTAAATTTCACATGCTGTCAAGTGTATGAAAGTGGCGCGTTCTGTCGTATCACGAAAAAAGATTTTATTTATGCCTTAAGTGTTGAAAAGTAGGCAATACATTGTCTTTGTGCCTACCTAAAACGCGTGATGCTAGAAGTTATTTATTACTGCTATCAACTACCTGACTGAACCTCTAAGCAAACAGTTATCTAATTTTACGCATTCTGCGAGTATTCAAAATACGTCAAAACAACGAAATTACAAAACAAAATATAAACATAATATATTACATAATATTTCACCTCATATATTACATACTCACTTCCAATATTACACGTAGACAACTAAGAATTACGTCTAAACGCGCATCGTGTCTGAAATTCGTTTTCAGTTCGAATATTGCACATTTCCCTGCGGAACCGTTTCACAGAATGGCCGTTATATTTTGTAACCCTAATAGGGACATATATCGCTTCACTTTACTCTTCAGGGCTTAATAAACATGTTTATGTAGTTGACAATATGTTGTTTTGTTTTCTTTCGAATGTGACTAGATTGGGAAATTACTTAGTTTAATATTTTTAATAGTTTACATGCACCACCAAAGATACATTGACACCCGCAACACCAAAGAAGTTACGAGTGCGTTGCTGGCCTTTTGGGGATAAGGGTTTCGGATATTTAAGGATTGGAAAGGAATGTGAGTAGGGGTAGGGATTGGGCCTGAAGTAACCTTACTCAGACGGTGAAACACTAACTGTGGTTATTTCACGCTTTCTGTGAGGCCGTGGTATCACTCCGATTGAGCTGATCCATTCGTGTCGAAGCTTAGCTCTCCCACACTTAAAATTCTTGTAGTATACAGTAAAATAAATCACATTTAAGGAACGATGTTTCGTCAACATTGTTAGTGCCAACATTAGCCAGATAGTGAAAGCAGTCAGTAACATTTATTCATTCTATTTTCATCTTTATTGTTTTGATGTAAAACCGAAAGTACAATGAAGAATTTGACAGTTGGGCATGAGATATACTTTACGGAGGTCTCATGCTTAAAGGTAATATAAAATTAACATTGCTAGGTAAACAATAACAGAAACCATTAACATGGTTTCGGGAATTTTCCAACACTGTTATTAATACATTAAGTACAATTCTTGAAATTCGTCATAAGTAGCTAAAGCACTTTTCCGGATTAAATCTGAATTATGAAAATATAATGACAATAAAATGTAATGATTTACAAGTTCGTCATCATCAGCCCATAAGCGCCCAATGCTGAGCAAAAGTCTCTTCACACAAGGAAAAAAAATGTTTACTTAAAAAAATATTTACGGCCAGTACTAAAGTAGACATTCAAAAAAAGAATTTGAATTAAATATGGTTTCTATTTCACCCAAAAAAGAATTAAAAATAAAAATTATCCAGATAAATTATGTGAATATTGAATTATCACTAGTAACTATCAAAATACATAGAATTTGTACTTTACCCACGACGTTCCCATATCGTCGATATACAAAACCACATAACACATTGAATTAATGTTAACATATAATATAATACATACGACATAATATGGAACGAATATTGCGTCCGTATTAGCTGATATCAACGTAAATGGTGCTTTGTTTCCGGTTATAAGTCACAATCAAGAGAATCTCCCTTGTGGTTGTAAATACACTGTATTTGTGTACGAGTATTGAGTAGTTAACTCCGTACACTGATTTGTCGTGAAGATTTGTAAGTTGAGTTAGTATAGGTAGAGAAACACTTTTCCACTTAAATGCAAACGTTGAGTATATTTATGTAAAGGTAAATTACAACAGTGGAAGGCGATTATTTCTCTTAGTTGTTGATAGCTACTGAGTTGTAAGTTCACTATATTAGAATATGTCCGTCATCTCATTTTATTATGCGACACACGGGGCGCCTCGTTGGCCGAAAGTAGGTTGACGAGTAAGCAAGAAAAATTTACGGCGATGAGACCGTACAATTTTTATCTGATTTAAATGCCAAGCCTTTGTATTTCCATTTAAAAGTATTGACGGTTATTTCAGTTCTAGACTGTTCATAAACTAATAAAACTACATTTAAACAGTTAATTAAAATTTAAAAATATATACCATAATGACTGCACGATTGGTGCGGTGGCTGGGCTGCCGTGCAACGTGTCGCGGGTTCAACAATCCACAAATTGTGTAATGTGTATACGGGAAAAGAAGAAATATTTAAAATAAAAAATAACAATTCCCTTGTCATTCATCAATTGTCTAAGGCAGATTGACGAATTCAAACATATAATTAGAAATAATAAGTACACGTTTCCGCACGATTATTTCCTTCACCGTATGTCAGTAGGGTCTGAATAATCTCAGAAAGTACATATAACTCGGAAGAAGTCATATTGGTACTTACCAGGTTTTGTAACTGCACCCTCATGCATGAGAAGCGAGCATTTTATTCTACAGGCCACCATGACCTCAATTTTTATTATAGTTATGTAATAAATCATTGATTAATCGATTGAGTGAACCTCAATGAAGTAAAAACAGAATTAAAACCGCTTTGCATTAGTAATTACATGGAACCAGCATGTTAACAGCATTTAATATTCACAATAATCAGAATAACTGCGCTCCATTTCACATCCAACTATTTAAATTAATTATTTATGATACAGTTTCTATAAATGGTATTCAACTATGATTTTATTAAAAATTTTAAATTATTTTATCATATTTGGAAAGCATGAGAATGGAACGAACGCGGACAGCGAGTAATTTAGGTATGTGTCGGTTTTAATAATAATAATTTTCAATTTATTATCTGCAAAAATGATGTCAATAATAACTACAACAGACCAAAAGAACAGAAAATTATCAATTACCATGGACATTTGCAATTAAACCTTTTCGCTTGTCTTCGTTTTTCAATAACACCCATAGCAACTTCTCCTAAGAAAATAACGATACTACAAGCATACATGAAACCTATAAACATGAATGCGCCAAGTAAGTTTTGGATGCTCAGAGGCACTATAGTGCTAGCCTCTTCAGAACTCACAGTATGTATTAACAACTCATTCATCCATTTGTCAATCAAACCATTCTCAGTTACACTACGAATGATGTTATTAAACCTTTCCAACATCGGAAACCAGCGGCGTGTTAGGATAGCAACACCATACTTATACATATTATTGCTCTCGGGGAAACAGTAAATTAATGGCGCCCCTTTACCCAATTTCTGGTCTTGGTAGACGGCTTGACGTCTCGAAGAAACGACGGCAAAGTTTCTTTGCAAAGCTGCCCGTCTTACGCCCTCCGAAAACGTAGTCGAATTATACTTGCGATATAAATAAAACGAACTCGCGTTATTAGTCTCAAAATAAGACCGATAAATCTCTCTACCTCCCAACGGAATTCCAGACTGTATAAGATCCGCCTCACTGCTTATCTGCTTTTCAAATCGCGGATGCATTAGGAAACTTCTGAGAAACGATTCATATGATATCCCCATGTTTATACTGAAACAGAGCCAAGCGAAGATTAGAATTCTGAACGTTGGGCTCTTTGGCTCAAAGGTAGCTCCCCATCCTAGCAACATGCTGAACGTCATCAGTAATGAGTTTGTCGGCCATTTTGTTGCGTTACTGTGCTCTCTGTAATAGAAGAAATGAAATACTAATCCCATTATAACAAGGCTGAAAAATGTGGCCACCCACGTGCTCCATTGAAATATGATGACTAGATTATCCCAAGTTGGTGCTTGTTGGGCTTTTGGCAAACAGAATGTCATTTCGTCTTGTAAATAATTTACCGTTGGATGAAACCATTTACGTAGTACCCTAGTTACTTCAACGTTCCCAATCACCAGGTCAGCTGACTCGTTCCTCAACACCTCGAAAGCACCTGTAGCAGTTCCATTGCGATAAACTACGCCCCAGTTTTCTTGTATCTCTGATGTTCTCGTAATAAGTGTCATGTTTGTGAATTGACTTATAATTTTCACAAGGTTTATTTCGCCTCCTTTTTCGAATTGGTATGCATCGTCATATGAAGTATTAGTCAGTTTTCTAACCGGTGACATTACATAGGGTTCAGCTATGACAGCATAAGCTACTAGCGGGCAACCTTTCATATCCGAAGGAAACATGTCGTGTTGTTTCTCGAATTCATATATTGTGTTGTTTGTACATCGATCTAGAATGTACACGCTTTCACATTTTCCTCCGCAATTAGTGTCGCTGTACGGTCTCCAAGTATAAGATATAACCACATCATTATACTCATCGTAAATGAATACGATTGTTTTAAACAACTTGTAATCTCGAAGCTCATTAATGAAGTCTACGGCTGTCTCCTCTGCGGTCTCATTATATTTCAGTTGATAAAACACTATGGCTTTTGCCAGAGGATTCCAAGTTGGTAATTTATTCAATTGTAGTATATTCCTTTTCAGTTCGGACTTCTCTTCCAAAATCAACATGTAATTTTTCGCTTTCTCAGGGAAATGGGAAGCGTTTGCATGCGGATAAAAAGAATCTTTTACCATAATAGAATATTTGATACCGCTGTGTATGGTTTGCAATAATAGTCCTTGTGTCGTTGAGGTATAAGAGTTGATGTTGATTATCACAATGCTGCCACTTAGTGCTTTCTTCTCGACGAAATATTTAGCCGAGAGTTTTAAAACGCATTCAGCTGTTTTTGCTATTTGTCCAGAATTTGCGGTTGTCATTAGGAGTGGGTTTTCACTCATGCTCGAAGTAAAATGTATGAAAAATAAAACTGTACGAAGAAACGCGAACATCTTGGACGGCCGCTAATGTTCACGAAGGCTGCACTAATGCTTAACCAATTCATTTTGTGGTAAAAACTTTGAACTTTACAGCGCAGAGATAGAAAACTGTGCACGCTTTCTGTTACTCTTTTGTTTACATTTTTCTTACTAGATCGATAAGAATCGTGAATTATTTTCTGCCATTATTAACACATTTACAGCTTAGTTCGTTAAGCAAGATTAATTATTGTAAAAACGAAACTGTTTCATTTATCTATAACTATTTTTAGCTGTGACTTTGTCTTAAATATCTATATTTAAGGTGATTATCGAAAAAATTAAGATTTAAAATTTATTCAGATCCAGTTTATTACACGGTCGACAATACTGTTATTCTAAATGCATTAAGTTGACTTATTAATAATAATTAGAAGTTTTAATTTTTTTTTGTTTACTAACGTAGTTGTTTAAGTAATTATTATACTAACACGTGATGGGCCTTTTATAATAATTTATACTCTTTTCTATTTGGTCTAGTATTAATATTTTTCATTACTAACATAGTTTTTAAGAAATTGTACTAACACACTATGAGCCTTTGTTGCTTGAAAATAAAAGATTTTTATTTTATTATAATATTATTTATTAATATTTGTTTGCCTTATGGTTAATTTAATAAATTAAAATTATTTATTGATATTACTGATTGTATAAACAAACCAACACGAATTAATAAATATATTTGTTTTATATTAAACAACCACTGCCTGTTTATCTTTCTATAATTTATTGTTAAACATAGAATAAATCGTTTACTATAATTAAAATTACATTTTAGTAAAAATTATAATTGTATATAACGTGTGAAGGTTGTGAGTTTAAGTTTTGAAGTGTAATGTGAATGAACTTTGATCGGTATACCTAAATGTATTTTAATCGTAGTTTGTTTCTGAAGGTAAAAGTCATCGAATGACTCAGCCTATCGCACTGAGTGAGGTAAATCGAAAACAACACAACCGACTTACTAAATGAAAACTACCAAATTTCATCTCTTGTTCCGAGCTCGCCAATATGACTTTGCACACGATTCGCAGTACTTGAAAATCAAGGCCATCATCGACATGAACCACGATCAACTAGCAGTGATACCACGGCCTCAAAGAAAATCGGCGTGGACCAACACTGGCTTTGTGTTGTAGCGAGTGATGTATTCTTTCATAACATTACCGAAATCCTGAGAATGCCGAAATATTATAAAGAATAAGCTTGTCTATAATAGCGCATAAATACATGGTTCTCCATTATTTCTTTCCTTTCTGCATATATTTTCATAAACATCAAGTTTTTATAAGAAATAGAAATACGAATTTGTTTTAGATAAATAATAGTTACCTATGGAATGATTATGATGCTTTCGCGTCAGGATGTTTTTATAAGACAGTGACAGCAACAATTTTATTCCTCAGATAACATTTATCTGACTATTGAAATATCAGCCCTAAATATATTATATTCTGTCTTTCTTTCTTTTTTTAAAAAACGATGCCCCGCCCTAGGAGTGTCTCCTATGTCGTGGGTGCGGTTACAAACATACACTTTCACATGCACATGACACAACAATTTCAGACCTGGAACAACAATTTGTGGATTGATGCGTGCGGGAATCGAACCCGCGACACGTTGCACAGCAGCCAGTTGCCCAGCCACCGCACCAACCGTGCAGTCGAACACATAATTGACATGATAAAATGCCTTTGTTTAATACGTGTTTTGATTATTAACTATTTATATCCTGGAAGGTACCCACATGGTATTTTAAGATCAAAGTGTGTATCGGCTTTCCAAAGGTTCTTATCAAGGAAATTAATTACCAATTTCCTGTAAGTTAATGCTTGTTATTCAGTTATAGAGATTCTATACCTTCTTCCCACGTCATCTAGAAAATTACTAGTACCTGCTTTTTATGTAAAATAAGCTTCTGTCCGCGGCATCGCTCGGGTTAATGGGATGAAAAGTAATGTCGCTGTGCCACGTTTTGATCGATCGTGTAGATCTGTAAAGAAACTATTTTTGATTTATTTTATAGAATGCTTCGGCAAACGAGTCTGCTCGTTTTCGGATCTTACCTGATGGTAACCAATCAGCGCCGTCCATGGACACCCGCAACACCAAAGGAGTTACGAGTGCGTTGCCGGCTTAGGGATAAGGGTTTCAGTTATTTAAGGATTGGGAAGGGATGGGGGGAGGGGCATGATTGGGCCTCCAGTAACCTCAGTCACACGGCGAAATACAACGCTGTGGTTGTTTCACGCCGGTTTTCTGTGAGGCCGTGGTATCACTCGGCACGAGCCGACCCATTCGTGCCAAATCTTGACTCTACCACTCCTAACTTGTAGCGGATTTAATGAAAAGGTACATAATGGTGAAAGGTGCAACGACATTCTTCATTTTTAACCCGTGGTATTAGAACTTCTTACTGAATGCAGACACGCGAGACACAATGTGTTTTCAATTGTTTGTCATATACCGACAGAGAAGAGGTTAAGTCACTCATATTTTACTATGTTTTTATAATAACTATCGTGAGACATACTAAATTGTATGATGGATCACGTGTATATATTGAGAAAAGCTCTACTAGTTTCGAACCACAGAGGGGTTCTTCCTCATGAGCAGCGTGTGCAGACGCGGCGACGTCGCGCAGCCTACTCTTTTTTATTTAGATTTTACTATCCTACTAATATTATAAATATGAAAGTTAGTGTCAATGCATTGTGTATGTGTGTTATTTTTTCACGCAAAAACCGCTGGATCGATTCGGTTCCACACTAGCATACTGAAAAATTTTGGATAGAACTACGATAAATATTTTTACTTTATTGTTCATTCGATAGAAGAATGATCTGGAGGTGAGCAATCAGCGCCGCTTATAGAGATACAAAATACTAGAAGAATTATGGGATGGGTGCTGGGAGTTGGTCTCCTCACACACTTTTTTTGTGAGGGGAAAATCATCTAATGACTTCTCCCGCATCCGGCCGGGCGGGAGGAAGAATCAGACTCTTACTAACTAAAAACCCCCCTGTTCCTTCTCCTGCTCTGGGCCGAGGTCGCGGTACCTGCGCTTACCCCACAGCCCCGGCTGAACATCAGGCCTATAGGGCCCCGAACCTCACACACTTGGCGAAACATAACGCAAGAGTTATTTCACGACGATTTTCTGGAAGGCCGTGATATCACTCAGCAAGCCAGCCCATTTATACAGAAGCATGACTCTTCCAATGTTAATGAAAAAAATAAGGAGAATAAAATAAATAACGTTCAACAGCGTAAATAATAATTTTGTTGAAGGTTTAATATTTCGTGTGGGAGAAAAATAAGTGCTCTACTTGAAGCTGAGTAATAACCGCCCACAAATTGGAATTACAGAAACCTTGTAGTTACTTCTTAATGTTGATAAGTCCATAAAGATCTTTACTAAAAGACATAAGTACTTTCATCAAATGCTTATGAAAATAAATTAATTCAAATGTTGATAACTATTATTATACGCAGTCAGTAAGGTCTCAGTGTGTTCTCAAGTAATATCAGAGGGAATGTTACTGACTAACTGTTCCTGACTAAAAACCCCCTGGTAACTTCTCCTTCTCCGAGGCTGACGCACTTTATTGCGCTAAACCCGCAATCCCGGATTCCAGCTGAACATCGGCCCTGCTGGGCCCCATATTTGATGGTCAGTTGGCTCTTTGTGGCGCGCGCTGAATGCTATGCGCCGCATGGTCGGGTCTGGCTCTGGTCGGGCGGCGAGCTACCCTTGCTAGCTGCGCGTACGGTGGCGAAATGACCTTAAATCTCGTTTGTGTTCCATTCAGCGAATGTCCTTGCAACTATATGATCACCAAAGGTGTATTGGCGCAATATCACTTAGAAAGCAATGAAGTGTCCTTATAGCCCGGAGGTTATAGTGCCTCATAAGTATTAGGGTGAGCAATGCTGGTACCAGTAGACTTTTTCCGAGTTATAGTTATTTTGAGATTATTATAGTCACTACTAAATGACGAACGGTGAAGGAAATAATTGTAAGGATACGACTAGACTTATAAAAGGAAGCGTGGCAATTAATGGTCATTCCTTTTCCGTGTGGGAAGAAGTCTTTTCCCAGCAGAAGAAAATTGAAAGCCTGAAGAAGAGGTGATAACAAAATATAATAAAGAAAAAAATGTTGCAAATTCCTGCCTCCACATACAATTTACTCCAAAAGATTGCAGCATTAATGGTATAAGAAGAAACAGCAGTGCCATTACGATAAATAATGTACGAACGATTTCAACACGCGACGGCTTTTATGAAAATATCACAAGTTCAGAACAATCATCAATATTTTGTTTAATCGTGATGCGATTGCTTTAATGTATCGTTCCCATTGCCTTCTAAAGGTGAAAGTTCAAGGGAACGTTTTGAACCTGTATTGGTTTATTGTTTGAAGTGTGTTTTATTATTGGGTATTGGATATTTTTCTCATAATATTTTCATAGCAGATTGATTAGCGATAAATTAGATTATTGCAAATAGGCCCTAGAACGGTACTTTTACACGTCAATTTATATGTGAAAAACTAGATGAAGCCTTCATTTCCTATCTGACTACTCTGAGAAGAAATGCCAAAACAAACTCAGACGTCAGTCTCTTTTCAAGTCCAGACAATGTAAAAATAACATAATGTGAGAGAACCGTGCAAGTTCATTTTGTAGTGGTCTTTTGAGGAAAGAAGACCCGTTCTGAAGACAGGCACGCAAGTGTCAGTTTGCAACCAGTATAGCTAGTGCTGCTGAGTTGTCCGACGAACAATACCGATCAAAAGAACATTTGGGTGGGTCGCGCAAGTACTCAAACTGTCAGAACGCAGATAATTATGATTAACAAATAAAATCTGCTCATTATTTCTGACGATTATAGATTTGACTACTTTTTTCCGATAATAAAACGATAAAATTGTAAGGAAGGTACAAGTGTACGAGAGCTTCACTTCGGCACGAATGGGTCGGCTCGATCGGAGTGATAGGACGACCTCACAAAAACCAGGCGTGAAACAATTACAGTGTTGGGAGTCGCCGTGTGATTGTGGTAATCTGAGGCCGAACACCTTCTCGGAAACAATAAGTGCCCGAGGCCTTAACCCTAAAAGGCATTCGTTACTCGTCTGTTGTTGCGGGTGTCCATGGGCGACGCCGGTACCTTACCATCAGGTAATGCGTGTACTTGTTTTCTTAACTTAACTTGAATTTGAAAATTTTTGAATTTTTATTAAATTTGAATTCGGGACAACATTAAATTTAATGCCATTGGAAATGATATGGCAATAAAATTTGTTCGAACTTGAATATCATCAAAATGAACCTCGTATTTGATAGCCACATACGTTCTCAAGAATAACGCAAACAATCCAAAACATAAAAATCAAAGCTTTAGTTTTATGACGTCGAAGCATTGAACTTACAAACCATAATCAGAATGCAAATTTTTCACTCATGTAAGCCATAAACTCCACATGTTATGTTTAATCTATATTCTCGTAATTTTCTTTTTTGTATTGTGACTTTTTCTCTTGTAATAAAATCTTTTGATTTTCTTTTGCAGGATCCAAGACTTCTACAAACAGTTCTTTAATTCCCTTGAACAGCGCAAAACATCGTTTCGTTGTTTTTGGTGTTCTTTATACTGAAGATCCGGCACAAGAGCTGCAGCAATTTTGTGAAAAGGTGGAGTGGCCAATCAATTTAAAAACATTAGCCGTACCTGAGACACCTGGAATACGACACTTTTTAACAAATTAGGGATTTGGAGACCGCAATTTAAAAGGATCAGATTGCTAAGAGCGCTGCTATAGCTCTTCGCCAGACATGTGTAGTCTTATTATACTCGCAAGAAGAATCGGGATCATAACAAACGTATTTAATCCCTCCGTCACATCATGGCGGCCTAATAATAAAAGGAGTCATATAATCTTAACCTTAAGGTTCAAGGTCAATCGATTTATTTGATAATAGTATGACCATATCGCTAAAATCTTACGACCATTTTCGACTAAACTTTGATACCAGTTCATGATTTGTGATCGAACTTAACGCGAAGAATTAGGAGGAGTTCAAATCTGATTTTAGTATAGATAAATGGTTTCTAGTTCTAACAATGGGTGATTAGGTTAGTGATACATCGGTTAGAATAAACCACTAATTATTGAGTGGCTCCTGTATTTACTTCTAAAATGCATAAATTCATCATTGCCGTTATTTTGTGGAAGGATAATTAGCATTCAATTTTTACTGAATACCCTTTAAACAGACAACATGGTCTGTTCTGTCTGTTGTTGTATACTCCTTTGACTACGAGAAAGAAAACAGTAGATTTTGATGGACTGACGACTTAGCTAAACATTATTTCTTTTTCATTTTCTTATCTTCTAATTTCGTTTTTAAAACTTGTATTCACTCACGTATTGTGGGTGCGTTTACAAACATACCTATTACATCCAGGCCCTTTGAAAAATTTGGAAATTATTCAAATTATTCTCTGCGAAAAAATTTGGTCGCCCAGCTACTGCGCCAACCTGCATTTTTTTTTGTACTGAGAAAATTATCAAATGACTTCTCCCGCCCAGGGTAAGGTGAGAGAAAGTGTCAGACTCTTACTGACTAACCCCCCCCCCCCCTCCCCGTTCCTTCTCCTGCTCTGGGCTGAGGCCGCGGGGACTCATTGAGCTCAACCTGCAACCGCGGTTGATCAACGGTGGTGCTCACAATGACGACTCTCGGGCGTTTCCTCCCGCTGGATCCGAAACAGGGACCTACCGAAGCTGCCGTGCCCGGTAAGGACCTGAGTCAGGCGGAAGGTGAGGACGCCCTCCTCTAAGAGGGGTCATACCGCTGCTATAGCAGCGTGCCGGGCCAATCTGCACCTACACTTATTTTCATAGAATATTTCATATTTATAGTCTTTTTAGTCTGATTTGGACTTAAATGGTCCGTTTACGTTTGCTGCGCATCAGAAAAGAGGATTCCAATTGAAACCTTTCACTTAAACGGATGTTTTCAAGTAAAAACCCAGACTCTGAATTAATACCTATTTGGTTTTGAAATGATAAGTAAATAACAATAAAAAAATAAATGAAACAACAACAGGCTGTAATTTACATAATATATTATTATTTTTAAAAACTGTCGCTTTTACATTGAAACTAAAATTGGTCCGACCGGAATCGTGAGTAACAACATACATCAGTTAAACATGGTGTAACGAACTCAAATTAACTTTACATTGTTTCTGTATAGACATAAGTATGATTTAGAAGATTTATAAAACAGCCTCTGATAGCATTCTAATAGTCTGCTAGTCAAAATTTAAGCATGAAATAAAATATAATTAAGATACCTACTGCAAGTTTTCTTACATCTTCAAATGTTGTTTCGAATGTGTGGAACTTTTTATTATCAATCTTATTTTGATTCCCACAAAGTATATATTAATTCGCCTTCAGATCGTGATTTACTTTTTAATTATCTATTCCTTTTATTTCGAAACTTGTATTGCTTAATGTTCCTAATTTAAAACCACTGCCACGCCTACAGTTTTGGCTTGCTCTGTTTTTACCAAGAAATCTTTACTACCATCTTCTGCTCTTCCTTTCATACTTGTGTCTATAGAGAATCACATAATAAATTACAATGATACACTTACGTCACGGTATAAATGATTAACACACTAAACATTACGACTAAAATTGACAGATAAACAAATTGTTTTTTTTTTTACTAACATTTTGTGCCGTAAAACGAGTGTGACATACACCGTACAGTACCGCTTATAGTTTACAGTATTATATTGAATAACTATTTACAATAAATGCTGCATTTGCGTGCAGAGAATAAACATATGCGATCGGGAGACACCTACTCAATGAGAGGAGGGAAGCGACAGTACATTCGATTAAACACGAATCAAAAATGATTGTACAAAGTAAATAATCGAAAAATCGTTCTGATATGATCATTCTATCCTATTTTTCTTCTAGAAAGAAAATAATGACGACAATGATTTAGTTACAAGTGTTAAAGATGTCAATAACAATCGCATATCTTTATCCAAAACACTCAAACATTACTTTAAATGCAACTTTGAATACCTAAAACCTGTGCTTTATAACAATCTATATAAATATGTTATTTTTGTCGTCTTATTTTAAAGCTAATTCAAGTTTTATTAATCGGAAAGAGGAAATCGGGACGGTGGATGTACAAATACACACTAGATGTAAAAATATAAGCAGCTTTTTTATAAGTTATGTTTCAAGAGGAAATTGCATGCAATACTTTTAGGAGAGTCAGAAAAGTCTGAAGGCAGCTTAAAATTACTGAAGAAACATTGCCAATTAAATAGACTTCGTTTAACATTGTTCTTATGTTTTTATCATATTTAAATTGCCCATCAAATGATAGAACAATAATTTTTGTTTTTAGAAATGTATTGGGCCAGTGTCTGGTCCTTGTGGCATTCCAATACTTCACTGCTTGTTTTGTTGCATTTATCATCTATTTTATCGCGTAAAGCTTTTTGTGTTTTTATGGGTTTGGTGATTTATTTATTATATCAGTGTAAATGAGCACATTAGGTCTTCCACAATCATATACTGTTGTTGAACATGTATCAAATGCTTTCGTTAAAACCGTTTCCTTTCCGTTCTTTCATCATTAACATTTCTATCATTCCATTCAACAATCACTTATGTATTTCTCATCTTTATACATTTATATGAATTAATTTGAGAATAAATTAACTGAATATTTATAATTTAATTAACTTTCTCACTATAAGTCAATTAGGCCGGAGATCAAATAAATTGCGGATAATTTGAGCAAATAAATAATTAAGGAAGGAGAAGAGAAGGGTTTTATCACCAAGGACTTGCTAGAGAGAGGTCTTAATTTAGATATCATCTTATAGATTTCGACGATAAGGTTTAGGAAAGACTCATTGGTGATGATAATAATGTCCCAAAATAAAGACAGAATACTATAAATGGAGGATATGTTACAACTCAGAACATCTATATTCCATACCAAATCTACAAGCTCATACTTGTTACGCATCCTACAATAATATACCTGTTTTCATTTCTAACTCCAAGCGAATTTTGATCTTAAACTCTGATGATTATGATTCCATTTTCTATACTACTCGCCACGCCCCGCCTATTTAAAAATATTGTATAACATCTAATATATATAGGAAAGATTATTGAGAATCGTAAAAGTACTGTAGTCTTCAATTGAACGATATGCTTCAATTTCGTGATGGCAGCTCCAAATATAGCATTTTCATCTTATGTCTTACGCAGTTGTAGATATTAAAATTTTGATAGTACATCATCATTGGATAAATTAAGGGAGAAGTAGAATAATTTCTAGAAGGAAACATGATTACTCAAGGAAATTTTTATAAGAGAAGAAGTAAGAATCGGAGAATAGGAATTTATCCAATGATGGCACGAAAACCAATAATTTAATATCTGCAATCGATATACAATAGTCTTAGTATAATTTAAACTATTAAAGGCAATGTAGATAGAAAAGTTAAGTCGCAAATACATGAATAATAGCAATGTACAGGTCAGAAAAGCTAAGGTATAACAATAAAAAAACAGTAACAAAAACAAAACAAACTAACTATACAATAGTAAAATGCAATTCCATATTCTCTAGGTTTTTCTATCAGGACTTGTTGCACACCAGATAGAAGAGAGATTCGACAGAACATGACATCTATAGCAACAATGGTAACATCTGATGTCAATGTTTCACAATGTTCAAACCTGACTAAAATCTAGTAAGCACAAGTCAACACAATCGCGTCCGCACACACAAGTGACCCATCTATAATCATTATTTAATTAATATTTACAAAATACTAAAACACTTGCGTATCAGTCATTATTTCTTATAATCTTAAAGCATTAACGCCCATTGTTCTGGCGAGGTTCGATTCGAAGCGTCTAACAACCACTCACTATGTTCTTGATATGTCCGACACACACAAAACTATAGTTGTCTCGTTCACTCGTAGGTTTACACGTACCACTCCTTGATGCCGTCTCGTTTGACCGGCTGGGTAGGTATGGGTGCCAGGGGTGCAGTGGGCGCCGTGCCGTTTCTATTCAGAGGGAGAGGTTGCAGATTCCTCACTGCACCTCCTGTTGGAGCGCTCGATGCTCCACTCTGGTAGCTTGAGTGTGCCTAGTGGATAAACAATGTGTTAAGTGGTGTTATATAAAAAAACAAGGTACCATTGCCTGGCAATCTTAAAAAAATCTAACTAACCAAGAACTTTGCGGTAAAACAAATGCTTAAAAATGATCACATGACACATCTTTTAATTAGTTACAGTTTTGATTAGTGAGAACATAAATTAACATCAATTTCCCTAGACCAATGCAGGCCAAACCGAGGCATTAAGTGCGAACCGCTGGACCGATAATAATTTATTATAATCGGAAAGTTGTTATGACAGACAATTTTAAAAAAGTCATTGCATTGTGGTAGCAAAACGGATGACTGACAACTAGGTAGTTGAGCCTGCTCTTGCTTTAAGCATTATAGGTGGGTCCTATAATGTGAGTTGATAGTAAAATTTTGTATCTGGAACTTCCAGAAAAGAATATATTTTTTTATATAAATTACCTGATTGCCCAAAAGCGCTGCACTGGCTCCTTGCTGATAGTTCTTATCCTCTGTCACCTTATACGAGGGATCGAACTTAAACACAATGTACTTGAGCACTATGATCACTATCAATATTATGGCTATCAGCACCGACGCCACGATACCTGGAAAGAAAAATATTTATTTGTTTTAATTCATTGCACAGATTATACGGTGGCTGGGCAACCAGCTAGCAGTGGGTCCGATTCCAAAATATATCATAATATATTATTTTTCTATGTACCTATATTAAATTATGTCCAAAAAATTAACTTCTTGTATGGCCAAATAAATATTTCTGTGATATGATCCCATATAAAAGGCGGCAAAATTTAAATGGGGCTGGGCCAGATACATCATCTGAATGCATCCGGAGAGATGTGCCACTATGGTCACCCAGTAGACACCCCAGGATGGAAGCCGCAGGCGGGGTAGGGCCCGAAAAGATGGCGGGACGATCTTGAAGCCTATCTTCGAGACTAGTGGACACGGTCGAAAGATCGGAAGGTGTGGAAGCGAGATGGGTAGGCCTTTGCCCAGCATTAGGACATTACAGGATAGTAAAAAAAAAAAATATCCCTGAAATATATAGAAAATAAAGATTACAAAACAAAATAACAAAATGTGTGATTTTCAAACTCACCAACAATAGTCGCGAAGAACTCCGACTCTGGTGGAACAACCCGATTGTCAGTTGTTTTCGGGTGATACCATTTTGGTGTTACGTCATACCCATTGTATTCTGGGTGAACTCGCCCTGGTATTCTATCCTGCTCACTCTCGGTCTCGTACGTAGGCGTCCTTGCTTCTATCTCGTTCTCCCGGCGGTCTTCGTATTCTGGTATGTGGTTGGTGTCTTCCTCTGTGGTGTGAGTTGGTTCGTCTGGTATATGCTTGCCTGTTAGTGTTGGTGTGAAGTGGTAACTTGTGCGTGTGTGTGAGTGTTCTGTTGAAAAATATTAAAAGCTTATTAGAAATAACGCAAAAATCCTACTAATTTGACAATAAAAGAACACAATCAATAAAAAAGTTAAGTGAAGTTGTTATTTGATTTTTGATAATTTATTTGATGATTGCTTAAATTCTTATCCTCTTGAAAATCATCACTCAAAAAGTCGCTGTAGGTATATGTCACAAGTAAACAGAACTACTTATTCAAATTCCTTTATTGAATTTATGGGCGAATATGAATTCCCATGGACACCCGCAACACCAGAATAATCGCAAATGCGGAGCCATCCTTGTAGTGGTTAAGGATTTGAATATTATTGGGTTGGAGCATAAAATTGGGCCTATAGTAACCGCACGCGCCAAAACATCGGGCTGTGGTGGTTTCATGCTGGTTTTCTTTAAGCCGTGGTATCACTTCGATAGAGCCTATCGATACTGCTGAAGCATTGCTTTGCCAACTACTCCTAGTAATAAAACAACCTACATCCCTCTGTATCACATAAACACTGAACAAAATCAATTCTACATTACCATCAGTAGGTGTAGTCCTTCTTTCAGGTGGAGTAGCAGTATCCACAGTGCCAGCGTGCATATTATCATGATCAGGTAGCGTGGGCTGTCCAACAGTACTACTCTTTGTAGTCTCGCTGGATCCAGTAGACCCGTCAGTCGAACCTTCTAGAGATTTGTCCACGTGTTCCGTTGATACTATAATGGCGGTCGGTGACGTCATACTGTGAGTACTGCTTGCACCGGACCTTTGGAGGTAAAGTATCATGTATTAGGTTTTGATCGACTAGAGTATTTTAATTGATTTATTGGAATGGAAGAAGTTGGTACGACGGGTAGGACTGTGAAGGTGTCAATTATAGGATCGAAGAAATTTTATATAGAAAGAAAGAAAAGAAAGAAAGAAACATTTATTTCTGCGCAAGCGCACACACATAAAAATCAAAAATACCAAAAAAAAAAAGGAAAAAGAAAAACTATACCAATTATATAAACAAAACGATAAAATAATGTAACTGTTAACTAAAATAAAATTATAAACAAAAAGCACAAAAAATAAAGAGTAAATAGTAGGTAAACTTTTATCTATCTATGGTCGACAGAGTATGACATTATGCGCGAGGTCGCTTGTAACTTTTTATTATCTGTGGCTCTGTGGACCATAAGTACAAGGATGTAACCAAAGAGTAAAGTAACATAACATCATTAAACTTATTAGATTTTAGAAGTAATAAACATAATAAACGCAGTGATTACATATTCTTTGCATATAACATTAACATCATTCATTTGTAATTGTAACAATAAACGCAGTGCTTATAATCTTTTTGATACTATTACCCTTGGTGACAAACAATAACAAAAACATTTATTAACTACATTAAGTTTAGGAATTCCATCAATGTATAAATAATGTGGTACGTGCGCAAAAAAAGGACATGCTCAGCATTTGCTGAGACCCCAACCTCAAGGAATTGGTGCCACAGCGCTGATTTTCAGCATATCCTTGGGTGACGTAATGGCGTCCCACCATTTTTCTGGACACTGAAGCGAAAAGCAGCGTGAGTACAGACTATTCAAATTAATATGAATCGGTGTAATGATTGGCGTGAGTAGAGATTAAACTAAGAGCGTGTGTCGTGTATGGATGTACCGTGTAGGAGGTGAGTGTAGTGACTGTGCGTCTTGTTTCCAGCATGCAGCCAAGGGTTTTTGCAGAAACACGTGTGCTGTACTAACAGGGGAGAAAGGATGCAATTGTGGACAATATCTGTCGGATGCCTGTAACCCTTGAAGGAAGGCCGCGACCTTGAAGGTTAGAATTATATATACTAATTTTATGTATTTGTGTAAATAAATATATAAATTGATAAAGAAGAGTGATTAATATTGTAAGGTTAGGTTGAGTTCTGAATATTTTGCAAATATTTTTTCATTTGTAGTAAAAAATTCCTTTTTGTTTTCAGGCCTCGCATTGGTGGTGGCAGGTTATTCCAACAGTGAGTCGCAGCATACCTGAAACTCCCCCTGAAGGCCGCAGTTCTATGTTGAGGAATAGAGAGTGGATTTGTTGTAGAGCGTATGTGGTTTTTGCATGAATGTTGCCTCCAGTTTAACTTATCATACAGGTACCGTGGCTTTTGAGTAGTTATCACTCCAAACAACAGACCTGCCATGTGTAGTCTTCTTCTAGCCTCCATTTTTAATATATTGTTTTGATTTGCAAAAGGGGTGACATGGCTTCTTCTTGGTATGTCAACACAGTACCTTATGCAAGCATTTTGTATACGCTGGATCAATGTATTTGTTCTTGCCAGCAAGCACGGGCCATAGACTGTGTCGCAGTAATTTAACTTTGACAGTACCAGGCTATCCACAAGCTGTTTGCGCAGAGCTACACTCAAGTGTTTTCTAAATGTGTAGAGCATTTTTAATCTGTAAAAACAGTTCCTCATGCAATTTACAATGTGCTTCTCAAAGTGTAGCTCTGGATCCATAGTGAGACCTAAGTTGGTAGCTGTGTTCACTCTTTCTATGTTATCTCCCTTAATTATTATAACTGGCCCAGCTGATATCATGGCACCAATTGACCTCTTACTGCCCAGAACCATGTATTTAGACTTAGCCGGATTCAGTACCAGGGAGTTACGCTCTGCCCAAGTGGCGACATTCTGCAGGTCCTGATTAATTTCTTGGGTAGCCTGTAGCATTTCTGCAGGCCTACAAGATATGTAAAGTTGAATGTCGTCTGCATACATATGATACTTGCAATGTTTAAAAGACTTTACAATATCTGCACTGTAAAGAATGTAAAGAAGTGGCCCCAAAATTGATCCCTGAGGTACTCCGCGCGAGACAGGAAGTGGGGAGGAGGACAGGAGGGCTCCATCCTGGTTACGGAATTCAACGTATTGGGACCTATTTTCCAAGTAGCTTCCAAACCACCTTACTGTTTCTGTTGCAAATCCATAATATGTCATTTTGGAAAGCAATAATGTGGTGTTTATAGCATCAAAGGCCCGAGAAAAATCAAGCAAAGCCAGTATCGTTCCCTCCCCCCTGTCACGAGCCTCAAGAATGTTTCCTATAACATCAGCCAGTGCCGTTGCTGTCCCACGACCCTTTCTGAAACCGGATTGCAAATCTGGCAGTATATTGTTGCTCTCCAAGTATTCAATTGTTTGAGTATACACCACTCTCTCCAGGACTTTTGACAAACAGGGCAGGATACTGATGGGACGAAGATCTTTGCAGGAGTCTGGATTGCTGACTTTTGGTAAAGGCCGCACCACAGCACACTTCCAGGCATCAGGGAACGTATTGGACTCAATAGATGTGTTCACTATGGAAGTGATAGTCTGAATCGTGAATGGCAATGTAAGTTTCAGCATATCCAGACTCAGTCCATCAGTGCCAGCTGCATTAGTTCCGAGGTCCTGCAATATCCCAAATACATCTGCTTCGCTAACACTCCTGAGCACGAACTGAGTTCCATGATGCATGTAACTGTTAAACTCAAAGAATGTCAGCTGAGATATTGATACACTACATGTCCCCGGAACATCAAGAAAAGCCCTGTTTATATTGTCTGGGTCATTGAAGTGACCCGGGAGGAAGCTATCCTTGTGGTCGGGTAAGACGTGGGTTTTTAAGTTCCTCCATAAAACTTTAGGATTCTTTAGTTGTCTATTAATATCCCTGGAGAAATAAACATCCTTCTCCCGAGCCAAAGCAAATATTGCCTGATTTTTAAGGTCTGTGTAGTATCTCCTAGCAGTTTCGACATGTTCCATATTGCTAGCCTTCTTTTTTAGGTTATGATACTTACCTCGTGCCTCGTTCCTCAACCTAAACATCAGCTTTATGTTGTCGGTGATCCATGGAGTGGGGAGTTCTTTAAACCTTTTTGTTCGTATGGGTGCGTGGAGGTCAAATAGCTGTTTAGTAGCATTAGTAAACTGTGCAACTATATTGTTGACATCATTTGACCTCGTCATTCCCAACCATGGTATGGATTTCAAGTCCGCTGTGAACTGTTCCACTAATATGTCCTGTAGTGGTCTGTAGGATACAGTTCTTGGTTTGACCTTCTCCTTTTTGATCACTGCCTCACAGGTGATGAAAGAGTGACTTCCAAGTTCGCTGATGTGATTTACAACGACATTCCGTACCCTTATATCTGTACAAACAATATCAATAAGGGTACCACTATCCCCCACGAAATGCGTAGGCGTCTGAACTACCTGGCTCATTTGTGTGTAATTTATAAAGTCAAGCAAGGCAGCAGTTTTGTAATCATTAATTAAAAGATTTACATTAAAATCCCCTAGCAAAATGACATAATCGTAAGGGGCCAATGCAGTGACGCTGTCAGTTATACTATCCAAAAAACCAGTCAAGTCAAACCACGGTGGTCTGTAAGCGGTGCCAACTAATATCTTCCTACCATTGACGTTTATAAGAAGCCACATTTGCTCTACATCTGATTGTTCAGAGTGTTTCATAACTCTTGCCTTAATTCCTGTTTTTATGTAAAAACCAACGCCTCCACCTCGTCCTCCCCGCACAGACGTCGACCGCGGTACGTGCTTCAGTCTGTAACCCGGGACACTAGGCGCACGCCCCTCTTCACCCGGTCTCAGCCATGTCTCATTGATCGCCATGACATCTACAGAGTGTTCAGACATGGCGATCCTAAATTCATCATGCTTTGTTCCCAGTGACCCCGCGTTCAAGAAACCGAACTTTAAGCACTTAGACTTAGACATGTTTGTGTATTTTATTATTTGTAAATAATGTTGTGTATATATTGTATAGTGTGTTTAAAGTAATAGTTGTGTATAGTGTGTATGTAGTAAAATATGTGTAGATATAATGGATATTATTTATACGTAGGTTAGGTCTGTAAATAAAATACTTCATTGTTTTTAATTGTAATATTTTGTATATAGTAATTGTTAATTTGTAAATATTAGGCTTAAGATAGTATCTAAGTGTAAAAATAATTTTGTGTATAGTAATTGTTGATTTGTATATATTTGGCGTCAGATAGTATCTAAGTGTAAATATAATTTTGTGTATAGTAATTGTTGAATTGTATATATTGTGCTTAAGATAGATACTAAGTGTAAATATAAGTTGATTGTAAGTTAAGTGTGTTGTGTCCAATTCTGTAACTATGTATGCCAATTCTACAGTTATGCAAACAGCTGATCTGTGACTCATGCCTCTTCCCAGAAAATTCACCCTGTTATGCCCAAAACGACGCACCAGCCACTCGTTAGAGTGCCCATACACAATAAAGCCTACAAAACTAAACTGAATTTGTATACAAATATGTCTAGACTGTGTATTGTCCAATAATTTCCCGAATGTCATGCTCAGATCCAATTCTGCGGGCCTGTTCCCCAGGCTTTTTCCGGACCAGGATTCGTCCCCGTTTCGTCCAGACGAAGCGCCAGCCATGGATACCGGCAGCCGCACGCGTCTGACGAAATAAGTCTTGGTTTGCCTTGGTCAGCCTTTCGTTGACGTAGAAACGACCCGCAGGACCCGGAAGACCCAAATCTTCCGTCGTTGCTCCTCGCCGCTGTCTCGCGCCGTCAAGAACAGCATCCCTGATGTCCCGGCGCGCCAGACGCACCATGACAGCACGAGGGCGGACCTCAGCTGGTTTCGTTGGACTCGTCGCCCTGAGGTGTCTCCCTCCCACCCTCTCAGCATAAACTATGTCCCGATCATCCAGTTGGACACCTAGCTTGGTAGCGATGACCTTGACCACATGGACTGGGTTCTCTGCTTGGGATTCGGGCAAATTCGCTATAACCAAGTCATTTGCCATGAGCTCCTGATCCCTCTCATTTAGCTCCCGCCTAAGCTGCTCCACCACCCCATCAACGACGGTAGCCTCAGCCGGCACACCAGCATGGCGCTCCTCCAGGACCTGCAGCCTGGCCTCAATCGTGTCCATTCGCACATTGCAAGCGTCGCCTGAAGATCTCACCTCTTTCCTGAGTTCTAGAACCTCTAAACGCAGGCTACGTAGTTCTTCCATGATAGATTGTAGCTGGGAAGCAACATCCATCTGTTGGTCGTGAGGTTTGTTCCTCATGGCGACACCGCTCTCCTGGACACAACCCGCTGGTTCACACATACCGATGTCCGTTTCTTCCTCTGCAGACTCCTCAGAAGTCGCGGACCGCAGCACCGGCGCCTCAGCTGAGATCAGTGGAGCCGTCGCCGACTGCACCTCAGCCTGACTATTCCTGACAGGCGTCTCAGACTTATTGTCCCTACGGACATTTTTCTTGCATTCTGGGCACTGCCAGAACGACGGTAAGGCGCCTCTTCCAGTCAGGGCTACACATACTCGGTGGTAGTGCTCGTTGCATTTCGTGCACCTAGCGGCATCTGCCGGCGAAATGAATTTTCCGCATCCCCCACACTTGATCATCGGCATTATTGATTGAATCAAAGCAAGATAAAACCTTTGTAAAAAAAAGGGGTTTTTTTTTTTCGGAGGGTACTCAAGAAATAAATCACTCAAGACAAGTTTATTATTGGGTTTATTTAATAAACAACAATAATATGGGCCCTGTTTTAGCACTCACTATATGTACTATCCTTGTATGTTTGTATCCTTTCACCTCTCACTTCAATAAACTATACTCAACACTGTTGTTTTATTTTATGCGCAAGAATCTGACAGCAAGTCCGACCGGTACGAACGCCGAAACGTCACTCCTATATGGTATATGATTTGCGCAAGTGCTTAGTGAAAGTGAGGTGCAGAGTAGCTTGGCGAAGAAGGAGAATAAAGTTGTTGGTTCCCTTTGCTGTCTGCGCAAACATATGGGTAGCGACTGAAATTGTACCCTGTAGAAACATGATCATATTTGCGTAAATTGAAAATTGAAAGTATTTCATTATTATTAGTACATTTTGAAATTTTGTGAGAGTATAATCTTCAAGTTACTTCTAGAGGGAAAGCCAGACAATTTATTCAGGTCAAGGCCGCGGTAAATTATTGGCATTGATCTAACAACCTCGGAAGAACTCCTCTGTGTTTCGAAATTAGTAGAGCTTTTCTCAATATTATACAAGTGAGTAACCCGCGATTTTTAGTTAATTTAGTATGTATCACGAAGGTTATTATAAAAACCTCGACTATGTTTTAAATAACTTATTTAGAAACCAATTATTAGATTTGCCAAACAACGAATCGATATTAGGCATCCTCAATGTTCATAGGTAATATTATAAGTTAGTACTTACGTAGTCATCGGATGGTCTGGTTCAGTAATTTCATCAACGTTGGAGCCGGAACCCTCAATGCAATCTTCGTCATCACACGGTTTCATCAACTTTCCACTTGTATCGCCCTGTAAGTAGGTAATAGAAATTGAAATTTTAATGGAAATCGTTGTTATTTATTTTTTTGGGAAACTTAACAGCTTAGTAACTAATTTTCATGAATAAAAAATGCTCATCTTACTAACAGTGCGCAGCTCAATGTAGTTAAAGTCCGCACACGATAGCGAAATTTTAATAATATGGTTGCTTCCAAATAGTCAAATTCATTACTTTTAATGAAATGTCAAAAACTATACTATTCTATTTTTAAGTAGAAAGAATAAACAGAATAAAGATTATCCTCAAATCAATGAATGTAAGAATGACTAGGTATATTTTAAACATTTACAAAAAATAAATTTTATTTTGATGATATATTTTGTGATATTTCAATATTTATTATTGCTCTATATTTTATTTTGTTAAACTGTCATAATTTTAAATAAAGCTATTATCTGTATAAAAAATTATAGAGATCTCTATTAATTTCCAGTTAATTTGATCTATAACAGCATATACCTTGACATCGGTAACTTACCTTATGTAGCCTTGACGGTGGTCTTCTAGTAGATGGAACATATACAGGGGTTATAAGATCGTCTCCAGATCCTGCGTCTGGAAGAACGCAGGCGTCTTCATCGTCATCTCTACAGCCGGAGCCAGCGCCTGAGTACACCAGCTCGTCTAGTACTCCGGGCCCTCCGTACCCCGATGGTGGTGTCTGCAATGTGAAATATTTTTTTAATAAAACATTTTTATTTTCAGGCAGTTGATATTCCCACATAATATCTCAAGTAAGTTTTCAGCTGACAGGAATATGTATCGTTATAAAAAAAATGTAATGCTATAATAGAAAATAGACCTAGAAGCAATACTTGACCGTGGAACGAAGTATAGGTATTAGGTATTCTTAAAAATACACGAAATACTTTCTGAAAGTTGTTGAGTAAATTATACCAAATGTAGTGTACCTGTTGCATGCGGTTGATGTCCCTGTCGAGCGGCGCGTGTGCCCGGCGCGCGTCCCCGCGCAGCGAGACGGCGACGTCGCCGGCGGCCGCCAGGTCCAGCAGGCGCACGCCGTCCACCACGACGCCCGCCATCACGCCGCTGAAGCTGCGCGCGCCGCCCGCGCCGCCGCCCAGCGCGATCGTTGACATACCGTTGAATATTGTTGATTGTTGCCCGCCTGTAATATTCAAATGTAAATCTTTATTATTAATAAATCGATAAATTGGCAGTGTTGCAAGCGAACACACGCTTTTTGTTACATAGAAATAATTAAATTAGTATTTAATTTAAATTAATTTTGTAACAAAACGCCATCTACCGGTTCGCTCTAATAACACTTCATCGCCGAGTAGATCGTATAATACATTACTTTTGAAGATCAATGCAAGTAACTTTATAGACTAGTGCCGCCATCTATTATCTACCAAAGGAAGTTATGATGATACCATTGAAGATTATGCAAACACAAATGAAGATGTATACCTACACAGCGCACACAGTCATCGAGCCACCTATATAAGCACCGGCCTCGGAAGAAACTTCATTCGATAGCTAGCCACACGGCACAGAGGTCGATAGCCCCGCAGTCACCCCTGTTGTCAAAGCTTGCACTGAGCGGTAGCCCCGCAGCTCTCAGGAATAGCTAGCTAGGAGGTTACGGGATACGATAGCCCCGCAGTCGATCCCAGGAACCATCAATAGGTTACCTAAGTACTACCCTTGTACACTAAAAGTCGAGATATTTGTGTATTGAACAATAAACACAATCCTGTTTGTCATACATCGTTGGTTTTATTCACCAGCCACCATCACAATTTCCAATGAATTAATACAAACTTTTCAAGTTGTTACAGTGCAGAAAACTGGTTAAATAAAAGAATTTTGGCTCACCACCTGCCTTTTTTTAATAATCAAGACAAGCACAATTACACTGCACAAAAGCTTTATGAAGAAGATGAGCGCACTTGAGGCGCAAATCCAGACTGAAATCGGACCCAAGACACATTGCACGGTAGCTGGTTGCCGAACCACCGCATGTCGATGCCGATCAACCGTGCATTTACGCACTTATATAATAGATATATAGGCATGATATTTATTTACACGAAAAATGCACGAGAAATGAGCCCTTTGTTTTTAACGATTTTATGTGTATGCACAATTTTGTATCATATGAAAACACCAGAAGAAAATTTATGTGTCAAAGAAAAGTTACACAGTCTACCTACGTAACCAAAGTTCCAAAAATAAAAAAAAATGACACTGCTTTTACGTACCTTGAGGATGTCTAATAATAACAGCATAGTTATCCAGCTGCAGTGAAGCTCTGCTGCCATTCCTCGTGAACCTGGCCACGTGGTAGGCTCCATCATCCACCCTGGCGGTTTCATCACCTAATGGATGGTCTCCACCACCCACGTTGTAAACCATGAAGAGATTGCCTCGTATCTGAGCATAATAGTTTGTGTCATCACTACATACATAGTATAAAACAAAGTCGCTTTCTCTGTTCCTATGTGTGCTAAAATCTTTAAAACTATACAACTTATTTTGATGCCGTTTTTTAGTAGATAGAGTGATTGAAGAGGAAGGTTCATATGACATAATCCATTAAATTGGATAAGATAGTATCAGTACTGCGCCCGTGCCCAGTTCGGGTCACTAGTTGTTATATGGATACCCTGAACTTTATTTCTTCAATATAATTTTCAAATATAAAGTCTTCAATATAAAGTTCAAATCAAAAGATATGACAATTTGAAGACGTATTGTACTTGCGATTATACAAAATATATCTCATTTACAAGTTACCTATTTAGATTTATTTTGATAGCATATTTACTAGGTTTTTCAATCACATCAATAGTGACAACACCAGAATTTTCCAGAAACCAACAATTTGATCATTTCTATTTGAAAAGAGAATGCTAAGCTTTAACAGGATGTCTCGATCACGTTACTCACAATCTCCATCTGCATGTAATCCTGCGTGTTGGAAGACTCGATCCTCAACAGTACAGCATCAGCCTTGCTAGTGACGAACCCTAGAGCTACCTTGTCCGTCTCCGTATCGGCTACAGAGTCAGTTGGGAACGTGTAGGTAATTATTCCTCGGCCTGGACCGAACTCATATGCTACCGATTCTGAAATGAAATTGGGGGATCTTATTATTTCATTTAAAGTTGTAAACATTTTCTTCGGAGAACAAAAAACTTCATCTGACCATTAACGACAAAGCAATAATAAAACAAAACATTATTTTCGTATGTCATAAAAAAAATTATTCGACATGCCTGTCTTTTTTTATTTGAAATCGGGTTACATACCCAGAACCTTATCATTTTTACCACATTTCACATTAGCCGGTGATGGTCCTTGGGTGCACTTTCATAGTGCAAACAAGGATAACGGCCGTTGGCCATCATAATAAAATTGTTCAAGGGTTATTTGTGAGTTAGCTTAAGGCTCGTACGCTTTTTAAAGGTCCAAGCGATCCTGTGGTTCCGTGGATGAAAAGAAGTTTTAATTCGTACTTTGCCTCAAATAGTTAAACTCAAATTATGTTTAAAAAATACCTTACTGCCTAAATCAAATACTCATCAGCCAGTTCAGTATACTAACCATCGTAACACGTGGGTCCAGTAAAAGATGTCAAGTCACAATCGCAAACGTATGTGTTCCATTGTTGCACACAGACGCCTTTATTCGCACAAGCATTGTGTGTACACTTCGTTGGACCTGAAAACAAAGGACGATCACAATATTTTAACGAAAAAAAAAAATATTTTAGAAAGCTGGTGTTGTCATTCGTTTTTTAAAATTAGTACAAATCGATAGTTTCAAAAAAGTCAACTTCAATACTTCTATTTAAATGTTAAAAACGATACTTTTCTATGAATTTTGTATAAAATCCCAAAATATGACGTTATAATCTTTTTACGTCAAACAGCATACTTATTTTCTAAAAGTTAACTACAAAATATCTAAAATTGAGTAGATATATCGTCAAATCAATGAATAGAAGTATAATAATATTTTAATAATTCACTGTATTAAAAATTCAAATAATTTTATTTTGACCTAGGAAACTATCTAATTAATTACTGTTCCAAGTCTGGTTACTTCTTGAACAGTAATTAATTAATTTAGGTCTTAAATTTATTTTCTCAATAGGTACTGATTTTAATTTTTCATTACCTTCACATCCTGATCCTAAAGAAGAACTAGGAACAACAGCGTCTTCCATCAATGACGGTGACTCTCCAGGTAGATCTAGACTAGACATGCATCCTTCAAACCCTTGCCTAGACAGTACTCCCACGGGCAAGGCTGTGTACATATCCTTCGGTACACCTCCCACGTATAAAACGCTGTCTAGTTCAAGCATTAGGTTTGAGCCTGAAAAATAATTAGATTTTATAAAATACGATTTTAACGTTGGAAAAGTGGATGAGAAAAAAATATCTAATCACTCATCAATTTCACGATTATATAGCTTTACTAGAGGAGTGATCTACAGGCTTACAGTTTTTATCAGTCAATCTCTATTTGACGTTCAAAAGAGAATTTGACTTTTATTTTTAATAAAAGTAAATAATAAATACTACTAACTAAATCAGCAACCTATCATATAATCTATATCTACTTCAGTATTCTTATTTAACTTAGTAATAACATAATGTTAAATGGTATATTTAACATTGCAATTTAAGACTTTCATTAAATATTTACTCACTTGTAGTATGCATTTCTAAATCATCATCAACCTGCAAAGTATGAATCTTTGGCGTTGGCCTGCGCACCGACACCGTGTGCCATCTGTTATCATTCAAGAAGTTCTTCAACTTATCCTTCATAGTCACTACTCCATCACCCAGGTTGAATACACAATGTATATGACCATTTACCAACTCTACTGCGATAAAATCTTGCTTTTTGCCTCCATTGTAGAAGAGCAATCCATCCATCTCCGTTGTTCGGAAGTAAAAGTCCAAATATGTATTCGCATATGCCTTCAACAATGGCAATCCAACGTACGTATGCTTAGATTTGAATGTAACGGATTTGTAAACATTCAACGAATCAGGCTTCACGAATTTTCCAGTGAAAATTAGATTTGAAGTATCATAAATGTTGTTGGTTTCTTCATTTGTACCAACTCCAAGCGTTTTCGCCATGTCAATGTATCTGATTCCATTAAACACAAACTTCTGCAGGTACCCCACAAAGTTTGGCAGAGTTGATGTCATTTGTATTTCTTCTTCAGGATGGAACAGTCCTCCTAAATGCAATGTTGATATCTCTAACGTTGACGCTTTTCCTAAAATCGTCTCCGCTGTAAAACCAACTCAAATTTTAGTATCATGACAAACAAAAACAAATGAAACACACCTAACCACAACATTGACTGTAAACGAAAAATAAATTAGCAAAGTAAATTCTCATAGAACTTTTATTAGCAGCCATTTTGAAGTTATATACATTTCAGTTCTGCTGTTACGTGATAGACAAGCTTAGAGAGATGTTATGAGTCAGACAGACGATCAATATCTAGAAGATGCATAGCAACAATATTGTTAAGAACTCTTTCTTACTGAAACACAGATTGATCATCTAGATGCAAATTAACTAGCAGAAGTCATCAGCGTTGTCCTACTACGTTTGAACCATTCAATTGCGACACACATTTCATTAACCGCTACATACGTTCTCAAACATTTATGGATGAGCAAACAGTCATCAGATACTTGTGTAAGATAATTGCAATCAAAAAATTAATAAGTATCTCATAACGTAATGTACTCACCGAATCAATCCAACAAACAATTTTGAAACATTATTTTAACACAGATAATTGTAAACGTTGCTCAAAACTTTATTTGTGTCCAAGAACTTAAATACATTTTAGATCTTAATACGCATATTTAAGGTAGAGAGTAGAATGAAATTGAAGTTGGGCAACGTTTACCAGCTCTAGTAACTACATCAGCACATTCACAAAGGACACTACTAGAAGAAATGAATATAAATGAAGTAAGAAACAATAGCGACCAACAGAAAGGTGATACACAGTGCCAGCTATGAAACAACGTAAAATAAGCAGCTATCTACACTCTAATAGGACGTCTAACAGATATACACTTTTCTGAAGAGTTCGAAAAGTGCTAAAATTTGAATTTGCTTGAACTGTACCAAGCTAATTCAAATTTGTTCTTAAGTTCTATATTTGGTTTGACTGCGTTGGGGCTATTCTTTTTTCTGATAATATTATATTTAAAATTATTATTTTTATGTTTATTTTTGTTTTTGTGAATAATATGTGTTGTTAGAAAAGTTTTTTCTTATATTCTGAAAATAGTGTGCACAATGTTTTTTTTAAATATCATCGTATCATTAAATTTCTTTCTTTTTTTCTTTTAATTTCTGTTCTATGTAAGTCAAACTTAAATCCATTTGCGATCTATTATAATCCTTAGAATGTTTCATCTAATATGAAATTGATTATATTATTGCGTCTGTTATGACTTCTTTTGACATCTTCGGTAGAAAAAGGAAATCAATTTTTGTGTTTTATATCATTTTTTTTTTTCATTTTAGTAAGTATAAGTTACATGAATGTGTAAAGACAATGTTTCTGTTTATGCATGTGTGTCTTGTTTCAATTCAGCATTCATTTGCTTTGAAATCATCACAGCTTTCCAACCAACGCAGACAAAGCAAAACCAACCTTGTAGTCGTCTACTTAGGGGTCAAAACAAAAGGTGTGCGGGTGGTGCCCCGTGCATACGTACATAACATACCGCGCACGGGTTGCGCTCCATCCACTTGGAGCTTGAGGTTGGAGGCGCGACGGGAAAACCTCACCGTATGCCAGTTGTCATCTGCCACGTTGGTCCCAGCTAGAAGGTTCTGGAAAAAGAGTAAAGTCGTTTTATCACGTATAGGACAGCCAAGCTTCGGCACGAATGGGTCGGCTCGACCGGAGTGATACCACGGCCTCACAGAATACCGGCATGAAACAACCACAACGTTGTGTTTCGCCGTGTGAGTGAGGTTATCGGAGGCCGAATCCCTCCACCTCCCCTATCGCTTCCCGATCCTTATATCCGCAACCCCTATCCCCAAAAGGCCGGCAAAGCACTCGTAACTCCATTGGTGTTGCGGGTGTCCATGGGCGGCGCCGATTGCTTACCATCAGGTAATCCGTCAGCTCGTTTGCCGAGTTATACCATAAAAAAATCACATCGGCTGTTATACTCAATGATTAGGTTCAGAGTTTATCTGCTATACGCGTGAATACAACAATTGAGTTAGAGCACCATTAGGGTTAATTAATTATAATGTTTAACGGTTTATTCACCTAACTGTTTGACAAGAAACTCTTCTTTTAAAGGACGCTGGTGAATTATATTTTTATGAGCAGCTTTTCACGATACACAACCCGGCAACGTGCTACGCGACGTTTGCAATCATCCAATAGACTCATTGCTATTTTAAGTAATCGATTAATATCCCTTCTTTTTTATAGAATAGGATGACGAACAAGCTGATGAGTCGCCTGGTGATACCAAATCAGCGCACTCTAGCAACAACGAAGAGTTTAAGTGCTTTACCCGTGTTTTGAAATCTTCTTACTTGTTTGCGATAATTGAGAATTTTGTTTTGGTACCTAAGCTAAATATATGTGTCACACCTAGAATACAATTAGTACCAAAACCATTAATACCAACCTTTTCCCTATCCCCAAGTCTGACACTAGCTCTCACTCTCCCAGCAGCCACAGCCAGCTCGATCCTATCAGCAGAATGTTCAGAAGCCGTCCGCAGTAGAAGACCAGCTCTGCTGGTGCGGAACCGAAGCAACAGTTCCTCAGTTTGTGTTATATGTTCTGGACCTAACGCCGCAGTGAGGTGCTGGCTGCCATTCAAATAAATTGTTGGTGTTTCTGGAAAATTGTTATAAAATAGTTTTATTAAGTGTTAAAGGTGTTGTGATGCTAATTAATATTTGGTTTTTTAATAGTAACTATTGTGAGACATACCGAATGTATTATACTTTAGATAAGTTCAACATCGATATAGTTAGTCTTTTTACATGATTGTGCATGACTGCTTGATCGATTAAGAAGTCGCCATTGAGATTTTTGTTCATCGGAGATGTGCAACATTTTAATCAACGAGAAGGTTTGCATTTAGTCATAAATATTCAGATACCAGTTTGATTCTAAATTCATATTAAGAAAATGATTTAAATATTCTTCTGTACAGACTCATAGTATAGGACTGTTCTTTCCTGACCCGTATATGGCAATAAGTACTTATCATTTGAGAAGCAAAATTACAGTACAACTTATTTTAACACCTACCTCGTCCACAAGTAGGTCCTCCGTAGCTAGTCATGGAGCAGTCACAAAGTGGTCGATTCCAGCCCTCGGAGCAAGGAGCACCATGCTGGCATGGTGAGCTGACGCATTGCTTCATCAAAACATGACAAGCTGGTCGGACTGAAGCTGTGGAAGACCAAAGATATTTAAGCATGATTCTAATAGCAACAAGACTATGAATGCATTATTAAAAAGTTTTGGAATGTTTCTGGAATAGTGAGAGATCACCTGAATAAAACTATTTCTAGAGCTCCTGCTTACAACAAAATAAACCCCAAAAGACCACTACAGAATCAACTTGCAAGGTTCTCACACATTATATATGTTTTTTACATTATCTGGATTTGAAAAGACAGACGTGACCTCTGAGTTTGTTTCGTCTTTTTTTCTCAGAGTAGTCAGATAGGAAATGCCGGCTTCATCAAATTTTTCTAATTTGGGGTTTTGGGGTATAAAAGTGCCGTTTAATGGTCTATTTGCAAAAATAAATTCATTGATTCATTGAACATATTATCTTAATATATATATCTCCTTACCAGAATCTTGTTGCCGGGCATATGCAGTCAAATCCTGAGGTTTTCCATTCAGCACTAGGTCACGGATGCAACCCACGAACCCTTGTCTTAAGGCTGCTGTCCATAAAGCTGGTGGTGTTCTCGATGCTGAGTACTCCGAGCCAAGTCCACCAACAAAGAGCGGTCCATCCAGTTCTAACTGGTTCGATTCTCCTGGAATCATTAATAAAGGAGGTATTAAAGAGTGAATAACGAAAGAACATACTTTTTCTTCGTTTATGTGTGTTTTGGGCCTGAACATATTTACTTCAGAAGCTAGGATATTTTTTTTTTATTGACATTTTAATTATAGAAAATGTATGCGTATGTGTAATAGATTAAGATTATGATGATATTCGTATTTATCAAAATTTAAAATTAAAAATCTGAAATGGAGAATTTAATTTAATTGCTAGCCCTCGAAAATCAAGATCAGCATGAATTTGTTTATGCTCATAAACTAGTTTTACTTTTACTTTCAATGTTTGATATTTATAATCTGGCTTAAATACTAGTCTGGCCTCATACTCGTATGTATTACATTCATTTCATTACACGATTTTCTCCAAAATATCCCCAAGAGATCTTATCTCAGAATTACCTCATCCATAATTATTACATTATCATATAGATAGATAATCCTATTTCTAATTTATTCAAAATAATTATTCATATAGCTCTAATTATGTACAAAGTATATGTGAAATTAATTGACAATGCTTTATCGAGTATATTAATTTTCATGACGTGCATAAATTGACTCCACTCGGTACCAATTACGTAGAAGCTATTAACGTGAGATAAAATTGTAATGGCGCCTGACATAGGCGGGTAGATGGCATGTTGTGCCGAGTTAATGTCGATGGTGTGTCAAATTTGATTGGAGCTGTGACGTCATATGATGTATTATGACTATAACGATAATTGCTATCGAGATTATTAATAGATTGAACTGAAGTGATTTCTGCACGTATTTCATGAAACGTTTATAAAAGATTAATTCGACTGCAGTATTCAATGCTATTGAACTTATTAGGACTATTTCTTTTTCATTCGATTACATAGAAAAAAGTCCTTGTTGCTAGTTTTTCTTCCTCAAACTGCATATATCGAGCTCACGCGACGGAAAAATAGTTAGGTCCTTTTTTATTCCATTCCATATTTATGGTGTCATTACTAATAATAAAATGACGAAAGACTCAATCGACAGTCTAGTCAGCCAAATTGGCAATGGCAGGTGCGTTAACCTCGTGTATGACTAAACACTTGATCCCAAATTAACTTAAAATACTTGACTACCAAAAACCATCTTACCAGGTGTCTTAAATTCAGCATTAGCTCCATCAACCGTTACTCTTCCATCTCTGCCACTTCTCCTAAGAAGGAAGTCATGCCAATGGGAATCGTCAACTCTTCTCCTGGATGCCCTAACTCTTACTCCACCAGACCCAAGATCAATGTGCACGTATATGTAACCGTTGAGAATCTCCACAGCGAAGAGATCAGCCTGCAATAACGAAGATGGTATTGATGCATGAGATCTTGAAAAATTTAGAATTGACAACACGTCACAACATCAATGTGAAGAAAGTGCTGGTCACATCTGACGACGTCAATATAGTTTTAGACTTGTATAGCTCAAAAGCCATTTTAAAATACAATTGACACAAAACATACATATAAATCATAATTCAAAAATTGTTACGAGTCTAACAGGGCTTTCATATCTACATTACCAATGCTAAAAGTTAATTGTCTAATAATAAAAAAAAATCCTGCAGTGTCGCTTGTATTCGCGACAGTAAATATTAATCAGATACAAACTATGCTAAAATAAACTTACTTACTAATAATATTTAGATATTTATCATAACTATACTAATATACTATATTAATCTAAACTACAATAATGATATACTACATGAATATGTAATTATGAAAATAAAATACACAAATACAATATGTACTTAAATAGAATTCATTGCTAAACGATTGAGTGAAGGTAAAACGTGACTAGAATACAAAAAAGCCAAGCAAATACCAAATATCGTTATAACAACAGAAATCAATAAAAACGTCTCTAATACAAATAAAAATAAAAAACGGTTACGTCCAACTGCACGTAATACATGCAAACCAGTCGCAAACTACTTGAATACTAATACACGGGACCAGACATGCAAATCCAACTAAATTTGTACAAACTATCCCGCAGTAACTTAGTTCATGTTCGATGTGGAGTTATTGAAAATATCGAGTTAGAAAGATAAGCAAAATTAATTCGAATTTCATCCAATCAAGATTATTTCGCTTAAGGCAGAAAAGCTATTGTAATCAAAAGTGGTTCTACGGACGAAATGGTGCGAATTTGTGTAGGTATTAATAAAGCCCTTACTACTGAAGTCTGTACGTCCTTTGGTCCCAGGATTTTGCCTAGCGTCAACCATAAACAAAATTCGAACACCAATTGGAAAATAAAAATATGTTTTTTAAATTATTCAAACTGGATTCTCGTAGAAGCATATTGTGTTGTGCTGGGGAATCAATTTGTGCTTTGGATACTACGGTGCGTACCAGGTTATAGACAGATAAACATAAAAAATCACATCATCAAAGTGGGTGAAACTTTATAAGGTACCATACACAAATTCCCCTATATCTGTGTTTTTATTTTCTTTATCTCTTCAACTTGGTCCTACCATGCAGCACCTCAATGGATAGCGATGATTTCATTTAATTTTCAATGATTTAATTAAATTTCTATCATAAACCGACGGTCCATATTACATGGAACAATTCAACAAAAGGGACTTCTTAATCGTCCGTCACGAATTTTGGTCGCCATTATTAAATTTAGAGATTTTCGTATCCATTGAGGTCGGTGGGGTCTCGCAAGTCAGTTGTTTGATTTAAATACTGTTCGAAATTTAACTTTTTGACATTTATGAGTTTGATGTCTTGTTGGAATTAGAAACTATTTTGATCAAAAGTTACATGAAGGAATATAACTCTAACCATATTTTAATATAACCAAAATTGAACTCTGTTTTCTGAAACGTGTAAGCCTAAAATGGGTTAACTTTAAAAATTCAATGTAACCAAACCAGCCGAAATAACTGAAATATTTCATAGCAATTTCATTAAAATAATCTTCAATTTGAATACAGAATTGTTCCTTGTTCCCAGTTGTGCGGCAAGACATAACAATAGAATTTAAATGCGACACCCCACAAAGCGTCTTCTTGATGATCATGATAATGATTGATTTCTCAATGCTGATGATAGTAATCTTTTAAGTGATTGGTCTAACCCCAAAAGCTCCACCCCTTACCGTGCAACCTACCCTTGGTGGCTTGGCGCCCATGTTGAAGAGAACCAGCCCATTTGGTTCATTCGTTCGAAACTTGAAAGATATCGTCCCAGTCTTCACCGCTTCCCATTTCGGCAAAATCTGTGAAACAAAAAGATAACAGTGAATCGACTTCAATCAAACTTTCCGATTGGTCAAAATAATATTTACCTTTTCAGAAATACTGAATACAGAAATGAAAATACTTTTTACGATTTTATTTATTTAACTTCTATCGTAATACTTAATGTTGGCTTTTCAAATCAGTTCAAAGTTATTCGACGAGGCGGTCTTGTAAAAGCAATAGCCGAAGTTCCACAAAAATAATATTTGTTTAATGAAAATCGTTGATCCGTATCTAAGAGCCGCTAGTATAGAGGTTTGCCTATTTATTTATTAAAGAGGAAATCCCAAAAATATTACACAAAGCTTTCTGGGCCCTTGATTGTGAGAACACTTAGTGTTATTAGACATTGAGTACGAAATATATTCAGGGTTATTTAGGCTCTGATTAAGTAATGTACCAAGTCATGCGCGCTTTTGAGCGAAGGCTTGAAATTCTCCGAGCGTTGAACGTTCAGTGATCGTTCGAATGTTTAACATTATCAACCGCCGGCAGAATTTCGTTACTAACGTCAGAGCTAAACTGATTGATTCAAATATTTTGATCATAGTTAAATATCTTGATGTTTCATTGAATTTGTCTGTCACTCTTTCCCTGTCCCTAGGCGGGACAATGATTTTCTCCTTACGAAAAAAACAAAAGGGAACAATATATATAAACGACTATTTTTTGGTTAAGTTAAAGCCGATTCGTTTATAAGTGGATCTTGCTTGTACTAGAGCTTCAAGTTACCTAAACTTGAAGCTCTGGTATATATGGCCTATGTAACATTCGTGGGTGTTAAGAAAAGAAAAAGAAATTAAACACTAAGATTACCTTTGAAACAAACTAATTCAATATCGAGTGGATTGATTTTATCAAAGGTATTTGTTAGTGTACGTAAAACGAAGGTCCTTCAATCACATAGTAAAAACAAAACTTTTATTCCTAATGATTAATGGCTACGATGAGAAATATAGAAATATAAAATACTAACTAAATAAGCCTTACACGTGTCAGACATTAAAATAATTAGGAACACAACAAATGTACCACCACAACCACCATATAACAATATCCATAAAGTATAATTCAATGTTCATATACAACTGTTATTCGAATGTACCATCAAAACATCAAAACAAGACAGATAGATGATGGGCTTAACTACAATTCAAAATGGACTCTCACTTCATACAGACCCTACATAATGTGAGGTCAGATAATAATGGACCATCCGTTCACATTAGTAAAATCGATAAAGTTAGTACTAAACAAGAGAATGGTAAAATTATACGCAACTAGGGAACTTTAGTAATGATAACAGATGTTAAATACAGTATAGATGCTAATATGTTAATTAGGGGAATAGCTCCAGCTATGAATGTGCGCACTGAATAATTTCTAGTAATACAAGTTGCAAATCATGCAACGAAAATTAATGGAAGAAGATGAGATGGACGGTACTTAAAATTAAATTTCCAGAAATAGTCAAGAATTAAAAGCAGATTATTATTATGAAAAAAATATTCCCAGTAAAACCATTAAAGAAACCAATCCGAAAGACAATTAAAATTCTATGAACAGTTTAAAAATAAATTCTTCCTTGAACGTACGATGGTACGCAGAAAACACTAAATAAATAGTTAGACGACATCAATTCATTCTACGAATATGAAAAACAATGCTCATTACACAAGTTTCTGAGAACGACCCTTCAAATAAACAAACATTACCACGAACTATATACGAGCTTGGACAATTAATGCCGAAGGTTGCCGAACTAACACGAATTTACACGACTAACCTTTAGAAGGTCACAGGTCGTGGAAAAAGCATGGAGATCCTAAGCGCGATAAAATTGGCTTCGACTGATGTGAACGTCATTTATTAATGGCTGTTGGAAAATTACATTCGTGATCAATTTTATTTATGTTGTTTGATGGGAAAACAAGGTGCAGATTATTAGGGTCGTTTTGATCAGTTGATGGGATCATTTGCAGGGTTCCAATGTCGTTTTGTCCTTCTGTCTCATCATATATCAAACGTGGGTCCTACTCGCATATGAAAGGTTTAAATTTGTGTTTTTTAACTAATTTCAAACAAGCCTTATTACATCAGTAATTGTGTTACCAATGCGATGTTAATAGAACTTCGAAACCTTTAAGACTCCGGATTGAGGTTACTGAACTCTACTGCGATTAACTAAAAAACGCTATATATCATTCAGGATTTTGCCTGTTTTGCTAATTAAACTACTTAAAGCGAAAATGTCATGGTGGCCTGCAGAATAAGGCGCCAGCTTCTCTCGAATAAGGGTATGAATTCGAAATCTGACAAGTAACAATGCGTCTTGAGCAATTTACTAAATAATGCTCAAACGAAGAAAAAAGGCCTTTGCTCAGCAGTGGACAATTATAGGGTGGTGATGTTAGTGAAACAGAGTAACAATTTGAAATGTTCTTGTCAGGAATGAACAAAAGACAAACTTAACTTCCTATGTCATAAAGACCAAACTCCGTTGGCCCCCGTAATAAAATCACTTGAATACGCTATGTGTTATAACTTCATCCGACTCAAGCGATTTAATATTGCTCTCAATCTCACATATCGATGCTTCAATGGATTCCAACTGACTCGGTAAAACCGTGTATCAATGTAAGAATAGATATTGGAAAAGTATTATCAATAAGATTACATTATAAATTCACTATTTTGTTTTTTATTAGAATTAAAAAAATAGAAAAACAAAGGCAATGAATGTTCTCAGAAAATGACGTTCGAAAAGTTTTTAAATTCTTTTTACGAATATCTTTTGTAGATGGCCTACATTATCTGAACCCTGGACACATTTTGTCCTAGAGAGGAGTATAATATTCTCATGTAGGTACCTAAAATAGCCAGTAATTACCCTTTATGTAATCCGCTAAAAGCAGGCTTTAGTCGAAATCTACGAGGATTAGTGTAAGGTAAACGCGTTACGACGCTGTTGAAGTTTGGACTTTAATGTTTTCAAATTCAAATTCAAATTCAAAAGTGTTTATTTGCAAGAATTACATTGTTTAATAAGGAAAGGTCTTATGTCCTAAAAGTCACTGCATTCAGCCTGCAAGCAAGCGTGCAAATTATTTATAATTATGTCATTAAATTATCTATGTCATGCAATTAATTCGTTATTATCATAATTATACAATATTAATAAATTCGATTAATGTAAGAATCTAATAAAAAAAAATCCACTTAATATAATTATTTTATACAATTTTATCGTCCACATAATTTTACTAATTAAAGCTACGTTTATTTCCGAATTCTATAAATTCCTTAATACTATAAAAACAGTTTTTTTGTAACCACTGTGTCAATTGTATTTTAAATAGATTACCATGTAACAATTTCAGTTCCTTTGGGAGGTTATTATAAATCAAAATACACATATTACACACATTTTTCTTATAGATATCTTTATGAACAGGCGGTTGATACAGTAGGTTATTAAATTTAGCCCTTTTTTGCCTTGACATAACCTCACTGCGGTACTTGAAATAATGCATGTGTTTCTTCGTAAAAATGCAGATATCTTTTATATATATACAAGGCAGTGGAAGAATTTTATATTTTTGAAATAAAGGTTTACAACTGTCTAAGAACCACGCCTTGTTAATAACTCGGATGCACCGTTTTTGAAGTTTAAAAACTCTATCGGCATCAGTCGAGTTGCCCCACATTATTACTCCATAGTTTAGTACAGATGACACATAACCATGGTAAGCCGACAAAGCAGCTTCTAAAGAAACATTTTATCTTAATTTTTTTAAAGCAAACACAAACCTATCCAGTTTCTGACAAATATGTTCCACATGACTCTTCCAGTTAAGATGGTTGTCTACAATGACTCCTAAAAAGTTTAGTTCATTTACTTGTTCTACTTTTTCTTTTTTACAAATAATATCTAAAGCCAATTGTTTGGAATTATAAGAGTTAAATTGAATTAATTTTGTTTTACTTATGTTAATACTTAAATTACTACGTATGCTTCAGAATTCTAATTAATATGTTCTTTTTTAGGTTTTATTTTATAAGCAATACGAGTAATTCACAGGTAATTAAATTCATAAGGAGAATGAGCGTATTTTTACTCATTTTTGCAAAACATTTGACTAAGATCCATTAGTGTCTAAACATGGCTTATTTTTAGTATTGCCCATATTATTGAGAATAAAATCAGAAATTAAATTTTGATTCAGTTTTATTTCAGCATATAAAATTATCCACACCTTTTTACTCACCTACCTAAAGCAAAGTAATAAATACTTCTATATTCAGGCGTTATGAATCACGTGGCAACCAAAAATCGAAACATAAGGGCCGTCCAAGTACCGTAGTCCGTTGTGAATGGCCCTCACATTTCCCCCGCGCCCTTATCTTCACATTAAAATCAGTTATTTCCATTAACCCCAACAAGTGAAGCATAAGGGTTGGTACAGCGATAGCGAAGCGAGCGATATGACTATATTAACTGGAAGAAAATAGCTAAACGATCTTTAAATCGCCTATTCGTCCTTATTATCTTCCGCAGATGAACAGAGAGGACCCTTGACATCATCGTTCGGCACGGTCATCATTTAAAAAACGTTGCCTCACTTTAGGATTTTCTCCTGTGTTGTGGTTGCGTTTACAAACATACAATGTCACATACACATGACACCCAGACCCGAAACAACAATTTGTGGATCACACAAAGTGTTGTTACGTGCGGGAATCGAACCCGCGACACGTTGCACGGCAGCCAGTTGCCCAGCCACCGCACCAACCGTGCTTTGCTTGTGCTTTACTTGACTTAAAAAAAAAAGTATGGAAGAAATGGTTACAGCTAAAAACAATAACCAATCCTAGAAGCACTGGATGACAATTCAATCTCTTTAGAAGTTACCACACAAATTTTTAACACACTACTTTTACTCACTCTCAAATTCATATTTTCCCATACTAAGATAACAAGAATATAAATCGTAGTAGAAATCCTAGAGGTACTTCAACACTAACGATTAGAGAGGGCCAGGCCAGGGTAAAGCTAGTTGCAAGTGAGCTCAAGCTAACTGCCCACTTGGGTTATAATAATTTACTTTAATGGCGAGTATCGGGCTGCTTCACAGGAACGGTATATTTCCTTCAGTGTGTTATCATGAGGTAAGATAAGTTCAGAAGGACTAGTGAGACGATTATTCATATATTTTCTCTTTGATATAGGTAGATAAACTGTATCTCTTACATAAACGGCAACTTAGTAGCTAGTCAGATAAAAAATTAAACCACTGTAGCTTTTCTATGTTATGGGTCGGCAAACGTGCAGACTGATTAGCTGATGGTAAACAATCAGCGCCGCCCATGGACGCCCGCAACAACAGAGGAGTTACGAGTGCGTTACCGACCTTCTGGGGATTTAGAGATTTAGGGATTAGAGGAGGGAAAGGATAGGGCCTCCGGTAACCTCACTCAGTAAAGACAACGCTGCTAGCTATAGATGTATATCACACATATACACAACGTAGCTATTTAAACATTGACGAATTGTTGATGTTCGTACAAATTGACCAAAATAATGCTTTGGTAATCCACAGTTTAGTACGTTGCCTACATTATGACTTTTTTGTGTGGTGAATACGTTTATAAACATCCAATTTTACATATACATCATATCCAGACCCAAAAAAAAAAACGATTTGTGGATTACAAAAGTTGTTCCGTGCGGGCATTGAACACAAGACACGTTGCACGGCAGCCGGTTGGATATCTACGTGCAGTCAAGTTCAAGTTGTTGGACCTTCTTTCAGAAATTCACTGAAATTCTTGGTCGTTAATAATTCAACAAGACTTTTCCAATCCTCCTGTGTAGTGACGCCACTTAGACGCAGGCATATGTCGGAAAGACGCCTGGGAGAGATTCTACTCTGAATAAAACTAACGATACGTTGTGTACGAATATATTCACTAACTGATACCAAAGAACTGGAAGTAATTGTTTCAGATAAGAGGAACATGGTTCTGTTTTCACAATTTCTGAAGAACGAACTTTGGTATAGGTACCAAAGATACTTCTATGACTTCAATAACTAGAAATGTTTTGTGAAAATTTAAGATAAACCAAACAAATAAAAGTGTGATTTATATTTTATGTTTGTGATTATCTTGTCACGGGATTAAAGTATGCCCATTAATCAGCACGATGCCTCAAGACGGAATTAGCAGTTTCGGTGTTATAATTAAAATTTTAAGTCCAAGTTACATAAGAATATAATTCTTTTCCATATGTCAATATTGTTAAGAAATGCATATAACTCGGCAAAAGCACGCATTAAAAGCTAGCGCCTTAGCTTAAGATCCACAACGTCATTAATTGTGATGAACAGATACTACACTTCGAAGCATTATAGAAACAATTTATAACAGAACTAACCAAACAATAAAAAAGAACCTACCGCTACAACCCTGTCATCACAATATTTTACAAAACGAGCAATAGATATATAAAATGTATTTTACAAACTAGTCCCAACTAATGACTAACCCTTCTAATTACGGTGCTTTAAAATCTAGAACCAATAATAATAGTTCAGCAAAAACGCCAACCCTTATTCCAACATTAAATTAAAATGCTGAACTTGAAAACGGATTAAGGTCATGTACACACACACGGTACAATCACCAAGCATTCGCTGTTTGGACTAAAAGGTCACTTAATCGCCTCGCACATCAAACTGTACCGTCCAACATAATTCGACCCCTAACTCAACAAAAACCTTCATAATAACAGTTCAGCTACGTTGGATCATTATAGTGTAACGTGCCTTCGTCAGTACTTATTTTGAAGTCACTGAATACGTAATGCTTTTACTGTGAACTGGTATAAACACATTAGGTGACTTAAAGCGAATTCAGCGCCCTCTGCGACGTCAAGTTGAAAGTAAATATGAATTGGTCCTATTTGAATAAATTGGCTAGGTTAAAGATCTTAAAAAGTCTTTTCGTTTTGAAATTGTATAATACTTATATAATAATGTTTTTACGAAAAAAAACAATATTTTCCTTAAAGAAAATTCTACGCAAAACTATAGAAGTGTTTCTTGAAAAAAAATCTTAATTGAGTCGGGCCCACTTTTCTTAAGTTTCTAAGTACCCAGTATTACTAATTAAGACTTAAATAGCTATAAATTACATTGAATGGTATTCAGGGTCTTAAAAGATCTTCATACAGAAACTTTCCTATCATAAACCTCACAAATACCAATAATTACTCCTCATAAATGTTCCGAAACGATCGCCTAAAATCATAAATCATTCGTTTCACATGAAACTTAACAGCTATCGGGCCACCCGTTCCATTCAATCAATAGTCTAACCCATCCCTAACTCAAATCAAATAACCACCACTTCGATCTAATCAGGTTCCCGGTGACACTCGACTAAATTCAAGAGTCCGCTTTCTAAAGTACTCTCGAAAGACCGACGGTCATCTTAAACGGGTGGGGTTTCCACACGATTTTTCCAAGCTTCCATTGTTTTTAATTGGTACTTAGTTTTGTGACCAACGGACGGACGGTTTAGTAATGAATTGAGTGCTTCTGGGATGCGTTTTGTTATCGAAACGCTGCTGTATTGGCTGATTAAAATGTCCGTTTACGGTTTGTTTTGGTAAATTGGAAGCAAATATTGGTAATATCCGCCATATTGGATTCGATGAATTGTCAAATGTTTGTTTTTAGCAGTGAATGGGCAAGCGTTGTGACGTTTGTTTGGCTAGTTTAGCAGTAAAACTTTATTGTAGGTTTTAAAATGAATTTTCAGTGGAGATAAAAAACAAAAAGTGTATGTTTGCTTAAAAATTTTCCTCTATCGAACAAAAGGGTCAATTTAACGATTTTTATACAATTTCAGTTTAAACATTTAGTATCTTTCAAATGAATGGTCATTTGTAATCTAGGTATTTAATTGCTTCTCAAGCTTTTTCTCTTAATTAAGGTTTCTAGTATAGTTCAATGAAGCTCCGTGCTTTCAATCCAGGTCGTTAATTGTGGGTGGCATCGACCAAGTGACTTCGTCGTCCTTTTTAAATGAAGCTGTTGGAAGTAATTATGGCTGACGTTAGAATCCGTGTTGCAGTGATATTGAACTATTTCTATTAGGTAGATTTAATGTTAAAAATGAAAATGCTTTTGCAATTTGGCATCCTATTCCTAATGACCGAATAATTTTACTAATATTATTAATGCGAAAGGTATGATGTTTGGATGTTTTTTACTTTTTAGGGTTCCGTACCTGAAAAGGAAAAAAACGGAACCCATATAGGATCACTTTGTTGTCCGTCTGTCCGTCCGTCCGTCCGTCTGTCAAGACCCTTTTTCTCAGGAACGCGTGGAGGTATGAAGGCGAAATTTATATCAATTACTCAGGTCTACTGTCCCTTGAAGCTGTGAAAAAATCAAACTTCTAAGTCAAAAGATACAGCCGTTTATGCCGCAAATTTTCGACACTTGCAAGGGAATCAAAACCTACAGGGTGCGTCCTGTGAACTCAGAATCTTGAAATTTGGTACGAAGCTACGTCTTATAGCATAGATAAAGGAAAAATTACGAAAACCATAAATTTTTAGTTACATCACATAATATATTTTTTTTAATAATTCAATAAAAATACATAGTTATGACTCGATTGTCGTAATGAATGAACTTTGTAAACCTTGCAGGTTTGTACGGAAACCTCGGTGCGCGTGTCCGACTTGCACTTGGCCCGTTTTTCTTTGGGTTGTAACAATTTGCGGATCTCTTCCTCTTCATAAAGATTCGTTCCATACGGGAATGGCAACAACGATACGTTGTTCAAAAGCCGGTCAAATACTAAGCCGTGCAGTCCAAATATCCAAAAAGTGTCCACTTACCAAATGCGCGTCCCTAGTGGTGAAGGTAACAGGATCAGCAGAATCGGTAGCTGTGCACGCGTACTCCAGACGTCCTGTGACAGTGATCAGCTTGCTGCCAGTTCGCGCCAGGTCGATGAGGTTCAAACGGAGAGTGTCCGCTGAGAATTCCACCTGACAATACAAGATTTATATCACCTGAATATAAATCAATAATTAATAATAATAATTTTAAATAAGTAGTTTATCACCAGTGTTATTTATAAAAAAGGTTTAGTAATAGTTTTGTATCTTTAGCTTAAGTTGTATTATTATCCATGTTTATAATGTTCTGTTAATTTGTGGATAACATTGTGGGCTGCATTGTTACATCAAGTTTTGTTTATAATGCCTGTGTACACTATTTATGGTGTAGCTGTTTGTTGTCTCTACACAATAAAAAAAAATTAAAAAAATAAAGATTTACATTAAAAATAATAAACATTTAGAAGTGTTAAGTTTAGTGATTGAAAATCTTAGTCCAACAATAGGACATTTCCAAGAAAATTTTCTTTTTTTTCTGTTACTTGTCAAGATAACCTGTAATTGGCTACTTTAAACTTTTAAGCATTGTAACCTTTTTCTAATCAAGAGTTTTTGCAGTTTGGCAATTGATTTTATATAAATTAAATATCAAGAAAAATATAATAGAAAAAGCATTTTTGAAATTATTTGACTGTCTGCTGCAAAAATATATCGTGGATAACAAATGATATCATTTAGTTACTACTTATAATTCATCACAAACTAAGCGAGCGCCAGCAGTGGCGCACCTAATTTTTCATATTACTATGATTTAAATATTAAACCAATTCATACTATGCACAAACGAAATCGATTCAAACTAAATATATACACTGTTTATACTTTAGCAAAAATCATATATTCAAAAACGGAGTCGCGTGCAGTTTTCTTTAAAAATAGCAGACTTGGGGACAGTATTGCCATTTTAAAATTGAATATTGAATTTGGAGTAAAAGCATTTTTTGTGCGACGTCGAATAAAAGTCTAAAATATATATCGCATATTCAAAATATCGCGTAAATTTGAACACACATAGAATTGATTTTCACTTTTGTATAAAGCCTGCACGTGATCCTTGCTTTCTACGGCAATTCTTCCTTCTTAGAGAACCTACGTATCTTGGATAAAATTTGAAGAGATAATGATATATTTTGCTCATATAACACAATTATCATTTATATATATTTGTACTATTTCCGGAGTATCAATTTTTAACTTTCTATTTGTGCTATTTCCCTAATACAAATGGTTAATTTTTGTGCACAAAATACCAATAGAAGTATTAAACTTATTTATTGCTAAGCAACTGGTAGTGTCTACAACATAAATTAAGATATACATATGTTAAACAGACAGATGGTCATTATTATAATAATAATAATAGAAAAAAGATGGTAGCTCTGTAATGCACAACAGATATTAAAATACACTATACAAGGTTTTTAACACCAATTAGTATAATATTGAAAAAAATGTTTCTTATTCCAAAGACTTATTACAATACTTATTTCCTCACCTTCTTCAGACATCCAATAAAGTTGGTATGGACCCTGGCTCCAGGGAGAGCCCTGGCGTTGAGAGACCCTCCAACATGGGCCCTGGATGAAGCCAACATGGTGAAGGAACCAGCCACGTGCGAGTGATCTGAGTAGACATCATCCACTACTGCTGATACCTGTGGAAGATAACAGAATTATAGGAACTTGGAAACCAGGATGTCACTTAGTTGAATGGCTTAAGATAACTGAAATCATTAAAACTAATATTATATAGGTAAATGAGAAAGTAACTTTATCTGTCAGTCTGTTCTTCACGCCTCAACAACTGAACCGATTTGTGTGACATTTGGTACAGACATAGTTTGGAACTTGAGAAAGGACATAGGGGAGTTTTCATTTCAAAAAATAAAAATAAAAATAACATTCCACGTCAACAAAGTTGCGGGCCAAAACTAGTAGGTAATGTAAAAGTAAATTGTTTTAATGACTGAATGAGACTGTGGTAACTAAAGGAAAAAATGAGCAACACATATAGATATATTCAGTTATAAGTATTTATAACTATATTTAGTCAATGTGTAGTAGATAAATATAGATCTTTATTTGCCTTATACGTGTGTGTGAGTAAATCGAGAACTTATAATAAGAAGGCAGTGAAACAGGCGCTTAAAATTTTTCTTCTCCATTAAACATTTCATCCGTTCAAACCCCAATCAAGAGCGAATTTTACGATATCCCCAATTTACGATTTCATTAAAAATAAATGACGTAATTACCTTCCTTACAGGCAAAAGCGTAACCACTCGAAGTTTGTTAATAAATGTAAAAACAAAACTTTTTTCATATCGAACCACAGACGCTGTAGAAGTTGCTTTTGAACTTATTATTACTCGTAAAACATATTGGATGGACACTTTATAAGTGACCAGATGTTTGTATTGTTAAACTGATACGACATTAAGGATAGGAGAAAAATAGAACCGAAAAGGAACTAATGGACCTAGCGTTAAGGTTTTATTTTATAACCCTAAAACTTAGCTTCATAAGGGCTATACGGGAGATCTTAAGGTTACTTATTAAGTGATTATGTAATTTATCGTGCATATTATATTTACAAAAAGAAACCAGAAAAACATCTTAATGGCATTTTAGCTTTCTACTAGCTACTCTCAAGTGGTTTCACTCGCTGCTCAATTCCTATTGATCGTAGCATGTTTTACAGCCTTCCTCGATAAAGGTTTGTTAACACAAAAATATACAATTCGAAATAACAGTTCACGATATTAGCGCATTCAAATAAACTCCTAATTATAATATTAATATGTGTAGATAATTTACTTCAGTTTTTTTTACTAATCTTTAGAATTGTCTCTAGTCAAATAAGTCCATTGCTCATTCTCCCAGTACTCTACTCTTTTATTGGGACTCTATGGTCTGTTACATGCTTCAGTTCGTTAGGACGTCAGCTTTATTCTCGGACGATGACGTCATAAAATATACACGTATACAACCTCTGTGGGCTTGAAGCTTTTGACCATGACCGCCTCTGAAGACCGGCTGTGTAAATAGAATGCTATTTTCTATGCCGTCGCTTCATTGCCTTTGCCAGAAGCTGTGACAGTTTCTAGATTTCTCTCATTCAGCATAAATTGATTGAATTTATAAAAACCAAGGCAATATTGTTTTTATATTTATTTATGTATGAAAAATAAATATTACTTTCCCCGCAAAATGTTTTGTGTCCCCTGTGATTTATTTTTATGGCATAACTGTATGATTTATGATGCATTGCTGCATTTATTAAAAAAAACTACACACTATCAAGGCAACATTATTACCCAAAATATTTTTAAATTCAAAGTGGATTTGATTCTACACGGAACAATTGCTAAGACATATTTATAACAGAAGGATACTGGAGAAAACAAAATATAAAAATAAAATCATAGAATTAATGATGATTACTTTCAAAACACATAAAATTTGTCATTATCCCAATTTAAAAGCAGTCACGTACAGCACTAACTATTTCATAATCCCTGAATTTGCATCAATAATATTCTTCAAAGGACAGCAAGAGAAAATTATCTGAATTTGTAATAACTAGCGAAAGTCTACCTTTTGGGAATTCAAAAGTATATTAGGTTCTAAGTGTGATATGAATCTAAATTAAATTGTTTGACTTTTAAATTTCAATACAAGTAACTACTACTAGACAACTTCTATAAAATGTCGCGGTGGCTCGAAGATGAAGACTTTTTGAAGACGTTTCTCGTGGATGAAGGTGCGAGTCCGAAATCTGGTAAGTACCAATGTTACTTTTAAGAGTAAAATGTACTTTTTTAAGTTCATTAAGACACCACTGATAGACTGTGAACGAAATCATGGCGAGGTAACCAGAACTTATAATTCAATCAATCAAGGTACCATATCAAGGTCAATAAGTTTAAATTGAGCAAGCGTGATGTTTAATGCTCAAACCTTTTCAGTGTGAGAAGAGGCCTTTGTTTAACTGTAAACACTATAAGACGCAGACGATGACGATGATGAACAAACATCAACGAGTACTAGAATCAAAAGTTATTTATAACATTTATTAATCTTGTCTACTACAAAATATTATTATATTTCAAAAAATAGAAGCATTTTCATTTGCAAACACTGAAAACAAAAGCATACTAAACATTGATTACAGTTAAGACGAGAAACAGATTCTAATTCCTTCAATGCACATAGCGTGTACAATAATGTCCTCTATATCTTCACTATTATCTACTGCTGCGTCTAAACCTTCTTCAGCATTTTATTTCTATACCTCAGATATAAACCGTCCGATCTTTATAAAAGAACAGGCAACTTCACCAACTATCGGATCATCATTTTCCATTAAACCTTAAAAAGAATTGTTTCACTTTTCTCATATTTCAAGTAGAAAGTCTGCGATCGGTTTATCTGTTCGTCTGCAAAGGATAATAATATCTGGCGAACTAACAGCTCCTGCAGTAACTAAGTTTTGTGAAATATCTGCTTCCAGTACTTCTTTATTTTTCTTTATGAAGTTTGAGATAAATTGGTCGGTGAGATTAAAATTTTGCGTTTCATCTGTCGATTTTTTTTTTATATTAACGTGTTTGTAGTTTGCTGTGTTGTAACCATCATCATCATTATCCTGTTACTATACGTCTGTTAAACAAATGCGTCTCTAATGAATGAGTTATATTTATGAGGTTTCAAACAGGCAGACGAATTGGTAAGCGATAAACACCTTCGACACCACAAGACTTACAGTTGCGTCATAGGAAGGAATACGCTCTTTTCTTGAACGATACTTAAATTGCCAAATTATGATTATTTTGTTTCTAGCGTTCATTTTATTATTAACTCCATTTTCATAATAATTACTTAGCATAACAATTTAAAAATTTGCTTGTAATTTTTCAATGTATGCACCCTATTTTTAACAAGCTTTTTTTCTACAATCTTCAAAAATCCATAGTTTTACTCTTTCATCACACCACACTATAACCTCAACCACTACGAAACCTACCACTTTACCAATATCAATACAATTTGTAATTCAAAATGTTCACTTTAAATCATCAAGATCGAGCGAGTGGCCAATAATAAATTCAAATTGTGTAACAACCCTGGGAACTGTACCGTCTGTCGTGTATTGAACGTACGGAACGAGTCTATGGCGAAATAATTACTATCAGGGTTGGCAATTAGATTACACTTACCTATTCATACTCTTTAATTACATTTCACTTATTGAATATACGCATGTTTTTATTTATTTTGGTGGCCTCTAATTGTCTGGATTTTTTGATATTGGTAATATTGATAACATTTTTTAAAGTGTTTCCTTAGTGATATTGTTTTAGAAATCTTGTTCATCCGTGTAGTAGTCATAATGCTTTAAATCGCCAACTGTTCCACCTTGTACTGTTTTATTCTAAGTGTCTCACACATTCATACACAACTAGTTCAATTTCAATTTAAACTACACCACGACTTTTTAATAGTCACATGTTTCCATTTTTAAAGATATGTGCCGGAGTGATACCACGGCCTCACAGAAAACCGGCGTGAAACAACCACAGCGGTGTGTTTTGCCGTGTGAGTGAGGTTACCGGAGGCCCAATCCTTCCCCTTCCCGGACCCTTCCCCAATCCCTAAATCTCCAAATCCCTAATCCCTAAAAGGTCGGCAACGCACTCGTAACTCCTCCGTTGCGGGTTGATTGCTTACCATCAGGTAATCCGTCTGCTCGTTTGCCGACTTATTACATAAAAAAAAAACTCATTTTCAGAACTAAAATAAATTTCTCCTCTCGCATTATATCATCCAGAAACCAAAACTTTGAGGTCAATAAAAAATTAACATTCCCATTCCACGACTTTAATTACAGCTGATTCATGAGCAAACACCAGGGCTGGGTCTACTTTAAAAAAAATCCATTGTTTTGCAAAAGACAAAGGAACTCGTAATTAAACACCACACTAATTGGATCAGTTTATTCATAACGTCGCCAGCTGCCCGTTTATTGGGTTTAAAAAATGCACCGATAAATATTCATTTATTTGTTGTTGTGTGCTCGGTCGGGGTGAGTTATTTATTGTTTTTGATTTCTTCATTAAAGTTGGGGATGTCGATATAATTTACTTTATTTGGAGATGAACGGGTTGTTCCGAAATTGTTTCTCTATGAAGATGATGATTTATGAAGAAAGTTATTACTAATAGCAAAATTGTAGGTTACCTAAATGCCATGCTTCGGCACGAATGGGTCGGCTTGACCGGAGTGATACCACGGCCTCACAGAAAACCGGCGTTAAATAACCACAGCGTTGTGTTTCGCCGTGTGAGTGAGGTAACCGGAGGCCCAATCCTTCCCCTCCCCCAATCCCTCCTCAATCCCTAAATCTCCCAATCCCTAATCCCTAAAAGGTCGGCAACGCTTACCATCAGGTAATCCGTCTGCTCGTTTGACTACATATTACATTAAAAAAAAAATGTAATGCCATATACGGTTTTCTTTACAAACTTATATCAAGGTTATCCTACTAATATTATAAACGTAAAATTTAAAAGTACAAATGAATTTTTGTTACTTCTTTAAGTACAAACTACTAATCGGATCCGAATGGAATTTGACACATAAATAGATTATAGTCCAACTATAAGATGTAGGCTACTTTAATAACCTGATACTGTACAGATACTGGTTTAAGTAGAATCTTTCTGTTTTCAAAATGGACTAGAGTTTAAACCAACATGACAGTCTATTACTGTGAACCTCAAACACCTGTCCATCGTTAATCTATCAATCAATAATAAATTGACATTACACCAGCAGTTAGCAGCACAGCCATTACAGTTTAATGAAAAATTAAAATAGCTATCATTTGTCACTTTATTCTTTTTTTAATTGAAAAATCAAGATGGAAACGCTGGTCTTTGTTTCATTAATCTAGTGGTTGGTGGTGACAGGTTTGGATTAGGAGGTGTATAATTAGTGTCCCTCCGTATTAGATGTTCAATAGCTTTTATCCACGACTTTACTCGCGTGAATGAGTCTTTGTCCGTCTCATACTCGCTACTGTAATGTATTGAAACTTACAAGAGTATTAGTTTTGTGAATTACATATTTCTAATATGAGATGAGGATATAATTAAGGTAATTCTTTTGGACCAAGGCGTATTATAAGGAGTAATTCTACCTCCATATTAACAGATAAATTTAATGATTAACCTCTTGTCTGCCGGTATATGAGACACAATACAAAGCACATTGTGTCTCGCGTATATCTGCGCTCCGGCATATCACGGGTTAAATAAATGACCAATCTAATTGGCTTGTTAAATGTTGTACACTAAACCATTGTTAGAAGGATAAATAGGATCTTCTTTTAGCAATAACACCTTTACAATAACGAACTAACGACTATATCTCTTCAACTAGATTTGACTGGATAATTATTGACACTTACATAAACAACACTCTTACTGTCCACAAAGTCACAAATAATTTTAATAAGAATAATATGTCCTATCACAAAAAGTACAAATAATATTAATATCCTTATACAAATTACGTCAATTAATTGAAACCGCAATAAAACTATTCACATATAAATTCTATTTCATCTCTCGCCTATTGTGGAGCGTTCATTGTGACCCTTCTATTCATCGACAGTGGCGCCCCCATTAACGCAGAACGACTCTTTTAAATCACGCAAGTTTTAATTCAAGAACTATTTTTAACTTCGACCGTCTAGATGGAGTTTCGAAAGCAGTGACTAGAATGAAAAGAAACGCCTGGAGATATAAGCTGATAAATTTAATTGACATTTCACAGATTTTTAAAAGGGGATCTTGTTTGAGTCTGTGACAATGTGACCAGGGCCTTGGCATGGAGCAAATGAACAGGGGTGATTTTATTTTGTATGTTGATGTTTATCTATGGTTGTTTAGACACTAATAAATAAAATATCGTAATCGTGAATTTATAACCATAAGTTTGAAATCGCCAATCCGCCTTCAGAAATCATCATCATCATCATCATCAGCCTATAAGTGCCCGCTGCTGAGCAAAGGCCTCTTCTCATACGGAGAAGGTTAGAGCATTTATTACCACGCTTGCTCAATGCGAGTTGGCGATTTGAAACTTATAAATAGAAATTATAAGTCCAGGTTTCCTCATGATATTTACCTTCACCGTATGTCAGTGGTGTCTTAATAATCATAGAAAGTACAAATAACTCGGAAAAAGTCACATTGGTACTTGCCAGGTTTCGAACCCACGCCCTCATGCATGAGAAGCGGACACCTTAACCTCCGGGCCACCACGACAACGCCTTCAGAAAGCATGGTGATTAATGCTCAAACCTTCTCAAAGTGAGAAGAGGCCTTTCTTCAGTAGAAGGCACTTATAGGCTGATGATGATTATGAACAATCGCTTCTGAGTCTGCACTGTTTATTTCCAGATAATAGTGAAGGTTGTACTTTACTCGGTCGGAGAATCAAACCTGACTCCCATTCGATGGTAAGACATAAAAACTAGGTGTTTTAAGTTACGTAGACCACGTGTCTACGTAACTTAAAACACCTAGTTTAAACGAAGTTTCTACAAAACATTAGTAAAATTACTCAGTTTCCCTAATGAACTTTCCCGAATTGAATCAAATTGTCTACCTGTAGTAAAATGAATTCTAGAGAATTCATATTTCGAGGAGTGCTGCAGTAATTAGTTATACGATTCCTGTTACAGCTCTACAGTCATTACTTAGGCAAATTGATAATATAAGTTACTTTGATTCGTGTAAAGAAAACCTTGGATATTAGCGAAGTTAGTAACAACGATTTGAAAATAACTTTACATACGTATATGAAATGTCAGAGCCAACCGGGTAAAATAGCCTTCAATCAATCAGGTAGCACTTTGATCGCTGTAAAATTTAAATAGGCGTTTATGTGCAATAGCGATACGATTTCTTTGCTTTTCTAACCTAACCCAAGTGTGGAAGAGCCAAGATTCGACCAAGAATGGGTCGGCTCGACCGGAGTGATACCACGGCCTCACAGAAAACAGGCGTGAAACACCACAGCGTTGTGTTCCGCCGTGTGAGTGAGGTTACTGAAGGCCCAATCCCTACCCCTCCCCTATCCCTTCTCAATCCTGAAATATCCAACCCTTCCCCCGCAACCCTTGTCCCCAAAAATCCGGCAACGCACTCGTGACTCCTTCGATGTAACGGGTGTCAATGGGCGGTGCCGATTGACTTCCATCAGGTAATCTGTCTGCTTGTTTGCCGACTTATAACCAACCGGTTCTTGTAGCAACATGGATCTCATGACAATCTATTCACCCTTCAACATACAGCCTAATTGAGAAATTAGCTTTTCAATCAAACGGATAGTCATTCCATGTCAACCAGTCATGATTGGATGACTTAATCAGAATTTTTTCTCCGATATACGTATTGCAATGGGGCTACCGTTTTTTTAACACCAGATAATTTAAATCTAGGTAGAGGTCTAGGTTAAAGTGTGGGAAAATCATGCTGCGGCACAAACGGGTTGGTTCAGCCACGGCCTCACAGAAATAACCAAGGCGTTATGTTTCCGACTTTAACACCGGTATGGTGAAAATTCTCCTAACACGTACTCAAGTAAACATTATTGATGTCATATCCTGAACAATATTAATTTTAGAACACCTTCGAAATTCGAATTTTAATCAGCTATCCCGTTGCTACTAAAGGACAAAGATAGCGGAAGTCTTAAGGAAGATTTGGTAACAATATTAATTAACACAACTCACCCTGCAGAAACTCGTGAACGGCGTGATCTGAAACAATAACACGCTTCATTAGTATGCGAAACAATGTGCCACGTCAAATGATATCCTAACGAAAAGAATTTAAAGCACAATTTTGAATTTCGACAAATGTTTTTTACGACATTATGAATATTTAATTAATATGAAATGCAAAGTCATCTTACACGAAATATTGTTTATTTTTTTTTTGCTACAGCAAAATTGTATTCCGATATTTTATCAGATTAGCCAAGGTAAATCATTTTGTCATAAAAATAGAATTGATAATCTCTTACACAACTTCACTAGAATATGATCTATATTAAAATTTTCATATTTCATGTTCAAACCATTGTACTTAATACATTTGTATATCAATCTCGATCAGTTTAGCACACTGTCCAAAAGAAGTGTTCATTCAGCCTCGCACGTGCCTAAAAGCATAACGATATTTTTTCAGAATCACTAATCTCGATCAAACGCCAAACCCAAATCATAACCGCCCAAATCTCGTATCGAAGGACCACGTCGAACTTTGACCTTACAACGCGGTCAAGAACCTAATCTATCACATTGCTTGAAGTGTGGGAGAGCAAGCAGCTTCGGCACGAATGAGTGGTTCCACTGTTTCACAGAAAACCATCGTGTTACAACCAAAGCTTTGTGTGTCGCCATGTAAGTAAGGTTACCGAAGGACCAATCCATCTCCTTCCCCCATCCCTTCCCAAACCGAATCCCTTACCCTTAAAAGGCCGGCAACGCACTTTTAACTCTTTTGGTGTTGCGGTTCTCCATGTGTGTCGCCGATTGCTTACCATAAGGTAATCCGTCTATACATTTGCCGGCCGATACCATAAAAAACTTCATAAATCTACACATTCAATCCAGGTCAACAGTCCAGTCCAAGTCCAACAGTCCCGATAAGCTTCCAATATTCTCAAAGAATGAGAAAGGCCCACATAATACATAATTAACGATAACGGAATGGCTAGGGATGGCGGGCCTCACACGCGGTACGTAAATAAACTATTAACGGGGCGGTTTGAGCCTCGTTCACTACGTTCAGTTCACTTGAACGATTTGTTATTGGTAAGTTGATATGACATAAAACCAACCTATCTTTACTTCTTTACTTGTGCACCGATTAAAAAAACTATAAAATAAACGGCCATTTAATACAGATATGAAAAAAAACAAGATAAAAAGTCTATTAGAAAAAGGCCCAATTACATAACAAAGCTGTTCGATAAACAAAGCTCAGTTTCACTTTTCATTTACAAACATTGCCATAACATCACGTGTCGCTGCCTCTCATCAACGTCGAGTACGGATTAAACCAACTACCTATAAAATTACTCCACATTTATTGTTCAATTTTGTTTTTCAGAACTATCAGCTTTTCATAGCACACGTAATCATGTCAGGCTCGAGGATAAAAATTAAACAGCGAAAGCGAAATTACGAAATGCAACGTCGATGTGTTTCTCTTTTTAAATAATTTGATTATTACACACTGCGAAAAGAGTTTAAATGTTTTTTATTCGAATTTCAATTATGGAATGAGGTTTTTTATTAACCTTTTAATTGTGTTCCGTGTTTTTTTGTTACTCAATGGTTGAAAGTACTGCATTACGAGTTTGACCCAAAAAAACAGGCAAAGCATGATAATGACTTTTTTATTTCATTACTAAGTCAAGACCAAAACCAATAGCAGTTCCTCAGAGTCACAAACTTCCAGGGGACTCAATAGCTATACAAAAATACGGCAATAAGAACAACAGCCTTTAAAAATCGGTCAGCATTTCTAACAAGACCATCTAAGCTGGAAAACATAAAGAAAGCCCTAAAATTCATATTTTCAACCGATCAAAGTACCTAAACCATCAGTCATGCTATCAAAACACGTTCAAAGAACTCATGTTCCGTCATGCATTCTACTAAATTAATTACTAACGTTCCAGTAGAACGGTGATCGTTCAAACACTCCACAACTCCGAGCCGACACAGGAAACACACTCAATTCCACCGCCAACGAAATTTATCGCCGCAAAATTACCCCAATTACGTAGGTCATAAGATCGATTTCCTTTAATTACGTTCGGCATACCAAAACACTTGTAAGACTAAAGGAATCATTCTGATTTTATTTTACATAAATAGATTTTGTAAGGTAGAATCAATTTGTTAAATTATAACAACCTTTCGTAAAGAACATAGAAAAGTAGCCAAGATTTCTTGAGTATCTATCTTTAAGAGTAGATAATGTTATCATAGTAATTCTTAGAACACAATTATAATCGTTCTATTTTTTTATTGGAATTATAATCGGAAGCCTCATTTCTAACATTAAAAGACGACAGAAGAGGTTGTTGGTGTAAGAGCAATAACGTACCGCGGCCTTGACTTAAAGCAGGAAAAGGAATGGGGTAGTCTTTAATCAGTAAGTCTTACTCTTTATCTTGCTCTACCCAAGAGCGAGAAGGCCTTTGATATTCACCCCATTAAAAGGAACAAATCTAAAGTATTACATCATACTGCTAGATCAAACTTTATATTGCCTACTTAATGTATTATTGAGTATAGAACCTCATTATTCGCTCATCAAATGCTCACAGCCAATGTTAAAAAAAAAACAACATTTCGGTTTAACCAATCAAATTACTTAGGGTATGAATCAGTGTTGCTTTTTTCAGAAATACTATGAATGATAGATTAGATTTAGATAGAACACGCCAATAGGCTATAAGTCGTTATATCGATTTGGGTTCAAGGTAAAGAAATTAGCAGTTCAAGCGTCTAAGGTCCTAAAATATAATCATGTTACTACCAGCGCCAGATGTCGCGCAACTTGAGACCTATAAGCAAATATGCAACAGCAGAGAAATTTATCTTTATCGCTAGCCTTTAAATTTTTGTTTTTGGAAAGTAAATCAGCCAGTTACTTTCTAGTAAGAAAGAAGGAGTGTGAGACTCTCCCTGACTTAAAACCATCCTGTTCCTTCGCCTGCTCCAGGACCACGGTACATTTCTACGCTTGCACTTGTTACCCCGTCTGGACATTGACCCCCATCTGTGGTAGTCTGGTGGCTCTTTGAGGTGTAAGCCGCACGCTCAAGCTTTAGCCGGGGTTTGCGGGGTAAGCGCAATGAGGCACCGCGACCTCGGCCCAGAGCAGGAGAAGGAACGGGGCGTTTTTAGTAAGTAAGAGTCTGACACTCCCTGAGAAGTCATTTGATGCTTTAAGGTTGGGCCTACAGTAACATCACATAAGGAAAAGCAACGCAAGCCTTGCCTCATATCGCTTTTCTGTGATGCTACAATACTCTAGCAAAGCTGGCAAATTTAAACCAATAAACCTTACATTTCACTCCCAATATTCACTCCTAATATAATTTACCTATGCACACTCAACTGGCCTATCAACCTCGATTTAGTTTTCCTATACCATTTACGAGTAACTATGGGACAATTTATTAGATAGTACAAAATACCGCTAAAAGAAAGCTTACCTCTTGTATCCTCCGATGAACAGTCAGCTTATGCCACTGGTGGTCATCGAACCTCGTCTTAGCTGGCTTAATGTGCATCTCCTGTTTACCATTGCCGAGTCCCATAGTAAGTGACACACCGCCATCTCGCACAGCCAGGTTGAGATAATCAGCTTCATGACCTGAATTCAAAAGACTTCATTAAGTAAATTACCCTTTATAAATTCGCGTCCCTCTTATTCTACCTCGAGAAAATCTTTAGTGAATTCAGAATAAGTAGCGATACTGAACATATTTATTATGCAGTCTAGTGTTTACCTTATAAGTAAGGATTTATTTTTATTAGATAAGTAGTTAAGATGTAAATTAAGATTATTTTGTGCAATATTCTTAGTTCTTTGTTTTCATTAAATACTCTATTTAAGGAACTTTTATTAACATGTTGTTTAGTGATAGTTACAAGAATTTTACGTAGCAAATGACAGAAAGAAAAACATTTATATTTTTGCGCAAGCGCACACACAGAAAACAAAAATACTAAAAAACAGAAAATAACTGTACTGATAATGTAATGTAAACTAAATGATACATATAATAGGTACCTACTTAAATTAACAATAAAAAAAGAAAGAAATCATTTGTCTATGGTCCACAGAGTATGTTGCGCGAGGTCGCAAATGTACATATTATTTTATAGTTCCAAATGTTAAACAAGTTTTTAATTAAACACTTCAGTCACCATTTAAAATGAGGTTGAGACCAAACAAGATCCATTGAGAGTTTAACAGTATTAGAAAATCAATTCAAAAACAAAATTAGAGCGATACCACAGACTTCTACGTCTAAAACGAATGCTTTTAAAACACTCAAAACTACAGCAAAGGCGATGTCTCACCAGTGTAAAAGAGCAGTCCATTAGGTTGCCTCGTCTTGAAGTACAGGGAGATGGCGTCTTGTGTGCTGACTATGGGCTCCCCACCAGTTTGCGTCAGATCGTATGACAGAAATTCTGCCCCTCGGAACGTTGCCTCGGACGGCGCTTTATCTGTAAAGAAACTTTTTGTTAGATACGTTGGATGTTTGGCTGTGATGCGGGTCTGTATTTTAGTTCTAGGGTAAAAACGATTTAGCTGTCTTCGCACGAAATACAAAAAAAAAACTGATAAGACTGCAATAATAGGGGTCATTTTTCTTACAAGTTTTTTAAGTATAGTAAAGTATTTTAAAAAATTGGTAATTGGATATACCTATAGATAGTTTTTAAATCGAAAATCTGCAGGAAGTTTTTATTCCACTCGAATAAAGTCACTAGCAAAAGCTAGTTACACAATATTTAAAAACAACCAAAATTACTTCAGATCCAATCCTGATATCATCAAATTCACTATTTAAAAATAACAATCATGTATGTATCTCCTTTCTACATACGACCACCACATGTAAAAAAGATAAAAACTAATTAAGAACAAAATAAACCTTGAAAAATGAAACATCATCCATCTTACTATCTTCATATAACAACGCCAAAGGGTATAATATAATGAAAGAACATTTACCACGATAAAAGAAATAAGTATCTTAATAGAAAAACTTTCATACTAATGTTTTATTTTAATTAAATTAAGCATAATAGACTCTTAACGTAATTTACTTCTAGCTCAAAGCAAATAATAGTTTTTTTTAAAGAAATATTTGAAAAATTCTTCCAGCAGTAATTAGGTTTAAGACCTACTTATGTAACGATTCGATGTATTTTTTAATATTCTGTGGTTAGTTTTTTTTTTTCATTTCAACATTTTCTTCGAAATACAACATAGAAGAGGTATTTTTAAAAATAACAATGAAGTCATTATTTTATGATTTAAAAAAACATCATATTTAATTTTTATGTACCAAGGATTCTAGTAAACATTGTAACCTTTTACTTGTTTCGAGCCTAATTACGTGTAGTACATAGCTCATGTTCAGAGTTGAAATTAAAACATTCATTTTCAAAAGCATAAAAAATATAATATATTAATATTCTATCACTTTATTTTATTTATTTATTTTAACACTTTATGAACATACAAAAAAATATATACAAAGGCGGACTTAATGCCCGAAGGCGTATACAACAAGGCATATACAACATATACTTTAAGATTAAGTAAAGTAATCCTAGTACTTTTAATTTGATTTTTTAATGTGGTTATTTTTCAGTATGGGAAAGACATCTATGTAACTTTTTTAACCACATACTTTACGATATAAATAACGCACCACAAACTTTGTAAAAATCAAAATCTTTAATGTCTCAATGAAAGGTTATAATTTAATAGCATAAAAACTGATATTCCTTGAAGATACAAATTTAGTACATATTTTTAAGTATAATATTAACAAAGCTTGTAATAATATTAACAAAACTTATAATACTAACAAAGCCTGTGAAATTTGGTATAGACATACTTTGAAACTCGAAAAAGGACATAGGATAGTTTTTATATCAAAAATCTGCAGTAAGTTACCATTCCACGCGAACAGAGTCGCGGGCAAAATCTAGTTTCAAATAAAAACATCTTGTATGTTTTTCTTCTGATATTCAAAACATGTTCAATAATATTTATTACACAATATTTTATATAAGATATTTTGCAACAAATTTTAAGAGAGTTTTTCAACCGATATTGCGGATAGTAATTTTTAATCAACTCTTGAGAAAACTCTTAATGAAAAGACCAATAGACGAGTAGACGAGTAGACGAGTAGACGAGTAGAAATATAAAAATCCGCTTCGGAGAAACGCTGCGTCGATTAATCAATATCCAAGTGAACAGGTGGTGGCAAGTTTTAGCTCCGATTAAAACTGCATGCAGCCGTAACGAGGCAAAACCGTTTCATTATTAGTTCCACTAAAGCATTGAATTACTGAGAAACTCTGAGGAACAAATCGATTTACTTTTTGTTGTTCTAGGTGATAGTAAGTTATATATACATAATCAAAGAAAATTTATGTGATAAGATGTAATGATAATGGCTATGATTTTAATTGATTTTAATATCATACCTTGTACGTTAGAAAATGTTAATTTCTTTGATTGATTTTACGATATACTTAATATTCGTTTCTTGGAGCATCTTCTTTGATGAAGATTAAAAACACATATCGACTCAACACATGTACAAAATTCATAGAAATCTCAACATTTTGAAAATTTCAATAATGTATCGATTAAGAGTAGTAGTGAAATATGTACCCAGTCTTTTAACGATCCTTGTGGCAATATTACAACATAAACTTTAATTCAATTTAAATTATGTTCCACGAAGTTCTAAAATTTTCATTATTCAGTTCAATCTCCGCGCTTGCGAACTCTAGAGGACCAAAGCAACCCTGACCAAATTCGGCTATAAATCTCTTATCAAACAGCTCGTTGATAAAATAATGTAACCTTTCTTGACCAAATACAGGTAGGTGGAAATTCTATCGTCAATTCAGGTTGGCTTTGTCTTTAAGAAATAAAGTTACTTATAAAGCCTGTTATAACTGCATTAAATAGGTTCAAAGCTGATAAACTTTCCATGTGGAGGAGCCTAATGAATGACTCGTCTCGACAGGAACCATGGTCTTACGAATCACTGCCGTGAAATTACGCTAGCATTAAGTTTGCGTGTCTTCCCTCGCGAACCTTATCCATAATCCTAATATTTACAAATAATAATATAAACTCTCAATGCCAACCCACAATTCTAAATTATGCCATTACTCAAGAAATCGCTAACACAGTTGTAACTATACTGTTACGAAACTCAGCCGTTGACAGCATTTGCTTACAGTCCTACTTCGTCGTATGAGGTTACCAGATACCCAAATCTTCTTTCCACCCCGATCCTAAACTCCCCAATCTCCAAACCTCAAATCCTTTACAAACCACAAAAGGCATCACGCTTGTAATTTCTCTCCATGTTGTGGATGTCCATGGGCGATGCCAATGGCTTACCATCCGAGTATCCGACAGATCAATAGCAGACCTACGCAATAAAAAAAACGATCTAACGATGGACTATCAACAGTTTCCGAACAACACTTGATTGATGACTTCTTGTAAATATGTATAAATGTATATAAGTGTGTACATATAGCTAAATTGCCCCTTATAACAGTTATATAAGTATTATTAATGAGGCAGATGTGGTTGCAAACATAATAATACTATAGCTTGTACTATTGGCTTCGCCCGCGTTTCCCATGCATTATTCCAAGTTATAATCTAGCTGGGGAAAGATCAAAAAATTACACATTGTGATCATGAGCAGGCTACATAAGTACCCACTGCTGATCAAACGCCTCTTCTGACAGGGAGAAGATTTGAACATTGATTAACACGCTTGGCTATAGCGGTTTGGTGATTTCAAGAGATGGAAATGTATAAATACATTTATTTATCAAAATACACTTTAAGGTAAAAAATGACACATATTGATTGAGTTTAAAGTATTAAATTTGATTTAGATTTAAAAATATTTAATAATATAACGTTCATTATTGTGATTAGTGCGAATGACATTGACATTTTAATATAAAATAAAGGAGATGACTTATTTATTTATTTACGCCAAATAATTGTAGACTTGATTAGCTATTGACAACTACTTAAGCTGTTCAGATTGTTAGAAGAAAACCTTTAAGGCTTCTAGAAGAAACTGTTTTCATCGTTATTATTTCAGTTAGTTCAGTTCTTTTGTAGGTTTTACCGATATGATACGTGTTGAAAATTTCGATACTAAATAAAAAAGAAAATACTTATGAAATTCGAAAATGACGAGAAAATTCTTTTAGGGTTTTCTTATCGAAATAATGTAATTGACTATTTTCTCGAAATTTATATATTCTGTGGTTTTTTTTTGACCAGTTTTTTCACTATACCTTACGTTTCGCTTGTTATGTACTGACATTACGATAATCCAACGACGCCATGTAATATTTTCAACTTAAGAGAAAAATATATTTAAGGTCCATTTTATCTTTTCTAAATGGTACGACTAAGTGCTCTATTGGGATTGACCATCCTATATGTAGGTACGGATTGTACAAGATGCGGTAGTTTAGGCTAAACTTGGACCGTTATGGCGTTAACAAAATTTCATAGCGTAGAAAAATGTACCGAGATTGCTTCAAGGGAGATTTAATTTATTATTTTGTGCGCGCTTGAAATCACAGTATTTAGAAAGAATAAATTAACTCATTTTTTCATAAGATTATTCGGTAAATAGGCATACGGATAGTCTGATGGTAAGCATTTGGCGGTCCTTTTTGGTAGTTAAGGATCTGAATATTACAAAATTTGAGGATTAAGGACGAGATGCGGGAATCCTTTCTTCCCTTCTCGTCTTGACGACATAAAACTGTGTTCTTTATTATTATTTGACCGGTGTCAATTGACTCTTTTCAGTAAGATTAGTTCCAACTAAGAAATGTAATTAATCCAGTAACTCCATGACTTTCTTTTAATATAAATTTGAAAAAAATAAATAAGAGGAAAATTCTAAAGAAACGAATTCCATTTCCAATAAAATTAATTTCTAAAATCCCACATCCCATTCCTTTGAAATCACAGTTACTGTATCAACAATTCCTGCGCTCTGCAGATGGGAGATACTACCTAAAAATACAAACTCTCCAATTAATTAATCAAAGCCTTCTTCGTTGTATTTGTACGTATTTTCATTACAATCCAATACAATTCAGTTATTTATCATCCGGTGCGCGTTTTCCGAATTAATCATAGTCTGCTTTCGTTTCGATGTAATTTATGAACTGGCATCAATTGCATTAAACGCTTATAATAATATCACCCCAATTCGTGAAAATTCGCAATGTGATATTTATATTGTTTCGTGCAAGTTTTTGTTCAATTTTGTATTATCAATTGTGGATACGCCAATCGTTACAATCATTGTTTGAAATGATTTTATAAATGCATTATTATAGTGTCTTATTAATACATCAATGTGTTTTTTTTTCAAAACAATAAAACCTCGCCCTGCTCTAGAATTTGTGCGTTTACAAACATACAATTTTACAATTTCACATACACATCACACCCAGACCCGGAACAACAATTTGAGGATCACACAAATTATTGTTCCATGCGGGAAACGAACTCGCGACACGTTGAGCGGCAGCCAGTTGTACAGTCAATCTTTGATTTCCAAGAGAAAATATTCTGAACCAAACATAAACACAATTCACCGCTAAAGCAAAAACTAAGGGTAATAACAATCATAATAACAGAAACAAACAAAACGTAATAGAGACAAAAGACGCAAGTGACTACCAAACATAACACTAGAGAATAGCACATGAAGCCAATACAATAACACTTAGTAACGCGTAACTTCAAACACCTGTAGTAGGGAAGCATATTAATGACGTAATATTACTGAGAGGGTTGACGGCAAACTCGTAATCTTGAGATTAACAAGAAGGTAAAGCGGAGATACAATGTAAGATAGGAAAGCTAATTGAAGGAACTATTGGTTGTGTAAGAGCGGCAACTGTTCATTAACTGATTGAGCTTGGAGACGAAGATAAATTGACGGATTTACTTTCTGTTTTAAGTGAATTATGTGAAATAGAGATTAATGTTTTAACGTTCGAAAATTAAGGAAAGTTGACGTGGTTTCTATATAACTTTATCAAGCGAGGATATGTGTTTGTGATTGTATAGACGACTACCAAACATTGATAAAGCACATTAAAAACAGAAATACGCAAAGTCTCACTTAAAATAAAAATCGAATTCAATGAAGACGAACAACGATTAAAAGACAATAATCCTACGTAATATAAAAAAGTCTTTCAATATTTTTACGTAGACAAGCAACGTTATGATCGATACTCATAAAAACCCAAGGCGAAGAACGTGACCTAAAAAAATAAAAGTCTACTAAAATCCAACGCCTGCTGCTGAGACATCGATAAAACTTGTGTTATACTTCCACAGAAATCATAACCAGGATAACTTACAAGAATAAAAATGAACGTAAAATTCCACTTATTACGAGACACTGAAAAGTTGTGACGTCAGAATAGTTACAACCACTCTCTTGAGTCCCATGGAGTGCAGAATATTTTTGAACTATGCAAACTCAGGTACTTCCATTTAATTGTATGGATATTCTGTGTCAAGGTACTACTAATGTCTTAAGAGGAACTATGCTAATACGAATAGTTGAATTAGGTGAATGCGCTTTATGTTCCAAGTTTTGGCGTTGATAATAGAATATAGAGTTTGTTACTCGAGTTGGATAGTGTTTTGAATTGGACAGTCAATTGGATAATGTAGCAAAGTTTAATTCAAATTTAAAATTCAACGATTTTTGTAACTGATTAAACATCAAAGATTACAATGACCAATGAACTAAAAATAAGAACACAAAAGAAGGCGACGAAACGTTCTAAAAATAAAATCTAAATTCACTGAAATGAATTTAATTTTTCTCATTCGAAAGAACAAGAGACAAAAACTTTGGAAGTTAAGAACACCATGAATTTGGGCATCAGTGGAGTTTCTATAAGTTTTGTAACAACCGAACTAAACGTGACTGGAGGGTTTTAATAAACTGAATTGTTCGTCACAGAGATGTTTGCTCAGTCACATAATAATATAAGATATAACGGTGCTTTGTTCAACAAACATATGAACGTTATTTGCTTGAGTTTCCAGCAATTCAGGTTATGACGCAGCCTTAGTACTTGGAGATGTTACTCGGTTTATTACAAGAAACATGAAATGTGAAGGAAGAAGGTTGTATAGTAATGATTTTCCCACTACACGAAATTTAATAGAGTTTAGAATTCTAGAAATGTGATTGGGCGTGTGATTTTTCCTGCTGCGAGTCCGACTGATACAGCATCTCGCTGGTGAGCTCCGTTTGTGATGGCCTGATGGATTATTGACGCAAGCGTAGATATAGTCTAAGATTTGGATGCAATTCCGAACCCAAGCTTATGTTGGTCAGGGTTTTAGAGATATGTAATAAGCCACTTTATTTGCAAATGTTTTGGTGATAACTTTTTGTAGATATTAGGATGACGCACACATGCATGTCATACTTTCCTAACTCTTTTGCATAAAATGTGTGCTTGGACTACGTTTCTTTGTTAGCTTCTGTATCGGCGAATAAGGGTAGCTAGCCCCCTGACCAGACCCAGACCCCAGCGTACGGTGCATAGCAATCCATGCGAGCCTCAAAGAGCCAATAGACCACCTCAGACGGGGCCCTTTAGGGCTGATGTTCAGCCCTAAAAAGCCAGAGTCACCGCAGCCTTGGCCCAGAGCACGCGAAGGATAAGGGGATTTATTAGTTAGTCTATACTAATAAAAGGTAAAATGTGTAATTTGAAAGTTTATATGTAGGAGGTAATCCCTTACTAAATAAAATAAGATTCTGCACAGCTGGTCAGGTTTCCAAATTTTTTGAACTGATGAAACACCACACACTCTTGCGCACAAGCACAAAAAAATGCAGCCGAGCAGCGGGTGAAAGCGCGCAAGACTACCTGGTATTTTAATAAATTACTAAAAACATGAGACCAGAAACAAATGAATCAGAAGTAATGAAGTAGCCTTTTTTCTCTGGTAAAGACTAAGCTCCTAACTATCGGTTCGAAGAAATAATAAGTTTCATTACCTAGAATGAGTTCTTTACCAGCTATATAAGTTTTAATTATACTCTGCTGTTAATATTAATAGAAAAGAGAAAGCAATACGAAGTCATTTCACTGTCCTATTTAGTTGAATGGTTTTCAGAATATGATTTTAATACAAACGGGCCCTCTTTTTAAGTTGTACCAGACAACATTATCACTGAAGACGTTAATAGCTTGCCAATTCATATTATAATAGAGAAAACTATTGTGATGGCAATTTTGAGATGGTAAATAAAATTATAGTTTCATTGAAATTAATTTCGGTGTTTAATGTTATTATTGTTTCATCATACAATGAAAGTTCTGTATCAATTTGCACAAAATCACTTCACAATTTCCTGGAAAGCATAAATGCTAGTTATCATAGAAACCTAACAATTATGACATAATTATGTAATATGATTACTAGGACTAGTCTGAAATTATATTCAACATAAAATATATGACGAATCTCATAATGAAAATACAGTATTTTAGGCAAACCAAAGCTAAGCTATTTATAGAAATATTTCGTATAATATGAAGTTTTAATAATTTCTATTGCTATTCCTTATAATTTCATAAGTATCGATACACAAAAGATCAAATCTAAGATCAGCCTTCGGTTTCCATTTATCTACAAATGTATTTAAATAATCTTTTCCCAAACTAATCTAGTTACCTTAAAATATCAGTTTACGAACCGTAACACAACAGTTGCTCGTCTTAAATTTGGCAAAACAACGGTCGAAAGTTCGAGAAGCATCGACCTTAAACCGGAACAAAACTTAAAGGTTTCACTCCTTCCAAAATGCGATAAAGTAACTTCTGTTTTACAGAAGTTTCCTTAAAATTTATTACGAAAAATGGCTTGTTGATGTTTTGAATCGCATAAAATATCGTTAGTCTAAACAGCGCGGGTAAGTTATGGTGTTTCGGGTAAATTGTTCGGAAAGATAAATTGTTACCTGTTGATTTATTTGTAAAATATCTACTTATAAAGTGGAAGGCATTTTAGCACTCAGCTTTGGCACTTGAACTTATTACCTAGTATATTAAAAAATAACGTTATGAAAGGAAATTGTAGATACCTAAATACATACTACTTATTATTCTATGCACGTTGTTAGAATCGCCTGAGACAAGTAGATTAATGTTATACCGGAGAATAACCTGTCAGTGCGCACTAGCGTTAACTTCGGCTTAACCTAATATGACATAAAACAATAACAATGTATAAACCTCAAGATAAAGGAGAATTTACCCAGGGTAACACAATAAATAACTTAAATTACCCGTGAATACATAAATTCCAACTCGCATTAAACTAGTTAGGTTAATAGAAAGGTTTCTAATTCGTGGCTCAATAATAGAGGTCCTAACGACGTACCCTGTGGCACACCCTACTAACTATCCCCCACAACTCTCAACATTTCGAGGAAACCGTCACGATTCTGCCCCGGAGTACTATTCATGGTCTATTTGTGTACTTGTAAGTAGTTTTATGTTTGCAATGCGTTGTAACTACTGTGTAACATGAGTGTAACAACTTCAAATGCCTTTTTGAAAACTCAATCTAGTAGTCTGCAGTGTGTTAATTAAAGGTTTTGCTTAGTTACCTTTACTGAGTTTTCTTGAAGCCAAACATTATAATAAAGTACAAAAAAGTTATATTACGTACTTACTTGTTATCTAATACTTAGTAACAATAAATCACTTTTTAACTTGTCACAATGAATGGACAGAAAAAATCTTTCATTTCAGAGAATGCGACAAACAAGTCAAATTACAATTTCCATTCCAAAAAAACATAACTTAGCCCGATAAGAAGAGCCATAAATATTAAATTAAAATTACCTTGTCAAGGAAACGGGGGATCTTACATTTCGTTCCCAAATATGACAGAGATGCGATTTTTTCCTTAAAAAACGCGTTTAAAGTTTGTGGAAGTATTTGCATCTGAGGTGACATGCGGGAGAGGCCATCAAAAGAAATTTCCCGTCATTCCATAAAAATATGGGCTGAAGGGAACGTTCAATATTGTGGATGGCTTCAAGTGTTGATCGATTTACATGCATTATCCATTACGGCTGATGTATTCGTATCACGAGTGCGTTATACGTCGAAAATTGTTGATATCGCTATAGATATTATGGATCCAGATATATTAGCATGTGTTGTGTTATTATCTGATAATCAAATCACTTTAATGGATTTTTGTTACTGTTTTATCCTCTTTAGCGGAAGATGTGAGTAACACTCTGATTGATACATGTTATTTTTTTACCAATTGCGAACTGAATCTAAAGGTGGGTTAGGTTTATGACAAAAAGCAGTGTATTCTATACATATTTTTAATTAGATATGAAACCTATCTTCAATTCACTAATAGTTATCATAATTTATTCTGAACTGTAAGACCTTAAAGATAAATACTTCGAAGCTCATTACAATATTCCTGGAACGACCTTTTCATAAAACACTACTTTGTGTAATAAACTAACCTAACCAGGTCAAAATGTTGTAAACTATAGCACCTTATTTACATTTTAAATTACACTGAAATTGTAATGATGTATATTTTTTTATTTAGTACAAAATATGTATTTAGTAATAATAGTTTTCGAACAAAATGAGTTTTCGTTTTCTCATATTACTATAATTTATTTGTTTAATAGTAACATTATTTTCAAGGATATAAGTATATCCCTTATCACAGCACGTCATCAGCCTATGAGTGCTGAGCTAAGGCCTCTTCTCAGATGGTGAAGGTTTAAGTATTATTGACCACGCTGACTCAAGGGCGATTGGCAATTTGAAACATATATAGGGCTCAGATTTCATCACGATGTTTTCGTTAAATATTACGTATTATATTCATAAAAAATACATATAACTCAGAAAAACTCATTTTGATACTTGCCAGGTTTCAAATGCATGAGAAAGTTTAGCCTCCGTGCCACCACGAGCTTATCCCTTATTCCGCTAATACAAGATACCAAATTAAATGTACAAACCTAACAGCCAAAACCATAATACGAAATAGAAACTACCCTTCGCAGGCTATCCCTAAAAAGCCAGATCTTAAATGGTTTTTCAAAACATGCCACCTACTTATAATATTAACAATAACATCCTTTATTAAATTATCTATGCTCTAAATATTGCGGTTACGACACATTACAGTGGTTTGCGCAAACAAAGAAAATTTACACTAGAAACAAAACAATCCCTGGAATGGGGCCATAAGTTCTACAGCTGTGTTATGCAGAAACGGAAAACGCGCAATGTTTGCTATTCATTGACGGTAATGTTGATACAGATTTCCGTGGCAAACTGATGTTGTAAGCGATAGGTGTAAAAGTGAGTCGTTTGTTTTCTAGTGCCGTCGTTTCTCGCGTCGTAGTTGGGGTTTGGATAGGAAGCCATATTGGTTTTAGGGTAGGCATGGGAAACTCAATTTTGGACGCAGAACGCGACCCACACTGTATGCAAATTTTATTCGATGCGGTTTACTCTAATTTCGGTGCCGACTTTTAATGGAACTTTTTGAACTGAGTTTCTTTTGAAACAATGATATTAGAATTTAATCTTGTGGTTCTTTTATTTTTACGCACTACATTGTTAGCTTTAAAAATAGAATTAACGTTATATCACTCACGTAAGATCTACTCTAATTTTAAACTGGCTTTGTTATCTTTTAGACTTCCGACTTATGTTATCTTAAATTTCTATCTTCATCTTTAACATAAACAGAAAAAGGTTTCAAAATCCACTCAGCTGTCAGTTTTCCTTTATAATATCCTTTGTTTTATGCAAAATCGCGGGAATAGATATAAAATCTTTTGAAGTGATTACAAAGTTAAACATATTTTTAGAACTATCCTTTTCAACCCCTTTCATCCCTTATAATCCTTTATTTATACTTGATTAAGTCAGCCTGTCTTCGTTTATTTCTGGAAAAAATCTTAAAACGTTTTTCGTGAATTTAAGGGTTCCATATACTTAGTAAATTAGATTTTTTAAAGCTTTGTTCGTGCTGCTGGATACCTGGTATAATATAAAAATTCTAACGGCTCACTTAAGCAGGTGGAAAATTTATAGTAAAAGCTAGACTACATTAAGTAGACCAAATGACCTTATACAAGGGAAAAATGCAAAATAACAACACTTCTACCTACAAGTCAGGACAGCACCTGGACTTGATGACATAAGAGTAATTGACTGTAAATTAGGTAAAAAACTAAACCAAATAGTATGAGCAGAAAAAGACGATCCAACACAAACAGTTCCTAAAACAATCGCAGCTAATCCAGACAGAAGAAGCCTAACTAGAACTAACAAATATTTGTACGTAGACTAGGTAACTATTGAAATTGTACGGAGTTAGGGAGTTACCTAATTGGCTCGTATGTAAAACCCTTAGCTTGTAACTTAGGACCAGAAATTTTGGTCGTTGGTTCTTTCCCTCATTATGTTAGAAACTTTGATGAAAGCATATTACGTACGTTGGAATTATTCATGTGTTCCCAACTGGAAGTTGTTGCTAAGTATGGTAATTAGACTGAGATTTTTGGCATCAGGAATTTTGTTTTTGTTTTCATACCGAAAATAGATACGGGGAACGAGAGTATTTGAAATGTCTTCCTTGTAAGGAAAGTTGTTTGTGGCTTCAGATGTTTTAGCGACGGAGTTTGCTACAATTTGGAATACGACGGTTTATATCACAAGACAAAGTTTTCCATTGGCTATAAAAGCATTCAATATCAATTCGTACTTTTTTTACCTAGCTATAACGGACTTTTTAATTTCACCTTTATAGCAACATAATGTTAGGTACTTTTTACATATTAGATTACCACGAATTTGACTTTGGTAAACTCACAGCTAAGAAATAATTAATTCTTTTTTCTGCCTATTTTCATCGTTTTTCACTGACTGTAAAACGAACACTTCAAAGGAATTTTCCTAAACATCAAGAATAGTAACCCTTCGTACTTAATTGTGGACAAAGCGCTAGGGAATTAATTAATGATTAATACCACGTCGGCAACTTGTATACATTTAAACCAATGTTAGTGTTTCTTGACTTAGTAAACTCCACTTAATTTACCGAGGATTATAATTAAGTTAATCTGTAGGGCTAAGGGAAAACAAGAGCAATAAACATCCCACGCAAATAATACAATATTCGTTAATTAATCACTGGAAGAGAAACTGAAATTATTTTATATTTATAGCCTCAATTTTTTAATATGAATTAAAAGTAACCAGTTTTATAATACAAAAAAAAAATCTGCAGCAAACCAGCAGACTGATGTTCCGATGCCAAGCGATCGTTCGTAGCCATGGGCACCCCATGGCAAAATTGACAAGTTACAAGTGCGTTGCTGGACATTTGAGGATTGGAGGTGGAGGGGAATTGATTTAAGAGAGTCTCCTTTTCCTTATTACACTAGAACATAACTTCAAAGATAATAAGCATAAAATTTTAGAGCATGTAATGTGAGCGTCCTTTAAACCAAGGCGGTAAAACGTTTCATACTTGGTACAGTTTTTTATGATAATACAAATGTATATTAAAAACGCTACTAACTTATTAAGGACATAAAATAATTTAACGTTTCCTACGAAAACTATAAACCGAGTCTATTTTCAGAACCATTTATATGTGAAACGAAACCACTCCAATAGAACTCACGCAAAATACCATCCAACATCATAAAATACGTCAAAATATTACTACAAAAATCGTTTCTAGATTTACGCATAGATACGACGCAACATGGATTACTAGGATCCGGCGTGAAGCAGTTCGAACCAGTTAGAACCACATCAAACCGCTTCATACTGGTATAGCGGTAACAATCTGCATGCTAATGCCCCAAGGTATCATAAAATGGAGTTACTGTTCAGCTATAGCATTCGATTGTATTCGAATTGCTTTCCAAAATTATTACGTTAATTAAACACGAAGGATTTGTGGTATTAGGACGCACTACATTTTCTGCCACCTTTACTGGCTCTCCCATTTGGAATGGTGCTAAATAGCCTATTACCAAACAGAAAACGCGCCCAATTTTAGATTCTCGTTCAAGTAAATGGGTCGCGATGTTTTCAAGATAGGTCTCTTTGTCAGTTGCAGATTCTATTATACGAGATTGTTTGAAGTTGACTTGGCAGTATTTTCTTAAACGTGGTGAACGAAATTCTAAGATATTGAGAACGTGTGAGCGTGGCTTTATATTGCTGGGTCGTTTTCGAATTTGAATACTTTTTCGTACAGCGCTTTACAATTTAGTTTCTGATGCACTGGACGGAATATTAATAAAGACTGACGCCGTGTGAGTAGCCAACTGCTCTGTAATTTATCATGGTTTTCTTCAGAATCTTGGTGGGATTTACAAATTTATTATTCCAAGTCTAAATGGAATGTGTATGTGACCGTATTACTAGACAGGATTCTGTGACTGTTTGACCAAAACATTTACCAACAAACTCCATAAAACTGATGTTAATTTCCACTCTATTCCTTACTCAGCATACACAGTTTCATCTAACAAAATTTCTGTGAACGTATATTCTGAACGTAAATTTCCAAAACAATGATCGCAAGAGCACATTGTGTCCACATTTTATCCTGATAAAAGTACAACATGTCCTCCTTATCTTGTGGCGGTCGTAAAAGTTTATTGTTACGGCCACCGCCTTTGACCAACTGACCGAAACTGACAAACAGAACAAACTTTTATTTATAAAATGCTGATGAAAAGAGAGAAAGATTAAAGACTTTAAATCTCTTTTTGGTTGTGTAGTTCCAATGACTACTTAATATAATATACATAGTCTCCAATTTGATTCTATAGTCGAAAACCATTTAATAAAAATCATTCTCAAAAACGTATTTACCGTTGCGTACCTCCGGATATAATGATTAAAATTAGATTATTGTCAGTTCAGTTTGGATACGAAGACTGCATCAAAAATCGAGAATGCAAATTGTTCCAAAAAATCCTTTTAGTCCCAACGTTCTTAACGCAGTAGTTGAAAAGTATAAAAGTCTGATTAAAATCTTAAAAGAGATGTAAACCAAATACCTACACAAATAAAATAGAATACGTTAACCTTAATAACTAATAAACAATTTAATATAACATGTACAATCCCACAAGATATCACATTCGCATCTGTTCGCAAAGTTGGACAGACATCTTCCGGTTAGTCGTAAGTTGAGTGAAATGACAGGACCAGTCCCCAGGCACTGCGAGGGTCTATCCAGATATATAGCTTCAATATTATATTGTGTAATATAATTATAGTTGTTATAGATATTGTTAAACTTTCGTCAAGTTTCAAGGTCGTATATGGACCAAGGAGTGTGCTTCTATGTTTGTATTAATTAGCCTTTAAATCCACATCTACGACATTGGTTGCTGTTTACAGACAGTTTCGACAGTTCTGTTGCTGTACGGAACATAATAGCGATGCGACTTGATAAATCGGCTATTAAAAAATAGTGATGATTTAATAATATCAACGCTTGTTTTATTGCCCCGATATCTCGAACTAAATCTTTGCTGTAAAAAGATTTCCCTTTTTGCCTCGCCTGCAAATCAAGCCACGACTCCTTGCTGGGTAGTCGGTCGTCCACGCACTCGTATTATCCTTACAAGTAACTGACTGCTTTGGCTGATCTTTATGTAAACCACAGTACGCGAAACAACTATTATTACTTTAATCCTCTTGATCACCTTGCGCCATGCAAAAATGAACAATAGACCTATTTGCTGTGTGATTCCGGCAAACTTGTTTTGTGGAACATTGCCAAAAACCAATTTCCCTCAATTGACTCTTTAAAACTTGACACAATGACACAACGGGCGAAGCAAAATTGTGTCCAGGAAATAAAGATATTTTTGAAAAAGTTTCAACGGCCTATTCGGGGATTGTGTTCACATATTTTCGACCCTGTGCTATAATTGAACTGAACGTGGTTTTGTTTTGTAACAGCATAACATCGGCCTTTTTAAATCATTTCTCTCACCATTATGGTCGCTTATTAACTATCAACTATTTATACAAATAAAGCCAAACAAATCTCCAAATAACGGTTTTAGATTTAGATATTAAGATATTTTCCAAAGCGATATAAAGGTTATCTTGGAAACATAGCGCTTCAATATGGTCGCCCTAAAGTAGGTCAACATCCAATAAAAGTCTTCGAAAAGAACCAATCTATCATATCCCATGGGATCGGACCAAACTAGTCTACATCCAGATAGTCTACTCTGACCTCGTAAAGCAATGAGGTCTCACAAGATTCACCAATTTACATGTAACGTACATATTATTGTATAGTACTAGTACGATTTGAATAACAAAATAGTAAGTAGTGTGTTTCGCCGTGTAAGTGAGGTTATCGGAGGCCCAATCCTTCCCCTTCCCGGACCCTTCCCCAATCCCTAAATCTCCAAATCCCTATTCCCTAAAAGGTCGGCAACGCACTCGTAACTCCTCCGTTGCGGGTGTCCATGGGCGGCACTGATTGCTTACCATCAGGTAATCCGTCAGCTCGTTTGCCGACTTATTATATATAAAAAAAATTTGAAAAGCACATCAATGGTAGCATGGTTCATCAGCATTTAATGGCTTCATCCAAAACTGTAACTAGCTTTCATTTCAAGACTGTTGATTCAGACCCGTTCGTCTGAATCAAATTAAGCACAGAGACAGATTTTGCTTTGGAAGAACACGGTGGCGACTTTGTAACCTGGTGCTGTGGACACAACCGCTTGCAGAAACTGGAAGGAAATAAAGCCCCTTCTTATACGTATTTGATAAGAATGCAGATTCACTATAGAATGAATTTAATAATTTCAGAACTTTCCACAAAACAGATTCAACACAAACGTTCTCCACATCAAGCTAGTCCATAAAGTTGGACAGTCGCCGTTCGTTCCGGTTAACGGCAGGAAACGGCTCCACAATCCCCTGATACCAGTCAAGACGTTACCAACTTGAATGTGGCTCTATTTCGGTGTCTATTTGATTGATTGCTTTTCTATGTGTGATAGACGTATAGTGGAGCCGAATTCGCTATTTTGGTTTTGGGTGTATTTGGTTTGTCGCTTAACATTCTTACTGTATTGTTATTCTGGGGAATGCAGGGAAAACATTTTGATTTAGAATTTGTCAACAAGGAGCGTTCGGCAACGTAAGCTTGCATTGACGTGATGACCAAGACTACTCTGCTAAAACTGAAACAACGACGATAGCACAAGTGAACCTCAGTGCAGTTTTGGTACGGGCATGCTGTCTCCCTATTTTGTTGTTTAATTTTTATTATATTTTTTTTTTTATTATTTTACTATACTTAACTTTATAGCATTTTGGCTACATTGTTTCTATCATTCAGTAATCACTTTTTATTTCAGTTCTACAACTATCATTTATATGTATATTTATATATTTATTTATTTATTTTTGCTTTATTGTACACAATGAAATGAAGTTGGTACAAAAGGCGGACTTAATGCCATATGGCATTCTCTACCAGTCAACCTTTGGGTCAAGTGGAAAATCTGCGAAAAATAGGTACGAGAAATATGTTTATACGAATTAAATAGTATATAGATACATACAATACCATATAGATACATACCTACATATATCGGGATATATAGTAAATAGATAATAGATATATACAATCTAAAAATGATAAGATAATACATATTATATATGTATATAGAATGTTACATATTACGAACAATTAAATATGTATATACATGCCTACTGTATAAATGTATATAAACAGATAAAACATATTGACGAAAAACCTTAGATATCAGCATTGCAACGATTTAAATAAAGTTTATAAACCTCACGCTTAAAAGTTATTTTGTTTGGAGCCTTTTTAATTTCGGGAGGTAGCTTATTCCATAGCTTAATTGCACCAACCGCGAAAGAATTTGAAATGAAGCAAGTACGGTGGGAAGGGATCTCTAGAAGCAGGTTTTCAGATGCACGTAGACTTCGGCTGTGAGAATTGCCAAGAACCCGAAAGTATGATTTTAAATATCCGGGAGCATATGGGTCGTTTAAAATAGAAAAAAGCATGGAGAGGGATCTAAAAGATCTCCTCTCACGAATAGGAAGCCATTCAAGCTGAGCACGAAAGGAAGAGATGTGGTCGTACTTACGAAGACCGAAGATAAAGCGGATGCAGTTATTAAGCATACGATCCAACTTGTTAAGAAGGTCTTTGGATAGATCAGAGTAACAAACATCAGCATAATCAATTACATATATCGTAGTAACAACGAACTATTCATATTGTAGTAGCCTATTTCATTACGAACTTTGAGAACAAACGTATTTAAACATAAATACTAGGTACAAATATTACTGAAATTACTTTTCCGCATAACAACTCCTCGAAATAATAACGTTGTTCATTTTTATTAGGTCGCACTAAAGCTGATTACACATGACCCGATATAATAGCAGCTGCAATATAACAGTAAAATTCAAAGACCAGTGCACGATTGCACTAAACTCACGGCCGTACTTCCACTCCCATACGTTGGCACCGATTAATTGAAAATTGGATTTTGGAACGAGTACTGCGTTGGATATTGAACCTGTATTTTTATTGTTTTGGACATCCCTAGCTCGGCTATCTCTTGTAATCCATTAAGCGACATCTATAGATTACTTGATCCATTAAGATATGGATTGAGTGCCTTCTTGGTCTTGTCTTTGTAAACATGACAAGCAAAAAGTTGTGTTGCTGAAGTCGGGTCAAAATAAGACAAAAGAAATATATAATTCTTGGATAACATTTGTCAAATGGTCTTGGTCACTGGATGTTTGGCTTGATGCATAACGACGACGTTAAATGATAATTAACGTCCATTGTGAACAAACACAATCCAGACCATGATTTAAGAAAAAGATATCTGTGCCTTATAAAAACTTTTTCATCGCCAAAGGAGTCATCCGATGCATGTTACTATCTCACCACCGATTCCAATGTTCCGTACACCGCGTCGATTAATTGGAAACGGAGTTTTTTTGTATCCACTATCGGATTGTGTCCAATATTGTTTTAAAAGGACTTTCCAATTGTTTTCATTTTGGCACCAGTTACGCAAATACTTTGATTTGATTGTCAAATTGTGTAGTATTTTTTCCTGTTTTATATTTAAGTAAAAAGTTTTCATGTTTCGATACACTTGAACAAAAGGTAATGGTTTCGATTTCGTTTGAATAGTCTCTGTGTCAATATAGTATTTGTTGCTCACTAGTTGGCGCCACTGGCGAGTGTGTCTTGTCAGTACGATCTGTCAAAAGATTAGTCGACGATACAGACCAGTAACAGAGTCTTGATGAATAGGCTTTGCACTGATACAGGTCTAAGGTGACCAGTACAGGTGTCTGGCTTTCAATGTATGGTATAAACCAATCGATCCACTTTTACCTTACCGTATCAAGACTGTTAGTCGGAGTTGTAAGAATATTTGATGTTCATTGGTGTATGAATAAAGTTTCATTTAAACTGTTTTTGTTGAGACAATATTAAGTTAAAATAGAAATGATTAGTATTTATGACCTCTGTGTATCTTAATACAACGCTGTTAAAACACCACCCTTTTTAAAATGACCTCGCCCTTTAACTGCAACATTTAAAATACTGAGAAGAGCAATCTGTCTGTACTCACTAATCTAGTACAGCGTTATAACCTCACAAATGGTTATGTAACCGATCTAATATTCAAATTCATCAGAGAGTGAGACGAGACCTCAATATCGCGCCGCCACACCAGTAGGATCCGTAAATCTGCATAGCACCCTTTGCTACCCAATTTGGCACATGCGGGTAGGGTTGCCAAATATAGTGAGAGGTTTTGATTAAATATTTACGAATTTCTAGCCTGGATTTCGAATAGTTAGCTAAAGCGATATATGAAACATGAAGTTTCTATTTTCGTAGAGTGTTGATTGCATTCTTATGAAGCACATAGTATTCATAGTAAAATTAGCGTATCAAAGTAATAAATGATAATGTCATAAATAAATGCGCATGTTATCATAACAACTGGAAACGTGAATTTATATAAACATGACAACCCTATACAACTAGATGCTGAAATAGTTCCCAATTCAAATTTCCGAACGATCGCCTTCGGGTGCGCTCGGCGATTTCCGTCGCACGTCGGCTGGAATAATGGCGGACGACGCGTGTCACAGGAAATGGGGACGATGACGGACCCCGGAAACTCTCTGGACAAGAGTGACCTCGTATGAGAATGTCAGAGGAACATCGGAGGACATCGGGATACGTCCGCCCACTGGCATTCCGTGATTGGCAACTAAGTGGATTGGACCGATTTTTAAACGGTATTTTTAAAAAAAGCACCGACGACTTTTGCATACCAACTAATGTTCACAAATCCTGTAAAAGGTTTTTGGTATTGGAAAATGGATGTGTATAAATGGAGGTAAAATTGTTTTACGTTTGTTGAAAAAAGGGTGTGAATAAAACTGAAAATGGAATGGCATAAAATGGTCACGGTTTATGCAATAGATTGTACTATATAGATTTCCTTTTTCCTTCATAAACACATTGTGATTAAGAAAAAAGATAATTCGTTTTAGGAACAGATTTGCGCTGACGTGAGAAAAAAGAACGAAATCCTACGCCCACAGAGCGACATAAACCCATCGGTGCCGCTTAAAAATACAACCATCTCAAGGGATAGAGACGTAACGTTAGTAAGAAGTATTTCTCCGCCTTTATCCGCAGGATATCCAAGATAACGAATTGGAATAAATTCTTTCACCTTTACCAAGAGATCTTATTTTAAAAAGTAAAATCTCAAACGGATTTTTTATTAGACCCAGCTAAAGTTTTAAAGAAGATAACGAACAAAATAGTTAAAACTTGAGAAGTTAAGTTATTTAAGTCTTTATTAAAGTTTGAAGAGCTTGCAGCCTTCTTTTTAAACTCTCTGTGTTTTGTTAAACTCGATTCTTAATGTATTCTGAGAGAAATTGTTTATTATTTGTGTATTGTTTTTTCAAATATAAAATATTTATTTCTATCAAATGATTTCTACAAGATTATGGATTAAATAAATAGAGTATTCCTATAGCATCCAATATATAAAATCAACTTAAACTATTGTAAATAACTACACCGTAGCGTGCGTCCTATCAACTGACAATCCATATCACAAGAACAACGACGAGGCTGAAGAAACAGCTCGTATTGTATATCATGTCACTAATCCCCCTATGTATGCTTAAATATATAAAACTAAGCGCTTGATTTCGATGCTTGTTTTTATAGTAGATAGAGTGATTGAAGGAGAAAGTTTATATGTATAATAACATCCATTAAATAGTGGCAAGATTTAGTATCAGCAACCCGTGAGATGCCGGGGCGGATCGCTAAGCAACTATAAACTCAATCCCTACTCACGCCCTACTGGCAAAAACTCAAATCTGACACCTTCACAACATAGTTCCCAATCTCGCCACAAATACCTAACAAAACACACATTCACCGCATACCGCCCAACAACGCCATAACATCGCATTCAAGTTTCCCGTACAATTCCTTGTCAAATAACTGCCAGCGCCAACTTCCTTCAGTCCTCGCAAGTTCGGGGGATGGGGGATATCGCCAACTTCATTCGAGGGCGTTGAATTCCCAGGGGATTATATATACACTACGATGGTGTATTTGGAGAAGTGGAATATTGAAAACTGCTTGCATCTTACTATTGAATGGTTGGTTGTGAAAAATAAATGGTTTGGTGTTAGTTTGTAATCTTCAGCTTGGTACCGAGTGAATGCATCTGCTGTCTTATTGATATATTTGGGACAATTTGAAATTTGTTAAATATATTTTCGAGAATATTCAGTAAAGTTACCTAAGATCGGATAAGGAGGATATTCCGACCGGGGGAAGTGATTATCATCATCATCATCATCATCAACAGGAGTACGTTGGAGTTTTATATCCATGTTTAATCTCAAGAAAACTTTACTTGAGCAATCATCATCATCATATAGCCACAGGACGTCCACTGCTGAACATAGGCCTCCCCCATTAACTTCCAGATAGGCCGGTTGGAAGCGACCTGCATCCAGCGGCTTCCTGCAACCTTAATCAGGTCGTCTGTCCACCTTGCGGGTGGACGTCCTACGTTGCGCTTGCCGGTACGTGCTTGAGCAATACAGGATTTCTTTTACATTTGTCAATTGTTTTGTCGTCGATTAATCGACATCATTAAAACAAATTTCTGCCGAAAAAACTGTATCGTAAGATTCAATTTTGTTTATCGTCCAACACAATATCGTCGTGGCTCCTACAAGCACCACACATGCACAATATTAAAGAACACGGTCAAAATTACAAGAGAAACACAGAAAAAAGAAACAATTTAAACAAACCTATTAAACTCATGTCTTTCTACCAGGATAACAGGGCTTAAGTCTGACAACAACAGTTAATTGGGTTAAGCCCCAACACGACCAAGCAAGGGAAATTAATAGCAGGGAAAATATGTACATAGTTAGGTAGGTACATATGTATGCAAAATCGTAAAGGAAAATATAAGGAAAGCTAGAAGCTGTTTGTGAAGAAACTCCACTGGGAATCAACTATAACACTTCTAGAATTCTTGGAGTAGTATTCATAGAAAATAATGAAAATAAATGAGACGGTTCTGGATGAAAAACAAATGTCTTGGGTCTATCTTTTTGACAAATGACCTTGAATCTAATTAAGACAAGAGATTCAATGCCAAAACTCCCATAGAAATAACAAGAGCTGTATCTATACAGCTTAATGTTAATAACACACAATAACAGTAGCTGGAAATAAATGCAAACAAAGCAATGCAAAACGAAAAATTAATAGACCGACAAACGACCGTTACGAAAACGAATAAAATCCAATTGTTCTACATACATTTATAAGCAAATCGCTTTAAAAAAAAATAAACATAGAAATTGGTGCGTTGATAAAAACCTCTTTCAAAATAACGTGACAGGGTTAACCTAAAATGTGAGCTTGATGGAACAAATTGTCCATGAAAGGCGATAAACCAATCTATGTACGACCAATCCATATATTGCATGACGCTCCATAGTACGGCGCTCTGTTGAAATTTTAAACTTTGTGGTTCTAACGAGGTGGCAAACTGGGAACTGCGCGCATTCACGGAGAAATTGTGTGGTCGATCGTAAGTTACGTCTTTCTGCTTTATATTCTAGAAATTTCTTCGACAGAATTTATGAAAGCGTTCCCCGAATCTGGGTTGAAATGCTATCAATAACTTTCTTTGTGATTGAATACTGACAGTGAATTTTTCAAAGAATTCGAGGTAATTTTTTTCATACTCTGGTAACCCCATTTTGTGGGCGGAACAACATGTTACCCGCAATTAGGGTAAAACTTTGAAAAGAATACAATTTAGGTATACTTTTTTTTGTTTGAGAAAAGTGTTACTAAGCCTATTGTTCCTTTATTGTCCGTCCTATGCCTTGAATAAAGAACACGTTTAAAATTTTATCTTGAACAATAAAATATTTTTACAGCTTCATGTAAAGTAAGTCCACGAAACCTTTAAAGGGAGGCAATCAAATTTTAAGTTTGAATTTATTATAATAAAAACTTCTTTACAAATTTATTTAATCAGATTACATTAGGTCCATAATGGTTAGTCACAGCCAAAAAAATAAAATAGTTAATTTCATATTAGACACTGCATTTCATATTGGTATCTGCTTAGTACAATTTTCTATTTTATGTCCTTTTAGAAATACGGTGTATTGAATAATCAATATTTCTAGTACTTTCGTAAGGTATATTTATGTCACGTAATATAATTATTATCTACTTCGCTTAAGTAACTTTTTTATGGAATTACTTGCTGGTAAGCAATCGTCATCGCCTGTGGACATTGGCAACACCAGAGTAAGGGATATAACTCCGGTCGACCCGAAACCTCGCTCTTCTACACTTAAAATTACTATCGGAAAACATACTAAGTTGACTGTTACTGAGAAAAGGTCTTCTGGTTTCAGGTCACAAGGCAACTCACGGCGCTGCGATCCGCACGCTGGTTTTCTCAGTAAATTCACATAAGTAACTTGTTATTTTTAATAAATCATTAATATCTTCTAGATATCTAATATATAGGGTGTCCGGTAAAGATTGGATAACCTTGGCTTTTAGTATATCCTTTGGCAATTCAGAAAAAACAACGAAATGGAAAGTATCATAGGTAGTACCTAAATTATTGTCTTGAAGTAAAAGAACTGGGGCTAGAGGTAATACAAAATGATCCTTTAATATTAACGTTCATTACATTATTGCATAAACACGATGATCAAACATTGCTTTAAAAATAAATTTTGCACGATTTGTCTATAATAAATAAATTTGCAAGTTTTTTATAAAATATTTTTTTTTGTATATTTTCTTCTACATACTTAAAGGTATTGCAAGGTTATCTATTCTTTACCGGACACACTGTAAATATACAATATGTATATCTACAAACAGATCCCACTTAATCTTATCCTCTGTTTTCCAACCAAATCCAAAACAAACTTATAAACAAAAGCTGAAACACTTTAATTGTACCTCAAACAAAACCACGACAAATTGAGTACATTATTTAGAATTTTTAAATTAACTCGTAATTACTTCGGAATCCCCGGATCTTGAACAATTTGGCACGTAAAGCAAAGTTTTAAGACTTACTGAGGGATCCGAGAAATTTGACCGAATATTCGCGCCATACTTTCGGCTTCGGAAACTTGTGCTTCAATACCAAGCGATCCAACTTTCCAGCGATTCCACCGTATTTCGATGGTTTTTAATAAAATTCTTTTTAGAGGACAACAGATGTGATGCAGTTTATGTTAAAATTATTAAACGTAAAAAAAAGTAACGATTAGAAGCAAAAAAAGGTTTTTGTACATCAACTATCATGAGCTCAATAATTAAGTTAGTAACATCTAAATATATTTAACATAACGACAAACTCACTTGAATTAAATCAGAAAGTCTCTACTGATTTCGAGTAACTCGGTACTTCATACGTAGCGGGCGAGTCGCGGCTACGAATAAGAGTAGAGTTATTTACTTCATTATTTCCAAAACCAATATTTTTAAAGAGATTGAGGAATAAAACACGATTTCTATGACGCTAAGCATTTACATTTTTTGTAGTTATATCAGCAACTAAATACGTATTATTGTTTTTCCTGAATACACCAATTAATTTACACTAACTTATAGGTACAACTAAATGACACATCAATCACACAACAACCAAACAGGTACCCATTTTTTTTAAATCACCATCATCATCATCGGCCCATAAGTGCACACGTCTGCGCAAAGGCCTCTCCTCACACGGAGGTTTGAGTATTAATCACCACGCTTGCTCAATGCGGGTTGGCGATTTTTAACTTACAATGACAAATTATAAGTCCAGGTTTCCTCACGATATTTACCTTCACCGTATATCAGTGGTGTCTAATTAATCATAGAAAGTACATATAACTCGGAAAAAGACGAAGAACAAAGAATAAATATATCACATTTGTTTTCCTTCAGAAAGCCATATATAAAGTGCATAATAAAAGAAACGGTACATTGAATTACCTTTTCAAAAAAACGATCCTGGCCCAAAATATTATTAAGCAAGGCTTCACCTTAGAAACCCACCAAATAAAATGTTTAATCCCTAAGGAAATTAGTATGAAGATCTTCGCCCTTCCTTCCATATGTTAAACGAAAGAATATTTTAAACCTTCAATATTTAACACGAAACCGCTTATACATACGTCGTAAAATTTTTCGTCATAAACCTTTCGAGGTGACGCCGAATTAAGCATTCGAATTTATATTCTAATGTCTAGGATATATAGTTAATTTTTTTATTGTTTTCATTTGCGTGGAAATTGAAAAATAAGGCACAAAGAAAGCGACTTTTTAAGATGTCTTCACACTTATTTGATATATTCGTAAGGAAAAAGATTAGATGGACTGACGATTTCTGTAGGGTGGTAAGCTGTGATTGGATGAGAAGTGCTGATTGTCGAGCTCAGTGGCGTGCATTTAGGGAAGCATTTATCCAGCAGTGAATGAAAACGGGCTGATAAAGACAAAAAGGATTGACTATAACTATGTATTGTTACACTACAATATATCGTTTTTCTCCCTACAAAAAAAAAACATGATTCCGTGTAAACATGCGCACATTGAAAGAACATGCAGGAATTAATTATTTCCTACGAAACAAAGTAGGAAAGTTGAGACGAGTTCTTAAGCAAATTGTTTCCTTTCTAGAGGAAACTTTGCGAGGAAACGAAGTAGTGTGTATGTATGTGAGTATAGGTTTTTTAATACATAAAGGGGTTAGAGTCTGATGTTGTAGTTAAAAACAAATTTAGACTTTTCAGTATAATATAATACATAAAATAATAATTTTGCTCGCTGTATGCAAAGTCAGAACACGTTTTCCATTTTCAAAATTTTTGTTTCTATATTTAAAATAAGATTTTTTCCTAGATGGATGTTATTGTTTTTGCCTAATACCAAAATACCGTTAAAAATGTTAACGAAAAATAAAATGAAATTTTCACAAAAATAATTTTAAAATAAAACAATCGTTTTATCAAAACTCCAATTCAAAACAATTATAATAAAAAAAACACTAAATAACTAAATAATTACCTTATTTATTTTAACGTTAACAGCAAACTTTACGTTACAATTTACAAAAACAAAGCCTAACATTAAATACATTAAACTAATAGTTCCATGACAAATATGTCAATACAAACTTTAATTTAAGACCGTAATAGATAGACATTAAAACTCAAACAATAATTAAATGAACAAAAAGGTTTTTTATTTAATGATGTTAAAAAGATTTACGTTTTAGTACCAAGTAAATAATAGTTTAAAAGGTTATAAATTCATGAACACTGTAATTTTATCTAAACAATACGTTATAGCTACACCCGAGCGATTTTACCGGCTGCTCGGCTCGTATCCATCGTAGCGTGATGTTTTATAGCCTATAGGCTATATTGACTTCCTCGATAAACGGGCTATTCAACAAAAATAATTGTTAGCGCGTTCAAACAACTAAACCAACTTCTTCAGCTTTACCATACCAAGGATATTAACTTATACTCCTGAATAAAACTTATATTTCCTATAAAATTCATAAACTAGACTGCTTAATGGACTGAGTACAACGAAAATCAATTGAATGAGAAAACAAAGTCACGATCATCTTAAAAGAAGGTTATATAACCACATTAGAAAATCATTACATTACACAATTTTGATAAAGAAATATTACTTCCTAACAGAACTATTTTAATATTTTTACAGACAACTGTTATCACCTAAAACCAACCCTATTCAACTTCCGAAACCTATAATTGACATCTAAACTTAGCACCACTCAATTCTCAAAGTCTGAAACATAGTGAGTATGAAACCAAAATGGCACACAGCCTAAAATAATACAGGCCAATTAAAACTTAATTGCAGCAGTGTAACCACATTTCGCTGAGAACAACCGCTGCTCTATGTCCGCAAGTAAATAATAAACTGGGAGCACTTTGTCTGACTGTAGTTGGCGATGTCATTTCCGTGAACAGGGACAGGGTTGTCAGACTTACATAATTAACTTGTTGAAACGAAGAGTTCGAAGATATTTTTGTTTTCCTATTAATTGAGCGCGGCTTGGATTGTTTGTTATTGAAGATTTGTTTTATCTAAGTACCTTTGGGCGCGGGGAGAGGGGGCGGGGGGGGGGGAGTAAATAAATCAATGATTTCTTCTCCGTCCATGGCAGAAGTCATGGGCAGTATTTTACTATTTACTAGAAATAAAATTTCGATATAATAGGCGAAAACATAAGACTATCGAATTTACTTGTGTATTTCTTCCATTTATTCTTATTTTTCAAACTTTTACGTGTACGAAAAATATAAGTTTTTAATGAAAAAACGAAATGTCGAAAATTTAGATGAAAATTAATTTCAAATACGTACATGTAGTCTGCAAGTATACGTAAGTACAATGTTGATTAACTAAAATTCGCGGGTTACTCACGTGTAAATGTTGAGAAAAGCTCTACTAGTTTCGAACCACAGAGGGGTTCTTCCTCATGAGCAGCGTGCGCGGACGCGGCGACGTCGCGCAGCCTACTGGTTAGCGTTGGCGCCTGCATCGCTGTTGATGGTTCCGCTGCGGTGAGTCCACACGTGAGTAACCCGCAAATTTTAGTTAATTTAGTATGTCTCACGATAGTTATTATAAAAACATACAATGTTGATATTTGATTTTTAAGTTCCTAACCCCCTAGCCAAATTCAGTATCGATAATCGTTATCGCTTTAGTGACAAAACCAATGTATACAGATTTCTAAAGGAATATAACTCATGTGGTCAACAAATGAATTCCTCACATTTATTTTAAGTAAATTTAAAAATAGTGCATAGTATGTGTGTGTCCAAGATTTCTTTCAAAAGTAGTTTGACGGATTCATATTTATACTAGCTACTCTCGCGCGGTTTCACCCGCTGCTCAGCTCCATTTGATCGTAGCGTGATGTTTTATAGCCTATAGCACTCAGGAAGCTATCTATCAGTGAAAGAATTTTGACAATCCGACCAGCGGTTCCAAAGATTACCCCCTACATACAAACTTACAAACTTACAAATTTTACCTCTTTATAATATTAGTATAGATTATTAAATATACTATAAGGAAGTTAGCTGTTTGACTAATAACTTATGCCTAGTCTTCGAGAAACAATAGCTATCGTGATACGCTTCATGCTTTATGTTCACTGACATGTAATAAAATCCAAATAATTTATATACAACTACTCCTGATAACATGTTTTATCTCTTATAGAGTTGGCAATAGAGCACTTTTTGCCTTTTTCTTACAATTTGGTGATGAAAAAGGAGATAAAATATAGAGAGAAGCTTATAAGAAGCTTAAGAGAAGCTTAGCACAGAATATATTTTGGTAGCTATTTTATGTATTTGTAACTCATGGAAAAAAAGTTACCTAGATGGCAAACTTTCAAACACAATTTCACTAGATTCCAGAACAAGAACTGACAAACCTCCAAGCTTATCACATTATATTAGCACTTTGTGTTTGCCTATTTTTTGGCAAAGACCTTTTCTCACAGAATGAGCATTAATCACTAAAACATAGTACTAGGAAAAAGCTGTATTAGCACACTTTCCCACCTAACTACATGCATGAGACGCGGGCGCTTTTGGCTCAACTATTGCAATAACTATAACTTCAGAAGTCAACCAAAAGCACTGAGTATATATCACATAAATGTCAGAAAAAAGTGTAAATAACCATACCCTAAGAATTCTATACACGTATAACATTAGTCTTAATCCATAACAGAACTACCCTTATCAAATAAACTGGAGTCGATCCAGCGCACTTACAACTAATCGAGCGATATGTTCTGAAGTTTGACAGCCCTGCGCGGATTGTGCTAACAAGTGAGGATCGCTTGCGTACACGTGTTGGGCACAAAAACTTTGACAGCTGCCGTGTTATGTTAAGGAACGATATAGTTTTATTTTTTATGTAGGTAATGCATATAGTGTCAAATTTATAACCTTTAGGTTATAAATTTGACACTATAGCCAAGAAAAGATAGAATTTTTCATTCTAAATTATTATTCTAAAGTCCTTGTTCTACAAAATACAACAATAATTATCGTTAATTATAGTTTTTCTTAGAAATCCATTGTGATCCATTGAGAGGATATTTTATTTTAATTTATTAAGCATACCTACTTTTTTATCCTCAAATTGATAATGGCATTAAAAAAAACATATTTGGCGACAACTTATTACATAATAACAGGTAAATTGAAATTCATACACCTGCAGAATATCACAAAGCTGTTACGAAAATCAAACAAAAAAAATTGTCAACATCAAAAAAACCTATGCATGACAGCCCTAAGCGTTTCGTTTGAACTTTAGTTGCGGCGTAACAAAACTACTTGTAGGTAACACGTGTCGGGAGCAAAAAGTTTGACAACCGCTGCCCACCGCCCTTTGCACCCTGTGTTCCGTGAAACACGTACGAAATACTTAATTAATACCACTAGTAGTATACTTGAGGAATAATGGATTAAAAATTATTCTCTGATAATTAATTCATTTTTGTATTTCAATTATGTCGCAATGAAATTGAGGAATCAAAACTATTTGAGTTATCTTGGCAAACAGTGCTTAACGTGCAGTGAAGTGCCTTTGGTAAAAATGTTTTCTTTAGTGTTTATGTAATAATCCAGGAGAACTAGAACTGGAACACAAACAGAAAATACACGAAAAACCTTGAAAATCAATTTTAGAATATTATAAACAATTTTTTAACTGAATCAATTTTTTTATGATATTAATAAAATTGTATTAGTTAACACTAATCAAATGTTGCCAAAATAAAGAATTTAATTAAAAGTAATAAGTAAAAATTCGAAAAGCGAACGACAAATTTTTCTCTCACGTGTACCTAAAAAAGTTCAAAGTAAAAAGTATTTAATCATATTCTATAATAACTTATTAAACAAATTTTACAATTATAAGTACGTTCACGTAAACTATACAAAGTTCTAGACAAGATACCATCATGTTACGGTTCTAGCACATTTTATGTCCTAGAGCATCAACAAAGTTCCTAAACATGTAGTTTACTGTCCAAAGTTAAGATTTGATGGCCTATAAATAGACGCTCTTGGGACTTATAACACAACTGACAGTGTGTGGTTTATTATAGACGAGCTAATAACCCACATTTAGGTAGGACTATTATATTAAACTGTGTTTTCATAGCAGCATGTTGTTATAATATTACTAACGGCCTCAGCAAACGCTGTTTTGCCTCAGAGAAATATAAATTATTTCGGAAAAAATGTAAGGTTGTACAGGCCGTATCCGATTAGCCAGTAGCCAATTCTTAGACCTACTGAATACGCATTTAAAATACGATAAAAATCACTAAAACCGTTACGTTATTTATATAACTGATATTGTGACACGAGAATTATATGTATAAAATAAGATATTGATTAGAACCAACAAAGTTGAAGAACTAAAATGATTTTAGACATTCTAGACGGATTTTTTTTTACTGAAGTTGCTTCGTGAGTTGTGTGGGGACAAACGCGAAAGCCAACTAAGAAAACTCAGGTGTACACGAACTAGGAAATAATATACATCAAGTATTTCAAAGTTTTCGTTCATGGAACATGGAAGATACCACTATCTAGAATTTAGCTCAGAATTCCAAATAATAAAATATACGACTCTCACTCACTTAAATATGCACATTCACAACACACATTTTAAAGTAGTCACAACTTTTCTCAACTTAAAATATATTTTACCAACTTTTATACCGGGAACCAAAACAGTAAGAATTGGTAATCGCGAGGAACAAAATGAAATCACAGGTTCACTGGCTCGGAAATATAAATTACGTTACCGTTTCTGCATCGTCACCAAAGACAAGATTAAATCGGGCCTTCTTGCTAAAAAAATGACCAAAAAAACTCCAAAATGTTCATCTATATTCGAGAATAGTACTAGATATGTATAGAATTTTCTACAAGTTTTTATTTAGCTTGCAATGTATGTAGTATGTGTGTAAGTATGCTCTTGAAGTGATCCATAATAATTAAACAATATTTTTATCCCTGTCCCTAATAAATGTTTGTTTTTTATTATTTTTTAATTTGTAATCACAATTGACAAACACATTGCATGCATGCTATACATATTTAAACTCCAAAAAAGAATTAAGAAGATAAATCTGTTTCTACTGCTAGATATTCATATTATCATCTCTTACAAAATGTAATCGAAACATCGAAGCCGAAATTACAAAGTCACTAACATTTTTCATCTCATCAAACCTGGAAACTCTACAAAAAGTTTCAATGGAAAAAAAGCTAGTGATAGTACAAATTGACACTTAATTAATACGTCTAGACTCTAACCTGGAAAAGACTTCCGTTCAGTAAAAATACATTTTCCAGACGTTTTTTGTTCCAGACTTAAATTAAGTGGCGTTCAAACAATTAATATCTTATTAATAGGTGAAGTCAAAGAAGAAGGGAATACTTAATTAGCTAACTACCTAACGTCTGACGTCGAACAATGTCGTAATAGAATCTTCATTGTTATTTTAAAGACTAGCTGTAATAAAGAAAAATGTATGTTAATGTAGAAAGAAATTTAGGTGCATTGAAGCGAAGGAATTTTGAAAATTCCTGAACATTGTCGGCAGTTTAAGTATATTTCGGAGTTAATATTCAGGTCTTGTTGAAACAAAATGTTGTACTTTGTTATATTCATAGTGGGTATGCAGTCAAATGTTTAAGATGTATTTGGCCTATATATTTTTGCAGACCATAAAATGCATTACGAGTCACTATCATGATAAAAAAAGTCCTGTCGCTAATTATGTCATCGTTCCTACAAAAAGAGCAAATATTACATTCAGCTAACAAAGGACAAGCAAAACTATACTCTAATGCTAGCGAGTTGTTTATATAATTAAGTATGTTTTTGCTCTAAATATTCTTAAATGGTTTTAGGCTGATTTTTCAATGGTTAGATAAAAGTTATCCTGGAAATAGTTATGATGCTGTCGCGTCAGAATGTTTGTATAAGACAGTGACAGCAAGAATTTTATTCATCAGATAACATTTATATGACTATTAAAAAATTTGCCGTAATACGATTTTTTTTCTAGAAAGTCTTTGTCTTACGGTACGAAAATTAACTTAACAGTAACTGAACTTAGTAGTAATGGTTTTAAAAATAATAATTTTCCCTGAAGACAAGACAAACAAGTTATATTTTGAAACAGTTACAAGAACCTAAATGACCCCTACGCCTAAAATCAAAACACACCACTCAAGACCTAACATTTGAGCTAAAAAGCTGAATATTAGGATGTTCGCGTGCCAACACAACATTTAGCTCTCGTTCGTTCACTCGCTCAGAAACCGTAAGAGCTGACATTTCAACTAATGGAACATTAGTTAAGGTTCAACCTAGGTTGGTTAAACGTCGCAGTTATATTTAACTGTAACGTGTTTTATTAACTGGTTGGTTCAAGACGTGAGTGAATATTAGCACGCGATGGAAGTTTGTAAGATGATGTAGTATACGTAGTTTAATTTGTATGTGGTACTTTGAAGTAAAGAGAAATTATTTGTAAACTGCAATTAACTGGTTATTGAACTCGACTGAAAGTTTTGGCTATATTGTGTACAACAAGGTTTTTAACAGTATTATTGATGTCTATATTTATATTTATACATTTTTTAATAAAAAAAGAAACAGATATCGTTTTCAAATTCAACTCATTATTCTTATTGTTATTATAATGGTTCTGAGACGACACTCACTGCGAAAGAAATAAATGAAACCGCGGACGGTGTTATGTAAAAAATGCAGAGTCATTTATTTTACTTTCGAACAGTGTTCAACAAATAAGAGTAGGATACCTTCAACATTAAGATGTCATTTAAATTGCTCATACCAACTTAATTAACTGCATTCCTTTTTGTAAAAAGCAATTATATCATCCTGATAATTAGTTTATAATAAAAACATCTTTCGAAGAAACTGTACTGACCTCGCTCGCAGAACGCCCCTTCGTAGTCTCCATCCCGACACTCGCAGATCGGTCCATCATCAGTACTGATGCACACGCCGCCATGTTGGCAAGGGTCGCGGCGTTCACATGCGTCCCCACTCGCATTACTGATCCGTGATGTCTGGAACAATAATGAGTAATTGTAGTAGCTGAAGACTAGCAGCCTGTTACAAGACCAAGTCTAAACTCGAACCTTTAAAATGTGACCTAGGATCTAAGATATTTTCAATAGGAGATTATTAAAGCTGTGGCTAATATTAAAGATGTATTTTTGTCTGAAAAGAGTTTGTTTATCTATTCATTGTAATCAACAGCATTAAAGTTTATAATTTTCCGTCTCAATTACTATGTATATTATCAACCATTTCCTAAACGCAGAATATTCAAAATCGTAGCGAATTTAAATAATAAGCATTTGATGTCAGTCGGTCTTAAACGACTAAGGTATTTAATATTCTCTTAGAAATTACCAATGTTTGAAATAGTACTACTGACACAAAACGGACATTCCAATCAAGCAATCCTGGATTATTAGAATAGAAATCCAGATATAGAATAAGACCGCCTTTTCTCTTACATCGCGCAGGCGTTGATATCGTAGACGGTTCGTAGACGCTACGATATGCTACGAAACCGCTACGAAATTGCTACGAAATTTCATTGAAAGCTTTGCTGAGTTGATGCGTTGCGTGGGTGGTGCCTACGTTCAACACCTACGCTGAACCAACAACTAAGCTAATATTATTTTATTAATTGAAGTACATTATGAGATAAATTGGGCTATCATCCCACTTGGAGTAGAAAGCTCTTTTTGTTATTATATTAGTATTAAATATATGTAGTTATGGATCTCTCATAAATATTTGTGCTGAAAATAAAGGTGAAAATAACGTTAAGGTCAGACCACTTTAGTACAATAAATATAAGAAAGTAGATAAGTGTGGGAGAGCCGAGCTTCCGTAAGTAATATAAGTGTGGGAGAGTCATGCTTCGGGACGAATGGATCGGATCGAGTGATGGCTTCACAAAAAGAACTTGTATTGGAACAATAAAATTATCAAATAAAAAATAAAAAGAATGGAATGTTTTTGCTAAGGGTTTTGCATTTCAGTTGTGAAAATTATTTTTGGTAAAGTTTTGTACTCGAAATAGACACAAAAATATTAATTGTAACCCTAAAAAAATAACGCAAAAACAAAGGACTACTTCTCTAATACGAGGCAGCCCTTAGGGTCCTTGATTATGCTAGATACAACCTCTTTATGTGTACTTATATTAAAATTACGCCCCATCACTTGTGTGTGGCCATAAAGGAAGCAATTAACTGGGTTTAATCGGCATTATATGAAGGTTTCTGCTCCATGCCTGCTGAGTTTTAATATTATTATATATAGATATGTATGTATATAGTTACATGTATGCCCAGATCTATGTACAATAGAAAATCTGTGGTGGGTGCATATATAGTACATATGAATTTTGATAAATTTTATGCTCACCTATCTATATATAAAGTCTTCTCACTTATTTAGTAAAAAACGAAGACTCAACACGAAGACAGTGAACAAACACTGAACACATACTCAAACTCATACGTTTATTCCTGGTATGCAGAAACCCTACCCACTACGAAATTCATGGAATTTCTTTAACTAGTTCTCCATACGAATCTATGTGTTAAAACGAACACCTAGCTTTAGGGTTATTTTCACGGAATGTATGTACTTTGTCGGTTAGAGAAACGGATAGTTACATTTTAACATTTCAAACGTGCCTGTACTTCTGACGTGACGTCTTGTATTTCGGAGTGGAAAACTAAGAAAGAAGCAGTGGACGTCTTCCGGCTGATAATAATGATGATGATGATGTATGTGGCCTGTGCCTGCATGGTTCTAATTGAAATAATTTATTTTGACTTTGACTTTGATCGTAATATCACTCCATTCGAACCGGGTCATTCGTGGCAAAGCATAGCTCTACCACAAGTAAAACATTCTCTCTTTTTTTAAATACCAATCAGTAATTAGAATCTGATTCTAAAATAACCAATCTAGTTCACAGAATTATTCCTAGGAAGCATTCTAGCCAAAACCGTAGAAAACTAGTTAGAGCTGGTGTCTGCTTATTATCAGATTAAAGTTAGTGTCTAGCTGGAAGATTAACTGTGATGGTTATGTAATAGGCTTTAAAACCAGCGTGGTGGTAAATTCATTACTGGTTTTTGGTAATTATGCGTTTGTTAGTTAGTAAGGTAAGGTTTTTGTTTGAAACCTGACAAATACTAAAATTATTATTACTTTTTCCGTGTTATATTAACTTTCTAAGATTATTTAGACACTCCTGACATACTATGAAGGAAAACGTACCTATAATTTCTAATTATACTTTAAAATGAAGAAGCCTTTGTCCAGTAGTAGGCACTTATCAGCTGATGATGAAATTAAATTGTCTACGATAGTGTATTTCATCAGAACCACTTAGGAGTTCTATACCGAAGTCTTTGTTCCCGAATGGTATATATTATGTATTACATAGGTGTATTCAAGGTCACAGTAAATAGGTTTCTTATGTGTTTTCCATTATTAGTTGAATCATCGCTTTTCACTAGGCGTAATATGCATAGACTATGGGTGATGGCCCACTTTAAAAAGTATAGTTAATAAAAACGTACGTGCTTACGGACTCAGCTCTTTTAATCGATTGTTTTACATGTTCTATTTAATCAATTGTTTTGTGTTTCATTTTTTACAATTCCATAGCTATTTTTATGCTGCCAGCTAATATGGAGGTAGTGTTCATACAAAAAGTATAACTGAAAATAGGATGTCGATATAATTACAAAAAGAATAATAAAAAAATGCTATTCTGCCGACACGGTCCCGATCACAATATTCTCCCAGACCTACCTAATTAAAACCGATACTAATCCCCGCTGACTTTACCGCCCCACACTAACGACAGTGTTAGTTATCTTGGCATATTAAGGTCTAGCGTCTAGACCACCGTCTAAATCCTAAGTCTAGATCTAAACCCAATTACCGGATAATCTGCTTGTTAGACTTAGAAAATTTAATATTATTAAATTTTCTAAGTCTAACAACATTTTAAAAAGACCGATATTATCGGTCTTTTTAAAATGTCTTTTATGATAGCAATGATTGTAAATTGGTGTTATTGATGAAGGCACTGCTTACTGAATGGATCGTAAATTTTAAAATTAATTTAAAATTCAAAAATTGTTAAAAGAATTATTTACTTTAAAAAAAAAAGAATGCTAATGTTTGTATTTTTATTTACTGTTTTTTAAATCGATTATTGTTAAGAATTAATAAAATTAAAATGTATTGGAATTAAAAACATTAAAGAAAATTTATACACATAGTTATAATTAAAAGAATAACAACAACTCCTTTTCCGTTTCCTCACGACGTCTTCCTCGACCGTTTGTCAATAGTGTCTAAACGTAGTTAGAAATGACACATGACTTAGAAAAACTCACATTGATACTTGCCAGGCTTAGACTCCGCACTCTCATGCATGGAAAACGGGTGCCTTAACCTTCTAGCCACCATGACTTAACTTTTATTTATTTTTCTCACATCGCGTGGTTTTTACTACTAACTAAAGTAGAAACTCGTGTTACGAAAGCCTACGATTATGTAATTAGTATGTTGGAATTATAATATTAGTCACAAACTGCCGAAATGGTTCTCATGACCTTGCAATGCTAATTGTACTAACTGGACATGACCTGTAGAGAATTATGAAAGTATTTTTATAATTATATGTAAACGAGGCGTATAAAATATAAAGCAGAAGAAGGAACGGGGTGGTTTTTGCTTAGTAAGAGTCTGAAAATCACATAACTTTTTTTTATTTGATAGCTCGGCAAACGAGCAGAATGAAAACCTGATGGTAAGCAATCAGTGCCGCCCATGGACACCCGCAATAGAAGTAACAAGTGCGTGGCCGACCTTTTGGGGTTTAGGGATTGGGGTGGCAGGATTAGACCTCCTCACTCACATGGCGAAACACAACACTGTAATTATTTCACCCCGGTTTTCTTTGAGGCCGTGGTATCAATCTGTCCGGTCGAGCCGACCCATTTGTGCCGAAGCATGGCCCTCCCACACTTAATGCTTTTTCCACGTCAACAAATAGAAGCATACAGCTAACGTTTCACTTACACTTTCTATTCAAAAAGTGACAATCTCAGTCTTAAATCTGAAATATAATAGAAGTGCCTACTATGTATCAGTACAGAAATAAATTAGACTGCCCCTAAATTAACCCCAAGTTATAAATTGGCAAGTTGTCACGACAATAATAAATCTATTTCCTCTATTAATAGAATCAATCACGAATTCCTTAAATCCATTCAATCACCACTATGTTCATTCATTCGCTCATTCATTCATGGTGGAATAAAGAATGAATTCAATTACCAACTCGTTCAAAAGAACGAAATGGGAACAACATTCCTTTTGAGTCCGTCGAATGAACTTGCAACGGTTCATTGCGAATCTTGGCGGTTTAATCGCTGGATCGACTGGAAAAAGGAATTATTCGAGCGTCCAGAAATCCAGTTTATCTGGAATACCAAAATCTAGATATAAAGTTTGAGACGGAATTTAAGTTTCAATTCGAGAGCAAAATGTTTTAAGAAGGCTATACAACTTGAGTACTTGTATTCTTTTCATAATGCTTGTCGATTCATCTTTGGATTTATTATTACAAAGATTATTATTTTAACAAAGATTGTCGTGCTTTAGGTTAGAAACCGGTATCCGAATAATTGCTTAGATCAGTCATTCGAAATCCTATTTACAAATTATTTTGATAAAAAGCATACCTAAAGAGTTTATTCTCCTTTGGGACTGCCTACAACCTGCATACTATAATAACCTGAGTCCTAAAATCCCAAAGCTGATAAAGTATTAAATTTGTAAGTGATCTGATGTCTATTGCGAACGTCAATGCTTGTCATTAAGTAATCCGTTACTTTGTTCGCACGGGTGCAACGCTAATACTAACTACTACTTGTTAGATGTTATCACACATATAAACGTTCCTCTTTAAACACTATATGTATCTATTAAAAATCCGGCTCAAAATCCGTTGCGTAGTTGCATAGATACAGAGAAAACGACTATTTATATTATGTAGTGATATCGTGAAGTTGTAATAATATCCACTGAACCAAATTGACAAACAAAACATTTTCGAATATGTTAAAATTTAACTGAACGTGAAACTGCGATTAGTTTTAATCTGAATAACAAATTGACTAAGTTGCAGCCAGTTGCAAATTCAAATGACTATGAGTTCAAAATAATTGTACAGTCGTTTTCGTTATTTATATGTTTACTGTTATAGTTATTCAATGCATTTTGTAATTTTAATTATTCTAATATATTTATGTTCATATAATTTGCGTAGAAATAATTTAATACCTCTAAATATTTTATTTTAACCTTAAATAAAAGCTATAATAGCTTTATCAAACTAAATAGTTTATGATTGGTAACATTGATTACATACATATATACATTTAAAAATTAAATTACATTTGCACCATTTCTTTTTTAGTTACATTTATTTATATATTAAACGGACCCTCTTAATATATATCAAATTTCAGCGAAACCGTTAGGGCCGTTTCCGAGATCACATGCTTTTTCAAGCAATCAGCGCCATCTACCGGGCTGATTTGTGAATCTAAACCATTCAGAACGCGACTCAAACTCATACAGAAGAAATCGTTGAAATTGATCAAGCCGTTTTGGGGAGTTCAATGACACACACGCGTACAGCAGAATTATATTATATAGGTATATAAATATATTAAAAATATGACACGCGAATATAACTCTAGGAATGTCACTGACGGACAATCCAATATCGACGTTTCAAAAGTGTAAGTCTAAGAATTAAATGAAATAATTACTTTGACTTGTGACCCCGACTGCGACTTTCAAATGTTTTAACAAAAAAAAAGTTATTATTAATACAAGATTTTAAGTTCGTTATTTATAATTCAAGTTTTTAAGTTCTTTATAATGAGTTTCATTTTATGTAAGCGAGATTTTTAGCTATCATAACTTCAAACATAATTCAAAACAATATTTCAAAAAACAAACACCCTTTACAAGGCATTCACCTATCGACCTCTTGCATAAATCATAAACACGATCACGAAATCAAACGAGCAAGTAAAAAATCTAAATTGCACCTTCGTCATCACAAACTAAAGTTGAAAATTCCATGTAATATTCATGTATTTGCAAAAGTCATGTGCTATTGAAAAATGTACGGTAAAAATGTGTAGTTAGAGTTGTTATTTTTCTGTTTTATTAATTGAACACGCATTTGTATTTGTGTTTATAAAATAAAGTTGTTTTCTAAATAATTATGAAAGTGTTTTTGTAAATATAAAATGTTTTTTATTTATATTAAAATGTGCTACATTGAGAGAAAAATAGGAGCCATTTTTTACGTAAAAAGTAAATTAAATATATCGTTCCGACGTTGTTTAGGTAACCGTGTCTGGAAAAAAACTGTCAAAATAATTCTTTTAGAAAACTATATCAGCAGTGTTTTTTTGAAAAATCGTTTAATACTTCTTTTAAGACTTTATGAATTCAAATTCAGGCCCATGTACTTACAGAATTAGATTTATTGTAATTAATATGACACTTATCACCTTAGGACTGCATGGCTTACGCAGTGGCTGGGCATCTAGCTGCTATGCAACGTGTCGCGGATTCAATTCCCGCACGGAACACCACTTTGTGTGACTCACAAATCGTTGTTTCGGTTCTGGATGGCTTGTGTGTGTGTGTGAATTACGCACCCACGAGTCACGACACAGGAGAAAATTCTAGTGTGGTGCAAAAAAACTTGAAACGAGAAACTCTAAATATATGTACTACAAACTGCATACCTAATATTACTTTTATAAAATCTAATAATGTAATGTAAAACCTACCGCACTTACTTTCTTGAGGAATTAAATGTTTAATAGGTACAACAGCTTATCCTATCAACTTACCAAGGAACGACCCAAGAACCATTTAAAAATTTCGTTTATAAAGCTCAAACCAACCTTGTACTATTTGAAACGAACTGTACTAAACCGGGTAACACGGCAGCACTTGTCCTAAAAACGCAGCTTGGTACAAAAACTCGAAAAATAATAAATTAGCCCCTCCAAGCGACAAAAGGTATTGTAAAGGTCAGGGGATACAGCCGCGAGACGAATGCTGACCATTCATCTCTCGTTATCTACTCCGCCCTGCCCGGACAATGTTGTACTTTACGCCATTCTGGTTATGAAGGGCATCGAGTATTTATATGTACTCATTGTCCATAATAATATCTACTTTATAAATAGGTTTTTTTTAACACTTAAGTTACACTGTGACTGCTGAAGGTTGGTTCTAGAGTACAGCCCTGAGGCACTTTCTTTTTGTTAGGAGAAAGTCCTGAAAACAGGGGGCCAATTCTTGGCTTTAGAAATGGTGGCGAACTCGACAAAAATGTCGAATAACGTCATTTTTTCGACAAATTTTAAAAGTTTCTTTTCTGAGCATATCAAATCCGAGATTTGTCGAAGGCTAACGTTTGAGTTCATGTCGAGTGCTTCTGATTGCAGAGATTACATCATTTCTGAGTGAATTTGTTGAGTTTTAGACTATATGTTTTCTTTTCTTTCGTTTTTTTAATTCTAAAATTTAGGTGTCTAGACCTAAGCGTAGTGCACACACTTTCTTCCAACGGTGTCAGGTGCGCGGTTTGTTTAGCGGAGTAGGTCCGATTCTCGGGTCGGCACAAAGTCAGGGTTGGAAGAAACCGCGCGTTTGCCGGCAGAGAGTGAGTGGGCGCACAATCTCGAATAGTATGTAGGCTGCGTGACGTCACAGACGCGCACGCTGCTCATGAATATAAAGAGTCCCGTAGTAACTTGAAACTAGTAGAGCTTTTAAATTTAGCATGTCTCACGATAAGTACTATTCAAAACCAGCACATATCCATCGACCCGTTATGACTAACCAAATATTAGTGCTACTTTTTACATATTATGCACCTCTGCTAAGTTTTGAGGAAATAAAACGAAAACCACACTTTTCTGTATATAAAAACAAGCCAACGGGCCACAATCACACGTGAGAAATAACTTTCCAACTAATTCTATACTTTATTAGCAACTACTGCAACAAAATAACTCAGCAATTTCCTAATAAAATCTGAAAGTACAAGTAAAAAACTTGAAATATTCGGTTTCCTTCAAAGCAATTAAAATTCAGCCGCGTATGTTCGTGATTCAAGAAAGTAGTTGGTCAGAAAAAAGTTTCGTAACACGGAAATCGTGTGGCAACATTTTACCTTTTTTGTTGAATTTAATTACTTGGCAACATTATAATGTATGGCGGTTGCACGAGTTTTAGTACTCTAAATTTTCTATAGAGAATTTTCTTAGGAGACTGAACTTGATATTTTATATTAATATAAGAGTATGTTTAATATAAAATATTAAGTTCTAGGTTATCAGAATAACCAAACGCCATTAAATGCAAAATTTAAAAACGGATTGACTACAACTCGTCTAGTGAAGAGAATCTTGAGTGCCCAAAACTGCGTGAAAATCCTAGGTCCATTCAACAATAAGGGAGTATATTTTTTATTTGTGAAATGGACGGCCGTCTCCATTGAATTAACATCAAGGTTTCACGGAATACCAGCGTGAAAGAGCACTTCTGTTGTGTTTTGTCATGTGAATGGGGTTACTACACAGAACAGAAAATTATTCCGTGGGTTACTAGAAGCCCAAACCTTCCACATATCCCCATCTTAATCATCCCCTACTCTCAAATCCTAACGAACCACATCAGACCGGACTTCCTTGGAGTTACGGGTGACCATGGACAGCGTCGGCTGCTCGTCAACAGGTCCTTTTGCTGACCAATTCCATAAAAATAACGTTTCTATTACCCAATTCCTCTAAAAAACGTATTTTTCGTACCAAAATCGAAATCATATTATGTGTAACATACGATTCTTGGAAACCCCGCACATTCGACAGATGCGTCAACCATTTACTGCTTAACTAAGTACATTTGGTTTTCTACGAAAATGTACCAACATGTTTTTTGTTTTTTTTTTTCGGAAAATGGCATTTTTTGTCTTTTTGCTGATACCTGTGTGGTGTGAAAATAGGATAAGTCCGGGTTTTGACGTAAGACCTTTACGCATTTGATTCCCTATGGAATCAATGTTGACAGGGCTTGCTACGTGTGATTTTTTGTTGTTTTTTTTTTACTTCACACATTTATTTTCCTGCAAAATCAGTATTATAGTTGTTTTCTAGTGTAAGACTATGGAACACATTGATCAAGCAAATATGAATGTTTGAAAGCGAGGTTTTACGTTTGATATAAGGGTCAAATAAACTTAAATTAAACTAACTGCCGACGGAACATTAATTTTATTGTTTTAAAATTGGATCGAATTAAAAAAAACAATGAGCTTATAGTTCATTGTTTAAAGTAAGTAAAGTATTCTCAATTAATTTAGGTCATCATTTTTCATTTAACCTTTGTGACTCTAATATGTAGTACGTAGAACTAAAAAACTAACGGGAATTTTAAGACCGAATACCAAAAGATAAAATCGATCAATTCCAATTTCCTTAATAAAGCCAAGCGTTGAGATGAAATGTCATTATATGTTATACATCGCCGTATATGTACGCGGAATGTACTTTCATTTCTCACATAGCGCGCAATGAACGTGACGTGCATACAAAATGTGTTATACGCTAAATCAAAGAGTTCATTTTTCATATAAATGGTTCGCCATCACGTTATGGGATTTTAATGTGGTTTTCGAACAATGAATGGTGGGGATTTTGTTATATAATATTATAAGGTTATGATCTGTGTGTTTTTATATATTCAGGTATTCCTCTCTAATTTTTTTTAAGTGATATGGCGGCAATCACGCCCCCAATACTAGAGAAGTTCCAAGTGCGTTGACGGCCTTTTAAGGATAAGGGGCTGTGAAGATTTCGTGTTTGGGGAGGCTTTAGCTGAGGGGAAGAATCTGATCTCCGGTAACCAGCCTCACACGGAGAAACACAAAGCTATTGTTCATGTTGTCATACTGGTTTTCTGACAGCCTGTGGTATCACTCCGGTCCATTCGTGCTTGGCATAGCTCTCCCACAATGAGGCGATGCTAAGCAAATCCTTCCTTCTTCCTTGGTCAAGGTTTTATACCAAAAAGCGGGAGAGGAGGAGATAGATCACCTGATCAATAGATCATCATTTGGAGTAAGCAGCCAGAGTCACCAATGGACACTCGCCGCACTGAAGTTACATGTGCGTGCAAATAATATCAGTATTATCACCGAGTCTGTTCATCCTATTATTCTACCCATCCTATAGTGACTAACACATGACGTTACACAAGTGACGATATTAAGCCTTACCAGGTAATGACTAAAGAACAAATGTCATCCCACGCCCACACTCCACAGTCTATCTCTAACAAAACATAAGCGTGGGACGATACACAGAAAGTAGTATAATCTCTCAACATTTTTAATTAGGTAGGTACCTACATAGGCTGGTTATGAAGTTCGTTCAGACATTTTTTTTTTCAAATTAGAAAGAGTAGTTGTTATCTTTTTCAAAATCTATTAATTTTGTGATCATTGACCCTTTTAACAATAATCTTCGAACCGGATTCACGGGTTCAAGTGGCCCACGGCAGAAGAAAGTACGGTCCAGGCGTTGTTGACGAAAAAACATAATGTTATTAAACATGTTGAAACTGGTAGGTATTCATGTTCTAACTTTATATATGACACAATGAAACAAGAGAGTAATAGAGATAGAGTCAAAAGAGAGAACAACAAATAAAAAATGCGGTCAATTTTAACTACACATTTTTGAACACCTGCGGTGAAAAACAAATTGAAGTAACATAAAGTCACATTGTTTCTCTAAACAATTAAAACAAAAGAAATCACTAGAACAAAAACAAGTTACGTACATTTTTGAATTTGAAAGGTCAAATTAAGTTCGCCTACACGCACGGTAGGGTTGAGAGATCAAAGGGACAGTTAAAGGTTACCGAATGGTTTAATTTGCATAAAGATAATTGTGAGACGGAAGAATCTTTGTTACAGCTAGCGAAGTTTCTAGAAATCAAGTCATTTCTAAACATATTAGACTCTTACAACTAAGTTAAAAATCCGGGAGTGTTAAAAAACCAAATAAACAAATTAATTGCACATTTTACTAATTATATTAAAACTACTTTTTTCAATTTCAGATATACATATAAAAGAAATGCTGTTTAAAATTAAAAGATCAGAGAGTATGACTTAATAAAAAAAAAACTTATATAAAAATTTATAAAAAAAGTTATTTTCGAGGCGGGACGAAGTTTGCTGAGACAGCTAGTTTTTAATACAAATTCAAACATTTAGTGTTCAATTTGAAAAATTGAAAAAAAAACAAATCTGACAGTGCAACGCGTCGCAGGTCCTGCACGGACCAACTCTTTGAGTGATCCACAATTAATTATTGATCAAAATCTATGTGTGATGTGTTTAAGAAATTGTATGTAAACGCATCCACGATCCTCGGAAGGAGAATTTTTTTTTTTACGTATGCTGTATACCTATTCCTTCCGATTACACAACGTATATATATGAAAAAAAATGTTTTATTATTATCTTTTCCACGTACTTTAACATGTTTGATAAAACATAATTATATGAAATAAATAAATGTATTTCAAGATATATCTCTCAAAGGTTCTTCTTCCCCTTATAATCAAAACGTTTACCTATTACAAAAACACTCTCCTTAAAATAACATCAAAAACATAATTCAATATCTTACAAAAATATCTTCCACGAATATTCAAAGGCTTATAACAATTCTTAAACGATTTCTATGTAAACTGGAGGAAATACCTAAACTGCTTTGATTAAACACGTATGTCTAACAGAAAGGCAATATACGCAGACTCCCACGCAAAAACTGTATCTCGGGCACTTACAATACCATCCTTATGTACTAAGGATTCTAGAGATGTGACTACACGGATCCAGATACAGGTGATAGTAATAGTAATTATTTTGTTCAATCATGAATTAGAAAAATATGAGTGATGATACAACGGGCTCACAGGAACACGGCATGATACAATGCTTGCGTTGTGTTTCGATATGTGATGGGTTACCGAAGGCCAAATATTTACCCCAACCTACAAACCCCTAGCTCCCAAAAGACCATTTCTGCTTTAATTCTATTATTCCCTCGGTTATAAGAAAGGATAGTAGGTTTTTCAATAACATAAGTAAAATACAAATACATTAAAATGAAAAACAAGATAAAAGGCCGTCATCAATATTTTATATCGGTTCTGGTTAATTTTGATTTCGGATATCGAATAGTTTCGGTTACAGTTTACGGAACTTCGTTACGTCCCTACGTACATCCCACGCGTCGGTCCCAGGAAGCGGTTGGATGACCCAACGAAGGTACTGATACTAGCGAAGTTTTGAAATATGCTACAATGGGTGGGTCCTTTATGTTTACGATTTTGTTATACAATTCTAGGATCTTTTGGAACTTTTGAATCAAAATACCCCTCGTATTTTGATTCAAAAGTTTCATAACAGATATGAGGTATTCTGTTTATATGTATTATTTTGCTGAATTGTTATGGAAGAGACGATAAGGTATTGTTGTAGGTGTGGAAGCGACGTGGATCTTTTTATTGCTTTAAAAATTTCTCACTCTTATGATGAGGTATTGATAATCATAAAATTATACATCAAGGTCAAAACAATCAATGAAACTCGAGTAGCCGGTAGCAGCGCGACAATCGCCGCGTCGCGTGTCGCGAAATGCTGCTAATGAATATGGGCCCCTAGCATGGCTTGAAACTAGTCGAGTATCTCGTCAAATTATTACGTGAGTAAGTCGAAAACATCATTATTAATTTAGAATGTCTCACGAAAGTTCTTATAAAAAATCAATAAAACAATGTATTTATTTTTTAAAATAGGCCATAAAATTGCACTTTTACACGTCAAAATTATTTGTAAAAAACTAGATGAAGCCGGCTTTTCCTATCTGAATACTCCGTCTCTCCGAATTTGAATCAGACTTCGATCCACGCCAGTGTTACCACTATTGTCGACTACCGATTTTGACGGGAGAAGGCGTGTCGGACTCTTACTGACTAAAAACCATCCCGTTCTTTCTACTACTCGAGGCCGAGGTTGCGATACATTATTGTGCACGGCATAGCCCTGTTATGCCCAATCAGTGGTTTTCTTTTGCCTCTTTGGCCTCAAAGAGCTAATAGTCCGAAGTGTAAGCTGTCATCTTCTGAAGAATGAGGATGAGAAAAATTAATACGTATTTATAAATTCAAATTTACTGATCACTGGTAAGGTGGAAGGAAAGAGACCTAGAGGCAGAAGTCCGATACGCTGGACGGATCAGATTCGCACCACTCTCAACACTACAGTCCATGATGCTCTCCACCCGGCTTTTTTTTTTGTGAGGGGAAAAATCATCAAATGACTTCTCCCGCCCAGGGCCGGGCATGAGGGAGTGTCAGAATCTTACTGACTAAAAACCCTCCTGTTCCTTCTCCTACTCTGTGCCGAGGTCGCGGTACCTCATTGCGCTTACCCCACAACCCCGGCTGAGATAGAAATAGATGGCGGAGAGTAATACGCAGTACACTGCTTCCACGAGGTGGTCACGACCCTCAGCACTGAGGAAACCGACGCGACGAGGGGAGGATAAATTTCACATCGCTATTACGCTTTGGATGGAAAATAGAAAGTGTTAATATTATTGCTTATTCTTTCACAATGTTAGAACAGTTCTGTGCCCAGCAATGGGAACATTTTCAGTTTTCAGACTCGTGACGTATTTCGTGGTAAATACCAACTACCTACGCACATATAGGTACCAAAAATACAGAATACTTGTAATACTGCTCTACTCGTGTAATATTTGCCAAACAAGTGACTGCTTTGAAGTTCCATAGAATTTCGTAGAACTAGCAAAATAGGATTATTTCGCTTAAAAACTTTAAATTGTATATTTAACTTGTTTTGTAATATTAAAGTTGACTATATGTAAAAAATGTTTTGTGTGTCATTTAAAAAATATTTACTTATTGTAAACAGAACAACAATGAACACAAAAAATACATATACACGTTATCCAAACTAATATTATAAATGGAAAGTAACTCTGTCTGTCTTTTCGTCACGCCTAAACTACTAAACCGATTTCTGTGTACAGGCATAGTTTGTAACTCAAGAAAGGACATAGGATAGTTTCTATACAAATAATCTGCAGGAAGTCACTATTCCACCGAACGAAGTCGCGGGCAAGAGCTAGTAAAAATATATTGTTTGCAACTTTTGAGAACAAACAGGTATGGCTGAAATGTCATAAATATAAATATTACATATATAAATGTATACCTAGAACACATAATGTAATAATGAAATTGTCATTATTTTGACAAAATAGGTAATGTGAGATTTGGTTATCGATAACTTCACAAATATGAATATGTGGTAAAAATAAATTCATTGTTCCATTGCTACATTGAATACAAAATATTTTACATACATTACGTACTTTCCTAAGCTTTGTTTATTTGGAATATCACAGGTGACGGTGAAAGGACTTCATTCATACATCTAATTAATTAAGCCCATTACAAATTACACATTGTGATCAAAGCGAAAATTCTTTGAAAATATCAGACGATTTAAAATCATTAGTCTATTGAAATAGAGTTTCGATTTCGTTAACACAACAGGCTAGCGAACGTGGGCGGCGCGTGGGCCGATCGAAATACAAACAAAAACACAAAAACGATTTGTTCTACTAATGAGAAAATGACAGAACCAAATATTTTGTACAGAAATAATCTACTTAACAACCTTTTTCCTTGTTCTTACGAAAATATTTGTCAAAGTATTTTAAAGTTAACGGTGAGTGGCATTTTCTAAAGATTAAAATCATTTTTATTTTAAGGTCGTAATGGTGACTCTTACAATATGACGTCTGAGAAGTGTGTCATGCCACAAGCTATTTTTTTTTATTATACTTATCTTTGAAATATACCATTTTTTTATAATGACACGAAACGAGATCTATCTTTCTCTCTCTCTCTCTCTTTCTTTCACTCACTATCTCTCTCTCTTTCTTTCTTTCTTTCTCTCTCTCTCTCTCTCTCTCTCTCTCTCTCTCTCTCTCTCTCTCTCTCTCTCTCTCTCTCTCGATCTATCTCGATCGCTCTCTCTGTACGTTTTTTTTAAATAAACGTAGACACGCACGAATACCCAGAAAGGGTTATGAAAGTGGCAGCTTCAAATTGTAAACAGAAAAATATTAGGAATATGAATACTCTTCGAGAATGTTCCACATATTTTCATTATTCGTTAATTGCTACATTTTCGGATAAAACAATATTTTGTTTGCTAACCGTTTTCTTACGATATTAGAAGCAGGGATACCCGATATGAATCTGGAATTTATATTGGGATCTTGATTAATAACGAAGAATTTCGAAAAATACTTTCGAGAGATTTTGGTATTTCGTATAGGATTAAATTAATATTTATCGAGGCACATATACAAATATTTTGAACACGGCAATGTGTAATTAGGAACAATATTGAATGCCTTTGGCCCTGTTCTTATTTCAAATTATTAATATTAATAATAAATATCGGTACATTTTCCTTAAGGAAAATTTTAATAATTTTGTAAAAGAAAATTGTTAAAATATTAGGTAAAATTTTTAGAAGAATTAATATTTTCTATGTAATATTAAATGAGTGGGGTTTAATGACTAATAAATTATTCATTATATTCTGTTTTCTGTTATACTAATAAATAGCTCCTATTTTTAAGTTTTTAAATTGACGTTCGATTTACAAATTTCGTCTCTCTCTGAATTCAATTATGGAAGTGAAAAATATTTTATGTATCGTATGTGTTGACTAAAGAGGACTACATCTATATATAAAAAAATAAAATTTAGTAACAGCATTGCAATTACGTGCGAAGTCGTGGTGCGTGGTGAGTCTATAAAATATATTGTAACAAATATATAAGGCTATAAAACAACACATTCAAGAAGACGTAACTAAACAGCTCTTAGCGTGATATTTCACGTCAGAGAATGTAACATCATGTTACTTTCCTAATTTGTCATGTTACTGACGTCGGCTTTTAAGGGGTGTCTACATAAACGTTATGTAGTGTATGTGAAGCATTTGTAACATGTATTATGAAGTAGGTTGTAACTTGTAACACTGGCTTTATTTAGTGTCAATGAATTGTCGATCAAACTAGATTTGAGGTATTTTACAATGCTTTTCACTTTGACATAAAATTCCAGCCAGTATTTTTTTCTCCTTCAAAATATTACTTAAAGGTTGAAGATATAATGCTTCTATTTTTCTGTAATAATACATCTTTACGTTTTATATAAATGGTATGTCAACCAAACAAGCGTAGAGGTTTAAGTAACGAGATTGATATTTCAACTAAATCTACTTATACCACTTACATTACTTACGTTAACATCAAAAGTAAAAAAGCTTATATTAACACTATCTTACTCCGACGAAAACACACGAGCGCATTACATACCCAAACAATTAATATCGTCTCAACAAACTGCTTTAAGCTATTTAAAAGCGAAAAGCGTTTGACATTCTCACATGCGGGCATTGTAAATATACTTACATTTGTCAAAATACCTAACTGAATATTTCCTCGAAATTTTCCGGACTACGGGCGGTACAATCGGTAAAAGTACTAGTTGTCTGGGTGGAGATATTTGTGAGGTTAAAGCTATATTGCAGTGTGCATAGTAATAAACGTACGTAGCCTTACCCTGTTTCTAGAAAAGTCAATGAGATTTTTTTATAATTTTTACCGTCTAAGTCAAAGTCATTCATTCCAACTAAACCATAAATAGGTACTTTTGAAACGTCAAGAAAGCATTACAGAACCCTTGTATCAAGAAGTGTTATTGGAGTCACTTTTAACTATTTCAAAAAAGATGCATCTTTTTGTTTCCTTTTTAATATTGTGTCTTTTATATTTTTGTATAGTCATAATGAGTTATTGTAATACATAACTGTTAGTTTTCGCAAATAATATTAATATCAAACAATTTTTGTGCAGGATATACATATTATATCAATTTATAGTAATATTATAACAAGCTGTAATGCACAAATGTATAAATACTAACTATATAACACAAATACTAAATAATTTCCGGATTTTTAACAACATATAAACCTTCAGCCCGATCTTCAGAGCTAAGAAAATCTTATTACAAAAATCTAACTTAAACAATCTACCTAGCTTCATGTTGCTCTAAAAGAAATTACAAAAAACGTCACTATGTTTTATTATAAAGAATATGTATTCTGCATGCGAGCGTATCTTTTGCCGATTGTACTTCTACACGTAGGCACTTTATATTCCGGGGTCCTGTTCGCGAGTGATGGTCGATATTAAATCCAGTAGCCGAGTATGCCACGTTTATTGCTACTAGAGAAATGTTCGACGGTATTCGAAAGATATTTTTGGCGAACTAATATTTATGTTGACGTGAAAAATTTTGGTGATCGTATTTATATACTATGTAGAGATTTCAGTACTAAGTTTCCTATAATTTATATGTATAGCTTGACTGTTTTACATGTACTGTTTTAACTAATATATTAATTTATAGTATGATAATAATATTAGATTGATAGAATACTTGTATTATTTTTGTTGTCCTACAAGTAACAATGTACTAAAAACTGGTATAATTATTAGAGATATTATCGGGAGTTGCGGGTGCAATCTCAATAATATATATCGCGGCCCTGGTCTGAATCAGGAAAAAGAACGGCGTGGTTTTTAGTCAGTAAGAGTCTAATACTCCCTCTTACTCCACCCAGAGCGAGAAAAGTAATTCAATAATTTCCTTCCCTCAAAAAAGGTGCTATGTTATCTTTATTATTACACCATCATCTTAGGGTTATTTTACATTCCAAATTTTATTTCAATAAAATCAATATACCTATAATGATATTAAATTAAAATGACCGAGACAATGAGATCTTGACTTGATTCGTTGACAGACAACCGTCATTTGTTTGAATAACAAAGTCAAAAACGAATCAGAATAATTCTATATAAAAAATATACTCGTTAAATTCAAAAACAGTTGGTAATATTTTAATTCATAATTAAGTAGGTAAATGAAACAATACAAGCCGGTTCAATGCAGCCAATTAAAATTCAAATCTAACTTCAGCAAAATAGAAACTAAAATACAATCTAACTATGAAACCCAATAAATAAAGTTCCGTTGTTCGAAAGTTCGGTGTAATTTTACATTTTGTATTAAAGTTGCAAAATATACGTGTACAGAATTAGTCTTGTGCAAGCCTTATTGGTAGCTCTGGTCTTATTATGCAAATTGGTTGCTCTGAAAGGGTTGGCACAGACTTTATTTATATTTCGACATTTCTACAAATTTTCTTCCCCAATTCAAAGTCAATATATTTAAAGTTAAATGCATACATATGTATCATCCGACTCACATCGCCACACACTTTACTTCTGGACCCAAAATAACCCTCAATCAACGCCCGCCGTGAAAGCTTTAAAAATGTCAATGTCACCAAAAATTACATAGGTAAAGTCCGAAGTAAAAATCCGTGTTCCATAAAATGAAAGCAAAATTCAAAGCGTGAGGGAAAATGCCTAATTTGAACACGGAAAAACTAAAAGGTTCTAGTTCCACCTGCCACAGTAACCCTTAAAATAAGCCTCAATTAAGTAAGCGGGGGGGGGGAGGTAGGGGTGTTACGTCACACACGTTTATTCCACTATCAACACGCTTTAATATTCGCTCGCGGGCTGTCACGGTGTGACGTCGCAACATGGCCGCCGCAATCACCGACGAGTGGCGTCGTGTCATAGGGTTGAGAGACGTTTATGTTGAGCGCGGGAATTGAGTGAACTGTTTGCGTTTTCGTTGTGATGTGAATGAAATGAATGTGATTTTGTACTTGATGATTGTGCAAATCCAAGGTTCCGTAACCGTTTGTGTGTATTTGATTTGAAAATTGTTATTATTTAGAGTTACATGATAATGACATTCGAATCGAATGGTCCTTGTTGTTAATTAGGTATAGTTCCATCGATTTTTTAAGTAATTCATAGGTACAGGTTATATTTGGTAATGTCTAAGTTATGTAGTAACTATTTTCCGTTATCTCTCAAATTAAATAAAATTGGAACCTTAAAAAAACTTATACACTATGAAACTTTATTATGTTTAAAAATAATTATTATTTTGTCTAAATTTTTTACTATTACTTCTTTGAACACGTAGGTATTTATAGACAAATAATATGTACATATGCCAATATGTTACGTCAGCATAAATACTTTGATTTCTAATATGAAATTAATCACTACAACATTTCTACTTTCCTTGCCAACCCTATTCCATTACGAGACTCGAGTCAAGTGTGACATTAACCGGGATGTGGAATTGCAGGTATCGACCTAATTAATTAGTTAATTGAATTTAAATTATTAATCGTATTTAGGCTGTGAAATACTTGGATAAAAGAAACAGGGCCAATCCCCCTTCCCCTCCCCAATCCCTAAATCTCAGAAACCCTAATCGGGAAAAGGCCGGTAAGGCTCTCGAAACTCCATTGATGTTGCGTTAATCCATGGGCGGCCCCAACTGCTTACCATCAGGTACTTAGTATGGTCGTTTGCGGTCCTATTATATAAAAAGTAACAAAAAAAGTAACTGATTAAATGAACAAATCTATCGAACATTACTAATTTCGTACCAAAAAACGCAAAAATAAAAAAAAATACTCTTCAAATTTAAATAACATGTCAAATAAATTATTCAGAACCACAAAAGGTACACGGAAACAGAATATCGCATCAAAAATAACAAGGAACTTTATTAAACAAAGTTATTCACTAACGTATCATGCTAATATTCCCCTGTCTCCTCAACTTGGAAATATGTCTGTGACCAATAAATTTGTCGTATGGACTTATGAGCAGACACTTCTATCAATATTCGACCACCGTCCCGAGGACCGAAAGTTTGCCAATAGTTTTGGGCCTTACGATATACTTGTACATACGATATAGGTTGAACATAGTGATACTTTTGTTCTTATACGCGTGTATACTGTTATATCGTTTCTTGATACTTTTTTGTTTCTAGGCAATTGTTTGCCTGTCTTGGCCTCGGTCTAGAGCAGAAGACGAGAGAGAACGGTTAGTTTTTAGTCAGTAAGAGTCTGACTCTCCCTTCTCTCCATACCCTGGCCAAGAGATGACATTTAATGATGTTTCTTGGAAAAAAAATGGTGATTGTTTGCCTTATTCACCGAATAGTGTTTATGAGAAACCAATAGATGTACATTTTTTTTAAGATTTATTTACAGATGTTGCTATGCAGCTATAGGGATTAAATCTTTGATTTTTATCTGCTCTTTTTTTGATGGAGGAAAATCAACAAATGACTTTTTTGTGGAAGGGAGTGTCTGACTCTTACTGACTAAAAATCTCCCTGTTTCTTCTTCTACTGCAGCCCATTGCCGCGGTACATTATAACCCTGGCACCCGGTTCGCATCATGATTAACAACTGCTTAGTTGCTTGTGTGTTAGCAAGTGACTGCCGAGTTATTTTTTTCAATTGATTCAATAATAGTACAAAGTTTTATATGTTTCTTTCAGTCGAAACAAATAATTTGGAAGTACACATAGTGTATGGCAAAATCTTATAACATGGTACTTTTTACATAACAGGTGGAATATGAAAATAATATACAACTTATTTTATCCCACAAAAATCATGTGCCAAATAATTCTCTGGCCATTTCTCTTCATTTCACAGTACCTCAATAAAAATGCAATAACAATAATTTATTATCATTTCACTGAAGATTAATGAAACAATTAAATTTTTATAACTTATCCGCGGTGGGTTTATGATATATTCTTTTTTTTATTTTTATTCGTGAGCCGTTGTTTTAATACGGTGACGGCTTTACCTGTCGCCGTAAAACCGAAGATTAGAAATGTTATAAAATATGAATCGTAAATTTTTAGATGACAGACTGAAGGTATACTTTGGGTTGACCTTTGAATAAAATAATTTAATTTAAAATAGAACTAGCTGTCCCCCGAGAATTCATTCGCGTAAAAGTCAAAATCATTTATTTCAATTAGTCCCATACAGGCACTTTTGAACATCGAACAAATTTTTAAAGATATAAAGTGTCAGTCTGTCGGCCAGTCCTTTTAGTGAAGCTATTCGCTCGTTCCAAAGTGTAGATTCCGATGGAGAAGAACGAGCAAGAAACTCCATGGTTACTCTTTTTAAATCAGTATCACATAAAGATTCTTTGATACATTATTTAGTTGGTGGCGTAGCTTGCAACACTACATGATGACACTCGAAATAGTGTAGCTTCCCGAAAGTAAAAGATTTTTTCGAATCGATCAAATACATAGTAGAGCCTTTTCAACACAAACAAACAAATCACTCCTCTTTATAATAATAAATAAGTTAATATAGAATAGTAAAAAAATACTTAAAAATATGGAAAATGAAATGGCTTTAGAAAATGAAACAATAGACGCTGCTTGCATGACAGCCACATAATGACAGTACCAGCTAACAAAACTAACCAGAATACTCAGGACCTTTATGCCTCAACATATTTATAAAATAGTTCCATTATACAAGAGCACCTTTAGATAAATCTTCCGTCTAGCTATAAGCAGTGTAAGCACGTCACAGTACCTTCCAGTCGCTGCAACTCTTCCGATTAAAAAGCCATCGGGCGTGCACCGCGTAATGGATTTTTAATGATGTTGTACCATTTACGCGTCCTAGCCGATATCTAGCCCATTTTTATAGTTCTGAGATTAGCTAGCTCTGAAACATCGTACGTTTTGCTGTTTATAAGATTTAAGCTATGACGACAAACGTATGTAAATGCCTAAAAGAGCCAAAAGACTACCACAGACGGTGCTCTACGAGTATTAGGGCTAATGAGCAAATAGCTTCACTAAGAAGACTGACTGATAGACTGACACTTTTTATCTTTAAGCTTTGCTTGACGTTCAAAAGTGCATGTCAATAAATGACTATGACTTTGAATTTGAAAAAGTTCAATCGGGGTTGAGGGACAAGCTCAATAAGGTCCAGGCCTCCAGGGCAGGAGAAGGATAGGGGGAGTTTTTAATCATTTAGAGTCTGACACTCCCTCTCGCCTCACCACAAAAAAACTCATTTGTAAATACCGAAATCGTGAAATGCATGTAATATTTTTGATATAAGACAGCTATCTAATACATATATACACACACAAAACTCAAAACCAATAGCAACTTTCGTTAAATATAATATTGAACATTTATCCCCTATCTCCCCTAAGCACACACTCATACTTAATGCACATAAATGCATACTCATTTCTCTCCTTTCCCCTCAGACGACGTTGAGCCGGTCTAAAGGTCCCGACTCTCCTCAAATAAATTAATCCTACCGTTTGAAAAATTCCTTCAGCTGAATTTTCTTGATACTAACAGAATTTGCCTGAACATTTTGCTGAATTTCAGAAAGTTTTTCTTTTTTATGTGTCTTATTTGAATTTCGGTATAAATGAAGTGTATATAGTGTGATCTTTAAAAACATTAATTTACACATATATGTAATTTCTTATCCTGAAGTGGACTGTCAATGTATGTGTTATGTAATGTGGATAGGTCAAGCAGAATCACTTTATTATTGATTTTTCATTATTGGCACAGATTAAAAAACTCAAGGTCACTTGCAATTAACGGACAAAAAGTTTGTCTGTTTAATTTTTCTGTCAAGTTTGTTGAGAAAATAATTACATTTTTTTTATGAAAGTTCATTTATTTATCTAACATTAAAAGCGTCATATTTTATTGGTTACATGATCCACAAGCGAGCCTTTATCAAAAATTCCAATTTTCGCCATAAAATATTTTACATCTTGCAAAAAATATCGCATAAGCCGGGACGGTCCTATGAGACTTGGCTCCTAGCAACTCAAGTCACGAACTGACCATAAATTGTATAAAGACGTTACATCGTCAAACGTTTAAATTGTTATAATATCTATAAGTTTATTACCTAAATGGCATTTGAAAACTTTGTCTTTTACGAGTTATTTTAATTAATGATCCTTTTGAACGTGTTTGCCGAGGGTTTTTTTTAATAAATAAGATTTTCATGTAACTACTTGTATTAAGTATGTTTTTTTTTATTTTTTATGATCTCATTTTGCCTTATATGTAAATTTTAATACGATTACTGTTTTTTTATTATTATTTTTATTCAATGCTACTGCTATAACAGTGTTACAGAAATATTAAAAACTATCACTTTAGCCAATTCAATTGTTTCATTAGTTCGTTGATCGTAACTGTGATCCGGATCGCTTAAAGTGTTATTAGGGTTATTTTCGGTTTTTCTAAAATTTTTCAGTTACAACACGAAGAAACTGAGTTGTGTTTCGGCATGTGAGTGCGGTTACCGCAGGCTCAATGCTTCCTCTTCCCCAAATCCCTAAATCTCCAAAACACTAATCCCCAAAAGGAAGGTCAGGTCTGCAGGTTTCCATGGGCGGCACTGATTGGTTACCATCAGGTAATCCACCTCCTCTTGTGCGGTCCTATCCCATAAGAAAAGAAAATTAAACAAATCAAAAACATGTCTCCTTAATTTTCACTATTCCGCCACTACTGAAGTCAATCAACCACGCTAAAGGCCCTCTAGCACGTTACACAAACAGGTGTGCTCTTTATTCCCGAACTCTCATAATCCGCGGAAACAACAATCTGACACGGCCGGAGGCTTTACTAGCTTTCACGGAGGTGAAACTCCGACAAACTTCTCAACTAGATTACACACTACTAGTTATTCATTATAGAAAGACCATGCACTTAGATTCTTAACACTGTATTTTGTGTAGGTTAACTATATTTCCAGAAAATTTATAATTGTAGTTAGTTGCCACATCTATAATGATGATGGAAGACATAATTAATGTATTCATATATTATTTTGAAACGTTAGTTTAGCGGTATTCATATATTTCTTACACTGACTAGGATTTTGTCTTCTGTGTTGGACGGTGGGCAGAATTTTTTTAATGTGTTGTTATGTCAAACTCTCACTCATCCTGCCTTTAGCAGTTAGCAAATCAATAAGTAAAATCTGTCAACGAGCTTACGGAGCATCTGGAGGTAAGCAATCGGCGCCGTTTATGGACACCCATAGAAGTTATGAGTGCGTTAACAGCCACATGAGGGTAAGGGATTTGGGAATTGGAGATGGCGGGAACAGATAGGGTACTGCCTCTGGTAACTTTACTCACATGGCGAAACAAAGCACAAGTGCTGTTTCACATCGATTTCCTGTAAGGCCGTGGTGTTATTCCATTCATTCTTTTGGACCACACTCTTGTCAGAGCGATAATGAGATCATCTTCATCTGCCATCCTTACGGTATAAATCCAGAGAAAAATCACCCTGTACACTTTATATTTTAAACTAGCTCTTTTAAGTGTGGGAGAGCCATGTTTCGGCACGAATGGGTCGGCTCAACCGGAATGACATCACGGCCTCACATTAAACCGGCGTGAAGCAACCACAGCGTCGTGTTTCAACGTGTGAATGAGGTCACCGAAGGCCCAATCCTTTCCCTCCCCAAATCCCTCCCCAATCCCCCAAATACCTAATCTCCCTCCAAAAGGTCGGCAACGCACTCGTTACTCCTCTGTTGTTCCGGATATCCATGGGCGGCGCTGATTGCTTACCATCAGGTAATCCGTCTGCTCGTTTGCCGACCAATCAAATAAAAAAAACTTGCAGTCCTAGCTGCAACAATTACGAGCACTGCTAAATCGGAGCTATTACAAACTGCCGCATAATTTCCGCTGCATTCCAAATTAGCTGATCCGAATCACCGAACCCCAATTCCGAACAAAAACGGTGTTACAACATAAAATAATTTAACAACAAAAGGTAATAACAACGATGGTGTGTAAACAGGAAATTGAACTTTCCCTCTTGATAACAAAGTTGGTAATTGGGAGTTCGCAGTTAGCTGTTTGGTCCTTAGAGCCGATGTCAACAGTCAACGTTATAATGATTATAATAACATCCATCTTCAATTCTGGAGTCTGAGTCTAATTTATTTCTAACCTAGAGCCCTTGTCTAAACCCAGAAAACATTATTCAGGCAAAGAGCCAGCATACGGCTAGTTATTTCCCGCCCCATTACAATCCAAGAGCTCGATGCAGGCTTTGATAGCTTCCGATGTATTTCCTGTAAACATAATGCACAGACTGACATCTTTTTTTTTCAAATATGAATGAACATCTGCCTTGCACAGCTAAACATTGGAATAATCTTTCGGAGGCGGTACTATTTAAGAAAAGACTTTTTTAAAAATCCGGTAAAGCGTTTCTTTCTCCTCGGGTGTTGTTGGGTGTCCATAACCAGCGCTGATCACTTACCATCATGTGAGGCAGCTGTTAATTGGCCTCTTATTTCATAAAAAGACTATTAAAAACTCTCTGAGATAAATTATTTAATCATAATTGGTCGGCGTTTGTCTTTTTTTTCTGACAAGCTGCTACCGCACGGTATTATATACTGCTCGACTCCTGTTGCTAGCTTGATATTGACCTATTGCCTTCCTCAAGAAAACAACTATAAAACACAAAAATATATATTTGATTGATTACTAATACATTTTAATTTTTTATTAATTATATTAAGTAGTAGAAGTAGTTTAAGCGGTAAAGACCTCTCTGTCTATGTTTTCTTCCATCCTAGTTATTTTAAATCTATATAAAAGTGTGTATAGAGCATCAATTCAGTTACATATACATATATTAAGACGACACATTCCTTCGTATTTGGCAATGTGTCAAAAAAGACACATATGATTTTCGCGTAATTACTGAAAAAAAACAGTATTTTTTTGTATTCACTTACAACTCAAATACTCGGTATATATTTTTTTTTATAAAATTTGATTAAAATGCTGATTGCCAAAGTAACGGTTAAGCGTTAATCCTAGTTATTTTAAATCTATATAAAGGTGTGTATAGAGCATCAATTCAGTTACATATATTTTCAATCACTTGCTAGTTTTGTAGTTTGATATAAAATACGTTGTCATTACTCAAACCTTCTCAGTTTGAGAAAGAGGCCTTTGCTTAGCAGTGGGCACTTATGTGGTGATGATGATGATGACGTTGTCAATAAACTTCTAACCCTTATTTAAGTTGCAAAAAGGTTCATTTTAGTCCTTATCCAATTAACGGTTTCTAACAATATTTGCAATCTCATTCCCTCTATCCATTACCTACCAAACAACAACAATGGTCGATACATAAACGACTATACAAAATGTCCAATTATCCATTGATGGTTGTTAAAAAATTATAAAGTCACTCTGGCTATGTAAAGCGGCAATCATTTGCATTGTCAACGATCCGTTTAAGAGTGACTCGCAATTTTCTGAGCCCAGCTTCCGAAGTCTTTGTGAATTGATTGATGTTAACTGAGATTTCTTTTTTATTTAATATTTTTATGAGGAAATATTTTACTAGTGGTTTTATGGACTCTGAATTTTTATTTATGTTTATCTCATTAAGCAAGCAGACACACGAACTGATTGCAAGCTTGGTACAATGGGTGTTGTGTAGTCACACTTAAATTGATATTTCTACCTTGAGGAGGTGTGGTATATCCTTCAATATTTTCAGCTCTTAGTCGCGCGCGCCCTTTCACTTACACCGCTCACAACCGATTGAGCTGTTAACGTTCGCACGTGCGCTAGAGATGACATAATGCTTCCCTCTCTTTCACTCATATACACTACAGGAGGAAAATCATCAAATTAGTTCTCCGGACTTAGTTGGGGCGGAAATGAGAGTCAGACTCTTACTGACTAAGAACCACCCCGTTCCATCTTGCACACACAACCCACTCGAACCCGTATGTGTATCACAAGCTTATTTACGTAAATTGATCGAACAAAATTTATTTTTTATGGGACAGGTCGACACGTGAGCAGACCCTTTATCTGATGGTAAGCAACACCAAAGGAGTTTAAAGTGCATTGCCAGGCTTTTGCATTTCTTTAGGGTTTTGAGGATTGACGGGACGGAACGGGATTCGGTAACCTGACTTTCACTAGTATTTTGTGAGGCCATGGTATCACTTCGGTTGAGCTGTCCCATTTATGCCAAAACATGACTCATTTATACATACATAAATCTAGTCAACACATCAATAGTTTTGAGCTAAGAGTATTCTGTTTAATGTTATTTTAACTGACCTGGCACTAGCTACAAACATGTTTGAAGAGTCTAACTAATATTTGTTTTAGAAATGGAACTCGATACATGTGACGCCCCAATCCTTCATTAACTATGTAAATCACATCTACAAAATGTAACTTAATGTTAGAAGCAATAAGTGTTATATTTACTGCACGTTTGGCGCAACTAATGACAAAACAACATTGGGAACAAATTGTCGTAAACTATGGGTGGATTTTTAGTTGGATTTGCGGGACAACTGCAATAATGTATCACAATCCCGGCTTGGAGCCGGAGAAGAAACAGGATGGTTTTTAGTCAGACAGTTCCTCTCAGCCTGAGCTCAGAGGAAAGTAATTTGTTGAAATGCCCTCTTAAAAGTATTAGGGCTTATAGTCAATTGGATGATGACAGTAGATTACCCCGCATAGAGCAACGTCTTATTAATATAAAAAAAAGAAATGAAAAGAAAATAATACATTTTACAATACTTCGATCAAGTAGAAATCCTAGCAATAAACTCGAATAAATTTAACAAAACATTATTGCAATATCTGTAGAGCATCAATTTTGAAGATAATAATATTCCAGCGAAGACATTTGCATGACCAAGAGTCAAATATTGGAAATGTTAAGGTGATCACACTCTTGGTTATTTGTAACGCTACTTTAAGTCGGATAAAACGTGTTTGACTTAGCATGGAATTAAAAATTGAATTGACCTTTTCTCATGTGAATTGTGCGTTTTTCGGCATCGACTCACACAACAACTTCAATCCCGTCTTATGTAGATGTTTGGCAGTCATCAACTGTGCAATTTTCTCGTACTACAAATTTTAAATTCATCATTCAGAGGCAGTATTTCCAAACCGATACGATCTTCTACTTTTCAAGGAACGACTCATTTAGTCTATCGTCGACGCCGTTTGCTTAGCATCAAGAGTTTCTTCTACTCGGGTGCCTCATACCTATTCCATAATGAAATAAAATGTTTTTTTTTATAGTATAGGAGGCAAACAAGCAGTCGTACCGACGACCTGATGGTAAGCGCTCGGCGCCGCCCATGGACACCTGCAACACCAGAGGAGTCACAGGTGCGTTGCCGGCCTTTTAAGAAGGAGTACGCTCGTTTCTTAAGGGTTCGAAGGTCGTATCGGTTGTACGGTGAAGATAAACATCGTGAGGAAACCTGGACTTATAATTTCTAATTATAAGTTTGAAATCGCCAACCCGCATTGAACAAGCGTGGTGATTAATGCTCAAACCTTCTCCGTGTGAGAAGAGGCCTTTGCTCAGCAGTGGGCACTTATAGGCTGATGATGATCGGTTGTAATTATAATAAATCTTTCTTAACTTTTTCCATCTATTCTTTTTTCATTTTTTAACACTAATCAAAATCAGTTTCCAGTCACCTTAGTAACTTTAACTTGTAACCTTGCGCTGTGTTTCAAGTTGCCGTGCGTCCGAACGAACTCAGTGTATAGTCACCTTAGCAATCGAGGGGAGGTTGGGGTGAAAAAACACATTGAACTTTTATTTATAGTGTCGAGTCACATTTTCACATTTAAATTCTGACTACAAAGAGAATGTTTTAACATTTTCTGTCAACTTCTACGATATTCTAATACTTTTGTTGATAAATTCAATTTCTCTTGATAACACGATAACTGTAGCAACGTGGCATATACATTTTTAGCTTAAAATAAAATAAAATTCAAGGTTTAGTAATAGTTGAATATTTTCGAAATAAAAAAACGTTATGGTGGCCCAACGCTTCTCATATATGAAGAAGCGGATGCGAAACCTAGCTGGCAATGATATGACAGTTTCTGAGTTTTTAATTTAGAAACCACAGACTAACAATATAGAAAAACATCGTGAGGAAACTTGGACTTAAAATTTCATAAGTATTGTGATGTGAATATTTGCGATAACGACTAATGAGAGAGAGCAATTCTGTGTTTTAGTCCGTCTTAGTTTTAGAGGGCGAAAAATCAACTGACCTCCCTCGTGACGAGAGAGAGTCTCTTCCAGAGGGAAAAACCACTCCATTCCTTGCTCAGGACCGAGGCCGTGGTAGAACTGGGGTTTGTTTTTAGTCTGTACCTATACGAGTATATACGAGAAGGACAAATAGCTATAACGATCAACAGACATATAGGCTTCTTGTTAACCATAAGGAAACACGAAAAAGAGTCTTAAATAAAATGTATTACGTCATAAAATCGGATGATTGTTTATACTTGGGACGTGTTAGATAGAGAACTGTTTTACGATCGCATTAAGCAAGAAACTCGTCAAAGTAGATGAAAGGCGCCTTTTAATCAAACCTGAACGATTTTATAAGATGCGATGTTCATTTTGTAGTAAAATGTAATGCAGTTCAGCGTTAAAATTTTGTTTAAACACATAAATTATCAAACTAAAGTATAATGTAAAACACTTAAGAATCATTTTACGATAAACAAAAAACTATTACTATAAATGCGAAAGTAACTCTGTCTGCCTTTTCTTCACACCTAAACTACTGAACCGATTTCTGTGAAATTTGCTACAGACATAGTTTAGAACTGGAGAAAGGATATAGGATAGTTTTTATACCAAAAATCTGCAGGACGTCACTATTCCACGCAAACGGAGTCGCGGGCAAAAAAAAGTAAAAATAAATCCTCCTGTCGTCCTGTAAGTCCAAGATTAAAAGGAACAAGTCACATAAAAATTTCAATAGATAATAAAAGCAAAATAACAACGAAAAACAAATTTATTCAATCCATTGAGTTTTCAGAAAAATAGTAGCAAACACATATAAATCCTCTTATTGCACGCGTACGTTTCCATCCCATCGTATTTATAATTTGAATAAGAATTTATCCCATCTTAAATCCCCTATTCCGCGGATATACGTCGGATGAGCGTACACAGAGAGTACTAGCTACGATTTCCTCAACTCCGTCATAATTTACTTCACAAAAAACAATATTTCCCAAAACTAGAATTCATAACGGGCACAATCGCTTTCAATCTTCACTCTAACCTCAAGGGGATTGTAGGAAAAAACAAAGAAATGGCCAAGTTACCCTAGATTTAGGGTCGGGTTTGCCCTACATCACTGTTACCCTAACTCCTCGTTAACAATCTTATGTTTTTAGATGTGTGGATTTACCCCACATCTTGCCGATCTCATTTGCTTTCGATTCTATTGAATTACGCTTCCTTTTACTGAACACGCTAGACGACGAGCCGATACGTTGACGAAAGGCAAACATTCGATATTTTAATGAGATCTATTGAATGTTTTAATTTAAATATGGCGAGTGATGAACTGAGTCAAATATCGGTTTATAAGACAATTGCGACAGAGTTGACATTTTTAATAAGAGTTATTATTAACCTATTATTGACTGCATAGTTGTCGCGGGGGCTGGGCAACGCCGAGTCTATGTTTCCGTCGATTCAATATGTAGATGTGAAATGATATTGCTTATGTCGTGTGTAATACAAACTGTATCTTTACATTAGCCTTGTCTCGCTGATTTCCCACCAAACCCTAAGGTTGGGACAGAATGCATCATGTCATTAAGTCCGCCTTATGTACCTTTGCTTATCATATGTATGTTTTCATTTGTAAAAGACATTATGTACAAGAACACCTTATAAATAAAACCTACAACTACCACTAACCGCATAGCCATCAGCTCATAAATATCATCATACAAAATTCGAATGTATTCGAGTCACAAGGAAAATATCCATATCACGTTTTCACAAAATACCCCCACTTACTAGTAAGTGAGACACCGGTTATCGCTAAGCGACACGGCATAGATAAAGTGCTATGCATTATTAAAACACTTCCACTACAAAAATCGACTTTATAGCCTGGAGATAAGGACATACACGTAAACGGTCTGTTCGGCCTTGATGGCATCTTTATGTGCTGTGTTATAAGAGTCGTTTTTCTAATTTAAGTGGTTTATCCACGATGTGCAGATAATCGTAAGTCCTTTCACTAGGTATAGTACAGCATAATATGCTAAGATAATTTTATATAGTACTAGTAAGTACATACACATTTGACTCAAAGGACCAAGGAAGAAGGACCACATTTTATTTCAAGCTAAGATTCAAGTGAATAACTGCGGATTTCCTTCTTCGCATGACACTTATCATAGATATTTATAAGATAAATGAACTAAGTGGTCGATTAAATAATTCTAGTTAAAAAAATATATAATTTCTCGTGACACAAAGTAAAGGGACCAAGATAAAGTCTAGCATCGATTAATATTTTTCTATTTATAAGTTCAACCTTTTGTTGGCACGTTACAGTAGACCTCAAAATCTGACCCAACGACCTCGTCTGCAGTTGGTCCCAGGGTAAGCATAGATACAGCATTGTCTTTAAAAGTTTATTCACATTTATTCGCTTGGATGACACTAACAAGGTTTATTTTAGACACATTTTCCATTTGAGAATTACAGTAACACTCTTTATATTTCAGAATCACATGATAAGTAAGTAATTTGACTGCACGGTTGACGCAGTGGCTGGGCAACTGGCTACTGTGTGATCCACAAATTGTTGTTTCGGGTCTGGGTGTGTTGTGTATGTGAATTTGTATGTTTGTAAACGCACCCACGACACAGGAGAAAATTCTAGTGTGGGGCAACGTTTATTTAAAAAAAAGTTCATCTTACGATTTTGTACCTAGAGGGTACAAAATCGTAAGATGAACTTTTTTTTATATAAAAATATGCTAATAATCCACACATATTATTATATTAATAGCTATTATCCAACAACATTTCCAATCTAGTCTAACTCCACTATAAAATAAACCAAATTTACTGAACCATAACTTTAGCTTATAATAATCCACTACTTCTATCAAACAGATTACCGAAATATTCTACCAAAATATTCCATCGTATAAATACGTGCTTAGCAACAGAATTCCATTAACACCTGCGTACAATATATTTATTAATACAAACACAAAATGTAGGTCCATCGTTTTATCAAACACATACAGTAACTGAAAACTCTGCGAATAATTTTAACATTCGACCTTTTAAAAGGTTTATTTTGGTAACCGTATTAATACCGTTACCTTTATCATTGGCAGTAATTACGGTACAAGGATGGTCTTCTTGTTTTAATTTTAATTATATTGGTCAGCAATACAAAAGGTTTCTGATTAAACACACATTAATTAATAATAATACTGTGTGAAGCTTCTCTTGAATTTTAATAGCACTTTTGTCGAATATTGGCTCTGTTGGCTTTACTCTAAGACTGTAAGATATATCACTATCAACTTTTGAGTTTTACAGTATGTTTCGCCTTCATTTTATATGTGATAGGACAATTGGGTAAACTAATGGTAATGGTGGTGGTCAGCAACATGCATCGCCACAACACCAGAGAATTTACAGTGAAGTTTCCATTTGGGGGATTAAAGTTTTGGAGTTTTAAGGATTTGGCCCTTCCCAATCCTGGCCTCTGGTAACATCCTTCACGCGGAATAAACATACACAAAAAAGTCTTTATATAAGTTTTGTACTCAGTAATCTGACGTGGCCCATAGTTCAAACAAATTGCGTTCCATATTCAAATTGTATCTGGAACATAGTGGCTATCCAGCTAATGTCATATATTAAACTTTACATATATCACCTGTTTTTGAAACGCTTTTATTTTTAAATAAATATTAAGTGTTTTGTTTCATCGTTCGTCGTTTCACATAGTGATTGCCAAAATTGACTCCTTATAAGAATCGTGTTCACGAAAAAGAAAAACGCCTGGATTTTATGAATAGACTGAGTGTTACAAACATAACATCTTACTTGAGTTAACTTACAGATCTTGGCTCCGTGACCCAACAAGCGTACGTTCAAGTATGTTTGCTGAGTAAGGGGTTCGATTACTATACAAGGGTTGAAGAATGTATTCTGAGTGTGGGTGTAATAGTAGTTTGGATGACAGACGGAATCCGGCAATAAAGTAAACCAAAACTTCTAAGGCAATCTATTTAAAATCGAAATAAAATTTACATTCGGTGAAAATTGTGGCACGTTAAATATGTATCACTTAAATAAGTATATTTAATCAGTGAAATCACAAGATTTTTTGATGGGGTAAAGTCGTATTTTTTTTCTGACTGGGGTGAGATGGAAAGTCAGGTTCTAACTGACTCTAATTCTAATTATGTTGCGTCTCCTGTTTCGAGACAAAAACCGCGGTGAAGTAACGAGCTCCATGTAATTCTAAATTGTGCTTTAATGCTAAATAGCGAAAAAAATATAAACTACACCGTAAACTTAAAAAATCCGATTCAGATTCCAATTCCGATTCCATTACTTAACCTAATAAAGAAAACGGAAAACTCATGATCGTCTGCTTTATAGTCAATCTTTGAATGTTGCAAACTGGCCTACAAAGCAATCACTTTTCCAAAACATAAAACAAAGCCTTTTTAAAAAATGTACAGATTTTTCCATAATTTCAACTTCGAATAATGTTTAAAGAGATATAGACGCCCGTTATCCGCAATTAGCTTAAGGTGAAGGTAGGAGCCGAGCGATTAGAACGAGCGACCATGCGAATGATGTAACTAGCTCAAGGTCAGGGGAGATCGTATCTTATTTTATATCTGTTTCATTTCAGGGGGCGTGATTTATAAGGGGATTTAGCAGGTAAATGACAATCTATATGTAACTGTCTTGGTACAGGAAAGTATTTTTGGTCCATGGGAAAGGAAAGTCACAGTCCTCATGATGAAAGAAGATTGTATTATGTATTCCTATCTGGATATTTAGTTCGTTCATTCTCTAGTTTAGAGTTTTTGTTGTAGTATATGGTTGGGCATTTTGGTCCACCGCGATGGTGAACTTGTTAAGCGAAGCGAAAAGTGAGTAAGACGCTGTACTGAAGAATGAACGAGTGGCTTTAAACAAGAAATTACACAACAAGCACATTATCGTAAATGATTTCGTTTCAGAAATATAGTGACACTTATTAATTGCAAGATCCAGCTTTCTTGGTTCTATAACAAGTCAATCAAAAATACCCATAAACCCACTTTACAATAAAATCAATAAAATTATGTCACAGACACATATTTGCAAAACGCAACAAATATTGATCGGTAGTTCATCGAACCGTTTTGCTTGACAGAATTACAAATATCGATCTTTACTTCTAGGAAACGCGAGTAAATAATAAATAGTACGCTGTAGCGTAGTATGGCGGACAAAAATGAAGCGATCGGCCTGTCGTGTTTAATTTATGCTAGGATGGGAGTTCCGCTCCAGTTTGGTACATGTCATAAGGAATAGCGAGTTCAGTGGCTTCGTACCGAAGGACCAACAATTTTAATCACAGTTGACAGTTGGTATTGCGAGCATATAGGTGGTTAAATACAAAGTTACTAGTGTTCTAGAAGCGAAGGGCTTATAGATATTATTATTATTATTAAACGGAATATACATAGGAATCAGTGAATTATCTGATATAAAATACAACTCGAACGAAGAGATTGAGATTTGTGATGCACCAATCAATTCAATTTCACCTTAATAATAATGTTAAATGCGCTGTAAATAGCCTTTACAAATAGATAATATCTATCGTAAATTAATACTAACTGCGGAACTAATGCTGGCTAACACTTGATTGCTGTACTGAATAGCTTCAGTGAGCGAGTAATGTACCCTGCATGTGCATGTATAAACCGCTTTAACGAACGATCCCACCGGGGTAATACTGTAATCACCCTGTACAGTGATCACTGTAGAGTTATTACTGAGGTTCATAGAGTTTAAATTCGAATAATTTTGAATAGTTTACTATACTTACCCACATATTATCTGGTCTATGGAACTTACTGTGGTAATATAAATGAAAAAACTTATTACAATAAATAGTTCATTTTTATATTTCTGTACTTAGGACCAAATTTCTACCTCTACGCTATTGTTACATCCAATATTTATTCAAGACTTCTTCTCTAAATCTCATTGCTCAGCGCTGAAGAGACAGATTTTTGTGTTATAATTTTTTTGTAATAAAATGCGGCAAACGAGCAACCCAATTACCTGACGGTAAGCAATAGCAGCGATATAGACATAGTCAGCCGTAACACTAGAACAGTTAAAGATGCGTTACCTAATTTTTAAGTGTTTGGGGATTTGGCAGGGAAAAGACTGATCTTCAGGTGACATCTTCCATATAATGTGATACAACGCAAGTATTTGTTTCACAACGGTTTTCTGTTAGTAAGTCCGAGTTTCGTCATTCCGATCGAGTCATCACAAGCACCAAGATCCAAGAAGCATGGCTCTCTTCATGTTAAACTAATGAGGTATTATGTTTTACGGCTTGCTTACGTAACTGCTTGACAATAATCTCAAATAGATTAAAGCCACGCTAGGCAAGAGCTAAAGTGAGAGATATAAAAACTACTTATATCTATTTTTTAAAACACCGAGTCAGACAATTCATCTTTTTGTCAGTGAACGTAATCGCTTTCAACTTGTACCACACACCATAAACCCATGACTAAGGTTAAACCGACACTCAATGGAATTTCTTTGTTAAAACCCAACTTAGTAAAACCTACAGAAGGAACTTTGGAAAATCAACCATTTTCACACAGTTTAAAGCTCAATTTTCATTGGAATTTTGCCATGAAGTTTGACAACAGCTTGCAAATTGTGATGTTTATGATTTTGTTGAAGGAATGTGAAGTATTTGATAATTATCTGTAGATAATATCACATTTAATAACACGACAATTATTTGTGAAATTCTTTTTTGTTGTTTAGCGGGATTCTAATGTTCCTTTCGCACTTCACTTGTTTTTTTCTCCTTTTGCCAGGCAAAATGAAACCTTAACTACAATGTCAGTAATTGAAATATGAAGTGGCTTTTCTAATTTCTCAGTGCACTCTCAGCTTTATCTAAATGATACTGTAGGTGTTTTTTTTTGACAGTTCATACAATAATTTATTACCTCTTAAATATATAACCGCTGGATTTTATAACATTCTGACATTTAATAAACACGTCTATATGTATAAATAATGTATGAATTTAAATAATTTGATTCAATATTTCTTTAAAAAAGATTTATAACAATTAACATAATATTGGTAAAGAATACAGATGAAAAGAACTTCTTAGAAAAACTGTAAAGATTTAAAAAAATCTTTTAAACTAACAACTACAAAATAAAATAGGACGTACTATTATTAAAGAAAATAGATTATTAATTGATTTCAATAAAAGTGAGTCTGGTACACACAGCATATAAAATTTATTTGTCATGGCCTAGACTTGCATCACCTTTCCACACATTCAATGGTCAGTTTATAATAATTACTACAGTTCACAATACATTCTTTAACTTCTGTTATCTGCATATTTGTTAACGAATAAGTATATCAGTTTTTATTTAACGATTTTAATTATTAATTGAAACTTGTTTACCTTCATTCTATAAATTAACTATCGTAAGACATTCCTTAGCGTATGTTATGAATAAAAGTCCCTAACTTGAAACTAGAGAACTTTACCAAGTTAATTCAAGTGCTTAAGAATTAATCCAAAACCTCTATATTATCATAGGAACAATGTGATATGGCACCGGAATACAAAAAAAAAATTAAGAAAAATTGAAAGAAAAGTTTATATAGAATACGCCTGATTTAGTCAGTATTTCAAAGTAAATAATATTACCATAAAACAATGAGTTCACGAGTGAATTTAAGTGAATTTATTCATAAGTTTCCTATTGTCGTCTCGGGAGTCTTCTGATTGTTCTTAACCTACTTTTTTGGTCTGAACTTAGATTTTCTTTTTGTAAGAACATTTTATAGTAAAGTATAAGTGATGTGTACTAAGTTTTGTGTTTTGTAACTTTATTTGAAGACGCTGTCTGGCTACAGCGAGGTTTACTTGACAGGATATTATTGGAGATATGTAGAATATAACGAATACGTAACTTAGTATATGTGTAAAGAGGGTCTCAGATATGAATTATAAACGAATGAAATAAAACTGTTCTTTTTTTTTCATTAATAGACATTGTCTAAAGGCGTTTATTTGACGCTAAAAATAAGATAAAATGACAAGATTTTTTTGTTGTATGTCTTGCAAAGTGTCACATTATCCGACCTTCGTTAGCTCCATAAATGTTCAAACTGCAAAATCCATACATCTATATAATTAAACTTACCTTCAAGTCCCTCGAATGCCTCAACTCCTGTCTCCGGGGCGGTTGTCCAGGTAGGTCCGAGTACACCAGATTCCGAACAGATCCGCGGAACTTAGGCTCAAATATCACTGACGGTAGCGCTAGCGTCGTCAGCTTTGAATTGTACCTATAACAAGATGAAAGAACTATTAGAAAAAAATCATGAGTTATGCATGTAAAAGTTACGCCTGTTATTTCTTTCTTGAACAAAAATAACATTCAAGTAAAGAATTATTGAAAATGATTTGTTGTTGCAAAGGACCAGATTGCTATGGAACTAAGGACCAACGTTTCAATCAATTGTTTTTCAATCAATTGAAAAACAATTTCTTAATTTGAAATGTTTTTTTATTTATTTCACCTTGTTCTTTCTTTTAACGGAATTTATTGCAAGACGACGTCTAAAATTGCTAAGGAAATAATCAAAAACCTATATCCCCTACAACAGTGATGTATGCGTTCAAATATTTTTAATAAAATACAATTTTTAAAGAACATTCGTCACGGGAAGACAGAGATGGGTGGCAACAATTTATCTTGCGTCCTTTTCTGTTACATGTTACAACGTAGAACAATATTTCAATGTGACATGGTCGCTGGAAGCTTGCTTTAAAATTGCTTTTACTCTGTTTACTGTTGCTTTGTTTCTAGAATAATCGCTAGGAAAAATAGTTAGGAAGGAACCATTCCAAGTTACGAATACCTTGCGAGTTCGTTGGGCTCAATTTTGGGTACAGTACATTCTATTTTATTATAGGAGCGGGAATTTCAAGACTTGATTCCGTGGCTGTTTACATTGCTAAAGGTATTTCGAAGTTTCCACTTGGAAGTTACTTAAGGCTTAAGGATTTGGGAGCGGTTGACAAATAAACGCTTTCTTAATGGTTCTGAACCATTTCCAAGTTTGAATGTGTGATTTAGTTTTAATGAGGTTGTGGTGATAAATATATGGACGAAAATATTGACGTTCCATTATTAAAATGTTTTGAACGCCACGCATCAAGAATAGTCTCGCTTTACACAGATCGACATAAACTAACTGAGCCCACATATTGGTTTACGAAGTAAAATATATTTTGCTTTTATGGTCAAAAAAAATGCATTTCAAAACTTGGCCTTAACATATATGCCCAGTCAATATTTGAGTTTAGAAGTTGTATATGCTATAGCTGAGTTAAATATAGTTGTTAAGATTCAGTGCCAGTAAGTACATTTTTGCCAACATTACAGAAATAAGAATTTCGTTAGGGCTAATGGTCAAGAATCTTTGTTTTAAGAGGTTGCGTGACTCCGTCTTTATCCCATTGTCTCCAACGGTGTGTTAAATAATTCCAACCACAGAATGCACTTACAATCTTTACTAAAAGCTTGCAGACTCCACGGCGTTAATTAAGAAAAGAGCCACTTCACGTAATAAGTGCACTAACAAATATATCACAAAGCTTCTTCCAAATGCCTGGTCTTTTGGTACCGGGATCAACATATGTTGCGTAGTGACGCTCTGTAAGACTATAATATACAATATTTTATTTTAATTCGTCCAATAAGTTTTGCCAAGAACTGGCTTTTTTATCGAATAGGAGGCAAACGAGCAGACGAATCACCTGATGGTAAGCGATCAGCGCCGCCCATGTACACCTGCAACACCAGAGGAGTCACAGGTGCGTTGCCGGCCTTTTAAGAAGGAGCTCGTTTCTTGAAGATTTGAAGGTCGTAACGGTTCGGGAATACCGCCGCCGAAAGATCAACATAATTAGATACTTCATATGTGGAAGAGCCGTGCTTCAACTCGAATGGGTCGCCAAGATGGGAGTGCTATCATGGTCTCACAGAAAAAAATATCGTGATACAACGCTTATATTGTTTTTTGCCGAATAAGTGAGGTTACCTTGTTCCCTTTCCCTTCCCCAAACCTCAAATCCCTAACGCAAGAAATTGGACTACAAATTCGCAGCCCGGAAGGAAGAGTAGTAGAAGGGGATCCAAGACAACCGCCGATTACTGAACATCATGCATTTGCCGACCTATCCTATAAAATCTACACAACATTTTGCATTTCAATATTGACTTCGGCAACTACCTTCTTGGCTGCATCATAAACAAAGGCCAACTGTTAAGATAACGAACATAACACAAACTTTAATTACTTGAACATTCGCAAAGAAAGATGTCGGAATTATTATTGCTTTTTAAATATTCCGGTCTCAATGGGCCTCTGCCGTCAGAATTTTCTAACAACTTCCCAAAGTTAGGCAGATAATTTTAACAAGAACACAAAAGTAATAAAAAGAAATAATATTAAAGCTGTTTTTTAGTACGATCTTAATTTTTATGATGATAAAGGTGGAGCACAGATAAGTAATGTGAAAGTGGACGAAAAAGGAGAAGAAGAGTATAAGAAAGATCATCATGACTGCCTAAAGAAGATACAGCTTCAATAATGTATCTTTAAACTTATATATTACTCAAATGAAATATTCAGCCATCCAAAAATCAGCCAGGGTTGCAGGTCAAGCATAATAATGTACTATATAGTTATGTCTGGATTAGAAGCAGAAACAAAATGGTTGTCAATCAGTAAGAGTGTGACTCTCCCTCTCACTCCAAACCTAGGGCGAAAAAAAAATTTTACCTTCTCAAAAACGCCACCCAAAAATAGTGAGCTATTTTTAATTCAAATTTATTTCACCGAAAGGCAAAAGGCAAAAACTTCCAAACTAAATTAAAATAATGTCTTCATAAAATACAGTTACAATAATTTTCATATCTAACATCTAATTGTTAACATCGGTTCTGAAGTTCGTGGACATCTGAAGTTTCTGCTCAGTTTTAGACCCAGACTAATCTATAGATCAAAGTTTGCCTGTAAAGCCTGTAAACTGAAACTTGTAAGACATTTAGCATTAACTATTCATTGCTCAGTTGGAACTTGGTTATAAGTTGAGGATCCTAATATAGCGAGCGATGGAGATAGTTCATTGGCTCTTAGCACTTTGGATGCGTCGAAATTGTGTTATACTTGTATTGATCTCGGTCAATTGTTTGTCACGTGTGCGTTAGTTGGGTTGTATCTAAGTTTTGCTTTGAGTTATAAATTGTTTCATTTTAGAGATAAAATAGTATTGTCAAGGTAATAATATCTACAAGTATTTCAACTTCATAGAAACGGCCGAAACGCGAACTATACCTACGCGCCCGATGTCGGGACGCGCTCGGGACGCAGACAGACGCGGCTGTACCGCAGTGACGAACGGACGGTGTGTTGTCTTTTATTTAGAAATTAGCTCGAGTACATTATTTAATATGACGAATAGGAAATATTGTGCTGTTATTATGTTTGGTTGCATGAATTCGTCAATAACGCATCAAGACGTAAGTTTTTTTTAAATTACCTGGAAACTCTGAAAGGTAAGACTATAAAATAATTTTACTTACTAGTGGGTAGGTACATAATGTGTGTCTTTGGATGATTATTATTTCCAGATGGATGGATGGATCATTATTTCCAGTTATCTCACGAAAACAGATGTTTGAATTTATAAATAATATGAATAAAGTTATTGAGACGAGTGAAATAGGTAGTTATAGGCGGTTCTGGTTCTGAATGAATCATGATACGTTAGGTACCTACCTACTTACGCTTGTGTTAAAACGGTTCATGTATGTTTTGTTAGTTTGTATAATTCAAAGTAGAGAGTGTGGTATTTTATTATTAATAATATTTGTTTATTATCTGCGTTTATGAATAATACTAGAAAATATTTAATAACAACAATAAAACAGCTAGACTCATGTAATATTTTAATGTGTGAGGGTTGTGATTTTAGAACATTCGTAGTCAGCTGTTCAGTTCGGCATTAGTGGCCAAAGAAATTTTGTTTGTTTATTTTTAAATCACTTTATTTGTTTATATAAAAAAAGGATATTTACAATCACCAAACTAAATGGAAACAGAAAGTAGACAAAGGTAATTAGAATACTGGAGACGAGCAGCCCTAACGCATGTTTACGTACCGCGCGGCTGTAGGTATTTATTTCTTTCAAGCGGCCGAGTTACAATACTGTATGATATTTATACTGTGGTATTGTCATGGATAGAAATAGTATTGATAGGACACTTTGAGTGTGGGAGAACCAAGCTTCGGCACGAATCGGTCGACTCGACAGGAGTGATACTACAGTCTCAAAGAAAACCGCCGTGAAACAACCACAGCGTAGTGTTTCGCCGAGTAAGTGAGGCTACCGGAGGCCCAAGTTGCGGGGTAACCTCAATGAGGCACCGCGACCTCGACCTATAGCAGGAGAAGGAACAGGGGGGTTTTAGTCAATAAGAGTCTGACACTCCCTCCCGCCCGGCTCTGGGCGGGAGAAGTCATTTAATGATTTTCCACTCACAAAAAAACCCAAGCAGCCCTTCCCAATCCTAAAATATCCGAAATTAAAAACCTTAAAAGGCCGGCAAGGCACTCGTAACTCCTTTAGTGTTGCGGGTGTGTGATTCAGTGTCAACCTTAGTAAGTTACTAACTGTATTTACATATAATTCAGACAATTATTCAATTCCAACGTGACTTTGTAAGTCTTTGTAGACTTTCAAAATAAAACAATTGATGAAACAAAAAGTTTTATTAACTCGTTTGTATTGTGAACTCGTTTCGAAACATGCATGCTTGGAATATAATTTGCAGTGGGCCGTGAGCTGTTTCAATGTGAACATATTTTTGTAAGTGATGTGGGAGCCAACGGAGCTTACGGATTACCTGATGGTAAGCAATCGGCGCTGGCTTAGTACTTGTATAGTAATAAATCTATTACAAAAATATGGTAATAAATCTATTACAAAAAAACTTACTGAACTACATTATATGCTCAATAATCTTACAAACAAGAACACAGCAACTATTGTTCCTACATATGCGAGGGGATTTCGACCAGATTATGTCGTAGCAGCTCTAAATCTAGACTAAAATGGCGTCTAGTCTAGACTTTCTATTCTATGTCCGACTAAGCACTATCGAGCTAGTCACAACGAACGACTGTGAACTATAAAAACTAATGGATTTCCAATAGTAGTAACGTTTCTATATACTTTTCATTGTAATTGTGTTTGAATTATCAAATAAGTGAAACTGATGTAGAACACTACAGGTTTATTACGTGTTATTTTAATAAGGCAATTGACCAAAATTATGTACATTTTGAACTTAATTCCATAGGCATTAAAGTCCGTATAAAAAATACTGAATAAAATGACTCATTCTTTTGAACGATTAGCTAGTTGCAGACAAACCCATGGTATGCTGCACGTGTATATAAGCGACAGACGAGAGGTTAATTAACAAAATAATCACCTCCCCCATTCCTCAAAATCCCTAAATCTCAGTAAGTGTGGGAGAGCCAAGCTTCGTCACGAATGGGTCGGCTCGACCTCACAGAATACCGGCGTGAAACAACCCACAGCGTTGTGTTTCGCCGTGTGAGTAAGGTTACCGGAGTCGGACCCAATCCTTCCCCTCCCCTATCCCTTCCCGATCCATATATCCGCAACCCCTAACCCCAAAAGGCGACTTATGCCATAAAAAAATCTCAGAAAACATTATTTCTCTAAAATGTTTCGATAAAAAATCATTATTATGACTGACAAAATAGATCACGTATTATCGTAATTTCATTGTAATTATACAAAGAAACGACATATGTACACTCTACTCATATCACTTTAATCTCAAGTATAAAAAAATACATAACAGCATTTTCAATGCTAAAGTCTGTGCATTATGTCATATAATCCTTTAACACCGTACCGTATTGTGTTTTCTTAGTACCTACCAAGAAAATAACGTGAAATCGGGTCACAATCTTGTTAGCAAGTGAGGAGTTTCAAAATCGTTAAAATTGTTTATTGAACGGAATTTTAGTTTCTTGCTAATTCTCAATTAAGGCTAGTCATTTATTCTACTCCGAGCGTTCCGCGCGCTCCTCAAAGAGCCAATAGACCACCACCGATGGGGCCTAACAGGGTCACAATTTCGGTTTGGAGCAGGGGAACGAATGGGGATTGGGTTTAGTCGGTACGAGTCTGACAACTTACTTTCGCCACACCGCTTCACCTCACTAATCGAAAAAGAGTTTTTAAAAACCCAGTAGTTGGTTTTGGCTGGGCTGGCAGATAAATATTTGTATTTAGAAGAAAACCTTACTTAGTTCTATCATTTGTCATGCAAGCTACACAAGCTATACAAAGTTTCAGCAGATTGAAGATATTTGCTTCATTTAATTACAAGATTACATTTCTGATACATACACACGTAGTTTAAAAAAAACAATCACGTCATGAATCAAGCAGAATTTGGTGAAAATAAAATACACCTAAAGTTTCTCCCTTTTTCTGTCTTCTTCTTTCACTCTTTTCGTTATTCTTTTCTGTACTTCCAACCGACCTCATTCCAAGGACAGAAAAAGTATATCTATAACTAACATTGCAACTAGTATTGCAATCCCTCTATTAAAATGTTCCGTGCGACTACATCGAGTTTCAAGCCAACGGACTGTAGTAAACTAAAATCATTTTACTTACTGGATACTGTAGAATATAATAGCCATTTTATGCAACAGTTCTTCCTAAAGGAGTCGGCAAAATGCTTTGACTACTCCTTGCTTTTTCTCCGCATACATTAAACGTGGTGATGATCAGATCATCCATCTTGAAGATAGGATCCACTAAAGATGGGAGAGGATGAGGAGGAGATCCCTAAATCTCCCAAATCCCTAAACCCCAAAAGGTCAGCAATGCTTTCGTAACTCCTATGTTAATGTGGGTGTCGATGGGCGGCGCTGATTGCTTACTATCAGGTGATCTATTTGCTCTTTTGCCGATATATCACATTAACTCAAGTCTTGGAGGGGCACACTTCGCAACGATTTTGCCGTCTCGACCAGTGTAATAGCACGGCCTCACAAATATTGAAAAATAATCATCAAGTGAATGTGAGTTCTTTCTTCTATCTCTTTCTGATCATTGCTACGCCTTGAGAGTAATATGATTTCTGTCTCAATAAGAGTCACAAACATGAATAAATTAACTCCACAAATGTCAACAAATGTTTCCTAATAAACAATAACAATGGCAGTCAAACTAGCACTTTCATCATTGAATATTCTCTCAATGTTGCCGATCGACGCAAAACGAGTTAAACTGAGCCACAATCGCGCACTAATTGAAACTCCATGATCACTAATAGCACCGACACTTTGGTACATTGCATCCATTTAGTTTGCAAGCACTTTAACGTGTAATATTGAAGCCTTAGAATAATGTTAGTAGACTAACTGCATTATTCAAAAACCTCCTCACAGCTATGGATAATGTTAGTGAGACTGATTCACTGCGGCCCCTGCCTAAAGCAGAAGTAGGAACAGGGCCCTATATAGTGTAACAGTCATTAATTTTATCACTTACCATATTACTAATTATTAATATTATTCACTTCAAACATTAATCTATTGAATAGTAATATCCCTTAAAACCCGAAATATCTAATTATCCTAATTTTGAATCGATTCATAAATCGATTCAGTTTTCAAACGTTGCAACACGGTCCCGGTCCACCATTCAAATTTGAATTCGGAGATTTTTGAGAGGTCCGTCGATTGTATTTCTGTAGTACAATTAAATATAATACTTAGTAAAAGTTTGTGTTTTATCTCAAGAACCCCATCCTTCTGAGCGTTTTCACAATAGTGGGTAAGTGTCTGACACTCCCTCTCGCTTCACCCTGGTCGGGAGAAGTCATGTGACAATTTCTCCCTGACAAAAAAAAATGGATAGTACATATGTTTATTTGCAGTATTTAACTTCTTTACTTATGTCACCTGCCACTCTCGTCTCTCCATCATCAAAAGGCCGACTGTTAGACAATAACTAAGGTATTGAGTCCGCCCGTTCATTTAATTGTATTAGGTTTTAATAAATAAATATGTACCAATTTGGTATTATATAAAATGTACATTAAATTAATTTTGCACTCAATTATCATCAGATTCTGCCTTACGGGTACCTGATGGTACGTAATCGGCGCCGCTCATGCACACTCCGCAATATCAAAGAGGTTACAATAAGTGCTTTGCCGGACTCTTGTGTGTTATAGGGATTTAAGAATAGGGGATTTAAAAATTGAGGATGGGTGAAGGATTGGGACTCCAGTAATCCCACTCACATGGCGAAATACAACATAAATGTTGCTTAGCGCCGGTATTCTGTGAGGCCGTGGCATCTCTCTATCACTACGGTCGAGACGGCACATTACTACCGAATCATGCACCTATGAAATTGCCGTTCTGCAGTACTGGCCATTTCAAATCAAAATAGTTTTTGTTAGGCTAAGGCTAATTAATTTTGTTTTAAAAACATGGGATTCTTTTTTCCAAAAGTAGTCATTTGTTTATTGATTAGTGTTACATTTTCATCGCATTTCAAATCAAAAAATTCGTTTAAATTTTTTCATGCAAAACCTATTATTTACTTACGTACAGTTACGATAAACTAAAAGCTGGTTTTGTATCACCTTAAGCAAAACCAAAATCGGATTCGGTTGTAATGCACTCACATCTGTGCTTTTAGAGAAAGTATAGTGTTTTTAGCGACAACCAAGCACTCATAGCCATTAACATTAACTGTAATGTCCTTTCCTTTACACTTCGGAGATTAGTTCTAAGAATAATCTAAACTATAGAGTTCTACGACATCAAGTCAAAGAGCAATGATAAACATATCCACCAAAAAAAGCGACAGAAAGGCTCAAGCACTTCTCATTTGAAAAAGCTACAAATTAATTGTTTGCGCATAATGATGCGGAAAGACAAACAGACAGGAGGAACGTGACTGCAGTCGGGTTCAGTCCTCCATAACGAGCCAAACCAGATAGAACTGGGTCACGCAGAAGTGTAGTTAACACTTGAAAACTAGTTTTTACCGGCGCGGAACTAGTTTTTACCGGAATTTACCGCCGCGGAGCGGATTGCACCGGTGCTGTGTAAATGATAACGCATGAGAGCCTTTCGTTGTCAACTCTGTTTTGTTTAAAGAATCGCGTTTCTAGGTAATTTTTGGTGATTTATTCATACCATATTTTGTTATTATTTTTTAATTAGGTAGATATAATATACACAACGTACAATATACGTTTATACATCGTATCGTTTCGTTTGATGTATTATTTTCAAAAAAATCTAAGTAACTCATTATAAGGACCAAATTTTCCGGAGTAAACGTTAACAAATATAATATGAAGGCGATTTATTTATAGCACAGAATTAAAACGAAGAAAACAATAACGTTCTTCTATTAATTTTTATCTCCGTATCTTTGACATAGCTTTTACGTAAGACATCACTAATGACATCGATTCATATTACTTTATGTTAAAAATAGCTTTTAGGACCGAAGGACCAAAAGCGACAACATTAATAATTTTTATGTAAAAGTAAAAATGACTTCTCCTTCGTATCTCTTCGACGGTACTCTGGGGCGCACATAATCAATTAATTGAACTTTCATTAATTTTCAATCAATGTAATAAATGTACGACTGTGTAGTCGTGTATATTTTAATTAAAATTTTAACTTTCTTGATAATTATTCTTCTAAGTATTACAGGATGGTTGTTAAATTACTAAAGTACCAAAGACACATTCTGGTTTTAAAGGTATTTTTTTTATAGAGGTCAATGATTTTATTAATCAAAACGCTTTGTACATACATCTCTTAGGCATAAACCTATTATATGTAGCGCAGTGACACATAAACCTTCAATAAATATACCACAACAGAAAAAAAATCCGAGTAAATGTACGCCTACAAATTATACATTCAAATAATCAGACAAGTTCCGACCGTCCCATCTAACAAAGATAAATATCAAAATAGCAAGTAGAGCATACTGTTTTGTCGGGACAACAATGCAGCGCCTCAAAACAATGTCAGGACCATTTTTCATGGAGCACAGCCGCCATATGTCAAATAGTCAGCAGTTTTCCATTTTATCCACATAAAAAACTCTTAAAACGGGAAAATAGGAATGCGGGACAAGAATATGGAAGCGAATACTGATGTGACACAGGTTTTGTTTTCGGTTTGATCCGGATTTTTCTAGTTTCGTTCCATAAGTTTGATAAAGGTAAGTTCTTTTGGGATTTTTTTGTTTACACAGTCGTTGCATGGGTTTATTTTAGTACGTAATGCATAATATAAGTAATGTAATGAAGTGATAGTGGTTTCTAGAAGTTGTTAAAGACAGACATTACTATACCCCTCTAATAGTGTGGGAGAGCGAAGCTTTGGCACGAATGGGTCGGCTCGACCGGAGTGAGACCGTGGCTCACACGGCGAAACACAGGTACATTGTTGTGTTTCGCCGTGTGAGTGAGGTTACCGGAGGCCCAATTCCTTTCCCGATCCTTATATCCGCAAACCCTATCCCCAAAAGGCCGGCAACGCACTCGTAACTCCTTTGGTGTTGCGGGTGCCCATGGGCGGCGCCGATTGCTTACCATCAGGTAATCCGTCAGCTCGTTTGCCGACTTATATCATAAAAAATAAAAATAAAAGTGATAAACATTGAGCCATGTCCGCCTATTTACATCAATAACCAAAACATAAACGCTCAATTCGTACATTATCCACACTAGTGCAACCTTAACACTTACACACCAATTTAGTTACACAAAAGAAAAAAGAGATTGCCTATTTTAATTCTAAACGTCCCGATTGAACATTAAGATTATCTCAAATAACACCACTTACGTTTAAGCATAACTTTCGCTACCGTCCTCCTGAAAAGGCGTGAAGAAAAATTCCCTGAAACATCTTCAGTGACCTAAAATGTAACCAACCTATTTCAGTCAGGGCTATAGAGAAAAACAACGGAATTTTGTATTAATGATGCCATATTTTGCGGGAACCCATCTTGTTTAGAAGCTTTTACTCGTTGGTTTTAAATTGTAAGCTAGCAACGATTTGAGAATTTATTTTATTTCGGGTCGAAGGACCAGATAATTTCAAAACAATACAACAATAAGTTCCTTCATTCACATGCCATGGTCATGAAAGGTACAAACCATTCATTACATCAAAACCGAATAAAAAACTAAACATTTTTCATTAATAATAATTATTATTATTTTTGACTTTCAAGGATTTAAGTTTACCAATATTGAAGTTATTAAACGATAAACAAAATAATACATTCTCTCAAATCGTCTTTAGCCAAAATATTCCATTAATTCAATAAAAAATAGATCAACCTACTCTCGCCTCCTGTCACTTGTCCCGCGCCAAAGAAAAGGGAACTCAATTAAAATTCCTAAAGCGTCTGTATCCCACTTTTATTACAGTAATTTTGTAAAAAACTACCTTTACAATGGTTTGAGGGGATTTTGAATGGTATGTTGATTCTGACTTAACTAATTAGTTGATTTTCGATTCTTGTTTGTCTTTACTGAAATGTTTCTTTTGTTCCGTGTTTAGCAGAGACTGTTAGCTGTGGTTTTGAATGTATAGTACTATTTTATTTTTTTAAAGCAGCTTTTTATTTATTTGTATTTTGATTATGTGTCTACAAATATAGGAACATATGTGATGAATAGAATGATTAATGTATAAGTTTCTGTCTTTTTTAAAAGAAAATTTTCAATATTAAATCAACAACGACACGGAAATACATTTAAAATCCTCTGTCAAGAATAACTGTCAAAAAAACTGAAGCAAATTATACCAGACTGCACGGTTGTTGCGGTGGCTGGGAAATTGGCTGCCGTGCAACGTGTCGCGGGTTCGATTCTCAACTTTTGTGTGATCCACAAATTGTTGTTGAGTCTGGGCGTCATGTGTATGTGAAATTGTATGTTTGTAACAGAACCTACAACACAGGAGAAAAACTTAGTGTGGGGCAACGTTTTATTAAAAAATTAAAACCTTAGTCAAGAATAACAATTTGTTACAATTCATTCATGTTAAGAATAAATATCAGAAACTATATCAGTACTAAAATACTGTGAAAATAAATTTCTTCTTTAAATCTTTATAACAATGTTTTTAAAAACGTTTCACCAACGGGTGATTTTAAGATTATTTTTTACACGCAGCAACCGGATAATTCCGGTCAAATTAATGTGACCCTTACTGAATTAGAGGTCCTTGGACGACCCGGGTCTTACGTGAAGTATTTAAGAGCTAAAGCAATTATGCTCGATTTTATCGTATTATATAAAGCTGTTATTTGCTTCTTGGGGAAATCGTAACCACAACATACTCAAATTTCTAATTCCTTTTATTTTTTGGTAAAAATAGGTTTTATTAATCTTTTAAAAATTCAACGAACACTTTTTCTAAAAATGCATTTGCATACATGGTATAAAAATAAATCAACTTCAAACATTATAATAGTCAGAATTTAAACAGAGACCTCTAAATTTGAACGATACAATATGAAGCTCACAGTCATTCAGTCACAGTAATAATTTAAACAATAAAATGTAAATAAATTCAGAATGTTTTTCTTACCAATATAACATCACAAATTGACTAATCTAAACTTGTCTACACAGGATTCAAATAAAAAGATGCTGTACATTGTAACTAGCAACTGCAGTTGTCAAAGTATAATAAAACTTTCTAACGGTACCACATAATTTGAAATTCAAAACAGTTTTCATGTAAAACTAACAAGGCATTTACTATGTTTATACATATACGTCATACTTTTAAGACAAAGGTACATAGCCGTTGCACAACGTTAAAAAAAACTAAAGATCGCAACACGCTTCTCAGTTTTAATCTGTCTTTATGTAACTAAAAAAAACGTTGCCCTACACTAGGGTTTTCTCTTGTGTCGTGGGTGAGGTTACAAACATACAATTTCACATACACAACATGACACCCAGACCCAGAACACCAATTTATGGATCACACCCTGGAATCGAACCCGCGACACGTTGCACGGCAGCCAGTTGCCCAGCCACCGCACCCACCGTGCAGTCAACTCAACTATCTACAGTAAGTAGAAAAAATACTCAATAAAAATGCTACAGAAAATACGAAATTTTAAAACAATCAACATCAAACGGACAGCAAAACCACCAATAGAAAATCTGTTATTCAAATCTAGAATACAAATGTCATTCCGCCATATTGAATTTTCGTATCGTCCGACAAGAATGACAGTGGACAAATCCAATGATAGGTTTAGTGGACGATGAACCATGTTAGTTGTGTATGACATTGACACAACTGTCATGTTATGCTGTCAACAATTTAATAAGTCAACCGACCGATTATTATCTCAAGGGCGATTATAGCGTGTTAGTAACCGAAATTAATATATAGTCGACTGTCGAGCTTTTAAATGAATGATTGTGTAAATAGTTCCTTAAATGATTTTGTAATAATACTGTGATATCGACTGCTGTACAAAACCCTATCCTTACTAACAATAAGGTTACGAAATCAATGGCTAAAGACCCTTTTTCGTGCGGGGAAAATTATTAAATTTCTGTTCTCGCCCAGGTTAAGGAGAGAGAGAGAGAGAGTGTGTCAGACTCTTAGCTTGACTAAAAACTCCTCCGTTCCTTCTCCTGCTCTAAGCCGTAGCCGAGGAACCTTATGGCGTTAGTAGTTAGTAACCATTATATGTATGACTAAAACTATAAAACACAGGGTCATTAAACTTCATACAATTGTTTTTTAGTTTGAAATATAAAGATGAATTTTGTACACATTGTATTCACAAATCTGTGTCTAGGCAAGTACATCCTTGTTTATGCGTAAACTTTTAATGGCGATCCCTCAACGTGTCTGTTGTAAAAAGTATCTAACTTGTTGTTCTGTAATAATGTGTCACACTGAATGGTTCACCATTAACCTAGATGGCGCTGCCGTCTCCGCTTACGTCAAGCTTGTAACCACAGCTATAACTGTGAGTAATATTATCTATTTTTCTAGGTTATTTCCAGGAATCTCGCCTGTTATTTTTAAAAGTTATGTGTTAGAAAAAGCTATGCAAGGCCCATTTATACATATATTGCTCTTAGGAGTAACTAGACTAACTAAATTAAACTTCACTTAAGTCGAGTTCAAATTGAAACTTAAATACAACATATACCTACATTATGTATCCAAATTAGCAAATTGATAAATGACATTTAAAATTAGAATTCTTTTTAAGTTTGTGATAATTTTCTAAACGCTATTTAAATAAACTTGATAATCTGTGAAAAGACAACTATTTTTTCTAAATCTATTCTTTGTGATATTATAAAGCTGAAAAAATTATTTGTTTGAACGCGCTAATCACCGAAACTACTGGATCAAATTGAAAAATATTTTTTGTGTTTGTTAGTCCATTTATAGAGGAAGGCTATTATAGGCTATAAAACACCACGCTACAAAATGTAGGAGCAGAGCAGCAGGTGAAAAAGCGCGAGAGTAGCTAGTGTTTCACTACAATCAAAGAAGAATATATCAAAATGGCTCATCTAAAACATAACAACATACGAAAATAAACATCTTTCCTTATCAAACACAAAACGTCTACAAATATTTATCCCAAAGTAAAACGGGGAAAAACGCACCAAAAAGCTGTGTCAGCTAAACCGTTCCATAATTGAATTAAATAAAAACACCGGGCAGAACCATAAATATGTAGCAGCCATTAATATTAATGCGGCGAACTTTGGGTAACGCTGGCTAAGAAAAATGGCTGCAAGCCGAACACCGACCCGCCGGGTCGTGCTACGATTATATTAGTTTGAAAAAATTTAGTTCTCGTCTGTACCTTTTGGTCCTTTGATCCGAAAAACATGTATATTTATTAGTTTTTGGTTTTAAGGCAGCAAAAATTCTCATTAATTTAACTGTGTATTAACAATAAAAGTATTTATATTACCACTAGCTTTTGCCCGCGACTCCGTTCGCGTGGAACAGTGACTTCCTGCAGATTTTTGGTATAAAAACTATCCTATGCCCTTTCTTGGGTTCCAAACTATGTCAGTAACACATAGAAATCGGTTCAGTAGTTTTGCGTCAATAAAAGACAAACAGACAGAGTTACAAACAAACACTGAGTCAACTGAAATTACCTAATGGACGCCGCCGATACACAAACGAAACACTATTGAAAAAACAAGTTCGTACTTAGAAAACAGAAATCTAGACAATGAAAACCTTTCAAATATCTTAAACCCTAAAAAACAAAGTACCATTCCTTCTGACCTTTCAAATGTAATCCGTTATACAAGCCATTACCAAGCCATATCACGATATCAAAGGAATAGAAGGGAAAAACCGAAAGAAAGAAAAATATCAATAACAACAACTAATCAAGTAAGAGGATTATCGATACAATAGAATCCGCACTCAAATATGAAGATACATTGTGTTTTCTGTGAAGCCGCAACTCCAGAGCCTTGGAAGCCGATTTGAAATTGCTTACAAGACAAATCGATGGCAGAAGTCTTAGTAGAAGAAATACTATATTTTTCCGAGAATGTCTTCTTGTGGTCTGTATTGTAGAAATATCTATATCTTAGCGCTATTTGAATATTTAAGAAATTATCTGTGTAACGATTTTATTAGTATCAGTTTGTAAATTTTCTATCTCCTTAACCTTTATTTTTGCAACACAAGGTCTATATTAGATAGGCATATTAGTTATCACTCGACGCGGCAGCGACCTCTCGCGCCCGGCCTTAATCGAGGCCATGGTGCAGCGTGAGAGGAACTGGGAAGCTATCTCCTCCTTCTGCGAAGCAGTTATGCTCGCAAAGGAGGAGGCGGAGCGCGTGAGGGAACTATCCTCCTCGCGCCCCAGCCGCCGCAGAAGGCGACATTCCGGACGTCGGGGATCGAGGGATGATTTCCGGCCACCGTAAGCGCGGGTCTGCGGACGGCGAGTAAGGGTAGCTCGCCGCCCGACCAGAACTGGACCCGAGCGTACGGCGCGTAGCGTTCCGCGCGCGCCTCAAAGAGCCAATAGACCACCACAGTCGGGGCCCTAAAGGGCTGATGTTTAGCCGGGGCTGCGGGGTAAGCGCAATGAGGCACCGCGACCTCGGCCCAGAGCAGGAGAAGGAACGGGGGGGTTTTTAGTCAGTAAGAGTCTGACACTCTCTCTCGCCTTACCCTGGGCGGGAGAAGTCATTGGATGATTTTCCCTTGACAAAAAAAAAAAAAAGTTATCACTCGACGATAGAGAATGTGCTTATATGCTTTGGTCAATTTCTAGTGTCTGTTTCAATTTTGAGTGTCAAAACGACGTAAGTCTTATTTCACGCCGGTATTCTGAATGGTCGTGCTACCAAACCGATCGGAAAAACCCAGTCGTACCAAATAAATAAAATAAAATAAAATTATCTTTATTTCGGACATGTACATCCATAGGGGTTAGTAAAAAAAAGATAGCATAATGTCATGCAACATAGGTGAATCGTAACTCCCTGCAATGGTTTTCAGAATGGAGTTGGAACTGGCCCACAATCTGCAGAGCAGCGAGGCAGACATTCTGTCTAATGATGACATGGAAGTCATCAACGTGTGCGTAAAGCAAAGCATGGCTCTTCCACACCTATATTACTAATTATTTTGCCCCTTGCTTTCATGTCAATCATAACCTTTAAAGCTTTAAATATGTACCAGCTTGGTGTGATCATGACCATACCCTTTAAAAGAGAGAAACACTTTTGGTCACACAACAGTGATTCTTCTGCCATTTCTGTGTAACATTTATAGTGAGTCATGCGTATTGTAGCCACTCGTCTTAAATTCCAGCTTTGTTTGTCCTCTGTCTAGACATATGACGTCTCTTGTGTCGTCTTGTGGCTCGTATCATAACACAAGCGTGTTTGTGTCACGTCGCAACTTTCCATATACATAGGTACTTCGTTTTTTTGCAATCTCTCAAGGATTTGTATTCATAATGTAGGATAGAGTGTGAGAATTGTTTGAGTGCGAATAAATTTGTATTGGTTTTGTTTTCTGATTCAATATTCTTTGTAATCATTCAATCCCATTATATTGACATAAAATAGTTAATAATAAGTTATTCATTTACAAAACTTACAGTATTGGTGTTTTTAATTTCTGAAACTTTATAGTGACTGAAAGGACCATTGACAAGATGGCGTGCAAAGCCAAATCGTAATTTGTCAGAGGACCTTTGTAGATTAAACATCAACCGCACATTTAACGACTGCATTTTATTCTTTACACCTACATAATGTTAATATCACACAGACCGAGAATCAAATTCAGGATATTTCTAAAAGTTTTTCTATGAATCCTTAAGCAACGATAATGTCGTGGAGGCCCGGAGGTCAAGGAGCCCGCTTCTCATGCATGAAAGTGTGGGTTCGAACCCTGGCAAGTACCAATGTGACATTTTCCGAGTTATATGTACTTTCTATGATTATTTAGACACCAATGGTATACGATGAAGGTAAACACCTTGAGGAAACCTGGATAATTTATAATTATAAGTTTGAAATCGCCAACCCGCATTGACCAAGCATGGGTTATTAACCTTCTCCGTATGAGATGAGGCCTTTGCTCAGCACTGGGCACTTATAGACTGATGATGATGAGAGGTCCTTTGTGGATTAAACATCAACTGCACATTTAAGCACTGCGCTCTATTCTTCACACCTACATATATATGTTAATGACACAAAGACCGAGAATCAAATTCAGGATATTTCTAAAAGTTTTACTATTAACAATTATGCTAAATCAACGAAAACTCCTTCTTTTATTTTAATTAAGGGTTTACATACGAATGTGTTGCATAAAACAGTTTCCATTTTATTTTTCTATTCACCATTGGAGAAGAAAATCTCTTAACCAAGTAGTAATAAAAATAATTGAATCTCTTTCCTTGCTCGCGTGCTAGTGGCCCATATCTCGCAGTTTCCAGTTAGCGATCGATATGAGCAATTGTTGCGGTTATATGTTCCTCTTAAATCGTGTTCCAGTTTCTGGATGCTGGATGTGGCAATGACAGAATTTTATTGAGAATGATAGCTATGTAGACCATGGTTTGTACTGATACGTTTCGCTTTAAAGACTTCTTGGATCGATTGCATATTTGTAGGAAGATATTAAACAATTTGGTTTTTATCGTCGTGAATCTTGAAAGTTTGACAGAAACTTTTCACTTGTTACATACGCTTTTCGCCCTAAATTGATGTCGGAAATTAGCTCTTGGATTATTTCGCTCCAATTATTAGACAAAAATCGTCACAGTACTTAGAGCTTAACTGCCCGATGCCACTATGAAACTATCACTCTTATTACAACAAACTCCTTGTCAACTATCATCAGCTTCAAGATTCAGTTAATCACTAGACCTACTACAGTCAGAACGTTAGTATGTTAATTCGACCCTATGATTAATGATCGTTTCGATCACACTTCAGCATCAGACGCTCCAATCACACTCGAGTGTCCTGTCCTGAACGTCAATGATGTCTTTGTATATACCATATAAATACACATACTACAAATATTATACTATAGCGAATAAAAATGGATAAAAGCTTCTAAGTCATTGTCTCATTACGATTAAGATGGATTGATTTTCAGTTGTATTTAATACTAACAGAATGAAATTCGCGAAGACACTGCATATACTTAAGAAATAGGAGTGCGCTAAAATGTTTAGAAAAAAAATACAAACTATTAAATATCTATAAAGACACTAACCATTAAATATCTACAAAGATTAACAAACCGTACAAAAGTCAACATAGGGCTGATTTTTAGCTGGTTAGATAAAAGTTACATAGGGAATAATTATTATGCTGTAGCGTCAGAATGTTTGTATAAGACAGTGGCAGTGACAGCAACAATTTTATTCCTCAGATAACATTTATCTGACTATTAAAAAAACAGCCCGTAGTCAATAAACGTGTTTATAAAATCTAGATATCCATGATCAGACTACATCTCAACAAACACGCTTACTCCATGTTTCAATTAAGAACTAAACCGCAGCTTCAACAGTTCAAAATCTAAGCAACTAAGTAGTAAGAGACACGAGATAATTTCAAAGTTCGACTATGTTTGTGAATAGATTTTAATCAAGTCGCATGCTTGCAACCGTCGTGTGTACCCGTAGTACCTACATACATATATATAAATGTATACGTTTACACGTACGATATCACTCTCGAGGGAAACGACGTGTCGTCGCTCAGTTTGAGTGGAAAACGAAAGTAGGCTGGTTACACATTGTCGACTAAAATCGAAAGAATGTTTCTTTTTGCGTTTGTTTTCTGCCCTAAATAGGAGCGATGGGTTTCGGGACAAGGAAAGTTTTGGTTTGGACTTGAAAATTGTTTTAGGTTGTATCTTTTTGGTGAGGTACTGATTTCCGGATATGCGTCTCTAAGGACCAATTTCTAAAAGTGAATTTCGATTCAGTTTTAACGTTTGTCCATATTTTATGAAACTGTATTAATAACTTTGTTTATTTGTTATTATAGCATTCTTCGCAATATATTGTAATTGAAGTTAAGAGTCATATTATTTAATTAACGAGTAAATTATAAGCAACCACGAATATGAGAATCGCAGAATCAACATTTTCTTCATCACTTATATTTCAGCAAAGAGCCAACCATACATTTCTATTTACCTTCCTAAAACCATATACACAAAAAGAGAACTAACCAATTCAATTACTTGCACAAATTCAAACAATAGAAACACAAAGCTTTTACACAAATAAGACAAACTATCGTCCAGTCGCGGTTGTGTGGGAGGCCTGTGGAGTGAGGACTGTGTTTGTCAAGCCACCTCATATCCCTGGCACTACATAGCGGAGGAGTTTATCTAGGCTGTTATGAAGTAAAAGATGGTGTGCAAGGTTTCCAGTTTCTGTATATGTAATCATCATCATCATCAGCCCATAAGTGCCCACTGCTGAGCAAAGGCCTCTTCTCACACGGAGAAGGTTTGAGCATTAATCACCACGCTTGCTCAATGTGGGTTGGCGATTTCAAACTTATAATTAGAAATTATAAGTACAGGTTTCCTCACGATGTTTACCTTCACCGTATGTCAGTGGTGTCTAAATAATCATATAAAGTACATATACTCGTAACTCGGCAAAAGTCACATTAGTACTTGCCAGGTTTCGAACCTACACCCTCATGCATGAGAAGCGCGCCAGCACGACCTTATGTATATGTAATATCATATTTAAATCTAAGTAATTGGAGATCAATCAATTATGTACTCGTTGTAAAAGGTTTAAGATCTGCTAATTTAGATTTAAGATAATTTCTACCTCCATGGAGTAAAACGTGCGGTTAAAAGATTATAATAAAGTTTTCAATTTGAGTTAGCAGTTTTCTGCAACTTTGGTGTATCTTTTATAGTACAGCTAATGAAAAATAAGCTGAAGTGTGTTTTTAACCGACTACATAAATTATATTGGCCCCGCAGTAAGTTTTGTATACGGAAACTTTACGAAAATAAGTAGTATGAACTCATCAACTAGTCATAGTAGTGGAGAAAGCCTAAAAGTAGGATTGTGTTTGTGCAGTCAACATATATCCTAACGCACACAGCCACAGAAAAGGAGTCTACACTATGAAGGAGTCCCGCAAACTTGCGCTAGATTGAAAAAGGTTTTTGTGCTAGTCCTTTAGACGGCGTGTATTAAATTTGTGATCCAGTTTAATTAATTTTAAGCGCTTGGAAGGTATCGTCCTGATTTCTTGTTTTTTTCAATATTGGCTTGTTTGTCTTTTCTATTTTACTACTTTAAATAAATAAATTTTAATTAATGAATCTGAAAAATGATTTAGTAAATTAAATCAGTTTTATTATACATCAAAGTCACCTTCCACGTACATTAAAACCCATATTAATACAAACCTTATTACATGAACCAGTAAATTCAATTATACTGTGACAGTTTTGAAAACTAATTAGACTAAAATCACATTTCGGTATTAAATATACATGCGGAGATGTTTGCCGTGGCAACTCACATAGAGTCTCTCTCGCTTCGGTCCGTACCATGAGAGCTCACGAGTTAGCATCTGAAGGACTTCTGGAAACTTCTGCTAAATTGGAGTGTCCTTGTTTAGTTTGCAAGGATTATTGTTTTAATGGTGAAAGATTTAATTCATACTGTTAGTAGTATAATATTCGTAATGTAATTAATATTAATTGATTTAAAATATTACGTATCATTTCTTAACATTTTGTGATTACACATGTTATTAACATTTTGTCAGTCCTGTTTACTTTTAAATAAATGATTTATTATTATTATTTGTTTGTTCTTTCTTTTCACGGGACCACAGGGTCCCGGACCTTTGGAAGGCGTACGACGAGCCGAAGCCAACTCGCAGAGGCCCGTTGAACAGTTTTAATCTAAATGTGATGGGACATCAGCCGGCAATTATCCCTGTATGCACTATATAAGAACACCCAAGGACAATCCTCGGTTGATGCAGGACTATTGTGAGATGTGGTAAAAATTGATAGGGTTATGGATATGGGTTGCTATAGACTGGTGAATATGATAACTATAGAAATACTATGGCCCCTGCCCCTGACCAATATTGATACATACGGATAAACAGGCAGGGGGTGTTTATCCGTATGTATCAATATTTCTCCATTTCGAATCTACAATTTGGAATGAGCACCGTCAGCTTCACTGACAACGAGTTTCAAAAGTACCTGTTTATGGTTTATTTGGAATAAACGATTTTCACTTTGGCTTCGACTTTATCTTTTAAGAAGCTGCATTGTCTCAAAAAGCTGATAGTCGTCATCATCAGGAACTCGTTTTCGTATACTTTTAAACTCTCAAGTTCTTTGAATTAGCAAGTCACTGACATCAATAGAACCATCTCTCTGCATCAAACCTGTGTTAGGACATACGCTATACAGTAAACTATTAAAAACAAATTTATACCAAACCATGTAAGGTATTTAATTTCTTTTAATACGGTATTACTTGATTTACGTAAGTTTATGTAATTGAATTTAACGAAAATGCATTCATTGGTAAAAGATTATATTTTGTACCACGTACTATACATATGTTAAAAATAATATTTTATACCACATAGTATATCACTAGGCAACTAACCTCCATCAGTTTCAGTATCTTTAATACATTGTCAAGTAAATCCTATATTATTCAAATTAATGGTACGTCTACGAATAATCTCTAGATAGTATATCACTATATTATTTAGTATCCTCCGTGTTTGCATGATATACATACCAGCCACTATAATCTTAATTGAAATGTAAATCTGGACACAAGGACCAACAAGGACCACTTATTCCAAAGGTAGGCAGAAACATAGTTGTGATGGTGGCCAGGAATTGTTGCAGGTTTTTGAAAATTGGTCCTTTGTATAAAATAATGTTAGACTTTTCTTAAGTGGAAAACCAAATTGATTCCACTTATAATTGTTATTAATAATTTTCTTCTATTAAAAATGTAAAAATCAAGTTTTAAAATATACTAATATCAATAGTAATTTTCTTATTAATTGATCTAATTATAGCAATTATATTGATATTACGACAAAGAATTGAAATTGTCTGATTTTCAGCATATCTATTCATTTTAATAAACCTTGCATCTATATCATAGTATTATTTTGTTTGGACACCATGTTACTCGAACCTATGAACATATGAACCGTAACAACAAACACAAAAACTACACTAATAAAGGTGAAACGAATTTGTCAAAACGTACATTTCACGCGAACAGTCGTTAAACGTTATTTCTTAATACAAAACATACATAAACTTATAATATAAAAAATAAAAATTAATATATGCCGGATGAATCGTATTATAAGAGAAAAAAAGAAACACAATGAAAAACTTGTACTCTGAAGTACAAGTTAGAAGCACTAAGATTAATTCGTGTATTTCGGTTTATTCAGAAACCAGAAATATTAAGCAATATATTCATTCAAAGCAATTTTATACAGCAAATTAATAAAAAAACAGTCTAACCGCATCAAAAAGAACTTCTATAAACGGCTTTGAAAATGGAACACTTAAATTAGATGCAAAAATCCGCAAACATCCCTTAAATATCTAAACATAGAACATGTATGTGTAACCTTGCAATGAGGTAGCGTACCAAAAGGCCAAGTCGTTTGCAATTTGATTGAATACTTTAGCGCTGTGTTACGAAAGACCACGGTTCAAGGTCACAAGGTCGCAAAACTTATCAGTTATGTATTACTTTATGCTCTACAATTTAACTGAGAATTTCATTTTTTTTTTCAAGGATTTATGGTGACACGTTAGATCTTATTCCAGTTTTAAGCATATGTACTTACATTTGATGTTTAAACCAAACAACATTTTAAGTTCATCTACTAAGCATCTAAAAATATATATAATAAAAATAATCCTGAATTTATAATATCTCCAGTATTTAATTTAATACATAATTAATAATATTTCTGAGAAAAACATGCAGTTGCGACAGTTAGCGTCAATGGGTCATTTTATGCTACCATCGATATCTAATAAACAATTTAGTAAATCCAGTTCAGCTGATACAAAATAAAACCGTATTTTTTTCTATTAAAAGAATAAATATTTATCAACTCATCAACATCAATCGTCATTTACATAGACAATTCCAAAGTTCTAGCTTTAACGAACAATTCTAACCCTAATGAAAACGACATTGTGCCCTTAACAACATTTTGACCTCCAAAAGAATACTGCAATCAAAAATAGACCTTAAATCTAGAACATAGATCAGTATAATAATAAACTGATTGATAACCGACTATAAAGCTACTAGCGAGGGATCAGCATTTGGTTCGTGTGTCAATAAAAACAGTGCACGCGAACAGAACCAATATGGCGTCGACGCGGCGGCCATGACAGGTCACGCAACCACATGAGATTTTATTTCGTAATCATTTGATAACCTGCTATGACTTATTATGACTTGTAATGTTGTAATAAGCTTAATATTTTGTGTTTACAAGTACTGTGTCACACCGTGTAATTCGTACAAAGGTTTTTAATGAAACTAACAAAATTTAAATTGCGACACACCAAAACTTCACTAGAATTAAACAGAAACTGATCAGTCCTTAAATTACAACCAAACCAAGGTGACAGCATGTGCTAAAACATGTGAATTGTCACGTATTAATCTTATATTCAAAGGACATTCCTATGAATGTAACATAAATATATATTCCTTGAAATGTCCTTAAAATTAAAGCTAATTTCCTCCCTAATATAATAGTTTTACAGAACTTCTTTGAAAGTACAGAGAGGACGGTCATGAACAATGAAAAATTCTGAATGTTACCATTAAATATTTTAATTTAATTTATTTTATTATTCCTTTAGTTATGCGTTGTGGCTTTAATTGTATGCTAGCCAGGCAAGGGTTAAAAATCCTTCGTTTTAATCGCTAATTTGCGCAGACATTGGATTATATCAACGACCCCTTATCAGCAATTTGAAACCTTTTTATATCCCATCACCAAAATATATTTAAATTAAGTAATCCTAACGAGTTAATTCGCCCAATTACTGTTCACATTTCACGCATAGCGTAAATCATTTACAATGTCACAATACCCGATTTTAACCCTCACCCTTTATAATAAAGTTTAATTTTCTATGGTTCGCGTTCGCGTTTCGATTATCGCGACCAAAGTGACAGATTAATTATTTTGCTTTTTTTCTGTGTTGAGGGTCACGGCTGGATAGGCGATTGTTTTCACCGTGTTTCCTGAAAATTCTATTGACGAAAAATGTGGGTGATATGGCCTGTGAAATGTTTTTTCAATATTCGATAAAATGTTTTCAGTGAGGTTGAAGTTGTTTTATTATTTTGTTTATTCATTAAAAAATACATGTGATACTAATATAAACATTTCTCAGCCACTTTTTAGACCAAATATATTTTAGTTTCACTATCGTTTACCATAACTAAATTGAATGAAAGGCAAGCTATTCACAAAAACAATTGTAGCAAACATTTCATTTATAACATTATAACAAATTAGGCGCACGCGGACACAAGGACCAATTCCGCGTGAGCTCTCTCCTAATGACAATGATTCTAATAAGCTCCCACAAATTAGTTCGTCACAAAATCGATAGAACCAAACCGCCAGACTATGTAACAATTCACATTTAGATCCCCATTTACCACCATAGCGAAAATGTACACAATTTTAGGCGATATTAAACCTTATAACTTTATTATAAAGTTTAGAATTCCGTTGAGTAATCTAAGTTAGCCCGCAGCTGGTAATAAATTTAAATAATTTAAATTTGTTGTAAGAGTACTGAAACAAAGCGGTGTTTCAAAAATATCATATTTCGTTGTTAGCAGAACGGTTTGCTGTAGCTTGTTGCCCGGAATCAGTTTCAAAACTATTTATTTGAAGCAAGCATACATTTTAAACTACTTTAGTGTAAATGCAACCATGAGAAATTGTGTCCATCTGAGACATTAGACAGAAACACGTTTAAATATATTTAAATATATTTGTTACTAGCTTTTGTCCGCGAGTCCGTTCGCGTGGAATAGTGACTCCCTGCAGATTTTTTGTTTAAAAACTATCCTATGTCCTTTCTTGAGTGCCAAAATGTCTGTACCTAATTTCACAGAAATCGGTTCAGTAGTTTAGGCGCAAAGAATAGACAGTCAGACAGATGGAAAGAGTTACTTTCGCATTTATAATATTAGTTTGGATTTTGTTATTTGGAAAGTTTTCATCTCAACAAATAAATTCAACTAAAATATAAAAATATATTCGAAAAGAAAAGGTCCAATTTAAGTTTATTTATTTACACTGCCTTAATATGGCGGCAAATAAGCACGCGGATCTCTGATAGCAACATTATATTCAGTTACTGGCCTTTTAGGGCCAGGCCTTTTAGGGTAGACAAGATTGGGTATTGAAAATATGGATATTTGAAAAAAATGATGATGATGTGTATCGGGCCTCCGATAACCTGACCCAGATGACGAAACACAAGACAAGCTTTGGTCTAACGCCTCTTTTCTAAGAGCCAGCATTTACTTGAAAAGTACAGTTCTTCTACTGAAGTATGAGACAAAAACAATAAAAAAGATTTTATAACGTAAATTAATAAAATTGACTAGTCATGATTATACACCAAAAATCTCATCCAACATAAATGACCAGCCCTATAGCAAATAGGTTACACTGTAATTCGTTTAAGAGATACATATGTGTAGTGTAACTCAGCATTAATTTACTGGAGACGGTTCAGATTTGCTGAATTGGTATATATCGAGGTTACTGGCACTAGTCACCAGTAATCTGTACATAATGTGCTATTTACATGTATTCTGTTTGTATACATTTAAGATTATATTGTACAGAAATCGTAGTTTTTTATGTCACAGTTCGATAAACCAACAGATGGGTCATTTGGGCAATCGGCACTGCCCAAGAACACCCGTAAAAGCAGAACAGTTATGAGTGCGTTGCTAACCATTTGGGATAAGGATTCCGCAGATTTAGGGATTTAGAAGAAACGGGGAGGCTGAAACACAACGCTGTGGTTGTGTCACACCGGCTTGTTGTGAGACCATGTTATCACTCCAGTCGAGCCGGCCCATTTTTGCCGAAGCTTGGGTCTCCAACACGTTCGGTGAATTTATTGATCTCCAGGAAGACTGTTTGTTAAAACTCCAGCTACGTGACGTCATCCGCATCGTCTACCGTACAATCCTATTCTGAATGAGTCGAGTTGACTAAGCCGTTAAACGAAATTAATTTAAAACTATGTTATAATAAATTAGGCACAAGTTTTCTGTAATGATTTTTATAAGGCCATTGACCACTTAATAATGTTGAAACTTGAACTTAAACATACTTTCCTAAGCTTACAAACACGACTAAACCATTCAGACAGTCATTCATAAAATAATACGTTAATCTCGCTCAACGAGACCCAAAAGAGATAATAAGTATCTGCCAACTTAATAGGGTCAAAGTTAGTCCTTATACCCGAAAAAGGAGGTCGAGCCAGTACGGTCTAAATCTCTTAGACTCCAGACAAAATGTTTCATTGACCTTTGTAGAAAGACTCGAATCAGTTAGGCAGTGACGTGGCACAATAAGTCATGGTTTGTTCTTTAGAGCAAATAGACATGAATGCGGGCCGATACAACGAGTGAATGATACATGAACCATTTGAGAGAGATGCTGTGAGCCGTGTACAAAATGGTGTATGTTAGCCTTGTTGAAGCTTTGCTTGGTATTTCAATCGAGTCTCGTTTATGACTAGATTTATGTTCTTTTGAATACAGTTATGGTGTTAACCATGGCTAAAAATATGTGGTCCTTCCAAAAAGGTTTTAGGAAAAATGTGGTCCTTCGATACGAATCTTTTGTTTACTATTCTGAGTTTATACAAATACTTCGGTGTATTCAGGCCACAAAGTTCCCGTAAACTATTCCCTTGTTTTGTTGTAGGTCGCACCAAAGACAGAACAGCTTAAACTAATAATTAGTTGTGCTTTCAGTAATGGCGGCTGGAATCGAGTCATTGAGTAGATCTCACTCAGTCCAGGATAACAGACTACTCACAGTTTAACGGCCCGTACATTTGTAGCATTGGTCGTAACTGGCAGTTTTACGTCAAAACAGAGATAGGGACGGTAAAATATACCTTTTTTTTAAATTAAAATGTAAGTGGCCGGCTCAGAGATTTATGATGTTTGTCCTCTGCGACTGTAAATGTTGTGACGTTGGTAGAGCTTAAAAATATTTTTAAAATGTATTTTTAAACCGTCGCAAAGGCTGTTTTATCTAACGCCGAATAAATTTGATACGTGGAACGGTTTTTAAAAACGCTAATGGATTTACTGTTGCCTGAGTTTAAATAAAATAAAGATACGAACTGATTGATTATACCTAAATAGAAAATTGGACGTATTCAAAAAGTCCTTCTATGAAGGTAAAAAAATAAATAATGTAGATAAATAAATATGTAGGTATGACAATAACTTAACACAATTTTTGTTTTAAAATTGTTTGAATATTCAAAGCTAACTATTTAAATAAATTATCAATTAAATAAATTTGGCTCTAAACGTTTGATATAAACCAGTGATATTTAATTAATTATGTACAAAATGATTTGCATTTTTCGACTACATTTTAATTCGACCGTTTATACAAACGAGTGGAACGTGATAAATATAAACGACTATAATTAGTGTAACCATTATTATACCACCGTATGACCATTTGCGCTGAACATTATTTTGTGATTTGATGGGAAACTAATTATGCGGTAGTTGCAATGCAGATTTTGATGTAGAATGTGCGAGTTAATGTATACTTATACAAACACAATATTCTAATATTATAGTATCTATATATATGTATAAATCAATACCACTTTTCGTTGTAATCTTATAACTCAACAATGCCTTTACCGATTTAGCTTATTTTGGTCTAGAACTATTCGTGGAAGTCCAGGGAAGGTTAAAAAGCCAAAACAAATAGTCATATTTGAAGCGGTACAGAGTTCGCCAGGTCAATATTAAACTTTGACATTTTAGTTTGTTTTGAGGCGACTAGGAATTGCTTTATCAACGTGTTTATAACAATATACACAATACACATACAACAAAACAACAGTCATTATTAGTTCATCATTATTAAAAACTATGTAACTCATATGTAAAGTATAATTGACAAATATCAATAAAACATCTACCAATCCTGGATAGGTACAAGACTCTGCATTGTTTTGACGTATCACAAAACCGAGGTCAAAGTTTTACACTGCATTTACAGACCCAAAATATAACCCGCACAAAACGGGACCCCAAAGAGCCTTTATAAACTTTTTGGCGCGAAATAAAATATTACTTTAACACCCGTACTTTATGGCCAAGGTTAGGTTAATTTTGTAAAAAACAAACGTGAAAAATATTACACATATAAATATAAATTTAGATTTAGTAAATAATGTGGGTTCATTTTATTTACTGGCATAATTTTTGAACATTTTAAAATGCATGAAGGAGTAAAGAGTACATTTGTTTAGTACAGCACGCTTGCATAGTTTATAAAACATTACAGATTAGCATATTTTTTTGGTTTTTAAAAGGAGAAAACCGTCATAGCACTTCTTAGCACATCATACCACATGTGCCATGACCTTCTCCCTATATGATTAGTCGCATTGGATAGGAATATATAGGACCTATTACCATAGTTCCAGACCCCATCCTGAAAAGTTTTCGAAATCCTGAAAATAATACAATACGTTGTCCGAAAATCTAATTCAAACGGCTTGATTTGCTTCAACTTGACCAACGAGCCAATTATAAGTTAACAAAAACTACATGTGTAAAAAAACAGAAAATCTGACGTCACCAAATCTAACAAACAGCAATAGGATACGCATTAAAACAAACTTCAGAATATAACTACAAGACTCTTATAAACCACAAGTAACTAGGAAAAAATTCACATTTTACAACCGTAAAATATCGCTTCTGCCATCAGATAGCAATAAAAATAGAAATTTGAAATCGTTGAGAACTCATAAAGTTCTCTTGCCACTAGACGCTTCACACATTTCTCAAGGCCACGTCTAGGTTATGACGAGTAAAATCGAACTGTCCAATACTTCAAATGGATTTCCAACTACTAAAACAATGTTCAATAATATTATTTCCCTAATATTTGTTCTGACTCGCCCCGACCTTCGCGTTTCGTGGTAAAAAAATTACCTCTTGTCCTTTCTAAGAAAAATGATTTTCGTAATGGATTTTTGGATGCGAAATTTCTCTCTTTCACATTCCTTCCTAACTCAAATTAGATAGTTATATTGTAACTTTTCACAGAAAACTTTTTCCTCATATTCCTTATCTACATATATAAAGCTTCTTCTAATACATCTTACAGAAAAAAACAAAATACCGCATACGTACTCTAATCAAGTATTAATATAAATGACAAGAAAAACAGAGCAGCAAGCGCCAATAAAAATACAAATTGAAATGGTGGTTCTCGTATGAAATTCATAAAATTATTCGATAAACATACCCTAAATGGGGTTGCCAGTAAATCTGGGCACCATATGGAACCCAATGCTGGGGTTGAATAATGCGACGCACGTGAGGACACTTACTATCGTGTTTTTGGTACTTAAAGTACACTAACGTATAATTTAGAAGATTATTTTCAGTGTAATAATGCCGCAGAAATTTCACAATACCTTTTTCGAGAGGAATAATATTTAGATATAAATTTTATCTTAGAACGAACGAATTTTCCGCACAACCTTAAACCAATGTAAACGCTATCCACTGGATACGAGAACTAGGTCAAGGCTTTTCAATTCATAAAAGAACATCGTGTAATAAAAAGACAAAAGGACCGATATAGTAATTGTAAACAAAACGTGACAAGATCATACTGAAAATGGATAGAAAATGAGTAAAAGAGATAAGACACACAAATGACAGAGACGAAAAATCGCGCGGTTCACGATCCGCCTTTATAACTGGACTTGCAACAGAAAATTATACCATCCTCCAGTGGATCGATGTCAGACGAAAGTGAAATCGAGTCGAAACGAAAACGAATATAATATAAAAAAATGTTTGAGATAAACAGGAAAAACGTCAAAACGAACACAAAGGGAATTCATAAAATCTGATAAGTCTACTTTACAAAGGCAACGATGATTAAGCATTGTGTTCTGTACACCGACCGCAATCCCTTCGTAATGTGTTTGTGAGAATACGCCGTCTAAATATATTTGTACGGGAATCACTTGAATGGCATGTTGTATATAGGTCATGTATCATCCATCAATCTTTTTGAAGCAAGAAAATAGTCATGGGGCCAGATAAATAGTACCCTTGTTTTTATATTTCGGTGGTAATATTGCTAACTTTTACGAGTACAGCACAGCCAGGTTTAAAAAGTTGGCCCAAGGCGTCTAGCAACAATGCGAAATAAAAAAAAATCCTACTAAAACGTACAACTCAACACAAAGAAAAACTGAACGACACAAATCAAATGAAAAGGAAAAAAATATAACAGCTAAACGGTACGAAGGACCAATCACAAATGAGGCACGAGAGAAAAGAACCAATCGGTGTTCACAATAAAATAGAATGACAAGCACATAATGTGCAAAGACCAATCATGTTGATAACAGCTCGTTTTGCCAACCATCATTACTGTTCTAACAAATCATACAGACTTTTAGCCACAAATCATGGATACGATTTGTTCTCAAATAAGGAGAAATATTATTCTATGACCAATAAAAGTTAGTAGGTTTAGAAACTTCGTGTTGAGCACTCGCATCAGGTTTATTTTATAATACGACTTTCGATTTAATATGATCAAAAATTGGGTACTTTAATAAAAAAATATATTTGTTCTGCAATCTAAGAGGATATTATTAAGTCACGTTAAGTTTTATCAGGATTTTTAACATCAGAGTTTGTTTCAATAAAGTTAAAAGATGAAATAGAAAAGAAATGGTACATCTAGCTACATTAAGGCAACTAACCCCTTTGAAAAAACCAAACATAACGTTAAGCTTCTTAATTGTTTAAGTAAAAAAGATCCTTTCAAGCCTCGAGGCGCATTAAATCCCCTGACTTTCCTTTTTGTTCTAAAAATACAAACAAGCGTTCTCATGGTGTTTCACGAACGCACATTATGACAAAACCTGTTTTTCTCCCACAAATCACAGGGACAACAATGTGCACTGAAATTGGTGAAAGAGGGACCTTGGTCTTTGTTCAAAATGCGGATACAATTTTATTTAATGCTTCGTTCTAGCAACGTGAAAAGATTCTCATAAATGAACAATGTTTTTATAGCTTTGTAAATATTTTTTATTTTAAAGTTTTATATTACCATTTTTACTGTATAAATTCATTCTGTATCCATCAGAGAAAACACAAATTATTTTTCTGTAATATTGTGTTACTTTCTAATGAAAATATACAGTTGCATTTTCCAGAAAAAATGCAACAAAATATTGTACAACCACAATGGAACAAAATATTGGGTTAAAATGGTGACTACTAACTCGTCAGCCGATCTATATACAAAATAATATGTTGTTCTCGAAACAGACATAATAATTATACTCCTAATTGTGATCTAATTAAACCTGAAACACTAAGTTGAGGACCAAATCTACATAGACTCGATAATACACGACAAAACAATAGTAATCAAAGCAACAAAGCATCAAGCTCACTAAGTAATGATAATCACTTATCATTAGGATGACAATCGACGCATTTACCATCCGATTACATAACAATGAAACTTGAAGGCATTAATTCTGAAATGGTCCTTCAGTCCGCAGCTACTGAATATAGTTTCAATATCTCCAACTTGTTTGTTAGTCCCAAAAACTAATAAATTGATTTAGAAGGGTTTATTGTTTGATGTAAGAGCCTAAGTTACAACAAATCATACAGCCTTCCGACCACAAATCATGGCGCAACAATGCGCTGAAATTCGCGGGAAAGGCTTTTGTTACCCGAATGATTTGGCTCCAACATTGGCCCTGTGTTTAGCTCTACGTGGGATTGTTGGTGACGTTTTTTGTTGTTGAAAGTAAATTGGATAATTCTGAGCGATAATTTATTTTCACATGCGACAGTGTATTTTATGTTCGTAGCAACTTTCACTTACCAATGACATTGGCGTGAAAACTTATTAACATGTACAGTAAAAACAATTTTTGATGAATGTCTAAAACCACTTAAATACATTATAAGCGTACTAGTTAGGTAATAACTTACAAAGATCAAATGAAAAAATCAAAATGAAATTTTAAAATAATTGAATCTAAAATATTGAACAAAAGTGTCACAAAACACAACCAAATAAATCCTTACTGGTCTTTGGCAGCATTTTAAAACAAATCACACCCCTTACCCGTGTGAAGCCAAACAATGCGTCACTCCCGGAGAGATCATTGTTTATAGCAGAAACTTTGGCGCCAATGTTGGCTCTCAATTGTTATTGTCTACTGTGCTACTGCCATATTTCATATTAAGCGTTTACAGAGCCTTTACACTGAAGAAGATATGAATCATGAAACCTGAACCGTCTAAGGCATTCGTTTGAGAATTATTTTATGCGGTAAGTAACATGACCTGCTTTTAAAACTTTGCTTTGCAATATTTTGTATTATGGAACAAGTTTTTTAAATTTGCTCCTAACGCACGACAAAGTAAATATTTATAGTCTTTCAACGAATCTTACGCTTGACGACAGTAAAACAAATCTATCTGTAAAAAAAATTATCTACATAAATATAATTGCTCAAAACATAATAAAAAACATTCTGAAAACAATAATCTACTTTTGTCAGTGACTTCAGATAGTGTTACTTTTGAGTACCAAAAGACCAATATCAAAAGGACCAAACATTAACAAACAGCTTAACCAAAGTAATCTGAAGTCAAAACCGCATTGAATCGTTTGTCGATGGTCAGTAACACTATGACATTGATTGATTTGTAACAGCATTCATCGACACATTCTGTACTTAGGCATTCCAATTAATTGATCCATCAAATTGCAATTAATCCTATTTGTCTATTACTGAACGTATTGAGCTATTTGATCATAATAATTAAAGCTAGTATTTCTCTCACATAAAAATAACTTGAAAACTATTTTGCTTATTGAAGGTTTAAAATATAATTCGTAGATGCACCACGTAACCTAATGCTCTCACACCATAATTATGCTCAAATCGTCTAAACGAGGTTTTACGAAATGAGGCCAGCAAAAAAATTACTTATAATTTAAAATTTAAAAAAAATATATCAGTAATATAAATCGAAAGAATGTTCTTAGTAAAAACCACATCAAGAACCTCATTATATTTAAAATATTCACATTATATTCAAAATATTACCTTGGCTAGGTACAACAGTGGCATCAAGGTCAATTTGAGTCCAAAACTATGATTTACTACCCACGAGTCCGCGGGGAGACCAAACTAATTTCACGGTTGTTTCCCTGTCACATTGTCTTCATAAAACGGGCACAAATCGTGTAGGAAATTACCTAACATTTGTTGTAATAGGTAAGACTACAGTTATTTATGACCAAAGGACCGTTTTCTATTTATTTGTGGGCAATTTGGGTAAATGATTCGTCCTTTGTAATGGCGATACTAGACAAAAGGAATAATATATTGAATTGTGATCAAATGTTATTTAACTAGATATGTGTTTGGTGTAAAATATTTGTTAAATGACAAGATGTAGCTAACGTAGTAAAAACTGTGATCGTATAGCTAAAATTTAAGGAACATATGAACAGAAAAATATATGGGTATCCATTTTAATCGGTTTACTAATGGGGTTTCTTGCTCCTTCTTCTGTATAAAAATCTACACTATGACACTTACAACATACAATCTTAACTAGGTCATTGACCGACGAATTAACACCTTTATTTCTATATAAAGATTCAAAAGTTCATTCTCATTTATTTCAATCAGATCAGACTTTTAGACAGAACAATGGATCTAAGTTACATATAATAGAATACTACAGTATGAAAATGATTCAATCACCTCAAATAATATGAAAATAAATTTATTCTTAAATAAAACAAATGTGCAGCCTCACGCGACTACATCTGACGCATGCGTAATTAACGTGATGAATTACCACAAATTTTTCATTGTATGTGTAACACAAACTAATCTAACACTCATTATTCTTCGGATTAATAAGATATTCTTTGAAAAATAACCCTTATATCATAACAATAAGGGTTGTTTATTAGATGTATTTGTCGGGCGCACGTATTTTTAGGTATAACCCTGGACGCTAAGCTCCAGTGGGGCCCACATATAGATGGCTTGTCGAAGAAGCTCAGTTCTGCAGCATATGCCGTTAAAAAAATTAGAAATTTAACAGATATAGATACAGCGCGGTTAGTTTATTTTGGTTATTTCCACAGCATCATGTCATACGGTATTTTGTTGTGGGGGAATGCTGCTGACATCCAGTCTATTTTTGTTCTGCAGAAAAGGGCTATTCGATCAATCTATAATCTTAGTCCGAGGCATTCGCTCAGAGAATTATTTAAGGAATCTAAAATAATGACAGTTGCCTCTCAATATATTCATGAAAATGTAATTCACGCTCATAAAAACAAAAGCTTATTTAAGAAATATAGTGATATACATAATATCAACACGAGGGGGAAAAACAAATATGTTGTGCCTGCCTCCAGGCTTCAGAAAATAAGTAGTTCGATTAGGTGTCAATGTATACGCTTTTACAATAAAAATCCTAGCGATATTCAAAATTTGAGCCTCAATAAATTTAAAAGTGTAATAAAGGCTAAACTTTGCTGTAAAGCATTTTATAAAATAAAAGACTACTTAGAGGATAGTCAGGCTTGGGAATGAGCCGCTGTAATGTCTGCACAGGTCATGTTGACATGTTTGTAACATAAGTTACACTTTTATATACAATTTGACATTACGTTTATTTTTTTTTTATACAATGACATGATCACATAGTGTGACATTTTTATTTTTTATTTGACATTTTTTGTTTATTTATTTGTTGACATTTTTATTATTTTATATTATTGTTAGTGTAAGGACCGTGTGAGACTTGTCGTGCTTTTTTATCACCAGTCATCTGCGTTCTGACAGTTTGAGTACTTGCGCGACCCACCCAAATGTTCTTTTGATCGGTATTGTTCGTCGGACAACTCAACAGCACTAGCTATATGGTTGCAAACTGACACTTGCGTGCCTGTCTTCAGAACGGGTCCACTTAAACTGGTGTGGTTCTTTCCTCAAAAGACCACTACAGAATGAACTTGCACGGTTCTCTCACATTATGTTATTTTATATTGTCTGGACTTGAAAAGAGACTGACCTCTGAGTTTGTTTCGGCATTTCTTCTCAGAGTAGTCAGATAGGAAATGCCGGCTTCATCTAGTTTTTCACATATAATTTGACGTGTAAAAGTGCCGTTTTAAGGCCTATTTGCAAAAATAAATTCATTGTTTCATTGTTTCATTGTTTCATATTCACTTGTATGAAATGGACTATTAGTCTTTCTTGGTCTGTTTTCTGAATAGAAACCTGAATAAATCTCAATTTTATGATGAAACCTTTACGTTATAATATTGGTCCGTTATTTCCTGTAGATTTACAAGTCGACCTTAAAATTCAGCAGTGTACATGTTTTACTACTTTTATCAAATTTATATTTTTACTAACTGATTTTTAGCAATAACCATCCAATATGTAAGTCGAACTATTAAACTGAAAATATTGTATCCAACACCACATACAAAATATAAAACGACGTCGCTTCCTCCGTCCCTATATTTGCTTTAATCTTTAAAATTACGATTCGGATTTTAATGCGGTTTTCTTTAAAGGACACTGTGATTATAGAGGAAGGTTATTATCTATAATCTCATCTAATAAACAGTGGACTAATTTACTATCAGCATTGCACCCGAAGTCGGGACTGGACGCTAGTATTACGAGATAAATTAAAGTAAAAACACAAACAATATAAAACTTAGTCACGAATTTATGCATAGCGAATGCCTTAGCGAAAATACGTATTATCAGCATTCTAAGCTTAGTTAAAATAAATCAGGCTTAGAGAAATTGATGAGAGAGCTCAGTGCTTCGTGAGGAGTTTGAATCAATATCTATAGCTGAAAACGCGTGGAGGCCATCGGATCAACGATATCCTTCGAGAAAGGTCAGAGATTTGTGTGTAGTCGGATTTTCGTTGCAATTCTAGCGAGGTGAGAGAACAAAGTTGTTAACCCGTTTGATGTATTTATTTCAAATACAAGAAAGAAAATTTTAAAGGATTCATACCTTTACAACCAACTTCGGCTTATTACAAAGTTAGACAATGTATTCTTAAAAACAAAACGTCTGAGCTATTATAATGCATGTTACACCTGACTATGGGACTTTTAAAAAGACCACAAGCTTTTCTTAATTGGTTTCGACGTGTCTTCTCATTGATAGATGGGCAATGCTCCATGCATCTAGTTTTATCATAGTTTTACACGTGAAATGCTGCTTTAATTAATGTTCAAAAAATACTTTAAAAACGACAGCTACGTATTAAGGCACAACTCTCATATATTTTGTTTTTAAATAGTTTCACCATGTGTAGAAGTACTTCATAAAATATTATTACTATGTTATAATTTTTTTAACAAAAGTTCGAGCTCGCGCTTTAGAAACTATCTAAAATATTAACAATATTATATTCTCTCTAAACAAGAACTATTCTCGACAACTATAAACTAGCAACACTATTCTGACCCACTTCTCTCAGTTGTATTGATTTCATACTTCGTTCCCACTTCGATTTCAAATTGTCAAAGTTTTGTACATTTGAGAATTTCTAAAACTGTTATGTCGTCAATAGTGTTACTAAACTGTTGGAATGGTATCACATATTACAAAGATTAAAGTTATAAGATTTCGAAATTTCAGAAACGTTCTACTTAGGAAGTAATTTTAAATTAATTTGAAGTACTTAAACTGAAGAAGTGGTCCTTTATGAATTTCCACTAAAGTATATTTTAGTTACGTTTAAATACTATCGTACCCACTATCGAATATTCACTCAAATCAATACAAAAACAAAAACACAAAGTGATACCAAATGAATAGAAAAACATTGCGTCCCTAAGGACCAAATGACGCCCCGTATAAAGGCGTTGCGGTCCAAAGGGATCTGATCTCGCTATGGCCTCATCAGCGATACTCCTTGGCCCAGTTGCCGATTGAGGTCACTGTACTCCTAGTATCCTTTCTCTGCACTTTCTTTTGTACTTTCAATATAACTTGCTAGTTCTCGTTGCGAAATGACTTTGGAAACTGCTATTTTATATTTCGATAGACAACTGACGCATTTTTGTTTATTCTTTAAAAAAACGTTGTCCGTCACTACACGTCATGACTTGTATCGTGGTTGCGTTTACAAACATTGAAATTCACATACACATCACACACAGACCCGGATCACACAAAGTGTTTTTTCGGACCCGCAACGCGTGGCACAGCAGTCAGTTGCCAAGTCACTGCGCCAACTGTGCAGTCTTTTTTTACTATTATGTCTCATAGCAAATAGGTTTTAACTTCAGTTTCTGGATAAGTGGAAAGGATTTGTATCAGCTTAAGTAGACGTACAACCAATACTACATCAATGTACTAACATAGTGTTTTAGGAGTATCTCAGTCTATCTCTGAGTTCACGAATACAACGTTTCCATAATTGATATCGATCGCGGAAACGTTTGATGTCGATGTATCTCAGTTAAACCCACGATTTATAGTTCCCGACAGGTGTTAGTAACAATAGCCGTTCCTAACATGTTACCGATCAAATTTATGCGCGACTGTACGATTCGTTAACGTTCTCCATTGTACATGAACAAGTTTTTCAATTGGACTCATGTCTGATAGTCTAACTGTTAACGTTGATAGATTTGGTATTTTTTTGTTTCAAATTATTTTGTTCATAGAACTGTTAAATATTTTATTTACTATATTTCTAAAATACTTAAAATGTGAGCCAATTATAACAGAAACAGTTTTAAATTCACAGCTTCGTGCTTGTAACATAAATCTAAACAAATATATTTCGATTTATACTATTAAAACAAAACGATTTATCCATGAATACTAAATAAAATCCTTGAAAACTTCTAATAACTTAATAAAATGGGTATAAAACACAAAGCTTGACAATTCCAAGCTGCAATCAAAACCTATTACAAATCAAGGCAAACCATTTACGATTACGACTATTACCCTGCAATGTGAAATGGCATTTCAAAATCAAAGTCAACTACATAAATAAGGTACCTACCTAACAAAGAAGGGGTATATACCAATATTATGTGCTAAACCACATAGCTAGCGTTACAATTCGGAAGCAATAACCCCAATGGCTACGGCTACGGCGTAGCTGTCTACGCCGTAGTTATGTAGTGCTACGACGGCTGCGACGCGTGTAGACGGTGCCTTTTTTATACGAGAAATGTAAGTGGTATTGTGTTGTAGACTTTTTGTTGCTTAAGGATGTTGATTTATTCATTGAAATAACCAATACATGTAAAAAATAATACTGTACATAAATTTTCCAAATAACATATTATTATTTGTACAAAGCTTCATTATATTTGCAATGTATGTTTGATGTTAAAAATTGGAATTTCGTAACTAGATTTTCCACCGATTGAATTTTAAGCATTTATGGCCATTTGAAATAAATATGTGTATTTAATGTATTGTACATATACATATTTAGTTTCCATGACCATAAATGCTAAGCTGTTAATAGTTGACTCTGAATCCATAAACATGTCAACAGACCGTTTATTCTAGTGATTTATACTTCTGATGAAAGCTTGATATAAAAAAGTTTTTATTTTATTTATTTGTAAATAATTCATACCTAAACTCTATATAAATCAAAATTAAATAATAACGTAAATAATTTAGTCAACACGTGAACTTTAGATCTACTCTAGACCTCAATAATGGTCAGTAAACTAAACAAAAACAATTATATTTCAATAAAACACTATAACATGCCGCAACGCCTGAACTCACCACGCCACAGCTGACTGTTTTGACCTTAATAAGCTAAACTACTGATCGATTTGCGATATCGTAGATTTTACTTCGATACGAATTTAATTTACAAATATAAAAGCCTTTTGAGTCAGCAATTTAACACTTAATGGTACAATTCAGTACAGCTCTTAACCTTTCAAACTATTTTCAAAGTGGTTAACAATAGAGTAAGTGGGTTAGACTCGAACACACGACCTTCCGGCCGAAAGTCTATTTCGATTCTATTGTTGTATTGTAGTTTGTGATAGCCGCCACTATGAGCTAGATTTATGCTGAAATTTAGATCACTGTGATATTCTCGGCTTCGGATGCAGTGTGACGTAATGCGCGGCGACCTTCACAGTCAGTGGTCAGTTTTATTGTATTTTATTTATTTGGAAGTCTAAATATCAGATCTACTGTTGTAAAAGTTAAATGAAAACGGGTAATAAAACAGAAAATATGTGTTTACCACACACATATTTTCTTACTTAAAGTTTTACTTAAAAAAATGACGATGCTTATTCTTTGCCCTTGCTAACTTGTGTCTTGTCCTTGCCAAAGCAAAAGTGTTAAAAGAATATCGATTGTTTCGATTCATTACATCTAAGAAATAGTAAGAAAGCATCGCAAAACCGGTGATAAAAACTTTATTCAAATATGAAAATATATGCTAGAATAATGAAGTCGATAAAGGATATATCACACATTTTTCTAGACACAATAGTAAATCATCGAGAACTCTATAAGTGAAACTTTATAGATTTAATCAATTACCGACGGCGAAACCTCACAATTTTATGAGAAATAGTTCGAGGAAAATCGAAAGAGAAAAAGAAACGAAATCATCTAAAAATAATATTGGAAAAAATATATATGAGTAGTTTTCACTTGATATCGCTACTAAGTTAACGAGATCCTTAAGTGACCTTGAGGCGAAGGATTATTGTGTTACCAAGAGTGAGATGACACAATTCTGACTTCTAACTTTAGCACCGAGTCACTGGTTCCACTCCACTTAGTTCACTTGAGAACTTTTGGCTGTCCTGCTGGTCTACAGTATGCGGACATTATTTGATTTTGTATTAGTTGGATGAATTGTGTCATTATTATGTCACAGAAATGAAATAGAGATGATTATACGATAAATGTCGGTATGTTAGGCATTTTAGACACAATTCTACCCATTTAAGTTAACTGTCAAGCACTACAATAGTATGAGGCACCGCGACTTCGGCCTAGAGCAGGAGTAGGAACAGGGGGTTTTTTAGTCAGTAAGAGTCTGACACTCCCTCCCGCCTGACCCTGGGCGGGAGAAGGCATTTGATGATTTTCCCCTCACAAAAAAAAACACTACAGTAGGTATGTTAGTTCGATTAACAGGTGTTGCTGACTTGCTACCAACAAATATATTCCCTACACGGAATTCATATTCGAGATCTTGTGTCCAATTACCTCACAATTACAACAGAGTCGATTGTGGATCCTGATCCCTAAATAGCCAGTAAATCGGATCAGCATTCAGCAACCATTTATAAACATACTAAGAAAATAGGAAAACACAATTAAGATCAAATAGCACAATTATAGATCGTAGTAAAAGTACACCTAAAACGTCACAAGATACAGGCACGTGTTGAGATCATATTAACACTAATAGACTTGAGAAGATCGGTCTGAGAAAGAACAGCAATACTTAACTTATAAAAACTTATAAGTGTATAGAAGAATAAAGTTGTGGACTTTTATTATAACTCGTCGTGCGTTTATTATAACTTTATAACTCGGCGACCGTCAGTAGCAGCGCGACGGTGACCGAGTCGCGTGTCGCGGAATGCTGCTCATGAATATGGGCCTCTAGCATGGCTTGAAATTAGTCGAGTATCTCGTCAAATTATTACGTGAGTAAGCCGAAAATATAATAAAGTTGTGGTCTCTCTATCGGCCATTAACTGTCTTAACTCTACAGGGAAAATATCTCTTCTCACACGAAGAAGGCATGTCCATTCATCGTCACGCCTGTTAATATAATTTATTTAGTTAAAACAAGTTTGGGGGACCCAAGCTACGGCACGAATGGGTCGGCTCGACCGGAGTGATACCACGGCCTCACAGAAAGCCGGCGTCAAACAACTAAAGCGATGTATTTCGCCGTGTGAGTGGGGTTAACGGAGGACCAATCCTTCCCCAAACCCAAAATCTCTAAACCCCTAATCATACTAAGGTCGGCGATGCACTCGTAACTCCTCCGTTGTTGCGGGTGTCCATTGAAGGTGCTGGTGGTTTACCATCAGGTATTCCATCAGCTCGTTTACCGTTCAATAACATAAAAGAAAACTACAAGTATAACTAGTAATCCAAAATTTAACAACATTTTATCGAAAATTGTCAACCAAGTTTACAATTTTCAATTGAGAGACAGACATAACTTATATTTTTAATTGAGAGACAGACATAACTTTATTTGTTACTACGCAAAAAATAATAAAACCAACGGTTTACATTTAAAAACCATAAACATAAGCCAATGAAATCAACAACAAGCTTGCACATTTCACTTTGATTCGAAAAAACAAAATGGCTCTCAATTATAAAACGTTAATAAAAAGCATGGTGACATTATAAGCTAACAATAGTCCGCGACAGCTATTAACTTGCAGCTGTAAGTTTGTCGCAATAACAATGGATTGTTGTACGGTATTGTGTGCACGCAACGCTTTGGTGTGTGTTACAAGTCACTGGCTTAACCGATAGTGAAATTCACCGCATGCTTGATAGAGGATTGCTGTATAAAATTGAAAGCATAATTGTCTTAAAATGTATAACGATGAAAACAACGCAATACCTAAATAGTGGTGTAATACGAGATAAAAGAATTGTTGATAATGTAATGTCAGTAATTTCCATATGAAAGAGTCCGGAATGTGTTTACTACAAAGATATAAATAACAATATTTTTCGAAATATCTTTATGTCTAATGAGTCAAGTAACTTAGCATTTATGAGTATTTTTTTGAACCCGCTGATCGCTTATGCTATGAAACGCAAATTGCAAATCTAAAAAGCAAACTATGTTCAACTTTTACATTTTAATAAAAGTGCAATGTTAAAATAAACGGATTTGTATCAAAAAAAAAAATATACAAAAGAAAAATTGTTTTTCTCAATATATTCTTTAAAATATAAATACAATTAATCTTCAGGCTGATTTTTCAATGGTCACCTAAATGTTATGTGAGTGATAAAATTGTTGTTGTCACTGTCTTATACAAACATTTTGACGCGACAACATCATAATTATTCTCCAGGTAACGTTTATTAAACCGTTGAAAAATCAGTTATTTTATTATTTATTAAATAAAATCAATAACATTGAAACATATCAAAAAGGATAATCCTTATATTAAAACAATGTCTTTGGAAGTTCAACTTTAAACATTTTAAAGTTAAATTGTTTCTTGTTTTTAATTATGATTAATGTTTCATTAATTGGTACAATGATTTCCTTGTCGCGTGTTGAACGTCGTTTAAGTTTTGTATATACTGTGTTGAGTTTCTTATTAAAACTAATATACGTACATATGTGGCTTTAATTTGTACGAAAAATATTCCTTGCACTGTTTTAAAAGTAAAAGATTTTTTTACGGACAGAAGGACCATTTTCGAAAAAATCGTCACAATCACAATGTAATTGGTCATAAGTTTTTTTGTCTTAAACTGATATAATATTTCTATTTTAATAAAATAATATCATTATAAACTCTACAATAATTTCACTAAACATAATAAAATTCTTTCTAAATAATAATAGCACAACATATTCGCTACAACATTCCAAAATTAAATCCTAATACAAAAGAAATAAGGCCTAACTTAATAAAAATGGCGATGTTCATTATACACTAATGAATATTAGATTGCTAGTTTTGAATATTTAATAAGAAAGACCAAAAGATAATTAGTCTAAGTGTCACTTATATTGGTCTCTGGAGTCTATTCAATTTACAAATTGTTTCTTTTCTAATCTAATCAATTTTATTGATATTACCGTACTGCCTTCAAATACAAAATTATTTTCTTTATAAAGTTCACAAATTAATTTAATTAAGTAATTAGGCGTATGTGGTTGAAATTGACACAACTTTTAAAAGATTTCTTAAACAACGTTTCGCTTGACACTAATCATAGTAGCAGCTCAATATTATTTAAAAATCCACGTAATGTATTTAACAAATATATCAAAAATAATAAGAAATATGACCAAAACCAGAAAACTGGCATGAAACAACCACAGCGTTGTATTTCGCCATGTGAGTGAGATTACCAGAGACCCAATCCCTCCACCTTCTACATCCCTTCACAATCCTTAAGTATCCAAATCCCCTATCCCTAAAAGGCCGGCTCGTAACTCCTTTGGTGTTGTGGGTGTCCATGGACGGCGCTGGTTGCTTACCATCAGGTAATCCGTTTGCTCGTTTGCCAACCAATATCATGAAATATATATATTGAACAAGACACAACTAGATACACAAAAAACGCGTCCTAAGTCCCACAGAAGCGAATTGCCATCAAATTATCAACAATAAGGGTCCCGATACAAAGACCTTTTCGAAAAATATCCCGAGCATCAACACAATTGGTGTGTCCTACCACTATCTGTACGCAGGACACGTTCCGAAGGCTAATAGGTACCCTAGAGGCTAACAAAGGAGCTAACGTGACGAATATTTGATAAAAAGACAACCCTATTACAGGTATTAACCGGTGTTACATAATACTCGGTGTAATACTTTTGAAACTTTTATAAAATAGTCGTTAAAAAGTAGTTTTTGATGTTAGTCTGAACGTTTTTGGGTTAAAGTTTTTGGCAGTGGACTGGGTGTGATGTGTATTTGGAATTGTATGTTTGTAACCGCACCCACGACACAGGAGAAAATCTTAGTCTGGGGTAACGTTATATAAAAAATAGAAGTAAGGAAAACAGGAGAAAATTACCCCTAAAAGGTAATTAGAGCCTTCCTTTTCTAAATGTATTTTCACTTAAGGAGAAAATCACATATATTTCACTCTCCAACCTCCCAAATGTAATTCCACCTGAACACATAGCGTACGGCGCGTAGTGTTCCGCGCGCGCCTCAAAGAGCCAATAGACCACCACAGACGGGGCCCTATAGGGCTGATATTCAGCCGGGGTTGCGGGGTAAGCGCAATGAGGCACCGCGACCTCGGCCCAGAGCAGGAGAAGGAACAGGGGGGTTTTTAGTCAGTAAGAGTCTGACACTCCCTCCTGCCCGACCCTGGGCAGAAGAAGACATTTGATGATTATCCTTTCACAAAAAAAAACCTGAACACATCAAATCATACCATGAAAACGCGTCATTACGAGGTGTAAGAAAAGGCAAAGAAAATTAAATCTGAAAGATAGTCAAAGCTTACTTTATCAAATAAACTTTAAATAAATAAATAAAAATGATTAATGGTTGAAATAACACATCAATCCTTAACCGACCTCCCAGTCATAACTAACTACATGTTGAAACAAAAATCATATCATGAAAACGCTTCATCACCAGTTGTAAGAAAAGGCAAACAAAGCAACATTAATATTAGCAAGGATGGAAACAGAGCTCACACGAAACGTCATATAACGTGATATTAGTAAAGGATTACAAGTCGCGGGTGCATTTAATGTCCTGTCTAACGAGCGAAGCGAGGTTTGCTTTCAATTACAACCTTCGAATAAACACCTGATGCCAATCGTTAGAGGTTCTAACTGCTAGTCTGATATTTAACGAGAATTACAAATTGCTTTATTCTCAGGTTGATTCATTACCGCTATAAGATACGGTTGAAATTTAATTAAAGTAATTTATACTTTATATTATTAAGCTGAAGACTTTGTTTGTTTAACGCGCTAATCTTTGGAAATGATGGTTCGAATTGAATAAATTCTTTTCTGCTGGATAACTCATTTATTGAGAAAGGCTTTAAGCTAATAAAACATTACACTATGACCAATACCTACACAGCGTGAAAGTAGCTAGTAATAAATTATTTAACAAATTGGTTTGTTTGACGTCTACGTTTTTACATAGTTGAATAAAAAGCAACTAACATATAATATGAATTGTATGTATAATAATGATAAATAAAAACTAATAATTGGAGCGGGACGTCAACTTTTAGGGCTTGACTCCCAGCATTCGAATTGCGAATACGTACGTGAAAAAGTCTTATAAAAATAGGTTCAGGTCTTGTTACCTAGTATGCGGCACAAATAAACCAAACTAGTAAGTTTACTATAAATTTTCGCCCACATTTTTCAGAAAAACATACAACCTAGACGACTTGTTATTCTTGTGAAAACATTTTGTCGTAACGTGGAAAATGGCATTCATATTCCACTTTAGCTTTTGAACAAACATATTAAAAAGCAATACGTAGTTTCCGTTCAAGTTACCATACTAATGTAAAAGCAATCAGTAAATTCAGTACTTACTGAATATATTTCAGTGAATCACAAACATTTCTCTTACCAATCCAATTTTACAAACGGTTTTCGACGTACCAATTAACCGAACAACCATCCACCCACTCCTATTTAATATACCTTCTAAAATAGACTCTAACACACGAAGTTTAAATAAAGTTGAATAGAAAAAATATGTCTATAATGTGCATTAAAATTTGAACATTATGCGATAAATTTAATGGGCTAACTTTCCTTGTTTGTTTAAATTATTTTAAATATTAATATTTTAAATGGGAATCATCCAATTGATTATGTTATTAACTTATTATTTAATGTTCTGGTAATTTCATAGGTTTTCCAGTTAATAAACCCTAAACAAAAATTCGTCCAGCCTTAGCCTTCGTGAATTCTTTAGTTTCAGTTATTATTGAAATAAAGGAAAGCAAGTATAGACCATATTGTAAAAATATATAAATAAAAAAGTACTTTTAAAAACGTCAATATTTAAGATATACGTATATAATATAGATTTCTAGATGCGTAGTCCTTTTTGGTCCTTCGGTACGCGTGGAATTCTTATCCTCGTTAAGTCACACTTTCACCAACAATTTGAGTATAAGCAACAAAATATTTTTCGAACAATGACTTAGCAATACAGCAATACATTTTACAGGAAAATTCCAACAACCACTGACGACCTTTTAATAGTCAGTCAACATAAAAATTAAAGATAACGACATTTTAATTCACCTCCTCTAACATAACCTCAATACAATTTAACTACAACGTTAAACTCGTAACAATTAACTAGAAGCGTTTGTAATCTCTCAATTCATTGCTAACTTAACCATCGGTTAAGATTGAACTGTTTAAACTCGGTTTAATTAAATTGTCTCATTAGTTGTTAGCTGAAATAAATAAAGGTAACGACTCCCCCGGTAGAGTAATTGGTTTTAATATGTTGCGGTTTGTGTACTGGTAATTTTGTGGTGTTTTCACTATCATGTTTGTTATACTACATTCGCCGAATTGGTTCTGTTAGTTGTATCTAAAATGTATTGCAATATTCGTTGAATTATCTATTATATCCAAATATCGTACGAATATAATAGGCTAATGCGGTTTGACAATCGATTTAAATCGAAAAGTTATTCATATTATTTCATCATTACAAAAAATATTACATTGAAGATCTCGTTCAGATCTTCTCCACGCAAACCTGCGCTTGGATTGGAAGAAGGGAATGGAAGTTGATAAAACGTCAGTAGTAACAATTTGAGAACTTGACGCTTCTCACTCAGCCATATTCCAAAGACAGACAAAGCCTTTTTAGAAGGAGAAAATCATTAAAAGACTTCTCTAGCCCTAGGTCCTCACGGAAGAGCGTATCGGGCTGTGACTAAAAACTATCCCATTCCTTATCTTGCGCCCAGCCTCAGCCGCGGTTCATTATTGCCAATCCCGACTGAACATCAGCCCTATTGGATTCCATATGTGGTGGACTAACGACTCATAACGCGCTTATTAAAAAACCTAAGGTACATTTTATTAAGCAATTTTACTTCGCCAAGGAATGAATCAATTTCACACTTAATTATCACTTTTAGTTATTTGTCAAAGAACCGTAGCTTAGTCGACAATTTATCACCTAGTTTTATCAACTTAAAGCAATTTTAATAACGCCTTTATCACTTAGTGCTTCGGTCCGCACGCAACGAAAATAAATGATTATTCGCTACTAAATAAATTGGTAACTAACAACACAATTACATTTTCAAATCATAGGCAGCAATAATTAATAAGCAATGATTAATTGAAGTTCATTGCTTTTACAGTGTACACAGACACACGCATTCAATAAATTCATGTTGATAAATCGTCTATTGTTATGTAATTTTATGTCATCATGACGTTATAATATGCTTTATTGATTACTGAATTTTTTGCAGACAATTTTATGCTTTTTTTAGAATTAAACAATATATATTTAAAAAACAACAAGTTTTTCCTTTTTTGTAAACCTAAAGAATCCAAAACCATCGATAAAATCTCGATGCGGATCGAAGGACCATTTCCATTTTGGTCCTTCGGTTCTCCTTCGGAACTCGTAAAAAGAACACCTTTCAAATAAGTAACGATAAAAAAGAAATGACTCACGATGGCGGGATCCCTCCGACGAAAACATCTGAGTTTGAATTAAACTTCCCAAACGCAAACTCCTTGCCTCGCGACGTCTTACTTTGCGTACTGCCATCCACAGTTAACGACGTGTGCTCGTCGCGACGCGCCACCTGGTGGGAAAGAAGGATTAATCACGGAATCTACATGCTTCAAGTAGCCTTTATCCGGCTTTACGTGGCGCTGAGAGAAACGTATGAACAAATGTTGAGGGTTTTGTAAAAAGAAATTATGTAAGACATTTCGTCAAAAGTGACACTTGTCTTGTTATGTAAGTGCGTGCTTAGCTGTCTAAGATCCCTCATTACGTGTGAGTTCTACGTGCCTTGGGAATTCATTTCTTCACGTATGTAGAGAAATATCGGATTTATGTTTTCGTCTTCCATAGTACCTTCTTTGGTAATACATGGCAGCTATAACAAAATAATATGTAAAAATTTCATCCTTTATTTTGGCCTTGGTGTCATCAAACTGCAAAGTTGCCAAAAACGCCTGTTCATTTTTTAAATCGATATAAAATCTTGCCAATGTTTTACCGTTAGTGGCTATGTACCTTTACAATCCCTTCGCAGAGACAAAAGCGTAAAATCATATTATTTTAGCGCTCTCTACACATTACTCGAATATAATAGGAATTCATTGATCGATGTTCGCAGTATAATGTCGAAGTGAATACAAGGCATTAGAGGTGTAATTAATTATACTGTCATACGTAGCGTATCTAAGCAGGATTAGGGAGATCCGTGACGTCATTAGTGCACAAATGTAGACTGCTTTTGTTCTGGGATCATGTTTCTGAGGCTTATTTCTAGTGAAAGAAAAAATATAGTTTAAACCTTAAAAGATTTTAAGAGAAATTACTATGAAATGAGTGAGGGTTCGTTTTATAATTATTTCTCTTGAGTTCTGTTCTGTTTTAAGATGATTATCACAATACTGTCAAAAACAGTTTGATGAAATTTAAAACAGGTAAAGAAATAGAATAACATCGTAGAACAAAAAAAAATCGATGAACCTCAAAGAGAAAATGAAACAAAGGAAAAAGATATCTAAATGCTCGTTAAATTACAGACGAAACAAAAAATATGATTTCGCTCACCTGAACTTTATGCCAGTGTCCATCATTGAGGTTGCTGCCCACAGTGATAATCTGGGCGCCACCACCCAGATTATACCTCAACCGCAACGCTCCATTAACAAGCTTCAGTTCAAAAAAATCATAAGTGCCACCGTCATCCGTATACAAAAGTAGACCGTTGGGTTGGTCAGTTTTGAATTCTAATTCGAGTGTACCATTCAGGCCGGCGTTCCATTTGCGAAATTGGGAGTACGGGTTTTGTTTGTCGAGCACAAATGCGAAGTTTCTGTTGAAGGATAGTGACAGGAGACAGAAGAGTATGTAGCGCATCGTGGCGACGTCGGAGGGCATTGCTAGTCAACACGTCACGCGACGCCCGAGCTGTGACTCCTTCTGCGTTTCATTTCTTGCGGCTGAAACAAATTGAAATAATTTCGTTAATGATGTTTTACGCCTTAACGATCGATTGGTTATCATAAAGTTAAGGCTAGAAATATAGATGTTTTCTATGTCGTGTGTTACAGAAGTGTGTAATGTTACATTTAACTAGTACTGATGATATTTAAATTACAAAGTCTCGAGTGTCGCACCAAATTAGGATTTGTGAACGAATATGTGATACTAAGGACCAATCGGTGTCTTCAAAGTCTACGTCAAAAACATTTATTTCAACTACACTAATTTTTAAAACGTCAAAATTGAATAGTAGTCCTTCAGTTGGTTCGTCAGTGAACGTTATCGTTCCACAATTGTTTCGTATTGTAGATTCCAATGGGAAAGAACGAGACAGAAAGGACTCATTTGTTTGGGAAAACAAACTTATCATTGAATATCAAGTACTTCGTCCTAAGTTCCGAAGGGACTAGGACAAGGCCTATGCAACGACAAACATTTTTTTTTTCAAGAGTAAAAATGAGGTTTCTTAATTGTTCTTCTTCATTTGAATCTACTATTTGAGACGAGCACCTAGCTTCACTGACAAACAGATTGACAGACTACTATTCTTTTTTGACGTTTCAAAAGTACATATTTATGGTTTAGTTGGAATAAATGATTTTGACTTTGACTTTGACGCCTACTTATTGTTATTATTTGCAACAAACCTAACAGTAATTTTTCACCCAAAGTTAATATTATATATTTGAATGTTGAAACATGACACTTAGACACTTATTTCACAGACATTATTGGTAAGGACCAAAATATTGAACAAGTATGTAATGTACACAAATTCCCTAATAACGTCAAGATGGATCAATTTTGATGGACGACGTGTCCATCGATTAGTCCCTAATGACACGCCTATTGGGGACATGTCCTTTATATTTATAGTTTAAAGAAGGGTCGGGGGTCAAAGGAAAGTTAATAGGGTTAGCAGGGCTTTCTGAACAAAGGTTTGGGCTATAGGCAAGAATTGCAAGTCATCGTTTGTTAGAGGAATTTATTTATGTAATAGGTCGGCAAACGAGCAGGCGGATTACCTGATGGTATGCAATCAGCGCCGCCCATGGACACCCGCAACAGAGGAGTTACGAGTGCGTTGCCGATCGTTTATGGATAAGGGATTTTTAGATTTAGGGATTGAAGAGGGATTGGGGGAGAGGAAGGATTGGGCCTCCGGTAACCTCACTCACACGGTGAAACACAAAGCTGTGATTGTTTCACGCCGGTTTTCTGTGAGTCCGTAGTATCACTCCGGTCGAGCCGACCCATTCGTGCCGAAGTATGGCTCTCCCACACTTAGTAGGAATAGTGAAGTAGATGAATTCATTACAAGTTTTTGAGGTTACCGGTTCCCCAAATCTCCCTAACCTCCAAAACTCTAACTAATTTCTCTAGAGTCCACGGGTGGTGCCGATTGCATACCACCAGGTGATCCATCTGATAGTTTGCCCTATCACATAAAAAGTACCTACACTTTAAATACTGTTAAAACACAATATGTAAATACACTCTGACTATTCTGACGTGTAAAAGTGCCGTTTTATGGCCTATTTGCAAAAATAAATTCATTGTTTCGTTGTTTCATTGTTTCACTATACACAATATGCTTCTTTACGTGAAGACCTCTACCGCTACATCCAAGAAAAACATTTTCATTCGAAACTCATTATTTCTACCATGTAAAACAAGATCGGTTAGAATAACTTCTAAGATACGTAAAACTTAAAAAATGATAGGTAAAATGCACTTATAGAATATCCATTTGTAGCCAGTATTGTTCATATAGAATACTGTAAACGACGAGTTTTTATTATTTATAGTTGGAAATATTAAAAATGGAAAAAAAACATATCTTGTTTTTTCACTTATCACTGGTTGAGTCTGAATCCCAATCCTTTGAGCTACTTTAATGAAAAATTACTTGGTAAATTTACATCATGAGGTTTCGGGAAAAAATCCAGTGTCTTTTACATTATTGTTGGTCGACCATGATATATTAGGTCAGGTAAGCAAGATGACTGTCCTCCCCGCAGTATTATCCCTTAGTCACATTTATGGCACCCATGGGATTTAAAGGGTCCTCGTAACCTACCTCCACTTATCCTCAGGGGATAAGCAGGACTCTAAACTATACGATGATAGTTATTTGAAAGGCAGTAAAGTGATATTTGAGATGATACCTTGTTACTATGAAATTACGGTTGTAAATTATCGATTGAGTCATGATGAAGCAAATCTTGATTAAACGTTAATTAACCTTTCAATTGGGTATTTTTTTTAATTCAATTTTAAATTTAAATATAATTTAAATTCAAGTCAAGAGGTACGCGAACGCCGCTGTTAGCTTGAGTTTTTATGAAGTAAATTTTTTTTTATGTCATAAGTCGGCAAACGAGCAGACGGATTACCTGATGGTAAGCAATCGGCGCCGCCCATGGACACCCGCAACACCAAAGGAGTTACGAGTGCGTTGCCGGCCTTTTGGGGATAGGGGTTGCTTATATAAGGATCGGGAAGGGATAGGGGAAGGGGCGGGATTGGGCCTCCGGTAACCTCACTCACACGGCGAAACACAACGCTGTGGTTGTTTCACGTCGGTATTCTGTGAGGCCGTGGTATCACTCCGGTCGAGCCGACCCATTCGTGCCGAAGCTTGGCTCTCCCACACTTAAATATTTAAGATTACTATAATATTTTTAAAACTTTATTCTCATTAGTCCAACTACACCAATCACGTGACCAACAAAACAATTCCTAAACTCTAAACCAGTCAGGAATAACACCAAGACACCTCCAAAAATAATAATAAAATTCAAGAGAACATTTATTTCGAAACAGAACAAACTACTTCAATTTGCAATGATGTATCAATTAATTTTGAAATTATTAAAGATTTTTAAGTTTGCTTCACATCAAAAGTTCAATGAAAGATGGACAATAATAATTATGTGTATAAATATTTGTACGCCTCAAGGCAAAGCATGGAAGATCTACCAAACTGTAACAACTCGCACACCTATGTTTTACAAATAAATAATTCTTATTCTTATTCTTATTCTTAACAAAACATTCCACAGCAAACAGCTGCAACGGAAAAGAAAATCCCTACGCACATACCACGAATACGCCACAGTGTAGAAAATATGCTCAAACATAACAAAACTAAAGCACAGCATGTTGGAGAATAAATATGAATCTTAGATATACTATCTTCGCAGGTAAAAGGCACTTGGTGCCACAAAAGAGCTGCAGTAAGAAACTAGGCCGGCAGAAAACTGCAAAACGGAATGCATAAAATTTTGGAGAAGGTGTAATGCGTATATAATGAGCGGCCGTGGAAAATATTTTTGGAGTATTTTGTGGGGTCCGTCGCAGTAAAAATGCAAATAGGAACAGATGCTGCGTTGTTGTTTGATGTGAGTTTAATGGTTTTGGAATTTGGAATAAATTTATTTAAAATTAATTACAAAATAATTTTATTATATTTTATATTTTGAGTATTATTTTGTTTGTTACGTGAATAGTGTGGTTAGTAACTAGCCTTTTTATATTGTCTAGATAAATATTCGACAAATAAACTAATTTAAGTTCATAATTTAAAACATAAGGCAACAAAAGCTGTTATCTAAGCATACTGCTTGCTGTGCAAAACCCTGAAAAATCCGAGCACCAAAAAAAGTCTATTAATTTATGCCTCGTCCAAAACTTCTTGAGTGAGAGGGTCATTCCGAGCGGGAAGCGCCCAGTCATCCCGCTGGAGCGGAAAGTTGGCACCGACCCCGGAATTTACCGGTTCCAGCCGGTTTTTACCGACTTTTTTTCGGCCCGAGACGATTTCTCCCCCTGACGACTGATTTGACGCGCTCTTGTGCGAAACTTCTCGATTTGTTGAGCTTGCTTTTTTAATTTCTCTCCGAAGTTTCTTGTAGTCACGTTTTAATTAATTGTTGGCATTTCAACGAGTAGCTGTGACACAGAAAAGGCCGTGTGTCGGAGGAAATTATAACTTTGTGCTATTATTAAGAATCAATGTCATTGCTTTGAACGCAATTAAGAACCATCTGTCGCGTTTAATTAAGAAACGAAATTAAACATGGCGGAAATTTAATAACATTGACTGCTTTTACAAAACATACGTCACCAAAATACAATCACTAAAAACATACATACTACATAAAATAAACCTAATAACCATCACAATATCATACAAATATAAGATTTACTCCTTAATTTCAATATTATTATGTTTTTAAACAAAAAGCGCTTTATCCTCTCCTCTAAAAACTAACTTGCTGTGCCCGACAGGGTCCATAATTGTTTCTCTGTAATTTACCTACCAGCCTTGTATACATTATGGAATGAAATAAAGTAGAGTATCGAGTCTAATAAAAATACACAAAAACAAAACCCTCGAGTGAAAAACGAAACCCTCGAGAAATCTTAATCAATCTACGAAATCTAAAAACTAAACAGAAGCGTTAAAGTAAACATAGTTGAGTATTTCTTCTAAGCTTGGAGCATCCTCCGAGCGAGTCAACGGTATCTCGAGACAAGTAGGTCACCAGTAAATGTTCCCAACACGCGGGCATAAATCAAACGTTTTATATTCCCGACCCCCTCACTATAAGTAAGAGATAGCAAACTTTCTTTTGTGCAAATTGAAGATACAATCTTGGACTGTTACCATGAACTAAAGTAATAGCTCGTTATGTAATTCTGTGTACTTCTTTGTTGGAGTGAATTACACTTTTGCATGTGACTAAGAGTATGGTAAACTCTGTTTTTACACGTCATACGTAATCATATAATGGTTCTTAAATAGTTTGATATTTATATCCAATGATTTTATAAGTAATAAGGTGTACATAGGTTACAAGCGCTCAGCAAGTGATACATTAAAATGTGGCTAAAAAGCCACACTTTTTTATATTTGTCTCTTTTTCACTCGCGATTATTGAATCATGCCATCCTACTTTAACGTGTATCATACGATTTATTCATAAAGTTATTTATAAAGTTATATTTATTCATAAGTGTGCATAAGTGTTCCGTTTTTGAAAATCGAATGTCGTTTATGTAACCTATCTATACCATTTTACTTATAATATCATTGTTTATGTTATATGTATACTAATATTATAAAGAGGAAAAATTTGTAAGTTTGTATGTAGTGGCTAATCTTTGCAACCACTGGTCAGATTGCCAAAATTCTTTCAATGATGAGATAGCTACAATATTTCCGAGTGCTATAGGCTATAAAACATTACGCTACGATCAAATGGAACCGAGCAGAGGGTGAAACCACGTGAGAGTAACTAGTCTTCCATAAAAACTATCATCACTTTCCCTCTTATGTGTACTAAATCTATTTCTAAGGTGAGTGGGAATCATTCAAAGACTGTCTGTAAAAAAATACTGCCTGGGTGGGCCAAGAGGGAGTGTCAAACTCTTACTGACTACAAACCATCCTATTCATTCTCCTGCTTTGGACGGGGCAGCTGTACATTATAATGCTTACACCTGCTACCTTAGTTGATGAGAACTGAATTCTAAACTAAAGTGAATCGTATGATAAAGACTTTGCAAAGAACTGCCTTACAGAAAATCGGCGTGAAATAACCACAAAATTGTGTTTCGCCGTGTGAGTGAAGTTACCGGAGGCCCAATCCTTCCCCTACCCCAATCCGTTCCCTTTCCCAAAATCTCCAAAAGGTCGGCAACGCACTCGTAACTCCACCGTCGTTGCGGGTGTCCATGGGCGACGCTGATTGCTTACATAAAAAAACTACAATATTTATATTAAAAGTGGTCCATAATAAAATTAAAACCAAATCAAAGTACAAATAAAACTCATAAAGTCACCCAAAGTTTAAATGAACAATTAGTACATTTGTATCATAAACTTCGTCATAAGACACTAAAAACTTACTAACTTCTAAATCAACATAAACATTTCCTTATTGACATTTAAAACAGACCCTTTTACACGGACTCCACTCCGAAAAACTACTTACTACTTCGTATAAACCCTCCGAGCGCTGTAGTTTTCAATTCGCCGATATTTCGAGACGCGAACCAATATCTATGGGAAATGGATATTTTTACAAGTCAGACGCGACATGTACCCACATCGGGGGCCTTTTTCATCCCTTAATATCATAAATGTAATGATTTATGTAACAGCCCTAGAATATGATACTGTGGGGCTTCGATGTGGGTCGGACCAACATTATGTAGGGTTGCCAACGTAGTTTTTTGTGGTTCATCTACAATGCGTGCAAACGAGACCCAATTATTAAGCGTATGTTGTCTGTTTGTCAAGGGGTTGTGTTTTTTCAACAGTATTAGGATCCTCGGGGTTCGTCGTACCGTTAAGGTCAGGTTTAGGTTGACGTAGTTTAGTTCCCTCATTTTCTTTATTAAACAGATTTCGTTGAAAGTGTGATTTGGAAATTTCCTTGTGGAGCATCTGGTAGGGTCTTAAAGTATAATCCTATTTTTACAATATAAACATGTGATTTATTTATCTGCATTGTAATTTTTATACATATTCTGTCTAAGGCAAACTTAAAGCTCAGGGTAAGGCGAGAGGTATTGTCAGACTCTTACTGACTTAAAACCGCTATGGTTGCCGAACATCGGTCCTTTTGGGCCCATCAGTGGTGGTCTATTGGCCTTACGCTCGGTTTATACTTCTCTCAAGCGCTCTGTCTCCTTCTTTGCGAGCATCACTGCTTCGCAGAAAGAAAAGACAGCCTTAACACTTGCTCTTGCATTTATAAATCTGCATTGTAGTTAATATACATTTTCTACTGAAAGCAAACTTTAACATGACGTCACGTTGTTAAAATATACATTTCTGTAAAGTTCCTCCTTTAAAAACTACATTTTCAAGAACAATGTTATTGGAAATCCCATACAATTCAGAAAATTTCATCGGAAAGCCCTTAGATAAAAATCGAAGTTGAACAAACTTACACGATAAATGTTTCCTTTCCAAGATTACCATAGTTGATCAACTTTCTAAGGATCTTACTTAGTTTTTACGCGCGAACAACTCACTTAAGTACCTACTCTTAGGAGATTTATTAACAAAGAAGAGTTTGACTTCGAAGAATCTTCACATTTTCCAAAAGTTATACATATATGTCATATTGGACTTCTAATTTTATATGTACTTTTATAATGGTATCAAATACTTCATGCTCGTAAAGACAGACCAATGCTAAGTTATTAGCCATTAAGCTCTCTCCATACACAAGGATTTTCTATAATCTCCACACTTAGCAAACAGTTTGGTGATTCAGATTTGTCACAAAGCAATGCTGCCCATTCCCTATCAAATGTGTAGTCCCTATAGTCAGCTCTGGCGATATCCACAAAACCAGAAGTACTTCACAACTTATGCTATTGTATGTGTTATAAAAATCCTCAAAATCTTACTTATGCCCAACACCAACCCTTTATGGATATCCTAAACAACGATACGGAAGTAACCGTTCGGGATGGGTCTACTTGTTTAAACCATAATTCGATAAGGACTTAACTCGGTACGTGCTTTAATACACTTACACCACAGTAAAAATATCATACAGTATTGTAACTCGGCCGCTTGAAAGAAATAAATACCTACAGCCGCGCGGTACGTAAACATGCGTTAGGGCTGCTCGTCTCCAGTATTTTAATTACCTTTGTCTACTTTCTGTTTCCATTTAGTTAAGTGATTGTAAATACTTACCAATTGAATAGGAAGTGTTCAATAAAAATGCGTGTTTTTTTATTGGTAGATTTAATTAAAGAAGAACAGTACCTGGTTGTCCGACCTTATCTCGGGAAAAATAAATAAAAAAATCTAAAATAAGTACATAAAATATGTACGAAAAATTCAAAAATATGGAAAAAATATGGAGTACTTATAAAAAACCTGGGATACTTTTTAGATTGAAACATTTTTTTATTGTAAAAAAGGGTCACTCGTGACGTACATAGTTAGTTAGCGAAATTTTCGTTTCAACAAAAAAAAACAGTTTTATTCAACTTCCATTACATTAGCCTCATCAAATTAGTTGATAAGTTGTTACGATGAAACGCGAGAGGATATATTTATATATAGAGGATATATATTTCCTATTCGTCATATTAAATAATGTACTCGAGCTGATTTCTAAATAAAAGACAACACACCGTCCGTTCGTCACTGCGGTACAGCCGCGTCTGTCTGCGTCCCGAGCGCGTCCCGACATCGGGCGCGTAGGTATAGTTCGCGTTTCGGCCGTTTCTATGAAGTTGAAATACTTGTAGATATTATTACCTTGCTTACACCCTTTTCACCGTAACCTTAGTATGTTTCTATGTAGACACAAATTGCCTTGTTATAAAATGTTAAAGTGATAATGTTGGAAGCTAAATAGCTTCACTAGAAGACAGACACGCATAAAGTTAAAACTTTTTATATTTTTTTTTTTTTTGCTTGACGGTCTATAGTGCTTCTTGTGGTCTATCGGGAATACATGGTTTGACAATTTTGACTTTTGAAAATAGAACGCGGATAGATCCAAATATTGTTGTTCCGGGTGTGTGTGTGGTGTGTGTGTGAAATTGTACGTTTGTAAACACACCCACGACACAGGAAAATATCCTACGTTCATCTGATTCCATCCTGATATCTACAATAACAGTTTTTCGAACTTGGATCCCTTTAATTCAAGCCGCAATGTATTTAAGATTAAAGTCATACAGTCTTTTAGTCACTCATCGGGACCAATTACTTAATTCATGATATAACACTCCTCAGAAACACAACCACACAACCACAGAACCTCTTCCACTCAATAATAATATCATTATGTACCTATAATTTATACAGTAACATCATCGACTGACATAGATAGCTGCTTTGTTTATAAATGTAGCAACACTTCTGTGATATAATTCTACTTTTTCACGTATTCCTCATAATTGGCGTAATGAATCAAGTATCTGTTTTAGTTGTAATAATGTAATTTTGTAAGCTGTGAAGAACCTTTAAATAAATAAATAAATAAATAAATAAATTACGTTCTAATAAGTGTCAAAAGTTGATTAAAATAATATAGTGTTATTTATTTGATATTAAAACACGTTTCCTAGAAATAGATTTTTATATTTATTGACAATTTTATGAAGTTTTGTGAGAAGAATGCATGACTGAATTAAAGTGTATGTTTAATGAATTTATTATATTATCTGTTATATGTTTCTCTTCTTTGTTCTTATAGTTTAATGTGGTTTATAAATGTTTCAATAGTGTAACTGGCTTCTGCCGTTCTATCGAAATAAATAAATAAATGAAAGTAGGTATCCCAATTTTAAAATTATTCGTGATTTAATCTCCTATATAAGCTATACATATATACTCATTTGCAACCGATTAAACTATTTAGTTTAAACAAAAATATAATTCTGATTTATAAATAGCACGTATTTACGAAATACCATTATACATTAAAGTACACAAATACTACTTTAAAGAGTCTCGTAATCCCCTTCAATGCATTAACGAAACGCGCCGGCATGTCAAACGGAGTGACAGCAGACAGCTATAAGATGTCAGTGCGCTCTCAGCGCTGTCAGTGGTGAGACGTCAAAGTTTACTTTTCAAATTAAACTTTTCATATTTTGTTCAAATTGTTGCAATGTAATTGGAATCCATTACTTCGAAAGTAAAAGTTTTTTTAAAGTCATTGAACCAACCAAGCCATCTATAAATTACACGAAACTTAACATCAAACCGAGAAATGATAATCAAGAAATATGTTGTTAAAAAGCCTTTTAAAGACTTCTTGCCAGAACCTGGCGACTTCGGCGTAAAAAATGAAAAATTTGATAAACTAAAACACGGTGAGTTTTTAGTTAAAACAGAGTATATAAGCACCGATCCTTACTTGAGATCTTTCGCGAACAAGCGCGCAGTGCCGTATGACCAGTTCGGCTTTCAAGTTGGCACAGTGATTGAAAGCTTGAACCCTAAATACCCAGTTAATATGACCGTAGTTTCACATTCCGGATGGCGTGACTACGCAGTTCTGAACGGGCGACCCGATGACATATTTGGCATTAAACCGTACGACCCACAAATTGGGAAGTTACCCCTGTCTCTGGCGGTGGGGGCCTTAGGAATGCCTGGCATAACAGCCTACCTCGGCTTCTCGGAAATATGCAGGCCGAGGGCAGGAGACGTCGTCTGTGTGTCAAGCGCGGCGGGCACCGTCGGCTCTATAGTCGGCCAAATAGCCAAAATGAAAGGCTGCATCGTAATTGGATTTGCGGGTTCTCAAGAAAAAGTTCAATTCTTACGCGATGAGTTAGGATTTGATCACGCGTTCAATTATAAAGAGGTTAAAGATGTTAAGGCAGCGATATTGTCAGTTGTGAATGGCATTGACTGCTACTTTGACAACGTTGGAGGCGAGTTGAGTGCTGGGATCATGCAGTGCATGAAGAGGATCGGGCGCGTCGCCGTCTGTGGTTCCATAAGTACGTATGGGAATGCAACGGACCAAAAAATGCCGACGGTTCCGAACAACGTTAAAGTACAATCGTTCAGTTTCACACAATGGGACTGGGAGCAACAGAAGGCCGCCATTGACCAGCTAAAGCAGTGGGTGCAAATAGGTTCCATTCAAACGAAGGAGTTCGTAGTACAAGGGTTCGACCAACTGCCGGCTGCATTCATTGCTATGCTCCGAGGCGATATGATGGGGAAGGTTGTTGTTAAAATTTGAATCTTAATAACCTACAATTGAATTCAAAATTGCTCAAGAACTTTATAAAGAAGTCTCAGAAAGATCCTATGAATTTATATTTATAATTCAAATATCCTTTTTTATGATTATTATTTCGATTTATTGACAATGTACTTTTTATTTTGTAAAAACTAAAGACGAAAAAAACAGAAAATATAACAAGCAAAATAAAAAAAATATATATATTTATTTAATAATTAATTCTTCGAAAAATCTTTTAACTGCCACTTACCACAGTTTTACGTTTTTGTAATAAAATCTCTATGTATTGGAAAATAAAGACGGTTTTTCATTAAAAGAGAAAAATTACAACGTTTTCCACGTTAGTGCTCAAAGCTCCTTTTGAGCGCTAATGATCACAGGGAACAAAATGCTCGGAGCATTAAAAATAAAGCAAAATTATTTGACAACTTGGTTTTATTTGAATGAATTATCCCTTTGTTAAATTGTATTACAATTTTACACCGTTTTGCTACTGTATTTAGGGTTCATTTTCCTTTGATTTATACAGTAAATACAGTACTACATTTTTTATGTTAGTTTAGATACAAAATCAGAGTGATGAATGAGTTGATCATTATGACAAAAAAAAACATTTGAGAACAATAAAATGTCCAAACATACAAAATGTTTATCTATTTTCACACGCTTACCTCCGATACTAATTGACAGATTTGTATTAAAATTTTACATTGTAGGTATAGCCAATAAGTCTAGAAAAAATATAAAGCACTAGCTACTCTTGCGTGGTTGCACCTACTGATCGGCTCCATTTGATCGTAGCGTGCTGTTTTCTAGCCTATAGCACTCAGGAACATTGTAGCTATCTATCAGTGAAAGAATTTTGGAATACCGACCAGCGATTCCAAAGATTACCCCCTACATACAAACTTACAAACATACAAGCTTACAAATTTTACCTTTTTATGATATTAGCATAGATAAATAGATTTTAAAATTCCATCAATTATGCCTAAAAATGTGGACAAAAGTTGTTAGCAGAAGCTGTTTTTACCGACTTCAAAAAGGAATAGGTTTGCTTCGGCACGAATGGGTCAGCCCGACCGGAATGATACCACGGCCTCACAGAAAACCGGCGTGAAACAACCACAGCTTTGTGTTTCGCCGTTGAGTGAGGTTACCGGAGGCCCAATCCTTCCACTCCCCCGATCCCTCCCCAATCCCTTAATCTCCAAAACCCTAATCCCTAAGAGGTCGGTAACGCACTCGTAATTCCTTCATTGCGGGTGTCAATGGGCGGCGCTGATTGCTTACCATCAGGTAATACGTCTGCTCGTTCGCCGATCTATTACATAAAACAAAATAGGCTTTTTTTTAATGAATAGCATTGAATAGTTGCCATCATAGCTCAGACTTTTCCACCTTAATCTGGACAAAACAAATAGTTTTTTCAGTTACAAAATAATAAAGAACACTTAAACCTCTCCCACGAACTATCATCATCATCAGCCTATAAGTGCCCACTGCTGAGCAAAGGCCTCTTCTCATGCGGAGAAAGTTAGAGCATTAATCACCACGCTTGCTCAATGCGGATTGGCGATTTCAAACTTATAATTACAAATTGTAAGTCCAGGTTTTCTCACGATGTTTACCTTTACCGTATGTCAGTGGTGTCTAAATAATCATAGAAAGTACACATATAACTCGGAAAACGTCACATTGGTACTTTCCAGGTTTCGAACCCACACCTTCATGCATGAGAAGTGGGCTCCTTAACCTCCGGGCCATCACGAACTATCCAAATGTCCAAATATTTAAATTATTCAGTAGAATCAGGCTATCACGAGGGTGGCGCCCTCTTTATTATGGCAAACGATCATTACTACGTCTAGATGCAATCTCCTTGGTCTATGACCATGCGTGATTTAAGTTCTATGCTATTGTTCATATTTTTGCCCAGAAAATGTCGCAGCATTTATTTTGTTATAATGGCTTTTAAAAGACCCATATTTTGTTGATAAATACAACTGTTTATTATAAATGTAAGTTCTTATATTTACTGTAACAGGTTTTAGTAGGTAAGTACGTCTAATGGAAGTGAAATCCAAATTCTAGATTTGAATTTACAATAGAGGTTTTTTAAGTGTGGGAAAGACAAGCTTCGGCACGAATGCTTCGGCTCGAACGGAGTGATACCACGGCCTCACAGAAAACCGGCGTAAAACAACCATAGCGTTGTGTTTCGCTGTGTGAGTGAGGTTACCAGAGGCCCAATCCTTAAATACCCAAAACCCTAAACCCCAAAAGGCCGGCAACGCACTCGAAATTCCTTTGGTGTAGCGGGTCTCATAAAAAAACTCAAAAAAGGCTTGACGATGAAAAATTACTTCTATAATTAATTACTTCCAGCACACGAACGTTACCAAAGAGCAAAGCAATACCTAAATAACAAGCTTACTCCAGGTATTTTCGTTCCAATCAGCTCAAGAACACGCTCCACTCTATGTAATCTAATTAGTACTTTAAATACGAAATCTTAAGATATATTTTCCTTTAGATACCTTCTCTCGTGTGAAAGTACGACTTTAATTTTATATTTAATTTCATAAAAATATTAGTTGGTATAAAGTATTTCTCAAAGGAGTTCTTAGTTGTATAAGAGAGAAGAATCAAAAAAGAAAATAAATTTTGTCGTTCAAAAGTACCTTTAGGGTTGATTTTTCAATAGCCAGATAAATGTTAGATGAGGAATAAAATTGTTGCTGTCATTGTCTTATACAAACATTCTGATGCGACGGAAACATAATTATGCCTTAAATAACTATTATGTAACCATTGCAAAATCAGCCCTTAATGATCTAATTGAAATAAGTGATTTGACTTTCAATCTTAAGCTCATTAATTATTTATTTATTTATGTAGGCTACTTAAGTTGGTACATAAGGCGGACTTAACGCCACAAGGCATTCTCTACAAGTTTTTTTTTTATGGGATAAGTCGGCAAACGAGCAGAAGGATTACCTGATGGTAAGTAATCGGCGCCGCCCATGGACACCCACAACACCAAAGGAGTTACGAGTGCGTTTCCGGCCTTTTGAGGAAAGGGGTTGGGGATATAAGGATTGGGAAAGGATAGGGGAGGGGGAGGGATTGGGCCTCCGGTAACCTCACACGGCGAAACACAACGCTGTGGGTTGTTTCACGCCGGTATTCTGTGAGGCCGTGGTATCACTCCGATCGAGCCGACCCATTCGTGCCGAAGCATGGCTCTGCCACATAACAGGTACGGAAAGTCTGTTTTGCAAAAAAAGAACAGAAAGAAGAGAAATATTAATAAAAGTATATTATTAGGGGTACATTCATATGTTTAAAGCGATGTAAGTAGGTAGATAAAATTGACAAAAAATATAATAATGGATCAATACACATATTATTACTATTATTTCTTACAGCGTACCATATATTAAATACTAATGATGTTTTTTATGAGATACCCTCGACCGAGCAGACGGATTACCTGATGGTAAGCAATCAGCACCGCCCATGGACACCCGCAACACCAAAGGAGTAACGAGTGCGGTGCCTGTCTTTTGGGGATTTAGGGTTTCGAATATTTAAGAGTAAACCATGGTGGTAAGCAAACTTACTCCTCTATGCAAGCATTGAATATGTATATACTAATATTATAAAGAGGTAAAATTTGTAAGTTTGTATGTAGAATCTAGAATCTTTGGAACCGCTGGTCGTATTGCCAAAATTCTTTCACCGATAGATAGCTACAATGTTCTTGAGTGCTATAGGTTATAAAACATCACGCTACAGTTAAATGGAGCCGAGCAGCGGGTGAAACCGCGCGAGAGTAGCTAGCATATGTATGAACGTCCACCAAAATATATGTAAAACAATAACTTTAAAATTACTGCACGGAATTGGATAATTCTTTTATATTAGGTTTGTATGAAAGAGAAAATGTGATACACTCACAGGGAGAATTATATAGCCGGGCAGTACTACAGCGAATCTAGAGTGAACTACTAATTTGAAAAAAGAATGTGCGCTGGTCTTAACTCTGAATTCTGCCTGTAGGCTCCAAAACATAGGTACTTCGATATCGGACAAAGGTCAAATTAAAGTCAAGGTATCACCAATCCCAATTACAAATTCTCCGTATCCCGCCGGCCATTTCACTCGCTTCGTATTACATTTCAATTAATAATTGGCTAAATAGCAAGTAATAGATCCTCTTTATAACATTCCTAAGAAAAGCGAATAAGATTCCGAGAAGGATCCTAATTAATGAAATATCAACGTCAGTCGATTGCTGGATGGTATAAAAACAATGTTACTGTACAAAACTATAATTGTTTCTTCTGTAATTTCCAACTAGCTCTTACCCGCGGCATCGCTTCCGTCATTTGACTATCTACCCTACTCTACCTATCCTACTCTATCTACCCTACTCTACCTGCCTTACTCTACCTACACTACACTACCTACCCTACACTACCTACCCCACTCTACCTAACCTATTCCACCTACTCTGTCCTATGTCCTTCTCCTGGCTCTAAACTACCTCCCTGCCAATTTTCAGCTAAATCGGTTCAGCCGTTCTTGAGTTATAAGTGGAGTAACTAACACGACTTTCTTTTATATATATAGATTGTTTTGTAATTAAAGTGAATCTATCTAATTAATTTGAAACTAGCTTCCGCCCGCGGCTTTTCTCGTGTATCGTACCTATTAATAAAAAGCACCCTATATGTTAAAAGCACGTATAGTTTTGTGTAAATAGCGTCTTGACCCAATTCTCGCTAGCAACGCCACTTAGAAAAATAGACTCCAAACATTATAACCAAAATAACAATATAAAAACGAGGTCACATTAATGTTTATTATTACATAATAATCCTTAATAATACCATTGCTCTTTGTGTGTAAAAATAAGGATTTCCGCCATATGAACGGAAATAATGAGCGACAATTTGGACTGCGATAATCTGGCTCTCGAGTACCGAGCTCCCGGACTAAGTTCTAGGGACAATGGTACGGGACAAACTATTTCCTACAAGTCCTTTTGTTGGTGTTAAGAAGTTTTTCGGCTGTTTTTTTTAAGTGTAAAGTAGAACAATACATTTATATCTATGTGTATAAACATGACTGTACTTCTCAGGGCTTATTTATATGTATGTGTGTATGTATATGTATGTGCTTAAACTTGATTCAATGATACTCTATTCTGTATAACCTGATAATCTGTTTCTCGCGTCCAGCCATAGTCGAGGCCATGGTCCTGAACGAGAGGAACAGGGAAGCCGTCTGCTCTTTCCTCGAAGACCTTTAAGGCCCGAGGAAATGGGTTCCTGGTACTCTAATGGGTCAGATCATCATAGTGACCAAATAACCATGTGGCCCATGAAATACAAAAAATATTGTCGAAGAGCTCGCTACTCAACTTGAACCAAAACCTTTGCCAGCCAATAGACCACAGCCGAAGTTTATATCTGTTAATTTTTTTTAACATTTTTCGATCACGAAAGACTTTTTCCGTGCGGGAATTAAACTCGCGACAAAGCGGGTTGTGGGTAAAATGCAATAAGGTACCGCGGCCTTAGCCTGGAGCAGGAGAAGGAGAAGGAACGGGGTGATTTTAGTCAATAAGAGTCTGACACTCCCTCTCGCTTCACCTTAGTCGAAAGAAGTCCTATAATAATATTCCCCTCTCAAAAAAGCCTTGGAGCGCAACGAATACAAATTCAGATGTAGACACAGATAGGACAGATAACTCGAGAATGTTATTAAAAGTAGTAACAAGGCTAATTGGTCACGTACTCAGTTCTATTTGTTCAAGTAACTAGAATTCTAGGTTAGCTTTTTTTGGATGCCAAATATATAATGAGACTTAGCCGGCGTTTTTTGGGTAAAAGATATCTTTCGTTAGTTTTGGGTCATGTATTACATAAAAAGGTTAGTGTTTTATAGCTTTGCGAAAAGACTTACCTATATATAAAATTATTATGTATCAGTCTAAGCGTTGATATCTTTACATATTTAGTTCCCACTAGTTAGAACTACTCAGAAGTGTACTTTTGGGAAGAATATTATAGAATCTTTGTGACAATGTCGCCAACTCTTCTGTCCTAAAAATGATCCACTAAAGCCTCGGTTTTCTGTTTCATTCCTATTTTTTTTTAATTAACATCCAACTATACCTATTACTATATACAAAACATTATATACATTTCTTTAATAAGATATATCAAACATTTGGATAAAGTCTTTTTATTGTCATTGTTGTTCTCAACACTTTTTTTTTGTAACATTTTTATTTTTATTTATTTATTTATTTATACTTCATGCACAATTTGTATGTACCTAAGGCGGATTTAATGCATTGAGCATTCTCTACCAGTCGACCTTTGGGTGATGCAGAGAATCCAGTAGTAGATGCAAGAAGCAAGCGAAATAGAATAGTATAACATAGGTTTATATAAACTTACATAAAGTGCATAGAACTATACTTATTATTTCTTTAATGTTGGACCTCTGGGATCATTTAGGTACCACCTACTATTGGGTTGACTGAGTATGCGGCATAGACATTAGACATGACTGAAAGAATAGGCTGACTCTATCTCTTAAGATAAAGGCTAGACCTAGTTTAAGGGATAGAGTTAACATCACTGTGCTAATAATGTGACAATATTAATATAAAGACATTACTTTTTATACAGTGCAATGTGTTCATAGTTTTTTGTTAAATAAATATTTGTTCTTTCCTTTCACGGAACCACAGGGTCCCGGACCTTTGGAAGGCGTGCGAGGGGCCGAGGCCAACTCGCAGAGGCCCGTTTTACAGTTGTAATCTAAATGTAATGGGACATCAGCCGGCAATTATCCCTGTATGCACTATGAAAGTGCACCCAAGGACAATCCCCGGTTGATGGAGGACTATTGTGAAATGTGGTAAAAAATTATAGGGTTATGGGTATGGGTTGCTATGGACTGGTGGATATGATAACTATGGAAATACTATTATTATTATAGACACAAACAGCCTTATGACAAAACTAGGATTTTCTTTAGTTTAGGTCTAGGCCGTTGAGCCCGTTTTTGTATTTCAAATTGTAGGTAGGTGAGAATAAGATTCAAAATACAAAAACTGACTCAATTGTTTAAACCTAGACTTAATATACATCTTGTTTTGTAATAAAGGGTAAGATATTTCCATAAAATATTAACAGTTTTTTCCGTCACAAGAATCGATTTAATTCCAGTTACAGAATGATAATGAAAAATCACAAAAATTCTTCACTACAGTAACAAGTATACCTATATACTTACATACATACAAGTACACACACATAGAACAGACATTATTGCAAATTCCGGGCTCACTGCACATTGCAGTGGATGGCCACGGTCGCGGATTCCTCCGATGCTAGGAATTCCGCGGCTCCAGAATATTCACGGAATCATTCCTAAAGAGCTTGTAGCTTGTATTGACTGTCGAGTTCGAAAGATAATTGTACTGATTGAAACGGGAATTATTGTTTTTAACGGTAAATAAGTACACTCACAGTATAATTAAGTAGGTATGTTTGGCTGAGGCTCTATCACTCGTTGGTGTGATTTGTAGGCTACGCACACATTGTACTTTGTATCTATAAGATTATATTATGTATGTGTAACTGTGTAGCGATGCGGCTGCGACCGCAGTTCATGTAATTGCACGCAGTCGCCAATATACCCTGATCGCTTTCGGATGTTTTATTTCCTTGACACCCTTCTGATCTGATATTACGTAGTTGGAGTATAGCTTGTGAACAGGCAATATTCATAATAGCTAAAGATTGTATATCTTTTTTAACATTGTCTAGGAAAATTATTAGACGTAAAAACATGACCTCATTTGTTGCGCATTCATACAAAATTTAAACATAAGAACTTTTCTAGTCAATTGAAAATATTGTATTTGATTATTTAGAAACTAGCATATAATCAGACTGAGAATGATTTTATCATTGAACAATGTACGTATAACAGTAAAATAAAAACTTTTCTTATATGGAAGTTTTAAGAAAAGTCAAGCACTTTAAGAACAGATAAATAAAGATTTAACTCCAAATAATCACAACCCTAACCTCGAAAAATCTTCATACATTAAAATACAAAAATCAACATCTACTTTATATTGCCTAACTCAGCATCAGAAGAACAAACAACGCCTAATAAGTAAACCCTAATGATAGAAAGAAGAACAACAAACCGAGCGCAAAACAATGATAAAACCAAATAATATATCATAGCCAAAGTACAAGTCAAGTTATAAGCAATTACGGTGGCATTCTCAACGCGAGAACTGTCTTCAAGAAACACAATTTCCCGACATCTGTTTCGTCTCCCATAAAAGTTATAGGAAACCCACCAAATAGGTTTTACTTCTTGAAAATACACTTCGTTTATTAAGGTTATTTTATTAGGGCAAACTAAATAGGAGTGAGGCATATTTATCGTAACAGATATTAAAAAATACCAAGTAACAATTGTTCCTACCAACTTATTTTATCTGTTATTTGAATAACAGGCAAACGGCACTGTTACTGGGGTTATTACTGATATTCATTGTACCAGTCCCCACACACATACGTCATCGTTACATACATGTTAATATTCATTTTCTCTTTTCCTCATTATAAGTAAAACGCTTGCTAAAAAGAGACACACCTAATATTTATTTCGACATACGGAATTGTTACTTACTGTTTATTTCCAACTTAAAATAGAAATTAAGAAAGAAGATATTCAATTGAAATTATTCAAAAATAGCAGGCTGTTATTTAATAACAGATATTTAGATCTGTTATTTTTATATAACAGTAACAGTGATAACAGATATCGTGTTTCACCTGTTACAACTTATCTCTAAAACTAAAGAATAAAGAACATATTATTTCAAGTTATAAACTTCCCAGAATTGTGAGCCAGGGTTCATTCTTTGAAGAGGGTTGTAGTCCGTAATGTAAAAGACAAGTTGTTGGTTTGTTTCTTGTATCCTGTTTCAACGTGTAAATATTACGAAAAGCCAATTAAGGTGGTGTTGAAGAATTTTGAGTTAACGCTTATTTAAGTTTATAGTTAAAAAAGCTAAGAAGAATTTTCGGACAAACAATTTTCTATTCACATAATTTAAACAATAAAAAAGTAAACTAAACTGCACAAAAAATAAATTATCTTTGTACAAAGTAATACATATTTTCATTAAGTTAGAACAAGGACTATCTCCTTTCCAACAAAAAAAAAATTATCAAAATCGATTTATAAACAACGGAGATATCGGCGAACAAATAAAAAAAAGCATACACTCGTATACGGTCGAATTGAGAACCTTCCTCCTTTTTGGAAGTCGGTTAAAAACACAGCGAAAATTTTCGATATCACCTCTTTCGATCTGTCTTTACTTATCTTTATACTTTATGATGGCTTTATTCACAATAATTAAAAACAATAACAGATCCTGTCCTATTAACAAAACTTGAATACAACTATGTAAATTTTTAACACTCCATTACTTGCCTCTTGTTTAGTACATTGGAATTCTATTGTCCAAATTGTTTCTTTCCAAGACAATGGAACATTTATTCCTTGGCCTACCCTGACCTGAAGCACGTCACAATAACCTAACACAATTTGTAATAAGACTACCCATCACTACACGCTAGTAGTCGCTACTAGCGCCCTTGAAGTGACCAATGAAAGCGCGCCGACCTTCTGGTCAAGGACGGCTGAGCGACCGTTCTATGATTTTACGGACACTACAAAATATTAATGTTATTTTCTTCGTTTTTCTTTTACCAATGTCTCGTTTGATTTTGTTAATATTGGATTCGTTGCTAAGTGCTACTTTTAAACATGTGTCTGGTGAAAAGTCTTGGTCTGTTTTTTATTATATCAATGATATTGAATGAAATGGGTGTAATTTATAAAAAATATAAAACAATAATTTATAAAACAAGAAAAATAACAACATTCCCATGTTCCATTCGCTACCCGAGCGCACGGCGCGTAGCGTTTCACGCGCGCTTCAAAGAGCCAACAGGCTGATATTCAGCCGGGGTTGCGGGGAAAGCGCAATGAAGCACCGGGACCTCGGCCCAGAGCAGGAGAAGAAACGAGGGGCTTTTAGTCAGTAAGAGTCTGACACTCCCTCCCTCCCAACCCTGGGTTGGAGAAGTCATTTGATGATTTTACCATCACAAAAAAAGTACGTCATGCACTGCAATAAAATTTCCTTCCATCCATCTGCAAAAAAATCAATAGTTGAATTCCACGAGATAGTTAAGCGAGGCAAGAGTGCGAGGAATTGGTGACTTAGCAAGTGCGACGGTTCGACATTGGGGTACAGCAAACAATGGAGTAACTCCTACTTTTTAGGTAATTTTTATGAAAGCAAACCACCAATACGGGGTCAGAAAATTCTTTAAGCATTTCACCAAACAAGTACATTTTCTTTTATACAAGAGAAAATTAAATGACGTCACACCTACGACCCTACAACTCCCACATAACACGTTTCACGTCAAATTCATAAAATAAAACTATGACATACAGATCAAAGGAGATCCGACCTTTTAACAGGAGCTACAAAATAAGTTAAAGGCCATTAGAAACATTGTAGTGGGATGAAAGACATCTTGATGGAACACTGCACGATAGGGTTCCGTCGCAAAGTTTACTTTTAAAAGCCAATTCTGATGTAGTACCTACTGTTACGATACTAGATAAGTGTGCGCTCGTACTATACGATGTAGCATGTATTCTCTTTTTAAAAAGTTATGCTTTCAAAGAAAAGGAGGTAGAAGCGCACATAACATTATTTAGTAGTACGAAAATACTGTCAGTATTCCCTACCTTTTCTTCTTCAAAGACTTACCCTAAAGTTATACATACGCCATCAAGGTACAAGTCATTTGTAGAGGAGAACCATTTGCCACACATAGAATTCACAAGTTAAAAAAACTAATATGAAAGCCTTTTTGTGAAGGTGAAATTATCAAATGACTTCTCTCGCCCAGGGTATGGCGAAAGGGAGCGTCTAAGAACACCCCCGTTCCATCCCCTGCTCCAGGCCGAGGCCGTGGAACCTTAATTCGCTTGACCTGTGACCCCAGCATTATGGCGGCATTACACTTTTTTTAAGTACTGAATAACAAAAGCAGTTATTAAAGAAAAAAATACTTAAAAACTTTATTTAAAGCTACGAACACAAAAAAGGAACTGTCGACCACAAATACACCAATCATCCTTTTGATGTAACCACAGTATTAGCACAAGCAGTGTGAACTTGAGCTCGCGGTTTTGTGAAGCCGCAGAACTACGGTCATCGCCACTTCTCTGTGGGGCGACAAACAAAATAATTTCTTAATATTTCCTCGAGTAATTTGAGAGAAAATTTAAACCATAAAACAATACATAATATAAAATGTCTTTGATAAACTGATTGTTGATCAAAACTCTCAAATAAAGTCTACAGAAATTTGGCCAGTGCCAAGCCCGAATTCAAAAAGCTAACGGCCAACCTTGAGGATCGAAGTGGAACTACAAGAAGAAGAATACAATTACAAGTTATTCTTAAATCAGCCGGGGTTGCGGGGTAAGCGCAATGAGGCACCGCGACCTCGGCCTAGAACAGGGCGGTTTTTAGTCAGTAAGAGTCTGACACTCTCTCCCGCCTGGCCCTGGGCGGGAGAAGTCATTTGATGATTTTCCCCTCACAAAAAAAAGTTATTCTTAAATAACTCTTTGAGGCGAAGAAGACACTTAATAATATCGATACGTCTTCAAAAATGGACAGACTACTAGACTATTGATGCGATCAGTTCCTTTCATGTAACCTCATACGTTTAAATTATTAGTTGAGTTTGGTCAACTACAGCACATTTATTCAAACATAGTCATGGAGCTGGTACAAATTAGTTACTTGGACAGACAGGACAACGACAGCGTCAACGTTTACAAGTAAAGGGGCCGACCGCGTGCCGCCATTTAACGACTTTATTCATAGCGATAGATAGAGCCATAAACCGCGGTGCAGACAGTGTTGTCCCATAACTTGGTCTTTTTGTTCCTATTTCTGGTTTTATCGCTTTTCGACAGTACATGGTGTCTGGTCTGTCGCTAGAAAATTGCCTGTTTCAATAAGTTTTCTCCAGTTACTTTCAGTATTCCAACAATTTAATAAATGCTAATAGACTTAAATGTGAAATCCTAAATGCCTCCTACTGATCAAGTCTTAGATTTTTCTAGACAAATTCAAAATATTTGCTACATAGCATGCTTCTTAGCGATCTGTTTGTAGCAACCTGCAGTCTATTTTGTAGTCAGACTTTATAAGTATGAAATGTAGATACAATTTTTAACCAGATGGTGATCCTATTTGAAAGAGAATAAATAACCTAATGAAAAATGGTGTAAGATGTATTAGTGTCATAATACCAAAAGCACCTATCCTAGTCAATACCTATGAATGCCATTTCACTCTTACAAGCATTGACATAGAATCACTAACCATACAAAGTAGAATATAACTAAGTTCCTGAATTCGCGTCACTAATGAATTCACCATGCTTCGCAGCTCGAATGAAACTTAGACACCAGGGGGTATTAAAATTTGAAGAGTTTGTAGTGACATAAGTAGACTTCGATAGTAATAATATATGAGCACATATTTAGATCTGACGGACTGTCATTTCTTTTTAACCTGGAACAATAATTTGTAGATCACACAAGTTATTGTTCCATGCAGGAATCAGATTTTGAAACGACAGGTTTCACTGGCGAACAGACGGATGGAAAATTCTAATTCGAAATTTCAAAAGTGTTCGTCTTAGGAATAGTTGAAATAATAACTAAAAAAGAGAAGATGTTAAAATTAATGTGTATCTTACTAATATGACACATACAGCATTTTTTCAGCATGCTTGTGTTCACCGAAGGGTATAATCTAGGTGTCTTCAAGGCCCGAGTGAATAGGTTTCTTATGGGTAAGCGTGCTCCATCGTAGGTCGCATCATCGTTTACCACTAAGCGTGATATACTATAGATACTATAGATACTATACTATAGATTTTGGCATTTGGTATATATATATATATATACCAAATGCCAAAATAGGAAATAAAAAAATATGGACTTATTCAAAGTCAAAGTCAAAATCATTTATTTCAATTAGACCATAGTAGGCACTTTTGAACGTCAAGCAAAAGAAAATATTTGAAGAGCTTTAATTTTAGGCATGTCAGTCTGTCCGTCTGTCCTCTAGTCAAGCTATTTGCTCGTTCCAAAGTGTAGATTCCTATGGAGAAGAACGAGCAAGAAACTCCATGGTTACCCTTTTTCAATCAGATTTACAATTCATTTCTTTGTTACATCATTTAGTCGGTTCTGATATGTGAGAACAGTGTAACACTAATTGTTTAGGCAAAGAAACCGAAAAAGAAGTTAACCTCAAGGACAACATATTTAGACATCCTGGAGATCACCAGTCCCAAAAGGCGGCGCCCGTTCACGAACATGACACGAACACCAGAAAATTTAGCGTAGAGATAGACTGCAGTCTAGAATAACACACAAGCTGTTTAAAAGCGATAACCCGAGCAAAGCCGCTGGCAGAGAAGCTAACAGATTGTAATTGTGAAAAGGCACTGTGTATAGAATTTTGACTGACACATTATCTGTTAGCAATTTTTCGCCAGCATCTTGATATACTTCGGAATTAGAAATGACAGTAATGCAATAATGCTATAAAGTTGCGCATACACACAACGCTCAGGTCGGCTCCTCGATGCAGTGTTGCTGTATTGCATAGAACTATCAAGGGAAATCTGTGTGTACACGTTGAAACCCGCAGTCTAGACAACCAGGGCTTTTGTGTTGGTCGCTAGAATTATTTAAACTATGTAGCTAAGGTAAGGTGTAAAATGTAGATTAGAATCTAGTAGCATTTTTTTTTTTTCTTTATTGAGCTATTTTAGAAGCTTAACGCTTAAATTTAGTTCGATCAAACCATTTCTTTCAATGAGCCGACCTGGCCTATATGGCCAATGTCAATGTCCCAATAGCTCAGCATACGACATGACTATGGTTGAGCGATGAGCTAAGATGGGCAACACTTACTCATAGGCAACCACTTCACTTATGCCTAAAAGACACCCATCTTAAGGATGGCATACCCTTCGGAGAACACAGATTCCTTAGAGGGTCTGATAAAAAAATTAGAGTTTTATGGCTTGATGTGTTTTGTTCGTCATTCATAGACACTAACACTAAGAAAGTTACAGAGTGCATTGCCGGCTTATTGTGGGTTGTTGGGGATGTAAGGGATTTGAAGATGAAGAGGATGGGGGAGTGATTTTGGCCCTCCGGTAACTAAACTCACAAGGCTTTTACTTTATAGTTTTAGTCAATATTACTATTCGTGCCGAAGCCTGACCCTTCTACACTGTATTTATTACTAAAAATTGAAATACATCTATTGAAACATTTAATTGTAACGGATGATGACAGATCGTCATGTCGCATGCTGAGCGATTGAGACACTGAGGCAGAATTCAATTCCTAGAGGGAAAACATTGTTTTATCTTATATTTGACATTTTGTAAACGAAATTCTTAAATGAAGATCTAAAAATCCTATTTATATAAAAGACGTGAAAAATTGTAATTACGGATATACGGAAGGATGTCTTTTGTTACTCATGCTACTTCATGTAAGAACTAATGGATGGATCGGGATGAATTTTAGCACAAAGATAGATTATAGGTAGATAGCCCCATACCCTATTTTACCAGACGCTAATAAAACAATTGTAGATAACACAAGACTGAAGAAAGTTTTGTGATTACAATAACATTATCAATCAATACATTGTCGCCTACTCCTTAGCTGATTGTTGTAAGGTCCTCATAATGAATGCCGTAAGAGTTACACAAGAAGCTACATATTTGCTACTCTAATGAACCTGAACCTTTTAAAATGCATTCTCCAAGTTAAGCGGGAAGATTAATCGCTTGAATATCTGTAAATAGAAGGATAGAGAATTTTATTGTAAGTATATCAAAACACAATCAAATTCTCTAATCTCTATTCTTTTATTTCTCCACCACCCACAGGTAGACTGGTAGTGAACGCCTAAATCGTGTTAAGTCCGCCATTGTACATTGTGCAAAAATGTGTATAAATAAATAACAATATTGTGTCTCGTGTGGATTCCCGTCTGAAACTCTCATCATCAGCGTATAGGTGCCTACTACTGTGCAAAGGCCTCTTCTCACACTGAGAAGGTGTCTCAAACACACAAAGTTTCAAAGCAAAACACTTAATAGAGAAGACCCATAGTTAATAGGTAGACTATTAATAACAACAAAACCATTAAAAAATTTAAACAACTTTCTACACAATAAACATCCAAGTCCAGTCCAGACTTCATTACGCTGAGGAAAATCTAGATTTTCATACCTAAACTATATTATAAGCCATTAAACCCTACTGGTCTAGCCCAGCCTAGGTAATTTATGACTATATCGCAGGCTTACTTTTAATGGCATTTTCCAACCAAGTACTGTTATGAAGGTTGCCTTACTGTTTATAAAAAGGTTATTTTCATTTTTAGGGGCCTGTAATAGAAATATAAGAATATTATTTTTGTTGGTAATGAACAAAGGGTTTCAGCTACCATGCACTGGCTAGACATGTTTTAGAGGAATTTTTGAAACTCTTTTTAGTAGAATAAAGTGTAAAACGGTCCTCTACATATGGCTGGCCCCTGTCGCTTGAGATTTATTTAGATAAGTATAACTAGCCACTTTCTACCAGCGGTTCCGGCTACAGTAATAGAACCGCTAAGCAGTGAAATTTTTTGCCGGAGTCTGTATTCCCTGAAAGATATAATCTGTGTGACTTGAACCCGAATGAATAGGTTGCTTATGGGTAGGCGTGATTTCAGCCAAATGACTGTCAATTACTAAATTTATAAAAACCAAAGGAAATAGTAGCTTATGTATTATTCCAAACAGTAATCCATCTCTGTGCCAAATTTCATTAAGACTCATTTAGTAGTTTTTTAGTGACACACAGTAACAAACATGCATCTATGCAAACTTTCGCTGTTTATAATATTAATAGGATGTATGAAAGTGGGTCTGCTTACAGTTGCCATCAGACACCCTCAAACGCCAAACAAAAGTCCAATCTAATATCAAATATTCAGACCATTACTTACTTCTGAAACAGTAACACTCAAGGGTTGTGTAAAAAAGTTACCTTCCTGCCTAAAATCGACTTACGCTTGACCAGTTTTTTAAGTAGCTCACGTAAATCTTTAGAAGGCCTTTAGGTATTAAGTTTGTATGCTAAGGTTATAATTACTGAAATAACAATGTTACAAAATAATGGATTTATTAGGTAATGTGTTTAGACTTGAGTAAACGGGGTCTATCAAGTACTAGCTTCAGCCTGCGGATTTGCTTAAGGAACTAGGGTAAAAAGTAACCTATTAATGACGGGAAAATTATGACATGACTTCTCCCAGGGTGAGGCGAGGAGTGACTGACTCTAACTGATTTTAGTTCCTTCTCCTGCTCTAGGCCGAGTCAGCGATGCCCCATTGCGCTTGCCCCGCAACCCCGGCTAAACATCAACCCTATAGGACCCTGTCTGTGGCGGGCTATTCGCTTGGCAAAAGATAGGCCTTGCTATATTTATATTGCACATATTTTGTCATCATTAACAACAAATTTATATGACCTATGTTTACAAATAAATGACTCCAATTTCATTCATATTGTACGCAGCTTGTAATACCATCTCATGTTAAAAAAAATCTATCAAGCCATTGTTACAACAAGACCTTACTAAGGCGTTTGACTTCAATCAATGTTCGACTGTGACCTTGAAGTAAGTTATATTAGTACAATAGATAACAAAGGCAGAATAACCCAGACGACTCACTTTTCCACCGTCTGGCCCATTTAATGTATTCAGTTGGTTTATTTTAGCCTTTCCTGGCTCAACGTTTGGAGACTTTTTTGGCGTCCAATTTTGTCTTCATTTAATTTACATGGGATCCGTCTGGGCCCAATATTAATGTTATTTTATTCTTCTATTATTATAAATTGGAATGTTTTAAATGAATGTGCATGTCTGAGTGTGCGTGCTTCATTCATCTTGGACCTGCTAAGAATAAGATATGTTTTACGTGAAGATAGATTGTAACTTCGGATCAGTCAAAGACGTCTTTTATAAGAATGTAATTGAGGATCTAAGTGATAGTTGAAATATTAATAATGGAATATGATTTTAATCCAAAAACAATATTTGTAAAATTGATATCTTTTTTTTATAAAATAAATATCACAAGAGAGGAGCGTGATCCGAAACAAAAACAACTGAATATATTGAAGACCTTTGTAACTCCTTTAACTCCCTATACATTTATTGTTATTTCGACAACTTAATTTATATCAAAAATCTTCAACACAAATCAATTCATTATTTTCTAATCACTCCGTTAAATTGATATCGAGAAACCAACAAAATGGATAACGGATTTCTTTTCAAATCTCACCGGACCAAATTTGTGGTGTAATGTTACAACTAGTTGACTCACCATTAATTACCGACTGTCTGATAATTTACCGAGTCTCGGGATAAGGGTACTAATTAGTAAAAACCTTAACCTTACACAACGAAAATTTTTGTTCGTAGATATCTAATAAATAAAAGATTTAAAGGAGATTAGAAAGTGTCGTATATATAAGTTTGATTGAAATGTTCAGAAGCCTGACGATAATCATTATCGCTTGAAAAAGCCATGTGGTCAACGAATTTCTATATTCAGGTTTTTCTGACATATAGATACTATCTTTGGTTGTGAAATAGGCCCCTAATGCCTTTATAGTCTATTGGTAGTTACGAGTTTTTGGTTACAGATTCAGGACGTGTCATGAAGTACTATTGAACTCTCAAATACTAGATCTGGAAGACTGGAACTGATTGGAGAAAGCCCATATTTAGCAGTGGTAACATATGAAAATGAGGATAGTGATGACGAATTCAAAGAAAGTTTTATACAAACTACAAGCTTTTGCCCGCGACTTTATTCGCATGGAATAGTGACTTACTGCAGATTTTTGGTTAAAAAACTATCCTATGTACTTTCTTAAGTTTCAAACTTTGTCTGTGTCAAATTTCACACAATAGGTTCAGTAGTTTAGGCGTTAAGAAAAGACAGACAGACAGAGTTACTTTCGCATTTATAATATTAGTTTGTATTCTCGAAAATAGAATTGGATTAATACTACTTTTGAGTAACTTTCAGATAGAATGGTAGGTCCTTAGCGAGTCAACCTTGGACAATGTGTCGACTGCCCAGTTGACGCTGCGGGTGAAAAAATGGCTGCCGTTCAAAACAACTCTTTGGGTGATTCACGAATTGTTGTTCCGAATCTGGGTGTGATGTGTATGTTTGTACCAAAAATATTTGATGATGATGTTGAATCATTATGTAACGCAGTAATCATTAAACGTAAATGCAAAACGTGCGAAAAAAACTTTTAAATATCTGTCTCTAGCACAGTTTCTCACTACCATTTGTATTTAATACCCTATTTAAGAATAATACAGCGTGAATAAGTAAGTGGGTAACACAAGTTACATGCTACTGCCCCTTCGAGCCTATAATCCCTCCCTCCCCTCTTGATCAAGCCATACAAGAACTCGTGTCATCCTTTTCCCCTTTTTGTGACTAATTCGCTGGACAAGTCATGAGTACAGTTTTCGTTTTAAGAAGAGATATCGGATCTTTTTGTTTTTTTTAAATTCTCTATTTATTTTTCGCCTTTTAGATTTAGTTAGTGCATAGGTTATTTTTTCTTGAAAGGTGGGATTGATAATTTGTTTTTGCTTTTTATTATAATAACAATTCAAAAAAGAAACCATCATACTCTTAATTGCACATTCAACAAGTTCGCGCATGAATGATGTAAACAAAAGTACATGAAGAAGTAGATAAGTTCTATAATACTAATTGTCTAGCAGTTTTTGATCAAAGAAGTATATGAGCATCTGGAGTATATGTTATTGTTGAACCTAATAAAACATAGTGCAGACAAAATGGTCTTTATTTGTTCGTAATTAAAGGGGAAAATCGATGCACACAATAGTTCAAGTGTAGTTTCTTGTGTTTACGTTACCATGTACTAAGATACCCCGATGCCAGTTTTTCATCAAAGAATTATATAAGAATCAGGAGTACATATCTATTATTGTTGAACCAATGAAACTTTGCTCAGACAAAATGTTCTTTATTTATTTATAATTAAGGGAAGAAATCGATTGGCAGGACAAAACAATAGGTCAAGTATAATTTTCTGTATTTACGCTACCATACTAAGATTCGTCGCATACCTTCGATGCAGCAAACAGACTTAGATCCAGCTTACACAGTTAAACCATGTCATACAAAATGTCATGTCATACAAAAACTATCTCAGTTTTAACTAATTAGTTCGATCAGAAATCGTCTGGCGATTAAACCGTCCGTAACCCCGCCCTAAATGACCCGAGGACAATTATTTGTCCTCATTAATGTCCTCGTGGTCAATTGTGCCCCCAGAGGGTAAATCGACCCATCTTATTGTTCCAACCATATTTTGTAACTGTAGAAGCAATTTAACGTTTTCATTTACTCCGCGTTGCATAATATGGTTAAAAAACTAGATATACTTCTTTCAGTATCAAGTAAAGGTAATACTTTTCTTTATTTGGGCGAAACTACGTCATCGAACCATGTGTGGGAGAGCCAAGCGTCGGCACGAAGGGGTCGGTTTGATAGTGATACCACAGCCTCACAGAAAACTGGCGTGAAACAACCATAGCGTTGATTTCGCCGTGTGAGTGAGGTTACTAGAGGCCCAATCGTTCCCCTCCCCCAATCCCAAAATCTCCAAATCCCTAATCACCAAAAGGTCGTGAACGCACTCGTAACTCTTACGTTGTTGCGAGTGTCTATGGGCGGTATGACTTTAAATCGTTTGCCGACCATACGACATAAAAAAAATGTCTTTCAGTATCTATTTGAAATGAAAAATAGTGCTTTGTTCGACTTGAGAAGTGAAACTAAGACATCGAAACAACACATTTTTAAGGTCTTTCCTTATTACGTTATTTTTCATCTATACCAATATAATAAAGCTGAAGAGTTTGTTTGTTTGTTTGTTTGAACGCATTAATCTCCAGACGTCCTATTTCCAATTGAACAATTCTTTTGTTTTAGATATTCCTTGTATCGGGGAAGGCTATAAAACGTCACGTTACGTTCAATAGGAGCCGATCAGCAGGTGGAACCGCGTGAGTCTTTTTCTCATTTAAACGTTTCGTATAATAGTTATTTATTAGTCTTTTTTATTTTCGCGTTTCATTTCAATATTTTTACGCATTCACGGCTAAACATATCCTACTTATGATACCTTATCTAACATCTTTCAAATATAAAAAACCTATTTTTTATAAATGAATTCTGATTTTGATTTTGAACCCTTGGTCGATAGTCGCACTTGAAACCACTCTTCAATGGCAGTATTAATAATAATTACTAAGTAACCAGTTACCAATCTAGATGAGAAACTTCATGGAACTTGGACTTCTGGCCTCTTGGCTCCAGTTTCGTCACCTTTGTATAAATTCTCGGTAAAGCAATGTGGCATAATTATAATGCCTACAAATTAAGTTTTTTATGGGATAGATCGGCAAACGAACAGATTCGACTTGATGGTAAGCAATCGGCGCCGCTCATGGACACCAGCCACACCAAAGGAGTTGCCATCCTTTTGGAGATAAAGGTTTCGGATATTTAAGGATTAGAAAGGGGTGGAGACTGGAGAGAATGGTGGGATTCGGACTCCGTAATCTCATTCACACGGCGAAACACAACACTGTGGTTGTTTCACGCCGGTTTTCTGTGAGGCCGTGGTATCACTCCGGTCGAGCCGACCCATTCGTGCCGAAACTTGGCCCTCCCAAACTTATTCTATATTCAAATGGCGGATTTTTAGGTTTCGTCAAACCGGCTTCTGAAATATATTGATTTAAACTTTTTTTAAGAACGCCCATGTGTCTTTTTTTAAGAATGTATATGTTATTCTTATTGTGGCCAGTGCAATTGGCTGCACGGTTGGTGCGGTGGCTTGGCAACTGGCTGCCGTGCAACGTGTCGCGGGTTTGATACTCGCACGGAACAACACTTTGTGATCCACAAATTGTTGTTTCGGGTCTGAGTGTCATGTGTATGTGATTTTTTGTATTTGTAAACGCACCAGGGCGTAATCTTTGGAACCGCTAGCTACAATGTTCCAGAGTGCTATAGGCTATAAAACATCACGCTACGGTTAAATTTAATAGCTAAGAGAGTAGCTAGTAAAAAACTAAAAAGAAAACCGTCAAATAGCGTCGATTCAAATCTTGGTAGAAGCGCCTTATTTTGGAAAAACTTTCCTATTTTGTAGAAACAAGATATTCTGATACATGATTCTAGTGAAAGGGTGTTCAGTTTGAGGATATCCATTCCTCGACTGTCGAAGCTTGTAGGTTTAATAACCAAGATCTTGGTTTTAATAATTTTCATTTTAAGTAATAATATATGTATGCCCTACTACAATGACACTTACTTTCATACTCTACCAGTACAAACACACGTTACAAACATAGACTTCTTCATAGTCTACTTAGATAACTAGAAATATATTGTAAAATAACTAAAATAATTAAAAAATAATGTAGTACTTTGTTGTCAAAAGAGAATATACGTATAGATACTTTAACTCATATTTGTAAGTAAAATATTCAAATATGGAATCAAAACTTTATAAACGAAATCAATAGAAAAAATCAAAAATTCTACACAGTTTTCATAATAAAAAACAAAAACGCGGGGTGAACACCTTTCTAATTTAAAACAAAGTATTGCAACACTAGTATTATCAATAAATACATATTTATTTGAACATTTTTGTAGTATTTTCGACGAAAACCTCAGAAAACACACCGTGCAGCCAAACCGAACGTAAAAGCGGCAAAACTAACACGGTTTTTGGAGAATAATCGATAAACCAAACATTGAACTGTTAAAACTTGACCAAAATAACAAATTCAATCAAGAAATAACATCGAAAACTAAAAAATAAAACAAAAAGAAATAATAGATAAGTAAAAGAACTAAGTAAATATGAGAAATAATATAGTTTATACTGTAGCGTGTGTACGAAAAAATCGTGTGTGAGCGAATTGTTAGTCGAGTCGAATACTATACCTGATTGTGGGAAGCGTTCGTTGCTACACTATAACAATAACACTTTCACTTAGTTGTTTAGTTGTAATGTTATTAAGTAATGTAACACTGATCACTGATGATGTTGGTGATTGTTTGTGAACTGGGCTTATGTAATGAACTCGGTTATTGCATGTCGCGAGGTGGCCGCGCGAGCTACGACTGCAGAGACTAATGGCGGCTGGTTGCGCGCGCCGCCCGCCCTCCGCTTAGTGCACGGTCCCGCTGTTGCGGGCGCCCGGATTATTCTAAAGCGTGGGAGTTATGTCGCAAGTTCAATACACAGGATTTCAATAAAGTTTAGCTTGCTATTTAAATTGGGAATCTATTTCGTTGTTAAAAGTTGTTTTAATGATACAACAAATATTATTTTGGTCTCAATTTATTGTTTAAGACCAACATTTTTATCATAGAAATACTATTCGCGGAGGTTTTTTTTGCCTTAAAGCTACTACTCTAGGACGATAGACTTGACTGGTAATGTGTAAAAATAAGGCACATATATACATAATAACTTATTTTAAACTTCACCTAAAAACTGAAATATAGCGCTCACATAATTGGTATGGAAAACTTTCTCGTCGACAAAACGCAGCAGTGGAACCCCCACCTAATCTAGACAAAAGGCTCGCACTTTGTAACGTTCAGCGTTACCTTGTACCGGAGACAAAGCTTATCAAAACGTCTGCAAATGTACCGTATCCACTGCCGCTTGCGTACTATGGTCCAGCTTATAATCCCTAAGAAAGCTAGTAATGGATTTGGATCAAATAAATACAGTCTTGTAGTAATTTTTCTTCGGTAGAAGAGAGCAAGTCGTCGTGAAAAAATGTTGATTTTTAGACGAAGCCTCGTATTCACATGTGCAATAAGATATTGAGTTCAGTCAAGATGAACTTACGCGAGCATAAGTAAAATTAAACCGTATATTGAAGGATTCACGTTTGTTTTTTAATTGAATCAAGTTTGTATTTTGAGTTTTGTTTATACTGATGAAGAAAAAAAACAATACGGAGTTCCAAATGAAGTATTAGTTATGTTTATCAATGTCTCGCTGCAAACAACTGAACATGTCTGTTTTTTTCGTATGATATTGTCGTTTAGTTGATTATTCGAATTAGAAGTGTAGATATTATCTAAAAACCATTTGTATGTGTTTTGTATATTGGTCTTAACATAACTTAAACATTACATAAAGGTCAGTTTAGTAGACGAGCCCGATTTTCACAATTAAGTTACAAGAAAGTATCAAGGTACTAACAATATATTCAGCGTATCTCATAATTTCTATACTAAGTACTTCTAAAAACCAATTATTTGCCAAAACATATATCTTGATATCTTAATACGCATAAGTATTTCAAACACGAACACTTTCTCCTTTCAAATATATATTTAAAACAGTGAAAATATCGCCCACGCACTTTTAAAATGTCAAAATAAAATAATTCAATACATTTAATATTTTAAAGTCACACGTTGACATGTCCGCAATCACGGTACATAAGGGAATGGGGGGGGGGGGGGGATTATTAAGACTATTCCTGTCCAGGTTGAGATTTTTTTTGTCAGGGTTAAAATCATCAAATTGCCTTTCCACGACCAGGGTGAGGCGAGAGAGCGTGTCAGACTCTTACTGACTAAAAACCCCCCGTTCCTTCTCCTGCTCTGGGCCAAAGCCGCGGTGACCTATTACGCTAAACCCGCAACCCCGGCTGCCCAGGTCGAGATGAGAGGGAATATCTGACTCTTACTGACTAAAGACCTTGCTTGTCCTGCTACGAGCCGGGGCCTTATCTTATGCTTGAACTGCAAACCCCGCTGAACATCTATTGGGTTCATAAAGGCGCGTAATGTAGATGCAGACGCAGTATAGACGACCAGATTCTATAATATTTCACGTTAAAAGTAGAGCTTAAAAAACACTATCAATATTTTACAAATAAAACCTCTTAAAGACAATCAACTCAATTCACACTTCAGAAACAAAACACTTCGTAAGTTTACGACTTAACAAGTTGAAATACTAAGTTTCTTTATACATTATCGTACATCGTACTTTTCCCTAAGTACCAACAACATTTTAGAAGTAAACAGTTGTGTGAGGTATTACTTGTACTTCAGGAAATGTGACAAATACCATGTTACTGGGAACGTTGCCTTAATACGTTGGCTCAAGTTCGAGAAATTTAGTATAGGAGTCATGTAAGTATGTACAGTCAACTAGACAGGATGCTAACCTGTTTTGTCAACCAATAAAACAAATTGGGTAGTTTCCTAGGTCAAAAATAAATTAATTCGACGTTTTAATACGATAAAATATTGAAAAATAACTATACTTTTATTCATCGATCGATCGATACACTAAGTTTTAGATATTTTATAGCTAATTTTATAAAAATAAGTTAGCTATTTGACGCAAAAATGCTATGACGTCATAGTTCAATGTTTCATACAATTTTCATAGAAAAGTATCGTTTTTGGCATTTGGATAAAAGTATTGAATTTGACTAGTTGGAAACTACCGTATTCTTTTAAAATTGTACACTAGGAAAGGAATTGAATGAATATAACTACATAGAAGATCTTTTTTGTGGGAGACCTCTGCTTCGGCACGATCGGACCAGCTCGACCGGAGTGACACCACGACCTCACCGAAATCCAGTATGAAGCGACACTTACGTTGTGTTTTGACGTGTGAGTGGAGTGGAGGCCAAATCCTTTCCCCATCATCAATCCTCAAATCCCCTATCCTTAAATCTCTAAAACTCACAAGAAGCCGGCAACGCTTTTGTAGTAACTCCTTTGGTATAACTAGTGTCTACGGGCGGCGCTGATTGCTTACCATCAGGTAACCCGTACGCTCGTTTGTCGATCTATTACATAAAAAAAAATATCTTTAGTGTAAAATACTAGATGTTTTTTAAAATGTTCGCCTTAAAAAACAGTAAAAAAAATCTTATAAAATGACAGAGATCTTTCATTGATCACTTGAAGTGGTGTAAGTATATTTATGCGTGCGATTAAAACTATTTTGAAATTGACCAAGCGCTTATGTTGGTGACTGTACTTAGGTGAATAGGTAGGTACTTACTATGAGAAAATTGTGGACATTTACTTCAATGAGCCTCGCTGTTATGATGTTTTATTTAGGACATGCGATTTTTTATTCTTATTTTTGAGGGGTGTTAATTATCAAAAAGACTTCTCGCATCCTGCATGGAGCGAGAGGGGCTGGAAAGGCTCGTGAGACTGTTACCAAAAATCACCCCGTTCCTTCTACTCCGGGACGAAGCCGCGGTACATTATTACCCTGGCTGAACATCAGCCTTATTGGGCCTTCTCTTAGGTGATCTAATATCACCTTGTGGCGCGTATGGTACGCAACACGCCTTAAGTATACTCAGGTCTGGGTCTAGTCGGGTGGCGCGCTACCCTTGTTCGCCGTCCACAGAGAGGCGTGAAGCAACCATAGCGTTGTGTTTAGCTGTGTGAGTGAGGTTACCGAGGCCACAATCCTTCCCCTCCCCAATCCACAAATCTCAAAATCCCTAATCCCCAAACGGTCGGCAACGCACTAGTAAATCCTCTGTTGTGGGTGTCCATGGGCGGTGCTGATTGCTTACCATCAGGTAAACCATCAGGTCGTTTGCCGGCATAAAAAAGTCTAAGACAAAACAGAGGCACCGCGGACTCAGCATAGAGCAGCAGAAGGAACGGGAGTGATTGTAGTCAGTAAGAGTCTGACACTCCCTCCCGCCATACCTTAAGGGCGAAAGAAGTCATTTCATGGTTTACCCTCCAAACAAGAAAACGTAGCTCAGCAAACCATTTATTGATATGATATTGCTTTCAGTAAGTAACAAAAACAACACAAACGTGCTACACACCATAACCTATGTATCAAAATAACAATAAAAAAATTTAATTTACAAAAACCCTAAAAGAACTTTGTTTTTTTTACTTAAGTAGAATCTTCTATTTCTGGACGAATGGCCGAATACGTAACCCATACCAAAGTGTTCCATTTCGAAATTCAAAAATAAACCAAATCAACCGCTATTTAAAGCCCTCGTGAGTTATGACCTATTAATTCTAATTCCTATTATATTTTCGTAAAAGTTTTAAACTTTATTGTTTTCTATGAAGTATGAGGAAGACGTAAATTGAGAATGTGTTAACTTTTTCTTTTGTTTTTCGTATACGATAATCTGTAAAATGGGAGCATTAGGTTTTAACTTTAGTCAAGAAACTATACTGTGTTACATCATAGTGTCTTCATGGCGGAAACTCATTACGTACAAAAATACAAACAGTTTTTGTTACCCATAATCATATGCGTAGTACGGCGTTTAGACAATTTGGTTTCAGTGTAAAGATGAGCGGTTTATCAATGTTTGTGTAAGATTATATGGTTCTCGAATAATAGCATCGTGAGATACTAAATTTATTGACGACATACTTATGTAAATGTTTATTAAATAAATTGTATCTATGAATTGCCACAACAATAGGTATAGTGTACCTAAATGTAAAACGGTTTTGATTCGTGTCATTTTGACATAATCATAGGTACTTATTTAAAAGTATCAATTTTTCAGGTGCATAACGAAAGAAAATAAGTACTTCAATATCCTATTTCGAATTTATGAGTGACAGCAAAGCTTCTACACAAAAAGGGTACCTCAAGAAGTGATACCAAGGCCTCGCAATAAACTGACTTAGTAACACACTGGTGATGTGTTTTGCCGTGACCGGATGGCGTCCGGATTCCCCTAATCCTCAAATCCTTAGCCTTCAAAACGCCAGGAATAGCAACTCCTCTGGTGTCGTAGGTGTCCATTAGCGGTGCCATATCACCATTAGCTGATCCAGTTGCACGTTTGATGTTTTATCCGATGAAAATGGACTAGCAGTTAGCCAAGGAATCGGCTGTCCAATTTACAATAACTTCATACTGGGTACACCCTATTATTATAATACTCCTACTCAAATCTTGTATATCAGACACCTGGCCAAGCTGTGTAAAAAAAAATACAAATAGGTACCTACATACCTACCAACGTATGGGCGTTTCATAAATATTTAGATCACACCTAGAATGCAGCATTATGCCCCCACCCCAGCAATTCCATGCCTTTCGAGTAGACCCATAAGGAACCGCAGATGGTTATCCAATTATTATTATGTAACAACTGCCGACATCCACTAGCAATAATACTACGTGACACTTTAGATTCTAACAGAATATCTTAAAATAAACTAGAAATTGTGACTGTTTCTCTAACGATTATTGGTTGCTTTCACACCTGTGCATTATACGTAATCTGGTTTTGTCATAGCCTTCAAAACAAGATTAGGTACATCCTTACCTGAGGACATCACGTATACAATATTATCTTGACTCCAAAAATAGTTATATTCCACAATAATAAGCACTTGCAATCCAAATCTATGAAAGCAAAAAAATAAGCATTATTGTTAGTTGCCTTTGCCTTTAACCTAATAGCTCAATAGGAAAACAATTTGGTAGTTAAACGTTTACTTATTTAAAATCAACAAAAATACAAATTCGTTAAATATTTTTTAAGAAACGTATAGGTATATTGCGTTGATATCCAATTTTTTAATTACAATATAAAATAAAAATTAAGATGGAAATAAAACACATTATTTCGAACGTAATTTTTTGTATGACACTGACATATCAATTGACAAATGACATCTATTGTCAACTAAAATGTCAGTGGTTTCTTTAAAGTTCCTTCTTTAAAGGTATTTAAAAAATAGCTTTCCGAATCAAATAAATAAAAATCAACATTGTCCTGAGATAAAATATGCTAAGTTAGTTGCGATGACTACTCAATATAAGAAATTTACTAGACTAATAGCTAAGTGGCCCGTTGACACTACCAAAGGCGAAAGGTAAGAATAAGTGAGGTTATTTTGTAATAGTTATTTATCCTCGTTCAGTTTTACGTAGTTACCGATAAAATGCTTTACAGAGACCTCGGCAAATTCATCAGAGACAAAGTGAAAGCTGCTTTTGAGTCATCAGAAAGACAGAACTTAGATTCTGAGCTCTGCAACCGCCAGTACAACTCTCTGAACAAAATAGCCGACAACCATTACAGAAATAAGTACAAACGAACGCACAACAGCACTGCTACAGGTCTAAGCACTGAAGAGTGTAACGTGATCCTGTCAAACGAAGTTCTCGAATATTTAAAGGAAGAAAATAAAGGATTCTTTGCCAAAATATTTGGTAGAGATAAATAATGATTCTAAGACACTTTCAGCGCCTCAATAGGGCAGTTCTCGCCCGCAAACTGTCCACAGAACAAGTACAATATAGAGACCATACACCAGTAATGTTGAATGAGTCCATAAAACACCTGAATCCACAAGACAATGACCTAATTATTGATATGACATTTGGAGCTGGTGGACATTCAAGAAAAATACTTGAAGCTGCTGATTGTAGACTTATTACTCTAGATAGAGACCCTGTAGCATATGAGAAAGCTCAAAAACTAGCTGAAGAATATCCAAATAGAGTAATACCATTACTAGGAAGATTTAGTGAACTCCCAGCTCTTTTGAAAGCCAGAGACATTAAGCAGTGTTCAATAGATGGCATACTCTTTGATTTTGGATGTTCATCAATGCAATTGGATGTAGGGGAGAGAGGCTTTTCCATCAGTAAAAATGGTTACCTAGATATGAGAATGGATGCTGGCAGAGACCCAAATCAAATAACTGCAAGAGAAGTGCTAGCAACTGCAAATGAACATGAGCTGTACAAAATATTTAAAATATATGGTGAAGAAAAACAAGCAGCAAAAATAGCTCAGACAATAATACAAGCTAGGTACATGATTAAAAATATTGAGACTACAGAAGAATTAGTTGAACTTGTAAACTCCTGTTGCCCAGATGAAAAAAGGCTGGACAAACTACAGAGGCCACAGTCGAATGCTACAAAAGTGTTCCAAGCTCTACGTATATTTGTGAACAATGAACTCAATGAACTGAATTATGGAATGTTGTTAGCTAAATATTATTTGAAAATCAATGGGAAGTTGGTCACAATATGCTTTCACTCATTGGAAGATACCATAGTTAAGCGACATATAGCAGGAAACATAATAAATGAAATGGCAAATCCAGTTCCTTTGAAATATTTAAATCCAAGTTTAGTTCAGAATCAGGATACAATTAATGAGTTTCTGAACTCTCCGTGGAAAGCTGTTAATAAGCATGTAGAAGTACCAAGTGATGAAGAAGTGGAGAGGAACCCTAGGAGTCGTAGTGCTAGACTCCGAGCTGCTATCAAAGTCAAATGATGTTTATGTTATAGTTTGATGGGCTTTAATCAAAATGTATAGATTAGTGAAGTAGAGATTGTAAATACAATTTGTTTTTAAGTATTTACTATTATTTTATTTTATTGATAGCATATATTTCATTAAGATATATTTTGCACTCTATTTCTCTATTAACTCTTTTATGTCATAGATCGGCAAACGAGCAGACGAATTACCTGATGGCAAGCATGGCACACTCGTGATACCAAAGGATTCCAAAAAAAAGTTTTGATTTAATAATAAGAATTCCAAGAAGTATTGATATTCTAAGTAAATAACGTAACTATATTGATTAATAATAATTATAATGTGTGTTGTGAACACGGTTGTAAACAATCATAAGATAACAGGGCCGTCATTTGGGAAGCGCACGAGGGGCCGAAGGCAACTGCGCAGTGGCCCTTAAAAAAAGTTGCCCCACATTATTTTCTCCTGTCTCGTTGGTGCGTTTACTAACATACAATTTCATATGATTGTATCAATGTTGTTGTTTAATAAACGAAAAACAAAAAAAAAAAACAACAACAACATACAAATCTCACCCAGACCTGGGACAACAATCTGTGGATCACACAAAGAGTTGTTCCGTGCGAGAATCAAACCTGCGACACGTTGCGCGGCTTTCAGTTGCCCAGCCACCACGCTAACCGTGCAGTCAATCGTTACACGGCGGGCAGTCGTCCAGCCCACTCGTCAATTTGCAATCGAATTGATGGCAATCTGTGGTAAGAAGTGTATTTTGTTGTTAATAGGTAACTATTGCTGAATGATAATATTAGTTATATGTCAGTAGGATTACCAATCTGGCATAGTTCCTTCGTCTCACTCTTTGGCACACATTCAACAAATAAAAAAAATCCATTATGTGGCAACATTTTTTCATCATCCATTGACTTCTCTCACCATAGGTATGGCGGGAGGGAGTATCAGACTCTTACTGACTAAAAACCATCCCATTTCTTTTGTCTCTGCTGTAAATCAGCCAATTGGTGGTGGTCTGTTGAATCAAATCAATTCTTTATTTCAAGTAGACCACAATAGGCACTTTTGAACCTCAAGCAAAAAAGACATTTTAACAAAGAAGGTTTAACTTAATGTGTCCGCCTGTCCTCTAGTGAAGCTATTTGCTAGTTCCAAAGTGTAGATTCGTATGGAGAAGAACAAGCAAGAAATCCATGGTTACGCCGCCGTTCGCGCCGTACGCTCGTGTGTTTCTGTTCGGGCGGAGAGCTACCCTTTCTCGCCATCCGCAGACCTGTACTTACGGTAGCACGAGACAATACGTTTATAATCTCATAAAGTAAAAATAAAACACAAAAATGAAATAGACTCATTTATTATCTTCTTAAACCTGATTAATGTAACTAATACTAATTTTATACTATGGATCTGCTCGAATGAACTTCCAAACGATAACATGTGTTTAGTACCTATGTCCAAGTTACTTTTATATCTATCAAGTTAACTTTTAACAATTATTAAAGGCCACTTTACATTGTTTTGCCAATAAACTTTACTACTACACATTGAACCACTTTTATGAAAAATAAAATCTATAGACAACATTTTTTTTACAAGGAAGACATGGAGTACTCTCTCCTGTTATTTTAAATTAAAATAAAAAACATTTTTCTGTTTTTTGTGAATGTTATGTTAATGTAAAGTGGCGTTACCTTAATAGACATAGTAAAATTAATTTGCTATACACCTAAATGCAATAGGTAGCACATAGACTATGTTTTCCGAAAGAGACTAGACCAAATAATATTGAATATAATAAAAATATTCTTCTCACATATTTTAAACATTGATTATTACTTATTCTTTTTTGATTTTCATATATCTCAAAACCGAGGTTCTCATTCAAGATTTTTAATATAATAAATTTTTATTTAAATTGTTTTTAAAGAGAATATTAAAAAATACTTATTTTTATTATATTTTAAACTTTTTTCCTTTGTAGATAAAGTAAATAACTCATTTGAAACAATTACGTATTCATTAATGATGGATTTTTAGACATTAATATTGTTACAATAAGTATGTTACAAAAAAGGTTTTATTTACAATTATTTATTTCTTGATAGAGAAAAGTTCGGCTTAATATTTAGAAAGCAGAAGCGAAGGGGAAAATTTAAATTAATTTTGAATTTAAATAAAATACATTAATAAATATAGTTTACAAACCATTTATTTTATGGTTAGCGAATTGGAGCTGCGTACAACAAGCCATTCAATATCTGGAAATCTAGCTCCGTACATTACCGTCAAACATCAGTAACAAAGGAACCACTTCGATTTAATTTATTCTTCGAAAAAATCACCCGAAACCACATAGATTTACTCGCAACCACCGGCAATAAAACTCACCTCAACTAATCAGACAAATAGCTACTATATTACAAAGGAACAAAGTTCCAATTACATAAATGTTAACAGAGTACAGTATATTGCCAGTGTTTGTACATAAATCAATGATAACATAATTTCACAAATATAGGTTAGACAAAATAGGTAAAATAAATATGTGACCACGCCTTTATTTTATCGCTGTCTCGATACCGTATCGAGAACTTAGATTATTCGTCACCATGATGTGAATTTTGCACAATAGTATGCATGATTTTTGAAATAAATAATAATAATTTTATCTCAAGTCATAGAAATGGCCAACCGTTATAAAAACTTCAATAGAGCAAACTCCCAATATCGCTAACATTATACAATCCAAATAAATTCAACCAAAACTTATGGCGTAGAGAGAAAAGCTGTCTACCAACTTATCTAAAATCACATCCCATAACAGGGGAATATCAAATCATCGCAGCATATGATAGGGATGATGACAACTAATTCAATACTTCATTCTGAAATGTCACTCCGCCATTTTGCATTGTAGTGACGTCATACTTCTACTTTACATTTAACACTTATGTATTTGTGTGTAGGTACTAAAATGATCGTTGATTCGTTCTAGTGTTTTCGGTTCTCCATTCTCTCTATGCAAAGCATATTCATACATAATATACATATTAGACCACACGGCTGGAATGTGGCGAAGGTACAAGTAGCGTCGTGTGCAAAAGACGAAAATGGCAGTGAAAATAAAAGGAATACAGGTTTACTATTGGAAACAAGGTAATGAGCTCAATTTACACTGGCCAGTAACTACGGACGATTACTTAGAGTACTTTCGTTCTACGTACTTCTAAAGCCAGAGATTACAAAATACAAACACCAGTGAAAAGAGAGCCCATTAAAAGTCTTATTGTCAATAAGCCATAGTGCTAGATACTCTCGATAGACCTCTTCACAATAAAACACAATTTCTATATCTCTGAATACTATAAACCTCTAAAAGCAGTTCTTCACTTGCGTAATCTTCTGTTGTACTTCCCCATAAGGCGACACTTTGCCACGGACGATTAAAAAATGGAGTGTTCACTAACAATAATTTGCTACAAACACTTTTTATTTGGTTCACTGTCGCCAAACCGGGATGCTAGCTTCGTATTGACCAATATAGAAACACAATCTGGTCACTCCATTTTTTCACTAGTTTAGGCTTAGGTTAGGTTGTGTACGAGTGGTCTGACGATCTCAGTCACAATGTCCTTAGCTCCTAGGTCAGTCGGCGTCGGGTTATGTCCGGTTGACGCTGGACAGTACGTTGGCCTTGGCGCGGTCGGTGGCGGCGGCGGCGGCCTCGCGCATCTCCTTCAGCGTGTGCGTCATACTGTGCTGCGACGGAACTTGTCGCGGGAACATGCTGTGCAGGACGTGGTTGAACCCGCTTACCTGTAGAGTCGGGAAGAGAATCGTTAATTTTTGTAATTGTTTATTTTTATGTGATAGGCCAGCAAACGATTGCCTGATGGTAAACCATTGGCGCTGCCCATGGTCTTTTGGGGATTAGGGATTCGAAAATTGGGAGGGAAGGATTCGGTAACCTCACAAAACGCGAAACACAACGCTTTGGTTGTTCAGGTTGGTTTTCTGTGACCGACCCATTCGTACCGAAGCATGGCTCTCGCCCACTTAATAAATTGTAATGATGCTTTAAATATTCGAGCAAAAAGCTAACGGCGCTTTCTAATGTAAGAAAGACCTTCAGAAGTTTGTTATTAATATCCTACTTATTCAAGTGGTACATACCATTTGGTTACAATTCTTCTTGAACCTGTCGACTCCGAACGCGCGGATGGCTCGCGAGAAACCAAACACTTGCGAGTCGATCCAGGCAGAGCGACGCGCCACAGTCTGGCCCGGGCCTGCCGAGCGGTACTCCACGCGTTCCACCACACTCTGTGCACATAAATAGCAAAGGAAATTAGGTTATATTTATGGGGCATAAATCAAATAATCAATATTAATGTTATAAATAGGTAAATTTTATTATTTTGTCGTGGTGACCCAGAGGCTAAGGCTTCTCATGCATGAGGCCTTTTGAAACCTGGCAAGTACCAATGTACTTTCGAAGATTATTTAGTACCGCTGACAAACGGTGAAGGAAAACATCGTGAGCAAACGTGGTTTTATAATTACAAATTATGAGTTTGATATCACTAATCCACCTTGAGCAAGCTTGGTGATTAATGCTCAAACCTTCTCAGTGTGAGAAGAGGCCTTTGTTTAGCAGTGAGCACCTTATTTTTATTATTTGTCCGTCCGTTTGTACCGTCTGCTCGTTTGCCGACCTATTAAATAATAGGTCGGCAAACGAGCAGACGGATTACCTGATGGTAAGCAATCAACGCCGCCCATGGACACCCGCAACGGAGGTGTCCATGAGTTACAAGTGCGTTGCCGACCTTTTAGGGATTAGGGATTTGCAGATTTAGGGATTTAGGAGGGATTGGGGGAGGGGAAGGATTGGCACTCACACGGCGAAACACAACGCTGTGGTTATTTCACGCCGGTTTTCTGTGACTTATAGGCTGATGTTGTGAAATTTTTAAAGTTTGTATGAAGGTGGTTATCTTGTTTTCCAAAATTCTTTCACTGATAGATAGCTATAATTTTCCTGAGTTCTCTAGGTTATAGCACGCAGCACAGCTACAGCACTCACTTAATTAATATGGCAAAACAACATTTAGCTAGTTTTTTAATACAATGAAAACAAACTTACCATAACTTTTGTATATCCTAGGTTCCTTGTGTAGGTCACAAATATTTTCTTCTCTGGATCTACGATGCTCTCCTCAATTATCTTCACTGATTTCGCGTTGAAAAATCTGAAACGAATAATACAAATAGGTTAAATAACATTTTAATCACATTTACTTCCAGAAATGGAAACAGGGGATACTTATAGTCTGTTTTTTTCCCTTGTTAGGTACTCTAAAACATTGTAAATTACCTTTTTTATCTTTTGTAACGCCACGCCACGTGTCCAGCCACGCCAAGCTAAGCCAAGCCAAGCCAATGCCACGCCAATGCCGAGATTGTTAGTCAAGCCAGTTAGTGACGTCACATCCCAACGGCCGCAGGGTATAAATAGTCGAACCGCTCATTTTGTGACACATTTGGCCGTTGTATACGAGATAGGTCGAAACTCTACCCGATTGTGTAAAAAATATATTTCTTTAATAAATAGCTGTGATTATTCGTAAGGTGTATAAGTTTATTATTTCATCTGCGTTTCACTCAGAAGTGGGATATGAAGCGTAATCGCCTTACTGCATCTGTTGGCTGTGGTGTCCGTCCGCCTGGCTGGAGTGAAGAAGAGCAAGGCCACATCAGTGAAGACGAAGAATTCCCACCGCCACCAGCTAGAAAACTTCTTAAAAGTATGCTAGAAAACGAAGTGGGTAGGGCGATACAAGAACTCAATGACGAAACCTTGCCGCTCAACCAATTTAAAGGCCATCGTGCGGCATCCCTTATCCCAGAATTCGACCCTGAAGGAGAAGATTGCACAGTATCGGTATGGTTGAAGAAAATTGATCAGTTGGGAGACATACACGGCTGGAGCGACAAAGTAAAATCTTTTCACCTTCAAGATAAACTACGTGGTCAAGCGCGTAAGTGGTACAATAGACTCGATGATTATAACTACTCCTGGGAGGAATGGAAGTGTATGTTAGTAAGAGCATTTCCCAAACACCGTGACTTCAGTGCTTTGTTAGAAGAAATGATGAACAGGAAGAAGATGCCGAACGAAACCATGACAAAATATTACCAGGATAAAATTGCCATGTGTTTTCGTTGTAACCTATCTGATACTGCTAGCGTTTCGTGTATAATCAGAGGGTTACCGTCTACCTTACAACCAAATGCAAGGGCCTTCCAATGCCAGCGACCGGATGAACTATATGAAGCCTTCCTCTGTGCCCTTGATGATTATCGCCCACCGATAATTGAAGCACGTGACAAGCCGAACAAGGATGCTAGACAGCTGCCGAACCCAGATAAGAAAGTGAACCTTGAGACTGACCCCTGTCCGCGTTGTAAGAAGACTGGCCACATTTTACGAAATTGCTCATTGCCTGACCAACGCATTTGTTTCAAGTGTGGTGTACAGGGTCATATTGCTACCCGCTGCCCTGGCTCTTCAATTACACAGCTTAAGTCGTCTGCCGGATCGAACAGCAACATCAAGGAAGTTAAGCTAGTGCAAGATTATAATGACATTTACAAGAAGGTCGTGAAGGTAAACGGGATTTTTTTGAAATCTTACATTGACACTGGAAGTCAGGTAAATGTTATAAATGCAGATATTGCTGATATTTTGGCACTCAAGGTTATACCTAAGAGCACTATCTTAAAAGGCTTTTCTGGTGGTTTACTTACGAGCCGCGGAGAAGTAGAATTTGACCTAGAAATTGATGACATTCATTTTAGATGTTCTGCTCATATAACAGAAGCCGACATGCAGGACATTCAATTATTAGTTGGTCAGCCAGTTATCAACGCTGATCATGTGTCATTGGTGGTGACCAATAGGACTGCTTCGTTAAGATTGGACCCTGACCCTTTTGCTGAACTTCAAGTAGTCGAAGATATTCAGAAATTTAACGTCGTGACATCAAACAAAGAATCCTTGCCGCCCGGTACCTCCCTCATCAAAGTCCGAGTGCTGGGCAATACCGAGGAAGATGATGTCTGCACAGCGCCACGCCACTATGAACTGCATGGAGTTTCCTATTCGCTACCAGCTACGTTACTTCGAGGCGGAGAGGGCTTCATGAAGGTTATCAACACCGGCACTAAAGACATCGAGTGGGAAGCCGGCCAGGTCCTCGCACGAGCAGTTAGCTGCGACCAATCTGCGATTCAGCCAAGCCAGGTGAGTTCAGCCAAGTCAATGTTATCTTGCTTGCCAAGCATTTTGCCAAATAAGCCAACCGGTTTAGCCACTAGTTTTTCCAATTCGTATGGCCTTACAGTCCCGTCTGCTACGATTTTAACAACTAATAAAATCACTAATGATACTATAGGCGGAGTATCTATATCTGAAATCAATATGGGGAGCTTAAATAAAGACGAGCGTGATAGTTTAATACATTTATTATTACAATATAAAAACACCTTTGCAAATGACACAAAAGATCTCGGTTGCACTAATTTGTTAAGCATGAAAATAAAGCTTACCACTTCGCAACCAATTTGTCGTCAACCTTATAGGTTATCGCACACTGAACAACAAATAGTAAATTCAAAAGTTCGTGATTTACTAGACGCCGGCATTATTAAAGAATCTGAGTCAGATTATGCCTCTCCTGTTATCTTAGTGAAGAAAAAGAACGGTGATAGTCGGTTATGTATTGATTATCGTGCTCTGAACTCAATCACTATAAAAGATAGGTATCCGTTACCAAACATTGACGATCAAGTTTCAAAGTTGGCTGGTATGAAGTACTTCACAAGTCTCGATATGGCCCAAGGTTATCACCAATTACGAATTGCACCTGAAGACACTCACAAAACTGCATTTATAACACCTCAGGGTCATTATGAGTATATGCGCGTTCCGTTTGGTTTAGCCAATGCACCCTCAGTTTTTATGCGAATGATTAGTAAAATAGTTGATTCCATTCGTTCCCAGACGTCGCAAACTGACAGTTCTAATGGTGAAATTCTTGCATTTTTAGATGATTTATTACTACCCTCACCTGATTTTGGTTCTGGTATAAAAATGTTAAAATTGGTGTTGCAAAAGTTTGAATCAGAAAATTTAAAACTAAATATGAAAAAGTGCTCTTTTTTACAACAGAAAGTGACTTACTTAGGACATGAAATTTCCCATGAAGGTGTGCAACCGGCAGAACTAAAATTAATTGCAGTTTCGCGGTTTCCTGTACCAAGTAATGTACATGAGGTACGTCAATTTATAGGCCTGTGTAGTTACTTCCGAAAATTTATATATAAATTCGCGGTTATAGCTCGTCCTCTAACGGAATTAACTAAGAAAAATGTATCGTGGGTATGGAGTGATAGACAGACCGATAGCTTTAACAAACTGAAAACATGTTTATGTTCTAAACCAGTGTTAGCTTTGTATGACCCTACTTTGGATATAGAAATTCATACAGATGCATGCAAATTAGGAATAGCAGGAATTTTATTACAAAAGCAGTCCGACAACACTTTGCGTCCTGTTATGTATTTTAGCCGAGTGACGTCTAGGGAGGAAACTATGTATCATAGCTACGAGCTCGAAACATTAGCGGTCGTAGAATCGTTGCGTAAATTTCGGATGTACGTAGTAGGTAAACACGTAAAAGTAGTTACCGACTGTACTGCCGTCCGAGCTACCCTCACTAAACGCGACATTATACCGCGTATTGCGCGATGGTGGCTTTTAATTCAGGAATACGACATTAGCGTAGAATATAGACCGGGTGAACGAATGAAACATGTCGATGCGTTAAGTAGGAATCCAATCGATGCTGTAAATATTAATCGTTTGGAAGTTACTGATTGGTTTTATACAGTTCAATATCAAGATGACAAATTAAAAAATATTATTGACAAATTAAAAGCCGGATCAGCTGAACGGGATATAATAAACAATTATGTGTTAATAGATGACAGATTATATAGAAAGACGCTCGATGGAAATCGACTTGTAGTGCCTGGGGCAGCTAGGTGGAAAATACTTCAAATGCATCATGACGAAATAGGACATGTAGGACTAAAACGATGCACGGATTTAATTAAAAATAATTTTTGGTTCGCTAAAATGACAAGATTCATTCGTAAATATGTAACCGCTTGTTTAAGTTGTGCATATGGAAAGGGAGATCATGGTAGGAAGGAAGGCATGTTGCATCCGATTCCTAAACCAAATGAACCGTTTAGAATGATTCATGTCGACCATTTAGGCCCGTTTTGTAGGACAAAGAAAGGTTATGAATATATGTTAGTTATAACTGACGCTTTTTCAAAATTTGTTATTGCAGAGTGCAGTCGATCAGTTAATTCAGTTGAAACAATTAGAATACTTAAAAGAATATTCGCATTATTTGGCTATCCGGATAGAGTAGTAACTGACCATGGCAAGGCATTTACTAGTAGGTATTTTAAGAAATTTGCAAGTGATAAGCAGTTTAAACATACGTTAAATGCAATTGCGTGCCCTCGTGCCAACGGGCAAGTTGAGCGCACCAATCGCACAATATTGAATGCTCTCCGTGCATCTGACCCTAGTGAAACCGCTAATAGCTGGTCAAACCGTCTACCAGATGTAATTTGGGGGATAAATAATACTATAAATGATACTACCGGGTTTAAGCCTTATGATTTAATGTTTGCGCGTAGTGGTAGGCCAGTGTGTGATGTATCCATCCCAGACCAAGTATGTGAATCCACTCAAGCGAAACGTAGCAAGGCCAGTACACGTATCAATAAAGCTAGCGATAGGATGAAACGTAACTTTGATAAACGTCGCAAAAAATGTCATGTATATAAGAAAGGAGAATTAGTATTATGGAGACAGGCACCCACTAGTAGTGCTGCTAGGGTCAACACAAAGTTGGACGACTTGTATTCAGGCCCCTATATAATAACTAAAGTGCTTGGCAATGACAGATACAGGATCAGGAGCATTAAGGGATTAAGAGGTTACAAAAACTTTACGGGGCTTGTTTCAGCAGACTCTCTGCGACCATATCGTAGCATAGCTCCTGTATCTGACAGTGCCAGCAGTTCTGATGACCAACTAGAGACTGAAGATTTAATTGACCTATTAGAGAGTTAAAGCTAATACAATCTATGTGCTTCATTGCGGGAGCAATTGTTACAGGATGGCCGACTGTAACGCCACGCCACGTGTCCAGCCACGCCAAGCTAAGCCAAGCCAAGCCAATGCCACGCCAATGCCGAGATTGTTAGTCAAGCCAGTTAGTGACGTCACATCCCAACGGCCGCAGGGTATAAATAGTCGAACCGCTCATTTTGTGACACATTTGGCCGTTGTATACGAGATAGGTCGAAACTCTACCCGATTGTGTAAAAAATATATTTCTTTAATAAATAGCTGTGATTATTCGTAAGGTGTATAAGTTTATTATTTCATCTGCGTTTCACTTTTAACAAAACAATACCCACACTATGATTTTTTCCTGTATCGTGGGTAAAAACATACAAATTCGCATACACAAACCACCCAGACCCGAAACAAGAATTGGTGGATCACACAAAATGTTGGCGGGAATGGGGAAACAGTAGTTGAACTCGCGACACGTTGCACAGCAGCTAGTTGCTCAGTCACCACGCCAACCGTGCAGTCAAAACTACCACTACAAAACGAGGTTGAATTGAGAACAATTAAGTGACGAAACCTACAAACTTAAGTTTGTTACAATGCACAGTATAGACAAAATATTTTACACATGAAGTTGCATGACAAATAAGTATCATAAGAAAGCCAGACGGTGCAGAAACCGTCGCAGTGCCATATCACCACTTAAATAAACTAAATTGGCTTAAGTGGGTAACACTCGAATTGATAGGTTGTTGTTCTCAATTGAAAGCTACAGATTTTTTCATTGGCAGAATTTTAAGTATACTTACTATACACAAATTAAAATTCTTTATTTGCGACTATGGGTGAGGTAACAAGATATTCTTAAAATAAAATAATACATCGCCTTAATCAGGTTCACGCCATGCCAATTCAAATGCAAGTTATATGTTGTTGGACCTCAGTCCTGTTGAGCCCCATAGGTACCAAGTCGTCATAGGTCGAAGAGAACAGGTACCTAAGATACCCGGAGTTCAGAAATAGGATGTTTATCAAAGTTTACAAGTAATCTACAGGTCTTATCATCATGAAGCAGATAAACCGAGACTTATGCTACATCAAAGATAAACAAAAAGTAATAGATTACGTTGCTAACAAGAACGGCAAATCTAACTTCACATACAAGAATTTCTTTGACTGAGATAATTTGCAATCTCTTATAGTTAGCAGAGATTAAGTTCAGAAAGAGACAGTAATTGTTGAATACAATAAATTTACAGTTTTGATTTGATAAATGATATACTTTTATTATATTCACACCATTTTATCCGTCAAGAGCCATTGCCCCTTTTTTACTCTGATATAAGGGGAAGCATAATAATACTGACATTTTATACTAAAGACAGATCAGGCTAAACTTAATATTCGTTACCTACGTTTCTATTTTATTCCAAAATGGGCAATTTTATAAAAGTTGTTGGACACCGACATAAGCAGAAGAGCTATAGAGTTTGAAGATGTCTAATATTGATGTTGTAATATTTGCTTTGATGCGATACTTTAGAATCTTAAGTGTTATTATCTTTTGTGAGGCAAATTCATTGTTGAACGGCTTTTTCGCGTAGCTGTGAAACAAGTTGTATTCTTCACCAAATTCTTACAACAATAAGCCTTATAACATAATAATTAATTTCAGCTCTCATCTCCATACAGTTACTTCCCTGCAATGTCACATATAACATAACAAACTAGATATCGGATTGTATACCCTTCAACTTCACCTACATTAAACATTATATAATTCTAATTATCTGATAACACGTAACTTTCTCTTTATCTCTAGAAATATTACAAACATCGGTATTAATTTCCAACTTTATTTTTCCTTATATTACTCTTTTTTTTTTAAATTGTATTACCATGTTTTTTTTTGTTCTTGTGTTTAGCATCTTAGTAATTTATTTTATACAATATTTTTAATCGGTTGCTTGTAAGCAGTGGTGAGATTTAATTTAATAAAATAATTATCTGTGTTTTAATCAGCAGACTCGACTCGACTCGAGGATAATGACATTTAAACACTTGTTTGTTCTGTGTCTTATGTGCACCCTAGACACGAATAAATATTTATTATATATATAATATTTATTTTTATATTTTGTTTCTTTCTTTCTTTATAACTTAACCTCCACTGTGTAAGGTATAATTTCCCGTATCACTAATGTTGTTTTTAATATAATTGTCAAGTCTTAGTAAGAACTTAATTCGTCATGATTTAAGGATAAATCTATCTTATATAAAAATGGATCACAAAATGTGTTGGTAAGCGCTGGCTAAGTCTGGCCCAATTTTGCCAATTCTTTTTTTGTTGTTTTTATTATTGTCAGGAGAAGGTTCTTATCAAAGAAAATATTAGAAAAGTAGAGGGGCGAGCTGGAAAATAACCTTTCGTCATTAGCGAGATAGTTGTAGACCCGTGCAAAGCAGGGGCGGGTAGCTAGTAATTTAATATAATTAACTTATTCACTTTGTTGAGAGTTTTGTAACGTTATACCTATTCTGCACCTCTACCCCCGTTTGCAGATCACCGTCATATGACTTCTACCGTACTGAATGGGGTTAGAGGGAGTTTCACTCGTGACTAAAAACCACCCTGTTTCTTCCCCTGCTCCAAGCCGAACCAAAGAACATCATTGAGCTTGGCCTCGTAACCCCGACCAGAAAGTCTAACTCTTAAGACGAGAAGAAGTAAATTATACCTACCTACGTAAATAAAATATTGATCATTGTGATCGTACCTGGCTACCCGACCGTTCGTTCCTACATAACTGTTAACAAACTAACAGTTGAAGCCGTATTTTAATTTCATTAGTACAAACCGGTAATTTCACGAATTTGTGGTATGATTTCAATACTTTAGCAAAATTATCGTTGAGCAGTTTATAAATGGCAAAATGAACAACTAGAAAAAATGAGTAGTCACATTAAGAATATTGTTTGAGTATGGGAGAGCCAACTTTCGGCAGGAATGGGTCGGCTCGACAGGATTGATACCGTGGCCTTACAGAAAATTGGCGTGAAACAACCACAACGTTGTGTTTAGCCGTGTGAGTGAGGTTACTGGAGGCCCAATCCTCCCCCACCCCCACCACTTACCAATCATTAAATACCCGTAACCCTTATCTCCCTATAAGAACGACAACGCACTCGTAACTCTTTTGGTGTTGCGGGTGTCTATGGGTGGCGCCAATTGCTTACCATCAGGTAATCCGTCTGCTGATTTGCCGACCTATACCGTAAAAAGGATAAGAATTAAATGGTAACAGAAGCATCACCTGATGGTATGCGATCAGTGCTGGCAGTAGACACCAAACAAAAAAGGAATTACAAGTGCTGATAAAGATGGATTACTCTCTCTAGAATGTCGCTAGGCAGCCTAACTTACTTATACATGTCATGAGGGATATTTAATGTATGGTACATCTTTGTACAGTTGCGTACACCAAGCAACACAAGTTAACACATTAGAAATATTTCCTGTCTCTACATAAGATATTTAAAGGTCACACTGAAGGTTGCATTAACAATAACAACAACTATGTACTGTAAACATGATAAGTTTTAAAAACATAAGGCCGATACTATTCGTCGACTGTCTGCGGAATGAATCGATCGATTTACTCTTTTATTCCGATCGATTTGCTGCAATGAGGTGGATAAAGTTTGAATAAAAGGTTCTTGTTATTAAAAAAAAAAATAACAACTTAGTTTCTATTACATCTGTGTGGCAAATGGGAATACTATTCAAATGTATAATATAGACTATAATATATTTAGACCAAAACACATAAAAATAAAAGTAATTTTTTAGGTAGGTGCTGTGTTAAAACAAATAAAACTGGCGTAAAACTCTAAAATACTGGCTGCATAGCACAACACCCACCCACTTCAACTTTAAATTTAGAATTAAACTATTTGGACTTTGAGACGGTCAGGCGCATTTATTTCTACTAGTTTTCTAGATTTTGTTTTCTTGCAATCTTTTAAACAGTTTCTAATGTAAGAACTTTTAAATTAATTACTTAACGGAATTTTTTAAGCTCATAACGTCGCATTATCTGAAATGCTAGGTAACCAAGTCATGTCTAATTACATTTTATCAAATAATCAAACCAATCATCATCGCCATCTGGCCTTTCAAGCCTGAATCAATAATAAATAAAATATATAAATATGTACTCAATGACATCTACTCTATAACGAAGCCTTTACCAAGCAAAACTAATCCAAACTAATATTATAAATGCGAAAGTAACTCTGTCTGTCTGTCTTCCTGTCTTTTCTTCACGACTAAACTACTGAACCTATTTGTGTGAAATTTGGTACGGACATAGTTTGGAACTCGAGAAAGGACAAAGGATAGCTTTTAAACCAAAAATCTGCAGGAAGCCATTATTTCACGCGAGCAAATCGCGGGCAAAAGCTAGTAAATAATTATATTATTTACTACCTTTTTTTTACTGACATAGCAAGAATACTTTCTAGAAAACCTGTTACACAAAACTGCAATATTGGAATTATTTTGATGACACGTACGATTTACGAAAATTTTTCCATGCACCGCACTACATATTTTATTATAATAACATGTCAGCTAGAATTTTAACAATACCTATTGTATCATTCATTTAATTCTAGCTTTAACAATTGTTTTTCAACATCCGATCGGATCTGGCCATAGAGTTTACATAGCTATTGTTTAGAAGATTCTAGATGGTAATTGGATGAAATGAGGATGAAGAGCTACAAAATTCCATGGTTCTGTCTCAAAGGTTTTCAAAACTATAAAAACTAGTTTACTTTATTCGCTTCTGTTCATTTAATTACGACAAACATTAATTTATTGCTTTTTACACAATTATTTCTACCTAGACATCTATAATCCACTACTCGTAGATGGCCATATAGAGAAAATGGAACGTAAATAGGTAATTTGTAAGAAGTATATGCCACATAAGCTTTTTGTGTACACAATGAGATAGTGAAAAAAGGTTCTAATATTTTGCAAAAACAAACATTTTGTACCAAATGGTAAAATGAAACACGAAAGAATAAAACGCAAAAACAAAATATTGACAATACACATACCTACCCCGCGGTTTGAGATTACACGTCATTTTCGTAGAAATTGATTAGATACGTATTATCGCAGAGGTGAATGTTTGTTTACCTAATTTTGGCTACCTACGACCAAAGTTTAATGTTAATTTTACAAGGGGCCATGTTAAAGGGTATGAAAACAAAGATACTAGGTGTTAGGTATAGACAAAAGTTTTTACCTTTTTAATAAATAAAATTTCAATTTTTTTTTTAAGAAATTAAGAAGTTCTCAGTCGCATTGTTAATTGTATATTTTTTTGTAGGATGATGGTTGTGAAATAACTTGGATAATAGACTAATTCCATTATGTAATAACGCTTCGGTATTTAAAAATTAACATAAAGAGAAAGTGTCAGTAGTTCATAGAAAAGAATTTGTTTGGTGGTAACATGTTCTTAGGGAAACATTGGCACAATATTAATGAACAATATTTTGAATATAAACTGGTCAAAAATAATGACTAAAAAAATTAGTTATTCCTTAATTGGAATAGTCACGTAGGTAAAAGAGGGTGAGTCAATAACCATTCCCTCTACCATTTATGATATTCTGAAAAATCAGGAAGAGGATCAGTGCAACCGGAGTGATCAATCAGCCTTACAAAAAACATACATCAACCAAACATTCTCCATACCCACGTGTAATCCCCCCTCCCCCTCCTTCAAGGGAAAAATTACAAGTCCCCAGCTGGCAACGCCCCTGAACTCTGGTGCGCATGGGTGGCGCCGAATGCTTAGCATCGGGCGATAGGTACATATATACATGTATTCGTTTTCCGCGTTATCCCATAAATAACATAAAATAACCAATGTCTAATAATCCAGACCATTACCGTGACTCTCGAAGTCGCGGATGCGAGCACTCCAATGAAGCAACCTAGTTTACGAAGTCTTAAAAAGAAGTATAATTAACTTTCATTATATAAGTTATATAAAAAAATAAACAAACTAAAATGATTTCATGTTATCACCACTAGAGGTCTGACAGTGACTGATAGAGTCTTGTATCTCGCTTCACCGAGATTATTAGTTTCACCTTGACCAATAATAATGGCCGCTTTATATTTAGATTCAATCCACTGCTGCTGTTGCATCCATTTTATTTGTTAAAGGGAGCATCCTGTTGAGAATGCAATCATGTCAATTGCATTCATATTCTAAAGGGGAATGATGTACCTAGCTAGATTTATAGAGCTGTTTAATACATCAAAGCTTAAGCGAATGCCAGTGTTTGCGCACTTATTCCTACTATTGTATCTCATATAACAACGATTGAAAGGTACTTTTCAAGAGATTACTTCTAAAAGATCTCTTTTAATGCTCGATGATTATCAGAACAATAAGTTCCAACTTAAATAATAAAATTTTAAAACCTTTCATGTCTGCTACCTCCACAATGAACCTCTTTTTCGCAGTATGGTGTTAATTATTTATGGAAACCAGGTTACAGCTGTTAAATTGAGGTGGAACTAGCCAATAATATTTTCTAATAGTCTTTGTTACATCCCAAGTATTAATACACAGTCCAGGACATGAAACTAGCCAAAGTTGTACAAGACTTTTTTTTACTAATAACAAAGTGATAAATCATCAATTTGACAGAAAAAGCAGGTTAATAAGCCAGTGTCCATACAGCCAAGTCTGTCCATTAATATGTAAACTGTCACTCCATTTATCTAATCAATGCCCACATTGTGTTGAGAATCAAAAGATAAATAATCTTATCTTAACAATTTAGACAATGAGACTAATTGAATAAGTATATATTTAATCAAAGTTTTAAAAATTATGCTACTTATGTCATAAGAGGTAGCAATGACCCTGTTGGTAAACTAATTAGTATAATACCAAGTTCCATAAGACAACGAATAATTTGCTTTATTTTCAAATTCTAAAAAGATTGTATAACTAAATCCTCACTCATAAATAAATGTTATTAAACAAAGGCTACTCTGCAACTGACTAACTATCTATTAGTAATATACTCGAAAACCAGTGAACAAAATTTGATATGACGGATTTGAATGCACAACTGGTGGCTGGGCAACTGGGTGCTGTGCAACATGTTGCAAGTTCGATTCGAACAACTCTTTGTGTGATTCACAAATTGTTGTTCCTGGTCTGGCATCCACAACACAGGACAAAATCATGTCATTAGAAATACTCTTGATGAAGGAGTTATTTCTATCCTCGTCGGTAGCTTGTGCATATTTAAGTACTGCAGATGAAGTCACAGTTGGAATTTAAGGTTTAAATAATTATAATAAAACGAAAAACTTACCTCTCTCCCCATTTAGGCACCCTATTTGTCTTGGTTAAAACTCTCTTTGTGTATAGACATCCATCTTTCACTTCTCTGCTCCATGTATCTTCTGACAGGACATGGGTACTGAAAGGAAAGAAATTGTTTAAAGCATTGCTATATTATCATCATCACCTTTATCCTGTGTGAAATGCCAGGGGTGAACTTTCAGCACCTTCCTTATAGGAGGATTTCCCATTACCTATTAGAGAGGGTTTGAGATTAGAAACAATTAAGTACAAAAGAAAATATGAATATAATATGGGTCAAACCACACAAGCAAACTAGATGAGTAAAATGGATTATGAAATACACAGAGGTTTGGAGGTTGAGGTCGTATCAATACAACTTTTTCACTGTCTAAATCTTTTGTCGAATTGGGTTCTGACCATAAATTTCACACAGCTAAACTGTGTAGTTACTATAGATATGCATAAAATTGTCATAATTCAATTTATTTCCTTAAGCAAATCCAATAAGCTTGTGTAAGCAACTATTGAGTTAAGGTATTACTAATGCATGAGTCATGACTAAACAGTTGCAAATAAACTATTAAGTTGTGTTATGCCTACTTCTATAAATTACAACATCAAGAAAATGTGTTTGATAGCTGTCCAACTATAGAACCTACTGCAGATTGAAACAATCATTGGATTTTTAGATCAACTGTTGAGTTGCTAGAATATATTCATATTTAGAAAACACTACCAAATAATTGTTCAACTTAACATTCTATTTAATGTTTGTGCTTGCCCTAATTTTGACACTAGTACTTTTAATATTTATTATTGTTAAGTATTAATATTTTATCAAATCACAACTAATGAGGTTAATTATATTGATATAAAATTCTTCCTCTCAACACAATATTCTTGACACAAAATTGAGTGCTGATTCTATATTGTTAATGGCAATAAAAATGAAAACAACATTAACCTGATCAATAAAATAGCATTTTGACCTTGAAGAAATCTTAGCACCTCATTTGGATTCAATTATTCAATATTACTTTTTAATAAGCACTTAATAGCTTCAATGAGGTGGAATGCAACATAACCTAAGTATATAGACACTATGAAATGAAACAGACTTCTTCTATTTTCAAAATGAATAAAAATAAAAAGTTTTTATTTTTGTCTATTATTGATGATTTTGCTTTATTGACCATGATATTAATGTGTAGGCCTGACCTTGTATCATACTTGAAATACTTAAAGATGTTTGGTCACTAACAAATGGACTTGTTACAAATCAACTTAATAGATAGTGTTTAACTTTTTAGTTTTTAGTATTTACATGGTGTGTGACATAGTTATTTATTGAATATGCATATTAAATATTGTACAAAATTTTATTGTCATAAAAGTTTACAATAAACACATCTGTTTTATAAATATAAATATTATGCATTACTATTTATTATTTTTAAGCCTATTCTGTTTTCATAAAACATGCAAACATTACTCATCTTTTGTAGCTGGAAATGTTAAATATATTAACATAAAAGTTAACATTTAGCATAAAATTATTGACCATCAAATTTTTAAGGCCTCATGAATCAAAACAAAGTCAAATAGAAGAAGCATAAATTTTTAATAGAGCCTTGATTCATATTGAGCCTAGTTCTTAATATTATTTCAATATTTGTTGTAATGGTAACCTTTCGTTGTACATGACTACACATGCTGTTGAACTTTGATCAACACAATGAATCATTAATTATTCCTTCTATATAAATAAATAACAGGATGGACTCACCTCTGAGGGTTTGGGTACCTCTTCCAGTACCCGCGGGTTACTTGATCCCAACTAAAGTTAAAGGTAGACGTGTTTTCAAAATATCTTGCCATTTTTTTCACTTTTTGTGGAACTATTTTCTTATTGGAATGATTGTAAACAATGAACTGACAAGTTCAGCATAACACCGAGCTCATTATTTCTGTAAAAAAACAACAATGATTCTCTTAATAACAATGTTTTCCGATTTACGATTTTTGAACCGTATCCGATTACATAAACATAATCTATGTAGGTCACAAGATGAATATATTTAAGTTTGGCTTTACCATGCCTCTCGCGCACAAAGGCTATGTGATCATGGTCACGTAAGTCGACAGGTTTAGTATATAACGAAGTAAACAACGTTCGTTCAACTTTACTGCAGTCTCCGAAGACTACAATATTACAATGACACTAAGCGGCACATGTGCCGAACTAAACTGTCAAGCAAGAGTTAATTAAAACCACATTGAAAATACGTAATGTCTTTGTATATCTATATAATAAATATCAACAACTTCTACCTAAAATAATAATAAGAACTTACCAACAAGCCGGAGGAGGTATTGGATTGAATTTTCGTGTAACCAAGATTCCGAAATTGATCTTAACACGTCTACCGACGCAGTCAAAGATGTCTATTTTGACCGTAAGTTAAATGAAACAGTCGCGAAACACATGTTATCATTCATATTTTCAGACTCGTTTTGATAAAATTTTGATAACTATACTATTGACAGATTATTCGAGAGCCCATTTGTAATACAGATTATAAAAGTCATGAGCATGAAATGTATGACAAAACCATAGAGAGGCAAAGACAATTTACCGGATGTTCATCTAAAGCTAGAAATACAACATATCGTGCTTAGTGTAGAATCGCGCAATGTTTTTCTTTCTTTTTTTTAAATCACATTAATGAGTGATGGACTGCAATCCCACCTAATGGTAAACAGTAATGCAATCGTTGATTGTAAGTCGCGCTAATTTATTAAGAGCCTATTCTTATAATCATAAATGGACGGGAAGACAGTGATTTATTTCTGCCATAAATTCTTGATAGACAAAAACAAGGAACAGATTGATAATGTGATTCATTATTTCTTATTTGTAACTAAATCATGAACCCCCAAAATATTTTTTATCAGCTTCTAATCGCAGGCTCTCGAAAGTAAAAGACTAAAAAGTATCTTTTACAGTCTATGTGACAGGAAGAGCTTAGGGCTTCTATAAAAATATTACAACGACAATTTAAAAAAATGGCGGCGTTTGCATGTTTCAGTAATAAAAACGAAAAAACACCAGCTGCTTACAAATCACTAATACAAAGATTAAGAGATGATGGCGAGGATGCGGTTTGTTCGAGAACTAAATTTATATATTATTAGATATATTTATGTAGAAATATGAAACAGGTGTAGCATAACCTGCATAGATAGATACATGATAGATACTGATGAAGTGATGAATATCTCAGTCCGAGAGATTCTGATTTAAATGGCAGATGTCCACACCGCCCACTTATAAGTTTAATCATACATAATATGTACTTACCATATGTGCCACTTATGGCTAAACTAGGTATTACTTAACGATCATTAGTGACTATAGATATACCTAGTACCTGCTAACGATATATCTACCTTCATATTAAATATGTTAGGTGTTATACAAAATAATAAAATAGATACGTAGATAGTCTAGCAAAATAATACCGGCGGCAAGCAACACTAAAGTTCTGTTTCGTCGTGTGAGTGAGCTTACCGGACGCCCAATCCTTCCCTTGCCCTCAACCTCAATCCCTAACCTCTCCTATCCTTATATCCCGATTAACCCAAACGAAGCCGGCAACGCACTTGTAGAAACTCCTCTGGTATTGTGATTATCCATTGGCAAAATCAGGTAGTATGCAGACCTATGAACCTACTAGACGTAATAACAAACCAATTCGTTTTTTTTTTTAATCCACAGATATCAAACCACTGTCCGACTGGTAACATCGTTAGCTTTCAATATTATTCAGCTCATAAGGGGGATTTACGTCATACCTACAAAGATTTCATTTATAATTTGAGAATGAAGATGTTTGAGGATCCATACATCCTGTTGTGTGAAAATCCCACGCCGATATTTAAATATTTCGTTCGACTCATCGAAAGTTTGAAACTCGGAAACGGTGTAACTTCCTGTTTTTATTACGGAGAAATAAAAAAGATTATAACTGGTTTTATAAATTACTTTACATTTGTAATTGACGATGTGGTGAAAAAAATTGACAAATACACGCACTTACTGGATAATAAGCTTTTTGTTAAGTTAATTGACGAAACTGTACTAATTTATGAAAATAACCAAACAGCTTTTCTTAAAGAATATACACCCATAACAAATGATGAAGAAAGAGCGACTTTCTATCAAGTCGTAGAAGGACAAGAAAAGTTTTTAGCCTTTTTAGCAGATATGAGGCAGACGTGGGTTTCCACACCAAACAAATTGGATACATTTGCAAAAGACTGCTTTCAGGGCTCCTTACAGAAAATTAGTAACTTGTGTAACTTCGTACATTCTTATCTATCGATTATGTTGGCAGACAGAGTAAGTATCTATAAGTTATATTAACTAAGTACCTATGCAATGCTTGTTTCAAAATGTTTGAATAGCCATTACCTACCTACGCTCCCAGCTTCCTATAAATTTGAATATAGAACGTAATTTATAACTATAACTACGTGTCATAAGTCCCTTTACCAGAATTAGGTAACCAGACAAATTGTTCAACCAACTAAAACTAGGAATAGCTATGCATCACTACCGTACTATCAAACCCTTATCCACTAAAAGACCGGTAACGCGCTCGTAACTCCTATGGTATTGCGGTCCATAGGCGGCGCCGATTACTCGAAATAAGACATATCTACATTTCTTGAAATGATGACCACAATAATTTTCTCTTGTTATCTACAGCTATATGAGATATCTGTGAGTCTGACAGAAATAGTAGACCGTCTGAATACGAATTTGCGTAAACACAACGAGTACTGCGCGGACAAGATAAATGACCTCATTCAAAATCTCTATGAAAAGAACAAGGAGCATCTGGAGATATATAGACGTGTTAACAAAAGATCCGTGGATTCCGCTGAAGTTCGTATTTCAAATTCATGTTACTTTATAACGTTGTAGTTTTAGGGATTAATGAAAAACTCAAGATTCCCAAAGTGGAAACTGTACTGTAAATGAGGTCAAATTGACACCGGCGTAAGGTAATCTGTAAGTATAAGGCTGAATAGACCTGTTTGTCTAACTACCTATCCCTCAAATAGCCAATAGACCACCACAGATGGGGCCCAATCCCAACATGGCCCATGCTTAGCCAGCGTCAAGTTCAATAAGGTACCGGCCTGGACCTGGAGCAGGAGAAGGAACGGGAGGGTTTTTAGTAAGAGTCTGACACTCCCTCTCCCCATTCTCTGGACAAAAGAAGTCATTCGATGTTTTTCCCTCCACAAAAAAGGCCTGTAACTATGTAGTTTCACTATCTTAAGTGTGGGAGAGCCATGCTTCGGCACGAATGGGTCGGCTCGACCGGAGTGATACCACGGCCTCATAGAAGACCGGCGTGAAACAACCACAGCGTTGTGTTTCGCCGTGTGAGTGAGGTAACCGGAGGCCCCAACCTTCCCCGCCCCCAATCCCTCCTCAATCCATAAATCTCCAAATCCCTAACCCTAAAAGGTCGGCAACGCACCTGTAACTCCTTCGTTGCGGGTGTCCATGGGCGGCGCTGATTGCTTACCATCAGGTAATCCGTATGCTCGTTTGCCGACCATTTACATAAAAAAAAATCTAGTCATGGGTCGCATTAACCAATTTCTTTTAAGGTTTCAAAAACTATAGAAGACCTACGACAAAAGATGAAACAAACAGGCAATGAAGAGACTATCGCCAGACTAGAGTTAGAAACTCGGTACTGGAACAAAAAGATAAGCGACTTCAATGAAATTGCTAAGATCCTTATTAAGAACCGCTTGGAATTTTACAAGTTGCATGATGATCTGGATGATTATAAGAGTATAAGGTACGTACCTCACACCTGAGAGAGCTAAATTTATAGACTGCACGGTTGACGCGGTCGCTTGGCAACCGTCTGCTCTTGCAATGTGTGTGTGGGTTCGAATCCCGCAAGGAACAACTCTAGTGATCCACAAATTCTTGTTTCGAGTCTGGGTGTGATCTGTATTTGAAATTGTAATCCACGAAACAGGACAAAATCCTAGTGTGGGGCAATGTTTTTTTTTTTAAATATTGAAATTACCGATTTCACGTAAATTATGTGAGTACCTACAGTGTGTGACGTGGCGATGACATAGTTATAGTCTACTCACATACTAGTCATGAATATGAGTCCCGTTGTGACTTGAAACTAATATTTAGCGAGTTTGCGAGTTTATTTTTACTTTCGAAAAACTTTGTATGTAACCTAGGCGGCCTAGACCGCTAGGTATGTCTCATAACTAAGCAAAAAGCTTTTCTGTGAAGTTCTAGAGTTCAGTGAAAATAATATTGTGATTTTTGACACGGGCTCGGGTAATATTCGAAACCTTTTAATGTGCCCAAATAATACTAACACATTATTGTAACATCTGGTATCTCTCTTTCTTACATACCTAGTACCCCTAAGTACCTGCTCGTAAATGGCAAAGAGTGTGATATCTACCTTCTAAAGCACCTGTATAAATCAATATCTACGAATGGACAAACTTAACTTATACCTAATATAAAATTTCAAGGTGCAAAGACTTACCCGGTACAAAGACCATGTGCTTCGATTTGATTGGCGAGAATTTAAGAGACAGGATCGCTTACCTTGATAGGAAAGAACTGGTTGTGGCCAGGACCCTTATCACGTTCTTCTGTGTTCGAGGTAAACATTTTTTGCCGTTTTACAAGCATCGCATTGTTACATCATAAAGACATAAAGAAGTCTAGTAGGTAGAGCTAAGCTTCTCGGCTCGGCTCGACCGGAATGATGTCACGGCCTCATAGAGAAATCGGCGTGAAACAACCACAGCGCTGTGTGAATGAGGTTACCGGAGGCCCAATCCTTTCCCGATATCAAAATCTCCTATTCCCTTATCTCCAAAAGGTCCGAACGCACTAGTAACTTGTTATTACCAGTGTCCGTGGGCGGTGGTGATTGCTTACTATCAGATCGTTTGCCGTCCTATCACATAAAGAAAATTTCACAGTGGCGTTGTTTATGGGGAAAATTGAACTCGTACAATTGACAATGGGGATCATTATATGTATTTATTTACTATCTCTACATTTCCGATATTTCCAAGCCGAAGGCCAAATTGATCCCTCAACACCCCAAAAAGCATTTATTTGCCTCTAGCCTGAATGTCTTCCAGCTAATAGTGATGAAGTACTATCAATCGCCCAAAGTCCAGAACAATTCGTCAAGGTTTTGCGTAGTGCTTGTGCTGATCATTATAATTATAGGAACGGATCGCGACCTATACACGGATAGTGTCGGCTCATACTACTGCGATGAGTTCTACCATCAGAACTACATCACTAATTATGGGCTCAAGTATTTTCATGTCAACTGCGACGGAGACTTCGTGGAGGTAAGTTACAATCAGGTTTTAAAATAGATCAACTTGAATGCTGTTCGCTTTTCTTTCTTTAGATTTATTCCCCTGAAATGCCCAACTACTGTAGGACATACAATTTATAAATAAGATTAGGTATTACAATTGATATACCCTTAGTCTTTGCGGAGCTGGGTTGCAATATTTAGATTATAGTTAAGTTTTAATTATGAAAATTTACTTAAAAATGATAAATATTACTCGTTCCTCAGAACGTGGAGACTGAACCGTATTACTTTGACGAAAATGGCCGCTATGTCATAAGGGACGGCGAGAAGTTCCATCAGTGTGCGCCCTGCACCAGTTTGTACAAGCTGACTGAAGATGGGTTCTTCCAGAAGGTCACTAAGGACTGCGGCCATTCTGAGAGAGTCAATCCTAACTGTCGGATGGAGATTAAGGATTTGACCGACGCTGTTATATTGCCTAAGAATGACTTTGTTGATATTACTGGTATGTTTTCAATTGCACAGTTATTAACGACGCGTCTTCCTCGTGTTTTGACCTAAGTAATATGATCGATGGAATTTCTATATCTACCTATCCGTCTTCCTTTATTAGACTCCTTTTTTAAAAAGTTTTATTATATTTATTTTGTCTTTGCACGCCCTTACTTTCCGTACTTCATGACCTACCAACTAGAGAGAGGGCATCAACAGATACGTCCCGACTCCCATGCCCATCTGTCTACAAAGTGTAGGGATCTTAAAAACCACATCATGTTCCTCTCCACACCTTTCAAGTGATAAAGATACCTCAAATACCTACGTAGTGTCCATAAATTACATAAAAATGTCCCTGTCATCACCAGGTAAACTCGACAGTGATTCGGTGAAGTTCCTTTGGGACAGTTTCGGAATGATACTGCCTGAAGTCTTGTACGCAGTCGCCACGCATCAGCCTAAAAACCCTATACACTACATGGCCCATATACTGATCAAGCGAAGGTGAGAAAATGAAAGATATACCTACTTATAGAAAACTTCTTAAGTAAAAAATATATTATAGCTACACATAAAAAATAAATGCTCATTATTGATTAGGTGGTTAATGCTGGGGCCACACTAACGGGAAATGCCAATAATTATCGCGATAATAGATGATATTAAACAATGTAACGTAGAACATTGGTTTAGTGATCAAATTACACCTAAGATTAACGTCCATTATCGCGATAATTAATGGTATTTCCCGTTAGTGTGGCCCAAGCATAATGAGAAGGTAATTTTTTTTCTCGGAACTTTAGATTCGAAGCGACTAAGCAAGAGTTCCGTAAACTGACGAAGAAGGCGGATAAGTACCGCACTAAACTTCACGAGGAACGCATTCAAGTGAGTTTATTTCGTCATTTTTTCTTACAGTGAGGAACTGGTGCACTGGGCACTCATTTTAGTATGTTTTCTGAGTACCAAACAATCAGAGGTCTCAACGTGCTAACGTTTCGGTCGCCTATACTTAGAGCAAACTTGCCCTAGGCCACTTACCTCAGCGAATGAGCTGAAAGGCCATACAAAGCGAGCCTGTAATAAACTGGTTTTGTATGTTATAACTTGATGTGTAGCCCAACTAATCCAGTACGCACTACTGGATAAATTGTTACTTGTTATACCTACCGGTCAAAATAAAGAGCTCTACAGCTGACTGCTGAATACTTTTAAAGTAAAAAATATATAAATATACCCATAGTAAACTCAATTAGATATCCTGCGGTACGAAGATAAATTGGAGCGGTTTTTCTTCTTTGCATTGCTTGATATTTACTATTCATAGTCAGTAATTGTACTTATTGCTGCATATTTTCGTATGTTCGACAGAAAACCAAAGCCGAGAGACTTGCGTGGAAATCTAAGTTGATCAAGTATGCCAAGCCCGAAGATTTGGATGACACCCATCAACAAGCGATGAGCATGCAAAATGTTTCTGATTGGACGTTCCTTAATTTTTTACAGAATTACTAAGATTTTTTATTTCATTTACATTATATTTACCTTCATATTCTACAAAATTGATCTATTGTAACGGTTAAAATCTTCCGGGCGAGAAAAAGGGATGGAGATATAAAAGGTGTATAGCTCCATCCCTCTCTTCCCTACAGCCTACTGTATGTCAAAGTCAAATAAGCTTAATTAGTTATTCATTCAATGGCCTGAATAAGAAGCTGTTTCATGAATGACTGTTTTTCTATTTCAGTCAATTTGAGAAACATTTTATTTGAGATTTGATTTCTTTATGTGTTGCAGTTCTAACATAACCTAACCTACCATTCTAGTACTACCGTAATACCGCCAACGTATCTTGGCGAGTCTGAAGTTAGCCGATTAGCTGCGCAGTACACAATTTTGTTCCTAAAAGATCCATTGCGCAAACGAACGGCTAACTTCAGACTCGCCAAGATCGGGCAGCCGTACTGTGGCTAGTTTGTTTTTTAAAACTCACTTCACCTTTGGACTAACAGCTTCAGAACTTTGAATGACTAACACGCGGTTTCCGAAAGGCTGATCAATGTTAAAATCAATTTAATCACTAGTCAAGTCATCTGATTGGTTGACTGAATTATCAACAACCAATCAGATGACTTGACAAGAGATTTGACACCTAGTTAGTTGATTTTAACATTGATCGGATTTTCGGAAACCGGGCATAAATAAGCTAGTTGCCTGCGACATATACAGATTTACTGACTAATAGGAAATTCAAGTTGTATTTAGGCAAATAAAAAATTGTTTTGCAAACGAACAAGCTCAATGCGACATATCGCCTGATTACAAAAACGTAGTTGAATCGCATCAATATTGCGAATTTTCCAGATCACAAGTTCATAATATAATTTCTTTAACATTTTGCTTTGGTGAAACGAAACCGGAAATTTAAATAAATTATATGTGATTAAATACTGAACTTTATCAGCATAATAATTGGTTTTATTTAACACTAGTAGCGGCCTGCCCCATTTTCACAGAAGTTTCCAAATACCCCACTGACGACGAAAGGGTTTTGGTTATTATCCCCAGCACTCAACTGTTATATTTTCTTTTACAATAATCTTGACAGTAAAGAAAAGAAATGGCAACATTATTCCAGGCGTCGCGTCGTTGAGTTATGCACTTACCAACACATATTGAGTTTTTTTTTTAATTTTAAGGTATTTACTACCTCATAGCATAACAGCATCACTGTTTCTTGCTAAAGACCCAATTAAAAACAGAAAGGGTTTGATATATTATGGCTATGTTATGTATCAATACTAAAAAAATGTTTTACACTTTATTGAGTATATTATTATTCTATAACGACTGGTGAGTGATGTATGTTTTCAAACACAAGATCACATTATAAATAATTTATTTCCATGTTACCTAAACACTAAGCTACTCCGAAGGTGTGTGTGTATGTGTAGATAGTTAAGAATTCATTCAAAAATATCCCTTATTGACACTATAAACTTTAATATTATATAAATTACACTTTGAGTCCACTTACTGTACACAGATAAGTAAGCTTTATATTGTCTACGCCAAAATAATAAAGTAAAGAATATGAAAACGTGTACTAGGGCAAGATAGAGCGAGTAGGCCTTAATTGCAGGGTGTGTCCATCAGACTTGACATTCAGAGATTCTTGTAGGCAGACTTGAATACAATTTGAGTACATTAGTCATAGTTAGACTCTATTTTTCAAGTCAATGGGGTTAAGCAGCCAGCAATTAACAGCTACACCCTAAAAAGCTACACACTGCAAAACCACAAAAGCGGGGCCTAACAAAATAAAAGAAAAATAAAAAATATGTTGTCAAGGTACAGGTATTTATTGTTCAAGCGTCTACTAGATAATAACGAGACACACTTTGTGAGACGTCGACTTTCGTCCGAAAGCAAATAAAAAAAAACAACAGATGACACACGTCCCGGATGGACACTAAAATCCAATTCAAAACCCACTGTCTAATATTAATATTTGGTTTAATTAAGAAAATAATGGATAATCAAGTGGAACGCAACCGTCACGTGGGGACAGAAGGGGGCCCATGGCACTAACGTCACGCGGTGCCTCCGTGCTGACGGGACATTCGAAAAGCTAGCATCAAAGGCACATTTTGAATTGGCATTCAAATCTAAAACACAGTACAAAAACACAATTTATAAGACAATACAAGAACGCAATGTTTACCTCGACAATGGGTTGAAAAGGGTAATAAAAATATTTTGGTAAAAATATAGAAAATAATTTGATGGAAGCAATATCAAATGACAAATTTGGGGTCATAGCGAATCACTGACGCAAGGCAGCATAACACGACCATATTTTTCACCCGAGAAGTTCAGCGGCGGCGTGCGATTGTGTGGTCACGTCCTTGACAATGTACTACAGGCTATATATAGTAGGAAAATATTACTAATGCGTATTCTGCTGTCTTGCACAAGATTAAAATAATAAGTCGCAATAGCTTTGCTACCACCAATAAAATAGATAATTATTATTTTAAATCTAGGAAACATTTTCTGTATTTTTATTTCGTAATATATTAAACTAATTTAGATATGGTTTGAATTTTTCAATTAAGAACGTTCGAATTTACAAATGTACTATTCTTTAACTGCCCCGACTGCAAAAGGGTCGCAGGCTAGAAGACATTGTTGAAAGAGTAGTCAAGTACAATTTGTAAATAGAAACATAATGTATTATTATAATATTAGGTTGTTATTACTTCAATCGTAAGATATAAGTACTAAAACAATGCCTCCTACGTCACATTTGAAAACCTTTGAAATATTTTTGTTCAGTAAAAACTATTTAGTTACATTATTGTGTCAGGCGATGGAAATACATACAACGTTGTTTGGTTTTAAACACTCCAATGATATACTTACTATTACTACTAAATTGGTCTTTCCTTTTGAGACCGTATTTGAATAATACATAAATAAGTAATCACTATCATCGCGAATTACAACAGAACGCAAAGCGGCAACTAAAACTAACAAACGATATAAAAATAAGGATTGTGATGACGTCATATGTATTTCCACGAGTACTGACACGATAAACTCCTCACAATTAGTTAGTTACACGCTAAACCGCACAAACAGGTACAAAAGTATTTTTTTTCTATTCTCTTTTATTTACAAGAGGTGAATATCAGAAGTGAATAGTACACATAGAATTTGGTAACAACAATATATGACAAAATGGAATTCGGTCTAATATGTTACATTGTACGGCAACAGACTACGCGTATCGAATGATTAGTTACGTTCCTCATCTCTAAGTACGAAGCAAAAATTTAAAAGCATACCCAATATTTCTTTAGATAACGCGTAACTTTTAAAAAGCGATTAAATCTAATTTCATACTTTCTGTAACACGAAACGAAGTACGATAAATTTTATGAAATAAAAAACTAACAATTAATATTACCCCATATTCCAATTCCCGATTATTAATTCTAGTTTATACTTTTAAATCAATAAAGGTTACTTTGACGTTTTGGATAATGACTATGTATGTTGTAATAAAGAAAAGAATATGTACAAAAATGAAACTAGGTATTTATTATTAGAATTGAGAAATCAATTAACCAATCTTCCTTAGGCTTTCTTGTGAAATGGAACATAAGATTACACTAAAACCGACTGGCCATTTTCAATGTCCTATTACAATCTTAACACTGACATTTAGAAAATTTTGCTACCGACAAATAATTTTCTCTAGATACTAAACAATTTTAGGTAAATCGTCTGTCTAGTAAGTCCTTAACGAAAATGTTAAACGCCAGAACAAAGTAAAAACATTGAACCGCTCACACAAGGAAACTGTATCGTTGACATCCTATTAAATCCAATCGAATATCAAATATTATACATCTAATATTATGACATTCACGAATGGCCAATGTAAACACGAAACAAATAATCTAAGCTACACAAAATAAAATTGTAACGCGACAAAAATAAATGTTTGCTATACAAATGAAAGTTCCGTTAAGATGGGTATTTTCAATCCGGCAGGGTTACAGTATAACATGGCTGGAGATAATGAATTTTGTGCCGTGTGATACAAGTGAGGGGCTGTGGTGAGGCGAAACGAAGAAGGTTTTATTATAATAAACATTTATTCTGAAGGCCGTACCACAGCCTAAAGAGTATTACATAGTATAATATGCATTTTAGGATTCCAACATGCTTCGGCTCTGTTCAGTTGTCAGTTCACTTACATTTTATGGAGATGTCGCTTTATAAAGATACGAGGAATTTTATAAGACCAGAGACAGGACTTAATTGCTTTTCTCTGAACACGTCACCTGCGTGCTATAGTCAATACAAGAAATAAAGTTACAAACTACTATAATAGGAGTCTCCCAGGTACAATTGAACAGACGCGTCAACACAGTCGAAGCACCAAGTATTGACTGAATCAAACAAAATTCCAACTACATTACCCAACATTCGAGACAGTTATGTACAAAATGAAATGTTACCAACGTTCAAAATTCTAAAGTAATGTAACTAGAATTCCATTTAATTTATTCTAGTATGATGTATTCAGCTAATTTTGGGACGAAACCGCACACTTGGCGAGTACACTCTTTGACGATGGGAAAGCGGAAATAAAACCGTATTCTACATCTTCCCTGATCCTTATATTTGAAAATAAGCTTTGGTTTGATATGTTGAAATTACAATTAATTTAGTGAGTGTCACTAGTACAAAACAAAGTTTCCTAAAGTTACTTACCAAACTAATGAAACAATATTAATTTGAAGGCGACGCAGATGTCGCTGGTGTCGCGTTGTGGCATAGCGCGCTGTGTGCGAGCTCGTCCCGTGTGTTAGTAGAACGTAATGTTATGCGTTAGTTAGGGCTGAACGCGTCGGCCAATTCCGTCTGACTGTCGAACGTCTCCGAGCTGTCGATGTGGTCCGGATAGAACTCCCTGTATATTTTGTCCAGCAGTGATTGCCTAGAATCGAAAAAATACATCTTATAATTCGCTCCTGGTCTATTGACTCATTAAAATTTATTTTCTACATCGGCAAAAAGTAACGGTAATATCAGAGGTTACCCTTCCATTAGAATGAATTTTATAATGGAAACTTTTTCTCTTATTTATCACATTTGCTTGAGAATGCGATGTATTCTTGCTAGAAGGACATTATTTAGGTTTAAGAGTATTAAAAGAGGTTACTCACTTAGCAGCAAGCCCGCCACCTGGCGGCAAGCCCGGTATGTTCTCCTGCACGAGCTGCTTCAGCACCCAGGAGAAGTGACTTGCAGAGTCCTCGCGCTCCTCATTACCGGCGCTGCGCTCTATCAAAGCTGTAAACACATATACCACTACGTTAGCCAACAGTTAATGGAGACATTTACTAGAATTAGAGCATCCTAAGGGATTTATCAACTTGGTCAAATAATAAATATCATTATCTAAGCTCAACAAACGTCTGTTATGATATTCCTAGAAACTAAAAGTGTGTAATGCTTTACAGACCCTTTATGTACTTTTCAAAATTATTTAGACATCACCGACAATACAGTAAAAGGAAAATTGTGGCACAACCTGCATTAATAATAATAAGTTTGAAATTATTTTTTGCTGATTCCTTCTGGTGATGTGATTTCTCATTTAATGATAGGCCAATTATATCTACATCCTTTAAACATCATCATCATCAGCCGGAAGACGTCCACTGCTGGACAAAGGCCTCCCCCTTAGCTCTCCACGTCGAACGACAAGTTGCCACCTGCATCCATTGGCTCCCCGCGACTCTGACGATGTCGTCGGTCCACCTAGCGGGAGGCCTGCCCACACTACGTATTCCGGTCCTTGGTCGCCACTCTAGGACTTTTCGGGCCCATTTAGACATATCTATACTTAATTCACAAGACATATTTGTTTGTTTATACTACATTCCTAAAACAGGAAATTACTACCAAGCCAAAGTTAATTATGTAAAAATTAATTGATAAATAATCTAGTAATATAAATCTAGTAAATATGTAGTTCTGTCAACAAATAGCTGACATTGGCTCGACCTAACGTTTAAACTCTTGTTATTATTCAGTCACAATATAATTAAGCTAGATTCTCCACGCGTGGCTAGACTGTATCTGACCCCTGATTAGTAATTGGGTTACTGACTCGCCCATATTAGTATAAGATAATCAATTTATTAGAAGTCGTAGCTATTCGGTTTTTATTAGAATTGATTAAGATTTATAATGAGCATTTTCATTTAATACAAATCACATACAGTCTGTCGAAACGTGGCATGTGACCTTTCTAAGTTATATGTACTTTCTAAAATTAAATACACATTATAATAATGAAAAACCACCTTTAGCCGACGTAGTAATTAATACTTAAACCTAGCCTTGTGAGAAGAGGTCTTTGTTGAGCATTGGATACTTATAGGCTGATCATCAAACACTTATGTGAAAATTTTAATTTTCTTATAGACATTTTTTACATGTAAATTCCAATAGAGAATTTATTTCCATATAATAAAAGTTGTCAGTAAGAGTATACAAGGAAGCACCGAAATAAGGGAAAAAATACCAAGTGACTATCGACATTTCAAAGTTTTATGCCACTATAATAGACCATACATAGTTCAGAGAAACAAGTAGCAACTTACAATTGTACCTAAAACGAATAATAAAATGGCAAGAATGCTTTGCTATTTTTTCTGCGATGCTGGGCGACATCGCAGCCATGGTAGCATATAACATAAACGCTGCTATTTTATTTCCAACGTATGTATGGGGTTTTAGAGATATAGGGTACGAACACGCGATATATTGCAGACACATTTCACAGTTCATTATGACGGTAACAACAGACCTTGAGAGTTCAGTGTCAAGGTCACAAGGTAAGTTGGTTTAGGAAAATTTGGCGCGAAGGCTGAACAACTGACTCGCATGTTGCCACAGGCCCGATTCCTGCACGGAAGAACTCTTTGTGTGATCCACGAATTAGAATTCCGGGTCTGGGTGTGTGTGTGATGTGAAACAAACCACGAGGATTTTTTTTATAAAAGAAAGCTTGATCGCTTTTTGTAAAAAATAAAAAGATATTATAGCTAATTAATTGAAATAGTGCCCTTATGTGGATAGGAAAGAAAACTGACACTGTATAAACTTTTTTGCCTGCATATAAATGATTTTATTTTTTTATTTCATTTAAAACTCTTGCATTTCAATACACTTCAAAAAATTTATTATAAGCAAGTTTACGACCTAGGTAAAACAGGAAGTCAATCTTTTTGCATGTTAGCAGTCAATCACATTAATATCATTTCTCGATTGCAAAACTGAATGTATTGTGTGAAGGAAATCAGTAGCAATCGTATTTATTTACCCTTCTATGCACATAGAGGTCGTATCGCCTTCATTCATGATTATAAGTCTATAATAATATATTGTTATATTGACAATCTTGCAAATAATTGAGCTGATTGTTATGATTATAATACGAGACTATATTTCTTTTTTTTCCTATAATTATAAAATAGGGATTAAAAAAATATTGGCATCTTGGAACTGCTTCACAGAATCTCAATAGCCGTTATGTAGGTCCCAACCACAAAAGTTTAAAAATGTGATGTATAAATGTATTATGAACTATTTGCCACATCAGTTTATTGGGATCCTATTGAGATTATATATCACTAGCTACTCTCACGCGGTTTCAGCCGCTGCTTGGCTCCACTTAATCGTAGCATGATGTTTTATACCCTATAGCACTCAGGAACATTGTAGCTATCTATCAGTGAAATAATTTTGGCAATCCAACCAGCGATTCCAAAGATTACTCCCTACATACAAAATTACACATTTTACCTCTTTAAAATATTAGTACATATATAGATTAAATACTAGTTTTCGCGTTTAGCTTCACCCACGTTCACAGGGGAAAAATTTGCCTATGTGTTATTCCAATGATCCATCTCTCAAATTCCATTTGGTTCGTTCAGTAGTTTTTACGCGAAAATCTAACAACCACTGGTCGGATTTCCAAAATTCTTTCACTGATATATAGTTCATCAGTGCTGTAAGCTGTAAAACCGCACGCTACGATTTATAGAGGAGCGAGTGAAACCGCCCTAGAGAAGCTAGCGTTTTAATATAGAAATAGATAATATATAGAGGCACTTTTCTTGTTGTAACGGTGTTATTTGTCACGAGTGTCGAGTTTATCGCTCGCAATCTCGTCATTCAGGGCCCAATTATATATTACATGAACATTTACGGCACATGCACTACATAATCGATAAGAGACAAGAGCAACAAGATTACAAGTGCACTATTGTGGCTTCTGGTCTTATAAACCTAGTGTCTTTTACTGCATTCGTCACACGAGTCTACGCCTCCATTCCATACGCACGCCAGTTCATTGCTTTAACCCTTCTACCATTTTCTTTTTATTTTATTATTATGACATTTTTTCATTCTAATATCTTTATGAGATTCAATGTAATGACATGAAAAGGGTCGGGACTAAAGCAATGAAACTAAACATTTTTATTTTTTTAAATAATTTAATATTAGAAAACAGGGTAATAACAAATTTTTAGACAATATAATTTTTAGCGCGATTTTTTTTTTAGTCTCACAATACAAAGTTAGTAGTAAAAATTTTGTAAAAGGATTAATTAGGTATTGTAAAAAAATTTTAGTATTATAATATTATTTTTTTAGATTAAAACGTTAATATCACAAATGTTAGATTTTTTACATAGAAAGAAATCACAAATTCGATTAAGTACATTGTAGTTAAAGTTTTGTACAACGAAAAATACTTATAAGCTAAGCTTAATTCGAAGACTTTTCAAAACTTGCACATAATTTGTGTGAAAAGGGTTGATTTTAAGTTGTTCTACATAGGAAGACGAGATTGATAGTCAAAAGAACAATCGAATACTTGAAACTTATGCATTCAACCTTTTTACTCAATGGCGATGTAATATTAAATCTACAGATTTCAATTTGAATTTGGAATAGGACATAAAAAAGGGTTGCTAAATAAAAATCAGCAAGATTATATGCCATTCAATATGCCAACAAAAAGATCCTTTGAAAAGCCTTCATATGATGAATGATGCGAGGCATCTGTGAGTATTGACACAAATAACATAGAACATTTAATAAATAAACAATAAATACTCTAATAAAACAACAAAAATAAATATTTTGTATAATAAATAAATAAAATAAAACTGGTAACATTTATCGCAGTAAAGGTAGGTGTTCAATACGATTGATATTGTTGATAATAATAAATATAATTTTACTAGGTGACATGTATTGTCACTTAGAACAAAAACGATTTTCTTGTAAAGTATGTTTTTTTTTTAAATAAAATATGACCAAGTAGGTACAACAAATGACTCGATCTAAATCTATACATATACTTTGATAGAAAATCGCTTTTTAATAGCTATGTGTATGTATGTACTTATAAATAAGTTTCTACAAGGGACTGATTTTTACTAAATTGTAATAAAATACAACGGTATTATGTTCTTATGAGACGAAATAAACATTTCCTACCTCTAAATAATAATGAAAAACTTATTTTAAAATAGGTACAATAGAGTAATACCTTTAATACGTTAGCTAAATCCTAAATAAAAAAATGGCAAGAATAATTATTCAACTACTTAATTATAATAAAATCGGTACAGGAAGTGAACTATTTATTACTAACAGGATAGTAATAACTACATTGAGGTCAGGCTTGAGGATTTGTAAATATCCTGAAAAATTGAGGATACCCTTACTCTATAGAATGTAATGAATAATCATTAATATCAAACTCTAAGCTCATGCAAGAGGTATGGTCGAAAAAGGTTTTACGATTTTGTCAAAAAACATTGTCACACGAAACTATGTTAGAAAGAAGAAAAAAAAACATTCAAAAATCGAACAATCCGTTCTACGATTAAAAGTAGTTCCATTATTATGCTGTAGAATCATGCACTCGTACTTATATTGCTCATTTATTATTTTAGTGTCGTCATAGATGGCACGTGTTACAGACAAGTACTGACGGGACAGGATAACTGTATACTGATACAAAGTTTATTAGTATTCCCTCAATAGGTGGGAGGAGCAACACTGGTACCTACATTTGAAGTATTCAGACTAGCAACTAGAGTTTTGCTTACTAATAAAGCCGAGTTATTTTGAAACAACGCCAAAGTGATGACGATTTCATCGACGTGGATGAAGGAATTTTTCCTTAAAGTGTAACTTTTCTTTATATTAAGAAGTGGCATTGGTATGAGTCAACGAATGATAGTTACATCGTATTATCTAACTGCGATAATGACATGAAAATAGCCAAAAATTCCGTTACATAGGGTAACATTTTCCTCGTATTGCAATCAAAGGAAAATAAAGTCCTCAATCTCATTCAAACCATCGTATTTTAAAAATAGATTTTGCATAAAATTTGACATTTCTTAGTCTCTTGTTAACAGGAAACTTGTGAACGTAAGTTACCTAGATTTTATTGTTTGTATTGATAACAATGATGACTCATTATTATTCCGTTCGCGATGTCCACATAATAATATGGAAGCAATGGCTTTGGCAATCTAATCGACGGCGACGAGGAACTATAGAATCATAAGTTACAATAATCGTCATGTACTATGAACGACTTATGTGGTGCGTGCCCATTTGAAATAATAATCTAAATAATACAGCTAATTAAATCGGGACTTAAGAATGAATAAAATGAAAATACGAAATCGGATAAAAGTGATAGGACCGAATAGTGAAGCAATAATAAATGTAAAGAAATCCCTAAAAATAGTATAGGGATTTAATCTATGAATTTTCTTCAATACAAAACAAACAAAAAGTTCCATTAAGGAGTGTTCACAACATGGAAAAATATAAAAAAGAGGCGAGGTTGCATATTGCGGTTGGAACTGAAATCTAAACGTGTTTGGTGCGACACACGTGCGGGTCTAATGTCTCATGTGTGGCCACAACAACTCTCAATCAACAAACAGCTAACATAAACCAGTGATTTAATGACTTAACTACTTCATTGCCCCTCAATACATCATCATTTCGTTGATTCGATCATCATTTTGAGTCACTAACACATATTTACCTTCAGCAAATAATCCCTGATGACTTTAAAGTCTTGTCATAATTGATTTTGTTGAAGGACTATTATGTGAGGTGTTTATGAAATTCCCAGTTAAAAAAATGTTGCTACATATTTGGCAAGGAGATATTTCTTTGATAACAACCGACTTTAATTTGCTTTACTGTATAATTACATTTCAGAGAAAACATCCATGTAATGTTATGAAAATTGTACCGGTATACCTATAACAGCAGAATACAGAAGTTGTAAGATAAATTTTCAAAACACCATTCAGTGATTATTGCGCATAATCGGTCGCGGTGTGCACGTTAACTAAAAAGTGATGTCATCTTCTGATAGTAAACACTATGATTGTGATATCATAGCTGTGATAACAATCTACCAACTTCATACTATTACTTGTATGGATACATAATATATGAATATGGTTTAACTAAGTTAAATAATTACCTATTCTAGTAGTCTTATCAAGCCAGTAGTCACTGGAAAGGAAATCTCGTAAAATAGCCTTACAAAGGTATTGTAGGTCAAACGTCGCTATTCAAAAGATGGTGTGAAGAGGACCCGTTCGTAATTGTACTTATCAACGGGATAATTCTGGTAGATTTATATAGGTATGTAGATGGTTCTCATACTTTGGTAATATTTTTAACTAATGGAAAAATTCTTCACACGCGCATTCGCAGCTGCTGTCTTTAAAGACTGTAGCTACCTTGCCTACCTTATATTTAAGTAGATATTCCAAAATCTCTAGCAGTGGTAATAATGGCAATGTATGAAACACTTATGAATTAAACAATGGGCTATTTTAGCATACGTTAATACGAATACCGGCAAATATTATTTTACAATATTATAATATCGAGAATTATAATCAATTCTGAAAACTGTTCTCGGTTAATGTGCCCTTGAGTATTGTGTGCACAAGTGTTAGTACTTAATGATAAAAAAAATCGTTTATCGATCTTTAAATGATCGAAAATCCTTCCTTATATTAAGAAGAAAATTGCGTATACATCAAAATAGATGTGTTTTTTCTAATTATTCCTGATCAATATAGGTCTTGAAACGCAAGAAACATGAAAAAGATGTCTATAAAAAGCATTGACCTTTGTGAGGTAAGAATTAAATAAGTAATGGCACCATGGTCGCTGTTCACAGTGCCTTAGATATAAGGAGGAGATAGTACATATTGATTACTGCTGTAGTAAAACAACGTATTATTTATGTGAGTCGAAGATGGCACGGCTAAGTATTCGAAGGTTATTCCTATTCTACAGCTCAGGGCGAGATTTAATTCCAGTGGCAAGTGTGCAGCACAATATGTAAAGATATTTAGCTCATGTTGTTACGTAGTGCAAGAAGTTTAATATAATTGCTAGTTTTAATATCTGGTCTTTTTTCGAATATGCAGTCTAAAATTGTCTTTTTTCGCACACGATATTGTGCTTCCCTCAATATTCAAAGTTTAATGCAAAAACATCAAGCTTTACCCTAAAATAGACTTAATAAAAAATTACCAATTTGTACTTATAAAATTGTACTAATGATTAAAAAAATTCGCCAAAACGATCCACTTATTTCGGCAAATATGGCAAAAAATTACGATAAAAATGTAAAAAATACCAATCGAGTAAAATCTTATTCCTAATTTTCTTTCAAAATTGTCAAATTCTCGTCTTTCTTCATAACTTACCAAATTGTCAATAAGGCCCTTAGTAGCACAGAGTAGATGCACAGTCATTCGACCGTACCTACGTAGTGTAGTTTAAAATGCAGCAGCGCGGAAATGAGTCAAGATGTTTAGGCAAGAGAGTGTAATGAAGGTATACATATGTTATTGGCCTGTCTAATTTGATTTTGTCGCAATTAAACTTGTGGAGCTTCACGCCGACCGTCTTACTCAAACAACTTTTAAATACTCTTTGCATTCGAACTCCAAGGCAGTGTACGAGTTATATTAAATAGGATTTGTAATGTACTCAGGTCCGCGCTGTCGCTAACCTAACTTAGTGCTTACGCCCTAGCATCGCTAGATTCCTTCCTACAACCGTTCTGTCTGTCAATATTGTCAGTTCTCTGTCTGTCTCTGTGTTTATGTGAGCAGGCATGCAGTAGTGAATGATAGCAACCTGTGAGCCTCTGTCGGAGTGTCTCGTCGAGCTCTCGGTCAGCACGCTGGGCCTCGGGGTTCGGCTTCGGCGCTGAGGGGAACACCACCAGCACAATGCTCATGTTGTCTTTGCTGCCCTGTAAATATGATGGCACAATGAAAATGATGATGAATATGACTCAGTGTAACAAGTACCTGGTATGCGAGAGGAAATGTGAAATATGTGTTGGGCAAAAAATATTTTGTAATTCTGTGGTCTTAAATTGCCACTATAAAAGACATGACAAGCCTATTAAGAGCTGCCATGAGCAGACCTAAATAGATCATTACTAAAAATACATCAATGATGTTGATTAAATTACTTATAAAGGAAACTCTTATAACATAAAGACCTTGTCACAAAGCATTGAAACTTTAATCTAGGTTATGACCTACCTAGTTAGTAACAATACTTTCATCAGTTTTCCTTACTACACTGTTACATGACGATGACATAATGTTTTATAATAATAATTTACAACAACAATGAACAATATACAAGTCTACTTGTGGGCACAATACAATGGATAAAGAGTGGCAAGTTATAATGTTTGATGATTTACTGAAAAAATTATCTTGGTATAATTACAATGTAGGTATGTTAACTGAAATAAAGAACACATCCTTATTCCACTACAGACTTTACCCATTGAACAATATTACTAATTGAATACAATTGCCATCTGAATAATTTTACCACAGTAGGGCACAATTTCAATTGGATCTTAAATGCTCTTAATTGAAAATAAAAAACAAACTAAAGGGACCTCTTTGAATAGTGCCAAAACAGTTTAATAAACAAAGTAATAGACTATAAATGTGTATCAAAACAACACAGCAACATAGCATATTTTCTACCTTCATGGTTGTAAACACAAGATAACTCAATGAATGAACAAAAAAAAAATATTCCAGACCCCCAGCTAAGAGACAAGCTTATGGAAAAAAACAAACCTTTAAGTCTATGGGCAATGTGAGTGAGATACAACTTCAAATCAATTTAATTGTACAATTATGATCATACATTTATTAAATAGCTTCTTTATGTGGGGACCTTATTCAATTTATAAAAACATATTATTTGTGAGACCATTCATTAGGATGAGTCATATCTCCAAGAGGTTGAACTAAAATTAATTGATTTACAATGATACTGTGATAATCCAAGACTAATTGATTATGGAAATTTATAAAACCCATTTATTTGTTTATTAGTAGGTTAATACTAATATGAAGAATTGATTAAATGACTAAGACCCTGATTTACCCGTGCAGTATAAATTTTAAGATAAGTTTGTTATTAAATGTTTGGAAATATGTAAGTGTAGGTTAATGAAACAAATTAACTTGTAGATCACAAAGAATTTGAACATTTATAACTCAATACAAGGAGTGATCAGCTACTTCATTTTCATAACAGGTACCTACAATCTATTAATATTCTTTCAAAAGATGTGTTTTATAAATAGCATGTTGAAATAATAGCCAACTTCACCAGAGTTGTACATACCTTATACAGGCAAGTGTCAATGACCTGGTTGGTCACAGCCACAAGGTCATCTGTCAGCTGAAGCAGTGAGTGTATGTATGCACACAGTGCCTCGTTGCTCATCACATCCCACACACCATCGCAGGCCAGCACCAAGAACTCATCCTCAACCTCATTTCGCTCATGAACAGATACCTCCGGCTCAGGAGACACAAGCTGCTCACATGGGCCACGGTTCATCACCTTCTTGTACTCATAGTCGCCTAGTGCCCTAGACACAGCCAAGCTTCCATTGACGCGCTGAATCATGACTGAACCACCAGCTTGAACAATACGCGACTTCTCCGACGGTAACTCCGGCTTGTGGTCTCGTGTCGCGAAGATCGGCACACCGTTGCGAGCGAGCACTGCGCGGGAGTCGCCGCAGTTCGCTATGTATATCTGCTTGGGGGACACAAACGCACACACGGCCGTCGAACCAGACTTCTCCTCGCCGTTGGAAAGCTCCGGCAGCTCTCGCATCTTCTTGTCCAAGTCCAGGAAGCCTGCGCGGATCGCCTCGGCTATATCCTCACGCCGGAACTCGTCCGTCTGAAGGATACATTCGAGGAGATTGTCCGCGCAATGCGCAGACACCCGTGCCCCTGCATGTCCGTCAAACACCGCGAAATAAGACCAGTCCGATAGAGTACCATTCAGAGTCAGCTGCGCGTGATGCGCATCCTCCATCTCAACGCGCCAACCCTGCATCGACGCCACGCCATAGCGAAGACCATTCCCTTCCCCGCTCTCGTTGTATTTCTTAGTCTCGGGCTTATTCAAAAACGCCCCCATACTGAGTCCTGTTTTACTGTAAAGTTAATCGCACATAGTTTCCACACCATCAGGCACTCGAACTCACGTCGCAACCGATAACGTAAAAGGCAGGCAAAAGCATCACTGGTAGATACAATCTCACGGTAAGATCACGTCAGATGGCTGATACACTACACTGGTGGCTGTGATGCCTAAACGCGTGGAGTTTATTGTTTTAACTGCTTTTACGTAGGTTAATTAATTACGCGATGGTGTTGCGTAGATCTCGATGACAATTGACAAATCGTGCTCTCGGGAATCGTAAAACGAAAAAGCAACTCAAAAGAATGAATGGCGGACATAAATAGTAATTGTCTATGATTTACTTTTTTTAGGCGATATTTATCGGAAATTGTTTATGGTCAATCTTAGGGATAAATAACGATAGTGTTCAAATTATTATTGAACTTATTAATGTTTTTAACTGTGAAATTGAAAAGTAATGTTTAATTTAAGTACATCATTATCTTAAATATTAATATTTGAAATGTGGATACATGATTTTTTCTGAATTAAAAGGCATACGTGTGGCAAAAAATATTGTCTGAGTAATCATAAAACATTTTTCTTTATCATATTTTATATCATAATATTTCTATATCATAACAAAAGAATTTCTTTGAAATGAAATAGGAAATGAAAACGGATCTAAATAATCAGTTTCTGAAATGAGGACCTACAAAATACTACAAATACTACTAAATTCTTATACGTATAAGAATTTTGAAAAGGTGGTATCTATCTGGCTGTCACAGTGACGAATGAACGAAACGTTATTTCCTCAACGTATGTCATCAATCACTTGGCTTAAAGGACTCGTATCCAGGCCATAAACTCCAAAAAAAAAAAAAAAATCATCAATCACTATTGTCAATTGTCATGTAAGGATCATAAATGTCAAAATCGACTCATGTGGAGGTTATGTTGTGTTTTGCAAATTTTGTTAATTTATTTAAGTAAGATATAATTCAATGATTAACATGAAAGTTACACTAATATTACACTTCTTGTGATGTACATGCCAAATAAACCTACCTTAAACTTTATAACCTTCAAAGTTTGTGACATAACCTTTTTGTTAATTGGAAACCAATTCAATCGATTGTTTCATGAATTAAGTCTATTGACTTATTACAGGAAAAATGTACAAAAGTTTTCTATTTAGAAGGTAAGATGAGCAATTTCTATTCTATGTAAAAATCTATTCGAATGTACCTATATTTTAATAACATCATTTGCCGATAGAGGTTGAATATCGGTTAAGACTCATGTAATTTACTATAACTTTTATTACCAAGTGAATAAGCATTTCAATAATTGGTTGCGATCAAATGAAATTTATCTAATAATACTATATATTTTCAGGTTACCATTAAATTTAATTAAACATGAATTTGTTTCTCAAGCATATATAATCAAAAAGGCTCCTCTGAATAATAGTCACCAATGGGCTAGACAGCTTTCGATATCGTACGTTTGCTGCAAGAAAAGGAGATCACCTGAAGAGAAGGTTTGTATTTAATCTATTAGAGTAGCTGTTTGCTGATTAGTTAAGATAAATCTGGACAATAACTTCTTCATTCTCTTATATTTGTTCTCTCTCTCTCTCTCTCTCTCTCTCTCTCTCTCTCTCTCTCTCTCTCTCTCTCTCTCTCTCTCTCTCTCTGTCTCTCTCTCTCTCTCTCTCTCTTTTTTCCATAGGTCTAGCTTGGTACAATAAGTATAAACAAACAAATTACATTATTTGCATACTCATACTACTTATATATTTCTACTTATAAATAAATTATATTTTTTTTTCACAGGAAGCAGAGAGTCAAGGTAGACAGTCAATCAGGTATTCACCAAAAAGTGCTGAAGTTGTTGGCATATGGAGGAATATGACTGTCCAAGAAATCGCTAATGTACTCAATAAGGATGTGGGTAAGTCTTCATATATTTTTGTTTTATAATTCTATACTACTACTTCTTAATACAATTATGTTCTATATGTATCTAAAACTACTACTCTTAATTTCAAAAGAGATGATGAAGTACAAAAAAATAAATTGTGTGAATAACTAATGTCATTCATTGATTGTCAAAGTCAAAAATCGTTTATTTCAATTGGACCCTTACAGGCACTTTTGAACATAAAATATTTTTTTTAGAAAGAAAGTGTCTGTCACTCAGTCCTTTTAGTGAAGCTATTTAAAATACATAGAAATATGCAGTTTTTTGATACAAAAAAATATTGAATTTGATTAGTTATTGTTGCCCTTTTTTGTTTCACTAATACTATTGTAGATTTTTATTTATTAATGAATTTTTTTGTCCTTACATTATATTGTTATCAAACATCTATAAACAAATAACAAACAGAAACATTTCCCAATAAAATGTAACTTGTGGTGTAAGTACAGAAATATATGAATAAGTAAAGCCTAAATCTTATAATAACCTATTTCTTTAATTTCAGATCATGTATTGAAAGCTCTAGACTTTGCTGACAAGAATTCAGATGTTGTTTATACTGAGAAAACTGTGATCCACAACCCACAGATAATCAGAGATGTTGTCAAGATATCTGGCTGCAGATTCAAGATTGTGGCTAAACCTGAACAGGATTTGGGTGAAGAAGAGGTATGTTTGCAAATCTATTATATTTAATATTTGTTGGTATTAAGATGGCAATCAGCCAAAGGTGTTGTTGATTGCTTACCATTAGGTAATCTATGTATATGCTACTCTGCCGACTTATTACATAACAAAAAATTAATCATTTTGAAAGAACTAAGGTCTTTCCTGGAGTTGAGAAATAAGAAGTGAATGTTTAACATCTTGAACTTATGTAGCTTTAAAGTGTAATGTACAGTATAATTAATATTAACATGCTTCACCATGACTGGCATACAAATATTAATATTAATTAATTTTGTAATAAATCTAAATACTTATAGTAAATGTCAAGAAGTTTATCTTTGTGTATTAATTCAACTATTTATTTTTTATTATATATCTACACATGTGTTAATTTTAAATGTATTAAATAATAAGATATGTATGACATATACAATAGGCAGTCATATAGCATCATCAGATCTGTGATCTCTTCCTGACAACCCTTCAATAGTAACAGTCAGCTGGCAGTTTTGAGGTATTTCTAGGTTTAATACTTTTAATTGTAATTGTAGAACAAAGACGCAGTACCAGCGCCGCCGGCTCCTCCCGAGGCGCTCCGGCCACGCCCACCCGTGGTCTGCGTCATGGGACACGTTGACCATGGCAAGACAACACTGCTGGATGCTCTCAGGGACACGTCGGTTGTCGATCAGGAGTTTGGCGGGATTACACAGCATATAGGAGCTTTTGAAGGTATTTACAAATATGACTATGAATAAAATTCTTGAGCATTCATCAGCTTATTCCACTATATAATAAACTATAGACCTTTGCCAACTTAAATTATTTATTTACTACTATACATATATCCCGCTATATGTATGTATCTATATAGTATTTTTTATTTTATCTTACTTAATATTAATCATAGTCATTTCGTTTGGTAATAAACATATTTCCCGTACCTATTTTTCGCAGATTTTCCACTTGACCCAAAGGTTGACTGGTAGAGAATTCCATGCCAGTCTGGCTTTTGTACCAACTTTATTTCATTGTGTACAATAAAGAATAAATAATTAAATAACCCCCGCTTACAGAAGTTTTTCTCCAATAATATAAATAACTCTCTATATTCTACGATATTTGCTGTAGATTTAACCCAATGGCAATATTACCAACTCAATTTTATCACTACCATCCCTTCACTATAATTACTCCCTACATAGTGAAAAACAAAGCCCATATCTATTCCTATCATACATATATAAGTGTTTGTGACTTGTAAATTAGTAGAGCTGTTCTTAGTTAATACCTACACGCAAGTAATTTGATTAAAAACTTAGTAACCTAACAAGTTATGTGCACAGTGTGTTAATTATTCCACTGTTTCCAGTTCAACTAGCATCAGGCGAGAAGGTGACATTCCTAGACACCCCGGGGCACGCCGCGTTCACGGCGATGCGGTCCCGCGGTGCGCACGCTACTGACATCGTCGTACTTGTGGTGGCCGCCGATGACGGGGTTATGGAGCAAACTGTTGAGTCTATCCGGATGGCGAGGGAGGCTGACGGTAACTAACTAGTTTTTTTTATAAACTTTGATTTTATACTTTTTCTCCAGTGACGCGAGGACAAACATAATTTCTCTCACACTTCACACTCAGATCCGGAACAACAATTTGTAGATCACACAAGCAGTTGTTGCGTGCGGAAATGCCGTTTGCCCAGCTACCGTGTCAACCATGCAGTCGATAGTTATGTACTGAATCCGGGGTTGCAACCTGGAGCAGGATATGGAAGGTTTTTAGTCAGTAAGAGTCTGACAGCCAATAGCTAAACAAGGTGGGGCGTGAGGGAGTCAGACTCTTAGTGACTATAATCATTATCATATCATATTTATCTTCTTAAGGAGTTGATAACAAAATATGTCTCTGAAGCTCTGAATTAACATACATTTTAAAGTATGATGTTTTTGTTACAGTACCAATACTGGTGGCGATCAACAAAATCGACAAGCCAGGTGTGAACATTGTAGGTATGCCTCTTTTTACTTTCTTTGTTATATGTTGGGGCTGTAAATATATAAGAGACACGCAGTTGATCATTATTGAAATGAAAATTAAACCATACAATTTACCTCGTTACTGAATAAATAGCGCCGTGGCTGGTCAACTGGCTACTGCGTAAGGTGTCGCGGGTTCAATTTCCACACTTAATTATGTAAAGAAAATTACTTTGCTAAATATATTTACGCATATCTATAAGTTTTAAATATATGTTACCTACATATTTTTTATATTTGAAAAGTACATATTATGTATCGTGTTATAAGTACATAATGTATTGCAATTTTAATATTGTAATGTATGTTATTTGTATAAAATACATGAATTATATTTTTTATAATGTACATAATAATATTTAATATGTAAAAACCTAAACGTAAACGTCTCTCTTCATCCAGGAACGCACAATGCGCACCTTAGCCACACAAGGAATAATTTGCGAAGCGTTGGGAGGTGACATCCAAGCTATACCGGTGTCAGCGCTTAAGAAACAGAACCTGGACACGCTGGTCGAAGCACTAACACTACAAGCCCAGCTCATGGAACTGAAGGCAGACCCTGGCGGGTACGTCGAAGGTGTGGTCATTGAAGCTCAGCTGGACCCGAGGACTGGGTAAGAGTGTTTTGTAATAGTACTTTTGGTATCACTTGTTATATTATTATACGCCTTTTAAGTGTGAGAGAAAGCCATACTTCGGCACGCAGCCAAAACGGCGTGAAGCAACAATTAACGTTGTGATTCGCTGTGTGAGTGAGATTACCGGACGCCCAATCCTTCCTCCCAGCTCCATCCTCAATTCTGAAATCCGGGTATCAAAAAATCCCTAAAGGTTGGCAACGGACTTGTTGTAACCCCTTTGGTATTTCGAGTGTCCATGGGCGGCGCTGATTGCTTACCCGCAGGTAAAGCGTCTGTTCGTTTGCCGACCTGACATAAAAGTAGTTATGATTTTCATCATCGTAAAATTGCCTGCAAGTGAATGCTATATTTTGTTCGATCCCCTAACCTCTTATATATATACTTTGTTGTAGAGATATAAACCATAGTGTTAAAAGATAAATGGGATACCAATACCAAATCCTTGTTTATTTTATGTGATATGGCAGTTAACGGGCATTCTTTATGGAACCAGCCATGGACACCGGCAATACCAGAATAGTTGCAAGTGCGTTGCCAGCCTTATCGAGATAAGGGGTTGAAGGATTGGGGAGGGAAGTTATTAGACCTCCAATAAACTCACTTACAACGCTGTGGTTATTTCACACAGGTATTCTATGAAGCCGTGGTATGACTCCGGTCGAGCCGACCCATTCGTGCCGATTGCTTCCCCATACTGAAATAAACTTTGAGTATTTGACATATTTTATAAGTTTTCTTTATTTTTAAGGAAACAAGCAACAGTATTAGTACAACGAGGCACATTGCGACGAGGGAGCATCATTGTAGCAGGCACGGGGTGGGCTAAGGTGAGAACACAAACTAAAATCAACTTTAAACTAAGTACACAAAGATAATTTTTGTATACATAGCTATGTTTTTTTATTAGGGGCAATCTTCAAATGACTTCCCTCGCCCAAGGTGTAACGATAGGGATTTTCGCAGTCTAATGACTAAAACCCCTTGTTCTTTCTCCCGCATTAGGCCGAGGCCGCAATGCTTTATAGCCCTGCAACCCCGCCTGTCTATACATTCCTTGAGTTGTAATTTAAAAAGTATAATTTTTCTTCTGTTCTCATCCCAAGTTATTTTGAAATTTGTACATAATATTTGAAGTGTAATAATATGAATGTATGAATTATAATATGAATTGAATATGAATAATATAATATGAATTGAATATGTATGCAGGTACGAGTATTGAATTCAGCGGAAGGTAGAGTGGTACAAGAAGCGCCTCCTTCGACGCCCGTGTCTGTACTCGGCTGGAGGGAACTGCCCTCCGCTGGGGATCAAGTTCTAGAAGTCAGCTCAGAGGTAAGCTGTATTGTTGGTGGCTTAATTTTAAATCTACTTATTTGTGTTGACTTGATTTTCTGCCTATACGCATGTCATTGCTCGAAATAAAATTATTCCTAATATAATATATTCTTAAATTCGAGAATGAAATTCGTGCTAGTATGTGGCCAATAGTATTAACTTATTTTCTAATGAAACCTCATTTCAATTGCACTAAAATGAGCAATCCTGAAATAAAACTAAAACTATCATTTTTATTTTACTCTTTATTACCATGGGATAGAGGTTTTTATGACAAAATAATATCTAAACCAATATTATATATCTGAAGAGTTGTTTGTTTGAATGCCTTAATTTTAGATATCTGGTCCGATTTGAAAAATTCTTTAAATTTAATATAGGTCATTTATCGAGGAAGGTAATATATCATCACGCTACAACCCACGGGAGTGGAGCAGTAACTAAAAACGTCGGTGAAGCCACGTGAGACGGCTAGTTATAGATAAATTCTAGGTTTGATTTATTGAACTTACACGTCGGTCCAAAACAGAAACGCGCTTCGGAAGTGATGCGCTGGCGTCAGGCGCAGCGCATGAAGGAGAAGCAGGCGGCCGACGTGGAGGCCATCGCCGCGAAGGACGCGCAGCACCAGCAGGCCTACGCCGCCAGACTCGCGCGCAAGCGGGCGCTCGGACGGTACAAGCTGCGCGCTGAAGGCCCACGGGAGAAGATGATACAGGAAGACACGCATCCCACCCTCACTGTCATCGTCAAAGGTTCATATGACTTATAACTCTTAATATGTTGTTAACAATACAAAAAAGGTCCTTCTGCTAATTAGATTAAAATCTGCAACGAGTTCTAACCACTAACGGTTGAGTTTTGAATTGAAATCTGTCACTTGGGATCCACCAAAAAATCTCTCGAAGCCCAACAAATATTACATTTCAAAATCTTATTTTCACAAATTTCTTTACAAATCCTATTGAAGTAATTTATATATCAAAGAGAAAAAAAGTTTTTGGAGAACCATATTCCCGGTTTCTAGGAGGACGGAGTGTGAAAGAGGTTAGTATTAGCGTATTACCCAATTCCCTTTAAATCGGCATTTAAAAGGTCTTCATAACTCCTTCAAGCGAACCGTCAGCGTGCTGCCCCCATATCTATGCCATAAAAATAATTTTTGATTTGATTCATTTCTTTGTCCAGGTGATGTGGATGGTTCAGTGGAAGCAATCCTGGATATCCTGGAAACGTACGACGAACACGAAAGGGTGAAACTCGACCTGGTGCATTTCGGAGTTGGACCTGTCACACCTAATGATTTGGAGGTCAGTGTCTGAAAATCTTTTAGTTTACACTATTAATTATTACTTATTTATTAGTTTATAAAATGTTCAATGTAAAGGAACCACATCTTGATACATCTTCTTATATACAAAAATTGAAATTTATATTATTGTTAGTCTTGCTAAAACTCGAGAAGGACTGGTCTGATTTGGCTAATTTTGGTCTTGAAATATTTCGGGATATACAGGAAAGGTCTAAGAATATAATTTAATTATATATGAGGCGGTACAGGGTTCGCCGGGTCAGCTACTGTAAAGTATACTCAAAATGACGTACAGACTTACGTTAGTCAACTGAGAAAAGCTCTACTAGTTTCAAGTTACAACGGGACTTTTATTAATGCATGAACACGGTCTTTTAGTCAAGGAACGACTATATTGAATTTCCCCTCAAAGAGCCAATAGACCACCACAGACAGGGCCCTATAGAGCTGATGTTCAGCCGGGGCTGCGAGGTAAGCTCAATCGGCCTCAGCACAAAGCATGAGAAGGAACAGGGAGTTTTGCAGTAAGAGTCTGACACTCTCTCCCGCCTTACCCTGGGCGGGAGAAGTCATTTAATGATTCCTTTGACAAAAAAAAACTATATTGAATTTCAGACAGCAGAAATATTCAAAGCTGTGATATATGCATTCAACGTGGACTGCCCGCCGGCTTTGTCGGTGGAGGCCAAGAAAAAGAATATTCCAATCAAATTGCACAATATCATATACCGACTGGTAGATGATGTCAAGGAGGATATCAGCGCGAGGATACCTAAGAAATTGGAAGAAGAGTTTGTTGGTAAGTTACAATATACATATTTACGCATTTGAAAATAATTTAATCGACCTCCAAATCTTCAAAAAAATAACGTATTCTTTTTAAAACGCCCGCAACGCATGGGCAATTTAACATTTAATTATACTCGGAATTTTAATTAGATTCCAGATTTGAAAATTTCAGTGTTGCAACGTTATGAAAACCACTAAATAGTGACGTTGCAAAATGATTCGATATGGAAATGGAATATTTCCGAATCGATTCCTCTCGTTTATAAATTTTTTCTCGTAAGAAATTAAATATTTCTGAACAGATGATTTAGTTCTTTTATAATTGTGTGTGAAATTAATATAAAAATGTGATCTATTATGGTACAAATTTATTTTATTATTTGTATTGTCGCTTTAGCTATCGCTGTTACTTTCTGTAACATTTATTATGAATTGTGTCTGTGATATTTATTGTCAATTAATATATCTAGCTTACTCATTTTTTCCTCTTCTTTGACAACATAGGATACGCATGTAAACCATTCGGCAGGCGTAATTTTTTGAATGCCTTCCTGAAACTTATTAACTGATCGTTTATCGATTTTTGTGATCATCAATGACAGTGGCTAATGTCAAATCTGGAATCTAATTAAAATTCTGACTATAAGACCCTATATATAGCAATGTACAACTTTCGAGTGCACGGTTGGCGTGGTTTCTATGCAACTGGCTGCCACGCAACGTGTCGTGGGTTCGACTCCTGCATGGAACAACTCTTTGTGCAGTCAGACCTGAAAGAACGATTTGTGGATCACACAAGAAATATTTCGAAGTCAAATCAAAATGTTTTTGGTTGAATCAGAAACTTATCTGATTTTCAATATAAATTCCAGGCGAAGCGAACGTATTACAGCAGTTTCTTGTGACGGAGAATAAGAAGAAGGTCCCCGTAGCGGGGTGCCGGTGCGTGAAGGGGTCCCTCGCGAAGAACGCGTTGTACCGGGTCATCAGAGGACAGGAGGTCGTTTTTGAAGGTCAGTTACATAAAATTGAGTATTTTCTAGATCGGCAGTGTCGAATTTCTAGACCACCTAAAATAATATTTTAGAATGGAGCGAGTTTCATTTCATCTTCGGCCCTTTTCTGTCCACTGCTGGCTATATGCCTCTAAAATTGCACGCCACAGAGCTCGATGTTCAGCTCTTCTCATCCACCCACTGCTGCCAGCCACCTTTTTTTTTGTGATAGGTAGGGAAACGAACAGACGTTTTACCTGATGGTAGGAATCACACCACCCATGGACACCCGCAACGGAGGAGTTACGAGTGCGTTGCCGACCTTTTGGGGATTAGGGATTAAAAGATTTAGACCCTTCAGAACACGTCTATTCCAACTGTTATAAGTTTTTTATAAATGCGACCTGCCCACTGCCATTTCAGTTTGCTAATCCTTTTGACCATGTCGACTGTGGACTCTATGGAGGAATCAAACGCCATACTGTCTACGGTCGACTAGGATTTTAGATAGAATATCGACAACTTACAAAAGCATACTCTCAGACCCTAGATGAACTGGATTAATTTTAAAGCATTTAGCTTCTAGAATTTGGCTATGACAAAAGATGTTACCGGACGCAAAATAGGTTGATAGCCAAGTAAAGAGTCTATAAAAATTATGATTATTATTCTACAGGTAAACTTGCATCAATGAAACACTTAAAGGATGAAGTTCCAACAATAAAACGTGATATGGAATGCGGACTTCGTTTCGAAGAACCATTCGACGTTCAACCTGGAGACACAGTCGTTTGTTACAAAATGGTCGACGCGGCCGACACTACCTCGTGGGATCCCGGCTTCTAGTTACCAAATTTAAGTAAAATATGCATTTTAGCCCAATAAATACATAAATTGTGTAGAAATTTTTTAGTTTTATTTTAGATTGTCATATAATTAATGTCTCTCTATCTAGTTTTGCTTGATTATTTTTCTCTCTCTCTTTCTCTCTCTGTGTCTCCCTCTTTCTCTTGCTTGACGACATAGATATGTTTACCATTGATTGATTCATTGAAATTTTTTTTATGTTATTGGTCGAGCAGACGGATTATTTGATGGTAAGCAATCAGCGCCGCCCATTAAGACCCGCAACGGAGCAGTTACGAGTGGCGAAACACAACGCTGTGGATAGAATTAAAGCTGGATAAAGTAGCTTGCAATAGAAAATCCAAAATTGAAAATGGATAGGCTAGACTTATAATTGACGTAATTATTTTTAGCAATGGGTAAAGTTGTCACAAAGAATGCCCAAAGAAATAAAACCACAAAACTTTATAAAGAGAATCCTCTATTTAAATATTAACTTGATAGGCTTGTAATTCGTGTCTCACTATTATTGAACAAAGAACTCCAATATAAATTAATAAGTATTTAAACATGATATCATTGCGACGGTGACCTAGTAACTTTTTATGGGACTAGAATTCATTAGGGCTGCCATTTGATAATTAAAAAACATTTAGGAAATTTAAACTTACATAAAAACATATTCACGCAAAAATAAACCTTACTTGAAACAAGTGTCGGATGATAATCGTAATTAAAAACAGCACTTAAAGATGGGATATAACAAGACGTTAAATTCGTATTTAGAGGCAGCATAAAAAATCTTAGTCCCATCCGCTCAAAACAGAGAGCTTGTAAATTCTAAAACACAATACAAAAACACCAATCACTGGATAAACAGATGAAAAGAACGGACATTTCACGCGTGTATTGTGTACACTGTATCTTTGAAAAACAAATTAAATTTATTTAAACCCTGTTCTGATTGCTGGCTATAGCTAACTCATTAATGGATTTTCAATCTGCCAGTCTTCTTTATCAAATAGGAATAAACCACCACTTTAATATAGAGTATCACACGTCATTAAATGCAATAGGACGGTCTCTTGCCCTTTCTGAAGTTTGCCTCAAAGGCTTCTTAGCCAGCAGTCAAAACAGCGCCTCAGTGATTGTTCAAAGGCTAACATTATAACTATGAGCACAACCTAGTATTAAGTATGTTTAAACTTACAAATGGCTCATTAAACAATGGATACTTTATTAGCTGCTTGTCCAATAACCTGAATAATACAATTTTGGAATCATCGAAATGTATCGAATAAATAATTTTGTTACGAAGTTTCTTCAAAGTCTCTTGTGCGCTGCGCATCGCGATTACAAAGCGACAGTGAAAGGATAATTTAGCTTGAGATCATTTAATTTCATGTAACCTTACGTATGTTGCGTCATCAGGTCTTTTCTCTATACTTACACATAACCTATAATTTAATGAACAATTACAAGATGTTACAATACTCTGTACAAATAACTATATAAAACTTTATTTGAATAACTTTACCAAGGCTGGAACTGTACCAATAATAGCACATTACGACTAGTCCCGTATAGCTTTAATTAAAACATTAGTATGCAATATCACGATGCGCAAGAGACGTAGTAACTGGCTCTAATAGAACCAATAGTGGCTCGCTAACCCTTTGTCGGCCATATTTAGTTCCGAATCACAACTACTGTCTTTATTTGAAACTTATTTAAATTAACTGACATACATAAATAGAAAGGCAAGTTTAATTGCAGCCACATGATATTCACAATAAGTAACATTTATAAGGCCACAAACAAAGAAAAACATTCCATCAAATTACAATGAAAAACTGACAATTACATCCAACATGCTTATCAGTTATTCTGAAAACGTTATCAACTGGGCGTTACATCTAATAACGGTGTCACAAATAAGTTATTTCATACATATAATGTCGATTTATCAAATTTAAAATAAAACGTTAAACGCTATACACATAAATAATAGTGACTATAGAACATACTTTTAACAAATAATTTAGGCGAATTTAATAAGTAGAGTTTTGTTACTTCATGTCTACTCTATTGCATTGTCAACAGTTGTTCAACCGTTATTTACATGGTTGCTATGTTATTATTTTGCAATTAGCAATGGACAATTTTATTGTGAAAATATCTAAATATAGATTAGGAATATTATTTCAAGCGCGGATTTGTGAAAATGGAGCCGCATTTATACAAACAATAGTAGAAAAAGTACGTTAATGTATATTTTTGTTAAAGAGAGATTAAAGTTTATAAAATAACTGGAATAGCAGCCTAAATAGTGAATTTAACAATACTAATACTTTAATTTTATTATGTATTTATCTCGTTATACCCGACGGACTCCTTTTCAAATAACCAAATCCGCGCCCTATATCAATTTACCTAAAGGAGAGCAAAATTATAGAACCAAACATTGATCTACGTATGATAAAATAAATTCACTAAACTACGAACTAACAACTAATATCTAAATAATTAACAACTTACAAGAGTCTCACAATAAAAAAAGAATAGTTAAACGATCAAACACTGCAAGTCTTACAGACAACGTCAATCGATGCAACAATATTTTAAATCGATAAAAAAATCGTAATAAATAGCTATTAATATGAAAAGCGCGTGTTTGCGAATACGAAGCGATCAGATCGCTTGACCTACCAACTATATTTACACGTCAGCCGAGAAAAGAAACCGTTTTCCTTAATTACAATATACATTTGTCTATATATAGTTATGAATCTCATATCTATTGCTATCTAAAATGTTTTTTATTTTCATCGTATATCAATTACAACTATAGAAAATGCTTAGTGGAACATCACCCAGCGACTGGAACTTTCCTGTATTGACTCGGATGCCGATACAACTTAAACTATTACATGAAAACATTCCGATAGAACTATGTAGGAAGTATTAACAATATTTAAGTCTGTTTATATATCTACTTGACACTATCGTTGGGGTAGCCAGGGTTGGACTTTAGGGCATAACTTAATGGGAAAAATCGTCAAAATGAAAACTAAAGATATATTTTACTATATTCATATATCAAGATCTTCATCCCAATAGTTTCAAAACCCTGATGTTCCCCCACTTAGTACCATTACATTAAGAGGACAGAATACCACCGATTTAATAGAGTAAGAGTATCACAATTTAGTCACCGTTACTTGTGTGTCGGTAATGTGTCGTGCAACTTCACCCTAGAGCAAGGGCTGCGTTCGAGGAAAGCATACAACTGATACACCTAACAGTTTCTACAAAAAATACAATTATTCGCAGGCTCATCAAAGTGCACAATAACTTTGCGTGCTGAAGAAAACATATATCTTATTAAAGTTTATATAAAGTTGCTATTCCCAGATCCGCGAAGCGATATAAAACATCCAAAACCAGAAAGTGTAAATTTCAAAATCAGTGCAAACATTTTAAAACTTTTCTAAGCCTAACATTTTGGCCGCGATCCAGGAATTTATAAATACATATATAATCTTAATGATATTGGCATACACAGGAGAGCTCCAGGACACGACATAATACACTCACACGCATCATGAACCAACAATGTGTCTAACATGGAATAATAGCACACGCACACCACTCACCACGAACTTTAACAGCTATGTACCAGCGACCGCTGCAGACAACCACGAGTATTATCGAACAACCAACGTTTCAACGGCTGTATACCTGGACATAACGATACTGCTACACTTCATTATCTATACCTTTAGTGTTATTTCATAGAACGCAACGAAACAGGGTATTTCGTTCAAATAACGGCTACATACAACCTTCGGTGCTGCTAAAGTAAGGAAATATATTTTCTTCTATATTGTACTAATTAATTTACTGTTAATTTTTAGTCTGGCCAAGAAACTGTCGCGACTGGAGTGTCGGAGTGTGAGCGTCGGAAACGTTGGAGTAGAGTAAGAGCGGGTCGACGTGGGGGGGGGGACTAGTCGACGAGGTCGATGCGGTCGAGGCGGCGCGCGGGGCGCGCGTCCCCGTTGAGCGCGCGCGCGGGCCGCGCCCAGGTATTGACGCAGCCGTCGGCGCAGGCGGTGAGCAAGTACTCGGCGCGGAACAGCAGCGCCGTGAGCCGCTCGTGCGCCACCTTCTTGCACACCAGCGGCTCCAGCACCGGGCACTCGTCGAACCGCGGGCACGACGCCGTGCCGATCAGCTTCAGCGGGTCGTACGACTCGCTCGTCGACGCGCCCGCAGACTTCCCCCGCAGCGCGACGCTGTTCGACGCCGACGACTTCTGCTCCGCCGGCTTCGACGTCAGACTAAAGTTCCGGCGATGCTCCGACCGACGCTCGCCGAAAGAGAACCCGGCCAACCGCTGCGTCAGCGAGTTCACTCCGAGCGAGCCCGAAGTTTCCTCTTTCGCTTTCCCGACACTAATGTTGAGGGTCGACACGTTGTTTACTTTCGCTTTCGTTTGCTTCGTCCCAGACGGTTCGCCCGCCGCGTTCGACCCACTGAGCTCGGCGTGTTTGTGTCCTATCTTATTAGTTTTGGCTCCTTTCGGCGCGGGTGCCTTCATGCCAGGGACCCCGTTAGGGGAGAATGTTTGACTATTGGGTGAGAGATGCGCGGAAGCTCGCGCCCTGACTGGCGGCTTCAGCACGTCCTCGGTGAGATCCCACAAGCACAACTGTGTGTCCTGAGATACACTGCCTAACCTATAACACTGCACACTTTCACTTTTCTGTCTATCGTCCTCGACGCCCTCCTCGCTCTCCGGCTCGCTGAAGCTGACGACGTAGGGGTCGAATGCGACTACAGACACCCACGACCTGTGCCCCTGCCCGCGCGCCACCACTCTCCTCTCGCTGAACGACCACACAGTGACCAGGTCGTCTTCTCCGCCGACTACGACGTACTTGCCGTCAGGAGACCAGCAGACACACAGAAAGCCGCCGAAATATGATCTCGCTCTTCCGATGAGTTCCATTGTATCGTAATGGAAAACTCGGAGGAATCCATCTTGTGAGACCACTGCAAGATTGGTGCCACAAGGCGAGAATGCGAATTCGTTAATACAGCTGCCCTCGGCGCCAATGAGCCACCTGTAGAGCGGGTTGCGAGTGGACTTGGTGCGGCAGGTGTGGATGGAGTAGCCGTCGCCTTGCTTGAACAGCTGGTAGTGCGGCGCCGTGGTCCCGCACGTCAGCTCCTCGTTGTACACGTACAGCTGGCCCGACGCGTGCGCCGTTATGAACAGGTTGCTCGAGCCAGGCACCCACTTTATGCAGGTCACTCTCGTTTTGTCAATCAGTCTCTGGAATTGGAAACAACATTTAGCATTGATATTTTATTCAAAGAAATAATACATACCTACAAATTACAAAGATTTATCAGTAATACACGAAAACTCACTACGTAGTTCCCAGTCACGCAACGCAATTAAAATATGTTTGAGGATCATAAAACTTTTTCAAACATATTTTTAGAGACATTGCCTATTGACCTTCGGTGTTGGCTAGGATTACTAGAAAGCTAGCATTGTAAATGTAACGGGAGCATTATTTTATAAATCACACAAGATAACTTTGGAGGGTGTGGCCATGAGCAGACCAAAGACAAACACCAAGACATTTCACGACGACCTTTGATAAACTTTGTTGACTTTAATCACAGATAAGCTAATATAACGTGTATGTAGGTGGGACAAAATGGCCGCAACCATTTGCTTTTTTATGGAAACAGAACAGAAGTCCTTAAACTATCTATTACAAATGACATAGATATTAGTCCGCCTGCGCTGTCAAAATTGTTAACGTTTCTCGTTATATAAAAATTATAAAAAAAAATACATTACACTTCATTTCGTGACCGTTAGGTGCATTTTCGTTCGGTAAAATAGCAGGCACTTCAAAGTAGGTACGTAAGACCTATTGTTCACATTATTCTCACGATCCGTAAACTTGAATTGAAATGACTAACATAAGCTTATGTTATATCGGAGTTACTTAATTGTTACGTAATTAAAATATGGTAATAACCATTGGGCAATGTTTTAAACGTGTAATAGAGGGGAAATGGAAAGTTTATTAAAACCACTCATACTTATAAAGGATTTTGCTTAATGGAAGTTGAGGAAACCAAGAAAAAGCTTAGAAGCAGAGCTGTTGGGGCCATGGATAGGCAGTACGGAACAACTTTTTGTATGATCCACAAATTGTCGTTGCGGATCTATTGCACATAACGTGTGCGAGTTTGCAAGCGTAAAAATGGTTACTAAATGGGAAGCTTAGTTTACGTTCATCGCGGGATTGTATGTTTCGGGTTAAACGCAATAATGTACTGCGCTCTCAACCTTAAGCAGGAGAAGGAACGGGGTGCTTTTTCGACACTAACGCTTTGACACGTACGTCTCGCCCCATCCAGGGCAAGAGAACTAAAATGATGATGTTCCCAGCTCAAAAAAAGTTTAAACACATTTTTCGGCACACCTGAATGAAGAACATATTATGATCTCAATTTATCAACCACGGTAATCAATGACGGGGCGAAAAGTAGGTCCATGCCAAAATATAAGCAAATATTGTAGATTTTTCCTAAATCTGCCTCATCTATCCCCAAAAGTATACAGATCACATACCTTGTGTATGAACGCCCATTACAGTTAACGAGTACACTATTTTATGAAGAAAATTTATAAAAAAAAAGGATAAACTACCGCCACGGGTAAAAGTCAATAATCTATCTTACTTCTATACTTATAATATTACTAAGCTGAAGAATTTGTTTGTTTAAACGCGCTAATCTCCGAAAGTACTGGTTCAAATTGAACAATTTCTTTTGTATTTTTTACTCCATTTATCGAGGAAGCTTATAGGCTAATAAAACATCACGCTACGATCTGTAGGAGCAGAGCAGCGAGTAAAACCGCATAGTAGCATGTTTATTATAATTCTCTATTTTGTATCGCACAAAACAAAACAACAAAAGAGATAGGACTACCAAAAATAGTACATCGCATAATTAGGTCAATTACAAATTAGGTACATAAATTCCATTTAACATACAAACGTTATCAACACTCCCTATTTACTTGTAACATTATATAACAGATATGTAATACTATACGTAGGATGTGGTCATGATAACTGGGTAGTGATAATGCGGTACCAACCTACCTATGTTTATACTCCGTATTATCAAATACCTATGCATGAGGGACATGTATGGGATAGATCGGCTAACGAGACGACTCGCTACCAGAATCGTAACAAATAGTTTGCCGCCCTTTTCAGTATTAAGGATTTGAAAGTTGAGGGAATTGGGCCTCCGGTAATTTCAATCACAAGGCAAAAACCAACGCGAGTTTTTTTATGTGGATCGGACGGCAAACGACCACATGGAACACCTGAAGGAAAGCAATCAGTGCCGTCTGTGTACATCCGCAAAACCAGTGGAGTTACGAGTGAGTTGCCAGCTAGATTGGGGAAGAGAAAGAAGGATTAGACCTCCGGTTTTAAGTTTTCTGTGAGGCCGTGGCATTACTCTGGTTGAGCAGTCCCATTAATAGCTCTCCCACATTCTTTTAATCTATGCTGTTCAAGATTAGACTCCATGACAATAGATACACAAAAACGGAAAGGTCCAATTAAAAAAAGAGAACGCCAGAATTAGCGAAGAACCGGGAAGGATGACATTCGCCCTAATTTTTTTTTAATAATCTTTGAAAATATTTTTTTTTAGTTTAATAATAAATGCTGTTGTTTTATCTGGTTGAAACAGCTTCATTCGCAATACTTAAATGTATATGCATTTTATAGGTACTTAATCATTCTTGGAAATAATCTGCCCATTGGAAGACTGTACTTATAATATTCGTGCATTATTAAGAAGATATTATCGAATATGGAACATATTACAACCTAGAAATGAGTGATAAACAGTTAGAGGCGGAACTCGGAAGGCGCAAACTGATTATGAAGCCTTTTTAATTAAGATCGTAAATATTTTGGGATTTTTAAATTTCTGCAAACACAGATGTGACCTCAAAAAAAATCATTTATAAATAGTCCACCTGCATATTTGTAGAATTAATTCTTCATTAAACATTACAATGAAACCTTGAGATATATCTTCATATTTTATTAAGACGACATTCACTATTATGATAATTATGTAAACACCTGGCCCAATGCTGACAAAACCATAATAATCAGACACTTCAAGGTCACATAGGAATATATATACAATATCTTTATTTATAGGAACCACTTTTGTAAGAACTTTGTCATCATACAAAATCTTCATAACAAAGGTTAGAATTCTCACACAAACATAATAGAAGATGGAAATTGAAAAGGCATGTTTACTTCAGCTCTGAAGTCATGTAATTACTAGAAACCTTATGTAAATAAATCATGTTAATACAAGGAACTAGGCTTAAGTATTCTTATTTTTAAAGTAATAAGACTTCTTGGTTAAGTAAATAGAAAGTATGGATTTGAGTAAGTACAGCAGAGACTTTTTTGAAGAAGCTAAGTATGCCAAATCGTGAAACTCTTGAATTAATTTTATTGCCAACCTTAACTCTTAAAACAGAAAATGAAAAAATCAGGGTAGATTGACAAACAGTTATAGAAGTATTTAGCTACATGATCACTTAAATTTATGCAAAATAATATAAAAAAAATAGTACTTACCTCTTCATTGTACAATTTACTTAATTCTTTCTTAATAGGGTCTATGAGTTGTATTTGGCCGGTAGAAAATCCTATAACTAAGGACACACTGTCCGGTGTCATTGTGACCGTGTTAAAGTCATGGCAGGTTGGGTTTGTCCCTTTGTACATCTTCTTGTCAACTGGCTTTGTGAGATCTGCCGCCTGCCGAGGAAGTGTGTAATATAGTGACATGCCCTGCCGGACGGACAATTGTGTGAGTTTTGTGTCCCATTGGATTCATACATCTAACTACAGTATATTTACTTGCTAATAGCATAGTATGGTGTTAGTATGGACTATGTTATAGCTGTTTTATCATGCAAAGCGTGTCAGATGAACAAAGCTACTTAATTGAATCTATGCTATATATTAATTATGGTTATTCAATAAAAGAAGTAAGTAACCACATCCTATAGAATCTTAATCAACAGTTATTAATGCAATTGTTCAGAACTTGATTAAGTATAAAACAATAATTACAACTTTTGATAGCTAAGGAATGAAAACATCATTTGTTTGTGATGTTGATTTCACTTAGATACCACTATGAACATTTGAAATCTTATTTGTGCAAAATGTAGGTGAATGATTCATATTTTGGGTCATAATTGGATCAATAGGTATATTTTGTTAGTGATAAATATTAAGTTACACACATTTTTTATAGTCAATATTGTAACACACCTACAGTATAACCAATTAAGGTTATTAATATTTAGATGGAGAGCACAGATACTATTTATAGATATGGTATGTTTGCTGTTGATATGGATTTTTTTGCAAGATAGGGAATAGGAAATGCTGATAAAATTTATTTTCAAATAAATTCTGTTGAGCTCCCAGTCTAGAAAAATCGGAGATATGTTATGTGTGCTCAAACCATTTCACAAAATTAAATTGAAGTTAGAATTCTTATTAGTTTCTTCTAATAGTGTGTATCCTAATATTTTTTTAAAATTCAAATAAGATGTGGTTTTTTTAAACTAAAATAATATACTTAATATAAATTTAGCTATACATGCAAACAACAAGATAATATACCTTTTTGACACCTCTGTACACATAAACATAAAGTTCTTTGCCATGGTTGAAGCATATCCTATCGTCGGATCCTTGTCCATCAGAGCCAGGCGCTCCGCCCCCAGGGCCCGGTGGAAGGCTGACCAGAGACACGCGCACATGGGAAGACCCGGAGCCACTCGTATAACCAACACGATTAGGCCTGGAATACTCCGATAGGGTCATTAAGCGATATGTGCCTTCTCGTGTCACGAACTGGGTCTTCACGTCGTCCTTCCCTCCAGAGTCTGATTGCACAGCCATGTTAACATATTATCCTGTTATTATTCATGGAGTCGGCTGCTAGAGAAGCCCCGATTAGACGTGACACCTCACTCCAAGTATAGACGCGTATTAAAGCGTTCGTACACAATGGCCATCATATTACAATACACTGTTGTAAACTCAATTTATTCGCCTATTGCTTACAAGCGTTATTGTAAACGTTTTTGATTACAAAACGTCGAATTAAATAAATTTGTGTATGCAACTAAAAAGTCAGGTGTCAGACAACATGACGGCTTGTTGCTTATGGTACTGTGTTTATTTTTTAATCAGGGCTAGTGTAGTGCACTAAACTAAATGTATTTTACACATATCCATAGACATATAACCGATCTCGCTCATTTGATTATAAATTTTATAATCGAGACACACTTGTCTTCTAATGTACATTAACCTGATTGTAAAGAAAAGTATGATTTAAATATGTTTTATAACTTTTATATTTTTATACCCTTATTTATTAGCACAAGCTCATCCAAATGAAATAGCTTACGTATTATGTCATTCATCATTGTCTGTCATCAGCAACTGGCTTTCGAGCCACGAGAGTAATAAACATGCAATCGAATACACATAATTAGCACCTTCTGATTATAATTAGATCGATAAAATTTATTTGTCATGTGCCTAACATCATTTAATTCAAGTTGAAATCCGAAGTCCAAGGTTATAAACTACGTATTGGTTTTAAACTGCAATGTTTTAACAAAAGCATGATGAATTCTATGTCTTGGAAGTTTGGTAGAAATTTTAAGTTGATTATTATACATGGCTATGCTTATAACAAACATCATACGAGCCTGTTCCACAAAACGATTACTAAACGAAGTTAAGTTAGCGAATCAAATAGTTAAGGAAATCAAGCCACCAATGTATAAGGTACATCAATCTCCATATCATATTCAAAGATTTAACTAATAAAATAATCGCATTCCTTTCAATCGATTTTATTTCACTTAAATAGAAATTAGTATTACTACATACTTTTAAAATTCAATGACTTTATTTGACATCCTCTACAACTTTATTTGTTTCATTACCAGCTTCATGTTTACTAACTCCAGAAACATTCTCAGTTGCATCCTTCATTTCAATGTTGGGTGATGTTGCATCTGTGGTCTCAGTTGACAGTTCTGTTTTATTCTTAGCAGAATCATTGGAACCATTCTTCTTTTCTTCTCCTTCTTTACCTTCCAGGAACTCATCCCATTTATTTATCCTCTTACTAATCTCAGAATCAGTTTCAGCAATCCTATACTTGGTCCTGCCATCCCATATTTCAGCTGTTATCTGACGTTTGCCAAACCATCTTCCATTGATAAGTTCAACAACTGCATCAGCCATTTCTGGCTCTTTCATGGTGATCTGAGCTACTCCTTCAGGATGTCTGTCATAAATGACTACTTTTCTAACTTCCCCACATTTCCCACATTCATCTCTCATATCTTGTTGATAGTCTAGAATTAATTGGACCTCTTGATCAAAATCAGAAGGGTGGAACAGATTCTTGACAATGACAACTCTTTCATGTTTTGACCTTTCACCAATAAACTTTTCTGGTCTCCAATCAAACAATTTCTGCTGCATTTTCTTAATTTTCTCAAGTTCTTTTTTCTTTTTCTTCTTTGGTTTCAGAGCTGGATTGTATTCACCTTTCATTTGGAATGATGCTCTCTCCACTTTAATTTTGTTTCCTTTAAAATCACTGCCATCAAGTAGTTTTAGTGCTAAGTCTACAGATTCTATTTTAATGTAAGTACACAGTGCATCACCTTTGAAACAGTCTTGTTCTTTATCTTTGTACAATTTTACTTTCATCTTTTGATTGCTAGGGTCTCGTTCCACCAGGCCACATTTTTGCATGAAATTGACAAATTCTTCTTCAGTTAAGTCTAGAGGCAGATTTGACACATACACCTTGGTATTTGTTTCTTCTGATGGCTGGAACCATTGTGGTTCAGCTTTCCGTTTCACTCCTGCTGCTGCTGTGACATCAGCTTTCTTTTGTTCTTTCTTTTTTTCTTCTTCTTTACTTTTGTCTTTCTCCTCAGCCTTATTATCAACAAATCCATACGACATTTGATATAGAGCTAAGAAGTCATCATCAACTTTTGGAATCCAGGCTTTCTTATCAACATCCCAGAAAAATTTGGATCCATCAGCTTCTGTGTAAATATGAGTGTCATTTTCATAACTGTACTCTCTTCCTTGTACTTCTTGACCCGGTTTCAATGTCCAAGAATTGGATTCTGTACTCCATATGTACTTTTGATTGTTTGAAGGGTCAGTATAGACAGCTTCTTCACCTTCATATGTAATATATGGTGCATAATCACCCCAAGTGGATTCAACTTTACTACTTTCGTTATCAGTTACATTACTCTTACTTGAATCATTATTCACAGTTTGAGGATTTGTATCTTTCTTATCAGATTCAGGTGGTAAACTAACCTTAGGCTGAGAATTGTCGTTACCTTCGGGTGATTTTGTTTTCTCATCAATTTTATTTAAGCCAGTGTTCGGACTTTCAGGTTTACTGATTTCTGCAAGCTGCGTTTTGGCTTGTGACTCCTCTTCTACTAATTTTTGCACAGTTTCATCCGATAATTTGATCACGAAACCCGTTTTAAGGCCCTTCTCTTGTCGAGCCATCCTCACGTTTGCATTCCGCTATTAGCATATAGTAAGCACACTTCTTACAATTCACATTCGTTAGACGTAAATAGATTAGTAATTTGTACTATAATTTCCTTTAATATTTAACAATAAAATATGGTTTTATTTACTTTCTCATGGTCAAGTACAGAATTGTCATTTCAATATTTCAATTTGACAGTGGCAATTTGATTGTTAGTGAAGTTCCTTATCATGTAGGTACATTACCTCAAAAATCAACTAAAGAATGAAATATTTCGTTTTTTTATTGCGCTGCGACTGAGAATCTATCACAGTAAACAATCCATGTTATATTTCTTGAGAGGTAAAGATAACATAATATGATTGGTAGTCTAAAATAAATGTGGGTTCAAAATAAAACCGTTAGTGTTGTGGTTTTGTCACTAATTCAGCCGAGACTTGACTTGGCAGTGACAGTATTTGACATCAATTGTAATCACAGTACTGTCATATCTGTCAGTTCGAAAGCGACTTCGACCTGTTTGTTCTTCCACTGCAGATAATTTAAAAATACAAATTACTGTACTGTAACTTTTGAGTGTAACAAAAAAAACTTGTAAGTTAAATTATCTCTATTAAACCGGTAGGACAGGGCTCTGAAGATGGAAGATCTCACTAAAGTATACCTGTCTCCTTTACCTGATTCTCCGTACGTGAGGCCTTTTCGCTTTAACTACGTTCAGGGAGGCAAGGAAAAGAACTGGGATATGCTGGCAGTACACGACAGCGTTGCTATTATAGTTTTCAACACGACCAGAAACGTTTTGGTATTCGTCAAGCAATTCAGACCAGGTAAGTAAAACCTCAATCTATGAAGAATTAAACTGAACACGTTTGCGGAATTGCTGCAGATCTTATCTATTTTTTTAATTAAATTAATGTCAAATTTAGATTTATGATAGCAAAAGTTTAAACCTTAGTGGTTTTTGGTTGCTATTTTAAGTGATAATCCTGTATTTACTGTTAATATGATAATTAAATAAGAAAAGAAGAATATTTATCTCAAATGATTACCTAATATTGAGGATTTGTGTGTATTATGGTAATATGTAATTTGATGTTACAGTCTATATACATAAAAGAAAGTTGTATTAGTTACTCCACTTATAACTCAAGTATGGCTGAACCGATTTAGCTGAAAATAGGCAGGGAGGTAGTTTAGAGCCAGGAGAAGGACATAGGATAGGATAGAGTAGGTTAGGTAGTGTAGGGTACATAGAGTAGTGTAAGTAGAGTAGGGAAGGTAGAGTAGGGAAGGTAGAGTAGAGAAGGTAGAGTAGGGAAGGTAGAGTAGTAAAATGATGGGAGTGACGCCGCGGGTAAGAGTTAGTATGATTATAAAATAATATTTTGTGTCAGTATTCTACGTATTTCAATCTGGATTGTGTATGGTTTGAACACACATATCATGCAATATTATAGTTAGTGGAACAAGAAAAGAGAGAAAAATACATGTATATGTTCAGAGTTGGTCTATAAAATAATTATAATTTTTCATATTCATCCCATAACAATTTTAAATCCAGCACTTGTCTTGTGAAGTTTTACTTGGCTTACTTATTTTTGTATAAAAACTATAACACCTAGCATAGTTACACTTTAAATCTAGTGTGGGTGTTTAAAATTTTATATGAACAATCCCCTTTTTATCTGTACTGTGGGTTATTGTAGCAAAATTAATTAATTAATCATAAACTATTTATTTATGTAGTTTTAAGACAGCAAAGAAAAATCTTTGTCTGGTGGAACAATTCCAGACTGCACTCTACATAAGTATTATCTTTCACCCCAAAACTGTTACCACTCAACTAATTTGAGACTGACACCTGTTTATTTGGCCATAGCATGCAAAATCATCAGTTAGTTAAAAAGTTCAATAATAAGTGTAAAACCTTTTCCAATAAACATCAAAGTTAAAACCTATTTAGATATTAACAATTGTCTATGATCATCAAATAAAACAAACTGACACTGACAGTATTATTTTTGAAAATTTCCCAAAAATTTAAAGAAGTGTTTATTCTGTTTTCTAAATTTATTTTTCTAAACACAATTGGTTACTGATGGCATAAAACACTTAGCTCTTTTTTTGTAAAATTGGTAAAATGGAAATATGTAGTGTGCGCGTTACGGAATTACCACAGGACTCTACTATCAAACCATTCCGTTTGTGCTACTCCTTGGAGGGTCTACCAATGTACCGGGATATGATAGATATAAAGGATGCAGTTGTTGTAATAGTATTTAACGTTACAAGAAGAAGGATTGTAATGGTTAAACATTTTAGACCCGGTGAGTCCATTACCTATCGGAGCAAATACTACCTTGTAAAACTTGGAAGTGTTATGAAAAGGAATTAATTTCAATTATTTCTATATTTCAACATCAACAAATTGGTATGGGTTCCTTTTTCTCATAGAGGTTTGTTAGACCTTGACATAGCTTTTTGATTATATCTGATATCAATTGATATTCCTGATATATAAATAATGCATTACAGTTAGGTTGAAGGGAATGTTTTTGGCTAGTTAAATTATATGACCTCATTATGCCTTTCTTTTATTTTCTTTTTTTAATAAACGTTGCCTCAAGCCAGGTTTTTCTCATGTGTCGTGGGTGCGTTTACAAACATTCAATTTCACATACAAATCACACCCAGACCCAGAACAGCAATTAGTGGATCACACAAATAGTTGTTCAGTGCGGAAATCGAATCCGCGACACGTTGCGCGGCAGCCAGTTGGCCAACCACCGCGCCAACCGCGCGGTCCAGTTAATTATATCTTCTCAAATGTATCCCTATCATTTTTGTCTTTACCATACTAGCTAACATGTTTTAAATAAGTAGGCACTGAATTTGTTCCCTTTTCCCAGCGGTATACTTCAACTGCATACCACCAAGAGACCGGGAATGTGAGGAAATTGATACGTCGAAGTACCCAGCCTCGCTGGGCATCACCCTGGAGATGTGCGCTGGTATCGTCGACAAGAACAAGTCATTGCAGGAGATAGCCAAGGAGGAAGTACTAGAAGAATGCGGATACGACGTGCCGCTTAGGGAACTGCATGAAATTACATCATACAGGTTGGTTGGACGTGCTCTTTTGGCTTTTGAGCACCTAGCTTCGCTATTTAATGGATGTCATATTATATGTAAACGTCCTAAATAAGTATTAAAAAAACGCACCAAAATCTGTTGCGTAGTTTTAAAGATTTAAGGATACATAGGAATTTATGTACAGAGAAAGCGACTTTGTTTTATAGGTACTATGTTGTGATGATAAAAATGTTCTCCACCTTTCATCCCCATTGTATTAATCCCAAATCTTCCTCAAAACTCTAAATTAAGGCTAGCATAGAGGCAACGCACTTGTAACTCATCAATGTGGCGGGTGCCTATTGGGCAATTTAGGCGGCGCCAACGCTCAACGCGGTGACCCGGAAGATTGTTTGACGATCTATAACATAAAAAAATGGAATCGTTGCTTGTAGGAGACACTAGTAGGAGGCTTATCGCCATGGGAACTCCAAAGACGGGAATATACTTTTTGCATTGTACTTATAGCTATCTCCGCAACTCAGATATAGATCAGATAGAGTTGCGGGTTTTTTTTTGTCAGGAGATAATCAAATGACTTCTTCCGTCCCGGAAGGGAGTGTCAGTCTCTTACTGACTAAAAACACCCGTTCCTTCTCCTGCTCTAGTGCCTCATTGCGCTTACTCCGCAACCCCGGCCGTACAATAGGGCACCGTCTGTGGCATATAAACATTTTGTACAGGTTACTTATGCCTAGATATTTAATTAGAACAAATAAATTAGATGTAAATGTAATAAGCTTGTTTACAACACAGGGCCGGTGTGGGCGTTCAGGGTGCTCTACAAACATTGTTTTACTGCGAGGTCACCGACGATATGAAAATAGGAAAAGGTGAGTTATAGATTATAAACAAGCCTTTAGCTGCGGCATGTTCCGCGTTAACTGAGTAAAAAGTTTTGTAAAAAAATATTGGACTGACTTGGATCTCTTTGCTAAGATTCATGTAAATCTGTTCAGTAGATATCGCTGTAAAGGGGAACTGTGGTGTCGTCCCAGGCCTCGGTCAGCATTTTAAACCGTCATCAGCAGGTCGTTTAGACTGCATGGTCTCGCAGTTGCAGGGCAACCGGCTACTCCGCAAAGCGTCTTCATGAAAAGACAAAGTGCCTAGTCAGAAAGGCCCAAAAATGTGAATAACTTAACTGACTGGTGTTTGGTCCGGCAAAAGTTTTTATTGGTTTATTGCTTATTCTTTTTTTTTAATAGACTCAAGCACAAACTCGAATTATTTATGGAATACAGGGGTCTTAAAATAAATAACAGGCACAGCTTAAGGGCCTTTCTCGGGCGTTGCAAATTTCAGGGCTATCACAATAAGGCAGCCCTCAAATTACAACTTAAAAACTAAATAACTTATAAAACAAATGCTTCATATTTAATTAATGTGCAATACAAACTAGTTTAAAATCTATACTTACACAAATTCTGAAACATTCTACATTCATGTTTAATGTTCTCGTGAAAACGTGATAAATGCAATTTTGTTGTATGATAATTAGTTAGTAATTATGAATGTGAATATTGTAGCCGTTGTCTTATCGCATTTCAGTATTTATTACCTTTACACGTTATGTATATACAATGCATAGATTATGCAGCCACATAATACCTGCTTCATTACTATTCATATTTGTGAATATGGTTCTCTTTGAAATCTTCAAAACTCCTGAACTGTTTTTGATGAACTTTATAGTAGGTAGGTAGGAGATAGCTCCTCAATCAATTTACTGCATCCGAGAGCAAATTAAAATAGAACAAATTTCTCTTTTTTAACCTTGTACTTCATGTCTGTGTTTGGAGTGAGAATTTAGCTGATTTTCGTCTGAGATATTTTTAGAAGACCAGCGGCCCTCTTAGGGCTTATGCTGTGATAAACCGTCAGTCTTCCGGGTGAGAAAGAGGGATGGAGCTATACATCTTTTATAGCTCCATCCCTCTTCTTCTCGTTAGGGTAGGCCTTCGGGAGAGTTTTTAAAAATATTGCCAGTGTAATAGGTACAAAAAATGGCAATTTTCTTTACGTACCTACACAGACACACGTATGCAAACTAGTCTCTAGGTGTACATTAGATTTTTGTACAGGAAACAAAATTTTCATTATTGTCAGCGGTTCATTTTGAAGTAGGCGTAGTTCGGTGGGGTATTTAGCGTCAACTTATAATTATTGGTACGATGACGTAATCAACACCCAACCCTGATAGATAATTGACAAGTCCTATTATGAAACTCCCATTAGTACATAATATCTATACATACATTTTCTATACGTATACATAAACTGGCGGCTCACCCCAACTTACCTTTTTAATATTAGGGTAATACCTATAATATTAATAGTGAATTTATAGACTGCACGGTTCGTACGGTGCCCTGGCTGCCCTGCAACGTGTCTCGCGTTCGACTCCCGCACGGAACAACTCTATGTGTGACCCACAAATTGTTGTTCCGGGTCTGAGGTCTGGGATCATGTGCATGTGAAATGGTACGTTTGTAACCGCATCCACGACACAGGAGAAAATCCCAGTGTTAGGCAACATTCTTTAAAAATAAAATATTAATTTGATCATAGACTATATTTGATTGAGATACCTTCACATAGGTATTTTTAAAACATTTATTTAAATTATCTATATCATACTTGTTTAACATAATTACTTTAACACTTAATTTTTTGTCCCTAAAAGGACAGTTAAGAATAGGTCGAACGATACATAGGCACTAGTACTTGGGCATTTTATCATATACTTGTGTTGTACCTATTATATAAGAACTTGACAGGTTTATCATCAAAAACATCTTGTCTATCGACTAATGGATCTCACCTTGCGATATATCGCATTTTCAATCAATGACGTATTATATATAGACACGTCATGAACCAACATCGCGGCGCTTAAAAACGGCGAAAATACTAGATAACTACTTCTACTAGTAAAGAAAGGGAAAGAAAATATGACATCGTATAGTGGAATGCCTTTTCTAGAGGGAGATAAATATACATCTTCAGTTACATCACAGGATAAGTAATAGTAAAACTACATTTTCATAAGATGGCCGCCATAAGATGGCCGGCGCCGGCGTCGAAAAAAATAAAATAAAATTATAAAAATAGGTTGTTTGGTGAACTTACGCATGAAATGACACATTTTTGTCTTTAACTTTTGGAGTATAATTTGTACATCGTCTGAACACACACGACGGCATGCTTTACTTATGTTTCGCACAGGTTTACACACATGATATAAATTAAAAACAAACGTAGCGTCGCGCGGCAGGTTGGTGCGTAACTAAGCGCGATGTTGTCAATTGCCTTCATTTCATGTTGTCATTTTAGAGCGCGGACAACGTATCTATAGATTTATACATCATTGTTTTCAATATTTTAATTGAACTAATAAGTATCTATGGTTCTCTTCAATAAGATATTACACAATTTGGTAATTTGCCAACTATCTCATTAAGACCCAGATCCCGTACATTTGTTATAGATGACACTGATACTTTCCCAGCTAGCAACTACTATACTTAGGTAATTCACCCTCGCTGCTGTTCCTGAAAAATATTTTCAATTCTCAGTTATATCACTGTGTTCTATTATCCTTACTAATATTATAAACTCAAAAGCTTGTAAATATGTATAGACGGTTGTTAGTTTCTATTTCATGTAAAATCTAATGAAAGGATTTTAGTGAAAATTGGCACAGTGACAGAGCATAGTCTGGAATATAACATAGGATACTAATGTAGAAATGTAGAAGCTGGACTAAAAATTTCAACCAGCTTCTAAGAGACGGGTTGAAGCTACCCTCTTTAGTCTACGTAATTGCTATCCTCTAGCTACAAAGTCAAGCGCAATAAAGTACCCCGGGCTCGGCCTGGAGCTGGAGAAACAGAAAGAACCGTTCTCGTCTCACCCTGGACGAGAGAAGCCATTTGATGATATCATCCTCAAAAAAGCTATCTAATAATCTACTTTTGTGTGTTTGTGTGTATTGTGGACGTGGACACTGACTGTAGTCATATTTCAACAAATTTCAAAATTAATCGCTCCTAACCAGATATAAGTATCAAAATAACAATCATTCTCATTCAAATATTCCAAATAATAACCTGAAGGTTACCACAACCATACTTCTACTTCTTGAATTCTGTTTATTTATTTGATAGCACGCTATCTTTCTCGGAAAGTAGGAACACGCGATATCGATTTGTACCTGCTTTCAGGGCCATTTTATATCGATTTGACACACTACACACGCACGCGTGCGAAATAATAATGTGCGTTACATTAATTACTTGTAACGAAGGACTAAGAAATTAGATTTTTTTAACATTGCCTCCATTGGATTGCTCGTTATTAATGCTTCAGGCTTTAAGTCCTATGAAATTGTATGTACTTACCTACAGAAAGCATAATAAATTAATAGATTTGCCCAGTTTTTGTAAGGGGGCAAGATCATTAGGTGACTTCTCGTCGTGAGGGAGTGTCGAACTATTTGCTAAATCCTTATCCTGTAACAAAAAAAAAAAAAAAACTCGTAGATCGCAACATAAAGCACATATCTCCTTTTGCCTGACCTTTTAAGTAGACTCGTCCGATATTATAAAATAAATATGTGTGACTGCTTAAATTTGGGGGTAGAAGTATTTTCAAGCGCAATATTTGTACCGCTGCCCCGGCCCAGTGCAGAAATACGAATAGTATGATTTTTTGTCACTAAGAGGTTGGTCCCTTTCGCCTCAATCTGGACGAATTTTTGAATTCATTATAATAATTATGATTATCGCCCTCAAAAAAGGAGAAATTGCTATATATATTGAGAATGAAAAGATGTTATTTTATTTCCACTAATTAAAATAAATGTTACTTCCTATTTGCCTACTTGCCAAATGTGTATACAGTAGTACTTATTTATTTTTTTATTTCCCAGGTGGTGGCGTCGAAGATGAGATTATAGAAGTTGTAGAGAAATCAATAGCAGAAGTAGAGACGTGGATATCATGCCCGGGACCCTTGAATTCTCCTCCATCTTGTCTGTTTGCGTTGATGTGGTTTTTACGACACAAAGCTGACAGATACAGGAAGTAGGTCAATTTGTTGAAACCAGTGTTAGCTACTAAAATACGGTCTAATATTTTTTAAGGATTGGCGCCTTTAAGGTTAAATTTTGCACTTAAAATACATAATTAGTTAAGGCTATATATATATGAAAAGTGAGAAAAATGTACAAGCAATTTTTAACTTTACCTACGCCAATATTGAGAGCTATTTTTAAATTAGCAATTTTGAAAATCCTTCTGCAACGTTTGGGGCCTGTAATTTTGTTAGCTTTTTGTATGTAGATGAAATTTATAATATTTATTTTAATATCAAATTATTGAATAATTGATTAATATTTGTTTTTTTGTCAAGTAAGGTCATATGAGAGATACTGCGCTGATTGCAAAGTGGTTCAAGACAATGGATTTTTTGCCACATGTATGTGATTTTATTTTAATTTTTATGTATTAGTATGGATTGTTAATGTATTACATATTTTTACGGCTCAGTAATAAAGTTTTATGCCGGTTATTATAAGATATTTTACCCTTGAAATCGGAATACGTAAAACTTACACTTTTCATGTTAACAAGATGTTATTATTACAGCTTGACGTTTCGACCTGGTTGCACAGGTCATGGTCGCAAACAGACTGTGCAACCAGGTCGAAACGTTAATCCTTCCAAGGTATTTAAATAATTTCTTTTCGCGTTAATACCTATTTAATAAATGTTTATAACATTGACCTTAAATAACGAATTCATGTATTTTATCAAGATGTACTAAAATGAACGTTATAGTTTTCGCAATATTTTTCAAAGCCTTGACACTGGCATAGCCTTTGTTCAAGGTCACGTCTAGTTGCTATGCAAATACCTACGTAATAATATTTTATGATTACCGGATACATACATTGCGAATAGTTAAATTAGTATTGTTCTATGCCTATTATTTTCATTTCTCTATCGTAATATATTACGTAGTTAAGTCGGCTGATGATTTAAACCTAGGACACGCGTTTTTGCTTGATTAAAATAAGCTGTTTCTTTCTATATGTGTGAGTACTGTTTTGGGATATGAAATTCCCAAAAGTCATTCACTATGTAAACTTTATTGTCATATTTTTATTTAATGTACCAAAATTGTTAATTGCTTTCCCGGAGTTCTACTTTGTAATTAAAGAGTAAGTGAAAAGTATGAAAATGCGTGCCTATGTTTTTATTTTCCTCTCTAGGCATAAATTAATAAACTAAGAAACACTAGTAAAAATAATTCAAATGTGTATATTATAGCGTTCAGTTCCGTACCTATTTAATATATCAAGATAAGTCCGCTGTACGTCTGTACCTTGTGTCGCGAGGGTTATCTTGTAATTATTTCATTATGTAATTATGTATTACTTCACGTAGAAAATTGACATCTAATTGCGTAGTAATAGTGGTCGCCCCTGCTTTGCTTAAAAACCACGGTGTCAGTTTTTTTTTATCGAACTGCCATGGCATTATAAATTGCAAGCCTGTAATGATTGGCGTGGTGGCTGGGCAACTGGCTGCCGCGCAATGTGTCGCGGGTTTAATACCCGCACGGAACAACTCTTTGTGTGATCCACAAATTGTTGTCCCGGGTCTCGGTGTGATTTGTATGTTTGTAAACGCACCCAGGACACTGCCGAAAATCCGAAAGAGGGGTAACGTTTTTAAAAAATACAATAGGAAGAAAGAAAGCTTTTCTACGATTGTCCTTTACAAAGCCTTCTGCTAATAAGAATAATATATTCAAAAGAGAATTTTCAAAGTTTGTCTAGCCGTTTACGCGTGATGCCATGACCAAGAAAAATTGGGATTCATTTTTTAACCGACTTCCAAAAAAGGAGGAGGTTCTCAATTCGACCGTATATATGCTTTTTTTATGTTTGTTCTATATGTATACGTAGATATTGTACATACCAAGATTTTAGATGGAATGTATGTAAACAGTAGTTTACGTAATGCTTTTGGTAGTATTTTGATTTTGTAGTAAAACCTACTATTTCTGTGTAGGTACTATCCTAATATTCGTTAAGTTTTAAATTATTTTGACACTACAGAATTCCCACAAACAATTCCCAGTTACAAAACGTAATTTATATTTTTTTGTCAGTTTCAAGTTTTTATTGAAGTAATCTTGTGTGCTAAGCCTAACAAGGTACGTAATGTGTTTAAATTAAGATAAAATGTTGTTAAAATAAGTAGGTTTAATTTGTGTCATCCAAAACATAGCTCAAACTATGATTCCATGGTGCTCAAAAAAAGTTTTATTCGTGACGTATGTGGGGCGCTGTTGAATGTAGATGTTTAAAAATATCAAAATATAATACATTTATTCTTTTTATAGTTTTCACTCCTTCATATCTTCTGGCGCCAACTGGTACCAACAGGTTCTGTCAATTAGTTAGAACTTGCTTTCTTATCAAATTAAATTGGCTTGTAAAGAACTCGTATTGTATTGTACCTAAGCATATATGAAATATAATGTTTTAAAATTGCAAATTGAACGAAATTAAATCAGCTTTCAGTTTCATTTTGCTTATTAGAAAAGTGTATAAGAAGTCGGAGTTATTATACCTACGTAGTTATAAAATGATACATGCAAATTAAAATATATGAATGTTGTAATTTGTTTACAAATTAAATAAAGTATGTTATTTTACTGTATTACTTTAATAAAAGCTCATGTGTTTTTGTTCATCGTAAAAATATCAATTACAGTGTTTATTGTTTTAAAAACATCAAGAGAAGCCTTATTAAAAAAAAAAACATTCTATTATACAGACATGAGTTTGCCTTAGATTATGGACTTCTGAGTAACTAGTGTTTATATATGCATTACGTTAACGCGATGAAAACGTTACCATGTTTATCTCTTTGATTGGTTAGTTAACATGTAGCAGGACCAATTAGAGCGCCGAAACGTCATAAACGTCGTCTTAAAGCAAAACAAACTAGCACTAAGCCGCCTAATGAGCTCAAAAACTTTGCATCATTAAGTCACTTTTACATCACATTTCAGCATCAGACTGAAGTCAACAAAAACAAAACACAAGTGTGTCGTCAGAAGTGATCCAGTGTGCCCGTTTTTATAATATATACCTCTATCATAAGTCTAAGACTTTAAAAAGATAGTATTTGTCTGTTTTCTATAACGGCAATGTAATTATTTATGGCCAATTTTCGACCCCTTATTATAAAACAAGATTTATTTTTAGTATAGGTTTAAACTACTGACACCCGGTTTCTGAAAGGCTTGTCAACGCTAAAATTAACTCATCTCCTGTTAAATCGCTTGTCAAGACATCTGATTGGTTGTTGATAATTCAGTCAACCAATCAGATGACTTGACAAGAGATTAAATTCATTTTAACATTGATCGGCCTTTCGGAAACCGGTTGTGAGTCAGGTTTTTTATTTTGAATCTATTGTCACCTTTCATCAATTTGAAATACAAAAACTGGGTCAATGGTTCAAACCAATACTAAAGGTAACATTGTTTTGTAATAAGGCCAAAAGTAACCACCAAAGGCGCTGTAAAGTAACTTGAAAAATTCTATTGCTGGTAGAGGGTACTGTGTCTGATAATCTGTTTGGTAAATATTTATTATGATTTTATTGGTACATAATAACTGTGATTGTAATGCCTTTCTGTGATTAAAACTTGAAATGGATTTATGGTTTTTTTCATTTGAGCTGTTGTCCTAATTTTTTTTATTACCTATTATTTCAGTTGAGGCTTGAGGTCAAGGCTGTTAATAAGACTGCCTAGCAATTGGTGTCGGCCGGTTTGAAGTATTGAACTTGTGTAAAATGGCCATGCAATCGTGAAGAATTATATAATAATTATGATGCGAGAACGATTATTAAGATAATCTTGATAGTTAGGGGTCATACGGGGTCGTCAACAGTTAGGTTACCACACTCAAGGTATTTAATTAAAAAAATAAGCGAAAACGCACATTACCATACTCACGTACAGACTTTACCACGGACTAAGAACAAAGAGGAGATGTCATAATTAGATTTCCCTAAGAAACACCGCGTGATATTTTGCGGGGTGAGGGGGTATTAGACTCCGCCCATTTTTTATTTGCCATCTGCCGGTCCATAGCAATACTACTCGCTCATTCAATTTACTTCTTTTTGTAGTTATGTAACTATTTCACAATAGATGTCACTAACGCAACAGGGTCGTACTTAGAATTACCGGGGAGTTATTTTTTAAATACCTTTGCGAATCATCTTGATACATATTTTTTATCGAAATAGTAATACGATTATTTGTGAATGAGGATCATTCTACATTTATCAAAACCATTTTATTGTAACATCTTTTTCATTTATAAGGGGTTATTCCGTTAAGGGCGTAGCCTGAAGCAGAAACTCGTATACTATGCTACCAAGAGGCTGATGCCCTGCTGATAGCTGGTTCTTTGAGAAGACGAGTGTTATTATTAGATTTGTCATTGCTGTACTAATGTGTAACTCGAAACGGCATATACTTTTAGACTGGTGCCATCTTCAAACATATGATTCAGGGATTCGTCGACGAAATAAAAGACTTCATGTGTATCTTCATAGGTATTGAAGGGAAAAGGCCTCTATCTACGATATAACTACTAGCGGCCCGGTACGTGCTTCACTACGTTTAAGTGTATAATAAAATATAATCAAAATTATTTTATTATGTCCATTTAATCAAACAAAAAAATTTTTGAAATTCTTTGCTATGTAAAATTCCAAATGAGTCAAATGATATATAATTGAAAATTAATGGCACTGATATAAATGTTCTTCGGTGCTATTGTCTAATAGTGCATTCTCTGAACTAATCATTCCTGCGATTCTGAAGAATATTCGGAAAAACAATTGTGGGCAATTGTATAAAAAATATCCAGTAAAATGACCAAACCGTCGGTACTGTCGATTGGTATTTTGCCATCACCATTCCAAACTAATATTATAAACGCGAAAGTAACTCTGTCTGTCTTTTCTTCACGCCTAAACTACTGAACCTATTTGAGTGAAATTTCGTACAGACTTTGGAACTCGAGAAAGGACAGCGCGATAGTTTTTAAACCCAAAATCTACAGGAAGTCACTATTCCACGCGAACAAAGTCGCGAGCAAAAGCTAGTTTCTAATAATTGTTTTGAAAACTCATGGGCAGTTGCATCATTACGTAGCTAAATACGCATTATTACTAAAGTTCAGTGTCAATTTTCGTATATATCTCCAAATAACTGATGACTTCAAACAGGTTTTTCATCAGCTCCTGCTGATGAAAAACCTGTTGTTCGAGGAATGACAGGCAATGTTTGCCAAAAGCCCCTTGACAGCAATATCAGAGCACCACCAAAAACCTGTTGAGTACCTAAATTTTGCATGGTTCGATTAAATGCTTCTATTGATTTTTTATTCGCCATTGTATGAGTGCACCCCATAAAGTAATTGACGTTAGTTGCAAAACTTTTGCCATAGCAGAATTTCTCGAAATATTACAAGTTGCACTTTAAATCACCTGTACATTCAATAGCAATGCTAATGAAGAGTGTGCGGTCCTACCACCTTGTAATAATGTAGCAGCAATCGTCTTAATAATGCCACTTGATTTGCATTACGTGTTCGCCGGTTTTACCTCAACAATATTTTGGAACATAAAAAAACAAAACAATAACTCAACAATATTTTGGAACAATAACGAACATTTCATCTAATTAACTAGTGGTATGTTAAATGCTATTCCAAAGTTAATAATACCGCCAGAACACATCCTAATTATCTTCACGACTGTCATAGGTACTATTTACTATGAAAAACGAACAAAACCTGCCCTAGTGTGACGACATATTTCGAAATAAACGAACAATGGAACGAAAGATATGTACGAAGGACAGAGTGTGTTGTAGGCATTTCATAGGCTTACCGGCGATACATCATCATCATCATCATCAGCCTATAAGTGCCCACTGCTGAGCAAAGGCCTCTTCTCACACGGAGAAGGTTTGAGCATTAATCACCACGCTTGCTCAATGCGGGTTGGCGATTTCAAACTTATAATTATAAATTATAAGTCCAGGTTTCCTCACGATGTTTACCTTCACCGTATATCAGTGGTGTCTAAATAATCCTAGAAAGTACATATAACTCGGAAAAAGTCACATTGGTACTTGCCAGGTTTCGAACCCACACCCTCATGCATGAGAAGCTGGCTCCCCAACCTCCGGGCCACCACGACTATATCGTATATCGGCGATACATATCTGAGTTGTATTACCTAAGTCCTGATGCATTTGGGGTTGAAATAAAAACCGAAGAGGAACTTTAGAAGTATAAATAAGGTCGTTCAGTTTCAAACACTCACGCACTATGATTTAGCTCTAACAGCGTGCGGTGAGGTTTTTTTAGTTGATTTGAGTGATTCCATTCGCGACTTAAATAAATCAACGATACCTATTAACCTTAAAAAGTAATTGCCTCCTAACTACTGCCCTGTCTTTATTTATGTTTTACTACTTGACGACAGATGGCTGTCTGTTTATAAAATGATATAAAAGTTACATAAATAATATTTTGGCGATTATAGGATCTTCAGGAATGCATGTCGACCAAATTACTATACAAACGATCATTAAAATATACTAATACTGAACTATGCGTACCTATAAAAATTTTGTTTCTATGATACAAAGTGTCGACATCTAGTGTCGCGTAGATTGATAATTGGAAACACTGACAATAAAAGACTTTGCTAGAACTATTTTAATAAATGACGAATAAAATAACTTATACATGAAAAGTGATGCCATCCATAGCACCGTAACGTTTATCATAGTATTTTTTACAAGATAAAACACAAGACTTCATTTTGTTTTCTTCTGTGAAGAGTAAAATGAATATTTTATAGGAGTTGTGCACAGAACGAACGACCACATTACACTGACGTAAGCCACGCCCACCTTGATGACGTGAAGGCCGACTTGTGTCACAGGGCCGAGTTGTTTAGGCCGTCTCCTCTTTGTTCTTACTCCGTGGACTTTACCTTTGGTATTTCAGTATTTTATTTGATACCTCAGGAATAGCTGTATGTTGTTTATGTCATATGCCGTCAAACGAAACGGATTACTTGTTGGTAAGCAATCAGCGCCGCCCATGGACACTCGGAGGACCAAAAGAGGTTACTACAAGTCGTTGCCGGCCTCTTGAGAGTTATTAGTGATAAGGATTGATGTTGAAATAAACACAAGAATTTAGAAGTACATTAAGTATTTAATATAATTATTATTAATCTGCATACAAACTATAAGATAACGAGTGTCTAATGTATCCTGGTGAGATCCTCTACTATTTTGATGAGGTCGTCTACTGTCGCGTCGCGCATCATTCCACCACCATCGTCGATCTGTAACAATTACACACAAGATATAACATTTCCCTATCCTTTCAGGGACTGTATAAAATTCAAACTTGCTAAACATAAATTACTAACTAAATGTCTTATTCGTCCGTCAAACACAGGTTTCAAAAGAGAATCAATAAGATTCTCTGCCTAAATTAATCTCTTAGTTATATAGTCTCTATAGATTGACCTGGTTATGTATAAGTAAATTTCAAGACTATCCTCTAAACCCGATTCACTGTAGATGCTTTCTAAATTTTGGCACTATGAAAATGGTTGTTGTCAAAGTCAAAATAATTTATTCCAACTAAACCATAAATAGTAGCCAGTTCTTCAGTGAAGCTTCAGATTCTAAAGTGTAAATTCTAATGAAGAAGAACGAGCAAGAAACTCATTTTAAATCCATCATTACTCTTTTTTTTTTAAATTTACAGATTCAAATATTTACAAGTTTATGGAGTTCATCAATACCAAATTAAAGCTATTTGAAAATACGTCTTTAACATTTAGATTTATAAGAACTGGTCGTAAGTCAAAGTAAGTACAAACCTGTAACCCTTGCACCGTCTCCTGTTGCATTTCCCTAGAAAGGTCTAGGAAGCTCTCGATAAGGTCTCCATCAATGAATCCTTCCGCCGGTTCCGTCTTGATATCCGTGTTGAACGACCGCCAGAATGAGTGCGGTATCTTGCCCACTGACTTAATAGTATGCGTTAACCTCTCTTCTAGTTGATGTAAAAATTCGTACAATTCTGGAGCTAATTGCACTACTAAACCTGTTGACATAATAATTAGTAATTAGTGTCTATTATAATACAAATCGACGTAAGTCATAGAAAAAAAATGTGTTTAACTAGTCTTCAATGAGGAACAGGAGAGTTAATGTGGCTTTGGATGCGTGGCAGTGGGTGAATGTGGGTGGCAGAGAATGAGTAATCTTGACAGTAGATAAATATGAAAGTAGGTGAGTGTGCATGGCAGTGAACTAGTGAGCTTTGTAGTAAATAAATCTGAAAGTAGGTGAGTGAGTATAGCGATCTGGAGAGAGTCGCAATAGAAGAGTGAGTTTGCGTAGGTAAATGTAACAAACATCTGGTCAGTGAGTGTCGGCAGTATAGTAACGTGTACGTACAGATAGATCCAGTGACGGTGGCGAGTAGTACGGGGTTGTGTACGGGCGCGGCGCTGTCCGCGTGCTGGGCGACGAGCGACCCGCCGCGCATGACGTTGACCATGTCCCCGAGGTGGAACTGGCCCATGTAAGACATCTGCTGTCTCTCCTCGTCTGTTGTCGCAGCACTATATACATAATACACATCGTCAAACATCTAATGGCGACATTGGAATTGTTTCAATTTCGTTAAAACCGCTGGTCGGATTTCCAAAGCCAAAATTATTTGACTGATATAGATAGCTACAATACTATTGAGAGCTAAACACTATAAACATCACGCTATACGGTCAAATGGAGCCAAACAATGGGTGAAACCGCGCGAGAGTAGCTAGTATAATATATAATTATTAACGAGGGGATTTGGGATCATGAAGCTAATAAACAAACCAACCTGATCGAGCGAGACTCTGGAATAAAATCCAATCAAGGAGTATGGATGCTATTTTATAATATTAATATTTTTAAACAAGAGTCAAGGCATTGCCTGTCTTGACCATCGCTCTTTACTACTAAAGTTTATAAATATGCGAAGCGTGTAAGGCCATTCATCATCGCTTAACATCAGGCGAGATAGTGGCCTATTGCAAATAAAAAAAACTGACAATTTGTTATGCTTTCACGGTTAAACTACTAAAAAGGATGAAAAAGGGCTATAATTACAAACAACCGTCCAAAAATATATGAAATGATTTATGCAGGATGATAACTCACCTATCCTTTTGGCACACAAACAGGTTGAAACTATTTTCAGCGCCCAGAAAGGTGTCGTCATCCAGTATTTCGATGGCCGTCATCCAGTTGGGGCTGTAGTCACGCGCTATCTCTTCAAAACTACCCTCCATCTACAAAAAAGAAATGCGATTTATTAGTAAAAATTGTTTTGCTTGTTTATTTCTTCTTGTTTAAATTGGACAGATGCTGTTATATATTTATTGATACTGACATGAATTATTAAAATAATATTGTGTTTAATTTTCTGTTAACTGTGGGAGAGACAAGCATCGGCAAGAATGTGTCGGCTCGACCAGAGTTATACCACGGCCTTGCAGAAAACCGGCGTGAAACAATTAAAGTGTTGTGTATCGCCGTGTGAGTGCTCCCGCTATCTCTTCCCAATCCTTAAATATCCGAAACCCTTATCCCTAAAACGCCGGCAACGCACTCGAAACTTCTTTTGTGTTGCGGGTGTCCATGGGCGGCGCTAATTGCTTACCATCAGGTAATCCGTCAGCTCGTTTGCTGACCTATCCCATAAAAAAAGGATATGTATTCAGGTGCAACCCTCTCATATGGAAAACGAAGCATTCGCTGCAGGAACCAAACATATAGACGACGCCCAAATGGTTTTAAAAAAAGAAGTTACGGTAGAGTAGAGTAGGTAAAAAGATTAGGTAGTGTACGGTAAATAGTGTACCTAGGGTTTTTTGTGAGGGGAAAATCATCAAATGACTTCTCCCGCCTTACTGACTAAAAAGGGGTCACGGTGCCTCATTGCGCTTACCCCGCAATGAGGCAAATAGTGTTTGGTTGGGTAGAGTATGTAGTCAAATGACGAGAGCTAAGCCGCAGGTGAAAGCTAGTTTTCCATAAAAAAATGACTGTTTGACTGACCTGTTTATACTGCAATAGTGACATGGACCGCATGAGGTCTCCGACAAGAATGAAGTCTCCTTTCACTTTGAGGTACAAAGCGACGATGTTGTTAAAGTGACTACATTCAAGCCGCAGCTCCTTCTCTGAAGTCCATTCGAAGAGGCGTACCTGGGAGTCAATATATATAATTCAGTAAAAAAAAAATTATACACTACGTATATTTTTATTTATATTCAATTTTAGGTTTTATAAATAGGGACAGTAAAGTACAATTTGCTTTTTTTATTAAATAGGTCGGCAAACGAGCATACGGATTACTGCTGTGGTTATTTCACGCCAGTTGAGGCCGTGGTATCACTACAGTCGAGCCGACCCATTCGTGCCGAAGCATGGCTCTCCCACACTTTTCTGGTCATTTACAATATATCGAGTTTTTCCAACTCTTATTGTACTTATATTCATTCACTTGCGCAGTTTAGTTATGATATAAACATTTATGATTTTTTAAAGAACCCAAAAAGGTTACTTAATACAAAAACAGGACAATAAGGATGACAACACTTTTTTAATTGATTTTAGATTGTTCATGTCGTTAAGACACGTACTTTTTCTATTCTTGCGGATCGAAAAAGTTTCGATACGTCGCGTCCATTCATAATCCTGTGACGGCCTGATTAATTACAATACTATACTGTCATCCGTTTTATCTCGACATTGTTTTGGTACACCTCAAAAAAATTGATGTTTTTTTTTAAAAAAAAGCGTTGCCCGACTCTTGGATGTTGTACTGAGTCGTGGGTGCAATTACAAACATACAATTTCACATACACATGACACCCAGACCCGGAACAAAAATTTGTGGATCAAACAAAGAGTTGTCCCATGCAGGAATTTAACCCGCGACACGTTGCACGGCAGCCAGTTGCCCAGCCACCGCGCCAGCCGTGCAGTCTAGATTGTTTGTTTGATTATCTAACTGACGGATTTAAAAAATAATTTGCGTATCCTGTCGCTTTGCCTGTTTAAGTAAAAACACGTATAAATCAAAGTGTTTTTTGAAAGTAAATAAATAAATAGAGTCAAACTTACCGTACTATTTATAGTTGCAAGTAATTTCCCATTGAACTCGACTAGTGTGTAACAACCTCCTTTGATCTCCTTCTCCGCAATCTGCACGAGCTTGCCTTCCGACCAGTGGAACAATAGGATCCTGCCCTGTTACATTATAATTATTAGTTTAAAGGAATTAATGGACAGGGTCATATATAAAACCTCCTTGGTACAAACCTACAACTCATTGTCGCATAACACATTAATTAAAAGCAAAAAAATATATACAATTACCCCCTTATTACAAAACAAGATTTATCTTTAGTCCAGGTTTAAACCATTGAGTCGGATTTTGTATTTTAAATCTTATTGTCATCTACCTTCAATTCGAAATACAAAAACTGGCTCAATGGTTTAGTTCTAGACTAAAGTAAAACCTTGTTTTGTAATAAGGCCGTTAAAGTTCAATTATGTGGAAGACAGACAAGAAGAGAATGATATATTAATAACATTATCATAAAAAACCAAAATTAAATGTCAAGTAATTATTCATTTTATATTTTAGTAAAACAGTAATAGGCTCTCTTTAATGCAGTTTTATTCTTTTATATTCTAGCCGACTTATCCTCAAGCAGACAACGGTGTCATCTCTCACTCATCCTATTATCGACCATATTTCTGATTAAATGAAAGAATTTATATGTTTACAAAATTAATTTCAACAAGACCTATTCAATGTTTTAAATAATGGTGAGCTTGTAAAACATATATATTTAAACAGTAACAACGGATCTTCTTTCTCATTCTTTTCCATTCAAAACTAGACTTTGGAAGCAGTAGGAGAGCTTCACTGACAAACTGACTGATAGACTATCACCCGGTTTCCGAAAGGCCGATCAATGTTAAAATCAATTTAATCTCTTTTCAAGTTATCTGATTGGTTGACTGAATTATCAACAACCAATCAGATGACTTGACAAGAGATTTAACAGGATAATAGTTAATTTTAGCGTTGACAAGCATTTCAGAAACCGGGTGTATATTCTTGATGTTTCAAAAGTATTAAGGTGAGGTACAATAAATGATATTGACTCATTGAAATTATATATGAAATAGAATTATATATTGTATAAAGTAACTAGTGGTCGCCCGCTTCTTTATCAAGATTTTTTTAAATTTTTTCTACGTACAAACATTCTCTGGATTTCCACAAATAATTCAATAACAAAATTTGCCAAATCAGTAAATGCATTGTTGAGTTATAACATTACAACGAAAAGCGGTATTGAATTTTAAATTTATAGATAGAAAATAGATAGATTATGTAAAATACCTGTTTAGGTTCAGACTCCTCCGGGTTAAGTAGCGCGGTGCCGAGTGCGTAGTAGTGGTTGGGGTCATCGCCCAGCTTGCACGAGACGAGAGACATCGCGAACTCATTCGTCATCAGCTGGTGGGCGTGTAATACTGCGGGGAATTATACTCTTTAGTGTATTGTAATAGGGATTCAATTTGTATAAGTAAAGTTGGGAGTATGAAAGACAAGACTAATATTCTGCTTTTTAAAGTGGGATAAGAATGAAATTTACTAATATATCTATCTTAGTTGGTTTCAATCTTTCCCTTCCCCAATCCCTAAAATTCCAAAAAGGTCGACGTACTGTGTTTTTTGTAGTCTCATAACTGTATTGACGAGTAGACTTATAACTGTACTGTTGTAGTGGGTGTCTTAAGGCGGTGCTGATTGTTTACTATTGGGTAATCTTTATGACAGTTTACCGACCTATATCATTTCAAATGGATCACTTGGTGGAGGGATGGAGAGGATGGAATATGAGGGTATATGTAGTGTAGTTACCTTCGAAGGTGTGGTTGTCGAGTATGAGCAGGTTGTGGACCTCGAGGTCGAGCGCGTTGGGCGCGTGCTTGGGCTGGGCGGGCGGCGCGCCGCTGACGGCCGCCGCCGCCGTGGACGCGCTGGCCCGCACGGCCACGCCGGCCGCGCCGCCCCCGGCGCCCCACTCCAGCTTGTCCACGCGCATCGTGATCACGCCGAACGTCTGCGCATCACGTACAATATACATTACAACTCCTCAATACATACTTCATTTTCATCGATTTGACAATACTATATTTTCAAATATGCTATTTCACAAAAAAATTATACGTCACACGCCGGGTTTTATGTACAAAACCCAAAGAAAAGTATCAACTTTTAAGCTTCGATAACAATTTTGAATTTCAAGAATTAACAAATACCATATTATTATTTATTTTTCCTTTAAAATGTTAAAATACACTAAGATATTATCCATATTAGAAGCGCATTTACAAACCCAGAAGAGTAATATCATCATACCATCATACACATCACATCCAAAACTATCATTTTGTACAATATTGTGCAGTGTGAAAATTCAACACGACACATGTTACAGATTACCAAGCCACAGCGCCAACCATCCAGACCATATATGTACATAAATTATATTGGTAATAACAAAAAGCTAAAAAAAAATGTTTAAAGATACTATTCTCCGTAAACAATGTATGATAAACATCATACAACACCTAATAGGCGTTTAATACCAATTCTTTATTTAAGGCTTATTTTTTTTTTTAATTCACATCAACTATCCATGGAGGAAAACAAAAAAGGACGAGATCTAGACGATTCTTTCCGTCTATCTAAAATATTACCAAATTAAGAAGTACACATGTTTCTATTTGCTTAGATAAGCTTTTTAAAACATTAGGTCCTCACCTGAGAAGCCTCTTGGTAGGCGATACGTCGCGGCGTCTCCCCCAGCGGCACGGTCCGTATGTGGAGTTTCTGTATCTCGTCGATGGTACCTATGGTCACTGTACTGTCCGTCGCTAGCGCCAAACTGCAAAAGAAATATTATGTTTGTTACGGCATAATTGAACACACGAGATTAATCATTATAATTTCTATGTAATGTATACTAAAATTATAAAGAGGTAAAACTTTTAAGTTTTAATGTTTGTAAGTTTGTATGTAGGGGGTAATCTTTGGAACCTCTGGTCGGATTGCCAAAATTCTTTCACTGATAGATAGCTACAATGTTCCTGACTACTATAGGCTATAAAACATCACGCTTCGATCGAATGGAGCCGAGCAGCAAGTGAAACCACGCGAGTGTACCTAGTATGTTATACTAGTACTGGAGACCCGCCCCGGAGGCACACCAGCGAAGTTGTAAACAAGTGCGTTGCCGATCTTTTAGGGATTTAGTGATTAGGTGAGGGGAAGGATTGGGCCTCCGGTAAACTCACTCACACGGCGAAACACAACAGTGTGATTCTTTCACAGTATTTTTCTGTCTGACCTTGGTATCACTCCACTCGAGCCGGTCTATACATGCCAAAGAATGGTTCTCCCACACTTTTTTTGTAGATGGAAAATCATTAAATGATTTTTCTCGACCAGGGTAAGGCCTGCTTCTGTTCCAGACAGAGGCCGCGGTATCTTTTTGCGCTTGACCTACGACCTAGGATAAAGTGATACCTGCAACTTTTTTATACGATATTTCTATGTGAATACTGACCTGTCAGGGTACGCCTGTGCATTGAGCGAGCACATGTGCGTGACCTCCTTGAGGTTGACGTTGGAGAACACTAGCTTGTGGTTGGACGAGAAGATTACCGTCGGCCGGTCTGAGCACGCGAATATATTCGTCGTCGATAGTGATCTGTGGAACATAAAAAAAACTTTGTGTAATTGATATTTATAGCTTGCGGGACGTTCGTCGCGTCGTGTGTCGTGTAATGCTGTTAATGAATATGAGCCCCTAGCGTCGCTTGAAATTAGCACGACGAGATCCAGCCACAGTAAACACGAGTCTGCGCACGCCAAGCATGGGTAGCTCGCCGCCTGACTAGAACTCCCCGAGAGTACGTTGCGTTGTTGTGGAGACCAAACAACAGATTATATAACAAATCCACAAGTTGTTTCAGGTCTGGGTGACTTGTGTATGTGAATTTTTATGTTTGTACATAATCCCAATGTGAGGCACATGAGGGGCAACATGAAAAAAATCGCAAATTTTTACATTTTACAGAAGAGGAAAGAATATTATTTCTTGTAATCATGCTTAAAGGCAGTTTATTGATAATTCTAGTTAAAACTATAAACAAAATAAATATCTCCATACCTAAAGCTCCTCAATACAGTGGGTTGTGTACCCAACGTGACTTTCTTCTTATTAGTAAGTACTCCAGTCTCCTGGTCCACTGTGAAGTAAAACATGGATCCGTCTCCAAGCGCACAAAGTAGGTAACACACTCCTTCTAACACGCAGATCAGGAGGGAACGGGGAATTATTTCTGTAACAAAATTCATAATAAACAAATTGACAAACAATTTTTTTTAAGTTTTCTAGAATATTTTTTTCTCGGTCTTTAATTTTTGGTCTAAATTTAAAAAATGGCGTAATTTCTTTTCTGTATATGTAGGTGTTATTGACTGAAAAGACTTACCTAATTTTCAAGCAAAAATTATGAAAATTACTAAAGCAATCATGTAAATGTACTAAATAATTCGATAAAAGAGCAGGCCAATAACCTGTTTTTAAGCAATCAGCGCCGCTAATGGACACTCATAATAGAAAAGAAGTTACTATTACTATAAGTGTGTTGCCGGCCTTTTGTGGGCTTTGGATTTGAGGTTCGGGGGAAGGATTGGGCGACCGATAACGGAACTCTAACAGCGAAACACACGTCTTCAAAATTGAATAGCAGAAAACCAAACAATTAAACTCACCACCGGATAATTTTTCAGTGTGCAAAGGCCTCAAATCAGGTAGTTTGAGCACTCGTACAGATATGTCAGTCCACAGGCCTACACCTAGGAGGGCCTCGTCGTCCCCGGGGCCCAGGTCCAGGCAGGCCACTTCTTCCTCCATGCACACCTCGCTGGGAACAAAGGTTATATGTTAACATCAAGAGTTTCCACTGTTAGACCTTCTTTACATAATGAGAGTCCACTGGTCAAACAAACTTATTATGGTAGATGCCTTAAGGTACCAATTTTAAGGTAGCAATTTTTTTTGGCATATTTTGCTTTTGTTATCTTATTTTTTTTTTTATGTAATAGCTCGGCAAACGAGCAGACGGATTACCTGATGGTAAGCAATCAGCGCCGCCCATGGACACTCGCAACGGAGGAGTTACGAGTGCGTTGCCGACCTTTTAGGGATTAGGGATTTGGAGATTTAGGGATTGAGGAGGGAATGGGGAAGGGGAAGGATTGGGCCTCCGGTAACCTCACTCACACGGCGAAACACAACGCTGTGGTTGTTTCACGCCGGTTTTCTGTGAGGCCGTGGTATCACTCCGGTCGAGCCGACCCATTCGTGCCGAAGCATGGCTCTCCCACACTTAAAAGCCCTAGTTCTTTTACTTCGAGACATAATAATTTAGGTACTACCTATGATACTTTCCTTTTTGTTGTTTTATCTGAATGGCCATAAGATATACTTAAAGGTATTGCAAGGTTATCCATTCTTTACCGGACACCCTGTGTATAAAAATCAATCCCACTTTTCGTATACATAACTCAACAATGTCTTTACCGATTTGGCTAATTTTGCTCTTGAATTAGTGTATTCGATGAAGTCCAGAAAAGGCTTGGCCATAGAGAAATCGATATCCACGCAGGCTATCTATTTAAAAAAAATCCTCTTTTAAATTCTCAACTCACGCTCTAAGCTCCAGCTGTCCGTCGAGTATAGCGACGAGGTAGATCCGTGGCCCGGCGGCGGCGACGACCCTGGCGGGCCCGCAGGCCACGACGGACAGACCGCGGGCACCTGACACCCGCCACTCTGCCGCCAACTTCCAACCCTCAGGAGATCGAGCGATGAGACGGATACCTTCGTCTGTTACCTGACAAATGAAAATGAAGTTGTTATAATATGGATTGTTTAAAGGACAGTTCATGCATGTTTCATCTATCGAATTATATCGTAATGATTGAATCGATGATATTATTATATGAAATTATGACTGAGTATCCGACCCTAAAGGTCGAAAAACATAGAAGTCTTTTTCAAATGTCTTTTAAGAGTTTTTTTTCACAATACCTATAAGCCTCAAAAAGTTTAGAGTTACGGATTTCTTATCATCAAATACTACATGTATAGCTAAAAAATTGCTACAAAAACTCGAACATGAAGTTATAAAATATCATCAAGTTAAAGACCGAAGGAAGAAGGAGCAAAATTTTATTTTTAAACTAGCCAATTAAGATCACTTACTTGAATTAGTTGATTATGACAGACGTTTCCTGTGAAGAAAGTTTGTCGGTCAGCGACAAAACCTTTGATTTCAGTCTCTTCTACTTCCTCCCCGTTCAGGGTTAGCACTCTGTAGGGGAAAACGAACATTTATTCATTTATATTTGTTAGAACAAAAAATAGAACATAATACTATGACTTGCTTAAAAAAAATGATTTATTAACGCAAAGAAATGCTTTCAAACAACTAAGAGTAGTACAGAAAGATTTCCTAAAAAAAATTAAGTAGTTCAATACATACCTAGTTTGGCCCACAAAAGCCAATACAAGCGTGTCATGGTAGGTGGAGTTCTCGGCGAGTGTGAGGGCCCACATGCCTTTGATGCCGGGCAGGTCAATGGAGGCCTGCTCCTGTATGCCTATACCGTTGCGGATTATACGCAGTGAACCCATCTTGAAGGCACCTGGTAGGAAAAGTAGGGAGTTGTAGAAGTGGTTTTATGTGTTGACCTGGTTAAATTTAAGGGTACGAAAATAATATGCTCAGTTGAAGAGAAGTTGACAAAGTACTGTGATTTTATTATTAAATTTCGGCATTCTGTTTTGCTATTAAGAAAAACTAACACCGCATTAAATTTTTTTCCTGTATCGTAGGTTCTTTTACAAACATACGACTTTATAACACGACTACGGTTTAGGTGTCTTGGGTATCATGACAACCAACCACAGAAAAGCAATTTGTGGATTATACAAAGAGATGTTCTGTACAGGATCGAATTCACAACACGTTGGCGGCAGACCAAATTGGGTAGTTTCCTAGGTCAAAAATAAATTAATTCGACGTTTTAATACGATAAAATATTGAAAAATAACTATACTTTTATTCATCCACCGATCGATACACTAAGTTTTAGATATTTTTTAGCAAATTTTTTAATAATAAGTAAGCTATTTGACGCAAAAATGCTATAACGTCATAATTCAATGTTTCATACAATTTTCATAGAAAAGTATCGTTTTTGACATTTGGATAAAAGTATTGAATTTGACTAGTTGGAAACAACCGTATTGTGCAATAGAAATTACTTTTTTCGTCCAAGCGTGATGTTATATAGCTATAGCCTGCGACGGTAAATCACTACATAGTATAAAACAAAGTCGCTTCTAATCGCTAAATTGCTTAAATCTTCAAAACTGCAAGAGAACTTGTTGCCTTTTTTTTTAAATAGATAGTGAATTAAGAGGAAGATTTATATGTATATCGTTATACATCTATGGAATAGTGGAGAAATTTAGTATCATCAGTATATTGCAGCCATGCTAGTAAATAATATAATGCAATGTATTACACCTACCAGAGCATGTTATAAGTTGATTCTGTCCTTGCCTCTCGAGATCCACAACGCACATGTCTACGATGGGCGCGAGGCTGGTGAAGCTCTCCATAGGCTGTACGTACTGGCTCGCTTCATCCCTTGATGCAGACAGCCGGACGAGGGCCGAGTCACCTAGACGGGACCCGATGAACACTACCCCGTTGTCTAGGTATGTCATGCACTCGGGGATTGGTATGTCTCCTGTAAAGATGTTTGAGGTTAGTATGTGGTATTTGGGCATAATGTGACCTATAAGTGCGGGAGAGCCAAGCTTCAGTACGAATGGGGGTAATACCCCAATCCATAAATATGAGAAACTAATTCCCAAATGGCCGGCCACGGACTCGTTACTCGGTTGCCCGACATGGGCGGACCGATCATTAATAAAATATGAATGAATGAATGAATGAATATTCTTTATTGTACACCATAATAATAAAAACATGGAAACATAAACACAAAATATAGTACAATTGGCGGTCTTATCGCTTAAAAGCAATTTCTTCCAGACAACCTTTGGATGGAGTTTAACTGTAGAAGAATTTGATACGGGCAGTTTACGGCGTACATATACATTATAATAGTTTAAAACATAGTTTAAGGATATATATATAATAAATAAACAAATAAGAAATTAAATATATATATATATATATATATATATATATATATATATAAATAAATCATAACAATAGATATAGCGATGATGGATATGTTACTGAGCCATGTAGTGATCGTTCACCATTTTCTTAAAAACTGCTAGCGACTGCGCACGTCTAATCATCACTGGCAAAGCATTCCACAGACGCGTGGCCTGTACAGCAAACGACTTATCATAAAAAGACGTGGAGTGTACTGGCATCTTCAGTTTCAGGTTTTCTGATGACCTAAGAGATCCTGAATGCGTGTCACAGACAAACTCAACACGATTTTTGAGGTAAAAAGGAGTCGTTGGGTGAAAAAGAATACTGTATAGTAAGGAAAGTATGTGAGCATTCCGACGAAGTCGTATTGGAAGCCACTTGAGCTTAGCACGAAATTCTGACACATGATCATACTTGCGCAAACCAAATATGAATCTTATACAAACATTTTGAAGTCGCTCAAGTTTATTAAGTTGGTCCTCTCTGAGATCAAGATAGCTGGCATCGGCATAGTCAAGAATGGGAAGAAGGAGAGATTGTGCAAGCGCAACCTTTGTGGCAATGGGCAAGAAGTTTTTCAGCCGTCTTAAGGATCCTACAGATGCAAATAACCGTCGACTGGTTTCCTGAATCTGCGTCTCCCAGGACATTCTGCTATCAATGTAAACTCCTAAGTTCTTGACCTTATTGCTAAACGGTACCTGGATGCCATCAAAAATAACCTGCGGGAGGTCAAACCAGTCAATTTTAGAAACCATCCGTGAACTACCAATAACAATCAACTGGGTTTTTAGCGGATTGACTCTAAGCCCGTAGCATCTGCTCCACTCGGCTATTTGGGAAAGGTCTTTATTAATAATTCCAATAGCCTCTGGTAATTTTCCCAATGGAGCCTGCGAGTAAATTTGAAGATCATCTGCATAAAGGTGGTAGGAGGAAAGCAAATTGTTTGAGATAGAGTTAATAAATGTAGCAAAGAGCAATGGAGATAAAACGCCACCCTGCGGCACACCAGCAGTCGTTTCACACCAAAATACTGTTTTTTTTTTTAAATTTGGTAGATATTACTGCTGAATACAGGATTATATTTTCAATCAACTTTAAAATTGTTATTTTATTCATAACATTTGATGTTTTAAACATATTTATTTACGTATTCATAACAAATTTAGCCAAACACTGGTGTTTAAAATTCTTTATTTCTCTCGTTTTCAATCACAGTTTCAGTGAAATTCTATTTAAAATGATGTATTTTTTTGATGGAGGAAAGCCATCAAAAAGTTTGAGTAAGTATCAGTTGGTAACTGACTTAAATCCACCCTGTTCATTTTCCTCCTACATTATTGCGTTTGTACCCGCAATCCCGATTTGGAATAATGTTAGTTTTTTTTTCCTTTTTTGGATCAGAACACATACAAATTGGAGTCATAATCTATTCCATAAGTCAGACAATCAGTGAGTTATAGACATACCTAACAATTCGACTTTGAGATCCTTAACGGCCTGCGTGCCGTCCATCTTCTCCTGTAGTTCTAGCAGCAACATGAACAGTCGGCCCGCGATGTCGCCCAGTAAGTAGCGGAGCCCACGACCGTCCACGCGGCAGTAGCAGTTTATTGGAGTAAGCTGTGAGGATAAATCAAATAAGTTGTATTGGAATATTAAAAGCATGGACATTGAATTTCTTGTAGGTATCATTTATCTATACTAATATTATAAAGCATTAGTTTGTTTGAATGCGCTAATCTCCGGAAGTTTGTTTGTCCATTTATTTATTTGAAGGCTATAAAACATCACGCTTTGATATGTAGAAGCCGAGCAGCGGGTGACACCGCGCGACAGTAGCTAGTGTTGATAATATTATATATAATTTTGATTATAAAAATAAGTTTAATAAACTCAAAAGAATCTTTTAGCTTTTTGTCTAATGAAGTATTCTGATCAATTTCATTGCTTGATTCAAAATAGTAATTTATCTTCCTTGGATGTCAAAACATTCTGGTTTATACGCGTTGCAGTGTATTTGGGAGGACTTGTCTGAAGAAAAAATTGGAAAAAATGTGTTTTGTCAAAAATAGCTTATTGAGATAGAATGGTTAAATTAAAATAGGTTGCTTACCTTAATCTGTGGTGGGGCGACGGCGACATAGCTCTGCCCGTCGTGGTACACTATGGATTCCTGGCCTATCACAATAGCACCACCTGCACATATTATTACATTAAGTTAGTTTCCAACTACATACATTTTAAATATATTTGCAGCATCATCATAAGTGTAGGAGAGCCAAGCTTCGGCACGAATGGGTCGGCTCGACCGGAGTGATACCACGGCCTCACAGAAAGGCGTCGTCCCAATCCTTATATCCGCAACTCCTATCCCTATAAGGCCGGCAACGCACTCGTAACTCCTTTGGTGTTGCGGGTGTCCATAGGCGGCGCCGATTGCTTACCATCAGGTAATCCGTCTGCTCGTTTGCCGACCTATACCATAAAAAAAATCATTATCAGCCTATAATTTGCAGCATATACAATCTGTGTACAGTTCGAAAGTGCGCACTGATACCATGTACCACCATCATGAACTGATGAAAAGTGGGAGTTCAAGGATGGACATGTCTTGTTATTTATATTACATTGCTTACCTACATACTAATATCACAATATCATTATATAGCTAAGCAGCAGTTGATCTGTCAGCTAGTTCACTCCTTATGCGGTATAAAAAAAAAGTAAAAGGAAAACATACCAAGCGGGCTAGGCACTGGAATCAGTATAGAAGCCTCAGTCTCAACATTATCCTGTTTCCATGGAATCTTCATAAATTCTTTTTCCCTTAAATTTATTTCATGTGTCTGAAATAAACATTTTCAACATGACTATTTTGATACATATTAAAAGAAAAAAAAGTTACATAATTGCATATAAAATGAAAGTTTTTAAATAAAACATTAATTTCTAACATAAACTTTACACCTCTAAACAGATTAAAATTCAATATGTATTAATAATTTACCTTAATATGTCGCCCATTTAAATCTTGATGTATTAAAATAATGGTAGGATTAGAGCAACCGTGTAAGAATTCTACATCATACACATTCAGCTCATCAAGTCTATAACAAAACACATTTTATTAAACAAAACTTTACAAAATTAAAAACGCTAAGAGCCTGTGTCGCCACCTTCACATGTTACTACACACACACACATGCTACAAACCTATTTATTTTCAATGACTTCTCCGGTCCTGGGTTTGGCGGGAAGGATCTGACGCTTACTAAATAAAAACAACTTCGTTCCTTCTCTTGTTCTAGAGTTGGGGCCGCGGTACATAATACGCGCTACATCCGCAACCCCGGCTGATTAAGTGGCTTATAAACTTATTGTGTGAAACAATGTAACAATTAAGGACCTGTTTCTCAAAATCCAGATATTAAGAAACAGGGCCTCGTGAGCCATTATTCGGCACGAAAAAGTCGTCTACAAATCCAGCGTGAAAGGCAAACGGCGTTGTGTTTTTCGCCAGGAGAGGTTACCAGTGGGTGGCGCCGATTACTTACCATCAACGGTTTTTTTCTAGTCAATAATTACTCAACAAAATAAACACAATCTACTAACCTTAAACTAGCAGCTTTTAGCTCTGTAGAATCTTTGTCTAGAGGTATAATTTTAAATAGACCATCATACAGTCTTAGACCAATGACTCTAGCTTGTGGATCAATGACCGCAAGGATGCCGTTCTCTGAAGGCTTTCCAATTCTGTCTGAGACATTACCATGAGCTCTAGTAACCACTTCAAGTTCACCGCTAGCTGTGGTCCTCCATTCTAATATCATGGCATTATATCTAGCTGTGAGGATGAACACAAGGTCCTTATTCTCATACTGAAAACAAACAGACCAAGATGAGTAAAATATATATAGTTTTTACTGTGTATGACAAGAAAAAAGTTTTGATATTTGACAATGAGATAAAAAACAAAGATGTACCTAATATATTCTGCAATGGAAATAAGTTGAGTTATCATTCTACAATATGGACTATAGCCATGACATGTATGGCAGGCTTTTGGTTATTCTAATAGCCCAAGTAATTTAAAAAAAACAAAAATTCAAGAGATGGATGAGTATCCATTTATCAATTTCAGTAAACATAAATGTTATTATTAAACACAGATAGTTACTCACTGGAGGCCTAAACATCTTCATTTTGGCCACTCGCCCATACAGACCGACTTCCTTCATGGGACGTAGGCCCTCCGGAGTGACCAGGTACATTTCCAAACGGGATACCTTCGCCACCAGGAGGTTCAGGTCCGTTGGTGATGTGAAGTTGCCTGTAGGATAGGATTAACATAAGAATCATGTTTGTGTCAAAAAAACATTTATTTTTAATCAATGAACATTTAATTAATGTTATCTATACTTAGATGAAAAATTCTAATATTATTTTGCTGGTGTTGTTTAAACTTTAAATACTCTATCTAATCTCAGAAACTATTGGTTAAATTGAATAATTGTTTTCATGATAGATAGCCCATTTGTCAGGGAAGAGAGAAATGCACCAAAGGAGAGTAGAAAGAAAAATCACATAGGAGTATCAGGTACTTTGATAAAAACCTCTAAATAGTGATACTCCAAACAGATAATATTTGAATATTAATAAAAAAGGTTGTAACAACAAGGTGGATCCATGTTCATCTCTCTGTTCATTATATCTTTAAATTACATTACAGGAAGTTTACTATACATTAAAAATCATCAATTTTATTTATACTACAGGGTTTCAGAATCCAATACCTTTACATGAAGCCACCCGAGACTCCATGGTCACTCACTAGGCATTTGAATTATCATATTTTGCTGAGCAAGACTTTTATTCAGTCAGTCAGTAAGTAAGATATATACATTTTTGTGTACCAAACTTTATATTATTTTTAAAGATAATTTTATCATATTTTTGAACCTTGGTATGAGTGATGAAAGAGGATCAATTTATTTATTTTCAACAGAGAAATTCTAAATTAAACTGAGTTTTTTTTCGTTGCTTCCTTTGACCCTTAAATAAAAACTTCTTTCTCAATCACTAAGCATATAAAGTGATATAGTTACAATTTAAAAAAAAACATCAGTTTTTTAAATATTATTACTGTGAAACGTAATAAATAACATTCAGCTGTATGCCTTCCCTAGTTCCGTCTACCTATAACCCTGAAGTTTACAGTTCTATATTTATCCACAACTCTTGATTTTACATTGGAATTATTATGAAAATTTACTAGTATAATCTATTTTCTTAGTTATTAATTGTGGTAAAGAATCATGGTGCAATCGCTTGATAATATATCGCGATAACACATTTGTTTTCGAAATACAGGCATGAGGACTCCGCGCAACAACGACCTTTAGCAAATAAGTACAAGGAAATAGTACACAGTTAGCCACTATATACAAGCTGAAATACATTAGATCATACAGCACAGGCTAAATCTGCCGTAAAGTATAAATTAAGATATTTTCGTCTGAAAATAGCGCGAGACATATACTATTCAATTTAACCTCAATGTGACAATAACATAAGGTAAAATGGACGTTTACCGGTTACACATGATATCACGGCAGTCGGTTTCTGTGCAGTAACTACATAGTTGTAAGCCATTGTGTTTTTTCACTAATCACACATTAATTTTTCACAATTTATCCTCTACATAAAAACTTTTATTTAGCTAACAGCAAACAATTCGCCGATTTGGTCGCCACCACTAGTGTTGTGCTCATTCATTCGCCCGTCTTTGTTAAAGTTTTGAACACAAAAACATCGACTAAAGTAGATTTTTGTGTTACTAAAAGATAGATTTTGTCTGTGCTCGAAAATATTTCTTGAAAATCCGACTTTCTATAAATTCGGCATCCTTGTTTATTAAATTAAAACCATACATAACTATAATTTTGCTAACATGAGCACTAGAACTAGGTCTTCGGTTGACTTCAGGCCGAGTCCCTGAGCATAGAGGGTAGTCCTCAACAAGTTGGAGTCCATTACGTGATTCTAAAATTACAGGTGGTAGTTTATGGGTAATCGAATTGGTATTTGACCTGATGATCGTCTCCACTATCAAGCACTTAAAAATGTTGTTCGACTCGGCAGAAGTTGGGGCTACGGAATTCATTCTCAGCGGGTTGTTCCTATTCCTGTTACTGGCTTTCCTTATCATGCTCGCTCAATGAATATAATATATTTTAGTTTATTTAAAATGACCAAACCACCTTTACATCATTTTTAATACTTATTACAAGGTCTTCTTTCAATCCACATTTTTCATTCTGTCTGTCAATTTTAGACTACCTACCTCTTAGAGCTCTCATCTCTCAAGCAATAATTTTACTTTCTTGCGTATTTTGCCAAACCCTCGTCTCACTGCCATAGATTAGCGTTGTTCTAGTAGATTTAAATTCCCTCAGCAAAACGGCGTACAAAACTTTTCAAACTGCTGCCTTACATTCTGTTACATCTTCACTGCTTTCTGTTATCCGTTCCTTCAAAGTTTTCTTTTTTGCTTAGACCTACCTAGGCTACCTAACACTTTTTCCTGTGTTAAACCAGTTCGCGTAGACAAACCCCAGTCTGACTCAGGCTCTTGAATCATTTTAAAAGAAGCGAAGTGCTAGTACCATTTGGCAACTGACATAAAGAGAGAGCGATCAATGTTGTTGGGTTTTTTATTTTCGAAAACTCTCCATAAATGCTCACAGGGTGACCCAGTTAGAGTCACGTATGATAATTCGACCGAAACTTCTATTTGTTTATTGTGTGCAAAAGGGACTTAAATCCTTTTTTATACTGACAAAAATCGACTACAACCATAACTAAACTGTAAACTACTAATTATGGATACGAGGATAAAGAAAACAAAAATGAATGAAATCTTAATTACTAGCTTTATTATTGTATATAATGTTTATATTTTATATTTTGTACTATATTTACAAAAAATAGATTTTATAATAAAAATTATTAGAATCAGTCTTGATGACGATCGCTGGGCGGCACACTTTCGAACAGGACTTGAGTCAGGAATGTGAATTTTCCTGTAAAGTAAGATAAAAATAATATTAGCAATTTGATAAGGTCTCTTTAGCTGTTACTGATTAACATTTTAGAAAAACCTATATACAAGCACAGTTACTTACTTAAAATAGCAGTCGGAGTTTTCTTATAATATACAAATACAGTGTAGACGGTGGCGCCCATCACTATGAAGCCCACAGCCATTAAATACTTGAGTGATGGGTCGTGTACTATTGGCAACACTGAGAGGAATATTGCCACTACCAACACAAAACAAGGCACAATGGTCGGTACTCTGTACGGCCGTGGTTTTGTTGCCTGCGTTTTCCGTAGAACTAATAAAGCAACCATTGCAAGCCCATAGAAGAACCATAGGAACCAACTCGCAAACTCTATCAGAGTTTTAATGTTGCCAACTGCTATAAATATTGTAGTTAGTATTGCCTGTAACAAAAATAAAATTCGTTATATACTAGATAGTCGTTATTGTTAAAATTTATTTTAAACAGTTCGATTTAAAATATGCTAGTTTCAATTTAAGATTTTTTTCAAGATTGCGAAAGTTTCATGATAGATAGGCTCTGGAGCCGCAGTTTTTATATAAAACCCTATATGGACTGTTCTTATAGGGGAATCGCCTACAGCCAGGTGATTTGGAAGTCTTTGGGCTATGTTCGATATTATACGTTTTGTGGCTAATATGAAAATGATGAATAAAATTCTGCTAACAACATTATTAACAATATAAAAGAAATGCTACCAACCTGGAATGCTACTGCAGGCGCAGGCGTCAGTCTCTTTACATTAACATAGGAGAAAACTTCTAACATGTGACCTCCTCGCGCAGCCGTGTAACATACTCTGTAATAATACAAATACCGTCAATACATTTTATTTGTACAGATGGCAGCGCGACGTACTCAAAAGTGTGGGAGATCCAAACTTCGGCACGAATGGGTCAGCTCGACCGGAGTGATACCACGGCCTCACAGGAAACCACAGAAACAACTACAGAGTTATGTTCCACCGTGTGAATGAGGTTACCGGAGGCCCAATCCCTCCCCCTTTCCCCATCACTTCCCAACCATTAAATATCTGAAACTCTTATCACCAAAAGGCCGGTAACGCGCTCGTAACTCCTTTGGTGTTGCGGGTGTCCGGTGCGGGTTCATGAGCGGTAATGATTGCCTACCATCAGGTAATTCGTCAGCTCGTTTGGAAACCTATCCCATAAAAAACTTCAAGATTGTCTATTAACAACATAACCTAAACAACAAGTGTTAAAATGTATTTTACGAAATCCAACTAGGGATTTAATTTGAATTCATGTTTTAAATTCCAGATCTTACTAACTTCTATAGTGAATTTGTCGCATAAAAACATAATTTATTTAACTATTATTCTTTGTTTAAAATGTTTGATATCTTACCTGGTAACACCAAACTGCACGCTCATAGCACAACCAAAGGTTGCTATGGCAACGCCGAGTGGTATGAGAAAACTGGCTGGTCCAAGTACCCTCGCTCCAAAGGCCACTGCCACGGCCGGAACTGACGTCATTTCGGTGTAACTTAGTACCGTCATGTAGGCTACGTTCATGAAAACGTAGAGTGCTGTTATTAGGGGTACCGCGATTGATATACTGAGGGGCACGTTACTGAAAAAAAGGGGTTTTTATTAGTATGTTTTGTTTATATATTACAGACTAGCTACCCTCGCACGGTTTCACCCGCTGCTTGGCTCCATTTAATCGTAGCGTGATGTTTTATAGCCTATAGCACTCAGGAACATTGTAGCTATCTATCAGTGAAATAATTTTGGCAATCCTACCAGCGGACCAAAGATTACCCCCTACATACAAACTTTTGACCTCTTTATAATATTAGTAGTATAGATATAGAAATAGCTCGAATAGCGATTATATGCTCTCTCATTATTGTCTACTAGCGACCCGCCCTGTCTTCGCAAAGGTGTAATGCTGATACTAAATTTCTTTACTCTTTTATGAATGTTACTATACAAAAGTTTTCCTCTTCAATCACTCTATCTTTAAAAAAAAACCGCATTAAAATTTGGTGCCCAGGTTTCAAGATAAAGTGTGGGAGAGCCATGCTTCGGCACGAATGGGACGGCTCGACCGGAGTGATACCACAGCCTCACAGAAGACCGACGTGAAACAACCACAGCGTTGTGTTTCGCCGTGTGAGTGAGGTTACCGGAGGCCCAATCCTTCCCCGCCCCCAATCCCTCCTCAATCCCTAAATCTTCAAATCCCTAATCCCTAAAAGGTCGGCAACGCACTCGTAACTCCTCCGTTGCGGGTGTCCATGGGCGGCGCTGATTGCTTACCATCAGGTAATCCATCTGCTCGTACGCCGACCAATTACATTAAAAAAAAAGCATGCACAGGTATAGAGGGACATAGAAAGCGACTTTGTTTTATACCATGTAGTGAACTGGTGTTACAGGACTCAAACGGGCTGGTAATAAAATACAGTACAGTTATGCATTCCTGTCTACCCCTTTCGAGGATTAAAAGCGTGACGTCATACATTCGGTTAGCAACAATCGTTACTTCTAATTATAATTACTCGACTAATCCGCTTATCAAACACATGCGTCTTATCAAATCATGTAGCACCTACAATTTATCAGTTCATCATTCTGAAATTCCAATGACCTAATTAATGATGTAGTATTTTATAGCAATAAATCCGGAAATCGTTATTCCAATGATTAGCTACTGTATGAAATTAAGTAGGTATCTTACTAGCATGTGGCTAGGTTTTATTTTTCTTATGCATATTTAACTAACTTTTGGACGTATATCTTGGTAAATATTTATGATGTGTTATTATAAGTAATCGTGGCTTACTAGGTTGGGGCCTTTGTCCTAAACAACTTGCCTTTTTAAAAAGGCTTGCTAGCGGGGAGCAAAGCTAGCTCGCCGCTTGACCAGAAGCATATCCGAGCTTAGGGCGGGTAGCGTTCTGAGCGCGCCTCATAGAGTCAATAGACGGCAAGCGTAATAAGGCACCGCAACCTCCGCCTCGAGAAGGAACTGCGTTGGTTTTTAGTCAGTAAGAGTCTGACACTCCCTCTCGCATTACCCTGGGTGAGAGAAGTAAATTGATGACTTTCCCCTCACAAATAAGCTACTTATGCAAAGAACGTACGCTGGTTTTCTTACGTGGGGACCTGGTACTTATGATAGGCATAGAATACCTTACGAATAATTAATACTAGCTTTAGCTAGCGACTCCGTTCGCGTGGAAGAGTGACTTCCTGCAGATTTTTGGTATAAAAACTAATTTATGTCCTTTCTCGAGTTCCAAACTATGTCTGTACCAAATTGCACAGAAACTTTAGGCGTGAAGAAAAGACAGACAGACAGACAGAGTTACTTTTACATTTATAATATTAGTATAGATTTTTGTATCTACTCACACTCCAGGGTTAATAATCTCCTCAGTAACGACAGTGACACTGTTCCATCCGTCATAAGCCCATAGTCCTGAGTACAATGCTAAGGCAATACCTCCTGGGCTGAAGGTGCTGCCTTCAAAGCCTTTGTTTAGGTGTTCTGTGTTACCTGGAAATATATAAAAATTGGTTCATAAACGGTTAAAGTAAAATCATTACTTTTAATCCCTTAGGATAGACCGGGTTATGTTACCAAGAGGCAGTAGAGGCAGTATGGCAGCCTATTGGCAGAAATTATCGAAAACCATCAAAATTGCATTAGCATTGCCCAACTCGAAATATAAAAATTGGTTTGTAAGCGGGTAAAAATAAAACTCAATCTTGTGTAGGAAAGCTATGTTTCAGCACGAACGGGTCCACTCGACCGGAGTGATAGGGCGGTCTCACAGAACACCGCCGTGAAACAACTACAGCGTGTTTCGCCGTCAGTTTACCGAAGGCTCAAAGGCCGGCAACGCAAAAAGAAACTGAAATTACCTTGACAAATCTCATAGATTCCTCCTCCAATGACAATGAGACAGGCAAACACTTTGCAAACTCCAAATATATTCTGCACTTTAACAAACAGCTTCACACTAGTTATGTTAATGTATGTCATAATAACTGAAAGGTAAAGAAATATATATCATTAGATTATGTAAAGCTAATATTCAAAGGATACTATAGTAAAATAAAACTTAGATAGTTGCTGTTAACACATAAAATAATATACTGGGCGAGTTTCCAACTAGTCAAATTCAATACTTTTATCCAAACATCAAAAATGATAATTTTCTATGAAATTTGTATGAAAAACTAAGACGTCATAACATTTTTGCGTCAAATGGCTTACTTATTTCATAATAATTAGCCAAAAAAAAAAATCTAAAACTTAGTGTATCGATCAATAAAAGTATAGTTATTTTTCAATATTTTATAGTATTGAAACATCAAATTAATTTATTTTTGACCTAGGAAACTACCAACTTACAGGACAATATCCGTAAAAATCAAGCTTTGAAACTGACTGAAAATAACAAAAAGTTATCAGTTTACTATCTTTTAGTTGCTAATAAGACTGACATTTTGTAAAAAAAATAATTTTAATTTGCTTTGCAACCACATCTACTTGTATGAGGGTGGTGAAAATTAGCCAATGCTATTTTTCCAAATTCTTTTCAATAAATTGTTTTTATCTACTAAGAACAGTCACTGTTCAATAAAATAAAACTACCATTTACAAACTTAAACAATATTTATTAAAACAAACTTAATAGTTAATTACATGATATTTTATGGAGTCTTATTGGTCCTTATTTCACACTATTTTAACACAATAGTAATTCTGTTTCATTGTATTAATATGATAATTTAACTTCCATCTTGTTGTATGGGTTGACAGTAACTATTTTCATATCTTTCAGTAATTCTATTATTTGAAATGTTTCAGATGTAACTGGAATGTACCCATTAGATTCTTCATTTAGATGCTCAGCCATTAGTTGCTGAAAAACAAATAATGTTATAAGAAAATGTATGTGGTCTTTAAAGAGTGTATAATCTATAAGAGTGAAAACTGTTGGGGAAAGGGTCAGCTTAACTGGAATGCTATGAAGGCCTCACAGAACCACATGCATTTGTTTTGCCCTGTCCAAAATTCCATCCTCAAATCTCTACCCCACAATTGTGGGTGTCCATGGGCTGCTCTGATTGCTTACCATCAGGTAATCAGGCTGCTTGTTTGTAGCTTGAAAGATTAAAGACACAAATATTGATAGTCAGATGGCTGCAAATTGGATTATGAATAAAACAAAGTTAAAGAATAGATAGTTGAAAATAAAAATGCTGAAATTATATCAAAAATGACTCTTACCCCCATAGTCTCAATGATCAAAGTATCTGAGTTAGGGAACAGTGAATGTATGAGGCTGTGGAGCTCATTCTTCATCACCTGGAACCTTTCTTTAGCTCTGTGCACATGTTCTGGCTGCACTTCACACTTGTTCAGCATCGGACGGGACTTTGCTTCTTGTGTTATTGTGATTAAGGTTTGTAATCTAAAACGGAAAGTACCTATATGTTACAAGAGTTACTATGCAATTAGCAGTTTTTTTATATAAAATCTGAGCCAAACATAAATGGATACTGAAAAAGATTACTTCAATGTCTTTTGCATTTTTATCAACAGCATCATTATAACAGCCTATGAGAATACACTGTTGAACTATTGGCTTCTTCTATAAAGGGACTAGTCATAATCTCTACACTTGGGAAGCATGTTAGAGATCTGAGTTTAAAAGTATCAAGTTTGTAATTTGATTGATAGCTGAAAGGTGTAATTAATCAAAGTATTATACACAATACAATGAATTATCAGTAAGTTTTCTGTTGATTTATACACATTGCAAACCTTGTACAGTATAAAATATTCTAGTTTTAGTAAAATAATCTTACCTGTTTATCTCAGCATCAATATCATGTATGGAACCTCTCACAAAAGCTGTATACTCTTCTACTTGGTTAGTTTTATCTCTAATCTCTTTCAAAAACTGGCTGGTTAGAAGGTTATCGTCTGCCGTGATTGGAGTATTCGAATTTTGAATCTCAGTGCCCAGACCCTCGATATAACAAAGCGCTTTTTCGTTGATTTGTTGCAAGTCTATATTGGGCGTGTCCAACGGCGAATTGTCGATAACATTCCACTCATGTTTGCAGCGCGCTTGTATTTCTTTTATTTCGCGTTTTACAGCGTCTCTTGTTTCTTTATTTCGGTCAGAAGACATTCTAAAAACAAGAAGTTTGTTTGGAGTTCATTATTACAAGATTAATACGATTAATTCGACTGTCCATATTATTAAAAATGTTTACTTACTTTAGACTGTGTACTTTATTCACTTGAACTAATTCACAGGTTAAAATATTTAAAATTCAATGAAATATAGTAGAAATTGAACATTTACAAACACAACAAAAAGCGAACGACCGGTGTTGTTTAAATTTTGACAGTTAGTGACTTTGACACTTCATTCATTGACGTTAGGAGCGCCGTAGTGAGGCGGACTATTTGTGACGGTCTTCCTAATCGATTGTATTTTACTAATCGATTTATAAAATTATGTTAATTATAAATAAAAACTATACTTACATAATGCAGATATAGACGCTAATTTAATAGCTATTTCTTTATATTCTGGGTCCAAATTAGGTGTGAACGGTTGAATTGCGTATTCGGCAAATGTCATAACGATTATAGCGACCTCTGCGGGCCTCAATATAACGACGTAAATCCATGCACATATAAATGATGGCAATGGTCCCCAAAATTTGTGAATTCCTCCAAAAGCTTCTTGGAAATACGAGTATTCAGCTCCGGATTTACCGACTACAGTTCCCAGTTCAGCAAATGATAAAGCTCCTGAAAAAAATATTATGATGATATTCATAGATTTTTTATTGTTACTCAAAGTAAACAGTACATGGAAAATTAAATAGGTGTCTTACCTACACCCACCTAATAAGGATATAATTCCGGAAACTGTCCATATAATAAGACATAGCGCTACAGATCCGGAGTGTTCAAGTGCTGATGATGGGGATACGAAAATTCCGGATCCAATCATTACACCAAGTATCAAGTTGACGGCTGAGAACAAGCCTAGTTCTCTTTTCAGTTTGACAGCACTTCCACACGCGGCTGCCATGCCGTTTCCCGTTTCATTCTTTTCCATCAGCTCTGCTTCTTTTTCTGTCATTGTGTTTACCTTTAACAAGAAAAATGATAATTTAATATAAACTACAATAGTGATTTTTTTACTTTCTACGTGTATTTATTTTGGTAAAACTGCTTCTATTCTAGCCTGGCAATTACGTCAGGTCTGTGCCAATTGCGATAATAAGTTTTGACGAGCAGATAACTAAGTAATTGGCGAAACAAGAAGGAAACTATTATTTTGCCAATTCTGTAGTAATACACGTATATAATAGTATGTCAAGGGCGTGAGGTCATTCGCTCCGTGTTTTGTAAATTAAGTCTTTCGCTCTTCTCGCTTTGCCGCGTATTCTTAGTTCTTGTTATAGGCTATTCAATTCAACAAACGATTGCTACCAACTGTTGCATAATAAACTTGTAAGAGCTAACGGACTATTGGGGCTTTGACAAAAAATTGCGAGCAATATTCATCACAACAGCTTCATATTTGGCCAGCCAATTACATGCAGTTCAAGGTATTATTACGGTAAGGAATTAAGAAAATAATTTAATTTTAGAAATGATTCGAAGAATAATTTTAGTTTAAGTTAGACCTGCCAGTGTTACTTTAATTTGTTATCTACTGCAAACCGTCGAAACCGAATTGCCAATTCGCATCGTACTAACTGCAACCATTTTATTGAACGATAAAGACGTATAAAGAGTATTGAACATGAATGGGCATGAACATGGGCTATTGTGTGCAGCCGTAAGGATGTAATCTTGTTAACGGTGAATGAACTTGGCCCTCACGTGGTCTAAGGATTGCGTACCTACCAGAGGTCGCATGGGAACATTTTTGACCTCATCGGTGAATCAAGGAAGGTGAACCGCTGAACCCACTTATACCAATCAAGATAATGTCACATTCATTGACTTTATGACTAAGTGGTTGCAGGAGATCAAATTTGGGATCTTATTTAGGATCCAATGTGTCTTCCTAATATAAAAAAAACAATTGGTTTTTTAATATTAGGTTTTATAATGGAATTATTTATAAAATACTATTACGTAAATACTTATTTACTTGGAAAAGTAAGAAGGTATTACTTCGTAGTAATACCTTATCATTATACCTATTTTTTAAGATAAAAGTCACACAATGATGACACACAAAAAATTAAAATGTCTGTTTAAATAAAAACAACGTAAAAAAAAACTAAATACATTCTTTCTTATTTATATAAAACTATCATCGCGCGTAAACAAGCGATTATTTTAATAGTTATTAAAGACAGTCTGTCTGCATGAAGAATTTATAGATAAATAATAATAAATTAATCAATAAAGACTCGTAGTCTCATCTCAATTCATTCATAAATGCTCTGTTTTGACCGATAGGAAGGTACGTAAAATAATAATTATGTATATCCTTCTACGTATAACTAACCGATAACGAAAATACCAATTAAAAAAGTGTTGATTACAGAAACCAGACAATCGATTGTTACCAACAGAATAATCGATTAGAAATCCGGGAACCGATTCCTAATTGAAACTAGAAACAAGATGACGGTGGAAAATTACCCTATCATCTTATGATTTTCAGATTTTATCTAAAATGAACCTCATTAGTATACGAGTAGTACTCGCGAGGAGTAATTAATTCCTAATCGGTTTGTCACTTGGGGTTATGAACTTTGAACATGCGATATTATGCATTTTCCTTGTTGAGATCGTTAGTACTATTAATTGACTACTGCTAAGTACTTTTATCTTTCTATTGATATATTGATAAGAGCCAATTGTTAAGGTACATACGTCCTTTTGTCTAAGGATTGTATAGTTTCGGACACTGTAGGTAGGTATTTATTATTTCTTAAATTAGGTAGGTAAAAATACATATCACAGGGTGATTGTACTGGAGTATTTCCTAAATACCATATTTATTACAAAAAATAATACGATTAAAAATCACTTAGTCATAATTTACAGTAAACTTAACTGTTTACTGTTTTCGTTGTGAACTTTTTAATTAATTTGTAAACAACTTTAATTGCTCTCTTGCTACCTACCTAGTGAGAATGACATGTCATTTTCTGATCAGTTGTTGACGGCTGGGGATTATTTACCTACATTTTTTTTTATCTATGGTCATTACAACTTTTTTAAGTGTATGATGAATGTGTTGAATGGGAAGCTGTTTTGTGTAAACAGATTGTACATAATATAAATATACAGAAAATAACGACCTACTCACGCGAATTACTTGAGAAAAGCTCTATTAGTTCCAAGTCATAAACGGAACTCGACTTTGACATTTTTTAATAAATTAAGTAAGGCTCACGCACGATAGTTGTTAGGTTCTAGTTATTAAAAAAAAAAACATAATAACTTAAGTTGATAGTTAATAGCGTTGGGGTCGCGAGCGCAAGAGCGATAATGTACTGATGCTCCATCTCCATGCCGGAGCAGTGGAAGGATTGGGGTGGTTTTTAGTCAGTACCTAAGAGTCCGACAACCCCTTTCAGGAGGCCCAGGGCAGTAGAAACTACCCAAAAAAATATATTTGCAGGCCCTTTTAAAATATATCTAGTTGATTTTATATGTATTTTTTTAACAATATAAGTACTGGGAAAATGATATAATCTGCCGAGCTTAAATAGCTCTTCGCTTTTCTAGGACATTTACAAAATGTTAATTCACAACTTAGCAATCGCTTTTTGTTTTGTTACAGAACAGTCGACCCTCCACAGAAGATGTATTTGCGTGTAGGTATTTGTTTTTGGTAGGTACCTACTTACATCATTTAATTAAAGCAGCTATTGCTACGGACAGAAAAAGCAGACGTTTTTCAAAAAAAAAAAAAAAATGTAACTTGACCGTAATGTCTTTCGAACTTACGATACATACTTCACTTTAAATAAAATTCTCATCCAATAGTTTTATTGTAAATTGTAAGTATTATGTAAGTCATAAATTATTGTATGTATTTCTATTTGACCGATAAGGTGTGTGGTATAATAACAGCTGTGTAGTATGTACGAGTATGTATGACTCAACCCGTTCTCCGTGAAAACAATGATCGAACAACATTGACTGAATTAGTTGGTTAATAATGCCTATAATTTTGTTCAAACATGTGTTTTGAATATTGTAGGAATTACGCCTTTCAAAATGTTACGAGGAAAAATGTTTGAACAGATTTTTATAGGTACTTACTGTTTTTTTTTAAATTGCTGAAATGCGTAAGAACCTTATTATTGCGTTTATATTTCGAAAGATCTATTGTAATCCTTTTTGATGACACTTATGTATGTCTAAAAACAGCAGTAAGTACTTTTGTTTATCTTTCTATAACATACACAATCCTAATTTTGCCGATATCCTTCTCAATTCTAACTTTGGCTAAGAGAGAATGCCATATCCATATGGCATTAAGTCCACCTAAAGTATTTTCTTACTATTTTCATTTTATGATTTTTTAAGTATGTGTAGATAGGTAAAACCAGTTATTAAATGATGTGTTTGTTTTCCTTTCTTCGTGTCTATTCGGTATTATGTCCTAGATAAAGATAATTGAGGTCAAACCTAATACAGTTTAGGACGAGCCCTGTTTGCTATGACGCATTTAATTGGTTGCGTTACTTGATACGTTATCGATTTCGCGAAGTAGGTATATCATTTATCTATCTACTAATTCAGATACTAGCTACTTATAAAAGTAACGTATTCCGGGATTTTAAAACCACAAGCGTTTAAAGCGATAGCTCGACGAAAATACGCAAATCAAGTAGTCTAGAGCACTCTAGAATATTGAAGCTATCTATTAGTGAAAGAATTTGGGAACACATATAAACATAGAAATAATACATAGAAACTTACAAATTTTACCTTCTTTATAAGTATAGACAGTAGGGTGACTATGTCCTTTATCGCCTTTGACGACTAATATGACCTTTATAAATGTTTCCTATGATGTAATGTAATTGACAGAGGGCAATTCTGATGTCATACACTAGGCAAATTAAGTGTAGTGTTGGGATATTAGAAATTCTAGTAATAAACTTTCCCAAATAAATTTTACAACCTCGCACCAAGCATATAAAATTATAATCAACACAAAATCGCCTTCTCTGTCCCTTTATCCCTATGTAGGCTTACATCTTTAAAACTACATATAGAATGGACTTTGATGCGGTTTATTTTTAAAAGAGTGATTGAAGAGGAAGGTTTATATGTATAATAACATAGTGGAGAAATTTAGTATCAGCATTGACGCATGCAACGTCGTCGTAGAGGGTCGCTAGTAAAATAATAAATATAGGTACCTATGTAATTTTAATTACAACAGAGCGTGGCAAGGCTGTCTGTCATAGCAAATTTCATTCATTTGTTTCATAAAATAAAACAAAAAGCAAAAAGTCTGTTCTACTCTAAAGCCGCTATAAAAGTTTATTACACAATGATAATATAATAATTAGAAAACACAGTTTCATGTAGGTACATGGGATTAACATGTATTCATTTATACAGAGTTTCATAGTCACGAGTACAGAAACGGACGTCAACTACAACGGCAAACAAGCAGTTGGATTACCTGATGGTAAGCAATCAGCGCTGCCCATGGATACAACGGAGGCGTTACGAGTGCGTTGCCAACTTTTTGGGGATTTCGGAGGAGAAAAATTGGGCCTCTACTAACATTACAACATTGTGGTTGTTTCACGCCGGTTTTCTGTGAGGCCGTGGTATCACTACTTCATTTCTACGCACTTATCATCACAGCTACGAATATTAGGTATAATTGAATAAAATCAACAAGATGATCTCTGTGTAAATTGTGATGACAAACATAGATACGTTTGGATTATCGTGCGTAAATTACATAACATTCATTCATTACGTACTTACTTACATGTGGCAAAGTCGTGGTAAGGATTATTGTAAACAAACCATGTAAACTACTGTTAACCTATAGGTAGATATATATTTAGTTGCAGAGGTTTGTAATTTAAGTTATTCTTTGTATATAAAAATTTCGTGTCACGTGTTTGTTCGCGATGGACTCCTAAACTACTAAACCGATTTTAAATTTGATTTGCATTCCGTGTGCATTTTGATGCAACTTGAAAGATAGGATAGCTTACATCTCAATTTATAGTTACAATATTATTTACCTTAGCCACAGCAACGCGTGGCTGGGTCTGCTGGTATCACAATAAAATTGTATCTGGCCTGTAAAAAGGTTAGGTGGTTCCCCAAGGAATAGCCTAATTATGAAAAGGTGTAAGTTTATTAATGTGATGATGCCAAACGAGCATACGGATTATCTGATGGAAAGCAATCGGCACCACCAATGAACATCCTCAATACCAGAGGAGTTACGAGTACGTTGCTTGTTTTGGAGATTTAGGGATTAAATATATGAAACATTCCTCCGATGAGGTTGGGAATGGATTATAATGGCGCTATTTTTTGCCAGTAATCTATAACTACATGATAATTGATGGCGAGTCTGTCTACAGTATTCTTTTAGATTACATTTTTTGCATCCTCTAATGAAAATGTTGGAAAATTTAATATTTTTTTTTAGGTAGCTAATTGCGTAACATTCGTTTATTTAAATCATTGCAGACAGCATCAAGGTGAAAAAGGAATGTCTAATAAAAAAATCACGTTTCTGTATTTTCCTTGAGAGGACCTTATTAACTGGTTGTGCCTAATAGTTCATAGGAATCGATGTTTTGATATGTTAATCACGAATTCATGAAACAGTGTGCAGTGTTTGAAACATTGTCACGTTTGTACCTACAGCATTTATGTTTGGTTTTCGCGAACCTATACCTATATGGAATAAGTTTTACATCATACATCATCAGCCTATAAGTGCCCACTGCTGGGCAAAGGCTCCTTCTCACATGGAGAAGGGTTGAGCATTAATCACCGCGCTTGCTCCAGTCGGATTGACGATTTCAAAATTATTAGTCCAGGTTTCCTCACGACGTTTTTCCTGCACCGTTTGCCAGTGGTGTCTAAAAATCATAAAAAGTACATATAACTCGAAAAACTTTACATTGGTTCTTTTCAGGTTTCGAACTCTGCATGAGACAACCATATCATGCATGAGAAGCGGGCGCCTCATCCTTCGGGCCACCACGACATTTTAAAAATATGTTGTTGCTAGATTTTATTCGCCGTCGACGTCGACATCGTCTTGTTTCATCAACGGACCTTCTTAGTGAAGTATCTTTGCCTTTCGCTAGTTGGTAGTAAAAGCACTCAGTTCCAAGGCGCGTTGTCACTGTCTGGTCCTTGTTAAGTAAACACGGGTGGCCACCACGAAAAATTTATTCACCACAAATATTATAAAATAACAGTTAGTTTACCATTTACTTGTGGTTAAAAAAACACCTACATTTTATTTTTTAAGATTTAGAATTGGACTCGGTAGTTATTTTTTACTTTTTTTAGAGGTAAGTATAGAATTAATTGAATTTAAGTACCTAAGTATAAACTTTATACATACTTACTTTAAATCTTCTCCACAAACTACTAGGTAGGTACAACTCAGGTCTAGGTATCTAGAAAATTTTATTTTTCACGCCTCAATAAGCTATTTCAATTGTAAATTACTAATTCGTGACTAACAAAAACCTAATGGCTACCTATACTTAAAGTAAGTAGATAAATAAAATAAATCTGCCCTTGACAAATAGTTGCGATAAAAATATAATTAAAATCCAATTTATCTCTAAAGTACCTAAATACGATACGTTCCGTTACCAAGCATATAATATGATATGATACCTACAAATATAATTAATTGGCTTTTTATTATTTATCTTTATTTAGACAGAAATGACGACGTATTGATATCGACAAATTTTTCGTTATTTTTTTGACCCCACCACACGTCAACTCTTCGAAGCGTGATACTTAACAAGGGAAAAAAATGGACCTTATGACCTTGTAAAATATCACAAATTCGCAAAGCCAGAGGCGTGGCCCGTCTCCTTATCTAATCATGAAAACAAAAAATGTTTGTTCCTGCATTTAATTTACTTTATCTAAATGTTTGCGTGGCCTTGTCATCATTTAATGACTTTCAAATGAGAGAGAGAGAGAGTAAATATAAATAAAGATTTCACTGTTTTATAACGGTTTTCGTGTACAACAATAAGTCTGGAATACTGCCCAATAAATGACAATGGATTCGCCCCCTATTCAAAGGACTGTCCAAAAAAAGGAGTGTTATGGTCTTCAATACTCAGGTTCCTAGCAGGAGAAGGAATGTCTTGGTTTTGATTTAGTAAAAGCCTGGCACTCACTTGACTTGGTTTGCTGCTTTGCTTGGTTTTGAGTCAGTAAAAGTCTGGCACTCCAAAGGTCGTGGTGGCCTCGACGTTACGGGCGCCCGTTTCTCAAGTATGAGAGTTAGGTTAAGTTAGAAACCTGGCAAGTACCAATGTGACTTTTTCCGAGTTATAAGTACGTACCTACTTTCTATGATTATTTAGACACCACTGACATACGGTGAAGGTAAACATCGTGAGGAAACCTGGATTTATAACTACTAATTATAAATACTTAGTCCTGGTTAGGGCATGATTGCATAGGTACTATAGCATCAGGTTTCTATGCCATATGAATGACATGAGCGTGATCAATGTTACCTGACCTTATCAGGCATTTTTATTATCTCTTTTTTATTATTTAGGACGAGACCATCTTATATTTGCAATGAAGTAGCCATGGTAGCTGGGACCGCTTGGATTCTTAGTACATATAAATTCGTAAGTATGAACTGTTTGCAAATGTATAATTTTATTAATACTTATTATTGCGTACAAAAGAAAAAAAACTCGAAATTCGAATTTCGAATCCCTAGACAGAATACGTTCCTCATTTATTTAATTAAATTCCAATTTCTTTATTATCAATCGAAAGCCAATCATCCTAAAAGGTTCGTGTTTCTAAATGGAGTGGAGAGGCATCGTATCGTAACTATATGCCATCAGAAAACCCGTTGTGACGATAATCAAACCTATTTGGACTAAGTATATGGATTATATTAATAACATATTGCTTTTTTGGATGTACTTCCTCTTTTATTACATGTGATAACGATTTATGACGGACAATATGCCGTTGTAATATACCTACCGACTTAATTACGCGTGGTATCGTTACTACGTATACCTATATATACGAGTATATATATATTAATGAGTAACTTTTTTTGGGTTGTATGTGTTGATAAAATTATTGATAGTAGTCACTTAAAGGGCATGATATTCGGATTCTAACTATCATGAGATTGATTGAAAACAACGAGTTACTCACGTGAATAAACTTAGAAAAGCTCGAATAGTTTCAAGACACAGCGGGACTCTTATTCATGAGTATCGTGCGCGTCGACGAAGCGCAGACGACTCTGGAAGGCATGATGTTTATAATGTTACAATATGCAGAGTAAAAATCTTCCCACGGTAAGGCGAAAGGAACTGTTAGTCTCTTACTGACTAAAAACTCCCACTCCTTCTCTTGCAGGCTGAGGCCGCAGTACCTTATTGCGCTTACCCCACCAATAGTGGCAATAGAATTTACGTTGTAAATACTAGGACCAGAAAACAGGATAATATCCTAATCCACGCTTTAAAAAGAGAACTTTATTTAAGAAAAATCCATTGCCAGTCAATTATCCACATCGTTAATATTAGTGTCTGACAAGAATTTGTTTGATCCCTTTGTGTGCGAATTTAGAATGATGTTACACTCACTTTGAATTGACTAGATCTCGAGGTACTGTGGCTGCAGGAAGCAGTTTATCGTAAATTATACATACAATGGATACACTACTGGAGTCTATTATATATACATATGACATACATTACATGCATATACATATGAGTACGTACTTAAAACTTCAAGATTGTTACAGCGAACAGGGTATAATTTTGACTGTTGATAGATAGCAGTGTGGAGTAAAAACGGCAACGAGTCCACATTTAGAAACATGGATGATAATGATGATGGTGACAATATTTTTAATGGAGAGAATAGATACTGTGCTCACGAGAACAAAAGGTCACGTTTAATTACTGAAGTCGGCAAATATTGAGATTGTAATACTAGCAACTAATGCAAAATGCTATTCCGATGATATGAAGTTCTAGTGGCGCTTTTTTATCTATAGCTAGCGACCCGCTTCGGCTTTGCACGGGTCCAATACTGATATTAAATTTCTTCACTATTTAATGGGTATTAGGTACTATACATATAAACATCCCTCTGCAAGACTGCAATCATTCTATCTATTAAGAACCCGCATCAAAATCCGTTGCGTAGTTTTTAAGATTCAAGCATACATAGGGATATAGCGACAAAGAAGGCGACTTCTATGTAGTGTTTATTCCGGAGTGTATCCTATGCCTGTGCCAAATTTTATCCAGTTCCGTCCAGTCGTTTTGGCGTGATTGAGTAACAAACATCCAAACATCTTAATTTTGGCATTTATAATATATTAGTAAGACAAAGACTATGTAGTGATAGTCGTAATTGTATTAGAAACAAGATTATCTATTAGCAGTAAAACAAAACTATCAGACACAACTTAACCCCTGATTAACGTTTAGAACTTTAGATAAGGGAGTGAGATAACCAATATATGAGATAATTGACTCTCGCATTAAAGATAAGCCAGACCGCCGTTTTGTCCAGCATCCGATCAGTGTAGTATCACCAATGTTTATTTAAGATCATTACTACTTACTTATATTGTAGTTTTATCTGTCACGGCCGCCGAGAGTGGGCACACGTGCTTTTGACGTCATTTATTATGTATCTACATAATATTATACGTACAATGGAGTTGTATTACAAATCGGTATTTATGAGGAGATTTTAGAAAATTGTTTTGATACCATGTTGGAGTGTAGCTCCAATGTTATTTATTTTGTACTTTATTTTTAATAATTTTTAAAGGAAGATCATTAAATGAAAATAATCAAGGGATCTTTTTCATTTGATAATCTTTCCTTCCAGGATGAGGCGAGAGGCCAGACTCTTACATGATAACACCCCGTTCTTTCTCCTGCTCTAAGTCGAGGCCCCGGTACCGTATTGCGCTTGTCCTGGAACCCCAGCTGAAAATCAGTTGTTTGGCTTGTTGGGCCGAGTCTGTGGTGGTCTATTGGCACCAAGAGACGCGTGCCGCGTGTGGAACATGCCTAACGTTCGGGTCTGATTCAGGTATCAGGCGGCGGAATATTCTATCTCGCCATCCACTGATTCGATTGCGCCGGACGCGATAGGTCGCCGCCACGTCCACGTGACTAGACTCGACTAGAAAGATTATTTTCTGTTTCATTGACATTGATTGATTTAAAAATCGAACTGTAGAAAAGTATTAGGTACTCTCAAATGGAAAATGACGTTCTTAATTTGAATAGGTAACTAGTTAGGAACACAATTTTTGTAGCCGTTTACAAGCCAGTAATAATTTAGCAATTATTTAATTCCCCTAAGATTCGTAAACATGATTCAATGTTGTCCGCAATTTAGGCAGAATCCTTGACAACGTAAGTAAATACAGTAGGTACATACAAACCTACACTTTTTGATGCGTCTTTCTTTATCTTAGTAAACAAGCATGTTTGATTGTAGTAAATAAAAAAATGTGACTGAAGATAAGTTGGTATCAACGATATGTTCACGTGTAAATATTAAATGTAAGACGAGGGTAATAGTATCTGTGTTAAACACATAATATAAGTAGGTAACTATTTATTGAAAAGGTCTCATTGAATGGCAGTTATTTTTTTTTTACTTGCTATAAACTAGTGCTTGACTGCGATCCTCCCTGATGGTAAGCAGTGATGCAATCGTTGATGGTAAGGCGCACTAGTTTATTAAGAGCCTATTCACTCTAGCCTTGAAGACACCTAAATTATATTTGGACGGAAAGACTGCAGCCGGCAAACTGTTCCAATCCCTTGATGTACGCGGTATAAATGACAAGGCAAAGCGCTTAGTCCGGGCCGCAGGTGTCTCAACAACGTAAGGGTGGATATTTGCCGTACGCCGGGATGTCCGAAGGTGAAATGGGGATGGCGGAATCAAATCGTGCAATTCCTGCGCACACTGTCCAAAAGGCATCCTGTAGAACACCGCAAGTTCTTTGTTGTATACCTATGTATTTTTTTATCAGGACAATTTCATAAAACACCATCATTGCCTATGTAAATTATTATGTTTTCGGCCTACTCACGTAATAATTTGACGAGATACTCGAATAGTTTCAAGCCATGCTAAAGGCCCATATTCATGAGCAGCATTCCGCGACACGCGACTCGGCGACTGTCGCGCTGCTACTGAGTAACTGGAGTATCTCGTCAAATTATTACGTGAGTTAGCCGAAAACATAATAATTAATTTATAATGTCTCACGAAAGTTATATAAAAAAAATGCGTATGCTTTTAATTAAGTTCAACTTCATTGAATTTTTAATGCCAATTTCTCAGTTTTAAATCGGAAGAAATAGGTTATTCTGACCACTAATAGATACGTGAAAAGTATCAAGTACGAGTACCTAGTACTGTAAGTGGGTCAAACATTAAAGTAAGTTAAAGTACTTATTGGACAAGTGTCACTAAGTCGTTCACATTCCGTTAAATACTTGTAAGTATACTTTAATATAGGTACAAATTTAAATAAATCAAAAACCCGTTTTAATATATTTCGGCCATATTGCTCCATAGTTAAAAATGTAACGCCTCTCAATTATTGCATTTGAAGACATTAGGTGCATATAAGTATGTAGGTAGGTACCTAGTAAGTGAGTGGATTGTCCTTGTATAAGTAAATATGTAAGTACGTATACACGTATACTAAGGTACTTATAAACTTACTATCTACCTTAGCGTAGAAAGTTGATTCTAAATCTTCTATATCTATAGGTATAATAAATCTGTAGAGAGGTCAATTCTGTACATTAAATATATTTACAAAATAACTATCAGGGGTTGATAAGTGATTAATACCGATGCCAAATGTAATCTGTAAAATTTTTGTCTGTCTGTCTATCTGTCTGTCTGTCTGTCTGTCTGTAGGTATGTTCCTTATAGAAACAAAAACTACTCGACAGATTTTAACGAAACTTGGTATAATTATTCTTTATATTCCTGGGCAGGTTATAGAATATTTTTCATCACGCCACAACTATAAGGAGCAGAGCAGTTGAGGGAAATGTTGGGAAAACGGGAGATGTAACTCAATATAAAATAGCTATAGAAAGTAAATAACCACGTCCATGTGTGAAAAAATCTTTTCTATGGATCAGTTGTCTCGAAATTGATAACAACAAATATGTATACGTCGCTGAATTGTAAAGGTGTTTGATACATTTTAAACCTAACCTTTTTGTAACAATAAAACCCATTTTTTGTAAATAGACAGCAGTTCTACTCATTATTTTAACACTATATAAAAACTAGATGAAGATGCAATAGGTACAGTGACTTTCATAGCTGATTTTATTTTTCTACTTTTATAGCTATATTTTTTGAAAATTAAATATCAAATGGCCATAGACAAATTACAAGTCAATGACAACGTTCTATAAATTATGTTATTTAATGGAACTAAATCTTAATTCAAACATGAATGTTTGTGTTCATAGAGTACCTAAACATTATTTTTTTGCGTCATTTGTAATGATGCAATTTTTCTTTACTCTTTAACATCAAACGTTAAAAGAAATATTTGAAAAGAGGTTTGAAAGATGTATTTATATTGCAATGATATGTTTAGTAATTTTAATTTCATATTTGAGTGAGTATCAGTACGTGTTTGCGTGTGTACCTACGTTTTAGTTATTTAGAAGAAAAACATCTAAAAACCGTTATGTTTACTTGATCATTTCGCGTGATTTAATTCTACGTATAAACACACATTTTATTTGTACTATAGGGACAACTATACAAATAACCTCCGTGAAGAATCATTCAATTAATTTATTAAATTAATCATCCAATCATTATCTGTCGAGTACTTCCTTAGATCATTGCAAACAGACAGGTGATAGAACGAGTGTCTTTCTTTACATACTAACAACGATTATTATTTAAGCATGAAACTACCAAATAATATAAGTAGTATCTTTTTAGATAGTAATTTTATCAAATACAGGACGATCCACTTAAGACTCAAGCCCGTAAATAGTTTAAGAGCAAAGTTAAGTGGAGTGCGTTTAGTCAGCGGCTTACTCGTCAGACTTTTCGTCCCATTAACCCATTAGTCGTTTCCCGTAATTATATTCTGTGGTTTGTGTGGGACGGTCATTGAGACCAACTTTTCTAGAGGCTCTTTGTCTAGACTGGAATGAAGTCACTGAGGCAAAGTCACATAGTTGTATTATATGTAAAGAACGGTTAAGGGCTTGTATACAAAACTGCGATGCGACGCAATGCGAATTCGCAACGCAGAAAATTACGACACGAATTGCTGCGATGCGATTTTGTGAGGCAAGGCGTCTCCCAGGGTGACCATTCCTACGACGACCGTTAACCGTACTAAACGTATTTTGAATTGAAAACTAGGTCGTGACATTAGTCTTAAAAAGAAATGTGCACTTTTATTATTGCTTAGGAGATACAGGAAAAAGAAACAAAGAAGATTTTGGGTTCATCCATTAATTACTATTATGAATCCCGGTGGAATGCGCGATGCGAATCAAATTCGCAAGTTCTTGCGATGCGTAGAGGGAGCTCGCAGATTTTTGCGATGCGACCTCGCATCGCAGTTTTGTGTATAAGCCCTAACCCAAAAATACAAAGATAGAGTATCCCAAAATTTTAGCCATGCCAAATGATCCCCATCTTTTGGAAACCGTTTGGGCAATGCAGTTGGATCATTGGTATATTTAGCAATGTTGTTCATCCACGTGTCCGGTCGCAAATTTTAGGACGCAATTGGATCCAGTTAACTTATCTATGTTATTATAGTCTTGTGATATTGTAAATGAGTTTCTATAGGTATTATAAGCGGGTTTTGTTCATCAGGCATTATTCTCAACTTTCCATAACGGCATCGTACCTAATATATCTGATTTTTTGGAAATTAAATTAACGGTTTCTAAGAAGAATTCGTATGTCTCATTGATTGCTTATATTTACAACTAAAGATCGAAGCAAGTAAAACGCACAACATTCCATTGTTAACCTTGAAAAACGTCATTACATTAAAATGAAACTCACTGCGCACAAGCCACGTGCCAAAGTGCAACGACACTGCATTTTAAACGCTTTTTCGATCAGTGAATAGTGTAATTCAGCTTATTTTTTTTATCTCCCTCGCATCCTGCTTTTGGCGTTCAAATAATACCTACGTCAGTGTTATTAATAAAATGGCGGAATTTTCTTTGTTTTGCATGCATTTTGAGTATGTACACTCATTCGTATGTGACGATTTGAGGTAGGCTATGTTCATAGGATGCTGTAGAACTGATGAGCATGCTATCTGAGTCTGGACAAAAGTTTAATAAATTCTCAACATGATAATTTATGTGGGTAGACAGCTGCCGAGGTTGCGGGGCAACCGCAATAAGACACCGCGGCCTCGGCCTAGAGCAGGAGAAGGAACGGGGGGTTTTTATTCAGTATAGCCTGACACAGTCACAATCATTCCGATCGAGTCGACTTCGATTCGTGAAGAAGCTTAGTTGTCCCACTGTTACTACGTACTAAGAAATTTCAGAATAATTAGGAATTTCAGAAGGAAAATCCTACCGCATATCGAAGTCTTGGCCTAACGAAACAATTCTCTACTTCATTACAAAACAATAAGGTTGAGTTTGACTGATTGGGCATAAGTAAGTAGGTATGGTAGGTTACATACAATACATCGTACACAAAAATGCAAACGGGTTCTACCACATACTCGAGTTGAGTGACGGTAGGTATGCAACCAAGCAAAATAATTTTCTCCGAATTTAATTTCGTTACTTCAAAGTAAGTACCTGCTTACGTATAAGGCACGACGTTTTTGTTGTAATTGCATGATTTAACGCATCCGACACCCACTGGGCTTCTTCGAATTCGACACGCGAATTTTGCGAATTGGTAATTTTTTTCATGTAGCTACATCATGTTAATTTATTGCATCTTCAAAAACTTGGAGTAACTGTGAGATTAATGATGACAGGCCCTTTAATTATTTGTTATTGTGCAAATGTATTTTCAATTTAAGTTTAAAACGAGGATTAAATCTTCTACGTACTTTATTATTTCGTTCGTCGGTTAGTATAGGTATTTTTACACGATCCTTAATTATACTTACATACGTGTAGGTACTGTATGTCTGTGTCATACGGCGAATTGAAAAAAAAAATATCGGACGCAGAGTTCGTTCCTAAATTGAATTTAAATCGAATAAATGACAATAACGTGAAAACAGCGAGATCGTAGGTTTCAGTTCGTGTATTAATTGTACCTACAGAAGGTAACTTGGTAAGGAACTCTTCCTCTGCCCATTTATTAAAATACACATTTACAATCAAATCTAAAGCAGACACAGTGACGTAAGACTAAGTATATTTATTTAAAATAATTATAAAAATGTGTTACTAAGCGATAATTATAAAAGATCGATAGTGAGTGCGTAACAATAACGATAAATTATTGCGATAAATAATGCGGACGATAACTTAGCAAAGATATCGTTGTGCTTTGAGTATCATCGGAGGCGAGCATGTCAAAAATTATATTTTTTTATAAATTGTTATTAAATATTAAATTACTTTTATTTTATATTAGATATCTCTAACAGCCAGTAGTGTCATCACTGGGTTAATTTAATGCAGCGTACCCGATACCGGGCCAACAAAATAAATTAAAGGTTGACTACCACAGATAGGGCCAAGTAGGGTCGATTTTCAGACGAAGTTGCGGTTGCAAGCGATATAATGTATCGCGAGCCCCCGGCCCGGAGCAGACAAAAAACGGGGTGGTTTTTGGTCAGTAACGAGTCTGTCCAGCCATTTGATGATTTTGCCATTCGGGCGAAATATTTCTATTACTACTTACAACTTTCTTTGTTTGGATTGCGAAGAGAATCATTTTGAAAATAAATACTTTTCAGTTATAAAACTTCTTACTTCTCATGAATGAACGTTTTATTAGTAGGACAATCTGGGAGATTTGCCAGCCAGCTACTTAATCACGTCATTACATCTACTTGATCCACGTAGGCTCTGTTGGTTATAGGCGCGAGTAATTGAGACATATTGAGATTTACTCATCATACTTATAAAGTAATATCGACGCTTTTTTAACGTTTCCGTGACTTACTAAAATAGACATTAAATCTATTTATATTTGCTAAGAATAATAGTAGAGAAGATATTTTTATGTAATTACTAATTATACATAATCTGCTATTCCTTAAAGGTCACGGTACATTAGGTGTACAGGTAACATAGAAGAACACCAAAATAATTATCACGAATAAAAAATGTTAAAATATGTGACTTTATTCAACAAATAACGCAGTAGTATAGCAATTAAAAAAATATGTAAGTAAATAGTTTTACCAGACGCTGCGTAATTTAATAACCTATAGAGGTGTCAATCTCAGTGGCAATACTCATTTCGTTCCAGCCATTACCTAAGTTAACTAGTTTAATTAAAAAAGTCTCAGCTCTGACAATTGGGAACTACCATTATGAGTACCTACAGTCTTGAATCGCACACAAATACACGTGGGTTACGAGAGAACTGTCCCAAGAATTGAATATATATTTATTGAGAACGTTTACTTCCTATGCACGCATGCTGGCATGCACGTGCAATTTATAAACTAGCCGATTCGAGTCACACCTACGCACAACCTTGGCCGCTACCAACATAATAATATTATTGTTTGTTTTGGTCTGTGGTTCACGCGTTTACGCGGACCATTTAAAAATGGAATACTAATAATTTTTTTTTCTAATAAACAAAAACAGTGTGAATGTGACTGACCGCCATTTTGTTTACCAAACAGTTATTATCCGGCCCTCTGTTCATTGTTGATTCGTCCTTTAGTTCACGTTCAGCTGTTATTATTGTAATGTTTAACTTTCTCCGTGTTTTTGTTTACTTTGCTCTCAAGCTTGGACGGTTTGTTATACGATCGACATATTGTGTGATCTCTTTTATTTGGCTATTTGCTTAATGATTTTCTACTTGTATTCTAGTCCAACTGTATTCATAGTACTTATAATAAATTATAGACAAATTAATTATCCTGTACCCGAAAAATAAAATAATAAAATACGTTTCATACAAGGATTTTTTTAATTTTATTTTTAGATGCCAAAACACAGGTAATCAATAACCAAAAACATCGAAATATCATCAAATTCAAACATTCATTAACATAAACATCTTGTTAGGTAGATCCCATTATGTGAGGGGTGGCTCTATGAATATTTACATAACGGAGCGCGTCAAAGGTTCAATAACACAAATATTGTCTATTGTTGGAATTGTTCCCCGTCGTGCTGGCATTCGACGTCATACCGAGACATCAGCGGTTGAAGGGCTTCGTAATCTAGGGAAGACCGTGCGCCATTACAAATAAAAGGGTTAATGTTCCCGTTTTATTGCGTTTATTACACATGTAGGCGTATACTGCCTTGCCGTGGAATTTATCAATTTTCTGGCTATACAGAAGATTACCGAGGAGTAAGCGCATTCCATGTTTCTAAATTTGAATTAAGTATGACAGGTATAAAGTCAGATTTAAAAAAAGAATTTATTTTTACTTTTATTTTGGTATTTAAATTTAAAATTCGGTAAATTAATATTATTTGGTAATATTTTTAGTAGGATTTTTTCCTCATGGTGAAGGTAATGTGACGATGTGTGTGTGTGTGTGTGTGAATGTAGGACATTGTATACTAGATAACTCAATGTAATTTTATTATTTGCCTGCATAGGTATTACCTACTTATGTTATTTATTGAAGTAGGTACCTACGACAATGAAACAAAGCATTATTTATTGTTAACATTCATATAAATAAGTACGATTTAAACATTTACAATTTATAATATTTACTTGTGTATTTATGTCTTACATAGGTACCTACATTGTAAATTTTATTGTCCTTAGATTTTTATACCATCGATTGTTTCCAATTTTATTACAAAATATTTATTTTTATCTCTTTTTTTTTATTAATATCACGTCTGTGATAGGGAATTTAAACATTTGATATGGATAAAATGTATCCATTGATAAGTGATATTCTTTATATATACGTACCTTTATTATAAGAACGTAGGCAAAGGTAAATAAATCTTAAGTCTATAGTTATAACTTGCACATTTGCACCACAGATGCGGGTCGCCTATCCACCGCATTGAAATGATTTAGGATTCTATGAAATATTTCAAAGCGAACTATTCTCGCCTTCAGAGATAAAAATAAAACTCCAGGTGCAAAATATATGACAACAAATTACCTACAACAGTTACCTATTTTATCGTTCTGTTATTTATTGTTAAAAACCGTGTAAAAAATGTCATTGTCTCGAGCATATAACGTTATTACGTTTTACAGCGAATTATTATCAACGAAATGTTCTGCATTCCAATACAATTTATCTACTAGTCAAATTCAAATTTCGAATTATGAATTGTCAGTGAAAATGAAACTTTCTGTTTTATTTTTAAATTCTTTGTAAGAGTTGCACTCAATTTTATTACTCATTAAATTTCATAATTCATTCATTCGAATTCTTCGCATTTACCTAATACAAAACATAAATATAAATTACCTTAATTATTATATCGCGAACTCCGAAGGTTTTATTCAAATTTCACGATTACGTTACGTATCACGTTTCGTATCACTTATTTACACAATCTCTACAAACACGTCAGTCTCCGGTCACCAATTCTAACAAACTGGCGTTGTAAACGGTGCGTTTCCGACGAAGTTGGTAATCTTATACAGTCTGTGATAATAAAATTAAAAAAAAAGGAATAAGAAAATAAATAATACGTCGTTGCAACGTTTTACGGTCAACGAATACCTACTACTATCCTACTCATGTTATTAATGTGACAGTTGGTAGGATGTCTAAGTTTTTAACACTTTTCGCTAAAACTGCTGAGCCGATTTGCATGAAATTGTTCTTAGAGAATCCTTTTTATACCTCGGATCAGGTAAAGCCGCTGGCAGCAGCTAGTGCGATAAATGCGTTTGTATTCAGTAACTAAGTTAACTAAACTTCATTAGGTAACGACTAGACTCCATGACATTAACAACTGTTAATTAAATAGAAAGCACTTATAGTAATTAATTGTGAGGTTTTATTTACCTACACTACGGTTTGCACGTGGAATTTCTTATCTCATTTTCGATTACAATGTTGCTCTGTGAGAAGTTAAGATGACATAGGTACTCACATTGGGTATTATTAGCGTTGATTTTAGTATAATGACAAGACAAATGTTTTGTTGTAAACTGTATAGTAGGTACGGGACCTATGCTTCGGTTTTGCAACCTCACGTGGTATTCGCATTCGTAACATTTTTCTAAGTGCTAGTAATATGTCTGTGTGTTCCATACCTTATTTGTTATACCTGCCCCTTGGAGAATAAATTGCGTGATATTACGTATTAAGTTTTTAAATTTATAAAATGTCCTAACTTATCGTTACAGCCATAGATTATACACTTATTTGGCTATATAGCACAGATAATAATGAATTAATAAAATGACCGATATCCATTTCCATTGTGTTTAATTTACCTGTCAAGGTTATCCATTTGTAGGTCGCCGCGCACCAGTCGGTCGTCGAAAGCAATGAATAAATTCGCTTTTTTACGAAAATACGATTTAAACAAATTCTTTTATTACGAATTGGATGTTGGAGAATTCGTTTAATGTGATCCTACATGATATTTTTGTAAGTAAAAAGAAATATGCGAAAGTGTCATCAAATTTGGCATTAAATAATTTAAAGTTTTGATGAGGAAAATAAGCTAAAAACATAATAATTCTAATGTAAACAATAGAGGAAATGATATTACTTATCAACAGTACTCACGTATCTGGGTTTTACAGATGTTAACAACATTTTACACACACTCATACCTTCATTATAAATAAAAATAAATAAATTAATAACAGATTAATAGGTGGTTTGATTTATCCATTTCATCGACAAAATCATGGCCACCTAGAATTTGTGAAGTGTTAGTGAAGTCGAAAATCTTATCAAAACTTTTTTTGTGGTTTGGACACTGTGCTTTGTAGTATTTTATTCATCCAATATTATTTATTATCAACAGGTTAAAAACATTTTTAGGTCAATTCATTGATACAATTTTAATAACAGTAATAGTTGCACTCTGTTATAGTTACCTAGTATTTCCAATATTCAGTTAATTCTAGACACCCAATTTCGATTTATGAATATATTTCGATTTCTTAATTTAGCAAAATAATATTTTAATAACGTTTTAGAGTTCCAAAATGTATGCTAAAAGTAAGTAAATATTTGTTATTTATTTACCCATTGCTTAATTTTATTATTTTATTCTGGGTCTAATGTATTTAGGTAAGTAATTAAAAATAATAATTAGTTATCGGACCGTATTTCTTACGATTTCTTTTTAATATAGGAAGGTAACTACATAATTATTAGATAACGTAGGAACTTTATTAACTTTTTTATATATATGAAATCAAAAAATGACAAATATTTAATATGAACACTAAATAGGTAACTTACTTACCTTGTGTAATTTAAGTTTCCACTTCTTACTCGATTTTATTTCCCGCCAAAAATTACGCGAGCTGACGTGCAGCAACTTTCGTTTCAAATCACTCACTGCGGTAGTGGACTGAACTACTGAATGAAGGCTGACGACCTCAACTTAGTATTTATTTCAAACTGATGAAATATTAAAATGATGATGGTGTACACAAAAGTTACACTTAATATTTTATGCAATCGGGTAGCATTCATAAATATGTCTTACAAATAATCACTAGACAAACAAACTACTTACATGCACAACACAACCGTGTAAATCTGTTTGTCTTGGTTTTTGAATCAGGAATTCGTCGTATTATTTACAATAAATAAAATTGTGGCCTCTATAAATAGAACAAATCGCTAACTGAAATATAAAGAAATTAGCGGCGCTCGTTTATTACATACTAATAATAGGATTTGTTTGCTAAGAACTCGTGTGCTGGCAATTAACAAGAATAACAATCAAATAGATGTGTGTACCTAATCTTTATTCAGTTTAGTTCGACAAAAATATAAATGTACCCATTACAATGATTCACGATTTTTAGATATAATATTAATCAACAATACAGATCGTCAATCAGAATTAATATATTATTTTGGCATTGTGCTCTTAATATCGATTTGAATTTTATATTCCTAATCGATTAATACAAATCGATAGCAACAACTTGTCAGCACTATGCTCATGTCAAATGAAACAGCGGCATTAATTTTCTGTGAGCTGGTGCTACCAGAATAGAAAATAGCAGTAGAAATAACAAAAAAATCTTACATCTTGATTTACTTATAGCTCGATCATCTTTTTTATTAAAGTTAAATACATACGAACATTTTCTTAGATATATAGTAAAACATTTACTGTTGAGTTTGAAATATATAGTATGACAAAATTTTTACGCGTTTTTTTCAAATTTTATGATTTTAACTGGCAACTTTTGAATTGTCTTTTTCAATATTCGTGAAAAAGCTCGTTGTATCGTATTGAGCGATTTCGAGCATTTTGCGTTTAACTATTGTTATATTTTGTGATATTTGTTCGTCTAATCTCATATTTTAGTTGTAAGAGCTAGTTGTTATTAAAAATAACGTCAAACCAAAGTGGTATTACTTTTAAGTTCACAAGTGTATTACTGACAGATCGATTCGGCGTTGCGAAGTTGCAGGTTATATATCGAAATATATATAGTTTCAGTTGTTAATTAGTTGCAAATCATCGAAATGGAGAGCATGGATGTAGCACAAGAAGGAACGTCAGCAGCGTCGACGCCCGCAGGGGAAAATGGTAAGAAAAGTTTTGTTTGACCTGACGGCTTGGGTGTAGGGAAACGTGCTTCGGTTTTTTACACCTTTTTCTGTTCTTTTGTGCTGTAGGCCCTGATAAGAATGTTACGGCGGAAGAGATGACTTCTAGGGACTACTACTTCGATTCTTACGCACATTTCGGCATTCACGAAGAGATGCTGAAAGACGAAGTCCGAACGCTCACATACCGGAATGCTATGTACCACAATAAGCATTTGTTCAAGGGAAAAGTAAGTATCTACTTGTAAGTTACTAAAATGCTACATGCAACTAGTTAAGACCCTATATTAGTGCATCCTGGGTTAGCAACAGTAAGCACCTAATCTCTTTGTTACTAACCCATGTTTTTTGAGGTGTATTTTTATAACCTAAAATTTTGACACATTGTTTACATTTTATTTTGTTAAAACTCATTTTGATATCAATAGTCTTACTAAAAGTTGTTTATTATCAAATTGTTTAATAAATTTACTGAACATTATAGCAGAAATCTGTATAATTTATTATAATGATGGTGATTAAAAATTTGGCGCCATTTTACTGATAACAATATTTTTTTAAACTTATTCTTAATCTTTTGTGGTACACTAAAGATATTTGAAATTGTCTGTTTAGTGGTAATAATGTTATATATTGTGTCACGCAATACCTAAAGAGAATTATAATTGAAGCATGAAATTAAATGTTACTCAACAACCATTTAACTTAGTACTTACAAAGTTATATAAAACCTTGAATAAAAAATCATAGAAGTCAGCGTACACAACAATAAGTGAAGAATTATTCATGTATTAAATGTATGTTGTGTTTCTCAGCTATTAAAACCTTTTTTTTAAAGCATTTGCAATGTGTCTGGATTGCCACTATGCATCACATTAATTATATAACATAATACATAATGTTGATTGGGGTGTTTGAGATCATAATGATGGTGGTACATTTTTTATGGATATAATGTCAATTTATCAATTTTTTAGACTGACAGTAACTTAACCTTAGCTGTTGAAACATGACTGAAATAGCTGTAAGGCCAAGTTTGCAATACCTTAAAGGGCTTATTTTTCAATGGTTAGATAAAAGTTACCTGGATGCTGTCACATTGGAATGTTTGCAGTTGACAGTAAGATAAAAATTATCTGACTATTGAAAAATCAGCCCTAAATAAAATAAAAAATTATACAAATTAAAATAGTTCTTCATGCATGTAACAACAGCATAATAATTCACTTCTTCTCTTCAACAGACGGTCTTGGACATTGGTTGTGGTACGGGCATCCTGTCCATGTTTGCAGCTAAAGCTGGTGCAGCTAAAGTCATTGCTATTGAGTGCTCCAACATTGTAGACCATGCTCGCAAGATCATTGAGGCAAACAGGCTCAGTGATGTCATTGAGATTGTTAAAGGAAAGGTGAGAATGCTTTTTCAATTGCTTTGTTAAATTACATACTTTATTTCTTTTAAACACTTTGTACATAAATAATAACGCTTAATGGAACTTTTTTTATGTGATAGAATGGCAAACAAGCTTGCGGATTAGCTGATGGTAAGCAATCAGCGCGACCAATGGACACCTGTAACACCAAATGAGTTATTATTACGTTGCCGGCCTTTTAGGGATATGGGTTTCGGATAGGGTTAGGAAGGGTTGGGGCAGGGGGAGGGATTTGGTCTGGTAACCTCATTTACACGGCGAAGCACAATGGTGTGATTATATCACGCTAGTTCTTTTTGAGGCCGTTGTATCACTCCCGTCGGTCCGACCCATTCTTGCCAAAGCATGGCTCTCCCACACTTTCCCTTATGGAAAGATTCTAGTATAACTCCTTTGCTATTCCCAGAACATTTGATTTCCTGTTCTATTCAGTTCCATTAATGCAACCATACTACACCTTTTTTTCAAATTCAAATCAGTTGCCAAATCAATAATTTATAAGCATGTAAATCACTTTAAATCATAATATTAATGTATTTCTTTGTACCAGGTTGAGGAGGTAGAGCTTCCTGTAGAAAAGGTTGACATTATCATATCGGAGTGGATGGGCTACTGTCTCTTTTATGAGAGTATGCTGGACACTGTGCTGTATGCTCGTGATAAGTGGCTCGCGGCTGACGGCATGCTCTTCCCAGACAGGTAAGGAAACATCTTTTGTTGAGGAAATTTTTCTAACATGATCAACACAGTATTACTATTTTACTATTGGAGATGGGCTGACTGAAGTTTTAATTAAAACACTTTAAAATTCAATGTTCCAGAGAGTCTATGAAATATACATAAGCCTTGATATATTGACTTTCTGTAGACAAAAACTTACAATGTTTAGGTTTCAAGGTGATGTTTCTTTGTGCTATCAAAAGTATAATGTGATCAATGAACATTTTATTGGCACATTCAAGTTACAATTAGTCATACAAATACATTGCCAATTATTGATACTTTGTAATGACTTTGATTGAAATTGTTTTTTCAGTTATCTTGTGCTAGAATTATAATTGCAAGATAAAGTTGTCATTATATTAAGGCTAAATACCGCATTTGAAATTTAGTTCTATCCAATACTGTTATTGAAATACTAGCGGTCGATGATGACTAGATGTCGATTTTACACCTTTTCTGGACTTCCACGAATATTGAAGACGAAAATTACAATATTGGTCAGCCATTGTTGTAAACGAAAAGTGGCATTAATTTTCTATGAATTTTGAATACAGACTTGTGACCACATTGACTTATTACTTATTTCTAAGGAAGTAAACTATTAATCCAAATGTATCACATTTTTTTTAGTTTATCTAAAAAAAAAATACTTTTAACCTTTTGACTTAAGAACCTATAGAAATAAAAAAATACTTGTGATGTGATAATTTCGACTTGCTATGCCTTGTGTGGCTTCTGGGTACTCTCATTTACATAAAGATCCGTAATACGCGGTAACTGAATAACTGGCTGGCGTGCAACGTGTCGCGTGTTCGACTCCCGCACAAAAAAACTCTTTGTGTGATTGACAAATTACTGTACCGGTTCTAGTTGGGCTGTATATGTATAGGAAATTTTATGTTTGTAAACGCACACACGACACAGGAGTAAATCTCTAGTGTCTGGCAACGTCGAAAAAACAATTATTCCTATTGAAATTTCTTTAAAAGATTTTCATCTCTTCTCTACTATTCTTTTGAAGTATCTCTACAACATGTAATTTTGTCAATAGATGCACACTGTTCATCTGCGGTATTGAGGACCGTCAATACAAGGATGAGAAGATCAACTGGTGGGATGATGTGTACGGCTTTGACATGTCTTCCATCAGGAAAGTGGCCATCTCTGAGCCGCTAGTGGACGTTGTTGATGCTAAACAGGTGAGTTTGAAATTAATAAAAAGATCGAAGCTTCTTCATGTTTTAATGTCGACAGCGAACTTCTAACATGTCCCGCATTGCGGGCCCGTGCGATTATCATTTTTGCTTGTTTGAAATATTAAAAATATTTTAATTCCGACTTTTAATAATATAATTAGTGTCAATAAATATGTAAAATGATTTTGTGACAATATTTTCTAGATAATGCTAATTGCATTTACAATAATTAATTTGTTATTTCAGGTGGTGACCAACTCTTGCTTATTGAAAGAAATAGACCTTTACACAGTCAAAAAGGAAGATCTTAACTTCGAATCCAAGTTCCACCTTCAGGTAAGCACTCACTCTGAAAAACATACTTATTTAATTTAGGGCTGATTTTTCCACAGTCAGATAAATGTATCTGAGGAATAAAATTGTTGCTGTCATTGTCTTATAGAAACACAAGCATTTGCCCGCGACTCCTTTCGCGTGGAATAATGACGTCCTGCAGATTTTTGGTATAAAAACTATCTATGTCCTTTCTCGAGTTCCAAACTATGTCTGTACCAATTTTACAGAAATCGGGTCATTAGTTTAGGCGTGAAGAAAAGATGGACAGACAGAGTTACTTATATCAGTACAGATTCTGATGCGACAGCAGCATAATTATTCTCCAGGTCACCTTCATCTAACGATTGAAAAATCAGCCCTTAAACTTGTATAAAAATAATACTATGAGCCTGATCTCGTCTTGCATAATGCACTGTATATTACAATAGGGAGTCGTGTTTCTATTTTAATAGGAATTAAGATAATCCAATAATATTTTTCTAGTTCTTACGCAGTTGCATTCAAATATAATCCTTTATGTATCCAGGTACGTCGTAACGACTTCATCCAGGCTCTAGTGACATTCTTTAACGTGGAGTTCACGAAGTCTCACAAGCGGCTCGGGTTCAGCACGGCGCCCGAGGCTCCCTACACGCACTGGAAGCAGACCGTCTTCTACTTCGACGATTATATGACTGTAAGTATCTAAGTGACTTAATAATGAATAAACAGACATTATAATCGTCAGCGTATTTAAGCCTATAGCAGTGCAAAATACCTTCTCACACAGATAAGGATTCAGAATTTATCCTAATACTCAAATGTTCTATAAAAAGTCTAAGCTTCCTAGTGGTAGGAATGGGTAAGGATGTTAATGTTTAGTCTTTTTCGTCGCAAACTTAGCAAAACCTTTTAAACACAGGTAAAGAAATTCGAAGAGATCACAGGCACGTTTTCGATGCATCAGAACGCGAGGAACAACCGCGATCTTGATTTTGAGATAGAAATCGATTTCAAAGGCGAACTGTGTCAAGTTCGAGAGAAGAACCACTACAGGATGCGCTGATCTAGCAGCAGGCCATGGCGCTACATGAAAACCAGCCTTCATAATTACCGGTACACTTCATGAATACAAGACTCCTTTACCACAAAGCCTCATTTCTTACTGGTCAAATAACCCATCATTTATACCTGTACCTTCAATATCTATGTATGTATGTCCAATACGTAAAAATTAAGTGTTTGCCACTGGCATACTTAAAAAATACAAATTAAAATCTATTCTGTGTAACAAGTCATAAAGATTAACTTTGATTGGAACTGTCAAGTTAAAAAGCGATGTTTAGTATTTTGATCTTCTGTTCTTTTTCTACTGAAAATTAGCGGAAAATCGAATTGACTTTCTTGTCGTTAGCAAAATGGTGTGAACTAGATTTTTGGCAATGCTTACACACCTGTATTTCGTAGTGGTAAGGGCTATGGTCGCTTGTCTAAAGAAATTTGTGTGGACATAATTTTTTTCACATGATTTTTTATCGTTATATAATATTTTTTTTGTATAAACCTAAGGCTATATGTGCCTGCTAATTCCATTACTATTTGTTGGAGAATGGCTAAATTCACCCTGAAGCAAGTCTCTAAGATGGATGCGATTTCATTTATCATATAAATGGCCTAACTCTAGTCTTTTCTTGCATGTTTTACAATTGGTAGTTTTTAAACAATTTGACCTGGTGTCGTAATTAATTGACTTTTTTCTACAGCAGAGCTGCTAATAGGTCAATGTTAATTTTAGTTAGGCTGTTCCTATGAAAGACTTCTGTCATTTTGAAACTGTGGTAATTCATCATTGTTCCTTTATGTTTCCATCTACATTTTTTGTATGGTTCATGTTGTGAACCTTAATGTTTAAGATATCATTGTCGCTTTGTATATAAGGGCAAATATATAAATGTCCGAAGGCTGGTAACTATAGTAAACGAATTTTGTAATACCATGAATATTAAGAAATAAAATGGTCGCTGAGTAAATTTTAATTAATTAAAATCTAGGTTGTACCAACTCACTTTATTCATTCAGTGTATAAGTACTTTGTTTCTGTGTGATACGATAATTTTTGTTTTTGATATGTTTCATTGATGTATGCTTGAGTGGTCACAGATCTAAATACAATGTGCAGTCTAGCTAGAATGTTTATTTCTATATTATAAAATAAGGTTAACATTGCAATAGTGATCGTTTTAGTGTGGACGAATCGAATACGCAATAATCGACTAAATATTTGATAAATAGGCGATTGTACCTTTCAGTATTTTTGTTTGTTTAATTGTCGGTTTGAATAGAGTGAGTTGGGGACGTTTGACGATGTTTAAGAGCTAAGTAAGGTATCTCACTTCTGTATGACCGCCTAAAGGGTCCCGACAATGGGAATTAAATATATGTAGAATTATAGACATTCATTACACTGTTATACTTGTACTGAGACTTTGACGTGTTGATGGCAGTTTTGAACGTTGAAAATTAATATCCACAAGAACCCAGTAACTGTAGTTTTGCTATACATTTTAATACGTGTTTTGTATCCCCATTTTTATTGAAACATAGTATGGATGGGTCCTGGTGGATTTTGCGCCAGTTATGTTTAATTTAAAAACAGAATGCAGATATGGGCAGTCTGTACTTCGTTAAACAGATAATTGGACTGATATTCGTAATAATTGCTACCTAAAAATAATATTGATTCGAATATTCGCAAAATGTTGTATAAAATAAAGTTATACGAGTTTGTCTTATCTATTGATAGCAAATATAATTTAGTGAGGCTCTCTATTCTAAGCATATTGTGGAGTTTTCTAAATTTGTTTATAAAATCTCATTCTTTTTCCTAGAAGATGTAATTACGTACTTAACACCGAATGTGGTTCCAAGTTTTGATTCCATTGCGAATGATTCAGTAAGACCAGTTTACGGAAGATTAAAAAAAAATTGCTCAACATTGCCCCAAATTCGTTCAAAACTGCTATTAACAAAAGATTGTAGTTGAATGCAGCACTCCATGTAATAATATAATAAGGTTGATTCAGCCTCTCATGCCAATGTGCCACTCGGTGGCGTTATCTTATTTCAACAGTTTAGCGACTGTGTATGGTGTACGTATATTTGTGGTGCATTCATGAATAAGTACCTATAAGGAATGGGTTGTTTTATTTTTGCGCCTCTCTATTTGTAGATAATCCCCTATTATTTAGATAATCGACATCGATCCTCGCGTCAACGTTCCCATCCCTATCATGGATGGTTAGAAGTCAACGGTACGATTTCTGCGAAACTTTCTACCTCGCACAGCAAAACATAGGAATAATCTTTTGGCGGCTATATTCTTAACACATTCAGTGCCCCCGACGCGTATGTGCGTGCGAGGAAACGCACATACGCGTCGGGGGCACTGAATGTGTTAAGCAAGCATATTCTTTTAGGCTGACAATGCGCCTGCGACTTCTCTGGTGTTCTAGGTGTCAATGGGCGGCGCTGATCACTTACCATCAGGCGATCCAAATATTCGTTGGCCAGTGTTGTGAATATTCCAAACGATCGTAGTAATAATATTTTATCTACACAAACTCAAGTTGGTTTTATATAGTGTTTTGTTAAATGAAATAACTATAAGTTTTGTAAAATGGATATATTGACTATGATTTTATTTTTCTTATGAATTACAAGCTATTTAAATCCCGTTGCATCAAACTAAACAAGGAAGCTTGCTGTCTGGTAAACTATGAAATCTTAAGAAAAATCTACAGTAAAAAGCAAGTCTTATTAAAAACCATCACGTACATCTGATATTTAAAATACCTGGCTAAATTATCTTGTTAGCAATCTTTTCTTCAAAAGTTTACATGTTACAAGCATTGTAAACGAAATATTTTCTACGACTTTCATGAGAACAAACTTTCTCACAAACTGTATAAGCACCTACATATTATCAGTTTGATGCAATCGGGAATGTAACAGTTACACAAATTACGATCTTATAACTACATGAATTAGGTCGATTACACAGCAACAGCCGGTACGACGGGTGCGCCTTGCGGGTTATTCTTGTATAGGTCCACACAGCAGCAGTTTGAGATCAGGTCGTGTTCCTGGCAAGAGTTCGCATACAGGAACTTGCAGTCAGTCTTGCCACAGTAAGGGTTGACTGGAAAATTGAAATGAGCAAATATTACAGGTAAGTATTTTCTTGGAAGTGTTTTCTCTTCAAAACTTAGTAGGAACATTAAGTCTGTCGAGCAGTTTATGATTGCGATAACAATATTGTAAACATTTTGGGTTGGTGGTGATAGACGTTCAGTGTAGTTAATTATTGCTGTTCTATATAAATCTTAAATTAGAACAAAACCTGAATTGGTTCGCATTGAACATTATTGTTAACTAGCTTTTGCCCGAGACTTGTTCGCGTGGTATAGTGACTTCCTGCAGAGTTTTGGTTCAAAAACTATTCTATGTCCTATCTCGAGTTCAAACTATGGCGATGCCAAATTTCACACGAATTGGTTCAGTAGTTTAGGTGTGAAGAAATGGCAGACAGACAGAGTTACTTTCGCGTTTCAACGACGTCAGTAGTTACGCCTGTGCAATTCATGTTAGCAATTAAATGTCAGTTATGTATTATAACATTTTTTGTACAAGTATTTATCAATATCAACTTACACACAGAACCGCAGCAGCATGCATCGTGAGCCTGCTTTTGGTAGCAGTAGCTGTACACTGAAGAGTCACACAGGGGGCATCCGGGGTGGGCCCCAGGTGGTCCGGGTGGGCCGTAATGACCCTGTCCGTAATGCCCTTGTCCATACTGCCCCTGTCCCGGGTAGTAGCCGGGCCCCGTCGGATACGGGTAGTTGCCATAGTTGCCTCCTAACAAAAAGTCCAGTACTTCTCTTATTCCGAAACCTGTTGGTGAATGTTAGATGATGATGATTGTTAGGTTGTATACCGATGCGATGGGCCCTTGAGTTTGGTGAAGTATATAAGTTGGTGAACCCATTAATAGTTAGGTATGTAGGTATGTAGTGCTTGTTTTGAATGACAACATGATTAATGCGCGGTGTAGGGTATCTTATAATGGTGCTTATGTGATTATGTTAAATAAGTAAGCACTAAGTTGATTAAATAAACATTATAAACCGATTTATTTGTAGGTAGCTTCTATAATTTTGCCAATCAATGCCGCATTTTACCTACTTATTGTCATGAAAATCAAACTCTAGCTAGTGTGACTTGAAATTAGTCGAATTATAGATATTAAACTAATGTTGAAAATACATCAATTTTGGAAACCATAAAAGTAATCGGAATGTGTGAATGATTTTGTTTATTTTTTGTTTGGACTAAATTGTGTTATAAAAATAATACGAACGCTTAATTCACACGATTCACATACGAACAATAACGATAAATTTAAAATAAGTAGACCTTGATTTTACATGCAGTTTGAGTACAAATCGCCCTTAACTATATGGGAAGCGAATCACTCATTAGTACGTTTGTTTAATAATATTATTTCTCAGTAATGTGAAACAGATATGGATCTTATAAGTTAATTAATTCGCATCTGAGTAATTGTAGAACAATATCAGTTTTAATAGACAAAAATTAAGAGTACCGGCGACCTTGCAATGTTTCCTTATTTTGGTAATTAGTCTAGGTTTATAATTAACGCTACTTTACCATGACGTGTATTCATTGTGAAGATGACACGTTGGTTTTTTTTTACGCAGAAAAAAGAGGACAAGTATCTATAATGTAATTCATTGTTTTTTTTTGGTTGTCTACGTAAATAGGCGATGAGATGAGAAGGTCTATTTTCAGTCAAGTTTGTAATAAATTACAATTAGATATTTATAATGGATATGATTCTTCTATTATTATCTATGCTTGGTACTAAGGTTTATTAGGTTTAGGGTATCTACCTACCGGCTATCTTTCAGAACAATGTACCTATGTAGCAGAGATTATCAGTAAGTCTTTGAATTAACATTGATCTGGATTTAGGTAGGTATCCAAAAAGATTTAGCCGGTTTTATTCGTCATTTTTTGGTATAGCAACATAATACTTATGTAAATTACCAAAGGTAACAACATATAATTACAAGAGCATAATGTTTTGATAAGTAGGTACCTACTTACATAACTATGTAAGTTTTCTGTTTACACGTAAAGCACTGAATATTAATGTGTCCCTTCGTCCAGCATACTCACCATGGAATCCTGATATTTCATGAATGTCAAAAAACTGTTCTGAAATAGTGCTAAATAGTGCCCAAAGGAAAAAAATAGTGCTCTTGTACTTGCGAAGTTATAGCCATAGTTCGATGAGTATGCTGGACGAAGGTTTCGCCCAGCATACTCACCTCCGTCCGGAGAATCTGTATACGCTTCAAACATAATTCATACTTCAAAAAATAGTTCCCAAATAGTGCCAAACGCTGCCCAAAAAGAAAAAACAGTGCTCGAATAACTTCGGGGTTATAGGCTTCGTTCAGCGAGTATGCTGGGCGTAGGTTCTACGCCCAGCATACTCACCTCAGTGCGCGAATATCGAACGAGCTATAGGTACAACTTACGTCTCAAAAAATTGTGCTTGAAATAGTGCCCAATATCAGTCCAATTTTTGCTTGACTTTTGATCTAGAAAACCATTAAATTTGATTGTAAACTTCTACATACATTACATTGAGTACAGTCGAATACAATATTATTAACTTTCTTTCTAACAATTTTTGTCTTGTGTAAATTATTAATTGTCTATGTAAGGGAGTATTTACTTTAGAATCGCAATATTATTAATTACACATTATTTTAATAATACTTTATAATAATATGATTAGGCCTTTTTCTATTTACATTGATTATATTATGAATGTTAACAAAAGCTGTGAACTAGTTAACTAGAATTCTGATTACTTTGGCCCTTTAAATAGTAATAAATAACGTAAGTAATTAAAAATGTTTTTTATTGCTAAACCTTTCATTGATGAAACTATTGGAAAGAGTTTTAAAAATTTGTATAACTATGTCACAGTACTAGTTTTGACTGGTTATAAGTTTTGCCTGCAACATATATACAAAAAGAAACTGTATAATTTCCTTTTTACAATTTTTCAAGATATTAATTTTATTGGCTGCAAATGACTGTTTTTATTCAGACAAACACACAATGCAATGAAGTAATAGACTTCATTTACGCTTAAAGTTTCATTCATTTATTATTATTTATAAAATATATAATAATGCATTTAATCGAAAGTTTTTGACATGTGAGAAAATACCATAATTATTTCCAATAACATGAAGTCTACAATTAGAAAGTTTAATATTTTTGTCCAAAAACATGTGTCGACGACTGTACCCCATTTTACGTTAGTATGTAGAAGTTTACATTAAAATTTAATGGTTTTCTAAGTCAAAAGTCAAGCAAAAATTGGACTGATATTGGGCACTATTTCAAGCACAATTTTTTGAGACGTAAGTTGTACCTATAGCTCGTTCGATATTCGCGCACTGAGGTGAGTATGCTGGGCGTAGAACCTACGCCCAGCATACTCGCTGAACGAAGCCTATAACTCCGAAGTTATTCGAGCACTGTTTTTTCTTTTTGGGCACCGTTTGGCACTATTTGGGAACTATTTTTTGAAGTATGAATTATGTTTGAAGCGTATACAGATTCTCCGGACGGAGGTGAGTATGCTGGGTGAAACCTTCGTCCAGCATACTCATCGAACTATGGCTATAACTTCGCAAGTACAAGAGCACTATTTTTTTCCTTTGAGCACTATTTAGCACTATTTCAGACTAGTTTTTTGACATTCATGAAATATCAGGATTCCATGGTGAGTATGCTGGACGAAGGGACACAATATTAATTTAGCGGAACAAATAGCTTTAAATGTCTTCCATTAATTTATTAATTAATGCTTCTAAAATTAAATTGACCTAGGTACAAATAGATGCTATTAGACACGATAGCCACTAAGCTGGGTACCTACCTACCGAAGTTTATTTAGATAAGTAGGTAGGTGTACTTAATACTTCTTTCCTTTAGTGCATTGTGCAGTGTGCAGATTATATTAATATTGTCTGTGGAAGCCGTAGGCCTTTTGCTGTAAGAGTGGAAATTTACCAAAATAATGGATTCATTCGTCTTGGACGAGGCGGGAGTGTCAGACTGTTATTGGCTAAAAACGCCGTTCCAATTTCGGCCATGATGCGGATCGAGAAGAACTGGGAAACTCTTTTCTCCTTCTGCGAATTAATGATGGTCGCAAAGAAGGTAGAGCGCGAGAGAGAGAGATATTCTCCTCAGCGACACTCCAGGCAGCGTGCTCCACACATCGTAAGCGTGGGACTGCGGCCGGTGAGCAAGGAGAGCTCACCGCCCGACCAGAACCAGACTCGCGCTCCGTGCGCGCCTCAAAGAGCTAGTAGGCCACCACAGATAGCCCAGTGTAAATGGCCAGTAGGCCCAATAGAGTCGATGTTTAGCTGGAGTTGCGGGGCAAGCATAATAAGGTATCCCGGCCTGAAGCAGGAGAAGGTACGGGTGGTTTTTAGTTAGAAAGAGTTTGACACTCAATTTCGTCTCGTCCAGGTTGAGAGAAGTCATTTGATGATTTCTTGTATTGTTTAACTTAAGTTTATGTTTGTACGTATAATGTACATAACGCTAGATCACCGCTGTATGCGTATTTGTGTAACATATAAGTTTTATAAATAAAGTATAATATAAGTAGCAATATAAATTTAAAGTTAATTAAGATGGCAAATGTAATTATATAGGTGGACAAATATTATCCATGACACAACTTATAATGTCAATTCATGCAGTTAAGTTTGATTCTTTGAACCTTAATCCTTGCTGTGATACTTATATCATAAATCGATCATCTTCAATCCATTCATCCATTTAATGACATGCTTAGCTTGTTTCATGACATTTGGTAATGATATGAATCCCATGCTCATGTGTAAATGTACCAATGTATGTCAGTTTGTGAATGTGATGACAATCATAGACAACTTACCGCCCAGTTGATTTCGACTTATTTCGTAGTTCGTGGGCTGAATACCTGATTGAGATTCAAGTTCATATAACTTTCCTAATAATAAAGATCTTGATTTCTCAGTACAAGTAGATAATACTACTTAATAAAACAATATCTAATTTAGTTAGGGCTAGTTTTTCAATAGGTAGTCAGATAAATGTTAACTGAGAAATAAAATGAATGCTGTCACTGTCTTATACAAACATTCTGACGCGACAGTATCATAATTATTATTCCCCAGATAACTTTTATCTAAGTGATCAATTGATAATTGAAAACTCAGCCCTTAAAATATTTTTATGGCAGGCTTATGGTTAGAATAATTTATGTAAGTAGTACCTAAGTAGGTAAGGTATCTGAGTTTTGAAATTCTCTTTTGCACAAACATAACGGCCAAAATTTAGATATTTTGAAAAATACTTTACCTTTTTCAAATACATATTATATTAATATCCTAATTTTATATTTTGGTTTTCGAGCAAGAGGTTCTTTATCTCGTACCTAAGGGTTATCTCTAAGCAAATCTTTGTTCACAGTCGTTTTTATTTTGGTTATAAATTAGCTTGTTTGTATTGTACCTAATACCACACTTTTAAATAAATTTAAAAAACTACCAACCTTTTTCGATTTCTAAACTTTTGGATAGTTCCGTCAGATTTTTTAGAAAATATAAGTAAGTAAATAAATAGTAAAGTGGTCTACATTTATTTAAAGTTTTTACATAATAAATATTTTATAAAAGATAATTCGTTTTAAACTACTTAGGTATTGAAAATAATTTCTTACTCGTATAAATTACCGTTAACATAAAATATTCCGACATAAACAACGGTGTAGAAATATTTAAAAATAGAATACTCACCATCACTCATAGCCAGTGTTGCCGCAAAAATTATAAAGAAAACCTTTTTGTACATTTTTCCAACAAACTTATGAACGTTCACAGTAAGTAATTGAAAATAAAAATAATATTAAAGATGTAAGTTTATGTTTGTGCGTGTGTTTGGCACGGTCGCTGTTCAAGAGCGTCGTGTAAATAATAAAATAAACCACTTCGGCTTAGGAAGCTGGATTTACCGGTGCAGTCGAGCGCAAAAGTGGTGAGTCAAGATTTAGATAAAAATGTTTATGGAGAACTAGACACGTCGGATGAACTTAGTTCCTTATTTGGCAGAAAAAACTACTTTGCGTAATTAACACTGTACGTTTTTGTGACTATTGTTAGGTATTTGTGAAGTTTTTAATTCAGAGATGACTGCACGGTTGGCTCGGGGGCTGGGCAACTGGCTGCCGCGCAAGGTGTTGCGGGTTCGATTCCAGCACGCTCTTTGATCCAATAATTGTTGTTCCGGGTCTGGGTGTGATGTGTTTGTGAAATTGTATGTTTGTAAACGCACGCACCCGGAGAAAATCCTAATGTGGGACCATAAAAGATAAAAAACAGAACCTGTGTTTCATACAGCTATTTTTTTTTAAACTGATGAATAAAAGAAAAACTACCAAATAAGTTCCGAAATCCCAATAGTTTTATCAAAGGCGGTGCCACAGGGCGGTGCCCTACTTAAAAAAATAGGTACCTACTCCTGTTTGTTCACATGAGACGAAGTATTATACAAAATGTGTACAGGATTATGTATTGTGCGATTGTGTGTGATGTGTGATTTGGGTTTTTACGTCAAAGAACACACTTACACACTTATTTTTTTACAAACTTACTTACTTACTTTTATCTATTGTTAAATTAGTAAATATATTAATTGAAATATTTTTAGGTAGGTACAAGTCGAAATAATTAGTTTTTGACATAGTTTTTTGAGCAATTTCGCATGTTGTTCTTTGAGGTCATGGTATTGGTACGGTCGAGTCGACGTATTCGTGTCGCCCACACTAAACCTAATACAGCAATACTAATCCTAGTACTTTTGTTCACAACAGTACATCAAACTGCATATTACTCCGTGCAAGGGATTTTGCAGTTGTCCTTAACATCTGAACGTTCTCTATAGATTATCTAATTACGAAGGGTATGAGCAGGACTAGTCGCTACGTAATCTTATGACATTTAATGACAGGAAACCGTACCTATATCTCAAGGTTCGTTTATATCCCTCTAATAACGTAGGTATTCTAAAATAAATGCAGTTTTTAGTTTATTAGACATCATAGTAACTGTAATAAAATAAACAATTTTCTTAAAGAGTTTGTTATGGATTGGTCTTTGGTTAATTTTTTTCTAGTTTTTATGTAAGTAGGTACTTACTTTTTGAAAGGAAAAGTATAACATTTTTTGTTAAGTAAATTTTATAATTTTTTTCGTCATAACTGCTAAGGCGCGGATTTTGCCGAGTGAATTGGTTGCTTATAGGTAGGTGTCTTCCATCGTAGGTCGCATCATGGCTTACCACCAGGCGTGATATCTACTAAACGCCAGCAAATTCTCTAGACAATAGGAGTTTCTTATATATGGTTCATCGGCGGTTCCAATGATTACCCCCTATATACAAACTTACAAAATTTACCCCCCTATTGATAATATTAGTATAGACTACATAGTATAAAACAAAGTCGCTTTCTATGTCTCTGTATCCCTATGTAGGTATGCTTAAATCTTTAAAACTACGCAACAGATTTTGATGCGTCTTTTTTGTAGATAGACTGATGGAAGAGGAAGGATTCAAGTATAATAACATCCATTAAATAGTGGAGATATTTATTATCACTATTACACACGTGGCGTGCGAAGTCGGGGAGGGTCGCTAGTAAATACATAAATAAAAGTTCATAGTCCTAAAATTAATAAACGTAGTTATTTTTCATAGTATACAAAGTACGAGAAATTTTCTCCAAGCTAAAATTAAGATTATAGAGTAAAATTATTAGCAATAAATTGCCTATGTTCAATATAAAGCGCGTCTCCAAGATAATCAGCTAGTAAACAACCGGACTTTACATCTGCCAGTCCGATATCGACAGGTTTATAACGATTAAGGCTTTTATTAGGATTCCGTAGGTAAACAAAGAAACTTTTAGCGACTGTCTAGATAACTTACGAAGTACGATTGGTTTTAAAAATGTTTCTAAGTAGGTAGATACTAAATATTAATGTTTCCATTCAGATCCTGAATGATACATACACAGATAACATACTGAATGGGGAAATTTTAGGCCCAGTTTAAGACAAAAGTAAAGGTTTTAAACAGGAGACATGTGTGAATTTGGATTTGAAGACATTCTAAAATCTCCTTATTAATTCTTCTGTATTTGTAGATTCGTTACGAAAAATGCTCTTAATGCTAAAAATGGTCAAGTCCAAAATCTTGGGAAATACAGAACCTATTTTTAACTTGATAATAATATGAAAAACTTGAATATAAAATTTAAAAAAAAGAAATGAGTAATTTTTATTTTACATCATCATCATCAAGTTTGGGAGAGCCATGCTTTGGCACGAATGGGTCTGCTCGACCGGAGTGATACCACGGCCTCACAGAAAACCGGCGTGAAACAACCATAGCGTTGTGTTTCGCTGTGTGAGTGAGGTTACCGGAGGCCCAATCCTTCACGCCCCCAATCCCTCCTCCTCAAAAGTCGGCAACGCACTCGTAAATCATCCGTTGCGGTCGTCCATGGGCGGCGCTGATTGCTAACCATCAGGTAATCAGTCTGCTCGTTTGCCGATCTGTTGCCAAGACCCCAATGCTGAGCAAAGGCCTTTTCTGTGTCACAGAGAAGGTTTGAGCATTAAACTTGAGCACGAACTTAATTTAGTTTTTTTTAGATCTTGATATATAATGTAGGTATACCAGTAACATACCTAAAGAAGTATTCACGATTTCCAATATGAAAGAACTTACCTATGCCACGTAAATGCTCTAAAGGCGACTTAGTATTTCACTTAAATCACAGACGCCTTTATTCTAAGGAGGTTTTAATTCACAATGCGTCGCACAACTGATCACTTTACCAAAAGTTTACAAACAAAACATCGAATATAAAGAACCCGCATTGTAACAAGAAATGCGGCCTTAACCTATTAATAGTCTCTATGTCGACCGGGTAGAGGTGTATGACCCGCGTCTGAACCTCGGGTACCGTTCGCAAACCTGTCTCACACAAGTTGAGGTATACATTTTATTACATTTTGTTGACCACTTTGTTGTTAAATGTTTATGACGTCAGTACTTTGTGTTCTTATATGTGGCTATGGAGAAAAGTACAATTTGACATCATCTATATTCTTTACTAGCTTCTGTTGCTCCGTTTCACTCGGTGCTCGGCTGTTACAAATCGTAGCGTGATGTTGTATAGCCTAAAGCCTTCCTCGAATAATTTAGGTCCTAAAAAACACAAAAAGAATTATTCAATTTGAACTAATAGTCTTGGAGATTAGCGCTCTCAAGCTTTATAATATTAGTATACCTAGGCGAGGGAATTTCAAAACCTCAATAAGGGATAGACCAGGCCTCAGTGCTCTTTTGTTTTACCTAAACCTCCTCAATCCACTCAATACTCCAGGAGTGTACTCAGAAGGGCTGCATTTTCGTGTTTCCAAGGAAGCATACACTTTAGCAGAAGATGTGGTTTGTTAAGATTTTTTGTATTAGGTACACAGGGTTGCAAAGTTATTTGCGTTGGTTGTTAATTCCCTATTAACAACCAACGCAAATATTATATTGACGTTTCAGTCCTCAAAAAAAAATCTGTGTAGTTATTATGTACAATGTACAATACACTCTAACTGATAGGGATTATTGATTGTATGTATTACGAGAGATAGGATCATTATTATTAGGAAAGGGATCGCCTACATTTATAGTACGATACGTAGCATACCTAGGCATGGACAGATTCAGCCGTGTTGCAGGGTAAGTCCAAAAAGGTGCCGTGCCTCGGCATGGAGCAGGAAAAGGAGCGGTTTTTAGTCAGTAAGAGTCTTAAAGTCTGGGCGAGAGAAGCCATTTGATGAATTTGCCTCTCACAAAAAAGGCAGGGACAGATTAAAAAGTTACATCACAGATAAGCCATGTAGGTTTTCAAATTATGTTCTTACTGGCTACTATCGCGCTGTTTCACCCGATGCTCAGCTCCTACAGATTGTATCGTGATGTTTTATAGCCTATAGCACTCAGGAACATTGTAGCTATTTAGCAGTGCAAGAATTTTGGAAATCCGCCCAGCGGTTCCAAAGATTACCCCCTACATACAAACTTACAAATTTTACCTCTTTATAATATTAGTATAGTATTTATAGTAGGCTGCGCGACGTCGCCGCGTCCGCGCACACTGCTCATGAGGAGGAGCCCCTCTGTGGTTCGAAACTAGTAGAGCTTTTCTCAATATTTACACGTGAGTAACCCGCGATTTTTAGTTAATTTAGTATGTCTCACGATAGTTATTATAAAACAATATTAGTATAGATTTAACTGGATTAAGATTTATCATCGGACTTTAAACTCGGATGCCAAACATGAATTCTCTTAACTTATTAAGATTTTTTCCACGTCACTAAGCGCATAGCGGTCCGCACAACTAGCAACTCGTTTAGAAAAAAATTGAAAGCATCTACATTCACTTATCAAAAACCTCTTAAGCTAATCATTTATCTACTACTTAATTAGACTTTATTTTATCTGATTATAAGAGTTATTTTGCCCTACATCGTTCAATCAAATGTAAGGTACCGTTGCTAACGGTATTCGTATAAAAAGTACATTAAACTATTAATACCTTAATTGGTGTGGGTCTAATGTTCATATACGGACACCAGCAAATCAAGTTAATCTTACCTGTCTATTTTTCAATCGTATTGCAACGAGATAAGGTTCACGCTTGAGTAAAAATATGACAGGTGAGGGTAGCTTGTTGTGCAAGTAACTATACGAAGAATAGTGTTTTGAAAACTGGAAAAAAAGGTTCTATTAAGAATTGTGTTCTGATTTATTTTAACAACATATTATGTCATCAAACCCCAAGCGAACGCCGGCGTCTGTAGACCTATTGTTCTTCTATTGTCTCTCTAATTACCACGATTGAAAGGATTAGATTTACAGAAATTATTGCAGACTGCTTTACGGTTCCAAGCGCGAAATAATTTACAATCATTTATAATGTTGACTGCACGGTTGACGCGTTGGCTGGGCAACTGGCTGTTGTGCAACGTGACGCGGCTTATTCCCACACGGAACAATTCTTTGTGTGATCTACAAATTGTTTTGGATCTGGGTGTCTTGTGTATGTTTGTAAATGCACTCACGAAACAGGAGAGGAAATTCTTGGGTAGGGCAAAAAAAACATTGCAGGCTAATTCAGAGCTTTCCATCTACAAAAATCGCTTACTATCAGGCGACCGTAGCGAAAATCCGCTAATGGGTCAATAAAAATGGCAAATAAGATAATCAGGGCTTCCTTTAAAATCCCAAGGCACCATAAACTAACATAAGCCTGACAGTATGGGTTTAATTTATTTAACGTGATGGACCGTTTCAGTTAAACTTTAGGTAGAGTATTGGATCCATAGACAAACTACTTCATGTTGTAATTTATTCAAAAACCAACAGGGCTGCAAATGAACATACGAAACTCGCAGTGCCGGATTAGCCACGTAGCAAGAGTAGCAAATGCTACGGGCCCCGCGGACTGGAGGGCCCCGCGCTCAAATAGGTACCTATAGTATATCCTAATTACACCACTTCAACAGCAAGACCTATGTAGAAAATGTTTTGTTTACAAAACTAGTACCAAACTGCAAGTAATTTTATTTTTTTCTTAACGAAATAAATGAAAAAAGATAAATAGTCGGTATTTTGTATGTGTAAGAAAAGGAAAGCGAGTATCTGTCCGCTCGGCTGGTGCCATTGGCGGGCAAACGGAGCCGACGCGAACTGCGCGCACGGCTATTTTCGCCTCAGCTCTAGGTATAATATCTATCACGAAAAATGTTAGTATCAAAATGAACAACAATAATTTGAAATTGTACCACATCTTTTAAATTGAGCGCTAGCCACACACAAGTTATGTGTTGTACTACTTGCACTGCACTAAACACAAGTTGGCAACACTGCAAAACCATTTGGGAAATTCCATGATATTGTCATCGATCGAGCTAGCCGTAACTCGAACAAATAAATTAGGATTCTATTGACTATCAAACAATAAGAAATTGATAAACACTTTCCTTTGACTCAATATAAAAAACTACTAAGCACTTTAAAATGTGCAAATGTGAACTATTTGTGAGAAAAGTTGTCTTGACATTGCTTCAAGTAGATACTGTTTTCGTGATTGACATAGCGCTGTGTGCAATTCATTCAATTATCTTTTTACTGACTTCAAAAAAGGAGGGGGTACTAACATAGTACCCCCTCCTTTTGACTTCGACTGATTGTTTTTTTTTGTATATTCACCGATTACTCCGCCATTTATAAACCAATTTCCAAAATTCTTGTTTTGTTTGAAAGGTTATACTCCCGAGAGGGTCCCCTTTTTAATGAGGTCGGGATCTGATGATGGAATCCTAGGGAAACCGAGGGGAACTTTCGAAAATTGTAGGGGCGAGTAGTGCTACAACTTGCCGATAGTCGAAGTTGACCTGATGATGGAGCCGGAAGACAGTTGAAGGATCTCCTTGATTATTTGAAGTAGTTAAGTATCTTGTGTTTCTTATTGGTGAGCACTTTGCACCAAATAGGTCGTGACTGCCATTAGGGGTCTGATGATGAGAACGAAGGACAGCTTATAGGGAACTCCTGAACGGTTCACAGTAACTACCTCGTGTTTGCACTTAATTCATTTATATTGATGAGAACTTTGCACCTATATGGATTACGTAAGTATATTGAAGGTCTGCAGTATAAATGATGATGGAGACCATTGACAGTCGAGGGAATTCCTCAGCGATTTACAGCACTGAACACTGACTAACTCAGGACTACTACTATTATCGTGATTTTCGGTCTCAAGTTGTCGTCGTCTTCTCTTTCGAAAACCATTATCCTTGCTTGCTCTGCCAAGTGAATCATCCAAGTCATACCAAACAGCAACAGTATTAGAAAAATATTGGTCAGTGCCTCCTAATCATCAAACTAACAATAGCTATATAGGTAAAGATTACACTATTTTTGTTTTGCTTGGCACCGGATTCAAAATTATAAAATGGTTATTAATATTTTTTCTATTCAACTAAGTGAAAACATGTATAATTTCTACAAAAAAATGTTTTTTTTTGCTTTTTAGTTTACTTTTTGAAGTCGGAATATTTTTGTTAAAAATTATTTATTTCACAATCGTCTGATCAAGACCTTAATACGGGATACGCCCTTTATGAATCAATATAGATATGGCTACGTCCAAGCAATGCGATCCTAATTTTCAGATATTAGAGGCAAGAGCCAAAGATTTGACTAACTGTGAATAATACCAGCAACAGACATCACGACGAATCAAGCGAAATACAAAGTACCTACGACCATTTCAGCGGCTCTAATACACTCGACGACTATGTTGAAAATCAAACACCTGGACAATGTTTCGAATTTGAGGTGTTTATTGCCATAATTGATAACGTACTGTCTGCTATAGCGTATGAAAGCATATCATAAAATTACTAGTGATTTTGAAGTATTTCGACTGATAAAATCACATGCAACTGAAGAGATTTTGAAAAAATCGTCAAAGATGTTCAGTGCTTACGAAGATGATTTGGAGAACGGCGAATTAGTGCAGTTCGCAGAGCTGCTGAAAACAGATGTGGCTACTGTAATTGACAGCAAGAAACAGGAGCCTCTGGAACTGCAATTTTATAAACTTTTATTAAATCATTCTTTAGAATCATTCTTTCCCAAATTTAGAAATTGCCTAGCGTATTTACTATCTCTCATGATCACTAACTGCAGTGGCGAACATTCTTTTTCAATGTTGAAACGAATTAAAAATGAATTAAGGAACACTATGGGCCAAGAACGTCTTAAGTTGAATATAGACCATGACTTGCTTAAAAAAGTCGATATTGAAAGTGTAATCGCTAAATTTGTAACAGTTTTGTTTTATTTAATACCCTTTTGAGAACCGATAGCAAACCAAGGGCCCCTTGACAGAATTTGCTACAGGCCCCGCGCTGGCTTAATCCGGCACTGGAAACTCGTAATGGTTAAGAATCGGCGCCGTACGTAGATACCCGCAACACCGATATCTTTTGGGGTTTCTGGATTTGAGTATTATGTATTTTAGGATTTCGTGGAGGGGGAGATGGGGGAGGCTTCCAGTAGTTACTTACATGGAAACACCACACTATGGTTGGTTCAAGCCTATTTTCTGTGAAGCCCCTAACCATCACTCCGGACTAGCTGGCCTCTTTGTGCCGAAACATAGAACTCTTACACGTATAGACCCTTATTGTTACTAAACAGGCATTTTTGAACACGATAAATAAAAGATATTCCACATGTAAAATTATCATTTTTATTTTGTACAATTATTTTAAGGCTTACCTAATAAACTTAAATACTGTTTCTATGCTACTTATAGATCATTCAATCAGCGAAAATATATTATCAAAATACATACATGCACGTAATTTACACTTAATGTAGAAAGAAAAATATTGACCTTACCTGACCAACATTGTTCAGCATACAGCCAAACTCAGGAAGAAAAAAAAAATGGTCGACATCGCGAATTATATTCATTCCCATCTTACTTTGATGCATTATAAACGTGAAAGTTTTTAAATACTAAGGAACTATCGTGAGACAACTTAATTTATTAAAAATAATTTTAATAAATTTAGGGAGGGAGTGTCACACTCTTATTGACTAAAAACCGCCCACTCCTTCTCCAGCTCTAGGCCGAGGCCGAGTTCTCTTATTGCGCTTACCAGCCAGCATAGGTGACGTGATAGCATAAAAATGCGTTGAATTGTTGATATTGTTAAATCATTGACAGCAGATTGTTAAGATGAAAAAGAATGAAAAATGAATGAAAAAATAAAAGCAGCCTATCTAGCAGGGGTTGATAATAAAGAAGATGTTAATGATGGCTCGCGTGACAATGAAGATGAAAGAACTCGCAAACATATTTTCAAAAACATTTTTGAATGTCTTTGAGATTGACACATTTGGTAACACCCTGTACACAGCAATATTCTTATATAGAATGTTTGCAACAAATCTATTTGAATGTAGAAGTTACATACAGTTGTTCTTTACCTAGACTTTAATGAGCTGCCCTTTCTCTTAAAGAAACACCGAGTTTCTAGATAACTAGAAAAGAGATTAGTGGCTTATATACCATCTTGGGACTGAGAAATGATCCAACGTAAAATTATAAAATTTTAGTATCACATACTACCAGGGCTGGCCCGTTCGGGGATTTCCTACTTTGAAGCCATGAGCTTTGCTATCCGGTTTCTTATACAGACTGTTGGCTTATATACCATCTTGGGCTTGAGAAATGATCCATTGTAAAATTATATAATTAAAAAAAATACTATTAGGTACATTCTACCAGGGCCGGCTCGCCCATATGACGAACTGAGCAGTCTTTCTAGGAACCAATTTCTAGAGGGCTTCTTATACTTTGAAACCATGAGTTTTGCCGTCTGGTACCTTTAGAAGTTATTGATATTCTATTACTTCTATCCTAGTCGAACGTAGTTGGCAATGCGCCTTTTTAATTAGTCATTCCCGAGTATTTCTTTGCGTCCCATACTTACTCACAATTAGTATAGGTACCATATAATATATAGGACAGGCGCCATAGTTGGGACTTGCTCGATTCAAATTTACTGTAGGACGGCACTGTATAACAATATCATATACTATGTTATTACCAAGAACTCTTGTCATCCACAGAAAGGCTTTTAAAGAACTAAAATAATCACTATTCCAGCTAGTCATTGAGTTCAAGTTGCTTTGTCCTCATGATGGTAAAATATCAAATAGCTTTTTTTGTCTTAATTCTGAGTATTAAGAAACGCTTATATAAACTCTATTCTAACTTAATATAAGGTTCAAGTTGCATAGCTCTCATGATATCTCCAGTGACGGAACAGCGTCCAGCTTGTATTATGACCCTGGCGTCTTCTCGGCCGGTGACGAGCTGCTTGAAGTAGTGCTCGGTGAGGGTGAAGGTGGAGTCAGGATCCTCGTCTGGTTCTCCTTCGTAGACTTTCACTTGGTTGAGGTCTAGTGCTGTGGATGTAAGAAAAAGGCATGTAAAAATATTGAGCTTAATGTCTTCCATTAAGCTAATGTCGGAGGGTTCATTTGTGTTAGGTGTAGTACCTATATCATTCGGCTTCATCTAGTTTTTCACATATAATTTGACGTGTAAAAGTGCCGTTTTATGGCCTATTTGCAAAAATAAATTCATTGTTTCGTTGTTTCATATACGATTAGATCGGGCAAATTATTATTATTTAAGTAGTTAACGGTCCATCCACATATTCATCGTCCCATCCAGAAAGTACATCTCTTTATGGATGTGCACGTGTTCTGCAATTTCACATCGAAAAAACATTAAATAGAAACAATAAAATCACGCGAGGTAAGGTGCGTTTGGCGCCATTCGTCAAAGGGGTCGTCGGCGATCGGCGTGTATCACTAGAGCGGGTATGAACTCATCAACAAAAGAATTTATCACTTAGAACGCCATGTCGGACAATGCTGTCCGACGCTAGCGGAGGATAAGCCTTCAACAGTTTTTGTCGGCAGTCAAAAGTATTGTACGCAATTAGTACCTTTAGATATATTAAATTTTGAATGTGAGATCCCGAAGCTTAGGACCCCTTCCACCCCTTGTCAAAACATGTCACTTTGTCGACTCCCCACCCCATTTACGTGTGACGTACTTTATGTATGGCCCTTAAGTAACAAGGATGTTTTGTTTCTTCTTGTTCTTGGCCCTGGTTTAAGACTTCTCCCGACTTGGGTGGGGCGAAAGACAGTAGCAAAAAAGCTATTCCGTTCCTTCTCCTGCTTAACGACTTGCTTACCGAACTCTGAAGAGAGAAAGAAGAAGAGAAAGAATAGCTGTAACTGCAGTTTATGCACGTGAGTTAGTCATTATTTTCAATAAATTTAGTATGAGTATGTAGTATACTATTAAAAAACATCTTGTTCATGGCAAGGTTAAGAATCGACGAATAATAAAATTGTAACAAAAAAAAAATCGCTCATAAAGATGTCTTTGTGAAGTATCGTATCTTTGTATAATAAGTATTCATATGTATATATTTTTTTATAATATAGTTATTATTTTGTTTCAGTTTAAGTTTCTTTTTTTACATTCTTGCATACCTATTTGTTATCATTAGTTATTTTTTTTCTCTTCCGTTACACACTGTGTCTTACATTTTAATTATGTATTTCCTGTCTCAAGTCTACTGGAAGAAATTCCAACATGAATAAGTAGCACCTATGTACTCTAATTTTATATACTATATATATTTTTATCTGTGCTGTTTGTGTGTACATAAATTATTAAATAAATAAATATCGAGGAGGTAGATATAACGTTACTAGCTTTCCAAAACTTACTCCAAGAATATACGCTGGTTCCTTTGATGATGTTGAAGAGGAACACGCCACCTAGTGCCCTGGCCTTGTCGGGGTCGACCGCCGCCAGCCGCGCCTTGATCTTCTTCACCAGGTCCGCTTTTTCGGGTTTTGCTGCATGCTCACTTTGTGAGGCACCCTGGAATTGAAAGTGTAAAAGTTATCAGCCAATTATATAACATAAAAAGGACAAAGTTATCCAATAGTCGGTTATATTTGTCGAAGCTTCTATGATTGATAGGATAAAAAAAGTTTAGCAATTGAGACCACGTTTATACGGAATCTACTAAAGAAATTGGTACGTCCTAAAGAAATTGTATTTAATTTGAAAACAGACTGATGAAATGGTGGCTTTGAGAGGACTGTCTAGCCCATGAAAGGCGTTAACAGTTGTGGGCCCAGGTTGCCTAGTCAGCATGTCTAGCTGTCCTAAAGGCATTATTTTTATACAGGGTGTAAAAAGACACTTAACAAAGCCGTTAACTACGCATACTACAGTTCTAACTAAGTAGCTCTCCGCTAAAATTATCATTGGGAAACGACTTTTATTTTTAGGTATCAAAAAATAATAATTTTATTGCGCGCAATGTAAAGCAAACGGGCTTCGTGTCATTGTGTCCGTAGGTTCACAGCTTAGCATTAAAACGCTGTGATAAGTACGTAGGTCGACGTTTTACTTCGCAACAACTGATGTTTTTTGTGCGGGTCTGCATTTATTTATTACGTACATTGCTGTTCGTAACTTCAAATGCGTAATTTATTTATGTTTGTTTGGAAAAAAGTTGTGTAATAATACTTAGAATTCGATTGCGCAAAAAAACAAAAATTAAAAATGCATCTTTGACCTTCAATATCTCGAGAACCCGTGGAGTCCCGTGGTCTTAAAGAAAAAAATGATCCAAATAATAGGTAGAATACGTGGCTTTCGGCTTCGTTAAGTGTCTTTTTACAACTTGTATAGGCATTATTTATTTTATTATTTTATTTATTATTGCTTAGAAGGTACATTTTACATTATAAAAAGTATAAAATGTCCAACAAAACTGTATACACAGACTAGGTCATTGTCATGACTAGGGTCTACATATAACAGGACGTTTGCCCTTCAGCCAGATCTTGTAGACTAACAATATCCACATTGTGGTGGTGACTGGGTGCTAAAGATCAAGCTAATGAAGTGTAGTGTAGAACTTATGTTCAGTGGTGGACGGAAATGGGCTGATGGTGAAAGTAATTATACTGTTCGAGATGCAATAGCGAATGAATGCACATCCAGTAAGAGCGTAGTGGCCATCCCATGCTGCACCAACAAATCCGAGTTAACACTAATGCGATGTGCAAATAGGTGCGAAAATCCGCACTAGGCTCTCTATTTGGTAAATTCAAATTGAAAGTGTATGTGCAAAGTACAGTGTAAATTTTTTTTATAGTTGAGGGTCAGAGCTTCCTTGACTTATTAATTTGTAGGTACTTAAAAAGTAACCAAGGACATTCTTTTTAGGTTTTTGAATTTGTATAAGAATTTTACACATTTTCCCACTGGAAGAGCGCAATAGCACTTTTGACCACGGATCGTACAAACTTTCCTCTCATATGTGTAATTGGTAATATCACAGAAAATAATGTTTCCACCACTATCAACCTGCTTGTGCCTCCTACATGGGAAGGGAAAAACTAGCCTAGAGTGTCAGACTCTTACTGACTAAAAACCCCCCCGTTCCTTCTCCTGCTGCGGGCCGAGGTCGCGGTGCCTCATTGAAGTTAGTACACAGCATGCTATTCGATCTAGAGATAGATTATTGTCTTTTTTGTGGAGGGTAAATTATCCTATGTTTTTCCCTTTACAGGGTGGGAAAAGGGAGTGACAGACTCTTATCTATTGAGTAAAATATAACCTCAGTTTCGACTCTTACACCCGGTTTCCGAAAGGCCGATCAATGTTAAAATCAATTTAATCTCTTGTCAAGTCATCTGATTGGTTGACTGAATTATCAACAACCAATCAGATGACTTGACAAGAGATTTAACAGGAGATTAGTTAATTTTAGCGTTGACAAGCCTTTCAGAAACCGGGTGTTATTCTCGCCATCTCTCCTAATCCCTAAAAATCCGAAACCCTTTATCCCCAAAAGGCCGGCAACGCACTCGTAACTCTTTTCTTTCGTTTACCATAAGGTACTTAATGAGTCTGCTCGTTTGTCGACCTATTTTATGAAAAATATTGGAACACTTTTATTATGTTTCAGATTTAACCTCGAAATACATTTAAAATTGACTGAATGTCATGTCAGTCAGTAGTTAGTATGCAACCGGGCGAGAAGGATCACCGCCTCTTTCCGTATCATAGTTTTCAATGTATCGCTAATTGAATTATTCGAAATTGGAATTCAATTGTACGGAATGATGTAGGTAAAAAGGTATTTTTAAAAATGGAAGAAGAATGAAATTGTTTTTTTTATGGACTGAATGTTATTTGATGCCCTTTATTATTATCTACAGTCCAAGTTATTATTGATTTTATCGGTTCGTACCTAATAATGTGAAATGTTTTAGTTAGATGGCGCTTACAGTAAGGATTGTTTTAGTCAATACAATGAGTATTCTTAGGGAGACTAGATCACGTTACTTTTTTTAACCTAAATTAAGATACAGTTTATTGTGCAGATGGATAACGACGTAACACCACTTTGTAAGTCAAGCAGAATTTAATCGATATTCTATTTTATTTACTCTCCTAATGTTTTGCATTAATTAAGCAATATGAATACAATAAGTGATGTAATATGAATTTTCAAGATCAAAGTTACCATCATTTATAGTCATGACAATTAAAAAATAAACGACAACATAACATAATCTAATTACCATTTTAAAATTTAAATTCAGTTTGTGACTCATTTGTGTGAATTTATTAAGTTTTGTCATAAAAATATTTAAACGTCTTAAGTTGGCCTTTTACGGATTGGGGGAGGGGAAGGCTGAACGAATTGTTTATAAATGCAAATAAACCCTACAAATTAGTGTTTTTCTTTCTAAATTGTTTTTAAAGAAGTTATCCATTGATTTTTCTTTTTAACATCGGCCAGTAACTGATTTAATCAATGCATATAAAATCTGCCTGATACGACATGCACCACGGTGATCGGTAAACGCTTGAATTTGTACAGATATCATCTACATACACTATGCACTGAACACATTATTGACCGTGGTAGCTAAGTCGCCAGCTATTATTTTAAAATCACAAACATTGAAAACATTCGAATCACCGCGTCAAAGTTCATTTATTTCAATTAGACCACAGTAGGCACTTTTGAACGTCAAGCAAGCAAAAAAGGAAAAAAAGTATATAACAAGAGCTTTAAAATTAAGCGTGTCAGTCTGTCCGTCTGTCCTCTAGTGAAGCTATTTGCTCGTTCCAAAGTGTAGATTCCTATGGAGAAGAACGAGCAAGAAACTCAATGGTTACTCTTTTTCAAGTTTTACAATACATTTCTTTGTTACATCATTTAGAGAACAATGTGACACTAATGTTCAGGCAAAAAGTACGAAAAAGAAGTGAACCTCAAGGACAACATATTTAAACAGCCTGGAGCTGACCAGTCCCAATAGGCGGCGCCCGTTCACGAACAGGACACGTACACCAGCACCGCCCAACTCAACCATATTATAGGGAATTGGGCGATCCAGTGCCCGTGCCACCGCCAATGAGACCTCTGAGTGAGCATGACAGCTCCCAGCCGACACAAGTAGTACCTATATTCTACAAGTCTTACTTAATTATAATAGGTTACAGGGCATTCACATTTACAAAAACTTAGAAGATCATCAACAATTAACAACATAGTGTACAAATTAATAATTAAAATCAAAAATTCCTCTAAACATCCTGTGGAGTAGGACCAGCTAGCCTCCAAGCATTTTTATCTTGTATATAATCATATAACCAATTTCAAAAACAGAAGAATGTAAAATCACAACTCAATGTTAGCAGCACAGAATTGAAATTTAAAAAAAGAACACCTTATTTGAAATGTTGTGTTCTTTTTTTTTAAACGTCCAAAGACAATTTCCTATACTACTTATTCACGTATTAAATAAGGTTGTATAACTTACCATAATGTCGTGTGTTGGTCGTGTGTCAAGTCTCGTTGTCAGGTAAGCAGTGACTCGGTCAGATGCGTCGAGCTTTCACTCTCGGATTGCAAAACATTTTGTGTACGCTCCAATTTCGTGGCCATACTTTCTGTTGGGTTTAGGACAAACCTGTTTTGAGATATGCACCTCTGCATGAGCGTTTTTAACAAAACTGCATGGTGAAGTATGTAGATATTAAATTATTTTATAATCGAATTAGTAGATGGTCAAAAATCTGTCTGTCTTTTTATTTAATTATCGTAATAAATTGTTGTAATGTAAATTAATTTGATGTTGTGGTGGCCTGGAGTTTCTCGCACCTGCTTCTTATGCATGAGGCTGCGGGTTCGAAACTTGGCAAGTACCAATGTGACTTTTCCCGAGTTATGTGTACTTCCTATGATTATTTAGACACCACAGATATACGGTGAAGGGAAACATCGTGAAGAAACATGGACTTACAATTTATAATTATAAGTTTTAAATAGTCAATCCATCTTAAGCAAGTGTGGTGAATAATGCCTTCTCCGTGTGAGAAGAGGCCTTTACTCGGCAGTGGCCACTTAAAGGCTGATGATGATGATGTGAATCATTTTATACAATGATTTGTTAAAATGGAATAGCCTAGGTACGTAAAATAATGTCTTTGATAATTCTCATTGGTAATGTATAGAGCCATTACTAATTCCCTAGATAGCCTAGTCACCCTACCATAGGCATTGAGAAGATAACGCATAAGTGTACTTTACTTACATTCAGTTACATCTACCGGCAAACAATCGTTTCACTTTTTATTTTACAATTCTTTAGTATAATTGAAACAGCAGTTACCTAAGTGGATACTCGTATGTACTTCGAATTAACTCTGTTATTATAATGTTATTGTTGTTTGGCGGCTTGGATGGAATGATTTTTACCGGTTAATATAGTGATATAATATGTATGTAATTAAATCTATACTTCTGTACTAATATTATAAAGAAGTAATTTGTAAGTTTGTATGTAAGGGGAAATCTTTGGAACCGCTGGTCGGATTTCCATAATCATGTCACTGATAAATAGCTACAATGTTCCTATAATTTTTACCTCTTTATAATATAAGTATAGATTAGTTTCAATACAATCTCACAGATTAGAACAAAATCTGTTCTGCTTTTAGGATACTGTGTTTTCCATTTCTGGATGCTTTTTGAATTAATATTCAGCTTTTTTAAGAGGGCAATATTCATAATGGAAAAAGATAAGGACCATCGATGCTTGAATTAGGTACCTTTAAAATATTTAAAAAGCTATCGTTAAACATTACATAACTAATTTTTAGTTAAAGATAACTGCTATAACAGAGAAAGCGGGTCATTACGACAAATATTTACCTATTGACACAAGCCAACACCTAACGACCTGCTATTGTCTAAAACCTATTTATTTTGCACTTTGCAGAGTGTTAATGTAGCTCTTATTGCTATGGAAATAAATGTGAAGAATAATGATCTTTGAAGAGTTCGTAATATTTGCCGGGCACGCACGTATATTTCACATTAAGTATCATTATGACTACTGATGCAGTAACTGCAGGTAAGTACTTTACTCAGTAGATACATTTTTTTATTTTTAAATAAAACGTTTAAGTGTAAGTGTGGGAGAACCATGCTTCGGCACGAATGGGTCGGCTCGACCGGAGTGATACCACGGCCTCACAGAAAACCGGCGTGAAACAACCACAGCCTTGTGTTTCGCCGTGTAAGTGAGGTTACCGGAGGTCCAATCCTTCCCCTCCCCCAATCCCTCCTCAATCCCTAAATCTCCAAATCCCTAAGCCCTAAAAGGTCGGTAACGCACTCGTAACTTCTCCGTGGCGAGTGTCCATGGGCGCCGCTGATTGCTTACCATCGTAATCGGTCTGGTTGTTTGCCGATCAAAGCGACCGAAAAAAAGCGTAGCTCCACATTAAGATTTTCTCCTGTATCGTGGATGCGTTAACAAACATATAATTTCACATACCTACACATCTTACATACAGACCTGAAACAACAATTTACTGAAGAATTTATTAAGAACTGGATCACTCCTCGTTGCATGGCAGCTAGTTGCCCAGCTACCGAGCTAGCCGTGGAGTTGTCGTTACCTATTTGACGATTTCCTACCACAAAAAAAAAACATACTTTACACCTATAGAAACAAGTTTCTGTCTGACACTGTTAAAGAAAATCATGGCACACACTTAAATATCATACCTCACCTTTCTAGACTCCCAGCAAGAAAAGGGAATTCTTATAAAACTTATTTACATTTATTGGAAGACACACACATCGGACCTACACTTTGTATCGTTATATTGGGCCTGTTACCAAGCGTGCACTGCAAGAGAAACCTCATAAATAACAGAATCATTCCGTTTTCGTCCCTATAGCATTAAATCATGTGAATCCTCAATAAATGTGTGTGTGGAATATTTGCATGCTCGAATAAGCAGTTAATGGTCACTGTCGGGCCTCAGGCGTCATATGTTCAAGGATTATATGTCCGTGCATCGGAATCTGGTGCAAGCCAAAGCCTTAAAGAAATCCAGCGGGAAACAACACATGGGCTGTGTTGCAGTGGGGTGATGTTGGAGGTCCAATCCCTCCCTCTCATGGCCGTCAACGCATTTGTAACGTCACTGGTGTTGCGGATGACAACAAGCTGGTCTGATGGTTGGAGGTCCAATCCCTCCCCCTCATGGCCCTCAACGCATTTGTAACATCACTGGTGTTGCGGATGACAACAAGCTGGTCTGATGGTGATTCGTCTCCTTCTATGCCTTCTTATGGGTGTCCAAAAAAAGCATTTTGCGATCGCTTACCCCTTTACCTTAGCCCACAACACATTATTATTCTCGCGTTTTCACTTTGAGTTTTTTTGTTTACCGATACTCGCTTGAGTATTAAGAAAGATTATTCGGCTCAAAGACCCTTTAATTTATTAAAATGATGTAAAAATAATTAAAAATGTCAGTTGATCGCCAATGGTTATAACAAACCGAGAGATAATAAGTTCTTTATTGTATGAAAGATAAATTGTTCTTACTCCGTGGATAAAACCTGGTAATATCTTTTAAGTGCACAAGATCAGCACGTTTTGTCTAAACCGCCATCTGTTAGCAAAGCACTGAATCAACTGTTGTGTTACTTTGATTAGATTGTTGATTAGTTCTCTGTTAACAAGATAGATGTCACTGTGTTAAATTATTGCTTTTAACAATATCACACCGGTCATTACGTTAGTTATTGAGATGGTATAAAACGGGTTGTAACTCTAAGGTCGCAATCCCTATATGAAAGATACTTAGATTTATTTAATATTGTTGTCACCCTGTCTCCGTCAAAAGAACAGGCCGTTCTTAAGGATGACATCTACTCTTAAATCATCATACAGCTAGGTGTGTAGTACCACATAGTGAGTACTTACATAGTATAAACAACGACATAGATATCAATCTAGTATTCCAGACAATTACAATTTCAAATGATCTTCATTTTGTTTGTATTGCTACGTTCTCGCCGGAGACATGAATAATTGTATCTCCTTATTTAAATCCAAATATATGGAAATATGTACAATTCCACAAACATTAGTATTTGTATTCACCTTTATAGGGTCTGTGATGAATTGGATTAGAGTAAAAATAAGAATAAATTGTAAGTAGCATTTAGGTAGGTAATTACAAAAAACTATGCGGATTAAACACTACTTACTACTATTAAGAAAAAATAAAAAATAGTAGGTAACACATTATACTATGCACTTTTCGAGACAACTTTATTGACGCAGGAATAAGTAGATAATACATGAGATCGGTTGCAGCGTTGGCATGTAAGTTGTGATTATGAGCCCCGTTCATGGCTTGAAACTAGTCGAGCGCTCTACTTTTTATTTATGTATTCCTGATATACAATTGCATATCGGAGGACTTAATGCTAAAAGCATTTTCTACCAGTCTACTTATGTGTGAGTGCCATATTATACAATTAATTTAATATACTATATCTTGGGGGCCAATTTCTTTTGTCACTAAAAACAAATACCTAAATATCTAGTAGCATCGTTTAGTTGATGCTGTGGTAGAATAGCTCTCAGAATTACTTAATGCCGGCCACATAGTTATGAAACTGCACAATCGGCCACTCTGCAGCGTTTGAGTAGAATTCACGAGTGCACGCAACTCAAGCACTTTGCAACTTTAGACAGCCATGTTAATTTGGACAGTGTTATATCCAATGACGTATTATATATAGACACGTCATGAAACAACATCGCGGCGCTTAAAAACGGCGAAAATACTAGATAACTACTTCTACGAGTAAAGAAAGGGAAAGAAAATATGACATCGTATAGTGGAATGCCTTTGCTAGAGGGAGATAAATATATACATCTTCAGTTATGCCGACGGCACGTGACTATACCTTCATGCGCCGGCCGCCATAAGATGGCGGGCGCCGGCGTCGAAAAAAATAAAATTAAAATAGGTTGTTTGTTGAACTTACGCATGAAATGACACATTTTTGTCTTTAACTTTTGGAGTATAATTTGTACATCGTCTGAACACACACGACGACATGCTTTCTTTGTGTTTCGCACAGGTTTACACACGATATAAATTAAAAACAAACGTAGCGTCGCGCGGCAGGTTGGTGCGTAACTAAGCGCGATGTTGTCAATTGCCTTCATTTCATGTTGTCATTTTAGAGCGCGGACAACGTATCTATAGTTTTATACATCATTGGTTATATCACACGTTTTTAAGAGGTAGACGGCGGTAAACATTTTATGCAATAAAGCGACATTGAAAATCTCAGTAGTCAAGTTGTTTTTTAATTAAAAAGTGTGTTTTTTATATGATAGGACGGAAAACGAGCAGGCGAATAACCTGATAGTAGGCCATCTGCGCCGCCTATAGACACAAGCAACACCAAAGGTTATGAGTCCTTTTGGATTAGGGTTTCGGAGATCTAAGGGTTTGGGAGGGGGAAAGGATTGGAGCCCAATGCAGTCGTTGTTTCACGCTGGGTTACTGTAAGGCCAGTGTCCAGCCAACCCATTTGGATTTAATCGAAAATTGGGGAAAAGTGAGTGCCATATTACAAGTTGCAAGCATCATAGGTCGTTAGCCGGGGCTGCGGGGTAAGCGCAATGAGGCACCGCGACCTCGGCCCAGAGCAGGAGAAGGAACAGGGGGGTTTTTAGTCAGTAAGAGCCTCACACTCCCTCCAGAGTCTCACACTCCCTCCCGTCCGGCCCTGGACGGGAGAAGTCATTGGATGATTTTCAAAAAAAAAAGGATCATAGGTCGTGGTGCGAATATTTCATCTGACTGTGCGGATTAAAGGACCAAATCCTGTTTTAGAAGCAGTGTAGTTCGAACCACAGCTGGACTAGGGCGTGAAATAGCACGTCACTGAGTTCGTTCTTCAGACATCTGCATACGCAAAGAGAGCACTGTTGCAGGATCAGTGTACGGCTAAGTTTAGCTTGGCATATATCAATTAATTTAGTTGCCTTCAAATTGATCAGTCAAAGCGCTGTTCATAATTTTATCGCTATCCTAAGACAATATGTAAGATACCAGACACTGTACAAAGCCGATACGACACTGAAAGCATTCACAAATAAAACAAACACGTCTCAAATAGATACGCCAACATTTGCTACTTATATTTTAATTCTATCAAGTCTTGACTTACCCACCAAAATACAATTACTACACCCGAAAATCAACATCAAAAAAAAAATCACCCTATGTTCTCAGTCATAAGGACGAAGAAAAAATTGCAATAGTTTTCCCGCTCGAACGTATAACTTTGTCACGCTAGGTTATTTGACTAGTCCTAAACAAACGCAGGCCACTTCCTTGAGTCGTATTTAACATGTTGCCAATAAAAAAAAGTTGTTTGGAATACGTAATGGATTTCTTGTTTTCCTTTCTGGCTACTTCGAGGAGTTTGTGAACTGTGTTTATTCGATACTTGTGTTTAACTTATACTGTTATTGGTAATGGCAACTTTGTTTTATGAAATAGCTTAGGAGAACTGCGAAAGACCTTATACTTGTCGGAGTAAGTTTGTTGGGGACTGAGTAATCTTGTACGGTCCAAGGTTTACATATCCTTGTTGACAAACTATGCCTACACATTGATTAGGGTAAAAAGAACTTTCGTAGTTCGTAATAAAGCTTCATCTGAATTATAGATCAAGTTTATTTGAATTCAATCGTAGTCGGATCTTGTGTCCAGTCTTGGATCGGACCCAAACCACACCTAGTATGAAACAGAACTAGCCAGGGGTGTCTATTACACATTCCTGACTGGCCCATACATATGGGGTAACGTTCAATTTTACGTTCATTTTACCATACGTTCGTTGAGAGATATTGGATATGAAAGTCTTTGGCTCCCTCACCGTATGTTCATCAAAGGCATGTTCTCAATCAGAGTGCCGTCTCATACATTCACTTGAATCTTTTGACATATTCAAATGGCTATTGGCCTTTGACTTTCAACGTTTGAGAGATGTTTCCAATTCATTATGAAATTCTACAGGTTTAGGAGGTAAAATAACATGCATGTTTCCCTCTGAAGTATTGAGTAAAATTGTTTCATCGCTATTTTTCTCCGAAATTCTGCCTTTAATTAGTTAGTAATTAAGGAAGAAATTGTTTCAGAAACAACCTTTGATTGCAATACCAAAATAAGGTAAAATTACGTAACTGAATATATGTATTGAAGAATAAAATAAGAATGTCACAGGAGAAAATGGAACTTGCGCAAATAACCTGGAAATAAAACGTAATGAATGCACAGAGGGCTATAATTAACTGACACGTACTAAAAAGATAATAGACATTGATATTAGGAAGACATTAGGAATAAAAATCATTAAATTACATATGAAAGAAAACATTTTTAATATTCTGATTACACACGAGCGCACCGTCGTTGAATATTTGATGGCACATCCAGTGTGTCATGCTCATGAATTTATGAATTTCATTAATGTGTTTGACAGTGTGTCTCGACCTAATTTACTTTTCGATATTCTCGTGGCCAACACGCGAATGTAATTGAGATATCGATGTTGAATTGAATATCTTTAGTATTTTTGATAAGGGGTGTGAGTTGCGTAAATTTGTTACGAGTTTGAACAGCTTCCTTGTTGGTCCTTTTAGACGCCAATAGGACCAAATTAATTAGTAACGATTTTCTTTTATTTTGCGTTGTAATACGTTCAGTGTTAATAAAGATATAGAGTTAGCGTGGTTTTGAATTTTGAATAAGTTAGTTCTGCAAAATTTTATTTTTTAAGATCACACGTAACACGTTATACTCCTATGTATTCTGTAGCAACTTATGGAAGAGTAGTAACTTTCGCGCGGTTTCACCCGCTGCTCGTCTCCATTTAATCGTAGCTTGATGTTTTATAGCCTATAGCACTCAGGGACATTATAGCTATCTATCAGGGAAAGAATTTTGGAGATCTGACCAGCGGTTCCAAGAATTACCCCCTACATACAAACTTACAAATTTAACATCTTTATAATATTAGTATAGATACAGCATGTGTAGCTAGGTAACCACCTTAGTCACTTTTTATCGCATATGCCTGACACTTATAGTGTCCTATAAAAAGAAGTGTTGAGAACTTTAACAATAACCTTACTTTAAAAGGTAAATATTTTTTCTGTAACCACCGACCAACTGTGCAACGTGTGAATTTCAATAATAAATGTATTTGGAATTTCAGTTTATTCTCAACTTACCTTCCAGTACATTTCCAATTAACAATTTACCACACTGTCACCGTTATGGCGTTCACAGAGAAACCCGGTCAAATAAAATTCCGAGAATCGAGATTATCGCGAGAAAATGTTATTTTAGTTTGGTGCCATTTTTCTAGGGGGCGCTGAGGGGTGTTAATTTTCTCCATTGACGTCATCAGTAGTCTTCCCCTCTCCAATTTGCTCTGTCAGTCGATTGATGATCCAGAGTATTGGGCACACAGTACGATGAGCTTCAATTGAAATGAATTATTTCACTTTTGTTTGACGTTCTGTTATTAATTATGTATCGTGTAAAACGATGATTTATTGATCTGGGCGGGAAATATAGTTTTGTTGCTGGGAGAGACGTTCGGCGGAATGGATGGTTATATTCTTGTGTTATTGATAGGACTTAATGATGAATATGAAGTGAATTTATTTACAGTCACATTGAGAATACGTATAAGAGATGTATTATATTAAGTGTCAGCCATGCTTCGGCACGAATGGGTCGGCTCGACCGGAGTGATACCACGGCCTCACAGAAGACCGGCGTGAAACAACCACAGCGTTGTGTTTCGCCGTGTGAGTGAGGTTACCGGAGGCCCAATACTTCCCCGCCCCCAATCGCTCCTCAATCCCTAAATCTCCAAATCCCTAATCCCTAAAAGGTGGGCAACGCACTCGTAACTCCTCCGTTGCGGGTGTCCATGGGCGGCGCTGATTGCTTACCATCAGGTAATCCGCCTGCTCGTTTGCCGCCCAATTACATAAAAAAAAAAATATTATTCTATCAGTTGTTACGAGTACACGTGCCTTAGTCATTTTTAATCGATCAAAAAATGTTTGTACCTAGATCCGGGATCCTCAGAATCCTAAACAGAGAATAGATGCGATTTAAAATATATTGAATGACTAACTGCGAAATACTAAAGCGATCAAAGCACAATAATACATAAGTTTCTGAAAATAAAACTCGATTTATCTGGCAACAAACATTACTATATTCTCTGACGTGAATTTGATTGTGGCATATAAAATGGGCGAGAATTTATTGAAACATTTCACTGGCATTACTAAGAATTTCGATATTGAAAAATCAAACAACATTTTGTTCTTTATCCAATTTACAAATCAAAGTTTTCAAACATTGGTACCTAGGCGCTATACGTCAATGTGCTATGAAATTTTCGTAAAGTTTGAATATTTTCACGAATAAATCAAATTACTTTGAAAAGAACTAGTGCAAAGTAAATTGTAATTTCTTTGGTAAACTTGTTTGCTGCATAAAGTTGTTTTTTGTCACAGGTTTAACCGACGCTCGCAGACTTGGAGGTCGTTGACGTAGACATAGAAAAAGCTGGATACTCTTATGATTGATTAGGTGATTTATTTGCATGTCGATGAAACAAATAATAATTTTTTTTTTCAAAAAGGGTATAAAACGGCACTTTTACACGTCAAAACGTTTTGATATATTGACAATGAAAGTAGGAATGACAACTAGTCTACTTTGGTAATGATATGCTAGGATAATTTTGGTTGCAATTTGATTAGAAGAAATTCGGCTAGACTACATGTATAATCATTTACACTAAAAATACGTCACCATCATCAAATCCTGCTCAAAATGTTAAATATTACAATTATAGAATGTAGACTTTGATTTGTTGCTATATCCAGTTCTTCATTATCCGTGTGACAAATATTCAGTGAGAAATTAATTTCGGCCAGGTTTTTAGTTGCCCTTCAGGTCTACTACAAGTTCGAAATAACTCACAGACTTTCTCTAATACTTGATTGTTTTAATTAAAGATTGGGAGTGGACTTAACTTTTAATATGTAGGTACTTACTTGCTTCGTTGTCTTCGTTGTATTACATTTCTACTTATTTCAAATACTATAAAGTCGCGGTAACCCGGTGGTTAAAGGACGCACTTGTCATCCATGGTGGAATATTCACCTGATAATATTAATAACCATGTGACGTTTTCCGAGTTATGTGTATTTTCTAATATTACTAGACACCAGTAATAAACAGCGAAGGAAGACACCTTGAGAACATCTTTGTTTTTTTTTTTGTGAGGGGAAAGTCATCAAATGATTTCACCCGCCCAGGGCGGGGCGGGAGGGAGTGTCAGACTCTTACTGACTAAAAACTCCCCTGTTCCTTCTCCTGCTCTGGGCCGAGGTCGCGGTGCCTCATTGCGCTTACCCCGCAACCCCGGCTGAAACCTTGAGGACATCTGGACTTACATTTTTAAGTATAAGTTTGAAATTGCTCAAACCTTCTTCATGTGAGTAGAGTAAAAGCTGCTCTAGTAACAACAGAGCGACTTTTCCTACCAAAAATATAAAATGTAGATTATTATTACTATATATATTTTATATTTTTTATAATGACGGCATTGATTTAACTAGCTGTCATTTAAATCTAGCGAACTAAAGGACCAAGAAGAATTGTTTACTATTGGTCCTTTTGACATGCAATAGTCGTAATATTATATATTTAACTAGCTACTCCGGTTTCACTCGCTGCTCGGCTTCATTTGATGGTAGCGTGATGTTTTGCACTCGGAAACATTGTAGCTATCTATAGGTGAAAGAATTTTGAGAATCCGACCAGTGGTTCCAAAGATTACCCCCTACATACAAACATACAAATTTACAAATTTTACCTCTTTATAATATTAGTATAGACTATTGAGCATTTATTTAATTCTTGCTCTCTTCGTTAACGTATGCAATTATTCTAATAAAATACCACAAATTGTTCATCATACTCCATACCTGCTTCAGAAGCATAACTGCAACATATTAACCTACTTCCATAAAGAGATTCAATAAGCTGGTAAGAGAACTCATGTAATATAATCGTGTGGAATCCGTGCTCGCATAGTATCAGTACAAATAGGTTAGGGAACGGGGCAAGCTTAAAATAATAAAATCTGTCCGTTTAACCGAAGCATTGTGGAGCAAATAGTGTGTGTTGTTAGGGAGCGTTTAGATAGTAACAGTACTTGAATGTACAGGCTAGTTGGTAAAAAGTTTTTTGAAATTTGTCTGAGCGAAAATTAATTTCAAAATGACAAAGTCATGAAACGTGAAAAAAATATCAATTTATTTTTGTAAATAGGCAATAAAAGAGCGCTTATAGACGTCACCTGTAGCTAAAAAATATATAAAATGATGTGGGAGTGGGAGGACCGCGCGGAGTAGACCTGTTGAGTTTTAACCACTTAAGTTATAGGCAGAGGTACTGTATTATGAAACAACACCTTATTTTTCAGTAGTCACATGTCACGTCTTTTTCTCATGCTGTGCTAGGTTTTCATGTGATCTTCGGCCTCGTGAAATATTTTATCTTAACTTTTATGGATTCAACTATTTTCAAGCGACGATAGGGGCATATGCAGCTAAATAGTCGAGTTTCTCACCAAAAAGTAACGCGAATAAGCCGTTTCTTTATCAATCAATATAATAAATAAAAGCCAAAAATATTTTTAAATATAGAAGATTTAGGACTGAGCCAATCTTCGGCACGAATGTGTCGGCTCTACTTGCGTAATACCACGGCCTTACAGAAATCCAGCTTGAAGCAATCGCAGGCAGGGTTGTGCTTCATCATGTGAGTGAGATAAACAGAGGCCCAATCCTTTCCCTCCCTCTATCCCTCCGCAATCAAATGTTGTGGGTATCATCAGGTAAACCGTCTGCAGATTTACCACATAAGAGAAAAAAATAAATAAAAATATGGTCCTTCGATCCGCTTCACTTTTTTAACACTTTCTCAACTACTAGCTTGTACCAAACGCTCCCAAATCGCGGTCGCTTGGGAAATTACCCGGGGCGGAGGTAGCGGGCGCTGAGTATCAACGTAACATATCACACAAGGTCACCCCTAACCTGGGCCTCGATATTACGCGCCTATGTGACCACAAAAAACTAAATTAACTACATTGTCTTCTAATGTAGGTTTGCATTCATTGACTATTTTGTATGGAGGTGTTGGGTTACGTACCTGTTTGTTACTGCAATGGATACATGATTAATAGCTAAGGAAATGAGGCTTGAAAATTAATTGTAATTTTTAAACGGTTTTATTTAGCTCACCCCGTTTGTTTTTTTATTCTTGGGTCAAATTTAGTAATTGAAATTTCACCCTCTTCCTGTCAACTGATTAATCTGAAATTTTGTATACACTTTCGCTTTTGGTGACAATACAATTATGTGTAATCATAACAATTATAAATCCAAAATGGCGGCCGCTACAAAATGGCGGATAACGTAGGTTTTATCAATCCCATCAATATGGGTATCAAATGAAAGGGCTCAACGAGCAGAATACAATATAGCTACTATAAACAATTTAAATCCAAGATGGCGGCCTCTACAAAATGGCGGATAACGTAGGTTTTATCAATCCCATCAATATGGGTATCAAATGAAAGTGCTCAACAAGTAGAATACAATGTACTATAAAAAATTAAAATCCAAGATGGCGGCCGCTACAAAATGGCGGGTAACGTGGGTTTTATCAATCCCATCAATATGGATATCAAATGAAAGGGCTCAACAATGTGAATACAATTTACTATGCAAAATTGAAATCTAAGATGGCCGCCGCTACGAAATGGCTGATAACGTGGGTTTTATCAACCCAATCAATATGGGTATCAAATGAAAGGGCTCAACAATGCGAATACAATTTACTATGCAAAATTGAAATCTAAGATGGCCGCCGCTACCAAATGGCTGATAACAATTTTTTATCAATCCCATAAATATGGGTATCAAATAAAAGGGCTTGACAAGAAGAATACAGTGCACTATACAACTTCAATATTTAAGATGGGCGCAGCCACTAAATGGCGTATAATAATAAGATTTAGAAATTGAATCTGTAATTTTGGTATGATTTATTAATATTTAAGTGTGGAAGAGCCATGCTTCGGCACGGATGGGTCGGCTCGACCGGAGTTATACCACGGCCTCACAGAAAACCGACGTGAAACAACCACAACGTTGTGTTTCGCCGTGTGAGTGAGGTTACCGGAGGCCCAATCCCTTCCCAATCCCTAAAAGGTCGGCAACGCATCTGTAACTCCTTCTTTGTTGCAGGTATCAGGTAATCCGTCTGCTCGTTTGCCGTCCTATCACATAAAAAAAAGGTATCTGATTAATCCAGCCTGAATCCACCACCCACGTCTCAAGACTTTGTATCGTGTTGAGGACTGTGTGGCGTTAGGGTGGCTAAAAATGATACGTCGTTAGCGGTATACCACCCAAGTTAAAAGTTAAAACGCGCTGAGAACTGTATGGCATTAGGGTGGATAAAAATGATATGTCGTTACCGTTTTCCCCTCAAGACTTAGGCGCATCTTGTTGTACATAGCCTTTATTGGACTTCTGGGGTCGACAATTTTAATATCCATTATTTTTTTTACCAGTTTGTTGCCATGAGGGCAACAAACTGGTAAAAAAAATAATGGATATTATTAAAAAAATACAAACACAAATCTTAGTAACGTCCATTCTCTGTAAGACAATGGAACGTGCAAGCCAACGTGGGAGCCAATGACATCTTAAGTGACCGACAATACGAGTGATGAGAGGTGATCCTCTAGCGTATGCCATCCACATCTGGAGCGAGGCCATCGAGAAACACGGGGAAGCGCTTGCCGTCTCCCTTGACATCTCGAAGGCTTTCGATAGGATATGGCACGAAAGCCTTATTAGTAAGATTCCTTCATTCGATTTACCTACTGGATTGTGTGTTTGGATCGCAAACTTTCTGAGGGACCGGTCCATCCGTGTGGTCATCGATAGTTGTTCGTCGATCAAATGACCATCAATGCTGGGGTCCCTCAGGGGTCAGTGCTCTCGGCAACATTGTTTTTGTTGCACATACATGACCTGCTTAAGCCCGGTCTCTTTGGGTGTGCAGACGACAGCACTGTTGCTGAGAGCTACACATCCGGCGCACAAGCCAGTGGGTCACAGATCCAGTCTCTTCGAGAGGCTATGGTTGGGCACTTGAACTTGTCCTTGGAGGCTGTCTCTGGATGGGGCGATGCCAACATGGTCAGGTTCAATGCAGCTAAAACTCAAGCGTGTCTATTTTCCGCTAAAAGGAGTCAATTTAGTCCTGCTCCAACTTTCCGGGGTGTATCCATGCCGATAACTGACCATCTTGATCTTCTTGGTATAACGCTGACTTTTACTCTCAATTTTGGGCCATACATCGAAGCAAAACCTCAACTGGCTGCAAAAAAGTTGGGAATCCTTGCAGAGTGAAGGTGATATGAATAGTCGATTACAGAAACGACGGGAACAATCAGGTGGCTCTTAGTGGAGTAAGATCTTTGCAGGGACTACGTATAGAGGAGTTGGACTGCCATACATTAACGGGCAAGAAACCTTGCAATAATGAAGCATGAAATGAATTAAACAAACAACAAATAAAAACTAAAAACAAGAAAATAAAAATAGGAAAAAAAACTTTTTAAGTTAAACGGTTTTATGTTAAACATACATTGAAATGTTTAAGATAAATGTACTAAACACCAAAAAATAATAAAATAGATACAGTCGTAGGAATTATAAACATATGCATAGACTAGACTAAAATAAAACCGTGGGGCACGTCAATTGTCTACACATTATCGACTTAATGTGCATGTGTTTAATTCGTCGTTAGGCAGTTGACCTGCAGACGGTGAGGAAATTACTTACTATTTTCTTGCTCATGGAAATTCCAATAGTTATACACCCCATGTAAATATAATAAACGTACTACTCGCTCACGACTATGAAACCGTAAAACTCGTTTCCACATTCTAGCGCTACTTATAACAAGTCCATCGTTGACAGTTGTACAACTGCCTAATTATCTATTGTACATTACAAAACAAACATTTTAACGATTGTAGACAATTGACGTGCCCCACGGTTTTATTTTAGTCTAGTCTATGCATATGTTTATAATTCCTACGACTGTATCTATTTTATTATTTTTTGGTGTTTAGTACATTTATCTTAAACATTTTAATGTATGTTTAACATAAAACCGTTTAACTTAAAAAGTTTTTTTTCCTATTTTTATTTGTTTCTGTGTTCCATGCTACCTACTAAAAATATCACTCTTTTTTCATTTATTGATTTACAAAGTACTTAATTTTGGCCTATTTGTATCTATTTTTTTAAGAAATTCTTCGTTGATAAATCAGTATTTACCTACCTTACTACATTTGCATATCGCAAACGTAGAATATCTATAAGCATTCTCCATAATTTGTAACAGCTTATCTCTGTACTTACATTCACGGCAAATAAATATCTATTTCAAAGTATGTAAGCATGTTATTATAAAAAATAAATAAATACGTGTTACCTTTCAGACTTCAGTAGGTAAAGTAATTAAATTGAGAGTTAAAATATGTATTTTTTACAATTCAGAGACAAGCAAAACAAAATAGTGTGCTTAAAAAAATAGCATTTTCTCTTCAAGCTTGATTTGTATCCCTATATAAATAGCCTGGTTAAAAATGAAATGCCTAAAAGAGAAGCCTAAATGGTTAAAAATGAAATGTGTTATATATTTTCTAAACGAGTGCAAATAGTACAATTGACCTATTGTTTGCTTCATTAAGATTCACAAATGGGTGTTCGATAGTACTAGAACTAAAATAGCCCGATAAAAATAGAAAATGGTGAATTTCATACTCGTAGAAAATTTTCCTAAAACATTTAAACTTTCTTCTAAAGGATTTTCAATAAAGTATTTCTTGTTGTTCTTACAAATATATTTCTTGAAATATTAAGACGAAAATGTACCTAACTTGATATTTTTAGTGTTGTTCCCTGGGAACGCGAAATGGGAAGCTTATCTTTAAAAGTTTTTCATGAAAAACACACAAATGTTCTTAAGGATTTTATGAATTACTAGACGACCTACTATGACGTGTTAAAGCGTGAATCTTCCTGGCGAGAAAGAGGGATGGAGCTATAAAAGGTGTATAGCTCCATCCCTCTTTCTTGCCCGAATGATTTAAAAACGTCATGGTAGGCCTACAGTACTTTTCCCGTGGTCGTTTATTTTGGGAGGGAAAATCATCACATGACTTCTTCCGTCCTGTTTTGGGCGAGGAGTGTCAGACTCTTACTGACTAAAAATCCACCTTGTCCCTTCTTCTGTTTTAGGCCGGACTGTGCGGTACCTATTGCATTTGCAAATGATACCCCGGCTGCATCCATGGACTGTAAATATCTACCGCCATTTGAATAAGAGTCCATGTGGGAATTTTTTATACCTGCACACTGATTATCTTCTATCATTTAGGCATGACATCACTCCATGGCCACTGATGCATTTTTCAACAGTAATGTCACCTACATGTCTAAAGTAAGACTAAGTGACTGCAATTGTAGCAGTGGCTGGGCAATTGGTTGCTGTGCAACGTGTCGTGTGTGATCAACACTTGTATGATCCACGAATGGTTATTATGCGTCAGGATGGCTTGGGTATGTGAATTTTTTATGTTTGTAAACGCATCCACAACACAGGAGAAAATCCAAGTAGGATGCAACGTTTGTGTGATCCTATGGCCATATACCCGGTACATTTCAGGCTCCTTAGAATTTTCGAAAAGCCGAAAATCATCCAATTGTATATTAGATGCTTGGCAAACAATTTATGTGAATCACACAAATTGTTGTTTCGGGTCCGGGTGGCTTGTGTATGTGAATTTGTATGTTCGACCACTTGAGAATACTGAAACAAAATGAGAAGTCTGCGCGTTAATGTTCCTTTAAAAAAATATTACATCGGTTGACCACCACGATCGGCTATATTAGTATCGATGACAAACAAAAATACATTTTTAGTACATTTTCATTACAATATAAATGTTTTAGTGCATTATCATTGTTTGCACTCACATATTTTAGGAACACTATCTCAAAACCATCAACCACCATAACACAAAACCTTACCTGAAGACAGCGTTAATGAAGAACTTACACATTTACTCACACCTTACATCACCTTATAACAGCGTCGAAAATTCTAGAAACCACCTAAAACCACCCTTTAACAATGTAGCAACAAGTTTGACAAGAAAACAGCCCTCCAAAGGCCTGAGATTAATTTTAAATAAGCCACGTAAGACGTGCGTAGAATTATTCCTCACACAGACCAAGTTATCAAGGCTAGGTGTCTCTAGGGCTCTTCAGACGTCGGCCAGGGCTTAGCCAAAAAGATTTTTGGGATCGAGTTAATAATGTTAGAATGGATACGATATTTTTGGAACTCTATTCATGTATCGTTGAATAGGAATCCTTGTACGAATCCCAGATCCTTGAGCCAATTCTCGATAATGTACTCAATTTATTGATAAATAGCGCTTTTTAATGCGTCTACTATGATTTGTATTTGTATAGAAAACACACGTTTATGGTAATATATTAGAAATGCTTTATAAATGTCTAAATCATATTAACTAGTAACAAATTATTAAAAAGGTGAATTGGGTACAACGAGTTATAAAACTACTTTCAAATTAGAAGTAGACTTCAAGGAGTTTTGCACTACGTTTATTATATTTATTAGACATGGTTTTAGCTTGAAAAATGTTAAGCTTTGGCCTTTTTAGTGGTAAGTTAGTTGAAGTTATTAATGGATGAGATCAAAGGGAAATATTCAAGTTTCTCTGAAACTGTTACATTGCTTAAGTGGCTGCTTGCAAAGGTAGTCCATTACTGCTACATTTAGATCTCAGGTTCCCCCTTTTTACATAATTTTAATGTCCAATGTATTTAGTAAGTCACCATTTTGTTTTTATTCGAATGTTCATATAGCAAGTGGCTTTTAGAAACAGTATTCGTTTTCTAGTAACATATTTTAGACAGGTGTGAATGGAAGTATTGAGCAAACCTGACTAGACACAGTTTCACGACAATACTGTATGTTTTTTCTAAAACTAGGTTTTTTTGCTAGATTAATCACATTGGTATACATAAAGACAAACTAATCTATTGGATTTATGTAATAACATCTGGATTTTCTTAGAAATCTAAGACGTAATTTGGAACTGATTACGAGTCATAAAAGAGGGAACCTGAGATCAATCATATATCAATTTTTATTCTTCTATTTTCAATGAATTCTAGATATCATTAAACAAAATATGATGTCCCGATATCTCATTAAACTTTTTGGCAATCACATCACACTTCTTGAACCACTTCTTCTGCAGAGCCTCGTAATCCACCAAGCTATTGTTGAGAAAAATGATCCAAGAGACCATGGCTTGATATTTGTACATATGCGGATCTGGTTTGTCTTCCAAAATGTACATTAATTTTGGAATAATTTTATGGATTAAGGTATACATGAACTTGTTATTTCTACTTGTTGGTTGTTATCGGTTGATGAGCTGCCGGCCCGGTAGCTGCCGATGGTCCTTTGAGACGGGGTCTTTACAGTGTGCAGTGAAGTGGTGCGACCTCCAAACAATGGTGCTGCTTGATTCTCTGTTTGTTGCGCTAAATGCGTTTGGCGGCGTTCCACTGAAATTTATAATAGAATAAATTTCTCCAACTTTCATTTTTTTATGTCATAGGTCGACAAATGAGTCGACGGATTTACTGACGGTAGGCAATTAGCGCCACCCATGGACACTCGTAATACCAATGGAGTTACGAGTGCGTTGCTTTAAGGGATTTAAGGATAGGGGATTGGAGTATTGAGGATTTAAGGGGTAGGGGGAGGATTTTGTTAATTACGATTGTCGCTTACATTTCTAAGTATTTGATACTCACGAATTCTATGATAAAAGGCCTCAATTCTTCGCTCGAAGATTGTGCCCATCAAAAGAAACATTACTATAGCCAATATTATGGGGCCGAAGTACCACCACTCCACTGTGTTTTGGCGTTTCTGTAAAGTACAATATTATATTCAGATTTAGCATCGGTTCTAACTTTTTTTATGAAACAAATGTCACTAGAGCTATACTCGTAGAATGTTCAATTTCTGATATAATATATCATCATTATTAAAAAATAAATTTATGATATTATTATATGTATACATATAGATACTACGTTAGATATATCTTAATATCACAACTACACAAATGGGTTCTATGTAATGTGGTATTGGCAGGGATTTGTTTTACTGGCACTGTTTAGTAATCAGTTAGTTAGATGTATTTAACTTTAGAACAAATTCCTTCTTCGGTAACTTACTACTTTGAAAAAGTGTTAACTAATATGAATATTATTGGTAAATGAAAAGAGCTGCACTGTTCGGTCACGAAAACAGGCAGAGGAAAAAATATTGTGGCTGACACAAGACCCGAATGTACATAGTCTGGCCATAAATACTGTTACAATTAAAAATATTACATTTGAATTTGGAATCTGTCATTTTTATATAATTTTTTATTGTGTTTTCTTATTTTGGCGCCAATAAATTATTCAATATTTTGCGATATAAAAATGGAGTGGGGTGATAAAGAGAACCGAATTTTTAAAACTCTCCACACGCTTGGCATTAGTCAAATATTTGTGTACCGGGCTATTAATAGGTACAATGAGACCTCCTCTGTTTGTGACAGAAAAAGATCTGGCTATCCACGTAGTGTTCGTACGAAAAAGGTGGTCAAAGCAGTAAGGGAAAGAATTCGAAGAAATCCTGTCCGAAAGCAAAAGATTTTATCTCGGGAGATGAAGATAGCACTTAGAACCATGTCGCGTATTTTATAAGACGACTTAGGACTTGCAGCGTATAAGAGACGCACTGGACATTTTTTAAATTATAATTTAAAAAAGAATAGGGTGATAAAATATAAACAACTACTGAAGCAGTACAGATTTTTTTTACAATTGAGCAACATTTTAACAAACAACATGACCGTATTTATGCTCAAAGCTCTAAGAAAGCTTCTCAATTAGTCGACAGTGTGCAACGTGGGCATTATCCGACTTCAGTGATGGTTGGTGGGGTGTTAGCTATGAAGGAGTGACTGAGCCATACTTTTGCGAAAAAAGGTATCAAAACATCGGCACAAGTGTATCAAAATACCATTCTTGAGAAGGTAGTTAAGCCCCTTAACAACACCATGTTCAATAACCAACAATGGTCCAAGACTCGTGGTGGCAATGGTGGCAAGACTTGGCGCCGGGTCATAAAGCTCGGTCCACGCAGTCTTGGTTGGAAACGAACGTTTCCGAGTTCATCAGAGCTGAAGACTGGCCGTCGTCTAGTCCCGATCTTAATTGTCCCGATCTTAATTCGCTGGATTATGATTTATGGTCAGTTTTAGAGAGTAGGGCTTGCTCTAAACGTCATGATAATTTGGACTCCCTAAAACAATCCATACGATTGGCAGTGAAAAATTTTCCCATGGAAAGAGTGCGTGCTTCTATTGATAACTGGCCTCAACGTTTAAAGGACTGTATTGCAGCCAATGGAGAGAGACCACTTCGAATAAGCTTTTTATGTTTTAAATTGTTTTATATTTATGGATTAAACTTACATACTGTAAAAGTAATAAATGTTATTTGCAATAGAAAAAATATTTTTTTTATTTGTTACAGTATTTATGGCTAGACTAGGTATAGCTACATAGTACGCATAAGCACAAATTTACCACTCTTGACCTTGACTTCAACTTGAGTCTCGTAAAAAGATAATTTTTAACATTACCAATACGCTTTCCGCCGATTTGGTCGCAGGCGTGTTCATATCAGTTTCTATTTAGCTTTCAACATATTATGCGTGTGTACAACTTTCGGTAGGTATACATTTTTCATAACTCTGCTATATTCTGAAATACTTAAAAATAAATTAAATGTTTAATAATTATAGCGACAAAGGCTTTGCCAGCACGTTTATGAAACAAGGGACTTAATATTGAGCAACAGTTTTGTAAAACAAGAAATCGAATAAGTGTAAGAGGGCCTTGTAAAACATAGCTCTGAGAGAGTGAGCCGGCTCGACTGGAGTGATACCACGGCCGCACAGAATATCGGCGTGAAACAACGCTAAATAAAATTGTATTTCGCCATGTGAGCGAGGTTACCACATGCCCAATCCCATGCCATTTGCTTATTCCCCCCATTCTCAATAATATTTCCTAAATCACTTAACCTAAAATTTCTAATAGCCCACAAAAGGCACTTGTAGTAACTCCTTGGGTATTAGGAGTGTTCATTGGTGGCGATGATTGCTTACCATCAGGTAATCTAGCGGTCGCAGCAGTTTTGTATAACAAGGAACCGAATACAAGTGGTTGCAGCGGTTTTGCTCTGCGTTTAATTTTAATACAAAAAAATGCTATTCGGTTAAAAGCCTTCATAGTTTGGCCTGAGCAAAAATCACTTCACATTTATACTAGAGGTCTTCTCTACTTAAGGAGGATTGTTATACCCTCCTATTGGAGATTGAAAGTCTAATAAAACTAATTAAATTAATGCATATTTCATGCTATGACGTCACAGTGACCAAATTTAAAATGTTTATGTGTAGTGAATTAAATTAAGTAAACATTATCCAAAATAATATTATAAATGCGAAAGTAACTCTGTATATCTGTCTGTCTTCTCTTCGTAGGATAGTTTTTATATAGGTACCAAAAATCTACAGGAAGTCACTATTCCACGTGATCGAAGTTGCGGGCAAAAGCTAGTTACTATATAAAAAAGGGCCTGTATACAATACCTAAAATGCTACAAAATATTTAACTTTTTATCATATTGGGTACAAATTAACTAATTTTAAACTAACCAGATGAAATTACTTCAACTGAAGGGAATTGGTTACTTCATTATATTGAAAGACTGGTTTTTGTCCATTTTTGTAAGGTAATATGTTTTTATAGATTATTTAGTAAATACAAAACTTCGGGGCATCACCCCGGGTATTATTTTGACGTCTGTCTTAGATTAGACAGCATATTTGTTTATTTTATTGGCTTGAGTTTATTTATTCTCAGTAAGGAGGTTTTAGATTGTAGTTATAGTTATCAGAGTTATTACCAAATATTGGGTCTGTTATGATCAATAGTAAAACAAATACTACAATTTACCAATAAAATTCAAACACTTAAAACGAGGTGATCCGACATAGAAATAGTCGTGTTCTAGAGTGCAAACTACGTCAAGGCAAACGAAGTGTAGGTCGCCTTTTAGTAGTATATAGGTAACTAGCTGGACTGACGATATCCGTAGTGTGGGAGAGCCAAGCTTCGGCACGAATGGGTCGGCTCGACCGGAGTGATACCACGGCCTCACAGCATACCGGCGTGAAACAACCACGTGTGTGTGAGGTTACCGGAGGCCCAATCACGCCCCTTCCCCTATCCCTTCCCGATCCTTATATCCGCAATCCCTATCCCTAAAAGGCCGACAACGCACTCGGAACTCCTTTGGTGTTGCGGGTGTCCATGGGCGGCGCCGATTGCTTACGATCAGGAGATCCGTCTGCTCGTTTGTCGACTTATACCATAAAAAAATATCCGCTGGGTGGCTGACAGTGGTTGGATGAGAAAAGCTAAACATCGAGCTCCACTGAGATGCGCACGCCACTGCGTGCAATTGAGGCAGCTGTCTAGCACTGTATGAAATCAGGCTGATGACGATGAAAAAACGTTACATTATATAATTTTCTAAAAACCGAAAGCCATCAAAACTTGCATACTCTAAAAACAAAAATAATAAAACATACATCGCGAAAAACCAAAAAATATTCCTTTTCATTTTATTTTACATAAAAATCAAATAGAAAAATGTGCAACAAACCTCCCCGGTTATACGATCGTGAATATCGTGTGCACCCGGCTGTCAGAGCCGGGTAACCCGGATAAAACCCGGCTGCAAAGCGGAAAGAAACCGTAAAGATTTAACGGACGGTTTATGGGAAAGAGAAAAATTGTGTGTGAAGGAAAAGTTTCCCATAATGATTGTAACATCTTTGGTATTATTCGATTCTTTTTTTTGATCGGTAAAAGATTACGAAAGCTTACCGAGTTATTTGAGAGACGGGAACTGATTTTGAGTTCGTAGATTTATCTTTTGTTGTCTTACGATTTTAATGATTTTAATGGAATTTTTTAACGCTATAACGTAATCTTATTATGCATCATTAAAAAGTTCTGCAAAGGGATAAGTGTTAAGTAGACTTAAGGCATAAATTAAATATGGAGTATAAAAATGAATCTCAAAAATATAATAAATGGAAAACAGATGAATTCTTTACAAAATAAAATAAACATTCATTATTGTATGATCGCTTTACGTGTGTCAGAACCAAAACTCGAATAAACGTTAAGGTCCTAATACATTATTTACTCGGCCAGATTATCCGACACATCCCCGTATCATCTACAAGAGACCCTCAATAAACAACATCGAAACAGTTACATGTTTTACACAAATATCCTCAATATCGACTAAGTTCACATTAGAACCTCTTAAGATTCGTCCCACGTTGGGAGCCAACAAAAACAATCTACACGCAACAAATCCGACGAATGTTCGATGGAAACCGGCTAAAACTGGTTGTAACTGGACCGGGCCGGTTTCGACCGGATTATACTAACGGCTCCTAATTGCTACGTGGCTGGAATAGGAACGCGGTGAGAAATGCCTCAACTAATAGTCTCGCTGTTAATGTAGAATTTAGAATGGTTTATTTAAATGGGGTATTTTATGGTGCTGTTTTATTCTTCGGGAAGTTTATGGGGTTGGGAAGGAATGGGTTTAAGTTAAAGGGTTGTTTTGCTTGCAATGTTGGCTGGTCTATGTTGTTTAATAGCAAGCTGCTTCACTTACGAATTTCTTTTCACAATTACTGCATTTTTGTCGTGTTTTTGTAGGTATGTGTATTTGTATTGATTGCGACTGATGAACCAATGTTAAGTCGGAGCTATGCTTGGTCTCTCTGAAATATCGTACTCGAAACAAGTGTTCGGCACGAATGGGTCGGCTAGACCGCAGTGGTACCACGGCCTCACCGAAAACCGGCGTGAAAAAACCACAGCGTTGTGTTTTGCCGTGAGAGTGAGGTTACCGGAGGCCCAATCCCTAAACCTCCAAGTCCCTAATCCCCAAAAGGTCGGCCATGCGCTAATTTCTTACTATCAGGTTATCCGTCTGCTCGTTTGCCCAGCTATAACATATGAAAAAGGTGATCCGACAATGAACTAAATCTGTTGACATAGCCCAAAGGATCAGCAAATTGAAGTTAGTTTAAAAATACCATAAAATTAGATCTAAGATTTAAAACAACGATTACCGAATGATAGTTCTTCTTCACACGTTGAGATAAACTTAATCTGCCCACAAAGGATGTTAATTGCTCATTACTACTCACACCTAGGCCCAGAGAAAGAGCACCTTTTACATTCACGTGCCAATTTGAGTAATGAAATATATTTTATTAAGGCTATGTGGCTTTTGCTAGATTAAGAATCTAATGGAGGAGCATAGGTTTTAAATGCACAGTTTAGGAGGGTATGGGGATAACCAACTTCTGTTGGCGGTTTTGATTTCTACAAGGAACAACCGACAATGAAATGATGTCTATGTGACTTGGTGTGTTTGGAAATACTACTACTATACGTCGCAACTACGCGCATGCTGCTTATGAATGAGAATCCCGTTGTGATTTAAAATGAGTAGGTACAGTTTTTCTCAGTTAAATCACTCAGTCTAGTAGTTATTGTCAATTAATTTAATGTGTCACGATAGGTGCTATTCACAAATAGTTTTCAAGACTAACATTGGTAAATAAATACTTGTAAACATTAGACTTTGGTTACCGGAGACTCAATGCTTCTTACCCTAAACCTCAGAAACCCTAATCCCCAAAGGCCGGCTACGCATTCGTAACTTCATGAGCAGCGATTGTTTATTATCAGTTTATCTATCTGTTCGTTTGCCATCCTACCACATAATAAAAAAAAACTTACAGTAATGCACCTTGATCAACGGCGAGGCAACGATATAATTGATTTATAAATTAAAAATGAAATCACTAATATTTAGAATTGTTTTTATAATAACTATCGTAAGACATACTAAATTAACTAAAAATCGCGGGTAGTTTCGAACCACAGAGGGATGAGCAGCGAGCTTTTCTCAATACACACACGTGAGTAACCCGCGATATTTAAGTTAACTAATAGAATTGCAAATAGTCTGTCAATATTTTGGCGATCCCTGCAACAGGATCTGGTTCTTCCTCCAACCAACAGAATTAAAGGACGGAAGAATTTTAATGGCAATGTATTTTCGGTCTCCGAAATGAAATTCATTGTGCCCAAAAATGAACCGCTATTGTTTGCTGGGATAAAAACAGCAGGAAAATTACCGCGCCGGACTCGATTGTGGCTGTCATTGTAGGTTCACTGTTATACAATATTGTTGCTCGCAGTAAGAAAGCTATCGAATTTTGTTTAGCAATTTTCGATGTCTTGTGTTTATGATTTAAGTGTGAAGTCTATTTTGACCCTTAAACTTTCAAGTGAAATAGCGCTATGGTTGTTGCACGCTGGTTTTCTGTAAGGCCCCATGGTATTACGCCAGTTGAGCCGACCCATTCGTGCCGAAGGTTAAACTGTATATATTTGAAATATTCGATAAGAATAGTTTGGTTCTGTGTAACATAAAAGTGGTCATGGAACGGTTGAGTATTAGTCAAAAATTTTCTTTTTAGTTTTTTTTGTACATGTGTCTACACCAAGTCAAGATTAAGTAGTAGTTCATAGTAGTACATTCTTATGTAAGAATTGAGTACTATAAGGTCGCTAGTAACTTTTATCTTGAGTTTAACCTCAATAGTAAGTTACTATACCTATTCGTGGAAATACTGCCAGTACGGACGTACAGTTTCCATGAACAAGCTCAAGTCGATTCCTTCAAGAGCGATTTCTATGAAATGATATTTATTTAAAACTATAAAAGCAGTTCTATTCATAAAAGCTGAGTCAGTAACATTCTGCAATTAGCTTCAAGATACTCAAGAACTGAAGTCTGGAAGTGGGATGATATTCAACTTGTACTCGAACAAAATGGATAGTAAAATTTTATCTGAGAAACTAATTATTTGCAGCCACAAAATGTATTAAGGGTGACATTTTTAATAATACCTAAACGCGTCCATGGTGCGGGAAGAGGTTTTTCATTTTACTACTCAAACAGAACTCTTAATCCTTCCAAAAATATCTACGGCAAAGTAAAACATACCTTCTTTAGCATGGAGTAGAGTTTCGTTTTGAATGTCTGTTTCTAAATGCAGTTTTAGTGTTCCGTTGAAAGTTTTTAAATGGCTATAAACAATTGTTACGCTTTCGTTAGGGGCTTCGAATATTTGAGTACGGAAGTGGTTTCAATGAAAAATCTTTTATTTGTAAGAATTTACATTATCTTTGTATTTTTAGCCGGTGAAAATGGCTTAAAGGGTTGTTTTTCAATAGTCAGATAAATGTTATCTGAGGAATAAAATTGTTGCTGTCACTGTCTTATACAAACATTCTGACGCGACAGCATTATAATTATTCCCCAGGTAACTTTTATCTAACTATTGAAAAATCAGCTCTTAGTGTGATAAATGCATAATATTTGTGTATTGGACTTATCCCCTTATGGTAAGCACTAGGCGCCGTCTAAATTGTGTCGTAATGCCCGGAAGGCTTCCGCTTCTCATGTGACTTTTTCCGAGTTTCACAAGAACCAAAGTGACTTTTTCCGAGTTTAATGTACGTCCTATGATGATTTAGACACCACTGGCATACGGTGAAAAGAAACATCGTGAGGAAACCTGGATTTATACTTTCTAATTATTAGTTTAAAATAAAAAATTCGCCCTGAGCAAGCTTGGTGATTAATATTCAGACCTTCTCCGTTTGAGAAGTGGTCTTTACTCAGCAGTGGGCACATACAGTGCTTTTAGATAATGATGATGATGAAACACCGCCCATGGACACCCGCAACACTGAAGGAGTTAGTTAGATTTTGGGATTAGGGGAAAATGGATTGAACCTCCGGTAACTTCACACACACGGTGAAACGCAATGCTATGGTTGTTACACGTCGGTTTTCTGTGAGGCCATGGTATTACTCTGGTCGAGCCGCCCTATTCGTGCCAAAGCATGGCTCTCCCAAACAATAAGTAATTGTCTTATCAATAAATGTGTACATTTTAACTTATAACAAAATTACAAACATTTCTTAAAGGTAACTTAATATAGTTTTTAAGTAAAGTAAAGATTTCAATGTTTCTCTGCAGACGAAAGTGTGCCCAAATTAAATACAGTGACCCAGACCCTTTCTTTTTATAATTATTTCTGGCAGCCTTTCTTTAGGCGCACCCCTTCCCAAGTCTACAAATTAAATAATCCTTAACAAGTTTCTGAAAAAAATAAGTAAACGAGTGTCTTTTATCATTAAATAACCTTCTAGAAGAATTGTGTGTGACTATGTATATATGGAGTAGGTAGGTCTCTAGGCATCTGAAAGGGAAAATGAGTACCATGATTATGGGTACATATCGGTATATTTATTATATACATAAAGTTACGATTACCAATCGCTGGATGACTAAAACTTTTGGACTAAATGGTATGCCAAAGTCTGCTCATGAACTCTATTAAAAGAAAAACCTATAAGCATATAAAATAGGGTACGGTAGTTTTCAACTAGTCAAATTCAATACTTTTATCCTAATGTCAAAAACGATACTTTTCTTTGTATGAAACTCCGAATTATGACGTCTTAGTACATTTGCGTCAAAAAGCTTACTTATTTCTAAAATTGATAAAAAAATATCGAATTAGTATACATATATTATATCGACAGATCTATGAATCAAAATACGATTTTTGACATTTTTTTACAATTTTATTGTAAATAAACGTTGTACTTACTTATTTATTTTCTTTTAAGAAAACTACCTTACTCTAATACTAATTTCATCACAATCAAAATATTTGCGAACTCATAACTCAAACGATGCAGTCTAAATCACAATCCAAACAGCTGATAAAGATGTCGATACGTAAAATATAAAGGGTGTTCACCCGTATTTCGTTGGGCCCCGAAACCTGCGAGAAAGGCATGTCAAATAAAATTGTTTCACAGATACATCACAGAACATCATTGGCTGGAGTTCGACATTTTTCTTTTTTTTTTCTATCCCGCATCCTTCGATATCTGCAATGTGTAATTGATGGATGTATTGCGGTCATGAGACAAATTGTGCTGACCGTACCCGACCCGTGTCACGCAGCCGTGACGAGAATCATGCGTATGCTGACTGTACGTATTTTTTAAGAAATAAAGACATTTTTTTTATGTTTCATTTGTACTTAGGTGATGTCGGTTTGGACTGTAAAATGTTTAGTGATTTTTGTTTATGCTTTATGTAAGAATAAAAAAAATTGTAACACTTTTATACGTCATATATATTTTAAAAAATTACATGATGTCATAAGAGTTGGCAATATATGCAGTAGATTGAAGAAACATAATTGTCAAAGTCAAAGTCAAAAGTCAAAGTAATTAATTTCGATTAGACTTAGACCACTGTAGGCACTTTTAACGTCAAGCAAAAAAATAAGTAGAAAAAGAAAATATATTTCAAGAGGTTTAACTTTATGCGTGTCAGTCTCCCAGTCTGTACATCAGTGAAGCTCACTCCAAACTGTAGATTCAAATAGAGAAGAACGAGCAAGGAACTCAATCGTTATTCTTTTTTTCAATGTTTGTTTTACAAGTTAATTTATAATAATTGACCTTAATGGTTTCAGAATCTTAAATAGAACATTTGATCTATTCTCAAAATGTATACCAATCAAATCTATTTCTTCTACACAGCAACAGAAACGTCACAAAAGTATCAAAACAGGACCAAGCACCAAAATTTGCAGCATCAATGACGTGAATAGATCAGATAGTATCAGGAAAACAGGGCGAGTTGGCAACTTTCTCTGTTCTAAGTCATTACAAAGCTAATAACAATTTGCAACTCCTTACAACGACTCTAGTACAGACTATTTGAATGCTCCAACTTATTGCTGGGCCAATATTTCAAGTGCGTTCAAGTTATCCTTTCATATTTTACGTTTGTTTTTATTAATCTGATTATTGGCGAGGATTTTTGGAGTACTTTCAATGCAAAGGGATTTTGGAAATTTTCGCAGTACCTATTACAATCTGGAGTTGATACGACTTAGTGGTAAAGACTTATGTTAAGTTTACGTGTCTTCTTGTGAATTCAGGTACAAATGCAATGATGTGCTGTGGCTCCAGTCCAAAGCAGGAGAAGGAACGGGATGGTTCTAAGTCAGTAAGAGTATTGACACATCCAAGAACATGGGCTGTTTTTTTTAAGCTTCTCGCGCAACAGTGTCAGAAACTTACGTAATACTAATGTGACTTACAAACCTTGTGACTGACTGACCACTGATATACGGCGAAGAAAATCAGCGTCAAGAAATTTGGACGTAAAATTTCTAATTCTAAGTTTGAAATCGCAAATCGGTCTTGAACTAGCTTCGTAAATCCAATCCCGACCATTTTGAGCACTAAATGTGTATTGACGAACGTTTATCAACAAAGATAATTTTCCATAATATTTTTTGATGGAACATTTATTCGATCGACACAATTTTGACTACATACCTGAAAAGTCAATCATTAAAACACCAAAAACATTTCAAGTACTTTATAAAACAACATTTGATAAACTGCCACTTTCCATCGTCCCGATATTTTCAAACAAAATCTAAGTCTGTAATAAGATGCAAACACGCAGTCACTACACGCTTTCCATATTGCCCGGAATCTTTCCAGATAAAGTTTTAAACTTCCTACTTTATAGAGAATATCGAGATTTTAAACTATCGCTAAGTACGGGAGCAACTTTCTTAATATAACTGCTTTTATCGTCTGTGGCGTGTGCGTTCTACTTGAACGCCTATACGTTCAGTTTGTGTGCCCACGTGGCTTTACAGGGCCTTGCGTACCTATTTTTCAAATTACGTTTTATGCTTGTTACTTTTTTTATGTTTTCGGCAAACGTGCAAACGGATTATCTGCTGGTAAACAATCAGCACTGCTCATGGAAACCCGCTAAAACAGAGGAGTTACGAGTGCGTTGCCGTCCTTTTGAAATTTAGAGATTTGGATATTTTGGGTTTGGGGGAGGGGAAGGATTGGGCCTCCGGAAACCTTATTCACACGACGAAACACAACGCTGTAGTTGTTTTACACCGGTTTTCTGTGAGGCCGTGGTATCACTCCGGTCGAGCCGATCACGGTGTGAAATACCCACAGCGTTGTGTTTCGTGTGAGTCAGGTTACCAGAGCCCCAATCCTTCCCCTCCTCCCACTCCCATCCTTCGTCAAACCCTAAATCTCGGAAATCCCAGTCCTCAAATGGCGAGCGGTGCACTTGTAACCAACGGCGTAGTTGGTGCCAAGGGTGTCTATGTGCGGCGCCGATTGCTTATTATCAGTAATAGGTAATAGGCATGAGTGTTGGTCATATCAAAAAAAAAAAACAAATTTTAATCTTTGCGATCCTACATAATTCTGTGTCCATAGGTCGCTAGTTCTCAGTAGGACTAGTAAAAAGGTAGAACTCATATTCGTATTATTAATAAAAGCGAACATTCAAAGTAATGATTAAATATTTCAACCTACGAACGTATTGGACCAAGCCATATTCTCTTTACTTGTAAGTTAAACAAGTAAAAACCAGTTTACCTACTACAAATATTTACGAAAAGTTTTCCAGAATTTCAATAAAACATTATTCGTAGAACAATATCCATATATTGAATACAAGTAGTACATTATTATTTTATACATAATAGCTCCTACCCGCGGCTTTGCTTCCTTAATTTATATTTATCTATACTACCCAACCTAGTAACCTAACTACCCTACCTATCTTACCAACCGGCCCTACACTAACTACCATACCTTAAGACCCTACTCTACCCTACCCTACATAGACCTCCCTATCCTATGTCCTTCTCCCAGTTCATAGCTGCCTCCCTACCAAATTTCAGCCAAATCGGTTCAGCCGTTCTTGAGTTATAAACAGCAGTGTAACTAACACGACTTTCTTTAAAGACTTTCCTCAAAAGGAGGGTTATGATTTTGACCGGCTATGTATGTATGTTCATCTGTTCCTTCCTAACTTCTAAATTACTTATCAGAATTCGACATATGACATATCATTAGAAACGTCTTAATTGTCTGCTGGTTATAGGCTATATGATGTATCACAAAATATAATTATACTTTTTATATACATATGTATATATATAGATTATTTATTAAATTAAAACAGGCCACGTTCTGACATTTCCTAGCCCATTTTTTTTTTTTGTTAGTGGAAAATCATCAAATGATTTCTACCGCCCAGGGCCGGGCAGGCAGTGTCAGACTCTTACCGACTAAAAAACCCCCCTGTTCCTTCTCCTGCTCTGTGCCGAGGTCGCGGTGCCATATTGCGCTTACCCCGCAACCCCGGCTGAACATCAGCCCTTTAGGGCCCCATCTGTGGTGGTCTAATGGCTTTTTGAGGCGCGCGCGGAACGCTACGCGCCGTACGCGCCGTACGCTCGGGCCTGGTTCTGGTTGGGCGGCGAGCTGCCCTTACTCGCCGACCGCAGGCCCGTGCTTACGGTGGCCGGAGATCGTCCCTTGATCCCCGACGCCCGTAGTGTCGCCAGTTGCGGCTGCTGGGGCGTGAGGAGGAGGATTGCTCCCTCACGCGGGCCGCCTCTCTCTTTGCGAGCATGACTGCTTCACAAAAGGAGAAGACGGCGTCCCAGTTCCTCTCACTCCGCACCATGGCCTCGACTAAGGCCGGGCGCGAGAGGTCGCCGCCGCCGATCACTTCCCTGAGGATACGGCGGTGCTCAGCCCAGGCAGGGCATACCGCTACCGTATGCTCCACCGTATCCTCTAGGTGGTCCTCACAATGACGACACTCGGGCGTTTCCTCCCGCTGAATCCGAAACAGGAACCTACCGAAGCTGCCGTGCCCGGTAAGCACCTGCGTCAGACGGAAGGTGAGGACGCCGTAGCGTCTCTCAAGCCACTCCTCAAAGAGGGGTCTTACCGCTGCTATGGTAGTATCCTCTAGGTGGTTAGCCCATAAAGTGCCGAGCGAAAAATGAAAGAATTTAATTCTTTATAAGTATTTTTACTGTCATAATTTAAAATATAAATACGTAGGTATTTTTTGTATAGTGCGTGTCAACATTATCAAATGTTAAATTAATTTACTTTAAATCGATTCATTTGTTTATTTTTATCTAACTTTTGACAATGTAAAATGTCAGTTAGGCGTGAGCGTGATTCTTGCCATTATGTGGTTGCTTGACACCTTCTTTACAGATTTTGTGGTTTTGCGTTGTATAATAATTAAAGCGTTTGATGTAAAATTGTGATTTGATAAGCGTAAAAATAATTTCGAGCCGAAGTAAGAATTGATTGAAAGAAAGAAATGGTTACCACCAAATTGCAAATAAAAAGTATATTACAAAAAAAAATCGTCTTCACAGCGAAATGGTTAGTGTGTAGTGTGTGTCAGTAGTGTCAATTGTGGCGTTGACTTTTAGCACTAGCCAGTTTATGATAAAGTATCCCTAATTCTCAAATTCGTCACAGCCAATAGCAACCCAGTCACTGCGCCAACCTTGAAGTATTCTTAGTTTAGTGATCAGATTAAAAATCAACCAACAGTTTTTTTATTATAATGATTGCACTATGCACTTTTACACAGAAATATATAGGTAACATTCCACCAATGATCGACAACGACCTTAAAAGGATGATGTACTTAACATAAATATAATAATTTCTTAACTTTAATAATTAAACAACATTTTATTAACATTTTCGTCTTAACAAATTCAAGCCATTTTATGTTCACTTACATATTTTAAAACCTTTCATACCCTTCACGACATCCAGATTCCGAGCAACACAATCCAGTTCTTCCGCAGCTGGTGAATACCTGGCTATCATTTCTGAAGTATTACCCTTTTCAGGGTTGGTCATTACAATGTAATTATCGGAGATCTTCTTTATTTCGATACGGACTATCATTGCACAATCTACTATTAGCCAGTTTTCTTTTTCCCCAAGTATGACAAGTGCTCCATCCATTTGCAGATAAGGAGCATCAATTCTGACCTTAGCATCCTCCCAAGCGAAGGGTATTTCATCCTTAGTACATTCTCCAGCTATTGCCTTAACAAATTCTTCATCAGCAGCTGTGATCTTCACACCAGGACACTCAAAGTCATGATCCACTTGTAGATAATCTTCAACTAATTTCTCATTTGGGTCCCAATGGTAGACGAATTTCCAATTGCCAATTATATCTTCTGGGTTCTTCGTTTCTATTGATGTAATTTCAATGTCTTTTTGACAAGGTGGTGTTAAACTTGAAGATACCACTTGAAGTATTACAGCGAAGATGTATAGCGGAAACATTATATTTTTTTAAGTGTCACTCTTATAGAATGCTTCTATGTCCTACGAGACAAAAATCTTAAATGAAAAAATATCATTCTCGACATCAACTATTAACTTAAATCTATTAATAAAATTAAATTGATTCTGTTAATGTACTTAAAATATCTTTGTAATATCTTTTCACATTAGTGTTATCAATTTTAGTATTATTCAATGTTAAAACCGTCTGTTCTAAGAAATGAGTTTGATATTTCTATGATTATTTTATTCGGGATTATGCGTTGCGGTATTCTGTCAAATGTCAAATGTGCCACATGGCCCCCGGCCGCAGACGCATCATTTGTCACCAGATAATACGCTAAGCGTTATAAATAACTCTATTCTATGTACTTTTTGGAGATACCAATACCTTTAATGGAGTCATGCAATTATATAGAAGCGTGTTACTTATATATATGCTCGAGTGCAGAGGTATACATATGTAGATATTGTTAACGTGTTTTGAATAGTACTATTTAGGTTTTTCAATTAAAATTATGTGTTTATTGTCTTTGTGGTAGATATACATACGTCGCTGGTTTGTAGTTTTTGATACATTATAAATAAATTTATTCTTAAGTCGAGCGCTGTTTTTTTTTGTTAAAGAACTATTCTCATTATAATTATATTCTGCATACTACATCACTCTTCTTGACTATCCCGAATATGGCATATAACTACAAAGGTGTAAACAAACCCAATTAATAAAAACATTACAAATATCCTTTACAAATAGAGTATTTAATTAGCATTTAATTAGCATCTTTATTAAACGAATGACTCATTAATAGGCGGGTATTAATGAGTCATTGAAAAAAATATCCCAAAATAATGTAATAAATAATATTCGTTAAAAATCCTGTTTCAGTTTAAAATATATTGAATGACACGTTCTCGCCAAATGTGTTCAATATTTTGCAGCGAAGAATTGAATATTTTATTTCGTTCTGATTTGGCCGATGCGATGGACGGATTTAAGCACTCCGTGAAATGGTGGTGTATTTAAAAAATGCGAGTTAAAAGCGGACAGGTGTAACCGCGTGACAGACCGTATATAAAATTATGTTTTATTTCACGTGGACGAAGAGATCATGCAGAAGGTCAATTTCAAATATTATACCGACATTGTCCTCAATAAATTAGTTTAAAGGTATGACAAATTATGCCCGAAAAGATGGCAAAATAAAACACTAATAAGTTTAAAAATCGAACTGTGATTAGGTTTTTCACGTTACAGTTTGACTAGATAATTCGATTAGTTTCAAGCTACACCAGGGCTCATAATTACAATCGGGGATTTTTATACGATAGGAAGGCATAAGCAGACGCATTATTTGATGGCAAGAAATCTGCGTCGCACATGGACACCCATTTTGGGGATTAGGATTTTAGAAATTTAGGGGTTGTAGGACTCGGCCTTGACGGACGTTGACGTCACTCACTCGGCGAAACACAACTCTGGCACACTTATATGTGCGGTAGTGTGCGCGAAAACAGATGCCGCTATCATTACTGTTGAATTAGCGACTCTGTATAAACGTAATTAATTCAAAATGTCATTCCATAGTTATGATAATGTAACTGTAAATTGTTCGTAGTTAACCTTTTTTGTTAACCTGTTCTCTGCGTTAAGCACGATAGGCAACAATTTATAGGTGTGTGCTACCAACAGTCTGATAGCGGGCTGACGGACATACAAATACAGTAGATATACGATTCAAATGTTGGCTCTGTTTCATTTAAAATACATAATATGTTGGCTGTAATACAAAGGATTACTTAGTTTTCTAGTTTTTTTTTATGGTGTAAGTCGGCAAACGAGCAGACGGATTACCTGATGGTAAGCAATCGGCGTCGCCCATGGACACCCGCAACACCAAAGGAGTTACAAGTCCGTTGCCGGCCTTTTGGGGATAGGGGTTGGGGATAAAGATCGGGAAGGGATAGGGGAGGGGGACGGATAGGGCCTCCGGTAACCTCAATCACACGGCGAAACACAACGCTGTGGGTTGTTTCACGTCGGTTTACTGTGAGGACGTAGTATCACTCCGGTCGAGCCTACCCATTCGTGTCGAAGATTGGCTCTCCCACACTAAAGTTAATTAAGTTGCTTAAAACTAGGATGCCGTGGTGGCCCGGAAGACGCAAGTACCAATGTGACATTTTCCAAGTTATATGTACTTTCTATAATTATTTAGACACCACTGACAAACGGTTTTTTTTTTTTTTTTTTTTTTGTGAGGGGAAAATCATCAAATGACTTCTCCCGCCCAGGGCCGGGCAGGAGGGAGTGTCAGACTCTTACTGACTAAAAACCCCCCTGTTCCTTCTCCTGCTCTGTGCCGAGGTCGCGGTACCTCATTGCGCTTACCCCGCAACCCCGGCTGAACATCAGCCCTTTAGGGCCCTGTCTGTGGTGGTCGAATGGCTCTTTGAGGCGCGCGCGGAACGCTACGCGCCGTACGCTCGGGCCTGGTTCTGGTCGGGCGGCGAGCTGCCCTTACTCGCCGACCGCAGGCCCGTGCTTACGGTGGCCGGAGATCGTCCCTAGATCGCCGACGCCCGTAGTGTCGCCAGTTGCGGCTGCTGGGGCGTGAGGAGGAGGATTGCTCCCTCACGCGGGCCGCCTCTCTCTTTGCGAGCATGACCGCTTCACAAAAGGAGGAGACGGCGTCCCAGTTCCTCTCACTCCGCACCATGGCCTCGACTAAGGCCGGGCGCGAGAGGTCGCCGCCGCCGATCACTTCCCTGAGGATACGGCGGTGCTCAGCCCAGGCAGGGCATACCGCTACCGTATGCTCCACCGTATCCTCTAGGTGGTCCTCACAATGACGACACTCGGGCGTTTCCTCCCGCTGGATCCGAAACAGGAACCTACCGAAGCTGCCGTGCCCGGTAAGCACCTGCGTCAGGCGGAAGGTGAGGACGCCGTGGCGTCTCTCAAGCCACTCCTCAAAGAGGGGTCTTACCGCTGCTATGGTAGCGTGCCCGGCCCTCGGTTGTGACAGTCGTTGTTTCCACTCTGCCATGAGATCTCGCCGGAGCTCATTCCGCCACGCACTAATTTGGCGCGGCAGAGGATCTTCGCCCCGGCGACGCGCGTTTGCGCGCAAACTGTAGACGCGCGCGAGCGCCTTCGCTTCTAGATCCCACGGCGGTGATCCAGCAAGGAGGTTCGCCGCCTCCCCGGAGATCGTGCGATACCCGCGAATTACTCGGATAGCCATGACCCTCTGGGACGCGACCAGCGTACGAGCCGGCCGCCGCTTCAAGTCCGGTGCCCACACAGGGGCACCGTAGAGGGCCATGGATCGCACAATCCCCATATACAACCTCCGGCAGGAGGCGTTTGGCCCCCCGAGGTTGGGAAGGAGCCGCTTGAGCGCGGCCCCAGACCGTTCCAACTTAGGGGCCAAACGGCGAAAATGCTCCGTGAAGTTCCATCGGCTGTCGAGGACGAGACCCAGGTACTTCATCGCCGACTCGACGCCGATGGTCGACTCCTCGACTCCTCCCGCCGTTATTTGGGACCCACCTGGAGGTGGCGCGCTCCGACGGCCATAGAAACACATGGCCTCGGACTTGTGGAGCGCCACCTCGAGTCCCAACTGCCGGATCCTTGCAACGACTGTCGCAACCGCTTGTGACATCAGGTCGGCCGCCGCCTGATGCGACCTCCCGTTCGCCAGCACCAGCGTGTCGTCAGCATAACAGACAATGCTGACGCCGCTCGGGAGGTCGGTGCGTAGCACCCAATCGTACCCGATGTTCCACAGGAGAGGTCCCAGGACCGATCCCTGTGGGACACCGCGCGACACCTCTCGCCGATTCCACACGCCCCGGTGACCGGGGTAGATGACACATCTGTCCGTCAAGTAAGCCTCGACTACACGACGGAGATAGGCAGGCACCCGGTGATACCGGAGTGCCTCCAAAATGCAGCTCCAGGGCAACGAGTTGAAGGCGTTGGCGATGTCCAGAGACACCGCCACGACGACTCGCCTCCTGGCCAACGCAGCCCCCGTCGTGAGGGCGATGATGGCGTCCACCGTGGAGCGCCCTCTGTGGAAGCCGAACTGGCCGTCCGCTAAATCCGGCCCCCTTCCAGACAGGTGCCCGACGAGGCGGTCTGAGATTATCCTCTCGAACAGTTTTCCCACCTCGTCGAGCAGCACAATGGGCCGGTACGCGGACGGAGAGTCCGCAGGACGCCCCGGCTTCTGCACGAGGACCAGTTTACCCGTCTTCCACGACAGCGGAAATTGGCCTCTCTCCAAACATGCGCTGAACAGACCAATTAGTCGAGGCCTGAGAGCCTCCGAGGCCAGGACCCAAACCTTGGCATGCAGCCCATCAGGTCCTGGGGCGGTATTCTTGCCACTCAGCCGGCGCACCGCCACTCTCAAATCTACCTCGGTCACTTCCGGAGCGGATTCATCGTCGTCGTCATTGTAGCCCGCATTGGGCACCGCAGGGGGCGGGGACATAGCCGAAGGCATGTAACCCATCTGTGGTCGGGGGAATAGCGCCCCAACCACTTCGTCCACGACCTCCGGCCGGAGACTCTGAGTCAGTGGGGGCGCCCAGGTGCGGAGCTTATCACGCACCATCCGGTAGGGGCGTCCCCACGGGTACTGACATACGGTGAAGGTAAACATTGTGAGGAAACCTGGGCTAATAATTTCTAATTATAAGTTTGAAATCGCCAACCCGCATTGAGCAAGCGTGGTGATTAATGCTCTAACCTTCTCCGTATGAGAAGAGGCCTTTGCTCAGCAGTGGGCACTTATAGGCTGATGATGATAAGACTAGGATCTTCTATTGTGTCGTGTGTGCGATAGCAAACTTACAATTACACATAGACAAAACAATACAGGCAAATAGGTGCCGCGGCCTCGGCCTTGAGAAGGAAATGGAATGGGGAAGTTTTTAGCCAGGAAGAGTCTGACACTCCCTCCCGCTATACTCTGGTTAAGCGAACTCGTTTGATGATTATCCATCCACAAAAAAGACACCTAAACCCGGAACAACAGTTTGTGGATCTCACAGTATTTGGAGTGTGGTTATATTCGGGAATCCAATTTGTTACCCGATAAATAGCAGACTGTCGCCCAGCCACTGTGCCAAGTTTAGTCGTACTTTTAGTAATTTAATTTTGTTGGTCTCTTTTTCTTCTTTCGTTTTTTCTTCTTCTCAAATAATATGAAGATATTATTTGATGAATTTAATTGCGGGATCCAAGACAGCCATTCATGTCCCTGGGACGCGCCGGACTTCAGTTTTCCGGTGTTTTAATGGTTGTATCTACTGTAGATCCTGGCTTACAGGAGTTGCAGCGGTTTTGGAAGGTTGCGGCGGGTTTGTCATATATGTATAAAAAAAGTATTTTGTAATATTACTTTTTGAATTGTAATTATGATGTACTTGGAAGTGAGTAGTAGCTTCAACAACGTTTGCGTACTATTTTAACGCGTGAATGTAGGTACCAGAAACTCCATCTCTGACCCCCTCCCAAAAGCTACCAATATATTTGTATGAGTACCTACCTTTTTCCTCTGGTATTGCGAGTATACATAGACGGCACAGGTAACTTAACACAAGGCAATACGTCTGCATGTTTTGTTCAATCTCTATACACTCAAAAAAAAATTTAGTTATTTCTTTATTACGAAGTTTATTTCTTTTTCTTATTAAAAAGAAAAACGTTGCCCTACACTAGGATTTTCTCCTGTGTCATGGGTGCGTTTACAAACATACAATTTCACATGCACATCATCCCCAGACCCGGAACAACAACCTGTGGATCACACAAAGAGTTGTTCCGTGCGAGAATCGAACGCGCGACAAGTTGCATAGCCACCGCGCCAACCGTGCAGTCAAATTACTGAGAACCAATTTCATTCGTCATTTTTAAGACACCACATTAAATGTTCCAAACCACAGTCAACCATTGCAAATCGTAATAGTACATTAAAATTATGAATCGCACAGTTTCCCATAAAATTACCATTGTGTGTGTACAAAAAGTGGTATTTCCAGGCAATTTATCACGACCCTACAGCGACAATAAGCCGTTTGTATCTAAATAGTATGAAACACAAACACTTGGGCTTAGTGGGTTCAGCCACGGATTAATAGCTTGGCGGAGGCTTAGCTTCTAAGTATAAGTGGTGGCTAATAATTTACACAAATATTTACAATCAGTGCCTTTACTGGTGTTCATTGCGAACTGGCAGATGGTAAAACATTTCTTTGGGGGGAGAGATTCATCAAATGACTTCCCAATGAGGGGCAGGATTGGGCCTCCGGTAACCTTACTCATACGGCGAAACACAACGCTGTAGTTGTTTCACGCCGGTTTTCTGTGAGTATGTGGTATAACTCCGGTCGATCCAACCCATTCGTGCTGAAGCATGGCTCTCCCACACTACACTACACTTATATTTTACTTTTTTATTACCTAACTGTCCTACTAAATAGACATAGGTACGCCTTTTCCACATTCTGCTTTCAATCAATCAAAATTGTGTTAGTACGAAATAGAATCGAATTTATTTTTCTGAAATAAAGAAGTTCTATCGTACATTTAGTCGCGTGACTCCACGAAATAATGTGGCTAATTTATTGATAGCTCTGTTAACTGCTCAGTTTTGTCAGAAACGAGGGGTTCTCATATCATTTAGTAAAGGAATTAAAACCAAATTGTCTTAAAGTAGTAGTAAAGGAGTTTCTTAACTAAATAAAATTGTCTTAATGTGTTATTAATTGTTCTATGGGTTTTAGAAGAAAAAAGATATTAACAAGAAAAAGTGATGAAAATCGTCTATCATTGGACCAATTTAAATATGCATAGGTCATATTAACCTATAACTTTTAGACAAGAATGCACAATTGACGCGGTAGTTGCGCAACGGGCTGCCGTGCAACGTGTCCCGGGTGCGATTCCCCCACGAAACAACTCTTTGTGTGTTTCAAATTGTTGTTCTGGGCCTAGGTGTGATCTGTATGTAAAACTGTACGTTTATAAACACACCCACGCCACTTGAGAAAACCCTAGTGAGAGGCAATGTTTAAAAAATACGTTATGTATTATTAATGGTTCCAGTGGTTTTTATATAAATAGTCAATAAAGAGATAAACCGGCTTTTCATTGACAAATATAAATATGCATATCAATATTTTAACTTACAGCTTTAAAAATCGCAGAGGTTTTCCGATTCAAGCGTGTATGATATGTAGGTACACTTTTCATTACATCATTTAATAATAATTCTGTTACACCCGGTTTCTGAAAGGCTTGTCAACGCTAAAATTAACTAATCTCCTGTTAAATCTCTTGTCAACTCATATGATTGGTTGTTGATAATTCAGTTAACCAATCAGATGACTTGACAAGAGATTAAATTGATTTTAACATTGATCGGCCTTTCGGAAACCGGCTGTTAGTCTTGTAAACTTTGGTTACGCTTTTATGGTAGTACCTACCATAAAAGCGTAAAAACGCGCGTAGCGTGGTTCAAAATTAAATCGATTATAGCAATCGATCAAGTTGACAACGTTTTCGATTTCAGGAAACGTTTTAGGCAAGTTAGAGGTCAAACGTTTAAATGTGGTTTTATGTAATAGAGAACCAAGTTTCCAAGAATGTTGATGTCATTCAGGTATACAAGGTGACTATCCATCTTCTCACTCTAATGTATGTGTATGTGCAAGACGGAAAGAGACAAAGTACAGGAGTTGGAGTGGTATCACGCCCTCACAGAAAACCGCCGTGAAACAACCACACACCTTTGTATTTCGTCGTGTAAGTGAGGTTAACGGAGACCCTATCCTTCCCTCCCCCAATCCCTACCTAACATCAAAATTTCCAAAAGCACTAATCCTCAAAGGATCGGCAACTCCTCTTTTGTTGCGGGTGTCCATGATCGACGCTGATTGCTTACCATCAGGTATACTGTCTGTTCGTTTGCCGTTGTATAAACATAAAAAAAGATTAAGTTTACTCTGCGCTGACGGTAAATCAGCACAAAGATTGAAAAAATATTACTTCAAAAAAATATTACCTAAAACTCCTGTCCTACTAGTTAAGAGTAGCTAGTTACTATTAATTCATTGTGCATTCACGCATAACAGTAGCCAGTTGTGCCATCCTATAAAAGCCATTACCTGTGAAAAATACCTCAAAACCCCGACGTTAATGATTGTCCATTGCACTTGTGCGAAACGGAATCTTTTCAAGTATACCGGACAAGTGTCTTTTGACAGTTCAAAACGAAGTGCCGTTTTAGGTGCCTCCACCGTGACAAGTCAAATATAAGGCCACTAAGATGTCACTTTTGCACAAAAAATAGGAGGCAACCGAATCAGCGAATCGCATGATGGTGACCAATCAGCGTCGCTTATGAACACCCTCATTGCTAAAACGTAACAAGTGCCTTACCGAACTCATAAGAAGGCCAACGTTATTCTCTTAAAGGTTTGAAGGTCATGTAGGAAAAGACAGTTCATGCCATAGTTTTGCGTTGCATGACAGAAGATGGGAAAAGAATTGTTGTCGTGTTACGTGACAGTAAAAATATGTTACAGGGGTCACATCTGAGATTTTATGAGAAAATTAAGAATAATCAAGTTAGGTTAGATGGACGATGAACAGATTGGTTTTTGGTTTTTGGTTTCCCATAGATATAAGAAAAGAGGTTTTTCCTAACTGGAAACGTTTCAATCCAATTTTTTTTACGAGAAATTTTCTTTCTTTGCTTTCTATAATTAATAGTTGGCAATCACAGGTCCAACGACGTTATGTCAAGCACAAATAAATTAACTTGTCATGATAAAGCGCTTGCTTTAATAAAGAAATTCAATGATAAAATATTACTGCATACCAGCACGTTCAAAATTTTTTCCGTCTGTCAAAAAACCGCTATTTTGGATGCAGGTAAATAATTAAAAAATATCAGCGTGTATACCACGAAATACGAAGAAAAATTGGTTGTTAAAAATTTTGCGCGGACAAAACCTCTACCATTGATTGTAAAAAAGGATTTTTTTGAATACCGAATACAGAGTGGCGATACAATTATATGGAATTGAAATGGAAATATATGATATTGTGATATTAAAAAAGGATTTAATAAAAACATTGCAAAGAATATAGAAAATAAAAAATACTTATATAATTTAAAAATTAAATTTACATGTTAAACTCACACACACACGAATAGCTCAACAGAACCAGTAAACACCAAAATAATTCCATTTAAAAACACCAAAAACCTTTTCACAAAACATTTCGTTAATAAAATGCCACTGCAAACTTATTTCACCGTACGAACGGCAAACTATAAGTTAAAGCTGCTTGAAAATTGTTGTTCCATAAAGCGACATTTTAAGGCCCGTTTTCGACTGTGCTCTCAAAACGTTTCACTATTAATGGTTCTTGTTTAGCTCGGAAATGTTTGTCATCGGCCAGGTGGGCAGGTTCTGATTTACTGCTTACTACGCCACGGAATTCCGTGATAGATGTACGGCTTTCGCTTTATAGAGTTAAATGATCTAAAGTTGGATTAGAACCATGCCTTTGCACGATCGGAGTGATACCACGGCCCGGAGAATAACGTGAAGCAACTTACATTGTGTTTTACCGGAGGCCCAATCACTCCTCGATTCTTTTTTTCAATGAAACAATGAATTTATTTTTGCAAATAGGCCATAAAGCGGCACTTTTACACGTCAAATTATAATATAAGTTGACATATTATGTAAAAATTTAGATGAAGCCGGCATTTACTATTTGACAACTCTGAGAAGAAATGCCGAAACAAACTCAGAGGTCAGTCCTTTTTCAAATTCAGCAGTGTAAAAATATTATAATGTGAGAGTAACGTGTAAGTTCATTCTATAGTGGTCTTTTGAGGTAAGAACCACACCAGTATAAATGGACAACTCAACTTTAAAATCTCTAATAACTCACAACCCGTCCCTTGGTCCCTACCAAGGGACGGGTTGGTTTTAGTGAGTAAACGTTTGACACTCCTCCTAGACCTACCTTGGGCGGGAGAAAACAGTTTATGATTATCTTCTCTCAAATAAGGTATTTAAAAGGTTATGTTATTATGTATACTAATGTTATAAAGCTATAAAGTTTGTTTAAAAGCGCTTGTCTCAGGAACTGCTGGTTCGAATTTAACAATTATTTTTGTGTCTGGTATTTAGTCCATTTATCGAGGAAGGCTATCATAGGCTATAAAAAACACGCTACGTTATGTAGGAGCCGGGCAGCGGGTGAAACAGCGGGACAGTAGCTAGTTATTAATAATAGTGAAGAAATACAACAAAACCTTTTGGCACCTCAAGCAACCGTAAAATTCAACACACACCCACGAAATGACGGCACAAAAACGCCGTGTAAAAGTATACATAACAAAAAAAGCAATTACCTACATAAAACAAAAAAAAAGAAGAAAAGAAAGACAAAACAAAATACGTTCCAACAACACCACATAAGGAAAACTTAATTTATTACTTGACAATGTATCCAGTGAAGGGGTTAATGTGGGAGGGGGTAAGTGCACGCACCCTGTATACGTGATCTGAATGTATAGGGTGTTGCGAATTGTGTCACTGGTTTAGCAGGGAGGTGTTTGAAATGTGATGACAGATGAGACTGGACTGTGTGGGTGATTATGAACATACGAGATGTGTGTGCTTGTTTGCGTGTGAGCTTGTAGGTGTTTTAACCAATTTTGAAAAAAATGATTCTACTACTTCCACTCATAACACTGGCTTTGTTGGTCAATATTTATCAAAAGTCTGTGGCTACACACATTGAAGCATTCAAATGATGACGTCACAAATCCAACATCACACAAGTTAATTTTGCGCGCTATTTAAGACGTACAGAAATTCCCAATGTACGAACTGTTGGGCTGATCACCTTGCCTGGTCGGAGTATCCTCTTTTTTTATCTAAGGGAAGTTTACTCTCTGTTTTGAAAACTTGACTAATCAGACGATATTTGCCAGGATAAAAAAATAGTTACTTTTTTATGTAATAGACCGGCAAACGAGCAGACGGATTACCTGATGGTAACCAATCAGCGCCGCCCATGGACACCCGCAACGGAGGAGTTACGAGTGCGTTGCCGACCTCTTAGGGATTAGTATTTTGGAGATTAAGGGATTGGGGAGGGATCGAGGGAGGGGAAGGGTTGGGCTTCCGGTAACCTCACTCACACAGCGAAACACAATGCTGTGGTTGTTTCACGCCGGTTTTCTGTGAGGCCGTGGTATCACTCCGGTCGAGCCGACCCATTTGTGCCGAAGCATGGCTCTCCCACACTTACTTAGGTATTGATCATGACAAGAAACATTACGACAGAAGCTTTTCTCGAAGACTAATACAAAAGGCAGTATTTGATACTGCCTATCGTAACACGCGTTTAGAAGACGTTCAAATGTAAAAATAATATGAAACGAGGGCCAGAAGTGAAATGGCGTAAGTCATTGGTGACAGCCACGATTTATGATTATTTGATAATGTGTAAGTCTGCCCAATGAACCGACCATGCGGATGTTACGATGTAATAAGGAAATTCGATAAATGTACATATTACATATACATATTTGTCATAAGATAGTTCAAATTCATTCAAATCTTCAATAATGACAGTCATTTATGAATGTGTTCTTTGTCAAGTTGTGACGTCATGTTTCTTTGCGTAAAAAGTAAACTTATTTAATAAAAGGATGCTACAAAAAATCAGTATTTTATATATTTTTTATGTAATGATAGGTCGGCAAACGAGCAGACGGATTAACTGATGGTAAGTAATATCAGCGCCGCCAATCACACCCGCAACGGAGGAGTTACGAGTGCGTTGCCGACCTTTTAGGGATTAGGGTTTTGAAGATTTAGGGATTGGGAGGGATCGGGGGAGGGGAAGGATTGGGCCTCCGGTAACTCACTCACACGGCGAAACACAACGCTGTTGTTTTTTGTTTCACGTCGGTATTCTGTGAGGCCGTGGTAACACTCCGGTCGAGCCGACCCATTCGTGGCAAAGCTTGGCTCTCTCACATTTATATATACTATTGTGACTGTTTCTAGCCGACCCTAGACTGAATAAAATTTTCGTTTTTCCTAAATCAAGGAAGGGATGTTATACGGCTTACCCTTTCTAGGGAAATGGGCAAGGGACTCAGCTCCGCCATCCGCCCAGTCCTGTAGAGCTCGTCCTGTTGCTGGTCACTCTCCCACCGTTTACGGGATAATGAATTCTCAATGAATAACATAATTTATTTTATTGGTTTACTTATGTTATTTATACTTTATATTTATAATATTTCAAAAGCAAGTACAAAAGGAATTAGAGAATTCATTGGGGAAAGGATGTCTTATTATAATGATTCTACATTTACTAATAGAATAAGAGGGCAGCAAAAGGTGAGGGTGTAAACTACATGGAAGATTACTTTACAGATGCACTTGTGTACGCCGAAGTGGCCATTCAGATCTACACATCATTACACCTCCCTAATCGAACCCCGTTTCGACAGTGCATGTTTCGTCAAATATAATTTTTTTAGATTAGAGATTGCCACCACAGCTTTGTTTAGATTTGACGAGACACACATGTGTTTTGAATCTAGTGTTCCTTTCGAACAGAGCTATCAAATGTATGGAGAGTCTCCGAGATACTTGGTGAAGCCTACCCCCGCTCCCTGGAGATGCGCGTACAACAAGTACAGTGCAAAGCACTGTTCCGGGATACAAATAGGATAGGATTAGACCCTAACCTACAATTAAGACCACATTCACATACCCGTTCGCTGCACTCACACTGCTCTCCTTCCACACTTCACACTGACTTTACTTTGTAATACTGAATTCTAAGAATCAGTACTCAGTTCAAGAGTAAGTAACCTATCGCTCAAGAGTAAGTAACCTATCGCCTTCATCACATCTCTAACATCTCCTCGCCAGAGCCCTTTTCCCAGGCCCTTGCATTTGGGGTTTTATGACACTTTTTGTGCAATATCTTAATTGTTTCTCTGGACCTTTCACGGACCAGTGTTATTGCAACCAGATGTGACGATTCGTATTGTATTGGGCGCCCAACGGTGCCACTTATTCTTAAGATCCTTTAACAAATTGCAACTCGATTGCCTGTCAGTAATTAACCGTAGTGTGGATCCCATAAAGTATAAGATGAATGGCCTAACATGTGGCTCATTGGAAAGTTGATACTTTAAAATATTGGGATACTTTTGTTTATATTTTTAGGGGTACCTGACGGACAGTCACACTATATATATTGTAAACTTAATAAATGAAAGCGTTTCTTTTTAACCGACTTCAAAAAAAGGAGGAGGTTCTCAATTCGACGAGTATTTTTTTTTTTTTATGTATGTACACCGATTACTCGAAGACGCCTGGACCGATTTGCAAAATTCTTTTTTTATTCGATAGGGTATACTTGCCATTTGGTCCCATTGTCATGAGGTCAGGATCTGATGATGTAATCCTGGAGAAACCGAGGGGAACTTTCGAAAATTGTAGAGGCGAGTAGTTTTTTTGTATGATGTTTAAGTAGGCCTTTGACAACACTACAACTTGACGAAGGTCGAAGTCGACCAGATGTTGGAGCTGGAAGACAGTCGAGGGATCTCCTTGACTATTTGGAGTAGTTGCCCTGTGTTTGGGCTTGAATGATTCGTATTGGCGAGCACTTTGCAGCAGGCTTGGTCGTAACTGTCATTAAGGGTCTGATGATGAGAACGAAGGACAGCTCAGGGAACTCCTGAACGGTTTACAGTAACAACTTCGTGTTTGAACTTAATTCATTTAAATTGATGAACACTTTGTACCTGTTTGTATTATAACAACTGAAGGTCTGCAGTTTTCTTGATGATGGAGACAATTGACCGTCGAGGGAATTCCGGATGGAACCGAGAGACAGTCGAGAGAACTCCTCAACGATTCATAGCAGCTTCCTTGTGTTTGAGCTTAATTTATTCGTTTTGATAAGAACTTTACACCTTGATGGATTGTGACTGTCATTAGGGATCTGATGATGAAGACGAAGGACAGTCTAGGGAACTCCTCAACGGTTTTCAGTAGCTACCTCGTGTTTGAAATTAATTTATTTATATTGGTAAGAACTTTCCCTCTCCTAGAGAGATGGACTGTGTCCCAATAGTGGGAACATTAAAATGGCTGATGATGATGATGATGATGATGATGAGAACTTTCCCATTTCTTTAGATCTATATTTTAAATATATTTGATTATAATATATTTGAAGAACTTGTAACAGACACTAAAAAGTAAAAAATAAAAAAAACTACGTTTAAAAAAACCGACTTCAAAAACAAAAAAGTGTCAAATAAGTAATTAAAATTGATATTTTAATTCCACTCTTACGTACGCGAAGCTAATACTTTTAATATTAATAATAAAACACTATCAATTCTATGTGCTACCTATTCATAGGTTTGAAGTCGATGCCAAGCCCTAAACAGAATAAAACTAAATGAGAATTAAGACTGTGTAACTGCTAAAAGACGAAATTTCCACAACTAACAACGCAGCTACCTACTACTACTTTTAACAACCAAGTAGGAGAAAACTTTCAGAATTCATAATTTATCCAAATATCTTCATAAGCTATATACAGTTTCGCGGGTAACGAAACCATATAGACTTCTGATTCTACGCTAACGCTATCAAGTTAGAAAATCGGTACTAAATTTCTTAAAACCTTACAAATAAATTCCCATTCATACTCATGTATCATGCTTATTATATTATGTATTAGGCTTGGCACCGACTTCAAACCTATGAATAGGTAGCACATAGAATTGATAGTGTTTTATTATTAATATTAAAAGTATTAGCTTCGCGTACGTAAGAGTGGTATTAAAATATCAATTTTAATTACTTATTTGACACTTTTTTGTTTTTGAAGTCGGTTTTTTTAAACGTAGTTTTTTTTATTGGATCATACTGTGAGACATTCTTCGGTACGAATGGGTTGGCTCAACCGGACTGATACCACCTCCTCACAGTAAACTGGACTTCGCCTTATGAGAGGTTAACGGAAGCCCAATCCATTACTTCCCTTTCTAATATGAAATGTGCATGTATTTTTTAAACTAACATTACTAAGCTGAATTAGGGATTTGGAGATTTAGGGATTGGGGGTGGGGAAGTATTGGGCCGCCGGTGAATGTACTAACATGTGGAACATTTCGTATGACAAAAAATAACCGTACTGCATAGTAGAAGTAGGTTATCATAGGCTATAAAACATTGCGTCGACAAATAGCAGCCATGAAGAAGAACCTAATTATATTTATTTAGTCAGTTAGGGTTCCCATAATAACCAAACCATGACAGCTGACAACACCAAGACCATACACCTATACGTTTATGCAAAAGAAGGGTTCTGTTAGTCCCATTTTCAGCAAAAAGGGTTGATATTATGTAAGTAGTATTATTTTATACCTTACCTGTTTCAGAAGTGTAGCAATAACTTGGTTTTAGAGCTTGCAAATTTGGAAGTGAATAGAAATGTTTACTTTACCTTCTTTTTATTATTCTTGCCGTAAAATACGCCTAAAATATACAATACTCTACACTTGTAGGTACCGGCTGTTTATCATTTGCTGTAACTTTTTGGTATTTACTGGGTTCGTTATTTACATTGTTTACCTGCTTTCATTATATAAATATGTTGTACTAGCTACACGAGCGCGGTTTCACCCGCTACTCGGCTCCATTATAATCGTAGCGTGATGTTTTATAGCACTCAGGAACATTGTAGATATGTATCAGTGCAAGAATTTTGGCAATTAGACCAGCGGTTCCAATGATTACCCACTACATACAAACTAACAAACTTACAAAAATACAAACTTACAAATATACATACTTACAAACATACAAACATACAAACTTACAAACTTACAAACATATAAACTTACAAACTAACAAACTTACAAATTTTACCTCTTTAATTATATTAGTATAGATTTAATTTTAAGCTTTCATATGCAATAACTGTACCGCGGATTGGTTTGAAATAGAAGAGTGAACTGGGCGGTTTTTAGTAAGAGAGAGAGAGAGAGAGTTTTATACTGCCTTGTGATACCACCCAGCAGGGCGTGAAAAGTCATCAGATGATTTTCCACCTATAAAAAGATTATGGTAATTATCATTATCGTCTGGACTTTACCAGGGACTTTGATTTCTTATTTTGTTTCGGTATTTTTCTTAGAGAAATCAAATAGAAAATGGCCGGCATCGTTTAAAATTATTTTTTGTAATATATGTTATGTTAATAGGCTTAAAATCACCACTTTAATATGACGTATTAAAGTGGTGATTTCTAACCTATTAGCAAAAAAAAATACATTATTATATTGTTACGTGCCTAACTATGCGGGCTTGGGTTACGGGATTGGATGAAATGAGGCACTAATACCGGTTTTCAGACTTTCTATTGCACTTAAGTTATAGCGTCCACGGAGTTAAGTTATCGGCGTTCTTCTTCAGCAGAGTCCGGCCGACTGACACAACTTTGCCGTTCACGCTGACTTAACTCACTTAACTGACCGCACTTCACTATTTCACTGCACTTCACTATTTCACTCACTTTTCTTCTTTTTCACTTCTTCCTTTTCTTCCGAATCGCTTTAGACTTAGAACTCAACTGCCAGCGGTGAGCCGCAGTTCCGCTTATATACCCCCGGTCAGGTTCTGGAACATTCAATTTCGTTATTCTTTTTGATCGTCATGCCTCCAGAACCTTCCAATAATTTCGTTATTCATTTTTATTTATTCTCCTTCTCACTCTTTAATTTTTCATTTCTTTCACACAAATAATTCTAGAAAGTTCGACAAAACTTCCATCAACTAAAAAACTTCATGTTTACGACGGGACTCGAACTCGGGATCTCTGTGGTGTAATCCACACGCCTTACCGATTACACCAACTCGTGTTGACAATTCACGACGAAATTTACAATCTCTAGGCAACGTTTGACAACCATCCATTGACGTCATGATGTCAAAGAGTTTGAACCACTTTTCCGTCACACTGCCCTCCTCTTAGATTTGCTCGTCCCGAGCATCGTTGCTGCCGTAATACCTCGCCAACCTGTCTATATGGACAACTTTCAAAGGGCTCCTTAAAGTCTTCCGAATTCTGTAAGTAATGTCATTGATCTTCGTGACTATCTCATAAGGACCTTCCCAACTCGGTTGCAGCTTCGGAGATTTTCCCTTCCTTCTGACTGGATTATGAAGCCAGACCAATGACCCTTCTTCAAACCCAACAGAATTGGCTCGTCGATCATAGCGCGTCTTTGCGCGATCACTAGCTTGAAAACCGGCCTCCCTGATCTGCTCATAAATGTCCAACATTTTTGCCCTTAACTCGCTTATGTAATCGCTAAACTCGATGCGAGTGTCGCCAGGTGGACAGCCCGATACAAGATCTGCCGGTAATCTCAATTCCCTTCCATAATTTGCAAATGCAGGCGTCTTTGCGGTGCTTTCATGTACAGCAGTCCGATAGGCAAGCAAGAAGAGAGGTATGTAAGTGTCCCAATCTCTCTGATGGCTGTCAACCACCTTTGCTAAGTGTCGCTCCAATGTTTGGTTGAAACGTTCGACCATTCCATCTGACTGTGGATGATAAGGGGTTGTTCGAGTCTTATGGATTCCCAAAAGTTTACAAGTTTCCTGAAAAACTTGGGATTCAAAGTTCCGTCCTTGATCACTGTGCATCTCCAAGGGCACTCCGAATCGGGTGAATACCTCGTTTACCAACTTCGTGGCTACAGTTACTGCCTCTTGATTCGGTATGGCAAAGACCTCCGGCCATTTTGTAAAATAATCCATAACCACTAAAACGTAGCGATTGCCCGAATCAGTGATTGGAAATGGTCCAGCGATGTCTAAGGCTATTCTCTCCCAAGGCATACCAACATTGTAGATTTTCATCGCCCCTCTGCTTCTTGTTTGTGGACCCTTGACAGCTGCACAACTAGTGCATTTCCGGCACCAATCTTCGACGTCATATTTGCAATGCAGCCAATAAAACCTCTCCTTGATCTTCACCAAAGTCCTCCTAATTCCCAAATGTCCTCCAGAAGATCCATCATGGAACGCTTTTAATACATCCCTTATTTTTGAACGAGGCACCACCAATTGCAAATGCTCGTCGTTGCCGTTTGTTGATTCCCATTTCCTGCACAGAAGTCCATTATGCAGCGTAAGGCTTTTCCACTGTGCCCATAAACCTTTCGTTACCGCGCTATATTGGGCGACGTCACTCCAACTTGGCTTGTTACCACTTCGTAGCCACTCCAGTATTGGTTTAATATCTGCATCTCTTTCCTGTTCTAATTTCATCGCATCATCTCCCCATGCCTCGTCAACAGTATCAGTCCTTATCACCTTAAGAAAAGCAGTTTCCTTCTTGGCACAATGCTTGCAATCTCCCACGCATGGGCGTCTCGATAATGCATCTGCGTTGCCATGAATTCTTCCTCCGCGATGTTCGATTTCAAAGTCAAATTCCTGAAGTTGTTCCAACCATCTGGCTACTTGGCCTTCGGGATCCTTAAACTGAAGCAGCCATTTCAAAGCAGCGTGATCTGTTCTGATTAAAAATTTCCGTCCCAGTAAATACTTCTTGAAATGGTGCAGAGTTTTGACTACGGCCAGCAATTCCCTCCTGGTCACGCAATAATTCCTCTCCGGCTTGGATAGTGACTTGCTGAAGTAAGCAATAACCTTCTCCTGCTCACCATCGCGTTGTGAAAGGACACCTCCTATTCCAATATTGCTGGCATCCGTATCTACTACGAATATTCCTTTCGCGCTGGGGTATCCGAGAATTGGTGTGTTACAAAGCCGTTCTTTTAGTTCTCGAAAGGCTTGCTCACAATCCTCGTCCCAGATAAAGGCACGTTTCTCCTCTGTCAATCGATGCAAAGGCTTGGCAATGTCCGAGAATCCTTTCACAAACCGCCGATAATACGAGCACAATCCAAGAAATGCCCGAACTTGCGTTTTGTCTTTAGGTGTTGGCCATTCCTTAACAGCGACAGTCTTGGCTGGATCAGTCTCAATTCCTCTCTCAGAAATAACATGTCCTAGATAATTCACTTCGCGCTTGAAGAAAGAGCATTTCTTTGGACTCAACTTTAAATTTGCTCCACGCAGCTTGTCGAGTACCTTTTCCAATTTCCTTAGATGATCGTCAAAATCCCGTCCAACAATGATGATGTCATCGAGGTAAACTAGGCAGGTTTCGCCCAGCAGTCCCGCCAGCACCTGTTCCATCAAACGCTCAAAGGTTGCCGGTGCATTGCATAATCCAAATGGCATCACCTTAAATTGCCAGAGTCCCTTCCCAGTTGAGAATGCGGTCTTTTCCTTGTCCTTGGGATCCAAATCCACCTGCCAATAGCCGCTTTTCAGATCGAGCGTTGAAAACCATTTCATGCCACTCAGTGTGTCAAGTGTGTCATCGATTCTTGGTAACGGGTAGCTATCCTTCTTGGTTACATCATTCAATCGTCGATAGTCTACGCAAAACCTCGTTGAACCGTCTTTCTTCTTGACAAGCACGACAGGTGAACACCAAGGGCTAGAAGAGGGCTCTATCACGTCATTTTTCCTCATATCGTCAATCATTTCTTCAACCTCTTTCTCACGAGCGAATGGTATGCGTCTGGGCCTTTGACGAATTGGCATTGTATCACCTGTGTTTATTTTATGCTTCACCAAACCCGTTCGGCCAATATCACCATCGCTTCTTGAAAACACATCAGAGAATCGAAGAAGTAAATTTCTAGCTTTCATAGTCTCCACTTTTGTCAGACTTTTGTTTTCGTCTAAGATTTTCGTTACAAAGTCAATTCCCGTACTGTCCTTCTTCACAAGATTCTCCGAGCATTTTGTTATCCAGGCCACTTCTTCCAATACGCCCACAGGCTCTCCTTCTTCAATCGTAATTTTTGAATCACTGAAGTTGAATACCGGAATGCGGTTGACATCAGATGACCCCACGACAGTTCTTGCCGGTAGCCATGAGCTTACGTGTTCCGATTTATCAATCACAGCGCACCTTCGAGGTAAACTTCCTTCCTTCCTCCTAGGTAATGCGATTGGTACGAGAGTCTGTGATTTTGGTGCAAGAACAGTTCTTCTTAAACAGCAAACTTTTCCCAGGGTTCCACCCTTCATCGGAATTTCCTCAATTCCACATAGTAAAACTCCAGATTTTAAGTCGATGTTACACTGGTGCCCTTGCAGGAAGTCAAGTCCCAGGATGCAGTCATCCAGAATTTTGGCCACAATAACCTCATGTCGATAAACACGTTCCCCAATTTTGATTGTTACATGCAGTTTTCCACTTATCGGTATGCACTGGCCGGTAGCTGATTTCATTTGTAGGCCAACAATTGGTTTAAGGTGTTTCCTGATGTTTTGCTCGAGCAGCCGAACATTTATCACCGTCCTTGAAGCTCCAGTATCTAATGTTAACTGACTGTTTTTCCCATTTACTTGACCGTCTATCACCAGAGTATTTCCATCGTTGGTTTGCTTGATGTAGATTGTTGGGGTTATTCCACTACCGGCCAGCGCCCACCCCGCAGCCCTGGCTGGATTTAGTTTTCCTGCTGGTCAGAAGTTGAGACCGCCGCGTCCTGGCGGTTCACCTTCTTCGGGCAGTCGCTCCGCATGTGCCCACGCTCTCCGCATCCATAGCACATGAAGTTCCGACGGCGTGGAGGTACCTGCTCCGTTGTCGTCATTTCCCGCAGACGTAAGGTACGGGAGTTACCACGCACGGCTTCCACTTCCAATGCATGGGCCAGAGCTTCTTTCATGTTCTTGTGATGGCCCAGATGAACAGCAGCTCGAACTTCGGGGTCCCGAACACCGTCAATGAATGCTTGGAGAAGCGTGCCTTCAATCATTGACGGAGTCGACCGGAAAGCTCGACGCACAAGTTTTTCGATTTCCACGGACCATTGCTGTAGACTCTCATTAGCACGCTGAGTACGCTCTTTTAATTGCGCTCTGTACACGTGCTCGAGGTGGCTGTCTCCAAAACGTGCCTCAAGTGCGTCGAGGAGGGCACTAAAGCTGAGATCCCCACTTGCGCCGATAGCTTCCAGCACTGAGAGCGCTTGATCACGGAGGGCCAGGGTGAGGGCTGACTGTGCTTCCTTCTGAGTCCAACCATAAGCCTCCATAAGTGTCTCAAACTGTAGCTTGAACGCGGTCCAGGATGTTGTTCCGTCGTAATGGGGAATCTTGAGCCCTTTCGTTGCGCTTGAGGCCACATTTGGGGTGTCAAAAACGGCTGCAAGACGGCTTCGGCTCTTCATAGGGCTTGGGCTTGCCACTTCCTGCTTGATTTTGGAGATCTCTTCTTCCACTCTCTCCTCTATCGCCATGACGCGATGTTCCAACTTGCCTAACCCTTCCTCCACTTCTTGTACCCGTTCGACAGCCTTTTGCAGTCCCTTCGTGAAATCCTTGTGCATCTCTTCCAAGCGACGCGCTTGCTCCTCTTGGCGGCGAGCTTGATCCTCTTGGCGACGAGCTTGATCTTCTTTCAGCTCCCGAAGCTGTTCTGCCTGACAGCGTGCTTGCTCTTCTTGGCGGCGCGCTTGCTCTTCTTGGCGGCGCGCTTGCTCTTCTTGGCGGCGCGCTTGCTCTTCTTGGCGGCGCGCTTGCTCTTCTTGGCGGCGCGCTTGCTCTTCTTTCAGCTCCCGCAGCTGTTCTGCCTGACAGCGCGCTTGCTCTTCTTGGCGGCGCGCTTGCTCTTCTTGGCGGCGCGCTTGCTCTTCTTGGCGGCGCGCTTGCTCTGCCATCATTTGCTGCAGCTGTAGCAGAAGATCCACCTGCACAGGCTTGGCTTCTGCATCGCTGGTTTGAGCTGCAGCACCCTCTTCCCTCACACGCTGCGCTTCTGACATTGAACGGGTACTCACTCCTCTTATGTCCTGCGGTACTAACGGCATTTTTCTCCAATCCCACTTTTGACACCAAATGTTACGTGCCTAACTATGAGGGCTTGGGTTACGGGATTGGATGAAATGAGGCACTAATACCGGTTTTCAGACTTTCTATTGCACTTAAGTTATAGCGTCCACGGAGTTAAGTTATCGGCGTTCTTCTTCAGCAGAGTCCGGCCGACTGACACAACTTTGCCGTTCACGCTGACTTAACTCACTTAACTGACCGCACTTCACTATTTCACTGCACTTCACTATTTCACTCACTTTTCTTCTTTTTCACTTCTTCCTTTTCTTCCGAATCGCTTTAGACTTAGAACTCAACTGCCAGCGGTGAGCCGCAGTTCCGCTTATATACCCCCGGTCAGGTTCTGGAACATTCAATTTCGTTATTCTTTTTGATCGTCATGCCTCCAGAACCTTCCAATAATTTCGTTATTCATTTTTATTTATTCTCCTTCTCACTCTTTAATTTTTCATTTCTTTCACACAAATAATTCTAGAAAGTTCGACAAAACTTCCATCAACTAAAAAACTTCATGTTTACGACGGGACTCGAACTCGGGATCTCTGTGGTGTAATCCACACGCCTTACCGATTACACCAACTCGTGTTGACAATTCACGACGAAATTTACAATCTCTAGGCAACGTTTGACAACCATCCATTGACGTCATGATGTCAAAGAGTTTGAACCACTTTTCCGTCACAATATTAAATTTGGATTTTATCTCTAGTTTATTACCGTATACTTACTAATTACGACATGTTTACAAGTCACCTATATAACAAGTGATGGATAAGGTGAGGGAACTATCCTTCTCGCGCCCCAGCCGCCGCAGTAGGCGACATTCCGGGCGTCGGGGATCGAGAAAAAGCGCGGGTTTGCGGACGGCGAATAAGGGTAGCTCGCCGCCCGACCAGAACCAGACCCGAGCGTACGGCGCGTAGCGTTCCGCGCGCTATAGGGCTGATGTTCAGCCGGGGTTGCGGGGTAAGCGCAATGAGGCACTGCGACCTCGGCCCGAAGCAGGAGAAGGAACGGAGGGTTTTTAGTCAGTAAGAGTCTGACACTCTCTCTCACCTTACCCTGGGCGGGAGAAGTCATTTGATGATTTTCCCCTCACAAAAAAAACCCTGGGCGGGAAAAGTCATTCGATAATTTTCCCCTGACAAAAAAAAATGATAAGTGGTACCTTAGGTAGATAATTGCCTCAAAATCCGTGCAGAGTTTTTTGAATTTTTGGCGAAAAAACAGACAGATATATAGAAGACGACAGTTTTATAATAATATTATGTAAGGACATTGGAATATTCGATATTATAACGGATGGCGCGGGGTTTTGGGTCTTAACGAATATTTAACTTCGCCCCGATTTATGTGCGCGCCAAATGTATTGTGTCTTATGCTTTATGGCGAAATGAAAATGTGAGTTTTTTTATCTGTGGTTGCTTTTTTATTCAATGTTGGTAGCATTGTGTTTTGCTTGGTTTGGGCGGGAGTTGTAGTTAGTGGTTTAGTGCACAAGGGAGAAAAACTAAGTTATAGAAAGAAGAAAGAAAGAAAGAAAAATAATTTATTCGGTACAAAACCAGTCACCAACTATACAATGCAAATAAAAACAACTGTGAAGTGTGTGAGCATAAAATAGAAGTAGGATATACAAAAAATCTAAAGTTAAATACTAGTGTCGTGCCCGACACATGCACCGAAAAAGGTCTAGTTCAGCATAAATGCCAGACATCTAGTGCCTGACCCTGATTTTCAACTGAACTTTTTTATTTTATATTTTTGTCAGGGGAAAATCATCCAATGACTTCTCCCGCCCAGGGCCATAGACAGCAGCAACTCCAAAGGAATTATGAGCGTGTTGTCAGCCTTTTGGGGATTACGGTTATATACTTAAGGATTGGGAAGGGATTACAAACTTATAATTAGAAATTAGAGAGGACAGACCAGGTTTCATGTTTTCCTTCACCATGGAATCTAAATAATCAAAGTACATATAACTCAGAAAAAGTCACATTAAAACTTGTCAGGTTTCAAACCCGCACCCTTATGCATGAGACCCGGGCGCCTTAACCTCTGAGCCACTAGATGTTAATGCACACACAAAACCTCTATTCCAAGAATACCACAAGAATGTACATAAAATTTAATACAGTCGGGCATCGAACCTACATACTTGACGGTAAAAGTAACCACTAACTGTCAAGATTTACGATATTATAATAAGGCAACACCTCTCTGATCCCACATACGGTTGGATTAGTGATGCGTCACTCTACGTTTGAAAGGACCGGGATCGAATATTTTTTTTTTAACAATTTTCTACTTTTATTTTTTATTGCAAATAACGACTTATTTACCCTAATTATCTTAGATAAACTATACTTGTTTTAAGTTACTATGAAGTTTATGAATAAGAGTTCCATTGTGACTCGAAACTTGACCAGCTTTCGTCGAAAGCCGGTGTTCGACTCGCCTTTTTAATGTATAAAAAAAAACCACAGACGGGGCCCTATAGAGCTGATGTTCAGCCGGGGTTGCGGGGTAAGCGCAATGAGGCACCGCGACCTCGGCCCAGAGCAGGAGAAGGAACAGGGGAGTTTTTAGTCAGTAAGAGTCTGACACTCCCTCCCGCCCGGCCCTGGGCGGGAGAAGTCATTAGATGATTTTACCCTCACAAAAAATGTATAAAAATTAAGTTAATTTTAGTAAATTTCCAAATGTTCCTGTATAGTAAACTACTATGCAAAGATAGTTTTCTACTTCTCAATAAACAATAGGGATTCGTGTTACATGTAAGAATTGTTCCTGTGTTAAAATTCTTGACTGATTTAATAAAGATCGCAGAGTGCAGCGGAATATACATTGCCACCCATTATTTGGTCAGGAGTTCACTGGAGAAGGCTTATGCAACGAATATATTTTGATAAAACAATTATTTTAATTTAAAATTCACATTTTGTTTTCTTCAAATTTAGCATTTAGTTTGACTTTGATCGGATTGAAATTACTGAAGAGTGTACGCAGTTTTCGATGAGGAAGAGGAAGAAGGTCCACAAGGTTTGATTTAGTACTGTTTAGATTTGGCTATGAAATTTAAGATGTATTACGTGATTCTTGAAAGACAATTAATTGCTTACTTAGTTTTAACATTGTATATGCACCTTATAGGTTCATGCACACGACCATATTCAAAACAACATAAACACAATACAGAAATGGCCACAGAAAATCCGGGATCAGTCGTAGAATGCAGAACATCGGGAAGCGGAGATATCCCGGATCCCGGGATTATCAAGACAGTGCACAACACTACGTACGGGTTAGAGACCACTATGAGGGGCTTGTTCAGGAATTACTGCGTTAAGTAAATTCCACAGCGGTTAAGATTAGCTAAAGAATGGTTTACTTTATTTAATGTTTATATTATTTTAGCTAGGGTTCTTTGAACCCACATATGTCTAGATGATCACTCCCTGGGTCTTAGCTTTGGACTAATTTAAATACAAAGTCTGTAATGTCTGTTTGAAAAAATAAATTGTAGATAGAACTTTATACATTTGTGGGAGAGTACAATTTCGTCTGAGAGAGGTTATTTGAGGCACCTTATCATAAGTAAATACTTTATTTATCATATTTTTTATTATACTTTTGAATTATTAATAAAGAATACATGAATGGTACCTTATGGTAATCATATTTAGTACTTATTTATCTTATGAGGTAGTTACATTTATGCACTCCTCATTCACATTACAACATCATCAGCCTAGATGTGGCCATTGCTGAGGGAAGACTCTTTTCACACGCTGAAGGTTTGTGTATTAATAATTCGTTTGCTTAAAGGTGATTGGTGATTCCAATGTTATAATTAGGAATGAGGAGTCCAGGTTTTCTCACAATGTTTTCCTTCACCGTTTGTCATTGATGTCAACATAAACAAAAGGTACAAGTGCAAACGACATGGACGGATCAGCAGCCTGTAAGCAATTGACTGCACGGTTGGTGCAGTGGCTGGGCAACTGGCTGCCGTGCAACGTGTCGCGGGTTCGATTCCCGCACGGAACAACACTTTGTGTGATCCACAAATTGTTGTTTTGGGGTCTGGGTGTGATGTGTATGTGAAATTGAATGTTTGTAAACGCACCCACGACACAGGAGAAAATCCTAGTGTGGGGCAACGATAAAAACTACGATTGAGTTGTCACGCTCTCTTAAGGATTTGGGAAATGACTGATGGGACAAAAGTAAGGGAAAAATCTGACTTCCAGTAATTTAACTCACAGAACGAAATACACTATTAAACTCCAAAAAAGTCACATTGATACTTGTAAGGTTGCAGTCCCGCTCCCTCATAATAAGTGACGACATTCAGCTTTAATACATCGAATCTCTCATCGAAGCTTCTTTAATGTAATATGACATGCATATTAAAAGTTTCTAGCCAACAGCTTACAGCTAAGTTACTGGTCAAATTCATTACACCATAAAATTTCAGTTGACTAACCCTATACAGGCCGGTTGTCACGCTTCAATGGATAAATTCGCTGATAGGCCGTATTTTGGTTGGTCAAATATTTTAATTTAATTAATTTCTCGTATAATTTTGACATTGAATTGGAAACTTGATAACAAGCCTAATTCAATACTATTTTTGATGTCAGTTACTCGATAGTTTTCTTTACTTCGTTTAATCTTGTTTTTTCGCGTCAAATAGTATCCTTATTTCTTGGGAAGATTGGGCTTTCGGTAACTTTATTCACACGTAGAAACAAAAATAGTAAGTGTTGTTTTACGTGTATTCTGTGAGGCCGTGGTGTCAGTCCGGTCGAGTCGCTCTATTTGCGCAGAAGCATGGCTCTCCAACACTTAAAACCATGCTCACAAAGATTGCAAACCTGCTTATAAGTATTAAAGAGAAGCATATCTAATACCTGCAGTTCTATAGACCGTGAAATGCACAGACCTAAATATTATCAAGGTCACAAAGCCAATCAACTATGATTTTACATCTTGTAAATGGTTTATTTCATGGTCAACCGTAATAAATTGTCCTTATCTAAAAATCTTAGGGTTGTCCCGAACTTGATGGGGTAAAAAGGCTACATCTCAGCCCCATAACTCTGCGGCTATAAAGCTGTGACGGGGTCACCATAACGCCATGTTGTATTCACGTAACCCTTGGCATCAACACTTATCTCTCACCCCGTTGTTACTTTGTTCCATGGGACTGGGTACTCGGATTTGTGCAACGTGGATAAGGTTTTAAAATTAATTGCATAAAAATATTTTTTCTGTTCTGTACTTATTTGTATGACAAAGGCAACAGATACCTAATAATAAAAATAAATAAATATAGATAACAATTTGAAAAGAAAACCTTGATTTTTGTTACAAGAATTGATTATATATGTCTTTGTTGTTCCTATATTTATTTTTTATCTGCAATAAAATTGCACATCGGAGGATTTATTGCTAAACCCAATTCCGTTATTAGTTACGAATTAAATATTTTTTGAGCTTTATAATCAAATATTAATGTATTTCCGTTAGCCCCCTCTAAATGTGATGCAGTTGTATATTTAGTATTAAGTAGATAATTTGTAACAAGGAATAATATAAATCTACACAATAACTGGAGACCCTCGAAACATTGACGCATTTGCGACTTTGTGTTGCGGTTGTATTGCACCGTTTGCTTACCATCAAGTGACACGTCAGCTTGGTTACCATCCCATAACCCTAAAACTTTAATATAGCGATATTTAAATCTTTATCTCTTTATGTGAAATGTAGGAGAATCATGCTTCAGTACGAATGTGTCGGTTCGACCGACCGACACCGAAGACCGACGTGAAGCAACCACAGCGTTGTGTTTCGCCCTGTGAGTGGGGGACTCACTCACAGGGCATTTCCCTTCCCAATCTTAAAATATCCGCAACCCTTTTCCTATTCCGTTACTCCTTTGGTGTTGCGGTTGTCCATGGGCGGCGCCGATTGTTTCCGATCAGGTCATAATCCGTCTGCTCGTTTGCCGACTTATTCCATAAGAAAAACATCGCCAAACTTTGTCTTCAAAAATCCCGATCCAGTCCTATAGAATCTTAGAAGGCAACTATAACACGGTGTAGGTAGTGTAGTGCCATTGTTTGGAGCAACAAGGGTGTGCTACGCAGATAACGCCTTTATTGTATCTTGACGGGATACGACGGGAAACGACGGGATCGCGACACAGCTAATTTACATAGTGCCAACACTTAATTGAATCGAGTCTAGTTATACGCAACTTTGTGTGTACTGTGTTGTACAATTATTTCGTCTCCCTATTGTAATTCGATTTTTAAATTATTTTGTTGATGTTGATGTTTATTTGTTAATTGTGTTGTGTTATTTGTTAAAAGTAGTTAAGAATCCTTCGCGACTACTTAGACTTACTTATCTTGAACCTGACTGATGTTTAAACATTTTTAGTTTTACTGTTTTTTTTTTAGCTTTCTTAGCCAAATAGAAATTAAACCATTATTATTTAATAAATATTTTACCGGAACCCAATCCTTCCCCTTCCCCAATCCCTCCTCAATCACTAAATCTCCAAATCCCTAACCCCTAAAAGGTCGGCAACGCTCTCGTAACTCCTCCGGTGCGAGTGTCCATGGGTGGCGCTGATTGCTTACCATCAGGTAATCCATATGCTCGTTTGCCGACCTATTACATAATAAGAAAAAAAAATCTCATTGTCAGTCATTAAGCTTATGATGTATACCTATACTAAGTATTAATAATCGTTTTTATTTATTAATATTTGACGTTAAAGAGATATCACATCACAATGCCAACACAAAAGAAATATAAAAAAAATCATACAAAAAATCTGAATTGTGACTTTTTTGAAAAAGCGTTGAATTTCACTAGTTGGAAAATGTCCTATTGTTAAGTATGGATCCGATTCAATGCAATATAACACTTCCTTGAAACCGTTTAATAGCCTGTGTGAGGCCTCGGTTTCCATATAAACTTTAAAGTCCATAATCATGGAAACTACAATAAAATTGGTATTGGTAATAAGTGTCGTTGTTTGAGTTACAAGTATAAAATAAAGGAAGCCTAGTTCCTTCCCTGGTCCCTGTCGTGGTGGCCCGGAGGTTAAGGAGCCCGCTTCTCATGCATGAGGGTGTGGGTTCGAAACCTGGCTAGTACCAATGTGACTTTTTCCGAGTTATATGTACTTTCTATTAATATTTAGACACCACTGACATACGGTGAAGGAAAACACCGTGAGGAAACCTGGACTTATAATTTCTAATTATAAGTTTGAAATCGCCAACCCGCATTGAGCAAGCGTGGTGATTAATGCTCTAACCTTCTCCGTATGAGAAGAGGCCTTTGCTCAGCAGTTGTCATTTATAGGCTGATGATGATGATGAGTTCCTTCCCCATCCCGTTCTCCAAACTTCAAATTTTTACCAGCTGGGTACTTTTTTTTGTGAGAGGAAAATCATCAAATTACTTATGCCATCCTGGTGTCAGACTCTTGCTGACTTAAAAACCCCCGTTCCTTCTCCTACTCTGGGCCGAGACCGCGATACCTCATTGCGCTTGTCCCGCAACCCTGGCTGGACATCATTCCTACCAATAGAGTATCGTCATGCATTAAAAACGGCTTACATCACCACGAAGGCGACGTACGGTAACATCAATACAAAAATGAACGTAACAAAAATCGCACGAGTACAAAACACGGAACCCTTAACAAAAACCATTTCGACACAAACAATAAAAGCATAACCCGAATTAAAACTCGCGTCAAAAGATTGAATACTTAACCGACAACAAAGAGGGGTATTATGCTACTGTTACAAAGAGCTCGCCAAATAATTCAAGAGGCATTTCATATGCGCATTGCTTCCTTATGGAAAACGACATATGAGGAGGAACGCCATCTTAATAATACATACCTGATGGATGTTCTCAATGTACCGCGTAAAAGTTCTTGGAAAAATCTTAGATACGTACAGTACAGGATATTTAAGATATGGAGTTTATTATGTTTCTGATAATATTGTGTTGTATTACGTTAAGTATGTATTAAAAAAGGTGTAAGGAATGGTTCTTGAAGGTCTATTTCATGTTCTTGACCTCTTGTCTGCCGGTATATGACAAACAAGAGACAATCAAATGGATCCCCGCTCCGGCGTACCACAGATAAAATTATTTTTTTACGCTATTTTTTTTTCCATGTTTAGTGAATGAGATAGTACCTAATTTGGAAGTGGATTTGAAAGATTTTATTTTATAATAACATGATACTAGTTTGTATTAGTTCGTTGTTAAAGGAAATTAGTTAGATCACTTTATGAATGCTTTAAGGAAAGTTGGGATCTACACTTGTCTTGATGTTTTATTAGGAATATCCAAATTCTTTCAAGTTACGATAGAAATAGAATAAGGAAAGTATAGATTTCCCTTACGTAAAGTAGCTATCTATAGTCAGACTTTTAATTCGATTCCTGATTTGACATTGACCACTGTCATTTTGTGAAATAATGATACCACATATAACAGTTTAGTGATGAACACAAAAATCGATAAACAATCAGTGAATCAGTTTCAGGAAGCCATTCAAAAAAATACGGCTACCGAATGGTCTAAATGTGTATCCCATGTTTTCAAAGAAGAGGAAAAAATGAGTAAGCTAGATATGTTAATTGAAAATAAATATCAAAGACACAATTCATAATAAATGTTACATAGAGTAACGACGATAGCGATAGCGATGACGGCGACAATTTATAAAATGTCTGTTTTATTTGTCACGTTCCTTCATGATCACGTTGTTTATTAATTTCACACACAACTACAAAAGAAAAGTCTCAGATCGTTAATTAATTGTCAAAACAAAAATATCGGTTCAGAAATATTTTATTTCCTGATAAACTTAGTTTACAAGAGTAAATTTATAAACGAGAGGAATCGATTAAGAAATATTCGATTTCCATATCGAATAATTTTGCAACGTCACTATTTATTACGTGTCATAACGTTGCAACACTGAAATTGTCAAATCTGGAATGGAATTAAAATTCCGAGCATAGTATATATGTATTATAGATCATCATTTTCAGCCTACAAGTGCCCACTACTGATCAACGGCCTCTTTCTAATACGGAGAAGGTTTGAGTATTAATCACAACGCTTGGTTAAGGCGACTGTCTATCCATATGTCTATACATTAATACAACTGATAGGTAAGTCAATAGACATAGTATGATTATAATATGCAAAATATGCTTTGTTTTAAAAATGGCTGGATTTTCTATTTGTATTTTTAAATAACTTAAAAGCCACTTTAAACCCAAACAATTCACAGTAAAACTTATTCTCTCGAGCTCACCTCAACGTCGGAAAATTATAAATCGTTTTGCAAATTAGGCAGTATGCAAACACTGGAGTCACGTTCAAAACAATAAAACATGGAAAGTAGACAGTTTTATAACCAGCCTCAAACAAATAGCTTAGAAATAGCAGCCTTACGAAATTAAAAGTTGCCCCTTATTGTACATAAATCACCACCTAAATCAGGCGTTTTTTTTTAATAGTGATGTCCCTGTGTCACCTCTTCGCTTAGTCGATTTTTAAATCCTTAGTGTTAGTTCACTATTTTTATGAATGGGGTTATGACATTTAATGATTTTGTTTTGTTTTTTTTGTAATGGAGAAAGGGAAAGTATTTCTTTTTCTAGCTGGTTTGCGATAGACTGCATAGAGGTTGCATGTGATCTAATAATGTCTGATTCGAAAACCATAAAAATAAAATATATGCTTGTGATTATTAGGACAATTAGGTAACTAAATACAAGGGCTCTTAATTTAAATATTTACTGTACTCAGATGAAAGTATTTCGATGTAAAATTATCAAAATTATTGATAAAATGGAAAACGAACTATAAACTTAAGTAAACTCACAAAATCTTATTAGAATATCTAAAAGTTTAACAGAATTCTTAGTAACTTAAATAAGTAAGAAGTTCAGGGGAAAACATTTCAATTAATTTAATATCATCGATAAAACTTTAGTTACACAGTTAGAAATTTATACGCCTACTTTCTACACGGCACAAAAACATCGTTTCGATAATCGACTAATCGTTAATATCCGATTAACGATTAGTCGATTCTGACATCACTATTTAATTTTCTGTAATCACGTGCGTCTCTAAAATTTACCTATAAGCATAAAAATGCTAATTTTTATGTCCCTTCACAGTAATAAAGTTAAACCTTAATTCTTTGAGAATATTTTGTTAGTATTAAACAGCTGCTATTTTGTGGACATAATTTAATGTGTTTTGGAAAATTATTAATCTTGTGTGCTTACAATATAGGCAGGTATCTACTATATATAACATTTTTACTTTATTTGTTGTAAGCGTTGGAAAGTGCTGATGTTTCGATATGTAAGGTTGATAAATTCCTAAACATGATATTTAAAGTTTTATATTATACGATAGCTACTCTCACGCGGTTTCTCCCACTGCTCGGCTCCATTTAGTCGTGGCGTGATGTTGTATGCAGCCCGTAGCACTCAGGAACATTGTAGCTATCTATCAGTGAAAGAATTTTGGAAATCCGACCAGCGGTTCCAAAGATTACCCCCTACATACAAACTTACTAATTTACAAATTTTACCTCTTTATAATATTAGTATAGACAATAGCTACTCTCACGCGGTTTCTTCCACTGCACGGCTACATTTGAGTGTAGCGTAATGTTTTAGCAAGCAGGAACATTGTAGCTATCTATCAATGAAAGAATTTTGAAAAACTGACCAGCGCTTCCAACAAACTTACAAACTACGAATCTTATAATATTAGTATATATAAAGGTATTGTAACAAACACAGTCATTTTGATTTGCCTATTTATTTATTTGTATTTGTTTTAATCCTTATGTCTGCCGGCACACTGTTCAATATGTAGTGTTGTCTTGTTTTGTGTTTTATCACCAAAGTTATTGGGGACTTAAGGCAACATGGAATCTACCATCAAGAAGTTAGTATTAGCGTATTTTATTTAGATTTATATTAGCGTAAGTTAATATAATATGATATGAGTATTATGGCACCTGATGGACAGCGATTACGGTAGAATAGTGTTATCAATAATGCTGTAGTCGCCCCCTTTTTTGTAAGGGGAAAATCATCAAATGATTTCCCCCGCCCGAGAGGGATTATCAGACTCTTACTGACTAAAAACCCTCCCGTTCCTTCTCCTGCCCTAGGCCAAGCCAGCGGTGCCTTTTATAGTCACCCTGAATGAGAACGTTTATTGAGCATTTTTTTTTGATTAGTTAGTGAATCGCTATGACCCATCACTTGACATTTGAAATTAATATTCCATAGGGATTTAAGACCTTTAGCTTGTATACAAAAACCTTCATTGTTATAAAAAAGTAATATAATAAGACTGCCTAACCTATCAAAAAATCCAGAGGACATTTTACTACATTTTTTAAGTCTACAAAAGATTTTCTTTAGAACATTCTTCATTCACTAGACTTTATCCAGGCGTCTGTATTATGAGAAAAAATCTGATATTAATAAATCAAGCTAGATCGTACCGGAGCGAGGCGACGGCGTTTCCTAACTTTTTGCCTAATTAAAAAGTCAATTAAGGCAATGAATTTTACTAGAACTTTGTTGCTAAATCCACTGAAACGGTTTGTGATAAATCAAAACACAGAGTTAATGAAATTTTCTTTGCAAATGTTTGTGTTCTTCTAACTTCTTAAGTTGTTCAGAGTGTTGGCCAAGAGGTCTGGGGGTATTTTGTAGTTTAGGTCAGTTTGGAATTTAAGTGCTACTAGAAGCTACCAAGAAGATTTCGATCTTAGCGTTGAATAAATGTTTTCGTCTCGTGTGATGTCTGCAGGCAAATTATCAGACGGGGTTGTGGCTGCAAAAGTTATAATGTATCGCAGCCTTGGCCTAGAGCAGAACAAGGAGCTGGGTGGATCTCAGTCAGAGCCTGAGACGAGAGGGAGTGCCTCTCGTCTCATCCGAGGGAAGTCATTTGACGATTTTTCACCATCAAAAAACCGACCGGAGTGATAACACAGCCTCACAGGAAACCGGCGTGAAACAACCACAGCGTTGTGTTTCGCCGTCTGAGTAAGGTTACCGGAGGCCCAATCTTTCCCCTCTCCCAATCCTTCCCCAATCCCGAAATCCCCAAAATACTAATCTAAAATGTCGGCAACGCACTCGTTACTCTTTCGTTGTTGCGGGTGTCCATGGGCGGCGCAGATTGCTAACTATCAGGTATTACGCCTGCTCGTTTGCTGCCACATAAATACAATAGGTACTCAAAAAATTGTCATTGTCATTTTAAATCCTTATTATATCTGTCACAGTGACCTATACCATGGTAATGATGTATTAATTATTGCGTTTTTATTATTAACTTTGAACCTTCATGGAATTGACAACATATGCCCTTTTTATGTATACCTCTTTGTATCACTTCTCGGAATAACAGCCAAGATATGAATTACGTATGGAATTCTCCATACTACATATGTAACAAAACTAATATGATTTTGGTTGTTCCAAGAAATTGTTGTAAGAACGATATCATTAGTTGTATGTCATTGAGAATATCGAAAACCTGTTCTGAAATGTGTTATTAGTTGAGTAAAATGTACGAATTAATATAACATTAACATCATCGTCAGTTGATTTGCTGAGTCACGCTTCTTCTCACATGGAGAGGGTTTAAGACACTAGGCTTGCTCAAGGGGGATTAGCGCTTTCAAAATTATAATTAGAATAATATGTAAGCTCAGGTTTCCTAACGATGTTTGCATTCGTTGCGTGTCAATTGTATTAAATCTTAGAAGATCCTTACTACTCTGAAAATGGTAGATTTTTAACTCGCTCTGTTTGTTTGGGAGGCGGATGTCTTAACCGACGGACCACTATGATATACATACATATGTGGAAGCAGACCAACCAATAAAAAAACAGTACGTAAGAACTGAAACCTTTACTTTACATGCTCAGCTTTACAAAATCAACGTCAACATCAACGTCAACGTCAACGTCAACGTCAAAGTCAAAGTCATCTTTTCGAACTCGATAGTTTTTAAAACTACTTACAATATCCGTAAGTACTAATCAGTATGCAGTAAGAAAGTCATTTTCAAGTTGAGATTGTCATTTTTTTACTCGACATTGCAAAGAAGATTAATGCTTTGCTTGTACAGGTGGGAGGCACGGCTTACTATGGGTAGGTAAGTAAAAATGGCGGCTGGCTCAGGCAGCTTGGCTCTATTATATTTAGGTTTTATGTACTTGTGTCTAGGTTTTGGAGTGGAGAATGGAAATGTGTGGATGTGGCACATTTTCTGTTGCCGCTAGATTGATGTGTTTACCTTTATATTTTAACTAGCTCTTACCCGCGGCGTCGCTCCCGTCATTTGACTACTTACCCTACCTAATCTACCTACCCTACTCTACTTACCCTACCTACCCTACTATACCTACCCTTTTAACTACCCTACTATACCTACCCTACTCTACCTACCCTACTCTACCTACCCTACTCTACCTACCCTACTCTACATACCCTACTCTACGTACCCTACTCTACCTACCCTACTCTACCTAACCTACTCTACCTAACCTACTCTACCTACCCTACTCTACCTACCCTACTCTACCTAACCTACTCTATCCTATCCTATGTCCTTCTCCCGGCTCTAAACTACCTCCCTGCCAATTTTCAGCTAAATCGGTTCAGCCGTTCTTGAGTTATAAGTGGTGTAACTAACACGACTTTCTTTTATATATATAGATTTTCTTGTAGCCCTATTAGACCTAATGGTTTTTGTATAAGATTTATTATTATAGGTATGTTACCTCAGGTGTATTGATTTATTAGGTTATGCAACTTCGGGGTTTTTGGAAGTAGTGTTGATTTCTGAACTGGGCTGAGTCATGGCTCCAAGAATTTTCGAAATTAGTTTTTTATTTAAAACGCGAAGAACATTTTGTACAATATCTCTATAGTTATTGTTTATTGGCTGTGGAATACTTTAAGCTTTTCTTTTTTATGAAAATCATTAAATAGTTTCTTTCGCCTTGGGACGGGGCGAGAATGAGTGCTAGACTCTTACTGAATAAAAGCCACCCAGTTCCTTGTCCTGCGCCAAGCCTGTGGTACATTGATGCGCTTGATTCTCAATCCCGGCTGAATACCAGTCCTGTTGGGTCCTGTTTGTCTGTAGCTAGAGATCGTCACGCGATCGCCTACTCCCAGATTGTCCCTCTACTGCGGTAGCCGGCGAGTAAAGTAAACAAGATTCACACGCGTTCCACCTCAGAGTCTACGGTCATTGTCAAAAGTCTAAAGTCTAAGGTCATCAGACTCTAAGGCAATGACCTTAGACTCTTAGGTCATTGTTGAGAAAATCTACTTAAGTGGAAGCCTTATCTCTTTCGTTTCCCACTTCCCTATTCTGGACTAAGTTACTCATATAATATTGTATACTTATTACGTGTTGCTAAGTGCTAGATTGCAGTGAACTCGTATAGAATAAAATTTATTAATAACAACAGTCTGCCTTGTAACGTTTTTGAAAACTTGGATATCAACGTGGGAGTTTCGTTTTCATAATGTACATTGTATTTTAAGTAATTTTACTAAAGCGTTTAACAATAATTGCGGTGATGGCCCAGGTTAAGCCACCCGCTTCTCACGCCTGAGGATTATAAATCTGGCAAATGCCACTGTGGATATTTCCGAGTTCCCGAGGAAGGAAAACATCGTGACCTGGACTTATAATTAACTATAAGTTTGAAATTGCCAATCCGGCCTTGAGCATGTGTGGTGATTAATACTCAAACCTTCTCCATGTGAGAAGAGGCTTTTGGTCAGCAGTGGGCACTTATAGCCTGATGATTTTATGGGATGTGATTAACAATAGGAACAGTGGCTAGGTCAAAAATGGATTTGGCCTCCACCAGGTAATCTTTCTCATACGGTGAAACACACACTTCGGTCAATTGAAATCAAATTAATTAACAGATAAATTGATAGGACCAAAACCAGAATACTAGTATTTATAAATAAATGAATAACACATAATTATTGAACAGTGCATTACGCACTATATTATTTTAATTAATATGTGAAGCAATTGAATAGATAGATGTCCATTGAATTTATTTGCAATTTGTATGTGAATATTAATTAGCTTTTACATTATGCGTGGTTTTCCTACAATTCACAAACTTGAATGAGAATGCAAGCATTTAATACATCCCGTTTTAAATGATAGCGTTAATATTTTATTTGACAATGTATCATCATCATCAGCCTGATGTCGTCCACGCCTGGATATAGGCCTCCCCAATTGCACGGCACTGAGCGCGATGGGGTAAACGTGTTCTAGAGTGGAGACCACGTCTAGGCAAACGTAGTGTAGGGCGCCCTCCAGCTAGGTGGACTTTACGACATCCGCAGGGTGGCTGGCAGTGGTTGGATGAGCTGAACATCGAGCTCAGTTACAATGTATGGTGCCCAAATGTTCTTTTGATCGGTATTGTTCGTCCGGATAACTCAGCACCCCTAGCTATACTGGTTGCAAACTGACACTTGCGTGCCCGTCTTCAACACGGGTCCACTTAAACTGGTTTGGTTCGTTCCTCAAAAGACCATTACAGAATGACCTTGCATGGTTCTCTCACATTATATTATTTTTACATTGTCTGGACTTAAAAAGAGACTGACCTCTGAGTATTTCTCGGCAATTCTTCAAAATATTTTCTAGAGTAGTCAGATAGGAAATGTAAACGTGTCGTTTTATGGCCTATTTGCAAAAATTAATTTATGTTTCATTGTTTCACTATAGAATAACTATAACAATAATAGTGGATGAATGGATGGATAAGCGAAGTAAAAGATTTTTGAAATTGTCAGTAGTATAGTATTACAGAGTTTTATTATTATATCCTTCTGTAAGGATGGAAATGAATGATTACTTCTCTTTCCCTGATTGATAAGTGAAGTTACGTCAGACTCTTACTGACTAAAGAAGTTAACATTATAACTGGTATTGTAGACTGCACGGTTGCTGGGCAACTGGCTGCCGCGCAACGTGTCGCGGTTGTGATTCCCACACGGAGCAAATCTTTGTGTGATCCACAAATTGTTGTTTCGGGTCTGGGTGTGATACTTGTGTGTATGTGAAATTGTATGTTACACTAGGTTTATCACACCCACGGACCGCACCGTCAATGAGGAGAACATCCTAATGTAAGGCAGCGTTTTTTATTATGAAAAAAAAAAGAGAAATTGTGGTTATTAAACTCTCTCCATGTGTATATGTTTATCTTTTTTAATTCATCTATATATAAAATCAATGCCACTTTTCGTTGTAATGTTATAACTCACCCTTCACCGATTTGGCTAATTTTGCTCTTGAATTATTCGTGGAAGTCCAGCGGGAGACCGCTAGTATATGTATTGTATACTAGCTACTATTGCGCGGTTTTACCCGCTGTTCTTCTTCTACAAATGGTAGCTAATATAGCCTTATAGCATTTATCGATAAATGGACTAACAATAACAAAAGTAATTGTTCAATTTGAACCAGCAGTTCCGGAGATTAGCGAGTTCAAACAAACAAACTCTTCAGCTTTATAAATATTAAAGTATAGATTAATGGTGGAAGCACAAAGTCAACAATGCCTAGAACAAATATACCAATTTAATTTATATTGATACACAAATTTGTAATTTAACGCTAAAGTAGTTCTTAATAATAAATCTAAATTAGGGCTTTTTTTAGACAGGTCGAGTCTATTATTTTACATCTCTATTGGTAAAGGGTTTTCAACACTGCGCGCATGCGCGACATGGTAGAACTTTTTTAGTTCATTTAGTATGTGTCATGATAGTTATTATAAAAACGTATATATTTGTTGTGTGGTTTTTACAATTAATTTTTTCATGTCATTCAACGAAGAATTCGGATATAAATTACCTGATAGTAAGTAATCAGCGCCGCCCATGGACACCTGCAAAAAGTGCATGATTTAGGGACTGGGAAGGGATGGTGGCGAAAGTAGGGGTCCCTGAAAACCTCACTTACACGGCGAAACAATATGCTGTATTTGTTTCACACCGGTTTTCTGTAAGGCCCTGGTATCACTGCAGTCGAACTGGCTCATACGCGCCGAAGCATGACTCCGCACTTTCAAAAAAAATTGGATTATGTTAGGATTTGGTATGTCGAGCGCTTACAAAATAGGAACACTGTAGGAGCCCTAACGGGACTTTATAAATAAAGCTAGTGGACTGTATAACATAGGCTTTAATGCCGTTAAATTAACAATGGTCACATGAAAACAAGTAAGTGCCCGTGGTCAAGCGCGTCGCAGAGAGAAGTGAAGGAAGCGCGGCCGCGGGCTCGCCAGCCTGGGCTCCCCCCGCCCAGGCCTCCGCAGCACTCCCTTCGGTCGCCATCGCGGTTGCTCGATAAGGTGCGCCGACATACTCCCCGGGTTGAAGGATGCTCGTTCTTCAAGAGTCTTCGATAGGGAGCGGGCAGATGCAGTTGAAGGCCCGACGAATGGTGCCCCTTCTCGTCTTCAGTTCAGCCACCCGCGTGACTCCGTCGACGCCGGGATAGGTCTTAGTGACCCGACCCAGGGACCAGAGCAGCGGTGGCGTCGTCTTGTCCTTGATCAGGACCAAGGACCCTGGTTTCACTTCGCCTCTGGAATGAAACCACTTTGATTTGGCCTGCAGCAGAGAAGTGTACTCATTATGGAAGCGTCCCCAGAAGTGTTGTCTGATATATATTTTTTCTAATGAGTCAGACTCTTACTAACTAAAAACCCTTTTGCCTTTCCTCCTACTGCTTCGTCCTGGTGCTGCGGTTCATCAGTGCGCTTCCAATCTAAATCCTAAACTAGATAATAACGAAATGACGGTACTTGTAAATGTATTTGTTAGAAAATATTCATTCCGTATCAAAATCTTACAACAAAAACAAAGTTTCCTATTGAAGATTCAGTGAAGTGACACATATGTATGTATAGTCTAGATCTAGTTTTCAATAACGAACAGGTCGTGTAAGATTTGTTGTCACAATGGATAGTGAGTGCACGACGCACGTACTGAACTCTGTTGCACATTATTATTAGTGAACGACGACAGGGTGTCACAGATTACGAGTCTTTGTTTTGTAGATGCGATATCGGTTTGCGTAGGCAGAATATGTTATGTAGAATTGTTTTGACTGCACGGTTGACGCGGTGGCTGGGCAACTGGCTGAAGCCCAACGTGACGCGAGTTCGTTTCGCGCACGGAACCACTCTTGTGGGTGATTGTTGGAACAACAACTTATTGTTGTTCCGGGCCTTGGTGTTATATGTATGGGAGATTGCATGTATGTAAACGGACCCACGACTTAAGAAAATATTAATGGGGCGACTTCAACTAAAAAAACAAAGATTTTTGCTATCATCAATTTGTCTTTTTCATTATTTACGTATTTTTGTACAGTAAAGTATAGTGAAACTTATTCAATTTATTGAAAATAAAGACTAAAAAAATGTGGGAGAGACATGCTTTGGCACGAATGGGTTGACTCGACCGGAGTGATACCACGGCTTCACAGAAAACCGGCGTGAAACAACCACAGCATTGTGTTTCGCCGTGTGAGTGAGGTTACCGGAGGCCCAATCCTTCCCCTCCCCTAATCCCTCCCAATTCCTAAATCTGTAAATCCCGAATCCCTAAAAGGTCGGCAACGCACTCGTAACTCCTCTGTTGCGGGAGTTCATGGGCGGTGCTGATTGCTTACCATCAGGTAATCCGTCTGCTCATTTGCCGAACCATTACATAAAAAAAACTTACTCACATGAAATTTGAGTTCTCTTTCTACTAATTCACGCCACGAAGCGCAAGCTGCATGAAGCAACCGCAATAAGGTATCGCGGCCTCAGCCTAGAGCAGGAGAAGGAACGGGGAGGGGTGGTTCAGTCAGTAAGAGTCTGACATTCTCTCTCGCCTTACCCTAGATCGCTATACATCATTGCGCTTGGAACCACAACCAAACCTTACCACAGTCTCCTCTGTGACATAATCTATGGCGTTTAGTTATGAATTTTTCATGGTGTGGGCAGCCGCCCATGTGTTCGCCTTGGTAATGCTCACTCGTTGTGTAACGTATTACATGTACGCTCAAGACTCCAGTCGATGCCAGAACAAGCCTTGTCTGGATTACCTGCGATTTTTGAAGCTCCAACGAATGAATTTTCCATGGTAATATTGGCAAACTTTGTAAATTTTGTGGATGACGTGTTTTGTTTACATAAAACATTAAACATAGGATAGCCGTTATATCACCCCGTTGTAGTTTTAGCCTCCTAAACATCAGCTGGATTTGCGAGTGTACACGGATACCAGCACAGAGCAGGAGGGGTTTGTTTTTAATCAGAAAGACTCAGAAACTTCCTCGCTTCCTAGCACGACGTTGTAAATGTACCAATGTGACTTTTCCCAAAACACAAGTTTATTAAGACACCACAGCCATACGGTAAAGGAAAACATCGTGAGGAAACCTGAACTTATAGTTTCTAATTATAAGTTTGAAATCGCAAATCCGCTTTGGGCAAATGTCGTTATTAATGCTCAAACCATCTCCGTGTGAGCAGAAGCCTTTGCTCAGCAGTGAGCACTTTTAGGCTGATGATGTGAGAAGGAACTTGATAGCGTCACCTATAGACAACCGCAACACCAGACCATTTTAAGAACAATTTTTCGGTTCTTCGGACACCCAAGTGAAGAGCTGAGGTGGTCTAAATTATATCCTACACGACCACCTCCCGTCAAGCTTAATACAAACAATGCCGTAGATAATATGAATTAAAAATAATCCAAAGGATAGATAATATTGTTGGCAGATATTGCATAATAGACACTGGATAGGCTTCGCATTATAAGCGCGGCTCCAGTTACCAAATTGAGCTAGAATATTATGTTCCTGCGATATTAAAGTGGGCTAAACTGGTTTATTTAGAAACTTTCTCGTTGAAATTGTGTGTCTTCTGATAATACTTCGTTATTGCGCGATCCTATACATAAAGAGGTAGTCTATATAGTCCATATTCAACAGAGAAAGCGGTTTGCAGTACATATCAATTACGAAAACTTACAAAAATGGTTGATTAAATTCAATAATTGACTGCACGGTTGGCCTGTTGGTTGCTGTGCCAATGTTATTTGTGAGGGGAAAATCATCAAGGTACTTCTCCCGCCCAGGGTGACGCGAGAGCCTCAAACAGCCAATAGACCATTACAGACGGGGCCCAATAGGGCTGATGTTCAGCCGGGGTTGCGGGGTAAGCGCAATGAGGCACCGCGACCTCGGCCAAGAGCAGGAGAAGGAACGGTGGGGTTTTTTGTCAGTAAAAGTCTGATACTCTCTCTCGCCTTACCCTGGGCGGGAGAAGTCATTGGATGATTTTCCCCTGACGAAAAAAAAACATTCCTACTGATTAAAAACCTGTTCTCCTTTTTAAGGCTGCAGCGGTGGTACCTTATTGCAATACCCTCGGAACCCCAGCTGGGGCCTTCTCTGTGGTGGTCTATTAGCTCTTTGAGGCGCGTGACGCTACGCGTTTTACAGGGAGAAATCATCATTTCAGTGCAACTAGATGGGCAGAGAGGGAGTGTCAAACTATTCTAGACTTAAAACTACCCCATTTCGCGAATTCGTCATGAATTATTGTGTTTGCACCTACAACCCTTTTAAGAATACTTTTCCCTAAGATGGATTCGAGACATCATATTTAAGTAAGAAACTATATTCAACGTTGTAACGTTAAAAGAATCACACCCTCTGTGCGACTCGTTTACCTACATCTATAAGTAGATACGCACACATTCAAGCAACATAATAATATTATTGGCGGATAAGAATGTGGGATAAGTGGAATGTTATGTCGTGTGTACGGAACCAGCGTGACGTGAATACACCCTGTACATGACGTCGGTGTTTTCAAGCACGGACGTGACTTCAATCATTGCTGGTCACGGAGAATTGATATTTTATTTATCATCGGTTTTGTGAAATCAATTCGTGTGTGTGTGTCTATTGATATGGACAACTAACACCAATATATGAATGAAACAAGAATAGACCTGTGAAATAATAGTTTTTTTTTATTGATTATAGGTTCGCGCTTGACCGCTATCTCACCTGATGGAAAGCGACGATGCGGTCGACGATGGAGCGCGCTTACCTAGAAGCAACCTATTCACTCTTGACTTAAAGATACCCGGATTGTAACTATCAGGAAACACCGACTCCGGCAAGGAATTCCACTCCTTGGCTGTACGCATGATGAATGTGCTCCCAAAACGTTTTGTACGTATATGTAGGACATCCACCATGTACCGGTGGCGCAATTTTATGTCATAGGCCGGCAAACGCGCAGACGGATTACCTGATGGTAAGCAATCAGCGCCGCCAATGGACATTCGTAGTACCAAACCGGTCTTTTGTGCTGATTTAAGGATTTGAGGATTGAGAAGGATGAGGGAATTATTTGGCCTCTCAAGGAAGGCCAAGCTCAACTTGGCCTTTCTTGAGATATAATAAATATAATCACAATGTCTGTTTTTTACGTGATATGTCGGAAAACGAGTAGACATATCTGATGGTAAGCAGTTGAAGCCGCCTATCGACGCCTCTAACACTAGAGGAGTTAAAAGGTCGGCTTTTGATATTTATGTAAGTAAGTATATTTTAAGTCCAATGGAAACGTATAGAATTGTTCTTTTCAAATTCCAATATTTGAGTGATCGTTATCTTGCAAAAGAAACTTATCACCCATTAAATAATAATTTGTGTAAAATAATAAAGTGTCAAACGAAATTCTATGAAAAAACCTTTGGCCTACCACGTCACCTAATAATAGTAAGACAAAATCGAACTAACATTTGTGTACAATAACTTTAAACGAAGTGGTTCAAAAACATTGACCTATATTTAGGAACTTCATTTCGTATTCTACAAATGTTACTAAGCGCTCGTTTCGACACCTTCGTATAATAAGTTTCCGATAAACTCATATTCCAAATTGTGTTCTATATTTAAATTTATTTGGCGGCTATTCAGACAGAGTAAACAGGGCCTAGAACTACTTAGTACCGTTCTGCAGCGCTAGTTAAGTACTGGCTGGCTATGCCTTTAATCAGTTTTCATCCTTCTCAAACATCTACAATATTTAATCTTTACAAGATAACGCTAAGAACTTCTCTTCGCCAGTTACTGAGATAGCGACTTCTTTTTTATGAGACCCTCCTTTTTTTTAATTTACGACCACGCTAAAAGTTTCATTTGTAAACGTAAATTACTTTAGCGTTTTGCGTTAAGCGTTGACCGCGAGAATTAGCGGGAATTCCCTGGGCCGTTTGTTAAAGATGTTTCCTGGCCACGGCTGGGAGAAAATGTATCGGTTGGCGGTTTTTGTACGTTAATTTCCTCTAGAAAATAACTTTAGATTCTAGAAATATTTTTATACACTAATTCTGTTTTGAATTTGTCCCTCAAATATGGTTGTGCTAAGGACGGAGATTCTGCTCCGGTTCCTATTCATAACAAAACGCGGACAGAATCTGTTTAAAAAAATAAACAAAAGCGGTTGCATAAAACCTCTTCTCTATTGGAACGCATCACTCGAATCGAGGATAATAATAGCCATTGAAAATTCCAGCTAACTTTCTTTTCGAACGCATTCAGTATTTGAAAATGTTACACACATTCAGCGTTTAAGCGCTTTATTCCTAGCAATAAGTTTTGTACAATGTTTACATGAACCGCTTGATGAAGCGCTGTACCTTCTCAAGTGAAACGTTAATTTCGCTGACATTTAGCGGCGAACCGCACGTTGGTGCTGTCGTGCAGCGGTTAGCATGCGCTGTGCATCACTTTGGTAATTCTATGTGAGGTTGCACTAGATATACATACGTAATGTAATATTACAGTGTAAATACATCCATTTGTATGTTAATAAGGTTTATTGGAGCAGTTAAGTACATATTATTATTTACGTAATACCTATTAAGTATGTATAATACTATGGAAATTGAACTTAAAGAAGGTTAGCTATGAGTTGCTAATAATGAATCAAGAAATCCATTATAAAACAGACATCGGCCATTGAAAATCCCCTGTTTAATGAACTTCCTTCTTCAGCTCCACATTTGGCAAGATTTACGAAACGTTAGAAATCGCTTACTGCGATTTCTAAGCTTCAGGTCTATAAGAGAGGTCTGCTGTCCAGCCATAGTTCAATGCCCCTAAGTCAGTTCTTATGATACCTGAAGGAAAAGAGGAAAAAAGGAGGTAGTGATATATTCATCATCATCACCATCATCAGCCCATAAGTGCCCACTGCTGAGCAAAGGCCTCTTCTCCTATGGAGAAGGTTTGAGCATTAATCACCACGCTTGCTCAATGCGGGTTGGCGACTTCAAACTTATAATTAGAGATTATTTGTCCAGGTTTCCTCACGATGTTTAGCTTTACAGTTTCTCAGTGGTGTCTCAATATTCATAGAAAGTATATATAGCTCGGAAAAAGTCACATTGGTACTTGCCAGGTTTCGTACCGTCATGCATGAGGAGAGGGCTCCTTAACCTCCGGGCCACCACAATGTTTTGTGGATAGGGTGTTAATATTACTCTGCCTTAAAAAAGATTAAGTTTGCCATGAGCTGATCTGCCGTCATCAAATGGCAAAGATAGTCTTTTTTTGAAGAATGAGTCAGCAAATAAGTCGACGGATCACCCAATGATAAGTATTCCGTGTCGCCCTTTGATATCTTGAACAGTTACCTTCTGGATTTTTTTTTTATCTATGACCAGTACCAGATTTGTATCTGTTACCGGAAATGTGTTGGGTCCCATCTGTGGTAGTCTATTGGCTCTTTAAGGCGCGTACGGAACGCTATGTATGTACTTTTTTCATGGTATAAATCCAATACCAAAGGAGTAACGAGTGCGTTTAGGGATAAGGATTTCGGATAATTATGAATTGGAAAGGGATGGGGACGGGGAGGGATTGGGCCTCCGGCTACCATGCACCTTACACGGGCAGCGAACTACTCTCGCTCACCGTCCGCAGACTAGGGCGGTAGACGGAGTTCGTCACGTGACCTTTTTGGACAATGGGGATTCGGGAATTGAATGGACCGATGTTTAGAGATGGGAGAAGGGATGAGCAGGGATTATGTAAAGAATAATCATCACATAATTCAATCTCTATTCACAAACTGCATGTAATGAGATAGATATGTAACAAACAAGATACATGCGTCTATCAATCAGTGTGCGATCCGATGCCTAGTAATTACAAGCTAGAACTCCTAGCCACCTGATTGTGTTTCGTCTTAATTAATGGCTCGCTAATAACCGCGTTACATGCACCCTTGATCAATTACTTCAATTAGAGATTTATATAGGTTTTAATGGGATTCCTTGATTGTTAACGAGTATTAAGTCTGGTTTTTTTTAAATTGAAGGTGATTAGACTAAGACATGAAGAAAATGTGTTTTAGTGCTTAAAATTTTATTTTTAACTAGCTTTTGCCCGCGACTCCATTGCGCGTGGAATAGTGACTTTCTGCAGATTTTTATGTATAAAAATTATCCTATGTCCTTTTTCGAGTTCCGAACTATGTCTGTACCAAATTACACAGAAATCAGTTCAGTAGTTTAGGTGTGATGAAAAGACAGATAGAGTTACTATCGCATTTATAATATTAGTTTGGATTAAGATTTTCTTGAGTTTTGTCATGAAAAACTAGGTAATAGTAATAGTGATAATTTAGAATGTAAAATAAACATTTGTTTGATGCTTTTATTATATTTTATACTCTATAGACAAAGGCGGATTTGATGCCGAAAGGTATTCCCTACCATCAATAGACAGCAAATCAATAATAAACATAGAGACAAGTAGATGCAAGCGCAATAATAGTTTGCCCTGTCTGGAGCAGGAGAGGGAAATGACTGGATTTTAGACACAGGGCGGGAGAAGTCGTTTGAAGAAGTCCACAGAAAAAATGTTTTTCGAAGTGGGTGGAAGCCAATGCCTATTTTTGTTCAAGAGTTACAAAAGGTAATAAATCTACACGAAGTTTTCGACAAAGTTAAATACACATTTACATATATACAATTTAAATCTCTAGTTTTTATTTCACTTTAATTCATAACCTCCAATGAAACGCCCAGTTTCAAGATTCGAACAGAACTAAATTTTTATTTCACATATAACATGTACAACAACTTGTCAACATTATTTATAATGAGCTAATGGTATCTTAGACAATAATTATTTGCATATAGTTTCTATTTATTTACCTTAATTTTTTAACAACTACAATACATATTATAAATGGAATAACTTACTTTAAATATAGGTACATAATATAAATTCCTTTGTTTATATTGAAACTATTTAAATAGTATGTAGAATTTCGGTGTTGCACTCAGTATCTTGTGATTATGAATTTTGGTTGCATCCGGGTGCTTTGAGATGGTCTCTTTGACTGGATAGTGGGTATGGTGCTGGTGAGAGCGTTCATTCACTTAATCAAACGAATTAATTAAAGAAAATATAAATATTGTACATACATGTTACATATTGTAAATACAGAGTTCGAAGCATTATGCCTCAAGTTTCTAAGAACATAAAATTGTTGTCTTTATGAAACAATTAATTTATTTTTGTAAGTAGTTTATAAAACAGCACTTTTACATGTCAAAATTATATGTATTTAAAACTCGATGAAGCTGGCATCTATCTGACTACACTGAGAAGAAATGCCGAAATAAACTAAAAGGTTCCGTCTCTTATAAAATCTAGACAATGTAAAAACAATAGCATAATGTGTAAGAACTACGTAAGTCCATTCTGTAGTGGTCTTTTGAAGAAAGAAGTATACCAGTTTAAGTGTACGCGTTCTGAAGACAGACACGCAAGTGTAGTTAACAAGCGGTTAAACTAACGGGTGTTGCTGAGTTGTCCGGCGAACAGTACCGATAAAAAAAAACATTTGGGTGGGTTGCGCAAATTCTCAAACTGTCAGACCGTAGATAACTATGGCTTGAGTGAATAGATTGCTTATGGACAGGTATGATCTGATGTAGGCTGTGACATAGCTTACCACCAGGCGAGTGACCTGAACAATCATCCGTTGGCATATTTCTTTTATGTGATAGAGCGGCAAACGGGCAGACGGATTACCTGATGGCAATCAGCATGGACAACCGCAATAACGGAGGAGTTATGAGTGCGTTGCCGACCTTTTGGGGGTTTAGGAGATTTAGGGATTGGGGAGGGGAAGGATTTGGCTTCAGCATGGCACTTCCACACTTTTTTTTTGCCATTTCAAATAATAAGGACAATAATCGGCAAGGCAGCTTGTGACGATGATGATGATGTGAGGTGGCCTGTTCTTCATCTTTGGTTAGTCCTCGTGACAATCATCAGTAAAAACTGATAAGAAACAAGCCCTTTTCGGCCCCTTGTACGAATACATTATACGAGGTTTTAATCAAACAAATATTAATAAAAAAAATGTTTATTTCAATTACAGTAGGCATTTGACATAATATGATAAAAATCGATTTAACATTATTACCCAGTTTTCGTGCCAGTGTTTTAGTGCCTGTTTAAGTTTTCCCGAAACATGCACGCATCGGCATCAAAGAAGCTATCAAGTCAATGTAATTAGAAAAAATCTACAAAAACCATTGAAGTAATTTCTCCTTCTGTTACTGAGACCCTACCTCAACCACGTTATGGGCGTTTAGACACACAATTTCGACGCAATGATTAAATACTTGAAATACTGGATGCTCACTGCTTAGCAAGCTCCGTACTATTCTATTTGTATTGTGTAAGTGGTTCATGTAAAATTGAAACTGCTTCAACTGGGTTTTATACTTGTAAGTCGAATTGGTCCTTGAACTTTTTGGTCTATGTTAGAAATTAACCGAATAATGTTTCGACCATCGATATATTTGTGTCCTTGATGATTTATGGCAGGAATTCCTATACGACATTTATTGTAATATACCTGTGTATATAACTAGCTTTTGCCTACGACTCCGTTTGCGTGGAATAGTGACCTCCTGCAGACTTTTGGTATAAAATATATATCTGTACCAAATTTCACAGAAATCGGTTCAGTAGTTTAGGCATGAAGAAAAGAAAAACAGACAGACAGAAAGACTTTCACATTATTATTAGTTTGGAATTCTGAATCAGTCTAGGACTGAAAAATAATCACTGAAAAATAATTTAAATAGGCTAAACATTTTAGATTCCTGTTAAATGGACGTTGTTTTTAAATTTTCATACTTTTACTATATCAAATCCGTATAATGGTAACAGTCTGATATTAGACTACCCCTCCTCAACCTGAAAGGTTTTGTCATGATCTCCAGGCAGTCTCAGCTTGGCAGGCTTATTAGAGATAATCGCCGTATCCGTTCAGACTGAAAGTATTGCTGGGCAGTTCCTGAGCTATATGTAGTTCCTGAGTCAAGTCTTGTAAAACCCAAGGGAACTACGAATGGTGAACATTTTTATTCTTCAACTAGCCAGCTCGCCCCTGCTTCGCACGGGTCTCATCATCTCGCTTCCAATGAAAGGGTCCCTATTACCCAACTCTACCCTCTACTTCTAAAATTTTCTTTCATAAGAACCTTCTCCTGACAATAACACACAAAACAAAAAAAAAGACTCAGTAGAATTGGTCCAAGCGTTATTGAGTTATGCGCTTACCAACATATTTTGCGATTCATTTTTATATATATAGATGACGTCGAGGCTCGACAAACCAGCATTAAGTTTATTTAAATGCTCAACAAAATCATTATCATTTTTAACGCTCACATTGACTGCAGCCATCTGGAACCCAAACGCGAATCAGGTCAGTGCACCCTTCCACTGTAAATCATATAATACCCATACATATACGAGTAGGCATATACAATAAAACATTACACTTCCGAATGTTCGTTACACCGATATAACCAGCGCAGATATTTTGTGTTTTCATTTTATTTATAAATGATTTCAATAAATTATGCTCCCTTTTCATGAATAAGGCTATGAGTTTCAAAATCTGGTAAGTACCTACCAATGTGACTTTTTCCCAGTGGTTCCAATTAAAACTTATTTGGCCACTACCGATAATCCTTCAAGAGTGGTACAGTGTACGATGGAGCGAGCTATGCTAGGAGAAAATCATCAAATTACTTCACCCGCCTAGGGCAAGCGAGCTATTCAATTGCACCACAAAATCCCATGTAGTTTATAAAATTTGCAGGCTGGAGAGTGGGTAGGCCACATCTCTCGAAGGACGTGTGACCGATGGGCCTCAAGTCGCGGAGCGTCAAAAGTAGGGTCCTGCTAAGGTTGACCGACGACATTGTTAGTGTCGCAGAGAGCCAATGGATGCAAGTGAACAGTTGCCGGTTGCCGTGGAGGACTAAGGGAGTAGTCTTTGTTCAGCAGTGGACGTCGTAGGGCTGATGATAAATGTCAACTGAAAAAAAAATCGAGTAAACTTTTTTGTAATCGCCAACCGGTCTTAAGCAAATTTGGTGATTGATGCTGATTTCTTCTCCATGTTAGAAGAAGCCTTTGGTCAATAGTGGATACTTATATAGTCTGAACATCATAATGATGATGAGACTGAATAGATATTGAACTGTTCCTTTCATCGAATAAGGTGCTATCAGGAGCATGTAAAAGTTCGGTGGGTTTTTATTATTTCCTCAGTTTCTGTGGCTTGAATTGTGTGCCCGGTATACGCAATTATTTCCGCCAAATACATGGAACTCATGGTAATATAATATAAAAAAACAATGGGCTTTTTAATAGCGTAATATGTGCAGAAATGCATATATTATTGCATTACTTCCTCATCATAAAATATTATAATTAATTAAGCAGAATTCAAAGGAATATTACAGCTTCCGCATAAAAAAACATGACACTTCTACGGATTCCGTACTATCCGAATATAAAACAATATTTTGACTGCACAGGTGACGCGGTAGCTAAGTAAACGGCTGCCGTGTAAGTTGTCGCAGGTACGTTTCGCACGGAACAACTCTTTCTGTGATCTATAAATTGTTGTTCCGGGTCTAGGCGTCATGTGCATATGAAATTGTAAGCTTGTTAACGACATAGGAGTAAAACCTTGAGTGCCATAAGTTTTTTAATTCCTTGATGAATCAAAAATCATATTTAACTAAAACTCTATCTTTTATTGTTTGAATAAAATGATAATTTAATTTCAGATCATCAGTCCGCGAGTCCGAGGGCATAACTCACCTTTTTATGTAATAGGTCGGCAAACGAGAATCCGAATCCGTCTGCGGATTACCTGATGGTAAGCAATCAGCGCCGCCCATGGACACTCGCAACGGAGGAGTTACGAGTGCGTTGCCGACCTTTTGGGGATTTGGAGATTTAGGGATTGGGGGAGGGGAAGGATTGGGCCTCCGGTAACCTCACTCACACGGCGAAACACAACGCAGTGGTTATTTCACGCCGGTTTTCTGTGAGGCCGTGGTATCACTCCGGTCGAGCCGACCCATTAGTGCCGAAGCATGGCTCTCCCACACTTAATATGAGTGCCTGCTAATCACCTTCCTATGAGTGCCTGCTAATTTTATGTGTCACATAGTCCAAACATATTATTATTGCTTTTGGTATTCAATTCAGATTAAGATGCAGTTTACCGTGTCCCAAAGAAACGAGCGTACTTCTTTTAAAACACTGGCAACTCGATTGTGACTCCTCTGGCGTCAAACAGATCTCCTTGGGTGGCGCAGACTGCTTCCGATCAGCTTAACCTCCTGCTTGTTTGCCTTTTATTAAATAAGTAAAGTAAAAGTCTCAAAAGTTCAACCCTTTAAAATTGATGATGGAGTGTGCCCTTCCAACCCCAAAGCATGTCCCGTGAAGTTTTTGCACAGCAAGAAACACGGAGATGTGTTTACATATGAAATATTACATCTTCCTTCCTTACCTTCACGCTCTGTTAAGTGTTTTGGGGCGGGTTGTATTGTTGTTTGGTTGATGATAATGTTGTAGGGAAAGTGCAAGATTGTTGATTATTTTGCGAACTTTTCGTGGATCATAAATAAAACTTTGTCATTAGTTTATTAATCGAGATGGTTACGTCGCGTCATGTGGACAAAAAATAAATTGCGATAAGATTGATAAAATATTTTGTTGTTATGCATATTCAGCATTTTAAAAAAAACAATTTTTAATTGTACCTGTGTTGCTTAACAATGGTATTTTTATGGAATATGTTGGCAAAAGAGCAGACGGATTACCTGATGGTAAGCAATCAGCGCCGCCCATGCATACCCGCAACATCAAAGGAGTTGTTGGCGAGTGCGTTGCCGACCTTTCAGGAATAAAGATTTAGGATATTTAAGGATTGGGAACGGATGAGGGATTACGTACTCACATGTCAAAACACGACGCTGTGGTTGTTTCACGCCGGTTTTCTGTGAGGCCGTGGTATCGCTCCGGTCTAGTTGACCCATTCGTATCGAAGCAATGTTCTCTCATTATTATGACAAAATATTTTATCACGTCACAGTAAACATGACCCAAAGAATTTGGGACAAGGACAAACAATGAGGATTTCGACGATCCTTATACAAATACGATAATGACAGACACTTCGCGTAAATGGATACCTACTTAATTATGTATAATTAAAAAGTAATAAGATCGATTCGAATCGTAAAATGTGTGTCCTTGTAAAAAGTTTAATTAAATGTTTGAGGAACATAACGTGACCTACTTGACCTGTTTTATTATAATGGAAACAAAGATTTTGATTTTCTTATTACTTAGTTTGGATTTAATAATCTGTTTTTTTTTAAGTTTGTATGATTGTCTTCTGGGTTGGTTTTTGTTCAGGGGAAAATTATCAAATGTCTTAGAGACAAAGTATAAAAGTAATAAATTTATTAATTTTTTCTCTTCACAATAATCCTTATAAACGAATTACATTAATATAAACTATAAGACTAACATTTTGAGCGACAAGAGTCTGATGTTGCCCAGTCTGCACCGACTAGGCATATTTATAGGATCTGGTCCAGTCTGGTGCAGTTTAAGGTGCTGATAATAACTCAATAAAATAAAACTCACTTCTTTAAACAAATTTCACTCACTCAATCAAATATGAGATGATATGAGTAAAGTTAGTCAAGTGTACAGTGTAGTAAAGAGTTGTGGAAAGCAATATGCATTTTTGAAATGTCTGGGTAATTAGGATGTTGTATTTTAAGCGAAGGAAAACAGGTTTCTGAAAAATATTATTTATACAGGAAATTCAAACCAATAATTGCCGGAATCCAGCCAAGAGTTAATAAGATTTTATTTTTAAATGATGTAGTTCATTTGTAAGATATTACAGAGCACAGTAGGCTATAAAAATACTACTATCAAAGGGAGCAGAGAAGCGAGTGAAACCGCGTGAGAGGAGCTAGTGGCTTGAAGCTTTGATATTTCGAAAGGGGTTTTGAATTTGATTAATGTTGGAAACTTTTTTTGAGGGAGAAAGTAATCAACTTACTTCTCCCGCCTTTGGCAGGGCAAGAGACACTATCAGACTCATACTGACTAAAATAAAACTTATATTGTGTTTATATATTACTAGCTACTCTCGCGCGGTTTCACCCGCTACTCGGCTCCATGTAATCGTAGCGTAATGTTTTATAGCCTAATAGTACTCAGGAATATTGTAGCTATCTGTCAGTGGAAGAATTTTGGAAATCTGACTAGCGGTCCCAAAGATTACCCCCTACATACAAATTTTACATCTTTCTAATATTAGTATAGATATGATGTTTATACATATATTCTGTATTATGTAGTTTAATAGTTAGTTTATAAATTCTTATTGTTTTTCTTTTTTCCTAATTGTGTTTACACAGTCAGTCTACACAACTGTTTATTCTAACTCTCCCATAACGGGCCTGCTGGAAGAGATTTCAGAAGAAATAAGCTGTGCCTTTGTACCTAATTGTTGTATTATTTTTCTTGTCCAACTTACTGTGTACATAAATTATTAAATAAATAAATAATAATAACCCCTTTTCATCTCTTTCTCCAGGCAGAGGCCACGGTCCATTATTGATTGCGTATAACATAATGGCATATGGCAGCTCTAATGTTTGACTCTCAGTTTGTAATTAAATTTAGTAGATACTGAGTTTGAATTCTTGACTGACTTGTTCCTAAGGCTCTTGGAAAACAATCAGTCTAGGATCAGACTGCAGCAAGCTAATGTAACTCAATGAGTGGACGCTTGAGGCGGCTATAGCTTAACCCCGAGCTATTCAATTTAAACCCCGTATGGGGTTGCAATAGGGTTGGCAACATGGGTTAGTATGGGAAATTATACATAATGTTTGTTATTGTCTAAATAGGAAGTTACTTTCTCATTTTTCGTAGAACTATTTATAGGTATTGTTTAATTTTATTCGATAATCTTGCAGTTATTACATACACACGAAAAAAAAAAATTTTATTTATTAATTTAGACTTTTGCACATACATCAGTGTACAAGGTGCATTCTCTCCCAGTCGAACTGAAGTCAAAAATTTAGTTGTTATCGAGAAATAAAAAAAAATAGGCAGGTAATTGTTATTTTACTCTAAAATGCAGTTACTACAAAACTTAATTCTGTATACCCGCTATACCTAAAAAGTGATAACTATTAAATACTTAACCCAAAGTTCTAATAATCAGGAAACGTCTTTGAGTAGGTAAGAACCTCCACATAATTAAAGCATCTAGTCGTTTGGCACTCCGAGCGTCGTGGACCACGCGTCGATCTCCAGCCACGGAAAGTGAACAACGGCGCCTTTCGATCCTCGCACACCTCAAAGAGCCAATAGACCACTGACTCCTTTTATTCAGGCGTGGTTACAAGCTCAATAATGTGTCGCGATCCGCGGCCAGCACCAGGAGAAGGATAAATCCATCAAGCCCCAAGCGAAAGCCGGCGTCGTGTTATGTTCTTACATTGTGTATCGAATTACTCCGATTGAAAGGTGGTGGTTTATAGCCAGTAAAAGTCTGACACTCCCTCTCGCCCCAATAAGGATAGGAGAAGTCATTTAATGTTTTTTCCCCACGTCCAAAAGGGACTTTCTATTTTTTATCTCAATACAGGTTTTTTCAAATAAACTTTACAAGAAAACTATAATACTTATTTTAGCAATTTAATTAAACATTTTAATAGGTTTTGTTTCAATAAAAATCATTGTGGCCTATTTTCTGTTGAATGTGTAAGTTGTCTGTGTGTGTGTGTGTGTATGTGAAAAGTCATTGGAAGATTTTCTCCACACAAAAAAGGACCTAGTCGTTTCATTTATCTCAAGTTCTTCTTTAATCAATTTTGAACTCAAATACCTAAAATTAAAGTCACATATTGCAATACTAATTAGCTAGTAATATTACTAAGGCTATAAAATTATATGCTTGCACTAGATACTTGCCCGCATTCGTAGAACTAAGTCAACCAATCCAAATTACTGACTTTGTAATTAGATTTTACTGGTAAACTTTTCGAATGAAATAAATTATCTTGAATTTATCTAAGGACTTAATTTGACCTCTTCAACCTATGTTTTTAGGCACAAAATTGAATTAAGGTTTTCTCGAGATGTGTATCACATATATGGGTAGATATATTGCTTTGTTTAGGGCTGTAACAGATAAGAAAGACTTATACGTCTATTTTTTAATTGAAATTGTAAGTAATTTATGTAACCTACGTATTTATAAACCTATACTGTCTATAATCCTAATCCTAACTAATATTATTATAAATGCGAAAGTAACTCTGTCTGTCTCTCTTTTCTTCTAATCTAAACTACTGAACCGATTTGTGTGAAATTTGGAACAGACATAGTTTGAAACTTGAGAAAGTACATAGGACAGATTTACTGTACTACTGGACTGGGAACTATGTGGGCAAAACCAAAAATCAGCAGGAAAACACACTTCCACACGAACAAAGTCGTGAGCAAAAGCTAGTAATATTAAAAACAGAAAGGTTTTGCTTTTTGTATCATCATCATCATCAGCCTATTTCCATCCACTGCTTGACATAGGCCTTTCTCATTGCACGGTTCCACTAAGCTCCGTATGAAAGAGCCAAGCTTTACACAACCACTAAGAGGTGTTTCGTCGTGTAAGTGACCGGACCGGAGGTCCAATACCACGCCCTCTCCTATCCCTTCCTAATCCTTAAATATCCAAAAAAGGCCAGCAACGCACTCGTAACTCCTTTAGAGTTCTAGGTGTCCATGGGCGGCGCCGATTACTTTACCACCAGGTAATCCGTATGCTCGTTTGCTGACCCAAGTCATAGAAAAACCGCCGCTATCCGACTGGGTCACGTCGCTGAGACGCGTATCCTGCTCATTATTAAGAGTCCCGTTTACTTAAGACTAGTAGAATTGTTCTTTGTGAATCCAAGTCAGTATGTAGTTATTTTCTTCAATAAATTTAGAATGTATCACGATAGTAACTATAAAACAAATATTAGTAATCACTGATAGTTGCAGTTGATTTGTGATGTATTAGTGTTAATTTACGTAAAACATTTTTATCAAAACAAATCGGTACGATAAACGAACTGTCTAAAATGGCGACCACAAAGCTATTAGTAAATGCAACCAACAAATTAATCATCAAAACTAAATTAACACAGAGCTAATAAATTAAACATGTCCTGCGAACGAATCAACAAGAGTGTTAGTTTAAAACTATAATAAATTATTTTGTAAAATTTACTTTCAAAGTTTTTCGAAAATTTTGGTTATGATATGGATTCTGCTTGACATCTAGGTGTTCATAGGGTAAAGTTTTCATGAATAAAATGGGTTATCCAATAATGATTGAATTCGAACCAATAGTTCGAGATTTGCGCGATTAAGCAATTTTATAATTCTTATGCTTTCAAAAATTCATATAAAATACCTATAGTGGCTTCGAAAAAAGAATGGGATAAAAGACCTATACTGGTCTACAATTTAGTTTTATCTTAAAAAAAACTCAAGATCATAGGATCTTGAGTTTTTTTAGTTCTTGTGAATCTGCATATTTTATTACAGCACATTATATTTTTCTTAAATTATGTCAATAGGCACATTTCTTCTGTACAAATGTACTGTAAACTGTAATATAATAAAAAAAAAAAAAAAAAAACATTGCCCCACACTAGGATTTTCTCCTGTATCGTGGGTGCGTTTACAAACATACAATTTCACATGCACAAAATAACACACAGATGCATAAAAAAACAATTGAAAAAAAAAACTTACTTTCGTTCGTTTTAAGTGTCTTTGCTCAGCAGTGAGTATTTATAGGCTGATGACGATTGATGAGAGACATGGGCCGGCCCGACTAGGCTGATACGGCCGGTCTTGCCGAAACCGGCGTTAAACAACCACAATGTTGACTTTCGTCGTGTGAATGATGTTGACTTTCGTCGTGTGAATGATGTTGCTTCGCTACATAATTTCCAATCCCCATTCCTACCCTAATCTCTAAATCCTCATAACCCTTATCCCCAAAAGATATCACAATGCAACTCTTCTAGTGATGTCCATGGGTGCCAATTGCTCACCAGGTTATCATTCTAATCGTCACATAAAAAAGTTAAATGTGAACACCTTCAACAAAAAATACGTTTAATAATACTATATTTTATTTATTTACAAACTCAAAAACAAAGCTAAAACAATAATTTATCAGAGCAATGACACCCCTAACATATGTGACGTGCGATCAGATTCGAAATAGGCAATTTGATATTTGTACAATGAGCGAAATTATTTTGAGTCTCTGTTGTGTCATGCGCACTGTTATTGTTGTCTTTACTGACCAAAATTATTACAAACTAGCGGCCCACCCCCGCTTCGCACGGGTCGAACTATCTCGCTATCAAAGAGTTACTTTTTCCTAATCTTCCCCTCTACTATTCTAATATTTTATTTGAAAAGAACCTTCTCCTGACAATGACAAACACGACAAAAAAAGAATTAGCAAAATTGGTCCAGGCGTTGTTGAGTTATGCGCTTACCAACACATTTTATATATAAGAAGATGTATACGAGAAGTGGTGTTAAACATATCCATTATATAACATACCCTTTATCCCCCGAAGCTCATATATGTATGATCTGTAAATATCAATGTACACGACTTTTTATATCGTGGGGCAGATTAAAAAAATGAAATTAAAAAATGACTGATACTAATACTGATACTGCCTTGGGTCGGCCGTCGAGCAACGCAATAGTAACTCTTTGGTTTGGTCTATTTGGTGTCTTTCTATGGGCGGCTTCTATTACCATCAGGCGATTCTTCTGCTCCTTTGAAGATAAATAAAATTTGTCGGCTAATGAGCAGATGAATTTCTCGTCAGCTCATTTGCCAACATATCTCATAGCAAAACTAACCTAATTTAAGAAGTCTACTAATACTTTTAACTGCATACAGACTTTTATATACAATATAGACCTTTTTTGCACAAAATCGAACGTAGTAAGGCGACGTTTGGCAAAACTATTTTTTTGCGAATAATTATTTAAATTTTAACTAAATTTGTGATATATGTAATTGGCTAGCAATAACACTCAAACTGAAGGTACCTAGGGTATAAAGACTGTATTAAACTTGTAAATATCGATAGGTTGAAATTATTTATTTATTTATTTAAACTTCATGCACAATGGGTACATAGGCGGACTTAATGCCTAAGGCATTTTCTACCAGTCAATTATCTGTGGAGGCTTGTTATTGGAAATTTAAGTTTTTGTAATATGTTACTTATAATATTGTGATTAGTCCGTAAGCCTTCTCTAAGAACAAAAAAAATAAAATAAGAAAAAATATATTGAAACTAGCTTAGAATAGTGACTTCCTGCAGATTTTTGGTGTAAAAACTATCGTATGTCCTTTCTCGAGTTCCAAACTGCATATGTCTGTACCGTTTAGGCGTGAAGAAAATACAGACAGACAGAGTTACTTTCGCATTTATAATGTTAGTACAGAAGTATAGATATAAATAGAATGTAAATTTTATTATTCAATTGCCAATACAATTATTGTCCAAAAACCTCTAAAATATTAGTTACTTGCTTGTTTTTAGTCGCTTGTACAATCCATGCATCAATTAGTAGGTATCCCTATGTTACATTTAAAATGTTAGATATTTTTTGAATAACAACGAATTTTTTAAGCTGTATCAACAGTAGGTACATATTTTTAATGGAAATACAAATAAAGTTTATGTACCTATTTCATATTTGGTCGGCATATTATACAACATTCTAAAACAAACATGTTAGTGGTATGTTGCGCTTTGAAATGACCTGGTTTCACTCATAAATAGAGATGAGTCGGTGCATTGGTCACTAATTGACGTAGCTCGCTTGTTATACATTGGGTAACTGAGATGAAATAGTGGATGGAGTGCCCATTTTTTGGCCATAAATTTATTAAAAATACTTCAGTATATCGGCTTTAAGGCATCCACTTAAAGATAGTACTTACACACACTAGGCTTTTCTCCTGTATCGTGGCTGCGTTTACAAACATACAATTTCACATGCACATCACACCCAGACCCGGAACAAAAATCTGTGGATCAGACAAAGAGTTGTCCCGTGCGGGAATCGAACTATTTCAAAGTAGCCAAAATATTTTAAGTGTTGAACCCATTTTTCGACATAAATGTGCTCGACGTTTTAATTATCTCTTTGGTGTCGAGGATATCCATGCACATGAAATTACGTGCCACAGCCTCCCAGCAAAACGGCGTAAGTTAGGTTTTCAGAAGTCTAAACCTTACTGCCCCTCTTCTATCCTCAAATCCTTGACCTTTTGGGGATATTACTTAAATTCCTAGCCTTAAAATGTCGGCAACTATCATTCCTCTGGTGTTTCAGGTGTTCTTAGGCGGCGCTGGTTGCTTTCCAACAGGCGAGAAATTTGCTCGTTTGTCGACATATGTATCTCATAAAAAAGAGTTGGTGGTACGACAATAATTCTGAAGGTGCCTTTTGAACCTGGTTGATGGATATTTAGTATTCGTTTTAGCAGTTTTCCGTTTCATCACCATCATCAGTCTATAAGTGCCCACTGCTGAGCAAAGGCTTCTTCGCAATTGGAGAAGGTTTAAGCATTGCTCACTGGGCTGGCTAAAGGCGGATTGTGTTTCAAAATGTTTAATAAGAAATTACATGTCTAAGTTTTCTTAAGATGTTTTCATTCACCGTACATATATCTGTGGTGTTTTAATCAACTTAGAAAGTACTTATACATAACTTGCAAAATGTCACATTGGTATTAACTTGCCATCACGTTAAGCCTTTTACATGTAACTAAAAATTATGTGTACCACAGTTTATTACGTATGTGATATGTGATATATCATATATGAAAATATATCATTTTCATATTTTCGTATATGATATATATATGATATCCTCCATTCACTCCTTATTCAGTGTATTTCTGTGTTATGTACGCGGCGTACGTTAGATATTAATCGGGACTTAGTGCCCGCTTGATGCGTTCCTAATCTGATTGAGTTGACAACGCTGCGCCATCGACGGATGAGACCACCTGAAGGTATTTGTATACCTAATAATCCAGATATTCATTATATACTCGTACTAATACCTAAAACCAATCAATATAGTATTAGAAATCCTATTAATTTGTTCAGCTCACATAACTATTCGAAGGGATTCGACTAGTTTCATTTTTAAGTGTGGAAGAGTCATGCGTCTGCACGAATGGGCCTGTTCCACCGGAGTGATACCACGGTCTCAGAGAATAGTGAAAATAACGTTGAATTTCGACGTATGAGTGAGGTTAACTGGCGGATCTTCAATCCATCAATTCGTAAATCCCTAATTACCCATAAGAAGCCCACCAACCTTTAGTAACTCTTGTAGTAATAGTTACTTGTAGGAACTCCTTTGGCACTACAAGTTTCCATTTGCATTGCTTACCATCAGGTAATCCGTTGGCTCGTTTGTCGACCTATCGCAAAAAAAACAATTTCGACAAATGTTTTTTTCATTATTTTAATTTTAGAAAAGTAGAGGAGAAAATCGTGCAAAAGCAACCGGTAAAATAGTTACATAGCTGTGCGAAACTGGGTGGGCTGATAGTACTCGTATCATATAAAAATAACATAGTCATAACATCCAACCTAAATGACATTCCATACACAAAAATGCCTTAATATTTGGGTCATTCACGTCTCTTTGTAAGCTATTGAATAATTAATATACTGTTAATTAAGTTGTGATATAATTAGATGCTCGTTATATGAAGTCATATAACGTTATGTACGTATAACATGTACTTGTATTCGGAATGTGTAACACTGATATGGCTTCGTTATGTTAATAATTTCGATATATTTAGGTTCGTGAAGGTTGTATAACTAATAACTATAGTTTATGTTTCAATATTGGTTTTATTGTGTGAAACTTGGTGGTTATATAGCTAATAGAGAGTGTCGGTCAAATAGCCGTGAGGAAGATAGACTGGGTAAAGAGTAATTTGTTTTTCAGGATGTACAAGTGCAAAAAAATAAAATCGATTTTTCGAGAGAAGATTCGTCATGCCCATATGTTTTATGTAAGTTCGTTATTATCAAAGACCACTGGATATTTCTATGGTCTCCAAATCAAGATTTTCAATTAATCATCAACTGTGTTGTTGTTCCAATTCACTACTGGGCTCAGCATCCTCTACATAAGAGAGTGTGGGTCTTTAATTTAGGGAACAGAGCATAAAGGTATCTCAGACCGAAAAAGAGGTGATAATGCCTGATAGTAGCCGACTGCCCAACAGTTGAACCTTATGATTTCTTACATATTATTTTACATATTATACGCTAATATCAATGCGCGCAAATTATTTTTGCGACTTAAAATATGATGTCATTTATATAGGTATGATTGAACATAATAAATAAATAAATAAATAAATAATTGTCTGACGTAATAGTTTTTAGAAGACAGAGCGAGATAGAAAATACAAAATTTATTTATCGAAACTACATGAAAACCAAATGAAGTGAAACAAGACAAAGAATGTTGGGATGGAACGAAGCAAGCTCTTTGCAGATAGCACGCGATTCTCTTGCATTCATTAACTGATTGCAGCGCCAATGTCTATAAACTGAATATCGAAACAAAATAGATCAGATTTTGTATTGAGGTTTACCTGAATTCAAAAGATCTAAAGAATCTGCTTCTATTACACTTGCCTTATTACAATACTGTCATTATTGTTTTAAGAGTTGTGATTGTTGCTGTAGAAATATTCTATGCTAATTAATTATTTTTTGACGTAGATGAGTAAAATGAAAATATGTTGTTTGTATATTACAATGTTGTAAATAATGGTAATTAGGCTTCTTGTAACATAAACGAGACACAATTCAGAATCCATATTGCTTTATGTGAGATCAAAATACTTGATATGTGTATTTTTCTGAGCATTTGCAGTATGCACGGATAATTTAAGTGTGGGAGAGTCATGCATTGGCATGAATAGGTCAGCTCGACCGGGGTGATACATAACAAAACCGACGTGAAACAAACACAGCGTTGTGTTTTATCGTATGAGTAAGATTATTGGAGCCCCAATCTTACCCACCCCCCGATCCCTTCCCTCTCCAATCCCAAATCCCCAATCCCTAAAAGGCCGGCAACGCCTCGTAACTCCATTGATATTACGGGTGTCTAGGGGCGGCGCCGATAGCATACCACCATAGTCTTGCTGAGCTACCACATAAAAAATCCAACGATATCGTTTCTGAGCGTTCTATTTGAAACCATTCGACCATTTGACAGTCAAGGCCCTGAATGTATACGCACGTATTTAAAATATGAAGCTAATTCATAACCTTCATTCATATCAGCTAACCCCTGCCGGTAAACAAACGTCAACGTAGTATGTGTAGTCTGTGTACACAGCCTACGTATGTAGGGCTGGCCATAAATTTTGAGAAATCACCCTTTTTGTCAACTGGACATGTTTAGGTTTTCGCAGGAGCATGATTTATAATTTTACCAACCCTATTGGCCATGTGTTTTTTATTTCCTTCGCGCGATACATTCTCGGTCCTACAATGATTTTAGGAAATGATTTTTTTTTCTTTCGCTGTCCAATGTTCGAGAAATAACGTGAGTTACGATTTCTCGATTTGTGTTCCAACAGTTGATTGGAGACGATTTTTCTTATCGATTCTTGTATGTGTTTTTTTTTTGATCGAATATCTTTGTCGTGTGTCGTCTGAATGTTTTATGAAATGTAAGCTATTTTTTACAAGGTTCTCATGTGATATGAGCTTTGATTTATTCTTGTTGGCGGTTTTTACTTTGTTTAAGAATGAGAATAGCTGCAGCACCTAACTTCACTGACGAACAGGCTGACAGACTACTATTATATTTTGACGTTTAAAAGTTCACCTATTTAAGGTTTAGTTGGAATACATGATTTTGGCTTTGAGGAGGGGTGGGAAAAGTAAATTGAACATATTGTTATCTTTAGTGAAAAAAACTCACGATGGTCCTTCCACGGTTTCTTATTGGCCAACTACATTTTACCGTACCCACATCTCATTAGGACCAAATCAGCATTTAAATGATAAACAACATTAAGACTACTAATTAAGAGTCTAGAAAGAAGACGTTAATTCCTTTTTCATAAACGTCCCTACCTATTAAAAATAATATTTTGCTGGAAAGCCTTTAGTAAATCTGATATGGCCGAACTTTTCCTAGGAAAGAAGCCCCACCGGCATGAAAAAGTACATTAGCTCCGAGATTACCGCCGAGCCCCTAATTAACAGGTAAAATTATATTTTTAATTAAGAACATCTTAGTACTTGTATACTTTAGGCACTATGTTTGTGAATGTTCTAAGACTAAACGTAGATTTTGGTGTTTGGGGTTGGATGACTGTACTTAAACTGACTGCAATCATTTTGTTTTAAAAAAGAATCTACATTAACAAATATCTATAGCTATATTTACATGTAATACCCAGTCTTTTGCATCCATTCGTCTTTCCCATCCCTTCCCAATCCCTAAATCTAACTGACTCCAATATCCAAAAGGCAACGTATTCGTAATTCCTCTGGTGTTGCCATAGGATGTCCATGGGCGGTGCCGCTTGCCTACCATCAGGTAATCCGTCAGCTAGTTTGCCTAAAAATATCACATAGAAACTATATAAGCTTCAGAAAGATTGCAGAATAAAGTATACAAACATGGTATTTAAACTGAACTATCTCTTTATGAGCGCGCCTCTGTACTTTATTTTTTTAACCGACTACCAAAAAAAGGAGGAGGTACAAGTAAATGCTACATACCAAACAACAACAGTATTAGAAAAATATATTGATCGGTACCTACTAATCATCAAATTAGCAAGAGGTAAGTAATATCTTTACACTGTTATAGTTTTACTTAGCACCGACTTTAAGATTATAAAATAGTTACTAAATATTATTTTCTATTTAACTAAATGAAAGTGTGTATTACTTTGAACAAAGTAAATTTATTTTTTGCTTTTTAGTTTACTTTTGAAGTCGGTATTATAGACTCGATGCAGCCATACTTTCTGATAATACCTTTATAACTTCGATCTTCACATCACCTTTTTTCAGAGTGATTCCACGGCCTATCAGAAAACTGGTGTAAAATGATGCTTGCGTTGTATTCCGTCTTATTTATCCAGAGTCAACTCAAGTCATCAGAGGCCCAATCTTTCTTCTTCTTATCCAATCTCCAAATCCCCCAGTCTTCAATTCTTAACCCCATTTTTTTGTCAGGTTCTCTTACCCAGGGTGAGTCTGTCAGATTCTTGCTGACTAAAAACTTTTCCTTTTTTGTTCCTTCTCCTTAAAGGCATAAGGCATCTAACATCACTGACGAACAGACTGATAGATTATTATTTCAGTTTGTCGTTTCAAAAGTACCTGTTTATGGTCTAGTTGACCTTGACTTTGAAGACACTTGGTCCTCAGTGGTCAGAACACCTGCACAGCAAAATTTTATTGTATAATAATCACATTTTATCACGACAAAAAGCCATAAAACGAAAGTACAATAATTTTTTTAAAATCCCAGCATAATTACTAGGTTGATATGAGTTTTATGAAGTGCTAAAACACCTGGAATCCGTAATTTTTATATGAAAATGTCCAGCGGTCGGTGAACGTGTGCCGTTAGTGAAAAATGTCCGACAACGGGGCATAATACGGGGAGGCACGCCAATACCGGTAAAAGCTTACTGTTTTAATAAAAATTGTTTATAGTACTTGTTTTATTGGTTCTGTAGGTTTTTGTTTTGTTCGCATAGGGGTTCGCATAGGTTCCTATAGGGTGATTTGGTAAATCACATTTTTTTCTTCTTTATTTATTTATAAGGGCTTTTACGCGTACCGTATATCAGTCCCATTATGTCCTAAACTATAGGTTTAATTATGTTCCTGTGTGGCGATTCTGTGGTTAGGGTTACTTTAGTCTAATATACGAAATGTGAAGTGTTTAATGATCTTTTCATGGAGTTTGAAAGCAAGTAGTCGTAATTGTAATTGTCAAGCATTAAGTCTTGATTTTTACTTACGATTCGGGTGTGGTGTTAAACGAACCCCAAAATGCTGGCAGTGCACTTGTAATTTATGTAGTATTGCGAAAAATAATCTGGTGAAGCTGACCAGCTTATTTTTTAATGGGTAAGGTGGCAAACATGCTGGCCAATCACCTGATGGTAAGCAAATGGTGCCTACAGGGACGCCCTGACGAGTTACAAGTGTATTGCACATTATAGAATCGGAGAATTAAAGACAGAGAGTTAAGATTAAGCCTTTGGTCACCTATAACTCACACGGTCAATCACAATATAGACTAGTTGTTTCACGCCGGTCTTCTATGAGGTCTTGGTATCACGCCGGACGAGCCGTAGCCATTCCGAAGCATGACCATCCGCCACTCATTTGCGACCCCATTCCATCCAAACTATATAATATTATAAATGCGAAAGTAACTCTGTCTGTCTGTCTCTTTTTCACGCCTAAACTACTGAGCCGATTTGTGTGAAATTTGGTACAGATAGTTTGAAACTGGAGAAAGGACATAGCATAGTTTTTATCATATTTTTATATTATAAAACCAGAAATATCTGAATTAAGTTTCTTTTTCCACGTGAACGAAGTCGCGGTCAAAAGCTAGTAATAAATATTTTACTGTAATACAACACAAGCTCATTGAAAAGAATCAAAGATAAGAACTAAAAAATAAACAAAAGAGAGTTTCCCCAGTTGTACACGGAACCCACCACTTTCAATACTACACCAGTGTCCATAAATACAAAAGTACGTGCAACAAAAAAAAAAATATATAAATAAATAAATAAAACTGTTACATTGTACACGAAGATTTATTGTCGAAACTCCAACTGGTTAACTTGTTTAAAATATATTCTGACGGTCGACATGAAAACCGTATTTATTCACTTTGTTATTTGTCATTGCTATGTTATTATTGATTTTGGTTTTACTAAAAAAAAACTATACTTTTCGATCCAATCCTGTTTTAGTATTAACGAAGTAATTTTTTTTAATTCCTTAGAAACGATGCCCTACACAAATATTTTCTCCTATGACGTGGGTGCGAAATGCGAAGTAGTAAAAGATAGAGATTGTTTTTTACACCCATTTATTAAATGATTCATCAATCATCAAGGAAGTAAAAAACTTATGCCACTCAACGTCGTTAATCCTATGTCGTTAACAAATACAAAATTTAACAAACACATCACACCCAGACCCGAAACAACAATTCGTCGATCACACAAAGAGTTGTTCCGTGCTGGAATCGAAACCAAGACACGTTACGCGGCAGCCAGTTGCCCGGCCACCGCGCCAACCGCGCATTCAAATGAGGCAGTGAGTTTAATAATATCATACTTACTTGTAGTAGAAGTATGGGAGAGATCAGCTTTTGTACGAATGGATCGGCTCGACTGGAGTGATGCCACGGCCTCACAGAAAACCGGTGTGAAACAACCTTAGCGGTTTTTTTGTGAGGGGAAAATCATCAAATAACTTCTCCCGCCCAGGGCAGGTTTATATTGATACGTGGAGTTTCAATAGTGGTTTTTGTGTTTGCTACTGCGAAAGTAACGGCATTAATATACGTTATTTTCCTTAAGTACGTTTAATTCCATTATGTATAAAAAATATAACAACATTAATTCTATTCCATTTTTGAAAATGATCGCTGTGCTAATGACGTGTAATTTTTATTTAACAAGTGATGTTACTTATACCAAAATCAAAATTAGCGAACTTCAAAAGAGCATATTTTTTTAACTAATACCAATTGATGTACATAGTAAAGTAGCACAAGCTAAGCATGGATTATACTCACATTATGTTATTTTTACATTGTCTGGACTTAAAAAGAGACTGACCTCCGAGTTTGTTTCGGCATTTCTTCTCAGAGTAGTCAGATAGGAAATGCCGGCTTCATCTAGTTTTTCACATATAAATTGACGTGTAAAAGTGCCGTTTTATGGCCTATTTGCAAAAATAAATTCATTGTTTCATTGTTTCATTTTAATGTCTCATAACTTTAGTTATTTTTTTAGAGTGCAAAAATTATTCGAGAATAAAAAATGGCGTATTATAATCACAGTCTCTAGACGCAAGGCAATCCCCACATCACGTCGGCAATCGCATTAAAATGTGACATGGACTCATAGGCAAGTCGTGCGACGTCTCAGCTTGCATTTTTCTACGATATCTCACAAGAAAACTAGAAAACATTTTTAAAAATAATGCTCCACCATGTAGTTTCAAGCAGAAAATTGCAGCATGTCATCCAACGATCTGTTGAATTCAAGCGGCAAATCTGGTCTTTGCAAGCTGTACCTACACTTTACAAATACTAAGAGCGGTGCCCACATCACAAGTTAAAGTATTAGGCGCACAATTTCCTCATAACAAGTTTCAAGTAAACAGAAAACTGAGGCAAGTTTGAGCAATATTTTAAAAATCAATTTAACACAGGATCCGGTATCCCCGGCCGTACATCTCTGGCGAAGTCAACTGAGCGAAAGTTATTGTTTTCCCCATCCCTTAATGTTTTTGAACGTTTTTAAAAATAAGTCCCTAGTGGTTTATGTGAGCTGTCGGCGTAGTCGGCGTACTCGGCGTTCGTGGCGTAGTCGGCGCTCTTAGCGTATCATTGTAAGCTCTTCTCCACGCTACGTTTGCATCTTATCGTTTTATGTGATAAAGATTTGCTTTAAGTTGTTTGTCGTTTAGGTTTTATGAATCTGAAGCGGACTGTGATGATGGATTATGTTTTAGCTGACTTAAGATGGCGGATGTTTTTAAATTAGCGTTTCTTTTTACATAATGTTTTGCTTTATTTTATAAATAGCGTTGAAAGTTCTTATCGCACTTTAGTTCTATAGGAATGTAATTAATTATGGATCACTATTTTGTGTAGTAACTTATTATTAGGAGTTGTGATAATTTTGGATATTTGGTGATGTCCAAATCCAATAGAGTCCTATCATCGCGCGTTTGATTGATTACGTCATGAGCTTTGCTTTGTAAGACCTAATCTTCTACGGGACCTCATTATGAATGCATAATATGTATCTGTTTCACGTGGACAAATTAATTAACTGACTGGATACAGCGGAAAATATGAAGATTGGAAGTCAGGGCCGGGGTTGTAGGGCAATCACAATAAGGTACCTTGGCCTCGTCCTGGAGGAGTAAGAGTCTGGCACTCCTTCTCGCTTTACCCCCAAAAGAAGAAAATTGACGATTAATAAATAATAAAAATTTAAGTAATATTGATACCCAGGGGTTTATATCAAAAATGTTTAGCTCTTTTAAAGTATTGGGGGCCAAACGAGCCTCTTGAAATAAGCACGGAACGGATCTGACTTATAATAAAATTTGACTAGTTTTTTACCAAGGTATTGTGGGTGAAGCCGCTAGCGGAAGCTAATGTTTTATAAGAACTCTTCTAGACTCAAGATATACATAATGTTATCATTCCGATTTTTTTAAGTATAATAATATAACATTCTTCTTCATACAGCACAAAGTAACGATTTGTTTGTTCAACAGTTTAATTAACCAAGAATGAATTAGGGGTTGCATCAGGCATATTTGTGCTATCCCGTGAAATATGGGGCAATTGAGTTGACAGCAAATACATTCCTACTCCCATGATATCATCAATTAAATTTTTGCGTAATTATGTAACATAGTATTATGAGTTTTATTACGTAAACGTGTTTTTGGATAACTTATTGTAATATACTTTTTGTTTGATGTAATATTTTTAATCAAAATTGCGCCGTCGCTTCATTGGCCATTAAATGCTGAGTAGTCATTATTAGCTAATTTTCACTTGGTAAGTCCCAGTGTGACCTTTTCAGGCTTTTTTTAACATCTGGGTTGCGGGGTAAGCGCAATGAGGCACCGCTACCTCGGCCCAGAGCAGGAGAAAGAACAGGGGGGTTTTTAGTCACTAAGAGTCTGACACTCCCTGCCTGCCCTGGGCGGGAGAAGGCATTTGATGATATTCCCCTCACAAAAAAATATATTATTTAGACAACACTATACGTATAATGAAAGAAAACGTCATAAAAATGAGAAATTTGAAATTGCCTATCCGCTTTGAGCAAGCGCAGTGATTATTGCTGCTGATTCTCCGTGTGGAAAATCTGCTCAGCAGTGGCACTCATAGGCTGATGATGATAACAAGTATGTCTAAATTTATTTCTAGCTTTTGAACGAAGCTAAAAGTACTTCTTCTTATTAAGCAAATACCAACACTGCAACCACAAAAACGATTACCTTTGAACCACCTTACAGACATAATACCTACATTTTACCGTACCTACTTCTACCGATTTTTATCCAAATCCTAAAAGGGGCCCGGGGCTCAAAACACGAGGCTATAACATAAGAGTATAGCCGTCATTACTTAGCCTCTCACTGTTATTGGTCTGCGTAAAGATCCGATAACTGGCGAATCTCATTCGGTATCCACCAACAGCCATACAAGGTTGTTTGCGCCTTCGAGTTACTCCACATTCTGTGTTATGATAAAGAGGTAATATTATGATTTAGAGATTATTATAAAATGAATTGTTTGTTTGAGTTGTATGTTAATTTTTTTTTGCTATACACTGTTGTTCTTGCTTCTGTAACCCGGCTATATATCGGTCCTATTAGGCTCCACCTGTAATGGGCTAATGGCTCTTAGGAGCGAACGAGAACGTCGCGCTTTGCACGCGACTTTCACTTGCATCTGGTTCTGGTCGGACGGCGAGCTACCTTCGCTGGTCGTCTGAAGACCTGCGCTCACAGCGTCCGGACTCACAAACTGACAAACTGTCTTTTGCGGTGAATGAAGCGTGAGGAGGATAGTTCCCTCGTACGTTCAGCCTTTTACTTCGCAAAAGGAGGAGTATGCTGCCTCTTGCTTTGCACTTGTGAGCGCACCCACTAAACAGGAGAAAGCACCAACGTGAAACATTTAAAAAATATCATTAACCATTATAGATATACGTATTTTTGCCCTACACGTGAAATTGTTGGGTTGTGTAGCTTTCAAACTAATGTAGTATAAATGTGCCTCGCAAAGCTTAATTAGATTGCGTGTTAACTCTACGGGTTTTCTTTTATACTTGTGTATACGGGAATGAACGAAAAATTCAATTCTTTTGTTTCATTAAAAAATAGTACAGTTACATATTGGTATGTTTGTTACTACAGGATTTGAGCGCTCCGTTAGTCATGTGTAATTTTCGATCCTCAGGTTGGGGTGCACAGTGCTATGCCTGTCCTGTTCTGTTCCTGTTAGTGAAGTCCTGTCCTTCTCCTGAACCAATCTCCAAGTCCCCAATCATTGAAACCCTGACAATCCAAAAAGGCCGTCAATTTGTAAATAATCCTCTTTTGTTTCATGTATCCAAGACCTGGAGTGGTGTCGATTATTGAACTGACTGCTCGTTGACAATTTAAACCATTAAACAAAAGTTTTTTTATTATGATCAATGGCTTCCACAGTCACATATTTGATCACTAGCAAGATGTAGTTAACCTCCCTTTTTAGTTTAAAAACAAAATTTAACCCTATAAGTACCAAATCCAAATATTTTAGCTTTTTCTAAAACCATATTATTATACCCAAAAACTTCTTCCAACCATTTTTCAACCGACTCACAGTAAAAACCCGTCAAACACAGCCACATAACCTCAAAATCAGTGCCCATACATATTCACCTCCATTCAAATCTTAGGCACACAAGACGTACACCAGCATTCACTTACCGCTAATCGTGGAGCAACATCGATGGTCCTCAAACTGAGGGCCGAGGTCCCTGGAGAGCCCAAAAGGACCCTCCAGTATCGAGCCATTTCACTCGCCCTGTATATTATAAACTTTGAGATATTCCAATGAGTTCAGCCTGAGTTTTTAGTATGTGTGTGTTTTGGCAATGTTGATACTCTGAATTTTTTGACAGATAGAGTGATTGAAGAGAAAGGGAATTTAAATAATGCAAAAAATAGTATCAGGATTGCACACGTGCGAAGCCAGGTTAGGTCGCTAATTTATTATAAAATACGAATTTATTACTTGTAAACGTTGCTTAGCGCATGTGATTGAGTGAACAAACAGCGCACTTGTCAAACTTCAACGTTGTGGGTGTCTATGGATACTGTCTAGTTAACTGTGTGTGTAAACTTATATACATATAGCTTTAACCGTATTTAATACCATCACGTACGTAAACGTCTAAGATAATGTTTGTAATTAGGTCTTTATAATCTCAATGGGTTGAAAAACTTGAACGTTTATCAACGGATTATGTAAATATCAGTTGGCAATTGTTCCATGTGTGAAATGACCTTGAACTGATTATCCACTCTTAAAACAGACCAGGTAGCTTGAAGTAAATACTTATTTCCTGTTCAATTACCACCGCCTTCTATATTATGATACTTGGCAAAAATAACTCTTCTTAAATATGACGTCAGAGGAAGCGTTCTCTGAGGGAACACAAACAGTTGCTATCGGTAGATCGCTCGCTCAGCTCTCTTTCATTAGCAGCCAAATTGGCCCAACGTTTTTATTTTTAATAGAAGGGCCGGGCTTACTTCGGCATTTTTTCGACGGCCCAAACATTGTTCGCCAAAGGCCGTTCGAAGGTGGGCGGAAAATCCGCACAAAGGGCCCGATAACAAGGTCATTGAGATTTTGTTTGGGTCATGGGAATGCATGGGGGTGTTATTAAAAACTCGAAAGAAATATACTTGTTACCGTTTTCACGAGGGCTCATGTTGTGATTTTAATTTTCTAGAAATTGAAGCTACGTCGTTGAAAATTTTTAATGCTGATAGCTTTATAGTTTTGTAAATATTTTGAAGTCAAATTAATAGTAAAATGTTACTGTTAAGGAATGTTGGTTTGACCTAGTGGCAAATATGTTTTGCAGGATCGACGATGGGGAACCATGTTTAAGCTGGAAGTAGCACATACGTAACAAAAACAAGAAAAACACGTGTGTGAAAAACATATATCCGTAACATTTTTTTTACCTCGAAATCGGTATGTCCTTAGAGCTAGAAAAAAATTGTATAAGTATAAATAGTAGCAGCAGACTGGAATAAATTAAGTCGGCTGACCGAATAATTGTTAACTGTTGGATAAATACTACAAATTATACATATAACCACATTTATCTCCGGCGAACACTCCGAGCGGGAATCCGGGACTTAACAAAGTTTGAACTTGGCGAAAAAAGATTATTTTCCCTTTTTAGTTTGTTATGTCTTGTTAATTGAAACAAACATTTTTATGGCTTTAAGGCTGTAAATAGTAATCATGAGAATTGCATTTTATTGTATAGTATCTGTAAAGTAGAAATTCCTTTGCACTGGCATATTTTAGTCACGATTTGGTGTCTGCTAGTTGTGTGTAGGCAATACTTTTTTTTATTTTATCTAGCGAGATAAAGTTAGAACTTTTCTGGTTGTTTAAGAAATATGATTATTACTAGCTAATAAATAAACACAAAAATAATTGTTGAAAACAAACCAACAGTTCCGGAGATTAGCACGTTCAAACAAACTAGAGCTTTAAAATTTTAGTATAGATATGATGTTTTATAACACATTTCAATTTTTTCATACTTTTATTTAAATATTTACTCCTGTGTTTCAGACTGAGACTAGATAAATGTCTAAAATCATTGGTACTCGCAGTCCTAAGTAATGTTCGAGTGCCAAAGTTTTCGCGTCGAATCACCGTCCTCTGTTTTTCCATTACCCGGTCAGATCCAAGGAAAATGGCTCTTTTATTTGCTGAATAGTGAATGTTGAGCACTTATCCTTACGGGTTCACTCAAAGAGTAATGTGGACACTTTGCAACGGCTTAGTCATTCACACAGACTTGTTACGATTGTACTGCGTTTTATACCTACTTTTTATTGCATTCTTAGAGAGCGACACAGTTAACTATTTATTTTTATTCGACATTAGTTTTTGATAGCGGCTTCATCGTCTTCTTCCCTGTTTTTATAAGTAATTTACCCTAACAATAACCAAAGCAACAAAAACGAATTATATAAATCGGCTCAGCTGTTTTCGAGATTTGCTCTTTTTATGGAGTAGGTCGGCAATTTTTTTTTATTGGCAACTAATGGTCTTACCATTGTTTTAATGTGATCATTATATTTTTTTCTTTAAATACAAGCAATTTGTGGAACAAAATAGAAGAAAAATCTAAAGTAATATTCTCAAACATTTCAAAGCTTATATCGTGGGTACAAATTAATTCGCTAACCTATTTTAGTTTTTATTCAATTCTGTTTCTAAATAGTTTTTTTTTTCCATTTTATTGTTCCATTATTCTTAAAGGCTTTTCATTTAGCCGAATGTTCTTAGTAATTACAAATTTTGAGAAGAAATTCTTGTGTTTATTTTTTTGCTAAATTAATAAAGTGTATATTGTGTTACGTATAAGATGGCCACCAAAAAAATGTAGGTTCGCTTTTTTAAATGTTTTGTTTTCGAGTTATGTTCGACTCGGCGTTTCTTTGTACAAAACCTAAACAAAGAAAATTCTTAAATAAATTAAGTCGCATTTTTCAGAAATACCTATACCTTTATTGTCATGTACGAAATTAAAAAAAAAATAGCCCGAAGACTTAGCAATTATAAATAATGTTTTCGATTTATAAAAGTATTTTATTCTGTTTCTTAGAAACAGTATATTAGGGTACACCACATTCTAGCACAGTTACGTATGCTATAACAGTCTAACTCTTAAAAAATCGACTTTATGTATTTTATGTATTTCCTTATGGTAAGCAATGAGCGCCACCTATGAATTCCCAAACACCATAAGATTTACTTATCAAGCTAAGACTTTAACTAGATTTAGAACAAAATCTGAGTAAAAATTTTCTTTAGTTTTATTGAGATATTTTAATTTCAAAAAGAAGGAATTGAAAACCCAATCACAATTTCACTTATACACAAAACCTTGACCCGGAACAATAATTTGTGGGTCACACTACGGCTGCTAGTCGCCCAGTCACCGCGTCAACCGTGCAGCCACATCATCGGCGTATAAGTGCCCACTGCTAAGCAAAGGCTTCTTCTCATACGGAGAAAGTTTGAGCATTAATCACTACGCTTGCTCAAGACGAATTGGCGATTTCAAACTTAGAATTATGATATTATAAGTCCAGGTTTTCTCACGATGCTTTCATTCACCATACGGTGATCAGTGGTGTCTTAATAATCTAAAAAAATACATGTAACTCGGAAAATATCACATTGGTACTTGCCATGTTTCGAAACCTAATGCATGAGAAGCGGGCGCCTTAATCTGCAGCCTTCTACGTCGATATAAGGTAGGTATATTTCCAACAAATACTTATTCGAAGTGTCGCATCTAAACGAATGTTTATCAATAATCTTTGTCCATTTTCCTCCACTATCAGAATGCTGCACCATCTTCAAGAAATTAATTAATTCAAACAAACTTCGCGATACTCACTTGTTTTTCGGCGACGACGTCGATGTTTCGCTCGAGTCAGCGAAACGAGATTCGGCGTAAAATTATACACTTAGCGCGTATCTTACTTAGTCTGTACAGTAAGGTCCAAAAATAGGACGTGGTTTCCGAAAAAGGGAATGTAATAATAAAACCTTTATTGTGACTTGCGTATATCAAAAGCTCCAATTATTTTTTTTAGAAAGATTTTTTTTAATTAATTTGAAATGAATTAGCGTTTGAAAATGAGTAGCTGTTAGTAACAAAATGTGAAATAATTAATGGGATTTTCTCTCATTCCAGAAAAATAATACATTGTCCTGCATTAGGTTTTTCTCCTGTGTCGTGGTTGCGTTTACAAACATATACAATATACATACACAACACATCTAAACCCCAAATTTTTCAATGAAGGAATCGAGCCCGCGATAAGTTGTACTGTGTAATTAATGATTGATGAGTGAACACTTCCGATAACAGAAGACTTGTATATGCTTTTAAAGCCTAGGAATTAAAGGGCTCACTCAAACTGTAAAACACCGTGAAAGCGTTGTTTGCACTGCGTTTTTGGAAGTGATATGTATAGCACTCCCTGCCGCCCGACCCTGGGCGGGAGAAGACACTTGATGATGTCTTGATGATATACATAGGTACATTCCAAAAACTAACAATTATAATATTGTAGAAATACACCAATAAAATCATAGTCAAATCAATTTTTTCTGTTAGACCACAAACGACACTTTTGATCGTTAAGCAAAAAAAAAAAATCTTTTAACTTTATGCTGTCCGTCTGTCCTCTAGTGAAGCTATTTCATTAGCTAAGAGCTGATTTTTTAATAGTCAGATAAATGTTATCTGAGGAATAAAATTATTGCTGTCACTGTCTTATACAAACATAGTGACGCGACAGCATTATAATTTACTCCCCAGATAACTTTTATCTAACTATTGAAAAATAAGCCCTTACTCATTAGAATTAGTAAAATTGTCACAATGGATCTTTTTGTATATGTTGTTTGTCTCTGACTGTACATTGGCCATACAAAGCAGACTTATTCTCGGATTAGGCTCAGTCTTGACGACGTCTTCGCGTTTATGCTGACGCTATGTTCAAGTTTTGCTTGCTATTCGCCTCAGACGTTTGCTGTCTCACAACTTTAGCTGTAAGAATAACTGTTTCTTTATTTATTATTATATAAATAAATTAAGAATTCAACTCACATTAATTAGTTTCTGTTTCTCTTCTATATGCTTTTGTTACATCATCATCATCATCATCATCAGCCTATAAGTGCCCACTGCTGAGCAAAGGCCTCTTCTCATACGGAGAAGGTTTAGAGCATTAATCACCACGCTTGCCCAATGCGGGTTGGCGATTTTAAACTTATAATTAGGAATTATAAGTCCAGGTTTCCTCTCGATGTTTACCTTCAACTAAATAATCATAGAAAGTACATAAAACCCGGCAAAAGTCACATTGTTACTTGCCAGGATTCGAACCCGCACCCTCATGCATGAGAAGCATTAGCATTAGACCATTGTGGGTATTTTAAAAATCGAAGATTTAAAGATGAGTCGTTTCAGTTTATCGATCAGTCCTTTAGTGAAGCTTGAACAATGTCGTTTTTTCTCCTGTTGCATTCCACGGCGGGCTGCTAGGCTACTTATATTACACGTCTAACATTAAGAGTCTATAAGTGTCCTATGGTAAGCAAACGCCTTATCTCGGACGGAGAAAATCTGAGCTCTAAACACCACACCAGTTCAAGAGGAAATTTATAATTAGAAATTAAACAAAATTGGAAATCGACGTAAGGAAATTATCATAGTTTAGTTTTGCAATATAAGTATGACGGCGCGACGATTATTTTAATTGAATTTTGAAGGAGGTTTTATCACAATTCATCGGACGAGGGTACAATGAATCGTACTCTGGTGGAACGTCAAATGGACAGTTTTGCGTGCACATTATAGCTGAGAGCGAGCGCTGTGACTGTCATATGAGACGGATCGCCGACGTCCGTTGTTTTTGTTGTTTATTCGGTTTGATTATAAAATCCTACGCCCTGCGATGGACTGTGAAGACGATGATCGGGATGTTGATGTTTGTACCAACCCCGGGTGATTCATACGTTTAATGTACTTTATCAAGTTAAATATTAGGTAGTTGCATCTATGAACTCGTTTACTTCAAACATAGTATAAGGTGATTTTTGTAATACTGATGATGGTGAAGTGATAAGTGAGGATGATGCCAAATTATTTTTTTATAAAAAGAACGACTTACTCACGTGATGGAACTGAGTGAAACTCCACAGAGAGAAGTTTCAAGTCACAGCGGGACTCTTATTCATGAGCAGCGTGCGCGCCGCGGTTGGCTGAGCAACGTCGCCGTGACGCGACGTGACTTGAAACTATTGGAGCTCTTTTCAGCTCAATCACGCGCGTAAGACGTTAAAAAAAATTCACTATATTCAGTACGCTCATGAGTTTTTATTAAAAACAAAAACAAATGACTAGTCGGCTGTCTTTCAAGCAGAGAGTTCGGGAGCTTCTTTTGAAGAGGTTGGGGGAATCATCGTGACTATGACTGCATATACGTATATATATATATATATATGTTTACTGCCTTATAAATATGTATTATAGAGTATGTATATATTATGTATGTATGTAGGGTGTATCTTATATAATTTTATATATATGTTTGGTATATTTAACTCAATTTGCTTGCTTCTTGCACCTGCCACCAGATTATCTCTGCATCACCCAAAGGTAGACTGGTAGAGAATGCTCATTGCATTAAGTCCGCCTATGTACAGTGTTTTGTGCATGAAGTCTCAAATAATAATAATAATAATAATAATGACCGCAAGGCGGTATGGAGTAGCAAGGAGCTCCACGGACGCTTCTTTCGGGCTCTCCACGGGCCCGATATAGATTTTCTAGCGTCCGTAGCTTGGCTACGATTCAGTAACCTCTTCGGAGAAACTGAAGGATTTGTATGTGCAATTATGGACGAAGTTATCCTCACGAATAACTACCGGAAATATATTATGAAGGATGGGACGGTTGACATATGTCGGGCATGTCATAGCTCCGGTGAATCCATCAGACATATTATTTCCGGCTGTGGTCGTTTGGCTAATGGCGAATACTTGCACAGACATAATCAGGTGGCCAAGATTATCCATCAGCAACTTGCTTTGAAATACCGGCTTGTTGAGTCTGAGGTCCCGTACTACAAGTATGTGCCCGACCCAGTTCTCGAAAAAGACCATATCACATTGTACTGGGATCGGTCTATCATCACAGACAGGACTATTGTAGCCAATAAGCCTGACATAGTGGTGGTAGACCGACTAGCGCGTCGCACGACGATAATCGATGTTGCCATTCCTCATGACGAGAACCTCGTGAAAGCTGAGAAAGATAAACAATTGAAATATCTTGACTTAGCTCACGAGGTTGTTGACATGTGGAATGTGGACTCGGCCATCGTTGTGCCGATAGTTGTGTCGGCAAACGGGTTAGTCCCCAAAAGCCTCGACAACCACCTTAAGAGGCTGACGTTAGGCGGATGGATCAAGGGCCTCATACAGAAGGCAGTCCTCCTTGAAACGGCACGTATTGTGAGGAGGTTCTTGTCTCTGGAGCCCTAACCGCCGGCAGCTTGGACCTTGCTCCCGCTGCCAGCTGGCTCCTACTTTTATATTTTTAAATATTATTTTATTTTATAGTAATATTTAAAAATGTAATTTTAGAGCGATTTTAATAAATATAAATATAATAATAATATGAAATTTTCAATGAGTATGCAACTCCAAATAATTATGACGTCATAGTATTTTTGCTTAATTATTTCTTAAAGGTTAACTACCTAAAATATTGTAAATTAATTATATCGACAGATCTATGAATAAAATTATGGTTATTTTTGGATATTTTATTGTATATCGAAACGTCGAATTAGTTGTAGTTGACCTAAGAAACTGCCGAATTCGTTATATTTTCTATGAAAAAAAAAACGAATGGAGGTTGACTTTAATCTATTTAGATGACAAACAAACGCGTCAATACGAATAAAAGAAGGTTATATTGGGAGAGTCTAATTAAATCAAAATCTTGATTTTAATCATTTTGTATAGGTACAGTAGGGGAGGTTTGCTAACGAAATTAAAGTTTAATCAAAACAATGTTCGACATTTCCAGAGGAAAATCAATTTGTTTGTGCGTAAAGCTTTTTAATTATATTGTTTTTCCAATATTAGTTTATTAAGATAGCGTATTGTTACAACGTTCTTAGAATTTAATGAACTCTAGATAATATAATAAATCATACTTTCTTATTTGTTCCCTGGCGTTAGCAACGAGATGTAGATAAGTGTGTATTGAATCTACTTGATGTCTGAATTCTTAGTGCAAATTTGAAATCTTCTGCGAAAGAAGGAAGCGGTGTGAACTATCTTCCTCACGCCGCAGCCACCGCAGTAGGAGAGACTCCGAGAGTAGGGGATCGAGCGACGATCTCCGGCCACCGAGAGCCCTGGTCTGCGGAAGGCGAGCAAGGGTAGCTCACCGACCAGAATCAGACCTAAGCATATGGCGCGTAGCGTCTCGCGCGCGCCGCCTTCAGACCACTAAAGATTTGGCCCAACTGCATTGATGTTCAGCTGGGGTTGCAGTCAGTAAGAGTCTGAAACTCTTACTGACTTAAACCTCTCTCGCCTTACCCCGCGAGAGAAGACGTGTGATTATTTCCAACTCCCTCAAAAAAAAAAAAAAAATAAGAAAAGTTGTATAAATAATTCGAAAAAAATACTATCATACCATTTTCACCCAGAGTTCCATGTTATATTTTGCGAAATACTGATCCTGATGATTTAAAAAAAATCTCACAATTAGAATCAAATCCTTGCTGGTCAGTCACTCTTGCCACCACTCAATCAAGGAGACTTTTATGTGATGGGATGGCAAATTAGCTGACATATTACCTGGTGGTAAGCAATCGGTGCCCCCATGGACACCGGCAAAACTATAAGAGTTAAGAGATCTTTGCTGGCCTTTTGGTGATTAGGGTTTTAGGAGATTTAAGGATTGGGAGTCACCTCACTGGAGTATCCATACGGCGAAACACAACGTACATATGTGTTAATTCACACCGGTATTCTTTGCGGCCATGATAGTACTTCGGTCGAGCCAGCCCATTTGTGTCGAAGCGTGGCTGTCCCACACTTAAAGGTTTAGTGAACGTTATATAGGTATAACTAGTTTCAGCGGTAGTACCAAGATATTAAGAAGCCTATGTGTTAACTCAAACTATAATCTGTCTCTATAAGAAAATTCATTCAAATCTCTTCAGTAGTTTTTATGTAAAAGAGTAACAAACAAGCAGCCGTACTACCTTACAAACTTTCGCTTTTATAATATTAATGTTGTGGTAGGATTATATACAAAATGTTCCTTGTCCACAAGTTTCTAAAAAACTACAAAACAAAAGCAAACAAAACAAATTCTGCCTAGACAGTGCTGAAGAAGAATCGAGTTTGAAACTTTAATAAGTAGGTACGTCTTCATAATAGAATTACATAAGTCACGGGCCGGGCCGCGGCGCGAGCTTGTTTTATTTTTAACAAAGGTTTGCTTGAGTTCGGTACTACATACATTATACATAAATAGTTAGGATCTAAGAAAAGCTTCGGTTTTGGAGATGGTAAAATATTTTGTGGATGTAATGTACGAAATTGGTTTCTAAAAACCTGGTGTGGGTTGTGTGTATTTCCTGGGTTTTGCACTTTTTTTGTGAGGTCCTCCTGCAGTACGCGTTTGGCCCGAGGTTGCGAAGGAGCCGTTTGAGCGCGGCCCCAGTCCGTTTCAACTTGGGAGCCAAACGTGGGCCATGCTCCGTTAAGTTCCACCGGCTGTCGAGGGTGAGACCCAGGAACTTGATCACCGACTCGACTCCGATGGTAACCCCTCCTGCGTTATTTAGGACAGAGCCGGAGGTGGTGCGTTCCAACGGCCATAAAAACACAATACATGGCCTCGGACTTGTGGAGCGCCACCTCGAGTCCCAACTGCCAGACCCTTGCAACGACTGTCGTAACCGCTTATCAGGTGGGTTCTGCACTGTGTTCAACTTATACTAAGATGGCAACCCTATTGACACGGGCGAATATATGTCGCCGCCTTGTTTTTATCTGAACTGATAAGTTTGTTTTTTTAATGGCACGGTTGGCGCGATGACTGGTCATACTGGCTGGGCTGCAGCTGAACCTTTTTTTTTTGTCGCGGGTTCAATTCCCGCCCGAAACAACTCTTTGTGTGATCATCAAATTGTTGTTTCGGGTATGGGTGTGATGTTAATGATAGTAAATGCACTATTTATTGTTTGTACGTTTTATTGTTTTTAAATAAAGAAAAGAGTTAAAGAAATAAGGTATTTTAATTTACCATATCAAAAACTTTCTCACGTCCACACTACTCAGCCTAGGTTCATGCAGAACAAATGTATCTACTATTAGCCTCCGAGGTGACGTTCCCAAACACACACCCACATTCCCACTGTAACTGAAATCCCAGCTACAATCAGATTCAATTAGATACGATCTCTGCCTGGATTATCAGGCTTTTTTCAGGTTTACTACATACGTACGTAGTATGATGTTGATGTAAATGAAATTTTCAGGTGAAAAGCTCTTTGGTTTTTTGGTTAGAAATTCTGCTATTGAGTGTAGGCGTGCTAAAATGGTTGAGTAAAGAATTATTGGGATTTTCGAATAAAAAATGCAATTGTATTTGAATGTCGTGCACCTGATTTTCATGAATGAAGGGTTTCCATTTCATCTTCCATTCCATTTCCTCTTGAGCTGGTGTGGTGTTTGAAGCTCAAATTTTCTCCGTCCGAGAAAAGGCGTTTTCTTACCATAGGACACTTATAGACTCTTAATGTTAGACATGTATTATAAGTAGCTAAGCGGCCCGCCGTGGAATGCAACAGGAGAAAAAACGACATTGTTCAAGCTTCACTAGAGGACTGATCGATAAACTGAAACGACTTATCATTAAATCTTCGATTTTTAAAATGCCCACAATGGTGTAATTAATAATAAATTATTTGACTTTTATTTAGTACTGTAACAATAGCCGTGGTGTCCCGGAGGTTAAGGCGCCCGCTTCTCATGCAGGAGGGTGTGGGTTCGAATCCTGGCAAGTCATAATGTGACTTTTGCCGGGTTTTATGTACTTTCTATGATTATTTAGACACCACTGACATACGTTAAAGGAAAACATCGTGAGGGAACCTGGATTTATAATTTCTCATTATAATATGTTTGAAATCGCCAATCTACCTTGAGCAAGCGTGGTAATTAATGCTCGATCTTCTCTCCGTTTGAAGAGGTTCAGCAGTGGTACTTATGGCTGATGATGGATTCGCTCTAGTATGTCTCACACAAAATAGTAAAAGTTTGTAGAGTTATTTTTATCCGTCAGTGACTGAAATTGTTGAACCAATTTAAGTGTTAGAGCATTCATCACGAACGAACGGCACGGCTCGACTGGAGTGATATCACGGCACTCTCATAATAACGGCGTCAAGCAACGCTAGCTTACTGGACGAGTGAGATTACTGGACGTCCAATCTTTACTCCCCCTATCTCCAATCCCCAAATCCCTAATCCTTGAATCTCTAGCAACCTCAAAAATACTTTTATCTAAGTGCCGATTGCTTACCATCAGGTGATTTGTCTGGTCACTTGCCGAACTGTCTCGTACAAATATTGGAAAATTCGCAATTATACCTCACTATTCTGAGACAGTCGTCCTAGAATTCGGTTCATCTTAATATTTTAGTACCTACACATAGAAAACGTCTGTAAGCGGAAAGTTAATAAAAGAGATCCTATTTCAACAAAATTCTTCTTCAAAATGAACAAATGATAGACTACAACAGAAGGTAAAATATATTTAAATACAAAATCAGGTAACACACTACTCTATAAAGACATGAAGATAATAATGAAACTAAATTATTACAGTGTAAAATCAAAATAGCGGTTTTAATTGTATTATCAGGCCTAAAACAACATACTGAAATCAATTGTAATTATAATTTCGGAACGGCAAACCCGGCCTGTTTTCATAGCGACTCATCGAAAATTAATGGGTCCACTATCAACGCTCAAGAAATTATAGGAGCAATGAATTGTCGTATGTTGATTTAGGGGACTAGATGTGGCTTGAAGGCTTTTCACTTTTCCGTTAATAAAGGAAGGATTTTGGTTGGCGCGGCTGTTAGTTACCCAGCTGGCTACTGTGCAACTTGTTGCAAGTGGATTACCTGATGGTAAGCAATCAGTACCACATACATACAACCAACAACGAAGGAGTTACGAGTACGTTGCTGACCTTTTGGGTATTAGGGATTCGGAGATTTTGGGATTGGAGAGGGATTAGGGAAGGAGAAACATTGGATCTCCGGTAACCTCACACGGCAAAACACAGCGTTGTGTTTGTTGTTTCACGCTTATTTTCTGTGAGGCCGTGATATCATTACGATCGAGCCGAACTATTCGTGGCCGAAGCGTGGCTCTCCCGCACTTAAAATTTCCGCGAAAAAGGCAACGTAAAACGTTGCCCCACAGTAGGATTTTCTCCTGTGTCGTGGGTGCGTTTACAAACATGCAAATTTACATACACATCACACCCAGACCCGGAACAACAATTTGTGGATCACACAAAGAGTTGTTCCGTGCGGGAATCGAACCTGTGACACGTCGCACGGCAGCCAGTTGCCCAGCCACCGCGCCAACCGTGCAGTCGAATTACACACTTGTGACTACTGTGGTGTTACGGGTGACTTTCAGTTCAGCTTTCAGAGTCATCATTTCATCATCAGTTTGTTTAGCAGCATATGGCTCTTCAGCATCTATGATATGACCATCACAAGATACAATCATAAAAGGTTTAATCAAATTGTCATATTTGTGCAAAGTATATGTCTTCTTTTGAAACACGCGGTGCTGATAAATTACTTACCAATAGGTGATCAGTCTGCTCCTTTGCCTCAGTACATAAAAAAGATAAATTGTTGGTGTGATTCACAAAATTGTGGTTCTTTCTGGTCTAGTGTATAGAGCCGCACCCACTACACAGGACAAAGTAGTTGTAGTTTTTTTTTATTTTAACATACTCATGTTTTCTTAAAAGTATGTTAAAAGAACAAAAAACCTTGTTTCAATTTTCGTCTCAATCAGAATCGAAAAAATTCTTAGGTTTGTAATTTAATACCAAGTCTCATCCAGTACCCCTAACTCTATGCCCAAGCGATCAAATTACTCCGACATTGTGCACATGTGCACAAGATGTACACAAAGGAATAGTTCCCTTTGTTTTCGGACCTCGGTTTATGCGCGATTTTATTATCATTATATAGATAATAGTTATTTATGGGAGACATTACTTTGATCGTTCTAGTCCAAGGTGGGTTTATAACTTCATCTTCCCAGACAAAATTTATTTTCAAGTCATAATTTTTCTATGACAAAGTAATCGGCGCCGCTCATGGATACTCGCACTGCCAAAGTGCGTTGTCTTTTCATGTGGGTTATTCGGAATTTAAGGATTAAAATTGGGAGGGAGGGGGCAGGATTGGGCCTCCGGTAACCAAAACCACGTGACCAAACACAACGTAAGTGTTTCTTCACGCCAGTAGTAGTATTCTGAAAGGCCGTGGTATCACTCCAGTCCAAACGGTAAATTCGTGCCTAAGCATGTCTCTCCCACACGTGACATAAGTCGGAATACGAGCAGACAGATCACTTATAGTAAGCGTTCGGCACCGCCCATGGTCACCTGCAATATCGAGGAGTAAGAAGTCTGTTGTCGGGCCTTTAAATTAAGGGTTTTGTGGATTGGGGTATTCGGGATTTGTTTTTTGTCTCACACTAAGATTTTCTCATGTGTCATATAAACATTTACAGATATACAAATTCACATGCATACCACCACTGAGACCTAAAACAATTTGTAAATCAAATAAAGTGTTGTTTCGTGCTGGAATTGAACCCGCGATACGTTCCACAGCAGTCAGTTTCCCAGCCACTACCACCACGCAGACAAAGGGAATGAAAGTAAAATACGGTTATCTGAGAGGCCGTGGAATATTTGATTGTCTAAATAATAAATAAACATGATGAAATCGCCAATCCGCTTTGAGCAGGTGTGGTTATGTGCGAAGGCATTTACTCAGTAAATGAACAGTTAAAGGTTGATGTGGATAAGGAGTGAAAGTGAACTGCATATTATTAAAATGTTGTAATACAACAAATAATGGTTTTATGCATTTAAACCTCCCTCTTCAATCACTCTTTCTACTGAAAAAAGCTACATAAGAATCCGTTTTAAAGATTTAGTATTTAGTTTTAAAGAGTAGGGTGGGAGGGAATGTCAGACTTTAACTGACAAAAAATCTTCTCAGTCCTTCTCTTGGTTCGGGCCGAGGCTGCGGTACACTATTAAGCTTTCACCCGGAACCCGGTATCGATTTTGATCCTTTCAATATCAATCCATTGTAACTAAATTTTACGAAAAATTCGCTGTAGTATCCAAATATAAAAAAGACCGTATCAAAATCGGACTGCACTAGCTGCCGTGCGACGTGTCGCGGGTTCGATTCCCGCACGGAATAACACTTTGTGTGATCCACAAATTGTTGTTTCGGGTCTGGGTGTCATGTATATGTGAAACTGTGTGTTTGTAAACGCACCCACGACACAGGAGAAAATCCTAGTGTGGGGCAACGTTTTATATTTAAAGAAAGAAAGAAAGAAAGAAAAAGTTGACCAACAAAAACGTTCACGAACAATTTGCATTTGCAATGCACATTATGAAACAAATAAACAGTATTTGTTGAATGGAAATCAAGTGTAAAATATTTATTGGAAATGTCTTAGGCACACGACAGTGGTACAGAGACGCCGGTAGTTCTCTCCAATCGGCTAGTAATTTTTGCCTCTGTTGCTCTCCTGTGTATCGAGATTGGGTAGCTGACATTTTTATATTATTATTTTTTTTTGTCTCGTCCGTTGAGCTTGGATAAGGTCAGGTATAATAATATTATAAGTTAACGTCAGGCGGCTTATATGGCGAAGAAAATGGCTGACAATGATGATGATGATGATGAATGACTTTGGCTTCGACTTGAAGGACAAGTGTGGGAGAGCCATGCTTCGGCACGAATGGGTCGGCTCGACCGGAGTGATACCACGGCCTCACAGAAAACCGGGGTGAAACAATCACAGCTTTGTGTTTCGCCGTGTGAGTGAGGTTACCGGAGGCCCAATCCTTACCCGCCCCCGATCACTCCCTAATCCCTAACTCTCCAAATCCGCTCATAACTCCTCCGTTGCGGGTGTCTATGAGCGGCGCTGATTGTTTACCATCAGGTAATCCGTCTGCTAGTTTGCCGACATATAACATAAAAAAAAGACTTTGAAATCTGCACAGCTATTTGGAATACACAAACTCAACCATTAAAAACAATAACACGAAACCAAACAAAAAAGCTAACGTTGTTCTTATTTAACACAACCCCGTTAACGTCACCAATTAAAAAACAAGTGTCACACAAAATTAGATCTTAAATATAATTATAACATGAGAAGTAAACGCAAGTATTCCTTGAGTTATCCATGCCTTTCATCTTTGTATATTAATAATGTAAATATCTACATGCCTACCAACCCTTTGGTGGTTAACAGAAATATTTAATTGAGTGTTTAAATTGTACGCACGAATCGGGCCGAATACTTGACATTCTGCAAGAAGCCAAATATGGGAATCATCGGCGCCATATTTTAAGTCACGTTTGAGCTTGATGTTGTTTTTGCGTTGTTTCCTTTTATTATGGCATGGCATGGTTTTGATAAATGGTCTTAAAAAAGGGAGATTTCTTCTTAAATCGCAGTCCCACAGGGGTTTCTGCTATGTCGTGGGTGCGTATACAAATATACAATTTCATATACACATGACACTCACACGATTTGGGAATTTAAAAACAAATGATTATAAAAAATATAAAACGACAAAATAGGATACTCCATCAGTCATTCAGTCCATCGCTACAGGTAGCTGCTCATTCTAAAATGTATACTTATGATAAGGGGAACAAGAAAGAAAATCCACCTCGCATTACAGAAATAACGAGCAAAATTAATTAAAAAATATCGCTAACGAAACAAAACGAAAAAAATTTCAGTCAGCTACGGTATCCTAATTCACAACAATCACGCAGAATGTACTGGCGTGAACAAAGCAGTTTGTTAGTGCAGTACTTTTGCCTTACACCGCGCCTCTCAAAACGTCGAGTGCTTTTTCATTTCCTGCCGCCAGGGGGCGACGGCGGTGTTTATTTTATTTTCCCTAATGCCCTCCAACCGGCGTTATACAATTAAATTGTTTTTGGGAGCTATTTTTTGTCAGGTTCCGTGTTTTGGCGTTGAGCTATGTTTAGAGGTTTGAATACGTAATGGATTTTAAAGTGTTTGATAGTTAAATATATTATTGTGGTTGTTGTTTTGAAGGGGCACCGGACTGTCTATTGTCTTTAAGGTTATTTTCTTTTTATGTTTCTCTGTATACACGCGTTACACTGTTCTCACATAATCAAACCAACTAAATGATGTATCAAAGAATCTTTATGTGACACTGATTTAAAAAGAGTAACCATGGAGTTTCTTTCTCGTTCTTCTCCATTGGAATCTACACTTTGGAACGAGCGAATAGCTTCACTAAGAGGACTGACCGACAGACTGACACTTTATATCTTTAAAATTTTGTTTGACGTTCAAAAGTGCCTGTATGGGTCTAATTGGAATAAATGATTTTGACTTTTTTGACTTTTGTTCGCTGATGTATAATAAGTACTCAGAGTAGTGATAAAGATACTTATGAAAGTTTTCTTTTAGCTAAGCATACGGTTGTCATTATACAAATACTGACTAAGTATAATTTCAAATTGTGATAGTAATGGCGGTGGTGGAATGTAAAGAGTGTACATCGAAGTTAGTATGCTATTAGAGGGGCCACTTGAGGAATTAGTGTGCTGTTGAATAGAAATGATGATTTGCTAGTGCATTGATATTCTGAAAGCAAAATGATAAAAGGTATTTTGGGCAACTCGAGTTCAGATTCTTGTGCTTGGCTGTAAGTGACCACACGGTTTTTCGTGTATATTCTACATCATTGCACTGCAATTGGTCATCAACAGCTACCTTCTTCTAGAAGTCTCGTCTTCCTAGAAGAATTTGAAATACGGAGGCCCAATCCTACCCTACCCCGATCCCTCCCCAATCCCTAAATCTCCAAAACCCTAAACCATAAAAGGTCGGCAATGCACTCGTACCTCCTCCGTTGCAGGTGTCCATGGGCGGCGCTGATTGCTTACCATCAGGTAATCTGTCTACTCGTTTGCCGACCTAATACTTACATAAAAAAATTTATATATCAGAGAGCGTTAGTATCCAGTTTCTGTTCAGTATCTGCTTGAGATTGCCATGAGATGAAACCTGGCAAGTACCTACAAATGAGCCTTTTTCCGAGTTATACGTACTTTCTACGATTATTTTTGAACACCATTGGCAAACGGTGAAGATAAAATGGTGATTATCGGAATTTAATCATTTTACTTATATGTTTAAAATCGGTAATTCACCATGGTGATTTATTCTCAAATATTCTACGTGTGAGAAGAGGCTTTTGTTTAGCAGTGGGCGCTAATAGATTGTTGATGGCTGATGAGATAGACTTTGACGTTTTAAAAGTACCTATTTATGGTTTAGTTGAAATAAATGATTTTGACTTTGACTGATATTACCGGTTTTTTTTTGTGAGGGCAAAATCATCAATTGACTTCTCCCGCTCAGGGCCGGGCGCGAGGGAGTGTCAGACTCTTACTGACTAAAAAACCCCCTGTTCCTTCTGCTCTGGGCCGAGATCGCGGTGCCTCATTGCGCTTACCCCGCAACCCCGGCTGTGATATGACCAGCGCGAAGAGACGATATGAAGAGTAGCGGTGTGGACAAATATTTTACTCTGCCGTGGTACCTAGTATTTGGTGTAAGTGCGTCGGTTTTGGGACTAGCTGTGTTCAAAGGCAATGCATTATTATCTGCAGTCTTTGGCTTTCGTGCTAGAATTCAAAGGCTAAAGCTATTCCTTTGACGTGGTCACCAGTGCATATCTCCTCAAATATACTGTAAACCGAGCAATTATAAGTACGCGGTTTATTGTCCTAGTGCTGTCTGATGGTAGATTACGTTACGGTTAGTTATTGGTTGTTGTGTGTAGTATGTAGTATATAAGTGCTGTGGTTCCGCCAATAAGTGTGGGAGAGCCATGCTTCGGCACGAATGGGTCGGCTCGACCGGAGTGATACCACGGCCTCGCAGAAAACCGGCGTGAAACAACCACAGCGTTGTGTTTCGCCGTGTGAGTGAGGTTACCGGAAGCCCAATCCTTCCCCTTCCCGGACCCTTCCCCAATCCATAAATCTCCAAATCCCTAATCCCTAAAAGGTCGGCAACGCACTCGTAACTCCTCCGTTGCGGGTGTCCATGGGCGGCGCTGATTGCTTACCATCAGGTAAACCGTCCGCTCGTTTGCCAACTTATTACATAAAAAAAAGAAATGAATATGATCAATGTGGTTTAAGCTACAGAGACTTGACCATGTACTTTCTAAAAATAACATTTATAAATATTATGAATATTAAACCTAAATACTAAACCAAGTTTCAAGAAATTATTACGTAAAAGAGGTATGAATAGTTTAATAGTAAGTAGGTGTTTTTTATATTATTTTTGAAATTTAATTTATAATTTAAAGTGTAACTAGTTTCTCAACATTATTGTTACTTGAATGATGAGGTTCCCTGTAATGGAAGGAACAGAATACAAGGCTTTTACTTATATTATTAACATGTAAGTGTATTATTTGTTGGGAATCCTAAAAACTAAATTTAGCGCCTGTGCCGTTTTTGGGTACAATGGTAAGAAAATAAAATTAATATTGACACGCAACCTGTTTAATACATAATCACATGTTTTAATAAAGCCAATATCTGTTTTAACTATTAATCTGGCTTTTAAATGGCTTATCTTAAATCCCCAATTACCCACAAGAGGCCGGCAACGCACATTGTAGTAACTCGTTTGGTATAACGGCCCGAGTCTACTATTTTCATAGTGTTGTCATTCCTACACGATTTCATTGTCATTTTTCTAAAAGTTCGTAATCTGTTAATTCAGAATGGCTGATCATCGACGTTCGGCGATGTCGTAATAGAATTATAGTACGAGATGTCTTGTAACGAATTATAAACAATAACTGCACATTAATATTCAAAACGTAAATCATTGAAAAAAGGAACTGTCATTTTTTTATTAATTTACCGCATTGTGTCAAATATTCATTTGTACGAGATTACCGTTCTAAAGAATTATTTCAATGAAGTGGCATTGGAAAGTCATAATGACGCTATAGTATTAGTAGATTAGCAAACTTTGTCAAAATCAATAATTTTGAAACCAGTGATCTACTATTCTGGCACTATTGTAATAGCAGATTTGAGGCCCTGGTAATCCTGCTCGTTTGCCAACTTAAGGCAAAAAACCATTTAATATTCAACAAACAAAATTAACACAAATCCACTACAAATTAGGACTAGTGTTAGCATTTCATCTCTCCGTGTTTAATTGGTAGGTTGACAGACAACCCGCCCAGGGGACGATGCCTATCCTGTTAGAACGTAACGTGACATCACACATGTCGGCTAAAGGACGGGTAATGGTTTTGTGATGAATCACCAAGGGAACTTAGTTCACTGGGGAAGATACGAAACTGATAGACGTGTTTTGAAAATGAAAAAGGGAAATGTTCAGGAAAAACTTTCAGTAGTGTGATGTTTTCAAACAAAATATTAAGTACTTACTTTTTTATTGATATTCTAAGGAGATTTTAATAATTATGCATTAGGTGTTACATTTTTGCTATTAGAGATTGTGGATTCTCAATCGTCATCATCATCATCAGCCTATAAGTGCCCACTGCTGAGCAAAGGCCTCTTCTCGTACGGAGAAGGTGAGATCATTAATCACCACGCTTGCTCAATGTGGGTTGGCGATTGCAAACTTATAATTAGAAATTATAAGTCTAGGTTTCCTCACGATGTTTACCTTCACCGTATGTCAGTAGTGACTAAATAATCATAGAAAGTACATATAACTCGGAAAAAATCACACTGGTACTTGCCAGGTTTCGAACCCACAACCTCATGCATGAGAAGCGGGCTCCTTAACCTCCGGGCTATCACGACATTACGAATTCTTAATATCTTATTATTATTTGAACTCTAAGAAGGTTTGTTAACAAATATGTATGTATATAGTATTACCATGTCTTACCATGTTTTTCGTAATAGGTACTAAAACAAAATCTTGTATTGCCTTATGTATACGTTACCTACACCGAAGATCAGCGTTTATGTATTTAGAATTAAAAATAAAACACATTGGTATAACATTATAAATTCCTAAAACCAAAAACGTGACGGAACTTTCGTCACGTCCGTCATTTAATAATGAAAATATCGTTTTGACACTCAATCGTGTCACACGCCACACTATGCAAAGCTAAAGCCAAAATAAAAACTTTTTTATTCAATTTTTCCTAACTCTATTTAATCTTCCGATATCACAATATTGCACAAAATACCTAACGGACCGTTTTTCATCGAAAACACTCGATAAATGCCGATAGCTATCAAATTAAAAACTATCAATCAAAGCAGAATGTTAGATCCGGTTCGATCCGGTCGCCGCCGGTTCCTGACAGGCTCGGTCCGGTCCGAACCGACAGATAAGCTCCGATCTAAACGGTGACAATTCATACTTTGACGTTTTTATCTTGGTTGTATTAAGACGGTAATGTGGAGGGAATGTTAGTATTTGATGATTTCCTTGAAATATTTGTAGTTTGGTTGATAGGAAGAAGAAAATAATTTAAAGTGTATGTGCTTTCTAAGTGTGTTATGTATATTAACAGTTAGTGTCTTATGTGGTTTATGACTGCACGATTGGCAGTGGCTGGGCTACTGGCTGCTGTGCAACGTATCGCGGGCGAGATTCCCGCACAAAACAACATTGTGTGATCCACATATTGTGGTATCGGGTCTGGGTAATTTGTGTGTGTATATTTGTAAATCATCAAGTATAAAAAAATGTTTTAATTTTTTTTTCTGGTATAAGTTGGCAAACGAGCCGACGGATTACCTGATGGTAAGTAATCGGCACCGCCCATGGACACCCGCAACATCAAAGGAATTACGAGTGCGTTGCCGGCTTTTTAGAGATAGGGGTTGGAGATATAAGGATCGGGAAGGGATATGGGAGGGGGAGGGATTGGGCCTCCGGTAACCTCAGTCACACGGCGAAACACAATGCTGTGGGTTGTTTCACGCCGGTATTTTGTGAGGCCGTGGTATCACTCCAGTCGAGCCGACCCATTCGTGCCGAAATTTGGCTCTCCCACACTTGAATGATTTAACTAGCTACTCTCGCGCGGTTTCACCGTAGTTTTATAGCCTATAGCACTCAGGAACATTGTAGCTATCTACCAGTGAAAGAATTTTGGAAATCCGACCAGCGGTTCCAAAAGATTACCCCCTACATACAAACTTACAAATTTTGCCTCTTAATAATATTAGTATCACGTTTCAAAGTAACGGTTTATTCACAATAAACATTGAAACAATGAATTTATTTTTGCAAATAGGCCATAAAACGGCACTTTTACACGTCAATTTATGTGTGAAAAACTGGATAAAGCCAAATGCAACAAATAATTTTGACCTATTAAGCTACCGAATTCTAAGTAAAAGAACACAATAACAGAAATTGTACTGTCAATCTCGAAAAACTCAAAAACACTTCCCAACGCAACAACCTCTCTTAACCAACAAATTGATAGCAGCACTCGTAAACTACTGTCCCGTATTCATAGTAGTGTCCTCAATACTATGTTTTATGGGCCGTATGTGTAGTCACGATGTTTTGGATCTGCCATCAATCTGTCCCGTTCACCATTGCTAGTCGTTTGTCATGATTAGTTGCACCGTCGATGCGTCCTTTATGACCAGAATTTTTCGCGTTGCCTGATTTAAAAATCAATTGTTGTGTGGCAATTTTGATTGAGTATGAGCCTGTCTAATATGCGGTCGAGAATTTAAAAAGAATTCTTGCAAAAAACTACTTATTAATGAGAAAAACTCTACTAAATTCAGGCCACAACGGGGGACTTTTGATTTATAAAGTCTCCGTTTTAAATTTGGGTGAAATTCAATTGATAGCTGATATTTCTTAGTTACATTTTTGTTACACTTAAATAGAAAAATATTTAAGTTTAATCACGACATTTGCTCAAAACGGATTGGAGACATCAAATTTATATCACTACACACATAGTATAAAACAAAGTCACTTTCTTTGTCCTTATATCCCTATGTATGCTCAAATCTTTAAAACTACGTAGGTAACGGATTTTGTTGCTGTTTTTTCCTAATAGAGAGAGTGATTGAAGATAAATGTTTATAGATATGTATAATAATATAAATCAAATAGTGAAGAAATTTAATATCAGAGCAGTAATAAAAAAAATTACATTGAAAACGCAACCAAGGACAGAATGCACATCTAACCTCACCCTATACTTATATACAGCATGTTCATTACACGTGAGGTCGTGACGTCACGGGTAAGTAACACGCTCCCCCGTGCCGGCTGTCTGTCGCCCCTCCAATTAGCTGCGTGACGATAAATGGTGGTTGCAGGAGAAGCTGGGAGAGAATTTTCTTTCATTTACTTTAAGAAGCGCACGGGGCTTATGCAGGTTTGCAGGCTTTTTATTGCATCTTTTTAGAAAATTAATATGGAGTTTGTTAAGCAAAAATGTTAGAGTCAGATATTTTTTAGGGTTGTCCATATTTTTCTCCAAAAAGAGGTTTGGTGCTTTGATTATTTACTTTCTCAAAGGTTTAGCGGTAAACAATCAATTAACAAATAAAGATTTGTCTGCCACACGTGTGGCGAGGCAAAGTATGTTTGCCACCATACCTATCATTCTGGCTATAAGATATCTATCAAGGTACCAGTGGCAGTAGTCTAATGATTTGTAAGCCTTTTTTTGTGACAGGATAATTATCAAATGACTTGCCCAGGATGAGGTTTCTTTTTTTTGTGTGAGGGGAAAATCATCAAATAACTTCTCCAGGCGGGAGGGAGTGTCAGGCTCTTACTGAATAAAACCCCCCTGTTCCATCTCCTGCTCTGGGCCGAGGTCGCAGTGCCCGATTGCGCTTACCCCGCAACCCCGGCTGAACATCAGCCCTATAGGGCCCCGTCGGTGGTGGTCTATTGGCTCTTTGAGGCGCGCGCGGAACGCTACGCGTCGTACGCTCGGGTCTGGTTCTGGTCGGGCGGCGAGTTGCCCTTACTCGCCGTCCGCAGACCCGCGCTTTTGGTAGCCGGAGATCGTCCCTTGCACCCCGACGCCCGTAGTGTCGCCTGTTGCGGCGGCTGGGGCGTGAGGAGCAAGATTGCTCCCTCACGCGGGCCGCCTCCCTCTTTGCGAGAATAGCTGCTTCACAGAAGGAGGAGACGGCGTCCCAGTTCCTTTCGTTCCGCACCATGGCCTCGACTAAGGGCCCAGGATGAGATGAGATGGGGTGTCAGACTATTACTGGCTAAAAACACCCCCGTTGCTTCTCCCCTTCTAATCTGAGTCCGTGGTATTTAATTGCGTTTCCCCGCAACCCCAGCTGAACATCGGCCGTGTTGGGTCCCGTTTGTGGTGGCAATTGGCTCTCGGAGGCGCTTTGATAGCCTAGATTTACTTTTTAACGTTTAAATTTTACTTTCCACGCAAAAACCATACTATTTCACCAGGCTTTCATAAACTTCCGATAAACTTATAGTTCATAATAATATTATGAAAAAATGCTCATACATATAATAATAATAGTAGTAGTTGGAATAGATAAAACCTCGAGGGTGGAGTGTCTGTCATGTTGGCAATTAGCTCGATTTGAGAGCGCGGACGGCCCTCTGGACCAACTCCATACATTTCGTGACTAGTTTTTCATATATTGAGTTGTTAGAGTTTTGGAAATGTTATGTTTTTTATTTTATTTGTGAGTGAGAATGTGTGTTAAATTTTAAATTATTACTGGTATTCTATTGGTATTCGTATCATGTTGTGATAGCAGCTGGCATAGTTTTTGACCATTCCTAAAGCGATTGTTAACTGATAAATATTGCTATATATATATATTTACACTAGCTTTTGCCCGCCACTTTGTTCGTGTGGAATAGTGACTTCCTGCAGATTTTTAGTTCAAAAACTACCTTATGTCCTTTCTCGTTTTAAAAACTATGTCTGTACCAAATTTCACACAAATAGATTCAGTAGTTTAGGCGTGAAGAAAAGACATACAGACAGAGTGAGTTTCTTTCACATTTATAATATTAGTTTGGATTCCTTGCCGATCTTATAGGAACACGCAAAAAGTTTGTAAGGTTCTCATTTTATTTCTTTCCTTTCATTTCTCAAATAAGTTCAAATTCTAAAAATAACCTGTTGAGTATAAATGCTCTTTCTTTTTTTTCGGGCCTTAATCACAAGTGATTCGGAGTTCGCTTAATATCTCCAGTTTCCATCCCTATTATTATAGTATCAGTACCTATACTAGCTTGTGCGAGCGGCTTCTCCCTTGTGTTACTGGGATTAAAAGTAGTCTGTGCTATTCAAAACTATATACAATCTCTGAGCTAAACATCATTTATGTACTTAGTAGTTTTTGACTAAAATGGTCTTAAATCATAATATATGTCGTACATCCGTACATTTGCACAAACATTAATATTATCAATATCTACATTGAGATGTTTGTTATATAGGTGTTCAGTGGTGTCCACAGATTGACTGTCTGTTTCCCCAATCCAATAATACACGCATGTCATTCCAGTATCATGGCCGCCATTATGCCAAATTGAATCAGTGCTATAAGATGGACACCGTCCCTGAGGACAAATGCCTGTTTCACCTCGAATTATACCATCCTTCAATATTTTTAATCATAGAATGTGTGTGTGGTTATAGTTGCAACATGCATATCCTTAAAAAACATTTTTTTGTGCTATAGGTCGGCAAACGAGAAGGCGTATTACGTGATGTTAAGCAACCTTCGCCGCCCATGGACACCCGCAACACCAAAGAAGCTATGAGTGCGTTGCCAGCCTTTTGGGTATAATGGTTTCGGATATTTAAGGAATGAAGGAGGGGCAGGGATTTCGTCTCCGGTAACGTCACTCACAGGTTGAGAGTGAGGTTCGCTCTGTGGTTATTTCACGCCGGTTTTCTGTGAGGCCGTGTCATCACTCCGGTCGAGCCGACTTATTCCTGCCGAATCAGGGCTCTCCCACACTTATATTATATTATATGTTTAAGGATTAGGAAGGGATGGTGGGTGGGGGAGGGATTGGGCCTCCGGTAACTTCAAACATACAGCGAATAACAACGTTGTGGTTGTTCACGCCGGTTTTTTGTAAGGCCGTGGTATCACTCCAGTTGAGCCGACCCATTCGTGCCGAAGCTTGGCTTTCCCACTCTTACAATAAGGTCATCGATAAGTGACGTTTTTTAATGGTAGGTATTGGTCAGCCAATGAGCTGACGGAAAACTTGATGAAAAGCAATCGGCGCCGCCCGTGGACACTAAAGGAGTTACTACAAATGCACACCCGACCATTTGTAGGTTATTAGAGATTTAAGGAAAGGGGATTTGGGGATTCAGGAGCGAAGAATTGGCGAAACACAACGTGATTGTTATTTCACGCTGGTATTCCACGAACTTGTAGTATCACTCCAGTTAAGCCATTCGCGCCGACACATGGCTCTCCCCATACCTTGTAAACGAATTAATTCACATACATGTATTTCGTTGCAAATTCGAAGTCAAAATCATTTATTCCAACTAAACCATAAATAGATACTTTTAAAACGTCATAATAGAAAAGTAGTATGACAGGCTGTTCCTCAGTAAAGTTAGGTGCTCATTTCAAATTGTAGATTCGAATGGAGAAGAACGAGCAAGAAACTCCTGTTTCTAAAGCGATAAAGATCATCAATACTGAACTTGTCTTTCATCCTATCACTAAATAATTGCAAAAGTCGAAACCCGTAATTGACTGAGGTCTAGAAGACCGACATTGGCTAAAAGATATACAGAATCAGATATAAAGTGACAGTTTGCACCGGACTAGAAAATTCTGGAAAAAAATACCAGCTTCGCTATTCCAGTTGGACTAAATAATGCATTAGTAATGTTGCTAAACTTAGCATCGAAATGGAAATCAAAACATTTCAAAGACAAACGGATTTTACAAAAGGAAAAACGCAGCGCTAGTGAGGGCCGACCAATCTATATCCTCCCAGGCGTCCTCTGAATTTTTAACGAACGCCCCTCCACCCAAATTGAAAAAGAAACTACCAAGCATAAATTCAGACGAGATTTTCTTTTTTTTTTCTTTATTTTTTTTTTCCAAAAAAAAGGAGGAGAAAGTTTGTTCGTTTCATTCATTGTGTCTTTTGAAGTTTGTCAAAGAAATGAAGTTAAATTTGATAAATTGCTTCGTCGTGTTTTGTATTTTTTTTTTTGTTGTGTTTTTTGCAAGCCAGGTTAATAAGTTCGTTTATTTTTCTCCTTTCCGAGATAGCAATTTGTTAATTATTATTTTTAACTGAGATTACGAGTTGTTTACTTTGTTAATTTCTTTTCGTTGTTTTCTGAGTTTTTAGTTGTTTTTTGGTAAATGTTTTGAGAGTTTCAAGGTCGTCGAGGTTCGAATCTCTTATACGCTGGATATAAAGCTTAAAATTATGAACAAATTAGTTTTTTAGAGAGTGGACAGTAATGAAATGAATTCTCCCTTGTTGGTTGGGGCGAGAGGGCGTGTCAGACTCTTACTGACTAAAAAGCACTCTTTTTTTCTACTTCAGGCCAGGGATATGTTCCATATATTTGCGCTTAATCCACAACCCTGACTGAAAGTGCTTATGATGTTGCATGTGAATACTCAAAACTCTCATTTCATTGTGTAACATTTGGTCAAACCTTTTATTTATCGAAAGCCCTTCGGAGAATTAAGGATAAGTACATCAATGTTTACTTTTTTGCCAGTTATAATTTCCATGTAATGGTAACTTGTTTACAATAAACAGATTCAAAACTTTAATAACAATTTCTAAAAAGCGAATATCATCATGCATAATCCTCTTCCACGAACGAAACCAAGGACCCCATCTTTTGCGAAACTCACATAAAACCTTAACAAAGCATGTATGTAAAATGGCGGCATGGAGATCTTGGTACACGTCGCTTACAGGAAGTATTATCGATAGAAATGGCAGCTTATCGCCGATTATCGAGTACAATGCCCTTTTGAACAGCTTCCTAGGATCAAGATCACTTGTAAACGCAAAAAATTTAATGTTGAGTGTATTTTGAATACAGCTAACCCCTTCAGTAGTGCAGGAAGCAAACTGTTGGTGCGTTTATCTCGGGTTTAATAGTTGTATTTAGATGGGGTGTCCGTTGTGTCTCTGTGGGGCGTTGCTTTATGTTTTACTGTTTTGATGTTGTCACGTACGTTTTTGGAAATTTGGTTACAGCCCCGGGTGCCATTTGCATGTTTTTCATTTCATAATTGAGCATGTTGGCTATCAAATTAGCTTACAAGTCTACATCCTTTTTGTATCGATACAGTCCGTTTTAATGCGGTATGAACTCATGACCCCCTTTTTTATTTTGTATTTCTTATTGTAGTTAATAGAAGAAGTAAATAAGGGGCCACTTTAACCACACATAAACACTTTATCAAAAGTTTTTTTACGAGAGCAAAATGGTACAATAAGAAAAACGAAATCAACTTTTCTTGATCGAAATTACTCAGTTTGACTGAATGGTTGGCGTGGTGGCTAAGCACATGCAAAACTCTTTGTACGATCCACAAATTATTGTTCCGTGTCTGGGTGTCACGTGTAAGTGAAATTGTGTATTAGTAAACGCACCCACGATACAGGAGGAAACCCTAGTTCTTTTTATGCGATAGGACGGCAAAATATTTGCTCGTTTTTCGGATTACCTGATGGTAAGCAATCAGCTCAGCCCATTGACACCTGCAACAACGGAAGAGTTACGGGTGCGTTGCCGACCTTTTGGGAATTTAGGGATTGGGGGAGGGAAAGGATTGGACCGCCGGTAACCTCACTCATATCGCGAAACACGACATGGTGTTTTACGCCTGTTTTTTGTGAGGCCGTGGTATCACTCCTGTTGCGCTGACCCATTTCTGCCAAAGCATGGCTCTGCCACACTTTTAACTTTACTGTCTGTTCCCTCAAATAATAACAATAAGCTAGTTTTTGTTAGTTCAGCACATTTTCTTGATAAGGAGTGCCCAAGTACTGGCCACGCAAACTAAGAGCTATGTAAATCGGTTGTTCAGCAAAATGTTTGTTTCAGAATTATTTCAATCCGAAAGTTTTTCAATCATTACACTTTAGTTCGCAACTAACTTTAGCGATCGACTTTTGGACCATTCTTTTGTGTTTTTAATTAGTACGGTTTCTGTGTGAATTATTTTAATGGATTTCTGTTTAAAAGGTATATTCATGAAAATTAAATAATACATCTATGTTTAAATCAAGACCTATAGTCAGAATTTTAATTCGATTCCTAATTTGACATGACCTACTGTCATTTTGTGAAATAGTGATACCACATATAACAGTGTAGTGATGAGCACAAAAATCGATAAACAATCAGTGAATAAGTTTCAGGAAGGCATTCAAAAAATTACGGCTACCGAATGGTCTAAATGCGTATCCCATGTTGTCAAAGAAGAGGAATAAATGAGTAAGCTAGAAATGTTAATGTTGTAGACAATAAAAATCACAGACACAATTCATAATAAATGTTACAGAAAGTAATAGCGATAGCGATAGCGAGGACGGTGACAATTTATAAAATTTCTGTTTTATTTGTCATGTTCCTTCATGATCACATTTTTTATTAATTTCACACACAATTACAAAATTAAAGTCTCAGATCGTTTTCGTTTGTTAAAACTAAATTATCGGTTCAGAAATATTTTATTTCCTGATAAACTTAGTTTAGGAGATTAAATTTATAAACGAGAGGAATCGATTCAGAAATATTCGATTTCCACATCGAATAATTTCGCAACGTTACTATTTATTACGTGTCATAACGTTGCAACACTGAAATTGTCAAATCAGGAATGGAATTAAAATTCCGAGTATAGTTAGTAGCTCGAAAGTTATATCTGTATTCAAATACGGTACTAAATTCGACAGCAGCCTCAAAAAAACATTCTTGCGTTATTTTGCGTGTATAAGGTTATTGGAGATCCGATCCTCGTCGCCCCAACCCTTTACCTCATCTTCCGGGGACGCGTGAGCAATAACGTACTGCGTCCCTGGCCTAGAGCAGGAAAAATGAGGGAGTGTTTTTAGTCTGTAAGAGTCTTTTAATTTAATTTAATTTATATTTTTTTTTAATTTATAATTTATATTTTTTTTTATTTTTCAATTGGTGGTTTACAATCAGTTTGTGATTGGAGCCTACTTTTAAGCAAAAAATGCTTGTATCAGTAGACTCCACTCTTCCATATCTAGATATCTTAAAGCTAACAAAAATAACACAAGGTATATGTTTTACTAGATAACATAATGGCAAAAACTATAAAATTAAAAAAAAGGGAAATAGGGTAAAGTTTTTGTTACATTAATTCAGGTATGTATTAAGTGTGTGTGTGTGTGTGTGTGTGTGTGTGTGTGTGTGTGTGTGTGTGTGTGTGTGTGTGTGTGTGTGTGTGTGTGTGTGTGTGTGTGTGTGTGTGTGTGTGTGTGTGTGTGTGTGTGTGTGTGTGTGTGTGTGTGTGTGTGTGTGTGTGTGAGTGTGTGTGTGTGTGTGTGTGTTTTGATGTTGAGCTCGGATGTTTACATTATAAGCGTTTTACCTACTATAATGTTATATCCAATTATTATTTTAAGAGTACTTCTCTGTCACTCCGTTTCGTCCCATCCCGAAAGCAATTGATGATTCTTTCACCTCATAAAAGCCGAATGTTCTAAATTCCTAACCCCTAAAAAGTAATGCACTTGTGAATACTCAAACCCTCGGTGTTGCAAAAGTCCATAGGTGTCGTACTATCCTTTAAAAAAACCGCAGCATTGAAGTTGAGAAAAATAAGCGATATTGTAGTCACATATCGCTATGGCTGCTTTCCATAGTGATAGACAGAGCTAATTTATCCCTGTGTATCCCAAAACTACTTCCCTTTCAATCCCTATCCTTGGTTCCTCATTCTTCTCCAATGCATGTTTGCAACCAGTACTTTGAATGTAGGTAATGCGACAAAAAATAACGTCATTATTTTTCATTTTTTTCCAAACATGTGACTATATAAGTCACACCGCACACAGCTTCTAAATCAATAAAGGGCTTGTTCTCCATTTGATTATAACACTCTAAAAACTTAGTTGAGGTTTATACAAATATAAAATTATTTGTAGTCTGTATAACTATTAGCCTTTACTGATACAAGCCTTCAAAGATTAAATATTTCCTTAAATATACGGTACTTAAATTAAGTTACTTTCGATACTGAAGCAAGTTCATTACAGGCGACATGATAAAGGTACTGAGTTCACCGAACAAAGAATATGAACTTTGTTAGTAATTAACTATTATAAAAAAACGTTGAATACGCAAGTCAGGGGTTTTTATCCGGGGCGTCGGTACTGCGCTTGCGTTACGCAGCCGAGGGGGGTTGTGGTACAAGTTGTAAGAGAACAGTGTTCTCTTTTGTTTATAGCTATTCATTTTTTATTGGATTATTTTGTATTAACTAAAAATCGCGGGTTACTCACGTGTCTATCTTGAGAAAAGCTCTACTAGTTTCGAACCACAGAGGGGTTCTTCCTCATGAGCAGCGTGCGCGGACGCGGCGACGTCGCTCAGCGTACTAACTAGTAGAGCTTTTCTCAATATAGATACGTGAGTAACCCGCGATTTTTAGTTAATTTTGTATGTCTCACGATAGTTATTATTTTGTATATTTATTTCTAAATATGTGAAATAACAAAAGAAGATTTGTTTAACTGTTTAATTTAATTTTACATTAATAGTTTGTCAAAGTATGACTAATTTTACTTTTGCAAATTCGCTTACAGTGTTATATTTAAAATAGTTTAATATACATATTAGTTTATTAGCTTTTGGCTGCGACTCCGTTCGCGTGGCATAGTGCCTGTAGATTTTTGGGTTAAAACCTATCCTATGTCCTTTCTCGAATTCCAAACTATGTCTGTATCAAATTTCACACAAATAGGTTCAGTAGTTTAGGCGTAAAGAAAAGACAGACAGAGTTACTTTTACATTTTATAATATAATATTTAGATTTTCTCAAAAATAACACAGATGTTAATAGTTTATTAATAGTATAAATACAATTAGGTCCACTTCAGTTCTCCTCATATTTTGACTGTCGAACAGACTGTTAGACTATTATTCTATTTTGACGTTTCAAAAGTACCAGTAATGGTTCAGTAGGAATAAATGATTTTGTCTTTGACTTTGACCTCCCAAAGGTTGGTTATACATATGTCGGTCGTCCGCATGGGGCGCTGACTATAATATCGTAAGGACATTCCGTCCACTAAAGCTACCGAGAACAAATTATCTAGTTCAGTCTCCTGTTTGATGTGAAGTGTTGGGTAAGCAAAGTTTTACTGGGGTTTCTTTGTTTTTCTTTGACAGTTTCGTTTAGGAATAGACGATGTATGGTATAAACCTTCCTCTAGACTAGTCTAGAGGTTTAGAACTAATGAAAGTTGGGTTTTACGTTGTCTTATACTATAGGGGATTAAAAGGCATGAAGTTATGTTTTTTTTTTGAATAGGGAATTTATCAAATTGCTTTATCGCTCTATGTTGGGCAAGAGGGAGTGTCTGACTCTTACTGACTAAAAACCACCTCGTTCCTCCTTCTGATTCGAGCTACGTGTACTAAGTTTTTGATTTAACATCCACAAAAGATTGCAATTTTGCAAAATAAACAAAACACGACGAACAATTTTATCGTTCACCGCTAATACTTGTACTTTGCGCCACGCGTCAAGGGTGGTAGTACCGTGTGAATTTCGTGCGAGAACGAGACAGCAATACTTGCAGTTATTGCTCGGTATTATAACAGTTATTACATATTGACGTATGTATATTAATGTATACTTATCGAAAATAGGCAAATATTTAGCTATGCACGTTGGTATTTATTTAGATAATGGTAAATGCGTACACCTCAGTTTTAGAAGAGCCTTCGAAAGAGAACTGCTGTGCGAAAGCTCAGAAGTGGGCACATATATTGCTTATTACTACTCTTAAAACACATTTTTAACCATCAGAGGATTTGACAATGAATAGTCCACATTTCATTACTCCGACCTTAAAGTTCTCACTTAGCATGTTTCTCAGTCGTAGAGTCTCTCAGTTTGTGCATTAGTCACTATGCTTAGTTACGGCGGATTGACTATTTCGCTCTTATTTCGAAATTATAAGTCCTAGTTTCGTATATTTATTTTTAGCATATGCCAGTCAAAAAACTTACGTAAAACTCTGTACTTATAAGCGCAATTTATTTTACTTACTTTTCTTTCATTACATTTAAATTCAACACGCCACCACACGCTAACACTAATAAAAAGATGTTTCTTATAATTATTTTGAGGGTAGAATTACACTTGTTGTCTGCTTACCTTTTTTGTTTTCTCCAAGAGTACTTACTGCATAATCTTGTTCACGTGATGTTCGGTATATTTATTTTCACTTTGTGTAATATAATGCAATCTTATATTTGTTATTATTTTAATTATTTTTTTTTTTACTTTTTATGGCACTTATCGTTTCTATTGATTTTATTTTTATTTTTATAGTAATTTTATTATTTATATCATTTTGTACTCCGAACAGCGTTACCGTATTATATAATTAGTACGTACTACTACGGGCTGGTGCTGAAAATCAGCGCCGTGGACTCGTGCCTTCGTGCTCGGGCCACAGTATTAAGCTGAGCTCCAGCCTTTTGCGCTGCGACGCACTATATGGGCTTTTTGTGTGTGTGTACCTGTATTCCTTTTATATGTCGTGGGTTAATAAATGGTTTTTCTTTCTTCTTCTTCTTTCTTTCTTCTTCTTCTGGTGTCTAATTAATCTTAAGAAAGAAAATATAGCTCGGTAATAATCTCATTAGCAAGGTTTCAAACCTACCCGAACCGAATGCATTATTATTTCTATTTTTTCCGTTGTTTCTTTGTTATTTAAGGACTATGATTGACCTTCTTGGTTTTATAATTGTAGAATTTTTATTTGTAGTTAAGAAAATAATACACTATCCTTGATTTTCAAAAAAATGAAATTATTATATATGTAATGTAAAATCATATCATCATCTTATGTATGTAAAATCTTCATATCTTATGTTGGTTTTCAATGTACTGTTGGTTAAGGTAATCAAAATAGTAACAGTGAAGGATTTGCGTACAGAAATTTTTCGTCAGTAAACATTTGAAATAAATAAAATATTATTTCAAACTTATATGTAATTAGAAATTTTAAGTCCAGATTTCCTCACGATGTTTACCTTCACTGTATGTCAGGGGTGTCTATATAATCATAGAAAGTACATATAGCTCGGAAAAAGTCACATTGGTACTTACCAGGTTTCGAACCCACACCCTTGTGCATGAGACGTACTTAACCTCCGGGTCACCACGACATTTTTGAAATCGCCAACCCGCATTGAGCAAGCGTGGTGATTAATACCTTCTCCGTGTGAGAAGAGGCTTTTGCTCAGCAGTGGGCACTTATAGGCTGATGATGAAAATAGTATTTTTTTCTTAATTGGCTAGAACATGGATACAACATACTTTTACAAATAAAGGTTGACATAAAATTGTAGGAGGCCAAAACGATCTGGCGCAACATGATTTCTCTGAGAAAAAATGCCAAAACAAACAATTAGCTATTTTGTGTCATTTCAGACATTTGATTCTAAGACACACAAATCAAAACCTTTTTGCTAATTATATAAAATCTTTTTGCTTTATTGAAAACAAAAATTATTCTAAGCCACTAATGGTTGCTAATAATCTCCTTTGTCGAAATTCAGCTAACAAATAACACTTTCCAAGAACTAAAATAATTAATCAAATCAAGTAACATGAAACTAGAATCTATAGTGTTACAATGAATATCTAAATTAACAGGATCGAGAATACTTGTATAACTAAATTACATGTAAATATGAGCTAGTTGCAAGTTGCAAATAGGTGAGCCAGTTGCTAGTTGCAAATAGGTGTTGTGCAACTATAAGCGTGACGCTAACTAACCAACTAAGGTGGGTGTATCGGAACGCTAATTGCTTACAATCTTTGCTAATTGTTCATTATCATGAGCCTGTTGTATAGGGGTGGGTACATATTTTGTTTTTTTGTATTTTTTTTGGGCCAAGAAAACGATGCCCGACAGTAGGATTTTGTCGCGTTTATAAACATATAATTTCACATACACGTCACACACAGACCCGGGACATCAATTTGTGGATCACAATGCGTTTACAATCATATCGTTTCACACACACATCACACTCAGATCCGAAACAACAATTTGTGATTCACATAAACAGTTGTTCCACGTGGGAATCGAGCCCGCGAGACCGGTTGCCCAGCCACCGCGTCAACCGTCCAGTCAAAATATTAGGCCCTACTAGTGCTCCTAGTTTTTAAAAAGTTTTGGTGGTCCGGAGGTTACGGTTCTTGCTTCTCAAATGCTTGAACTGTTGTGTAATGTAATGTGTAATGCTTTCTCTCAAATACTTGTGTACTTTTGCAAGTACACACACAATTAGAAACGACTTACATACGGTGCGGTATAGAAAAACATCGTAAGGAAACCTGGACTTCTACAAATATAATACTTCTATGTTTTGGTGCTGGTATTTATAGAGAACCCTGTAGCGCTCTTAAGATGATCACTAGGGTAGATTTTGTAAGGTAGAGATCCCATATTTTCTTTCCTATTCTCCCTCTGAAGCATTTGCACCCGTCCTGAATAAACTTCAAGTTTTTGGTATCTCGATCATTATACCGCCGGTTGTGTTCCCTGCTGGACATAGTATGCCACTACAATATCACGTTAATAGTTTCTATATGTATCTTCAACTTATCTTATGCAACTTATATCGTATTCCTATATTCAGGAGAATAACAGACGTGTTATCACGAAAAAAAAAAGACTGCAGATGGTGATCATCGTTCAAAAATCACCAATGAATTATATATCCATATAGCCCAAGGGCTGCAATCGATTATTAGAGTTTTAAAAATCCCTTATCACCATAAAATTGAAATCAATTACTCCTAAACCAATCATCATCGCGATCAACAAACAATTCCAACAATTATCACTTCCCACATAACTTCAAGAACATCGTCAATAATTTGCTAAACCATAAAATATAACAGGAACTATGGCAGTTTGATGCTTAAACTAAATATAATTGCAAATAAACCCTGAATACAACGGAAGATAGAAACAATGAAAATTAAACTCTCCGCTTCAGAGGACGAGACACAATTTCGATTGGAGTATTCTCTTGATCGGAAAACAAGTACGTATTCGGGTTTATGATGGTAGTACATGGCCATGTTTGTTTCTAATATAATACTTTATGGACTGTCGTGGTGGAAGTGTTTCAACTTTACTGTTTACATCCTAAGCAGTGATGTTTTCGTCGTAAAGCTTCGAAGAATCGCGACGAACTGAAGATAAGAAGTTTTCAAGCATTGTTCAGTTAGGATGCGTGCCATGTATTTATGTACGGAGATGTGACATTTAACTGTTGATGATTTTGTTATACATAATATGCTTTCTATCATGTGTTAAACAGAAATGAAATGACACTGAACTCGGATTATCTTTGGATATGAATCAGCATTGTATTCTTGGTTAGAGTCTTTGTTATTTTTGTTTAGCGTATGACTCCTTTTGTATATATATATTTTTTGTATCTGATTGTATTTGATCAGCGCCGCACATAGAAACCCAACACTAGAGGACTAACATACGTGTTGCTGGCCTGTTAAGAAGGTGACCGCTCGTTTCTTGAAGGTTTCAAACCTCCGTCGTATCAGTTCGGAAACACTGCCACACATTTTGCCTTCGTGTTTCTAAGCAGGTGGTCTTATAAAGATTGTAAGAGCCGCTGATTGCTGGACACTTCCAGTTGGCTTATTAGTAATAGAAAATCAGTCTTGTTCACCCAATGCCGTCAAATACAAAGACTTTTTAATTGTTCGTATTAGTTCTAAATTCAGTGCATAGTTTGTTTATGAAAAAACAAAATTTCGTTTTGAAACTTACTGTTGCATGAAATTGCAATATACCTATATATCAATTTGACATCAAACGTTTACGTTAACGAAATTAATAGGGAAGCGAACTCAATCATACAGATATGTAGATATTATTTTAGTCTATTACAATAAATTGAATAAATAGAGATTAAAAGTTATCGTTTAAACTACAAGCGTGAGAGAGCCATGCTTCAGCACGAATGGGTCGGCTCGACCGGAGTGATACTATGGCCTCACAGAAAACCGGCGAAAAACAACTAGAGCGTTGTGTTTCACCGTGAAAGTGAGGTTACCGTAGGCCCAATCCTTCCCCTCGCCCAATCCCTCTTAATTCCCAAAATCTCCAAATCGCGCTCGTTACTCCTCTGTCGTTGCGGGTGTCCATGGGCGGCGCTGATTGCTTACCATCAGGTAATCCGTTTCCTCGTTTGCCTACCTATGACATAAAAAAAACTTATGTATTTTACTCTACGATACGGAACACACCCTACTAACATGTCCGATTCACACTTTTAAAACACGAGTATTTTCAAACGTTATTTTCATTTGTCGCCATCCGTTTTCCAGGAAGGTAAGCTTAGCTTGTCAATACATTGACAGCTGTCATTTACAGTTGTCCTATCATTGTCATGTTTAGTATCGTCACTTTTTTTTCGATAGGCGAATCTACAATAGACTATCATTACGTGACACCAATCATAATAATGTAAAATAAATATTGATTCGAATGACACACAACGATTTTTTGTTGATTTTTATTCAAATGTTTGGTGTTTAATAATGTCGTGATGACCCGGAGGTTAAAGAGCCCGCTTCTCATGCATGAGGGTGTGGGTTCGAAACCTGGCAAGTACCAATGTGACTTTTTCCGAGTAATATGTACTTTCTATGATTATTTAGACACCACACACATACGGTGAAGGTAAACATCGTGAGGAAACCTGGACTTATAATTTCTAATTATAAGTTTGAAATCGCCAACCAGCATTGAGCAAGCGTGGTGATTATGAGAATAGGCCTTTGCTCAGCAGTGGGCACTTATAGGCTGATGATGATGATGATGATGATGATGTTTGTTGTTTATGCCTTTGACTGCCGACAGAAAACTTATGAAGGGATATTCTCCGCTAACGGAGGTCACCGGTGACCCCCATGGCGTTTAACGTGTTATACTTATGGTAACTTTGTATGGTAGCTAAGGTCGATTCTTATAACACATTAACAGGTAGAACTATACCTCGGCACGAATGGGCTGACCGGAGTGTTGGCATGACCTCACAGAAAATAAGCTTATATTTTTTTAGGAAGTAAAATATTTGAATGGCTTCCCTCGCCCATTGCTTGCTAAAAACCACCCCGTTACTGCTCCAGACCAAGGCTGCGATAACTGATTGCTCTTGCTTCGCAGCCCCGGCTTTTTATGGTAGCTGGAGTCCGTTTTGCTTAAACATTAATAGGTGGTTGAGTACTTGCCAGTCATTAATAGGCTGCATAGAAAACAGGCGAAAGACAACTTTTTTTTAAAGAAGAATATTTATTGAATATCTTCGCTTGCCCTGGGTGGACGTGTCAGACTCTTACTAACCGATCTTATTATTCTGTTTCTTCTTCTGCTCTAGGTAAGGACCTCTGACCTCTAAGGACGAGGTTACTTGAGGCACACTCCTTCGTTTATACAAAGAAAAGTCCAAGACCCCTAAAGGCTGGTTACGCCCTTGCCGCGCCGGTCTTGAAAGTATCTGCATTGCGAATTACTCACCATCAGGTAATGGCAAGTACCAATGTGACTGTTTCCGAGTAATATGTACATCATATGATTATTTAAGCACCAATGATATACGGTGAAGAAAAACATCGAGAGGAAATCTGGGCTTATAATTACTAATTATGAATTTGTCGATTAATGCTCAACCTTCTCCGTGTAGGAAGAGGCCTCTGCTCAGCACTGGGCACTTATTATCTGATGACGTCTCCATTATTGACTTTTTGATGACAGAACAGTAGTTAATCGTAACAATCTAATCTACTACCATCTAATCTACTATGAGAAAACTTACAAACAAGATGTTCATTACGTTCGACTTTAAGCATTTACGTAAGTTTTGTGCAAAGTATTCTTGATAATAACGTAATGTTGACGACACATACTATGGTACATATATCACTGTGCACGTTTAACTTGAAAATAATACAACAATTTATAACGTATTTTTTATACATTCAAACTATCAAACATGAAGCCTTTGCTTAATAGTTGTAACTAAGTATGAATACGTTAGTATTCACAGAAACTGAAAAGTTCAGAGCAAACATAATGTATTTGCCAGTGAGATGGAGTTTTAAACACAAATTGGGTCAATAAACTAATGCTAATAATTATGCAACGTTCATTAATCTTAACGCGGCTCTCGGGCGCGGTGTGCCTTTAACTTATACAATTTATAATGCAAGCTTCTCAACTGAGAATGAATAATTAGCCTTTGAGGCATCTCTATGACCTTGACATTTGGCCCTAAATTAATGAATTCCAGTAACTGTATCCCTACAATTTCGTAATCAGACCTCAGTCAACCAATCAAAATACACTTTCCGACATAACCACGTTTCACCATCAACGTTCTATTTATGAACAATTTTAAAATACAAAATCACATTCTGAAAAACAAATAAATGGATCTGATTTTTTATCAGCAAAACAATTCGAAACAAAAAAATAATATCAAAATAATCCCTAGCGATTCGTAGCGCCTACGGGACGTGGCGGCGGCGCGGGGTGGGGTCTACGCCAGTCGTAGCCCGCGCGTAGCTCGTAGCACACGCTACGTCGCACTCCGGCCGCACGAATTACAATTTTGTTGAATTAAAATTACGCATTATTGCATGTAATAAGTGTGTAATACTGTTGTGTGTTTGTGCGTACAAATATAACCGTACAGATAGTGATGTGATTGTGAACTAGTGTTGTGTATGTGCGGATGAAATCTTTTGAGGTAAATAAGAGATATTTACTATGACGATATAAGGAAAATTCTTTCTATATGCTAGGTCTACGTATTGGGGACGAGATTTTATGGCGAAACGTATAAATTTGTTATTAAAAATGTAATGAATTGTGTCTATGAAGCGTTGGCGGTATTTCTTTTCAGGCGCTTTTTGTGGGGGAAGAACGATTTCAAAGCAATTTCTTAATGAAATTGGAGATTAAAACGAATTTATCCTCTACTCAGATAACAAGTAATCAAGGTGTAGGTTTAATTTAAAATTTTAATCACATCGTCTATACGCAAAAATACTATTTAAATCTCACATTTTTATCAACAGCATACATTATTACAGCATCAAATGCACATAATGCATGTTTTAAAGATACAAACTTAAGATACTTTTGCAAATATTTTGAACATGACTTCAAAGGCTTGGTACCCAAAATAGATTTACGATATTACGCCTAGTTTTCCTCGTGATTCTGTAGAAGAATAAGAACGTAGTATTCTGTGTATTAGCTTGGAATATATTGTAATTATCTCTGTCCTTTTCAACTTTGATTCTGTGGGTGTTTGGCTTTGCTTATACACCCCTTTAACTGTACTTAAAGTTAATATAAAGATTTCTCACAATTGATAAGGGCTATCTAATAAAAGCTCTGTTTTGCTTTTGGACCGTCCGTCCATTTGGTGAGATGGTCTTTAAGTCTGATGTTATTCAATACACTTACATAGTCCAATCAATCTAAGGATATGTTTCAACACCATCATTGAAGTTATAAGATAAAATTATGCGACATGTAGTTAATACAAATTAGAGACTGTCTTTTGTGAAATTGGACCTTAGTAACTTGAATATAAGATTTGATTTTAAACCGTATCATGTTTTATAGTGATGGGTATATACAAAGAAATTATCAGCTCTTAATAGTTCTTTATTTGTCTAGGCGTTTTGCACAGTCGCCATGGTTATTTGGTATACTGATAAGAAAATACAGGTTGGCCCACTAACCATAAACAGCAGCTATTGTTATATCAAATTGTTAAGTTTTATATGATGCATATCCTTTATAACCACTGGAGAGCTCTGTAGCAAAAAAAAAAAGATAATTGTCTCTGTACCGTGAAAACTTATTTTCGTATCTACTAACTAAATAACTTTGAAAGCACTACGTGAGATGGTTTGCTACACATCCCCGTTTGTGAGGTGGGTTGTAGATCGGAGTGTAAGAGGTTCAGAGGTCAGGTTTCAGAGGTTCGTCTTAGAGCGCTGCTGCTCGATCTCTGTCAAATGTGAAACTCTTTAGTCGTCTCTTACAGTATTGATAAATTAACAAATATTTTCCAAATTGGCCCTCAGCTTACTTTTTAAAATATGCTTTAAAAGAACGAGCAATAACTCAATAAAATAAAGTATATTGGAATACAATATTTCATTTTGTTATTGCATCAATAAAATAGCAATAATAACTTCATGATAACGAAATTTTAATATATTTCAATTTACATTTTGTATCAGATTTTCTTTTTATATAAATTATAAATATGTAAAATATTTATATAATAATAATAATAATATATTGTTATTTGTTATAAATAATACAAAACTAGGTCAGTTATTTACGTATAGGACCGGTAAAAATTAGTTAAAATCTATATATCGAGGTTTTCTATGAAATGCGGTCGGCAGTTTTAGTTTTCAGACGTCCCTAGCACTGTTTCTGTTACAGCAACAGATTTCCAAAGTCCAACTCAATATGAAATTTAACTTTTGAAATTCAAAATAATCACTACATAGTATAAAACGAAGTCGCTTTCTCTGGCGTACGCGTGCGTAGTTTTAAATGACGCAACGGATTTTGATGTGTTTTTTTTGTAGATAGAGTCTATAAAGACAATGGGTTGTTTGTATAATAACATCCATTAAATAGAGAAGAAATTTAGTCTCAATGTTGCACCTATGCGAGGCCGAGGCAGGTCGCTAGTTAAGTATAAAAAGTAAAAAACTGTCAGTATATTGGACAGACCCCCAGCGCAGCTATTAGCTCGTTACAAAGTGTAGATAATAACGGAAAAACATTGTCACTTTTTTCCATCACGATCTTTATTACAATAGTTAGTTGGTCCGTCATCCGATCGTATGTTTATCGCAAGAAAATCGTTATAATACCAATTTGGACATAATGAATTAGTTGAGACGATAGTTATAAGAAACACTCTGTCTACTTAAGGACGTAGCTTCTTATTAAAAAAGAAACAAGCAACTTCACTAAAAAGACTAGCGCTTAGCTGTATTTTATTTCACATTTGAAAGGGAAGAAAACCCTTACTGAATTACGGGTTTGTTTCGCAATATCTTAATAGACATTATATGCCAGATAACTTTAATTATAATACGTAATTCGTGTGGACCATATGTCATATAAGTTTATTTGGACTTTCAATGTGAAACAGAGACAATTTTAAGTGAATACTTCGACATTGTCACTCGAGGGTCATGCCATTAGATAGCCAGTTTGTCCACGAGTGTGTCATTAAACAGACTAAGTTTATTTTTTACTCGTTGTGGCGTTGGACCACTTGATAATCTTTTTATTTGTTCCCATTATACCATTTGTATTTTGAAAGAGGGAAACCATCTTATTACGTATGAGTGATAAGAGAGAGTGTTAGACTCTTATTGACTAAAAACCACTTTATTAATCAGTTCTGTTGGGTCCCATTTGTAGTGGTCTGTTTTTTTTTAAGTTATTAGAACGTTGTCACACATTAGGATTTTCTCCTGTATCGTGGGTGCGGTTACAAACATACAATTTCACATGCACACATGCACATGTTGGCTCTTTTTAACGCTACCCTTCATATTATAATGTACTAGCTTTTGCCCCCGACTGTATTTTATATTTGAAAAATTACTTTTTCCAGATTTTTGGCTTAAAAACTATCCTAAGTCCTTTCTCGAGTTCCAAACTATGTCTGCACCAAATTTCACACAAATATGTTTAGTAGTTTAGGCGTGAAGAAAAGATAGACAGTTAGATTTGTTAAGAAGCAGGACGCTGTGTGTGTACTTTTGAAACATGATAAATTTAAGCCTTATTGAAATGAACGTGAAGGAACGATCCATTCTTGGTATTAGACAGAACAGTAGATTATTATCCGGTTGGTAACAAACTATAGTTTCTTGGAATTGAGAGATTAATTCTGAACTCATCTATCTGATCCTGCTTTCCGTGTCTTACATAAACATTATGTACGAAGTTCATATACACAAGACAAAAGGATCAAGTATGAGCGTGTTAAGGTATCAGATTTGTTGACCACTATTTTATCAATAAAATTAAATAAAAAATTGTGAAATTATAAATTTTTCATCTTGGCTTTTTGGAGTTCTGAAGGTACCCAGTCATGAACAATTTTTTTATTTACATAACCCAAGAGTTCGATTGGTAGAGAATCCCTATGGCGTTAAGGTTACGGTTAAGTACAAATTGATTTTGAGTATGATTCGTTTAAAAAACAACCGTGATAGAGAAATAGTTGAAATTTGGACAAAATTATTAAGTACCTAATTATTTATTTCTGTTTATCGCTGTAACAGGAGATACTAAAAACCAAATAAATAATTTAAACTGGCTCCCTTAAAACAAACCTGATTTTGTTAAACCTCTAGTCAGTGAGCGTAACATACATAGGTTTTTTTTCCTTAAGGTTGCTGGAACATATCTTTTTTAGCCATTCTGTCCCATCAGACGTCATCTTTTGACGCAAAGTCTTTTGTTGTTTTATATCTTTTCTTGGATAACCTACGCATCTCTATTTTTGTTTCATCTTCTGAATTCTGGACGGATTCTATTTTACTCGTCTATGTTCTAATTTCATGAATGGCATACCAGTTCTTTATTGCTTTATAATGGAATTACTAAGAAATATGTATACATAATAAGTAGCTAAGCACAACGTTGTTATATTAAGTACTTGTATGCGAAGGTACAAGTATTTAGCAATCTTTATACTACTATCGACAATGTGTGTGTTTATTGTGCCTTCAATATTGTTCACCTTTGTTGTTTACCAGACATGCATAGGCTACGAGAATTGTTTTACGCATGAAGTGGGAAGGTTTGTTTATCACTTTTATAGTTAGTATATAAACCCCAAGCGAACGCCGGGGCGCACTTATTGTTCTGCTCAAGTTTCACATTTGTAATATTAGTAGGAAGAGGCTATATGTTTGTGGATACGAATTCGGAATAAAAGTAAAGTAAGTGATTATGTGTGTTATAATTAAATTAAATTATGCTTAGTACGTTATTATTCAACCTTTGATACATTCAAAATAAAAAATTGCTTTATTTTTTTTCTTCAGCATGTTTCATTATCCTCTTTAATTCAGTTTCAAAGAAATGTCTTGTTGATTGAGCTGTTTTGTTTTGTTTCTATCTTAGTACGAGATCTAATTGTAAGTAAACTATTTTTTTAAACTATTATTATTGTGAGCAACGTGTAAATTTATTGACTTATACCTTTTATTTCTTAAAGGTTAGGGTGTATTTTCGAATGGTACCTTTATTTGGCATTCCATAACGTTCATACAAATTTACTGAAACTTTTTGAAGTGCTTCGAAATTCGAAATTTCAAATGCTCCATGAGGAAACTAAATACTAAGTTTAAATTTTGTTCGATCAATAATTCAGCTGTGCTTTTTTTTGTCTGTGATTGAGCCAGTAGCATAATAACAGTTTTGTATTCTACCTATTTTCAAAAATCCGGAATTATTAAAACGACAGAATTATTTATATGATAAACGGAAAACAATTCAATATGAATCGATTCACAAGGCCACCTTCAAACGAAGATATTATCATTTGTAATATACTGAAGTAGAAACAAATAGTCCAAGGACACGCTCGATTCGATATTGAATTAATTATCTTAAAATTATAGGAATTTGGTGCATTTTCGAGTACATAGCAAGGTTAGGTTAAGGATATGTATAAAGAGGTTTCATGAAAGAGGTTGGTAATTTCATAATATAACCAAAGATTTTCTCTGTTCTTTGTCTAGAACTTTGAAATTGATAAGGACCTGTTTTACGAAGGTTGAATAGCCACTACAATATTATAATCTGAAAAAATTGAAAATAGAACGTTACTTGTATCTGCAACATATGTTTACGGAGTAAGTTACATGGCGGTGGTGAAACATGCAAAAAAAGTTAAAATATTTTATGAAAAATTTAAAAAAAATTCAATTTGTTTAAAAATATATCTTTTAGATAAATTTTAAATATAATTTGAAGTGTACCCAAATAAAAAACGTTTCTAATTGGTATATACCTTTTACAAAGGTTATAATTCCAGTGAGGACGTATTTTTAGGACTTATTAAAATTTAATAGTCTTCGTGTAGTTTCAATTTAATCAAAAGAAAACCTACATCATAATTTAAAAACACATAATTTAAAACTATACCCATCTCTTTTTAACCAAAAACCCCCACAATCAATTCCTCTCTTTCTAACGATACTATTAACTAAACTCTTTGTAGATAGCCAACACGACAAAAACAGTATAACTACCTTACGAAATTCATACAATTCTAACCAGTTTAGTTATTTGAATAAGGTTTATATTTGCTTGCTTATATTAAGCTCTAGAGATTTTATGTCGTTGATAGCTTATGATTAAGTTTACATCTAAGTTTCGTTCTCGGGAGGCTGTAGGTAATTGAACTGATACCTTGGCTTTGTCTAGTTCCTGATATAAATAGGCAAGCTTATCGCAAGTTTTATCATTTTATCAGAACTTGCTCTTATCATTGTAGTTTTGTAATAGGTTTGTCGAGAGTAGTTCTAACTAAGAAACACTATTTTGATAGGAATGCCTGCCTATGAATAATAAAATGATTATGTTAAAAATTTTGAGCCATTTGTGATCAAAATTTCTGGGCTCTGAGGGTCATAGTGAATACACTGTAAGCTTTTGTTCTTGCAAATGTTAGATGTAGGTTATAAGTTTGGTTTACACACATGTAAAATAGTGTATTATTTTGGCTTTTTTGTTGTCAGGGGAAAATCATCTAATGACTTCTCCTGCCCAGGGTAACGCGAGAGTGTCAGACTCTTACTGACTAAAAACACCCTCGTTTTTTCTCCTGTTCTGGACCGAGGCCGCGGTAACTCAATCATGGCATTATTTTGGCTTCAAAAGTTAGCTCAGGGTCTTCTAATAATTCAAATACTCACACTTTTTTAAAGAGCAGTGATTTGTAAAAAGTCGTTCTACAATCAACCATGACTTGTAACGATTTAACAGGAATACAAGTACTATCATAACATAGCCAGCTTTCTTAAATTTTTGAATAGTAGTAGTACTGAATGAATTGATTGCTGCTTAAGAATAAGAGTCCTATTTTGACTCGAAACTAGTACAGTTTTTCTCAGATTATTCAAGTAAGTAATTCGTTATTTTCAATATATATGTATGTATGTAGGTTTCTTATGATCTGTGAATTACGAACCTCTTGAAAATCAGTACGTACATATAAAGAATTCTCCCCAAAAACTTACACAGTAGCAGTAGATTTACTGCAAGTGAATGTTACCTGAGACTGGTTCACAAAGGGGTCGTAAAAACGTCACCGGCCATTATAAATCACATCTATTACCGGAGGATTTTGTGAAACTATGCCCCGTGAATTTACTACCAATAGTTATGAATATTTTGAATGATAATATAATAAAACATCAGTAGTTTATTCCCTATTGAGAAGTGCAGAAAGGTATGTTACAACAATATTTGTTGGCGTTGTTAATGTGCTCAATGGGGTTAGATGTTTCATATGGGGTTTATGAAAATTCTTGTTTTATTTTTATTTTGGATGGCAAACAAAAAGATGTGAAAGAAATCCTTTAATTTCTCATTCTTCTTTCTTTAAATCGGAGAAATAACTCTTTAATAAATCTACGATCAGTCTAGCAGATCGGTTTACAACTTACATAAGCTCGAGTAATCAAAGTATTTTAAATACAAATAAATTTCTGGAAACCACATCTAAGTAGGTTTTAGAGAGTTTGAGTATATTCTTATTTCTTAAAGTCAGTTAAAAAGTAATTATTCAAAAAAAAACCCTTGACATTATTAAGTAACAGTTGCCCAATTAAGGTAACAATGGTACAGTTGCAGATATCAAACATACAAGAAAACCTTTCTATTGAAATTCTTCATCGATCGTTTGAAATACGAGTCAGATATAATGTTTTTGCCATGTCTCTGACATCACCTATTTGTCAATTTAGTTCAGAGCGAAGCAAACGTCCGAAGCCTTTGGTTCACACGATCACACGTGACCAGCAGTCCGCTCAATTTGTTTTGAGCACCTCACGGTATGTACCGTCAGCATTCCAACTAGTTTCTATTTCTGTAGTAGTCAGTACTATATTTGAAAAGAAAAATTTGGTTTGATTTATTGATTTTTTTTTGCAAATTTTTTTTTGTTTATTTGAAAGAATTTTAGTAATTGATTTTAAATTTGTATTTTTGAGGTAAATAAATTATACGTTTCCAGTGCTATTTTAAAGACTTTATATTTATTTTTGTTTATTATATAAACTATTTCTTGTCATTGCAAATTAAGCCTTGATGGTTTCAGATCAACAATTGGTCAATGTCAAAAAATCACTCCATATTTTTGGTTATTTTAGTCTTACAGTGTTACTTAGTGCTTAGTGTCTCGAATTAAACCAACAAAAAATGCAAATTTTCTCCATTTTAATTAACCATTAATCACTTTTACACTGTTAATGTGCACTTCCCTTTGTCAATTATTTATAACGAGTTATTTTTCAAAACAATTATAAGCAGTGTATAGGCTATCCATACTGTTGTTATCTTATATGTGGTTATCGGGTCTGCAAACACTGAGCTTGCGAGTTTGAAGTCTGATGTTCTGTTAGCGGTCAGTACTGTGTTACGGGGCGTCCAGTAATTGTTATTAGTTCTCTAGATACACTGAGGTAAGATTTGTGGTGTGTTTCGAAGCGGGAGAGAAGGGATATTGACCTTTGTCCTGTCCTTTGTCCTATAGGACAAATAGTAATACGTACTATTGTTATTTCTGCTGGCGTAGATAGAACATACTTGTATTTGCTTTTTATGTGATAGGAAAAATTAACAATCGGATTTCTTGGTGGTAAGAAATCCTCGCCCTTCATGGACACCCGCAACATTGGAAATGTCTCACCGGCCTTTTAGATTATTAGTGATTCAGAGATTTAGGGATTGAGGAATAAGGATTAAGTCTTCGGTAACCTCGCTCACACTGCGAAAGAAACACAATGTTATTGGTATTTTGTGATGTTGTAGTTTCCTGGTCGAGTCGGCCCATTCGTGCCGATGTCCTGTTCATGTGTGATACGTGCATAGCTCTCCCACACTTAAAATATTAGGAAACGTAAAACCATTCCCCCCTGTCGCTAAATCTCCGAAATCACCTAAAGGTCGACAATTGCTTACCATAAGATAATCCGTCTGCTCGTTTAAAGTCACATAAAAAATATATTCTTAGAAGTACCAGGTGTTATCTTGTATAGAAGAAAAACTTTAATGATAAAATCAAACTACTAAAATGGATTTACTTACTTATTTGTTCGCAGACACTTTTGTCAGTTTGTCTCAAGCACTCAATTTTAGAGATAACTTTTATCTCAGCAATAAATCGTCACTTTTCACATAATTTCCACATAAAGAACAAATCAAAAGAAATAAAAAGAACTATTGATTGAATCGTTAAATTTATTCGTCAAATCGAAGTACCAGAAAAAAAACTGAGTGGTCTCTAGAAAATTGAACAACGATTTTAGACCTTAGTTGTTCTAACAACATCAATTTAGTGTTTCTCTTACAGTCTTTTCATCAAATCCGAAGTTCTTATGTCCAAAAATAGTTTCATTCTAACCACATTTACTAGGGATACATAAGAAAGCACTTAGCCTAATAGTTTATCCTCACTCCCTGAGGTAACGTACAGTGTGACGTCACATTATTATGTTGTGATTAGAAGCTTATTGTTCGAGATGGCCATTGACACTGAATCTCGAATATTTTATAGGTTATATTTCAGGTTAGTGTGCTTGAAGGAGTATTTTTCTATGTTTTTCGGGTTGAGTGGTGTCCATAGCATTTGAAAATACATATATCAGTCAGTCATGTACAAGTATATTGTTTGTTGATGATTATGATGTTTCATAGTCTGTGGAGTCGACGACGACTACTTAATACTACAGAAATTAGTCATATGTTTTTAGAATGTGAATGAACGTGGTAGCTGGGTAAACAGCTGCCGTGCAATGTGCGAGTTCGATTCACGCACAGAACAACTCTTTATGTGATCAACAAATGGTTGTTCCAGGTCTGAGTGTGATGTATGTGTAAATTGTATATTTGTTAACGCCACCACTATACAGGAGATAGTCCTATCCATATAAATAATTAAATATATAAGTAAAAAAAAATAAACAAAAAAATTATATAAATAAATAATTACAAAATTGATGTATTGTATGGGACAATAAAATTGATGTCATATTTTTTTAAATTCGCTAGAAAAATGCAACATAAAACATTATGAGGATTTTTTAATTGAAAACTTTAATAGATTTATTATTGGGATCAATTCTTTATTTTTATTTCGATGATTTTGTAACTATTTCAACAATGAATTCACCGATGGAAGCATGGTTGTTAAGCGTCAGGTTTGTGAATCGATTTGTAATTGGATTTTTTACAATAGCACGAAGTCTGGAATTGCACTCGATATCTGGTTGTATGCTTCTCCTTCTATTACAATGGAAAACGAAATGTCTGTGTTGTGTATAGCATAGGCACTGTCTTTACCTTTATACCTATATACTTAACAAAAATAAACTTAAGAATGAAGATTGTTTAATAATTTATCTTTACCTAGGTACAAAAATAATTTGATATTATTAAAGAAAATTATGTCACAAATGGACCTTCTCAACAATATTTGCATTGTATCTTAACGTATGAGAGATGTTACCAAAGGCCCATTTCTTTCTCTCTATCTTTTTCCAATTCCCTTCAAAAACTCCAGTATTGCGGTCGGCCATGTTTGGTGCCGATTGCCGAGCATCGGGTGATCCGTCTGCCCGTTTGCCATCTTATACCATAAAACCTGTTTATTGTTCTCAGCAAGAACTAGACAGCTATAAAATGTTTGGTCTTTTCTCGCTAGAAAACTCTGACCCTAATGTGGGTTAAAAGACAATTTGTTTCATGATTACGCACTGTAGTGGCTAAGGCACACTTGATTGGCTAGTTCCCTGCACCCTAGCTCCCTAGCTCTCTAGTTTGTCTAAACCCAACGCCGGTCTGTTTCTAATTGAATCCTTTAAACAATTTTGTTCAACAATTGGTTTGATTTGTTTTTTAGTTCTTTACTTTCACTGTTTGTTTCAAAGGGTTTGTGTTCTGTTGTGGAAACGTTGTGTTTTTGTAGGTCATTGTTGGTTGTTTAGTTTTGTGTGATATCGTATCGGGTGTGCCTAAATTTATAAGGGAAACACAAACAGTTTTAGGGCTCAACTAAAATTTTTTATATCGAAATTATGAATTTGATTTTTCCCTGTCATTTGTATTGATCAGGAATAAGCATCTGGTTCGATTTCTGAAAGGAAGTGTTGTTTGAGTAATGCTAAGTTGCAATAAACACATAATTTGAAATAACGCCTCATAAAAATGTGCACATTTTATACAAAATGCTGCACGTCGATTCTATAAAATTTGTTTTATTTTGAATCTTGTTCGAGTGCGAAGTGAGCGTCGAAGTGACGGAGTAATTAAATTTTAGAATGCCACTTTTAACGTCATCTCATACTTTATCTATCAAAATGTTGCTGTCAATTTAGTTCAACTCGCAAGTGTAGCGCTAGTGTACTACTACTCACAGCGAAGTTTAGAATGAAGTCTTACAGAATCACATCCCTGGTCATTATTTTTTTGGTCCTTTCACCCACCCTTTCATTTTAATCCTTTTCATTTCAAGCCTCGAAAATGGTAATGATAAATCTATTTCAGAAAGCAGTTTCTTGAAACCCATATCTTAATTTTGAAGGAATTTGTGACTTAGTGTTATCTCTGTACCTGAAAAACTACCCGAGGGTATGTGCGTATCGAAGGACCAAAATCGCTTCACTGCACACCCAACACTACTCGTGAGTCATAAATCAAAGCTAGTGCTTACAAAACGATCCCTCTGCCAGAGACTTCCATTTTAGACAACTTAGATCGGTACTGAAGATACCTCCAATTTCTAAGAGCTCCCATTCTCAACAAGTCAACCATAGCTCTTTGTCCAAACTCAATAGGTAAAATGGTCGAACATTATTCAATATCAGTCCCTAAAGATGTTACAGAATACGGAATCAAGGGCTAACTCATTCATAATTCAGTTAATTCTAAGTGCGTCGCTTCTTTTTTCTTTTTAACTCGTAAACAACTTTGTGTCTCCAAGGAATGCTTGGATTATGAATGCAGTATTTTATGATGCCTCTTAAAGCAGTCTTGGGAGGGTGGTCGCGAAGTTTTGACGATTTGCACGAGTTTTCGGGCTTGATTTTTGTTTTGACAGATTTCTGGGTAGCTCGGTATTTTTTGTTTGTAAATGAAGGTGTACTGCTGTTGTGAAGGACGTTTTTATGCATAACTTTTTGCTGCTTGACTTGATTTTATTGGAAATGTTTTCATATGTATTAAATAGTATTGCGCAGTGTTTTAGTGGCAATATTTTTATCGTTTAACCGTGTTTCTTTGACGTTTTTATTTAATACATAAAAAACAACATGAAGCAAATATTTTTATTCATGATTTATAATTAAGTAAATCAGAGTGATCAATTGAGTAAAGAGACGCAATGTTCGCTGAACTAGCCTCAAGTCTTCCAACCTCTAAATTCTTCAGCGTTCTCATCCTGACAAGACAAATACAGGGCATTAGCAACTACTTCGTCTAATTTGTAAGTGTCAAACTTCAAGTAATGTGTTTATACTGAGTTAGTGGTGGCAAGTCTCGTATTTGCTTCGTGGGATGGCGTCGGGGTCCAAAACTGTTCCTGGACTTTACTTAAGGCTTTCCAGTTCATGACAGGCCTCATTTATGTCAGTGTAAGACTATTGTCAGATTAGAGAATAGTTTAACGTTACTGTTTGAATTAGGGGTTATGATTTTATGATCAGATTTTTCGTGGAAGACGCTTATGTTTATTAGTTGATGTTTAGAGGTGGATATGATGATAGTTAATGATGATAGATAATAGTTAATAAGTTCTAGTCTTTTGTTGATTGATTAAAATGTGATTGGACATAATTAAGTTGTGTATTCGAATGTATTTAAATAATTTTAAGGCAAAAAAATACAATGTCTAGAAACAGCACCAAAATAGATACTTACGTGCTTGGATCAGAAGTGTGTTCTATTTAAAACTGCACAATGAAAAAATTCAAAGCAAAACATTAATTAAAAACTATACACTATCCCCGATACTAAGCATACTACAAAGCGAATTGTAGAAAAAACTGAATAAATCCTCGCGTATTGGAATGCGAAATTCTCAAACGCTAGTAATAAATATGAAATACCTCATGATTGCTCTCTCTCTAATAAATAACACACGACTATTTGCTATTCCTTTGAGTAAAAAAGATAGAAGAAATATAATTCATATGTACTTACAAAGTACATAATGTTATTTGGCCGACCTCTTGAGAAAGGTCGGCTTTTGAAAAAGTATCGAGATGAAAATGCTATAGATGTTAAGTAATTCTTTTATTTATTACCGTTTTTCTGTTCTACTTTTGATGATCATTGACTATTTATGCGAGTGTGGGCGTAGTACTTCTTTAAAGATGGAAAGATGAATGTTTTCTACCTTTGGGTGTTATACGAGTAACATCCTGTGTATGCGTGTGTGTGTCTTACTCAAGTTTAGTTTTAAAGTAATGAAGTAAAGCAATTTTAGAACTGGAAAACATTGTCAAAATTTCCTTATTTATAGATAGCAGGTCTATCATCAAAGAGCGAGTGCCTAGTCCTTTTATTTCCAACGTCATCATGCAACGCAATTTTCAATTAAAATATGAAATCTGCCAGAGGTTTGAACTAGACACTCAATGTTAGATACCAAGAGCTGCAACCACTCTACCCCATCCAAAATTCAACATTAATATTCATAGACATAATTCTACCTCTACTAGATCAACCCTAGTCCCATGTGGGTCGTAGATCCCACCCACCACTTATCACACGAGGAACAAAGTACCCAAACCCACTTATCTCTCACATATTGTATCCATGAAGTCAAAATAACAAAACATAAGGTTTCTCTGTAAAAGAGTATTGTGTTCTTCTATAACTCACAGTGCTCTTGTCAGGGTTACGATCTCTAAATCGGTGCTATAAATAGTTGAGGAGACACTACTTTGGGAGCTCCCTGTGATAAAGTAGTAAGTTAAACAAGATGGTCGTGGAGACAGTGTTTTTAAAATGCTTTTGTTTGAGGTGCAATTCTAAGAGAGATGTACGTGTTTCGCCCGTTCTGATGCTGTGTGTACTGTGATAAGGGCAGGGAAGACTATTACCGGAAACAGTGCATTTGTAGAACAGTTCTTCAGAACTATATTGTACGATCCATGTGAAATTTGACAATGCCTTTACGAAATTTGAAGTCTCGTGGATACTTGAAAGCAATACACCGACTGACTACTCGATTTTATGTTCCCAAAGAGAAATATTGTTTCCAAATATGTCCATTTTAGAACAATACATTCTTATGCATCAGGTTTTTATTTACTAGGTCTGAAATGTTCAGTTTGCTAATCTGTTACGGTCTTGTGCGTGAGTCCCCCGATGTAGGGTCGTTGAGCCCCTAAGATGGGGTTGAGCTTCACTATGACTAATTCATAGCTACCGACCCGTCCCTACCGATGGACCCACTCAAATCTGCACGCTTCGTTCCTTGAAACGTTATTCTAGAGAAATGTTTCCTGCCATACCATGAACTTTGACATATTTTGTATCTATGATGTATAGAGGAAATAATATAACGTCAATTTGTTTTTTTTAACAAACAGGAGTATTTGCTTCATTTTGTTCTTAGTTTTTTACTTTGTACTTCGTTCAAGGTCAACTATAATATAATATGACATTGATTAGGCATGTTGTTAAAATATAAAAGTAAAAAAAAATTACATAGAAACGTGCTTTCACATAGAATTCTAAAATTATGCTATTAGAAAACAAACATTATTTATACGAAACTTACATTCATAGAATCCAAACAAAGAATTACAAAAACTTTCATTCAAAACCCTCAACGAAACTTCACGGCTCTTTGAAACGATACTCAAAAATTCTTTAACTGCGCTCTCATGGGACTCTATGCCGCATCCACAACGTTTAAATCCTTGGTATCCATTACCAGATTGCTATGTACTGACACGTACTGTCGTTTCAGAGAGGCTTTCGTTATGCTTGGTGTTTCAAATATCTTCAAAGGGAACTTGGAGTGAAGTTGTATAGCCATTTTTCATTTAAATAATAAATGTAATGGTTGCGTATTGCTGTGTTTTTGAGTCGAAAAATATTCATATTGATTAATTATTATAAGATTGTTGATGAAAACGTGCTTACTAGTGATGTTTTTCGAAGGGGGTAATGTATAAAAGGTGGTTAATACGTTTCGAAAATTAATTTTTTAATAGTTATGCTGCCTTTAATTCTAATTGTGCAGTAAAATTAGTGCCAGGTCAATCATCTTAATTTATGTTCTCAAAAAACTTATATGGCATATAGTTTATACAATTCACGTTCTGCATTCAAATTGGTCTGTCCATGTCCATTTAGATATAGTGAAACAAGCCCTTAATATAATTGAAATCATTAAACTTGAAGAGTTAAATGACAATTCCAGAAAACAACTATTTTGATAAGGACCAAGATTACTCGTATAAGAAACATTCGTACATGCGTATCGAAAGGAAGAAGTAAAAGCGAAACAATTCAATATAGTGGACAAATATATCCCAACCGATCATCCAAGAATATCTTTTGTAATGTCAAAATCTTGCGACGGAGCACTCAGCACGCCAATTAGGTTTTCAAACACAGCTATATTCCTAATTCGGCGTCTCAAAGGACCACAAACTTAAATAATACCCAGTTGTCCTATATTTGTTCCGTCTCTATTGCTGAGGTAAATAAGAGTACCTAAGGGACCTCTATGTCTGTTTGTGACAGCTCTCATTGTATTGTAATAATACCACCGTTCTACGGAATTCAGCTTATCTTAGAATTTTTATTCTGTTTTATATATTTTTCAGGTAAAAATAGTTGGTGTAATTGTGTTGGGGAAAGGTTGTTCGGAAAATGGAATGGAATGTCGTTAATTTTTTTTTCGTATTCCTGATATTTTATGTGTATTTGTGAACGGGAAAATATGGGATGTGTTTTATTATAGCATTTTGTCTGAGGGGTTTTATTGCGAACTAATGGCATGCTGTAGAGGCTTTTCGTATTAAAATAGCGTTTTATTGTTTATAGATGGGTGATTTTTATAGTGATGATGTTTATAAAAGGATTGACCAGATTTTCTAGGCTTATAGGTTTTATTTAAATAACATGTAAAACTTTTATGAAGATATTCTATTATGAATTTGATAAAGCTGAATTATGACGATAAAGGTTTTATTTCTTCATAAAAATGGTTAGAATGCAGTTCAAAATAGAATTAGTATAACTACAGCTACAGCTGCTACACTATACTTTATCCAAACAAGCTATCACTCCCAAAAGCCAGATTATAAAATATTCTCATTTTACTTTTCAAAGCCCAAAAGGCTTAGTGTTATGATGTTAATTCAATTACATTATCAGGTAAGTAAAGTTAAACAGTACGTTAAATTGCGTACCGAAGGATGTACCTGGCCTTTTATTTTAACTACGTGGTTAGTTCGTAGGTTGATCAAAAGGTTTTGATACAAAATCCAATCCCTAATTTAGTCTGATATGTATGGGGACGAGTATTTTAATGAAGCTATTTTTAAATAAGTTCGTTGAACTTTCTACTTTGTGTTTAAATGAATAGGGTTTTAATTTTATTGAGCTTTTGTTTTGTATCTTTGGTTAAGATTGCGTTGGTTGATTGTGTAGGTACTATTTTGAGGTAGACTGTCTCGTGTACTAGGCCGTCTACACTTGCCTTACGTTAGCACATATGACGCATTATTTTGTACCTAGATCGTTGTGATTTCGGCTTTATCAATAGCGAAATGCGAACCATTCTGTCGGCGAAATATCCATAGGCGCAACGTTCTATCGACGAATCACTCAAAAACCAAACGTCCTGTCGGTGAACAGTCCACAGGAGAAACGACTGTCGGAGAACGGTTGCAGAATCGAAATAGAGAGCCAAGCTACGATCATCGTCTGTTGAAAACAGAGGTAATTAAAAAAAACATCACTTTGTGTGAATCTGGGTAGCTTTTGACCGTAAATTGTATGTTTGTATGTTTACGATACAGGATAAAATTCAAGTGATATCAGCAACTGCTGTTACTATTTGTTGTTATTTTTATTTAATTTTTTTATGTTATAAGTCGGCAAACGAGCAGACGTATTACCTGATGGTAAGCAATCGGCGCCGCCCATGGACACCCGCAACACCAAAGGAGTTACGAGTGCGTTGCCGGCCTTTTAGGGATACGGGTTCCGGATATAAGGATCGGGAAGGGGCGGGATTAGGCCTCCGGTAACCTCACTCACACGGCGAAACACAACGCTGTGGTTATTTCACGCCGGTATTCTGTGAGGCCGTGGTATCACTCCGGTCGAGCCGACCCATTCGTGCCGAAGCTTGACTCTCTCACACTTAATGCTTCGTACAGATCTGCCCATTCTTCCTAACCTACTGGTTAATAAGATAGAGGAAAGCCTTCATTCGTCTGTTTATATATTATGTTTAAACAATTTAACCTACTTCAGTAAATAAATACAAGTAGTTATATTATGTTACGTTAACATACAACAGAAGTTGTACACAGAAATAGTTGCACAACCAAAACTGAGCTAACACTTTTATTTGTAATAGAAACTTTTTAACCGACACGCCGCATAACATGGAGTGGCTAACTTTTCAAACTTTTACATTCTACTACTAGTTTCTGAACGTTGCTTTCTGAATTCATCGATTATATTGTATGCAATATTCTTTGTGCTTCGATTTTTAAACTTGTTTTTCGATTGTTGTTTTTGAAGTTTACCTTTTTAAGCGTGGGTTCTCTATGTAAATCGGTTGGTTTGAAGAGTTTTAGTTTTAGTTCGGAATAGAATATCCAGGTTTCATAGTGTAGAGAGTAAGGGAGACGAACTAATTTGTATTTGTAATAATTTTTTATTTACAATTATTTTTGAATGGTAAATTTCACGAGACAATTAATAATGGGATTGAAATTATTGACTTAACTGAGTGCCTGTATAATGTGCAAGTAGAGCTTTCTTCAGTTAATTCACGTGAGTTAGTCGTTGTTATCAATTATATAACCAGTTTTAGCACATTAATCTCCTAAATCTCTCATTGCTAGGGATAGTTGGCAACGCACTTGTAATTTTTTTTTATGTAATATGTCGGCCAACGGTCAGGCGTCCTACCTGATGGTCAGCAATAAGCGCCGCCTATGAACACCCGCAACACAAGAGTTACGAGTGCGATGCCGACCTTTTGGGGATTAGGGATTTGAAGATTTAGGTATTGTTGAGGGATTAGAAGAGGAGAAGGATTGGGCCTCCGGTAACCTCACTCACTCAAGATGGCTGGCAGGAGCTGGATGCGAGTGGCCGAAGATCGATCCCAGTGGCGTGCAATAGGAGAGGCCTATGTCCAGCAGTGGACTGAAAAGGGCTGATGATGATGATGATGATGATGAACCTCACTCACATGGCGAAATACAACATTGTGGTTGTTTTTACACGTCGGTTTTCTGTGAAGCAGTGGTACCACTCCGGTCGAGTCGACCCATTCGTGCTGAAACATGACTCTCCCACACTGTGTGTCCAAAGTGTTGGACACATTATTAAGACTTAAAAGAAATGCACTCGATTATAAAGTATATAATCTTTAAACAGCCGGAGTTCCAAATATTAAAAGTCTTTTCTTAAAATAGTATTCAATATAACTCCATTCAAACACATAAAGTTCGTAGTGTAAATGAATAAACACTACTACGTATATACATTTATCACACCACATTCCTTCCTTCCTATTCCCACCTTTATTAAACAGTTTTAGAGTTGCACTAAACACAAGCAATAAACATATCTCGAGCAATCGCAAAACTAGAGGTGCGCGTACGTTCAGCGCCAATTAAATTCCACGTCACAGGTCTAATTTGTAAGCGAGGGCGAACAAATTGTATGTATTGAGAATGGTTGGGAAGAGTTATTTGAGTGATATCGTCTTACATAGGAGGTTTGTGGTCCAAGTTGGAAGATGTCGCGGTTTTATGTTGTCTGTTTTTCGAGTGAGTCGGTATGCTGTTATATGACTTTGTAAAATTAAACAAAATATCCTTTATTATAACGTTCGTGAGACATTCTAAATTAATGATTATGTTTTCGGCTTACCCACCTAATAATTTGACGAGATACTCGACTAGTTTCAAGCCATGCTAGAGGCCCATATTCATGAGCAGCATTCCGCGACACGCCACGCGGCGACTGTCGCGCTGCGAATGGTTACTCGAGTCTGCGTGCCCAACGCGTCCTCTGCCGGGATTCACGCGCACTTTCTTCTATCCGTGGCGTCGGCAGCGACGGCGCTCGCGACACTGTTGGTACGCTAGACTCGCCCGCCTGCTGCTGTGTTGGTGTTGGATTCAAATGCTCATGAATATGGGCCTCTGGCGTGGCTTGAAACTAGTCGAGTATCTCGTCAGATTATTACGTGAGTAAGCCGAAAACATAATAAATAAAGATATCCTTTGACGTAGTAAAATAATAATTCTTATTCTGTAGTTGTATCGTTTACGTCCGCTCATGCATGAGAAGGGCGGGGGGGGGTTGTTCGAAACCTATTAAGTCACTCTAACAGACGGTGAAGATCGTCGTGAGGAATACCTGGACATAATATTTCAAATTATCAGTTTGAAATCGTCAAATTGTCTTCAGCAAGTCTGTTAATGCTCAAACCTTGGACACTTATTGGTGTTGTTTATATGTGTGTGGTGTGTGACCTCGGTTAGGCGTACAACATGTACAATTTCTATAATAAAATCGTCATTTTAAATCTGTGTCTTTACTCCATAAATATTTATCTTCAAAAATAATATTCATATTTTGAAGAAAAAATTTGTTTGTTTGTGTAAAACAAACGAACCTTGTTTATGGGTATATACAATACACGTGCCGTGTGTTAGTACAGTCGTCATCACTTCACAGTTAAAGTTCCTCCCTTTAACAGATCCGTCATTCATTACGTAGGGTGAGAGTTCAAATTAAGTGTTTATTAGAGCAATATATTTCTTAGACAGTCATTAAAATTTGTATCATGTTACACAGTAGAGGCGCGTGCAATGAGATGGGGTGAGCATTTATCAATTACATTTAATTGTTTCTCTGGCTTCGTTGGAGAAAGGAGGTATTTTGTTTTATGAACTCTTTGACTATAACACTAGTGATGGCTGTAGGTACAGAAGTCATAGAAGTCATCCAATGATTTTCCCCTCACAAAAAAGGTATAGTTACAACATTTTCAGAAGATTTCCTGGGTAAACATAACCTTAATGAGGTAAACAAATAAAGTTATTAAAATACGCTTACTTTTGCGAAGGTACACTTGGAACGTTATTGCCCAAATGCAAGATAATATAAGGCGGAAGTTGTCTGTCTGTTAAGCTACTCTTGAGTAGTTCTATTAGACCCAAAAAAAATACTTTTTGTCAAAAATTATACTATAAAATAACCTAGCTAATGCACAAAAGCATTTAACAGTTTTCTTATACCTTGGACCACACCCTAACATTAGGCTGTGTTTCAAGTACCTGTCGTCACGCTCGCGACTTGTTTACGTCACGCTGTGACTCCGTCTCGTGACGCTTTGTGTACCAGCCTTTATTTTCTCAGCTACTCGAGTTTTTCAGTTAGCATCATAATAATAAGCACTTCTTATGTCTGAAAGTTCGTCGTGGTCGCCTTCCTGGCAAGTACCAATGTGACTTTTTCCGAGTCATATGTTTTTTCTATGATTATTTAGACTCCAGTTACATACTGTGAAGAAAAACAACATAAGGAAGCGTGCAGAGGCCTTGGCTTGCAGTGGACTCTTACAGACTGATGATGTATGATGTATAGTATGTCTGAAAAGCGACGGTTGTAGTAGGAGTAAAACATTTAATTGTTATGAATTTTATGGCACTTATTACAGTGTATGTTAGGTTCAAAATGATTATTCGTAATAGTTTGACAGGACTTGTGCCTAGGTGGTACAATTTCCACACGGAAAAACTTTTATGTGATCAAAATCATTGTTGTTCTGGGTCTGGTTGTGATGTGTACGTATGTGAAAAAAAAAACAACATGGTGCAGTGTTTTTTTTTTATCAAAAAAGTTTCGTTCTTTTCGACTTCTATTCATCATGCACAGTGAATATCTATCATCACTGACGGATTGTCTGTTCAATCGTTTTTTTTTTATAAAAAGTGCTTCTTATATGATTTTATTTCAAATTAACTTTCTCATTGTATCTCAAAATGTTCTTGGAAAGACGATGTTACTATATTAGCAACTAGCTGTCGCCCACGGTTTCGACCGCGTGGCTTATAAAAAGTAGCCTATATGTTAATCCAGGGTTTCGTCTATCTATACACCAAGTTCTAACCAAATCCTTACATCTTTCACATTTTTAATATTAGTAGGATTATCTTCTCTAATGACATTTGAACAGATGACAGATATCACAGTAACAAAATAAAGGAAATTAAAAGAAATAACTCAAACAAATTTACTTAGTTAATACTTAATGTTCATTAAAAAGACAATGTCCAAGTCAATCTATTACAGCTGACACACGGTCGACTGGGTATAATTAATTGTACCTCTCCACATCCACGTGTAAAACCTTTAAACGATGTTAACATTTAAAATAACATTCAACAACACAGTTTAATTTGTACCCCGAAAAGGTTAGCCAGTGAATTTGACGTGCACATCCCTAGTTCAGATTAATTCTAAAAAGCGAACCTACTCGGAAATAAGTAGGATCATGTTCTGAGTTAAGACCTGAGTCCAGGACATTTAAATTTTTTTTTGTGTTTTTTATGTAATGGATCGGCAAACTAGCGGACGGATTACCTGATGGTAAGCAATCAGCGCCGCCAAGTGCGTTGCCGAACTTTTGGGGATTTGGAGGTTTAGGGATTGAGGGAGGGAAAGGATTAGGCCTCCGGTATCCTTACTCACACGGTTAAACACAACGCTGTGGTTGTCGGTTTTTGGGACCGTGGTATGACTCCGGTCGAGACGACCCATTCGTGCCGAAGCTTGAATGTGGAAGACCACATTTGTATTAAATTTTAACGCATACATTTTCCTTTTCTGAAGAATGAGAAGACAATTATAAATGTGAAACAATTTTTCACATATATAAATTGTCTTTTGAAGAATGAATTGAATTTCATAAGTTGAAAACTATCATCATGGATCCAGATACTCTTGAAATAAACAAAGTTATTGGTAAATAAGTAAAACTAATAAGCATCCCCCATCCCATACGCTTGACCTTTTACTTGAGGACTAAATTTGATTTCGTCCGATGGATGCATAATTGGTTGTTCCCGGAAGTCACCATGCTGGTAGAGGAACAAAATCGAATTTTTTCAACCTTTGACAATTAAATGAGGATGTTGAAGGCTATTGAGAAGGTTGTATAGGCTGGTCAATGTATCTTTTCCTGTTTTACTGATAAGTAGACCGTGAAGTGAAATTTGTTGGCGTCCTCTTAGATTATTTGAGTTTTTCAGTGCAGGAGACTATGAAAGTCAAATTTTTTTGTTGTTACAAGATATGCCATATATGCTTGTCTTATCGCAGGGAAAGCAAAAATGTGTAACGTTGAATTTTGACATACAATATCACAGCCTATGTGCAGTCTGTCCTTATAATTTTGTATTCACTTATATTGACAATATCTAGTATTTATATTGGGATCTGTATGGTGTGCTATTAAAATTTTTTTGATGTCGTAAGTTGGCAAACGATGTTGTCGACTAATTGCCTGATAGTAAGCAATCAGCGCCGCCCATGGGCACTTTAATATCAAAGGAGTTACTACAAGCGTTGCCAACCTCTTTAGGGATATAAAGATAGGGGATTTGACGGGGCGGGAAGCAAATGGGCCTCTAACGTCACTCTTTCCGTCCAAATATAATTTAGGTGTCTGCAAGGCTAGAGTGAATAGACTCTTAATAAACTAGTACGCCTTACCATCAACAATTGCATCACTGCTTACCATCAGGTAGGATCGCAGTCAAGCACTAGTTTATAGCAAGTAGAAAAAAATAACTCAAACAGCGAAACACAACGTAGATGTTGCTTCACGCCATTTTTCGTGGTATCACTCCGGTTGAGCCGGCCTCTCCGTGCCGAAGCATGGCTCTCCCACACTCAAATGTACCTGGTTTAAACATAAAACCAGACACGTAGTGCTCAGTGGATACACAGCTTTACTTAATTACAAAATTCTTAAAACAAAAATGTAATTAGCCAAGCCAATACTCCAAGAGCAGGTTTCAAGCTAAAAAGAGTACCTGATTTTTGTCTTATTTTACAAGTGAAAAGATTTCAACCGGGCACAGGGAACTTTTTGTAAAAACACCAACTTTGAGTCATTTTGCATCTTATTACATTTCATGCGACGAAATTTTTGCATTTTCCACAAAAATTTAAATGATGTTTATTTAACGGAATTATTCATAAAGTTTTTACATTGGACTTTGGTTCATAATTTTACATACAAAATACCTGTTATTACGGGGTCACTCGGAGATGTATAATTAATATGTTACAATCTAAGTATACATATTTTCAGGCTTTTTATGACCAGGTAACGTTTTTGATTGCAATGTACAACAAAACATGTATTTTAGATTTATTTTATATAGTCTTTTTTTATTGGACCTGTCAACTGATGGTGGTGGTAAGTGATCAGCATCGCAGAACCTACCCGGATCACCAAGGGCAAGTTATAAGTGCCATTCGTGCTGAAGAACAGAACTCTCCAACACTATAATCATCTTTTTTACATAATAGTAACGAGATAGATATCAATTTAAAAGACTTTATGCTCAAATACAGTTTATGTAATCGATAAAATTTATGTATTATTAAATAATAAAAACAATGACATTTAATCGTCATTGGTACATCTTTGCCAGCATGAAAAAGCAAAAAATAACAAGTAACACAAACTTATGTGTTATTCTATTACGTTATTTTTATGTAGGCAACATTACATATGTTGAACATGTTTTCATATTTGTTTGACTGGACTTTTTATTAAGTATGTTATTGTAACAAGAATTTATTGTAAAGGTCACCAGAGTTTCTGTGACTTGCCTGTGTTATATTTTAATAAATAATTTTCTTTTTTTATTCAATTATTTAGGGCTAAACATGGCGCATTTATTTTTGGAATTTAAATAACAGAATTCATTGAATACAGACCAAAATCAACAGTGTTATGTAAAAACTCGAATAATATTTTACAATGTGCAACGTGTCGCGGGTTCGATTCCCGCACGGAACAACTCTTTGTGTGGCCCACAAATTGTTGTTCCTGGTCTGGGTGTCATGTGCATGTGAAATTGTATGTTTGTAACCGCACCCACGACACAGGAGAAAATCCTAGTGTGGGGAAAAGTTTTTTTTTTAAATTAATATTTTTTTTTTTTTTGATAAAAAGTCTTTTACCTTTCACGAGTAATTAATGTGATTTCTCTTCCCAAATCCCCTCAAAACAAAATTACTTGCTTGTCAGCTTTCACTGTTACTTTTACCAACATTAATTTCCCCCAATTAAAATCTCCTCATTATATACTTAAGCAACTTTCTCAAAACAAGAAAAACCTCCGAGCCAAATTATAAAACCCACAATGTTCCATGCACGTACTAATTTGAAAAAGTCTTGGACTGCCAGAAGCAAAATTTGAGTACCGTGCCTGAAGAAGCAAGTTTCTAAGTAAATCTTCGAAATTCTGGATTACTGGACGGCCATACTTGCGGCTTGCCCCTGTTAAACACAAGTTAACTTATTGTTTCTTGGCAACAAACTTGTATATTTATTGCGGGGGCCTTGTAAATGGGTGTCGTTGAGTCTTTGTGGCTTAAGCTATGGTCAAGTTATTATAGTTCGTTATATCTTCGTGTGGTGCAGAGCATTTTGAAGATTGGCAGACTTAAATTGATATGTTGCTGGGTTGTCATTATTGTCAGATAGATGGCAATATGAAAGCGTATATTTATTAAGTGTTGGTGCATACTTCATTGAAATCCATTTGCTGTAAGCTATATAAAACATTGAAATAAATGCAAATTTGATCGTGTCACCACCATTTCAATGCCACCATAATTATTACCTAAAATCGAAAAAAAAACAAAATTTTTAGTTACAGATATTTTTATGAAAATATAATATAATATTTATAAAAAAACTATTAAACCCAAACCTCCAACATTACTATTTCCGCGTCGTAGACACGCACTGTACTACGGCGTAGCACGTAGCAAGCTCGCCACGACATTGGTTACGCCGTAGTCGATACTAGTCGTCACCGTCAGCCTATAAGTACTTACTGTTGAGCAAAGGTATTTTCTTACACGTCGAAGGTTTGAGCATTAATCGACATGCTTGTTCAAAGTGGACTGGCGATTTCCTCACAATGTTTTTATTCACCGTTTATCAGAGGTGTCTAAAGAAAGTTGGAATGTAACCGGGCCACAAAGACGATATCTATACTATTAGAGTAAAATAAATGAGAGAGCACTGAAGGACTACCTTACACATTCACCAACGTGAATCATTTAAATTCCAACCTTCAATCCATCTGCATAGCGTTGATAATGCTGAAAACCCGCGTATGTAAAGAGAACACACATTTCGGCAGTGTACTGTAAAAAAACTTGTTACATTTCTATAAGTAAGGATTCATGCAGCAAAAATATTGTCCTAAATATATTTAACCACTTAGAAACAAATACACTACACTAAAACGAAAGCAACCTCGATCCTTTTAAAGATCGCGTTCTTAATTTCAGTGTTCTTAGTACAACGAAAAATAAAAATGCGAATAGAAAATATTTTTCATCCTCCTCCTTTAGACGAATTTAATCAAAAGCAAATATTGAAGGGATAAAGTTTCTATTAGCTTCAGGGCGGCCTTTTGATTGGGTAAGAACCTTAGTAAGCTATTTTTGTTTTTTTAACTCCATATCGTTAACCTTTTGCTTGGAACCTTTTGAAGGCAAAACATTACGAAGAAGAGTGGATAGAAGAAAAATAAAAAATACCTATTAGCTAAACAACGAATTTAGTTTTACGAAAACAATCATAGCTTTACTGTTTTATTAATCAGCCGGGGTTGCGGGGCAACCGCAATAAGGTATCGCGGCCTTGGCCTAGAGAAGCAGAAAGAATGGAGGCGTTTTTAGTCAGTAAGAGTCTTACTCGTCTCACCCTAAGATAGGGAAGAAATAAAAAAAATATGAATATTTGTCGCGGGGCATGGATAACCGGTTGTCGTTAATGGTATGTTCGATTCCGGCAAAAACTCTTTGTGTGATCCGCTAATAATGTTTCCGGATTTGGGTGTGATGTGTAGACGAAATTGTATGTTTGTAAAAGCACCCCCGACACAGTGTGCGGCAGCAGTAAAAATAATAATTAATACTCTCCCCCTTCTTAATCGAAGAAATTGATTAAAATAGGTGAAGCTTAAAGCGTGAACCAGAATCGTAAAATACATTTTCTGGAAAATTACTCAACCCAATGTGAAACAGGCGCGACAGTATGCATGTCCATTTGAATAGGGAATGATATTAATTAATTATTTTTATTTGAAAAGTTTAATTATAGCTCCGCCTACCCTTTTAAAGGGTAAGATTCTTAAAGTTATATAAACTCGTGTGATATGTTTTGAAAAGAAAAATTGTATGTCCCAGACTTTCAAGCTAAAATTACGACAGTACTCATAAATGTTTTCAAGTTATATCATTTAGAGTTGTTAAAACCACCCGAGTTAGTTACTTTCGTAACGGAATTTATGTAACATACTTCCAGCTCGTTACATTGACATCACAGCTCTATAACTTTCGTAGGATACTTAAACCATTCTATTCACGGTCCGACTTCTTTGATATAGAATAATTTACTATGTAATGGTAATAAGTTTTTCTGAATTGAAAACTTTTCGTATCTTTTAACTACTGCCATTCAATAATCACATACGCGATACACATTATGTGGGTGTATATTTAAAAAGCTGTATGTGTTTTTGTATTTCTTTGTAAGGTAAAAATTATTTACTTTCTTGTGCTTTGGGCTTTGTATATTAGAAGTTAATCACAATATCAATAACTTCATTCGATTAGTAATGGCTGAATTATTTGTTGCTTTTTCTATTTACTATTAGGTTTCCTTTAAAAAATAGGATAACAGCAGTCCAACAAGGTGGATATTACGGGCTGCTCATGGCCTGGCTCACGCTAGATGGCGTTGAAGACAATATTTTCAGTTTAACTTTATTTTGAGTACAACCGTAACAATGTAACAACGCAGAAAAAAAAACCGAATTTCTAACCAAAGCAAACTCTAAAAACTATACAACTTAAAAAAACGTTACCGAAAAATAAATTACCAAAAATTATAAACAAGGACACAATAAAATGTAATTAGCATCGTTGAAACTTTTGCATGAATTTTTGTCATGGCGGGCCGTGAACAGAGTAACGAAGATGTGTAATTATAAAATGGACGCGCCCTCTAGAAACAGAGCTACAATTACTTTAGAGGAGCGAAAGTTTTAATACATTTATTTTCCAGTTCCTTCATAATGTTTGTTCGTATGATTGTACGACTACCATTTTCTTTATGTACGTAATTTTCTTATAATATTGTGTGAGCTTATTATTCTTATTGCTTGTGATATTTAGGCTGTGATTAAGTTAGAAGTTTAAGTGAGTTTCTTTGGTGTGATGATGATCTTTCTTGTTGAAATTAATGAAAATTTTTGCGTTTAAAACTGACAATGACTTTAATTTAAATATTTTTTATATAAAAAAAAATCTTTAAAATATTTAAGAACCTTTTTTAACGTTCATTATTTTTAAATGTCTTCGTTTTTTAAATGCCTGTCAAAAATGGATATGCATACAACACGAATATATCATCAACCTATTACATTATAACGAAAAAATGTTATGTCTACTGCAAACTTCGCGCACGTTTTTCAGAAAATAAAAACCCGAATCCGTATTAAAATTTTCATTTCACCCGCCAAACCGCATGTAGTAATTGGACGAACGAATATAACCGGAGCGTCGTGTGATCGCAAATTTCTGATTTTAAACGGAAACGATATTAAAATTTGATGCGCTGGCGTCACGCTTGATGCAATTATGCACCGATATTGCTGGAGGTTCGAATCCATTAACTATAATTTCCGTCGTGTTCCGACCCGGCCATGTACACTACGTACCAGTGGCATTATCCTGTTAATTTTACACAATTATATTTCATATAAACCTGGTCTCTGTTGATTGTAATTAGCTTTAAAAGTGTGATGAACATATGAATGGTGCATTGCATTACAAAGTCGGAAAGGCTTTGGATCACAGTTACCGGAAAAAATATAAGTAACCTTAATACATACCCTTTGTCTGCCTCCCTGCTGTTGTACCCTCTGTTTATTTATAGTGAAGCCAAAGCGCAAAATTTAGCTATAAGTTAATATTGTTAATTTCATTTTATGTGAACCATTGTTCTTATGAGAAATAAAGTTCTTTAAACCTATAATACAATATTAAAGCCTTGTCGATCACATGTTTGTAAGGACGACTGCGAGGGTCTTATCATGTAATATGGGCGGCACAGAAGTAGACGGATATTTAATTTTAAATGGCAAGCTATCGGATAGCCCAAATATACCAGGGATTTGAGGATTTGTGGATTTTTGATTGGGTCTCCTGTAACACTCATGTGGCGATACTCAACACAAGCTTTATTTCACGTAAACTTTCTGTGAAACCGTGGTCTTACGAGCAGACGGATTACCTGATGGCAAGCAACCCGCAACATTTACGGAGTTATGAGTACGTTTCTGCTTTTTAGGGATAAGGGTTTCGGATATTTAAGGATTGGGAAGGGCTGAGGGGAGGGTGAGAGATTGGACCTCCGGTAACCTCAGTACTTCGGTATTACTCTGGCTTTTTTACACTCACTGTTGTAGGTTTGTAGCTTATTGTACGTGTGGCTCACTTATCTATACCTTTCCCTCCAAGAATAAAAAGTTTTACAACTACCAAACCATGTTATTTAAAACCCCAGAAAACGAAAATTGAGTTATGTATGTAAAAAAAACAAGCTTGCGTATACGAAGGGTCATTTCATGGTACCGAAGCTAAAATCGGTTGGTTTTATTGCCCTTAATTGCAATGGCAACGGTTGCTGAGTGATCGATTGGTTAATACTGGTTATTAGATGAAAGGCGCGGTCTCCCGTGATTTAGAAAATCAGCTAAGCGTTGGGGCGGGACTCTGGGGAATGGTAAATGGTATAATGCGACCAAATTGTATGGGTAGTGCTTGCCGCCGTTTATGGCGTGGAGACTATTCTAAAAATAGTTTTGTGTTTTGGGTACGACAATGGAGAATGCATCTTTTGTCTTAACTCTTAGGATCCAAATTTGGGCTTTTGAGACATATGACATGTTTTTTTGTTATGGTATGTATTGTTGTGTTGGTTATGTACTAATTTGACATAAAATCATCAGCTTATAAGTGCCCACTGCTGAGCAAAGGCCTCTTCTCACACGGAAAAGGTTTAAGCAATCACCACGCTTACTCAAGGCAGATAAGCGATTTCAAAGTTATATTTAAAATTATAAGTCTAGGTAGGTAGGTTTCCCCACGATGTTTTCCTTCACCGTAAGTCAATACTTTCTAGGTTTTTTTTATTCTCAGTTTTAAGGGCTTTAACGTCACCCTGTAACATCAACAAAAATAGTTTCTAACTAATATTACAAAGGATGTATAAATTACATATCTACTTCAATAAAAAAATGCTAGTTAATAGAGGTTTCTTGCCTCTTCTGAAAAAGTCGAAGCCAGGATAGAATTACACTCTCCCACATTGAAATTATATGCAAATCCAAATAAGTTAAGTCTTAAAGCCTCGTTCCGGACACATTCCATTTCTAGGTTTTGAAACTGCACACTCAAGCATGAGAAGCGAGTGCCTTAACCTCCGGGCCACAGCAACTAATTAATGTAATAATATATTAAGTACTTATTTAATATGGCAGTTATTATTCAAATCGAAAATATTATTTCGTTCACATTGTTTCCTTGACAACAGATTCTGACACAATATGTTTGTCGAACCATAACACATCCTATGGCAGTCGACCGAATTATTATAATTGTATCCGGTCAATCTAAACCTGTTATTAATATTTCCGTATTTTTTTGTTGCAGGTACTATTTTTTTTTATGCAAATGATCGGCAAACGAGCAGGCGGATTATGGTAAGCAATCAGCGCCGCCCATGGACACTCGCAACGGAGTAGTTACGATTACGTTGCCGACCTTTTAGGGATTAGATTGGAGATTTAGGGATTGAGGAGAGATTGGGGGAGGGGAAGGATTGGGCCTCCGGTAACCTCACTCACACGGCGAAACACAACGCTGTGGTTATTTCACGCCGGTTTTCTGTGAGGCCGTGGTATCACTCCGGACGAGCCGACCCATTCGTGCCGAAGCATGGCTCTCCCACACTTAAAACAACACAGCCTTGATGATCATGTAAACTGAATCATCATGTAAACAGAAGAATGAGTATGAAACAATCCAAATAATAGTAGAGTTTCTTGATTCTAGTCCAGACATATAAATAGAGTATGTATATTAATATAGATATGCATATGGATGGTCCCTATATAATAGGTATATATTTTTTGTTGGATATGTCGGCAAACGACTATGCAGTTCACTTGTTGGTGAGCGATCGGCACCGCCCATGGACACTCGCAACGCAACACCAAAAGGGTTACAAATGCATTGCAGATCTTTTGTGGAAGTAGGGTTTACAGATCGAGATGGTAGAGGTGGGGTATTGGGCATATGGTTAGGTCACTTTCACGGCGAAATATAACGTATGCAAGTGTTTTTCTACCCCGGTATTCTCTGAGGCCGTGGCATCATTCCGGTCGAGCCAGCCTATTCGTGCTGAAGCATGACTCTCCCGCATTTAATCATGCAAATCACAAAATGTATGGGCCTTAATAATATATTCAGAGATGTTCTTTAACTCACAGCTCACTTACACCGTATGAGCTTAAACAACCATTTCTACTGTACTCAATAAAATATAACATAAATAACCAACTTCAAATTGACGTCAATCTACAAAATAATGACATCAAAGAAGAAAAGCTATAGAGCAACAAAAAAGTCTGACATACCTACCCAATCATCTAAATCGTCGTACGCTCGATAAATTCGCGTTTCTATAAAAATTAATCAGTCGCACAACTTGTAACTGTTCCCAAAACAGCCATTTTCCGCATCTTAAGAAAACAAACTTTCTGTTTTATGTCCGAGCCCCATATGTTTGGAAAGTGACTATTTAACTCCGAATTGAATTTAACTTTCAAACTACAAGGAGTTTGATGATACGACGTTATTCTACAGGGTATAACGTGGAGATAGTCGTTCGATAAAATTTATCAAACTTATTTTTCAATCATTCACGAAGCTGTCGGTAGGTATTTGATTTGGAAATTCTTGTTAAACACTGAAGCTGTGTTTATTTGACAGTGAACAGCCACAGTCCACTAGGGCATGTCATGTCTATTTATCATGTGGCAGTAAATACAAGCATAATAATGGACATCAAATTAGTTGAAAGACGAAGAAGAAGCGGGTTGCTCTTTAGTCAGTTAGAAGAGTCTGACTTCTCCCGTCCTACTCAAGACGGGACAGGAGTCAATGGATAATTTTCCAACTATCTAAAACATGTATGCTCACATATGTACATCCATAAAGTCGACAGGCGTTTAAATTAAAGTTTCAAAACGGCTGGATGCACGTCGCCTCAAACCAACCGACTCGTAAGTCATTAGTTGATATGAGGATGAAGAGGGAACGACTTTGCGGTTATTGACAATGCACCTGTTCTTTAGTTATAAAACATTTGTCATATTCGTAAGATATTTGCTCTTACTCGTCGTCAGTCACTGACATGAATTTTCCATATTTACATACATTGTCTGTGCTGTAAGGACGGTCAATGACAAAAGGAAGCATTTATATAGAGCAGGATTACGATTAAAACTACATTTACATAAATTATACAGTAAAACCTACTGTACAATAAATCTACACAAGAAATTATTCTCCTAAAAACTTACTACTTTAGTCTCTTACGCTTTAATTAAATTTCTTGCTTGCTTCTCTTACATCTGCACTCAATATTCTTCTCTACATCACCCAAAGGTCAGACTGGTATGGTACCTACTGGTACAAGGTGGACTTAATGCTCAATACATTAAGTCCACCTTGTGTACATTTTCTTGTGCATGAAGCATTAAATAAATATACAAATGTATAACAACAATGTTATTCAAAACTAGCCGTTGACGATTTTGATTGGAAAAATGCTAAACCGTTGTTCATGAATGGTGAGCTCGACCCGATTCTTTTTGGCCTGTTCGCGCTATAGAATAATCCATTGAAATAGTTTCTGAGTTTTTGAGCGTGAAATTAATTTCAAGCTTTTATATAGTGTTGTTGATAGAAATGTCTGAAATTGTTTAACTGGATTTTTTTGACAACTAATTGCTATGGATTTTGATTGAGTTTGTCAATCTCGCGTGGTTTGCGAGTAGCGAGAGCGATCGTCTTTTTTGAAGGGGGATAGAGGTCAAACGCCTTTTCTCGTCCTAGGAAGGGTCGCGGTACATTATTGTGCAATGCTAGCTGAAATTATTATCGCCGGTTATTTAAAATTGTAACATTAAGGAATTTGTTTGCCGAGATAAGTTTACTAATTTCAAGCCACGCTAAGGGACCCAAATTCAGGAAAATTTGGCTGCACAATGTTGAACTTGCGTGGTTGTTGTTCATTCTTGCGTGGTTCATGAATATTTATGAAATAGCATAAAAAACAAAGAGTGTCTTTTAATATTTTTATTGTAAGTATTAGGAATTTTATTGTAAATGCGTGGGGCAATATCAATAAAACTTTAATGCCTAATTACAATTTTCTTGACATAGTTGATTTACATATTGCATCCGCAGTGGGTTCTTCTTCGCCTCTGATATTTTTCATCACGTCCCCTACAGGACATCCATAATGAACATTGGTCTGCCGGATTGATTTCCAGATCAGCCTACATGAGTTGAGAGCCCGGACACCCTGTTATAGCAGTGGTAAGATTGGCTTGAGAGACTCCATGGCATCCTCACCCGCTCCGATATGTACCTGTTTCGGATCCAGCGGGTGGAAATGCCCGGGCGTCGTCATTGTTAGGCCTAACTAGAGGGCATAGCGGAGAATACAGTAGCAGTGTGGCTGATATTTATTCAGTAAGAGCCTGAAACTCTCTCTCTTGCCTTACCCTGGGTATGCAAGCTGTTTGTCACGAAATGATACTAAGTAAAAGAAGCGTAACGGAAATTTGACAGATAGTTTTAAATGTCGATAAATTCAATCCAAAGTGTGTTTTGATTGAATATTGAACCGGTGTTTGGTTATTGGTGTGCTTGGAATTGCTCTGCCTTATGCAGATATGAGGTGTATGGTCGGTGCACCCTTTGTGATGCAAGCTCGCACAATGCGATGGTGCGACGCTTGTGTATTGATAGATAAGTCATTTTCAATGCAAGCCTGGATCGTTTGGAACTGGTTTAGCTCTAGCTTTTTGTTCCACACAATTACTAAAAATATAGCGGTGATTAATGGTTGGCGATATAAATGACAGAGTCGTGAAGAAAATTTTATACAGCAATTCTAATGTTAGTAATTTTTATAATGCATGGTTGACGCGGAGGCTGGACAACAGGCTGCCGTGTAACGTGTCGCCGGTTGGATTCCTGTACGGTACACATCTTTGTGTGATACTCAAATTGTTGTTCCGGGTCTAAGTATTATGTTTATGTTTGTAAACGCACTCACGACACAGGAGAAGAATCTAGTGTGGGGCAAAGTTATTAAAAAAAATGTGCATGTTAATGTAGGAATTATTATTTATAATAATAAGGGGTAAAATTATTATACATCTCCAATTTATAAGCGTACACATATAAAATAAAAAGGAGGTCAAAAAAGGAAATTTAAATTCAGTCCCCTGGCTGACGTTCCTTCCACCAATAAAGCGGCCACTCCCAGAATTCCCCGATCACAAATTAAACCTTTATGAAAACAATAAAAAAGAATCGGCGTCACCTCCCCTGCCACTGAGCCTGGTTTAACAACACAACATAAATTTAAAAGGTTCAAATACAGGGGTGCCTACCAATATAAATTGTTAACTCATCTCCGGTACTTGGCAGGGAATGGACCAAAGTATATACCTTGTTCAAATTTAATTTAATTTCATTCATGCATGACACTAAAGGATAATTCCCAGGATGTTCACACGCAGTGGTTTTTGGTATCTGAATAGTTTTTGAGATGGAATTTAGTGGCAGACCTTTGTTTGGTTTCTATTGATTTCCGAGGCATTGTGTTTAAATTATTGGCTTTTGGCTATAGTCTTTTGTTATTTTCTCGTATGAATTAATGGTTGAAAGGTTTTATTGTGAAAGAATAAGCCAGGTAATCTCCGTTTTATTTCGAAAATTTTCAACCTTTACTATATGATATGTTTTATTCATTTTAGAGCGATGGAAGAAGTGATATTAGCATTGGAAATTAATTTTATTAATTATTGAATAAAAAAACAGATTTTATAATTCCCCTAACCGGGTAATGCTCACATCATCAATCTACAAGTGTCCCCACTGCTGAGCAAAAGCCTATTCGCACATATAAGATTGATGCATTAATCACTACACTTGCCCAACATTGATTGGTGATTTCAAACTTATAATTTCTATTTATAAGTTTCGCCTTTACTGGAGGCCCAATCCTTTACTTCCTCCAGTCCCTCCTCAATCACCAAAACCCTTATATTCAAAAGGTCAGCAACGCACTTGTAACCCCTCCATCGTTGCGGGTGTCCATGGACGACGCGATGAAAAATCACAAAGAGTTCGTGAAAGTCATATATGTATATTAGTACTTCCTATGTCTTGAATCCACCACGACCACAACCGTTAACTTTAAAGTTCTTCAATTTTCTCATAGTTCAAATGCTGCAATTTCAATCTTTACGTTGAGCAAATAAAGTGTAAATGAGTTTTGTGATAATTGCTGTACTTGTGCCTGGTTAGTACACAAGCAATTGCAAAGGAGCGAACACTTATAGTTACATCATTAAGACCTAGGAAATGACCTTAACACCATATTCTGAACAATAGTACAAATTCTAACTAGCAATACGAATTTAACTACAAAACTACTAAGAACTAATGGGCCTTTTAAATAAAACTCGAATAAATGTGGCACCGACATTACGTACCATTTAATTTTGTTTTTTTATGTGATAGGACAGCAAACGAGCAGATGGATTACCTGATGGTAAGCAATCAGTGTCGCCCATGGACATCCGAAATAAGGGGGAATTATGAGTGCGCTTTCCACCTTTTGGGATTAGGGTTTTAGAGATTTTGGGGTTGGGGAGGGATTGGGGGAGGGGAAGGATTGGGCCTCCAGAAACTTCACTCACATGGCAAAACACAACGCTGTGGTTGTTTCACACTGGTTTTGTGTGCGGCCGTGGTATCACTCCGGTCGAGTGCATACGCGCCCAAGCATGACTCTCCCACACTAACTTAGTGTGGGAGAGCCTTGCTAAGCACACACATACTTAGAAAACTTGTAAACTTCCTATCTTCAGGACCGTCAGCAGTCGATTAAGCTTGATGAGGTTTCATCTAATTGGTGCAAATTGAAAACTGGCGTTCCTCAAGGCGGTATATTATCTCCTCTTTTATTTTCCATCTTCATTAATTTAATAACTTCTGAACTTCAGTGTGCGTACCATCTGTATGCCGATGACTTGCAGTTATACTGTCCAGCTAATATTGATGGGCTCTCTGAAGCAATTATGACGATCAATAGCGACTTGACTGCTATTAAGAACTGGTCTGAACGGTTTGGCATAGCGGTGAATCCTTTAAAATGCCAAGCAATCATTATAGGTAGCTCTCGTACGCTAAGCGGAATGAACCGAGCAAATTTACCAAACATTCTCTTTGATAGTGCCACTATCCCGCTAAGCAATGAGGTAAAGGATCTGGGCCTGTATATTGACTGTACTTTGAAGTGGCATGCACAAGTTGCGAGCGTATGTAAGAGGGTCACTGGATCCTTACGGACACTGTATCGACTGAAGAATTTGCTTCCGTCTGCTACGAAAGCGATGCTGGTGCAGGCCTTGGTTTTTCCTATTATTGATTATGCTGATGTTTGTTACTACGACCTGAATGCTGATCTACTCAATAAACTTGACCGACTTCTTAACAACTGCATTCGATTCGTTTTCAACCTGCGTAAATATGATCATGTTTCTGCACATCGGTTGCAATTAAAGTGGTTGCCCATACGCCAGCGCAGGGAGCAAAGGGCGCTAACCACTCTGTTCTCTTTCCTTACCTCACCTTTTTCGCCTAGCTATCTATCGTCTTACTTTCAATACATGTGCGCAAACCACAGCAAGAACCTTCGTTCTTCCCATAACCGTCTTCTTCAATGTCCCACTCATCGTACTGATTTTCTCCACTCCTCCTTTTTCGTCCAGTCTGTCTTGCTGTGGAATGCGCTCCCCCCTGATATCAGGATGGTGTCTAGTCGTTTGACTTTCAAACAAAAGGTTCGTGAGCTCTTGCTAAAAGGTTTGGCTGAATCGTGACCACCATATATATAGTATATTATAATAATTATAAGTATATATTATATATGTATATGTTATTTATAAATATATTATGTAATTTGAGTACTTAGTTTATATATATTATATTGTAACTTGTAACTTGTGTGTAAATATTTGCACATATATATGTACCTATCTCGTCTTCGCTCATTTAAATTTAAGTCTGTTTGCTTGCTTCTTGCACCGACCATTGGCTCATCTCTGCATCACCCAAGGCTCGACTGGTAGAAAATGCCTGAGGCATTAAGTCCGCCTATGTACCCATTGTGCATGAAGTTTTAATAAATAAATAATAAATAAATAAACTTCATTACCTTATACCTTCATTATTATTTGTTTTGCTCGGAAACACAATTTCCTTGACCTAAACTCTGCTTACTCCTTTGAGATGTATATTAGACACACTTTTGTTTCTTATGCAGCGTTTACACTGGGAAGCGTGAAGCTGCGTTAATTTTAGGTTTGTTGTGTGTTAAGACGCGTTTGAAGCACTCGCACGTTTTTAATTTAAACTCGCAGGTAATTGTGTATTTGAATTATAATTAATTTAGTTAGTTTATTTACAGATTGGTGATTTTATTTTGAGTCATAAATATTATGGGTATATTAAGTTATACTAACTTTTAAAACTTTCACGTTTCATATATACAACATAATATGCAATTACGCGGGTATTAACGCGAAAAATAATTATATGTAATACCTTGGTTGGCTTGACGTTTCGACCTGGTTGCACAGTCTGCTTGCGACCACGACCTGTTTGACGTTTCGATCTGTTTGCACAGTCCGCTTGTGAAAACGACCTGTGCAATCAGGTCAAAACGTCAAGCCAACCAAAGTATTTCAATAATTATTTTTCGCGTTAATACCCGCGCAATTATAATATGTTGTATATATTAAGTTAGGTTATATTGTGTCCTTTCCCTTTATCAAAGATAGGATTAATAGCTGAAGAATATGTGGATACAGGTCCCTTGTCAACCAGGAGCGGAAACAAAACAACGGACGTCTCGATAGCACAGCGTATATTCGCAGACTGTTACGGCGGTGGTGACAATAATGGTGGTCTCAATCTATATCTACTAGTCTATAATAATACAGTAAGAATATATAGCTTTTTTATGATGGGAAAATCACCAAATGGCTTCTTCCCCTCTGTGTGGGACAAGAGGAAGCGTCAGACTCTTACTACCTAAAAACCTCCCTCATTGCGCTTACCCCGCAAACCCGGCTGAGAGTCTGTATTTGTTTGTTTCCTTGAACGTGCTTTATAAGTACTGATACTTTTTCGCGATGGGAAAATCATCAAATGACTTGATAAGTGCCAGTCCCAGTTCCTCTCGCTCCCCACAATGACCTCGAATAAGGCCGGACGCGAGAGGTTGTCGCCGCCGATCACTTCCCTGAAGGCGGCGCTCAGGGCACACCGCCACCATATTATGCTCCTACGACCTCTGGCTGGTTTTTTTCAATAACTACTGACCCTGTTTGTGGTTCGTTGTTCGTCATTAGCGAGATAGTTGGGCACCTTGTGCAATGAAAAGACAAGCCACTAGTAATATGACGCATGGTCATTAAACCCCAACCGAACGCCGGCGTTCGCGCACCTATTGTTCTTCTATTGTGTCTCGAATAACCATGATTGAAAGGTTAAATAGTTATCTCGCCTCTGTGAAATAAGATAAAGGTATGTGTGAAAAACAAATTTAATATAAATCCCAGTGTTCAAACAAACACATCAGTCTGAAAGCACCCTAACCCAGTCCCAGAAATTTAATTAAGAACGAGTGCCTCATGTATGGTAACATTTTTTAATTATGTCGGAATTAAAATATTATTTTTTTGAACATATATACATAATAATGTATTACATGTATAAGCCTAAGGGTTGATCTTTTTTGTGTCAGTCCATTTACTTAACAATTTCATTAAGTTCTAATAAAAATTTTAGGTATATGGTTCCGTATAAAGGACACACAGATATACAGCTTTCAAAATGTAACCTTGTTTGCCTTTAAACTCAATTTCATTACACTATTATTAAAGTTGAATATTGTTTTTATGTTGTTTGTTATCAGGACAAGTCCGCTGTAACCTCACAAAACCGCTACAACTCTTGTCAGTGGATATAACCATGAACACACCGAAACACTGAAGTCCAGCGCTTCCCAGGGACACGAATGACTGTCTTTTTTTGTCAGGGGAAAATCGTCAAATTACTTCTCCCGCCCAGGGCAAGGCGAGAGAGGGTGTCAGACTCTTACTTACTAAAAACACCCCGTTCCTTCTCCTGCTCTGGGCCGAGACCACGGTGCCTCGTTGCGCTCAACCCGATACTCTGGCTGAACATCAGCGCTATAGGGCCCCGTCTGTGGTAGTTTATTGGTTCTTTGAGGCGCGCGCGGAATGCTAGGCGCCGTATGCTCTGGTCTGGTTCTGGTCAGGCGATGACTGTCTTGGAATGACATAAATCAGAAGATATTAGATGTCGCCACGAGGCGCACGCTGCTCTTGAATAAGAGTCCCGTTTTGACTTGAAAGTACTTTCTCAATTAATTCACGTAAGTCGTTATCTTTAATAAATTCAGTATGTCTTCTGATAATTACTATTCAAAAACAGAAAATCCAATCTAATATTATAAATGCGAAAGTAGCTCTGCCTCTCTGTCTGTCTTTTCTTCACGCCTAAACTCGTGAAACGTGTGGGACAGCCATGCTTCGGCACGAATGGGTCGGCTCGACCTGGGTGATACCACGACCTCACAGAATACCGGCGTGAAACAACCACGGCGTTGTGTTTAGCCGTGTGAGTGAGGTTACCGAAAGCCCAATCCTTCCCCACTCCCAATCCCTCCTCAATCCTTAAATCTCCAAATCCCTAATCCCTAAAAGGTTGGCAACGCACTCGTATCTTCTCCATTGCGGGTGTCCATGGGCGGCGCTGATTGCTTACCATCAGGTAATCCGTCTGCTCGTTTGCTGACCTATTACATAAAAACAAAACAACTGAACCTCATCATCATCAGTCTTTAAGTGCCCACTGCTGAGCAAAGGCCTCTTCTCACACGGAGAAGGTTTGAGCATTAATCACCACGCTTGCTCAATGCGGGTTGGCGATTTCAAACTTATAATTATAAATTATAAGTCCAGGTTTCCTCACGATGTTTACCTTCACCGTATATCAGTGGTGTCTAAATAATCCTAGAAAGTACTTATAACTCGGAAAAAGTCACATTGGTACTTGCCAGGTTTCGAACCCACACCCTCATGCATGAGAAGCGGGCTCCTCAACCTCCGGGCCACCACGACTGAAAACAACTGAACCTATTTGTGTGAAATTTGGTAAGACATAGTTTTGAATTCGAGAAAGGATATAGGATAGTTTTTTAACCAAAACTCTTTTAGAAATCAATATCCACGCGAGCAAACTCGAGGGTAAAATCTAGTTATTTAATAAAATATGACAATTTTGAACATCCTCAGTACATGGAAAGCGTTATCAACTAAAATGTTAATACCGCACAGATATGAGGGTCGGCAAAAAATCAATTACGATCATCCCCTGGGCTCACATTAATCTTCCGTCGATTTCTCTGCTAATGTTCCCGAGGAAACACTGTTATGAGATATGGTTAAAATTATTTATCATGCTGCAGTCTTATACAAGAGTTTTTTTTTATTTGTGGCTAAATGAGACGACGGTTCTGGTCATAGTTAGGGACTCGTGCAGCCTATTGACATCCGAAAATAGAAACTCTATATTGAATTTAATAAACGAATTGTTCTATGAATTTGGTGTGGAAAACAGAAATGTGACGTCATCATATTTTTGGGTCAAACAGCATACTTTTTTCTTAAAATGAAAATCCATCAATGAAGTACTTACGATCTTTTTTTAAATTTTTTGTATTGGAATCTTGGAGGAATTTATTTTTGGCCGAGGATTATACCCAATTAGGCTCTCATGTGCCGTTTTCCTCCATCCGTCAGTCATAATCACATACCAAAATACCACAGACCAAGCGTTGCTTCACTCCTACATTCTATGAGGCCGCCATACCACTCAATGTAAGGCTTCCCCAATAGAGAAAATTGGAAGAATTGGTTGATTCGATATATGGTTTAAAATATGTATCATTCCTGCCTTATGGAAAGATTTTGCAGAACGCTTATAAATATTTCTTCGGTTCATTTTAATTTTAATTTACATCAAATTGTCAGTTTAATAACATTACATGGTATGTACCTGTTTATTCAAATAATCAAACGCGTCTTACATTAATTATTATCTTTTCGGCTTACTCACGTAATAATTTGACGAGATACTCGACAAGTTTCAAGCCATGCTAGAGGCCCATATTCATGAGCAGCATTCCGCGACACGCGACACGGCGACTGTCGCGCTGCTGTGCCACTGCTGTTGGTGCACATTGTCACGTAAATGTTTTTTTTATTGATCAAAACTTGTTTGTGTTGAGACTTGAGAATTTGGATAAAAACGAACGAAAAATTAAATTTCATAAAATATACGCATATACGTATGTTGCATTAGCTTTTTTTTTGAATCATAAACGTGTCTTGGCATGTTTTTGTAGCAAATAGGTAGGTTAAGACCATACCTACTTCGAGTACTGTTGATTCTTCACATCAATTTCACAATAATTAAAGATGCCATTATTTTTATGCTTCTTATGAATAACATTCTCGTTGTAACTAGAAACTGGATGAGGATCATCTAATAAGAGTTAGTAAGTCGTCATTAAGCGCACGGTTGGTGCTGTAGCTGGACAACTGGCTGCCGTGTCGGGGGTTCGATTCCCGTACGGAACAATACTTTGAATGATCCATAAATTGTTGTTTCTGATGTCCTGTGTATGTGAAATTGAGTGATTGTGAACGCACCCACGACACAGAAGAAAATACTAGCGTGGGGCAACGTTTTATCTTAAAAAAATATATTAAATAAACTCTCCTACTAAACACCAAAATCACAACAATTACAACAATTGGAACACTTTTGAAATCGCTCTCCAAATTCCTAAAGGAATCAAAAACACTTACCCCAAACACGTATTTGATTCCCCAAAGTAAATGAAGCACACACACCATGAATCTACATTAGGCGTAAGTGATCAAAATGGGAAAAAAATAAAAAAGCAAAGTGCCTACAAGAAGCTACTCATAGAGTCACGACTCACGTACAAACAGTCGACCAAAACACATATTTCACAGTGTATTTGAATAATACTTAATAATAACATAAGCGAAATGTATCAGAGTTGACGTTAAAAGAGCGTGGTACACTGAGGAAAAATGACCTCTTACGCAGCTAGTGATGGGACGTGGGTTGCGGATATTTTGAGTTGCTTAATATTATGTTTGGCGCTGGTAAATTAGCTATAATAGGGTACCTGATAACTGTTACGTCATAAAAGAGTCTTTACTTGTTCATTTTAAATATCGAATTTATTTAAATTTAAATTTTAAGTAATAAAAGAAATAAAACAATGGCAACATTTTTTAAATCACACATTAGGTATGTATGTATATCCAGAAAGCAAAATAGCATGCAACTATTGTTCAGTTACCATTTCACTCGATTTCAATTTAATCTGAATGACATTATTGTTAATATAGACATCCCATCGCATTCAGAAAATAATGCTTAAAGATACATCCAGTTAATATGCAAATGAAATCGTTAATCAAACTCAATTTCATGCGGATTTATTCTGCGTATATATTTTTGTCGGTGACGCGCATCGGACATCACTAGACCGTATCCTTTTTACCTTTTATTAACACAACTCGCGTAAAATCAAACTGTAGGGTGATTCGTTCGAGCAAAATTATTAATGTTAGGGGTGTAAATTTCCTCCACCCTGTATGAAAATATATGGTTTGATTCGGGCACAACATCCGTTATTTCAGTACCTGTATTTGTCGTTACCTAACTTTGTCATTGTCAGAACCCCATGCTGCAAGTAATTCAGAAAACTCACACTTTTGCAATTTAAATAAAAATGAATGAATATGTTTTGCCTTGTGAGTAAAGTTATTGGAGACGCAATCTTCGTATTCTCCCGTTAATTCAAAATCTCCAATCCCTAAATTCTCAAATTACTTATTACCGGATCATTAGCATGGTCGTTTGCATCGTAAAAAATATTAACTTGAAAAATGTGCAAATTAATCAAAAATATGAAAACTTCGGTTACAGTTTGACTTCTTAGATATCAAATATTTTTAAATAAGAACATTCTTAAATTTATTGAATATAATGAACCTATCATCTAAATTAATTGAGAAAAGGTCTACCAGTTTTAAGTCGCAGGATTCAAGTCAAATGTGCAACGTCACCGCGACGCGTACGCTGTTCCCAAAATAAGAGTCCCGTCGTGATTCGAAACTAGCAGAGCGTTTCTCTAATGCACGTGAGTAGATAGTTATTCTCAATTAATTATGTTTTTTAAAAAGTTACTATACAAAAACAAAACAGAACAGTCTATAGATAACCTTTTGCATAACAAACTTTTTGGTGACCTTGTAGTAAGAGCGAGGCGTGACGCCTGTGATAAGATACACATAAGTTACATTTTGTCGTATGTTTTCCTTACAAGTGTAACATAGAAATTGTCATGAAAGACGTATCTTGGTTCCCATCGCTCAACTTTAACTTCGCTTCGTATAAAAACTTGACAACCAAACAGTCGTGGTTCATAAATTTTATTTGTCACTGACATTTTTGTGAGGATATCAAAGTTTCGTAACTTAGTCGTAGCTCTTCTTTCGGTACTATCGAATCTACGAATGTAAAAGATATTTCGAAAAGAATTTCTTTGCGAAAATATTTAAAATAATGTAGGTGGGATGTCTTAACGTGTAATTCTTATATTTTGTTGAATAATTTACACCTTTGCACATTTAGAACGTTATTGTATCTATTGAAAGACTAGCTTCTTCCAACGGCTTTTCTTTCGTTACCCGAATAAAAATAAATAATGTCATGTATAATCTTCCATTCCAAATTTTCATTATCATCCAAGTATTTTATACGTGAAAGAGTAACAAACACCCATGGATTATAATATTACTCAAAAAATATTTCAGTTTTTGAGCAAAAGTTAGTATGATGTGGACTTAATGCCATAGACATTCTTTACTAGCCTCAAAGAGACAACAGATGAAGCCCAAAAGGTCCTATTTTTAGTCAGGGTTGCGGACCACCACAGATGGGGCCCAACAGGGCCGATTATTAGCCAGGGTCGAGCAATAAGGCACCGCGGCCTCGGCCTAGAGCAAGCAAAGGAACAGGGGTTTAGTCAGTAAGAGTCTGCCACTCCCTTTCGCCTAGGCTAGAGAAGTCATTTGATGCTTTTTCTTTCCACAAAAAAAGTTTTACTTCGATATAAAAAAAGAAATTGGAAGGTGCATTATGTATGTATGTATGTTGGTATCTATTCCTAACGTGATTAGAATTGACCTACATTTTCTTCTCTCGCTTCCATCCTCACTGACTAGTTCACACCATCACGCGCACAACATTATGTATGTAGTATAATTATCGAGACGCATCGGGCGGGTTTCTACAAGGCTATTAATTAGTACCGCCTACGCCTCCAAAGCCGACTCTACACCAGTGAACACAAACACTATGATTACTAATGTACATCCATAGCAATCAATTTTATGAATATAACCTGTTTTGAACGTCTTGTATCTAATTTCTGTCTAGATTTTGTTAGTTCTTAGTCGCATGTAACTACCAAAGAAATAAGGCTGATTGAAAAAGAGTAACCATATATTTCAGTCGTTAAACAAAAAGGAACCATGGTATTTCTGGCTCGTTCTTATCCATAGGAATCTACACTTTGGAACGAGTAAATTTTAAAAAAGAACCATGAAGTTTCCTGCTCGTTCTTCTCTATAAGCATCTACACTTTGGAACGAGTAAATTTGAAAAAAAAGTATTATACTTTCTCTTTCTTTCTTTGGAATTTATTTTTTCTTTTGAGTTATTTTCTCTTTCTTATCCACTTTGAAATGAGCATATAATTTTACTAGAGCACAGACCGACAGACTGACACAAAGTCCAAATTTGAATAATTAATTATTTTGTTCGACATTCAAAAAGGCCTATCGATGTCTGTTACAAATATATTATTCGACTTATACTTTACCAATTTATTTCAAATAGGTATGCATTATTGATCTTAAAAGGCCTTCATCGTCATATTGAGCTACAGTAAAAACTAACTTGCAAGACTGCTAACTCAAGCCTTTTCTACTCGAACTTGTTGTCAACCCACTCAACGAGTTGTCAACTTAAACAAAAACAACTTCTCTAACACATATAGGACGATCTTGCGCTAAAACACGCCTACGCTAAAACCCCGACGCTTTAAACCCAAACACACGCTTGTAACACGTAATAAATCTTCAGTTACACCCTGTATATAATGAAGCAACTTCATCAGATGCAAGATGGAGGCTTTGTACACGTAATTACAATTATTGGGTTAAGCAGGTGGGTTCGGCTTTGTTGCTAGTGTGGTTTAAGCTTTATAGAGTTTGTTGGGGAGTAATGGAAGATCTTCTAATGGTTTACGTTTTTTAATTAGGCCGTGTGTTTACGTTGGAGATTTTGTAAACTAAACAAAATAAAATACTTTATGGGGCAATAATCTTTAAAATTGAGACAAATAATACTACTCAAAATTAAAGACATAATATGACATTAGGAAATTTAATACTATTAATATCTTATCAGACTACAATTATACATGTGAAAGTTTGTGAGAATGTACGGATGTATGTTTGTTATTCTTTGAAAAACAGCTGAACAGATTTTGTAAAATCTGGCACATTGGCTGCTTTTTATCAGTAGGTATATCACGGGTGCAAATCCGCGGGCGGATACTAGTGACATATAAACTTGAAAATATTTCGTTTCTGATTGTCGTAACAGTACTTAACCATTCAAAAAACCATGGTTGAGTTGAGTTTTTTTCTGGCCCCACCCAGCGCGGAAAATGATTATCATAATCATTCTCATTTAATGATTCTCTCCCTGAGAATAAGGCATAAATAATAATATTAAAATTTAATTTTATACCTGTATTCGTACAAATATACATATCCACTTCCTACAAGGCTTGGAAACAATCAAGATCGCACAATTTATCACCAACAATACACATTAGTAATCAATCGTTGTCTCCACGCTTTCTAAATCCGTGTGTCGCTCCACCTAAGGCGGGTTATTAAATAATTCTTCCCAGGTGTAAATGGATCGTTACCTTCAAATACTGCGTAAATAATGTGACAGATGTTGGAACGATTTCTTCCAGTATCTTTATATTTTAATCTCGGGTTTTAAGGCGGGAGGAGTTTAAGAGATTTAGGGATTCGAGCACAAATGTTCATCGGTGTTTCGATTTGGATAAGCGTTTTTCGTTTATATTTTTTTATGTCTTTCTTTTTTAAGATGACTTGGAAATTGGTAGATATTTTTGTAATCATAAAATCAATATTTATAAGTGTTTGGTTTTTTATCGCATTTGGTTTTTATCTCAATAAACGTATACAGACAAGACGGAACTTTAAAGTGAATATAATAATATCAGAAGCCACACATTTTGGAGAACCATGCTTCAGTACGAATAGGTCGGCTCAACCGAAGTGATACCACGGTCTCACAGACAACTGCAGTGATAACACACAGCGTTGTGATTCGCCGTCTGAGCGAAGTTACCGAAGGCCCAATCCTTCCCGAATCAGGTAATCCGTCTGCTCGTTTGATTTTCTATTACATAGATATAAAAACTTAACTAAAAATATATAAAAACTTAACATCAAACAAACAAAATATTCTTTTGTACTTTGATTTGACCTCCAAGAATCACTCAAAGACTGTTCAGTTAGCATCGATGTACCAAAACAACTAGGCAAGCAAAAAATTACCCTAAACAAAAAACCATAAAAAAACAACTTCTAACCATAAGTCTAAAAAATGCAACAATGTGTTACTATAGAAGTTTTCCCATAAATTTCCTTGGCACAGACCAAAACACGCCGGAGAAGAAATGGCCGAACTTATTAACTCTTTCCATGGAATTTATTGGTCGCCATTTTGAATTTAGGACTGATTCCAGCCATATTTAACGGGCCATGGAACAGATAACAGTTTTCGAGTTGGATTAGGGAACAGGTGAATATTACGTAAAGTTTTAAACGTTCTTTAAATTATATTTTCTGGTGTACCGTGCGCAGAGGTTGAATAATGAGATTACTCTTAAAAGGAGGTTTTTAATCCAATAATTTTTTGCTCGATGCAGTTTTTAGTAATTTAAAATACTCGTGTTCTATAAGAAGTAAGCGTACTTATAGAATAGTTTTTTAAGGATTAATAAGAGTCATTATAACTCTTCTCAAAATCTTAAAGTCCACGTGGTGGCCTACTGGTTAAGGCTTTACTTGCCGGCGCGAAATCTGACAAAAATCAATGTGACTTTTTATAGTTACATTATTAAGACACCACTGGCATACGATGAAGAAAAACATCGTGAGGAAATCTGGACTTATAATTTGTAATTATAAGTTTGATTTCGCCAATCCGCCTTGAGCAAGTGCATATAAATGCTCTAACCTTCTCAATTGCGCGTCAGTGGGCACTTACAGACTGATGATGACGATGAATCGTTACATGAACGTTTTGTATTGCGTAAAGATTGCTCTTTAACAATAGAAGGCTTTGCACATAATATAATGTATCAGGCAAGTCTATATGTATCATAAAAATGACAGAGACCGCCTCAAACATATTATATGGCCCCAAGAAATTGGCATAAAACTTTATTACACAGCTTCCGTCCCTCTCTATCTTTAAAACCGCGCACATTAACGTAAATTTAAATGCAGTAAACATTAGTTTAACAACATTAGCAAAGTTAAGTAACACAATTTTCCAGTCCATCTAATAGACAAGTTGCTTCCTGTCTTAATAACTTAAATACTTGTGTATAACGGGGGTATTGGATGTACTTGGAGTTTTCAGCCAACTGTCTTAACTTCGTAGATAGGTGACCATGTAAAAGTTTATAGGTACATGGTAATGTTTCTAGGCAGCTGTAAGAATTATCTGTCAGTATGAAATCGCGCCGTCCATAGACAGCCCCAACAACTGAGGAGTTAGGTGTGCGTTGCCGGCCTTTTTTGAACTAGAGTTTTGGGATATTTATTTATCGGAGCTTCTGCCCGCGACTCCGTTCGCTTCGAATAGTGACTTCCTGAAGATTTTTGGTATAAAAACTATTCTAAATTCTTTCTCGAGTTTCAAACTATGTTTGTACCAAATTTCACAGAAATCAGTTCAGTAGATTAGGCGTGAAGAAAAGACAGATAGATAGACAGACAGAGTTACTGTCGCATTTATATTATAAGTTTGGATAAGTTTCATGCACAAGAAGTCCACCTTGTGTACATTACACAAGGTGTACTTAATCTCTACTAGTTAGATCTTTGGGTAATGCAGAGAAGAAGAATTGTCATTAAGATTTATTGGTAGGGGAAGATAAAAAAGGATAGGGCCTCTAGTGACCAATCTCACACGGCGAAACCCAATTAACATTACATTATATATTTTTTTAAATTAACACCTACAAGTAATATATCCTTAAACGTAATCCCCAAAATGTCGATTAATCAAGCTACTGCAACACAACCAAACATGCTCCCCCCTACTAAAGTACAACACAAACGTACATGTACGTATCAGTGAGCAGGTGTCAGCCCTGGCTTTAATTAGTATCATCCTTTAATCGATGCGAGATTGTCACGACACATTCATAGCTACACATTATACAATCATTGTCCCGTGATAAATAAAGGAGGATATGTGCGTATCTCTGTCTCTCTCACTCATCTCTATCTCTTTTTGTATTTGTGTGTGTGTGTGTGTGTGTGTGTGTGTGTGTGTGTGTGTGTGTGTGTCTGTGTGTCTGTGTCTGTGTGAATATGTGTGTGTGTGTGTGTGTGTGTGTGTGTGTGTGTGTGTGTGTGTGTGTGTGTGTGTGTGTGTGTGTGTGTGTGTGTGAGTGTGAGTGAGCTCTGCTTTTGAGTTATGGGTACTTTCCCGGCTTTTAGGGATTGAAGAATCAAAAGGATTGGTAATTTGGTGATTGGAGTTAGAGTTCGGGAGAGGGTGAGGACTGGACCTCTGGTAGCCTCAATCACGCTCGATCTCTGTAAGGTCAGATTACCTGATGGTAAGCAATCAGCGCCGTCCGTGGACACCCGGAACAGGAGTAAAGAGAGCGTTGCTGTAGTGTGTGTGTGTGTGTGTGTGTGTGTGTGTGTGTGTGTGTGTGTGTGTGTGTGTGTGTGTGTGTGTGTGTGTGTGTGTGTGTGTATTTGTGTGTATGTGCGTGTGTGTGTGTGTGTTTGTGTGTATGTGCGTGTGTGTTTATGTATGTCCTTGTATTATGTGTGTGAGACATACAGTGAGAGATACGTGAATCTACCCTTATAAACTAAATAGTAGTAACGAAGTAGGATAGAAGAAAGAAATATTCGATCTTCATATCTACTGAAATATGTGATGTTTGATGTTATCGTTTGGCACTTTCCTGGAACCTAGTATCTACACATCAATACAAAATACAAAAATTATTTATAAATAAATCAGTGGTGCCAACAAATAAAATATTAAGCGACTGTATTGCGATTTATTCCACTAGTAACATTTTATGCTCATTAACGTCAATAATATTATAATAAACGTCAAGTTTTGTAAACATTGCTCGTCTTCATTTAACCTTTACTGACATTACGCAAACATACTTACTCTTAACTAAATATTTATAATTGTAATATATAATACACTATTGTTTAGGAAGTCGGATAGAATATATCTATTGAAATTTTTAGTGTAATGAACTTTAAGCTACAACGATAGGTAAGTGACATTTCTGATTTCATTTGCCCCTACATTTATAAATGAAATATTAATACATTTTGAATAACAAAATATTTGTACTGTCGAATTAGGAAACCCATCGTTTGGAAGTCGGTTAAAATGATAATAATTATGAATTACCAAATAAAATAAATTTCAGTACCTACAGACTCAATACTATCCATAAATATACAACGATAACACACACATAGGTATGTACATGACAGCATACGACTGTGTCTTCCGGCTGTAGTGTCTACTATGGTCGGGAGCGAGTCAGGGTGGAGTGCCGTCGCTATCTTTTGCGAGGCCGTGATGCTCGCAAAGGAGGCGGCGGAAAGGGAGAGAGAGGCTGCCTCCTCTCTTCCCTCCCGCAGCAGACGCACTAGACGTCATAGAGTGGCCGACCTGCGGCCACCGTAGGGCGCGGCCTGCGGACGACAGACTCGGGGCGTCTAGTCGTCCGACCAGCAGCAGGCCTCGAGGCGGCGGTGCCGTGTTCCACGCGCGCCTCGTAGTGGAGTCCTGCGGTCGGGGTGACGGCCGCAGTGGGTGACGGGGCCCGCCTTACCATCTGGCGGGCCAATACCCGTCGGGGGGTTGCGACGAATGCTTCGGCGATACCCGCCCCTCCGACACATGGGTTATTGGAGGAACACCGGGTTGGTTTTTAGTCAGTAAGAGTCTGACAGTACCCTTCGCCCTTACCCCGAGGGCGGTGGGTCTCCATGAGGATTTTCCAACCCGACACCAAAAAAAAAAAAAAAAAGCATACGACTGTGTTACACACATAACACATACACTTTTACATTACAAAAGAGGTTAAAGATAGGTCCAAATTTTAAATCATCTAACCCCTATTATTGTTCTTCTATTCTGTCTCGAATTACCACGTTTAAATTAATCTGTTCGTTTTTCATCAATAACACTATAAACCTATCACAGGCCACGTCTGCTGCTGAAACCAGACAATTAATTATAATATATATACATACATAAATGTCCACTACTTATTGAGGCTATATAATCGTACATCATTATTGACTGACAGACTGCTCGCTCGTACATCATAATTTGATGTCCAAGTCAGCCAATCTGACAAGACCTGTCAACTTGTTATTGTCAAGCTAATAATGGTAGGTGTACAAGGGGGCATGTTAGGGTGGATAGTTGAGGGTTCTTTATGTATTGTCGAAAAGTGGTTAGGGTTAATTTTTATAAAGTTACTGTTGCCTGTTGATTCGATATATGTGGAATGGAAGTCATGGTCGCCCGTAGGTTAAGGCGCCCGCTTCTCATGCAAGAGGGTGTATGTTCGAAACCTGGCAAGTACCGATGTGACTTTTTCCGAGTTGTATGTACTTTCTATGATTATTTAGACCTGGGAAGGAAACCTGGGCTTATAATTTCTAATTATAAGTTTGAAATCGCCTACCCGCATTGAGCAAGCGTGGTGATTAATGCTCGAACCTTCTCCGTGTGAGAAGAGGCCTTTGCTCAGCAGTGGGCACTTATAGGCTGATGATGATGATGATGATGAGGTGGAATAAAGTGCCCTGACCAATAATAAATTTTCTATATAACCTTTCGTATGTTTAAACGTGAATCCACGCGAGATACAATGTATTTTCTATTGTGTCTTATATCTCTACATTTAACGAGTTTAAGTATGCGAGAGCCATGGCTCTTCACGAATGGGTCGGCTGGACCAGAGTGATGCCAGGTTATTACCTACAGAAAAGCGGCGTGAAACGCTTGCGTTTTGTTCTATGTTACTGGATGTCCATTTCCTTCCCCAAATCATCTAAACCCTAACTCCAAAAGGTTGGCAATGAACTTGTAACTCTTCGATTTTGTGGGCGTCCGTGCTAATTGCTTGCCATCATGTGTTACAGAAGCTCGTTTGTTGGTCTATCTCCTAAAAAATATTTTACAGTTTAAAAGAAAATAAGGCATTCAATCGTGTCGTGTTGATCACGTTCAAGATTATTTCTAGAATCTTTATAACATAATTATACTCAAATACACAAATTAGCTTTTGCCCGCGACTTTGTTCGCATGGAATAGTGACTACCTGCAGATTTTTGGTTTTAAATCTATCCTATGTCTTTACTCGAGTTCCAAACTATGTTTTTACTAAACTTCAAACAAGTCGGCTCAGTAGTTTAGGCGTGAAGAAAAGACAGCCAGACAGACTTACTTTCGCATTTATAATATTAGTTTGGATTTCGTATGTACCAATAATAAAAAAAATATACTTACTAAACAATGAAATACCCAACCAGATTTAAAAAAATTGAATAAATAAATTTAGCGACTGCTAGGCACTGATAACAAAGTTCAATCACCCGTGCTCCAAACTAGGTTTACCCTCCGTCCAGAGATAACGGGCAAAACATAAAATGTATAGATAATATCATTATTTATTGGTCACAGATACTTGTGATTCCATATTATTTGTTTAACAATGTTTTTTAGAAGTTTATTTTGGTATTATGATAATTTTGCGTTTTTTTTATATCAACTTTGATGAGTGTGGGAGAGCCTTGCTTCGGCACGAATGGGTCGGCTCGACTGGAGTGATACCACGGCCTCACAGAAAACCGGCGTGAAACAACCATAGCGTTGTGTTTCGTCGTGTGAGTGAGGTTACCGGAGGCCCAATCCTTCCCCACCCCCAATCCCTCCTCAATCCCTAAATCTCCTAATCCCTAATCCCTAAAATGTCGGCAACGCACTCGTAACTCCTACGTTGTTGGTGTCCATGGGCGGCGCTGATTACTTACCATCAGGTAATCCGTCTGCTCGTTTGCCGATCTATGACATATAAAAAACAACTTTTTTGTCATGTGAAACTGGCTCTTTGGCACAATTGGACCAGCTTGGACGGTCAATGGGTTAGTAGAAAACGGGTATACGCAACGCTTGTAGTGTGTTTCACTATGTGAATCCGGTTACCGGAGGCCCAATGCTCAAATCTTTGAGGGGTTTGATGATTGGAGGATTGCCTACCCCTTCCCAATCCTTAAATCTCCGAATCCCCAATAGAAACATATAGTACTAGCAATTCCTCTAGTGTCGCTGGTGACGGCGTAAGCTTGTGTCTATATCCTATCCTACGAAAAATGAATGTTGGAGATGAATTATATATTTTTGCTGTAAAAAACCTCTTTTTTCTTAGCTGTATTCTGCCAATGAAATCACGGGAAAACTGATTTGTATAATATATATTATATGATATAACAGTTCCTGTTATAATTCATCCTTATTTTTTTGTTACAGGTAAGCACGTTTCATTTATGCCGTCTTGAAGTAATAAGTTGGTAAGCTGTAAAAACATTATTCATCACATATTTAAATGGAAATAAGATATTAAACATTATATTTAAGTAAATCAGTAACCTTAAGTTTCAAACTTGCATTCTCTACACACGAACACCAAATTGAACATAACTTACCATAAATCACCATCACCTAATTATTTCCAAAGAGACACCCAAAAAAAGGTTGAAACAGAATTAGCTTGGGAAAAATGCTGATTATCAACAAGAAGAACTTATTACAAAAATGTTAGAATAAGAAGATAAAAGTGAGGGAGACCCGTTTGACAGAGCCTCAATTTGTGAAAGGGATCACAGTTATTATTTATTGGGGCTTGAACCGATAAGGGGCTGGATTAACGAGATTTCCTGTGTCGTAATTTAAAAAAAAAGTTGGTTAGTTATGGTGGGTTAAATTGGCGGGATATTATTATGTAAATAGGTTATGATGGGGTCGATTTTTGATGTAAGTTTATAGGATAAACTATGTATTTTTTTACTTTAATATAATTTTGAAGAAAGATAATTATGCTATTGTGAATTTACATATATTATTTTTTGTAAAATGGCTTAGTTAGTGGTTTTTGCGTGGCATGAAAAAGAAGTGCTCTGTCCAAACTTTCCTTTTTCTAAAAAACTTAGTCCAATTTAGTACGCTAGTATTTTCTCCGTTGAGTCGTTTCCATATAATTTCACATACAGATCACACCCACACTAATTTGGGTGATCCACTGATGTTTAAGATCCACGACACGTTGCAAGGCATCCAGCTATCCAGCAAGTTTACCAAACGTGTAGTGAAAAAAAAGATCTCTGTATCATTATTTCCAGCTTATATTTAATAACTCGATAAAATCAGCAGGGCGTAACTCGCCAGGGGCTTGACTGTGGATAGTTTACTTTAGCACCTTTTTGCGATACCATTCACCTTTAGGGATTCCCAATAATCTGTGTTGAACGACCATAAATCGTTGAAGTCGCTTCAGTAAGAAATCGATTGGGTATACAAGGGTTATTCGTTGGTTTTGGTTATGTAGTGAAAATGTTTGCAATGCATTTTTTTTTTATGTAGGAGGTATCCTCTTATTAATATAGCAAACAAAAAAAGGTTGTGTCGTGCGTTTACCAACATAATTTACGTTTCAATTTTATATATTATCACAAGCACAGAAAAGAATTGACAAAGCTGTTGTTGAGTTATGCGCGAGATATCCGAACTATCCAAATATAAACTTAATATTATAAGGGCGAAAGTAACTCTGTCTGTCTATCTATCTTTACTTCACACCTAAACTACTAAATCAATTTCTGTGAAATTTGGTACAGACATACGAGAAAGGAGAATAGTTTTTATACCAAAAATCTGCAGGAAATCACTCTTTCACGCGTACGGAGTCACGTGCGAAAGCTAGTATTGTTATAAAATTAAACATGGAATAATTGGTTACAATCCCCGTTGCTACACAAGCAAGTCCTTAGAACAAGCGTGTATATTGTACATACATTGATGAAACAGCATCGAGCTCTCAAGATCTCAAGAGATGCTTACCCGAATTATATTGGGAATGACGAGGCACGCTCGAACAAACACGCCTGTCATACTCGCACCCGTTGCTGCATATACTCCTCTCACTCATAACTATTGTACACATTAAATACGTCTGGCTGGACGATGTAACCCTCGAAATTGTCTGGCTATTAAGGAAACAATATTTAATAGTTGTCCAAAAAACATATATAAAATTTAGCTTTTATAATATAACGTAAGTATAGTTACAAATTATAATAGTTCAGGGGTGTCCGGCAGAGGGTTGTAACCATATTAAGTGTCTGGCAATGAGCAACGCGAGTTTTAATATTATCACGAATAAAATATAAAAAAATTGAGTTTTATAAATTAATAAATTTGAGGTGGAATTTTATACACCTTTGCTACCTGTTACCTGCCAAAGCCACCTCTACCCAGGATTCATGGGTGGGGACCTTTCTTACCTGTATTGGGGACATACACAGAAGAACTCTTAGCTTTTATAAAAATCCGAAGGTCTGGCTCTCACGGGCTCTTGGGCTATTGTATATGTAGCTATATATTGATTGGTGTCATTTTACACGTGTGAGTTGTATTTATAGATTATTTGGGGGTTATTTTTAGATTGTATTGGATATGGTTGTTAGGTTTTTTTGACATAATTATGTTGACTGGCTTATTCTCATAATTTTTGGTAGAGAAACTCGATAGATTCTAACCAAGATAGGGAATGAAATTCACGACGTTCACTAAGTTTTATATCACGTATTAAGCAAATTTTTTTTTATGTGATAGGACAGCAAATGAACTGCGGATTACCTGATGGTAACCAAACGATTTATGGTATATTTAGGGATTGAGGGAAGAAGTGTTGGCTCTCTGGTAACCTCACTCATATGATGAAATGCAATGCTGTAATTGTTTACGCTAGTATTCCGAGAGTCCGTATATGACTTCAGTCCAGCTGACCCATTCCTGCCGAAGCATGGCTCTCCTGCAGTTGGATTTGGGTTGAATGATATTGATGAAATTAAAAGTGTCTTCGAGGGTAACTATCAACCACTAATCTTGATTCCGATTGCCAAAAGGTTTTCAATAGAATATGGGAATGACCCGTTGCTGTCACCCTCATAACATAACATCAAACGATGCAATAAAATATTCATTGATTTGTCCTAATTGGCTGTTTCTAAAATGTGAAGGGATTATGGGTCAATGCTCCGATAATCACAATGATATTCGGGTCGTGCAAATTAAATACATATCAATTAAACATCCCTCGCGCCAAAATAAACCAATCAACGCATTCAACCGTTGACTAATCAATGCCCAGGCCCAAAAGTGCTCACATTAATTTTTGCGTAAAAAAAACGCTTCGACGCATCGAACCCACAACATTACGATGCGAAATAGCGACACACCAACTGAGTTAATGGTATTTTTATCATCAGGACAATCAATAAAGAGACCTCTTGTCCAATAAAAATGATTAATACGGAATGTGTCCATTCTCTTTTGATGGATATGAGACCCAAAATTTGGCGAGCGAAAATGTGAAAAATTGGGTTGCTCTGGGGAGGGGTTAAAAGTTTGCTATAAAAGGGTACAGTACAGGTAGACTGAGGATAAGGACGCATTATTAGGGGTATTAAGGAGTTTTATTCGGATTTAGATTTTTAATTGCATTTTCATAGATCTTTGACGAAATGTTCTATTACATTGTTACTGGTTATCATAATGATTTGATTACGTTTTGTAAGGGTAAAAGAAATGGTAGTATAAGAACTGCTTCACCAAGTGTCATTAGTTTTCTGGGTCATTTCTTGGTACGTAAGGATGTATCCTCATTAGAAAGCTGGTTGAGCAAAGTAGTGTGAAAAATTTAGAAAAATTTTATAGGCTGAAATATATCTATTGCTATGATAAATTGAAGGTGAGGGGTGCACGTGCAATAAGGAGCTTAATTACTTAATTAAAACAAATAATGATCGGGATTTGCTTTAGTCAGTAAGAGTCTGACGACAGTCCATCGCTCAAGTCTGGGTGGGAGAAGAAATTTGATTATTTTCCTCCATCAAAACAGAGGATATGGTAGCCTTAAAGAGAAGTAGATAATTGGAGGTAAAACTTATATAAAGTCTATAAGATAGAAGATTGTTGCAATTGTTTTTTGTAAATTATTAAAATAATAAATAAACTTCAGCGTCATGATACGATAAAGTGAAATATGAATCGGAATACACGTTTTATTTCATTTATTTTTAAAGCATCGGAGCTTTCTGCAAGTGTAAATAAAAATAAAATAATTGGATCCCACTTTTATACAGCATGTCCTCCTTTTGACGTAAATTAACATCAATCATTGGGCTGAAATTCGTTTCAGTTTCAGCTTATCTCAAATATATTTTCAGTTTAGGTACAATACATTTATTTCTCACACGAAATAAATACCTGAAATTTTTTACTTGTCAATTTTTATGTTGGAAAATTTTTCACGTGTATCAGTTTTACGTTGTTGCGTCGGTGTGTGAACATTTACGGTCGACGGTTGCTCCTATGAGTTTTATTGCAACAAATATTATTTTGTGTGACTCTGAAATATGTTTAGAAAATTTTATAACAATCGCTTTTGCCACTAATAATATAAGTCACTCACGTTACTCGGATGAAAAGTATTTTTTTCTTTTGAGGAGAAAATCATCAAACGCTTCGTCCACCCAGGGTGAGGCGAGAGGGAGTGTCAGACTCTTACTGACTAAAAAATCCTCAGAGGCCGGGGTTTCTTAATGCGCTTGCCCAGCAACCTCGGCTGCTTATGTACTATTACAGATTATAATCATTCTCTGAATAGAGTTGAGAGTATTTTATCTATCTCTACGCTAATTAAACATTACGTTAAACACCTTACTCACTTAAGTATTTGGCCAAATTTTATCAAAATTCATAAAGTAATTTTTATCTGAAAGACTAACAAACATACATATTTTCAAACTTTGGTATTTATAATATTAGTAGGATATAACAATGATGAAAGAATTTAGAACAAGATTGTTATAGGTTGGACAAATACTAGGTTGGGTTTTCGAATTGTTCAAGATGTTATGAGAAATTATATTTTAAAATTCTTGCCTGTCAGTATAATTAAATTGTTCTATTTCAAATATGGTTAAAGACATCATGTCCTGCAATTCTCAGTGTACGTTCCACTGCATTGCGCCCAACCTAGACCATAAAGCATTCTACCAGTTTTAGTGCACATCGTTCTACCTGCATTCTACTTTTCTTTTACTTTTTTTTCTTTTGGTATATAATTTATAACAGCAGTTTACACTTTTGGGTCTCTGCTACGAATTTAAACAAATCACAAGTGGTCAAATTTGAATTAGTAATGGTCAATGGTCTTAGTGCGAATGCTGAACAGGACAGAATAACTCGGGATGAAAATTTAAATTATATTGGCTTGTGTAAAATAACTTAGCGCCTATTTCACCACCTATCTTGTAGTATATATCGGCAAAATTGCCGACGAATCACCTGACGGTAAGCAATTAACCGTCATACGAGATCTTAATAAACGTACATATGTGTCAAATCGTCCATAAAGGTAATGTTTTATGTTGAAATTTGTGAAAAATGCCCTTGGGTATGCCCACCACAGACGGGGCCCTATAGGGCTGATGTTCAGCCGGGGTAGCGGGGTAAGCGCAATGAGGCTCCGCGAGCTCGGCCCAGAGCAGGAAAAGGACCAGGGGGGTTTTTAGTCAGTAAGAGTCTGACACTACCTCCCGCCCGGCCCTGGGCAGGAAAAGTCATTTGATGATTTCCCCTCACAAAAAAGCCAAGGTTGCGGGGCAAGCGCAATAAGCGGATCGGGGGTGTTATGAGTCAGTAAGAGTACTCCCTCTTGAGCCATTAAGAAACTAAATCAGCGCTGCGACACTGTCTCGCATGGTGTCGCTGCATATGCTGAGCGAGGGCCATTTCGCGTGCTTGTGACGCACATTTTTACTTATATTACTGTTTTTTTTTTATATTGTATTACCATGGTTTTTTTTGTTTTTGTGTTTAAACACTTATTTGTTCTGTGTTTTATGTGCGTCCTAGACGCGAATAAATACTTTTTCTTTCTTTCTTCCTTGCCTCATCCTGGGCGAGAGAAGTCGTTTGATGATTTTCTTCCAACAAAAAAAGGTATAAATGTTTCTATCTACTTTCTAGCTTTTGTTCCTCAGATCCTAAGAAAACTGAAAGAGTAATATATTTGCAAAAGCAAGTCCTTATCTCGGTACTACAAGCCGCCTTGTTGTAACGGGGTCAGTAGACCACGCTAACACTATTTATAATACTAAGTTCCAGTTAAATGTTAGTGTACCTAACTTTTGAGTATGCTTAAGTACCTTGTTGAGTTGTAAGAAAATATTATACAGAGTTCTGTGTAAAGGAAATTATTAATATAATATTTAAATATAAATTTGACATAAATGAGGGTACTTCTTGTGCCATTTTGTTTCCAAAAGGCTTAGTGGTAATGCATTTAATATTAATAAACGTTTATTTTTTGGCAATTTGGTTCTGAGTCCTTTAACAGTTTTCATGTCTTTCCGCATAATTTTCAATAAGTCAATAAAATACCAATGGGAATTTCATCGACTAGGCAACAAATCTCATCCCCTCGGTTGAGAGATTGAGGAGGGATGGGGGAGAGGAAGGATTGGGCCTCCGGTATCCTCAATCACACGGCGAAGCACAATGCTGTAATTGTTCGAAACCCATTTTCTATGAGGCCATGGTATCACTCCGGTTGACCGACCCATTCGAGCAGAAAGTAGGCTCATAATCATAAGTAATTCAAGTGAGAAGGTCTTAACTTAAAAAAAAAACAATTACATTGACCAGTGATTCACATACATTGTCTTATTTAAAACAGGAACACTTATGAAAGCCAATAACAACCAATCAATGTACAGGAATCAAGATCATACATCATATAAAATATATGCTACAATAATATTCCCAAAAAGTAGTGATCAATTACAATTTGGCAGACTTATTGTCATATATGTTCAATTTATTTTCCACTTTTCACTAGTTATGTGGCGATAACTTCCATAGGCAACGTGATGGGTGTTTTCATCACACTCTTGTATGAATCGTATATCCAATCCTGCTCAACCTTCTTTTTTGTGAGGGGAAAATCACCAAACGACGTTTAGGTTAGGGCGGGAGGATTATCAGACTCTTACTGACTAAACACCCCCCGTTCCTACTCCTGCTCTGGGCTGAGGTCGTGATGCCTCATTGCGCTTGCCCCGTAACCCATCCTGCCCAACCTAAACCGTAGAGAAAGCACATAGCAAAAAAAGAAAACGAAAATAACTAAACCTAAAAAATGATTGTAAAACGCATTCTGTAATACAATAAAACCAATTTAAAATACTTTATACCACAAACCTTTGAGGGTTCAATAAAAATTGAAATGCACCCGCCGACGAAATCGTTTATAAAATTTCAAAAATTCCCATTTCAACGCTTATCCAGGGACGTACATTTGTGCCCTGTAGGTAGTCTGCTTGTGTGCGGTCCTATGCTGAATATTGAGAAATTCTAGATCTAGACGTGACAGCCAAGATGGGTTAGAGACCTAAACGTTTTCGTATTACGTGAGTTGCAATGTTGGGTGATGTTTTTCTGTGGAGTTTTAAGTGAGGGATATAGTTTTTTTGCTGAGCTGTATTTTTAAGGAGTTTTTGGCACTTTCCATGCGATTCATAAGTGGTTTTTTAACACGCAGTTTTCATTGTGCTTTTTTGTAAATATTTACGTAGTATGATGTCTTATCTGTACAGTTGATGCTGTGGCTGGGCAAATGGCTACCGTGCAATGTTTCGTATATTCGATTTATGCTTAATCTTTGTGTGATTCGAACTGTTGTTTTGGGACTGGATATAATGTTTACGTGAAATTTAATGTACAAACATTATTGTTGACAAAATGCACCCATGACACAGGAGAAACTCCTAGTGCTGGGCAATGGTTTAAATAAAATAAATTACCAAAATTGTGTAGGTTTAAAATGCTATTTTGCTTAAATGTGTAACACTAGCTAATCTCGCGCGGTCTCGACTCCATTCGACCGTAGCGTGATGTTTTATAGCCTATAGCACTCAAGAACATTGTAGCTATCTACCAGTGAAAGAATTTTGGCAATTCGACCAGCGGTTTCAAAGATTACCCCTACATACAAACTTAGCAGTTTATAATATCAAGTATATACCTATATTTTTAAATGAGTTGATGTGGCACACATTAGTTGTTAGGACGAGAACATACATATATTTAGTTCTACGAAGTTACGGTTACGGATATTTTTTATATCGGATATCTGAAAGTTTCGGTTAAGGTATGTTAAGACAAGCAATTCATATAGTAATTTCTTAACCTTCCCCTTTGAGGATAGCAACCGTGAAGTTCAATATCTAAGTTATTTATAAAGTTAAGACTTATTTTGTTTTGTTACGATATTATTATTATTTTTATAATAGAAATGAAGATTTTATGTGAGTTTAACAAAAGTTTGTGTCGTAAAAGTTGATCGATGGTACGGAATCAAAAGTTATGATTGGCTTTCGATCCATCAAAACGTTGGGTTTCCTTTTAAATCGACGTTTCTATATGAATATAAGGATTTTTATAAATATGTTGGAATGTACAAATATGAATGACAGTCAAATTTTGCTGAGATAGAGACTGTTGAATACAGTTTAAAGTTCAATTTGCATTGCTATTCTGTTTCAGTATTTACAAGAAAGCTAGATGTCCTAATTCCTACTTGTAACACTTACACAGCTTACGATACAATTCCTTTAATATCAGTGTCACCTTTTATTCTAGTTAATTTTTATTAAAAAAAAATCATCACTCTAAATATTTTATAAAAATAATCTTCGCGGTTACTGTTCAAGCATTCTACGTCGTTCATATAACGATAGCAAATCATAATTTAATTTAAAACACTCAAATAAAACAAAGAAAACACTCCACAGTTTTTACGACCATCTTCCATTAACACGCCCCAGAGCGATCCAAAGCTAGGCCCACCAAAGAGTACATAAATAATAAATTATTTATCTATTCAGTTAACGTTCTCAAATAATTATATACTGAAAGCGGCTCCAGCGCTTTAGAATACTGAGTAGTCTTACGAACAATGTTGGCTACGCCGTAGACAGTGCTACAATGGCTTCGTAGCACCTTATTGGCGTAGACCATTGTCGTAGCGCCTCTATTATCTGAAGTGACGATAAAGTTATACCATTTCTGTGTCAAGTAATTTATTCTAATGTTATACTTAGTCAAAACTTAGTTTTATGGAATATAAATTAGATATTTCGTTCCGTCCTTTCCGTGGAGAGTGAAACTTTCGATAATTACGAAACATTATATTAATTATACCTTCGGGATCTACAGAGGTGTACCAATATTAGTTCTTACAACTTAGCATAAATGTTAAGTGTGAACTTAGCTTCAGACCTAAGCTTAAGTTTATGCTAAGCGTTTAATACTAGTGTCCTTAGTGATCTTATGGGTCTACTTGGTAACGGCTAACAGAATAAACAATAGAATAGTAAAAATAATAGTTAGTCTCGTCACAATATTAGTTCCATGAATTGCCATCACTGGAACCATTGTGAGTTTTGGTAAACTGGAAATCTTTATTAATGAATTTAACATCATCATTTATGGAAAATGTATGATATCTTTTTATCGTTGTTGCTCTGCTCGCGGGTTATCTTATCCGCTTCTCATGTAAAGGTTTTGTGACTGAGAGAAAATAATCAATTGTCTTCTTTTGCCCTGGGTGAGGTGACCACTTTCCTTCTCCTGCTTGAGTCCTAGGTCGTTGTGCATTGATCTTCGGCTCTCATGCAATGGTGCAGTTACGAAATATGACCACGTGACACTACAAGTACAAAAAAGACTTTAAAAAAGAAATCAGTGATACACAGTGAAGGGTAAAACTATAGGTTGGAGACCAGGACTTATAATTTCTAATTCTATGTTCCAACTCCTCTATTAACCGTAAGCAGACGTCCATACTGTACTGTGACCTATTTTCAAAAATAAATTCATTGTTTAAAAATTATCCAGAAGTAGTCACCATTATTTATTTAATTACTATGTATACAAGCATATATGCAATATGCATCTTTCTCAAGTATTTCATTTGCCATTTTGATTTAAATGTTGCCAGTTGTAATAACTGGCACATATATTTCAATCTCGCGTCTAAGCTGGCAACACTAGAGTGATGAGTCTGGTATTGCAAACGTTAGCATCTAGGTCCTACTAGGCAGTCTGAGGTTTGTCGTGACATATGTCAAGAATATGAGGTTTTGGTAAAATTTAAAAGGTTTTATTGGCATGTGGTATATTAATAATGGGTTGTTTAATTCTATAACTTGTTATGTCTCAAAAACTCATTGAAAAGGGATCAGGAAACGGGGAAGGGTTTAAAGACGAACAACAATTCATAAAAGTATAGAGTCAAAGGCCGGCAACGCACCTTGGACTCCGTCTCATGTCGTGAATGACACTTGCAATTAGAGCATTCGTATGCTAGTTTGCGTCCTTCGACTTGTATGTCATGAGCAGCAAAGGCGAAAAAAGTAGACATTGAGCATATTACTCATTATAGAGAAATTTTCCATAAACGAAAATAAATTTTACTTAGTCTGACCTTGGACATCGAGCCTGAGTTGTTGAGCCGTCGGTCATGGAGAACCCAAAGTTTCACTAGGTAACTGCTGATGTAAGAAACTGGTATTTTGTGCTATCATTAAAGTGCAGTAGAAAATCTAAAGTTAATAACGCTGCAGGTTCGATCACGTTTCAATAAAGATCTATGTAGTGAGTAAGTATAGGAGAGCCATGCTTCGGCGCGAATGGGCCGAAGCGATAATAAATTCACGGCCTTACTGAAATCCGGCGAGAAACAACAACACCATTGCGTTTCAACGTGTGAGTGAGGTTACCTGAGGTCCAGTGTTTCCCCCTCCTGCCCCTCCTCCAACTTTGATTCCCCCTTAACGCCAAAAGGTTCGCAAGGCAGTCGTAAATCCTCTAGGTTTGGGGATGGCCATAAGCGGCGTCGAATGCTTACCATCAAGTGATCTTTCTTCTCGTTAGCTGGAGTCGCTTTACCACATAACAAAATAAATATTATTTTCAAAAACATAAATACCCAATTTTCATACACGTGGTTCTAATTGTATGTATTTATGAAACTACTATTCCTCGCTTTTACCCAATTGATCTATTTTTTTATCTAAGTGGTCTTCTGAGAATTGGACGATTTACAATTTTCTTAACTTATACCCTTTAACTAAGTGTGGGAGTGCTATGGTTCGCCACGAAAGGGCAAGTTCGACTAGAGTGATACAACGGCCTTACAGAAAACCGGCGTGAAACAATCACAGCGTTGTGTTAGCGTGAGGTTGCCGCAGGCCTAATTCTTCTTCTCCTCCCCTAGTTCTGAAATCTTCGAAACCCTAATGCGAGTGTCATGGGCATTGCCAGTTGCTGACCATTAGGCAATCCATCAGCTCGTTTGCCGGCGTACCACATAAAAAAAAAACCCAACCACAAAACAGTTTATTATAAAAAAAATATTAAAAGTAATTTCAAGTTTATTCTTATTATAACTAATAAACAAAAGAACAAAAGAAAGTTTCTGTAAATAATTTCCGTGGCACACATTTATGTAATAGAAAACGTAACAATGCAGGCCAATATAACCTGACACTTCATTGTAAGAGATGTTCCTAAAATGTGGAATTAATTTACACTGGACATTTGTATTTTGCGTCACAAATAAATTCATTCAATTACATCACAATTCTGTATCTAATTGGATATTCGGCCATATTAAACAACTAAGTTAAATTACTGTAGTTCTTACTTAGTATTTCCTTCTAGTGAGTACTTGATTTTATTACAGTTCATATCTCAAACAAACTGTTAAGATACAAAGTACAAACCATCTTGGCAATAGAATAAATCTCAGCTAAATTTTAAAAAGTGGGGTACTCCTTCTTGACCTGTCATACTTCTATTTTATACATCCCTGACAAAATAATATAAATTTCAATTACCTCGTTAATTCAGTGGGTTCAAGCGTAAACATACATATTTCTGAGTGCCTTATTGACCTTGTATCCTATATCATGAAGAACAGAAAATGCAAGACTAAATCGGTCAAACAGTGAAGAACAGCGGAAGACATTGGGACGAATCCGCAAATTCGGACATTTCTTCACGTGAACAGGAAAACTTTAGAGGTTTGGACTAATGATCCATAAGGGCTCCGAATTATAAATTTTAAAGCTTCAGACACAGTTACAAATAATATCTAAACTACATGATAAGCAATACCTAACTCTAATTCTAATTACAATATGATTCATTTGGACATTTGGACTAACCACGGTCCGATTAGTCCAACCATGGTCCAAATGGACCTATAGAACTAAAGATTAGAAAACTAGTATATTACAATAATAGGAGCCATATTTTACGCTATCAGCACGCTACGAATGGTCACGATTGTGTGAAGTTTAATAATATTGAAGTGATTTATGCAATAGTCAATGTTTCATTACTATAGAGCACTATATGTACTGTAATACAAAGTGTTGTTGGTGTAATTGTGATTAAGTTTTGCTGTGTTTTCGTGTATGAGGATATTGTGCCTGAGTTACTACTGTGCAGTATTTTGGTCTTACTTCATGCCATGTTAATGTTCACTGATAATTTTGCTGGGTTAGAGATTTGTGAAGATGACTTCTGATAATGATATTTGATATCTGGAAGTAAACAAAGTATAAACAAAGGGACATTTTCTGCCAACTATTGAAGGCAAATCCTCAGCCATTGTAGGTCATCGATAATCTACGTGGCGAATAATGTGTTACGTATGCACAAAACATGCTTGTCTCATTGGTTGTAATAGAACACAAGACAAGGAAAACAGAAATATTCTGAATATGTGTGCATGTAAGAACACAGAAAGGGAATCATTTAGCCATTAGTTGTTTATGGTAAGTCTCTCATTGATCATACAATATGAAATAAGGAAAATAAAGAGATTCTGAATGTGTCTGCATGTACAGGGAATAAGACATAGTATAATTTAGTTATTTCTTTGAGTAAATTTTCTGAAAATATTTTAAAGTTTGAAAGAAAAACAGTGACTAAAACTTTCAAATAAAGAAAAAGAAATATAAATTTATATCTCACGATTTCCAAGTGATAATCAATTCACATGAATCAACTCGCTATATTCGATCACCCAAAAATCGAATCAGTTTCCATGTATTCAAAAGTTGTTGTACTAAAGTTGATTGATTCGGTAATTATTCAGATAATGAGATGGTTTCCGAGCATTTAAGCTGTGAAATAACTGATCATAAAAGTCAAAAAGCGTTTTATAAATAAATTTATTATTTTATCAAGAGAATTATGGACTGTGATATTTCATTGAAAACGATGCGTTTCGTTCAAATGAGGTTTTAAAGACCATATAGGTTTTCATTTTGATTTTATGTTGTATGGCTCTTCATTCTCTCTGATAAACTCACTATTGGTGGTAGGGGAAATCATCGAATGACTCTATCTGCCCTTGATGAGGCAAGAGATAGTGAGACTTTTACGAACAAAATAGAGCCCCGTTCCAAGTCCTGCCCCGGACCAGGCTGCCATATTTCCTTGTGCTGAATCTACAAGCCCCGCCAGAAATATTACCTGTGATCCTTATCGCTCTTCATTATATGCAGCATTATAAAATAATCGGTAATTTTGAGGTTAGCATTATGCATGGTGTAATATTCTGATTCCAGCTTTCATAATTATAGCAGTCTCTTCACCTTCGAAGCCAATATTTCCAAATTAATGTATTTTAATGCGATTTGTGTGAAAACATAAAGAAACTCCCTTATAAATACGAATTGGAAATCTCCCGTTTTTGAAGACTGTTTTAAATCCGAACACCAGAACGTACAAAGCATTTTGGTCTTTATATGCGATCGTTGTGAATACAAAATCCGTTCACCTACACTGATTAAACAACACACAAAGATAAGTAGATGAGGCACTCATTTATTCAACCCCCACAACCAAATATAATGGGTTCATTGTAATAAATTACAATTGTAAATCAATTCGTTGAATTCAATCAAAGTCTGAAATTACTTCTCGCTGTATGGGGCCTTGCAACGAACTCAATATTGGCTTACAAATAGATTTACGCTGCGTATTTCGCACGATTAACTAAGGCCTCTTATTAATCCAATCAATTAATTGATTGATTGATTGATCAATCATTCCGTTGAATGTGCTGAGAACTTGGCGTTTGCAGTGATTCAATTATTGTGTTTCGAGATTTTCACTGCAATTATCTGCCGTGTCAGTTTTTAATTGCGTTGTCTGCTTTTTGGTTTCATTGTGTCTTGCTTTTTTACGATTTTAATACTTAAAAAGAAGGCGTAATTTTTTTTTAAGTCAGATTATACAGAGTATTGTTCGTTCATAGAAGTCAGTATTACTGTTAAATTTTTCGATGCAAAAGTTTCTCATTTTAGGGTAATTGACTTTCACTTCTTGGGACCTTTCCCACATTGCTTAACATTTATACAGACAAACTTATATTGCTATTTTTGTGAAGAAAACATTAACATCCTTATTCACAACCGGAGCCAGCACAATATTCAAGTCAGCACATTTATTCGCTATCATAAAATGACCTTGAATCCGTCATCGGTCAGGACCCGAATAATTCGCGCCAATTTTATATACTGACATCATCATAACGGCCATTTTGGGCGCCATTTTCTTGGACGTTGATAAATAATTTCATTTGTTTCTGGAACCGATCGCTTGGGGGAAAGCGCTGATGTGATAGATTTTGTATTAATGGAAGAATCTGATTAAATGTACTTTTTAAATATAGTATTTAGAACAAAGAAGACTGTCGTCTGCGACTAGTTGTGAACTGAAATGGTCAAAGGTAATCAAAAAAGTTATATTTAGAGATATATTATTATGATATAAATATTCTAACAAACAATAAGTTATTAAATAAATGTTAATATTTCAATCAAAATCTTTTTATTCTTGCAAAGTCAAAATATACTTCATCTTTCAAATATAAATAGCCTCTCTCTAGTATTGCCCTTGTGTCTTGGTGGCGTTTACAGTCATAGAAGTTCACGTACAACATTGCACGCACAAACACGCAAATAGTTTGTTCCTTTCAGAAACCAACCCGTTGCCCAGTCACCGTGCCAATCGTGCATTTTGTATCATGATATTATGTTTTAAGCGGATTATAAAAAAATAATATTTCGTATCAAATACCATTCTTGTCATTCATGTCTTGATGACATATTTGACATAGGTACATATAAACTTTATTTATTACCATATACTCTTCAGTTATTCATGAGCGAGTAAAATTTATTGAAAAAAACTCTTTAAAAAATCACCTCTTTATCTACTTTGACCAAACCTTTCAATATAGACTAAAGGCGTTTTAAAATTAGAAAAACTTGAATACTTTATATAGATTATATTTTTATTTTCAGCTAAATTATCTTTCGCTCATACAGCTAAAAACCATTTTTCAAAAACCACTTACAGTATGAAGTCACATATTCCGATTACTTATCGATATCCTATAATCGATTATCGGTATACGGTGACTCGATTATACAACGTTTAACATCGAGAGCTCGAGTGACAATGTAATTGACATTAGGCCCTCGGCTGCTATTACAAACTTACTATTGTAGATGGGACAATTGAAATTGAACTTTATTGTACAGAGATAACGTCTAATAGGTATGTAAAAGCAATAACTGTTTGGACTTGGAAGTTCTAAACGGTTATAGATACGGTGAAGTTCAATGATAGGGAGTAGTTAGATACAGATGTTGGACATGGCAAGAACTTTGTGTCTGTGATTTGTATTATGCTCCTAGTATCTTTGAAACTTCCAAGATGGCCGTGGCTGTAATTGGTCGTAATTTTACTGAGCACTCTCCAAAGGAGTTATTATTTAAGGGACATTGAAAAATAATTAGGGTTGCGAGTCAGTATCGAATCTAAATCGCGTTAGTGCTTGTGTCATAGGTTCCTGTCTATTGTAGGTGCTAATATTATCACTGTATTGTATAAAGCCAACTCGCTATTTCTATATGTACTCTTTAATATTCAAAACTATTATCGCATATATATCGCATCGGATTTTGATGCGGTTTTGTTAATCAATAGAGGGATTGAAGAGGCAGTTTTGCATGTATAATATTTATCATCCATTAAATAGCGGAGAAATTAAGTTAGTTGTTAATATTGTAAAGAACATAAAGATTTAGAACTACCTACGCAATTGTAATAGGGAAAAGGCACAATTTAATTATCGTAGAAGAATACAAATGAAAAACACATTGTGTTGCGAATTGCACAAAAGAAATGAAATACAATTCAAACGATACATCAAAACATTCGATATTTAAAACGAAAAAAAAACTAATACTAATATCACCAGCCAGTATTTTTCTAATATATTATAATCATTTACGTCTTGCACAGTACAGAGTAGAACGTCTGCAAACTGCACTCCCGTTGAACCTAAGTGAACCCTTTTTTTATTAAAACTTTTGCATCAACTTTTTTAATTTGTTTTGTTTATGAGATGTTTGTTGCAGACGAACAGAAGTTCGTGAAAGGCAAATGGGACGATTTCGATGCCAATTGGATTTTGTTACAGAGAACTGAATTATTATGTTGGCATATTAACTTTTTGTTTCGTTTTCTTTCATATATTTCTTATTTTCTATGTTATAGGGAATTAACTTTTCTCGTTATGAAAACTCTTTCACGTTGGCATTGTGAGAGTTGACTGTGAGATTTATAAATAATAATTCATGAATAGTTTTTTGAAAGCAAATATTTAAATAAAGAATCCCATCTCAACATTAAGAATAAATTAGTACGGTTGGCATGAAATAATATGAAGAAGGTTTATTGCTACAAAATAATAATAAGCATCATTCATAAGTACTCTTTCACCTCGATTTTCTGTCCTTTTCATTCAAACTAATTTCAACATTTGAGAGAAAGTGACAAAAAATATGTTTCTATACTACGAGTACCTATGACCACTACTACGGTTTTTCAGTTTTCAGTGGCTCCATCCATCAAATAGAGTGATTGCTACTTTTAAAGTCCATTTAAAATTTATTTTTTTATTCATATAACTTTGATACATGCTTTTCATATTAAAGCTGAAAATATATGAATAGATTTTTTTCTTTTTTTTCATATTTTACGTAAGGATAGGTTAAATATCGTCCTAAAAATGTGTTTCTAATGAATAGTAGGGGTACATTGTCTATGAAGTATTACGTGAAATTATATGTATTTCTGCATACCCCTTTCAGGGATTTTCAGATGCACACCTGACGAATCCTTGAAATTGTATATACCTTTAATAATATATTGATAAAGTACCAAATTTTGTAATTATTTCTAAGAGAACTTATTAGATTAAGGCTTTTTTTGTGAGAAAAAAAATCATCTAATGACTTCTCGCGCCCAAGGTGAGGCGAGAAGGAGTGTCAGACTCTTACTGACTAAAAACCCTCCCGTTCCTTCTTCTGCTTTAGGTCAAGGCTGCGATACCGTATTGCGCTAGCTCCACAACCCCGGCTGAACCTCGTCTCTGTAGGGCATCCCATCCGGTTATACTCATATTACCTTCTTGAGTCGCGTGTGGAATACTACGCGCCCTACGATCTGGTCAGGTATGTCAGGTATGTCCCGACCCGACACCGTATGTCATTGGTGTCTAGATAGTCTTAGAAAGTTCATATACTTAACTCAGAAAAAGTTACATTGGTACTTGCCCGGTTTCTTGCTCTAGCATGAAAAGCAGGCGCCTTAACCTCCGGGCCACCACGACCACCAAGACATGTATGGAGAGGGAGAATTAGACTCTTACTGACCAAAAAACACCCCGTTCATACTCCTGCTCCAAGTAGGGTTTTGGTACTTCATTGCACTTGAACTCGAAACCATGGTTGGATTGGGCAAACTTGTTGTCCAGTGACTTTAAAACAATAAGCTTGTTTTCCCTTTAAAAAAGTGTTGTGTCCATATCCAGCAGCGCAGCATCGACTAAATAAAACCATGAAGCTAATTCAAAAATCTCAAACAAAAACAAGGGAAATTTAAAATCCAAAACGAGGCAAATGGAAAAATCCTCAAAAAATAAATAAACGAGGAACAAACAACGGATAGACAAACCGTTCGAAATAAATCGTCGAAATCGGATCTGGAGTTTTGTTTGTCAGCGAAAACGAAAAAAAAAAATCGAGTGAAACCGATACATCGATTTTAGAAGTCCGTCAAAAGCCAAAATTTTCCGTCACCGGTCATTCTGCTGATACGAACAGTGATTGTATATATTAACTCGGGTGTTTGCCCCAACTTCATATGGTTATAACAACGAAATAAAAAAATCGTAAAAGCCAGTACAGAGTATTAACAGTTGATTCTTTCTGAGAAGTGTGTCACAGCATTCGGGTATATTTGTGACCTTATTATTACGCCGAATTCGCTTTTCAAGTGAGCAATTTACCGAGAAAACTGAAAATGAACATAATTGTACAAAGGAATAGTTTCACTATTTCAATTTGTATGTATGAAAGTCATTATTACCGTCAGCCTGATTTTGTGCACTGCTGGACATAGGCCCCTCAATTGGTCGCCACTGAGCTTGTTTTTTTTATGGTCTAAGTCTTGCCGACTTAGACCATAAAAAAAACGAGCAGACGGATCACCTGATGGCAAGCAATCGGTGCCACCCATGGACACCCGCAACACCAAAGGAGTTACGAGTGCGTTGCCGACCTTTTAGGGATTAGGGATTTGGAGATTTAGGGACTGGGGAAAGGATTGGGCCTCCGGTAACCTCACTCACCCGGTGAAGCACAACGCTGTGGTTCTTTCAAGCCAGTTTTTTGTGAGGGCGTGGTATTGCTCCGGTCGAACTGACCCATTCGTGCCGGAGCTTGTTCTCCCACACTTAAGAGAATGATGGTCAACTCTTCTCATCCAATCAGCCACCCTGCGGAAATCGTCAGTCCACTTAGCTGAAGAGTGCCCTACACTACTTTTGTCTACACGGGGTCTCCACTCTAAAAGTTGTCTACCCCAACGACCACTGTCTCTTCGACAAATGTGACCTGCCTACTGATACTTTATTTTGCTAACGCAAACTGGCAAACGAGCAGACGGATTACCTGATGGTAAGCAATAAGCGTCGCCCATGGACACCCGAAACAAAGAAGGAGTAACGAGTGCGTTGCCGACCTTTTAGGGATTGGGATTTTGGGGATTTAGGGGTTAGGAAGGCATTAGAGTAGGGGAAGGATTGGGCCTCCGGTAACCTCACTCACACGGCGAAACACATCGTTGTGGTTGTTTCACGCCGGTTTTCTGTGAGGCCGTGGTATACCTCCGGTCGAGCCGACCCATTCGTCCCAAAGTATGGCTCTCCCACACTTATATTAATTCAAATTTTAAGTAATTCAAAGGAAAAAAAATTAAAAAAATATCTTATTTACATCAAAGTGAAACAGCTCATAATGAACTACAGTTCGTTCGATCGTCCTGACCACAACACATAAACCGTAGCAGCATCGTCCTTACTAGCATGGATTCCACCAATCACAACCAACCACGAATTGTTCTTTTTTCAAATAAACTTCGTTTGTTTAATACTCTGTGGTCCGTGACGATCTTCTCAATAAAAAGCACTAGTTTTTGTCGATCCACTGCAAATAAGGGATGGGAAACGGAACGTGGTTTTGGTTGGTAACTATTCGATTCTATTCGATTTTATATCGATATATAAAATTTGTGTAGCAATAGTTACGACCTATCGTTGGTGGCGTTCCAAAGTAATGTTGAAACATAAAGTGCATTCGTGCTTTACCGTTTTAACTGTTTCATTGTAGCTATGTATGTGATTCTGAGAAAATTGTTCTATGCGGCAATTCTTAAGATTGATTTTTCAGTGTATCAAGAAATCTGATGAAGAAAATAATGGCCATAGATTTCAGTGGAATTGTGTTGGTCTTTAGTACTCATTATTAGTATTTTTACTTCTAAGAAAATATTTATGTTGTCAGTTCAAAGTCGTTAGGCTATTTCACCTTGCCTTGACTGTTCTTGATATAATTATAGATATAGATAGTTATTTCATCACTTTACCTTAAAGTTTCTTCCTTCATAACATTCATTAGTGGCTTATCAGATACAGCAAGTTTATGTAACAAAACAATACCTTAAGGCAGGTCTTGTGTGTAATTAAAGGTTTTAATATTACATTGTTACAGAATATTTTAAAAATTAAGGAATTTTAGTGGCCGGTATTACAAAAAAAAAAATGTGGAATAGGGACTATCGTTTTATTTGCTCATCAGATGGCGCTAGTTTAGTAAAAAGACTGTGCGCCCAATTACTGTAGATGTTAAAATTTGATCGTCCAATAGTGCAACATGAGCTAATTTCCTACTGGATGAAATACAAGGGGTCTACCTACACGTTGGTGCTATCAGTCGAAAAAAAAACACGATTTCCATTCCTTTTAATTTAACAAGAATCATGTACATAAGAAACAACTATTGTAATAGGACAATTACGGTCTTTTCACCGTAATAATATTTCATTGTGAATATAACGACTGTTGGTCGGAAAATTCCAGTGAATACTGGTTTGCCGCAAACTTTGCAAACAGCTATCGCTTTTAAATTGTACCATTCATAATCAAGTCCCCTGATTTCCCTATAGTACGACGTCAAGTTTGATTGAGCCGGTAAACGCTTGATCTAGCTAATGTGATTACTTTCAGAAAGGCATTAGGCAATTTAAGATCTTAATGCGTTTTGGATAAGGATCGTTTTCAATTACTTTAGAGCTTTTAGGGTTGAAAAGAAGTTATAAAAGTATTTTGGTTTTTGGTTCACTGCTTGGGAATTAATTTAATTTAATCGATTCATTATTTTTTAATCTGTTTCAGAGTTTTTTATGTAAAATAAGGCAAACGTAAGTTTTTGAAAGTAAGCGAATAATATTGTAATCGATAAAAGGTCTCACTAACCAAAACGACAATGCAGAGTCCAATAAATATCATTATTATGAAAACCTACAAACATTTTCCTAAACCTAAGAGAAACGCCCATCAACCAAATTTACCGTGAGCCCCTATAAATCAAGACAAATATTTGCTAAAATATTTCAAGCATGAAAAATGACAAAAAATAACTTCTGGATGATAAAAGTACGATGTAAAAAAAACCTTATGCCTGTGAAAAATAGGAACACAAAAGAGCCTAAATTTAACCTAAAAAAGAGTTCCCTAAATGTCGTCCACCGAGTTTTGGGACCCTCGATTTAGTTAAATGGACTGAAAAATATCAATTGACCAATGTCCGTCTAAGTTGACGGCGTGGGTCACATCTCTGCTTGGTTCACAAAAGTTTGGAACACGGGTTGCGTTTTTGTCTATAGTCATTAGTGATTTCATAGAGAGTATGATTTGTAGGACTGCATCACATCTTTCTCCTTTCAAAAATCAAACTAGAGTACTTTATGACGGAATGGACCAGCTCGACTGGAGTGGTACCACGGCTTCATGAGGTACCGGTTTGATGCCCCCAGGCAGTTTCTCTGTATTCACCATGCTAAGACCGACCATGAACTTGAAACTCCAATGTTTAAACGTCCAGTGCATGTTGAGGGTTTGAAAACTCTTAACAACAGATGAGGATATGAATATTGCTGGTCTTCTAAAAAGTATGTCTCTTATGAAGCCAACAATTTCTAATTTAACTCTAAGACTGTCTTTATAATACTATACTAGTGTTTCGTCACTGTCTTTTTAGAAACGGGATTTTGGATCAGTGTCAGACTCTTACTGACTAAAAACCTACCTGGTTTTTTATCCTGCTCCAGGCTGGGGTCGTGGTATATTATTGCGCTGATGCGATCAGCAACCCCGACGGGATATTTGAGGTACAACCTTGGTGGCAAATTACGTAACGGGTTGTTTGATGAACCATTCTTTTGGCCAGATATTTCTAAAGTCCATTGCAAAGGGAACAAACAAATTTGAAATTGAATTTCAGGTTTTGTGCTAAAGGAACCAACCTGTAATAGTACCACACATCACACCAAATTATGATACAAACGCAACTTGATTAGGTAGGCGGGCTGATTTCGGATTTGTATTGAATACAACGCAATGAAATTATCTGTGTCATTAGCTATGGTAATACAGTTATTCATTGCTATTAAAATGTTTTGTTAGCCTAAAATTCTCCATGTAACTTTAGTGTTCGGGATTTACAATTTGAATTAGTCGGTTTGTTATTTGCGTTTGCAGGTTATGATAGAGTTTTAGATCGTGTTAGGAACTTTCTTTTACTTCCTCGTACTGTGGCTTTCAGTAGGCCTACCATGGCGCATTAGAGCTCCATCCCTCTTTTTCACCCGGAAGATTGACGCTTTAACGCGTCATTGTAGGCCCTCGCGTGCTTGGACGCATATTTTTCTCCTACCTACCTACTTTTGTGATATGGTTTTTACCATGCTTAATGTATTTTTATTCTTAACTTTATTTTATTATCTTGTTTTGTGTCCTTTATGCGTCCCAGACGCGAATAAATACTTTTTCTTTCTTTTCTTTCTTCTTCTTTCAAAAGTCCGGGTTTCCTCACGATGTTTTCCTTTGTCGTATGTCAGTGGTGTCTAAATAATCATAGAAAGTAGGTACATATAACTCGGAAAAAAGTCACGTTGGTACTTGCCAGGTTTCGGACCAACACCCTCATGCATGAGAAGCGGGCTGCTTAACCTCCGGCACCACGACATCAAGTACAAGTTTGGTGTACATAGTACCAAATTTTTCCAACGTTAGTATTACCATTACAAAGCAATGGATTAGCGTTACCTTCAAAGAACCTAATCGAACGAGGGAGACATTTTAAGTAAGTAAATACAGGGAATTTTCTTAGCAAGCAACAATTTTATTAAATCTACCTATACATACCTAATGGAAACTTCCTTTAAAAGTACTTTCAACCTGATTCTGACATTGATAGATGGTATATGTATTTACTTTAATAAACATTATAGAGGAGTGTTGTATGATTTCGTTATAACACGTGTACTGGCTTTTGAGCCAAAAAAAAATACATAGTATTTTATATTCTAACTTTCATGATTGTTATAAATAAAATAAAATAATCCTTATTTCAGACTATACATACATAGGGATTAGTGAGAAAATTTTAAAATAATGTTAGTTTTCGGTTACAAGCCTATTGTTGGAAACACATCTTACATACAATCACAACATGATGTAAAAGAAAGTCACTTTTTCTATGTCTATATTCCTATGTATGTTTTTATTTAATTTTGATACGGATTTTGATGCGATTATATAATAATTTAGGGGTTGTTTGGATGTATAAAGACATCCATTGAATAGTGGATATATTAAGTATCGGCAACGAACCCGTGCAAAGACAGGACGAGTGGTACGTCTCTGCGACGGTTTTCATGGTGAAGTTCAGATGTCTGATGATGGCATGAAAGCCATCAAGCAATGTATGCTTGAACGAACATGCCAGACGCACTGCAGAAATGGTACAGTCCCATAAACATCCTAAACGTATTATTATATAGGACTCACTAAAAATAAAGAAAGAAAAAAGAAAAACATTTATTTCTGCACAAAACACACATGAACTCAAGAACTACAACATAAATAGAAAAAAAAAACAAAACAAGTAACTTAAAATACTAGCGCTTAAATCAAAACCAAGTCCTGTCTATAGTCCACATAGAGAGACTTTCTAATTTTATAATAATTAGGTACTATTATCTGAAGACCATAAGACACAAAGAAAATACTTGACAATACGCTTTAAAAAGCGTTACTTTATTGAAGTAACAACATACTTATTGAATCTCATATATTTATGTCAACTAGACAACCAAAATTGTTTTGGTTGCTAACCAAATATAAGCCTGTTGTTACTTATATAATTAACAATCAAGGTTATAAGTAATATTGTGTGTTATTACCTCAATGAGGATATATACCTATACCTATATATATCTTTATTGTATCGAGGTCCGAACGATTGTCAGGTGTTTTGTCCCCTTACATATTAAATGTGTCACCCACGTTTCGTCAATTACTCGTATTTTTACAAAAAAATAATTTCAGTCGCGGCGCTATTTAAAATTATAATAAAAACTAAAGTATATCGTCTTTTTGTTATGTTACAATCGTCTTGAAATGGGGGCATTCCTTGCTTGGCATTATCGCCGATCGCTTAACATCAGGGATACATTAATTTTGAAGAACTACTACAAAAAAATTTCGGATGGTGAAGCCAAAGTAATAAACCAACTGCACATTTACCTTATAGAAAAATACCGCAACAGTATTTTTCAAAGGGGGGAAATATTATTAGGGAACACTCTCCAGCCAATGATGATGGTCATAACATACCTTTCGACTCGTACTTTCTTACTCGGTAAGTTAAAGTGTAGGAGAGCCATACTTCCGCACGAATGGGTCGGCTAGACCAGAGTGATACCACGGTCTCACAGAAAACCGACGTGAAACAACCACAGCGTTGTGTTTCGCCGTGTGAGTGAGGTTACCGGAGGCCCAATCCTTCCCCTCCCCCAATCCCTCCTCAATCCCTTAATCTCCAAATCTCTAATCCCTAAAAGGCCGGCAACGCACTTAACGTAACTCCTCTGTTGCGAGTGTCCATGGGCGGCGCTGATTGCATACCATTAGGTAATCCGACTGCTCGTTTGCCAACGTATTACATTAAAAAAAACAACCTTAACATCTTCAACTGGAGGTTCAAACACTCAGCTCAACAAGAGAAATAAACTACAACAGCTGCATAAACCACAATGACGTGGATACTTTAAGGAAAGCCTTCAGTAATGTAGTTGGTATATTAATAGGCTGATTCAGCGCACTTCACACGCGTCCTTGCGTACAAGCACGTATGCTATTGAACGAGGCATACATTAAACATATAATATTCCAACTCGCGCCGGTGATATATATTTTTTCTGAATAAGTTCCCCGTTGCCTTGGAGACACGTGATACATTTTATGTGTTAGACTTTCAAGGTGTTTTAAGAATGATATGTTGGTAGATTTTTGTCCTTGTGTGTTAAAAATAAATAACATTACGCAATTATTGTAAATCAAGAAAAAGACGGGGCCCCATAGGGCTGATGTTCAGCCAGGGTTGCGGGGTAAGCGCAATGAGGCACCGCGACCTCGGCCCAGAGCAGGAGAAGGAACAGGGGGGTTTTTAGTCAGTAAGAGAAGAGTCAGAGTCTTACACTCCCTCCCGCCCGACCCTGGGCAGGAGAAGTCATTTAATGATTTTCCGCTCCCAAAAAAAAAAGCGTATCTCATATTTGTTTCGAGGCAAGCGCAATGTGGCATCGCGGCCACATCCTAAAGCAGGAGAAGAAACAGGTGTTTTTTAGTCAGTAAGAGTCTGACATTTAGTCCGGTCAATTTAGACCTGAAAATAGTAATGAAAGAACGAAAATTCCGACAGAGCTGAACTACGGTGAAGACCTTTATTTTAGTATAAAAAATAAAAATTTGAAAGTCCCCATTTGTCCTGTAAGTGCTTCAAAAGTTATTCGGGGTCAAAGGTCAAAATTTTCGGTTTTTTGAGTTTTTCTCAAAAACCGTAAGTTTTTTCGAAAAAATACCTCAGACCAAATTTGTAGATCTCAAAATTCTCTACAAAAATCATCCCTATGATTTTTTCTGTAAGTATCACCGTTCTTCAGATATCACGATTCTAAGAGTCACGTTATATATAATGTGCACACGTGTCGTTTCCACACCACCTGTGAGGTAGTGTACTCGGCGCGTTTTTTTAACGTGGTTTCCCCAGTAGGCCTATTCCACGAATCGTTATTACGTAATTTTTAGTCACAATACTTATTTAACTGAAGATTATTCGGGTTGGTAATGTTTATGGAGTGTAATTGTCAGTTTCATTTCTTTTCATACTTTAATCTGATTCATACTCATTATAGTTAACTTCAACAATCATGTCTTCTGTGATTTCTTCTTCTTCTTCCTCTTCTTCTTCTTGCTGGGAGTTCATAAATTTTTCAAATAATGATGTATCAGTAGTCTCTTCATCAGCATCACATGAATCATCGTCTGTTGTACTTAACTCAACATTTGAACATGACTGACCTTGGCAATAGGTACACGCAGATGAACATGATGATTTTCCGAACACTTTGCAGTTTCTTTTTCTCAGTCTCTTCATCTGCTTCATCACCACAAAATAAACAGTTTTCTTTAAAATTAAAGCTGGATTCACTTACTCGTGATCTAGTACGAGGTGGACTTACTTTTGAAGTACTTGCCTGCTCATCTTCACGTTGTCTTTTTGCTGCGGTAATTGAAGTTCTCCGGGTGTATGATTTTCTGCAATCCACGTGGATTGTAACGGACTTCTGACTTTTTAAATATTCTGTAAACTCATCTTTTCTGGCATTACTTGCATCGATTAAAGTTTGCATTCCACGATTAACGATAACAGTTTCACCTTTAGTCAAAAGTTTTGAGCAAATAAAACAAAATTGCGACATTTTTTGTCAAATATTAATCACTAAAAACTCTTATTGTAAAACGCTTGTAATAAATACGTATATTCATTGGAACAGACCGTTCAACACTAAAAGACGCAGGCACATGAAAGGAGCCACATGGACAATAGAGTAGGTAGCCAGATGTTATATTCAAGGTCATACGGGTAGAGGGGATTTCCGAAGGGACAGACACTCCTTTAAATGTATATTTTCTGAATATAATATCAAGTATATACATAAAAGAGACACAAACAGGAATTTTTACTTGCTTAAGTACTTGAATGTGTGTATACGTGGCTAATCTGTGCACATTATATATAACGTGACTCTTAGAATCGTTATATCTGAAGAACGGTGATACTTACAGAAAAAATCATAGGGATAATTTTTGTAGAAAATTTTTAAAATCTACAAATTTGGTCTGAGGTATTTTTTCGAAAAAACTTACGGTTTTTGAGAAAAACTCAAAAAACCGAAAATTTTGACCTTTGACCCCGAATAACTTTTGAAGCACGTACAGGACAAATGGGGACTTTCAAATTTTTATTTTTTATACTAAAATAAAGGTCTTCACCGAAGTTCAGCTCTGTCGGAATTTTTGTTTTTTCAATATCGTATAATGACCGGACTAATTCTCTACCGCCTTACCGTGGGCGGGAGAAACAATTTTATGATGTTCCCCTGACAAACAAAACCTATCTACATACCAAATTTCAACCAAATTGGTCCAGCCGTTATTACGTGAAAGAATATCAAACAGACATCCATACATTGTCACAAATTTTCACACGTATAATGTTTGTATTAATTAATCCTTCCGTTCGCCAGAAATAAAATGTTTTCAATATAGAATTACAGAATGAGTTCATAAATAGATTTTCTAATACTTAGGTCTTTAATTCGGTAACTGGGCTCTAGGCTTTCAAATGACCGCATGAAAAGTTGTGTAACAAGGGATGTCACATTGACTAGTCCCAATTAGTCTGTAAAATTTTAGGTTCTGAATTGAAGTTTTTAATGATAGGTTGGCAAACGAGCAGACGGATTGCCTGATAGTAAGCATTTGGCGCCACTCACAGATACCCGTAACACCAAAAATTTGGGTTTCCAGATTTTGGTATTGTGGAAGTGGCAGGAATGGGTCTCCTTTTTTTTTTTTTTTTTTTTTTTGTCAGGGGAAAATCATCCAATGACTTCTCCCGCCCAGGGTAAGGCGAGAGAGAGTGTCAGACTCTTACTGACTAAAACCCCCCCCGTTCCTTCTCCTGCTCTGGGCCGAGGTCGCGGTGCCTCATTGCGCTTACCCCGCAGCCCCGGACTGTTGTGTGGGGCTGTGGTATCACTTATGTCGAGTCAGCCCATTCGTAACGACGCTTAACTCTACCACACGTTTTTATCCTAAAGTTTAATTCATTTTCATTATTTATTTTATAGTTCAATAATTATAAAATAAATAGCTAACCTAACCTAACCCTATCGGGTGTCGATCGAATCTCTCAAAGCTGTGGCTTAGCGACCAATAAATTATCGAGCTTGTATTGACCGATGCTTGCTACCAACACCATTACTTTACCCGCATTCTGTAAACAAAATTTATTACAGCTCATTAGTTCCACTATTTTCCGCAATTTTTGCTTTTAAACTGTTTGTTTGGGTTTGTTTCACAATGTTTGTATGGCTGTTAATGTGAATCAAATAAATTTGATTATAGAACGTTATCTTTTATGAAATATTGTGTTCGACATAAGTTTATTGAGCGTTTATATAAAGGTTTTTTTCTTGAACTATATTATTGTACTTTCTAAGTCTATTAAGATACCAGTAGTATTCTGTAAAGGAAAACATCGTGAGGAAACCTGCGTTTCTAATTGCTAATTAATGATTATGAATATACAAAATGTCAAGGATCAAAATCAACGAACTGTCTTAAGGAAGCGTGGTGATTATGTAATGCTCAAACCTTCTCTATGGTCATGTCTATGTTGTATGTTCAGGTCTTTTGCTCAGCAGTGGGCTCTTATAGGCTGATGATGATTATGAATGAAGGTGTTGAAATAAGTAGTGATCGTCATTGCCAAAATTAGATGTTGTGTATGTAATAAAATAAAAAAAATAACATCACTAGGTCAAAAAGAATGGTTATATGAGCATGTCCGATTCTAAAATATGGATTACTTCCTCAAAATAATGGACATAATAACTTATTGTTTTGAGAAAATCCTATTTACGTCCGACCTATATCAAGTTAATTTTTCTATTAAAAACTATCAGTCAACAATGCCTTACAATTAAAAGAATGTTTGAGTAGCCTCGATTTTAATTGAATGGTAATTAAGCTAGCTATTAATTAGACTTATTTTCATACGAAATTGAAATCGTTAGAAGCACTCGTAAAAAATCACTATAAACCTTTAGTTTTTTTCGACATAAAGATCTATCACGTTATTTAAAAACAGAATAAAATATCAAACCTTTCAACAAACAGAAGGAAAAGTTCACTCGTTTAAGAGCAATTTAGCAAATAAAATTAGTTTTTTTCGTACAAAAATCTTTTCAATTACTACCCTCGGTACGGTAGCCCTATCAGAATTGGGTGAAGAAATATTTCACGAACAGTTTTGCTCGGCGGACGATAAATTATCGAACTTGTATTAACTGAGTCAGCGTGGCATGGGCAGCTACCAAGCATATACCGGGTAGTTCGCCCTCGTTACGTCACAGTCGTATGAAGCCTTGCAAAGAAAAATGAACCTTCTATTAAGCGATTTAGATTATTGATTGGGGAAAATTGAAAATTGGAAAAGTTATAACAAATCGGATGTAAGCAACTAGAAATTTCACTTGAGATGTTCGATTGAATTTTCATTACTGATATTGGTCTTAACAAATTTTGCTTACGTGAAAGTTAACATCAAAATTGAATCATTAATACCTATATATTTAACTATACTATAACAGATGCAATCGAAAAGTAAAGAATATGGTCTATCCCCTTTTTCCATATTTTTAACTATAGCAACATAGAACAATAATGTAATTTATCTATATTGTTAACTACAAGAATATAGGTTAGAGATCACGGATAGACCAGAACCAAAGAATATTAAATTATCGTTTATATATTAAAAAATTGTTTCTTTTTTTATGTAGACCATAAAAAGGCAATACTGTTAGATAGTTTTTATATTAAAAGCACTCTCAGTCAGCGAGCATGCATGAAGACACTGATTAATGTAGAAAAAGCAGACTCGTGTCATCTGGTGTTACATTATTTCTGCCTAGTTCTATCGTAGACGAGCGTGATGATATTTACGTATGTATGAGATAATACGTATTACTATCGAAGGTACTACAAATACATAAGAATGTCGTTGGAAGCGATGATTATATGTGACAGATATTGCCCAAAACAAATTATGATGAACAACTTGGTGTACTGTTTGAACGGTTTCTAAATAAAATATTCACTCAATACTAACCGAGTAGAAATCATTGGCAACTTCCCTAGTTGGGTAAAGGCCAAGAGAAAGAAAAATTGAGGAAAATTGTATGATAAGTGTTGTGGCGGTTCAGTGCCCACGTAGCGATTTTATAAAATAATGATTCGATCAAATAAAGTGTTTGGTCGACGGCCTGTAAATGTTTTTAGGGTTCAGTTAACAAAAGGATCTACAAAACGAGGTATTATTTAAAGAGAATTAATGAGACTGTTATTATTGTTTATTTTTTATTCGCTTTCGTGGCTTTGGGTTAAGCTTTAATTCACCTTTAGGGATTTACATCTATACTAGGCTACGCTTAAGTTAATATCTTGGGAAAATCTGTCTCCCTCTCTCTGTCTCTCCTTCTCTCTCTCTCTCTCTTCTCATGTCTGTGTCATAGAGGCCGAATCAGTTCGATCTCCAACCTAATTCTTTAGGTATTACGAGTGATTTTTGCACATCCTAAACCTAGTTCCTTTAGACATAATTAGTTACAAGAATCGGAGAAATCCTTAAAAATAAGACCGCATTTGTTGGAACACATTTAAACCGTTAATATTTCATACATTTAGACTTATTATGCAAACTGACTCGCAATTCTTAGGCAGGCGCCATCTTGGAACGAGTACGTTATCACGAGCAGTTTCAGAATAGCGTATCATATAAACTGCCCTACAGGGGAATCTTCTTAGCTTGGTGGAGCATCAGATTTCCTACAGCTCGCCTTTATAGTTTTTATTAAGTTTTAATTTACTGCTGTTGTGGCGCCATTACTGTCTTGAGATAGCTGATGGACGCAGTAAGGAGTATTTATTTAATTTTTTATTAAACTTTTTATTGTACACCATACATCATTCATCATTCATACAATTATTAAAATAGATTTTAGAATGGATGGTCTTATCGCACAAGGTGATCTCTTATAGACGACGTTTGGAACCGTAAAAAGGTTTTTCTAGTGTATTATAATGTATGTCGTTATGTGTTGAAAATACGATACAAATATATAACACGTAAATAATCATATGTAAATATTAATATACATATGTTTCTACAATGTATATGTAACATAAGAATGGGTTTGTGTTTGTGTTTGTAGCAGTTGTCCGTTTATTATTACTGTGTGTGTTTTTCCATGATGAGTATTTTCTTATGTTCAAGGATTACTGTTGATAGATGTTCAGTTTTTTTTACTTGTAGAATGGTTTACTATCATCATCATCAGCCTATAAGTGTCCACTGCTGAGCAAAGGCCTCTTCTCATAGGGAGAAGGTTAGAGCATTAATCACCACGCTTCAAACTTATAATTAGAAATTATAAGTCCAGGTTTCCTCACGGTCAGTGGTGTCTAAATAATCAAAGTACATATAACTCGGAAAAAGTCACATTGGTACTTGCCAGGTTTCGAACCCACACCCTCATGCATGAGAAGCGGGCTCCTTAAGCTCCGGACCACCACGATACGGTTTACTATCGCAATAATGTATCAAATATTTTTAAGTCATTTCATAATTTACCACAAAACTAAATTAGTATGTAGAATATTAACTTTTTCCAAAAACTACAAAAGTATGAGACTATTATTCATACTCATGTAGTTTATTCGTTTATATTAAGATATTTGAAAAAAGAATGAACATAAAACCTTCTATGTATGCATAATAATATCTCTCTAAACAAAACAAATACATGTAAAAACCCCATATCTATGGATCTGTAAATAAACACAATGAATATAATCCAGGTCGTTAGCGAAGCGGTGTACCGCATATGTATCCTAAATTTTCAACACGTTCAACTACTAACTGCTTTCCGATTGGCTAGGAAAAACTGGCCTTAACGAGCCTAGGGTTTTCACAGTAATGTTTATTTAATATTTTATTGATTATATTCTATAGCTATTTTGTTAGAAATTTAATTAAAGTGTGATGCGGTTACATGCGTAAGGGTTTGAAACCTTGCTATTATAACTTGATTAGTTAGTTATATGTACTTTTTAAGTGTATTTAGATGCCAATGGTAAATGGTGAAGATAATTTTTTTTGAAAATGTGATTGTTATCTCCAATCAGTCTTGAGTATGTGTGCTGATTTGCCATTTTTTCCGTGTGAGAAAGGATGTTTGCTATTCACAAATTACAACGACACTCTTTTTCTATTCATTCATGGACAGTCGGCTATGCGACGTCACTTCGCTGGGACGCGCAAGCTGCTCATGATTAAGAGTCCCGTTCGTGTGAGTTATTTACGAAGACTATTCAAAGTTACTAAATTTGTTGCCGAACAAAATCTGAAATGTGGAAATTGAAAAGAACCAAAATTGCCGACATACTCGTAGCTTGTAAAATTTGCAATGGCAGGTTAAAATGGCAATGGGCAGGCCACGTCGCTCGAAGGACAGACGGGTGCTGGGCCCGAAAATTACTAGAATGGCGACCTAGGACCGGAAAACGTAGAGTGGGCAGGCCTCCCGCTAGGTGGACCGACAACATCGTCAGAGTCGCGGGGAGCCAATGGATGCAGGTGGCAATTTTTCGTTCGTCGACGTGGAGGGCTAAGTTGGAGACCTTTGTCCAGCTGTGGACGTCTTCCGGGTAATGATGATGGTGATGATATTGCCGCACAAATGATGTGCTAAAACATATACAATAATTTGGGCAAAGATAAAGCTACGCGTTATGTTAATAACAACATTTTGCCGTTTTAATATCCATTTACAATTTTTATCTGTCCGGACAACCCTGAAACCATTCCCCACCTATCACATACACTGTAACTGCAGTATAGAAATGATATTGTACCGAATTCACATTGAAATGAAACGAAATGACACCATTTTGGTTGAATACATTTGTGGTAATTTAATTCAATAAATTGAAAGGTTCTCAGTTGTAAAACTAATGAATAAAATTAAATTTAATTGTATTTGTTTTTGTGATTATTTTTTATTATAAAGTTTTGTTTAAAATGTTTTAATGTAGTTTTGTTTGGGTTCAACGGCTATTTGTGACTTTCATGTGAAAATGGAACATTATTCTTTTGTTAAGCTACAATTTAACTCAGATAGTTTTGTTTAATATAACTATTTTCTTGTTTAATAGGTAACAAAAGAGTTACGAGTGCGTCGCAATCCTTTTGGGGATTAGGGTTTCGGATATTTAGGGATTGGGGACGGATTGGGGAAGGGAAGGATTGAGCCACCGGTAACCGCACTCACGTGGCAAAACACGACGCGTTCTTTGTTTCACGCCGCTTTTCTGTGAGGCCGTTATACAACCCATTCGTGCCGAAGCTTGGCTCTCCCACACTTGATTTAGATTTTCCGTCATATAGCCTAAAGCCGACGAAATTCAAAAATGTGTAGTACCTTTGAATACGTAGATAAACGTCAGATGCATTTTACCGAGATTGGTTTTCATTCTTGGAAGCTTTGAATATCTCTTCATCCGCAACCATCGTGTACATATGTGTGTTACATAGGAAAATCCTCCGAAAGCAGTTCACCGTTACAAATTCCTGGATTTCCCTTGCATATCATCTTATTTACACTACCTTATTACTAGTAAAACTCCCTCTTCTCATCAGTACCACACGTAACATAAACTGTACCATCAATTGAGACAGCATTACTATTTAAACGACGTCTCTTTTCCCCACCCCTATCTATTCCAGTAATTACTTACTCACACTGTTCGACATTAGAGAAATGTTCATCATACATTGCTTCGTTTAAATGAATATTTGAATAGCTGTTTACGTAAGACCGATGTGTGTAAGAAACACTTCTATTTCCATTGTCGGGGGAGCACAACGACGGGACATTTTTCACTTGTACCAGTTCCTAGTTTGAGAGTAGCGGCGATGCTTCTTGCTCTGTTGTTTAAGGTAAAAGTTGTAGCGATTCCAATGAAAAATTTTCGTTTATTCATGGGAACTTTTCATATGCTTTCGGGCTGGCGAATGCGTCCCGGTTTTGATTCCTGCATGGAACAACTTTTTGTATGATCTACAAATTGATGTCCCGGATCTAGGTGTTGTGTTTGTAAGGGTAGGTGTTTATTTAAAATTATATGTTTGTAAACGCAGGAGAAAGGTGATCGGGACAGACTGACTTACATTTTTTTTGTGCAGGGTAAATCATCAATTGACTTTTGATGATTTTTTAAATTTTCTGGTTCGAGAAGGACTGTCAGACTGACTAAATAACAACACAATCCTTCTCCTGCTCCAGGCCGCGGTATATTATTATACAATCCCGGCAAAACTATGTATACTTAGTTAGTCAGAACTCGCCATCGCTTCCACCTTGTACCACAACTGAGGTAACAAATAACACGTCTGCGTGTCGCAGCGACGTTTCCAATTTAGTCGCTTTGTGTATGTGTCCCGTCAAGTCACATGTGCAACTGACTTGCTCGTATGTTTTTCTTGCATATTTAGAAAGTGTCCCGTGCGTCCTCGGTTTTATATCACAACAATGTTTTATATTGTTATTTTGAATTGATGATACTAGGTAACAATTTTCAATACGATAGTTCTGATGCCTTTTGCGATAGTGCCGGGGTTGCGCGCATATATGTACAACAGACCGGTTCGGATCTTTTAAAAAGGGTTGGTTTTTAGTTAGTAGGAATGTGAGAGGTTGTTTGCCGTTTAAATCTATAGTTTGGAACGAGCATTTCATTTGACGAATATACTACGACGTTTCGAAAGGCCCTGTATAACATGGTTTGGTTGGAATAGTTTTTTTACATGTTATCTCAGGTTATTAAGCCTTCTATGTTCTATGTAGTTTAATTTTTTGAGACTTATTACGAACGGGAAACATGTATAGGAAACACTATAATAATTATAATATATTACTTGGTTATCGAGAAATACAGATATGCTTAAATTTTTTCAACGTAAATCCAATTTTGCGACTTTATAATAAAAAAATAAATTTGATTATCGTGAACAAGAGCTGAATAATCCTATAAAACACAATGATGTAACAGAGAATATCTTGTGTATGCTTGTTTATCATCAAGAAGTTGCCACGAGCACTAAGCGAGATGAGGACTGGACCATCTGCAGCTAACAATATACGTTAGCTTCTTGTTACTCCTGAATATGCAGAGCTTATGTTTTTATTCAATTCTACAGCAGAGTTAAAGTGCTTGAGATCAGGTTTGGTTCTTAAAAAATAAAAAAGGCTTTTTAATAAAAGCTTATGTTAAATGGGCCAATTACTCCTGGGTAGTAAGAAACGTTTTTATTAATTAAGAGTAATGTCTACTATATGAAATTTTAGCTCAATTGTTTAAATTTTGTCGGAAGATTCCATTTAAAAAAAATATTATTATTGCAAATTAAAATATGAAATGCTGTTTTAAAAAAGGTCAGAGTCACTTTTGGTGCTATGGACAAATATTTTTTTCTTAAATTGAGAAGAATGTCTTGGTGTCTGTTTATGGCAATACTTGCAAAATCTATAACTTTAAACTATTATAACAATGTACACCAACACTTTGTAATTCTGTTGAGAAGCGTAAAGATACAAACCTCTTTTAAAATGTAATAAAACTATCGTTAATTTGCTCAACAGATGGCGTTAATGTAAACCTTTTATCTTTTCGTCCAATAGAGAATCAGGTGGTGTCACACCATTGGGCGTTAAGTTATTGACAGCTACAGCGATTGGTTATCCTTAATTTTAGTTTATTTATTGGCGAATCAAAAAGCTCCCAGCGGCAATCGGACACGAAAAACCACACGTTCTGCAACATGCAACAATGACTTAATCCCCCGCCCCCTTTGTTTTCCGAAAGGATTGTCAAAATTGCTCAGTGCTATGTTCTTTGTAATAACGGCAAGCACATTGCTAACAAAAATAATTCACGAGAAGTATTCTACGGAAAAAAACTTGAAAAAGCATAATAGGACCGCAGACTCCGTTTACCGACCATGCCCTGGTTAAATAAACAAGGCCATGTGCTAATTAGTATCATAGTTTCTTTATTCATGTTATGGGCACCACGCGAGCTAGTAGCCAGCCCTCCGCAATGCAGGTAACTGGCCATTTTACGCATTTTAATGTCAGTTTTCAAGAGACAATTTTCTCAAGTTTAACGGTACACGAGGGATGAAATAATTTGAAATAGACTGCGGTCTGAGAACGGGTTCTTTGACAAAGGTGGCGAAGTTTTTTATTGTGTGATGAATTAGTTTGTCCGACTTTTTTTCTTCAGCCCTCTTTTTAGTGTAAGTGCTGAGTTTTTGAAGTAGATTAGGCTAGTACTTGGTTTTTTATCGTAAGTTATATTCTTAAGTTTATATGTAGGTACTTGTTTCTATTTAGGTATTTGATTTTTTGCTACAAAACGCACTAATGTGGGCTTAATGCCACAGGCATTCTTGCTAGCCAGACTTAAGGTTATGTTGGGAGAACATTGTCGGTGCAACCAAGTAAAGAAACGAATAAAGTTATAAAAATATTTTGAAAAAAAACAATAAATAAAAAAGTTCTTCTGTACAAAAATAAAAAGCGACTAATAGTGTTATGTGTCTTAAGGCACGTAAGCCAAAAATCATGTTTCAAAATTTAAAAAGGTGACATATTTAAATACCTACCAAAACAGTGCAAGTGCACTTAACATTTTTCCAATAAACATTTAACGATTGAAAATTTTAAACCAAACACGTCGTCGATCGTATCAAACACATTCGAGTTCAATCACTCGACAAATCTCAGTGTGCCATCAACTTTAGCGCATTATGCTCGGGTCACACACCTGTGACACCTTCAACCAATAATCAGACTGACTGACGAATCCCTCACGTAAATATGACAAGCTCTCAAAAAGCACTAAAGTCGTCGATAGTTCGCACATGTTTCACTATGTCCAGTCGAAGAGTTTACGGCGTAGTCCAACTTTATCGCTGTTCTCGTACTACGCGAGTTGTAAAACTCACTTTGTATTCGTATTCTTCGTTGCGCATTCAATTCGAAGGCGAAATTGTGACTAGCACGTGTGACTGTTATTGTGAATGGTTTTTAATTTATGTGCTATGAACGGGAACATTGAATTGAAAGGGTTTAGTTTGTTATATGGTAGTGAGTGGTATGGAGGTATGGGTACTCGTTTTTCATGCATGAAAAGGCGGGTTCGAAACCTGGCACGTACCTATATGTATTATGGTGAGGTAAAATTGGATTGCACTAGACTGTTATATGAAATACAGTGAAGAAAAAACATCGTGTGACGTGATCAGATATTTTAAATCAATTTATATACTCTCAAAAGTATCCATTTGGATCTGTTGTTGTAATACAAGTGGCGGAAATAGAAAAATAAATATATTTTTATCCATATTTAACAATTTGGCAAATCTGAAGGTCAACAGTTTATTATTATTAGGTGATGTTGCTGTGATCGTACTTTAGTAGTATTTAGCTTTGAATTCTGAGTTATTAGCCAATCAAATACACCAAATCATCCAACGATACATTTAGTCAAAAACTTATTACAAATGTATAAGGACGAAGAGTTAAAAATAAAATGAAAATCCAGAAAAATAATTAATATAAATGCGTACGTATGCTATCAAAAAACAATCTCAAATACAGGCACACACGATAACATTGTGATGCATGTGGAATTGTGGACGGAATCCCAATTTCCGGAATCGGTAGCAAAACTCGGTATTTTCCGGTATTGGTAACGAAACTCGGTATTTTCCGGTATCGTTATTTCGTACCGATGCAAATTAAGGACGGTTGGTCCGGAGCCCTGTTTATTGTGATTAGTTAATGCTTCCAGCGCTGTGGTTTGCGTGAATACATCATTTTAGTTTCTCTGATGTTGTAAAATCTATTGTTCGTCTTGATTGAATTTGTTAGTGTTTCGTATCCTAATCCAATTTCGGAAGCAGGTTTCGTGAATTGAGGGAATGAGATGCGGATTGTTTGAAATTACGTAACGGTTAGTTGCTAAAGTTGTTAATCTAGTTTTGTTTTAAAACCTATTAGTACCCATTTATATGGATACTTAAATTAAGTAAAAATGATTTTATTAGCCGTGTTCAGACTGGATCTTTGACAAAGTAAGAAGGAAATGTCGTCATTTGATGAAAATGGGGTGACAGGAATTTGGTTATTGGGGATGAGGTGAGGAATAGGAGTAGACTTTCGGTAGCCTCAACATGGCGTAACATGACGCTATAGTTGTTTCACGGGGATTTTCTGTGAGGTCGTGGTTCCGTCATTCGTGCTGAAGCATGGCTCCCATACTTAATTAATTAATTTCATGAATAGCCAAATGTCTCAAAGTCGGTCAACACCTGGAGCAAGCTTGGTGATTAATGCTCAAACGCTGTGACTCTAATCTTCTCTATGTGAAAAGAGGCCTTTGTTCTGCAGGGAGATCTTATAGGCTGGTGATATGAAATGTATCAACGTCTCAAATTTAATGCTAGATCATGTTTAATTTTACACATTTTACTATTGACAGTCACACTTGAAACAGCTAGACCTAAAGGGTAGCCATTTAATTGTAATTGCCATTATGATATCAGTATTATTGAAGCAGTACAATGAATTGATCAATTCATCATAAGAGGTCTGGGAATATTATTTAGTTGACCTAAATATATCGGTAGGTCGCAAAGCTATTGACATACGGATTAAGAGATCCTCTAGATTGGACCTAAGCGATTTCACTGATGTATATATGCCATTGAATCGGACGAATGTTGATGCCAATTTCGCTTGTAATTGAATACTATGTAGTGGAGACTTATTTGGATTAATTGCTAATACTTTGTTAATATCTTATGCAGTATATATTACAGATAAAGTTATTTTTATACGTCTTTGGCTCATATATGTATATATGTGTGTGTATCTGCTGTTCATCATTCAATAGGCCAAGTAAGGAAGTATCAGACTGCACGGTTGGTGCGGTGGTCGGGCAACTGGCTGCCGTGCAACGTGTCGCGGGTTCGATTCCCGCACGAAACAACTCTTTGTGTGATCCACAAATTGTTGTTCCGGGTCTGGGTGTCATGTGTATGTGAAATTGTATGTTTGTAACGGCACCCATGACACAGGAGAAAATCCTAATGTCGGGCAACTTTTTTTTAAAAAAAAAAGAAAAAAAAAGAAAATATCAAGAATCAAAATCCCATCAAGATCATCGTCCTGTAAGTGCCCACTGTTGAGCAAAGGGCTCTGCTCACACAGAGAAGGTTTGAGCATTAATTACCACGCTTTGGCGTGACAAGTTTTCCTCTCTATGTTTTCTTTCACCACTTGTCAGTGGGGTCTAAATAAACTTATTAAGAACTTACAAATATATCTTGAAAATTACCAGTGTCAGAGTGGTTGCTTCTTTTTCTTTTATCTCACACAAAAGGTCATTTAAAATTTACGCTCAGTATTTATACACTTGAACGGTAATCGTTGCATTGGTCTAACTAACAGCACATTTTAAAATGAAATACGTATATAGCAAGCATGAAATAAAATACAACTGTATATTTATTTTATACAATACATATTGGTACATTCCCACATAAATCCAACTTCAACTCGCTTAACAAAATCGGAAAGTTGTCGGTGTTTCGGCTTGTCAACGACACGGAGGCGAGATCGGTGCGACTGGGGGGGTGAAATCGGCACGACTCGGGAGTAAAATCGGAACAAGTCGGGGTAATTAAATTTAACGTTGTACACGTAGTGTTACAGGCAGTCTGATTAAATATTTTTAATCCGATTGTTTGAAAGTTGTGGGACGTGTCTCTAGTGCGATTGGCTTTGGGATTTCAGAATGAACCTTTGTTAGGTTAGGATAACGAAGTGAACTGAAATGTTTTTATATGTACACCCGTTTTTTTAAATAAATATAATTTAGACTTAAGTCTTTTTTGGGTAAAAACGTTCGGAAATTTGGCTTATTCTTTGTTTCTCGGTATTAAATGATCTGAGACTTTAACATGCAGGATAGTTGTTAGGTGTACAGTGTGTGATCTACTCAAAACTTTGAATACAAGTGTATAGTTCTTAGATTCACATTCTTTTGTTGAATACACGTAGCTTATTCTATTGCAATAAAGCGGATCCGTATTGACAAACATAAGGCCCCTTGCTCCTATTATCCAAAATTTTGGCCTTAAGGAAATCAATAACACTTCGGCCGAACTAAACAGAAAATCAACCCTAAAGCCTTACTAGTTGGATAAACAATCACTAACCCAAAGAAACAGTCAAAACAAAAGTAATAAATTCTCTTTTTGTGCCAGCAAAGTAACTATTTGTCCTCTTCGCCACCATACTTCAGTAACAAGTAAATACTTAATGCCCCTAGCGATCCGAAACTCAAAGTAATGAATCTCGTCTCACCAGAAATGAACCAATATTCTTGACTAACGAACCGAAAACGTACAATTTCTGAACATTTCCAACCATTTTGCAGATGGTGACGATTTTTAACTGATTACATGGCAATTTCACCCTTATTGCTCAGGGGTTAGTCTTGTTATTAATTTTCGTGTTAGAAGAATAGGTTTTTCTGTTTCGTCCGATTTTCTTGGAGGGATATTAATCGGCAATTTTTGTTGGGAAATGTAAAGGTTAGGTTAGGATGTAGCGGTTCAAGGTCAAATGTCATTCTGCGTGATTTATGTTGGTAATTATTTTTTGTATCTGATAGGCTGCGGGCGAGAGCTTCACATTTAGTCAGAAAAGAGATTTTCTGGAAAATGCTTTAGAAATATTTTCAGTTGCGTCTGCTAGAAATTTTCATTGAAATAATCATATTCTGTGTAATTTTAATTTTTATCTATTAGATGTGTAATAGTGAAAATTTATTATTATCCTGTTTTATTAGTACCTACTGTCTCGTTTTTGAGGGTCGAAGGATTTAGCCTTGTGATAGGCAGAGCTATATACTGACAGTAGAATATTTACAGAATTTTTTCATCAATATATCAAATCTTCTTTAAGTAATGTTATTTAAACAGTTTCCTTATGCCTAAGTACAAAACTGACAGCTCCTGGCCTATACAGATCGGTTGATAGCGACCCATATCTGTCAGATAACTTCCAACTTGCAGGAATAAGCTTAACAGTAACTTATCTAGTTACTAAGTATTATTCTATCCAAACTTATAGTTCGTAGGTAATCTTATTGGATATTACACTTTTTGTTGTTTTTCTTTTCTATTTTTTGCTGTTAACTCGCGTGGGACAGAGTTTTTGTCTGGTGAAAAAAGGTGTTTATTTCAATCTTTTTAGAAGTATATTTTTAGGGACGCATATCACCTCATTGGTAAGCAATCGCAGGATGAGTAGTTACAATTGAGTTGTTGGCCTTAAAGGATTAAAGATTGGTGTCTGATGTTTGGAGGTGGATGAGGAGTATTTTGCCTTTTATATGAAGTATAATACGAATTATAAGACTGACACTATATATTAAAAATTTTGTTTGACGTTCATCAATAAATGATTTATGACTTTGACTTTTGACTTTTAATAAAAACAAGTTAATTACATATTGGAAAAACCAAATTAAATACAGTTTCATGAAATTAACTGTGGTATTTTTCCCGGTAATTTCACGTTCTCTTTGTCGGTACTTTTCTGGGTATTTTTTTATTATGTTACTTATTTTTTTACTACTTACCTATATTTTAAATAGAGTTTCATGTCTTTATGAAAAAATAATAATATAATCAAAGGGGTCCTCTCGCCCTGGTTGGGGCAAAATGAGGTGTCAGACTCTAACTGTCTTTAAACCACCCCGTTCTTTCTCCGGTTCAGAAGAAAATCACCAAATGACTTTTTCTACCTTTTGGTTTAGCCTGTTACTGACTAACCCCCTACGCCTCCCTCGTTTTCTTCTTCAGTTCTAGGCCGAGGCCGCAGTGCCTTTTTGCGCTTGTCCCGCAACACCGATTAGCCCTATGGGGTCCCGTCTGTGATGGTCTATTGGCTATTCAAGGCGCACGCAGAATGCTACGCGCCTTGCGCTTAGGTCTGGTTCTGGTCGGGAAGCGAGACCTGCGGTGGTCGGAGATCATCTCTCTTCGGAGAAGGGGCTGTATTATATTATTATTCTTGATAACTTAATAACTGGCTGAATAAATCGCTTCAAACTGGCTGATCTGGAATAATATGAAGTCACTGAGTGAAACCTAAGTCCGAAAGTGATCTTCTCATCGTATCTGATATGATTTCATCATCCTGGTTCATACCAGGCAACTTTATACATATTTGCCCACAGTAAACAAATGCAATCAACAAACAAAACACACAATCCATTACCGGCCTCCAAAATAGACGTTTAAAATCCAGTGTGCGGACCAAACAATGTAATTCAATTTAGATATTTCATTCAAAGTTAACCTCATGAACCAATACAAATGAAATGACATTTAAAACAATGGGGGACACATTTATTTATGTTTTAACACTGCTAATTGCATCATGAACACGCCATTTACCGGACCGAGTCATAGCTTTTGTGTAGGCAAAATAGATTTTTGCGTTGTTGTCGTACCTTGTTAGTGGTGGTACATAACGCTTTTTGTTTTTCAATGTCGTGGATAGAGCTGTGCGTAAAATAATCTATTCATTGCGTGTAACTACATGTTTAATTCTTCAAGCCTCAAACGCGCACATATTGCTTTTCTTTTGAGTGTCGAATTACCACTTTAAGATAGTCGTAGGTTAAATTGTGTTTCAATAGTTACGAGTGTAATGTTGTAACAAATGTACCTATATGTAATGGGTTCCATTTCATCATCGTCAGCCTATAAGTGCCCATTGCTAAACAAAGGCCTCTTCTCACACGGAGAAGGTTTGACCTTTAATCACCACGCTTGCTCAAGGCGGATTGACGATTTCAAACCTATAATTCGAGAAGGAACGGGGGGGGGGGTTTAGTCAGTAAGAGTCTAACACTCTCTCTCGCCTCCTCCTGGGCCGGAGAAGTCATTTAATGATTTTCCCCTGTCAAAAAAAAGGTTTATTACCGTATGTCAGTGGCCACTAAATCAATAAGAAACTACATGTAACTGAAAAAAGTCACATTGATCCTTGCTAGAAAAAAGAAAAAATATGCTAAAGAAAAATAAAATACAATTTCTAAAACATTTATATTTCGAACAAACACACGAAGTTGTCATAAGTTTACTCGTAAACACTTTTAAAAATTCAATATTGAATAAATAAAATATACATACATACATATATGTTATATATTTATAGAAGAAGCGAATACGAGAACTATTTCTTCTTTGGCAAAACGCGAAATATATTGAAATACATGCATTTGTCACATGAGTTTGAAGAACGCGAGAAAAGCAAGTAATGGTGCAAACTATTTTGTTTCATATTGACATACTAGTTGATGCACACGAGTTTCAACTGGAGTTACAATATCTGATTTTTTTAAGTAATTTGTTTCTTGTGTCAGCAATGACTTTTTTGACTTTTGACTGCACGGTTGGTGCGGTGGCTGGGCAACTGGCTGCCGTGCAACGTGTCGCGGGTTCGATTCCCGCACGGAACAACACTTTGTGAGATCCACAAATTGTTGTTTCGGGTCTGGGTGTCATGACATTGTATGTATATAAACGCACCAACAACACAGGAGAAAATCCTAAAGTGGGGCAACGTTTCCGTTTCAACGTTTTTTTTACGTAGTAGGTCGGCAAACGAGCATACGGATTACCTTGTGGTAAACAGTCAGCGTTACGAGTGCATTGTCGACCTTTTGGGGATGAGATATTTGGAGATTTAGGGAAAGGGGACGGGTTGGGCGAGGGAAAGGATAGGGCCTCCGGTAACATCACTCATACGACGAAACACAACGCTGTGGTTGTTTCACACCGATTTTCAATGAGGTCGTGGTATCACTCCAGTCGAGCCGACCCATTCGTGCCGAAACATAGCTCTCCCATACTTTCTGTCTATACACTGTCTTCTAGTGAAGCTATGTCCCTGCACCAGAAGCTGGCTTATGATGCCAGCTCTACTACTACACACACATACATACAATAATACTGTACATATAGTATAGTATAACATTCACAAACATAAATCAGATTAAATCACAACATTGCGTAGGCACGTAGCTATGTTATTTACATAGGAACTATGTACCAAGTTGATTTACTATATATTTTGAACATTACATTGAAACGCGTAAAGTTTAATTTCCTCTATTAAAATTTTAATATGTTTCGTTTATATTGTAATATTTGAACGTTGAGCTAAATAACGGGTATAAATTATTTGAATATTAATTTGCTTTTATTTGTTTGTTAGCCGTTGGAAGAATTAGAGTTCTGTAAATAAAATGTTTATAACATGGTCATGTTGGGGTAGGCAGGAGTGTACTATATGGAAGTCCATTAATGTTTAATTCAGTAATGTCACAACTAGCTCCTGCCTTTCATTGTACAATAGGAAGCGCTAGTCCGCATCGCGAAATGAAATTCGCGCGCACTTATTTCGCACCGCGTCGCGTCAAAATTGCGTGAAATCTTTCAGACGTATTTTTGATCGCCTGTGTTATTTTTTGACTAATATTATAAAGACGAAATATTCAATTGTTTATTTGTTTCAATTGTATAGTAACCCAAACTGCAAGACTGACTTAAAAAAAACTTAACTTTTACTGCAGGGAAACTAGGTACATTAACCCCGGTGAACATAGGCTGAAAATTACGCGATTGAACCAAAGGCCACAGCTAGTATATTACAAAAGCATTACGCAGTGGCTCTAAGAAATTTACGAACAATTTCAGTGATCAGTAGATGTGCAAGTCTTATAAATTAAAATTGGAATCCATACTTATCAATATATAAAACTGAAATCAAAATTATTTAAAAATACGGAATGACCTATTTAGTACTCTTTCTAACTTCAAAACGTTTCATATAGTGAAAAGAGATAGAAACATTTTATAGAGTAGGTATGCCGTTCTGCTCTGTGTGAGATCGGTAATGTTGTATTTAGTTTACATTTCAACGACCTCAAACGTTTTTCACTGTAAAGAGTTTAGAGTTTTTATTAAATTGTAAGAACATGAACGGGAATAAATACTTTTTCTTTCTTCTTTCTAACATGTTGAAACAATTTATCAGAAAACTATGAGGTACCTACAATTTCTTATTAAAAAAATTTATTTCAATTTTCGAAATAATGAAACTCTATTTGGATTTAATTTTTCTTTTCTGTTTCGTAGAATAACGAAGGTATTATTTATAGAAAAGAAATAATACCTACGTTTTATTTTCAAGAAGGTTTAATTTGCACAAAGATAGCAATTTTTTTAGTTAGCAATTTTAAATAAAAATGGGAATAAAAATAGTATTCGAATATTGCCAATGAATATAAAATAAGGAATCGCGATAATTAAAACCATCTAAGCTAAAAAGATACATGTTTCATTGGGTTAGCTAGAGAATTTAGGCCCTAACCGCACTAGAGCAGAAATATTTTGTTTTTTTAAACCTTGTTATGCTGTGAAACAAGAAACCAAATACATACGGGATGCGGGTGTAAGCGCAAAAATGTCCCGTGGACTGTCTCGAAGAAAGAACTGACTAGAACACTGAAAGGATGACTTTTAGTCTGTTCATAGCATTCTGACATTCCCTTTCGCCCCAGCCAGGGTTGTAAAATTCTATTTGATGATTTTTTAATCAAAGAAACAACAAAAGGACAAAAACCATTTCCATTTTATTACAATAAAATATTAAGCGGTTCATCCCTAAACCGACCCGCCTCCTAACACATTGGTGAATTCAACTTGTAGAACAAGTCATCCTCATTCAGAAAGTAAGAAGCAAGCACATTAACATGAAAAATAAGTCCAAAAGATAGCAGATTTACTGCAGTATCCAGGTGAATCGCCATCTTTGTTCCAAAGAACAATAGCCGAACAATTTTTCATTCCACATATTCTCGTACCAGCAATTAACCTTTAAAAGGCTCTAAACTAGCCTATAGACGGTAGCCGTTGAGTTATGTCCTAACGACGGACATAATTTAGTGCCCCATAAAACCCGACCTTTGGGATGATTCATTAACGCAGTTCAGTAGTTATGACACCCCATTAAAAGGGGGAGGGGAGATGTAAAACAAATACAATGGTTTTGGTAGTATTTGATAGAATGGGTCAACCTATTGACTTTGTTTGTTGAATGGCTCTGTCTGACTTTAAATTGGGTCAATGGATCGTCTTTTTTATGTGTAGGCTGGCAAACGAGCAGACGGATTACCTGATGGTAAGCATCACGCCGCCCATGGACACCCGCAGCGGAGGAGTTAAGAGTGCGTTGCTGACCTTTTAGGGATTAGGATTTTGGAGATATTCGGGATTGGGGGAGGGGAAGGATTGGGCCTCCGATAACCTCACTCACACGGTGAAACACAACGCTGTGGTTGTTTCACGCCGGTTTTCTGTGAGGCGGTGGTATCACTCCGGTCGAGCCGACTTCGTGCTGAAGCATGGCTCTCCCACACTTACGACTTTTTTCTTTTAGAGTGTGTGAATTTATTTATTTTGTTTCTTTTACTAATCTACACACACTTATACGTAAAGTGTAGATTTGTTGATGGTAACCTAATCCTGAATTCTTTTTTGCAGACTTCACTTGTTTTTAATTAGTAGCGTTTCAAACATTTACATTCTGATATAGGCCTTGTTCTGCTAAAACAAACTAACGCCTGTTGCTGTATTAATAGAGATGAAAATCCAATAGCAATAAGAACATCAGTCTCTTTTTATCAAACATATCATCCAGAGTTCGTTAACCCTACATCTTACTAAGAACATCTGCATTGGACCGTCTATTAGACTGGATTAAACTTGTATGAAACTGCAGCACTTTGGTAAAACTTTACTATGTAATTTTGTAGAAATTTTAATTTAATTTGCGATGACTATATAAAATCGTTTTATCTTCAGTTACCAACTTTTGGGTTAGTTTTGATAGATTAGTCGGTAATTTACTTGGTTTTTGTGGTTGGGCGAGTATTAATCTGTTTAATATTCTAAGTTGACTGCACGATTCTGTCCCCAAGGAGCTTACATTTGCATGTTTATAGAGAATTAATTCATGTTTGAGTATTTTCGTTAAGTTAAAAATTTTTTTTTTGTATTTATGAAAAACTCGCATTGAAAAAACTTTTCAAAAAAATGTTACATTTTAGTAATTGCTAACCATATTTTACATAAGTGGAAGAACATTATTATGCTCTAAAATTCCTATCTTTTTTCAATAACTCTAAAACACATGCGTGCTGGAATATTAGAGAAAAAAATAACCAAAAAATAATACACATATGTTTAAATTTAGAATATCATCGCAACGCAAAACAAATTAGCAAGCCAATAGCAGAGCACCTACAATTCGACGTTCAAATTTTGAAACTGGAATTCTAGCACGAACCGCATTTCATTTGACGCGGCGAACGCTGCACGTACGTAGGGTTGCCACTTGTTAAAATTAACGGTCATCCGACGTGGATATATATATCTACAGTCTGTAGACTAAATCTAATATATTCTCGCTAATAAATGGCAAATCGATGCCTAACCAATTAATATTGGCCCCTACGTTGATATGACGTGGCAGACTGTTTCAACAAGACTCAAAATGTAGATGCCTTATCTGGCTTATTAACAAAAACAATTATCTTATAAAAGCAAAGACTACCTTCATGTCTTTGTGTGGCCTACTAAAAAAATCTAGTAACCACGACCTCCTTTTTAATCTTCTCCTATTAACTCATAACTCATTAGCTGTGTTCAGCGATTTCATCGACGTAGTTCCTTTTTCCGTGGAAATATAAGGATTGAATATAATGTATTTAACCTTCTTCAGTTAATGTACTATCGAACTTTGAAAGAGTTTTTCATATCGGACCATTATTTCCCGAGATTAAGCAGTAAAAACTTGTAACCATTGAAAAAAAACGTTTCCCGATACTAGAAATTTCTTCTGTGTCATAAAAAAAAATGTCGGAAAAACAATTTGTGGATAATACAAAGAGTTGTTTCGTGCGGGAATAGTAACCGCGACACGATGCGCGGCAGCTTGTTGCTTAGCCACCGCGCCAACCGTGCAGTCTACGCACATTAATCCAATCCAAACAAAGATTTCAATTTATAATATTACTATAAGTTAGCAAAACTTTAAAATACAAAAGCCCTTGCTATGACTTTAGAATTGTTTTTTTTTTATGTAATAGGTCGGCAAACGACCTCTCGACCGATTACCTGATGGTAAGCAATCAGCGCCGCCCATGGTCTGGCCCATGGCCCGCAACGGAGGAGTTACGAGTGCGTTGCCGACCTTTTAGGGATTTGGGATTTGGAGATTTAGGGACTGGGGAGGGATTGGGGAAGGGAAAGTATTGGGCCTTCGGTAACCTCACTCACACGGCGAAGCACAACGCTGTGGTTCTTTCAAGCCAGTTTTTTGTGAGGGCGTGGTATTGCTCCGGTCGAGCCGACCCATTCGTGCCGAAGCATGGCTCTCCCACACGTAGATTTTTCTATTGATTTTATTGAGGCTAAGCTTCACTATCCTAGACAATGTTTACTGTGGATGGTATAGCTTTCCAACAGTGAAAGAATTTTTCAAATAGGTCAGGTAGTTTTGGAGCTTGGATATCAATCAAAACAACCAATCCGACCTTTTCTCTTCAAAGTATAAGTATAGGTATACAAGTATAGACAAAAAGCGTAATTGTCTTAAAAACTCTTGTTTTTCAGAGAATTACACATAATAAAATTGTTCAATCTGTTCTAATATTTTTTTTTACCTGGAAGGTAATAGAATATTCTATACAAATAGTAATATTTAAGGATCTCGATGATATTTCCTGCTAAGTTCAAGGTAATAGAAAAACCTTTTTAGAGACACAATTTTACATGATTTATTTTAAAAGTCACAATAAGATTTTCTTTTGTGTTAGACATGCACAATAATATCATTATTTTCTTCGTTATACTTTATATACATAAAATTAGCAAAGTAACATGAGGTAATGTCCTTGTCAATTTTAGGAGACTTTTTGAATCAATTAACGTGATTATGTCGCGTCGGTATTTGCTTTTAATGAACTAGGATGAATGTACACTGTGTAGTGTGAAATAATTTCAAGACATCACAAAATTTACATTCAAGTTAATTAATCACAATTATATTAAATACATAAAGAAATTCCAGAGAAATAACTATGTACGAATAAAACTGGGCGGAATGCTCAAACACGAGTGTATTGGATTTTTTAATAGGTAACTATTTCTTAAAATTCCTTACTCCGTTAAAAACAATTTCGCTGACTGAACGACTCCATTCATTCCATAATTTAAAAACCGAACACTAAAAATTAATTATTTATAAAATAAACATTTTCAAAAAGATTTTTTTTTTAATAAAAGAGTAAAGAATCAACATTTATTTATTTATAAGTAAATCTGGTAACCCTGACGCGTTCGAAAATTGAAATCCGAATTTTCGGCCATGACGCCGACAAGCCTCATTGTGTTAGCTTTTGCCGCGTGTCAAGTTGGCAAATAAATTTTGTATTGTGTATTCGCCATTAATTAGAAGGTAGCTGGAAATAGATGGTCGTTCGACCAGAAGAATGCTATTTTAATCTCTTTGTAAATCTACAATATCTTAATTAGGTGTGAAATGCTGGGACGTTTTGACCCGCCATTCCCATAGTGCACGTGTTGTACACGACGATACTACCTATGATACTAATATAACATGTGTAACATATTAATCCCTAAATAGTATAAAACGTCTCGCTATCTCTTTCGCTCGCTTTCTATGTCCCTATGTACGCTTAAGTCTTCAAAACTACGCAATGGATTTTGATGCGGTTTTTTAATAGATTGAAGATTGAAAAGTAATGTTTATGTATATAATAACGTCCATAAAATTAGGAGAAATTAAGTATTTTTATTACATTTGCGCGAAGCCATGGCGAGTTCATTATTATTAGGCGACTTAATAATTTTATAGCCGAATGATATTTTGCCTGGGAACGAAATAATACAATGAAATTCGTGCTGTGTTCAACCGTTCACTATCATTCCACACAAATCAATTCTTTACTTTTTTTACATAGACTCATTTACTACCACATGAAACTGCCCCAAACGGTGACAATACATTTTCAACTTCCAAACTTAGTTAACAAAGTCCAAAATCGGTTGAAGAAATTATAATTAAGGTTAGCTTCACGCGCTTCCGTTCGTACAAAGATACACTTTATAATAACAATACACAGTACATTGCCCAAATATAATTAATAGCCTGCGGGCTAAAACATTTAGTTATACGCTAATAACAATATAAACGACCACAAATCCTATTTAGTATCGTATTTATGGCAACAATCTTCATAATAATTAATGCTGGCAATCTATTTAAGCCTATTTCCGATAGCAGATGCTACTGATGATTTCTATACGTTACTGGCCACTGATAACTGATGTTGATGTAAATTATAACATTATTTGCAAGTGCTGACAGATTTGTGTATGTGTGTGTGTCCGTCATGTGGGTCAATACTGCGAATAGAATGTCCATTACATGAATTAGTTTTGCGTGATATTTAGGCAGGTTATAATGAAGTAACTTCAAACACGGCCTCACAGAATACGGGCTTAAAGCACTACTTAGGTTATGTTTCGCCATGTGAGTGAGGTTACCGGACCCCAATCTTTTCCCCTTCCCCAATCACTAAATCTGCTAAATCTAATCATCTAAACGTCAGCAACGTACTCGGAACTTCTTTGTTGTAACGGGTGTCCATGGGCGGCGCTGATTGCTTGCCATCAGGTAACCCGCTTCACGCCGGTTTTCTGCGAGACCGCGGTATCACTCCGGTCGAGTCGACCCATTCGTGCCGAAGCATGGCTCTCCCATAGTGAAATTTAGCCTATGTTTTTCCATAAAATGAATTTGTCCTGTCATTCTATATCAAAACAGATTGGAAAGCAATACTACACGTAATTGAAAACCCGTCTGATTTGTAATTACATGGCTAACAAATTAGGTATCGGGTGTCAAAAGTTCAGATGAATGGGTGGCTGTTAGCGATTCATTTAATTACAGTTTGTCAAAGTGAATTATTAACAGGTAAGTGCTAATTACAAATTACACTTATACGGGACTTTAAACTCTAAAAGTTAGGTAGTTGTTCTTTACATTATTATTATAAATACTGACTTACTTTTATCTAGGTTAGCAACCAGATCAAAAATAATCAAAAATGAGTTACAAAAAATTACATGATCAATTTTGGTTTTATCATTTTGTTTGAAGGCGTTTCTTTTCATCTAATCTTATTTATTTATGTATACATAATAATAATCAAAGTTACATAAGGCACTCTACCAGTCAACCTTAGGGTTAATGGGTAATCAGCGAAATTAGGCTAGTGTTAAGAGATTGTAAAATAGGATTAAAATGAAGATAAATTATATATGTATAATATTCTCGCTAAGCCTAGATTTAATGATAGGAAATCAATACAACAATTCATATTTTTCTTCTAAAAAGTCCCGGTGGGTACAATTGCAGTCACTTTTGAGGGTGCAAGCGTAATGATTTATCACAGCGCCCTTCCGAACAGGGAACGGGCTAGTTTTTATATTCGAATCTAACGCTAAAAGCCGAAAAACGTCTCTAGACTAAACTCATTAAAAGTGGGTAAAAATACTATTTTTTTTATCATTAAAGACAAGCCCCATTCCTAAGTAAAAAATATTTGCGTATGAATTTGACACGACACGTGTCAGTGTTGCCAATAAAATAATTTATATTCTACTATTCCAATCATTAAAAGTGCGTAAAAATAATACATTTCAATTTTTTTTTATCATAAAGACAAGCGTCATTTCTAAATAAAAACCAAATTTGCTCATGGATTTGACACGACACGTGTCAGTGTTGCCAATAAATTAATTTATATTCTACTATTTATAAATAGGCACACACTTACACGTGCCCTTACGGATTATTGTGTCGAGTGGATCTGGATTTTCTTTTACTCCATATTTTAATGTCTTTTTCGTGGTGTAATTTTCTTGTTTTGTGTTATGTTTTATCTATACTAGCTTTTACCCGCGGCTTTGACGTAGGTAGTCAAATAACGGGAGCAAAATCAATTTTTGTATTTAAAATTAAATCACAATAAAAAAAACCTATTATAACAATAAAAAAATTAAACAACAAAACTAACTTAAACTTTCTTTTGTTTCAGATGTTGTATCAATCGAAATCGACTCGTAAATTGTTGTCGATAAGTTCGTAAATTGTTTATCAAATATGATGTCGATTGTGTGTGATAGTGATGTGATGAGTTGATGTGATTGTGTCCACCATGCTGCCGGCTCTGTGTCGGTTGCTGGTCACGGCGGCAGCTCTCGGCGCCACTCTGATGGCTATGGCGGCTAAAAACGGTAAGTTTTTACTAGATATTTTTCTCTTTAAGTCTCAATTTTTATATTTCGAACGTCATCAAACTGTTTTACGGGAAAACTCAAATAGTGTGCGCGAAAACCAATGAGCTGTATTGTTTTTTTTTTTGTGCATTTGCCTCTATGCTAAGGCCTAATCAACTGTCAATTTGAAAGCGAGATAGAAATTCTAATAACTTATTTTAGAATTCAAGTGTCGGAGTGATACCCCGGCCTCGTTGTGTTTCGCCGTGTGACTGAGGTTTTTGAATAAATAATGATTATAAATACTATATATCTAGTTTGAACTTTAGGCTGGGAATAAAAGAATGTCAAATTATGGACCACAGTCTAAACAATTGAGTAAAAAATCCGTTCAATTTTTAATTATAACCGACTACTCTTATAATAAAATATATAAACGTATCAGTAACACGTAGCGTAGACAGTCTTTGTAAGTATTTCATTTGTTTTAATTGAAATCAAATCAATAATGTTTTTGAATACAATGACAATGAAAACTAAAAACAACAGAATGTAAACGACTATGAACACCGTCCCTTTTAAAAAGGCATAAACTCATCTCAGAGAATACAAGTAACAAAATCCTACTAAAGACGTTACCAGCGATAAAACAAGAGCTTTATTGACAACGCTATCATTCAAATCAATACCAGATAAACCCGTCGCTCTTAGTAGCGATCAGCTGTACTCCAGCGTAAACATTAGCCTGTCACTGACAAGGAACTTAGACAAAAACCGGCTACGAACGTCATTCCCATCACCCACTTAATGGTCCCGACAATAAACAGACATACAGAACCAATGTTTTGTAGACCATTTCACATACGTACCTCCGAATGTTTATACCAATCGAAAATTAACTCTCCGACTTTATAGATAGAGTTGATTTTTGTACTGTATTATGTTGTTGTGAATTTTCTACTATGTTCCTTATAAAATCTTGCTTCGTTGAGAGCTCTTTAATTCAGATCTTGGATTTGCAAAGTTTACGTCTCGAAGCGTTATGGTCTTCTGCAAAATGAAAAGGTCTTTGTTTTATAGTTTCTCGATAAAGTTCTTGTCACTCGTTGCTTGAAACGAACGGTTTTGTCAATGTGTGGAGAGATAAATGCTACATGTACCTATATATACATCATGTTTGTTAATCTCAAAAGGCTACGCTAGTAAAGTATCCAGCAAATATTATATGAACGCGAAACTCTGTAAGTTTTTTTTTGTTTTAAAGAATCGTTGCCCCTCTTTAGGATTTTCTCCTGTGTCGTGGGTGCGTTTACAAATATACAATTTCACATGCACATCACACCCAGACCCGGAACAACAATCTGTGGATCACACAAACAGTTGTTCCGTGCGGGAATCGAACCCACGACACGTTGCGCGGCAGCCAGCCACCGCGCCAACCGTGCAGTCAAAAGTAATGATGGATGGATATTTGTTACTCTTTCACCTAAAACTTCTGATTGGATTTTTAAGAAAATTGGCAGAGAGACAGTCCGGAGTTACTTTTTAAGTGTGGGACGACGATGCTTTAGCTTCATAACATGTCCACCCAGAAAACTGACGCGAAAAAACTACAACGTTGTGTTTCCTTCACTCCGAAATATCTTGCAATTCTTCTGATGTTGGGAATGTTCACAGGCGGCGCTAATAGCTTACCATTAGACAAACAGGGTGTTTGTTTATCGTCATATTATCACACTAGCTTCTCTCGCAGTTTCTCCCGCTGCTCAGCTCCATTTGATCGTAGTGTGATATTTTATAGCCTATAGCTTTCAAAAACATTGTAGCTATCTATCAGTGAAAGAATTTTGGCAATCCGACTAACGGTTCCAAAGATTACTTCCTACATACAAACTTACAAATTTTACCTCTTTATAATAATAGAATAGATAAAAATACACTTATGCCCGGTTTCCGAAAGCCGGATCAGTGTTAATATCAACTAACTAGGTGTCAAATCTCTTGTCATGTCATCTGATTGGTTGTTGATAATTCAGTCAACCAATCAGATGACTTGACAAGAGATTAAATTGCTTTTAACATTGATCGGCCTCTCGGAAACCGGGTGTTAGTCTACTTTTTATCCGGGTCTCGCGGGCAAAGTCGCCGGCAGAAGCTAGATACATGTACTTCCACTAGACACTATTAATGAGAGTGTTTTTTCTCATAATTATAACGTAAGTGCGTCGCACAATAGGTCCCATAATATGAGTGGTTGAAAGCCAGAACATGCCTGTTAATGCATCTGTTTTAACTTTTGGGCGAATAAAAGTTACATTCCTATGAGATGGACTAAACTTTTTAATTTTAAACTACTTTTAGTTGAACGCTAAAAACACACCACCAACTTTTTGTAAACCACTCCAGTCATGAGATACCATTCAAACTTATATTCAGATGCAAACCGCTCATCAAGGTTCCCTTTTATAGTTAATTTTTTATACAATTTCAACTTTAATACTTTTGAAATGAAGTAAAAAATCAATTGATATTGCCGGGTAGCTTGATGAGCTGGCTTCTGTGTTAAGGTACTAAGAAAAAAAATGTAGGTAGTTACGAATTTTTACAGCTAAAACCTTTTTATTCGTAATTGCTATTATATTTAAAAACTGATTCTGTTTTCTGGCTTTTATCCAAAGTTCTACGTAAAGGAAGTAGGTACTTTGTAATGAGCATGACATTTGCAATTTTTTGCACTTAACATTTTATACGCTAAAATGTTTTAAAGTTTTCGAGTGCTTGAGGATAGTTTGAGAGTGAATTAAAATGTTTTTGCACTTAAAAGTAATTTTAGTTTATCAATGGAATGAAATAAGTGGCTAGAAAAGATTTTTTTTTTAATTGGACAAGCCCACTCGCGTGCAATGCCGATACTACATTTCTCAACTATGGATGTTAGGATAACCTTCCTCTTCAATCTATCTATGACAAGAATTCGTATCAAAATCCGTGGCGTAGTTTTAAAGATTTAAGCATACATAGTGACAGAGAAAGCGACTTTGTTTTCATAGATTTCATTTCATACATTGAGAAAAGCTCTACTAGTTTCGAACCACAGAGGGGTTCGGACGCGGCGACATCGCGCAGCCTACCATCAGTAGGCTGCGCGACGTCGCCGCGTCCGCGCACGCTGCTCATGAGGAAGAACCCCATAGTAGAGCTTTTCTCAATATTTACACGTGAGTAACCCGCGATTTTTAGTTAATTTAGTATGTATAGGAAAATTTAGCAATAGGTATAGATTTGTTTCACATATTTTCTTTTTGTCTATTACATAAACTTCAGAATATTACACAAACTAAAATAATATTAATGTAAACACTAAAACAATATGAGAATAACCAGATTTAAATATAATGATATATTATACTATTTTGGTTACTGTCCAACATTATTTTGATATATTACATATTGTTAAACAATGAAAATTCATAACTATATTAAACAGGCTTTGCAAAGTTTCTTTGGAATATTAATGGACGAGACTAATATTCTAAGTTTTGAAAAAGATTCTGGAACATTTAGTTTTGAAAATATTTTTTGTGTTTTTAATGGAATCGTTTGGCAAACGGGCAAATGGATCACTTGATGGTATCGGCGCCGCCTCTATGAATACCCGCTACACCAAAATAGTAACAAGTATGTATCTGGTCTTTTCCCCAAGGAGATTGAGGATAGGGGGAGGATTGGTTGTGCAAAGGAGGTGTTGTTCACAAAATACTATTCTGTGAGGCCTTCGTATCAATTGCAGTATACTTAAATTAATATACAGTGCGCTTATGAATCTCCTCTCCTCTCTAAGGCTGTAGAAACGTAGTGCTAAAAACTAACTGACAAAATCTTACCAAAAAATATTTAACATTCTTCAAACAACGTTATTGACAGTCACTTTGAAATGTATTTATTTTCTCTTCAAACTTTGCGACCTAAATTTTCTTTAGAGAAATTTTCAAGTGTTTTCCTCCGTTTTACTTTTTATTTGCCTTTATTTGCGGCGCCCTAAAACCAACACTTATAAAAGAGATCTTCAGAACGCGCAAATTCAAAAATTATTCAATGGCCATCGAACGTAACCGTTTCGATTTAAAATTTTCTCTTCCGAATTTAAAAAAAAGACCGCTTTAAAACGCTTGTTGGTCTCACGAGTGTCGTGTCACCGAACAGCGTTTCCAGCGCTGCTTTGCATACAACTATTACCGCTGATTCCTTCGCCTGCACCCCTTGGGGTTGCGATGTTCCACGCTCATCCCTTCTTATCAAGCGATGAAGCGCTTTATTTATATTTGCGTGATAAAATTCTCGCTTTTGTATTGAGTTGTGCATTGACTATTTATTTTAATTGGTTTTGTGAACGTTTGTTGTTTTTGAACTAGACGCGAACGACCGATGCATGTCACAATGTTTTTATATCATCACGAAACGATATAAAAATATTTTTACTTTCTATCGGTAAAATATTGAAAACAATTTATAGGAAGTTTGAAACATTCTTTATTTTCAATAGTATTGTGTAAAATACCGTTTTTCATATGTTTTTGCAATTAATAATGGCATTTGAAATAACATTTTAAAATAAGACTCGATGAATTGTAGAAGCTAAAACAAACATATAGGTACAGTCAGCCGCAAAAAATGCCTTAAACACGGAACACCGATTTGGGTGTCCGGATAAAAAAATGTAATCCGGACAAAAGTGGTAAATTCACATAACCGCAATGCGACACGGCAACACGCTCAGTTTGCTACATTAATAACTGTACTGTTATTTGTATGACGTTCATTCTGTGGGTCAAACAGGACTCTTTAGGGTCCAGGTATAAAATATCAATGACAAAGAGCTAGCATTCATCTAGTCATCAAAGTTATGAATGAATTTTTGTTTAAGTCTTGTCCTGTATTATCAGCAGGCTACTACTGCCTCTGCCCTCACCCGCTGTTCGTGTCCTATTTAGGGTTGTCACCTTTGTTTTTGCAGTTAAAGTATATTATAGGTAAGAAAAAAGTACATGGGATCAAGATAAAGTACAATTAATTTTTCTTCATTTTTATATTTCAAAACATATTTTTATTCCTTTTTGCAGTTTGCATTAAATAAGTATTTCTAATAAAACATTTTTACAGTCTTTATTAAATTCAGAGACGCTTTGTTTCTTTCATCTCGCCATCTCCCTGTTCATCACACACTTTTCAAAATCCCAAAAAAATCAAATCATACAAAATAAAGTATTGTCGTGTACTTTATTGTTCTCATAAAGTGTAGAGTACAATTCTATGAAATAGAGTACAATACTTTATAATAAAGTACGGGTAGCAACCCTAGTCCTATTGGTCGTAGGGTGATGTTTTGTAGCCTATAGCACTTAGAAACTTTGTAGCTATCTATCAGTGAAAAAATTTTATAAATCCGTCTAGCGGTTCTAAAGATTGTCCCTTACATGCAAACTTACAAATTACAAATTTTACCTCTTTATTATATTAGTATAAATGAAAGAAATTCACAATCACATTTCAGCCAACACTTAGTATTCACGACATACTCGTACTATGAAACAGTCTCACATATTTTTTCCAACCAATCAATTGTCACGACGAACAAAAACCGCCAATATTCGACAAACAATTTCAAATTGATTATTTTTCAACGAAAATATAAAATAATTGACTGTAGCAATTTTATTTTCGTTTCCGTGTTTTTTTTTTATAACACCTTCATCACTTCAGATTCGTTGTAGGTTTGAGTATAATGACATATGTACGCTTCCGTTCATCTTGGACCAGCTCAGAATACAGAACAAACCTGTATTCTGAGTGGACCAGTAAGGAACGGATTGGTTTCTAGTGAGTAAATGTCTGAGTTTATTTCGCCCCACCCAGGGTGTTAGAAATAATTTGATCATCCCCCCATACCCATAAAATTCCCCATATCCTCATTATGTTCCTATATACTATCTTTTTTCAGCCATGAGTCATATGTAAAGGAGGACGATTAGCACAGAATACTATTAATAACTCCTACAATCATACAAGAACAAAACTCCAAAATAAAAAAACAATTATACTTTATCCTAACCGGAAACCGAAGCTGAAATCCCTCTTCAAACAATAACGTTTTCGTACAACTTCGATATCGAACAAATCAAACAAATTAACAATGAACATTTCAAATCGTTTGTTTTTCAATCAAAAATTCGATACAAAATATAAAACTATGGAATTCAACTTCCATATAATTCCGAGTCTGTTTTATAACTCGATACCTATGTACGTAGGTATGTATGATATGTTTTTTAATTAAAAGCGACTCGTGTTAGTGGTTTGAAAGCTTTGTTGACTGAACCACGATTTAAAGTACAAATAAATATTTCCAACTATATGTATACTTTTTTCTGCTTTTTGTTTATAATATTGTGTGGTTCGATGTTTATCGTTTCTAGTTTGATTACTTCATATGTCATGGTGTTCAAGGTCACCATGACATATGAAGTATTCAAAGAAGAAAAAAGACAAATAAGGTTAAAGTTTGTCATGAAGGAAACCATAGATGTGAAAACTGGCAAATATCAACTGACTCTTTCCTAGATATACTTGTATGTATGTGCTTTCTAAGATGATTTAGACACCACTGTCATATGATGAAGGAAAACATTGGATATATAATAAGGAAACCTTTTTTTATTTGTCAGGGGAAAATCATCCAATGACTTCTCCCGCCCAGGGTAAGGCTAGAGAGAGTGACAGACTCTTACTGACTAAAAACTCCCCCGTTCCTTCTCCTGCTCTAAGCCGAGGTGGCGGTGCCTCATTGCGCTTACCCCGCAGCCCCGGCTATAATAAGGAAACCTGGACTTATAAGTTTGGAATCGCCAATTCGCTTTGAGCAAGCGTGACGATTATAGCTCATACTTTCTCCGAGTTAGAAGAGATTTTTGCTTGCTAATGAGCTATTAAAGGCTGATGATGATGAAGCATGTGTGCTTGCTCTGCAATGTTTCTTTATCGGTAGGAGCTGGATACAGGTTGCTTCCATAGGTGAGTGATTTGAGAGGCCATTGAAGGTGGTCTATTTCATGTGAACAATGTTGGTGGCAATGAACATTTCGTAGCTAATAGTGATGATGATCCTGATTGAGGGTCTATTGTCAATATCAACTAATTATAAAGTCAAAAACATTTTTAAATAATTTTATACTCACCAGCGTCAGTGGATTACTATATATCTGCTTATTTTTTACCTGCTTATAACTCAGGTATCTAAAAAAAAATTGTGAACTTTATCTTGTATATCTACACATTTCTATACCTCGAATGCACGAGGCTTTTTTGAACTACTTACAGGGCCTATGCCATCTGCAGCTTGCTAACAAAAAAGGCAAAAAAAGAACTAACTATGACTTGTTTCTAACCAAAATAACACTTACTAACTATACAGTAGTTTTGTAGTTTTAAGTGTGGGAGAGCCATGCTTCGGCACGAATGGGTCGGCTCGCCCGGAGTTATACCACCACGGCCTCACAGAAAACCGACGTGAAATAACCAAAGAGTTGTGTTTCGTGTGAGTGAGGTTACCGAAGGCCCATTCCTTCCCCTACCCCTATCCCCAAAAGGTCAACAACACACTCGTAACTCCTCCGTCGTTGCGGGTGTCCATGGGCGACGCTGATTGCTTACCATCAGGTAATACGTTTGCTCGTTTTGCTCGTTTGCCGACCTATCACAAAAAATACAGAAACCAGGTTTTAATTATTTCCATTGACTGTTATTGTTGATAATGCTTCTATATAATAAAATAGTATACACGTAATGAATAAGCCTAAATAAGCCTAAATAGCCATCCAGTATTAATGTTGATGTAATGATTTCATGATTATCTATTACCATTTATCGTTGTTCCAAATAATTATTTGGGTATCGGAATTAATTTCTAATTTAGCTTGTTTTAATTAGGTTCGTGGGAAACGCAATGTGTGTGAATTTATAGAGACGATTATTTTTTGTATAACTTGCTGTTTTGAGAAATGTATGTAGAAAGACTTAAAATGAGGATTCGAAAACTGGTAAGTACCCATGTGACATTTACTTTCTATGATTATTGAGATACCACAAACATACGGTAAATTTAATTGTTATTAAAAATACTCACTGACCCCACGGGCTACGTTTTGTGGGGCTTAGCACATAAGATGGCTAGCTTTGTGATATACGATAAATAAATAAATAAGGAAAATATCGTGAGGAAACCTTAACTTACAATTTCTTAATATAAGTTTAAAATCGCAATTCGCATTGAACAAGTGTGGTGATTAATGCTCAAACGTTCTCCGTGTGAGAAGAGGTCTTTGCTCAGCAGTAGGTATAGGAAATTATTTTTTTTCGGATAAATCAAGTGACACTAATTTTTCACATTTAAAACTTAACTCTATTGCAGAATATTGTTTTAGGAGCTATAGCCAAAACGTCAGGAGCTATATAAAGATAGCTATACTAAATCCAAGGCCAACTGTCTATTCGACCACAGTTTACCAACAGTTTTGTATAAACTTTGTTACACTTCATAAAAAGCTTATCAAAAACCGCCACCACATTGGCGGTGACGGCCGGCGTGACAAGAACAAAATAATATTACTTTCCAACTTACATTAAGGTGACAACACATGAAACAGCGTTTTTTAAAAGTATTAATGTCATGTTATGAGTTTGATTGATTCGTATTCGTTTTAGTACTTAACACTTACTGGCTACTATCGCGCGGTTTTACTCGGGTCCTTCAGATTATAACGTGATGTTAAAAATACTAAAGCCTTCATCGATAAATAATTTACTCAGCAATAAATATTTTTTCAATTCGAACCAGCAGTTCCTGAGAATAGCGCGTTCAAACCAACAAATAAACTCTTCAGCTTTATAAATATTATTTTATATGTATCACTTTTTTGTGAATGCTGGTTCACTAGTAATTGCAAACTGTGTTTAAGTACTAAGTACTAAGTCTAAGACATAGATATTAATGTTACACATAAGTTCTTCTGTACACAGAATTTGTTGCTTATTCTAATATAAAGCTTTGTTGGTGTTAAATAAAGAAATAAACATATGTATGGTAGTCAAAACATGATGTCAGAGTCAAAACATTTAATTCAATAAAACACAATGTACATGTATGAAACGCAAAAAAATGCGTAATAATGATATTAGTCTGTCAGTCAGTAAGTCACTGAAGTGCTCATTCCAAAGTGTCAATTCATAAGAAGAAGATATAGATGATTTTTTTTTATGTGATAGGACGGCAAACGATCCGACGGATTACCTGATGGTAAGCAATCGGCGTCGCCCATGGACACTCGCAACAAAGAAGGAGTTACGAGTGCGTTGCCGACCTTTTAAGGATTGGGATTTAGGGATTGGGAAGGGATTGGGGTAGGGGAAGGACTGGGCCTCCGGTAACCTCACTCACACGGCGAAACACAACGTTGTGGTTGTTTCACGCCGGTTTTCTGTGAGGCCGTGTCACTCCTGTCGAGCCGACCCATTCGTGCCGAAGCATAGCTCTCCCACACTTAAGAATACCCATCTTTTCTTTGAAATACATCTTTAAATATCCATAAAAATATTTTTGGTTCCTTCTGCAAACGCGTCCATGTTTTAGAACGTGATCCTGTCTTCTCGTCGTACAACTGTTTGACAGACCACTTCACTTTAATTTTAATTGAACAAGTACTATATTAATTTGTCAGTAACTATGCCAAGACAAGTGCTGCTCGATATTAGCTATTGCTAATCAAAATGCAGTTTAATTGTGAAGTAAGTTGAGCAAAACTATTCAGACTATAAGTTAAATAAAATAGACATTTCACTTGAAATAAATGTAGACTAAGTGAATTTGTCATAAAGTTTAGTTTTGATTAAAGAGCAAAATGCCGCAAATTATCACTAAGCAGTAGCAACCCTTGTCTTAACTCCGCATTGGAGTCGTCATCGCTTTAATATGCGATGTTTTGTTGTCAGTTTGTCCGTTGCACCCTTTATTTCGCACGCCGCATTAACAACATGGCTGCCATCGCACTCGTAACTTTTAAGTAGTTGGTTTTACACTGACAAGACACGTTAGTCGGACGTCGTTCATCAGCATACAAGAGAGGTAATGGACTTCATTTACAAGTCACAAGAAGTTCGGTCGCAATGTACCGTAAAAGGGTTTAGGCGGCGCTACGGCCTATTTGCCTTTTCTATTTGTCTGTACAAATCTATTTGTAACAGCTTATCTGTATAAATATTTGTACGTATTGTGAACAGAATGTAATGAAATTATTGAAAATATATACCTCTGTGGGTCTGCCTTGAAAAGCGGCGTATCGGACTAATTCCATTGTTATTGTACACTAGCTTCCGCCCGCGGTTTCGCTTGCAAGGTATGTTGATAAAAACCAGTTTGTGTTAATCCAGGGTATCACCTGTCTACTAAAGAAATTTCACCCAAATCAATGTAGCCGTTTTGCGTGAAAGAGTAATTAACTAACATTAATTAATTACATTTTCACATTGAAAATTCTCTTATTCGTATTTACAATATTCATAAGATTGAACGGATTTCTCCAACAAGCACTGACAAAACCACTTAAGCATAAATAAATAAATAATTATCACAGTCACACAAATATTCTCTAAGCACTCCAGTACTGTCTCTAAGACCCGCAATACAAGTTAACAAAAGTTATCTTTTGGCTCGCCCATAAGAAACTTGAGCATTTCCGTGGGTCGCGTTAAGTGAAAAAAAAAGATAAAAAAAAACTCGTCAAAAGTGGCAAAGTTTGGCGGAGTGCTCGCCGAGACAGGCGTAATTATCGCCGCTGACTGTACTATTGTCATGGCGCCGTAATTCACTAAAAAAGTTTAAAAGAAAATTGTTAAATAACTGCGTTAGGTTATTCGCTTCTCCTTTTTTTTTCTGTTAAACTCTCAATGGAGAGAAATTCGAGGATGTTGCGCTGCGGGTTTTTTAATTTACTCTTAAGGTATTCTGTAATTATAAGTCTATAAGAATACCGTTATGAAATTTTGGCATGACTTCTAGTTATAGATATAACACTATCCCACATAATATTGTCTTAAATGGATGCTTTTTGGAGGGGTTATAATCATTAAATGATTTCAGATTTTTACTGACTAAAAACCAACCGTTCCATCCCCTGCTCCAGGTCGACGCACATTAACCTGCAACCCTGGCTTAACATCATCCCTAATGGGAATGACCATTCTGTTGGTAATATAAAACTTCTACTGTATTTCATTAACAAATATGCAATTCCATAGAAAAAGGAACGCAATTTACTTCAATCACAAATAATCAGTCACCAAGGTCGCATTCTACAAAACCAATCCCCTAATAACAAAATCAAATATTTTTGTTAATGCGACCAAACAAAACCGTAATATTCTCAACAAAAAGTGTCGTTGATAGAAAGCCTTCGGGAATAATGAACAAAAACATTTTGGATGAAAAGGAACCAATGTATTGGTATTCAATAGAGACGTAATAATAATAAGGGAAATAATGAAAATAAATTATGAGGTAGTGTAACGTCGTGGTGGCCTGGTTGTAAAGGAGCCCGCTTCTCATGCAGGGTTCGAAACCTGGCAAGTACCAATGTGACTTGTTCCGAATTATACTACTAGTACTTTCTATGATTATTTAGACACCACTGATATACGGTGAATGTAAACATCGTGAGGAGACCTGGGCTTTTAATTTATAACTATAAGTTTGAAATCGTCAACCCGCATTGAGCAAGCGTGGTGATTAAAGCTCAAACCTTCTCCGTGTGAGAAGAGGCCTTTGCTCAGCAGGGGGCACTTATGGGCAGATGGTGTAACGTTGTAGGCATGCTACAAATCTTAATTGATTGGCGAAAAATCGACTCGAAGAATGTCTATACTTTATGTGTATATTTTTTTGTTTTTGAAGGATGAAGTCATTAGACCGTTTCTCTCGCCCAGGGTAATGCAAGAGGAAGTATAAGACTTTTACTGACTAAAAATCACCCTGTTCCTTCTCCTGCTCGAGTTGTCCCAAAACCTTGACTGGAAATCAGCCCCTTTGTGCCCGTCTGCGGTGGTCTGTTGTCTCTTCGGGTTGCGCACGAAACGCTACGAGTCATACGCTCGGTTTCGATCCTGGTCTATGATACGAATGCTCATTTATTTTGAGGTGAACAAAACAGCAGAAATTGGAAATCCATTTCAGTGCTGGAGTTTGGAAGTTATGCTCGTATATTTTGGCAATTAATTTTTATTTGACTTCACTATTATGACAGCGATGTCGTGCGTAGTAAGAGTGCCTATTACGAGTTTGCTTTTCGTTAATGTTTCCGTGCTAAGCTCTCTGATTGCTTGTTTAACTTTTAGTAGACTAATCAGAGCGCCAAACGTCAGACAAAGTCTTTACTAGAAAAAAAACCTATTTTGATTTATACGTAGACTTCGGTTCAACATAATACATATTTAGTTATTTATAAAACCAATCCTTGTATTATATTAAGCAACATCCTTTTCACCAAAAGCAACTGTGTCCTTAGTTTACGCCACTAAAAGTGGTTAGACTACTAAAAACTTGCTGCTGACTGTCGTTTTGGTATAACCTAGATTTGAACTCGTCCAATGTTGAGTTTAAATATTTTTGTTATAATTCTTTTATTTTTATTTAGGTAAAAAGGAGACTAATCTATTCTAGAAAGCGAAGAATCTTTTCATGTGCGGTACATAAATGTAATAGTGAGGTTGACAATAAGATTAACAAAACCGATATTAATAGGCACATATGAGTTACGTTTCATAGTACTTTATAGTATTTTATAGGGAGACAATGTTAATATTATGAAACTTAACATAGGAAATCAAACAAGAATTGTTTAGAAATATTATGTTTGAGATAAACTAAGAAAGGAACTATGTTACATACAACCTTCAGTACCTACGCTGTGTATTCTACAGTATCTTGTTTGGTGGTCATAAAGACGTACCAAAAACAAGGACCAAAAACAAACCACAAGGAATACAATATACTATTAAAATATAATGACATTGACTGCACGTCTGACGCGGTGGCTGGGAAACTAGCTGCCGTGGATCGTTTCGCGGGTCCGATTTCCTCACGGAACAACTTTTTGTGTGATCCACAAAGTGTAGTTCCGTGTCTGAGTATGATGTGTGTATGTATAATAAACTCACTTACGACATATGACAAAATTATATTGTGTGACGTTTTTTTTAGAAAATAAAATGAAAATAAATACTATCAAAATAAAAGTCCTGAAATACTGAACAACAAACTGGGATAGGTCCGACCAACAACACGTTTTACACTTCCAAGTTTATTTCAACCACTTTTTACGGGTTACTCGCGTGTCCATGTGTTTTCGACCCAAAAGGCTGTTACAAAAAGCCTTTCGTATTATGCCCGGGTTTCTGACCCGGGTAATTACCCAAAGACCGAGCACGTAATGCGCTCAAATCTCATATTATTAAAGTGGATGTTGGCACGAATATATTTTTTTGTCGACTAAGTTATATTTTAGAAGGGTTTAGTTTTGAAATGCGTGCCGAGTGTGAATGGGTGGGGATTTTCAAAATGATTTAATGTTGTGTAAGTGTGACGTTTTAGTGTTGACCTTTGTGCCTGTGTCTTTTTCCTTCTATTTGAGGTTTATTTTCATTGTACACCTTTTGAATGTTGATGACGTCGATTCTTGAGACTATCTCTTTTTTTTGAGTCATTAGTGTGTTACTATTTAACACTAGTTGGTCTGAAGAATTCTCTCTCGCGTCAAAACGTTCCATAATGTTAGCCTATTGTTAATAACATATCTATATGATAGAGTTTGTATAGGAAGTAAAATGTTCGTTTTCCATTTTCGCTCACTGTTTAAACCATCCCTGAACTTCTACGAATGTGTCGACGAACACCAGGGACTTTGCCATTTGAGCCGCTTTGAGATATTAATGTTAAAAAAAATGAATATTAATGTTTGATGAAACAAAAATTATAAAATAAAATATTTTCTGTTTTACTATTACATGTAGCAAAGCAAATTTGTAAATACACCTCAGACGCAGGACAAACAAACTAAAAGCCTTCCACAAAATCTAACTTACTTATAACAGAAGGCCGTAAGAAATAACTAAAGTAAACAAATAAATCGTAAAAAAACTTTACCAAACAATGACTAATCTAGTTAGGGAAGTGCTAAAGCACAACGCTTATATTAATTCGGTAACACGATTGGAATCTGCGGAGTTCATTCACCTTGAGCCTCGGATTGATACTCACGTACGCACTTAGGAAAAGTGTTTAGGTACAGGTCATTGTATTGGAAAATTCTTTATAAGAGATTTTGGGTTTATTAAATTATGCTTCGGGCTTGGAGGTGTAACTATTGAGGTGGAGGTTTTGTGTTCCATTATTAGGTTAGAAGATAATGGATGGATCTGTAAATAATGGAGAGATTTCTTATGAATAGGACGTCAAATGAACTTGTAGATCTCCTTATGGTGGGAGATTAGAAGACATCTATGGACACTTACAACAACAGAGAAGTTCACACGATGTCAGTCTTTTGTAAATTCAGATTCTGGTTAATAAACTAATGTCTTTTCGTATAATAATGGTTGTGTAGTAACTTTTTTTTTTCTCAGGGGCACATCATCCAATGACTTCTCCCGCCAAGGGTAAGGCGAGAGAGAGTGTCAGACTCTTTCTGACTAAAACCCCCTCGTTCCTTCTCCTCCTCTGGGCCGAGATCGCGGCGCCTCATAGTGCTTACTCCGCAGCCTCGGCTGAACATCAGCCCTATTGGGCCCCGTCTCTGGTGGTCTATTGGATCTTTGAGGCGCGCGCGGAACGCTACGCGCCGTACGCACGGGTCCGGTTCTGGTCGGGCGGCGAGCTACCCTTACTCTCCGTCCGCAGATCCTCTAGGTGGTCCTCACAATGACGACACTCGGGCGTTTCCTCCCGCTGGATCCGAAACAGGAACCTACCGAAGCTGCCGTGCCCGGTAAGCACCTGCGTCAGGCGGAAGGTGGGGGTTGTGAAGTAACTTGCAGGGCTTAGTAGAAATAAAATTATTGTGATGTTTGTGTAGCTTTTCAAAAGATAGGGACTTGAGAGGCCCAATTCTTTCCCTCCTTTCCTCTTGTCATCAAAAGGCTACCAACGCCACGCTACCAACTTGTGACTCTATAGGTGTCGTAGTCGTCACTTGTGACTCCATCGGTGTTGTAGATGTTCATGGGCGGCGCCGATTACTTATCATCAGGTAATCCGAAGGCTCCTTTGCCTTAACACCAAAAAAATATTTTGTATAGTTTTTTATTATTTTTATACTATTAGCACAGTATGTATTTAAACTGAAATAGTAACTATTGATAATATACGTAATCCTATAATGCATTGACGTAGCGATATATCTAGAGATTAATGTGTCCATTAATAAATTAATGATTTATGTGGGATTATTTGGAATATAATATCAAATGCACCTGAGCAGATTGGTGATAAAATATCAACTATAACTTAGATATTGTGTATTCATCATTTTTGCCAAATAATTTGTTAAATTATCACAATGATTTTGTATAAATGTAAGTATCCAAAAGCTTTGCTACATTGTTTTTTTTTTTCAGATCTTTGCCCCACCCTAGGTTTTTCGCCTGTATCGTGGATGCAGTTACAAACATACAATTTCACATACACAAGCCACGGAACAACAATTTCTGAATCCCACAAAGAGTTGTTCCATACGGGAATCGAACCAGCGACATGTTGCACGGCAGCCAGTTGCCAAGCCACCGCAACAACCGTGCAGTCAAATGATCATTTTATTAAACCAAAAAATTGTTAATATAATCAAACTGTACAATAAAATCATGGACTTCAAACACGAAAAAATCAATTCAAAACACACCCTGTATACTCTTCCACTCTCCTACCCTTCTCACGACCTTCCAAGCCATTATCTACCCAATATCCCCGTCAGTTAGCATTTATCAATCCTCGCGTATGACTCTTACATCATCAATCAACTGTCAGGAAACGGAACTGACGTCATAGTTGAAAAAATACGTCACCGGCCGTCGCGCATGGCAACCTTTTATGATGTCAATTTGTTGGAGGCTTGGAATTTGGGAGTTTTTTCGATGTAAGAATGGGTGCAATTAGGTATGTGAATTTTTCTTTTGGAGATGATTTTTGGTAGGTGGATGTTACCTGATTGATATTTGTGGTGGGATAATTCAGACATAAGGTAATGAAATCAATGGTATTAACAAAGACTATTATGGAAAGAGTATTAATAGAGTATTAGGTAATCGTTTTGACAGTTGTTACATAGATTGATAGAGGTACGCCTAATTTGAAATCTGCAATTGAAAATTTGGAATACAGGTTTACTTGGAATTCTACTACTTCTTTTAAATTAGGTGAAATGTCCAGTATTTTTAGAAATATTAATGCTACTACTGAAAAACATTTTACGTTTATATATATGTATATGTCAAACCTAAAACAACTGGGCACTGGTTTTTTCATATGACCTTGAAAGTGTAATCAGTGTAGCTGATCCTGGGGAAGTTCGACAAGTTCTCACATGTATGAATCAACTTGATTAATAAAACATCGACGAAACGAAATAACCTAGAAACACATCTGAAGAAATAACACCAATATCGACAGTTCGAGATATCGAACAAGAATATAGTATACATTCAAGTTCTCTGACATAAAAATGCAAATTCTTTTACCAAATAATATGTTTGTATGAAAGAAAAACTTGGCCTGTTCGTCGACAGATCATAAAATGGGTCTGAATTCGGAATGAGTGAGTTCCACTAGAAAATATTCCGCCACTTGACTCCTAAGTGCCTGAGACATGGTTGAGTAGACTCCACTACCTACTTGCGTAACAATTGAAATGTCATAATATGAATTTATTTATTTACTATGTTAAATATTTTCTAGTATATTGTTACTGAAATTGTTTGTTCGTATTTTCTAATCTTGAATAAATAGAAACATTCAAAGAATAATAGTTTTATGATTACCTATACAAGTAACCAACAAGAAGTTTAATTATATTCGTTTTTACCTTATTAATAATTGTTTTTTTTTCTTTGCAAAGCTTAGCTGTTCTATTTCTATCATAATTTTGCGAATGTTGGTTAACCTATAGTTGGCAAATTAAGTCCTACTTATGTCAACAATTTTACTATTAAGCCTGATCGACACAGAAGCACACGGTTAATATGGAAAGAATAGAAAATTTCATTTTAGAGCGTTTGAGCAAATACATATATTTTCGAAAAAAAAATTAATTGAGCTTCGGATATACGTAATTTTTAAGTTTGTATTGAAATTGTGACTCTTGTCTTTCTTGTTGAGAGAAACGAGTTTCATCAATATCGGTTTGGTAGTTTCTATTATTCTTGACTTTATAATTAGATCTCGTCGCTAAATCCCTTAGATGTGTGTGTGATAATGTTTGTTTATTTATTTTTTTCACTTCAAGAAAAACAGACATTACTTACATTATTTACTAAAAACTACATCATCTTATCAATCTTCAGAACACATTTCATATGTAGTAGCAGTAAAGTAAAACTCCATTCTCATAGCTCAAGCGGTACAATTGAAAAACTTGCTTTGTTACCACTCACATAAGGATCTTAGTTAAAACTTGTACAATGATCTTGTTCCGTCTTGTTCACAGAGTTCGAAATTGTTCGTACTTGTCAATATGTGAGATAGTTTAATTGATAGTTGAGACGATAGGTACATAGGCAGCCAACTTCACAATTAGTGAGAGGACTTTCTTGTCGCCTCTTGTTCTATTATTTTGTACAAGATATTATTTGTGTCAGTTCACAGGTTTGATCAAATTTGTAGCTTATTATTTTTTTCTTTTTTTTTATACGTCGCCCCCCACACTAGGATTTTCTCCTGTGTTGTGGGTACATGCACATCACACCCAGACCTGGAACAAGAATCTGTGGATCACACAAAGAGTTGTTCCGTGCGTGAACTCGAACCCGCGACACGTTGCGCGGCAGCCAGTTGCCCAGCCACCGCGCCAACCGTGCAGTCAATATTGTAATTATTTTGCGACCTATAATAATTGAAGTATACATATAATTTAGGTTATATGAATAATGGTTCACGAATGGGCAACCTCGATCAGAGCAAAAAACAACACATGCAACTTTCGCTCTATGTGAGATTAGTAGAGTAATCGCCCCTCCTTCCAAACTCAATCCCCAAAAGGCCGGTAACGAACTTATAACTCTTTAGGTGTTGAGTTTGCCTTTGGGCAATCCTATTGCTTAACATCACGGTATTCAATTGACAGTTTGCTAAACAATTATGTTATTTTGCGATACGTGATACCACGGCCTCACAGAAAAGCAGCGTGAAACAACCACAGCGCTGTGTTTCGCCGTGTGAGTAAGGTTACCGGAGGCCAAATCCTGCTTAATCTCGGGAAACAATGGTCCGATATGAAAAACTCTTTCAAAGTTCGATAGTACATTAATTTACTAGCCGACTTATTACATAAAAAAATGCACTTATTTATTGTCATAGACAGCACACTTGCAAATATTCTGGTGTTGTTAGTGTCCAAGATGGCGATGATCGCTTACCATCAAGTGAACCATCCAGTCGTTTATTTTTAAGACCAAAAATAATAAAAATGGCTTTAATATCAAAAGGAATCCTAACAGATATTTTTACTCAATTTACCCACAAAATTCGTTGCCAATACTCACAAGCGTATATCACCTATTAATTTCACGTGTCACAACCAATATGTTCATTTCGAGTATTCGGATAATCATATAAATTTCAAGATTGTGGCGAATAAATCTGCCAGCGGACTTTTCGAGTGGCGGCCATTTTCAGGAGCTATATATTATATTAGTGCGTTGATAAGAGTTCTTAGAAGATATTTGTTTTGGTTGCAGACTGCGTTTTAGACGTTTTTAGTTTTATAAAGCTTACAAAGTTAAAGTCAAATCATTTATTTCAAATAGAACACAGCAGGCGCTCTTTAACTTTATGCATGTCAGTCCATCAGTCCTCTAGTTAAGCTATTTGCTCATTCCACGTTGTAGATTCTTCTGTAGAAGAACAAGCAAGAAACTCTATGGTCTTTCAATCGGTTTTACAATTCACATATACGTGATTGGTATATTTGATTTAGATTTTGAATCAGTAAGGAACATTCACATTGGATACATTAATGTACAGATAAAATGGCACGTAGATTTTCATATTTATTTGCAGAATATCTATTGTTCCAAGTTTATTTTTTGTAAAACCTATATTTATGTTTTCTTTTATGTCGTGGGTGTATTTATAAACATACAATTTCAACCATGACACCCAGATCCGAAACAAAATTTTGTGGATCACACAAAAAATTATCAGCGCGGAGATCGAAAACGCTACACGATGCTTCCATCCATACATGCGTGCGATCCATCGCCCCAACTGTGCAGTCAAAAATTGTATTCCTGTTCACATGGCATATACTTATGTTCCCTTATTATAAAAAAATTACATCTTATTAAATATAACACGTTGATTTGTAAGAATGAATTTCAATCTATTGCTTTATGAGATTAACAACAACATGATCAATGAAGCTCTGTTTACTCTGTTAAACAAAGCTCATCAGCGTCATCATCATCAGCGTATAAAGGCACTTAATGCACTGCTGAAGACCTCTTCTCACGCGAAGCTGGCTTGAATATTAATCATCAACGCTCGCTCAACGGGGTTACGCGATTTCAGAAATTATGAGTCTAGTTTTGTCACAATATTTAATTTCGCAGTTGTATAGTACAGTGCCCAAACAAAGCTATTTTTCACAAAAAAGCTTTTTTCTTAAATCATCTTAACAACCTATATCTATTTTTGCTGTACATAATAAGCTACTTATTCGCTTAGGAACCCACCCACGCTGCTTAGAAAGAGATCAACATTCCAATCGTGAATAAACAACTCGTTTATATTTTTATAAAAAATGTAGCTCCATAGTTCCAAATTTCTCCTGGGTCGTTCAAAAACGTACAATTTCACATACACATCATCACACAAAGAGTTCTTACCAGCGGGAATCTAACCAGTCGTGCAGCGCAATTATAATTCCTATTCACTATAAAAAAAAAACAGCGAAATAACTCATATTCGGTTGCGCTAAGATAGATTAAATTGCTATGCAGTTGGTTGGTGATTATTGACGGATGTAAAAAAAAAGTAGAAAAACCTTGTTAGTCTCGCTTACCGTATATTAAAATAATTGTTACGGATAATTAGATGTGCAAGAAAGTCATGCTTTGGCACGAATGAGTAGGCTTGACTGGAGAGATACCGCAATCTCACAAAAAAACTAGTGTGGAACTGTAACACCGCTTGCGTTGTGTTTTACCGTGTTAGTATGGTGGGTACCAGAATAGACAGGCACAACCTAAACTCCCCCCACTTATGATTCGCAAATCCCTAACCCCAAAAAGTCAGCAACGCACTTTTATATCTTTTGGTGTTACGGATGCTGGTCATCGCTTACTATCAGATCATTGGCTAAATATTTCACCGCCTTATCTCTTAAAAAGAGCCCACAAAGTTCGGAAGTGAATTGGATTAGTCAAACCATAAGAAGGAAATGGAGAATGTCTTTCAAAAAGGGGTAAGTATAATGGAATTATATAATTGGGCGGTCTGTTGTCTCAGCATACTTCATCAACAGACACGTACATATAATATGTAGTATTATATGAAGTAGTAGTAATTCAATACAAACATCAAATTTCACGAGAACCATCCAAAAGCAAATAATTCTCAGATATATTTTCATCAAAACTTTATTACTAAAACAACTTACGTATGAACAAAAGCTTCCGTGTTCAAAGTTTTGTATGTACATACAATAGCATAGATATATTTATTTATATTTCCAATATGACTGACAAGGAAGATAGGTTTGTCATGTGTTAGAGTGAGACAGACAGACAGATCTATTTTCGAAGTGTGAAATTGGTTTGTCTCGTTGCGACGTGGATAGAACAATGGGATTTGTTTTATGGTGAACTACATGTCTGCATACAGATTTTGTTACTGATATAAAAATATCTTTGATATTAATCAGTATGATACATTAAGAGATATGATAATAAAATTAACATCGTCTGGTGGCTCCATAGTAGGTTTCCTCGAGAGCCGAGTTCAAAAGGCGCCTTGAACTTGTCTAGATACAAGAGCATGTTACTTCTTTTTTTATGTCGGCAAACGTAGGTAAATAGGTCGGCAAACGTAGGTAACGTCCTCAACGGAGGAGTTACGAGTGCTTTGCCGACCTTTTAGGGATTAGGGTTTTGGAGATTCAGGGATTGGGAGGGATCGACCGAGGAGAAGCATTGGACATGCGGTAACCTCACTGACACGGCGATACACAATGCTGTTGTTTCACGCCGGTTTTCTGCGAAGCCGTGGTATCACTTTCTCGTACACAACAAAAATACTGCCTCCTCCGATCCTGAGTTTTTTGTGGATGCGTCCCTAAATTGCATTTCAGAGCATGAACTTCTTCAAACCAGAAAACAAAACAATACCACACTTGACAACGATACGAAAACAATAAATTGATTTTCCATTGAAACTTCATTAAACTGAAAGGAATCATTCGTGCACGTCATCATAAACAACTGTGACAGACGCAGCTTCGATTGCGATGTCACTACATAACAAAGAATTATTCTAAATATACGGAGTCAATTCGCTATATTTTCGTCTTCTTTCCCGTCTCGGCGACGGCAACAAATTAATTTGCAACATAAAGGCATTGACAATAAAGTGACTGTATCGTAAAAAGTGCTACGTAAGAAACTTATGCGTATTTACTCAAAAAGTTTTCTAGTACAACATGACGCCTGAACTGTAGCAAAGCCTTTTGTAGCGAACGATCGAATGGTGCTGACTATCACACCGCTTTATCTATTTAAGTCTTCTCGAATGTACTAATCTATTAATGTATTTTGGTTTTGATTGGAGAAATTTATGACTGATTATGTCACCGATTCTGTATCTCAGCTATGTTTTACTGAAGACTCAATCAGTTTTATTTTTATTTTGACTTATAACTTGTCATTTTACGGAAATATGTAAATGAAATATTATAAAATCTGCAATGAAAATGCAAAAACAAAAAAAATTTGACAAACAATGATGACACAAGTATTTTTTTAAACGTTGCTCGACAGTAGGATTTTCTCCTGTGTCGTGGGTGCGATTACAAATATACAATTTTACATACACATGACACCCAGATACGGAACAATTCGAATTTGAGGCTTCTATTTGGACAAAAAAACTGTTTGAGGAGACTGCGCTTCGACAAACATTTTCCTGACCCAATACACAGTATGACCCATATATACAGCCACCCATAGACCCATACCAATATACAGTATGACCCAATACTACAATAAAATTCATGACCCAGTTTCTCACAGTTTCGTTACACGTAAACAAGAACACTATAAAAATAACCAATACCACTAGAAACTACAAGAAGCAGGCACATTAAACGAACATGCTTCACCTCATTATACCACCAACAAGTTACACTTCGGTGTAATAAGGTGCCCGAACTTGGGAGCGCACTTTATAACGGCAGTCGACATGTTTATGAGTAAAGTTTTCAGCTGAAGAATACTATCTGTTACTGAGAGACTTGACACTTCTACAGAGAATGGACCGACTTGGAATATTGTCGTTTTCAAACGTGATAGATTGTAGAGATGTGAGAATTGTATTTAGGCTTAATATTTCGATGGGGAAATAGAAGATATAGCTAACTGTTACGTCAGAACCGGTGTTACTACAGTCTGTATTTAGCTGAATACCACTTAGCATGTACTTTAGCACTACCTTTTACTTTTGGCAAAAGAAAAAATTCAACACTAAGATTTCAACATGAAAGTACAGTTAAATAACCACGAAGAAAAAGTTTTAGAATCAAAAATGACTCCAACAATGATTTGTGTGTAATTACTGCTATTTGAAAAAGATGTCATGTTTTTTTTTGAAAGGGATCAGCTCCAGCTCCCGCCATTGCCACGGAACACCAAAGTTTCAAGTGCAGTGTCGATTTTTTTGGGGATTGAGGATAATGAGTTTAGGTATTGGGTATAATATTAAGTGCTTATTTCCCCCTCGTCTAGTAACCTCACTTAAACAATGAAACACAACGCAAGCGTCACGTCACGCCGATTTCCTTTGAAGCCATTTCCTATCACTCCTGTCCAGTTACCCATTCGTGCCGAAACAAGGCTCTGCCATATTTGAAACAACCTATCATGGTTTGCAAGTAACTTCTTTCCTTTGACCTTGACCAATGAAACTTATATTGAATATTGCAGAACATTCAAACTGACATTTTTGAATTGTGTACATATTTTTCAATTCAGCGTAGTAGAAGAATCTCACAAATTCCTCGAATTCGTAACATACGCCAACAGAAGTAGGAGCTAGGCTATGCAAGGTGTATAGTACCATTCCTCCCTCCCAACGACTGCCCATAACACTTCATAGCATGGCTCCTTTTACGACGTATTGTCCTTTATGGAATACGGACTATCCAGAATGGTACTTTCAAGTGTTGTCTAGTGTCCAAGGATTGCAGTAGTGCAGTAAGTAGTCATAAATTACGTTTGAGGCAGATTATTCACCTTTACACACCAAACTGACCTAGCTATATTAAACATTTATACGAATTTCGAGAATTTTCTACCAACAGTCCATCCTTAAACTTGACTAGACCATTTTACCAAATTGTGTATTTAACTTTTACAAAAAGCTTTAATTGCAGTTGATAGGTTAGGTTATTTAATTATTGCCAACTAATGGTTTTTGATCACAATTTGTTGTTTATTTTTAAGTAAATAGGCTATAAAATGTTATTACTTACATTAGATAATAGTTTTTAATGTTTTAGTGAATTTAATATTCAAATTGTTTACCTAAAAAATATTTGAATTGAATAACTGCCAAACGACCGTTGGCCGTTCGGTATAAATACAGCACGTCGGTCGAATATCACACATTCGATCGTGAGCTGCGGAGCTGTGAGGATCTAGCGAGTTGAGTAAGCTATTTATTCTAATAATTTTATTATTGTTGTAATTATGACTGTTATTATATATTACATATCTTCCCATATTTTGTGTAACTGTTATAATGTATTAAATTGTGTATAATTGTACTTAATTTAGAATTGAAGTAAGAAATGTTAAATATTATTGTGTTAATATTTTTGCCTTGATTTATAAAATAAGATTATGAAATAATGTACTTTAATTATCATTTACCGCCCTATATAAATAAAAATAATATATGTTGAAACGGTTGTTCCTTATTTTTATTAATATGTATCTACCACAGTCACCGATAATTTAGAAGCATTTACTATATACATTTCATTTCTTATCAATCGTTACTTTCGCATTTATAATATTAGTTTGAGATAAAATAAAATGGCATATTATATGCTTACATTTGTTTATTTCAAACTCTATGACTTTCAAAATCTAACACAGTCAACATTTGAAATCTTAAATTTTGCTTGTATCGATAAAAAATCAATAGTGTATTGATATCACTGTCGCACTTCTGATCCTTAAACAACATAGGACACGAACTTTATTTATTTATTTCCCTTCCAATAAAATGTCCTTCCACTGTCCTGGAGATCTCCACAATGAAATGAAGCACAAAAAATAATCCAAATGATTCGTAAATAAATAAACATAACAAAATTTTCCCAAGGAAGGGACACGGTGGGGTGGCCTCGATACCTTTCATACAGATCTCCACCGGAAACTCTGAACAGTGAGCGAGGAAACTGAGAAAATTGCTCAACTGCGACCCTTTGACCTTGAAGGCCAGATAATAAAGATCTTTCATAGGAAATTGGACTATACTGGTCAAACAATAGGTTCATATGTTGAAAACTACTTGTGTCCGCACAATGGAGAATTTTCTTCGCATTCATCTCATAATTTGGATTTTTTGTCTAGGTTTATGATGTCAATGGGTTAGGTAAAAGTTTTCTTTTGGAAGTAAATGTGCTTCTTATAGTTGCGTAATGTTTCGTATGCTTCTATCGTTTGAGTATTCTAAAAAAGGGTTTTTAATGAAAAAAGTATTTTGAAATATAACTATTAAAGTTTATATGAATTATTTTTTTGTTATCATAAGGAACACGACTCGTTGGTTCCATTCTTCGCCCCTAGAAGTCGAGAATTAAACTACACTCATTATTTATGACTAAAACAGATGCCATTTTTAATAGCTGTATGATAACAGATGTCTGCGCACGGGTCAAGTAATAGACTTTTCAGATGCTGGCTCGTCTTGCAAAAGTACATAACGTAATGAAATTATAATAATTATAAACAGCTGTATGAATATTTTTCAGTACATGATCCCTAAAAAAATATCGTTAAAAACGACATAAACTAAAAATAAACACACAAGAAACTCACGTATTGACACAAGAACTAGGGAAAATGTCAACATGGAGGAGTCGAACAAAGCCGTTCTATTTATTACGTTGATAAAGCTTGAAAATTCTCTTATTGGCTAAAGGTACCTGTCGAAGGGAAAGAGGGTCCTCTCAGGTACCTACAGGTAACGTTATTTACACAATAGATAAAATAAATGCAAAAGGTTAACTTGGACGAAAATATGTACAGTTCACCAGAAAAAGAAAGTTAAATTTTGTATTGGGACTTATTAATGTAAATTTTTGCTGTTAATTATTATAATAATATTTTAAAAATATAACTAGTTGGCTAAATGATCACAATCTACAAGTTAACTTTAAGAAAACCAAACTCATGCAGTTTAAACCCTACCAAAAACGCAATTTATGTATTGACTTTGCATATAATGATGAGAGGATTGAAAGTACAAACAACTTCAAACTTTTGGGCTTAAATATTGATAGTCACCTTAACTGGAAATCCCACGCTCAGATCATAAGCAGCAAACTGTCAAAATTTACTTACGCCCTTTACCATCTAAAAACATCAACGGACAAAAAATCTGCCCTCACTGCATATTATGCATATGCGCACTCATGGATACGCTATGGCATTGCATTGTGGGGTAATAGTACTGACGCGGAAGACATATTTAAGCTCCAAAAGAAATGCATTCGCATTTTGGCCAATGTTAGGGGAACAGATAGCTGTAGACCACACTTTAAAACACTCCGTATTCTTACTTTGACTTCTCTGTACATATTGGATTTGAGCTTATATGTTTACAAAAATATTAATCTTTTTAGTCGTAACCGTGACCACTATTCGCAAGACCGTAAATTAAGAAATAGAAATAACTTATCGCTTCCTACCTCCAACTTATGAATATTTCATAAGGGCCCCTATTGCATGTCAATAAAAATCTATAACAAAATACCTAATTATTTAAAAAAAGAATCAAAATTTATCACCTTTAAAAGAAAACTAAATAACTACCTCATTGATAAATGCTATTATAGTTTGCAAGAGTTTTTTGAGGATAAAACACAGCAATGAATGACAATTATAAAAAAGAAAAAAAAAAAAGAAAAAAAAAATAATGCATGAATAAAATAATGTAGGTAAATGAGAATTAATTAAATAAATTGTGATAAAACTTTTATATTAAATTATATGATATGTATAATTTTCAAAAATATTGTGTGTATATTGTTGTTTAAGATAAAAGTCAAAAGTCAAAGTCAAAAATCATTTATTTCAATTAGACCACAGTAGGCACTTTTGAACGTCAAGCAAGCAAAAAAGGAAAAAAAGTATATAACAAGAGCTTTAAAATTAAGCGTGTCAGTCTGTCCGTCTGTCCTCTAGTGAAGCTATTTGCTCGTTCCAAAGTGTAGATTCCTATGGAGAAGAACGAGCAAGAAACTCCATGGTTACTCTTTTTCAATCAGTTTTACAATACATTTCTTTGTTACATCATTTAGTCGGTTCTGATATGTGAGAACAATGTAACACTAATGTTCAGGCAAAAAGTACGAAAAAGAAGTGAACCTCAAGGACAACATAATTAGACAGCCTGGAGCTGACCAGTCCCCAATAGGCGGCGCCCGTTCACGAACATGACACGTACACCAGCACCGCCCAACTCAACCATATTATAGGGAATTGGGCGATCCAGTGCCCGTGCCACCGCCAATGAGACCTCTGAGTGAGCATGACAGCTCCCAGCCGACACAAGTACCTATATTCTACAAGTCTTACTTAATTATAATAGGTTACAGGGCACTCACATTTACAAAAACTTAGAAGATCATCAACAATTAACAACATAGTGTACAAATTAATAATTAAAATCAAAAATTCCTCTAAACATCCTGTGGAGTAGGACCAGCTAGCCTCCAAGCATTTTTATCTTGTATATAATCATTTACTTTGTAGTATGCTAGTTTACATAAATGTTTCTTTATACATAATTTGAATTTGCTTTCATTTAGATTTTGAATTTCAACTGGGATTTTATTATAACATTTAACACAGAAACCCAGGAATGACTTATGCACTTTTGCCAATCTAAATAAAGGCTGACTCAATCTATTCCTATGTCTAGTATGATAATCATGTTTGTCAGATACCTTTACAAATAAGTGTAGGTTCTTCCTAACATACATAATGTTTTCATAAATAAATTGACTCGGTACGGTCAGAATGTTGATCTCCTTAAACTTTTCTCTGAGAGATTCGCGACGACCTAAGTTATATATAGCTCTGACGGCACGCTTTTGCAAGATAAAGATAGACTCAACGTCAGATGCCTGTCCCCACAACAGAATTCCATACGACATGATGCTATGAAAGTAGCTAAAGTACACTAGTCTTGCCGTGCCTACATCGGTTAGCTGACGGATCTTCCAGACAGCATAAGCTGCAGAGCTCAATCGTCCTGCTAGAGACCTGATGTGGGGCCCCCATTGCAACTTCTCATCTACAGTGATCCCCAGGAAAGTAGTCTCTTTTACAAATTCTAGTTTCTGATCATTTAATAATATATCATCACATACGTTACTTTTAACATTTGGTAAAATAAATCTAATGCATTTAGTCTTTTTATCATTTAGTAATAAGTTGTTTATTGTAAACCAATTTTGAACCTTCATTAAGGCATTATTAACTTCGTCATATTTGTTTGTTCGTCTATTTATTTTAAAAATCAATGAAGTGTCATCAGCGAATAATACCATATGCGGTTCATTTTGGAACATATGGGGCAGGTCATTTACATAAACTAAAAATAGAAAAGGACCTAATATTGAGCCCTGCGGTACGCCCATAGATACGCTAGCACCCAGTGAGTTAACTTTGTTGACTTGTACTTTAATTTTTCTTTCTTGAAGGTATGATTTCAATAAATCTAGGGATACCCCCCGAATGCCGTAGTGTTCTAGCTTCAGTAACAGCGTCTCGTGCTCAACACAGTCGATTAATTGCAGCGCCCTTACAGGGTCATGTTGATACTATTTAACCATCATATGTATTATGTATAACACCTTGTTACCCACACATGAAGCAATAAAGACTTTGAATTTGAATTTGAATTTGAATTTAATTAGTTTATTGTAACAGGAATCTTACTAACTCAGAGTCATTGAAAGGTTTCATAACCTAGGTTTTTCTTTTTTTTCTTCTGCTCTAGACCAGGGCCGTGGTACTACAACCCTGGCTGAACATCAGCCCTTTTGGGCTCCATTTATGATGGGACTTAACCCAGCAATTGTTTTCAGAACGATTTCCAAGGAATATTTTTGGTAATTTGACTTGCTGGATATCAATATCTGAAATAAGTCCATTTTTCATCGACAATTTATAGAGTAAACCATTAAAAATCTGGCTTGTTATGAGCAAGTTGTGATAGTACACAAGTTTCTCCAAATAAATACTATTAAATATCATTATGTTTTGTAATAATACCATGTCTGTTGTTTGTGTATTGTGGTTTTTGGCCACAAATGGGAGATTCATTGTGTGTGTTACAAACAGAGTTTTCATAAGTCATTTACACTAATTTTATCTAACAAAGAGCTGGGTGAAGGTCTGTTTTAAAAGTGTAAATAACTGTATCAGTATAATAATATCTCAAAAAATAATGTCCATAGATATATTAATTCGGAGGGAGAAAGGTCTAGTTGTGTGTAACATTGAAACTCTTCTTAACTCTAGAGCAGACTAAACCGTAAGCGGAAAGCTAGCCATCGAGCACAAAAGACAAAAAAATAATAACAATTATGTTTACTGGTTTACTTAATATATAAGTGTTTTACAACGAAGAACTCGACTAGTTTCAAGCCACGCCAGGACTCATAATTATTATTGTCGGCGTTTAATTCCAAGTCTCACTAGAGTTATAATACGAAAAATCTAAATGATACTTATTCTAGTACCAAGGTTTGCTCTTTAATCGACAGTTGACACTTAAAAAGTATATACTACACTATCAAATAATAATCCATGTTCGTCACTATACACAATAACCCACAACATTGATAAAATAAGATATTTATAGTTGGTTGGCTAAGGCCGTTCACACACAAGGCGACACATTGCAACGGTGAGCGACTTAAGCCTGGATTACACTGACTGGCCACGATCGATGGCAAGGGACTCTGCTAAAATTAACGCGAATCTTGCGGTAACCTCGTTGAGGAAGGCTGGTTGAGTGAATAATCGCCTTTTAATTCTGAGTAAACGCCCTTGGAGAGTGCTGTTATTTCGGTTGGTTGGAAGTTAAAAAGATGAAATTGTGGGAAAGGTGAGTAATAGTAATGAAGGTTTTAAACAACATGGATTATGCAACAACGACTGTTACACATGTGCAAATTTATTAAATGCTAGCTTTTGTCCGCGATTCCGTTCGCGTTGAATAGTGACTTCCTGCAGATTTTTGGTATAAAAACTATCCTATGTCCGTTCTTGAGTTCCAAAATATGTCTGTACCAAATTTCACAGGAATCGGTTCAGAAGTTTAGGCGGGAAGAAAAAACAGACAGACAGAGTTACTTTCACATTCATAATATAAGTTAGGATTTATTGACTTTTTAGATTTTACTGATGTGGACTCAATTCCTTAAGCATTCTTCAATGCGGATGCTAGAGGGTAATAGGTACCGTGGCTCTGTCCTGGAGCAGGAGAAGGAATGTGGTAGTTTTTAGTTAGTAAGAGACTGACACTTCCTCTCCAGCCAAAGCGAAAGAAGTCCTCCCTCTAAAAAAGGTATTATTACTAGCCAAAAAATAAAATGGCTGTATTACTATTTTGATTGTCACGTAAAATTTAAGTTCTTAGATTCGTTTTTCTTGTCGTTGTTTTGTTTCATCTAACATATTCTGTCTCTGTATCATCCTATATCTGAAATAGATTGTAAAACAATCCTACACAATTAAATAAATTCTATGAGTGAAACATTAATAAACAAATAATGCCGAAACTTTTTTGTACTAATATTAAAAAATAAAAATTGTAAAATCCTTCTATTGAAATTACACTGAATAAAAATAAAAGCAACACACACTATACCTACTTCAAATGTTTTAAATTTTTTTCAATTTTAAAATAACATATTAATATCTTAATTCTCATATTTTATATGTTTTAATCTTTTATGAGGTAAGTTTCTTGTGAATACAATTATAAGTGCAGAACACTTGTCTTGCTTCCATTTTCAAAGTTGAAAGTGCACCATCTTTGTAAAGTTGGGAGTAAGTTACACATTCTATTTGTCTGCGATTGCTTAGTCCTAGACCCCTAGGGGTCTTTTGTTCTTTTTTATTATTAAAAACTATTCTCTTGACTCATTCTTTTGTGTGGATTTTAATTTCGTAATATTATTATTCTCTACAAAAGATAGAAGCTTTGGCTTTATCGTGTTTTGTTTTTTGATGAACCCCTGTTTGGTAATATGGTTAAAACTCATTTCGTTTCATTAATTTTCACATCACATATATCTAGAATACTAAAGACACAATACATGTTTTTTGTTACATTCATATCCAATAGTGGGACGATATACAGCAAAACCAGTGACATGCATTGTTACGGAAAGTTGTTATTTCAATATACCTACACCTAAAAGTTGACCAAAATAAAGTGTCCAATAAAAATTACAATAACACAAAGAACAGTAGTAACATTTTACAACATATATATTTATATATTTCTTTGTATGAAAGAAACCTAAACTCATACTGGGAAACATAAAATGTTTTCATGCGGTGTACATATTTCAAGCATGGTTCCCAAACGATGTATGGTTATAGTCGTCCTTCCGAGAATTGTGGAAACAAAAACACAATCATTATTCATTGTCCCCCGTTCTTCCCATACACCTATACTTTTGTATTAAGTATTAGATTGCCAGGAAGAAAATTAAACGATATTTGATTGTCTTTTCATATGATTTGTGTTGTGACGTTCCCGGTAATTTGGTTGCTCTTTTGAGAGCCGAAGAAGATAATTGCTTATCGGTTTTGTTATTGGATTAGCTCACGAAATTTTTTGGTAGATTGTTGAGTTTATGTTTTTCTTTTTTTGTATATTGTTTATTGAAAATAACTACTTACTTATGTGAACTAACTGAGGCGAACTTTACCTGTTTAAATATTTAATTGTCCTGTTCTTTTTGCCTTCTTTATCACCACCACCACCTTCAATGCCTTAGCTATTTTGAAATTGTCAGTAATAGGGATAGATAATAAAAATGACCGTATTTTGGATTCAACAATTTAATTATTTATGCCTAACTAGAGTATATAATATAACATTAAACGCACACAACTAATATTTTGACAGCAAAGTTTCTATTTAGGCCAGCAATAAGATCGACGTAATTAGTCGAAAGGAACCCCCAAAAGTTATTACTACTGGGACGAGAAAGTTCCGAACTAACACACTTGTCCTCATTTCTATGTAACTGCGTCTTTTTCGCAATGTTCACATATCCCTACCGAATCATTCAAGAAAAATTACGTAACATTATACTGTGACACAGTTCATAATTTATCATAATTGTGTCAACATGGCTTCTTCTTAAGCCCGAGTATAAAATGACACACGTTAGATAAAAAAACATGGAACAGATTTTCGAAAATTAGAACAGATTAAAGAAGGCAAATAACAATCCATCATACGCGACAATAATGTACTCGCAAGCGACTCTTCTATCAAACGAATAAAACTTATACGTTTCATAGAAACTAAGTGACACTTTTTAACCGACTTCAAAAAAAGGAGGAGGTTCTCAATTCGATTGTATTTTTTTTTTTTTTTTTTTTTTTATTTTTTTTTTTTATGTTTGTTACCTCAGAACTCCGTCGTTTATGGACGGATTTGCAAAATTTTTTTTATGATTGAAAGGATATGCTTCCAGATTGGTCCCATTCTTTTCAAAATCAAGTTTTGATGATGGGATCCATGAGAAATCGAGGGAACTCCTCAAATATTATAGGCAACTATATAGTAATTTTAATATTTTCATAGAGCACTCAAGCATTTACAGTCAAAAAGTAATGTTTGATGAGGTGGAACTGGTGAAGAAGATCAGAAATGGATGATGAAACTTGACACTCGCATAGATATCACAATCAAGGTAGTTCAGCAACTATGAAAATGCACTGTAAACCAATGATCTTAAATAATTATGTTGGAAATGTTATCATCGAACTGATTTAATGATGATTATGGAGCTGGAAGGTAGGCACTGGAACTGCGTACCTAATTAATATATCCTAGCCGTGTTTGGGCTTGTTAGAATTGTTATAAGATGCACTTTGGCTGTAAGGTACTATTGAACTGATGTGATGATGAAGCTGGAAGGTTGGCATGGGGCCTAGTATTGTGTAAGCTTATTAGAGCTGTCAAGAGCAATGGAAAGGGCTATGCTCATAGTTTCCGTGCATGTTCGAATCAGAAATGAAGAAATCCGCAGAAGAACCAGCGTCACCGACATAGCCCGAAGAAATGCCAAACTTAAGTGACAGTGGGCACGGCACATTGCTCGTAGAACAGATGGCCGATGGGGCCGAAAGGTTCTAGAGCGGGACCGCACACCTTTGGGGGCGGAGTTTGGCCTAGTATTGGCTATTTTGCATTAGTCCACGTGGACTGCGTTTACACATTAGTGGTGAAATGCGTCATTGTGTTCTTATCGTTTTCCTGGTAATAGGCTAAGAGAATTAATTGGCATTTTTAACAAAACAGTCGTTTTAAATGGGTTACAAAACAATAATTGCGTCGTACAAAACAATAATTGTGTTTCTTTTGTGTGCACATATGTAGATAATACTTACTTAAAAAAGGTTCATACATTGAATGAGTCATAAATGTATATTTACAATAGCGATGGTCTTTTATATTTTTACCAACTTGTCTATATATGAATGTTCTTAGTAATAACAAAATAGTATTCTTCATTTAATGGGTTACAATTGATACAAAACAATAATTGCATCGGTCTTTTTTCTATGTACGAATGTATTTAATCATAGATACTAAATTAGATTGCATTTGGTATCTTTGAACTTTATCTGTCTGTTGATGAAAATATCTAGTTTTTTGTTATTTGGCGAGAACTAATATGAATTTATGATAAGATTATTATTTTATTTTAACTATAAGTCATAAGTATCTCATGCATCATATCATCTCTCCTCGAGATCAAAACGATTACACAGTAACAATGTACTATGATATGTATTTCTACGTATAAGTATGACATTGGTAACTTTTTCAAAAGAAATGTAGGAACGATATTGACTTCTTTGCCATAACACATTATAATAAAAAAAAAAAACACTAAACGGCTACAAATAAAAAAAAATTTTACAAAATAAAAAAACCGCCTTCAAAAAAAGTCAAGCAATAAAAGTTCCTACACTAAAAAGTAAAAAATAACAATTTGAATTAACTGTAAAAAAACTTAATTTATAGGTAAACTTATTTGACATTAATATTTTGCAAATATTCAAAATTTATTACTTATTTTTGGAGTCGGTGCCAGCCCATGCAAGGAAATACAAATGGGCAACAATCCCTTGAAAAACTACCTCTTACTTAATTATAAAACTACTTAATACCTATTTGCATACTCAAATATAGGTATATTAATTAAGACATAAATACAGATTAGACTTCTCTACAAAAAATGTCCGATTTGCACATTTTTTTAAATAAAAAATATGTACTTACAAAAACATTTTAAGTACATTGAAAATGTTTAAGCATTATGTACGAAAAATGGCACCGGATATTAAAAACCTAACTAACATTAAGTTTCAACATCAAAATGCTGGCACCGACTCCAAAAATAAGTAATAAATTTTGAATATTTGCAAAATATTAATGTCAAATAAGTTTACCTATAAATTAAGTTTTTTTACAGTTAATTCAAATTGTTATTTTTTACTTTTTAGTGTAGGAACTTTTATTGCTTGACTTTTTTTGAAGGCGGTTTTTTTATTTTGTAAAATTTTTTTTTTGTAGTAGAAACTCGAAATTTACGAGTGAACTTCGCTGACTTTCTGTCAAAGTGACTTGGGGCATTGAACAAAATAGATCAGTTAAGTTTGTGGAACTAAGTTTTTTGTAGCAGAATGATACATTATAGGATAGTTTTATGTCGTGAGAGTGTTACTTAACAGTGATGGACAAGGCTTAAGAAGGAATGAGTTTGCGTTTTTTGACAGGTAAAAGTTGATTTTTCTTATGACCATGACTTGGCATTTTTAGGTACCTAATAAAATTGTGTAGTTTCATTGTTATGAGTGGTTGTTACCTCGTTGTGGATAACAGTATTCTTTCTATTTATATAAAAATGCTGTCTGTGCAATTTTTCTACCGAAATAAAACAAACTAAAATTCTCAGAGACCTATCTTAATATAGATTTTATGTCGATTTTGGTCGTTAATTTTACGGATCCACATTTGAGGAGGTAGTGTACTATGGTATCCACATTTGTGGCAGGTTAGAGATCCTAGTTTAAAAGCTTCAGGTTTAACAGGGATCGTACTCTCTGATCTTTGTTTTGTTTGTTCACTAATCGGATCTAACGACACCAAAGCGAATAGAAAGGGTACTGACAAATAAAAAATAAATTTGTTTTATTTGGCACAGCATAACACTTCCATTTCTTTCAGTACATCGTTAAAAAGAATACGTACACTCAAAAATGTTTGAGATGACGTAATTAAAATTGGTAAAAATGAACGTGGAACAAAACATGGCGGAAAATAAGCGGGAAAAACAATAAAATGGCGTGCGTCGGGACGGGCCCAATTTGGGATTCGGCTATCAGGCGCAGCTCTAACGGGTTGGGGTGTGGCCCTTGTGGGAGATGAAGCGATATATTATGTTTACTTCATTTTGTTTTTTTACAATGTCACATAAATTTAAGATAGTAAGGAATTTTATTTTTATTTTTTTACTATGTTCACATAAATTTTAGATAGTAAGATATTTTTACTATTTGTTATGTTTAGGTGCGACAAGTTAGTAGAAAAAAAAAATCGTTAGGGTTTTTCTCCTACGTCGTGGATGCGGTACAAACATACAATTTCACTTACATATCACACCTGGAACCAAAACAACAATTTGTTAGCAAATGTTTAACAGATGAAAACATTTTATTTACATTTAACACTCTTTTCAAGTCTGGTTTCAAATAATTCTGATCTAAAACAAATACAAAAATTTTCACCACAAAACCTTGTTTAAAAAAAATTTGCTCATTCGCAACAAAGTGCCTTATACCCGCTATAACCGAGACCACACCCAAAGCCAGCTTGATTAAATTCGCTCTTTATGTGCGTCGGAGCACTTGAAATTAAGTATCCCATGTATCATAACGTGAAGGTACCTATCTTTTTTATCATTTCGACACGACACGACAGTACCTAATTTGTTTTACTTAATGGCATTATAATTTAGATTAATTTCCATAATGGATGCTTTCTAAGACGTTTCTTTTTTGTTTTTAAATACGCCATCTTGGATTAGATTAAGTATCGCGGCAATTTAAATTATGTAAGAGCCATTTTCTTTGTTGTTTTTATAGGTTTTTGTTGAATATTTCAAAAGATTTATGTGACCTTGGAACGGCGTTCGATATTTCTGTTAATAATTTCACAATGTTTGTTGTGCTTTTAAAACGTAGCTTGACACTGTATAAATACAGTGTGCCATCTGTCTGATATAGTGTTATTTAATAAATGTTTGTATATTTTAAATGTTGAGGAGCCATGCTTCAACACGTACGGACTGGAGTGATACAACGGCCTCACAGAAAGCCAGCGTGACAAAACCCCAGCGTTGTGTTTCATCGTGAGAGTGAGGTTTCCGAAGGTCCAATCCTATCTCTTCCCCATCTCTCCTCAATCCCTAAATCTAAGAAACTTTCATGCCTCAAAGGCTGGCAACGCACACGTAACTCCTCTGGTGTTGCGGGTTTTCATGGGGTGGTTTCGATTGTTTACCATCAATATGCTGTTCATACAGTGAGTTATAATTGTATTAAAAAACTTTTCTAGACTTCTATAGTATCTCAAGGTTTATGTATGAGTTCTTCAACGTCCATGCCATAATATTTTATTGGTTACTTGATAAACATTTCAAAGAAGCCAGTATGCTGTAAGAACATGACATGTTTTCTACGTCATTTTATTAGAAATTTAGAAATTGATATATATATAAGAAAGAAATACTGGATTTCTTTTAATATCTCACAGGCGGTTGAATCAAATATTCCTATATTTGATTCATAAATATGGAGATATTAGATTCCACCGATGGCTGGGGTTTGCAATAATTTCTTCTAAGATCCAATAGTAAAGTATGTTCTGTTTAAGCAGGCCTATTTTCAACCTTATTATATTACTTCAGCACTCTCTGTGATTTCTCAGCCCTTTTATTTTAGGGCTCTATGTTTCAGACCTCAAAAGGTTTAGATTTACCTGAAAGCCCTGCAGTTCGGGTTCTGTCAAACATGTCCATTTTCTATTATATAGTTAATATTTATTGACTCAACGTCAGCTCTTAGTTTACTATACTGAATCATTTAATTTGACTAAAAATTAAAAAGAAATACATGTATCTAACACAATTTCTGCAAATTATGTTAAGCACTGTGTTGAGCAAAAGCCTCTTCTTACACGGAGAAGGTTTATAGGTCGCGATATCAAACTTATAATCAGTCCACGATAGTTTCCTTCACCGTACGCTAGTGGTGTCTAAACAATCATAGACCGTAAATATAACTCGGTAAAAGTCACATTGGTACTTGCCAGGTTGCGAACCTGCACCCTCATTTGCCAGGGAAGAGAAGGTTCGAAACCGGGTGTTTTAACATCATAGCCACAGTACACAAAAAATAATCGCAAAAATAGTCTGTTTGCTATCAATTTAATCTTTTCACTAGCTTTTGAGTAGTCGAATTGCAAATATGTAATCATATTTTCGAGCTCTCTACGTTTATGAATTTTAATGAGATTCAAAAATTAAGTTGCTAAAATTTTGCTTTTCTACAACACCAGTTTTGATTATTAAAAGAAAACAAATGACCTGAATATTAGAAAAACTAATCCAATTTCGTAAAAAAAAACTTCTAATTTCTTGGAAACTCCAATTCGAGTCACTGGAATTGCCGCAGGATTCTGGGCAAAATGCCAGAGGATATATTTTCGTAAGGTCCAACGCAGCCTTTGTGCAACAAAAAATGGTCAAGTGTGAGTCCGACGATTTAATACCTATTCTCTGTGTTTTATATGAGATTCTAGATTCTAGTTTCATATGGGTTTCCTTGGTGCTTAGCCTATCTAAACTACGTTAGGTTTTTGCTCAACCTTTTAGTTTTGTCCTCTGAGCTGAATTTTATACTGCGTTAGCAACGAAAATTATTATTTGTTAGTTTGTTCTGGAGTGTAAGTACTTCCGTATACGTGTATTTATAGAAAGAAGCAGATTCTTGAATCAATGAATTTATGTCTGTAAATAGAAGAAGCCACAAAACTGCTATACTGCTTGCACATCAACATTATGATTTCTTTTATCTATCCATTGACTATTTAAAACAAGTTTGTTTTGTATTTATTAGATAACACTAATATACGGTGAAGAAAAACATCGTGAGGAAACCTGGACTTATAATTTCTAATTACTGGTGGAGTTTGAAACCGCCAATCTGCCTTGAGCGTGCGTGGTGAATAATGCTCAAACCTTCTCCGTGTGAGAAGAGTCTTTTGCTCAGCTGTGGACACTTGTGTGCTTGTTTTTGGTGTGTATTTTACCAAGCATGGCAATTTTCAATTCTAGTCTATACAGTGCAAGAATTTAATAATTCAAAATGCTCTATCGTCTTTTATCTTCTCCAGAAAAATGGCAACCGTAAAAATTTCAACAAACGTGGCTCTGTGCAAGTCAAGGAACATAAACAATGAGTCTCCGAGAGGATTGTGTAAATAGAATACAGCTGTAAACACAATAGCTATGTCGAGGTAGTTAATAATGCAGCAGAGACCGTAATTCAATGATCCGAGTAAACCAACACACGGTAGAATAGTTACGAAGTCTCAACATGTGTGGCAGTGGTGATTGGCAGCTGTGTCTACCGTTGTGGGTTTGATTCCCAATGCATAATTCGATTTGTGGTGTTTCCCATGTAGTTTATGTTTATGTTATTTTCCTTGAACGATTTATTTTTCAAATTATTTCTTGTTTTTTCAATTTTGTCGCGAAATAATGTTGTGCTGTGAAGTTATTGGTTAGTTATATAGTCTAACTCGACTTTTTCTATGAATGAAGTTTTAATTGTGAACCCAAAAAAATCTGTTGTAGCTGAAGAATCAAGGACACATGTATGCTTTCCACAAAATGTTGCAGTTTAAGTACTGATGAATAAGCATTAGAAAATTACGCGAGTACGTGATTACAGCTCGGTACAAGAGATAAGCAACTCTTCAAGATAAAACACGTTGCTACAGGACAAAATGCCCCTAAAATCACTCTCTGTGATCCCCATTACAATCTCCTTGAATGTTTATGAACTGTATAAGAGCCTTAAGTATTTAAAACCTCTATGAACGTCCTTATCATTTGACAAACACTCCACGCTATTGATCGCTTCCTTCTAAAAGAAACTCCAAAAATCTTTCCTTTATGTAACGACAACATTACATTTTGCCGCTTTGAAAATTTTACACGATTCCTTTTCCAAGGACTGAAGGTTGATTTTTGTGTGCGTTTCAATTAGCTGGTTTGGAATGTTGTTTGGTGTGAGTGTATCGTTTTTTTTTCTTCGTCGCAAGTAGCAATGGAGGAGTAGTGTATTATATGTTGAATTATTCTATAGCTGTGCTCTGACCCATAAACATTGCTCTCTGAGGCGAGGAAGTCTGTTAAAAAGCGAGTATTAGCTTAAATGATATGAAATAAGCTGTTTTTAACACGCAACACGACTTTTCTTCTTTGGAGGGGTTGACAGACATGTATCCTTTTACGTATCGCATAAGGAGTAATAAACAACAACTGGTATATCGTTGCTACGATTCTGGCACCGAACTTTTATTTGTATTGCTAACCAATTGATTTTATGAAGTATTTGTAAGTAAAGTGTAAATACACAAAACACAAAAACTAATCCAATGGAATAAAAGTAGTAATGTTTTAAGTAATAAAATCTCTCTTTCTCCATCCTTCGGAAAATCACCGGAATGTATCGAAACAAAAAGTGTAGTTCTTTGTTCGAACATATTTCTAAATAAGCTGTTTTGATCGTTTTTCGAATAATACTTCAAGGTATATGGTACTGGGTTTATACAAAGGAGGTTTACACTGCAGTTGCAAAGCAAACTATTGAATGATTCATATAAGCGCCTCCGTACGCTTTGTGGATGCGAATTCAATAGAGCTATATACGTTTTTAGTACACATTCTACACCTTATCATATTTATTTAGATTTTACAGAAAGTTATTGTGATAGTGGATTGTTAAGACATGTATCGATAAACAATATATATAGGTATATATTATGTTATTACTCTTCAGAAATAAGGTCCCAATTTTAGGCTATTAACTGACAATTATTATCTCATCTAATCACCTACCTATAAAAAAGAATTTTGCTGGATCGATAAATTGTCAATGCTACTCATTCCGTTGTGTCCAATGTATGATCATATAGTTTTTAAAGGGTGACAAAAAGAAATTTATCAATAAAGTCGTACCTTACTTCATTAATATTGTTATATCCAGCAAACCCATATTCATAAAAAGTATGGTACAATTGTGTGCTTAAAAAACAGTAGTTGTAAATTATTGACTCGTTTAAAAATTCTAATAAGCAAGCAAAATACAAATCATTGTAAATACGATCTAAATGACTTCTCAAAGTATTCTTTCAACGAATTAATTCCCTCACATCTTCACGTGGAACAGTTAGAGATCCGCTCTAAATGGACGACCATAAAAAGAAAATTCCTTTTAGTCGCCTTATAAAAACTAAATGATCACACATTGGACACACTGAAATGAGTTACACTTACTCTTTATAGATCTACCAAAAAACTACCTTCTTCATATGACCTTAATGTCGATAATACGTCTGAGATAACAGCCTAAAATTGGGACCTTATTTTTGCAGGTAAAGAATTCAGCCGAAGCTTGCATTGTGTTTTGTGGTTCAGTTACTTTACCAGTATTTTTGGTACAAAATCGCCCTTGGATATTTTAAATTGTTTACGTTTCTTTGAATTTTCAGATCTCTAGGCTCCAGGGGATAAGAGAATGAACTTTGGGGATTTAAATAAAAATATGTGAAGCACTTTGGTCGCTTATTTCGTGGATTGAATCTGCCGAGTTAATTGGATTTCTTTAGTATTCGCTTTTGAATGTTTAATATGTTGTGTTCACGACTTCTCTCCAGGGTATAAAAGTAGTAGCGATTAAATCCGATATTGCTATTTAACCGTTTTGATCTTCTTCGGTTCTGCAACTTTTACGAGGTTCATTCTCACTGGATTTCTATTCTAAATCAGGGTCTTAAAATAAATTGCTTTTAAATATTCTTGTCTAAAATTACCTCTGCAGAGCTCTGATCAATTAGCTATCCATTTGGACCATTTTAGTCATCTGCATCAGATTAGAAAGATAAGGAATTCCGTCTTTGCATAGCTTTGGTATCCTAATTCATTACGAATTCGCTTCCCGTTTGCTGCTTTTACCTTCCTCGTGGGACGTACGTCTGATTCGTTGAGCATAATTTTATCATCTTCCCTGTTGTCACGTTGTAAAGAGAATGGTTTAATTTTGTGTTTATTTTGAGCTACGTATTTGAAATTATTTGAACTTTCTTTGTTATTTTGTTTTCCTTTATAATGACCTAATAACCTTTATACTAACTAAAAGCATCTATTTAAGATGTATCATCATATTTTTAGCCATTTTTCTACTGCTAGGTAAAATCTTCTTTCCACTATTCACTCCACAACATACATATATTTATTGGTGATCACAAACAATTATTCTATAAAACTAAGCAAAGTTAATTAAGTATTGAATATTCTCTTTATCTATGTCATGTATAAAACTTTACCAAGTGTAAAATATAATTTTCAGATCATTACATTTCAGGTGATAAAATTGAAATGCAAACAAATATAATACGTACTGAAAATAACATTAAAGCTCAAAATAACACCATATTTTATTGTTATTTAAAAATAATAGTTATTCGTTTCTAGCTAAACATAAAGTAGGGGAAGGCATATCAAATATTCATTTCGTTCACAAGGCGGAGTCAGTATCACAATTTTTACAAAACGCGAACGTTGAGAAAATTAAATTTTATACTTTATTGTTGTTGTTTTAGAGTTGTTTTCTGCAATTTTATTGTTTACCTTGTTAGACTTTAAAATGTTCTCCGCTCGAGCTCGGGAGTTATAGACATGACAACATATTTCTTGTTTGATCTTGAATCGTTTATTTTCGTGAGAGTAATGGAAAACAAAATGAAATATTTGCTGTCTGTCTGTTGAGAGGATTGGGACGATGTTTGGCGGTTGTTTTAGTAATCACCTGGATACGTAATCCATAGTAACAGAACGGAAAACTGGAAAAGCTTTGTGTATCGACTGTTCCAGGAATGTAATATTTTCGTAAGAAATTGTTTGTGGAATTTTTGCCGAGGTATAAAGTATGAACACGATGTTCTTTGTTGTTTTTAAAACCAATTTTAATATTTACTGTGAAAATGTTAGCTGTGATCATAATCCAAGTCATACAAAGTGAATTTTATAACAAAGAAGTACATTTCATAAAGTCTCATCTGTCTATACTCGTACATCTGCCTTAGAGTAGAACACATAATTCCGCCGTAAACAAAGCCACAAAATCCACATATTGTGTTAGCAATAAATGTTGAAAAAAAATTACGACTCTCAAAAATTTACGTGAGGACATAAAAATTTGTTTCTCGAAAACGCGCAATCGTCTTAAGTGAACCACTAAAGAGTTGGATGTCTATATGAACTGTTAAAATTGAGTAATGTCGCTATTCTGCGCGGTCGGCCTGGCCGGTCGACGTGGTCGCCCATTATTTTGACTTACAACTTATGGTGAGGCAGCGTTTTGACCGGTGGCTTACTTTGACAAACGACTTCCATGGATTTATTGTCTTTGGCAAATTAGAGCACCGACGCAATGTGTTTACATGGAATCTGGAATGGAAGCTGATATTTCATTTTAAATGGGTGCGGACTATTTGGATTGTTATCGCAACTTTATTTTTTTGGTGATTATTTTTGTGTTTATTTGTCAGTTGTTGAAAGGAATAGAGAGTGTAGCTATAATGACATAAATACATATGTATGAATTTTATTATTAGACGTAAATGTTGGGAATCGTTTAACTTGTGACTTGTTTGGTATTCGGATTTTTTTGGAGAGGGGAATGACTTCTCTTGCCCTGGGGTAATATTTGGAACCACTGGTCGGATTGCTAAAATTCTTTCACTGATGTTCTGTGCTACAATGTTCCACAATAAAACATAAAACACAATATCTACAATAAAACATCACGCTATGATCAAATGGAGCCGAGCAGTGGGTATTGACAGAAGTATTATATAGCTATATAGTATCTTTCTAACCGATAACCACTAAAAAACCGATTCCACACATCATCTAGTTAAAATAACACATCAGTGACACCTTAGAACTCCATTTCGCTTTTAGGACATACGCGAAAACTTCCAAAGAGTATAGGTACGCAGATAAGTTGTGTGTGAAAGTTTTGACAATTTTCAAACAAACGTGAAATGTGGCAGGTGGTATTTAGAACGAAGTTCTCACATAAGCCTTTGTTGACACGCCGTGATGGCTTGAATGCTAATACTTTTATGTGGGGAGGGAAAACTTACAGATATTTTTGGTACGTTACGACGAGTTGTGGTAACAATATCGCTTTATGTGTGTTTAAAGAGTCAAGTGATGTCGTGAATAGGAATGTCAGTTTATCACGTTTTACACTTGGGCTGTTTCAACGATGAAATTTTCGAAGGAGAAAGGGAAAAATATAGATGGTAAAGTATTTTCGTCAATTGCATTATTTATATGTATTGTATTGTTATTTTTTGAGTATGTTTATATTAAAAAGGATAAACATTTAATAGAGGAGCGATTACAAAACAAGTGAAAATATAAAAAGATTTTTTTTTTAAATTATAATATCCTGTCCTGATACTGTGAAATACAGTAGTATACTTATTTCACTGTGTCCATTTATATACAATGCAGACAGTTATTCTAAACCCAACACTTCTGTAAAGTTGTCTCGTTCGACAAATGCATTTTCAAATGGTACTTACACATGATAAATGGCTGTCTTACTACACTACCTTGTACTCAAATACTGCCAGGGAGCGGTGAATCATATGTACATACATCTCGCCATGAGAGAAATTGTACTCGTCACGGGTATTCCGTTCTATTAAAGTCGCCAAATAAAAGTTTCTTAAGTAAATTCCAAAGTTCTGAGTTATTCTGAGAAACCATTTTACTTGAGGAAAGTTTGCATCTTCCGGAATCAGATAACTTCACATAATAATACGAGAATGTGTTGCAGAGCATGTCTATGTTTTAATAATTTTACGAATATAATGCTCCTAGTTGTAGATTATCGTAGATTCAGGCTAGGCCAAGTTAATCGTGACCTGATGTACCTTAAAACAGTTCGGATAGAACGAAGGAAAACTTCGCTCCTACGAATGTTCGATGGAGGCAACTTTGAATTACTTTTCCTCAACTGAAAGACGTATAATGAATCGGGTCCGTCGAAGAGATTTGTTCCAAACTTTACGAAGAAATTTTTAGTGAAAAGCAAAAGTTGTTGTACAAAATGATTCGTTCTGATCTTTGGCAAACATTGCTTTACGTTTTCGCTGGCATTGTTTTCGTGAATTTTCTCAAAATTAAAATGGCTGCAGTCACTTTTGGAAGCGAGAGTTCCAATATATTCGATTGTGTTGTGCTTTGTTGCGATTTCAATTTCGTTTTTCGATGTTTTCGTACGCGTTAGAATTGTTCAGGTTTCAGGGAATGTATTTGCAAGCTATCGGCCGCTTTGGGACGTGTTTTGTTTTGGAGCTATAAGGTTTAGAATTTGTTGGAATGTTGCTTTTGAATTGGAGATCTTGCGTCTGTCTAGTCATATGTAGCTGTATAGGCAAATCGCTTATTTTAATATTTTTTATTGCAACAAGGTTTCTAGTCTGTCCTTGAAATTTAAAATGTATTGTCCTAATTTTGAAGTGATGTTATAATAACGAAATTTGGCAGATGTATTGCCGTTTTTTTTTTGGGAAACTTATCAGTGCAGGCAAAATTAATCAATTAGACAGAACGCAATTGCTTTCGTGATAAAATTCATTTGTTTTCATTCAAGGTCATCAGAATTGTGCCACTATACTTACCTGAACTTTGGACTCTTGGAGTTATGTTTACATTATAAATTCACTTTAATTAACGTTCGACAGGAATATTATCAAAATACATTAATTTGTGGTCCCTAATTGTAGGTCGTTTCAAGGTTAAAGGCTTTCTAAATAATTGAGGGCTATGATCGATTGACAACTTGTCATCGTTAAGGCTTTTGGGTTCTGAAACTTTAAAATATGATGTATATTAATAGAGGCCCTCTTTTCAAATTCACATTATTCTTTTAGAATATGTATTCTGATGATGAAGGAGGTTTTAATATGTGTTCAATAATCAATTTATTACAGAGGAATCGTGAACGAAATTCTGTGGTGTAATCCTTCTATATTTACAAATGTTCAGCTATAGATTTGGATGCAAAAAAATGAATATTCGATTTTAAACCTCATGCTATAATAATTATAAGATATCTTTTGGTTTAAATGAAACCAGCTGTGATAGTTACATCTTGAAAGCGAAAAACTTTAAGTAAGATAAGTAGAATAGAAACGCCATTGCAATCTAGATCAGGACAAACTTCGTGGAGCTTTAGAATAGAATTTGAAAATTGAAAGTTTTTTTTTGTAGTATCTTGTCTTCAGGAAGTGTGTTTTGTGTGTGGCCATATATCACACGGTGAGGGTAGTCGAAAATTAAAAGCAGAAAGTGAACCAAACTGTATTAAAATTTCTTATTACTTTTACATATTTGTTTTCAGAGCAGATGAATATTTTTATTGAGACAATGGACAATTATGGATAGTTTTTGTTCGATTTGAACATCGAATTGGATTTCTACAATAATGAAACTGTATCAGCTAAAATTGTCTCTCCCATTTCACAGATATGTGGAACATATAAGTTAAAATGTGTTTATTGAAAGTTCGTTAGGAACTAGATTTTCAAAAACCCATCAAATTATTTTAACTAACCTAAGATCGAGTAAGAAAACCTAAGCTTGGTAATCGCAATCCAAACTACTTGACCAACAAGGCATTAAAAAGTTATTTAAAACCTTTTTAAAAAAGTACTATCAACTTGATCGGACCTTTTAAATGATGACACTTAAAAACTTTTAAATGACATTACTTCAGAACTCAGATAAATGAGTCTAATGTAAATAGGTTTTCTTTTTCTATGACCCTTTTGGATTTTTTGGTTGAAAAAGCAATCGGATGGAATCGTAACATTGATTACGTCTGGGAGAACGTTCGTTTTAAAAAGTTGTGCGTCCCTTTTTGAAATTAAGTGTTTAGATTTGATTAACGAAAATGATTTTTGTATTCGTTACGATAAATACTCTTTTTGTATGTTCTTCTCGATTTTGTTGAAGATGGTTCTCAGTAGGTACAGCATGACACGAAATTCAACAGAGTTATATTTACCGTTGTAATAAGAATATTATAAGAGTGACCTTGACTCAAAATCCCATCCGAATACCCAAGCTAAACCTAGTCATATTAAGTCCCCAATAATAAAACTAACCTATAAAAGTTAGCAAATTGATATTGTACCTGAATAATACAAACTATAGTCTTCCAATAGAATAGTCAGAGCAAATCCATCGAACTAATTTCGATAATAACGGGCAACCGCAATGCCCTTTGGACATCCCTAATCTCAGTACCTGTGCATTGTACTAACGTTTTCGAAGCGGATTTACTTACTAGCAAATTACAGTAAATTGTCACAGAGCAAGAAGGGATATATGATTTTTTTTTTTTTTATATATTAGCTCGGCAAACGAGCAGACGGATTACCTGATGGTAAGCAATCAGCGCCGCCCATGGACACTCGCAACGGAGGAGTTACGAGTGCGTTGCCGACCTTTTAGGGATTAGAGATTTGGAGATTTAGGGATTGAGGAGGGATTGGGGAAGGGGAAGGATTGGGCCTCCGGTAACCTCACTCACACGGCGAAACAATACACAATAGAATAGTTAATTAAAAGTTAAGAATATATAATTTTATCTCAGCACTTCATTGTCTTTTCTGAAGGGAAAATCATCAAATAACTTCTCTTGCCCAGGGTGTCTCAGATTCTTGCTGACTAAAAACCTTCCTGTTCCTTCTCTGGCCGTTTATGTATTTAATAGAATACCGATAAACATCATTAAAAAATTGTGATGTATTTGAGTTTGAGTAGTAGTTCGGTGGTATTGTATAGGTATTTAATTTTATTTGTTAAATTAAATTCGTTAACCTAATTATTTATAATAGATATTCACGCTATTTGTACGATTGTACTCAATTTGAAAGTTTTGAGATAGGATTTTTTTAATTTATTTATATTGAGTTTAGTAATTTTTAACAACAATTAAAATGATCCAGTTTTACTTTATAAGTTAGTTAATACATTATTTATTTGCTACCACGAACAATGAACATTCGTTCACGAAGCATTTCCTTTTATTAAATTAAGGTCGTAATTTTTTACCAGTTATATAACGTTTTAAGGCCACTATTTTATCAGTTACTATGTACCAACCCTGATGGGGATTAGTGACTGTTAACCGCTAATCCGTGAAACCTCGACAGTTTACATTAAACTTAGTTCAAACTTGACAAAGATTAGCTTTGGTACCAAGTTCTTGTGGCGCGTCTACCTGCGTTCTAAAATTATTGTCTAGGACTCATCGTCGTGATCTCGACTTTTGCGATACTCGCGGATCGCAAGGAACAACTCTGTGTGTGGATCCACAGAAAGTGGTTTAGGGTAAACAACATAAGTATGTTCTGGTCTTGAAAAAAATTATATATATATAAAAATGAATTGCAAAATGAGTTGGTAAGCGCATAAATTAAGATCACGTGGACCTTCAAAGTTAAAGTCAAAAAAAGCCAAAGTTAAAGTTAAACCATAAATAGGTACTTTTGAAACGTGAAAATCAAAAATCAGTCAAAATAACCGATTAATAACCGATTTTGCCAATCCTTTTTTTATTGTATTTAGTACTGTAAGAAGATGGTTCTTATAAAAAAATAGTTCTATAAAATAAAAAAGTAGAGGGGGAAATTGGAAAAAAGTGGCCCTTTCGTTTTTAGCATAATAGTTAGACACGTGCGAAAGAGTGGCGCACCCCTAGTTACACTTTAAAATGTAAAGCTTAAGCGATCATACTTCACTATATAATAAAAAAATATGTATGCCTAAAAACTTTAAAACTACGCAACGGCGTTTGATGCGATTTTTTTATAGATAGAGTGCTTGCAGAGGAACATTTATACCTAAAATAAATAGTGGAGAAATTTAGTATCAGTATGCCCCTGTAAGAAGCAATGGCGGCTCGATAGTATTATTTGAGAATGTTTTCACAACTTGCAATTGGCGACCAGTTTTATATTTAAAATTTCGATATTGAGTTAGATTTATGATAGCACAAGTCTAAAATTTACAAGTTTATGCTATTTAAAAGTAAGAATTTATAAGTCTTTATTCTTTTGTATTAAAGATTAGATTATAATTTAATGAAACTAAAATATATATTACTCATTATTTGGTTAAAAATATTAAATGTTTTCGAAGAAATATCTGTGTTACAACATTTGATTCAAGTTATATTTTTGATTCACTACATTCTATTGTACACATTTTTATTAGTTTATTTAAAAAGAAAATGAATATAACGTTTCTTTTTTCTAGTTTTCTGAAGGAATGTGGATTGAGATCATTCGTATACGAAACTTTTTATTATTGTCGATATAATTTTATTTTTTAAATACTCTTTCACTGGTTTTGAATAAACATATTTATGGCCTGTATTGGTTAACAAAGGACATTAAAACCTGTATGCTTTTGTTGATCTGATTAATAGGGTAAAAGTCATCTTTGAAGACATTTATATGAATTCATGTTTTCTATTAAAAAAAAATATTTCTTTGTGGCCTAAATGACTTGTGTAGGAGTAGAATGGTTTTCTTTATTTAAATATTTTTGTATTTGGAATGGCATTGGTTTCACAACTCTTTAATGTATATCCAATATATTTTTTATAAGACTGTGCCGTATTCTAGATTTTCTCTTGTACGACACAGGAGAAAATACTAGTAGAGCAATGCTTTAGGTGTGTATTTAAATAAACAAATTCATTTCCACATCGAACCAAAACCCTTGTGAATCATACCAATTTTACACAGTAAGGGACACTCAAAAACAAAATTTATTTCAACGCCGGCTAGGTATATTTTTTTTATTAATGTCAATAATATTGTTACGTTACGTAATCCTCATGAGGAATACCAGGCACGGTAAAGGGTTTGTATGCTTGTAAACATTTTAAACAGAACAAATAAACGAATTAACAAAAACTGGGTTTACAAACATCCCTTTTTCTCACGAGACAAAAATGATACATTATACGTTTCAAAATTCAGACTAAATCTTAGCCGAGTTTGTTTCTCATACGCGTTTGTTTTCCGTGGAGGGTAACAACGGGTTAGAGTTGTCCTCAAATGAATGCATTGTGGATCCTCCTCCATTGTTTTCCTCAGTGCGTAATGGTAATACCCAGTGGTGCCCTCTGGTGTACCGACGTTGTTAACGAAGCTTGTCTTCGTCCCTGTAGGGTAAAATATACATGGGTTTTAATAGGGTATTATTATATTAAAAATTGTTGTATATTTTGTACAAGTACATGAGTTCTTTTGAGACATTTCGGCGCGAATGATGCGTTGATAAAAATTAATGATTTTCCGATATAGACAGCCCATTGTAGTGCTAATTTTAAAATGTTTGCGTGAATCGTATAATGAATTTGCGCTGCATTATATCGTCTCTTCTTTTTCCCTGAAGGTTTACGCAGATGTTATAAATAGACCTTAACATTGCATCTTAATGCGGCTTTCCCGGCTGAGAATATCATTCAGCTTTATTAAATAATAGCTTTTGCCCGCGACTTTGTTCGCGTGGAATAGAGACTTCCTGCAGATTTTTGATCCTATGTCCGTTCTTGAGTTCTAAACTATGTCTGTAGCAAATTTCACACAAACAGGTTCAGTAGTTTAGGCGTAAAGAAAAGACGGACTGACAGAGTTACTTTCACATTTATAATATTAGTTTGGATAAACTCTTAATTATCATTTTAAAACACAAACCAAAAAAGATCCTGGACCTGCGTTTAGATACGAACAGCTATATTTTAAAACTACTTAAATAAATGTATTAAAAAAACGCAGTTAACAAAGAGCACAGTATAATAATTTTATCTCTTAAATAAAATAAGTGAGATACACAATAAAATCGCGAAATTAAACCGAGATAACGAGACAGAGTATTGTGTAAACCGTCTCCGGTGGGCCGTTTGTCTTACAAGACCAGCTGGCAACACCACGCGAAAGTGCGATTAAACAGGCAACACCAAGCAACGGTTAAAAATCTCAGATAATAATGTGATATTTAAGAGGGTCTCTTTGGCCATAATTTTTGTTGCGAAACTTTAAAGTTTATTGTATTGGTTGCAATGTTTTGTTAAATTACTACTTAGTACAAAACTAAGTTGCTTTCTCTGTCCTTTTATTTCAACGTATGCTTAAATCTTCAAAACAATTCAACGAATTTTGATGCTGCTATTTAATAGATAGAGTGATTAAAGGGGAAGTTCACCGCGGTTTCGCACAGGTGCCATATTAGTACTAAATTTCTCCAGTATATAATAGAGATAATCATTCAAATAACCTTCGTCTTAAATCATACTAGCCATCAGAAAAAAACCACATCAAAATCCGATGAGTGGTCTCAAAGACATAACATACATAGGAATCTTGGGACAGAGCAAGCGACTTTGTTTTAAATTATAAAGTGATAATTACATAGGTACATTATTACTAGCGACGCCCGCGGCTCCGCCCGCATGGATGTCGATTTTACACTATTTCAAGATTTTTTTAATTTTCTACGTACAAACCTTTTCTGGACTTCAACGAATAATTTAAGACGAAAATTAGCCAAATCGGAAAGGCATTGTTGAGTTTAACATTACAACGAAAAGTGGCATTGATTTTTATATATAGGTAATTAGGTATAGATGACGTTTATCATGACAAAAACAAGTTTATATAGTCACGCTCCAAATTGGCAGAATCAGTATGTGTAGATGTAGGCTTTGTAGAACAAATAGCCCAAATAGCGATGAAATTATTAGGTTGTTCAGTTGTATTACGATGCATCTCACAACGAGATGGTTTGTCTTTCCTGTAAATTCTGATTTCGATTTCTGAAATATACTTATGCTGCCGAAGCTTTATGGTGCTAGTAGAATATTGTGCATTTATGAGCCTACTAAATAATTCAATCAGAATCGGTTGCAGTTTGTGATATTTTTAGCTTTATGTCGTGGTGACCTGGAGGTTAAGGCGCCTGCTTTTCATGCACGAAGAGTCGAGCTCAAAACCTGGCAAGTATCAATGTGACTTTTTTAAAGTTATATACTTACATTCCTAAGATAATATTGTTACTCTGAAATCGGGATTTTCTAATTAATTATAAGTTTAAAATCACCTATCCGCCTTGTGTCCTTGTTGTCCGTGTGAGAAGTGCCCGTAGCTTAGTAGTTGGCGCCTATTGGCTGATGATGTGTGGTTAACCGTTTCATGTAGTAGACCTATAGACTAGAATAGTAGACCTATAAAGTAGACCTATATATATATATATATATATATTTTATACTAATACGTTGCCCCACATTAGTATTTTCTCCTGTGTCGTGTCGTCAGTCATATACTGAAAAAGTCAAAGTCACAGTTAGACCAAACCATTGAAATGTATGTTTATAAACGCACCCAATGTATTCTAAATAAACCACTTTTGAACATCGAAAGACTCTACAAGGAAGAATAAAAGACTTAAGCAGAAACAGTATTAAAATCATTGATAAAGACATTATCCTAAATGTTAGAAGATTATACATCAATCTGTCGTGTCGATGGTGTCAGATGGATGATGGATGAAAATCAGGATGTAAAATCAAGCTAACAGAAGGTAAGCAATTAATTTTTAAAACCACTTTTTATTGATGGCTGTTGTTATTGATGTAGTAAATAATAACACTGATTTTGAACAAGAATGAGACAAAACATATTACATATATTTAAAATATAGTATTGCGACGTACACGTCGCAGTTATCTTGCTTATTCAGTCATTGAACTGAAGGCCAATTTTCGTTGCTGTTTATTTGTGATGATCGATCGGATGTCGTGGTGGCCCGGAGGTTAAGGAGCCCGCTTCTCATGCATGAGAGTGTGGGTTCGAAACTTGGCAAGTACCAATGTGTTTTTTTCCGAGTTATATGTACTTTCTATGATTATTTAGACACTACTGACATACGGTGAAGGTAAACATCGTGAGGAAACCTGGACTTATAATTTCTAATTAAAAGTTTGAAATCGCAAACCCGCATTGAGCAAGCCTGGTGATTAATGCTCTAACCTTCTCTTTTTGAGAAGAGGCCTTTACTCATCAGTGGGCACTTATAGGCAGATGATGATGATTATTTGTGAATCTCTATCACGAAAGTGCCTGTAATGATCTAATCGAAACAGACAATTTTGGCATTTTGTTATACAAACAAAACTTTGACTGACAGAAAATGTTTTTGGTACTAAGTTCCATCACCACCGCAACCTGAATACTGAATCTGGTGCATGAATTTCAATAAATAGATATTTTTTCTTAATGAAAATAAAAATAAGATGTCGTGGTGCCCAGGTTATGTCATCCACTTTTGTGGGATTGAAACCACGTACGTACCAATATAAGTTTTGCCGAGATGTTTTTTTCCTTTAAAGAATATTTAGACACCATTGACACACGGTGAAGCAAAATATCGTGAGGAAACCAGGACCTATAATTTCTAATTATAAGTTTAAAAAATCACCAATCAGCATTGAGCGCGTGATGATTAATGCTCATATCTTCTTTGTGTGAGAAGAGGCTTTTGCTCAGCATTGGACATTTGTAGGCTGATGATATGATGTGAATTAAGTTTGTTAACATTAAGCAAACTTATTTAATTATGTAGTAAGCAATCTGTTTTATTTCACATTGTAATTGATTTAAGATTTGCATAAGCAGGGTTAGACCTTGTTGGGTTTAGTTGAGGCTACCGTTATGCTATTATTGTGAATATTCGAGAAGATAGAGATATCGGAAACGCCAAAGCTACACTCGTCCGAGAAATCGAAGTAAAAGATATTATATAGGTATACATGATAGTTTCCAAGAACATTCCTCTTGAACTTCAAATGATATCTATTGTCTAAAGGTAACTATATATTTTATAGCAAAATGCCATCTTTTAATATTTATCAGACAAAGTACACTATAATTTTTTACATATGGTGAACTGAGTTCTTAAGATAATAGGTTTATTATTGATCCGACTGACAAACTATGTGTATAGTATTGTCGGAGATTTTTCACGTCGTAGAACCACGTATATACCTGTTTGATCAATAAATCTATACTAATATTATAAAGAGGTAAAATTTGTAAGTTTGTATCTTTGAACCGCTGGTTCGATTTCCAAAATTATTTCATTGAGAGATAGCTACAATATTCTTGAGTGCTATAGGGTATAAAACATCACGCTACCATTACATGGAGCCGAGCAGCAGGTTAAACCGCGAGAGGGTAGCTAGTAAATAATAAAATCAATCTGTTTTCTAGTTAAAACAGCGTTTAGTGAAAAAATCCAAGAAATTCATTTCATTTTATTTGCTTCTTCTACAATAATTTACATTTAATACAAACTCAAAGAAAATGGCCTGCATAAAACAACACCCAAACGCAATTTACTTAAAAACATATTTAACGAACTTTAAAATAACAATTTTAAACTTAACATCAAAGTGTTTTAATAACAACAAAACCTTGAAGACCTTAGCACAATGTACAAAGGCGCAAAATAGCAAAGCAAAAAAAAGAAAATATCTAGAATACTGTTTTTAAAGCACGATCCAGTACTGAGGACTAAGCTTTATTTTTTTCTTGTATTTTTACAGTTGAACTTGTATTTTCTTTTTTTTATTACCTGCAGACAACGCTGGCCTTTTAGACTTACAAAGGGAATCCGTGTTTCTTCTGTTAATACTGAATTCTAATTTGTAAAAGCTATGCAGGTAATTGCATTTGGGAATCGAGATTTTTCGCAATTCGTTTTTAATTGTAATGTGTTGAAACGGTTTTTTGGTTTCACGTATTTTGGGTCGAATTTCTTTTATTTATTTATGTATATCGTAGCTTCTAATTCAGTTTACGTTTTGGAAATCAACTATAAGGATTTGTTTCATGACAAATTTCTTTTATCATCCTTATGGATGAAAATGTAACTGAATATAACTTGTTCTTAAAAATACATTTTAGGTATTTGTAAGGTGGTTTCGTGGTCCATAACCAGAGGTTAGAGAAATAACTTAATTGTTCATAGTTACATTTATATAATACTCTCTTAAATCTTTAGATACAATCGGATATATATATTGACCATACACTCAGATTTAGCAGTATACATATACACACATACACACTACTATACATATCTAGGATACACACAATACTACACAAAAATAAAAACATTCAGTGGAAATTTTCTTTAATTTTAAACACACAGAAATTAACTCAGCTACTATATACGTCCGTGATGCTGGTGCCAGCGTTATAATGTACCTCGGGCCTGGTGCGGAGAAAGAACGGCGTGTTTTTTTAGTCAGTAAGAGACTGACATTCCTTGTCGCTACACACACAGTTGAAGAGTTTAAGTGTGAAAGAGCCAAACTTCAGCACGAATGGGTCAGCTCGACCGAAATGATACCACGGCCTCACAGAAAACCGGTGAGAAACAACCACAGCGTTGTGTTTTGCCGCCTGATTGAGGTTACCGAATCCCCAATTCTTTCCCTCCTTCGATTTTTCCCCGATACCAAAATCTCCAAATCCCTAATCTTCAAAAGGTCGGCATCAACTCCTCCGTTGTTGGTGTCCATGGGCGGTAGTCATTTTTTGAAGGTACTATACTTGTCGCCGTGACACGTACTGTTGAGTACAGTGTGTGTACAACAATAAAGTTTAAAACATTCTATGTACGGTATGACAGTGCGTGTTTAATATTAAATATACGCAGTGCACAGGGATGTTTCTGATACATCGTAAAAATTCACGAAACGTCGGTCATTCGGTTTTACGGGCGGCATAAGGCTGGGTTCAGATGGGACGCGGCCGCTAACTGTCAGCATTTTGCTTTGAATTATAGGACCACTTTTTGTTGCTTGTCTAGGTTACGTGCGTTGCGTGGTTTCGAATGTATTTTATTATTTAGGGTTCTAGTAGTGTGTTGTAGTTTATTGTTGTCAGTTGTGTTAAACAAAACGAGCCTAGAATTGTGTATGAGATTCTTGAAGATTTGTTTTATCTAATCCTGTTTTAGTTGGGTTGTTGTTGAAAAATTTTGGAGAACAACATTTTTCTTTAAAGTTAATAATCAACTTACAAATTAGTAGGCCTACCATGACGTGTCAAAGCGTGAATATTCCGGGCGAGAAAAAAGGATGGAGCTATGGTGTACAGCCTACCTTTTAACTCCATCCCTTTTTCTCGGCCGGAAGATTCACGCTCATAATAGGTCCTCAGTAATGTTTCATTTAGATATTCACTGATATTATGAATACATTTATTTCCATTTTATTTTAGATTTAAATATATAAATGTACGCTTTTTTTATTTAAAACAAATGCTATTGGTGCAATTGACTTGATTACTTTAAGTAGCAATACGTAATATTTTTCTTTAACTTGCTTGTAACAATACATTATTACCAAAAAAGTCGCAACATCTGAACCCGCCATTACAAGTTGTAGGGATGCGCTGAATTTTTGACCTACTCGCGTGTTTTTTTATACAGTTTTACGGCCGTGTAGTGGATACTTTTATGTTTTATGACCGTCACTGTCCCGGGTTATAGTGTAGGGGTGTTTTCTTTTCAACTTTTAATTGAGTTAAGAGTTCTGACGGCTTGACGTGTGAAGTGTTTGTCGAAGTGTGATGGCTGTTACTGTCTCGGTAGTCGATTTCTCCCGTGTGTTCGTAACCGGTTTTTGTTAGGCTCCGCACAGAATATTGGTAGCGAATCGCTGCTTTTTGCTTTTGTTTGAATTTTTCGTTCTTGTGATAGGAGTTCTGTGTTCTGTGTAGGTACGAATAGTTTTGATATAAAAGCGGGAGTGAAATATTTCACTTGTTAGATGTATTGCTGAATTTCTTGGTTTGGCTTTATAATGACTCGATCAAAAGACGAAAGTTGTTTGTTAAATGTAAAACTTTTCTATTTTAAACTTGTTTAAATATAGCCTATGCCTAGACCGGCTTTTTTCTTAGTGTAGTCATTGACCTTGCCAGTTCTAAGGAATGGCGAAAATATTCTAGCCAAGGATAGCCAAGGTTTGACTTTATAGTAACTGGATCAAAAGACAAAAATGGTGAGTTAAATGTCAGACTTTTCTATTTTAAATTTGTTTAAATATAGCCTTTGCCTATGCCTAGACCGGCTTTTTACTTGGTGTATGTATTGACGGTGCCAGTTCTAAGGAACGGCGAAAATATTCTAGCCAAGGATAGCCAAACAGAATCCGATTAAAACTCCCATAAATCATTACTCTAAACTAGGCGATAAATCTTCGTACAATCTGCCAATACACTCGCATATGTCCAAAGTTGACTACTAAAGAAAACTGCTCACGTGAACGTAGCTGGTTAAGTTCGTCGCTGAATCGGACGAATTTCGAAGTCCCGATCTCTGGTGATTTTCAACAGAGAAGTAATTCAAAGTTTGGAAGCGACATACGGAATTTATTACGACATGTTTGAGTTATTTTGCTTGTTGATGTTACTGTAAAAGGGGATATCTTGTCAAGTTCCAAGTTCCTCGGATTAAGAGTTACGTTAAGTATTTGAATTCTGGACATGTTTTGGATTGGATGAAGAATGTATTGGGTACGGACTTTGGAATGAGCAAGTTTTCTGCTCGGACAACATTTTGAGACTTCTCGACAACTTTCGACAAGTCTGGACTTAAGAAGAAATGTTGTCGGAGGTCGTGAGTTCAGATTTAGTTAGACATTTCAATGGGCCTTGATGTTGTTAAAATTTGTTTGGCTTCATTATTAAGTAATTTATTTTTGTTCGTTGATAAAAGACACGTAATTAATTTAGTTATCGAAGGTTCGGTCCACTTTTAGGGAAAAGGTGCTAGCCTTTTCCGTTAGTGTACTTATTTTTTTTACGAAACCTCAGTAGAGTAGGTTCAATTGACTTTATCAATTTATAACCTTGTTTCAAATAACGGTTTTATACGACTTTGGACGTAAGATAGGTGACTGACTGACTGATCTCGGCCTCCGGTAACCTCATTCACACATCATATGCAACATAAGCGTAGTTTCATGCAGTTAAAGTAAGAATCCATGGCCACAAAATCATTCTTCCATGGGTAAAATCACCAAATGGCTTCTATCACCCTAGCGAGACAGTGTCAGACCCTTACTGACTAAAAGCTACCGCGTTCCATCTCCTCATTCAGGATTGGGCCGCGCAGTACATTTTTTTTTTTTTTTATGTAATAGGTCGGCAAACGACCAGACGGATTACCTGATGGTAAGCAATCAGCGCCGCCCATGGACACTCGCAACGGAGGAGTTACGAGTGCGTTGCCGACCTTTTAGGGATTAGGGATTTGGAGATTTAGGGATTGAGGAGGGATTGGGGAAGGGAAAGGATTGGGCCTCCGGTAACCTTGGTTACCGGAGGCCCAATCCACATTATTATTGCTCTTAGCTAGCATCGTATAAAAAATCTCCAACAACACAAGAAAACATCATCATAATCATGAGCCTATAAGTGCCCACTGCTGAGCAAAGGCCTCTTCTTGCACGGAGAAGGTTAGAGCTTTAATCACCACGCTTGCTCAATGCGGGTTGGCGATTTCAAACTTATAACTAGAAATTATAAATCCAGGTTTCCTCACGATGTTTACCTTCACGGTATGTCAGAAGAAAACATGATCTACCCTTAATCATACAATTTGACATTCCCTTTTATGCTCTTAATACAGACAGTTCCAAAAGATTTCTATCATATTTTGTCTACAGTTTCTTATCCATGATATATAGAGCATACTGAGTAGTCTTCAACGTGTGTGATCTTGGCTGCAGGCCAGCGCCAGATGAGTTGCTCCCACTAACCAGACGTGAACGCCATATTAAACGGTTTTTAGAGTCCATAAAATGTTATTGCCTCTCGATAGTGTTGATATTTGCTATATTTTGACAGTAAACAGGTAAAATGTGTTGGAGATTCAAATTTTATGGGCAGATTAGTGTTAGGCTGTGTAGATTAAAAAGTTAAATTGCTTTCCATTATACATTATATATATTTTGTTGGTAGTAGTGTTTATAGCTTGTTAAATTTTTTCGTTGCTTTTGCAATATAATTTGAATTCAATAATCAGTTTAGATTTGCGTAAGCACATCGTCATTTGAAGTCTGGGCATCAGTCCTGGTGGGCCTCATGTGTCCTGATTTGATGACTCTTTAAGGTGGGCTCGGAAACCAACACTCTACACCTTCACAAAGATTCTCGCGCTATTTCTGACGCTAGGAGCGTCTCTTGTGGCAATTTGCCATTAAAGAATTAGTTTCCTAACGTACTCCGACTGCTGCTTATCTGACATGGCTTTCCAGATCTCCTCCTTCCTTACTATGGTCTGGTTCAAAGTCAGGCGCGAGAGATCTCTATCGTCAGTCACCTTAATGCAGCTAAAGACGGTGCTCAGCCAAAACAGGGTCAACTCACAAGCAGCTCACAGTCGTATTAGTATAAATACTTTTAGACACAAAAGTAAAATGTAAATGACAGTAACCATTGTCTACTTCCTGGGAACAATTAAAAATGAGTTATTACCGAAAGCTCAATAAAATCACAGTACCTACAACAAATAAAATTAAAAATCAATTATTTTCCTTCGTTTGTAGCATTATACAAGCATGTTCCTCTCAGCTATTTCTTAGAATCCAAGCTATTGTAAATCCGTAAGTAGTGTTCCACGAACGCTGATTTTCATCACCAGACGCTTTTTGTTTATATTCCAAAATATATTTGACAGTTAATTTTTAATTTTACATAAAATGTCTTTTGTTATGTTTCTTGGAAAATCAAATGGCATTTATGTGTAAAGGAATAATTTCGTGAATTAATATTATTTCCTGGATTTTGTTAAAACAAAAGTTCTGCAGTCAATGAAATACTGAAAATTGTATATGTTTTTACAAGCTCAGTAGTCGTATCTTTAATAAACCAACACAGAAGGCTATTAGCCCATATTTATTTAAACGAACATTATTATTAACACGCTTCTTCAAGAACTCCTAGTAGAACAAAACTTAACAACTTTCATCCAATCCCTTAAGCAGCTTGGGTTACAAAATTTCAGGCTGAAAGGTAAACCAGTGAAAATACAACTAAAACTTAATTCCTACTACCTTTGTTCAACGAGTTTCAAATCCCAAGTTTTCCTGTTGTCTGGTCCAACACTTTGCCCGGTTAGACCAACACAATGCTGCTACGAAATTATTAATCGAGTTTCATCAAACTTGCAACTTGAGCGAAGTTGTAACTCAATCAAATTATGCGCACACCCTGTGTAGTATACAAGGGAACACCCTGTAGCCCACTCTAAGATTCGCGTTCATTAGTCGGCGTTCATTTAGTGTACATGTGACCTATATGCAGACCAGTGTGGTGTCAGCGACGAGCAGATCCGCTGAAATGGTTTCAGTTGAAAATTTTATGAAAGGAATATTTTTATTTTTCAGTTTGGATTTGTTTAGGTTTAGTATTAATGAGAGCCACGGTTTTCAGAGTTCCACGGTTGTTTTCAATCAAGTTACATTTTTCATTTCACTTTATACTTATTAGGAATCTATATTGGATTTGATAGTAATACATTGTATATAATATGCAATGGTGTATTAATATCACACTAAAAAAAAATAAAAAAAAACTTAAAAAAAATAATAAATAGGTGAAAAAAAATTATATTAATTACATTTCCTGATTTTGGTACAATTTTTAGTTGTCTATATTGTTATGTATTTATTGACCAATATAGATTTTTTTCCTTTTGTCTATTTAATTTCTCGTAGAAATTTTAACCTTCTCAAAAATTAACCCAAAACAATCCAGTCTCAATTCAAAGCTACAACCAATCTTCAACGCTATTAAAGCCACAATCCACGCCATTCTCAACCGAGACAACCGCAAAAATGTTGAGATAACAAGTCGAGTTTTGTGTGCAAAATATTTCTAAGCTAGCAACAATTTGGAATGCACAAACTCTCCTTACTTGCACCATCAGTTACCGCGTTCTGCTACAGTCACCCTTTTAGTGAGACACAAGTTTTAGTAGGCTGCGCGTTTGTGGGAGCATTGTGGCTGTTCTCCTGGTAGCCTGGGCAGGGATAATGTGTGTGTACGTTAGTCTTGTTTGTTTATACCAGTATCAGAGCTCGTATGGCTATAAATTAATTTATGGCTTCAAATGGAACCATAAGGTTCGTTTCTACTGGGTCACCTGTAGACGGATTTGGCAGGTATTGGTGATTGGGTCATACAGAAATTATTTGTTTTGGGTCTGAGTCTGTTTCCTGCCTAGGGATGTTCTGTATTAAACCTTGGATAAGGACTGGATTCTCCAATATAGAGATTTAATACAGACTAGTAGAAAATGCAAAATTTGGGCATTAAATTTTTCTTTGTATTTATTACAAAGATTGATAAAATGAATAACTTTATTAGGATGATAGTGATAGCTACTAATATGGTTTTAGGAAAATAATAATTAAGTCTATCCACCTTAAAACTGAGTACACGGATACAGAACAAAATTCAGTTTAAGACAATATCTCAATGTGCAGCATTATTTTTTTTTTCATTATTATATTTGAAATCAACACACAGATATACACCGAGTTACTTAATTAAATCGGATGTGTATTATACTTTTTATGAAAAATACACTTTGAGTTAAATAAATAAACAATAAAATCGACTTTAATAAAGAATCTTTTTAAGAAACTTTAATGAAAAATCCTAATGTGGGGACAACATCATTTACAATGAACTGGGTCATGCAATCATAAAATGAAGCTAAATGAATATGATGAATATGTACGATGGTTTAAGCAAATAAAGGAAATGTCATAATTAGGAATTAGTCATTTTTAACATTTTACATCGTCATCATCAGCCTATAAAGTGCCTCTTTTCACACGGAGAACGGCTTGACCTATCACCACGCTTTCTCAAGTTGGATTGGCATATTCAAAATTATAATGAGAATAACAGTCTAGGTTTCCTCATGATGTTTTATTTAACCGTTTGTCAAGGGTATCTAAATAAACTTAGAAAGCACACAAATATGTATGTAGAGGAACCAAAAGGAATACTATTTCGATAATGACTCAATTTGGAATTTTCGTGTATTTCAAATGACAGTATTCCATATTTGATGACTTTTCTCTACTTTATTACTCGTATTACACGAAAAAGGTCACATTAGTACTTCATCGGTTAAAATGCACAAATCCAGTATGGCGTCATGAACATAATACGTAATAGTTTGTGAAGTAGCGTTGTAACCTCCACGGTGCAGCCAGAACATATTAGCGCCAGGTCACTGACCCCACTGCAGAGGCCATTTTGTTACAACGCTGAATTACATTTTAAATTATTATTTTTTATTATTTACACAGTCATTTGAGACTGACATTTAATTTGCAATTGTATTATCGTTATAATTAAGGTGAATTTTGTTTGTGTTTACTCGAAATTAATATTTGTTTAAATTGTTAATTTGAAAGTAATGAAATGACAATTAGTAATAATTGAATGAATTTACTATTTTTAAAGAGTTTTGGGTTTTATGTGGCAATTTATATTTCAAGTACTAGGAATAAACCTTTATTGTATGCAACATTATTATACTGGACATTACCAGAAGATAGGGGATGGCTAATAGGCATAATACTTATGAAGTCTACTGTTGTGTACAGGACCATAAAACTATTCACCAGCACCACCAGTAACAAAGAAATAATTTGTGAAACTTATTAAATAAAAGTAACTATGGAGTTTCTTGCTAGTTCCTCTCCATACGAATTTACACTTTGGAACGATCAAATAGCTTTACTAGACGACAGACCGACAGACTGACACACAAAGTTGAACTGCTTGATTTTGTTTTTGTTTGACGTTCAAAAGTGCTTGTTTGAATTGTTACGAATAAATTAAATCACCCTGTATGTTCATACAGGGTGCTATACTTTAAAACACAATTCTATAAAAAGGGGCGTCTCTCTTCAAAACGTATTTTCCTTCATTAAAGACCTCTAAACAAATTTAATCAGAACCAAATACCAATTGAGAATCCCGAAACGGAAACAAATGAAGATTGTGTTTATGAGTCCCTGCAATATTATGAGCATTTGCACGATATCACGTTCCAATTATTACACCTGCGCTGTAATCCCGCGCACAGCTAATTCTAAGCTCAATTAAGGGTAATATGTCGTTTAGTGTGTATGCGGCCTGCATACACACTAAACGACTATGTCGGATTATGTTAGCCGAAAATGTTTGTCACATAGTTGTTGTAACATTGTTGCAACGTTTGTGTGAATAGTGTTTAAATTTTTATTTACTTGTGTGTACTGCACTTTATTTGTTGTTTTTAAAGCGTTTTTCTTTTCAAACTAGATACGTTGTCAAGTTATAGCGACCCTAAAGATAAGGCCATTATTTTCACAAACATACTTATCTATCAGCTGCATATGTTAAAAGCTTACGTTTTTTTCCCATCCCATTACTAATTGCAAGATTTCAAATAGTCGCTACAACGTTGAACAGTTTTATTACCACAACCTTAATCTGTATCACCCTAAGGTAGACTGGTAGAAAATGCCTTCGAATTTAAGTTTGCTTTTATGCAATAATGGTGCAAAAAGTTTTATAATAATTGACACAAACACATTCTTTTTCAGTAATCTGAGTGTGAATAAATGTGAAATTGTATATTAATAAACGCATCAAAAAACAAAGAAAAAAACCTGATTATGTCAACGATAAAAAACAGAAAATGATGTTGAAAAATAAGTAATTTCTACCACCAGACCTCTCTAAAATATCACGAAATATCCTGCCATGCGAATACGGCAACAAAATATCAGAAAGGATACAAATGCTTTTCAACGTTCGTACGATACATGTGCACACGACAGCTGTTTATACGATACTGAGAACGTATACGGATACACAACATAATAGTATACATTCTCAGTTGTATATATATACCAGGTTATATACATATAAATGCACGGTAGCCGGGTCACGTATTGCGCCCGTCTAATGAGATGCTTCACGCCTCGCAGGGGATAGGCGAGGCTGCATTGATTTCAGTTTGATTAAAATTAATTTAAATACTATTGGTTGCTTAGTTTTGTTCGTTGAATATTAAGTAAGTGGGTCGTAGGACAGTACCAATGTGACTTTTTTACAGTTCTTTCTATCTCTATCTCTTTCTATCTTTCTATGATTATTAGACACCACTGACGTACAGCGAAGGAAAAATCTCATACATCGTGAGGAACCTGGACTTATAATTTCTAAGTAAGTATGTGTTTGGAATCGCCAATACTCCTTGAGCAAGCGTGGTGATTAATGCTCAAATTTTCTCGGTGTGAGAAGAGATTTTTGCTCAGCAGTGGGCACTTATAGGATGATGTTGAGATATGACGAGGGTCATGCAAAAAGAATTTCGATGTTAAAGCCTATGGCTTTAACCTACAATACTTATAAGTTCAAATGTGATAAATATTACAAAGAGGTATTTAAAAGAACACCAAAGTATCAATCTAACCTATTAAAAATAAAATAAATGTGTAAAATAAAAAAAACAATATTTGTAATTTTTTTGAATTATTTAATAATACATTTTAGTAGGTTTTGGATGTTCAATATTTTATTTAAAAACTATTTATTATTCACCCCACTATTTAGCGATAGCACCTACTATAATGTAACATAGCTACAATTAGTGAGTACCTAGTTTGAAACAAAAATTGACTCATAAAAGGCAATTCAGCAAACTTTGAACTATCCAGAGACCATTAAACAAGCTATAATAAAGTCTCGTTGAATAAACAGCATGACGATATTATAGGATTTGAATTAATTCGCACCAATTAAGTTTTATTTCAATTTGATTTCGACCAATAAGTGTTAAAGCTTACAGTTCATTTACGCGTTCCACGCTTAAAATGTATAATAAACATTAAAATTTGATTTTACATTTGGAACATAAAATTCAACGCGCGGCCTGCAACCGATGTCTTCAATAATTTGATGCAAATATTGTTCAACGTTCCCGTAATCACTTCAAAACTAACATTTGTATTCTTATGTTTGAATGATTAAAATTCAAATTCCAATTGAATATTTGTCAAACTTTGTGATTTTAAAATCTTATTCGAAATCACAAAATGGAGTCGCAAAGCTGTTTGTTAGGCTGCGTGCAGACTATTCGTCATCCGCAAGTGTCATACGCGTGACGTGTTCATGACAAATGAATATACATCAAAAAGTTTGCGCTCCTTTGCCTAGGTCCTTGATTAAAAAAATATCAAGCATCCGCGTGAACGAAACGGGGTCCTAACTGTTGTGTCACACTGGGGGATTTTCGTGGGCTTATAGCAGTAATGAGTGACGCGCAAAGCTACGCTAATTGGAAAGCCTGTCTGCGATTAAAATGACGTCGTGTGATAGGCGACGCGAATTTCAGTCGCAGCTTTAATGGGGTTTCACGGTTATTTTAATGACGCCGCATATTTTTATGTTGAATTTTATGACTGACGGCTAGTTAACGGTTTTACGTTAATTTCCGTGTTTGGAGGTTCCGAACGTTTTAGGCTCCCATGCTATGCGCTAAACATCTGAAGTTATAATACTGTGAAAGGTTGTAAAAGAATAACTGCAAATGTCCTTGCCTTGTTTTAAGATATTAAAACCTTTTTAGGTCTCTGTGAATTAACAATTACGTTTGATGACGGATCATAAAAAAGTATGAATAAAATGTTTATTCCATATTATTATCACGTACCGACCCGCTGTAGTGTCGGGAAAGTGTTGCATGTCGATATCCCATTTCATTGCGAACTACGAAGTCTCGTTAAAGGCAATTGGTAGTTAGTACAACTCAATATAATTGCAGTTTTATGATTATTACGTACTTCACGAGTTTAAATCGATTACACAATAAACCTTTTTGCACGGCTGTACAAACAAAAAAAAAGAAAATAAAATGCAAGTCATTCTGCCGCGATTAAAATTGTTTTTTTATTATTATAAAGCGCCTTACAGACGCTACGATTTATCGCTTGAAACAATACGAACGATTACTTAGTGGCGTACGCAATAAACTAAAGTCCGCAATGATAGTTCCACATTTAATTTATGCCACCATAAAATCTTTTGTCGCCCAATAGTGATGTCGTAAAACGTCAAATGTGAATTCGGCCTTATAGGCTGAATTCGGAACATGAATGAGCCCGTATTTTTATGTTTTTTTATTTATTCATGCAAAGGTTATAAAATTTAATTCGGAAATTGGATTGGGAGAGTATAAGTGATATAATTTTTGATATGCGATTCCCTCGAGATGTTTCTATGTTTAGTTCGAGCAATATAATTCTTAGTGGTGGTTTCGGCTTCGTAAAAAAACCAATTCGTTGGGTTAATACGATAAAAAGCTTTGAGACTATGTTAAAAGCATGAAGTAAAAGTCTCTGGGTAATAAAAATATTTACTTCTGATCTGTTACTTGAAGACCGTGACTGAGTAACTGGTTTGAGGAAAAACAGTTGGTAGGAGCTACAATTATTAAACTCCCTCAAGACCATTGTCTCCCGGTAGGGTTCTGGCTTTAACTTGTATAAGTGGTAGTTTAGTCAGTAATAGTCTGTCACTACCTTTTGCCCCTACTATTAGTTATTTATTCCACTAGGGTGGTAGAATAAGTTTGATGATTTGACGCAATCAAAATAAAAGAACATGACCTTGAAATTATCGTACATTATACTGTTATAACCAATTATTTTCTTGATTTAAATAACTTCAAAACATCGCTAATTTTTTTCAATTTTGAAGGATAACACTGGATTTTTTTATTTAAATAATGTGATTTTAATTTAGACAAACCTAGTACAGATTATGATATGTATAATATAGCATCGTTTGTGAAAACCTTATGGAATTTGTTTGATTTTAACCCCAGATTTATTTTTTTCTTTATATAACAAAATATGATAATTACGAATAAGACAAAATTATTATAAAAAAAACTCAACAGCCACTGTGACGGGCTTACCATAAAAGACGGCATAAAACACAGAATTATAAAAGCTAAAAGCGCTTCACTTTAATAAAACGAACTGAAGCAGCCATCAAAAGATTCAAGTAAAGAATTAGACCTCTTCCATCTCTGTTTTCATCCCCGTTAGGGAACATGAATACAAAATAACGTAATACCTAGATTTGGTGGCTCTTCCATTTTTATAATACATCCAACAAAGGTTGGGTAGGGTGTACATCTTTCTTTTATTTTTATTATTTTGTTTTTTTTATTATGTAATAGGTCGGCAAACGAGCAGACGGATTACCTCATGGCAAGCAATCAGCGTCGCCCATGGACATCCGCAACGAAGGAGTTACGAGTGCGTTGCCGATCTTTTTAGGATTAGGGATTTGGAGATTTAGGTAATGGGGAGGGATTGGGGAAGGGGAAGGATTGGGATTTGTTAAGGTATAATGAGGTAATAGAATATTTATTCCACTATTATGACATGTTTGTTCATTTTTTTACGAAATCACAAGAACCTGGACTTTTATACCTAACGTACAACTTGCATAGACCAGTTAAACACTCTCTCTCGCCACGCCCTGGAGAAGTAATTTGATGATTTTCTCCCTCAAAATAAAAGGGGTCTGTAGCACAAAATAAATAAAAGTAAATGCACTATGGAAGTGATCCCGAGGACAATCACCGGTTGATGGAGGACCGTTGTGAAATGTGGTAAAAATTCATAAGGTAATTATTAGTTCGAATTTATCAGCTTAAATTTTATTCGACATGCTCTTTTTTATTACGGATGACTTGAATATGATTCGAATGAACGGCTCGACCGCAATGATATCACGGCCCCGCTGAAAGTCAGCGTGAAATAGCACTTGTATTGGCCTTTTTTTTATTTTTAGGCGACGTGCATTTTCCGCTTGACCCACAACCCATAGTAGTTTTCCATCGCCAAGCCCTTAATCATCAAATCTCTAGCTCTCAGAAGGTCAGCAACGCAATCGAAACTCGATCAAAACGTTGGTTTGCTCCTATACCATAAAAGTAACATTCTCAAAAGAGACTTCACTCGAGGTACACTTTATAACAAAACAAAACATAAAAAAACATATTTTTTTTTTTGTTTTACCATTAGATCTCACAATTTAATAACCTATTTTTGACAAATAAATAATGATTTGAAATGGTTTTAAACTATGTCAGATATTTTAGTTAACCTCAAAGATCCAATATAGCAATAAGGGACCACAACCTCGGCCTAGAGCAGGAGCAGGAACAGGAGGGTTTATAGTCAGTAAGAGACTGACACTTCCTCTCGCCTCACCCTGAGCAAAAGAAGATGATTTATCCCTCACAAAAAAGATATTCTAGGTAAAGTTTTATGGAACAAAATATCGTCGAGTGTAAGGTTTAAGTCCCTCTGTCTCTGTTATTGTAATTCTCGAGTTTTACTTGACAACCTTTGAAGGACGGCAACTTGGGTCAGCTATTTTTAATGATTTGATTTTACGACCCTCGTCAACTTATTATCGCTTATTCAATATTATCTCTTTTTGCTTAACTCCAAAATGATGGTAGTTAAATCTTTTTGTACTTATTCGTTTTATGGACGTTTTAGGGCGGCAGCTGAGCGGATTTAGATATTTTTGGAGTTTGAACTTTATTTATTGGTGATAAAAGTCTTTAATGGATTAGTAATTCTGTTCAAAAATATATTTATAATTGAATAGTTTTTATTTCTTTTTAAGTATTCTTAAAATGGTTTTTGCTTCGTCAGAGTGAAGAAAATTAGTGTTGTGATTTAATAAACCAGTCTGAACGGCGCTGTGTTTGTCGTTGACGTATTTAAACTGCTATTAAGCCACTTCCAACGAAATTGAGGCAACGTTAAGAAAATGAACAAACTTATATCATTAACCAACAACGGTTTGAATGAATGATACAAAAACTAATTGAAACACAAAGCTACGTTAAAATAGGATACAATAAACTTTTCTAATCCTTCGAAACTCATTCGTTCCGAATCCTCCGGCTGTAAGAGCCACAAACTCGTTTTGAATAGCAATACTAAAGGAATTGGTTCATTCATTCCGTTCCGCGTACGTCCTAAGAATGTCTCCGCATCGATTTGTATCGAGTACGAGTGATTGAAAATCGTTTCTACGTATGTAAATGCTGGCTGGTTGTTTTTTGGTTGATGTGCATGTGTCATTTTTGTGTTTATTTTGTTCGTGTAGTTTTACCCCCTTATCCTCACTTAATCCTTATATGTCCGAAGCTCTTATCCCCAGAAGACAAGCAACGCACTCGCAACTTTGGTGTTGTGAGTGTCCATGAGCGACGCCGATTGCTTACTATCAGGTAATCCGTCTACTAATTTGCCAAACTATGTCATAAAAAAGTAAATTGATTGTAATCTTTCGTTTGTTTTGGGAATTTTACATTACTTTCTTACTTTTCTATAAGTCGAAATTAATATGTATAGGGTAACTGTGTATTTAAATTTGCGTCAAATATTAACTGTCTGTTAAATTGGAATTGAGTAAAACGTGCAATACATAATACGTAAGTTATTTACTATCCCTATGTACATATACTTATAGTTTTAAAAACTAAGCAACGGATTTTGATGCCGTTTTTTAATACATAAAGGGATTTCAAAGGAAAGTGAAGTTTAGTATTAGCATTGCACCCTTGAAACCGAGGTTGATCAATTAAAAAACCAAAAGAGTAAAATTCCATTTTTAAAAACGTAAATCTTGGTACTCGAAAACGGCTTCAAAATGTTGCGGAAATATCCGCTTGCTCCATTTTTGTAAACCGTCTGACATACTCTAAGCTCACGTCCGTGGACTGCGAGCATAAGAACCAAATAGCTATGCCAATCGTTTTATGAATCGAAACATCGAATGTTGATTTCATTTAGATATTTGAACGAACGTTCGAATGCTATTTGAAGCATACTCGATTCTGTTTATCGAAAATAGAATTTGATTTAAAATTTTGTATTTTGAATTATAGAATGTTAAACATGAAACCTCGACCTTTTTTCGTAGATGTCGGAAGATTTAAATAACGAACTACATTTAACAAAGAATAACAATACTCTATGATAAACCAAACCAACCAAACCAAACTTACTTACCATGTCAACATCAAATAATTTATTTCAATAAAATCAATACTAAAGTACTTTTGAACGTCAAAAAAAATATCCTAATCCCAAGAATATAAATCTATATCCCCCAAAAAGTCAGCAACGCAGTCGTAGCTCCTCTATCGTTGCGTTGGGTGCCCATGAGCGGCGCTAACCACTTACCATCAGGTAAACCGTGTACTCGTTTACCCTTCTATCACATGAAAAAAAGAGTCAGTTTGCTGGTCAGTCCTAAAGGGTCAATCATCTCCCCAAAAATGTTAATTATAACAAAAATCCTATTTAAAAACGGGTCATCCTGAAACAGTAAGTGTTATGGAATATTAATTCAAAGATGGAATTCTGTATCTGTACTCCATGTCAGAACAACAGGCACACCAGATCCCTTTGAATCTATAGTACTTATCCTTACATTGAAATATTTTGAATGTAAACGTCAATAAGAAAAAATATCTTAAATTTGTTCGACGAATTTGTGAAATTCACTTTGCTTTTTTAAGAGGAATGAATGGCGTCGATGAAGGCAATATGCCAGCAACCTGTCACTACCACTATCCAGATCTAGCACCTGATATGCAAACTCTTTTTCGTTTTTACCTTTTCTTTGTTATTATAAAAACGAACTGTCAGTCTGTCGTTTAGAGATCATTTTAACTGGAAAATCGCTTGCAGAACTGAGAAAATTTTAATAAAGATTTATTTAGAAGAGGTCTTTGCCTCCTGCTGCACAACCTCCTCTTCTCACACGGAGAAAGTTTGAGAATTGATCACCACCCTTTGCTCAAGGCGGATTAGAGATTTCAATCTAATAATTTGTAACCATTATTCCTTCCATATATTTTTCTCTCGATGGTTCCCTTCGTCGTGTAAGTGGTAAGTGGTGTCTAAATAATCACAAAAAAGTACATATATCTCGAAAAAAATACCCTCATGCATGGGAAGCGGGCGCCTTCATTTCTGTGCCACCGACTGGTGTAACTGTCTGAAAATAACTTTTATTTTCTCAGTCGAGTGGGGTCATTAAGGATTTAATACTTAAAACAGAATCTGCACTATGACTATACTTGTATTTGAAAATAGGTGTACCGTTACTAGCCGTAAAATGAGTCAAAGAAACAAAATGTGCCACTGATTTTATCCACAAATAACTTCAGTATCAAAATTTGAAAATTAAAATTTCGAATAGTTCAAAAACTCTTTGAAACACGAGAACCCTTTATTTGAATTTAAATTCAAAATCGTTGGAAAGTTGAACAATGTCAGCGAAGTTATTTTGATGTCAAAATGTGAGCGGCCATTTTAGAAATGTTCGTGACGTCACAGCGAAGAGGTTGTCATGTTACATTGGAACTTGATTATTTATAATATGAAATATCATTTTTTCTGTTTAGTATTATAATTAATATGAAATGCACTTTGTAATTATTATAGTAATAGTATTTCTGTCATTTTAAGTAGGACAAGCACTCTCGTCTTTTGTTATCAAGGAGTTACAAGTGCGTTGCCAGTTTTTTTGGAGTTGATATTGAGGATTAGGCGGACTGGGCCTCCGGTAACAACACGTTGCTTGAGAAAAAAGGTGTAAGCCTTTTGTCTATGAAGCCGTATCATTCCGGTCGAGCTGACTCATTTGAGCTGAATTATGCATCTCCCACGCATATTTTATATCGAAAGCTTTATTGAGTCTTCAAACTTTATTAAAAAAAATACACAACAAAACGATGCAGTCACACTCAGTATCACTATTCCTGTCTAATAACTTGTCCAAAATTACATTAAACATTCTAGTGATCAACATAGAATTCAAAATCCAGTTAATCATAGTCCAAGCACACAGCTTCCTCTGTAGAACAATGAACATTGCAATAACGGTCTGTTCTCAAAAACTTTCATTTATCTTAACCGCACGTATCCTTTTTCTCATAACGTGGGCTAGGGTTAGCGGAAAATATTTTTCTATTAATATTTTGTTATTTTTGAAATATTGGAGCTTAAGATGTTGTTCGTAGCTTGTTTTAGAACCTTTTGTCTATTTCGATTTTAGTTTTGAGTTAGGCACGCCTTTTCTTGTTATTTTTAAGGTTGACAGTTTTGTGTTTTTGGTTATAAATAAATTTTATTCTTAGTGCGAGTCTTATAATAGAAGCTATTGGTTATTTACTATAGTAAGCCAACCATTTAATTTGTTTTATCCAAGAAACTCCCACCTATTGATGCACTTTAGCACAACATTATTTACTAAGATACCCCCACCGTTTAATTTGTTCAGTCATTATTAAACTCCCACCTATTTATTCACGCTCTTGGTACAACATATTAAATGCACTTTTCAAATCATTATTCTAAGATGTTTTAGAATAGTATTCCTATACTAACTTTTACACTTTCTCGTTCTATATTTACAAAATATAATTTCGCGGTTATTAGCGCGAAAAGTAATTATTTAAATACCTTGTAAGGCTTGACGTTTCGACCTGGTTGCACGGGTCGTGGTTGCAAGCAGACTGAGGATGCGATGGCACAGCTCCCTGCATTCGGGCGATGAATTTTCATAGAAAATGATCGCGTCCAGGGCCTATTTTTTTCCACCTGAAAAAAATGCCTTACGCAAACACACACCGCCCGGGGAGATGGCGAGGTTATGTGGGCTTGCACCCACTAAAAACTCAGCTTTCGTGCCGTCTTCTGCCTTTTGGGAGAAGCCACGAGGACCAAAAACGACTTTCGTGACCTCTCGGCAGTGACTGGTCGCCTCCATCTATTGGCGATCCATCTCAGCAACAGCTTGTGCAATGCAGGCAGCAGTTCCCCGTTCTTCTACCCACTGGCTGTTGCTAGGGCGGCATCAATCGAGTCTGCAAGAGCAGCTGCCTCTCGGACCCGCTCCGCCACCTCCTTCTGCGACATTACTTGCTCACAGAAGAAAGCTAAAGATTCCCAGCCGGCTTCGCTGTCGATCATAGTCGCGTCTAGGGCCTGCCATAAACTGTTGTTACTATGCGACGCCACTGTGTGATCGTCTTTATCTTGTCTTTGTGTGTTACTTATAACATGATCTTTATAAGGTTTCTTGTATTACTAAAAATATATGGTGTTTTGTCTGAAATAAATGTCATTTATTTAATAAATAATTATGTATTGTATATAGTTTTCCTATTATTTTTGTTTCCATCACAAAAACAAAAGACAATCAGTTTCTTAATATCAACAAAAAAACAGTTAGCAATTTATAAATACACCAAAACATCAAATTAAGTTACCTTTTCTAGTCAAAAATTCTCAGTACGGTAGCCCTACTCTTTTACTCAGGCGGTTTATTTAATTTTAGCCTCAAAGACGTCGAGACTTGAAAATGTAATTATTGTTCATGTATTTTTCAGTACTGTAGGTGTTATTGAATTTTTGCCTTAGAGAAGGAATTTAACACGTATTATATTTGCTTTTAAGTCTCGCGAAGGTTCTTTGTACTTTTCTCTTTGATGATTTTTGTTTTTACCATAATGTGTATTATGTTCGTGTATTATTTACCGTGTAGAAGTAATGGGTGTGGCTTTTTAGGTAGCTTTTGGTAGGGTTTCCCTCGATGTTAAGCGTGAAATGTTTTTTATCGGTTTATTTTTCAAACTTGACTTTAATATTAAATACATTGTGTGATTATTATTACTAAACTAAAACAAAGCCACTTATACATTTGCAAATATTAAAAAAAAAACAATATGAAATCAAACTCACTCCTTATCTATAATAGTGCAGAAGAGCCATTTTCGGTGCAATTGAAACTTACTGAACTTTTCGATAAGGAACTCGATACACACGTTGATTTCTAATCGAAAAAAATCTGGAAAACCACACTTGAAAACCTTTTTTCATAGATCATTTTCATCAACATATCCATCTCATCGTGATCTTAAACTGTTTTAACAGAACTTTAAAAATACATGGATTTCTTTAAATCGTATTTTAGTAACTATATCCGTATATGTACTTACTATAAAAAACATTGCTTTATTGACATAGCCTTCTGTTAGGCTTACTAAGGAAATAGCAAACAGGTGAACTAAACGAAAACAATTCCTAGTTCGGTTTTCAGTCGGAACAATAAATTTTTAGCGACGGTTGCACCGGTGTAACTTTGAACTAGATCTTGTATTGACTGGAAATTGCTGCTAGACCAGATTCAAAGATACTTTTAGTTTGAGTTGAACTGGGAAAAATATGTAGTTTTTATGTTCCAGTTATTTTAAAAGACTCTTTAACATACACTACAAAGCCTACAAGTGCTTACTGCCGCAGCAAAGACCTCTTCTCATACAAGTCAATTCCACTTATAAATAGAAATTAGTGATACGATAAAGAAAAATATTGTGAGTAAATCTCGAATTAATCCTAAGTATAACTTTAAAAACGGCATACCATCTCGAGCAAGCCTGGTAATTAATGCTCAATGTGAGAAGAGGTCTTTGCTTAGCAGTGGCCACTTATAAGCTGATGATAAAATAAAAATTATACGTCCAGGTTTCCTCATGATGATTTTCTGGACCATATGTCAGTAGTGTCTACATAATCTAAGAAAGTGCATAACTTGGAAAAGAATCACATTGGTTATCAGGTCCGTACAACAGCTCCATGTAAGGGAATGGAGTTATTCATCCAATTTTGTCTTATCGTTACCTTGTACTTATGTGGATTTTTGATACATTATAACCTGCATAGTTTTTTTACAAATGCAAAGTCTGCAGCCTACAAGTTTACTTTTCAATTAAAAATATTTCCATTTCCACCTTTCAATTAGAAAAATATAATCTGACTTGACGGACCAAAAAATATTTTATTCATTCAAGGTCACCAATGCCCCAAAATTTGCCATAATAAATTTCTCAGTAATGTAGTAAATTGTGTTTTCTTACTTGAGGAAAAATATTCTACTTATCTTAGAGGATTGTTTCGGTCTTGTTAGACAGGCTGATCTATGGAGTGTAAGGCTCACAGTGTCTAGAGTGTAGACTGTTATTGTTTTACCTAAGATATATGGTGGTTTAGCACAAGAGCTATTTGTTTGAATACAACTAGTAGTCGAAGGAACTTCTAACTAGGATACTAGAAACTCGAAAACTAATATTTCAAGAGTCTTGTTGGTGTTGTGGTTCGAACATGACTGTCTAAGGTTTAATTTTCAGGTCAAGTCACAGGTCTTTGGGTTTCAAAATGTGTTTAGACGAATCCGTCAGCCTGACCGCAGTGATACCGGAGCCTCAGAAGTAACGTGCGTGAAACCACCACAGTGTTGTGTTTCGCCGTGCAAGTGAAGTTATCGGAAGCCCAATACTTCCAGTCTCCCAACCCCTCCCGTATCCTCAAATATCTGCAACCTTAATTCTCAAAAAACTGACAACACACTCAGAATTCTTCTAAAATTGCGTATCTCCATAAGTAGCGCTGATTGCTTACCTTCAGCTAAGCTGCCTGCTCGTTTGTCTTATTAAATATAAAAAGCTTAAAACTTTATAGAAGGACACCGAGTTTTAAAATGTATCTTATTTGCAAGTATGTAGCAATAGGCAAATATCTTTTTACATTTCATTAGTAATGTAATTATATTTTAATACAAAGCTGCAGCAGCAGCAGTGGGACTTTGAGCTCACTCGATCATTTTCACAATTTTTAAGTTGGCCGGTAAGGCGTGGCATTAAAAATTGTATGTATTACGTTATACCAAACTAGGGTTTTCTCCTGTGTCGTAGGTGCGTTAAAAACATACATTTTCACATACACGTCATATCTAGACCCGGAACAATAATTTGTAGATCACACAGTGCCTAGCTAGCGGCGACAACCGATCAGTTATGTAAGTATATTCATGATTAATTGTGTACCAATTAAAACATTAAAGTTACCATCAATTGTATTAAGCACTATCCCTACCAAGAGGTACAGTCGTAGACCGCTTGAAATCAAATTACGTACTATAAGACTTTATGCTAATTTATGCTTACATTTCTGTACTAGACAGTGCTTGCCTGTTACAAACGGAATTCATCAAATCAAATTATTCATAGTGAACTGTTATATTCAAACTGGGTGGAGATAATCTTAAATTGTACTATTTAGTATACATAGTTTATGTTTCGTTCGTGTTTTTAAATTCTGATTATTATCATACATACATAAAACAGTTACTCCTGCACAGTTTCACCTGCTTCTCAGTTACTATTCGTCGTAGTTTGTGTTTAATAGCCAATAGCCTTCCTCAATAAATGGTATTTTCAACACAAAAAATATTGTTAAATTCACACCGATCGTTCCGGCGATTAGCACGTTTAAAGCAAACAAACAAGCCATAATAGAATACTATTTTATCATTGCTAAAGATACAACATGAGTTAGTTTTAAGTTGTCAGAGTTAAAGTGAGTATTACATTTCATTTATATCTTTATGTTGTCCTGTAGGTTATACTCGCTTGTTTTGCACTCGGGTTCAAAACTTGGCAAGTACCAATGCAACTTTTTCTGAGTTACGTTTATGTAGGCACCTGTGATATACCTGAACTTATAGTGTCCAAGTTTAAGATCACCCATCCGCCTTGAGCAAGCGCGATAATGTAATTAATATTCAAACCATATTCTTGTAAGAAAAGGCCTTTGTTTAACGATACGTTGATAATGTGTGATTTCGTTGTACAACTTGACACTTCGGTTGCTAGACCCCTTGCTTGTCATTTGCTCTTGATTTTACTAACAAGGCGGGCAATAAACATATTTTGGTACTTAATATTCAGTGCTAAATCCAACAAAAAGAACATATCAGATTATAAATACCACCACAAATTCTATTTCAGTATTAATAAAGTTGAAATCGAAAATCCTTATAAAAATTAACCTGGTCCAAAAACCAAATGACATCTTAGGCTCGGTCGTTGCATTTTCAACTTTGTGACGAAACAGCATTCGTAGTTTATTGATGTTATCTTTCCACGTTTCTCGCTTAGCAAACAATAGAATGGTACCTCTGGCCTAAATAAACTCGTTCGATTGACGAATCAGAGACAAATGAATTGACCAACAGGTTGCATGATTCGTCGGATCGGTAGCCTCGACCCGACCATACGTCTTCTGGAACGATCGAATCTTGGTAATTAATTAGTGTTTTTTATTTTCGTTTAGCGATCCTTTTAGAGGATTGGGCATTTGTTTGTTGTTGGGCCCTTAACTTTTTGTGTTTCCTACAAATTGGGCGTTTGAGCTGTTTATAGATAGGGGGCTATTTTCAACATTCACTTGAGCGGAAATGATTCGACTAAATTCTCCCTAAATATAAGGTTGTTTATCTAAATGAGTTTATTGTTTTGTTAAGTTCATTTGGATTGATTATGTTGACTTCTCGTTGTTGACTGACTGACCCGAGATAATGAGTTCAATCTTCGGGCAATGCAATATGTTTTTGTTACGTTTGCTGCCTTTGCTTTTGTAGGTACTTATGGAGATTATGAATGTAATTCAAAAAAGCTAAGTGTTAAATTTGATAAATTTTATTCCACCGGAGTCTTTAAATTTAATTTTCATCAGTTAATAAATATTTCTTTAATACTATCCAGCTACCTGTGTCTTGCACAGAAGTCAAACTATATTTCCTAAATCCCCCTTAATTTTTCACAAGAACCTTCTATTGATATACCTAAACATAACAAAAAAAAAAAAAAAAAAATAGAAATACAAGTCAGTTCAGCTGTTCTCGAAATTTGTGGTTAGTAAAATAAAGAATAATAAACAGTGCGAATCATAAAATACAAGAAAACACAAATAAAAGGGATAATTAACAAGATAATTGCAATAAAAATGATACACATTCTAAATTTATGGACTGCTGACACGAGAACTATGTTTCTGTTATTATTAGAATAGGTGAGATTGTTAGAACGCACGAAAATATGTTGTTACGGGAATCATTAGCCATTCTAATCATGAATGGAAGCTGAATGGAATTATCGAGAGGGTTTCCATTAAATGACCTGTATTTGACTGCATGTTTTTTTAGTGAGGGGAAAATCATCAAATGACTCCTCCCACCTTGGGTCGAGTGGCAGGGATTGTCAGACCCTTACGGACTAAAAACCCCCCGTTCCTTCTTCTGCCCTAAGCCAAGGCTCAGGTACCTCATTGCGCTTACCCCGCAACCTTGGCTTAATATCAGCCCAATAAGCCTTGTGTATGTGAATTTGTAAGAAAGCAGAAAATTTTATTGGGTTTAAGGTTTCAGGTAGAAACTGTTTACATTGGTGTTGTTGTAATAGTTTGAACATCAAAGTGTACTTACACAGTATTACACAGGATAGCTGTTTTTATAATAACTATCGTGAGCCATACTAAATTAACTAAAAATCGCGGGTTACTTACGTGTAGGTATATATTGAGAAAAAGCGCGACAAGAGACATGAGGAAGAACCCCTCTGTGGTTCGAAACTAGTAGAGCTTTTTCTCAATATATACACGTGAGTAACCCGCGATTTTTAGTTAATTTAGGATAGCTGTTGCCTGCAGCATAATCAACGAGATTTAAGGAAAACATTAAAGACAACGTGTTCCTTGAGGCCAAGCACACACATCACTTCAAATCAAACAAAGATCTCAAATCACATCACATCACATCATCACCCTATACCAGTGTGAGCAACAAGCAAAAGGTACGGACGTTAATCACCATGCTTACTCAAGGCTGCTAAGCAATTTCTATTGCACATTCAAGATTTTGCTGCGGATTACTTGCCAGGCTTTACGAGGCTTTACGCCCGTACTTCTCATACATGAAGAGCTGTAACCTCCAGCCAATCATAATATCATCTGGGCCACTATGACAAACAAAGGATCTAATATTAATAATTGAGTAAATTTCGTTTCATAAACTAAGGATACATTTATTTCTGCCCACGCGAAACCTAAAAGTCATTGTAAAGCCCATAATGGTTTTCACAAAAGTTAATAAATAAACACAAAACAGTCACATAATAAATCAAGGACCAAAATAAACAGAATTGACTGACGAAACCCACGTCGATAATAAATCATTTACATAATAAATATAAATATTACTTAAAATCATTGCTACAGTATAAATAATGATAGGTCGGTGACCTTGAACGGAAAAGGGCCATTAATTCTTGTCTCTTCCCTGATAGAATTAATGTGTAAACAATAAGGGAGTTTTCACACGCTCCCATTTTTAGGGTGGCCGGTACCGAGTGGTATGCCTATAACTACATGTAAGTTGATTTTCACACGCACCTATACGTATTGATATTGCCCTCCCCCTCCTACCTTAAATGGCATGAATTTAACTACGTTTTGCTTGTAAAGTTATTCTAAGTTTATTTCGTGTTCGATTTATAATTTATTTAGGAAGTGGTAATTTTTTTGTAGTTAAGCATAACAGCGTCATCCTTTGAACTTGTATTTAATAAAAAACCAAGCTAGATTTATACTTCAATTTAATAAAACACAATCCAGTTTCAAATCGACGCCATAATTAATCCCCTACAAAAACTTAAACCAACGCTTGAAACCGCATCGGACCTAAAATAATACCCTGAGAGACCCATTCAACCTACACAGAAAGCCATGTTAAGATTAGTAAAACAAGAAATTTATGGCACTCAAGTGGTGTATAAAGGTGCGCAAGTAATTCGTACTTCACATAAAAATATGCAATAAACAACGGGCTAATAAAACCCGAGGGACATCAAAAAACTTTACACTTTTTACGATATGTGATATATGGTTGCTGAGGGTCTGAAGCCTAGTACATAGATGTGTTTTACGACGGTACAAAGGAATTTTGTCTACTGTGTTGCCGCTTTAGACGCGTCTGGCGTGAAAACCTGTGCTTTTACCCTAATTTACTCTGATGGGAGGTGGTTCTGAAAGGTGTCAACAGGACGTTGACCTACATTTCGGACTTTGCCTAGTATGACGTTAAACCACCTTCTGTTTCTAGTTTTCTGGAGTTTTTGGGGAACACGGATTTAGCACGGTTTTTGTGATGTACCGCATAATAAAACGATATGGAGGTATCTACGAAGAGTACTGAAACTTTAAGAGTGTCATAGTTTTCTGGGTCTTTTGTGAACACTATAGCACATTTTAAGTTTCCTGGCAGTTATTGAAATTGTAAAATAAAATTGAGTTTAGTCTTAAACACGAGATCTCAAACAGCTACATCGTTTTTTCTCTATAAGCCAAGAACAAATGATACAGCTCTATTTGGTCCTATAATCAATTTCATAGAACTCCTTAATGTACAGTCAGTACAAATGAAGTAGTTCAAACTGGATGAAAGTGGTTACAACTGCTTCGCTTTTGGATTGAACGCAAATTGTTCCTAAATTTGCTTTCAGTTAACTTAGATTACTCTGTATTGGCTTGCCTTAGTGCAGTAGTAATTGAGTTCTCAACGAAATGGCCAAAATTGGATTGGTAGGCATAGTCCATTTCTAATGTAGTGCAATTATTGCAAGAAATTGTCAATAAAATGCTTAAAGTCTTTAATTTGAGTATTTAATTTTTTAAACTCGACAAAACCAGTTTTTAAATCGCACACACACAGAAACTCTTGCCCTTATTTATCATGCAAATTTATTTCTTTAAGTTTCAACGCACAACGCGCAAACGCACTATAAAAACAATGTTGAACACATTAAACAAATAAGACCGTGGAAAAATCTCGTAAAACTATTTGAAACATACGCACAAACTTTTCGTTTGGTACCCAAAACTTTTATAAAGGCATTTCAGCTCACATTTTAAGCAAAGCCTTCCATTACCGTTCCTAAACTTATTTGTGGCCCATAACTCGTCAAATATGTTGCTTTAAGCACACAAAAATGCACCTTAAATTACAGGGTTAAAGTTGACTTTTTATTTGGCACACAATGCGTGCAGAAGAGCTCGACGCGGTGAAAGAATATGCGTGGCCATCGCTTCCGAAAAATGTCGTTTATCAAAGGAAATGAGACTCTATATTTTGGGGAGTGAGTCTGAATTTGTATGGTTGCGATTTTCCGTGGGGTGGGCTAATCTTCCAGTCAGCATCTCTGACGGTCGCTAACTCTTCAAAGTGCTATCTGGGAGGCTTATAGCTAAATGGAACACAACTTTTTCATTCAGGCAGGGCTTCATACAGAAGAGTGTAAATTGGCGAAAAATCCAGGATCAAAGCTGATAATTTTTCGCTATAATTTCCAACCGTTTCTGTATTTCAGTAAATTTATTTTTAAGTTGCATTGCATAAAAATATAGTGCTAAGTTTTCTATCCGTAAATTGTGAATCGACTATGAATTAACTTGACTGAAAATACTTCACAACTAAAGCCACCTTAAAAAGAACCAATTTTAAGTCGAAGCGACCCTCAAAAAGCACAGTGTCTTTATAAATTTTGAAAACGGAACACACCGTTCCTTCCAAATCAGCTGTTACCGGCAACTGGCGTAGCGTGTCCGCTCGGGTGTTTCCGCTGGGTGTCGGTCCGACGACGTCCGGTTGCAACATTCGAAATACGAAATTCGTAAAACGTCGGCTTGGATCTTGGCAATCGCTGCCGATGGCATGTGTTGGTCGGAAGTAGGGGAGGTATGCTCACGTACCAAATTTGAAATTTATGAGTTGGGAATTTCTAGTACATGATTGGCCTGTCGATTCTCGAACCGTGTTAGCACTGCCGCTACCTGTGTCCAGGCATGCAGGTGTAGACAACAGCACAAATGCGGATTATAATAGAATTTTTCAACATTCTGGACTTCTGTAGAGTAAAAACAAAATCCTTCACAGTTTTTAATTTTACCAATTAAGTTTATCTCTGTATGTCTTTTTTTAGTGTTGCCCAATAAATTTAGAGGCCTGTAACGACGGTTTTGTTGATAGAGAATAAAGGTCATAGACCTACAACATTTTATTTGGTTTTCTACAGACTTCTTGATGAATTTCGTGCGTTGGTGTTGGTGTTGAAAGACTTTATAAATTGAATTTGAAAATCAATCTTAAATATGAATTACCTTAAGAACATCCATTTGTTATATGTTTACACAAAACTAGGGCAACAAATAAAACATTCGATTCAAATCAAATCACAATTCAATAGCAAAGCTGAGATCTAAACGGAATTCTATGGAAAAATCATTCCTGACACCACACGGCGTGATACGACAAAGTGATGAAAACCTGCGTCGATATACAGGGTGTCCTTTAATATAGCTTAATGGAAGAGATACAGGATGATGGAAAACAAATGCCTCCGGCCGGCTCTAACTCCGTCGCTTGGGGCTAGGAGAACAGCGTTGAAGAGACCCGTAATCCACGCACCATGACTTTTGTCACCGCAAAAATGACTTTCAATTTATCCATTTACAGTTCAATTTTCTATGGCACATGTCGGATTTAGTTGTCCCTTTTTGGGAATAGAAAGATTAGGTTTATTGAGGTGAATGTATGATTTTATATATATGCAAGTTTATGATGGATTTCCGTCGACAGTGAATTGAACTTCCCCAGAGAAAATATTTTTTCTTCATCACGTGAAATGTAGTCTCTAAGGAAAATTACGTATGGCGTTTTTGTTAGAGTTTGGAACCATGCCCGATGAGTAGCAGTAAGGCCTTTATTATATGGTAGTCATAAAAAACTGGGGAGAATAGCTTGTTATTCCTATAGGACATGCTCGACGAATATTCATTCGTACTACATAATTAACGACACTATAAAATGAACTTTATAGCTTCCAATTCTTAAACATTTTAGACTAAAATTGTTCAACAAACACCAACCAGTAACTAACTCTACTGCAGGTACTTAAATTCTAAATTACTTTCGACATAAATTTCAATCCTCTTTCGAAACAAAGCAATTTTATTTTAAGAGTAATAAATCTCAATTCTTGCGTCGTTTTCCGTTCGCAATTTTCATGGCCCCAATCGTGGTGTTGTATTATGCCCTAGACATTTCTTGTAACGATCTAGTCTAGATATCTCTTTGTGGTGAGCCCTGTAGCTGTGACGGTATTTCACACCATCCTTGTCTGTCTTGTATTGATAGAAAGGGATGGATAAGCGTCGGTAAGCACTCAAAGTTGTTTATGGCAGCTATTAATATTTGTTTAGTGGCTCTTTGTTTGAGGGTTTTATTACAATTTTATTTAGCGTTAGGTGATCTGGTCCTTCGATTCCGTCTAGTTTATCAGCTGTTGGTATTATTTATGAGATGTGGATAAGAACCATTGCCAAGTTATCATCTATCTAATAGATTGACATTTCCAAATTGGTTCGTATGATAAATAGGTGTCTTGATACTATCTTTTTTTCCTAAAAGATAGAAATACTTTGAGGAATATTTTATTAGGTTGCGTCGTTTCATAGCGAAGGAATATTGTTCCGTTGTTTTATTTTCAACCAATGGATCAACTGAATTTTATTTTGTGTTGAGTTATATATACACTAAAAAACAAAGTTCTATAAATTTATTTTTGAGCTAATATGACCTAATTTCCAACTCTGTATAACGGGGCATAAAATTTAATGCTAATATGACATCTCTTGATAGTTTGGTTATTTTTAGTCTTATTATCATTCAGCTCAAAAAAAAACTTGGTATCATTCATTTCCTTTATAAAAATTGATTGTATTGTGCTGTTTAGCCAGTTTTTCTGTTTGCATCACATAACTTGTCATGATAAAAGGAAAAGCCGTGTATTTCCACATCGATGCAGACTGACAGACAGATGAACAGTGTGACAAGCGTAGCGGAATGCCTCCACATGTACATAATATGTCTATGTATATGTTACTATTACTTTTTTTTGTAACAGAGTACCTTCGATAGCACGTTAAACTGTCGATTCCAATTTTATATGAATAAAAAAAATTAAAGTAAAATATCATTTATTTCAATTAGATCCTTAAAAATGTTAAAGATATAAATAGTCAGTCTATCTTTCAGTCCTCTTAGTGAAGCTATTTGCTCGTTCGGAACTGTGGATTGCGATGGAGAATACCGAGCAAGAATCTCCATGGTTACTCTTTTTAAATCAGTTTCACATAAATATTCGTTATACAAACAGTTGGTAATTATGTAAGAACAATGACGATGAATGCTGGCGATACTTATTGCGAATATCTATCTGTAGTGGATTGTGGAGTCTCTTATTTAAATCATGATGTTGATTTTATTTTATTTTATTTATTTATTGTGCTGTGGCGGGTTTAATAGCTGGTTTGGTGGCTCGTCCAGTTAAACATAGGGTAATATGTAAAAGTATGCGTGATATAATTGTGGAGGGATTTTTGACATAACGAATGTAATGTATGAAATAAAAATATTGATATTCTCAATGGGTTTACTTAATTTTTTGGCAAATAACAATGTGTGTACTAGTGAGAAAAAAAAGATCCACTAAAGATAACTATTTATTTAATTATTAAAAAATGTTTTTTTTTTCTGTAGCGTTTTGTCAATGCCTTTCTGTAATGGCCGATATTTGGATTGTATCGTAAATGTATTAGGGAACGAACTTCAATAACCTTTAAATCCAAGGTTTCTTCTAAACCAATCAACATTAAAAATCGTAGTATTTTAAAATCTGATTCTTGAATCAACACACATTTTTGCTTTATCTGCCTAATGATCTCAATCAAAAATTGTTGGAAAAATACTGCAATTCATAAATTCTGATCTCGAATTTATTGGAAGCCATATTATTTCTAACACCATGATCGAACTGAAGGATGCTGGGATTTATCTCAATTCCCTATCTAAAGATAAGTAATCCTCACTGAAAGGATTTTCTGCTATCTCCATTCTTCGGATAAATATAATAAAAGATTTCGTACTTTAGACGTAGCATCAGAAATAATGCTAAGGGTGTGTTCATATTACAAGCGACGATTTGAAATGTTATTGTATAGTAGATGCTCGAGAGTTGGTTTTTTTTTATGTCGGCAAACGAGCAGACGGATTACCTGATGGTTAGCAATCAGCGCCGCTCATGGACACCCGCATCGGAGCAATTACGAGTGCGTTGCCGGCCTTTTAGGGATTAGGGATTTGGAGATTTAGGGATTGAGGAGAGATTGGGGGCGGGGAAGGATTGGGCCTCCGGTAACCTCACTCACACGGCGAAACACAACGCTGTGGTTGTTTCACGCCGGTCTTCTGTGAGGCCGTGGTATCACTCCGGTCGAGCCGACCCATTCGTGCCGAAGCATGGCTCTCCCACACTTTGGCTTTGGGCAATGGTTTGGGCAGATCTTGGACATTTATATTGTGCATCATGTTACGATGCACATTTCCAAGGTCATCAGCTGATTACCGGACATTGCGGGTTTAAGTAAATAAATTTGATGAAGCAATCGCCACATTTTTCTTGGGATTCGTTACATCGATGATTTAGCTGTTCTGCAAGTTAAGAATTCTCTTAGCATTGCTATTTTTATTTATTTATTTATTTAATAATTTTTGTACACACAGTAAGTTGGACAAGAAAAATAATACAACAATTAGGTACAAAGGCACAGCTTATTTCTTCAGAAATCTCTTCCAGCAGGCCCGTTATGGGATTGGGACAGGGTTTTATGTTATTTTGAGGCTAAAATTCAATTGGAACAAAAAAATCTCCCATGTTGTTCCTGATATTGTTTCCTGTAAGTTAACAATATTTCTGCCCCTACCTGCACGCTGTGTATCGTACAAATATTTGTTCCGATCGAAACCGCTGTGTGGCGCATGTGTCGTTTGTTGTCATGTCAAACAAGTTAATATGGTAGTTAATATTCTTTACAAGTTTTATTGGTGTTTCTACCTATACCTGTGTCTTTTAATATGAATGTTTTATTATTAACGTATTTCCTCAGGGTATATTTATGTCTGGTTATCATCATCATCATCAGCCTATAAGTGCCCACTGCTGAGCAAAGGCCTCTTCTCACACGGAGAAGGTTTTGAGGATTAATCACCACGCTTGCTCTATGCGGGTTGGCGATTTCATACTTATAATTAGTAATTATAAGTCCAGGTTTCCTCACGATGTTTACCTTCACCGTATGTCAGTGGTGTCTAAATAATCATAGAAGGTACATATAATTCGGAAAAAGTCACATTAGTGGTCCTGAGGTTAAGGAGCCCGCTTCTCATGCAGGAGGGGTGCGTGGATGTGGGTTCGAAACCTGGCAAGTACCATAGTGTGATTAAAACGTTTAAAGATTTATAAGAATGGTTTTAAGCTTACGACCCATCAAAGCATTGTTTCATTATCAAAACTCAAATCGTTATTATTTACCAAATCTATTTTAAACGTTTATCGTTTTACTTAATCACTTAAAACTGGGCCTTATAACTGTGCAAGACAGCTCAAAATCATTCATAACCTCATTGTCTGTGTAAACAAAGCCTAACAATTTTACTTTATCATTCTTCATTTTATCGTCTTGCGTCTTATCTAACAGTGTGCTAAAAGGTTTTAAAAACAGATGTGTAGGGAAAATGTCTGTCGTGCAGATTTTATGCCAAGCTGACGCGTAGGCGGCAATGTGTTCCACGATTTATTCTTTTACGAAGCGTTTTGAATGCCTTTGTAAAATCTGCAGCTGTTTGCATGGCGTGTGCCTCTACGATAATGTTTTAAAGGAATCAGGTTCTGCTTAGCGTGAGCTTTGAATTTCTTATTGTTTTATTATAATGCATTTACCTAAATGACTGGTATATGGACGCCTTTTTATTATATTCTTGGAGCTCAAAAGCAGTGTTTGCCGCCTATTAAAATAAAGCGTCTAAGAGTTTAGATTCTGCTTTAAAAATGTTTGTGCATGACATTTTGATCCTTCCTTCTTCCTTCTTTTCTTCTTTTATTTTATTATTTCTTTTGTAGTGTTCTGTATTTGAATATTGATCACTCGAAAGTGGCACTACCTACCTAAGACCCAAAGCCCAACACACATAGCCAATTAGGGGCAACATATATACTTATAGCATACATACACTAAATAAGTCCGTAACCCCTCCATCGAACTCTCTTGCCACCAGTAAATTAGCACGTAATATACCCCACTAATCCAGCACTGGAGCTATCGATAAAGTGATCCGGTAGTTTAACCGGCCATCCGGCATTACTGACGGTTATCCGCCGCTTCAGGGTAATACCGACGTCGGTCCGGCTGATCTACCAGCTGCGATGTGTTAAACCCGTGTAGGAACGCTTCTATAAACAACACCATCCAGAATTGTCGGAACTTTAAATTCATTTGTTTTTTAAATTACTATTTTGTTGAGTTTTTTTTTAATTCGATAACCTGGAGTGCATTACCTTAACCATCATTAGATCCTCATTTTTATCTTTGCTAAAATTCATCAATATCAGTTTAAACAATTCTGTCATAATACAATGTTGATAATCATGAATCGTCAGGTTAACTTCTTATTTTTCTGATAGTAACATTTGGATGTTTGTCGTGGAGGTTCGGAGGTTAGGCATTTCTTCGGCACGGGCAGGTTCAAAACCTGACAAGTATCTGTAACACGAAGACGTGCATCATTTTTTTCCCGTACCCAACAGCCCTATAATACACCAATGTGCCTTTTTTTGACACCCCTTACATACGGCGAACGAAAACATCGTGATGGAACCTATTACCTTGGTATATTAAATATAACAAGAACAAAAATTTTTTGATGATACGTTCAAAATCGCTAATTCTCCTTGAGCAAGCTTGGTATTTAAAGATTCCTCGAATCTCCGTGTGAGAAGTGGCCTTTGCCCAATAATGGGTATTTATCTATAGGCCGATAATTAAGATGAAAATTTTTGGACTACTTTCTACAGATACACGGCATCTGATAATATGTAATAACTGTTTAACCCTTAGCGTAGGTGGCATACACATTAAAAATAATTACTTTTATACGCTTTCTAAGATTGGCCTCGAGACGAGATGAACCAACTCACCTTAGTAGGTTTAACCTAAAAAGAGTCTGTGCGTCTGTAAAACTATTTTAATAAGAATTGTTTTTCTTTAATTTTCAAACGCAAACGTGACGAAAATCTGAAACTTAGTTCAAAGAAAGCACTTGAGATGGATTTATATTCATTCAAAATCTAATTTAATTATAATATTAATGTCTGTGTTTTCAAATTAGCTTTAGAACCTGTCTCAAGTGCTGTGAAGTAATAACAAAGTTAAACTTAAGTATCTTTGTTGTACTAACGCATTGCAATAATAATAATAACTTAATCGTAGTTTTTATATAAGTTGCGAATTTATTTTGCTTCGACTGATTATCTTATGTTTTTACACCAATTTCCATTTGACTGAGAGCTGATTTTTCAGTGGTTAGACTAAAGTTACCTGGGGAATAATTATGATGCTGTCGCAGTCAAAATGTTTGTATAAGACACTGACAGCAACAATTTTATTCCTCAGATAAATTTATCTGACTATTGACAAATCAGCCCTAAATGAACTAATTATAGATCAATTAAAAGTTTAAAACTTTCTTTCAATGCAAATGAATATGTTGTTCAAACTGCGGAGCCACGGCTGAACCAGGTAAAGATATTAACTAAAAATCGCGGGTTACTCACGTGTAAATATTGAGAAAAGCTCTACTAGTTACACGTGAGTAACCCGCGATTTTTAGTTAATTTAGTATGTCTCACGATAGTTATTATAAAAACAGGTGAAGATATATTTCAAAGACTACAAGTCTTAGAAAGTACATCATATATGTACATAAATCGATAGAACTTACATTGTTACTTATTAGGACAACCACAAGCTACCATTCCATATCATTTGTACCATTGTTTATTACAATCAATAATAAGCAATGTAATTGAACCACTTGTCGCAGTTTCAGTCTACGCACGGAATAATTCAATGCGTATCCGACGATTGTTGTTCCAGCACTAAATGTATGGTGTAACATTATGATTGTGTATTTGCAGTTAAAACCACAGTACTTGATGAGACAATCCTCGTGCCTTCTGATGTTTTTGAAAAGAAAGTATATTCCGGGGAGACACGATTTGAGTCCTTTCCACGATCGTACCACCAGAGGATTTTTTATGGTATATGTCGGCAAACGAGCAGACGGATTACTTGATGGTAAGCAATCTGCACCGCCCATGGACACCCGCAACACCAAAGGTGTTACGAGTGCGTTGCCGGCCTTTTGGGGATAGGGGTTGCTGATATAAGGATTGGGAAGGAATAGGTGAAGAGGAGGGTTTGGGCCTCCGGTAACCTCACTCACACGGCGAAACACAACGCTGTGGGTTGTTTCACGCCGGTATTCTGTTAGGCCGTGGTATCACTCCGGTCGAGCACTCCGGTTGGCAAAACGTCATCGCTTCGTGGTAAATATCCCACCCAAACGCATAAAGCGATATAGACGCTTCCAGTTTTAGAATCACAACCGCTAATGAGTGGATTTTTTTGACAGAGTCTGTGTTCCGCAAAGGGTATATAACCTGTGTGTCTTCAAGGCCCGAGTAAATAGGTTGCTTATGTGTGTGCTCCATCGTAGGTCGCATCATCGCTTACGGCCAAGCTTGATAAATGCCTACCAATTACAAAAAAAAAAAAAAAAACAAAAAATAATTCTTAAAACAAATAAAAATATAATCAGTATTTGTCTACAGTTTTTAATGTATAGTCAACCAGCTCTTTATTGTACTCGATAAATCCATAACATTAACAAATTCAAAATGTTTACAAGTATTTTGTGAGTATTGCAATAAGATTACTAAGTAACAAAAGAATGAATTACAATATTTTAATAATATTACTCTTTGTTTCAGGTAAATTACACGGGAGCTTCTTTCTGAAAGTATTCATAAAATTCATGAGACGAGGTAACAAAAGAATTTAATTTCTATAGTATATATTTTTTTATAATTGCAACATTCATTACGCCTTAAAATAATTTGTTGCTAGGTATGTTTTGTTATTTAAATGAAAAAAGTGACGAGGGTGAACTTGTAACGTTTTTATTTTTCTACTCAAATTGTGTTTGTATAAATATAAAATTATGACGTTTTTTACAATTTAATTTTTAGCTTTGAGAACTGTGAGACATGTAAATTTGTGAAATATGTTATGCAGTTAATTTTTAATGGATTTAACAAGTTGTGTTTAATAGTGTGATATTTGGTGTAAGTACCAATATATGTAAATATATATATAAATACTTGTTTACGATTAATAACTAAAGTTTTAGGGAACAGCGATTAAAGTTGTCATCAGAAAAGGACAATCCTCCAACCAGCCCAGTTGATCATTCCTGGCGGGCTACTGCCTAACAGAACGTTGGGATTTTTTATACATGCTAATCTGTGTACTTCACTTGTGCAATTTTTAACGTTCTTTGACGTTCATATTTTTGCTGTCAACATTTTTTTTCAAGACATTAATAAGAGATATGTTTTATATGTATCAGTTCTATGCTTACTTTTAAAGTAGCTCATAGCTCAACGGTATTGATACCACGACCTTGAGAAAACCGACGTAAAACAAATACTTGCGCTAATTTCGCCTTGTGATTACTTTTTTATATCTTTCTCAAAGTCATTTCGACATCTCCAAAATATTGCTTTTGTTTTATACATACTCGTAGAAATTCATAACGAAACGAAACTATAACTACATACAGTTAATAGATATTGATCAACGAAGTGCTTCATACTACTATCAGCGAAGTACCCTTATAAAGTTCATCAACCCCACTCGATTTGAGTATGAAATGAAGACACGTATATCAAAGTTTCAATTGTAACAATTAGACTTATGATCGTATTGTTGTCTGCCATATCTCGGATAGTGAAAACTTTGTCTTACCATCAAATCGTCAAGGCAACTACGTATAACATCTCTTCTGAGAGTTATTAACGTGGCGTGTGTTTTCATACAACTTTTCGAAACTAAAATCTTTAACAACTACTGAATTAATTCTTTGTTAATTAAATTGTACATGATATTTATACGTACATTAGTTTTAAAGTAAATGACTAATGGTAATATGGTAATAGATATGTACGGTTGATGACATTGACATTGGTAAAGTTAGAATTACGCGCTTTTTTTTAATAATTGCTAATGCTTCATTAATCAATGTAACTTTTATACAGCAACGAAAATATTTTTGCTTCGAATGAAAATGTGTTAAAGACCTGCCAATAAAACTTAAAGAATCTACAATAATGTAAAAGCCTAGGGCTTTTATATTCTGCGTACGTTTACTAAGTGTTAATTAATTTAGTGAAAAGCAGTTTCTTTTGCTTATAAAGCAGCAAACGCGAGGCGTTACACTTACATTATTGCAGATTCTTTAAGTTTACTAAAATCTAAATTACTAAAAATTACTAAGTGTCACTAAAATCGGTTTGTATTACTATGGTTTGGGACTCAAAAGATTGTATGGAAACCCGCACCACAAACATGTTCGACGTAATCCTACCAAACTTAGATTGTTACAAGATGAAATAGATAGTTGGTTATTAAATTATTTCGAACATTGTATTATGAGTTATAAGTCTTTATTATGATTGTAGTTAGTTAAGTAATATTATATACATAGATTAAGCATTCGTAAATGAATTTAATGTCCGCTGTGTAATATTTTGACATTTTCATCGAAAAACCGTTAACAATAAGATTCCCATACATATTGTATTTTAAGTGTGGGGAGTAAGTACATTATAATTCTTTTACATGTGGGAGAACCAAGTTTCGGTTCAAAAGGACCGGCTTCACTTGAGTTATACCACTGAGTCACAGTAAACAAACTACAGTGTTGCGTTTTGTTGCATGAGTGAGGGCACCGTAGGAGACCTAATCTCTAAGAGATTCCCTCCCAGGAAGGGGAACCTTGGAACACTTAACACGGAAAAAAAGACGCTAGAAATTCCCAACGTACAATTGTTGTGCAGTAGCCCTCTGGGCAATATCAACTAGCCTGATTGGAGGTTCAGGATCAGGATTCATTTTCCGACCTTACGAAAGTCTACTTTCTGTTCTCTAAACAATAAAAAAACCAGTTAAAGTTATCAGGAAAAAGCTTTGACGTACGACGACCTTCCTTTTTTACCACTTCACTAACGACATTTTCATATTAATAAACAGCAAAAAAAAACCAGATACGACCGCACAATTTACATAAATGTAAGCTCGCTGTTACATTACCGTTCTTTTGCAAAAAACATTGAGACTTCATTTGCATCGTAACCATATTTTTTTGGGTGCCACAGTAAGAGAACATACGGATCCAAATTTGGTGAAAGATTTTGTTTGAAACACACATAAAATTGAGCAAGAAAGGTTGGTAAACGTATAGTACTTTATATACAAACATTTCTTAGCCTTAGATAAGATTGGTTATTAGAAGAAACTAAGAAAACTCACTAATTTAGAACAATGAGATAGAAAGATATTGTTTTTCGTTAAAATAAAATGCCAGTATATCAAAATACCTATTATTTTCAAGATATATTTTGAAAACGCTATCAATTTAATTCTATACATAATTACACGCGCGCCCGCACATTCGACAAGCCCCTGTGTTCCCACGTTATAAAATATCTAGTACGTATCACATCTTTGCAAAATCACATCACTACATATTCCTGTACATAATAATTCAAGGGAAAACATGAATTATTCATTACCTTTTCCAAGTTTTACTAACATTTTTTGATACCTGTTACTGTGACTTGTAACTGAAGGAATGTTTCGGGATGAGCCGTCAGGGGCGCACACAGAGTCTTACAAAAATTCGGTGTTATAAATCATGACAAGCCGTGTATACCTGTATTGTGTTGGCAGTCCTTTTCTTTTTTTATTTAGTAGTTTAATTTTTATTTTTGAGGTTAGACGAATTTGTGTTTGTGTGGGAGTATTTTTGTTAAGTTTTTTCTGTATTTTATTGTGTTTTAAATGTAATGAATGTGTTGTTTATCATCATCATTTTACAAAGGTTAACTTACCAGGATTGGAAACAATACCCTTCTTTTTGGAAGGCGTCTTTTATTAGGGCCATCACATTTTTTAGTATCGGGTGCAATATTTAGATTATGTTATTTTGTTTAATAAAAATATCCAATTTTTTATAACCATATTTCAGTACATATTTTTGAATCTTGTGAAAGACACATACCTACCTAAACATTCTATTTCATTCCTTGAACCAAAGTAATAAAACTTTACTATGAAATAAACAATACTTCTCTGAAATATCAATATATTTGCTGAATCTTAAACTATCTTTTCCTTCACTATACCTTACCTATCTCTGTTCAATCAATTTCATAATTATTATGATCCGCTTTCGTTCTTGAAAGCTATTGCAAAACAAATCTTTGATGGAATTGATTCCAAGACTCTCGTTTATTGTCTATCCAAACGCGCCCTCGATGGTAAAATTATCAGTACTTTCGACTTTCATACGAATTTGTTATTCTTTGTTCAATTTTATCAGTTAGTAACGTGTTGGTTCTACACAGTTGTTAGGTTCTTGTTTCTAATTCTAGTTAAGGGAAATAATTCGTTTTGATCAACCCGAGATTCTTAGTAATTCGGAAAATAATTCACTTAATTAATTGTTTATAGGATTTATATAAATATTATTCTGTTTAAATTAACAATCATTGAAGTGGAATTTCTTGCCGGAGTCTGTGTCTTCAGAGGGGTACATCCTGGTTGTGTGTTAAGTGCATCTTATCTCATCGATAGGTCTTATAGGCCTACACTTTTCAACCAGGCAAGTAAGCAACGCAGAACTATTAAGAATAAAAAAACATATTATTTATATACAACAGAAAGAAAAAGGTTGATCTGCTTGCCGCTGTACCTCATACAGTCAGTCATATTCTTATGCTAATGTGGATCTCAGCCGATTTGAGGGTTGGAGAGTTGGGAATGCTTTTAACTCGACTTTTGGGAATGGTGGAGAAATAAGTTGGTGGATTAGAATTTAGGCTGGCTGTCTCTGAATGTAGATGGAGTTGGTTTATTAGGTTACATACATGATTGAAGTGAATTGCTAGCAATTTGTTTTTCTTGAAATGAATAGAATAGAATTTACTTCGCAAAAAATAATCTTTACCAATATTATAAAGAGGTAGTTTGTAAGTTTGTATGTAAGGGGAAATCTTTGGAACCAATGGGCGGATTGCTATAATTCTTTCACTGATAGCTACAATGTTCCCGAGTGCTATAGGCTATAAAACATTATGCTACGACCAAACGGAGCTTTTTTAAAAATAACCAAAACAACTACCGCGTAATGGAATCTGTCAGTACTTGTGCCGAATCGGCTGCGCGACTTGACTGTGTGTTACTGTGACTTGAAATTAATAGAACTGTTTTTAGTTAGGTTTTGTAATAAGAAAAAGAAAAAGCTTTTAAAAAATAAACACTTATAGGGTTAGTGAAAAGACAGTGTACCAATTAAATTGAAAAGAAAGAAAATAAAGTTTATTTATATTTATTTTAAATAAATTAATAAACTTACAAAATAAAATATATTGCGCAAATGTTTATTGGTATTACTCAAAGAGCATATTATACTACTCATAAAGTAAGTAAGCATTAAATCTAACTTAATGCTTGATTGCCACGAGCGTAAGGTATTAACTGTACACATTTTTATTACTTGGAAACCGTAATTACATCGTGTTTAATGAGCCGGCACCGTAAACGGCCCGTAAACAATATAGTTACATTAAATAATCACAATTGCTGGTAAGCTGTTATTTTTTCACGACGTATGTATATAAAAATGAGTTTTTTTTGCTGTTGTCGTAATTTGTTTCTTTTTGTGTCGTAATTAAATTCTCTTTCGGTTGTCACGTTTTTTTCATTCTTTTTTTAACATTTTTTAAATTTACAATCGTTGTAGCCTGCGGTTTTAAAACACCATCGTAATGTAATACTAAAACTTGGACTGAAAATCTCACTTTAATTTTTTTTATTATAATTTTAATACACATCTGAGTAACAAAACAGCTCTAAATTAATAAGGACTATCATTAACTCTCTCAATTGACCTTAAAAAAAGGAGATTCTGTTTGACCTGTATGTATGAATATTTTTCTGCAATATTCTAGTCACTATTTGCTGAAATAATTTTGAGGAGCAGGTTATAAAATATTAACCGACTTTACAAGAGAAAAGTTCTTGGTTTCATACTCATATATTTGTATACCTATGTATATTAGTTTGCGATTATCTCGCAATTGTTTGAACAGATTTTGGTGTGTTTTTTTTTGTAAAAAAGCGCATTTATAGGTAATATTCAGTATTAATTTCAGGTTAGGTAGATTGGCTAATAATTCAAGGAAATAGCCTTCCGGTCTCTACTACCCCAGATTCGATAACTACCGTGAAGGTTCAGATTTCAGGCTGAAGTTATTAATTAGTGCACGCGTCGTTAGGCGTTCAGCCTCAACGTCGGGAACACAATGAAACGACGTTTACCAAGAATTATATACATTTTACCGTTTAATAACAGGACTGAAGTCTAATTATAAAGCTTTGAAGTTAAAAATTAATGTTTTATTTGTTTTTATAAAGAATGACTTTCTAGAAACCAGTGCTAAAAAAACAGTTGTGTCGGGTCTTTTAGAAAAAATATAATATGATGAATAGTTCAGTGTGTTCCATTTGGTAAATTATCATTTTCCGTTTTAAATGAAAATTCAACGATTTATCAACGAAATACAAAAAAAATGTGATAGTATTTTTTCCATTTTCAAAATATTTTTATACCAAATTTTAAAACACTTCCTTCAAAAAAGACTAAGATAAATATAACATCGGCCGTCGAACGGTCTCGGCACCAAGTTTAATAGGGCCTGACAGATTTCAGACGCACTTACCCGCTTTCAGGAGATTAATGATGCGAGTTGCCACTAAATTCATTACTTATAGCGGTTATGTTAAGTCTTACACTTGCTTTACTTAGACTCGGTTTATTAATAAATGTAAAAATGTATTTTTGTGTGTGTTTTACGTGATGTTGGTTAATTTATTGTTTACAAGTCGTCCGTCCTCTCGCTCGCTCGCTGCTCCTCACGCTAGTTCAACTATCTAAGCGTCAGTCATTTGTTTTTTCAGCGAGGAGTGACGATATGTTTGCTGATTCCAAATTTTTTAACAAAATAAAAAAAAGTAATGCGAAATTTGTTAACAATTCTTTAGTTGTTTTGGAGGTTTACAAATTACGTTACATTCAGCTTTTTACTTTTACAGTAAAGAAGATATTTAAAAGGTGTGGTTGTGAATTGGTTGTGTCGCGTATCATCTGTTTTACTTTGTCTCATATATTGATTGTTTTTAGACCATTGTGTTTGTTTGTTGTTGTCCTATGAATAACAAAATGTGTAATAACAAATTTAACCAAAGTGATAATATTGTAGTCAAAATGACTCATTTCCTAAATACTGACAAAATACATAACTATATATAATTTATAGGTCACAGAGGAAGGTAATGTAATACTTTATCTAAAACGTATTAAAGCTGATATAATAGATACACTGATCTTTAAGAATAGAATAGAAGAGAAAAATTCTAATATTTAAAAAATAACCCGTTTCAACATAATAATATTATTTTTCCACAAGTGAGATCGAGTTTCAAACTTCCCATAAGGTTTCACACAAAATTAATTATGAACTGTGAGTCAAAATATTGGAGCTCGGAAACTAGCAGTGTTAAACAAAACTGTATAATTAGAATGTCTGGCTAGTAAGAAAGTTTACGGGCTTATAACAGTAGCGATATGAAAATTTTATCGATTATTCTGCACCGGCCGCGTAATCTGCTTTGACCTAGTTTACAAATATCACCTATATTTTAGCTCCGTTTAAATTAGATATCCGATAACAAGTCGTTGTAGTGTAATATATGCTACGGCGCTACGGTGCTACGGTACTACGGCACTACGGTGCTACGCCGTAGCACGTACGCAAATATTGCGAACTCTAACAAAACAATAAGGTTTACTGAGAAACTTGAACGCTTGTATAGAACAAAAGATGTGTCGAAGTTTAATTGACTACTCTTCAATGGTGTACTGGAAAATCATGATCATGTAGATCATGATTTCCCAAATCCATGACGATCAACTGCTAGGAAACGTGTAGTGGGTTTAATTTAATAATTAGAACAATGACGCCTTTGTGACAGAGAAAATTATGTTCTATCATCATTGTACATACAATTGTGGGAGACCCAAGCATGAATGGGTCGGTTCGACCGAAGTGATACCACGGCGTCACAAAAAAAAAAAACTGGCGTGAAACAAATACAGCGTTGTATTTCGCCATGTGAGTGAGGCTACCGGAGGCCCAACCCTATCCCTTCTCCTCCCTACATCTCTTCCCAATCCTTAAATATCGGAAACTTTACCCCTGAAAGGCCGGCAACGCACTCGTAAAGTCTTTAGTGTTGTTGGTGTCCATGGGCCGCGTAGATTGCTTAACATCAGGTAATCCGTAAACTCGTTGCCCGAACTATACCATGAAAAAACATCACATTGCTATACCCGATTTCACATTCCCATACCGTCAACACAATAAAAGGACACGCCATTATCCTCGCACCAAAAACTCGAAAATTACCAAAGCCAGAACAATATTCCGAATATAAAATGAAGGTATCCTTACCGAAACCAATACCATTGATAAAACTCAACACAATCGAACATAGCTCAACAATTCAGCCAGCAGACAGAATATAAATTGCGAATCGCGCACAATTCTGCCTAGTCTAATCGAAACGCTGTGAGAATACTTTACAAGACCTCAGTATTGTACTCACGTAGATTCGTCAATTCAACACTTGTTTGAACAGATAAAATATATGATTTCATATTATGTTTTAGACATATTTATTATTATGGTGATACTAGACTCGATGAGGCAATGATTATCAACAAGAAATGGTGACGTAAAATGGCAGAAATGTTTGTTTTGATTTAACATTCTATTCCTCACATTTGAACAAGTAAATTTGTGACCACCTCCATCTTTCACCACTTAAATGCTGCAGAATTAAAATTACGTAATTACTTTATATTCGTTATAATTAAGTTTACAGTTGACACAGTGGTTGGCTTACCGATTACTGCAAAATGTGAGCAAGTTAAATTCTTGCATAAAACAGACATCGTGTGATTCACAAAACTTTCTTTTAAGACTACCTGAAATTGAATGTTAAATGCTCCCACGATACAGAAAGTGAAAACTGGTATGAAACAGTAATTGACAATAAGTTTGCAAAACAAATTAAGACATTACCAAAATGCTACTCAATTCCATTTCCCATTCAAATACACCATATTCCGTATCAAACGCCATAATTTGCAATCCAAAACTTGAAACATCAATAAATACACCGAAACTAGCAAACAGTAGCGAACATAAATCAGGGAATATCGGTACAGTGTAAATGCGTGAACAGTATAATTTAAATTGAAAACCAAAGCGACAGCTCGAAAATTATTTATCACAGTACATAAGGGGTGTGTATGAAGGAAGCGACTACTACATCAAAAGCAAGCTACAATTTCTGTGCCAGCGTTCGTCTATATCTCTACGTAACAGAGTACCCGCATCCCACACTCCCCGCAAGGCGCATGGTACAAGCATTGGCAGATCGGCGATTTAGATCTCTGCACAAAGATATTGTGTCTGTTAGAATGTCCTTAAAAGAGCATGCGATTGCAGACATTTTCATTTACTGAATTCATAAAAAAATGTGGGAGAGCCATGCTTCTGTACGGATGGGCACTTTAGCTCGACCGGAGTGGCCTCACAGAAAGTTGGCGTGAAGCAAAGCTGTGTTTTGTCGTGTGAGTGAGGTTACCGGAGGCCCAATCCTTTACCCTACCCTGTATCCTTAAAACCCTGATAACTCACAAAGGCATGTAATAACTCTATAAATACATTATTTAGTATAACGAGTGTCCATTGTCCATGGGCGGCGCCTATTTCCTGCCATCATGTAGTCTGACTGCTCGTTGGCAGTACAAAACATAGAGAAAAAAGAAAACCACTGAAATAATTTTCCTTATCTTATTATTGTAAAGATATTCTTTAAGATCTCTATACATTCAAGGCAAACGTATGAACGAATGACATAATTAGAAAATAGTTTCGTCTATGGTGTAAGTTATAAGAAAAAGCGTTTATATCGAATCACGTGTCACAGATCGCTGTAATCCTATCACTTGTACCTACCACATGAAGAAAGGCTTTGCTATCAACGTATTGCAGCTTTCTAGTCAATTTCCTGTATCTAATCCTTGCGTGATATCTTTTTGGAACGTCCAATCAGAGATCTGTTAGCCGTTTCTGATAGTTGAGCATTATTGTTTTCGAACAGTGTAGTCGTCATTATAATGCATAATGACGACTAAAAGATATTGCCTTTTGTTTTAGCATAGGTCTGTTATTGCTGAACATATTGTTAGGATTTTTTAAAGGCAAAAAGCAAATCATAAAATGCCTTGTCTCGCCCTCAGTGGGACGAGACGGAGTGTTAGACTCATGCTGATTAAAAACCACACCGTCCCTTTTCTTGTCCTAGATGGGGGTCGCAGTACATTAATGCGCTTAACCCGCATCCCTGGAAAATATTTTAAGACTACAGTAGGGTTTTAACATCTTACTGTAATGCATGTTTTATAATGTAATGTGAAATGAAATAAAGTCGGTTTAAGCTTATTCGATTTTCGTTTATGTAGCAATTCATACATGTAGATATCATAAAGTATTCAAAATCAAAGAACTACTACTATGTTAGAAATCAATTTTACATTCCATATTCTTTCACAAATCAAATTTCAATATCATCGAAAAATATGAAATCTTCAAACGTTGTTACCGATCCGCATTCCAGCTTTTAGCCTTCGTACGAAATCCACTTACCTCTCACAACTTGTACCACATAGTTGCTTCACTATCTACGCGTCGCAGCCCCACTCGGTCAATTTGCTCTATCGCTGTATATGTACCGCTGTATATTATTGAAATAGAAATGTTTGCACAACACGAGTTATTGCCGAAATACAAGAACTATTTCTAGAACTCGTCTACTAGGTGTTTATTATACAATCTTGATGTACACTGTGCTAAAGTGGATTGATAATAAAATAGAATAAAGTCTAAGATATTATTTTGCTAAGATTGCATCAAATTACATCGGTTGTAGGTCAACCGTAATAACGGGGTTCTAGTCCTTATGAGTCTAACATTCCCGCGTATTGTATAATAAAAATAACCTTATTTAATAGCTACTAGGTGTGCCCTTTTTTGTCAGGGGAAAATCATCAAATCCATTCTTACGCCCAGGGTTAGGCGAGAGAGAGTGTCAGACTCTTATTGACTAAAAACGCTCCCATTCCTTCTCCTGCTCAGGGCCGAAGCCGCGGTAACACATTGCACTTAACCCGCAACCCCGGCTGAACATCAGCCCTATAGGGCCCCGTCTGTGGAGGTGTGCCCTGCTATTTCAATCACGTAGCTTAAAGCCTATGTTCATTTGGGATAATGTGATAATTTGCCTTTTCAACAGTAAATTTACAAATCGATCAAGTGAAACAACAAATCAAATAGTTAATAATATTAGTAGTAGTAGTAGAGATCTAAAAAAAATACTTCTATCTTAACCTTGCCATACTGGTATACATGTACATTTACGTCAATTGAACAATATCCATTCGCAAATACCCAACAAAAACACCAATATAAATTCAAATTCATTAGACATTCCATCTTCAAAATAATTCGTTTCAAAGAAATAAAAATAAAAACGTATAAAAGAAAACACTTAAAGATTACGCCGGATGATAAAATATCACTTTAAACAATGAGAAATGTCACCCAATTAACTTTGTTCAATTAATTTCCTTATGGCGACAAAAGGAACATCAAACGCTTGGCGTGGACTTTTGGGGGGGATTTGTTGTTTAAAAATTGCATTTGATTCGGCAATGGTGACTCGAATAGATGTTTATTTATAATCTCTCTCTCTCTCTCTCTCTCTCTCTCTCTCTCTCTCTCTCTCTCTCTATCTCTCTCTTTGAGAAGACTCGCCCAGTCTCAGACTCTTATTGACTAAAATCCTCTCTGTTCCTTCTTCTGCTCCAGGCCGAGGTACCTCATTGCGCTTGACCAGCAGCCATGGTTGTTTGTCGTTTAGCTGTTGTTTACTATTTAATATTACGGTTTAAACTTTGAGAATATAGTATCTTATTTGTTAAGAAATTTACCAGGACGAATTTCAAAAAGGTAGATTTGCCTTTAAATTTGATTAATGTTCGAATTAAAATTGTTTGTTTATTGCGTTTATAGATATACGTATTATATCTTTTGTAAAACATTTAGAATTAAATAGTATTTCGCTGTGACGTTAACGTTTTTGCAGGTTGTTTGGCTGTACAATATTACATCGAGAATTTCCCCATTTTTAATGAATCATCATTAATAACAGCTGGTTCTGTCTTTTCATAAACATTGATAAAAAAGTAAAATTAACCATATCCTGTTATATATAATTTTCAAAAACGAAAACTGAGCAAAATATAAGGAATATTTTTGACTTCCTGATTTGATAAAATTCAGTAAAGGTTGACCTTTTGCGTGATAAATTTTATTTTACGTTCTTTTATGGAATATTTAATTTCTACAAAAATTTTGACTATCTGAAGAAAATTATTCATAATATATTATTTTATATACATGTATTATGTAGTTTATGTAAATAATGTTTTATTTTCCAATTTATCTGGTACATATGTATACTATGTTACATTGAATTTACCTTTTTCTATGTAATTATTACAAATCTTTTTATGTGATACGTCGTCATACCAACTGACGGATTACCTGGTGACAAACAATCAGTGACGCTCATGTACATCATTAATAGCATTAACCATAAGAGCTAGGAGAAAGTCGCCGGTATTTTGGGAATTAGGTTTTAAATTTAGGGCTTGAAATCGCCAACTCGCATTGAGCAAGCGTGGTGATTAATGCTCTTACCTTCTCCATATGAGAAGAGGCCTTTGCTCAGCAGTGGGCACTTATAGGCTGATGATAATGATAAGGGCTTAGGAAGGATCGGAGGTGGGGAAGTATTGGGCCTCCGGTGACATCAGCTACTTGACTAAATACAACGCTGTGATTGTTTCACGACGGTTTTTTTCTGTAAGGCCATGTCAATCAAAGTCAAGCCAGCTCATTTGTGCCTAATAATTGATCTCCTATATTTCCTTTATGTAAAAAACATAAAGTGAGTATCAAAAAAACTGTTCAAAGACCTGCATTTAAATAAATTTCAACAAGGTCCCCCCCATTTACATGACCAAAACCAACAGTTTCAAAAAGTGACTTGCAATGGAACAAAAACAGATCGAGCACCGAACTCCAACCTTTAGACAATGAGTCCCGAATTAATTAAATCCGCCGACATCTTGGGATGACGAATCGATTCAAGTTGGAGATTCGGACAATTAATTCGTTGTACCCCCCCTCCATACCGTTGGATAATTGCGTTTGTCAATGTCAGAAATGGTTTATATAGAATTTTGAATCTTATGTATATTTCAATACATACTGTAATTAAATATTTCGTCACGGCCGGCTGTTATATTCATAATAGAGGTGGGGTAAGGGGAAGGGGCGATAAGTGTTCTTGTCTTACAAGTTATATTTCCTTTAATTATAACACTGTAGATTTGTGAAAGGGTCATAAGTTTTTTTTTGTAAATAAGTAATTTTATTAGGTATCTAATCTGTGACTGGGCATGTGTATTGCTAGCAGAATAATTACTTAATAGATTATTGAAAAGATACATTCATAAATAGATACAATGTAGGCGTGTAATGTTGGTGATTACTGCAGAGGCGCGTTGAGGCCTGAGCCGTCAGGCGAGAGTCTTAAGAGGTCGAAGACGGCAATCATCAATACACACGTATATCATACGACGATTTTCAACACACTTACTTCTGAATAAAATAATATTTAAATAAAAAACTTCAAACGGAAAAACTAAATGAGTTGTGAATAATATAAAGACATAGACATAAAAAAAAAAATATTTCCTTTTTTTGGGTTTTTCGCAAATAGCATTTTATGTGTTTCTTATTTTTTAGGCTTTTCATTTTAGCTATAAGTTTTAGCGTAACTCAACCAACAATTAAAATAAAAACTATTAATCACTTGTGAATAATAGTAATGAAAGGTCACAGTTTGATTATAGATGGCATTACGTACCTAATCGCCGTAGGATTAGACCCACTTAATGAGGAAGTGTGTTGAAAATAATATTATATTATAACCATTCTTAATTTCACCGTGGGTGTACAATATACTCAATTGAAAATAATAAGTCTCAAACGAACATTACTATTTTAGTACTCCAAAGTGTATACAACAACGAAAAGGCTCCCCTCCCTACATGGATTAATGATACTTGGAAAAGCAAATCCCGAACAACATGTTTCATTGAAATGTAACAACTGAGATCAACTGGAATCAATGGAACGAAATATATAACAATTTAATTTTTATTTTAAAATATATTTATATTTTCTGTCTCTCTCTCTCTCTCTCTCCCTCTCTCTCTCTCTTAATTTTTAATATGGGATACGTAGGCAAACGAGCAAACACAACACCCTGGTGGTAAGCAAATAGTACCACCTATGGAGACCAGCCACTATATGAGTTGCTATTGCGTTGTCTGCATTTTGTGAGTTTTTAGGGATTCGAAGATTGGGGATGGTATGAGGATAGAGTAGAGCCTCCGGTTAACTCACTCATACGATGACAATCTCTATGAGGCCCTGGTATAGCTGCCTTGAAACTTTGCTCAATCGTGCTGAAGAATAATTCTCCTACACCTTGTTTCCAAATAATTCTTGAATAATATTAGTTTATTTATTTTCACACTGATGTTCCTCCAATGAACAACAACTCTTGATGAAAACACCAAGTTAATTTACAGAAATTATACATTTTCTCCCTCTGTAACTACCCATTGACTTCCAATCTAATTATACCTGGCTGAATATTATTATTATTAGATTTTATTATACGCATGTTAGGCTAACATAATTTGGGAGTACCCTTAGCTTCGGCAAAGGCCGTAAAGATAACTAATTAGCTAGAAATCTCAAGGGACACATTCTGCGTGAAAACATTTTGTTAAAGAAAACGTCTAACAATTAGGTTGAATTACGTAACAAATGAAGGAAGGACCGTAGTGAGTGCTTTAATGCCTTTAAGTCTTTGTAAGCTCTCAAATTATACATACAATGTCTACCGATTAACGATCAATCGAGTAATAAATCGGTATTCGATTAAATCGCTTGAATAGTGTAAGAAAATGCACAGTTTAGGATTGTTGATGGGTTTTGTCGTTGACTATGCGATCGGTGCGTTTTGATCCTATTAATTAAATGTTGCATAGTTTCAGGGTCTTGACATATTTTTTTCGAACCCAATTAAGTGTATCTGTAAAGTGTAACTTTCAGCAGCATTGCAAATGCTTTTGAAGATTGACGCCACGTCATACGTCAAAGGTCAAAGCACTCCTGATCATTTAACATTATAAAATCCGAGAGCTTAATTCCTGTCACCAGAAACGCAAAGATTCAAACGCCACTCCAATGAAAATAAATAATTCGTTTTTTTTTTCAAACATTATGCTTACCAACATTAGTCAATGTCTGCTGTTAATTGACTTCGCAATATATCATTCTACCCAACATTAATATGTTGTGGGTGGGATGCCGGATTTTGGGCGTTCCTTTGTTCGGTTGTTATGATAGGGTGATTATGGAACAGTGATGGTGCATGGACAATGAAGGATGGGGTATCCGGTTGGTTTTTTTTTGGTATCAGGGTCAATGGAAATTGAATGCTAGGAGGATTAATAATTTATTGTGAAATATGCGTATTGACATGGGAACTGAAAAATATAAAAAAGACTATTATTTTGAATATAAGTTTTACATCACAAAGATCAATACATGTATACGAATGCGTATATTCCATGGGAACTATATAAATGTATATGATTAACTCGCTTAAACCACTCTGACACTTTGACAAAGTAATGATAAAACATGTTTGTATGTAGAACACTGAAAAATACTTACGAAACAAAACGAATTGAACAATTACACCTATGTCATGAAAACATACGGAATGAAATCCTTTGCCCATTTTTCCCGTAACCCAGGCTTTCAACCAATGTTTTTGTTGCTCCAACTAGAACTGAACTCATCCCGAGCTTGATAACTGGATTTACCAGAAAAAAACAATAAAATGAAAGAAAAATACAGATTTCCGTTTTGGTGGTCGAAAACAGATATTGGCTTTATCCTCAGTGTGCAAATAAAACGAGGAAGATAGAAATAAGCTGCAGGGATTAGAAGGTTAGCAAATAAGCTGGGAGGATTAAGGGCCAGTGCAGTGAATAATGGCGGTGTGTGCGTGAGCTAAATAAACAGGAAAGAGTTAACATACATTTTCTTAGTAAGATATTTTCATTAACACTACATAGAACAAAAAAAATACATTATATTACAATTAACCTTTCTTTCCTTTTTCATCATGAAAAAAACCTCAATCTTATTTACATAACGAAATACAACTTAATTTCTTTAAGCATGTTTACTTTTGATCCAACATTAAAATTATTTTCCTAAAAGACTGACAACTGATTTAACATTTCCTCGTCAAACGAACGGGAAAATAAAATTTACACGTAAAATAAAAACGTTCACAGACAAAAATTCTCCTCACACACACGTTAGCTGAAAGAACTTGTGACAAAAAACCCTTCGCAAAAATTAGTTTCACTATCTTCCATAAAAGACAAATCAAGCACACAGAGCCACTATCAAACAGCTATTTGGAACAAAAGCTAATAAACAAACTCATTGGAGCGTCCGCATTGAATATTTCAGCGGAGAACGAGTCACCAATAATAATGAAGTGATGAATATGCGAGGACAGCGACCGCTTTCGACCAGGATTTTCGAAGCCCGCGCTTGATGACACTCTGTTGTAGGAACAGATTTTTCTATTTCGGTCGAAATAACACAACACTATTGTTTACCTATTTTATAGAATATAAATATTTTCAGGAAGTATGTAGCTGAACGATTACATTTGAATTCTTTCAGTAGTTAGAACTACAAATACTATGTTCACTTTTTTAAATCATATCGACCCACGCTTGAGGTAGTGATCCTGTAGTGTGTTGTGGGTGCATTTGTATCCTGAGCCGAAATAATTATTTTTGGATCAAATAAACAGTTTTGCAATTAAATAATGCAGATTTTGTTTAGGCCAGCCCGGCCACCGCACTAAGCATGCAGTCAAATATGTTGACCGCTTTTATTATTCAATTGACATAGTTTTAAATATTAAACTAATTATACTTCAACCTGTTTAGGGTTTAGTAAAATTTAAAATCAGAAATTATTTAATTAGAAAGGAATCAATATCTGTCCTAATCTGCCTTACACCCAGTACTATTCTGTGACCGAGAAATAATTCCTAACTTAATAGGCAGCTCTGCCCTTTCTTTTCAATTGAGACTACCCTTCAACGACGCACGGGACACCAATACTAATGACCTCATAAATATGCGGCAGTAGTTTACGATTTTGAATATTGATTTCAGAAACCAGATGTTCTAGAAGCTTTTAACCAGTTGAATACTGAAGTAAACTAGAGCTTATCCCTAAATGTACTTGTAATTACTAAACAGAAATTATTAAGTTTTGAAAGTCCATGAAATAGTACTTTATCAATGATATTATGACAAAGTAACTTGATACAGAAATCTCCACCTCTAATCAATTAATACGAAATACAGTTTTCAAAGCAAGAAAACAATATAGTCAAAAAACCAGGTTACCTGTCCATGCAATCAGGAAAGCCAAGTTTATTTCTTCGTATTTTTGAATTTCGAATGGATTTCAGTGACTAGCATGATTAAATATTGGAGTTATCGTAGTGCTACGCCGTAGTCGTTACGCCGTAGCACGTGCTTGATAAGGCTCATATTTCTTGCAAAATTGTTAATCCAGAACGACATTCTGAGGTAATTTATTTTTTGTTGTTTTATAAAAACTTTCGTAACACACATTAAATGATTAAGTCTAACAGCTAACCCATGTAATTGATTTCAAGATAACCCGACCATTTTCAAGCCATGCTGGGGGCTCATATACATGAACAGCCTTAACGCCGCGCCAAAGGGTAATGTATCGTGTAAAATATAGTAGAACTAGCTTCCGCCTGCGGCTTTGCCCGCGTGGTATATTGATAAAAAGTAGCTTATGTCCTATTCCGGAGTGTATGCTATGCCTGTGCCAAATTTCATCCAGATCCGTTCAGCCGTTTTCGAGTGATTGAGTAACAAACACCCGAACATCGATACTTTCGCATTTATAATATTATATAGTTGTGTGAGTAAGCCGTTAAACATTTTTAATGAACCTTTTTTTCTGGTGCTTCAGTGTAGACACCACATACCACATCTCTGTAGCTGTGTGACCTTTATGAATGAACGATGTGTCCTAAACACATGAAGCATTTAAACAAACCATTCCAAAAGTAGACGTAAATGTCACATTCCAACCACTGATTAGTGAATAAACGTTTATATGTTTATCTCGTTCTAAACCAAAGCTAAAGAGGGAGACATCAATTTAAACAGAGTTCCTAACAATTTTAATTCAAATATTTGACTTAACTAACAAGGATGGCTTAATTTGCTAACTTAATAATAAGACATAAACAGTAATTGAATGAATAATGCAAACAATGTGTTATGCCCCGCCATTTTGATTTATGCACAGGGTGTTTCTACTGATCAAAAGTTTGTGGGTTAATAAACATACTACATGCATGTTTGTCTGTTTGTTTGTATGAAGATGTAGGTCAATAATGTGAACGGAACTTTGATAAGGGTAGGTGGTGTTATGTAGGATAAATTAGTATGTTATAGTTTGCTTGAGGATGATATTAGGATTGATTTCAGTTGAGATAATTTTGCAAGACAGTATTTTAAGCGGACTTCGAAAAGATTCACAACACACAGGTGTATTAACTTTTTCTGTTACTTCTGTTATTCTTAATTTTCCTACTTATGAAACATTCAGCGTATTGCTTGAATCGATCACTCTGCATATTTTTGTAAGTAAAGTTTTATGTTCTGTTAACTTACATTTTTTCTTACATGAGACCATTGCATTGTGCTGTCAACAAAAAAAAAACTTTAAAAGTAAATTAGGTTTATTGTATATTTAATTTTGACGGTATATTTTTATATATGAGACAACTTCAATGCAAATAAATAATATTATGATGGAAATGACTCGTTCCTTCCCTTAATATTTTTCCATAAAACGATGGCACAACGATGGTAAGTAATATAAAAATAGAACTTTAGCCGAAATTACTAAGTTTAGACCAAATTTAATGCCTGAATCTAACAAGATATTTAGAGGGTTTATTTTTAAAGTTAATGCTATTTTAAACAATTTTCTTTATATTTCTATTTTTGAAGAAAAACGGGCTTTCCCTTAATTTTCGTGTGTACACGTGTGTCTACATCTATATAAATCTTATTTCTGAAGGTCATGCTTAAGATTAGAAAGGTCCTCAGCTAGGTCAGAATATATCTGATATTCAAAATAATATCAAAAGGATCCTAAAAATAAATTCTGTAAAGCCTTGTAAAATTTTGTGTGTACTTTCTGTTTATGAAGTAGCAACACAAATCTTCTTCAGTAAGTAAACTTCAACTGTGTGCACGACAGCTGTTTCTCCAAACTTAAACATTGCTTTACGTCTCGAATTTTAATAAGTTTTTACCAATTTAATTCGTGAATTGTCCTGGTAGATTATGGATGATTTGGAGTGTTATTTATCTAAAGCGATAGCGATTATCGATACTGAAATTGGCAACATCACGAAGAAGAGGAATAATGAGATTTGTTCCCGATCCGTGGCAACTTTTTTTCTTGTTGAAAATGGGTGTTATAATATTGTCCATGTATATTTATTTCTGAAAAACTATACGGGAACCAAATGAGCTGATTATACATATTTTTGAAAGATATATATTTTATGACACATTTGACAACATATCAACGTGTCCTAAATAAATTCTATGAATTTGATTAAAAATTTCCAAACAAAATAAAACGTCGTTCAAACAAGACAAATCAATCATTCAAACTTGTCGCTTTAAATCTAAGTAATAACAAATTTTGAAACCTCAAATCCAAGTCTAAAAGTCGTTGACCTCACATACCTGGATCTCTCAACTGAACCATCGGCACTTGGGATTTGTAAAACTGAAAATCAATTTTGAAACTATTACCAAGGTTTGACAAGTGCACTTTGAAGATAAGCATGATTAATTGGCTGTGTTATATTTATATTTCAATGTTTTTGTGTTTTCTATATTATGGCTTATGCTTTCGATGATTACGATTTGAAAAAGGTTTTGCCATATTATCAAGACATATATGAATAGGCTACAGTGGGTTAAAGATGACAGTCAAAAATATCAAAAAATGTGTTGTTCACAGCCTGTTGCTTTATTTTTTGATCTTTTAAAATGGCCGTTACGTCTTTGTTTAGTAAGTAAATCCGATGCCCTAGAACTGGATGGTTTGCTTATTGCGTGTTCATTTCTCGTACGAAACAATTCTTTTTTTGAGTCTAGGTCTGATGAAAGAGTGAATATATTTTTGTACATTGGCCATAAAAACAGTTTTACTCGTCAAAATTGTATGTACAACTTAGTTGGGCTAGGCAATGTATATCTGAATTTGTTAATGCCATGCCCAACCACGACACAGGAATTATGTATGAGAAAATATTTTTTGAGGAAATAAAACACATAGACCTGCAGTTTCTTGCAACACATGCAAAAAATTAAGTAGGTCTTGTAAAAACATATTCTACTTTACCGACGAGATGCAAAAAATGACGTCATAAATAAAAACAGCTTAATTCGCCGATATCTCTTCATTAAAATTTTCGGAAAAGAATTTCGTACTATAAACCTGGCTCTGAAAAGCAAAAACACGTACAGTTGTAATCAACATTCGAAACTGGAATATTGAATCTTTTGAACACTAAACATCGAATCAAGAAAAGAATTTTCCATATTTTACATTTTCGTACTAAAGAAATTATTTCATAAAAGCATATTTCTTCTTATGATGTTTCGAAGAATACATTATTATCAATTCGGTTTTAAATGTTTCTCCGTACTTGAGTATGATTTAACTATCATTTGGGTTTGCATAATATTTAAGACCGTATATAAAGATAGTTTTTTTTTGGTGCGGGAAAAACAACAAATGTTTTCAATACCGAGAGAGTGTCAGACTCTTACTGACAAAAAACCAAAATGTGTGTTCTGTTATAAATCCGACTCCAATACATCACTGCTCTGGCACTCGTAACCAGCAAATTTATAACTACTTAAATACCTACTCAGTTCCATTCATAACTAATTCTATTTTTCATTTCCATTTTCAAATACAGAAAACTAAATTATTACTTGAATAGTTTTTTCCCGCGACTCCGTTTGCGTGTAATAGTGACTTCCTGCAGATTTTTGGTATAAAAACTATGTTCTTTCTCGAGTACCAAACTGTCTGTACCAAATATCACAGAAATCGTTTTAGTAGTTTCGGCGTGAAGAAAAGAGAGACAGACAGGCAGAGCTACTTTCGCATTTATACTATTTTAATAGTTTAGATAAAAACAAATACAGAAACATGATAAATTCTAGTTCAACACTAGTAGAGATTTCTTGGAGCTAATAAAAAACTATGTGTGACTATAAGTGTGGGAGAGCCATGCTTCGGCACGAATGGGTCGGCTCGACCGGAGTGATACCACGGCGTTACAGAAAACCGGCGTGAAATAACCACAGCGTTGTGTTTCGCCGTGTGAGTGAGGTTACCGGAGGCCCAATCCTTCCCTTCCCCCAATCCCTCCTCAAACCCTAAATCTCCAAATCCCTAATCCCTAAAAGGTCGGCAACGCACACGTAACTACTCCGTTGCAAATGTTCATGGGCGGCACTGATTGCTTACCATCAGGTTATCCGTCTGCTCGTTTGCCGATCGCTTACATAAAAAAAACTAGCTGGCTGAACAATAACAATTACATAAAACATTTTAACTGAAAAATACAAAGTTATTGATACACATACTATTTAACTTTTAACCCTGTTACAAATGACTGTATGTTATTCCCATTACATTGAGTTGCGTGTTCACAATCTATTCGATCTAACCCCACGATTATAACAAAAAATGTAGCCCAATTTACGATAAAATCCGTGATAATGTACCTACCCTGCATTCGTCCCTTGACGCGGCCGGATTATTGTTTCAATGTGATTATTTTTTGACAGCTTTATTAGGTACTTAGAGGGTTTCTTGTGGTCAATATTGATTGCCCTTGTTAGTGTGTTAGGGGATAGAAAATGATTTTCATTGTTTTTAAAATAGGACGATGTAGTTATGCAAAACGTGTTTTTTTTTTCTTTATTCTTGTTACTGTCTGGCAAAATAAGTCAGCTGGATTCAAACCACAATAGAGATGTATGTTCATGGGCGTTTTGGGCAATATAAGACGTGGCGCAAAATTTACGCGATGACGAATAATATCATCCAAACTATCCAAACTAATATTATAAATGCAAAAGTAACTCCCCGTCGTGGTGGCTCGGAGGTAAAGGATCTTGTTTCTCATGCATGAGGGTTCGGAACCTGGCATGTACCAATATGACTTTTCCCAAGTTATATGTACTTTCTATGATTATTAAGACACCTACGGTGAAGGAAAACATCGTGAGGAAACCTGGACTTATAATTTCTAATTGTAAGTTTGAAATCGCCAACCCGCATTGAGCAAGCGTGGTGATTAATGCTCAAACCTTCTCCGTGTGAGAAGAGGCCTTTGCTCAGCAGTGGGCACTTATAGGCTGATCATGATAATGATAATGATGAAAATAACTCTGTCTGTCTGTCTTTTTTTCATGCCAAAACTACTAAACCGGTTTGTGTAAAATTTGATACAGACATAGTTTGGAACTCGAAAAAGGACATAGGATAGTTTTTATGCCAACAATCTGCAGGAAGTCACTATTTCACTCAAACGGTAGTGAAGGTACGGTAGTAAAAGCTAGTAATCTATAATTAATTACGTAGTTAAGTTAATTTTCAGAAACCTAAACTCGTTGAAAAAAAATAGGCTTGCAATGATCATTCTGATAAAACAATTTTATTGCAATATTGTATCGGTATTTACTGCTAAATTTCTGCATCCAAATTAATTTTAAAATTAAACGTTCTGATAAATTCAAACGAATACAAAGTTTTTCTTCATAATACAATTCGTAAAATGAAACACATATTTACACAAAAATTTATACTCCTAAATATTCATAGCAAAGAAACACAAAATACGTAATTCATCATTAAAATAAACATGCAAGTAAAAATTATTATTCTCTATACAATATCATGCTAATTTCGAAATAAAATGCTTGAAAAAGGTGCGCTTTTAAAGTATAATTTAACACAAATTAAGCCAACACATTCATAATTCATGAATGAATAAAGCACGTCGAAAGAACACGAAATTTCCTTAGTGTAATGTTGGTCTACATTTAAAAGGAAAACCTTTAAAATTGTTTCTCTTTGACTTTGATCTTTCGCAACCTTGTAAAAAATATTTTTACTTATTTATAATATTAACAGCAAATACAGGATTATCACTTAAAATAGCAACCAAAAACCACTAAAGTTTAAACTTTTGCTATCAAAAGCTAAGTGTGGGAGTGCCATGCTTCGGCACGAATAGGTGATACCACGGCCTCACAGAAAACCGGCGTGAAACAGCCACATCGTTGTGTTTCGCCGTGTGAGTTAGGTTACCGGAGGCCCAATCCTCCCCATCCCCCGACCATTCCCCAATCCCTAATCCCTAAAAAGTTGCGGGGTAAGCGCAATGAGGTACCGCGACCTCGGCACAGAGCAGGAGAAGGAACAGGGGGGTTTTTAGTCAGTAAGAGTCTGACACTCCCTCCTGCCCGGCCCTGGGCGGGAGAAGTCATTTGATGATTTTCCCCTCACAAAAAAAAACTCGTAACTCCTCCGTTGAAGGTGTCCATGGGCGACGCTGATTGCTTACCGGCAGGTAATCCGTCTGCTCGTTTGCCGACTTATTACATAAAAAATAACATGGATTTATCTTTAAATTAAGATTGCATAAAATACGTTTACGTAATAGAGGAATTATCACTAATATGTATGTGTATATCTATATACATTAATTGATAATTGCTATGCTTCGTAACTCACAAAGACAAATCCTCCGACCTGCTCCCTCCGCCAAATCTCCAATCCTCAAATATCTAACTCAGCAGCGGTTGTTGCTTACCATCAGAATGATCAGAAAGCCCGTTCGCCGACATATCTTAAAATAAGAAAAAATATTGATATTTTAATCTCAATAACTAGAGTAATGTGCTCACCTATAAATTTATGTATTTGTAAATAATATAATTATATAAAACGAATAATATATTTCCCGAACATCTCTAAAATGCATTCATCCCTTTATTTGACATTGAATAACAAGAAAATTGTCTGAGAATTATTTATAAAATTATTAACACTATTTTGGTACAGAAACAAAGTTAATTTCAACAATTTATTCTGTAAATGCAAACAAAGCCGCCCTGAAAAGGGATAAATGATATCTAACTAGCAGAACTATAAACACACGTGATTGTCTACTCACGACAGTAGGAAAATAAGCGTAAAGATACGACAGTAGACCCTTTTCCTGAGATAACTCTCTATTCACATGTGGCAAGTAATCCCTAAAGATTTATTATCCAGAATTAACGCTAAATAAAGTACGGTGTATGATATATTGAGGTAACACTACTTGTGCGTAGGTAGAACTTATGAGAATTTGTGTATGTTTGTCTGTTTGTGTGTCCGCCTTCCATATTTTAACGGTATGTAGTGTGGTTTTAGAAGTTAGTTAATATGTTCCATTTGTGATAAGCCGATAGGACTGTGTTCCTGTTCATACATGTAGCCTTCATGTGGACGTGTACTATAGTTTTATAGAACCAGCCTGCTTGCTTCGACCGAGTGATACGGTTTCCAAGCTAACATGAAACAATGCTTGCGTTGTATGAATGAAGTTACCAGAGATCTTTATTTCCCGTCCCCCAACTCCAAATCCTCAAGTCTGTAATCCTTAAAAGTTCGTGCTCCAAGAGTCTGTTGGACACATTGATTGCTTTACATCAAATGATATAATATCTTCTCTTATGCTGACATTAAATACAATAATATAATAAGTGAATACGAAATTTCAGGTAAGCGTTTAACTCAACAAGGTCTGAACAAAGGACCACCTTCGTATAAAAATACTTATAAGAGAAAATAATTAACATAAAACCTACCAAAGTAACGTGGCAACACACAAAGGAGTTGTATTTAATAAACTTAACCCTATTATGTCTTGCCCAACGAATGCTAACCCTTCGCATGCCACGAAAATGTTAAACACCCGATTTGAAATTCAAAAACGTCTGGTTATTGCCAGCCAAGTTTAATGTGGTCTACCATGAATTTTCCTTGGTCACTGCAACTTTGTGGTCGAATGAAAGTTAAGCAGTTTGTCAAGTCCTTTGCTTTAGTGTTCTAAACAAAATAAGGATGGTTTTGGTGGTAAACTTTGTAAGAATTTCAAATTCAACGCTCAAAGAGCAACGAGTGACCACAAAAATAATATATTTTTAAAAAGTATGTATATACATTTTGTACAATGTTTTACACAAATTTCACACTTAGTTCGTTTCTAATAAAGCCACGACTTTTTCACTAAAAATAAGTAAAAACTACAACCTAGTGTGGTCTATAACTATGTTCAATATCTCCTGTGTATTTCGTTGCGGCATCCAAGACTGCTATCCATGTCACTGGTATGCACTGGACTTTAGTATTTAGATGTATTCATGGTTGTATCTACTATCGATCCTGGCTTACAGGATTTGCATCAAATCTTGAGTATGCAAACTTGTCTCAACAAAAAATCCATAATCAAAAACCATTATACAGTAACACGTTAGGTATCACTAAAACATATTTATCGATTGTTTGATTGGAAATGGAACAGTTAAAAACCAATATGATATTTCTCATGTTTATTTTTGCAATTTTTGTAAAAAAGTTAAATAACAAAGCATTGTATTCATTTGAAATTTTCTATCCCCGTATCTACCTATACACATTTCCATTTACCGAAAAACGTTTCTGCAATAAAAAACTAATAGTAAAAATGGAATAATCTAACGAATCTATTTCAAAAAAAGAATATTTCACAAACGAATAAAACTGAACATTCGCTCACAACAAAACCACAACTCAATCCGGCGAGTAATATTGTTGGAAAAATTCATAGAAGCCAATAAACAAGTTGATGCCTCAAACACGTTGGTTGGCCAGAAGTTTTGGGTGCCGTCACGCCCTTTCACTGTTTTGGTCACGCGGTAACGTGACAACGCCTGTTATTGCAGCGCTCACCAAAATGTGGACTGATTTTTATTATGTCTTTAATGTGAGCTGATAAATTGGATCCTTTTTGTGGTCACAAAATGTTGGAAATTCTCACATTACGTTTTTCAGAATTCATTCAATTTAAACAGCTACAGGTCTTTCTATTGTATTAATATATTCGTCCGAATACTTCAATTGAGAATTTTATGAAACACTACAAGTTTATTAAGTAAATGTTTATTTATTTATTCTCAGAAATCTATAAAAAAACAGGTACAGACATAGCTATAGAATGTACAATAAAATTTCAATTTCATGTAAGTTCAACTAAACAACTACAAATTTGAACAACGTCCTTTAAAAACAGCCAAAATAAAATTCTATTTCGAACAAAATAGTCAACTATAATTAGTTTCTTCATGGCACCTCATAAACAACCGGGCAAAAGAGCCTATTATGAAATATTAATAACTGGCTGTAGAAGCCATAGAGAGCCAATTTTTCTGTCTATTGTGCCCAGATAGCGTTGATAAGGACAAAGCGAGTGAACAAAGGAGGCCATACAATGCCGACACTGCAGAAATGAGTGTTGTGGGCATTGACTTGGCCGGTATTTTAGCACGACTGTAATCTGCTCTGCTACTGTTTAGTTCCTAGTTTTTAAAATGAAAAATAGACCGTATTTGATCGTGATTAGGTATTTCATTTTTCAGACGTCTTCAATGCTGACGTCACATTTTTCGTGGTACTAGTCATCCATTAAAGATTTATGTAAGTATAAAAAAGGTTTATTTCACCTGGTCTATTTTACACAGCAATAATTATCAGAGCTCTTAGCAGTATCAGGGTCAAATTGACAAAAAGATTTAGAATCCGCTGTGTGACGGTAGGTATTTATACTTTTTACTATTACAACTTTCAGTTTATATAATATGAATCATAATAATTCAACATTGCATATTGCATGTAAATAAATAATAAAATATTAATTATGATTATCTTAATATTGGTTAATACTTCAAATGAGTTACATTTGTCTTTTTAAAATTTGTCAAAATTTGAGCACTAATAAAGAATAATATAACTATAAAGAATAATCTTTTAACAGGAATTTAATAAGAACAACAGACATCATGTTAGTAATCAAAAGTATTTTCAGTGTTTCTCTTAACTTAACAAGATCTTTAGATAAAACCTCAAAATCGCAACCGCAAAATGAATATTCCTACAAAGCACAACAGTTGAAAACAATCCGCTATACACGAATAAGATTCACAATAAAAAAATATCTTAAATACTCATTCCGTAAAGAACCTACAATGAAATTTCTGAAATCAAATATCTGGAAACGAGGCGAAAAGAAAATTGTTTTACAGAACAAAGTACATAAAATTAATTTTATTTCCCCCCTCTTAACCAAATACTTTGGTTCAAAACAATCTATACAAACATAAAAGTGCGTTTGAATGTCTACAGAATGGACTTGAGATTATAGAGGTGCCCAAAGTCTCTGGATTATGGAATCTTATAATGGGAAGGTATAATTTAGTTTTTATATCTTAATATGTAATATAAAGTGTGGAAGAGTCGGATCGGCTCGACCGGAGTGATGCCAGGGCCTCACAGAAAACTAGCTTGAAACAACTACAACGATTCGCCGTATGAGTGAGATTACCGGAAGCCCAATCCTTGAGACTTAGGGATTGGAGAAGGGGAACCTCCTCCAATCCCTAAGTCTCAAAATACTTATCCCGAAGAGGTCGGTAACGGACTCGTAACTTCTCTGTTGTTGCGGGTGTCCATAAGCTGATTAGTGCTGATTTACCATCAGAGAGTTGGCGGACCTATCACATGAAAAATAATTATTATTATTATAATAGAGAAAAGAACTGATTCTTCTGTCTCGTGTGCTTTAAATCGTAAATATAAAATATAAGACAACACCACTGAATCTCTAATGGAGAATGGAAATCCTTTTCCAGAAATAGTTATTTTCCATTCCAGTTTCTGGAACAGTAGAATTAGAAAAAGCCTTTGAAAATGTTTTTGAAAGTACTAAGCATTAGGTTTTCGTGGAAAAGCTATTTTTATTCATCCTTTGGCCATATCAACAAGGTTTTAATCGAATATGTTCAGTTATAGGTAAACTATGTTCAGTATGAATTGTAAAACTTAAATTCTAAATAATTGTTTATAATATTTTTTTTTTGTTTTTAGATTTTTTTTTACTTTCCATCAACGCTATTTTCAATAAATAAGGTCGATATTTTTTTTTGGAATAATAAGGATAAATAGGCTAATTGATCAGGTAACAATTATCTCCATTATAAGCAAAAGGAAGCATTACATCCGGCTTTCTTCTATTATCCTGTTTTGGACGAATTACATATTTACAGATAAATATTTTATATCTTGTTACTATGTGAACAGAAATAAATAAGTACTTTTCACCAAATATTTTTTATTAAATATTAATCATAATTTTATATTGCGATACTTTCAATTGTCCGTAGACAATGAACAGAAAAACTGCTAGAGGTAGGTACTTAAGTAGTTGACTGCACAGTCAAGGGTACAGTCGGCTGGGCAACCTCCATATTATTTATAACATTGATACATACATATTGATTCTATGTTTGTAAACGCAACCCTGACACCGGCGGATTGCTTTTTTCACATATTACGAGTACTTATAAAAAAAAGCAAACCTCCAAGTAAATCTCTTCAAACCACTTTGATCCCTAAATATAACACCATAACGAAATACAATACCAAAATCTGATTTAATTGAAAAATAATGAGTCCGTTTGTAGACGAAATTATACGCAGGAAAGTTTCAATGTTACAGCTTTGACACACTCGGCTGGGCGAATTCTCAGTTTCAATTCCAATTTTGTTGGTAACAGTCCTTAAAACGTGTTGGCGGTTTACCTGTCTCAGGTAAAATCTTTGAGGTTTCTTTGCCAAGTAAGACGGGTAATTAGGTGCGTATTCCTGAATTTTCGCGCCCGCTTTGTTTTGCGTTTTACAGTTGATGTGTAAGGTTAAGAGTTTTAAGTCTAGTTTCAAAGACTGGATTAAAGCTTTACGGTTGTATTGTTACGTGCTTCCAATTGCGTTTTGGATTATGAATTTCTTTGTAAGATGTTTTGTTCGAAATTTATTTGTTATTTGTTGTAATAACTTCATAAAATTGATAATAATGTGCAAAATTATCATCTGAGTCTAGTAAGCACAATAAATAAAAAAATAAAACGTCATTTTTTTTTCTCACTTTAACCAATCACACTGTAAGAAGCGTGTCGATACGCCAATAAAAGTATTATCGCTTCACCAACTACGCCAACTGCTACCCGTTATGAGATAATTAGAATCATTAGTTACTACAATACTTGTAATATCGAGGCTTGTTTGTGTAGTGACTCATATTGTTAGTTCACATGACGTTTTATGAAGAAACTGGTCTGTGTACACAGGTGTGCAGTGTAGAAAAAATATTGATTGCACGCAAATTCACATTACATCAATATGCAAAGTGTAACTCCATTTTACTGCCCTCTTTACACCAATCACACTTTAAACAGCGTATCGATACGCCAACCAAAGCGCTATCACTACGTAAAGTGCCAACTACACATTACAACCGAAGCATCCATAATGCTAGTAATATCGAGCAGTGTTTGTGCACTGGCTAATATTGTCAACCCCCTGACGTTTAATGAAGAAGCTGGTTTGTGTAAACAAAAGGCGCAAATGAAACGCCTGCAGGGGCTCTCGGTCTTTTTTACCCCTCATTTTTAACAATTCCCTCCTTTGTCTATGTACTAAGCTTGTTTTGTTAGGTTTGATTGAGATTTACGTTTGTTCGTTTGTTGTCAAGCCTTTGAGTTTTAACTATCGAGGGATTACTGCTGGGGTTTTTTTTTAATGCTGCGTGTAATGTTGCGATGGTTTTTTTTGTGAATGCTGGTTGGGTAAAATATGATTCATGAATTGATAACGTCACTAAAATGTTTCAAGTGATGTCAATAATATTTCTTTCAATTTCTGAATTAGATAAAATTTAGAGATAATTTCTTCTACATTAACGAAGAAAGCCAAAAACTTCTTCTCGTATTTAAAACATTATCTTCTTTTATCAAAACAAAAATATATATCTACAGTTTGCATGACGACCCTAAAAATTTTAACTACACTTTAAATTTTATGTTAAGTCCTTAAAAAGTAGGCTTTTCCATTAGAATTAAAAAACTACGCTGTAAACTCTAACGGACACTAAGCTTAAATGAAAAACTCCAATCGACAAAAACAAACAAACAAGAATACTAAAGCAGTAAATACACTGTAGCGAGCGAATGCAAACAGACGAAATATCCAAGATGGCGCACAGATTAAAGTACACCAGGACGAAGGCCGGAAATTAAAGCGAACATCTTACCTTCGCGAAGCACCTTAGTATATTCAGAATTAATAATTAAAATTTATGTTAAGACATGTGTGTACTAGGGTTAATTATGGTGGTTGGATTAGTAATAAGTGTAGGGGATCGGGTATTTGAGTCAATATTTGATGTCGTGTGTTTAATAATTGTAATATTCTATTTGGTAATTGAAAATGGCGACTGATAATATTGACAGTAAAATTTAATTTCGGTTTTGTTGCTTCAGTATTGGTGACACGGAAGTTAATGCAAGGCGGTGCGGGTCCAAAAACTGATATCTGATAGCAATTAGTGTGACTTTTTCGAAGTAATTATTTTATGTACTTTCTAAGATTATAGACATTGCTGGTGACTATATTTTAACATCAGACCTGTTCGACTTTGTTTATGTACTGTTTTCTGTAATATTATCATTATAAAAACCAACATTAATTATGTAAGTAAGATATTTGACAGAGGTTGCAATTCATTCTTACTTTTTTACTTCTTAGTCGAAAATATTTATTTTTATGTTTTTAAACGCACTAAAATTTCTTCTAATAATCATTAAACCAAAATGACAGTGAAATATCTACTTTAATCTTTAATCAATCAAATAATTATTATTTCAATCCACTAATAACAAGTTTAAGTCATTTAATTACAAAATAACTATTTGAGGGTAGTCAAAACAAAAATACAATGCTGTCCCATTTGGGCGCCAATAAGTAAACCTCAACAAAAATATTTTAACAGTCAACAGTCAATATTCTGATGGAAAATAACTAATTATTTGATCAATGTCCATAAGTTATTCAAAGGTATTCAAACCTACGCTGCTACAAAAATGGTCAAGTGTGAGTTGAATTCTTGGAAAAAACCTTAACAGTAAAATATTAGAACCTACATTATAATACCGACTTTGTTTTATTTATGTCATTACTTTAACTAAACTTAATAAACAGTACAGTACATTTTATACATGTACATTTTCATTTGTTTTTAGTTCTTTGCTCTCAATTTGAGTCCATATGGGATTATTCTATTGTTTTATTTTACATTTTGAAAGAAATTGGTTTAATAGATAAAATTGTTTAGACGTTTTTGACAAGATTTTTTTGGTATTAGTTTAAGTATATTTTCTTTTTTTCAACATATATGTAAAGACGGTATGGTACTTACACAAAATACGACTCGTCCCTACCATATTGTGTTCTGTATTTCAGTCCCCGACGGAACTCTAAAACTATCGAATCATAATACATTTTTAAAACGATCGATGGTTGGGTCAAAGGCTATTATTACCCGAAGCTAAGTTATAAATAATTGGTGTTTTACTATAGTTTCAAGGCTAAGTTGAGGAGGGTAATTAGTGTGAATGTTTTTGTATTATTTATTACATTTTAGTAACGTAATGTTTTCTAATGCTTGTTTGAATGACTTCGATCGGGAAGCAGGAAGAAGAAAGCGGTTGATTGGAAAAAGATAATCTGAGGATTTCATCTCCAGAATTATTAGCTGGTGTTTCTGTAGAAGTGTTATTGTTATTGAAGATAATATTGCTTTTGAAAATTTCCTGATAAAAATACTCTAATTCACATCTTAATCTAAACATTTTAATTCGAGATTTATTTTTGTAACTAACCTAGAGCATAAAGCACTTCATAAAATATTACCAACTGGTATCTTTAACTTCAGACTACACTAGTACCTTAACAATAAAGGCGGACAAGATAGGTATCCGAGAAAAATATTTAATTAAATATATTAAAAGTCCGAGCAAACAAAAGGCGCGTCTTCACTTACAATGAAACTTATGACCGGTAATTTTCCTCCCCTACCTCATAAACCCGTCAAGGCTCCATTCTTTACGGAAGCTTCTAAAACATTATGCACTATTAGACTTAATTCAAAACTTGGGGCCCAGCAGAACGCCACCGCCCCATTCACAGAAGGCCAGCAATTAAACCACTATTTAATAGTTACTCCTAAATTAGAGGTACAAAAGCCTTTGAGAATTCGCGCATTTGCAAGGCATGGCTTTGAATTTAATGGTTTTGCGGGATCTGAATAAATAATAAATTATATTTTAGAAGAATAAAATTGTGGTCATTTTTTGCCATACAGGTTTGGGAAACCGAGAATGGTTATTGTCACTGGTCACTTTGTCCATATTACATCACATTTATTGGCCTTTAAGTGCTAAACTGCAGAAAAGGTCTCATCTCGCAAGGAGAAGGCCTGAGTATTAATCACCACGCTTGTTCAAGGTGGACCAGTGATTTCAAACTTACGATTATAAAATTCAGGTTTCCTCGCGATGTTTTCCTTCAGCGTTCGTCAGTGATATTTGAATAAACTTTCAAAGATCATTCATTTCACTCGAAATCATCACGTTGGTACTTCTTAGGTTTCAAATCCGGATTTCGGAGATTTAGGGAAAGGATTGGGCCTACGGTAACCTCACTCACTGACGAAACACAAAGCTATGCTTGTTTCATACTAGTTCTATGTGAGGCTATGAACTCTCAGGTCTAGCCAATTCGATCTTGGCCAAGCATAGCTCTTAGGAGAGCCTTAGCACTTATCAAATTAATGACACTTATCACAACAAACTCGTGAGACAGCTAACCTAAATTTCTCCAATTTTTGAAGAAAGGTAATAATTTTGTTATTGCATTCCATTGCGATTGTAATTGGTAATGGTCTGAAGAGATCTAGGTAATATTCTGAGGCTAACATCTCAACAAAATGATAGACATTAAGCATCAATTTACCCGGGAAGATAATGACACTGCGAAGTGGAAACGATTATGGTTGGCCCCACAAAATAGGCTCCTATTGAGTGCCTCATCTTTCCAAGTAATTATTTGTAGAGGAAAAATGCTTTGGTGTATTGTTTTGTATTATCGTTTATACTTACTTTGTCTCTGCTAAGCAGTATTAGAAGGAATTAGATGCTCTCAAAGTCAGGAAACGTTTTTCGTTTTCCTTTGTTTTTTTAATCGCCTTCTTTATGTTTCTATGTCTGTGTTGTGTCCGCTGGCCAAATTTGAATTTGTGGGTTATGTAATACATAAGTATATTTTTAATATAAGCTATATGTTATAGAGGTATTATGCTAGCTTTATTTTAATTTCAGTTATTTTAGTCTGTATTGGCATTTTTCAGTGAGACAGTGCAATGCAAATTATTTAGTGTTTTTATTTACATTGTAATGTTTAATTAACAAATGAACACAAATACATAGGTAATTGTAATTAAAATGGACCCTGGTTCTTTTGTAACTAGTTCCATTATTGTTCCAAATTAATGTTCAATGTTTTCTTAAAAGATTATACTGACAAAAAATACTACATAAAAGTTTTAAAATATTAATTGTTTCCGGGAAACCTTTTTTTTGAGATTAATTCTCTGTATCTAAAAAGAAGTTATCATAACAAAACATTAAAATTACTTTGTTCTAATCAACGTAAATATTATCCTTCTTTATAAAAAAGACAGATCTGTTTTTCTCTGAATGTTTTCGTGAAAGAACCAAGTACTTAATAAAACAATTAGTGTGATTGAATTACAACAAGTAAATAAGAAGACTATTTTTAATGCAAAGTATAAAAACTTCATTGTAAAGAGCCTATAATTGATTAATTGCTACCCAAAATATACATATTGTGTGGTAAAATGTTATCACGTGTATTATATAACAAAGTCGAATTTACTGTTCCTATATCCCTAATTCCCTTTGTGGACACAAACATGTGGAAATTGCCAACCCGCTTTGATCAAGCGTGGTGATTAACTCTCAAATCTTCTCCATGTAAGAAGCGGCCTTTGCTTAGCAGTGGGCACTTATAGGCTGATGATGATTAACTTTTACTTTTAATTCAAAGATTTCAGTATCAAACTACATAAATATAGCTACCTACTTTCTATAGTAAACAAAACTCACGACTTGGCCTTTATACTTTGATTAACAATAAACAAACACCTTCCCAAAATGATTTTGATTACATTAAGTACATTTCTAAGTGGTAAATGAAGTGTACGCGTCTGTGTTTATACACTATCGCTTCGCTACCGATTCATTTACACTTCGATACTTATGACGCTTACAAGCGTGTAAGTGGGATGGTGAATCTTCTTTGTGCTGATTATGGTGATATTATGTTGATTACACAAGTTCCTTATTGTAGCGTTTGTTGTAAACTGTCAATGGAAAACAGGAGTTTCAGTTTGTTTCAGTATTTAATCAAATTGGGAGAAGATGAAGATGTTTCCTTTGTCTTATCTAAAGAGGTAAAATTTGTAAGTTTTTATGTTTGTAAGTTTGTATGTAGGAGTAATCATTGGAACTGCTGGTCGGATTGCCAAAATTCCTTCATTGATAAATAGCTACAATGTTTCTGAGTGCTATAGGCTATAGAACATGCTGCGGCGATTAAATGGAGCAGCGGGTGAAACCGTGCGAGGGTAGCTAGTTGTTATAATAATTTACTGGGAGTAATGCTGGAATTTTCCGTTGATTAAGTTTAGTATTGTCTTGATATATTTGAAATAAATAATTTATATATATACACGTGAGTAACCCGCGATTTTTAGTTATCTAGTATGTCTCACGATAGTTATTATAAATAATTTTGATTTGACTTCGAATCACCTCGCGTTTTCATACTTGTCAGAAAGAGTTTGTATACTGTATATCTAATTACAAAGAGGCCTTATTTATATAGCTACATTTTTATTTAGTTGAATTTTTCAAAAGTAACTGTCGTACGTTTAAATGAGATAAGCAGCTTATCATTCTAGCGATACTCGAAAACGTTGCACAGCTCAACAAAAACCTATTGTAAGTATTCTCGTGGCTGCTCCGTTGTGACAAACAGCAAAATAGTACCAGAAATGTTCATTCTTTTTCTTACCAAATCAAGTAAACACTAATACAAAGCTGGTGAACTAGTTAACTTCAGTGTTACAGCGTCCATCAAATTTACAGCCGGCGTGAAAGTAGTTAATTTCCATTAACCCCGAATATTAACCATTGTATTGTAGCCTTGTGAGCCAGTTTTACGGCGAATGGTAAACATAAACCGTTGGTTGCAGTGTACAGTCGAGTACACTGGCTATTTTATTTGTTCAAGAAAAATAAATTGTAATGTCAATAAACATAAAGTATAGTACTTTCTTTATTTTATTGATCTTTTGTATGGCAGAAGAAGAAGAAGTAAGTATTGAGATTTTAGTAAGGAGATCTTAAATAATGTTAAGGGTTCATGTAAGTAAAGTACGTATACAAATAAATCTTATTATTATTACGATAGACACGAAGTATCCAAGCCATCTTGGCTCACAAATCAGACTAATTTTTTTACGGAATGGTTCGGTAAATGATTTGGTGGATCACCTAATGAAAAACAATCAGTTCAAAACGACCTGGCGGATCACTTAATATGTAGTTAGCAATCGGTGCTGCCCTTAAACACCAGTAATACTAAAAGAGTTAGAAACACGTTGCCAGTATTTTGTGGGTTGTTAGGTGGGATTTGAGAATTGGGGTGGCTTTTTTGTGAGACGAAACTCGTCAAATTTCTTCTCTTGCCCAGGGTAAAGAGAGAGGAAGTGCCAGACTCTTAATGACTAAAAACTCCCAAGCATTTTGACACCGGTATAATTTTACGAGTCACATGCAAATGTTGCCTTCCTTCTATTTTTATTAAAATTCAAATAAGAGATGAACTTTTTAGAAAAAAATATATAGAATAGATAATTATTTAACCCACTCAACATTCACAGCACGAACTGAAGCTAATATTCAAGTATGAAACCTCACAAGATGAAAGGTTTTACTTAGTAACCAGTAAATGATCCCCAGTGCTAGACTAATGGCAATACTGAGTCATGTTCAAATAATATATACGTACTTATATTACTAAGGCATGACTTTCATTCTATCTACATTAACATAAAACTTCTAGAGTTTGTTTGTTTGCTCAATGACTATATATATAGTCTGGCCAATTAAAAATAAACAAAATATTACATTTGAATTTGGAATCTGGCATTTTTATATAATTTTTCACCGTGTTTTCTTATTTTGGCGCCAACACATATATACTCGTACAAGTTCGAATTTAAAATCGGTATGATTACTCATTTCAATTTCATTGTCCACCATTTACGAAACATAACAATGTTCCTGAGTGCTATAGGTTTGAAAACATCACCCTACGATCAGTAGGAGCCGAGCGAAGGGCGAAAACGCGCGGTAGTAGGTAGCTAGTTAATGGAAACATTTCTAATAATGAAAACATATTTAATAGGAAATTTTATACTTGTGTACTAAGTAGCGTCACCTCACTCACATAAAAATCGTACTGTTTTTAAGACACCAAAATAAAAAAGTACGAGTAAAAAATTATGTTATATTTTATTGATGAACTAGTTACATTTTTAATTTTAATACCCGGTCGTTTCTCTGTTATTTACCCGTTTATCAACGTACTGGTAAGCGCAGTACGGATTTAATGACCACTTGAAGTTCGAATGACAAACTGACAGAGGTCACAAGGAACCGCTAGATACAGCTCGTCTCCAATTGGCCGATACGGATCTTAGGAATTGGAGATTGCCCATATTTGGCATTGATGATGAAGCGTCCATTTATGGATGAAGAATACGATATTACGCTACTTCCAATAGAAGACTAGTAGCGGGTGAAACCGCATGGCAGTAGCTAGTTTACCTATATTACTAGACCATGACTTTCATTCTATAATAGCTCGCACTAAAATAGGAGAAGATTTTTCTTTCATGATAGGTACTATATTTAGTGTAGGTTTTTGTTGTTAAGCAGGAGTTTTCTATCTTATTCGTGGAATGTTCTGCACTTGACATTCTGATAAATAAATAAATATACCATTTATTTCTAGCTTTGACTAACGAGTAATAAATATTACAAGTTTAAATGTATTGTGAAGGTATCTATATAGGAAACGGTAAAATCTATGTATTTCTACAGTAGTATAGTAAATGCACCAGTAATGAGGAGATCCCCAAACGAAAAAAAAATGACTGATATAGCCCAATGTTAAGGTTAAGTTAAAACGGGCAGAGCACACAGCTCAGAAAACCAACGGCAGCTAAGACAGTAAGCTTCCAAACGGACACTTTAGGAATTATTGGTGAAACTTATCCTCAGCAATGGACGATAATAAAAAAATAACTATAAAAAATATCTGACAACGTGCTTGTAACTCCTTCGGCGTTGCGGGTGTCTATGAGCAGCGCAGATAAATGACCATTAGGTCATCAGTCACCTCGTTTTCCACGCAATCTCATATTTATAAATAGTGGGACTTACATAAACAGTTGTGTATCTCAGCTTACTTTTCAAATTCTGCATTCGTGACCTATAAACAGCTTAGATTAACACATTAATTAAAATGTTCATGATAACACAACCTCTAGCTAGCTCACATTTACGAATGGGATATCAAAAACTTCTTTATGTGGCTATTTGAATAAACTTAAACTTTGATATTTAATAATTTATGTTGCTTGTATTTACACATACATAATCGTTACACCTTTTATTATCAAAGGGACAAGTTGACATGTGTGTCTAAAGAATTAAGGTCGATTTTGTAATAAATTTTTTTAATTAAAAACATAATTTTATATGTAAAATATTTTCATTGAACATTTTTGATCTAAATCTTATCCCAATTTATAATTTATAATTGCGTTAATGAATTTACCTTTTTTATCTTTTCTTTTTCGTCACAAGTTTCCAAAGTTTGAAAACGTCTGCTACTATACTGAACACATTATACCAAATTAACGACAAAAAAGGAATTTCATTCTCACTTTCCTACAAACTTAAAAAATGACACAAATCTCGAAGAAATATTCAAGCACCTACACAAGAGAAGTCTTGACACTGACTTTTTACAATCTATTTTATTAATATAAAAGTTTTATTAAAAGTCATTATAATAAGAACAGAACATTTTATTAGTTTGTTATTTCTGCAAAGTTTAAAGGTTACTCTGTAAGCAAAGGGGCAAACTGTGGGCGATGTTTGAGTGTCATTCAATTTTCTAAGATCAAGTCAAACAGAAAATGTAGGTACTGTGAGATTTTTCTAATGGAAAAATCTGTGAGAAATCATAATTGAAATGTCATTGTCACTGAGTCCAGCTGTTTTGTTTCCAAATGTGAATCACAAAATATGGGAAAAATTAAATAACAGTCACATGGTATAAAACAAAGTTGCTTTCTCTGTCCCTATTGTTATATATATTATTAGTCCCTATTATATGTTTTAGATTTAAGCATGCATAGGGATCTATGCATGCTTAAATCCAAAACTACGCAACAGATTTCGTTGTGTTTTTTTAAATAGGTAGTGATTAATGAGATAGTTTTATATGTATCCTTAAACAGTGGAGAAATTTTGTATCAAACTTGCATTGTATATTATATTTCAGAATCGAACTCATCTGGGTTAAATTTTTCATCTGTATCAAAATTAATTATGCTAAGAAAACTAACAAGACTGTCACTAGTTCGCTATTTAATGAAATGCAATCCTGCTATCATATTTCCAACAAAAGTATAATAATTTTACAGCTATCCAGAATGTTATTTACAAAGTTTCCTCCTTTTACATACTTACACGTGTCTCGGAAAATCCGGAAAAATCATCTCTGAATAATATTTATTTATAACTTCCTTGTTATCTGAAAACTGTCAAAGAAAAAAATGTAAGGGTTGCTTTTTCACAATGTTTATTCCGGATTTAAAAATATAACTTTTTATAAATTATAAATATTAAATTAATAAAAACCATAACCTCGAGCCATCACTACAACACAACAAAAATAATTGCGCACAAAAAATACAACTCAATTAATTCCCAAAAACATCCCTAACTCAACGAAAAAAAAAAATACGCCGGAAAAAAACTTAATATAAGAGTGCGTCTTCACAATAATTTATCATTCCGACCTGAGGTGCAAACACCCAAGGGTTAGGACGTGAGAATGTTTAATTAAAATATAGGTACGTAAAATACGTAGCATTTATTAAAACGAAGTACGTACAAGGAAGGATTATCTTTACCTTAGAGATTCGCCCTTTTACCGTAATTAGTGTTGCGGTGGCCGGAATTAAGATCGCTATTGGGCCCGGAATATATTTTTTACTTTTTTCCCTTACGCAGCCATGCCATGTCTGCTACCTGGGGAAAAGACTGGCTTAAGATTAAAAGAGCATTAGTTAAATTATGTCCTGCAGGTTTTGTACCACGGAGGTGCCCACTGTTCTAGAAAAATTATAAACGCGAAAGTTTCTAAGTAATGTAATAGACAAATGGATGTTTCTTATTTATTAATGGAAAAACTATAAAACGGATGTGAACCAAATTTAGCATAAGGTTAGATTATAGTCCAAAATAGCATGCAAGCTACTTTATGACCTGGTGCTGCAGGTGAAGCCGCTAATATAAGCTAGTTATATTTACGATAAGAAATCAAAATATTATGAAATTGTATGTATTCTTAGATATTCTATGTTATATTATAATTATAATTCATTGAGTAGTATTCTTTACTTAGAACATTGTCAAACACAATGTGTAAGCTGAACATAGTTTTCTTATTAGCTGACGACTAATAGACGAAATAATTGACACGTCAATGTAATTTAAAGAAATAAAAACTTGAATAAACTGTAACACAAATCTAGTTCATTGAACAAAATATTTTTGTTCGAACTATTTCTGTGTCCTTAAAAAAGGGTTGAACGTATCCTAGGCATTAAACGACCTAGTTCCTTCCGAAACATATTGAGGTCACTATCTAGCCGGCCTATATGGCTGGTAATCTCAATTTTCATATATCGGATAGACATTCTGCCTCCAAACCCTAATATTTGGGTACATCCTAATAATGAAATCAGCGTATATCTCTACCTTGCTGGTCAAAGACCTTTGATATATGTATTGAGAAGAAATTAACACTATTTCTACATATCCTGTTTGTCTGTTTTTATATTAAAGCTAGCTACTCCTGAGCGGTTTCACTCGCTGCTCGGCTCCATTTGATCGTAGCGTGATGTTTTATAGCCTATAGCGTGCGTAGCGTGATATTGGGAACATTATAGCTATCAATAAGTAAAAGAGTTTTGGGAATCCGACCAGTGGTTCCATAGATTACCCCCTACATACAAACTTACAAATTTTACCTCTTTATAATATTACTATAGATTAGGGATTGCGTGCTCTTAATTTTAATCCATGCATTTTATGTGTTCATAATTATCACTTAATCTGGAATAGTATTCTCCAAAACGTGATGATTGAAGGAAAATACCAATAAATGGGTGTGCCGCGCACTTTACTTAGCGATATTTAACTTCATTTTAAGAACTAGTCATTGTACTTTGAATTCCGATTTTTTTATTAGTTGCCTATATATGCAGCTGCTCTTTATCCCCAGAGTCGGCAAAACATCGTCGCTTCATGGTGGATACCTATCCCAACCACAGGCACGAAGCGATTCGCCTCCAGATTTATAATCAGAACCGATTAGGAGTGGAAATCTTTGCCGGAGTGTTTGTTCCTCGAAGGGACTCTGGATAAGCTAGGTGTCTAAAAGGCCCGAGTGAATAAGTTGCTTATGAGTGAGGCGTGATCTATCGTAGGTTTAAGTGTGGGAGAGCCATGCTTCGGCACGAATGGGTCGGCTCGACCGGAGTGATACCACGGCCTCACAGAAAACCAGCGTGAAGTAACCACAGCGTTGTGTTTCGCCGTGTGAGTGAGGTTACCGGAGGCCCAATCCTTCCCCTCCTCAATCCCTAAATCTCCAAATCCCTAATCCCTAAAAGGTCTGCAACGCATTCGTTACTCCTCCGTTGCGAGTGTCCATGGGCGGCGCTGATTGCTTACCATCAGGTAATCCGTCTGCTCGTTTGCCGACCAATTACATAAAAAAAGGTCCTATCATCGCTAACCACTAACTTTTACGAAAAAGAACTCTAAACATCGTCGTCTTGTTGGATTTTTCGCGTGCTTTTGATGCTATTAATACCAATCTACTGCTGTCCAAGTTAACTTACTATGGTTTTGATGGTGCTGCGGTGGATTGGTTTAATAGCTATCTAACAGATAGGTCCCAGCTAGTGCAAATCCACAAAGAGGACGGTACTATCATCTCATCCCCTCCACTCCCAGTATCTAGGGGAGTTCCACAGGGATCGATATTGGGCCCTTTGCTGTACATCCTTTATAGTGCTGATGTAGCAAAATCCCTCCTGAACTGCAGATATCACATGTATGCGGATGATATCCAGCTGTATACATCCTTCAAGGGGGATGATGTGGTTGCTGCAATTAAAAAAATAAATGAGGACCTGCAGCGGATAGTGACTTGGTCGGAGGAGAATTGTTTGCTGCTTAATCCCCTTAAGTCAAAATTTATGGTGCTCGGTACAAAGAAACAGGTCACCAATATTTTAACTGCCAAACCTGAGATCATCATTAAGGGAGAAAAAATTGAACGTGTCGAACAAGCATGTAGTCTGGGCCTGACCTTGGATCCGGAGCTGCACTTTGAGGCTCATATAAATAATATAGTAAGAAACTGTTTCTACAGACTGAAAGTACTGTATGGTATCCGTAATTTTCTTAGCCTACCTATTAGGAAACAACTTGTTGACACTCTAGTCCTATCTAAGCTAAATTACTGTGATGCTGTATATGGGCCTTGCCTGCTTGCTAGGACAGATAGGCTGATACAGCGGGTTCAGAATGCCTGTGTCAGGTTCTGCATTAAAGTCCCTCGCAGGCTTCATGTAACACCATACATCAATCAAATTGAACTGTTAAAAATGTCTGCCAGGCGAAAACTACATCTTGCTAGCCTAATGTTTGGAATCATTACAACCCATAAGCCGCACTACTTGTATGAAAAACTCGTATGGAAAGAAACATGCTACAGACATGGTCTTCGCTCCACGGTTGCTCCACTTAAGGTCCCACTTCACAGAACTGCAGCTTTCAGGGGCAGTTTCAGATTTGCAGCCACACACTGCTGGAATGACCTTCCACCACCTTTGAGGGGCCTGAAAACAATCCAGACTTTTAAATTCCACCTAAAAAAGAAATTATTACAAGAACAATTATCTCAATAATAAATTATATAAATATATTTGCATACCTCATTAGTTATGGCCCACAATCCTTGGTGGGATCCCCAGCGGTGCTGTGGAGCGGTTTGGCTGCCTCCTGTCTGCTTCATTCCATTTTCATCCATATTATTTTTGGATCTGTTCATGGGCAAAGATTGGTATCACAATGAATTCTTACATTTAAATTATTTTTTTTTTCTCTCTTCATATTATTCTATTTCACAATATCGGTATTAATTGTCTTGACGTTGATTCTCATTTTTAGGATTGTTTTATTTTACTATTTTGTTCTTACCTTGGATTTATGTATACTTGGAAAGCAACTCACACACTGTACCGCATGGTCATCCTCTATGCTGCGTGATTGCTATAGCATGTTCGTCTCACACTACACTAATACTTCTGTTTACACAAAAACATATCCACGCACAGCATCATAACACAATACACTTATTACATCACTCGATACAATTTCCGGCATCATTATTGCATAACAATATATCTCTCGTGCAATTGGCCGGTTAACCTACATCTTTGACATATTACACTTGCCGCGCTGTCTATGGTTCGAAACTTAACTTTTTATTTTACTTTAATTTTTTGTCTATGTTTTGTATCTTGATGTTCTCGTCTTGTGATTTGTTTTGTCTATGGCATGTTTTAATATTTATTGTTTTTTTTTTGTTTAGTTTACTTTTTGCATTTTAACATTTATTAATTGTGTACCTTATGTGTAAATTATTTTCTGTGTTTGAATACTTATTTTATTTAGTAATGCCGAAACGGCGTCAATATTTTTATAGTCCCGAGGCAAGGACGCGTGGAGGGTCAGTGCTGAAAACCAGCGCTGTTGTATCGTGCCTGCGTGCGCGAGACACAGCATTTATGCTGAGCGCTGCCCTTTTTCACGCATGAGTGACGCAATTTTAGTGCTTTTCTTTTTTTTTCTCTTTTATGTTCATTGCTTGTTTTGTCCCTCTTTAACTATATTCGTGTATGTTTGTTTCTTGCGTCATTTGTGTGTGAAATAAATGGTTTTTCTTTCTTTCTTTCTTTCTTTCTAAACACAAACATATTTTGCAAACTTGCTACAAGTAATCGAAATCTTTATATGCTACATAATCCATTTAAACTATTTCAAATTACAGACACATACGTTTCAAATCACCAAAAAATCGTCACCCCAAGAACAAAATTCAGTTCATCAACACTCGTAAAATGTGCAAAAGAGATAGCATCTAAATCCGACTTAGGCAACAAGACTTTTGAAGATTAATTCCATTCGTTTTAATGAAATCTCCGGAATCGGACGTCACAGTTATTTTTAATTAAAACACTTTTGTGTTCAATTAATCACTGTGTTATTCATTTATATCGCCATGGGACATAAGCAGTCTTTTGTTGGATAACAAATTATTGTTATAGGATTTTATATTATGGGGTTTGTTGTTATGATTCATTTTTGAACAACTCTTATTGGCGTTGTTGCTACTGACTATTATTTTAAACTAATACCAATTACCGACGACGGAATCCTTTAACAAAAATATTGTGATTCTTTAGAAAAAAATTATTTAAAAGGTTTCTAAAACTTTCAGTAATGGTATTTAAAGTTTTGGTTAAAATACGATTGACAATACTTGTGTTTCGCCGTGTGAGTGAGGTTACAGGAGGCCCAATCCTTCCCCTCCTCCAATCCTTCCTCAATAACTAAATCTCCAAATCCCTAATCCCTAAAAGGTCGGCAACGCACTCGTAACTCCTCCGTTGCGAGTGTCCATGGGCGGCGCTGATTGCTTACCATCAGGTAATCCGTCGGCTCGTTTGCCGACCTATAACATACAAAAAAAACGTAACATATTCATTATACTCCCAGAAAACCAGCGTAAAACAAACACAGCGTTGTGTTTCGCCTAATGAGTAATGTTAGGAGGCCTAATCTTTCCCCGCTCCAATTCCTTAAAAGGCCGGCAAAGCATTTGCAATGCAACTCATCTGGCCTTGCGGAGTTCCGTAGGTGGCACCGAGCTCATTTACAACACTATCATATTATATATAAAAAATACATTCCTCTTGAAAACTAAACAAGAAATGCTAATTTTAAGCATTGACAGCATTTCTAAAATAGTCGAGCATCGAAATCTATAACGTCGATAGCCTATTCAAGGTCACAAAACGTTAAACCTGAACTGGAAAATATGAAAATGGAATTCAAATTTTCCGAATCGAAGACTTAAAAATAAGTATTTTAATTATTATGAAAGCTTGGATTTTTAATTAAAAAATCTAAAGTTCGCAAAAGCCTCTAACGATGTTACATTTGCGACTTTTACGGGTCCTCTCATTTTGTGTGATTAAAAAAGTTTACTTTTCGGGTTTATTCCTGTTTTTACGTATGATATAGATTGTGATTGCGAATTTTCGGGATCAAAATACTTGAATAAATTTTATTAATAGTCTCAAAATGAAGAGATTATAGAGACAATAACATATGTTATTGTAATATTTCAATAGACGGTGATATGATTTGAATGTTTCTTGCAACAATCTATGGGGTGATTATATAAAAAAAAAACTAACTTCTTCTTTCAGTTCTGATGACATTCGGTGATGACAATAATTTTTTTTAAAAGGAATCGAGTCCATAATATAAAAGTATTTGTCTAAAAATTACAATTGCGTATAACAATAGCATTGAAGCCTGAAAAATATTACATTATTATAATATATAATTTTCAGTTTCAAATTACAGAATATTGAAAGAAATCTTACAAAGACCGGCTGAACATAAAAACTTTTCTAAGAATCGTAATTAAAATAGGGGTCAAAGCTCATTACAGCTTCAATGTCTTCGAACGTTATTCGATGGGCTAATGTCGAAAATTCCCGAGGCGTGCCGAGAATTGCCGATTAATCCCGAACATTTCCGAATCGTTGGATGTAATGTTTGTATTGCGTGACTTCATTGAGTGCAGTCCTAATCTAAGAGATATCAATCTTATGATTCGTTCTTTTACTATTGGCTATCTTAACAAAGGTTTTATGTAATATCAGCAAAAAAATATACGTATTTGGTTTAGTGATTATGGTACTTTCGTATGTATAAAGATGATTGTGATTTTGGGAGGATACTGAAAAAATTGGCCATATATAATCGCTGAAAAAGATTTTTCCCATTCCTAAAGATTATTCTGTAAAAGATAACGATACCAGTTTAAATTCAGAAACTTATTTACCAAACAAAATTTACGTGAAAATTATTAAGTACACAATATTAATATACTTGGCGAAAAATACGTATTCCATAAAATTATTTTATTACACTATTAATGCCACACATAAGAATATATTATAAAGGTACTTGTAACAAACAAAATATATAATAAAATATTCTTACCACTCAGCGTCAGTGTAGAGTGCTCTTTAAAATAAGGCTGGGTGTGCATAAACGGTAATAACATTCCTGCCGCATTTGGAGCGCGGCCTAATAGCCCGACCTTGCCACGCCGAACCAATTATATTTTATATACTTACTCAAAAACTGTATAAGTTTAAGCTGGGAAATCTTTAATTTGAAAATTTTGTAATGGTATGAAATATTTAATTTTTGAATTTACGCTATCGTTGTTTCCTGTCGTGATTGTGGTTTATGGTTTGTGAGAAGTAAAAGTTTCTTTATATGGATTATTGAATTATTGTGTTGAGTTGACGAGGGATACATATTTTGTTGAATATTTTGATCTCTATTGGTGTATAGAAATAAAGAGAGAGAAGGAGAGATGCACTCGCTCTTTTCTGTTGTGTTGGAAAGATAATCTCTTTTACGAGCTCAATGATAACAGATCACGCACTTGTGCTAATGTAGTCATTGTTTATGCTTAACGGTTAAAAAATGGTTGAACAACTGGCTGCTGCGCAACAGTTTTCTTCTTGTACGAAATCACTCTTTATTTAATACCTACACAACTTATTTTTCCAGGTCTGAGTGTGATGTGCTTGTGATTTTTATAGTTAACCACGAAACAAGAAAATTTTAGAATTGGGCTACAATTTTACTAGAGAAACTGCCTATAGGTGTCGCTTATCAGAACAGTCTGCTTGTTTGACATACGAAAAAGAATAGGTTTATTTTTATTTCAATCGATTTAGAGAAACATTTATATAAATATTGGGCAGTGCTAAATTAAATTGTTTTACTGGTACAGGCATCAAACCAAGACCAAACCACTACAAACCAGCCTTCCATACAACTATTCAACAATCCTAAAGCGAAACGTTAACTTGTTATAATATTTTCGTGGGTAAATCAAGTGTATTCGGATCAAAGGGAGCAAATGACATGAAATGGCCCGAAAAAGGTCGGGAAGCGAGGAAGGCGGGAGATCGCGTGCGACACACTTTTCTATATGTATTATTAGATGCAGGTCGATCAAGTTATCTCTAGTTAAAATACCTTCCGTTTATAGTTTACCAAACCATAAGTTAGGAAGATAGTGATGTGATGGTGGGCTTGATAATGGTTTTTAAGGTCATAAATATGATTGCCAAGGGGCTTGTTGTTGATTTGGGTGAGATTTTGTTGGGGTTTGATTTGAGAAGGGGAATGCTTTTAAGAAGTAGATTCTGTAGATTCTGTGTAACAAGGTAATGATTGATTCCTTTTTTTTTTTGAGGAAAGCACATCAAGTTAGTTCTCCCGCCCAGGATGGGGCCGTTCCTTCTCCTGTAGGTCGAGGCCGCGGTGCCTTATTGCGGTTGCCCCCCAACTTCGACTGAATGCTTGATCCCCATCACCACATCACATATCAGCCGCAACACCTCTTTCTGAACAAAACCTCCTCCATTAATTTTCATATCAGCCATTGAAAGTGCCAGTGAAACTAAAACAACCCAAATTTTACCAACAAACCAAAATACTACGAAACCTGGTATCCGAAACTACAGCTGACCTTGACAAAGCCAAAAAATACCTTCACTTTCACGCAACAAAATCCAGTTTCGAACGTGACTCTTTACGTACTTGTAACATCAAAAACAAAAGTGTGGAACAGTTGGGTCTAAATATAGGCTACACTAGAGGCTTTGTACTTTAAAAGGGTAATGGTACTTGTAGTAGAGTGTCCTTCATTGAGCCTGTTGTCATGTATCAACGAGTTAGACACTTGATACTTTACGTAAAAAGATTTTCCTAATGCCTGATAAATTTTAGTATGGTAGACAGTGGCTATTTGCATATTTTTATTTAAAAAAATCGATTAGGTTTATTTTAATCAATAATAGGAGATTTCTAGAATTCTAATAAGTCAGTTGGGACAGCGAACACACTATTTTATTTAAACCAAACGGCTCACCCTATGTTGATTTGCCTGCGTCCTATTTCCGATATTCCCAGTGATTGTACCTTATGTTTTGTTTCTATCTAGTTGTAACGATAGCGACATGACAAAAAACCGATTCGGTGCAGTCATTTGACAGTTATGGACGTACATATAATCTGGTGGTATATTTTTAAAGACACATAATTATACATATGTATAAATTGGGAATAAAATATAGTGTTGCTAATTCTTATGAAACATTTTGATTTTTTTTTCAGTTATGCGGATGAGTAAGCAATCGCATGCAGCGATAAGACCGTCCATTGTGCATTCTCTATTTTATGTTTGTCCTGTATATTTTTTAAGGTATAAAAAAATTTTAATGAATAAAAGTTACATACAAAAATTTATGCCACAGCTAACTTTAAATATAAGAAAAAAATACCTTTAAACTCCAAAAAAAAATTGACAATCAGTCAGTGAAGGTAGTACTTGTGAAATAGCATAAATGCTATTATTAAGAATCACCCCTTTAGGAACAGATACTAACTAAATTCAAACTTTTTTCTTTTAATCCCTTAACTTTATACAGGCTCTTGAAGTACAATTTATTTTTGAGCAACAAACATATTTTTTTAGTAAACGCAGCATATGCCCTGTTCATTCCTTCAGAAGCAGTAATAAAACCACCATGCGTATCGACCATTTATATTACAAAAAGCTATCAGAAGTCAGCGAAATAATTCTGTGGGAAAGGAATATCGTATAAAATCTTACAGTGCCAGCAACCGTGCATTTTAGCATAAAATGATAATAAAATTATACTTTGGCACCATAGCTATTGTATGTTTTCTTAGCCTTCAGGACCGCAATACTGAAGCAAAATTAAATTTTCCCCTGTTCTTCTAGTGACATGCTTTTGTTTGTTTTTTTTTCGACTACGAATTAATAAATACGTCATTCTGGAATTTCAATGGAATGTTTTAAAATGGTTTAGGATGATTTTTTCGTAATTTTTGTTCTTACTTTTTCTTTGATTTTTATTTCTCAGAGGAAATCATTGTGAGTAAATAGCGACCTTATTTCAACATGAGATCCTAATAAATACATTGCTTAATTGGTTCGTGTTAATTAGCTAGTATTTCACCCTTGGAAAACGAAAAGACTTCGTAATTTTCCTCCATTTCTTTTGATCTCCAAATAAATAAGTAGGTGGATGTCCTCGACCCATCCTTGCCTGAGCTGTACCCCCTTTCAAACACTTACGGTGTATAGTAAAAAACTTTTTACGATTCCCAGACTCTCAATCCCGCAGTATTTCAAGTATAAAAGTCACGTTTTACCTAAACATATACCTAAGCTAGTGTATAACACTAAACAAACACAATAAAAAGCCGATCTTTAAACACTATTTTACGATCGTTCGGGTTTATCCTTACGCGCCATTTAAGGGATGAATCGTAAAATAGAATGACTAACCAATAACTATGTTTTCGATTTAATATTTCTCTCATGTTACTAGTTATCTTTTGAAAGCTTAAAACGATGAATGGTTTAGGTCGTAAGCAATGAGCTGGTAACTTATTATATTTGTTCATTGGTTCTCTTGAAAAGAGTTACAACTATAAAAAGAAACGACAGAGTCACAAAAAAAAACAAAGAATTTATTTGCAATACTGATAAAACGGGCAGAAAAAATATCTCACCGACAGACAGTACAGTCAAAACCGAATGATATAAAAGGAACGAGACTGTCTCGTATTCTTGACGTTAATTTTAAAACCATTTTTCTTCAGCAAAAACGTAACTTGTTCAAAGGAAATTCTATATTCTAGTACCGTCTACGAATCAAATTTCTGCGAGGCGACCTCGGTGCGGAAAAACTAACAAAAATATTTTTGTTCCATTTACTGTGAGGTACGCAATCGTGGGTATCTATTTGCCGGGAAACGGTGCTCTGCGGTAGGGAAATAACTGCACTTGAATTTTTAGTTTTTGTAGGTTCCCCTGCCTAGTGGATATCGAAAAGTATTAACGTTGAAGTATTTAGGACCAAACCGATGCCAGTATAGAGAAAATGCGACGTATTGCCATAGAGATTTTTACATAAAATTTTATTTTATTTATAGTCTAAGCCAAATGATATCTCAAATAGTCTTGTATTGTAGCTATGACACGAATGTTACGTTACATTTTTAAAAACCTTTCTCATTCCGAATATATCTGCAAACACATATAAAGTCTAGGCGTGTATGTTCTGAAATATGTGTAGTAAAGATTTTTCTCTTATTACGTATTCAGTCATATTCTTTATATGTCGTTTCTTCATATGTAAGAAAGGTACTGTTTTTACGTAGAACAAAATTACTTTCCCACCTAAAAGCAATATGTCTGTCTACAAACATTTACCTATTCTCTCGAGCTATGACGTAGGCGCTCATATTTCTAGCGCCATCTTAATTATGCTCGAATATCGTCGCGTATGCGGGCAGAATACCGGTTTGATCCAGTTTATACCGGTACGAAACCGGTTTACGGCGGTACCAAGTGAGCGGTTTATGACTGGATTTAGTCGGGTACGAGTTCCTTATATGATTTGCGGGAGTAATTAGACTTTTAAATAGTGTTCCGGCTTGAGTAAATTCAGAAAGAAAATTGAGAACTTTTAGTTAACTTCTTACTTTGTCTACATAATATATGTCTTTTATGAAAGTACCTGATTGTATGTAGAAACAAAGAATAAAATATATCGATACAAAAAAATTGGAACGCGAACGTCCCAATGTCCAAAAGTCAGAATGAAGATAAAAAAGAAAAAAAAAGAGCTTGTAAAAACAAATTCACCGTGGCGGTGAATGACGGTATAAACGTTTTCCCGTAATTGTCACTTGACACTTTTGACGTTTTGACCCAAACTTTAGATACGTCAGTAGAATGCAGACTCATCGACTACGAATCGGAAATTCTTTCAATGCATTTTTAACCAATGTTTACATAAAGAGTAGAGATATTAAGAAATTACATACATTGTATAATATACTCTCTCTCTCTCTCTCTCTCTCTCTCTCTTTATCCACGCACGCTTATAAGTTATATATCCATCCAACAGAGAATTAAAAGAAAATGATGATTTTCCTGCCCTAACAACCAAAATTACGACTTTGCTCGACAGCCGCACTCACTCTAAGACTTATGTGAAACTTTATTTAAAAACTCAACTTACTTAACACTTTCTGCTATAGAAAAACATTATTTTAACAATAAATAGACAAAAATTGAAACAGTCTGGGAGACATAAAAGAAACTGAAGTACTTTTTCATAAAACGTTGCGTAAACAGATATTTTCCAAGCGGATAGACATTTGCATTTCTTTCCATTCTAATCCATTGTGAGTAATAATGCGGTGCATTTTCATCCCAATGCCCACAGTTATAAAGGTGGTTTTAACTCCTTTCATTTATTTTCTTGCAAGAATTGAAGTGCATTGAGTGCTACTTAGTACGGATTATATTGTTATTATTATTCTAGACTATATTTAGAAAGCATTATGACTTAAAGTAGCATAATTTTACTATGTGCATATATCTCAATTAGTGTGTACAAAATACATAGTTGTGAATTCATATATTTTCGTATATGCAGACATAATTTTCATTATTGTAATGTAATTAGAAAACTATATTTTAAACTTAAGTTTCATATAGACTTAACAACTTACAAAACATTGATATCGCAAAAACACAATTCAAACAATTGTAGACTTTATTTTATTTATTTTAAGACTGTTTCTTTAGCAATAATTATAATGAGCAATTATACGAACTCTTACAGTGTGCTTCTTGGCTACGAAACTGGCTACGAAGCTACGAAACTTGCTACGCGACTACAAAACTTGGTACGAGACCACGCCATGATTGTTACTGTCATCTGCTTGGCGATAACAACATGTTGTTATGACAAAGTTTTACAAAGTCGGTCATAATTATAAGGAAAATATAATTCACGATATTTTACCAACATACAAAAAGTGCATTCTTTTCTCCTTCACAAAACAACCGTTTCCACGCGATTGCGTTTAAGATTATTAAGATTACATCTCAAATTCGAAAACATTTAAATTATTTGCGTTCCATTTCCCTTCAACGAAATTATATAAAAAGACTGACTGGCAAGAATTTTATTTTGAATTCCGAATTCCACCATTTTCATTCTCACAAGTAACGCCAATAAGCAGACGTTTATAACGCTCCTTTCGCTCGACTTTTTTTAAGGAATTCTGGATGTATAAAGGTGGGTCCCGTAAGGAGTTTTAATAAAATCCTGGGCTCCGGCTTAAGTGTCACTCACGATATGAGCCTGCCTTTATTACGGTCTGTAAAAACTAAGGCCATAAGATTAATATTAAAGCTAATTTTTTTCTAAATTATAATAGCTGTTTCGGGTTTGCATCGTAAAGTGTAATTTTCTATATGTCCCACAGGGTTCTTCTCCCGAATTGAATTTTAGAGATGTATTTGATAATAAATAGTACAGGAGACGGATAGGAAATGGGAAAAAAGTTTAGTTTCGTTTCGCGGGAGGACAATCCAATCGGCATAAAATCCCTAGAGCGGTTGTCATGGCAACGGGTGGGGCGGGAGCGGTTGAAAGGGGTCACAAAATCCAAACTTATCTCATAAATTTACACGGCAGGTCGATCTCGTTCCGACACGCGGTACGTTTCGCCAAATTTCATTTTGTACGGAACCTCGTCAAGTTCATTTAATTGGTATGAAATTTTAAGTATTATGTGTTTTTAGTGTTGACTCGTGAAATTATAAAAGCGTTTGCACTCTTCTCTTTTAGTCAACAACGTCGGTATGAATTTTGCAGCTGTTTGCAATGAGTGTGTGTATTCATGTTTTTATTATACATATGTAGGTATATGTATGCTTCGAGTTCAACATCCGCTCTATTCAACTAGAATCGAGGTAATGGCGAATGTAGACTGGAGAGGCAGTTGATTTATTTTACTAATACGAAGCGATATTTATTTAAAAAGTATTTTTCATTGACGAAATAAGGCCTCAGTAAAATCACAAAGTTAAGTTGTTTGTAGCTGTTGAACTCATGAATTCGTAAGTTTTTACCGGTATATGCTATTACTGGAGTACGTTTAAGCATAGTTTAGTTAACTGTAAATTTTAATATTCGAAAATTATCGTTGAATTTACTATATTTTCGAGACCTAACCAATTGTAATCGATGTCATGTTTATTCCAATTACAAATAAATTAAAGGTACATATAACTAATACAACATTAAAATACAAACATGTTGTGAAATCTGAAACAAAACAATGAAAATTGACGTGTTCATTTCAATCGAACGCTTACAGTTAATTTTGTTTAAATTTTATTTTTGAGGCTGAACACGATTTTATCGGTATCGAATAAACGATCAAGTTAAAACTGTCCGATTAAAATATCCGCTTGTTCAATAGATTTGTGAAATCGGACGCGTTCGTGCCGCTCGCGCTGGATACTTTTTTTTTGTATGAAAATCCCAATTGGCTGATGTTGTTTCTGTGTTCATTGATTTTGAAATATTTTGCTGTGGGTTTTATTAATTTGTCGTTTACATATGTTACACTAATTATTATTTGTGATATTTTTTTGAAGGTAGCAATACACATATACGTGTTATTTATTTTGTGATAGTATTTATACGTTACAAAGAATGTTACAAAGAGGTGTTAACGAAAAAAAAACGCATTAATTGCGGTTTTTATATGAGGTAGGTCGGCAAGCGAGCAGACGAGATGACGAGCGAGAACACCAAAGGAGTTACGAGTGCATTGCCGGCCCTTTGGGGATAAGAGTTTTGGATAAAGACGGATTGGGAAGGAATGGGGGGAGGGTGAGAGATTGGGTCTCCGGCAACCTCACTCACACGGCGAAACACGATGCTATTGTTTTTTCACGCCGATTTAATGTGAGGTGATGGTATCATTCAGTCCGATCCATTCGTGGCGAAGCTTGGCTCTCTCATATTAAAATAGACAGTTAATATATAAATCAATGTCAGAAGTTTATTTAAATCTGGACAAATGAGTCAAAGTGGTTATCTTTTGGGCGTACAGCCGAAAATGCGAGGTAAACGTCGGTTTTTAGTCAGTAAGAGTCTGACCTTGACCTTGACTGCAGACCAGAGATCCACGGGGTAGAAAACATTAGTTAATATTTTAATACTTATTTATCAATTATTGACATGGACATCAGGACGCATATATGTCTACCTACTTACCCAGTGCCTTATAACCGGCCAATCAATTTGATTTGCCAATATGGCTAGTATACTGTTAGGACTATCCCTCAATCGCCGCATCATGGATGCACATCTTTTTGCCTCACGCTGGGCGAGACAATTCATTTTAAGATTTTAACACTCAAAAATACTACTTAAGGAATCTTTAGCGGACTTTGAATCACCAATAACTTCGTTTAACAAAACTCGACGTAATTATTAATTAAGCTTGTATCCTACGAGGCCTTTGGTATGACAAAATGTTTAGGTACATTTATTATGTCGTAATAGAAAAATGAGAATCGAATCCGAATTAATTTCTAGGTTAGTCTTGTATTGTTTACTTAGAAAACGGACTTTTCTTAAATATTAAGTGATATAACTGGAATTGATTACGTAAATGTTCTTCGCGTTAATTGCCCCTTACGACTTGATAGAAAAACTACGAATCTAGGCAAGGTATCATTTTTCTAATTGATTGATGACATTTATACGTTTCATGAGATATTTAGCATTATTGTAAAGGATGTGCCACGAATGTGTAGATATTATTTTACTAATAACATTGTATTTTTTTTCTTTTTTCAATGTTTTTTTATTTTGCTTGAGCAATAATACGTTTGCCAGTCTCCTAATGTGCATCAAATTCATCATCATCATCAGCCTGATGTCGTCCACTGCTGGACATAGGCCTCCCCAATTGCACGCCACTGAGCTCAATGTTCAGCCCTTCTGATCCAACCACTGCACAGCCACCCTGCGGATGTCGTCAGTCCACCTAGCTGGAGGGCACTCTACACTACGTTGAACTAATGTTAACGACATAGCCCAAAGGATTAGCAAACTGAAGTGGCAGTGGGTAGATCACATCTGTCGAAGAACCGATAACCGTTGGGGTAAACGGGTTCTAGAGTGGAGACCACGTCCAGGCAAACGCAGTGTAGGGCGCCCTACATCAAATTGAAAACTATAATATAATAAAAAATAAATATTTTGAAATACTAGTTCCAAATGTAAATAGATTTATACACATTTCAGACAGACAATAAAAATATATATTTTTTACTCTCTACAAGATATAAACAATATCTTGTTACGATTATACATTTCTCCGCATCGAAGGAATGCATCGAGATATTCCAATCGCTTGCAGTATCTACATCTGTTTCTGTATTCATTTTCCTATATACTTACTGTATGTTTATTGTACATAAGATTTTTTTATGTGTTGGGACGGCAAACCGTCTCACAAAGCCAGAGCTGGTCGACACAACGACACACGACTGGTGTACACAATATGAACTCAAATTATTTTTAACTAGCTACTCTCGCGCTGTTTCACCCGCTGTTCGGCTCTATTTAGTCGTAGCGTGATTTTTATAGCCAATAACACTAAGGAACATTGTAGCTATCTATCAGTGAAAGAATTTTGGCAATCCGACTAGCGGTTCCAAAGATTACCCCTACATACGAACTTACAAATTTTCCCTCTTTATAATATTAAGTATAGAAGTATAGACAAGAGAAATGTGCGATACAATAAGATTACTACTTTGCTTTTACATTGCAATTATGACAAGACAAGTTAAATAAATAATGCTAAAATATTGTTTAGTGCGTTGTCGACCTTTTGGGGATTAGGGGAAGGATTGGGCCTTTGGTAACCTCACTCACACGGCGAAACTTAACTCATTGGTTATATCACGCCGGTTTTCTGTGAGGCCGTTGTATCACCCCGGTTGAGTTGACCCATTCTTGCCGAAGCATGGCTCTCCCACATTTAATACAATTTTCTTTAATACAATTCTCACAAACAAACATAACACCAATTAAATTCTACCCCTATTTAATATGAATTCCCCATACACATATCATGGTAAACCTTTAACAGGTATATGTAACCGATATGCCTGTAATTTACAAGGGAAACCTTCGCTTCAGTATAAACAGCAAGTAAATGATTTGCGAAAATCTTCCTTATGTCTTTACGCTTTAAGGCTGGTTATGGTTTAAGATTTTCGGTGGTACAAGTCTTTGATGTGGTGTTTTTTTGTAAGTGATTTTAAGGATCATGATAATAATAAATTAATTGTTCTTTTTTGAAGTTTGATGAAGAAAATGAAGTATTTTTTTTTATTGGATATGTCGGTAATTGTGTAAGAAAATCTCATTGTATTTTAAAAACAAATATGAAATTAATGGGTGGAGTGAAACTACTCCTATCTGAGTTCTATTTGGGAGCGATCTAGAAGAAAAGTTTTAGTTTCAGTTTCACTTAGTCTCATACTAGTTTTTATTAAGTGTCTATGGGCAGCGCCGATTGCTCACCATCAGGTAATCCGTGGACTCGTTTGTCGATCTATGGCATACATAAAGATATAAATGTGTTTATAATAACTACCGTGAGACATACTAAATTAAATAAAAATCGCGGGTTACTCACATATATAATACTGAAAAAAGCTCTACTAGTTTTGAACCACGGAGGGGTTCTTCCTCATGAGCAGCGTGAGCGGACGCGGCGATGTCGCGCAGCCTACAAGGAGTAGGCTGAAACTAGTAGAGTTTTCTCAATATTATACACGTGAGTAACCCGCGATTTTTAGTTAACAAAGATATACATATATATGTATTTTAACGTTGCTACAAGTAAATCAGATTTATATATTTCTACGTAACATTGACAATAATATCATAATTAATATATTGTAATACAGCGTGACAGAACTAATATTCGTCAGTACATCGGCTTCTCATAACCTCAAAATGTCGTATGTAATATCTACAGTGTGTTAACGAGGAGATATGTACATTTTCGAGCTATGTAAGCCATTTAAGAAAAATAAGAATGATTGGGTTCTGTTCTTATAAAAATATCAGAAAAGAATCACATTTATTGATTGTTTATTTTTCAGGAAATAATTGTACTACTCGTATAAGTGGTAATATATGACGTCCAAAACCCATAGCAAAGTACAATTTATGACCTTCAATTACAATTCAAATTTGAGTCGTTGTAAGCAACTGTGCCACGCGATAGTTTTTTATAACATTCAAAAGAAAATGTATTTAACGAAAAAAACATCCGAAAAAAAAACTAAATTTAGATAGATTTATAACAATGCTTTTAAATCACATCCAGTCTAAAATCATCCAATTTCACTGCCAATGTTTCTCAACTCTCACGTACATAGTGATCACCCATATTTTCATTACACACTGTATACAAAATTATTAACATATTAGGCACTGTAGCTCGTTTGTCACCCACGTAATCCTGCCTTACTCGCACCTGTGTTCAGACAGCTAGGATAAGTCAAAAACAATTTTGTTTTAATGCTAACGTCATGTCGGATCGATGGTGTGTTTAATATGGCTGATATGGAAAAGAAAATTGTAATCGTATGGTTTTATTCATCAATCCCCAAGCGAACGCTGGCTTCAGGTACCTATATTATTCTTCTATCGTGTCTTGAAGTACCACGATTGGAAACTAAATAATATTTGGTCAAACTATTGCTACCTAGTATAAAACCAAGTCGGTTTCTCTGTCCATATGTTCCTATGAGTGCTTGAATCTTTAAAATTACGCAACGAATTTTGATGCAGTTTCTTAATAGATAGACTGATTGAAGAGAAAGGTTGATATGTATATAAGAGTATGCATTAAATAGCGGAGAAATTTAGTAAGAGCATTACATCTGAGCAGAATGGGGCAAATCGCTAGTTATTATTTTAAAAATAAAAAAAATCATTTTTTACGTTTATTGTGAAATAATGTAGAATAATACTAAATAAGATACTCACACCCCGTTTCCGAAAGGCCGATCAATGTTAAAATCAATTTAATCTCTTTTCAAGTCATCTGATTGGTTGACTGAATTATCAACAACCAATCAGATGACAAGAGATTTGACACCTAGTTAGTTGATTTTAACATTGAGCGGGCTTTCGGAAACCGTGCACAAATCTTCGAACACCTAACTTCGGAAAGGCTGGCAATGTACTTTTAACACTTTTGGTGTAGTAGGTGTCTATGCTTACCTATACTATTAGGTGAACCACATACTCCTTTGAACTCTTATTCTTTAAAAAAAACTACTTCCACATTGACCTCAAAACCAAGATAGGATTATTTTGTTTAGTAATTTATACTACTTAAAGTGTTTTTTACATCTCCGTTCATCCTCACTCACTCACACACTCAATATCATTGAAACAAATGGAAAAGAAAAACAAAAATGTGACCTCTATCTATCCTTCAGGGAATATCAACATAAGGTTCTATTTAGTACTATCTTGGGTAACGTCAACGTATAATAGATTATAGGCAACAGTGTACGAAGGTAAAAGGGTACATATTGACCCTATGTATGTGATAGGCAAACCTCTAGAGTACCTAAATCGAGAAATTCAATTGAAACTGAGTAATGTAGGTCTGAGACAAATGGATAACAATTTGTTACCTCGTACCTTATGTACTAGACTATTATTAGATCGAGGACCATTTTCTTAAGTGTATGCTCTCCTGGTAGTCACTTTGTGAGTAGGCTAGCTATAACTATGGTTAGAAGACTGAGTTTAGTTTGTATACAACGTGTTTATAATGAAGTAAACAAAATTATTGTTAACCTTTTATTTTTTATTAAACGTTTGCGTTACATTTATTTTTTTCTCTATGTCGTGGTACGACTTCGAACGTTCAATTTCACACACACGTCACACCCAGAACTGGAAGAAAAATTTGTGGGTCACACAAATAATTATTACGTGCGAAAATCAAGCCACTTTTTTTAGGTTGGAAATTCTTCAAATACTTCTTCTCGCATCCTGTGTGAGGCGAGATGAGTATCTGAGTTTTACTGACTAAAAATCACCTCGATCCTTCTCCTTGTTCAGTCATAGGTTGTCTAACGAATACATCAAGTGTATTTTATTAATAGAAATTTTAGTTTAACCAGTAATCAAACGTTCTTAAGCGACTGCATTATTACTAACACAAAAAAATATGTGACGACATGTTTCGAAAGGCCTTCCTTGAAAAATTTACTAACAAAAGGTTCAGTTTGGAATAAAAAACAATCAAGAATTTGATAAAGAAACGAAAAGTGTGGGAAAGCCAAACTTATATACCACTGCCTTACAGAATACCGGCGTGAAACAACCACAGCGTTGTGTTTCGCCGGTTGAGTGAGCTTACGGGAGGTCCAATCCCGCCCCTTCCCCTATCCCTTTCCGATCCTTTCCGCAACCCCTATCCCCAAAAGGCCGGAAACGCACTCGTAACTCCTTTGTTGTTGCGGGTGTCCATGGGCGGCGCCGTTTGCTTACCATCAGGTAATCCGTCGTTTCGTTTGCCGACTTATACCATAAAAAATATCACACTCAGAATACTAGAAAGAAGAAATACAAAAATAAAGACGGGAAAAATACTGAGATTTAAGTAGAATTAAAGATAAGTAAAAACAAAAGTAGGTACATGTTACCCAGTATAAGATAGGGTTAGGATACACGAGATCAATGTTCTCTGAACAGCCTGAGGCGCAAAGGGTTAAAGGACAGTATACACTTGACGAATACATTTTGATATCTTACATGTTCTTCTTGTATAAAACCTTTTTTGTTTGATTTTACAATTGTTTGACGATTCAGTTGATAAAAAAGAGTTTTATTGTGAAATGAGTAACTTATTTTCTGGCTTCTAAATATGAATAAAACGAATACTTACATGCTTTGATTTTAACAAAAAAAAAAAAAGAAAACAAGACTTCATTGTTTATTATTTATTTTATTTTTGCGTTAAGAATATTCTTAAAGGAGAAGACGTGAACCAGTATGCAGGCTTTAAACTTCATCTACACTAATATTATAAAGAGGTAAAATTTGTAAGTTTGTATGTAGGGGGTAATCTTTGGAACCGCTGGTCAGATCACCAAAATTCTTTCACTGATAGATAGCTACAATGTTCCTGAGTGCTATAGGCTATAAAACATCACGCTACGATCAAATAGAGCCGAGGAGCGTGAGAGTAGCTAGTTTAAAATAATCTAATAGAAAAATTATTTTCTTTTTTTTTCCTACAAATTAATAAGCTCATCCTAACACCACAAACCCCAAAATACTAGTAAAGTATTCCTTCTTATCGAACTGACAATAAATTCTTCTAAGTTACAGTTAAACTTTTCTTCCTATATCAGTTGAAAAGTTATTGAGAGTTAGCAAGGAAGTTAGATCACAAAACTGTGAACTTACCACGATATTCGTTGTAAATGCGTTTGGTACGTGACTTAGTATATTTAGCAGTAGATTTACTTGAGCTTCGAACAAACATTATGAAATATTCTCACAAATATTGAAAGATTTTTCTCTCGTGAAATGTTTGCTTTTGTTCGTAGTTTATGATGTTATTTTTTTATTAATATTATTTTGTCGTCGTATATCAGGTTGTTTATATTAAAGTAAATGTAATTATTCATTAATGATTTGTAACGTTACGTTACGTACGTAATAATTTTACTTGTAAAATATTTCATTGTTTATTTCACTCGGATTTTTATCGTTAACATACAATTATTTCCGTTTTTACTAAATAAAATCTTTAATTTGTATTATTTATAATATATCTTTATTTTTTATAATATATCTTCTTTATGTAGTACTTATTTTAACCGTACACTAAGTGTAGTGTGTAGTGACCCATGGCCAAATTTCTTTTATACATTCCATCTAAAGGTTGTCTGGAAGAAATCAACTTGTGTGATAAGACCGCCCATTGTAATCACAACATTCGGTCATAGTATCAAATGTATTGCTACTTGGTGTATGTTTGCAATAAAGTATATATAAATAAATATAAGTAAATAATACTATATTCCTTCAAATCTTTGGTTCACAAGATAATAAAAGAAAAACTGAAGTCATCGTCTTCATAATCAACACGTGACCTCGAGACAGATAATTACGCATCTCTTTAACGAGTATTTATTTCAAACCCGGTTTCACCAAATACGGCTTTACATTAAAACAATAATAATTATATATTTTAGATATAGTGTATTCAGGCCGTTTAGCGGTGACGTCACAGAACGCCACATCATGCTGCCTCGGGGCACGACTCGGAGATGTGGCTCCGTATACATATGTATTGTATATGTATATAATATAATTTCGTTGCCAAGAAACCTTCTTGAAATAGCTTCTATCACTAAGAAGGTTTTAACTAAAAAAAGGATAGAGGCTTTGAAATTATTGTTTTACCAGTCAGAAGATTTGCGTGAAATTAAAAAGAAATAAAAGACTGCCATCGATAAAAGAAGAGCATTATTCGGCAATGGACGTGTTCAATCCGATGATAATGATCTTGAAATGTCTTCCATATTATAAAATAATAATAAAATACTTTGTTTTGTCAATGGTGATAAATGTTAATATTATTTTTTATCTGCTTTTAAATATGTCTTGTAAATTTAACTTCAACAGCTTCCATCAAGCCCAATAATTTAGGTACTGCGGCCTTGACCCGGAGCAGGAGAAGGATCACGATAGTTTTTAGTCAGTAAGAGTCTGATTGCCCTATTACCCTGTTCAAAACGGGAAAAGTTATTCCTTAAATTATATCCAAAAAATAAACAATCTAAAAAATATTTTTTATTTTATTGCTGTCTATTGTCACCTTCAGAGAATAAAGTTATGAAGAAAGAAATTTCGTTATGGCTACCTACCTAAATATTTTACAAAAAATAATATAAAGGTTTCCTGCACCTATAACTTATAGGTAGAACCAACATTTCCCATCCATACTGTGAACTATTTTGGCCTTGTCCGATAAAATACTTTCGAACAAAAACACGCCATTTTTCCTCCACTTAGTGTCGGCTCCAGGGCCACAAAGTTGACACTTTATGCGTTGGACCCTCACGTACGATCCTATTATATTCACATTACTAAAAAGCAAAGGTAGATCGCTAAAGGGTACATCCTTATACCTATGTAAGGTCACCTTATTATGGACCTTCATATACAAAGATAACAGATTTTTGTTTTTATCCTAATCGAATCCTTTTCTCATTTAGCTGTGATTGGCTAAAAAGGTAAGAAAATTTACCATAATCGTATTTGATATTGATCGTATTTATAATGGAAACGAAAAATAATGTGACAATTTGTAAGTTTTCATTTTGTTACACACATTGTATTATTTCGTTGAAATATGCCGCCACAGGTCGAAGACATTCCAAATGGAATTTACATAGCCTGTTGTTAATTTTTCTCTATTTCTCTTTTTATATATATTGAAGTTGTACATGAGTATATACATAAATGAAAGCGGGGATATATTTTGATGTTTTAAGCCTCAATCATACACACAAAAAAAGTTTACTTTCCGTCTATAACAAATGGAATGATACCATAGTTAAAAATAAATGATTTCCACAAATGAACCTACAAGAGTATCTCAAAATAACGATACTCTTATTAATTAATTTCTTTCTGAGCTTTGTTTTTGTTTTCTTTTACCTAAATTGAGAAAGACCAGTATTATATTTCGATGCTAAAAATAAATAAATACATATCGAAATCAATGACCATATCGAAATCAATGACCTTCGAATGAAAAAAATATTTTGTTAGGTCTCTTCACCCTGGTACGGTAAGGCATATGTATTGAGGGCGTTAGTTAGTGAAGAAAAGAAACATTACACACGATTTTTTTTTTATTTTATGTTGTAAAACGATACTTAGATACAACGAATTGTAGTTTAGGCTTGTAAGCTAGCTACGTCACCGCTAAATGTGGCCTTAATTGTGACGTCATGCGATTATTAAAATCAATGTTTCGTCAAAAATATTTGATTTCGTTAAAAAAAATATAGGTACATATAAGTACGATGTTTAAAAAATATATCTTTATCACATCAGCCTGATTCCGTCCACTGCTGGAGCTGCCCGATTGCGTGCCACTGAGCTCGATGTATAGCTCTTCTCATAAAAAACAGATACATATGGAGCATATCAAAATTACGGAATTTTAAAACAAAATTATTCGACCTCCTTGGAGAAAAAATATCCAATTAAAAAACTAAACCATCCATAGTTAACTCACTGAAACAGAGACCACATGAAATTGATCACAACGACACCTCACCATAAATATTTATTAGGCTACATAAATATGTATGTAATCGTTAAGCACAGACCGTGCATAATACAGTGTACCCTGAAAATTAATACAGGGAGGGATCCGGTACGCGAAATAATATTATATGATATGTGAATTTCAAATTAAATAGCCAATTTATACTGAACTGAAAAATGATAGGATTATGGTTTAATTTACATTGTAAGGCGATGGAGTGTGGTTCGGGAATTATGATATAGGTAAGATGTTTGGTGAGGCAGTATTCGTTTTGACAGTTTTTTTTTAGAATAAATGGCTAATAATTGCTGAGGGATGTTTTAAGAGCTAAAAATATACCACAGGTCTATTGTAGATTCATAGCAGAGCAGCATAACAGCTCTACGTGAAAGTACGGAATATGTTAAACTACAATATCCATTTCACCTTCCAAGAAGGCATGTTATTCAGTCCGAGTTGTGGGTCAAGCGAAATAATGTACAGCCACCTCAATCTGGAGCTGGAGAAAGAAGAGAGAAGTTTTTTATCAGTAAGTGTCTGACATTCTTTCTTGCCCCATCCAGGGTACAAGAAGTTATTTGCTGATGTCCATCTCTCAAAATTAAAAACAGGAATATTATGTTAAAATCTCTTATGTATATCCATGATCAGTGGGGTTGCGGGTTATGCGCAATGAGTCACCGCGGCCTCGGCCCAGAGCAGGAGAAGGAACTGAAGGGGTTTTTAGTCAGTAAGAAGAGTTTGACCCTCTCTGTCGCCTTACCCGGGGCGGGAGAAGTCATTTGATGCTTTTTCCCTAACAAAAAAAAAAAAACATCCATGATCAGTCGAGAAGTGAATCCTTATAGTTTTTAGCGACCCTAAATGTCTAATAGTAGCTGATGCTAAATGTCTCCACTATTTCATAGATGTTATTATACATTATAAACCTTCCTCCTCAATCACTTTATCCGAAATGCATTGAGCCGTTTTAAAGATTTAAGCATTCACAGGGATATAGCGAATGATAGCGACTTTGTTTTATACTATGAACCTAGTGATAATCATCATACCATCAAATTTACATTACTGATAAAAGACCTCAAAGATTACTGGTAATCATTGTTGGATGATATCAGAATGGTGTCTAGTCGTTTGACTTCCAAACAACAGGTTCGTGAGCTCTTGCTAAAAGGTTTGGCTGAATCGTGACCACAATATAGTATATTAAAATAAGTATAAGTACATATTATATATGTATATGTTATTTATAAATATATTATGTAATTGAAGTACTTTTTCTGTATATATTATATTGTAACTTGTATGTAAATGGTTTGCACATATATACATAATGTATGTATCTATCTCGTCTTGACTCATTTAAATTTAAGTCTGTTTGCTTGCTTCTTGCACCGACCATTGGCTCATCTCTGCATCACCCAAGGCTCGACTGGTAGAAAATGCCTAAGGCATTAAGACCGCCTATGTACCCATTGTGCATGAAGTTTAAATAAATAAATATATCAAATAGCTTCCTGCAACATAATACATAATATAAGAGGTCGTCTGTCCACCTTAAGGACGAAAACCCAAACCATATAAAATCATAGATATATTTACCCATTCAAAAAGTGCAATTAATTTTGATACCCGCTTTTAACGTTCCACCGCAGACGCTATCTTAGCAGCAATATTCTGACGAAGCCTGCACTACATCTGGTTACGTAATTTATTCGGAATACGTTACGAAGGCGAGGCTTAAGCAGTACCAATTTACATCGCATCGCTACTAAGTGTTCTATGTAAAGCGTAATAGTGTTATTTATTACTGCATATTGTTATTGTTGAAATTGCACTTTGATGAGAGGACAAAAACTAAATACGAAATGGATGGTATTGGAATAGTTATTTTCGTGTAGAAGATTTCATTTATAATTATTACAACTATTTTGTCTAAACACCGAAAGTATAATTTTAAATGAAGAAGGTTATTGCTACACAAAAATAAATTGTCAGTTTAAACTTAAATTTAAATTGAAAATATATATTTGATTTTAATAATTGAATTTATATTTTATGCCGAAGCATGCTTCGGTACGAATGCCCTCGCTCGACCAGAATGATACCACAGAAAACCAGTTTGAGTCCTAAAAGACCCTTATATGGCCCAAAAGGCTGTCAACACAATTGCAAATCAATGCTTTAGTGAAGCGAATGGCTACGGGCGGCGCCAATTGCTTACATCTGGTAATCCATCTGACCTTTGCCACTGTATCATATAAATAAAACTCAAGAATTTTAAAATATGTAAATAGAAAACTTTCTCTTTAAAAGTATTATTATTAGCACACAACTATCCAATGTCGAAGGAATACTGGCTCAAAAATATCTTTCCTCCCATTTGTGTACGAGTACCTAATCCAGTACATTTTTCCCATTTTCCACATCGCCTAATACTGATCAATAAAAAATTCAAAACATTGAATTCTCAATACAACTTCGCTTTCTCTAAACTTATAATCCCCTACTTCAAAGGCAGCGAAGTCTTAAATAACTCGTTCTCAGACGAAACTAATGTATTTTTACAGGGACACCGATGCAGGCAAATTAGAATTGCAAAGTTATAGCGAAGTAATGGAAACATCTTCTAGAAGCCCAGTGTAGTGTGAAAATGACCAATGATTCGGAAAATTAATCTCAAATGCATTGCAAGACGAAAGAAGGAATGGGACTGATACAACTGTACTTTGATATCTTAGAGAAAATTCTCGTTTCTTTTTTCATTTATGAAGAGAGAATTTTCTTTTTATTTTTTCATTTCGTTTTGTTTTTTTTTTCTTTTGTAAATGATAGAACGCTTTGCAAATATTCGCTTTGATTGTTGTCCAAAGTGTTAAAAAGGAGGTTTTATTTTTGGAAACATAATTATACAAATGTGGAACTATTATAATATCTTCTTCAAGTATAGTTTTTTGCCTTTAAATTCTTTACGAATCGACGCTCAGTTCATGAAAGAAAACACAGTTCAGCAAATAGTATTTAGATCATTATACATAATTTATTGCACGGTTGGTGGGGTGGCTGGACAACTGGCTGACGTGCAACTTGTCGCGGGTTCGATTCCCGCACGGAAAAACTCTTTGTGTGATCCACAAAATTGTTGTTCCGGGTCTGGGTATGATGTGTATGTGAAATTGTATGTTTGTAACCGAACCCACGACATAGGAGAAAATCCTAGTGTGGGGCAACGTTTTGTTGTTAAAAAAAGTCTTATTAGTTACATGTTACATTATTCTATAAAAACCCAAAACTAGAGTGATACCACGGCCTCACACAATACCGGCGTAAAAATACATTAGTGTTTTGTTTCGGCGTGTGAGTGAGGTTACCTTTAGCCCAATCGTTCCCCCACATACTCAATTCCCAAATCCCCACTCCTTTTAAAACTATATAATAACCTACAAAAAGCAAGAAATACACTTGTAACTCCTTAGGTGTTACGAAGTGTCTGTCTGATCTATCCTACAACAAAACTAACCATTTTAATACCGTTCCAAATTGGTCATTGAAAATTTTGAATTCCATACACCACTTGGCTTTATGCAAATTTGCCACAAAATTGTATTCGCTTAATATCTCCCTAGAGTACAAGTGACGTCTAAATAGGTATAACATAATTCTCAACTATTGAGGTTTTAGTCAGCCTATGTTAATGATGTGTTTTGAAACGAATTTGTTATCGTTTTCAGCTTTTACAATCCCACTACTGAGTTAGGCTAACATAGGTTTTTGCCTAACTCAGTTAATTAATTGATATATCATAGGGGTTCTTTTTTATGTGATAAGTCGGCAAACGAGCAGACGGATTACCTGATGGTAAGCAATCAACGCCGCCCGCCCAACAACAACAGAGCAGTTACGAGCGCGTTGCTGACCTTTTAGGGATTTGGAGATATGGGATTGGGGGAGGGGAAGGATTGAGCCTCCGGTCACCTCACTCTAATGGCGAAACAGCATGCTAAAGTCTATGTATGTAATGTACGGCAATAATGTGTATACAAAAAATATAGTAATATACAGTAACAAACATACAATTTCACATACGTATGACACCCAGACCACAAAAAGTGACCACAAAGAGTTGGTCCGTGCGGGAATCGAACCCCGCGATACGTTGCACGGCAGCCAGTTGCCCAGCCACCGCACCAACCGTGCAGTCATGGAACACCATGTCAACAATAACAAACACAATTATACACCGTCTAATTGATCGTATAACAGTAGCCTGTACTCTAAAGCCTAGAGCACACACGACGCACGAGACGTCCCAACACCAAACGGACCGAAAATCGGAACACGTCCTAATTTGATATCGGTACCCTTTCCGTCTGTCAGTCATAACGGAATTGAATTGTGCGATATCATGGTACATAATACCAGGATCGTATACACGTGAAATTTTATTCATTTATTCAGTGGCCTTAATATCTGAGGGTAACGTTTTGTTCAGACTCGGAGATGGGTAAGCTACTGAATAGTTGCGACTAATCGCAGCAGTATTAGTTTGATAAGATTGTTCACTTTTTAATTTAATTTTATCGCTGCATAGTATAAAACAAAATCGCTGTCTACGTCCTTATATCCCTATGTATGCTTAAATCTTTAAAACAACGTACCGGATTTTGGTGCATTTTTTTAATTACGCCCTCATAAAGATCGAGCGGTTCGCTATTTTTTTCTATTAAAAAACGTAGCCTCACACTTGTGTTTTCTTCTGTATAGTAGGTGCATTAACTAACATACAAATTCACTTACGCGAGCACCCAGACCTGAAGCAACAATAAATATATGGATCACACAAAGGATTATACCACGCGGGTATCGAAATTGTGGAACAGTTGCCCAGCCATTGCGCCAACCGTGTAGTCAAATTACTCTTAGAACTTATAAAAAGTAAATAAGTTAAAAATCGGTCTTCTCATTTTAATTTAATCATATCCCTTTCAAACGAACACGCTTTACATTCTTGTAAAAGGCTGTCATTGAACTGAAGTTCAACAAAACATTTTGATCGAGGTAAATATTTCATAATTAATTTTACATAATAATAATTGATACGAAATACATCGTCTTCAAAGAACACATCGTAGAAGCAAATAATTAAATATTTCTAATATTTTGTTGTTCTCAAAACAATCTTTGTAATCAAATTAATAACTTTGAACTGAATAATGAATATTCGAGGAGTACGCTTTACCTTTTAGAATATTAATAAGCGTAGCGGCTTTTTGTGATAGTACTGTCAAAAATCCTACAGAGTATGTTGAAATCGATTTGTGTGATAAGACCGTTCATTGTAATTACATCGTTCTTTCATAATATTTAACCACAAAAAAAATTAAAGAAATATTTCAAAGAAACCGCTACAAAAAAAATTGGTGAGGCAGATAAAACAATTATAACACATACTATCGCCCTTCCGTTGCTGGCACGTAGCGCTGTGTGAACCAGTCTTTAGAACTCGTTTACAGAACAAAGAATCTCTCGAAAAATAAGCGAATAGAGACGGTAATAATAGAACATGGTAAATTGTGTATTTTTTACGATTGACTCCCTACCCCTTCATTGGTATGGGGTCGTGTGTAGATGATATTCTAGCTAGTAAAAAACAAGCATGACATGATAAAATAAGTGAATGAATCCAGCTTCTAAATAGGACGACTATTACGACTTGAAAATGAAGATGAGACTAACGCCCGGTTTCTGAAAGGCTTGTCAACGCTAACATTAACAAATCTCCTGTTAAATCTCTTGTCAAGTCATCTGATTGGTTGTTGATAATTCAGTCAACCAATCAGATGACTTGACAAGAGATTAAATTGATTTTAACATTGATCAGCCTTTCGGAAACCTGGTGTAAGAAGGTTAAAGCATTCATCACCACGCTTGTTCAAGGCGGTTTGGGGTTTTTAAACCTATAGTTAGTGACTACTGGCGTTGATTGCTTACCATCAGGTAATATGTTTGCTCGTTTGCCCAATTATCGCATAAAAAAACAAATCCATAACCCCCAAGGCCTACAACGCACTGGTGTCTTCTCTTATGCGACCTTTCCGTTTGTTTTCCTACCGCCCACACCATATACATGCAAAAAAGTAACTAATAAAAAGTCCCTGATCGCCTCAACATACTCAAAAAAACACAATCACCTCTAACAAAACCACTCAAAAGTTAATTAATTTGAATAAAAGCGTCGCTCGACTATATCACGCTCCTTCAACACTGTCTATAATTAAACAATTTTCAAGTCTACAAGAAAACGAAGTGTCGTTAATATAAAAGTAGGAACATAAATAAGGCTTAGTTCACACCGGCGAGTAGTGCCTCGCCGGTGACAACGCAAAGCCTGTTTAATACCACACCCTTCGCTACTAAAGCTCCTTTCGATACAAAGATGTAGTTGGAAGTGTTTTAAAATATATTAAAATGTTATGCATTTTATGCTTAAAATGTTTTTAATTTTTACAAAAGGTCTCTGCAGTTTTTTCTCAGAACAGCCGGTAATTTTACTTGAATTTCGGTGGTTATTTTCAGTTATTTGTTTCCTTTGGCATTTTTAAGTTTTTTAATTTAAAATTGCATTAGAGTTTTTATTTTAAATAATGAAAAGAGTTAAACAGTTTTAAGATGTTTTTTTTTGTAGTTATTGGTACAAAATTATACCTATCTTCTGACTTTAAGAGACATCTTCGACTTTAAAAGAGATGGACCCCTGAATTTGCTTCGGCTTTTCTTCCCAGAGTAGTCAGATATCAAATGCCAGCTTTTTCTAGTTTTTGACCTCATGTATAATTATGCCATATAAAAGTGCTGTTTTATGACCTACTTGCAAAAATAAATTCATTATTTCAATAATACCTACATATACTATCATCAAAACACAAAAATACGATACTGAATTTTCTCTTAGTTTAGAGACATCATTAATATTATTGTTTATTTTCTTTAGGTTATTAACGATCAGACATATTACCTGATGGTAAGCAATTAAACTCACTCATGTACTTACATCCGTAACACTAGAGGAGTTGCTAGTACGTTGCTGTCGTTTTGGAGATAAGGGATTTTGGGGACATGGGGCCTCCAGTATCCTCATTCACACTGTGATTTGATGATGTTGGTTGTTCCATGTTGGTTTTTTGTAAGTGTGTTTTAGTTAGTTAGAAAATCATCAAATGACTTCTCCCGCCCAGGGCCGGGCAGGAGGGAGTGTCAGACTCTTACTGACTAAAAACCCCCCTGTTCCTTCTCCTGCTCTGTGCCGAGGTCGCGGTACCTTATTGCGCTTACCCCGCAACCCCGGCTGTTTAAGTTATAGTAATATTTCAACCAAATCACGCATAGTCAAATAAAATAAAACTAATATACATATATACATGCATGGACATGTTAACATTTCAAAACACGCTGTTGCAGCATATATTTTACAAACTACTACCAATAATGTGCTGTTTGCGGTTGGTTTGTCACAGCAAATCCCTTGCGAGGCGTACAAATTTATACATCATCAAAGCTTCTACGTGGTCACGAGGCGAAACGCGCACGTATGCTCCCAGCTTTATATTTGTAACCTATTTATAAAATATTCGTATTATTTTATATAAATATTCATTTTTATTTTTAGGAAATTATTTATCTTTATTTTTATAACATTTTAAATTTCTTAAATGGTTACTTTGTTTTTTTTATTATTATTATTTCTTTTATTTTATTTGATAAATCTGGAATTTGCTATACAGTACATAATTTTAGCCAACGAATATTGCGATATACATAATATTAAAATGTGATCTCAGTTTCGAAAACAATATTATTTAATATAATATCACTACAAAATACACAAGAAATTCAGTAAAAAAAAACCTATGAATTAGTTTATTACACTTCACAGCCCTACCTCAACAATCCATCACAGGGTATTATAATAATATCACCATAAATTCAACATTTAAAATACCCAAGGCAGCGAACCAAGAAAGTACTTCAGCCACGCCTATCATTACACATATCACTTTTAAACAAACAAAATAAAATAAAAAAACAACATTTGTATAATACCATCTATCAACCGACGTTGACCGGTTAGCCGAATCGGGAACGGTAATAAATACTGGCAAAGGTTCCGTACATCACAATATATGGCTGTTTTAGATCGATGGTCCAAAGCAACGGATTTTTCATTTTCATCTCGTTGACTGACGCGAAAAAGGCTTGACAATTTTTTTAGCGACACTGTCGGCTCGTTCGGTCAGTTTTTTCAAGTTTTTTTTTTAAAGGGAAGAGAATTAGGACGGGTTTCGGGGTTGGGGTGGATAAAATATTGGTGCTACGAGTCTAGACCACAGTTCGATTTATTTAAGTACTGTTGCGGTTTTTCTCGTTGTGAATGATTGACGGGAAATTTTGTTTTTATGTACGCTATTTATGTAAAATTGTATTTATTTTTAAGATAGCTTGCAACTAACTAGTAGAATAATTAATTATTTATTTATATATTCTTTATTGCACACATACACTAAGTAGCAATACAGTGGACACAATGAAAGAATGTTGTGATTACAATGGACGGTCTTATCACTCAAGGCAATTTCTTCCAGACAACCTTTACTACTTTTTTATTTCGAAACAGTTGATGGTTTCTATCAAAAACCTTATCGAGCCAAGCCGTACCCACTACGTCAACGTAGGAACAAAAGAATCCGCTTCATAACCACAAAACAAACTTTGTCACCAACAAAAAATACGACTCATTCCCAGTTCCCATACATGGAGCATACATTTAAGACAAAGTAAACCATATTATCGGGTCAAGGAGGCAATAAAATTGTGACCGTTTTGGCTCTATACGACCAACATGTTTGCCAACAAACGTGAGGGTACAACAATCAATCCCTGTTAGGGTCAGTGGCCTGTTTTATTAAATAAGTAGAACAAAATTTAGCTTAGTACGGCCAGGTTTTGGGGGTTGGCCAAATGTTGGTGCAAAAATTTTTTGTTTGTTTTGCAAGCTGCGCGCGATCGAATCGCATTGATTTAGATGGTGGAACAGATTCGATTTGAAATGTGTTACCACTTTTTTTTAGTTTTTTTAATAGTAATTCTATTTTTTCTACTCAATTTTTTTTTTGTTATATAATTACTAAGACAGATTTTCGAGTAAAAACATATTGAAATTTAACTTTACATCAACTTTTCTGCGTAGGTAATTTGTAGTCAAACAGCAACGAGCAATAGCATCCGCCCTAAAACTGACAATATGGAAATATAAATATTATGCAAACACTCAAAAACGAAACTAAACTTACTGCAATACACACATTTCAAATCACATATCATCAGCCTATTAATTGCTCACTGCTGAGTAAAGGCCTCTTCCCACTCATAGAAGTTAAGAACATTATTCAATTTCCAACTTATAAATTATAAATTATTATTCTAGCCTCTAGGTTTATATCTTTCCATTCACCTTATGAACAAATCGCATCATTTTCCTCTGACTGCCCTTTCGGACAATTGCCCTCAACTTTTTCTTATCCTTGGTCGAATAGCACCTTGCAGGCTGGTGTCCAATTTGTTCTAATCTGGTTTATCCATCTGTTTCGGAAGATAAGGCAGTGTGTAAGTAAGATAAGTTCATAAATTATATTGATCAGATTTTAAGCCCAGTTCACAATACATAAACGGTCAAAAAACACAATCGCAAATCAATCTCGTCACAATCAATTCCTGTAAAGTCCGCAACCAGCGTGACCACGTATCACTGGCTCATTGGCAAGGCATTTTGGACCATCGCCCATAGCACCATACATTCCGACATACAATAGTTTGCCAGCACTATGTACCAGCCATAAACCTAATGGGGAGTGAAGCACTACGTTTTCTATTTTGTTCCTACATAAGATATATTGAAACATTCGTTACTATTCCGAGCCAAAATACCTTTAAATTTTAATGGTTATTGGTGATATAGGGTACAAGTTCAATGATTATTTATTTAGGAAGTTTTGCTCTATAGTCTGTTAGGATTATGGTGTTATATGTTCATTTGATATGAAAAATATGTTTTATTTATTTAATGACAGATTTTTAACCTTTTACTAAACTCCGCTGTCCGTCCTTTCTTGATACTTAAAATTATGATGTATTACGGCTATAACAATAAATACTTCATAGATACTTGGATCCTGTAAAACACACGGAGTTTTAATACGGAACCTTTCATATTAATATTAACACTACAGACTGCAAGTCGGTTTTTACTTACAAGTCACAACATGTGGTCATTTATTTTATGTTGTCATGTAATAAATGGAGCATGCGATAAAATAACAAATCCATTTTGCACCACACGACACGAAGGAATAAGGTACGATTTTAATTAATAAAAGTTGGTACCTTTTTAGTTAGACGGAACCAATAACCGCTAAAAGACGTGTAGCCTAAATTCCAGTTCCTTGTTTGACCCAACTTCACTACCCAACTCTTATCCCGAGGCACTCAATCACATTCCTAACCCAAATCAAACTTAAAATCCTCCAATACGTATCAAAGTGAACAGGCAAACTGGAGTACTTATATCCTAAACTGATTATAACTATTATTCCAACACTTCTTCCTCGAAAAACCTTTTGGAGTCTAAAAATATCTCTCGATAGGCCCTATCGGAGCTTACATCCGAAGGGAGTAACAATTCTGAAGTCGATTTAACTTGGGCCTTTTCCGAGCAATCCCAGCCACTCATGGCCTCCGGGCGTAAATTTACTTCGCATATCTTCAAAACAAAACGTTCAAGGTTTGGACCCAATTGGAAAATCTCCGAGCAACTGCGCCCAGAAACTTCCTATTATTTTGAATTAAGTGAATTCGTTCGCTTCTTGTTTTTCCTCAATCTTATTTTGTAATACGTTTTTTACACTTAACTTGTTTTCAAAGGTTTTTTCGAAGGCTTCTTTTGGCTTAAACTCAATATAATCTTGTGGTTCTAATAAATCAATGTTTCAAAATGACCTTGACGATGAAAACGGTAAAAGGTTTTTTTTGTCTACGGAATATTTTTGCATAAATCATTTAATGTGCACAAAAAATGATTAATTAAAATAACTACATAGCGGACTTATCGGATTCTCTCACGCTCAAGCTTAGACTTCAAAAGGACATCAGCGTAATTAAATACAAATAAAAATAATAAATACATTATTTATCATTTGTTTGTTTAAGTAAAGTGAATCTATACAGTCAAAAAAAATAATTTTTACAAACATTCCTTCATCGTCGCTTAGTTCAAAAAATTTCACAAATGACTACAGTTTGCAGTTAATTCTAAAATTCATTAACCAAAGCATTATCTGCCTTTGTGATAACACAAATACAATTAAATTTCCCGTAATTATTGTCTGTAGAGAAGCATGAATTACTGCCCACCCATCCGGAAATCGGCCTTGTAGTTAGTCGCCTCGCCGCCCTGATCAAACATGTTTAATTCAGCTGCTTGATATAATATATTCTATCCTGCAATTTACTAATAGACTATTAGGAACATGTCTATAGATGATTGGGTTCTACATTAATCACAAGTGAGATTATACAATCCAAGTATTGTGTTTAATCTCATTATGGTAATCATGGCAATTGTCTGGAGTGCTTTGAGTTAGTTGTAGTAAATAACATCTATATTCAATGTACCTACCTACTTAGGTTACTTGTGTACATGCAATTCTATATAGCCTATACTTATCCTTACCTTTTTGTTGCGCTGGGCGGGAGAAGTCATTTGATGGGTATCCCAATCATCAAATAACTTCTCCCGCCCACGGTCGTGCGGGAGGGAGTGTCAGCCTCTAACTGACTAAAAACCCCCCAGTGAACTGCTACTGCAAAACTGTTCAGGGCGAGGTCGCGGTGCCTCATCGCGCTTACCCCGCAACCCCGGCTGAACATCACCTCTATAGTGCCCCGTCTCTGCTAGTCTATTGGCTCGTCGAGGCGCGCGAGGAACGCCAGGCGCCGTACGCTCGGGGACTTACCATTACCTTTTTTTTTTGTCAGAAAAAGTCTGCTTAGTGTCTAATTTTCTTCTGTGTCGTAGGTGCGTTAATTAATATACGATTTCGATACACATTACATCCAGACCCAGAAAAACAATTTATTGATCGCAGAGAGATGTTTCTGTCAGGAATCGAACCCTGCAACCGGTAATCCACCCACCACGCCAACAATGCAGTCAATATCAATACTGATTTTTTAATTGCGAGACGACAGTAATATGGTATGTAAGGCAGAAGATTACGCTACGACAAAACCATGGAGGTGTTTGATATCAGATAAGAAAACAAGCTTAATGTAACACCGCGGCATAAAACCTAAATAAAAAAATAAAAAATAAAACGTCTTAAGTACATTTTTATAAACATCTTACAATGAAAAACAGCGTCAAATATTCCCTAGCTTAAGTCCATCACGTTCTTAATAATGTCAGCGGGACGCTAGACAGTTATTCCCAACAATTTAACATTTGACATCAATCAGCCAGCATAATTTTGTGCCGTATAAAAATTTAAAAAACGCAAAATGACAAGTGGATAAGGACGGTCGCAGCAACTAAGATATAGCTGGCAATTTCCTTTGTAAACAAGCTAATATTAAAACTGAAACGTAAGAATCTTTACACAAAGATTCGTGAGACCTTGAATAATACAAGACTAGGCAGGTCCATCCATAATGGAATTACACAGGGGATGGCCGTGTTAGCCCGCTAGGATAAATGGTAGAAAAATATTTGTTGTACCCATACTATGAACTGCGGATTTTATGTGATGTCCTGTTGATAAGGGAGGTTAGTATTTATTAGTGATCTTGTGCAGTTGGAGCTGATATTAAATGTAGGATTATGATAGAAGGGAAGGAAAATTAGGTAGAAGCCCTTTATTGGAAAGGTTTTATTTAATATCTGTTAAGTCTCAGAGTGCTTGTATGAATTATGTAGGTGGAAAAGTATTAGGACACCTACTTTTTGGTATTTATATTTATTGATCGCGTATATTAACGTGCTATCGCATAATCAAGTACCTACTACCAATTCAAACATCTTCCTACACAAACGTGACATTTGCTTCTTTTATATTTGACTGCTAGAAAATTAGACAAAGACGTTTTATCAAAATAAAAATTGATTTGTTTGCTTCGATTTCTGCGTAAAAATTTCAAAGTTAAACATGAACAACGTGCAAGCTATATCACCAGTAATTCAAGTAACAATAAAGTTTTTTGAATCGAAAATAGCTAACTATTTCGATAACCATTAAAATGGTCCAAGTTTGTAGTAACGTTTTATTTCCAACAAGCAATATCTGGTTGATGGCACTATAAAGAATAAGGTCTTTATTACACTCCATTGCCATCACAATTATAATGGGTTCAGACGGTTTTATTTATTTGGATTGAACTTGTATATTTACACTTTGTTAAAAGACGACGTGGAGAAGGAAATGGAAGCAGATCTGGCCAGCCAATGCAATATACAAATAGAACTCACTATCCTGCCAATAGACCACCACAGGCCTGATGTTCAGCAGGAGTTGCGGGGTAAGCGCAATGAGGCACCACGAGCTCAGCCCAGAGCAGGAGAAGGAACAACAAGGGTTTCTTGGGCGGGAGAAGTCATTTGAGGATTTTCCCCTCACAAAAAAAACCGTCTTTGCTGGAGTCTGTGGTCGCTGAAATGAAATTTGGGTATCTCAAGGCCTTTTCTGTGCGGCGAAAATCATCAAATGACTTCTCCCACCCAGGGTAAGGCGGGAGGGAGTGTCAGACTCTTACTGACTAAAATCCCCCGTTCCTAATTCTGCTGTGGACCGAGCCCGCGGTGCGTCATTGCGGTTACCCTGCAACCCTGGCTGATTTAATAAGTTGCTTATGGGTGGCATTCTCAATAGGCATGCTCAATCATAGGTTGCATCATCATAAAACTAAAAAAAACTATGCTATCCTTACAATTTTCAAGAGAAAAATCTATTTTTGTATATAAGATTGCATGGAACCCTTTTGTTTGTATCAAATGTAGGAAAAATCTTCCATAGGCTACATTTATTATTAGCGACTGTAATTTTGTTCGTCAGACGAAGGTTGTACCGTTGTTTTTCACTGTCTGTCTACGTGTGGGTCGCAGTAAACATGAGTAGCTTCTAACTTATTTAAGGAATCCAACTGGTACGCATCGGATTGATGTATCTCTAGGATTAAGTCCGTCGAAAAATATTTTCTTTGAATATTTCACTTCTTATTTTGAGTTTTATCATATCTCTCCAAAAAAACTGAAACTTTCACGTAACTGGATTAGGCTGTATATTGATAGTGGAATGTGCATTCTTAACTTATGTAACTTAATTAATAAGTTATGAGTATATTTTGTTTTAAAAATACTATTTTTTATTATAACTCGGCTATCATTGGGCCGATAGTTGTGTGATTGGGTTAGTCCCCAAAAGCCTCGACAACCACCTTAAGAGGCTGACGTTATGAATTGGCGTATGGATTAAGAGTCAGAGTGATTGTAGAGTTATTTAAATAAATATTTAATTACTCATTTATATTTGTCAATATTTTGTATTGTGTTTATTAAATGCTCTTGATAGTAATTAATTATTAAACACATAATTGAATTTAGATAATTAAAGGAGTGGTTTCTTTTGACTTCTTTCTCTCTGTCTGCTAATGAAATTAAAGAAAAAGTTTTTCTTAAATTTCACTTCCATTAAAAGTTTGCTCGTACAGCCTGACTTCAAACCTATAAATATATAAGTAAACAAAATCCTTAAAAACTCAATATCCAATTTAATCTTAAAATTGACACAAACGCAATAACACGTCTGGCTTAATCCGGAAAATCCTTGGCCTCATGTTGATGGAACCAGCATAACTCATAGTCAAGCCTTTCATATCTCACGCGTGACAAGTCGGGACATGAAGAGATTTCCCTTAGGAAACTACAAGGTCATAAATGAGAGTTTTGGCAAAGATTATGATCAGGTGGCTTTTGTTGTTTTCAAGAAGACGGATCGTGATGGACGTTTTTTGGTATAGCGTTGCCTTGAAGGCTATTGATGGGAATTGGAAAGGGAATATTGTTGGATTAATAGGCGTCTTAAAGTTGAAATTAGAATGACAGAGAATACTAACAAAGAAAAAAAATTTAGGTAATATTTGTACCTACATTAAGATACAGCTTCGATGAGTCAAATGTGATATTGAAACCTATTTATTTCTTTGGGTCAAACTAAAGGTATCCTAGGTATCTGTATTTTTTACAGAACAATTAAAACAATTAAATGAAAGAAATTTTAAATTATGTGTAAAGAAAACTTTATGTAGAAAAGCATACTACACACTGAATGATTACATTGTAGATAAAAATGCTTGGAGACATGCTGGTCCTGCTCCACAGGATAGCAAACGTACACCAAAATAAATAACGTTCCAATGGATTTTGCTTGAACGGGACTTCTTCATTTTAGTGAAATTGCATTATATTGTATAACTATAACTTGATAAATTTGTAAATGTGAGTGCCCTGTAACCTATTATAATTGGTTAGACTAGCAGAATGTCGGTCCTTATAACAGCTTGGAGTTGTCATGCTCACTGAAAGGTCACACTGGCGGTGGCATGGGCGCTGGATCGCTTAATTCCCTATAATATGGTTGAGTTGGGCGATGCTGGTGTACGTGTCATGCTCGTGAACGAGCGCCGTCAGTTGGGACTGGTCAGCTCCAGACTGTCTATTGTCCTTAAGGTTACTTTATTTTTATATTTGAATAAATATTAGTGTTACACTGTTCTCACATAATTGAACCAACTGTTTGTAAAAGGAATCTGTATGTGAAACTGATTTAAAAAGAGTAACCATGGAGTTTCTTGCTCGTTCTTCTCCATCGGAATCTACACTTTGGAACGAGCAAATAGCTTCACTAAGAGGACTGACCGACAGACTGACACTATTTTTTATTTTAAATTTTGTTTGACGTTCAAAAGTGCCTGTAAAGGTCTAATAGGAATAAATGATTTTTGACTTTTTTTGACTTTTACATCTAAGGTATATTATGTAGATAAAAAATATATGAAACATTTTCAATGTTGTCTAATGTTCAAAAAAAAAATTCATGGTCGCCCGAGGGTTAAGTCATCCGCTGATTATGATGAGATTTATACTAATATTGTGCCTGGCATATATAATTTAAAATTGTGAGTATCCACGTTCTGAAAATGTATCAGTATTAACACATTATATTTCAGAATGAATCCTCCTCAAAATGAGCTATCCGATATCCATTACATGGATCACCAAAGGAATTTGTAAACGCGCAAGCAAACATTCAGGATCTTAACCAACCGTTCACCAATATCCAAACACGGCCAGTGTCCAAGCTTGGTACACCATCTCTCCAATTGTTTGCAGTACATGTTCAAACGAAGTGTTTGTAAACCAATGTTTGTTGTACGTGCACCGTTTTATATTCTATCCACAACTGTTACTCGAACAAGATACTTAAAGCTATCTTGTTCTTCGACTTGGCTGCTTTGTTTCGAACTTGTGATGATTTTCATAGTTGTGCTGGTGTTTTTTTTTTATGTAATAGTTTTTTCAATCAGCAGACGGATTACCTGATGATAAGCAATCAGCGCCGCCCATGGACATCCGCAACGGAGGAGTTACGAGTGCGTTGCCGACCTTTCAGGGATTAGGGATTTGGAGATTAAGGGATTGAGGAGGGATTGGGGAGGGGAAGGATTGGGCCTCCGATAACCTCACTCACACGGCGAAACACAACGCTGTGGTTGTTTCACGCCGGTTTTCTGTGAGGCCGTGGTATCATTTGTACCGAAGCTTGGCTCTTCCAACTTAATAATAGGATGTGGTTCGGGATTGTGATTTGTCTGTGATATTTTTTTTTTGTTATTAATGGTTTTGAGTGGTAGATTTTGTTTCTTGGTGACAACAACGTGGTTATGTAAATTTATGGAAATAGTATTTACTAGTTTCAAGTCAGAACGGGGCTCTTTTTTTTAAAAAAAAAACGTTGCCCCACACTAGGATTTTCTCCTGTATGAATTTCTAGGGTGCGATTAAAAGCATAGAATTTCATATCCACAACACATATGTAGTAGTTCCGTGCAAAGATCAAACTCGCGACACGTTGCGCAGCAGCCAGTTGCCCAGTCACCCGCCAATTGTGTTGTCTAATATTAAAACAAGTTGCACCCGAAAAACAGTCTATGTTCTTTTTTCACGCGTCGTTAACTTAAATGGATGATAAAAAATACTTTTAGGCGAACTTGTACAAACCTAACCTTTTTTGACTAAAAATATTTTGTATTTATTTTTAAATGTATTTACTTGAGTATCGTATGAACTTGACACCACCTTAACTTTGTAGTTTTTTCGAAGTGGTCTGATAACTACAATAAAATGTATTTACACAGACTTATTTGTACAAAACTTTCGAGGGTTAATATTGATTTAGTATAATATTTGAAACCATTATTCTGAAGAGCTTCTATTTTTTTTTTATGGTATACCATAACCGTCTGCTGCAGCAGACGGATTACCTGATGGTATGCAATCAGCGCCGCCCATGGACACCCGCAACACCAAAGGAGTTACGAGTGCGTTGCCGGCCTTTTGGGGATAGGGGTTGGGGATATAAGAATCGGGAACGGATAGGGGAGGGGGAGGGATCGGGCCTCCGGTAACTTCACTCACAGGGCGAAACACAACGCTGTGGGTTGTTTCACGCCGGTAGTCTATGAGACCGTGGTATCACACCGGTCGATATTTTGAATTATAATGAATTTCCTTTGGTGATCCATTTTTATTTAATAAAACACTCAATCAATTGAGGGTTCTCCTATATCATGTTTTCAAACATACAAATTCATCATAAAATATAAGAAACTTGACACCTAGACCCGGAACAACAATTTGTGCATCACACAAAGAATTGTTCTGTGTCAGCATCGAACCCATATGACACGTAGCCCAGCCACCTCGTCAATTGGAAAACTAACTGTTATGAAAACAAAAGATGAAAATTATGTAAATATACATATATTATGTAACCCTGTTAATTTATGAAAATCGATTCTTAATTATAAAAACAGTCAATAAAAAATTGAAAACAAAAATGTATCAATTAAAAAATCAATCAAAATGCAAATAAAATATTCGAACACTATCCAGACATACTAACTAACGCTTATACTGAATCATGTTAAGGCACATTGCGCACTAAACACGAAAGGAAAAAGCTAATCGATTTCAAAAATTATTATTTCAAATTATAAGTTTAGGCTTCCTCACGATACAGACGGGGCCCTAAAGGGCTGATGTTCAGCCGGGGTTGCGGGGTAAGCGCAATGAGGCACCGCGACCTCGGCCCAGAGCAGGAGAAGGAACAGGGGGGGTTTTTAGTCAGTAAGAGTCTGACACTCCCTCTCTTCTCTACTCTAACTCTTCCGGCCCTGGGCGGGAGAAGCCATTTGATGATTTTCCCTTCACAAAAAAAGGCTTTCTCGCGATGCTTTCCTTCACTCAACGGTTTTTCCTTAAATCAATGTTATCGTTATAGTTTTCATAAAATCAAGACAACTGTTATTACTCGTTTTTCTAATTAATTTTTTTCGATCCATCACAATCTTACCCTTTCGAGTCTGAAATGAAAAAGTATTAGAGTCAATAAAATGATAAAGTTTTTTACATTCACGAATTCAGTGAGGTCTATTTTGATGGCTGCAATGCCCACTTTTGTCGAAAGCACTTCAGAGAAAACCAGCGCTGTAGCGCACTAAAGCCCCCTCAAATTCTCCTATAGATTGGACACAATGCAACTCAACAACTTTTGGGAGAAACTGAATAAATAGATAAAGCCGCTTTTTAATTATTCAAATGATGTCCCACTACCGTTCTCGGTCCCCAACTTCGGATAATGAATGACGAAGCAAATTGGACTTTATAATACAATCGTCAAAGTTCAATTTGGGTTAGCAATGATTTTGAATGGAAGCGAGCCATTTCCTTTTGCGATATTGGTACTTTATCAAGCTTTTTGCCAGTTTGTGCTTGCAGTTTTGTAGGAATATCGTTTTTGAGCAATTTGGTATGACGACAAAAAGATTGGATTAGGTGTGTTGATTACTTCATTTGCATAGTCTTTAGTAAAATAAGCGAGGTACGAGGTGATATAGAGTTTTAGTGTTATTTCCGAAGCGTTACCGTTTCTAGAACGTTCTATTATAATAGTACGCAATTTGAGCGCTTGGCTTAATTTTAGGGTTCATTTTAGATTCTATCTTCGGTGCCATTATTTTATTAATTTCGAATGAATAGAAGTTTGAATAGTATTAAATTTTGAATGGATATCGATTTATGATAGACTATCATTAAAATTTGTACGTGTGTGATAACATTCCAAATAAATTTGACTTTGTGTGCTACTTACATTAATTTTAAGTGTCATCATTTACATTCTTATATTTATCTTAGTTAGCTGGTTTTATCCAACCAAATCGCACGAATATACGATAAATCCAACACATTATTTTTTGAACTCATTATTTAATAATAAAACAATGTTTATGACTGGGTATGCTAAATAAAAAATCTATATTTAGTCCATCAGATAGATGAAAAAAACATGTATATTATATATATACATATGTATAAACAGAATATTTTATTTCGTCGTATAAGAAACAAAAAATAAATAGAGGAAACGGTGAGAAGTTTAGGAGCAAGCGGTCGATATGTCTTCTATAAAACGTACCTTGAAGTGACGTCATTGGGTATTCGAAATCAACGCCAACTTTCGCCAAAGGTTTATGTATACTACATCGTACAGACAGAAAAGCAAAATACATACCTAATGTTTTAAATTTACAGAAAAGACGGTCATAAAAAATTGTCTCTATCCTTATAACTATTCTCAATAACGCTGTACCTAATCTAAATTACAAACCATCGTAACCATTATTAACTGTTACCGTAGCACCAAACAAACAAAACATTCAATGTATTGAAACAAATAAATCAAAACCTCATCCCAACCACTGAAATTGAACTGCCAACGGGCAACAACCTCTACAAAATGTTAACTTTAATAAAATTGCCAACTATCCTGAATAACTCTTGCTGGCCCTCGTTCAAATAACATCGACGTGGACGTCTAAACATCAAAGGCAAATTAGAGGAGCCTTAATTCTATTTCCTCTGCGTTTGCAGTGAATAGTCAAATTTTGGGGTATTTCAGGGATGCCAACATCAGTAATAGTACCGACGAAATAGGATTTATTCGAACACATCCACACCGGAAAGGTTTCTAAATAAGATTATGGGATTCGAATGGAACTGGCTCCTGGACTATAAGGGGTGATGACAGTTTTAAGAACGACCGTAGTGTTTGCAGTGATGTTAGGTCGGGAGTTTTGGTGTTATTTAGTGCTGCGCTTTGTTTTTAACCGATGGCTCTGACGTAGCGTGAGATCCTGTATTTTCATTTACTGTCTTTAGATGTATGGATAAAATAATGAAATGGAAGTATGAATTAATCCAGATAGAGAAAGAAAAGAAAGAGAAAGCGGTTTACCTTAACAAACCACCAATCCGCTTTATAATCTTGTTAACTCTTAGTAATGACCGTTGTTATATTAATCCCCCTACTTTGATAGTTATTATCGCAATATAGCCACTCATATTATCAGTCTGATAAAAACAATATCAAACAGACACACCCCAAAACTCAATATTAACCCTATCACCAAGGTTTTTAAGTAACAAATCGAATGGTAACATTATTCGATGTTCTAAATATAGCCCCGAACCACTCTACTACCAACGTAGAATCGACACGAAGCGACATTCGGAAATTAATAGAGTTTCCGCGACGCAACGCCGACGAGAACCGATTTCCATTGCAACCATATCCAATACTGAGGATATTCAATAATATCGCCACATAGACGTTTAGTTCGCATGCATGTTTCATGATCTCAGATGGCTTTGAGGAAATTCTGGGTATAGTAAAACGGACTTGATATTATCAGCTTTTTTCTGTAAGGGGAAAGTCATAAAATGACTTGTATAGCCCAGAGTGAGGAGTGTCAGACTCTTACTGACTAAAAACCGCCCCTTTCCTTCTCCTGCTCTGGGCCGAGGCCGCGGTGCCTAATGATATTATCAGCTGCGCTAATTCCAAAATCCAACTATTGTATTCTACTTGTCTGTGCAATATTGTATTCAAACATTCGGCATTTTGACTCCAAAATCGTAGATGGCACATGCATAGCCTTTTACGGCTGTACAGTTAAGAATCACAACTAAATAAAAAGTGCTTTCTCCAATGGTCAGATCAAAGAATATCTTCCAAGAAGACAGCTTCTAGAGGTCATTTAACATTCTGGCTCTAAAGTACTATGAGAAAAAGCAGCACCCTCCTAATACCAGCACTAAAACATCCAGCGAAACAAACAAACAGCGGAAAAGGCTTCTATAAAGTAATTAGGTGTTCCTATTTTTACAACAAGTGCTAAGCTCAACGATATTTTATTTAGACTTAAAGAACGTTTTAAATCACTTAAAAGAACAGTGACTTGTTAGAGAAGTTCGGATAAACTGTGTTCGGACCAACACAAATACGGTGCGCTTTTACGGTACATTGTCTCATTGCATCCGGGTAGGGTAAGAACGGACGCACGGATGTCCGGATGGCAAAGACGTCACTTATCTTCCCTGTTACAGCACCCGATTTATTGTTTGAACTTCTTAGTCTTACTGTTTTAGCATTTGTCGTGTTTTGTTTTGTTTTTATAGGGGATTTGATATGTTTTTTTTATGGGAGAGAAAGCATCAAATGTCTGCTTTTGCCCAGGGTGAGGTGAGAGGGTGTGTCAGACTCTTACTGACTAAAAAACTACTTGCTACATTTGTCTTGCAACTCCAGATATAATTTTTTAAATGCTGAAGTTGTCAGAAAGTGATACTCGTTTAAGTGTGGGAGAGCCAAGCTTCGGCACGAATGGGTCGGCTCGACCGGAGTCCACGGCCTCACAGAAAACCGGCGTGAAACAACCACAGCGTTGTGTTTGTTTCACGCCGCCCAATCCCTCTTCAATCCCTTAATCTCCAAATCCCTAATCCCTAAACCCTAAACGGTCGGCAACGCACTCGTAACTGCTCTGTAGCGGGTGTCCATGGGCGGCGCTGATTACTTACCATCAGGTTATCCGTCTGCTCGTTTGACGACCTATTACACAAAAAAAAACTCGTATTAAAATTCATCTAATGTTTAGCAAAAGCCTTAGCATTTGCGTCAATTTTAAAATGTTTTCAATTCGGGTTTCACTTCTACATATTTTGGTCCTTTGGGAAATATCTAGCTTAGCTTTATTTTAAAATCCAAATCATACCCATTTCAATACATAAAATTCATTTCGAAATAAAAAAATAAAATAAGTATAGCAACCGATTGAAATTCAAATCCTTACGATCGAGAAAATCCTAGAAAGATGTGGAACAAAAACAGAAATAAATCATCCTTTATAAAATACTGATGGGTAGGCCTAAAAATACAAGGCTCAAAATGTAAGGAAATCGTGGGTCTAACACTGTTTTTATTGGAAAAGAATGATCACTTTTATTTTTAGGTTATCGGCGTTAGTAGGTACAGTCGGAGGACGAATTAAGATTAAATTTTTCACCCGAATTTTATTTGTGCTACAAAAATATTTTTATTAATATAAAATGTCACTCTCTGTTGTGTAGATATTATTTTGTTTTTAATCATTAGATCTCTACTAGGAATCAGCTTTTAATAATGTCACATTATATAAGTGACACTACATAACTGCGTACTTATGCAAAAATATTGGAATGTTCAGATTTTTGACATAAATCAACAACTTCGTCCGCAAACCTACATACTTAAACCAACCTATTAAATAATTAAAAACATCTATCTATTAAATACAAACCATCAAAATCTGTCACATAGTTTTAAAGATCTAAGCATACATAGGGACGACGACCGCGGGTAGCGACTTACTAGTACTAGATAATAACATTAATTTTTGTTCTCAACTGTACATTACACGTGTAGAAGAAGCCTACTTTAAAGGGTCTTAGAAAATGTATTAGCGTCTTGTATAACTAGAAGAATTGACGCTAAATCTTTATAAGCCTCTTGAATGTTTCAACACTGAAAAGGTGAGAATTTATAATTAGAAGAAAACAAGTCTGTTTTGAAGGTATTATTATGTAAGAGATAGGTATAACGCTAAAAATACTGAGAATTTATAAATATTAATACGATGTATACTTTTGATCAAAACGTGGAATTCAAAACCTTTTTTGTTATAGTACATACAACATTTTTCTTTGTATTAGAAAAAAATCTGTAACCAACAGAAATTATAGACTTCCCTAACGTTGGATCGCTACAGATAACTCTCAATAACTTGTTGGTAAACTTTTAGATCCAACGCACACAGTATTGACGAGAAATTCATATTGTATGGTTATCAAAATAAGCTTGCAAACAACCTAAAAAATCTCAACATAAACCCTTTGAAAGGCCATTTTTTTTAGTTTTTGATAAACAAATGTAAAATTTTAACACTAAGGAATTTCTTCATGACAAGAACATTTTAAGAGAAATAATAATAGTGTATAAGAAGATATTAAACCTCGGTATTTGAACATCGATTCATCGATATTTGAACAGAATGTCTAAGATAATATTTTATATTAATTCATCAAACCTCGTTCACCTATTGCAACGAAGGGTTGTACTAAATTTTGTTTGTAGGTTGTAATAAAATATTTATCAAAATTATTATTCCTATTTCTTTCATTAAAAAAATAACAGTGACACAAAAATATAACGCAGTATATTCCTGAATTAGACCCGTTGGTCGCTCGACGTCTCGTCAACGGAGTGAACGTAAGTGCCTTTTGCGCTCAACTGTGCAAAAGAGTTGCTACTCACAAGGACATGTCAAGATACGCCCTGGTCCTCGGACCAAGGAGACTTGTAAAGGAATCTAGCTTTGTGAAATAAAAAATAAAACGTACGCTTTTATTTTTATGTAGCTTTGGATGTACTCGAAGATGTGTCTGAGTTTTATGATGTATACATGTTTTTGAAAATAGCTTATGTATTATTTACAATTTCTAGTCTAGTATAGCTAAAGGCCGATGGGTATGTACCAAAACAGAAACGTAGCAATTATATTTTATCCAGACTTTTGTGAAGGGGTAACAAATTATCAAATGACTTCCCTCGGGCGAGACGACAGACAGACGGAGCGACAGACTCTTACTACTGACCAAAAACACCCCGTTTTTTCTCCAACAACGGGCCAAGGCAGGAAGGCCAGGAAATCAAAACTGTGTTTTGATTTCAAAACTACCAATGATGATAAATCAATTTGACTTTGTAATTCTGTTATCGATCTGTTGAATCAACGTTGCGATATGACTTATAAATGTTGCATTATATTAAAGTACTAGCTTTTGCCCGCTCCATTCGCGTGGAACGGTCGAATAGTGACTTAAATAACTATCCTGTGTCCTTTTTCGAGTTCCAAACTACGTCTGTACCAAATTTTACAAAAATCGGTTTAGTAGTTTAGGCATGAAGAAAAAGCAGACAGACAGAAAGTCAGATAGACAGAGCTATTTTCGCATTTATAATATTAGTTTGGATGACTTTTTGTGTGTCTTCTAGTCATGCGGTGTCGGATGCGACAGAATCCTGAGGGTCTACCATAACGTGTTAAAGCGTAAATCTTCCGGGCGAGAAAGAGGGATGGAGCTATAAAAGGTGTATAACTTCATCCCTCTTTCTCGCCCGAAAGATTCGCGCTTTGACACGTCATGGTAGGTCTACTGTTACTATTAAAGACGCGATATTCTTGAATTATGATGAATGTATAAATTTTTGTTACATTTTCACTCTCTTTATACTTACATTTTAATATCTATCGACTTGCTAATCGTGGAGATGATGTAAGTCCTTTTAATGTAGATTCCACAGGAGCAGTGGACCACAATGGTCCTTAAATTGATATATTATAATGTTAATGTGCATTTTGACATAGTATGTACATATGTATGTATGTATTAGATACATTCATCACCCACGTAAATGGAAAGACATTTTACTTCGAAACAAAATGGTTTGGCGTAAAATTGTATTCCTTTTTATAACGTAGTTATAACGGTCGTATTCAATACATTGTTTTCCTAGTCGGTAATATATTGTATTGTATGGGGACGGGTTCCGTGTATATATACTTACATATGTAGTATTGCATTAATATTATTTGTACGTTTGCGTTCGTTTGGTTTTTGTTGAGTTTATAATTTAATACAATATTATAATGATTATTTTAGTATTTTTTTTTTATTTAGGGCTGATTTTTCAACAGTCAGATAACTGTTAATCTGAGGAATAAAATTTTTGCTGTCACTGTCTTATACAAACATTTCGACGCGACAGCATCATAACTATTCCCTAGGTAACTTTTATCTAACCATTGAAAAGTCAGCGCTAAATGACAAAGTCGATAAAGGCACAAAATCGATACCCGAGTAAACTATGTCATAGTCGTTAACGATATGTGAGATATTTAATAATACCTATACCTTGTAACCTATGTAGTAATTCTAGGAGTTTATTTAAGGGTTATCTCTGAATAAAGCAGGTTTAGTTTGAAGCGGTAAAAAGAGTCTTTGGATAATTAAATATAAATTGTTATTACGTGAACTAACATAATAATTAAGACTTACATTAAAACACTAGCCAACACAGTAACACCAAGGATTTCCGTTTACGATACTCTAAAATTTTTAGTTCAACGACAAACGACAATTTAATAGTCTGTAGTCGCCGAAGAACTCTTTACAACGAGTACAAAGTTCTTATAGTTTGTCCGCCATCTTGTTTAACTATGGCATTCTTATAAATGGACTAGATTTTATCTCTGGTAAAGAATTCTCATTAAAGCAAGTCATAGTTATGAGTTTAAATAAAAATGAAACTTAAGTACTTTGTTGTAAAATGTAAATTCATTTAATAACGCATAAATGAGTTTTTTTTTTCGTTAGAGTGGGGATTATCAATTGTCTTTTTCTGCCTTGGGTGTGTCAGACTATTGCTGTTACTGACTAAAAACCACCCTGTTCTTTCTGCTGCATCGGGCTGGCTGGTTTGTATCCGCAGCCATGGCTGAACATCAGCCCTAGAGGACCCTGATGGTGGCTGGAGAGTTCTAAAGCTCGCGCGGAACGCGACGCGCCGCGGCCTTGGGCTTAGTTCTGGTCGTGCGCCGAACTATCATTGCTTGCCATCCACAGATACCCTTATCTGATAATTGAGTTGGTATATACTCCATTCTTTGAATTTAATATTTACTTTCTATTCAAATTTTCAATTTTTCAATTTTTACATTTTGTAAAACGTTCTTGGAATGCTACAAACATCTATCAACTCAATTGACAAATCAGAAATTCATCAACCTTGTCTCACTAATTTAAATCCCAATTTTTTTTAGAAAAATTAATCTTATTTGTCTCTTCTTGTTCACAGTGCCGATGACGCAAGTGGTGGCCGTGGCCGGCGAGCCTGTTTACCTCCCGTGCGACATCGCGACGCAGGATGAAGAAGACGCCGTCTTACTAGTGCTGTGGTACCGGGAAGATCTTGGCACTCCTATTTATAGGTAAGATGTTCTATTAAAATTACTCTTTCCCCGATTATTACGGTTGGAGTTGAATTCTAAGCAACTCAATATCAGTATTAAATAGAAACAATGTTAATAGAATCTGAAAAAAGAATCTATTTGTTACATTGGATGTAAGAAAATAAGATTAATAATTTTTCGGATTCAAATTAAAAGCGAGAGGTCGTTCACCATTCAATTCAAAATATAGATATACTGAGTCATGATGTCACAAGATATTTCAAATCATCTGGATTCCAACATATTTATTTCGGTAAAAATGTGTCCAATCAAAGCATTGTGTTTTGTCTGGGCATCACCTCCTTTTTTATCCTCCTCTCCAATCCCTAGATTACTAGCCTCCAAAAGACTGTCAAAGTCAATCAGTCAATTATTTATTCCAACAAAATCATAAATAGGTACTTACTTTTGTAATGTCACAATAGAACCGTAGTCTGTTCGTCATTGAAGCTAGGTGCTCGTTCCAAATTGTAGATTCGAATGGCGAAGAACTAGCAAGAAACTCCATCATTATCATTTCTCTGCAAAGCTTTTCTATTTGAGAAGAGGCCTTTGTTCAACAGTGGGCACTTAATAGGCATGATGATGTCTGATATAGGTACCTGAGAATTCGTCTAAAAAACTTTCAACCAAACTGAAGATAAAATTGAGACGAAATAACAGAAAATATTCTTCTGACAAGTCTATTTTTGTAGAACTAAAACAAGGTCAAACATAAAACTTTATTATAATATTATTTCAGATCTTTATACAACATCGTATTTCAACTAAATTGTAACTTTGAGAAAAAGTTTTCCAAATATCTAAATTTTAATACTAATTTTGTATGAAATCGGTGTGTAAGACCTTAAAGTTTTTGAAGTTCATCACAAAGTCGGTTCGAAGTAATTTCAATAACCATTCTAATTTTCAAAAAACAATTTGGTCCTATCTTTTGAGCTCACTGAAAACATTTCAGCTTTTAATCGTCACTGAAGCGAAAACGTGCCCATTCAAGCAACGTATGTAATTGAAGCTTGCCATTTTTTGCAGTTTGATATAATACATTGGTGTGGTAGGCGAATGTAAAGGAGATTTTATTATGTAGAAAATGGATATATAAATATTGACCAAATACTCTCTGTTCCTTCTTCACAAGCCCCAAAATTTCGAACTTAAAATAGCTGGCAACCCACTTGCAAATAATGTTGTGCGTGTCCATGGTCCATCTGGTGATTCATCACCTTTTTTATCCCGAAAGTAAAGTGATATTGACCACTGAGGAATATTTTTATTTTAAAACTTAACGCTTTGCTTTTACACATTTAAAAAAATACTAGTCATCTCAATTGTTCTCTGTTATAGCAAAACGTTAAGTTTTCAAATAAAAATATTCCTCAAATGTGGTACATTTAAAAAAATACTAGTCAACTCGATTTTTGAAACAAAAATTATCCTAAACCAAATTGGAAATGACTTCTTTTTATCCCAGAAGGGTACATCATCATCATAATAGTCATCATTATCATCAACCTATAAGAACCCACTACTAAACGGCACGTTTTTCACGCGGAGAATGTTTGAGCATTAATCGCCACGCTTGTTTAAGGAAGATTGGTAATATCAAACTTATAGTAAGAAATTATAAACCCAGGTTTTCCACGATGTTCTTCACCCTTTTTCAGAGGTATCTAAATTGTCTTCGACAGTACGAATAATTCGGAAAAGGTTATATTAGTACTTGCCAGGTTTCGAACCCTCTTGCATGAGAAGCATTTTAATCTCCAAGCCACCACAATATCAGGAAAATAAGTCAGTAGGTACCAATTAAGAAAACACAGAACTTAAATAACGTTTTTATTAAAATATCTCAGAGCCACGATTAACTAATGAATTATGAAACCTTTTGAATTAAATCATTTTTATCGTTTGAGACGACATTTTTCGTCTTTGCTCTCAAATAAGTTCAAAGTGCATCGAATGTTTTTTTGCAAAAAGTATCGAATTCAGCCTTTGATGTTGCACGCTAAGGGGCACTACAAGTTATATGCTTAAGGTTGGCACATGTTTCTCGCTTTGATACAGTGCTACCAACATAACGAGTGCGAGGCAATACTCACAGATTTTATATTTATGTATTTTTAAGGGTTGAACTCATTATTTTTATATTGAAAATATTGCATTTGTTTTTGATTAAAGTAAGTGTTATTTTTAACTTATGACCTAATAAAGTAACATATTAATATAACAGACAAAAATAGTAAATGATCAGAACCATATTTTTACATCTTGCTATGGCCTTTTTAAGGAAAATAACTTCAAATAAATCATTGTTAAAAATTCTGTACGTAAAATATGTACCTAGTAAATAGGTAATAAAATCAAAACAGAATGTAAAAGTTAAATTTCAAGCAAGGTTTTTACAAAATGCTGTCAAAAAACAAAAAATTGTTTACCCAAAAATCCCTTCACTGCAATCCTTCAATATGAAAAATTCCTTTAATTATGGCGTATTTAGCTATTAAGCCTCATCAGTCTTAAAGGGAACCTAGCCTCAACAAAAATGCACAAGAACCTTTACTGTTTCCCAGAATCCATGAAACTACCTCCAAAGGATTTGAGACCGATGAAGCTTGCAATGTCTCAAACAGTTTCTACGAATTCCCCTTTTTAAACTAAAGATAAAATTTCTTTCTTTTCCTAAAGTTCGTGATGAATGTGTGCTTCGTTGAACCCTGTTTGGAGATTAGACGTACCTACATTTTTGGTAATATTAAGGGGTAGTTTCATTATATCATTATTCTGTATGTTCGTTTCCATTCTCGGAACTACAGGGTCCCGGACTTTTGGAAGGCGTACGAGGGGCCGAAGCCAACTCGCAGAGACCCTATGAACAACTTTAATATTACTGGAATAGGACATCAGCCGGAAATTATCCTTGTATGCACTATAGAAGCGCGGGCAATCCCCGGTTGACGCATTACTATTCTGACTAAAGCCCCTAAACAATATTGATACATACGGATAAACAGGCAGGGGGTGACTGGCAAACTCAATTAATGACCCCTGGAAACAGCTGCTAGCATGTAGCGACACGGGGGCAACATACGGTGAGCTGCTTGGCAATGGAGAGGAATTCCATGGCTATCCGAGTACTCCCGGAAGTACGGTCAAGACCCGTACCAACAATTTACTGAGATACATCCATCCCCCGAGTCTCTTACAACTCCTACTCTTGCGAATCTCCACTCAAGCCAGCCAATTAAGGCAAGAATGAGGTAGAAGGGCTTGTTCCTCATCAGTGTTCACTCCAGCTAATCATGAGGACTAATCAGAGGTGAGAAGCAAGACACCTCCCGGGAGTCAGGTCCGTGGAGTCGCCACTGCCCATTAACTTTTCACAAGCTACCTTGCGGATCAATCTTCTATTATTTGTTTTGTAATCTAGGATTTTGAAAGGTCTTTTTGATAGGGTGTTGGTAACATGAGTTTTTTGCCTACCTAGACTAGGGGCTTTACAGTCATTATCCGATTATAACACATTCATATTTTTTTATGTAAACGTGGTTATCGAGTTACTGACCTCTTGTAAATTATTATGTATTTAAAGATTCGAGGGATGAGGATGGGGCGAAGAAGAATCTGGCCGTTAGTCGGCGAAACACAACGTAAGATTTGCTTCACATCGGATTTCTGTGTGAGGCCGTGTACTCTAATCGAGCTGGCCCATTTGTGCCGTAAAATGGCTCTGCCACAGGTAAATCTGTTATCTGTACCACTTGACCACCTATTATCTTAAGGGCCCGATGTAAAAGTCACAAGATCTATTACCATTTTTCAATCAAAATAATAATTTCAGATATTATTTTGCTATCTATAAATATAGAGCAATTTGTTACAAATTTAACACCAACAGAGGTGAAAAAAAACTTTAAATTAAAACAAATACGTATATTAGAAACGATTGTAGTAAACAAACCAGAAATAAAAAATATAACACGGAACAGTAAACGCCTCATTCAGTTAGCCAAAGTACGAGCGAAACTTGAAGATAAAAGAATTTAAAACAAATAACGCCTTTTAAACTGTTATAAGGATACTGTGGGAATGTTCGCGAAGATGGTTAAACATTCGTGCTATGCACTTTTGTTACAAAGCAGATTTGTAAGCAGTTTAAAGTCTGCTTTTTGATGTGTAGGCAGAATTTATCTTTGTTTCATTTTGTCTTCACCTTTTAATTCACTTTTTCCTTGCTTCTGGACTTTTTCAATAAAGTTGAGATCAATTTTTAGTCTTGATTTGGACTTATATTCGGATCAAGGTCAGACTTTACAATGATGACTTGAGTTTTTTTTCTTCTGTCCTACTTCTTGACTGAAACCATGACCAAGTTCAATTCAAATTACGAAACGTTACCCAAAAGACAATTGTGACCTTAGTTATAATCCTTTTCGGTGTCTTTTCGGATCTAAATAAAAAACAGTTACGCGTTATAACGGCTACCCCGACAGCTGTGATTCGTTTAGCCATGAGAAACTAGCAGTCCTTACAATTAACAGAATTTTAACCAGATATAAGTGAAATAGTCACTTATATCTGGTTAAAATTTTGTTAATCGCAATGTGTGTGTATATTTTTATACAAAAAATAAATAAAAACAAAATGCTTTAAGTCAATTGCAATGCCAAGCGACGAATCGTTTCTCAACATGACATAGTTACTGCAATCCTTATCAATTGATTATTTATTAGAAAACAGTGATCACTGACCATTAGACGACCATTCGTTTGCCACGGAATCACATAAAACAATCCCGTCTCACTGCACTTTCGAGTACAGTCCGAAACTTCTTCGGTACTAAAATAAAGATAAACTTTCGTAGTCCATCCGTTTCGAAACGGTCAGCCATTATTTTCAATACACCCAATGCCTTAGGAAGAGAAAATAGAATCCGTATAATAGACAAAATTATCGTAAACAAGGCAACAACAAATAATCTCAATATCTTTATTTCAATTTGTTTAATATCTTTATTTCAATTTGTTTTTTATTGTTCTCTGTCTTTATTTCAATTTGTTTAGGGACTATGTTACGTATTTATTATTTTGTATATCTCTAAACGATGATGCTGAAGATACTGGATTTGCTACCTTTTTTTTTCAGGGATTTAATTAAGCAATAGCTATGGAAAATTACAATAAATATTGGAAATGTATTTTCCTATGTAGACCTTATCTAGGCACACATAGTTTAAGGCATACCCGCTTAGGTGGAGTCACGATATTCGCAAAGTAAATGGCTGGATCCAAAGATTTGAAGATAGAGACTCTACTCTAAATTCGTAAAAATGTATCTAAATTATATTTTTACGAATATATATAATTTTAGACTCATGGCCCGTAACCTTGTCCAAAAATTTTTATTAAAACATTAAAACGTCTAAAATACCAGTGTTTCATACCTCGACTAACCACAAGAGTATATTAACACTACAAAAAAACGTCACAAAAGTATAAAGTCCCGGAATAACTTAAAGACCCATTTAATAAAAGCTTATTTTCGAAAAGTTTTTACTCTATACTTTTTATATTATCCACATCCTGATAGTTATATGCCTCCAAGCAATATACTTAATGAAACAATTTCAAATTGTACAATTCCCGAGATGAATATTCCAGTAGTAACTAAACAAGGCTCTCATTCAAATAAATGGAACAATATACTAGAGATACAAACAGCAATTATCGTCATCGTAACAGTCAAGGTCGTTCAAAATACCCGAATAGTAGCAGAAATACGGCTATCAATAAGTAAATATCAATAAAAGATATTATTATTGCCTTCTATAGGTATTTTGAAGAATAAACCGGCGTGGCTAATTAATAAAATCCTAAGGTTTCTGTAACTCAATCTGCAGTTATACACAGACACCAGTTCTTAGGTAAAATAGATAGGCTTCCTTCTCAAACTCTGAGCGAGAACAACTTGAAACTTGGCAAGGGCTCCAGTTTAATCAGTTAATTTCATTTTCAGATATAAATAGAATAGTTTTGATTGCCGCTTTGTAGGAAAACTGTTTTGTTTTCATATAAAAAATTTGTATGGCAAGTTTTTTGGCGGCCAGCCATGGAAGCAAAGCTTTTTGATAATTGGAAGGCGATTAGTTTATTGGTGTATTTGTTTATTGGGGAAACTTATTCATGAATGAAGTTGGAAGCAGAAGCTAGATTTTCGTAAGAAGTTATTTTTTTAGGTTTTTGTATTGAGTTTCGCTGAACTTAATATTATTTAAAATTGATTTAATCAATTTGGGTTATATGTAAGTTTGAATATTGCAAGCACGACGCTGAAATAAAAAAATAAAAATACAAAAATACTTATTATAATAGTTAGCTTGCTATTAGGAAGGCTTATGTCCAGCAGTGGTCGGAATCAGGTTGCGCTGATACTGGTCAGGTTGACTGAAAGCAGTTCCTTTGCTTCAGGGGTATTTACAAATCTTAAAAATGTGTACAGAATATTTGATATTAATTTGACTTGTTTTTTTTGCAGTGTCGACGCTCGAGAAAGAGACTTCGGTGTCGCAGAGCGCTGGTCGGATGAGAGTGTGTTTGCGTCCAGAGCATACTTTCTCCCCGAGAGAAGACCAGCGGAACTCGGAGTAGACCGAGTGAAAGCTTCAGATCAGGGGGTCTACCGGTGTAGAGTGGACTTCAAACAAGCCCAGACTCGAAATTCTAGGGTCAATTTGACGGTTATAGGTAAGTAAATATTTTGTGACATATCACTTAATCTTCAAAAGAAATCATTTAAACGTAGATATACATTTTTATTCCTTGAGATTTCACTAAACAAGCTGAGAGATCACGCTATGGTAAGCAATTAAAGCCACCCATGGACACCCGTAACACCGTTAGGGAATTAACGGTTGGTGATATGGGGATTGAAGATGAAGGGAAATTTTGAGCCTCTGGTAACTTCACTCTCGCGGCGAAATACAAAGAAATCGTTGTTTTGTACCGGTTTTCCGACAACAAAATGTTTTTTTTTTGGTTAGTAAGTCTTCAACGTACTAGACTAATAGGAAAAAAGTTTTTAAATGTATCATTATTCTCAGAATGCCCAATTGGCCCAGACGTCCTTGAGCGATGTTCAGTCACATATGCCGTAATATATTTCATGGACACAGACGATATAAAGAACTTGTTGCCATGTTATAAAATGGCTACGAAATTACTAAATAAAAATCTGTATCACCTAAATTCCTAGGAGTAACGAGTTTCGGGAGAACGTAGTTTCGATCTTCTTACGCAGATAAGTCATTACATTCATTATTCTCCAATGGATTTAAGAGCAAACTACATAATGCAACGTCTTAACGATGCTTACACACTACCAAAGCCTCGTTCATATTCATGAAAGAAAGAAAGAAGAAGAAAGAAGAAAGAAAAATTATTTATTTCACACACAAATGACGCAAGAAACAAACATACACGAATATAGTTAAAGAGGGACAAAACAAGCAATGAACATAAAAGAGAAAAAAAAAAGAAAAGCACTAAAATTGCGTCACTCATGCGTGAAAAAGGGCAGCGCTCAGCATAAATGCTGTGTCTCGCGCACGCAGGCACGATACAACAGCGCTGGTTTTCAGCACTGACCCTCCACGCGTCCTTGCCTCGGAATTGCATGAAGTAACTACCTCACTACAAAACGTAAATATTTCACTTCTTGGCATTAACGCAACTGTGAAAGAACACGATTACCTACCGCGTAGCAATTTGCTACGGCGTAGGTGGCTGCTACGAGAATTTGTAGAACTGAAACTAAAAATAAATATGTCAGTTATGTGAATAAAATCTTAAATTGCTCTATAAAAATATACTGAGAAGATAAGTATTCGTTAAAAATAAAAAAAAACCAACCTCATTTCTTAACTAAATAAATTCCGTACTTTCCATTCTAAATTTAAACGCTTGACACAAATCGTTCCGCTTACGTAATTAGCCGAAAACGAACGAGCACTAGAGTCTGCAAACAGGCTATCGTTACTATGGTAACGGCTCACATCTCAAGAGGAGTTCTGCTACGGAGAATAAGATTATTCGGAGGTTGTTGCACAAAGTACGATTCTTGGACCGAGTACAAAGGCAACGTTATTGCAATACACTCGGGGCCATAGAGTACACAAATTGATATTATTAAAATGTCTCTTTGGTAGTCGTTTTGAATGTATTTTGGATAGCGTTTGTGTTGTATCTATGTTATTGTGTAATGTTTTTTTGTGTTAAAAATTCTGTAATTTTAAGTAAAATGTAAATGTTTTCCATCTTTGGTCGTTGTCGTAGTTTGATTGTTCTTAATTCAATTTTTAAATATTGGTCGTAGCGTTCTCTGATCCTTGAGAATAATGCAAGAAATAAACTTGATTCACAGCACTGTAGGTACGTTTACATAAACATAGCACATCCAAAACCACCCTGCTTGGATGATCGTAAAAGCATCAGAATCCATTTGAAACATAACTCGCTAGTTCGATTCAATTTTACAGTAAAAAGGGCTGTTTTAAACCACTTTGCAGGCGCCATCTTGATCCATTTCCTCCAATCATAAGTCGTCGAGCAAACAGTTCTGTTTTTGTTTCACTTCGCCTTCGATATAAACGGATATCTAGATATGAAAAGACTTTGATCTCGAAATATTTCTTTGATCCTATATTTTCCTTTTACCGAATACATCTTTACAATCTCAGATTTTCACTAAATTATTAATATAGAGAATATCTTGAGGGAATCTTAACGTTATCCGTTCTTATTTAGGAAATATTTTGCGATAAATATTTCGTATAATTATTTTGTTCGTACATTAATTAAAGATTTATGGAATAGCCGAAATTGGATATCTTGTTTTATACGTTTGTAGTGCCAATCAATATTATCTATGTTATAATTATAATAAATGTAAACTTTCTCTTAAGTAAGATCAATTTAGAAATAATCTGTCAGGGCACAGTGAAGGTTGTATTTTATTAACATTGAGGACAATGCCATGATGTCCTTTCTTAATGACAATTAAGATTGCCCACTCATTGAATAAACTTTGAAGAGTTAATTATGATGGATTATTTAAAAATGTGACTTATTTTATTATTAATTAGGTCTATAAATGAATTTCAAACTAATTAAAGTGGACAATTTGTATCTGACAATTGAAATCTTTGTAGTAGCATAGTCCTTAATTCTAAATATAATTAATTATTTTAAATCCAATATGAATATAAACAAAGAATTAAACAAAAAACGTCTGAAACAAAAGCGGCTGTCTAAAAAACGAAGGTCTTAAAAGTAGGTGACCGTTCCTAATCTCATCGCCTCCAAAAATTAAGGGAATTTCGCTTAAATCAACGGGAAGCATTATAAAATAATTGGACATAAAAGTTGTTCAATAAAAATGGAATTAATGCTAAATGAATAATAAAAAGTAAAGGAATAGGGCAATGAAAATTATATTAACGCTATTATCGACATCTTTTGCTGAGATTTTATGCTTTTAGACCGATCAGCGTAGGAGCGTTAGGCAAAGGAATACGCCGTACAGTTTTGGATCATTTATTTTTATTTTCACTGGAAATGCCAATATATTTTGTCGTATGCTTTAAAAATCGTATTTTTGCGTTTTTTCAATAAACTTTATGTTTTTGCTGTCTTTGGTCTATGCGAAATACATACTGTGACTCACTGCAATAGACGACATTATGTTAGTAAATTATATATATCAGTAGTTATGATCAGTTCAAATTTTATATTTGTTGTTATGTAAATTAATAAGACGAAGTAATGGTTAAGTTGTAGGTTATAGATAAACTTATTTTCTTTTGTTAAAAAATGTTTTTGTCGAAAAAGGAACTAGACATTTCTTATTAAGACATTCATTATTATATGCATATTGTCTACTTCCAACCCCCTTATATTGTATACCTTGGTAAAGCCAATGAAACTCCTGCTCCGAGTCGGGCTGCAGTGTGTCAAATTACGCTTCTGCACACTAGCTGAATAGCCCTAGCAAACCCCATCTGCGGTGATCAGGTGTGACTCTGTAAGACTTCATTCTAAACTTCGAATCTGAATCCGCTGTGAGTAGTAGTACACTAGCGCTACACTTGCGAGTTGAACTAAATTGATCGCAACATTTTGATAGATAAAGTATGATGGCATTCTAAAATTTAATTTCCCCGTGACTTCGATGCTCACGTAACACTCGAACAATATTCAAAATCAAACAACTTGAAGTAGAAATAAAACTGTATCAAAGAACATTATAATAATATGAATATAGCATATTTCTGTTAGCTTTGTGATAACTAACAATTAGAAGCAATTAATTTGGCTCCAATTGACAACAATTTTAATGAACCCTTTAACCATAATTTGTACCCGTTTTATGACGTCAATGTTATTAAGCACGTATCTAGGCAGTATAATTTGACGTTTGTTTTTGTAATATTTTTTAATGTCTTAAGTAGATTTGTATTTTAGGAGCTATGTTTGTCTTAAAGTAATGAGTAACTTATACGTGGGTCTGCCCCAGCGGTACTGACAGTACCTGGTTGGACCAGAGGTTACCAAGCAGAGACTGCAGAATGCGATATTTTTTGTTAAATAGCATCCTTAATATGTGTATGATGATTTTATCTATATTTATACTTAATATTATAAAGAGGTAACATTTGTAAGTTTGTATGTAGGCCGTAATCTTTGGAACCGCTGGTCGGATTGCCAAATTTTTTTCACTGATAGATAGCTACAATGTTCCTGAGTGCTAAAGGCTATAAAACATCACACTGTTATTAAATGGAGCCAAGCAGCGGGTGAAACCCCGCGAGAGTAGCTAGTTAATGATAAATATGAAATCAAACTGTTATAGATAATTAGGTATCGTGAACCACAACCACTCTTGAATTGTGTTTCGACATGTGAGTGAAGTTACAGATGCCCCAACCATCATTGCTTTTAAGATAGAAAAGTTACGTGGTGACTTTTAGAACAGTCACGTGGTGACATTTTTCACAAGGGTTGGGCGAGAGAAAGTTTTAGACTCAGTAACTAAAAATTATCACGTTCCTCCTGCTCCGGGCTGGAGCCCTGATCCATAATTGCACTTGCAGTCACATCCTCAGCAAGACCCAACCCCCATTGCAAGTGTCTGTAGGTACCTAATACTCATCTCAAAATCCGAAGTATTAAAATGTTCCTAATTTATTTATGTTTGTTCACAGTACCGCCAAATAAGATGGTGATCACGGATGACAAAGGCGACGTGAAACAAGCCATTGTCGGACCGTACATCGAAGGTGATACCTTTACGTTGAAATGCGACGTTAGTGGAGGTGAGAAAATATGTTTTTTATACACTTAAAAAGAGGTGGTGTAAGTTTTTGATATTAAAAATGTAGTTCTGTGTTTTTTTAAGTTGTTCGGCGTTTAAAAATGAAAATATTAGTTTGAGTTGAAAAATAATGTTGATTCTATTTTGTTAATATGTAAAAATAAGTTCCAATAAGTAATTCGTTCAACTAAGACTGGACTGGTCGATAAGTTCATCTTTATAAATGTTTCAGAGTCTTCAAAATTCATAAATGACCTGAATCAAAACGTAAAACGAAAAAAATCTTCTTCACTTTCGACGTCCACCTATTATGAAAATCAGTGTATCCGTCTTAGGTAACAATCTAAAGCAATGTAGTTCTATAGATAGTAATGATTTACTAAGCTTCTAATTGATTTTAATTTTTAATGAACTTAATTCTGGACTTAATTTAAAAGAACAAATATAGGATTTAATTTCACTCTTAAGGATCCTTAATTTCAATTTAGTCGTAATTTTTTTACTATACCTCGAAATAATTCTGGACTCTGGTGATCAAGAGGATACAGAATCTTCAAAGAAAACCCTTTTTTGAGAGGGGTGGACATCATCAAATGTCTTCTCTCAACCAGGGTGAGGCGAGACTCAGACTCTTACTGACTAAAACCCCCCGTTTTTTTCTCGTGCTCTAATCCGAGTTGCGCGTTTGCCCTGCAACCCCGGCTGAATATGGGTTGGCCCACGTTTGAGGTACTCTTACGGTTCTTTAAAGAGTGCACGGAGCGCTACCAGACCCTAAGGTCTGGATCTGGTCGAGCAGCGAGCTACTCTTGCTCGCCATTCGCTTACCCAAAAAGAAAAGACTGTATTTGTTACTTTTTCAGCCTGATATTTTTTTAATGAGACCTCTCTAATATCTCTTTCTCCACAGGTCGTCCAAGACCCTGGATCAAATGGTTCAGGGACGAGGTAGAAACAGACACGCCTGCGACCCCGCTCTCCGGGAATGGAGTCCGAGGCGTTCTCCACGTGGGACCATTAACACGAGCTGACGTGCGAGCTGCCTTCACCTGTAGGGCATCAAACCATCCCCGAGCACATCCTATAGAAACCACTCTCACTTTGGATATGAACTGTCAGTATATTTCTTTGAGTACTTTGTTTTTTTTTTTCATAAAATGTTGCCACATTTCGGGCGAGGGGGAGTGTCAGAGTCTTACCGACGAAAAACTATCCCCTTGCTTTTCTTGCTCAGGGTCGGGCCGCGGTTGCTTGCTTGCATGCTTGCACTTGTAACCCCGGCTATGTATTTTACGACTTCTATTAAAACTTCAGCCTATACCAGTGTATGAATCTAGAGAAAGTAACGCCATGCTGAGTAAGAAAACTGGCATATATTGAAAGTGCCCTATTAACTTTTTAATTAATAATTATAATTAAATTGTTTAACTAGTTGTAAGTCTTTATAATGTATCTGTTTGCTGTTCCTCAAAATAAATAAAATAAAAATAAAAATAAAAATAAATAAAATAAAATTATGTACATTTGCTTTTCCTTTCATTTACTTCGCCCGTAGTATTCAAGTAGTAAACTATCTTTACGTCAAATTTAATTGAGATCCCTCCAAATACAATACTGTCTGTCCATTCTTAAAAAAAATAGTTCGTAACATTTTTAGAAATGTAAAGAGGCTAGAAGTCGAATTACTCCTTTCTGAGAAACGTCTTCATTCGAATACAAAATTAATAGTATTTTGATATAGAGTTAAAAATCCAATAGTTTGACTAAAGATATCATTTAATTTTTAAATACATGTATGTACACACGTACATAGCAATAATATGACAAAAATATTACCCTTGTATTCTTACGCTTGTCAAAACTATGTTATCAATTCGAATTTTATTTCAACGCGACAATATTTCGTAGCCCACTTTGTCTACCTATATCACAGTGAATGACAGGTAAGGTCATATAACATATATGTATATTGTACCAGCCATTGCTCCGATCAACCATTTTTTTTGACGGAACCACCCAACCCTCGTTTTCTACTAGGGCAGGTCGACGTGTGACTCATTATAGTAGTCGATTTTTTTATTTCTTTTTGGTGAATTTTAAACATAATATATGCATAATCAGGCTCGTCGCATCTTATAGTCTACTTTAGCCTATTTAATTTTACTTAGAAAAACGCAATCTAAATCTAGGGCGGCTACAGAATTAGGTAATGATAATACGTCATTAATAATACCTACATCATATTTGTTTAAATGGTATTTAGGATATGAACTATCTTTAACGGACTGAAATCTGTCATATCCTACCAACAGATGAACAAAATTCTCTATAACTTTACACGCGTAGTACCGTCGACAAAATTCGCTTGTGTTCTTATTGTACGTATACATATATATGTACTATGAAACATCGGCATTTTTTAAAACTTTACAATTATATTAATTTTAAATAAAAATCGTATGACAAAGGCGCGGACTACAAAGTCAGTGGAGAGGAAAAATGTTAATAAAATTATATAAAAGACATTTCTATATCTTATATACTAAAGGATATTTTCGTTTGACTACTGGCCAAGTCACATTTGACACCAAAAGCAATGCTCACGGAATATTGCGTGTTAACTGAAATACTTAAGTCACATTATCAAGGGATATTATGAAATAATCCACGCTACAGGAGAAATAAATAATTTATTTCGGGCCCTAATTCTTTTGAGGGCTTAGTAATTATAATAATTTCGTTAAGTGATTTGATTATAACGCAGTGTAAATTTTGTTGAAGAAAATTGTTTAAAATGTTTTGAGGGCAATGGTATTAAGCTTTGTACCAAATTTCGGTACATGAGACGCTAATGTTAGAAATTTCTTGGAAGCCATAATTTTCTTTACATTTTTTGCTTTCAAATTAATTCGCTATACAATAAACTCAGAGACGTACAGTCTCTAAGTTGAGCGATGACTGGGCAACTGGTAGCAGGTTCGATTCCTGCACAAAACAACTTTTTGTGTGATTTACAAAATTGTTGTTCCGGGTCCTGATCTGCTTTATAAATAAAATTGTGTGTTTGCTAACGAACCCATGACATAGGAGAAAATCCTATGGTGGGGAACGTTTTTTGGTAGAAAAAAGAGACTATGTCATCAGTTAAAGAAGTATATACGTTAACACACATCAACAGGTCTCATTCTAACGTGTCCATATTTTGCATTCAACTTTCATCTTTCTATTATGCTAAGTTAAAGTTGTGAATCGGATGATGGTAACCTAATTGGCATCTGTACATAACCAATTTAACTATTAACAAACGAATGTTTTTGTAAACAATCCTAAATGTGATTCTTTGTTCCAGTTCCACCTTTAACAGTCCACATCCTCGGGTCCAATCAGCCTTTATCAGCCAGTAGAAGATATGACCTTCTGTGTCAGAGCTCAGGGTCCAGACCACCAGCTTCAATCACCTGGTGGAAGAACGGACACAGGATAAACAATGCTAAGGAAACGGTGAGTGGAAGTTTCTAGAAGTTATATATTTTGACCGCAATCATATCATTTAAAACTTGAAAAGCCCTATGGTTATAGTGGATGGAGTAGGATTCATTTTGTTATCCACACTCTTTCCGTGGATGTGTGGGAGAGCCAAGTTTCATCCCGAATAAGCTGTCTCGACCAGAGTGATAGCACGGTCTGACATAAAATCAGCGTGATAAAACTACCGCGTTGTGTTTCATTGTATGCCTGACGTTACCTGGAGCCAAACCTTCTCTTCCCCTATCACTGTCCAATTCTTAGATTCCCAAATCCCAAAACGAAACGCTCGGTAAAGCACTTCCCCAATCCCTAAATCCCCAAACCGCTTATCCCCAAAAGTCTAGTGTTACCGGTGTCTATAGACGTCGCTCGTTTGCCTTCATATCACGTAAAAACAGATGCGGTAAGAGCCAACTAATAAACTAGGCTTGAGACAAAGATTGGCCAGCAATTCTGGTTTCTTATACAAGAGGGTCAGTCCTGATCTTTTCGACTGACATTGAATGATAGTGAGGTAAAAAAAAAAAAAATGTTTTTTCAGAGAGAACTGTTGTCCTTTTGTCCAATCTTTACTACATTATGCAGCATCATAGAGAAACTGTCATCAACATCAACAACATCATCAGCCTATAAGTGCCGCTGCTGAGCAAAGGCCTCTTCTCATACGGAGAAGGTTAGAGCGTTGATGATCACGCTTGCTCAATGCGGCTTGGCAATTTCAAACTTATAATTAGAAATTATAAGTCCAGGTGTCCTCACGATGTTTACCTTCACCGTATGTCAGTGGTGTCTAAATAATCATAGAAAGTACATATAACTTGGAAAAAGTCACATTGCTACTTGCCAGGTTTCGAACCCACACCCTCATGCATGAGAAGCGGGCTCCTTAACTTCCGGGCCACCACGCGGTTAACTATCATCACCACACGCCAAAATATCCTTTATTATCAAAATCAATAATTTATCTTTACAAATAAATTGATAAGCTTGCCCTCGTCTGCACAACACCAATCCACCTATTTGTTTAACAAATAACTTTTAATTGTCTAAGACACTTAACAAACTTTAATATTGTTCCAATAACTTTCGTTTATTCCCTTTAAACTCATCTAAAGTTCAAATCATAACAGATAACACCTACACTCTTTAAGGTAAACATTAATAATAAAATGAAATTATGTTATATTACAATAATTTTGATTTAAATGTTATAAAATCTTAAGTTTTTTTTATGCATGATATAGGTAGCTAATCAAGTATGTCTCCAAGACCACTGAAGTTGCTATTTAAGAGTCTTAAGACACACAAACAAATAAACACTATGTTACGTAATTGTATCCTAAACATCGTGATAACACATTAAGTTCTCAGCACACTTCTGAGTATCCAATATCAATAATTTTACCATTTATATGCAAAGGATCCAGCTTTCATTCTCCTTCACCGGTCAGTACCTACACAGCGGCAAGATTACTCTAAGTAAATATTAACTTACGCTCACAACAGTGTGGGCGAGGAATCTAAGATGAGGTCAATGACACCACGAAAAGAAAATCCGAGCGACTTCCCAACTCATCGATATCGACAACAAACAAAAAACAGATAAGGGACACTACCTCATCAATTCAAAAAGTTTCGAGAGAAGCTAATTTTGCATGGAAATTTAATCAAAATGGCTAATCTTGTGCTGTGTGGAGTACCAACTTAAAATAGGAGCACGTAAAAGTAATAAATGTAGATTGAATGGGACAGCAAATGCTTACGGCGTGCACAAATCGCCCGTAAGAGACCATCAAGGTTCCTCTGCGAATGCCTGTACCAAGTGAAAGTTACGCTAAGTTACCTTGAGGCAAATTTGTCAGTTGGTCCTTCGGTACAGTGATTAGCCATGCTCCAAAAAAGCCCGTTCTTTGAAAGAAATTGTTTCATTAGTATGCCTTTTACAGAAACACAACGTAAAATGGATGTAATACGGACAAACATTCACAAACGCTGAGGTTCGTCTTTGAGTGATGTCACATGCAATGTACCTAGATATTAATAACTATTGAGCCTTCTTTTTTTGGTCACGTGTTTATCAAATTGTAAATATATTGTATTTTTTTGCCGTTTTAAAACTGTGCACCAAATTGATCATTCGTTTTTCACCAAACGTAAGCATTTTTCATGAATTTATACTTTATAAAAACCGCGGTCTTCTGAAAAAAATCAACTATAACAAGCGAAGCTAAAACTTAGAGCAGTCGGTCTATAAAAAGCACTAGCACAAGATCCATAAAAAATATGGAGCAAAATTTACGAAACCAGGTATACAAAACAACTGTTTGAGTTTTAACAAACAGCTTTTCAGAGAAGCCTTTTTCATGAAAATTTCCCAATCTCTAACGAACGTAACATATGGATCGTTTTAACAAAAAAGCGTCCTTTGCTCTAATATTTCATGCTGAAAATCTTTCAGCTGTCGTATGTTGCACTGGCATCCAATCATTCATCAAATATCCAGTACTTTGTACTCGTATATTCGATTTTTTGCCTTTGATATTGCTGATGGAATGTCCTTGTTAATCTATTTCATTTTTCAATCAAATACAGTTTCGCAGTCTCATTTTTAACTGTAAGAAACATTTTTGTTTGATTACAGCCATCAACGATGAAAATATTTATAATCTATAACTAATATTTATCTTTATTTATTTATATTTATGAATATAAAATTCGATTCATTTCACGGGACTTCAGGTTCCTGAACTTTTGGAAGGCGTACAAGGGGCCGAAGCCAACTCACAGAGGCCCTTTGAACAACTTCAATATAAGTGAAATGGGACATCAGCCGGCAATTATTTTGTATGCACTATTAAAGTGCACCCAAGCACAAACCCCGGTTGATACAGGACTATAATTATCGTGGAATGTGGTAAAAATTGCTAGGACCAGTATTGATACATACGGATAAACTGGAAGGGGGTTATTGGCAAACTCAATTAATGAGTTTCTTGTCACTAAAATTAAATTCTCTGTATCCACGCTTCCTTAAACAAAAGTGACGATGTACCTTATAACCAGATTACGCTAGCAAAGCCGAAATATCAGGAACTCAAGCCAGTTGATTACAAGAACGCGTGACGTCAATCAGCTTCCACATACGCTATTCAAACCCGTTTGATTGTAATACGTAATTTAATTAAACCAACCAACATGCCAACTAGAAATTAATATTAACTACACTTAATTAAAATCAATTCTGAATACGTATTCGCGAAGGATAAGCCGTCTGATTGGCTGGGTTTGTTCGTGGAAGGATTTTGACTGTGGCTTGTGTTTTTGATTTGAGGTTTGAGGCTAGATTTTGGTATTCTGAGTATTTGTTTCTGGTATTCTATTGTGAGCTGCGAGCATAGGTTTAAGTGTCGGAGAGCCATGTTTCGGCACGTGTTTCGCCATGTGAGTGTCCGGTAACCACCGGAGGCCCAATCCTTCCCTAATCTCTAAATCTCCAAATCCCTTATCCCTGAAAGGTCGGCAACGCACTCGTAACTCCTCCATGCACCGCACATGCCGCCCATGGACACCCGCAAGGTGTCCATGGGCGGCGCTGATTGCTTACCATCAGGTAATCCGTCTGCTAATATAATAGGTATTATTACATTAAAAAAATAGTTTCAAAACGAAGCTATAGTAAATTATAGTATTCTATGTATCCATATAAATCAAAGTTTAATGTTCTGTTTTATACCATTGTAGGTCAATAATATTAAGGTGAGTGAATGCTTTTCGAAAATAATCTAAAATTATCGATTATCAAAGATGGCACCTAAACCAAACCAGGAAAAGGCAAAGTTAACAATCTTAATAATTTCATACTTTATCCAACTTTGAAGCCTCTTATCCATACTACAGGCACTGTTTCACCATAAACCAACGAACAAACAAAATTATTAATAAACTCAAAAACCATTAAATTTCAAATTATTAAACTCTATTGTTACCCATTTTACCCTCGGCTACGTCTTTTCGTGTTGTAAAACATGAATAAAGCATTATTTTAAGTAGATCGTCAATATTCCTCTAGAGATATTATCTATCTTGACACGAAGCGGCAATTTACCTGTCAGGAACAATAATTATTATGCCCTTTTAATTTAAAGTCCCCAACAGCAATCATATGCCCGCTTGATTCGTAATTTCAAAATGATTTTAATAGAAGCCAATTTTGATTATGAAAGCTTCTAGTTCAAAGGCTTCGGTTGTAATTTTGGATCAGCTGTATTGAGTCTACTGGCTGACATTTTGTAGAATATAGTTGGGAGTTTTTTATTAAGAATTTTAGGGTTGGTTGTTTTTAGAGTCAGGTGATTGATGGATGATCATTTTAAAATATGATATATTTCATAGCTGTGAAGTATTTAACATGAAGCAGTAAGATTCACTTTCCAACTGAACAATTATTTTAATTTATTTCATAATAGCGACCTGCCCCGGGTGCACTACAAAATACAAAATTTCTATTAACTTGTACTATTTAATGGATGTCAATATTATTCTTCCATAATTACTCTTTTTCATTAAAAACAGCATCAAAATCCGGTGTGCGTTTTAGAAATCAAGCACATCCAGCGATATAGGGACAGAGAAAGAGACTTTGTTTTATACTTCTTGAATCTACATACCTATGTTACGGCGTGTTAATATTAAAATCCTGTTCCTGAATTCAGAGGATAAGATGACCTTGATAGTATCATCGATTATGTAGTAAAATTTATCAAATTTTCCTATTGAAAAACACTTTTCATCAAAAACCAATGAAAATCACATAATTAATTACTATTTTATTCTACAGCTCTCAACAGACGGCAACACAACCACTTCAACAGTATCACTGCAGCTGACAAAGTCTGATGCAGGAGCCAAGCTCGCATGCAGGGCATCCAACCCTCAGATGCCGTTAGTACCAGCACTAGAAGATGATTGGACGTTGGATATACAGTGTAAGTTGAACTCTTTATGTGGTCCTTAGAGTCGAAAATGTGATAACTTGTGTTATTTGTACGAAAATTGATCTTTGCCCAATAGTACTGATACAGAACTGATAGTGCTGAAGTAGTAGGTTAACCAGAGATCTAGACTCTTATACAACCTTTTGCGAAATATCAGTGGTGGAAACCATGATCTTCTACAAAGCTACTATTTAATACTAGCCATTAATGGATATGTTTGTTTTTTTTGACATAAGTTAAACGCGGTGTCTCATATTTTTTATCATGTTCCGTAATTGTTATTTTATCACTGTCGAAGACAACGACGTGAATTAACTGAACTCACTCACGATGATAACTATTCTAAAACATATTTATCACTTTATTGAACGTCGAAACTCAATTGTTAAATCATAATAAAGAGCCTTACCTATGGCAACTTGACTCCCAAAATCCACTCACCCCAGTCAACACATTCGCAGCAGAAAAATATGGCTGATGTATTTAGACGTGCTAGATATTTATTACGAAACGAATTCTAACGCGATATTCTATTAGAAAATTATAAGCTCTCATAAACTTGAACATCTCAATCTTAACTCTCCCATGAGGAAGTAAAGACAGTAAAGAAAAAATTAAGCTTATCCGAAATTTCCCTTCCGAATTTTATTACTGACGAGTAAACCTTCAAAGTTTTCCACCGAACTTTGTTTTTCTTGAATTCTAGATTTTATGGCGGAGAGTGAAAATTTTCCTTAAGTACCAAAAACTTCTTGATATTTGAAGACTGAAATAACAATGTACTTATTATATTGTTTGGAGGAAACTTAGAGGAGGTTGCTTAGCGGTTATTAAATCTGTATGAATTATATTTTCGGATAGCAGTTTGTTTTAGGTATTATCTCTTAAGAAAAGACAGTTTTCCAATACCATTTACATATAATTTTATTTGTGACTAGCGACCCACCCCGGCTCCTCACGGGTGAAATGCTGGCACTAAATTTCTACACTATGTTATGGATTTTATAATACTTTTAGGTCCGTTCATGCACGTAGCATGGACCACCTGTAAAACGGGTGGGTAAAATAACTGAACGGAACTTACTGACAGCACTATTGTCTAGAGTAAACAAATATAATCAGAATGCTCCGAACTGCTAAGCTATCAGAGTTATTGTGAGTCAACCATAAAAGATAGACATAATTATAGTGTTGTGACATATTTTGTAGATAATTTTATGTAAAACATTACCGGTGTCCATAATTTCTATGTAACTTTAACAAAAAAGGCTGCACATGCGACAGAAGCTAAAAAAAGGGAGTAACTTCTCCCATTTTCTCAAAATTTTCCTTTACTGCTCTGCTCTTATTAATTGAAGCATGATGAAAAGTATCATATAACCTGCCCAGGAATATAAAGAATAATTGTACCACGTTTCGTTGAAATCTGAACCGTAGTTTTTGGTTCTATAAGGAACATACAGACAGACAGACCGACGAAAATTTTACAGTTTACATTTTTGGTATCAGTATCGATCACTAATCACCCTCTGATAGTTATTTTGAAAATGAAAAGTGAAAAAAAAGAAATGTGTCTTACGAATGATACGCCTAGCCGTAAGCAACCTATTCACTTGGACCTTGAATACAGCCGGTCTTCAAGTCCGTTTCCTCATGAGGTTGTTTATCAAAGTCTGTCACTGATATCTTATAATCTCAGAAAGCAGATAACTCGAAAGATGTAAATTGCTACTTGCCAGACTTTGAAGCTTTATAAGAAATAAATTATAATATTTTATTTAACTTAGCACAAAACAGGGAAAAATTACTCCCCTTATTTCCAAGAAACTATGTTTATTAATAAGAAACTTTTTCCTTTTGAACACTGCGTATGAAGTGCTACATTATTTTTGTATCCGACTTCCAAGTAATATGTACATGGTACTGAAATAATATCTAGTCAACTTACAATAAATTAATGTTTTTATGAATTTAGTTCATTCATTCTTTGCTGTTTTTTATGCTGTTTTTACAAGCCACTTATATTTTTGTGTGGATGATAAAAGTCAAGATTTTAAGTTATTCAATACTCTTGGTTCCCTAAGATAGAGGTTTGCCTAGTTCGGAGCAAATTTGAAAATTCTTCTAATGTGATTTTTTTTATGGTATAAGTCGGCAAACGTGCATACAAATTACCTGATGGTAAGCAATCGGCGGCGCCCATGGACTCCCGCAACACCAAATGGGTTACGAGTGCGTTGCCGGCCTTTTGGGGATAGGGGTTGCGGATAATGAGGGATATTGCCTCCGGTAATCTCACTCACACGGCGAAACACAACGCTGGATTGTTTCACGCCGTATTCTGTGAGGCCGTGGTATCACTCCTTCTTATAAGAAACAATGCTTTTTTTCTTTTCTTTATGTTTATACTTAGAAGTTTACGTACGTCATGAATATTCAGCTTCGTAACAATACTCCAGACTTGCGACTTTTTAAATAATAAAATTTTTATTTTTGACAGATGTCCCAGAAACAGTTGTGAGGTTGGGAACAAACCTTGACCCTTCAAACATCAGAGAAGGCACCGATGTCTATTTTGACTGCATCATTCGAGCACATCCATACGTTTACAAAGTTGAATGGAGACATAATGTGAGTATAATTTAATTAGGAATTAATATCATAGAGTTAATAAAATACTATGAAACCACAGACACGCAAGAAAAGTTTGATTGTAAAATACTTTTTTTGTTACTCGAAATTAACCAGTTGAGTCTACATTAACGTATGGGACGTTATATCCGGGCAAATTGCTAGTAGAAAAGAATTGTTGCTGCATACAAACGAAACTTAAAACGAAACCAAAAATATAAAGTAGTACGAGAGAACTCATACCTTAACCTCAATCAAATAAACAGTATCAAACGCATACTAAAAGCACAACCAACTTCAAAACGGACAACACTGTTTCAAGACAAAACATTTTTCAATAAACCTCGAGAAGGAAATAAATAAACTCTTCAGCCATGTCCCTGAAGCGAAAGGGTCAAACTTATATTCTGGCCATGTATCTTATAGTGTAGTAACATAACACTAAGTTTCAATCCCACGGGGCCCATGAAAGGGTTGGTACTGTGACTTAACTTCGAAACTAACTTCTAGTTCGCCATAACATCAAGTAGATTCTCGCCACGTATCAGCCACCGTCCTTTTAGTTTTACCAAAGAAAACTATATCTTTGTCTTCGAACTTATACATGGGTATTTATTAATTGATGGTAAAAATTAATTAAAAGTTCGTACATGATATTTAATGAAGAGATTACCTGGGTAAAAATTATTTTTGGTGTAGCCAACAAATCGTTCCGAATCTGGGTCTGAAATACCTAATGTATTTGTATAGGCAGTCGCTACACAGAAGATAATGCTAGTGTTAGGTAATTAAAAAAAATAATGATACATGTATTTGCTAGCCTGTTAAATTTTAAAAGAAACCGTTTGCGAGAAACAAAATAAAAAGATATATTGCTTGGACACAAATTCAAAATCATAACATATCTAGATGCTTCTGGACACAACCCGAAAATGGAAACAAGAAATATAAATTGAAAACCCAACGAAAAGACCTTTCTGGTTGGTCTATTTTAGGACCAATTTATTTTACAATTGTTCGACTAAAGGCTGATTTTTCAATGGTAAGTTAGAAATTACCTGGAGAATACTTATGATGCTGTCGCGTCAGAATGTTTGTATAAGACAGTGACAGCAACACTTTTATTCTTCAGATACTCGAAACATTTATCTGACTATTGAAAAATCAGCCCTAAATGTAGCAAAACGTAAGTGCTTTATTGTATGCATTTGTTATCAGGGTAAAACTCTTCTACATAACGTGGGTCAAGGCGTCATCATTAGCAACCAGTCGCTGGTACTCCAGGGTGTGGGTAGAAGAACAGCTGGCAACTACACATGTGTGGGGTTCAATGCTGAAGGTGATGGAGAGAGCAAACCTTTCTCTTTGAATGTTTTATGTAAGTAAAAACTTTTTAATGTTTACTATGTTAGAAATAAAAAAAAAAACGGTCAAGTGCGGATTGGTTGAGTTTTGCACCAATAAGGTTTGTTGTATGGTAGGCCCTTAAAAAAAATTTTTTTTTCAACTGTCTACCTATCACGATTCATAGAAGAATCAATGATCAATAAATTTATGGATTTACAGCGAATTTCTAGTAATTTGTTTGCTAGAACGCGCTAATCTCTGAAACTACTGGTTCCAATTGATAATTTTTTGTGTTGTATAGTCCACTCATTCAGGAAGGTTTTATGCCAAGGAAAAAATTGGCAACTAAGCAACGAGTAAACATGAACATTGAGCACTAGAACACCTTGAATTTTCCATCTCACTCTAATTATAATTATGTTTCAAGTTCAATTTATGACTGCGTAAAGTTTGAAGCGGCAATTACCAGCTTTATAGTCTTCACTTGTGATATGAAATGCTTGCTAATTACTTCAATTAATAGTTTTAGTATAATCTGAAGGAAATCTGTTGTTTATAGGTAATATGTTTAGGAGAATAATAGGGATTGTTTGGGAGTCTTGTTTATGTGAAATTGAGTTTTTGTAAACGCACCCACGACACGGGAGAAAATCCTAGTGTGGGGCAACGTTAATTAACGATTAATACTGAGTCTCAATTGAAAAGTTTACAGTAATAATAAGATTTATTTTTTCTCTCCTTCCTATCAGATGCACCGACTTGCCGGAGTTCACAGCAAAGGGTGCATGGCGTAGCGAAGCAAGAACGTGCACACATCACATGCCATGTCGACGCTAACCCACCTGAAGTTGTGGTGAGTACATACCTAATGTACCTATGTATAAGTTTTACTGTCTAGTAAAAGTTGACATTGATAATATAATCATTGAAATTAAGAAAATATTTATTTCTCATCATACAATTATAACATCGTCAGCCTGTAAGTACCACACTGCTGAGCAAATGCTTTTTCTCACACGGTTAAGGTTTGAGCATTAACCAGAACGCTTACTCATGGCAAAATGGAGATTTCAAACTTATAATTAGAAATCATAAGTCTACGTTCCTTCACGATGTTTTCCTTCACTGTTTGTCAATAGTGTCTAAATAATCTAGAAAAGTACATATAAATCGGAATAAATCACGTTGGTTCCTGCCTGTTTCCATATGCAATGATAAGCTGGTGCCTTATCCTCCGCCATAACGACATTTTTTGACCTCTTTAAATAACGACTAATTACAAACTTAATTTACTTAATATTAACATTTTTGTTTTCTTACGAAATCAAGTACCTACTTCCTACAATGTTATATTGTTATTATACTTTCGTGAGATATTCTAAATTAATGATTATGTTTTCGATTACACATATCGTATTACATTTTTTACATAACGGTAAAGTAACCAGCTTTTGCCCACGACTTTATTCGCGTGAAATACTTCACGCGAACAAACTTCGTGCAGATTTTTGGTTTAAAAAGTATCCTTTGTTTTTTTTCGAGTTTCAAACTATGTCTAAACAATTTCATACAAGTAGGTTTGATAGTTTAGGCGTGAAGAAAAGACAGACAGAGTTACTTTGCATTTATAATGTTAGTTTGGATTTCGATTATTTAGGTACTTTTACACCCTGTCAACATGCCAATATTGTTTGAGGTGGTGAAAAAATTGCGTATCAAATGAACCTAACAAGACAAAACAGAATAAATCTGCATCAGTGTTCCAGGACTAATTAATGTTTGTAGTGTAACATTTTATAAAAAATCTAAGCTACAATCTCTGGCGTATTCTTGGCCAATAACAAAAGCACCCATCACGCTCCAGTTCCGTCGGTACACAAGGAATTAATTAATTTACCGTTTCATCTTACTATCTGCATAATTGAAACACTAGTTTAGTTCGTTTAGGTTCGTTAATATAGTCAGAAATTATACAATACCCAATATAGATATATATATATAAATATCTATACAGGCTTCAGTTAAATTTGCCAATCAAGAAGGAATTAGAGTGTGGTTTGGTTTGAACCCTTCCCCCCTTCCCCTTCCTTCTGACGTCTTAAGACATTGATTCAATTATAACAATTCAATTGTGACGGTTCCGTCCTTTACTGTTTTTCCTAAAAACCTTTTTTGCCATGGAAAAGTAAGTAAGGAATTATAGGACACTTATTTACTCAAAACGCCGTGGAATTGTGTATCAGCGATTGAAATGGTTGTCAATTTTTTTTTATTATATTAGTTAGATTGTTTAGTTTCTTATCGAACAGTAAAAATCAATACATAGTAGTCAATTTCTTTGTTCCTATACCCCTATGTCTGCTTAAATCTTTGAAACCACGCAACGAGTTTTGATGCAGTTTTTTTAATAGATCGATTGATTTAAAACGAAAGTTTTATGTGAAAAAATAGTGAAGAATCAAAATTTTTATTCAAATTCAAAGGTTTATTGCATTCCATAATTTTATATCGGCATTGCACCCGCGGGAAGCCCAGATGGGTCGCTTGTTATATTATCTATAATATTATATGTTATTGTAGGTAAAAAATCTGTAAGTACATAATTAACGCAGATAATAAAAAATGAAAGGTAAACAAATATATTTTCCTTTACCTTAGAATTTACAACAATTAATCTTCACATAATGTACAAGCTAAAAGATACTTGAAGAAGGTGGAAATCAATATTAAGATTAGAATCCTTGTTTTAAGGAGAATTTTAATACAAACATAACAATACCAATCTATAAATACATTTTCAATTATCTATATTGAACTAAAATTCTGCTTACAATAATTTGTCGGTTCTTAATAAAAGGATTTTCCACCCTTTCTTTGAACATCGATTCAACGAAAATAGATAATTTTAAATAGGTAGAACAATTTCAAAGTTTTAAGTGAGAAGTTGATCAAAATCAATGCCTCTGGAACTGACTAAAAGCAATCATGAATGAGTAATGTGAACTTATTATCAAAATGGAATTAATTCAAGAAAGCTGATAGGAATGGTATCGAAGCTACATTGTTCCTGTTCTCAACAGATAATACTTTATTGTAACGAATAATCCATTGTGTCAACAGTTATTATGATGGAACATTCCGGAATTATTTGTGAGAACTCGCTCTGATTAGCGTATCCGAACCAAATTATGAGCGTCGGGCTTCGATTTATTTGTTACTTCGTACCAGCTTATTAAGAATAATAATTTATTTTTATTGGTTTGATTTTTTATTCCTTAGCTATTTAGCCTTTGTTCCTGAGTCTGATTCTCAATCATATTTTGATGTGTTTTTATAATAACTATCGTGAGACATACTAAATTGAAAAGAACCCCTGAGGAACCCCTCTGTGGTTCGAAACTAGTAGAGCTTTTCTTAATTACACACGTGAGTAACCCGCGAATTTTAGTTACCTAATTAATATTTTGATGTGATTCCGAAGTTAGTAGTATTAGATCACACTCACAACACAGTCTGGCTACTACTTACTTAGTCAGAATATTATGGAATCATCTTCTTCAACATTATTTGTCTCTGTTTTTAGTGACGGAACGCTTCAATCATTCCTACAATCATAACAAATTATTATCCCATATTATACTATCAAAATAGCAACAAATTCTACCAAAATACACGAGTCATGTTCAGAAATATAACCTCATCTAGCTTATACCAACATTAAATATTGAATCAGGCCAGCCAACATTACGGGACAAACACTATTATAAATCTGTTCCTGCTATGACATGACATATTGAACAGAAAATTTGGCGTATCGCCATTTGGAATAGTCGAACTTTGATGGCAATGGAATGAGTTAATAATCCTTTCATAAATTAAATGGACTATGGGAATTGATATGCGACTACATATTTCCTGAAAGGATAAACTATAGTTATTGTTCGCTTGAAGAAATCATAAAACGATATATGTCTATCATAACCTATGATGAGCCTACTAAGTCTTCTAACGATAATAGAACTGAATAGTTTTCATCCACTAGTGCATAGCAACCCATACCCATAACCCTATCAATTTTTACCACATTTCACAATAGTCCTGCATCAACCGGGGATTGTCCTTGGGTGCACTTTTATAGTACCTGTATGCACTACAAAAGTGCACCCAAGGACAATTGCCGGCTGATGTCCCATCACATTTATATTAAAATTGTTCAACGGGTCACTGCAAGTTGTCTTCGGCTCCTCGTACGCCTCCCAAAGGTCCGGGATCCTGTGATCCCGTGAAAGGAAACGAAATAGAACTGAAGTTTGTCGTGACAAAGAGGATTAAATAGCATTTGTTACAGAACCGAATATGTTTGGGGTAGGATATATTTCAAGCAACTGCAAACACTTTATAGGTTGCCTGATTCTGCGCTACTTTCCTTTGACAATCCACAGAAGATTCTTATATTTTCCATATCAGATCCCAGAGCGAAGCAATTGAAGTAATAAACTTTATTCGTCAAAATGCATTTACATGGATCTCAACCAAAACATAAAGTATCAGGGCAAACTTAAAAGCCTCTGTTATAATACATGTGTAGACAAATTGCTATAAGTATATCAAGGTAAATATCCAAATCCAAATTTCCAAAGTAATATTATAAATAACTTTTAACTCTGTCTGTCTGTCTTTTCTTCGCGTCTAAACGAATGAACCGATTTCTGTGATATTTGGTACAGACATACATAGTTCGGAACTCCAGAAAGGACATAGGAAAGTTTTTATAATAAAAATCTGCAGGAAGTTACTATTTCACGTGACCGAAGGCGTGGGCAAATGCTAATATTCTATGTAGGTAATTATCTCTTCTATTTTCTAACAACTATCTTTCTTCAACAGTTCCGATGGACCTTCAACAACACAGCAAACAGCAACGAAGTCAGCGACACGTATGTCTCCAGAGCCGGTACCAGTTCAACCGTCACCTACACTCCTCACACAGAGATGGACTATGGCACTCTTCTTTGCTGGGCACATAACAGGATTGGGAAGCAAAGAGTCCCTTGTGTCTACCATATCATTGCTGCTGGTGAGTAACAGATAGGAAGAATGTCTTACAACAGATTTAAAACAGAATTTTCAATTGCTTGCTTATTATAAGGGTTCTTAAGTCGAAAAATCTTACTATACAGTAAATATCGACGAAGTAGAGGTCCTTGCTTGACGAACAAACTCTTTCTACGTTCAATAAACTGATTAACTTAAATTAAATGTGTTTGTAATGGTCTTGGTTCGATCAGAGATCTTCTTCTTAGTAGTGATCACTTGTAAAGACAAATCTTGGCACTTATGTGTTCATTAAGAAAACAAATGATTAAAACATTCATTGAAAATAAAAACAACCAACAATTTTTGAAACCAAAATTATAAATCTTCTGAACTACAAGTGACTATGCTAATATACACTACATAACTTAGGTAATATCTCCCTAAAATAATAATATATAGGTACATTTTATGCCACAAATGCCTCGTCTTACCCGCAGGCGGCTGAAAATACCCTCTGAAACCTTCACAAGTTCTGATAGATGTACTTGTGGGTGTACAAACTAAAACAGTGTAATCACAGACTGAAAACATTTTACATAAATCAGTCGTATTGTTTCTTGGTGGCCAAATAGTTATTCATTTTCAAATGTAAATCCTTTACAAGTCTAAGAAAATGTCAGTCTCTTTCGGATATTTGTGTCTAGATAAGGAGAGACCTAAGGGCAATTTCTCCTCTAGACTTTATCGCAGTCTTCACAATTTGTGCTTCTATATTAATTTTATTACATGTATTGCCATACGCCTAGCGAAAATTTTCTTAAAATGTATATTTTCAAATACAATGGCAAACATTCAACTTATGAAACGCCTGAGGAGGCAGTCGTAGAAAAAATTGTAATAAATTTGATTTAGTAGAAACAAACCCCCTACCTCAGAAGTAGAGAACTTTAGCAACGGAATTGTAACTCCTTTAGTGTTGCAGTGAGTTCCAATTGCTTACCACCAGGGGATCCGTTTTGCTCGTCTGCCGATGTCTCGATCAAAAAAAATTTATAAGTGTATATAAACCTGAAGTAAAATTTCTTGTCGAAAATTGTGACTGTCACCATAAAGTTATTCTTTCATCTCCAAAACCAACATGGACGTCTTAAGTTGACTTTATGGAACCTTGGCTTACTTATCCTACATAGGCATAATACCTACCTGCCAAAATGGATTCCAGAAAGGGACAAAAAAAACAATGTCATAGTGGCAGATTTTTTGATACGGATAGATCTTTTTCATTGATGCTGTTGGTGTATTCATGTAACTAGTGTTTTAATAATAATATTGTGAAAATTTAAAAGAAGAATAGTGTAGATTTTCGCTTTAAGTCTACTACGGTTTTCGCATGCACACAAGTAATTTGGGCTCATAAACAACTTCTGAGTAATTTGAACAAATGAAATGAATTAAAAGTCAGACAAATGTTTGCTTTGTTCATTAAATTTTTGTTCTCAAAACTTCGATATAAAACAAAATTGAACGAATGAGAAGTCAATAAAAAAATTGTTAATGTTTTTAATTTTTCGTTTCCTAAACTTCGAAACAAATAAAATCTGCGTGTTAGAGAATTTTCGCATGAAACTTTTTTTTTTCGCGTCCCAGGCTTGCCTTTTGTTCCCGAGCGTACGGCGCGTAGCGTTCCGCGCGCGCCTCAATGAGCCAATAGACCACCACAGACAGGGCCCTATAGAACTGATGTTCAGCCGGGGTAGCAGGGTAAGCGCATTGAGGCACCGCGACCTCGGCCCAGAGCAGGAGAAGAAACAGGGTGGTTTTTAGTCAGTAATAGTCTGACACTCCCTCCCGCCCGGCCCTGTGCAGGAGAAGTCATTTGATGATTTTCCCCTCACTACAAAAAGGCTTGCCTTTTGTACATTTGTTTTAATAATAAAACATAAAAGAACCCCCTAATCGATGTTGTATTGTAAGCTCTATCTGCTAAAATTATAATGTTTTTTTATCTTAGGTCGTCCGGACCAAGTCCACAACTGCACAGTCGTGAATGCATCGCTAACATCGTTCGGTGTTCGATGTTCTGAAGGTTTCAACGGTGGCATGCCTCAGTCTTTCCTTCTAGAAGTGCGAGAGATTGTAACACAGGTAAATATCGTACACGCTTACTAAATATAGTAGTAGTTATACCAAAAATTTGAGAAAATTATTTAGCTCGGTTTGGTGTCTATTCATTATAACCATGATCCGCAAGAATAAGAACATAATATACCTAAGGGCTAACCAATTATTATAGAAAAAGCAAATTACCCATGGTTATGCGACGTATACTGCAATTTCTTGTTAATTTAATCTACAGTGTAATATGTTTTGTACAATTCGTCGAAAACGAATATAATTTCTTGATTATGAGCTAAAATCGTTGAAACGTATTTGTTCAGATATCAAAGTTGCAGATTTATCCAATCTAAGACCTGTGTCAGAGAACTATTCTTAATTATATTTTTTTGTCAACAGGAGATTGTAGCCAACGTATCAAGTGCGGTGCCCCGCTTCACAGCAGTTGGTCTCTCACCAGGACGAACTTATGCTGCAGCTGTTCTGGCATATAATGCTAAGGGCAGAGGAGATCCTTATCCGTTAAGGGCCAGTACCTTAAGGCCGCCAGAGAAACACCATGTACATGATAAGAGTTTAGGTGAGCTAATGTTTACAACAGTATGTTTTTGAAGAATAAAAATTTTCGACTTTAACTGTGCAAACAAAACAGTCGTGTTTAAATTAACCTATACTTTTTTGCCTCCTATTTATAACCATCTTAATATAATATAAAAAAACTCATAAAGATGACGAAAAAACATTTTAAAGGAGATTGCATCGTATAGATTTTAAAGGACTTTTGTAGACAAACGCTTAACCAAAATCTAAAAAGAATATAATTTTAATTTGAGTAAACTACTACAGAATAAACAGTTTTAGGTGTTTTAAAATCTATTTGCTAACTGTTCATTCCATTCATACAGATCTACCTAGAACCGCCTTCCAAATGTCAGGAGCGATGTCAGTGGCTGTTGGAGGTGGTATCATCTTGACAGTGGTTCTGATACTATTCATGATAGCCATGAGACAACGCTGTGCTAAGCGAAAACCAAGGTCTGCTCCCCCACCCTCATCGCAACCAGCCAGTCCAGACAAGCTGAGGGAAAAAGAAGACAGTGAAAGTGATGACAGGAATCCAGATATAATACCGTCGGATACTGATCAAATGCAGGTAAGGGATGATGAAAAATATTTTATTAAAGTGTGTCATGTTTGAACGAAACTGTCATTTTTCATTACGTGAACTGGTGTTAGGCTAACTGAAGGTGGTGGTTGTTTTATGCCAGTTTTCTGGAATGCCGTGGTATTATCTCAGTCAAACCACCTCAATAATGCCGAAACTTGGCTCTTCCGCACTTTTTTAGACCGTTAACAAAACTTTTGTTTCCCTTTTTTCTGAGCAACTCTCAGAAAACACTGAAGACAATATAATTTCTCTAAACCATAGGATAATCAAAATGCAGCAGTGCAGACGGTATCTTACTGCCAAGGTTTCTGTATATCCTATGGAGTTACTTTTAAGCTTCGAAGTGTAACTGCACGTAATCTACAAAGCACGCGCTGTTTTTATTTTCTGTTCTTTAAACATTATCGCTTACCTGCAAATTGTCCTGCAGATGGACTACTACCGTCAGCAGCAGGTGTCAACGATCTCCCCACCGCCGGGGGTGCGGGGCGGGGCGCGTGGTAGTGTAGCTGGAGTACGCGGTGGCCTGCCTGCGTACGCAGCGTTACGCACCGCACCGCCACCCGCGCATCCCATGCATGACCCACAGGTTAGTAGCGATTCTCCATTAATTGGTACCAAGTTTTTTTCGATAGGATCCTATCTAAATCTATATTCATACGATCCTCTTTGACTGTTCTTTCTTTAAAGTTCGGTTCATTGAGAAAATGTAAAAATAAAAATTAAGAATAAGTTTATTATAATATTCTTTAATTAAATTGGACAAAAATGCCTATAATACTTGTTTTTGGTTATGTCTACTAAAATCTTACCATATTTTTGATATATCCACTGTTTAACTACAAATACATGAAAACCTCCTAAAGTTTATAAAACCTCCAAAAATTTGTCCAGCAGATGGAAGAAGGATATTCTTATGGTGTTCTGTTCGTTCAGAACGCGTCGTCAGGCATTCCGCCACCAGCGCGGTTTGCATCAGGCTCCTGCACGTTACCACGGGGCTCAACATTGGGCCCATCAGGAGGTATTCCTCTACAGCATCTACGGACTCTGCCACGACCGACGGGGCCCGCGGGACCGCCGGGCCCAACACCGGGCCCTGTGGCACCCGCGGCCGCGCCCCGTCTACCCCCACGTGACACTCCGCTCTGACAGACCACACAACTATAGGACATGTAAATACGACTGTGTTATTCAAGTGCTCAAAACTTTTTTTAAATCGAGTGATTAGTGTTTTTGTTGTGGGTATCCAGTATTTGCTGTAGTGCTGTTATGACAATTGAAATATCGACAAGGAATTATTTTCGTTTTTAATCTTTATTTACGTATTACCTACATATTTATATTCAAATTTATTTTATCGAATAAGGCTTTCAGCTTGAAAGCAAAACAAAAAAAATGCTCTAGTATCTATAATCGACGTAACATCGACAATATACACCTAAACTAAGAACTAAAAGAACTTCATTAAAGTTTTCATGTCTTTGAAGTAAAAAAAGGTACTTGGTCTTGTTTTTCAACACCCGAAGTTATATTTAAGCGAGCACTCAACTGCAATGACTTCATGAACTCAAATTAAGAGCGAACTAAAACATGACGTCACTATTAAAACTCTTTATTGCAAACCTCGTCAAGTTTTTAGCTGAGTCTTAAAATGGATTTACTTTGCAATTAAAAATATACTCCAAGTTCTTATTAAGATTGTCCATTTTAAATTGCACCTACTACTTTGCTATAAATTGGTGTGAAGTAGGTGTTATAGTTCATAAATTATTTGACGTGCGCAGCTACCAAATAAACGTTCTAAATTCAAAATATAAAGTTGTTATTTATTTCAAATTAATTCTCATATTCAACAGTTTTTTTACGTGACGTTACTGTTTTATTTTTAAATTTCGTTTAGGTCAGAATAGCATTTATTTCTATTTTTAAAATTAAATATTATATTTATGTGATGCGCATATTTTTTTTCGGTATACAATAACAGCACTAAGCAATTACGCGATATGATTGTTAGTCGAATTCCGATTAGGTAGGTTAAAATAATTGAAAATTCTGTTAAAATTTGTTTGTAAATCAATAAAAAAATGTAAATATAACACGTATAACTATAGTTAATATATATAGATAATGATAATTCGACAACAATATTTATACTCACGAAATGTTTAACAATGAAAAATGTAAAATCGGATCGACGTTGTGTTAAGAGATTTTCATTTTCCGTTTATAAATGGTTGTGAAAATAAACAAGCCACATTTGTAATCTAGTTTGTATGAGAATCAATATAATGTATACTTGGGAAGTCAGAATTTTTTAACCTGTTATTTTGTGCTGACCAGAGTGTTACCACGGCGTCAAAGAAGTGCGTGAAGCAATTTCAGTAGTTTTGCCGTGTGAATGAGGTTACTGGAGGCCCAACCAGCTCCTCTTCAAGACCATTAACTTCGAAACTCTAAGCCCTGGCAACTTCGAACGATCTTACCAAAATATTTAGCGTAAAAAAAAACAAAAAAAATTTAAAATCGACTAAAAATATTTCGTATGAGGAATACTATGTATCATTATATGTCTATGTATTAAATAATTACCGCACTGGCAACTTTTAACCGGGAGAATAAGGCTTCCGAATGCCCGGTTTTTTCTCTCCTGATCTCCACCTAACAAATATCTAAAAATACTCGAAAGAGCAGTAACTCATTTAAGAAAGTTATCTCTGGTTTTGTTGGCTTTATAATAGCAGAAGGCTCAATTGCTTACTATCAGATAATCTGTCAACTCGTTTGCCGTTTCATCCCATAAAAAAGGTGGGTCAAGAATAAGAAAGTGGTACACATTAAGGTTGAATTTCATTTGCATGTCATATATTACATGTTACATTTTCAATTTTGCAATACGTTGCTCATTCTAACTATTGTTGCACAAAACGATTTTAAAGGTAATAAATATTTCAAAAAATTCTGACTTCTCAAGATAGTACCTACCACCTAAAGTTTTGAAATAAAAATACGTTGAAGATTGGACTAATATTTCCTACTGTATTATAGATAGTATGAAACTGATTATTCTAGTTATAATATAAACATAATCACTAAATTGTGATATTAAACCTCTTTTTCGTGGAAATGTTTGCTAAAATGCTCTTCAAATCTTTGTTTTTAGTTGGTATCTGTGGATAGTATTAAAAGGCACTAATTATAAATTTTTTGTTATCAACTCCCTATTTCGTATATTTTTGTCAAAAAAGTATCAATAACATCAAACAATACATTTAAATCCAAACATTGGCGGATTAACAGTTACTCCAACGTTCTAAATTATCATTTTTTGTTTCTTCTGCTTTCACACTTCGATCTTCAAACTCCTTGGAACATAGAGGTTCCTACAGACGCAAGCACATCAAGTTACTCCATCTGTTGATTTTCAATCTTAAGACTTTCCAACAAAGTTGCCGTTCCAAAAGCCAATTTGGGCTACTTTGATATGACGTGACAAACTCACAGTACCAAAACTCAGTAATATTAAAATGTCAATGGTAGGTGAAGATTTTTCGAGCGTTTTTCACATTTTCATGATTCAGAGGTTGAGGCTTATATCTTTTGTTCATTGTAGTGTTTGCTGGAACGGGTCACATACTCACAGGTTTAATATTGAAAATTCAAATGATTTTGATTCTGCCTACGTTTCGTATGCCCTGCACTTACAAGTACGCGTTCACGTAAGTACGGCTCGAATTGAAAATTTTTATAAGTCAGCGAAATTTGAAATTCTTTTTGTCACTGTGAATTTTAATGGTTTTTATTTGGAATTTTTATTAGATACTTTGCATTTTTATCTGATTTTCTGTTATTTCATGAGATTATTTGAAAATAGAACTTGTAATTTTGTACCAAGGAGTTTGTTAACCTTGCCTTCTCTTGATTAAAACTTAATTAATACTATTAAAGTTTTACCAAGAAATCTTGAATTCTCTAAAAACATTGATGAAGATCAACATTTGTTGAACTTCATTAGGCATTAGACATACTGTAAACAACTACAAATCAAATTAAACTTTATTCAAACTTACAAAAGTTTTTAATTCAATTAATTTTACAAACCTATCTTAGTAATTTGCGTCTGAAGTTGACTTATTAAGTATCAAACAGCAAATGCTATAAACGGCTAAAATTAATTACCGATCTTATTTCAAAATTGTGCATTTAAGACCTCTTTTGACATTAGCTCCATGGAACACTTTTTGAATAAAAATCGTTGATTAATTTTGACCGTAAATGAACATTAGATAGCCGATGATAATATAGTTTATATTAATTTGTCCATTAAGGGTTTTGTACATACAATAATTGTGTAAATATGTTTTGTATTATAACAGTTATAATCCTATTTGTGTCTTAAAATGGTGTAGACGCCCATAGACAAACAGCGTGACTTTGTAAAATCTACATTGTAGTTCATTTCTCCTTATTACGTGTCATGGCAATTGTTTAAAAGTGACAGATGATATTGCTATAAAATTTATATATGGGCTGATTTTCCAATGGTTAGATAAAAGTTATCTGGGGAACAATTATGATGCTGTCGCGTCAGAATGTTTGTATAAGACAGTGACAGCAACAATTTTATTCCTCAGATAACATATCTGTTGAAAAATCAGCCCTAAATCTGGAATTAAAGGTCTAGAAATTAACGCTAAGAATTCACAGAGAAGTTTCGAGATTCTTAAATCAACACAATTTGAAAGATAATGGAATAACTTTTTTATTTTTCTAACATTTTTTCTTGATAAATTTGGCGTGCTGCTATGACGTTTATATATTTATGATGTTTTAATTAAAATAATAATAAATTCGTTTGAAACGTACAATTTAGATTTTACAAAGTCATCGTTAAATGGCGACCTAAGACGGGAATGATCAGACAATGGGTACATACTCAATAACACTAATAAAAAAATATTATTAGTTAAACATTTTAAATTTTTGCAACATTTTAATTTTAGCGGATATGAAATATCCTGTTTTGTTGCTAGTTAATAATTTTATTATTAATATTATTAAAAAAAGAAAACAATTAAGTTTGTATGTTAAATAATTGTAAATAGTTTAACATGGAATCTTTCTATCTGTCGGAATGTTTTCACTAAACTATCGGGAAACGAAAATATATGGAAATATTCGAAAATGTTCGCTTATGATGTTTTATTTCTCATAATTATAATAACCAAGACACTACATACATACATTAAAATAATGTCATATGTAACACACTCACTCAAAATAATTTGAGCTGGATTAACCAGTAGCAAAATAATTTTTGAGATTAAATTTGTATGCCCCGGCATGACTCGAAACTATTCAAGCATCCTCGAATTAATGAAATAAAGTAATCAGTAAATAACATTATTTAAATTGGTTTTGTCTGGGAATTTTCGCCCAGTAATTTCAATTAATTAATGGTTTTGTTTATTATTATTTTTTATTTTTTAACATTCTTAGTTTTCTTTCATTATTTTGTGAGCATTATTAACTAGATGTCTCCTAATCCATCATGGGACGGATTGCGAAGGATAGATCATTATCTTTTGGGTCAGGTATAACGACCTGCATTATGGTAATTTTTTGACACTAGACCTTCTCCTTGACCCCATAGATAAGCAAACATTGTTTTATGAAACATTTTTGTCAGGGGAAAATCATCCAATGACTTCTCCCGCCCAGGGTAAGGCGAGAGAGAGTGTCAGACTCTTACTGACTAAAAACCCCCCGTTCCTTCTCCTGCTCTGGGCCGGGGTCGCGGTGCCTCATTGCGCTTACCCCGCAGCCCCGGCTAAACATCAGCCCTTTAGGGCCCCGACTGTGGTGGTCTATTGGCTCTTTGAGGCGCGCGCGGAACGCTACGCGCCGTACGCTCGGGTACGGTTCTGGTCGGGCGGCGAGCTACCCTTACTCGCCGTCCGCAGACCCGCGCTTACGGTGGCCGGAGATCATCTCTCGATCCCCGATGTCCGGAATGTCGCCTTCTGTGGCGGCTGGGGCGCGAGGAGGATAGTTCCCTCACGCGCTCCGCCTCCTCCTTTGCGAGCATAACTGTTTCGCAGAAGGAGGAGATAGCTTCCCAGTTCCTCTCACGCTGCACCATGGCCTCGATTAAGGCCGGGCGCGAGAGGTCGCCGCCGCCGATCACTTCCCTGAGAACACGGCGGTGCTCAGCCCAAGCAGGGCACTCCGCCACCGTATGCTCCACCGTGTCCTCCAGGTGATCCTCACAATGACGACACTCGGGCGTTTCCTCCCGCTGAGCCGTGTGAGTGAGGTTACATGAGGCCCAAATCCTTAATTCTCAAAATCTCTAATCCCCAAAAGGTCGGCAACGCACTGGTAACTCCTCTGTTGTTGGGCATGGGCGGTGCGATTGTTTACCATCCGGTAATCCGCCTATTCGTTTGCCGACCTATTACATAAAAAAAATAAGGTGGTTAAAAAAGAACTAAAATGAACACGAACTTACTAACTTCATATAGATTTTCTTTTGTAATATGGTCTTGGTTCACATAATATAACGTTTATATTTAGTTACCAAATAACTTCTACATGACTCGTGCCTCGATATGAGTACCAACATTACAAAACAATTTCATAATTTACTTAAGGTGGATTGGCGGTTTTAATCCTTAAGTTCGAAATTATAAGTTTAGTTTTCTTCTATACTTTCATCGTCCGACAGCAGTGTGTGTTAACCCTGGAACCAAGCACATACCCTCATGCTTGAGAAGCGGCATTAACCTACAGGCGACGACAACATAGAAAAATACCTAAGTAGGTAGGTACCTACATAGCTACAAAATGACTCAGTGTATAGGAAGGATGAATGTGGACAAAATACGTTCATACAAATCCAGTGCATGGAACACGATCCGCGTAGCCTTTACAATTCGTTATGCGTTCCACAGAAAATATCTCGGCAAAACGAATCCACTTCTAATCCCGGATTACAGCTTTTTGTCCGGTTATCCTCGGCTTAGTCCCGTGTTCTGGAATTTTACCTGAACAACATTTTGGTGACTAAGTTTTTAACTGAATTTTTGTTACCTAATTCGTTCGCAAATCTGGCTTTCGACGCTTTGCCTAAATTGTGATTATGTAATTGCTTTCATTGTTCCATTTATATTTTCAGAAACCAATAGAGAAATTGACTGAATTTTAAACTTTTGATTATTAATCATTGGACCTGTCCCTACATGCATCTTTCTCTATCTATTAAAAAGCTGCTTCAAAATTAAGCGCACATACTATGCGCTATAATGGTAAATTTATACTTACCTACATTTGTGAAGTGACTTTTTCGTACTCAGAAACATTAAGTTTTATTTATTACAAGATCACCACACATCGTTAAGTATTAAGGCTTAGTTATAAAAGAAATATGTCATGTATGAAATTGCTAAAAACTCGATTAAGAAATCGTCAAATTAACTCTGAGAATAAATCACGGATAAACTCCTTTCCGAATATTGCACAAGTTATCTAAATAAAAAACCTCAATGTTTATGATTTAAGCCACTCTCGCTTATAATTAGTATTAATTAAGAATCAAAATTCCTTCAACAAAGTGAATAGTTGGACAACAATGACAGTAAACACATTTGATCTCCAACAATCTCGTGAGGTATTCCCCAAAAGGGGGCAGAAAACTTTGAGAATAGCTCAACTTGACGCATTCTCTATAACTTTTGAGTTTCTCAAACTATTATGTGGTGGCCCCTTTATGGTAGCTATGCGAACCAACTCCTGTTTATAGCGAATTGGGGCTAAATATTCGAAAACTAATGAGTTTTAAAATTATTTAAATTTAGACCGAAATACAAAACAAACAAATGAACTGTATTGAATAACTGAACTATATGGAGGCAAATTTCGAATGACATTACCTTCAAAGAACACACTTTGGTCTGAAACATGTATTTTAAAGTAAATTAAATAAGTAAGGTATGGAATTAAATATTTATAACTTTAAATACTATGGCTCAAGCGCAAAATAAATATTCTGTTTTATATTTATAACTTAAGATATATATATATGGGTTCGAGCTCAGTTTAATGTCATAATAGAGCAGAGAGATACGCAAATTTCCAAAGAAAATTAAAATAGATTATTCCTATCTCTAATCTTGGGACAATTTTTCGATAATCATAATTTTGATTTTGAGTGCTAAGGTGCATTAAAATACGTTCCGTTACTTCCATGTTTATGAACTTGAATGTTTTGAGATACGCGCCACATTAACGGTCTTAAGAAAAATGTGTATACTTTGTAAGCATACAAAGTTATTATCCCGAACTAAACAATTGCTTGCGTGAAAATAGTACTTCATTGAACGCGAAAGAGAAGTTTATGCAGTTGCTGATTAAAGGGTAAGTTCAAAAGTTAACTTTATAACTAATAGCATATTGTTTATTTTACAATATCCACGACAGTGTAACAATAGACTCTTAATAAAAACCTTCACTGTATGTAGGTACAGAAATCTCACAAACACATACCCACCATTGAATCATGAAGAACGTAGTCACAGTCCACAGTTAGTTCCAAGTTCTGAAGCAAGAGAAGCCTTGAGGCGACACTAGTCAGGAAGCTAATAGGAAGCAGACACGAGGTTGAATGGCGCTCATATTGAAAATTGTTAAATCGGTCAGATGTGGTCGATATCAAAGGGATCTCAATGGTTGATTAAGATCGTGAATGATACGTAATAGAGAACGTTTGTATTGTAGTTTTATGCTTTATTTTTAAGGAATAGATCGTCAAGTGTGCCGTTTAATTACCTGATGGTAAGCAATTGGTGCTTCCCGAGGAAACTCTTAATACCAAAGTACTGCTACAAGATACTATAAGTAGACTAGAACTAGAATTAGAGTTACTACAAGTACGTTGCCGGTATTTTTGTGGGTTATAAGGGATTTAGAGATAGGGGTTTGGGGATTGAGGCAAGATTTGGACCACTTTTTTTGTGAAGGGAAAATCATCAAATGACTTTTCCCACCCAGGGCTGGACGGGAGGGAGTGTCAGACTCTTAGTGACTAAAAACCCCCTGTTCCTTCTCGTGCTCTGGGCCGAGGTTGCGGTGCCTCATTGCCCTTACCCCTCAACCCCAGCTGAACATCAGCTCTATAGGGCCCCATCTGTGGTGGTCTATTGGCTCTTTGAGGCGCGCGCGGAACCGGTTCTGGTCGGGCGGCGAGTTGCCCTTACTCGCTGACCGCAGACCCGCGCTTACGGTGGCCGGAGATCGTCCCTTGATCCCCGATGCTCGTAGTGTTGCCTGTTGCGAAGAATTGGACCTCTGGTAACCTCACTCACACGGTGAAACATAACATAAGCGTTGTTTCACGCCGGTGTTCTGTAAGGCCATGGTATCACTCCCGTTCGAGCCGGCAAATTAAGACCGAAGTATGACTCATGATGCCAAAAAAAAGAAAGTAAGTGCCACGTGAACAATTTTAACTTGGTTGTGACACCAGCATTAAACCAAGAAAACCATTGACCTCACATAAAAAACCAAAACTGACGGCCATAATTCCTACCTATCACGCTTATCAGGCCCCAAATAGTATATACAAAACAGAATAAAATTTACGATTGCAAGTCCCTTACTGACTCTACAAAAAAGTAGAACCTTTTATTTTGTTCCTTACCTGTGAAAACCCGTAAATAAATGCAAATTGTGCAGAGCACTTTTCCCCCTGACATCCGACCGGACCAAGGCTCGATTCTAGTTAATGTTTCAGCATTCGCAGTGAAAGTAGGGGCAATTTCAGTGGGTAATTAGGTTAGGTGGATTTAGGTCGAGTGGTTATTTTATTATTATTGTGTTGCTGATATTGTCATGGGATTTTTGGCTCTAAGTGCAGCAGTTTTGGTGGAAGGTACTCAACTATTAATGTTGAGACTGATAGATAATGCCAACGGCATTAAGTGCGCTTATGTACCAAAATATGTGTGCATAAAGCTCAATAAATAAATAAATGAAAATTGGTTTGTTTTTTTTTTAATTTCATTACTGGATGTTTTGTACTTTATATACAAATAAGCATTCAGTGTAGGTAAAAGTAAATAAAAGATTTAATTTATAAAAGAAACAACATATATCTAACTACCTACATTGCGCCAGAAAAGATTATCAGCATCGATTGACATATATATTTCATCACATCTATTAATATAAATAATTATACTTTTCCCGCCCTGGGGCTAGAGGTTTTTTTTTGGTATCGGGTTGGAAAATCCTCATGGAGACCCACCGCCCTCGGGGGAGTGCGAGGGGTACTATCAGACTCTTACTGACTAAAAACCAACCCGGTGTTGCTACATTGCCGAAGCATTCGTCGCATACCCCCGACGGTTATTGGCCCGACAGATGATTAGGCGGAGTGCTAGAAGGATTGTCAGACTTTTGCTGTTTAGAAACGACCCTGTTCCTTTTCCTGTTTCTGGCCAGGAACATGGTACATTTGCTGAATATTGTTTAAGTGGATTTTTATAATTGATTATTATCTTTATTTACGAGTACCATATAAACATCACATTATGCACAAACAACATATAATAGTTTAATTGATTTTTCATCATTCATTTAATAAGTAAATCAGTAGGTACAACATAAAACCATCGATACAAATTAGCTTTACCGGTTAAGTGAAGAAAAAGAGCACAATGAAAAGCCTATGTAGATATGGATAAAAAACAATATTAATAATAAAATCGGGCCTGATGAAAGTACTAGAAACTTGAATTATACATACGTATATACGTCCCGTAAAATAAATACCCATCTCATATGAGTATTATATAAAATAAATAATAGCATAAAATTCTTTTGTCATGATAATATTATTTTATTGTCAAACCTTAATAAATTGTTTCTATTTCTAGTAAACTATTCAGACTGTGTTAGGCCTAGAATAATTTAATTTATGCCATAGATTAATAATTATTTTCAAACGAATATGAATTATTTACGGTCGACATTTTCTGAGTGTTTCGTATAAATAATATTGTTATAGTTTTATGTTTTTTTATGTCATTAACTGTGCTCATGACAATAGTTTTTTTTGTAAAATATATGTTTTGTGGCTTTAGTCACGTAAAAGTTTAAAAAGGAACCCGACTAGTTTCAAGCTATATTAGGGGCGCTTAAAGTAGATTTTGTTTTGACTACACATTATAGTGCTCGTTAAGCAGACACCTTTTCCTAATTTGTTAAATAAAACTGACTCTTTTTTATGTGATAGGTTGCAAACAAGCAGACGGATTGCCTGATGGTAAGCAACCGGCGACGCCCATGGACATCCGTAACACAAGAGGGTTTACGAATGCGTTGCCGGAAATTTTGCATAACGCTGTTGTTATTTCAATTCGGTTGATTGAGAGGCCGTTGTATCACTCCGGTTGAGATGACCAATCCTGCCGGGGCTTGGCTCTCCCATCTGTAGGAACACAATGTACACGTCACGCTATGTCACTATAACGCAGATTCACTATAACGCGCGGCTGCGCCCGCGATGCATGTACGAACAGTCGCAAATAAACTACGATCGGAATTAGTCGTTTCAATTAACCTCACCCCAACACACTAGAACACGACGTACGAAACCCCAAAGTAGTGATATTGGGCTAAAACTCTTAATTGGTGACCCCTAAACATCGTTAAAATTATTGCATTATAGACTCTTTTATTTATTTCATAAAAAAATCTGTAGAAATACAGTGCACAGTCAACTTCGCTTACCCACATAATCTTTTGAACAATAAAATGTAAGTAGATTTGAGAAAAATTGCATAAAAAAATATAAAATCAAGAATTAAATATTAGTATAGTAAATTATATGTATATTATTGTACTTACAATCCTTCTCCATAATATCAAACATACCGAAAAAGAAATCAAACTAATTTTCATCTTTTAAAAACATAGAATTTGTTCGCAACATACACTTTTTCGCAAAGCCTCATTCACTTAGCAGGATTGGCGAGTGCTTTTGTTTTTTTTTTCAGAACCGCTAAGCAATCAGTTGGATAGGTGTACCTAATGCTTGAACATTAACGCAAGTAAGGTAGAATCAGTTGCGCGCGGGCAGGCGTCCAATACGCACATACTCTTATAACGATTAGTGTTTATAAAAGTTTTAAGGGTACCCACATCTGAATATTATTTGGTATGGAGGAGAATAATAGTGATGATGACAATTTAAATGACTTAAGTGGAAAAAGTGAGGATGATATTATTGAACAGTGTGAGAGAGTGTTGAAAAATATCTCAGAATCTGAAGATAAAAACAGGCAGGAATCTCAAGAACTTGGAAGATCGAAAAGAATGCGTGAAAAAAGTGAGGGTAGTAGTGAAGATGGTTTCGTTACTGTTATCAGGCGAAAACCGAAGCGTTTGATAAGAAGTGAGTCTATAACTAGTAAAAATGATAACTGTAGCAACCCGGTGGAAATAAACGTAGAGGAAAAATATGATGTTATTGTGACGTCTTTGAAAAATTTACCAAAACCAATGGCGATGGCAAGACTTTTGAAATCGGAAAATATCCGTAACATATTAAATATTATTTACAAAAACCCTTATAAAATTATTATAAAATTGGCTAAAAAAGAAGATGCGGATATACTTATACATAACCAAAAGTTCCAGGAACTTGGGTATAAATGTTCATCGACCTTGGAATCGTTATCATACGGAGTAATAAAAGGTGTTGACCTTGACATATCGGAAAGTGAAATCTTTGAAAATCTTAAGTCTACAAACGAAATCTTAGTGTGAAGCGATTAAAGCGATACGATTTCGAAGGAAAATGGGTGGACAGCGAATCGGTGCGTATTTGCTTCAAAGGATCTACTTATCCAGCATATGTATATGCATATGAGTGTAGATTTAAAGTAGAACCCTTTGTATTCCCTGTGTCCCAATGTTCTGGGTGCTGGAAATTCGGTCACTTTATCAAGTTTTGCCCCACTAAGAAAATTCTATGTCCAAAGTGTGGGGGAAATCATGTTAATTGTGAAACACAGGATTTTGTTTGCCTCAATTGCAAAGGACCTCATATAACTATTGACAAATCATGTCCAATGTATTTAAGGGAGAAGAAAATAAGAGAAATAATGTCTCAAGAAAATATCTCTTATGGTAAGGCTATGGCAATGTTATCAGATCAAATGAAAAGCCATAACAAAGAAATAGGAAGAATGACAACTTTACAACAGAGTTCAAGCTATTCTAAAGAGGGATTGGAGGCACTGTGGCTGCGGCAGCTGCAGGCGGAGCTTGGGGGGGGCTCCGACACGTTGCTGATTCACAGTGACAATCAAAGTGCTATCAAGCTCTCAACAAACGATTGTTATATGCCTAGGTCTAGACACATAGATATTAAATTCCATTTTCTTAAAGATCATGTTCACAGTAAAGAATTGATGTTTTGTTTTGTACAAGGTTGTAAAAATATTGCAGACATTTTAACTAAAGCTGTTAGTATAAATAAACATTTGTATTGTATAACAAATATGGGATTGCGTTCAGGGGTGGATGTAGGAATTGGAACGCAATAATAGTTAGTTCCATTTTGTGCCGCATGTCGCTACTGTCCTTGATACCGGGTGACAGCCATTTTATCTTTCCTTTTTTTCTGTTCCCACCGCAATACTACACACACAATATTGTAATTAAAGTATTAAAGAAACTATATCGATCAATAACAGTGCTTCATTATATATGAACCTCCTACAATTATTAATAAATCTATAAATACTATTACCAGAGACGAGGAAAATGTTACGGTTATGGAATTTGATGAAATAAATGAAGAATTAAATAAGCAAGACAGAACAAGAAGTCCAATTATAGGTTCAGCTCCTCAAAAAGCTAGGAAAATAAATAGCAACAAAAAATCTAAAAGAAACGTTAGCAACAATAAGCAGTCAGCAGCACAGGATAACCTTGAAAGAGAAGCCCTACAAGCCGATTCTGAACCTGAACCTGAAGTTAGTCGAAATTATAGAAAAAGTTTATTGTATAAGCTGTGGTCAAAAGTGAAGGATATTATTATGACTAATAATTCATTTGAGGAGAAAGTTATTTTGATAGTTAAGTTGTTTTTTGAAGAGAGCAAGAATTATTTGAGAAATTTGTTTAGTGAAGGTAATTGGTTAGTTAATCTTTTCGGAGTTAGCAATGGATAATCTAAAATTATTTTGTATTAATATTTTGCAATGGAACTCTCAAAGCCTTAAGCCTAAATTAGTAATTTTCGATTCACTTTTATCACGGGAAAAGATACACATAGCTATTGTTAGCGAATCATGGCTAAATCCCGAATGTAACTTAAATATAAGTAATTATAACGTATTTAGGAAAGACAGAATGGACTCTTATGGTGGGGTAGCTATTTTAACTCATAAATCAATTCATGCTAGATTATGTCCCATTCGGTTACGAAACCTTGGTATAGAAGCCTTACATATAAAATTGTTAAATTGTAATTCTCTGGAAAATATCATAAGTGTATACTGCTCCCCGTCCATTCGAACAGATCAGGGAGATTGGGACGAACTATTCGCGTTGTTTAGAACTAAAACCATAATTGCTGGAGATTTTAATGCTCACCACACCAACTGGTCCAACAAATCTGATTCAAGAGGATGCCAGATACTAGACTCAGTTTTAGACTGTAATTTTATGTCATTAAATGATGGTAGTTATACTCGAATTAAATTAGTTGACAATAATGTTCAAAGATCCTCTCCAGACATTACCTTTGTTTCTTTAGATGTCGCAACTCAATTTTCTTGGAATGTTCTTAATGAGTCCCTAGGTAGTGACCACTTAGTTATTAAGTATAGTATGAGTTATAAGGATTATTCGACAACTTTTAAAAAACTAAACTTTCGGAAAGCAAACTGGTTGGCATATCGAGATTACTTAATAGAACCTTTTACTAATGTACCTGATGTTATCTCAGATGTACAGGATAGATATAATTATTTTATAACGGAAATCGAAAAAGCGGCTGAGAAATGTATACCATACATTACGTTTTCTACTAATCCAGAAACTAATTTTAAACCTAAGCATTATTGGAATGCCGACCTATCTAAAGTTGTGGCTGAAAGAAGATTAGCACTAAGTAGATTTCGAAAGAATCCAACTCCTCAAAACTACGATATTTTGCAAAACAAAATAAAAAATGCAGGTGTACTCATAAGGAAAGTCAAATTAGAAAGCTTTAAACGTTTTTGTTCAGGTTTGGACCAAACTGTTTCTGTGTCAGAAATGTGGAATCGCATGAGGTGGTTTAAGGGATACAAAAGGAACAAATATTATCCTTCAGATGAACAACAGGAGGATATGTTAAGCTCTCTTGCGCCGGACACAGTGTCGGAAAGAATGCCAATATTCAGATCAGTAAATCATCTGCTTGAATCAAAGTTAACCTTTCAGGAGCTAATAAACACTTTAAAAAAGAAAGATACGGCACCTGGAAAGGACGGCATTACATATTCTATGTTGTATCATCTTCCGAACGTAGCAAAACAATATTTACTTGACATATATAATGCTGTGTTAATATCAGGTTCGATTCCGAAACCGTGGCGCAGTATTTACATAGTACCTATACCTAAACCTACACGAGATCCTGGCGCAATACCTAAGCTTAGACCAATCTCCTTAATTTCATGTGTTTGCAAAACTTTTCACAATATGTTGGGAAAACGTATTGAGTGGTATACTGAACATAATAGAATAATTTCTAAACTAACAACTGGTTTTAGAAAATCCCAATCATGTTTGGACTGTTTGGTACGTTTGGTAACAAAAATACAAATAGGTTTTTCGGAAAATATGCCAACTGTAGCCTGCTTTTTAGACGTGGAAGATGCTTACAATAATGTTTCGGTAAATCAAATCACAAAGATTTTTGATGATTTACAATTAGGCAAATCTATTTGTCAGTACTTTTGGAACTTTTTAATGGAACGTATTTTGATTATTAAAAAGGATGTTAGTGGACAGATGACAATGAGATCTACTAGTAGGGGCCTGGCTCAGGGAGACCCAATATCACCTTTAATATTTAATATTGTAACAAGTAAAATCTGTCACGTCATACAAAACGTTAATGTAGCTCAATATGCCGACGACTTTGTTTTTTATATAAGTAATAGGAATTTACAAGTTTGTGAATACAATTTACAATTGGCTTTGAATGTTATGGGTGAGCTTTTGGATGAACTCGGTTTAAATTTATCGGCCAGCAAGTCAACCATATGTATATTTAGTAGGAGACGCAAAAGGAGTTCTGTACAATTAAAGATAGGAGAACATTCGTTAGCATATAGTAACTGCATTAAGTATTTGGGGCTTTGGCTAGACAAATCTCTCTTATGGAGTAAACATGTCAATGAAATGGTCGAAAAATGTGCAAAATATTTAAATCTCTTTAAAGTTTTAGCAGGTAGATCTTGGGGGCTTCATCCGATTCATCTGAGAAGGCTTTACATATCCTTAATAAGAAGCAGGTTGGACTTTGGAAGTTTCGTTTATGACAACTGTGTTAAAAGTAGCATATCTAAATGTGATAGACTTCAAAACCAAGCATTACGCATAATAGGTGGCTTTATAAAAAGCACTCCAATCCATGCGATGGAGTGCGAGCTTTGCATTCCTCCTTTAGAAGTAAGAAGAAAATATTTAGCTTTAAAATATTGTTTAAAAATGAATTCGTGGGAAAACAATGTATCGTCAACCTTACTAGATAATCTGTATAGTTTAACCTCAAATCCTTTTTGGCGGAAAAAGAAAAAACCATTATTGGCTATATGTCATGAAAAAACTAAAGAATATAATATTAGTTCATCTTACCCTTTAGAAATGTTTAAATTAAATATATGGGTCAGCTACTTGGATATAAATAAAATAATTGCATGTACGTTGCAATCTGTAACGAATTCCAAAAGAACTTATGATTCTGATTTTTTAAGGCTTGAAGTTATTAAGGAATTAAACAATAACTATAACGACTGGCATAGGCTATATACTGACGGATCTAAGTCTCAAAATTGTTTAGGAGCTGCCTTTTATGACCCAATGAAAAATGAAAAGAAGTGTTTCAAGATTACTCAGCCTGTTTCTATAATGTCATTGGAGTTAGTTGCAATTTCGGAGGCACTATCTTATATTGACTCTTGCGGGTTATCCAAAATAGTGATTTTTACTGACAGTAAAAGTGCTTTACAACATCTAATTAAAATATGTAGTAAAGGACAAAGGGGACTGCCTATGGCATATGAAGTTCTGAAGAAAATTCAAACTTTAATTTATAAATGTGTTGTAATTAAGTTTCAGTGGATTCCTTCTCATGTTGGTATAGAGGGCAACGAGGTGGCAGACCGACTGGCAAAATTAGGAGCTCAACATGGAAATAACTTTCAAATACTACCTTATTATTCTGAAATATTAAATGTATATAAAACACATTGTTATGAAATTTGGACAGAATATTTTAACCAAAAGTCAAAACAAAAAGGCATTTGGTATAAAATTATTCAAAGTCAACCTCCTCGTTGCCCTTGGTTTAGCCACAGTAATTTTGACAGAACAACAGTGGTTACAGCATTAAGGCTGAGATCCGGTCATATACCATCAAGGAAGTTTGGACACATGATGAAGAAATATGATTCACCCAATTGTGAAATTTGTGGCACGATTGATGATGTCCAACATTGCTTGATGGAATGTGAACGTTTTCGACAAGGCAGAGAACTATTATGTAGGGATTTAAAGATAAACAGACTGGATGTCGGTATTTTTCACAGTATATTGTCATATCCTAACTCTAATGCAGCAAAAAAACTTTACGATATTTTTAAAAATCTGTAACAACGTAATATTTAATTGTTTTAATGTAAATTTTTATTGTAATTTCTCAGTCTGTTTACTTTGGTTGTTCATATTAGGCTATAATCTTAAGTTAATTTCATTATCTTTTTATTTCATTGTTAGCTTCTAGTTAGTTTTAACTGTTATTGTTACTTTGTGTCTTACTTATTTAGGGTTTTTCCGATTTGTATCTATAGGACCGGCATGTCTACAGATAAAGGTCCTTTAAATAAATAAAGATTAAAAAAAAAAAAAAAGTAAGGTAGAAGGGTGTTACTGGCCACTCGTAAATTCTGCCGACGAAATAGACTCTGAATTGAAAGGTTTAAGTAAAAAATCTTAGTGTAGTTTTAACGTTAAATTATGCACAATTGTTTAGTATGCAGTTGTACAAAAATTAAGACAGGTTCAGTACAGTTTCTGTATAATCTGAGTCTCTCTCTTTAAATTAAAAACAAAAATATTTTCATAATTATTGTTTTAAGTAGATTAGAATTTTAGTATGATTCTGTGAATTTTCTACAAAGCCATGATTCGTCACAAATGAAATATATTAGGAACCTCAATATTATTTTCAATGGTGTACCCATAGATTCACAAAAACAAGAATTTGATAAATTATCATATTTTACAATGTTTGTCCTAAGAATGAAGAATCCTATGTGTAACTTTAGGTACTCTTCTGGTGTTAAAATGTTGATGCAGTTTACAGCATTACATTTTCGTATTATATGTATAAGTTTAAATAGTGTGTTTCTCATAGCTTCAAAATTCGTCTCTGTGATAGCGTATAGACAGTGAGATAGATATCATAGATAGGAATATTTGGTTACGAAATCAGAAACAATAAAGAAGTTTATGATTCTCACCTATAAACCATACCAGATACTAACTGTTATTTCAGCTCAAAATGCTTATTACAGTGTTATAAAACCATTGAATAAAACTACTTTTACTTGATTTGAGTTAATAACATCTATGCGGAATTCCCGCCCGAGTCGGAACCGCTATTATAGTCGGACGTCCGTGCCGGAAGCTTAGTGAAATGTATGTGATCCATTAAACAAATGCTTTTTCAAATAATGCTAGTTTGTAGGTCACCTAATTTTATTCATAGCCCTGATATGAAAGACATTTTCATTTGGGTAACAATTGGTGACAATCAATTTTGTGTAAACATCACGCCTTGTCTTTTTCGAAGGTTTCGGTTGTATTTTTTAATATGGTACCTACACACACTACGATTGTCACCTTTGTCGTGGTTGCGTTTACAAATTATAATAATTGTACCTAATATTTATTTGTTTTATTACGAATATTTAAACCGCATACACAACCCAGACCCGAAATAACGCTATGTGGATCACAAAAAGTGAAGTTCCGTGACACGTTGCTCAGTAGCCAGTTGCCCAGCCAATGTACCGACCATGCAATCCAAGATAAACGGTTCGGTACCAACGCAGAATGTGTACAACGAGTAATAATGTACTGGTTTTTCATGACAATTGTTTTTCGTTGTATGCGTCTAGGCGAGATGAATGAGACTCATAGACGTAATGTTAACAATGGTTTAACGATATTGATAATAGGTTAACTTTGAAAGGTCTGTTCTAAGTTGTAGTAGGTTTTAGGAGGTCTATGTGCGCGGGTGGTCCGGGTCGTAGCGCCGGCGTTTTTTGAGCTCCCCGTTGCTCCCATGCGCTCACACTCAGTGACGAGGAGTGTCATATGTAAGACTTCCCTTTACAAAATTTTATCACCTAATTTCATTTTATTTACAAAATTTTATTCCTATTTAAATACACCATAGCTGTCCAAATTTTTTGTTTTTTTTTTTAAATTCAATCGGATTGAGAACCTCCTCCTTTTTTTGAAGTCGGTTAAAAAACAAGCACTACGCATCTCCAGCGAGTTGAATAACAAAAACTTCTATTATAACCGACTCCATCTGAAGCCGCAGTACACAACTTTTTCACTACAACTTGTTATACAAATTACTTGAAAACGCCGCTCTTAACTTTAAGTAAGTACTTAAAACCTTTTTGCCTTGTTGCTTTCAACTTGAGGATTATAGGTGTTAAAATATAAAGTTGATAACACTAAACTTGGAAAGTTGAAAATATTTGAACTTATTTAAAAATGGAACGTTGTTTTCTAACCTATTTTATTTTTGACTAGCGACCCGTCCCGGTCTTCCAACGGGTGCAATGCTAATACTATTTTTTTTTTATTATTCAATGGATATTGTCATATATATGTATATGTATACTGTATATAAACGGTGCTCTTCAATTACTCTCACTTTTAAAAATCCGCATCGAAATCCGTTGCCTTGTTTTAAAAACTTAAGCATACATAGAACAGACTAAGCGACCTTTTGGTGATTGTAGACTGTAGATAAGAGTTATATTTTACTGTAGTAGAAAACCAGAAAATATTTAAGTGGCGATGGTGATCACCAACCAGATGATGTAGCATGCGCAGACTTCCCACAAGACCCACCTAGGTGGACTGGAAAGCCAATGGATGCAAGTGGGATGTTGTTGTTTAACGTGGAGGAATAGGCCCACCTGTGGAAGTCTTCCAGGTGATGATCATGATATTTAAGGTTGTTAGAGAGAGTTATATTTTCGAGGACCGTGTTTGATGTTGTTGGTTAATGAAGCTTACACAAAGGACTACCTATTTAATACGACTGTTGTTATTTTTTCATACTTATGGTTGAAAGCAGTTTCCAACAAAAATATGTTCAGGCCATTTGATCCTTTAAACTGTCTACGATTGATATAGTCGACGCTCTTTTAGGATCTGATCCGAGCATAGATAGCAAATAGCTGGAATAGTTTTGATAATGTATAACTATTTTTCTAGACTTAGATAAAATCACATGAAAAAAAAATTGCTTGTATTTTTTTATCGTTACATTAACGTTTATTAATTCATCTGCTTATAATATTATTATGATCAGTAGGTAGCGTGGCGTATTTGTTGGCAACACCACGCGCACGTAACGCTTACATCGCATTAATGTGCGCAGTTACGCGATATCACGATGCGATCGACCGTACTCGCGGTATGGACACCATATTGTCTATCTCAAAAAAGTTTTTTTTTTATAAATATAGAGAAACACAATTATATGTGGGGCCACTTTGTACCGGTTGTTAAGAGTTCCATGTTAATTAACTTATTGACAAATGTCGGAAATAAATGTTAACTCTATGTTAGACATTTATTTCCGAAAGAATTTCAAAGGACAATCATTGAAAGGTCCCATTTTGGTGCTCAATTACAACAATTATTTTTTCATTTTTTCCGACATATATCCAAATCTCAAAAATAAATTTATTTCCCTATACAAATTGCAACAGCTGATTTTGCATAAAGATTGTTTTTTTTGAAATTTCCATATCGGTGTTATGGAAAAAGTTGTTTTATTTGAGCACCAGAATCGAGTCCTTGAATATGGCCCTCGTTTAACCTTGTATAAAATATAAAGATAGTTCTGTAACAGGAGAAACTTCAGTATTTAATTTTCTTTCTAATTAAATTATTTTGATTAGACGCATCGTGTATCAAAATGCGTTCTTTACATTTTACTAAAGCATAGTCTTTAATTTGCTTCCAATTTTAAATTTAAATATTTTATGACAACTCCATAAGCCATTATGGATTTTTTATGAAAAAGAAATGGAATGCTTAGTCTCTGCAGGTCATTATTTGCGTTCTAAAAATGTAAAAAAAGTCAGATAGACACATTCTACAGAAGTAAACATTACTCTTCTAAATAAAAAATCTTTACTTATAAATGAAAAATGTACCACAAAATCCATACCGTTGATTTTCGCATAAGCGTTTGATGCAGGTTCACGCTTCATGGACCTAGTCAAATAGAATGTATCGGACATAGAATAGCCCCGGGCTTCTCAAATGTATTGACGTTGCCAGTTGCATGATTTGTATGGAGATTTGAACTGGGAACGTTTCGGATAAAGCAGTCAACATGGGTTCTACTGCATCAACAATGCAATATTTGAGAGAAACTGTTCTGTAAAGTAACTGCGGTCGACTTGTTACTGTAAAGACAAAGGTTATTTGTTAAAGTTTTAAATCGTACAACTTTCTTTTTTATGTTCATTGACATAAGTTTTACTTTAGTTTTACTTTAGTTTTAGTTAGATTTTTTTTGGCTACATAAATCTCTGAATCCAAACAAGACATTTTTTACAGAGAACAACATCATCATCATCATCAGCCTATAAGTGCCCAATGCTGAGCAAAGGCCTCTTCTCATACGGAGAAGGTTAGAGCATTAATCACCACGCTTGCTCAATGCGGGTTGGAAATTAGAGACAGAGACAGAGAAAGAGAGAGAGAGAGAGAGACAGCGAAGAATATTGTAAAAAAAATAAAAATTGCAATTTTATAAAGAACTTTACCTCTGGCATGGCTTGAAACTAGTCGAGTATCTCGTCAAATTATTACGCGAGTAAGCCGAAAACATAATAAATAATTTAGAATGTCTCACGAAAGTTATAATAACTTTACCTTATTGTCGCTTAAGTAACTGCTAAAGGGACGAGAGGGATCGCCACCAGATCACCTAATATCAGGGTGTGTTTCCTTCACGTTTGACTACAGGCGTTGCTAGGGTTTGCAGTCACAGACTTGCTACTAAAACTGCAAGCTGATACCTACACTACATTATCTATCAAATTCAGGGTAGAATTATCTATTGCACTCTAAACCTTAAAGAAAATCCATTGAAATCAAACAAACAACCCAACAACTACTAACCCAAATCAAAACAGCAATGAAAATAAAAATCATTGAGCGTCACTTTAAGGTCGATTGCGCCAACATTTACTGGAGTGTTCTTATTAGCTGTGATTAAAATGGCGGCTCGGGCCGCGGGCGTGATGTCGACTAATGACTATTAGCAACCTTTGTGCCGACACCAGCATATAAACTTACACTTTTCCGTCAAAAATCTTCAGTATAATATCAACTTTATAGCAAAAGAAATACAGTTGATTATTGAATGAAGGGATTTAGCAGATTGGTACCAGTTGATGTGCGGTTCTAAGGCCGGGATTATGTGCACGTGATCGCGATTATAAAACCAACTTATTGACGGTTGTAGCCTAAGATTTCTGGTATTAGGTATTTTTTAAATTAGCTGTGTTATAATCAGTTCTGTACGAAATTTTCTCTGTGTTAGGTATTAGGTATAAGTTTAGGCTGAACGTAGTAGGGGTTGTTTTAGATTATTTGCGAGATTGTATTACAATGTCTAAATAGCCGTTATGTACAAAATAAATTTGAATACTTATCTACACTAATATTATAAAGAGGTTAAATTTGTAAGTTTGTATGTAGGGGGTAATCTTAGAAACCGCTGATCGGATTTCCAAAATTCTTTCACTAATAGATAGCTACAATATTCCTGAGTGCTATAGGCTATAAAACATCACGCTACGATTAAATGGAGCTGAGCTGAGTGCGACAGTAGCTAGTAGAAAATAATTTGTATAAATTATTCGCAATTAATTAAAATTAAAATTATTTATATGTTTTGTAAAAGTTGCTAAAAATAGTAATATAGAAAATAATCATTTTAGTCGAACACTACAACAAGCCTATCTATTAAAGCTTAGCCATTTAGCTTATTATATATATTAATCTTCACACCTTTTAATCCAAAAAGAGGTAAGTAGAGGATTACATGTATAAGTAGGACCCGCTTTTTACCAATATTTTTAATTGTTATAAGTTCCGTGTAAAATTACTTATTGATAAATACCGGGAATAAGTATAAACTCCATATTAATAGTAATACTAAGAAAAAACAAAATAATATAAAAGGAAGCTTTGGTTTGGGTTATTTCGTTCGTGTTTCTTTCTTTATAAATAGCCTGTGTGGAATTGGAGCGGTTTATTGTATTAAGCGTGTATAGACCACCTTCAGGTTTGTATGACTCTTTTGAAACAGTAATGGTTCATCCATTACTGTTTCAAAAGAGTATTAAGTAAACTTACAAATTCAAAGAAATCCATCATTACATGTGGTGATTTTAATATAAATTTATTAGAAAAATGTAGTTTAAGCACAAAAATTTTAAGTTTATTTTCTTCATACAACCTTGCGAATTTGTTTCTGGAGCCAACTAGGATAACACCCACTAGTGCCACTTGCCTGGACAATATTTATACCGACATTGTGCCAGTTAACAAAGAAATAATTTCAGTACTTGATTCCGATAATTGTGGTCAGTTAATTTCTTTAACAAATGAAATAAATATAGTGTCAAAACAATTTATCACAGTTAATCCGAAGACTAAAAGACGCATTGAATTTTTCAAAGCTAAACTCAGCAACAAATTGCCTTTGTTGTTGAATTATAAGAATTCTAACACTTTATATGATAAGTTTTTTAAAATGTACCTAACAGAGTTTAAGTCTACTTTTACAGATAAAACTATTCCAGCTAATAGCAATGTGTCTTTTGGTGATTGGGCAACCACTGGTATCTATAAGAGTAGAAATCGCCTCTATGAGCTCTATAATGAGCGGACATATATTAATACTGTTGAATTCAGTGAATATGTAAAAAGCTATTCTAAATTATTTAAAAAAGTTTGCTCTATTGCAAAATCTCTATTCTTAAGCTCTAAGATAAAGAACAGTACCAATGTTATCAAAGACACTTGGAACATTATCAACAGTGAGGCAGGAAGGTCTAAAAAAATAATTAGTCAACATAGTCTAGTAATTGATAATAAGTTAATAAAAGCGGATGTAGAAATTGCAACTGCTTTTGAACATTTCTTTTCCGACATTCCTGTATCCACTACAAAGTCACTGAATTCATCTCCCACTGTTGCAGAGTCTTTACTCAAAGAACATGTTGTAGCTTGCGATTCAGGGTTTTCCTTCAAACACATCGATAACAAAGACATTGTTAAAATCTTTAATACTTTGAATAACAAAAAGACTGCAGATCTATGGGGTAATTCTGTGTACATTACAAGCTCTGTAATAACTATTGTAGCACCTGTATTGGCTCAAATCTTTAATAACTGTATTGACTGTGGTGTGTTTCCTGATCTTATGAAATGTAGTAAAATAATTCCATTATTTAAATCAGGTAGTACTTCTGACCCCACTAACTTTAGACCTATTTCAGTACTACCTACGTTCAGTAAAATTTTTGAAAAAATCATTTTAGATCAAATGCAAAGATTTTTTAATAGAAATAAATTATTACATGCGAAGCAGTTCGGATTTACAAGGGGTCGTTCAACAACTGATGAACTTCTGTGTTGAACTTCTTAATCATATTTACGACGCATGGGAGGACTCAAGCGACGCTTTGGGAATATTTTGTGATTTATCCAAGGCGTTCGGTTGTGTGCTTCATGATACACTGATCAGGAAGCTTTCCCATTACGGAATTAGAGGTGCATCTCTGGACCTTCTTACCTCATACCTGAGTAATAGGGTTCAGAGAGTCGAAGTAAACGGAATGGTTTCTGCCGGGTCTGTTGTGAAGATGGGTGTTCCGCAGGGTTCTATTCTCGGCCCGTTTTTATTTCTTATCTATATTAATGACTTGCCTTACCTTGTAAGGGATAAACATGAGATAGTGCTGTTTGCTGATGATACCTCACTATTATTCAAACTCAGACGACGACAATCATTAATTGACAATGTAAACAGTGCTCTCTCAGAAATAGTTCACTGGTTTGGTGTGAATAACTTATTACTAAACGAAACTAAAACTAAATGTATTAAATTCACAACACCAAATGTTAAACAGATAAAAACCAGTGTGCTTGTCAAGGGCGAGGAGTTGAGTCCTGTAGATACAACTGTCTTTTTAGGTATAACCCTGGACGCTAAGCTCCAGTGGGGCCCACATATAGATGGCTTGTCGAAGAAGCTCAGTTCTGCAGCATATGCCGTTAAAAAAATTAGAAATTTAACAGATATAGATACAGCGCGGTTAGTTTATTTTGCTTATTTTCACAGCATCATGTCATACGGAATTTTGTTGTGGGGGAATGCTGCTGACATCCAGTCTATTTTTGTTCTGCAGAAAAGGGCTATTCGATCAATCTATAATCTTAGTCCGAGGCATTCGCTCAGAGAATTATTTAAGGAATCTAAAATAATGACAGTTGCCTCTCAATATATTTATGAAAATGTAATTCACGCTCATAAAAACAAAAGCTTATTTAAGAAATATAGTGATATACATAATATCAACACGAGGGGGAAAAACAAATATGTTGTGCCTGCGTCCAGGCTTCAGAAAATAAGTAGTTCGTTTAGGTGTCAATGTATACGCTTTTACAATAAAATTCCTAGCGATATTCAAAATTTGAGCCTCAATAAATTTAAAAGTGTAATAAAGGCTAAACTTTGCTGCAAAGCATTTTATAAAATAAAAGACTACTTAGAGGATAGTCAGGCTTGGGAATGAGCCGCTGTAATGTCTGCACAGGTCATGTTGACATGTTTGTAACATAAGTTACACTTTTATATACAATTTGACATTACGTTTATTTTTTTTTATACAATGACATGATCACCTATTGTGACATTTTTATTTTTATTTGACATTTTTTTTTATTTATTTGTTGACATTTTTATTATTTTATATTATTGTTAGTGTAAGGACCGTGTGAGACTTGTCGTGCTTTTTTATCACCAGTCATCTGCGTTCTGACAGTTTGAGTACTTGCGCGACCCACCCAAATGTTCTTTTGATCGGTATTGTTCGTCGGACAACTCAACAGCACTAGCTATATGGTTGCAAACTGACACTTGCGTGCCTGTCTTCAGAACGGGTCCACTTAAACTGGTGTGGTTCTTTCCTCAAAAGACCACTACAGAATGAACTTGCACGGTTCTCTCACATTATGTTATTTTATATTGTCTGGACTTGAAAAGAGACTGACCTCTGAGTTTGTTTCGGCATTTCTTCTCAGAGTAGTCAGATAGGAAATGCCGGCTTCATCTAGTTTTTCACATATAATTTGACGTGTAAAAGTGCCGTTTTAAGGCCTATTTGCAGAAATAAATTCATTGTTTCATTGTTTCATTGTTATAAGTTATAATAAAATTCATTTGTAAAATTATAAAAAAATTAAACGTATTAAAAAAAACAAAACTCCTTTATAAACCTTAAGTGCAAAATACTGCTAAAATGCAAAAACTGAGCAATAAAAAACAAAGGTATAAAAATTCCAGTCTAAAATATGATTCTAGTTTTTTTTTCGCACAAGAAGTATTATTTTTGCTTAGTAAGTAATTTTAAAAGATGGTTCAGAACTTTTACTTAAAAACACTATTCTTATGATAATAATAAAAATATTGACGAATCGGTACACGCACAAAAGATATTAATACAGCATTGTGTAGGTACTTTTCTTTACTTAAAAAAAACTTATCGAACAAGATTTAAGTAAAAAACTTAAAAAGCATAAAACTAAAGACTAAAATCCTTTGAACGATCCTAAAATTGATTTTTATATCAAATCTATATTTTGGCACTTTCGTCATAAAAATCTTTTATTTTCGGTATTTTGGTTTTTTACTTAAGGTATAAGTCGGCAAACCAGCGGACGGATTACCTGATGGTAAGCAATTGGCGCCGCCAATGGACACCCGCAACACCAAAGGAGTTACGAGTGCGTTGCCGGCCTTATGGGGGTTGCGGATATAAGGATAGGGAAGGGATAGGGGGGATAATATGGTGAGGGGTTGGGCCTCCGGTAATCTCACTCACACGGCGAAACACAACGCTGTGGGTTGTTTCACGCCGGTATTCTGTGAGGCCATGGTATCACCCCGGTCGAGCCGACCCATTCGTGCCGAAGCATGGCTCTCCCACACTTAAGTGAGGTGAGTACTTTTTGTGTATCGTTTGTTATACAACAAACACTAACATGCCCAAGTCGCTTCCCTATCTCGAACAAAAAGCTATAGAGCCAATCGGCTCATTTCCCCTTCACTAGTTAATAGTTCGAACGAAATATTCGTACCAGAAACTGGATACCAGGGAACCCGGGTCCATTGGAGTACGGTGCAAAAGTTTTACTTCACGAATCGAGAGTTGGAGCCAATTTGCATTTATTACGGAGAACTGGGACCTCCCTATTTACATGAACGAATGTGTTTGAACGTATTGTAGATCGTTCCCGGCTAAGTGAAATGAGGATGGGGAAATGCGTTTATGTGTGCACGAAATTAGCCAAGAATTGCCACAATGGATCCTATTTGTGTACCTTTAGGGCTGTATTACTAGTCCAATGTGCCTCTGCACGACTCAACGATTGTAGATTTTCAGATAATTACCAAAATTTGACAACGAATTTAAAACGAACGTCTAGTTCTTTGTCTCTGAATTTGTTTTCGAAATATTTACTAAAAAAAAAGAATTTCTTAGAACACCCGTTTGATTAGCAGTTTCCAGAAACACTAATGGCTGATTTATTGTTTTAAAAAAAGAATAAGAACAATGCCTTTTAAATTAATTTCGTTATTGAATGAGGTATTTATTTTCAAACAAAATTTTTTTGTCTTTAAAATTACTTCGAAGAAACTGAACAGTAGGCATGGTGACAGAAGAATGGTAAACTCTGATTACAGCAGACTATGAGAAATAAGTGTTCTTCAAAAGTGATAAATGTTCCATTCTCAGTAGATGTGTAGATATGAAGCAAATAAGTCGGATGTCTTTTATGGAGTTTCCTGCTCGTTTTTCTAGATTCGAATCTACGATTTGGAAAGAGTACCTAGCTTCACTGCCGAACAGACTAATTGACTATTACTCTATTTTGACATTTCAGAAGTACATGTTCATTGGTAAGTTAGAATAAACGTTGACCTTTCATCAAATCAAATCCAGTTCAAAACCCGTCGATTCTGTACGCATGTGTAAAAACAAAGAATCACGCTGTATTACTTTACTTCATACTTCACTTGTTGATTTTACTAGAACTCAGTTCTCAATAGCATCAGCCAACAATGGCTGTAAAACTTCTGATTTAACAGCCTCCAATGAAGCAAAGAAAATTTATGATACACACAATAATATCACTTAATCCCCCACACGCTAGGTCAATTTTCCAACTGTGATTGCAAAAGATTTGCAACACATATTATCAGAACTAGTTTCCTCTACGAGGAAGGAAGGAAGAGTTGATGCGTTCACTAATGAGTGAACCACTTCCTAGGGAGGGACGTACAGACATACGCTAGGAGTTTCTCGATTAAACTTTCTTGAAGTTGCACTGTTCTTTACGATTGATATTTTTCTGAATTGTAGCAGGCTTTCACTTTTTATTTGAGCCCTGTTTTAGTGTCGAATTTTGGACATTGAACTAAGTGCGATTTTGAATTGGAATTGAAATTAAAAAGAGTGATAAAACCAAGTTTTATTAGGTAGGTCAATAACTTCTGGGACTAAACACTTTAAAGACGTTTTTATGATTTTGAATTTGACGTTTTTCATGCAAACTGAACGTGTGTGTACAAAATTTCAACCCCATCAGTTGAAGATACCTATCAGCTTTAAAATTTTGTTGCAAGATTATATTTCACCAAGGTACATAAATACTTAACTTCACAAATACTTATATACATTAGACGTAAATATTTTGTTATTTTAATGACAAAACTATTTGAAATATAGACCTAATATGAAATATTTTAAAATAATTAAAATTATGGAATTATTATTTATTCAATCTAAAAATATATCTATTTGGATAGATTTAAAGTTAAAATTACTCAGAATACCAAAATCAAAATTCAAAAACAGAACACCACCAATCAAAAAATTCAAATTATTCAAAAAAAGAAGCAATAACCCAAAAAATTCTCATCAAGTCAAATATCTTTACAGATAACAATTCCTTTTTTTACCTTTGTTTACGTGGAGGATAAGAAAAATATTTTATTTTACCTATTTTAGAAACGACGTTACAAAGGGCCGTGGACGGTCACATTTCTCAGACCAGCTTTTATTAAACGTCTTGTGTAGTTTGTCACTGGCACAATGAAGGTTCGCGGTCGGTGGCTCGGTGCAGGTATGGGTCGCGTTGAGGTAGCTTACTGTTTGCGTTCAAAAATATGTTGCATTTTTTTAAGGGGAATGTATGAATCGGCTAATGAACTTACGATGTACAACATACAATTGTCGGCCTTTTAAGGCTTTTGGCGAGATATTAGGAATTTAACAATTAATTATTTAGGATTTGGAGATTTGAGGGAGGGGAAGTCTAGGGCTAGTGGTATACTCGTTCACATACAGTTAAATACAACGCTAGTTTTGTTTTCAACCCCATTTCATTCTTCTGTTTTCATTTTTCAGTGAAAAGGTGCAGAACTCTCGGGCAATTAAGTTGACTGAGTTGAGGTTCTGTTTCTTTATTGAGATTTTTTTTGTCAGATACTACTTAACTTTGTCAGATATATTGCTTTTTCCATTGATATGAGCCTTATTACGTGTAAAAACTCAGAACATGGATAAAAGGTGAGCTTTGTAAGATTCTTCTAATTATTTCACTAAATACGATAAGTCCCTATTCAAAAATGTATAAATTTCCTCGTTTTACACGTGTTTAATTAAAACATCAGTATTTTATCTTAAGATGCTCTCAACATTTCTAATCTGGGCCACGAGGCAGTATTAGGTACTTCAATATCGAAAATAAGGAACTAAGAAATGCAGTTTACCTTGTAATATTATTAAAAAATGTGTTTTCAAAATATTATTTTTCTTCTACAAAAGTCGCAAGATAGATTTTTAATGCTTAAAAAACTAGTAGCAACAAATTAATATTTTTATCATTTAAGTATTTAAAACTGGGCTTTTGTCATAAAAAAGAATAGTTTCACCCTTTTAGTACCGTACTTCATGTGTTATTAGAGAAGTAAGAGGATCTATGACTAAGAAAATAATATTTGATTATACTTTTAACGTCAATTGTCATTCAGCGGCCCAAAAAGAATTTTAAAAATTTAGACTAAATGGAATTATATAAAAATTCTTCAACTATTTGCTCAAATGTTACGTCAGACAAAACACAGTTTCTGTGCAGTTTTACCCAAGTTAAGCCTGGAACAGGAAAAAGAACGGGGCTTTTTTTTTAAACAGTAAGAGTTAAACATTCCCTCTGGCCTTGTTCGAGAAGAGTTTATTTATTGATCAGTGAGAACCCTCTTAATAAAAATACTGTAGCCCTAAGTTAACACATCGCTGAGGTCAGCGAGAGATAAAGCGATTCTCCGTTGCCATGTCTAAAGAGTTTAGACTTAAGGCTTATTATTGTACCTGTGTACTTTGTTAAAAGCAGTCATCTTATCTAACATTATAAAGGGAATTGATTGCAACACAGTTATTGAAAACTAGAACTTATTTACTTCTGTGTTTTGTTATCATATTTGTAGTAAGATTATTGCTTCAGGTGTCAATTTCAAATGAAAATTTCCCTTAATTTTAGATTTCATTTGTTTCAATAGTTCTTTGTTACAATTAAAAACGTATTTAAACCATTATTTTTCTTTATTATCATTTTTTATTTATTTATTTATTTATTATCACGATTGCTTACCATTAGCAATCCAGCAATACCAAAAAAGTTACGAGTGTGATTGCAGATTTCCGGGGATTAGGGTTTCGGAGATTTAGGGATTGGTTAGGAATGGAAAAGGGGAAGGATTTGGTGACCTCAAAAACTGGTTGACACGTTGACAATATACGAGTAGCACAATTAATAATAATCTATATGGATTTTGGATTCATGGCCGGTAAGAACATCATGATGAAGGGACCATGGCTCGACTTGGAGCAGATGCAATGTTTTGGTTAACACTCAGTAAGATTCTGACTCTCCCTTTTGCCCCAACCAAGGCGGGTATTGTATTTTTCCTTTCAAAGAAGACACTAATTAATTATATATTTTTGAAAAAGCATCAAACATTTATGACACTTGTGAAATGGATACGTTTCATTGCAATACTTGACATATTATGGGTGTTAAGTTCATTATCACATACACCATCAGTAATTACAATACCATTTCAATAGTACAGTAATGTAATCAAATAAACACAACATGGGATTATTTAAATAAACACTATACATATAGTGTAGGAGTGCCAAGCTTCGGCCTTTACAGAAAAGGCTATTATATAACCTGGATGTCTTCAAGGCCCGAGTGAATAGGTTGCTTATGGGTAGGCGTGCTCCATCGGTGGTCGCTTTATCGTTTACCACTAGGCGTGATAGAGACCAAATGCTTGCCCATTCCGAAAAAAAAATCTGGCGTGAAGAAACACTATAGATATTGTGTTGTATTTCACCGTGTTAGTGAAGTTGTTGGAGGCTTAATCCTCCCTCACCCCATTAAATTACAATCCAATATTATCCTTAAATCCTGAATAACCCACATGAGGCCGACAATGCACTTGTAGTGACTCCTATGATATTATGAGTCTATGCCATTAAAAAAAATACTTTCCTACGTATAGTCATACAAAGTATATTAATAAATAAAAAGAAACACTAAAGAGAACATAATATTATATGATTATTATCTGCAGTGGTAGTAGTATAGTGTGAACCAAGACGGGATTAGATTTAGCCCGCATCCCGTGCGCTAAGAACTACAAGAACACACAGACACTCAGAGCGCACTGTAACATTAAGAAGAACTTACATAGGTAGCAAAAAACTCAAACTCAATCATATTTTCATTTTAATGAGCATTGTTTATTCGAAATCCAATCCTGGCATTGTGACATAATTCAATCTTTCGTAACAAATCCACCACTTAGTTTAAAGGCTGCGTTTTTTTTTTGAGGTGGCATATAGTTAAGCTCACCCTGGTTGTGGCGAGAGAGATAGATAACCTACCAGGTTACCACTTACTATTAGAATACTATACTACCATGAGGAAAACATCGTGCGGCAGTGAATTAGACTTATTATTTTAAATTATAAGTTTGAAATCACCAATTGCTTGAGCAAGCGTGATGATTAATGAGAAGAGACCGGTTTTGCTCAACATTTATAGGTTGATAATGACTAAATGATTCGGTTAAAAACAGCATTCTTTTGGACAACCAAATAAAACTGACGAAACTGACAACAAACCTTTTCACATAAACCAATTTTGCAATTTCATTCTATCCTACAACGAAATGTTTTCGCATTAAAACACGACGTACCAAACATAGCCAAACTATGCATTTTACTCCTGTTTCAAAGTAACAATACAAAATTTACTTACATGGCATTTCTTTTCATGTACAAGGCAATTTAAGCTTTATGCATAATGGAATAATTTTCTCGTTGGCAATAAGGAACACAGTTTTAATTAAGTCTTACGGGAAGCCCGCTCATAATAACTGGGCCGTATTTGATGCTAGCACACTCGAATTATGCCCCGATACACTGGCGGCCGTAAAATTCTATAGCTTTTGTTAAAAACATTTTTTAAACAAGCCGGCATTGCGGAATTAATTCTGCTTCTTTTTTGTTACGGATTTTTCTCTTTTTTTAATTGTTCCTATTCAGATTTGTGTCTTTAGGTACGTTCAATGTATTTCTTTCAAAAATTAAATGGTTTTTAGTTTTTAGGTGTAGTAACTTTGTCTATTTGAGAAAATATCAAAAAGTTAACCTTTATATACAAAAAGGTTAACTTTTTAATGATCGATAGTACCTTTAGTGATCTTTTTAAAATGAATTATTTGATTTTGTGAAGCATATAAATTTAATATCCAAGTTCATCTACTAAATCTGTCCGCCATTGCATCCTTAAGTGCAGTATAGTGAAGAAGATGGCGGCATGGCAAACAAGTTGAAACAGGATATTGCAGCTAGGTATTATTGCTACATTATAAACCTGTCGTAGAACATTATCATAGATTTACGCATTTCATTTAAAAAAAACTTTACAACGCAAAAATATATTTAATAAAATATATCCTACTTTCATTCATTAAGTAATATATAAAAAAAGATTTTTCTAGTAAATTTTCAACAAATGAGTACTAATTGACTTATAAAGGAAATGGCGACAAAACACGATCCGGTTCTTTAAATTTAGAAAAATGACTTCAAAGCTATGGGTTTTATTCCCAGTCCACAGATTCGATAAATTTATTAAGGCATAACGTTCAAAAGGAACATAAATAGTACCTTTTCTTAAACAACAAATACATATATTTAAAAGAATAACTGTGTGCCCTTGAAATATATTTTTTATTCCTAATTCCTATAAATCTAATAGTTCCTCCCTAATTGCACGTTACTGTGATTTATGATCCTCTCGTGTCAATAATTATTCTTAATTATAACTATGACGCCATAAAGCACAAAAGTAGGACTGTATTTTAACAACAATGACGTCACATATGTGAAGAATGCAAGTGCATATAATCAGACCTGACTATACGGTGCGTAGCGTTCCGCGTGCGGCTTAAAGACCCAGTAGACCAACTCAGATGGGGTCGGACTGGGCCGGTGTGCAGTCGTGGTTGCGGGGAAAGCACAATACCGCGACCTAGAGCAGGAGAAGGAACGTGGTCATTAGATGGAGGCGACCAGCCACTGCCGAGAAGTCACGAAAGTCGTTTTTGGTCTTTGTGGCAAAAAAAAGGCAGAAGACGGCACGAATGCTGTCTTTTTAGTGGGTGCAAGCCCCACATAACCTGACCGTCTTCCCGGGCGGTGTGTGTATGCGTAAGTAATTTTTCGCAGCTGCAAAAAAAAGGAGAAGAAACGGTGCGGTTTTGTCAGTAAGAGTCTTACACTCCCACTCAGTGGGTGGGGAGAAGTTGAAAGAAGAATATAAATTCCCGCATCAAAAAACTGACGAAGTTTTTTCTATTATTAGTAACTCTTTTGGCCTTTTATACATACCTGATCAAAGATTCAATTTGCTTTAAAGTAAACTTTAATTTTTAATAAAGTTTTGCACTGCGAGCAATTTTCTATTAGCTACTACTAATTAGTTAATGATAAATAGTTAATGTTGTTTGAAAAGTATGTAGACAAAGTCATTACCAGATTGAATTAGAGTACATGTTGTAACATTAAATACAATCATGTGGTTAAGGTTTCTAATGAATGAAGGATTTGGCATCTGGCAAGTTCCAATGTGACATTTCAGGGTTATCTGTCTTTTTTGAAGTGGTTCAGACGCACTTTTGGGGAACCTTGTCACATTTTTTTTATTATGAGTTTGAAATCGCCTATCCTGTTTAAGCATATACCTACTCCGTTGAGAAAAGTCCTTTTTAGGCATATGATGATGATATTATAATATTGTGACCTTATCAAACGTTGTACTTGAGCTGATGTGTAGTGGGTGGTCAATTGACTGGGACCACACATAGATCGAATGTGGGGTATTGCTTTGTTATGGACCTGAATCTTTAAACATGATCGTAATCAAAAGAGGTGAATATTTTCTGACCCATAGGAGAAAAAGCCTGAGTATCGTCACTGTGAGGACTATTCGGAGGATATGGCGGGGCATATGGTAGCAGCGGTGTCCGTATTTGCGGCAGCGGTAGTATCCTCTCGCGACCTGCCTTAGTCGAGGCCATGGAACTGGAAAGTCGTCTCCTCTTTCTGCGAAGCAATCATGCTCGCAAGGAAGAAGGCAAGGCGCGCAATTGACTGATCCTCCTCATGACCCAGCTGCCGCATAAAGAGCCACTCAGGACGTCAGGTATCGGGCATCAATCTGTGCGAGTCTGCGGACCAGGTAAGGGTGGGTGGGTGTCTACTTAGCATTCCATGCGCGCTTCATAAAGTCATAAGATGGCAACACATGGAACTCAATAGGGCTGATGTTCAGCCAGGTTATGGGGGCAAACGCAATAACGTACCGAGGCCCCAGCCTGAAGCAAGGGTGGTAACGTAGTGGCTTTAGTAGAGACTGACGCTCCATTTCGGTGTGGTAGGCAGGGTTATAGGGGTAAAACCATGGCTTCACATATTATTGACAATTATTTATAAACATTTTATTTTAGCATTCTGATTAAAATGTGGTGGCCCGGAGGTTAAGGAGCCCGCTTCTCATGCATGAGGGCGTGGGTTCAAGCGTGGTGATTAATGCTCAAACTTTCTCCGTGTGAGAAGAGGCCTTTGCTCAGCAGTGGTCACTTATGGACTGATGATGATGTGACTAAAATGTATTCGTTTAGAAACTTCTCCAAAGTGGTTACTGTAACTAAATTTTATTTTTTTAAAAGAATATTGATATTTTGTAGTATTAAACTTTATGAGAAAAGCATTACATATGTAGCTACACCAACCATTCTATCATGATCTCACTTTGAATGGTTTTTCTATACATTCAGCGATCAGTTTATACTGGTTCGTACCAAGTAAACGCCAGTATAAACCGACCTTTGATTGTGCGGAGAAATCATCCAAAGAGAGATCAAGATAAACTGGTTTTTAGCTATATATTTAGCAGTACCTACAGTCTAAGAATATAATATTTGCCATATCAAAATTCATGACAACGGCACACCTAATATGATTTCAATTAAGTAGCTATTTTTAACATACACCGAATTTGAGACATTTTTCTACGAAATTGTCAGCTCGAATTATATAGGATTTATTCTTACACTTGTATATCACATTAAAATTATCCCAACATTCCCGAAATTTTGGGATAATATTCAACAGAATCGCATGCAATATTAACAAAGTGTTTGGAGTATGAAAATTGGAATAGAAAACGTGCCTTACCAACGGTCTAGAAAATTTTATTTCTAAAAATTTTAACTGGATGGTTGGCGCGGTGGCTGGGCCTCTGGCTGTCGTGCAACGTGTCGCGGGTTTGATTCCAGCACGGAACAACTCTTTGTGTGATCCAAAAATTGTTATTCCGGGTCTGGGTGTGATGTGTATGTGAATTTGTATGTTTGTAAACGCACCCACGACACAGGAGAAAATCCTAGTGTGGAACAACGTTTTTTTTTTAACAAAAAAGAAAAAAAAATGTTTTACGCAACTGTTTATACACAAAATAAATGAATGAAATCATCTAAGACAAAAGGTTTGGAACTCTGATTAATTTTTACCTAGCGACTGTGACAAGGGGTACAGAATTACCATTTTAAATTTACACTTACACAACACCCTTTGCCATTGACATATGGTTCTTTTTCTATTTTTCAACTGTTGTAAATAAAGTTGCTTTTGTATTCCGTTCAGTGGAAACACATAGGTGTTAATTACAGTGAAAGAGATAAGACCCTTCGTTAGTTTGGGTTTAGGTTTAAATTTATTAAATGTTTCCGAATGGTTTATTGTTTACATATCATTAGGAAATAGTAGATTTATATTTGTAATTTTAGAATTTGTTTTCATCAATTAATTCTCGTACCTAATTGATTATTGCGGTAATTTGATGCGGCTTCGTATGATTTGTTTGTTTGGTCTAATTATTTGTTTGGTTTCATTTAAAATTGGTTGATGATAAATATAGGAATTGATTCATTCCATTTTGTACATGACATTCAAAATGAATCGGGGTGTAAAATCATACAAAATAGCTCTCAAATTTTGTTTTTATAACTAGTTTGTTTAGAATTTGTGTCGGCATAATAATAAATAAATAATAAAATTAAATAAAATCATTTTATTTAAGACGTTAGTCCATAATTTTCAAATTCATTACATTATTATATTATGATTACATTATAAATTATTATCATTATTACATTATATTTATGTTATTAATACTCTGAACGATAACTGAAACAAGATTCTACGGTCACCACTAGTACGCCAGCACCTGGCTCACAGACGAACCGCTACTAGCTACTTCCGAAAATCCTTGTAATAGCTGCAATATACGCTTTACTATACCACCTTTTCTTGATAGTCCTGTTCATTCCCAATCTTTTGTCCTTTGAACCGCATGTACCATAAACTAACGGACTAGTTGGAAAATACCCAATTCACTTGTATAACGTACTTCTACCAAAACACAAAAACCCTGACCTTTAAATACCTTTTTCCAAACTAGACATAAATACATCATTACAATTCGTGTCATGTACCACAAAGGCAACTAAAAAGATCAAAGCTACTGATATTTTGTCAAAGCAATCAAGGCCACGTTTTATCAAATTAACCACCCAACGTATTGATTACAGAGAGTAACTGCCCCGTGTACGGACAAAGGGAAAGGGACATTGCAAAAAGACCATCGCCAAAATCAAAATGTTTATTCTGTTGGAACCAGTTTTGTAGGTCACTAATAGACTAAATTTCCAGATAAAAGAATAATTTCTAATTTAATTATTTATTTTTCGACTTTCACCTATTTAGTAATTGATTCGATTTTTCGAAAACAAATCATTCATTGTTCTGATTCTGTAAATGGGTTTATTGAAAATAAACTTACTCAGGCGAATAATTAATCGACTTACTCACCCGAATTAATTTAGAAAGCTACACTAGTTTCAAGTCACAATGTGGTTCTCATTCATGAGCAGCGTGCACGTCGGTTGTTCAATAACTTAAGTCAAATCTAAACCAGTTATTCCAACTAAACCATAAGTATTTATTTTTGGAACGTCAAAATAGAAAAGTAGTCTGCCAGTCTGTTCGTCAGTGAATCAAGGAGCTTGTTCCAAATTGTAGATTAGAGAAGAACGAGCAAGAAACTCCATCGTTACTTTTTTTTTAAGTTTAGTATCTCGATAGTTTCTATTCAAAAACTGAAAATGAGTATTTTACAAAATATTGGTTGGTGTTTCTTGTTGAAGCGCGAGATTTTTCTCGATAGATTTTTCTTCTTTCATATATCTCCAGTGCCGTATGTGTTATTACAAACATACTGATTCACATGCACAAGTCACGCAGACCCAGAACAGCAATTTGTGGACTACAAAAAGATTTGTTTTGTGCATGGAATTAACGATGTACAGAATGTGTCACCAAGCCACTGCGATAACAGTGCAGCCAATCAATTAAGACAAACCAACTTCGAAACAAATTATACTTGACCAGATTTATTTACTCTTTGATTGAAACGACCCATAAAGTGAACGGTCTGAAGATGGGTGCTAATGACACTTCCTATTACCTAAGACCCATAAAAACCACAATAAACTCTGGTATAACGAACTATTATTGTTTAGCTTCTAACTCAATTAATTGTAATTGCCTGTTTACTCTCCTTGAAAGTTCAACCGCAAAGCCAAACATATAGAGTGCGATTTTTCTTGACTCAGTGTTGTGTGTGTGGGGATGCGGGTCAAGCGCACTAAGGTACCGCAGCCCCGACCTGAAGCAGAAGAATAGCCAAGGGCGTTTTTAGCCAGTAAGAGTCTGACACTAGAGAGAGATTATCTATGTATTGGTATTCGTGAGACGTATTCGCAAGGAGTTTAAGGAGCCCGATGCTAAGGCATAAGCTTGCTGGTTCAAAAACTGACTAGCAACAATGCGACTTTTCCGGGTTATATGCAATTTGCGGTGCAGAAAACCATTGGCAGAAAACCTGGACTCATCAGTTTAAAATCGCCTATCCTCCTTGAGGAAACGTGGTGATTAATGCTCGTTCATTCTCCATATGAGAATGAGGCGCTTAGAGGCTGATGGATGATGGATGTGTTGTAAGTGTAAAAATGAATTCGTATAAAGTGTTTTAAGTACGACGAATGACCAAAGAAAAATTAGTGTTTTTGTTGTATTTTTAAATCTTAATTTATCTTCTCAAAGTTCTCTTCTTGTTGCACCTACCATACTCTCTCTGCATCACCCTAAGGTTGACTGGTGAGAATGCCTACGGCATTAAGTCCGCCTATGTAATGTTTTGTTGCATAAAGTTTAAATAAATAAAAATACTTAAGTATTGTTTTACTTTCTTAAACCTAGATCTCTGTCTTCTCCATCGTGAGATATCAAGGTCATTATAACTTTATAAATTATAATAATATTAGTATGAAAATGAACTTATACTTTCCACAGCAAGCCATAAAATAAATGGTTTTATGTTATAGAAATAAAATCTTAGCTAGAAAGCTACATTTCAAAATGCACCCCAGAATGCTAGAAGCGACTCATAGGACCCCACCTTACTACTTAGAGCCCATTATAATACACTTGAGTTCAACTAACCTCCCAGTTGACACAAATGCCAGCATAATTCAACTCTTAAATTTTTCTTAGCCTTTCATGTCGGTGACTTGCTGAAACTTGTTATTACGAGAAAAAACGCTCGTTTGCTCATCGTTATGGACCGTGTGAAAGAGGCCTTACATCAGAGTCCTTTTGGTGAAGATTTAGCTACTCGTGTTTTTTGGTATTTATGTAAATCTTACTAAAATCTTCTTTTATTTGAGAGGGACTTGTTTTGTGGTCTTTGGATGACTAAGGAGTTAGAAATTACTTTTGAAAGCTATTCGTGTCTCCTGTTTCAATATGACTGATTAAGTTTAAATTCTTATGATTTCTTACACGGTTTTTTATTAAGTAAAAAAATATTATTAATATTTTTTAAACAAGTTTGTTAATTTATTGGAACTAAAGTAATTTGAATATAAAATTATGAATATGAAGATACGATTTTCTGTTTGCATTCCAAAAGGGCCAAGTTTACAGCTACCTTTTGCGGGCATAAGGACCAAAAATTATGACATACTCCTCCAACCATTACCTTAGGCTACAAAAACGCAATATAAAAGAAATAAAGAAACATTCATAGATAAATTCTAAAGGGAGCAAAAATATATAACATCTTGAAGGAAAAATGCACCCTCTTAAAAAATGACAGTTTATTTTTTTACTGAGGACCGGAGTCAAAAGAGGGTTGGCTATGATAGATAGTACTGAGTGCGAGTTTTAAAAAGACAAAGATTTTTGTTACCTCATATTTTTGCTCGGATCTGTAATCGAGGTTTTGAGAGTGAAAAGGTAAAAGTATTTTGTAACGTAGTACGTACTTACAGGAAAAATATTTCAGTGACGAGAATATCGCTTTTCTCTTTCTTCTTAGCAATGAGCATGTGTATGGTAGAATATGAAGTGATATATTAGGTATCATCATCAGCCTATAAGTGCTCACTGCTGAGCAAAGGCCCCTTCTCATACGGAGAAGGTTAGAGTACGAACGTTAATCAATCAATCATCAATTAGGTATGAGTTGTATCTATTTTTGTTATTGGGATAAAAATGTTGAATTTTAATTACCTACTTTTTTTACATTACATAATAAACGGAGAAATAGTTTACTAAGGAGGATTAAATTGTCTTCGTAAAAGACAAATGTAGTTTCACTGTGACCCGATAATTACGTAACATTGACCTCAAATTTAGACTTTGTACTATGTCCGTAAATAACTTTCAGTTCCAGGAGCTGTAACCTTGCATGATAGCGTTCCTTGCATAGCCTAAATAAGAAGCTTACATTCATTTATTCTAATTCATTTTTACTTTCCAGGTTTAGAAGGAGCAGCCTCAAGCATTAAACCTTCACGGATTTTAAATGTAACAGCTCATGGCTATCATCCTTGTTGTCCTAAAATTTTTGGTCCATAGCACAGATAGATAGATAGATACGCAATTACAAAATCTTAATAGCCTAAATTTATTAAGGTGGCCAAAACGAGGCCTAAGTCCGAACAAGCTAATTAATGTTTTAACCTTAGAACGGACTGAGGCCTCGGCCTAGATCAGGAGAAGGAACGGGGGGGGGGGGGGTTTAGTCAGTAAAAGTCTCCCTACCGCCCGACATGATTATCTCCTCACCTAAAAATTACCTATTTTGTGTGTATATATAGTGTTTAATACTTGCATAACATGTACACAGATCAGAACACGATTAAGTGTGGGAGGGCCAACTTTCGCCACGAATGGGTCGGTACAATCGGAGTGACACCACGGCATCATAGAAAATCAGCGTAAAATAACCACAGCGTTGTGTTTCGCCTTGTGAGTGAGGCTACTGGAGGCTCAATTGCTTGCCATACCCCAAACCTTCTCCCTTCTCTAAATATCCGAAACCCTTATCCTATGGTGTTGCTAGTGTCCATGGGCGGCGCTTACCATCAAGTAATCCGACTTATACCATAATAAAAACATGTAATTTCAAACCTTTAAGGTCCTAACTAAGCTTGGCCAAACATGGCCCAAGTACTAACAAGTTAATCAATATTCTAGTCTCAGTATTCTAATAAACAGGCTGTGTATACCGCATCAGGGCACATTAAAAGCTCATTGTGAACGGTACAAACGTCGTCTGCTGCAAATTTATGCAACCACCACGGAGACTGTAAATGCTAGACAAATTACTACGTACATCCTGTATATGTGTGCGTTGGTACTTTGCTGTATGCTGCTATTTTAGTTTTGTTAGTTTTAGTTTACGTTGTAATAACACACCTGTTTTTCTCTCAAACGTTAGAGGTGCTCAACTATAGGAAGGAGGATTTTATATCTACATAGCTTAGGGTCTTGTGGTTTGGCTGTTGTTATGCTTGCATTTTTGTGTCTTAATGAAAACATAATTTAGTTTTTTAAGTAAACAATGACCTCTTTTAAAATATCGTGATGGCCCAGAGGTTAAGGCGCCCGCTTCTCCTGCATAAGGGTCCGACACCTGGCAAGTACCAATGTATTTTTTTTCCGAGTTATATGTACTTTGTATGATTATTTGGACACCACTGGATTTATTATTTCTATTTATAAGTTTGAAATCGCCAATCCACCTTGAGCAAGCGTGGTGATAATTACTGAAACCTTTTCCTTGTGGGGAGAGGCTTTTGCTCAGCAGTGGACACTTATAGGCTTATGATGTAGGTGAACTCTTTTGATATTGAGGTAGATTCAAGGTAGCACAAATCTAAACGTTTGTGATTGCTATCTTAAATTTCGATTTAATGATCCAAAATGTTAAATTAAATTATTATAAAATAAATAAATTAATTAAAAACCAAATTAAGTAAAAATATTGCTGTAGTTTCGCCCATCAGAGATGAAGATTCAGAAGACGAGACAGACGAAGATGGATAAACAACCGTGTTCACAGCTAAAACACTGCCGTTGGTCGTATCTCCTCAATTTCAGACCACCTCCCTAACAGCCTCGGTCGGTATTGGGATAGTTAGGGTCGTCATATCGCGAAGCGAAGTCCAGTTCCGCGGCCATCTAGAGATGAACTTTACAACAGAATTTTAAAGAATTACGCTGAATAAAATTTGTGATTCAAGTTTGAAAGACTTTATTTAGGCAACAAATAATCATTCAACGAAATAGAATAATTCAGTTCTTCCAACCGAAAAATCAGAGAGAGATATCAAATAAATTACATTCTATTATCTTAACAAGCCTTTATTGGTATTCAGGGTCTTTAACAACCAAAATTCAAATGAATCAGGTAGAGAAATCCCCTAAAACTGTTATAAGTATCGGGTCCTGCCCTTTATAACCGTATAAAATTAATTGCCGAATAAATCATGATATCTTCTGACCTGTGGATTACTTTGGGTTCAAATGTCACGAACTTCTCACTGTTCATAGAAGTGAATATTTTATGTAATTTTGGTATTTAATATTTACAAGTTAAGGTTTTTTTTGGAAGACTGAGAATCATCAGAATTCTTCTCTGGTCTTGGGTGGGGCAGGACGGAGTGTCAAACTCTTACTGAGGGCCTACCATGACGTGTTAAAGCGTCGTTTCGGGCAATAAAGAGGGATGGAGCTATAAAAGGTGTATAGCTCCATCTTTCTCTACTGAGTAAAAAAACCCGTTCCTTCTCCTGCTCCAGGTCGAGGTCTTGGTATATTATTGCGGTTGACCCACAACTATCGTATAAGGTAAGACTAAGTTGTTAAACGAAACCTAGACAAATAATTTCTAATAAAAAGTTTTAAATCGCGTATTAACTTGAAGCAAGCGTGGTGCTCTACATTTTTTTCTATGTGAAATTCAAAAATCTAATTTTATGTTAACTAGTTTATCAAGGTCGAATAGTACATGGTGTAAAAACATATTTTGTTATTTTTTTTTTATTTTTGAACACATCTGCGCCATCTTGCAAGCTAGCGTTTTGTTTCTTCATTTGAAAACAGACTTTGCAGTGTGGTCCTTTAAGTTTATTTTCATACAATGTATTTGTTTTAACCCTATAACGTAATATAAATGCAGTTCGTTTAATCGTCTCTTGAGTTTTTAAAGGTTTCCCTTCTTCGTTGTCAGTTACGACACTTGACAGACAGTCTGAATAATTAAATACATTAATTCCATTTCCAGAGTTTACGGATCTCTAATTTTGGGGTTCATTAACAAGTTGTGCACGAACACTTTTAATTTTATTCATTAAGTGGTATTTTTGAGGAGCTCTCATCGGTTTCTTTGAATAATTAATTTCATGTAACGTGAGACGTAACTGATGCCATTAAGTTTATGAATAAACTTCTCTCAGTATGTATTTAATATAAGAAATATACATATGCCTACATATAATAATAAGTATACACATATTCTTAACTGAAAACCTGTTATGAAAATGTAGTTTTTACTAAAGGAACACTACTACCTCGCACGAATAGATATTTTACAATAATCCCCTCTATATTTCAAATTTTTTTTTCATATGCATCTTCTTCTGATAATACGATATTCAACAAAAAAGAATCGCCAAAAGCCTTTAATTACCTAGAAAAACCCCAATTGTAATATTCTACATTAAATACATAAATAATACGACCCTTAAACAAAATCGTCAAGAAAATCTGTAACCTGCCACTATCAGCAAAAAAAAAATACACAATTTACAGAACGAAACAATAAAATAGTGGATGTCGTCAAAAATACTCGTAGTAAGTGTTTCGTTGGCCGGCCGGGAGCCAATTCCTCACGTTCCATCCGAATCTTTGTCTCAACTTTGACTAAAATGTCCGCTAAACAATTATTCGCCTCGAAAACATGATAAATGTTAGGCTGATACAACTATTTTCAGTTAAAATTTATTTGATATTGTTATTTCGAAATGGATATGAAAATTCTCTAAAGGGATCAGATTCCTAGATGAAAATAATTCGAATGTAATGTCTTCTATTTTAAGTCTTTGTGTAAGAAATGTTAATATAATCTTTCGGACTAGTTTTCTAGCTACCAGAATTATATTTCTAGGATATAATATAATATATAAACAATACTATAGAAATCTATAAAGCCAATCGTGTAAGAGGACTCCATAGCCTTTTTATAATATTCCACAAATTGTTGTTCCAGGTCTGGGTGTCATGTATATGTGAAATTGTATGTTTGTAACCGCATCCACGACAAAGGGCAAAGTTTTTTTTAAACGAAAGAATTAAAAAGGATATAGAATTAACGGATAAACGTGGGCAATCACTTTCACAATTTCAAAACCCGACCGAGCCTCTCTATTTCTCTATTTGCTGCCCACCCAATGGTCTCGCTCAGCTGAGGTTTGAACTTCACTTTGATTTCCTCAGCTTTTATCAGCTTTCTGCTGTCCTGGCAAACGGTCTTAACAGTAACAGTAAAGCCAGGATTCGTGCGGTTAAATAGCAGTGTTAGCTAGATGAGGTACAAGAAGGTCTACTTAAAAAAATCTACCTACTTTTCCCATAAAAAGTTACATATCATTCAAGAAAATTCATGGGATAGTATATTTATTATTTAACAGAATAATTTAATAAATTTATTCCGCTCTTCAAAACATACCAAATAAAATCTCTTAAAAAATATCTCCAGAAACGAAGGCAAACAGTTTCAGAAACTACCAAGAGTTTTCAATTTAGTTCGCAACACGACTGCAGTTTTCCACTCTAAATTCAAGACGTGTTTATTATCTGTGAGAAGTGCAATAGGTGTCGCCACCTGTCTCGACGGAAGCGAACTAAAATGGAGACGTGTTTAATCAGTGGTCTAGTAAAACGTTTGAACGGTGATTTTAGTTTAATGGCTTAGCCAAATTGTTATTGACTAGTTTAGATTAAGTAGGGTTAGATTGAGCTTTAGATTAAGATTAAAATTCAATTGTCACTATATGAGGGTACATTTTACTTCGGTTTATTTTCGGAATCAGGAAATTTGCCCGTTTTATGTCAATAGCCATCTCCCTGTTATATTAAGCAAAGAAAAAACAATGGTGTTAACATAACTGGTGATCAGTGACTGGTACGTTGCATATTTGCATCTGTATAACATATGTATTCAGTTATATACTCGAACACTAATCTACGCCATTAAAACATTATTAAATTGTCAAAGAAAAATACAAATTGGTCCTAATGTCCTAAAAAGGACCGAAGTTAAAAAACTACTCAAACCAATCTGAAATTATTACACTCTTGTGCTTACAGCCTTACCAGCATCAATTTTAAAACAGAAACCATCAATTAGGTAGTTGCATGATCTGAAAAGCCCCGTGTCTGCACAGGCTCTCGTCTCCTAATAAAACCACCACCAGCCTTATCTCCTGTAATGAACCGGCCATACATTGCAAAGGAGATCCCTATAAAAAAAATCATTACATCACACAAAGGCCCGTTCAGACGCATAGCCTTTGAAAAAAACCCCTTTTCAGACGTGTATTATACTCAGGTTTTCGAGGGAAAAATTCTTTGAATTTTGTTTTTTGTAAATTTGTCCTTGGGTAGTTTTAATTTGGAACTTGTGTGGTTAGGTTTAGGGTGATAATTGTATGGGAGTTGTTAGTGGAGTTTGTTAGAGGAAGAAGGAGTTCGTTGGAGGTGTATTATGAGCTTCCGATAGTGATGATTGGTTGGGGAATATACTATAGAGAATAATCCCAATCTATTTGATTGTGTTTAAGCAAAGATATAATATTTTTTCATTCCACGTAGGAACCAACTGAATCGTTCATTCATGAATAACATCCATACCTACCTCTGGCGCACCGCAGCGATCCTATTCACATTTCATATCTCTTATAAAAAGTATATACTAACCCAACCACTTATTTTGAAACACCTACGGCCTAATCACAATAAAACAAACGCCACCCGGATCTTAACCTCCATAAAAAGAAATAAAGATCATTCTAGAACGTATCACCGAGCCACGTGAATACACCCACTAAATCTTGAGGGCAAATGAACACGTCGATGCAACGATCGGATGCGATACATCTCCGGTTCGAGACGGCTCGGCCGGCATAAATTGCCCGCAGACGCGGCAACCGATGCAGAACAAATTTATTGTTACGACTTCGTGTTTAGATTGTGTCGATCGTGTGTGGATTTTATTTTAGTCTTTATGGGTGAGTGTTTCATATGGTTTTCTTTAATATCATCAATTCATGCTTTTTATTTGAGCTGTGTTCAAGTGTTTATTGCATTTGTTTTGTTAATTCCAAGTATTGTTCTACTCTTTTTGAAGCTGTTTTACTGTTTCAGATCGGTTACTTAAATTTTTCGTACCATAAGATCAAACCTTTGCCACGTCCTGTAAATGTTTCATAACTAGATATATATTATTTTAAAGAAATATAAAATTATTATTAATATAAAACATATTACATATATAACAGAAACCCTTTGGGAAAAAGATAATTCGAAATATGTTCCTAGAGAGAAGTTACAGAAAAATTGCCAGTTTTATTAGAGCATGTCGTAAACCATAAAGATGTGTAACAGTTAAGATATGGACCAAAAACTGAAGTTATAAAATCACTGACTGAATTTTAACTGAGTTTCTCTACACTAGTCGCTTGCACTACTCGCTCCTAAAATTCGACTCTTAGACAATGGAATTAAGTCTGCCTTTACAAATCTTAGTGTATACATAATTATTAATTATACTATTATTGAATAGTAACTATCGTGATACCTACTATATTTATTGAAAATAACTACACTCAGCTCTACTAGTTTCAAGTTTCAACGGGACTCTTATTAATGACCAGCGTGCTTGTTTTGTCAGTTAATTCATGTGTGTAAGTCGTATCTTCAATAAATTCAATGTACTAAGTTTTAATAAATGAACAAATTAATGAATTCTTCTAATAAAAATGTAGAACAATAATCTAGTCATGCTAGCTAAGGAGAGGCAGAGTGTCCAACGGCCATCCTCCCGCCAAAGCCACCGCTGGAGGCACTACAGTGAGCGCGAGTCGGAGACGAAGAGTGAGGGTATCTCACAACCTGACGAGAACGCTTGTTCCAATCGCCTCAAAAAGTTATTAGACCACAACAGGCGATATCCAACGTTGATGTCGGGTGCAAGAGCAATGAAGCATAACTGTAGTCCCAATCCGGAACAGGAGAAGTAACGTGGTAGGTTTTAGTCAAAAAGATTCTGTTACTCCCTGTCGCCTCACACATGGCAGTGTGATATGATTAAGAGACCTTGGATCTTGGATACTTGACTTTAATTTCACAGTACACAGTCGGGCAGCTCACTGGACCAGAGTTACATTGTCAATGGCCAACACTCTCTCAGCCATCTTATTTATAGTAAAAGGATGACAATGACATCGACAGTTCTAGTGTGACAATAATTAGTATTAGTAATTACAGATAATACAACAGGCAGGAACAAACATTGGATATCTTTTCAAAAATCTTGCGCAGACACTACATGACCGGTTTCAGCCTTACCAAAAACTCACACTATTATTATTTAACTAAGCTCAATCGCTCATTACGTGGAATTATTCAGAAAAGCAACAGTGTCTACAACTCAATAAAAAAGGAATACAAGACTATTTTAAAATACCTGAATCTACCACCTTGGTTTTTGCCCCAAAATATCTTTAACCATTCCAGTACATCTCGAAATTTAACTAAGTAAAACAAAATTTTGCCTTTATTAAGTATATTGTCTAAGTAGGTTTTGTACCGTACTCTTTAAAATAAATAATATTTTTCCCCATACAAATCGAATTGATATGCAATATAATCGTAACACAAGTAGCATAATAAATGTTCAAGGAACTAAGTCTAGTCTCTTTTAAGTGGTATCGGGTTTATTTTTGTGAGGTGAAAACTCCACTCACAAAACCAGTAGTTTTCTACGTCAAAAAGAGACATAATATTATTGTTTCTTTTTTTGTTGGTAACATCAGTATCTAAAATAGTATTCCACTGGGTTAATCTCTTTGAATTTAAAAACTAAATATTTTTCTACAAATTCATTTATTGTTACTACTTTATATTATTATATTTGACATTTTTGAGACATTTTCATCCACCATAATTGTTCTCTACAAAACACTATAATAATCCTCTATATTTTATGATTAATCTCTTCAAAGTGAGAGCAAAATCGTTACGTCCCAAAAGGTTTGTTTGACTGTCTCCAAAGCAAATGAAATAAAACGTTCCCGAATCGATTTGAAAATTTGAGAGTGAAATTTTCAACTGGTACACTTAATTGGGAACCCTTTTAAACAGTTTCAGTGATTATGCTGTACAATTTGCATAGTAAACGACTTCGTAACCTTACAGACTAAATAATCGATAGAATTTGTAATAAATTCTCCTCTTAATCACCGATTGTCATTGATTTTTGTTTTACTCTTGGAACGTTGGAACAAACGAACTTTTTAAAAATGGAAGCGTGTCGTTTTTGTTAAGCGTGGTGATGAATGCTCAAACCTTTTCCGTGTGAGAAGAGGCCTTAGCTAAGCAGTGGGCATTTATATGCTGATGATTATGAAGACCAAAATTGATAATTCTAAATTAAAGAAATAAATAAAGCATACCAAATAGAACATTACAACCAATTAATCGAATTAATCAACGTGGGTACAAACCTTACCCTAGTCCATATTATTATCATCGAATTCCGAAATACGCCGATTCCGTTTAATTCTGCGAACAGTAATCTTTACACAAATCAAGTTAGAAATTTTGTATACAACTTGTTTACAGTACAAATTAATGTAGAACCTTTTAATTAACAACATTTTCGGTTTGTTTTTAATTGAAACAAGTTGGCTTCTGTTATTCTTATCCCGTCTTCTTGATTTAGTTTCAATATTATTATTGACATGGAACAATGGATAATGGAACGAGCACACGGTTCTTCGATCAATTTGTTTGGACTGAAATGACTTTTCTTATACTGGGTGTTCTCTTTTACCGCGAGAGGGAGTGTCAGACTCTTACTGACTAAAAAAAAACCATCCTTCGTGTCTTTCTCTTTCTCCAGGCTTAGGCCGTGGTACATAATTGCACTTGACCCAAAACCCTGGCTGTGTATCAGCCCCGTTGGACCCTATCTATGGTGGTTTATTGGCTCCTTAAGGTGCACGCGGAACGCTACGTTACCGTACCGTGGCCTCCGTGTGCTCCACCGTCTCGTACGGATCAGCGCTACAAGCCAGTAAAAAGATTCCTATGTCCAGCTTTTTGGTTTCGGAACAATATTATTGTTTAAAAAATGTTGTTTATCTGTATGCTTAACTTGGTCAACGGGCTGCTGCGCTACGCAAACTCTCATTGGTTGGCTTTGAAAGAGCACGAACAACTCCAAAAAGTTGTTTGACAAATGAATGTTTTCCACAAATTGTTGTTTCGTATCAGGTTGTGATGTGTACGTGAATCTGCATGCTTGTAAACTCATCCACAACAAAGGAGAAAATGATATTCAAACTTTTTTACAAGCATAAAAACCTTTTTACAAGTATTTACAAAAAATATTAGGTGACCATCTGCCCTATTCGAACCCATTCATTAATGACGTTATTCCGAAAACAAATGCTAGAGACTGAGTTAAGTATCCGCTAAATGACTCTGAGTGCAGCAGGAGGTAAGAGTTCGTAAATCGCAGTTACTTGAGACAGTTCTAGAACAAGTAATGACGTCACGTGCCAGCATGCAGCGACGCGTGAACTCTCACCTGATTGGTCTATTCGCTGTAAGTACTAGAACTAGGATTGCTAGGTTTGATTGCCCGTTGGAAGTTTAAGCTCTCATGAAGAAGCCATTTAAGTTTCAAGCGTTTGATGAACTGGGTTGGTGTAAAATTTAGTGTGTCAATGCTTTCATGCAAATTTCCTTAATCAGTGATCTTTTCGGGATCAGTAGGTGTTACATAATACCATTATGAACACTACTTCCAAACCTTTAGAGAATGAAATGTAGTGGTATAATGTTTTTGCTCGCCTCCCCATATGTAGGCATGAAATTACAACTTTTTTATGTGATTTGGCGTCAAACGAGACAGATTACCTAACGTTAAGTAACTTTCACCACACCAGCAACACCAGAAGAGTTGCAAGTTTCAGTTCGCAGTGTTAGTGAGAAGGGAGATTAACGGAAGCCCAAAACTCCCTTCCCTAAAAAGACCGGCAACGCTTTAGTTTTGCGGTTGCTCCTAAGCGCCGCCGATTGCTTACCATCAGGTAATCCGTCCATTTACTAGCCAGCCTATTCTAAAAACACAGAATCATTTACAATACACCAAACATATTCATTCAAACACACATTGACAAACACAATCGTGAAAACGTAAGAAAGAATTTTTCAACTCTTAACAGAATCTTTATACAATACACTTTCGTCCCAATTTGCCAGACTATCCTGAGTTTAGATGGGTATCTGTCGGACGGTGAACTCCGGACTAATCTGGCGCACCTGTGCTAAGAAAAATGTTGCCATCACACGCGACCTGCACCCTTTTAGCATGAACAAATCGTATATATCTATTTGAACGTATTTAGAGGGTACTGTTAACAGATGTTCCTCTAAGGTATACCTGGTAGAATTTGGATCGAATGATGAGACGTTTAGGTCATTTTGGCTTTACCTTCTCAAGCATGTTCGAAATATTTTAAGAACTAATGTGACGTTTTTTAATGCTATATCTACTAGCTAAGTTTGTTTTTACATAGTACGGTGATGGAAACATCGTAAGGAAACTTGGACTTATATGTTTTTTTGGGAACTAGCCACTCTCGCGCAGTTTTACCTGCTGCTGGGCTCCCTTTGATAGTTGCGTGATGTTTTATAGCCTATAGCACTCAGGCGATTTGTAGCTATCTATTAGTGAAAGAATTTGGAAATCCGACCAGCGACAAATTTCAATACATCTTTATAATATTCAAGTGTGTATTTTCTCGGTATTAAAACTGATTCTGGTAAGAATTATTTTTGTTAACAGGCTTGGTTGCATCGATAAAAGGAAATTTAACGAATATGTTCATTAGTAAAGTGCAGCTATAAATGGACAAAATCAACGCGAAAGCGGATCGTAGATTTCCTTGTAAAATCATAAATATTATTTCGGTTATTCCAGCTTCACATTTTTAGGAAATATGGCCATAAATTACATTTGCGCGCACTTCCAGGAAATACACATGCATGAAATCAGGATTATAATTATGGAGAGAGTATTGAAAAAAAACTGTGTCAAAAACATTTTTTCGCAAATTTTCTTTCTGTTTATATTAATGTATAATATTTTTACCCGGCTTTGCACGGGTGCAATTCTGATAGTATTTTTTTTCACTATTTAATGGTTTTATAAACATACAAACCCTCGTCTTAAATCGCTCTATTTATTAAAAAACGCGTCAAAATCTGTTGCATAGATATTAGGGACCATGAAAGCGACTTTTGTTTTATACTATGTAGTGATAAATGAAAAGATTTTTATATAGTTCATTCTAAAATAGTGTTATAATAATTTGTAATAAGAACGATTTATTAATTAGGTGAGATTGAATAATGTATAAAGTAAACTTTATACCACACCAACAGAACCTGCCACTTTCATCTTTCCATTTTCTAAAGGTTTGTATTTTCTCCCAGTCGACACTGGGAGAAAATGTCTAGGACATAAAATCCGCCTTCACAGGTTTATGTATAATTTATAAATTAAATACATAATTCACACATTAGAAATAACTTATTCTACGAAAAATGTCACGTTAGTACTTACCAGATTTTAAACTAAAAATAATTTTAATATAATTATATTCAAAGTAAGTTACACAGTCGTAAAATCAACAGGCGCTCGTGTTGTCTAACTATTCGAGATGCGATGGTCGTTTAAGCATCCCACCCTTGAGTGGGCAGCTTCTCAACCGCAAAGATCTATCGTCTTCGAGACGTCTAGGATGTATGTGGTATAGATATATTAAATGTAAGTACGTATATACAACTATTACTTTAGTATATTGTATTATGTAACGAAATAGAGACTGTAGTTGCGTCGCTGTTGATTTTGTTTAAATTCTACTATTCTACTTATGCGAAAGTTTCTGAGAATGTACGCATGTAGTGTATATTGTTATTATATTAGGCTAAACGGTTGAAACTTTTTGGTTGATATTTGGTATGTAGATAGGTGATACCCTGGATCAATATAATAGGTTTTTACCTATGAAATTGCCGTCCTGCAGTAGTGGCCATTTCAAATCAAAATAGTTTTTGTTACGCTAAGGCTAATTAATTTTGTTTTAAAAACATGGGATTCTTTTTCCAAAAGTAGTCATTTGTTTATTGATTTGTGTTACATTTTCATCGCATTTCAAATCAAAAACTTCGTTTAAATTTTTTCATGCATAACGGCAATTTCATAGGTAAAGACCTATTTATATGTATGCTGTTTGTATATCAATTATACCACACGGGCGAAGACATGTGCGGAAGCTAGGAAAGCTAATAAATTCGTCTAAAATAAGGTTAAGTTTGACTAGTAGTCAATTACAGTGTCGTATCATCTGTAATTAGTAATACTAATCTTTGCCACACTAGAACTGTCAATGTCATTGTCATCATATTACTATAAATAAGGTGGCCGAAAGAATGTCGGCCATTGACAATGTGACTCTGGTGCAGTGAGCTGCCTGACTGTGTACAGTGATATTAAAGTCAATTATCCAAGATCCAAGTCGTTTAAACATATTACACAGTATGGCTAGCTAGCTGAGTTGTAATCAATTACCATATTATTACCATATGAGATACCATATTATACCATACTCACTGACCCCACAGTCAACGACTCTGTTGGAGAGGAACGCCGATAACTTAACTCCGTGGACGCTGTCACTTAAGTTAAATAGAGAGTCTGAAAACCGGTATTATTGTTTAATTTCATCCAATCCCGTAACCCAAGCCCGCATAGTCAGGAACGTGACGTCAGGCACGTAACAGTATATTAGTAAGAAGTATAATATAACATTTTAATATTTTCCCACTAGGTACGATCCTTATTATGTACGTATATTTATTATTCGAGTACATTAAAATAATGGGATCAGTTTGATTGTAGTAGATAATATTTGTATGTGGGTCACGAAGAGGAAGTGTGTAAATTACTGAGCCATGATAGAACAATCATTGGGAAATAGTGCACTAAGCAGTGAGCTGAAATTGCAACACATATTTAATGAATAATGTACATAAATACATGAAGTGTGGGAGAGCCAAGCTTTGGCATGAATGGGCTTGACCGGAGTGATACCACAGTCTCACAGAAACCAGCGTGAAACCAGCACAGTGTTGTATTTCGCCGTTTGAGTGAGGTTACCGGAGGCCCAACCCCTTCACCTCACCTTCCCTTCCCTATCCTTAAATATCCTTCCTAAAAGGCCGGCAACGCACTCGTGTGGACACACTACACACACCAACCTTTGTCAGTGTCCATGGGCGTCGCTGATTGCTTACCATTAGGTTTGCCGACCTATACCATAACCAATTAAAACTGGACTCTTAGAATGGGGTCCATAATTTCAAGGTTTTGTATCAATAATTCAATTGACTAAGAACCACCCCGTTGCTTCTTCTACTCTAAGACAGACCACGTATCATTGCGCTTACTCCGCATCCCTCGACACTGCAACATATATACATATAAAACAACTAACAGTTAGTAGTAAGTATATTGTATGTAATATATTATATTAGCGATCGACCGACCCTGCTTCGCACAGGTGTAAAGTTATTACAATATTTAAAAAGACGTTTTAAAAAACGTTTACGCAGAAATATACAAAATATTACTTTAAGAATACTTTTTTTGAGAGTATAAAATTAAAAAAATGTACCTTCCACTTTGGGTAAGGTGATTGAGCATGTGAGACTCTTACTGACTCCACCCCGCTTCAACCTATTCCAAATTGCAGTACCTATTTACATAAAGTTGTTGCGCTTGTCCTGCAACCAAAAGTTACAAAGCTTTAAAGAATATTCTTCTAAGACACTTAATATATTACATTCAGATTTGTTGCCTAGCCACTTCCCCTATATTTTCAAGGGGTCACTTAATTCTTGTGATAAATGGTCGAAGATTAGACGGAATTACGTGCGCCACCGCCATCAGCGGCCAAAACACGACCGACTTATTTGTACACAATTACGTATTTATGTAATATTGTATTCTGAAAGTAGTTTTAAGGGTTAACAAAATAAAAGCTGTTCGGTAGTCTTAAAAATATTGTGGTTCATATATGTAGCAATGCTTATGCATAAGGGAAGATTTTTTTTCGAGTGGAAACCTTCAAAACTTTAGAAAAAAAGACTTGGGAGTGTGGGATTTTTACTCCCCTAAAATCTCCCTAACGGCACCAGTGAAAGACAGGGTCTTCTAAGTACAACAAACTGCGGAATCAAAGATTTTCCGTGACCTGGCAATTGGTAATGTGACTTTTCGTGAGTTATATGGATTTTCCCAGTTTTTATATATATATTTCTAACGTGCAGTGAAACACAACATCGTGAGCTAACCTAGACCTAGACATAAGCACTTGTGTGATTATGGCATGCCCGTCATGCGTTCGTGCGATGTGACCCGTCCATTGCTTTTTCAGCTTGGTGATAGTTCGAGTTTGTTGATAACTCTTCTGGTTCTTTGGCGAATTTCCACATTTCGGATTTTAACTTGTACATTCTGTATTGATTTATTATTCATTCATTCTGTATTAACAAATACTGTAGCGTTAACAGAATACTGCCAAATCTTGCCATTTCATATGGCAATGGTAAAGTAGGATAAATCGAAGATACCCTTTAATTTTCAGTCAATAAATTGCCTGCCAAGATTGAAGATAATAGAAAACTCGCCCAAAAATGTTTTAGCAATAGTTATGCTTCAGGTGATAACAATGCTCATATTGCAACGTCAATGAAAAAAGCTAATTACAAATAAATCCCAACATCCGATAAGTCCACAAGAAAAGAAACGAAAACAGATTGAAACTCAACATTTTTTCCTAACTTCTCAAACTAAAACTTTATAATTAAAGTTGAACTAATTAAGTAGATTTTATTTAATAGCCTTGACTTTAATAGGTTCTTTGAAATAGCACGAAACTTGAACATAGCCGGAATTGTACGCTTCAATAAATAATTCAAGGAATCCGTATGCTATGCTTTTAGTGCACTTCTGTGTAAGACCGCGATTCACGAAGGTGATTTTGGTATAATTTTGATACGGCATAGCTATTGAAGAAGTGATGCGTTGTTTTATATCTGTTCTTTTTTTTGCTGAGGGTTTTTTTTGTAATTTATTGTAAGGTTATATTTGTGAGTGGTGATGGGATTTACTGTGTTTGTTATCAACTGTGTATGTTTTAACATTGCCATTTAGCCATTTGAAGCATTTTAATGTGCCTATTTTCTCGTTAATATTCGCATATGGAGCGACTGTCAAAAAAATATTATTTTTTGTACATCAACTTAAAATAAACAATAAGTATTAAAATTTATTTAAAAACTACCCTACTGATATTTAAAACGAACATATACGATATTTACTATGGGAAAGTTTTTTAAACATTAATCATATAATTAAAGACTACTTTTCTTCAAAAAACCTTCTTTTGCTGGATAGATTATTTATCGATGATGGCTTCAGGCTATATAACATCACGCTATGATCTGTAGAAGCCGAGCAGCGGATGAAACTGCGCGAGAGTAGCTAGTTTAAAAATAAACTGTACACAAACATGAACTCTATGACGATTCCAAAAAGTACTTGTATTTAGAAAGACAATTAATTATATGTATACCACATCAGCTTCGATTCTAGCATCGCAACCACATAACTAACGTCACAAGTGGACCCATACAGTGTGCCTGAATTAATGGCCTACAAACATTAACCTAATTTGAGGCCGAGACGCGAATGTATTTATTGCCTGTTCAGTCCAAGTCTAAGCTATTGATTGAACGTGTCTGGATTACAGTCTAGATTTTTTATAGCTTGTGCACCTTTATGTGTGGGAGAGCCAAGCTTCGGCACGAATTGGCCGGCTCGACTGGAGGAGCACGACCTCGCTGTAAACCGGCGTGAAGCAACAATTGTGTTTTGCCGTGTCAGTAAGGTTACCGCATGCCCAATCCCCCTCAATCTCTAATTCTCTAATGAACCGGCGCTGATTGCTTAGCATCAGGTAATCCATCGACTCGTTTTCTATGATGCCGATCTAGGACATTAAAAGAACCTTGATACATTTTAAAAAGTTGTAATTCGTTCTTGTTTTGCCATTGCCTATGCTTTTAATGGTGTGTTATTTTATTGTCAAATGCCTTAACCCACCCTGGGTGGGGCAAGTGGTAGTGTCAGATTCTTACTGACTTGTTTTCTTGATTTCTTCTGCACGCCGGGGCCGTGATACGTACATTAAGGCTTACACCCGCAACTGGCTGACCGTATTTGATTGAATTGCTATCTATTTCGTTCTCTTTACTGCTTGTTCTTTTTCTCAAGTCGGTCATCTTAAATATTTATTTATTTATTGAAAAATAAGCACACCAACAATACACTCACCCTATGTCATACAAAAAACTCAATAATCAAATAATTGGAGGCACAAGCAATAAAATTGTACAAATTACAGGTGTGCATGACATTAAACATGAAACGTTTTTGAGACTTATGCAACTAAGCTAATAATTAAGAAAAAAAACATGTTAAAGCAATAACGATGGGCATTGTTCACACTGTTTAAGTAGGGAGCGTCTGTATGATGCAAAGTTCAAGGAGAAAATATCGATGGGGTAATCAATATAATGTATCGGTTACAAATTCATAATCCTTTTTTCTTTCGATTTCTTCCTTGGAAAAAAAGTAAACACGATAAGCAATTCCGACTCATTTTCCATTTACAGTTTTATTACAAATATAAACTTAATATTCCAAAGAAAAACAGACTTTAATAGTGAGTCAAAACACCACTAAACATTATTTTAGAAAAAGAGAACAGTCATATTAAAAAATTTAAAAAAAATAATTAATTAAAAATTAAATAAATTAAAAAAATTTAATGTATTAAATTCTACAACATTTTATTCAATAAATAACATATTATTCTTTAGTTATACACCCTCTCACACATTTAATAATAAGATCACGCTATAGTAAGGTAACCGTAATAACAAAAAACACTAATCTATAATTACAATCACCTAATGAAATAAAACAATCCCATGTTAATTACAAAAGAACTTTCGAACAGCAGCGAACTTAGTTAAAAAAAAAACGTAAAAAAATAATATCGAATAATTTTAACAAGCTAACTTCGTGACTGTTCCCCAAAACTTTTTTACAGTGATTTTCTAAGACAAGACTTATTAGTTTTAATTGGTACACCTTATATTAATTTTGTTGAACATCGAGTGCCTTTTTTGGCCCTTTTTCCTGTACCTACGTATCTACTAAAAGTATAAAAACCAGTAAACTTTTACTAAGTCTCCACCGACTTGTAACAAGACTTTACAACACGAAACAATATTAAACCCTATCCTCGTACTCTTAAATTTCATATTCGATAAAAGCATGTCAATGATTGCAATCGATCAGACATGGCGACTAAAACCAATCACGTTACATTGCAGGTACAGAGTCAATCTCGCACGAGTCGTAATGGCCGACCGTTTTAACACTCGATATGTTCCGCCAATTCTTTCAATATCACCAGCTGGTTCCATTAAGGGCAAGTCTGCTTTTCAGTAAAAGAACATGCAAATTGTTTTGCAATTGATTTATTAAGCTTTTGACTGCCGACAAATACTGCAAAAAGGCTAACCCTCCGCTAGCGTCGGACACCATTGTCCGACATGGTGTTCTAAGTCTACAATAATATTATAAAGAGGTAAAATTTGTAAGTTTGTATGTAGGGGTAATAGTTGGAACCGCTGGTCGGATTGCCAAAATTCTTTCACTGATAGATAGCTACAATGTTCGTAAGTGCTATAGGCTATAAAACATCACGCTACGATCAAATGGAGCCGAACAGCGGGTGAAATCGTGCGAGAGTAGCTATTGTTAAATAAAGGCACATCATGTCTTCAGGGGGAATAGTCATCGATTATCTTTTCTTGATGGGGAGAAAAGGAGTGTCAAACTCGTACTTACTAAAACCAACCTGCTCCTATTACTGCTACAGGCCACTATTGAGCTTGCACCTTCAACGCCAGCTGAGAGAAAGAGACATTAGGCTATGGCAATGGCGTCTTCCCTTCTCGCTTAACAACTTTAAAGTGAAGAAGCAAATCAGTGAAAATAGGCTTGTATACGTTACAGTGAGAGAAAGAAAGAAATATCATAAGTGTAATGTTTTACCTATTGTAGTGCTCAGAACCATTTAAATGTGACTAAATTCAGTCAGTTCGAAACCAAGTCATTACTTAGAAATAGTTCGAATAAAATTAGATATTATTTGAATAAAATTTGTTTTGAGGTGAAAGACCATTCCTGTTTCTGGCAAAAAGAAGGCCCGAAAATTAAGGACCACGCTTCTCACAATAACATCAATAAAAGTCATCCAATAAAAAATAAAACTTAATACAAATACAAACAGTAACATTTCCCTTAATTTCAACTAGGAATTAATAATGAAACGGCCCCAGCTTTTACAATATTCTCCATGATTCATTACCATATATTGAAAGTTTAATTGAAATCAGAAATCTGGCGAACAATGCTACTATAAAGACTCCTATAAATTGCAAAATCCATTCTTTACGTACAAATCATGTTTTAAATGTGGAAATATATTATTTTTATTTTTTGTATTAAATGCCTGGTTGATCAGATAGACGCCAAGAGAGGGAAAGGTGGTTTTAGTCAGTAAGAGACTGACACCCTTTCGCCTCATCCACGGCGGAAGAAGTAAAAAACAAACGTTGTTTTTTGAGCAACTACATTATGGTTTAGGAGGTAAACGATCAGACGGATCACCTGATGTTAAGTAATCTACGCCGCCCATGGACACGTGCAACACCAGAAAAATCATTGTTGTCATTAAGAGTAATTCACTTTAGAGTAGTGAAGTAAACCCTGAATGCACAGTCAGTGAAAAGTCAATGGTGGATAGAATATCTTCAGCAGTCTTTATCTTCGGTGTAAAATGTTTTTATTTTATTTGTGATTTTTGAAGTTTGTACAATAACTAGCGAGCTTGCGGATTACCTGATGATAAGTCCTATGGATGACAACAACAAAGATGGCAACATCAAAGGAGTCATAAATGCGTTGCGAGCCTTTAGGGTTTCGGGTATTTAAGGATCAGGGAGGGATATGGAGAGGGGAAGGACGGACGACATACGGTGGAATAAAACGCTGTGGTTGTTCTACACCAGCATTCTATGAGGCCATGGTATCACTCCAGTCGAGCCGTCCCATTCGTGCCGATCCTCGACTCTCCCACACTTGATCCCACATTTTTAATTTGTAAGTCGATATAATTCTCCACTTTAATTAAAATTGCTTTCATTTAGAAGTGTATTATCGAAGTACCTAAGGTGTTTTGTGTCTTTTGGTAATTCGATATTTTTAAGAGGAGACTAATTTTTTTTTTGAAGATGCTGTCAATGCGAATAATTTTTGAAGAAGTAATAAGGGGGAATGTTTGAAAAGAGAATTATTTTACAACAATAAGAAATACGGAATTTAAATTTTATGTAAAAAAAGGAATGCATTTATTAAGCATCAGACATGAAGACCAGTAACAATGAACATGTGCTTTATTATTGCATACTTTCTAGAAGTCATCCGTTGGCTTTAGATAATAACCTCTAGGGACGATAACTACAAGTTATCGTATCGTTTAAAGTGTGGGAGAGCCATGCTTCGGTACAAATGGTTCGGCTTCACCGGTGTGATACGGCCTCACGGCAAACCGGCTTGAAACAACCACAGCGTTGTGTTTCACCGTATGAGTGAGGTTTCCGGAGGCCCAATCCCCCCTTCCCCCCTCCGGGAAACCTAACCTAACCCAGAAAAGGTCGGCATCGCACTCGTAACTGCTGTGTTATTGCGGGTGTCCATGGGCGGCGCTGATTGCTTACCATCAGGGACTCCTACTGCTGTTGGACTTGGCTTGAGTTGATTTTAGGTATAGAAATGAAAATAAAGCTCAGCTCAGCACAGGCATGCTATTGGACACGCCAATGCCTAAAAATTGGAACCAATCCGATCAGGATACTGACAAAAATGACCTCATAGCTCCACTTACTAGCTTTTTTCACCTAAACCGATCCTCGAAATCATTGTCATTTTCGATTTTGTAAATAGCTTTGAAATTATTTACAAAACCAGGCATTTCTTTTAATGATGACATTTTTATGTGAAAATATTTTCCCAAAACATGTAATACGAATCAGTTTTGATTCCAAATAAGACGATATTGCTTCGAGTAGGTACCGAACGGCGGTACCTCAATAATATTTACCCATATCTCAAGTTTATTACTCCAATATCCATGCGGTTTGGACAAACAACCATACTGACTTCGTATTAGATATTAGATACCATAATTTAATATAGCACGTAGGACCAAGTTGGTCCTTGTGTATTCCTAAATATTAATCATAAGATTAATGTTGTTTTGAAGTCTTTATGAGGTAATAATACCTCATTGCAACTACCAAGTAAAGCTTTCATACACTGGTCACTCATTGATTTAAGATCTTGTCTGGAAAGTATTATACATACAACCTTTTTGGTTTTCACTATTTCTGGTTCTTTGGTACTATGCAAAAGGTCTTTGCATCATTTTTGTCCTCAATGCTGACAATTGTAGTTTGTTTCCTTGCTATTTCGTCCTGTCTTCAACAGAAAAAAGAAATCCTAAAGACAGAACGAAGTTAGCAAACCAAAAAGGCTTTTTTTTTCATAACATTTCTAGCATGTTCTATCCTCATCTTCAATCGGTTCTCTCAATGTTGAGTATCAATAATCATGACTTCAACCATAACGTTGAACCCATACAGTTAAAATTATCTTCAGAATAACTCAACGAAACCTAATAGCAATACCTACAGAAATTTCCATACAAATAACTGCAAATAGATTTCTAACGAATACAATACTATTTGTTGCCCCGGTTTTGCTTGCAAACGATCCAGTAGTAAGCTATTGAAAGCAATCCGGCCGACTACGAAACACAAATTTGCATATGACTTGGTTCACGAAGGATTTTGACAGAGTATCTCTGTGGTCGGATCCGTAACGTATAAAACGGATTAGTATAGCGTTTCATGAATAATTTTCGTCGAAAATCGATTATAATAACGAATAACGATGCATGGTTTAGTTGAAAGTGTTATTGTTTTGACCGAAATAGGGTTCCGGTGGGAGAATAGGCTTGGAATATTGGTTTGGTTAAGTATTTTGGAGTAGTGACGAAATTATCATAATTAATCAGCCCATAGAAGCCCAGAAAAGAGCACTTTTATCTCCAAGCCACGAAACAGACTTGGCTTTCCTGCAGGTATCGTAACAGCCCACTAAGAAACTACACCAGCTACATTCCTGGTAGAAAATAGTCCATTTACACATTTTAAACTAATATCTTTGACTCACCTGTCAAAGCCTTAAGGCAAAACTAGTTATGTAGAGGAGAGTCTTATTATCCAATAAATAACTGTCACAAGTTGAAAATAAAATAATAATTAGGTACATGTCGAAAGAAATACTTTAATCTTTTTGTATTGCCTGCACTTTTCGCTTCCTACGTCATCATAAACAGCCTATAATAATGCCCACGGCTGAGCAAAGGCTTTTTCTTATACGGAGAAGGTTTAAGCATCACCACGTTAGCTCAAGGAGGAATTTCGTTTTCATACGTATGATTAGAAATTATAAATACAGGTTTAAATACTCATGATGTTTTTCTTCACCGTATGTAAGTAATGTCTACATAATCTTAGAAAAGTTAAATATAATTCGGCAAAAGTCACATCGGTACTTGCCAGGTTTGCCATTCTCTTGCATTAGTGCGGTTGCCTGAACGTCCGTGTCACCACAAGAATTCGTCACGTTACGTCACGGTAAATGACAAAACTACTCAACTCTGTCACATATCCCCACGTCCAACATTGCCATTGCAATGTAATTACATTAAAAATGTCCTTTTTGGAATCTCATAATGAACAACATCAACTGGATCTGTAGCTGATGACGAACAATAAACTGTTCGAAAATACTGGAAATATTGAGAGACACGGAAAACAATTATATTTATTACTGTCTGAAAACAAATATGGGGCTCCAATTTTAATAATTAATCATGTTAAAATAATATTTTTTTATCAATAAGTAAAATTCATTTTATATATGACGCGCAATAAGGTGATGCGACCACAGCCTAGAGCAGGAAAAGGAAATGAAGATACATTTGCTTAGCAGTGAACACTTATAGACTGATGCTAATTAATGAATGACTTATCAAATAACAAACCTAGACCTACTGGTCAAACAATTTTGGATATCCATGGATATTTTTTTATATGATAGGCCGGCAAAGCCGACGTATTACCTGAAGGTTAGAAATCAGCGCCACTCATGGGCAACAATGGATAAGTTACGAGTACGTTGCTGATCTTTTGCGGATTACGGTTTTGGATGTGTAGGAAAGGGATTGGAGAAAGACAAAATCATTCCGGCCAGGCAGATCTATTCATGCTGAAGTATGGGATTCCCACACTTAATTAGAAAGGACATTTAGGAGATTGTGCTCCATAAATGGCAATAGCGTCCATCTTTACGTCCATTTAAGACAGCGTGGAAGCGTAATAAGTCAATGAAAATAAATTTCTTAAACACTTATTGAATCTACGATGATATACCTACGGTTTTAAATTAAAATAATAGGTAACCGCGGTTTAAAATCGACGTGGTTTCTTAGTGCGATCGGGGCTTTAAACACAATAATTAGTTTAATGGTTTAGAACTAAACAAAAGAAAAACCTTGTTTTGTAATAAGGCCAACATACCAGTACAACATACCTATTAGTATAGATGTGGTTCTTTAATCTTATTTTGATAGTGCCACACCAAAAAAATCACAAAATAACTGTTTTATCGATATATTAAATTCGCTTGTCATTCGATACAGCGAAATTTTCTGACAATAGAACGTTATTACTACCCAATAACAGGTAATAGTTATATGGCATTAGGGTGTGGGTAGAATAACACAATCTATGATTTATTTTTTGTTACAGTTTATAGCCCTTTTTAAGGGCGAGCTTTGTTTCGCCATGAATCCGGAGTGATACCCCGACCTTACAGAAAATCTGCGTGCAACTACGACCGAGGTGTGTTGCGCCTATTGAAATAGATTCCCTGAAGCACTTATTTTATTTTGACTTTCTTTTTCTTAGTTTAATTTATCAATTATGGTTATACAAATTATTTATCTATAAAAGATAAATTCAGAAAATAAAACAAGCAAAAAGCCAACGTCACGCGGTATTCCCAGGCGGTCACCCATCCAAGTACTAACCGCGCCCGATGTTGCTTAACTTCGGTGATCGGACGAGAACCGGTGTTTTCAACATGGTATGGACGTTGGCAAGCAAGATGCTGAATTTTTTCTTCTAGTAGTAAAACGTTGGCTGCCTGCCAACTTTATATATAAATTTAAAGCTATTTTAAAGCGCATAATCACAGATTACGATGCATGTGCATAATACTTTTATTCTAGTTATTGCATCTGACTGCTTAAAGAAGGAATTTTGAAAAAAAAATACATAAGGAGTTGCAAACAACTCAAAGTAAGATTCTACTAAGACCAAGAGAAAACGAAATGTGTTCCAGAAAGTACCAAAATTAATCACTCACGTACCGATATGAACTAACCCTTACACTGAACATAACTCAATACACGTGTGAAAAATTACCCCCAACTCTATTGTCCATAGACTCCCCCTTTTTTATTTTTACGACCGACTTTTAAAGGCGCCGAATGACACGGCCGAATGTTGCCAGGTAGATAAAATGGATTCGGTGATTCTTTCAGATCGAAAATAGAATGAGTGGGGACGAAGTCCGTTGGTTTTAGTCGTCACACGTTTAAACTTGGTGTTTTTAAGGCAAAAATACTAACGTAAAGTGTGATCTTCAATTTCTTTATCCAGATTTTTTGTGATGAAAATCAAAACCAAACCGATATTTTCACATCACATCACATCGTCTGCCTATAAGTACCCACTGCTCAGCAAAGGCCTCTTCTCACGTGGCGATTTCAAACTTACAAGATTCGTCACGATGTTTTGACCGTATGTGGTGGTGACTAAATAATCATGGAAAGTACATATATAACTCGAAAGAAGTCACATTGGTACTTGTCAGGTTTCGAAGCCACACCCTCATGTAAGCCGCAAAATTTAACACAGGGCTTTTGCACTAACTAAGCGTGTACATATTATTATTTTTTGTCTGATAAAAAATCTCCATTTATTATATTTTCTGAAGAAGCAATTAAATGAGGGAGAGCCATGCTTCTTTAGCTTAGCTCAACCGCACTACGGTTCAGCTGGCCCAGCTAGGGCCGGCGACAAGGCGTCACAGAAAACTTGCTTGAAACACTGCATCCGTTGGTTTGGTTTGGTGTGAGTGAGATTATCGAATACTTGGTCTTTTTCCCTTTACTCAAAACCAAATCATCATCATCATCATCATCGCACTCGCAACACTGCCAATGTTGTGGATGTCTGTGAAGACTTTGATTTTTTACTATAAGAAGACCCTCGTAGCTCGTTAACCGCCCTATCCTAAAAAGAAATTAAGAGATATATTATTTTTTACTGTTTTGTAACTAACAAACACTTAAATTATTACCTAAAATAAAACTATTACCTAAAATCTTATTCGATTTCTTAAAAAAATATGTTTTAAGCAAATATAAAGACGTAGCAACTTTAATAGAGAGAACCAAGTAGCGACATCTGAGAGCGCCGGAAATCCGGGCCGGCCATCTTGCAACCGGATGTTGCTAGATATTACAAGGGGCTTAGATACCCGGGTGACCCGATTGTTGAACGTATATAATTACTTGCAAGTCTCTCCCTGTACCTGAACTCTAGGGAAATAGTTTAAGCTGGGATATTTTGCTTACAATTTAAGCTAACTTATTTCATGGTTGCATAAGCATTAGTAGGACTGAAAGATTAGTTTTATGCGTATTGAGAAATTGTAAAAGTGATTTTTAATGCAGGTTTTGCTGAAGAAGCTCCAAGAAGATTTGCCTCCTTGTGAACAAAAAGGTTCTAATCAACAAGGTTGATTGTTTTAAAGATAAACTCAAAGTAGTCAAACGCAAACTAAGAGTAGAATGCTGTTGTAACGCGTTATGATAAAGTTCTTAAGACTTAGCAGCCTTTTATTAGCATTGCAATAATTATTTATTTTTATTTATTTTTCGAATTTCGAATCTGCAATTTGGAACGAGTATCTAGCTTCACTGAACGAACGAACAGACTGACGGACTACTTTTCTGTATTGACGTTTCAAAAGTACCTATTTAATATCGATATTTTTTAATATAGATATTGGTTAGTTGGAATAAATGATTTTGACTTTGACTTTGAATGATTGGAACATCATTATTATTTTAATTGGACACCCTGCGTAGGGAGATATGGTGGATTATCAGCCGTTTAGTCTCACATTATTTTTAAGAATTACCAACTGTTATCAAGATTGGGAAGGTATCTCTACGCCTTGTTAGTATTAGCATTGTCTTGCATACACTCTTATAATGTAATAAAATGTAATATGGACGCACAGAATAACAAGCAGGTACCGTCAACATCTTTTTCCTGATAAAAAGTAGATCTGTGCCAAACCAGCATACAATCAGGGCCTTCTTCCAACGCAAGCTAGATCCAACTTTGTTCTCTTTGTTAAAACCGGTAATACGGATGCATGAATGTAAACAAAGAACTGTGTGCGGGCCGGTTCTTTCAAAATATACGGGCATACCCTGGCCCGGTTGAAAGTACCGTTGCAGAGATTTACGTAAACATGAGCCGAGTTTTTTTTGAAGAAATTTTCTATTTCCAAGTTTTTTTTTTGCTATTTTCAAACTGTCTCTTTATATTTTACAACAAATAAAGCAATGTAATAATACGATTTTCAGTTGAAATCCACACAAATAAGTATAAAATATTTGTTGCTAGCTGACCACCGGCCTGTCGTAGGAGTGTCAGATCACCCCAGTGTCAGTCATTTGTTTTGTTAGCAAACCGCCACGGCACTGCTCTTTATTTTCATAGTACGTTCTTTCATAAGAATCTTCTCCTAATCATAACAAACATTACTGAAAAACAATTGGCATAATTGGTCCAGGCATTATTGAGTTATGTGCTTACCAACACATTTTGCGATTCATTTTTTTATGTAATAGGTCGGCAAACGAGCATACGGATTGCCTAATGGTAAGAAACAGCGCTGCCCATCCAAGAACAGAGGAGTTAAGAGTGCGTTGCCGACCTTTTGGGGATTAAGGTTTTGGAGATTTACGGATTGGGGGAGGGGAAGTATACGGTAACCTCACTTACACGGCGAAATACAATGCTGTGGTTGTTTCCGATTTTCTGTAAGGCCGTGGTATCACTCCGGTCGAGCCGACCCATTCGTGCCTAAGCATGGCTCTCCCACACTTAGAGAGAGAATGGACGTGTAATAGATTTTGTATCTATAATAAAAATCTATTTGTATTATAGATAGTGTACATCAACGACTGTTGATGTGGACTAACAAATTCTTGTTTAAACCATCAAAACGACCCATTTATTGACAAATGTGTGCACATCTGTACCGACGTATTTGTGCTTTATTGTTTTAAACCTGAAAACTGAAAGATCCGCTTGGAAATTCAATGGTTCCCGTTTTTTGTTCCACATTTTTCGTGCATAATGTTTTTTCTTTTTCAACTCTTGGTTTTGTTTCGAACGTTGCAAGTTTTTTTTTTCTGTGAATAAAGCCATTTTTTTAACCAAGGTGGATAGCGTATGTTGCTCGAAAGAGTTGTCTTTTTAAATAAAGAAAATGTTTAATCTTACAGACAGTTATACAACCACATTTTATTGGGTATCAACTTTGAATAAATCAAACCAATATTTTTTTTTATCGTCAAAAATGTGATTTAAACAGTTACAGTTTCAGTTCAGATATTTTGGCACTGCACACTCCGAGCATTGATTGCAAGACCTCCTACTTGGAAGTCACATACACACCCACTTTTTAATGACATAGGTTCGCAAACGAGCGATACGGATTACCTGATGGTAAGCAATCAGCGCCGTCCATGGACACTCGTAATACCAAAGGAGTTACTACAAGTGCGTTGCCGGATTCTCTTGTGGATTGTTAGGGATTTAAGGATAGGGGATTTGAGGATTGAGGTTGGAGGGGGGTAGAGATTGGGCCTCACTCACACGACGAAACACAACGTAAGTATTACTTCAAGCTGGTTTTCTGTAAGGCCGTGGTATCACTCCGGTTGAGCTGACCCATTCGAGCCGATTGCCGAAGCATGGCTCTCCCATAACTACTTACCAACTTGAATAAACTTAACCGTTTTAAACCCAGACTTCGGTCTTTTTAACCCCAACAGCAAAAAACCCACGTGACGAATATCAACGTTAATATTTTTAACCTTCTGTCTGCATGACGTTTAGTATTACAAATAACATGTTACAATGTTTACTCGGCCTCGGCTCACAAGTGGTGATATTTGTCAAAATTTTGCCCACGTTTGTCCAGTTAAATTGTTTGTACTGAATGGCAATGCTGCCGTATGTTTGATTAGGCTTTCCCGTTTAGTATTTTTGTTTTGTTCTATCTATTTAAAAAAAAAAACACGTCGACAGTTTTTCTTGTGTGTGTGTTGTGAGTTTTTGTATGTTTTCGCTCGGGTAAGCCAAGTTTTGTACTGTTGAAAAATGTTTTTAACAAAAATGTTAATGTCAAAAATATGCGAACTCAGATGCTTTTGTTGAGTCAGGTGGATAAATGGATTGTGAAAAAGAGACTACAATTATTATGAAAGTGCTTTAGTCATGTATATTAAATAAAAAAAATATTTTGTTTTATTTATTCCATGAAAAAATTTGGATTGTTAATGTCAAGCATAATCCGTTAGTGTTTTCAAGTTTGGCGTTGTATTTTTTTATATTTTCTAAATTTACATCCTTGGATTACCATATGCTCGGCGTACGCAACATTAAGATTATCAATGTAACTGAACACAAAACAAATAAAAAAAAATTTTTTTTTAAACTTACAGATAAAAAAAGGAAAGTCCGACAAACAACATCAAATCTCGATCAACTACATTTGCTATTGCCCACGCCAAACCAAAGAATAATAGAGACCGAACAAGATCAATTCAAAGGCGATTTAACCCCCACACACGACAAGACAGGACAAATCGGCGAGTGATTGCGTGGTAAACAGTGCCACCACGCAAGAGCTCTGCAAACCTAGTACAGGCAGTAAATACCCCGGCGTCGGAGGGTTACATATTTTTTGTGCTGGACTATTTAAGGTTATTTGACGTTTCCAAGTTATTTATTACATTGAATTCTTTGTTTTCAATGTCGACTTCTCTGTATGCTTAAATCTTTAAAACTACATTTGAATGCGGTTTTTATTTCGAGAGATTGAAGATGAATGTTTACAGTAAGTAATACTGATAGCACTATCAGTATTACAGTCGTTTTATATAAAAGTAACAGGTATGAAACCACTTGTGAAATGAATCAAAACACTTTTATGACATGGAAATTAAGATCGTATTTTGCATGGCCGCAAAGAGCAGTAGGAGTTCCTAGAAGGGCCCAGTTTATAATATTACTAAGTAAATCCAAATAATAATAATATTTACTACAGAAACCATAAACGAAAGCCCAACGTCATCAATCCGTGTCAACTTTACAAAAAAAAATATTAATATATCCAAAAAAAAAACATCCAGCTCAAAAAAATATCATCCAATTTGACAGCAGACATCCGAGTGTCTTACACCGACGTGAGTTGGAAATTAAAAAAAAAATGCCACCGGTTCATTATCACAAAGTCTTTTCCGACTTGATCCACGCTTTTTAATTAATTAAAAACGGTCATCTAGTTGATAAGGGTGTCGAGAAATTAAAATGGCGGCCGCTTCAGATGTATGGGCTTACGTTTATATATAGGTGAGCATCGTTTGTTTTAGAATTATGGTTCTTAATTAATAGTGTATTAATTATAATATACTTTGCGTTATTCTGTTTGATAGGTACTTTGGTTTTTATTTGATTCTGCGTAAAACGATGTTTGATTGAGATTAGTTTATGTAAGAAAGATTTGTTTTTCGAACGTGTATAAGGTTGGATTTTTAAATAAAACATATATAAGACTTCATTTAATTTCTTTACCGTATAAAGACTGATCGTCTACTGTATTTTTTTAAACCAAACTGATTATACAAGTAACTATCTACTCTCGCACGGTTACCCCGCAGCTCGGCTCCATTTAATCTTAGCGTGATATCTTATAGCACTAAGGAATATCGTAGATATCTCATTAGTGAACAAGAATTGGAAATCTAACCATCTTTCCGAAAAACTTATAAATTTTAGCTCTTTATAATATTCGTATAGATGTAACAACAACGTTGACCGGTGAATGATTAGTTTTAAAAAAGTCTAGTATGTATGTAGTTTCAGGAACATTTTGTTCAGCTGGGAAATAAATTTAAAAGCTTTATGAAAGTCCATAAACTGACAGAACAGTATTCATCATTTATTCTGAGCACTAAATAAATAAAACATGTACTCAAAGTGACACAGATTTACAAAAAACTAGGTACAATATAATAAAGGGGACGAGATCAAAATTTCGCTGAATTTATAAATTTTAAACTGGACGATGGAATACACAAGGGACTTAATCAGAAAAAGTGTAGCGATGAAAAATGAGTGTAGGCAACTTTATGTTTTTTAGCTTTTGTTATAGAGGTACTTATTGTATGTCATATTCTGATATTAAAAGTTATTATTTATGAATATTTTATTCTGTGAGTTATGTTTTCTGATAAATCTCATACGCTCATTACATCAACAGATATATTATATACAACGCATTCGTTGAAGACTTGATTTCATCAAGAGAAGATCTGGTCAAGTTCCTAAACGCAGTTGAATTACCACTCACCGTTGACATATTCCTGAATAACCTTTAGAGGAGGTCCATTGAGGGCAATCGGCTAACTCAAATCTATAGACTCGATATCACATCATCAAAAAAAGACACCCAAAACCCGATCAATGATACCACTACATTACATACATTCTTTTTTTACGTCATAGATCGTACCAAAGGTCAAACTGTTATAGCAGCGGTAAGACCCCCCTTTGAGGAGTAGCTTGAGAGACGCCACGGCGTCCTCACCTTCCGCCTGACGCAGGTGCTTACCGGACACGGCAGCTTCAGTAGGTTCCTGTTTCGGATCCAGCGGGAGGAAACGCCAAAGTATCGTCATTGTAAGGACCGCAGTGTCTTCAGGGAAGTGATTCGCGGCGGCGACCTCTCGCGCCCGGCCTTAATCGAGGCCATGGTTCATAGAGAGAGGAACTGGAAAGCTGTCTCCTCCTTCAAGCAGTTATGCTCGCAAAGGAAGATGGCGAGCGCCTGTGAAAACTATCCTCCATGAGCCCCAGCCGCCGCAGAAGGCGACATTCCGGGCGGGGAAAAGACCGTAGCCGGCCATTTGTGGGATTTAAGAGATTTAAGGATTAAGAGGATAGAAAGTTAGGTGAGGGGGGGGGGGATTGGTCCTCGAAACTCAGCGAATCATCATAACGTAAGTGTTGCATCACGCCGGTTTACGGTTTTATCTCTGAACCGCCAAATGTCTGACAACGCAGCTGATACTCATATCGTGCTATCGGCGTGCACGAGCAACTCCGATTGCTGAATATCTGTTCAGTCGCTATCTTGATTACATAAAAAGACCAAAGTCATACAAAACCCGATCATTGTTACTATACCCACCCTGCGTACCCACACAACCAATATACTCGTATATACTGTAAGTCTATATAGTCATAAATATTAATGAACGTAATCACACGTCATCAATCACACTGAGTGATATCATCAGATATGTACTCGTATATATAAAATATAACACATAATATATAATAATAAGCACTTTCTCCGAAAGAGGTAATGATTGATGGTTGTTTTTAGTGCCATAGTTATCAGTTTGCCGATGGGGTTCTGATAGGGTTATGGCAATTTTAGTTGATACTATGAGAGAATCGTGCTGCGGTATATGGGTCGTTGAGACCGGAGTGATACTACGGCCTCGCCGAAAACCGGAGTTAAACAACCAAAACGTTATGTTTCGCTTTGTGGGTGAAGGTTCTTCATCCCCTTCCACAATTTATCTCCGATTCCTGAATCTCAGAAACGCAAATCCCTAAAAGGCCGGCAACGCACTCGTTAATCCTTTGGGGTTGTAAGTGTCCATGGGCACCGCCGATAGCTTAACGGTACGTAATCCATATATTATATATACGATGATAATATGGCAAAATCGAAAATAAAATCAGTAGAATCTTCTAATTTTATTTTATTTAGAGATTAGGCAAATATTACAAGCCATGTCCAAAAATCCTTCAAAAAATCGTTTATGTTGATATGCGAGCTAGTCGATCTGTCATTCGATTCTTTGTTTGCGGCATTAATATCAAAAATATTTTGAATATGGGTACCAAAATAACCCACCTTCGCAATTAAGTATTGGATGGAAGCCAAACTTTTTGTTACAAAATAGTAATTTCAGTCATCCGGACGTCAACGTCCATACCATGTTGAAAACACCGGTTCTCGTCCGATCACCGAAGTTAAGCAACATCGGGCGCGGTTAGTACTTGGATGGGTGACCGCCTGGGAATACCGCGTGACGCGTTGGCTTTTTGCTGTTTGTTAGGATTTAGACGTTTTACAATCTGAATGTCATTTTTTCTTTAAACTTTGTCTCATTGAGGCCTCTCAACACACGACCTAAATAAAAATCTTGGTTGTTGCGTTAGTCTGATCAGAAATGTATTTTAAAATACACTTTCCATGAGGAAACTGTAGGTATTTATATTTTATGAATCATAGATATTAGTCTTATTGTTTAGTAATAATATCCCTTCTTAAGGCAGCATATAAATGAAGTGGAGCAGTTGCTAACAGAAGGGATAGGAACAACAGGAATATTGTTATAAATATGATGTCAAATCAATAAATACCAATTAATAAACACATTTATTTCAATTTCTGCTTCAATTGTTATTTTTATCGAATAACTATCGACCCGCCCCGGCTTGGCACGGGTGCAATTCTAATACTAAATTCCTCTACTATTTAAGAAATGTTATTGGACTTAAAACCATCCTCTACTATCAGTCTCTCTATTTATTATAAGTAAACTGCATCAAAATCCGTTATGTAGTTTTAAATAATTTGAGCACACATAGGGATATAGGGACAGAAGAAGTGACTGTTTCATATTATGTAGTGAAGTACATATACTATGTTATTACATAAAGGATGCCAAAACACTCATAATGTCATACCAAAGCGTAATTTCAGCCTCTCGGTCGCCAACGTCCATACCAAGTTGAATACACCGGTTCTCGTCCGATCACCGAAGTTAAGCAACATCGGGCGCGGTTAGTACTTGGATGGGTGACCGCCTGGGAATACCGCGTGACGTTGGCTTTTTGCTGTTTTATTTTCTGAATTTATTTATTTATTCTTTTAGAGATTAGTAATAAAATAATACGATGAAATAAATTGTAAAACCATTATTGATAAATTAATTATGAAAAAGAATCGCAAACGAAAATATTAAGTGTTTCAGGGAATCTATTTGAAAAGGCGCAACACATCTCGGGCGTAGTTGCACACAGATTTTCTGTAAGGTCGTGGTATTACTCCGGATTCGTGGTAAAATAAAACCCACCCTTAAAAAAAACTTTAAATTGTAACAAAAAAAAAAACATAGATTGTGTTATTCTACCCACACCCTAATGCTATATAACTATTACCTGTTATTGGGTAGTAATAACGTTCTATTGTCAGAAAATGTCGCTGTATCGAATGAAAAGCGAATTTAATATATCGATAAAACAGTTATTTTGACAATTTTTTGGTGTGGTACTATCAAAATAAGATTAAAGAACCACATCTACACTGATATCATAAGGTAAGTTGGCCTTATTAGAAAACAAAGTTTTCCTTTTGTCTAGGTCTAAACCATTGAACCACTTTTTGTGTTTCAAATCGAAGGTATGTTTTTTTATGTAATAGGTCGGCAAACGAGCAGACGGATTACCAGATGGTAACCAATCAGCGCCGCCCATGGACACCCGCAACGGAGGAGTTACGAGTGCGTTGCCGACCTTTTAGGTATTAGGGATTTGGAGATTTGGGGATTAAGGAGGGATTGGGGGAGGGGAAGGATTGGGCCTCCGGTAACCTCACTCACACGGCGAAACACAACGCTGTGGTTGTTTCACGCCGGTTTTCTGTGAGGCCGTGGTATCACTCCGGTCGAGCCGACCCATTCGTGCCGAAGCTTGGCTCTCCCACACTTAAATAATGTCTCCCACGCTTAAACTTAAATATTAGGTGAGAACAAGATTCGAAATACAAAAGTAGACTTAATGGTTGAAACTTAGACTAAATCTTGTTTTATAATAAGAGTAGGTATGTAAGTTTGTACGTAGGGAGTAAACTTTGGAACCGCGGCCGGATACTAACTACCAATATTCTTTCATTGATAGATAGCTACAATGTGCAAATGTGTAGAATACAATTCCTGAGTGCTATAGGCTAGGCAGATTATACTTGATTTGATTGAGAAAATCATCAAATGACTCCTCAATTTCAATCTCATTCATCAATTGTTTGACACTCCTTCTCGGACTTCTCTCTTCTCTTCTCTTAACTCATTTGAGTACATTCCAAAATAATCCCAAAATAATTGTACTACCTACAAAATGGAAGCTAATCTGAAGCTATATGTATAAATACCGCTTAAAAAAGGGTCCTATTGGTAGGAACTAAACTTTTAAGTGTGGGAGAGCCATGCTTCGGCACGAATGGGTCGGCTCGACCGGAGTGATACCACGGCCTCACAGAAAACCGGCGTAATGTAACCACAGCGTTGCATTTCGCCGTGTGAGTGAGGTTACCGGAGGCCCAATCCTTCCCCTCCTAATCCCTAAATGCCCTGGTCGGCAACGGACTCATAACTCCTCCGTTGCGGGTGTCCATGGACGGCGCTGATTGCTTACCATCAGGTAATCCGTTTGCTCGTTTGCCGACCTATAAAATAAAATAAAAATAAAATTACGCAGGCTTTTTGTGAGGTCTTGGTATCACTCCGGTCGAGCCGACCCATTCGTACCGAAGCATAGCTCTCCCACACTTTCTGCCTTAAATTCTCAATACTACCACGCTTGATTTAGAAATCGAATAAAAAAATCCGTGAGGAATACAACCAAAGAACTACAAAGAATCAAATCAAATCAAATCAAACCAAAGAATCATAGATTAATATTATCCAATTTATTAACTAAGATCACGCAACGGTGTAACGAACCGAAAGTGTAAAGCTCTTTTAATTCAGTTTCTACTAGATTAACCTATGGATTACTTGTCTTAACTTGTTGATCTTAAAGATCAAATTTGGCTAAACAAAGTTGCATAAAATACAGGTTGCCTTATGTTTTTAATGTATATTTTCTGATATTTTTCCGAGGATTGTTCATGATACCACTACGTGTTAAAAAAGAGCATTAAAAATATAATTAGTGGTTAATAAGGTTACACACACAGCTAGCTATTTTCCAAATCATTTTATTATTCTTTTTTTATAAGATAAATTAAATTCTTAAATCCTTTTAATTTCCGAAAAGGTAAACAGGGTGTACCTACATGTATTTGTACAATTTACCTTTAACGTGGTTATGATTCTAATGTCATTGGGAGGGAGGACCTATTCCCATAACTTACAAGTCTCCGTGGTTTAACCAATTCTCTGACGGAAGCCTCATAAAGGCCTAGATTTCGCTTTGAGATGAGCTCATAAGGACTGCTTACATAACAACAAGAAGTAATTCAAAACAACGTGCGTCGCCTGTAACCACAAGGGACAAAAGTCAATTAAATGTATCGCACAAGTTTAATTTGTTGGCGTTATGCACTATACAGTAACATCGTCAATTTTGTGAGTCTCTAAATTATGTGAAAATGACATCATGCCTTTTAATCCCCTTGGAGTTCAACAGGATAGACTATTACATAATATTTACTACTCCAGTTGTGAATTAGATTACATATTCAGAAACTGCAGTTAGGTTAGTTTTAAGTGTGGAAGACTCCTTCTTCGGCACGAATAGCTCGGTTCAATCGGAGTGATGCTACGGCCTGACAGAAAACTGTTATGAATACTAGTAAAACAACTATAACGTTATGTTTCGCCGTGTTAGTAAGGTTACCGAAGGCACAATCCTTCCCCTCCCCAATCCCTGAATCTCCTAAATCTCTAATCCTCGAAAGGTCGTTAAGGCACTAGTAACTCCTCTTTTATTGCGGGTGTCCCTGTGCGGCGCTTATTGCTTACCATCAGGTAACATAAAAAAACTCCAAATCCCCAAAACGTTGACAGTGCACTCGCTGATTGCTTACCATCAGGTAATCCGTCCTTTTGCCTATCACATAAAGAAACAGTTTCAGTATTTCCTTCCTTCGGTACGTAACGATACAGGCAGATAGACACAAGCTTATGTTTTGTTTTTCAGCTACGGTATTTTAAAAATCCATTAGCCCTAAATGAAAATAGGAGTTTCATTCAATAAAGACTACCGGTTTTAGTTTCAAAAATAAGGTTTGCTTTTCATATAAGAACGAGATTTAGATAAGATATTTTAGATTTTATATAAGGTCTATATTAGTAACACCGTTGACTACTTCTTGTACATTCTTCCTTTAATTAATACCAATGCTAAGGTTGCCTGGAAGAGACTGTTCTAAGCCACAGCCTACAGATTGTAAGGGCTATGTTGGTAGCTCTGGTTCTTTATTGAATTTCCACATTGAATTTTAAACTTTGTTTATTTAATTAAATTTGTAAACTGTTTGATTGTAAACTTTGTTTAAATGTTTTTTCTATTTTAAAATATTACACAAACTGCCTTTATAATGTAATTTGCATGAATTGGAATGTTACTAGTCAAAAATGTTATGTGTAAGTGAGAAGTCCGATGTTCGCTTTCTCTCAATTTGGTGATGCTAGCGGCAAGACGTGCTGGTGTAATTAGATTTGAAAGTGTTTATTTCAAGTCGGAATTTCGATTGAAAAGTTCACCTAACTACGTGCATATGCATACATAACAAAAATTTTTGGTTTATTTGTAAAAATGGTTTACAATAAATAAATATCTAATCATCAAAAAATCGATACTAATCTAAAATTATGTCAAATGTTTATTTCTTTATAGTTATGGACAAGCAACCAGCATAATATATGAATATTAACATCCAAATGCATTCAACTTCAATATAGAGCTACAATTTCCTTCCTCAGTGCAGCTGAACTTTACAACCGCGGTCGCTCTTGCCCAAATTATGCCATCATGAACTAACTTTCTAAATTAGAATACCAATATGATGCAATTATTAAGAAAATTTATTAGCTGAAGTAATTAAGAATATTATGACACGCATTTCGACAAAATTTCCACTGAAACCAAACATTTTGTGGATCACATAAAGTGTTGTTTGCAGCAACCGTGCTGTCAACTTTCGTGCTATTACTGAGAAAATTTTGAAACGTATAAAACTTTATTACACTTCGCTCAACCAGAAAACACTCATTCAATAATCGCATTTGTACTATAAGAGCAACATTTAATGCGTCAAAGAGAAATTAGACTACCTACTACAGACGGGGTCCTACAGGGCCGATATTCAGCCGAGGTTGCGGGGCTTTATGCGCTATAAGGTACCACGGGTTCGGCCTAAAGCAGGAGAAAGAACGGGGGTATTTTGAGATATTAAGAGTCTGATACGAGAGAGATCTCGCCACACCACAGGCGTAGGAAAACACAGGTTTTTTGAAATTGAAAACAATTCATGGTCGTGCAGTGTTCTGTAAATAGGTAGTAATAGTATGGTAGACACGCAATATTTGCAATCAATTTGTTCCATTTGTTATTCCAGTGTTCCGTGAAAATTGATATGTTTGTGTGAAAATAGTTAGATAACTATTTGTTGTATTAATAATATAAGTAATCAAATACAAGTATGGATGACTGCACTTAAAGTTGGTTATGGCACACAGATCATTCAAAATTTCATAATCGATATAGTCCTTAATTTAGATAGACAATTGCTCACTGTAACCTGTAAAAATAGATCATATTCAATCTTACAATGATTAAAATAAAAGAAAATTCACAAAAACATCATCAGCTTATAAGTGACCACTACTGAACAAAGGCGACTTCTCACACGAAAAGCGGGCACACAAACCTCCGGGCCACCGCCGAAAAAAAAAAATCATAGATTAATAAAAAAAATATACATTGGTACTATGCAGTAATATCAATTATTTGCATGATTATAAATACATATAATAATATGAAGCAAAGCAAACAAACTTTTACCAACCAACAAAAAATCTGTCGACACAATACCAAAAAATAAGGCACTAAAAACAATTTAAACAAAAACAAAACAAAGTCAGTTCTACATTCATCTGTGAACAATACCTCCCATAACTGCAGAGATGAACAACCCTTGAAATATTCGCTATTTTATAGTTGAAATCTGACACGAGGAGGCACACTGAGCTTGACTAATTGGAGTGTTCTGAAGTACCAAGGTACCATATGTAGCAGCTGTATATTGTATCCCAGTACCATTTTGTACAAGACTTCGTGATTTGGTGTAGTCAATTGTTTTTGTCTGATAGCCGTGTCAGCAGTGTAGTTTGGTTTGAGTAGCCAAGGAAAAGTGTCTTTGATTTAATGTTTTTATTTCGTCATTGTTTTTCTGTTCAAATTTAACCTTGATAATAGTACAAGCTTTAATGTTTAAAGATGGTTGTAGTTTACCTTTATGCAGTATTTTCTTACCCAAATGCTCAGAGAGGCCAAAGATTTCAATAAAAAACTCTAGCAATAGTAAAACAATATTACGTTGCTCCACTCTTAAGATAGTAGTTATGTTAATTTAGACAGTTCACGAATGAAACACACCCTTTTTTGAGGTAGGATTAGAGTTCCCGCCATATGTGCCAAGAAATTTGACGACGAGTGAGACCATCAGGCTCTTACTGAAAAAAACCATGTCGTTCCTTTTCCTACTCCAATCAACCGAATATACCTAATAACTATTGTGAGACATACTAAATTAACTAAAAATCGCGGGTTACTCACGTGTAAGTATTGAGAAAAGCTCTACTAGTTTCGAACCACAGAGGGGTTCTTCCTCATGATCAGCGTGGACGGACGCGGCGACGTCGCGCAGCCTACTGGTTAGCGTTGGCGCCTGCATCGCTGTTGATGGTTGCGCTGCGGCGAGTCCAACGCGCCATCTGCCGGATACCACGCGCGTTTGCTGCCATCTCCGGCGGCGGCGCGTGTGACGATGTTGAGGCGCACGGTACGTTCACCAGTGGCGCGGGTAGTGGGTTCGATTCCGGGCCCGGCACAAAGTCTGTGTTACATATGATGCTTACTGTGTCACACTCCAGACTGGATACGCTTCGGACCGACGTAGTCTCCAAGCTCGGCTTCCACGCGGGTGGCAATGCCCAGCCACCATCCCTGTTGAAGCACGGACGTCGGCTAATCTCGATGGCCTCTCGCACTTTTCGCGGAACGAAGTATTTCTCCCTCGCTAGTACGGAGACCTTATCAAAACGTATGAAGTGAGCCGCATCCGTGCCGCAAACATGTTCAGCCACAGCCGATGCCTGGATGTCCATCTTCTTCACGCTACGTATATGTTCCTTTAGCCTGGTTGTCATGTTGCGCCGAGTTTCTCCGATGTAACTTGAGCCACAGTCGCAAGGTATAATGTACACACCGGGCACAGCTAGTGGATCCTTATCCTTTGGCGAGCGTAGCAGTTGTCTCAGCTGACCGGGTGGGCGGAAGATCGTCCTGATGCTATATTTACGTTGCAGCAGGTGTCCGATTCTGTCGGTTACTCCTGTCACGTATGGTAAGAACGCTGGAGTCCGCTCCGCAACTGCTGGTCGCTTCCTACTCGAGCTGCTCGCTAGTCGAGTACATTGACGCCAGTTGTATCCATTGTTAACTAGTAGAGCTTTTCTCAATATTTACACGTGAGTAACCCGCGATTTTTAGTTAATTTCGAATATACCTAGTTATATCTAGTACTAGCTACTCTCACGCGGTTTCACCCGCTGCTCAGCTCCATTTGATCGTAACGTAATGTTATATAGTCTATAGTACTCAGGAACATTGTAGCTATCTAGCAATGAAAGAATTTTGGCAATCCGACCAGCGGTTCCAAAGATAACCCCCTACATACAAACTTACAAATTTTACCTCTTTATAATATTAGTATAGACTAAAATAATATTCACCACTCATTAGACCTTCAAAACCGCTAAAAACATCTATCTACTACACTATTCCAGAAACTCCAAAACGATTACGAAATCCCATCACACACCTACACAAATACCTTAGAACCGACTTCAAACAATTCGCTTATGAGAACAGGCATAGCCCTAATACGAATTAGGTAGACCAGTCCGTCTCCCCTAATTGGAACACGGAACACCTCTATTCCGAATGTCCAATGCACGCACGGTGACATACAGCTGTGAATATTAAACAACTGGTTCTCCATTGTTTTTGGCATTGTTGATATTTTTGTTTTAGAATAGTTTTTTTTTTGTTACGTACCTTGCATTAGATTACACTACATTTGATAGGGCATTTTTCTCAGTCTTAATTTTAATACATTATAGTAGTATTTTTTGTATCATAGCTATCGTGACACATTCTCAATTTATTGAAAATTTTCTTACCTACTCAAGTGGGAAAAGCTCTACTTTCGTGTCGCAACGGGACTCTTATAATATAAGCAGCGCCCGCGTCGCGGCTTAATCGCACAACCGACTCATGGTTAGCAACAGCAGATATTTCTCATTTAATTAATTAATTAAAAAAGTAAACAGTAAAAAAAAACAATCAGTATGGGGATGCATGAAATTGAGTTTTATTCCAAGATGCACAATTTACAAGAAGCCGTCTCACCTGTGCAGTATAAAGAGACTGTCACACTTCTACTTATTAAAAAACACCTCGGTGACCTTTAAAAAACGTGTACTTAATACGACGCAGGTTTGTTTATTACCTAGAATATGAAACCGTATGTCATAGTACCGGCCAATTTTATATGCATTTTGGTACCTAAAGGGGTCAAGCTAATGATGTTAGCGACGTAGGGATTGTAAAGTTCAACATAACTGCAACTCAAACGTTCACTATTACAGTTTCAACTTATATTTTTGTTTTATATTTTTAACCGACTTCAAAAAAAGGAGGAGGTTCTCAATTCGATTGTATTTTTTTTTTTTTAATATAAAAATACTTGTTAAAATACTTGTTCTTAGACCAATCCATACAAGACCGTAACCATTTTGGTTTAGGACCGATGTTTGATGTTATAAAAATGATTTTTTTTTGACGTCATACGAGAAGAATTTAAGAAAATACCTGAAGGTAAGCAGTCGGCGCCCGCCCATGGACACCCAATACGCAACACTAAAAGTGTGTTAACAAGTGCATAAAGCGTATTTCAGCCTATTTCGCTTTTAAAGTCGGTCAAAGTAATTCGACGTTATTGAAACAACAACTAAGCAGTAAGTATAAATGGCTGTCGTGCTGCCTAGAAGATTTAGGCGCGCACTTCTTACAACCTAGTAGTAAAGTAAATATGTATTTTCTAACCCTATTTAGACATCAATGACATAATATGATGACGGAAAACATAATGAGGAAACCAGGGCCGATAATTCATAATTTTTAATCTGAAGTCGCAAGTCCGTCTTCAACAAACTTATTGATTAATGCTCAGCAGCAGTATTAATTATGGCAAACACTGTTATGAGAATTAGCTTATAGTAACAACTGTTGACTTTAACGGAATATTGATGTTATAAGTAAGTTAAAACTCGATGTAGATGACTTATATGCAAGCGATGTGCATCCATGATCCGGCAATTGAAGGACAGTCGTAATAGTATATAAACTACACTGACAGACACTAGGCAAGTACATATATACATGCGCGTCCTGGTATCCATGTCGATAATTGATAAATATTAATACCTTCTGTTTTCTACTAACATTAGGATAAGAAATTACTAATACTTTTGATGGATGTCATGGCCTGAAATAGAAGAACCTTATTTAATTTAAACCATAATATGACCAAAGAGAAGTCGTTAAACAATACACGTAACACTAAAACGCCACTAACAATCACTGCATCTGTAAACAAAACACAAACTAAAACAAACAAAAGTAATTACTTCGCTACCTCACAATACTTCTTGGAAACGAAGAAGCAAAGAGGCCGAGCAAAGAATTAATTTCAACAAGAACAAGTTTGAATAACTATGAAACTAATCTGCGACTTCAGTGAGACAATAGCGTTTTATGTCTCCGAAGCCGGTCTGCAATCAAAGTGAATATGACTTAAATGCCGTTTGGAATGTTTTAAAGGAATTAATGGAAACCAGTTTATTTAGTTTTAACGTTTGTGGGAGGATGTAAAAATGGACGACTATTATTATATTAAGGGTACTTTTTTTGGGCACTTTATAAGGCTTACACGCATTTTTTATGTGGTACTTACTTTTGTCCACGACTTTGTTCGCGTGGAATAGTATCTTCCTACAGATTTTTGGTTAAAAAAACTATCCTATGTCCTTTCTCGAGTAACAAACTATGTCTGTGCCAAATATACAAATAGATTCAATAGTTTAGGCGTGAAGAAAAGACAGACAGACAGAGGTACTTTCGCATTTATAATATTAGTTTGGATAGGTCGGCAAACGAGCAGACGGAATACCTGATGGTAAGCTATCAGCGCCGCCAATGACCCCCGCGACACCAAAGGACTTATGCGTTGTCAGCCTTTAGGGGTAAGGATTTCGGATATTTAAGGAGTGGGAAGGGATTGGGCCTTCGGTAACCTCACTCACTCGGCGAAACACAACGCTCAGTCAAAGTTCCAACAGCTATAGAAAATATCATTCATGAAAATAGCTTGATAATGCTAAATATTGTATGGTCATCTATTTGATTACACATCTATAAAACGTTTATTTCTGTGCTGTACTAATAAGTACATTATTATATTAGACTAAATAGTATAGTATAGTCTGTAGTTACAATAAACATGGCGGTTACGTTGATTCGCACCCCCCTTCGCCCCGCGTAATTTCCTGCACCCCTCCCCCCTTCACAGCTTACAGTCTTCCTGTGTGGTTGTAGGATAGGGTGTGACTTGTAGAGGCGGAGAGCGGGAAAGACCAAAACAGCGTATAGGAATGATTTTAATATTCGCTTGTTTTTAAAATAAGTTGTGAAAACGAGTTATATACCTAGTGATACTTTTCACTGCTAATCACACATAATTTAATATGGAGATTAGTGTTATGGATTTATAAGGGTCGCGAGTTCATTTTCCACAAATACTTTTGCTTCGTCTGAGCGATATATATTCCAACGTATAATAGGTTTGTAAAAACTCACCACCACGTTAGGAAGACCCTCAGCCTAGAGCAAGAGAAGGTATGGTATGGTTTTTAGTCAGTAAAATTGACACTAGTTCTTACCTAACCCTAGATTAAAGAAGACATTTGATGATTTTTGCCACTTCCAATAAAACCTATTATGTCTGGGACAAAAAAGAGGTTTTTAAAACAGATACACATAGATTTTAACTGTTTGGGTAACGATTGATGAGCAAACTTGTAAAAATATTTTTGTATTTTTGTTTTCTAATAAACACATTACACCAACAGCTTACAACTTAACCCACTCGCCGACTTAGCCATTCGGCGTACGCTGTCCTCTCTGCAATTTGGCCTATTGAATTCTGTTGCAGCAACGCGTTAGTGTGTTGCATGTTGCGTCGTAAGCTGTGTACGCTTTATTTGCACTGAATAATTACAGATACAACTCGCCTTGATTCATTCGGCGTGTTTTGTTTACAACCTCTTTTTAGTACCATGTTAACTCTTTGTCTACTGCTTGTACTATGGAGTTAGCGTTAAAGCTAGCCGAATGTGATTGGTAAGTTTATTTTCTTCTTTGATACAACTTTGTAATTTGTAAATGTTAAGTGTATTCCATTGGAAATTTGAGAGTTCTCTCTCTCTCTTACTTTTCATTTGTCTCTATTAAAACAATTCAATTTTACAAATTCCGAGAAAAATATATCTCTATCTATCTATCTCTCTCTCTCTCTTTCTCCCTCCCTCCCTCTTTCTGTTTCTCTCTGTCTCATATTTGCGGTCTTAAAAAAAGTATTTGTGTAGCAAATCATCAATGGTAACACATCAACATAAAAAACTCGGCGTGAATGCTGCTGACTTAGTTTTAGTTTAAAAAAAAAGTTGCCCGCTTTATGATTTTCTCCTGTATAGTGGGTGCTGGGTGCATTAACAAACATACAAATTCACTTATACAAGCAACCCAGACCTAAACAACAATTTTTTGAAGTCAAGACTTCTTATACGATTCGTAAGATCGCCAAAAATACGCGTAGAAAATTTAAAACAACATCATTTAACAAGACGGACATTAAAAACAATTAATTATCATCAATATTGGTTCAAAGTTACAGCAACAGCTACTGTAACACAAGCGAACCCGACACAGTTGTAACAAAACTGACAATCTCATGTCACTATTAAACCTTAATATTTCAATTCACGTTCAAAACAAGTCTTACGACTGTAATACAAGTTTTGCGATGTTGCCGTTCTTACACAGTAACTTATGTGGCTTTACCTTCATTACTTGCGAAGTACGTCAGAATTATAAAGTTAGACGAGTGGCACTTTCGTACGAAGCAGCGTTGTTAGTCGGGAGTTACACGCGAACTGTGGCGTTTTAGGGTTAAAAAGACGCTCGTAGCTTATTTTATAGTGAATACGCTTAATTTTAGTTTCGAATAATTATTCGGTTTTGAGTAGGTAAATTATGGAAAACAACGTATGGATGTTATCACCTTTTGAAATGATGACGAATTATGACAATAGGTGATCCGACAGAGAACTAAAGTTGTTGACATAGCCCAAAGGATTAGCAAACTTAAGTGGCAATGGCCAGGTCATATTTGTCGAAGAACCCATGATCGTTGGGGTAGACGTATTCTAGACGTGATCTCCAGTGTAGGTACATAATTGTAGTTTAGGGTGCCCTCCAGAAAGGTGGACTGACTAATTTATTTTGAAAAAAAATTTGACCAAAGCCTGTGTGTTTTTAAATTTTCCTTTGTTGCAATAACCATGTTCTTCCTGCATCTCCTAGAGGGTGGCTAGAAAGAATGCCTGGCGCATTAAGCTCGCACTTATAGATATTTATTGGGCGTCATAAAAAATAAATATATAAATAAAAATATGTCAGTACTTACAGACATTTCTCACTAACGTAGGTATGCGAATATTGTATCTACTCTGACGTGACCTAAATGCGTGGTTGACATTCGCGGTGACAAACCACGTCAGGACCCCGTCACGTCGACGTCACGTCCACGTAACATCCAAGTTACGTCGCTGCCAGGTTGCAAAGATCATCGCCGTTGACATTAAAAGCTTGAGTGTACTGTACACATAATTAAAAAAAATGTACTTGTGAAATTTCTATAATAATGTGTATTATTTTTTTTTAGTTATTTTAGATTGACTGAATAATCTGGCAAAGTTTAGTATATTATGTAAATATATACAATGTACAAACTTTGCCCCGTGGTTTTACCTGATTAGTGTTGGTGATCACTAGAATAGTGTAGCTTCCTAACAATGAAAATTTCATTTAATTCGATAGATCTAATATTATAAAGAGGTAACATTTGTAAGTTTGTCTGTTTGTAAGTTTGTATGTAGTGGGTAATCTTTGGAACCGCTGGTCGGATTGCCAAAATTCTTTCACTGATAGATAGCTACAATGTCCCTGAATGCTATAGGCCATAAAACATCACGCTACCATCAAATGGAGCTGAGCAGCGGATGAAACCGCGCGATAGTAGCTAGTAATATATACATATATATTCAGAGCCAATACAAATAAAAAAAATAACAAACCTTTCCTCTATATAATATTAGCAGCTTCAGATGTTCGATTGCTTCATTAATTGAATAGTCTTGCTGTTGCAAATATGAGTATCGAAAACTGGGTTCGGGATTTGAGTTCGTGCAAAATTTTATTAGGAGCACGAAACTTTCTCTGGCCATAGTACCAATGTGAATTTTTTTGAGTCATATGTACTTTCAATTAGTTTTTTTGTTAATGTAATGTTATAAACGAGCAAACGGATTACATGATGGTAAGGTAAGCAATCAGCGTTACCCATGGATTCAAAACACCAAAAGAGTTACTACAAGTGCTTTATCGGCCTCTGGTTGGTGTATTAGGATTTATGGATGCGGGCTTTGAGGATGGAGAAGGCACTCACTCACAGTGTGAAACACAACGAAACACAACGTAAGTTTTGTTTCGCACCGGTTTTCTGTGAGACCGTGGTATACCTCCAGCTCATTCGTGCCGAAGCATGCCTCTCCCACACTTTGTCCTGGTCACCGTGCGGAAACTTGGACTTACGATTTCTAATTATAAGTTTGCAATCGTGGTAATTATTGCTCTTAAACTTCACCCCCTTCGTGTGAGAAGAGGCCTTTGCTCAGCAGTGGGACGTTTATAGGCTGATGATGACGATGATGATAAGTTGGAAACTACCGTTATATAGTCAGTAATCAACACATCCCTTTATACGTAATCTAAGTACAAACACAAGTGGACATGTTAACACGTGACTCAGTTAAATATTAAACCGTACAATGTGTGGGTAACTGTTAGAATGCTCTCTCACTACGTCCGATCCGAACCCCATCGGAAACCGTCAAAATACACATCTAGAAAATACGGACAGAATCCCGATACTACGTATACATCGCGTAGCAGTAATAGCATGTCTACGAGCTTCAGCACGATAGGGTAGGCCCGAACGGAGTAATACGGCGACGGCCTCCCAGAACACCGGCGTGAAGCAAACACAGCGTTGTTTTCGCCGTATGAGTGTGGTCACCGAAGGCCCAGTCCTTCCCTTCCCCAAATTCCACCCCAAACTCTTAATCCCCATAAGGTCGGTAACGCACTCGTAACTCTTCCGTTGTTGCGGGTGTCTAGAGGCAACGCTGAATGCTTACCATCACTGTTGATTGACGTGATTAAATCGTTATTTTCCATAAAATTTATTTTAGATTTTTTTTTCTACGGCTTTAAATAATAATACACATTTTGAAGGGTTCGCATCGGAATCGGGTCGGATGTAGTGTGAAAGCTTTCCAACGGACTGATGGTATAAAGTTTGGACTTATGCGGTTGACACCTACGGTTTACGTGTACGTTTACATAACGTTACGTAACGTGACCGGTATCTCTCAAGTGTTTAGGGTCAAATACGTGTGAAATTTGAAATTGAAAATGAAACTTTTAAATGTTGATGTTGATAATGTTTGTAGTTGTTTTTATAACAATCGTTTTTGCCTTAGAAATAGGCAGTAATAAATACATTTATAATTAGTGAATTGAAATATTTGTTCTTGAAATATTTTCAATCTGTATTTTTTGTTTGACGGAGAAAAGTCATCAAATGAATTTTACTTCTATTAGTGGTGTGAGAAGAAGACTCTTACTAATTTAAAACCACCCTGTACATAGTTTGTCAGTGAGGTCTAAATATACTTAAAAATTAAATAAATGACTTTGAAAATGTCACATTGTACTTGCAAGATTTCGAACCCACAATCTCATGCTTGAGAAACCGGAGTCTTAACGCCATGGACACTGCGATCTTAAAACTTAATAAAATTTAATTTAAAATTAAAGTTTTATTTCTCAAAAAATAATTTACAAATATTTTAAAATTACTTAAAATTAACTCGCTGCCCAAGATAAAAATTGTTCATTTAAAGCTTTTTTACAGAGAGAAGTAGGAAAAGGATAGTAATACAGTATTTTTTTCATACATCAAAATAAAGTCGGTATTCTGTTCTTACATATATTGTGGCTAAACTCACATAGCGTTCAACTCTCTCTCAGCTACGCCCACTTCCTTGTATCTATAAATTTTAAATGTTCAACACAATTTGGCTAATGGACGGCAATAATTGTGTATTAGGTCTGGAGGTATTAATTATATCTTGACCTATTAATTATAACCAGCTGTTGAGAGATAAAATAATGCGAGAGTCCGAATACAAGTGTGAGAGAAACATGCGGTCAGCCGGCGTGAAACCACGGCCTCACAGAATACCGGCATGAAAATACTACAGTATTGCGTTTCACCGTGCAAGTAAGGTTATCAGTTAAATCTACCATATTATAATCCCATAAAGGTCGGCAATACACTCGTAATTTTTTTGGCGTTACTGGTGTCCATGGGCGGCGCCAATTGCTTACTGTCAGGTAATATGTACGCTGGTTTGTCACCTAATGACATATAGAATATATACCAAGAATGTAATAGACTGGGACATTTTAAATGCATTTATACTGATTTCCACAATTCCATCCCTACTCCCTTTAATATAACAAAGTTTATCTATATTACATAATCCCGACAAAGGATCCATTTAATTACTAGACCTTAACACCTAAACATTTTACACAGAAACTTCAGTTTTTGGGCAACAAAGCTCTATTTCATATGAACATTCATCTCGTCGTAACATCATAATGCTTTCAACAATACTTGTGCGATAAGAAAAGTTGAGTTATGTGTGTCAAGCGAAAATAAACCTTATAGCCGGATAGGATGAACTAGGCTTTATAGGAGCTAGAATTATTGTTTGTAATACTGTATAATACTGTTGAGATTACGAGATATGCCTTTGTTATAATATACTACGAGTATAACAATATTATGTTAAGGCGTAGTCACATTGGTGCGTTATTAAAACGGGGCTGTTGGTACTGTTAAACTTAGATTACTTACTGACTTACTTACAATTATTTGTCATCATCATCTTCCTGCCCTTGTCCAGTTTTATTTGGGGTCGGCGCAATATGTTTTTTTCTTCCATTTTGTCCTGTCACTCTTCACACGTCACTAACTCCTCTGTCTTCCATATCACTTCTCACACAATCCATCCATATTTTCTTTGGTCTCCCTCTCACTCTCCATCCATCCACATTTAAACTCATGGCTTACCCACTATTATTTGTATGCTCTCATGTTTTAAACAATTTCATCATCATAATCATCATCATCGCCACCAAACAGGAGACGTTTTGGTGGCATAAGAGAACAAGGCGTGAAGTTTTTCATCCTCCATTGAGGATCCTTCGACCAGACGGATGTCGTGTCTGATGGGCTACAGCCCGACGGTTAAGCATAGGCGATGACATCCCGCAACCCCACACTGGACCTTCACCTTACACAAGCTAAGATCTATTACCAAAGACCTCAATGGATGAATGACTCCCACAAATCAAAAACATCCATCAACGAACACAAAACCTTTTCATACAGCATTCATTAACAAAATATGTACATATACACTCACTGTATATAACGTTCATATAAAAGCGATACACACTTCAACGATCCACCATTAAATTACAACTCGGACAAAACAATCAAAAATAACCAATTTATTACTTTGAAAATACAAAACTTTAATTTAATTTAACTGAACAAGTACACAGTAATTATTGGAAGCGACAAAAATAGCTGTGTCACCAATAATTATATGTTGTACAGGTTGGTTTTCGACCGAAATATATTTCTAAAGAGAATTGTATGTAATGTAGTTGGAGTTTTGCCTGTGACTCTGCCTGCGTTTAAATTACAATTTGATATTTTATGACAATAGTTTAGTACATGGTATGGTTTAGTACACATTTTGGACTGTGAACCTGTTCTACAGCTCTTCGCATAGCAGATAGAGTGGTAAAGTGTAGAAGATACATGTCTCGGCAGGGTTGGGTCGGCTGGACCGGAGTGATGTTGGTTGTATCGGTTCGGAAATACCATCGGTGAAAGTACATTCAAAAATTTGGCTGTACGAGGCAGAAAATTATCGAAGACCTTATCCTTCCCCTTGCCCCTATCCCTTCCCAAACCTTAAATATGTGAAACCCAAATCCCTAAAAGGGCGGCAACGGGCCTAAGTGTTGCGAGTGTCCATAGTCGGCGCCAATTGATATAATATAGTAAGCTCGTTTGCCGGCCTTCCTCATAGAAAAATATTGGAGATAGTTAAAAGGTCCTCGATTGCCACAGAGCACTACTGACCTGTCTCGACCAAATGTGTAGTTTCTTTATCTTAGTCTTGGTTCTTTGGCTAAGGTACCTATAGATAATTATATAGGTACATATTGTTTAACAGTTTTAGCAGACTAGCTCAGCTTTTTCCCTGGTTATTGGAGTTGAATATAAATAAAAGTATATTATGGATCTTTAAGTCTAAGCCAACCTCAACCTCTTAGAGATGGTAATATACTTTTTACAACATAAATAGGTAAACCTAATACGCAAACCACATCAAAAGAGAAATTCAAAAATTACCATTATTGGTCCTTCGGTCCATAAATCAGTTTGTTCATAACCCAAGTGGTTTTTATATACAGATTATTCGTTGGAAACAATACGGCTTGCACAAAATTGATTTAATATCACATCCTTTGTGCCCGTGACACTCATAATGATTGCATTGGTGATCATGGCACTCGTTCTTTGTGGCCTGAAGCATGTTTATACTGGTAACTAATTTCTGCTTTTGTTTGGCGATATTGGTACGAAATAAAGGGTATTATTGTTTTATGCTGTGTCATTGTTTTTCACCTATTATCCGCCTACAAGTACATATCATTAAGACCTCTTCTCACACGGAAAAGGTTTGAGCATTTATCACTATGGTTTCTTAATGAGGACTGCCGAAATCAAACATCACGATGTTTTTTTCATTCATTCACCATATGTCACACACATTATCAGCCCACTGTTTAGTAAAGGCCTCTTCTCACACGGAAAAGGTTTGAGCATCAATCACCACGCTTGTTTATTGGCGATTTCAAACTTATAACTAGACATTATAACTCCAGTTTTCCTCACGATGTTTTCCTTCACCGCTTATCCTTGGTGTCTTAACAAAGTCATGTCTAAATAAATGGCTTAGAGTGTGCCTATAAAAGGGAAAGAGTTGGTACTGGCCAGGATTTGAACCCATGTAATAATGCGTCTGAAGTAGGATCCGGGCCACCACGATATTAATGGTAATGTTTTATTATATAACTCAAATAAGTAACCAGACACTACAAAGGATTGTTTTTGACTCCACTGCCGGCCCCTAATCCTATCTTGGCGGCGTTGCCAAGATAGTTTCTTCATCTATGATCAAATACGTTTCGCGTGACTAAATTTATGTGAGAACTCTGACGTCATCCCTTCTAATAGTTTAGTATTAAGCTTATAATAACAAAAGACCATGAGAACAAATCTTATTTCTGTATAGTAAGTATCTTTCGATATCATATCAAATTAATAAATCTTACTTCTTTTTAATATTATAAATGTGAAAGTAACGATGTTTGGATGTTTCTTACTCAATCACGCAAAAACGGCTGGACGGATCTGAATGATATTTGGCACATAAGGTACACTCCGGAATAGGACATAGGCTACTATTTATCAACACACCACGCGGGCGAAGCCACAGGCGGAAGGCTAGTATAGTATAAATTTATAAGTATAAACTATAGACAATATTATTCAGTCACATTTTTTTTCCAAATACCCATTTTAAAACATAAAAGACCGAAAGACCAAATCAATGTAGTCCACAAAAGTTAAAATAAATCGAAACGCAGTACATTCCGCCAGACGCCTAAATACACAGAACGCAGAAAAACTTTCTTCCCACCCTAAAAGGTAACATTTGTGTCGGTTTTTTCCGATTGTACGACAATAACTCATAACTTATTTATTCCGCCCCGAAAACCTTACGGGACTGTCAAAATTAAGACATAAATCTTACGCTCGACCAATTCTTTGGGCTTGACTTGTAATTTTATGAAGAATCGAAAATTGTTTTTTATACAGACTTGGAAGTTTCTATTCTGATATTGGACGTTACGCTGGAGCATTGATTTGTTTTCGTTTTGTGGATCGATGGAAAAATGTGTCAGTTCGTACAAATTGTTTTCAAATAATTTCCGTCTCGAGAACGTCGACCAGAAAAATTCTAAGACTAAGTTCTTTATATATTTTTACTACACCCATTTGGTTGTGTATTGATGGACAAATTTCGTTCAATATAGTAGTAGATTTTGTTTTTTTTATGTGGTAGGACGGCAAACGAGCAAACGGATTACCTGATGATAAGCAATCAGCACCACCCATACATCCGCAACAACAAAGGACTTACGGATACGTTGCCTACCTTTTGTAGATTTGAGGAGGAAAATGATTAGACCTCCGGTAACCTCACTCGATTAGCAAACTGAATCGGCAGTGGGCAGGTCACCTCTGTCGAAGAATCGATGACCGTTGGGGTAAACGTGTCCTAGAGTGGAGACTGCGTCTAGGCAAACGTAATGTAGGGCGCCCTCCAGCTAGGTGGACTGACGACATCCGCAGGGTGGCTGTCAGTGGTTGGATGAGAAGAGTTGAATATCGAGCTCAGTGGCGTGCAATTGGGGAGGCCTATGTCCAGCAGTGGACGACAACAGGCTGATGATGATGATGATGAACCTCACTCACACGGCAAAACACAATACTGTTTAATTTGTTCAAGTTTAATTAATATTTTATATTGCGCCAAACATTATTGGGTTTGTTGTTTAGTTTTACATAACACTCAGTGTTACACACATACCATAATTATACTCATTTCGCAATACAAGACAAATAATCAAAATAACAATGAAACACCACCCACTTCTAGTATCAAAACACAATAGTAATTTCCAATTTTAATAAAGCGGTCCTAAGAACAATACATAATAATAAAAGACACACGGAAGTTAAAACAAGCGATAGAACTAACAATATCTGTACAAAATCAAGCGGTGTAAACAATTCCTGAGCTTGCTTCCTTAACAACGAACCGTACAAAGGTCCTTGGGACGTGTTTACGGATGTTAGGACTAGTTTATAATAGAGATGTTTTATAGAGGAAATAGGACCAAGTAGACAAATAACGAATTAGTAGTAGATGATTTATTTAAAAAAAATATCTACGTGTTTTTGTTAGCAGAATGAGTCTTACAACACACACGTTAACCGCCGCGTAGGTCACCGGTGACCTACAGTAGCGGAGGATTTGCCTTCAATAGTTTTCGGTCGGCAGTCTCAGGCTTAAGAAATTGGTCAGCTCTATACCATGACCCAAAAAAAAATGTTCAATGATATAGAAGCATAAAGATTTATTGTAGCCCTGATTGTAATGATCAAAATATGTGTCATCTGATTCCCGCTAAACGAAAGCTTACTGACTAAAATCCCATGATTCAATTCTTGCTCCAAGATGGGACTTGATTGGACGCTTTACTCCAACTTGGCATAAATTATATGTTAGTTTTAAAGCTCTACTAATCCTAATACTTTAATCACCTTGAACGCCGTTTCGGATAATGGTGTCCGACGCTAGCGAAGGTTTGGCCTTCAAGAGTTTTTTTCGGCAGTCAAATACTTAAAGAAAATCGTGATCCAATCAGAAAATCCCCTTAGAAAAACGCACAAAAATAAGTAACAGATAGTACTCGCAGTACTAAAGGATCGTTGGTTTGATGCCAGATTATCTCGCATACACGCTCCGAAGATTTTAATCACTCAGAGATGTTGCCAAGACGACGCCGGCGTGTTCCAGCAACTTCGTTTCTTTTTGTCATTGCCTGTCAGTTGCGCTAACTTATAATAATATACCAATTTATAGTATAGTGTTTTTGGATTTCAAATTCCAGTTCGTGTTTCGATGCTTCGCCAGCTAAAGATTTTCGTGAAAGATTGGGTTTAATATTTTTAAACAATGTTCTAAATTTCTGAAAATTATCGGTGAATTCATTTCAAATTCTTTGTCTGTTTGTTCATTTTCAGAAAATTACGATTTCAGAAATTTTCTGTTCTCAGATCTGATGGTTTGTATTGTTTTTTACTGCGGATTTTTGTAGTAGATAATAAAAAACAGGTGAAACTAAATTAAAGCTTGTCACAGTAGATGACTTAGTAAGAAAGGTTAGGTTGACTGGTAAGACTGCCTATGACAATCGAGTCCGCCTATGTTATTATATATTGCATAAAGATCATATAAATAAATAGATAAAAGACAAAAATGGGCTCCACACAACGCTCCACTTCATGCATTGCCATGGTCCAGGCCATAACCAACTTCTGTGAAGGAGTCATGCTTGCAGAGCATGGAGCGCGTGACCCTGCCCACAAAAGATACCGGGTGATCGCGAGACGATCTCGAGTCTGTGGTCAGCGCGCAAACCTTGCACGCTCTATTTCTGATCGACCTTGTCTCGGGTAAATAAGCAGGAGAAGGAACAAGGTGAACACTCTATCTCGCTCCACCCATGGCGGGATACATAATTTTATGATTTACTTCTCATAACAAAAAAACTGTACGCTATGCACTTTGTATTTGCGAAACATAGTTAATTATAAGTGAGAGTAACATTTTTACAATTTTTACAATAATTTTCATTAAAAATACCACATTTAATAATGTATGGAAAAATGAACAAAACTAGAATAGAATAGAATAGAATAGAATTCATTTATTTGCAGTAAGCATGGTACAGAAAGATCTTAGAGCTACTATCAAAAGAAAAGTCCGTTACTTTTCGGCAAACAAAATCCAAACTAGAAACTTCACCACTCTAACAGCTCAATGCTTTGGTGAAAAAAATAAAAAGGCAAACGAACACTTACTTGAATTTAATTCACTATAACTGTTTAAACAAAGTATGAGAACCGTTTTCAACTCTTAGGTGAGACTTGGGAAGAAGTTTCATTGCTTTTTCATAGCATTACAAAGGAGAATTAATTTGCAATCGTACTTGCGACAGAAGTGACTGCGACTAAGACTTGGTCGCAACTTTAAACCAAGAGCGTGTTAATTGAGAATTGTTTGATTTGCGCTCAATAGATGGCGTGACTGTCGAAAATGGCTGCTTTGTGTAATGCTTTATACGTGATTGTACGTGTATTGGGCGGATTTTGATTAAAATATGTTTTTGGAAATTTTTCAATTTTCTGTTATTGGGGATTTTACCTGCTACTTCGGAGAACAGGTTCTGCATGAGGATTTGTATCGGACATTTCCCGAATTGATTAAATGTGATTAAAATGTTCGAAGAAATTTAGCCATTGATTACAATGAATCAGTTAATTAGATTAGTTTAGAAATTGAATAAATTGTAATATATAATTATAGCTTCATTCTAAATAAATAAAATGTTATTTTTAGCTTCTGGCGGCAAGATTGCACACAGTTCCAGGGCTGACTATTAAAATATATATGTACTTAGTATTTTTATGGAAGTATTTGACATGGTTTTATTTTGTAGATAGATTCCTAAAATTAAATTATCCTCAGTGGCCTCAGGTCTCACAAAAAACCGGCGTGAAACAACCACAGCGTTGTGTTTCGCCGTGTGAGTGAAGTTACCGGAGGGTCAATCCTTCCGCTGATCGATTGTGACCGTACATCCTGCAAATGCGTCGTTCAAAGCGAGAAGTTACGGCTGGTCTTCTGTTTTCTACGTCATGATTGTCATTCGGAACTATTTGCATCCATGTTTCTTGATAAATGTGGTTGAAACGTCCGATGATGTTGTGTGGCCAAAAGTAAAGATCTGTTCAAAAGTTTCAAGTAAGTACACACATTCAACCTTACAAACTTTTGTGGTCACAATCTTTCTTTCTATTACGATTCTTTAATTAGAAGGTGTGCGCTGTATTTGCGTGATTAGATAGATTATTTATTTCACTTCACATACACGTCATACCTAGACCCGAAACAACAATTTGTGGATCACACAAAGAGTTCTTCCGTGCGGGAATCGAACCCGCGACACGATGCACGGCAGCCAATTGCCCAGACCGCGCCAACTGTGCAGTCAATTATTTATAATATTTTAAACTTTATTACTAAACAGTAATTTCCAAAATCTTATATAACTGAACAAATTATTTGTACCCTTGGCCTGTACCGTTTTGTAAAGGTTAAAGACCAGATTATTATTTATTGACAAGAAAATATTAAATTTCACAAGGAACAGATTCTAGAAATGAGATTAAAAGATACCCTGGAAAATCCTTTGTCTGATTCTACTTATAGAAAAGATATTCCTAATTTAATACACAACAATAATATACCATTTTCAATGGATAAAGATATTTCCAATAGTTCTCAGAACCTAGTAATATAGTCTATTACATATTATTGGAATATCTTTATATATAAAAAAAATGTGTCACATGTTTGTCCGGGATGGACTGCTAAACTACTAAACCGCAATGAGTCACCGCGGCGTCGGCCTAGAGCAGGAGAAGGAACGGGGAAGTTTTTAGTCAGTAAGAGTCTGACACTCTCTCTCGCCTAACTCTGGACGGGAGAAGAAATTTGATGATTTTCCCGTGACAAAAAAAAAATGGAATAGTTTAAGTAATTAAATTAATGTCGTCGAGTACGGCGGTAAATAACTAAAGTTCAAACTCGGTAATTGCAATATCGATATCACACTACTTCTCATGTTACAAACACAGAACAACTTATTACATAACTCAATGAATCATAATTATAGTCAAAAAACTTTTACAATACCGAGCCAATATCCACGAACAATTTCCTTATACAACGCCCTCTGTAAACAGAAATAATAAATTACTATGTTAACCGCTACGTACCGGCCACTATCAGATAATTGTTTCCGGGAATCGAATGCGAAACCTTCCAGCTTATTATAATAATTTTATGGTGTCTCTATTTGTAGTTATTATGATGTTTTGTTGTGTAATCGAGAGAGGTTTAAGGATAATGAAGGGGTTCAGGAAATAGGAGTTTCTTGTGTGGTAAGAATATTTATAATTTTTCATTAGGTGGTCACAAGAAGATATTGTAAATAAGACTTAACAACGACTGATAATAATTTCCATCAGTAGAAGTAAAAATTAATAAAATAAATTCAGTTGAAAAAGTAACAAAAACATATTTTAAATCAGTGTTTAAGGTTAAGTTACCAAGGTAACGGTGATTGTTAATACAATTACAAAATAGTATTTATGTTATTAAATCATTTTAGTTAAATTTAAATTCAAATTTTCCTGTTGTGACTTATTTGAAAGTAGAAAACTTTTATGTACTTAATTCACGTGAGTAAGTAGTTATATTCAATCAACACTACCCACACCTGACACAAAATTTTAATGTTCTGATTTATTATCGAATAAATGAAACACTTCAAGAATATTATTTGTCCGGGATCGCGAGTCAAGCGCAGTTATGTACCGCGGCCTCGGCCTAGAGCAGAAGAAGGAACGGAGTGGTTTCAATCCCTCTCTCTCCACCCGGGGCATGAGAAGTTATTTGATGATATACTCATCTCGAAAAAAAAAAACAACCTGTACATAATAATAAAGAAATTGTAATGGTGGCCCGGAGGTTAAAGCGCCCGCTTCTCATGACGCATGAGAAAGCGCGGGTTACACACGGTGAAGGAAAACAGCATGAGGAAATCAGGACTTATAATTAAGTTTGATATCGCTGATCAGCCTTGAGAAAGCGTGGTGATAATGCTTAAACCTTCTCCGTATGAGATCAGGCCTTCGTTCAGAAGTAATCGCACACAAGCTGATGATGATGATGATGATGATGGTGATGATAATGATGATGATGATTAATAAAATACAACGAAACATAGAACAATTCCCCTTATAGTCACTTGCAAAATCACAACCACATTCTCGTACTTTCTAAGTTGTAAACCACAAACAGTCTCCGAGTAATTACAGAATACAACTCAAAATACAAACACCCCATTTGTTAATACCATTCGAAGTATTACAAACCCCTTCGGCTTTCACTTCGGTTACCAGAACAATACATAACCGTCAGTCAATGAATGACTTGCATTTCTTGGATATTAAGATAAACGGAACAGATTGTCCGGGGGTGTTCACTTACAATATAGCTACTGTTGCAGATAAGGGAGCCTTTTCAGGCTAGAGGAAGAAAAAATCTTATTTTGGTTCTTGTATGCGTCATTGCTACGTTTTTGTAGGTTTCGTAGCGTATCGTAGACACCGCGTAGTAGTTCGTAGGCGCTCGTAGAAGTTCGTAGCCGTCGCATAGCAGTGTTAATAAAACCAATGATTTTGATGTTATTTACAATTCCAGTATTTTTTTGTATAACAACTAAGTGCTTAGAAGTGGTCTGTCTAGGTTTTTGCAATTGATAATTAATTATCCAGGATAAGTTTGACTATTTAAAGTTGATTTTAATTTCATTTATATAGTTTTCTTCAAACTCCATATATATTATGCTTTTTATGGATATTTTTGTATTCGTTTTTTTTACTTTTACTAAGCTAATAAAATTACTTTTACAAAAAAATATTTTAGTAATCCTCTTACAAACGCTTAAGAAAATATAACAAGAAGAATCACGAATCACGTGTTCAGATAATTCAAACTTCCTTCCAATACGAAATCCGATCTCTAGTTTCAAAATTCAAAGGAACATGATCCAGGGAAACATGAGTCTTAATCTGAGAATCTGAAGGTTCAATTTCAAGGTTGAGAGGTTACCGACGCCTTGTTTATCAGTACATGTTTTAGGTATCTGTTATTTTGTAAGAAACGGGCGCCGTATTTTGTTGTAAACGCTTGCAATTAATACTGTTCGCTGGAAATAATTAATATTAAATTACGTTTGTCGGTTGGTGTGAAAAGTAGGAGTTCTTTCGATGAAGAAACCTTTATTTAACTTTTAAGGAGAATGGGAATTTGTGATACACCTTTTCTTAGTACTAGACAAATATTTATGAAAGTGAGTATCTTTCAAATTTTTATTGGTTTGTGCTTGCTTGGGCCTATAAGTCTCCTATCATCTAAGTTCATATTTTGGAATGCAATAAGCTTCAGCTTTTCGTGCATGGAGTACCAATGAAACGTTTTCTTTTTCGTAAGTTTGAAATATTCTAAGTGTCCTGAACCGCCAGAAAACCTGGACTCCACCATGAACAATCGTGGCGATTAATACTCAAATCGTCTCCGTGTGAGAAGAGGCCTTTGTTCAGCAATAGGCACTTACGTGACGGTTTTTATAAAACTATTGTATTAGCGAGTCAAAACCATTTTGCTTCCATAAAACCAGGAACCCCCATGTACCAGGAGTACATAGGGGTTAAACGTTTAAAAACTATTTTACCATATTTTTTTCATCACTTCCCCCCTCCCACTTCTTATAACTTGCCCCACCAGCTTATCTGTCGAAGCAACAACAGGACGGCTTATATGTTGCCAGCATGTTTTCGTTGGGGATACAAACGATACTGACTTCCTCGCTCAGACTGAACTACAATTAATTTAGATCATGTCAGGTCCTAAAACTGTTTTTAAGGATAAATTACTCGGCTGGTTTATTGTGAGCTGGAATACAATAGGTTTGTGATGCTCCATTGATCGTTGATAAAGTTCGGAGTGACTAAGTATTTTAGCACTAAGTTTTTGTTAGGTTTTCATTTGTATTCAGTTCAGTTTTACATCAAACTTCTTTGAAGAATTGGTCAAGGGTATAATATAACTGTCAGAGTGCCATTATTCGGCACGAATGGGTCGGCTCAAACGGCGTGATACCACGGCCCAGAATATCACCGTGAAGCAACTCTTACGTTGTGTTTCGCCGCTTGAGTAAGATTACCGAAGACCCAATCCTTCGCCGCTCGTCCCCCATTCTCAATCCTCAAATCCCTTGGTCCTAAATCCCTAATAACCCACAAGAGGTTTTGGTATACGAGTGTCCATTGGCGGTGCCGATTGCTTACCATCAGGTAATCCGTCTGCGTGTTTGATGATCTATGCCATAAAAATATATTTAAAGAACGCTGCACATTTAAATCATGAAATTCGAGACACAATACAATAACAATATATGAGCGAAGGCCCCGAATGCGTTCGCGCATTTGGGGTTTGCTATGCGAGACCAACCCATAGCCAGACACTTAACTTAATAATATTGTCTTGATTCATAATTTTACTTGCACAAAATTAGGTCACCCACAGTAATTACAATCAATCAACTGGTTTACAAAAACACATTCAAGTTACTCTAGAATTTTCTCAAAGAAAATTTCGATTTGTTTTTATTATGAGAACACGAGCAAAAGTACCTTCCGGTGAAACTCCTAAGAATCAGCTAACCGCAACGGACTAGTTTGAGCGCATACGTTTACCATATTCCTTCCATTATGTAAAATAAAAAGCAACTTTTTAAAAACACTCGTACAATGTAAGTGCTTTCTTTCTCTTTCAGCTTATACGCATATAATATAGTATATATGTCCCAGTCAACTTCTCAAAAAAGCCTTTAAACTAATCAGCTATCCCTTCGATCGCAGTGTAATTTGTGTCACTTTTCTGGCTTCCATTTTCAGACATAAAATCATCTCATAAAACATGCCTTTGCGTCAAATTTTTATGGGTTTGCTGACGGATTACTTGATGAATGAAGTCGGCCCAATACCGGAAAAGGTACAAGCGCATTGCCAACCTTTTGGGGATTATGAATTTGAAGATTGAGGGTTTGGGAATTTGAGATAGGAAGATCCGAGATGAGGTGGTATTTGACGACTTCTGTGCGGTTCACGGTTCTAAGCTAACCTAATCTACCATTCTGGTAGCAAATCGATATCGTGACAATCCCTTCACCCTTCAACATACAGCGTGAATGAGAAATTTAGCCAATCAATCAAACGGCTAGTCATTCACGACGTTGGTTGTACGACTAATTTAATTATTTGGCTGCGTCATATATAGGTATATGGACCTTCAATTGGCGAAAAGTAGCGATGATAAATTTTAATCATTACAGTTTTAAGTTATCACTTTACTAAAACGATGGTTTTCTACTAACTGTATCGCCCCAAAAGTCACTGAAGGTACCTTTTTTATAATCTGTACACAAGCAAAAAAAAATTAAACAAACTAGACAACACGGAAACAACAGTCAATGAAACAATGAAACAATGAATTTATTTTTGCAAATAGGCCTTAAAACGGCACTTTTACACGTCAAATTATATGTGAAAAACTAGATGAAGCCGGCATTTCCTATCTGACTACTCTGAGAAGAAATGCCGAAACAAACTCAGAGGTCAGTCTCTTTTCAAGTCCAGACAATATAAAATAACATAATGTGAGAGAACCGTGCAAGTTCATTCTGTAGTGGTCTTTTGAGGAAAGAACCACACCAGTTTAAGTGGACCCGTTCTGAAGACAGGCACGCAAGTGTCAGTTTGCAACCATATAGCTAGTGCTGTTGAGTTGTCCGACGAACAATACCGATCAAAAGAACATTTGGGTGGGTCGCGCAAGTACTCAAACTGTCAGAACGCAGATGACTGGTGATAAAAAAGCACGACAAATCTCACACGGTCCTTACACTAACAATAAATATAAAATAATAAAAATGTCAACAAATAAATAAAAAAAAAAATGTCAAATAAAAAATAGAAATGTCACAATAGGTGATCATGTCATTGTATAAAAAAATAAAATAAACGTAATGTCAAATTGTATATAAAAGTGTAACTTATGTTACAAACATGTCAACATGACCTGTGCAGACATTACAGCGGCTCATTCCCAAGCCTGACTATCCTCTAAGTAGTCTTTTATTTTATAAAATGCTTTACAGCAAAGTTTAGCCTTTATTACACTTTTAAATTTATTGAGGCTCAAATTTTGAATATCGCTAGGAATTTTATTGTAAAAGCGTATACATTGACACCTAAACGAACTACTTATTTTCTGAAGCCTGGAGGCAGGCACAACATATTTGTTTTTCCCCCTCGTGTTGATATTATGTATATCACTATATTTCTTAAATAAGCTTTTGTTTTTATGAGCGTGAATTACATTTTCATAAATATATTGAGAGGCAACTGTCATTATTTTAGATTCCTTAAATAATTCTCTGAGCGAATGCCTCGGACTAAGATTATAGATTGATCGAATAGCCCTTTTCTGCAGAACAAAAATAGACTGGATGTCAGCAGCATTCCCCCACAACAAAATACCGTATGACATGATGCTGTGGAAATAACCAAAATAAACTAACCGCGCTGTATCTATATCTGTTAAATTTCTAATTTTTTTAACGGCATATGCTGCAGAACTGAGCTTCTTCGACAAGCCATCTATATGTGGGCCCCACTGGAGCTTAGCGTCCAGGGTTATACCTAAAAAGACAGTTGTATCTACAGGACTCAACTCCTCGCCCTTGACAAGCACACTGGTTTTTATCTGTTTAACATTTGGTGTTGTGAATTTAATACATTTAGTTTTAGTTTTGTTTAGTAATAAGTTATTCACACCAAACCAGTGAACTATTTCTGAGAGAGCACTGTTTACATTGTCAATTAATGATTGTCGTCGTCTGAGTTTGAATAATAGTGAGGTATCATCAGCAAACAGCACTATCTCGTGTTTATCCCTTACAAGGTAAGGCAAGTCATTAATATAGATAAGAAATAAAAACGGGCCGAGAATAGAACCCTGCGGAACACCCATCTTCACAACAGACCCGGCAGAAACCATTCCGTTTACTTCGACTCTCTGAACCCTATTACTCAGGTATGAGGTAAGAAGGTCCAGAGATGCACCTCTAATTCCGTAATGGGAAAGCTTCCTGATCAGTGTATCATGAAGCACGCAATCGAACGCCTTGGATAAATCACAAAATATTCCCAAAGCGTCGCTTGAGTCCTCCCATGCGTCGTAAATATGATTAAGAAGTTCAACACCGGCATCAGTTGTTGAACGACCCCTTGTAAATCCGAACTGCTTCGCATGTAATAATTTATTTCTATTAAAAAATCTTTGCATTTGATCTAAAATGATTTTTTCAAAAATTTTACTGAACGTAGGTAGTACTGAAATAGGTCTAAAGTTAGTGGGGTCAGAAGTACTACCTGATTTAAATAATGGAATTATTTTACTACATTTCATAAGATCAGGAAACACACCACAGTCAATACATTTATTAAAGATTTGAGCCAATACAGGTGCTACAATAGTTATTACAGAGCTTGTAATGTACACAGAATTACCCCATAGATCTGCAGTCTTTTTGTTATTCAAAGTATTAAAGATTTTAACAATGTCTTTGTTATCTATGTGTTTGAAGGAAAACCCTGAATCGCAAGCTACAACATGTTCTTTGAGTAAAGACTCTGCAACAGTGGGAGATGAATTCAGTGACTTTGTAGTGGATACAGGAATGTCGGAAAAGAAATGTTCAAAAGCAGTTGCAATTTCTACATCCGCTTTTATTAACTTATTATCAATTACTAGACTATGTTGACTAATTCTTTTTTTAGACCTTCCTGCCTCACTGTTGATAATGTTCCAAGTGTCTTTGATAACATTGGTACTGTTCTTTATCTTAGAGCTTAAGAATAGAGATTTTGCAATAGAGCAAACTTTTTTAAATAATTTAGAATAGTTTTTTACATATTCACTGAATTCAACAGTATTAATATATGTCCGCTCATTATAGAGCTCATAGAGGCGATTTCTACTCTTATAGATACCAGTGGTTGCCCAATCACCAAAAGACACATTGCTATTAGCTGGAATAGTTTTATCTGTAAAAGTAGACTTAAACTCTGTTAGGTACATTTTAAAAAACTTATCATATAAAGTGTTAGAATTCTTATAATTCAACAACAAAGGCAATTTGTTGCTGAGTTTAGCTTTGAAAAATTCAATGCGTCTTTTAGTCTTCGGATTAACTGTGATAAATTGTTTTGACACTATATTTATTTCATTTGTTAAAGAAATTAACTGACCACAATGATCGGAATCAAGTACTGAAATTATTTCTTTGTTAACTGGCACAATGTCGGTATAAATATTGTCCAGGCAAGTGGCACTAGTGGGTGTTATCCTAGTTGGCTCCAGAAACAAATTCGCAAGGTTGTATGAAGAAAATAAACTTACAATTTTTGTGCTTAAACTACATTTTTCTAATAAATTTATATTAAAATCACCACATGTAATGATGGATTTCTTTGAATTTGTAAGTTTACTTAATACTTCATCCATTACTGTTTCAAAACAGTCATACAAACCTGAAGGTGGTCTATACACGCTTAATACAATAAACCGCTCCAATTCCACACAGGCTATTTCAACAGTACGCTCAACAGAGTAACTAACTATATCTTTGCGATCTTTGAATTTAAGCTGATTACTTATCAGTATAAGTGAGCCACCATGTATAGCGTTTACTCTGCTGAACGAGCTACCAATCTGGTGCTTACCAAAATTGAACATGAGCTGATGAGGTTTTAGCCAATGTTCAGGTATACACAAAATATCCACATTATTACAATTTAAAAATAACTCAATTTCTAATTCTTTGCTCATAAAGCCTTGAATATTTTGGTGAACCAGATTAATAACCTCGAGTCAATTTCTGTTCTCACATTGCATTAACAAACACAATTAACTATGTAGATGAAACCTTCTACATAGGTACATAAACGAAACGGTGACATTTGCCAAATTTTCAAAAGCAATCTCCATTTTTGAAGTAGCGAACAATAAAAATGGCCGCCGCTTCCGAACACATCTTGCCAGTTTGAAATAATGATATCGCCTTTGGCAGCACATGTTGTTACTTTAGGACCAAAAGATGTCGCGATTTTGCGTTGGTGGAAAAATTTAAAAAGCAAAATTGTTAGCCAACTGTTCGGGGCAGACGGTCGAAAAAATATTATTAATTGTATTGCACTTGGCTCGATATTTTCTCTTTGTATTTAAAAGGATTAGCCGTATTACATTTTTGTATTATTATTTTTGTTTTGAGCCACTGGGTCAGTAGTTACGAATTCGAATGGTGTGTAAATGAGTGTTTTGGGTATTTTTGTGTTTTTTTTTTGTCAAGGGAAAATCATCTAATGACTTCTCCCGCCCATGGTAAGGCGAGAGAGAGTGTCAGACTCTTACTGACTAAATACGCCCCCGTTCCTTCTCCTGCTCTGGGCCGAGGTCGCGGTGCCTCATTGCGCTTACCCCGCAGCCCCAGCTGAACATCAGGAATGTCGCCTTCTGCGGCGGCTGGGGTGCGAGGAGGATAAAAAAAAAGTAGAATATTTTTCATTTGGTTTGAAAGTTTCATTGTTTGAACTCAGTGCTTTTTACATTTCGAATAACATCTAAGTACTTATCATCACTATCATCATCAGTCTGTCCAGTGCAGGACATATGCCAATTGCAGGCCACTGAGCTGGACGATCAGGTCTTCCATTCAACAATTGCCAGCCACCCTACGGATAGTATATACCCGGCTGACGACCTACCACTCAAAGAACGTCTACCCCAACGGTCATCGGATTTTCGATTAACGTGAGTGACCTTGCCTATTATGTTGCCCATTTCAGTATGCTAATCCTAACTACTTATAGAAGGTCCTTTGAAGTTTCATTTTAAAACAGAAGTGAGCTATTGATTAATTTGAAAAACGAACAAGCAAAGCAAGTATGTACTTTTAATTTTCAAAATATTTTGTTAAACAATACATAATTAAATTAAACAGTGGCTAAAACTGACACCCCTAAAACTCTTAAAATGCAAAAATATCAGCGGTTACACCCCTGACACCTTACTTTTTGAACGAGGAAAAAAAATATAAAAAAAAATGTTTGAACCGTGACCTATTTTCCAGCGTTATTTAGCAAATTACGCTATCTTTCGTCTTTAACAAAAAAAAAGATGTACAAAGGAAGAATATTTTAAAAATTTTACATCCCCGAAAGTGAACATTAATTCATAATCATCAGCTCTGCTTTTGCTTATTACGAATTAATGCGTTTATTGAATGCGGTTGAAAATTTGGCTTTCTTAAAAATATACCAAAGTTTTTGTTAGGATAAGACATCTTATCTCAGTTTCAAAGTTCTGGACAAAGCTTAGGTATCTTATCGTATTTTTTTAATATCAACGCTATTGTTCCTGAATTAGATGCTATTTTTGAGGGGAGAAAATCATCAAATCACTTTTCCTTTCTCCCAGGATGGGGCAAGAGGGAGTGTCAGACACTTACTAAAACCATCTCGTTCCTATTCCTGCTCTAAGCCGGGGCCGCGGTAGATTGCACCAGCAATCCGACTGAACATCGACCCTGTTGGGCCCTATCTGTGGTAGCTTGGTGACTATGATTGTAGAGCTTGCACCAGCCACCCTGGCTGAAGATCGATTCTGTTGGGCGCCATCTGTGGTAGCTTGGTGACTATGATTATAGCGCTTGCACCAGAAACTCCGGCTCAACATCGACCCTATTGGGCATCTGTAGCAGTGTGGTGACTATCTGAGGCGCGGGTGGCGCTACGTACGTGCCATACGCTTATTGAGAGCTCCTTAAACCTTAATCCTGGCTCTCCGTTCGCAGACCCACACTTACGGCAGTAAGTTCAATGACATTAAGACATACTATTGTACACATATACACAACACAAAGAAGTCAAAGTACCAGTTCTTTTAAACTGAACTTGAAATCGCAACTCAGAATTGTCTGATTAACTAAACTGTTCAAGTTACATCCAAAGCAAAAATTTAAGTAATTACCGACAGCTGAGTTAACCAATTTAAATAACAAATTCACGAATTGAAATTTCGCGTTCCGTTTCTTGATTCGAAAATGAGGCAGATAAGATTAGGATCGAGCTCTCGTATTTGATAGAATAGGATAAAATAGAATATTTTTATTTGGTAGGTATTGAAAATTAAAAATAAAGATTTGTGGTGTACTTGTACATACATTTAGAACGCAATGTTTTGTCATTAAGATATACTGGTAGTAAAGAAAAAAAAAGGATAATTCAAGTGTTCATCCAAAGAGAAGTAACATTTTTTAGTTAATACTGCCTGAAGAGCACTTTTGAATTTTCTAACTTTAATGGGTGAAAGTAACCAGTTGTTTTAGAAATCATTAAAGTTCAGCAGTGTCAATCTTGTGCCTAATAATTACTGATCTTGTATGATTGGTTGACGTTTGGTTTGATTTCTGGATGATTAAGATTTAAGTGTGGGAGAGCCATGCTTCGGCACGAATGGGTCGGCTCGATCGGAGCGATACCACGGCCTCACAGAAAACCGGCGTGAAACAAACACAGTATTGTGTTTCGCCGTGTAAGTGAGGTTACCGGAGGCCCAATCCTTTCCTCTTTCCCAATCCCTCCCCAGTCCCTAAATCTCCAAATCCCTCATCCCTAAAAGGTCGGCAAAGCACTCGTAACTCCTTCGTTGCGGGTGTCTATGTCCACGCGTTTGGCGATGTATTACATAAAAAAATGATGTTAAAAATCTTGTTGAAAATATTTTTGCCTTTTGCCTGTGGTTTAGCAATTAGATAACAACTTGTATCTATTGATGTTATTTCGTTTTCGCTTTGATTTAACCTTTCAATCGTAGATATTCGACACAACAGAAGGACAATTAGTTGCGCGAACGCCAGCGTTCGCTTGGGGTTTGATGAATTAAGTAGTAGTATGGTATTTTCTATTCTTATATTTATGGTTTATGTAGTATTATTATTATATTTTTGTAAACTAAACTGGAGTAAGTAAAGCTATATCTTCTCATTCGATGCAGATAAAAATATGTTCTATTTTTATTAAATAATCTTTGTCTATTGATTCACCCCTCTCTTCCCTCCCGGAGGCGAAAGTACAGTTTTTTTTTACTTCCTACAAAGATCAAAGGTAGAATATTAAAGATTTTTTGTTCTGTCACAACTCGATTACGCATTCAGTTCTAATTTTGAATGGGAGTAAATATTAATTCTTTAATAATTGAGCGATTCATTCACCGTCTTCCTGGTTTTGTTTTATTTTGTTCTATTTTTTAATTTTTATGAAGAAATATTTTTTGTAATGGAGGCTACCCTTTTGGAATTGTAGGCGTTATAAATCACATACTTTGTATATATTTTTTATGAATACTGCTTATTACATTAATATTGTGCCTTTAATAAAATCTAGGATTGATAAATCACCATTACAAAACTAATTTAATTGTGATAGACCTATGTTTCGGCACGAATGGCCCGGATCAACCGGAGCGATACCATTGTCCCCCAGAAAACCGGCGTGAAACCACCATAGCATTGTTTTTCACCGTGTGAATGAGGTTACTGTAGGCGCAATTGTTGCCCTCCGAACCACATATCCCAAAAATGCTGGCAACACACTTGTAACTGTCCTGGTGATGCGGACGCCCATGGAAGGTGCCGATTGTTTACCATAGGTATTACAATGTTCTTTTTTAAGGTATAAGTCATCAAACGAGCAGACGGATTACATGATGGTAAGCAATCGGCGCCGCCCATGGACACCCGCAACACCAAAGGAGTCACGAGTGCGTTGCCGGCCTTTTGGGGATAGAGGTTACGGATATAAGAATCGGGAAGGGATAGGGGAAGGGGAGGGGATTGGGCCTCCAGTAACCTCACTCACACGGCGAAAACAACGCTGTGGTTGTTTCACGCCGGTATTCGGTGAGGCCGTGGTATTATTCCGGTCGAGCCGACCCATTCGTGCCGAAGCTTAGCTCTCCCACACTTGTTCGTTCGCCGTCGTAACATATAAAATAATGTCTATCTATGAGAATCGCAACAGTAAATACCAGTGACACATAAATGGGCATGCCGTAATCCTATTTTGATGCATCAAAGGAAAGTAATATTAATGTTAGAAGTAAGAAACTCAATTATGTAACAAAGATAAATCTTGTAAGAGATTGATAGGAGCGAGGCGGATTGATCGCCCCCTAGCGGGGAAGTCGCGAACTTTAATTACGAAACACTTGTGTATTTGAATTGAGACACATGATAATGTAAATTATTGTATTGTATGTTAGTTTTGTTTAATAGAAGGACTAGAAGAGGGTAGTTTGGCAGACAAATGTTTTTTTTTTTAGTTGTGGATAGGAAATCAAGTTTCTTCCCTCTCCAAGGATAAGGTGAGAGGAAGTATCAGACTCATACTGACTAAAAACCTCAACGTTCCTTCTCCTGTTCCAGGTTCCCGGCTGAACATCGACCTTGTAGAGCCCCGTCTGTGGTAGTCTAATGGCTTTTTGAGAGGCACGCGAAACGCTATGCTCTGCAGTTGAATGGTTGGAAATGCGTCTATCAAAAAAAGGGCCTATGGTTCGATGGCTCTGTAGTATCTAAGTTAGTGTTTTTATGGTATTTTTAGGTTCTTAGTAAATTAGTCAGTAATAACCAAGAAATTTGAATTTAGTCCACTATTTGAGACAAGACCCATCCCTTATTGTATAGCCATAATAAGATAAGTTGCTGCCTATGTCCACCTCTGTCTATCCCATTGAGTATGAAAAAGACAAAACATGTGTAATGTAAACTATCTGAAAACATTTAACAGGCTAACCCTCATATATGAGAAAGAGAAAACAGACAAATATAACCTTTATAACATAAAACACAAAGATTTATATTCAAAAGCCTAATTTAAACTAACTCCTCTAAACTCGACGCCAGAAAATAACAGTAAACTGTGAAACGTTGAACAAAAACAATAAATTGCCGGCCAGTGCGCAATCATGCAAGCGCACGCGAGAAATTACCAACGACCCGCCATTGGAGCAATCACGCGATGCATTTTACAATTTTGCAATACTTTAGCCGGTTATCCTTTTACAGTTGCAGCTTGCACCCAAAATGGGTGGTTTTTTGCTGAAATGCTACTATATTTATTTGATTAATGAGTACACTGGATATCTCTTTATTATTATAAAGCTGAAGCTGCTTGTTGTCCTACTCTTTTTGTGTTATATTCCACTAGCTACTCTCGCGCGGTTTCACCCGCTGTTCGGGTCCATTTAATCGTAGCGTGATGTTTTATAGGCTAGAGCACTCAGGACCATTGTAGATATCTATCATTGAAACAATTTTGGCAATCCGACCAGCGGTTCCAACGATTACCCCCTACATACAAACTTACAAATTTTACCTCTTTATAATATAAGTATAGATTTATCAAAAAAAAGATCATGCTACGACCCGACTCGATTCCTATCGAGCAGCAATAGTAAAAATGTCTTGCTCGTTTTTAAAAGTTTTAAAGCATGACAGTGAGGATTCTTAGCCTGGCAAGTACTAATGTCACTTTTCCGAGCTTTCTAAGTGTATTAAGATTACTGACATGCTGTGGAATAACCTTGACTTATAACCTCTAATTTAATATTTGGAATCGCTTATCCACCTTGAGATGGCACACTGTCTACTGCCCATACCTTATCTGTGTGTCAGAGACTTTTCCTCAGCAGTAAGTATGTATAGGTTGATAATGATGTTACATATTATTTTGTTCTCTGAGATGATGGCAACTACGCTATTGTCGTGTTTTTAGCCTGAGATAATCTGATTTTATTGAAAATAATGACTTACTTACAAAAAATAACTGAAAATAGCTCTACTAGTTTCAAGTCGCAACGGGATTCTCAGCCAACTGATTTGGATGCGCAACGTCTCTTTCGCTCTCTCGTAAAATTTTGATTTTGGTTTTAAATACGACTGTTCAGTGGCTGTGTAGTGTATTATATTTAGTTGGGTTTTAAATAAACCCAATGTGAAACGTGTCAGAGCTACCAACTCTAACTAAACATGGTCCGTTTACAAGCACCTTCTGGGAAAGTAGAAATCCGATTAAAAATTCGTTACACCTGATAGTACTTTCCACTATCACGCGACGACATTTACAAACAGAACACGCTAGTGAAAATGTAGTGAAGTGTACGAAAGTACATATTATATAAGTGCAAGAACATTGAATCTTATAGTTTTATAAAATTTATATGATACTATATTTTACCTAAGCCTCTTCTTTTAATACTAGATGCAGCAGGGTACCGATTATATAATAAGACTAACACGAAAGGGTAGGTGAAAAATGATCAAAAATCGTCGATTCGAGCAGATTAGCACAGTTGGAATGGCCGTGGGTTTTTTATGGAGGAAAAATCATCGAATGACTTCTCTCGCCCAGGATATGGCGAGAGAGAGTACCAGGCCCTTGTACTGCTAAAACCCCCTCACCCCTGTTCTTTCTCCTGGTCTATAGTGATAGTCCCCTCACGCGCACCATCTTTTCCTTTGCAAGAAACTAGTGATGCGCCTCAAAGTGCCAATAGTTAGACGGGATTGCAGGTCAAGCGCAATGAGGCACCTCGGCCTGAAGCAGAAGGAAGAACGGGATAGTTTTTGAGTCATTAAGAGTCTGATACCCCTTCTCACCTAGAGTCATTTAATGGTATTCCTCCCTCAAAAAACAAAAAGGCGCAATTTCATAATCCATCGTTACTAAAAACCTTAATGAAACTTTATTCCATCCTGGTGCAACTACTCAACCAACAAAAATGTCTGACAAGCGTTTCTAGCCGGCAGATTAAGCTCACTTATAAGCACTATTAAAAAATTACGCATGCAATAATACTGTTAAACATATCTGAACTGAACGTACATGGGTAAGTACCGTTTTGTAAACCAAGCCTTAGTTAATAGCCAAACCAGTAACTACCAACAACTGCCGGCAATTAGCCGTTGAAACTCAATTACATGAACAACTTTGAAGAAAAGTGGCCCACATCGTATGTAGGTATAATTTTGCTTACACGAACATTAATATGGAAATTGTTCTTAATACATAAATAACTACCTACATAGAAGTAGTTGGCAGACAAAAACTGTATTTATCGCTAATCTTTCTGCCTCGCACTGCAAAGCAAATCTGTAGAATAAACTGTCATCGGTGCTATTTTCGAACCGATACGACCTTCTTCAAGAAATTGTCTTACTTCTTCATAGATAGATCCGGCAACGCTTTTGTCACTCCTCTGTTGTTAGGGAGGTTAAAAGACGTAGGTTGCTTGCCATCATATTCCATTTTTGTTTTTGTGTATTTGCTTTTTTTAACATTATATTTATCTGTGTTGTGGATGCGTTTTTAAATTGTTGTTCGGGTCTGGGCGTGATATGTATGTGAAATTTTATGTTCGTAAACGCACCCACGACACGAAGAAAATCCTAAAAAAACAATGAGTTTTAACATTTGTAGGTTCGTATGTAGAGTCCGGGCGTCGGGGATCGAGAGATGATCTCCGGCCACCATAAGCGTGGGTAGCGTTCGAGCGTACGGCGCGTAGCGTTCCGTGCGCGCCTTAAAGAGCCAATAGACCACCACAGAAGGGTCCTATAGAGCTGATGTTCATCCAGGGTTGCGTGCGAGTCACCGCGGCCTCGGCCCAGAGCAGGAGAAGGAACGGGGTTGTTTTTAGTCGGTAAGAGTCTGACACCCTCTTTCACCTTACCCTGGGCGGGAGAAGTCATTTGTTGACTTTCTACTGACAAAAAAAAAGTTTGTATGTATGGGGTAATTTTTGGGGCCGCTGGTTTCCCTAATCAGATTTCCAAAATTCTTTCACTGGGACAAAACTACAATCTTCTTGAGGAATATTAATTATACTTGATTTGCGTATATTATCATATAAAAGAATACAAAATTAAATGACTTCATACAAAATTACCTCTGCTATTATTAGAATACCGCGTAAATATTTACTGGTACATAGAAATTGCCATCTCAGCTGCACAGCGTTTGTCTCAGTTATTTATTATTATTGTTCGATATAAGACGTCAAAGTTTCGCATACGTAGTACCTCATTTCATAACTAGATGGTAACTATTGCATGGTACAAGTTATAAGAAATAGTGGTTGAATAATAATTTATGAATTACATGGGCAGTATAAAACAAAGTCACTTTCTCTGTCCCTTTATCCCTATGTACGCTTAAATTTTTAAATCTACGAACCGGACTTTGGTGCAGTTTTTTAATAGATAGATTTGATTGAACAGGAAGTTATTATTTCATCCATTACATAGTGGAGAAAATAGTATTAGCCCCACCATTATGGAGCCGGGGCGGGCCGCAAGTAAATTATAAAACTTTTATATAATAATATCACAACTCCTTTTTCAAAAAGGCCGGTAACACGTTTAAGGTTTTTTTTGTGAGGGGAAGATCATCAAATGACATCTCCTGCCCAGGGTCGGGCGGAAGGGAGTGTCAGACTCTTACTGACTAAAAACCCCCATGTTCTTTTCTCCTGCTCTGGGCCGATGCCGCGGTGCCTCATTGCGCTTACCCCGCAACCCCGGCTGAACATCAGCCCTATGGGGCCCCGTCTGTTACACGTTTAAGGCTACGTGTATGAATATGTGGTATGTCTCGTGGCATGACTTGTGTTCGTCGTACATTGCAGTGGAAGACCATTTCATCGCAATGTATGATGGACCAACCACACGACGCGCTGGCAATGCAACGCGTCCCAGTAAATCAGACCTAAATCGTTCGGTGTTGCGGCTATGGAAGGCCGTTTACGAATCCCACTTAGTATAATAAAAATTTCTGATAACATAAGGAATTATTTTAAAGCGTAATCATAGATAAAACATAAAATATACATTGGATGACGATGATATAATTATATTATATAATTATATTTGCTGAAAAAAATGTGCACCCAACTATTTGTTCCCAGAAATTACTTTAATATGATTTTTGCAACATATTCTGTATCTTAATAACCCGCTTCGCGTTTATCACTTGACCCACAAACGGTAGAAAATTTATCGGGACGGTTATGTGCGCCTTGTCGCTTGAAAACTTACGGAAGAAATATTCTGATTCGTTTATTGCGGTTTGTAAATATAAATATTTTATTTTGACAATACTGATTTATTTATATAAATAGTAAAAATTAATCATGCTTGTTTATTTACTTCTGGTTACAGCCGAGTTCTTATAAATATCCACACCTACGTAACGTGTCGGCTTTTAATCTTGAAGGGGTTGGTCAATCGGTTTAAACTGTGTCTTTCCTTCCAAAATTCCAAATACCAAAAGATTTGACATTCGTTTAGAGCAAAGCGTCGAAAGCGTCAAGTAAATTTGCAGCATGACTAACGTACCTATAAAAAAGTAAACTAATCTAATATAAACTTTATATCATAAACAAAGGGCTACCATTTTATAAGCTCAATAATGTACCTCGACCCCGGCTCTGAGCGTGCAGAAAGAACGGTGTGTCTCTCACTCTAGTCACTCCACCTAATGGAAAAGAAATTGGAGATTTTTTTTAGTGAGGGAAAGGCATTAAATTACTTCTCCATCTCCAGAGTGTCAGACTCTTACTGACTAAAAACCCCCCCTGTTCCTTCTCCTGCTCTGGGCCGAGGTCGCGGTGCCTCATTGCGCTTACCCCGCAACCCCGGCTGAACATCAGCCCTATAGGGCCCCGTCTGTGGTGGTCTGTTGGCTCTTTGAGGCGCGCGCGGAACGCTACGCGCCGTACGTTCGGGTCTGGTTCTGGTCGGGCGGCGATCTACTCTTACTCGCCGACCGCAGACCCGCGCTTACGGGCCGCCTCCCTCTTTGCGAGCACAACTGCTTCACAGAAGGAGGATACGGCGTCCCAGTTCCTCTCACTCCGCACCATGGCCTCGGCTAAGGCTGGACGCGAGAGGTGTTTTGCATGGGTGCAATGCTGATACGAATTTTCTCCACTATTTAATAGATGTGTACATATAATCACTCTATCTATTAAAACCAAGCGCATTAAAATCCATTACGTAGTTTTGAAGATTTAAGCATACATAAGGATATAAGGAGAGAGAAAGCGACTTTGTTTTATACTATGTAGTGGTGAAGCACAAAAATGGGATTAACACATTCATGAACACACGTTATGTGGTCGAACAAACCACATGCGTGGCTTCTCACAGGTGCTGGTGTCAAAATCGCGTTCTCTCTCTCTCTCTCTCTCTCTCTCTCTCTCTCTCTCTCTCTCTCTGGGTACGACCACGATTACATTTTTATGAGTACAACAGAGACAAATATATACAATTAGCTACTCTCACGCGGTTTCACCTGCGGCTCGGCTCCATTTGATCGCAGCGTGATGTTTAATAGCCTATAGCACTCAGGAACATTGTAGCTATCTATCAGTGAAAGAATTTTGGAAATCCGACCAGTGGTTCCAAAGATTACCCCTACATACAAACTTACAAATTTTACCTCTTTATAATATTGGTATAGATATAGCTTCTCTTACAAAGCTAAGTTTAAAAGCGAAGGTTAAATAAAATGAGGTTGAAAAGGCCTCAATCACATTGGAAAGTTTCAAGCAATTTCTAACAAATGATTTTAACTTTGTCACGAAAAGAACTCGTACGCACTATACAGCTGAAAGTCTACGAAAAATTGGTCTAAAGCGAACATGTTAAGAACCAATTTATTTATAAAATAAACAAAACAAAAAAGCAACACTGAAGAAAAATTACAAATTCACACTCACTTATCACGTTTTCCCATAAAACAAAAGCTGGCAATCTTTCGATAATCATATCTAACAGCCCTTGTATGTCAGCACTCTGATCCGAGCCATAACTGTAACAACATCGTAAATATTATGTGACACGCTTAAAACCATCACAAACTCTCTACATTGATGAAAAAATAAAGTACTATATTTTTTTGTACAGGCATCTAAGTATTTTACTGGAGATTATCGTTGAACTTTATTGTTTTACAAGCTGGTATGAGTATTAAAATTTTCTCATTCATTAGAGAGAAAGAAGCTTGTTAATCTTGGAATTTTTTCTGCTACTTAATAAAAATATGCTTTCTGTAAAAATCAACGCATTAGTTCTCCCGCCTTGAGAAGGGCGGAAAAGAGAGAGAGAATGAGACTCTTACTGACTAAAAACTCTCCCGTTTCTTCTTCGGGTCTGGGCCGAAGATGAAACGCAATATTTTTGTGTAGTACAGCGCTTGCTTAAAAAGGCTTTTTTCGTATTTCCATTTCAAAATAAAACTTTATGTATAGAAGAGCTTAGCTTCGGCACGACTGAGCCGGCTTGACCAGCGTTACACTGGCGTGATACCCTCACAGTGTTGTGTTCCGTCTTGTAGGTGAAGTTATCGCAGGTTCAATCCTTCCCCACTCCACATCCCTCCCAAATACGGTAGGTATTTGAGAGGGGTGTGGAGTGACGACCTTACACTGCCCTAAAATATAAACTCTTTTGCAACTACTTGGATAATCAGTCTGCTCACACACTGTCATAGAAAAATAGTACACAAAGAAAATCAAATAAAATTGCACATTGCTCCCTGCGTAATTAAACGACCACTGAATAAAAAATACAAGTCAAATGACCAAATAAAAGAATAAACAGCAAACTAAATAAATAAAGTATTCAAAGAACCGTATTTAATGATCACAAAACTTTATTGTTGTATCCGAACGGGGCGTAGTTCCATCGTTTTTTATTTTCGAAAAAAAAAACGGCGTCTGCAGACGAAAAAGTTTTTAATTTTCCGTTTCGGGTCCACTGGCACTAATTAAAACTATAGTTAACGCGACCGCTTAACTTCAAATCTGTTATAAAATGCCGTTTGTATTGTTGTCTCGACTTTAGAGGTGTTATTTGTATTAATAATAAACTTTCAATGCCGTGGCTTGATACGTTTGAAATTATTTAAATTAAATTTAGATAATTTTATTAATAGAAATGTTGGATTGTATCTTAATCCTGCCTGCCTGAGTGCCTAAATTCTTTATGAATTTCTAACCATAAAGTGATCACACGCTTTTGCTGACCTATCCCATAAAAAATAAAGTGTTGCTTTTAAATTTTTTAACCATTATTGTTTTCAAAACCCGCCATACCTTTCTAGTTTTCGGTCTATTTATTAAACTCCCCGACCAAACGACAAAGACAACAATATAACGAGTAATTATTATTATACTCACGATAGCCTTACAACCACACCGCATTTTCTTAACATCTATTATAGAATACAAACTTCTTTATCGACTCTCCTTTCTGAACCGATTAAAAAAAAATCAAACCACAACATCTAAATTCGAAATTCGAAACCCGTAACACGATACAAATTGAAAACGAACAATGATTTACAACATCGATTTAATACAAAAGGTTTGCTTTAAAACCGGCGCTGAATGGAATCTAAGCTAACTGGCCACAATAACTCACGGTCTTGTGCGCGAGAAATTAACTACTAACAACTGAGGGAAAATGGCCGCCGAGGTCCTTTATGGTTGCCTCTCAAAAGAGTCCAGACGATCACCTTTTAAAACGGTTCATTTTGCCCCGACGAACGTCGTCGACATGTTGAAAGACCTAAAATTACGCGCCAAGCTTACCGCTTTGCTGGTTTTTTTTCTTCTTCTAAAGTATGTTGGTGTATTGCACAGTTTTGTGGTAGTTTCTAGAATTTTATTTTGAATTTCACGTCCATTTTTCTTATATTTTCTTTAGCAAAATGTACCTTCATTTTATCACGAATTTATACAAGTATTAATTTTGAAATAAAGGTCTAACAGTCACAAATATAAAAGTTAATCAGTGCAAAGGCGTCGACTACGATTCGCAAAATAATTAAGTGATTTAACTGATTATTAAAAAGGAATAAAAAATATTAAGTGCTATTTGGACTTACTAACTTCGAAATTTTAGTCAAGACCCTATTTTTCCACTCCACTATACAAGAAACACAAGATACGCACACTCCTAAACAAATACCAACAGAAAAAAAAACACATCATTTTTCTCACCACGCTACTAAAAGACGTGTACACAAAAACTCACCGCCAGTATTCACCACATAACTGTCACTTCACAAACCATATCACCATCATAGAATCACATTAGATAATTCAGTACCCAGACAGTCCAGCATTATTAAAGGTCAATGGACCTTTGATCAAAGGACTCCAAAGATAATTATGTGCTACAATTTCCTATAAGTTATTGAATGTTCGGTAATGTTAAGGTCGATTGAGTAGTCAAAGATGTGCTATTTTTTGTTACTATTACAGTCTTTTATTTAAATAGCAATGTATTCATCAAACAGCAGAGCGCCAGCGTAATTATGTACCACGTCACCGATCCAGAATGAGAGAAGGAACATGTACAGTACAGTAAAAATCTGTCAGTCTTTCTAAAACCACGTGACTCATCGATGACCTTCAGAAATCTCCATACTGGTACTGGCTAGTTTAGGACTCGTTGGCATGAGACTATGTCACGCTCCTTCATCACCGCCTGGTGTGTGTCCAAAGCTAACGATACACAGAAGAGATGAAGCAAAAAGTATTGGGAACAGTTTCATTTTGGCGATTTTTTTTTGTGGCACATTTTTTGTGAATTACGATACGATTATCACCGTGGTTGGGCAATGAACTGGAACAATTTTTATATGATCTACAAATTGTTGTGTCGGAACTGCATATGATCTGTATGCATTTTTATGATTGTAAAAGTTTTCATTACACAGGCGAAAATACTAGAAATGTGATTAAAAAGAATAAACACCAAAGTAATATGCCATCGCGGCAACGTCGACTTTCCACAGATGTACAATTCAATAATGGTGCGAAACGGTGCCTTCGTTTTGAGTAAGCTTTTTTAAACACCAATCAATAAATTCCTTCAGCTACTGGGGATAAAATTCAGCGAAACTACATGGTAATCTTTTTATGTATTTATTCTTTATTGCACACATTTACACAAATCTACACGAATCAGGCTTATAACCATAGAGTGTTCAATCGGTGGTCATCACACAGGGTGATCTTTTAACCTTTTGAGGCAAATTAAAAAAAACCTGAGAATGTGCAGTATAATGTAATCTTGTAAGATATAACCTAAATCTATTTTTATATTTAATCTAGCTAAGATAAATAGTATAGCATTTGATACTGTATAACTTTTTTATCAATCAAGGCGTTTCTTTGGTGGTCGCCCGGGGAGAGGAGTTCCCATTGAAAATGAAATGATTTATTTTATCTACACTTCCCAATATTTATACTGGTTTCGGGAAATTATATTTTTCCCCAATACCTTAGGCATTCGCTTTATTCTTTAAAAGTTTTGTTTCCATGTACTTTTCATTTGTTTTCGTTTGTCTGAGAGGGCGCCACCTACGCTTTGTGCTATGAATAGATTCTTTACATACCTTTTTGGTTGTGTTAAGTATTTTTTTTAGTAATTGATGTCTTACACCGGCCTTTTTCCTCGATTTTCTTTCGATCATCCTTTTTTATTGACTGGTAAATTATGAAATGAGCTATCCCTGGGTTGGGGAAAAGAAGTGTCAGATTCTTACTGACGTCAAACACCCCGTTCCCATTTCTGCTTCGAGCCAGACCGTGCTAGATTTTTGTGCTTATACTCGTAGCCCTGGACTGAAGATATGTACTTTAACCGACCCATGCTAAAGTGTAAACAAATAATTTTTAGCCCACCAGATTCTTTATGAAGCTAACCCCTTACACTCAACAATGACACTCGTTGCTTCTACCAAAGAGACCTCAATTTAGCCATCTACGAATATAAAGAATGATAAACTCGGGACTGCAATGTAAAAGCAATTTAATTCAAATGAATCAAAGTCCAAAATCAACCGTAGCGACGTCTACAAATAACAGTTTTTAGGACATAAAAGCGAAAGACTTAATACAACTGAGACTCTTCATTAGAGCGACTAGTGAAACAAAACCTTACAAACAACAACAAACAAAATTGAACTCTGTTCTTGAACAACTAAAACCCACTTTCAAATTAAAGCATTTGCAACCATTTTCCCTAAAAGATGTTCAATGAAAATCCAACAGTAACATAGTAAAATTGGGGTTGACTTTCGGTTGTCAAAGCGGAACTATTGTTGAATTGTTCCACATGTATTTCAAAGTAATTTATTGTTTCGTGTCTGTGTGTTTAAACAGATCAAACATATTTATTTACACATGTCTGATTTGTTGTCAATGGTTAGTAAATCAGTGTACTCTTTGTTTGTGTATACTGAAAGCACTCTTATCATTTTAAGCTTAAGGTTGATTTTAAAATATAAATAGGTATTGAAATTATCTCCTGTGGCCGATTGAATTTCAAACTATGGACTATAAAGCGGTTCCTTATTGAAATACATTATATACATACGTAAACTATCCTAATCCTTAAAGGTAAACGGTAAATAGTCACCATACCATAGTTTATATTATAATCAATAATTTCAATGTTAAGATTTGCTAATATTAATGTAGATTGGTCTGAATATTGACATACACTACTGCATTGGGTAATGAAATAAAAAAAAATAACTATGGTAATAGCACTTGAATAAGTTAGAATTATAGAATGTCCAATAAACAGTCTGCCTGACTTTTCTGAGAAGAAACGCCATAACTAACTCAGCAAGTCAGTGCAAGTTCATTGTGTAATGGTGCACTGGTGTGATTCTTCAAAATACTGAAGAATGACACTTCGCTTTTCCTCATTCCTCCCCAATCCATAAACCTCCGAAAACCTAATCAATAAAAGGCTGGCAACACACTCATGTCTTCCCTGGTGTAACGGGTGTCCACGGGCGGCGCTGATTGATAACTGCTGGACATAGGCCTTTCCAATTGCAGGCCACTGAGCTCGATGTTAAGCTCTCTTCATCCGATCACTGCCAGCCAGCCTATGGATATCGTCAGTTCGCCTAGCTGGAGCCTTAAACTATTCTTTGCTAGTTTCGGTCTATGATGATACTCCAGAACACCTCTACCCCAGGGTCATCGGTTCTTTGACAATTGTGATCTGCCCACCCCCACTTCAGTTTGCTAATCCTCTAGGCTATGTTGGAATTCTACGTTTGAAATCGCAAATCCGTCTTGAGTAAGAGTGTAGTGAGTAGTGCTCAAATGAGAAGATTCTCAGCGTGAGAAGAGACCTTTGCTGAGCAGTAGCCATTTATTAGGTGAAAATGATGATGATTAATTGAAATCCCAATCCCTCCTCAATCCCTAAATCTCCAAATCCCAAATCCATAAAAGGTCGGCAACGCACTCGTAACTCCTCCGCGTTGCGAGTGTCCATGGGCGGCGATTGCTTACCATCAGGTAATCCGTCTGCTCGTTTGCCAACCTATTACATACAACTAACTCAAGTGAATTAACTGAGTAAACCTCTACTAGTTTCAGTATTCATAACCAGATAACACATAGGTATGTATTTATATAGTGTGTGACAAAAAGTAGTTTTAACGTAAGTAGGTACAGCGCCATCTACATTCACAACGTATAACAGAAACGGTTTTATGTTACAGCATTACCATCCACTACATCTCCAATATCCATTTACAGACCATTAACGAAAAATACGAAACATTTGTTTATAACAAGTTACGTAACAGGCAAATCGTAGGCAAATTCCTCGATTCAGTCGCAACTTGTTTGTACTGTAAGTGATATTAATTAGCTCGACCTATTTTCGTAGCAAATAATCAAGTAGACTCACAAACATATGGTATATTTGGCGCGGGGATAGTACCATTGGTTCGTACTTTCACGAAGTTATCACTGTGAAAATATTTTTTCGACGAGACTTAGTATTGTAGTATTCATTAACTATTCACTCATCTATGAGCTAGTTGTTAAAAAATTTGTTACAAAGTTGTGCAAACAATAGGACCTATAACTTTAAAAACGTAATTAGGTAGTGAACACTAATTACTATAACAAAAACCATAATAAAAAATTTAACCATAAGACAAGTAGTGTTTTCAAAACAAAAAACGACTAGAAAGTACCGTTTAAAAAGTATTGAAAATCATCCAATGACTTCCCCCGCTCTAGGTAGAGTAAGAGATAAGATCCGGCTTTTGCTGACGAAAAACTACCCCGTTCCTTTTTTTGCTCCGAACCACGATATGTACCTCATTGCTCTTTTCTCGCAACCATGCTTCTTTATGTGATTGAACGGCAAAACAGCAGACCGATTGGGGGACTAGGATTTTGGAGATTTTGGGATTGGAGAAGGGGAAGGATTGAACTCTCTCGGCGAAACGCACACCGGTTTTCTGTGAGGCCGTGGTATCACTTAGGTCGAGCCGACCCATTCGTTTTTAAACGTGGCTCTCTAACAGATGTGTTGGTAACTCGATAATACGTCACTACTTCACGAACCAATAGTACCGCCAAAACAAATATTCGCTTCAGAAGAAGTTGGCAAATCAATTTGAAAGTTGAGCCGCGCGCACTTTCACGTAATTTACTCGATCGCACACACTTTCTGTATTCATTTCGACTTACGTGACGATACGCATGTTTTGTTCCGTAAACGTTACGAGTTAACTTTTTTTTTATATAGAGATGTAAAGAAATTGCACGCTGTTGTTGAAAAGTGCTGAATGACATTAGATGTATGAGCCATCTTTTATTAAATGGAATAAACTCTACTAATAAGTGTGGGAGAGCTATGCTTCGGAACGAAAGGGTCCACTCGACCTGAGCGATACTACGGCCTTACAGAAAATCGGCGTGAAACATCCACAGTGTTAAGTTTCACCGTGTAAGTCAGGTTACCCACTCATCCCCCTCCCTCTAATTCCCAAAAGGCGATGCACACGTGACTCCTTTGGTGTTACAGGTGTTCATGGGCGGCGCCGATTGATTACCGAGGTAGCTAGTCTACCCGTCTGAAGTCGTTTCGTCGTTTATATTTTATATTTTTTTATTAATAAGTTATTCAGAATATTGACATACACTATTTTATTAAAATGACCAATAAAACAGTTTTATTTGGTGGTGGTATTTCACGTCAAAACTGCTGAACGGAACTGATTCAAAATTAGGATGGAGATACGACTCCAGGATAACAGTCATTATGGTTACTTTTACCCGGCACTAGGGGTAAAGCCACTGAAAGACACTAGTACGACATAATGCCTTTCCTCATAATCAACTAAGAGATAAGCAGAGGCATATAAACAATGACATAATACACACAATAAAACCAAATTTTTACAAATAAATTTTGACTATTTCTTCCAAATTTTGGAATGTTAAAAAAACTAAAACCAATTAAATCGACCAAAGAAATGAAACAATCGAAAAAATAAAGATAAAATATTTATAAAACTATTAAATTCCTGTCAATATAAATAAAATCCGAATCCAAATTAAATATTAATAACATCCCGAAGTGATAGTACATAGTTCCGATTTTCCGGAAAATTCCATGTCCACGTAAAAAGCTGAAGTATTTACGAAGCTATGCCATGTATGCTGGGCCACGAAGTGTGGAGTACACTGCCCTATAACTCTACCACAACGACGTGTCATTACTAGAAGTGGCTATTAATTTATTAACATGTATGTTTAAATTAATAATGTTTTATCTATATAACTAATCTTTTTAAGATGTTCGTAGTGCAAAAAATAACATAGTATAATTCGGGTGAAAACATCGATAAGTGCTAGTATTTTATTATTTCTCTATATTAAGTTGTTTAATAAACTTCATGGTCGTAAACGAGCTTGTGTTGAAAAAACGTTGGAATCTTTTATGTGCCTATATTTTAATTATCTTTGGTTGCTACAAATTTGCTAGACAAGCCCATATTTACTATATGTAGAGACATATATGACACAATAGCATTATATATAACACAATCACTTTAAAATTATCTGGTCTGACCATTATTGGTTCATGAGAAAAGCATATACAATCTATTACAATAACAAAGAGGATCGATACAAAAAACAGAACAAAACAACAACTAGGTACATATGCAATCAGAAATAACCCACAATCCAAAAACACATAACCAATAAAATTCTACGATCCAGAACGAAAATAAAAGCGCTTCTATATTTCTAATTCTTAGACAACATGCCACAGGCTGGCAGAATGCCAGTGGCTTAAAATCCGCCTGTATCTCACGTTGGACCATTTGTCCTACGATAACATAGGCACAAATTAACCAAATTACTGTAACTTACTGTCGCCAGTGTACAACTACTGCCTTTTAAAATATTGCGGGGTGACACGATGTATGTTTGCATGTTTGTTCTTAGACATATTTGTTCGTTGCGTTGTTGTAGTGTTTAGGAAATACGCTGCCTAGTATGCTGAAGGCACGCTGTGGAATCTATTATAGATTTAGTTTTGGCTTTATATGTTTTTGAGACTTTCACAGTCATCAAATAAAGACATCTTGCCCTGAGTTGCTAATGAATTTTGTCAAGAAAGCATCCAACATATTTAAATATATTTTTACTGTAGCATGAAATCATCAATAGACTCCTGTACTAAGTCGGACGAGATCCTTCTCGTCCGTCCGTCGTGTCAGACGCTTACTGACTAAAACCTGTTAACTGTTCCTTTTCCTACCCTGAACCTGTGTCGTGAAACATAATATCGCTTGCACCTGCAACCCCAGCTGGATAAAGGTCAACATACAAAAATGTGTAATTAATTATATGATTATGTGTACTTAATTTTTCATATATATACTAGTAGAGTAACGAGTGCTTTGGGGAATATGGATTCGGAGATTGAAATTGCAGAGGGTGGGTGGGTAAGGTACCTCCGGTAACCTCACTCACACTGCGAAATACAAAGCTATTTTTTGACACAGATCTGCTTACGAGCTGTCGGATAACCCGATGGTAAGCAATCCACTCCGCCAATAGACACTCGCGCAACCAAAGGAGTTCCGAGTGCGTTGCCCGCCTTTTAGGGTTTTCGGATATTTAAGAAGCGATGGGGGAAGGGGGATTGTTGTTTCACGATGTACAATATCAGATTAAAATAAAAAATTGAAGCTGCATTGCATATTTTGTATAATAGCTACACGCATCAATGGACTTACGACTCTTGCATTCCATTTTCGAAATATTCTGTATAGACCTTCTTATTGTATTCGTACTGGCTGTTATTTTATTTATTTTTTTTTTTTTATTTTATAAACGAGTAGTCACATATTGAGTTTTTAAATTAAATATGATAATTTATTTCTAGGAATATAACATAAAAAAATATGTGAAAATAAAATAAGTTAAAAGTCATCAAAGACATCAATGGGTACGTTTTCTATTTCATCAACAATTATTGAAATTGCAAGAAGGTCGGTCATTAACATTAGATAATATAAATGAAAGAATGTTTAGACACTCTGTAGATAACATAACTATTTACCAACATCCGATTAGAAAGTCATTGACTTCATTCATTACGAAATATATATATTCAATTTATGTGCAAATTTCTGAAAAAACTAGACTGATATATTAGAAATCATTCAATTTGATTAGTTTCAAATATAAATTACATACAACGCTAAGATAAATAAAGTAGTGAAATGTCTATCACAAAATAACATGTATTTTTTTTTCACTTGAAATAATCTGTAAAGAGCTTCATATATAACGCTCAACAGAAGGTAGCATTTATAAGCTAAATAATATAGACCACAATTTTTTTTAAGTGTGGGATAACCATGTAGGCCGACAATGTAGACATATAGGTCGGTTCTACCAAAGAAAAATACCACAGCTTCACAGATACCATCGCTTACGTTGTGTTTCGCCGTGTGAGTGAAATTACCAAAGATCAACCCTTCTGCATCCCCAACCCTCAAACCCTCAAATCTCTAAGAAATTTCAAAAAGCCGTCTCACTTTTCTGGTGTTGCGATTGTCTATAAGCGGCGCCGAATGCTTTCCTTGAGGGCTTGCATACTCTTTGTCTTTTTTAGGATGGAAAAAATCCATATATTTCTCCGACGGTGGGGGTGACGAGAAAGAGTGTCAGCCTCTGACTGACTAATAAACCAACCCGTTCTATCACCGTATCCGAGCCAAGCCGAGGTACAACATAGCGCTTCTCTCACAAAATATAGTTAGATATCGATTCAGAGGATCCCATCTGTGGTGATCTAGAGGTTCTTATTTCTGTATATCTAGGTCTGCGTGCCGTTAGCTTGGGTCTGGTATTTTTATACGATCTGGGTCAGCAAACTGGCAAATTAATTACCTGGTGGAAAGCAATCAGCGCCACCCTTGGACTCCCGCAACAACGAAAGAGTCGTCAACAACGAGTGCGTTGCTGACCTTTTGGGTGGTAGAAATTTGGATATTTTGGGATTGGGGAGGAATTGGGGGACGGGAGAAGAATTGAACCTCACTCACATGGCAAAACACAACGCTGTGGTTGTTTCACGCTGGTTTTCTGTGAGGCCGTGGTATCAATCCGGTCTAGCCGAACCATTCGTGCCGAAGCATGGCTCTCACACTGGGTTTTGAGCTAGTCTCGCTCACTGGCCGCAGACCAGCGCTAACACTTGTTATTTGGCGCCCTATCTCATAAAAAGAAAATCAAAGATATTCTCAACGCTTTTCGATTCGTGAAAGAAATATAGCTAACGGTGTTAGTACCTACATCGTGTCGGACACATTATCTCAGGTTGACCCTCAGCGAGCCACCTTAGAGACAGCCATAATATGTGCTTCAACGATAAATAGAATAAGGACGTGTCTTGATAATGTCCCCAAGGGATACAGACTAAGTTATAGACGATAGCGAATATTTTAATGTACATTTTATATGTTTTCTAACAACCTGCCTCGAGTTTGCACGGATGCAATGCTAAAAAGCTCTAAGCATAAAAATTGCAGTTGCGTAGGTTTAGGGTTGCAAATAATTTTTATATAGATACTAGCTCCCACCTGCAGCTTCGCTTCGCGGTAATTGAAAAAGCAGCCTATGTTGCCAAATTTCAACCAATACGATCCAGTCGTTTTCGTGTGAAATAATAACAAACGTACATCCATATATTTATGTACATACAGCGACATCGACGAAACAGGGACTACGTTCCCTGCTTCGCACGGGTGCGATGCTAATACTAAATTTATGAGTCATAATATAATGAATGTTATTTATTATACGTAAACATTTCAATTCAATCACTCTATCTTTTAAAAAATGCATCAAAAACTTTGCGTTGTTTTAAATATTTAAGCATACATAGGGATATGGGGACAGAGAAAGCGACTTTGTTTTATACTATGTAGTGATATAGATTTTACTAATTTCGCTTGAGCTCGTGAATTGCGTCGTATCTAAGAAACCCTTTGACGTATTACATGATTAAACCGTTTTGCGAAGAAAACCCGAGTTTTTTTCTTCCCAAGTAATTGGGCAAAGATAGGGAGCTTTTGAATTTCTCGAGGTTTTCTTACAGAGAAAATATATTTTAATTTAATTATAGATTTACTCGTAGGTCCGTTTGTTATACTGGGTTTTTCTTTTAGGTAAAATCCTAGGTTATTTTTTTTTTTGTTTTTGTTGAGTTGAAATTCCGAGGTAGGTATGTAGAATTGTTTTGCTTTTTCGATAAAAATACAGCTTGATTTGTTTTTGGTCAATTCTCTTAAAGTTGTACTAAGGGTCTGTTTCACATTTTTCATAATAGCCAGTATAATATCTAGCTACATTTAAATAATATATAATAACCAGCTCTTACCCGCTACCCGCTGCGTCGCTCTTGCCATTTGACTACCTACCCAACTCTACCTACCCTACTGTACCTACCCTAACTCTACCTACCCTACTCTACTACCTACTACCTACCTATTCTACTCTAAACTACCTCCCTGCCAATTTTCAGCTCAATCGGTTCAGAGGTTCTTGAGTTATGAGTGGAGTAACTAACACGACTTTCTTTTATATATATAGATTTGTAGAAACTATTTGCCACATATGTTTATCGCATTCTTACAGGAAGGTGTCTGTGGTGGTTCACTTAATTAATATAATAATTAACTTGTTTACTTGTGTCATATTAACAATTAAATCAATCAGAATTACGAGATTTTCGCGAGCTGTTCATCATCATCAGCCTATAAGTGCCCACTGCTGAGCAAAGGCCTCTCCTCACGCGGAGAAGGTTTGAACATTAATCACCACGCTTGCTCAATGCGGGTTGCCGATTTCAAACTTATAATTAGAAATTATAAGTCCAGGTTTCCTCACGATGTTTACCTTCACCGTATGTCAAGGTGTCTAAATAATCATAGAAAGTATATATAGCTCGGAAAAAGTCACATTGGTGCTTGCCAGGTTTCGAACCCACACCCTCATGCATAGGAAGCGGGCTCCTTAATCTCCGAGCCAGCTGCTACACTACATAAAATTCGAAATTCAAACAAAAATGCAAATAATATCATATAATCATGTAATCTAAGATCAAGATTGCTGCTGATGAGAATTTTGACTCTATTTTAATAGTACTAAGATGTATTTTAGTGTTTTAGTATATTTAGTCAACTATAATCTCCGACTACACAACACAAACTAAACCCAACTAGTTTGTCTGCCTGCTACATCATGTCGATACCAAAGACAATTGCTATTAATATGCGAACCAGCTTAGCCGTTGTGTCAACGCGGCACAATACAATGTTATCTCCTGTAGACCAGCTGGAAATCTCCCTATCATCACACCTGTAGTCCCTGAGGGGTGATGCAGACATGAATTAGTATTTGTGCTAGTATATAAACTTAGTATACCTATACTACGCAACGTATCACAAATTGTATTACCAGATGGAACAAGTTTTTTTGATGAATTCTGGTATGTTTGTGGTCGAACTCACGATATTGGAGAAAATTCTAGTGTGGAGCAACGTTTATTTTATCACATACATATGTAATATTCCTATCGTTCAGGTAATTATCAAGAAACACAATTATCACGTGTGGGAGAATGGGTCGGCTCGACCGGAGTGATACCACGGGCTCACAGAATACCGGCGTGAAACAACCACAGCGTTGTGTTTCGCCGTTTGAGTAAGGTTACTGGAGGCCCAATCCCGTCCCTCCTCCTATCCCTTCCCGATCCGCAACCCCGATTGCTTACCATCAGGTAATCCGTCTGCTCGCTTGCCAAACACAATTATCGTAAGTGTGAGAAAGTCATATACGAATGGGTCGGCTAGACCAAAGTGATACCATTCGCCGTGTGAGTGAGGTTACCGGATGCTTAATCCTTCCCTCTCCCAATCCTAAAATCTCCAAATCCCTAATCTCAAAAGGTCAGCAATGCACTCGTAACTTCTCCGTTGTTTCGGTGTCCATGGACGGTGCTGTTAGCTAACCACCAGGTTATTCGCTCGCTCGTTTACCATCACATAAAAAAAAAAAAAAACAAAAATTACGACGATTAAGAAATTATTAGACAATTGTCAATTTTGCCAATTATTAAACCACAATTCGGGTTTAAGTTCAATGTGTAATCCACTCACCATACAGGAGAAAGTTATAATACAAAAGAACATTTTTACCACAATATTTAAATATAATACTACCTACATTTGAAATCAAACCTTTTTGCTACATTCAAGAACAAAGAAGCCTAAAAAAAGAAACAACCTCTATATTTAGACCAAGGGTATCAATTACTTGAAACGGTTAGTACGTAAACCGTTTTTTTCTCTCAAATAGACAATTATTTTCTTACGCCTGGGTCAAATTCGCAAAATTTGCTCCCTACCATTACAGGTAGACATAATCTGTGTTAGGAATCGCCGAACTGAGACCCGCGAGTTTACTATCGAAACTCGATTCGAAATTTTCTTGTTTTTCGCGAAGCCTTAGCAAAGTAAGAAAAATTACTTTATAAGTTGTACTGTCGCAAATGCAATAATGTATGTACCACGGCCCCGGTTCGGATCAGAGAAGAAACTAGGTGGTTTTAGTCAGTAAGAGTCTGGTTATCTCTCTTGTCCCACCGAGGGCGGGAGAAGATATTCGGTAATATTACCACCTCAAAAATGATGTCCAGGACTTACTTATATATGACAGGTGCATCGGCAATCCAAAAGGAACGACCTTCAAAATAATTTAAAAACATATTTTGAACTTAAGACAATAATAGAAGTGATTGCTCCACCCTTTTTAAAATCAGGCTTGACCTTTCATATATGTTATGTATTTGAATGTGGGAGAGCCACTTAGAGTAGGCTTGACCGAAATAATAAAATGGCCTTGCATAAAACTGGCGTGAAACAATCACAGCGTTGTTATCGGAGACCCAGTCCTTCCCCTTCCCTCTATTCCTCCGTAATCCTTAAATCCCCAAAACCTCTTACCCTCAAAAGGCCGCGAACGATTTTTGGCCGGGAACTCCTCTGTTATTGCTGGTGACTATGGGTGGCGCTGATTGCTTACCATCATATAAGCCATCTACTCGTATGCCATCGCATCTCACAAAGATAAAATTTCAAAATAAACGCATACTTCTAATTGGGTTGATGGCAACGAATTCAATTTAATATTTTTGTCGGATTGTCTAAACCAACAGTTTTCTACGAATCTCGTAGAGAATTGTGTATTGTGACGTCATGTTTTTCATGACAAAATAACAAACTTGCTCTATGAAAGTTAATTACAAAAATACGAAATTGTAAAATTCATAAAATAAACCACTTTATTATAATTGTATTTTTTTCATTATATAGAAATGTATAAATATTTCGTTATTGACAAATGTAGTTCTGAACATTTGTTAAATTGTAAACATAAAAAAACGAACGGAAAATGGTCGTAATGTGCTCGAACAGAAAACTTATACATATGTAAATTAATTAAACATCATTCATCATCACAGTCTATTTTCTTCAAGCCTTCTCTAATCAGAAATCAAAGTTCATCAGGGAAGGCTGCGGGCTGAAGTCCGATTTTTTTTTATGTAGGTAATAGATCTGCAAACGAACAGACGGATAACCTGATGGTAAGCAATCAGCGCCCCGCAACGAAAGAGTTACGAGTGCGTTGCCGACCTTTTAGGGATTAGGGATTTAGGGATTGAGGAGGTATTGGGGGAAGGGAAGGATTGGGCCTCCGGTAACCTCACTCACACAGCGCAACACAAGGCTGTAGTTGTTTCACGCTGGTTTTCTGTGAGGCCGTGGTATCACTCCGGTCGAGTCGAAACATGGCTCTCCAACACTTCTTCTTCACACACGATATTTCTATCAAAATGTCATTTACAATTCAGCTGAAAGTCCAAGAATGGTCACAATAGCTGTATCGTTTATAATCTTTTATTTACCCCACATCTTCTTTCTCACTCTCTCTTCTAATTCAATTCAGAGCGAGTATCTCACGTAAACAAATCGTAAGGAAAAGCAAATAAAATGACACGGGGAGGTCGGAAGCCAATTTTCTTGGTACCTTATCGCAAAAATTAGGTTTTTGAAGGCACCACTTACAAAACAAGTAATTTTGCCCCTCGTATTACTACAATACATTGCTAGTTCTTTACTGAAATGGGATAGTGTTAGGAAATCTGTTTCGGAGACTTATTTTTAGAGGTGAGTATGAATTTGGACTGAAGTATATTGTGAAAAATAAATACTATTCAATTTGCATCACACATGGTGAGCAAAGGTCTCTTCTTAAAGAGAGAAGACTTCACCACTCTAGCTAAAGGCCGATTGGCGCATTTTAACTAATTATTTGAAATGATGTTTTTACTCGCCATATATCAGTTCAATTCCCATAGGTTTATGAACTTTTTACGGTGACAGTAAGAGTTCTTCTATGTCATGAGTGTGTTTACAAACATTACAATTTTACATACCCATCACTCCCAGACTCGTTACAACAATATGTGGATCTCAAAAAAGGGAGTCCAAAACACTTTGCCTGGCAGCCGCTTGCCCACCACATCAGCTGTACAGTCAAAAAAGTGTACCTTGGTCATGCCGTAAAACCCACGAAAAGAGGGTAGGTGCTTGCAAAATTATCTACAAATTTATAACTAGTTACTCTCGCGTGGTTTCACCTGCTGTTCAGCTCCATTTACTCGTAGCGTGATGTTTCTTAGCTTAAAGCACTCAGAAACATTGTAGCTATCTGTCAGTGAAAGAATTTTGGAAATCTGACCAGCGGTTCCAAACATTACCCCCTACATACAAACTTTACCTCTATAATATTAGTATAGATGTTTTAATAATCTGATTGTGACCAGTGTACACGCTAAGCATGCCAGCGACAGCAACATGAGACAGATTATAGTAAATTAAGAATATATACAACGACTATCTCATACGTACATAATGAGTGCTAACCTAAATAACACAGCTGCATTATTCCCAACAAAACAACGCCTCCAATAAAATAAAATGATACTCATTCACAAAGCAACTCTGAAACTGAACTATTAAAAACCACTAAAATAGAAACAATATGAAATGTACGGATAAAACAACTAAAAGTAGTAGAGACTTGTGCAGAAGTTCAACAAGTCTATTCCAATAAAAACTGTGTGCTATATATACATGTATGTATATATAAACATATAGAATATAACACAAACGCACGAACATTTTACAGAAGTTCCAATATGTTCGGGCGGGTAGTGAGAGCGATTGTATAATGTGGTACAAGTTAAAAGCTTATAAAGCGTTTTTTACTATATCAATAATACACAAAAACTTTATAATATATGAGACTCGAAACACAACGCTGTGGTTGTTTCACACCGGTTCTCTGTGAGGCCGTGGGGTATCAATCCAGTTGAACCAACCCATTCGTACCGAAGCATAGCTCTTCCACACTTAAAAGTTGGTACCTTTTTTGTATTTTTTTTTTTCAGTTTAATGATGACTTTGGAGCTGTGGGCTCGTATATTTTTTTTTTGTCTTTCTTTTAACCTGAAAAAGTGTAGGTATTTGACTCTTGGTACAACATTTAATTTGCATTTGATTAACACATCATATTACACCCAACCCGATGTTGCCGGGTGCAAGTGAAACAATGTACCGCGGCACCGGCGTAGAACAGGCGAGGAACAGCTTATAGCCAGTAAGAGACACTCTTTCTCGCCCCATCAGGGGAGGAAAAATCATCTGATAAATTATCCACCCAAAAATAAACACATAACAATTTTACAACGTTAATATGGCTACAAACTTATCAGGCCAAAATCAATAGCACTAATAAATTAAATTACATAATCAGCTCTAATGTACTGATAAAGGGATTATCAAGCAATAACAATTAGCGGCCAATTACATCGTTAAATTTCAATGTGTTAAGCTAAGCCAAAGTTAATTACGATAATATTCAGACTTAGGCTCCATTGAACTTAATAAGATAAAATATGATGTAAGCATAATAAACACATTATTTTGATATATTTTTTTTTGTATTGGAGGTCTTTTAGAACGTCAAATTGATAAGCAAAGATGCACCGGTCTATTCAGAAGACCCTGGCGTCCTTATTAGATCTCATGGTGGGCAGTAATGTTATTTTAGCTACGTACGTCAATTTCTTTCTCTTGAACAACTAGACGTCAAAAAAATATGTTTTTGACAAAAACAAAAAAGCGTATAAGATTTGACTTAAAGATAAACAAGATTGTTTCTTAACACAACCTTATTTGTGAAAAATTTACGCCCGATTAAATAGAAAAGCGCATCGTGCAACTGTTTACCACTAGTCTATTAGGCATGGTCACCTTGCCTTGTCGGAAGGTCCTCTTTTTTCTCAACTTAGAGAAAATCAAACCCGTTTCCTTACTTGATCTTTAGCTTTCTCAACATTTTTATTTTTTTTTTTTTCTTAGGAAAATGGTATTTTAAATTTTACCCTGCATTGGGATTTTCCTGTGTCGTGGATGAGTTTACAAACATACAATTTCACATACACAGCACACCCAGACCCGGAACAACAATTTGTGGATCACACAAAGTGTTATTCCGTGCGGGAATTAAACCCGTGACACACCGCACCAACCATGCAGTCAAAGTCATTGTAACGTCGTGGTCATCTCACCGCCTCCGGATGGTGACGTGAGATCCAGGCCGATGCCTGTATCGGCGGTTGCTAAGGCAACGATGCCTGTAACAGCAGACATTGGCGTTGGAATAGGCAGACCTCTTGCGGGGCTCCGCCGTGGTCGTCTCCGGTGGTTGGCGCCGCCATGAGCCGCGCTCAAGCCAGGGCAGGCCCGACGAATAGCAAGCTGTTAGCGGCGCGTGGTCGAGTCCAGGGGACGGAGTCTCTACCAGCCTGCCTAGCGCGGTCGGGCGGAAGACTCACGTGGCGTAAGTCATTGTAAACATTTTAGGGTTGGATGTAATTTTATCAAAAAATATCGCTACGCCCTTCAATTGGGCTAAACACCAATGTGGAAAGAGTTTGTCGGGTAATGGCAGAATGAAAGTTTTTGAGAATGTCGGCCAACGATAATACAACACGACGCTCGGTTAAACAGATATGACCTTAACAAGGTCTTCAACCGAAAGTAATTCAGACCGTATTACAGAGGGATAGAGTGTAATATGTGATATAAAGTTTTTTAAATAGTAAAATATACTGGATGGATACTAACGCTTTCAACCGGTTGATCTGGAAGGCATTTGGGTAGACCGATGGTTAGTTAGTGGACTTGTTACTGATATAATAATTGGTTTGTATGGTGGTAATAGATTATAATAGATTATATTTTTTTTCTCAACCCCAAGTCTTTTATGCCTTAAGCCTTAAGTAATTCTGTCTTGTGCATTAAATTCAACCAGGGTAGAGGAAACTGTTTAGTTTTTCTTCTTTATATTTCCTTGCGGCATCCTATACCGTTTTCAGGGTTCAGGGTTGTTTTCAACTATGAAAACACCGAACCGCCCATAACACAAATCAAAATCTCACCTATAATATCACATAAAGAACCTATATATAGGGGCAACTGGCTGTCGCGCAACGTGTCGCGGATTTGATTCCCGCACGGAAAAACTCTTTGTGTGATCCACAAATTGCTGTTCCGGGCCAGGTTGTGATGTGTATGTCAAATTTTGTGATTTTATTTTTTCTAAAATACTTTGTCCTTTACTAGGACTTTCCCCTGTATCTTGTGTGTGGTTACAAACATAACATTTCACATACACGTGACACCCAGACCCGGAACAACAATTTGTGGATCACACAAAGAGTAGCTTTTGTTGAAAAAAAAGACTAACTTAAGAGAAATATCAAACTCGTACGATGCCATCACATCCAACTTGATAGGGGTCGTACAAATAAAACCTTTTCGTTATAAATCATTTCAGTCCTGGAATTGCAGTGTGCTTATGTGCCACTTATGAGAGGTTTAGTAAAACCTATTTAGATGTGCTCAGATCAGATTAGAAAGCAGATATACATCGACGCGGTCGTAAAATAAAAATGGAGGGAGGCATTTATCTTTACGACGAAACCCATTGTGAGGCTTCCAGACATCTAAATGTTTGGCAAAAAGGGTTTTTAGTGTATGTAGGTAATAGTTTTTTCTGTGCTATTTGGTTGTACTAATTTGATTAGTAAAATCATGTTTAATGTGTGTATGTGGATCATAAGGTTTCTGAAATAGATGAAATTGACTCAAAGAATTTAACTGTCTGAATATTCTCTGCGACCATTAAATCCAAGTGTCGTTAGAATGTTAAGATATGGCTTATATTTCTGAGAGTTCTAATACTGACAAAATAATACATTCAAAATTAACTTATTACTGCTCAGTAGGCTGCGCGACGTCGCCGCGTCCGCGCACGCTGCTCACGAGGAAGAACCCCTCTGTGGTTCGAAACTAGTAGAGCTTTTCTCAATATCATACACGTGAGTAACCCGAGATTTTTTAATAATTTAATAGTCTCACGATAGTTATTATAAAAACATAGGTAATACATTCAGTTTCAAAGACGTTCAGAAATCCTTTATCTAACCGAAATGAACCACAGACCATGCTTTTGGCTGTACCTAATGCTTGCACCCACACGATCATCGCAATAATACAACTCATGATTAAAATAGACCTAAGGCCTTATTGTATGTTTACCTTAAAATTCTTTTTGTTAAACTATTTATGCGCCTACATATCGAGGCAAATCAACACTACTTATAAGAAATCTTACTTAACTTCTTAACAAACTAACACCAATTTAATTTAAACCTAGGTTACCTGCATTCGTGTTCTAATGTTCTAAATAGTGTTTATGCACAATGCCTAGATGTTATCGGCTGTAAGGCTGGCTTCGTGTGCGATAAGCCTTCTGAAATATGTTGCCGCTGCAGTAAGCAGATTTGTAGGTTTCAAGTAATTTTATTGCTTTCGATGTGTTTTCTAGATTGATGGCTTGTATGTGTATATTACTGTTACTGGTGGTGTACTGAGCGAAGATTGATATTTAAAGTTTTATTTTCAGTGAAACTATTGATGATGAATGAGTTATGTCTCTTCAATGAAGATTACAATATTATTATAGACTTCTGAAGAGATATATTTAAGTGTCGTGGTGGCCCGGAGGTTAAGGAGTCCGCTTCTCATGCATGAGGGTGTGGGTTCGAACCTGGCAAGTACCAATGTGACTTTTTCCGAGTTATATGTAGTTTCTATGATTAATTAGACACCACTGACATACGGTGAAGATACCCAAACATCGTGAGGAAACCTGGACATATAATTTCTAATTATAAGTTTGAAATCGCCAACCCGCATTGAGCAAGCGTGGTGATTAATGCTCTAACCTTCTTCATGGGATTTCCAAGAACCATTTATGGGCTGATGATGATGAAAGAGATATATTCGCTCCACAATTACATTGCATACGAAAATGTAAAAATGTGGATCTAAAAGCAGACCAGTTTTTTGTGTTTGCATTTTTTGGTTGGAAAAATCACGAAATGACCTATATCGTCCAGGGTATGCGAGAGGGAGTGTCAGACTCTTGTTGGCTAAAAACACACACCCGTTCCTTCTCTTGCTCCAGGCCAAGGCCGCTGTACCTTATTGCGCTTAACCCACAACCCTGGCTAAGAAGGATTAAAGCGCATGTTTGGTATATAAAAATTTTGCATAAATTTTTGTATAAATATTTAAGCTCTTCCTTGAAGATGCAACGTGTTGCGAAGTCCTTTGTGCGATCCGTCATACATTGTTAATTATGTTCATATGTTGTTTTTTATTGACGCAGTTACTACTGCAATGTACGATAAAGACACGACGTTCTGTACGTTTATATAAACATGGAATAATTTTTATTTCTATTATCACTTCTGCTATTAATTATTTTATAAATAGCAAAAGATTTGTTATAAGATCATATATTAAACTCATAAATTGAACAGTCAACGCCAGATCAATAAATTTAGTCGGTCGGTGTGAAAGCAAATACATCCCAAAATAAGTCAACTAAAATATTTAAAATTAGACCTTATACACCTTAAATTTACTAATTAAAACCACACATAAATCAATGTGTAATTAAGACACAATTTACCTTGGCAATTCTCATTTCCTTCATTTCCACGCATGGGGAAAGCGCAGCCCTGGTTGCTAGCAGATAAAATCTCACCGCGCCAAATTACACGAAGGGCTGGAAACACGCCAGCCGATCCTTGATATAACTCGATACGTCCACTTAAAACGATAACAATCGATTTTCGAATCGCATTTGATTTATAATAATCGGATTAGTCGATCATTTAATCCGAGTAGCTTAAGAACTCTAGATTGACTTTGGGATATTGATGAAAATTTTTCGTTGTTGTTAAAAGATTATTTTTATAATGGGGTTTTCAAGGGAAATTCAGGAACCCTTGTGCTATTATTGTAAAAATTCTTCGAAAACAGAGAGAACCTAGTATGTACCTACCATAAATACATTTATACAAAATAATTTAAAATTAACATATTTTATAAATCTGCAGATTATCCGCAATATAAATATGACACTATTAAAATAAAAACTTTTTGGAGAAGGTCAAAATTACCCCATATTGACCATAGTTATGACTACCACTTCATACTCCTGAAGAGAGAAAGTTCCAGTCACTTAGTGACTGAAAACACCCCGTTTCTTCTTCAGCTCAGATGTGGGCCGCAAAAAATCATTACATTTGCAAACGAATAAGGGACGAATGTTCCTTATCAACTACCTTAAAATAGTTATCCAATACATTCTCTCTCCATCCCTCCGTAATTCCTAAATCCTAAAAGACCGACAACGAACTTCCAACTCCTCTATCTGAGTGTGAATATGGGCAGCGCCGATGGCCTACCATCAGGTGACAATTACCGTCTACTTACTTGCCGCCATATCATATATAAAAAAAACTATATTAACATATTTTTTTTGGAAAATTATGTACCAAAATAAACCTATATCCGTGTATGACTGCACGGTTGGCGCAGTGGCTGGACAACTGGCTGCCGCGCAACGTGTTGCGGGTTCGATTCCCGCAGGGAACAACTCTTTATGTGATCCACAGATTGTTGTTTCAGGTCTGGGTGTGATTTGCATGTGAAATTGTATGTTTGTAAACGCACCTACGACACAAAAAAAAACATCTGTACACGAGTGACCGAAGGTATTCAAAAAAAAAAATTGAATAAAAGTCTTCTCATTATAAAAAAATATATAGTAAAACAACAAAGAAAACATATCTGTTTGCATTACAAAACAAAAGGTATTAAAATCAGTAGCCCGTACAGTTGGGACAATCAATAAAGCGACCGGCCCATCCCAGGGGTACTGTTGACATCAATCGACTCAATTCCCATATCACATAGAGTTATCATGCATCTGTGACGAAAAATCAGTTGCTTTGTCAAATATTTTTGAAACGATTCCAAGTTCAATTTAAATGTGAACAAGGAATTGAATTCAAAAACAGGATTAGTAACACAAACAGTAATTTCAGAATAAGTAGGTTGAGGCCTCATTTTGAATTTCTAGTTAAACTATTAACAATAGTTTTGAAGAACCGAAAAATCTCTATAATCTCTTCTGCTTCGGATAACGGAATAGTATTGTGCTTGCATCCGTATAACCGGCTGAAAATTGCCCCAAGTGAATCTGAATTTGGCTAATAACACAGCGCGCGCGGAATACGATGCACCATATACTGGTTTCACTGGTTTTGAAGAGTGGCTTCATAATATTTGTGTTCATGTAAATCCCTACACCCCGTCTAAATACCTTAGGTATTTTTTCCCACTCGACTGTATTATTATTCTTAAATATATAATATTAATACAAAGCAACCAGTAGCAACAGCAATCGCTTGTTATATAATGAAGACCAACCCACAGTGAAACGGAATTGTACTATCCAAATACGTTAATAATGATGTCTCATAATATGACAGACAGATTCATACACACATACTTGTACTTCACAAATATAGAGTTTATGTAATCTTCATTATATAACAGTATTACTTTAGTTGTAACAAAAACCGGTAACGAGTAAGGTCTTTAAGTGTGGGACAACCATGCTTCGGCACGAATGAGTCGGCTCGACCGGAGTGATACCACGGCCTCGCATCACTCTGACGTGAAACGCACAGCGTTGTGCTTTGCAGTATGAGGGAGGTTACCGGATGCCCGATCTTTCCCCTCCCCCAATCCCAAAATCTCCAAATCCATAATCCCCAAGAGGTCGGCAACACACTCGTAACTCATCCGTTGTTGCCCTCCAGCCCTTAGATACGAAAACAAATTTATGAACAATACCTAAAAAAAATTAATACCGCCATCCATATCTTCAACAGGTCTCAAAAACACACATATAATCTTCAAAAAACCGCGATCGTAATCCTTTGTCCTGATTCTTGAGAAATGGTTGTGATGGCTGCCTGTGATTGATGACTAACCAGACCTATCCGACACAGGCCTTGGCCTCAAATAAATTATAAACGTCTGAAAACCAATCCACGATTAAGACCACGATTTTGTTTAAAAAATGAACCCGATTTTGGAATAAAGGGTTAAGATGGAATTAATTTCAAAGTGGTCCTTAGGTACGAAAAGGTGAATCCTATTCAGTGAGACCTATTTTAATTCCTTAGTTAGTTAGTGTCATTTCATTTTAGTGTCCAAAGAAGAGTTATTAAAATAACATTTATTAAAGTCGAGGACTTTAACGGTAGACTTTGTTTTTTTAGTTTCAGTAGGATTGGATTGTAGTAAATACTGTTTTTTACTTATGTAAACGTAAATTCATAAAATCTCTTATAAAATTTGACTTAAAAAAATCAGTTTGTGATCTAGTAGCAGTTTTTGTTTTGATTCAAAAAAAACACTCCACCATTTAAATAGTCGCATGATAGCACATTTGAAATAGCGACGTATTACAAACCGTTATAAAAACATGTTCCTTAACACTTATAAAATCTCTCCATTAGTTCTTATCCTAAAGGTCTCAATGAATGAAGCACTTCTATATATATTATTAGCCCATTTCTACCTAAAGAACAAAAATCTAAACCAAAACAGCCTAAATTAAACTTTACGCCTTTTAATGGAAGGTCAAAAGTCCTATAAATATCCCAACCGAACGAAATATATACACGAAAAAGCACGACAGGCGCGGATTAATAAAAGGAGACAATGAGACTGATATAAAACCTCTTTTGTTATTTTTATGAAACACAATAAAAATATTAAAGACTTCTCAAATTGTGTTCGAGATATCGCTTTAAATACGACGTGGATGTTTCTTTATCATTTTTAGTACAAGATTAAATTCAAAACCTTACGATTTTTTGGAATTGCGGCCGGTATAGACAAAAGGCTTATACTCTCACTATACCTATATTAAAAACTAACACAGTTGTCTTAGTGACTGGGCAAAGATCTGCCGTGCAATGTGGCACAGCTTCCATTCCCGTACGGAACAAGTCTTTATGTTTTTTTTTATGTAATTGGTCGGCAAACGAGCAGACGGATTACCTGATGGTAAGCAATCAGCGCCGCCCATTGACACCCGCAACGGAGAATTTACGAGTGCGTTGCCGACCTTTTAGGGATTAGGGATTTGGAGATTTAGGGATTGAGGAGGGATTGGGGGCGGGGAAGGATTGGGCCTCCGGTAACCTCACTCACACGGCGAAACACAACGCTGTTGTTTCACTCCGGTCTTCTGTGAGGCCGTGGTATCACTCCGGTCGAGCCGACCCATTCGTGCCGAAGCATGGCTCTCCCACACTTAAATAATGTGGTCTCCATGTTGTTCCGGGTCTGTGTGTAAAGTCGTGTGTTTCATATTGTATGTTTCTAAACGAATTACACAGGACTCTATGTGGTGCAACATGTTTTTAAATCTCAACTGAACGTTTATTTCCTAAATATGCTGACCATGTTAGTTAATAAACAGTAATACTTGGTAAAATACTTCAGACAAAATCATTCGTCCAAGTATATTTTCATTAAAACTCACATTAATTAGGACCTTGAACGCAACATTCACTACGTAACGCTAATATAAATATAGGCCAAAAAGATCGACATATTCTACATTTCTCAAATCAAAGCATTTTAATGCAAAATACCACCGAAAGGTAACAGAAACGATTCGCAAAACAATTTCGTAAATCACTTCCTACAACTTTGAAACAGTATTTTTGTCCAAAATCGCTAAAATCCTCCAGAAAATCAGAACGTATCTCAATAAAATACCGAGAACTCAGATAAATCTCAATTTTTCGCTGCTGGGTTTTATTTTGTTTGGCTTCCAACTTCACATTGGAAACCAATTCAATCATTCAGAATAACAAAACTAAGCTATAGATGGCCCCACGAAGAAATGGATTGATTGCACTAAAAACTCGGATACTAATAAAAAATGGAAACTGTTTGGGAAAATTCGGAAAACCGCGATGTTGTTTTAGTTTGTTTCTTGGATGCCGAGGGTTTTTGGTAGCTTTTAACATTATAAAGACGTGCCCTAAGAGCAGTGCAAAAATGTTTAATATCTTAAAGCACATCCACATTCTAGTGAATCCGAAAACTCTAAATCTAATACTAAATACCTACTCAAAATTTAGATATTCTAGGTAGTAGTATCACGTCCGATAACTTGCAAAATAATATGTTGATTTTCCCTTTCAGTTTAAATGCACAGAAAGCCAGATAGATCCGTGTCAGACTAGTACAGACGATGTCAAGAGTCCCGACGTCGCATCTATTATGCGGCCTGTAAGCATTGTAAGTATGGTCCTTAGACACCGTTTTTTGGTCCTTTGTTTAGCGCAGACTGCAGACGATTTAAGCGACATCTGTTTTTTTTTAATAATCAATTTCAGTATGAATGCTTTTCGTACATATTCAAGAATTCTAAATATCATGTATTGTAGCAATACATTTATCAATTTCCAGTGAAATACGAGGAACTTCTTAATTAAACCGCACGTCTAATTAGTCAACTAAATAAAACATAGATAAATTAATTCCACTTCACATCAAATACTAAAATTTGTTGCAGTTCGCTTCGCCGTACGTAAGCTAGTTTCTCGAATCTACCACGTATAGCGTGGCTAAATTGTAATGTCGTAAATTTGTATAGCCTTCAACCGCTGCACGGCGTACTGAATTCAGTCAGGTTATACACGGTTCGAACTGAAAATTAAGCTAAGTCAGACCGTTGTAGAAATGCAGTTCCATTAAATATTCAAGTTGGGTATTAGTGAGGGAAATTATGATGACTTAGGTACACCTAATGTATAAGTTTATTTGATTTCTACGCTATCGTGTTTCTGATTTCACCTAGTTGTATTCTGAACTTGTGACCCTAATTAAAATATCGTGCGAAGCTAGTTTAAAGTTTTATTTTGAACGTAACTAGGGAAGTTTGCGATATGTTGCAAAAATAATATTGGATACAGGGTTGAAGACTAAAATATGAGATTTTCTGGTATAGCATTATACACTATTAAACTGTTTATGCACAAACATTTTGTACACAATGCGGCCATTTTTATATCACGACTTTTTTTCTAATAGCTTAATGCTATATGCATATATCTTTCTAGTTTGTCCTAAACCACCCCACTTTGCGTCTCAACTTATAAATCGAAAAACTCTTAGTAAATTCTTTCAACAAAATATAGACCAACTGATTACCCGTAACAACTAATGATCGACCAACTTAATATTACAACCTTTCTACTCCAAAACATAACATTAACTCCTCGGATTAACACCATCTGCAGAATGACCGCAGTACACGTTGCATGACCTTGAATTCTATTCCAGCTAAAATTTTACGAGCCCTATCAATCAAGTCTCAACATTAATTGAAATAAAACACTAGGTACATTATGAAGGCTTTGAAAGCAAACCTATGCTCAGATTTACGTCAGCGTATATTACTTAGGTCTTAGTAAAATATAAGTACACGCCTAAGTACTGGTTGTACAAACAAAAGCACTTATAGAAAATATATCCATAAATTCGTATGTTTATTACGAAAAGCTATAAAGGCTGTGAGGCTCCAAGGTAATGCGTATTATGTACGATTATACTGAAAGGCGAGTTAATTTTCGTATTTCTGTTTAGATCGTAATTTTGTTTTAATATTATGGAATTGTTTATGGAACAAGTTAAGTTTGAGGGTGTTGATTTACATAACGGTAAATTAATGAGTAGTGAATTCGGTATAAACGTATGGTAAAATTGTTTTTTGTTTATTACGTTGAAGTTAGGGATATTGTCTTTACATGACCTAGGTGATGTATTTTTACGATAAAACAAAACAAAGCAGAAACCACAAGGCCATTATAAAAAAAATCAAATAAGTACTAGACCAAGTCGACGAAAATTCTTGGTCCTTTGGTCCTTATCTGCAACTTTATCGATACTCTCTCAAGGCATTTTAGCTCCAATAATTTATTCAAAACCCCCGATTCAGAGGTCGCTCATGGTCCGAAGTCGCCAATTAAGGTCCCCACAGTAGCTAGGAAGAGTTATCAGGGACTTTAGTTTATTTCTAAAACATGGCGTTCAAACGGAATATTTTATCCAAGAGCGAAGTTTTTGGTTGCTAGAGTGTCTAGATGAGGTATTGAAGCACACTTCTTGTTCTTTTTTTTTGACATGCAGCGAAATTATCAATAGTATTGAAATTATTCAGACATGCAATACGCATAACACTTTAACAATAAACTAATCGAGTTGTAAATGTAACCGCAGAAGTATAACAATCCCATTTGATTACGTTATTTAATTAATTTACAATTAATATGAAAGGAATCGAAATATGTGTTACAACATAAAATGATCAACAACACATTCTTGAATATCTCGTCTCTTCTAGTACATACATAAATCCATTTTTCCGCGTCCATGCAGAAATCTAATCCCTAGTTGTCTCCAAAGTTCTTCTTTGATCTCGCAAGTGTCTAATGATGGTCCAAAGTTTTAAGTAAGATTCTTTGTTTTCCAAAAGTTGGAATGTTTTCCAATAGCTATGGCAGAAGATCGCTCGTTTTTTATAAGGCTTCGTGTCCCTAACACTCATGTTACGATTACTTTGGTAATTTTATCTTTATTCTGGTAATTCAGAGAAAAATTGACGGCATATCATTTTCAAAGATTCCTTAAGTTTTTCCCAAGGATATTAAATTAAGAAAGTTTTTACTTGATCTCCTTTGAGGAAAATTGTTTCGTTTTTCTATTATTAAGTTTATTGTATATAGATTTTATCGCATTACATCTTACTATACATAAAATAATGTGTTTGTAATTAGTAGAAGAATTTAGCGTTGACCTCTAAAACGTGGTCCTTCGAGCATTGTGTAATAATTGATCAGCCACTTTGCCATTTACTAGAGCATGTACCATACCAAGTTTAGTCCAATTATCAAACAAGCCTTTATTATTGGTAAGGTATAATTATGAACAGAATATTAACACAGGACTTACCCTCGAGCAAAACAATTTAACATTAATAATAAGTTTAGGTTGAGTAAACGCTTGACTGATTCGACGCATAGCGTTGCGGTGTCGAATGAAAACCGAGATTATGTTGATATTCTACTTTTGTTAAAAAAGTACAAAGTAGAAAACTTTTACCAGCGCTCCTAGTCTGTTTGCGACTGTCTTAAAGGACTACATACAGTGACCTGGCAACGTCGGTTTTACCTGCCATCTCCAATCCATCTGAGATAGGTACCTGGTGATAAGTGTATATATGGCAAACCCTCTCAGTAATAGGGGACCAAGTGCAGCCATTTCTATCAACGACCTTATTTATTTATTTAGGTTAGCCAACAATTTTCTACACTTAGACAATTAGCAAACAATAGTTATATTACCAAGTGTAACAATTACTTATAGGCTAACACCACATGCACAAAAACATAAACAATAGACAATTTCAAATAATTACAAAAAAAAAAACTTTTAAGAAAGCAATAAATCAGATACAATTCAGGAATTAATTTGAGAATTGAATAAATTAGATTAAATAAATAATAATTATAAATAGTTAGAGACCGCAGTAAGACGTAACACGAAGAAATACCCTTAGAGTAAAATGACATATTTCAGTATCATGTCTACGACCAAAACTATAACTCAAGAGGTCTCGACAGAATCGGCTAGTGTTGTATATTTTAGATTTCAATGTAGGGTATCCCTTATTTTACTTCTCTCGTTAATCATTTCGGTCAAAATGTAACAGAACCTGAAATATAATTTTGCTGTCTCTATGTATGATGGTGTCGTAACTATAAGCCTGTTCTACAGGCACTTTAAAATTGATTTCCAATTTTTTTGTAATTTGCAGTAAAGCTGAAGGCAATCACCATTATATTTCAATCTTTCGACAATTCCAAAAAGCAAAAGATGTGAATATATTGTAGCCTAAATTAAAATAAAAATGTCCTGCATTACAAGTACGATCATGGATACACAAATTAACCCTTTCACGGTGACTAAACACGGCCAAGTCCGGAGCCCGACGGCAGGGCCCGCTTCTATATAATTAATCACGAACCCTATTGACAGAGGATCATTTGGACCCACATAAGTGGAATCCATACACCTAATACCTGACCACCGGCATTCCTGAAAGCAATGTTTGCTTAAAGCAACCAATGGGATATTGATTTTCTTACTGGATACATTTGTTTTGTTATCATGTAATATTACGAACCAGATATCAACAAAGTTTTGTGGAAGGTTAATATTTTCTTGATGAAAATGCAAAACAACACCTATGTTAAATTAGATAGCGTCTTAATAATAAAATCTTGCATTTTGTACCACAGAAGAACCTTTTTATGTACACTATGACGGGTATAATAGGATGGCAAAGGAGCAGACGGATTATCTGACAAGGATACGAGGAGTAACGAGTGCCTTTCGGGGATAAGGATTTCAGAGATTTAGAAATTGAGGAGTGAAAGAAGGATTGGGCCTCCGGTATCCCCACTCACACGGTGAAACACATCGCCATCGGTTATTAGACGTCGGTTTTTTGAGAGGTTATACTATAAATCCGGTCGAGCTGACCTATTCGTGCCGAAGCGTGGCTCTCCTTCGTTGGTCTTTCGAAAAGACAAAAGAATTTACAGATTTTATTTTGCAGTCTAATTAGTATCCTTTATGTATAATCTAGCATTTATGATAGCTTCTGACAATTAGCTGCTAAGAGATAAGAGGATGTGCCATGACTTTCACACTTAACCAAAGGAATAGTGACTGTACGATCAGAAAAGTTACTCGTTAATCGTACTACGGATGTTTGTCTATTTAACATTTTAAGATTTTTTCTAACTGTAAATGTGGTAAAACTTCCAAAATTTAAGCACTGTAACGCTGCTCATGTAATAAACTAAAGTCCTGTTGTAACTTCAAACTAGTAGAACTGTTCTCAGTTCAATCACGTAGGTACGTAAGTCGTTATTATAAATAAGGTTAAAATGTTATAGAAAAAAAAAACCACTATTTAATAAAACGCTTAAAGCATAAACAAGAATACCGTTCCACCAACAAAAAATAATTTGATTTTCATCATCCAACCGGTTTCGAAGGAAACAATTCGGGTAAGTTATCTGGTCTGATTTCGTATTTCATTTTACAGAGGGCATTGTTGTAGATGATAAAGGGCCGGGCCCTAAGCTTGTGCCCTTTAATACGATGGCTGCTTACCTGCTGGCAAAGATTATGTGACAGATACGACGGTACTCTGATAAGGAGTCCGTTATGGTAGACCTTTTTAGTAGAGTCATATTTTTGAACGATTTTGTTGTTGATTTTGGTTATGTGAATGTGGTGTGTGGAGGTACTGTGTGGAAAATTTTAAAATGTTCGCTTTGTTCTTGGGCCTAATATTTTATTTATTTATTCTTTATATACAATTGTATATCGGAGGACTTAATGCTAGAAGCATTTTCTGCCAGTCAACCTTTTGGTAGTGCAGAGATGTGTGGTAGGTGATATACAGCAATTTAGGAAGTTACGTGAGGTATAATGAATATTGTCGTAGGATTAAAAAAAAGTATTTATAAATGCACGGTAACATACAATGGTTTAGGTTTGATGATAAGGAATTCAAATTCTTTATTTGTATTCAAATGTGGAGCCATGTTTTGGCACAAATGGGTCGACTTAACCGGAGTGATACCATAGTCTCACTGAAACGACGACTGTTTGTTTCGCCGTGTGAATAAGAGTACTGTAGGCCCAATCCTTGGACTTCCCCATTCCCCAAATTTCTGAAACCCTAATCCCCAAAACGCCTGTAAGACACTCGTGAGTTCAGAGTTCTGATGTGCAATTTATTCTGTGAAGTCGTATGCCGTTGCTTAACATTAAAAAATCAACAAGTTAAGGATAATCTTGGTGACTTTTGATTTCCTAATTTAAAACTCATAGTACCTAACACTTTCAAATGTTGGGTATCATTTCAGTATACGCAATACAAACAGCAACGTAAGTACATCAAGAACATGACTTCACAGAAACTTCTCACTCTAAAGATATCTACAAGAAAATAATCTTAAAGTTATTATTATTTCAAAATCTTTGCCAAATTCCGTACCGCCGTTTTGACTATAAATCAAACCGTCGTATCTACACTGAACTAATCAGTGGTATATCTTAGAGAATAATGTACGCCCTGAAAGATAATACTTCGCAGTGGATGAAAGAAAATTAAAATTCATAAATCTGTGAAACGGTGGGCGCAGTATTAAATATGAGGGCGGCCATTTTATAATTTTTATTATTGCCGTTCGCTACCAATGCAGGATGGATGTGTTATGATATATATTATTATCACAATTTATTTTGTTATATTACATTTTGTCATGACTGTGAAAAATTGCTCTAGAATTTAGTTTGTATATATTTTTGTTAATGCAATATTTATGTAGTTTAGAATTGACAAATGTTTATTAAAATGTGTCAAAAGTTTATAACTTAGTTTTAAATTATTACACAGTTTTATCAGCTGGTCTTTTTAGTGCTGAAAGGACCAGATTTCACTCACATATTTATGGCATTAGAAAGTAGTTGCTGTATATGTGTATATGCAAAATCATTTCATCTGTAGATATAAATTCATAACACATTTGAAGAAGTTATTTTGGTAACTAGAACTGATTTCTCAGTTCTTTTTTTTTTTGGTTCTGAATAAAATCATTATACGCCGTACTCAGAGCACTTTATAGATACATAAAATTTGACTTTTTATTATGTTACCGTACTTAGCCCAGGCCTTAGTTTAAGTAAGAATGCATCTGAGTATCATTTTAGGAAAAAAACATTAAAATATTCAGTAACTGTTAAATGTTAAAAAGATTTTCATTACACAGCTAAATATGATATCATTTAAAAAATCAATTACACTTTACTTACTCTAACATAAAAAAACATGTGTTGTGGTAAATAACTACAAAATGTTTTCCACTAAACTTTTTCTTTATCACACTAAAGGTCGCCCACTTAACCCTTACACGTCTCGACATGTGTATTATATGTAACAATAAGACCTTTATCTTAAACTGTCATTATCAAAGCATGTCATAAGTTCATGAAGGGCTGACAACGTTTATATGAGATAAGATACAGGACAAAGGATGACGTGAGGCCCGTCCAGACCTTTAGTTGAGTTTAAGAAGCTTAATAGTTTTAAGAGTGAACAAGGTCTTGTCTTAAGCTGCTACGAATTTGCTACGACGCATCGTAGCAATGCTACGCTTTCGTAGCAAATAATATTATTGTATTTGTGAGATGAACTAAAGGACAGTGTCGTCGATGGTGGATACACAGGTCACAACATAAGTTAGGTAAAAAGACTGTTGTCTGCCTTATGAGGGGACGTTTGAGCCTTCAGTTCCGTTTTAGGGCAAAACATCGGTCTCCTAAATAACAAATTAAGAAATTACATATTTCTTTATCTCATTGAAGAATGTGAATATTTTACCTTTACACGATTTTTTTAAATCTATAATAACTATCTTGGCAGTTAAGATTGACGGAGTAACCATAGTCCATAATAATTTAATGTTTTCTTAATGTAGCCTTTAGCAATTATTTTGGAAATAAGATTCGTTACTAAGGAATACAAAACAATAGACAAACAAACAAAACTTAATTGAAATAAATTACATAAAAAAGTTCTTTCAAAACAACAATAATAAACAACAACATCTTCTAAATTAAGGCATGTTTAAATCAAAGCTAAGAGCTGTCGGTACAAGGACAATTCTACCCAAAGACAACTCCAGAACAGGCCAAAGTCGTCCAATTTCCACCCAGATTAAAACATGTCCACAATTCAGACTAAACCGTTTATAATATCAAACGGATGACTACAAAGAGTTACGGAGCGCTCCAGAAAGTAAAAAACATTGAGTTCCGAATTAAATGGGATGTGGCTATTGACTTCTTTAATTTGTTTTTTGTATTTATTAAAATAAAAACGTTGAACCACATTACGATTTTCTCCTGTGTTGTGGCTGCATTTACAAACATTAAATTTCACATACACATCACATCTAACAACAATTTGAGTTAGAGAGAAGAAAATTTAATTTATTTGGAAATTGGATAAGTAGGAGATCATGGCGTCATGTAGGTATACATATAATGGAGGTCGATAGATTAGCAGTGGACTCACATCATCATCAGCCTATAACTGTCCTATCGTTAAGAAAAGGTACCTTCTAACAAGGAAAAGAAATGAGCAATAATCTCCGCGATTGCTAAAGACGGGTCATTCTTAGGACTCTCAAGAGCTTCTAGTGGGGTATATATTCAAATATGACAATTTAAATATGGAAAGGTCTCGCTCCTACTACTACTATTATACTTCTACTATCCAGTAGACAGCTGGTTTAAAGAGCCTGTCTGAAAAACAATAACCAGCGAAAAATAACACCTCTGCAAAATTTCTACAATCATGGCGCCGGGACTTTTAGCTGACATGCGAGTCTGCCTCAAGGCACATTTCTATTGTGGATAAACTTTATGCCAGGAGGCGACAACACTGCCTCGGCTAATGGAGACATTATGATTTTATGTCTTCAACTTTAGATTGTTTTGCGCACCAAAATTGTTGGGTCTCGTATTGTATAGTAATTATTATTTTACGACCAATGTTTGAGAAGTCGTTTCGTATTTTGGCTCTATGGTTTTTGTCTAATTTGCTTTTGGTCCTTTGTTCCGAATCGGTCCTGTGGTACGCATCTTTGTTATTTTTATATAATATATGATAACAATAATTGTGTTAGTTGTGTAATGTTATTATTAATACATATTTAATGTTATTACAAGAATTTAAAGTGAAACAAAGTTTCACTGGAGGCCACTGCCTAGTGATTTCTAATTTTACATTGTTACAATCATTCTAATGGTTCTCTCGCTACTAACCTCCCCAAAGGCTGGCAACACACTTAAAGCTCATCTGATTCTTATACAGCAGGTATCCATGGGAGCACCAATGCTTACCATCAGGTGAGGCTTACGCTCGTACACTACTCCAAAAGGTCTTTATGCTTAAAATTCAGCACACTCTGATACCTTCCATCATTCCCACACCAAAGACAACACAGTCACCCTAACTGGTTAGTGCATAAGAGGTAAGAAGCAACATTCGAAGGCTCTGCATATCAATGAACAAGTTTCGACAGGCCCACGGATAAACACGCCTTTGTTATGCTACAACTTGCTCGGACATGTTTCTCTACTCCAATGTTTGACTTATGAGCGTTATTTTACATTTTCGAGAATGAAAATTTGCCATACATGATCCTGTATTCCGTTGAAATATTGATAGTAACTGGAACCCGAAAATTGTACATGAAAATATCAAGAATACACCTTTTATCTATTGAAAGATAATAAAAAATAAAATTTCCTTAATAATGAAATTCAATGAGGATTTATTGTTCATCCAATCAGCATAGATAATCTTATAAAATTCTCGTGTCACAATGTTAGTTATCTGATTCCTTCGAAATTTTATATGCATATTCAGACCTATTTGTCTGAGAAACCCTAATCTATACTAATATTATAAAGAGGTAAAAGTAAGTTTGTATGTTTGTAAGTTTGTATGTAGGGGGTAATCTTTGGAACCGCTGGTCGGATTTCGAAAATTCTTTCACTGACAGAACGCTGCAATGTTCCTGAGTGCTATAGGCTATAAAACATCACGCTACGATTAAATGGAGCCGAACAGCGGGTGAAACCGAGCGAGAGTAGCTAGTAATTTATATGGTAATACTATGTTTGCCGGGTCGTCTTGTAATAAGTTAAGAGAATACTTAAAAGGCCAATACAAAATCTCAATTTCCTTTACCAAAAATTTAGGCTTGAACATCAAATAGACCACTAGCTCTTTGAGGCATAATTTACACTTTCAATAGCTACCCGAAAATGTTTCGTTCCGAACGAAACCATTGAATTCACTAACGTCATAAAATTACAACACATTCATATTCTATTCGAAAACGTTCAGAACATGTAATCATCTTATTCATGTACAAAATTATGTGCAGTGAAAACCGCACTCCAACTACCGGTACCGTTAGAAAATCTACAAATGTTAACCTAGTTACTACTCGTATCAAACTCCTAATAAGCGTTTCAACGGCCTATTTGGCAAGTCAGCGGCTGCAGCGCTTCACCAACCCGGTTGGTCCAACACACGGCAGCCGCTCGTTAGCTCGAGAGCGCTAAAGCGCTGCACGTCAAATTGGACACTAGAGTGAGGTCCAATTTGTGCAGTCCCGCGTCGGTGTTAGCTCGGTTCCTAAATCGGTATTTTGGTATTGGATAAAAAAATATTTAATTTGTTTATTTATTTATTTTATTTGCTGTCTATATTTACCTTATACCTACAATTTTAACAGTTTGCAACATATTTACTGAATATTCAGTTATTCAAGGATGTTGGTTTGTGGTGTAAAATCATGGCAATATTGTATTCATAAAAAGGTATACCAAATTTTTTCTATGTATCATACAATAAAGCCGGAAAAAAAACATTTTAAATTATTCAAATATCAATCTAAATGTGTGACATTAAAATAAAAATATTCGAAAAAAAAATTTAATCAGCTGCATTGAATTATCATATCGATCATCATCGAGACACTTGATTCACTATATTTTACTAAGAGAAAAATTGCTTTAAATTTTAATTAACATACTTGCCACATCGCTAATGTAAACTATTAGGTAAATAAATGAAAACCTCAAACCACAGCTAATCAACTTGGCACCACAAATGTTAATCTAATGCAATTAGGTTTAATCATGTGCTAGCCAGAATGGACCTCACAGCTCTGAGGATATAACTAACATTGTAAATTACTACCGAAGTTTATCTGGACATTGTTACCTGAAAATTAACTACCTAAATATTCTCAAAAACTCCTGATCGAGGTTTTAAAAGGAATAATTCGTAGGTGTGGGCATGGGTTGCATTGGCACGAATGGGGGAACTCGACCGGACTGATACCACGACCTTTTAAAAACAAGGCTTCTGTGGTGTTGTTTCACCGTGAGAGCGAGGTCAACGCAGACCCAATCCGTTCTCCCATCCCCAAATCCCCAACTGGCAAATTCTTAACATCTCCCTAACGACCATCCAATTTGTAACTCCTCTCGTGTAGCATGTTGGATACCTGTACCTGTAATCCGAGTTCTCGTTTGTTAACCTCTTACTAGCTATTCTCGCGCGGTTTCACCCGCTGCTCGGCTGCATTTAATTATAGCGTGATGTTTTATTAGCCTATAGCACTCAGAAACATTGTAGCTATCTATCAATGAAAGAATTTAGGTAATCCGACCAGCGGTTCCAAGGATTGCCCACTACATACACACTGACAAACTTAAAAACTTACAAAATTTTATCTCTTTAGGTATAATATTAAGTATAGAAAAAAGCTTATAAGTTGATTTAATATGTGGAAATTACATAGACAATGGCATGTTTTAATTTGTATTTGTTTTGAATAAAAAGGCTGCAATGTTTTAACAGTTAAATATGTATTCTAAAATTGTTAAAATAAAATCGCCAATCCGTCTTGAGTAAGCGTGATGATTATCACTCGAAACATCTCCGTTTGACAAAAGACACCGAAATTGCTAAGCAGTGGGCAATTTTGGAATCTTGTAATGTTTGAGTTACGTTACTTAACAAGCTTAATTTACATTAATTAATCAGTGTTTCTCTTTATTTTCAGATAATACATATTTGTATAAAAACAAAAAATATTCAAAGACTTTCCTATTCAGAACCACCTCGAAACTTCATGAAACGGAGTACTGAAGACGTTGGTGCACCGACACGACATAATACGAAAAATATTTTCACATTTCAGCGTCAAAACCTGCAGTCGTAGCCATCGGAGCTTCTCTCATATTATATATTTTTAAGTTGCAAATCTTTTAACTTGGTTTTGGATATATTTTGTAATACTCCTGTTCGACTAGATGGTAATTATTTTGGTCTGAAAAATAGTCATATTGTGAATGAGAAATTATGTAGTATGGAAGGGTGTTTATTACCCCTTCAGGTCAAAACAATTGTGTAGAAACTTACTTCTTTCTAATATTAGCAATGTGATAGATTATTAAAATGTAAAGGTGTTTGTTATTCTTGCACTCAAAAACGGCTAGACCGATTTGGTTGAATTTTGGTATGTAAACAGATGATGTTGATGAGGATTAACACTCAGTTCTTGTTAATTAACATACCACGATGTTGAAGCCGCGCTAGTCTATTTTTGATTGCACGGTTTGCGCTGGCTGGGCAACTGGCTGCCGTGCGACGTGTCGCGGATTCGATTCTCGCACGGAACAACACTTTGTGTGATACACAAATTATTGTTTCGGGTCAGGGTGTCATGTGTATGTGAAATTGTATGATTGTAAACGCACCCACGACACGGGAGAAAATCCTAGTGTGGGGCAACGTTTTTTTTAAAGAAAAATGTAAAGGATACTTTTATCCGGGTGAAGCTATTTTCAACACATTTGTTAATGATAATGTGTATATCTTTATCAATACTTTGAAATTTGAAGGTATGATCAGTGTAAGAGCCCGTATAATTGATCTATCTTCGACACCCGGGACTCCTAACGAAGAGTTTAAATATTTTATTAACCTACGTAACAACTGTTTACAACCTTTTGAAAAAATCGGCCAACTAAATACACCAACAACCTCACAACTAGACCTATCTATTCATATACAAGTCACACAGTGCGTAACACGCGACACGTAGCGTGTGCCAATTACGAAGAGACTGACTACCAAATGGAAACACCCAGTATAACGTGGAACAAATACTTCCAACTAAAAAGTAGACAAACCAACGCAACAAACCTGGTGTTTTTAGTAACAAAGTTTGAACACACCCTGTATAAACTCAACTTTTCTATTGTTTTGACTGAAAAGTAACAGAGTTTAATGTAAAACTGTGTTGTGTTTAACACATTGCTTCATAGCGTTACTAGTTTTAGGTTTCAAATTCATTAAACAGCTTCTCAGGCAAGGGCGAGAGGGAATGTCAGATTCTTACAGACAAAATTCTCTCCTGTTCGTTCTCCTGCTCTAGGCTGGGGTACCTGTAACCCCAGTGGTTTTAAACGCTTCACTGACGTATTTTAAAGCCCTTTGTTCACCGATGGATAGTGTAGCTTCCCACCAGTGCCAATATTTTCAAATCAGTCAAACAGTTTCAGCTCGATTTTTACAAACTTTGTAATCTCTTACAACATCTTCAGGAAAAGTTTGTGTGTGTATATGGATACATGTAGCATTAGATTCAACCCAAAAAAATTGAATTGCACAGAAAATCATATTTTACCTTATAAGAACTTCTACCAGAATATAGGGATACCGTGGTTCGTCACGAATGAATCAGCTCGACCGGAGTGAGCTTTACAGTAACACGTACTTACGTTTGGTTTCGTCGTGTGAGTGAAGTTTCCCGCAAAGAACGCGCAACGCTTTGTTACTCCTTTGCTGCTATAAGTGTCCATGAGCGGCGCCAATTGCTTATCATCAAGTGATGCATTTGCTTGTTTGACAACCTTTCACCTAAAAAACACATAGTTTTATATTCATGTACATGCGTGAAACTTTACTTTTTTTAACTGATGTATATTTATGAATATCTAGTAATAATTAATGTAGTGATAGTTATATAATATTTTGTTATACATTTATTTTGTCCAAAATTATCTATACATTTTTTGCTGTTTCTTTTACTCTATTGCACTGGCCATGTTATCCTTGCATCACCTAAAGGTTGGCCAGCAAGAATGCCTTTAGCATTAAACACACCTTTGTACGTTTTGTGGCACAAAATTAAAATAAATAATATTCCAACCGACGCCTTTCACAGCAAAAGTATAAAATTATGAAACCTAATCGCTCGCAAGGACTAATAGTAGCACATTCCCAAACTCCGACCACGGTTACGAACAAAAAGCTTGCTAATGTCCCTCCTAACATTAACACAATTATTTCTAACATGCACCGAATGAGGAATTGTAGCATTAATTCCCTTAATTTTGGTAGAATGTTGCGGTCACATACTGTCGTATTATATGTCGGCGTTTTGCGGTTCAAAACTGGGCACCATTACTGCGGAGCGTTGCAGACGTACGATTTGTTACACAAAAGTGTTGCGACACGTGCTCGTGAAATATAGGTATCGCGATTCGGTCCTTGCTTTTGAAATGCTGTGGTTTTTGTGGTGGGTGATGCGTTGGAATTGTCATTAGTGATTATTATTTATTAATTTTTGGTCGTAGTGGCTCGGCTAAAGTCGTCCGCTTCTCATGCATGAGAGTGTGGATTCTTCGAAACCTTGTTTCAAGTACTAATGTGACTTTCAGAATTATAATGTGTACTTTCTATGATTATTTAGACACAAGAGACATACGGTGAAGGAAAATATGGTGTTGAAAGCTGGAGCTATAATTTCTAATTATAAGTTTGAAATCGCCAATTCACCTAGACCAAGCATGGTATTAATGCTCAAACGCTATCCGTGTGCAAAGAAGCTCAGCAGTGGGCACTTATGGGCTGTCGATGGTGATAATGATGATGATTAATTTTTGGAAGTCAAATATAGGGAGTGGTGATACGATCGGTTAATTCTGATTATGCTTTTAGTGTTGTAGTCTCAAGTACGTGAAGAGCGAGGTGTCTCAGGATTGATTCTCTGCTTCTCGGGAAATTGTCATGCGTTTTTTTTTTTGTATTTTGAAAATTGTCTTCAACCGAATTTAGAAATACAGTTTTAGTTATTGTCTAAAAACTATAAAATGTATAATTTGATTTAACAAACAAAAAATATAATAGAATAAAATCTCCATACAGTTTGAAAAAAGAATTAACAAATTGAGGATTTTCGTAAAAAAAGTATGCAAGTATTTTTAGATTAAATAAATACCATGAAATATTTTTAAATTTATAACTCAGTAAAGTCACGGTCAGTAAATAAGAGAGGAAATTGAAAAACTGAATCAATTTTAAGTTAAGTGATATCAAGTTATGATCGAGGTATCGTAACTTTTGGTGTCCCAAGGATGAAACTTTGTTCGTTCCGAGTAAAATGAGTTTATTATACTATCAATATTTCGCCATATTTTAGGCTTATAAAAACATTTAATGAGTAAAGGTATTTTTATGTTGGTTGTGCGAGTTGCTATTTCCATAAATCTGTTACTTAGCCAAACTTACGAAGGAAAATAGCTGCCAATAAAAAGTAATATATTGAGATATAAGTGACATTTTTTCATTTAGTAGGTATGTATCATGGAGTTTCTTGCTTGTTCTCTATTTGAATCTACATTTTGGAATGAACACCTAGTTTAACTGACGAATACCTATTCTATTTTGACGTATCAAAAGTACTTAATGTGGTGTAGTTGGAATAATTAATGTGTTTTGACTTTGACTTTGATTTAGTCAGTGCAATCGTATACAGAAGACTATCATAAAATCATGACCGTCGTAAGTGTGTTTCTATGCTACATTTTCCATATTATTGCATTATAAACAAAATAGAAAAAAAAGTGAACGGAATCTTTGACAATCCAACGCTCATTGAAAACTTTTTAGTAACAAATATGATTAACTAGCTTCCGATCACCGCTTTGCCCTCGTGGTATGTTGTTAAAAAGTAGCCTGTGTCCTATTCTGGAGTGTATCCTATGTCTGTGCCAAATTTCATCTAGACCCGTCCAGCCGATTTGGCGTGATTGAGTAACAAACATCCAAACATCGTAACTTTCGCATTTATAATATTAGTTAGATAAAATTACCTATCACATAATCCAAAATAAAAATTTTCGAAGCTCTAGAAAAACTCACTAGCCAGTGCTGTTACTATTAATAATAGCTCGTTTACCGCAACCATAATAGTTTGCAAATTTCGGCGAATATCAAAATTAGTGATGACCCAGTAAACATCTGTTTGAGCCAGTAGCGGTAGGGGGTCAAAAAGGGGGATGAAAACTGTCCAGTACCCTGACTTCGGGAGTTTAATTGTTAATTTGCATGATTCTGTTATAACCCTTTAACATTCTGAAGGGGACGTGACATCACTATTTCGCCTTAAAATATACATTAGCTCATGCTTTGATCGTCGCGTGTGTTTTGTTTTATCAACTGAGTTTTAGAGTGAGACGCCCTGCCCTATGATATAGGTGACTTAGAGTGGCGATTAGTGGGTGGCGAATACAGGGTGTTGTCGAGATTGTTAATTTCTTTTATTTTTAAATAAAACTTTTCATCGTATATTAGTTCGCATTTAATGTTGATTTACAATGTGTTTTGTAAGTTTAACGATTCTCTTAGTAGTAGAGGTCACTCCAGGAATATATAGAGAGTACCTCAGCTAGGTCTCAAATATATATATTGCAGTTTCTTTTAGTAATTCCTCAGAATATTGAACGGAACATACTTACATAAAATATGTATTACTATAGAAGATAGAAGTTTGCAATATAGTATATAACCTCATCTCTCTTCCCTTACAAGTGAAGTCGGGGCGCGATAATAGTGCAAAGCCACATTTTCTCATCAGTTCGCCTGTCGCGAAGTATTCTCCGTACTCTCCTGACAAGACATGCCTACATGAGCACATATTTACATAACAGGAACATTTACCTAGAATGCATAATACTGGATGTGCACGTGAAATATTTTTAAAAAGTATTTTAAACAAATTAAAAAAGGTTTTGAATTTTACTTTATTTTCTTTTTTTATAAATGTAGATATCAGTTATGTAACTCTCATTATTATACAGACACGCGTGAACCAAGTTGCAAACAATAAAGAATTTTAAAGTCCAAGTGACTTTTTTGTGTCTTAAGATAATGGAATACATCATGAGAAAACGTGTACTTACATATATTGTCAGGCTTTGCATGGTGATTAATTCCATTCTTACTTCATGACAAGTAAAGTCTTTTGTCAGCAATAGGCACTTAATTATAGGCTATAGCTAATTGATGAGACTCCAATCAAAAGCACTATTAACAATTATTAGCAACCGTGCTGACTGCACGGTTGGCGCGGTGGCTGGGCAACTGGCTGCCGTGCAACGTGTCGTGGGTTCGATTCCCGCACGGAACAACTCTTTGTGTGATCCACAAATTGTTGTTCCGGGTCTGGGTGTGATGTGCATGTGGAATTGTATGTTTGTAAACGCACCCACGACACAGGAGAAAATCCTAATGTGGGGAAACGTTTTCTAAAAAAAAAATAAAAAAAAAACTATTGACATCGGCTCATACTTCTTATTAATAATTATTTTAAATAATTAAAAAGTATTGTTACGTTGTTTTTTATGTACTGAAGCCACTTCCATTATCAGCACATCTGCGTAAAAAGTTTTAACGAGCCGGTATTCCCGCTGATATTTCGGACTGGGCATGCACAACTCGAAATTAGTTCGTACGACTCAATTCCTACAACATACACAAATCGCAGGGCAAATTAAATGTGTAACATGAGTTACAACTCTACTTTGAAACGGTTTCATTATTACATTAATTTCACTTTTTGGTCAAAGTCAAAATCAAAATCATTTTTGACACATTCCACGTCAGTCTGATCGTTAATAAAGCTAGAAGAAGCACTTCTTGGTTTAGATGTATTCTTATAATAAATCGCGCAAGACTTAAGTCTTATGAACACGTACCGCGAAGTTCCACCGGCGGTTGACGACGAGACCCAGGTAGTTTATCGCTGACTCAACACTGAGTACTCATATTTAACTCCTGTCACCATCAATCGGGATCAATCCGAAGGTCCAACGCATTCCAACGGTCATGAAAGCGAAAGGCCTTGGAATTGTGAAGCACCAACTCAAGCCCTAGCTCAATAAGTCACAGCCAGAACTTTGCAACGACTGCTGCAACCGCTTGTGACATCAGGTTGGCCGCTGCCTGACGCAACCTCCTATTCGCTTGTACCAGCCCAGCACCAGTGGTAACTTGTAGAAGAACCAGCGCGTTGTCAGCTTAAAAAACTATGCTGACGCCGCTCAGGAAGTCGGTGCTTAACACCCAGTCGTACCCGATGTTACACAGGAACGGTCCCAGGATCGATCCCTGTAGCATACCTGGCCACATCTCTCATCGGTTCCATACATCCCGATGACCGGGGTAGATGACGGACTACACGATCCAGAACCAGAACAACGAGTTCAAGGCGTTGGCGATGTCCAGAGACACTGCCATAACGACTTACCCCCTAGCAACGCAGAGCCCGTTGTGATATCCTTCACGCACATGATAGATCGCGTCCACCTTGGAGTGCCCTCTACAGAAGCCGAGCTGGCCAAACGCTAGGCCGTTGAATGATGGTAGTGTAAGTGTAATGTTCGAGACAGACTGATACTTTTTAGCCTTAATTGTTTGTTTGATATTTAAACATGTCTATATTGGTATAATTGAAACTAATGATTTGACATTGACTTTGAATTTAACCTCCAACTATTCCACAAGATATCACAAAATTATTTAGTAACTATATTTTCAACAAAAATATTTTAAGTCTCACTTAAAAGCAATCAAACCTTGCGACACTAAGGTCGTCCCTAAGCTTTTTCTAAGAAATTCTTTCAAATATAATTAATATCAAATTCGCAATTACTTAACCGTAGGTAAACTTCAAAACGTAAAAAGGCCTAAATAAAAACGAAGGCTAATTACCAGTGAAGTGGCCTGAATTGGCCTGAAACGGCCTAAACTTCAGACTTGGACTAGTTGAAGCCAATAAATCTCGTTGACATTTTACTGGAATTGTCGGACTTCATATTTCAATATCACTTAGGAAATGTTTTAACAAAATTGTTCTAAGAAGTTTTTAGTGTCGCTTAGTTTTTATATACATATTTTTATTTATCTAATTTTTGGAACGCTAGGCTACGATAACCTAACGATAGCGGCCTTAGGATTTTAGTCAGTAACAGTCTGCTCGCTTGTCGACCTATCCTATAAAAACTGCTACCACAGAACATGTAAAGCAAAAGATTGGAATAAAAAGATTCAAGGTTCTCTATCAAATCAATAAGGACTTAACCCACTGGAAGAGTAATGACAACGACAATCAATTAGCATAGAAAACCATAAACCTACACAAAAATATCCGAACTCTCCACGAAGAAAGCACGGAAAAAGATTTTGAAACGATACCAAAATAAATGAAGACAGTAGACACCTACAGAGGCAACTAATCAAAATTTCCTCAATTTCCAAGCAAATCAGACAGTTGCACACTTATTATACGTATTATTAAGATTTATAACTTTTTTTTTTGTACGAAACTGGTTTATCAAGCCGAGTTTTATATTCCTTTTGACACGACCGTTCGCTGGCAAGTGTCGCGAGAATTGGAATAATTTATTCCCGAGATTTCCCAAAGGCTTTCTCCTAGAACAAACGGGACAAAAATCTTTCTTTCCCCACTGAAACGAATGAATGTTATGGAACATATGTAGATGTGTTATGGGATAACATTGTTTGGGTGTGAAATTGTGGGTTTGAGAGATTTCCTTTATTTTTTAAGTTACCTTTTGTTAGTTACACTATTGTTACTGGGCTATTTAAAAGAAAAACGCCCTTTTCTAAGCTATTTTTTAATTAATTTAAACTTTTATACAAGGTGTCCAGTTTTAAGATTAGGATGTCAACCTGTGCTATTTGTATATATCTTAACACACTAAAAGAAAAATAGTGGTACACATTTTTATAAAAACTCAATACTAGAACCGTCGAAGATGAATTTGACAAATATGCTTCACAAAATTGGCTTCAATTCTCAAGTACATTGACCTCAATCAAACAAATAAATAAATAAACAACAAAATATCTCTATTCTCTCTCTCTATAGTCTCTATTCCTTATATGTTACGTGTACAAATCGTCTCCAATGCTCGTTCTACACCACTGCTGGAATTGGTGCCGACATCAAAGCGAAAAAAGCGTTAAAAGCGAAACGAGCGAGGTGTGATCGTCAGTTTATTTGTATCTAGAATGTCGGCTCAGATTCCAATAACGGACATCTTGGGTCTTGGTACTGACGGCGTATTTGACTGTGTGACAATGTTACTTGCATATCATATGAATCTATGAGATATACTTACACCCGGTTTCTGAAAGGCTTGTCAACGCTAAAATTAATGAATCTCCTGTTAAATCTCTTGTCAAGTCATCTGATTGGTTGTTGATAATTCAGTCAACCAATCAGATTGATTTTAACATTGATCGGCCTTTCGGAAACCGGGTGTTAGTCATAAAATATTGATATAGTACAATGCTTGTGCTGTATTTCGCCGTGTGAGTTAGGTTCAAAGCGGAAGTAGGAACGGGGGTGTTTAGTCAGTAATAGTCTGACGCGAGTCCCTCTAGCCTCACATTAGGTGAAAAGGTCATTTGATGATATTCCCCTCATAAAAAATCTTTAGGGCCACCATAAGAGCCGTTTAGCCGAAGTTGTATATGCAATAACGTACCGCGGCCCTGACTTGAAGCAGGGAAAGTAACGGGATTATTTTGAGTCAGTAAGAGTCTGCCACTGGTCAAAGACTTAATGATTTTTTGCCTCAAAAAAAAGGATTGAATGACAAGTCATAAATGCGAATACCCAAAAGTAATGTATCAAGTAACGCAAAAAAATGGCGTCAGATGATACCAAAAGAAACCAGATAGACTAAATTTGCTAGTACTTTATTAGAGAACTGCTCAATGTTGCGTGCTGTCAAAGGAATTTCCTTACATTTCAGTGTCATATTTTAGTATTTTTCTTTGGGAATAGTTGGTCTTTTGTTATTTGAGGGACGATTTATTGGTCATCTTCGGGTGGTCAACTCGAGAAAGTTGTAATGTAGAACCTTATTTCTTGGTACTTATTTTACTTGTGGGAAGTTCTAGATCGTTCGGAACCTGTTTAAGTGTGAGTTGGTTTTTGTGAGTGGATTACCATCCTCATCTTTCTTATTCTGTATTTTGAAAGGAGATCCGCAGTAAAGTATTTTTTCCAGATTAGAGGGAATCGGAAATCTAGTTTAACAAGTTACCTCATATTGCAATATAATGGAATAGCATTTCTGCTTTTATTTTACACATACCATTTTTTTGTGTTGTGGGTGTCCATGGGCGGCGCCCATTGCTGCTTACCATCAGGTAAACCGTATGCTCATTTTCTGTTCATACTAATCCTTAGAAACTGATTGATGATTGACGTTGTGTAATTTCTAATTAAAATTCAGGTCTTTTTTGAAGTAGGTCATAAACGGTTGCCAATTTTTCTATCGACCTTCAGACTAGAGAAGCTTGGCTCAATTTTAGCTACATCATGGTTATTGGCGACGATCTCTTCAACCCCATTTAATAAATATCGAAAAATAACATTAACATTAAATTTTATTGAATTTAATATTTTTTATAGATAGATATTATTTCACTAAATCTCCTAACGACCATTTGTCACATGAGTTGGCAGTGATTTTTTATATTTCTAGGTAAAGAGATACTCCGTTCCAATGTCTGTCTTATAGCCTAAAGAGTAAGGTCTTCTATTAAATGACGGGTTATGGTTAAATGACCTTTGTTCTTCACAGTTCATTTGAGCTTTGATGATATTTTTCGCGAAAGATAGCTTACAGTTTAATATTAAATATAAGTATGTTAAGTGAATCATTTTGAAAGATAAATCTGATCTTTCATGGACCTATGGATCTATGTCATAGACCGGCAAACGAGCAGACGGATTACCTGATGGTAAGTAATCAGCACCGCCTATGGACACCCGCAACGGAGGAGTTACGAGTGCGTTACCGACCTTTTAGGAATTAGGGATTTGGAGATTTAGGGATTGGGGAAGGGAAAGGATTGGGCCTCCGGTAACCTCACTCGCACCGCGAAACACAACGCTGTGGTTGTTTCACGCCGGTTTTCTTTGAGGCCGTGCTATCACTGGAGTATGACTCTCCTACACTTAAAATAATTACCTAATTAATGCTCTTATGGTCGTCTTTCTTCTTCTCTCCCCAATATACTCGCAACGCACTTATAACTGCTTTGGTGATGCAGGTGTCCATAAGTTGCGCCGATTGCTTGCAATGAGATTATACGTCTGGTCGTTTCATGTCGTCGTTTCCGCATTATCAAATAAAAAACCGATTCGATTTAACTTTAAATTTGAGAAATATATAAAATAGAAATCAAAAGAAAATCTAACTTGTTTTTGGACACCACGGAATTGCATGACATATAATTTCACACCATACATAGGTTTGTTCCCAATATCGACACTCCATCATTTCTATTCCGAAATTCTATTGAGAAACAACGAGCCTTTATCTAAAGGGGGTTTGTAACACATAAGAAATACAAAGAAACCTTTCCTAGTATCAAGTGTAATGGATTTACGGGATACACTTCCATCCTATTGGTCAGAAACAGTATTAGTTTCGGTCAACTACACATGGGGAACAAACGACTACATATAATATACATATACATCTCTCAACTAATATTATAAATGCGAAAGTAACTCTGTCTATCTGTCATTTCTTTACGCCTAAACTACTTAACCGATTTGTGTGAAATTTGGTGAGGACATAGTTTGGAACTCCAGACATAAGATAGGTAAGTTTTCATCCCGAAAATCCCGCGATATCGGGAACTATATAAGAAGAACTAAAAATCTGGAGGAGGTCACTATTCCAAGCAAACGAAGTCGCGGGCAAAAGCTTGTTTAAACATAAATATACATTGTTTTCTGTCCTTCCCTTAGGCAATTGGTTTGGAAATCTGTATACTTACATATTCCTAATAATTCCTTCACGTCAAAAGGATCTTGGGACAGTTTCGTTTAAGGCTTGCTCTTTGTCTTTTGCGAGAATTTAAATTGTATTTTTGCCTTTTTTTCGTTTTATGTGTATATGGAGATCTATGTTCAATAATCCCACGTTAATACGTCATCGGGTCCTTTCGTATTTCCATTTTTGCTGTGAAGAGTTCTTTCAAGGTTAAACGTGGAAACGTACTGACGTATTGTGGCGTGTCGTGACGTCTCAAGGAAATCGGTTTTATACATTTATAATGGTTAGAGAAATTAGTGTGTCGTAGAAAACATTTTTTTTTGTACAATACCCGTTTGTCTATAAAGCGTTTATAATATAAGTATCAGATTTTACTCAAAGCTTGCTTTCAAACAATGTTTTTCAATATAATTATGATTATACAACTTTTACAATTTTATTATAATTTTTTCATAGGTTCACCCTATCGGAGTATACCCATACGGATAAAATATAGGCTTTACATATACACATATACTACGTACTTTATATACTGAAGCTCCGGTCTGGATCAGGAGAAGGAACTGGAGGCTTTTAGTCCGTAACACTTACTCTCGTCTCACCCTGGGCAAAACAAGTCATTTGATAATTACCTCTTAAGTGGTTGAGTGCCAAAACATTTTGCGATTTGAGCAACCTAATAAAACACTAAAAATATTAAAAACCAAATTTAAAGTTAAAAATAAAATAAGCATCTTAACAATTCCGCCCTTTCTTTTATTCTAGCCCACACCCCAAAGGGGAGGTGCGTACTAATTATTGTTAATGTCAGCTGTCAGCTATTAGTCCGACCATTGTGTGTAGGATGACAAAGAGGACCAACTGGATACTATAAGGTAAGCAAAGCTAATTTCACAATAGCAGTGCTATCTCTGTTCGATTTGGGAGTGACGTGATTGCAGCGTTGGAAGCTTTAAGACTCCTTTGTGCTATACGAGTCTAATGTTTATGAACCCTTTTGAGATCGGAATTAAATGCCTTTGTATTAGTATTGGAAAATGATCTAATGTCTTCAGCAGCCGCAGGTAGGACAGCAAAGAGTATCAGACTTACTGTCTACAATTGAATGTCCTGGTGGCCCGGAGGTTAAGGAGCCCGCTTCTCATGCATGAGGGTGTGGGTTCGAAACCTGGCAAGTACCAATGTGACTTTTTCCGAGTTATATCTACTTTATATGATTATTTAGACACCACTGACATACGGTGAAGGTAAACATCGTGAGGAAACCTGGACTTATAATTTCTTATTATAAGTTTGAAATCGCCAACCCGCATTGAGCAAACGTGGTGATTAATGCTCTAACCTTCTCCGTATGAGAAGAGGCCTTTTTTCAAAAAAAAATAGTCTAGCCTACTCAACGATTTCCAGTTATACAGTATCCTGCATCCAGCGAATTTTATCCGGTTGTCTGTTCACCATTAGGTGGATAACTTGTGTGTAAAGTCTGAACATTTTCTTACCCATTACTTTAGTGATGTGATGTGATATAATACAAAGCTTGCTAAGCCCAAAAGGGATAAAAGTACACATGATGTAAAATCAAACCTCATTTTTCACAAGCTACGTTATAATTGCCTTGCAATAAAGTGTGATTTTCACATCAAACGCCTTGAACAATTCCCAAACTGAAAAATTACAATAAACTTTCAATTTTATTGTTTGTTAACAAAGTCGAAAACCGTCTGTCTGTACATGCATGTATTGTGTGAACAACAATAATTCGCACTTTGTAACATCAGTCTATTGAGTTGTGCGGAACATTCGACACCTGGACGGTCCTTTGATGCAACAGGGCGGATTGAAAGGCCTTGCTTATTTGTGATTCTGGGAATATGCTGACTAGGTATTTGAAGTGTAAGGGCGAATGAATTAGTTGTTGATACATTTGATATTTCTTAAACTGCAGACCTTGTTCCATCGTAGTAAAGAGATGAGACAAACCACCATGCTTGTAATGAGTGTGAGAGAACCATGCTGCACGAAGGGACTGGTCTTCCAGAAAACTGCGTGAACCAACATTTTTGTTGACTTCGTTGTAATTATGCTCGATACTATTCAGTGTTTTTATTGTCATGTCGGGTCCGTTTTTCGCGCATGAGGATGCGGATTCGAAATCTAGCAAACTATTAAAAACTGTAATCACGTGTAAATATTGAGAAAAGCTCTACTAGTTTCGAACCTAGTACAGCCTAGTAGGCTGCGCGACGTCGCCGCGTCCGCGCACGCTGCTCATGTGGAAGAACCCCTCTGTGGTTCGAAACTAGTAGAGCTTTTCTCAATATTTACTCGTGAGTAACCCGCGATTTTTAGTTATATTATAAGTTTATTTACGGTGAAGGAATATAAATTAAGAGGAATCCTTTTTTGAGGAAGGAAAATAATCAGATGACTTTTTCCCGCCCAGGGAAGGACGAGAGATAAAATCAGTCCCTCACTGACTACCACCAATTTTCTTCTGGTGACTCCAGGTTTGGTCGTGATATCTGGACTTTTTATTTCTACAGTTACAAATTTCTAATTTACCTTGAGCAAGCGTGATGCTCAAATCTCCGCATAAGGAGAAGCATTTGCTCAGCAGAAGCCACATATAAACTGATGATATTCGCAGGAAATTCGCCGAATTAAAATTATTGTTTAAGATGATAGTAAAATGACAAATGAAGGTCTATAAAAAATCCTTGCTAAGCTAACATACATGCATGTTGATTCGGCTCCACTAGACAATACTCAAATATAGTCAGCAGTTAGGTAAAATCCTCAAAAATAATGCATCCTTAATTTATATATCCAAAAAGTTTGTATAGAAGCACTTTTAAAGATTGTGAGTACGCATATGTGAGCACCATGTTCGAGACGAAAAAGGAGTAAAATTTTATGATAGGTCCCCTCATTTGTTCTTTTTTTTTAACAACTTGTCTCTGCATTGTTCTCACATAGGGGTACAATAATGTATACTTTAAATGTTATGTTATTGAAATTGTAAAACAATTTTTTTTTAAAAAGAGTAACGAATGGAGTTTCTTGCTCGTTCTTCTCCATTCGAATCTACAATTTGGAATGAGCACCTAGCTTCACTGACGAACAGACTGACAGACTACTTCTCTATTTTGACGTTTCAAAAGTACCTATTTATGGCTTAGTTGGAATAAATGATTTTGACTTTGACTTTGACTTTTTGCATATAAAATAGTTTTATTTTAGTTAAAGATAAAGATCTGTTAATATATAAAATTACCTCAAGTTAACCTGTCCGTCTGGTATCCATAGGTACTGTAAATGACAGATAGCAATTATAAGAGACAGCTCGTGACGTGGGTTGCAGGCTAATAACTTTACTAGATTTAGATTATGTTTGAACAATTAATTTTACATCCAATCTTGGTTTCGTAGACGTTATTCTGTTATCAAGCGGTGTATCAATCAATTTTGTTGTTTATTACTTCGTATTAGTGTCCTTTTCTGGTTGTAGTTGGTTGATGTCTCTTGGGAATTGAGATGTTAGTTGTTTGTAATGGAGAATTAATACAAGAATCTTGGAATCGTACAATGACACGGTTGCTAGTTCGTTAGAAACAACAACAAACAACACAACAAGGTTAAGTCCTTAAGTGTTATTTTAACCTTCCAATCATGGTAATTCGAGAGAGAATGGTAATCAGTCTGCTTGTGACCACGACCTGTGCAACCGGGTCGAAACGTCAAGCCTACCAAGGTATTCAAATTATAATTTTCCGCGTTAATACCCGTGTAAATATAATGTTGTTAAGATGAAACGCGAAAGTTTAAAAGTTAGTATGGTAATTCGAGATATTATAGATGAACAATAGGTGTGCCAACGCCGGCGTTCGCTTGGAGTCCTATTAATTAAAACTGTTTTTATATACCTACAATGTTTAGTCTCATAGTCATAATAAATAGTGATTGGGTCTCCAGTAAAATGGAGAAACACAACGTTTTCTCGAAGACGTGGTATCACTCCGGTCGAGCTGACCCATTCGTGCCGAAGCTTGGCTCTCCCACACTTACACATAACACAAAAAGAAACAGAAATAACTTATTTCCCCTTTTTTTGAGGGAATCGTCTTTCTGTTGCTCTGTTGGGATTAGAGGGAGTGTCAGACTTTTCTGGTTAAAAACTAGCCCGTTCGATCTACTGCTTCGAGCTGGCAGCAGTATGCTCACTTACAACTCCGGCTGGACGGGGCCCACTACTCATGTCGATTCACATTCCATGCACTTACGTTTAGGAGAATTTATTACCCTACTGCGTTGAAAAAGATTCAAATTATATTTCCAGTACAAAATAGAACCTCCATGGTATGGCAGAAAAGCCGGGGTTGCGAAGAGGGGGGAGAGGTTATTTGATGATTTTCCCCTGACAAAAAAAAAATTATGGCAGAAAATTCTGAAATTTATTTTCCCAGACAGGCTTAAACCCCGCTGCTTAACCTCAACAGTCGTCCTTTAACTCAATCAATAAGGGAAGAAGATTTTAATTATATATTTTGAATAAAACACCCTTCAGCTTAACAGTCAATATCTCAAGAACCGAACTGCGATCGCTCCAAACTTTTCAACATCGAAAGTTAAAAATATTAACTCCAATAAGTTTATTTGAAATTTTCAACTCGTGAAGTTTCAAGCCTTGATTTCAGAGAGTTACAGCGACCGCATTTCAGCTTCGCAAACTTTGTATTATTGTTTATTTGATGAAGATACAAGCTGATTAAGATATCAAATATTAATGGGAAGAGTGTGTTTTCTTTTTCTATAGTACTATAATATTTTTAAGAGGTAATATTTTTGGTATTGGTTTTAGTTTCCAAAATTTTTTCACTGGTAGGTAGCTACGATGTTCCTGGGTGCTTTATTATTGCTTTATTCGACTTGTCGTTTTAAACGCTACTGTTTTTAGTTTTAAAAGCAGCGGGTAGAATGCTTGTTATTTAATATTGTTGATGTTTTAACAACAACGAATTTGACAAATTAAACTTATTTTATTTCCCTGCCTAAACTTTTTTTTAAAGAAAAGTGAAAATCGTTATCAAGATAAACTTAAACGCTACTCCAGATTGACAATATTAGAAGAAAGGTGTTTCTTTACATATTTTTGACACTATGAGGATAGTTTTGAACATGGCAACACATGAGCAACGCCTCAAAACATAAAAACTCTTTTAGAAAAATGTACAATTCAGAAACCCGATTCCGCCTACCTTCCAATTCTATACATCCAAATTAACTTTTCTGTCTCCGTGTTCATTTTAACGTAATCTGTTGGAGACTGCACTAAGAATGAACAATCAGGGGTGCAGTTATAAAATCACAGGGAACTCCAGCGGTAGAAGTTCTTCGCGAACCAATTGAAAAGGTGCCGTTCGCTCTAATTATATTGAAACTTGGGTGACGATTGGCACATGGAATTCAGAAGGTCTAGAGGACTCAATATATTGTAAGGGAACCACCCTTAAAGTTTTATAATTATTAATGTTTGTTTTGAGCTTTGGCGTAGAGACAAATGAGGTATTTTCTTCATCACTCCTATTCCAGCAGTGACCTTTAGAGTCCAGCCTTAGTCGAGGCCATTGTGCGGATCGAGTGCAACTGGGAAGCCATGCTTGCAAAGAAGGATGCGGAGCGTGCCAGTCGCTACACAAGTTGTTTGGAGTATCATGGATTGCGGATTATTTCCTCCTTTGATGCCGATATCTCCAAATTAATATCTCACTTTATTTAATTATAATGACTTTCTTTTAATGAGATTCTAGCTACTCTCGGTTTCACCCGTTGCTCGGCTCCTTTTAATTTTAGCGTGATATTTTGTAGCCTATTATTATAGCACTCAGGAACATTGCAGCTATCTATCAGTGAAAGAATTTTGGCAATTCGACCAGTGGCTCCAAACATTACCCCCTACATACAAACTTACAAATTTTACCTCTTTATTATATTAGTATAGAAGATGACTAAGGAGCAGATGGATACCCTGATGGTTAGCAATCAACACCGCAATCAACAACTATAGATAGACTCAACATCGAGAAGTCACAAATTTTTAGGGTTGAGAATTGTAGGATAGGGATAAGTTATACAAATCAACAATTGAATTTGGGTATTGGTTGTGGAGAAAAGAATTGAACATCCATTAGCCAGATACAACAAAAGACAAAGCAAGCAATGTGTCATGCTGGTTTTCTTTGATCACTCCGGTCGGACCCATTGGTGCCGAAAAATGAACGGATAGCTTTGTTGAACGAATTTTTATACTCTTAACATCTAAGCCGAATGCTCAATACAGTGTTATACTTCTGTAATCTGTCTGCTATTTCTTGGTGACGTTTTCATTCCTCTCCGCTCCCCACAGAGCGTCGTGGTAGAATACTGAACAGTTTTTGCAGTCCCCAAGACTTTCGACGTAGTTTTATTTTTCAGATATTTTTAGCATTATACTTTCCTTATTATTATTATTATGACTCTGCTTTGAGTTATGTATTTTCCTTAAACATTTTTGGTCGCAATTTTTAATAAGTGTTGACAATAAGCAAATAAGTGTTGGCTGTTTTTATTAGGTGATTTATGTTAAAACGTTCAAGTGTGAATAGCCATGCTTCGGCACGAATGGGTCGGCTCGAACGGAGTGATACCACGGCCCCACAGAAAACCGGCGTGAAACAACCACAGAGTTGTGTTTCGCCGTGTGAGTGAAGTTACCGGAGGCCCAAACCTTCCCTTTCCCCGATCCCTGCCCAATCCCTAAAACTCCAAGGAGGACTTGTAAGTTTATTATTAGGATTCTTCTTAAAGTAATCACATACAATATTTATATGAGTGATATAAGTCATCATTACTAGCCTAGAAGTACCCACTGCTTTTTTTTTTTGGTGAGGGGAAAATCGTCAAATGACTTCTCTCGCCCAGGGCCGGGCAGGAGGGAGTGTCAGACTCTTACTGACTAAAAACCCCCCTGTTCCTTCTCCTGCTCTGTGCCGAGGTCGCGGTGCCTCATTGCGCTTACCCTGCAACCCCGGCTGAACATCAGCCCTTTAGGGCCCCGTCTGTGGTGGTCTAATGGCTCTTTGAGGCGCCCGCGGAACGCTACGCGCCGTACGCTCGGGCCTGGTTCTGGTCGGGCGGCGAGCTGCCCTTACTCACCGACCGCAGGCCCGTGCTTACGGTGGCCGGAGATCGTCCCTTGATCCCCGATGCCCGTAGTGTCGCCAGTTGCGGCTGCTGGGGCGTGAGGAGGAGGATTGCTCCCTCATGCGGGCCGCCTCTCTCTTTGCGAGCATGACTGCTTCACAAAAGGAGGAGACGGCGTCCCAGTTCCTCTCACTCCACACCATGGCCTCGACTAAGGCCGGGCGCGAGAGGTCGCCGCCGCCGATCACTTCCCTGAGGATACGGCGGTGCTCAGCCCAGGCAGGGCATACCGCTACCGTATGCTCCACCGTATCCTCTAGGTGGTCCTCACAATGACGACACTCGGGCGTTTCCTCCCGCTGGATCCGAAACAGGAACCTACCGAAGCTGCCGTGCCCGGTAAGCACCTGCGTCAGGCGGAAGGTGAGGACGCCGTGGCGTCTCTCAAGCCACTCCTCAAAGAGGGGTCTTACCGCTGCTATAGTAGCGTGCCCGGAGTAGTACCCACTGCTGAGTTGAGATGATGAGTCTTTATCATCACGCTTACTCAAAGCGGTGATTCCTAATTTGAAAGTTGTAATCAGAAATTATAAGTCTAGGTTTCCTCGCTATGTTTTCATATATTTAAGGTCATTGATTTTGAAAAGGTGACATTGATGCATCTACATACCTTAATTAGACTGCACGTTTGGCGCAGTAGCTGGTAGCCGCGCAACGTGTCGCGGTTTCGATTCCCGCACCGAACAACTCTCTCTGTGTTTCGGGTCTGGGTGTTGTGTGTATGTGAAAAAAAAAACCCACGGCAAAGGAGAAAATCCTAGTGTGGGGAAACTGAAAAAAACATCAAACCCCGAGCGAACGCCGCGGACATATTGTCTTTCTATTGTCTTGAATAGCCAAAGTTGAAAGGTTAACATGTTAACTGCCACGTAGAGCGGAGGATTTGCCTCCAATAGCTTTCTATCGGCAGTCCAGACGTTCAAGCCGCCAGGACATATACTCAAGCATAGTGCCTAAATGGCTCAGTGATTTGTTTCACTGACACAGCCAAAACTTGTGTTATAATCTTCGATTCAAACCTATCGTAGTCAGGAGATCAAGTGAGTTAAAGAATACATTTCAATAGGATTAAAAATAGCACAGAATTACTAAAAAGTTGAATACAAAGTAACAAAAATGAAAAAGGATAGAAACAAAGGTACGTTCCAGCGTTACGTCACTGGCTGGACACGTGACTAATGACGTCAGTTGTCGCAAATCCGCCATGATGCGTTGCACCTTATCACTGTCTCCTGTATTGTATACGGGAATACATTACCGTGTAGACATATGTATACTTGACGACTAGTTTGTGGGGACAAAGATGCAATAAGTCGTAATTAGTTTTTAAAAAGTTGATGATTGGAACCTTCCTTCAAACAAGTATTGCTTAGTTAGGAGACTCCCGCTCTTCTACAGCAATTATATATTTATTTACTGTGAGCATTAGATATGAACACGTGAATGTATTGTGTATGTGTGTGCGTGGATGTGTCTATAAAATGCTTGTTATAAAGGTTTTAAAGTTATAAGCATAATATAAGGTCATGTGTAAAATATTTCATTTTCTTATTACAATTCAAATCACATTTTTTTTAAATTGACAGGCATATAGATCAAGTGATCAACTCAAATTCTCATTTACGTAAAATAATATACAATAAAACACAGCAGCAACGACAGATCGCTGAAGTTGGTTAAAAAATACTATTACAAAATAACACTAACAAAAATTAAAAAGTATTTATTCCACACGAATAGGGTGAATGCACCAATACACGTTCGTGACAAAACACTTTTTTTAACCGACTGTATAACAGGACCATCCTGTTTATCACTGCAACTTGCAACCGCAACTAGCAACTGCAACAAGCAACTAGCAACTTGAAGCCATTGCCGCTGGAATTAATCGTCCGTAGCCCGTTAACAGAGGCGAAAATATACTGATATGGTTATTTTCATTAGGTTTTATGTTATTTTTTAAAACTGTTATGGGTCATTTTATGTGTTCATGTTATGTAGCTGGGTAAAACAATAATTTTGTGTTATGAATAACTTTACTTTATGAAATTTTTATATTTTGTTCGTGTGGGTTTTAAGAAGGAAGATAAGGTGATTGGTTTTTTTTTTGTGATTATTTAGAACATTATGTTTTCATCTTCTGAATGTTTTATTTCCTTATGCTTTTAATGTGACATAAGCGTGATGTCTGTCACGCATTCTAAACCAAAAATTGGTAAACAGAGTAGTACGTATAGTCCTACAGAGTCCTATACATGTACTTTAAAAGGCATACTTACATCCATTAAAATTAGTTTAATCTCTTGTCAAGTCATCTGATTGGTTGACTGAATTATCAACAACCAATCAGATGACTTGACAAGAGATTTAACAGGAGATTAGTTAATTTTAGCGTTGGCAAGCCTTTCAGAAACCGGGTGTTACTGTATTCTATAAATAAATTTAAAAAGAAAACTAAAGACCTCAATAGTACTTTGATCAATCAGAATCTCCCCCGAGGCCTATCTTCGACAGTCGTACTTGATCATAGAATGCAATTCACCTTTCCCGGCAACTACCTTGACATCCCACCCAATAGACCTTTCTAAGCCACCACCAAGGCATTTCATGTGTAAAAACTTGCATATATACATACGTATGTACTAGAAAATACTAGAAAAAATCTTCCTTACAACGAAAGAATAATATAGATAAGAAGATGCTAATCTCACAACGAATGCGTAAAGCCATTCTCGAGTGTTCCATAACGCTTGAATTATGGTCCGTAGCCACAACTATTTCAACTCCTTGCAAATATTTCATTCGTACAACCTTTATGATGAAAGTTTCAGTTGGTACCCCTGAAGCATGTCTCTTTTCTAACGTGCCTTTGTTTTATGACGCTTGAAGACTTTTGGGAGCTTGTATATCAACGTATGTAGGTTATACTTCGCAAGAGTAAGAATAGTCAAATCATTTGTTTCAAATAGTCAACTATGGGCACTTTTGATCGTCAATCGAAAAACAATCAAATATAAAAAAACACACACAAACTTTTTAGTGAAGCTATTTGCTCGTTCCAAAGAGTAGATTCCAATGGAGAAAAACGAGCAAGAAACTCCATGGTTACTTTTTTTCAATCAATTTCTCAATTTATTTTTGTAAAGCTGAAATTATACCATTTTAGACGTTTAAAGTTAGTTTTTAACAAAAATTTTTGTAAGCGACATGAACGGTACTTGATACAAAAGTATTGTTTAGTTTTCGACGCCTAAATGTGTGAGTGCGGTTACTGGAGGCCCCAATGCTTCACCTCCCCCAATCCCTCCTCATTCCCAAAATCTCCGAATCCCTAATCCCAAATTAAAGGTCAGCAACGCACTCGTAACTTCTCCGTCGTAGCAGGTGACCATGGGCGGCGCTGATTGCTTACCATGTGGGAATCCAATCGCGCGTTTGCCAACCTATCGCATAAAAAATAGGATACTTGACCTCCAATTAAATAGCATACTTACACTTTTTTCGAATTGTTAAAATCACAGTTCTCTGTGGGGATTGTGCGATGTGACGTCACGTTCAACGTGCGTCAAATAGTATAATAGATTCTAGAAAATTACGGTTACGGTTACTTAACTTGATACACATACTTTAAAAATACAAAGTATAAGTAGTAAGATACTACAGACTAGCTATCACTGACATAATAATCAGATAACAGCTAACTTTTAAAATAAAAAGAATAAAAATATAGTACGTGATGAAAAGCGTGATATTATAAAAACATTAATCCACGCTCCGACACACACATCATATAAATATGATAAATATATGAGTAGCCTATGATCACGAACCTCCCACCGTCCTGACCTGATGTTTTATGCATACAAGTTCGCACTTAGCGCGTCCCGGCCCAAGTTTTAGTATTGTGAGTATATTATTAATTCTTATTGTCCCTTGTAGTCATCCTTGTGGCTCCAGTTTCTATAATGTAATTTTGAGCTTGTTTTAAAGTGACTAAGATATCAGAAGTCAAAGTCAAAGTCAAAGTCAAAATCAAAATCAAAATCAAAATCATTTATTCCAACTAAACCATAAATAGGTACTTTTGAAACGTCAAAATAGAGAAGTAGTCTGTCAGTCTGTTCGTCAGTGAAGCTAGGTGCTCATTCCAAATTGTAGATTCGAATGGAGAAAAACGAGCAAGAAATCCATTCGTTACTCGTTTTAAAAAAAATTGTTTTACAATTTCAATAATATAACATTTATAGTATACATTATTGTACCCCTATGTGAGAACAATGCAGAGACAAGTTGTTAAAAAAAAAGAACAAATGAGGAGACCTATCATAAAATTTTACTCCTTTGTCGTCTCGAACATGGCGCTCACATATGCGTACTCACAATCTTCAAGAGTGCTTCTATATAAACTTTTTGGATATATAAATTAAGGATGAATTATTTGCATAATTAGGAAATTCCAATAAAAAACAACTTGTTTTCTAGTACTCATTCTTAGTGTAAGTTTTTAAGTTTAACACATGTGTAGGGAATCCTTTTTTGGGAGGCTTAAGGTAAAAAAACTTCGAAAGATCATAACGCCTTGGGTGAAACGAGAGGGAGTCCAACTATTACTGATTAAAAGGGATAAAGGGGAAGGGTAGGTTACACCCTGTAAAATACTGAAATTTAGACTATTTTGCTCCTCGCTGTTTTACTAGTAGTTGGCAAACAAGCAGGCTGGTCACCTAATGATGAGAAACCGCCCATGGATACGCTACAAGGTTAACTATGCTACCGCCATTGTTTGTTGTAATTGAGATATAGTGTACTAGCCTCCGACAAACTTACTCTCACGGCGTAACACAACGCAAACGTTGTTTCACGCCGGATTTCTGTAAAAATAGTATCACTCAGGTTCACAAGACTGTCTTCTACGACACCAGAACGATTTCGATAATAATGAAAAAAGTTCGATGAGCCAAAGCTTGAGCAATAAAAACGGACTTCCAAAATTAACATAGTACCATACCAACCTAAAAACTATTGACAATTAACTCTATAATACCGTAGAAACTCTACAATACAGTAGCCCGAAAGCTGGCAAGTACCAATGTGAAATTTTCTGAGTTATATGTACTTTCTATGATTATTTAGACGCTACTGACATACGGTGAAAGCAAAAATAGAAAACAGTTTGAACCTTGTTGCTCAAGGTTGATGGCATGATGATAAACCTCTCATCTGCCGGTGTATGAGACATAATAGAAAACAAATTGTGTCGCGCGTAGATCTGCGTTCCGTAGATACCAAGGGTTAATGTTCAAATCTTCTCCGTGTGAGAAGAGATTTTTGCTTAGCAGTGGGCACTTATAGGCTGCTCTATTCTATTATAATGTTCTACTATTGAGAACCTCTTCCTTTTTTGAATCGGTTAAAAATATTTCAATGATTAGTTATGTTCACAGTCATTAAGCAAATATCCAATCAAATGAAGTTTTTCAACCACAACAACATGTATGTACATGGTACATTAACAGATAGGAATCCGCACACAAATCCGCAGAGCATTCGTTTGATTGAGGACGAACTAATCTAAATTCATTAGCGGCCGGCCGTGTTGTCTAAATATTTAAATAATTTGATTTAGCTTTGTCGTCTAACTGTTGCCAAATTAAAGGGTGGAGAATGGGCATGATTAGGAAGGACACTGAAGGGACGAGGGTCCAAACTAGAAGCTACGAATCGTTTATAATGAAGTTGAAACGGGTTTCTCGAAATTTTCATAGAACAGTTTAGATCTAAGGATTAGTGAAGTGTGAATATTTCATTAGATTCTGTTTTGTTTGAAGGTATGCTCGGGTGTAGTGTTTTGTCTTGTGCCATATCTAATATAGGTACTTGTGCTAACAAAAAAGTGCTTTATTTATTTTCAATGTTGGTAAGCATATTCTTTTTAAATTTTGGGGAATCATTCTGGAAGGAGTGATACCGTTGTGTGTCAATCCCCAATTCCAATCCTTCAAACCTCAAAATTTAAGTGTGGGAGAGCCAAGCTTCGGCACGAATGGGTCGGCTCGACCGGAGTGATACCACGGCCTCGCAGAATACTGGCGTAAAACAACCCACAGTGTTGTGTTTCGCCGTGTAGTGCAAAGCTTAAAAGTTTTAAACTTTTCACTTATTAATATAACTAAAACACTTATAGAAAATCCTAACGTACATTGAACAGTAGCCCGCTAGGCTGATCACCTCACCTGGTCGGAGGACCCTCCTTTTCCGATCTTAGGGAACATTACTCTCTGTGCCCTAATTGCTTACGACACTCGCGAAAATAATAGAGTCTATAAGAAATAGTTCAACAACATACAGTGTGTTGAATTACCACCACCATCATCAGCCTATAAGTGCCCACTGCTGAGCAAAGGCCTCTTCTCGCACGGAGAAGGTTAGAGCACTAATCACCACGCTTGCTCAATGCGGGTTGGCGATTTCAAACTTATAATTAGAAATTATAAGTCCAGCTTTCATCACGATGTTTACCTTCACCGTATGTCAATGGTGTCTAAATAATTATAGAAAGTATATACAACTCGGAAAAAGTCATATTGGTGTGTGTTGAATACTTATTAATAATGCCTTCTACAAGAATTTGTGGCTTAATTTATATAACAATGTACTTCAGTATTTCATCAACGGACCGCAAAACTTTGTTGTTGATAGAATGTCCCAGGTTTCGACCCAAATACATACGGAACTTAAATAAAATGTTTAATTTCTACCCGTTTAGTTAATTTTATTGGCTACATCCTGAATAAACATGTATTTCTTTTTCACAATCATATGTAGGTATATTTCTTACATATAAAACAATAATGTGTATGTACTGACGAGTTTAAAACTATATAAGTACTCATTAGATTTTTTTTATGTCATATATTATAATACCTTTATATAAACTTTAAGACGACCATCTTAGAGTTTATATAAATGAGATATAAACTTTAAGACGACTATCTTAAAGTTTATATAATACAAATGATTTATCAAATAACTATACACGCTTGTTGAAGGTCAGCAAACAAAAATTTAAAAATAGAAGTGTCAGTTACTTAATTCGATTAAGAACTCTTTCTAATCAAGGACGCCTAACGAGCTTTCGGATCTGATGATAAGTATTCGGTGCCACACATGGCCACCTGCCATCAACACTGGAGGAGTTACGAGTGCATTGGTGGCCTTATGTGATTAGGGTTTGTGAGATTTGGGGATTGGGAGAGAAGTAAGATTGAGCCTTCGGTTACTTTATAATTTGTTTCGGTAATCAAACCTCATTTTTGTTACTTTGGTAAAAAGTCCTAAGCTTGTAGGTAGTACCCTCGTTAACTAAAATTCGCGGGTTACTCACGTGTAAACGTTGAGAAAAGCTCTACTAGTTTCGAACCACAGAGGGGTTCTTCCTCATGAGCAGCGTGCGCGGACGCGGCGACGACGCGCAGCGAAATTTTCAGTAGGGTAGGTAGAGCTTTTCTCAACATTTACACGTGAGTAACCCGCGAATTTTAGTTAATTTAATAACAAAATTATCATTATAATATTTCGTAATAATATTTCATTTGAAAGCGCTGCAAAATTATTCACCACATGCCAAAAAAGACCAAATCAACATTCTAAACAAAACATTAAAAAATATAAATATTTATGTTATAATATAACTAATACTTATCTACATACGTTGCTAAGTTTCAAAATTCCGTAGTCCTAAATAAATTCACATTTCTAAAAATCTTTTGTCACCTGCCACTCTCATCTCTCCACCACCTGAAGGTCGACTGTTAGACAATGCTTGAGGCATTAAGTCCGCCTGTACATCTATTTGTATAAATTGTATAAATAAATAAAATAAAAATATCTCAAATTATAATTTCTCGAAAGCCACACATATTTTCTTAACCTCAAATATTACATAGATGGTTATTAAAAAAAAATACCTAAAAAAATATATAGAACTTTCTCAAGCGTAAACACATTGGTAGATCTGGTCTTTTAGCATAGTCACAGCTTCCTCTGTATGCTTTCTTGCCTTGGAAGTGCACGAAGTCAGTCTCTCACAAGACTGTTCATTATGTCTTCTAGCATTTGTCAGGCTTAAATCCAATTCGTATCCTAAAACCACTGCGGCTTTAGATAACTCTTCCAGACAGGATGATACATCAGATCTGTAAAAAGAAGAATACTATACTACCCTTGTTAAGAGAATGGTAACCAGTGGTTGGCCATTCAAGCAAAGTTTTTGGAAGATATCGTTGTTATCGATATAACAACTCTTTGTGTGATCCACAAATTGTTGTTCCGGGGTCTGGGTGTAGTGTGTATGTAAAATTGTATGCTGGTAAATGCAGCCACGATGCAGGAGAAAATCCTAATGGGGGGCAACGTTTTTGAAAAAGAAGAAGAAAAACTGGTACGGAATGCTCATGGCGTTAAGCTCACCATACATAATGTACCGTAAAGATTTTTGTGTCATGCAAGGTTGTCGCTGTGACCCTAAAGCTAAGGCGCCCGCTGCTCATGCATGAGAAGGCAGGTCGAAACCTGGCAATGTGACTCTTTCTGAGTCACAAGTACATTCTAATTTAATTAAGACATCAGAGCCACACACACTGAAGGAAAACATCGTGAGGATACCTGGACGTAATTATAAGTTCAATCCGCCTAGAGGCAGTATGGTGATAAATGCTCAAACCTTCTCCGTGTGCGCAAAGACTTTTGTTCAGCTGTGGGCACGAAGAGCTAATGATGTGATGTGATTATGTTCTAAATTCGACCTTCTAATTTATAACATAATCGACCTTCTAAGACTTTCTTTGACTTGACTACGGCTCTCAAGGCCACAACCAAGGTCAAAGCTGACTGTCTCTTTGAAAGATGGAGGTTTTTTTCAATAATGAAGTTAAGCAGTTAATTGCGTAGGCCGTAGTGAGAAAATATAATCAGTATTTAAGTTTCTATGCTGGAAACACCAATATGACTCTTACTTCGGAACCGAACTACTTCTTTTGGCCGCGGCTACGTCCCGATTTCCACCTCCGGAGACTTCAAAAGACTTGGTAGCCTCCATAAGGGTAGCTTGCATATAGTTTCTGGTTATCCCGATCATTTCTTCAGCGTACTTCCCCATCTTCGCAATAGAAGCTCGGGCGTCTTCGGTGCATGCATAGATTGCGGCTACATGTCTATTCGCTAGGGTGCGTGATGCCCGTCGTTCTTCGTCACACATGCCTGTTGAAGTAGGATTAAAATTTGAACCTCACAATAAAGACCATCTAAAATACGACTGTTAAACCAACTTAATATTAATTCCCGCCACCTTATTTGGCATATAAATATATATACTAGCAACCAGTGTGCCGTAAAATGGGTGTTCATAGACAGCTAACATCATACCTACAAGGAAAGACTGGACAAGTTCAATCTGCAATCACTAGAGGTACGCTGTAAACGGAGTGACATTTTGTGCCTGCACAAGATTCTTCATTCATCAGTGGACAGTCCTGACTTGTTATCCTCAATTAATTTTAATATTAAATTTAGAAGTCGCCAACCTCACCTCCGGAGTTTCATATTATATGTTCATATAAATAATACATCTTACTACAACCCTATTGTAAGAATGTGTCGTCTTTACAACGAGCTACTTCACGAACTTAGCAAAGAATTAGATATATTTGATTATAGATTTTTTAAATTCAAATATAAAATAGGTCGAATTATGTCAAAATTGAATTTCTAATTGTAATTTTTATTCATCTAATTAAATTTATAATAGTATTTATAATTAATTATATTTAATTAATTAATAACTCAATATTACAATATTCAATTAATTTATCAATCTAATTCAAATATCAATTAATTTAATTTAATTATTAAATATTTTATATTATAACACTTCCTGCATAATATAATTGCCTAATAATCATGCAGTGTACACATGTGTAGGGATGCGATCTTGATCTGTTTTACTTATTTTATAGATATTCTGTAATGTTATTGATTGTATCCTATTTTATGTGCCTATTAAAATAAATAAATAAACCAGTCCCACTGCAGTCCCAGTGCAACACTGATACAAAATTTGTTGACTATATTATGGATGTTTATTTTAGACATAAACCTCCCTCTTCATTTACTCTATTTATTAAAATAAACCGCATAAAACTCGATGCATCGTTTTATATTTAGATTTAAGCATACATATATACATACATGCATATATATGAATACAGAAAGCAACTTTGTCGTATTCTACGTGACTGCACGATAAGCTACCCTGCAGATATCGTTAGTCCACCTAGCTGGAGGGCGACCTACACTGCATTTGCCTAGACGTGATCATCGTCATCGGTTCCTCGACAATGTGGTGATAATAGGTACAAATACGTATAACAAAAAAGAATTTTTTATGTTAGGAACGCAATCGCCACTCACACACTCAGTTTTAAATTAAGAATGACTGATGGGAACTCTGATCTCCGTCGCTAGTGCATTCTATAGCATAATGGCTCATTAAAGATGACTCAAATGTTTTATCGTTATGCTTTATGATTTCAAATAAGCATCGCATTTAAATTTAATTAACCGCTCCAACTACACAAACACATCATCCTCAAGTTCCAACCGCCACAGTAGGATACACTTCATCGTCGGAAATCGAACGACGATCTTCATCAGCCACCAATAGCACGGGTCTGCGGACAGCGAGCAACGGCAGCTCGCCTGACCTTAACCATACACGAGCGTATAGCGCGTAGAGTTCCGCGCGCATCTCAAAGATCCGATAGACCAGCACAGATGGGCCCTATCAGGACAGCCTCGGCAAGGAGCAGGAGAAGGAACGGAGTAGTCTTTAGTCAGTGAGAACCTGACAGTCTCCCTGACGCCTCACGCGGTCCTGATTTCACCTGATTTTCCCCTTAAAAACTACGCAAAGATCAAAAGTAAATCCTTAGACAAGATAATACCTTTTGCATAATCAAAAGACGATCCCACATCGAAAAGCGGAACCCGGTTCAATAAATAACAATTTAACGACCTAACTAATACAATTTGAAAACGGCAAAACGGTATATGAATATCGTATGAAGAATAATGGAAGAATTAATTCCGAAAACAGCCCGTGGACGTATCATGCAAGCGAGGGCAATTAAATTTGCATCGAAGTCCATAATAAATTTAACATCAGACCGGCTCGATATTACTTTGCGATGCTCATAATATTGGAATAAATTCGACGCCATGGCCAGTGCAAATCGTATGGCTACGTCGCATATATCCGCATGGCTATTATAGATTATGCAATTAATGTTGTGTTTTTGTTTTGAATTTTTAATGATGTTATTGCTTTTTACTCTGTGATTTGCTTTTAACAAACTCTTACGGATATGGTCGAGAGCTTTTTAATAACAGTAGATTAATCACAAAGGTGTCATAAAAGTTATGGAAATGCTCTGCCTGCAATGCCAATAGTAAACTAAGAAAAAAGGTAGAAAGAAAAGAAAAGTATTTTTCTGGAAAACATATTCAATGGCAAATAGTGACGTCAGTAAATACAAAATAAACGCATAAAAATGGAGAAAAAGTAAAAGTAAGCCAGTGTCACTAAAAATAACATGTATGTTCTTAAGCTCAGATAAAACCCTTCATTATTATTATTAAACCATCATTATTTTCTACGGTTTATTATACCAATTATCAAAAATTTATTGGTCAAAAACGTACCTGGTACTTTCAGTTCATCAGCCAACTGCGTCAGCTCTGTATAAATCTGCTGCTTCTTCTGAACGGCCGCATTGATCTCGTCTTTGATTCTTCTCAATATCTTTCCCGTTAACTGCTGATATGAATTCTGAATGTTCCTGTGATATGTGTCCAGGAATGGGGCTAGAACTGTGTCCATGTATCTTGATATTTCACTAAAGAAACAGAGTTGTAAAAGATTAATTTTTGAAGGCTGAACCATATTTTGGCAAGAATAGCCCATTTTTGATTGTGCTTTCTGACGGTAAGAGTAAGATTACCGGAGGTCCAGTCGGTTACTTCCTTTTCTCTCCCCAGCAGCTTAGATTGTTTACCATCAGCTGAAATATCTCTTCGCTAGCCGCTATTTAAAAGTGATGCCTTTTGTCATATCAGACAGTCTGTCAGTTTTCTCTTAATCAGTCAAATCGAATGAAAAAAGAAAGGAATAAATTGACTAATACCTGTTCGCCAAAGCCAGTTGAGACCTCAGCTGTCGACGTAAATCAGTGGCATTCCCCCACCTCCCCCTTAGGTTCACCAGGTGGTCCTCCAGAACCACAGGCTGGTGCTGCCATGGGGGAATTTCGAAACATAGCCCACCGTCTTGACGGAGATGGTTACTACGGTACTGGAAGATGAGTGAAATTCAAGAGCCAACAGACCACCACAGATGGTTCCCAACATGGCCAATGCTTAGCCAGGGTCGAAGGTCAAGCGCAATGAGATACCACGGTCTAGGCTTGGAGCAAAAGAAGGAACGGGGGTTTTTAGTTCGTAAGAGTCTGACACTCCCTCTCGTCATACGCTGGATAATGTGGTGTTCCACACTGAATTTTTTTTAATGTAAAATTGTGTGTATTGCCTTCAAATCTTATGGGATCATAAGGCACAAAATAGCACACGGATGCCAATTTTCGGCACGTGCGTCGGCGCGACCGCAGTGATACCATGGCCTTACAGAAAACTGGCGTGAAGCGACCACAGCGTTGTGTTTCGCCGAGTGAGTGAAGTTACCTGAGACCAAATCCTTCGCCTCCGCCAATCCCAAAATCTCCAAATCCCTAATTCCCAAAAGGTCGGCAACGCACTCGTATCTCCTCTGTTTTTGCCAGCAGCCAGTTGCCCAGCCACTTCGTCAACTATGCAGTCAAAATATATAAGAAGATTAACTCACCCTACAGCTAACAACAGGTTCAGCAGTCCAACCGAAACCAAGATATGAACATAAAACAATAAACACAAAAGAATACATAACTCTATATGATTTTTAAAATCGAATTTACATTGAGACTACGCGCTAACTTTTATGACTGCATTACATACAATTATAAGCTCCACTGAACTGTGAAGATTAAATGGATAATGTTTTATTTGAGTAACGAGTACTGACTCTTTGTAATAGTATGTACATAAGGTTTCTTGGTTATTTTTCAGTGTAAGAATCTCTTTGTATGTACTTTTGAGTCAAACACGGACGTTGGAACTAAACCATTTTTAATGTGATACGGCTTCTTTTGTCAGGGAAAAATCATCTAATGACTTCTACCACCCAGGGTAAGGCGAGAGAGAGTGTCAGAGTCTTACTAGCTAAACCCCCCCCCCCCCGTTCCTTCGCCTGCTCTAGGCCGAGGCCGCGGTGACTCATTGCGCTTAGCCCGCAACTCCGGCTAAAATGTGATGCAATCGTCATTTGGATTACCTGATGTAAGCAATCGGCTCCGCCCATAGACAACCGCTACGATAGGGTCCCCGAGGTTTTGGGAAAAGATTAGATTTCGGGATTTAGGCCGTGGAGCCAGCCATGAGGAATAGAAAGGATGTGGCCTCCGGCAGGTACTTAACCAATTTTTATGTAACAGTTCGGCAAATAAACAGACTTATTACCTAATGGTAACCAATTGGCACCACTCATGGACACCCGCAACACCAGAGGAGTTACTGCCTTTTGTGGTTTTAGGGTTTCGGAAATTTAAAGATTGGGACGGGATTGGAAAGGGAAGAACCTCACTGACACGCCGAAATACAAAGCTATGGATGTTTCACGTCGGTTGACTGTAAGGCCGTGTTAACACCCCAGTGGAGCCGGTCCATTCGTGCGGAAGCATGGCTCTTCCACATTTGAATTGCATAAGCACAAAACGATTACCTTAATCATATCCAAGACTCAAATACAGATAAATTCAGTTTCATAAAATCTAGAATTAATTCCCCTTCCACCAATACCCATAACTCGATTATATTACTCCCTAACTGAATTTACCTCGCTGAACTAAAAGTCGGTTTTTCCATCGTATTTTTTCTAGAATCGTTGGAAAGATATCGCTGGAATGTCATCTAGTTAATCATTTAAAAGTTTGATTGTTATTGTAATACAACTTTGCGTTATAATATTAGTTTTAATATGTAAGTACTAGCTTTTGCTCACGACTTTGTTCGCGTGGAATAGTGACTTTCTGCAGATTTTTGCTTTAAAAACTCTCCTATGTCCTTTCTCGAGTTCCAAACTATGTCTGTACCAAGTTTCACACAAATAGGTTCAGTAGTTTAGGCGTGAAGAAAAGACAGACAGACAGAGTTACTTTTTCATTATGTGTGGGAGAGCCAAGCTTTGGCACGAATGGGTCGGCTCGACCGGAGTGATACCACGGCCTCACAGAATAACGGCGTGAAACAACCCACAGCATTGTGTTTCGCCGTGTAAGTGAGGTTACCGGAGGCCCAATCCCTCCCCTTCCCCTATCCCTTCCCAATCCTTATATCCGCAACCCCTATCCCCAAAAGGCCGACAACGCATTCGTAACTTCTTTGGTGTTGCGGGTGTCCATGGGCGGCGCCGATTGCTTACCATCAGGTAATCCGTCTGCTCGTTTGCCGACTTATACCATAAAAAATATTATATTAGTTTGGGTGTATTATAATTATTGTTTTTATAAACTTATTTTATACTAGCTTTTCTCGCGCGGTTTTACCCGCTGCTCGGCTCCATTTGTAGCGTGATTTTTTATAGCCTATAGCACTCAGGAACATTGTAGCTATCTATCAGAGAAAGAATTTTGGCAATCTGACCAGCAGTTCCAAAGATTACCCCCTACATACAAACTTACAAACATACAAACTTAGAAATGTTACCTCTTTATAATATTAAGTATAGATGTGTGTGTATATCTTATGCGATTGATTTGGGGATTGGTAATTTGGGATGAGTAGGGAGGGTGAATAGGGCCTTCGGTAATCTACGTCACATGACGAAAAAGCGTGGTTTCATACCAGTTCTTTGAAAGCTTATGAACTATCATTTGGAAAGCTTTAATTCAGTTTCTTGATGCCCAAAACTATGCGGTTTTACGACCTCCGTTTACCCCGGTGCGCCCTAGGCAAAGAATAAAAAGAATTATAGGCAAGAATGTTTAAAGAAAAACCTCAACAATTTGTACTTACTTTGTCCACCTTAACGTCTTAATAATCTTTATTTAAAATCTCCTCCTAATTAAGTCTTACTTATTAAAATTCAATATCAGATAGTCTGATAACACAATGGAATCCTTAAAAAACAATAAAGACTAAGTTTAAAAAGTTTAAATTTCAAGAATCAATTCATTACCTACATTATTTTTTAGTTTTAGTTACCGAGTTTAAAATCTGTTCAATGGAGAAAGATATTCAATTTATAAGTCCAGCAAAGACTGTCTGGAGATTCGCAAGAGTCTGTGATAGAATTTATTTTCCTATTTTTTATCATGCACTACCCGACCCGGCAAACTTTGTACTGCCTCAAATATAACCAATTTTCTGATCTTTCAAACCTTCCCTTGACTTCTACGCACATTAAAGACCAATATTATCCAAAACAGACCAGCCATTGTCGAGTTTAAGAGATACTAAAGAACAGCAATTCATTTCTATATACATATAAAGCTAAATTAGTGCATCATCCGTCAATTGCATTCACTTCTCAAATTTAGGAATTTCGGCAAACCACCTCTTAAGAGTAAACTGTTCAACACCTAACGTGTTTTACACTATAATAAAATTAACAGTGATGTCATAGAATCTAAAATTGTGAAGTTTAAAATGTGCACACACAAAAATAGAAAAACCAGTATAATATGATCCTTACATATATGAAAAGATCAAATAGAGTGAGACCAGGATAAATTGGGTATTGAAATTGAAATTGAAAATATTTATTTCAGACTATGCACATAGAGATTATACACGTCCATTTTTGTAAGTAGATGAAAAAGTTATAAGTATGTTAGTAAAATTTAAAATGTTTATTGCTTTGGACATGCATGAGAGACCACTGTCCAAGGATTTTGCTGTCCACTCTGTTCGACACCACACTCAACAGCGTGTTGGTGCTACCCTTTAGGCGTGACCACAAGGAGGTCGTTCTTTTACGCAGCACCACCTGGAAGCCGTCCGTTCCTATTGCACCTACTTTTTCCACCCTTCTGTTAAACTTTTGTTTAGAGAGAAATCTGCACTTTCCTTATTCCTTATCCTTTTTCGAAAATGTCTTAGTAAAAACACGGAGTTTTTAGCTGTATTCATTGTATCTGTTGTGCATTGTTTACCAAATGGTCTAAAAATCCAGTACCTGAAGTTTTTAGTTTCGATATTTAAAAAACACCTTACAATAAAGTCTACCGCCCTTTTAAGGTCCAGTTGAACCCATTAAAAGCATTATAGTTTCGCTTTCAAATTTATTAGGGGACCCCCTATTAATAACACAGGTGACCCTAACGGATTAGGTGGACCCCGTCATGTATTTGTCTTAATTTTCGAAAATCTTACGTATTGGGAATAAGTTACAAGGGATGCATTACATGGAGAAGTATAGTTGGTGTTCCATCGGTTGCATGCTTTGTGGTGTTAATTTGTGAGTTCGAAACGTGACTTGGCAAAAATTGAATTTTTCGTCTTATTGTACTCGTACTATGGTGATGGAAAACATGGTAAGAAAACTTTGACTTATGATTCCTATAAGTTTGAAGTCACCAATCCGCCTTGAGCGAGAACCACGCTTTAGGGTTTGAGGGGCAAACGCAATAAGCTACCGCGCTGTTGGCCTGGTGCAGGAGAAGAAACTTATTGATTTGAGTCAATCAGAGTCTGATACTTCTTCTCGTCTCGCCTTGAAAAGGCGAAGTTTGATTCCTCCCTACAAAAAATAATTTTTATTTGCTATAAAATAAGTTTTCAATGTAGAGTACGGTCCATCACGTTTTGTAATATTATAGACAGCGTGTAAACAGAAATTGTGCCCCAGATAGAAGACAAAATACAGGGAGTTCAGTTTTCCCTGCATTTACAAATTATAAATTAACAATGAATGTATATATTTTTTTATTAAGCCATTTTAACAATTTATGCTTTAATGCATTGATATTAAAACATATCACTGTTGGTTCCCGGTTCCTTAAAATGCACCTTACTGTTATAAAATTAGCAAATATCACATCCCAAAACACTTGAAATGTACAAACGAAAATGTACTCTATTACTCAAGACATACAGACAAGTACAAATTAAAGCGAATCTTTGGTTTTCAACATTTTCTTGTTACTACTAAAAGTATTTCTTAACTGAAACATTCCTAGGAGAGGTTCGGGCGCACGACGTACGACCAAAACGCAATGAAAATATTTCTCCACCTTAAATTCCTTACAATTCCCGCACTAAAGTATTTGTATGAAAGAAAATTATACTCTATGCAAATGATGGAAGGAATATTTTACATTGCGAAGTATTGCAATGTTGATCATTGAGTGTAGATGCGTTATGCGGTGTGGCATCATAGACATGATAATCTGCCGAGGTTGCGGAGTAAGCGTAATGAGGCACCGCGACCTCGGCCCAGAGCAGGAGAAGGAACCTGGGGGGTCTTTAGCCGGTAAGAGTCTGACACTCCCTCCCGCCCGGCCCTGGGCGGGAGAAGTCACTTGATGATTTTCCCCTCCCAAAAAAAAAGACATGATAATCTATATATGTATGTATATAAAAATCAATGCCACTTTTCGTTGTAATAAAATAAATCGGCAATGCGTTTACCGATATGGCTAATTTTGGTCCTGAATTACATATGTATTTGTGGTTCACAAAATAAGAAAAAGCCTTGAAAAAGTGTAAAATCGACATCCACCCGGCGGACCTGCGGATAACGGCTAGTATGCTATAAGGGTCCAGTACAATGTTTCTAATTTACAAATTTAAACTACAATGATATTAGGATGATTATACAAAAATACATTTAATTTCGACAAGACATTTAGATTCGGGAATCGAGCAGGACATCTCATGTTTTGCGATGCTTCGAAAATTCTCAGTAACATTACGAATTCTGGATTTGTGCCCGGTGTGAGGAAATAGGCTTATCCCTTTTACTTGTAGCTCACATATTTCCTATAAAAGACTATTATGCCTTTATTTACTACTAGCTTTCCCTGCGACTTTTTTCGCGTGGAATAGTGACTTTCTGCAGATTTTTTGTATAAAAACTATCCTATGTCCTTTCTTGAGTTCCAAACTATGTCTGTACCAAATTTTACACAAATAGGTTCAATAGTTTAGGCGTGAAGAAAAGACAGAGAGACAGACAGACAGAGCTACTTTCACATTTATAATATTACATTGGATTTTCGTAATGCAATGGACATCTTTATGTACTTTCCTCATCGTGGGTACAAGAACTATCGGCAGTGTAACTACTGCAACATGCAAAGGAGGACCTTTGCTCTGATTGGCTGCTTCCCTACTTTGTGGAAAAATACTAAAACTACTCCAGCCTATACATATACAAGTTGAAAGGTAAGCGCAATGAGGCACCGCGGCCCCAGCCTAGAGCAGGATAAATTTAGTCAGTAAGCGTCAAGTCAAAGTCAAAGTCAATCCGCCTTGAGCAAACGTGGTGATTAATCCTCAAATCTCCGAGTGAGAGGAGGCCTTTTCTCAGCACTGGGACAATTATGAGGATATTGTTATCTGTATTTTGTATATGTTACAAAATGTTTCTAAAACACATGTACCTATAAGAGTAATAATATAGATAGACTGTACAAGTAGAATATCTATATCTATACTAATATTATAAAGAGGTAAAATTTGTAAGTTTGTATGTAGGGGGGTAATCATTGGAACCGCTGATCGGATTGCCAAAATTCTTTCACTGATAGATATACATATATAGAGCTACAATATTCCTAAATGCTAAAGGCTATAAAACATCACGTTACGATCAAATGGAGCTGTGCAGCGGGTGAAACAGCGCGAGAGTAGCTCTAGTTTTTATATAATTCCCAGATCGACGTGAAATGCTCGTAAGAGTTTCTTGCTCAGCAGTGGGCAGTTATGATGATGTATGATGTAACAAAACAAATATTTTAAACAATAAGCCACTTCTCTAACATCATTGGCACTTACTCGCTGCATTGTGCAGTGCAAGGGGAAGTGACGCTAGAGACGCGGACCGAGCCGGACGCACCTGTGCTGTACTTCTACATACATGGTGTTCAGAAGTAGAACAAACATAGAAAGATACACAACAATAATACCAACAATTTTAGAGTCTCACTTAGCTAATGTCGTTGTTTATAATAATTCATACGAAACATGAAATGTTTTACGATCGAACAGTATTAAACTATCTACACCATAAGTGTGGGAGAGCCATGCTTCGGCACGATTGGGTCGTCTTGACCAGTGTGATACCACGGCCTCACAGAAAACCGGCGTGAAATAACCACAGCGTTGTGTTTCGGCGTGTGTGTGAGGTTACCGGAGGCCCAATCCTTCCCCTCCCCAATCCCTAAATCTCCCAAAATCCCGCTATCGTAACTCCTCCGTCGTTGCGGGTGTCCATGGGCGACGCTGATTATTTAGTATCAGGTAATCCGTTTGCACTTTTGCCAAACCAACACATAAAAAAATACCTTGGGATACTATTTTTTGAGGAGCGAAACTTATCTCATATCTTTTTTTGGTCTAGGTAGGGCGATTGCGAGATTTAATTAATTTGCTCCAGATCAGGATCTCGGTATTTTCTTGGTTCTCGGTATGCTCTTGCACCCGGCTGTTGAGGTTCTAGTGGGATCTTGGATTTGGGTCCGAATCGAACGAAGTGTTATTAAATTTTTATTTATAACATGACATCTGGAATTGCACCCAATATAAATATTGGCAATATGGTTATTCCCTGTTATAACTAATTAATCATAATATTTTTTTATACAATTGACCCACACTATTTTTATCTCCTGTGTTTTGAATGCGTTAACAAACATACAATTTCACGTTCACATCACCCCCAGACCCGGAACAACAATGTGTGGATCACACAAGGAGTTATTCCCTTTAAGAATCGAACCCGCAACAAGTAACGCGGCAGCCAGTTGCCCAGACACCGCACCAAACGTGCAGTCAAATTTATACTTCTTACATTATATCTTTATAAATTGGAGTTTTTTTTTTTTGATAAAAAAACGTTACTACAAGTTACGTTACTATAAGCATGACACATACTAAATTAATTTAAAAAATTTACTATCATTCCGGTATCCTCACTCACACGGTGAAACACGTGGTTGTTCACGCCAGTTTCTTGTGAGTCTGTGGTATCTCTCCGGTTAAGCAGACCGATTCGTGCCAAATCATGACTATCCCACACTTAGCATACACAGAAAAATCGACACTCCAAACTTAGACCGATTCATCTACCAACATTACAATATGCATATGTATGTATATATGTATGTATGTATGTATATACTTTAAAGAAGCCAACACACAACAACGTTCTAACGCCGCGACACAGCACCATCTCAAAACCGCTTAGTAACACGTCCACTTGCAGCGCGCATTTAACATTTTTCCACAAAATTCCAAGTAAACGGAGTGTTGTGAAATCCTCGCCAACTCTTAGAGTTGTACTGCAATCGCTCCATACAATTCTGAGATGCTTTAGTGATATTTCTATTTGGGCTAAACTTGGAAGTATTTGTATCTTATTTCTCTGATCTTATGAACTAGTTTAGAGTGAGAACTATAAGTCTGAATATGTTTATTTCTGTTTTTAATTCTTAGTGCTAAAATATTTATATGTTGTTCCTATACAATATCGTCATACTAATTGCTTTCGTAAAAGAGTATCGATGGAGTTTGTTTTTTTATGTGACAGATCGGCAAACGAGCAAACGGATATCTGATGGTAAGCAATCAACGCCGCCCAAGGACACCCGCAACGACGAAGGAATTACAGTGCATTGCTAACCTTTTGGGGATTAGGAATTTTGAGATTTTGGGAATGAGGAGGGATTGGGGAAGGAGGAGGATTGGGCCTCCGGTAACTTCACTCACACGACGAAACACAACGCAGTGGTTGTTTCACGCCGATTTTTTGTGAGTCTGTGGTATCACGCCGGTCAAGCCGACCCATTCGTGCCTAAGCATGGTTCTCCCACACTTGTTATTCGCTATAACACGACGTGTCTGTCTGTGGTTTAAATAAAACAAATGCTATGACTCTTCATCATTGGTCTTACAAATGTCAGCTCTACGATATCATTATCACTACAATACAACATAGTATAAAACAAAGTCATTTTCTCTCTCCCTATATCCCTTGTATGCATAAATCTTTAAAACTACGCAACGGATTTTGATGCTGTTTTTTTTAATAATAAGAGTGATTGAAGAGTAAAGCTTATATCTAATTATATATAATAAGATCCGTTAAGTAATGGAGAAATTTAGTATCAGCATTGCAGCCATGTGAAGCCGGGACAGGTCGGAAATTATATAAATACTTTTTAAAGGAGCCATATCTTTTGGAACAATTCTTTTTTTTTTTTAATAAGACGTTGCCCCTCTTGAGGATTTTCTCCTGTGTTGCGGGTGCGTTTACAAACATACAATGTCACATAAACATGACACCCAGACCCGAAACAACAATTTGTGGATCTCACAAAGTGTTGTTCCGTGTGGGAATCGAAACCGCGACACGTCGCACGGCAGCCAGTTGCCCAGCCACCGCACCAACCGTGCAGTCAATCATTAATCGGATCAGTAGCCAAACGATGGTTTTAGCCGGGATTGCGGGGTAAGCACAATGAGGCACCGCGACCTCGGCACAGAGCAGGAGAAGGAACAGGGGGGTTTTTAGTCAGTAAGAGTCTGACACTCTCTTCCGTCCGGCCCATTTGAGGCGAAGTCATTTGATGATTTTCCCCTCACAAAGCCAAACGATGGTTACTGTCTCGTGACTACTGAATCAATATTTATTTTCGTACCATTAAAATAACTGTGCAAACTGAAACCCAAAGCACAAAATTATACTTCTTTCGCTTGTTGAAAATACAAATAAAGTTAAAACAGCTTAAACTGAAATTTCTTAACCCCGACAACTGAGTAACAGAAAAACAATCAAATTTCTAAAGAGAATTCGAACTAAAATCTTAAGTTTAAAACTATTAACGCAGATGTTGGATAACCTTAATTAATTAAGAAACAATTAGAAGTTGAAGGAGTGATTAAGTCTTTTGTAATTGAGACAGACGTCACAATGACTTGACTGTTTGAAGTTAGTTAATTTATACTGATAATACATGTAAGTTTTCACTTCAAGGGTACTTCGCCGCCGGACTAGAACTGTACTCGAGCGTACGGCGCGTAGCTTTCAATGCGCGCCTCAAAGAGCCAAATAGATCATCACAGATGGGGCCTAACAGGGCCGATGTCGAACCAGGGTTGCGGGGCAAGAGCAATCAGGTACCGCGGCCTCGTCCTGAATCAGGAGAAAAAACGAGGTGGTTTTAGTCAATATGAGTTTGAAACTTCCTCTCGCCATAATTACACTTACACCCGGTTTCGGAAAGGCTTGTCAACGCTAAAATTAACTAATCTCTTGTCAAGTCATGTGATTGGTTGTTGATAATTCAGTCAACCAATCAGATGACTTGACAAGAGATTAAATTGATTTTAACATTGATCGGCCTTTCGGAAACCGGGGTTTAGTAAGAGAAGTGTCTTGATAATTTTCCCCCTACAAGAAATAATCTGTTACTTTTTCTATGAATTGTTTGAACTGTAAGAAAACATAATAATATTGATCTGATCTAACATTCAATCACGGGGGTATGGCTTGAAATATGACGCGTGGTAAAAACATAAGTAAAATAATAAATAGGCATTTTAATGTTCATCTTTGAAATTAATTTAATACAGTGTCTTGCTTCACCATTAAAGTCAGTCAACCAACTAAACCACAAAAAGGCACTTTTGAAACGTCAAAATATGTAAAAAAGTTCGGTCTGTCAGTCTGTTCGTCAGTGAAGCTCATTCGTTACTCTTTTAAAAATTATATTTATTTTACAAGTTCACTAATACTTCATTTAGTATGCATGACTGTACCCTTATGTGAGAGCAATGCAGAGACAAGTTGTTAAAAAGAACATAGGTATGATATAAAAAAAGAACTATCATTAATTTGGTTGACTGGCAGAAAATGCTTCTAGCATTAAGTCCTCCGATATGCAATTGTATATAAAGAATAAATAAATAAATAAATAATTGACCGTTTGTCAGTGATGTTTATATACACTTTTAAAGTACATATAACTCGAAAATAGCTATTAGTAGGTATATCGTGTGTCTTTATTACAGCAAGCAATAGATATTCTTCATATTCACGTCAAGTTGCCAGCTCGGACACACAGGTGGCGCTTGTCAGCTGCCTCCCATAAATAACTCCTGAAAGTACATTTTTCATCTTAAGCCCTCTTCGGGAAAATAAAAATAGAAAAGAAAAGGGTTCCGTTGTTAATCTAGAAGCCTTTTGATTTGGATGACTGAGAAAAAGATTACGTTTTGAATATTAAAACCTGTATAATTTTCATACCAGTATAAAAAAATACATGGCTTTAGGGTCAAGAAACTCGCTTTTTATATATAAAGGTGCGGTTGCTAAACCTGTCAAATACCAATGTGACTTTTTCTGAATTAATAATGTACCTAATTTATTATTTCATTGAGACATTCACTGGCACGCGGTGAAGGAAAACATCGTGAAGAAACCTGGACTTATAGTTTCTAATTATAAGGTTCCAATTGCCAATCCGCCTTGAGCAAAAGAGGTTATGAATGCTCAAACCTCCATGTGAGAGAAGGCCTTTGCTCAGCACTGGGCCAATTATGATGTTGATATTATAATCTGTTACATGTCGTGGTGGCCCGGAGGTTAAGGAGCCCGGTCCTCATGCATGAGGGTGTGGGTTCGAAACCTGGCAAGTACCAATGTGACTTTTTCCGAGTTATATGTACTTTCTATGATTATTTAGACACCACTGACATACGGTGAAGGTAAAAATCGTGAGGAAACCTGGACTTATAATTTCTAATTGTAAGTTTGAAATCGCCAACCCGCATTGAGCAAGCGTGGTGATTAATGCTCAAAACCTTCTACGTGTGAGAAGAGGCCTTTGCTCAGCACTGGGCACTTATAGGCTGATGATGATGATGATGATTGTAATCTGTATGTATTATGTAACAAAATCTTTCCGAAACATATGTAACCTATATATAAGTAATAATACAAATACTCTATACAAGTAGAATATTCTTATATAACTCCCAGATCGACGTGAAACGCTACTAGTATTTCCATTTCCTTAGCCGTGGAAGCTTCTACCAATAAAAGATGCATTAGACCTCCTTAAACTTACATTCGGTAGCCATTTTGGTTTAAAAAATACAGTGTATTTTTAATGGCGGACTCTTTTGTATTGGTTGTGAACTTTATGCATTGAATTCTGTTCAATTTTTATGTTGTGTAGTGTAGCGTGTGATTTGAAATGGAGTTCTTTGAATGAAGTGGTTATCAATGCGTCTGACACAGAAGATAGATTGGATTTGGAGGTCGAATAAAAAAAGCTGTTAAAATTTCAGATTTTCATTATAAATTTTTTATTTTTTCCTTGGTCGTGGTTGCGTTTAGAAATATACAAATTCACACACACAAGCCATCAAGACCCGAAAGACAAAAAGTGTTGCTCTGTGCAGGAATCGCACCTACGACACGTTGCATTGCAGCCAGTTGCCTAGCCACTGCGCCAACCGTGCAGTCACATACATCTATTGGCAGATTAGTTGAATTTTCCAATGGTCTTCTTTCGGTAAGTAAATACATATAAAACGTACGTCACAATAGGCACGTAAAAACGAACCAATAAATTTCTCAATAGAAACCCTCCTAACACCAACTTACATTAAGTACACTGAAAAGATTCCTTTTTTAAAAGTATAAACTTATCATCGAACACACACAAAATAAACAAAGAACATTCTCGAAACTTGAAATCGATTTTCGAAAAGTTTAGCACCGTAGGTACTTGTTTTTACGGCAACGTCGGGTTGTGCAAATGAACCGCGGTATCGGAAAGGACCGCCAGATGTCGTTTCCGTCTCATTTCTCACGAATCTTCCACATCATTCACCGCTGCATCGCTTGCACGATGCTTTTCTATGTGTATACGAGACAAGAACTTGAGTGATTTGTTTTTTTCTTGAAATTTGAGAAGATGATGATAATAAGTTTAGTATTTTAAAATATTACACTACGCAACGTATATAAAATCACCAGTTCCACACCATACGTAACACCAAATTTTCCAAATTTTTAAAGAATTGTTATAATACTTATACCATCTTATTGTTATACACTACACAGAATTCATGATAACTTATTATATTGCTTCTTTTAAAAAAAAGCGTTGTACACTAGTATTTTGTCGTCGTTGGTACGTTTACAAACATACAATTTAACAATATACACAGATCACACACCATCTTGGAACGACAATTTGTGGATTACACAAAGATTAAACACAATAACTCCGTTCTATGCACCTCTTTACTTCGATAAAGAAACCTAATTATTTAACTACCGGAATATTTTCAATATTTGCTTAACTTTAATCATCAAATATTAACTTTAATCATCTGTCATTTGATCATTTACAATGAGAACAGAATAATCTTGTTACGGAATAATCTTGTCTAGAAGAAAAACGTTCTATTTTTAGAGGCCATCAATCATTAAGACCCGAAACAAAAGTTGCCCACGGATAACTAGACACAATTGGCGCAAGAAATCCAAAAAATTGCTCTAAATCCCGGTATCTACTGAGCAGAGTTTTTGATAGGATATAATAAATTACCAGAACCAACTGTAGTTGTTCCATAAATATCATTCAGACTGGATCGAGCCATAAATTCAATAGACGCAAAGAAAGGGCAGAAAGCAATTTCCCCGAACGTTATCACATAAATTGCTTCCATCGTATGGAAAAATCTACTTGAAGGACATTCCCAATAAAATTGGAATTATTATTTCCCCCATGACGGCCTCTTATAGTTAGGTGGGCTAAAGAAATATTTATATATATTTTTCCTCATTCCTTCCCTTTGTTAAACTGGCAAGTTACCTTCCGAACGTAAAAAGGAAAAGGTTTTTATTGTATTCATATCGTCGACGTACATGTGCCGCCCCGACGGCATTGCCGAAACCTGATAGCGACTACGTATACGACACTTTTTATTCTTTACAAAAAATACAGGGTCAAAGATCCTATTTCTTTCGCCAAAGGAATTTAAAAGAATACATGTTCTTTGTGTGCCAGTGTGTGTAAGTAGAATATGTAAAGGAACCCGAGTCGAGATGCCCCCGATCCTTTCATGTTCACTTGTTCTATAAAACATCAGTCATTGTGCAGCACAGCCTATAAATATTATCCAGTTCGAACTAAACTGTATTTCACTGGCTTTTTCAGTCCGTAAAAGCAAACACCTGGGAAGCATTGTGTCGAAGGAGGGAGGAGCGGAAGAGGACTCTGCCGCTAGAGTGACCAAAGCACGGGCGACCTTTGCACAACTTCGACCCATATGGCGATCAAAGAAGCTGACTCGTAGAGTCAAGCTTAAAATCTTCCGATCTAACGTCAAGTCCGTCTTACTCTATGGGTGCGAAACGTGGAAGGTAACAAAGGATATCACTCACTCAATCCAGGTCTTCGTCAACCGCTGCCTTCGGCAGATACTTGGCATTTTCTGGCCAGAGAAGATCTCGAACGAACGCTTGTGGGAGGCGTGCCGGGAAATGCCAATAGATAAGCAAATTACACGCCGAAAGTGGTCATGGATAGGGCACACCCTCAGGAGAGGTCCCACACACATACCAAGACAAGCTCTAGAGTGGACACCACAAGGCAGGCGAAAAGTTGGCCGTCCTAAGCAAACGTGGCGGCGCACAGTGGCGGCGGAAATAAGGAGGATAGGACTGTCCTGGTCCGAAATTAAGCACATAGCCCAAGATAGGTCCAAATGGAAAAATACTGTGGAAGCCCTCTGCCCCACCTAGGGGATATAGGAACTTAATAATAATAATAAAAGCAAACAGGTTTCCAATCCCGCATTCACTGCACAAATAGAAAAAAATGTACTTCGAAATAGAATAAAAAACGATAAAAGTAACAGTTTAATACAGCAATATTGGAAGTGATCACCACTTGCATCAATTCCGTTATTTGTATTACGAAATGTATCCCTATCTGAATTCAAGCCCCGTATTTCTATCAAGAGATCCACCGAAAAATGGAAATCCATCGCAACACAAAACACATAGCACCATTTAAAAAATAACCAGTAAAAATTGGTTCGAAAAGCGCGCCAATACAGCGCGTAGTGTTGTCTATGGAAAAAAACGAAGTAAGGCAACGACCACCAACGGAACAGCCTATATTTCATTCGAAAGCCAGTACAAACCCACAGCCACAGAGCCGATAAATCCAGAGATTTCTATTACAGATAACGCCTTGATTCTTTCCGGATATTTAATTTTATATCCCGGTTTTAGAACGGGATTCTTATTTCGAACTTTTTGAATTCTTCGAGTTACCTCGATGACAGTTGAGGCTGTTTAGCGAATTCCTTGGCTGAAAATCAGAATTATCTTTGTTTTTCCAATAAGCTTGCTTTTTAATAAAATTATAAACACGTAGGCGGATCCCCAATTTACTCCCAGCACCTCGGGGAGTTTCTTTCCTAATTAAGTACGTACATACCTATTTACTTTTATCCTATTAGGAAGCCTAATTTACTAAGCAAAATATTTAGACTTGAGTAAAAAGAATAGATTAAAAAAATATTTTTTTTCAAATAAGATTTACCACATTCTGCCATGTGGTAAAACTTATTTATGATCTGTAACATAACGCATCTGTCATCTATGACAGGCAATTATCCGCGAGTTTTTAAAAAACAAAAGTTTAAACAGACTATTTAAATTTTTATATGTGTTTTCGTACAAAATATCATTGTAATACCTAAAAAATATGTAAATCGTATATTAGGTATTTATTTATGTCTAGAATTTTATATTAATTTACATTAAAGCTAGATTCATGATATACTTACACGATTTTAATTCCTAGTTCACCATACATAGACAACAAATGTAACATAACCTCAAAAGTATGTATTCCTTTTTCGCTAGTCTTTAATAATCACACTTTCATTAATTGATTTGACATAAAACATAGCGTCACAACACAGTCTTATCCAAAACTTATTGAAAACTTTAGATACCTACAGGTACTATTTTGACAATTTAAATAAATGACAAATATGTGAGTAATAGAGAGCCAAGCTTCGGTACGAATGGGTCGACTCGATCAGAGTGACAACACAGCCTCACAGAAAACTGAAGAAATACAACCATGTTATGTTTCACAGTGTGGGTGAGGTCACCGAAGTCTCAATTCTTCCTCTCCTTTGTTTCCCACATCCCTCGCCAATCCCTGAATCTTTGAAACCCTAATACTTACCTAAAAGGCCGGCAACGCACTCGTATCTCCTCTGGTGTTGGGGGTATGCATGGGCGGCGTTGAATGCTTTATAATAGAATATTGAACTGGTTTTTGATTTGAATTTCATATAAAAAGTAATTGTTTTTGACAAACACTGCTAAGAAATTACATAGCGATGAGAGCATCTCAGTCGCTAGCCGCTAATCGCTGGTTCCTTTAAAGGCAGCGTTATCGCAAACCGGGCGTATTCATACAAATAAATTTGGGACAATAACTGTAGATTTAACAAATAAAATATACACCCTTATATTTAGATAATGTCTCAACTTGGGTTATTGTAAAAGGTAAAATGTTATACGCTATATTTTGTTTTTAGTACAGTCAGTTACGAAAACAACATGGAAAATTATCATACAGCATTTTTATATTCATATTTTCTAACGTTATTTGTTTACACATTTTTGTTGAAATGTGTTTTTATACATAAATTAAATCTATTGAATTAAATGTTTTAAAAATAAGAAACTACCTTTCATGATAAATCATTATGACAAAAAAATTAAGGATATCGTCTGCGGTACCTAAATCTTCGTTTAATCCATCTTTATAGGTTTTTTTTTGTCAGGGGTAAATAATCCTGACAAATGACTTCTCCCGCCCAGGGTAAGGCAAGAGACAGTAACTGACTCTTACTGACTAAAAACACCCCGTTCTTTCTCCAGTTTTAGGCCGAGTCCGCGGTGCCACATTGCGCTTATCCCGCAACCCTGGCTGATCCTTATAAGTACTGAATAGATATTGCATTGTTTGAAAACAGGTGGACTTCGTAACTTAATGCGAAAGTCTACAAATCCTATATCCTATCTACATCACAAATTCCAGCAAAAAATAGGACCAATCAACAAATAATAAAAATTCAGAACATCCGATACAATCCATACGTCCATTGTGAAGACGCAATCAAAATATAATTGGAAAAAACAAAAGGCTTGTTCACAGAGATTTGACAGGTCATATTTTTTGTCCCGACTGTACTAGGGAACATGAGACAATATTGTCTTTACCCACAAAATAAACAAGAGACCTCCACTGTGTGCCACCATATTGACTTTTAGCGAGGTACTTCGTTCCTTGAAGCGCGGCAACATTATTCTTTTTTTTCGTTAACGTTCCATTTTTGAAACGATTCTATAGCGCGCATCCTGCATGTTTTAATTGTATGGGAACTTCTTTTTAAAGATTATATGTTATTTTCGTCTATGTTACAAAATGTACAATTGAACAAAGAGGTTTTCATGTTTTATCTGGCTTTTGAAGGATTTTATTCCGATGGTTGAATAAGCTTTAGAAAAATATTTCGACTTAAAAATGCACGCCTCCTACCGCATAAAAGAGTAAGCAGATCTGTAAACCACTAGCAATATTGTCAATCACTAACAATCGTTTGGCGAGATATTTTTAGTTTTACGAAAAATTTGTTAATTTCGTATATGTTAGATTTTGATATTATTTTCAAATAGTTTCCGACCGCGAATTCGCCCGCGTGTTATGTTGATAAAAAGTAACCTATGTCCTATTCCGGAGTGCATCCTACGCCTGTGCCAAATTTCCATCCAGCCCTTGACGAGATTGAGGAAGAAACATCCAAACATCGTAACTTTCGCATTTATAACATTATAGTAAGAGTAACATAAACTAATTCATCATCAGCCTATAAGTGCCCACTGCTGAGCAAAGGCCTCTTCTCACACGGAGAAGGTTAGACCATTAATCACCACGCTTGCTCAATGCCGGTTGGTGATTTCTAACTTATAATTAGAAATTATGAGTCCAGGTTTCCTCAAGATGTTTTCCTTCACCGTATGTCAGTGGTGTCTAAAAAATCATAGAAAGTACATATAACTCGGAAAAAGTTACATTGGTACATGCCAGGTTTCGAACCCACACCCTCATGCATGAGAAGCGGGTAAATTGCGACATAAATAATTATGTATTCATCGAATTGAAAAATATCCTCCTTTTTATGGAAGTCTGCTATAAATAATCTTTATAATTATCTATGAAGGTTGTATTTCACAAAAACTAAACGCATTAAAACGTTTCCTTAACGCTCATTTTATTCCACTTCCAAGATGAATTCAAGCACATATCATGAGAAGCTGGGAGTTTAAAACTTCCTAAGTGCTTAAATACTTGTATGCACTTACTAAGTAATAAGTTCACCGTATTTTAATGTTACACTTTAGTTTAGTATTTAATTGTTCTAGTCTAGAGTTATTTCGTTTTGCGAGGAATGAGGTCTTCACTTCTATTTTATGTCTCTTAAGTTGAGGCTTGGAAACTTCCATACTGGCTCACTTTTCATTATCAAAGCCAAAAAACATTTATTCCAACTAAACCATATTATATACAGATACTATTAAAATAGAATTAAGCGTTGTCTTTCGCTGTGTGAGCGAGGTTACTGAAGGCCCGATGCTTCCCCTGACCCCTTATCCCTCCCCGACCTCTAAATCTCCAAAGGCCAAATTCAAAAACACCGCCAACTAACTCGTAAGTCCTCTGGTGTTACGAATGTCCATGAGCGGCCCCGATCGCTTAGAATCAGGTAATCAGAAAATTATAGTCCGTGAGTCTATTTATCAGTCATTCCTATTCCTATGATTGGTTCGCTAATGAGTTAATTACGGAGTAAGTCGCCAAAACAGCAGACTGATCACTCGTTTCTCAAAAATGTCTAAATGGTAAACTCTATTACCGAAACTTGACCATGACAGCCATCCGAGTGATTCAGTGTTAGCAATATCGTCACTAAAACTTATGTGTGGTTGCGTTACCACAATGGTAACCGAACCAGTTTTTAGCAACTAACTCTTATTCATTCTATTCGGAGGAAAAAACTTGTAACCCAATGTGGTGTTAACCCAAATAACCGGACAATAAATTAGAAACACCCTGTTACTGTTCACATAGAAAACAAGATTTATGCGATGCAAGGTAAATATAACAAAAACACATTATACTCTGCCTTATAATAGAACACGCGACACGCCACTCCCAGTACCTCTACCCACCACACACATAGACCATTAAAAATACATACGTTATGAAACCTACGAATCTCCCGTCCTGTAAGGCTGTAATAGTTAGACTACCGACCAATACTTTTCAATAATTGTTTGTAAATTATTTTATTTGATGAATATTCTTAGCGGTCTTCTTACGTACTTTTTAAGGTGGTTCGATTAGTTTCCAGACACGTCAGAGGCTAGGAGGCTTAGAGCTATATGCATGATTGTCTATTGTATGATGATCGACACGGCGACAAAGATAAAAGATAAAAGATAAAAGATAAAAGATAAAAGATAAAAGATAAAAGATAAAAGATAAAAGATAAAAGATAAAAGATAAAAGATAAAAGATAAAAGATAAAAGATAAAAGATAAAAGATAAAAGATAAAAGATAAAAGATAAAAGATAAAAGATAAAAGATAAAAGATAAAAGATAAAAGATAAAAGATAAAAGATAAAAGATAAAAGATAAAAGATAAAAGATAAAAGATAAAAGATAAAAGATAAAAGATAAAAGATAAAAGATAAAAGATAAAAGATAAAAGATAAAAGATAAAAGATAAAAGATAAAAGATAAAAGATAAAAGATAAAAGATAAAAGATAAAAGATAAAAGATAAAAGATAAAAGATAAAAGATAAAAGATAAAAGATAAAAGATAAAAGATAAAAGATAAAAGATAAAAGATAAAAGATAAAAGATAAAAGATAAAAGATAAAAGATAAAAGATAAAAGATAAAAGATAAAAGATAAAAGATAAAAGATAAAAGATAAAAGATAAAAGATAAAAGATAAAAGATAAAAGATAAAAGATAAAAGATAAAAGATAATTATGTGTAACATGCTTCAATGAAAGGCATAATTAAGTAAATAAAAACATATTTCAGGTCAAGTGTCATGTGGTTCAGGTCTCAAACCTAAGGAAGTTGCGTTCAAGGTCATTATAACAATATAAAAAAAGTACCTAGGTATACATTATGTTTCCACAAAGTTATAGCGATTTAATCTATCCTAGTGCCGGTGGGTCTAGAAAGACCTGCCACGCACTGGCGGAAATATCATTGGGGGCGCATTTTGACCGCCGCCGCCGCACCAGATGAAGAAATTATGATTTTACTTGCCGCAGTAAACGTGTTAGGTCAATTACGATGTCAAAACATTCTAGTTGAGCTGTGACATAATAAAATGTGACACACATCCGATAGGAAATCCATCCTTGTTATAAGTCAAACTTGTACTTTCAAACAAAGCAGTCAATTGTTTACCAAAAAAATTAACTTAAACATTTAACTCTACAATAAGTTAAACAATTTGTAATAAAAGCAATAATTACAAGCAATTAAGGTAGACTGGACAGTGTATTAAAAAACGGCTGGCACTGCCATTTTTAAATTGGGTTCTGGATATAATATTTTGGTACTATATTTTAAATGATTGAGTTTTTATCTTTTGTACGTATCTAGAATCTTTACTTCTAGTGGTAATTTGCACTAACGCCACATTTGTTGCCTGTGATTCCCTATACGGGTTAGATTGGTGGACTTACGGAAAAGATAAATGATAAAGTAGAAAATAATTGTAAAAGTAAAAATTTCAATAATATTATTAATGACCTTTTAGTGTTATGCACTCTCAAAATATTTTTTTTTACTTCCGACATTTTTTATTTATTTAGTTTCATGGCTGCTATCTCGCCTGGTGATAAACGTTAGTGCAATCTACACTCTTTAGAATCACAGTAATAAAGTTGTAAATACAATAGGTTTTAGTACCTAAAATTTTGCTATAATCATGATTTCTACAAAAAACGTTTTGTGAGACCATATTGTACATTTCCATTACCTTAAATAGAATACTATTAAAACAACACTTAAACTATATATGTATATCCAGAAGGAAGGGCAAAGAAAACTAAATCAAAATTACATAATTGGGGAAGGATGGAAGGAAAAAAACGCCAGCTGGTTTTCCTCCCACGGTCTAGAAGACGCTGAGTGGAGGAAAGCAGGGTCCTGCCAAATATTTAATAATTAGGTATAGTTTTTTTTTCAGTTCTCTCATGTAATATAGTTAGAGCAAACTTCATAAAATAAAATGAAATCATTATTTGCATTATTTTAAACCACAAACAGGGTGTGTAGAGGTGTACAATGTTCATATTATACTATGATTACTATATTATGAGCAAGTTTGTAAGTATTGATGTCTGTTTGTTACTTTTTCAAGTTAAAAACTCAGCCGAATCCTCAAGTTCTCCAATCGTTAAATCGCCCGTTCCTGAAATGCTAAACCCCAAAACAACATACTCGTAACACTTCGATATTGAATGTTGCGCCGATTGACTTGATGACGATCAAGTGATGCATCTGCAAGATTGTCATTACATAATAGAGCTATTACATAAAATTAAATAAGAATTACAAACAGCTTTTTATAGTGTGATCTGCCGCATATACATGTCACTGTAACCCTGTTGAGAATTCCAAATATAAAATTTGACATCCAAGAAAATATGTCAGCTATTGTGCTAAAATACAGGGCGTATAAACTTTGACATCTCGTTGGTTCGCCACGGAACCCAAAAATTCGGTTCACCTGGAAAACTTCCAATTTTTCTCATCAACAATTTTTAAAGAGATGCCGTAAAATTAATTGGGAAACTGAATGACTGGTCCCCGTAATGGAAAGAGGTACTTAGCTATAATTAATATTAGTACATTGCTGTGTTTACGTACCTCCCAATTAACGACTCAGATTCTGTTGGTGTGTTCTAATTAATTATGAAAAAATGCGATCTATTGTTCTTGGTGATGTTATTTGTCTAAATGTATTTAATTTTTATGTTATAACGATAATTAATTATAGTCGTCTCAGACCATACCCGTTTTTTCAAAGAATAGGCAGATTTTTTCTGTAGTCAGACAGAATCGAGTCGGCGTATTAACAAATTAATATTTTACAATGATAATACATATATGATCATATACATACTTGATTCCTAAGACCTAATTATAACCAGCAAAAGTGAGCATAACTTACCCTATCCCTCTTAAGTGAGAGAATATTCTTTTTTGTGTTATGGGAAGGCAAACCAATAGACGGATTACATGATGGTAAGCCATCACCGCTGCCCATAGACACCCGCAACAACGAGGGTACTACAGGAGCGTTGATGACCTTATGGGGATAAGGGTTTTGAGAGATTTAGGGATTGTGAGAAGAGAGGCACTGGGCCTCCAGTAACCCCACTTACAAGGCAAAACAAAACACAAATATATATAATTTAAAAGCTAAAATTATTTATTCAACATGATACTCCAAGAATCCTTTTCCTTTTGCGAACAAGAAATTACATCAAAAGCCTAGCTTTGTCAAAAGCCATGTCTAATTTTGAGAAACATGAAACACCGCTACTACGGTCCCGGATCTCATCGGGCCGCTAACGAACCTCGAGCGAGCATGATTGGCTCAATATCTGTTTAGTCACGATTGTTCCAAACTCACTATTTAATGACATTCACGTTTGTAAAGTGAGTTCTCGTAGTGACTGACGTTTGATGTATAGGATGTTCGACTTTCAAAAAAAGCAGAACCCAAAAGGTTCTGCTTTTTTTCAGTAATAATTTATTTTTAAATGACAACCAATCATTCTTACGTTTGTAATGCTAAAACTAAATTTTTTATCTCATAGACATTCAATCACTCTATCTGTTAAAAAACCACATAAAAATCCGTTGCGTAGTTTTAAAGATTTAAGAAGACATAAGGACAGATAAAGCAACATTATTGTGGAATTTTTTCAATTACTTAGTCAAGAACGTCATCAAGCAAATGATACGAGTATTCAGGTTCAAACCCATTCAGACAATGTAGCTCCAAAAATCGAAGTTTAAGATGCTATTCACACCACTTTCTAAGTTTCGTCGAATATAACATTTTAATCATAGTTTATATTAATATTGAATAGTGAAACAAATCAATTCTCTTACACCATACTGAGTGTTCAGACCGGGTTGAGGGTCAAGCGTGATGAGCCTAGAGCAGAAGGAGCTGGGTATGGTCTCTAGTCAGTAAGAGACTCTTTTAGTGAGGAGAACTAAGATGACGATTCTCTCCTTTCAAAAAAAACTACCATTCTGAATACTGGCCTAGTAACAACTTGAAAAGAATAGAAGCTTTATTCGAAGAATTTCATTATTATTAAATACCTAACGTAGTCTTTCTCCTTACTTATTACACATTAAATGAAAATAGTTTTAATTTATTCGTCAAAATATAATAAGTAAACGTTCCCACTCATTCTTGAATGTATTCGTTTGAATAGTGACACTGAATATTATTGTCTAAAATACCTTTGTGTTGTTTTTAAATGAAAAAGTATTCCAATGTTACTTAAATTTACTCGGGTAAATTTATATTTTTGTTATTAAAAATACAATTTTTATAAGTAATACTAATGTGAATTTGTGTTTGTCTTTCTCACATGAAACGTGTATTTTACGCGAAGAGCATTAGTATTGATTTAAAACCAAGTGTGGGAAAGCAATGCTTCGGCTGGAAGGGGTCAGCTCGACCTGAGTGATACGACGGCCTCACAGAAAACCGGCGTGAAGCAATACTGCTGTTATGTTTCGCCGTGTAAGTGTAGATGCCAAAAGCCACATTCTTCCCCATCAATTTTCAAATCCCCTATCCCTAAATCCCTAATAACCCACAAGAGGCCGGCAAAGGACTTGTGGTAACTCCTTTGGTGCTACGAGCGTCCATGGGCGGCGCTAATTACTTACCATCAGGTAATCCTGGTCTATCCAATCCATCAGGTTTGCTCGTTTTCCGACTTAACATAAAAATAAGAAATTGGTTTCGACTCTTGGACCCCCGAATTTCTAGAGGAGTTTCGAATACGTTTCCAATCTATCTGTGGTCGGTTAGGTGTGGAACATCTCACTGACATGACCTTTGAAGACCTGAAGACCATAGTGCAGCGCAAACGTTATTCTATACTGGTTTTACTGTGAGACTGTGGCATCACTGCGGTCGTTTTAACTGCAGGAAATGTTTTTTTTGTTTGTTTTTTAAACGTTGGATTTTAGGATTAGGATTTTCTCCTGTGTCGCGGGTGCGGTTACAAACATACAATTTCACATACACATGACACCCAGACCCGGAACAACAATTTGTGGATCATACAAACAGTTGTTCCGTGCGGGAATCGAACCCGCGACACGTTGCACGGCAGCCAGTTGCCCAGCCACCGCACCAAACGTACAGTCGAATGTATTTTATGTATTAATAACATATGAGTCAAGTAATCACAATTATATGTATAATTAATTTCCTATTTATTTATATGAGACGCTATGAGTGAAACCGCGAGTAACAACTAGTATTCTATGAAAATATATTCACTGCGTAGTTATATGGATAGCAGTTTTTTTTTTATTTTAAATATTCATATTCATAAGCCATCGAGACGTATTAAAAATGTGTATTTTTTGTTTGAAATTGAAATAGCAGTGTAGATTTTAGTAATATTTGAACTTTATTTTTTAATAACTTAGACAAAAGGAGACTTGTATTACAGGCACAAACACACATACGTGACTATGAATTCTTTAACATGTGAATAGGGATAATTATTCTATTCATCTATACTAATATTATAAAGAGGTAAAATGTGTAAGTTTGTATATAGGGGGTAATCTTTGGAACTGGTCGGATTGCCAAAATTCTTTCACTGATAGATAGCTACAATCTTCCCGAGTGCTATAGGCTAAAACATCACGCTACGATTAAATGGAGCCGAGCAGCGGGTGAAACCGCGAGTGAGTAGCTAGTGTATGTATAAATACTGTCGCGGGTTCGATTCCCGCACGGAACAACTCTTTGTGTGATCCACAAATTGTAGTTCCGGGTCTGGGTGTCATGTGTATGTGAAATTGTATGTTTGTAACCGCACCCACGACACAGGAGAAAATCCTAATGTGGGGCAACGTTTTTTTAAAGAGAGAAAGAGAAAGAGAAATAGCAATATATAATAATATGTTTTAAGGCTCTCATTTTGAAGGTCTTTTTTATATATGCAACGGGACTTCGCTACTTTTTTCATAGGGACAAGCCCGCTACAAATTCCTGTAAGCCAGGATCTGCAGTAGATACCACCATGAAAACACCGAAACACTGAAGTCCGGCGCGTCCCAGGAACTTGAATGGCTGTCTTGCATCCCGCAACGAAATAAATCAGAAGATATTATTTAAAGAGAAGAGCCACTTCGCTACTATCTAGCCTATTGATAAGCGATAATGCGACCTACGATGGAGCATGCCTTCCCATAAAGGACCTATTCACTTGGGCCTTAAAGACACCCAGGTAACCCATACGCTTCGGAGAACATAGACGATGTCAAAGAATTTCACTCCATAGCGGTTCTGATGAATAATACAATATTTAAATTATAATTCCTTAGTACTGGTTAGATTTTATATGTACATATTTTATGGATTAGTTAGTTTTTTAGTTGTGTCAAGATTATTTTTTACACAGTAAAGGGTTCGAAGAAAAAGATTTTTAACGGTAATACTCACTTTAGTCGCCTGCATCGGAAACAAATACAACCTGTATATTACAAAATCAACGAGGTCTCCCCATCGTCACAGACCAGTTGTCGACAGCAAAATGGTAAGGTGGCTATTTAAAGAAAAATGTCAACCAAAGCCATTATAATGCCGTCGAAGGCGTTGGTAATTTCGTTCTTTCTACTCTGTCACAAAAAGAATAGGGTCCTTGTCCCCTTAAACTGACCTTACAAAGGCTCACGGGTCAGCGAATCTTTTATCTTTTACTTATATAAATATTTTTCATGTCCCCAACAAAATTGGTGAGATTGTGTTTATTCAATTTGTTTCAGAAGTGTATCTTCATAAATCATAATACGGCTTGTATCGTTGCTGTTGATAAATAATTCGATATTACGAAATTCTCGAGTGTGTGAAGCACGATATAGGTCATAAGTCAGTGACGTTTGCCTGTTGAATTATTTATGGGTCTAGGACAATGGTTGTCAATGTTCATCCGGTGTGGTCCTTTTTGCTGACTATTTTGTACTAAAGGACCAAATATTTAATTTTGTAATCTTTCGGTATTAAGCTACATTAGGCTATCGATAATGTTGTCGATATCAAAACCATTTAAAAAGTTGGTCTTTGCATTTGCATTTTAAGAATGATTTTGATATAGAGACAGACTTGTAGTTTGTGGTGTTTATTTTTTTATTTATTTTTTTATTTTATATGTGAATTGTAAAGACTATTATCAAAGTTCTAATAATTATACGTTTCTATAATCTAAACAAATGATTTTAATAAAGGTAATTCGTAAAATTGGTATTGGTAGGTTGGAAAAATGGCTCGCGATAGTTACTATTCAAAAAAAGGTAACCCAAGCACACTATAATTTGAACAATAAAAATATCGTTACTACAGAAAGTTTTAGAAACGCTTGCCTTCTAACTATAGGCACAGCATTATTATTCCATCTGGTACATACATACTAAATACGCTAGAAACATCAGGTGCCATTTCTAAAGATGAGTCGTAATTTTTCCAAGAACATTACAAGTTGGCATGGTAAACAATTTTATTACCTCTCGTAATATTTTAGCTTTGACGTTATACAACATTTCGATCTAGAACCAAATTTGTTTATTCTTGTCGCGATGTGTTGATGCTGCTAAGCACTTATATAAATTGAATAATTAACGATTTAGGTACGTACCTAAACGAAAAACTTTTCCAGAAAAATCGATAAATTGATGTTATTCGCGGTAATTTTAATTTCAAACAACACCAAACAGACGATTCCACGGAAATTCGTAAAACAATCCCTATTTCTAAGAAAACAAAATCTTCGTAAACACAAAATGGCGGAACGAGTACCTACAGACGTACCACTAAACAAATTCTTATTTCAAAAAATAAGAACGCGCCAACATCTACATTATTTTTCCTTTTTCATTCTTTTTTCAAATGATTTAATTACTAATGTACTGGCCGTATACAAGGAGTGCACAAAGATAGTCAACAAACAAAGAGGTTTTAATTAAAACGGGGAACTGGCACCAGTGGACGTCTGAAGGCGACTGGGGACGCACGCCTTAAGATTTTACATTTAAATTAACCGAACCATGACTACATAAATGTCACAAAGTCCGTTTCTCTAGAAATATCTTGAAAATTGTAATCTAGAAATGGAGAAGGATCGTGTTTAATTTTTATTTTTCCGTTTTTTATACTTGATACAAATATTTGTCTGGGTAGTTCAAGGGTCGTTATTAAGGAAAAATAAGATAGTTTTCTTTATTTACTTTCTTCTACATATTGTGAAAGAAAATTAAAAATTAAAACAGTATATGCTTTTGTTCTTATTCTCTCTGACAGTCATTTTGCCCATCCATATACCTAGCCCGTAGCTTGAATTTTATTATCATTCGGATCTGAAGTACTGCAAAGGACATGTCTTTTTCATTCTGTGAATACGAGAAACGCTTGCTACGTTGTTTAAGTAATCTCTAAAACTATTGTTTATATATCGGTCAAATCCGATCATATTAATTAGCCAAAACAAGGACTGATAATTGTAGGACTCCTATAGTGACCTCACGATGAAAAGGTCGGAAACAATTGCAAATAAATGATTTGATTTGATTCAATATGCATCCAGCGAAATGCAATAAAACGCAAAACAGATAAGCCAATAAAAAGAAAAATACATTAAAAACCGACCATAAACAACGAAATAAACAATGATAACCTAATTAAATCTAAAGTAGACAAAGTTCTTAACTCTTGCAACACTTAATCCGTTGTGTTGCCACTTTACACTAATTAATTAGTGAAATGCATGTTTTCTAGAAATTACTGCGCCTTCCGCCAACTGTTTTGTTGTTAATTGCTTTAAATAGTTTTCCGTTTAAATTTAATTATGTGTGGTTTAGTTTCTAGTTTACAGGTTTTCTCACAAAATATTAGAAAGGCTAGACCACTACTTGTAGGTGGAGTTATCTAAGGGGAAACTATATTCCATAGTGAATAACCAAATTTATTGAAAATGCGTTTTGAATGTATTTTATTTCTAGACCATGATATGATCATAGATCATAGTCTAACATATTATGTATGACCACAAAATTTTATTAATATCGGTTTAGTTTTAATTTCCAAGATTTTTGATTTCAAAGTTCGTACGAAAACCCGATCCACGTGAACGCTGTTAAGGACATATTACTACTATTATTTCTTACTAGCACAAAAATATGGAAACGTTGTACCTCTTCTCACACGGAGAAGGTTTGAGCATTAATCACCACGCTTGCTCAATGCGGGTTGGTGATTCCAAAGTTATAATTAGAACTTACAAATCCAGGTTTCCTCACGATGTTTTCCTTCAGAGTATGCCAGTGTCAAAACAATCAAAGAAAATACATATAGCTCTGAAAAAGTCGTAGGTATTGGTACTTGCCAGGTTTCAAACCCTCTTATATGTATAAGAAGCCTTAACCTCCGGGCTACCAAGGTTGTACTTGGTAATATCCCCCCTAAATATCCCAAATTCTTCATTACCTCCAAATCACATTTTAATAGCGGCTTTGTTTACATGTAATGGGTATAATATATTACTTACATGGTGTATGAACCGTTTTCCAGGGACAAACAGCTAGTCATCAACATAAATTTACATTTTAAGGAAACTTAACGTGTCATTTGTCAAGACACGCGTACTAAGTTAAGCTTTGTAGTACATAAGGGAATATTTCTGCAGTTATTTTTTGCAATAGATGTCGTCATCAACCTGTTCCTGTCTACTGCTGGACAAAGGCCTCCCGAATAGCACGTCACTGAGCTTGATGTTCAGCTCTTCTCATCCAGCCACTTCTAGCCACCCTGCAGATATCGTTAGTCCATCTAGCTGAAGGGTGCCCTACACTACGTTTGACTACACGTGGTCTACAGTCTAGAACACGTCTATACCAAAGGTCATCGGTTCTTCGGCAAATGTGACCTTTCCACCGCCACTTCAGTTTGCGTTTAGTCTATGTCGACCACTTTATTTCTTTTTCAGATGACCTTTTTTTTCCTACAGATCACCTTTTTTTTGTCTGAGGTAAATCATCAAATGACTTCTCCCGCCCATAATAAGGCGGAGAGAGTGTCAGACTCTTACTGACTTAAAACCCCTTCTCCTTCTCCTGCTCTGTGCCGATACCTTCCTACAGATCTCTGGTGTGTTTGTGTCACTCAGGGTATTGACCAATACTGTCCAGCAGTGTGATTCTGTAAGACTTCATTCTAAACTTCGAATCTGAATCCGCGGTGAGTTTCTTGATTGGCATTCTAAAACTCGATTCCTAACTCGAATCTATGCTAGCGCTACACTTGCGAGTGTGTTTGCGGGCTGAACTAAATCGACGGCAACATTTTGACAGATAAAGTATGAGATAACGTTAAAAATCGTATTCTTTAATGTAATTTTTCCGTCACTTCGACGCTCCCTTCAAACTCGAACAAGATTCAAACTGTCAAATTAAAAGTATCAATTTTACGAGTGAAAATGGAAGAAATAATAGTTAGATAGTGTTCAAATTAAGTTTTGAAAGTTACAAAGTGAATAAGAGCTTACCTATTAAAGCGATAACGATGGCAAGAATGTTTTTGGTAAAATCTTTATTAGAAGAAGCTCATGCTCATTCGAAGTTTGTCTTTATTAACCTGAGATGACGACTATGTGATCGTGTATGTGTAATGGAGCTGATTGACCAACTGGAGTATGAGTTAGCCTTTGCTCACAAAACGGCGAGGCAAAGGTCTTTCAACTTTCAGATATATATAGGTACCTATATAATAATATAATGGTATAGTTCATAACATGTATTACCTGGTTTGTTATGTCCCTACTTCAGAAAGTCTAATTACTAGGTTTTATTTATATGTGATTGGTCGGAAACTGATTACCTGATGGAAAGGATTCAGCGCCGCCAATGGATACCCGCAACAACAGAGGGGTTATGAGTGCGTTGCCGACCTTTTGGGGATTATGGATTTGGAGATTTTGACACACATTCACACGGCGAAACACAACGCTATGGTTGTTTCACGCCAGTTTTCTGTGAGGCTGTGGTATCACTCCGGTCGAGCCGACCCATTCGTGCCGAAACATGGCTTTCGCACACTTAAAATAGTATAAGTACTAGATAGTTATTCGATTTTTTTCAGGTGATTAAGGATATGTTCAACGTGTCTACCTTATGACACCATTAGTGGTGCTGAAGACAATTCCCCAGAAGCATTTTAAAATAACATACATATTACTGCTCGCAATTCAGAAGAGAGGACAATTAGAGACGAAATTATGTACAATTACTGAAGTTCAAAGGAGGCAAACTAGGAATTTGTCATTTAATACAGGTTTAAATCTAGGACGTAGGCAAAATATAGTGCCTCAAAGAGCCAATAGACCACCACAGACGGAGCCCTACAAGGCTGATGTTTAGCCACGGTGGCGGGGCAAGCGCAATGAGGTGCCACGGTCACGGCCTAAAGCAGGAGAAGGAACGGGGGGAAGGAACACTATCTCGTCTCGATGATTGAGTGAGATGATTAATTTTATTTTGATTTTAATTCAATTAGGGTTTAATTATTTTTTTTAATATACAATTGAGTTAAAATGAAATAAATAAATAGTGATATGTGAGGATGGGTCTTTAACTAATAAAACTGCTAGTACTCGTTAAACTTGTTTAATTTAAATATAATAAAAAATTTGGTTGAAACGTCTTAAACACTAAAATACAACTTCGTTGTTACACCCTATCTCGATGCATGGCCTCTGCCAATGCTCACAATCCATTCCAGATTGAAACTACAGATCCAGCTAAAATTTAATCATTCCCTAGACTTCTCTTCAGAAATGCTTGCAAGATCTGCGCATTTGATATTTGTAAATTCTTCCAATTGATTTGAAATCGTCTACTCTTCCACCTTCAGGAATCTCTCTGTGATGTTGGAGAATTCCGTTCGCCGTTGTGATGTTGGAGGAGCAGCAACTGAAGATGTGTGACGTGATACTGTAAAGAGAACACCGATTACTAAGTGCATTGATAAAAACTCTTTAACAAATTGCAGCTTTTCGCTGTCGTTTGTTCCAAAAATTAAGTTCTTTCTTCAACCTCTGATAGCTCAACTTCATCTTCCACCACACCAGTCCTGTCCTGCGCCTAGCTGCTGAACTTCTTATGGCGCTTTTTTCTCGGACCAATACTACAAGCAGACATTTATATTAATAAAGGAGTTATTAAAAAAAACCTTACTTTTTATTATTATTAATAGTCAATGTAAAATAATTTATAGAATCAGGCGTTACTTTGCGGAAATCCATGACATTAAATGTTAGGGAAAATATTTAGTTTTAATTCCGCGATTCGCAGCCGAGCGCTCGTCGAGTCAATATCTCCTGAGGATGCCCTGTGGAGGGGCGAAACACGTGTCGAGTATAGGTTTGATTGCGTGGCATGTTTTTCCGTTTTGTGTATGTGTGCATATGCATGTGGGCGGGAGGGTGGGACCCTTGCTGCATGTGCATATGCATGATTGCATAGGAGTGGGATTGCATCCTGCAACAAGCCTGGATTTTTGTCGCGGAATTAAAACTAAATATTTACCCTAACATTTAAAGTCAATGTAAAATTAAAATTCAAAAAAGCACTCGAAGATTCATCGTTATTTTAAGTGGCTTGCATTAAGGAATATTAAATGGTTTTAACATGCCAAAGTAAGCACTACTTACTTCACCTTGGTACTCTGTTTATAAGTTTTGAAAGTGCCATCAGCGTGCTATTCAGGCACACGGCTAGTTCCTTCCAAATTTTCGCTCTCTGGCACCTTGAGTTCTCAAGAAACCCTTTGCCAGCCAGGTACAACCTGAGATGACGACGGGTGTGAGGAACGTATCTCATTTGGACTGAAACATTATTGTTTGATTAGAAAACAAAATAAACACTCTTTAATAAATATTATTTTTGAACTTTACAACCAGTAATAAAACTTACTTCATGTTTATGATCTCTCTTTTTATCGGCAAACACGGAACAGAAAAAATATACGAATAAACCAAACGTGGACAAAATAATACAAAGCAAATGACAAAGAGTTTGTCAACAATGAATGCAGACATTATCTGTCAGTTTCTTTTTGGTAAACGAAGCACAGATTATATTCATCGCCTGAATTTACAGTTTTCTGTTTATTTTCTAATAATTAGCTGCCTAAAATTCCTTAAAATAAGAAATTTCTATTTATACGTCATAATGTCTAAAATTCGGTGTCAAAAACTTGTTAAAATAAAAACCGATAAATCTCGACTTACATTTTGTGTAGTGTGGTACTACACTAGTACAGTATTGGCCGATTCGGAACTCACTTCCCTTCGCCTAGGTGATGCTTACAGAATGCAAAATCAACGCCATTTTGAACCTTATGCGAAGTGAGAGAGAATGTCGACTTGACATGCGAGTTCGTGTTAGAATTTTATAGAATCGACGAGCAGGACAAATTCGCAATATCAGAGGTGTTATTAGTGTGTTGCCAGCCTTTTACGTATATTACCTCACAAAAAAAAAAGAGCCTTTTACGTATATAGCTGGGGTTGCGGGTACAAGCACAATCATGTACCTACCACAGCCTCGGCCGACAAGAAGGAACAGGGTGGATGACCTACTATGAAAAGGAAGATGGAAAGAATGAAAGAAAAATATTCATTTCTTATGATACAAAACAAAGTTGGAAGTTTAATATATCGTGTAATTCAATATTTGCCTGAACGAGATAAATAATTTATTATCGACTATTTTAAGCACACGGGCTCGCCCGCATGGTATGTGGATAAAAAGTAGCCTATGTCCTATTCCTGAGTATATTCTGTGCCTGCACCAAATATCATCTAGATCCGTCCAGCCGTTTTGACGTGATTCAGTAACAAAGACCCAAACATCGTAGCTTTCGTATTTGTATTTGTATTACATTAAAAAGAGGCAAAATTTGCAAGTTTATTAGTAATGTCTTGTAGTAATCTTTGGAACCGCTGGTCGGATTTTCAAAAATCTTTCACTATCAGATACAATCTTCCTAAAGCCTATAGACTGTAAAACATAACCCCTAAGACCAACAAGAGCCGAGCAGCGAGCAAAACCGCGCGGTAGTAGCTAGCTGTTAATAAATAATAGATACTAATTATTCTATCCTTATCATTCAACTAAAAACAAAACGAGACAGCAACACAATAATTTACCAAGCAAGTCATTAAAAACTACTTCAGTTCAATACTCTTAAGAAGTTTAAGGAAGGAGGATCAATTTCTTATCCCCCTTCAGTTAGTTGAAGTAAACCTTCGTACTGATCCTGAAATAATAGAAAGGCCGGTAAGTGGAGAGAGAATTTCTTCTATAATATGGTGGTTCTGTAGACAGGACTAATCAAAGAAAACTTACAAATGTCACAAATCCATATTTTTTCATTAATCGATAAATGAGCATATGGATTACTGGATGGTAAGCAATCAACAAGACCAGTGTTGGTCTCAGAAGATTTAAAAATACGGTGCTGGTCTTTTGGAGGAAAAAATGTTGGAATCTACACTTTCGAACGAACGATTACATCATCGCTTACATTCAGGTACGATTGCAGTCGAACACTACATAGTTTATATGACTTTAAAAAGAGCAAATTGTTTCACTACAGAATAGACCGACAGACACACAAAGTTGAACTTTTTATTAAGTAAGTATGTTTTGTTTGACGTTCAAAAACGTCTACAGTGGTCAATTTAAAATAAATTAATTGACTTTGACGTTCACTTTGTTATTTAAGTTAGTAAACTTTTTTTTTCTTATAAAAAATCGTTGCCCCATACTAGAATTTTCTCCTGCGTCGTGGGTGCGGTTACAAACATAGAATTTCAGATACACATGACACCCATATCCGCAACAAAAATTTGTGGATCACACAAAGTGTTGTTTCGTACGGAAATCGAACCCACGACACGTTGCACGGCAGCCAGTTGCCCAGCCACCGTACCAACTGTGCAGTCATAATCAAAAACTTTTTTCGTAATTCGCAGTTTGTTGTCCCACGTATGGGTGAATTTGTACTAGCAAGTATGCTTACAAATTCACATACACATTACCCCCAAACGCACTTTTGACACAGGAGTTGAGGGGGCTACATCGGTTAATAACAAAAAAGCTAATATTGTAGCACTACGGTTCTCTGCGAAATACGAGAGCAACGGGCGGCACCAAATACTTACCATTAGGTAAAAATTTTCCCAAAAAATTTATAATAAACTAACCAGTGACCTATTCCATGAACCAACCTATACAAACGGGACCCCAAACCTTACAAATTACGATCCTGATTAAAACATAACACTTACTTAAACAAGTAATGAACAAGGATAAGTACTAAATTGATGATTATTTGTTGCTTAACCGAAAACCTAAGAAAAACACCGCACTATTGACACACTACTCTAATTAATGGAATGACGGCTCTCCCGTATCAATTACTTCATTGAATATTAATCGTAATGCCTCTTTTAGATAAGGGTGATACTCGGTTGCTCCTTTTTAACTGTTACGCCTTTTCGACGAGGCTTACGATAATTTATAAGTTTCAGATAAATAGTAATTTTAGAAACAAGTTTAAAAAAAAATTATAACTTTCGTGAGACATTCTGAATTGATTATTATGTTTTCGGCTTACTAGCGTAATAATTTGACGAGATACACGACTATATTTTTATTATAACTTTCGTGAGACATTCTAAATTATTTATTATGTTTTCGGCTTACTCACGTAATAATTTGACGAGATACTCGACTAGTTTCAAGCCATGCTAGAGGCCCATATTCATGAGCAGCATTCCGCGACACGAAGCCGAAAACATAAGTTAAGTTTTAAAATGTCAATTTTCGACCATCAGTCAATTTAGAAAAGCTATCTGTGGGTTTAAACGATGAGTTTCTTATAAATTCATGCCCATACTGTTTGTCTGAACTACACTTACTGTCGATATATTGTTGTTCAACAACATCTTCAAATGACTTTTCCCGCCCAGGCTGAGGCGAGACGGAGTGTCAGACTCTTACTGACTCAAAACACCCTGTTCCTTCTCCTGCTCTAGGCCGAGGCCGCGGAGCCTTATTACGCTTGCCCTGCAACCCCGTCTGATTGGCTTGAGCCTGAGCTTACTACTGGGCATTGGACACAATCTGTCACCCTTAGCATGTATTTATTAAAAGTATGACCAAATCAGCTAACGCTTTTTGATAGTTAGAAATCTTGTTTGTATTCACTAGATAAATGCGTTGCACTCTAAGAGACTGCATCGATAATCTATATTATTAATATTACAAAACTGAAGTTTGTTTGTTCGTTTGAGTGCACTAAACTCCGGAACTACTGGTTCAAATTGATCAGTTCTTTTTGTGTTCGTTAGTCCACTTATTGAGAAAGGCTATAGGCTATAAAATATCACGTAAAGATCTGTAGGAGCCGAACAGCGAGGAAAACCGTGCGAAAGTAGTTAGTAAATTTAATAAAATCCAAGATCCACATGGTAGATTAGGCTTCACTTGTGAATAAACATCGGAATAAAAAGTACAAAAAAATAAAAAAATGAAGAGAAAAATGTATAAAAAAAAATTGTAAATTCATAGTTTTACCAAATATTTGATTACAAACATGAATTCTGTTGGGCCCACTTAATGACTTGTAAATAGGGAGAGGGCGTGCCTGTCATTAATAACCGAGGGAGGCCTGTCTTCCGCAGCTCCTTCGAGCAATTACCCCGTCGTCGAACCACTGTGAAGTGTACTCAGTAAAACAAGTCCATGCAAGAATGGGCATTAACTGTAAATATTTGGAGATTTATTTGAGTAAAATTGAAATTTTTTGATTTTTTTTTCAGGGGAAAATCATCAAATGACTTCTCCGGGTTAGGCAAGATAGAGTGTCAGACTCTTACTGACTAAAAACCGTTCCTTCTCCTGCTCTGGGCCGAGACCGCGGTGACTCATTGCGCTTAACCCGCAACCCCGGCTGAACATCAGCACTATAAGGCCCCGTCTGCCCCCCCCCCCCCTCCCCTCCCATCCTTAATTCCCTAATAACGCTCAAGAGGCCGGCAACGCACTCCTTCGATATTACGAGTGTCCATGAGCGGCGCCGACGTTATTATGTCTGTCTGTACAACCTTGAAATACTCTATTTAGTATAAATAATATATTAAAGTCAGCCACCAGAGAGAAGGGTCTAATATGACAGAAATCTGAAATGTTAAGGAATTAGGTAAATTGTTGAAGGTCCTTCGAAGTCTTTGGTCTGGGAACAGCTGTGTCTATCTATCGGGTTTTGGGGTGAAGTGTGTACGTGCCAAGGTCTTTTGGGAATGAAAGACCAATGTGTTACGATGGTTCTTTAGCAAGAGCGAGGATAACCTGATGGTAAGCAAACAGCGCCGCCCATTGACAGGAGTACAACAAGGGGACGGCAACGCACTTGTAGGTTACTACAAGTCTCTTCTTCTGCGGCCTCTTTTGGATTTAAGGATAGGGGATTTGAGGATTGACGATAGGTAGGAAGGTTTGCACCTCCGGTAACCTCACTCACATGACGAAACTCAACGTGAATATTGCTTCACGACAGTTTTCAGTGAGGCCGTGGTATCACTCCGGTTGAGCCCCCCACAATGAAAACACTTCATTGGACCCGAAATTTGAAGCAATTAATTTTCAATTACAAATTCTTAGCTTATTAATTATGCTACGTGCACAAAGCAATACAGCCAACATTGAGTAACTTCGACGTGTCAACATAACTTAGTTCGAACGTGCAAGAGCTGGTTCCGTATACAAGGCCTTAGTTTCGGCCTTGCCTTAACCTTACCTTTGTTTAGCCAAAAAGATTTTTCTTTCGTTTAAAATGTTTTCTCTAAGGGCCGATTTTTCAATGGTTACATAAAAGTTACCTGGGAAATAATTATGACGCTGTCGCGTCAGAATGTTTGTATAAGATAGTGACAGCAACAATTTTATTCCTCAGATAACATTTATCTGACTATTGAAAAATCAGCCCTAAGAAGTTAGGGAGTTAAGTCCGAGTTCGTGACACTTAAAGTCACCCCATATTATGAGACTACTTTTAATATTAAACCGTAAACACACAATATTTTATCTTCTGCAATGTAATGCAACACAAATTCCCGTTAACGGACGTAATCAGGAAAAAAAATCCCGTAAATTGCCCGACAAAACTACGTGGTAAACTTTTTAATTTTACGTGTTTACGCATAATTGCGTTCGCGCAACGTAAAGTAACGTAAATGGCCGTAAATCTGTCGGATTGGTTATTTATTTGCTATTCACGTCCTGTGAAATATAAGGCAGGGGTGTGAATGTGGTTACATCTGATTTACTTACAACAACTTTTGAATGTGTGAGCAAGAAGTTGGCATTGTTTTTGCGAAAAAGTTTCGGTCTGCCATTTACGATTAATACGCCATCTATAGGAAGATTAGGGTAGGAAAAACAGTGAAGCACATACTTTGAGTTGAGACAGACGATTCTGCTTTTACTAAATACTCCATAGTAAACATTGCTTTGAAGGTGCAAGCTCAGTAATATACCGTGGCCCCAGCTCTTAGCAGGAGAAGGCCCGTGATGATTCTTAGTACTTAAGAAAGAGCCCTCTTGCTAAACCCGGTGCTGGAAAAGCAAAGAGAATTCTCTTTGTGGAAAAGCCATTTGATGATTTTCATCCTCAAACAAAAAAATCTAACGATATACATCCTTAACCTACCTAAATTCACTGACACATTTTAAGTTCATTTAACTATAGCTTTCCCTATTTAAAACCCTGTACAAAAACTCCAAAAACACATAACCACAACGGTGTCAATTAAAAACAGCTTCTATAGCAATATACAGAAAAATACAATTTGCAAAACAGCCTACATACATATAATAGATCTCTCATCGTAATTACATTAGCATCGATCATAATACGGCAACATCATACGCACACAAAGATAAGTTTAAAATAAATAAGGTCATTTCAATAACATTCCGTGAACGTGCCACGAAATATTAAATGGAGTACTAATAGTCTACTTAATTAATTTTTATGAATGCTGAATTTAATTTCTGTGCTACCTATGTTTTATGCTTCACGAAATAGTTTTAACGCAATATAAAATCATTGCTTTTTCGAAATGTTCAGATGTTTTATTACACTTAGTTTTGAATAGGGCCGAGATTCTAGCTGCAGCCATGTCATTGACCCTAATGGGCCCCATCTCATCATCATTAAAGTGGGGAAGACCCATGCTTTTGGCACGAATGGGTCGGCTCGACCGTAATACCACGGCCTCGCAGGAAACCGACGTGAAACAACCACAGCGTTGTGTATCGCCGTGTGAGTGAGATTACCGGAGGCCCAATCCTTCCCCTCCCCAAGCCCTTAATCTCTAAATTCCTTATCCTCAAAACGTCGGCAACGCACTCGTAACTCCTCTATTGTTGCGGGTGTCCATGGGCGGCGCTGATTGCTTACCATCAGGTAATCCGTCTGCTCGTTGCCGAACTATCACATAAAACAAAAAAAAATCTGTGGCGGTCTGGTCGCTCTTTGTGCTAACCCTGATTCTGGTTCTGAATTGAAGCGAAACTCGCTGTCCGCAGATATCCAAGAGCGTAAGATATCTTGAACTTTATTGTAAGTCTAAAATCACCATTTGGCCTTGAGCAAGTTTGGTGATTAACACTGAAACCACCATATGAAAGAAGTCTATACTAGTATTGCTCGCATTAAAAAGAAAAAGTAAAAACTAAAAACCTGATACAAAAAAATTGTCAGTATTTTACCAAAGGAGCTAAGTCAGGCATTGAGCTTTAGTCTACAACAAGAAGATATTGTGTTTGTGTTTACTGAACTAAATGAGAGTTACGAGTGGGGACCACTCTTAATAAAATACCTCAACGCTTTAAAACACTTTCTATTGTTTTCATTTTATTTTGTTTCGTGATTTCGTTAATGAAGTTTAGATGGCGTTGTTTAGTGTTTTTTTGTCTTTTCAAGTAGATCTTTAAGCGCTACTTTTTAAAGAATCTTTGAATATCTTGGGTATTGTTGAAATTATTTTTGTAATGGCAACTCCTATCAAAAATATTATAAGTGGTAATAATTAGTTAAATGTTTGTTAATTATTAGTTTATTGTTTGTTTTTTAGATTGTTATTTATGTATAGTATCATATGGGCCTTAGTAGCCTGAAATAAAGAGTTAAATATAAAAAAAACAAAAATTTACTTGTATTTATAATAATACTAGCTACTCTCGCACGGTTTCACCCGCTGCTCAGCTCCATTTGATCGTAGCGTGATGTTTTATAGCCCATAGCACTCAGGAACATTGTAGCTATCAATCTGTGAAAGATTTTAGCAATCCGACCAGCGGTTCCAAAGATTACCCCCTACATACAAACTTACAAATTTTACCTCTTTATAATATTAGTATAGAAGTATAAATAAATTCGAAAATAAGAAAGAATACCATAGAATTCGCTTAATTACATTTAATACAAAATCACAGAACATTATTTTAGAAACTTTCCCACGCTTGCATAGCTTGTCATGTCAGAACATGCCGTTAACAAAATACGTACATACAACAGCACGCTACTCTTCATGACACGACATACAAGTATGTGTAATGTCTTACCATAAGGAATGTACCAAAAAGATATGATATATAAAAGACTGGCGCGTCACGACACACCACGATACTATTGTACCTATGTTTTTTATGTGATAGAATGGCAGACAAGCATACAGATTATACAGATGATAAGCAATCGACGCCGCCCATAGACATCCGCAACAAAGGAGAAGTTACAAGTGCATTGCTGGCCTTTTGGGGTTCTAATTGCGTTCCTCAGTGTGATTCTGTAAGACTTCATTCTATACTTCGAATTTGAATCCGCTGTGTGTAGTAGCACACTAGCGCTACACTTGCCAGTTGAACTAAATTGACCGCAACATTTTGACATAATAATGAGTATGGCGTTAAGAGTTGCATTCTATAATGTAATTTCCCCGTTACTTCACACTTGAATAAGATTCAAAATCAAACACATTTTATAGAATAGACCTGCCTATCTTAAAATATAAAGTTTAAAAAAAATACCCAATTAGTAAAATTACTCTTAAAAGTCACACAATTCTGAGAAAGCTATGTTTAACCAAAACAGCCTTTAAAAAGGTAAATAAAATAAGACTCAAAATGCTATCTGCACATACTCAAAAGCTCTAATTTATATACCAAATATTGCATTAAAATCCGATTAAAAAGGATTCATAAAACTAACACATTTAAAACTAATAGCCGTTTTAAATTTTAATACTTGGCAACACTGGCACGAGGCGTGTATTAATTTTTGCAACTAGCAATAATGAATTGACATAATAAAATTAGATTTTGTCGGTTTCAGCCGGCTTAAACTAGTTATCAGTTTTTAGTGTAAGGTAAAAATTAATTATGTCAACAATTTTTTTTTGTTATCATTGAAATTACCTTATTCTGAATGATATTTACATATTTGTATTTAGTTGAATTTATTTAGCATTTTATAAAGCAGCCAATAATAATTTGTCTAGAATGCATCATCATCATCATCAGCCTATAATTGCCCACTGCTGAGCAAAGGCCTCTCCTCACACGGAGAAGGCTTGAGCATTAATCACGACATTCCCTCAATGCGTGTTGGTGATTTCAAACGTTTAATCAGAAATTATAAGTCCAGGTTTCCTCACGATGTTTACTTTCATCGTATGTCAGTGGTGTCTAAATATTCATTGAAAGTACATATGACTCGCAAAAAGTCACATTGGTACTTGCCAGGTTTCGAACCCACACCCTCTTTAACCTCCGGGCCACCATGACCTCAGAATAAGAATTCCAACCTACCTATAATTATGTGCCTGTGTTACCTATGAGTATTACAAATTGCCCTATTTTTAGATTCTAAACCATATCCGGTTGTTCTTAAAAGAGGTAAGCACAATTTGTTGCCTTTCTTTTCTTTTAAATAAAACTTTGCCCCACACTATGATTTTTTCTTGTGTCGTGGGTGCGTTTACAAACATACAAATTTGCATACACATGACAACCAGACCCGGAACAACAACTTGTAGATCACACTAAGAGTTGTCCCGGCTATCGAACCCGCGACACGTTGCACGGCAGCCAGATGGCCAGCCACCGCACCGATTGTGCATTCCTATTAAACTTTTAACTATCCCACATTAACGTCAACGTCAAAAAAAACCTAATTTTATTCTAAAAACAGAAAACCGAACACCCCATACATTATATACAGCGTGTTACAAACTTAACAGTTAAAGGAAACGGACACAAGAGCCCTCTACGGGTAGATTGTGAAACAAAACTGCATTGCAGAAACGACAGAGTGGACATTATCATATGTAGTGATAAAATAAAGTGGAATTAGCAAACACTAGCTCGTTTACACGGGCCAAGATATACTGGACGCGAAGTTTAAAAAAAGAACTTTAGAATGTTGCTTCTTTTTTTGACCGTTTTGTTTTTTTCGTCGTGTGAATTGTATTAATGGTCACGTACTGTTTATTGTAGGATAACAATATACGTTTAGATGTGTGTGTATCAATGAACTGGGACTCTTTCGTCACGCGATATTCTGAATCAATATTTCGTAGTTCTTTTTTTCTTGTTATGCATACAAATATATCTCCCGTTTTTTCGAAAATTACACTTCCGAATTATTCCTTCTTTTCTTCTAAACATAATATCTCCATTTTCATACAATGCGAACAATTTTATATATAGAATGAGCATCCCAATTAAGCGACTAAATTACGTACGTACATATACTTAAAAATCATAACTTAATTTGCTATGAAACTTTTACAGACAAAACGGGTTAAGTATAAGCTTAATAATTTTATATATCATAATAATATTTTTATTCTTTAGGTATTTGCTATTTTTCAGCCAGAGTTACGGGGCAAACGCAACGCCTCGGCCCAGAGCAGGAGAAGGAACGGGATGTTTAAGTCAATAAGAGTCTGACACTCCTTCTCACCTAACCCTGGGCAAGAGACGTCATTTGATGATTTTCCACTCACAAAAAAGCAGGTTTTCTTTTAATACACTTCTGTTTACCTCTTCGTAACATAACAGGCTCGATAATATATTGTTACCCGAAAAGTAACATACTCCTAATAAATATACTTATATGTAAATGTTGAGCCGACATGATAGATTGCTGTTCATATCCTTCCTCGAGAGGGGGGAGTCTTGGCAGTTCATAACATAAGTCGTATATAAGTATTTTCACTGTAAGAATATTTATCGTATCATTAGAAAATACTCAGAGTTATGTAGGTACTTAGGTATCGAGTGCGATAATTTAAGGTTTGTTTTTTTTTATCTAATAGATTATGCAAACGAGCAGACGGATTACCTGGTGGTAAGCAATCAGCGCCGCCCATGGACACCCGCAACGTAGGAGTTACGAGTGCGTTGTCGACATTTTAGGGATTAGGGATTTGGAGATTTAGGGATTGAGGAGGAGTTGGGGGTGGAGAAGGATTGGGCCTCCGGTAACCTCACTAACACGGTGAAACCCAACGCTGTGGTTGTTTCACGCCGGTTTTCTGTGAGGCCGTGGTATCACTCCGGTCGAGCCGACCCATTCGTGCCGAAGTATGGCTCTCCCACACTTACTATACTATACTACTTTGTTGTTGTTTGGAATCGAGTATTTTAATACCGATTTCAATTTGCAAAAAGATGCATTTGCAATTTGAAGAAAGAAGAAGACATAGGGTCTTAGTTCAATGAAAATATCGACTTACTCACATGACGTCATTACTGAGAAAAGCTCTACTAGTTTCAAGTCACACCGGGACTTATATACATGAGCCGCGTACGCGTCTCGGAGACGTCGCGTAACCAATTCGTTGTGTCTTGTCTTGAAATGTCAAAATCCAACGGTATTGTAAAATATTTTGACCTAGTAATCTGCGCCGACGAAGGCTGACGTTGCCAGCCATGGGAACCACAGGGGTCATAAGCACGTTGCCGGCCTTTTATGAATTAGTAGAAGGTTGCTTCTTGAAGGTTTTAAGGTCGTATCGCTTCGGTATTACACACATATTAACTTTTTCGATGTTCGTGGCAACCGCTATAATGTTCCGCGGCGTGTTTTTAGTCATTAAGAATCTGGCAAGACTTCTCACTATGCCCTGAGAGAGAAAGAGATTGATTGCATTCCGGGCTCAAAATAAACTATAATAATTTTCATCAACTTGCTGTAAATAGCATTAAAGTTGTACTTTGTACTAACTAGTCTACCGAATTTCTTTACTGAAATAACACTACTCTTTTACAAATTTTCCGTGCTTAAACAAACCACCTCCTTTCCTTTACCCCAACACATCTACAAAAATTCAACAAAAAAAAGAAAGTAAAATTTCGTAGCTTCGTACATTTATTTAAACCGACCGTCCACACGTCGACGCGTGACCAGAATGCTTTTGTCACACCCTGTGTATAACATGGACACGAATTCAAAACAAATTATGTCGCCAACTAATTTGCGAGCAATGGATTTGTGTAATTACATTCATGTCGGAAAATTTACTCAGTTGTCATGTTTAAATATGTTTAAAAATTTACGTGGATGAGTGACGGGACTTCGTGTCGAATTATAATTTTAATTAGTGTCAACAATGCGACCCGTAGCCATTGTAATTAATTAATGGAAGTTTGCTTTTAAATGAATGGGAAATTTGGTTTTTTTAGGCTTATTAAGTACTATTGTGTGGGGATTTTGTGACCAGTCAAGGGTTGGTTTATTTATTGATAAACTCTCATTTTATTATGTTTTATCAAATGACTGATACTCCATAAATTGTTATTAAAGCTCGTTATTATTGTTAATATATATATTATTGTGGTAATATTATCAGCTAGCAGTCATTAGTCATTATTGTAATGATATTCAGGTCCATTTTTGCAAATTTGATTAGCCAGAGCGACACAACGCAATTACTTGAACATAGAATTTAATTCGACGCGAAAACTCAGAAAGATTTCCTTCTATTTTTTTTCTCTTCTCGTTATAAAAACGTTGTTTCTACACTAGGATTTTTACCTGTGTCTTAGCTAACACAAACATACACATCACATCCAGACCCGGCAAAACATTTTGTGATCAACCAAAGAATTATTCCATGCAATAACCGAACCCGCGCGTCGGTTGCCCAGCCACCGCTTCCACTATGCAGTCAAACATTAATATACAACAAAGCTAAAAAGATATCATCACCACATTTTCACAAAGAAAATCGCCATCCCTCTCACACAAGAGACGTAATTAAAAATATTAAAATTCACATTTTCCTGTTTTAATCCTTTCAAAAAGGATGGAAGGAGTTATCTCATTCGTGATAGTTGTAAGTCATCTCAGAGGCTGCACTTTCATAATACCTACCTTTATATATAGGTTCACCTCCTACTAATTCTTGTCTGCACTCCAATTTACTGTTTTAGAGTTACGTAGAGATATTTTTTGAAAGGTCATCACTAGATAGTGTTAAACTTATCTGTGTATGCCTATGTCCTTATGTATGCTTAAATCTTTAAAACTACGCTACGGATTTTGATGCGGCCATTTTAATAGATAGAGAGGTTGAAGAGGCAGGTTAATGTGTATCGTCTATTAAATAGTGGAGAAATTTCGTGTCAGCATGGCACACGTATGAAGCCGGGTCAGGTCGCTAGTTATTTACATAATATTTGTTAAAATCTGTGTAATGTTTTTCGATCATTAATATAATGTCTAATGTCTGCAATATCAGGCATGGTTACTTTTTATAAAAAATGGTTATTAAAAGTTTTTAATAAAAATGTACACCCAAATCAATTCTTATTTAAGCAAATACCAGAAAGAAATTAAAGTAATTTTCAGGATAACCAACAACAAAATTTTATAATAAAAAATTGCGACAAGTAAGAATTAACTTTACAACAAAGTTTAAAACATATCTTTCAAAAAATATAAAGTTGTATGCGGAACCCTACCCGCAATTCCATCGGTTCAGTTTTAAAAAACTAACTCCAACTTAGCAAATTTAAACGTATGCTGTCTGGAGGTGGGATAGAACTAGTTAGGGAGTCTCCCAAATTATCTGGACTTTTATGAAAATGATTGTTATAAAAAACTTCATGAGTTTTCTCATTTTCTGTCAAATTATTTTCTCGTAAGTTTTTCTTGTTAGTTATTTTTTATGTAGTCAAAGGTTACAACGCGAGTTTTTCGAGCATAAGGATTTTGGTAAATTAGGTTTTCTTTTTTCTATTATTGTCTATTATTTATACCCTCTATTTATATCGTGCCCATTCGTCGTCGTTTCACATAGAAATACTGTTAAAACAATTACATAGAGACTAAAGACTATAGACTACATACAGATAATTAACAGATAATTTTTAAATAATTATGATAAATGCTTCAGCACGGGTGTTCAGGTTCGACCGGTGTAACACCGTAACCTTACAGAATACCAGCGTGAAACAACGCCAGCGTAATAATGGCCGTACAAGTGGGGCGAGGTGGAATAAGGCCCAAACCTTCCTCTCCTTATCAACAGCACTTGTAACCTGCAAATATCTATAAGCAGTGCGAATTGCTACCCATAGGTTATCCATATTCTCGTAGGCCGTCAAGGTTAAAAAATAAAACTTTCAGCATAACCCTTTTGATGGAACTGGCGAAAAATGAAGACAATTACCTAACGACTAACCCTTGTTCTACCTGAGACATTGTCACGTCAAAACATAGAAATAATACATTATTCTCGAAACTAAAATCACGTCCCCAAATATCTCTTTCACCACCGATTAGACTGTCCATTGATCAATGCGGCACCGAAAATTCTATACAGAATTCCCATCCAATTCTGCCAACGTAAAAAAGAAAATCCCAACCGAATACACCTGACATCGTGCTCCCGTCATGCCAACTTTACAAAAAAATCAATGGTACGTATAGACTGGGTCCCTTTGGAATATAAATCAGTATTCGGTATGATTGATTAGTCCGAGCCAGAGTGTGATGTGTGAATGTGTTACTATTAATCAATTGTTTTTGTAATGTCGTATCGACGTCTGTGATTGGCTCGTCACAGTCTTGCGTGCCTTATGCGATCGCTTATTTTACAATATACATGTTAATAATTTTATTTGTGATTATTATAGTGTGCTTTAAGCATAGTTTAAATGGCTTTGTCAGACCATTTACAAGACATAAAAAATATGTGCTAACGTTGTCAAACTTAAAGATTCTGCTTTACCAGGGGCGCTAGTGTAGTAAAACAGGCAAAGATTGCTGGACCAGTTTCCAACAATCTTAATGTATGTATATATTGTTCTGTTGTTAATCTATAATAATGTTTTTTGTTTAATTTGACTGTTTATGTTGACTGCTCGCAACGTCTTGCAGGTTGGATTCCCGCACGGAACAACTCTTCGTGTGATCCACAGATTGTTGTTCCAGGTCTGTGTGTGATGTGCATGTGAAATTGTATGTTTGTTAACGCAACCACGACATAGGAGAAAATCCAAGTGTCTGGCAACGTTTTAAAAAAAGTAAAAGTGAACTAAAATTAGTGGTTACTGGTTTCCGGGAACTACTGGTTCTAAGTGAACGATTATTTTTGTTCGTTAGTCAATTAATTGACAAAAAAAGTAAACACGCAGGAGTAGCTAGTATAATATTAAATCAAATTAACATGAAAATCTTCTAAAATGTCAAAGAATCAAAATTACTTATATGAATTTAGTTAAAAACAATTCAAAACTCTTGAACTATTATACCCATCGACAGAAAACTTGCGAGCTCCCTCTAGCGCTAATATAATCCAAGCTTACACAAATACCATTACCCTTACACCTATTTTATACAACTACCCTCATTTAACACTAGAAAAAAAACCGTTACTAACACTACAAGAACTACCCTCTTTAACCCACTTAGCCAAAATCCGGTTCACACGTGTATCCGACGGAAAGGCACATAATCCAGAATCGATATCATTCGATGCCTAACAAGATCGAGTTTGGTGCGATTCGTGACATTTAAGGCGGCGCGTGACTCCATTTACTGACTGTACAAAAGGTACAAGATCAAAGGACCATGAGTTAAATACTAGTGTTGGGAAAAATCGAGATATAATCGGATACTTTTTTCTTCTTTTTTTGATATGCTTCATATGTATCTTTTTTTTATTTACCGAATTTATTAATATTTGTTTTTTTTTTTTTTGTTTTGTTTTGAAGTAATGAAGTGGGCACTACATTATGTTGTAGCAGTTTACTGTAACTACTAGAATATTATAAATGAATTATAAAAATTGCAATTTTTTATAGTTTCTTAAATATGTAAGTACGATTCCAAATTCTGTGATATTTATTGAAAATAACGACTAACGTGAATTAACAGAGTAAGGCTCTACTAATTTCAAGTCATAGCAGGACTCTTATTTAATTTGAAAGTTCAAAGCCAAAGAGTTTTTCTCAATTAATTCACGTGAATAAGTCGTTATAAATGTGAATGGATGGAGAGGGAGAGGGAGACCAAAGAAAATATGGATGGATTGTGTGAGAACTGATATGGAAGACAGAGGAGTTAGTGATAGCGTGACGGGTGACAGGACAGAATGGAAGAAAAAAACATATTGCGCCGACCCCAAATAAAACGGGACAAGGGTAGGAAGAAGATGATGACGATAGTTATTATTCAAAAATGTCTGAGAATTTAATGAATAGATAAAGAATATAAAAAGGCTTTTATGAACTTTTCCATTCTTTCATGTTTTAATTTTTTATCAATACTAATATTATAAAGAGGTGAAATTTTTAACTATGTATGTAGGGGGTAATCTTTGAAACCACTGGTCGGATGGGCAAAATTCTTTCCCTTTTTTATAGCTACATTGTTCCCCAGTACTATAGGCTATAAAACATAACGCTACAAGTAGAGCCGAGCAGCGATTGAAACCGCGCAGGAGTACCTAGTATTTTGTCACATTCGTGATTCGTATAATTTTTATCTCTCATAAATTTTTGCCCACTAGACCAGCATAAAGTATTTACTAACCAATGAAACAATATCACTATCAGTCTGTTCTACTACATTTAACATTGAACGCTGTTTGCATCAAAATTAATGACAATATTTTCCATCGACGATAAAATTTTAGGTTGCATGATAAGTACTAACATTTTGTATGTGATAGGTTGATAAACAAGTAGATTGGGTTACCTGATGGTAAGCAATCGGCGCCGCCCATGGACACCCTTAACCACCACCAGAGGAGTTACGAGTGCCTTGTTGACCTTTTTGGGATTTGGGTATGGGAGATTTAGGGACGGGAGGAGGGAAAGGATTTGGACCTTCGGTCACCTCACACACACGGCAAAACACAACGCTGTGGTTGTTTCACTTCAGATTTTTGTGTGGCTGTTGAATGGCACTCCCATCATATTTTTTATGGTCTAAGTATTTATTAATTTTGTAGATTATATATTGTTTTACTCCTTTACTAGGAGTAGTAGTTACTAGGAGTGAGAAGAAGACAATAAAATAAACTATAAATTTTCCTATACCTTGAAAGCAGGCTTGTAAAAACAAAGGTTTTTGAGACTTGGTATAGCAAAAGAGGGATGAGGAATAGCATAACAACATTTGTCTGCATATACCTTACGGCAGGTTCGATTCATTCCGAATCACATTTTATGCGATCTCTAAATTGTATGTTGTATTGTATGTATGCATGTGTATGTTTATAAACGCCATAGGAGAATCCTAGAAAGACTACGTTTAAAAAACACACAGAAACAAACGGGCCAAAAGTTAAAGTCAAATCATTCACTTTCAAATAGAACTTCCAGTCTCTCATGCCGCTGAAAATATAAAATTTGGAACTTCCAAAAACCAGATTCGAGAACTAACCACGATATAAAAGTAGGTAGAACAAAATCCCGACAAGATAAAATCGGTTGCCAAACAATAATAAACCATATTATAACCGAACAAAATTAAAAATTTGATTTACTTAGGCTTAATTTGCGACGGCGAAACTCACTTACGCAACGAGCTAAGACATGAATAAACCAGAACAGAATAAAAAAGTAACCTTATCTAGCTTAATTTAGATCTAATTTCGTGTGAAATGTATTCATGAAGGTATTTTTTTTTTCATACGAAACTTTAGTTGTCATGTACATATTTTTAAGGTTAACATTTCGTAGAATTATTGTGGTACGATTATTCTGTACTCGTATTCTACGAAGTTAAATCGTTTAAATAATAATAACATTGTTTTTGTTAAGAAAATGTATTGAGTGCGCGGTTAGGGCGGTGGCTGGACAACTGGCTGCTGAGCAACGTGTCGCTGGTTCGATTCATGACACGGAAAAATTATTTATGTGGTCCATAGACGGGGACCTAGCCATTGACGGGGCCCTATAGCCGCAAACGATGTTTAGCTGGGGTTGCGGGGCAACCGCAATGAGGCACTGCGGCCTTGGCCCAGAGCAGGAGGTGGAACGGGGTTTTTTTAGTCAGTAAGAGTCTGACACACCCACCCGCCTGACCCTGGGCGGGAGAAGTCATATGATGATTTTTTCATACATGATTTGTTAAAAAAATTGTTCTAAGCATGATGTATATGTGAAATTGTATGTTGGTAAATGCACCTACGTCAAGCAACGCTGTGGTTGTTACACGCCGATCTTTTGTGAGGCTGTGGTATCACTCCGGTCGAGTCGAGCCACTCGTGCCGAAGTATGGCCCTCCCATACTATGTATACGCAATATGTTTATTTTACAATTAGAAAAAACTGAACTGCGAAAATGAAATCAGTGGCCCGTAGTTCACATACCCTTAGCAACTTTGGCAGTAAGTGAAGAAGTAATTCACAAATATATTTCTATTCGTTGCGGGATCCAAGACAATCATTCATGTCCCTGGGATGCGCCGGACTTCAATGTTCCAGTGTTTTCATGGTTGTATCTACTGTAGATCCTGGATTACAGAAGTCGCGGTTTTGGGAGTTTTTTTTTTGTGAAGGGAAAATCATCAAGTGGCTTCTCCCGCCCAGGGCCGGGCGGGAGGGAGTGTCAGACTCTTACTGACTAAAAACCCCCCTGTTCCTTCTCCTGCTCTGGGCCGAGGTCGCGGTGCCCCATTGCGCTTACGCTACTTAATAAAATTCTAATATCCTAAAATTTATGGCAAACGGTTACTAAAAATACACGTTAGTCCCAAACGTCTGAACATATCTAAGACACATCTTTTGTCACTCGTGAAACGTGACATGTGACAAAGCAACCTGATATCGCGATGTCTACATGTATCCGCCGACAACAATTGTGTTTCACAAACATATCTTCACAATTTATCACTTACATCTAAAAGGGAAAGAAAAAACTGTTATATGAGACGAGAAAATTCGACGTATCTCTTATCTCATATGTCTTTTGCGATTTATGCATTAAATAATAAGGTCCAATTTACTATAATTGCAATTGGTTTTCGCCTTGCATTAATGTTTTTTTTTTTTGGGAGGGGAAAATCGGCCCTGGGCTGGAGAAGTAATTTGATGATTTTTCCCAAAGATTTAGGGAGTGTCAGACTCTTACTGACTAAAAACCCCCCTATTCCTTCTCTTGCTCTGGGCTGAGGTCGCGGTGCCTCATTGCGCTTACCCACAAACCCAGCTGAACATCAGCTCTATAGGGTCTGTGGTGGTCTATCGGCTCTTTGAGGCGCGCGCGGAACGCTACGCGCCGTACGCTCGGGCCTGGTTCTAATCGGGCGGCGAGCTGCCCTTAGGTACTCGCCGGCCGCAGACCGGTGGCCGCCTTGCATTGATGTGTGATTGCTATTTTGGCATATAAAGTCTAGTCTGTTCAAATCACTATAGCTGGCAAAATATGTAAATTATGATGAATAACCAACTTATATTAATACCTAATCCCAAATTTAGAATTGTTAGACACTACTAGCAAAACTAATCTCGCGATGTTGCAATACAAAAATATTTTTTAAGAGATAAAAAATATAAAACAAGATCATAGCCAGAGTAAAAATAACGTAACTTATCTGACTGATACGATACTAAACTATACCTTTAATGACATAGCGAGCCACGAGAAGAAAAACAAAAAAAAAAAAAACGAAAATGACAAAGCACTTTTGCTATCACGAAACAAAAAATTCGCAAAAAAGTAATTCCGAATAATGTAACATACATATTAGCGTAGTTATTTATAACAATGGAGGTTAAGGAGCGACCAATAAACCACGTGGAGGAGATAATAAAATGAATCCGCACGGTACTGGAGCGAGTCAATTACATGGAGACCATCCATATACAACTCATTACGTAGAAGTGAAAGCAGATGTATAGCGCGGATGTGGCGCTACGAGATCCGCGGGCATAAGTAGCAGGATGGAAACTCTAAGAATTTGGAAATGTGGCTAAGGCGAAATTGGAGCTGCTTAGGTAGGCTAGGCTGTGATTCAATGAGAAGAAAATAACATTTTATTGTGTATGCAAAATATGTTAGCCGTTATATTAGGGTAGTACGCATGTCTATCAGTGCTCACTGAGCAAACGCCTCGCCTTACATGGAGAAAGAATAAGTAGTGAGGAAACCTGGATATAGGATAGGATAAATGACTAAATGACACGTTTCGTACAAGTGATATTTTCTTTAGTTATAACCAAAGATTTGTTACATACTAAGTTACTACGACGCTGATAGGGATCCATTACCTTGCTTTGTACATAAGTAGCAATTAGCCTTTATCCGAGTTATTAACTTTCTAGAGTGATATACACGCTACTTATATACAGCGAAGGAAAACATCGTGAAAGTAGACCTTTAATTTCTAATTATAAGTTTAAAATTACTAATCCGCCTTAAGCAAGCGCAAATCTTTTTCGATGACCAGATAACTATGAACAGCAGAAAGCAAAAAAATAAATAAATAAAAAATCTTATCCACTTTTCGTTGAAATAGACAGGAACAACTGTCCATATAACCAACACAACAAGTCTCAAAATCAAATTGTATTTGTCAACGTATAACTCCTTAGTGCCATAGTACATGATCCTTTTTTCTACTGAACTCACATATCAACAAACACACCAGTATAACTAAGCAACGTGCAAAAAAAGGTGTTCCCAAACAAAAAACAACATCTTTTATACTAAAACGTCAAAAATGTACTCTGAATCCAAATGAATCCTTTGATAATTCTGATTAATTTAACCTTTCCCGCCTTTTCTATTTCAAAATGATTCCCATTTAGTTTTGTTGTTCGACAAGAAATTCGAATCTCTAGTTTGAATTCCATTTCAATTATAATTTATGTTCCAAGCAATAACAAAAATAAAAAATTGTCTTTCTTAATTACGAGACCTAGTTCAAAAAATGTGATTAAAAATTAATGAAATGTACTTTTTTGATGAGTTTAAATTAAAAATTACCATTTTTTTGAGGAAAATGTAAACATTTTAAGTTCTTTTGGGCGTTTTAATGATCTCCAGGAATTGACCCAAAGCTTGTCATGAATGACGACATGAGTTCCAATCCCTGGAAGGCACTACTGACATGGTGAAAGCAAACATTGAGAGGAAATCCGGACTTATAATTCCTAATAATTATCCAAATTTCCACACAATTCAATCCTTCTCCGTGTGAGAAGATTAATTTTCTCAACAATCCGTGGGCTGACGATGAGGACATCAATATTTGGTACTTACTGTTAACATATTTTACACAAACAACATTTTTTTTCTCGTGACATGAAACCGAAAACTTAGAAGCCCAAACCTTAGACACATTTCGCGCCATACACACTCTTAAAGGCTCGCACTTGACGTTTATTTCCTTTTTTATTCTTTGTAATCTACGAATTTAATATGGCCGCCATAAAAATATGGCGTTTGAAAAAAGAATGACGGGCCTGTTTAATTTAAAGGCGAGAGAACGGGAATGGAACACTTATTTAAATTTCGAAATTGTTTTCAACCTGTTTATTTGGTAGTCAGACTATACAATGTGAATAATTTATAATTAAAAAAACGTATTTTTTTAAATGATTTCAAACAAATCTAGAATAGTAAATGTTGGTCAGAAAAATAGTCTGGCAATATAACAAGGATTACTTACTAATATATTACCTACACACATATACATATATAATACTAATACATTAATTTTATTATTATTGTAAACTTAACTTAATAGAACCTATAGTAAGTCAATAGTTTAGAAATCTGATCCAACAGACAAACTGTGTATACAGTTTTGTTGGACATTTTATACTTTTTATAATGTAAAATGTACCTTCTAAGCAATAATAAATAAATAAATAATACTTAAATCTTAATCATTTGGTTCGGCGTTTCACTACAATGAAATTACAATTAATAAAACAATAATCAGTTGCAGATTCAACATTAATTAAATTTATTTTGTTAAACGAATTTACAGCTCAGTAGACCGAAAAGCCTTTCCCAAAGAGTACAATGTATTAGGTGCGGGCAGGTACTTACCGGATCCATTTAGTACCTTTTCTAAAGTGTAGTTCCTCTGACTTACCTACCTCACAATGAACCAGTCCTTTCCTTTGTATTTCAAACCATTACCAGCACTCTCTTACGCTAAGGTCAATTCAATTCCAATTCCTAAACTTGTAACGTCTAAAATAAATTGTTATTGACATTACATTACATTACACACGTTCCCACGGAGCGAGAAATGCTGGAAAACTTTTAAAACATCATCCACATTTATGTACAATATATATTCCTGAATCTTTTAATGAAAATTGCACCTTACGCAACCAAGATAACGATTACTTTGCAATATAGATATGTCGGAATTTATCGTGTCATTTACAGAGCGTCAAACGTCAACCGACTGTCATCGCGGTCGGAACATCCAGTTATTTGTGGTCTGTCGTTTGTTTTGCTAGAAATGTTGGTTGGGTTCAATTTATATTGGTGTTGCAGGATTATAATTTTTGATCCTGTGAGTGCACTAAACCATACACGTGGCTCATTAGGTCTTGATCTCGTGTTTAACGAGGCGTACCTAATTGCGGAGCGCGGCCCCTCTCCGCAAAAATGGCGGTTGCTGGAATACATTACGGTAATTTAAAATTTATGTTTCACACTCTTTAAACTTTTTTATGGCGGACTTGCCGAGGATGTTTACTTTCGTGTTGCCAGATTTTTGTTTTCATTTACAGGCGCTTTCGTAATGAGAACGAAGTCTTGGGGGCTGCAAAATTATAATTAGTTTTATGGCTCTAATTCAAATCATTTAACGAAATTGGGAACAAGGACCTTTTTTAAAAGCGTGTAATAATTTTGATTGATGATTAGGTTTCTTGAAAACAATTGATTTGATTTAAATGCCCGGTAGGCACAGTAGCTGGACAACTAACTGGTGTACAACGTGTCGTGCGTTGGATTCCTGTACAGAACCACACTTAGTGTGATCCAAAAATTGTTGTTTCGGGTCTGGGTGTTATGTGTATGTGAAATTGAAACGCACCAACGACACAGGAAACCATTCTAATTAGCGGCAATTTTTTTTTACATTAATAAGTTATAATAATTAAGAAAATGTACATTCCACTTTTGTTCTTTTTCCCACAGAAAAGACTAAATGACAATCTCAATACTAAAACAAGTTAGTGCCAAAATTAAAATCCTCATTCAAGAACTGACAAAGGTCCATAACTTCCAAAACAGACAAGCCATATTCATCAAACCAATAATGATAGTAGTAACACGACTAGTGTGGACCCACAACCGCATAAAAACACCATTTGTTTGTGGACTGTGGGTCATTATAGTTTCCGTCTCATTGAACTGACCACGCCACACGGAATGTATGACCACACGGACCGGAAAATACGGACTGTCCATAACTTAAAGGCTTTGTCATATTTCATTATAGATAAATGTTCTTTTGTTTCTTTGAACTATACTGGTCTTTGTTTTGTTCATTCTGTTTCATGGTCACAATATTTTCGATAAATAGTTGAAAGGTTTTTTTATAAAGTACGATATTGTTTCGGAGATTGCTACGAAACCTGCTACAACTACTACTGCTACGATTCTCGTAGTAAGTCTGCTACGCTTTAAGCTTGCTCAACTCAGTCAGTTGAACTACCAATAAACAGAAACCACCACAACACACCTGCTTTGGAATTAGGATTGAACATAAATTATATTTTCTTAGTAATTCTTAGAATAATTTTATGAGCGATTCATGTAGCAATAGTTGCTTCAATGCTTCATCAGCATCGATATATTTAAACATTAGGATTAATGGCAGAAAATTTTGTTAGCATTAAGTCTTTTAGTATAAAATTGTACTCAAATGAATAATATATATATATATATATATACTAAATATATTGAAAATAACGTTTTAATTCGTGAATAAAAAGAGATAAGCTCTCCAAAAACTAAACTACGCAACGCGTACGCTTTTCATGAGTAAGAGTCTCGTAGGAAATCCCGTAGGGAATTAGAAAAGCTTTTTTTCTTTCATTCGCGTAAGTAACTTGTAATTATCAATACATAATATTTATAACACCCAGTTTATTCCGATTATGTTATACCCAGTTTATATGAAAATTTTGGATGAGGACAACCCACAGCGACTTTTTTTGCCCTGGGTGAATCGAGACCTAACGTGCTCACGGTAATCACCGGTTCCTTCTACTCCGAGGCAGATCGTACGCTCGCGAGCGTGGATAGCTCGCCGATCCGTGTTTACGGTGGCGAAAGATGGTGTGTAATATGGAGTGAGTTTATAGCCATACGTTAAACATAATCTATACTAATATTATAAAGAGGTAAAATTTGTAAGTTTGTATGTAGGGGGTAATCTTTAGAACCGCTGGTCGGATTGCCAAAATTCTTTCACTTATACATAGCTACAATGTTCTTGTGTGCTATAGACTATAAAACATCACGCTACGATCGAATGGAGCCGAGCTGTGGGTGAAACCGCGCGAGAGTAGCTAGTCCTTAATAAGATTAATCCAATAAAATAGATAATAACCAATACGATCCGACTCAAACTCCAAAACGTTGGTCCCCCAACGAGCACAAAGTCGATACTTACGCCACGCGTGACCATTTATCCGTTATGCCATCCATTTGTCCACCATTGTTAATGATAGAGAATATTTTCGGGTTCCGTACGTGTGATAAAAACGGTTTTCAATGGATTATCCATTAGTGCCGATAGGCCCCGCATTGCAAGCTCAATGGAAACCATTTTGATAACTGCACACACTCGACCATACATATGTAGTTGTATGGGAATATAAGGCACATTTTGCTGTGTCGTGTTTATTTGTAATTTTAATATGAATTATTTTATTCTGTTTAAGCGAAATGGATTACCGTTTTGTGATTTTAATTGTTATTGCTGCGATGACTATGATTGTTACAGTTTAACGCGTAAAAAATATTTATAAAAAGTAATAACATTTATAAAAAAGTGCGTCACAGAACTTATATATACTGCAGTCGCTGCCCAGGGCAGGAGAAGAAATGACGGGGTTTTTAGTCGGTAAGAGTCTGACACTCCGTCTCACCCTGGGCGGGTTAAATAATTTGATGTTTTGGCCTCCCTCGAAAAAGAAAAGTAACCACAAGATATCCTCTGCTAAGCAAGTGCCTCCTTAGGGGTTGTCTCATCTTCTTCTTCGATATTACCTCCATCTAGGGTTTACATACAACCTTTATCAAGTTTTCTGACCTTCTTTTTCAAGTTCAACAACATATATTCAAAAATATTCTAAAAAAATATAATAATACCTGACAGTATTCACATTCAAGAATTTTTCTGCGATTATACGAATGTGATGCGATCTCTTTACTGTTTCTGCGAAGATCGCGTTATAACAAATTCTATTTACCTTATTCGTTTTAGCAGGCTAAAGGCAATCTCGTAGGTTGAGGTAACTAGGGCTAAGCACATTTTATTATATGCCCATATTATGTTAGTCTGGCAAAATTGCATTCACTAAGCGATTTTCGGGGAAACGCACAGAAACAAGGAGTTTTATTTATATATTTTTATTAAAACCTCTTTTGTGAGTTTGGTTATAGTTGTTTGCATGGAAATTATAACTGTTCGTTGTAGAGTTTTATGCTCTTTTCCGTGGAGATTATTTTTTGTTTTTTTTCGTTTATAGCATACATTCTCTGACTAGTTTATAGCTTGTCTATATCTGTAGTATATCATCATATAGTAGATATCGGCAAATCAATCGGGAAATGGCTGTAAAACGTAGCAATGCTTAGCTTTCTAGAAACGTTCTTCATACAAATAGATGTGAGTGATCTCCCTTAAAATAGTGAACTAAGTTTAATTACAAATAAAATAAATGTTTTATGTACTATGTTTACTGAAAATAACGACTTACTCATGTGAATAAACTGAAATAAGGTCTACTAGTTTCAAGTTACAACGAGACTCTTATTCATAAGCGACGTCGCGCATCCAACTATGTTTATACACGTAAAAACGTCATTATTTTCAAAAAACTTAGTAGACAAGATAGTTTCTATTAAATAATGTAACATGCGTTTTTTCTTGGTCTTCTATTTCATTTCTGACAATATTTTGATACTGTCCTTATAGGACACAGATTTCAACAAACAATTTATAAAACACTGCATAAGGTTCCCCTTTTTTCAGGGGTAAATCATCCAATGACCTCTCCCGCCCAGGTTAGGCGAGGGAGAATGTCAGACGCTTACTGACTAAAAATCTCCCCATTCCTTCTCCTGCCCTGTCCCGTCTGTGGTGGTCTATTGGCTCTTTGAGGCACGCGCGGAACGCTCCGCGCTGTACGCTCGGGCCTGCAGTGTGATTCTGTAAGACTTCATTCTAAACTTCGAATCTGAATCCGCCGTGAGTAGTAGTTCAAAAATTTCAAGTGTGGGAGAGCCATGCTTCGGCACGAATGGGTCGGCTCGACCGGAGTGATACCACGGCCTTACAGAAAACCGGCGTGAAACAACCACAGCGTTGTGTTTCGCCGTGTGAGTGAGGTTACCGGAGGCCCAATCCTTCCCCTTCCCGGACCCTTCCCCAATCTTTAAATCTCCAAATCCCTAATCCCTAAAAGGTCGGCAACGCACTCGTAACTCCTCCGTTGCGGGTGTCCATGGGCGGCGTTGATTGCTTAACATCAGGTAATCCGTCTGCTCGTTTACCGACTTATTGCAATTAAAAAAAAAAAAAAATCCCCGTCACTTCGACGCTCACTTCGCACTCGAACACGATTCAAAATCAAACAAATTTTATAGAATCGACGTGCTGGTTCTGGTCGGGCGGCGAGCAACCCTTCCTCGCCTTCCGCAGACCTGCGTTTACCGGAGTCAGCAGACCGGAGATCATCTTCGGTCGTGCTTACGGTGGCCAGAGATCGTCTCTCGGCTTAAGGTTCCCTGTAACCTTAATCAAGTAAAGTGCAAACTACCTCTTTCAAAAAAATTACATTCTTACGGATAACACTATAAATACAAAAATTGGCCATCCACCCTTCTCACCTCAATATCCGACGGGCCTAACAGTCTATTATGTTCCAACATTAGTATTCCAGTCCGTCCGAATGTTTTCCTTTATATTCCGCGCGTGATTCTAACAATTCGTAGGATATCGGCCAGCGAACGCGGGCTCTCACACATTTCTATAGTAATCGGCGATAAAGTAACGCCGCTAATGGCTATGATGTTCCTCCGATTAATATTTGTGTTATTTTACACCAATATTACTTGACGGTGTTAAAATTTGTAGATAGAACTTAGTACTAACGATGTTTGTTTTTCTTCTGGTGAGGAAATGTTGTGTTCAAAGAAAAATGGTATCTTAATACACTTAAAAACTACATAGTTAAGACGCAAAAGTCACATAGGTACTTGCCAGGTCTCAAGCTCGCACTATCAGTCATGAGAAGCGACGAAGACTCAACCTGCGGACCACAACGATTGGACAACAAACCAAAAACATTTTTTTTTATTTTCAATTCTAAGGGCTTTATCGCTGAGCGATAACGTCACCCTGCACCGTCAACAAAAATAGTTACTAACTAAAATTACAAAAGATGTATATGTCACCGGAAAATAACAAGATCCGTAAGTTTATCATTTTACTAGGAAGTTTATAAACTTTCGTAAGATTCTAAACGGGAGATAAATTGTAATATTTTACGTCCACATTTTCGTAAATTGATAAACTTACTGAACTCACTCGTAAAATAATAAGTAAGCAGTAACCAAACGCTACGCGCGATCTGATCGGTTGGCTGTCACGTGTCACTTCTCCGTCCTCGCGGCCGCCATTGCTGGCCACGGAACATAAACAAACCGGTTTGCTATTGAAGAAGGTTTGGTAATAGAAAACTCAACTCACTACATCCGTGCCAGAGAGGAACCAGGCATTGTTGCTTCCAATTTATAGTTTGTCAAGTCTGATTCTTGTGAGTCTTGTGTCCAAAGTCTATGGACACAAGCATTGCCACTATGAACGTTGACCAATCAGAGAGCAGTGTGTTATTTTACGTATTTTGAAGATCGTATATTTAAAAGAGTTTCTGTGATTGGTCGAAACATATAAAATCTTACGAATAGATATTCGTTAGTTTATAAATTTACCGTATGACGTCGGAAATTGATAAATTTACGAAAATGTGGACGTAAAATATTACAATTTATCTCCCGTATAGAATCTTACGAAAGTTTATAAACTTCCTAGTAAAATGATAAACTTACGGATCTTGTTATTTTCCGGTGACATATACATATCTACTTCAATACAAAAAATGCCAGTTTATATCCAAAAACATTTACTTCAGTATGCCATTTAAGTACTTAAGTCAACTGTGTTAAACACACAATGACAAAAGTTAATGTCAATGCCTAAGATTATGATTATATATTAACGATTCGGTAGTTTGCAACTAGTCAAATTCAATACTTTTATCCAAATATTTCTATGAAGTTTTTATGAAACTGCAAATTATGACGTCATTGTATTTTTGCGTCAAATAGGTTACATATTTTTTTAAATTAGCTAAAATTTATTGATAGGGTATCGACATATTGATGAATAAAAGTATAGTTATTTTTTAATACTTAATTGTATTGAAACATCAAATTAATTAATTTTTGACCTTCATCATCATCATCATCAGCCTATAAGTGCCCACTGCTGAGCAAAGGCCTCTTCTCATACGGAGAAGGTTTAGAGCATTAATCATAGAATCAATAGAGCATTTTTGACCTTAGAAATTACCCAATTACACGAACGAAGAAGGAACCGGGTGGTTTTTAGTCTGTCACGTACCTACTTTGAACACATTTCTTACTTTTTAATTTTTTCTCAAATGTTAAAATATCGGCCACTTGAAGAACATTCAACCAAAAGATGTCCGCCTACACACAATATAATTCTTTACATAAATCCTCGAAAGAACTTGACTGTGATAATTCACCCACACTGAAGCAGTAAAACTTAATTGCAACAAGTAAAATCACAAGTTAGTAGGACCTCCTTTGTTGAAATGTTGAAAAAAGGTTTTTAATCCCCTTGTGAGAAAAGAAACGGGGACTGTCGTTAGGTGATTCTTATTAATTTGTAATTTTGTCAGCTGTACCATTGAGGTTTCGTGCCTAGATGTGACATGTTGGCAAACGAGCAGACGAATTACCTGATGGTAAGCAATTGGGGGCAAAGGAGGAGGGGAAGAGTTAGACCTCCAGTAAGCTCACTCGCATGATAAAACTCTAGGTGCTTTCTGCGAGGCCGTGGTATCACTCAGGTCGAGGTGGCCCATCCGAGCAAAAACTAAAAATAACATGAAATACTAAGAAGACTAAACAATGTAATAACTACGTACTCAAAAACATTAAAACTCCAATCGCTTTTGGGTAAGATTGGATTATAATAAGAACAATATCATAGAAGCATAAGTTCAGAAACATTGTGACATTCTTAATATGCGACCTTAAAAAAAACCTTGTCACATTTCTAATATGCTTCTTTAAAAAAACCATTGTCACAATTTTACTTTAACATGCTACTTTTTATAATAGAACATTCCAATTTTATAACTTAAATTATTGGAATTAAAATTCCGAGTATAGAAGTTTCAAATCCACTCCATATCTTGCACTTTCTTATAAAACAACATCTTCGACGGAACCCTTTAATTTTCCTGGAACAGTGGATTAACGGCGCGTTTCTTTAAAACGTCTCTAATTAAAAACCTTAAATGAAAACCACGGTTTAACGACAACACCTTCTCTTTGTTATTTCAACTGCCATTACTTTTGTAGCAATCACATTATGACTAATCATTTTGTTTATTTCTCTGATAATGAAATTGATAAATGGGAAAAAATATTTCTAGATTTCTTTGTGATAAAATGACTGATTATCATCACTTCGGATGTGTAGACAAAGAAATTTACAAAACCTGTTTAGTCTCTTTATAAAATGCAACGACCTTCTTAATATTTTTCACTCGCTGATGAGGGTTTGGGTCTGAATCCTGGCAAGTACCAATGTGACTTTTTCCGAGTTATATGTACTTTCTTTGATTATTTAGACACCACTCACATACGGTGAAGGTAAACATCGTGAGGAAACCTGGACTTATAATTTGTAATTATAAGTATGAAATCGCCAACCCGCATTGAGCAAGCGTGGTGATTAATGCTCTAACCTTCTCCGTATGAGAAGAGGCTTTTGTTCAGCAGTGGGCACTGATAGGCTGATGATGAATATTATTCACTAACTTCCGCCCGCAGCTTGGCTTGCGTGTTATGTTAATAAAAAGCAGCCTATGTGTTAATCCAGATTATCACCTATCTACTTACCAAATTTCAACGAAATCCATCCAGCCGTTTGCGCGTGAAAGAATAACAAACATACATCCACATGTTCCCACATACTTGCACATTTATATAATATAATATGTAGGTAAGTAGAATATTAATTTTCATTAAAATTTTAATATGCCACACTATAGCGCAGTGGTTCTCAAATGTTCTCGCGTAACTTTTGTCGGTACCCCAAAATAAAAGTGATAGTTTTATGCATTCAGAGACGCATTCACCTTTCTAACTAGAGGAAAGAAAATTAATCATTAAATTAATCAAAACAAATCAAATGGGATGTATGAAACTGTTTCTTATTGTTTATCAATCGGTTGATATTAGGTTTGATAGAATGAGTATTCTGACAGAGCCCCAATGTATTGTGAAGCACACTTTGAGTATCGCTGCTATATTGTACTAAATGTTTTCCTAGTAAACTAACATGATAAACATTAAATATATTATCTTTTGGTAATAATAACCTACTAAGTTAGTTTTTATCTATTAGTTCTTTAGTCAAAATGATGCACAGGGTAATACAACACCTCTGGGGGACTGGGACATAGCTGCGACCTCACCTACGGAGCTCACAACACCCATACCCGTTGCAAGTGCCCAGGACGGATGGACCCCTATCGTGGAACAGGCATTCGCATTTGCCTTCGTCCCGTTATCTTCGCATTGGCATTTGAAATACGAAGGACTCTACTCAGAAAAATAAAGCAACAACACATTTACAAAAACGTTTCGAAATTACGTAGTAGGTATACTTATACATATATATACAACTTTGAAAATGCGTACATTTAAACACAATAAACTGATGTTATGTACAATTTTCAATTAATCGAAGTGTAAGCGAATATAACACTAAAATTGTAAGGGTAAGGGCACATGATTGTATTAAATAATTCTTGACAATGTGTCTATATATTTTAAATTTTTCTTTTTTTCGCATACGACATAACTTTCGAATATTTCAATTTGAAAACTAAAGTCAAAGTCAAAATCATTTATTCCAACTTTTAACTATAAATATAAACTTCTGAAACGACAAAATAGAATAATAATCTGTCAGTATCTTCGTCAGTGAAGCTAGGTGCTAGTTCCAAAGTGTAGATTCGAATGAAGAAAAAAGAGCAAAAAACTCCATCATCAATATTTTTTTAAATCTCAGAGAAACATCAATTGTAAAATAAATGCAGGTATTGTACCTAAAAAACTTCGCAATAAATAAACGCCATAAATTTAAAATTAGAAACAAATTTCGAATTTAAAAAAGGAACACGAAAAAGTGACGTTGCAAAAATAGCCATAGAAACGGCAGAATGTCTCCGAAACTTACTGAAGCAGTCTAAAAAGCGTACAACCCTAATTCCCTGTTAGTTTCAATTAATTGTTGTACACGTGAGCATGTAGTAGTAACAGTCTACCTAACTACGGCCAAGTCAAACTCGTTTAGCAAATCTTCTACAAGATTAAGTCAGGGAGGTGAAAACAAAAGTTCGTCTACCGCAGGTTCCGCTCTTCGTTTCTATGTATGCCTGGTACAAATTCTTAGCAAAGCGTATGTATCTCTACGAGATCCGTGATCCATTTTAACTGTTAATTGTGTTAGAATATTATAAACTTTAATGTATTATTTATTCAGATTTATTTTCAATCTGATACTGTTTGCTTAAGTATAGAAGTTACCAGTTCGGGCCAGCGATTTCATCCTCGCTAGCCATATGAAATGCGTTATTCCAGAGTATAATCTATCTGAGTGCATGTCAAATTCATTTAGATCCGTAAGGATCGAAAACGTAAATTTTTATGTGAACGAGTAGCAAAGATTTATCCGTACTTACAAAGTTTCCTGTTTTTAAATATTAGGATATTTCGTTTTAAAAAAAACTTATGTCTGTACCAATATGCGATCTAAATGTCTTGATTGATAAAGAAAAAAAAATCTTTCTGCTACCTTTAAGTGATAGGTCGGCAAAGATACACCATGGACACAATTAAAACCAAAAGAATTAAAAGTGCGTTGCCGGCGTTTTGGGATAAGGATTGGGGAAGCATGCAAAATGGTGTAGCATTGGGCCTCCAGTAACCTCACTCACACGCTGTGGTTGTTTCACGCCGGTTTTCTGTAAAGCTCTGCAATCACTCCGGTCGAGCCAACCCACTTGTGCTGAAGCATGGCTCTACCACACATTTCTTGTTTCTTTTTCTTATTTAAAGGGTTTGTCTCTTACACGTTAAACGCCATGGGGGTCACCGGTGACCTCAGTTAGCGGAGTATTTTCTGTCGGCTGTCAAAGGCTTTAAGCCTTTCCATGACCATATCGACCATATCGACAAGCATTGGAAAAAATACATTGACTTACAGCATGATTACCTTTATCTCTCTCAGTATTACATGATCATTCTAAAGTTTAACTTTTAATACCAAATTCCAATGTACTGTAGATCAACTAAGATTAGATCTTAACAATAATTGCTCACGTTCAGGCCTCACCCTTATCTTGGAGTGTATTATCATATATTTTTCAAATAGCTACACGTCTCATTACGCAACGCTCTGTAACGAACCAATTTTATGAAGTGCCTCCTCGTTACAATTTACGTATAGCTATTTTTACCGGCGTCGGCGTACGAGTGAATTGTTTTTACTCAACCAATAATACGCAGGTGAAGCCTTAATGGATAATTTCGTTAATTGAATAAATTCAATTAAGAGCTTTAATTTGATATGATTGCAATATTTTTATTTTTTGTACAATTTACATTTGAGTACCAAGGCCTCAATCTGAAATGAAATTTTCAAATTCAGATACCAGATTCTTAATTCTATAACGTCCTCTGTTTACTCTTTCTTATCATACTTCCAACGATTGAACGTATTTTACTCCGGACCGAAATAGACACTGTCCAAAAATTTCAATGATCCAAAACCAAGACCTATCCCGCTTAACACAAGACCTCCAAGGGTCCAACGTCAATACTCAAACGAAATGAGAAATAACAACATCAAAATGGCTACCTCACAAAAAACCATTTACAATCTCAAGATTGCATCGGAAACTTAACGGTTAACTATCAATCTTACTGCTACACGGCAGCGAGACAAATTAAAACGAATGATTGTTTAAATATCGAACTCGGAGAGTCTCCCATCCATTATAACGTCTAAACTATTATAAAATATTAAGTATCTCTTCTTATAAGTCATTAGTATCTGTCATACTTTTGTCCTAAAGGTATATTCTGATCCCTTTAGTATATACCTCTGGTTCGCCTACTTTCAAAGCGATTCGTTTTTGTCATGTAATAAGGTTGACTGATTCTCTAGGATTAGATTGATATGTATTTAAGGTTAGACAAACTATCAGTCTTTTAAGCCATGGAGCACTAAGTTATATTTTGCTCAATCGATACAGCTTGATTGTATTGTTATATCGTATGGTTAACATCACTATTTAACTTGGATATAATAAGGTAACTGTTGAAAAGTGATCTTAAGTTTCCGACGCTCCGCGACCCTAAACTTATTCAATTAAACTTATTTCACAATACACGTAGGCTTGATAGAAACGTTACCATTCCTTGTAACACACATATCTAAATTCAGAGGACGGACAGGCGATACCCAAAAAAAACTACACGTCAATAAAATATATCGTGAACGAAAACCAATAAAACGTGAAAAATAGTTGCCCATCTAGAACGCAACCGGGCGTGTAACGGAATACCTCACAATTGGTATACCGCGAAAATGTTTGCCGCGTATAAATCAAGTTGTCAGTGTTGCCGTTATAAATTCGCGGGCCGCCGCCGCCAACGCACCTGGCAACATTTACCTTGATTGCGAACGCGGCGCGCTGCATTTGCGTTCCTCCCACGTGCTGAGCAGGCAAAACCTGCCACAATAACACGACCTACCTGCCCTCGCTCTTTTAGTTCAAATTAAGACCGTGCAGGTGGAAATGTTATCAAGCTGAAGGGTCTAGTTAAAATGGAGAGCGTTGGAAACATTCGTCACCAAACTTTCTTGCTTTACGTTCTTTATGCATAGCTCTTTGTCTCCCAGTAATGAGTCAGAAGTTCTCGAAATTAGTCTGGTGTGTTTACCCTCGCTTCCTAGGTGAGGCACTCCATTTCACTAATATCAAAGTTGTGTATGGCTCAGGTAACCAGCAACTAAGTTTTAAGTGGAATTAATTCCAAAGTTTTAGTTCTGAACCTTTTATATTCAAGTTCTTTTGTTTATGATATTCTTTTGGAGTTTTTCCATTTATGATTTCCACTGCACTTATGTTTTAGCGCTAATGTTCGCGCACGGCTGTTTAGTTAGTTGCACGATTTATGGGTAAACTAGAATGGGCTGAATTTCGTAAGCTTAAACGATTAATGGTCCATTTTAACATACACTGGACATTAAGCAATGAATTATTTTTGTGTTATTTTATAAGAGTTAAAATTACTTTTACTTCCTACTCAAAAAACGGTGTCCCTTGTAGTAAACAATTGTTATTTTGACGTCTGTCAGATTTGACAGCTGTCATTGACGAAAGTTTCCGGAACTAATATGGGAACGGATTGATAAATAATCCAACAGCAGGCCGGTTGTTGTCGTATTTTAATAGAGTGATATGCAACCGATGGAATAAGTTACCAACAACGCAGCGCCAAAGTTCCCGTTGAGTTCTCCGTGCTTAGTTTGGAAATCATCGAGCTACGAATATATTGAATCAATTGGATGTTTTGACATATTAAGTATTATACCTTTTATTCAGATGTCATTTATTATAATTTTATTTGCTTTAAACCAAGATTAATTGTATGAAACTAAATCTATTTGCAGAGTTTTTTTGTGTTTGGATTTGGAAAAAAAACTTATTAATCAATCTACAATACATATCATTCCAAAGACAGTTAATATCACATCTTCTGACAAACTGACTATATTCTATTTTGATGTTTCCAAAGTACCTGTTTATAATTTATTTAGCATAAATCATTCTGACTTTGAGTATTCTGACTTTGTTATCTTTATAATAAAGTTAAAACCCTTGCCAAGTCAACCATAAAAAATACAAATGCCACTTCGTAGCATATTTCGTAGCTCGTAGCGCTATCGTAGGCACGTGGAGCTTCGTAGCGCGGCTGCGTCGTCAATATTGGTTAATTTGGCCGGTGGACTATGCGCGCGCCCCCGACCCGCTTCCACGGTGATATTGCCTGCATATATCTTTTATACGAATTGGGAGTTGATCGAAACGGAATCTAGTTTGCGTGTATATTTTGTACATTTGTGTGTAGATGGTTTGGTTAAAAGTTCATCCCAAGAATTTATGATGGCATGATACCAGAGATGTTAAAAGATGATATCATGGCGATGATGATGAATGTTTGGATGTATGTTTGTTATTCTTTCACGCAAAAACGGCTGGACCGATTTGGTTGAATTTTGGTATGTAGATAGGTGTTACCCTGGATTAACACTTAGGCTGCTTATTATTAACATACCACAAAGGCAAATCTACGAATGGAAGCTAGTTGATGAAGTACTGTAAGAGACTTTCTATTGACTTAGGAATTCAGCCAATGATTTTGAAATTGGACTAAGTATATAAATAAACTAATCGATTAACTCATTTTCAGCAAGGAATCATTCATATATCTATTGCACAAAATTACACTTTAACCCAACCTTTATCTAAGCGTCTCAACAATCTAGTCTGTATTTAGTTATTTGCCAGTGGTAATCGATTAGCCAGTGCACACACGGTAGGCATGTGTCAAACGAGACATTCTGACGCGTTCAGTCTCGCCCACTATGCGCTCGGACGTGTGTGCAACGCCTAGCATAGTGACCTATGATGCCTCGAATACCTAACAGTGTTAGTAAATCAATAAGGTCTAAATTATGTTAAGTTTTATATATTTTCATCAACCTACAAGTGGCCATTGTTGAACAAAGGCCTCTTCGAACACAGAAGGTTTGTGCTTTAATCGAATGTTTGCTCAAGGCTATAACACATCAAGCTACGATCAAATGGAGCCGAGCAGCGGGTGAAACCGCGCGAGAGTAGCTAGTTGGGTATATCATGGCTATACTGTACGACCTGTTTGCCAGTACACAGAGATGTGTGCTGGAGATCTCTCGATCTGAATCCTTATACCTCTACATAAAAATCTATAAATATCATACTTATTACGTTATATAAAAAAGAAATGTACCTATCTCATATTTTAAAATATTACTTAGCTTAAAATATTCATAATATTATAATCACAGAATACTCCAGTTCACTCCTACTTTACATATTTTCAATTACTTAAACATATTTTGCAACGCAAGCACTTATATCACAATTTACTTATGCTTAATGCTTTTAGCTATCAATATACTATACCTATTTACATACCATATCTAATATTATAGCGACCAGAGCTTATTTTGCCCTGCAAAATTATCAAATGCCTTCTCCCATCCTGAGTGGGGCGAGAATGGGTGACTGATACTCTTACTCAGTAACCACTGCGTTTCTTCTCCTGCTTTAGGCCGAGGCTTTTTTTTGACTGGGGAAAATCATCAAATGACTTCTCCTGCCCAGGGTAAGGTGAGAGACAGTGTCAGACTCTTACTGACAAAAAACCCCCCGTTCCTTCTCCTGCTCTGGGCCGAGGCCGCGGCGACTCATTGCGCTTAGCCCGCAACCCCAGTTGAACATCAGGCCTATAGGGCCCCGTCTGTGGTGGTCTATTGACTTTTTGAGGCGCGTGCGGAACGCTACGCGTCGTACGCTCGGGTCTGGTTCTGGTCGGGCGGCGAGCTACCCTTACTCGCCGTCTACAGGCCCGCGCTGAGGGTGGCCGGAGATCATCTCGCGTTCAGGCCGAGGCTGCAATACATAATTTCGTTTAGCCTGCAACCCCAGGTGAGCACCAGCCTTGTTGGGCCCCATCTGTGGCGGTCTGTTGGCTCTTTGTGGCGCGTGCGGAACGTTACACGCCATACTGGGTCTGGTTCTGGTGGGGCGGAGAGTTAAAACTTGAACAATTATTGTGAACAGTGTGACAAAATTTGGATATATAATGCTCAATTGCTCTCCGTGTTAGAAGAGGTCTTTATTCAGCATTGAACACGTCATGTAGGCAGACGATAATAATGATGAATCAAATTTATGTCATCGCCATTAAATAGAATAAAACTATTTCTATTTCTTTCACTAATACAACAAATCTAAACCACACCAACTCTCCTTAAACACCTATACAAATTTCTTGAACATTTTCAAGCAGAAACTTCGCAGTCGATCGATTGAACGAGCGATCAATCAACCGATGTCTTTACCATTGAAAGCAAAAGCACAACAAAGTTCTTTGAAGTTGGTAAGGCTTTTAAAACAGCATACATGTACCATTATGTAACTTAAGCACCTTGATATCGCTGTTCAACTAAGAAAAAATACACGGATCCACATTTTAAACGGCCACGCTTCTGTTTCAAAAACTTTTTAATATTTTTACGCAAGTAGTCTGTTTATAAAAGATCCTACATAGTTGTGGTGTTTGAAAGCTATGAATTAAAAAAAAATTTTCATCGTCCAGTCACCGTCTTTAATAAGATTTATTAAAAACAATCTAGTGGTTTTTAAGTAATCGGTGAACAAATGAACATACATAAAATCCACAAATTGTTGTTCCTAGTTTAGGTGTGATGTGAAGTTATATGTTTGTAAACGAATCCGCGACACAGGAAGACGTTTTATTACATTAAATAAAAACAAATACAAGTAAATTAAACAGTAAAACAAATAAAAGTACTTGATTCATTGTATTGTAATAAAAAATGGCAAGCAATTATCAAATATTACTAACTCACTAAGATAAATATGCCCAAAAGAGTGAGTCATCAATGCTGAACCATAAAAGGTTAGGAGTTAATGTGCATGGTGCATACTTGACATGCATGAAGGTGTTAGCAAATACGAACGAGAACTTTTCGAAATACATATTATGTACTTTCTAAGATTATTTAAATACCAATGTACATATGCTGAATGAAAACAAAATAAGAAAGATTGAAATTGCGAATGCACCTTGAACAAGCGTATTGATTAATGCTCAAACCTTCTTCGTTTGAGAAATCCGCAGTGAGCACTTACAGGCCAGTAATGATAATGACGACACGGAACAAAGAAAATAGTTGATCTGTCCTCCTATTCAGAGATCACACCTGTAGGCCAAACACGCTAATACAGTAGTACAGTCACGCACAATTTGCTTTTCATCAATGGGGGGCCTTTGACATATTGAGCAGCCGGTACAACCGCGCACAACAGTACAATTCAACTAGTAAGTACATTCGAGAACACACGCTTTTGCTTGTTAACGATTCTTAACAGTCTCTACTCTAAATACGTTCGTTACGTACAATCCCTGATAAATTCAACTAAAGGTGACTTCATAACGTTCAGTTCAATATTTTTTTGTTTTATTTCATAACTTGGCAGACGAGCAGCCAGAGCTGGCCCAGAAAAAGCGTCCAGTTTTTGTCAGTCGGCAAACAAGAAGACTGATTACCTGATGGTAAGCAATGAGCGCCGTCCATGGACATTCACAACACAACAGAAGTTACGAGTGCGTTGCTGGCCTTTTGGGGATAAGGTTTGCAGATAGGAGATAAGGATTAGGAAGGGATAGGGAAGGGGAGGGAATGGGCCTCCGGTAACCTAACACGGCGAAACACAACGCTGTAGTTGTTTGTACGCCGGTTTTCTGTGAGGTTGTGCCATTCGTGCCGAAGCTTGGCTCTCCCACTCTTGATTTGAATCAAATCTTCTTAGTGAGGTCCACTCTGTTTTTTAGCATTCGTTTCAAAATGATGGAAAATATTTAGCCGTAAGTTTAGTTATGTGCTACAGTTTGAAGTTACCTTTATATAGAGATTACTATCCCCTATACCTTGGTTACGTGGCTCCTAAACGCCTTATTTCAATTTAGAGCAGTTTGTTACAGTAAGCTTACGTTAATACGTAAATAATTTAATTAACACGAGTTTGATGTGTACAATCATTATACTACGCGACGTACATAGTTATTATAATTATAATCTAAATTAAGATATTGGATTTATTACAAGTTATTAAGTTATAATATTATTGTTATATTATTTTACTCTTCGTTTGTGATTCTTACTACTGCCGAAAAAGAAAGTACATTTTTTTAAGGGCCAAAAACATCCAATATGAATACGTCGGGGTGTGGCTAGATCTTCAGCCGAATTGTAATTTTAACCAGTACGGGGCTCTAGGTCGGTTTTACTGGTCTTCATCCGTGGTGGTCTATATTGGCTCTTGTACTTTATCCAGCCACACGACTCATTGTGCAATTTATCTTATCAGATATCACAAGATATCCACTACTGAACGAAGGCATTTTCTATTAACGTTTGAATAAGAAAATTTACGAAAATTTTATCGAAGAGTTTTTAGTTTTTCCTTATTTGAGATTTTTTACGCATTTGGCAAAATGGGATCGTTACACATAGACACCACTGACAGAATGTGAAGGTAAACATCGTGAAACCAAAACATAAATTATTAGTTTGAAAGCCAATCTGCTTCGAGCAAACGTGAATGTCCAAACCTTCTGCGTTTTACAAGAGACCTTTGCTCAGCAGTGTACACTTTTATGTTGTGACAAATAATTACTTCTATTTCTGAATCTTTTGTTTGATCGTAGTGATATAGCTATTTAGTAGTAGATACACATACATTTCAAAGAAACTAGGTCGGAACCAAATTAATTGTTAGAAGTAACAAAACCTCAAAGGAACACTTTAAGAAAATTTCCCGTTGTCATAAATGACACGGACGTGGTTACAGAAAAGAATGTCAAATATTGTGGAAAAAATTTGCTCGCTTCTTCGAATCGATAATTTTAAAGTTTTGTCAAATATCGGATACGAAAACAATGAGCGTTAGTATGTTTAATTGTTTTGAAATAGATAGACAAAAAGTTAGACGGGTTCAAAATGGAGACCGTCTAGAAGACCCATACAGGTGGGGTCATGATACAGAAGCTGATTGCAAAGAGCTGAAGATCACGCTTAGAGCCATGCTCTTAGAACAGCTTATGTTCAGCAATGGACAAACAGACTGATAATATAATGATGTCAATATATGCTTTATAGGACCTTACCTAAAACAGTAGTACCTGAATCTTTTACCAAAGTATTTTTAGAAGGAATATAAGAAATCCCTTGAAGACTTTATAAATAATACAGATACAGTCGATACAGATTCAGTCAAGTATTCTTCTCTTCTACTTAATTTTTGAGTGACATACTAATTGTATCAACTGTAGCTTGCCCTTAAAAGACTCATACAGAACCACCGTATCTGTATTTAAATAGATTTTCTATAGAAACCCTTCTAATTAGTAACAATTAAAATTATCAAATGGATTCTGAAATAGACGCGGTTCTAAATTAACAATAAATTATGATCAAACGGTAATATTTGCTTTGTGATGTGTGGTAGGTAAATTATTAAAGAACCAAATACTAATTATGTATTAAAATTTCAGCTCTTGGAATTAGAATGGTGGGTGTATCTAATTATAGTACTGGCTTTCTTTGTGGTCTGCCTAGGCCTCAACTATGTGGTCAAGAAAATTAATGGTTAGTGCGACGTCGCATAATATTATTATGTTTGTAGCCTTAGCGAGAAAAGCACTTATAATAATTTTCTGTGTGTTCCTGTATTTAGTCCTTGTAGAATTTTAGTTCCTTTTCTAGACCTTTAGCTAAGATATGTTTGTCATATTTCAGAAACAAAGATCGATGAACGATTTATTAGAATGCTTCACAAAGCTTCCACAGCACAATCGACACAGGTCTCTGGACCCCTGATTGTCATGGAAACAACGAGAGGAGCTCAAAATAATATCAAAACGCCACAACCTTCACCTCAAGGAATTTCCCTTGTTTTTAATCAGGAGGATAACAAACGAAAAAAAGATCTCGAAGACACAATGAACATCATAAGAAACTCAATGGTACAGAAGAAATTTGATGCTTTATCTCTAAATACAAACGCTTCTCTAGAACATATTGACATCATACCTCTTATCCGAAGTACCAGAACTGTTAATGACGCCATTTCCCTTAAAATGAATGAGGCAGCACGAACTGAGGAAACACATGGTACTAAAATCAATTTGAACGTAACTGAAAGAGTACTTGTCAAAAGAAATGATACTGCACTAGGTATAACCAAAGAGCCATCAGTATCTAATGAAAGTGATTGTTACAAGACAGACTTAGTAAGTGTTGAAAAAAATGAATATGGTCATGTTATCACAAGACCAACTACGTCTATAAACCAATGTGATTCCAAAATTCGTGACTTATTTTATATGGACGATGACAGTCGTATTGCAGATACAGGAACTAAGTTACCATTCGTAAGCAATGGCAATTTAGTCAAGGGTGAGACCGTTTCAGTGAGGATACGACAAAATGATGAACTCAATACTGATGAAACAAATTTACTTAGACAAAGTTTCAACGAAAACCAAAGTACATCTCATAAAGAGTCTGACCACAAAAATTCAAGAAATAGCTTACCAAATATTTTTAAAAAGCACTCAAATTATAAAGAAGTTGAGGATTCAGGATTGACGAAAATAGTACATAACATAGTTTCAAAACTATCTTCTTTATCAAAACATTCTAATATTGACTCAAGAGACAACACATTTGAACGAAAAGCAAAGAAGTTTAATCTTGATAGAGAAACTTCAACTAACACCCAAGTAGAAACGCAGCCAGTAAAGCGCAATGTTCCCATAGATCTGTCTTCTGTGGCTCGGACTGATCGCTGTTTGACTAAAGTTATTTCTATGAAACAAAATGAATTGAATCCCTTTGCCACCAAAGCGAGTTCAAATGCCCAAAGTGATCATAATAAAACAGATTTGAAATCAGATAGTTCTAGAACATGTAAATCTGCTGAAGAGTCTTGTTCTCTTAAAAATAAAAATATTTTAACTGAAACAACAAATTTCAAAGAAGCTGTTATCACACCCATGAAGATAAAAGGTTCGATGAATAAACCTAATATAAAACTATTAAATACCCCTGAAGCTGAACCATTACGTAAAAGTCCTCATAGTCTTCAAATTGACTCTCACTTCGATGCAGAAACAAACATCAAGATTAAGACCGTAGAAGAAAATCAACCATCATCTATTGAGAAAAGATGCAATGCTCAAACTAATCTCATAATCTCTCATAGAAACAAGCCTAACAGAGAAACATCAAACTCTGGAATTAAAAGTGACTTAAAAGTTGAGACAAAAGCCGCTAAACAATCCAAATTTGACGAAATTACACCACAAAAATTACAAACTATTGAAAACAATACTACCAATAATAATACTTTTTATATTCCATCTAAAATCGCAACTGATGATTTTAATATCATCAAAAGCGGTCTTGAGTCAAAAATAGAAAACGCTATAATGAGACCACCAGCTTATCAAAATACGTCTCCACAAAGTGGTCATTGTGACACTGAAGAAAGCTGGGAAATACAAAGTAAGCGACAAAGTAAGCGGCAAGTAACCGAACCAAGAGTTTTTATGAGTATTGATTCTAAACTTACCCTTTCCAAAGACTCATCCCTGAACCGAAACTGTAAAGATGAAACAGTCCACTCTTCATGTACACCTAACATAAAAGAATCGAATAGTATTAAGAATAAACTCAGCACTGCAGAAAGCTTTACTAAAGAAGATGAAATAAGGTACGATAAAAATACTAATTGTGATTTGGGCAACGATGGAAAACTAAATCTAAATGCTAAATCCGAAAGAACTGATCAAACTAAATCCGTACCTACAGTAGACCAAACAGCTTCAGTTTTAAAAATTGATGACCATGAAGAACAAATTCTTTCAAATAATGAAAGTAGCCGTAATGTTATTCAACTTAGGCTTGATAATCTAAGTAAACTCCTATGTACACCACATAGTATAAAAGACCTATCTGATAGTTATTTTAAAAAAGCAGTTTCTAATAAAACGTCTGAATCTGAACAAAACGGATCCAAAAATACTTTTCGCTCCCAAAATAATCAGAAACAAAATAATGATGGTAAAGATACATTAGGTACAGAATCTCAATTATGTCATCAAAATGAAATAGTTTCCTCCGAAATAGAACTCACGTATGCAATAAGTAATATTGATATAAGCGAATACATTTCAAATGATTCTGATCAAACTGGGCAGATAATGAGTGCTAGTTTTGACGCTTCAACGTCGGTAACTAAATTAAATGAAGATGAACATGCATCTGAAAAGATTTTAAAGTCAAAAGATTCACCGGACCACACAAGTAACACTTCTAAATCTGAAGGAGGTACTTCACAAGCTACAGCTGTATCAAACAATGAAACTACAATAAATGACAGAATTAAGGCCGTAACAATCTCACCACTAAATGATGACACCATGGAAACTATAATCTTAAAACCACGCCCAAAAAAGAAATAACATTGTATGTTGTTTATATAATTGTGTGTACATACTATTTAGTTTTAATAATTTTGTAAATACTAATTTAGTCTTGTTTCGCATTATAGGATTAAAATAACCTAAGAAATATATTCGTGGTTAAAATCTTATTTTAATTTTCATACTGAATCGGTTAGCATGTCCATTGGAAAAACGAAGATGTGATGTGAAAGAAAGACGCAAAAAAAAAATACCAAACCCCATCCGCAAGGATAGGTGGATTGCTTAGCGCCTAGAGCTTAGTGACTTGCATTCTGACTACTTGCTAAGGTATACGGTGGCCACAATTTCTTTTTTTGGGAAACTTTGCCCACTTTATGATTTTCTGTGTTGTGGGTGCGTTTACAAACATACAATGTCACATACACATGACACCCAGACCCGAAACAACAATTTGTGGATCTCACAAAGTGTTGTTCCGTGCGGGAATCGAACCCGCAACACGTTGCACGGCAGCCATTTGCCCAGCCACCGCACCAACCGTGAAGTCAATGAGTAATGATTCTTTATTAAAGAATTAATAAAGCTACATTAACTGTAGTTAATTAGTATAATATAATATTATATAAATAATAAGTTAGAGCGAAGCTACATTAACTGTAGTTAATGTAGCTTCGCTCTAAGATTTTCTCATGTGTCGTGGACGTGTGGGTGTGTTACATACATACAAATTCATTAAAAGCTACAGACACGGAGCAAGTACGTCCGATATAAGAATTTATTGATTACACAGATGCTCTGTCTGGGAATCGAACGCGACAATGTACAGCAGACAGTTGCTCAGGCACTGTGACAACCTTGGATAATTATCACCCGATGGTAAGCAATCGTCGCCGCCCATGGACACCCGGTTGCCGGGTTTTTAGGGGCTTGGGGATTTTGGGATTGGTAAGGGGTGTCACTTACATGACGAAAAAATCTCTGTGTTTGTTTCAAGCCGTGGTATCACTCCGGTCGAACCGGCTAATTCGTACCGAAGCATGGCTATCCTTCACTTACCAACAAGCTAAAAGCCAAAATGTGTATTAAATTCTACTGAGCTAGGTCTGTCTGTGGGAACATTTAATTCCCTTAACGATTTTGAATTTTTTGTCAATGTATTAAATTATTAACCTTGAGGCCATTGTTAAATCAAACGCACGTGTGTTTGGAGCAATGTTTATTGCAAGACTGAAGCGCCACCTGCAACACCTTATTAGAACTAAAACATAACACCTCCACCCTTATTTAGTTCTACTAACAATTAGATTAACTATCATAAACTTAAAACTATAAGTAACATACAAGTCTTACTTAACTAGGTACATGCTTATTTAACTAATATAAGGGTTAATGAACATACAACACAACAACAATAAAAACAAGAAAAAAAAACCTTAGTAACAGTAACCTACACTTGGTTAAAAATAAAATTATTATTAATCTATTTCCTCAAACCCATACCGAACAGGTGGTTTACGAAATCTTTGTGGACGGTTTTTTCCTACCCCAGTGCTAGGAGCCGTCTTATTTTGATCTAATGGTACATTAGACACATTCGAATCAGGTTGAGGGCTTGTAGGCGTGACAACATCTGGGCCTGTTTCGGAATCCAACCTAGGGCTCCTTGGAATAGCAGGATTTGTAATATTAAGCTCCTGCTCACTGCCGTCTGGTACCTCAACATTGGTTGAGGGAATGGCCAAAGACTTGCGTGATTTCTGATTTATTTCCAATTTTGTAGGTATGTCTAACCCTACTGTAGTGTTTGGAACGTTACTGGCTATAACCCTTTGTCTCAGTTGATCGACATGTCTGTGTATTTCCGTACCGAAACTTGTTCTTATAGAATAATCTGTGTTGCCTAACCGTTTAATTATTGTACCAGGTTGCCATTTATCTGAGCTCCTATACTCACGATACCAAATTTGAGCACCAGTCTCGAATAAACGCTGTGAACCCCCCTTATAGTACTCACTACGTGCCTGACGTATCGCTACTCGAAATTCCCTTTCCGGCTTCAAATTATCTAACCTTAAACGAAGACTACGCCCTTGTAATATTTTGGCTGGACTATCACCAGTAGTAGTATGTTCTGTATTCCGGTATGTCAATAAAAATCTGGATAACGCTATATCAACATCTAAATTATCTTTTAAAGCCTTTTTTATCGCGCGTTTACAAATTTTGACTGCGCTTTCAGCCGCACCATTCGAAGATGGGTGGTAAGGGGCTGTAAAGATGTGTTCAATACCATTATGTTCCAAAAATTTCTGAAATTCAACACTCGTAAATGGTGGTCCGTTATCACTAACGATTTGCTTCGGAAGACCAAACTGCGACCATAGTTTGCGTAATACGGTAATGACAGCTTGCGCAGTCGTTTTATTCATTTTAATAGCTTCAATCCATTTAGAACACGAGTCGACTACAATAAGATATGTTACTCCCGATATCGGTCCCAAAAAGTCGATGTGCAACCGTGACCAAGGTCGCGAAGGCCAAGGCCATGAGTGAGAAGCGTGCGCGGGTGGTGCGTCGGCCATCGCAGCACAAACGCCGCACGCGCGACACTCCGCCTCCCAGAGCCTCGTCTATGCCCGGCCACCACACATAACTTCGAGCAAGTGATTTAGTCTTCACTATTCCCATATGCGAGTCGTGAAGCTCACGAAGGACTTTTTTATAACACGATGGTGGTATAACTACCCGATGACCCCACATAATACAACCTAGTTCACAATATAATTCTCGTCTTCTATTAAAATATGGCTTTAGTTCCTTAATTTCGACCTCGGACGGCCACCCATCCACTATATAACTTAAAACCCGGCATAAAATAGGGTCCCGTCGAGTTTCCTTTTTAAGAACATTGTAATCTAAGAGCAAAGCTTCCGTTGCAAAATGTAAATAGGTTTGTTCAGGTAGTTTAATCTCCTCACATGTTACCTCATTTTTTTGCGAATAAATTAATCGAGATAGAACGTCAGCTGCATTCTTATCTGTTTTAATATATTCAATCGTGAAATCGTAAGCGGATAGTTTAATTGCCCAACGCTGCAGACGACTGGCCGCCGTACTTGGTATACCTATATTTGATCCAAAAATACTAACAAGCGGCTTGTGGTCTGTACGCAGTACAAATTTCCTTCCATATAAATACTGATGAAATTTGTCAACAGCAAATACAATCGCTAATGCCTCCTTATGAATTTGGCTGTAGTGTACCTCGTGAGCCGTGAGCGACCGTGAGGCAAACGCCACTACTCGCTCATCGCAGCCGCCGGGTGTGCGCTGCGCCAGCACCGCACCTAATCCGCGCGCGCTCGCGTCGACAGTCAAAACAGATTCCTTATTCAGATCAAAATGCTCGAGTGTGCTAGTACTACACAAAAATTTTTTGACTTGTATAAATGCCGTATTCTGTTGAGGACCCCATTTCCAATGATTCCCCTTTTTCAAAAGTTCGTACAACGGTGCTAGGTGCATGCTTAAATTTTTAATAAGCTTCCCATAAAAATTTACCATCCCCAAAAAAGATTTTAGCTCAGAAACATTTGTTGGATGGGGCATAGTGACAATAGCCTTTACTTTGTCTGGATCTACTCGTACACCACTCCTATCAATGATAAAACCAAGATATTTTACTTCTGCAGCCAGAAACTCGCATTTACTTTTTTTAATTTTTAATCCATTTGACTCCAAAATTTTTAAAACTTTTTCTATAGATTCTAAATGCGAAGGCAGGTCTTTATTCCTTATTAAGATGTCGTCATAAAAAATGGTTACATTGGGTGTGTTCTTGAACATATTCACCATTAGTTTTTGAAAAATCCCTGGGCTCGAAGATAAACCATAAACTAAACGACAGTATTTGAATAAACCCCTATGTGTATTAATTACTGTGTAATTTCTAGAGCTTTCAGATAAAACCACCTGGTTATATGCTTGCGACAAATCTAATTTAGTAAAATACATATTTCCACTAAGTTCGCTAAATAAATCGTCCATCTTCGGAATCGGAAATCTGTCGATCACTAAGACTTTGTTAAGGGTTACCTTGTAATCGGCACAAATTCTTAAACAGCCATCTGCTTTCCGTACCACAACCAGTGGAGTGGCCCAGTCGGAGTGATCAACTGGCTCAATGACGCCGGTCTTCAGCATCGCGTCTAGCTCCGCGTCGACGCGTTCACGCAGCGCATACGGTAGAGGACGCGCGCGACAGTACACAGGCACCGCTCCCTCTCGCACCTTCAACTCAGCCACACCGCCCGTAAAAGTGCCCAATGTACCATCAAACAGGGACTCATGTCTAGAAACAATTGTTTGGATCATCTGATTGCTGCATAATCCATTATTAAGATGATTAACTATATGATTGGTGCTCGAATTGACCTTACACACTTTAATCGGTATATTGAGTTCGGCTAACCATTGCCGACCTAATAAATTCGTAATTCCTTTATTAAAAACATACAAATCTAAAGTTTTAACTACACCGTGATAGTTAACAGTTGTCTCTATGAAACCTAAAGGTTGAATAATAGAACCATCATAGAATTTTAAACTTAAATTACATTTTTTTAAAGGCAAATCACTGAATAATTCGTCATACACTGTTTTACGAATGCACGACAATGCTGAACCTGTGTCAATTTCCATTTTAAGTAAGTGATTTTGAACCTTAACAGATATACGCACCGGTTTATAATTGCTTAGTGATAATTGATACATAGGCTCGTCGTCGCACTCGTCGGTATCGTCCGTAGAGTACATCTTATTATTCATGCTTTCAGTGTGCACTTCTTCATCTTGCTCCTCGTCTTGCTTGTAGAATATTCGTGTTCCGTTACCTCTCGCCGTATTGCGCTGCCCGCGCTTTGCCCCGCCGACCGTGGCGCGCCCGCCGTTGCCGCGAACAGATACACGTTTCCCCCTCGAATATGATGATGATCCGTACCGACCACCACCACTGGCAGAATCCGCCCGCTCTTCCCGTCTTGCAATCTTTTGACACATTCTTCTCAAATGTCCTGTTTCACCGCACCCGCTGCACACATAGGATTTAAATGTACAATCGTTTGATTTATGCTTGCCGCCACATCTCGGACAACTGTAAAGGTTCAGCTTGTGTATTCCTTCAGCTGCTTCCCCATTGCCAGGCTCCACTGCACTCGCGTCCCGCTCTGCAGCCTCTAATGACAACGCCAGACTGACCGCTTTATTGTATGGTAAATTTTCCTCCGCAAACAATTTTTGTCGAATCATCTCGCTACTCAGGCCACATACCAACTGATCTCTAAGATTATCATCCAGGGCAGATTTAAACTCGCAAAATTTTGCCAGTTTTTTAAGCTCCGTCACGTAATCCGCTATAGATTCGTTGGTAAGTTGACGTCGTTGTCGAAACTTGTATCTTTCAGCCACAATAGATGGTTTAGGCTGTAAATGAGCAGCTAATATTTCGACAGCTTTATTGTAAGATAATTCTGACGGTCTTAATGGGCTGGCTAATGTAGATAGAAGATCATATGCTTCTTCTCCCATAAATGAAATTAAAGTAGGTAATTTAAGCTTATCTTCCACTTTATTCACTATGAAATACATTTCGAGTCTTTCGATATAGGATGACCAATTCCCTGATTTTATTTCAAATTCCCGCACTTTTCCGACCGCCATTTTGTTTTTCCTCGTCGCCACTGTTAAATCAAACGCACGTGTGTTTGGAGCAATGTTTATTGCAAGACTGAAGCGCCACCTGCAACACCTTATTAGAACTAAAACATAACAGCCATGAGGATCATTATGGTCTTACTAATTTTTTACAATATTCAGTTTATATATTTTCTGGTTCAAATTTATCATTTCCGTAAAGCCAGAATGGCCTGAAAGTATACAAGTATGTTGTGTAATTAGTTTAAGGCCACTCTATGGCTCTCATGGCCTCAATTTAACTTTCAGTGTTAAATTGAGGCCATGAGAGCCATAGCTATATATATTATATAGCCATATATATTGAAAAAGTCTGAAATTATCGATGTTGGTTTCATCCGATCTGATAAGTAACAATAATTGAACGCAACCTTATTACTACAACTGTCAAACGGAACGACAATATTTTTAATCTGTGTTCGCCGCGTAAACTGATTGTTTTGTGCAAAACGATAATAAATTATAAAAAAATCTTTTTAAAAATATTATAAAGGACACAATAATCTATTTGGTACCAGTTATGAAAGACCAGATATTTTGATAACGAGGAGCTGGGAAAAGCCCATAGTATAATCCAGCCGGCTTCAAAATGACTTCGATTATTAAGTTGCACTGCCTCTCAGGGGCTGGTAATGAGGCTCCACCATGCTATGTACTACAGATAGATGAATTTAAATTCCTCTTAGACTGCGGATGGGATGAAAACTTCGATATGGACTTCATAAAAGAACTTAAAAGGTTGGGATTTGAGGTTATGTTTTTGGTAGAATGTCGCTTCATAGAATGTCTTTCAGTAGTCTGTTATCAAATGTATAGTATGCTTAACTGGTTACTATGCTATTATATTTACCCTAAGCACGCTTTCAAAAAGACAAGTGTAACGTAAATGTATATTACAATAATAACAAAACCGCTTTCCAAAATAATTCTTGATTTTATGATAACTTTTTGCCTCTTCACAGACACATAAATACAATAGACGCAGTCCTAATATCACATTCGGACCCCATTCACCTTGGAGCCCTACCATATGCAGTTGGAAAACTTGGTCTCAACTGTCCGATATATGCCACCCTACCGGTCTACAAGATGGGTCAAATGTTCATGTATGATTTGTACCAGGCACATAGGAATGTATCAGAGTTCGATCTGTTTACGTTGGATGATGTTGATGCTGCCTTCGATAGAATTGTGCAGTTGAAGTATAATCAGAGTATTGATATGAAAGGTGAGTTATTTAATTATTTTTATATCGGTACTAGCTTTTGTCGCGCGGTTTCACTCGCTGCTCGGCTCCTATATATCGTAGCGTGATGTTTAATAGTTAGTTAGTCTATTTATTGAGGAAGACTGCCTAAAGTCTTCCTCAATAAATAGACTAACTAACACAAAAAGAATTATTCAATTCAAACCAATTGTTCTGGGGAGTAGCATGTTCAATGTAATGTCAATACTTTATATTAAACACAATGTGTTACTATTGTTGGTAGACCGGTATATAAATATTTTACAGTGACCAGGTAATATATACCTAGGTTTCGTCCATCATAGGGTGAGAGAAGTCATTTGATAATTTAAAAATTACTTATTTTTTGTTTTTTTGTTGTGTCAATCACTAAAACATTAAATCCTGATTATAATTTCACTTGGACTTTAGTGACCGATGCAATATATAATTATTTCAGTATGTAGCTAACCAGGAAAACTGAGATTTTGAGGAGATATTTAACCCTGATGATTTATAATAATAAAATGACATCAGTTCTGAATACACAAAGTCAAGATTGATTTAACTATTGACTTTGTTACAAAATTTTACCTCTTTATAATATTAGTATAGATTACGGATTAAAAGAGACTGGACCCCACAACACGGAATCTTAGTGTTACATCCAGTTCTTAATTCCACTTTTGTAAAAATTATTTGCGACAGTAACACCTGGTTTCCGAAAGGCTGATCAATGTTAAAATCAATTTAATCTCTTGTCAAGTCATCTGATTGGTTGACTGAATTATCAATAACCAATCAGATGACTTGACAAAAGATTTAACAGGAGATTAGTTAATTTTAGCATTGACAAGCCTTTCAGAAACCAGGTGTTAATCATTTTTATTATATTTATAACACACCATTGAATTCTATTTTTCCATATTCCAGGAAAAGGCTTAGGACTTCGTATAACACCGTTGCCGGCTGGCCACTCCCTCGGTGGCACAGTATGGCGTATCGCAGCTCCAGGGGAAGAAGACATAGTGTATGCTCCTGACTTCAATCATAAGAAAGAAAGACATTTAAACGGATGTGAGATTGAGAGACTTATGAGACCATCTCTGATGCTGCTCGGAGCAATGAATGCTGACTATGTGCAGCAAAGGAGACGATTGAGAGATGAAAAGCTTATGAGTAAGTTGCTCTAAGATCAAATCAGAGTATTTGATATCTAAATATTACATTGAATATTATATTTATTTGAAAAATAATTTGGTTGTGTAATACGCAATATAGCTTAGCTTATTGCTTAGCTGAGGTCGCAGGTCAAGCGCAATAATGTAGGTACCGCGGCCTCGGCCTTGAGCAAGATAAGGAACAACGTGAAGCTCTTTAGTCAGATAGAGTCTCACACTCCCTCTCGCCATACCCTGAGCGAAAGAAGTCATCAAGTGTGGGAGAGCCATGCTTCGGCACGAATGGGTCGGCTCGACCGGAGTGATACCACGGCCTCACAGAAAACCGGCGTGAAATAACCACAGCGTTGTGTTTCGCCGTGTGAGTGAGGTTACCGGAGGCCCAATCCTTTCCCTCCCCCAATCCCTCCTAAATCCCTAAATCTCCAAATCTCTAATCCCTAAAAGGTCGGCAACGCACTCGTAACTCCTCCGTTGCGAGTGTCCATGGGCGGCGCTGATTGCTTACCATCAGGTAATCGGTCTGCTCGTTTGCCGACCTATTAAATAACAAAATAAAAAAAAAGTCATTTGATGATTTTCCCTTCATAAGAAAAAGCACTATATACCTAGAGATTATTTCCATCGACTTCTTCCACTTTGACAATTTTGTTTTACTAAGCCCTTTTTTATTTATATTCTTGCCACCTTAATGAGTAATTACCATTTCACATACACATCACACCCGGAGCCAGAACAACAATTTGTAGATGACACAAAGAATTGTTCCGTGCGGGAATCGAGCCCGCGACACGTTGCGCGGCCCAGAAACCGCGCCAACCATGCAATTTTAAGTCGTTGACTGCCGACGGATTACTGTTGTCCCCCATGGTGTCCAATATGTTAAGCATTGATAAACAACAACAATATTTTTATTTATAACACAAACTATTCTTGTAAGCCACTCCTTATTATTGGTACTGTATTCCAGCAACGATCTTGACAACACTGCGGGGTGGTGGCTGTGTACTGGTCTGTACTGACACTGCGGGCCGAGTATTAGAGCTGGCGCACATGTTGGACCAACTCTGGAGGAACAAGGACTCCGGGCTAGTCGCATACTCGTTACTACTCCTCTCCAACGTCAGCTACAATGTTGTGGAGTTTGCCAAGTCTCAGGTATGTTTGTTTTCGATTTTTATATTTTTTTTAAAAGCATAATCCAAGTAGGTCTTCTCAGTGTCTACCCACCCAAGGAGTTTTATATCTGTGTGTTTAAAAAGTATACCAAACAAATCTGAATTAAATTCTTAGCTATGCTGTAAAAACTATGCAATATCTTTCTTCTACAAAAATCAAAGCTCAAGATGCCGAATTCACTCTTATTTTTCTACACTAGTCTACAGTATGAAATGCAGTGAACTGCTACATACTGTACAAAAAAACATTTCCACTTATTCAACATGGATTTATTTCAATTACATTAACAAAGCAATAACATGATAATGCAAAACAATAGAAAAGTTCTAATATTAACAAAAATACATAAAAATGTAATTTTGGAGTAACATAAATAAATATGTGAACTAAAATAAAATAGAAAAACATTGTATACATAAATATTCATTGTACAAACATAAAGACAGATTTTTCTTTTATTTTTAAAATATTTAAAATTTATTTTAAACATTAAATAAAAAAAGAAAAATCAACAAAACGCTTAATAACTTTCTCAAGACTCTCCTTATTCTTCAACCTCCTCTAACTTACAGATAGAATGGATGAGTGACAAGTTGACCAGAGCATTTGAGGGAGCTCGCAGCAATCCATTTGCCCTCCGTCACCTTCAACTATGTCACTCAGTCGGTGAGGTCAGCCGTACTCCGGGGCCCAAGGTCGTATTAGCTTCCTTCCCAGACTTGGAGTGTGGATTCGCGAGGGATCTGTTCCTTTTATGGGCTCCGAATCCTCAGAACTCCATTGTTTTGACGGCTCGGTAAGTTGTTCAATAATTGACTGCTCTATATATAATTTTTAAATTGAATCCATGTAAAAAAAAGTCAAATAAAAAAAAATCAAGTGTAAAAGTATTATTACAAATTAAATTAGTATAATTATAACTGATACTCCTTTCACATCATCATATCATCAGCCTATAAATGCCTACTGCTGAGCAAAGGCCTGTTCTCATACGAAGATGGTTTGAGCATTTATCACCAACTTGCTCAATGCGGGTTAGCAATTTCAAACTTATAATTCGAAATTATAAGTCCAGGTTTCTTCACGGTGTTTACCTTCACCATATGTTACGCTTCACCATATTTTAATTATTTTATTTATTTTTAAAATATTTGTACCAATTTCTATATTTAAAGACAACTTACAAATCTTACACCCTTATACATGCTAAAGATTCAGTTTAGTGAACATTTTAAAGTGTATTCTTAATTAAATGATGCCATGGCATTCATTATACGACGATTTTTAAGACCAACTTCTCAATATTTATCAGCAAGTACTGAATGATTATTCTATAATTTCCCCCAGGTCCTCTCCAGGCACCTTAGCACGCGATCTTATAGAGAAAGGCGGCGACCGCACCATAGAACTGAACGTGCGACGCCGCGTCAGACTGGAGGGCGCTGAACTCGAGGAGTACATGCAGAACCAGAGGGTCAAACTCAATAATACTGTCAAGTTAGTATAATAATAGTAATTTATTAAATATAAGTGGCCCGCCCCTGTTTCGTACGGGTGTCCATCGACCAAAGAGTTGCTATTACCCAATTTTAAATTTGAAAATTTTTCTTTCAATTCAATTCTTTTATCCAAATATCAAAAGCGATATTTTTCTATGAAATTTGTATGAAACCCCAAATTATGACGTCATAGTATTTTTGCGTCAAACAGCTTACTGTACTTATTTCTTAAAAATTTGCTAAAAGATATCTAAAATTTTATGTATCGACAGATTGATAAATAAAAGTACTTCTAGTTATTTTTCAATATTTTATTGTATTGAAACGTCGAATAAATTTATTTTTGACCTAGGAAACTACCCAATTATTGAAAAGTTACTAAGTTTTAGATTGTTTAGCTAATTACTAAGAAATAAGTAAGCTGTTTGACGCAAAAAGTTATGACGTCATTATCGACTCAGTTTTTCATACAAATTTCATAGAAAAGTATCGTTTTTGACGTTTGGATAAAAGTATTGAATTTGAATAGTTGGAAACTACCGTGTTGGTCCCATCAAAAAACAATAATATTTGTGTTTCAGAGAAGAAACAGCGGGTATATCATCAGATTCGGACTCCGACGGGGAGCTGGAGATGTGGGTGGTGACGGGTAAGCACGACATACCCGTCCGACACGACGTCCGCGCCGCCGGCTGCTTCAAGACCAACAAGCGGCACCACGCCATGTACCCCTTCCATGAGGAACGGACCAGGGCCGATGATTATGGGGAGATGATTAAGGTACTACGATTACAGTATTTTACGTGTGGGAGTGGGCTTTCTGCAAAAATTGGTCAGCTTGACCGGAATACCACGGCCTCACAGAAAACCGGCATGAAACAACCACAGCGTTGCGTTTTGCCGTTAGAGTAAAGTTCCCAGAGACCCAATGTTCTATAAATCTCTAAATCTCCAAATACCTAATCCCAAAAGATCGGTAACGCACTTGTTACTCCTCTGTTGTTGCGTGCGCTGGTGTCCATTGGCGGCGCTTTTTGCTTACCATCAGGTAATAAGTCTGCTTGTTTGCTGATCTATCACATAAAAAATAGCTACGATCTTTTCACAACAAATATGTAGGTCAAATTCCCATAATATTTTAATTCTGGGAGAGCTATAGGTAAGAATAGCCAGTGATACCACGACCTCATAAAAAACCGACGTAAATCAACGCTTGCGTTTTTTTGTCGTGTGAGCCCATAAGCCCGATCCTCCCACCCTCTTTGCCCAATTCCATCTTCAAATTAGCTAAAAGAAAAAATCTAAATTAGTATACTATACTGGATTATAATTTAATAATTCTTTTGACCTAGGAAAATACCCAATTTTAACATTATTAGAGATTAAACTTATACGGCCTTATTACAAAACAAGGTTTTACTTTAGTCTAGGACTAAACCATTGAGCCAGTCTTCGTATTTCGAATTGAAGGTAGATGACCTTCAATTCAAAGATTCAAAATTCATTCAATAAGATTCAAAACCCGACTCAATGGATTAAACCTGGACTAAAGATAAATCTTGTTTTATAATAAGGGGGATATTGTTGATAACCTCTTGTTCTATAAGCTGGTTGCACCTACCATGACTTTCTCTGTATCGCCCTAAGGTAGACTAGCAGAAAATGCCTTCAGTATTAAGTCCGCCATTGTGCAACGATGCTACAAAAAGTATTTAAATAATAAAATATTAACTTTCTGTCTACTTGTAATATGACTTTGATCTTTGATCTTAGTTTACTTGAGTTTGAGACCTCAGTACACAGTCGGACAGCTCACTGCACCATAGTTATATCGTCAATGCTTTAAGGATGTCGGCCATGATATTTTAACAGACAATTATAGAAATTCTAAATGTTATAACACTACTTATAAGATTAGTACGTAGACGTACATAATTAGGTTGGTCAACACAGCTAAGAAAATTCATTTTTTGTATCTCCGTTTCAGCCTGAAGACTACAGACTGGCTGAAATTGTGGATGCAGAAGGCGAGATCAGAGACGTACCTCCCGCCCCGCCACCGAAACAGGAGCCTGATGGTAAATTAATCTTAATTTATTTTTACACTAAATATTATTTTTTTTATTGCCAAATATATTTATTTATTCATATATACATTACCTATTGCACACATACACTATAAGTAGCAATACATTGGATACTATAAACGAATGTTGTGATTACAATGGGTGGTGATTTAAGGCATCATTATATCATTGATACAATGAAACAATGAAGCTCACAGAAAACCCACAGCGTAGAGTTTCGCCGTGTGTGTGTGAGGTTATCGGAGGCCCAATCTTTCCCCTCATCCAATCCCTAAACCTGTAAAACCCTAGTCCCAATAAGGTCGGTAAAGTGTTACGAGTACGTTACCGACTTTGGCGCGGGCGGCGCTGATTGCTTACCATAAGGTAATCCGCCAACGCCTATGCCGACCAATCTCTTAAAAAAAAATTAAAAATGAGTATTCTCAAAACCCCGTATCAATGTCATGTTTCCACACTCACAGAAAGAAAGTTATGAGTTTTAAATCAGCCCAACATTACCAATCCAGCCTTAAATGTAATCCCGAGCGGACGGCGCGTAGCGTTCCGCGCGTGCCTCATTGAGCCAATAGACCACCACAGACGGGGCCCTATAGGGCTGATGTTCAGCCAGGGTTGCGGGGTAAGCGCAATCTTCTGCCTCGGCCCAGAGCAGGAGGAGGAACGGGGGAGGTTTAGTCAGTAAACGTCTGACACTCTCTCTCGCCTTACCCTGGGCGGGAAAGGTCATTTAATAATTTTCCCCTGAGACAAAAAAGCCTAGAATGTGATTTAACTCTTTTTTTGCAGAGGAGATGACAGAGATACCAAGCAAATGTGTATCGTCGATGCGTCAGGTACAGATCAAGGCGAACATTCAGTATATCGAGCTGGAGGGTCGTTGCGATGGAGAGTCTTTATTACGCGTCGTCACGCAGGCCAAGCCGCGCGCCATCGTTGGTCTTAGAGCTAACCCCGGAGCCCTGTTGACTCTTAAGTAAGATTATGTTATCTATTATTTATGCCAATATGTGCATGTTCCTAATTATTAGTAATTAATTAGTTTTTATTTATTTTTAAACTTGATTTTTACATTTTAAATATTTTCACGAAACAAAAAAAAAGAAAAACACTTAAAAATATAAAAAGCAGTATCCCAAGCTACCGGTGGTCAGGGCTCCAGAGAAAGGAATCTCCGGACAATGCGCGTCGTGTCTAGAAGCAGAGCTTTCTGCATCATTATCTTGACCCAACCATCTAAAATAAGCTTGCTTAAGGCTTTTAGCCATGAGACCATTGGCAGACACGACTAACGACGAAAACTATGGAAATATATATAATATTGATACATACGGATAAACAGGCAGGGGGTGACTGGCAAACTCAATTAATGGGCCCCCGGAAACGGCCGCTAGCATGTAGCGACACGGAGGCAACATACGTGGAGCTGCTTGGGGAAGGAGAGGCATCCCACGGCTATCAGAGCAATCCCGGAAGTACGGTCAAGACCCCTACCAGCACCTTACTGAGATACATCCTTCCCCCGAGTCTCCTTCAACTCCTACTCTACATTACTAATTATTATTAATATATTCTACCTTTAATATTCATACCTTTACTCATTTTGGCATATAAGCAGACGTATTACCTGGTAAGCAACTGGCAGCGCCCATGGACAACACAACTGAACTTACGATTAGGGTTTCGCAGATTTAGGGATTGGGGGTGAATGAGAAGAAGGTTTGCCTGTCCTAATTCGAACATAGCATCACGCACACGGCGAAACACGCTGTGGTGGTTTCATGCCGGTTTTCTGTGTGGCCGTGGTATCAGTCCGGTACATTTTTAAATATATCAAAATCACCCGTAATGATATTTAATATTACTTTTTTCCTGTTTCTTTACCACACAATCTTTCCCAAGGTGGAACATAATACTCTTTTGTGGGGCGGTAAATCAGTTTAGGGAGCAGAGGATTAAATAGAAAGCACCAGGTCACCTAATCAACTATGTTACTCATTAAAAGCCGTATAAGTCCTGGGTCAATTCGCAGAGAAATAAAGAATTTAACACCCAATAAAGCTCCATGACACGATTTAATGGATTCAGCCCTGCCAAGTATTCTTCCAAAGAGTGCCATAATGTTCCTTGACATTATTTTCAATTCATGCTTAAGACTCTCCGACTATCCACCGCAGTGGAAACTTGCGCAAGTCGTCATTATCCTCAAACCAGGAAAACCGCCAGAAGATGTCTCGTTATACAAACCAATTAGTCTCCTTCCATTACTTGGGAAGTTGTTCGAGAAAGTTATTCTTAGTAGGATGCAACCTTACCTGAGAACCATTCTCCCTGAGCACCAATTTGGGTTCAGACAAAAGCATGCTTCTATCGAACAGGTCCACAGGTTGATTGATACAATCAGATACACTTTGAAGAGTTAAAAATATCTTTGGGCTGTATTCTTGGACATAAGTCAGGCCTTTGATAGAGTCTGGCATGACGGCTTGCTGTTCAAGATCAAAAAACACCTACCTCACTCCTACTTTCAACAAAGAAGCTACGTAGACAAAAGGTGCTACGAAGTTAAACGATATTACATCTGATTTGTTCGAGATCCGGTCAGGAGTTCTTCAGGGGACTATATTGGGGTCCGTATTGTACCTTATATTTAAGGCTAACATGCCCATTGATGACAAAACGTTTATTGCTACGTAAGCCGATGACACTGGAATAATGTCGTGTAAATTCGAGTTCAGTGATTACATGAGCAAATCAAAGCAAAATCGGTCCACGTTACCTTCACTTTAAGAATAGTCGTTTGTCCACCGATTATATTAACGGCGAACAAATTCCTCAGGTTGTTACTGCAAAATAACTGCGCTTGGATAGGACAATAACATGGCAGAAACAATCTGGAGCAAGATAAAAAAACAAATGACGCAAAGCGATTTGAAAAAATCCCAGTTAGACAATGAAAAAAAAATGTTTACAAAACCATTCTAAAACCGGTTTAGACATACGGAATTACTCTGAAGAAAGCTCCTATCTCTTTTGTCTGTCTGTATGGACGCGATTAACCCGGTATAGCCCGGGCGGATTAGCATATCCTTTCAAAGATTAATTGAATTATAAGTAGTAATTGTGTACTCTTTATGATTGCAGGAAGCACTGCGAAGCTGAAGGTATTGAGAAGATCTACATTCCGTCTGTCGGCGACATCATTGACGCAACCACAGAGTCTCATATCTACCAAGTACGTAATCATATTATCAGTTTTTTTGTACAATTTGACACCACATTAATATTTCCTTTTGTACCGTGTGCGCTGTTACTTATAGCGGGAAAATAGAAAAATACACGTCATGGCAATGATATTATAAGTAAAAAGGTGTAGATATGTTAAAAGCGCTCAGCAAGTGATAGATTAAAATGTGGCTAACTGGCCATACTTTTTCATTTTTGTCTCTTTTACACTCGCGACTATTGAATCATGCCATCTCACTTTGACGATTAAACAAACGAATTGTTCGATTTTCAAAAACGACAGTGTGTCGTTTTTGAAAATCGAATTTTGTTTAGGTAACCTATCTACACCATTTTACTTATAATAGCATTGCGTCAGGGTATGTTAAATAAACGGTATTTGTAATTTTACATAATTAGAATAATATTTTTATTCCAGGGGCAGGGACAGGTGTGACCTGTGTGATTGATGATGATGATGATGATGATGATGATGATGATGTGGTGTGATTTGTAGATCACAGAAGTGGACTGTCTCATGTTATCACATTGACAAATATCAAATATAAATGTTTTGTCTATTGACAAAAAGTTTAAAACAAAAAATCTTCATACTACGACACAATACGTCAAAAAATAACACTCATATTGTATTCCACAGGTCAAGTTGACAGATAGCTTGATGTCAGGCCTGGCGTGGCGGTCTGCCGGGGACACGGAGCTGGCCTGGCTCTCCGCTGTAGTCACACCCAGGGCCCACCAACGGGAGAACACTACTACCTCGGGTATGTACTTGTTTAACTTAATATGAATTGTTTAAATGCTTGTCTTTTCGACGTTTTATTTTATGTTCATACTAGATTTTGCCCGCGACTTCGTTCGCTTGGAACAGTGAATTCCTGCAGATTTTTGGTATAAAAATATCCTATGTCTGGATAGATGGATATTTCTGGAGTTCCAAACTATGTATGTACCAAATATCACGGAAATCGGTTCAGTATTTTAGGCGTGAAAAAAAGACAGACAGACAGAATTACTTTCGCATTCATAATATTAGTTCGGAAGTTTGGATTATACTTATTTTACTACCTAGTAATTCATTTATTTTGGAATGTCAATGTAATCTGAATTTCTGAAACTTAGCTAGAAATAATCTAATTAAGTATATGTATGTATAGGTAATGTTAAGTTGAAATAATTAATTTTTGACCTAGGAAACTATCCAATTCTGTTTTTTAACACATTCAGTGCCATCGACTCGCCCGAAGAGTCCACGTAATTTTTATTCCAGCCCCGTAGACTTCAACGTAAGGCCACTATCCAACTAGGAGCTTTACTAGCGTTGACATCAATGTTGCGTTTCCGCGGCGTTGAAGCCGCACTACCACGACGTTAACGCCGCCTAGTCGCATAGCAAGCATTTAACATCCGTGGGATAATGGCCGAAAATGAGATATCATTGTGAAAATCGTAGTGGTAATGAAAGTGTATATACTTGCAGAAGAAGCAACGTCGGACGTGTCAATGTGCCTGGAGGCGGCGCCGGGCGGGGCGCACTCGGCGTCCTTCATTAACTCGGTCCGACTCTCGGAGCTCCGCGCCGCGCTCTCCAAGCTCGGCCTGTCCACCGAGTTCACTGCGGGAGCCCTAGAATGCTGTAATGGAACTCTTGCTATACGCCGAGTGAGTAATTCTTTGATACTTATCTTACTTCTCTTAGGAATGATTTTTCAATGGTTAGATAAAAGTTACCTGGGGAATAATTATGATGCTGTCGCGTCAAAATGTTTATATAAGACAGTGACAGCGACAATTATATACCTCAGGATAATATTTATCTGACTATTGAAAAATTAGCCCTTACTGTAATTGTTCTTTAGACAAATATCCCCTTATGACAAAACAAGTTTCTTTGCCTTTAGTCTTAGATTTAAACCATTGAGGTTTTGTATTTTGAATCTTATTTTCACCTACCTTCAATTTGAAATACAAAAACTGGCTCAATGTTTTTGACCTAGACTGAAGAAAAACATTGTTTTGTAATTAAAACGATAGAGTTCTCACAATATCTTTTTCGTTCTATTAACCTTTTTCACTAAATTCCTTATGACATTTCCTATATAATCCAATAAAGCCTGCGAGGCTAGCGTTATAAGATATCATGGCTTTGGCCTGGAGCAGGACAAGGACAAGGGTTTATATTCACTAAGAATCTGATACTTCCTGTCCGCCCTAACCTAGGAGAGAGGTCATTTGATGATTTCCCCAACAATTTCCACAAAAAGATCTCCTAAAATGCCAACAACGTACTTGTAAATTCTCTGAGCGATAACTTGTTTCACAATTTAAAGGAAACGTGCCATAAGTTTGTGAACTTTTATCTTACGTTATAAAATCACTGATCAATCAAATTTACTTTCAGTTGGAAAATGGTCGAGTAGCACTGGAAGGTGTCCTATCAGAAGAGTACTACAAAGTGAGGGAACTCCTGTATGAACAGTTCGCTATAGTCTGATACTTGAGTATTCATACGTTACTGATAGCTATTTTGCTGTTTCGGTAACTGTATTGTAAATATTTTGTTACACATTTTAAGCAATAAAATAAATGAAGAAAGGTGATTCCGTGTTTCATTCCATATTAATGTCTGAATATTATCAATAATGGATATCCCACCCACACGTACGAAGCAGTCCACGTCCAGTTTTATAATCCGAACTGTTGAGGAGTGGAATTCTTTGCAGGAGTCAGAGTTCCTCGCCCTTGGCTGAGAGACGCTGAGTTACCCTCGTCCGTAGAGCAACCCTTAATTTAAATGCTGCAGTGGAAGTGATTTTTCCACTGCAGGTTGACCTATCTGACGCGTGCTGGTGTAGTAGTTTCTGGCGACCGGGCGTGGAGGACACGGGATCCGAGGCACGACGTTTTTCTGGCCCATCGCGGATAGTTTATATAGCTACACATAGAAGGCTGACCCACCATACGTCGAAAAATCTTACCTATGGTTACCCCAGCATGAGAGTGGACACTGGCGTCAAACTCAAGCTTTTCGTTTTTTATAGAAATGTTTAAGTATCTTGTAAGAACGAACTCCCCAAGTATTAGTTCACCTGTACAAATAGGTACCTAGTCAAATACCTTATGTCTAAGAGCGCTCATGAATGAGTCCCGTTTTTTTGTGAGGGGTCGGATATAATTTAATGTCAACATTGTGGGGTGCGAGGAAATGTCAGACTGTTACTGACTAAAGAACCACGTTCCTTGCCTTGGCGCGGTTCAATTTTGCGCCCTGGCTGATATGCCATTCCCGTTGTATGACTTGGAACTAGTATGGATTCTTAGTAGCTTTACATGAGCCTTTGTTACTTGCTTACGTAAACATAATGTCGTTACTTTCGTCGTAAGTAACTCAAGAGACTGACCTATGAGTTTGTTTCGGCATTTCTTCTCAGAGTAGTCAGATAAATGCCGGCTTCATCTAGTTTTTCACACATAAATTGACGTGTAAAAGTGCCGTTTTATGGCCTATTTGCAAAAATAAATTCATTATTTGTTTCAAGAATAACAATATTTTCAGCACCCTCAGCGATAAGGTCCGGATGCCGTAGGACTACTGTGGACCAACTTGTAAAATTTTTAAGTTGGTCCCTAAAAAAAGAAGAGTGTTGAGAAGCGTGGAATTTAGAATTATACCGGTTAAATAGTCATAGGTTTCGCCTTATTGTAAGGGACTTTACATAACTGAAAAAAATTGGGTCCCATGTGCACGCTTCAGGGAATTAATAATGTGATACATTCCTGGCACATTGATAAATATTTCAAAATCTTGGAGGCGAATTTTCTTTATAAACAACAAAGCCTTTTTCAGTTTCACCAGACGGTTTGTAGAGTAGGTAATAAAAAAATTAAAAAGGCAATCAATTCAATTTGTTGAGTATATATTATATTTGTTATACAGCAAGTAATTTTTCTATTCTTTTCTCTTAGCATTCTCCAATATAATAATTTCAAATGCTTTCAACAGTCGTTTGGGTAGGTACTCAAAGGGATATAAAGAGGGACAATAATCCAATAGTGATCAGCTGTGTTGGACTAATAATAAGTTGGGTAAAAAGGCAAATAAAATACAATATAAAATGTCACCACTTTATATATTTTATTTCATATCCGGGACCGGTTCACATTGATAACATTATGTAAACAAATAAGGTACGAATTTATTAAATACAAAAATTTAAGACACAGCTATATAATGGTTTTACCTAAAGTTCTCTAGTTTGATCTGAGATTACATATCACTAAAGTCGCCTACATACACAAGTATACACTACGATATAGAAATTCATACATTTATACTATAACATTTCCAATCAGTTCGTTAATACAAAGTAAAATTTTGTAAAAAAGGCGTTTCAAAATTTTCCTTCGTAATTTTTTTTATATTTTTGGATAATAAATAGATATTATCATTTAACAAAAGTTTGGTTGGCAGTTTGTATGGATGCTTGAGGTAAAGAGCTGCCGATTAAAAATATATAATAATACAATTGATTTTGATTTGAATGATTTTATATTGAAAATTCTACTGTGAGAGAATAGGGTAACGTCTCATGAAATACCAGCTCCCACGAGTACGGTAGATACAAAATTTATAAAAAAAAAAACGTTCACCATTGACACACTTTTGAATACCAAACCGCAATAGGCTGTTTTATAGATGAAAACTATTAAAAAACACCTTAGGGTTGAAATACATTACATGGCGTTTTATACATTAGACACGACACGACACCGTAGGTACCATTTCATACGCCATAGAATTGTCTGTAACCATAATATCCTCATAGACTCCTGGCGCGTCTTGACGTATAACAAATTCCCGCCTTAAAGTTAAAGTTGACCCTAATTACACAGAACAATTTTCATTTATTCAAGTCCCATACAAACTGCTAGCCACAATCACATACTTATTTATACATATATCAGTAATCGCAGATCAATAACGACGTTAATAATAATAATTAATAAACTTAATAAATAATCTGGCACAGTCACACTTCACAGCTCGCTAAACTACCACCGGTACGATAATATTATAATTACAATATAAAGTAAATATTCTTAACATAAGAATAACTACAACAGTGACGTTTTCACGTGGATTTTTTATTTGGGAACCAATTTGTACTGTATCTCGTTTCTATTAAGGATCAATTTCTATTAGCAAAAAGTCGTAGCGTGAAAATGAAATCTGACCGTAGGAAACTCAACCTTATTAGTACAAAATAATTCACATGTTCCTCCTGAACTTTAATTTTGTGTCTTCAGAAAGAAAATGTGCTTTAAATGATGGAGATAAGGTTGCATTTGCTACGCTTATCTTCAATTCACTTTGACTCCACAGTAATATACATCGAACATAACTTTTAAGCGAACAGACAAGTGGCATATATCCACACTCAAATCTATCATTAGAAACTAACGCGAACTCAACCTTATTCAGTTAACATAAAGCTGAATTTACATTCGATAGAGTACAAATCGACTCCCAAAAAAACTCAAAGTGACAACAGACTTTTCTAAACAAACATTTCCGAAAAATAATTGCCATTTTAAATTCTAAAGCCATCACATTAGTTTAAAGTTAAAAATATTCACAAAAATTTTCTACTTTGTGAATATTTTCAACTGAGAGATAGAAATATAAAAATAACAGGTTTTCGTGTAACTTCGTTACAATTAAACAAATATATTTTGAACGTATACTAATCGACTAATCGATTTATCGATATCTCGATACTAGAATCGATACATCGGTGCCTACAAACAACCTTTAGCTTGTTTCGACAACTTATTTATAACTCAATAGCTACTAAAACGTAAAACGAAATAATAATAAGGATAAAAATACAACTGTGATTTTTTCGTCACTACTTTCGATGATAGAGGCTACAAACTGCACAGATAATCTATATTCCCTTGCGTTCGTGAAGCCTTAAAGACATCTCCTAAATCCTTGGTTACAATGCGAATACTCATAGAAATGTTTTTTCCCTTTGAGCAAAATCACAACAAAAATGCACCTTATTTTACACAACAACCTTATTCAACAATAAAATATGATCCATTCTCTACGTAATTTTTGCAAATTCAACCGTTTAACGTACTATTTTGGGTGCAATTTTGAATAGATTTCTCAATTACATTCGACTTTCATATAAATTTCTGTGTAAGTCGTCATCGCATTGGCTTATGACTTATTGGGTTTGGATCGAGGCTACAACGACCTTCAGAAGAAAAAACTATAAGTAGACACAATGAAAGTAATACCAGCTTTACATATATTTCAACAAACAAATTCATTTGAAAGGAAATTTCAGAATTGTCTACTTATAGTTCCTCATTGCACCGCTAGAGGCGCTGGCATCGATCAAAAGACACTAGAACTCGTACTTAGAATTTATATACAACAGTTTACTGGTATGGTAACGGGTATTGAGGTATTCGATATTATCTGTTCCACTATATACTTTATTATATCTATTTAATATTTACATATATCGATATTAGTTATTTAGGTACTTAACAATGTGTGATGTTACAATTAGGTATACACGTTTTTGCTATAGTGTTTCAATTGGAGAATGCTTCTGTAATTTGATTCTAGTTGCCTTATTCGTAAAGATTAATTTTGTATAGCTTTAGTTAGGTTGTATCACTCGCACATTTATCTCTTTCTCTCTATCAACGCTTTAATATAATACAATCAATAAGATTTCGACGAGTGTTGCCAAAGAACCTAACTTCGAGAACTCAGCCAAGTGATTTTTTTACGAATAAGATTAATTTTGAAGTCCAGAAGAGCATTATTTCCTTGTACTTTGTACATTATTCTAAACTACCTACGGATATGTTACAATCACGACTGTTAACAGAAACAAACTCCAAAAATCTGGCTTCTATGAGCGGACATTACTTTTAACAAAATATAATATTGTCACTAAGCCTTTTGGGGTTCATAAAAGCCATGGCAAACACCATAGCAATATCTAAAATATTAGTTGAAGATATTTTTAACTGCGATTAGGACAACTAACATTGTGTTACAACTATAGTTTACACGTTAATTCAAATAGAAAACTACTTTCGAACGCGTTTAAAAATACATCCATCCAATATGGGGTCACTACCGCTATAACGCCAACATTGGCCAAATAATTTGCTCCAAACTACCCAGCCAATGTTGGCAATGGGATCATACAATCACGGCGTCACTACACGACTAACAGTTCAGTTAAAATATTATTTATTTTAGTGGAACAGCTCTAGAAACATTTATAACTTTTATATAGTAAATATTGCTACGTAATCTGTTTTCTTTAAATAAATTCTATTTTTGTTATACGTTTCATATTTTATAAAAAACAGTTGTACATTAGAGCGGTGGCGCGGTGACACTGCGGCCAAATATTGAAATAAGAATTCAAGTACAGCTAATATATCTTGACCCCTCTGAAGTTAGGAGTTCCACTAAGTGAGCGAGACGTCAATAAGCAGGAACGGTAGCGAGTGAAAGGGACACCGATACGTTTGTAGCGCACTTCGGACGGGTCAAGGTATATTGGTTGTACATTTATCACGTATTCTCATTTCTTACTTTTTTAATACTTAGTAAAACACCGCGTTTTGTTTGTAGAGAAAACTTTGTTCTTTACCCTTATGGGTAGATGTAAAACTAATATGTATATTTGTACTTTAAAATCCTAGTAACGAATAGGTGCACTAGTCATTCAGCCGCAGTGTAAACCGGCCGACCTTAGCGATTAAAACAAGGAGAATAAAAACAATATTTTATGATAAATGCGCCGAATACGGCCCCCGCATTTACCGAGACAGAAGCCGTACGGTCGGGGAAAAAATACCATCGCGCCGATACACCCAGGTACCAGCAGACAGCTACAGGTTTTAAACCATTGAAAGCTACATAATGACGTTCCAGGTCATAGTAGCACAGCCTATCCTTTCCTCGACCATACAATAATCTCGAAACCTCACAGTAAAACTAGATATATTTTTTTATATTATACAAAAATAGTAACAAGTTTTGTACTAGATCCGTCCATCGTTTTGTACATTTGGCGCGGGGACGCGTCGCCCGCCGTAGGTGAAGAAACGAAAAGGGGGGTTTTGTGGGGGCAGGGCAGGGTACCTGGTGGTCTACCGCAGACAGGCCTCCAACATCTCGACGAAGAGTTTGTTCATGGGGGCGCGGCGCTCGCGGTGCACGCCCGCCCAGAACCGACGCACCGCCACGTCCGCCAGCCGCAGCGCCGGCAGGACCAGCAGCAGTTGCTGCAGGGCCGAGTTACCGTTGTATGGCCTGCAATACGAGACTTTCTTATTTCACTATTCACATACGAAAAGTATCTAGAAGAAGCAACACAGTGAACCATATTTGTGATCTAATTGTCCAAAATTTATGTAAAAACATGTAATGATAGATTATCATCAAATAATAATAATTAACTTGACTTGAGACTTGTACACCAATACTCAAACTCCCAACTTGTTTTTTTAAAATCCTGTATCTATAGCAGATACAATCATGAAAACACCGAAACACTGAAGTACGATGAGTCCCAAGCACATGGACGAACATCTTGGATCCCGCGACAAAATAAATCAGAAGATATAATTTACGGATAAATTCCAAATTTAAAAAGGTGTCCCAACACCTCAAAAGTCCAATCATTGATTTTAACTAAATATAAATAAGTACTTTTGAAACGTTAAAATAGAATAGTGGTCTGTCAGTCTGTTCGTCAGTGAAGCTAGGTGAAAAGCATCGTTACTCTTTTTAAAAGCTCAAATTACCATAATAGTCGTCTACGAAGCACAATTTTAATAAATCACAAATACCAACCTGAGTGCGGACACGGCGTCATTAAGCGCGGCGAGTATAGAGTCTCTGAACCGTCGCAGGGCGGCGTGCTCGTCGATCCTCGCTTCCGAGTTGGCGAGTGCCAGCGCCTTCAGTAGGTAGCACTCCTCGCGCAACGCCGCCGCACGCTCCAACCGTTTCGCCACGCCCGCTATCTGTATATACAACAATTGTACTATTTTTATTTATCAATCAAAACATACTACATTTTTTAAATGTAATAGGTCGGCAATCGAGCTGACGGATTACCTGGTGGTAAGCAATCAACGCCGCCCGCGGACACTCAACAACAAACGAGTTACGAGTGCGTTGCCGACCTATCGGGGATAAGGGATTTGGAGATTGAGGAAGGATTGGGCCTCCGGTAACCCCACGCATACGGCGAAACAAAAACACTGTGGTTGTTTCACGCCGGTTTTCTGTGAGGCTTATAATAATGGCTGTTGGTAGTGCTGTAGGCGCTAATGTAGTGGGAGGTCGTATTAAACAATAAATTTAAAATATTTTAACTAAGAAACAAAAAAAAACACTGATGAACGTGTAAGACCAGCGTATTACATCGAATGACGTCAAAGTATTCTTCAATAACTAAGCCATTGTGACAACTTAATTGTCCATAATTATCTAACATTAAAATAAAAACTAGAAAATTTGATATTCATCTGAGTACTTAACCCGATTGTTGTTAATTTTATTGTTGAATAAATTTATATCTGAAATATTATCAAACTTTTCATTCTCAACGGGGTATACAAAAGTCTGTTCCAATTAACAAAAAGACCCAACAGTTATACCATGTTTTCACCCATTTAGATATAAGAAATTTTGAAAACCGGAGTGAGAAAACATCTGGGTACCGCAGGCCTAATACTCCCCCCACCCATCTCCCATCCCCCAATCACCAAAAGGGCAAATGACGCACAAAAAAAAACAGATTCAAATTACATTGCTTGCTACCTGTCTAACTTAAAAACTATTTGATAGGTAGAACATGGAGATGCTATTAATGTATATATTTTAACACCCTTCTGTATTACCTGATTTGGTTTAAATACGCGAAAGTTTATACGAATATATTGTTGTGTGTTAGTTACTCTTCCAACTCAAAACTACTAAAGGGATTATTCATTGAGGTACAAGGAGTTGGCAAAAGGTTGTTGCTTGTTAAAAACAAATCAATTCAAACAATACCTGTGTAAATAAATCATGCGCTCCGATCTCCCTAGCTTGTTGCTCGTCGAGAGCGAGATCTGTAGCGAAACGGAGACGCAGTGGACTGCCGCCTGACATGGACCTGTATGCCAGCATCAGTGACAACATCTCTGCCCATGTGCTTTGTAGGAGACGCATCTGTGGATAAGGAAATAAGACTTATAAGATGAGATTAGTTTAGCTAAAATCTAAGTTCATTACGAACTAAGTTTGTGTTTTTGTACTCTTTTACACATCCAGTGCCCCCGACGCGTATGTGCGTTTCCTTACGCTACTCTGTGTGCCCTCGACGCACCTGTGCGTTCTATACATTAATGTATTGAACGCACAGGTGCGTCGAGGGCACACAGAGAAACGCACATACGCGTCGGGGGCACTGGATGTGTTAAAAAGGGAAAGGGGACCCAATGACTTTTTTCCCAAAATCACTCTGTCCCTTCACCAACTCCAAGCCGAGGCCGCGGTAAATTATAGCGCCTTGCACCCGAAAACTAGCGTCCTTGAAGTTTTAAGTCTAATATATGCTACTTTAAGGTCTGTTTTTGTTTTATACCGTATGTTTTTATGTCTTGTGCTCTGTGTATAATTTGGTAGCTAAGAAGTCAAAGAAATCGTGTTATCAATGTTTAAATAAATGACCATTTAATCTATAAAAAAATAATAAGTATTACTAACAAGCAAGAAAAAAGAATTACGGTAGTTTTATTCAACAAGGAAATCTAACCTTATATTTAGTGAATCAGTCATACACACCGAAGTCACTAGACCAAGGTCGGCAACTTCATTTTGCAAATACAACTTTTATAAAATAATAAAATTCAAAACTGACTATATATAGATTATAATCACCTATATATGAACAGTTAGATAGACATATATATAAAAAAACAGACAGACTGCAGACTGTGGCTCCCAGACGGCCTTAAACATGTCAAGTCTAAGGCCAAAACTAGTTATAACATGCGCGCGCGCAGCGAGTCATAAAACGTACAGTTACATTAATATTACGTCAGTGACTGACTGTAATACTAATCAGACAATTCATATAAGAGCATAATAAAAGAAAATGTTTTATTAGGCATATAACATATTGGTATATAAAAATTAAGCACATAGGCTTTGTATGGATATGATTGTTTGTCAAAGCTATAGTTAACAAGCCGGTCACATAAAATTTTACGTCGATGAGCCTACACAAAAGGGCTCATGGTAGCACGCAAATAAATTGGCGAGGAAAAACTTTATACTATTACCAAAACCACTTCCTAACTTCCTCTTTTTATTATAATTTTCGACGTAAAAGCATTATGACTTCATATGTTGCGATCCCATACAAAACTCATAGAAAAGTATCGTCTTTGAAATTTCAATTTAAAGTATTGTATTCGACTAATTGGAAACTATCAAATTTGTGGATCACAAACAGTTATCAGTGAGTCTCTCTGCACCAATCCAATCCTCCTTTATATCTACCATAAGAGAGAGAGAGAGAACCAAACCGTTGCTCTTATATAAAACGCATTGGCCATGAAACGATAGACGTATAGACACCGTTAACGATCCACGACCTTCGACAAACCAAAACACAAACACAGTCACACCACAGTAATAAAGAACCGTATCACCCACACGAATAAAGAGCTGAGAATTAATAATAATAATAGTTATATTATTATTATTATTGAAATTAGTATAATAATTACAAGTTGATCAGAAAAACTATAATCAGTCTAGTCTTGGAACCTTGAGTGAAGTTATTATTGATTGCTAGCTCCAGATGTATGGGTTTGCTCGTGTTTAATGTTTAGAAGTAAAAAGTAGTTTGAAAAAATATATTTGGCTACATTATTCGTTCCATTTTAATTGGAGTGAAGAATGGACTAGACTCTTCGTTACATTGTTATATGAATAAATTGAGACAATTTTACTAAAATTACTTCTGATAATAATAGAGAAAACATCTATTTTTTATTCCCGTTATTAAAATAAATTAAATAAAAAAAATGTTTTTCCGAAAACTAACGCCTGTTTCAATTTCTCTATGCATTTGTCAAGTAAATAAAACATTAACTTTTTTTCGATTCTATGAATTCAAAGTAATTCTTAATCAATATTTCACCAAAGCCTTTACAACAGTTCACGAATAAGCAACAAACAGATATACGAACATTTTCACTTTTAACATATTTGCGAGGATTAATAAATTCGTAACATGTGGAAGTTGAGTTTTTTCGTTATCTGTGGACTTTATGTGTGTGTGATATTCCAGTCTATTGTCTGCAGTGTTGTAGTGTGCGTCTGTGAAGTCAATGTGTTCCTGTGTGTGTTGCAGTCAAGGTTTTTATGTCTGTGTGGGTCAGCCCAAATGTTTTAGTTAAATATCGTACCTATAGTTAAGTTAGGTATTCGGGAGTCTAAAAAGTGTGATAAGTGGTCAAAACCTGCATTCTGCGTAAAATACTGTCATTCAGCATGTTGTCAAAAATGAGAAAACTTTTTAAATAAGTTTCGAAAGTTGTTTGTATATATGAAAGTTTTTAACACTATAAAGACACTAACTGTTTCCAAGATAAGTCTTCTTTTCTTAACCGATTTAATAATCTGTCATTTTTTGTAATATAACTATCGTGAGACATATTACATGATTATTTAGTACTGAATCAATTTCGGTTTACGGTATTCTGAAATGATTGTTTGACGAGACTTATGATTATGGGCTCTGGTGTACCTTGAAATTATTCGAGTTTCCTTGTTAAGTTACTTAAGTATTCCGTAAATATTAGTAACAAAATATATATTTCTGAACATAGGCCTTCCCCAATAACTTCCAGATCGACCGATTAATCAATTAATTTGTTTATTAATTTACCTGATCATTAAGCTGAAGTTCAGTGAATCCGGGGATCTGTTTTGCCCAGCCGATGACACCGACCAGTTCCCTGTCATATAAGTCTGCTAACATCGCCAGGGTTTTGGCTGTGGGGTCGGTCACACCCGCCGGTACCGCTGAACATGTCAGCAACTCTGGTTCGTATGAATTCAGAGCTTCGAGTACCTGGAAAATAAATAGTGAATAATTAAAATTCAGTACAGGTTTGTGAAAAAAAAATTACTTTGTTATTGTTTGTTTTCCATAAATCCCCAAAACCTCTTTTTCCCAACAGACCGGCAACACATTTGCACCTCCACTCATGTTGAGTCCATGGGCGATGCTGATTGCTTACCATCAGGTAATCCGTCTGCCGGTTCATCGCAGTATCACACAAAAACAAAAAATACCCATTTTCAAATGAAATGCCTCACAGAAAACCGGCATGAAACAAACACAGAGTTGAATTTGAATGAGGTTACCGGAAGCCCAATCCCTAATCTCCAAATCCCCAAAAGATTGGTAACGCACTTGTCCTCCATTGTTGCGGGTGTCCATGGGCGGCGCTGATTACTAACCATCAAGTAATCCGTCTGCCAATTTACCGCGATATTATACAAAAATAAAAGAATACCCTTTCCAAATAAAGTCAAGTATAGTAAATTATAAACTTACCTTAATATCGTCAAGTTGTGGTCTAGGTTGAGCTAAGGCGGGTGCGTCCGGCGCCCTCCTGTACTTCTGGCGTCCCCCCCTAACGCGGTCCAGCCTCACCCCCTCCCTTAGCATGCCCGTGCGCAGACACTTGCGGAACCGACACGCCTGGCACGCCTTCCGCCGCCTCTTGTTTATCTCGCACTCATTTGACGCAGGACACGTATATTCTATGTTGCCCTGGTAGCAAAGAATTTTTGTTCGTTAATATTTTAGCAAATTTTAAATGTATTTTGTACTAATTAAGAGTAGTGATTTATTTGATAAATTGGCTTCTACAGGTACTATGATGTCTGACTGCACGGTTGGTGCGGTGGTTGAGCAACTGGCAGCCGTGCAACGTGTCGCGGGTTCGATTCCCGCACGGAACAACTCTTTGTATGATCCACAAATAAAATTGTTGTTCCGGGTCTGGGTGTCATGTGTATGTGAAATTGTATGTTTGTAACAGCACCCACGACACAGGAGAAATTCATAATGTGGGGCAACGTTTTTTTAAAAAAAAGAAAGGAGAAGAAAAGATGTTGTAAAAATATTCAACATAACTATTTGCATCATGTCTTCTGCTTTGATGATTCTGACTTTTCGCTTTGCCCTGGGGAGGGACTGTCAGACTCTTACTGACTAAAACACACCCCGTTCCTTCTCCAGGCTGAAGTCACGGTGCATTATTGGTTTTGACCCGCAATCCCGGCTAATGCATTTATCTTCGTAAATATTTTTTTTGTCAAATATTTTTATACCGCACAAAAAAAAATTACTTAGTAGAACAGTAACGATTAGTGTAATATACATATATTGAGAATATTATGAATATATAAAAAATAAAAAATATAATATATTGAAAATCCTAAAAATTAAGATAAATCAGTAGATTTCTGCTTTAGCTTTAGTTATTTAAAAAACAAAAAAGTGGAAAACTTTCGGTAGCTGGCAACCATTCCGTTTGGCAGGAATCTGTTTTAAATACCTGAATAAATTACTTTGGGTGAAATATGCGAACGATGCTGATGAAGACTTGTTTTCCTTACTTATATGTATGTATATAATGTACAACGGAGATTTTTGAATAATAAATTATATTCTTAAACCCAATCCTTTATATTATATAATACAATGTATTTTAACTGCAATTTTTAAATTCTAGGTATTCGTTATATGTATATTTTACAACGTAATAAATTAAAAACATAACTTATATTACAAAGCAATCACAACAAGAATTTCATTCCTATAAAAATGTTGAAAAAAAATAGCCTCCAGATCCCCAATCGTATTAGGAAAAAACCAAGAAAAACAACGCGAAACTAATAAAAGTTACGAATTAATCGTAAATCCCCGAGAATTACTGTGATCACTGTTTACATCAAACTCCAGCCGATTGAAGTAATTTCGTCTTAAATAAATATTCGATTCAATAATTCTGCTAAAACTTATAAGAAATATGTAGTGTCGTTTTATCGAATTAAGGGTAGGTAGGTATATTTCATAACATTTATTATCTTGCTAGTGGTTTTTCTTTTAAAGGTGCAAAATCATCAATTTTCTTCGACCACTCTGTTCAGAGTGTCAGTCTCTTACTGACTAAAAGTCACGCTGTTCCTGCTCCTGGTCCGGGCTTGAGACCATGGCAAAATTTTGCGCTTGAAAACGCATCACCGGCTGCTTTTCGTTACATTTTTTTTTATGTTAACGATCGGCAAACGAGCAGACGGATTACCTGATGGTAAGCAATCAGCGCCGCCCATGGACACTTGCAACGGAGTAGTTACGAGTGCGTTGCCGACCTTTTAGGGATTGAGGAGGGATTGGGGGAGGGGAAGGATTGAGCCTCCGGTAACCTCACTCACACGGCGAAACACAACGCTGTGTAGTTTTCCTTTAAACATGTCTAAAGTATTCGACAATGAGACCATCAGAAACTATACCACGGTGAAACAAACTCTTAGTATGAACGTTTGTAAGTTCCATTGCCTAAACGGATCAACATTTTTGGATGAATTTTCATCTTACCTAAAGTTAGGTCATGATTTATGCCATAAATATAACTGTCCAAATGTTTAGACAACATCTATTATTTAGAAAGATATAATATTTAACAAACTGGCTTGAATCCAATTTTAATTGCAGTTCAACAATGTTTTCTATTTTTTGTTGTACCTATTACAGCAACTTCAATAATACTTTAATCTCGTGAAATCTAATGTATTTTTTATTATTATTACTATTGAAAATCTTACATGAAAATACCTACATGGCTTCTAAAACGAGGCCGCTTGTATAATGAAAACTTTTTGAGAGGTAAAGGACATGATTAAATAATGAGGGAATGTCAGATTCTTGTCTAGAAGTTAATTCGCAAACTCTAGATTAGAAACCCACATAAAAAAAGATCAGGAACCCAGCTAAAAAGCCTACTTGTTGTGGATAAATATGAATTGCTGACTTTGGCTATACCACTCAATGTAACAAAAATTATATAACTCAATAGACTAATGACGATGACGATGACAATGAAATGAAAAAAAGTATCAAAAATTTTTATCACCTTCCTACTCACCTGAATAGTCCTCTTGAAAAATGCTTTGCAGGCCTCACAGCTGGCGACTCCATAGTGGAACCCTGAGGCAGTGTCTCCGCAGACGAGGCACACCCTCCTTGGTGCCTCATCATCTCTAGCGCCACTGGCTGCAGCAGCCGTGGTTGAGGAACAGTGCTGCTGTTCAGGGCTTGTGTTACCAACAATAGTTCCATCTCCGGGAGACACGCAGAATTTGACGTCCTCCTTACTCTCCAAATCCAACTGTCGGAAAGGTAAGAACTGTTTATAAATAAGTTACTTTCGATAGCTATTGATTTGATTTATCACTTATTACAGATTTGGATGTGGAAATCCTTTTCAAAAAATTGCTACTCTGTGAAAGAGTGTCTTAATGACAATGTTTCTGGAATAACCGATTTAATTTCGTAATGCTGTATTATTTATTATTAATTTCTCAAATCGTTTAAATAAAGTGCTACCAAAAAACCAGAGGACGCAATGATTAACGAGTGTCGCAAGAAAAACGAAGGGACCATTTTTTGACCGACGAAGCGCAACCATATTTTTTTTATCAATTACTCATAATGATTGTTACTTTTTTGTTTTAAGGATTTTTCGTACCTGTATTTTTTAATATTGGTATTCTTTTATTAAAATTGCAATTACACGCATTGAACATTAGCATCGATCGAATACCAAACTTAAATGAAACGCATCTTATGATTTCTTAGGTACCTAAAACAATAATAAAACCCCGAATCGAAACGTACGACGCTGAGCTCGAACAATCGTTCATTGGAATCAAACCTGCTTCGAACAAAACATTTTCTGAACTCGAAACATAATAGGTATAATAGTACTAAAGAAACAGAGCTTATGGAAATCCAATTAGGGACCAACACAACTTCTTATTATACGATCGGAAATAGACTAGATCGATACACAAGTTATTTAATGCCTACAACTTAGCCCAGTCTAGATAAAAATATAGCACTCAACACCCACGAACGTTCCTTTGGCGAAAAGAAAATTCATTTGAAAAGGTTTTAAACTCCACTAGACAAATATTAGATGTTCAACTTTATTGACAATGGTCTAAAGTCTAAGATCGATTTTAAAGGTTAATGGTAACTGCCCAGTGACCCCAAAATTTGATCTGAGTAACTTTGAGAGAGATATAAGGATGCGATTTTTTCTCTCTGAGTCATGGGTATGACGCATGAGTGTAAGAAAATTGTTCATTTTTCAGTGTGAATGGCCTCAACTGAATATGTTTTAAAGTCAGTAGGGGCATGCACCTTTCAATGTAATTCACATCGTGATGCAATTACAAACTATTTTGAAACGTGTAACAATTCTTTTTCGAGCTCTACAAAGCAATGCTTTCACATACTTAGGTGTTAATCACAAGTCTGTGTCAAATCATGCGCTAATTTTTTACCATCTACAATAAGCTAGTAAGTATATATCTCATCAAAAGAGTACATTTGCCATCTCAATAAGTTTTTATCGTTTTTCGTTCTTTTTAAGTTCTCGTATTCTTTGGTTATTATTGATGGTTTATTTTAGAATGGAGTGCAGCAAATCTTATATGCTTAATTATGGCAAAAAATTAGGGGATCTAATAAGAAAGTCATTGTTTGAAAGAGCATTTTGAGTCTGATGATAATGATTAATGATTACCGAAGGTTTTATTTTACTTTTGAAAGTTCTGAAACCTACCTCTGGCTGCATCATGGGCATAGTGCGAGGGTGCAGCGGCTGTGGATGAGGTGGCTGAGGTTCTGGTGGCGAGTACTGTGGCGGTGGCTCTGTCTCCTGCTTCACACGGCGCAGCATCGGCTCGCCACTCACCGCGGACATCAGTTGCACCTGTACAAAGAGAGGATGTTCTAAGAATGTTCTGGAATGTGTATCTCTGTAATAAAGAGTATTTCATCGTTTTTTGGATAGTTAAGAGCATTTAGGAGAATGATTTTCATTGGTTGGTTTAAAGTGTGTAGATTTTTTCTAGTGAATCAACTTTGACTCTTGTTAGGTATCAATCCGATATTATGATTGAGCTGGACGATGTTGTAGAATGCGGTTTTAGAAAGAAATTGTGCATATAAAATTGAAAATTAGCAAGAAGTTATTTTAAATGACAATAAGGATTAGTTCATTGTGCATAGTAATAAAAATCGTATCTGAAACAATGTTTTCTTAGTGCCTCATAAATGAAATTTCAACTTTATCAACACATTGTCACTTTCCATTACTGTTCATCGCAACACTGCCAATATGTAGTGTCTACAATGTCTTAGCTTTAGTCTGACATTGGAGGTCAGGAGCAAAGTGTTCACCAGGTTAGGTAGCATTTATGTAGGTACCAAGAAACATTAATAACAGTTGACGTCTCACAGAACTATTTGAATTAAGGAGTCGGGCACTACGTAGGTATGTAGTCAATTGAGTTATTCGAAGTTCGTAGTAACCGCATCTTTTGGGTCTGAAAGCCTCCTAATGACTCCGTAGATTCACGCAACCCATTAATCATAGCATACGAGACAGAATATTTAATTTTGCCATAACTTCATTTACAATTTGAATACCGCTTAGATAGGTCAATCGATTTTGACTTTTTATGGTACAGTTATATGATTTAACTCGTATTATCTGTACTAATATCATAAACAGGTAAAATTTGTAAGTTTGAATGTAGGGGGTAATCTTTGAAACCGCTGGTCCAGGATCCAAAATTCTCTTACTGATAGATAATTACAATGTTACTGGGTGCTATTAGGCTGTAAATTACTTTATAGCACTATTTTAATAAATAGTGATTTGCGTATTTACGTAAAGCTACTTATCCCTTTAAACGCTATTGTTTTTAAATTTCTTTTAAACATGGATACAATAGGGCAACCTGATTTAGAGACGGGGTTCTTAATTCGGCACGGCAATGCGGTTGACAACATAATTATTATGATGTTTCAACTGTATTACGTTACTACGTCCTAATGCCATTGTGTCATCCACAAAAAGCTACAATTATTTCAAATAAAACGTTGTCAACAACGCACACGTAATTTCAACACCATTTCGTGTCAAATCTCCCATCCATTTGGCACGAAATGGACAAACTTTTTTTCTATGTTCAGTTGTTCAGCTCATTTTTTTTCTCAATATTTGTTTGCAATGACGCGGTTGAGATCATCAGCGACTATTATAGTCGTTTTCAAGGTCTCGTTGAGGTAGGTCAGGTCCGTTTCTCATTGGACATTATTGGACATGATTTTCGCAAATTAATAGAACACGACACTATTGTTTCGACAAAGAAGTCTTGTAAAAAGTTTGTAGTTGATTTGTTATTTTTTTGTTATGGTATCCTGTGGATTTCCTTATGTTAAATTTGGGTCATGTGGTGTCGGTGGATCAGAGGTCTCTGATAAACCAGAAGCTTTTTTTAAACAGCTTGCTAAGCTGATTGCAGGTGTGTGGATTATGGCAAACCCATCTTCTGTTGTGGTATTGGAAAATTGACATTATTTGAACATTGAAAAACTACTTTCTCGCGTGAATGAACTGATTAAAGTCCTACTAGTTTCAAGTCAAAACGGGACTCTTATTCATAAGCAGCGTACTTTTCTTAGTTATTTTATTTATTTTACACTTCTTGCACACCGTACAATGGCGGACTTAACGCCTTAAGCGTTCTCTGCCAGTCTACCCGAGTCTTTTACGAGAGTAAGTCGATTTTTTCAATAAATTTAGTATGTCTCACGAGGGTTATCTACACTTCAAAAACGATTTTAAAAAAAATAAAATTTCAATTATTTTCTTTTCGATATCTTATTTTTTTAAAGTTCAAATACAGACAAATATATGTTTAGGTTCATTCATTTTCCGGGTGTTTTTAACGATTGGAAATTCCGATATTGTAATGAGGTCCTCACTGATGTACAAAAATAAATTCAAGGCCATAATTGTCTAGAAAGGCTATGCTATTTTTAGTTATGAATTAAAGGCCCTCTTCGAAAACCTATTAAAAATTAAACCTATTAAATATAAATTTATTTAGCACAAAAAGAAAATAACCAGTTATAAACTATCTATACCAATACTGATATACCTACTAATATTCAAATTCGCAAATCTCAGGAACTGGCTGGTTAGAATCAAATAATATTTATTGTGTTATATACGTCATTTATTGAAGAAGGTTTTATAGCGATGTTATAACGATTAATAGGAGCCGAGCAGCGTGTCAAATCACGTGGAAGTATCTAGTACGCTGTAAAAATATATATTTGCGAGTGATAATATAGGTAATTGCGTATATCTCATATAGGTATATTACCTATACGTAGTTATAAATAAATCATATACCAAACATAGTTATATAAACATACAAAGTAGTTATCAGGCGGCCATTTTAATACAAAATTAAAAAGTTTAACAGGTCATATGTACTGAGATTAAAACAGAATTTCGGCGCACATATCTAATGATAGAATTTGTTATTGAATTCGAAGGTATGCCTGGTGCATTATGGTAAAAGATTAATCTCTTTTGATCTCTATACATACTGCGTAAAGTAAAATATTCTGCCGTGGAATGCGCTTGCCGATATGATAAAATTAAGGTTTTTTATAAATATCTAATTAGTAGATGTCTATTCAAGTTTCTCAATGTTGTGCAATTGAAATAAATATCTGAGGTCTACTTTAGCACAACATGGATATATTAAAAAAAACGTTTAAAAAAGGAGAAATTCATCAAATAAAATGAACGAAACATTTCTAAAAAAAACGATATTATTCTTTATCTTTCAAAACACTAATCCGTTTTGATAGCGCCACGAATCTTGACCTACGCCAACTTTCCTTACCAGTACAACACGTGATAAACCATTACAAGTTATCATAGTGTGACGTCACACATATGAAGTCATCAAAATCACTCCTAGAAACAAACAGCGAATCAACGTACACCAATCTTAAGAAGATTATTCTTAAGAAATTTTAAACATCTTACAATATAGCCGAGAATCATTCGAAATTCGAAAATATTTCCCTACATACCAACGGTTAATAAAAAACCGTTCCATTTTTAAACATAAAAAATAAATATGGCGCCTTACTCATTCGTTCGCGGAATGAGCATACACGTGAAAAACATCGTCTATCTTTATTTAAACAGTGCATTGAAAAAACAAAATTATCTATCAAAAGATAAGTAGAAAAAGTGTTCAAGGATGCAAGTGTTGAGTTCAATGTACTCTTGACATTGCTCTGTGCATATGATAATCATCGTGATGCAACGTAAGTAGGTGACTACCTATACCTATTCAGTACTACTCATGCATCGCTAATTAAAAGTCTACTAATTACCAACACTACGTCTTAAAATAATGATATATTTTATTGCATATTCCTTCAATAAATCTGAAAAGAATTTGGGTCATGTAACAGTTAAAAACCAGTTTTTATCGAAGTGGTGATAACGCATAAAACAACAACGCAAAGTTCAAAATTGCGTCAAAAAAGATTTTCCTGTTTTACCTGTACGAACACGTGACCGCGAATTACTTGTAAAATCGCTTTGGAACAGCGATTTGCCTTCCCCAAATGGCCACAGATAGTTTTAAAATGGCCGCTTAAAAACCAAAAATTCCAAATGGCTACAGATAGTTTTAAAATGGCCGCTTCAAAACCAAAAAATTTAGAGAGATATTTAAAATGATTTCGCAATATCAAACTATCAAATATGGAGTCAAAATTGTCCAAAGGTCTATGTACTTCTCGAAGTTTACTGCATCCTCTAATGAAACATGACACGAATACTACTACGTACAAAACAATAGGTTCTAAAAAACTAAATCAATATTTATTCTATTGTAGGTCTGTACCTACTCATCCATATTCCATTGTCCTGTTTTATTATTATTTATCTAACTTTTGTTGTTGCCACAGCAAAAAACTACAAATCTTCTCTTGCTCTGTTAGTCAGAATCTTAAAATTAGTCGAGTTACATAACCTATCCCAATCGCAGAGAATATTGTATTGACATAATCGCTTGAAAACAAAATGGTCGCGATTTTTTTATCAAACAACAGAAGCATGTCAGTCGTTTCACTAAACATTTGACAACAAAGTATAAATTGCATTAACAAAAGATTTTACAATAAAATCCATAATACCGCCCCCACCTTCGCCTTTCACGTGTAACAACCACGTGGTTGGCGCGTAGAATCAAAATGGCCGCGGTTAGCTATTACAAAGTTTTTTGAAATAATTTATTTGTTTCTTGAATACATTTTCTCTCTTTATTAATAAATATTAAAACTTAGAATAATAGCTCAGACAAAAATGTCTTTTGACTGAAAAGCTTGAGTCTCAGACAGATAATTATTTTCGTAAGTATGTATAATCTCAACACAATGAGTGTAGGTATGAGTAGGTAAGTAGGTGCCATTAGCAGTCGCGCCGCGCGTCTAAACAAAAATGGCCCGCTTTGATTGTATACGTACATACGTAGCTGAATGTGGTAGGTCAGGGTGTAGCATTAGGAATGACTCAGACAAGGCTAAAAAGAAACGCGAAGTCATTATTTGAAAAAAAAATACATTATTTTCCACTCCTTTAAGTGCTATTTATTCATAAAACTAAATAGGCGGCCGATATTGATCGTGTATTTTGGGTTAAAAGCAGATAAACTCGGGGAAAAGAGATAATGTGCATTGTTTTCATAACAGCCATGTTCAATGAACTCCTATTTATCGCAGCCCACGATTGGGCGCCGACAATAAAGTCTATGTTTACGTCAAAAGAAATGAAAAATATAGATGTGGATTTAGAATGTCGATATGACTAAAACAGGTTATAAGGACAAGCAAAAACAGACGAAAGATAAGTTTGTCTGGCTTCTAAAAACACCAGAAATTTCATTCGATGCCAGAATGAGAACACAGTTCGAAAATCGATTACAAAAGCAAAATCTCCAAAATATCGGATCTCTAACAACCTACAGTAGGGCGGCAACACACTAACTCATTCGGTGTAGCGGTAGTCCATGGGTGGCTCCGATTGATTACAATTAGATGATTCGTCAGCTCGAAATATATACTCTTATGAGGACTTCCAGAACAGTCTTGATACTACTAAATTAAAAATTCATAGACGAGGTGCAACAGTCCTAATAAAAAAATGCATACATGGCCCAAAGACTTTTTCTGCATAAACGGATGACAATCTTTTGGTAAATACCTCCTAAACATGTCCTAGACAAGTAGGTATCCATCTTGGTACTAATCAAACAGACTTGAATAACACGATTGATCGCCGATAATTGAGTTTGAATGTCTCCAAAAATTGGAAACCAACCAATCACAATTGACGCCCCCAGATTTTAGACCTAAGACTGTGAATAGGTACGCCATACTAAGTTCTAAAAGCGTAGGTTGTAATGTACTCAAAGCTAAAAGCGATTAGGATAATCCTCCTTGCCTAATCTGCATGAAAAGAGTGCCAGTGCCAGCAGACGGAAAAATTTAGGTAAGCATGTTCTTCATATGTATATGATCAACAATAAATTCTCTCAACTACAAAAATCAATATCCGGGATATGCTCTAAAAAAATAATCAGAAATGAAACTCCTCAAGAGAAAATAAATGCATAAGAACATTTCATAACAGCATTACGTTAACAGTAGGTGTTACAGGCATAATTATTTAAATTGAATAACAATGGAATGAAAAGAAAAAAAATGTATTCCAATAGCACCTGATTCCTTACTGCGCCACAATACTATTTATGTGTTTGGCACAAAATAGGTAGGTATTCATAAAACGGTCGAGTTCAGCGACCGTGCGTCCGTGGTCTCACCTTCATAGATAAACGTCATTACGAATAGAGCAGGCGGGCGGGCGACCGCCGAGGCGTGTTCGTAACTCCGCCGACGTTGAGGCAGGCTCAGTACCGCCTTGTGTTACAAATTGGGGCACTAGCAACCTCACACTCCTACGACCATATAGACCTACCACAAAAACACAATACAGACCTCGGTGAAACTACTGAACTACTGACCACAAACTGGCTTTAATTGTTCCACACCATTATGTAGCTCACAAAAGAACTATAAATAGAACGAATTATCCAACATCAGCTTGAAATAACTGAAAGAAACATCTTAGTAAAGGCATGTCTGTACCTAGACTGAAACATACAAAGTCAGACAGTTACCATCGATTCAAGTCAGATTATAAACATTATATATTATGGTTATTTTAATGCTCTTTAGAATAACTCTTAATAAGGATACAGAGTTTAACCTTGAAACCCAATCTAGCGGTGTGAATTTGGCCACCTCGTCGCCTAAACGCGATCATGTTCGAAGAAACGAGCCAGACAACGACCTAATTTTTGAATGTCCAATTAGCTAGGGAGATAACATATTTAAGTAGCGTTAAATCATAAAAACATTAGCGATAGTATGTTTCAAAGACTGTATCTAATCTTGTGACGTTGCGTCATAAACGCTCAATAGTTGTTCGTATACAAAAACGCTTTCGACTGCCTGTCGGCAATTTTTCGCCGTCCCGGACCTGCCTCAACATGAAACCGAACATTCAAATACGTTCGGTACTTTTCCATGTATTATCTTATCACTTTTTGATATTTGATAACTGTGCTAACGTATTTTAGTGACAATTCGATAAAAATGCATACAAGTATCAAGACCCACGAAATCCTACGTGGTACATTATGTATTTTTGCAAGTAAACGATCACGAGGTTTGCACAGATGTATGAATCGCTTACAATGAAGCATTTGAGGTAGGTCTAGTACCTACTCAGATCTTTCAAGCCAGGTCCACAAAAACTTGAAACTGTATGTTAGTCCGTTCATAAATATTATATACGAGTTCCTTTATATTGCACACAACTTCAGACACTTTTTTATCGTTTATATTAATTGTCTATTGAACAGCGAGACAAGCATATAAGAAGTGCACAGCTGGAGTATAACTAAGCGCGGTTTTTAAGTAAAATTTCTGACACGTGAGGTTTATTAACCATCTCTGTCTTAAGAAAATCCGAAACTCCAACCACCTCCATTTACTTTTCAAGGAACATTATTGATCTAAGGATCGCGCCCGCACGAAAAATGGCCTAACATTTGCCCTAGAGAAAAAGTGGGCCATGTCTTTCCTTGCCCTTCAACCGGAGAGTTCAGGCCGGGTTCAAATGTAAGTCGTTAGATCACTACTGTATAATACAAAAGACATAAATAAATTAATATGCATGCATAGCTTGTTGTCTCTCTCGGCACATATAATAATATATAGTTTTTCGGCAGTAGGTACACATATCAACTACGTTTAGAATAAACAGTGGCGGGCTTGGTCCGCGAGCGATTACATCACTTCACGTATTTGCGACGCATTAATAAAAAATTCAAGACCAAGGCCAAACGGAACTTTATTTAGATCGAAAATACTTTCAATGTTTTCTTCATTACATTTTAACATCCGAATTCACTAGAAAACGTAATGTATTCTTAAATTTTATAATAATTTTATGATTGCTTTTGAATAGGACCATAAAGGATCAGTTAGGGCAGTTGCAAATATGAAAAAAGCAATGACGTATTCTAAACAGACTTTTAGAGGACCTATTGCCTGTGCCTACCTCAATACAGTTATTAAATTTTTTATTTGGTTCACTTTATAAGCAAATTTCAAGATTCGCATTGTTTTATAACCTCTTAAAAATTTAGAACCCTAAAAATTGTATAATAAAAATATTTTCAACAACAAATCTCGATTTTTTCTATTATATTATTATTTAAAATTATCAAACAACAAAAGCATCGATCAACTATTCTGAAAAAGAAATAAAAAGTGAAAGTGCCCAATAATAGTTTGGAAACACGCCAAAAAAAGAACTAACTATAAAATGTAAACACGCCATGTTTTTTGAGAATTCAAATTCGTATTCTATCGTTTAGTAACATAACTGTAATCTAATCATCATGTCAGACCACGTTGAGTCAAGCCTCGCAGATAGTATATGTTTGGGCAGGTCAGGATTTAATGAGCTGTGAAGCTTTGCCCAGGCAAATTCGGGAGTGGAGGTAAAAATAGGTAGTGTGAATGTGAAGGTGTAGTCTGGTTCTGTGGGGTGGGAGGTTGGAGTAGCGGGGATGCGCGGGCGGGGGGTGCGTCTAGACATCGGCCTTGACCGCCGCGCGGTTTCCGCGCGACCGAGGTCGCCGCGACCCACAGCCCAGAGACCGAGTGCGAGCAACGGTATATAGGTATACCGTGCTATGCTTCACGATATACCACTCTATAGGGGTGGATGAAAAGTTAAGGCCTGGGTAGTAAGTACATTTTCATGTTTAATACTAAAACTAAAGGACTTGATTGATTGTGAGGCAGATACGTCGATACTGTTGGCATCATCGGTGTTTAATATGTCTGATGTAGTTATAATGTATTCATGCACCAACTTATTACCATGAAAATGTCTAAAATACCTAGAATCAATACCATCTACACCGTCTACAATGTATGTCTATAAAAATTCGGTCGTACAACACAGTTGAGTGAGGAACGCGTCTCGCGGCTCGGTCCGTGAACTCGAGCGAGTTTCGACATTGCGCCGACATTGAGCCGGGCTAAATAACGCAGATAGCGAGGGGTCGACGACCGGCATCGCCCAATATCACGCGGACGATCGCAAGATTTGCAAGCACCTGCCGACGCCGCGTGGACGTTACATAACCACGCACCACTGCGACGACCTACCCCAATATGGGTCTACAGATACCATGCTCAACGCGCTCGAAGCGTTTGCAACACAGACACATAACACATTTGTAAAGCCTCTCAGCCAGCATTTAACTGACAACGACTCTTCAGACCTAAATTACCCAGGCATTTTATAATCAACTTAAATAGGTAAAACCTTTTAACAGGTCTAAACCAAGGCAGATTCCATCTAGCTCAGGGAACTAGCAAAAAGCAGACCAAAATCAAAGAGGCCACAATTTATGGATCGGAAATGATGCGAGCCAGGCGAGGCAGGGTGTGGGAGCGGGCGGGGTGGGGGCCGAATATCTCAGCGCGGGGTGACATTGCGCGGACGTCGACACTATGCCCGACCTACGGCACGGCACCGGCGCCCGCCCGCGCCGCTCAGCCCGCGGAAAAACGATGCCTCATCCGCACCACTACTTCGACTACACAAATTCACTAGACCAGAATATTCAGCGTGTGCGCAATGCGTATCAGCTTCATCAAGCAACTTTTTTATTCATGCAGACGCATGTTTTAACCCTCATTTGGGAATCTTGCGTGGATTGCCAGGAGACGGTCAAACACCGTTGGTATTAAATAATTCAGAGCTCGTCGCACTGTTACATAAAGTGACGCAATGCGTTTTCAAGATATTTTGTTTTTAAAAATGGCTGGCGATAAACAATGCAGCGTGCGGTGACGCAAATAACGAAACAATGAGTTTTGGTTACAGACCATTTTGAAAGAAAGTTTTGTATCTTATTTATTAGCGTTTTTGAGTAGATACTTTTTCGTTTTAACGTTTTGCAAAAGTCTGGGCCAGTGCTATAATATGTTACCTAAAATTATTGAATGATGTAAGGACAATTTATTTCAACACTTAAGAACAACAATTTTTGAGATCGTGATCCTTATTGTTACGTGATTTAAAAAATTGACTGCAGACCTGTAACTAAACTAATGTAAGTAAAAGCGGTCTTTATATTGTTTTTTTTTTTTCGATAGGACCGTTTTATCTATAATCTATTAAAAGAAGGCAAAATTACACGTTTTGATGTGTTAGAATACTTACATGCCTAATAGCAATTTTAATAACTTCGTATTTTATTTAAAGCCCTCGTTCAAACCAAATACACCTCCCTACTCGTGTTTAAAAACATCTATACTTTTTATTTTGTAGACTATATTTTAAATACCAAAAGTAAAGGTCACTGCGATATCGCTTATGACATATTACCTATTCGTAACATTAAAACAATTTTTCATTCTCTTGTTTGGAATATTACCATAACCCCTAGGTAGCAACATTTGTATAAGAACACTTGAGACTGTAATTTATCTTAACTCTTATGTACCGATGTAAGAGAAAACTTGCAATGACGCAGACAATTAATATGGCGTCACAATACAAGAGCTGCCTTTGTCTGGGACAACTGTCACGAGCGTCGATAAGGCAGGTAATATTATTACGTACGTTACATGCATTTATAATCTATTTTTAATATTTTTAAATAGAGCTTTGAAGTTTGAAGAAGGGCACAAATTGTAAACAAATAATATAATAATAACTACCAAGTACTTTGTAGAAAAACCAATTAAAATTTTAAATACACCACAAACACCGAACTCCGACGAGAGTGCATCCAACATTAATATTCACGATTGTTAACAAATCCGTAATTACAACTAAACATGCGTGATTAATTAACAATTAACAATACTACCCTCATAATGCAATGCAATTAAAATTTTGAACTTTTCGGAAACAATTGAATTTGTAACGGACAAAGTAAAGAGCAAAGACATTCGGAAAGATATTTTTAAAGGTCAGGAAGCAAATACTAATTAATTTCTAGTATATAAATTGTTATATGACCTAATAGATAAGACAGAACTATCAGAGTCAACAATCTAACAAACAGAATATGTAGATAAAAATATACAACAAGTAGGTGCTGAATACAGTTCAACGGCCATTCGACTTTGAAATGGCCAACAAAATGCAGTTTCGTTTATTATCGTCTATTTTGCGATACACACGTCTGCACGTGTAAACAATATTATTAGTGGAAATGCTTCCGAATCTAAATCTCACTGAAATATTAGGTATATTTTTTACATTTGTGTATAGGTACTCCGATAGTTTTTGTACTAAGATTAAAAAAATGGGTGACAGAATGTCCCATTTTAGATGTGTCTAGGAATGGTGTGGGCGGTTTTTACATTTTACTTTTTGATAACTAAAATAGAGACATTTGAAAATGAGAAAGAATTTTCGGTTTGAACATCACATTTAAATATTTTTTCTAGGATTTCACTGAGGCTTTTGACAGAGTCAACTTTTGAGGTAAAATTGTATGTACCATAGTGAGATACTAGAGATAATAGGCCTGTATCTATTTTAGTTGTTACGTACATACACACAAACATTGTATATAGAAGGTATCTAACAAATATAAACAACAGTCCTTATCACCAAACGTCACGTTTAAAGACATTCGTTATTATGTTTATTTGTCATCATGTTTTATTCCAATTTATAGGTCAAAGATCAAACATGGAAACGTAGAATTTTGCTGTCTTTTCGTTATCTTCGTGTACAAGCTATTATCATTTCATTCCAATGCTTAATTAGGTAGTGTGCTACGCCATTTTTAAACAACTTAAAAAAAGGAAGACGGTTTTGCTGTCAATGTCATAGCATATAAAATATGTATAACACAACTTTAGGACCAAGAAAAGTATTTTTGGTGCACCCAAACATAACGTAGCAATGTAGACATTGCACAAGATAACGTACTTCTGAATATGAAAGACCAGGCCTTTTTTATATTGATTATTTATCAAACAATAAATACCCAGAAGTTGCATAAACTGAAATACTCACATTGTGAGAAGATTCAATCATTTCCAATGTGGAGACTATATTGGAGAATAACCATGGCTCCTCTAAAGCGCACATTTTTATGTGTTTATTATTGAAAAACACAGCACTTGAACACTAACATCAGAGTTCAACGCACTCGGTACGTTTTTATAAAAGGTTATGGATTTTGCGGGTAGCACAGTGGAGGATAAGCTTGATGCGCGCTGAGCGACTCGCACGCACTGTGCGCACGCAATGCGTGTACGCAAGCCCCGCCTCGACGCCCCACCAGTAATCACAGAATACGCATGCGCCGCCCAACGACTCGCCACGTGCTTACCGCCTTTCAGATTGGTCCCTTCACATACAAACCGACGAATAAAGGCAAAACATTAATTTTCCTGAAGCGTTGCCAAGGGACGGCGTGCGCCATTGGTTGAGCGCGCAAACATCATTTTTTCAATATTATCAAACACATTAAACCTTTTTAAATGAAACAAACATTGCTAATTTGGAATTTTGTAAATGCTGTTGCTGAATATATTTATAACAACAACAGTTTACTTGCGAAAAAATTAAACAAAACGTTATGTTACGCAACAAAACGTTTTAATAAGATAATGATGAGACAAGTGTTAATTTTATTGCTTCGATAATTATAAATAACATTTATCTCTCATGTTTTGTACTAGTATAATAAATAGTATTACATTGAAGTGATCTAAATACTAGACGTTTCCAAGAAGATCATATTAAACGGATCGATAGAGAAACAGGTACAGCCATTTATTTATTGATCAATTTAAAAAGAAAGATATGTTATGATTTATATCACAGACTAGACTAGACGTTTAAGTCAATCTCCAGTATTCAACTTAAAAGCCAGTAGGTACCTACTTTAGTACATAAAAATATTTTAGCCTAATTCACCTAATTTACTTTTTTTGTCTGGAAATAATCCTCGGAGCAAGTCCATAAGTAAATTTGGCTAGGGTCACAAATCCAAGGGTCACACATTAAACCAATTTTCTGTTAATTATTCAAAGTGACATTATCAGAAAATTATCTTCGAAATAAATTATTACACGAGACCCTCGATTCGAGTAAAGAATTACCTACATTAATAGCCGTTAAAGCTAGACAGAAAAATGACCTACGATGGTGATTCTATAATAGGTAAGCTTTTAAAAGCATATTTTTTCAAAGCCATTATAATTATGTGCTCGCTTAATAAATTGTGATGCAATTTGAAAGACTGGCAGAGAATTAATCATCCTGTGATTTTACTATTAGAATAATATATAACCCCAATGGAGAACGCTTAAAAGCAATTTAAGGACTTTAAATACCATCATTAGCTTACAAGCAAGACGCAGAAAATAATACTAAAATCACTAGACGAAAACGAAATCCTGACACGTCGAGTCAAGGACGCTGCATCTCATAATTTACATACAAAACCTAATTCCAAAACTGAAGACGCTATAAATATATGTATCCCATAAGACCTAAGCAACACAAAGAAACTTTAAAACGGAGCACACAACCTTATAAGCACACGCTACAGGAATCTAAATTAACAAAAAACTAAACCTAGATCAGTTAAACGTTAAACAAAAGAAACAGTTAAATGGAGCTGAAGTTATAATGATGTCATAGACAAAAGGCAAGACAGACAGACAAAAACGTGATCTTACGTACGTAGTTAATTTGTACCTGCAGGATTTATTAATATTACCGTCTAGCCCAATATGAAACAGTGGCCTTGAGGTCCGTTGCCAACTTTGGCTCTCTACAATTATATAAATCCAATTACCTAATTCTTTTACTGAAGATACTGCTTTATCTGATTATTTATCGTCGACAATATTACGTATCGATTTCACGATTCATTATTTACCTACAGCACCTTTATTTGAAAACTGGGACGGAATAATTTCATAAGCACCAACTGCCAACTTGCATTAAGTCAAAGAGAATGTTATGGTTTCCAAAATCCCAAATTGTAAAAGCAAACAAAAGGTTTTAGTTATACGCAGGCTTTGTGAAACACAACCCAGACTCAGGACTCGTTAGTGGGGAATCTTTCGGCATTATCGATAAACATCCCGTCGGGCCCTAGGCTGTCTATGTATAGGTTGTCTTAGGGCAGGCACGCGGCGACGGCGCGCCGGGCCTGGCTGAATTTGTTAGCTTTTTTGGGGCTAGGGTTGACACCGCTGTCTTAAAATTATTTAACACTAAATCAATCTGAAGTATTATTTTCCCCACATTTTCGTATTCTAAATATCACTTTTTATCATATTTCGGTGGTCAATTTCAATGATAAAGTGGTTTAGATAAATAATGATATACTGAGACTGGCCATTACATTACATTTTGTTTCCATTGTGATTGAACGTATAAAATATATGCCAGCTTTTTTTAACTCTAATTAAATTTAGATTCAACAGTACCACAGTTTTTACTCAAACTTGTAATCGAATAAAAACATGAACCCTTTTAGGTTTTTGTGCGATTCCTGATCAGACAGACTTCCTGTGCTCTGATCTTACATTAATCATTTGCCTAAGACAGCCCTAATGTTTAATTGTGTGGGAGGAGGCAATTCGTGGAACAGCTTCTAATTGTATGTGTGCGTGTATTTCAAATACAAATAAAGTCTCACTTGTGTGCGCGCCGCCGGTTCATTGTCAAGGCCAACAGCCAAATCTCCCGCTCGAGCCCCCCTCACTCCCGCCTCACTCCACCCATAGTCAATTATTTGAATTCGCCGAAAACATTGGTCTGCTACGAGCATATTGCTCGGGCAGGGAAGCCTCCTACTTCGTAACATCTAAGTGGAGCAGCAATAGTTACCGAACTGCATAAACTATGAACATTTTGGTTGTAGTCAGACTTCTTGCTTTTGGTTTGGGTCTGTGGTTGCCGCCGACGCGATAATCGAGTATTTTTAACGTTGCATATCGCATTCCGCCAGTTTTTTATCTACGGTGTGGCCGCTGCGTTTGTGTGAAATCTTAATGCAGTAAAAACAACACCCGCTTGCATCTATCGGTCTAGACTAGACGCTAAGACTTCACTAAAAGGTGGCGATAGACATCACGTTTTTTCGTCAAGGCCCGTCGCATTAGTTCGTAATGCAGTTTGATCACAGATCTATGTAAATTGTGTGACTAAGAAACTGTCTGATATGATATTATATAATTGTTGTCAAGCGAGATAAAGGTGGGTAGGTATATTAAAACAAATAAACTAATCAATATGTGTATGTGGATGGTTTTAGTTTAATATGTTTGACATCCTAATGAATTAGTATCGAAAATGATCGCGGAAGCATTAACATAAACTAATTATTTTATTATCTTTGAAACCTGCCCTGCCCGTGACCAGAGTAGTCTTGTAACCTAAGGTCGGTTGATATCAATGTATCATCTGCAATTAATTAAAGATGCGAATGCAAACTGTTTTGTATTATTAAAACAACATCGAGGCATTAACTTTAGTTTACAGCAATAAGTAGAAACTGATATATTTGATGAAATCCTTTATCTGTGTAAATAATGTATAAATAACTTAATTGGTCATATAAACAGTATAGACTCAAAACTTTAGGATGACTATAAATATTCATAATAATTGAACTTGCACGGTATGGAGGCCAGCCCATGTGATAAAAAATATTACTGGCTCTTATCGCAATTATTGCATCTTGCTTATTACGTAGTGCCAATCATATAAAAACTCGTGTAAAGAAGAGTTAAGGATATGAATTATATCTAACATTGGTCCTTCTGGGATGAATCTCTTTCATATACCAATGGAAGATGTCATCATCATTTCTGATAAGTATATTTCAACATATTTTGGATGTGCATAAAGGAATGTTATACAGCTAAATTGAAGAAAGTGATTCTTATAATATTCGAGGGTCCTTACAGCAAATATTGCAGCATTTATAAACATAATTAAAACAAACAAGAGGAAGGTAAAGCTGCTAAAAATATGTGTCAGAGCATGGAAAGATTGAGTCGATAAGTCCAGTCAAGGCCGCGTTATATCACCAGCGTTTGCATCACGTTGCAACAAAAAATGATTAGATAGAGTAATCGCTGCAAAAATATACAAACCACTTTCGTTTGCAAAATAATATTCGTAAAATGTTAGCGTAGATACGGACGGACTATTTCCATTTTGGTCCTTTTTTAGTCCTTCGGCACAAATTAGGACCAACAAAAATAACGTCCATAAGAAAATGCATCCTGGTAGGTACTCGAAATATCAATGAGGTACACCAAAACTTGAACCGGCAAAAGGAACAGATAAACAAAGAATCTTATTGATGTAACTCAGAGACTATTAATAATACAGAACGCACCAAAGAATGGCCTCTTTGATGCGTATGGATTATGGCTTACACGAACCCGCGATAAAAACGAACCGCGGTATCAAATCGACCAGGATTATTTACGAAGCGAAAAAAAAATTTAGGCAATAAATATTTTTATGTCCTTAAAAATCAATTCCGAATCTTAGGACCAAAATATTATGGGCTGAAATCGCTCATAATATTTTACATTTGACGACAAGGATTTGACGGGACTACAAATTCCTTTTCCTCCTGAAAGTCCTTAGACATTGAAATAAAATTATTATAGACTAAAAAAACATTAACAATTTCGGCAATTAGCGTCAATATGAGATAAGAGAACGCGAGATGAAAACATCGAACTCACTTCAGCACCTCTAGATAAATATAGATTGTACGACACCGGAAAAGCTTGGAATTGATACAAATCGTGTTGAGATTTTTTCTGGTCGCGTTTAGAAAATAGATGTTACGCACAAGGTAGAAATTGTTAAGAGGCGGGCAATGGTTGGCGGCGCGATCGATCACGGGTTGGGGCAGGTCGGACACGACGCGCTTCACGTGTTGAGCTGTTTTGGACCGGGCCTACCACACTAGGAATTTGGTAACTCTAAGAAAATTTTATGAGCATAGACTCGCCGGTCCTAGTGGGCGTTAATTTTTGATCGTTATTAGAAATTGAATGCACATTACATTTTACACAATTTTTGGTGGTATGAAAGAATCTTTTTAGAATATAAGTCAATAAAAAACTTATTATTTTCTAATTTAAGACCTTGATAACAAATAAATCAAAAACCATGCATTATTTATATTTTTACAACACACATAATTTATAATAAACATTCCGGCGCGGCGATTACTTTTTTTTAAATACATGTTTCAAAAGTTTTAGACATTACGTTACGAAATAACAAATTACCACTTCGTATAAGAAAAAATGGGTTTTCCTTAAAATCCTGGGAATACTACGATTTTTCTCAAAGGTATTTTATATTCACAGTCACAAAATATTTAACAACAAGAGGAAATATATTATACCGGCGCGATAAATATTTGGCGGTCCGGCGTGTAGCTGTTGATAAAATGTTAGCCTAGGTCAAGGCGAAATTCTGAACATAAAAAACCCGGTATTCACAATAAAACGCCGGTTATTATTGTAAAAGATAGAAAACAAAACATTAAATGTACGCACCACATCCTCCATCTCCATCCAGTCCATGTCGGCTTGTTATTGTATGTCTAGGTTAGCTTAGAAGTCTGGATCTAGTGCTGCGCGAAAGTACTGCGCGTGGCGACGTTCGGTACACGAGTGCAGCGTCGTGTAGTGTGTGTTGCACCGAAAATTCGTTCCCGCAGCTCAGACCCGCGCCCCGCACCGCACCCCCGGGCTCGCAAAATTTTCGAACTTCGAACGAATCGCGCAACGCCATCTAGGGGCGATCGGCGCCCCATTGCCTCCGTGTGTGGCCTTGAACTTGACTGTACACGTCGCGAGCGACCCACTTTTGCGGCGCGTCCCCGCGCCCCGCCGGCAGTCGCGCGCATTGTCACGGCCGAGCCACCTGAATGGATCTTAGTCGACATAAGGCGTATATTCGCGTGTTCGTTTCGAACACTCTCGTTTTCACCGTACTGTATTACGTCACGATGCACGTTACATCGCTGGATTATCTTGCACACGTTCAGCGCGGCCGATAGCAGGGCAGAAACTTCTCACGAATGTTATAACGATGTGAGTACTACTTTGCTGATTTGTTGTTTCCTTGTTACGCGATCTATTGACATTGTTTTGATGTTTTTTTCTAAACTTATGTCTTGGCTAGTGATACATCAGATAATTGAATAACGAGACATAACAAGGTTCGGCCATAGAGTATTTTATCACCGCCATTTTCTTTCTAGTGTGAGAAATTTTTGGGAGATTCTTTAGTAGGTACCTATATGAATTATGAAAGTTTTCTGAATTCTACTTTCAGAACTTTAGCTGTCGTGTATCCCTGATTACAATCACGATTTATGGTGACGAGTTTGCTGACGTAACGGGCTGAATGTTTCAGATGCTGAACTTCGGAGCAGTGATGGAGCATCGTTATCAAGTACTGGGCGCGTGGCACGGGGTCAAACGCGGAAAATGATCTGAACAGCACGTGGAACATCACATATGCATGATTACAAGGCAAGTACTAACAAATTTTTACTACATTCATAGTAGTAGACTAATAATTATTCTAACATAACATTAAAATAAATCGTCAAGTACACAAAATGGTAGAAGCCTAACAAGACCCAAATCTCACTACTAGACAGACGAAGGTAAAACTACTTAGAATCATTAATTACCAAAGAATTAGGCAGCTTGTGTTTAACGACAAGCATTGTAGTTTATACCCTTATACAAAAAAGAAAACAGAATCAGGTATTGAGATATTACCACATAAAAGTAGTCTGGAAGAAATGACCAGACAATCAAAAGCAGCCAAAAAAAAGTTTTGTAGTTTTGTGACAATTTGCAATAATGCCAATAAATAAATAAAATAACAATATAATCAAAACATATTCAATGATTTCAGGGAAAGGCCAGCATTTGGTGCAGGAGAAACAAGAAAAATGGAAGAAAGGTAAATCAATTTGTTTACGTAATACTTCCCTACAGTGACATGACGACGAACGTTGACTCAGATTAAGGTCAGTCAATAAACGCTACGCTGCAACAAGATTGCACTGCCACCGCATTTTAATCGGCCGATGATTCAATTGTTGCCAACTTGAGTAACAACTTCATAATATTTATTTAACTCGTAACTAAATTTAGATTTGTCAATTTTGTATTCTGAATTATTCGATCCCTAATATTATGAAATGCTAATAGTTTCTGAATAGAAACTATTCCATTCAATAAATTTTATTGTAAATTAACTTTATAATTTAGAAAGACTGAGTTTAAGAAAAACTCAGATCAGCTTTCTCAGTTCAATCACGTGAGGAAGTCGTTATTTAAAAATAATATATAAACATAGTTTCTTTTTGATACCTTTTTACGATTAATCTACTCCATCAACCTCCTTAAAAGTTTGTGTAATTTTAAAAAAGTTGGAAGAAAACGAAGCGCTCTTCAAAGCTAGTAATAAAAAGAAGTCGGTTAAATTAATAAATGAATCACAAAAAATAAACGTTTTGTTGACATAGAACCTAAACGAAGTTCGCCATAAAATTTACATATATTTAGAGGGACACACTAGCAAAGTATTCTATTTTCGTTTGACGTTTCAAAAGTAACTTTACTTTTTTATGTAATAGGAGGCAAATGAGCATACGTATCACCTGATGGTAAGTGATCAGCGCTGCCCATTGACACCCACAACACCAGAGGTGTCACATGCGCTTTACCGGATTTTTAAGAAGGACGCCCGTTTATCGCTCAAAATATCGTTTCGGAAATACCGCCACCGAAATATCATTCCAAAATTTTGCTGTCTCGAAAATAGCAAAGTTTAAAATCAGTTGCTTTCTATAAAATTCGTAAAGTCTATGAATAATTCCATTCAAGTAGTACGACCTAGTTTTAGTAAAGATTGTGTTCGCAAGTTTAAAAATATGTAACCTGTTTTCCGTAGTCATTGTCTGTGAAGTCAAAAAGTTAATTTGAGTCATCATGGGAAAATAGTGTTTTGTAAAAAGTTTATTCATTAGAAACAACAATGGCTGGTCTTAAAACTTTGACTAGAGCCTTTAAAAATCAGTAATTTTATGGAATAGGAGGCACACGAGCAGACGGATTACTTGATGATAGTGATCTGTGCCGCCCATGGGCACAGGCAACACCAGAGGACTCAAAGGTGCGATGCCAGCCGCTTAATAAGGAGTACGCACGTTTATTGCAGGTTTTGAATTGCGTGTTTCAGATGGAGAACCTATCAGCAAAATGGGGAAGACATCTTCATGTGATTCAAGCGGATATACAGACAGCGAGTAAGGGTAGCTCGCCGCACGACCATAACCATATCCGACCGTAAGCCGCAAATGCTCCGTGCGAATGCCAAGAGCCAATAGACCACCACAAATGGGGTTCAATAGGGCCGATGTTCAGCCTGGAACAGGAGGCGGAACGGGGTGGTTTTCAATCATCAAAAGTCTGACACTCTCTCAGAGAAGAGAAATTTAAAGAAATTTCCCCATGAATGAAAAAAATCAGGGGCCAACAGTCCTAAGTAGGGGATAATAGACAACAAAATGAAAAACATCAGTGATGGCAACAAAACACGCGTGAACTGTCCAAGTTAAACTATTATTTATATTTTCAGCTTTGTATTTTTAAGAGACTTTTTTTAAGTAGCTTCAAAATCTTTTTTGTTTACGTACACCTTTAGTTGTACGCAGTCTCTAGAATACTAGTCTAAACCAAAGACCTTGATTTACTGAAAATAACAACCGACGCATATTAATTGGAGGACAGCTCTACTCGTATTAGTTTTAAGTCACGACGGGACTCTTATTCATGAGCAGCGTGAGTGTCGCGTAGTCTTTCAATCGGCTTCGCTAATAGTAGAGCTACAAGCAGCTTTTCTCAGTTAATTCACACGAAAAAGTCGTTCGTTACTAACAATAAATGTAGCATGTCTTACGATATTTAGTGTACAAAAGCAGTTCCACTTGCCTTCAAAAATCGATGTATGAAATTAGATTAATCTCCAAACCAATACTTTACAGTAGAACCTTCACGACAACTGCGATAAAATTACACAAGGCAAGTTCATCCCATTATTTCACATTATATATATGTAAGTCAAAGTAAACATTTGTTTAGGACTAACAGACAAGTAACAACTAAAACAAGCTAACTTTGGATGAACCTAACTACTAAAATAGGATCTCAAAAAGGTATATCTTCTAAGGAATAAACCTTGGTAAATATCACTATGACTGCACGGTTGGTGCGGTGGCTGGGCAACTGGCTGCCGTGCAACGTGTCGCTGGTTCGATTCCCGTACGGAACAACTCTTTGTGTGATACACAAATTTTTGTTCCGGGTCTGGGTGTCATGTGCATGAAAAAATTGTATGTTTGTAACCGCACCCACGACACAGAGAAAATCCTACTGTGGGGCAACGTTTTATGTTACTATGTTTAATATATAAAACAGAGTCGCTTTCTCTGTCCCTATGTATGCCTGCTTATGTATGGTAAAACATTTGAAACTACGCAACTGATTTTCATGTAAGTATAATAAGTAATAACATTTTATTTTATTTTATTTAGAACGGAAAACTTACAGTATTAGCAACTAACAAAAACAACAACTTATACAACTATTCACCAATTACATGTGTTCGCATAGGTTCGCATTTATTTATCTATAAGAGCATGCTTGAAAGAGAAAAATAAGTAAAAAAAATAGATTACGGATTATAGCAAACATCAAAAGAAAACTATGTTGTTTCACTATTATTTTTAATTACATTTAATAAATACTTAGTGGAAAATATTCGTATTAGTATTGAACCCGTGCGGAGCCGGTGCGGGTCGCTAGTAGTTGAATATACTATAAGTATAGGTACATACAGTGTATATAAACTAAGTACATCTGAGCAACTGATACACCGTCACCGATAACTATCTACTGATTATGCTTATTGAGTTTAGTTCTTATTGTTAATGATAGAAAAATATAATAAATTCGAATAATATAGGTAATAGGTAAAGAGGTCCTATAATTGTCTGCCTCATTTTTAAAATGCTTAACTTTTGCTTATGCTTCAATACATTAATGTATAGAACGCACAGGTGCGTCGAGGGCACACAGAGTAGCGTAAGGAAACGCACATACGCGTCGGGGGCACTGGATGCGTTAAGTAATTTTATGTTTATTTCAGAATGCAAATTAAAGAGGGGATGGCTGCTAAAAAATACACTACATGTCAAATTAGTCTAGGTTTTAAATACGGAATTGAACTGAAAACGTATGATGACGGCAAATCACAATGCATTTTTTTAATCATCACGCGTAAAAGTCTACTTCGGATCTACACGCTAGCATAGGAAAAAGAGCTTCCCAACAAACCTGAACCTTTTAAAATACACCTTACAATATTCCTCCCCCATCATACCTAATTCTCAAAAAACCCTGCCTCCAAAAATCCGGCAACGCATTTTACCTACGGGCGGCGCCGATTGCTTGCTATGACGTGACCAGACTGCTCTCATATATATTACATAAAATCCAAACTATCACATAAAATTACCATTATAGTTCTAAATTCAAAAGTGTAAGTAAATTATTACTTTCTGCAACTCTTGATTGCTTGGTAATTGAGCTTTTCTCTTTTGAATCACAGAAATAAGTAATTATTTTCAAAGAATTTATTTAGCACATCACGATATTTTCTATACAAAAAAAATATAAATACATTTCTTTCTTCTATCACAGACAGGTATTAGAAACACGCATACTGTATGTAGGCATTATAAAACTATATAATTATTTATTATGCTAATCTCTGTAATTGCCGGTGATATGGAAAAAAAATTGGCAGTCCAATTAATGAGGAAGGTTATAGGCTATCTTACATCACACTGGTAAATTAGAGTCACAAGTTGAACATGTGTGGACCATGGGGACAAACTATGCCACAGCTTTGGATAGGACCCCATTTCTGCTATCCAGGAAGCCAGGCCATGGACCATTAAGACAAGGACATGAAAAACAATAAATTACGCTAAAAATAAAAAAAAGTATAAGAAAAGTCAATACTGCCTCAAAACACCCTGTGTGTATATTTAAAACTATTGCATTTTTAATTTTTTCAAATGCTAACATAATTTTTTTGACAGTTACGTTACTAGTCCGAGAGGATCCAATGGATGCAAGTGGCGAGCTGATATTCAACGTCAAGAAGTAAGGCAGTGTGTTCAGTTTTGTGACTGAACACACCATCACACATATCCCCCGCACTAGTATTTTCTGCTGTGTGATGGGTGTGTTTACAAACATATAATTTCCACAATGAATCCACACAGTTGTTTGGTGTGGGAAAAGAACCTGCAACATGTTGCACCACAGCTGGCTGCCTAACTACCATATCTACTATGCGGTATAATTTATTATCAATTCAAAGAAGGAATAATATGCAGGGAAAATCTTATATATACATATATGGCTATCACATAAATAAATATTATGGTAACTATTATTTAACTGGGGATAAATGGCATAAAATGCTTAAATTTTTACTATTTTTTTTATGTGTATTGACACTATACTTGACTAAAAGCCAAATAAGAGACTCAATAGTCAGCAGTCTCTCTTGCATTGAACTGAATAGGTAACAGTTGACAGGGAAAAAAATTGGCCACTGTTCACAAACTTGCCTAAAATAAATTTGTGAAATTTTAAGATTGCTCTCCGCATTGTTCCTACATTGAGCACAATATTATGCGAATTAAATAATGTATTGTGATGGTGAGCTTGTAAAATAGTTTTTTTTTTTTAAAGAGTCACCATGGAACTTATTGTTTGTTTTTCTCTATTTGATTCTACACTTTGGAACGAGCACCCTGCTTTACTGACAAACTGACTGACAGACTACTATTCTATTTTGATATTTTAAAAGTCCATGTTTACAGTTTGATTGTAATGAATGATTTTGATTTGGTTTTTATTGCAACTTAGATGGCTATATTGACATTTCAGATTAAGAATTACAACATTTATAAAAAAGAATGTAGCCAGTATACAATATGCACAGTTCATATGTATTTTTGTGACTTAAAACCAGTAGAACTTTTCTCATTTAATTCATTTAAGTTGTTATTTTGAATAATATTTGTCTTTCTCACAATAGTTAGTATATAATAATAATAAAAACTTACCTTAGCAATCACGGCTATTGAATATTGGTTGCATTTCACATATTTCTCCAGAATTCATAATAGCGTTGAAAAGAGGTTTATGTCGAGACATAGCAATATTGCCACCTGCAAATTCAATAAGTTAAACAGAAAAAGTAATGGTAACATATAAATGACTTACTTTTTTTATTACTTTTTTTAAAGAACAATATATTAGTTTCATTATATTTCATGCTTTTTGAAAGATGAGAGATGAAAGATGTTTATGTTCATAAATGGCAAAATAAATTGATAATGTGATGTGATTTTAAGAAAAAAAAAAATCTTACTTACACTTAAAAGATTGAAATATGAAATCTCATAGGGGACACTTCAAACTTTGTGTTGTTTACAAACACCTCTCACCCGCTCTCTGAAAAATTGTTACACTCTTCTTAATGTTAAATTCAAAACACAATACAATACTTACTTAATTTGTTATAGCAAATCCATTTTTCATACAAAACTATACTATTATGTAAACACATATATATCTTGTGAAATTTTGTCACCAACACTTACATTTTATTGAAATAAAATTGATAATTCAAAATCTTGTAAGTACGCAGTTGAAGAGTTTCATTTGATACCTTTAAAGTTTCTAATTAGAAAGAATATTTCTGGAAAATTATAACCAGAGAACTGTCAAAGTGATCCAAGGCTGCAGTTTCTGAATTTACGATTTTAGCGACGTATTTATGTTACTAAACTGAAGAAATAATTTCCTTATTTTTTCTACTATCTTACTTTTCACAAGATATGCACAGTTATCATCAAACACTAAGCTAGAATCGATTAATAAGGTTATAATGCTGTTATTTATCCACTTGCACTTTCAAGTGAAAAGTGCATTCCAATAAAACTTATACGTATATGTAAGCAATGCAATTGATTACACTGCTTACACTTGTATAAAATAATATGGTTCTTTCACTCTCATGCTACGTACTAAACAAAAACAAAAAAACGATATTGGAACAAAACCTTGTGTTGCTATTATAAAACTTAAACGTCAGAATGACATTTCTGAAATGTACGAAATTCCAATTTAGTTAACGTTTTAGGTAAAATCATAACGTGCAATGATATGTAAAATAGGAAAACAAAGAATAATTAAGTTAATGAGCAATTAAAGTTTACAATTATTATGTAAATAAGTAATATGTTTATTAAAATGGCAACAAATAATTACATTTCCCGCCACGCAGCATCCTTAAAAAAAACCAATTATTAATAATGCTATTTTTAAATTTCTCACATCCATTTGCATTCCTAATTGATCAAATATAAGTCTAATATGGTGTTTAATGTACCATTTCTATGTTTAACGTGTAATTTTTAATTTTGTGTATTATATTATCTGAAACTTTGTTCTTGAATTACGAAATACGTTCGGTTTCCAATCGCTACTGACGTGTAACTTATCCTGGCAACTTTTTCGCAAAAAGCCGACGACGTTTCTCATTTCGGGCCAACTCATCGGACTTTTTGACATAGAATATGTTTGTTTTCAGTTCTTTATGTTATGAATTGTGACTGAATAATTGAAGATTAGATATATTATTTAATTAAAAACATGGAGGTACATTATCTCGTGTTTGTTTTGAGTGTATTATGGCATGGGACTGACGCGATCATGTGGAGCCTCGCGCCCAATACACAGAAGTGTTTGAAGGAGGAACTCCACGCTAACGTGCTCGTGGCAGGAGAATACGAAGTAACAGAGGTTGCCGGACAAAGAGTCGACTATATCGTAAGTTGTAAAGATGATTTTTGGCAAAAGTCCATCCACCATACGGCGCTGATATAACTGTAAACCTGATGATTTGTCATGTTGTAACACTAAAAAGATCCTTAAAATATCAATTTCCGGCGGTCTGATCTTAAATCTTATCTATAAATAAGTTGTATTTGTGTCACATTAAATGTCCACCACAAATGCCATCATAATAATTTTGATAGAGACAAATAATTTATAAAGTCAAATAAGAATCTAACAAAAACATCGTCTATTAGCTACTAATGTCGTATTCGTAAAGAAAATCGTAAAATGGACCTATTACCTAAATTTCAAGTCACATAATTTACAAATTAATAGATATATTTAACTTTTTACTTGACAATGTAATTCACAGTTGATTTTAATTAAGTGGAACATAATAACATGATAAGGTTCTTATTGCTAAAACAACAATGTTTTTAATTCCATCATTGGCAGTATGATGTGTGCCTTGCCTTTAATCTTAATTTTTTTTAATAATAATTTAAGTACATGCTATTGAATGGAATATCTGGAAAAAGATGTGTATAGTGAAAAGTTATTTGCCATTTGTACTGAATCTAGAAGTGGCTTTATACATATATAACTCTAATAATTATTGTATTGTTCAATAAATCCTTGTTAGAATATTTTTTAATATGTATCACCTTTTTTTCCTTTTCCAGATTCGTGACTCCAAAGACCACATATTATCACAAAGGGATTCCATATCTAAGGGAAAATTCACATTTGTGACAGAAACTTATGACACATTTGAAGTCTGTTTTATATCTAAAGTTCCTCCTGGTAAGATTTAAAGAGATTTTTAATTAAATTTACTATATACAGCCTACCAATATGAAGTATAATAAAATATAGCTGGGAATTAAACATTGTTGTAATTAGCTGTATAAAAGCAAAAAGATACAAAAATAAGTAGTGATTTTCCGAGAACCAACCACATCCAAATTAGTTCAACCATTTATTAGTTACAGACAAACATAAATAAGTACGGACAAGTTCTAATTGAGAACATACTTACTTGTTTTTGAAGTTTATAAAATAATAACAAACATTCTGAGAACATGATTTTTTTACCATTTTTTATTAAATAAAATGATGGTATAAATTACAGTTATTTTTTGAAAGATTTAATAAAAGCTCTATTGTAACTTCTTCAATTACCTATGTCATATCTTTTAACCATGGTATAATTTACGAACAAATGTAAATATTCTTTTGTTTGTTATTCAACACAGCTGCTGTATATTTCTTAAGTTAATAATAACACACAAGGCAATACCCATAAATACTTATATATTATAATATATTAATTTATAGATCAGGTGAATTCATAGTTTTGTTTTAACAAAATAATACAAATTCAACACATTAAATAACATTAGGCTATGGTATATCTATGTACTAGTCATTAAATTTGTGAAAAGAAATCCTACCAGCACAAAAATTTGTTAGTATTTATGGATGGTTGGTTGTAAAACTTTTGAATAGCATTTAAATATGCAATGGTACAGAAAGGAGAAAGAGGGAATAAATTATTGTGTGAAATTGAAATAACACAGGGTACTATTCACTCTGAAGCAAAGCCACTGGCAGAAACTCTCTAGTTACTTATATATAACAAAAAAGTTACTTACATAAAGGCATTTTACTTTAATTAAACTAATTAATGTTATATAGTTGAACAATATCCTTCCAAAAAGTTAATTCCACTTAATCTTATATATGTATTCTGTTACAACTTAGCCAAAAGAAATTGAATAAATAGGTACAATGCTTAGCCCATTACTCACATAAAAAAACTTCGAAAAAACCTATTTAAATTAAAATATCCTTTATTTGCTACTTACAGAACGCCGTGGCGTCTCACAGGATGTAATGCTGGATATCAAAATCGGAATAGAAGCTAAAAATTATGAAGGCGTAAGTATTTTTCGTTATTTAATTTACAATCATCCTTTTTATTCGGTCTTTACTCCATTTCTGTATTTCTAGATTTTTTTCAAGGAGTTGTGCTTTTATTACTGGCAACTTGTCTGATCTGATTTTTTATATGGCAACATTCAATTTGTACTGTAGACTTTTATTTATGTGTATATATGCTAATATGTATTTTCTTGATTATCGGTGACCACAACCTCCACTTCTTCAGAACTCTTGGGTAATATTGTGTGGGCTTTGTGTGTGACTAACATGTCAACCATGAGTTGTTTTGAGCATGTTGTAACATTGACATATTTTATTAATAACTTTACAACTATAATCAAATCTAAGTTACTGTTATATTGACCACTAAAGAAAAAATAACATAAAATCTGCACTTCTCCCCACCAATAATCATATTAATTCCTATTTTTCGCGATCTTTTTTTTTTTACTTACATAACAATACATTAAAAGGTATCCTTTCCAAGTTGCATGAACTAAACCGCGTCAGTGATAAGTCCTAAATGGTAACTTCTTCTGTAGATTGGTGAAGCAGCTAAACTGAAACCAATGGAACTGGAACTGAAGAGATTAGAAGACCTGTCGGAAGCTATAGTACAAGACTTCACGCTAATGAGAAAGAGGGAGGAGGAGATGAGAGACACCAATGGTAAATATTCATTTTTTATATCCATTTTTCTTTATAAAATATATAATTTTTTATAGGAGGAACAAACTGATCACTTGGTGGTAAGTGACAATCAGCGTCGCCAACATCTCATAACAATGATGATAGAGTATGAAAATTAAAACATATTATACTTAGTCAGTCCTGTGTCCTATAAGAAAAAAGATACAAAAATAACCTAAGCTTAGGAGTTACAGATCGTTACGTCACCGCTCAATATAAATTGGAACAAATCGTGACGTCACACGATATTTGTATAAGTACTTTGTATGTATGCGCCGGTTTTTGTAAGGCCTTAAAAGTCTGGTCGAGTTGATACCGATTTGTGCCGTAATTAGATTGTCACTTGTACGTACCTATAACCGACATTTAAAAGAAGAATTAGGCTTTAAATAACATGCTCGACAGACATATTTACAGAGGGATTATGTTTCATTTGCAACTATAATAATATAGAACTAGAATACAAAGGACATGATTGACACTTGAAAACAAGCTGTATTTTTGATGTTCAATTGTAAAAATAATTTCTAAAACACTCATTCTTATCATAGTCAAGGTCAAAATCATTTATTCCAACTAAACCAGAAATAGGTACTTTTGAAACGTCAAAATAGAATAGTAGTCTGTTTGTCAGTGAAGCTAGGTGCTCATTCCGAATTGTAGATTCGAATGGAGAAGAACGAGCAAGAAACTGCATAAAATTATGAAATAAACTAACAAACGTTATTGTAATTTTGATCATAGTTTCGTATGTTTTTCTGTTTCAGAGTCCACAAACAACCGTGTTCTATTCTTCAGTGTTTTCTCAATGGCATGTCTCCTGGGTCTCGCCACGTGGCAGGTTCTCTACTTACGCCGGTATTTTAAGGCCAAAAAGCTTATTGAATAGCACAACACATATTTAGCCGCGGCTAAAGTTGCGTGCGGGCTCATAGATTAAAATTTGCTAAGAGGTTCCATGCGTCAAGTGTGTTTTACATGATCTCTTTTTTAGTCTTTATAATTTCAAAGTATTCAATTTTTCAAACCACTTTTGAAGATGTAAATAATGTTAATTTTTGTTATTGTGAAACTACTAATTTTATTCTAAAATGGTAGAAACCAAATCACATGATGGCAACACCGAATTCGATCAAATCCTAGTGATAATGAAATGTACCAGCGCATCACAACACCCCGCAAGCTACTTTAACCGCAGAATAGATCTTATAATATTCTTTATATTTAAAAGAATAAAAAGTTTGGAATACTTAATTCAGATTTATTATTTAATGATTTTGTTGTAAATGATTGCGTTCTTGTCTGTTTACGAATGTGGTAAATAATATATTTGAAATAATATTTTGTTTTATTAATGGTTTTTCTGGACCAACATTTTTGATTTAGTCCTACTTAATTGACAGACTATTGAACAAGGTACTTAAATAAAAGTCATAAAAAATCGGTAACTTATGTTTAATCTCGTAGAAACTGATTTAATCGGATTTTCGTAGGGTTCACAAGGTATCACTCATTGGAAGAGCAGTCTATTATGTAACAAAATATTGTACCTTTACATTCATTAAAAAAACACAAGGAAGGGTTTCCCAACCATTATTAAAATTTCAAAACTAACTAATCGCTGCAACAGTCTAGAATAAACTCACTAGACACTTCTAAAACTAGGGCTATCTTTTTCTTACCACCGAAAGAAGAGGAGCAGAAGATTAAGACATGAGGTATTTTACAAATACCAAAAATCGTTTTCTAGTTAGAATAAATATTTTTTATTGTGACCTAAAAATAAGTCTTCTACAGCAGTGCCCTACCCATTTTGTTCAAAGTAAAAAGAAAAAGATAGCAATATGTTTACTTGCTGGTATTTTAATTTTTTACATCTCTTTTTGACAATCAATAGGTAAAAGAACTACACAAGCTCAATTTTGGGGCAGTTTGGAGGAAACTAGAAAAGTCTAATGAAATAGGATTCGTCTTGAAGGGAATCGCCCCCGATGTAGAGGTAGCATTTCATATCTTCAGTATTTCTTATAAATAAGCCGAAATATATTATATGGCATTTCTAAGTATAAAAATTTCCAATATACAGATACTTCCGAGTCATGGATGTAAAAAGTTTAAATGCACTTTTTTATTCAAATGCTTCCTTCATCTTCCAAAGAAAGTTAAGTCCAATAAAAATCAGCTGATAATTTACTAAAAATGAAATTACTCAAGTCCGTACAATTAATCATAAATAAAAAAATAATGTTAGAACAAGACGGAGTTGTTATGTACATTTGTTAAAATAAGTATTTGTGTAAAAATATTTTAATGTGGAATTAACTAGGTATTTATTAATTTGCTAATTCATAATATTCTATAGGGCACTATCCGTGAGGTCATTGTGTACTGAAGAACAACATACACTGCTTAGTTATTATAAATGTAATAAATGATAGTGTCGACAGTGATCACGATAGTAAAAGGTTGCTTAGGTAGAAATAACATTGACACATTTTCATTATTGCAAAAAAATATGATAGACTTTTACGACGTAGCAACCGAATTTTGTCGTTATCAATGTCAGTAGTTCGGAACTGCAGCCCGGGTATTTTATGTAATGCTCATCTTGTTTAGCACACAAGAGATCTCTTAAGTGTTTTCCAAAACAACCAAGTGACGAAATTCCTCGTATGATTAATCAATTGGAATGTTAAAATACAAATAAAATTAAATAGAAAGGAAATATAGAAATATAAAAATATACTACAACATATAGCTATATCTCATTCATAATACAACAAACAATTTAGGCTAATTTACAATAAACCAATACTTTTTAAGCAGGTAATTTAAAGACATTACAAATTTATATTAATTTAAAATAAGTATTTGCGTGAATGTGTGTACAGTAGATAAAAATAAAAAAAGAAGGAATTTCTTCATCACAACATATAAATCATACAAAAATTGAAACTTACAATCATCCCACCGAAATCATAATTGCACAGTACATTTAATTAACTTATTTCTAGAGGACACGGGACCACTGGGTGGTCATGTGTACGTTTGTGATCATCAGAGTGGGTAGTAGTCTAGTTGCACCGTGAGGTGTTTGACGCCGGCCTCGCGGAAGATCCGCGCCGTTTGCTCAGTCACGTACCTAGGGTCCACTTCCTTGGCTACTTCTATTTTAAGTGCACCGACGTGGACGTCACTACACAAAGTCCAGAAGTGCGGCTCGTGCACGGCGTGCACGCCGGCCAGGCCGACCACGCGCGTGTACAAGTTAGGAAGGGCGCGCTCTAGCGAGGTAGGAGTCCGTTGCATCAGCACGCCCGCGGAGTCACGCACTAAGGGTATCACACTAGCGGCTATGAGGAGAGCTATAGCCATGGAGCAGATTGGATCAGCTCTCATCCAGCCGAATGTCTTCATAAGTATGGCTGAGATGATAACACCAACAGAGCCCAACGTGTCTGCTAACACGTGGAGGAAGACTCCTCGCATGATGGCTGACCCGGCACCGGTGGGCGCCTCGGTGTCGTCATCGTGTGAATGGCCGTGGTGGTTGTGTGAGTGGCCATGCCCACCGTGGGAGTGTCCGTGCCCACCGTGGCCATGTCCGTGCCCGTGGTGGAAGGCGTATATGCCCACCATATTCACTAGGAAACCCAATATTGACACCAACAGGAGACGTTCATGTTTCACCTGAAAATTATAACGTACTGGTGAGTAAATATTTTTTAGATTATGTAGGTAAGTCCTAAATATTGGAGAAACGTGGTGCACACACGATTTTGATCGTAACCACATCATATCTATATCTATCAAAAATAAAAATAAAGAGGAAGGAGTATCTTGTCATTGATAAATATTGATTATTTGCGTAATTGGATATTATTTTACGTAATTATTTTTAATGAATTCTTGGAACACAAAATCTTTATAAACATCGGTTGGTGTTGCTAGTTTACTATGAAATCTTTTACCCTTAAGTTTGGTAACATGTATAGGAAACAGAATTATCGACTTACAAAAATATTTCGATAAAAATATTTTGTTTGTCTCACTTTTTGATTGGTATGTTTGTATGTACTTTTGACCAATAATTTGACCGGAGAACATAAGTCATCACTAAATTATGTTAGATATAGTTTGCTAGGTTTGCAACATCATAAGAAATTAGTGCAAAAACGGCTTCTAATTACTCATATTTAAACTTCATTGCAGTAAACTAAAAATTTTAATCTAATAAACATTATTCACAAAAATAAAATCATTTCCATTTTATTTGCAATACCAATTACCAATTTTATTTAAAAGCAATTCTTTCGTAAAAACCTTGCATGGACAATTACAAGAACAACAAAAAAGATTTCCCTAAATAGGTGCAAAACAAGTAGGTCATAGGTACATATCGGAAATTGATTTTTATTTATATTGATAGGTAGACAATGATATATCGTGGGTAATTTTGTTACTATCTGGCAACTGTAACGCATGACCGAGAAACCGTGTTTTGTTTTGTTAGAGCTGAGCTGAGATGCACACATATCTACCAATCCGGCTTCACATTATTGTTCCGTGCGGTTCATCTCCCTTTAATTTTATAATCTGTGGCTGTAATATAAAGATGTTGAAATGTTTTTTAATCTTTACCGTCTAAATGTAACAGGAAGCTATTAATAATTTTCACAACAGTACAATCGAATAACAAATAGTAGATTAACAATTGATGACGTAGATCAGACGAAACGTGGTTGCAGTTCTGTTGTAATCAGCCGATATCTTGCCGACTACAATATTTTACAGCGATACGTTAAACACGTGAATGAAACAAAAGGATAACATTTATCTGTATCACGTTAGGCTAGAAATATTTTAACACGTGTCATCTTGGTACGAGGAAATCCGTTTGTTTTGAGTAACGAACGAAAATGACGAAATTATTTGAAAACCAAATGTCGAAGGCTTTTGGTTAAGTATAGTTTTTTTAAGACATAGGCTACGTTTTAACCTAGAAGGTCCTGCGGGTGAAGCCGTTAGCAGAAACTAGTTAAGTATAAATTAGTCAATAGCAGGTGTGAATTTCGTGGCACGATATTAATCAGATTACATTGATGACAAACTGTAGTCCAGTAATTGGGCTATCAACGTCTATGTGGCTATAAAACCTTATTGTCTTTTTACATGCTCACTCGATTAGAATTCGTAGGCTTAATGCCCAGTTGGAAAGTTATAAATTAGTTAGAATCGTTGGCGTACACAGTCGGATACTCCAAAATGAAATTCGCAACCAAGTTGTCAAGGTCAAGTAACTGACAATGTGCCAAAAAAGGCCACTTATTTGGACCTCGAAAAAGACCACTTAACGTAAGGGAAATTGAATCGACGTGTCTTATAAATAGGGTCGATTAATTCTTGCACTTGTAGCCTTTAGAATCTTGAATCGCTTACTACTTACGTTACTCTCTGACGCTTTTATCAGTTTTTGTGAAATAACGAAAACGATAAAGATAAAACTAAAAAACTACTGAATGTGAGAACTGAACAGATTCCCATATTACGACGATTGATTCAAGAGAAGTGTACTTTATTAGCTTTTACCTGTGTTGTTCCAGACCAGTTTCAGAGAGTTTTTGAGAGTAATAAATATAAGTCGTACTTATTTCCTGACTTTTTAATTATAAAAGCCCAAACAAATCTCACACGGAGTTGGGAATTGATGACAACGAGCAGAAAGTAATACTGTTATTAGGTTTATATCATAGTTTCTTTATTCTATTATTTTCTCAATCGAATTTCAAATTTCCCAAAGGGCTTTTTATAGGCGACATAGAGTTGGAGTAAGTTCTAATCTGCTTACATATATAGATAATTAGTAGTTAATAAACAAGATTTTTGTTTTGTCTATGACATTAGAAAAATAATTAACGCTTAAAATATGCCTTCAAATTTATAAACACAATGATTTAAGACAATAGCAACTACTATTGGAACTAATAAATAAATAAATGATGACGACATCAACTACCTAAAATACAGCGTGTTTTATCAGCATAACTGAACATCATTTTATCTGATGTTATTTCGTAAACACTAAAGTTAAACAATACGTGAGATAAAATCATTACGTCAGGTTTTTTTATTCGATGCATTAATGAACGCATTACTAACATTCTTAAAATAAAAGTTACCACGTGATAAATTAAACGAAATTTGTCTATGCGTACATTGTTTTTAAAATACGAACGTTGAGTTAAGATTTTCGTTTGAATGATCAACACGGAACGATTTTAGCTATTAAGAATATTTTAGACAAGCTACTCTCGCGCGGTTGCACCCGGTGCTGCTCAGCTCCATTTGATCGTAACGTGATGTTTTATAGCCTATTGCACTCAGGAACATTGTAGCTATCCATCAGTAAAAGAATTTTGGCAATCCGACCAGCGGTTCCAAAGATTACAGCCTACATATAAACTTACAAACAAACATGCAAACTTACAAATTTTGCCTCTTTATAGGTATGTAATATTAGTATAGATTTGCAGTGGTACAAGTCTAAGATTACCACGAAAGACCGCATTTAATACAGGATGGGGCAAAGAAAATTTTATTATTATATTTTTATAACGCCAATACCAAACACAATAGGGATAATTACAAATTTTAGTTTTTACGCTAGTCTTTTAGATTAATAGAGCCATGCGACACGTCATACCAAACTTCACTCTTAAACACGTATTTTTCTTTACTTACAGAATCAAAGTCAAAGTCAAAATCATTTATTTCAATTAGACCCATACAGGCACTTTTGAACGTCAAACAAAATTTTAAAGATATAAAGTGTCGTCGAACGTGATTACTTCCGAAGACATATTGTAATTACTTATTGATAAACTGTTAATCCCCTTAACGTAACAAAATATTGGTTTGCACAAATACCCGTATAGTTAAATAAAAGATAATAGACGCAGTTACCTACATTTATTTGACCTTAAGAGAAAGAGTTCAATAACACGGTTTTTCAGGCAACTCAGATAGATTAGTTGTTTGACCTCTACGTTGGCGCAAGCGTCGAGAGTAGGTAACAAGACGGCTGATGGATGTCACTTATCCAAAAAGGATTCTATTTATGTAACAAATCTATACTAATATTATAGAGGTAAAAATTTTAAGTTTGTATGTAGGGGGTAATCTTTGGAACCGCTTTTTTATGTAATTGGTCGGCAAACGAGCAGACGGATTACCTGATGGTAAGCAATCAGCGCCACCCATTTACACCCGCAACGGAGGAGTTACGAGTTCCGACCTTTTAGGGATTAAGGATTTGGAGATATAGGGATTGAGAAGGGATTGGGGGCGGGGAAGGATTGCGATCCGGTAACGCACTCACACGGCGAAACACAACGCTGTGGTTGTTCCACGCCGGTCTTCTGTGAGGCCGTGGTATCACCCGCTGCTCGGATTCCAAAAATTCTTTCACTGATAGACAGCTGCAATGTTCCTGAGTGCTTTAGGCTATAAAACAACACGCTACGATCAAATTGAGCCAAGCAGAGGGGGAAACCGCGTGGGAGTAGCTAGTATAAAATATATTGCATAGCCAGGTGTGAATGAAATTTTGGAAGTTAAATAAGATTTGTCCCTTTGCACTTTTACATTGTTTTTTTTTTGTAGAACGGCGTACAATCTTACGTTTAACCTGATGGGACGTTAAACAACACAGTAAGAGTTAGAAGAAAGCCCCCTTTTAGGTCTTAAGGAGGCAATAAGAAAATCGGTTTCACACATTCATTATTTGTTGTTTGTCACATGTAAGAAACCGAGAAGCTTCTGTCGCGACCACGAGTGTCTCTCTTAGGGACGCTATACGTGGTAACTCAGATAATTGTGATCAAACCTCAAATGAAAATATGTAGTTTTAAAATTTGCAATTTTTGATCTTGTCAAATTCAATAGTTTTATTTAAATGTCAAAACTAAGTGTATTTAAAATGAACTTTCATTCAAGATGTCATAATGGTTTTACGTTAAACATTACAGGACTTGAATTACCGGTAAAAGTGTAAGTAGTATCGTTCGTTATCGTAAATAACATTTATCGAGAATTTTATCGTTAACTTATTGTGTAACGTTAAACGATAAGTTTATCGTTAGATCATTAAGTTTTTGTTTCGTAAATTTTATCGTTATGATTTCTTCTTTCAATTTGGAAAGAATTTTCTTGTATGCTAATGCATAGGCTGTGCCAAACGTTTACAAGTGTTTAAGTTATCACTACAGACACAGATAGCAAAGGAAAGTGCCTTTAAATTGTGTATTAATTGTCTTCATACTTTGCAACCGCATACCGTTAACGATTACCGGTATACTTACAATACCTTCAAAACCATCCCGTTTCAAACGTAATAATTTATGTTACATGTCAAAGAAGCGCAAACAAAGGTAGGTACCGGAATGCCGAGCGAATTTTGAAGATATTTAATGTTATTTTAAATATAAATTAGTAAACTTTTAAGGCCTTGAAATAGCTTACTTATTAGTTATTACTGATGAATAAAATGAGTTAGAAGAAATCATTGAATGAAAGCTTGATTGTATATTAATAATACTTAATAAATTGTATTGAAAAGTCAATCAATTCATTTCTGACCTCGGAAAGTAACAAATTAGAGCCAAAAATTTAGGACATCGAAAAAGATTTCGTCTAAACTCACTAAAATATTATAAAGAGGAAAACTTCACTTGTTTTAATGAATAGGCTCAAAACTATTGGACGGAATTAAAAAAATCTTTCAAGATTTAAAAGCTTTCATTATCCATAAGTCACATTGGTTACCTATATTGCATTATGGTAAAAGGGTAGGGTTCTGTAAGATATTTGAGGTTTTCGGGGTTTATTTTGTGTTCCTTTTGAGATTCGCAATTCTGTCACAAATTTGAAATCTACGCGGACGAAGTCCCGGGCATAAGCTAATAGATGATCAAAATGTAGTTTCAAAAAAGAAGTAAGAATCAGAGAGAAACTGTTCGTTTTTTAAACCATAACCACTAGTAAATGACATCGACTTTTACATGTAAATTAGCTCAAGATCTTATTCTTAAACAAATGTTTCTCCAATACCGCAACACTATACTATTTAGTTGACAATAAACTATTTGTAATGGTTATCAAATACGTGCCTTCTGATCAGAACAATCGACAATATTTGCCAATACAATTTCAACATTATTGGCTGGCAACTATGTTGAAAATTGCATGGTTTGTATAAGGGAAAGTTGAGATATACTGAACATTCTGTTGGTATATTGATTGAAAAATAATTCAGTTCTATGTCCAGTCACCTGTTTTTTTAAATTTACGTAACTTCGTAAACTTTCTTAACTTAACCCTATACTACTGTATAGGGTTAAGTCATCAACATGAGGTCTTAGTTAGAATACTCAAGACAGACTTTTTTATGAGATTGTCTATTTAGCTTTCAGATTTTAATGTAGGTATTTAAATAAGTTACTAACTAAAGAACAGAGTTTAGATTTGTGCCGTATTTATTCTTGTCTGGTAGTTTTGAATAGATTAGCGGTTTGATTACTACGGCTTACGATCGGTTAATAACCGACCTCAAACGTATATACTCTATGTATTAATATTTATTTTGCCATTAAATAGTTTTAGAGATTTCGAGAGAAATCGATCCGGTGATAAGCACACTGAAAACTTCATTCATTGACAGATTCTTGATTTGAAGATACGAAATTTTAATATGTTACGTTCCTCTAATGATTTTTTAAAGAAGTTCCCCTACACTGGGTTTTTCTCCTGTGTCGTGGTTTTTACAAACATACAATTTCACATACACACAACACCCAGACCCGAAACAACAATTTGTGAATGGAACCCGCGACACGTTGCGCGGCAGACAGTCACGCAGCTACCACGCCAACCGGCAGTCGTATTAATACGTTAAGTACTTCAAAGTGAGATTTTCTCCTCTGTCGGTATTGCGTTTGGAAACATATTAGGTATACAATTTACATATACATGCCACCCACACCAGGAACAACAATTTGTGGCAGCCAGTTACCTAGCCACTGAACCAACCATGCACTCAGAATTAAAGATGCAAATACTATGTTTTTATGCTATCAACTCAACTAATATCATCCTATTAAGTACTTATTGCCAAACTAGGAATTAAGTACTAAACTTTTAAATAGGTACGTTTATTAAGTAATCTTTTCTAAATTACATAGTTTCAATGATTTATTGTTTTGCACAAGTCAATGGGACCATAAAGGCAATTAGTTCTGCCGATATGAAAAGACATTAGCTGTAAAACTTTAAAACTTATTGTAAAGACATAAGCTAGAATTTTGTATATGGTATTACTCCTTATCAGTTTAACTAGGAAATGTGTCAAGCAATTGAAATGGTGTGTACTTATAGGTAATTTTATATTCTTTAATATGTTGTTAACCTTAACAAATAGTAAGTTAGGCTCTTAGAGATAGCATATTGTCATATTCTACTAACATTATGTGAAAGTTGGTAATAATATATGTATATAAGTTTTTGATATATTTAAGTGTTACCCTGGATTAAAAAAAGCAGCCTAGTTGGCTGCTTTTTTAACATACCAAACAGAAGCTAGTTTTGAATAAGTGTGCTAGGAAGTTAGGAACTATGAAGTGATACATGGCCTCACGAAACTCAATGTTAAACAACCTCCCCAACACCCAATCTTCAAATGTCTAACAACCCTAAAAAGGTGGGCAACAAATTCTAATTGATTGAATTTTTGGTTGTTGTTGTTGATTAAGACTTTACAGTCAAAACTCTAACTCCACTTAGCATAAAAATAAATCATTTATTAAAACTTAATGGCTTAATTTTAATAACCTCACAGTTTTTTTAAAAGGATAGAAAATGCATTCTACTTTTTCGTAATTTTTTACCAATCCTAACAGGAATTAACAACTAAGCTTGTATGTAAGATATGGGTTATTCCAACTTTTGGTAACTCTTAAATTTTCTTTTACTTCTTTGCACTATACTTAATGGTTGTGCTTTTTACTATGAATTATATATTTTTATACTTCACATAACATAGTTCTGAAACTTTATGGTAAAAAAGAAACATGCCTTCTTGGTTAGATTAAAAATTAAGCAAAAAAATATTTACCTCAGGTGGCTCAATAGCTCTTTCTACAGCCTCACTCATAATGAAAAATGCTATAAATAACAGGAACAATCCATTTACAAATCCAGCCAGCACTTCAGCTCTTGCATATCCATATGAATATCTTTCATTGGCACGCCATTTTGAGACTAAGGAGGCTGCCAAGCCGGCTACCAAACCCGTGCAATCAAAGAACATGTGGAATGCATCAGATATTAGACCTACAACAAAAAAACAAGGTAAGTACTTCTCTAAGGTACAATATGCTGTGACACTATCAAGCTCCAAAACATATGTTGATTTCATAAACAATTGGGTTCTGTACTCACCTAAACTATTCGTCCATATACCATAGAATAGTTCAACAAACGCAAAGGACAAATTTAGAAGAAGGAACATGAATAAATTCCTAGAATTCTTATCAGAATAAATTAGTCTCATCCAATTTGCGATCTTTTCACGTATTCCACCAACTGTTCCACGCGGAACCCGCGTGTCCTTTTGCGTAAGGGGCAGCATTGTTTCTACTTTATTTTTTTCGGGTTCGTTTCACGGCATTTCACTCAAAAATCACAAAAACAGATCTTCAAGCAACATAGCTGCATACGTGTACTTGACAAGCGGTTCTAACCTAGCACGATAATAACACCAAGTAAAAAAATTTAGTGACAAAATACTATATTTAAAACACTTCAGTGTCTAATATCGTTACTTATTTCATTTACACGAACTTTAATTAAAAAAATGTATTATTTTATAAACTTTACATCGTGCGACAACTCAACTTGTCGCTAATGAACTGTCAAAAATTCTTAAATGTTACCAATTATGAAATGAGTAAATGACTGAAATGAGGCACAATTTTATGAAAATGATTTCGTAATTATTTCTACTGATGTCTTTATTATAAAAGTAAATATAAAATATATTTTTAATTTAAAGTACGATCACAAATCAAACTGAAAACTAAACTGAAAAAATTTTTATATGGTGTAATTATGTTATCGGTGAAAATTGTTAAAATACAAAGAAGTTCACCTTCTTTTTGAAATTCCATGTAAAAGTGAATACATAAAAATGGCTAAAGATGCAATTGTTCAATAATCAAACTATTACTTCTACTAAAAATAATAATTTCGGAATTTTTCTTCTAACCTAGATTTGTACATTGTCTATGCTGAGAACACTTCCAATTTAAAAACACTGAACATTTTTCTATTGGTTGAAATTACAATAGATCCCTTGTAACCAATGACATTATAGAAATCGCGCAAGTTATTTGTAAACGAAAGAGCACTTCATGATGAGTCATAGACTTTCAATTGACACTCGTTTCCGGAAAAGTTTGCACAAAATCTATGAACTTTGGTTTATTTTGTTTATGGTTCCAAATTATAAATTCTTATTTTATAATATTATTATTTTTTATACCTAAATTAACGTATTTATACATCTTTAGAAAGCCAAATTACCAACAAAATTCAATTTTATTCATTTTTAGGTTCAAAATCGATGATTTTATTTTCTTCCCGCCAAGTTTTCAAATCAATTCCACCGGATATTCGTCTATAGATGCGTTTGTTTCCGAAAAGTGAACGTTTCACGAGTCAACAGCAACGTCTTTCGAGAAGTTCTAGGCGCTGTTTGCGACATTTTTCCTTCTTTTATCCGTCATCCAATGTTTTATGTGATGAAATAACACGTTGATTAACGTTTATTAGTGTTCATAGTCGTAATTAAGTAATCGCTAGATTACGATATAAGCTAATATGGGCGACGAAAGCCATCCTAAAACTCTCTACGTCGGTAATTTGGACGCGAGTGTTACAGAAGTATTCATATGTACGTTGTTCGGTCAAATAGGCGAAGTAAAAGGTTGTAAGATAATCCGCGAACCCGGCAACGATCCGTATGCTTTCCTCGAGTTTACAAGTCACACGGCGGCAGCTACAGCTCTGGCCGCCATGAACAAGCGAGTGGTCCTCGACAAGGAAATGAAGGTTAACTGGGCTACGAGTCCTGGCAATCAGCCGAAGACTGATACCAGCAACCATCATCACATATTTGTAGGAGATTTATCACCGGAAATTGAAACGCACATATTGCGAGATGCATTTGCTCCGTTTGGTGAAATCTCGAATTGTCGGATAGTCCGCGACCCACAAACGCTCAAATCTAAAGGGTATGCTTTCGTTTCGTTTGTTAAGAAGGCTGATGCAGAGGCCGCTATTCAAGCAATGAATGGGCAATGGTTAGGTTCCCGGTCCATACGCACGAACTGGTCGACGCGTAAACCTCCATCGAAGCCAAATGAAGGTGCACCGAGCAGCAAGCGAGCAAAACAGCCCACGTTTGATGAGGTATATAATCAGAGCTCACCCACAAACACAACGGTGTATTGCGGCGGGTTCACTAGCAATGTTATTACTGAAGATTTGATGCAGAACACATTCTCACAGTTTGGCCAGATACAGGATGTAAGAGTGTTCAGGGAGAAAGGTTACGCCTTCATTAGGTTTACTACTAAAGAAGCGGCAGCACATGCCATTGAAGCAACACATAACACAGAAATTAGTGGACACATAGTCAAATGTTTCTGGGGGAAAGAGAACGGAGGAGGTGACAACCAGGTTTGTATACTTATCTACAGGTAACTAAAATTTCTTTGCAGCATACAAAACAATCTTTAGGAGATAAGCGGTGTGAAAATAGTATGATTTGGCGATGACGAGAGACATTTTAGAAAGTTTAAACTAAATTTATTCTAACATGTGGGCACTGTGCTAGATTCTATGGGTAACTGATTGGATATGGTCATGACAGGGTCAGTATAGCAGTACAGATATGTACCCAAATCAGTATGCTATGTAAGTATAGGTCAGGTAAGTCAATACATCTGGATTAAATTCTGAAGACGTTGACTTTGTACTTGTTACTTTACTATGCATTTCGGAATCAAAATTATCACAACGAAATTGCATTCCTCACAATTAAAGAAAGTTTGATCTGGCAGCTATCTTTTTAATATTCATAAAGTAAGAAACTGAATTTCTTTCTGTTTCTATTAGTCATAATTGTGTTTAGTAGTATAGTATGATTAGTACATAGTCATGGAAAAATTCAATCCTAGCCCACCACCTCCACAGTCTCAGACCACCATCAAAGGTTGTCAAGGTAGTCAATGGTATTGTTTAAGCTAAACAACACCTTAGCAACCAATAATTTTGTTTATTGCACCACTTGAAATCAATGATGTAATCATAATATGACAACAAGTGGTATTTTTACCCTTGAATTGTATTGGAACTTTCCTTTATATCAATCACAAGTATCTAAGAGCCATGGTAAAAAAACACTCACATAAATTAAGTCACTGAAAAAAAAATTAACCAACCAAAACCTGTCTATTACCACAAAATAACAGTTGTCATCAGATTCTTTTGCGGCTTTGTGTATATAAATTGGAAGAGAAATGCACATAGCAACAGTCACATTTGAGAATAATCTTTTGTTGTTCTTTTTCTTTACATAGTATACTAACTAAAACTAAAGTAAAAATCTTTATCAAATAGTTTTATTACCATTTTTACTGAAATTAGTAATTGGGCCAATAAATGTTAGAAATTTTATGCTAAAATTAATATTATGGCCATATGCATGTTATCTTTCATATATGCATATTATGTAAATCAGGTGGACAAGACCAGTTTTCAATTTTAACCTGTTGATTACTTCTTTCATATAAAATTTTTAGGTTATAATTTTATAGTATAAATGTCTAAAATTCCTTAATTAACTTAAATGAATCACAATCTTTATTGCACCAAGTATTATTAGTATTTTTAAACTCTTCATGATGGTACTTGGTTGAAATCTGCAACTTTGAGTAAAAATGCATAGTCACTGTTTTACTGTTATTGTAAAAGTGACCTTATTTGGTTAAAGCTTGAATTGCTTTTCTTGTGTGTATTTTGTCAGACTGAAAATAATTAAGGAGTTGTAATTCATACAAAATAAAACAACAGCTGTGAGTTATGTTGGACACTCGTTTGAAAATATATGTATAACAATATAAGTTAGGTGGTTGGTTCATACTGACTTTGCCCCATGTCCTTAAATGGTTTTCATTTTAAAATGGAATCTTGGCTTTATAATTTTTCACTTTTGCTTCTTTTTGTATTATGAGAATCTATTGAATTACAAACATTGCGCGTGCACATTGCGCCTAAAACTATCTTTAAACTTTATCATTTATGGGTACAAACCTTTGTCTAAAATTCCTTAGAAAGATAGATTGCTGCATATTTCAAATTAAAAATCACCACAGATGACAAACTATTTCATTATCTGATAACATTATCATTCTACATAGAAGCTATATGCACTAATGCTCCAAGATACATATAAGAAATCAATTTACACATATTGTTTAGTTCTTTTTCTTGTCAAAGTTGTTGTTGTGTTGTCTTCAAAGTTGAATGAATGAAGTTCATGTGTTCTCTCCAGTACAGTATAAATATTATGACTTTGATACAGCTGATTTCTATGCAAGTTCAGGTTCTTTATTAATACTTTAATATGTCTGAAGATCCTTTTTACTTACCTTTTATAAAAAAAAAAATAGAATAACTATGGTACACAATTATTTTTAACATCTAAAAATATAAATGTAAATTCACAAATAATATTTAAGGTTACTAAAAAATATAATTTTAGTGTATATTTTTGCCTTGTAAAAATTTTATTGTTCAATACAATAACATGTGAATTTTGTTAAATTTCAGAGCACGAACAGTGCGACAGCGGCGCCGCCTGCTATGGGTGCGCAAACGCAGTACCCGTATCCATATCAACAAGGCATGGGATACTGGTATGCTCAGGTAAATATCAACAATTATTATTGTTAATTACCTATTATTATCTATACATCATACTCTAGCCTGAACTTTTTCCTCTGATATTTACTAGGCAGCAAATTAACGTTGGAACATGTAAGGATATCCATAGGAACAATAAAGTACTTGGTTAATCACTCTTTTATCGAGTTATATGTACTTTATATGTGTATTTGGACACCACTGACAGACTGTGAAGAAAAAACATAGTGAGAAAACCTGGACTTATAACTTTTAATTATGAGTTGAAGCAATTATAAGAGCAAGCATAGTGATTAATGCCTTATCTGTGTGAGAAAAGGCCTTTGCTCAGCACTTAAGGCTGAACATGTGGTGAATCTCTTATATTTGCACTATTTTTCTGTCTCTTGGTCCGCTGTCGCCAATGATTGCGTTAACCGTGATACATCTTACAATAACACAAACGTTGGGCGGGGGCGACTCATGTTTGTCTGTGCAGTTTTTGTTCTGTGTCATTGGTTTTTGTACGGGGATCATCCGAAATATTGTAACTATGGTTCAGAACGCATAGTGCAAGTTTGCTTTACATTAACGCCATCGTTTGGCGACCTTTACATTCACCTGTCTCCGATCAATTAGAGCGCTGAATGTCACTTTGGTCAAAATTCGGCATAAGTTTCGAATAAAATTTAGGCTTTATATCCAGAAATATGAATTTTCCATGAGTTATCCTTACATGACCCGTCGCTTATTTCTGTTGTCCTTGTAATTTAAAAAAAAAAACAAAAAGAGATTAAAACCAGGCTAAGTTTTGGACATCTTGTTATCAATTATTAAACAAAGAGAAGGGGATCTGCACTGACAATGCATCAATTATCATTTCTAATAAAGCCGAAATATGTCGGTGGTGATAAAACTTAATTGGCTGATATGCACCTCGCGATTAATAACCTTGGTTTAATTGGCTACAGCCGTTGGTTGAACACACGTCCTTCCATTTCACGTGCATTTCATATTTAACTACTTAGTATTAAAAAGTACTTGAGTTTCAAATGGTTACTGTTATCAATAAGGAAACATTAACAGCTTAACTGAAGGATTAATCATTGTACGTGAACACTTTATCGTACATTAGGTCAAGGTTAGAAAGCTGTAAAATACAAAGAGACTCCGGCGCAAGTCTCATGAAATAAATACTCCTTATTGTATGTATGTTTGTGATGTTATTACTTGTCACACACAAGCTTTCAACCTTGACCGAAAATTCTGTTGTCTAATCTAACATTGTATTTTTTTATTGTTTTGCGCACAGAATCAGGTAGTACTACAGATTATAAAATATATAATTTTGTGTGATAATTAGTCTTAATCATTGTTTAGGTATTTAGTATTTTGCACTTAAACCTTTAAATTGTTACATTACAATTTGCATGGGTAGTTTTAGTACCAGTAAAATAACCAACAGCTCACTTATACCACAAAGTTTGAACAGGATAGGAAATGCTTTTGTCTTATTGCTGCCACTATTACATAGTCATATCGATTTGTGCATGAAAGAGATAGATATATTATGTAGCTCTGATATGTACCAAATGTTGATTGTTCTTCCCTTTATTCGTGCTGTAGTATTATAATATTCACTTAGAAATTCATATTTAGAAATGTTTTTATGTTGTTATCTGTGTTTTGTAGATTTGTAGTTGATAGTGTCTTAAATTAATATTGTTCAGCTCTAAATTTCACAGATTATATGAGGTAAAAAAATTTTTATATTCTATTTCTAACTATTATATTTACCATTACATCCATAGATGCATATTTGACTTCAAAATGTAACTAGCTATTGTAAACTTTTGCTGATAATATTCTCTTATCTGCATTTTTATTGTAGTTACAAAAGTTAGTAGTTACGTAGCTGTGACGTCAGCATAAACTCTTGACTAAACTAAGAAACATTTTGATAACCATCTCTTCTAAAATAAACTTCAGAAGTATTAATAGGGTGATTTTTAGTACTATTTATTTGTAAACGAAAGTTGTACTTAAACATAACTTTATTAATACATGTCTATGCAAGCTACAGTTTCGGTAAGAATGCTCAATAATGTTCATTCATTCATCATCACTTTGTTTCCATTCACTGCTGAATATGAGTATTATCTTCACACTGTTAGCACTGAGCTTGATATCCAGCTATTGCAGAAGCTAGAGGATAACCATCATATGGTTTAAATTGATTATTTTATTTGAACCTTATTTAAGCATTTTATGAATGATTTCTTCTCTTGAGCATAATTATTCTGGATACCTAGTTCTTTCGGATCGTGATTATCTTAGAACGAAATTAAATTCGTATAAATTATATAATATTTATGGGTATGCGTTTATTATTTTTGCATATGCCTCTCCTGTTTTTTGGAATGTAAGGTGGTTTTATTTTTACAATGTTGATACTTGTAAATATAATTTGGATACCAGGATAATGACAAAATTAATACTAAAATGTAACTACTTTGTTGTAATTTTATTAACTGAAGTCAGTTGTTGTTTTGAATGAGTCAGAAATATAACTAAACAAAAGCTCTGTTATACTATGTACAAACATTCGAAGAAAATTTGTATGTCTAAGTGTTTATATTCGGTACTTGCAATATAACCAAACAAAACATCACCATGATAAAGTGAATAAATTGTCTAATGCATATTTTCCTGTGAAGTAATTATTATTTTAATGCGACACGGGTTTCCGTGTATATTTTTAAGTCAAAACTCGAAAAGAATTTCAGAGGAGACAGTTTAGCAATTTTAGGTCTTGATATAATCTTAAAAACACATGCAACTGCTTTTTAAATAATATTTAGAAAATTTAGGTACTTAAGATCTTGGACTTCTCTCGATACATTGTGTATGATTTCAAGTTTCATTAAAATCGGTTCAAAGTCAAAAATCATTTATTTCAATTAGACCACAGTAGGCACTTTTGAACGTCAAGCAAGCAAAAAAGGAAAAAAGTAACATGAGCTAAAATAACATGAGCTTTAAAATTAAGCGTGTCAGTCTGTCCGTCTGTCCTCTAGTGAAGCTATTTGCTCGTTCCAAAGTGTAGATTCCTATGGAGAAGAACGAGCAAGAAACTCCATGGTTACTCTTTTTCAATCAGTTTTACAATACATTTCTTTGTTACAAGGTTACAAGGTTTAAAAGTTTCCGAAATGTATTGACTTCAGAATTGGTATAGAAACCAACATTCAATTTAAATTAAAAAAAAAATGTTTTGTTAATCCCATATAAACTATTGAAATAATTTATGTTTAAATTACGTTTAAATATTTGTGGTTTATTTACATCAAAAATTGCTGTTCGAATTTAGATAAAAATACTCGCAACAAAATATGTATCGTCTGAAATCCTGTTTACTTTTTCCTCGGCAAAATGTACGAATTTCCGCCTGAATGATATTGCGGATAAGTGTCTAGTGTAACGTAGAAACTCAAACTGCTGTATAATTTCATTGTAATCGATATGATATACAGTAGGTTTCACGTCGCATAGATCACGTTACATACGCGTGAAATATGCAAATGCGGTCCATTGAAAGTTGTGATCATGAAGTGGACTAACAACTGAGGCTGAATTTTAAGCACGTATGTTTTTGTAAGATTTATTTCATTATGCGAGGTTTGTCCACAAAGTGTATTCGATATTTATATACATTTCTTCTTAAAAATAATGTGATAAAAGATCTATTAGATTATTGTATATTTAAACAGTTGAGGTTTAGAAAAATCATATTAAACAGATAAACAATAATTGATTGCAGTTTTTCGTTCAACAGGAATCGAGAAAGAAAGTAATATTTTCCGTTTTACACGACTGCTTAATGAGTGTGTTTTGGTAGTTTAGTGAGGTTCTTAATTACAAGCGAAACCATGTTCTGGATAATTTTTTTTTCTTTAATGTTTTTATTTTCCAATAGACCAATGTTTTTTTTAACAATACGAATAGAAAAGATTGTTTAAATACAAAAAAAATAAACAATATCTTGTCCTGTTTAAAAACTAAAAAGAGCAGTAATTAATTTTATTTTTAATAAACATTCATTATTATTTTTAAACTTTAGCTTATAATAATATTAACAAAACAAACAATAGAAAGAAAAATAAGTACGTCCATGTATTTCCTAATTACAAATTTTAAATCACGAATATAGTATATTGTTGCGTGTTGATGTAGCCGATTATGTTTTACGCGGTGGCTAACGAGCGTGCGTGTGGTTACAGGGCTATCCGGCATTACAAGGGTACATGGCGCCTGGGTACTACCAGCAGTACGCCACGGCCTACAGTAACCCTCAAGCTGCTGCAGCAGGTATGTTTTTACTGTATTTCTTTTTTATCTATTATCTGCGGGTTGTTTGTGTGTCTCGGCTTAATTTCCCGAAGGCGGCAATATGTTTTTGAGGTGGTATCTGGTTTTAAAAATTGTTTTTGTATACTCAGTAACAAATAGGATTGAGTGAAATAGTAAAATTTAATATGTATGTTCTCAAATGCTTACCAGTTTGGAGAATAAAATGACCTTAATTCTTCCAATACTTGTTATACTGGTGAAGTTTAATATATTTGTAATTTGTGTCAACTGCCGATTGTCATGCCCATTTTGATATTTATTAAATACCTATACACAAACCAAATTCATGACAAAATTACGTTCGTTATGCACTTCGCCCTAAAAATACTCAAATGAGGTGAAAAACAGGAGTGTGGATTTATAAATTGTTCAATACACCAAACAAATGTACTTACTTGTTGCTATCAAATACCATTATCTAAAACCTCGATCCTATTGTGTTATCGAGTACCGAGTTAACTAACGACTCGCCGCCAACTTTTTATAGCTAAATTGACTGTTTTGCAGTTTGCTATTTCAATTTGTAACACCATAACACAGTGTTACACTATTGTGATGAAAAAAAAATGCTACCTATAACTTTCCCGTGATTTGGGTATTATTTCAGTTAGACATTAATCCGAATAATGTGCATTAATAAAATGATTTTGGTTTCATTGGAAGTCTCATGAAACGTATCTCTTTGTGTTGTTGCAGCGGGCTACCGCATGAGCATGCCGGGCGGCGGCGGCGCGGGCGCCGGCGGCGGCTGGGGCGGGGGCCCGGCCCCGCTGATGTACGCGTCGCCCATGCCGTCGGCGCAGTACCCATCGCAGTAGCCGCCCCCGACACCCGTGCAATGTCGCCACGTCCTGTGCCTCACGCGGTCCCCAGCGGATCCGACCTAATACAATACGAACTCTGCGTCAATTTTGTAAAACTGTCTCTGGGCAGATAAGTTTCGGTTTAGATTTTATTTTTGTACAAGTCCGTGCGGTTTTCCGTGTAGAGACTCCGATAAGTCACGTTGCGTGCTTGCAACTTACATTTGTATAAAATTGTTCTTGTTACTGTATAAAGAGTGACGGCGATGTTGTTCACGTCGTAAATGTATATTTCAGAGCATGCACACTGTCAGTCGAGGGACCTAACACCGTCACTTGGTGCGGGTAGTGTGCCGAACTATTTATGCAATCGAGTTATCGTACATATCTCGAGTTGTTGTTATTGGCAGAGCAGTCAAACAGTGTACAAATGTTGGAAAATAGCAATACCGTTCAACTCATTTACAGGTGGTTAGTGACGGGAATCTGCGGAGGGCTCTAGGCGGTATCTCATGTGCCAACAGTCGCGTCTCATAGAGGCGCGGCGGGTAGTCGCCAGCGCCGCCCGGCTCCCGCCGCTGACTCCCCTCGCTGCTATTGACCGACCGTACCCACAAAATTATCTTAGTGTTGTCTGGCGCCATCTAGTTTCAGTAGATATAACTAAATGACGCCATGTTTGCAACACCGAACAGTTTCGGATTCACGGCGCAACGGTGTTAGTCGACCTACATAGATAGGACATAACGAAATAAATTATAAATTTTTAATAAAAGTTATAAATATATAAGGGGGGAGTAGTGTCGCGAGTGGCCTCGTGTACATACGTTGATATTTATTGGCGCCCTGCGCTGGCAGACTGAACTATGTTCCCCGAGACTCCTCACACGACGCGCCAGACAGTTTTGACCTATTTATATTAAGTTGGGCACATGTTGTTTTGTTTGACCTGAATTGTTATGATTTATTGTATGGAAACACTGGTGAGTCAATAAAGCTGTGGGTCTGGGACAACGGGTGTTTGATTTGCCGTCTAGATATAATATACAACAACTGTATTATGTTTCTGGGTCCAAATTTTTTTATATGAGTCGACTGCTAGGTCCATCTGTGATCGAATACAGCATACGTTCGGATGACGTGAATGATTAAAATTTATTGTAAATTCATAATGAAAAAGGTAAATTTTGTAAAAGGATAAATAAATAGTTTAAGTTTACAATTACTTTTGATTATTGTTGTATCATTAGTGGCGTCGATCTCTGTTACTATGTACCCTTATGTGAAACACCAGAACTAAACTTTTTCTGTTCTCAAAATGAATATCATGAACATGAATGGTTAACTTGGAGACGAAATGATTTGTTATAACTGTTATCACAGAGTGGTAGGCCCTGCACTATAAGAGGACCTTACGCATTTGGTCTTTAATTTTAGAAATTGTTGCCTTAATTTGGCGTTACCCTCAGTAGTGTATGGCCTATCGAGCATATTATAAAAAATATTGCATCAAGTGTGCAGAAAATATACAAATTTCATTACAAAACATGAGTTTAAAACATTCTCTCCTTTAGATAATCGTTTAATCTAAATTACTAAATTATTGTAATTTAGTCAAGTCACTAGATATGAAAGTATATAGGGAGATTCTGGGAATAAATGGAACTACTCGACAATCTTTTAAGTGTGATCATAAATAAAATATTACTAAAATATTTTATCTTGACCATGTAACTAAGCAAAGACCCTAAAATGACTTTTAAATTAAACTACCCTCAATCATCAAAGACAAAATAATTAAGCTAAGAATAATATTTTCTAGAAATACCATCACCTCAGATTGTGTCTTGAAACTCCAGGTAGGAACCTACTACGGCTTGAAAACGAGGATTATTTTTAAGATTTCTAGTATGCTTCAACACAGCTAAGCAAGCAGACGTGAGTTAATAAAAAAACAAGTACAATCAGTAGAACCTAAGATTTTAGATAGCTTGATAGTAAATAGTCGCAAGCCTTAGTGCAATTACCGCAACATCAGAGACATCATAAGTGCTTTGCCGACCGCCAAGGAAACTGTTTCTCGAATAATTAACTTCTTTTCTGTACTTATTCACTCCCATGATTTATATCCGATTTTACGGTGTTGGCTGGGTCTCTCCATTCATCAGGCGAAACGCAGCAGGATCACGTAACTATGTCACTACAAGGACGGAGTCGCGCGCCGGTATTCTGTAATAACAGCAGTGTGGACGGATTTTTGCGATCAATTTCCCTTCAGACCTGACTCTTCAGAAAGTGAAGTGTGGAAGTGTTATTAAGCGGTGTGAACGTCCGATACGTTGGGTTGAGCAGTGGATACCGCCGAAACATAAAGAAATATTTTTATAGTTGTTTCTTATCGTTGTCATAAGTAATAAGGTGGTTATCACTATTGATTAACAAAAATCTCTTAAAATGACCATTCTAGTCAGCTGATCAAAAAAATATTAACAAATTAACGCCTTTGAATAGCATAAAAGACAGTGTTACGGGGGCACTATATGTTGCTATTAGAATAGAACAAGGGGCAATATTTGTAACACCTATTAAATAGGTGTCAATTATTAATAGGTACACAAATTTTGTGTATTAATTAATGAGTGACATTTTAGTAATTTTATCACAAGTAAACAACTGCTGACTGCCTTTCTTCTAAATACTAAAGATAACAAAATAAAAATTATGAGTTCTTAATCGGAAAGAAATAAAAAAAAAGCCGTGTCCTCAGGGAAGTGATCGGACGTGTCTTGTAGTGCTCATAGTGCAGAGCGAGAGAAACTGGGAAGCCGTCTCCAAAGGAGACGGACCGCGTGAGGGAGCTATACTCCTCCTCACGCCCCAGCCGCCGCAGTTGGCGACAGTCTGGGCGTCGGGGATCTAGAGACGCTCTCCGGCCACCGTAAGCGCAGGCCTGAGGACGGCGAGTCAGGGTAGCTCGCCCGACCAGAATTGGACCCGAGCGTACGGGCCGTAGCGTTCCACGCGCGGCTAAAAGAACCAATAGACCACCACAAATAGGGCTGAGGTTGCGGGGCAAGCGCAATGAGGCACCGCGGCCTCGGACCAGAGCAGGAGCAATTAGGCCGTGTTTTTTAGTCAGTAAGCGTCTGACGCTCTCTCTCACTTTAACCGGGACGGGAGAAGTCTTAGATGATTTTTCCCCTGACAAAAAAGGTGTAGGTAAAGGGCACCCATGACTAACCACAGAATGTATAAAGATTTAATACCTACAATTTTGGCCAAGTTCGACAAAGTAGTCAACATCAAAGCTAATTGAATCAAGAAGATACAAAATTTATAAGTAATTTTTATTTAATAAATGCTTATTCCCTCATTATCGAATTATTTTTTTAAGACACCACTGAGACTCAAGATTTAAACACTGTTTTCATAACATAAGTGTAAAGTCTATCGCGGGATAAGAGTCAGTGATCATACATTCCGTACGTAAAAGAGGGCCTTTTTCAGTGGCAGCCCCACTTACAGACTAGTAATGATTCTTTCATCAAAAACAGGTAGTTACTGTAGTCGCTTCACCCACATCTTCTTTATCTCCGGTGTAGTACTCCGCCACATATTCTAGGTACATTCAACAATGAATACTTACATTAACATGTCATCGACAGACTCATTACAGAAGCACCCATTTATCTATAAATAAAACGTGTATAGTTTGGCTTCCATGATTCAAAACAACCCACGTAGAAAATGAAATCAAAAATTAATTTCCTTTGTGTCCTCTCGTCCTACACAAGTTGCGACCTACAGAGGAATCTGAAAATATTTTACACATATAGAAATATAAAAAATATTTGGATGATTCAAATGAACCAATCTGGCCTCAGGGCCTCTCATATGTACCTATATATTTATTATTTTTCTGTTGCATTCTTCGTCGTCGACGCTCTGATTATCCTTAACCCAGTTGAATGTGACATCAAGCAAAACAACAAGTATTTTATAATTTCTGTGTGAAATCCGTGGGGTTCGGGAATGACGCGAAAATTGCAATGACAGTGATCCAAAAATAACGTCGACAGCGTCGCGCCTCTGCGAGCGCGCTCTCTTCAGTCGAGGACCAACCGTCGCGAGTTACAGTCGAACGATCATAAATCAGCAGCCATGGTGTACGAGAGTGACTTCTATACGACCCGCCGCCCTTACAGGCCCAGCAGCTACAGCACCGTGTCGGTGAGTGCCACCGCCCTTCTAACACCTTCTACTGAGCGTGCCTCGCACCTCGCTCCACTCTCTCCCGGGAGCCGGACGCCCCTCGCACCAGCTCAACCTTCGCTATTCGAGTCCCTCAACAAATGGCTCTAGACGCCACTCCTGCCTCATTGATGTACATAGTGTTCGTGTTCAGTGAGTGCAAGTCACAATGATAATAACGTGATACCGTGATCTCTCGGGTTTCTCGTTGTCTTCCCAAGTGTTAACTTGTTCCCGTTTTGGTTTTAGTTCGCTTGTAAACATCATTGCTAATGATAAGCTAGATCGACGTCGCCGAGTCTATTTCTACGGACTTAGGTTTTGATAGAAATTGATCGTGGTAGCGTTCCGCAAATGGGTCATTTCGAAACGAGAATCTGAGTCGGAAAGCGGAGCTACCGGGCGCGCCAAATATAGCCGCGGCTGGAGTCGCGCTCGCCCGACTAACGGCGACTTCTCCGCTTGCAGCGGCAGCCGCTCGGCGACTGGGAGAAGGTGCCGTTCGTGCCGCGGCCGAGTCTCGTGCCTGATCCAGTCACGGCGTTCGGCCGGCGATCGCGTCCCGGCGAGCGCCACTCCGTGCTAGAGCCAGTGACTCGGCAGAACATCGCGCCCAAGCCGGAGTCAAAGCTGAGACCGCTCGCGCCCTACGTGTCGCCGCGCGACCAGACTCGAGCGCGTGTGCTGGCGGCCGTGGGTCACCGCGAGCGTTGCCTGGAGGCTGAACCGCTGGGCACGCCGCGCGACCACATGGACGTCCTTCTGGCCCAGTCTCACGGCCGGCCGGAGCGTGCAGCGCACCGCCATGTCTTTTACAGCAACTACGCGTCGTATTGACGGGCGTAGTGTCTTTGTCGTGTGTCGCTTTCGCTATAGTAAGCTAGTCGGTCGGGTCGGTGCGAGGGTGGGCGGCGAGGTGTGATCGGCGGTGGCTATAGGGCGGGGTTGTTGCAGACGCCGCGTCACTACGTGGTGGTGGACCGCGACCCGGTGCTGCCGCGCCGCGCCGAGGAGCAGTACTCGTACTCGTACCAGAGCACGAGCGAGCGCTCGACCGGCAGCGGCCTGCCGCAGCGCAGCTCGTACAGCAACACGGTGGAGCGGCGCACGGGCAGCGGGCCCGGCGGCTACTCGTACAGCAGCGAGCGCACCAGCAACCTGGGCGGCCCCGGCGGCTACTCGTACTCGTCCACGACGAGCGGCCGCCTGCCCTACGGCACCACCTACCGCCACTACTCGTACCGCGTGTAGCGCCCCGGCTCCCGCCCCGGCCCACCTCGATATCCCTCGCTCCCTAACTCCCTGACACCCAGCTTCCCCAACATGTAACTACCTAATCAGTATTCGCTGTAACGTAATGTGATCACTCTACTTTATTTGTTCACAAGTGGAAGTTGATCGTACTAGAGCTTTTTAAATGTAATTATAAATTATTTATTTAAAATGTGATTTAGACGACTGAATTTTTAATAAAGCTTGCGTTTTCTAATATGTTTCTATTTTCTTTGTGTCGTGTTCACACAACAACCTACGTAACTGGTCGATGATGAGCTCGATCCTTGTTTACTAACAGTTTATTTCCGTTTTATCCATTCTATGTTGGTTTGTTCTATATTTTTCCTATTAATTTTATTTCAAATTATTTAACAGTTTTTGTTTACCTAGGGAATGTAAGCTGTCGAGCTAAAATCAGATATTACACTAGCGTCTAATCAAAATAAACAAAGTATGAAAATAGCCAGAGTTAGTTGTTACATACGCAGAATCTTGAACATGACATCATAGCATCTGTCTGCGTCCAAAAACAACACATTTTTCTCAAACAACAAACTGGTAATTTGAGAACACAATATAAAAGAGCATATAAACTAAAACAAACTTAGTTAAAACATATCGTAAACAAGGATAAGTGGCATAACCTATTCTGAATACAAGGGTATCATATTTATTGAATGTTTTATGAACCTATAATTTACTATTAACTATCCAAAACATAATAGGTATCCTCATATAAATTTTACCACACAATTCTAAAATTCAGGAAAGATGACATTAAAAGAATTCATTACGGACCAACTAGAAATTAATTATTTATCTCACTGAAACTGTTAGTTCTACGAAAATTCATATACCTATAAGAATAAGTTTAACTGGTGAATATTTCCTAACAGCCGTTGACGTCAGTATACTACCTGTCGTCCTACCTACCCTACTATCACGAACCGTACGTAACGTACATACCCAAGCTTTCACAGGTAAGTCCGAGATATACCTCTGTAGATAGTGCACTGTAAGTAGCTCATCATTGGCTGCCGGGTATACGCCGCTATCCATGTACAACGCCAGCACATCAAGCTACTCTAAACTGTCCTTTTTTAATATATTATCAACATCATTGCAAAATGCTAAGGTTAAAAATACATTAAAAAAGAGAGTATCTGAAACACGTCTTACGCACTGACTTCAGCACAGCTAAGTAAGTAACATTGCTTCTAGCACACATAAAGATGTTTTCTAAAGTATTTAGATATTGCACTCATTCCAAGTTCAAGTAAAAATAGCACATAACTCATAATGTACGCCAATTGATGTAAATATTTGATTTCCATATTTATCTTTACTTGTAGGTATATTGTATATAGCAATATATTTTTGGAGAGAGCCGTGTTATTTATATATTCACTTTCAAGAGAACTTGTTGTTATAACTTTAAACCAAACCTAAAAGTATCAATATACACATAGGAATCACACACCATAAGGGGCCAAGAATGTTACCTTGCGTAACTCCCAAGTTGATAGTGTAGTCTGCAAGTGCGTTTTTATATTTTAATATCAGATATTACCCAAGTAGCATTCGGGGTTCTATATAAGATGTCTAGTCGTTCACATGTACTCTAGAAGCTGTGTATGTCAGCTGTATATGAGCTGTATAGCTTGCTATAATGCTTTTATTGAACCAGTTTGGGCACAAATTAGCCTTAAGTTCACTATGGCTGTACATTAGAAGTATAATAGCATTATAATAGCAGTTTAAGTAGTAACATCGGACTTAAGGCTGACTTACGGCACTATATGGAACGCAGTGTGAACCATACAACGTCCATGAGTGTAATAAAGAGTAATAAGTGACTAAATACACAGCCTTCACAGTTAAAATCGGACAAAAGTACTCCAGTAAGCTACCTTAAATTCACTTGTGTCCTAAATTATTTCCACAATATATTAGTTTGACAATTGTACGGAGTGCACGGATTCGGGGCAAACTAACTCCGGCGGATTATTATTATAATATAACACGCGGTCAAAGTACCTGTTTTATATACTATATCATGTTAATGCCATGGGAATGCAACTTTATCGTGAAATGTATACATATTGACAACTAAAATTTTCACGCGCCTCTGTAAAAACGCTTTATTCATTTTGAAATATTTAAAACTAGCTGAGAGGAAATTTTTCATTTTCAGTTTTTGATATTTTATTGGCATTATAATTATACTAGGGTAATTAATTTTAACATGCAACCAAAACTCATTCGCTCTATCTGCGTATTTTGTGATAAATCTGCATTAATCTTGTAGATTTATTTGGTAAATATGTTAGGTTACGTAGAACAAAATGGTGGAAATGAAATACGGCTATGTGAACTATTAAAACTCCTATTTAATGCGGTGAGCGTATATTAGGTTCACATGTGTTCTGTTAGAATGCTGTTATCTATATGAAGTCCCACATTTGTACTACTACAGCGCCAATGTCAATTAATTTATTCTAATGTGAACTTATATACAGCTTTAAGATGTAGTTCAGGACAATTGTGTATCTTTAATTCTTTCTTCAAATACTAAAATTTTAGAGATCCGCAATAAAAAATATTAATGTCCGTTAAATGCCCAGTTACATAGTCAAGTATGAATACCTAAAGTACAAATTTTAACAACCTCCAATAAAAAAGGCCGAATCCTGGGACTTTCAAAAATGTTACCTAATATAGGCCAAAATTCATTTGTGGAACTTTTAAAAATAGGCAAACCATCCACATTTGTGTTAATTGAAATCATATCTGGAATATCCATCCAATTTAGCAAAATGCTCTTCAAGGTTTTGCTATCCCATTGTGCCAGTATTGACCTCCTCCTACATTTTTTAAAATGACATTAACGGGAGTGCATAATAATGTTCTAGCATCAGACGGTAGTGTTCCTGGTTTAAATTCGTTTATTATATCTGACAATTTATTCAAATCAGAATGAGGAATATGATTTTCAATAGCCCATGTTCTTATTTTTTTGCGAAAGGTTAAATAATTATCCAAATCAAAATTGTATTCACTATCACTAGAACTGCAATCACTATACTCTGATATCTGTATATTTTGAAGGGAACTTTTAGGTTCAGGCATAATATTTTCTTCTGCATCATATACGGAACCACCAACAACGGTTGAAGCCGCACTTGTTGAAGCCTTATCGACGGGCTCGATCGAACCGACTGTTTATTTTTAAATATTCTTTTGCAATTTTTCTTCTTATACCACCGGTTCTCGCTCTTATTTTCCAAGATTTTTTATACATTTTCACAAATTTTATTGCATGTGACGTCAAAACATACTTTGCAATGGCGCTTGGGAAAAAGTGTAATAGAATATCACATTCACATTCATGTTCAGCTTACAGCAAATAAGAGTAGTACTTGTGGACAAATAAACTGCTATTGATGTTAATGGACAACACATATAGTCCTTCTAACAGCCTATAGTCCACATGTGAATCGTTTAAATACTTCTGTACAGATAGTAAAAAAAGGTTATTTTAAGTATCACAAACAAGTCCTAATGCAGCTACTGGCTGTATAACAGTCTAAAACAAGTAAACATAACAGCCTTTGGCTTTATAAATGACCACAAGTGTTCTATTAAAATGCTAGCTCTATAACATCGAACAAGTAGGCCGTTAAACAGCGGTTACCATATCTCTACCCTCCTATAATGCTCTTAGTCAGAAAGCTGACTAAAGGATAGTTGTTAGAGTGTTATAACACCCATAATCGTATAAAAGTATTACTCTACACTGCTATAAGTCCCTTAGACAGGTATAGGTGTAATTAATTGCAATAATGCAGCTAATACATCACGAGTGAACTGTAGTAATGCTTTAAGTTCACATTGGAACTAAATGTGTACTCTTAAATGGAACAAAATGCTACTTGGGTAGGTACCTATTCTAGGGAATAAAATTTCTTACACTTACCAGTGTAAGAAATTTTTGTAAAATAGTCTCAAAATACTATAATTTGCAATAGATTTTTGCAAATGCCTAAGAATAATCACAAAGACATAACTTGTATTGAAAATAAATCTTATTTTCATTACAAGTTATGTATTTGTCAATCAAATTATTGTACTGTAACATGAGAAGATTTTTATTTAATTAATTAACAAACGCCATAAAAACTAAGACTAAACCGACAGAAATGAATGAACTAAAACGTTCACTATCAATCAAATTCTGTTTTTGTTCACCTCGACCTAATAACGTAGTGATCAACACATCATAAAATTAAATGCTCTAGCATTGTTTATTTCCAAGCATTTCGTGCCAGGGAAACAAGATGAAGGGCTACTTCTAAATAAAAAGTAAGGTGTCTTACGAAATATACCTACTTAAAATTCTTTTCAGAATACTAAAAAGAGGTTAAGGGTATCAATGTGAGGAGACTCTAGTGTAGATGAGTGATAAAATTAAAATCAATGAAAAACAAATAGCGTTTTTATAACAAAAGCAATTAGGTAACATCTGTTTCTATAGTTTATTACATAGTTAAATCTCCCAACATACATATTTTATCAACGAAATAACGCAGAATAAGTACGCAGTACTTCAAACGATTATCTTAACTCATAAACCGACTGACAATAGAACAGCGAAAAACTAAGAAATCTTTTTCGCAGAAACTTACAGATGACACACCGACAGTAGGAATACTGCCAACAAAAATATCGTAAAAAGAGATTTTAACAAAGTGACATGTTTAAATCTATACTAGTCACATTCCAAGACAAAATTCATAAATGGTTATAGCCGTTTTGGCAGTCAGTGACATTACTCAGACCTATTCCAAAAGAGCTTGATTCAAACTTCGAAAAAAGCCAATATTATGTTGATTCAGACATTTTAATTTCTATCGTTAGTCTAGCAAATAAGATACACGAAACAAACCCCATAATTCACATTATTATTGAGGTAGATGATAGTTCCATATATCTATATTCTCAAGTCTCAAGTGCACGGTTTTGGCTGCTCACGTAGGATCAAGGAACTTTATTGTTGGCCTTGGATTATTTATGGCACGATTTCGAGTTATAAAAATTAATATACTTTACTTAGGTTTCTTCTGGAGGTCTAATATCGGATTTTGGGGCGGCCATGTCCCTTAAAATACAGTCACGTGTAGGCACAAACTTTTCTCCGAATAAATTGTTAAAACCAACGCATGTTTTCACAGTTGTTTGGTTAATTATTGTCGAGGTGTTTCGTGTAGGTAGACTGCCAAGAGTCGAATAAATATTTTAGGAATCCAACATAACGCTGATTTGAGACCTAGCGTCATTACAATAAAATAAAATTTCCTCTATTTCAACAATTTAAAGAACAAACACCTGTTGGTTTCTAAAAATACAACACAAATTGGAATTTACATTTCGACATTGTTTATTTTTGACGTTGGTAAAGTTTCTTTGGCATTTTGATCATAACGATCATTGTTCATTTAAACTTAGATCTAAAAATCGGTAGCTAATTGAATAATGTATCTACATTTGTAAGTCTGTTAATACGTGACTACTTATAAAATATTCCTGCACATTCATAATATTAATACCAAGACCTAATAATTGGGTGGGTGATTCAGTGAACGTTGTCAGAGCCAAATAACAATGGCGTCACAACTATTATGATAAAATGCAGTAGGTACTACATAACTACATAATGTTTCTAATTCGTGTTACATCCAGATACGATACCTATCAAAAATTTGTGGCACATAGTGAATTAAGTTCGTTGAGGAAGTTCTTTTGAATTGTAGAATATTTAAGAGCAACTTTTATCAAAAACGCTAGGAGTAATCCCAGCTACTTCGACTTGCCGGCTACCAGGCAATCATATTACAGGAGCACGTTCGAACTCCTTCCAAATCTTTAAAATAATTTATTGTATTGCCTCGTTGCCTTTACTCTTTACACAATACGATAAACTTTACAGCGTTACAGCATAACGCGCAACACACGTTCGTGGCAAACTGCCAATATAAAACTTAGTGTAATCAAAAGGGGAGCTAAAAACATTCCTAGTCGTAATAAAATATATGAATGTTCGCAAACAATTATACAAGGTTGGTAGTTATCCGTGACTTCTACAAAATAAACGAAGTTTTTTTGTTTTTCGATGGGTTGTCTAGTGGCTTTTTACCTATTAAGTACCATAAATAAGATAGGTACAGTTGTTCTTTAAGTGTAGCTACAAAATATGGATAGGCAATACAGAGTACCTGGTTCTTATTTTAATGCGACCTAGCTAGATCTATTTTTCATCCTCGAAACCCTTTAGGTAGGTACCTTACCTAACCGGTGCAGTGGCTGCCGTGCAACGTGTCGCGGATTCGATTCCCGCACGGAACAACTCTTTGTGTGATCCACAATTGTTGTTCCGGGTCTGAGTAACTTGACACAGGAGAAAAAAAATGTGGGGCGACGTTTTTTTTATTAAGTACAAAATTTCATCGCAAGTCTTGGAACCGATTCCGAGATCCTGTCAATATCTACTTAATATTTTTTGAAACAGCACTATTGGAGATGTGTTAGGAACAATTAGGCTGTCACTTTTATAAGGATTACATGTTTGAAGACTGGAGTAAACAGATCTACGGTAAAATGATGTAAAAATTTAAAATGTCTAAACAAACTGTATTGATTAGGTCGAACACAACACAATTAATTTGGAAATTGGGAAAAGCTTAAAATTTGCTCATTGTATAAAAAGTCTATAGAAAAATTATTTTATTCTTGAATTTCCAAAAGAACAAAAAGAAAAGATGACTTCACATCATACATTAGGTATAGTGATTGTCATCACCGTCGGAAAGGCACAAACAGACATAAGCAATTGGAAATGACTAGGAAAAAAATAACAGAAGAAAACTTCAAAGGCTTATCAACATAGTAATATTTATTCAGCGCGCTGCCCTTCCAATACAAACAATTGATATTTACGACACATCAATTACCAGAAAACCTTGAAAAATATATAGTTTATAATATGTTTACCCGAAATTGGCCGGATGTATCACTCTTTAGACAAAGTGTGAAAACAAAAGCTGGAGTCGGGTCAAGAGTAACATTTTTGGCAACTGAACACGAGCCAAGAATACCGTTAACGCCCATGTTATTACGAGAAACCCAAAGAATATTCTAGACTTCAAAATTGCCAGCTATCGTCACCCTTAATATGGTGAAATAGCCCAAACTACGGAATACATTATTTAAAGATCTCATGATTAGCAAAGATGAATATTGTAATCTGATACTGACTGACTGTCTGACTTCCATGACTGACGTCTTCCTGTTGATTGAAACTTGGCAATCAAACAACTCAGAACAGCAGGCAAAGAAAGAGTTTCTACCAACACAAATTACTTTAGGTTCTTAAAAAAAGAGTAGGTATACGAAGTACATACATTAGATAAAAAAAGTGTTAAAATATATTTTTCTGTTTGCTCCAATGTTGGGAGCAAGGTTATGAACTTCTAATAGGAAAGATCATGTTTCTATCATATAAATAGCTGGTAGAAAAAGTCGCTATGGTAATAAAAGTTGCAATCAGTCTCGCCATCTCCACTGCGGCGTGTGCGCAGCGAAATAATCTAATTTTACAACACTCGCCGATGATTCACACCGCCATTGAGACGAACAGTAAGGTCCGCTACCAAAATAACCCTATGATTTGGCGTATTATAAACAAACACTACAAATCTGAGTAGAAATCCATAGTTTTACGTGGAAATACCATGTCAGGGAAATGCGTCAATGTTGCAATTTTGCGAACTGCACTCATACATTTGCACCCACATTTATAACGTTTAACGGGCAAAGTTTCGATAAACAGAGTATTATTAGAAGTTATTTACGTTGTGGGATTTTTTGCATGTTTTATCCACCCAAAATTATGTGCATGCGTCCAGAATCTTTTAAAATACAACATCATGATGTTATTACAATTCATGAGATGCTTTTTATGAATACGAGGTGAAATAACTGCATACCACAGAATGTGGAAAGCATTTGGTCAATTAATACAATGAATATTGTGCATGATATAATATCTAGTCAGTTTTTTATTGAGCTCACGATTGCGTAGTATTTATCGACATTCTATCAGCTTTCGTGTAGCTGTAAATCATCAGAGTAAGCAAATGGACTGCCCAATTCCGAGAATGTTGTTCTCAAATATAAAAGGTACCTAATTTCGTTGTCCAAAATTACTATAACTTTTGGCACAGCATACCAAACTGGTGTTTTCCCCAAGTTTATGAAAACGTGGCCGTATAAACAGACCATATGCTCGCTCATAAATACAGAATTCATTGCTGTAGCTGATTTATCATGAAGTATTGTTTGGGACGTGGAATGACCTACTTGGCTATTACAACGATTGCAGGCTGAGCTGATATACAGGCCGACTCCTCGCACTGTCACTCGACTCGTCACTTACCCGGAGGCACCCCACCATGTAGTGCGTGTACGCGTGCGTCCTTCAGTCGTCCTGCGTGAACTGGACCGCATCGCGTACCGCCGTCGCCCCGAATTATCTATCTCAGCTGTCGACGACTTCTTCCGATCTGAATCCACCAAGGTACCACTAAAGTTTTGTTTTAAAATCAGTATTTCATAAACGTCTAACTTTCTTTACTGAAGAATTAAGAAAATCATGCTAATTTTAGGTCCGAAATGCACTGAATCAGTAAGATTAAAATATTATGATGTTGTTTTCAGGCATTCGAAGATGAGACCAGCCGCATTCGTGCAGACACTGCTGCACTTCTTACCCGTGCACGTTCTGTTGTGCCCCGCGCTAAGACCGTAGCTCCCCTCGACACGATTTACTCGTGAGTTCAAAATCAAATCATTTATTTCAATTACGCCATTAAAGACCCCTGAACATCAGACAAAAGAATGGAAGACATTATAAAACCGAGATGATGTGGCAAAGACAAAATAACCTTACAGGAACCAGTTCTACTGATTCAATGTAAGTCTGAAATAATATTATTCGACATCCTTGGATTCAAGAACATCCAGCAAACCTTGCGCGTACCCCAAGCAGCTTCAAGGCTAGGTCAAGTTTTTCTGAGCTTGATTTACCGGTACTAAAATAGTCCGCCCATTGATGCATCTATCAAAAGACCGCCCTGGCAGTGACATTGACGACACAAGTCGGTACCTGTCGCATGTCATTTGGCAATCATGTACTCGTATACACGATGCAATCATGAAAAATCTGTCTGGCTGCCAAAATCCCATGAACTTCAGAGGATAGCAAACAAAAAAAACATGACCTTCACCAGGAAGGATGTCCGAACCGTGGGTGTAGATTTCATTGCCTATTTCTTGCGTCAACGCATGTTTTGCCCGTGACGTATGTAGCCATCGTGTACCCACTGCCGTTTTATTTATAACTCGGTTAAATGTCAGCGTTTGTTGTTTTGTGTCTACTAATAAAACAGCTAACGATTTATTTTCATTTAGATCTTGGCGTGTTTATCGTTACGCGAAAAGTTTATAACATCCGTTATTAACTGCGGTAATTTATCATAATATGAATTCGTCAACAGATATTCGTACGGGGAGCCGATCCCGTATCGTTTCAGCAATGAGGCCTACCTCGCTAAGCTCGTGGTCCCCCTGCGCAGCGTGGCTGACCACATCCGCAACATGTCCTACTACAGCGAACCCGCCAAGAAATTCACCGGTGAGAACAGTAACAGACTCCAACATGGCACAGTGTTCAACACACGACCTTTTCCAACTAAAATAATTAAAAGACCAATCTCTATTTGTTTTAAATTGTGTCGTCCGTTATCCTACAGTTTGATTACCGACTAACAGTTAAGTTCCAGTGTGTCCCTGTGGTAACCGTGAGGTGTTCTCGCCAGGACGCGGTCACCTCGCATGCGTGCACTACACCGGTAACAAGGCCTTCTCCAACCGTAGGCCACTCTACAAGGAGCTTAGCATCAGGGACGACGTGAACCTCCTTTCTTTCTATGCAAAGAACAGACTCGCGGCTGCCGGTTTGGCCGTCGAGAATGCCACAGGTACCTCGCCACCGTCGCAACGCTAGCGCTCGCTTAAATCCCTCGCTTAATTCTTTAAAATGAGTCTTTAAACCGGTCTAAAAGTGAAAAGCTATGCCTTGGGAGGCTCGGGGCACTAAACGATTATTAAAACGAGGAATAAAGTCCGTGTCTAACCCTGCGTGTCTCTTGCAGCGGGCGGCGCGCCGGAACAGCCGACGGCGGCGCAGTGCGCGTAGCTCCCTGCGGCGCGGCGCGGGCGCTGGGGCTGCGCTGTCTCGTGCAGCAGCCCCACGCTCGCGCCGCGTTCGCCCTTCGCGCTCTCTGATCTCGGTATAACACGCTAGAACTAACCAAGATCATCTATTTTTTTATTTCATATATTTACAGATTACCTACATATTTTTGTTACTGATGTTTACAAATTTTGACGAACGATTTGGTTTATTTGCTAGTCATCGTTGTGATAGCGCGGTGTTGTGCGCCGAAATTTTGTCGGTGACCGAGATGTCTCGTTTTCACTTAACTCGACTGATTTTACTTAACAATAAAGAATTTTTACTGAAAATTTAGTTGTTTTAATCATGTGCATGTTCATTGTTCCTTATGTCACGCTTGAATCCAAGCTTAAGTAACGCTAAGCTTTCTGACTAAACGTTTTTTAACTATTCGTCTAACACGGTAATAAATATAGTAAAATATTAAATAATGATATCCCCATAAGATATACAATTAAAGTTAAACACACGTACATTTACACATTACATACCTTCTGGACCATCATTTTCTCATGGGAATTATGCTGAATTTCATAAAGTTTGAGATCAAAATGGGTTCAACGTAATTTTACTTTACACTGGACAACTGCACTATCATTCGCATTACAGCATGAAGCAGCGCTGAAACAGAATACGATGTCATAGCGACTACCATGCCATACAGGGTTTGTCATTGGGCTTGGTGCTGGGGTCTAACAGCTTCGATTAGACAGCATCATGATCATGAGCGTTCTACTGCGTCGCTTACTGTTCGTCACCGTACTTGTAACAGTCCATTGACAGTCATCATCATGCTGTGGAATGATTAGCAGTTGTCTCTCTGAGTGCTAATTATTTCACCAAACGCCGTTGCTTTACGGGATATGTGTAACATTGGCCTCGGTGCAGTCAAGCTGCTCCCGTGGAGGCCGAGCCGCAAGTTCCAGGTCCCACAAATGATGGAGGATCCGGCCCTAGAACTGAAGGCAGCTAAGGCCGAACGTGAGGCCCGTTTCCGTGCGTCTACTGTTGAGCCTGTCATGACGCCAGCTACTGACTTAGCAGAAATAAAGAGGAAGAGGCAAGAGGAAGCTCGGGCTGCCGAAGAAAAGTATGTTATTTTGCCTGTCACAAATGTTTACAAAATCGATGAGTAATAGTTTTATTACAAATGATCCATTTATGCTACAGGGCATTAAAGGAAGAAGCTAAACGTGAAGCGGAACGTAAAGCTCAAGTATGTATAACTTACTAAATCACCCAATATGGATAAAAATTCTAGTACGAGTAATTTCTTTAAAATATAATAATCACATTTTTCAGGCTGAACGAGAAGCAGCAGAGAAAAAGAAGGCAGAAGAAGAAGCCCGCAAGGCGGAAGAAGCTAAACGCAAGGCTGAGGAAGAAGCTAGGCAAGCCGAGGAGGAAGCCCGTAAAGCTGAAGAGGCCCGTCTGGCTGAGGAGGCTCGCCTAGCTGAAGAAGCTCGTTTAGCTGAAGAAGCCAAGCTTGCCGAAGAAGCCCGTAAGGCAGAAGAAGCAAGATTAGCCGAAGAAGCGAAGAAGGCAGAAGAAGCCCGCCTTGCAGAAGAAGCACGTCTGGCTGAAGAAGCGAGACTCGCAGAGGAAGCTCGCCTGGCTGAGGAAGCGAGGCTAGCTGAAGAGGCCAGGCTCGAAGAGGAGAGACAGGCGGAACAGAGGAGACAAGAAGAGCTCGCTAGGTTAGAAGAGTTGGAAAAACAGGCACAGGAAGAACGTGAGGCCGAACTTGCACGACAGGTACATTTATTACGCTTTTTATTTTTCATCAAAGGTTAAACTTAATTTAAGTTTCTTAAAAAAAAAAAATCTAACATCAATCATGTCAATGCAGGCAGCTGAATTAGCCGAGATTGCGAGACAAGAGTCTGAACTTGCGGCCGCCCGCCTGGAGGAGCTCTCACAGAGTGGTTCTGCTGCTGATGTTCCTGAGGCTGATGCCAGGTGAGGATTACAAAAGCAAAATTATTCCTATTAACTTGAATAGGAACTAAATGTTTGGTCCATGACTGGAACGCCATACATAGGAAAGGTTTATTGTCGATAAATATTTTGACAGCAAATCTCTTCCTGCAGATATTGCCAAAGACACTTCACGTCATTGCACAACAACTCATAGCCTCTTGTTTGTCTTAACAGGGACATTAGACTTCGTCCTAACAAAAACTTTTTATTAATTTCCGTGAAATTGAAACGAGAATGAAAGGCATTTTTAACATTTTTCAGTGAACCCGCTGCAGATGAACCAGAACCTATTGTAGAAGAGCCCGAATCTCCTGAAATCATCCCTGAAACGCCCGCCGAACCTGAAGCCGAGCAAGCCGGAGACGTCAGCGAGGATGAGAAAGCGGAACCTGACCTAACCGATGAAGAGTAAACCACAATAGAAGCTAAAGAAATATTTTTATAGTTAAGAATTTTCTGTTATATCTGTATTGTAACGCTAAGCATGATTCATGTGCATTTTGTTATAGATTAGACATGAATCATGTGCTAGCTCAAAGGTGGTTAAGTTCTCCAACTCCTTTCTTCTGCGTAATAAAATTACGCAACAATGAAAGTCATCCTTCCTTCTGTATATGTATGTTTAGGAAATCAACCACCGTTAACCAATGTGAATTTTTTTAAACTAAAACTTAAATGTTACTAGTCTAAGTGTTTTAATAATGTTATATTTTGTTAAATTTTAACAATAAAAGACATATTGAAATGGTTGTTTTCGATAGTCCTGAGCATTATTATTTCTAAGCAGCTATTGGAGCCTGTATCAGAATTCTATGTTGCCCAGAGACAATTTGAAGTCGCATAGAACTCGATTGAATCGATGTAATACGATGCCGGTACGTGGACACTTACAGTGCAACTGATCCACCAATTTAAAATCACGCTTGGAGTCTCTCTGAAGGATCTTATTCGAAACGAGGTGATCCGACAGAGAACTAACAGACAGAGAACGAGGTGATCCAACAGAAGTGGCAGTGAGCAAGTCACATTTGTCATACTACCATTGGATTAGATGTTTTTTAGAGTGGAGACCACGTCTAGACAAATTGGTGTAGGGCGCCCTCCAGGTTGGGTCAAATCGAGCTTAGAAGCGTGCAATTGGGGAGGAGTATATTTATAGATCCAGTAGTGGACGAAATCTGGCTGATGATGATGATGAGAACTAGATTTTTGTCACACACACACACACACACACACACACTTTACAAAAGGGTGGCAGGGCTGGTCATACATATGCCACGGGCCGCCAACCAAGAGAACCCTGGGGCGCCGACCCAAGAGTCCCGGGCCAAGAGGCCAGTAGCTCAAAAAATAACCTTTATTTTACATTGTAGGTACCTAAGTATTTTAATTTATTTGAAAAGTATGTTTAAAAGTATGTTCGTCATCAGCCTTATAATGTTCCCACTGTTGGGACACAGCCTCCTCTCTAGGAGAGGGCTTGGGCCATAATCCACCACGCGGGCCCAGTGCGGTTTGGTGGATGTCACATGTCTTCGAATTTTTGGTTCTAAGACATGCCGGTTTCCTCACGATGTTTTCCTTCACCGTTTTGAGAGCAGTGGTGATGAAATAAATTACACAAAGGTTGGGTTCAAACCCGCGACTTACAACTCGTAAGTCACGGTCGTTACCACTCGGCCACCACTGCTCCAGCTCCAAAAGTATGTTACCTAAACAAAAAGGTGATGATTCGTTTCAAAACGACAATATTGATTTCTACATTATAGTTGTTGCAGTATGTTGGCAGCACGGGTGAGCAATGACGATCGGGGAATTCCAACTTAAAAATTCTCCACGAAAAAGCTAGTGAATAGAGGATGAATGCAAAAAGTATATTAACACTACATCCTGATGAACGCATTGAAGTATTCTGTTCTAAGGATGAATGTGAAGTCTTTAACCACTAGTCTGCCGTTATATGAGACACAATAGAAAACACATTGTGTCTCGCGTATATCTGCACTCCGGCATACCACGGGTTAATAGACATTGGGCTAGCATGACGACATATGATCCTACATATCATATGTCGCCTCTCGCCTAAGAGAGGAGGCTCACAGCCATAAGTGGAACATAATACAACATGTAATTGAGTACCTATACTATAAATCACGAAAATTATTAAAATTTCCTAAGTAGAATGTGACAATTATTAATGATAGGGCCCCATCATAATAAAATGCGACAGTCCCCAAATAATAGGGGTTAAATGAAGAGAAGAACTTACTGCAAAACATTGATGAGGTGCAGCAGTCTACAGTTTTCATTAGCAAGATGTTCACTAACAATAACAAACAGAGACAGGTATGGTTCAGTGCTGAGACAATGGGTCAACTACATGTCTGTCAGCACAAAAACAATAGAACACTGTGTCTCCCACAAATGTATATTCTAGGTTGAGTAACATGTTAGTTGTGGTATTCGAAAATTGTACAAAACCAATACTTATATCAAAAATTAAAGAAAATTTTGCAATATTAGAATACTAACATGGTCAAGCTAGCTAAAACTACTATTTCTACATTCAATCTATGGAACCTAGGGTCTACATACAGAAAAATAAATAAATACACAGATAACTAAATTAAAATAGAAAATATGTATTTACACAACTTATTTCATACTTATAATCTATAAACATTTTCATAACATTATCTTTCAAGTGGATTGGAATATCAGAGATAGTTTCATCGAAATCTGATAGTCTTGCTCCAAATTTACCAACAAATCGGAGGGTGGAATGAGGTAATATTGTGATTGTTTTAACATTATACTGGGGCCAACAAACCTTTTAAAGTCAATTATTAACGGGTACTGTCCCTACTAGTAAAATCCTCTTGATAGATACATATTATAACATAAATAGCAATATTTAAATCTTAACTGTCGAAGAGAATGTTATAAGTCCATTTTCACAATTTCTTCAGCTGTTTTAGCTACCTCTTCTTTTGTAACTGGTTTCTCTAACTTCTTTGTAGGCGCCTTTACCGATTGCTTTGGTTCAGACAACTTTGGCTTTTTGCTAATTTCGACGAATTCTTTGTCAATGTCTTGTACTTTCTGTTTGATCTGAAATAAAAATGATGTTAAAAATCAATTTGATATTCTATGTTCACTCTACCCTTGTTGTGTAAGTTCGTTAAAAACATAATATTGAATTCGGAAAAATATTAAAGAGGTAGGTATCTACAATATAGTGCGACACACAACAACATAACGACAACACAAACGTAAACAAGTTCAATTTCAAAGGCTATTCCTTATTTTTCGGTTAAATACTTAAGAGCAATGATGTCTAGAATTTTACTTATAAAGTTATAAGTATAAAAACTGAAAACTATTGTTTATAACAGTTGAGTACAAACTAATTATTAAAGGTAACCTTACATTCTTTAAGCCTAAGTTGACTGCCTTAGCTTTGGTTTTCTTCAAACTCTTAGCACCAGCAACTTTAAACACATTGCCCTTTGGTCCCTTTTTATTGTTTTTACCCATCTTTATTCAGCAAAACGTTATTTTGATGAAAATAAATAAACACACACGTGCGTTCACGATGTAATTGACAAATGACAAATATTTGACATTATGACAATGAAACATTTGAAACTGACAGAGGATTTGACGTTCTAACCAGAAGGGTTAATTTTTTTCCGGAATTTAAAGTTCTTTTTTGAAGTCGGTTAATATAATTAAATGTACTACATGTAAGAGCATCTCATAACTCTTCAATTTCAACTGATTTAAGCAAACAAAATAATTGAGTTTTGTGCAATTGAATCCAACCATAAGTCCATGAATGTTTTGGCATATCTCAAAGAAATTCCGAACGAAACATTGATAAATTGAAAGCAATGAACTCTATGCGCAACACTGTGCTATTACAGTGATAAAGGGGCTCAATATTTATTTGTTTGTTAAACAAAATAAACCATATTTTAAGAATTTATATTTTGTGAAGCAGTACGTAAACGCCGTCAAAATTACTTACTACTCCAAATACAACGGGAATATTTCCGCCATGGCTAAGGTACGAATAATTTACGCTACTATATTTCTCGCATCTATTTTTTTATTTGTTGCTCTATTTGCATACTAGACAATCTTGTTGAATAAACCTGTTGTTTGTATCTGGTTTAACTTGTTGAATAGTGAGATAGCTAGTACAAATTCAAATCGGGAAGCATTTAAGTGTATGCAGTAGAAGTTATTAAACGTGATTTATTAATTTTATAATGGGCGATGTCGTGGAAAGTAAGGTACAATAATAACACATTTGAATTATTTAGTGATTAAGAAGGATAATGCACTTAGGTACTGTCCGATATTTAATAATTTCATAGCGTAATATTTTTTGTAAGTTTTTATACTTGTTTTACACATAATTAAAAGTAGGTAGTAAACTATTTATAGATATTTTAAGTGCCAACTTTTCTTAATATAATTCCCTATCATTCACTTGTTTTTATCGCTGCCTGAAAAGTGCAGGCATCAAGACAAATAGAAATCTTGGCTGGTTGTCTTAGTTCTAATTTCAAATTGTATTTTTTTTTCTTTTACAGCCAGTATTGTATTCATACTGGCGAAGCTCATGTTCTTGGCGGGTGCGTATCGCGCTCAACTTGAAAGAGATACCTTATGACATCAAGGCAGTTAGCCTCATCAAGGGTGGAGGAGAACAGCACTGCAATGAGTACCGCGAAGTCAACCCTATGGAGCAAGTCCCATCTCTTTGTATTGGTAAATATAATCATTTTTCTTAGAATTAGGTGGTTAAGAGAAGATTCGTCTGAAGTTGATTGCATGTGAATTTAATGTAAAGTCTATTGCATAAAAAAAATTAAAAGGGTAATTTGACGGAATCTGTTTTATGTTTTAATTAATATATTTATGTAATATACATTTTTTGTTTTAAACTTTTTCAGATGGGCATACACTTGTCGAATCTCTCAATATTATGCATTATCTGGAAGAGACCAGACCAAATCAGAGGCCTTTGATGCCTCAGGACTGCTTCAAACGGGCCAAAGTCCGTGAGATCTGTGAGGTAAGCAAATATTAAGTTGAGCTACTGAGCTGAGAGCTCCCTTTGTCCAAATAAAATTTACCATAGATCCTTGAACATGAAGTTTTTAAAACAAAAAGACCATGATTTTACCATTAGGATTTATTATTATAGTAGTTATAAAGAATAATAAAAATTAATATACATGAATATGTTGCTAATAATAATAATTCTATTTATGTTACAGGTAATATCCTCAGGTATTCAGCCTCTTCAGAACCTGATAGTCCTCATCTATGTAGGTGAGGAGAAGAAGAAGGAATGGGCCCAGCACTGGATTACTAGGGGATTTAGAGCTGTAGAGAAGCTGCTCTCTGCATGCGCTGGAAAGTATTGTGTAGGCGATGAGATCACACTGGCTGACTGCTGTCTTGTGCCTCAAGTTTTCAATGCTAGGAGGTAATGACAAGTTTTTATTTTATTTTATTTTTACTTTATACACAACTGCATATGGGAGGACTTAATGCAAGAAGATATTTACGCCAGTCATCCTTTTGGTAGTGCAGAGATATCAGGCAGGTAATATGCAACAATTTAGGAAGTTATGGGTAAGGGAGGTGTAAATCAATTCAAAGTTACATACATAAAGATTTTATTAGCAGTTTTATTTATGTTTTTATTTTTGAAAACTGCATGCTGCACTGCAGGCTGCAGCGAGACACGAATACGAAGCCCCTTACTGAAAGACTGTTGAAGAAACATAATTATGCAACTTCAACAATCTTTCTTCTTTGCATTTACTGGTTTGCTATAAACTCATAAATCTTTTAATTCCAGATTTCATGTGGATCTGCGTCCTTTCCCAATTATTCTCCGCATCGACCGTGAGCTGGAAAACCATCCCGCGTTCCGTGCAGCTCATCCCTCCTCACAGCCCGACTGCCCGCCAGAGGTCGCTAAATGAGCCCGAAACAGTGCCACGTCCACAAATTGGCCGCATACTTCTTCAAGTTCGCTATTACAGCGCTACGTTTGAAATTTGAATTTCGAATAACATCTTGGAAACATTGAAATTGGAATAAATGTTGCCAATATTCGGTAATCAAGGCAAAATAGAGAAAAAATATTGAGTGCCATTATAAAATTATGATATTCGAAATGTTACTAAACCGAAATGCAATATATAAAAGGGTATTTAAATTAGGAATAATATACTCACAAAAATTGTAATAATATGCGTATATAAATAACCAATTTGTGGACATGGTATGCTAATGGAAACTTGAGATTTCATTCCGTTTTTTCTAGATTTTTGCATTTTTATACAAAACTTAATATTATTTTTGTTTACCCAGGTTAGACTTAAGCTTTATTCTAATCTAGTCTTATAAATAATTTTAAGGTTTTGGGTGTTATGTGGATCAATCTGATTTATATGTATTTTATATTATAATATGAAATTATTACTTTATTTCCATTAAGTTTAATTAATAAATCGAAATTCTTAAAATTAGGTACGATAAATTAGATCAAGCTTGGGATATTATTCTAATTTTAGTAATTTACTGTTTTTATTTTGTATATTTTTAAGTAAATAAAATATTTTCTGTTCAAAGTGCTTTTCTTTAATAAATAACAATGAAATCTCCTTAAAATATTGAATTCTATTAGCATTACCTAAGTATTTATTTTAAAACAAGGAATGATAGGATAGAACCCATATTATAATTATAATATTTTTTGTGTATTCCAAGCAAGTATTCTAAATGACGAAATTTCAACTATAATAGACTTGGAAATGCAATCAGTTGAATCAGTAGTGTTTAGCAAAATTTTAATTCAGAACGCATCGGTATAGTGACATCTCTTGCCAACTTTTGACAACTCGTGGTATTGTCAGTTTTCAAAAATTACCCAGTGTTACGGAACTTTTTGGAATAATCTGATCCCATGTTAAACTGCATATTCCATACTTTTTAATTGTATTTGAAACTATCTAGGTTAAAAATACAGTCTGTAATGAATTTGGATCATCTATTCAATTGACTTTTTCGAGGAAAAGATTAAATAATAATTCGCCTTTAATTAAATTTTTCACGAAATACAAAATTTGGTGTATCAAACAAGGCAAAACGGTATAATTCTATGCGAGAATCGACACACATTTGTATTTTATTGTTGAAAGTAAAATTTTAAGTGAAGATAAAATCTGGTACATTTTACCTTATTCGAAATGGAGTTGTGGGTATCCAAAGTGCGGCAACACTGGGCAGCTGGCTGTCAAACGTATCGAACGCCTTCGGTCGGCTCGCTGCGATTCACCAGTCGACCGTGCTATAAAATTACAGAGTATTGTTGTGATTGCGTCGGCATCGGCTTCGTGTATGAACTGTGTCATAAAAATGAATACAGTGTCGTGTTTAGTGATTAAATAACAATGCCAATTGTAATGTACATTAGTGTTGTGCTGTGAAACCGTTGTTTGGTGCTGTTTAAGATGACCGAGAAAAATAAATCGGAAAAGATGACTAATGCATCCAAACCTGTTCCCATGAAACTTTTTGCAGCCTGGGAAGTGGACAGGACGCCTTCCAACTGCATTCCCAGGTAACATTGTTGTTGTAGAAGTTGAAAAAGTGTAATGTTTAAGTTAGGTTCTAAGTTTTACATCCCGTCGAATGTTAGGTATTTCATATCTCGATATTGGTTGGGGATTGTGTCGCTGGCTATGTGTCTGTAGTCTGTAGTGTTATGATGTTTATAACGATGTTTTCGTGGGGCGTCGGTCGTAATCGGCCCGCCGGCTTATCGGCGTGATGCCACATCGTATTGTTCGCCTAAAATATGAACCAGTTGCTGTACTAATAACTCCATACTTTTACACTGTCTATTACAGTTCCAACTGATATAAACTTAAATTTAAGCAATGAATTAATACACTTTATATGGTCTTCTTGTTCAAGTAATGCTAATTAGAATCACCATAGCCTATCTGAATTCTAACTAAGCAAGTAGGTACTAGTTGTCAAAGGTTCAAAACTTTTGAAAACCTCTTTGCTTTCTAAAAGAAGTTATTTAACAAATGTATCTTTATTATTTTATTGTTTAATCAAACTGGAATTCACTAATATTCTTATTTGAACATAATAAACAAAATAGTTATTATTGACTTTTCAACAGTAACTAAGTGCATATTTATTAACAATAACAGGAAAATAAGTTTGCAATGTACACATTAATATTTCAATAATACAATATTATCAACACCTATAAATAAATAATGTATTATTAACTTAATCCTAATTAATTTGGTATTAAATATCAACTCAGTTTCTTATCTTAGAGTCAATAATATTAATAAATGAAAACTATATATTGTTATTTTAACCTTATTTTGTAATTAGTTGCAATATAATAATACTATTACGCTTAGGTATAATAAATAAAAGCATACCATTTATTGATTTTTAAGGTATTGAGTTTGTAAGTCTAAAAGTAAATGAGGTCTATTATGATGTCTATGGAAATAAATGTGGAGTGAGTGTGAATGAAAAGTAATACTAGTACTTACTGAAAAGAGTCAATAGACAATTTAGAGCATAGATATTTTAGGTATGGTTCAGTCAATATTTCATTGAAACTTTTGCATAAAATAACTATAAAAAATCATAATTACTTTATTAGCTAAGCAAAAAAATAAATTATTAATAAGTATTTATTATTTAATTGTATAATGTTTTATCCTATTTGTATTCTCTTCTATAGCTTCTTTAATAGCTATTTGGTTAAGGCCACACAACTAATACAATATATGTTTTTCCTTTTGTTTTTTTTTGTTTGGTTGTTTATTCATTTACAACACAATTTAAAATTCTTAACATGATTCATATTTTATCAAAGCAATAGAAATCAGCATATGTTTTATTATCTTATTCGATACATCATTATCACTACTTATTTGCAAAATTATAAATAGTCAATCCTAGACCAAAGGGGAATGCCAAGTCCCCATAGTAATTTAGGCCCACTGTGCACACATATAAAAGTTCATGATTATAATAGAGGGTAATTCCAATAATCAATTGGTAAAAGAAATTATATCAAAAATACTTGGCACTTAAAAGTTATTAAAGGTTTTATTATTTCATCAACACTAGTAACGTTAAAAAAACCAAATAATAATTATTTTAATTTTATAGTGTGGAAGTGTAAAGCTTAATAACTGGGAGTAAAATAACACAAAACACCTTTAGTTTTACATATTTATTCTTGTTGATCATCACCATATATGAGTAAAACATCATCAACAAATTGTGCGGGTGGAAATACATTATTTTGATGCCTTTTCCATCCTAAATACCATATTATTATCACGGTCATGACATAAGCACAGCATCCTACAGTACGCCAGCCACCAATACAGTTACTACTGCATGGCCTGTGTCAACAGTGCCAACTAAAACCGATATACAGCTTTTTGCAACGAACATGACGACTAGCAATTCTGGTCCTTACCAGTGAACAGATTTGTGCAAATATAGTGATTGTTCTATTACTATTATTAGTACATACTTCTATACAGTATGCCCCAGTAAATCTCATTTGCTCGCCATAGTATGAGCGAGCTTGCTTATGTTAATAAGTGTCACAAGCAATCAATATTAAATCACTTATTTATATTTATACCAGGGAATTCTCTTATATCTCATTATTAACAGTAATGTTTTGAAAATCTCAAATCTTGTTGTATGTCGCATTTCATTCCAAGCATTTGTCCTACATGCATGGCACACTAGACTATCACTTGTACCTACAAGAAAAGATGAGAGCAGTTACAAATCAGCACATAAGGTACTTTTAAAATACTATTAAGTACTAAGAGATTTTAAATATATATGATCATTAATTACCTGGCTAATCCATTGTTGTATAAGATTTCGAACTTCAGTGATTTCCAAAGTATGTCTTCGAATTCTAGATACATTCAAACCGCAGTATAAACAACGTAGATCACCACTCACAGCAGTAGATGACTGTTGTGAATAACTAGGTCCAGAGTAAATGCCGGGTTCGTCGTCGGTCGAAGCGTGTACGGTGTAATACCAAATCAACATTGTCGATACTAAGTCCAGACTGAATGCCGGGTTCGTAAGCCAAAGCGTCTAATACTAAATCCAATTTATCACCAGTATCGTCATGAGCAGCAGGAGCAGAATCCATAATCAGGCTGTAGTCGTCAAGGATAGAAGAATCCTCAAAGTTAATGAGTGAAAGTAGTCAATTTAAACCACGATTAGTATACACAAGTCGTATGTAAACAAACAAGCAATGATTTTGACATTAACTTTTTCCGGCGGCTTGTCAAAAGTTGACTTGATGTTGCCATAAGAAGAAAAAATCGATAGATCGATTATATTATTATTTCACAAAAAAATTGTTCTTTAATGGAAATAATATTAGTTTCCATAACATGATATTCATTAATTCATTTTCTTTTCGGAAAAATATCTCTGTTTATTAAAAATAATATCACTCTTATTTTTTTTTTGTAAAGGCAACATCTTGAAAATATTTTTATGTTTCCTAAGATTAGTCATTTTCATATCTATTTAATGTTTTTGAAAAAATATCCCATCATGCACAGACTTATGAATATATGCAAGACATGAGTAAAATAACAAGGTATTTTTCTACTGAAACCAATTTGTTGTGCAGCTCTGGGCCTAAAATTGGCATTCCCCTTTGTTAGCAATTACTCAGATTTTAAATTTCCTTCAACAGTTAGCTATGAATTAGCAAGTAATTGTAACAGGAATCGTATTGCATGCTTTTTGGTATAGTTCAGGCAGAGATTGATTTCCTAGTATCTTACCCAGGGCAGGAGAAGTCATGATTTCACCCCAATCTACAGCAAGCCGTCTGCCTGGTGTCTAAGCACTTCTATTTGAGATTTGCTTTCAGAAATTAAGTACATACAATCGTGTTTGGGGCTTCAACTTGTTGAAATGATATTAAGACTATATGTATACTTAAATGTTTTATAAATAATTAGTGGCTTATCTATGCAAAAGCCTGCTATCCGTGGATATCACAGTTAACCATCATTCCCTGAAGGAAGTCCAATTATATTCAGAGTGCAGCAGTGAACTGAGTGAGCTAAAATGCAGTTGTAGATGATGATATAATTACCAATAACATACTTACGTAATAAAGATTTTCCTGACACTTGCACCAATCACGACTCCTCCCCTTAACATGACCTTGGCCTCTAAGTTTGTTTCGGCATTTCTTCTCAGAGTAGTCAGATAGGAAATGCCGGCTTCATCTCGTTTTTTACATATAATTTGACGTGTAAAAGTGCCGTTTAATGGCCTATTTGCAAAAATAAATTCATTGTTTCATTAACATACAGCAAACATACATTAACAGCATGTTCCAAATTCGCCCAAAACAAAAATCTGTGTGTATCGTGTAGTGTTGGCATGGGATTAATCTCCTTTCTCTTCCTCTCTCATTCTAACTACATTCACACGAATGTCGTAGGAAACAGTACCGATATGAATGGTTTGATTGGCATGTGGGTGTCGGGCACAGGATGTTGTTGATTCACAATAAATTGTCACTGTTTGATTACGTTTTTAACGCAAGGCCGGCGCGTATTATTCAATTGAATTTTTTATTCCTTGTCCGTAGTCCTAGTATGGACTGTGTTCGCAGGGCCGTGTTAGGCAATAAAGAACTAATCGAGATAAAGCTTCAATTAGAACGTAGTATTTGCTTTTTAATGAAACAACTATCTTTTATTGCTTAACTCTTTTTGAAGCGCTCAGCTTGTGTATTGGTTAACATCGTTAATATACGAGCGACGCATAAAAAATACTTTAAAACACGAAGTAGGTAGGTAACCTCAATATGCATGGAACCACCCAAGCGTGTCCCGAAAAGCGTAACAGAAACAATACATGTTAAGGTCGTCGCTTCTCGTTACTGAGCCATTCACGTTAATCAACACGTAAGTATAATCTACATTTGAATAACTAAGCCTAAGTTCGTGCATACAACAAGGAAACATTCCACGAACCCGTTTGCTCAAAAGGTCGTGAGCACGGCTTGCCGACTCTAATTGCAGAAAAAACTAGGAAATAAGGCCTTAATACTGGGGTAATGCGACTATAAATACTTTTCTCTCTTTTAATATCGTTTCGATCACGTTTTCACATCGCATTAACACCTTTACGCCGCCATTGTTCCGCTCTATATATCATACAAACATAAGTTAGATAACAATTAAATATGTAAGTATCACAAACTTGTTATATAATTAAGTGGTTTCAAGTGCGTATGTTTACTTATATAATGAGGATAAATAAACTTTCCTCTACTCAGGAAACTGGTTATAACTATGTCTGTCTCATTTTAGAGAAATCTAATCTTATAAGATACCTACAACATAATATATAATGTGACATACATAGAGACGGGAATTCTAAATAATTGTGTCTACTTCAATAGCCGATACTATTCCATCCATCTTTATTTCTTCAACCTATGATAAAGAAATCTTGATTTGTTGTTCCTATCCGAAAATGAACTGTCAACACTAAATCTTTTACCAGAGAACCGTTTATCCCCTGCCTTAGCGGGGATTATTATCATCCGTAAGAACCATTTTTTGTCAAGGAAAAGTATTAGGAAATTTTCTGCCAAGATGAAACTTTTTTTACGCAATAAAATGGCGGAAAATCCCTTTTTTTGGCTGGATGCCTTGTCTGTCTTGCTGTCCAGTTATGATAAATAATATGTACCTAGGGTATATTTGTTATTTTGTTGTCTGATAGACATTAGAAGTTGTAATTTTATTTATGACTAGCTCTTCCCGCGCTGCTTTCCCTGCCCTCGCTCGTTGACTGTTATTGGTCATAGCGTTATTTATTATTGGCCTTCTCCGATAACTGGACTCTTCAACACAAATCATTCAATTAGAACCAGTAATTCTCGAGATTAGCGCGTTCAAATATACAAACTCTTTAGCTTAGTAATATTAAGTATCAGATAGTATAGATTCAGCCTTAACAATGTTGTTGGCTAACAATAGATCCAACATTTTTAAGATCTGCGACGGTATGAACTTCGCTTTTCCGACATTTCTATCGAGATGGATTTACATTCTTGGGAACCAGAAATACATACATAGCTCAATTAAATTTATTGATAATAACGACTACTAACGTTGTTTTCAAGTCACAATAAGACTTATATTTATCTATGTCCTCTAACCGTCACCGCGACGTCGCCGCAACGCGCACGCTTGTCATGAATAAGAGCTCCGTACAATTCTCGTTGGTATGTCTCACGATAGATACTGTGCAAAAATAACCTCATTTTGCTACTGTCTATTCATTAGATGCTTAGATAGTTTCTCTTAAGCGAGCTTAATAAGACCCTCGTTGATGGAAACTCATATACGGGATACTGTTAACGAGTGTATAAATTATTTTTTAATTATTGTTTGTTATGTAACATTTGAGTGCACAGCTTATCGCAGCTGGAAGTCTAGATGTACTAACATGCCACAGTGTAATTAACTAATTGACTTCATAGTTATTATCTATATTGTTATGTTTAGAACGACTTTTTTGCTTTGTAATTGATAGACGAATAGTCTCATCATATGGTCTACATCGATCTTCTTTGGTCTTTTGAAATATAAAGTTTAATTGATGTCATTGCCCTAAGCAATATGCTGTGCAGATGACGACTAAAGAAGCTGTACGTATATATACAATTGCAGGTCCGCCCGTAAGACTACCCATTGACCTGAATCGGAAATAATTTTAACAAATAATAAAATAATGACCGATGAACAAGGTGAGCTAAATTAACGCCTGTGCCAGAATTAGTAAACTACTGCGAATAATAAAAAGTATCAGTCGTTATTGAAATCATTCCTTGATTTCTCTTGTAACTAATGTCTAGAACAGTTGGGATTGCGGGAGCAAGCGCAAACCGGCTTGGAACTGGAGAATAAATGGGTTGGTTTAAGTCAGTAAGAGTCTGTCATTCGCTTCACCCAGGTTAGTCTGTCAGCGTTAGCAGAAAGATCACATTCCTCCCTGAAAAAAAAAACTCATGTACAGATAGTTACCAGAAATAGACTCAAAGTTGTTCAGTAAAAACTGGCTATTCTTCATTAGCCAACAATTTCTTCAGAGTGAGAGTTAGTATGAGTCATTTGATACCTACATTAGTACAAGTTATGCAAATGCGTAAGCGCAGACAAGGCGATGCAAGTATTTATGTATGCAGTGTGTTACTTTCCAGTTTTGGCGTAAGTTGGTTGAATTGACAGAGTTTTTATATTAGGTAGGTTAGAGAGGGTGTTCATAAAATTGTTATAAATAAAAATAAATAAATAAAAAAGTAAAAAGGTACCTAACAAAAAAAAAAAAAGTCACGGGATTCACATAGGAACGTAAGCCGGTTTTTTTCATTAGGAATCATATGTAAATATTAGTAGGTATACTTTAAAAAATCTTTAAATGAAAAGGAAAAACACTATCATTAAATACATAAAAAACCTTCATTTCGTAACTGCAATAGAATTACAGTTTCATTTAAATAAGAACATTATTATTTGCTCATCGCTACCATGTCGACGCGCACGTAATGCTTGTAGATGCGCGTGCGCCGTGGAGGGTGACCGCAAGGTCGCCGTTACTGGAGGGTGACACACCGAGTGGGTGATCGATTGACTCACTGTCCACTGCAGCCGGTGTCCACTTACGAAACTACGACGACTCTTAGGTTCTATGATAAGTTTTGTATGCAATGCGCACGTTGGGCTGCCGGCTCCTGAGTCAATTAAAAAAAGGATGCTATGCTAACTAAAAGTTATGACTGCTACGAGTTAAGTTGAAACATACTAAAAGTTATGAATAGAGCATAGTTATGGACAATGATTTTTAATATCACATTTTATAACATTAATACCAAGAACATTAGCAATATAGTTTTGAAATTAAGATCTCAAAAAAACCATCGTATATTTTAACGGACTATTTTATCTCTGAATCAAAAACCTAAAAAACTTTTTACATTGTGAGGAGCGAGCCATGCTTCAGCGCGGTTCGGTTCAACCGGCCTCGCAGAAAACCGGCGTGAAACAACTGCACCGTCTGAGTAAGGTTACCGGAGGCTACAAATCCTTCCCTAATTGCCCTTAATCGTCAAATTCTTACTTCCAAAACGCTGATGATGCAGTCCTTACTCGTCTATTGTGGCAGGTAGGCATAGGCACCACAGATTACCATCAGGTGATCAGAAAAGTCGTTTGCTATCAATAAAAATATATGTTTACCCAATTCGGAAATTGAAACAGAGATCCTCCTTGCTTCTTAAGTCTCGTTTGCATCACAATACGTACTTGCATTACGGTAGTCTTTTGTTTAAGTGTTTTTTTATCACAATTAGCGGTCCCCGTGTTTCGCACGGATGCTGTTTTTCGTGATGGATGTCGATTTCGAGTTGTTGTGTCGTGTTTTCATTAAAATTGTTCCGTTGCGAAACGGTTAACTGAACTCGTGCTAAGATACTTAGAAGTAGGTTTTTGCCACTTAAGTAGAAAAAAAATTGTTATAACATTTTTTTCTGTTGGTAGCAATAAAGTTTACGGCCCGTTTAGTGGGAAACGGACACCGTAGCCTAGTACACCATAAACACTAGAAGTATTAGTGCGTTGCGGAATGCTGTAAACATTTTTTCAAAAAGATCGAATATTTTCGCCCTTGAAAATATTTGAAAACAGCATAGGCAAGACAAGGACCGTGAAAAGTAGACATCGGCAATGAATTGCTAATGTAAAACTTATAACAAATTAAAGAAAACAAATTAATTAATATAATCATCGAGGTCATGGCTGCCTGAATTGTCTAATCTACACAATTAGCACGTTTCTGCTTCGCAGACAAGGTCAGCTGTTTTTGTAATAAGTGCAATTTTATTTGTTTAAAATATAGAGTGCATTTTACACACGTGCAACTGCATTAACAATTCATTGTGAGTTACAAAATAAAAGCCTTCTCTATTTTGTTTGGTGCAATAAAAGAAGGGACGTTGTGTTGTCTTCAGTTGACATTGAGTTGTCTTTAATTGACGATCAGTTGTCAAGTCGACATAGCTCACCCCAGTGGTATCAATGTATGAATGAACTAAAAACGACGAATTGTAAAACAGCATTGATATGATCCTAGGGTTACCTAAGTCATATCTAAAAATATCTAAAAAACTTAGCATTTCTTTTGTTACCCTGAACACTCACAATAAACCCAAATGACAATAGGCGGAAATCTTCCTACAAGATCTTAGTCCATAAAAAATTGGGTTCCACACATAATATTATGTGACGACCTCCTTGCCTTATGTAATCGAACAAACAAGATTATTCAACGATATTAAACGCATTATACAATATTAATTTGCATAGACAAAGCAGTTATGTGAATCATTATGTTGTTGGATTCTAAGACGGTAAACAAGGTAAGGAAACCACAATGTAACTGAGAATCTTGTTATAAACTAATGGGCAATAATGCAAACAAAATGTTGATTCAGCCTTTATGTCCATAATTTTTGCCAAATGATTCACCGTCCAATACTTTGTTAACTTTACGACGACGCGACATCCAAAATCGTCATGTTTAATTTATTTCGACAAAACACGCGCGACGCCATTTTGTATGTTAGCTGTCAATGTCACCAAGACTTAAAATTAAACGTGCAGGCACAAAAACAAATGCTATTGTTTTACATTCATTTTTTTTATACATAAAATTTATTCAATGTTCATAAAAACGGCCGGAGAAGTGATGTAAGCGATCATGTCCTATTGTTATGCGTAAACGTATTCCAGAATAAAGATTCCCGGAGTTGAACGTTCTTAAAATAAGGATTGTAAAAAAAGAAACTTCTATAATTACCAGTTGAATCATCGATACAATTTTAGCTGTATCTAAGATTGGATCTAATTTAGATAAACAAATCGATAACTCTGAGAAAGTTAGAACAGAATATGTTGTAAGTTTTTAACATTCACGTCACTTGAAATTGTTGAATGCTAGACATGTTTAATAAACAAATAAATGAAATGCATTTGCTTATTAACGTCATTAGCCGATAGACTTTATTTCTTTATCAAAGCCTGGATTATTTCTTTCATTGATGATAATGTAAGCAAGTTTTAAGTATTGTTTGTTTTCAATTCAATGTCTTGTATATTTCTATTGGAAGAAGTTTCTATAGTTGTGTCTATGGTTATACATTATTCATTTTCAGCATACTTTAAATCTTAAAAATATTATTTACAAGTCGACCTTGTTCTTCGGTACAACGCATGCCCCAAATTCCGAGCCATAGTAACCGCTCATCCGTGACCGAGTCACCGAGTCTATGCCAGAGCAGAACCAATCATTCAACGCGACACCTATTATTATAATATGTATCTTTTAACATAATATACGTTGTAAATCTTACCGTCTTTATATAAAAACTCCACGGAATCTCAAATAAAGTGTAATTAAGATATCTAAATCAAAAGAAATGTTACCCAAATCATCCAACGCCGTAATGTACATTATATGAAAAGGGAAAATTATTACGTCGTAATAACATTTTGTGATGTCACATTTTTTTCGTCTAATAATCTCCGAGAAATTGCGAAGAGATTTTTCCTTAATAAAATCCTGCTACATTTATATTGTAAGCGTAGCACCAGGGTTTGGTACAATCGGTGTCAAGGGAACAAAAACATTCGAGGAATCTAGAAATTTTCGGTTATCGACGATCGATCATCCAATATTGATACATCAAACATTTACCAATAAATTGTTGGCAAAAATCTTTATAGTAGAGCGTTAAGTTCCCCAGATGTTGGCCACATGTTTTGTATCGGTTTACGTACAATGTTTATTGGAATGGAAGGCTCCATTGTTTTACGAAGTTGTTATTTAGTTACAGACAATGATGCTTCGTCCTGGAGATTTAACACAGCTGGTCCTCTGAGTATTGTTACGAACATCAATGGACAAAAGTTTTCCAACTGGACCGGCTCTATGATTAGTTCTAGCGGTGCAAACTGTTTTGTTTCAAACGCTGAACTATTTTGTATTATTTAACTTTGTTGTTGGTTATTAATCAAATCTTGTGTTTATATCGTACTCGCTACACTTTTCAAACTGTGATTTATCTGGCGTTTTGTACCGAACAGTTTTAGTGTTTCTGCCAAAGGAATAAACAAATCAAAGTGACTACCGCTACCGCTTCATACAGGCGTGACACGAACAGACGTGCGAAGCAGGATCCCCTGCCGTGATAGCAATTTGTCGGGCTATACAATTACAAACCCGCGTCGAGCGAACATATTGCGTACCTGTGATACATCGCTGGCCCACTTCTAAACAACTAGTGCTCACATTACCAGCATTAATTGGATACAATGCCTGTAAAACACGATTACACTACACTTACAATTGGCTCGGCAAATCTAAGCAGTAATTTCGCGTCGGCCCCATATCTTGAAACCGTTAACTGCAATGAGTGTGAACAGCCCAGTCAGATCGGTTTTTGTAAACTGGTCGATGACCCCCTACCTCACGCTCCATCTAATACTAAGGTACTTCATTCGGTTTATTACTCTTTACGGAGGCTTTGATCTAAACTTCGAGAATGATGACGATCCCGCCTCGTGTGTTTTTTGAGGGAAGCAGTTCGGGTAAACAATATTAATTTTTTAGGTATTCAAAAACAATCTAGTCGGGAACACTGTATCATGCTATAGGGATGAGATAATGGAGATTACCAGACGTGTATATTGCCCATTCTTTCTTTCCGATCGCCATTTATAAAAACAATAACCAGAATGGGACAATTTTGTTCAGTCTACAAAAAAAAATATTCACAGCTTTAGGAATTGGTTGGTAACTTTTTTCGCAGAATCACTCGATCAGATCCTTCGATATGGAAACGAAAAACTCCTTTTTCATTTTTGTAGGTATCTAGGCACTAGGTACAAATCCAAGTACGAAGTCATGTATATTTCGGCGAACAATGAACGATGTTTTTTCTTAAACGATTGCGGTACTTTTTTCTTGGATCGAATTGGACAAGGCTTTGATGAAAAGTTTTGGAGCGGACAGTTTCCCAATCTTGAGTAATTTTAGAAGTCGGGCAGCGGTTCAGTCGCTGTGTTTGTTCTTAGTAACTGCATAGAATGCATTGAGCATTGAGACTGTTGATTGACTCATACCGCAGTTACTTGTGCGCTTACAATTTTATCATCAACAGTTTTCGTTTCATTTATTAGTAGGTTAATTCTTGAACAGTTACTATGACGTCAGTCTGTCAGTTATGAACGTCCGGAAGCAATCAATTTTGAGGAAATTAGAACAAAAAGTGCCATCATAGGCCCGGAATAGATTCCCGTAATTACGCGGAGTTAATCGAATGTCGTTGTCAGTGTTGACGGCTTGACGCTCCATGTCCTACGCTTGCAGCATCAGTAAGCGACTGATGGAATTTGAAATTTTAATCAAATCTTTGATTGATATCCTGGTTAATGGAAATTGGTAGTATCACAATGTGATTTTATTTCCTAATCACAAAATCAACTAACAAACTTTGACAATTTTGGGTAAACGAATAACCAAAGACTGTAGTTATTTTTATTGATGCGTGGGATTCTATTTCCTTATGTTTAATGATTCACAGATAACTGAGTAGCATTACTTACTGAATCATCTTATTTGTCATCATTTTAAATCAATGTAAGCGCTCTGTACTATAAATTTTTCTCTGGTATCTATTACAGTACATTCTTTTGTCCGAAATGTAGAATTAATAAAATAACTGCCGTCGGTTTTAGTTATCACATATTTTCTTCTTCTAAATGTTCTATGTTGTCATTGTTAACTAGATATTAATGTTTTTTAATGTTTCTTCTTCTATATCGGTCTTATAATTACCAAAGGGTCGTCCCTTTCTAAGGTCAATATATGATTATAGATGTCTTCGATTCAAGCTTAAACTTTAAATTTCGAAGGAACCATACGCGATGTTATCAAGTACCGTTGTTTAATTTTTCATAACTGCGCCTTTGTCCTCGCGATGATGAACGTTGCAGCAATTTGTTGATGTCACAACTACCTCCCCTATTATTTGCTTGCAAGTAATTTTGCTACGCGATACATCCGAAAACATTGTGAAATATACTTTTGTGCGGTTCTGCAATACTGTAATTAGTGTGCTGGCTTTGTAGTGTACTATTCTCTCTTTTTTCTAGTTAGCTGTGTCGTTTTGATTAATAGTTCGAATGCTTCGAACTGTTGGTTTTGTGGCAGTTAATAATGAACACGTGGTTTTGTGGTGAACACTATATTGTTCGGTTTATTTTTACCCTTCTTACGTATGCTTCTGTTCCTTAATTATTTTCGTTTTGTTGGTTTTGGTCAGGCGTTTGACTAGAGTATAATTTTGCTGTCCGTCATATAACGTTCACTATAGTCTGTTGATCTATGCCAATGATTGTTACATCAGCTGACTGATTCAATTATTTGAAATGCATTTAAATCAACAGAAGTTATAGTAATGTCTTTTAAGAGTCGACGATTATTGTATTTTGTACAAAAAAAAAACAGTTATTATTTTTGGCACATTTTCCGATAAATATAATGTCAGACAGCTAACAGATTGAAATCCATTAAGATACCGGATCTGAGACGTGTGGTAAGGAAGGATGTGTTTGATTCGTAAAACATTATTCAAATCGTGATTAATGGACTGTCGATCAGAAAGTAAAAGTATTACCATCCTTTTGTTAATGTAAGCTATTAATCCTTAGTAAGAGAAAGTACTGGTGAATCTTGCACATGAATGTATTTTCTGTCGTCGAAAACGTAATTCGCTAATTGAATCCTAAAATACTTCCATTTTAACCCTCTCAACAAGGTTTAATGTATGCAATTAAGTTTTATAAATTGTGCAAGGTCAATACATCGTGTTAATTGTTGAACTGGTAACGACCATGACTCAAAGTGACAGTTTATTCAACTCTGACATTGTGGATACTGCTTTTATACGATTGTCGCGCATTCAACGCTATAAATGAGCGACTAATCGCATTTGAAGTCTAATTTCAATGGGATCCGACTATGGCCATAAATGATATGACAAATTGGCAATGTATATAACATCTAAGAGAAAATTCAATTAAAACCAGCTTTTCTATTAATGTTTGGAAACAGGATGCCATTTGAATTTCTCTAGATCTCATTATTTTCCATGAAGTTGTTATTGGTACTATTGATTTTGTATTTAATAAAATTGGTAAACGTAACATTCATGGGACAGAGATGTTAATGCCGATCTTGGGGCAGTTCCCTCTAACTAATGGTACGATATCAAAGCCATAGAGTGTCGCATTCATTGGACACCCACCTTTAATACACGAACAATGGCCGATTCCTATAATTCCATGCGTATTGTCACTTGTTATTTGTGGACTACGTGTTTCCTGTTAACACATTGTTTTCATGTTATTAACATAATTATAACGTTATATATTACAATGGTTTTTATTTTAATAATTTTGTAATGTACTATTAGTAAGTTGTGGTTTTTTATTGTCGTGTCATATTGTCGTTTTCTTGCGTTTGTTGCTCTACTTTTAATGTTTACGTAATTTCTTCAAAGTCACGTATTTGCTTAGCTTATTCTTAAATGTTTATTGCCTTTGCTGTCAGTGTTACTGTTCGTTTCTCAGTTACACTTTTTGCTGCTTTCTTCCCTTGTTCGCTTATATATCCTAAAACAAATGGCGTACAGTTCAAAGTGCTATGCTTACTTGTTTTTTAGCTAGCTAAAATGTCTGTTTCATATTTCACTGTTTCTATAGAAGCAGTTAGGGGTTACATTATTATGTTATCGCAGTGTAGTTTTGTCAATAAATTAAACGGATTAGAGGTTATTATTGTTGTCTAGACTAGCCAGGTATGAGCTGAGAGCTTATACAATTAATGTTAGTAGATATTAATCCTGTGCTAACAGGGATAAGCCTTATTAACAATACATCATTATAATCTGTATGTTTACCGTATTACCTGCTCAAATCTAGGAAAAATGCCACTCTTTTAAGAATTTGTGAATTATTAAATGCACATTTATCAATAAAACACCACCATTTGTTGTTCTGGGTATGTGTGTCTTGTATATTTTTGTAAACGCACCCACGATACAGGGGAAATCCTAGTGTAGGGGTAACGTCTTTTTTATATCCCCAAATACTTGTCAGAGAACTCGCCGATTTATGTGCCTAAGAGATCATTTTGATAAAACTAGCGATTAATATGATTTCGAATGTTGATAATGTTTATAAAGTATAGCATAGGTAAGCATACGGAACCAATAAACATACTTTCTATCGACATGCAAATCGTATAACACAAACATTAATCGGTGCAAATTACTATAATTTACTATTCATGTCATTGTTCTACACTTGTTATAACATGGCGATTATGAAATAACATTGAATGGCTTGTAAGTGTTAACAATGGTAATGTAAATATAAGTGCTTTGTTGACATGTGACGTTTGTGAATTTCCTTACTGTGAGCGAACAAAATGTGATCGATGATGACGTCAATGTTTCGTTTCGTCAGCGTTTTTGGCAGTTGCAGTCAGTTTATGTGTGTCTTGTTTGCTGCGGCTATGTAACACAGAACTTCAGGCTCAATCATCATTAAATGATGACTAAATTAGTTTTTTAATACAGTTATGATGATAAGTGTCGGAGAGCCAATCTTCGTCACGATGTAGTCGGCTCGACCGGAGTGATACCACCGCCTCACAGTCGGCGTGAAACAACCACAGCGTTGTGTTTCGTCGTGTAAGTGAGGTTACCAGTGGTCCAATCCCTATCTACTCTCCCAATCCCGTCTCAATCCTTAAACATCTGAAACCCTTATCCCCAAAAGGCCGGCAACGCATTCATAACTCCTTTTGTCCACGGGTCCACGTCTCGGGCTCATTTCCAGGTTTATCCCATAAAAAAGTTAAATAATACCTCTGCATTTGTGCTCTCGTGTTTCTAGCAGAATAACAATTATCTTTTCTACAAACCGTTACAGCGTGAACATTAAAGCTCTTGTGTTCCTTAAATGTTCTTTGAGTAAAGAACCTGCAGTGTTGTTTCCTATTAACTTCAACAGCAGTTGTTTCTCTACTGAAAATACTTCCAACAATTGATTTTCCTCCAGGTACCTCTCCTTTGAGTTTGAAACTAAAATTTCCAATAACAAAGTTACCGATAAGTTATCTGAAGCCTTCTTTAAACTTGTGAAAACAAGACAGAACTGAAACTACTCGTAATATGATATTTTTGTTGGATGGTTTTGTAAATTTATTATAAAGAGAGGTATCTTCTACGATAAATTTGCTTCGATAGTTTTTTTTAAACTGTAACTTTCAAAAAATGGTCTAAGTATGAAGAAATGTTTCTTAAAGCATTATATTTTTGTTGTAAGAATCTCTTTCTAGAAGCTAAATAAAGTTATCTGAGACTTTATGTACAAGCTTTACAAGTTTACATTGACGACGCCTATAATGTTCAAAGAAATAAAGACTAAATTGTCTGCACCGTTCGATTGACTGCCAACAGTGCAAATTCACTTTGTAAACAAGCTAAAAACTTTTCAAGGAGTAGTAAAACAGATTTTACGTGCTTAACATATTGGCACTATCGTTTCTTGTAGATTTACATGGAAATAAACCGGTAATAAACCTCAAACGGACAAGATCTTTGGAAAACTTCATTTTCCGAGCAAGAGAAATCTGCCATCACTATCTTTGTACCACTTGGAACTGTTTAGATCTTGAATAGCTGGTTTCTAAACTTGGTTCAATTGCAGTTTTATAGTGCCTATTTTAAGATCTAATTCCTAATGCGTAGACATGTGCTGTTCTTTGATTCTTTTTATCATCAATTTCTTTTTGGTTCCTTTTACTGTGAGACAAAGGCATCTGGTATTGTCTTTCGTCTTTTTCCTATTTTCGATCTCGTATTTATATTTAGGTCAATTCAAGTCACGTATTCCACGAAAGAAAGGACAGTAAAAGTTTCATTAATTGTGCTTCACGGCGTTTAAGCTCGTTTGTTTCTATTACAGAATCCTTATTACATTAAAAAAACATTCTGACCCAGTCTCAATGTAAACAAACAATAAACTTGTTTGTTCTATCTTGTCGTTTACATTCATGACCTAAAATGGAATCCTGTTCTAAAGGAATAACCCTATAAATGTAACTAGTTTCTTCAAGGGCACCAAGAAAGACTCGAGTGAAAGTCTTACAATTCGTCATCATTCGATCGAACTTTAATAATCGAGTTGCATAATTACATATTGAAAGCTTCGAATACAAATGACAGCACAATAGAGGATTTAATACATTGTGTCTCGTTCATTCATTATGCAGTTTTTGAACGCCATCGCTTTCCCTCTCAATCAGTGGTTCTTATAAGGTGTGATACGAAGAAAGCTTCTTGGAATTAATGAAAGTAAATCGTAAATTGCCTTTTACAGCGGTAACTTTATCGACCGATTGAATAATCTTTTGTTTTCGAATTGGTAGTTATTTGAGCGGTGAAGGTCCATAACCATATTACTATTTTAGGAATCAATTCGAAGTTTGAAATGGCTTTCGAATTGCTAAACTTGTTTGTGAATCTTGTAACTTTGCTCTAATTTGAAATGGCACTGTACGGTACTGATAAATCTTAACACTTGAAACGTAATTCTGAGAACTTTAATGTCAAAGGGTTCATTAGTAATTCTGTCGAAGTCTGGCTTTTGCAGGGTCCTTTGATTATTTGTTACTTACTGTTCATGTAAATAAAGTTTCTTTCGTAGCAAATTGCCATTTAATATTCCTTTAGAAGCAACTTGTCCCTTTTAGTGAAAGAAGAAAAGTTTGCAGCTTGTATATTTTGGATTAGAGTCTCAACGAAAGTTTTGGGACGCTGTACAGTTAAGTCCCTGGACTTCGGACAAATAAGTTGTAAAGAATTGTTGGAAAAAGAATGGAAACTTTCATAATGTCTGTTCTTACTTGAGACATTACTGAATCGATACTTTATGATGATTTGACAATTGGTAAAAGGCGGAAAGCTCTTGTTTTAAAATCTCGTGCTCAGGAATGTGGTACGGTGAAACAATAGTGCATAATAATTAGTGTGTTGAAAGCAACCACCTACGCGTTCATCAATAAAATTGTAATTGTCCAACTAACGTAGAATGAACTCGCTCATTAATCGATTTACGATGCCCATGTTCTTAGTCATACAACACGCAAGTTATTTAGGGATCCGAGGAATCCGGATTGTATTTCCATTGATTGTTTGTATCAAGAACGCATATTGAATTTGCATATAGACAGAATAATTGTTTCCTTGCTGTGCAGAGTGGAAGTAATTAAAATGGACAAGCTCGATGGCTTTTTACACTGCACTGGGTTAACATATCTATTTGGTCCATTAAATGAGCCATGTCTATGGTGCCATCAAACAGTGATAGACATCTAGTGCTATTAAATCAAATAGTGTTATACGACTTCCTAAATGACTGATACTATGATGTTACATTGGTTCAAAGACTGTTATTTGGCAACAAAAATACCAACCAACGAATTCCTCGACTTCCAATCTTCGATTAAACAGGTGGCATTGATCAGACATCAGGATCTTTTAAAGTTCAAAGTGTAACAGCAAAAGCAAGCGATGAAGCAACCTGTGTAAACACGTGTTATTATTCTAAACATTAGTTGTGTTATTGATACAGCCGGAAAGCAGCTATCCTGTTGTGCACACGTTCTTGTGAAGTAGATAAATACTTGACTTGTGTACGGCTCGTATCTACCGCCGCCATTATTATCCTTATTTTCATAATGTTGTTAGGCCAACACATTGCAATGTTATGTCCTAACCGTCTTTGTGTTGTTCTGAACTTCTGACTCATATTTGATTTTGTGATTAATTAGGTTCATTTTATTAATATTTTTCTGGTTGAGATTTTTGTTCGATATTGGGTTGTTGTGTTTTAGTGATTAGAAAGGGATGAGCAAATATGGTGTGTGTGGTGTTTATAGTAGATGTTTATAAAAGCTTATTCACTAAGCATTTTCATGATAATCATCCTTCATAAATTTCTTTTTTTTTACCTGTCTTATTTTACATTTCCTCGCAAAAATACAATATGCTAATATTGTAATTTCTCAGAGTTGCAAACCCAGCGTTATGTATTCTAAAGTAAAAATTATGTCAGTCACGTATCGGGAGCCCTGGATCATTCTCGAAGCTTCTAGTCTCGGGGCTCGGGATTTTTTTTGTGGAAAATTAATTATCTTTTTAGGTGTACCGTTATTGTGGAGTACGAGTGTATTATGTAATTTTGGTTCTGGCAGTGGTTCTGGTTTTCGCTGTAAGCAGGCTTACTTTGCTAGCACATTATCATTACCATATATTACGTTATCTTGCGGTAATAGTTTATCTATTTATCTAATCAGTTCGTGGACACTGCGTGTTAAATATAGGCTGTTGACTTAGAGAGTTTTATTAAGTGTCCTTCAACTGTGTTCGAGCGTGGTGTGATATTCCACAGTGAAATACTGCTAAATTAATATTGGTAACACGTTTTATCGTCAACCGAAAACTTCTCTCGGTTATCCTTGTATATGTTACTCGAATAGAAACTTTTCAAGAGCACGGTTCAAAGTTCAGAACTCTCTTATGTGAAGACTTACGATTATCTTTGGATTAATGAAGTATGCGTACATGTGTAAGATGAGTAATGTTTCGTTGAACATAATTAGAGCAATCACCGCTAGAATCGACCTTGACATCAATATCATCTTCGCGACTCAACCGACTACAACCTTACTTGTCAATCATGAAAACGAAAACCTTCAAGTCTTTTAAAATAGGTACCTCTTCGAACGTTTAGGGACTAAAGTTGTTAATACTTTGAACAAACGCATTCACAACTATAATATGTTAACGTTTACGTAAGTTAATGCGTTTGGTTTACGTAACGTTCTGGTTCGGACAATGACCGTGGTTAGCAGAAGGTTGAAGTTGTTGTGTCGATGATTGACGAGGTTAATTTCGGTTGCAGTATTTGACAAGATACAATTCTATTAATTGGAGATAGGAGGATCTGATCGCAGTGTCTTCGAGTTATAATTAAGATGCAAGACATGAAAAGGGTATTCTTAAGAGTCTCAGAAAATTCAGACTTTTTGGAAGCATTTATTGAATTACAGATCACGCGTCCTAAGTATGCAATGAGGTTAATTAGGTATACGAATTTTAAAAGATGTTTTACGTTATTGATGAAGCTAGGTTTTTCAAAGCGTACCTATTTACTAAGTGTTTGAAGCATAAACGTCTATTTTAGAAAGTATGATACAAACCAACATTACAGCTTTCGAGAGAGTTTGTCGGAAACAAATGTAGATACACAAGAAAATAGAATAAGAAGTACTTTGTGACATGATTAATGGCGTCCTCAGAAAGTTGTTTATTTATATTAATGGTTCACAATTAAAGAAATGGATACTATTAGAGTATTTGTTAATGTTGTTGTGTCTTCTTGTTCAAACAAATCGATAACAATCTTGGCAAACGGTGAAGATTTGTTTCAAAAATAATCTATACGTAATCTCTTTATCACATTTCTTGAAATTTGCCGCGTTTCTTTCCTTGTTTCGCGTGACTAACCCAAATCCGATTATTTGTATTGATCCCATGTCAACATCAGTTCCGATAAAAGCATCTGCTACAGAGGAAATATACAATAACTTTCCTCATTCTAAGAAAATGTTATCTAACTACCCAGCTATCAACCGTCACAGTGAATGCTCCAACGTTATCGTCTTCAATACAATGCACATTCTACTCTTGTTCTTTATCTCAGACTTATATCTGATAATATTGTTCTTATATACCATTGCAAATGTTTATATTTCCTATACGATAAAATTATTGTAAACTTTGTTCTTGAGCTCTTTATCGGGTGTTGTAAATGTGATTCATACTACGCTTGTGTGTTTGTAATTGTGTCTCTAGACGTTGACACACTTCTATACTGTTTGTGTGTATGAGCAGGTGTGTAATACTTGTACTAGTATATTGATGCATTTACCATTATCGATGTACATTACGATGAAGTGTGATTTTAGTGCTGATTGTATTTCAAAAGGCCTTCATTTTTATTGCATTTATCAAGAATTTAGGTTTTAAGATTTATGATTTCTTGAGTTACTGATCAATTGTTTTACTATCACTTTTCGAATTTAAATTCGAAAGCAATATAAAGCGTAGAGATATATGGACGACAGCAAGGTGAAATACCTAAGAATTTATCACAAAACTCAACGTTTGAAACGCAAGACCACCTATCTAAACATATAAAATTCAAGAAGTATCCAAGATCAATTTTACCTCTGCAATTTAAATGTCATTCACTTGTACATTCGAGTCACCTTCGGTACCGTTCACATCCTGAGTTTCTCTGAACGTAGGATGGTAGTAATAAAATCGACCACTGAGCACGACACTTTCTCCGATACGCCCGGTGAACTCCATTGCTCAATCGACCGGGTGACTGCTTGCAATCGCTAACTTGCCCCTTCTAGCTATTGCTTCTGACAAGACAATATGTTCGTTGTCATGGAAACTGGGATTTTAATCACATATTTTATTGTATGAGGAAGTTGTGCTGTCGCAAATATTTATAATAATAAGTAATTTCTCTACCTCTGTTTTGAAGACATAAACACAATGTTAAACAATCATTTATTTGTTGGTTAGCACTTAGGCTTCTGAGGTTTTTTTTTTGATATTTTGTCAGAGTCCGTCCGAGTATAAAATAGGGTAGGGAGATTTATATTTGACATTAATTCGTCCCATCGAGAGAAAAAAAAGAAAACAATTGTAATACTGATATATTAGGTACGAGTATACATATTAAGTTACAATAGAAAGTATCATTCTTGTTACCGCAAAATTCTAACCAAGTTGGCTAAGAAGCGAGATTTATTTATATTTACCGAGCTTTCGCTTCGCCTTATTATAGGAAATTAGATTTGCTTACAGTAAAGCGCTTGTTGTGGTGAAATCTAAGGGGAACGCGGAATAATAATAATATGGTTCCACGTGGGAGTCAATCTTTGCGTAATAAGGTTGCGATGATGGTGTTTATGAAGTGTAGAAAATGGAAAATTATGGATTGTATAACCTAATATCACGTAGTCTAGGTCTTTTACTGTACATGGGTATGTTGTTACATGTTTTAGGATGTTTTTACCGGACAGGGCGTCAAACTCTTACCCATCTTCTTGTAGTAGCCAATCGGTGCCAGCCATTGATTGCTACCAGAACAGCGAGAAATTAAAATTGCGTTGTAAGCCTTTTCTGGGTTAGGGATTTGACAATTGAAAGATTTAGAAATTGGGGGATATGTGGATTACGAGATTGTATTATTTAATCAAGTGGTCATCTCTATACCATGAGTCGAAAAGTAAACTGAATTCCACGTACTCAGAAAATAGATGACGTAAACTCTAAACGCCTCCTAAAAGACCACAAAACTTTAAAGGGAAACTGTGTAGCAAATGGCTTAGTTAAGAGCAATAAGGCTTAGCTAAGACTTCTCATTAATATTATAAAGAAGATATTAACGTTTAGAAGGTATCCCGGTTCTTAGAATTGTGTGACAAACTTGATACCTCATTATAAACCTTTGTTATCACGACCTCCCTCGAAACTTTACCTAGACCAAAATAAAATTTCGCGCAACAAAACCCTGGAGAGGTAATTTTCTTGTCGTCTGAAATGTTTCTCAACCAATACGACCTTCAAAAATATAAGAAAATAACATACTCATTTATAAAAGGCCGGCAACGTACTTGTAGCTCTTTATTCAGATCTATCTTGAAGTTATTCGAAGAAACTAGATTATCCCTAATCTCTTCGCGGACTTAGATCTTAGCATTGCGAATACAAGTTCAAAACCGTCCAACTTCAATAGAATCGATATTATCTTTGTTACCGATCACTCGATTCCGATCATCGAACTCGCGTGCGAAGTAATTCATAAACATACGGTAGCGTTCGTTCATACATCGATATTTGCAGTCACTTTCTCTATTGACTCTATGGTCGGACGATCGCATATTAAACTGCCAAATATGGGTTCTTGGATTCCTGGGTTGTGTACCATCAGATAGTCGGGAATTAATTTTGCGGTCTTGAATCAGTACATCCTTTTTTCTGTCTATCGTTTTTGAAGGAGCGGTGATCCCAAATATAAGCCATGAATTGCCTAAAAGGAAACCCTAACTTCAAATATGGTAAAAACTTACCTTAGGTTTATAAATATTTTTATATTTTCAATCTTTACCCCTATTCCTAATCTATAAATCTATTACCCCCAAAAGGCTGGCAACGCACTCGAAACTCCTCTAGGGTTTCAGGTGTGACAGTCCAGCCTGCTGGCCACTCTATAATCTAGAGAAATAATGTATTCAGTTATATGGGCCTCAAAATCATAAATTGCAATATTTGATTCTCCTAATAGGGTCTACATAACCCGTAATAGAATTGTAGTTGTTTTCATTGCCTATTTTCAACACTGTCTCCACGGATTAAAATACGTGACGTCAAGTATGTTGGTGGTATCTGTATCAATTTCTGTCTACTTACGTTTCGTTTCTATTTTGTCTATAAATTTTCTGTTACCATTTATTACTATGATGACGTCGGGTCATTCGCCAGACTTGCCAGCTTCTGCCCCTAGTTCATTATTCCACTGAGATTTATTTCTTAGATGATGGACGTTTTGCGTAATTGCCTTTCGTGGCCAGAATATTCGGAGTGAATGATGAAGTTCCGTTTGTTGGACGGTTGGGTCTTTCTATGGTACTGAATTTTTGACTGACTTATTGTGTAGACGTGGACACTGTATCTAATTCGTCAAGCAAACGCCATAATAACTACTGATTTCTAGCTAATGAATGTGGTTTTAAAAGCGTAGTGATTTATTATACAGTTTTTATGTATGACAGTTGCCTACTGATGCTTTACTTATAGCTATACGAACAGTTGTTAAAAACATACAAAAAATATGGTTATCACGAAATAATTAACCATTTACACGCCTGAGTTATGGGTGAGATAATCCAGTCTCCATATTTTTATATCCAACATCTCTTGAACAATAAAGCGGTTAGGTTATGACCATTAATTTAATTCGTTCTATCGTATATCGTGGGAGATTTGAAACAATATGTTGTTTCTTGCCTTCTATTAGACAGTTCTTTATGGCTTTGGAACTATATCAGATCTTTTTACCGAGTTCTATAGTGTAAATTGATTTAAAGTGCCTTTTGGTGAACACAGTCATGTTAGATTGGGCATAGTTTTTTGATGTAGCTTTTATGTGGTATATGAGGGAGACATTTGTCGATTAAGGAGTTACTGTGAGATAACGAAAGGTGCTGATTTGGGATAAAAAAAGTTGTATAAGATCCTACATAGGTACATGTTTATGTAGTAACATTCAATTAGTAGGAATGATTACTACGATTACTTATACGCGTATGTCAATAATAATTTTCTAAACTTCTGACTTATCTTCAGATCACGATTTTAGAATGTCGAGCTTCTAATATTTGTTTGGCATTTTACTGTTGTATAGATCTGTCTAAAATATTGGTTTCAAAATTAGCAGTGTTCTTGCCTTATTAAATAGATACGGTGACTGTTATTTTTCTTGCCATTTTGTATTTTCTTTCCTCGCTGTACAGTCTTCGTTTGTGAAATAATTACTTTGGTGAGCTTGCATTTTCTCTTATCTTTCCGCTAGCCACTTCTTTGAGCGCAAATTGCGTTTTATCTATCTTTTTTGCCTTTGGTTTTGTTGTTTTAAGCATGACTCTCTATCTTGAGGTTCTGACTTACGAAGCTAAAGTGTTTCCAAATTCAAGTCTTCTTAGGACGGAATCTGTTGAATGACTGAGCCTGATGCGCTGTAAATAGCCTGTCTAGTGTTATGATTAGCGTAATAACGGCTCGTACATCTGTTTATGTTTTCGATGAAAACAGGCGAGCGGTTTCCTCCGTACTTTCCGTCACGAAGCGCATAACAGCCTCGTAATTTTTAATAACGCCAATTAATAAACTTGTCAGGTTCATTAAAGTACGCGTTGAAGTTGTTGTTCGCGTTAATGCGTGCAATTTTTATTGTTTAGCGTCGACGTGACGCATGGCCGTTTGGATTAGTTCAGTTTATTCAATTAGCGATTCAGAAGCACGTGAGTAGGTACAATGTGCGTGGTTTGTTGCGTGACTCTGCCCCCATTTGTAACGAGATTTTCTGATGCATTCGTGCCTCTGATTGCATCTCCCAAACAAAGAATCTAGGTTTAGTTCTGTAATAATTCGGTTGTTAATCTTTTATGTTTGTGTTTCTTATTCAATGTTGGCATAATTACATAGTCGGTTGTCGAATTTAGAATATGTTAGGTATTTTAAAATTACAGTGTTGTTTTAATCAATTTGTTCGACGCCTCTGTTTTTGAGCAGTCAAACAAATCTTATATTATCTTCAGGCTCTTATTGAAATATAAACTATGGTTTATATTGAAATAAGAGTCTGAAGATAATATAAGATTTGTTTGACTTCAGACTCTTATTTCAATATAAACCATAGTTTATATTTCAATAAGATCCTGAAAGAACGGTATGCCGTTCCTACCACTCCGAGCCGGCCTGCGGCACACCATTTCGCTTGCACTCGCAATCCTGTCTGTACTCCGACAAGAATTAATTACCATTTAGTAATCCATCTGCTATTTTGATATGCTATTCCAATAAAAAAGTATCCAGAACACTGTGAAACACTTAAAACCTGTTTTGAAAAACAGTTTTGACATGCATATGATTATATTCCACACAAATTGCTACACTTAGTTTGGATTTCGCGATTCAGACTAGCGTTAACATCAGAAATGATATGTAGCATAATCTCGTATCCAGGAAAACCTATATTGACTAGTGTAAGATGTCGATAAAGTGTTCTACTTCGATCAGATTGCTTTGAGACTCAAGCCGGTTAGATACGGAGATACGATCTAGATTGAAATGGAAACTGAGTTGAATATAGACTCTGGGATTGTGATATTGGAAATTTGCACGTTGTAAGTCTTACAACTGTGAGGGGATTTATGTTTAGATTATACAGATTTACTTTATAATGTGTAGTTGGATTTGTGTTACCAATTGTGCCTAGGAGGTCTGTTGGCGGTGATAATGGCAAACACTTCCATACTTGGCTCCATTTTAGAATAAAAATCAGAACAAAGGTAAAGATGACATGTTTGCTATCTTAAGCGGCATCGTTCACTTTTTACAAGCAGTCTTCACAATTATTTAAAATAATTAATATTTAAGTTTAAATATTTTACAGACCCTATGCAAAGGCGAAAAGTGTATTATCCCAAGAAATTCATTTCTATACTTACTCCATTATTATTTTTACATAGAATTAATATATGCACTGCTTGGAAAGACATCTCAACAATTTTTTTCTCAGTTACATTTGCCAAATAGTTTTGAATTGTGCAATTTGTTGCGTTACGCCACCAGGATTATTCATAGCATTGTAACGGCCTGCATGTATGAATATATGTGTGTATAATAGATTTTTTTCTTTTGTATAACATACACGTGTTTCTTTTCTATTTTAAAACAATACCAACAAATAATATCTGGAATTAAATATGATGACGCAATTTAATAAGATTATGTACTAAGTATACTTGTTAAATTGTGTGAAGTCGGAATTGCTCTTCAGTTCATTCGTTTTCCTTATTATAATATATTATTACGTCAAGTTCATGTTCATGTATCGAAGAGAATGTAGTAGAGCTACCCGAACTTGCTAAAAAGGTAACTAATTCAAACTCACCACCCGCGTGAACCAACCAACGCAACGAAGCAAATTATTTAATTGGCCTTATCGGATAGATGAACTATTCCACTTAAAACATTCTTGAACGCAAAAATACGATACGTCGTATTAGATAGAGACATTAGTGATATCTACAGTCCACTATACCCCCAACGTTGGGTTTTATCAGCCACGACCTGACCTCTTCTATCTAACCCAGTCCGTCTGTAAGTAGAGTAAGCTTTATTGTAAAATAAGGACCCTTACATTAGGGATAACAGGACTTTGTTTTCGATGTAATAAATTCCCTTTGTTCTAGAATTTTCTATTCCTTTTTGGGTCGCTGTAAAGCTAGGTGATTCTACTTATGGCCCAGCTTTTATATCGGACTGTTGGAATGTTTTATTAAAAAGGTTTTCGGGACGTTACAAAAAGCATTTGGAATTTTGGTAGATATTGCTTTGTTGGTCTATCTGTATAAAAATGTTTTCGATTGCATTAAGCTTAACATAGTGTTAACATGTTTGGAGATTGTTTGGATCGCGTTCTCCTCGCAAAATATTTGTTTTCATATTAAACGAGACCCATTAATTCAAACACGTCATGTGCTGCGACGCTTCAAAGACTAACGTTATAAATTATGTAGACGCGACAACCGCTTTGATACATTATCTTACCCCCAAACCTGTCTGAGAATGTTGATGGAGGACTTTGTACATATTATGCGTTAATCCGTCAGCAGCTCGTTTATTTTTGGCGAAAAATTTTGGCGTTACATTCGAACTTTGTGGAAACCCAAACACAAACATTTTACGAATAAAAATGGTCCCCCTTGCTCTATAATCGATATTTAATCTTTTTTTTTTCGTACTGTAAGCTCTGCAAGATCGCACTCGTGATTTGCTCTGTAAGTTTTGATTTTTTTAACAGACATTCGTTCCAGAATATTTACACATTTGGGAAGGTTGGGCGAAGGCATTTGGATGGTCTAAAACATCGCGTTTAGTTCCGATGTCTTGACTCAGCGTTGTGAGCATTTAGCTGCAAACATAACAGAATTCCTTTCGTAAACAAGATAAGCGTAATGTATGCGTGTTGCAATAAATCTAAGTTTGATTTCTGAAAATATGATTCATAAAATAAAACCCGTGGGCTCAATTTAAATCGATACGTATAAAAGAAAAACATATTTGTCTTATCAAGTGACTTATCCTTTTCGAGATCCATTAAAGACATCTGGATCAGCAGTGAGATTTATGATTTTAATCTTTTTAAATCCATCGGCGTACGTTAGCGTATCTGCAACTGTAAATCTATTTATATCTTGCCTGATCATTTGATCGTATGTCCCATAAGTGCCGTTATCCAGCTGTGCTTAATTACATTTTGATGTGAAATAATTAGCGTTGTGCGAATTAGAATAACGCGTTGGTAACATATCGCGTCGTTCGCGTCTCATTGTTAGCTGCCAGCTATTGTTCGCAATTCTCGGAATTTGGAGCATTTTGTTTCATTCCTATTACTGTTAGTGACGCTTTGGTCCTTACTTGAACTTTGGAGTGGGTTTTAACGTACATAATTTACATATTTGCGGTTAGTTTCAGAGTAATTGTTGACGGCATTATATTAATGGTAGACGGTAACAAAAAATCAGACGTGTAATTAAAATTGTACCGTTTATTTTATTGTAAGAATGTATTTGAAATCTATAATCACTGTAAAATAAATCAGTTCATTGTCCTGTGTGTTGCGTTGTTGATGTTGTACACACATAATATAACAAGCTGACAAAATCTAAATAACTTCTTATCATATCCAGATTATAATTTGTTTGTAAACATAACGATACATCATTCTTATTTTATTTTCCTTTTGTTTCAGGTAATTGTTGTCTGATTGTGGAAAAAGTGTTGGACCGAGAATAGATGCTTGCGGAAATCCAAGTGGTGTTATTCAAATCACATTCAAAACTCTGTTACTTCCTGGTCGTACAAATTATGAATCCCAGTTTGCTCATAATAATAACAATGCAGCCAATGACAGGTAACCAAAGCAAACTCCGTCCGATTCTAATCAAAATTTCGATTAGTATGGCTAATCAAATTCTAAACTAGGTTCAATAAACAGCGCTGGCATACAAATTCCGACCTTATTTCGTGCAGAACTACTTATTCTTACCCATAACACGTTTCCGTCCAATTCGTATCGTAGCAACAAGTGACGGATTTCACTTTCGCGTTTGCCGGGGTCGGTGAACTGGCTATGTTTGCCCTACCGGCTTGGTAAACCAAAGTTAATTGCTTGCTAAAATGTCAAGCAAATACTGTTGTAGCCTCTATTACAAAGGTATACAGTCCAGAGTTTAAGTGCCTTTGTTTATATATAAGCAAAACGAATTCTGGTGGAAGGCCACCGTCCGGCAATTTACCTAATCACGTAAGCGAACTGATAGTAGAATGGCCGTGGATGATAGTATTGTTAGGGTTGGCCTTTTAGGCAATCTGCTATGTTATGGTAATGCCCTAGTGTTTACCCGCGATGTTGTTAGTTTCAAAATGTTTGGTATCGGTTTCATTAATAATGTATTAAGGCCTGCTGAAAGGTTCTACAAACAAGTCTTTTGTAGAGAATTCAACTACGGCTGGCGGCTGTATAATTTTAACAAACCTCATCTTTGTCTAAGTGACGGAATGATTAGCATAGCCAAACTTTTGTTATTTGTAAATAAAATGAATATATTTATCGAGGTCGTGTTTTCGGCTAAAATACCAACTGGTAAAACAATTTCATTTTGATTCCTGCCCACGTTTTGTTATTTCCCTTACGTCCCCCTTTCGTCCACTCAATTTCCCCACCCGCTTATTCACAAAATCAATAAAGCTTTTAACGTTAATGGTCGTCTATCGATATTTACGAATTAGCGAACCTCAAATTGTCGGCTGTCTGAGATTTTTCCCTTCCTATACATTTTTCTGTATTTGTTTGTCAGCGTCAACAAGCTACTTTTTTGCACTTTGTCTTTGAGGTTTTCTTTACGTTTAAGTAGCTTATTGAGTATTTCAAAATGGTGTTCCTTTATTTAGCAGTACTCATTATGTGGCTTTTGAAAATGTTTGATGATGTTTTCAATCTTGTCTTGTGATTTTTTATCTCAATCAGAAATTAATATTTTTGCCTATGCGTCATTTTAGATGTGTCATATGTAGATCTGCAGATGTACTTAGCACTGACTTGTGAAACAATATAAGTAATAATAGATAATTCAGAAGCTGTCTCCACTAGTATAAATGTTTTATCTTCACACTGGAATGAGAAACTTCTTGTCGTACTAACTCCCGAAACCAATCGAGTTTCTCAACCTGCTTGTAACTTGTTACTCCAGTTCAATATTGTAGTGTTTGTACTTTACCAACAAGTTGAATTTGTACATCGTTTCTATTGTTTAATGTTATGGTATCAGAGTACATAGGATGCTTCAATAGTTGGGTTTTCAATGTTTTGTTAATGTACATTACACAATTTAAACCTATATTTTTTAAGCCTTTGACTGCCGATGGAAAAATGTTGAAGGCGAATCCTCCGCTAATGAAGGTCACCGGTGACCATGGCGCTTAACGTGTTAAGAACGAGATAAGATTTATGGTCTCAAATATTTCAATAGGCATTTGTGCTAAATGAATTCAGATCATGAATTAATATCCATTCTTTATATCAAACGCTTTACTAGAATCAACCATATTTTTATTATGTTTTTATATTTAATATTAATCCTGCTTAATCGTCACCCATAATACTTCATTCATGCATCATAACAAACCCACTTATAATAAGTTTTATAATCATTATGGATGTTTATATTTTAAGTTCGTTCGTAACCGTGTTACTGTATTCCTCCGATAGCTATATTATTATTATCATATGGCAATAATGTCTTGATATTATTATGTTATTACATTCCTTAGTTAATGATAATTTATTGTTGAACGTATATTTACGTCATCCGTGTCGCAGCTGTTTAATTTTGTGTTTTATTAACTATTGTTTTATGCTCATTTTGCTAATTAACGTGATTTTCATTCAAATTCTCTCATTGCTTTTTATGTGGATCCTTTTTATTGTACGCTTTTTTTTGTTTTTTTACACGTCAAGAGCCTATTGTTTTATATATCCTAGGTGCTGTTATTTTTGTTCCCAATTCATAATAATTATGTGAATTCGCTAGACAGTAAGGTCAACGCGAAATATACTTAAACAATGTAAAATATTTTATTCTACAATACTGATTCTGACTAACTAATTGAAAAATTCGTTAATCGATTAAATTAAGTCCATTTACCTAAATGAAAATCTTACCATTTACGTATGTCTTAATAAAACTAATATAAACAACAGAAAATTAAAAAAAAAACTAGTCCAATAAAGTTGTCTACTTGTCGACTTAGAAATCGATGCACTAATTATAATATTCATTAATACAGCTAGTTAATAGCATAACAACGAAAGTAAAAGAGATATTGATTCCAATGATACAGACAATGCTATATTCTAATCGAAGTGACGGCAGTAAATAATTTTGTATTCTATAATTTGTTGATTAACCTTGCCCCAGTATAAAGTAGCAAATTTTATGTTAGTGCTTTGTTTATTTTGTTTGAATAGTATATTGGTATAATTAGAAATGTCTAGTTGGTCGACAAATGTCTAGTTGCGGGCGCCGCCTGACCAGAACCAGACACTAGAACCGAACGCGCGCGACTCAAATTGCCATTAAACCACCACAGATGGGGTCCAACAGAGTAGATGTTCAGCCACGGTTGTGGGGCAAACACAATCAGGTACCGCAGCGTCAGCCTGGGGCAGGAGAAGGAACGACACTCTCTCAAACCTCATCCAGGATAAACCCCATTTTTCACCTTAAGAAATAGCTAGGGATGTGCACTGTTTGGATTGGGAGAGAGAAGAGAGAGACATTTTTGTATCTAATAGTACATTTGAGGTTCTTCCATAGTTCATAAGTACCCTAGTTTAAATTCGCCCACTGGTTTTGAATCAACAAGTTATTCATAAATCCGTCTTCGTCTTAACTCACAGTTTTTGGCATATTTACCTACTTGTATTCGGAAGTAAGCGAAATGTCGTGTGTTAGTTTTAATTGAGCGTTTGAGAACGATAATGCAGTTTCTTAGATAACAGTTGCGTTTACGTAAAACACTGACACCCGATCGAATTTGGTATGATGTTATTGATAAAATGACCTCAATTAGTTTGGGGAAAGGCTAAAAGAAATGGTTTATCAATGAGTTGGATTTAATATATTACTATGATATAAACGAACTATATTCAATGGATATTAAAGTGTTATAGTAAATTGGGGTAGTGTAAACATTTGGAAGTGTAGATAAAATTATAAACGGTTAACGGTCATTTATATGGATTTGCATGTATAGGATGTTTGCAAAAGCAACGGTGAATGTAATTGGATTGTTTGATTTGTGTAAGTAGTTTTGTTTTGTTTTATAGGATTCCGAGACATTGCTTGTTTTCGTCCTCTGCCTGATATTATGTAGAGCTATTTTACGTTGCACTTTACCAAGTTTGTTTTACAGTTTTGCGGTTTGAACATATGTATACAGTATTTTTTTCATTGAGTGCTATTTTAAAATTCGAAAAGCGCTGACTTATTGAATTCATACATAGATGTCTAAGAAAAATATGTAGTTACCGCTGCCACACAATCGAATAATTAATTCAAGCAACAATATGATGTGTAGTTTTCCGCGAAATATCACTCTAAATACCAGTCTCCCGTGAAACGTAATTGGAATCACTGATAAAACGAAGTAACGAACCATATTAATGAACGGAACCCTTTAAATTGAATAACATTAACCTATATTACAAAGTTACAAGGGTTTCCTTCGTAGGTACTAGTAATACCTATCTATCCTTCGGTAATAATTTAATAATGGTTATTGGGTGATAAGTAGCTGATGTTATTGAACATTGAAGATAGATGTAAGGTATTGGGTCTATTTACCGATAGGGTACATTGATTGGTCTCTGTACATGTATGTTAAGAAAGAGGATTATAGGAGGACTGCCTATAATTTATCAGTCGTAAGAACTTTCGTCTATACTAATATTATGAAGAGGTAAAATTTGTAAGTTTGTATGTAGGGGGTAATCTTTGGAACCACTGGTCGGATTCTCAAAATTCTTTCACTTATTGATAGCTACAATGTTCCCGAGTGTTATAGGCTATAAAACATTACGCTACAACCAAATGGAGCCAAGCAGCGGGTGAAACCGCGCGGGAGTATCAAGTAATCTATAAAGTTTTAAAGTAATTCTTGGGCCTAGACAATTATCTCCTAAAACATAGAATACTGGCTGCTTTCAGAGGTTTCGCCTATATGCTATTCCAGATTATAGTCAACCTCTATGCCAAATTTGATTCAAATCCGTTTAGTAGTTTTTACGCGAAAGAGAGAGAACCAACGTCCACTCGTGCAAAAATACAAATTTTCTCGTTTATAACGTTAATAGGATTAAACTGAAGACAAAAAGAAACTTCAATTACGCTTGAATTGATGGAAAATATCGTGTAGATATCATATATCTATTCATATCTAGGTCAAACCTAAAAAAATACTCATAGACATCTCTAAATAGCGCGGAACAAACTTGCAGTCATTAAATCGAGTCATAATTTTTATTATAAACATAGTAAAGAGAACTAGTACAGGTCATTTACCGCGGCTGAATACCGGTCGGTATATTAGGAAGTATTCGTCATTCGTGATCCTTGAACTTGTGGCACACTTTAAGGTGAACGTGGTAAGGCCTGTGGTACGTGAAGTACGCAGTTCATACGCACTTAATTGTTCGTAGTGGTTGCACGAAGTTGGCGTGACCATTCATGATTTTTTTTCAATGAATATGCGGTATTTGTTGGTGCATTTTTTTTGTCAATAATGTATGGATTTTTCTTTTTGGTTAGGTATGCTGTGTTGGTGTTTTAAATTGTTGACGTACCTACTTAAGGTTTTTTTTCTATTTTATATAATAACATGCTATCATATCTATTTATGTAATAAATGCGATTTTTTTCATAACAGTTTCATGTTTTTTTGTACGGATTTGAATGAACTTTGCCATAGAGATAGATTGTAGTCTGGAATAACACGTAGACTACTTTTTACCCTCGAATTAGTATAGCATAACATGCCAAAGAATGTCGACATAGAATTGAATAAACAGTTCTAATTTTAACTCTGTTATCTGACTGCACTTGTTCCTATTTTGTTATCGAACTAGCAATACAGAACCAGACGATAGTATGAAGTAATTATAAAATAAGATCAGTAATTACTTTAAACATTTGTAGAACATTCTGGAACACCCAAATCACTGGACTCATAGAACAGTAGTGGATAAAGGACTTGATTCCTTTATCCACTACTGTTCTATGAGTCCCTACACAACGCGGGTCAGTCATGCTTTAACACGATTGGGCCGGCTCAACCGAAATGATATTACGATCTCGCACCACTGCCAGACGGTGAAGGAAAAACATTGTAGGAAAATTAGGACTGATATTTTCTAATTATAAGTTTGAAATCACTAGTCCACAACGAGCAAGCGTTGCGATTAGTGCTCAAACCTTCTCCTTGGAGAGCCTTTGCTCCTTGTGGCTGATGACGTATAAGATAACATAATACATATTTAAAAACCGATTAGTTAGGTTCTCAAATAACAAAGATTTTTTATCCTGGTAACATGGACAAGTTAGTATTATACATTATGCAAATCGTGTTTGTAAATCAGTAACACCGGTTCATTCATTAAGCGGAGGTGAATTGAATCATTCAGGTAAACGGTATCGTTTCGCGAATTCATTCGGTTGAACAAAATTCAATTGCCGAGAGCGCTTTCCAATATTTCAGCCGGTAACGGGAGAAATTAGTGGATCGTCTACTGATTGCTGTGATCATTGCCTATGGAAATCTAATTTTTAGTACCTACCTAATTCTGATTGGGAAATTTTATATCCTATGTTCAAGTCTTGTTCTGAATTTACCTCTTTGTTGTTCCTAGAATATCTTGTGGTGTAAAGCATCACTTAAAGGATGTCTGGTGAGAGGAGTATGGATGTGGCTTTGAGTCTGTTCTATGTGCTTTTGGGTTGCATGACGAAAAAATCATCTTCCGTATATGTCATCCGTCATTCTATAACCATCCCAGAAGAACGAATAATGGAATAATGGATTTTGCCGTTGCGTTTTGCGCTTGCGCGATATATCGCGGCTCCAGCGTGGAGTAGGAGTAGAACTGAGCTGGTTATTAGTCAGTAAGAGTCTGACATTCCCTCTCGCCTCACCATGGGTGGGTGAAGTAGGTTCGATGATACAATGACTAAAAAAAGTGCCCTAGATCTTTATCATTTTATTATCTTATCAAACTGATTATATTTTTTATCTTTGTGATAATAATGTAACTCTCAAAAAACCTTTTTGTGTCTTTTAAAAAATATTAGCAAAAAATGTTAGGTTTTGACAAATTAATTTTAAAATTGTGTTTACATTTACTGTTAAAAGCAAGATCAAATCTCTTTTTTTCCTTTGAGACGAAAAACTGAGTCTAATTTGAAACGTTTGCTTTTGTTATTATTGAAGTTGTTTATTTCAGTAATGTTGCTGAGTAACGAAATTTTATTTGAAATGAAATTGTTGAATTGGTTTTGTACTTTCATTCTGTTTGGTTTCAGTTTTCAATTAATTGAATCGAATCTGTAATGAAATTTTTCGAAACAACTATTTTTATGCGATCTTTGATCTTGTAAATATAGAAACAACTGTGCTTATCTACACTAAGCCCCTTTGGAGCAAAAAATATCTAAATGAAACACCATAGTTATTATTAAGTAAAATCCTATTGTATCATACAAATTGTAACATGTGCTTAATCCGAATAGTTTTAAACTTGTTGAAGGCAGCCGTTCTAAGCGAATCCTAAATTCAGCAAGTTGTTGAATACAAATACGTGTCACGCTTACAAATGACATGGTCTTGTTTTTAATATTCTACACGTTTCAATAATGCAAAAGATCTTTATGTAAAGGAAATAAAATGGTTTTCTCTTTGCACTTTGGCTATTTTGATACTTGTGTAATACCTCATCCTTTTTGCACTTAAAATACTTCGCTACTTGTGTTATAATTTAAAGAGCTTACATTGAGTGCAATAATAATTTAAAATTGCATTACCTGCTAATTTTTTACGTCTAATTCAATCCAAAATGTTTATTGTAGGTTATAGTTTAATTCAATGTTTTACATAAAACTAATCATGATACTTAGTTACTTATCAAATCAGATAGACAAATAATGCCACGTCGTCGTCGCGACGCACACGCTGCTCATAAATAAGAGTCCCTTTGTGACTTGAAACTAGTAGAGTAAGTCGTTATTTTCAATAAAAAAAGAAGTCTTTTTAAAGAACTGGTGTCATGAAAATTTAGGTTCTCTCGTTACACCTCTGCTTACTCCTCTGTAAAGCAAGGTTCCCTGCCATCCTTTTAAAACTGCGGTTAAGCTTTAAGTGTAAATTGCTGGTAATATTATACACTTTCGTGCCAGACACCACCTGGTCTTTGAAGACCTCAACTTTAATAGCTTTTACCGACGACCTCGTAACGCAATTGGTTCTAAGTACCTACAGATGCCTAAAATGCAGGTAAATTGTTAGTTGTAGTTCTTAGATATGGAAGGTCTTTATGACAACTAGTATTGGCTACAAGTAGCAGGATTGTAGTTGTTAATGAATGAAATAACCTTAAGTTCGTAATTAGAAACTTGATCGTGCCAGATAAAAAACCCTTCCTTGTATGTGTCAGACAAAGAATACTCAACAAGAGCTTTATAAATCTCTGTGTTACTACAAAGTTACTTTTGTTTACCGTGTGCTAAAACTTAATTCTTATCTATTTAGCACTAGCGGCCTGCCCCTGCCTCGCACGGGACCAACTATCTCGCTATCAAAGTATCACTTTTTCCTAATCTTACCCTCTACTTTTCTAATATTTTCTTTGATAAGAACCTTCTCCTGACAATAACAAACACAACAAACAAAGAATTAGCAAAATTGGTCCAGGCGTTGTTGAGTTATGCGCTTACCAACACATTTTGCGATCAATTTTTATATATAAGAAGATTATTTGTTAGTTACAAATAGTTGATCCTAAAACAGCCGGACAAAAACAATATTAAAAAAAGTAACATCATCACATCATTTCCACATGGAGTACACGGCACTGTGTTGAAGCATGCAAAGTAATCTGTTGTACTTTGTTGTTTTTTCAAGTCGTAAGTAGGCATCCCTTCTTACTGGTGGTTAGTTATTAGTTTATACGCACTGGGAAAAAAATAAAAAAAAAATGTTAATATTGTATCATTCAGTTGATTTATTGGGTATGACTAATTCTTCCCGTCTATAAATTGGATGTAGTTAAATCAACAATCTATAGATTGTGAAGAATGAGGGAGATTACTGTAATTTAACTACTGATTGGTGTGTCCGGTCATTTTCCAATTAGGTTCTTTTAAATTACTTACTCTGTAATTGTTAGTTTCATCGATTTCTTGCTAACGGTGTGAGTACAATGATTCTTCCACAACATTGGGTTAGTAAAAATAAATAGATCTATAACATAATGTCGTGTGCTGTTTCATACATTATTCAAATTTCCGCTTATAATTAATATTTTAGACAAACAAAAACTACGACTTAATACGGACAATTCAATTATTTTTAAACAAATCACAATTTTGGCTTACACTCATAATGATTCGCAATGAAGGTCCGATAAATACAAGAAAAGGAACTTTATCAACTAAGAACAGGTGGACTATACTACTGCATAGCAATGCGAGAATTTTTACCGAAACATTATCGTTGAACCAGAAGTATTAAAACCTTTTTGAAATCAAACCTGTTTTTCAATACCAGTTTGCAAAAGGGTTCTGAATATAGGCCATTTAAAGATACAAAAGGTAACCACGTCTTCTGCTTATGCTGTATTATTCGTATGACAAGATTTTTATTCTTTGTTGAAACTAGCATTCCCGCTTCCGACTTCAGCGCGGAGTTTATAAGATTTTATTCTGGAATAGCTTCAATTTCAAAGGAAATACAATTTTGCTTTCTACGATATGTCCTGCAAAGTAAGTTTTCCATCAGCGCAGGTATTTTTTAAATAAGTCCAGTAGTTTTGGATTTGCAATGCAAATACATAAGTTCTTTATAGTCAAAGTCAAAATCATTTATTGCAACCAAACCATAAACAGGTACTTTTGAAGCATCATAATGTAAGGATAGTCTTTCAGTCTGTTCGTCAGTGGAGCTAGGTGCTCGTTCCAACGTGTAGATTCAAATGGAGACGGATGAGCAAGACACTCCATTTTAACAATGTAATAGACTCCAATAATAAAAATGAATGTCTTTCCAGTTTGTCTCAGTTGTATGTTATCCGTTATTGGTATTTTCAACCCTCAAAATTCTCAGTCACAGCACGGAGTTGGGAGTTGTACTCCTGTGGGAAAGCCGACGTCGTGTTACGTTATTACGCCAGGTCAAGAGGGCATCAACCCTCTTGGACAGTTTTATAAAATGCCTTGAGTTTTCAGAACTCAAAAATACTTACAGTATTTTGTCGCGAAAGACATGAATATAGATGATCAATTCTGTGGTATTTGGACATGCCCAGCAAGCGGTTTTCAGATTTTTGGTGACTAAACTATAACCCTATAGCCATTTACCAAACATGGGCTAGTAATAATAATGAAGTCTTCCTCTAAGCGAAAACAGGTTTATAGTTGTAGTTTGTTTATTAGTTTATAGTTGGTGTTATTAAAGACAACCTTCCCAGTTCCCCCTTTATTAATTTGCCAATATATCTCTGCTTGGATGGCGACCAACATCGTGTTATAAGTAATTGATGCAATACGTTACACTTGCTTCGCTTGGACATTTTCTACTATGATGTGTCGCTGCATTACCATTATTTGTAGCTGTTAAGACTTGCATGTATAAAAATTAGATTTGTTGATTTGTGTTGCAGAAAATATGAATAAGATGTATGTGTGTGCGTGGTGTGGTCGTCATTTAGTATAATAAATTGATATGGAAGATAAAAGTAACATGTTTTTATATTTTCCTGTACATGACATACAATAGGTTGACAATTTAACTAGTAGCTTAACATACCACACAAGAGTTGTGTAATAGAACTTGTATCCTGTCCTATGTTATGGGAGTTGATATTGCGACGATCTTATTGGACAGCAAATATGCTTTGACTGTCGCTACGATGATCCAATTGAATACTTCAAAGTACCTATTCCATCGCTTCTTCAGATAATAACATGGTTTGTAATAAAAACAAACATGTTTTAATTTGCCCTTTATTCTCTCTGAATTCATTGTCAACAAAACTCCTGATGTAACATTCAGTTATTCAAAGTGACTGACGTTCCTTATTGTGAGTTGCCCTTGGTATGATCGGTTACGTGGATTAACAGAGCGGGACTCGGCCCGGTTCCCTATTACGTAGCTCCGTGAACAACAGTGTCACTTCATTTCAATTTCGTTACTTTCCCCTCTTAAGAGTAAAGTGTTTTGGTTTCTTTTCCTTTGAGTGATTTTTATTTGTTAGAATTAAGGAATAAATGTTGATTTTCTTTGTAATGGTAAGATGAATCGGTTGGAAGGGGAGTATTGTTAAAGACGTTAGAGAGAATGGAAGAGACGGACACATTGTCATAAAAAGCGATAAAAAGTTTATGTGCCTTTTTTGTAGTACGGATTTTTATTCACCCCAGTAGATTGTCATTCAAGCGTGAATGAATGTGTCTGCCAAGATGTATTAAAGTTTTAGTTTTATAGCGACAAAAATTATACTTCTCAAGATGTGTTTTATCGTATCCTTCATTAGTTTTGTCTTGAAACCTATTGTGATTTTTACTACCTATTCTTAAGTGATGAACTTACAGAGCCTGCCTTATCTGCCCACGGTCTCTTTGCTTGAATATGAATGAGCTACCAAATGAGTATTGTACGTATATGTTTAGTTGAACTACGCAGTTGTAGCTGCTTGTTAAACGACAATAATCATTATCACAATGATTGATGGTTGGTTCAGGTTTGGTTACACGTCGAGGGTAGTTAGGATATGTTACAGCGTAATTGTCATACTAATCTTGTTCTGAGTATGGTTCTTGTCTAGATCTACTTACTGTTTATTAGTAATATGGCTTGTACCTGATCTAAGTTGGGATGGGCAAATTGTTTTAAATATCTCCCAAATTTATTTATTTATTTATTTATTTATTATGGCTTAAAAGGTACATTTTAGATTATAAAAAGTATAAAATGGCGTGACGATCTAGACGCTTATCGTCAAGACGTGTGGACATGGTCGAAAGATCGGGAGGTGTGAAAGCGAGATGGGCCTCCCCCTTTGCCCAGCAGTAGGACATTATAGGCTAGTAAAAAAAATCTCCCAAATGTACTCTTAATCAACAATGCTATCAAAATGTCCAAACCGAAAATAAAAATCCCTTTTCAATTTTAATCACTATGCCTTCCGATCCATACCTACCACTTTATCGAATTAACAAGAAAAACATTTCAAAATGTTTGGCCTCTAACGATGTTGAATATTTACTTATTCAGAAACGAATTCACAAAGTTTTATTTGACTCATCGGACAAAATTTAACGCAGAAAATTTACGCCGAAAACCTTGCGAAGAATTTATTGAATTTTGCGATTGGAAGTTCGAAGTTCATCCAAATTTGACATCCGTTCCGGTCGGAGCATCAAAACATGGTAGACATTTGTAAAAAAGTTGTACAAAATTGAATTTTACTTCGGAATACGGTTCTAACATCCTGTTTTGCACAAGTATTTCTTTCCACCTATGTATATTGCCTCTGCATATTTCATATTAGTGGGTTGAACATTTGGAAAGCATGGAATAACGCGATACGTACGAACCTTTGTGATATGTGATTGTGTCAAATTAGAGAAACACAGTAAGAGCAAATAGAACTCTCGGCGGAGGGCGCCTGCTGCGCATTTGGGTCAAAAATTTCCATGTTCAACGTACCAATCTTCTGGGAATCTTTTAAATGAGGACATTGCTGTCGAATATTTTGATGGAATTTTTTTGTCCTATGACCTTCATATGATATGCTAATGTAAATGTGTGCCCTGTTTTCCGTTGTTGTTTTTTCGAAATGTGTCCAAGTTGTACTTGTAGTTTTGTGTGTGGTTTTGGTGAATGGAAATAAATGGCTTGTCACTTTGCGCTCTAATTCCGACATTAAATAGATCTGCGTGTTTCATTTCAGTTGGAGTAACGTGGGCGATGAAGTACTGGTTATTATGTTTGGTTTGTCACTTTTTGAAGTAATATTTCTTGAGTTGATTTTGTTAGAACATTAATGTTTGACTTAATAATGGAAGGAAGTACTTAAGGTAAATCATATCGCGAGACTTTAATTTAAAATGTTAACGAGATTTTTAAATGAGGCTTAAGTTTGGGGCGAAGCTTCGGCACGAATGGTTCGGCCAAACACAACCACAGCTTTGTGTTTTGCCGTGTGAGTGAGGTTACTACCAATCCCTCCCCCTTTCCTTACTCCCAAAACCACTTATTCCCAAAAGGCCGGCAACGTAGTCTTAACTCCTTTGGAGTTGCGGGTGTCCATAAACGGCGCCGATTGCTTACCATCAGGTAAACCATCTGCTCGTTTGCCGACTTGTTACATAAAAAAAGAGTATTCAAAAGATTGCCATTAATGATGTCCTATAAACGTGTGTCTCTAAGATCAAGCAAACCTTCGAACATGAACGACATAAGATCTCCATAGATTATCTCATCAGCAACTTTTTAATCACTCTTCAATTTTATTACGATATAAAAGTTGGTAGGAGGTAGGAGGTTGCAGTCTATAATCAATAAAATCAATTAGGTTAATTTGATTGCGTAATGGCGCCCGTCCCGGTATCTGAACCACGTGGTCCCTATAGTTTTAATCACCAGTTTTCCATGTTTTATGTAATCCATCCATGCGCCGTTTATAAGCAATTCATTCGTTTTATTTTTATTGGATTCTTAGCTTTGTTTTATTCATGTGTGGGTTTGTCATTCTTGAGAAATAATGAAATATGTGGTTTGTATTATGACAAGGTTTTCGAGATTTTATTTAGTATTTGTGTGAATGCTTTTTCTGTGAATTCTCGAATGTTTTCCAGGAAGTATGAGAAAAATAAGAATTTTAATAATCTGACTAGGTTGGTCTACATACAAGATTAATTGGCACAAAATGATCTTATTCATCTTTCATTTTCTGGGAGTGAAACCATATTAGAATCCTACTACTACCATAATATTGTAAACGAAAAGTGTGTAAGTATGGATAAATAGATCTAGGATGTTACTTGTTTTTCCATGTAAAAACTACTGAACAAATTTAAATGAAATATTTGATTGTCTGAAACAACACATAAGCGAATTTTTTATCTCGTGCTTTGGGCAAAACCCACTGACAGAAGCCAGAATTTATTATTGGTATCATGTTCATTTTATGCTGTGCTGAGTCCTTTGTTTTACAAAAACAAACGCGGAAATTACCTTTTAAAACACACAAATACGCGTAGGTAAAAAAACCACGCCTTATTTAATGCTTACTATCATTTAATCATAAATTTATCATCCTTTTATAAATAATGACTCGATAAAAGTGTACCGTGTGAAATGCGCGCAATTTGTCGGCGGATTCATTCACAATTGCATAACGATGCGCTTGTTGATAGTGTCCGGTGCGGGGAGCGTGAGTCACTCCTCTAGCCCTAAAATAACTGTACAATTGCTGAGTTGTGAGTAATAGGCTCGGCATCCCGATTGCCTGTTTTCTAATCTTTTTACTTTTCCTAACTTATCTTGTGTGTAGTTAATTTTGTCTGCTTAATGTTTGTTGAGTCAGGATGTCTTTGAATGTCGGAGCTGTCTTCCACCTTTGCATTTAACATTAAAGCTTTGAAAAAGGTTGAAATAAATGACTAGCCCGATAGATGATCACCGGCCACCGTAAGCGAGAGATGATCTCCGGCCACCGTAAGCGCGGGTCTGCAGATGGCGAGTAAGGGTAGCTCGCTGCCCGACCAGAACCAGACGAGCGTACGGCGCGTAGCGTTCCGCGCGCGCCTCAAAGAGCCAATAGACCACCACTGATGTTCAGCCGGGGTTAGGAACGCGGGGAGAAGGAACGGAGGGGGGGGGTTAGTCAGTAAGAGTCTGACGCTTTCCTCGCCTTACCTTGGGCGGGAGAAGTCATTTGATGATTTTCCCCTGACAAAAAAAGCCCTTAGAGTATTGAATCCATAATTTGGCAACAGAGACTTTAAAAATGGATCCACGATAGCAATAGCATGACTGGTGCCTTAATTAAATTACAATCATAATATGTATTGCCTCCAACTAATATGCCACTTCTTACATGACTGTGAAGTACAGCTAATTCAATTTCTGTAAAGAAATACAAACGGTTATTAGATTGTCTCCCGCGTACTCCGCTATCGTTCTGAGAAACAATAAATTGGAATTTTAAATCGTGTGTATATTCTGCTATAGACAGCCATATTCCCTCCCATGTTTTCAATAAGAAATATGATTGAGAGTTTATATTGAATCTATTCTTCATCGCAAATGCTGACTATTATATATACATGCCCAATTTCATGATGCAGTATTAAAACTACTGTATATTGCCCATCAGATGACAGTAATCCCATCTGGATCCAAGCCAGACAACGAGAGAACTCACAAAAAAGCAAAAATAACCAATAAATGTTTAGACTTCTGTCAACATTAATTCTGTAAAATATTTACTGTCTCGAATCGGTTAGTTATAATGTCTATGCACGTTGCTATGGACCATTCAGATACCGATATTATTTAACAACTGGTGTAGTTATGGTGTGGGTTAACGGGTTGCGGTAGACATATGGCAGTCGCTCCATGTAAAATTATTCAACTGAATCTGGAGTTATGGTAAATCTTTAGGACAAAGAAACGTTTTCACAAATTGTTTGGTCCAAACTGTAATTTCGTTGTTTTTGTACAACGCCTTGTAAATGGTAAAAGTTTTGTGTACCTAAACCGACATTCTCTAAGTTTCTTCAATGTGACATTTACGTGGAAGGTTACCTAAATTCATCGAGTTTATTCCCTAGATTAAATTAAACTTTGATAAGCTCTGCTGGACCAGTAAACAGTTTAAAAGGAGTTTGTCTGTTTGTCTTGTATGAAATTAAAGCATAAACATATTTATTTATTATTCTTTGCTTTTTGGTTTCTTAATACTTCTTTGATGTAAGAACTCCCAATGACTTCCAAATCCCAGCGATAAATTTAGCGAACTATGTACAACGAAATTTTTGAGCCTGATGTAGTGAATCACTAATCAAGTCAGATCGTCCAGTATTTTGCCAGACCTACAAAATTATATATCTACTACCACTGCACGTATAAGCGACAAGACTAACGACACACACTTAAATTTCTAAATGTGACATTAAACCAGTTTTCCATTACGCTCCTTATCGCGTAACTCCCATCTCGTATGCACTTCGTACGTCACAGCCACTTGATACGAAACGACATTACAGATACCGGAATAGTTCTCTTGCTCCAGATTATTTGATTTGCTATGAATGTGACGACTGACGTGGGAAGTTGAACTGGGGCCTGCACTGCACGTATCGGGGGCCTATTATCGAAACTATGTTATTGCAAATGTGATATTTTAGTAATAACGTAAATGTGTCTTGTTGCAGGTAAAACAACGTTATAAATATGGTCATTTCACATTGATGAAGGCATCATTTCGGTATGTGTTCTCTTTTAGAACTGTTGTGAACATCAAAATTGGTGTAAGTATGGTTTTGAAGTGTATTTCATATTAATATATCTCTAATATGATTACTTTTACAATCCCTTGTTCATTTAACATTGTCTGTCACCGTCCCTGCCCACGCATTTCACATGCCCATATTGCCACAAGTGGGCGATTTGCTTGTTTTTCTTTGTTCTATTAGAGCACAGACGTGTTCTTGCAAACCTACATAGGTTAGTGACCTGACATCTGCATCGCGTGCACTACATGCAAATTCAAATTGCTGTTGAATAACTTATTGAATACTATTTTCTGGGAAATATTTTTACTGTTTTATTTAGGTCTTCCTTTATTTAAAGTAACTGAGTCATATCATCAGTTCTTTCTGTGGTCATTGCGTTGAAATTTGTACAATGGACTGCCAACTTTATCCTACATTATGTATTTATCAGTTCGTCAGTGAGTCCGACGTCTGGTATGCGTTTGATGCGCCGGGCTCCACGTCGCGTATCAGACAATTGTTCACATAACAGAGTAACAAAGTGCTCGATTGAATCTGAATGAGGTAAGGTACGGTGTCGGTGAACCTAGGGCTGTGTCAATTGGCGTCAATTGATTGATATCTTCTATTGATGTCGGCTTATGCTTATTAAATTCCTGATGCATTCCTTTGTCAACCAACCCACCAACGTGATTGTGCATCGATTTAAATTTCTCGATTAGTTTATCGATTCTTTCCTTCTTATTTATCGACTTAAATTAACTTTACAAAAATCCGGTGCTCTATGCATATTAATGGAATTTTAAAATGATTTCCTGCGCTAGATTGAAACAAGTTTCCTATGTATAGGAATAAAGATAAACCTTTGTAGGTAGAAATATGAGTTGCCTGTGACGGAGCACTTAGTGAAAGTTAATTCTTCATTGTTTACGAATCCTTGGCTTATGTAAGATCTTCGGTATCTTTTGTTATGTCTCTTTCACTTTCGGAATGAGTTTATCTTAGATGTGTAGTACAAATATTTTTTGTTGTTGTTTTTTGGGTGTAGGTCTGCAAACTAGCCGACGTATTATCTGATGGTCAGTAATGAGCGTCTGTCATGGATACAAGCTATACCAAAGGAGTTTCAGCCAGGGTTGCGGGGCAAGCGCAATGAGGCACCGCGACCTCGGCCCAGAGCAGGAGAAGGACCAGGGGGTTTTTTTAGTCAGTAAGAGTCTGACACTCCCTCCCGCCCGGCCCTGGGCGGGAGAAGTCATTTGAAGATTTTCCCTCCCAAAAAAAAGCTATACCAAAGCAGTTGGAAGTTTTTTGCCGGCTTCCATAGGCTGATATTGATTTTGATAATTGTGGATTGAAGCGAATGATTAAAGTCTTCGGAACCTCACTCACACTACGACGCGTTAGGTGTTCAACAAATAAATGTTAATCATATGCTATTTACACTCGTATAAATAAAACCTACATTAAGTAGTGAGTCATCGAACTCCGCCGATATTTTCTTATCGGTATTATCACGATATACACCACTGACTGTAAATAAGTAAGCTGTAGCTATAAAAAAGTATTCTTAGTTTAACGATTTTTCGTTAAGCTCATGGTTAGATTAGATAAGCGATGTTGGTACGTAAGTACATGATGATTACAAATATGTCGCGTGAGACAGTACTGAGGTCTGAGGTGCCAGGGCAAAATATGTTGTTGTAGTAATCCCTCGGGCTTAACTCTACTATCGATGTAAGATGGTGGTTGCTAAGTGTTCAGAACACATTTTAGAAGAAGAAAAAAAAGAAAAAAACATTGGAACCAAGTTGGCGTGATCTTCTTAAAACGCCGCAACGGTGTCTATGGTGCTGCAGATGTCCATGGACGGCGCCGATCACTTATCATCAGATGTGCCGAATGCTCGTTTGCCTCCTATTCCATTTAAAAAGTTGGCTGTCCCCAAACCTGGTGATTGAGGGTCAAACCTTTACCATGTGACATGAGGCCTTTGCTCAGCAGTAGGACTTATAGGCTGATGATGGTTACGATGATGATGTTTAGTATTAACTTGTGATTGCCAAGGAAATCATAAACTATACGTTTTAAGATTGCTTAATTTAGGTGTTTCTAAATGTATGTGTTCTTTGTTGCTTTTTTAATAACTATATCTTTAGGTCAATCAATGTACTTAACATTTTATTCGATATCATTATTTTTTTATAACGTTTTACTTTATCTTTACCTATCTATTCATCTGTTTAGACGTTAATTTAATTCAGTTTCCCGATCATAAATATTGCTAGCGATATCGTAAGAAATAGTATTTCTATCATGACTATAAATCTAGACTCAAGTAATTCGAAATAAAAAGTTGTTAGTCGAATAATAATTTATCCTATCTGCTGTACGAGTCAATGATTTACTCATATACCATAGTGAATAAGTATAAAGTTCTACCGATTCTATGGTCTGTGAGTGCGCAATTTACTGTATAGCCGAGGAGCCCGATTGAGTTATGGCGGCACAATGTACTCGCTAGCATTAATGGGCAACTTCGCAGCAATTTATCATTGCATCGCCCTCAAATACTTTATTATTCATTCACACAACACTGGAGGCAAATTGCCAGATTAAAAAATTAAATATCATTATTCAATGTTCATGTAATTTCGAATCCATTAGCGTTGTCTCAATAAAATTTCATAGACTATTTAATATTTATGCCAGTCATTTTGATTTTCGTATTATCTGTGTGTAAATTGTTGAGGGATTTATTGAAAATGTAAAAGTTTTACGTTGACAGCTGATATTGATGGAATTCAAATTTAGTGCTTTTAATATGCCTGGAACATTACGTAATCATTTCTTTTGTGGCGACTAGTGTTAAAAGTATTATTGTTTTTTTTGGAACTGTTAGCTTTATAAACACGAAGAAAATCATTTTGCTGGCTTTGGTATGTTGAAAAGACTTTGGATTCTAGATCGTGTATAATTTAGTTCTGCCTTTATGACAATTTTTATGTTTTTAAATCAATAAAAGAGTAGCGATTCGACTCTGAAATCAATGAGTACTAAAACTTGTGAACACGTGGAAATTGTGAAGAGTAAATTGTTTTCGAATTTGATTTAGTCAATCATACTGAGCAATAGAAAGGTTCCTTTTAGAAATCAAAGACAGGTTTTCCACTTTTGCGAAAAAGATTTCTATAACGTAGTTTCTTTTGATATACAATTTTGAAGAAAATATTATACTTATTTGAATCACAAAAGCAATTAAATCAACGTCCCTGAAAGTTCTTATTTGATTCTGAAAACGGTTTTCCTTATGAAACTTGCGGACAAAATATTATTATTATCACTAGAATTAATTACAAGAGGAAGTCGCGCCGTGATAGACGTTTTGTACAATTATTTTCATATTGCCGTATTTTACTTTAATACATTTGGAAATAGAGTAAATTATCTTGGAGTTGTATACTTAAAACCGTATTGTATTTGTTATACATGAAAAGTATATTTGACACAAATGTAGTTGTATCGCTATATCTTATTTTTTTTTATGTAATAGGTCGGCAAACGAGCAGACGGATTACCTGATGGTAAGCAATCAGCGCCGCCCATGGACACCCGCAACGGAAGAGTTACGAGTGACCTTTTAAGGATTAGGGATTTGGATATTTATGGACTCAGGAGGGATTGTCAAAGTCAAAGTCAAAATCATTTATTCCAACTAAACCATAAATAGGTACTTTTGAAACGTCAAAATTGGGGAGGAGAAGGATTGGGCCTCCGGTAACCTCACTCACACGGCGAAACACAACGCTGTGGTTGTTTCACGCCGGTTTTCTGTGAGGCCGTGGTATCACTCCGGTCGAGCCGACCCATTCGTGCCGAAGCATGGCTCTCCCACACTTATTTTAAATTCCTATTTGCATCATTTATTAGTACAGCTAGTAATACAAACTAGCTTCCGCCCGTGGCTTCGCATGTGCGTAGAAGTAGTGTAGAAGTCCCGGGATTTTAACAGTAGCGTTTAAAGCAATTACTCGATTAAAATACGTAAATCAAGTATAATCTATAGCACTCAGGAACATTGTAGCTATAGGCTATATCACTCAGGAACAGTAGCTATAGGCTATAGCACTCAAGAACATTGTAGCTATAGGCTATAGCAAACAGGAACATTGTAAGAAAAAAATTCAGAAATCCGACTAGCGGTTTCAAAGATTACCCCCTACATACAATCTCACCCTTTTATATTATTAGTGTAGATAACAAATTATTCACACGAATTGTCTGAAAAAAGACTACTAATTTCGAGTCACATTTGGATTCTTATTAATAAGTCGCGGCAACATTTGCAAATGACTGAGTCTTCAGTCAGTCATTAGAGCTTTTCTCAGTTAATATACCTGAGTAAGCCGGTTATTTTAAATAAATTTAGAATGTCTTACGATAGTTATTACTAAATCTACAGTTGTGGCTCATCATCTATGGCACAATTGCATAACAAAAACGAAAAGTAATAAGTAGACTTCTACGTACCCTTTTGAAGAAGAACAAACGTATTAGGTATTTTGCAAAATTTTTATGCAAATTTTTATATCGTCATTTATAATACTTTATGTATGTTTCTCATTGTGTTTAGCATTATTATTATAATGATGTTTATGACTGGTACGCCGAGTTATTCATTCCACGTATAAATGTTTCTTTTTGTACCTTTATGAATAAATTTTATTATTTTCATATATTTTTTGACAAACCTACAAATAAGTGCCTCGGGCTCTCCGACTAAAATTATCCTTTGATGTGACGCACTCTTATGAAAATAAAGACTATTTTCGTCCGAAAATAACGAACGCTTTGTTTCACGCTGGTTTCTGTGAAGCCGTGGTATCATTCTGGTGTCTCGGCCCAAGCATGACTTTCCCAAACTTAAAGAAAGGCGTTTCAAACTATCGTTAACCCTCTGATATCATTAACATCACTCGTAACTTAAAATCGACCCGCAAACTTTTATTGTATCGATTTTTATTTCATTCAGTTTGTAGATTTCAATTACAAATCAAATTAAACATGTCTCATTGTCACCTCCAATTCATTCATATAGTAATCATGTCAATAATTGACATTTGACATTAGTGCCAATTACACAGACAGACAGTCCAAGACTATCGTATGAGACAATAGTATCTAATTACGTACATACATTTGATAAAAAGCCACCTTCAAACAATGTTACGTATCTATTGAAAACCAATTAAAACAATATCACTCTGCCAATAAAGACACTAAAGCTAATTAAAAAAAACGCAATAAAAGCTTTTTGCGTTATAAAACAAAGGGGCTTGTCGATGAAAAATATTTCTGACGTAATTGTATTGACTAAACCTAATAAATTGCTTCAGGGAATATCTAATGGAAAAACCGGGATGTTCGTTCTCGTGTAAATACATCAGCCTACTCGAGTTTGAATGACGGGGAAAAATCTTTTTTAATGCGAACAACACTGGCAATCTCAGACAAGTTACGAACGGTTTTATTACGTTCATTCGATTATATTTGAATTTATTAAAATGGTGGCGTTCCTTTTTCAATTCGTTTTTCTATTGTTTCTTTTTTTAAGTCAGTTTTTTTATTATGGCATTAAATAAAGGTTGCAGATGGTTTTTTACAATTATTTTATTATAATTATTACATATCATCTGTTCATGGTTTTTAAATTTAATGAGTATAACATATTCCATTTCAATAAGAGCATTGTCATTGCAAGAAAAATATCTCAAAATAATCTGCCACTAACGTACAGTATGAACGATATTCCCTACTTCCTATATCTACACAAAATACGAGTACTATCAGATGCACCCAATTTACATACACACAAACCATTTCAAACACCAACAAAAGAGACACATTTTATGAGAAAAATGCTTTCACAGCATACATAGGAGAGTTTATTCAGCACTCTATTCAACGTCCGAGCCGGCCATGTGACCTGGATTCCCTGTTTTCATCTCATTAAAATTCCTCACATTGTGCTAATAACGTAGCTGAGTAAACTTGACCGCACGATACATGGCCGTCCTTATATTCCGCTGCAGATAATGTACTTTTGTCTTTATAGTTTGTCTACGAAAACTGTGCTTTCAAATTTTACTTAAGAATTTTAAATTGCATATGAATAAAGTGCTCTGGGTCTCTCGTGTTGAAGTTCAAATTTGCCTGAATCTTGGTAAACTTTTGATATGTTCTAAAACGATATACCAATAGGAAAAAAAGTTGTAGTTTTGACGCCTAGTCACACATCATCAGTGCCCATTGCTAAGCAAAGGAAAGCTCCTCTTTTCTTTCCCATTGAAGAAAACACCACTCGAACGCTACACGAATGTTATCATTTAATCAAGACGTTCACCTCCAACATAAAGGTTACTTTTCCAGTAGTCATCTTATAGACGTCTATATGAATCAGTCAAACTTTCCACTAAGCCCATATATTTTCATTTCCTGGGACTCTCGAGTTTGTTAACATTAATTCTGTTGGTGCCACTTCCGATAGCTGACGTACAGTTCCAATTTCAAGGAACATGTCTCCAATAAATTAAGTGGGTTGTTACTGTCGGATGGAATTTGCAGCCGCCACTATATCATGATCTTTAAACATGTCATTAGTGAGAGTTGTTTCCTGATTCTGTTTGTTATTTTCATTTCAAATGGTTGTGTTAATTATTTTACTTATTTTGTTTAACACAACTATTAATTATTAGATCGAGTTTGGGTATAACGGACGCGATTCCAACGCGAAAGTGCTGATTGATAATAAAGAGATTGACATCTTCACTAATGGAAGCAAAAGTCTACCACTTACGTTATGTTTCGTTAGGCACAACCTACATCCCTAACTCTCAAATCAAAGCCGGCAATGCAATTGTAGTGACTTCTTTGGTATTATATAATACGTGATTGTCCATGGGCGGCGCCAATTGCTTCCCATTAGTTTATACCTGTTCGTTTACCAACCTACGCTATAAAAAAATCAAATAAAATACTAAAAGGCAGCATTTTTTTGAACAGCGATATGCGGTTGCATAGTTCCTGCTTGTAGATTAAGTTAACAAGGCTTAATTAGTTGTGATGTAATACTGCTGCAAATAGAGGGGAATTAAATTAATGAAGCCATGTTTTACGAGCGCTGCACCATAGCACGGAGGCGTCACGACAAGGACGCAGTGGCCGCAACCAAGGCTGATGCAGCCTTTGCATTCTCTACAGGAATGCCACGGCCAATGTTGCTTGTTAAATATATTTAATTTGAATAACTTTTTACCTGTGACGTCTTCCGTGTACCTAATAGAAGGTTAAGCTGTTTGCTATACGGCAAATTCTGCTATTTTGTTTTTTTTCCTACGACATCCACATTTGAGAATATTTTCAAGTTCCACCTCACAACTGGATTTGTATGTGATAGGTCGGCAAACAAGCAGACGATTACCCGGTGGTAAGCAATTAGCGCTACCCATGGACACACGCTTCGATAGAGGAGTTACGAGTGCGTTGCCGACCTTTCGGGGATTAGGGATTTGGAGATTTAGGGATTGGGCTACCGGTAACCTCACTCACACCGTGACCCACAACACTGTGGTTGTTTCAGGCTAGTTTTCTGTGAGGCCGTAGTATCTTTCACTCTGGTCGAGCCGACCGATTCGTGTCAAAGCATGACTCTTCCACACTTATTAGTTCTTTTCAATAGTATGCCATTGAGTTCAACTTGATCTTCGTATCCCCAATCGATGCCTGATATCTTGGACGTGATTATCGACAGCCTGTGTAACAGAGTAAAATATTTTAGTACTTTATAAAAAAAGTTATGCTAAATATCTGATTTATATACCAGTAATGTTATTTCAGGTGCATAAATTGCGGTTTGGAAGGCGTTGTCCGTAATTTATGTCTGTTTAAATTATTCAATTTATAAAATGATTTTTTTGCAATTATTATTATTTTGATTTTGCTTTTAAGAAACTAAAGTATTCAACAAAAAGTGTTAATTAAGTAAATGAGTTTATCCATCATTCCTTGAGAGATCGCTTACAAAAAACGTTTGAAATCTTTCCAACAAAGGTCATGGATTTGAAGAATACTTGAAGCTAAAAGCTCGTTTCTCTGGTCAAGGACATTTGGCACTGACCAGAGTGGCTGTGTAGAAAAACAAATATCTTTGTATACATATTCATGCCAACTTGTTTTGTACTAGATGCATTGGTCTTTGAAACCTTGCATAAATTTGTTTGCACACGTTTTCTTTTCGATCATGCAAATGTTTCTCTTAATTTATGATCGCCATGCATGCTTTAAAATGGATGAGTTTATCATTATGCAAACTGTAAGAGACATTCGTAATGGCAACGGTTCTATTTTTTTTTGTTGTTATGAATTTAAGTGTTTGGTATTTTTTTCGCTAAGACTACTTTAAATAATGGTTGCGAAAAATAAACTATAAGTATTAAGTTAGGTCAAATTTTAATGGTATCATTATTTTCATTAACATCTGCTATTGTTAAATATTACTAAAGATTAAATCTTAAGTGAAAGAAAATTAAATGGGCCGTGTAATGAGATTTTGAGTCATAATATTTGGATATTTTTTAGGTTAAGCTTAACGAGCTGTGCTAAAAATTGAATGGGATTACGAAGACTGTGGCGGATGGTTTTCGGCACGTTTCTATTATCCTTGAGTATTGATCAACCAAAATTTCCATCATCTATGGCCATTAAAGGTACTATCAAATATAACCTGTAAAATAATGTTCAATCTGAATTTTTTTTCTTTAAAAGGAGTGCATATAGACCAAAGAAACAATCAAACCATGTGACCAAAAATATTTAAAGAAAAGTAAACAATTCAGTAGACATGTTAGTATAAACAAAGTACCAACGGATAACTTTAGCTAGTAATTGTAATCTTTTCATAGTCATATTGGTTAGACAAAAAGAATTTATCGAGTCACTGATAAAATTCACATTATGGAGAAAATGAAATACAAACATTTTCATTAGCCTTGTTCAGCATAATTTAATCTCAATCCTTTTATCCAATTTCGTATAAAGCAATAATCATTGTAGCAACTCATGTGTGTGCACAATGGGATTTTATCTGCATTTGTGTTCACAAATTGCAATAATGTTATCGACAATTGACTTAATGTTATCTTTGAATCCACTCCAAATTAAACGTGGAAAGTCACTGACGATTCCGACATGATCATATTTTGGTGCATTGAAATTGAGATAAAATTGTGTGATCCTCTTTTTAATTTAATCATGGCTTTCGTTCTTTGTATTGCTTCTACTGTTTAAGCAGTTTTATCAAAAACCTCTCAAATATTCAGTTCACTAATGTTTATTCGTATGAAAGCAACTAAAGGGCAAGAAGTAGGGACTAATTTGCATATATTTTCTTAAGTACACGGACTGAAGGCCGTTCGGACTATAAACACAAAGTCAGAAAATACACAAAGTTCAAGACTTTCCAATTACTGAAAATGGTTTAACAATTTGGTCTGGGTGCGTCCAAGAGTTTGCTTTGTTGTTGAAATCCAATAGCTTGGTTAGCTTTAAATGTTATTGGATCAAATGATATTTTAACCTTGAATTGATCTGAGTTCAAAATTCTCAACAATTTCTATCCAAACGAAATTGAAAACAAATTGGATATTAATACTAGCTTGCAATCTCTAACTTGAGTATACCTAAATATTTCAAATTTTATAGTCATTAATTAGTTGAATGAATTTGAACAATCAAATGGTGTTAACATAGAAATCAGTGACGCAGCTGAACCTATTGTTTAAGAATGTATGCAAGTTAATCTGGGGCAAGACAGTCTAGTGGATACTATATTGTGTCAATTTCTCGAGTCCCCTTTATGCCGCGCCCTCGGGGAACGCGTGCCAACTGCATGTTAGCTCAATGTTACGTTCGGTCTGCCAAGTTCAAGTAAAATAGTAGGTTTGGTAACTTAAGTAATTGTAAGTTTCTTTTAAGGTCGGACGTAAAGAGCGCTACGCGTTATTCCTGAAGCACTCTCAGCTTCTTTGTTCAATTTTCTCTGTTGTCTTTTGTATGTCACATTTTTATGAATTCATTGTGAGTTTTCTTTTATGTTTTAAAGGAATATTTTGCAGAGCATATACTGTTACTGTTAAGTGCTTTCAGTTTTTTGTACATTTATATCGTCTTGTTGTTGTTAACGTTTTGAAATGAATCGTTATCAAGCCTTTAAAACATTAGAGTTCTTTCATGATGTACAAAAAAAATGAGGTGATTCTATTTAAAAAAATATCTTTAACTACATTTTAATTGGTCTAACAAATGTGAAGTCTTTACATTAAATTACCAAACTTTTAGTGTCGCGAACACTTCATAAAAGTCGAAATAGTAATTTCAAAAATAAACACGAAAATGCTTTCTTTATTCAAAGAATTCGTTCACGTAGTAAAATTAACCGACACCATCAAATGGCGCGAAGTGGTTTCAGCTACACACATAAAATTCTTTTATAGTTAGTTAGCTTGAACAAATCATTCGAAACTTCGAAACGCCCTGACTAATTAGTGAAAATTCTAAAGATGCATACGTTACGCATTCAAAGCCGTCCACGCTTGCTTTCAAAGTTAGTAGAACTAATTACGTTCTTGTTAGTTTTTCTCGTGGTACTTTCTTATACCTACAGAAATAGCTTTTGTTCTTTGAAGTAGTTTTGGCTCATTTTGCTGTGTTTCATTTACATTATTTGTGCTAACATCAACATCTATCAAATCATCAGTTGGATATTTAGCTGATTTCAATTTGATATCTTCTTCAACGACTTGTTATAAAAGTTATAAGTACAGGTATCATTAGAACGATGGAAACTTTAGCTCGTTTTTCACATCTTATACCTCAATTCCCTGTATCTGATGACACACTCACAATGTAAAACGATTTACATTTCGAGAATTGCTTTGGTTCGAGAACATTAGTGTTGATTTATATGTTTTCGACTCAGTCGAGTGAATTCACTTCCATTTCTGATCCGTTATCATCCTCGTTGCTACATTTGGTGAGTGTTAATGTTTGTGAAACATTGACTTAATTAATGTCAGGGGAGCTGATCCTAATATAGATAATGATGGAAAACCCTTTCGTTATTTTAAGAAAATACAACAGAACTGTAAATATCATGAAATGAATTGAGTGATTGACAGGAACACAAACTTGTACCTATAAACTTTCACGTTTACAATAAAAATCAAATTTTGTACAACGTTTTGCATATAAATAAGGGTTCTGCATTCATCGATATTTCGGCCTATAATGAAGCTATCCCGAAATGGAACAATGCGTGTTAACACATTGTAAGCAAAGAACAAAGGCTTATTATAAAATCAATTATCACGACATTGTCCACGAACCGAGCTTGCTTGGTCGTGACTCGAGCTATTCGCAATCTTCGGGATGGTTTAATTGAAGGTTTGGAGCACGATGTTGACTTCTTATTACTTTATTTATTTCAAGGCAGAAACCTCCTTTTTATTTACTATATTTTTCTCCTAAGTATTAAGTCGTCATAGTGTTGCCTTTATTCGCAAAAATTTGGCCTATTTCAAGCTAATTGCAACCCTCGGCACTCCGGTACGTCCTATCGCATTAACTCAAAACCCACAGCGCTCTTTCATGTTGTTTATTTAATAAACAAAAGTTATGCGAATTCTAAATTAGAATTGTAAAAATGTTACTGTTTTTGTAACACCTACAATAAGTACCGCTCTTGTGTGGGCTGACCTGTTCCACGTGACTGTATACAACCATATTGTAATTGCATGTCGTATAAAAACATAGCTTCATACTTTCTTCACAAGGGGTTGGTTTCCTAAAATGTATTTGTCTCTTTAAGCCAGATCATGACTTAGTTGTTACGAAAAAGTCTATCGAAGATTCCTCATTCTTTGTCCCATTTCTTAGCGTCCCCATTGTAGCATTCTCAAAAGTCCTTAAATTGAGCATCCTTATTTAAGAAGGTATTTAAAGGAAACATGATTGTTGTGATAACCGAAACTCGGTCTTCATAATACCGTTCTACAAATTTTGCAGAACTAAAACTATTTGTTCAGCTCATTGTTATTCAGCTCAAGCGGTGAGATGCTACGGAACTTCTAATATTATTATATTACACAGAGTTAACGTAATCGAGCTAGATATGACCTCACGTCACAAGTCACTACCCTCTGAGGAATTTTGTCTGTGTACCACATAGTTCCGTTCTATCCTATCCAGTTTCCTAGTATCTCTGAAAGCCTGAGAGATTATAATGGTGGTTTATTTAAAAATATTCCAGCTATTCGCTTCAGATTATATAATACAAAGTATATTTTTTATTATCAGTTTTTATTGTTCGGTTTGGAGAATTTTATGAGCTTTCTGGTCTTTGTAGTAAACAAAGTTACCTATGAACGTTAGAGGTTTTTACGAGTGTGGTTTGATATTGAATTCTATATAGTTTATTGCTTTAACCTTTGAAGAAATACTTACGATTTATTTATATACATATATAGCCATGGAAACAAAATCTTTAAAACGTCTTGCTATATTATTTATCTTTTGTATCAGTATTTCTTTGAAGTCATGAAAAAGAAACATTTATTCAAATATCTGTGCAATCATGCAGAGCGCTGATTTAATCGATACTCCCCGAGTAAACATCGTTTATAATGTCACTCGATAAGAGCGATTATAAAATCGATTACAAATTGAACTGATGCCAGTAATAATATTTGCATTTTGCGTGTGCCAACGTCGAGTGTGATTGAGAATTTGACTCTTGTTTTCTTAAACTGAGTTTACGCAGATTGTGAACTTCGTGGTTTGCGAAAGCAATTAACTGTTATAGTTGTTTTAATTGCTTGAAGCATTTACGACCAATTTCCATAACCTATTTGTTGATAGTTTTCGCTACTAGATATAGAATTTTAACACTTATAGAGCTCTAGTCGATTTTCTATCAAAGGTCGTTAAATCTTCTGAGAGATTTATTTTCAAGCCTAGCCATTAAACTCGAAACTGTTTTACGGATTAGACCTTCAAGATAGTTTGAATTTCACACTCGTAAATTTTACTCAACGTTATTCTAATTCAAAATTACGTACGACGGAGTCCAATGGTACTTCTATTATTCTTCCATTTCATATTGTATTAGGGTAACCTTTTACCCCTTACAAGGGCAGTTTTATTTTTTGCTGTGCTATTCTCTGGTATAATGGGTTCGAGCAGATGTTTTCTGAAAACCTAATGCTGTTTTTTTACTAAACTGTGTTCTTTAATGTTGTATTCTGTTATTAACAAACGAATTCTTTTGTTTCAGGTACGTCTTCATCCAATATAAATAAACGTTCTGCAGAAAGCTTCTCATCGATTCCGACACATCTAGTACCGAAAATCCCATTTTCATCAATATTCTCTTCACGATAGAATCCAATTTTAAAGAAACGAGCTTTAACGCTTGCACCCTTTTATCCGTTATGATTAAATGAGTCATTTGGCGAATGTGTAGGTGTCCGACGTGTGAACGATACCATTATGGTTGGTAACTTGTGGCTTTATTAACATCATTATCATTATGGATAAATAGAGGTGCGTTAATGATTATTATGTCATATTTAGATGGCATTAAAGTCTTTATTTGTGTGAACAGAGATGAGAGATGTTTTGGTTCATAGTTGTTAGCATTTAAGCAAGTATTACTTAACTCCCAAGTGTTTTCCTTGGAACTAAGGTTCTAGACGGTAATTAGCGCGATCTCTTTCCAGTGTTGCGTAATGTTCTTTAGTATCTTTTTGCAAGGCTTCGTTCTAGTACTTAGTACAAGTTAAGCTGGTGTAGGTAATGGAATATCAGGTAACTTACCCTTTGTTTTCTTTGACTATTTTATTGTCAATGCTAATTTTTATTTAAAACCGTACCTACAACACCGATCTTTATGCCTCTTGTCTAAATTTTAAGGCAAAATGATTTGGTTAATTATGAAACTTATGAATAAGAAGGACCATTTTCCCACAACTGACAAATAAAAAGTTCTGCTAGTAGTAGTTGTCAAAATAAAGTTGCAAAAATAAAAAGCCTTTTGCTGAGAATTCTAAAAGAGATTAAAAAAAACATCGACATTCACGCGACGTTCAAAGATGTTGGTGTAAAAGCTAGATGTAAAGCCAGTATAAAATGCTGGGCAAGCCGCTTTCAGGCTAGGGCTGGCGAATAAAAACCGAACCATTCAAATAGCTTGCTACATTTTTGTAAAATTTGCAGATCACCTCTTTTAAGCAACAAGAAATAATGGAGCACTTAACAAATGTAATGCTTATGTATTTCATTTTAGCACGAAAATGCTAACCTTAAACCCCCAATTAACTTAGACGATGTGAAATTTTGCAAAATTGCTGAAATAGAATTCATGTCGACAACCCTACAAGACCAGTGCCTAAGAATTTCGCCGAAGGAGAAGCCTTTTCTACTTAAATACAGCTGTAGGTTTGTGGTTTCTGAGAAACTACTAAATGTTCACATTTTACATTCAAAGTTATTAAGATTTCATTTTGAGGACTGCGCCATTTTACTGGAAAGTTAAGACTCAGTTAATCTATTTAAATAAGCAATCTTTGCAGTCTCTGTGAAATTAATTTTGCTTTCATTAACATGGTAAATAACTTTGCATATTGGAATAAGTTACCGTGTTATGACATTGAAGTTTTAAAATAATATTTTAGATTTAAATAGCTACAACCATTAGAAATGGACCAGACGAAGCCTAAATATGATTAATAAGCATAAAAATGTATTACACGGTACGTCAAACTAATATTAGCCTACTTGTAAACTAAAAATTCAAAACACGGTCAAACTAAATCAATCAAGTATCTATGTTTACTGTTACCTGTTAAAATAATTCCAACTACCGTAACTTATTACCCCAGTTCAGATTAAGAGACATTAACTTAGGCATGTGTCATAAAATTGTACCTACTCGTGTTTTGAAGACAATTTATTTTCTAGTTCACTTGAACTTTTTTGTAGTTCAATAATTTGTTCGAGATGTCTTAACTGGTATTAGTAGAAAGATAAATTGTTTTTAGAATTTATTTTAGATTTTACTAGACAAGCTATAAACGCAGTGGTTTTTTGTCAGTAAGAATCTGAATCTATCTTGCTCGCTTCACCCATGGCGAGAGGAGACCATTTGATGACCTTGAGAAACGTAAAATTCTGCAGTCGCGGTTTTTTTAAATATAATAGCGTCTCATAAAACCATTCTATCACTTTCGTCTCTGAATAAATTTGATATTTCTTGTTGGAAAATTATTTATGAACATCTTTGCAGTATTCTTCGTCTTTTGTTGGTTATAAAACAAAAGCTTTAAGTATTGTTAAGAGCTGGTTTTGCATCCGCTGAAGCAAGCTATTATTTTCCGCTAGTATAATTGCCGTCTACAAGTCTGTCTGCACAGCTTTAAAATTTAACTTCGTTTTTCATTGCAATTTCGTGCCAGTGTATTTGTAAGGAGATTTCGTAACACTGAATTAGGTGTTTAGAGACATCATGTAGGTAAAATGTATAAGTTTACAAATTCGTCTGCAAAATTGGAGCTGAACTATCGTTTTATGACACCGTAGTAACTACAACTTTTATAGACTGTTTCTACATCGTTGCATTTTTTCAACCCATTGGCTTATCACTACAAAGTCCAAGCTGTACCTTACACGAGCCCGTAGTGGGAATTTAACGAGGAAAAAGCTTGTAATGGACACTTAGTTACTTCACGAGACGCAAACTGCTTGCAGTAATCGTTTAAGTGAGATCCAAATGACTTTTGCATTCTTAGTAGTTCCGATCTTGAGCTTAATGTTTGTTTCAAGTGCATTCGGTGAGCTTCAGCGCTGTGTGGGCCTCGTTACCCTGACACGAAGTTTCAACAGTTTATAGTGCTGCATATTGAACAACCCGCACGTTGAAACTAGCGTATGTGCCTTCATAACTAGTTTGACAATACATGATCGTGGCCTCACTTAGTGAAATTTTGCCACATGATGTTTATAGCCTACAAGCACATTACATTGCTTTCACTAATGCGTTTCTTATACACCCTTTTCTAAAGAGCACGTTTTTGTAATAAATTTCATTTACCTTCACTTACGGATCCAAGGATCAAAGATTCAATGGTCCTTCACAAACGTTTTCTTTCGATTCCAATTGTTGTCTTACGACAATAGACCTTGAAACTAAAAGATGTTTTGTGTCTTGCCAATTTATCTTACTCCGGTCCCAGTAACCGTGAACCAGTTTTGCATTCTGAACAGCTTTCAATAAGTTGTCACTAAACACAGGGTGGGTTGGAGTTCGTCCAAGATTCTAATACATTTTGTATCGCGATCGCGTGGCTTTCACGATTTATATACACTGTTCTTCAGACTTTCGCCAATTACGCTCGTATTTGGTTTTGGAAAAAAGTTAGACTTGTTTATGTTACGCTGGGTCGTAAAGTACTGCTTCGTAGATTCAGACATGCGGCTTCCAGTTCACTTCTTTTTGCTACTTTTATTTCCTTTAATATTCATATTCTTATTGTTTATTTGCTTATGTTCTTGCTTTGCCATACCTCAACTACATGTTTGCTTGTGTCCTTAAAACTTCCAGCTACGTCCTCTGTACACAACAAAACAGATTTATGTTTTCCCTGAACTCTGGGACATAATGTTATGATTAACAACCACCAACCCAGCATATGGTTTCAAACGGATGTGAACATAAATAACAGTCACATAACCCTTCAAAATGATGTTTACCAAGTCAAACACACGCGACAAAATACAAACAAACAATGAATTTAACCCTATTGTGGGTTAAGGCGTTAAACTAAAAGTAGGCTATCGATTCCACTTTATTAAGCTCCACGATGTTTGAAATACTAATATAGACGGTGACTATGTAAATTTTCTGTTGTTGGTAATAAAATAACCAATGTGTTGGTTCGATTAGACTGATGTTCGAGTTTCTGGTGGAGTCAGTACTTCTAGATTATTGAATAGAATATTATGCTTGGCTAGTTGTTGGTTATCATCGATCTTTATGTTTTTGATAGTTTTCTGTTTATTGACATGTTTAATGTTTGGTTTTGAGTTAAGTATTTGTAAAAAAAACCCTAAATGAATTTCTACTTCGTTAGCTAAACATACTATGGCAAGATGAGTTCAGGAATTTTTCTAACATATAATTTATTAATTACTGACTTCGATACATAAATAAACTGAACTAAAAGATAAACTAACATAAGTGGTCCTAAACGCATAAGTCACTATAATTATGCAGGAGATAACTTAAACACGCAGAGGTTATCGTTCTTGACGGTGCAAACGCACGCTTTGTTGTGCCATCGCATCCATCAACTGTGTCTTATCTTCTAATTGATGGGAACCAATACGTAATGAGGTTCCTATAATGTTCGTATTGTTTATTGTTTCATGAAGATGCTGCTGTTGATACTGTAGGTTATCAGGAATTCCTATTGATGACTAATGAATTCCACCAAACTGAATGATACTGACTCGGAAAGTTTTAGTTGCTTAAAACCTTCTTTGAATGTGTGTTTGAGTGATGTTTTCGGTAATGGAAAGATTGATAGCAGAACTGCTTATATTATAAAGAGAACCGTATCTTGTTGTACTTTTACAGAGGCTCCTGACAAAAATGTTTACCTAAAACATAATAGCGGTAAAAGAGTATTAGTTACACGGTAACAGAAATACCAAAACAAAAAATGTTTCACTAACAATTTACAATTACCAAACTCCTTAGCCAGCAGACTAACAGTATAACATACTTGAAACACTTCCTAAAAGTAAAGGAAATAGGAATTCTTATTCAAATTAGTTGCGTCGCCCTCCGCTTCGGTCTTGAACGTAAATAACGTTTGTAATTAAATCTAAATGCGTGTCTTCATTCCTCGCGGGTTCCGTACATAGAATGTTTACGTGTCGGCTAGAATGTTTATCATTTCTTTGTTTTGATGCTGGTTTGAGGTGTGAGTGTGAGGTACTGGCGGTTTCTGTACATGTTATAGTGATGTTTTTTTCCTTTTAATAGTCAAATGTTTTGGGTGACTATTTACGTCTCTTTCTTTCTTCTTAAGTTTCGTCATGCTTGTAGTTTTTGGTCCTTCGAGTCAGATTCCGAAAGGTGAGGAGATCGGGAATATCCTAAAGGACTAATTATTGCATTTTAAGTTATGACGAATTGCTATTGATTAAAAGGGATGACGCAATGGATAAAAAAGATGACATACCGTGCAGTATATTTTTTTTTATTTTCAATTTTATTAATTGGTAACTATTTACTATCTATAAACTCCACAATTTCATTCCTCAAATATTGCAACAGTTCAGGTCATAATTCAACGTCTTTAAGGAAACCAGTCGTTGTAACCGCAGAGTAGAGTGCAGTGTCGAGAAAGTAATAAATATTCAAAACAGTATGCGAGTCTATTTTTGTTCCTAGAAAATATAGTTTGTAACTTTAGTATTTAGCTCTTTAGTATTTTACGTATTCATAACCATCTTGGACTTGCGACGTATCAATAACTTACAAATAGTTTACCCGGAACTTTGATTCCATAAGGAAGTTTTCCCTTTTTCTCTTGTAAATATTTAAGTTACCGACTTTCTTTACTCTATTAATAGATTACTTTATTTATGTATATACTAACTTTGAAAGTCTGCTAGTTTCAGTAAGGTGTTGTTGTTGTATTCGAGTATCAATGAGTATATTTTGTAGGCAGAAAAATTAGGTTTAGGAAATGTATTATAGATTATGAAATTTTCAATTTACATTTCGTTTCTAACTCCATGGTTTTCTACATGAACTGTGATGGAAATTTGAGATTTCGGTAACTTAACCTATTTTGGAACTCAAGTCGATGTTTTTGCACTAATAAAATGGGATAAAGGCAACCTTATATTTAAAAAAAATCACTCATTTTCTCCAAATATGACCATAAAAAGATTTCTTTGCACCGGAAAATTAATCCGAAGCAAATTTTGAACGTTAGAAGCCCTTAAAGCTTACAATAGTGCTACATAAATAATCAGCTAAGTGCATATAAGCCGTGAACTTTCATTCGCACTTTTATGACGGTCTTGCCTTCACATTTAGCGGTGCTAACGCTCGGGGAGCCTCGCCGTGGTCGGTAATGGCCGACAAAATTAATATGGACGCCGTAAAGTGGTATGTTTGCCTCCGCATGAGCTCTAATATTGTGTAAATGGTCATTGCTATAGATTTCCGTGAATAGTTTTGTGAAGGTAATGTAATTTGGTGTGAATAAAGAGCTGGTTGTAGTAGTGTTAAGTTGTAATAAATTGAAAATACTTACCCCTCCCATTCCCGAATACCCCAATTCTCAAGTCCACTGCTGTACATAGGTGTTGCTTTTATCAGCAGGTTATCCGTATATGCTGCCATATCCAATAAAACCATCGTCAATTCAGAATGTTAGAAAACTGCAATTCAATAAAATACCCGAACTTTGCTTAAGGGGTAAGACCAGATGCCCGAATGGTGATAAAGGGCAAAGAAAAGGATTTACATTTTAAAGATATTTCTCAGCGTCTTATCATCAATATTCACATTTTACTTAAATCAAAGATCCCTTGTGAATTATGCAAAGGCAGTAAAAGTTTTCTCGCACCAGCTGAGCTAAATCTATTTAAAATCATCAACGTTCAATATGACAGCAACTTTATTTGATTATATCTTTATTTCATAACTCTGGACTGAAGATTCGTCAATTTAAATATTCTTCTAACAGAATTTTTATGCTAATTTATCATTGAATAAATAGACGAAAAAACTCAATAAATTACCAAAATGGTCACTCTAGTTTCAATATGTCCAATTTATATCCACGGCTGTGAAATTCAGTATTTCTAACGTATCTCCTAACGTATTCATTTGATCTTAATTAAGATTGATATCTGAATCGACAATGAAGATCTGGGAGAGAGGATTATTGGGGACCGCATTTTGCCTAGCTTTGGGCCCTCGTTGATGAAGTACGTCCATTAGTCTGGCAACATATTGGTCAATCATGCGCGCCGGCTAATACGGCGTCCGTAGCCCAGTTACCCAGTCTAACGTACCCTCCCTACATTAGGTTGGCTGCCTCAGATAGCTTTGAACTTTATTTGTCGTAAAGTAGTCTAGGCTCTAGGCTACGTTTTACGACGGGATCACTTTATTGGCTTCCTATCTTTTTTTCTACCGACTGTCATGATGTGTGTTGTCTACGTAATATCCATCTATTTGTAAATATATTTCGTTCTTCATTTATTCAAAAGCGAATCAATGCAGTACAACGTTTCAGATATCATATACGTCTCGTAATTTAATTTAATACAAAGCAATTTTGTAAACAGTAAATAACAAACAGAACCCTCAAATTGGATTCCTAATTGAACATTCCGAATTTAACGGCAATATCAATGGTCGATGCTCGAAGTTTGGAATACTGAATAAACATAAAAGAAATTAGATTTATTTGGGCGTGAAAACAGAGTAATGGCGATCTAAAGATGATTTTGTCACCACTAGCTTCATGAGAGTCGATTAGGACGCGCTAGAGTAATTAATCAATCGGGGTTGCGTTACTAATGCCGATGGAACTTTTCCATATGCGTATAACATTGCGACTACTTCTGAGATTACCATTCTCACGAAAATTTAACACCTACTTCTACACCTTAAACATTAAATGTGACCTTAATGTAAATGCACAAAGTTCAAATTACGTTACAAACAAAGGCAGCAGAGATCTTTGGATTGAAATCAATCGTGCGTGAAAACAAAGGCGTCCTTTGGCAGTGCCAGCAGCCCTTTCAAGGTCAATTGCCGACACGTGCTGAGAAAAGGTTTGTATAAAAACTGATGCACACTTTACCTACCCAAATAATGTTAACAGTGCTTTTGAATTTCTATTGTTATTGGCTGTGGATAGTACTTTCAAATTACTTTTTTTTGTAATTATTATTATTAGTATTTTTCTTTTATATCTTGATTCAGGGACTTTTTAGATTCATTTTAGCAATATGCGTCTTCCAGAAAATACGCAAAAGGAATCCCCTTTAATTTGATCCCTACGCACAAAGCTCAAGAAATCAGAACAAACATGAGTAGCAAAGATCATTGGATTGAATCCGATCGTGCGTGAAGACAAAGGATATCCTTTAAGGGCACCGGTAGCCCTTCGAAGGTCGCATACCCACGTGCCGCTTAAATATGTATTTACGTTTTAATCAACCTGAGGACGCACGTGTTCGGGGTTCTAATGATCTTGTCTGTTTGATTATTATGTGTTGGCTTAGTTCGTACGTGCTTGCGAGCTCATGTTTGTACTTAACATTCTTGTATGTTAGCAAATGTACCTACTTCAGAGTAATTACGAGATTCAAAAGAGCTTCTTCTCTAATCGACGTTTGTTATAAGAATTAATCTGGATTTCTTTCATATAACGCTACCAATTCGGATGAATTGTAGCAGCAACGAAGCCTCTTCAAAAGTTACACACATCCCTTCAAGAATAAATTAATTCACGTTGGCAGAGTTGCCAGGCTAAAGCTTTCCCCTCGGGGCTTTGGTTGGCCTGCCCCAAGTTTGGACCTGTTTAGGTCTCTGCCCTCAGGCTGCTCTAGAGTGTTTGGCTTCATTCCACTTGCAACAATGTATTCTGTTTCCCTCTTTGATTGCTTAATTTCTTAAAGGAGATTTTGGTCTTCTTTGTTTCATTTTGTAACGATCTCGTCGTCTTTTGTGCACCATGTGAAGTCGTTGGTCATAAACAGTCTCTTTGTTTGTTTTAAACTTTCCTTTATAACTAGCTCGGTGTTTAACTACAAAATTCCAATATTTATTAACCTTTCTAGAAATGTGTGTACCCCTTTCAACAATTTTATGATCAACCTTGAACCGAGACTTGCACGCCATAAAACATTATAACCAATAATTACGTAAAATGTCAAAAACTATAAAGTGTCGCTTTACATTTCTTTGGTTGGTTGTTAAAAATACCATAAAAACTTATTCTGGTAATAAACACGGGCTGTAAGCAACCTGAACCTATAGCATTGAAGGAATAACTTTTATCGTCACAAGTTATTACGGTGTAAATGTAAAGGGCAGAAAAGAAAATAAAGTTCCTTCGACACGGGTACTTTGTTACTTGATATCGCTACGTAAATCCTTAACGAACGGTTCCTGTCGAGTACCCTTTCATACGCCTTGAAGAATGCTCACCGATCAAAACGGTGCTTTGAAAGCGAAACGTCGATCTTATCTTTTTAAGCTCGTCGACTTATTTGGGTAATGTATGGGCGTTTATGGTGGTCGATAAGTCTTGATGTATTCGTGTGTCTTCGCCTTTTTCTGAGGACATATGGCTGTAGTCTGGAGGGTTTGTACGAATCGGACGGGTAATAAAATAATACGTTAGTATTTATCTCTATAAGAATTATATTGACTCACTGTCTGTGTTTTCTCTGTCTTCAAAAAGGTTTCGAACACGAGTTCTGAATCTACAATCACTTGGTTTTAATATGTTGTTGGATATACGACATTTCTATTAGCTAAATAGCTTTGAGTGTTCGTAGCGTACTGGTAATTTTAATATGCAATATTGGTTGCCTACGAATGTTAAAATGTCACGAATAATGTAAACATTCCATTAAACTGTAATTACGAACGACAGAGAACTGCTTAAATTATTATTTCCCGTTAAACTAACAACTAATATACGTGCACTAACAGAAATTTGTGTTATAATTTAATGCTGTAATAACATCGCTGCTTATGAGCGGTGCCAAAGTAATTAGCGATGCCGTCGCAACTTTTAATACCTATGTAACTTTCGGTAACAAGGTGCTAACTACAGACTTGGTTCAATGTTTTACAATACTAGAGAAAGCCTAACGTGATAATATTTAAGTAATAAGGAAAAAAATCTGTACTCCTATTATCCGTTATGCGACATTGCGGTCATTGTAATTCGGAACATACTTATTAGTAACCATGATAGCATGCTTTCGAAGTTGGAAACTCTCAAGATAGAACTAAGGGTTCTTCAGGGGGAACTGAGGCATGGCAGCGTGCCTTGCTTGGGCTGAACACCGCCGCGTCCTCAGGTAGGTCGAGGCCATGGTGTGGAGCGAGAAGAACTGAAAAAACGTCCTTCTAGTAAAAAGTCATGCTTGCAAAGAAAGATATGGAGTGCTTGAGAAAACTATCCTCTTTACGCCTCAGCCGCCGCAGGAGACTTTCCGTGGTTCAGAGGATAGCTCGCCGCCCGACTAGAACCAGACTCGAGCATACTGTGCGTCGCTTTCTACACGCGCCTTAAAGAGACCGCCTAAGATGGGCCCAATAGGGCCATATTCAGAAAGGGTGGCGGTTGCAAGTGCAACAATAATGTAACGTCGCCCCGATTTGGAGTAGGGGTAGGGATGGGGTGGTTAACCTAACACTGCCTATCTCTCTCCACCTGGATGGGGATTTGATCGTTTTCGCCCATGGACAAAAAAGGGCATAACCTCTCTTCTAATGGCTGTTCTCTGACTCTAGTACTATGCTCTCTGTGACAACTCTCTCGTCTCTCCACTAAAACGTCCCAAGTGATCCTCTAAGCAACTATTAATCATTTCTTTCTATACAAGTACATGGCACGATGGCGAGGAAGCGACATCGTGTCGTATATTAATGTGTCAACTGACTCGGCTCCTTGTTTTGAGCCAGCGATGTGAGAGGCTCGGAGGGCTGAGGGCACTCTCAAAGATTAATACGCCCTTTCGTTATTTGATACGGGACTGGAACATGTTCCATGTCACTCGTTTCTTGATGTATTTTTTTCTTGGTATTTAGGGTAGGATTTTGCGGATTATTTTTGGGAAACTAGGGATTTTATAGGGAACTTTATACTGTAAATTACTTTAATTTAAATCTTAGATGGACTAAAATATGTCTAAAATAATAAGATTTTTTTGTATATATCAAAATGTGCATATTATGTTTATCTTGTAGTAATATATCTTTAGCTTCGCTTAGCATTTGATCATTACTACACCATCCAATAAAAAAAAATTATATTCCTATATCGAAAATCCGATATTCTTCACAGCTCCACACGGACAATAGAGACGATCCCTTTAATGCCCGCTTCGCTTCACAAAATTACTTCCAAAACAAATCAACCAATAGACAGATATTAATTCCATCGCATGAAATACGGTAATCCGCTCAACGTGAAGGGTAACATAGATTTATATGGTGTTATTATTAAACCCGACTCAACCTATCGGAAGCCTTTCCACGATCATCGAAACCTTTATTTAAAAGGCACCCCTTTGGGCTGAACAATCAAAATGATTGATTCTAACTGACGGTTTTGGGTCAATGAAGGCAGAATATGGATATTACGAATCAGAGGGTTCCATGTATTTTTGAGTTACATAAAAATACTTTGCTTTGTTGTTGTTTTGTAGAAAGAAAAACCCCAAAGAATTAGCCAGTAAATATTTTAAAGATGGTTTGCAGTTTAGGATATAAACGTTAATTGGTTTGGTCAATTTTCTGAGTTTTATCATTATTTCGAAATATAAAATCTCATTGCAATCCTGAAGCCAAATATTAGCCACATTGTTAAAGAAATCCATAACAACAAAATATGTATAACATAATACTCATCCATATCATAATGTCCAATGACGTCACATTTCTTTATCCTCCTGATTGCATATTAGGATGACTCACGATGGTTATGTCGCAATACGGTTCTTTTCCCATCCCTTATTGCGTAAATCCATTGACCGATCGTCAAAGTCCCCATAAATGATTGAATCAAGCCATCTGCCCAGGACATGTGCGTTGAGCGATCCGAAATTGATTTTAGGTGTTCCCGCCGTTTGTAGCTTTTTTAAGAGTACTTAATTTAAAACAATGTTTTTATTTAGAGTGACTTCTGGACCTTTTTAAATGGTAGGTGGGGTGCAAAGTTTTGTATTTGTCGATAATTTTTGGTTTTACGTGGCTATAAATGACCATCCAGTTTACTTGCTCAAACCTAGCTATATTTTTGTTTTATCACTATATGTACTAGCTACTCTCACGCGGTTTCACCCGTTGCTTGGCTTCATTTGATCGCAGCGTGATGTTTTATAGCCTATAGCACTCAGGAACATTGTAGCTATCTAAAGGAATTTTGGCAATCCGACCAGCGTTTCCAAAGATTACCCCCTACATTCAAACTTACAAATTTTACCTCATTATAATATTAGTATAGAAGTACCTATAGATTTACAATTATTTTCTACTTGTCGCTACATCAACAAAGTACTAAGCACATTCATCTTAGAAACCATCTGGGTTTTTGATAAGTCAGCGACCTATCTTAGCGACAGTAAATCAATAATCGCGTCGCGGTATACATATAAGTACTAACCAATTTGAAACCTTACACTCCATCACAAAGAGTTGTAATCTAAACAATAACAATTGAAGCGGAAATTACTGAGTATTGTTTATCAAACAATTGTGGCAGGTGGCATGCACGATCGGTTTCAAATATTAGCTTACTTTATACATATAACTTATCTGTTTGTTATATGTATTTGCTTTCTTTAATTACAACCACGTTATTGCAAACGAAACTTTTTATTATTACTGATATTATTAGGACTGGATATTACATTGAAATATTGATAACGGTTTCAAAAAATGATAAGGAGATATGGATAATTTTCTATAAGGTCCTTACTTAGTGTTCTTAAAAGTTTGAGTATACCTTCTAACGTAAAACCTACTTTAATATTGTTAAATTTAGAAAATAAAATTTAAATCTTCGCACTTGGAACGCATTCACACCACCTAGCAGCGGCAGCAAAAAAAAAGCATTCTATTTTTTTTTTGCTGCTGCTGCTTGGTGGTGTCGTTTTTATGTAGGACTTCTTACCTTGCATGTGCATAATAAATAAAAGACTTATTATCAAGAAAACATTTTATCGAGAATCCTAATCCATAATCTAAATAAATATCAATAATATTGAAGTAGGTATAATAGTAATATCTGTTAACAAACCCTCTTTTCATTTTCGCTTGAAGTACCTCCCACTATGTAAAAATATCCTTAAGGCAAACAAGCTTACTACATTTTGAAGACGCCTGTAGGCTTACGATATGCGCGTTCAGTCATAGCGTGCAGTAAGGGGCTTATGTCCTTATATGTATATATGGAGCACGGAATATCGTATGTTTGCTTATAAGATAATTGCAACTCTCTTGGGCATCCAAGAGCTTAAATACAGCTTAGCTTGAACGATATTAACTAGTTCTGCTACTGCATTGTTATGGAATTGTGGAATGCGAAACTCGTAATAAACACAACTTGCTGTTGTTTTCTTAAAAAGCTAAGAGACCACGGTTTTTAGTCAGTACTAGCGGCCCGCCCCCGCTTCGCACGGGTCCAACTATCTCGCTATCAAAGGGTCACTTTTTCCTAATCTTCCCCTCTAATATTACTAATATTTTCTTTGATAAGAACCTTCTTCTGACAATAACAAACAAAACAAAAAAAAAAGAATTAATTAAAATTGGTCCAGGCGTTGTTGAGTTATGCGCTTACCAATGCATTTTGCGATCCATTTTTATATAAAAAGATAAGTCTTCTTCCTCTCGCCTCACCCTGAGCGGAAGAAGTCATTTGATAATTTGCCCTTTTATAAATTTTTTTTAATTGTTCATTTTTTATGCTCTCTTGTGATGACGTAGTGTAGGATTTACTCGTGTTTTTATATAATGAATTTACTAATTTAAGATTTTGTTTCAGGTAAGACATTTTCTTCAGTTTTCCGCCTTAAGGACTTGGTAAGGCATATTTACAGTTAAGCATAACTCATACACACTTGATACATAAAAACGTTAACAAATTTGAATTTAAATATTACACGGTATTCGCGGATCTGGATTATTTAGTCCCTATAAAAACAATTCGTGTTACTTATGCGTATAGTCTGGGAGTCGGCTGCATATTTTCATCAACATAACAAGCGCAGTTTCATGTAAGTACCTCATGTGATATAATTATGCACACATGCACGTGTAGCGTACGAGTGCATACTTATGCAAATTTATGTATTTCGTACCGTCTGTCGCGGTGTAGGTACTATCATTCGTGCTTGTAAGTTGTCCGAGGACAAGCGGGTGCAAATTGATTGGATATTGTCGCAGTGAGACGCGTTGTCTCTTGTACTATCTGAAATGTGGTGAGCGGAATTTTTATTGTTTTGATACTGCACTTGGTAATCATTTGCACTGTTTAAAAGCACTGAATATAAAAAGTACCAAAATTACAAGTTTAGTAAGTTTTTTAATACAATTTAATTATTGAATTTATATTTGTCAATGGTTTAATAGAAATATGATAACTATTCTGTAACAGTGTTCCGTCAACAAACATTCTACATAGTAATACGAATGACAAGTAGAAAATAACAAATTATATTCTAATAATAAAACTTACATTGGTTTTTTCTATGTACGAAAAGGTGTATCCGGACGCGGATTCGATTCCCGCACGGAACGACTCTTTATGTGATCCATAAATTGTTGTTCCGGATCTGAGTGTGATGTGTATGTGAAATTGCATGTTCGTAAATGCACACACGACTCTAAAAAAAATTTTAGTGGGCGACAACGTTTTTCAAAACAAAATAAAAATAGAAATTTAAACTTACGGGTATTTGTATGGACCTAGTACCTATATAATATTGTAAATACTAATATTTTTTAAATTATAGATTGTTCTACATCTGCCTTCAAAGCTTTGCTGACAATATGATAACCTCGTTACATAAATAAATCACTTTGATTGTTCGCAATAAATAGCGACATCTGCTCACTCTCAGCTGGTCCAGGTGCTAAGTTGTGATGATAACATCGTTAGCGCTGTCAGGTGCTGCAGCAGCTTTATTCTCAAACGCATTAATTAACACAACTTTATCGCTTTATCGTATTTTTTGATCGACAGCTGAAACTTTTTGATAGTTTGATTCACTTTGGTTCACTCAATGCTCTTCGAATTTCATAACGAAACGCGTTTCCAAACGGAATTGACTTATTTTAAATTTGTCTTTATTTTAACCTTTGTGTCTTAACAAAATATTTCTTAAATTATTTAACAACGTTACAGGATAAGCTAATGATATAATTCGATCGATTCGATAAACTACTATAAATATAATTGACTAGCTTTTGCCAGTGACTTTGTTCACGTAGAACATTGACTTCTTGCAGATTTTTTGTTTAAAACTATTCTATGTCCTTTCTCTAGTTCCAGACTATGTCTGTGCCAAATTTCACACAAATAGGTTCGGTAGTTTAAGCGTGAAGAAAAGACAGACAGACAGGCAGAGTTACTTTCGTATTTAAATTATTAAGTTTGGATTTGGATAATAATTTTACCTAGACAAATTTTTTATTCGACTCCAAGTATAACATGAATTATAGGTAGGTATGCATCACGTCACAAATTTTAGCAAATGTCTGTACTTCGAAAGTCGATACAAGTACATCCATACTATCTACAACTCGCTACAAGGCACGTGTCTGTTTATACCCAAGTTTGACGTAACCTTTAATGTTACAACTACCATCAATCTCTCCAGTAATACTCTTGACCTTTCGCTAATCGAAATAATCGAAACTTCGTCTGGATCTAGCGGCGAAGTGGGGAAACTTCTGATTAGCTTATCATTGCTTATATCCAACTTACATGAGAACACGTGTTCGTTACCACGTTATGTCTTGGGAATTAAATTAATCTTCAACGTAAGTACTAACTACACAGTGGCTTCGGTGAAACCCAAAAACGGACTTAACATGTTTCATTCGTATTTGTATTTGTAAATAAGGCCACCATCATCAGCCTATAAGTGCCCATTCTCAAACGGAGAAGGTCTGAGCATTAACCACCACGCTTGCGTACTTATAACCTATAACCTATTATAATTAAGTAAGACTTGTAGAATATAGGTACTCGTGTCGGCTGGGAGCTGTCATGCTCACTCAGAGGTCTCATTGGCGGTGGCACGGGCACTGGATCGCCCAATTCCCTATAATATGGTTGAGTTGGGCGGTGCTGGTGTACGTGTCATGTTCGTGAACGGGCGCCGCCTATTGGGACTGGTCAGCTCCAGGCTGTCTAAATATGTTGTCCTTGAGGTTCACTTCTTTTTCGTACTTTTTGCCTGAACATTAGTGTTACATTGTTCTCACATATCAGAATCGACTAAATGATGTAACAAAGAAATGTATTGTAAAACTGATTGAAAAAGAGTAACCATGGAGTTTCTTGCTCGTTCTTCTCCATAGGAATCTACACTTTGGAACGAGCAAATAGCTTCACTAGAGGACAGACGGACAGACTGACACGCTTAATTTTAAAGCTCTTGTTATATACTTTTTTCCTTTTTTGCTTGCTTGACGTTCAAAAGAGCCTACTGTGGTCTAATTGAAATAAATGGTTTTTGACTTTATATGTAATTAGAAAACAGGCTTATATGTCATTATAAGTCCAGGTTGTACAATGTTTTTCTTTACCATATGTTTGTGGTGTCTAAATGGACATAGTACGTATGACTCGGAAAAAGTCACATTGATACTTGCCAGGTTTCGAACCCGATGTGGGTTCATGGGTGACAAGCGGGCTTCTTCTTATCCCTCGAGACAAAAAAATAAATAAGTCATTACAAAGTAAAAGAAAAACATTCGCTGTACGTTACAATATCCAACACATAATGTAATATTATAAAAAACGAAACACTTCACATAATAGCTGATACATATTATTTAGAAAGACAACAGCTGCTGTCCCATTCAGCAATTTGGCACGATCTTGAACTTAAAACGCCAGCATTTCTTCCGCGGATCATCGAAATTGAACCTTATGTGATAGAGTTAAAGGTCACGGTGTAGTTTGGCAATGGACGGTGCGGTATTCAAATATGTTGGCTGGCGAGGCGTACACACACGGCCGTGCCAAGCTCGGTGTAGTCGTGCGTAGTAATAAAATGGGCTGGACATCATCCAAATTTTAGTACGTACAGATACATCTTCCGTTTTTAAGTGCGTTCGGTACATAGAGTGCATTACTGTCTAATCTCGTTTGACTAATGACTGTCCGTTTTTATGTTTAAATTCCATGTGAATGACTGATAAGAGGATAATTTTTGTTTACAGTTCCAACAAGAGTTTTCACAAACAATACAGTAATGACGTTTTATGTTTTCGTGTCTGGATTTTTGGTTACACTTGTATTAATTGCCTTGGCTGTAAATATTGTGGCTTTGGTTTACAAAAGGCGTCTGGGTAATGGAGATACGACCAAACACTGCTTCTTGACACGCTTGAATGTGAAAGAAGTTATTTTTTAATTAGGAATCTTTTGATAAACTATTTAAAGGACGTGATATTTTCCATAATTGCCATCATGTCAAATCCAGAGACTGAGTTTTTTTGATCAAAATTAATTATCATAAGAAATTCTTTTAAGATTTTCATTTTACAATTCCTTGAATTCACATACAGTCCTCTGCGTTTTATTTTTCTCTGATCCGACAAAAAAATTGTCCAGGTTGCCTCCACTGCTTAAGAACATGAAGTCATCAAGCATCAAGTTACTCCGAAACTTGTGTACAACAAGAACTTTAAATTAGATAACTCTGTCACGGATCCAAGTTCCAAGAACCAGGACTCAAAGTTAGGTAAATAGGGAAAGTAAAAGATGTCTGCGCTTAAAGGAAACAGGATCTTTCTGCGACTTTTCCGTTGTATGTAATCACTAGAGAGGGATTTAAGTTTTATATTTTCGAGCGGTCGGCCCAAGCCTTCTTAGGATGCCCATTAAATAAATAAACCAACGCAAAAGAAAAACATTCAATTCGATCCAGTACTTCGTGAGTTATGCGCTTACATACACTTCGCTGATTCATTTTCAGTCAAATGGAAAAGGGAATAATTTTTGGCTCTTTTTTCTCCTATCTCTAAAACAGACAGAGACTCTTTGGCGCAAAGTATCTATACAATTATTATAAAGCTGCCGAGTTTGTTTCGTAGATTGAACTCACTAATCTCAGGAACTACCTTTGGTTAGACCATTTATCGAAGAAGGCAACGAAACATCAGTCTAAGACCAATAAGAACTGAGAAGCGAGTGAAACCGCGCGGGACAAGCTAGTCATACCATGAAACTACTCTATTGGGAATTATTTTTTTCATTAAGAATACTGAACCCTAAGACTAACGAACAAAGAAAAATATACCTAATTCTAAGCAGATAAAGTTTAGTTACAAGTAAATGAACCTTTTCATAACAAATGATTGATTACCCAAGAAATATTCTCTCGGGTCTAGTTGTCTAGATGAATGATTAATATTCCTGAATCGTAATCCTTCATTAATAGTTCTCTGAGATGTTTGTTTTTGTTACCCATTTCATTTCATATTAAACTATCTGTTTTCTGTGACTTTGCCCGCGTCGTCCGAGGAAAAAGGTGCCCTTTTTCTTACAAACTATATTATTATTTGAAGGAAAATCGTATCGTAAAATCGCTCCGCAGTGACGTGTAAGAGACAGACAGACAATCAAACTTCTGTGTTTATATTGCGTCTGATTGATGTATAATCATTAAAATGTAATTAATCCAGTCGTGGTTTCGAGTTCAAGCGCAACAGTGTATCGCGGCCTCGACTTGGAGCGGGAGAAGGAACGGCTTGTTTTATTCTGTACTAGCGGCCCGCTCCCGCTTCGCACGGGTCCAACTATCTCGCTTGTCACTTTCACGTGTCACTTTTTCCTAAAATTCCCCTCTACTTTTCTAATATTTTCTTTGATAAGAACCTTCTCCTGACAATAACAAACACAACAAAAAAAGAATAGCAAAATTGGTCCAGGCGTTGTTGAGTTATGCGCTTACCAACATATTTTGCGATCCATTTTTATATTTAAGTCACTTCACTCAGGCCGGAAGGAGACATCGGATGATTCTCCAACATGAAAAAACCTTATAATGAATATAATATCAATTGATATTTTGTATTATAAGAACATAAAATCTAAAGTAGTTCCCGAAGATCTTACAGAGAAGTACCTACATGACTATTAAAAAAAATTACTTGCTATGTTGTAAGTCCCTTATTATTGACAACTTCAGAAAACCAACGTGTCCTTATCCTTAGCATGACTCAAGACGCATAGTCTTCTGTTTTTGTTTCCATGACATATTAAATCCACTGTTTTATTCCACATGATTGATGTCGCCATTACTGTAATGATTTATACGCTGTGCCGCTACTGATGGAGTTGTGAACATGAATTATGATATTCAGGAATACATTAAGGCCGTGTCTTTGATTTCCAATATACATATCTTGGTAATAGTTGGTTTACTTTTAGTGTTAATGTTTTCTTACAACTTGGAGCTTGAGTTGTAAGGTGTGTAATATATAAAAATGAATCGAGAAATGTTTTGGTAGTCGCATAACTAAATAACTCCAGGACCAACATTACCAATTCTTTTTTTTGTTACAATGTTCGTTATTGCTATGTGGCGGTTATTACAAAAGAAAAGGGGAATATCTTAAATAAACAACATTTTCGGTGTTGTGGAAAACAAATGACTAACACCGGGCAGTCGGATACCTGTCCAAAGCAGGGGCAGTCCTCTAATAAATAATAGATTTCAATCAAAGATCTTTAAGACATTACTCGACTCTAGACTAACTTCAAAACCCAAGATCGATCTAGTAGTGATAGTGATAAAAACCAATAATAGTTGTATTGGCCTTTATTTGGGGGAATAAACTCGGTGTACCTTAATATTAATGATGCTTTATTTCTAAATACGCCAGTTACTAGAAAGTAAAAATAAGCCCTAACTTCTAGGAAAGAAAACAATGAATACTAAAGTATTCTAACAAACAGTAAATTATGAATGTCTGTAAAATAACATATATTGTTGAAGTGTCAGATATAAGGTATGGCCAGGGAAATCGACAGCGATTTGCGTAGAACCAAACAAATAAATAAGATATATGTACAATCGACTAATTTCAACCATGACCCACTTTTATGTTAAGTATATCGTCAAAATTACAAAGATTTCCTTCGAAAAATACACAAGTCATAATTCACCTTTTGTAATTGTGCTAATATAGGTACTACGCTCGTCGCTTCCGCCGGTTTTCGTGGCCAGCCCCGTTAGTTGTATCTCCAAACCAAATTAGGTTGAATTCGGGTGTCTTACTCGTGTTTCCGTCTGTCACTAGGCTAACCCTCACATTCCGGTCACGGACGAGACGAATATTACTTATGGATACAGCGAATAGGATATAAAAATTTGGATCAAATTGAATAACTGAAGTAGATCATGTTACGGTACTTTCTGGAATATTAGCGAGTACTTATACAGGATGGATGTAAATGTTCAAATTCACGTTTTTGGTAAAATTTTGTAAGGGATTTTCTGCTCTAAAATTAAATTAGGATCTTCGAATACCTAGTCAGTAGAAGTAGAAAAAAGTATATAAAAGTTAATGTATAATAAAACCTCTTTATACCTTAAAATGCTAGTTGTATCAAAAAAACACAAAGAAAACTCCTATTTAGCAATGACTAACAGTAACTAAAGGTGATTCCATTTGGTCCAAAGCCAAGAAAAACATTAGATCTGCACTAGGTTTTATAAAACCCATTACCAGTGTTATCTTAAAACGAAATTGGGTCAAGTTTATACTATGCGGCAATTCTTGCGAGTAAGTACCCTAATCACTTGGTTGGTCCGGTTTCCTGTCCCTGACATTTACTTTATCGGCTGAGCACGGTTTTTCGGCTCGTGTAGTAAAACTATACTTCTGTATACGCTCTTGTTACTTGTCAGTCAAGCGATGGAATTGAGCTACCGAGCTAGGATATCAAATCGCCCAAAGTATTACTGGGTTAATCGGTTTTTGGAACTGTGGGTTATAGTACAGAGTCTTCAATTATACCCGCAAAACTCATCACAAAGTTGCGGGTTCAAGCGAAATAATGTACCACTGCCTCGAAGCAGGAGAAGAATGGAGTCGTTTTTAGTCAGAAAGAGCTTGGCACTACCTCTCGCCCCATGCAGAGTGCCATAAGGTTTATGGCTGATTTGCCCCCCTCGAGAAGGCTTATCACAATTGGGCCTGCAAGCGCAATGATGTTCTTCGGCCTGGCCTGCTTCAATAAGCAGGAGAAGGAACGGGGAGGTTCTAAGTCAGTTAGAGTCTGACACCCTCATGCTTAACCCAGGGCTGAAGCTGCCTTTCGATGACTTTCGACTCTTAAAAAGTCTCATCACAAAATGAGACGTTTAATTCGTGAAAAGTGGGTATTTCGTTTGTTAAGGACAATTAAGCCTGTATATGAAAATATGCTTAAACACAGTTGTAGGTATTTGTGGGTGTGAAATAATAATTGGTTTAAATAAAATAAGGTCGACAGTTCGACGCGCCAATTAGTGCGGAATACTTAATATTGTAAGGCTTTAATTGATTTATATGTTTTTGTTAACGATTGATTGATAGTTAATTTCAATTATTTGTGAATTGAGTTTGTTGTTTTATTGATAAGCGTTGTACATACCATTAGTACGGAAGGGGCAAGCACAAATAGGTCGGCTCAACCGGAGTGACCATGGGCTCATAGGAAACTAGCGTGAAACAACCACAGCGTTATGTTTTGCCGTAAGAGTGGTGGTTCCAGTCCGCGCATCCTTCCCCAATTTCTAAATCTCCAAATACTAATCCCCAGAAGACCGGTAACGCACTCTTAACTTCTCTAGAGGAGTTACGAGCGCGTTCCGGTCTTGCCTCACCGATGGAGGGTGTCCATCGGTGACACCCTCCATCGGTGGTGCTGATTGCTTACCATCAGCTCGTCTGCCAACTATGACATGAAAACGCCATGGATTAATCAGTAATTTAATTTTATTTTCTAAATTATATTCTCGTCAACAAGGACCTTTCAAATGTTTTAAATCTATATCAAAACTAATTTAAAACTAAACAAGAAAGCGAAATAAACAATCCTCACTTCCGTAGTTATAATTTAATGTCCACTTTAGATCTGTATAAACAGTCGTAAATAAGTTTAATCATTAAGCTGATTATATCTTCCAAATGTTTTATTTCCATATGGTTTATTGCAGTAAATATTTAGATATATTATGAATGATTAACTCCATATGTGTGTCGTGGTGGCCCGGAGGTTAAGGAGCCCGCTTCTCATGCATGAGGGTGTGGGTTCGAAACCTGGCAAGTACCAATGTGACTTTTTCCGAGTTATATGTACTTTCTATGATTATTTAAACACCACCGACAAACGGTGAAGGTAAACATCGTGAGGAAACCTGGACTTATAATTTCTAATTATAAGTTTGAAATCGCCAACCCGCATTGAGCAAGCGTGGTGATTAACGCTCTAACCTTCTCCGTATGAGAAGAGGCCTTTGCTCAGCAGTGGGCACTTATAGGCTGATGATGATGATGAGCTCCATATGGTGATGGAAGAGTTGGAAGTTTTTATCACCAATGTAAGTCATCCCGCGGTTAACGTTATCTTTTTTTGAAAGACGTTTCGCTGCACTATGGTTTTTATCCTGTGTCGCGGGTACAAACAATCAATTTCACATACGGATCACACCCAGACTCGAAACAACAATTTTTGTTAGTCAGTGCGTTTTCGCACGTTGCACGGCAGCTTGTTGTCCAGATACAGTGTCAAATGTGCAGTCTGTTGTAAACTGATAAAGAAATATTTGACACAGACTGGACCGCAGCGCTTTTTGAGTTTGTCAAAAGCGCGCGACCACTATATTTCTTGTCTTTTAGACAAAACTTCTTTTTTTCGGGAAAAAGGTCAGCAGTGGTCTCTCACATGCTTTTGATGTTTTTTATGTGATAAAAGGTGCAACGAGCGCGTTGCTGACCATTTGGGAATTAGGGTTTTGGATATTTAAGAATTGGGAAGAGATGAGACATGGGAAAGGATTAGACCTCAAGTAATAACCTCACTCACACGGCGAAACACAACGCTGTGCTTATTTCACGCCAATTTTCTTCACGCCGGTTTTCTGTGAGGCTGTAGTATCACGCCGGTCCAGCCGACCCATTCGTGCCGAAGCACGGCTCTTACACTTGTAAATGATTAATGATATAAGCCGTTATTCATCAGCAAATGTACCCCGTTCAGACGCCATATTTGTTTCACAAGGGCATACAGTGAAGGGTACCTCTCTAAGTTGATTTATTTTTATTAGACCCTCGTTAGCATTAAATGACGTTTTAGAAAAACGCCACAATAAAATGAAAAGTGTAGATTTATGATGGAGAAAATCACTAGGACATCTGAGTGCGTTGACCGAGGACGAAAGGTCGTAGAGGTCGAATTGAGAGGTTATAAAAATAATGTTGGTACCTATCAGGTATTGGCAATCCAATTTTTATTTTAAGTTTGTACCTTTATTTGTGATAGAGATTGACACAGAATGAAGTTAGTGTAAAATGTTTATTAATTTAGTCTAACAAACGGTTTCTGAAAGGCCGATCAATGTTAAAATCAATTTAATCTAAATCTCTTGGCAAGTCATCTGATTGGTTGTTGATAATTCAGGCAACCAATCAGATGACTTCACAAGAGATTTAACGGGAGATTAGTTAATTTTAGCGTTGACAAGCCTTTCAGAAACCGGGTGTTAGTAAAATGAGTAGCCTGTGTTATTCCACACTATAATAAGTACTATTGGCGCGATTTCTTTCGTCATTGATCTTAGTTAAAAGGTATGTACAGGCCGTGGATTTTTTTCTTTAAATGTTAATATAAATGTATGCGTGTCAATACGAAAATTACGATACTACAGATCACAAGTCGTCATTATTGAAAAAATAAAACAATATTTTACAGTCAAAATATAATTGTGTTATAAATTAATAATAAAATTAACTTAAGAAAATTCTGCTAAAAACCTAGTATAATAAATTGCAATTTAGAAGAAGAATGAGGATAAAAATATATCCAAGAATGAGTCATTCCTTGCTGAATTAGACAAACTATTGGTCATCAATAATTTCCAAGAGAATAATAATAATAGGACCTATTTACCTGGATACATAATAAAACGAGTGACTCAGGTTTTCCAGAAAATTGTATACATATGAAGTAATATATGTATAAGTCTAAGTGCAAAGGATTTTATGTTTTCGTTTATCAAATTTTAAAGTTTATTTTTCTATTCACCGTGGACACGTCCGAGGGCATGACCAGAATTTTATTTAGAGGATCGAGTCTGAGTGAAGCGGATGGGATTATTTTTATTTCTCTCTTTGTCAATCTAGACTGTGTGTGACCTTTAGAGCCTGTTTCAATGTGTTTGAATAGTCGGTATGTATCAGATAAGTTTGAATATAGAACCTTATTTGTATGAATTATATGTAATGCCACAAAACTTAGTTGGGGACGTATAGTGGTAAAATATATAGGTGTTAAGTGAATTGAGTGTGTCAATAATATATTTGACAAATATTTAATATAGGGTTTTCTTTTAAATAATCGCAATTATTTAGTCTAGCTTTCCCCCACGGCTTTGCCCGCGTGTTAGGTTTTTCAGAAGCAGCCTATGTGTTGAGGCACGATAATGAGACAGGACAGGTGCCTCTCAACACTGTGTGTTAACCGATGTTATCACCAATCTACATAACAAATTCCAACCAGCAATTACAGCCAGCCTGAAATAATAAGAAAAAATACATCCTTTTTCTCATTCATGAGAATGTACTCTCACACACTTTCACATTTATAACATTAGTAGAATTATATAAAAATATTTTTTATTTAAACACATCTTACACAAAACTCTGAGATTCCTTATAATAACGTACTCAAATCGTCCTCCCAATAAGCGGCCTTGCACCTATTTGCGTTATTATTTGACCTAGACCGTGTACTCTGAATTATGTTGAATTGTTGAGATAACCGGCGCCGCTAATAGACTAGCTGTCGCCGACGGCCGTCACTCGCGTTCTGTAGAGCTTACCGTGATACTTGAGATGGGAAAGTAACATTGATGTATTTCAAGTTAAATCGTTCCTGATTAGATAGGTATTGAGATTATTCACCATTTAACAGTCGTTTTTCATTACTAAGACACATAATTTCTCCTAGGATACATCCAAATTTTCAAATGGTATTTGTACTAAAATACCGATCTGTGGCTATGAAATACGGTTGATATTTTTCAAATATATTATCCCTAAATCTTAAATTTTGTAATACAAAGTTTCTCTTCGTGTGTCTGTATGGAACTATCTCAAAAATTACTCTACGCATTTTCATGCGGTATGCGTCAATGATAGAGTAGTTCATGAGCAAGGTTGTCTATAAATTATTTTTGTTCTATTAGATCGGTAGACCAGAGGCGATTCAAAGGTGGGTCGCGAAACTAATGTTCTGTTAATACAGTTTTGATTTATGAGTGTTTCTAATGATAATATTTAAAAATCTTACCTCATATAAAAACGTACTTAATCAGGGCAAATCATATACAAAATTTAATCTGTGTAGCAGAGTAATGCTTCGGCACAAATGGGCTCTCTCGACAGCAGTGTTACCACGGCCTCGCGGAATGCAGGCTTTAAACTACGCTTAGGTGTCTCTTGTCTCTTAGTGTTTCGGAATGGGAGACTGGAGACCAAAACACTCCTTTCCTCCATCTTTAATCCCTTAATTCTCTATTCTTTCGGCTTTGTGATCTGATGGTAGCTGGTTCTTTTACAGAATTACTACTAAAAAATACCCACATACATAGACACTGGCCAAAAGCAGCAGACGGTAAGCTTATACGAAATGCCCTAACATAGTCCTTATTTATGCTTAACGTGTATAAAACTTTCTGACCATCAAGTTATTTTTATAAAACTTTTGTACTTAAATAGTTGTTAGTGTTTGGATACTCGTGATTACTTTAAGATGGATTTGCCCAAACAGCTGTTGCTCTTTGTGATTTTGAATGGAATAATGTTATAAGTTCTCAAGATTTATCGTAGTTTGAAGGTAGTCTAGACCATGTTGGATATCTTGGATTCATGCAAGACATGTGGAGACGAGTGTGTTATTACGTGGTACGGTGGTCCTAAGGTTAAGGCGCTCGCTTCTCACGTATAAGGGTGCGGATTCCAAATATTTTCTAAGACCCCTAGAACTAATTAGTTACTACTTACTACTGAAGCGCTTTTGCCCAGTCGACTGCTTTTTATAGTGTGTCAAAAACATTAAATTAATTATAATAAATTAAGTAGATAAGTAAGTAGGTCGCCATCCTCTTTCTTATATTTATAAAAAAATCCTCAAAAAACTTGTCTCTATTCCTTTTAAGAATTACGTCAAGACATTTCAACTTCTATCCTTGAATTAAGACCATTAATTAGCTCTTTTTCACTCAAAACTTTATAATTACTGGCGAGTTTTTTCTCTGGAACTTTAAGATATAAAAACGTCAATCACATTTATTCTCATTACTGTGAAAAACTAAAATTAGGACTCGCTTAGACATCAAGTAATACTGTCTACTATACTATGTCAGCGTGCGCATCAGGACAAAGTCTAGCAGCTAATAAAGTAAATCTTTAACTATACTAATATTATAAAGTTGAATAGTGTGTTTGTTGTCTGTTTGTTTGAACGCGCTAAGCTACAGAAGTGCTGTTTCAATTTCAACGATTCTTTTTGTGTTGGAAGAAGGACAAAAGTCATCAAGCTTCGAACTAGAAAAGAGTGACAGGGGTTAAAACCGTGTGGGTGTAAGTAGTTTTTAGTAAATTAAGTATTTGTGTGTCACGATAATTATTATAGAAAAATAAGTTCAGCAGCAGCTGCAATTTCATTTTAAGCTCGAAACTCCAAGCGTCTTATCTTAATCTCTCATTTTATTACCCGCATATCTAACGAGCAAGTTGTAGGTAGGAATCTAACTATCTTAATTAATAACAATAATAAATATCTTAATGAGGAGGCCATAAATGTCTCCTCTAATCAGCTAACATGAACAATGGGGATAGTTTTATAAGCTTTATAAATCTTCTTACTCATTAACTTTGTTGTTAAAAAGATTGATAAAAAGTTACTTCGACTACCTATCTAGGTTTACTGCCGAACTGTAATTGATCCGTTGTTCCTTTTTATGGTTTTGATGCCATGACATGGTATTGTTTGCTTATATAGTAAATTGTTCCCAATTCTGATACCGTCTTCGGTAGCATAATTAATCTGTAGGCTTTAAAATGTAGGCATACCTGCCCTTTTTCGGGTAGATTAGAAAATCGTCCATAGATTTCTCCCGCCCTGAGCTAGGCTAGGGTCTGGCTCTTACTGACTAAAAACCGTTCTTTCTCCTGCTCCGAATCTGTCACATACGACAGATAGATCCAATTTAAAAAAAAAACGTTCGTCTCTTGGAGACCACATTAACATAGGTTGTCCAAAAGTGTGGCTTTATCCAACACTGAGAAAGCAAAACAAAAGAAAGAAAATTCAAAAAATAAGCCATTCTAATTTAAACCCCTGCGTAATGCATATAAAGTATAATATTAATATAGTCTGTTTGTGCAATGCAGTAGTTAGATATGGCTATGTAAATATTTAAATTTAAATGTAAAAGGTGAAGGTCAAGAAGTTGGCTTTCGTCGGCAATTAAAGAACTTCATTAATAACGTGCAAACGGGTGCTGGTGCCAGCTTTGGTACTTGTATCTCGTTGTGAAGTGGTTGAAAGTACCACTGCTAGAAATATAGGTGCATACGGAAGGTATTTTTTACTACTGTGACTGTCTATCTATCGTAAGCCATATCTAAAGTTGTGCAACCAACATTCGTAACTCTTCGACGATGATTATGAACTCCTGCCTAGACCGAAACTAGACGAGTATTAGTTTCAGGCCATCCGTCCTTAGTGGACACGTATATTTATAGTTATATAGTTCTTTATGTGAGTAAGTCGTGTAAAGTTGTTTTTTTATCAAAAATGAATTGATTTGGAACAATCTCGTATTGACTTGAATCACGTATCACTGATTTGACAATAGATTGTATACGTCGTGTGCTTTTAATTGGTCACATCTGTTATTATTTTACAGGTTGGCAATTTGGCAATAGTTGGCCTGTTACTAAATGGGATTAATTAATAACACGTACATAAGTGGAATAAACTGAGTGTTGCTATCTTGATAGACATAGAAAATGTGTGTGATAACTTTTTCTAGACATTTTCTATACTATGGTTTTGGTCCAACATATTTTAATTGACTGAATGCTCACATGTGAATGGTTAGCCCCGCAAGTCTTAACTTCAATTTTCTATGTTTATTCCGCAGTCGCACTCCTTAGTAAAGACCTCGATTCTCATATCTTTTATTATTTCCTCAAATACGAGCAGATGGTCCTCTAAATAGCCACATTCCACCATCTTCCACACTTCCCTATTATTAATCACGGCAAACAATTGCTTACAGTCCTCCTCTATGTTTGTACAGTGATAACAAGAAGACCTGTAATATACACATAAGGCGGAGACCTCACTGCGGATTTTTCGCTTGCGACTCTAGCGACATTTATGTTTGTGAACCGCGACACTTCGCGCGATTTTTAACTCCTCATGTCTATCTACTAAGATTTTTATGATTTTTTAAATGATACTAGCGGTCGCCTGCGTCATCGCGAGCGTAGATTTTGCACTTTTTAAATATAATTTTTAATTGTCTCTACATTCAAACCTTTCCTCTTAGCCAAATTGGTAAAGACATTGTTCAGTTATAACATTACAACGAAAAGTGGCATAGTTTTTATGTGTGTAGTAAAGGATTTTTTGCGTCAACTTATAAACACTCAAATTAAGCGCAAAAATTAATCGAGGCTCCAGCTCCGGCCTGGAGCAGGAGACGAAACGGTGTGTTTTTTTTTCTAAATGAGCTGACAATTAGCCGCTATCACGCCTGGTGGTAAACGGTAATACGACCTACGATGGAGCATGCCTACCCATAAGCAACCAATTCACTCATTTAGTCAGTAAAAGTCTGACACTACATCTCGCCCACTTAGAGTGAAAGAAAATAAGTCATGGTTTTCCTGCTCAAAAAAAGTGAAATTGACGGTTTAAAATTGGTTTACTAGGTCAAAAATAAATAAATTCGATGTTTCAATACAATAAAATATTGAAAAATAACTATACTTTTATTCATCGGTCGTTCGATACACCAAGTTTTACACTTTTTTTACAAATTATTGTGAAATAAATAAGCTATTTGACGCAAAAATGTAATGACGTCATAGCTCAGTTTTTCATACAAATTTCATAGAAAAATATCGTTTTTGACGTAAAAAAAGTATTGAATTTGACTAGTTGGAAACTATCGTATTGCAGCGGTTTAACCGTAGTATGGTCTACGCCTAACTCCCAATGGTATTGGATCGTCGCCGAGTGTACGAATCCGCATTCTTTACGCACGTTCCTTTGAGAAATATGTTTTGGAAACAGCTGTTCGTGTCGATTGTGAAAGACATGAGACATATTCAATGCGGTCTATTGTGTAAGCATTTCTGGGATAATTTTTGGCATAGTAACAACTTTTTGTTTGAAAAATATTTGTCCTAATGTTTATTGCGTGTCAAAGATTGGCTTGAAAAACATTCTTTTGTTTATGAAAGGAATACTGTATTGTTTATTTAAGACCTGATTTTTCAATAGTCAGATAAATATTATTTGAGGAGTAAAATTGTTGCTGTCACTGTCTCATAAAAACATTCTGACGCGACAGCATCATAATTATTTCCCAGGTAACTTTTATCTAACCATTGGAAAATCACCCCTAAGAGTAATAAAAGAATTGAGATTCGGGAAAAGTATATCGTCTTATGTTAATGATGACTGATGACACTTCTCTTGAACATCAAATAATCCCTTTCTACGAGTAATAAATCTAATTGTTTCATGCCCGTTTTAAATATTTTCTTACCTCTATGAAGGTGCTTCCGGAACTTCGACGAATTCTTTTTATAGTATTATTGGGAGAGTAAGCACTTTTCAACACTTACTTTAATAGGTCTTAAACATAGTATTGACGGTAGTTAAAAATAGCTCGTATTTTCATATACGTATGTTTGAAATTTACGTAAGAACAAACTCGAGTACCTACATTCATACGTAGAACTAAACACAGATCTAGTATTCACTAGATATGGCATTCAAGCTGTGAATGAAAGCGTGCGGTCAAAGCTTGCCCTTTCTAAGAAATGAGTGAATGCCGCATTTGGTAATTTTAATTAATTAAATCAAATATCATGTCAATTGGTATGCAAAGGTACTTCTTTTGCACGTATTAGCAACAAGAGTTATTAATTTTGTCGAACTTGAGAGACAGACTTTATAACCATTTTTATTACTCAAACCTTACCATAATGGAATAATGGACGCTCTGTACCATAAAGGAAAAAATATGATCACAAATACTATAGTGCACAGCCACAAATAATATTATAATTAATTATGCAAGGCTTGAAATAAAACTAAATAAAATTAAATATACATAATATTTTAAAACAAATGTATCAATCTCTGCAATTCTCTATAAATCAATCATGCACCATCCAGTCTACACTACATCTACGATACCACACAAGCAAAAACCAGTATGCTAATAACCAAATATTATTTTTAATTATATACCTACGTTGATCGTATGTTTTCTTTCAGTATAAGTTTACGTTAAACGCTCAAGTTATTTATAAACATTTAGCTATTTTTAGTAACCCTACTTTATGTAGATATTTTCTGATAAAGCTCTCGTGTTTACTATATTTCGTAAGTTACAATTTTGTTTATTTTTTCCTATTGTGTTAGGCTTTTAGGGATCGTTTTTGCGTGTACGATGCGTATGTATGATGTGGGATGGGCATAAATAAGTGTTATAATGTATTTGTTTCTGTGGGACAAGAGACAAGAATCAACTGTGAAGCTTTTTTCTACTACAGCTGGATTTTGCGGGTGCTCGCGCAATAATATACCTACCGCATCCACGGCTTAATACAAAACAACAAACAGGGTAGTCTTGAGTCACTAACTGTATCGAAAACAGCGGGATCGGTGGCCCGGCGACACAAAACCCTAGGTTAAGTTCTAGCCTACGCGATACCTACATACATAAAGTGATTGTTCCACTTACCGAACTGCTACTGATGCGCCTCGATGCTATCACAGTCAGTCAGTCAATGGTCTATAGGGATTAGGGTACCCGTGAGGACACACAGGAGGATTGATGACCTACTTAAGGGAATGTGAAGGGGATATTTAAGGAATTCTTTGACCTTGTGATCCAGCGTCCGGCACTTCACACCAGAAATTATGCGCATACCAACTTCGCGAACAATCTACTATAAGCGCGGGCGCAGCAACAAAATATATTAAAAGTATGGAATCCCGGTCCGCGTTTCCAAAGTATTGAATCGGAGGATATTACCAACACGAACGTTCCGAATCAACGATTCCAACCGACTCCGCGAAGTCTTCGGCTCGGACGTTATTGAAATATATCTAAATTTGCGGGTACACCATAAGATATTTGTTATCAAGATATTACGAAGTACCCACATTAGGATTAATATTTTATAATAGCAATCTATTCCGAACAGTCCCCCGCCCCAGTCAGACGTACTCTGACTGAGCCCAAAATCGGAGGATCAGGATTGACAAACTATGTTACCGGAAGTCGTGACAAACCTGCCACGGCTCTTTTTAAAATGGAATCTCCCACCAAGACCTCCGCTACTCGCGGAACACCATCCGACCCTAGGAATAGCCTCAGAATTCGACCACGCCTCCAAGACAATGGGGGCATATTCATTTCCTTAACTAGGACAAGGTCACCAACCTTTGGTGGATCAGTCTTATCAGACCAACGAACACGCTGCTGCAATAAGTGAAGATATTCCAAGTTAAATCTCTTCCAAAAGCTCTGGGATAACTGTTTCAGCAATTCAAAACGTGTAAGCCGATTGACTGGGACGTCAGTAAAGGGATATTCCGGAAGAGCAGTAAGAGGACCACCTATTAAAAAATGACCTGGTGTCAAAACTTCCAGGTCATTTGGGTCCGAAGAGACAGGACAAAGCGGTCTCGAATTGAGAACAGCCTCAATTTTGCAAAAAACTGTTGTCAATTCCTCAAATGTGAGAACGGTTTCACCAATAACTCTGCGAAGATGTGTTTTAGCTACCTTCACAACTGCCTCAAAAATACCGCCCCAAGACGGATAGGCAGGAGGGCTAAACTGCCATCTAATACCACGCTGCGAGAGTGAAGTTGCGATTGGGGTCTCATTCTCGGATAAAAACTTATAAACTTCAGATAAATACCGATCACTTCCCTTGTAGTTGGTCCCGCAGTCGGACCGAATCAAACTCGGCAACCCACGACGACTGACAAATCGAGACAAACATGCAATAAAGGCTTCAGTGCTTAGGGCAGAGACAACCTCTAAGTGTACAGCCTTGGTAACGAGGCAAACAAATACGCACAGGTAGGCTTTTATCACCCTAGCATTTCGCATTGAGGAAACCTTTATTAAGAAGGGACCTGCAAAATCCGTACCGACACCAGAGAAGGGCCTGGAAGCCCTCACTCGATCAGGAGGCAGATCTCCCATTTGAGGTTGCGTAATAGCAGCCTTCAACCTATAACAGGGAATACACTGAAAGATGACATTACGAATAGCTCTCCTAGCTGATAATATCCAAAACTCCTGGTGAAGTATAGCCAGTAGGGTATTCAAACCTGCGTGAGCATTCTTGACGTGCCGATCGGTGATTATCAACTTCACCAACGGGCAGCCTTCCTTAGGCAGTAGGAGGGGATGTCGAGTTCCATACGGCAACACGAATTGCCGTAACCTACCTCCAACCCGTAACAAACCCTTTTCGTCAATGAAGGGGGTCAGACGACCGACAGCACCTTTCAACTTTACTCGTCCATCCTTCAGAGTTGTCAACACCGTCTCGAAGCATTTACCCTGAACGAAACGAACCCAAAACATTAATGCTTCCTGTCTTTCTTCAGGGGACAGCACTGAAGAAGATCGTCGGGCAGATAAGTGCCTAGAATTATGAACGAACCGTTTGATCCAACCGGTTACACCCAATAACTTATCTAAGGAGCTAAACCGATTCAGGAGGGACGTTAAGTCCTGCGAAACCTCTTTTAATACAACAAGAGCCCTTAATCCCGGAAGAAGCTCAACTAAATCCACAGCAGCTTGAGGCCAGCTACGTTCGGGCTGAGATAGCCAGGCTGGTCCCCACCACAAAGGATGATCCAGTAGGACCGAAGAATCACAGCCACGTGATGCACAGTCAGCTGGATTCCATTCTCCGGGGACATGTCTCCAATCTAACGCGGCAACCGATTGCTGAATTTGGGAGACGCGATTGGCTACAAAAACTTCTAAAGAGTGGACAGATGCTCTCAGCCAAGAGAGAACAATTTGACTATCTGTCCAAGCAAACACCTTTTCAATTTCAACCTTCTGGCCTAAGGTCGACATCAAATGATTAAGAAGCCGAGTCAGGAGAGCAGCTCCAGACAACTCCAGTTTAGGAATAGTTAGTCTTGATCGTATAGGAGCAACCTTGCTCTTAGCCATAACTAACTTAACAGTTATTGCTCCAGTTGTATCGACAGTGTGAATATACACAACAGCGGCATATCCGCACTCTGAAGCATCACAAAACCCGTGAAGGGTAACCTTACACTTGCCAGGGGGTAAGAAAGCCCTGTCAATTTTTATAAGCTGAATGTCAGGGAGGGATGACACGAACCTATTCCAAGATCTTAACAAATCTCCCGTAAGAGAGGCATCCCACGTCAATCCTTCTAACCAAAGCTTCTGTAGGAAGCACTTTGCCCAGAATACGACTGGAGTCAACCACCCATTGGGGTCGAATATCCGTGCAACAGTCGAGAGAACTGAGCGCTTTGTCCATAGTCTGGCAACGTTAATATCTTGCACTCGAAAGGTGAATACATCAGGTATTGGCTGATATTGAACGCCTAACACCGCTACTGCATCAGGATTGTCTACGTTTTGGAAAATATGAGGAACCTGCTGATGGTCTTGAGGCAAACCCGCAAGAACAGCTTGCGAGTTCGACAGCCACTTCCTTAGCTCATAACCACCTGCTTGCAGGATACCTTGCAGCTCGTTACGCAGCAGGACTGCCTCTTCCTCGCTATTGGCACCCGTGCAAATATCATCAACGTAAACATCACTGGACAAAATAGCAGATGCCCTAGGAAAACGCAAACGTTCTCGATCAGCCAATTCTAACAAAGTGCGAATTGCAATAAAAGGGCTCGACTTAAGTCCATAGGTATTAGTGTTTAACTCAAAGACCGTAATAGGACTGGACTGGTCTTCCCGCCACAAAATAAGTTGATATCTACGATCATCTGGATGAATAAGTGTCTGACGAAATTGCATCCTAATGTCCGCCACAAACACAACCTGATGTCGGCGGAAGTTTGTTAAAACCTCACAAATATCCCGATGGAGTTTCGGACCGGAATGTAAACAATGGTTAAGGGACACACCATTAGATGTGGGCGCAGAGCCATCAAATACAACCCTAATTTTCCCAGCCTTAAACACCGCGTGGTGGGGAATAAAGTAGTGCTCTTGTGAACGCCAATCAAAATTAGAAACCGACATATGTCCCAGTTCTAAATATTCCCGCATGAACTCAATGTACTTCTGTCGAAACGTTGGGTCTCGATTCATGCGTCTTTCCATAGAAGACAACCTTTTTTCCGCAAGCATTCTGGAGTGACCAAGACGAGGCCGAGACGGCAAAAAAGGTAATCTTGTGACAAACCGACCAGAGCAGAGACGACCCGTCTTGTTCTGGAAGAACGATTCGCATTCCAAGTGCTCTGGGTTTTGACGAGGAGCAGAAGGGGGCTCTTCCACTTCCCAAAATCGCTGAACACTCTCAGCGAGTGAGAGCCCCACCTGCAAATTATCATCCTCCCCTTGAAGAGGGCAAGGTGAAAGTACTGGGCCCATAATAATATCACCAAGATCGGTCGCAACAGAAACTAAACCACCTGATTGCAGAAGCTTACTGCTTCCTAGCTGCAGCAATCCTAAGACGTCTGCACCGATTAAAAGGTCTACAGGACCTGGAACATGAAATTCAGGATCTGCAAGGGATAGTCCCGAAGTCAAAGCGACGACTCTTGATGGGAGTTGGACGACCGGATGACGTCCAATAACATTACGTAAAACAATAGCTGAAACTATAATTCGTGGACGAGAAGACTGCAAGGGGGAAAAGGAGAGTGCGACTTGTCCCACTAAACCAGGCACCTTTACTCCTCCTACGCCACGAATATAATTTCCACCCGGTTCCACACGCAACCGCAAACGCTCCACCAGCCATGTCGACGCTATACATCCCTGAGCACCCGAATCCAGCAATGCACGTGCGGTCACCTTTTCACCCGAAGGGGAACCTACACTAACCTGAGCAGTGGGCAATAATACAGTTAAAAGACAGGGATCATGCGCCGGTGGAGGATGTGGATTGGAGAGTCAATTCTCCGAATTAGCATTGTTAATAACATTTACAGAGGTGTCATGAGCAGCATAAGGAGTCCAATGCTGGTGTGATGGATTTCCACTAGGGGGCACATATACCTGACTTACATGTTGAGGTTGTCGATCCAAACGAGGCCAATCCATATAGTGCAGTGGCACCCCAAAGCCACATCGACGTTCCTGATCCACAGTTGCATGACAAACCCGAGGGGGAACTCGGGTACCCCCGCCCGTGGAGGACTGAAACTGACACTGTGTGTCACGAAGAGGGGTCTTCTTCCTATAAAGGTGTGGTATATTAGGACAGCCCCGAGGGAGACCAAACCGTGCACGACCAGTCCATTGGTCATTAATGTTACCTATTATTCGATCTTCTGTGGCAACGGCCTTCGGTGCCGAAGCAGCCGGCGGAGGCGATCCGTTTCGATTGCCGCACAGAAGGAGATGATGATTACCACCACATTGAGCACATGGCCGAGCTATCTGGCATTGTGATGCAAGATGATTACCCAAGCAAGAATAACACCAGTTGCGTTGACGAGCAATATTACGCCGAGCCTGCCAACGCAGTTGACCAAATTTAAAACATGTCGGAGTACCATGGCCAGGCTCCTTACAATACATACAACGAGAACTCGGCTGCTGCATGGCAGTTGAATTATATATCCGGCCCTCACGACGACGTACTATACGTGCCGGCTGCACCCGAGTGCGAACTTCCATAGATTTTGGCTGAGGAACATTCTCCACACGACGGCATTCATCCTCCAAAAAGGAAACCAGATCATCAAACGGAGGGAGATATGTGGTGGAGTCCCCACCATGCTCCAGTTCGAATCTATTTCGCAGCTCATGAGACAACTTTCCGAGTACAATATGCAACAATATAAACGACCAGCTCGACACAGGCAAATCCAACCCCTTCAAACCATTAACCGCAATCAATAATGGATTAAGAAGTCGAGTCCGTAATAACTGGGGCATTGGGTTCTTGGGCAGGTCCAAAATGGCAGACACGTGACTGTCAGCTAACCTCCGAACATTTTGGTACCTCCGCATAAGCAAATCCCGGGCGATCTCATAGTTCCCATCAACAAGATCCAGATGCTGAACCAATCCCTTAGCTTCTCCAGTAAGGGAGGCCAACAAATAGGCCAACTTCTGAGCCGGAGTTAAATCCCTACGTGAGTGCACTAAGCTTTCATATAAATTATTATATGCCACCCACTGACACAAATCACCACCAAAATGAGGTAAATCAAGCTTTGGCAACCGACTAATTAATGCTGGAGGTGCTCCTTCCTCAACCTTAGGAGGTCTCTCACCAAGAGAAGACATCTTCAAGGTACCCACGGCTTGACGGATCTGGTCCGCCAGATCATCCGCCTGATCAATATCAGCATTAATTTTATCCATCACCTCCGACTCAAGACCCAACTCGAGAATCGCCTGATGTGCATCATACAACTCAGTTAATTTCATTTCCAAAGAATCATAACGGGATAATAATGCTTGAACCCGATCCTGACGTGAAATGTTTAAAACGGCCGAGCCGAGCCATCGCAACACACTAGCTATGCGGGCTGTGTATTTAGATTTACTAGCCATATTTATTATATTAAAGTACAAAAAATTAAGTTACAACTATATAAGGTATACGATACGCCACTAACAACCCCGACGCGGAATACAAGCGTGATGTTAGCTAATTAACAGCAAGTAAATAACTTAATTGAATTCGTAAACCGTATACTATTCAAAAAGAAAATAATCTAAGCAAATTATTATTCAAATAGTTATAAAACTAAGTTATTTATACGAGAACAATAAATAACCTTGACATAATTATCGGATCAGCCGAACGATACTAAATAACTTCTTATATAAAATTATGTGTCATCAATACTATCCACGAACAAAGATTTATTTAAGAACCGGTTGCATGACTTGCACTACCGCGTGCATAAAAATATGTATAGGTTAACTAACCTACAATGCGCAGACGCAAAAATATGTAATGTAGGTATCGAGAACTTAACTTTTATAATTTATAATAGTATAAAAAACCGATTACGGAGCGGAAAATAACCATAACCACGCTCTGCTACCAAATTTTTGTATCGAAAACAGCGGGATCGGTGGCCCGGCGACACAAAACCCTAGGTTAAGTTCTAGCCTACGCGATACCTACATACATAAAGTGATTGTTCCACTTACCGAACTGCTACTGATGCGCCTCGATGCTATCACAGTCAGTCAGTCAATGGTCTATAGGGATTAGGGTACCCGTGAGGACACACAGGAGGATTGATGACCTACTTAAGGGAATGTGAAGGGGATATTTAAGGAATTCTTTGACCTTGTGATCCAGCGTCCGGCACTTCACACCAGAAATTATGCGCATACCAACTTCGCGAACAATCTACTATAAGCGCGGGCGCAGCAACAAAATATATTAAAAGTATGGAATCCCGGTCCGCGTTTCCAAAGTATTGAATCGGAGGATATTACCAACACGAACGTTCCGAATCAACGATTCCAACCGACTCCGCGAAGTCTTCGGCTCGGACGTTATTGAAATATATCTAAATTTGCGGGTACACCATAAGATATTTGTTATCAAGATATTACGAAGTACCCACATTAGGATTAATATTTTATAATAGCAATCTATTCCGAACACTAACACCCGGTTTCCGCAAGGCCAATCAATGTTAAAATCAATTTAATCTCTTGTCAAGTCATCTGATTGGTTGACTGAATTATCAACAACCAATCAGATGAGACAAGAGATTTAACAGGAGATTAGTTAATTTTAGCGTTGACAAGCCTTTCAGAAACCGGGTGTAAGAGTCTGACACCTCCTTTTGCCCCATCCAGGGCTGAAGGCGCCATTAGATAATAATAAGATACCATTCGCCTATAAAAGTATACAAGTAATTACCCAAGTTTTCATACAAATAAAGAGTGTTTAAAAATGTACCTATAAATATCCCTAATTTCAAATATGATCAATCAATTTCAACTCCTTTGAATCTAGTTTTAGAATCCAATTTTTATTACAACAATCTATAAACATAAGTACTAGATATATGACAACAGTACGCAGTACTAGTTACAATTAATTGTTGTCTATTGTTAGCATCGGAATCGATTTATTCGAGTCGATTGTCGCAGTCGATGAACTGGCGATTAATCGCAACGTTTGTTGGTAGACAATACGTGCGTGACTTTTTATAGCTATTCTCTATAAATAATCGAATATGTTCGTGATGCGGTTGTGTATGAATGAAAAAATAAACTAATTAATTAATGTTTACTATTTTTACTTTATTTTTTTATGTAAAAGATCGGCAAACGAGCAGACGGGTTACCTGATGGTAAGCAATCAGCGCCGCCCATGGACACCCGCAACGGAGGAGTTACGAGTGCGTTACCGACTTCTTAGGGATTAGGGTTTTGGAGATTAAGGGATTGGGGAGGGATCGAGAGACGGAAAGGATTGGGCCTACGGTAATCTCACCCACACGGCGAAATACAACGCTGTGGTTGGTTCACGCCGGTTTTCTGTGAGGCCGTGGTTCTAGGCTCGAGACTTCGGTCGAGCCGACCCATTCGTGCCGAAGCATTGCTCTCCCACACTTTATGACGGTATTTAAGAAGTAAATTAATTTTAATAGGATCTGTGTCTCAAATGCGCTCGTATCCTTTTTGTTGCGAACGAAAGATTTTACATTTATTATTTAATTAAATAATAAGGCATTTGTTGCATATTTCTACTAGACATGCGGTTTATTTATCCCATCTTTTTTATATTTTATTTTCGTTTTAGTAAATGCATTCTCCTTTTTTCAATTCAAATCCATTGTAAGTACCTAGTTTCATACCAATTATCCAATTACTATAATAACAACACTTCTCAGTATTTCTCCCCTAGCGTATACTTATCACTTATGTTACGACCGACAACGGATATACTTCTCCCTAACCCCACTTTATTTCGCTAAGTCATTCAATTACGTAAATTCATCGCAACCCTTCGCTGCTAAAAATAGCCTGGCTATAAATACTGGGTCTAATAAACCCCACAGGTGACAGACGTGAGTCATTCTCACGTCATTGCGTCCGACTGTACGAATGCGGCTTGCGTCGCTAGTCTAGTTGAGACGTCATTTTAACTATAAAAATTAATAGGCCAATTTTGCATCGCATTAATGATACCTTACGTACTAAAGTCGTGGCCTGGAGGTTAAGGAGCCCGCTTCTCATGCATGAGGTGTAGGTTCGAAACCTGGCAAGTACCAATGCGATTTTTTCCGAGTTATATGTACTTTCCATGATTATTTAGAAACCACTGACATACGGTGAAGGTAAACATCGTGAGGAAACCTGGACTTATAATTTGTAATAAAAATTTGAAATCGTTATAATAAACTAGCCTCCGCCTGCGTGGTATTATGATGAAATGCAGCCTATTATTAATTCATTGCATACCAAATCGGTCCAGCTTTTTTCCGTGAAAGAATAACGAACATGCATCTTAACATTCTCATCAAACTTAAATATAAATATTATATAGTAGGAACTAGCATAGGTACCCCGTCTTTGCATAGTCTAGTCGTAAAAAAACGTAGGTACGCACCACTCAACGTTTTTATTTTTAAGTCTTATGGTAAAAAAATATCTACTGCCTTCAATGGCTACCATAAAGTAAAGAAATATTGTATAGTCTAAAAATAAAAGAGTTTTTAATCGAATAAAAACCTTGGGAGGCCTTAAGTATAAGGGTAACTATCACACTAATAAATTATACCTATTATTAGAATAGCGAAGCCAGAAATAGACGCACGCACACCTCACATTAAGAATGACAAGAAAATATTTTGTTCTTTTCATGCTATAACTAAGACAAGTTCGTTCCAGCACGTCAAGCTACTCCAAATACCTTCAATAGATTATCGACTTCATAACAAAACTATAAAGTTGATATTCGATTGATATGTTAATCGTTGGTATATTTCTTAGTCTACGTACACAGTTATTACCAGCGATGAGTCTCGTGGAAAAACAAGGGCTTTATAATTATGACAAGAGATGTAATTGTTACCAAGTTCCCATGGCAGGTAGAGCGTGTCGGCGCCCGCGCCACCTTTTGCCGTGAGTCACGTGATTCACTTTTGCCGCGTCTGCCTCACTGTCTACGATATTAGGGTTGTCCCAACTCTATGTTTATGACTTTACGCAAGATGCAACGTATTTTTTTTTCATTTTTTCTGTATAGGTACAAATGGCACGTGCTGTGTATCAAAGGAGTTTTAAAGCCAGCTGTATGTATTGACTTTACAATTTCAACGATGCGTTTTTACTGGTGAAGGCCTTTTTGGTGATATGTGAAAAAGTAGGTTTTATACAGAATTTCGTGTGGATAGAACATAAATGAGTACAAATCTTGACAAAACAACGTAATTATGTTCAAAACTCAACAAGAAGAACGAAATGAGAATATGATTTAATTTAACAACAAACTTAGCTGAAATTCCAGTCATATTATATTACAAGATAAAGAAAAGTCACCGTACAAAACGCTAGAGATTTCCCCGAGAAAATTAAACTGTCTCAAGCCGGGCCAAGTATTAATTCAAGCGAAAAGCAAGCACGGCTTAAAATTCTCGCTTTCCGCTGCAGCGTATTTTACAACATTACAGCTGGGATTGTTGGAAATGAAAATATTTGTGGCTGTTACATTAAATACAGAAAGTGAAATGGAGAGTGCAAGTTTTTATTATTTCCTTCAGGATTAGATCAAAGTAAACACATTTATGAAAATATATTACTATATTTTTTATAAAAAAATAACGAAGTAGTCAATTATTGAAAAGTTTTTATTATCATCAACGCTCAGTCGCCCTTTTCCAATAATATCGGACAAAATTAAAATATATCGACATAATTATTAAAAACATAGGTAGGTATAGTATCGTCCATAACTCATGACATCCCTACTGAAGCTATCGGGCGTGACCTCTCAATGCGTCGATAATTACAGTCCAGTAGCTCAAGGAATGCCACCAAGACATATTATGACGTCATTGTAATTGTTTCAACTTATGCGAGCCTGGTTCTCAGGTTTCAGATAGGTAATGGACTAGGAAATATTATACATCTAAGAATACTAAAATCTCAGTCAAAGTCCGGGATCTCAGTTAATAAAACCTAAACATAGAAGATCAGGCGGCTTATTAAAAAAAAAAAGAACTGATCTCGTTTCAGTTGACTTGCCGTGATTTTACTATAGATAGGGAGAATATGTCAATGATACCCAACCAATACATATATTGGTTTTAATTCAGACCAAAGTACTGTAACAAAAATAAAGTATTAGAGATCTTCAAAAATTCTACGTAAACTACTGCCTGTTGATACGTTTGACTTAAAACCTACTGACTTTTCATAAGTATGAACAGTTAGTTTAATCAATAATCATAATAAAGGAGAAAACCAAAACCGGGAAAAAAAGATAGAATGGAGTATTACAAATTTTCATAAAGGTTTCAAAGTTGAAAACCTTCTTCTTGGATCTTAAAATCATTCTAATATATAAGTGAACTTGGATAAAAAGAGCTGATCATCGAGCTTAGTGGCTTGCTATTGGAGAGGCCTATGTCTAGCAGTTGACGGGATCAGGCTGATGATGATATACATGTTGCTCCAATATTTTGTAAAGATTTAAGTGTCGCAGGCAAAGGCAGCTCTGGGTGCCAAAGTTGTATTTTTTTTAACAAGGAACGCGACACTTCGTATGCTCGGGTCTGGTTGTAGTCGGCTGGCGAGCTTACGTTACTTTCCATCCGCAAACTCGGTAAGGTAGCACTTAACACACCTATTTTTAAACAAAAAAATATAATTGAAATGTTATATTTTCGGTTCTAATAATGGCCGAGGGTTGATAAAAATGAAATGCTCTTTATCTGATTGTTGACTCAGTAACGTGATATGTTTAAGCAATTACGTTAATGGTTCTGACCGTACATAGAATGCTGAAGTTTTATCGCATTTTCTGATATAAAATTGATATTTTCATTTTCATTTTACATTTTTTTAAAGAAACGGTAGGTACCTAGTTTTTTGTCATTTGCCAGCAGCCTCACTTACTTCAATGTACCAATTATATTTGGTTGTCAAGGACGATTTATGAACGAAGTTCAAGACAGCTACATATCTCATAACTTTTTAAAAGCACGTGTTTCAACTGCCAGAGTCGTTATGATCCAATACATTCATCCTAATTCATCTCTATGTCCAAAATCATTACAATATATCTTATGATTTCTGCATATAATTCATTAAATGCCATCGCTTATAAAATCATAGCTCCTAGTTATGTGTGAAATGTCATAAACGCAAACGAACGTACAATTTATCACACTTCAAAATTAATTAATCGCCCCTAGACCATAAAACCGGAGCTCTAGTAATTATCCAGTCGGTTGGGCGCTAATGTTAGTAGTTGAATAGAAGCTCATTACTGTTGGATGTTCGTTTCTATTAGAACTTTACTATCATAGTGTGGGATTAGTCTTATGGCCTCTGGTATGACCGTGTAATAGTGAACAAATAATCTGTAATTGTAGTAATTCTATTAAATACTAGAATTACTACAATTCAGAGATATTCTAGTGATACAAATGTATCACCACGATGTTAACAGTTTTAATATTAACATCAAAGCACTATTTTCGCAATATATTATTTCTGAGGCAACGGAAAAAACGAAATTCTTTACGATCACATAGATTTTATACGTCCAAAAAAATTTATTGGACGCATATCTCAATGTAACACAAAACCAAATGAAAATAGTATTCGTTCATCCGAAAGTAATATCCGAAACCGTTTCCATTCATTCGAAAGTGACACCTCAATCATTCCGCCCGAGCACTCACAAAAATGCAGATCGTATGTCGCCGAAACATTCCTCAAAACTACTCGTAACACGACATATTCCAACGAACCTCAACAACTTCGTGACAGCATCGAGTTATTCAATCGAATCGATTAGAAAAAACAAAACAATGGCATCGTGCGAATCGTCTACATATTGTGTGTATTACGTGAGCGAAGCCCGCATGGCAACCGCCATTGTTCGAGATAATCGATACTGTAACGTCCCGATCAATCGAGATATTAACGGGATTAGGCCAGAAGGCTCGCTCGTATTCATCAAATATATGCGACAAAAAATATTGGAAAAAGGAATGGTAGGAAGGGTCATATTTTGGATAGTACAAGTCTGCCTCATTCTCTAGTATCAAAGCGATGATTTAACAGCTTTTGTGTTAAATAATTATTCAATATTATACATTTGAAGATTATTCTAAAAGAAATAAATATCAATGAAAGAAGTTTACGCCACATTCGCTCTTAAATCTACTGTTATAGTATACTTGGCGCCATAACCTACGTTAACGAAAAAAAACACATCAACTACAAATAATTCTAAGTAGTTCAATACAAATTCCCTCTTCTCATTTACCAGGCCTCAAGAAAGGGGTAAAATGAAGCTTCTGCAATTACCTCTGCGATGCATTACACAATTAAGCGAGTACATTACCCAAGCGTTTGGCCAAGTCAGTATCGATTGCGTGCGCCAATTAAACTTCACTATAATCAGGCAATAATGAGCCCCGTATTTATAACCTGTGGGAGATCAGACGGGTTATTTTTCCGTGCACTGTGTAATCGTAAATTATTAGATATTAACTTGGACATGGAGCAAAGATATTCTGCGGCGAAAGAATCCAGATTCCCGTGAGAGCGGATGATAGGATACCGGGGCAGTTTTAATCAGTGAGAGTATGATTGGCTAGTGAAAAGATACGATTCCCCTATCCAATTTTGCTTAATACATAGTTCCGATCAACATACTGTTGATTAGGTAGTTTGATAAACAATTTTGTTGGTAGTAGTCCGATCTGATTCAATACCGGTCCTCAAGTTTAAAATCAAGAAAGCCATCTTGATTTTAAACAATCAGATAGTCATAAACTTAACACACCATCTCGTAACGAACATTCTCGATATCCCATCTATATAGTTTTCCATTCTACCAACAATAGCCCGAAGCTGTATCTAGAAGAATATTCTAGAATTAATTCAAGTTTTCTTAGCGTAGGTATTATTCACTACAGAAATCTCGAACTACTCCACTTCGACCGCAGCTCTCCACCCACGTAACTTCTCTCCGCAAATGTATTTTACCGTTCACAGCATCCTTTTAAGATGCTGCTATTGATTTCAGATCGAATATAAAACAGTTTTGTTCATTTTTCTCGTGTACCGTAGAGATCACAAAGGAATTATCTAGTGTGGGTAGTTCCGTTAATGGAAGGTATTCTACAGAAACTTAATACTTAATAATAAATGGTTTGATTAGTTTTTACTCTAAATGCTTATTTTAACAATGCATTGAGAAGATGGTAACGATACCATTTTTTATTTATTTAAGGACAACCAACAAAGCTTACATTATTATTCGTTTTAAAGATTCAGTTTAGTAAAAAAATTAAAGTATACCCTTAATTAAAGGCTGCCAGGTGCATTGTGTTGAAATTTAAAATTAACGTTTTGTTGGACGTATAGCCGATCTTGAGCCAATAAAAATAACAAAAGCAAATTATAAACAATTGAAATTATCGAAAAATTCATTATACATTAAGCATTGTTGCACTCTTCATCACTAAATAAATAAGGAGAAAATTCTTCACAATAAGTACCTAATATTGTATAACTTAAGATAACGGACGAAAATCGCATGTCACAATTTTCTTTTTATAAATTGTTACACAAAAATAACCGTCTCATATGGCGCCACGAACATTTTTGATAGTTGTCATAGATAAAAAAAATACAAGACAATATTGCGGAGAACACAAAAATAAAGTCGAAATACTGAATAGGATTGTCAAGTTTACGTACAAGATTTTAGTGGTACAGCCCAATTTGTTTCACCTGCTTTATGTAGACGTGTGTTACAGTCATTATTCTTAATCATTCGCTCAACATGCTTAAGATAAAGCTACCATATGTTACAGTGTGATACAAGGAATATAAATGACACACATTTTACTTGATAAAGGACCCGTTTCAACCGCCTACACAAATTATGAAAATGGTTTTGCTTCGTCTTTTTAGCTGATGTGGCTTAAGCATTAGTCAGCAAAAAATAAATGTTGGCATGCACAAGTAAAATGTTTCGTTTGTTTTTGAGTATGTTTTGTGGAAACTGCTGGAATGATGATGATAATATTTAATGGTTGTTTAGAATTTAATTTATATGGCATAGCGCAAATAGCGCCGCCTATGGACATCCGCAAAATTATAACAAACAGTTACAAGTGCGGTGTTTTTGGGGGTTATGGATTTGAGATGCGGAGAATTGCGTATTGGAGATGGGAGGCGGAAAAAAGATTGGGCCTCTGGTAACCTCACTTACCCAGTGAAACATAAACATTCTTATGTCGGACACTTATTTTTTAGTGAATAGAAAACGTACTATTGTGTTCTTATCACAAAAGACGTGTAACTGATAGGTTTAAGAGTAACAAAAGTATATTGTAAGGGTCCAACATTTTCCTTATGAAGTTAACGCTTGCCAAAACTCAACCGAAATCGATCCTTCTGGAAAATTTTAGTTAATAAATAAATAAATTTAGAAAATTTTACCAACGCTGTTTATAACGCTACACAAATTAAAAGGTTTTTTCCTATATAGTTAGAGTTTTGGACGTAAGTCAGATCAAACTTCCAACGAAGCTAATGGAAAAAGACGGTAATGCCATATAAATTGTGTAGACTTTTAGCTGCCACGTATTTCACTACCAGACTCAAAAGACAGCCAGATTAAACATTGAAAAATTCCACGAATTGAACGAAAACCTTTTCTAACACTAAAATCATTTATGTTCTACAAAAACCCAAGGGAATATGGTTTCATCTCCATGGTTCCAAAACATTATTCACATACTCATGACCCATATTTTCTCCTTACTTCAGTGTTTCTTTTCCTCGTATCACCATTCTATTTCAGTACTGTAGCTTTAAATTCCATTAGCTGGTTGTTTGAGTGTATTTCCATAAATTTGCTGAAGCCCGATATTCATGAGGGTATTCTCCAAATGACAGGTGGTGTCAACATCAGTTTATGGTATAGTTACCTTAATATTGTTTGTTATTATGGATAAGGTTGTTAGTAAAGGAGAGCTTCTACTTAACTCGAGTTGAATATAATTTGGGACTAATCTTGTGCGGTTTCACCAGCTGCTCGGCTCCTACAGATCGTAGCATAAAGTTTTATAGCCGACTAGTTTTTGCCCGCGACTTTGTTCGTCTGAAATAGCGACTTTCTGCAGATTTTAGGTTTAAAAACTATCATAGTTTTTGGGTTAAAAACTATCATATGTCCTTCTCGAGTTCCAACCTGTCTGTGCCAAATTTCACACAAATAGGTTTTGAAGTTTAGGCGTGAAGAAAAGACAGACAGACAGCATTCGCATTTATATTAGTTTGGATGGTCTTCCTCGATAAATGGACTTACACATACAAAAATATAATTCTTCAATTCGAACAAGTAGTTCGGGAGATTAGCGCGTTCAAACAAACAAACAAACAAACTCTACAGCTTTATAATGAAATTGTCATGGTGACTTTTCCACCATCACCATTGATGAACACTAACCTGTTAAGTTTACCTTCATCAAGTATTTTTTAGGGATAATACAGAGCAACATAAGTAGCACAACTATACTTAAGAACGCTTTTAACAAACTTCTTTGTTCAAATCACAACCAAAACTCCTCACAATTCACACGAATAAAAACCTTATCAACTCATCCTTCATAACGCAAAAACTCTTGAAGCGAAACCATTATTTATGTGCCAAAACAAGAGCTCGTAAAAACCGCGAGTCCTGACGTAAATATATGTTGCAGCTTCCTTATACACACGTCGGTTTGGTAAATTGAGGCACGTGTCTGAACGTGACCCGGAGTGAGGACCTGAGACCTCAGAGAAGGTGGAGGGAGGAACACATGTAAAAAGCAATTACCTTCCTCAATAGCGTGAACGAAATATTTCAAATGCTTGCTGTCTTTGCAAGTTGCTTTGTTGTTATTTTATTTTTATTATATAGGATTAGATAGATCGCACTTGGTCTACTTTAATATAAAATACTAGCTTCCGCCCACTTCTTCGCACGCCTATGAAAGTAATGTAAGTATCCCGGTATTTTAAAAACAGCAGCGATTAAAGCGATAACTCCACTAAAATACGCTTATCAGTTATAATTTATAGCGCATATAGCATCCAGGAACATGGTAGCTATCTTATCAGTGAAAGAATTATGTAGTAGTTAGTCAGTAGTTTCAATGATCCCCCTACATAGAAACTTAATTTTTTTATAACTTTAATAACTAACTACCCTCGCGCAGTTTGACCCGCTGCTCGGCTCCATTTGATTATAGCGCGATGTTTTGTAGCCCATAGCACTCAGAATCATGGTAGCTATCTATCAGTGAAAGAATTTTGGCCATCCGACCAGCGGTTCCAAAGATTACCCCCCCTACATACAAACTTACAAATTTTACCTCTTTATAACATTAGTATAGATAGAGATGTAGCATTGATAAATACAATAAAGCAGTTTAAAAAATAGGTACAACTTTACTAATTCGACACGTTCTTAATATATTACTTGGGCAATTGGGCCGGTCAGTAAGCCCCAGGTTGTAATGAATAACTTCAGAATTGCTCGGGATCCATTTCCTTCTGTTCGACTACAATACAAATTACATCTGTCAGACCTTGGTTAATCTTCCACTAAATTTCCTTGTCTACATAAGTTAAAGCCTGTCAAGTCTTTGTAATTGTTTGGGCATTCTTCTCCTAGCTTCTATACTAAACTTATCCCTATTTATACAAATTTTACTATTGTATATTCAATATGAAATTACTTTTGAAATTCTTTATACATAATTCTGTTTGTTGGTCTTGTTTATGGATCTTATAATTATCAATAAGCCACAAAATTCATAAAACTCACAGCTGTTTATTCAGTTATCAAAATACGTTAAATCAAGAAAATATCCTAAAACGAAATTTATAGTATGCAAATACACGTCTATATCCAGATCACGAGACGATGAAGTTAACCCCGGTACCAAATTTGGCAGACCCTCATGCGTTTTATTTTCTTCTGCAGCAAAAGCATTGCGTATAGGAGGGCTTCAGCCGTTGGTGGACAGCCTGGAACGTATATGTCGACCTGTAAAAATATTTCAAACTGTTAATTTCTAATTAAGGCAAAAAGTAAAGTATCTTTTTTTCTAATTATTTCGGAATTGTGTCTTAAGATGTGACCACAAACATCGATGCAATTTTTGACAATTATTATTAAAATTATAATTCAATAGAAAAGTGATTAATTACTTACTGGTATAACTCTATCTGCTCCGCGGCAAGTGGAGTAAGTGTAATAGTAATATCCACCCCCATTTGCACAACTACCCATTGACACTACCCACTTAGGGTCGGGCATCAAATCGTACGTCTTGCGAAGACAGGGAGCCATCTTGTTAGTGACAGTCCCAGCGACGATGACCACGTCTGTCTGCCTTGGTGTACCCCGGAATACCATTCCGAAACGATCCATGTCATATCTGAGAAAAGGGTTTTATTATTATTAGGACCGTGCCTCTTTTATCATGGAAAATACAGCACAAATTGAATAGCATTCCGTCGACAATTGTTTCTACGTAAGCACATCCCATTGACTTTGCTTTACAATGACATTTGATGGGAAATGTCATGTCTCAACCTTTAGGGGTCAAGTCGTGGGTATCGAGAACCATGAAGCATACACTTGTACTAAAACAATGGCAGTCAACGCGAACTCGTGACGGGAACCCTTGGAACTTGGACTCCTCAGAGTTTAATGGCGTGGAAAAGTTAACAAAGCACTTGAATTATAAAGCTTTCCCTTTAATTTATAATGGAAGGAGCGAATAAATTGTCGTTTTCCCTTTTCTTAGTTCTGATTTCAAAGTATCTTTTGTGTAAACAAAGAATTGTCGTGGAAATGTTATGTATTTTATTTTAGTCCTGAAATAGAATGAAGGCATTTCGCTTGAGGGAAAGTTATCACTGTAAATTTCTAGTATTCTATTTGCTTTGCTTACAAGTTTTCTATAACATAAATGTATTTGTTCCCTTAAAAGAAAAGGAAGGTTGAACGTTGGCATTGAACAGGGTTTTAGTGCAAAAAGCTTCCCTAAAGCATAAAATGTTTAGTTTTAAATAGTACTTAGTCATTAAGCAACAAGTAAGTTTACATGACTTGGTGCAATGGAACGTGCCGGTAATCATGTTCCGAGCCTTGGCCGTCTCAATGCAACGCGGCAATATTAACATATCGGTTATGCGGTTTTATACCAAAGGTGTAGAAGATATTGTTTCATATCAATCTATGTAGCTGTTTTAGAATTTCTATAGTGTGCACGAAACTATCATAATATTTGAAAAAGAGCCTATTTTGTAAAAAGGCTTCGGTTTCTTCTTTTAAAAAGACATTACCTGACTAAGTGTGTTAAAGTTACCTGGGTCCAGCATAGTGCATCATCTCCAGAGCACAGCACGCGAGCCCGAAAGTTATCGGCCACAAAGAATTCCTGCGGCCCCAGTTGAGGATATCGTCTGCACGGGCTACAACCCATTCGAGCTTAGACTAGAATAACAGATTATTGTTAAATATTTAAAAGTAGACTTGAATGGAAAATAAGAAACAGTACGTCCCACAATGGTCCCAGATTCTAGAAGACCTGGCGACAGATCTGCCTGAGATACTGATGGTATTATTATGAGAAGGGTAAAAGCAAAAGTGTTGCTTTAAAAAAAAATTGGTACAACTAATGCAGTATTCGATTACAATGAGAAAAATGTTCCTAAAATAACTGAATTTTCGAAATGCGAAAGGAAAAGAAAAAGAGATAGAAGGAGAAATTGTATTGCACTTGAGTTTCGTATGATGTACTGAAAATAAATTACTATCGCAACTATTGGACAGCGAAATCTCAGATGCAATTTATTTTTGCCATCACAATTATTGGAAAACTTATCAACGATATATTAATATGAATATTGATGAAAATTGAGTACTGAATATTGTATTAAACTCAACAACCGTTCTTAATTAAATTCAGATATCACATATTTCGGTGGAAATAAAACTGTTTGATCATTTTTATTATGTGTTAAATCTTTTATAGTTCAAGCTTTTTCGCTAAGGTATTTTTCTGAAACCATAATTACGCACTTTTATTGACACATTTCGTATTTATTTACTTAAAATCGTACAAATTACTTCTCCTTTATTAATAACATGAATTCATTTCTGAGATAATGTAATGATGGTATGCTCATCTGAGTGAAAGAGAAAGAAAGAAAAGGATTCTGCCATCATGAAAATATTTGTAGATTTTATCTTGAATAACAAATAGTAAATGTTGAGGCAACTGTTTTAACTGCACCAGATCATGGTCCTATATTTGCTTAGCATTTCTATTAATGTATGGGATATTAATGATGAGTAATCTACAATGAATTACAAGAGCAGTGACGCAAGAGATTCCTCACCGATTTGTAACAGCCATTTCTATAGAATTTCTACCTACAAAATATTTTATGGAATGCCATTGAACAGACATAGGACTAACCGTAATTTATAAGGAAAGATTACGTAACTTTCTATACGAAATTAAAATTGCTTTGCCAAATAACTGGGTTTCTGTTACACGTGTAATGTTTATTACACGAACACCATGCGCATAGAAATCTTAATTGGATTTAGCTTCATCAGTAGCACCTCAATTTCATTAGTTAATGGTTGCCGATATACCAATTAAATTGTACACAACTGGCTAGAGTAAATCACAAAGATTAATCCAATTCATCCTTTACATAACCTTTACGCCAGCATGTAAACTTACACTATTATTAAATAGATACTTTATCGTTTTGTAATAAAGTCGAAAATCATTTTTAAAGGTTGGTGTAGGTTGATGAGCCGTTGTCTAAACTTGTATGACACAGAGCATTAGACAAATAATACTAACAAGGGCATGATCTATTGATCTACCTCTGTCTGTACTTATAGAGTTTCCACTAATGAGGACTATTACGCTTCAACTCACAGCTAAGAGCGCTGGTGGCGAATAAAGTCCTTCAAATTGCTAATCTATCTGACTTAATATTAAACAGACAGGTCTTAATTCGTAAGTGGCGCCACTCAAGCTGTACTAAAACTAGTAGTATTTATGTATTTACAGGGTGACGTTATCGCTCAGCGATAAAGCCCTTAAAACTGAGAATAATAAAAAAAATTAGTTAAGTAAGTAAGGTATATTCAATTGTTGTTGGTTGTCCCCTCGTAAGTACCCGAGAGATACCCGAGTCCCAATCCTACATCTCTCCCCATTCTCAATTACAAAATCCTCAATCTACCCCTTCTCCCCATCCTCAATCACCAAGTCCCTATTCATCCACTTATAGCTCCTCAGGTGTTGCGATCCATGAGCAGCAATCGCTTACCATCTATTGATGCTTGCTTCCTTGCCTATATTCTATCAAATAAAAATATTGTATTCAAAAATGCTAAACCCCTCAGTAAATGTCGTTTGCTCTGTTCGACAGTGGCAAAGATAATTATTTCTCCATCGTTGGACTCCATCAATATCCAGTTAACATAGTTATGTCGATACAAATACCTCTGTGTTGCAATCTGAAGATCTGATAAGGGATTCGGACTTCGGTTACCGGATGTACGGATAGCTTCCAATCGTCTGCTGTAATTGGAACGTCCATGTTTGTAGGGTTGTCACAATAATGGAAAGTGTTTTTTAAACTTAACTTTAACTGTATTTATAGCTATTATGATATATGATAACGATTGTTTTATTTGTAGTTAATAACTGATTTATTGCTATGCAACGAATGCAATAAAGAATGTACTTGTTTCTCTACTTATTTGGCTATTTTTGGTTAAAACCAAAAAACTCCGTAAATACATTCTCCTTCCTTCACACTTTATTACTCAATATAGATAAAGCTTAAGCAAACATGATCTTAAATTAAATTAAAAAAAAAAACCTTTGTTTATATTTCTAGTGCAACATAGAACAAGTCAGTAGTAGCAGCCCTACCATCCCAATACCTGTTTACAACACACTATAACCCCACTATCGGGCGTGTGTGATCCAGAAACGTATTACGTACCGGATCCGAGTTCCGTTCGTTTAATTTCACTCCTAGTCCGGCTGTCCGGCTGTGTTAATCCGGGATTACTGACGTTTTGTACCGGACATAACTCTTGTACGATACACTTGCGTGTTTCTTGTCTGTTTAAGATACGAAGTTTATTTTATCTTCGTTAGAGGTGTGTGTGAGTTTGTTGTATGAACTGTGTGCATGTATACCTATGTTTTTCTTCAGGTTTAGTCAAGATCTTTAGGTGTGTACGAATACGGATTTGATTAAAATATATCTCTACATCTACGAATACCAATAGTGTATAGAAAATAATAAGGAAATTAAATTTTAACGTCAGTATGACGTAAGTCTGGATAGTACCAAAGGCTATAACATCCCTAAGGAATACACCTGTTTAAAATTAATGTAATAAATAATACAACATGTTTAGTTCAGTTAGTTCTGTGTAATGAGTATTTATGTGTTTATTTCATCCTGGTTTCCAAGAAATTCCTTTGTTGCCTACATGCTGTATTTGTTAGGGCCATTAACATATCCACTTAGGAAATATAGTGTTAGTTTTAGTATTATGAAGTACTCAACCAAGAGCATATTTCCTATACAACTATACAAACGTCGTCATTGTAAAACTCAACCAAACTTCTGAACCGCAATCTTAACTATTTTTGTGCATAAAATTGTTTTGGTGTTACGTTCCAATCCACAATTTTATATACATTATAGCTTGTTAGTATATTAGTCCTATTCGGAGATGGCGTAAGCAGCATTGCCACAATGAAAGACTTAAATTGTTTTTTATATAAAATATGTATATACCCGCTCTTTCAGAAATTTAATACCTATATGTGGTTCTATCGTCACACAACAAACGCTTAAAATTCGTCGCCTATCCCGGCAACATCGTAAATCATTCGTATCGCGTCATAACTCTTGCACATGATAAATTCTGCTACACGGCAACTTGGGTATTTGCCACCTAGCTGGTCGTGTGGTACTGTATCAACATACAGTTTTCTGCCACAAATTGTCAGGTTTTAAATGGATTATTGCGTTTTATATAAAACTGGGTACAATTATATAATTCTCAATGTTTGTGAGACTGTTTGTATCTATCTAAAACGTGTGAAGCCTACCAAACTTTCATATTTTCCGGATCATTGAGTACCAATCTCCGTTTAAAGTTCCCAATCCCCCAGTCTTCGAAACAAAATGAAAACGTAGCGCAGTATCTGCACCACCATTCGAAAAGTTTCCCATTTCCCGCTTTTATATTTCCAATTCTGAATGTAAATTTTATGTCGGTAAAGAGCTGCCGTCCTAGTTCGACGGGAATAAAAAATTGTACGCGAGTTTCCGAGAGACGGTCGCGCAAATTTATTTCAACACAGATTTTTTGAATAATATCATAATGGAATACGAAAATGTTTGAGAACACTTAAAACTGTTTGTCAGCGGATATCCTGGCGATGAAGGTTCATAAACATGGTTTTAGCAAAATATTTTATTCAAACTCAAGCTTTTACATAGAGTGGACAAGCATGGTCAGTACATTATTTGTTTGATCAAAGCAACGCCGAATATGTCTAAATCGTTTACCTGGCCGGGGAAGTGGAAGGGAGAGTATCTCCTGACGTCCTCCAGCTTGTAGGCCTTGCCCACGTGTGGGAATACCGGAGGTACTTTCTTAACATTGTCCTCGGTTGCTGGCTGTGGCTCACATTTCGCCTTCTTGTCGGGTACATTGAAGCGAAACGTACGCGTTAAGTCATATCTCCATATGTAGTCAGCAGTTGGTATCGCAACACTCTTAACAATTTTCTTTTCAGGCCTGTTGACAAAAGAAAAGTACAATGAAACAAAATTGAAGCATTTTTTTGCAGAATTTAATACATAATACCTAAAGTTATTTTAATATATGACTGACACACAATACCAACTCACAATATAATGGAATTCAAGATCAGTATCCAGCTGTAACATTCTAAATATGGAATTTGTATAGAAGTCTATACTTTTATAGTAATATGTATAGTTGCCAGCCAGCATATAAAGCTATCCCTCTCTGTCAATCGTTTTTCTACTTTAATATTTCGCAATAAAGTTGAAAATGCATAATCTAATTTTGAAAACAGCACGTATACGTGATACATAAGACCCTGACTTCTATGACCCTGGTACACAAGCACCGTTACTTGAACTAGTCGTTCATCTGATGCATTTTATCATTTTATTCATGCCGTTGACATTATGTCCTTTCTAATACTAGCTGTTTTTAGAGAAACGTATTTATTACTACACTTATAAAGAGGAATCATTTTTGTATCTTAATGTGTAGGGGGTATTCCTTGGAACCGGTGGTCGGATTTCCAAAGTTATTTCACTGATTGATGCATATAGAGCTGTTTCTGAGTGAACAGTGGGTGAAGCCGCGCGGCAGTAGTTTTATATAATCTATTAGATTATATAAAGATTATTTTAAACTATAGGTTTATGTCGTTCATATTCCATTAAATATTAGAATTTAGTAGACAATTTGATGCAAGAGTTTTAAGCACAAATAAATGATCTAACCCTATCATCACTTTTGTCATTTTGTCCACTCCGGACCATATACCAAAGTGAATTATTATAACTTCTCATTAAAGGAAGAAAGCTCTTAGCTCATTAAGAGCGTTATGCATGGATTTTTGTGCAAGCTTTACAGGCAAAAATTATGAAAAGTACGTAAACCGATTTTAATTAAAAGTTAGTAGACATATCGTAATATGCCATTTTTGAAAATTCTTTGAATACGCTGTGTACATGTATTAAAGTTTGTATAACATAACACACTTTGATAAGAGTATTAGTTAAGTTGTCTTAATATCTACTTGAGATCGTGCTCTTTAATAGTTGACTACTATTTTTGCTTGCACCATTACCCAAAAGGTGTGAATGAACAAAGGATGGCGGTGATAGTAAATTTATAAAAGATTCATTAAACTTTTTATTTGTGTGTCCAAAACATCTTGCTACGTCTAACAAGGCTCAAATTGTCTCTAATCACTTTGATTATGTAATAAAGTATTAATAAATAAACAAAACTAATAGCTAACACCCGGTTTCTGAAAGGCTTGTCAACGCTAAAATTAACTTATCTCCTGTTAAATCTCTTGTCAAGTCATCTGATTGGTTGTTGATAATTCAGTCAACCAATCAGATGACTTGACAAGAGATTAAATTGTTTTTAACATTGATCGGCCTTTCGGAAACCGGGTGTAAATCTTCAAACTAACAAAACGTTGATAAGATATATAGGTACGTAGCTTATGTTATAATTACACACGAGCTCTCGATACCATCATAATTGTATTATGTTTGCAATTTGTATCTTACAGTTTAGGTAATTAGTTTGGCTTCCTATTGCCTCCCGTATCAAACTGTTTCACCCGGTTTGAAGAGTAACTATTGGCGTAATTGTACCGAATTACTAAGGAAATTATTAATAATTATTGAACTGTATCTTCAGTGAAATAATCATGTCAACGTGTTTTGAAAGGGTTGGGGAGAGACGAAATTAGTTGCAATGGTTATAGTTTTAGAGTATGGTTTTGTTTGTAACGCTGTTTTGTTATTAATTGTTTCTTTGATTCGGTTATTGCGATATGATTGTAGGTTTTTGTGTGGGATTTTAGGATTATCTGGAAAAGCTACTATGCGATTGAAACTCAGGTCTGTTAGATAGAGAAATTGTTAGTATTAAACATTTGATCATTCAATTTTTGACGGAGTCCTCACGCTACACGAACCTGTTTAAAAATGATAGTCCCTTTGCGTACTTATGATGGAAGAAACTATGCTGTAACCTCAATTAATATGAATTTGTTGAAATATATAGGCTCATACCCTTTACATTTATGTCTCTAACAAGATAATAGAGAATACCTCACAGAAGTTTGCCTGTTAACCTCAAGATAGGAAGTTGTGTTTAGGGAGTAAATATTCCCTCAACTTGTATTAGCTTCGCAGTTTAGTTTTACTACGATATCCTTGTTATTTAAACACATCCGTCGGGTACTGTTTGCTTGCACTATCAAAGCGTACTACTCTCGAGAGACGAATAGTTTTCTTTAAGTTAGACTTACTTACGGAAATAAATATTGCGGACAAATATGGTTATTTCGTTTGGGATTGGATACTTTCTTTTTCTTATTAAATTAACCCTTATTAGGTATGTCCTTATTGTTTTAGTTGCATAGTTAATTAGTTACAAAAATTATGACAATAATCATGTTTCATTGTGAAAGGAAACGAGTGTGTCATATTATTATGAGCAAGTACCTGCTATTGTAGAAGCTGTAGGTACCTTTCCAGCTTTTTGTAGACTATTTTATCATAATGATGAAGCGATAAGCGATGGATATATTCACGGAAGTTTTAACTAAATTTTGCTACAAATAATCTAGATAATTGTCCTTAAGAGCTCATTAAGCGGTGTTCATACACTCGTCAACTGTATAGCCTAAGTGATTGTGTATATTTTGAATCCTTGGCACTGGTTTAGCTCGTTAGTTGATGGAACGTGACTCGGGGCGCGAACTTCCATCGCATTCATAGACTGACGTATCACACTCGATTAAATTGCATCGGGTTAGCGCTTGCAACGAATATTTCGGCCACTGAATAGAAATATGGTTCGGGTTTTTATGTGTATTGATTTGGGTTTTGGGACCGAAAATGTGGGCTCGGTCAATGGGTATCCTTAAGGGCTGAGGCTCTGTTAGTGGGTAACTTTAGAGGTCATAGTAATATGTATAATTAGGTATGTATGAGTTCGAGGTTGGTCTTTAAGCCTAATATATTATCATAGGTAAACATATCGCCTTTAAATACAACTTCTTCAACAATTACCTGCACAGAGTATCCCTTATAACTCCAGTGGAAGCACGGAACATAATTCAGTTGGTTACAAAATAATATTATGATCACAAAATTATTTCGATAAACGTCCGTTCGACTGGCTTCATGCGTTTGACAAGTTGACAGGCGAAACGTTGACAGCTGAGCGTTCGTTCTGAATTTGAAACTTGTTCAAATTGAAGAGGTTTTATATGTTTGATTGAATTTTTATTTTATAGTGAAAAGTAGGAGTTTTGTGTGATTAGTTTTGAACGTTTTACAGTTAATGATTTAATGGAAGCCAAGTCACAAACAACCTTTCACTAAACTAAACAATAAAACAAAATTATCAAAGAAACAATCTCTCGTACCCTAATATTCCTTAATCTACTTTATAATTTAAACATTACTGCTTGAAAACACGCCAGAATTTTACCTCTCTATTAGTATTAGCACGATAGGCCAGTGTCGTTGACCTAGTGCTGGGTCTACATGGATTGCAGTTGATGCAATTACGGTAGCGGAATACTGTGGGGGTTTTCCGATGACGTGGCGTGAACTGGGCCAGCCGTAATGGCTTTTGTCACCAATTGGGTAATAGGTTTGAAGAAGAATGGGAATATCGGGCGTTGTTTGGCTAATGATTTTATGTCTATTTGGACTTTATAGGCTATCATACTGCAGCAGTGTTTTCCAGAGCGACATTGATGCTTAGTGATAATATTTCAAATAGGGATTCCTTCGAGCTAAAAAATGTTTTACACTGAAAAGTGTCAAAAGTGTAACATGTATTCTCTAACAACTATGTTGACAATATATTATGCTTTTTATATGTTATTGTTATCTAAAACGAACTCAAATGATTTCACGTGAAAATTGTATGTGGTAAAGCGAAATTCCGATTTCGTTACCTTCCATCGCATCGTTTGTAAATAAATAAACTTTTCGTATTACATATTCCTTGAATGTCAAATGTTCATAAAACGTCGCTTTCGGATGGAGACGTGTTCCTAATACGTTTATAAAAAGTGCTCGCTTCTTTTTTAATGTGTTTTGCCAAAGCTTCGAATGTTTAGTATTTACTCGTTTATATTTTTGTCCCATGTTTTACCTGAAACGTACCGCCTAGTAATTTTGTGTGATGTATTTTTAAAGCGAATGTAGTCTTATATAACTCGTGTATTTGTCACCTTTGTCCAATAACCGATGGCCGTTGGGGTAAACTTGTTCTGGAGTGCAGATTGCGTTTTGGCAAACGTAGTGTCCTACTCTGCCCTGCCCGGTGGACATCTAACTCTGGCGTGTAATTGATGACTCAAGTATAAAACTAAAATGTAACATGTTTTATCCCCATCACGCTAGAAAGTTTTCAGAAAGCATTATGCATAAACTCGCTTCTAAAAGCGGCTTAGCCTGAAATAAAAAGTGAGCTATTAATCACACCGATCTGCATCTATGCCAATTTGTATCAAGACAAACAGTTCTAGTCGACCGGAGTGATACCACAGCCCCACAGAAAGTCGTTGTGAAACAACGTTTGTCTTGTGTTTTCTGTGAGTGAGATTACCGGAGGCCCAATCCGTTCTCTCCAACCCTAAACCTCGGATCTCAAACAACGCCTGCAAAACACTTGTAACTTTAGAGTTGCAAGTGCCCATGAGCTACGCTGATTGCTTACCTTCAGATGAAAGGGATTATTGTATGCCGTCCTATCTCGTAAGTAAACAGATATCATCATCATCATCAGCCTGTAAGTGCCCACTGCTGAGCACCTCTACTCACACGGGGCTTAATGTGGATTGGCGATTTCAAACTTATTAGAAATTATAAGTCCAGGTTTCCTCACGATGTTTACCTTCACAGTATGTCAGTGGTGTCTAAATAATCATAGAAATATAACTCGGGAAAAGCCACATTGGTACTTGTCAGGTTTCGAACCCACACCCTCATGCATGAGAAGCGGGCTCCTTAACCTCCGGGCCACCACCACTGTCAAATTACGTATATATTACTGTATATTTACGTTTATATAATTATGTAATATTGCAGAGCAAAATGCAAATTACCTGGAATATCGTTTGAGACATACAAATACCATATTGAATGTAGATACGAGTATACAATGCTCGTTCATCTTGCGATATTACATTGTGTTCAGTCGGAGTATTCGAAATCACATTAGCATTCACATTTAGATGTTACGAGAAATGGAAAATTGCTTTCGAGTTGTATTAGGTATCTTTACATGTATGTATAGTAAGTAACCTTGAAAGTAGAGAAGATAAAACACAAAGCAAGAATAATGCCACGTCGGTTTTCTATGAGCCCGTAGCGTCAGTCCAGTCGAGCTGGCCGATCGCACGAGTCAGTTTTTCAGAAAATGTAATTTCTTAGCTACTTGATCTCCATTAGATTCCTTGGTCAGTTTTTTACAATACCCGTGGTATGACTAGGAGCATTGAGTATTGTTTTTGGTTTTGCCATCCCTAAACGGCAAGGTGTAATACTATCTACTTATCTATACTAATGTTATAAAGAGGTAAAATTTGTAGGTTTTTATGTTTGTAAGTTTGTATGTAGGGGTAATCTTTGGAACCACTTGTCGGATTCCCAAAATTATTTCACTTTTTGATAGCTACAATTTTCCCGAGTACTATAGGCTATAAAACATCACGCTACAATCAAATTGAGCCGAGCAGCGAGTGGAACCGCGCGGGAGTATTTGAATTATAAACCTACATCAATGTAACGCTGAAAAAAAAACATATTCTACCTATTAAATGCATATAATTCCACCTAAATAACACAATAGGTTTTTTTATTAAAAAACATGAACGTTGTAACTCCAAATCACGAACAGAAGCCTTTTCTTCCCCTTTCAACATTTATAACGAAAAATGTTGTATTATAAAAAAAACACCATTGTGACAAACGTTTTTATTTCGGAAAGCCCTTTCAAATACGTTTTTTCTGTAATATATTGCTGAATACGTTTTTTCATATTGTTCCAGTAATCTGTTGATGATTTCGTAAATAAGTTATTGATGATTTCAAAGTGTGTGAATACGATAACTGTTGGAAAAGTTTCTTTCGATTGAATTGTCTAAGTTTGATGTAGTCATGCTCACGAATGGACCAGCTGGAATGACACTACGGCCGGCCAGAAAGTTTGAAACAACGCTTCCTTTTTTTTCGCGCGTTTTTCGTCGTAATGGTGCGGTTAAGAATGAGGTAATGTAGGTCCAACTATTCCTGCCCCATCCCAATCATTAACAACCCACAAAAGGGCGACAAGGCACTTATAACCGCCGCTGGCAACAAAACATACTTTTTTATTTACTTGGTCATGGAAAGTATTTTCCAATTGATGATTTAGTTTACTTACTACAGTGTATCAGATTTCATAAGCTCTTTTTTTCTTATAAATACGAAAAAAAAAATATATAAGTTTAGGTAGTTTAAGGTACTTATGCTATATAACTGAAATAATATATGTATAATATGAATAATAACTGAATAAATAATCTTACTAAAGACCCCAAAAACCATGTGAAATACCCCTTATAGGTATTAGCACATCAAAAATACGCATTAGAGACCAAAGTAGCAATAAAAAATACCATTATCCTAAAAAAGGTTTTTGCTCCGACCAGCTATTTATACGTTAATGTACTTTTTCTTCAGTACATAACGACGACAAATTGAATATAAAAAGAAGCCTTTGACAAACTGTTTTTGCTTACAGTTACAAAGGAACTTTATAAATTAGAAGTAATACATAATTAATTACATTTAAAGCGACTATTTTACAAAGTAAAAATAGACAAAACGTAGGTACATAGTTATCTAATCAATATCAGATAATAATGTTGAAAATCAGAAGTGTTACAAGTACCACCCTTTTGAGGATTTTTAAGGACTAGCTACTCAAGCGCAGTTTCACCTGCTGCTCAGCTCCATATAATCGTAGCGTGATGTTTTATAGCCTATAGCACTCAGGAACATTGTAGCTAGCTATCATTGAAAGAATTTTGGCATTCCGACCAGTGGTTCCAAAGATTACCCCTTAGATACAAATTTACAAACTTACAAATTTTACCTCTTTATATATATTTATTTTATGTAATAGTTCGGCAAACGAGCAGACGGATTACCTGATGGTAAGCAATCAGCGCCGCCCATGGGCACCCGCAACGGAGGAGTTACGAGTGCGTTGTCGATCTTTTAGGGATAAGGGATTTGGAGACTCAGGGATTGAGGAGGGATTGGGGGAAGGGAAGGATTGGGCCTTCGGTAACCTTACTCACACGGCGAAACACAACACTGTGGTGGTTTCACGCCGGTTTTCTGTGAGGCCGTGGTATAACTCCGGTCGAGCCGACCCATTCGTGCCTAAGCATGGCTCTCCCACACTTTATTGAGTGTACTCAACACTTTATTTTAGTATCATATTAGTATAGATTTAAGTATTTGAATCTGATAGTATGGGTGTTCATAGGAAACACAGATTACTTATTCATCATTGGGCCTCCGGTAACCTCACACACACGGTGAAACACAACGCTGTGGTTGGTTCACTTCGGTTTTCTGTGAGGCCGTGGTATCTCGAGACTCTCTCGCTCGGTCGAGCCGGCCCAGTAAGCATGGCTCACCCACATTCAGTCTCAACTTATGACATGTTTGGGAAACTGTATTATAAGTCCAACGACCCTATCAATCTATACTAATATTATAAAGAGGTAAAATTTGTAAGTTTGTACGTAGGGGGTAATCTTTGGAACCGCTGGTCGAATTGCCAAAATTCTTTCACTGATAGGTAGCTATAATGTTCCTGAGTGCTATAGGCTATAAAACATTACGCTACGACCAAATGGCTAGCTGAGCAGCGGGTGAAACCGCGCGAGAATAGCTAGTACAATATAAATGTATATTTATTTTTACACATCTTTCATTGACTGAATTTACTCTAGACTTGAAGAAGTAAATACACACCCATACACGTATGCGAGGGTTTTCATTGAACACACAGCCCGGCTCAGTGCAATCGTTTACCGTTCAACAGATTGAGTGTACTGCACAAACACGGGCAAATACGGGCGCTTCATCTGAATGGCGCAGGATCAATTAGACTAGTCAGCGTGTGTATGTGTACTATTTATTGAGTTCCCTGATAAAATAAGCTGAATTGTTGAGTTAAGAAATGCCTGGTCTAACAAAAGAGTGTTTAATCCAATTAAATAATTTAAATAAAGCAGTTTGTTCGTACGTACCAAATTAAAAGTCTTGGATTTAATGAAATTACCGACTTATGTGAATTTACTGAGAAAAGCTCTTAGCGCATCTGACACTCAGTTCATTCACGTGATGTCCAAGGAATCCGTTATTTACAAGAAAACATTTAAATAGTTCTAAAATATTTTTATATTAAAATCCCCGTAGTTTTCGTGTGTTATTACCGTTTAACCTATAAAATCTCAATTCTATATACATACTAGCGACCTGCCCCGGCTTCACGCGGATACCCGATGCACGGATCTCCATTTTATAGATGTTTTATCTATTAAGAAAACCGCATAAAAACCTGTTTTAAAGATTAAAGCTTATATAGGGATAAAGGGACAGAGAAAACAACTTTGTTTTATACTATGTAGTGATATCTGATGGATTGACAAGAAACTTGTCACCACACAACACTATTATTTATAACATCTTGTCGCCACATATAGCTCCAGTACATTAATAATGTACCTACCAATATCGGATCCCCATTAAATGCAGAATCCTATTCAATATTAATACAGTAATGACAAGTTCTAATTAATCCTGTCACTCAAACCGAATGCGGTGACATTGCAATATGTCAACGTTTGACGTTAACTAAAACGTGGGATTAATACTAATTAAAACGGGTTTAGTGTTTCAGCCTTACTTTTATATACATATAGGTAACTAAATCACTTGATATTTATACAATAAAATCTTTTTCTATGCGTAGCCTTAGTCAAAAACAATACTTTTAAATATTTTTTTTGTTAGATCTCATCTTATAACGAATATTTCTGCGTCAATAGGATACGTACATTAATTGTTATAGTTAAAGGCTCACTCAAGTAAATGTTTAACGAACACGTCGACTAGCTTAGGTCATGATTATGAGCTCCTTGCTTAGCTTAAACCAATACGAGCTCATAAACATACACGAGTATGGCATACTATTTCTTAAAAAGTTAATAGAGAAAATCAAATGTTAAGTGCCATCGTCAAAAAGTGAATGGCAGTGTGATATTTTTTAAATCATATATTGAATTAGAACTTTGCAATTAGCATACAGGGACTCATTAACAACGCCGCTTTCTGATAAATCTGTGCTATTAATTATGTTAATTTATCGATAAGTGAACAAGAAAATAGAAAATATAATTTTAAAGGCTTGTCGCTAAGTGCTTAGTGATTAAACAAATAGCATATTGATTGGCATTTGTTGGCAATTCAACATTAAGTGAAAATATCATACTTAGATTTTCCTATTAAAATACTATTTAGCTCGTACCTCTGACCATAGCTTTCAAGTAAATTATCAAAGTGGTTTCATAGTTATGTTACTAATTAAATATCGCTTCTAACTTCTGTTTCTTTACTATTAAACGTGAGTAATTATAATTAAAGCTCATAACTTCAGTAGCCGAAGGTATTAAGATCAGTGAAAGGCTAGAAATGGCAGTCGTGATCCAGTCGCTATACGCTGCCAACGTTGGCTATGCTCCATACGGCTTTCACCTCCCCCGGACATTGTAGTGTCTAGGGTTGTCGAAATTAGGTAGTTAGTATTTTTCTTAGCCATAAAACAGTGAAAAACAACACACATTTATTAATTTGTAACAAGAATATAAATCTTACTAGAGTATTTAAAAAAATTGGTAAGTATGCGGATTGATGCAAAAAGGTTTTAATGTCACTACACAGGAGCCTATTAGTATTTGTAGTCACCGCTGTATTTCATATAAAACTATCGGTTTGACAATACATGGAATAACCCTAGGATCTATGAAGGCAGTCTTCAAAACAAATTCGTCTACATTTTATTAAAAATGCTTTTGTTGTGTTCACAAAAGTACCACGTTCTTTTCGTTTTTAAAACACACTGTGCATTAAACCCTCTGTATCCCTATGTATATTGATGTAAAGAGAACACCCTGTACAGTGCACTAGATAAACACAATATTGTAATTACTTAAGTAGGACATACTATAATATTGTCCCATGTTAAAAGCCTATTCCATATTAAACAACTAAGAACTGCTTTTAATAATTTTAATAGAAACTTCTTTATGTAGTGCAAGTTTCAACCTAATACGAGTAACTTATAGTATAGTTTAGATTCAACGGAAAGCTGAAAGAAAGCTAACTATAATGGTCTTATTATACAAAACGTGCACTTTTTATTGCATTAATTTTGCTACTCGGTTACTTGGTTGTCACGACTACGTGTATTTGGGTCTTTGGTTTAGTCTTCTAATTGGGCATAGAAAACATTTTGCCATGAGACAAGCCACTTTTTTAAACAATTCAGATCAAACAAACCAGGGTCTGAGTGTATACTGCGTGCTTGTCTTAAGAACATAAACAGCTATCTTGGATTCCAAAACGAAATAAATGTCATGAAAAGAAAAATACATTGTAAACAATTACTTGATTCAGAAAAATCAGGCTCAGAATCAGGTTCATTTGCTACGGAATGGTGCTACCGAAGGTCCAACCTTTTCTCGTCCCCCATCCCCAATCCTTAAATACAGGCCAGCAACGCAATCGTAACTTCGCTGGTGCATACTTTTTGAGAGGAAAAAAAACATCAAATTACTTAGAGGTAGTGTCAGATTCGTACAGATTAAAAATCACCTCGTTCTTTCTCCTGCTCCATGCCGGGGCGGTATATTGATCTCGATTCGCCACCCCGGCTGAACATCAGCCCATTTTAGCCCTATGAGGACTTTCCTAGTGCTGAGGTTGTCCATGTCGACGCCAAATGCATACCCTTTAGTACCTAAGTCATTTAAGTAATCATGAAATGTCTCTCTTACGGTAGTATGTTTATTTGAATATTATAAAGCCTAGCTTTAATTAATCGTAAGTGCTGACTGGTGTCAAACCAAATTACAATAAAGTCACTGAAAAAGTTCCGCAGCAGCCCTACGTTGGACTCTGCCTAGATAATAGCCAGTTGTGACGGCGCGATTAGCTAGCTAGCACTGAGTGACCGAGGGAAGTTATATGATGATATACGTATATATGTAGGTACATACAAACTGTCTAATGTAGAGATGAAGATAGTGAACCTTTTTTAAATATTCTAAAAGCATAGTCTGTTAGGTTTCTTACAAAGGCATTCTATTATGTAGACATTTATTGACATGAATAAATATCCTCTTTTACCAGATAAATGTTTCTCTGACATCTAGATAAAGGTGCCATTAACAAGTTCGAAATCATGGAAATCTTAACTCGACCTTCCACTTTAAAAATTAATTTCACACAAAATAACGGCAAACAGAATAAAAAAATTCTAGATCTAAAATCATGAACTACGTCATAGCCTAAGAGCTTATTACACTTTATGGCTGTCACTTTAATTTGACAACTGAAGAATAATAACGTCATTTTGTTTTTAAGTTAAATTAATATTTCTCATTTTCCAAGCAAAGCAAAGTACGTAAACGGTCCCTTAATTAATGAACGAAATATACGGCGCTTTCCGAGAAAAACTTATTACGCTTATGTACGCTATTTAGTAAATTAGTCCTAGTATACATACAGGCTAAGCTTCATGATGTATATAGGCTCGTTTTACGACGAAATTATATTTACAAAATTGCTATTACAAAACTGTGCTATATTATAGTCTGCGATGTTACCTGCGTGTGCGTGGTTTATTGCTAAGTGCCCTAGAAATTACACTTTTGTTGGCATCGAAATTTCAGTAGCTATAACATCAGTTAAGTCAGTTTTTGCCATTGTTATATTTATATATTAAAATGCATTGCACAGATCAACGTTCAAACAGAATTATTTCCTCATGAAAAAGAGTTACCATGCGATTTTCTTACTCGTTCTTCTCGTATTTGATATTGATTATTTGACTTAGCCTATAACTCAGTCTACTATTATTTTACCAGGCATAGTCCGGTTGGTTATGGAGCCACATTTGCCAACGTACTTAATGTATATCTAATAATAGGATTCCCTACAGACTGGCAACTTCAGCAAAAGGAAGCTGTAATTATCTCCATAATTTATAAGAGATTAGATGTGGCTATTGATGTAGCTGTAAATAACAACTAAGCTGATTATACTTAGTTGCTGTCATGAACTAACCGAGCAACTTGCCCCGACCCTCAGGAAGCTGCTACATCGGACGTCTGCACCGGTTTGCATAGTATTTACTGTGTGTGGGCGACCTGAATTGCTACATTTTATGCTAGGGACGAAATGTATGGGACTTTTATGCAGTTAATCAGGAAACGTATTGAGATAAATCTATTTAAATTGAGTAGTTTCCTTGGTCAAAAATAAATTAATTCGACGTTTCAATACAATAAATTGAAAAATAACTATACTTTTATTCATCAGATCTGTCGATGTACTAACTTTCCGATATTTTTTAGAAATACTATGACGTCATAATGGGGAATTTCATACAAATTTCATAGAAAAGTATCGTTTTTGACATTTGGATAAAAGTATTGAATTTGACTAGTTGGAAACTACCGTATTGTAAATGGATACAATTCCATTGTATTAACAATACATTAATGATACGGATTGTGTTATTAATATTGGTTTACCTAAGTTAGATATTCAAATAATGTTAATATAAAAATATTTCTGTATCATAATGTTTTCCCTAAATTTTGTGGAAGAATGTTTATTAAATTCATTAAACAATTCTGTCACTTTAATTTTTTTCTGGAAGTTTCAAAAGAGATGAGAAATATTTTTTTCTATCTTCTTCATAGCGGGACTTTTTAGATGTTTTGAAAGAAATTACTTGACACAAATGTCTACGACAGAAATAATTGAAATAAGGAAAAATAATTTCGTATTCAAATATGTACTTTTTCTACTTCACAATAAATATCATTTTTTATTTTTACTTTGGCACGGAATTTTGTGTGAAGCGACAAAATGTAGTCTTTAAATAAGTGAGAATTTTATTTAATGAACACTTAGAATTAAGGACATTCAAAATGTAATCGTTTTTCCTCTGCTCGTGACACGTGTGACTTACGCCGGCGCCATGTTGTTAATCGCGTGCAAAATATAAAAAATAAGAAACATTAAGATTTATGTACTCGCTAATACTGTTATAATTAATTTCGAACCAAATTTTCTTAAGAGCTTCGTAAATTGTTTTAAGGGAATGTTGATCTTTCATCAGACTCAAGATTAGGATACGAATTGGTGCTTCGACTAAAAATAGATTGGACAATGCCTAGCAAAAATTATGCGCCGACAATAAAGCTTTGTGAATATTTTACTCTGTGGATCTTTAATGGACGCTAACATTATTGAAAATACTTAAACTCTTTTTTGTGGTCTATATTAAAACAGGTTCCTACGAATTATTACAGAACTAAATATTGTGTGGTCTAAAGGGGTATGAATTTTTAAAACATGACATGGGCTACTACAGTACACGCTCAATTTGAAACGCCACAGCTGAAACTATTCATAATCCATATTTATGTAGGTCCATAAATATGGATTATGATATTCTCACAAGTAATAAATCTCCAACAGGATCGAAATATTCCATATCTTACCTCACACACAGAAAAGGTACACAGAGTCTTTTGACGAAACAAATCACAAAATCCAGCTTATTTTGAGACCCAAGATCTTCCATCAATATACTAGTTCTGTTCCTCGGCTTCAGTTCGTAGTTTGGTAACATGGTAACATAATATTCGGTCCTTTGTAAATAATAAGATAATATTGTGTGGGCGGCTTATTTGCTGTACAGCGTCTCGGGGGCTTTATTATCATTTGGCTCACAGGATATTGGATTTCCAGAACATCTCGGATGTCAAGCAAATTATTTTTATTTGTTCAACAGTAGTTGAGGTGATGTTTATTGTTCTTTTTTTATTTCACCTTTATTGTTGTTTTGTTTGATACACACACACACACAGAGTTATCACCTGTCCACGTTTAATTTTACTGACAGAAATAAAATTGGATTTACTTTGGTATCTCCAATTCCAATTGGAAAGAAATTGATGTGACTTTTATCTTATTCGGTATAGAGGTGTATTTGATTTCATTGATTTGCCGTGATGTATCGGTATAGGATTGTATTTATAGTGAAAATTATTGTGAATAAATCATGAATCGTAGCGTAGCGCTCGTAGCAAAGTAAATCTATACAATCAATACTTAGAGCTCGTTTTACCATCTTCATGTTAGTGCTAGATATACACCTTGTGTGACAAAGTTCAAACAAATAACGTTCAAATTTGTATAACAAATGATGAATGTGCATGTAGTGAATGTGCTACGTCGTAGCGCTCGTAGCAACGGAAATGCTCTACAACTATTCCAATATAACGAACTGAAAAGTTTTTTTTTTTTTAATGTGTCCGGAACTGGTTCTACGAAATGGCCTTTTTGTGTTATTTACTGGTATTCAACAATTTTCTCGATTGTTGTTTTCCAATTTACCCATCTCCTTTTTTCTTGATATTTATTTATATAAACCTTCTACTGATTTCAACAATTTTTATTTTATTATTTTTTGCTATATTTACTTATCCAATTATTTTTTTGTTTACAGGCTGTGCACACTTCGGATTACCAGGCTCCGAGTATGCGGTGCGCTGGGCGAGACGGGCGGTGGCGCTGCCAGCGGCGCGGGCGCCGGCGCCGTCATCCTTGCCGCGCGCATGCACAGCTCCAAGCGGACGCTTCGGTCCAACGACATCACAGTACCACCGCTTGATGTCGAGCTCGACCTTTGCTTCTCATTGCAATACCCTCACTTCGTCAAACGGGATGGTAACAGGTTAGTATTGTCTTCCGGAAAAAACTTGGTCTCAATATTGAAAGTTCCAGTGCATGAAAGGTTTTACGATTTGTAACAATGTTTTTTTGTTTTATTACTCATTCTGTTCTAAATTGGGCCGCTATAACTTTTATCATGAATTAAGGTCATTCAATAAATAAAACTCTTTCTATTTGAAAAATAGATATCAACTCTGACACGAACAACTCCAACAAGACAAAGCTATACAGTGTATCGTCTTTTACAACATTTCTAGAACATTAGAATCTAATAATACACAACTTACAATCTAATAATATGCATAAACATGTCATTAAAATACAGCCAGGGTAACTCCAGGTTAAGAACAATTACGTAGCGTAGCCTTAGCCTGGAGCAAAAGGAACAGGGTGATTTTTAATTTGCCAATAGATGGAGGCGACCAGCCACTGCCGAGAGGTCACGAAAGTCGTTTTTGGTCTTCGAGGCTTCTCCCAAAAGGCAGAAGACGGCACGAAAGTTAAGATTTTTAGTGGGTGCAAGCCCCACATAGCCTCACCTTCTCCCCGGGCGGTGTATGTATGCGTAAGGCATTTTTCTCAGCTGGAAAAAAAAACCTGGAGCAAAAGAAACAGGGTGATTTTTAGTCAGTAAGAGTCTGATACTGCTTCTCGCCACCCAGGGTAAGAGAAATTATGAAGAGATTGCCGTATCCTCTCAAAAAAGTCACAAAATTACAATAATACTAATAAAAGTCGACTGCACTATAACAGTATGTCTTCCATCACGCGTATTAAGACATTAATCTAGTTTTTGCCGCGTGTTTATGTTTATTTTTACAGTTTTTATTACCTTTTTTTATATAGCTAAGGAGAAGTAGGTGTTTAAATATTCTGTTATCCGGTCAAGGTCTTTTCTGTGATTAGTCTTCTTCTGTTCATACATTTTCTAGTTAATTGTCAGTTTTTCTTTCTTGATAAATGGTTTTTGCATTTAGTTTGTTTGTTAATATAAATAATACTGTTAGTATGTTGAGTTTGTGCCGTTCTCTTTGAATTGATAAATCATCACCATCATCATCATCGGCCTATATGTGCCCACTGCTGAGCAAAGGCCACTTCTCACACGGAGAAGGTTGAGCATTAACCACCACGTTTGCGCCAGGCAGATAAGCGATTTCAAAAATCGAATTATAAGTGTAGAATTCCTATACGATATCTTTCTTCACCTTTGTCAGTGGTGTTTAAACAATCATAGAAAGTACATATAGCTCGGAAAAAGTCACATTGGTACTTGCCAGATATTGTATTTTTTTTTCTGTTTTGGTAATCAAAATTATTATTGCCGAACTAACTTTTTTTGAAGCAATTTAGTTACAGTAACTTCTCGCAGCTTAAAACAACATTCCTTTTAAGCTAAACAACAATCTCAATAAAATTGCCTTCTGTTCCCATAATGGTCATAAAGTAGCTATTTTAAATCCTAGTCTTTTGCCGTAGCTCAGTACTCGAATCAAACAGCGCGGTATAAACAATTTGGGCTATAAAAGGGAACATAAAACTATACTGGAAGCGCCTCACGATCCAACGCTGGTCAATCTTCAAAGAACAGTTTATAATTGTTTACAGTACGATTAATCGATTCTCCTCTCGATACTGTAGCGATTATTATTATGTTTTCTTGAGATATTTTCGTGTTTAAACTTTCATGAGACATTTAGCTGGGCAACGTTCGCCACGTTGTGTCGCTATACCTACTGCTCATGAATATGAGCTCCTCCGCGTCTTGAACTTGATCGAGTTCCTCGTCGAACAATTACGTCAAAAGCTGTTAAACATAATAATATGTTATATACAATTTTCTTGAGTTACATTCTTCGTCTCGATTGTGCAATGAAATGATTGAAATAGAGGTCTCAAATTTGATTCCTGTATTGCTTCTTATTGCGTCTGGTTTGATAGGACTTAAGATAATTATTGTGTTTGTGTATTATGGTTGTTCAATATAAAAATGACATTAATTACTGTAATTTTCATGATTTTTATTAATAATATAATTTTTCCATTTCAGATTACAAATCATGCTACAGCGTCGCAAGAAATACAAGAACCGCACAATTCTGGGGTACAAGACTTTGGCTGAGGGTGTTATCAGGATGGACCAGGTAAATAGAACATCTGTTTATTATTCTTACACAATTTTCAATTGTAGTATATTGCTGATTGTATTATTCTATTATCAGTCGTAATGAATTCACCTCTCATTGAACGAATTGATCAAAAACCCCTGGACCGATTTAATATCGATTGAATTTTCAAACATAAAGGACCTTTGCCTTTTTTGAAGGTCTCTTGAAAAAGTGAAAACATCCATTTTCTATTGGACATACCTATATTTATATTATTTAACGCTCATTAAATTGTAATACAGAAATAAGCCATGTTCTCCTAATGGTCACATCACAATCACAGAGCATTTTAGTTGGGTTGGTTACCTACGTTACCAAAGCACCATGGTATGATGCACAATTCCGATCCTGTTATGGTCGCATCTATACGCTTAACTGACCTTACGATGTGGTTAGTGAATGCTGACAATTCTCTTATAACTGTATTAGATATCATATGATGTGAGCAAAAGCTGGTGCTGGGCATTCTGGTCTACTTCTATTTAGATTTGAAAGGTATTTTTACTTATGTCTGTGATCAGGGAGATCAGAGAAAAAGGCACATGATGATTTCATCATTTTTTTTATTCGGATATTTGGCTGACATGTATTTAAAAACACAAACTGTAGGCAACTTTTAAACTAAATGACTTTTTCCTCTTAATTTTTGTTTCAAAGAACTCATACTGGCGAATCGTCCTTCAAAACAATACAAAGCTTTTTATGGAAGCCCCTCCAAAAATAGAATAAAATATAGTAAAGTTACGATCTCTATCAGTGTTTCGGAGTTACAAACCAATTGGTATAAAATGATTCTTGGAAGTACGTTGTAAATCTATAATGTTGTTTGCGATTGATTCTGCGATGGCAAATTCAGTTTTTGAATATTTGTCATTGTAGTTTCGAAACGCAAATACTGATTGTCAGTTAATGGTGATTTTATATCAATAAATAAATTATACAACATTTAAATATGAAGCAGTGATTATATTAATTTGACGTGCTTCATTAAGCATGCCCATGCCCATGATAAGGCAACTACTGCCTGCAGGGTTTGTTAAACCATATGTACAGTTTTTTAATATAAAAGTGCTACTCAAGAGCATATGGATCACTTGATGGTAAGCAATCGTCGCCGTCCGTAGACACCTGCAACATCAGAAGAGGAGCAATTGCGTTGTAGGCCTCAGATAGAATGCCAGTATTACAGTGTAAGCGCAATGAGGCACCACGGCCTCGCCCTAGAGCAGGTGAAAGACCAGGGGAGGGATTAGTCAGTAAGAATATGACACTCCCTCCCGCACCACCTTGGGCAGGGGGAGTCATTTGATGATTTTCCCCTGGCCTCTGATAGAATACTTTCCCAAGCAATTTAAAGACTTGAATTAGGTATCCTATAATAAACACTACACAAACTTTGTAGACAAAAGTAGCATTCTCTATATTTCAACAGTAACAACGAACAATTTTGTTAAAACAGTCGGTACTTGGTACTAAGTATCACAACTCTTCTGACCTTGGTTTTTCTTTTGACTTCGTTTAGTTCTGTATCTGCATAATATGTATTGTGGATCAGTGTATAAAAACCTTCTTACTGGTTTTTCGAGGATTGGTACGAGTTGGGATTTTTATGTTGTAAAGAATTCTTTAATTAAACCTTTTTTCAATTTCGCTGTTATTAACTAATTATACACATTTTTTTATATTATCGTTCGCCAAACGAACAGACGGATTACCTGATGGTAAGCAATCAGCGCTGCCCATGGACACTCGTAATATCACCTCACTCAAACGACCAAACACAACTTGAGTGTTCCCCTTTTTTCTGTGAGGCCGTGGTATTACGTCGGTCGAGCCGGCCCATTCGTTCGTACCGAAGCATGGCTCTCCCACACTTAAATTTAGTTGAGATAAGTTTCAGATTTCGTGAAATGTGTTCAGAATGGGTACGTGAATAAACCAATTAGTACATAATTATGTACTATCGTTTTATTAAAAATATGTACCATCATACCACCGGCAATCGGCAAAATATTGTTTACCGGTACGCTTGCTCCACCGTAGGTCGCATCCTCGCTTACTGCCAGGGGAGATAGCGATAGAAAAACCATTTACGAAACAATTAAAAAAATACATTACCATCTGCTTTTCCATTTCATGTCTACGTACCGGATGCGCCAGCTTAATACATTACCCCCACACGTATGTACCTTCGTATACACGCATACATACGTAGATAACTCATTAAATAATCCGCTTAATTGCAACGCCCTCATTATCAAGGCTCAGGACTTTGTTGGTAATTTGTGAGTCATTGCGTTTGCGTTCCAGAAGGATTCAAATGGACTCTTTACATACCGTTTTATGATGGTACTAGGGATTTTAAAGTAGAATAGCATTGTTTTGACGTATACTTAAAAGCAAATTGAAACACCGATAGGATATGTATGGACATAAAACTCTTCGGGAGATAAAGTGATTAACTTACAATTGTGGTGACTATTTTTAATTTGTCTTAAATTTTTCGCCTTCCTTCTAGGTAACATCCCATCTACACTAGGCCTAATTTCAAACTCCATGTTATTAAATTGATTTTCTTAAATACCAGTAATATTTCAGTCGATCTAGGCCATCAGGAGTCCAGATTTCGACTAGTCGTCATATGAACCTTTCTGGAGAATCGACCAATTATACCCTAACACAATTCCATGACAATTAATCTGACCTACATAATACCTTGATTATCCTGTTACCTCGTTAAGTTCCGCGAACGTTAATCGATATACAAATTTGAATAGGCCAACAGTTCCCTACTAATGTGTGTGAACTGCGAACCTCGGGTGGTTAGCGTCGCAAATTGATGTGGACTATTGTCGATCGTACCTACGCTGGTTATATTGTATACCGGAGCAGTTATATGTGCAGTCGCCATTGCAATATGTAGTTTATTACATGTACATTACATTGGTATTTGCAATTTTGTACCGTTATTGCTGGCTTCACCTCAATTATCAATATCGTTAGCTAGAATACATATCATCACTCTTACGACTTTTAGGTGGGGAAAGAAATAAAAAATAATTTATTTTGAATTAATGCTCCGTTGGGCGACTTTTGTCGTTAGTTAGGGCTCGTTTCCGGTTTTGGCGATGAATGATAGGGGATCGTGATGGCGCCTAGTGCTGTCGCACCGCTAGCACTGCAACAAGCTTTTACGACTCGCTACTTGCATTCAATGGCTCCCCGCGACTCTGATAATTGCATTTTCATTGTTCAGCTATTTTAGATAGGAAATATTAGATTATAATGTCAATTAAATTATTGGTAGGATATATATATACATATGAAGAGAACATGTAAAGGAAATACTCAGTATTAACAGTGGCTAGATGTAATAGATTGTAAGTTTTATCTTCACAATTAAAAGCAGGTTTTATATTTGATTAAGTATAGGATTATGCTTCTCTCATTAACCTATCCTTCTTTTACAGGTACTCCAAAGGTCAATGGACATGGAGCTGGAGCTAACAGGCGTTGGTGGCAAGGTCGGCGCTGCTGCAGGACAGCCAGTCGCCAAGCTGACCATCACTGGCCTCGCGTCCACTCCCGTAGACCATGACACTAAGAACAACAATACTTTGCTTATTACAGGTTAGTTTTGAAGTGACAACAGCTTCTTTGAAGCCAATTTTTTTTCAAAAACTTATATATTGTTTTCTATTGGACAAATTTTGTCTTGTAAATGTATATGGTATCCAGGAATGTCTAATGCTCCCTTAAATTAATTTCTTATTTTTTTTTTAATCTCACTTGTATGATTACTCTACTATTGGATATGGGTCACAATTTAAAACAACCATCCGATCATTCTGAATCTTGAAATAGCATGCATTAGTTCTAACCTATCGAATATGTGTCAAACTACAAAATGATTATTATTTTTTCCCATATTTTAAACTTATCACTCGTCAATCCACAGAACGAGGCTATTCAGATGAAGAAGAAGAAGGGGAATTCAGTTCGGTAGAGGAAGCCGATGAAATGACGTACGGAGCTCCCGCCAGGCGGCGCGCGCATCGACAATTGGCGTTCAACAAAACTGACTTATCATATACCAAGGTAAAATGCATGTGGCAATTCATTTAAGTTGTAAAAAGTAGGAAAAATCTACTTAATATGTGTGTTATTGTAATTTAAATTACAGAGTCAATAGTTTATATATAAGAGTCAAATAGTTATAATAATATCAAATTTGCGGTAGACTGTACTAGATTTTTTTCTCTTTAAGAATTATTTAGTAAGGAGAAATCGTTGATTTGGGGATATCTTTTTGTACAAGTAGCAACTTAATCTTTCTAGAAAGATATTTAAAGAATTTTTAGGTTTTCTTAAATAATAATTTGAATATAGTAGACAACAAGTTGTTGTTTCTCAAATTCTCAAAAAAAAAACTGCATGGTTTGACAAATACGCTTTTGCTTAAGGGTGCTTTTCATATTTATCGTGTTTTTATCATTTACAGGCCGAAAAAATACAGAAATTATGTACAATATCCATATTTATTTTATTATAGCTTCTATTTAGTAGAAGTTAAGGCTTATTATAGCTTATGCGTAATAGGCGTTGCATTGCACGCAGTTGTCCCGTTCTCGCGACTTGAGCTTCATGGAGCGCGAGCGAAAGAGACAGAGCTATATAAACTCTAAGGCGAACGACAGGGACAGGGACAGCGACAGTGAGCTAGAGACTGCGGCCGCGAAACGCAAGGGCAGCCGCGGGAAGCTCGCGGTGAGCGCTTGCGCACGCACGCTTAGTGTTACCCGTATGAGAATAGAAATTATAATGGTCACATCACACCACATCTCTGTCATCACACTCATTTTGTAAATATCAGAAGAACACAGTGAGATTAGAAGTTTCTGAATTAAAATTGCATGAGGAAGAAAGTCTATCTGACGTTTAATTACTGCCTATTAGTCACAAAGATGGCGCACAAGTCTCTGTTAGAATACCTAAACTTCTGTTTCATATTGTCTGTACTATTCCTGTCTATGAATGACTGAACTATGTACATAGATCTGTGTTGCTAGGTTTGCATGTTCCCACTGTTACGTGTTACCCGCTTAGAAAAAGTCTCCTTCATTCTGGCAACACTAGCATTCTGCATTCTAAATTAATACAGTTCCGTCTCAAACGTAACTGAACTTAATAATCATCGATATAAGGTCTAAAATTTCTATTCTCATACCGTAGAGTTTTGGTCTTCTAGTTTGGGATAGCATGCATCATGTTAGTAGAATTTCTGTAGAATATTTCGTTTAAACAATTTAAAGCTAGATCTTAAATGTAAATAATGTAAATGTTACTTATTGGTCACAAGTTAGTCTCTTAATCTATGTTACTAATGAAACACAATTAAAATAATCATTAGGAATATTGTAAATGTCAAACTTTTCGTCACAATGTCAAACGTTCTCTTTTAAATAATAAAGTTTTGTTTAAAAAAAATGTCTATTTAAAGTATAAAAAATAAACAAAAAACTAAGTAAAAAAATGACTGTGTAAAGTTTAGAAAAAAAAAACTGAAAAAAATGCTTTCAGCTTAAACTCATATATCGACATTTAAATAAATCTGGTTAAAATTTGCCATTGTGTCTACCCAGAAAACATTCAAGGTTATGTTGCGGTTAAAATTGCAGGCTCGCGTTGACACATTGCAACTATGCATTTGGCGCAGCAACTCTGCAATGCTTATGGTATTCCCGTCCAGGTGTTGGTGAGCCGAATGCCTCATCCCCATCTCACACATATGTAGTAGATGCTATTTAGAAATATCATATCACTCGTGGTAAAAATAACATATGTGATTAGGTAGGTCTAATGACCGGGTTAACCCGCGGCTCGGCTCCTATGGGTCGTAGCGTGATATTTTATCTTTTAGCCGTCCTCAATAAGCGGTTTATTCAACACGCATTCCTCGATAAATGGCCTATCCAATACCAAAAAGGATTATTCAACCAGCAGTACCGCAGATTAGCGCGTTCAAACATACAAACTCTTCATTATTTTATAGCCTCTTAGCCTTCCTCAATAAATTGTCTTTCCGATTCGAATCAGCCGTTTCGGAGATAAGAGTTTCAAACAAAGAAAGAAACAAACTCTTCAGCTTTATAATAAGAATATTATAAAATAGTTGAGATTTTTTTATTCTAAGCCTAAGTAGGACATTGTCTTATTTAGTTGCATACAAAATAATTATTCCGGTTTCTACCATTAGTTCTCGAGCCTTAAGTATAGCACCCCTGGTGCTATCTTAATGCAGAAGTAAGAGGCTGAGCCTTTATTAAGATCATATAAGTATTGCAGACGAATGATGTATCAAATATTTTAAATTCCTTCTGTGCTCTTTACATGATTATGAAGAACAAATTACAGTCAGTCTTTTTCTATCACTAATTTTTCAAGAACAAACTTTCTACGTTTTTATACTGCATGTTATCACGTTATCATTTACGACGTAAACAAATTATGTCATAATGTTTGGTGGCTTACCATAGATTAGATTACTTACCTATGACACCCGGCACGGTGGCTCAGTACAGTACGGTCAATGGAGGTGAAAGCTGTACGTATAAGTCAAATGCGCGTGCGCATCCTTGGATCTTTGTTACATAGGAGATGTATTCTGTGTATTTATACTTGGACTCATAAATTTAATGTATTATTAGTTATTCCAATGAAGTGTTCAGATTTTAAAATTAGAAGGGATTTTTTTAAAGTTGAAATATAAATTTGTGTTGTGTTGTGTTGTTTTTGTGTGGTGTTGTGTTGGTAACTGTGGTGTTTGTGTTTGATGGTATAATTCAATTTGAAACTCTTGTCTTTGTCTTATGTTTGTGTATTTCGTGTTTTTGTAATAATGTAATATCTAAAATAAGATTGCAGGTCGCTTATCTTTAAACATCATGTGTCTCTCGCTAAAAATATCCTCAAGGCTTCAGTAGGATATGTGTAGTGTGATACATCCAAGTTCATTGTAAAGACAGGTCATTCATGTTAATAGGTATTTTCCTTTAAAAACTTTTGCATAAATAGATTCCTAAGTTTTTTAGAAAACATTAATATGATCTAAATTTAATATAAACTTGATTACTGTTTATAAGGTGTAACATAATTTAAAATCGAACTGAATGATTCATCATTCTATTGATATCAATGATAAGATAAAAATAAAAACAACAATTAAATATTCTTTATCTGTACTACAAAGTAGCTACGAACTATTGCAATGAGTGAGTCATTGTTTATAAAAATAAAATGGGTATGGGCTATTTTTTATAAATGCTACTTTTTTATATGTCTGTAATCGTTTTTCTGTAAGATGAAGGGGAAAAATTACATATTCACGTACCTATAACTTTTATCTTAAAACTGTAATTTTTTTCTCTAAGGTGAAGGGAAAAGAAATTACAAATTCACGTGTAACTTTTATCTTAAAACTTGTAGCACACTTAAATATTTAGAGATATTTCTCAACATAGTAAATAGCTATCAATTTAGTAATTCACATAGAATACGAAAAAAAATAGAATTATTTTACGATAATTCCCTAGTTTTCACGTAAAAGATAGTTACATATCTATTCTCGCACAGAAAATAAACAGCGTATTAATATAAAATGTAGCGTATATAATGTTTAACCGTATTGCGCTCTGTTACAGCAACGCAATCTGAAGCAGAAGTTCGCGGCGCTGTTGCGACGGTTCCGAGTGCCCGAGGAACTGTCGGAGCGAGGCGCAACTAGGGACACGCATCACGCGCAACACGACATTGATGAACTATTCCAGGTATGTAACGTGGCGTGTTGCTGCAACTGATACTTGCAACAACAATAAAACAATGAATTTATTTTTGAAAATGGCCGTAAAACAGCACTTTTACACGTCAAAATTACATTTTTTCAAAAATCTAGATGAAGCTAGCCGCAACCGCTAAAAATAGTCATAATAACAAAATCTAGCTATCTAAAATTTTCACAATTTTAATTTTCATTTATGTCAGGAACTGGAATCATTATCATGCGGCGAGGGCGAGGATTCAGGACCAGATCAGATGGATACTATCAGTATCGGTTCCACACCCAAACCCTCTCTCAGACCTTTCTTCAGCAGCTCCAGGAGTCTCGCCAATCAGGAGCATCACAGGCATTCCAATGGTATGTACTCGAATGCGTCGCGATGTCAGAAATAGTCAAAAAAACGTTGCCTAGCTCTTGGTCTCATTTTAGAAGATTTTATACGTTTTGTTTTAGAAAATTTACTTTTAAACTTTTACATTTTTATATTTTTGTATTATACTTTTTTATTTTATTTTTATTTTAATAAATAATAATTTCGAATATCGTTTTTCATTTCTTCTAATGTCTTATTATGAATTTACCTTAACTTTTTGAAATATTTTGTTTGAGTAGGAAGTATTTGGTCTCAATCTTCGAAAGTTAGACCAGGAGCTGCACAACAAACACGCATAGTCATCCATTTATAACACAACTAGTGTATGGTAAAAATATAATGTGAATCAGTAACAATTAATTGCCTGTGCATCGAAGCGTACATTTGATGATGCATTGTGATGTAATACGCTTAACTTTTGTTTATGCTTACATACATTTTAATGATACAATACATTTATACATACATTGAGATATTTTATGTTTTGTTCCGTAACGCTGTGTGCATTAGATTAGTTTGTGTGCGAGGTGGAATACGATCGACATGGGCCCTATAAAAATGTTGACCACTATATGTCAAAACTGAGATTTTTTACCAATAATCGGCATATTAAATGAGTTAATGCTCTACGAACAAGGCCCATAACCTAACAAAACAGGGCGAGGCATTGGTCTTCACAACTGATAATATATAAAAAGCACAATAACTTATTGGTGGTAAGACAAATGGCACCGCAAACTAAATGTGCGGCGGTATTCCACGTTGCACGCGGTGACTGAAGGTGCATGCGCAGTGGTGCGGCACGCGAGCGTCGCGTCCGGGGCCGAGCTCGCCGCGCTGCGCGAGAGGCACGTCAACACCCAGCCACTCACAGGTAGGCGGGACACAGCTGCTCCATCAAACTATACGTGGGTCGGGGACAGGTCTTAAGGACCATTCTTTTACCAGAGCCAAACACAAGGTTTTTTTGTTAAAGCAGACCTTATAATGGGCTGTATGAAATTTTTAATTAAAAATTAATAATATATGACCAATACACAATACAGAAACATATTATGTTTAAATATGGGTAAAGTTTCATTAAAATTAAAGTGGCGAAGTACACCCTGCTCTTGGTGAAACGATATAACAAATCCCGATGTGATATGATTAAGTTGTAAAAACAGTCTCTAGCTCCTGGACTATAGAGCTTATTGGCCTGTAAGTTGGCAAACTGATTTTATATGCATGGAAAACTATGAATAAGTTTCCGTTTGTATATGATGCTGTGAATTGATTACATATTTAAAGGAGTAAGTTGTATTTAAGTAAATATTTGATCGAGATTGATAAGAATATTAATGTACTACCACCTTAACTCACTTTTTTCTTCTTTATTTTTTGTTAAACAATCTCTATCAAATGATTAGTTTATTATGACTATTAGCGTGCTTCTGTCTGTTATTTTGTGTTATTATTATACTGTTCACTATCACTGCTTCCTGTCTTCACCCGATGCTATACAGGGTGGCACTATTGCATGGTTTGATCAACTTTTACTTAATTCTCATTATTTACTACTATATCTATCCTAATTTATCATTAAACTTAATTATTTTCAGAACTATATTTATTTATAAGTTATAAAGTAATTATTAAGCTATTTTGTTCATGATTATACAGATACATGATAAAAAAATAAGTTGTTATTTAAAACCTGTTTACAATAAATAGAATTGGATAATATTTTATTCATATTTTAAAAAACATTCTGTATAATGACTACAAAAATTTTTCAAATCAAAAAGAAAATTACAGAATTTAAATTACAAACGTAACGTTTAGAAAATTTGAAATTGTATGACATCAGAATCAGAAGCGGTAAGAAGTTCAGCTGGGGATGAACGAGCGAGTGATGGTAACAGTGATGGTGATGCCACCATCGACGCGCCCGTGTCGGGTGCCTCCGTGTCCAGCTCCCCACCTAACGAGATCAAGGTCAGGGTTAGTTGAAAACCTCTTTATTAACTTTGATACTTTATATCGTCTATCAGGGAAACAGAAAATGTCGAAAGGTATCGTTTATAAGGACAACTTCGAATTCGCACTCACCAGATGGCGCTTCGAGCGTTTAAAGTCTGCCGTTCTTTACATTCTTTGTCAACTCAAAAAATCAAAATCATTTATTTCAATTAGACCATAAAAGGCACTTTTGAACGTCAAGCAACAAAAAAGTATGAAAAGCTTTAACTTTAAGCGTGTCAGTCTGTCCGTCTGTCCTCTAGTGAAGCTATTTGCTCGTTCCAAAGTGTAAATTTCTATGGAGAAGAACGAGCGAGAAACTCCATAGTTACTCTTTTTCAATCAGTTTTACAATTTATTTCTTTGTTGCATCATTTAGTCGGTGCTCATATGTGAGAACAGTGTAACAACTAATGTTTAGGCAAAGAAACTTTGGATCAATGTAATCTTTAGTTATAGAAACTCGACACAAGATGATATTTTATGTTTCTTTTCGTCATAGTTTTTTTTTTTAATTAAAAGTCGTGGTAAAGTTTTATGAAACGGCAACAGTATTAATGGTAATTTGGTTGTTTCAGGAGGACAAGCGGTCCCGGTTATTTCGCAGCGCGACTAGCGGTGGTAACCTTATACCTGGCGGTGGGGTCACGCGCAAGAAGAACTCGCTTGTAGTTGGCACGGAGAGGCCGCTCTCTGCGCACGAGTTGCCTGCACAGAGTCCCACCACTTTGGAGGTAACATTAAAACATTTTGTTATTGCATTGTTTTAGAAAAAATGGAAATATGGCATTAAAATGTATTTTCTATATGTTAAATATTGAAAGCCAAATCCAACCAGTCGTTGTGGACGTCATTGAGTTTCCTTACGTTCAAGAGTTACGTTCAACTCTATGACAATAATGTCAATGACAGGAGCACGAATTCGATTTCTATAATTTTTTAAAGATGTTTGGAACAACTACAGTAGTCGTAGGGTTGTCATGTGGCTGATATTTACTGTCCACCAAATAGATGTGACAGTCAACTGTGATATACAATTAAAATATTAAACAATAGCGATAAATAGGCATGAAAGTAATGCAAAAGCCATGAATTGGGTAGTTTCCTAGGTCAAAAATAAATTAATTCGACGTTTCAATACAATAAAATATTGAAAAATAACTATACTTTCATTCATCGATCGATCGATCGATACACTAAATTTTAGATATTGTGTAGCTAATTTTTAAGAAATAAGTAAGCTATTTGACGTAAAAATACTATGACGTCATAGCTTAGTTTTTCATACAAATTTCATAGAAAAGTATCGTTTTTGACATTTGGATAGAAGTATTGAATTGGACTAGTTGGACACTACCGTATTATCGGACAGGTAAGTGGTTAATAAGTAAACGTTGGTATTATTCCAGCCGCGGCGTACATGGGCGGAGCAGGTGTCGCGGCTGGCGGGCGAGGAGCTGGCGGGCGAGTGCGTGGGCGTGTGCGGGGCGGGTGCGGGCGCCGCGCAGGCCGCGCTGCTGGCGCTGCGCGTGCCCGCCGCCACCGCGCCCTCGCCCGCGCCCGACCCACGCCCTCTGCTGCACGCGCTCATATCCAGGGCTAAGCAGTTCGTATATTTTACTTTATTTACAATACACTTTACTAAATACAAAACGATAAAATTTAACTTTGTGATTGGAATGAATTACCAATCTGACCGATTGTTCAACAAGATTGTATACTTCATTTAAGAATTTTTACGTCATATGAGACTATATTTTTCATATAAGACTGTATTCTTTATTTGAGACTGTATTCTTTATATGAGATTTTTTAACACATTTTTTTTAACACCGTTATCCTTTTACATGTACAAACATCACCTTTAAGTAATATAATCTGTCGTGTTGCAGGGGAGCCCGTCGTTCGTGTATCCGCGTGGCTATCTGCGGCGGGGACGCGGCGGCCAGCGCGGCCCTGCGCGCGCATGCCGAGCTGGGCGCGCGACGCCCGCACGATGCACCCACGCTGCGCTTCTACTTCGTACCCATCGGTTAGTACATACTCTCTTATCCACATTTTTTTACATTCCACATTATCATCAATAGGAAGACGTCCCATCCACTGCTGCAGAAAGGTATTTTCCTTCTAATTCCCTAATTCTATATCACAAAGCCAATATATTTACTTAGGGGCCGAGTTTGTTCTCTTTTTTCGTCCTCTCCTTCAAAAATTCATTCTTTTAACAAGCATAATTCTATCACAAATCCATTGAAAATTAGATTTATTTAATAAAACCACAATTATTATCTAGGTCCCAGTGTGATAGCGCGCCACCTGGCGGCGTCGGACGGCGGCTACGCGTCACTATTCACGGGCGACTCGTGGGCCAATATCTGCGAGCGAGCCGCCGATGGCTCCGCGCCTGATGTCGCCGAAATGTCCTCAAGAATCGGCAGGTACGTTCTAAATTGGAACTTATTGTGTTACACTTGAGAGTTATTTTTGATTGTTATATTTTTTGTTCTTTCTGTGTTCCGGATCAAAGACGTATGATGTGTATGAGCTTAGCCGATTTTTAGCTTTTGGAACCGTGATTTACTTACAATTTTTATAAAACTTATAAACTTTTGTAATCTATTCGAGGATGCTCGATTCGTTTCGAGCCACTAAGAGGCTTATAATCACGAGCCATAGGGGCTTTAAGCGACAATATTCATTTGATTACTGGCCTCCGGATAACAGTACCTAACTAACTAACGTCTGGACCAAGATTAAAAAAGTTAACATTAATGTTTCTCTAAAATTTTAATAAAAAATACTTGAAGTTTCTTTGACTAAATTTGTATTTCCCTATTGTTGTTTTCAAAAAGTATTCAATATTTCTACAATGAAATTGTTAATAAAAAGTAAAACGCATAACACGTTAATAAAATTCCAGGTATCTGAACAGCATCGGTCCAGTGAACAATATGCCGATCGGCGAGGCGATGGTTGCTTACAGGGAGAAGTCGGGCGACGAGGACGCCAGCCAGACATTCGTGCCATTCATTGCGGTAATTTATTTTTAAACATTCAATCGTAGCAATCGGTGACAAGGTCGTAGGGTCGTAGTGCTCCGGAGGGTGAGACACCCGCTTCTCATGCATAAGGGTGCGGTTTTGAAACCTGGCAAGTACCCCGAGTTATATGTAGGCACTCTCTATAATTATTTAGACACCACTGACATACGGAGAAGACAGATGTTGAGATGGATGTGTGGTGTGACGAGAATGGATGAAGTGAGAAATGAGTATATTAGAGGAAGTTTGAAAGTGGCGCCAGTGACTGAAAAGTTGAAAGGGAACCGTTTGTATTGGTATGGCCATGTGAAAAGGAGGGATGAAACGCATGTTACAAAAAAAAGGGAGACCAAAGAAAATATGAATGGATTCTGTGAGAAGTGATATGTAAGACAGAGGAGTTAGTGATAGCGTGACAGGACAGAATGGAAGAAAAAAACATATTGCGCCGACCCCAAATAAAATTGGACAAGGGCAGGAAGATGATGATGACATACGGTGAAAGAAAACATCGTGAGGAAACCTGGACTTATAAGTTAGAAATCGCCTATCCGCCTTGAGCAAGCGTGGTGATTAATGCTCAAACCCTCTCGAAGTACAGCCGTTAGACGCCATTGACTAAATTTGAGATCACCAATCCGGTTTAAGCAAGTGTATTGATAATTGATCATTAGTTATCCGTCTAAGAAAAGGCATTTTTTCTGCAATTAATATGTAGTTATAGGCTGATGATGATGATGATGATGATTACAAATTTAGATGTGAATCTTAAAGCTTAAATATTTTCTCATCACAGGAAGTCCGAGTAGGTTGCAGTGAGGGTGGAGTATCCTCCCTGGAGTTGGAAGAAGGTGGGTCGCCCCCCGCCCGCGCGTCGCCCCCCGCGACCCCCGCCCCCCACCCGCACCTCGCCCCCCACATGACGGAGCTCACGACCACACCGCTGCCGCTTCCCCTACTGGCTAGGACTGAGCCGCTGGAGCTGCAATTGGATTATTGGCTGGTATGATTTTTTTTATTCAATTTAAACTATTTGAGGCTAAGCTACTGGCTGGGCAACTGTTTACTAGCAACTAGCAACAACTTTAAGGCTGGACAACTGGCTGCCGCGCAACGTGTCGCGGGTTCGATTCCCACACGGAACACTCTGGGTGTGATGTGTATGTGAATTTGTATGTTTGTAAACTCAGCCACAACACAGGAGAAAATGCTAGTGGGTCAACGGTTCAATAAAAAAAAATAAAAAAGTATATTCTCCCTCCCTATATATTAAAAACAAATATATAACAAAGTAGGTTGAACCTATGGGTTCACTCGTGACGAATCCATTCGTTTATTTGTAATAAAAAGTATCCTATTATAATTCTGGTAAATCCGAAAATATGGGTAAAAAGTTTCATGTTGTAAATTAAAGTAGTTTCTGCGTGAAAACGTGACAATGTGGGGTACTGTCTGTCGGCTGCGCATTGTCGTCGAGACGCGTACGCTGCTCATAAATAAGAGTCCCGTTGTGCCCTGAAACTGGTAGAGCTTTATTTAGTTGCTTCATATGAGTAAGTCGTAATATTCAATAAACTTAGTGACTATTCAAAAAAACATTCCCTCATATATACTTATTTATAACTAGCTAATCTCGCGCGATTTCACCCGCTGTTCGGCTCCATTTAGTCGTAGCGTGATGTTTTATAGCCTATAGCACCCAGGAACATTGTAGCTACCTATCAGTGAAAGAATTTTGGAAATCCGACCAGCGGTTCCAAAGATTAATTACTCCCTAAATACAAACTTACAAATTTTACCTCTTTATAATATTAGTATAGATTTTAGTAAGTATAGTAATGAGTAATAATGTCTCGTCCAGGTGCCAGGCCGGCAGACGGACGGCCCGGACAGTAAGGTGACGGTGAAGGCGTCGTTCCGCGCCCTGCACGTGACGCGACAGAACGCGCATCTCAGCATCACGTACCTCACCAAGGAGAAAAAGCAAAAGAGTTAGTATTATTTAATTAAACTTGTTTATATATTTATAATATTTTTTTTAGAAGTCTTCTGCTTTCGATTTACACGTCTTTACTCTAGATAAGTCCCGGGACCAAATACTGTTAATAGACATAGATATACATATCCCGGGATTTAAAAAACTTATGTTAGTTACTGTAACATCCCTACAATGTTTAGATAATTGCTGATGATAGTTGCTTACTCAGCAACCCCATATAATTGCTGAAAAGAGTTGCTTATTCAGCAACCCTGATTGAGCTCTTGTACAACGGCCAGCTAGCCAGTCTGTTCGGGTCAGACCACCATCCAATGCAGATGTTTACCGATATTTAGATAAGTCAATATCCCTGTGTAGTCCGGAGACTCGGGAAGGGTATTAAATATTTTTTTTAAACCCTTCCCCAGTCTCCGTTTTAAAAGTACGTACCGTTGATAGATTTCGCTGAAAGAATTAGAAGTTGGATTCAGATAATATACAATTTATGTCAAAGTCTCTTCTCAATTCCGCTGAAAATAATGATTGCCAAAAACAGACCTAAAAATATTTCAAAGAAATCTTTAATGTGGCAAAATCCGTTTATTATAACAAATTAGTTCCTATATTCAAATTATAATCTAAACAATTGTTCTTCACATTAATTCCAGTAATGCGGCTGGGCAAGAAGAAGGAGAAGACAGGCGAGGCTGAAGTAGGACGCGCGCAGACCGTGGACGGAGTCGCGCGACTCATATGCTCCGCTAAGAGCTCGCATAACGTGCCGCTCAAAGGTAAACCTTATTTTAATGTACTTAAGATTTCATTTCAAAATGCTGGATGTCGGTATTTATGAAAAAATGTTTTAATAAAGATGGCAAATAAGAAAAGTAGCCACTCTCGTGCAGTCACACCCGTAGCTCGGCCCCTTAAGATCGAATCGTGATTATTTATAGTCTATAGGCTTCCTCAATAAATGGACTTATAAAAATAAAATAATGGTTCAATTCGAACCAGTAGTTCCGGAGATTTTCACGTTCAAACATCTATAAAAGATAAATCTCATCACAGGATATCAAACGTTAAATTCAAATTTGATTGAAGTGGCCGTGCAACGTGCCTCGGTTCATCCCGCACGGAATTTGTGTGATCTACAAATTGTTTTCCCGGATCTTGGTGTAGTGTACGACAAAGGACGAAATGTTAGTTTGTGTTATAATCGTTATTTATGTTTGTCCTCAGTATACATAGACGGCACGGAGCTGAACGGCGTGAAGTTCTTCCAGCTATCTACACAATGGCAGACCCACGTGAAAACGTTCCCCGTCGCCACGTGCGGCGCCCCGCTGGCCCCGCCGGAGTCATAGGACGCTCAAGGCCTACTCCCCGCTTCTATTCTACAGGCCCCCCGGGCCCCGGGTCTCTGGGCCCCGCAGGCCCCATTAGCGCGCTCGCCCATCTCCGGCCCCGCTCGGAAACACGAAGCGAAGCTACGAATGAGGCTCTAAACTTAGTCCTACGTACCGACAAATGTATCGTATAACGTTTATTTATTAAGCTGTCAAGCTGCCATGTTATAGCGTAGGAGACGCCTTCTGTTATGTATCTTGAGTTCGTCCGCGTTATACCAAGTTGTCGATGTATTCCTGTAGCAAGTAGCCCGCCATATACTCGCACGCCGCGCGCCTCGGCGTGCCATTCAAGCTACATAATAAAGGCTCAAACGTTACTGTATCGTCATAGTCATTCAATCATTAGTTATCGTATTTAATATATTATTATTATTAATGTAGTTGTTATCTGTGTACTCAGTATATATCGAGAAATAATGGTTCGTGACATTTCCAATATGTGTATGTAATATAGGTTAGTGTGTGTGCGTGTGTGTGAGCTTCGCATGACTGTGTGTGAACTTTCAACGAATATAAGCTTACGTGTAGCCAAAATTTCGCCGAATTCCGATATTTGTGTGTCGGGTGTCGGGTGTCGGGTGTTTGTAAGAGGAGCTCGTGTCGGCAGTGCACGGTGCGAGCCAGTGATAGCGTAGTATTACTGGAGCGAGTATCGTCGGCACATATCAGCGTAGGTTCGGTTCCAGTGTTGTGCGCGATTTTATTTTTGATCTGTGATTCGTGAATGCAGTTTTTTTTAATATCGTAAGGCGTTGTTGCAAGTCATATTTTCGAGTAATTTTTTACACGAGCGCAGCTAACAATGCGTTGTCAACATTTATAATTTTTTACGGCATAAAATGAAATGTAGATTTTTACGTAAACTTGATTAATTTTTAAATTATTGTAGAGGTGACATGTTGGATCTTCCTAATCGCTTGTACTTGCATAGATTGAACGATGTCTTCGATTCACTTACTTTGTGAGCGAGCCAAAATGTTTTAGTATTTTTAACCTGAAAATTTTGAAATTAACTCCGAGCCAATTTGGAACATTTCTATTTGGGCTAGTTTAATTTTGTAGCGGTAACAGTAGAGGGCGTTAGATACCCCGCAGGCCAACGACTGTCTCATGATATCATAGAGTTAGTTAATAATTCTCAAACTTTACATATACTACGTGTAATACTTAGATATAGCTGTGTGTTACTCTGATAATATGTGGCTGTGTAAGTATAATAATTGCGAACAGTTTCGACGGCATCTTACAATCGAATATCAACTTTAAATCTACGAATATAAGTTCCAATGTGGGATTTCGCTGAAATTGATATCGTATAAGGCTTCGTGTCTCGTTTATTCTTTATTCATAAACATTTTATCGATGTTAGAAATGTTGGTAGAGCCTAAATAAAAACTTTTTCGACGTTATTTGACTAAGGCGTTTGGATAGCGAGACCGTTGCTATCAGTAACATAGGACTTCCAAATATTATGATCTTAGATCCACATACATATTAAAAATATATCGTTTTAATATATCGACATATCGGTACTATGCTATAAAAGTAAATTAATATATCTATGACATATTATCGTGGTTAAAAATGTAGTTGTTTAATGATATATAATATTATTCGCTTCAAATAATAAAAGAGTATATTCGTGGTAATGTTAAATAGAATATAATTTTGATTTTGATTATTAATTTAATGTAGCAAAGAAATTTAATGAATAATGTGCTTTTAAAATGAATGTCTAGGAAGAAATGCCAAAATAAATTTAACTCGTATATCTAAGGGAAACCGATCATGCGCGTGCGCATGTTTGATTATAATGGAATTATTAGCAACTACGGTTATTGAATACAAAAATTAGTTGCCCATTTAATATTAATTATGAGGGAAAATGCAATGATTAATCTGAGTCGAGCTTCGATAATCTGATTTTTAGAATGAATTCAGATTTTCTTATATTACCGATGTAGTTGGCAAAAATTTTATTTTATTAAAATTCCTTTTCAATTTCATTTATTCTAGTCTATTGTGTGGGTTTCGAAATATTACTGGAGATAAGCGCTCAAGTAATACAACTCAATACTATCAATTTGAGTGGCACAGTCCACTCATTCAGTTATCTACTAAACATCTCAGATCAAGATATTTAGAAGGCTTATGTTACTGCTCTGCCCCGCACACGAAAAGTATTTCAACGCCAAGCGAAATTGTTAATAGAGACGTCATTTTACTCTTGAAATGAGTTTTGGCATACTTCGTTGTTTTCTCCAGCTGATTAAAAAATAAATTCTTTCAACTCATTTAAATAATCAAAAATACATAATTTTTTCGAAGTGACTTATAAAAAAAACTATTTTATTATAAATATAATGGCGTCACAAGCCAGTATGTCTTACAATGTTTTTTTTTTTCAATGTTATGTTTCTATAATATTTTTAGTCAATTATAATATTTTTTTGTCATTTTATTAAAAGTACTGAATTGACTAGTTGTGAGAATATAATATATATATCGCTTGCCATACAAAAATTAAATAATTAATGTTCTCAATCCCAGTTTTTGATGATCTATTATCTCATTCGGTTAGCTTTGAAATACTGTTTGTCGGGGCTCATTTGCTCCCACGGATAACTGTGACAATAGTTCGCGTAATTGTACGCTTTTCCCAATAATAACCACGTTTTTATTTTTAAATATACGCTCTTAATATAAATCGTATTTAAATAGCAGTAGGCCTGTTTACCATTTTAATAAATATTTAACAGTATACTTATTCGAACTTTTTCGTGTACTGTTCTGACATGTTTTACGAACGAATTAAATAGGTAATTGGAATTTTGACAATACACTAACGGTGTGAAATGCTCAGCTTGTCTCATATGATCGTAATAATACCTTACGAATAGTTACTATCGTTAAACATGCTACATTTATTAATAATAAAACTTGAAATAACTGAGAAAAACTTGTAGTGATCGGAGTCGGCTGTGACGTCACAGCGACGCGCACGCTGCTCATGAATAAGAGTCCCGTTGTGACTTGAAAGTAGTAGAGTACTACTATTTTAAATCAGTAGATGAAGATGCATAAATCTACCTATACCTACCCTTAAAAATAAAAAGCGTTTTGGTCAAAATTTTTAATAATGTGTTAAGATTAATAGCCAGTGCATCAGGCAAATACCTATTTACCTACATGCTTTGAACTAGAAACATGTCAGAACAACACAACAGATGTTTAATAGTCTCAGTAACAGTTTTAATGTAAACTTGCGCAGTACCGTGTGTTTTCATATATTTGTCAAAATATTTCTTTTTACATCTACATTTTCCAATAATTAACACCCTGTATATAACATAAAATTGCCATGCCTTCCATAAGATTTCTAATAATAATCGCCATGTTCTTCAACTTCTAAGCTATGGTATATTCCTAGTAAATTTTAATCTGCAAAACGTTTGTAGGCTTGCATAGCTTGATAGGTCAAAGACAAACACACACCGATATTAAAAATGGACTATTTTGACAAATAAATGAAATCATACAATATATCTGTGTGTCATATCAAGTCGCTTCTATGTTGTATAACTATGTAAAATAAAAGTACGGACTAACTTTTTATCATTAATATTCTCGGGTCATATATTATAGTGACGGCCCATATTTTCTAATATTCCACAAAGAATAATAATTATGCCAGTTAGACAAGTTTCGTATTACATATGAATAATCTAAGTATACAGAAACGTGATTGAATTTGTAAATGATTTAAATTGAATGTGTACTGAAGATACTTACACCCGGTTTCCGAAAGGCCGATCACTGTTAAAATCAATTTAATCTCTTGTAAAATTAACTAATCTCCTGTTAAATCTCTTGTCAAGTCATCTGATTGGTTGATGATAATTTAGTCAACCAATCAGATGACTTGACAAGAGATTTAACAGGAGATTAGTTAATTTTAGCGTTGACAAGCCTTTCAGAAACCAGGTGTTAGTGTAAGTATCATCGTAAAAGGCTAAAGGCTACCTAAGTATCATCGTAATGCAATAGTTTCGTATTAAATGTTATGAAAAATATTAAGTTTTATTTCCGCGAGAAAAACTAAACTTTGTCGCGGAACTAAAACTAGATATTTTACATAACATTTAACGTCATGGGTTTCCGCAAAGTAACGCCTGATTCTTATCGTCTGATAAATTATCAATAGTTTCGTAGTTTATTTAGTTAAAAACGTATTGTTAAGATGGTTTAGTACAGTTGTACCTATTAAAAAACAATATCATGCTTCAATTAATTAAAATCCACATACTTACTTTTATTTTTTTGTAGCAATTTAAAAAAAATAAGTAACCTATTTGACTCTAAAACATTATGCAAAAGAAAGAAAGAAATACCATTTATTTATATGACGTTACATGCAGCGTAAATTACAGTTTATAAATTTAAATTTAAAATTGAACCTTATTATTGAAACATTATTTTTACGATTCAGGTACCTTACTTTTTGAGTTAGATGAAATTTAATGCAACGCAATACACTTAGTATCTCAAAGAGTACGTTAACTAAAATCATTCACAGATTCAGTCACATCCTGTATACGAATGTAATAGTATTAGCAATGTTTATTATTTTCATGTATGTATTTATGTATGTTTGAATGTTTTTAGTTTTTTTTTTTAATTCGGGGACATATTATTGGCCAATGGAAGAATTTTAATAATTTGTGTCCTTTTAAAAGCTACTTCTGTTGTTTACCAATAGAATCGTGTTTATAGAGTATTGCTGTCCTATTCTATAGTATAGGAAATGATAAGGATGGAAGAACTAATTTACGTCTGAGATTGCCTTGTCTGTTTCGCTCTTCAAATGTCAGACTAAGATAGCAATATTCTAATTTCGTTTCTATTGGTTGAAAAGAGGGGTAGTGAGATTTTACCCTATAAAAACTAATGTGAATTTCGTTAATAAAAAAATAATTTACTTTATGTTTAGTGTATCCTAGCGATGAGATGTTTTCTTTTTTTCTATATTTTGGATAAGCGTTCTATCCTTAAATTTTGTATACCAAAAATTATTCCGTTATATATTATGATCAATTCTAATTTTGTATCGCCGTGACCGTAAAAATATAGTAAAAAAATATTATTAATGAAAAATATAGCTTTGAATTGAAAGGCAATCTAATGGCAAACACTAGTTGAAACTTAGGTGCAATAGTTTGAGGCTTAAACCTATAAACTTCATGCCGAAATAAAAGACAAGAAAATGTTACTGTCAAGCAAAAATCAACTGTTATACCTTGACGACATAGTTGAAATTTGACTAACAAAACGAATAAAAAAGATCATTATATTTTTAACTCTATGACATTGAGTTAAGGTACTATTTTCAACTAATGTTTGTCTGCAGAACAAACGTTAAAGCAATAAGTCTCCCTAGCTTTCGTTATCGGCTTAGCCAAACGGATCCATATAATGACATTATCTTTAATTATTAAGTATTATTAATTCATTATTTCGTTTTAATTCATAACATTATTTTTATCTAACATGCTACTCTGTTACTTATGGTTAAATTATAGTACTTGCTATTAAAATTAATAGAGTATGTAATATAATATAATTTAATAATTTACTGGTCAAAAGAAAATGATTAAAAATCTATGCAATAATATAAAATGTTTGATAGAAAATGTCTTAAATATTCAAAATGCGTTTTTAAATTTGTGTATTTTTTATGTAGGTATTCTAAAATTTAATCATAGGAGTGTTAGCATGTTTTAAGATTTTTATTAAATGTAAAATATTTTATTAAATGGCGGGAAATATAGTAAAACTCGAAGGCACAACAATTTGTAGCTATAAAAACTCCATAACCTACAACTGTGGTAACTAACATTTTCCCGCCAAAAAAAACTATTATTTGATCTCATTACTACTGCTGACTGAGAATTCATTTGGCACATTTCTATATTACAATGAAATTAATGAATATATTAGATTATATTTATTTCACTAATGGAGCTTGTAAGCCATCGTCATTGTGTATTAATGTATTTGTATTACTTTGTAACCTAATCATCACAAATTGTTATGTCCATCTGTAATGGCCAAACAAACTTATCTTAGTGCTACGAGAATTTCATTTAAGTTGAGTTAATTAGTACAAAATATCTTACATTTTATGTTTCAACAAAAAACTGTTTGAAAATTCAATGCATTATTTACATTAGTGCAACACAGACTGTGCAATAATGTGAAAACTTCTTGAGAATTGAAACATACATTTAATTTGACTTGTAAGTCATTAAAATATGATTTCATTACGATATTTTTAAGTAATGTGATGAGATTTATTATTTTATCATAATTTGCAAGTATAATTTGTATTTATTGTACAAATAAACATTTTGCATTAAAACACGAGTTTTTTCTTTTTAACAAAATAGTTTATTTGATTTTAATCAACAATAGTTTCTTTACAGATAAATAAATACGACATAATAATGTCCTTTTGGTAACTGCACATTTTTTATATATTTTATATAACATATTATCTACCTAATTACGAAAATTACAAATTTATAGATCACACACTTGTACCGTTAGTATAACAACAATCCCTTGAACAAAAATACAACAGAATAATACTAAAAAATTTCAAAAACTACAAAAATTTATAAGATGAGATATAATAAAGATATATATAAATAAAGATGATATATAAGATGAGTGGTCATTCAATGTCAATATTTGTAGGCCGTATCAGACTCATCACTTTATAAATGACTTAAATAATAAGAGTATAATTATGGTGTAGCAACATTATTACACTAAAGTGACCTAAAAAAAGTTACATTTTCCTGTATACCTCATATAAATCCGCTAATTATAAAGGGCAGGTGATTAACATACCATATTTTTTAAGATTTTGTGCAATTCTTTATCTTTTATTGTGGATTTTCGAGTCAAATTTATTTAATCAGAAAACAGATATGCTTCAACATTTGTGCTTATTCTTAAATATTTAGTAACCCTCAAATATTAGAAATTGGTCCCTCAATCCATTCTCCCCTCCTATGCCTCCCTCAGGGAGGATATAGACCAAGCCATCAGCCCCCTTTTTGGGGGAAAACTCGTAAAGATTATTGTTACTCTGCGCTAGGTCATACAAGTTCCAGACAGATAGGTATTTGGATTTTCCATGTCTGGAAAGTACATAGACATTTTTCTGGTCACTGATGTAGTCATCCCCGGGGTCATTTACAATAATAATGCCACATACTAGAGCCCAGTGAGCTGTGTGACCATTCTTTAGACATGGTGAGTGGTTGCAGTCAGCATCATATCTGGTTTTAGAATAAAGGAAATTTTTATGCTCTTATATTTTTTTATGTTATTGTTACTGATGAAAATACTTCCATCCATATTATTAGTACTTATACATATACCAAGGAAAGTTAGAAGTCAAAATTATTGTAACATCATAGTAAGCTCGAAAAATGCTACATGCAAAGATAAATGATAAATTATGAACCTGGTGGTTTAACAAAATCATAACAACATCAATTAAATTCATTTTACAACATTGAGCAATTAATACTGAAAAGAATTTCATTTTTTTTAAATAACAGAAATGGCTTGAAAAAGGATACGGAACTAAAAGAACAGCACCATTAAGAAGTCTTTCAATAGTCTCCGAGCTGTACAAACCTCCTTGTTTCAATGTGCAGTTAACATTATCAATCTCAGCTAAGCTGTAGGCTTTCTCTGTCAGTTTCACCATATTTTTACAGCTGAACATTTCTCCATTGCTTGTGTAACCCTCCAATTTCGCGATACTTAACAATTCATCAGGTGATGCTTCTCCATTTACTGCCATTGACAATGCAACTAATCCACAAGTTGGACCTATCTGCAATATAGATTCAAAATATCTATATTTGTATTTAAAAGGAGGTTTTTCATAACAGATTCTGTTTTTAAAACAAGCTTCTCTCAATTCTGGGTGCTCAGATGCCCAGGTGCATATTTCTGGATCAAAACTTGGTTGGTTTCCTTCTCCGTTTTTTTGTACATTCGTCGGTGAATTGATGTTAGGCAGTGTGGGTGGAGGAGGCGGAGGTGGTATAGTACACATTTTAATATAATTATAACATCTATCTATTAAAGCTCTGTAAAATATTGAAACTTATATAACAATAACAAAAATAAAATAGTATTAAACAACTTCAACTTATCATCACTAATTTATAAACTTAATTATTATAAAACTATAGTGTCCTGGTTCATTTTCTTATTATTTTTGTAATTTTACATTGAAATTCTCATTATTTTTTTTGTTTAATTTTAAAGCTGATAATGTTTTGACTGTTTATACGTCAAAAAATACGACGCAATGACAGCTACTGTTACTGATGACAGTGACATGTGTTATCATTAAAACATGTAAAAAAGGGTCATTAAAAAACTGACTTCACGTCACAGTAGATAATAATACGTTACCATTAACTGCAAATTGTACAAAAAAACAATGGAATACAAAAAAAAAGAACAATAATCATAAAATCAACAATTTTTAAATTTTTGCTTTTAGAGTTTTTTTTAAACAGGTACATAGTATGTCCTATCTAGAATGCTAATTATTGACACAAAAAAAAATTATGAAATGGAGCGTTCCGGTAAAACGATAGGAGTCGGTTTTCTATTTCGGTCTAGTTCTGGAAAAAAACTTTTCTTGTATTAAACACACGGTGAGAAAGCCAAAGAATCTCAAAAGCTACCTACATGGGGAGCTTCTTGTCTGGACCTATCTGTGCTGATAGGGTGACAATTGGTGCGGTACGATGGAAACCTTCATGCGCACCTATTGGTTTAGTTTGGCTTTAATTTTTATATGTAGTTAAGGCTTACAGGACAGTTAGCACTGAGGCCCTACTTGTAGGATTACCTCCCGTCGATCTTGAGGTGCAGCGACGCACGTGCTGCTTTGTATTACAACACGAGACAAAACTTTTCTGCAAACTTTTTAGCACAATGCAATTGAAACAAAATTTCAAGATTATTTAAGCCACTTGCGGACGAAACGAGAGTTCGTTACTGAATGTCAGTGTAGATGGGAATCTTCTCTCACGGGCCGCCACTTTTATCAGTTTTTTCCATCTGTAGAGCGGCTGGAGAAGTCATGGTTAGAGGTCGTGTAGCCTAGATTCTCACGAGTCATGGCAACTTTAAAAGCAAATTATTTTCATTTTGATACCCCATGGTGCCAATGTTTTAGCGGGGCTAAGCGCAATGAGGCACTGCGACCTCGGCCCAGAGCAGGAGAAGGAACGGGGGGTTTTTGGTCAGTAAGAGTCTGACACTCTCTCTCGCCTTACCCTGGGCGGGAGTAGTCATTGGATGATTTTCCCCTGACAAAAAAAAAATGGTGCCAATGTTCGACAGCGGATCTGCAATACGAGCAGTTCACCCAATATATACTCCGGGAGTGTAGTCTCTAGCAATACGAACGTAACATAATGTTAGATATAATTTAATTTAAATGTCTCAACTGGTGAAGTTTATTATCAGACCTTGTGGAATGTAGACCATGCGTTTTTGCTATATCTATTACGGGAAACAATTATTGCAGTTCACACGTAGGTCTCATTACAATTAGAATACTTCCCGTGGTGTTTGATGACTGGGCTTCTAACAGTTGTGCAGTCTCTTCTGTGCCTTTAAAGCCTAAGTCATTCTGTCTCCTGCATTAAATTTACCGAGGGAAGTGGAAACTATTTCGTTTTTTTCTTCTTCTCAAATAATAATTTCTGTTTTAATTCGTTGCGGGATCCAAGATAGTCATTCATGTCCCTGGGACGCGCCGGATTTCAGTGTCCCGGTGTTTTCATGGTTGTATCTACAGTATCTTCTGTAGATCCTGGCTTACAGGAGTTGCAGCTGCAGCAGTGTAGGTTGCGGCGGACTTGTCCCATAAAAAATATATAGATAAATATATATCGTAGAATTGTTAATTTACATAATTCGTTGTCTACTTTAAACGATAGTTCATGTGACTCGGTTTCTATTCATGGAAAAATAAAATATTTTATGGCAATTCATGGCTAAAAATTATTGATCTTTTGACCTTATTTTTGCTGTTTAGTCTCAAAAGAACTACTTCATTGAACGAAGAAGATTGAAGCATAGAGTCGTTCAAGTTGAGGGCGTGGTAAGGTTCTTTCGTTCTTTGTTCTTTTCCATTCAATTCAAGTTCGTTCTTTCATTCGTTTCGTGTAATTTATTCTGACAGCTGTTGAGTAGCGCGAGCTGAGAAGCGCATTGTAAAAGTTAATTGTTTTAATTGTAAATTAAAAGGGAAACAGTCTGCTTTTCGATATTGTGGACCCGGTTGGACGAGTCCCTAATCCATCATGTCGGAAACGCGAAAAAACCATCTCACCATAGATGGAGGGCAGGTGAAAGAAGATGAACACGTCGCCTCCTACAAGCCTATTCCTGAGTCCGATGGAGGTATTTCGATAGTTTTGACTTATTAATTCTTGTAAAATCAATATTAAAATTTTATTGTTGTATATATATAGCGACCCTGTCATAAATTTGCAAATGGTTGTGGTGGGATAAATTTGCAATTCTTAAATATCATTTCAATATGTCGTCATTTTCGTTATAACTGAATAAGAACTAGTCTTATTTAAATATAAAACCTTGATTGCTGTTTCCTTTATCAATTTTATCATGTCATGACGTTATCAATGAAAGGCACAGATAACAAGGTCGACAGCAAACGTCAAAGCCAAAATGTTAACCGACTAAAATGAAATGTCCAAAAACCCCTATTTTTCAGCTAAGTGTAGACTTTTTACTATGTAATTTTTGTGTGTTTTAATTATTTTGATATAATTTTATTACAGTTTTCATCGATATAAATTTATAACCTGGTTCAATTGTATTTTTCTTTTAAGAATTCGTTTAATATTTTGTACGTAGATGACTTTCTCTCTTGGTCGGGTTATAAAGCGCTTTATTCGCCGCGGCAGTCAGCGCCATTTTGTTCTCGTCCGCTGAATGATGCAAGATACAAGTTTGTTTGCAATATTTGAACGTTAATTTGTATCAAGGATTTCCTCAACTCGATAAAACTCGAAGGAATTGAAGAAGACATCAAGAAAATGAGTGGTAAACATATTTTTTGGCTTTTATCTTTGAGCTCAGACAAGTGGTAACCCAATCTATTGAAGTAGATGAGAAACTTCCTGCAAATTCAATTCACTTGCAAAGGACCTCTATTTGAATGGCCCGCCTGTTATAAATTGGTTAAGTAACTAACTACCATTTAGGTCTGAGAATCAAATGCTTGTACAATCAGTCTTTTGTCTGTGAGTTAGGAAGACTATCACACCAAACTTTATTTTCAGCTGAACCTGTTGAGTATTTGGAGACTGAAGAGGTGTATATGCAGTTAAACCAAAATGAAATAATGGAAACAGAGCCTGCTGACGATATAGATGACCACTGGGAACATAACAGCATAAAAATGCTTTTAAATCTTTATCTGCAGAATGTTGACAAGTTCCGTAGTCCTAAAGTCAAGAAGAAAAATGTGTGGATTGATATAGCTAATGCTGTAGGAAAAGGCCCAGACTGTTGTGACAAAAAATTTCGAAATCTGAAACAAACATACATTAGATTACTAAAGAAAAGGAATAGAAATGAGGTTGTTGTAGTAAAATGGCCATATTTTGAAGTTTTTGAGAAGATTTATAATGTGAATGGTGAATACCAGCCAGAAATACAGCAGAGGATACAAGAGGCGAGCACAGAGAGTGTGACCAAAGCATTATTGTCTATAGCTGAGCCTTCGACTTATGAGCAGGATGTCCAAGAAAATGGGGAGTCATCAAATGGACAAAGTGAAGAGTCTAAAAGAAAATTTAATAGAAGAAGATATGCAGACTTTAGGAAAATAACTTTAGAAATGAGGAACAGACAGAGGACAGTAGAAGAGAAGTTAGATAGATTAATAAATATAGTACAAGAATCAAATAGTATACAGCGGGAAAGAAATAGACTGTTCCAACAATTCCTTGACAACTTACATTCGAATACTTAAAAGTTACATCATTTTTATTGTTTAAAAGTTTGACTCCTGGGTAATAAAATCATAGATTTTATTCTCAGGTCATGGGTAAATAATGATTGAGGTTTTTAACTCAGAAATCTCAATAGTTCATTTGATGCATGTATTTGAGAGCATTAATTAACCTTGCCTCTTATCAAGTGGAATTTAAGCAGAACTTCTCATGTGATGTCATAATCCAATTATTTTATTCTAAGTATGCCATTGTACCTATATGTTCTTCTCCATCGTAATCAACACTCTGGAACGAGCAAATACCTTCACTAAGAGGACTGACCGACAGACTGACACTATATCTTCAAAATTTTGTTTGACATTCAAAAGAATGGGAATTAAAAAAAAAATCAGATGACTGAAATATAAAATGATAATATAAATGAAACTGTAATATTTAGTGTTGTGTAACTGACTACTTGACAATGAAACACAGATAAATTCAATTTATGAGGTCTCTTTGCCTGTTAAAGTCATAAAATGGCTGGTTAACCATTAAGTATGGTTTAGTTTCCAAATATTACAAGCTGCTTTTGAAGAAAATGTTTAAAATAAGTGAAGAATTTTGGGTTTTGTGGGTGTTGTAATCTAAACTATGATTTAAATATTGTTATATATTTGTGCCAGATTTTCTAAGTCAAGGGTGATTTATTTACATGGAATGCGTAATTAATAATTTTTGATGATGAATTGTTTTATAAAAAAATAAATTTTATAATGAAACCATTTTCTGGACTTTACATATTTTATTTATAGATACAGGGAAATCCCATTTGTTTATGTTAAAAGTTTATTTTCCTGTTTACATGAATTTGGCTCCAAGACTATTAAGACTTCAAGAGCATTGGTTTATGAAAAGGATAAATGTTCATAATTCTAACTAAAACAAGCATTACATTTGTCCTGGAATTCTACAAATGTGGTTTTCAGTACATTTTATTTATTTAGTACCTATTCTCGCGTGGTACCACCCGCTGCTCGGCTCCTACTGGTCGTAGCATGTATTATAGCTTAATAGCCTTCTTTTATAAATGGACTATTCAAAACAAATTATTGTTAAATTTGAACCAGCAGGTCCAGAGATTAGCGCGTTAAAATAAACGAACTATGAGGAATAACAATTTCCTATTTGCTTTACAGTATTTGTACAAAATGGGGACATAGTAATGTCTGAAAAAACAAATCATTCACTTAGTCCTGTTACACAATGTTTCTAGATAAAATAATATCTGACTTGGTTGTGATAGGAACGCCAAACGAAACTGAACTCGAAGAATTAACACCTTTTTTTCGCGTGCGTAAACGGAATGTCATTAAATTATTCATTCTGGGTGGGACGATAAAGAATTTCATCCTACTGACTAAAGACAACCCTATTCAAACTCCTGCTTTATGCTACGGAGAATCATATACTCTCGATCCTGCGTGCGGCCGAACGTATCTTGGCGAGTCTGAAGTTAGCCGATTAGCTGCGCAGTACACAATTTTGTTCCTAAAAGATCCATTGCGCAGACAAACAGCTAACTGCAGACTCGCCAAGATACGTCGGCCGCACTGTAACTGCGCTAAGTGCGCTAACCTAACAGACCTGCCAGTTTTATAATGCAAGTGCAAACTGTAGTACCGTGGTATGCTTTTACCACGAAGTTGTATTATAACAAATTAAAGGTTATATGCTGTCGCACCTAAAATACTTTACTAATTTTGATGTAATTCATCACAGATTGAAACTGTAGTCCCTAGATGGCAATAGGTACATAATCGTCAACAAAGTAGGTACCTAGCTACGTAGGGCAAAATTAGTTTCAAAATAAAGGGAAACAGACGAATAAACATTAATTTTAATAAGTCGTTAATCAATTTTATAAATAATTGTATAATACCTAAAAATAGTATCAAATAAACGCGATAACAGTTTAACGATAGTGTTATGAAATCTATTTCTGGCTGTTTAGTTGTCACAATACACAGCTACATACCTTTGCGGTAAGGTTCTTAGAACTATCATTCGTTGCTAATTTTTGTAAACATGATCTTCATATTACCACTACCACAGTCACGCCTGTGATATCACTGGTCTTCAAACCAAGCCACGATTCTATTGTACTTGATGTGTTTTAATTTTCACTTGTATATTACTGTAAAATCGACTATTGTTCTTATTCAAGCGCATTTTTGAGTGCTTTCCAAGCTATTGAGTGGTGCGTAGGTGAGTTTAGGATAAATGCATATAGTTTTCTTGCTTTTCCTGCTTATTTTTGTAAAGAATATGAGGCCTTCATAAAAAATATTTCGTGGCTATTTCAACAATAGATATAAAAATAGTCTTTGCTGGTCTACTTTCTTTAATAGCGCTAATTTTCCCAAGTCATTGCAGATGCTTGTTTGATTTCCCTGTTTTACCTTTGAGTCCTTAAATTTTGAAATCGATTTTCTGTTAAAAATAAGCCTCTCCATATTCATTATCAAACCAATGAGTTCAATCTTCAGTTCTCCGCATCTAGGAACTGCCAAACACCATACACCGTACAATTAACCAATTATTCCGGGTTTTAGTACATGTCTCATTGCCTTAATGCGTTTAGTAAAAAACTAAACCTTGTAAAGCCAGAACAACTAAATTAGTAGACAGTTGGTCTAATTTGTACAACCCTTCCTAGTTTTCCATTACCCTTTTTTCTACAGCGATTAGGTTACACCACGGAATCTGCACTAATCACATTGTCACATTATTTGAAAAGCAAGGTCATTGTAATTTGCATCTTGAAATCGGAAGTTTACATAGCAATCTGTATAACAAACAAGTCGTGCTTGGTATAAAGTTAAGAGGCCCCTTACTGTAGGTATTATGGAGATACACACAGAGCCCAAAAATTAAAAGCACAAAGTACTGTATAGGTAATGAAAAACCCGAAAACTGTAACTTCGTTATTCATTTGTTTTACTCCAACAGAAAGTTTGAAAGTCCGAAAAAAATTGTCTGTTATTTTATTTCTATTAGAATATTTCACGTCCCTTTATTGAACGGATTAAATTCTCAAAGGATTAAAACGTTTGGCAAAGAGCTATTCTCTTGATAGCTCAGTCACTTTGTGGAATTAGGTTACTCGCGGTAAATAGACTGAGTAAATGTTGGATAGCAATTTCGTAAAGAGTGCCAAGTGTCCCCCTAATCTATTGTCAACATTTAAGAGGAGGAATAGTGAGAAAATTAGATTATCTTGTTGCTAAAGCTATAGCGGTTTTTTGGGATGATATTATCAAAAATGTTTTGAAGAGTTTGCGCAGCTTTGATGAGGATGGTGGCGTTGAAGTACCTGTGTGCCTGGAATACCTTTGCTCCGAGTAATATAAATAAATAGAACTGGTGAAAATTTTAAAGAGTATTTAATAAAGACATCCTAATTACTTCTCAGTTTAGATATATCGACACTTACAGATGAAGATAGTTAGTAAGCTATTTGTTTAAAAACTATTAATAGCCTAAGTAACAAAGTAATTAACTTAATCATCGTATTAAGAGCCTGGAAAAGGTCTGGTTTAATCTTTATCGGAATAAGTCGTTCACAAATGTGTTTGTTTGTCCATTTAGTGTGAAGCCATTATTCCATTAGGTGTAAACTGAGACATTTTACCCACTTCGAAGGTAGTGATCGAGTGGTCTTGGAGCGGATTGTGTGTGGTTCTTGTTATTGTGTATTTTTTCGTTGACACTATCGGTCACTTCGGGGAATGTAATATCAATAGCACTGGAAATATAGTTTCTTTGTACGGACAATACTTTCAACAAGTAAGTGCAGTCAGCGTGTTTCTTATTCGTATACTAAAGGTCTACGACCTAAAATTCGAGTGAGCCAAAAATGTTAACATAAATAAAAATACATAACATTAAGCATTCTTCATCTTCCAACGTACATCCACAGCCACATAATGCGAATATTTTTTGTAACCCCAAAACCAGCCTCATTGCATTGCTAACTTCCGAAATCAGGTTCCAATACAAAAAGCTTGCCCCCGCTGAGTTTTCGGAACCGATTTCATCATGCACGAGCATTCTCGGTCCCTATAATTTTTAAATACTTCATACTACATCTACTTGTGTGGGTACTCCTACTTAATATAAGGGCCCTGCACTTCCGTACGATTGTAGTCGTAATTTTCCGTTCGAGGGCTCAGCATCGAAGTTTTAAAGAAAGTGAGTGCTCGAACTTTCATTAGAAAGCTGTTAAAAATTCATTAATGGGTTCACAGTGAAAATAACTTGTTACATGTTTAGTTTGTACTTAAAACGGCTGTTAGTTGCGTGCGTATTTATATTTAACAATAATAACGACCATTTTGACCCTGGGTAAAAAGGGTTCTTATAAAAGTAAGGGTGTGACCACGTTGACCTCGTTGGTTCTATGTGAGGGGATTTAGAAGTTATCGGGGTGACATTTTTAGCTCAACAAGGACGGTAGAGACGAGAATAGATCTATCTATTCCAGAATTTAATACCGCTATACGGCAGCCCGCGAGCTGGATCGTTAGTGGGGCAACGTGCTTCGAACGGGTAGGAACAATTCTGACGTAACTTGGACCGGGTTTGGCGACGATTTTCCCATGATTTAAATTGATTTTTGAAGTGTTTCGGTACGTTAACCTTGTAAAAATATTTGTGTCGTTTCAGTGTGATGTGTAGTTGTGCCAAATTTCGGTGTAGCAAGCTGAAGCACGGTTGAATTAGTTGTTCGGTACACGTTTATTATTTATGTGTTAAGAATGTCCAGAAATCTTGTCTCGATTTTATAATTTTGATTATAAATGCATAAGACAATCTTGAAACACTTTGGTCTTATGTCTTCGTCTTCGTTTATGTGAAGTTTGCAGAGACAGATAATACTTTTTTGGAATCGTTGGGAGAAATAAAGCATCGGCATAGTCTAGGGTTACGCTGCGGTTATTTCATTGTAACTATGCCTAGGTACATACATATTGCGGTCATGCGACATCCCAGTTGCCTAGCGGTTAGCGGTGCCTAGTTTATTAACCTGTCTGCATAATTGTTTAGGCCTATAGAACGTCCATTCTATATCTTTAGGTAAATTATATGAAGTTTTTTATGTGGATTCCATTTTCAGTAATATAATGTCGTTTGAAGAGATTTTATTTGGGCACGTTTTTTTAATTTTCATTAACTGCTCTACCGATAGCTTATTGAGACTCTTACACTAAAATATTAAGCTAATTATTCTGCTGTTTAAATTCAAAACGGAATTTGAGTCTCAAGTATGTTTTGGCTTTGATGTTTGAATGTATGCTTTGTTTAAAAACTTAAGTCCAAGCAATCAGCGTTTTATGTCAGAAAAAGTTACTTTATCATGTGCTTCCTACCGGGACAATTTTGGTTCCCATCATAGAGTTTCTCCTTAAACATATTCAGAAGTCTAATAGCTACTGTACCTTCTAGACTTTCGGTCATCAAAATCCAATCTCTCCAAATCTAAGGAGAAACTTTCTCCTGACGGTGCGGAGGAGAAGCTACTGCCCAAAGAAGTTGAGGCCAAGATAGTGACCCGGGTCGACATGGCTGATGCCAAGTATGTGGTGGAAGACCACAGGAACGGAGACGCTAAGATCGAGCTTGATGCTAACAAACGGGTAAGTGGAATTATTGTGTTAAATTTTTACGTATACACTGCTTCTTTGTGCAAAGAGATATCACATGAAGCATGGTTAGCAATCGGCGCCGCCCAGTGGCTCTTGTAACACCAGATAAGTTGCAATTGTGTTGCCGGCCATTTGGAGATTGGGCATGGCGGCTCTCTCGCCGCGCAACCATACAGTAGCCTCCGGTAACTCTCACACGGCGAAACATAACGCAAACGTTGTTTCACGACGGTTTTTTGGGGTTGTGGTCGGATGTGCAACTTTTTTGTTGTTGTCAATTTGTTAAATCATTTTCCTTGTTGATACACTGATCTGCAGGATGTGTTAAAGGCCAAGGTCCTTTTCTATACACTCCTTGTTCCAGTTAGCTAGGTTATTTGCCACACACTGAGTTTAATTATAAAAGATCTGTTGTAGACAGAATTTCGAAGAATTTTTACAAAAAAAAAGCTATTCCCATTTAACGGTAATTTTTACAACATTAATTGTTTATTTTATTAATAACCAACCTTATTGCTTAAGACTTCGACTACCGGTGGTTCCGTGACATTGTACAATCAGGAAAGTAAAAAATAAAAATATTTGTCAATGGAATTAAACGTCAATGTTTATCACGCACTAGCGAACGGTGATATAATAATTTATCGCCAGTCCATTCATTATATAACGGCATTATTTTCCAAATAGTTTGGGGTTCCAAATAAGGTACATGTGATGCAACTGCAGCAGCCAGAACGAATATCGAGAAACAATTTAAAAATGTCCCAAACGCTAAGGGCAGAGGTGTCTTCTTATTTATTTTTTTATAATAGAATTTTTTATAACTGCTCGCTACTCGCTGATGGGGAAGAATCTGTAGATGATCAAGATACTGCGGTTCGTATTTTGCAAAATTTTACCGTTTTATAGCCCAGTCATGACAATTTATGTAGTCGTGATAGACACCATATCTATTCTTTTTCGGTGTCCCGCTCTCCGCTTGCTCCTTTCACATACATCTTAACTTTTTATATTAGTTATTTCTTATCCTATTGCCAATGTCCACGGTCAGCACCGACATACAATCAAATGAAACAATAACAACAAAGTTACAACCAAGTTTGCACCCTAAAACTAAAAAAATACATTATTCTTTAAGAATTTAATAAAAAAGGACAACAGTATTTTTATACTGTTAGATTAGCCATTGTCATGTGATTAATTTGTATCCATAGATTTCAAATAAACAAAGCAATCTAGATCAGCTTTTAAATTACACCTATTGTTGACTAATTAAAAGTCTATTCTAGACATCTTTATTCACGAAACATAAAACGAATACAGGCAGTTGTTCCATCGAATCAATCTACAGAATTATCCAATTTAAATGTTGATTAAAGTACAATGAACAGCGATTAAAGATCGATCTAGATCCGTTTTACAAGTGAAGCACGTCGCTTGTAATAATTGCTGAATAAACTACTCTAGTGGTAGATTGATTGGTTTTGCATCTTCCTTGTAAGATAAAGAAACTGTATAAAATGAATGTATTTCTGTTATAAACATTCATTATGGGATTTTCCATCTCATAAAATCATTATGAATTACTAGCTCTTACCCGCGGTGTTGCTCCCGTCATTTGAGTACCTACCCTACCTACCCTACCTACCTTACCTAACCTACCTAAACTACCTACCCTACCTCCTATCCTATCCTATGTCCTTCTCCTGGCTCTAAACTACCTCCCTGCCAATTTTCAGCTAAATCGGTTCAGCCGTTCTTGAGTTATAAGTGGAGTAACTACCACGACTTTCTTTTATAATATAGATGACGTCATCTCTTTATTGAATTCGAAGTATATTAATCTTGCTTGTATCATAATACAAGCTTGGGTATTGTTCTCAACGTTAATGTCAAAGTCATGGAATTTATTTCAATTAATCCATCCTTATGAATAGGCTCTTTTGAAAAGACAAAGTTGAATTGTCCGTCACTCTGTCCCTCGATTTCGTTTTAATGGAATAGAGTTACCTACATTTTCAGAATACATAAGCTACCTCTTTGCCTAATTTATGTACCGTTTTGATACCGCGAGAGGAAGCGTCAGACTTTCTGACTAAACCACCCCGTTCCTTTCCTTGCGTGTGGTTGGGGCACTGGTATATTTTTTTCCGGAATTTAGTTTCATTGCGTAAAATAAACTCTCATAGTCGTGTTGGCCCGGAGGTTAAGGACCCCGCTTCTTATGCATGAGGGTGTAGGTTCGAAACCTGGCAGTACCAATGTGACTTTTTCCGAGTTGTATGTACTTTTTATGATTATTTAGACACCACTGACATACGGTAAGGAAATCGCCAACACGTATTGAGCGAGCGTGGTGATCAATGCTCTAACCTTCTCCGTGTGAGAAGAGGCCTTTGCTCAGCATTGGACACTTATAGACTGATGATGATACTCTCATATTTATATTTTAACTTTGGATCCGTTTATTTAGTAACACAGCTTCATAGGAAAGCACGTATTAACTAAATTGGAACGCTGACATGATAATATAAACACATGTATTGTGTATTATTTCAATGCAGTAGATACAAATAAATGATATGTCGAGATAAACTATGACTTGTAATTAAAATTAATCACGTACCATCGAGGCGGATTCTATCATGCTTTTGTTTATGGAATTTACTTAAAAGTTATTCAACCTTTTAGGTATATTTTAATTAGATAATACACTGTTTTTGAATTCTATTCCACTGTCAGTTAAGCAGAACAGGTCAAGTGTTATTGGGTTCTTTGAGACAATATCAAAAATCAAAAATCTCAGTCTAGGTTTTTACACAGTATAAAACTGTGACTGACTGAGAAAGACTGAACCTATTGTTTTATAAAAACTTTCGGTCAATTAATCAGTTGGTCCCCATTTATTTATTTAGAAAATTTACATAAACAACATTACAGCTTACGCCATTAAGTTATACTGTTAATTTTATATAAATACTATTATCTTGGTACTTAAAAACTAATTAGGTAATTAAATACAAAAAAATCAATAGAAAATTCTCCCATTACATGGGACTTTACTTGACTTGCAAGAGTTGGTGTTCTGTCCAACACATTTAGGGAAACAGATCTAACTTAATTGTAAGTAATAAATGATCACATTTAAAACATTATTTTTTATTACAGCAATTCTCTGGGCTGACGAAGGAAGAGTTACTGAAGTATGCAGATGACCCATTCTGGGTGAACCTGCGATGGGCAATGTTCATTCTGTTCTGGGCGCTCTGGCTCGCCATGCTGGCTGGTGCCATCACCATCATCGTCAAGGCTCCCAAGTGTGCTGCCCCAGAACCTAAGACATGGTATGTTAAACAGAATTCTATCTACCTACTAAAATTAATATCAGTTATCATAGAAAAGGGTCTGGGTTGATGGGGATTTATACAATAATATAATTACCTCTAGAATTGATTTGTGTTGAAAATATAGATAAATCTAAAGGATTTGAATTGAGTTTCTTTATTCATTTTGGCTGATGGATAAGGAATTCAGTTCATCGTAGGTAAAAATATTTTTAGACACACTCTCATTCCTTGATTTGGCGATACACTTAATTTCTTTTTCTTGCTAATATATGTATAAATATAATATAAAGGGGGTGCGGGTCATGCGTAATAAAATACGGCCTGGAGAAGGAATGGTGTGGTTTTTTAGTTAGGTTTTTTAGTCGGTAAGAGTCTGAAGTATCAGACTCTTACCGACTAAAAGACCGAGACGAGAAGGAGTACCTTCTCGTCTCACGCTGGGCGAGACAAGTCATTTGGTGATTTACCCCACTCTAAAAAAGATCAGAATCTTTTACACTGCAATCCTGTTCACTACACTAACCAGTAAGTTAAATAAATATCTACGACTTCTTCAACAGCCCATAACGACCTTAACCATTAGGCCTCCTTTACATGAATGGGTATATATCAATGTCCATGCAAGCAGGTTGGAGGTCGAGAGGTCGAAAATCTTTTAACAGTGTAATTTTTTGTAGGTACTTAAAAGGCCTTCTAGTGGACATGGAAGAATCTCCTTACGCTGAAATTGAAGATGATTTGCAGCTGCTGGAACATTTCAAAGTACAGGGAGTGTTTGTGGATGTTCCTACTTATGAGATCATTGATGAGAATCCCAGTGTGTTGGATAGCTTCAAGCGGTTCGTCAGCATGGCCAAGAGCCATGGTATCAAGTGAGTGTTTATTTTTTTAATTGTTATTTTGACTAGCTTTTTCCCGCGACTTTGTTCGCATGATATAGTGACTTCTTGCAGATTTTTGATTTAAAAACTATCCTTTGTCCTTTCTCAAGATACAAACTATGTCTGTACCATGTAAATTCACACACATAGGTTCAGTAGTTTAGGCGTGAAGAAAAGAAAGACAGACAGACTTAAGAGTTACTTTACACATTTATAATATTGTTTGGTTTATGTAGGTTTGGATTTCAGTTTTGAATTTATTTTGTAGTGAATGTTATTGTGAGAATTTTATAGCATCCTGGCTAGCAACTAAGAGTACACAAAATATTTTTTTAAATATGAAAACAGAACAACTAATTAGTTTGCATCAAAAATAAATATGATCGCTTTTAACATCTCTTGAAGAGACAACTTCAAGATTACTCAATTCATAATAGACTAATGTAATAAAGAGAAAACATTTGGATTCAATATGCTCTGAAACTAATTGACCGATTTGAAAAATTGATATTTTTTTTAATTGTAACTATAGTGAGACATACTGAATTAATTGAAAATAACGAAAAAGTCACATGCACGAACTGAGAAAATCTACTATACTCGGAATTTTAATTCCATTCCAGATTTGACAATTTCAGTGTTGCAACGTTATGACACGTAATAAATAGTGACGTTGCGAAATTATTCGATATGGAAATCGATTTTTTCTGAATCGATTCCTCTCGTTTATAAATTTACTCTCGTAAACTAAGTTTATCAGGAAATAAAATATTTCAGAACCGATAATTTAGTTTTGACAATTAATTAACGATCTGAGACTTTTCTTTTGTAATTGTGTGTGAAATTAATAAAAAATGTGATCATGAAGGAACGTGACAAATAAAATAGACATTTTATAAATTGTCGCCGTCATCGCTATCGCTATAACCGTTACTCCATGTAACAATTATTATGAATTGTGTCTTTGATATTTATTGTCAATTAACATATCTAGCTTACTCATTTTTTCCTCTTCTTTGAAAACATGTGATAGACATTTAGACCATTCGGTAGCCGTAATTTTTTGAATGCCTTCCTGAAACTGATTCACTGATTGTTTATCGATTTTTGTGTTCATCACTACATTGTTATATGTGGTATCATTATTTCACAAAATGACAATAGGTCATGTCAAATCAGGAATCGAATTAAAAGTCTGACTATAGTTTTCGTCAAAACGGGATTCTTATTCACGTAACTGGTTATTTTCAATAAATATCTACATTGTCTCAAAGCTACACTATTCTGGTGAACGTACAATACCGCCGACGTATCTTGGCGAGTCTGAAGTTAGCCGATTAGCTGCCGCACTACACAATTTTGTTTCTAAAAGATCCATTGCGCAGACAAACGGCTAACTTCAGACTCGCCAAGATACGGCGGCCGTACTGTAAGCCAGACAGTACGGCCGACTACGGATGAAACCGCAGGGCACGCTAGTTTACTATAATTTCTTCTAACCCGTAAAATATTGTTACAGAGTCATTGTAGATTTGATCCCCAACTACGTGCCACTATCTCACATGTGGTTCCGTATGAGCGAGAACAAAACTGATGGCTATGATAACTACTTTGTGTGGAAGGAAGGTAACTTCTTTGATGAGAGCGGTCGCAGGGTGCCTCCTAATAACTGGGTAAGTGCTATAGTACAATATTATGTAACCTGTAATTTTAAAATGGATGTTTATTTTTTATTGTGCCAAACGAGCAGACGGATCAGCCTAGTGGTAAGCAGTTAGCGCCGCCCACGGACACTCGTACCAAAGTACTACTACGAGTGCGTTGCCGACCTTTTAGGGATTAGGGATTTGGAGATTTAGGGATTGGGGTAAAGTCGGGGGAGGGGAAGGATTGGGCCTCCGGTAACCTCACTCACACGGCGAAACACAACGCTGTTGCTGTTTCACGTTTTTCTGTGGGGCCGTGGTATCACTCCGGTCGAGCCGACCCATTCGTGCCGAAGCATGGCTCTCCCACACTTAAAATTAATAGCAATATCTCCCTCGTTAAAAATGCCACTCGGTATAACATACGTTGTGGTGACGAAGCTCTTCTCCTCAACATCATTGTTTTGTTATAAGGTTATAAGGTATAATAACTCAAGATTATTTGGAACCATGTTATATAAAATGTTCATACACTCTAGGTATCAACTCTGAACCAGTCGGCATGGACATGGAGCGAGCAGCGCAAGGCTTACTACTTGCACCAGTACGACGTTTCGCAGCCAGACCTGAACTTCCACAATGAGGAGGTGGTCAAGGAGTTTGATAACGTTCTCAAGCAATGGATGAAGGCCGGAGCAGCTGGTGTCAGGTAGGTCATCAATTTAGTGCTTAACAATTTCGCTTTTTGTTTGTAAAAGTCGAAAAACTAGTATCTATTTATTTCTTAATAACTAAACATATTACAGTACGTCTTTATGCAAATAATGCCTTTTGAAATTAAAGCATTTATTTACTAAGATCTATGGAAGCTCTACGTAAATGATATAGTTACTATATACTAGTTACCCGTCTCTGTTTAGCACGGGTATCCAACCTCGCTAACGACGAAATAGTCATTTACAAGTGCTTATCCTTCTTAAAAAATACTAACTATTACTATTATATTCTTCATATTTGGAAAACGATCACACGTATTACCTGATGGTAAGCAATCAATGCCGCCCATGAACATTCAAACTTCAGGGGAGATAAATTGACGGCGTTTTAGGTATTTGAGTTTGGAGATATAGGGATTGAGGAAGAATGAGGGGAGGGGAAGGATAGTATCTCCGATTAACCCATTTACAGCTCGAAAAGCTTATAGAAAACATGCATAACATAGCTATACTGATATTATAAAGCTGAATAGTTTGTTTGTTCGAACCTGCTAATCTCTGAAACTACTGGTACAGGTTGTGTTTGTTAGTCATTTTTCGAGGAAGGCCATAGGCTATAAAACATCACACTATGATCTTTAAACCGCTAGTATAATTATAATTATAAAATCCTTTATTCCAGGTTAAATAAAGTCCGCCAGTTACTAGTAAACACAGAATTGAAGGATGAACAACCTCTAACTGGACGTGGCAGCGACCTAGCCGCCGACCACACTTACTATTCCTACTGGCGACACACACAGACCACGGACCAGCCCAAACTGATGGAGCTCCTGCAGCGATGGGCTAAAGTCGTTGACGATGCCAGCGAGGCACCCGGCACTGGTAAGTGAATACTTTTTTATTAGTAAGGTCAAATTCATCTACTAATAATAAACAAATAAAATTCTATTCGAAATTTGAATATATTCGAACTTTCACATATTTAATAAATAGATAATATAAATTACCTATGCCAAATATTGTAAAATTTAATTAAATAAAATTAAAACTTTACAATAATAATATTAACACATCAAATAAAATGTTATTATAATTGAACAATGTAAACATTATACAGTGACAAAGTTAAGCCCTCTTTAAGAGCGATGTTTGCGCCAACAACTCTGTAGGTATAAATCGCATGAGTGAGCTAAATTGTACTTTGTTGTATAGTTAAAAAAGTAGTTTTTTGTTTGCACAGATGTTTTTCTCTGCGTAACAACTGTCTTTTAATGTTGAATTATACTAATCATATCTAATAAAAGAAAGTACCGATGAAATATATGGGATTACTTAGATTTTGGTACAACAATTAGGTTTTATAACCAATCTATCTTGATTCTAGGATCATCAGTATTCACTCTGAACGAGGAAGGAGGTCGCGCGGAGCTGTTCCTCTTATACAAGAACATAACGTACCTCCGACCGCTGGTCTCCAAGCCGCTGACAATAGAGAACGATGTTAGCGCCACCGCCGCTGAAATTAACGAGCGGATAGCCAAATGGCCAGCATTGAATGTAAGTAAAACAATGTTACTAATATTATAAATGCGAAAGTTACGATGTTTGGATGTTTGTAACTCAATCACGCCAAAACCACTGGAAGGATCTGGATGAAATTCGGCACAGGTATAGGATACATTCCAGAATAGGACATAGGCAACATACCATGTAGGCGAAGCCGCAAGCGAAAACTAGTTTAATAAAAGAAAAAAAAATATCAAAAATAAAACTTGAGTTCTTTTTTCAATATTCTGTTCTGTTGAGAAATGTATGAAGTTTTTAGAAAGGTGATTTGTAAAATAGTTTTAGTTATCTGTAATTTGTATAAATATTGTATATCCATATCCAAGCGGCGTATACAAACAAAAATATCTTTTGCAACAAATTTATTCTATTTTCGATGGTTGCATGGTTGGTGCGGTGGCTGGGCAACTGGCTTCCGTGCAACGTGTCGCGTGTTCGACTCCCGCACGGAACAACTTTTTGTGTGATCCACAAATTGATATTCCGGGTCTGGGTGTCATGTGCGTGTGAAATTGTTGTTTGTAAACGCACCCACAACACAGAAGAAAATCCTAGGGACAGGCAAAGTTTTTTTAAAGAAAAAGAAAACTGGGATTGTGGCATATAATTACTCTTTATAGCCAATCTATTGACTGGTTCGTCTTCTTCCACAGTTGAGGACATTCCCTGACACGCAACAGGAGCTGGTGGCTTTCGAGCTGCTACTGCCAGCCTCACCCATCCTCAACCCTCACCAGCTGGAGAAGGAGGACAATGAAACTACTACCGTAAGTTCACTTTACATTATTCTAAAATTAAATTTACCATAGTTATGCCACTGGTCATAGAAAACCGGCGTGAAACAACCACAGCGTTGTTTTGTGTGAGTGAGGTTATCGGAAGCCCAATCCTTTCCCCTTCTCTACACAATTCTTAAATCTCCGAAACCTTAATCCCCCGACCAACCGTCAATAGGCCGGCAACGCACTCGTAACTCCTTCAGTGTTGCGGGTGGGCGCCGATGGCTTACCACTAAGTAATTAGACTGCTCGTTTGCCGCAGTTTCACATAAAAGTTTTAGAAATTGATATATTATTATTTTATGATGACTACGAGAAGCAGACAAGGAAAAGACGTCTGTTTGTGTATAGTATTTAATTCCCCTTATAATGAGAGAACTTTATTATTTTCTCGTATGTCACATTCATAGCCATATTTATATTCTTTTTATGTTATCTTTAGTAAACATCCTTTTTATCTATTTTATTTTATTTATTTATCTTTTTACCTAAGCCTAAGCTAGCTAAGCTTTAAGCAACTGTTACAAATTTTAACTTTTCGCTATTATTATACTCTCACGCGGTTTCACCCACTGCTCGACTCCCAAAGCTCGTAGCGTGATGTTTTAGTAGTTTTTTTTTGTAATCTATATCCTTTTTAGATAAATGCACTATCTAACAGTGAAAACAATTTTGAAATTAGTCCAGTAGTTCCTGAGATAGCGCTTTGAAACAAACAAGCTATTCGGCTTTAAAATATTTCTATAGATTAATATGAATATGTGTTTACAGAGCGAGTCGTTGGCGCACTTCGTGTCGATGCGCGACGACGCGAGCATCCAGCACGGACACTACGTGGTGGCCGGCGTGCCTGCACGGAACTCCTCCACCAACACACTGCTCGCTGTAGCTCGGTAATGTTATTTTATCATCGGTGAATAGAATTCTAGGGGTGAATAGAGACAGAAAGGGATGAATAGATACTAATTCTTACTTCTAAATTCACCAACACCTATTCACCCCGTTTTACGGTACTTAATCTACTGCTGAAGTCGCCCTTTCCGGTAAGGTCGCGACACAAAACGGCCGCGGCACGGATCTGGATGAAATTTGCAAAGGCATGGGATACAACCCGGAATAGGACATGCAGTTGAATATTTTAATTAACTCGTGAAAAGGGTGCGACACTTTCTCTCTTTCTCTCTCTGCTTTTATAAGCTATATACTAAAATAAGCAGATTTTGTTCAAATATAATACGGTTCTTTATCAATGTATTGCCTCTGCAGGTGGAAGACCGGCCATACAGGTTATGTGGCGCTGTTCAACCCGTTAGAGGAGGACCAGCGCGCCAACCTCACCGCAGTGTCGTCCATACCGGACACTCTCACTCCTCACTTCATGTCGCATGCCGTTAGGCAGTACACCAAGTAAGTAACGCCTTATATAGGTCTTTACCTATGAAATTGCCGTTATATAACAATAATAGGGAAATACCTATTATTATTTTGAAAAAGTAATTATTAAATAGTTGTTCCTTTATTAATAATAGAACGAGTACATTTGAAATCGTCATTGACTGATGTTCTTCTTATGTTTGATAATTAAGGAAAGACATAAAATGGGGATAACGACAATTTAAACGCACAAATAGTGCGTTTAAGTTGACAAAGGGCCGAAAATTAATTAAGTTCAGGTTTCTGGTTTTTTTTTTTGATTTAGGGTTGATTTTTCAATGGTTAGGTAAAGGTTATCAAGGGAATAATTATGATGCTGTCGCGTCAGAATGTTTGTATACGACGTGACAGCAACAATTTCGTTCCTCAGTAACATTTATCTGACTATTAAAAAATCAGCCCTTAGGTGAGCGTCAAAGCAGATTATTTCAGCCCAAATAAATAATAATATAATTGTGACTTGTTTCAGTTATTCTCTGCACAACGCAGAGCCGGCGGACAACTTGTTGGTGCCGCCCAAATCCTCGGTGGTATTCTCCTACGTCCCGAGGACATCGGCCGAGAATTAAACAACTATAATGAAAATTAAACAAATTTTCACCAAAATATCCACCACGCTTCCCCGTTGTACGAGAGGGGCAATAATTTTGCATTTACGTTTTTAAAAGACAATAGCAAAATATAGAATTTGAAGCATACCTACTTTGTTGTTTTATTTCATCTGATTTCTTTGTAAGTGGACTCTTCTCAGCTTCCTCCATTCTACGGTTTTGTCACAATTAATGTGTCAATGAAAACAAATATACCAAAAAATAGAAAATTTTTACCCAACCATCTTAACTTTTATTCTAGGATACACCTTTTCGAAGACAAACCATTGCAAAAGTTGAAAACAACAGTTTACACGATTTTATAGGTTTTCAAATAAATGTTCAAGTTCGAAATCGATCTTATTAAAACCGTATTTCTACGCAATATGCAAAGATTAAAATACTCTTCGGAATTAGTTATATTCAGTTTTAGAGAGACTGGGTATGCTCATAAAAATGTACCCCTAGGAAGAAGGTATAAGTACATACAGACATTTTATGTACCTAAATCTTGTGAAGAATTTGATGTCAATTTAATTCATCAAACCCTAAGCAAACGCGCACCTATTGTCTCGAATAAGAACGACTAAAATGTTCATCATGTGTACATAATTTATGTATTTGTGATCAAAACACCCTGAAAATTGAGCTTCGAAAATTAGAAGTTACTTCCACTGCCATGAGATCAAGCCAGATCTGAGATTCTGCTACGCACAAATATAGCTCAACAGTAAAATTTTGACCCTGCGACACGCGTCAGCGCACAAACTGAAATCGCGCGCGAGCGCCCTCGCCTACAAATACCATGATGATGATGATCCCCTCTTTCCGCTATCTTTCGACCTATCCAGAGATGGCACGTTTCACAACCATGAAGGCACAGGATTAGTGGAGTCCGCTTTGAGTCTCAGCTGCCGGATTTTGGAAACGAATGTCGTAATGCAATCGCTCTTGACAGCCTGGTCGGCCACCGCCCGATACGAACTTACATTCGTTAGAACTAGGGTGTCGTCAACGTTAAAGACGCTGACGCCGCTCGAGAGGAGGATACTCTGCTTGCCTATGTACGCTGGCTCCCCTCTATGCAAAGTGCTACCGCCCACTCTGTTCATCCTCCATATCAGTGATATGTAGCAAATTAGTGGCATTCATTGTTATGCGGATGATAGCACGGGTGATGCCTTTTACGCCGACCGTGCTAACATTTCTTGGGTAAACGTCATCGAGAGTCAAAACAGGCTTGTGTCTGAAATCATGACTTCTTTAGAGAGAATATTAGATTGGGGTAGACTTAAGTCTGCATGTTCACAGCTAAAAAACTGCCGTTGGTCGTATCTCTTCAATCTTCGTCACTAATTTCTCGTTCTACGCGAAATCGTCTTCATCCCCATCACATAGATTGTTGGCAGTCAACAAGTGACCAAACGTTCATTCAATCATTCAAAATCATAAAAATATTGCTTCTCTTTTGCCTGCATTTACAGGTAAAGTAGGAATATCTAAACATCAGATTCTTCGCCGTTGAGGTTCGGACCCCACACACTCATCTCATCAAATTACTTCTCCCTTCTAGGGTGAGCCGAGAGGAAGTATCAGACTGACTAAAAACAACCCCGTTCCTTCTCCTGCTCTAGTCCGAGGCTGCGGTGCCTCATTGCACTTACCAGGAAATCCCGGCTTAACATCAGCCCTATGAGGCCCCGCGGTGATCTATTGGCTTTTAGAGGCGCGTGGAACGCTACGCGCCGCACGCTCAGGTCTGGTTCTGGTCGGGCGGTAAGCTAAACTTACTCGCACTCCGCAGACCCGCGTTGGCCTAAAATATACGTTTTAGTACTGTATGTATCTGCCATTTTATAGTTAGGTAGGTTTTTTGTCAGGGGCGAGTCATCAAATGACCTGGGGAGGTCATTCCCTCTCGCTTTACCCTGGGAGGGTTCCCAGGGAGAGAGAGTGTGAGACTTACTGACTAAAAACCCCCTCCGTTCCTTCTCGTGCTCTGGGCCGATGTCACGTTGCCTCATTGCACTTACACCGCTACTCCGGCCGAACATCAGCCTTATTGGCCTTATAGGCCTACCCTTACTCGCCGGGCACGCTACTATAGCAGCGGCAAGACCCCTCTTTGAGGAGTGGCTTGAGAGACGCCACGGCGTCCTCACCTTCCGCCTGACGCAGGTGCTTACCGGGCACGGCAGCTTTGGTAGATTCCTGTTTCGGATCCAGCGGGAGGAAACGTCCGAGTGTCGTCATTGTGAGGATCACCTGGAGGACACGGTGGAGCATACGGTGGCGGAGTGCCCTGCTTGGGCTGAGCACCGCCGTGTTCTCAGGGAAGTGATCAGCGGCGGCGACCTCTCGCGCCCGGCCTTAATCGAGGCCATGGTGCAGCGTGAGAGGAACTGGGAAGCTATCTCCTCCTTCTGCGAAGCAGTTATGCTCGCAAAGGAGGAGGCGGAGCGCGTGAGGGAACTATCCTCCTCGCGCCCCAGCCGCCGCAGAAGGCGACATTCCGGACGTCGGGGATCGAGAGATGATCTCCGACCACCGTAAGCGCGGGTCTGCGGACGGCGAGTAAGGGTAGCTCGCCGCCCGACCAGAACCGGACCCGAGCGTACAGGCCTACCCTTACTCGCCCTCCGCAGAAAGCGCTTACAGTGGCGGGAGACCGTCTCTTGAGGATTCCTAGGTTAGATATTGTAGATTGATCAATATGAATGTTTCTACCTACTTAATGCCGATTCATAGGAATTCATAGGTATCAGGGATGGAGACAGACAAATAAAACAACATTTTACAAAATAATAAAGTACATTTTAATAATCCAATACCATCTGCATTGTTAACAGTTTAAAAAGCATAGTTCTTTTGTACAAACATCAATTGACTTCATAAATCTCCTTGTAATTACAACTTGTTTATTATCTAAGGTAAGGTCCCGACAGTCGTTTATGGCAATGTACTAAGTACAATGAAATTATTGGTCTTCTAAGTACAAAATGTCAATTTTTATTAACCTCACTTATAGTCCGTCTTATCCACTTAAATATATAAATTGAATCAATAATAGGTATATGAAGTACATTTTTCTTATAATGTCAGAGTAAATGGGGCATTATAAGGAAAATGATGAAATGATTAACAGCAGAGTATCCTAGGTAAGTCTTAAATCTTGATAAACTAATTGGATTAGTACTGAACTAAGGGTGGTGTTAAAATAAGGGTTTTAGAAGAGTTTGAAGGAAATAAGCTGGTCTTTATTCTCCTACATCGTGTCAGGTGATACAGTGCGTCTGTACCATACTTGTCGGCTACGGGGAGCAGAACAGACGCGTTCGTGAACGTAACATATAAACGCCCATAGGATACAGTATATCATAGACGCCAAGCACATACGAATTAAGAAGTCTTGCAGAGAGTACGTGTTCCGACTGTATTTTAAATTAACTTTATAATCCGTTGAGTAAAGAGGCTCCGGCTCCATCTTAATAACTGTTATTCGTGTTAGGACTTATAATATCATAGAACGTCTTCACGAGGTAAAATAGTGTGCAAGTAAAGACTATTTGCATTAGGGCATCAAACCATCGATTTGAAGAAAAGTCCTTGCTGTAGTCGGTGTCTGAGTCTAACATAATGCGGATGTAAGGACGCGGTACCAGAGAGAAATCTCGATCGACGACTAATTTGTTTTAATCCTAAAATAAAGTACAGCCAAAGATCACACCTTATTGTCGGCGACGTAGGGGGACGATACACGAGTGCTGCCAGCTGAACCAGTCAGTCAGAGCTACGTACATAAACTCCGTACGATTGTACTCGACTGAATATTTTCAAACGTAACGGTCGGGAGTCACTCGGGTAAGTCCGCAGCGGGTCTTGTCAAGTCGCCAGTAGGTTACCGACGCTTGGCGGCGGGCTTGGGTTTGTTGAACTGGTAGTTGGCACACTTGGGGATGTGCCTCTCGGCCGCCTGTTGGTTGAAGCGTCGCCCGCAGTGTGGGCACGGCACGTAGTCAGGGTTTTCTGATGGAGGAGGCGGCGGAAGGTCGCTGAGCTTACCTGCAATTACAAAATCAATGATTGTTATTTTAGTTTCTCCCACTACAGACTGAACATCGGCATAACTGCATGGGCTCCTTCTGTGGTGGATTAATGGCTCTTTGAGACTTTCCTCGGAATATCTTTTTTATTGTATAAACAGAGTTTAAATAAAAGTATTCTTTTGAATTGTGAGTATTGTTGGAGACGACAAAGGATTTAAAACGTGATTGTTGTTAGTTGTACGGTAAATTTCACTATAATTAAATTCTATTTTGACGTGTCAAAAGTAATAAATGATTTTTAATTGGAATAAATAACTTAACATTTGATTCTATAGAATAACTTAATTATTCACTGGCTAGTGCCAGGTACCCATCAATCTTGTCATAAAACACCACTCACCGCCTGCACTGAGATGAGCCTGCACCTGTTTAGCAGCACGTATCGCCTGTATGAACTCCTCGTGCTTCTGCCGCCAGTTGTTGTTGAGGTTCTTGTTCACCTTCGTCGAGGAGGCGGGGTTTGCAGGGGCCTTACGCAACTTGTTTATAAACGGCTCAGCTTCAGTGCCCTGGAGGTGAGAAACCGGTCAGATTGTGGTGTTGAATCAATATTTTGGTCGGGCTCAGGATTTTAGACATAGTACAAATCTTCTGCTAAGTGCAGAGGTTTCTGATGCCTTGAATGTCTGCATAGAGGAGAGAAGAATATTAATGTCGACGCACTGTTCATTACAGAACATTTAATGTTGAAGCGTATCCTGTACGTCAATAGCTCATGCTTTTATTATACTTAATACTACCGGACGGCACTTCGCAAGGGTTGTACTATCTCGTTAACAACGAAAGGGTCACTTTTTCTAATTTTGCCTCTAATTTTGTATCTTGTGATTGTTAATTCTTTTCTGTGCAAGTTCAGTATGAATGAAACATGAAGACAGTACAACACATAATCAAATTGGTGAAATCACAGATCAATAATAAAATAGAATTATAACAATTCTGAATCATGATTGATATTGAATATAATTGTGAGAATATGCTGATGGAACCTCGAAATATAAGAAGGTACACTGATTATGGCAGAAGAATCGTAGAATAATGGAAGAAATAAGTGTATTCAAGAAACATGAAATGTAGGACACGATTTATATCAAAGAGTAGCTTGCCTTATATCCCTCAGCTTCCGTTCCCTAACAAAAGGCAGCAAAACAATAGCACAGTCAACTATTAATCACAAATATCAATCATTTGTTCAAAAGCAAAAAGGGGTCTAGCCATTCCGGACCATTTTTATCGGAAATTTAATTTACCAAGCTTACCGGTATTAATTATCAATTCACTTGTTCCTTTAAAACCTTGGTAATATTGGTACGTCTAAATTTATGCACGATCTAGGTACTTTGTGTAAGCAATTAATGCGAAATATATCCAGCAATCCCTTTCGTTCGCATTTTTCAAAATATTTTTTAAGAAATACGTCGTGCTATTCGACTCCGAAAAACTGTCTTTAAGACACACAGAGCTATATAAAATTCAAACATAGTTTTTCCTCTTTCCCTTTCTAAACATTTGTTATTGAAAACTAAAGACGGTACGATTAGCGCAGTAGTGGTTAGGCAACTGGGTGCCGCGCAACGTGTCGCGGGGTCAAAGCGCGATCAACTCTGTTTGATCCACAGTTTGGGTTTCCGGGTCTGGGTGTCATGTGTATGTTTGTAAACGCAACCAAGACACATGAGAACATCATCCTAGAGCGGGGCATTAAAAACAACGATTTAAATGAAAGTGATCATTATGACGATGGTGTGATACTTACAGCAAGTCTATGCTTGAGGGCGTCGAAAGGCTTTCGTTTCTTAGCGTGTGCCTTGCGACAGATCTCCTGGTGTTTGTCGATGCGGTCGGGGGCGAAGTGGCGGCCGCAGACGGTGCAGGCGGCGCCCGACGCCGCGCTCGCCGGCGCCGCGGATGCCGCGCCGCGCCGCGCTGAGCTCGCCGCCGCCCCACCTACACTACCTGAACTCTGCAATGTACAAACAGGAATATTTACAGAATATAATCAGGTGTTAGGTACGCCGCGAAAATCTATACAACATGAAAAAATATCTAGCTCAAATTAGGCTTCCTAAATCTATAGACGACATCAAAAAAAATTTAGTGTGGGACAGCCAAGCTTGGAAACGAATGGGTCGCCTCGTCCAGAGTGAAACAACTAGAGCGTTGTGTTTAGCCGTGTGCGGTTACGGGAGGCCCAATCCCACCCTCTCATCCCTTCCCAATCCTTATATCCGAAACCCTAAAAGGCCGGCAACGCACTCGTAACTCTTTTGGTGCTACGGGTGTCGATGTGCGGCGCCGATTGCTTACCATCAGGTAATCCGTCTGCTCGTTTGCCGATCTAAACCTTAAAAAAACGTGATGGTAATCAATCGACAACTAACGACCAAAGTTACGCTTAAACTAGTAGGTAAATTAAGGGAACCTAAGTTACATACTTATTTTCAATTAAAATCTCGTATATCTTATGCATTTAGTTTCTTTTTTATAACTACCTAAGCAAAGGTAACGCAAGGCTTACGACTTTGTCAATATCTACCCTACAAAAGTGTCAATGTTACCATTATAAAATTAAAACTAAATCACGAAAAATACACCTATAAGGACTTCCTTTATTTCGTTTAGCAGGTATGCAGTGCACAAGTATAAAGATTTTAAGATAGAAAATACCTACCAGCGGTTGCCTTCTGGTCACAACCTGAAAATAAATCAAAATAAAATAAAATCAACAAAAAAACAAAAAAAAAGTGCGGTAATAACGATAAATTATTAACACTTGCGTTTGTAAAAAGCGAGCAAGTAATTTTTACACATGGAAAAAATCAAAATAAATATTCTCATTTATGTGTAGTTTCTTGTCATCGATAATAGATGGCGTTACTACATCCTTACATCACGCTGTCACTGCATACGGTATATTGTAATTATGTCATCAAAGATAATGAGAAATTAGTGCATGGCTAAGTACAATATAATGCGAAAAACACATTAGTACGTGCAGGTAAATATTTATTTTTGCTTTGCTTACCGGGTTAACAGCTCGCTGCATGGCCCCTCGGGCCTTATTGCTCTCCGGTACCTGAACACATCACACAAACGAACTATTGGGAAGCTGTTTATTTCATTTAAACAATTAAAACATTTAAAACTCTTATAATTTTACTAACAAAAAATTTACACGGTCATATTGACAAACAATTTTTGCAAACTGACGAAAAGTCGTTGAATTTGAATTAAGAATGACATCTAAATGTCAATGTTTTATTGAAAACGGCCAGTAATAATGATATAACATTAATGTACTTTTAATTCACCTCTTTTGCATATATAATCTCCATAGGAAACTATGGAACGAGCAAATAGCTTCACTAAATACCTGACGGACAGGATGACCAGACTGACTCTTTCTATCTTTAAGATATTTAACGTTCAAAAGTATATCATGGTCTTATATATTCAAGCCTTGTCATTAACTAAATAACTAAAATACTAAAGGTAATTTGGTGTAAATAAGTAATTCTCAAATAGAAAAGCAAGGTAAAAGCATTTACTTACAGCGTTATCACTTGTAGTCCTTCGGGCAGGTGCAGCAGCGGGAGGTGACGGCTGAGGTTTCGTTTTGGCTGGACTGCTTCTTTGAGCGGGACTTCTAAAACATACACAGGAGAGAATTTATAAAAAATTAAGATGGTGATGTACACACGGACAGTCTGAATTAAAATCTGATGAATCTCAATTTGTTGAAACTAGCCCAGTTAAAAACTTTGGAATCGCAGCATTTTGCGGCTTGGAGTTTGGAATAATATAGGTATAAGTATATTATGATAGTATCATCTGCTCCGTGCGACATGCAACTGCTGGAAAGTCCCATTTGAAAATTAATGTCACCTCTTCAGAAAGAATTTTCTGAAAAGCGAAATTATATAAACACCCGAAAATTTGCTTACTGGAGTATACTTTTGACCAGAGCTTCATAGAAAATGTGTCAAATTTCTATCTCGAGTACGCGTACAGTTCGGTTATTAAAAAAAAGATGGCCATTAGGTGGACATAATTACCTTCTAGGTGGAGGTTTCTTGGTAACAGCTGGTGGGTCAGGCGACCTCGGCGTGGGTGTTGGTGCTAGTGCCTCCGGGAACGTTTCGTTCTCCAACAAGTAATTGTTGTCGACTTTGTCAAGTTCATCCGTGTTTGGAAGTATCACTTCACCGTTACTTTGTGGCAGCTTAACATGAAGGCAATGAAGAGAAAATGAGAAATTAGACATGTACGGTAGTTTTCAACTAGTCAAATTCAATAATTTTATCCAAATGTGAAAAATGATACTTTTCTATGAAATTTGTATGAAACTCCCAAAATTTGACGTCATAGTAGGTATTCTTGCATCAAATATATCTTTGTAAAAATTATATTTCTTTAAATTTTTTTTTGTGTAATCTATAGATCTATGAATAAAAGCCTAGTTAAGTTAGGTATTTTTTAATATTTTATTGTATTGAAACGTTGAATTAATTTATTTTTGACCTTGGACTAACCAAATTGTATTAGATGACTTCAGAACAGTTTTATAAAGACTTTAGAAACATTGAGGATGAAGGAGTTTTTGTTTAAAAAAATAACTACTTACAATATGTTTGACGGAGTTCATGTCCGGTTCGTGGTTATGGTTGAGATCACCGGAGCCGTTTACAATGTTTTCTGTTTTCTGTAAATAAATGCATTGTATCTAAATGTTGGAACGGTAACTTATTAAAAAAGGGGGCGCTTAGATGTTACTATAGAGCATGTACATAATGCATTTTCTTGAACACCATGATGTGATGTAAGTGGAAAAGAGCAGACGGATATCACGCAACACCAGATTTGTTGCATTTATTGAAGTGACACTGGCGAAAAATAACTACAGCGTTTTGTTTTCCCATGTAAGTCTGGTTACAGGAACTTCAAAAGGGCGGCAATACACCCCCTTTCAATACCACAAGAGTTATAATTGTGATGCGGCCTTTTAAAAAGCAGTCTTTTTTATATCATAGGTCAGCAAACGAGCAGACGGATTACCTGATGGTAAGCAATCAGAACCGCCAATGAACACTCGTAGTACCAAAGGAGATACTACAAGTACGTTACCGTCCTCTTATGTATTATTAGGGATTTAAGGATACCTAGGGGGATTTGAGGTTTGAGGATGGGGGGTGGGAGGGGAAAAATTTAGCCTCCGGTAACCTCACTTATATGGCGAGGACCAATTCGAAAATGTGTAAGGAATAAGACGATTTTTTTTGGACTCTAATAAAGTCTTTATTCCAAGCACCTGGCCTTTTAAATTCTAGTTAAAAGCCACTTACATGCACTTGTTGCCGCTTTACGGTGTGGGAGTTGATCGTATGTGTCTTATTGACTTTCCTCTCGACAGTGACCTTGGAGGGGGCGACCTTGTTGTATCCATTGGGCAGTGGTTTCCTGGCTGCCGGCCTGTCTGTGTTGTGAATAGGCTGTAGAGGATAACTCTTGTCGATGCCAGCTTTCGTTCTGCGCTCTTCAAACATCTGTCGTACCTGGTGAAGGAAGTTCATCAAAGTTTAAAGTCTAATCTGAATGAGGCAATTTTAAACGTGAAACAAAATAATCACTTCATAGAATAAAGTTAGGTCACTTTCTCTATCCCTATATCCCTATGTAAGCTTAAATCTTTAAAACTACGCAACGGGTTTTGATGCGATTTTTTAATAAATAGAGTGATTGTAGATGAATGTTTGTACATGTCAAATAATATCTATTAAATAGTGGAGACATTTAGTATCAGCATTTCACAGGAGCGAAGACGTGGCGGGTCGGCAGTTAAACATAGAATTTTAAAAGTTTTACTCAGTCGCTTAGTCTACTAGTGGAACTATTTATTCGTTCCAAATTTTATTATATTGTTTCTCGAATTACCAAGATTGTTGGGTTAATTTTACTACTAATTAATATAATATATGTTATTATACATATAATATAAACCTTCGTCTTCAATCACTATCAGAAAAAGCCACATCAAAATGTTGCGAAGTTTTAAAGATTGAAACATAAATAGGAATAAAGTGAAAGAAAAAGCGTCATTGTTTTATTAAGGACTAATTTTTTAATGGTATAAAGTTATCTGCGGAATAATTATGATGCTGTTGCGTCACTACGTTTGTATAAGACAGTGACAGCAACAATTTTATTCCTCAGATAACATTTATCTATTTTAATTGAAAAATCAGCCCTAAGTAGAAATTATCGTTATTACGTCTCTACAAAATTGTCAAGTAATTTTCTTACAGCAACAATATTATAATGTTATACACGTATTCCACTTATTGAATATTAAATTAAGTCAAAGTATAAACATTTGTGGGAACGGCAATGAGTTCGCCATCTGTGCCTTGGAGGTATTTTTCTACATAAATACCCGCGTCACTTTCCCGCCGTACCGCCTTATGGTGTCAAATGACGCACTTTGTCTGACAGACGTCTTTCGGCTTACATTCGCTTAGCTAGGTATTCTAAGAATTATTTTTTCTTTGAAAATTTAACAGTGTTTTTTCACCCTTTTTTATTCAACTTACAAGACCTTATTTACTGAGGGAAACTGACAAATAAATGTTAATGATACTTGACACACAATAAGATTTAAATAATGTAGATAAAATCAATTTCTAAGCGTGCATCTGATTTTTTTTAATTATCTTTTTCAGTACTTAATTTTTAAGGGTCATTCAGTACCTACTTTTATTTATTTAATTATATGTATATATTTTAAACTTGATACTGGTTAAGTTCGGGCTACTTTTATCCAAACCCCTGAACCAATAACAATCGAGAACCAAAAGTATATTCGTTTTTCATTGGTTTGGAAGTTTAAATCAAAGTTACCCCCCCAACTTACGGTAGGCTCATCTTACCTTCCCTGGTTGATGTGTAGGTGGCGGTAGTGGTGGTGAGGCGTGTCCCACATTACTGGGCGAGTGTCGAACTCTGTCCAGAGCTCTCGCCTGCTGCGCCTCGTACAAAGACGCAATCTTCATCTCCCTTTCCTGCATTTGTTTCTGTTGAAACCGAGCCTGAGGGACAAGAAAATTATTTTATTAGTTTTAATAAAAGAAATCCCTGTGTTGTCGTGGTGGCCCGGAGGTTAAGGAGCCCTCTTCTTACGCATGAGGATGTGGGTTCGAAACCTGGCAAGTACCAATGTGACTTTTTTAGAGTTATATGTACTTTCTATGATTATTAAGACACCACTGACATACGGTGAAGGTGAACATCGTAAGGAAACCTGGACTTATAATTTCTAATCATAAGTTTGAAATTGCCAACCCGCATTGAGCAAGCGTGGTGATTAATGCTCTAACCTTCTCTATATGAGAAGAGGCCTTTGCTCAGCAGTGGGCACTTATAGGCTGATGATGATGATGAATAAAAGAAAACAACCAGTAAATATTGAGAGATACAATAGAACCGAATTAAGAAACTGCTCCTTTGTCGGAAAAATAGTATGTGGCGATCCAAATATCCCTGTTCCCCAAAAAATATCGCAAAACTTTGCTGTCGCATCTCTATACGCATGTACATAAGTAAACTATTTTTATCAGTTAGGTTTAGGGATGCCTGGTGTTGACGGTGCAAGCGTGAATGTACCGCAGCCTCGGCCTGGCAGAAGAATGAACGGGGCGGCTTTCAGTCAGTAAATGTATGCCACTCTCTTTCGCCCAATCCAGGATGGGCAAAAAAAATTGAAGTCATAACCGCCTCAAAAAGTTCGTTGAATGTCTTAAAGAAGGTAGTAAACCAATGTATACAAATAAAGATAAATAATGAATAAAATGAATAAAAAACGTTGCCCCACTTTAGGATTTTCTCCTGTGTTGTGGGTGCGTTTACAAACATACAATGTCACATACACATGACACCCAGACATACAGATTTGTGGATCACACAAAGTGTTGTTCCGTGCGGGAATCGAACCCGCGACACGTCACACGGCAGCCAGTTGCCCAGCCACCGCACCAACCGTGCAGTCAAGATGAACATTTGGAGCACTATACAGATTATATATAAGCTACTTTATAATCAAAAAAATATTTTTTAAACGCGGAACGCAGTGTCTTCTACCTACTTACACAGTACAAACAAAGTGTTACTTCTAATATGGTCAAGTTTAACCTAGTAATTATTTTACTGGAATTGTTACATTAATATGACATAAAACAATACCAAGATAAGTTTCCACCCGTGAATACAATTCCAAAACAGCGTATTAGAATGACATTCACGTCTCAGATAGGATTACTCATCGTTAGGTTCTCACAGTGCCGTGATTTTTGCGGAGTGGGGGCGTGAGGTCGGCGCCTACGCATCGCTGCGCGCCACCTGCCGGCTGTCGGCTGTCAATCGAGTTTACAATGACATTACTTGCGGAATCCCACTTCCGTAATACGGTAGACATTTTGTTTGAGGAAGTTTGAGAGACTTTATTTGTATCGTTGTCTTTGTGTAATATTTTAGTAAAATATTCCAGTTTGTTTTACTGTTTAGAGTCGTAGCTAAAGTGTACTATTTTTCTTTACGTTCTAAGCAGAACTTACTAAAATACTCAGTTGTAGGATCAATAAACTGCAATGATTTTAATCGTTGATATCTCAATATTCGTAGCCCATGTCTGTAGAATAGATACCATTATTTTTTGTGAGGGGAAAATCATCAAATATCTTCTCCCGTCCTGCCCAGGGCGGGCCGAGAGTTTAAAGTGTAAGTGCCAGACTCTTACTGACTTAAAACCCCCGTTCTTTCTCCTGCTCTAGGCCGAGGCCGCGATGCCTTATTATGCTTGCCCCGCAACCCCGTCTGTACAATAGATATCCTACGTGGAAAAACAAAAACACAAAACACTGTTTTCATTTGAATTTGCGCATAGCTCTTGAAATTGATTAATCACTGCATCTATTATCTGCATCCATTACAGTAAGGTTATTTAAACACGTTATTTCTAAAGAGATCCTAATTTAATTTTAAACTGTAAAGTTCTATTTTTAAATCATTTGACACACATTCTCTTTGTTATAATGAGTGAGAATGTCCTTAGTTTATTATTTGCTTATTTTCTATACGCGTCTTTGTTCGTGTATTAATACTCAAGTCAACGAGTTCTGTTACTCGTCTTCAGAGAAGCATTATGTTTCTGAGATGCATTATCTTATCTCAACGTGCATTCTTCTTGTAACTATTTATAGGTAAGATAATTATGATGATAAACTGTTAGTCTAACCTAGTTTCGTCCAATTTTATTCTATTTTCTGATATTCCCGATGAGTTTATCGATTTTTTTTCTATAACTTCATGTAACTCACTATCCAAATCGGTGCAGTCATTCCATAGTTATGGGCGCGTTCATAAATTTTGATGGTCTATTTTTATTTGTATATAATATACCTATTAGGTGACAATATCTTCTAAAATAATTCCTAATTATGTTTCTTAGTAACAAAAATTGATCTTAATAAAGATCGATTTGATTTTCATAAGATCGATTTTTATTTAAAGTGGATATAAAGTTCTCAAAAAAGTTTTTGTATAATTCTCATATTTAACAAATTATATAAGAATAATTACATAATAGTAAGAAAAAAATATTAAGCATCAGAGTTATCTACTCTGTAATAAATGACGTTTTTGGGTTTTGCAGATCAACAGACAGAAAAATTATCAAATTACTACAAAATGTCAAATAATTACAAAAAGTAGGTTCATATTACATACAAATTGACCTTAATTATACACAATGAGATCCTAGCACGAAAGCATTACATGTGTTCATATTTTATTGTAATGAGTGTAATATATTATCTAATTACTATTTCTGAAATAGTTTTTTTTTTATTTAATTTCATTTTACTCTTACCAGTATTTTAGGAATGAAGGGAGACAGTTTCTGCTTCTGTATTCTCTTGGTTTATAAGCTATTACGGGTCATGGGAAAGGTATACAATTTTCAAGTCGAGAATAATGTAAACTACATATAAAATGGACATTCATGGAACTTGGTATAACAAGGATTAAATGGGTACTTGGTTAATTGCGATCATTTTTGAAATATTCTTAAAGTGATTTGTTATATAGTTCTCTGTCGGGGCTAGGGCCCAAGTCGAAAGAATTTATTTGGAAGAAACCCAAAAAACAAAACTCTTATATAACAAAAAGTACATAATATAACAAACTATTCTACTACTTATTCACATTATTATAAGTAATCAAATACTACGATATAAAAAGAGTAAATAGGTAACATTAGTAATACTAATATGCGAGGAGGTAGGTAACTAGAGGGTCTAGCTACAAGTTTTAACGTAGGCAAGGCAAATTGTACGTTAAGTTGAAGTACTGCATAGTAATGAGAAGCCAGGTCATTAGACAGGCTTAACATTAACTAATCAGCTGCTAACTGCTTGCTTATGTACCACCCGGCACAGTTGCATTGATTAGGTATTTAGATATGTCGGCGTTTTGTGTGGAAGCCATGGTGTTGGTATTTTTGTGAAGAATAATTTCCTTATTTTCATCAAGTGTTATTAATTATGTGATGATAATATTCTAAGTAGGTGTAAAACTCTTTAAAATTTAAAAAGTAACAACATCTTAAATTGTTTTTGCAAACTAAGACTTAATCTTCCAATAACATTTCAGCAGTAGGCTACTACTACGCAGTTGTGCCCGCTCCTCGGGTTTTATAGTTCACGACGTTATGTCATGTAGTTTAAAATCTTTCCTGATATGTAGAGTATCCAATATAAAAGAATTTCAATTAGGAACAGTATTTTCTGCGACTAATGCGTTAAAAAAACTCTTTAGCTTTGAAAAACATATAAATTCTCCGCCATCTTGTTTTCTATCATGAGCAAGACGTCATAAATTTTCCCGCCACGCAGTGACATTCCTTTTTTTACTTTTTTTGTCTATTCCTCTAACAGCATATTATTATATATATTTTATGTACCAGTATGGATATTATTATGACATATCAATTGTTGCTTGGACTTGAAATGATAAAAGCAATCTTTCACTAATGTTATTAGCGTGGTAAATTCTTCATAAACGAATTGTCTTATATAACTTCCCTTCAACAAAACAGAGGGGAATATCAAAGAACTAAGGAAGAACAAATATTAAAATAAGTTCCTAGACATAGATGCGAGAAAGTCACCGCTATTAAAATGCACGAATGATACACCATTCGCCAATGTGTACGCAACATTATAGCTAAGTAATGTGTAATGCACGATGCACGTTTACCGTGTAATGTTTGTTTGTGTGTGTGTTAGCATCGTGCATATTCCGTGCGATCGTGACCTATACTGTGCTTTTTACGACTTTGCTTTTTTGTTTGGTAATATGTGTATTAAGTGGTTATTACACTTTACTAAATTTAGTCGCCTAAATGATTCAGTTACTAAATTCAGACAAATGCAATCGCATTTAGGAAGGTAGGTTTCTAAATTTAGGAAAAAGTACGGCTACTGACTCACTAAATCATTTAGAAACCTAACTAGAATCAAATTTAGGAAGGTGCGATCGCGTTTAGTCGATTCAGTCGGTACGCAGCACTTCGCGCGTGTGAATGTGTCGCTTCGTTTGTTGTGAGAAAGTGCGAGTTTTATGTTCTGTGGTGCGAGTCAGTGATTATATACTCTGTGGTGCGAGTGTTCGTGAATGGCGACATGGCGACGAAAGAAAAAGAAATTCTAAGCCATATAATCGAAGTCTATAAAGACATGCCATATCTATGGAACAAAAATGATAAAAATTACATGAATAAAACTATAAGAAGTGAAGGTTTCGAAGTGCTTCTCAGCATATACAAAAATATCGAAAAGGATGCTACAGTCAAAACGTTAAAGAAGAAAATTGATAATTTAAAAACAAATTACTTTAAAGAATTGAAGAAGGTAAGTTTTAACGTTGCTTTTATTATATATTATGTCAAAGAATGGGGGAGACAATAGGTTTTTATTTGTTTATAACTTATTTTAAAGGTCAAGGCGTCAAAACACACCGGTGCAGGGAGTGAAGATGTTTATGTACCAACGATATGGTATTACGACAGCTTCAGTTTTCTGGAAACTACCACAGAATCATGCCGTTCAATCAGGGACACAATAGAAGATGAGGTATATTTTATTTTAATTATTTATTAAATAGTAGGTACAGCATTAATCATTTTATCTTGAAACGCAACTCTGCCAACTGAGTTGAAATAATTCATGAATGTGTTTCGAACTTGGTTTCCTTCTTCATTACGCTGACTTTTACTTGTGTTCTTTAACGAAGTCAATCCATCAGTATGTTTTCGCCAATCCCCGTGACGTATTGAGCCTTGTGAAGTATTTTCATGATCTATCCATTTTCTGGTTATGTAATCTGGCTCCTGTTTTCTCAAATAGTTGTGTAGAGCACAACATGCCATTACCACGGCATCTACGTTGGAGAGATCTAGACTGAGGGGTCTCCGTAGTACTCTAAAACGCGAAGCCAATATGCCGAAGGCATTCTCCACCACTCTACGAGCTCTACTTAAGCGATAGTTAAATATTCTTCTTTCACGGCTAATACCCTTAAACGGATATGGTTTCATAAAATGTTTGTTAATGGAAAAAGCGCTATCCCCAATCAGAACATATGGGGCATGTGTTTCTGTGCCTGATAGTGGAGATGATGGTGGCAAATTCAAACAACCATTAACTAATTTTTGATAGAACTTTGTAGATTCAAATACGGCCGCATCATTAACGGAGCCATTGGTACCAGTTTGGACGTACATGAATTCATAATTCGCATTGACAACAGCAAACAATATTACGCTGAAAAATCCTTTATAGTTGTAAAATAGAGAACCACTTCCAGGCGGTTTTTCGATGCTAATATGTTTACCATCACAAGCTCCAATACAGTGATTGAAGTTCCATTTATCTTCAAATTCAGCTGCTACTTGTATCCATTCTGATTCTGTTTGCGGCAACTGAAAAATAATTATATAATTTATTTATTTTCAGGATTCATCGTTATCTTGCATAGAGGATACTCAGATGACAAATAATAGTACTTCCAATCAAAATATGTTTAAGAAGAAAAAGAAAGAAGCTCCTTTAAAACAACAGGACATTCTTGAAAAAGCTTCCGAATTATTGAACACAAAGGAAGAAGACTGGGAAATCCTTGGAAGATCCATTGGAATGCAATTGAGAGACGTGAATCAACAGCAACATATTATAGCCCGCAAATTAATATCAGATGTGATATTTTATGCTACATTAAACAAGTTGTCTGAAGAATCATTTGTAGGTGTAACCACACATCAATCTAAGGCTTCGTACCCATGGTTCACACCTTCACGATCATCATCTGCCCAGAGTGAATTTCATCCTGTTAGAACATCGTCACCATACCAGTCCCCGTATCCCCAATCGCCAAATTCTCCCCTTTGTAACTTACCACCCCAACAACAAATGCAGTCCTCACACCCTTCAGCATCCACGCAGTACCACAGCCAATCTTCAAATACTCGTCATAACTTACCACTTCAGCAACAAATACAGTCTTCTCACTTTTCACAATCACCAGAGTACCACAGCCAATCTTCAAATTCTCTTCATTACTTACCACCTCAGCAAAAAATACAGTACTCGCATTCTTCACCACCACCCACACAACATCACAGCCAACATTCAAATTCTCTTCATACTTTACCACTTCAGCTACAAAAACAATCTTCTCCAACCGTGGAATACACAATTCAAGTCCCACACCCCTCAGATCCTTTACCATCTGTACAACTTCATATCCCATCCCCTCCTCCACATTCAACTACGTTGGAGGAGACAATTGATGGATCTCTGCTGATTGAAGGCAATGGGGACATAATGAAAGACTTTTTAATTTTTGGTAAAAAGAACAAAAATATCTAAAAAAAATGTGCACATTAAATAAACCTTTTATATAAAAAAAATACTTTTATTTACTTACCTTTATATAATGTTCCAAACATGTATAAATAGCCGAACAGGTTTCAGGGATAATTATTGACAGCATGGGTTGAGATATTAGAGAACTGTATTTCAAATCTTGGTATGAATTCCCTGTTGCAAGAAATCGTAATGTCACTACCAATCTTTGTTTTGCACTAATACTGTCTCTTAAAACAGTATTTTGTTTTTGTATATATGGTGTCACAAGATTTAGTAAAATATCGAATGATCTTGAATCCATTCGAAGATAATTTCTGAAGTCTGCCGGTTCTAAAACACTCATTATATTCATGTTTGATAACTTGTCACGCAGTAATAAATATTCCTTGACCCACGTCTTTTTTTTTTTCTTCTTTTTTTTGATTGACCCAATGGCCATAACCACGGCAAGGCCAATTTTTTGATTTTTGGACAGCACTGGGGCCATTTTATATTTACTGGAGTAAAACGTCCGCCTTTGTTGCGTTTCAGCAGGCAACTGATTTAGTAACTAAATTTAGAATAGTGTGATTAGAAGCTTCTAATTTCGTTCCTTTTCTGAATCCTGATTTAGGCTACTAAATTTAGTAAAGTGTAATAACCACTTTAGGCATGAATTCTTTGGTGTTTTGAATTTGGAATGCTTTGCTTTTTAAAACAAATTTTTGTTCTAATCAGAAAAAAACGTTTTATTCACTGGGTACTTAGTGATAATAGACAATACAATTGCTTAAACTGCTAATTTTAAACCTTCTTGGCAGGCGATATTCTTATCAGGGGCAGGTATTCTTATCTGAAGAACGTCCAATATTATCAATACTACAAAAATTAACTATCACGGGCTCGTCTTTATTATTCGATTGAGACGTTTATGTCACACAAAATGTTTAAAGATGATATTTTTGGCAATGGCCGTTAATCCCAATTTTCCCTGGTGATAAGCAATGATGCCGCCTACGATTAAGTAGATTTGGTAAAGTATATAAAAATAAATAAATAAAATACTATAGATAATAGCTATACATCGAAGGCGACGAGTAATTCCGCACCATTACTGCGAAATTCGAAATAGAAAAAAGTAGTTTTACTAAAAATGGATCGAACTAACTCAGCAGTCAGGTTTATGACTACTAAACCGATAATTACAATTTGATTAGTTGTAAGTTAATTAAGGAGGATTACGCTATCAATAATAGTGTGATTAAATGAAGCTTACAACTTTGCTAATAGACAATCTAGAGTAGAAGTAAGTGCGTGAAAGTTTTCCTTACTGATATATGTCGTGGTAACCCTGACCCTGAGGTTAAGTATTCCCATTCTTGTGTATGAGAGTGCGCGTTCGGAATCTGGCAATTACCAATTTCAGAGTTATAGGTAGGCATGTTCTTTCTAAGTAAATTCAGACTCCATTGACAAACGTTGACCGTTTATCAAGCCTTGTAAGAAAACCTGGACTTATAGTTTGTAATTGTAGGTAAGTTTGTAATAGCCAATTCGCGTGGTGAGTAATCAAATACTCATTCCATCTCCGTGTAAGAAGAGACCATTGCCCAGCTTGTAGTACTCGTAGGCTAGTGATGTGATCAAAATCATGAAAATGGTTTGACAAAATATTGTAAACCATTTAAGAGTATCGCTTGTACTAAAGGGGGGTTTGCCATTATCCAAGCTTCATAGGAGGATTCCGGCTGATGATAGCTCTGGTGCTTGTTGATCTTTGTCGAGATGTGTGAACCCAAGGGAAAGGAAGAATGGAGTCACAGATGTATTTTACTGTACACGTTTTTATTCGGCTAATTGATGGTTACCTACAAAAAAAGTCAAAGTCAAAGTCGCAGTCACAATCGCAGTCACAGTTGCAGTCAAAGTCGCAGTCAAATTAAAATCATTTATTTCTTACAGGTGCTTTTGAATGTCAAATAGACAAAATCACACTACAACCTTGAAAGAATTAAAAGTGAAAGGAAAAACAATATTACGTATACTGATCATGATGATAGGACATCGCGTAATAATCGTATTGCAGTGTGGGTGTACAATCGATTGTCGGTTTCTATGCAAACTGACAAGGACTCCGGCCATTTGAGGAACACACGGAAGATTGGTGACTGGTGACGAATTAAAGGCCGCGCGTCAGATACAATGATTAGGAAGGGATCTCTCCATTTCCCTGTTGTTAGATTTGTTCATTATTTGGTGTAAAGAACAGGGGTGTGATTCTGTAAGACTTCATTCTAAACTTCGAATCTGAATCCGCCGTGAGTAGTAGTACACTAGCGCTACACTTGCGAGTTGAACTAAATTGACAGCATCATTTTGAAAGATAAAGTATGAAATGACGTTAAAAGTGGCATTCTAAAATTTAATTTACCCGTCATTTCGACGCTCACTTCGCACTCGAACACGATTCAAAATCAAACAAATTTTATAGAATCGACGTGCAGTTATTATTTGGTTTGAAGGATACATCTAGTAAGAATAAGCTGATTTGGTGCTGTTTCTAATAAAAGTTTGGTTCATTTTTATAGTTCAAACAAATGGTCAATGAACAGTGACGTCATAATTGTTAACGATTAGTTTTTTACACATTTCTTCCTACATATCCGAAGAAATACAGTTGTTTAAGTAATGTTATTTATAAATATTATCTTATTGAAATAATATTTAAGTGAGAAAGTAATTTTAATTTGAAACGCTTTCGCGACAATTAATAAACGACCGATTATAATGAAATTTGTAATGGAGACGTTTTGAACCCGAGGAAAGGAAATTTCCTTTGAATATTTAAATAAGTTTTACACTAAGACACAAATTTGAAAATCACAACTTAGCATAAGACAAAGTCGCTTTCTCTGCGCCTATATCCCTATGTATGCTTAAATCTTTAAAACCACGCAACGGAATTCGATGTTTTTATTAGACAGAGTGATTGAAGAGGAACATTTATATGTATATTAACATCCACTAAATAGTAGAGATACGAGACCGGGACGGATCGCTAGTTTTTGTTTTTTTTTTTTATGAGATAAATCGGCAAACGAGCAGACGGATTACCTGATGGAAAGCAATGGGCGCCACCAATGGACACCTGTTTTGTAAAATTCAAGACACATAGCTTGTTAATATACCTTAGTTTGTGTGTCAAAAGTGTATTACATTATATTTAGCAAAAATTGTATATATTCACAGGGCAACGGCTCTAACCATTTCGATAAAACTTTTGTGTGTGTGTGTGTGTAGGGTTTCGGGACCGAAAAAAATCTAGTTAAGTTTCATTTTAAAAAGTACCGAGATGAGCTCTGTTATCCAGGTCCAAGTACTGTAGATAAATGTTTATTATTTCTCTAACGTTTTAAGTTACTCTGATTAAAGCTTGTATTTTTTTGAATATTAGTTACTATCGTGACACTTGACACTACAAGCTCTACTATACTCGGAATTTTAATTCCATTCCAGATTTGACAATTTCAGTGTTGCAACGTTATAACACGTAATAAATAGTGACGTTGCGAAATTATTCGATATGGAAATCGAATATTTCTGAATCGATTCCTCTCGTTAATAAATTTAATCTCGTAAACTAAGTTTATCAGGAAATAAAATATTTCTGAACCAATAATTTAGTCTTGACAATTAATTAACGATCTGAGACTTTTCTTTTGTAATTTTGTGTGAAATTAATAAAAAATGGTGTCCGTTACCCAGGCCAGATGTTGTCGACAATGGTCATTTGAATCTTATAGATAATTAGTTGCGCGGCTTCTGTAATTGTTGTGCACATTTTTAAATTTGTTGCGCTTATATTTATTTAACAAAAACATTCCCTGCTGGCGTAACGTTATTACAGCCAGACCTTTTTCTTTTTAATGGGAATATTTAAATAAATATTAGCTATAAAATTAGTTGTCTAGATAAAGTAAATGTTGTGCCTTATTTTGTATTTGTTCTTTCTTCGGTTGCGAAGTTATTCGAGATTTTGCTGCGGTAACGTTTTTGGTTTTGCTAGATCTTTGAAATGGTTAAGCGGATTCTTATCATATTTTGTACACGACTTCCGAGGACTTAGTTTAAATTTGTTGTGCAATGACAAAACCAAAACAATGCATATTTTAAAGGTTTTTTCATTAAATAGGAAAACACTTCAATTGGCCCCAGCACTCTCAATAAGAAGTCTAAAGACTTACTTTGAACGTAATTTTAAAGCTTGTAACTGCCTTCAAATGTATGTGCGTCCTACCGAACGGCATGCTCTAGCGGTGATTTTTGATAATTTTGTGGAACTGAAAGATAATGTTTTCTTTTATATTATTATTATATAGGTATTTAATTTACTGATTGTTTATCGATTTTTGTGTTCATCACTACACTGTTATATGTGGTATCATTATTTTACAAAATGACAGTGGTCAATGTCAAATCAGGAATCGAATTAAAAGTCTGACTATAGTTTCAAGTCACGATGGGACTCTTATTCATGAGCAGCGTGCGCGTCGCGGCGACGTCGCGCAGCCGAATGTTAGAGCTTTTCTAAGACTTTATTTTCAATGAAACAATTTAAGAGAGTTTGTAATTTTTTCATACTTCTTGAAAAAGCCAGAGCAAAGTGGCAAACAGAGTTATTTTATTTATGACATGTTGGTAATACATATGTTGATTAACGGATAGAGATAATTATAAGAAACCATTGCAATATCCGTGTTACATGTGAGTTCTAATTTAACCTTCCAATCGTTGTAATAAGAGACACAATAGATGAACAATAGGTGCGCGAACGCCGGTGTTCGCTTGGGGTTTGGTGAATTAGGTGCTAATTAAAGCAATTTTTGGCGAGTTACACAATGTATGTATAAACTTGTTTTTTTCTAAGACGGGACAATACAAAATTAAGTAGATTTATAAAACCGGATTACGGAAATATGACCCAATATGAATCATCGAGAAAGCTTTGTTTTATATTATCCAAATTAAACTGAGAAGGAATACATTTAAACTAAACTTATTTTGTTGCGAAAGGGTTGTTATTACGAAAAGCGAAAGAAATGAGGAGAATGGTGTGATTTGAAAGGAGGGATGAAATGCATGTTACAAAAATAGCCATGAGTGTAAATGTGGATGGATGGATGGAGAGAGAGAGGGAGACCAAAGAAAATATGGATGGATTGTGTGAGAAATGATATGGAAGACAGAGGAGTTAGTGATAGCGTGACGGATGACATGACAGAATGGAAGAAAAAAACATATTGCGCCGACCCCAAATAAAACGGGACAAGGGCAGGAAGATGATGATGGTGTGATTTGAAAGACAATTATATATTTAGCAAATAATGCAATCGTTTACAAAACTTTATCCTACTTGGATATTATCCTAAATTTCATTTTCCTTGGTCAAAATTATTTTAACTTAAAAAGTCGAAATAAAAAAATATTATAATTGAAAGTCAATTAAATTTATTTTTTTATAATAAATATTAAAAAATAATCATATTTACATTCATTTATTGCGATCTCATAGAAAAGTATCAGTTTTAACATTTCAATAAAACTATTGAATTTGACTAGTTGGAAACTATCGAATTAAAAACGATTCAGTAAATAAGTCACTCACAATTTTTCTATTATTCCATCACATTCGAATGGCCCAATTAAATATATAAGGCAACTATAATTAAGTACAATGTTTAGGCGAGCCAGTATGCAATGACCATAAGAAGCATGGTTGCGCCGGCGCATAGCGAGGGACGCACCGACTGTGACTCACCAGTCATCGACCTTAAAAATGTAGATTGCGGTAACAACCGTGATAAGTTTACATTTTGTTTACATTGTCTTGTCTTGAGACATTGTTTTAAATAGTTATTTGAACTCGAGGTAGACAATTTGTAGTATAAATAAGTCAGCCAGTCTTAGGGCTGAGTTTTTAATAGTCAGAGAAATATTATAAAGAGGTAAAATGTAAGTTTGTATGTTTGTAAGTTTTTATGTAGGGCTTAATCTTTGGAACCGCTCGCTGGTCGGATTGCCAAAATTCTTTCACCGATGGATAGCTACAATCTTTCTGAGTGCTATAGGCTATAAAACATCACGCTACGATTAAATGGAGCCGAGCAGCGGGTGAAACAGTGCGAGAGTAGCTAGTAGTCAGATAAATGTTATCTGAGGAATAAAATTATTGCTGTCGCTATCTAATACAAACATTCTGACGCGACAGCATCTAAATTGCATTTGTAAAATTTACCGTTTTTATTGGACAGAATTTTACTTGAATGTAAAAACGTAAAAGTTTAAAAGTATGGATTTTTTTAATATTTCGCGAAAAAAACAACTGACGAATTCGAAAAAAAAATCGGCAGAGATATAAATGACCAGCATGCGCGTCACGCAACCAACTGATTGACTTAGTTAGCTGCATGAATATAAGAGTCCCATTGTGATTTTAAACTGGTAGAGCTTTTCTCAATAATTCTCGTGAGTAAGGGCTGATTTTTCAATAGTCAGATAAAAATTGTCTGAGGAATAAAATTGTTGCTGTCACTGTGTTATACCAATATTCTGACGCGACAGCATCATAATTATTCTCTAATCTTACGATTGAAAAATCAGCCATATGTCGTTATTTCCAATAAACTTAGTCAGGCTTATTACAAAACAAGGTTTTTCTTTAGTCTAGGTCTAAACCATTGAGCCAGTTTATGTGTTTCGAATTGAATGTAGGTAGAAATAAGATTCAAAATTCAAAACCTGACTCAACGGTTCAAAACTAGACTAAAGATCAATCTTCTTTTGTAATAAGGGGGAGTATTTTTCACGATAGTTACTATTGAAATATAGATAAATTCTACACATATCAGCCAACACAGCAGTGTGGGAGAGCCATGCTTCGGCACGAATGGGTCGGCTCGACCGGAGTGATACCACGGCCTCACAGAAAACTGGCGTGAAATAACCAAAAAATTGTGTTTCGCCTTGTGAGTGAGGTTACCGGATGCCCAATCCTTCCCCTACGGCTGTCCGTTCCCTTTCCCAAAATCTTCAAATTCCTAATCCCCAAAAGGTCGACAACGCACTCGTAACTCCTTTGTCATTGCGGGTGTCCATGGGCGACGCTGATTGCTTACCGTCAGGTAACGCGTTTGCTCGTTTGCCTATCACATAAAAAAAAACAACGTTAAGCTATGTTGATGATAAAAACCATAATAATTTTCTCTAATGTATTATCATGGAGGTTCATTGTCCTTTTCCATTCGATCGGTAGTGAACTCGTGATTATAGGTTCAACTACCTTAGGAGCATTACTGTCACATTCAATTAGAATGTGACATGATGGTCATGTCATTATTTCTATAGTGGCTTTTATATAAACGTAATATATGTATGTACAAAAAGGTACACAATACTTAGATCCGTCTGTCTAGCTTTTCGATTGTGGTTCGGCCCGCATGGTTGAAAGAGAAAATGTGGTTTGTTTCGAGAAGAGAGAGATAAAATATTTATCTGACAAATGTACTCGAAAAAAACAACACCAAGATGTTAAATTTAAAATAGAAATAACACGAATTAAATATACAACATAAAAATCGTGCATCCCAAAGTTAAAAGGACCTCCATCTTGGCATTTTGTTGCGCGTGAAACAGCCAATACTGATGTTTAAATGGCATTCAGCAATGACCCACAGGAAATAAAGAAAGAAAAACCATTTATTTTTGCGCAGAACATACATGAACTTAAGAACTACACCAAAACATTAATATAGAAAGCGAAGGTAATCAGGAAAATGTAACAGAAAAAAAAGAAAACGAAAAAAACTTTAAATACTAAGGCTTAAATTAAAAACAAGTCCTGTCTATGGTCCACAGATAAAGTTCTAATTTTATAATAATAACTATAATCACAGGCGGCGGAACTTAATAGTAGTACCCTCTTCGACCTCATAAATTTGTCCAGTTTAAAAAACTAACCATAAACACGCTCTGTTGCGTCCATACACGAGACAATAAGTTAAATGTAGGGAAAAATCCTCCAAGTAGACGTTATTTAGTTTCTATAAAGTTTTTCTGAAAGACTTCAGTTTGACACAAAGATTTATGGATGGAGCTTCCGCTTGCTGCTTCGCCCGCGTTGTATGTTTATTTATTTATTAATTATGTTCATAAAAAGCCTACCTATGTCATATTCCGGAGTATATCTTATACTTTTGCCAAATTTCATCAGATCCGTCCAGCCGTTTTTGCGTGATTGAGTAACAAACATCCAAACATAGTAACTTTCGCATTTATAATATTAGTAAGAAGATCTCTCGAACGACAATAACTTCGATAAGGTTTTAAAAGAATAAACTCGGTCAGTTATTTAGTTTTGAAAATAATGTTGTTTGTAATGATTGATGACTCACGTCTTACCATGAACTTGAGCCTTCGGAAGCAGGTGAGCTCATTCACCATGGCAATGAGTCAGTGTCAGAGTAATAGGAAAAAAGCTATGACCTTGGGTTTGGAATAACCATTTTAATGCAAAAGTTCGGGGATTTGTAGTAACCTAGTAAACCAAGTTAGTAACTGGAAAGAATCCGAAGTACTGACGAAAAAAATAAAATTTTGTCTATTTAACGATGCTTCTGATTAAAATTGGGGAACGTGGCCTCGGCCTAAAGCTGGAGAAGGAACGGGGGGTTTAGTCAGTAAGAGTCTGACACTCTCTCCCTGGGCGGTCATTATGACGATTTTCCCCTGACACAAAAAACGAAAAGACGCTTCTGATTAAAATCGATGCTAAATGTTAGGAAAAATATTTAGTTTTAATTCTGCGACAAAAATTCAGGCTTGTTGTCCTCAGGAGATGTTGACTCGACGAGCGCTCGTCGAGTCAACATTTGCATGTTACCTGCTGCATGTGCATATGCATTATTGCATAGGAGTGGGATTCTGCCGTGGTATAACTAAAATGCCGTTATCCAACATCTGGTCGATTTTCAACTTTTGATGCTATATTAATGAGTTAAAAAAGATCTATCGATCTGTGTTTGCGAATTTTCAATATCTTGAATAGTTTTGAAAATGATAATTTAAAAAATGCCGTTAAGTACATATTTCTCACTTGTGAAATAAGCAAAAATGACATTAAGTAACTTTATGAGTCTATAAAGCCGCTAAGGTTCATTAACACATATTTTTATCACAAAAAGTATATATGGTTACTTGTCTTAATTGCCGTTAGCAGTCCTTTGTACACTACAAAGCAGTTAAGGTACTGTAACTGTTTTATAGGATATTTTTTTTTAATAAAGTAGTTCGCTTTTTTTAAACTATAACGTCGTTAATTGAAAATGTTAGACTTAAACTTGACTAACGATGTTTAACGGCATTATTGCTTAATTTTTGAGATACTCATATTTTAATTTAATGTACGTAGAAGCCTTTAGCGGCACTTACAAAACTAATCAAAAATGTATTGTCCGTCATTATTAGACTAAAAAGACGTTATCTCACACTAATACACTACAAAGCCGTTAACTGATCTCGCGCGGGGCGGGGGGACACCGGCTACGTAACGATCCTTTACCGAAATCAAGGGGCGGGGGTGAAACTAGTGCATCGCCAGGAGCTTGTGGGTGAGGACGCGTGTCGCTCCGGGTTTGTTCCCGCCAATTTTGCAACGATCGCGATATGGCGAACCACCAATTTAGGTAAGTGAGTTGTTATTTACTCTAGTTCATGAATAGGTAAGGTACCTACTTTTCATTTGCACTTTTATTGAAATAAACATACAAAATAGTTTGCTTGCTAGTAAATCCTACTAATATTATTTATAATAAAGTTTGTTTTGTTTCTCGTAAAAACTTGTAAATCAATCTGAATATTATTTTTTATCGCATTATAATATGTTCAGATGATCAAATTGTCAGGCATGATTTTGTTACAATATGTTCATGAGATAGTTGCTTAAACATTTACATACATTTACCTAGGTACAGACACTCAGCATTTTATTTTTTTGTTACAGAAACTCTGGGAGCAGAGCCAAAACTATTTTAGATATGGTTAAGGAGGAAAAATCAAACCAATACAAACCTACAAGAAAACCTGACCCTGCTCAGGATATGAAAAAACCGAAACAACCCGAACCTAAAACAAAACCTGGCCCTGATCTGACTGAGTTTATTAACAGAATATACGCGGAACCCTATTCTATGACCAGTACCGTTTTCGATACATTTTGCGAGACGCAAGTTACGTATAATTCACATCATCTTTTGAGTTTAAGTACACAGTCTCTATACAACGAATTTAAAATTTCTCCTCATCAAAATACTGTAAATCCTACCGAAATAGATTTAACATGCAACGAATTAATGTTACCACTTGATTTTTCACCGCTTGATGAAGAAATCCCATTAAATATGGAAGGAACATGTGAAAATAGTCCTCTTGATTTTGATTCAGACGACTCCGTTATTGACAAAGATTACTGTCCATCTGATTCCTCAGAAAGCCACATGTCTGATGTACCTGAAAGTGGAAGAAAAACAAAGAAGAAAACAATGAAAACTAATAATGGTAATCACTGTTCCATATTGCCTGTGGATAACGAAGATAGGATGTTTTTTAATTTGAAGAGTAGACGTAGAAACTCTATTGGTACTTGTAAGGAATCTACGCCCGAGCGACTATGCCACCGAAAGCGCTGTAAATCCGTTGATGGCAATTATTGCTCTACATTGTCAGATATACTACAACTACCACGCAAAAGAATGAAACATAACACCCCGTTACAACAGCGGAGATTGGATGCCAAAAATAAAAAAAAGAGGGAACATTGTGTCAAACCTGGGTGCAATGAAAAGTGCCTTAAGAAATGTATGACCCTACTTAACCAAGAGGATAGAGAGGCTATTAATAAATCATACTGGGATATGTCATGGCAGGAGCAGCATGCATTTGTTGAAGCACACACCTACGTAGCAGTGCCAAAAAGAAAAATTACGAGTGAACCCAAAAGGAATCCAAGAAGAAATTTTGTATTGAAAAAACAAGATGGCACTAGAAAAGATGTATGCAAAATATTTTTCCTTACCACTCTAGGATATTTGAAAAATAATGACAGGATACTACATCCAACTTTTACTGATTCTTCAATAGATAAACGTGGTAAACACCAGAAAACACCAGCATTTGATCGCGATTTACTGAATCAGCACGTTGAATCGTTTAACCCATTAGAACCACACTATAGACGTGAACATGCACCTTTGAGACGATATCTACCAAGTGATGTAAATATAACTCAAATGCATAAACATTTTTGTGAGACATACCCGGATAGACAAGTTTCGTACAGCTTATATAGATCACATTTAAAAAATATGAAAATATCCTTTACCGCCCTCGGTAACGAGGAATGTGAATTGTGCGAAAGTTATAATTTCCACAAAAAGGAAACATCACATGACGCCACAGTCCAGATACTTGAAAACTGTACAGTTTGTGTGGATTGGAGTTATCATAGACAACGATACACAAAGGCGCGAGATCTATACCAAAAACATAAGGATGAAACACAAAATAATACACAGATATTCTACAGCTCTGATCTAGAGAAAGTAATTATGTTGCCTAGATTGGAGATGTTTAAAGCCGCAATTTTCTGTCTACGGCTTTCAGCTTACAATCAAACCTTTGCACCACTTGGTAAGATTACCGCAGAATTAAAACCCCTGACAGTTATCTGGCATGATGGCATTGCAGGGAGAAGGCAAGAAGATATAATGTCAGCATTTTATAATTTTCTATTGCGTAACAGAGATGTTGAAAAAGTACACATATGGCTCGATAACTGTAGCTCACAAAATAAAAATTGGTTGTTGTATGCAATGCTCACTCATATGATTAATAGTGAAGATATTGCCACACAAAGAATAACTCTATATTACTTCGAACCCGGCCACACTTTTATGAGCTGCGATCAAGTGCATCACCAGGTAGAGTTGGCTATGAAGAAAAAGGGTAAGCTTTACGATTTTACAGATTTCGAAGAGTGTGTATCATCCATAAATAAATCAAAAGTCAACGTTCAGTCTATGTTGCCAGAAAACTTTTTAAATATACCTAACTATGTGTCCCAAAGAAGGATTCAAACATCCAATCCAAGAGCTTATTTAAAAAATATAGTTGAGGTATGTTTCGTACGTAAAAGTTATGATCTCATGTATAAAAATAATTTCGATGATGCATATACAACCCTTCGTTTTATGAATGATAGATATTTAAAAAACCCACGTACAATGGTTTTCAAATTTAGAACCGAACCGAAAGGTATCGAACCTAAGAGGAAAGCAGATTTACTTAAAAACCTATCGAACATAATTCCCCCTCACAAATTGTTATTTTGGAAAAACTTACCAACAAGAGAAATTGAACAGTCCGGTACAAGTTCTGATTAGAATAATATTATAGAGTAGTGCCAGTTTATTGAGACTGATTTCAACTAAATAATAATTTTTAATTTTGTAATGTAACTGTGATACGATTTTGAATACTGTATTTTTAAGAATATATAAATTTTATCCAAAAGGTTTTAATAAATGTAGGTAAAAAGTAAGAACTAAAAATTTAAATAAGGAAAATTGTTTTTTGTTTTTGTTTTTCAGTTGATGATTGTTTTTTAAATAATAAGTAGTAGAAATGTAAAGTTTTCAGTTCAAGGAGAAGATAAGACTTAGTTTTGATTGTTTGTTATCTAAGGTTTAATGAAAGACTGAAGTTTGTCTATAAATTTTGTTTTATGTTTTCGTATTTTAAAGTACAAGTAGTACATAATTATATTGCTAAATAACTGATGTGATTCTTGTTTGAAAGTTCCTAAAAAATCTATAATAATTTTAAGTAAAGTTTTGTGAAAGTTATAAGTTTAAGCATAATTACTTATTATTATAAAAACAATAAAGAAATATTGTCAATAAAGACTAGTTGATTGATAATATTATGACTTTTATTTATAAAACATTTTTTTAGGTTCAATAAATATAACTCATTTTGTGCAATAAAATTATTCACATTTTTTTTATTAAGTATTACGCTATAATGTCGTTAAACTGTAAAGTTTTTAGTTAAACCACGTTTTAGCTAAACAACTATTGAAGTTTATCCTTATAATTAATACGCATATATAGGTTACCAGACTTAAAAGCAGTAAAGTAACGTAAAACGCACTAAAGTTTAATATGAATCAGTTCTGTAATATAGTAATCGTAAGCTAAATTGTCGTTATGTGCAAATAACAACATTTTAGTTAATCATTGAAGTGATGAAATTTAGCATTTTAAAAAACAATAATTTGCTATGAAATAGATACACTTAAACGCCGTTACGCTATACGCAGCGGCGTTTTAGTCGATGATCCATTATGATTTCGGTTACATCTCTGTTAATCTAAAACACAAAAAACGCTTTTTCATAACATTGAATTATATTTACGATATGATAGGGTAAGTAGTTCGAAAGTATGCGATTTCATCTATGTTTTGGTACTTTCAAATCTCTGATATGTGTTGTAATCGAAAACTTACATCGGTTTAAAAATTTGCCGCGGTTTTTTTGTATTATTAAAAAAAATGACTTTAGCAGATAACGGCATTATAGATATACCACGGCAGGATTGTATCCAGCAACAAGCCTGGATTTTTGTCGCGGAATTAAAACTAAATATTTTTCCTAACATTTAATGTCATGGATTTCAGCAAAGCAACGCCTGATTCTATAAATTATCTTAAGATCGATACTTCAAAGAATATTTAATAGAAAAACCAAGTAATTATAGTCCAGTGTTTTATTTCGACGTTTTTAGGGGCGGACATCGAGGAGTTGAAGGTCAAATCGATTGGTCAACATTTTAAATGCGTATTGCTGTTGATTTAAGTTGGGAATCAATACATATGGCGTGAATACTTATTACAAAGAAATCCTTCAGAATTGGTAACGAGTTTAAAATTTTAACAGAATTTACAGGTCAGGGTTATTTTCGGAATGACAAGCTGTAATTTGTTAGTATTGTCGTCATAATTGCCAACTATGAACGGACGGATTCAAATGGGTGTCCGTAAGTAATCGTATTTTGAATACATGCTGCTCCGTACAGAACAAGTTGTATTTTTTATGGGATAGGGCATCAAACGAGCGGGCTGTCCACGTGATGGCAAACAGTCGGCTTCAAATATGCAAACCTTCAACATCAGAAGTTGTATTGTCGTTGGGTTCTTGACGGTTTGGGCCTTTGGTAAACCCGATCACACGTCGAAACACAACACGAGTTTGAATGACGCGCATCTTCTGCGAGGCCGGGGTTCATATATACATACCTACATATGTAGGTACTAATTAGTTCGTAATCAAATATAACAATAGTGTCGTAAAAGGTACAGTACAGTACGCTACAAAAACCGGTTCATAATTGGCATAAAAGTCTTATAAGCTAATGTCTAATAGCATTCACAAATAGAGTAATGTACGAACGCCGAATCAAATCTTCAACTAATCCCACTGCTACTTAAAATTGCCTTGCGAAATAAAATTCCAGGAATTCGTGTTTAACAAACAAACATTGTTGACTGTGAAAAAGTTCCAGAATGCAGCGAATTCCTTGCAAACTGTGTATACATAGAACTGTTGTTGTTCAAGCATCCTGTTTGTAACCACAGGGGTGCGACAGGAAACCACACACGACAAAAGAAAAAGAAAACATCAGGTTAACGACCTTCGAAGTGTTAAATCAAGTTTATATTATAAGCTTAACTTTAATTTTGTGTGTCACGCATAATTTGCGTGTAATAAAGAAGATAAAGAATTGACTTTCAAAATTTTAATCAAAATTCAAATTGAATTTATAATCTTTAATGTATTTTTTTAATAAAATTGTATTGATGACAGATATTAAATTGAATATAGTAATTATTTGACGAGATGACTTGACCGGTTCAAGCCAAGCTTGGAGCTCATACTTATGCGCTGTCGACGTCGACATACAAGGCGGTGAACGTTGCACAGTGAACTCTAGGAAACTAAACTAGTCGCATTTCGCCAAACAGTAAAACCAATTAGCAATTTATTATAGCAATGAAGTAGCCACTGTATTCACCAATGATAAATAAATACCTTAGGATGTCTAAGAGTCAGCCAGCCGTTCCTGATCTCCGAAGGATCAGCGTCATCCAAGGAGATTGAGGATATACTCCGAGGTCCTCTATGCTTCCAGTGTTCCGGATTCCACCAGTTTACGTGATCCAGGGAACGGGATATGCCGCGAGCATCCATCAGATGTTCAAGGGAAAATTTTGTGACAGTTATATTTTTTTGTTTATTTATTAAAATTATCAAGACGCGTGCACCCTCCCCTAAATTCAAACGCGGAATGAAGTAAGGGTTGTTTGTTTGCGACTTCGGTTGCCTAGCAACGGGCCACGTGGACACCAATGTCACGGCGCGGCGTTTTGTATGAATAAATCATGACCTTTACGGGAGTCGTGTTAACTTGACCCAGTCGAGACTTATTATCACTTAAGTGTTTTACATAAAGATACCTTTACACTTTGAATTAAAGTTGATTTTTGATTAGAAGTTTGTTTTTCTTGTCAAAAATTTCTTCTTTGCGTGGATAATGTAGGAATTATAACTGTATTTTTTCTTTCTTGGCATCTTTGTTGATGAAATCAACAATACTGAGAGCTTCTCAAGTAGCTTGCGGTTTTACGATGGATTACCTTACACGTTTGTTGTACAATTCAATAGAAACATTAACCTATGCTTGGCTTGTTAAGTCTCGTTTTAATTAAACTAATTAACATAGGGGTTTATGTTTGATTTAGCCGCGTTGTTTTATGATGGATAAAGTGATTATGAAGCTATCTTTAATTGATGTAGTTATATGTAGTAGTGTAGTATTATAGTGTTCAGTCAAATGCGGAAAATATTTCTAACTTCGAGTTTAATATGTACTAGGTGTTTTTTGTGATAGGGCTGTACAAGAGCAGATAGGGTTGCCTGATGATAATAATATGCAATAAACCAGTGTTTTGTCGTTAGGGGGTGAGGGTTTTGGGGATTCGCATCCAGAATAGAAAGGATAAGATTCCGGTCCTCACCCACATAGCGAGTAATAATATTGTTCAGAAGAGACATAATGAGACAGGTCGCTTAGCTAGTAAACCTATTGCCCAGAGGCGGATTAATCCTATGAGATCAACTCTATGGCACTTTTTTATTAGACTCGATTCCACCCGTATAGACACGCGCCTCCCGTGGCGCCAATTCGCTTCCTGATGCCCTAGGAATAATAACAGCTCTGCTGTAGATAAAATATATTCTAGGTTACATTTTGAGTACTGTTTTTTCGTCAACAACGAGTGAAAGTTTCGAGCAAAGCGCACACAATAACAAATATTCTTGTACCATCACTTTCTAACTCTCATCTATCCTTCCATATATAGCTAATCTACAGCTCATGTTGTCTTTATCTGAATCTAGTGTTATGACAATTTAAATCTTATCACGTACGGCTTATGCATCACAATGTGATGCACGCCCACGTTAGGCAAGTGGCTAACCATTTATGTATGTGCAGGTTTATTGAGACGGTCGCTGAGTCAGTTTTCCTTGTATGGAGCTTCGCTTAGACCAGGCTTATGACGTCATCACTTTCCTACTCCAACATCTCTAAAGGTCTTTTCAAGGCTCCAAATGTAGCATACACTAAGGTCTTATAATTGGGCTTTTTTATAAAAATGTGCAATCTATTTTAATTCTTATGTCAACGTTGACAAATAACAGATCAGAGTGCGGTTCCGAGCTGTGGTTTTAAACCTTGCTTGCAATTTTTTTATATGGTAATATCATTTATGGTCGTTGCCTTAATTTTGCATTGAAATTTCTTAATAATGTCGTTCCAAATTGTTGAGTTTTATTAAGACATTGGTTTCTTATTTACTCGCGAAAAATTGTCGGTTCTTTTTGTAAATAGGTTTTACTTTGTAAGTTTGTAACAACATTCCGCGACGTTAAGTCAGGTAGCAGTGTATAGTCATGTCAACATTAAATAATTTAAACCATTCATACAATAGAACAAAGCGATTTGTTGGCACATCTATATTAGTAACTTCGTAATAGTAAAACTATTTTATACTTATGTAAGAGTTTAGTACAGAAAGTTTTTAATGCAACGTGGAAGTTTATTTTTAGTTTTCATTTAAATTAAATAATTTGTATAAATTACTTTTTATTCTTTAAGTAGTTGCTACTATATTCTACTATTTTATATTAGTCTGTAGTTATTCCTTCTTAGAGAAGTTAGACAATCCTGTCTTAAAAGAAATGTAGTTATCTATGTAGAAATGCTGCATATCCTATGCAGCCTACATTTCTTTTTTTAATGCAGTGTTGTCGTATTGAGGCGCTATTTAATGGCTGTACTACAAAAAAATAACTGTTTCAATTTTAATTGTTAACAGGACACAACTTATGACTGATCTTGTTAAGTATTACTACTACAAGTACTTAATTGGGGGTTAAAACAAACAACCAAATCTGTACAATAATAGAAATAAAAACAGTAAAAAACCATTATTGTAATCTTTCTATAAGTATAAATAAATCAATTATTATCAAGAACCGGTTTCCATCGATATATCTCCGTCCACCCCTGCACCCTCCCACGTTGGAACTGCTTTAGGCTCTGCACAGCTTGCAAACGATGTTATCTGCCTACTGAATGACTATTATTGCTCTTAATTGCAGGTGTTTGTAGGTTAAATTTGTAAGGTGCAGTAAGAATTGCATTCGTAAGATGATAGTGAAGTTTAGCTTGTTATTTTTGGCATCATGAAGTGAAAATCCCGTGGAGCAAGCTACTGTACGTTTTTGTTTGAAATCAAAGTCACTAGACAGATTAGCATTGTTATATATAATTATATTTACTTTGTAAAATGTGACTGCAGTTAGGCTACTAAATTTTGGGGTTATATTATACTTGTGATAAAAATTCATAGATTTAGTCACAGAGCGACGAGTTACCTAGCACGCCTTCCATGCAAAAAATATGTTCAACGGCTCATGTACTGTTTGATAACCAACTGAATTAGTTTCAAACCACGCTCGGTGTTTGAAACTAATTCAGTGCAGTCCAGGTCACATCATCAGCCTATAATTGTCCACTGCCGAGCAAAGATCTCTTCTCACACGGAGATTGAGTATAAACGCTAGCTCAAGGCGGATTGACGATTTCAAACTTATAATTACAAATTATAATCCAGGTTATCACCACGACCCTTCAATATATATCTATGTATACGTACTTACGTCGAAATCATAAACTTATGTTGTAATTAAATACGACGTTAAATTTAGCTTAACCTTTTGTGTTACTGATCTGTATATAACAGCTGTTTTCTAAGTACTTATATAACAGTAAGGTATAGTAGATAATGTTGTATTTACCTATAAGTATTTAGTTACACCTACTTTAAGAACTTTCATGTATTTATTATATTAAACTGGTGTAAACAAATGTTGGTAAATCTAAATAAATAAAATAAAAAAATAAAAATAAAAATAAACCGATGTGAAGTATTACTTGTTACTTGTTTTGTAAGCAACTCGAAATAACATCGAACTTTGATGCATATCTTCACAATCAATTTGCTATAACTGGCCATAATGTAGCACTTTAGCTTTATCGCGGGTTGCCAGTCATTAGGGCCGCGTGCTATAAGCCCCGTACCTGATTTGCACGCTATCAACCAGGGATGTTAAGGATACGAATGTAATGATTATTATTATACCGGTTTCGGATAAGGACACAGATATGTATTTTTTTTCGGATTATCCATTAGTTTCGGTTATTGACATTAGGATTTATAAGGAATTCCAGAAGTAAAATACCAATCTATTCTAAGATTTGATTAATAATTGTAAGTTGTGTATTTTATTTTTATTTTTATTCAATAGGTACAGTAACAGACATTAAACCAAAAATTACAAAGTTGAATACTACACTAAACACAAATTATAAATCTGCAGTCCAGTTATAACTGTACACAACAATCATAAAAAAATACGATTTGCTTCATTACATTGAGAGTTACTGATAGAAATATAGGGGGTAATATTTGGAATAGCTGGTCGGATTTCTGAAAATATTTCAATGGTAGGTAGCTACAATGTTCCTGAATGCTATAGGCTATAAAATATCATCCTACGGCCTCTAGGAGTCGAGCAGCAGGTGGAACCGCGCAGTAGTAGCTAGTAGCAAATAAAATTGTATTATCAACATCTGTATCAATTAGGCTCCGCACTTTCGAATTCGGTTACGGTTTTGCATATTTTTTATATCGAATACCCGATATTTTCGGTTATAGTTACGGAGCTCCTTATCAACACTACTATCAACATTCGACATATTAAACTTAAGCCACATTTTATAGCCTCAGCTACTATATTTAACTTAACGCCAATAAAAAGCGAAATTAGAACCAAATCCAGGGCTAACTTCAGTAGAAAGAACCATTCATTGATTTAAATTTGGTGTTAATGGATAATAGTAATTTTACTAATTAGACATTTCGTGGTGTTGCTGTTTGGCTGCCGTAATTTAGGTACAGTTGACGTTTATGTTATTATTATCTAGATTGAATTGAGTTCTAATTTTGACCACATGTGATGAATGGCGACTGAAATCTTTATTTGGGCTTGGAATGATTTTACTTAATAGCTGTTTTTTTGGTGGAGCAACCCCGCCACTATTTCTCAAAACCGCTGTAACTTCTGTAAGCCAGGAGATAGAGAAAGAGAGAGAAGGAGAGAGAAGGGAGGGGGGATAGAGAGACAATGAAGTCCTGCGTGTCCCAGGGACATGAATAATTATCTTATATGGATCCCGCAATGAAATAAATCAAAAGATATTATATGAGGAGAAGAAAAAATGAAATAGCTTTCGCTTCCCTCGGTAGAATTACTATAAAATAGAACTCAATGCCTCTTTGCTAACTTAAGTGTGGGAGAATCATGCTTCGGCACGAATGGGCCGGCTAGAACGGAGTGATACCACGGCCTTACAGAAAACCGGCGTGAAGCGACACTTAAGTTGTATATTGCCGTATGAGTGAGGTTACCGGACGTCTAATACTTCCCCTCTCCCCCTTGGCTTACCATAACACATAAAAAAACTCCTCATCCTCATACATCCATCAATTGGCTTTATCAAACACAAGCGAAGTGTATGGATAAGACTCCTCACATTAAAACACTAAAGTTCATCTTGTTTGTACTCTTTTTAATTGGTTAGAAGCAAGATAAATGTGATTCGATTTTACCAACAATATCGTTATTCAATTAAGAGACGATCGATGGGCATGATTCACCCACTGATCAAGCGAGGAATTGGGTAAAATGCTCCAGTGCTTACAACTATTGACGCTTTAGGTACTTGTTAAAAACCATTTCCATCTTCTCATTCTTTAAGGCACATTTAGCGCTTGTGACCATCGATAATCGTGCCATAAAACCTCATTTGTTTTTAACTAGGCTCCTACTAATAATTTTGTTTAGGATCCTAGTGCAACGACCGGGACTTGCATAAAATTTTCGTATTCTTACTTATTTACGAAGCCACGACCAAATGTCTAGATACATTAAAAAAAACTTGTTACAAACATACAATTTCACATATACATTACCACCAGATACGGAACAAAGATCACACAAAGAGTTATTCCGTGCGGGAATTGAACCCGCAACACGTTGCACAGCAGCCAGCTACCACGCCAAACGTGCAGTCACATTTTAGGTATCCCGTATCAATACACAAAGTCAAAAAGTCAAAGTCAAAAATCATGTATTCCAATTAGACCTTTACAGGCACTTTTGAACGTCAAAACAAAATTTTGAAGATATCGTGTCAGTCTGTCGGTCAGTCCTCTTAGTGAAGCTATTTGCTCGTTCCAAAGTGTAGATTCCGATGGAGAAGAACGAGCAAGAAACTCCATGGTTACTCTTTTTAAATCAGTTTCAGATACAGATTCCTTTTACAAACAGTTGGTTCAATTATGTGAGAACAGTGTAACACTAATATTTATTCAAATATAAAAATAAAGTAACCTTAAGGACAATAGACAGTCTGGAGCTGACCAGTCCCAACTGACGGCGCCCGTTCACGAACATGACACGTACACCAGCATCGCCCAACTCAACAATATTATAGGGAATTAAGCGATCCAGCGCCCATGCCACCGCCAGTGTGACCTTTCAGTGAGCATGACAACTCCAAGCTGTTATAAAGACCGACATTCTGCTAGTCTAAACAATTGTAATAGGTTACAGGGCACTCACATTTACAAATTTATCAAGTTATAGTTATACAATATAATGCAATTTCACTAAAATGAAGAAGTCCCGTTCAAGCAAAATCCACTGAAACGTTATTTATTTTGGTGTAGGTTTGCTATCCTGTGGAGCAGGACCAGCATGTCTCCAAGCATCTTTATCTATAATGTAATTATTCAATGTGTAGTATGCTTTCCTACATAAAGTTTTCTTTACACATAATTTAAAATTTCTTTCATTTAATTGTTGTATTTCGCCTGGGATTTTGTTATAACATTTAACACAGAATCCCATGAACGACTTGTGTACCTTTGCCAATCTAAATAATGGCTGACATAATCTATCTCTATGTCTAGTTTGATAATTATGTTTATCTGACACCTTATCGAATATTTTTAAGTTTTTTCCTAACATACATAATGTTTTCATAAATAAACTGACATGGCACAGTCATAATATTGATCTCTCTAAACTTTTCTCTAAGAGACTCACGACGCTTTAGGCTGTAAATAGCTCTGATGGCACGCTTTTGCAAAACAAAGATAGACTCAATGTCAGCAGCCTGCCCCCACAACAAGATGCCATACGACATAATGCTATGAAAGTAGCCGAAGTACACCAGTCTTGCAGTGTCCACATCTGTTAGCTGTCGGATCTTCCAGACAGCAAAAGCTGCAGAGCTCAACCGTCCAGCCAGAGATGTGATATGGGGCCCCCATTGTAGTTTGTCATCTATGGTTATACCCAGAAACGTAGTTTGTTTTACAAATTCCAATTTCTTACCGTTTAATAATATGTCACATTCGTTACTTTTAACATTTGGCAAACTGAATCGCATACACTTTGTCTTTTTGTCGACTAAATTATTAACTGTAAACCAATTCTGAACCTTCGCAATAGCATTATTTACGTCGTCATAATTATCTGTCCGTCTATTTATTTTAAAAATCAACGATGTGTCATCAGCAAATAATACCATTCCCGGTTCACGTTGAAATAAATGAGGTAAATCATTTATGTACACTAAAAACAGGAAAGGACCTAAAATCGAGCCCTGTGGTACGCCCATAGGTATGCTAGCACCCTGGGAGTTCACTTTATTTACTTGTACTTTGAACTGCCTATCCTGCAGGTATGATTTTAATTAATTGAGAGATACCCCTCTAATGCCGTAGTGTTCCAACTTCAGCAACAGTGTCGCGTGTTCAACGCAATCAAAAGCTTTAGACAGGTCACAAAAAATCCCAATAGCGTCGTTTGACTTTTCCCATGAGGCAAAAACATGCTTAATTAGAGTTACACCGGCGTCAGTTGTGCATCGACCCTTGGTAAACCCATATTGTTGGTCATGAAAGATGGAATTTATGTTAAAGTGTCGTAGCATCTGAGAAAGCATTAGTTTTTCAAACACCTTACTAAGCACTGGTAAAATTGATACCGGCCTATAATTATTGGGATCATTGTCATCGCCAGATTTAAACAGCGGAACTACCTTGCTAAGTTTCATCAAATTTGGAAAAACTCCCTGATCTACACTTCTATTAAAAATTAAAGATAAATAAGGCGCTATAGCTTCTATAAAAGACCTACACACCGCAACAGACATTCCCCATAGATCCTCTGTAGACTTAACTTTTATGTCTTTAAACGCCTTTATTACTGATTGCGGGTTCGTATACTGAAATCGGAAGCCAGAACGGCATTCTTTAACATTATTTTTAAGAAGACTTATAGAAAGTGCCGGAGATGATTCTAAGTCTCTCGTAGTTTTAATGGGGATATTCTTGAAAAAATTTTCGAACTCTTGGGCAACTTCTTGATTTGTATTAACTCGTCCATTATCCGTATTTAAATTAAATTCCGTGTTATACAATTTATTTCTGCCTGTCTCGTTATTAATTACTTTCCATGTAGCTTTTGTTTTATTTTCAGCATTCTTAATCTTATTGCCAATATAAAGTTATTTAGCTTGCTTACAGACTATTTTAAATATTTTTGAATATTTGGACACATGCTTGCTGAAGGCTTCACTAGTATTAAATGGTTTCATACCATATAGCTCAAATAACCACAGACAGACAAACTGTCTCTTTATCACTTAGTGTAGTACATACATCTATACTAATATTATAAATGCGATAGTAACTCTGTCTGTCTGTCTGTCTTTTCTTCGCGCCAAAACTACTGAACCGATTTCTGTGAAATTTGGTACACACATAGTTTGGAAAGAAAGGAGATAGGATAGACTTTACACCAAAAATCTGCAGGAAGTCAGTATTTCACGCGGACGGAAAATATAGTGTACCTATAATCACACGAACAAAAATAAACCAGGTCAACAGAATACGAACTAACCTTCTTAGTTCACTTAACAGGAAAATACATATTAAATAAATGCACCAACAACATACAATACAAACAGCACGCGATTAAAAACTATCACGTGTCGTTAATTCAATTTGTTATTGCTGAATATAAAAGCGACCTTGAGAGGTCAAGGTTAAATCCGTCCCTACGACGTAAATAGCTGTAAACAGCCAAATCCGAAATGTAGGGAGGTCAATCCGAAGTATTAAGTTACAATCTTGGTATTTATTTGGGATATTGTGTTTGTTTTTGCACGAACTAATGTTTGGAAGACTTGAAACTGCCAGATGGATATAAAGATTATGTTTTATTTTTTGGTTGAGGAAGTTTTGTTTATTTATGGACATGTGGACGCAGGTGGCAACTTGTCGTTCGACGTGGAGGACTAAGGGTGAAATCTTTGTCTAGCAGTGGACGTCTTCAGGCTGATGATGATGATAATGATGATAATGATGGACATGTGGGCAAAGCTGGGTGGCGTCAAATCAGTAATTTTTATTTCATAGAGCTGCAAACAAGGTAATCGTTCATTTGATGTTGAATAATCGGCGCTGCCCATGGACACCTGAAATACCAGAGAAGTTCCAAGGATTTAAGAATTGGAGTTCTGGGGATAACGGATGGGAGAAAGGACGATTGGACCTTTGGTCACCACATTCAAGTAGTGAAAAACAACGCTGTGGTTGTTCACACCGTTTTGTTGTGAGACTGAGGTATCACTCCGATCGAGTTGAAACATGGCTCTCTCACAATTAAAATGTAAAAATAAAAGAGTATTTTCCATTAATATCATCATGACTGCCATATGCTATCTACTACTTGTTGTTGACACAAAAGTCTAATTTTTCATAAAATGTGTCCTAAAATGAACACAATAATATAAATATTGTAGGTCTGTCTGTATATCGTCAGCGCTATAAATGTAATAATGGCGTGCAAAACAGGAAAACAAACGGGTGTGTTCATAATAATTAGGTTAGCTATTAGGGTAGGGCTGGATAAGGCGTGGAAACGGTGATAATATTTTGTTACCACACAAAGTGGCTATAACTGTTACAATGTGACTAGAAATTATACTAACCATTTAAGCAACTTCTTTCACGCTGCGCCTATCTTGCTTGTAACCTTTGCATCCAACCCGTTCTCAAAGTAAACATAAAAAGAGATTTATCGGAATCGGTTCAGCTGTTTACGAGTTAAAAATGTAATGCACTTAGCAAAACATTTTTGGCGATTAATTTTTATTTTGTTGATTAGATATTCCTTGCGGTTGGACTCGCTTGATTTTAGTCTTTCTCAGCACTGACACCTCTGTATTTTGTTTGTATTTAAAGAAGATTGGTTGAAAAGGCATACGGATTTATATTAGCGCGGTGGTGGGGGAGGGGGAGGTGAAAACAACAAGACTTCTAACACAGATCGGAACATGTCAGCTGGGAGGAACACGCATTTATATTTCGTTTTAATTTCTTGAATTTTGGAAATAAAAAGGAATTTTTAGTCAGCGGTCTAGCTTGTGTCCGCAACTGTATAACAACGTGATGTTTGCTAATTAGAATTTTACGAGGAAATGACTCACAGTTGTTATTTCGTCGAAATAAACCTGTATTATCGTAACATCGGTGTCTGATTACATCAAACTGTTTTACAAATTGAACATGTTTTCGTTTTAAGGTGGAACACAGACTAGCAAAATTTTGACGAAATTGTTTTATTTATATTTATAATAGTTAGAACATCGGTGTTTTTATGGAATTGGGGGCTAAACTAGTAACATTTCAACCGTTAGTAAGCGATCAGCGCCGCTCACGAATCTTCTCATCGTTGGAGAGTGGCGTTTTTATTTGTGATAGGAATGACGCGACGCTACGCGACGGAACCATCATCCTCACCTACCAGCCGTAGGGGCGTCGTCGGGATCGTGCGAAGATCTAAGGCCATCGTAAGTGAGGGCCTACGGACGACAAGCAAGGGTAGCTCGAGAGAAGGATTACCTGATGGTAAAAAGCAGCGCCGCCCATGAACTGAAAACCGCATCGCAATACCAGTGGAGTTTAATAAATATCGCAATACGAGTGCGTTTTCAGGGTTTGGGATTCAGAAGATTGGATATTTGGAAATTAGGAATAGGAGAAACGGGAGGATTGGCGTTGTCGCCCTTTTAAGAAGGAGTACGCTCTTTTCATTCAAGTTTGAAGGCTGGTAACTGGTTTTTTTATGTCGAAGAAGTCCATAGGGATACTGGCCAGACATATATAAATAATTAAATAAATTGTACATGGCTTGAAGAACATACCGAATGTTTCCGCTAATGTTCTTATAGATCTTTAATGAAGCCTTACCTACAGATACGATATAGTAGTACAATATAATGTTACAAATCTCTTTAGCTCCGCACGAATTGAACACACGATTCGTAGTACAGTAGCGAATCGTTCAAGCAATGTACACCGTCATCCGTTCATACATAAAAACTACACGACAAAACATTATGCTTATAATTCCTCGAAAGATTACTAACATGCTAGAGCCTTAATTGTTTTAGTTGTATTACCTTCTAGTGACTTAAATATTTAGAAAAAAATGGAGTATTAAATTAGATATTTAGTTTTCTCTTTTTTGCCTAACCTATACGTAAGGTATATAAAAGTCCCTCAAAGAGTTATCCACGAGAGACCACCACAGATAGGGCACGCTGGGACACTAAAGCTGTGCTAAAGCGCTATAAGGTACCGCGGTACTTGGGCAGTAAGATACTGACACTCTCTCTCGACACGAGACACTCATGATTACACCGCCTTCAAAAAACTAAAGGTGACAGTCAAAAGTGGGCGTTTTGAGGCTGACCTGATGTGATGATATAACTAACGTCTTTCTCGACTTACAACAAAAATGCAACTCTTTACACACAGGTAATCAGCTCTAACAGAATCAAGTGACAACGCTTGAATATATTATTGACTGAACTGGATTTTAAATGGCGAAATTTTACGTAGCTGGCGCTGTTCGCTACCAAAACAAAAACGTCAGTCACTTACGCAATTTGAACATCCGTGCGAATCAGGGCCACTAAGCTAGATACGAATGAAAATCTTGAAATAACAATCAATTATTACTCGAGTACGAATTGGTCTAGCAAGTCATTATAGCCAGTGCAGTCACGGTAGCCGATCAGGAAAATAGTCTATGACAATACCCGTCTACAACACGCGTATTATTATGACACACTTATTATTACGGACCCTGATAACCGGACGAACAATATAAAATTATCAGCAGTCGAAAATAATAACTATAATAATATAGGTAGAGTGCAATTTGTTGTAAAAATGTAATAGTTTTTAATGTTATGGGATTTGTGTACCTATCGTTTATCGTTTCACGCTAGTTTCAGCTTCTGAATTTTAAAACTAATATAAATAGGCTTTTTATATAATTGTGTATTTATTACAAACAGTTTGACTTTTTTATTGCAATTTATTTATCGTCTGAGAGCTGATTTTTCAACAGCCAAATAATAATGTTATCTGACGAATAAAATTGTTGCTGTCACTATCTTATACAAACATTCTGAGGCGAAAGCATCATAATGATTCCCCAGGTAACTTTTATCTAACCATTGAATAATCAGCCTTAAGGTAAACTAAATTACACTTAAAAATATATAAAACATAGCATGTCATGTTACATTTCCTTCTTCCTTTTGAGTATTTATATCTTGATTGCCAAGTAACTAATAAATTGATGTATACTAATTTTTCTGTAATTGAAAAATAAAAATAAAAATTATGGTGCTACTGCAATTAAATTGACTCTTTGCTAACATATTGCTCATAATAATTTATTAGGTATACAGTAAATATTTATGTGAAACATGTTTCATGTTTGAATTTTCAATAATATTACACATAAACAAAGAAAGATCAAATTCGCATGATTTTGTCACTATTTCAGCGAGGGTGCATACAACAAAAATAAAAAAACCTAATGATAAAAGGAAAATAATCTTCAAGACTTACAAGGCTACATATTATCTATATTTATATTTTATAGAGGTGAAATTTGTAAGTTAGTTGTAAGTAGGGGATAATCTTTTCTAAAATTCTTTCACTGATAGATAGAGTTACAATTTTCCTGAGTACTATAAGCTAAAAAAATTTTTGAGTAATTTAGTTCGAGCAGGTTTTAGCGCTGCTGTTTTTAAAATTCCGGAATTCATTACTTTGATACGCGTGCAAAGCCGCGGGCGGAAGCTAGTCTGTATACACAAGTAGATAAAAGTCCTGAAGCATATGGTCAAAACGGATTATAATGTAACAAAGAGCAAGTATCCTTATTAATAGCTCAGCTAATCATTTTGTACGCCACTCCATCGAGTACGATTACACTCGAGCGCAGTGTAACGGTCTCAACACAGAACTGAGATAGCTGTGGAGTCATTGTTACAACAATTATGGAATGGTAGCAAAGTTATGGTTGAGACGTGCAGTGTTTGATAATATGAACGATAGATGTTTTGTTTTGAATTTTTATGTCGGTTATTGCTCACAAAGTTTGTTTTTTTTTCGGTTTTTTCTAAGGTAGGTTGACAAAGGAGCTAATGGAGCTGCCGGGCCTTTAAAAATACTTAAGTGATTTGAGGATTGGGGATTTGGCGATCAAAGAAGGGGGCTATGGCGAAACATAACGACTATATAATGATTTTGTCACATCGGTTTTCTGAGAGTGTGGTATCGTACCAGTCGAGCTGGCCATTTTATGCCAAAGCATGGCTCCTGAAGCTTAACTGGTTAGGAACAAAATATTCTTCATCAGTAACCAGATCGCTGTACCCAAATTTAATTTGCATATTGTTTTTACAAATTTATACAAAACATAGTCGATTAGCTAGAAGCGCTTGATAGTTCGTGTTATACTAGATGTTATTTTAGATGTCCTTCGTAGAACCATTTTAAAACATGACCGTTAATGAGTATAATTTAAGTATACCTAGTAAAATATATAGTATGAAGATCTGTATAATTTTTTTTGATATGGTTAGAATACTAAATTGAATGTTTATATGAGGACATCATACTTTATATACTTACACCCTTTTTATGGGATACTAGTGGTCCGCCCCGGATTCCAATTATCCCTTCTTCTTTTCTAAAATTTTTGACAAGAACAAGCACAACAAAAAAGAAATTGCAAATAATTTATAGAATCAGGCGTTGCTTTGCGGAAATCCATGATATTAAATGTTATGAAAAGTATCTAGTTTTTATTCCGCGACAAAAATCCAGGTTTGTTGCAGGATGTTACCCTACTCTTATGCAATTATGCATATACACATGCATAATACAAACGTGCAATAAACGGAAAACCGGAAAAAGTGATTTTGGCAAAAAATTACAAGTATGTACACTCAACAGTTTCCCCTGTTCTATTGAGTCAAGTGCCCATTTGATACATTCTTCAATTAGTCAGGGCAACTTGTTGCCTGCTGACGAACAACAAACAAAAGTACCAGGAACACATAGCCGTTAGAAGATTCAAGGAATTGCTCCCAACTTGATTGAATTCTATGGAATACTTAATAATATTATACATTAGGTTATGGCAGGGATTTAGCTAAAGTAATTTGAGTACTGTGAACAGATTGTCTATGTACTGATTTTTTTTATGTGATAGGTGAGCAGACGGATTACCTGATGGTAAGCATTCAGCGCCGCCTCACGGACACCCGCAAGAGCAGAGGGGTTAGGAGTGCGTTGCTAACCTTTTGGGGATTGGGGATTTGGGAGATTTAGGGATTGGGGAAGGATATGGGTAAATTTATTGTTAAAAAAATGGTTCACAAATACTTAAGCAGTAAGCAGCAGCGTCAATGACTATTTTTATGCGTTTCTTCTCCGCTCATTTACAGAAATAAAGACAACAACACGAAGAGATAACATTCATCTGAACTTACCTCCTTTTTGAATAATATTTTTTCTATCTCTATGAGAGCAAAGTCTTAGACTAAAGTACCAGGAACACATATCCGTTAGGTGTTTCGGTGAATGTCTTTCGCCTGTAGTGTTTAAGTGTTCAAATGTATGTGTAATTAAGCAAGGCTTTAGTGCATTTTAATGAAGACAATGTAGAGAATGCAATATGCAAGTCAGATGAAATGGTAAACATTTAAAGCAGACGGTTTAATTAAACGTGGTTGCTCATTAGGAGGAAACAAATGCTTATGAGTTTTAAAATAAATATTGAATAACAAATAAATAGAACGCAATTTGTATAAAAAATCAGTTACTTATATGAGCAGGCCCTTAATTTCTGCATTTATATTTCGGTACTTGACTAATTTTCAAATTATGTATGTATTGAATTGTCAAGAACGCCAGTTCTATGAATATTCTTCACGGAATTTTGTGGTGCGACGTCATATATATTGACGTCAAAAAGCATTTTTTTTTTCAAATTTAATATATGAAAAATAGAATATTGAATGTCCAGACCTATCCTAAAAGTAACGAATAAGAGTACCTATACATTTCTTTTTTTAAGTATATTGTTAACAAGGTACTAAATCGGTCAACACAGAAGTACTAGTGCAAAAATCGACCTTGGTGTACAAGAAAGGATTAAGGAACAATAATAATTCATAACAATAAAACCAAAAGATTAAGACAATGGTGGGCATAAATTAGCCCAAAAACTGCCAGTTAATACCGTATCAAGTGTAGGAGGTTCACTAATCAGGTATCGGAATCCGATCTTGGCATTATTACACTACTCCCACAACCGACCATGGACGTTTTTGGGCGTAAGGATATGTTTTTTGCTCAGAATACAGAACAAACCAGAAGGCGTTATCGCGCTTAAAACAGAAGCAACTAAAACCACTCTTTACTTTAGTAGTATGAAATTTCTACGATTAGTCAATTTTAGCACGTGACATGTCGTGACGTATTTACGAATATCAATTTTAATTTCATTATGCCGTCTTATGTTATTACTACGAGTAAAAATGCGGCTGGAAATACGAAAAAAGTGGATAAGATAACATTTCATCTGCAAGCATCGACTGCAATAGTATATTTAATTAATTATTGAATTTTTTTAATCGATTTATTTTTCTATGAAAATTATGCCGGCCATTTTGTGAGATTTTTGGTGAAAATTTTACCCACTTATTTATTTTTTGTGGGTTATATTTCTGTCCATTATCTAACAAAAAAATTAAAAATCATACAAAAGGCACGGTTAGATTCATTTTGGAAACCATCTACCCAGAGCATAGTTTGCTCAATTTACTTTGAAGAGATATATGTATTTATGACAAAGGTGGTTTGAAAACAGCATTTCCTACTTAAGATATATCTATAGGTATACTAATTATAATGCTGAAGAGTTTGTTTGTTTGAATTCGCTAATCTCAGGAACTAAGTAAAGTAAGTAGACTTCTAATCTTTAGTTCCGAGTCTAAAGACAATACATATTATAAAAAAACTAAACCAGTAAAAGGGAATGCAATAAAACCTTCGCACTTATTGAAGCTTTGTTTTATTTGTTGTGTATGTAACTAAAATTAACATTAACATTTATAGTAAGTTTACCTATTTTTGTTGGGTTTACCTAACAAAATATATCTTACCCTCCTGTTGTAGAATTACCCCAAACCAAGGGAATTGTTCCACTTTCGGCAACACTAGGCGGGTGGGAAGTGCGGCTGGCGGGGGGATTGACGTATTGTTTTTGGACACATTTGACGACGTGTAATTATGAGTGAACGCGGCTTCTGGTTTGTTCTGTATTCTGAGGTTTTTTGGTATCGCCAATTTGACATGGACCTCGTAAATGTCAGTATATTTATTTGCTAGTGATATATTTATATGAAAACTAAATTCTGCCAGCGGCTGGGCCCAAAGTTCTAGCTTAGAAAGCTGCCTGTGGTATTCCAGTTTATAATCTGTCTCAGCTGACGATGCAGATGCGGTTCAATGTACCGTAGCCATGGGCTTTTTGTGTGAGGGGAAAATCATCAAATGGTTTCTTTTACCCTGGGTGGGGCGAGAGGGAGTTTCAGTCTCCTACTGACTAAAAATCCCTTGTCCCTTCTCCTGCTCTGGGCCGAGGTTGCGGTGCCTCATTGCGCTTACCCCGCAACCTCGGCTGAACATCAGCCCTATAGATCTTCGTCTCTAGGGGTCTATTGGCTTTTTGAGGCGCGCGCGGAACGCTACGCGCCGTACGCTCGAGTCTGGTTCTGGTCGGGCGACGAGATACCTTTACTCGCCGTCCTCAGGCCTGTGCTTACGGTGAACGGAGATCGTCTCTTGACTGTAGCCACGGCTTGGAGTAGGACAAGGAATGGTGTGGTATTTAGTCAGTAAAAGTCTGAAAGTCCCTCTCACTTGACGCCCATAAAAAAAGAGTAAGCATAAGTAAGTAATCAATCTCCATGTCAAATTTATTTTTATTTAAAATAGTAACAAACATCGAAAAATGTTTTGTTTCGCCAAAATTTTATGGTGTGGCGAAAGAAGATTAAAATATCAAACCGAAAGCCAAAGAAATATAATAAAATAATATACCTACAATTAATTTCTCAATCTTGTTAAAAGTACTTTTTTATAACCTTTTGTTGCATCTGGTAATTTATTGTAAGCATGTGTTTATGTGAACTTAGTCACGGGAATATTGTTGTTTTGCAAAATAAAATAATATTTACTGGCATTCTCTTCGATACTTATCGAGGCGTGAGAAAGTTTTAACCCTTAGTGTTAACATCGGATGTTTTTCGTATCTTAACATCCTGCTATTTGGTGGTTTCCACAACTAAGTAAGCGTAGGTGCAAACTATAGGTACGTAGTAGACAATTTTACACAATTTATGATTTGAGTTGCGTAGTGTTAACCCGTGATATACCCTTAGGTATAACGCAGATATAGCGTCGACCATCGCTGAAAATCAGCGCTTCGACACTGTCTGCATAGTGTCGCTGCATATGCTGAGCGAGGGCCATTTTACGTGCTTGTAACGCACTTTTTTCCTTATAAGTACTCTTTTTATATTGTATTACCATATTTTTTTGTTTTTATGTTTATACACTTATTTTTGTTTTGTGTCTTATGTGCGTCCTACACGCGGATAAATACTTTTTCTTTCTTCTTTCAGTTACAATTGTGTTTCATATATCGGCAGACAAGATGTTAATTTCATTGGAGAACTGAGGGTAAGGCCTTTGTTCAGCAGTGGACGTCTTTTGGTTGATGATGGTAATAACTCCGAGTTCCATGCAATAATGATAAGAAAAACTCAACCAAATTCCAGTATTTTCTACCAAAAAATAACGAAATTGAAACGCTTAATAAATGGCTGTTGGTATTTCGGCACTTTTTTGATTCAGGAATGGGATCCAAAATCTTTCTCGGCCCTATGCTGAAAAAATGTACTAATATTGTAAAGCTGAAAAAATGGGCTAATCTTCGGAACTGCTGGTTTGAAATGGATTTTTGTGGTGTATAGTCAACGCGAGAAAACGATTCAAAACGACGGTCAAGTTGCCCATTCATGTCCCCTTTGTAAATAACCTATTTAGAACTTATTCCATGGAAAATGACTAGTACATAGTAATGACGTCATATTTCCAGACACGTTTGTAAACACTAGATATAGATAAATGTATCGATCGCTATTCGCTATAGGGAATTGCCACGGATTTATAGTAAGTCTAGAAGAGATAAATAAAAATATATGTATTGTTGTGTATAAATGTTTCACTTTCACAACAACAGGGAATATTCATAAGCATTATTAAAAAAAAATACTTAAAAAATACAACCAGTAATAAGAATTTGTAAAAAAAAAACAAAAAAGAGCCTTCAAGAGCAGAAACTTTTTTACTTATACCTACGTTTTGCACATCTACACTAACAATATAAATAGGAAAAAATATTATTTATTTGCTTGTTTGAATTGAATAGATATGATCTAAAAGTATTTGTCCTATTTGCCAAATCCTTACATAGTTGGGAAGCCACACTATTTCCAATGTGTCCATACATAGGCTGTAAATTACGCGAATGAAACCGCGAGGCACGGCTAGTATAGGCATAAGGTACGCTATCTAGCAATCCAGCTCATTCTATATCTACGGGAGTGGTCGCCGACGCACGAATTTTAAGTAATTGGGACAATGCGTATCGGCTTTTTAGCGTATTTCGTTTGAGCCACGGAATTTGTACGATCGATTAGTCACACTGCGATATCCAAACTTTATTACTGTAATAGAGTCATGCTGAGCTTTTGTGCAAACTTGTGAATAAAGTAAACAAGGAATTTTCGAGGTTGTATTTGTAGCTACTCATTTATTTGTTTTTCTTGCTCATTATGGAATGGTAAATGTTAGGACATGCGTTTTTTGAGGTTAAAATGATGATTGAGGTTAAAAGAAAATCATAATATTATATTTATTAAACTTTATTGTATAATTCAGTATAACAAGAAAGCTTACAAAAAAAATGTGTACAATGAGAAATCTCTTTGTCCAATTTTGTAGAAAGATACGATCTAGGTACTCGTTTTTATATGGGATAGGTCATCAAACACACGAGCAGACAAATCGCCTGATGGTAAGCAATCATCGTTGTCAATGGATATCCGCAACATTGAGGAGTTACAAGTGCGTTGCCAGCTATATGAAGGTAAGATAGAGATTTGGGGATTAGGGATAAAAAAAGGAAAAATCCAATCGCTTTTCCTTTTTCGGTAACCGCACTTATACGGTTATTTCACGACAGTTTTTTATAAAGCCGTTGTATCGAGCTTGGCTACTGAATACAGGAACCCAAAATTGGATAGCTCATCGATAAATTTTCTGTTTGTCCTTAGTGACTTTATGTAGTTCAGTATTCAGTTCACAATTTTCCTAAAAAATTACGACCAAAACGCGTCTTATCAAGGAGCCACTTCATAATTTCCTAAGACCACCAAGAAGAATTTCACAGAATGTAAGCAAATGAACTTTATCTTAGACTTCATTTTATGAGTAGACATACCCTCATTATGATATAGAATTCATAATCTTCAGCTTAACTAGGATAAGACTATCATCTTGAGCAACAACCACTTTTGACAACGACGCAAAGGTGCTTAGGTAATTTCACCTTTAATCTCTTAAACTGACGCATTAAAATTGTATATCAAGTGAACTTCGTAGGTTTGGGGTTTGGATTTCGGGGGATCGTCAGAGATATCCCGGATTTTTCGAGACATCCCTGTATGTTACTTGTCTGATCCCTTAGTTAATTTGGGTTCGCTGTAGAGGACGTAGTATTTCAATTTCATAATTTTCGTAGGTTTTGTTATGTGTGTATGTGTGGTTAGAATGAAATATTGAAAACTCTCTTCTGTTTCTAATAATTCTAGGCTCTGCATAGGATTTGTGACATTCATGGAGATAAGTGAATATTGTTTAGTAGTATAATATAATAAAAATATACTTTATAGTCAAAACATTAAGTTCTATTTCTGGATAGCATTTCAATTCACATTTAGTTTTGGAATCGTCCGTTAAGATCTGTTGCAAGCCCCAAACTCAGAGACTCCGGCTAACAGGCTATCCGACAAGTTTTCAATTCCTCACATTCAAACTTTTATCCAAACTACCTAATGTATATGACGTCATAATATTCTTGTGTACATGCGAACGCGTATAGCAATACTTAAATATCTTTAAATATAGCTAGAAAAAAAATGAATTATTTGATTGTAATGAAACCAAAAAATATTCAAAAATATTCCTTAAGGCCTGAAGACCAAACAACCTACCTACAGGAACCCAGTCTAAAAAGACCCGAGGGCATCTATCAATTGCACAAAATTTTACCGCATTTAACATAACTATGCCAAAGTTTCAAGTTGCAAGCTTGACTGGCGACCAGCCAAAGTAACTGCAATAGAGGTCAACCGTTCAAGTTAACCTTATGCACTTGCATGGAGAATTTGCGAGTAAATTAAGCTAACGGTGCGTTTTACAGTTACCGTGTTAACTAAGTATTGACAGTGCGATAATATGGTTCAACGTTCCTGTTGATAACTGTTAGGTTTAAACTTTTTACTAAATCAATAGATTATTACGACTGTTGTGTAAAATAGAACTGTTACTAAATAAGGAATTCGACAAGCAGATTTTTTTATTTCAAGATCAATCAATCAATCAAATTCTTTATTTCAAGTAGACCACAACAGGCACTTTTGAACGTCAAGCAAAAAAGATATCATAAGATTTAACTTTATATGTGTCAGTCTGTCCGTCTGTCTAGTGAAGCTATTCGCTCGTTCGAAAGTGTAGATTCCGATGGAGAAGAACGAGCAAGAAACTCCATGGTTACTCTTTTCGATCACTTTTCACAATGCATTGTTACATAATTTAAATAGGTCTATTATGTGAGAACAGTGTAACCCTAATGTTTAACCAAAGGATCCGAAAAAGAAGTGAACCTCAAAGACATTTTTCATTCCCGCTATACAAGAAAAAAAAAAATTAGACTTTATTGTTTTTAAATGTTGATGAATTCATTTTTCAATACATCATCATCACTATGAACTATCATTATCATCCAGTTATTGAACTTTTTTATGAGAGGCCAATCATCGTGTTTTATCTCGCCCTTGCTGGTGTCAAACTCTTACTGACTAGTCGGCCACATCGTTTCTTCTCCTGGTTCAAACGGCGCTACAGTACGTCATTGCGTTTTACCGCAACCTGACTGACAAAATTTTCCAGATCTTATATTACAAATAAAGACAAGGTCTTAGAAAAATGGAAAGAAAGTGTAAAAATACCATGGGGCTTGTAACATATCCTTTTTAGAGGGGGGAAAATGAACAAAATGTCAATGACTTTTCCTACATTGGGCAGGGCAAGTAGGAGGGCTGACTCTCACTGACTAAAAGCTATCCTGTTTCTTCTTCTGCTCCGACTGACCAGGACCGCAATACATTATATCATACATTTACCTTTTTTGTCTGGGGAAAATCATCAAATGACCTCTCCTGCCCATGGTAAGGCGAGAGAGAGTGTCTCTTACTGACTAAAAACCCTCCCATTCCTTCTCCTGCTCTGGACCGAGGCCGCGGTGACTTATTCCGCTTAACCCGCAACCCCGGCTATTATACATATACCTACCTACCTGACTAATCCCCGTCCACCATACATGTGATTCATCATATAGCATGAACTAATAAATTCGATATAAATAGGCCACTTTATATAGAAGGTATATAAAAGCTCTACTTTTCTACGAACCTTATCTAAATATTAGCTTTGCATACATACTGTATGATAAGTTGATAAGTGGTTATTCTGTCGTACGTATTGAAAGAGGTAATGTTTGCATAGATAATAAGTAATATTTATGGTCAGAATAAGAAAGATTATTATAAAGATATATGTGAACCAGTGTTGAAAAACAATTATAGAGTTAGGAACTTTTGAGATAACGTCATAAGTTCGGAATCAAGTTCATCAAAAATCTGACTATTATTTACATTTTAGACTGCCAAATCGTCGGAAAAACTTAAAAAAACACAATTCGAATTTGGAAAAGACATTTTAGATGTTTCATTTTTTAAACCCACAATACAATTGGAAGGTTACGTAGAAGAAGACAGCTTTGACTTACTAATTTATAAAAACAACAACCAATACGTCTCAGGGTTGTCTTTTCAATAGTTAGATAAAAGTTATCTGCGTAATAATTTTGATGCTGTCGCGTCAGAATGTTTGTATAAGACAGTGACAGCAACAATTTTATTCCAAATAACATTCATCTGACTATTGAAAGATCAGTCCTTAGTAGGTAATAAAGTTATCATTTAAAAACAATTTACAATATTAAAAATGAATAACGGACACAATAAACCTCCTTTAAATATTCAACTGACAATTTTATTACCAAATAGGTAATAATTCCGAATATTCCAGAAGCCCGCCAATTTTGCACAGATAATAAAATAGTCGTAAATTCCTATAAGCAATTCGTTGATGAGTTGGGTGTTGGCTATACAGCATTATGCATTAAAGGCAATTTGAGGCAATCCATTAGGTGGTGGATACATTTATCAATAATAACAACTAGGGCATCAGGTCACAGCTTTGTTTGTTGTATGCCTAATTGTCTCGACGCCGGGTATCGAACCGGTGAACTGGGACACTTACATAATACAAGTAATTCATATGTTATAACATTTTTTAAATGAAGGGATAACAGACCTAGCTTGGCAGGAACTTGAGCTAGATGTGGCTAATTTTATTGAAATTAGGTATAAAGAAAGAGTGTTACAAAATAATCATGATGATTTTTATTTTTTTACTTACATTAAACACTGTCACAACATACATAGGTTGCAATTCAATTCAATAAACTATATAGAGAATAAAGTCGACTTTAGGACTAAATTGTAGGCAATTGTATTTACTAGGTTATTTTAACACATTCATAAAAACGAACTAACTATGATAATTTAAGAACAATAGATTGTAAGTAAAAAAATGTCACTTATCACTACTTTAGATGTCTGATAGTTTGTCTGATCTGTACTCATGTGTATTGAAAGACAGGCACGGCAAGAATGTAACCCAATAGAAATGCAATGTAGTATATATAGTATAGTAGTATATATAGTAAAGATAAAAAAAAAACAACAGATATGGCAGTAGTTCAACCTGTATATAGATAGTCTGAATTAAATGTCTCTAGGTACAAGACACTAGTGAGAACTAAAAAACAACTCGTGATTACGAAATCGAATGAAAATCTATCGACCAAAAAGTAACAGAAAAAGTAATCGATTACATTCAATTACGGAATGAATGAAGGAAAGTTTTGAAATATCATGGTATCACGTAACAGCGCAAAAAATGTAATAAAAGACTGTGTTTTAAGAATATATAAAATCAAATGGTTTTTTAGGGCTGCAGAGTAGACGGACCTGGTGGTAATCTGTCTGCTGTAAGCAATGGCCACCACTCATGGTCACAAGCAGCGCCAAAGGAGTTACAGTACGGCCGACGTATCTTGGCGAGTCTGAAGTAGCCGTTTGTCTGCACAGTGGATCTTTTAGGAACAAAATTGTGTACTGCGCACTAATCGGCTAACTTCAGACTCGCCAAGATATGTTGGCGGTATTGTACGAGTGTTTTAATAGTAACTATCGGCCGGCATTATGAGTCCCGCTGTGACTTGAAACTAGTAGAGCTTTTCTTTTCAGTTACAGTTTTTCAGTTACAAGTTCTCTTTTTGTTGCACCTACCATACTCTCTCTACATCACCCTAAGGTTGACTGGTGAGAATGCCTACGGCATTAAGTCCGCCTATGTAATGTTTTGTTGCATAAAGTTTAAATAAATAAATAAGTGCGTTGAAAGACGAGGACAGAATTGGGCTTCTACAAACCACTGAACGGTTATTTCATTAAAAATCTATGTCAAATAAACCAAAGTTCGAAAGCAAGTTCATAAAAAAGCAAAACGTGCTAAACATTTTTTCATATTTTATCTATATAATGTATAAAAATGAATGGCAAAATGTGTTGGTAAGCGCAAAACTCAACAACGCCTGGACCAATTCTGCAAATTATATTTTTGTTGTATTTAGTACGGTTAGGAGCAGGTTCAAATTTCAGGGAAAAATGGACATGTAGAGGGGGAAATTGGAAAAAGTAGCCCTTTCGTTGTTAGCAAAATAGTTACACCCGTTTTGTATAAAAACAAAGTAAAATACAGCAACTTTCAGACAAGAACGCTACATTTTTTTTTGTAGAAAAATTGTTACCCTTCACAGAATAAATCTTTTTAAATCTCATTCACTAGACTAGATTGTATCATAGGTACACGTCGTTAACCACCGGGAGTGCAAACGTGAGAAGATATCAAGGGAATGCGGTGCAGTAAGTTATTAAAACTACTAAGTACTATAACTGTTAGAGCTATATATTAAAGAATGCAATGCACTTAGCACTTGCACCCTGCTCTATATGTATAGACGATATGATAGTTTTTTTTAGTTACTTAACGTATTATCTGGAATACTTACCTACCTACATATTTAAAAGTATGAAAGGGACATGTACGAATAGACTTAGGCCTGATTTTTTAATAGTCAGATAAATGTTATATTTATACTAATATTATAAAGAGGTAAAATTTGTAAGTTTGTATGTAGGGGGTAATCTTTGGAACCGCTGGTCGGATTGCCAAAATTCTTTCACTGACTGACGGAACATTGTAGCTATTTGCTACAATGTTCCTGAGTGCTATAGGCTATAAAACATCACGCTGCGATCAAATGGAGCCGAGCAGCGGGTGAAACCGCGCGAGAGTAGCTAGTGAGGAATAAAATTGTTGCTGTCACTGTCTCATACAAACATTCTGGAAAAATCAGCCCTTAAGAAAGCGCATCATGCATATGGTACTTGAAGCGCCTAATAGTCTTTTTTTATATGTGATTGGACGTCAAACGGGCTGAAGAATAACATGATGGTGAGCAATCAGAGACAGTTTGAACACCAGACCATTTACTGAGTGTTTTGCTGCCCTTTTGGGGTGAGGTATTTTAGGGATGGCGATTTTAGGATTGGGGATGTGGTAAGACAGCGAATTGGATTTTTTTTCATAGATTAAAACAAAAAACAGTATGCAAGTGTATTTATTACTTTACTCCACCAATCTCTAGTGTTGATTTATGAGTCCTTTTGGGGCTTGAAATTAATCGAGTACCCTTACCCGAGTCTCGTCAACCTTCATAATTTAATTTAGACTTTATTAAACAGTACACAGAGTACCTATTAGATGTCTGTCTATTCCCGCATTATGTATGTAGGTACTCGTAAATCGATTTTTAAAAGATGACTCGATGATATGACCTCTATATGATAAGGTAGCGACAGCTGTGCAGACAGACGATGCAATTATGTATTTTATGTAAACACAGCTATGTTCTATTTTACCTTACTATAGTTATGTGAAGTACAAATATTTTTACGACATCACTACATAGTATAAAACAAATTCGCTTTCTCTATCCTTATACATATCCCTATGTATGCCTAAATCTATAAAACTACGCAACGGACTTTGATGCGGTTTTTGATTGAGGAAATTACCTTTATCTTTGATAACATCCATTAAATAGTGGAAAAATTTAATACTAACCATTGATGCTACTATGACCATGAAACCGGGGCGGATCGCTGATACAGTATTATTATACTGTCACTAAAACAGTATTATTACTTTAATTTTTTTTTTACAAAAGCTTATGAGTTTAGGTGGATGTTTCTGACTCTTTCATGTAAAAGCTATTGAACGGGTCTGAATGAAAGTCATAGCGATAGAACGATCTCATATATGATAGATTCTGATGGGATACACATTGACTACCTACTTTTTTACCCTGATTCTGGGTATGAAGCCACTAGACTACTTATCTGGACTGTTTAAGTACTTCTAAAGCTTAGATTTATCATTTACCAAATGATTGTTTTTTTGCCAATGATATAGAAAAATCCCTTTTTACTAACTTGCACCCGGCTTCCGAAAGGCCGATCAATGTTAAAATCAATTTAATCTCTTGTCAAGTCATATGATTGGTTGACTGAATTATCAACAACCAATTAGATGACTTGACAGGAGATTTAACAGGAGATTAGTTAATTTTAGCATTGACAAGCCTTTCAGAAACTGGGTGTATGTCTTTTTTTCAGACAATCCGTAAACATACGACGTGTTATGAGACTTCTAAAGGAGCCAACATGTTTGTTTCCACATTATGATTTTTTTCTCGTATCGTGGTTTCCTTTACAAACATACAATATTTTAACATACACATCAGTTCTACGCCAGTCAGGCTCTAGGCCAGAAGATGTACTTATCAACTTTTTCTTTTCCTCATGTCTACCATAAAGTAGCTCGAACAGAAGTATAATATAATCTTTAGTTAAATTTCGAATTGCAAGTATAATATAATCTTTAAATCTAAGCAGTTATAACAGAATTTCATTCAACGTTTTTAGACCCACATTACTCCTTAACAAGTGATGTCTGTTCCAAGCATTACAAATAAGTCCTATATGCATGGCAGAAGCCACACAGGCTAATAATATTTGTCAGTAATAATACTTTAATGACGTCATTGAGTACTTGAGATCGCGTACAGAGACAGCTCATCAAAATACACTTAACGTCAATAAAATTCAAACTTTAAATACCATACAATAAAGTTCTAAATCTATTAAAGAATTTTAAGAGTTTAAGACTGTACTTGGAGTAGAATAAAATAAAACATTTTGTATTCTGTAGTTCCAGTCGTTGGATGTAATAATAATCGTCACCGTCGAGGTCAAGGTTCGCATCCCGACTAGCGCAAGCGTTCGGCGAACTCTTAGATATGCCACAGATTAAAATAATGAGGAAAAGGGTCAAATTTTAATTAATTATTTATCAACGCGTTTAGACTGACCGAGTGGAATATTGTTAGAGAGCTCTATGTTCCGCTAAAGAAGGTAACAGGCTGATGATGATGATAAAAATCATCTTGATGAAATAAAAGAAAGAAAAAAAAAATGTTATGAAAACTGCAACCGACAGAATACAGATAAGATATTGTTTACCACAGACAAAATACTATTTCGAGATTCCTAAATAAAACCTTAGGTACTTACAATATCTCAAGCATCGTTCAAGTTGGTACTCTAAATAAACAAAATAAAATTTTGTTTGACGTATTTAACTTAGTTGTGGACTTACAACACTTCATACTATTAACTTAACGCGTCTCCAATGACATCATCGCAATTCACAGTCCAAGGACGAAGGATATCAAAACTAAAATGGGACTCTTTCAATGTATTATAATAATATGACATAATTCTCCGATATAGACAAATTGATAATTAACATTATTATTTCCTGTACGTAGGTATACAATATTCAATAATATTTATTTTAAGTTTATAATTCATATTTTCGTTATTATTGAAAACAGGATAATTATAATTATAAATATTATATTTACACCAACCAAAATAAAATAGGCTGAACGAATGTATTATCTTGCGCCCTCTGCAGATCATACAAATTTAGTCTGTGGAACTATTTAAAAAAAAGCGTCCGTTGTTGATTCATGAGCGCTGGCCGTTATTGGAGTGTTTATTTTTATGAGGCCGTCACAAGTTAACGATTTTTTAAAAGAATAACCTTAATATGGTAATGTAGGTATAACTCATGATATAATATAGGTATGTGACACAGGAAACTACCATTTATCTTTATCCATCTAGATTTGATATTAGGTTAATATTATAATTGCAAAAGTTTGCAAAAAAATGACTAAAGAGAGTCTAGAAGAAGATTGCAGTCAAGAATACACAAGGATACTTACCTACTTTTTATCGGAAATTGAACAAAAGTTGGTTAGTATTTTTCCAAATTCTTAAATTATTTATCGAGACATAGTTTTTACTTGTAAAATTTTCGTGATTGATATTTATTTATCTATTAGTCATTTATTGTCAAGTAGATATTATATCAGTTTATCAATAAATAGGTAACAATATGATTAACAATTTTATTCGGTCATTTAATTTTGGCGAAGTTGACATATTTGGTTACCGGTAAGTATAAAAACATTAGAGAAACCGATATTAAGCAAACGCTAGGAAACATCAGAAATTGTTTTTACTTAGATATACATATATTAAAATATGTACTTACTTGCATCTGCAAGAGTCTGGAACCACCGCTCTTCTCCATTTTAATATTTCGGCGGCGCACTATATAATAACTATCAATTAAAATTGGAAGACAACGAAAATTTTATCAGTTCAATGTGTCAACAAATTGAATTCAAGTAAAAAATTATAAAAAATATACTACACGCGATTTTTGTTCATCATATCAAACACCATTCACAAAATTTGACACAAAAATGACAATAATATTTATTTTCTAGACGTCAACGATTATTTTACCGCGCAATTTAATTTTAGAATACGTTTATGATTCAACTTATTTTTTTTATTTACCGGCGCGTTTTCAATTGCAAGGATTTTTTATAACGCAAACGTAATACCGATCAAACGAGTCAGCGGTCGCCAAGCGACTCAGCTGTTGTGAAGCACCGAGGCAAATTAGTGAGAGATCGCGGGGACGGGGAGCGAACAGCCTGCATGACTACTCGCTGAGTAATCGACTGGCTGCACCTACACGCCCTGTGAACCAACAACATTACGTTTGCCGCTATAATAACTTATTTAAACTTTTTTCATAGCACTATAAAGAATAATTTCCTTCGACACCGTTTATACTTAGTCTGTAAACAGTTTGTATTTGGCCGCCAATAGACAAATTATTGTGAACGTTTAAAGTAGAGGAAAATGGATCTTATTGCCTGCAGGTAAAAGTTTTGCCGGTTGTATTGTAATTGCTAAGTTAAATGGCATAAACATTGAAGAAATTCGCGAGCCCGCAGCCAAAATCAGTGAAAGCGTTATCATAAGTTACGGGGGCGTTGACCTGGTAGTGTCGAAGCACCTAATTATGGGGGATAGGAAAACACAAAATGTCAGCTCCATTGCATCGTCATGCACTTTATGCAAGCAAACTGGTTAATGAAATCGACCATCTGTCGCATAAATTATAGATTTAACGACGTGATATGCTTATTATACATATAGGTACTATGCTATTATAATTATTTTAAGTATTAAGAATTCGTCATTTCTATTTTTTTAACTTCTGTTTAATATCCATTTCGTTTATTATTATTTTTTAACATTTTTCTATAAAATGTTCTAAAGTTATTTATATCGAATACTAGCTTCTGCCTGCAACTTCTCCCGCTTGGTATATTGACACCCATGGTATTGCCTATCTACATATCAAATGTCAACCAAATCAGTCCAGCCGTTTTGGCGTGAAAGAATAACACACACATCCACACATTCTCGCAAACTTTCACATTTATAATATTAGAAGAATAGTAAGAAGAATCTATCTTTTTTATTTTTTGGATATTAAATAAGTTGTTTCTTTGGATAATCACGGTAATTACTAATAAAAAACATTCACATTAATGTGATATAATAACGAAAAATTACTTTTGCTTGAAAGTGTTAAGATTTTAAATTCGCAATTGCAGACTAAACTGTACTGCAGGCTTGCTTCAAGCTAATCCTGTAAATAAAGATTGCCGGATACGAAGATATGATCTCTTTACTCGTCTCAGTTCGTCCATTACGAAGAACCAGATGGTTTTTATGTTTTTTTCTTCATTTTTATGTATGCCTGCTTTTACTTTGGCCTTTTTTGGCACAAGAAATGCAAATGAACTACATTTTATAAATTGATTTGCATGTGACTTAAAAACAGCTTTTAAAATACCTATTTTATTTATGGGAAAAGTAATGGTTCTGATAAGAAACTTATACTTTCTTAAGAGATGTCATGTTTGGTGCAAACTACGTATAAATGACCAAGCCATTAGGTAATCATTTATCAAAATCGTTGAGCTGATAATATTGCTTTTATTTCACTGTGGAGGTCGATGCTCTCTCTTTTTCACAACGACATATTATATTGAATATTGAAGTTTATTGATCCTTTAAAATCCTTATTTAAGTAATTTTTTATGGTATAGTCGTCAAACGAGCAGACGGATTACCTGATGGTAAGTAATCGGTGCCGCTCATGGACACCCGCAATCCCAAAGGAGTTACGAGTGCGTTGCAGGCCTTTTGGAGATAACTGTTGTGGATATTTAAGGATTGGGAAAGGATAGGGGAGAGGGAGAGATTGGGCCTCCAGTAACCTCACTCACACGGTGAAACACAACGCTATGGTTGTTTCACGCCGGTTTTCTTGAAAGCATGGCTCTTCCACGCCTAACCACCGCAGTTATATGTCACTTTAGTTATTAAGCTGTAGATGTTCTTGACTTACGTATGACTTTTGATTTCGGTGTTGTTGTAAGACGTTAGACTTACTTGAATACATGACTGTTTTATTGTGTTAGAGTATATTAATTACTTTAATTAAGTCAGGATACAAAATTTTAATATGAAATAATTAGATAACATGCATTTTTACATGTATTCAAAGCCAAGAACATTATCAGGGTTTCGCAAGGATGCATCTTGTCACCAATGTTATTAAGGTTAAGAAATAAAACACACTAATAACCTTACGGTATTTTATTAAAAAAATTACATACAAACATTCATAATCTGTGATTGAATGTCACTATCATACAATACAATTCATACAACACACGACGTCGATCTAACTACGCACGCGCTATAGTTATTTGTCCATTTCGTAGCGATACGCCTCTATCCTCTACTGTGTTAAGATTTTTGGGAACATCATTGGTATCATCTGAAGATCTAATTTCTGCTTATTTTCCCCATACAGGTGACATTTTTTTGTTAAATTATACTCAACCTCTGTCTTTTTTTAGCATCATCAGCGATCATTATTATCAGTATGTTTAAAAATAGTTTACCTTCATCCTTAAGTTGATTAGAATAAGGCTTAAAATTTTGCGACAGTTGTTGTTGCGTCGAGATTATTGCTTGCAAAGCCTTTTCTCTGCTAATCAGATATCGCAGAAAAACAGTAAGCGTTTACATAGAACCACCATTAGTCTGATTTATTTTTTTTGCAGATGTCTTTAAGGAAGTTTACATTTCTGTAAACACTTGAAGAATAATACCAATGATGTTGTAAACAATATTGTTCATAAATTGTCCGCACGAATATCAGCAGTGAAACAAAAGGAAATCCCGTGAAAAATACGAGGAAAATTGACTTTCTTTGCTACCATTTTTCTTTGGAGATATTTTTTATAGGTTTTTTATGGTGTAAAGCATCCTACGTTACAATCATGAATCATTCCCATAATTGAAGAACACATGTCAAATCATTAACAATTATCGTTTTCCTACCCATCCATTCTAAGCTCCCTAAAATCTTCGTATATCTTTACAGTTCTTTAAAATTGACTTGCAATCACATACATAATATCTCCCATAAATCACTTTAGAATTTCTCATAATTATCACGGGTATAATCTTTATGACAGACGACAAAACTCATTCGGAAATTATCTAGAGAATCTTATTTGTGCAGACAATTTTTACAAAATAAAAAGAACACGTTGAACAAGCGCGTCAAAATTAATATAGGTACTTTAATAATAAAACTACGCTAAACACGAATAAATCGAACACATTGAGAGGGTTTTCACTTTGAAACCAAACATACAAGCTTCTCATACAAAAATATCTCATATTACCTAGACGTTTGAATCAACATCTTATTGCTGTCTAATAACCATTAATTTTACAAATAATTGTGTATATTTAAGAAATTAATTGTGAGGTGGTTTTGGTGAATACATTTTTGAGTGTAAAAACATTTTTTTTGCGTTCGAAAAGGTTAAAAGGTTTATGTGACTGTCAAAGACCCCTCAATTATTAATATTAGGTCAGGCTCAAAAACCTAAAGTGTACAAAACGCTTTACGTGGCAGTAAAGCGTTGGAGTCACTGTTTAAAATAGCTGGGTCTTTGATAGGAGTACAGGATTATGTTGGATAATTACACCTTTATGGTAAACAACAAACTCTTTTTAGGACAAACAAAATCAAATGCGATTGCATTCAAATCTCCCTCCATATTGGCACAATAAACAAGAAAGGGCACGACACTTAAAAAACTTTCTCCACTAAAAAATATTCTAACATCAAAACAAATGTAAATTGCGGTAAATATTTTAATTTATCTTATAAACGTCTAATAATTATTATTCTAATTTATATTCGTATAATACAATAATTTGGCTACGACATCTATAGCTACATTGCAAGACCATAAATTATTTTAAAAGATTTCCCGCCATCTTGTAGCCTAAGCTGTCAAGCTGTCAAAAGTTTGTTTGAATGGTCACAGATTAATACCAGCGTTAACACAGATAGGGCAAATAATAAATTAAACGCATGTCCGTGTATTTTACCTATCGTCGAATAGGTATCTAGTTTTCTTTTGCTTTGATGTGCTATGATCTGAGCTGACGATGAAAACTTTAAAAATATTTGATTTTTTAAAATGATTTTCAACAGTTGTAACCGTTTAGCGTATATATTATTATATTTTATTCGCGGTTGCATCAATTTTATAGATTAAGGAGAATCTTGCAATGTAGCGTTCGCGGGGCGAGGGACATTAAATCGCGTTTACCATGCCTAGGGTTACACACAACACAGGTATTAGGTAAATAACGTTAGGCAGTCTTTGGGTAGGTCGGAAGATTTTATAGCGACTAGATATTTCTTTAAATAATTGTACTAAATACCACACACCTAACTATACCGACAATATACCAAAAACGTTGATTTCGAATAAAAGGATTCTTTAAAAAATGATGGTAATATTTAAAAGACCTCCACGTTATATTTCGTTCAGTTAGGGTATGTTTCTACCGACCACATTTACTAATACTAACATCGACTTACTTCTAAAGTATTTTATTTACGAATCCAATGAGTATATACTTTCTCAATTCGTAATTGGTGTTATCAGGGGACAAGCATCGAATATATTTATCCTATGTGTTAAATAATTTATCATTCTCAAGTAACTCTCATTTTGTGCGACATTCTGTATTCAGTGAACATGAAAAAGTTTTCAATAAAGCAGAATAAACGTGTACCCTGATCTGTGTAATCACATAAAACCTTCGAAAACTTGTGTCGTTCATTTACCAAAATTTAAAAAGGTTTTATCTCGAAATTTGAATTATTCTTTTAACATTATTAATAGTATGTCAAAATGCATTTTATGTATAAGAAAACGTGGGTATGAGAAAACAATCAACGTTACAGTTTATCAAAGATCAAGATAAGACAGTATCAAATGTTTCATAAATAATATTTTACCTAAATAAATATCGCTCTGAGAGGTCGAGACGGTGCTAAACCTACATTGAACATCCTAGGCTTTATCAATAGGCCAAACTTCAAGAATTCGAAAATCTATAGAATTTCATGGCTACACACATCATTTTCTATGATAACATGCAGTATCTCTATAGAGCACATCTATTTAATGCGAAGTTAGGAAATTGGATGCTTAATCAATATTGTGGTATCGACTCACGACATCAAACAATATCTTGTTTTCTGGTATGTCGTTTCTCGTCTGGAAGTAAAGCAATACATTATTTTACAACAATATCAATGTACTTACTGTCTCCAAGACTTTAGTCGATACGAAGTATCACTTCTGTCAAATAATCTTTGATTAAGCATCGACAATAATTTTTCTTTTTCGATAAATCTTGAAAGTATCGAGACAAAGAGAATTTTGAAATTCGGAAGTAATAAATAAAAACAAAACGTACTTTTTTATTTCAATAATTGTAAGATGTTTAGAGAATTTCATTCAATTTATGAATTTTTCGATTGGCACATACTTTTTTGTGACCCGCACATTTTTGTAAATATGTATATTTACATAAAGATTAATTTTTAACACAATATATATTTGGCATGAAAAAAAGTTGAACATTTTAATAATTTGTTTTATTTAAACGGACACCTAATATGATGACTGTAGACAGTCAGTTTTAGGAAAACTGACCTTTGGATTTTCTCATCAAAGATTATTGTGTCCTTAAAAAAAGTATGCTGGTCTAGGAAAAAACGCGTAATTTTTAATCAAAATAAAATATCACATACGATGACACATTTCGTAGTAAAGCCATATACATCATACGACACCAAAAATCACCAAAAAAATTACATATTATGTAGATATAATTTGCAAAGACGCAAATAATTTGCGACAATCGACAGAAAACGAAAGGATACTCTTTAAAAATGGCGCGTTTTTCCATAGACAAAGATGTTTAGAGGCTTTTACATCATGAAATCTCCACAATCTACTCCGAAGTCCCAATCATCGGACGTCCCCGTATCATCATATTCTGCTAAAGCCTGTTCATACACAGACGCCTCGTAGGCTGTGACTCCATCCAGCATGGAACAGGCTTGGGAGACATTGGTGTGGTGCATGATCGGCATCGCATGAAGAGCAAAGTCTTCGCCTTCTTGGGACCAGGTCAGACCTGAAAATGGAGGAAGATTTTATTAGATTTTGAGGAAATTACGATACGAATAATTCATGTTTTTTGTCATATTCTTGTAATGTAAGCAAGGTTTATTATGTTAGATGCCATAGCCCTTACGTACAGATTATGTAGATGTGAAAAATACAGATGCAGGCCTATTATAGACTCAGGCGATTTTGACTCATGTCAAAAACTTACAGGTTTTTGACTCCTCTTGTGTTGCGACTCCGTAGGCTGCGCTGATTGCTTATCATCACTATCAGGTCAAACATGAGATCGTCTGTTACAATATCTGTTAAAAAAGTTACTGATGCATTACTTACGTCCACTCCAAACTCCGTTAGGCAAGGTCACCCAACCCCAGCCTTGTCCCCAAGCGAGCTGATGGTCGAGTTGTCCAGCAAGAGGCACCTGGCGTTTGATGACGGCCACCAGCCCACGGCCGTCCAGAGCTCCCACAGCACTGCGCGCGTTTCTGGTGTACATCTCTGATGACGTGGCTGCTGGAACCGACAAGGGTAGCATCTATAGGTTATGCTTTAGTCAATGTGTTATAATGTGTGGGATTTTTTTATCTTGTTTGAATTAGGTGTGAATGTAATGTGAAGTACATTTGATTGTTATGTTGTGGACTATTATATATAGCTAATCCCGCTGCTTGGCTCCTATTCGATAAGCCTAGCTCCTAGCCTTCTTCGATTAATGGTCTGTCTAAGACTTGCCAAGCTTGGGCACGAATAAAAGGGCCACGGCCTCACAGAAAACCGGCGTGAAACAACCACAGCATTGTGTTTCACCGTGAGCCAAAACCTTCCGCTCCCCCTATTCATCCTAATTTTCTGCTGTTACGGGAGTCTATGGGCAGCGCCGATTGCTTACCATAAGGTTATCCGTATGCACGTTTGCCATCAAAATGTAAGTAATTATTGAAATCAGCATGTTCAAAGGAGAAACAAACAAACTCTACAGATTTATAAATGTATAAGTATAAATAATTAAACTCAAATATATTTTTGGTTGCATTCAAAGAGGACGTACAATTACACAGTTCTTTATTTTTTTCTTCACTTACACTGCACTAGCTAAAAATCAGTCACGAACAAACGATTCTTAAACTAACCAATTCCTGTTAAACAATCATCCCTTTCAGAAGTAAATTCTCAATTATCATGCAAGGTTGAGCCAACGTAAAAGAAGGCGGAACATTAAATCAAGAATGTTTGCAATCAACTTAAGCGCTGCGAATTCTTGTGTCATAAATTTTCTCGTGAATCAGCAGCAATGGAACCCGTAATCCCAGCTGCCATGAAAGCTGTAATCTTCCATTAGTAGCAATAACAATTTAATTGACATTTTAACTGGTTCATCACATTGTTTTACGAGATGAACACTTTATTGGCAACGGGAGACTGTCTATCCACTTAAAAGTCTTTAAAATCGAAAGTCTTTTCTTAATTTTACCAAAAATACTTTTCATAATTATATTTTTATAAGATAGGGCAAATGAGCAGACTAGGTACCTGATAGTAAGCAATCGATGCCGTCCATAGGAATCCACAACAAACATCACAGCGGTTACAAGTGCGTTGCGGGTCTTTTGGTGATAAGGGATTTGAGGATTGGAGAAGATTGGCTTCTGGCTTAAATGGGAGAAGATTGGCTTCTGGCTTAAAAGCATAGCTTCGGCACTATTGCCGAAGCTATGCCTTCCCACACTAAAATGCTGGCTACTTCACAGGGGCCCAAAAAAAGTGACGTTATTATGATACATAATTTACCAATTGAAATAACAAATAAGAAACTTCACCAAATCTAAAACAGTGCCTACCAATAATTATTATAAGAACGCCTGGCAAAAACTATTAGCAATCGGTGTAATACATTGCTATTCCCCTCGTAAAGGAACTGTCGAGTCAACAGTGGTGCCGATATTAATCGCGTAACACTTGACTTAATTAATGAAGTGGCTTGTTCGCTGTAGTTTTGGCGGGAACACTGACAGCGCGCGTGGCGGCCATGATGGATTGTCTATGGTATTGCGTGTTAAGTTGTGCGCTACCTACGCTTTAATGTGCCGGCTGTTGAAACTAACGGCTGTTTTCTTACAAATATACACTGTCATACAACGGTACACATATTCCAGTTTCGTTAGCAAAGGTGTGAATAAAAATTAGTAGTACGTGTTTTAAATAGGCTTAGGTACTCTTATTTATAGCGGGTCGACTCTCACTGTTATCTAAAAGAACGAGTTCTAAAAAGTCTAGATATTATTTTGAACACAAGTTCATCGATTAATCCATGAACAAATCGTAGTTCAAGAGTTCTAAGTACGAATAATCAGCAACAGCTGTTACTTAACCACGATCTAGTGCATAGCTATCTCATTAATAATACAAGTGTTTTAAAGTACCTATGTATAGCATAGTGTCAACAGGTCATTGACACCGTGACTTTGGCACGCACGCACGAAGTACGAACGAATGTTTTTAGTAGCTTAATATTGAGAGATTTAAACTTAATGAGGCACTTCACAATTTAAAATGTGTCAGCCATGTTTTTTTGATTTTAGATTTTTAGTAAAGTTTTGGTAGGCTTTTAAGTACCTAGGACATTTTGTTTTTGTTTTATGTATTTACGTTATATAAAGTATATTAATTTTTATAGCTGCTGTCTTACAGGAACTCCTGTAAGTCAGGACTTATAGAATGTACAAGTATGAAAACATCGAAAAATTGTCCCCCTAGGCAAGTTCGGTATTTATCGATAATCGTTATCGTTATTGAATTCATTTGTTGACCACGTTACTGTGATAAGTAATTAAAAATTCGATAACTAGTTTTTAAACTGTTTCACACCTCCCGGTCAGGGTTACAAGCAAAACGCAAAGAGAGTTTAACTCTCTTTGCGTTTGGAGTTTTCAGTAAGACTGACACTTGGAGACAAAAAAGGGGGGGGGGGAGAGAATCAGATATTACTCCCATAAATTTGGATAAAAGTACCGTATTCTAGATTCCATGTTATAACTGTAATTTGTTAGAGTAACTAGCCAATACTACTTATAATCCAGAGAATCACAAGGTCTATTGAAACTGAATTTGGTTAACAAAACATTATCTTTCTTTCTGTACCATGAAATCTTTGAAATCTTTCTGTACCATGCTTCCTGCAAATAAATGAATTCTATTCTATTCTATTCTATTCTATTCTATTCTATTCCATTCTATAAGGCAAGGCAAGAAAACGATGACCTTTGGCCATTTAAAAACGCTTTCAGCGCAGTTAAGAGAAAGAAAAACAAAAAAAAGTCTTACGCGGGTGTTTCATTCGACCCCAAAGGCGCGAAGGCTCGCGTCAGCAAAGTTGTAATGCGTTATCCTTGTCGCCTGTGGCTAAACAATGCCTCAGTACGTACATATAATAGGGAAAATGCGATATAATTAAGCCCAACAAAGGTCAGAAATAAATAGAAAAAAAGATCCTTTCAAAGTTTTACGAAAACCTTTTTAAAAATCTTAATTGTACCTACGTTGAATTTGTGAAAAGTGAGATTTGTGTCCTACTAATACTTATTATAAACTAGCTGCTCGCCCCTGCTTCGCACGGGTATCCAAACAGTTGCAATTTCCCAATTTCCCTCTCTACTTTTCTAATATTTTCTTTGATAAGAACCTTCTCCTGACAATAACAAATACAACAAAAAAAGAATTAGCAAAATTGGTCCAGGCGTTGTTGAGTTATGCGCTTACCAACACATTTTGCGATCCATTTTTATATATAAGACTAGCGGCCCTCCCCCGCTTTGCACGGGTCCAAGTATCTCGCCATCAAAGGGGAAGGTTTTCCTAATCTTCCCCTCTACTTCTCTAATATTTTCTTTGATAAGAACCTTCTCCTGACAATAACAAATACAACAAAAAAAGAATTATCAAAATTGGTCCAGGCATTGTCGAGTTATGCGCTTACCAACACATTTTGCGATCCATTTTTATATATAAGATTATAAATGTGAAAGTTTTTGAAAATGTATGGATGTAAGTGTGTTTGTTACTCTTTCACGCGAAAACGGCTGGATCGATTTGGTTGAGACTTGGTATAAGTTTATACCCCAGATTAACACATAAACTGTTTTTTATCAACATACAAAACAGGTGAAGCCGCGGGTGGTAGCCTGTGGTAGCTAACTACGCAATATCAAATATAGTAATAAGTCTAATATTACGTAAAATTAAGAGTTACATAAACTTACATTAATCAATAAATAATAAAATTTATATGTATTAAAATGTTATCAATAAATTATGTATTCCTAAAAATTTCGTCAATAAGAACAAAACCCGTTCAGAATTTACAAATACACAACCATAAACAAAATAATTGAGCCGTTAACAAAACAAAGGAAAACAAAATGGCGGACAGATATTGGTAATATAGTCTGTGACGGATCATTCCAACCCTTTTCTAACACAGAGTAACAAATGAATATGGATTAAATACTCAGCAACTGCCTGAGCTTGGTAATTTATATCTAATTTTATGCAGGGATAATAAACGATGATATTTTCTAAATAAACAATGATTTTCTGTTTGTGAATTTTAAAATAGATGTGTAAAGACCTGTCATTAACGAACCTTTTTAGGGTTGAGTGTGTAACTAGAAATTAATTGGTTGATGTTGAAATGTGTTAAAATGTTCAAATTTATTGTGTTATCTTTATTGAAAACTAGCTTTTGCCCGCGACTTCGTTCGAGTGGAATAGTGACTTCCTGCAGATTTTTGGTGTAAAAACTATCCTATGTCCTATCTTGAGTTCCAAACTATATCTGTACCCAATTTCACAGAAATCGGTTCAGCTTACGCGTGAAGAAAAGACAGACAGACAGACAGAGTTATTTTCGAATTTATAATATTAGTTTGCAAATTTGGATAGATAAAGACAATTGAACTCATTTATAACTGGCGTCATACACACTAATACTTCCATGGTGTCTTTTACCAACATAATAACACTGACTCATAAACATGCACTTGTTTTTTGCCAAAAAGTCTAATCATTCCTTTGTAATTAGGCTCGAAATAACTTTGCAATCCTACAGGTACCTACATTTTTGTCCTTCAATTTTGATCCTACATCGTTATGTTGGACTTTGCAACATAACGATGTCTAAAAACTTAAATAAGTACATATTCGAAATATTATTTTATCGAACAGTTATGAAAAGAAATCCTAAAATTGCCTTTTCCTGTTTCCCTAAACTCCGTTTTGCAATATTTACATCGTAGTCATACATATTACCTACGTACGTGTTCTCAGATTCATTAAAATCTATGTATGAAGTAGTTTCTATGACATTTGACTTGAATACGAAATCCAGTGGGTCGTAAAGGCTCTTAAGATATCTGAGCATTAATTACGTGTCTACCAGAGAGGCAATAAAATACGTCACCCGCAGTTCACATCAATCATATTAAGAAATTAATTTGATGTTTAGAATAGAAATATGTCAATTTGTGTGGTGACAAGACCAATTACTTCAATTTTCTGTTATTTAAAGCCTTTTTACGTCTTTGCTGTCATTAAAAAACTAGCTAAGGGGTGTTATCTGTCCGGCTATGACGGGATAATGACGTCATCTTTTTTATGCTTAGGAATTGTTCGGTTTGATTCCCGTCGCAACTTTGCGCCATCGTTGTACGTGGAAACGTCTTCATCTCTACCACATACATGGTTGGCAGTCGACAACTGTGCAATTTACTTTACATCTGCCCTACACAGGTAAACTTTGGAACGATCTTCCGTCAGCGGTATTCCCGAACCGATACGACCTACAAACCTTGAAGAAACAAGCGTATTCCTTCTTAAAAGGCCGGCAACGCATCTGGGACTCCTCTGGTGCCATCACCATCAGGTGATCCGTCAGCTCATTTGCCTCCTATTCAATAAAAATGCAGCCCGTAATATCTAATTTGTGCCGGGGTTGCGGAGTAAGGCCAGGGTTGCGGGGTAAGCGCAATGAGGCACAGCGACCTTGGCCCAGAGCAGGAGAAGGAACAGGGGAGTTTTTAGTCAGTAAGAGTCTGACACTCCCTCCCACCCGGCCCTGGGCGGGAGAAGTCATTTAATGATTTTCCCCTCACAAAAAAAAAAAAAATAGTTTGTAGACGTTGCATTGTCTTAAACAGGTTTTTATGTTTTACAAACAACCTGGTAGGTACACCTAGAATACGTGTCCACCTCACATACGGAGTTTAAAAAGCATTTATTTTTACGACCGCCTGTAGGAAGATGGTTCCACGAATTCAAAGGCGAAGCACACAAGATTCAGATCCACACTAAAGGTTGCAAGCTTGCCTTATATGTATTTTTATACGTGAAATAAAAGCAGATTTACTAAGATTTTCTTTGAAAAGAATAAGATTGAAGTGGTCGTCCGGTTGTGTAAATGTTGTAGTGTTTTACATGGTTGTATGTTTCTTGTAGTATATCTCTTCAAAGAGTGGTAGAGTTAAGCTTCGGCACGAATGGGTCGGCTGGACCGAAGTGATACCACACACATCATAAGCTCATAAGTGCCCACTGCTGAGCAAAGGCCTCTTCTCACACGGAGAAGGTTTGAGCATTAATCACCACGCTTGCTCAATGCGGGTTGGCGATTTCAAACTTATAATTAGAATTTATAAGTCCAAGTTTCCTCACGATGTTTACCTTCACTATATGTCAGAGGTGTCTAATTAATCATAGAAAGTACATATAACTAGGAAAAAGTCACATTGGTACTTGCCAGGTTTCGAACCCACGCCTTCATGCATGAGAAGCGGGCTCCTTAACCTCCGGGCCACCACGACATCACGGCCTCACAGAAAACCGGCGTGAAAGAACCACAGCGTTGTGTTTTGCCGTGTGAGGTTATCGGAGGCCCAATCCTCCGTCTTTTTTCTTGGCACAAGCACACTTCAACATCCCAAAATCTTTTTCCAAAGGCCTTTATATGAATCACTAAATCTTCAAAACCTATTATGACTTTAAGGCCGGCAACTCAATTGAGGGTCAATGGGCGGTGCCGATTGCTTATCAATAGATTATCCGTCCACAAGTTTACCAGGATGTCACCAAAAAACAACTAATAAGGCTAATTAATATAGAAAAACCCAGAGGCATTGAGACTCGCCGATTCGACGCCGTTGGTAACCCCTCCTGCCGTTATTTGTGACCCTTATTGTGTGTTCTGTAAATTCTGGACGTCCATAGGTGACACTGAATGTTAACCATCAAGTGATCTATCTGCTCAATGAACTTATCTCCCGCCTGTGTCTTCCATAAAATCTATCCACCATTCAAGTAAAGCAATTCAATTGCAGAATATCTCCACTCGATAACAGTAATCTTAACACAGAAACTCCTTGGAGAACACGCCGAATTATACTACATTGAGAGAAATTGTAATAATTAGCATGCTGGCTTATCTTATCTTGGCTAAATTAAATAAATACGTGACGTCATTTAAATGTACTCTGAGGTAGTTTGAGTTCATGGAGGTAAGTTTAGATAGTGCTGTGTAGCAAATGAGATTAGAGCCACATCTAGTTAAAATGGAAGCTGAGCGTAACATTTCTACATAAAACATCCCTTTTTACATGTAAATTGAGCGAGTAACTTGATTTTATAATGTAAATAAGTTTTACTGGTTCCAGTTGAGTGGTTGTAATTGTAACTATTGAAGTTGATGACGTCTAAAATCTTAAGGGAGAGATAATTAATATTGAGTGGTACAATATCAACCTTTTTATCAGCAACATTCTCTATAGCAGAATAATGACAGTATATTGTATTGAAGTTCAGTTTCTTATAAGTTTCCGTGTAATGAGGATGCCCTACATTATTAGCATGTAAGAACAAGGGCCTCTTCTTGAACGGAGAAGGTTTGCGCATTAATCTCTACGCTTGCTCAAGCCGGATTGGCGATTTCAAACGTACCTATGATTAGAAATTATTAAGTTGAGGTTTACTCATGATGTTTTCATTCACCGTTTGTCAGTGGTGTCTAAATAAATTTAGGAACTACGTATACATAACTCGAAAAATATTAAAAAGTAATTTATTATAAAATAGTAAAAAGTAATCAAAAAACGAATAGATTGTCTACTTTACAAACTTGTATAGACTTAGCGCAACCTCATACATTCGAATGAAGCTTAATATATTTGCACAAACAATCACATTTAAAGGTCTAAAGAAAAAAAAATCAAATTTATAAGATTCAAATCGACAGAAAAAAGCTTCATAACATAACGAGACATCAAGTCCCAATGCGCCAAACAATCTATTAATCGATTTTCGATTTTATCGAAACAATCGCATCAGCTAATCGATTACGTAACTTCGAATTCAATCTGACTAACCATTGGACCGTGGACTCTGGTTCCGATTAAAAAGTATATCAAGAATCAATTCCGACCCTATTCCCTGAGACTTAAAATTTAATTTCCTGATTCCGCTCCCTCTGATGTTTTGGCTTTTATCATTTGACGCACGTTAATTAAACATTTTTAATTCATGTTTTTTTTCTTTATTTTTCATGTAACAGGAAAGGTTTTCTATGTAACTGTGTTTTAAGGAATATTGCTATGTAAATTCATGTAAACGTGGTCATAAAAAGTTATTTTGGAAGCAATTTCCTCTACAAATAATATGGTTTAATTTTATATTTGTAAAAAAAAGAAACGATGTTATGAGATACTGCAATTGAATGCCAATTTAATTGCGAATCACATTGTGATAATTATCGATATTATTATTTTAGTATGAGGACGCCATCATCGACACGCATCCGCCGGAGTGATGCCATGACTTCACTGAAAACCTGACGTGAAACAATGATCGTCGTACAGGTTGCCAAAGGCCCAATCCTTTCTCGCATTCCCAAACCCCAAATCCTTAATCTTCAAACTCCTAACAACCACCAAAAAGGCCGTAAACGCATTTGCAACTCTTTTGTTGTTGCGGGTATCGCTGGTTGGCGTAGATTGCTTACCATCAGGGGACCCATCCGCTTATTTATGCACCTATACCATAAAAAAATCGCATCATAATCACACAATGGAATAAAAAATCGATTTAAGTCACTGCAACATTGACATAAATTACATAACGCTATTTTTTTCTTGTTTTTACTCAGAAGAGCGAGATCTCAGGAACTAGACACTAAATCGATTAATTTTCTTCCAACTCTTATTTAATTATAGTATATAATATCGATGAGCTACACCACCCACGTGTACTGCTAGTAACTGCACGTGTTTACGGCAAACAAAGCAGCACGTGCTGTCCTTTGAAACCTTCCTATTGGCACGTCTCATTGTTAGCGTACTACGCTTAGTAGCTACTTGTACCTACGTAGGTTGCGGTTGTACTAGTAGATAGTGATAGTGATCGATTTCGACGGGGTAATTGAGACTAATTTCTATACACATCATCAGCCTATGAGTGCCGACTGCTGAGCAAAGGCCTCTTCTCACACGGAGTAGGTTTGAGCATTAATCACCACGCTTGCTCAAGGCGGATTGGCGATTTCAAACTTATAATTAGAAATTATAAGTCCAGGTTTCCTCACGATGTTTTCCTTCACTGTATGCCAGTGGTGTCTAAATAATAAAAGTATATATATAACTCGGAAAAAGTCACATAGGTACTTGCCAGGTTTGGAACCCCGCTTCTCTTGCATGAAGTTGCTCATGCAAGAGTTGCGGGCACCTTCACCTATAATGTTATTCCTGTAATTTGGTAGCTGTTAGTGATGATTTGTGATAACGATTATTTTATGATAATGTACTGTGTGTTGGATGCGTTTACAAGAATACATATCACACACAGACCCGCAACCAAAATTTGTGGATCGCACAAAGAGTTTTCCGTGCTGGAATTAAAACTGCGACACGTTGTGCAGCGCAGTCTTGGCCTTTATTAGAAGATGACAGATTGTTTCGTATTATCGTACATAATAATGACAAAAGGAAACTTACGTCTCACTCTGACGGTAGGTCTCTTGAATGCTGTGCGGAGGTACGGCATGGCCATCACCAGTTCGATGTGAGGGGGAGCTGGTAGCTAAAAACAAAAGAATATCTTATAATATTGGCGATCAAAAAAACAATAATTTATTTCGAATAATAAAAACTTTATTTACATTTAGAGCAGATTTTTTAATAGTCAGATAAATGTTATCTGAGGAATAAAATTGTTGCTGTCACTGTCTTAAACAAACATTCTGACGCGACAGCATCATAATTACTTACTCAATCCCTGTTGAAAAATCAGCCCATATATGAATATCTTTTTTTTAATAAATAAGTTATTGCTAATAATATTAATCAATGAGACTTTTATTTGTTCAACTTTTACTAATTTTTTTGCGACTTGAATTTACGTTTTGAATTGAATGGACAACGAATTTTGAACGAATTGAATGGACGTTATTATATATAACTATAAACTTTCCTCTTCAATCATTCTGTCTATAAAAAAATCGCATGAAAATTCGTTGCGTAGTTTTAAAGATTTGAGCATGCATAGGGATATAAATACAGAGAAAGCTACTTTATTTTATACTGTTCACTCTGTTCAGCAATTAACAATTTTATAAAACTTACCGTTTTCGAAATGGCCGTCATCCAATCCCTTTCGTAAGCAAGAAAAAAGAAAAAAATAATCATTAATTCAAACAAAACGAGGACAATTAAAACCAGGCAAAAAATAATGCCAAATGTAGGTATCTCAGTGTTGCCGTACTACGCTACGTGTCAATGTTGCCATCATTTTGCGCACATTTCCCGTTACAGGGAACACAGTGACAGCGTAAATTGCGATATAACAGCTGTAAAATGTAAATTTCAGTAGTTTCAGTCGCTTTCAGTATTTCTTGTGAGCTCTTAATTTGGTTATTGCGTAATAGAGTTATGTGCACAGTCACAAATTATATTTTTTGTCAACTAGGTAGTTGTTATTATTAATTGTGTCGTGTCGCGTGTGTTGTTTTTCTTTGAGGGTTGAAAATTGAAATATCATTTGTCTCGCCCTAGGTGTCAGACTCTTACTGACTAAAAACCGTCCCGCTACTTTTGCTGCTCTGAGCAGTCACCTCTCACTCTCTGAGCTCAGTGGCGTGCAATTGGGGAGGCCTATGTCCAGCAGTGGACGACAACACGCTGATGATGAGCAGTCCCCGTGGTAAATTATTGCACTTACACCAACCCTGATGTGTTTAATTACATACAAATCCAGAAGAACATACAATTAGTGGACTTATAAAGAGTTGTTGCCAACGTCCTTATAAGTTTATTGGATGTATTGCAAGCAATAAAATATGCGGACGCGGTCGAAATATCGGGAGGTGTGGTAGCGAGACGAAGTGGCCTTTGCCCAGCAGTGGGACAAAGTCAAAGTCAAAATCATTTATTTCAATTAGGCCATTTTTGAACGTCAAGCAAAAAAAAAAAAATATTTCAAGAGGTTTAACTTTATCGTCAGTCTGTCCGTCTGTCCTCTAGTGAAGCTATTTGCTCGTTCCAAAGTGTAGATTCCTATGAAGAAGAACGAGCAAGAAACTTCATGGTTACTCTTTTTCAATCAGTTTTACAATTCATTTCTTTGTTACATCATTTACTTAGTCGGTTCGGACATTACAAGAAAAATGGGAGAACCGGGTTGAACCTAACTTCTATGCAGGCGAAGCCAGTCGCCAGTAATAAACTAGTGAATAAATAAAACGTGAATAAATCCTTGAGAAAACAGTTATTCCGAATAAATTCTACATGAAACGCGTCACTTTCATTTCAGTGTTCAACAACATCATTCTCGTCAGAATACATTTGTTTGTGCTCGCAAAGAACCGGAGCGTCTCAGAATTTTATCTTAACATCCTTCTTGTACATAAACAATTATGTAACATATCGTGACCCGTTATATACCTTGAAGAGTAAAGCAGGGGTGTGCATTTTTTAAATGTTTAGCCAGTAATAGTTGTTTTTTCAAGTCAAGTCAAGGTCAAATAAAAAATCATTTATTCCAATTAGACCCTTACAGGCACTTGTGAACGTCAAACTAAATTTTGAAGATATAGTGTCAGTCTGTCGGTCAGTCTTCTTAGTGAAAGTATTCCCTATTTTCTTTTGTAATTCAACAAAAACAATCAAACGAGTACTCCCGCTGTAGGACGAGAGCGAGTCGCAGACTCTTACTGACTAAAACCGTTTTGTTGCTTCTCCTGCTGCTGGCCGAATTAAATTTGAATATAGAACGAATTTGCATGACTATATTCTTTTTTTATTGGACATCTACGGACTCTCTTTAAGTGTGGGAGAACTATGCTTCGGCATTAAGTCAATGAGGTTACTGGAGGTTCAATCCCAAGAAAACTATAGAGTAGGGCGCTTAAAAAATACGATGTAGAAATAAGTTTGAAATCTTAACTCAACAACCCGAAACGGCTTGCTCGGCAGTTGTGCTAACGACCAAACAGTCAAATAAATGGCCTAATACACTATGTTTAACATTATTTCCCCAAACATCATCCAATTTTAAGATGTGTATTTCACATAACCCTTGCCAATTTATTAAGTAAATTCTACGGTGTCGGAAAAGTAAAGAATGGAGTACTATCGCCGTAATCCTACGAGAGAACATCCCGAAGGATTAATTTTATTTCGGGCCAACTCGTTGGTGTTCGTGTCGCGCTGACTGAGGTGAAGATAAAACGGATTGCTTTATAACGTCGAGGAGTTTATACCGTAAAAATGGAGGATGTTTAAGATATATTAAAATTACGTATTTCATAATTTTAGAGTCATTATAATACTTAAGTTGAAATAGGTAATAGTTTTGTGTTCCAACTTTTTTAAAACCCACACTTACACCTGGTTTCTGAAAAGCTTGTCAACGCAAAAATTAACTAATCTCCTGTTAAATTTCTTGTCAAGTCATCTGATTGGTTGTTGACAATTCAGTAAACCAATCAGATGACTTGACAAGAGATTAAATTGATTTTAACATTGATCGGCCTTTCAGATACCGGGTGTTAAAGTCAAAGTCGAATCATTTATTTCAAATAGACCACTAAAGGCACTTTAGAACGCCAATCAAAAACAAATATCAAAAATTTGTGGGTCTGCCTTCTAGTGCAGCTATTTGCTCGTTCCAAAGTGTAGATTCCAATGGAGAAGAACGAGCCAGAAACTCAATGCTTACTCTTTTTCAATCAATTTCACAATTCATTTTGCTTACATCATTCAGTCGGTTAAATTATTGGGATCAGATTTACACAGACTATAAACTAACTAATGTCATGTAGCTATGCACTTAAAATATACAATTTAATCAACTATTTATTTGAAAAAATACCCCAAGAAACAAAAAAACACGCAACCTTATATGAAATCACCAACAAAAATCTCGAAAATTCAAACAGAACACAACTAAAATTAACCTACCCAATCTGCGTCCAGTCGCGTGAATTTTTAACACCGCATCCACTGACAGTTGACCTTGAGCATTCCATTAACTTCATACTCCATGTTTACGTAACACAAAACAAGCGAGTTTGCACGTACGTACCTCAATATATTAATGTATACTTTATTTCAGTCGCTAATAAAGTTGAAAATATGTTTGGAGGTTAATTTTGGGTCCGTGGAGGTAGATATATGATGCCTGGGAATTAGGAACGCGCTCTTTTAGTCTGAAATAGCTGTGTTGTATTGTATCTCGATACGTTTTGTTTAAAAAACCTTTTTGCTGCTTGTTTAGGTGAAAATTTTCAGGCAGGTAGCTATTGGAAAGAGTGTAAATTTCATCTGCTTCACAATTTCTGGATAGCCACTGAGTACCGAATAAATTTGAATTTAGAACCATCTTTTTAAGTGTGGGAGAGCCATGCTTCGCTCACGGCACGAATGGGTCGGCTAGACCGAAGACCGCGGCCTCACAGTTACCGGAGGCCCAATCCTTCCCCTCCCCCAATCCCTCCTCAATCCCTAAAAGGTCGGCAATGCATTCGTAACTCCTCCGTTGCGGGTGTCCATGGGCGGCGCTGATTGCTTACCATCAGGTAATCCGTCTGCTCGTTTGCCGACCTATTACATAAAAAAAAAACTGTCACCTCAAAGTTTATCAGGTAGATACTTGTATAAAGGTAGTTACCGATACTGGCCAAAAACTTAGGTCTACTTCTTAATTAACGGCTTTATTTTTTACTTGAAAATCTTCTTCTTTCCCTTGTTGTTCGAAAGGTGCCGAAAACGACTGCCGAGGACTGCAAGATTCAAATGTTAGGTCTAAGCTTTATATGTTGTTTCGATTTTTATGCATTTATATGCAAAAAAAATCACATTTTCTTTCTTTTACGGTATACTTAGGTACCTTTAGTTTAGTACTTTGCGCATCGCTGCTACAGCGGAACTGTTTACACATGGTAAGAGTTCAGCTGTGACTTGAAACTAGTAGAGCTATTCTCGGTTAATTACCATTTTGTAAGTCGAAATTTTCAACGACATTTGCCGCACGTTTTTCTAGTTATTTAAAACGAATTTGTCATTTATTTTATTGCATCCCCTCATGCTTCAAAATCATCAACTTCGTAACGGAATTAAAACCAGGTATTTTCTTCAATACTACGTTATGTAGAATTAGTTTTTAACACAAAAGAGACGCCTTTTCTATTTAAAGTAAGGCTCAATACTAAATAGCAGTTGGAGAGGTTAAAATCTATTTTGATAATGTAATTAGCCACGGTTTACTTAAGCATTAATTAGATTAAGACGTCAAATTGAATATTTTACCAGGTCTCTCGACTTAGGATTAACTTATTGAGATATTAATGATGTTTTCTAATGAGTGCTCGTTTAAGTGCCTCTTTTCTTGAAAACTTTTATTAGAATTTAAGTTTGGTTTTTGTTTTGTGTTAGTTACTTTCGGAAAGGCGAACCTATTGATATTTATATAATGGTCACTATTAAAAAAAACCTGGTGGCCTGATGGTTAAGGCGCTCGCCTTTGCCTCTTATACATGAGGGTGCGAGTTCTAAACCTGGGGACGACGAGTAAGGGTAGCTCACCGCCAGACCAGAACCGGAGCCGAGTGTATGGCGCATAGCGTTCCGCGCGCGTCTCGAAGAGCCCATAGACCACCACAGACGGGGCCCTATAGGGCTGGCACTGAGGCACCGCGACCTCGGCCTAGAGCAGGAGTAGGAACAGGGGGGTTTTTAGTCAGTAAGAGTGTGACACTCCCTCCCGCCTGACCCTGGGCGGGAGAAGTCATTTGATGATTTTCCGATCACAAAAAAAAGTACCAATGTGACTTTTGCCGAGTAAGTACTTTTTATAATGATTTGGATACCACTGATGTACGGTGAAGAAAAACATCGTGAGGAAACCTGGACTTATAATTTCTAATAATAAGTTTGAAATCGCTTTGAGCAAGCGTGGTGATTAATGCTCAAACCTTCTCCATGTGAGAAGAGGCCTTTGCTCAGCAGTGGGCACTTATAGGCTGATGATAAAAAAAACAAATGATACTCATGCTAGCTTTTCTCGGTCATTGAACTTAAGACCCTCATCTAATGAGGTTAATGTAAAGACTAAAAAATAAAACAAAAAAAAAAAACTTTCTCATAATAAAATATAAACAAAGAGCCATGGAATGGGTTCATTAGTTTTAATCAGCAACAAAAATATGATGTAATTACGACAAAGCGAGTAACTGGCCAAACATCAACCTCTTAATTATAAAAAAAAAACATAATGTCGAGACGCACATGGGTTTTAAATATAATATTATCATTCTTTTTTTATGAATTTTCAGGATATTTAATTATGGTAGCGCCATGTATTGGGTCGAGCGGAGTAATACCACAGACTCAAAGAAACGGGTGTCAAAAAACGTCGATTGAGTGAGGTAACCTGAGGCCCTATCCTCCTAATTCCAATCCTAAAGCTCTGATTCCTATCCGCATAAGGCAGGCAATGGACTTGTAAATCCTCGGTGTCTATAGACGGCGTCGATCATCACCAGCCTATAAATGTCGACTTCTAAGTAAAGATATTCTCACACGAAATGGCTGATTTCTGAGCAAAGGCCTCTTCTCACACGGAGATGGTTACTTTGAACCTTAATCTCCATGTTTTTTGAAGGCCGTTTTGCGATTTCATACTTTTTCTGAGAGGCCGTGGTATCACTCCTGTAGAGCGGACCCACACACTTAAAGAGTAGCAGCTAGGATTAAATACTTTTTTATCATCATCTAGCTTTTGCCCGCGACCCCGTTCGCGTGGAATAGTGACTTCCTGCAGATTTTTGGTATAAAAACTATCCTATGTCCTTTTTCGACTTCCAAACTATGTCTGTACCTACCTGTAGTTTTACAGAGATTGGTTCAGTAGTTTGGCGTGAAGAAAAGACAGACAGACAGACAGAGTTACTTTAGCATTTATAATATTAGTTTGGATTATAGAAACCAATAAGGCATATTCTGTTGAAAAGAGCCCCTTAACTTATAAATACTTTCACTTGAATGAAACTTAATATCTAAAATTAAAGTAAAATATGTATCAGTATTTTGAATATTGCCGATAAATTCAGGCCATTTTGAGAGTCTTTGTATCGCCACGAATGTTTGTATTTGCATAACAAAGAGTCTAAGGTTGATTACAGGCCTCCTTTGTGTACGATGACCGATGATGTTCTTAAATATTCCAGCTTTATTACAAACCTTAAGGTTATCGGGCCTTTTTGAAATTGTATTTGAGTTTTAAGAGATATGATGGTTATGTTGATACTTTATAATATGGTTGGTTTATACCTAAAAATCTCATGTGAAAGCGGGTGATCGTTTATGCATATAAATGGTCTTAGCAAATATTCTTTGCGAGTTAGAATAAAAAAAAACACACTATTAAAAATATGTTATGTCCTTATCATCAGCAGATATGGCATACCTAAAGTTCCATCAACTGCCTTTCAATTTCATTTACAGACCCGGTTGTTTACTTAATTTGCCGAGTATTATTATAATACTTGAATTGAAATTTATTCAGCAAGCAAGACCAGACCCAATGTTCAGCCGGGGCTGCAGGACATGGGCAATGAGGTACGGCGGCTTCGGCTCTCCTGAAGCAGGAGAAGCAATGTGGAGTTTGACACTCCCTCTAGCCTAACGCCGGGCAGAGAGAAGTCATGTGATAATTAACCCCTCACAAACCTAGTTGAATGGCTATTTAAGCTGTTTAGATGGAACATGGAAAAACGTATAAAATTAGTTGTCTGTCAAACGCTCAGTGAAAGGTAGCGAAACAGTTTAAGATGTATTGCAAAGTCGAGGAAAGTATCTACCGAAGCTATAGCGACCGCGTTTAGTTAAGTATAAATTCTATGATGATATATGTACCTAAGTCAAAGTCAAAAATCAAACTATTTATCTCAATTAGACCGTCAATTTCTCTTTTGAACATAAAATAAAATAAATGTAAAACTTTAAAAAGTGTCAGTCTGTCGATCTATCTTCTAGTGAAGCTCGTTTCAATGTGAACAACAAGCAAGAAACTCCATGGTTACACTTTTTCAATCAGTTTCACAATGAAATTCTTTGTTACAATATTAAGTTGTTTCCATTATGCGGAGCCGACTTAACTCCCAGAGCGTGGTAATAAGTTGTCATGACAACAGCAACTCACGCTAGGGAGGAGCTAAAACAATCGCCAAACACTCGGCACTCGATTAAATAATCGAGTTATCCAATTACGACCTTGAGCCTTCCCTAAACCTTTTATTAGCCCCATTTTTATTATCGATATTAAGAATCATATTCGTCGTTTATCTTATGGGCAAATATTATTTTTCTTCGTCGAATGACTATGCTGGGTGTTATAGAGTGTTTTGCTAATGTATACAATTGTATTATGTAATCTGTAAATGGATGGCGTAACACTTTATTATAGAGTGTTAAGATTTTAAGTGTGCCCACATGGAGTTTAAAATTGTATTTGACCTTTTCAGACTTCATCTAGTTTTTCACATATAATTTGACGTGCAAAGTGCCGTTTTATGGCCTATTCGCAAAAATAAATTCATTGTTTCATTGTTTCAGATTATAACACGAATTGTTATAAATGACATCCTCATCATCGCATACATTACATTCAATAGCTTCTAACCCGATCTTCATACCAATCCTAAGTCAAAAATCCAATTATTAAAAACATAATTTTAATACATGTTTTTTGCACTGATTCTTGACATCATAATATATAAATATTTGAAATCAATATATGGCCTGAAGTATTTGATTTAATAACAAATCCCAATAGGAGCGATACCATGGGCTCACAGAAGTGGCGTGAAACAGTCACAGCGTTGTGTTTCGCCGTATAAGTAAGGTTACCGGAAGCCCAATACTCCCCCTCTTCTCCCCTCCTCAATCTAAATCCCCAAAAGGCCGCCGTGCACTTGCAACTCTTCTGGTGGCACCACCAGATGAGTTGTGGACAGAACATGGACCCAGGCTTTGCTGATTGCTGCCATAAGGTAATCAGTCCGCTCGTTTGTCGCGTTATGACATAAGAAACGGTGTCTAATGTTTCGAATTAATCTAGAAGACAACCGTTACAATCAAACCGTCCTTATTGTTCCAAAGCTAAATATTTTTCTAGAACCATCTCCTCACTACATCAAAAACCCTGTCTTAGACTTGACCATGATGAATTGCCTCGGTTTTTTCCCCCTCAACGCCGCCGTCACACGGCTACGCATCGTATTCCAACCCCTTTCATCCCCTTTCACCCAATTATTATAAATAATGAGACAAGATCGGGTTCCGTCGAGATGGTCCCGTGAATAATGTTGCCCATTTTAAAAGATTCTACGCAGTTTGAAAAACATTCATCGATGTTTGTGGATGATGGTTTTTTTAACAAAATGGAAGGTCTTGGGAGAGTATATTAATTTTTGCAATGCTTGTAATAAGGCATTGGTGATTACTTTGCTTTGAAAATTTGTGTTAATTATTTTGTTGTTAGGTCAGATGTAATTTATATTGTTCCTTTTTTTTTGTAAAATTCTTCAGCTCCGTCCGAACCGATATGGCCGTACGTTATTATTAAAAAAAAAAAAAACGCGTTCCTTTTTCAAATCCTTGCAACGCATTTTTGGCTGTCATGAGGCGACCTGATTATGCACAAATTGAGCTTATGGAAAAACAAAACACGGAAACTTGACAAAAACATATAAAATGCCGATAATGGGCTTATAAAATAAATCAGCCATTAACTAACCCTTATCTGGTTTTAAGGGAAGCCAAATACTTCGCTCTATAGATTTTCTACCATCAAAGAACAAAGGCGTTTGTTTGTACAAACAAATGATGTATGTGTACATATGTGTGTGTGTGGGTGTGTGTTATAACAATATACATATATTTTGTTTAGCCTAATGAAGTGTTTACACGCTGTTTTGATGAACATACAAACAGTATCATGATTAATAAGGATTACTTTTATCACGTTTTAGGGCGAGGAAGCTCCAATCACCATGCAGTTTCAAAGCTAGCTTATGGTCGCTAATTTTACACACATTTTTTTTTATTTTATTTCCATCAGAAATTTTTTTCCATGTTGTCCAAGTTTATCAGCTATACAACAAAAAAGTTTTATTGAATTTTGTCAATGAATATCTGAAATTAGCGATGTAAATAAAAAGATATTAACACAATTAATTGTTCTAATTTTTCTATTTTTCGTTTCTTTTGATGTCTTCCTTATTTTCCGAACTTTATTCATTTTTATTAATGAAAATGGTTTATTAAACATTCTCGACTCCCGAACGAAACAACTCTTTGTGTGATCCACAAATTATTAGGTAGTACCAGGTCTTGTGTATGTGAAAATGTATGTTTTGTATAACCACCCACGATACAGTTAAAGTAAGTGGGTCAAAGTTTAAAAAAAATTGACTCAAAAACTGGTAAAACAGCGGTGCCTTTTTTTTGTCAGGGGAAAATCATTAAATGATTTCTTCGGCCCAGAGTAAGGCAAGAGAGAGAGAGAGAGTTAGACTCTTACTGACTAAAAACCCCCCTTTCCTTCTCCTGCTCTGGGCCGAGGCCGCGGCGACTCATTGCGCTTAACCCGCAACCTCGGCGAAACAGCAGTAAGTAGGTACCTAAAGTCCTTACCCTCGTCGGTTACATTAAATTTTGAAAATAGAAAAGTTTTTGAAAAGCGAAGACTGATTTTTTTTTGTTAGCGAGTGGGATAAAGTCGCTAACGTTGTTTTATTGATATTGAGTCAAACGTCTTCGTGTTGAGACCAACATTTTTCACGAGACCAACATTTTTCACGTTTACTGGAACAAAACCTCCGCTTATCTTGTTAGGGGAATGGCGGATGCCTAGATATATTGTACTATTTATCTACGTGGGATAAAACCTTGTTTAAAACATTGTTAGGCCTAACAACATTTTGTTTTTAGTATAAAGATTTAAAGATTTCCTCGCGATATAGTTTATTCTTCAGATATAGTTGTTGAGTGCACTATTTCGAAACATTTTTTGTATGAGATAATTGGCGCCAACTGCGATATCAGAGGAGTCACGAGTGCGTTTTGAGTACTAGGGTAATTGGACGGATTGGCGCTTCAATAATCCTCAATCTACTTTCAGCCAGTTTTAAAAAGAAAACGACCTCGCAGAAAATCCGATGTCTAATTCTTCCCCCATGAATAAAACCTTTCTTGTCAATTGCCTTTACCCTTAGTTACACATATCAAAAGTCGAAGAGTAAGTTGTTTTGTGTGACCAAATGTATTTTAAAAGCCCGTGAATCATAATAATCTTGGAATTATCTCCGAATCTCATCCTCCCTAATAGAAAAAAGCAATGAACATGAATATCCCCCGCTTTATTACCCGACCTATTTAATAAAACCTACTTCTTCCATTTAGGTAATTATAATAGCAATCTATTCTGTAATTAATTCAGAGAGAATCTCGTAAATTTTCGCAACGGAACGTATTCTTAATTGGTTGGTAATTGAGGGACATTATATGCGGTATTTATTAGCTAGGGAAATGATTGTATAGAAATTTCAATCATGGCGGTCTTTATGGATTTTAGTAACCTACATGTTTTTGAATCTGTTTTCTCGAATCCCTTTAATGGGAGGTGTCAGAAATGACCGAGACAGGGGTCTTATATTTCTGCGAACGGCGAGTAAGGGCAACTAGCCGCCCGACCAGTACCAGACCCGAGCGTATGGCGCGTAGCGTTCCGCACGCGCCTCAAAGAGCCAATAGACCACCACAGACGGGGCCATATTGGGCTAATGTTAAGCTGGGGTTGCGGGGTAAGCGCAATGAGGCACCGTGAGCTCGGCCCAGTACAGGAATAGGAACTGGGGGGTTTTTAGTCAGTAAGAGTCTGACACTCCTTCCCGCTCGGCCCTGGGCGGGAGAAAACATTTGATCCCCTCACAAAAAAGGGGTCTTAAATAATTTGTGTGATGGCCACGTCTTTCATAATTTATCATCATCACATCATCCACTAGAAATTTGGTCTAGACCGTAGCAAGCCCAAATACTTCCAGGATTCAACAGCTCCCAAAAGTGTTCTTTAATATATTTTTTGTTATAAAGAACTAGTAACCTTATTAAATGTTAATCAATAAGAAATTATATTTCCATATTAACAGAAAGTTTAATAATTTATAATCTGCTGACATATTAGCTATGATAAAAAGCGCGGGAGATAGACGATGAAGATGGCGGAAAAGCGCCTTTTCTCGGAAATTAATATCGTTTGGGAAATATTACGATCAAGTTTTATTTTATTATGGTGTTTGTAAATGACACAGATATCGTATTTCTTATAAAAAAAGTAAAAAGTGAGAATTACGATGTGGGGGTTGATAAATTTCGAATTTTCGGTGTTAATCGATGGACTTCATAGACCGAAGTCGTAAGTAAGTAGTAAATTAAGAAACATAGATGTACACCTACCAATTTAGCAAAAACATAGACAACTACAAGGTGAACGAATCTAGAAAAATCACAACTCATTCTTTTGCTTCTTTTAAAATAAAATCAAAATTCATAACAGATTTTTGTTGCTGTTTTTGTCAACAAAACAAAGTTCTAATAGTGTCAAGATTTACTACAGATAGGACCTATCTACTACATTGACTAGATACTATAAATTATTCACGAGATACCTACGATACAAAAGTTCATTGAACTTTAATTATTCAACATCGAAATATCTCTAACACGAAACTTTTGTAAGACAAACAGAATAATACCGGCCTCACAAAGTTACGTCGTTTAAATTCCACAGATAATCTACGCGAACGATCAATTCTTTGAAACTTTTTTTTATTTCAGTAACCAAACTCTTTCTTTCGGTTTGCTTGTGTTTGTGGATTTTATTGAAGGCTTTGAGTAATTTAAAAGATTAGAGAATATAATCTTGATTTAATTTTAAATATATCATTATTTTCTTTTTCTACAATGAAGAATATTCAACTCACACGAGGATTTTTCTGTATCGTGATTGCATTTATAAATATAACATTTCACATACACAAAATAGACGAAAATATTTGAATGGATACATGGTTATTGCTCTTTCAGGAAAATACTACTGAATGGATTTAAATCAAATTTGCCACCGATATTTAGTCTTTGTGTATTTACCCTGGCCAATTTTTTTAGGTGGAGGTCATATCCAGTGCAAGTAACGAAAATGATGATAATGATGATAAAAATATATATAATTGTTTCTGTTTACTGTCTTTTTTTGTCAGGGGAAAATTATCAAATGACTTCTCCCGTTCAGGGTAAAGCGAGAGAGAATGTCAGACTGTTACTGACTAAAACCTCCCGTTGCTTCTCCTGTTTTGGGCCGAGGCCGAGGTGCCTGATTGCGCTTACCCCGGAATCCCGGCTGTTCTGTGTACTGTCTGCTGGATTGGTAATCGTAAAGGAGTAAGCAGACATGTATAAACAGACTTCACAACTTTTTTTTAGTTTCGATACGTCAACGAACCAGTATACAGATTACCTGATGGTACGCAATCAGCGCTGCCCGTGGACATTCGCAGCATCAAAGCCTTTTGTTGGTTGATAGGGATTTGAGGATTTGGGTGGAGGAGGATAGTCTTCCGATAACCTCACTTACACAGTGAAACACAATGTTTTGGTTTTACGCCAGTATTCTGTTAGGTCGTGGTATGACTCCAGTCGAGGCATGGCATGGCATTCTTTAAGCAAACATATTTTCATCATTTTATGAGCCCCATAATTGGTCTTAGAGTAATAAGAGACATACACATTATTAAGTACTCTCGTGCAGTTTCACCCGCTGCTCGGCTCCTACAAATCATATCGTGCTGTTATATAGCCTAACGCCTTCTTCAATAAATAATCTATTTAGCAAAATTTTTCTATTCGTTACTGAGATTAGCGCATTCAAACGAACAAACAAACTGTTCAGCTTTACATATATAGTATAGATAACCAGCATTATTCCAGACTTCAGGCTGAAAAAAAGTCCCAATAGGTAATGCTATCCCGGACCCAGAACCCCTACTTAATCGAAACGGTCTTTTTGATATACCAAAACTCTTCAGATTCCGTACAGCTTTAAAAGTGTAAAAGATACACAAACACCTGAGTTCAAGAACAAACTTTTCTATTATAATATTGGTAGAGTTTTGTTTTGTTATCAATTCATCAATAATTCAGCGTTGGACCGTAACTCTTGTTTCTATTATACTTTGTTACTTCTCCAGATGTTTTACTACCTCTTTAGTTAATTTCGTTTTGTAAAAGTATATTTTTGGAATGAAATAGCTAGATTATATAAATTTTTTGGTAAAAAATCATCAAACGGCTTCTCTCGGCCAGGGAAAGGCGAGAGGGAGTGTGAGTCACTCCTACTGTCTAATTACCCCCCATTCCTTCTACTACTCCAGGCTGAGTTACCGGTGGTGCGCTTCCCTCGCAAGCCTTCCTTTAAGCTAGAAATATGTTGTAAGAAAATCTATTTTTTAAATCATTAATATTTCGTTGTTTCCGCTAAATTCAGGTTTATCAAAAAACCTGAATCTTTCATACTCGGTCTCACCACACGCCTGCTAAGCGAGGAATTTTTCACAAAACTTTCTTATTTACGATATGAGTCCATTCTTAATCCTTGGATCAGCAGTGACCTATCATATACGACAATCAATGGAAAGCATAATTTAGACAATGTAGAAAACATTACACACATTCACGTAACTTATGTATCCGATTTCTTGACTAATTAGGTAAAATTTAAGGAACCTTTAAAATAGCAATAGGATCTCTATTGATCCAAAGCCAAAGAAATGTAACCCCAAACGGCCTCCCTTTGAGGGTAAGTAATCCAAACTCAACCCTAAAGGCCTAATAATAGAGTATAATTGTGTTAACACCTGGAATTATGCGCGGTTGTTGTTTAATCTCAAGTAAGATCATTTATAACGGCAATTATTCCATAATTTAATGTTTTCTTGTTGAGAATGGATTTTCAGGAGGCAAGCGTATAGATAGCGGGGCAAGCGCAATGAGGCACCGCGGCCTCGACCCAGAGCAGCAGTGTGATTCTTTAAGACTTCATTCTAAACTTCGAATCTGAATCCGCTGTAAGTAGTAGTACACTAATGCTACACTTGCGAGTTGAACTAAATTGACCGCAACATTTTGATAGATAAAGTATGAGATGACGTTAAAAGTGGCATTCTAAAATGTAATTTTCCCACACACGAACAAGATTCAAAATCAAACAAACTTTATAGAATCGACGTGCAGGAGAAGGAACGTGAGTTTTTAGTCAGTAAAAGTCTGACACTCCCTCCCGCCGACCCTGGGCGGTAGAAGTCATTTGATGATTTTCCCCTCACAAAAAAGGGGGGACAAGTGTATAAATGTACCGTGGCCTCGGCCTGCAGCAGAATAAGGACGGGATGGTTATTTTATTTAAGAGGATAACGCGTTTCGTAATCCCCCCCCCCTCTAAAATAGGAGACTAATTTCAAAGGTAAGTTATTCGTTCGTACTTAGTGTTAAAGATAGAATGTGTATTGAACTATAGTTATATAATAAATATAAGCAAAGGCTTCATCAAGTGTAAATTACTGTTATGAAAGACAAAAGCTTTTCACCTGAAAAAAGGTAAAAAAACTCCTTTCATATCCCTACCGAACTAGGATAGAATAACGGCGGTTTATGCCGACGAATTTTGGTAAACATGAAACCCAATATCTACCGCGCTAGCGACTTTGTTCCGCCACTGACTTTTATCAAAAAATGTAACGTGATTAAAAACTGCCGCAACTCCGCCAAAGTCAAAGTTACTTAAAGTCAAAATCATTTATTCCAACGACACCATAAATACTACTACACTGTATTTATATATGTATTTTCTTTATTGTACACTATTAGGACAACAACATAAAAAAATAAAAACAAACAAACATGAGTACAAAAGGCGCTCTTATCGCTAAAAAGCAATCTCTTCCAGACAACCAAATAGGTACTTTTGAAACTTCAAAATAGAATATAATAGTCCGTCTATTTGTTAGTGAAGCTAGGTGTCGCCCTGTCTTTAAACCCTGGAACAAACATGTAGAAGCGCACACCTTAAATGTGAGAGGCCATGCTTCGGGTCGGCTTGACCGGAGCGATAATAGGGCCTCACAGAAAAACAGTGTGAATCAGCCACAGCGTTGTGTTTCGCCTTGTGAGTGAGGTAACCGGAGGCACAAACCTCGACACCAGTGGTGTGGCGAGAGGCGTCCATGGGTGGCGCTGCTTGCTTTACATCAGATATCATCTACTCGTTGGCGGACACAGACGTAACGCCACATGCCTTTTAAGAAGGAGTACGCATATATCATTATTATCACCAGGTCGGCTATACTGCCGATGAAGAATTATTCCAAAGTTAAGTATGCTGTGTGAAACAGAAAGTTTCGTCAAAAACGCACAGTTTTTGACTATCTAAGCACCACCAATATATGATGGGAATGGAAGTATTTTCGCATAGGTTGATGGCGAAAAAGGATCAAACTGAACAATTTCTTGTCTTAGCCAGAAAATAAACCTTGCCCTGTGCTCGCGCTCACGACTTTCAAAACAATCTCATGAGAATAGTATGAAATATGATATTAAATAAATAATAACCATTTAATATCATAAGCCGTAATCATATACACGTGTCGTTAGCGGGAACTGCCCACTTGACCCTCGTGAAACATTATTGCCAAACTTATACTGTTATGATCGCATTAAAGCTCCAGAAATACGGAGAATTATATTAAAAATGTTTAGGACAACCATTAACCGACATATCACCAAGATTGGAGGATTTGGGGATAGAGTGCAGGATCCGGCCTTTTTATTGGTATAAGTCGGCAATCAGCGCCACCTATGGACACTTGCAACACCAAAGGAGTTACGAGTGAGTGGCCTGCCTTTTAGGGATAATGGTTTCGGATATTTAAAGGATGGGGGATGGAAGAGGGACTGTGGCTCCTGGTGCCTCCGGTAACATCATTCACACGGCGAAACATAACGCTGTGGTTGTATCACAATGGTTTTTCTGTGAGACTGTGATTCCGGTCGAGCCGAGCCGCAGCTTGGCTCTCCCACACTTAAACCTTTCTGGCCTTTGGTAACATCGCTTTTACGGCGCAACGCAATGCTTACCTTGTTTCACGCCGGTTTTCTGTGAGACTGTGGTATCACGTAACATAAGCTGACTCTCCTTTCACACAGTTAACAATACTACTACAATAAATGATTATTTAGACAATACTGAAAAGTTGTCTTCGTTTAACTACTCTTAATTGATCGTTAAGCAATTAGAATTTTTAGTTTTATTTACAGAAAAAAAAATCTTTTAGATCGCTAAAACACTTGAAAAGTTCCGTTCACTCAGACCAAATAAATCGCGGGCATAACTTCAATAACATCAAGACAGACTCTTGTCATCTAGGTTCTAGATCGATAGTGCTTAAAAAGATTCGACAGATAAGTCCTAAGCTACTAACCCTACCACCGGCCGCGGAGATTAATGTGCCAGCCGTCCAATTAAATGGGTCTAAGTGACCTTAGTCTTTGATGGCAATGAACTCAAAATAAATAAGTTCTCTCGAGCCATTTCATCGGGACATGATTAAGTGCTATTTCTTTTAATTATAAAACTTTGCTTTGTGATGGTATTTCGTTTTGATTTTCAGTTGTTTTTTTTTGTTAGTATCTGTTTATTTAATTAGCTATTATGTAAGTTTTACTTTTATGCAAATGTGGGAGAGCCATGCTTCGGCACGAATGGGTCAGCTTGACAGGAGTGATACCATGGCCTCACAGAAAACCGGCGTGAAACAACCACAACGTGAGTGAGGTCACCGACACCGGAGGCCCAATCCTTCCCCTCCCCATATCCCTCCGCAATCCTTAAATATCCCAAATCCCTAATCATCAAAAGGTCGGCAACGCACTCGTAACTCCTGTGTTATTGCGGGTGTCCATGTGCGGCGCTGATTGCTCACCATCAGGTAATCCGTCTGTACATTTGCCTACCACATAAAAAACGAATTTTGGTTGTCATATAAAAATAATTTTGTAAGTTAACGCCGATAATTAAGAGCATACAGGGACTACGGTACGAAATTGTGCTGATTACTGGTTCATTAGTAATTAAACATAGCCTTTGAGTTGCCTGTTATGTGTGATAGCGTCCAGTCGGCCGCTACTAATTAAATATTCGCGGTAACAGCTTGCCATGGGTAGCTTATTAACCTACTGAGCTAATCCTACCGTTATTGCGTACATATTTCTTCGAATTAAACAATAGTTGAATGCAATTCAATTCATGAAGCAACTAATTGATAATACATATTTGAGGTTTATCGTAAAATCATGAATACTGAATGTAGTGTAGATAGGCAATGTTAAACTTGCTTGTTTAGTTCATCAAATCCCATCCGAACGCCTGCGTTCGCACACCAAATTTTCTTCTTGTACTGTGTCTTGAATTTCTACGATTGAAAGGTTAATACTTGACTATATGCTATAAAAATAGGATATTAAGTTAATATATTGCATAATTAATTGAAAGAAAATGCGATTATACTTTTTTTAAAGTCCCCAGTAGTATATATTCGTATACAAACTGCTGAATCTTTTGAAACTTCTAGATTCCTCAGCTTAAATTGAAATATTTCTTATACTAACTATAAAACCTAAGCATAAGTCTATAAAAAGGAATTCGCTTACTTCATTTCGGCATCGGACTTAGCAAGCATCCAAACGACATGGCCGGGGTCGCGCCGTGATCCGAGGGCCATCAGTTGGGACAGCTTGGCTCCTGGTGGCAAGGTGGGTCTGCGAGGCACCTGTCCAGTCCACGTGGAGATGGCCAGCATCTCAGGACATTCCTTCACCAGGTGCTTTTGAGTCGCCATGCATTTACCTGATGCGTCCTGTGGGGATTAAAAAATATTTAGAAGTCATTTTAGAAGAAGTTAAGACATTTTCGTAATACCCATAGGATAAAGAGGGATGGCATCAGCTCGATAAGTGAACGGTTTTTAACAACGTATTACTTAGTTAGAAAGAAAACGCGAATCTTCGGGGCGAGAAAGAGGGATGGAGACACCTTTTATGCTCCATTCCTCTTTCTCACCCGGAAAATTGACGCTTTAGCACGCCATGGTAGGCCCTCTGATTAAGGAACTACATTTTTGACAGAAACCCAACAACCAACTGGATCGTTCACACAGCGTCTTGAACCCAAGCGTCATGAATGTTAAAATCAAAGTCAAAGTATGCTTGTCTACATATTTTGCGTTAAGTTAATATTATTTTTTATTAAGATTTAATACACTACTGGGTATTTTATTGTAACGATTCAGACATAACCACGTGAAAGACTTGACTGTACGGTTGCCGCGGTGGCTGGGCAACCGCCTGCCGCGCAACGTGTCGCGGGTTTGATCCCCGCGCGGAACAATTCTTTGTGTGATCCACGGATTATTGTTCCGGGTCTTGGTATGATGTGTATGTGAAATTGTATGTATAATAATAATAATAATAAAGGATTCCTGTATCTGTAATGATAAACGGACTGTGAATTAAGCGCCGATGTTTATTTATTTGACACTTTGTGTAGCATAAACATGGGCAGACTTAATGCCGTGAGATATGTTCTGCATTTAACCGCAAGAGTGATGTAGATAAGTATTATAAGATATGTTAAACAAGTGCCAAGCTAATCGTCAAAATATTGGAAAAAAATGTAAAACATAAAGTCAAAATCATTTATTTCAATTAGACCCATACAGGCACTTTTGAACGTCAACACAGCTTTAAAGATATAAAGTGTCAGTCTGTCAGTCAGTCCTCTTAGTGAAGCTATTCGTAAGTATATAAAAAATACAACACTATTCATCCAGCAACGATCTCTAGCCAATGGTTGGCGAGCGAGGGTAGCTTGGTGCCCGACAAGAACCCGAGCCTACACGCGTGCCTCAAAGTAATAATTATGGAGATTAGGGAAGAAAGATTAGGGGGTTTTTAGTCAGTAAGAATCTGACACTTTCTTTCACCTTACCCTGGACAATATAAATCATTTGAAATTATACTATATGTATAGTATTTTTTGAAGAGGAAGTTATATGTATAGTTAGTAATAGTCACAGTTTATACAGAAAACAAATAATCCCACAATCACAAGTGAAATAATATTCATAGACAATCCGAGAATGGATGTGTGCGGTCCTTGTGGTGGAGTATGTAATACCGACGTGTGGCGGGGCTTTAATTACTGCCTATACATGCGGTTGCCGCCCCACGCTGGCACATTTATTAGTTACCTATGCTAATGACAATTTAGGTCACCATACGGTCTGGCGGATTACCTGATGGTAAACAAGCATGATGTCTTCATAGAGTAGGTTAGAGCGGCCGCTTCTCATGCATGATGATTTTTTTTTTGTGAGGGGAAATGACTTCTCCCGCCCAGGGCCGGGCGGGAGGGAGAGTCGGACTCTTACTGACTAAAAACCCCTGTTCCTTCTCCTGCTTTGGGCCGAGGTCGAGGTGCCTCATTGCGCTTACCCCGCAACCCATGCATGATTGTGAAGGCTCATAACCTGGCAAGTACTAATTTTGTGACTTTATCCGAGTTATTAAATTACTTGCTTTTGCCCGCGACTTCCTTTGCGTAGAATAGTGACTTCCTGCAGATTTTTGGTAGAAAAACTATCCTATGTCCTTTCTCGAGTTCCAAACTATGTCTGTAGGTACCACATTTCACAGAAATCGGTTCAGTAATTTAGGCGTGAAGAAAAGACAGACAGACAGACAGAGTTACTTTGGCATTTATAATATTAGTATAGACATATAGAGTATAGATATACATATAGAAAGTATGAGATATGTATGTAGTATAGATATGTACTTCCTAGGATTATGTAGACACCATTGACATATTATGAAACCGGTGCAGGATAAGATCACGTGGAAATCTTTCTTACAGCTGAGTGAAGTTTTGTGAATATTTGACTTAATTCAATGAAGACGTTTTCGAAAATGAACACATTCGCATGATTAATAGAAAACAGAATAGAAGTTACTCATAAAAGAGGGTAAATCAAAATTGAACCTTATTTTTTGAAGCATAATTTTTAATATTCAAATACCTTCTCGTTTGAGTTATGTCTCTTTTCTACCAAAGTACGTGATTGAAGTATGTTTTTAAACACTGAACCATTTTATTTGTGACTCCGATATAATTATTATTATAAAGTATCTCGATCATTTGACAATTCACATTCTACGTGAATGAGTTAGAACCTAATTTAATAGAAGTTATCAATGCATAATGCATCAAATAAAAATAGAATAAATAAAATATTCTTATTTTTGTTTTGTAAGAAAAATTGAAAGAAATATTTTTTCTTCTCAGTTAATTTTTAATCCTTAATTTCTGAGGATCGATAGTAATTTTTTGCAATTTTAGTTTATAAATTGGTAATATTTTTTATTTATGTAGTAGGTCGGGAAACGAGCAGGCGAATTACCTGACGGGAAGCAATCAGCGCCGCCCATGGACACCCGCAATGGCGGAGTTACGAGTGCGTTGTCGAACTTTTAGGGATGGGGGATTTAGAAATTTAGGGATTGGAGAAGAGAAAGGGCCTCCGGTAACCTCACTCACAGCGAAACACAACGCTTTAGTTGTTTCACGCCAGTTTTCTGTGAGGCGAACTCCGGTCGAGCCAAAGCATGGCTCTCCCACACTTAATTAAAGTACAATTGCTAACTTTAATAGAATATTCCCAATATTATGATAGCTACTATGAACCTGGTATCAACAATCCGATCAATCAGTAGCGATAATAAATCTCTGATAATTAATCAGTTATTGTTTATGCCTTGACAAGTACTTTATTAGTGTTTGTATTTGTAAATGCCAGGCAGTCAACGTCGTGGTGGCCCGGAGGAAGTCGTGGTGGCCCGGAGGTTAAGGCGCCCGCTTCTCATGCATGAGCGTGCGGGTTCGAAACCTGGCAAGTACCAATGTGACTTTTTCCGAGTTATATGTACTTTCTATAATTATTTAGACACCACTGACATACGGTGAAGGTAAACATCGTGAGGAAACCTGGACTTATAATTTCTAATTATAAGTTTGAAATCACCAACCCGCATTGAGCAAGCGTGGTGATTAATGCTCTAACCTTCTCCGTGTGAGAAGAGGCCTTTGTTCAGCAGTGGGCACTTATAGGCTGATGATGAGGCAGTCAACGCAGGTTTCTTTGTCTGCCATAAACCATAATGGAAATATTCGTTTTCTTACATTTATTAACTTATTTAGGAATAAAAATGGACCCCCTAACCCCAGAGAACCCTACGAGGGCGTTGCCGGCCTTATACGAGTTAGGATTTGAGTATTGGAAATTTGAAGATTGGGAATTGGGCTTTCGATGAGTAAAATGTATTTTTACTATTGTTTTATGAGTAATCTAGCAAAATCGTCAAATGACTGATGTCCTGTGTGGGTGGAGAAGGAGTGTCAGACTCTTACTGATTCAAAACATCCCATTCTTTCTCCTGTTCCAGGCGAGGCTTTTTTTTTGTAAGGGGAAAATCATCAAATGACTTCTCCCACCCAGGGCCGGGCGGGAGGGGTGTCAGACTCTTACTGACTAAAAACCCCCCTGTTCCTTCTCCTGCTCTGTGCCGAGGTTGCGGTGCCTCATTGCGCTTACTCCGCAACCCCGGCTTCCAGGCCAGGCTTGCGGTACCTTACTGCACTTGTATCCGGCTCCGGCATCCCCGGCTAAGTTACCCTGTAGAGTCGTTGTAATAGCAAAAGTAAAAAGTGAAATAAATAAACTAAGATCCTAAAATAGATAAAACGAACAGGAAAATTACGTACACGATGTCAAACACAGAAAAAACCTTAAATCAATCACGCGGAACAAATATATCAATGAACGACGAACATTCAATTCCAACAATAAAAGTCTAGTCGATCAATCGTACAGCGACCGATCTATCTATCAAGTACAAGTCCACCTTATAATTCACACTTCAATGTCCGTTTCCCAAACACAAAAACGTCTCGAAACCCATCGATCAGCCGCGTAAATTGTCAGGAATTTTCGTAAATTTCCACACATTGTTACACGACTCCATTTTGATGGAGGTCTGTGAACAATGTACGAATTATAAGGGACTATTGGTATACGTGTCAACTGTCGCACGTGTTGAATTTGAAATTAGATCGCGAACGGCCAGAGAATCGTTTTGATTTTGAATAGACAACCGTTCCTTGATTAAACGTCAGCATTCGGCGCGAAATATTAATGGCGTCTGTTTTGATCACAGGAGACGTTTTATTAGGTGGCGGGAATTAATGGCTTTTGAATTGAAAGTGGAATTCGTTAGTTGAACAAGAGAAGTTTAATGTTTTAGTCCTTTTTTCTCTTGTGTCCAAGTTTTGATGGCTTGTTAGAGTTTTTCTTTTAAAGTGGTGATGAAAGAAAAGGGTATTTTTTATGGAAAAAAATTGAATTAGTTGAAATAGTAACAATGGGTCTTTTATGCATTATTTTACTATTTTAAAATCTGTTAAGCTTTTCGATTCTAAGTTTAAAGATTATATAAGTTTGCACGTGAATAGATGCGGTATTCAGTCAAGTAAACGTCAGAAATTGTACAGAATCTTCGTGCGTCATAGACTGACTATTCACTACGCTTGACCTTTCAAACCTCACACTCCAGGAGGAAACGTTAGCCGACACATAAGTAAAGGTACTAGGCGCGCATAATACTACAGGTAGTTCACGTTTGCTAACAAACCGTAAAAAGCCACCAATACTTGAGTTCTTATTTTGAAAATAGAATGAAATACATATATATAAGCAGACGTGACATTTCAAGGGGTATTTAAAAAAACTGGGTTTGAAAATAAAAAAAACAAAAATGTAAAGATACCGAGATTCGAGAAATCTTGCTAGCAAAATTTAATTCATATTCGCAGTATAGGTACGGATCTTAGTGAATGGTCTATAGATCAAAAGCCTAGAAGCCACTACGGTATACGAGCATTCAGGTACTAGGGACCCAGAGTTCGTTGAGGGTGAATTTAAATTAAACTTTGACATCGAAGATCAATCAAATTGGGTAGCCTTTATGTCAGCCAAGGATCCCCACATATACCTGATACCAGCCCATAGTACCTACATGCTCTTTGAATACCTACTTCTCAAAGTATTGGTCAGCAAACAAAGATCGTGTGGTTTCGGAAACGTTCGGGTCTCTTCGGAATTTGAAGCATTTGGTTTTGAATAGTGAAGAGGGCCCCTTAAATACAATTAATTTATTGGAATTGAAATAAAGCTTGAAATCAATAAAATATTAAATTTATTTGATAAGATTTGATGAGCAGAAGCTTTAGAAAATAACAAATTATTTACGATTGAAAAATGTTAATCGTGATATTCAGTTCGTAAATTAAATCAACAAAAATATTATGAACCCTGATTGTGTTTTGAAAATAGTCGAGCACCTTTGAATCGATTATGTCACGTAGAATTTGTTATTTATTTTTGAAATCAGGATAATTATAAATATTTTTCTTAAACAAAAGCGACCAAAAAGAACAAAAAATATATTTTTTGTAAAATAAACTATCGTTTCCCATAATGAGTATGTTTCATCATACATAGAGTAAATTTTGACGAAATATTAAATACTAGCTTTTGCCCGCGACTCCGTTCGCGTGGAATAGTGACTTCCTGCAGCTTTTTGGTCTAAAAACTACCCTATGTCCTTTCTCGAGTTCCAAACTATGTCTGTACCAAATTTCACAGAAATCGGTTCAGTAGTTTAGGCGTGAAAAAAAGACAGACAGACAGAGTAACTTTCGCATTTATAACATAAGCATAGATTTATATTTGATCTTCATCTAAACAGATGTTTTATATTAAAATTAAATAGAAAGCATGAATTAATATATCTATAAAGATATCAGAAATCAATATGACATTGCACGTGCCGCCATTAAAACAAAAGTTTGTTATTACATTGTTAGTTGCGGGGAGTGCCGCGGTGTGGCGCCACCTGTACCCTAATTAAGGGCCGTGATGGCACGCTCATAAATTACTCGTTGAGTGGAAATTCGCCCGTTTTTGAGAGCCCTTCACTGAGCAATGATATTACCGATACGTCAGGTGATTTTTCTAGGTTTTTGTAAGTATTTTACATTGGTTTTTGGTATAGTAATTGGGTTTGTATTATGACTAAGATTGTTAATAAGTTATTAGCAGAATTCGTTATCTTATATTAGGAGATATTTATTTTTTTATTCAACTTAAACAGGTACACGTATTAATGGACAGTATTAACTATTAAAATTAACGACAGTAGATCTATTGTTGCTTGTGTAAACTTAAGGCTTTTTATAGTTAACTAGCGGTCGCCTGCGGCTCCGCTCGTGTGCATGTCGATTATAAACTTAAGCAAGATTTTTTTCAAATTTTCTCAACTTTCAAACCTTCTTCAGACTTCCACGAATAATTCAAGGGCAAAATTTGCCAAATCGGTAGTGGCATGGTTGAGTTATAATATTACAACGAAAAGTGGCATTGATTTTATATATCTAGATTATTAATATTTTGTGATCAAATGATGATAGTGTGGGAGAGCCATGCTTCGGCACGAATGGGTCGGCTCGACCGAAGTGATACCACGGTCTCACAGAAAACCGGCGTGAAACAACCACAGCGTTGTGTTTCACCGTGTGAGTGAGGTTACCGGAGGCCCAATCCTTCCCCACCCCCAATCCCTCCTCAATCCCTATATCTCCAAATCCCTAATCCCTAAACGATCGGCAACGCACTCGTAACTCATCCGTTGCGGGTGTCCATGTATTAGATAAAAAAAATGCATATTGAGCACGTAAAACGAAGATTAAGATGATTCGATAGAAATAAATACGACAAGTAAAGAAAATTCAGGATATTAATTATAGATATTATACTTATATATGAATAACTAGCTTTTGTCCGCGACTTTATTCACGTGGAATAGTGACTTCCTGCAGATTTTTAGTTTAAAACTAACTAAGTCCTTTCTCGAGTCCCAAACTATATCTGTACCAAATTTTACACAAATAGGTTCAGTAGTTTACGCGTGAAGAAAATACAGACAGACAGACAGACAGAGTTACTTTCGCATTTATAATATTAGTTTGAATGAATAATGACGTGACGAAAAAATGATGTGCTCAAACTAATATAATAATTACCTTTGTTTACGATCCTATTTTTTATGGACTTATAATTCTTGCCTCTTATCTCGTTACTGCATAAATTACATATACATATAATAGTTATATCTGTTGTTATATACAACAACAACATATCCTTCGTTCTATCTAAACAAAAATCAGGACAAACAAGTTTTATTCATATATATATTATTATTATTTAGATCTCGTCGATTTAGCGAAAAACTTTACTAGAAATGAGATAAAGGAATTCATATTTAATATGACTTTCGTGATACTGAAGCGTTGGTGTAGATTAAACTCTTTGTATTAGGTAATAAGGTGAAATTTTGTGTTTTTGCGTTGAATTCAGTATATTCTTACAATGTTCACTGAAGCAGACTTTTATAACGGTGTTGTCGAAAAGTTTTGTTTCATTGATATTATAGCTATCCTAGCTATTAGGAAGCTCAGTCTCTTGAAGCAAGAGATGGAACAGGATGGCTTTTAGTCAGTTATAGTCTGATACACCTTCCCGCTCCCGACCCTGGGCGGAAGAAGTTATTTAACGGTTTTCCCCTCACTAAAAAAAGCTATTGAGAGATTCAGCCAGGATTGTGGGACAAGTGCTATTAGGTACCAGTATGACACTCCCTTTCGCCATACCAGGGACGAGAGAAGCAATTTGATAATTTTTTCCTCCAATAAAATAACTGATGAAACTAGTTTTAGTATCTTTCAATCTTAGTTACGACATCTCTCAGTCATTCTTTATGATTTTTGTATACTAAGTATTATCGGTAGGTAGGTAGGTCCTACTGATCCTACAGCTCGTCCAGTGGTAAGCGACCGCTTATACTATAATCGCTTATCGTTAGATGGGCTAAACTTACAGGACCTAATCGAGTGCTAGTCTAATTTATTGTAACCGATAGATTTGACCGGCGTATTTTAGATTTTATTAAAAAATGCTTGATCAGTGTCAAAGGACACTCGGATGAAACGAAGCTCCTTTCGATAAGTTAGTGAAAGATTTTTTTTTATTTTTATTTGTAGTCATAACTTTATTTATGAAGAAAATTATTTAAATTAAAAAAAATATATATATATCCGCAGGGTGGCTAACAGCGGTTGGAGAAGAACTGAACATCGAGCTCAGTGGCGTGCGATTTGTGAGGCCTATGTCAAGCTGTGGACGACATCAGACTGATAATGATGATGATGATGATGATGAAAAAACCTGTAGGTACCTTTACGCTACTAAAATAATTGTTGCAACCCCACATTGTTCAATGCAAAATAGAAGAGGAAACCGAAAATAGCTGGCTTGTTTTCTATGAAAGAGAAAGCAAGAGAAAGAGAAAGAGAGAGAGCAGGTAGCAAAAAGTGTCATAACAACTTTTTCAGTCTATCGCCCTTTTCGCAACGCGCGATAAGGAACATCGATCCAAAAGAAACACACACGAGTAAAATCGTTGAGTCATTGCTAACATGTTTTGGTACAAACCAATCCACCTTAAAGAGAGACCACGAAAGTATTCTAATTGGAAAACTTAAGTCATACAAGGATTCCCATTCATGCACTGTCATTCGACCTCTAACCAACTTGCGAGTACACTTTAAGAATTTTAATGACTTTTAATTAGTGCCTAGAACGTTTAAAGTTTGTTTCAAAATAATTCGCCCTTTTTCAGTCGTAAATTATCATCATGTAGAATTAATGTTGGTGTGAATAGTTTTAGTATAATTAATTTATATAGCACTAGACTAGCTACCTTCCTAATTAGTATTATATGACAAACCTGGTTCACGATTTATTAGGCTATTCTTTGGCTGCATTTTAATTATAGGTAGTTTGAGTACTACGACCAAAATCACACTCTCTTAAAGTGAATGAATGTGTCGGCTCGATCGGAGTCATACCACAGCCGCACAGAACAAACATGAAACAATCACAGCGATGTGTTTGGCCGTGTGAGTAAGGTTCCCAGAGGCCCGATCTTTCCCCTTCCCTGATGCATCCCAAATCCCAAAATTTCCAAAACCCTAATCCCAAAAGGTACTGTGCAAAGTGCCGTTGCACAATGCACTCCTGACTCGTCTGGTGATACCATCAATTATTATAATTACCTATGCTAGTTTGCCGTCATATCTAATTTAAAAGAAAACACGACAGCAACCACACACATCTGGAAATAAGTTAAAAATCTATCCAAAAATGAAATGCATTTTACTACATTCACAGAAAAATAAACCTTGAACTTAACATCTGAAACAAACAAGTAACCAACAGACATGTTAAGCACATTGAAAAAAAATATCACACTTCCAAAGTGCTTACTTGAGTGCAGAAATACACAAACATGTAAGACCGTAGGTATCTCTATATTTGATCAAGGAGGGACTGTTCGCAAGTCAGCAACTTGGAGCTCGAGGGCAGTGTCTGAGAGCGTCGGGGGAGTGCCGAGCGAGTGTCGGGATGGTGTCGAGTGTCACACAATGGTCTCCACAGCGCCCCCTTTCGCCTTAACGAGCGTCTCGCGTGTCGAAGGAAAGTCTTGTTATTAGAATAAACTGGTTGAGACGCTCATAACCGTTGTAACGTTATGATATTTTTTATTAACAGTTCATGATATTTTTTGAGTGTTTAATAAGTTTCAGTTTATGGTTGAGATGTTAAAAATTGTTATTCAGAGCGGAGGAACATATTTTCATCCCTCTCACGAACATTATATCTGTTGATCTGCCTACATTTCTGTTATAGTACGTACTATCCCAGAATAGTCATTCTTTGAATGAATGAAACTATACTTTGACAACTTGGAAAAAGTATTCAATTTGACTAGTACCAAATTTTCTCTTCCCCTGTAGTTAACATTCAACTCTCAATTCGGGGAAACTTTTAAGTAATTGTGTAAATTTCTTGTTCACTTCGAAACAACGGAGAATCTTATTAGGAATGCACGTTCGAATTCAATTGTGAACAAAGTGAAGTTGCAGCGAAGCGGACGCAACAGTCTGAAGTTAGTTGTAATCATTGCAATGAAAGTATAACTTAGATTGCATGCGTAACTTTATATTTTGCAAAGTTTACTATAGTTGTTTTGTTGCCTTTATGACTCAGTATTAAAGTTTTATCATTTATAGTTATTTTCTATTTCTAAACAGGTTAAAAAGTGATTGGTTTTCTTAAACGTTGTATGATGGTTGTATACCTTTTTTGGCACCCTAATTTTTATATTATTTTGACGGTACTATCAGCTTAGTGGCTGGATAACTGGGTACCGTACAATAAATCGCGAATTCAACACTTTGCGATATCTTAAAGTGTATATGTGAAATTAATATGACAACTTTTTAACAAAAACATCTTGTTTATTATTACTAACAAAATAATTGACAAACTATTTAGCTTTGTCACAAAATACTTACAAGTCACTTTGAAACATAATTGTTCCTGTGGCGCTTTCTTTAAGAAACTCTTGATATAACATAAGAACAGAACATTAAGTCTAAGAAAGAAAGTTAACAATAAACAGTTATTACAACAGTATTAAACTTCGTACAACTCTTCGACACACACAACACATGACTTTTAAGATTCAGAAAAATAGTTGATGTCGCTTTTGGTGAATAGATCGAGCTAGCAGTCGCAACGAACTAGATATCGCATCTACAACGGTAGAGATTACCGGAGAAACGTTCCGTGTAAACTGATTCTGGGCCGGTTCAGTCAAAGTTATAAGAGGAAGCGATCAGCATTTTTTGGCAATTTACTTTTGTTATTTTTTTCGTGTGAAGTGCTCGTCAGCTAGATTGATTGATTTTTGTGGAATTAAAAACTATTTGGAAACACGTTGGGGTTGGAGTAGGGACAGGGTGTTTTTTAATTAGTAAATGTCTAAGATTCGTCCTACCCAAGGAGGGAGAAGAAATAAGAAGATCCCCCTCAAAAATAAATTTATGCTGACGCCACGCACGCTGTTCAAGAGACCGGTGGATAACCACATGGGTGGTTACTGGATAAGAAGAACTAAAGATCGAACTTAATGGCTCTCTATCTTTTAAAAAAACCGCATCAAAATCTGTTGCGTAGTTTCATGATACATGGAGAGACAAAGTAACTTTATTTTATACTATGTAGTGATTATGATATTTTCAGTAAGTGACTATATTTTATTGGTACTTACTCTGACTAGTACTGAGTTTCAGTAAGAATAGAAGTAGCTATATTACCAATTTACCGTTTTAATATTCAATAATTAAATAAATAACTCGCTTTCGTCTGTCCCTTGTACCTCACTCTTCCTGGAAGTTATTATAACTTTTGTCGCAATAATCTCGACGGTTGCGGCGCGACCGGACCGAGCTCGCTTACCTAAGTGAATGAAACGAGTTATTCGCTTGATTTTGTATACATTGACGCTTCATCAAAAAATCTTATGATTTTAACACTATTGAACTAACTACTATACATTTTTATTTTGATCTTTCCTTTTTCTCTATAAAACTTATATTTCTCGGACCCACTTTTCCCTGATTTCTCTAAATAATTCTAGATGTTTACTGGTAGAGTAGAGTTAAGTTAGAAAATGCCATGAAGCCTTATAGTTATACCAACTTCTAGTATTTTTTTAACTGCCTTTAATCTGTGAAAATTGTATAGTTCTGCATTTGAATGTATTAACATTTACGCCCGGTTTCCGAAAAGCCGATCAATGTTAAAATCAATTTAATCTCTTGTCAAGTCATCTGATTGGTTGACTGAATTATCAACAACCAATCAGATGACTTGACAAGAGATTTAACAGGAGATTAGTTAATTTTAGCGTTGACAAGCCTTTCAGAAACCTGGTGTTAGTATACTATTTACATAACAAAAGAGTTTCTGTTTTCTAAATGAGATGATCGAAGTTAATAACTATTAACACATTATTATGATCCTTATTACGTAAGTATCATCACGCATTTTTCTCGCACAAACAGTAGGCAGAGTAATACATAATGCCACATAAACAATGCACACCAACTTTATTAACAATAATAGTATATAAGTATAATAACACCCCCTTTTTCCATAATCCGGCTACAATTCTAGAATCCACGCCATTACTGAGAAATTTCCAAAAAAAACAGCGAGTATAATTTCCTACTCATGACAATTAATGAAAATATCCATTCATGTAACAAAAACACCCATAAACCCATTGTCATAATGGCATTCAGTGTGAACTGCGGCCGTGTCTTGGATTAGCATATAAAGTGGTCTGTCGTCGGCAATTAATTAAGCACACTGCATGGTAGCATTTATTGTATTTGCTAAAAACTCTTTGATAATTTAAATCTGTTTTTTTTTTATTTTGGTTATTAACGGACCTGAGATAAAGCGGTTAAAGATTTTTTTGCGTCGCAAGTTGGAGGGCATGTAATATAAGGTATTCAGTATACTTAGCTTGTTTTATACATCGCCCATTTTCCAGCTTATATCGAAGAAAATGTTATAAGGTTAATATAAATGAACTTGTGTATAAAAAGGAAGTTACGTTTTAAAAGCTAATACAAAAAAGTCACGAAATACGAAACCTTTTATTGAAAATGAACCAATAAATTACTGATGTTGTTACATAACCATCATCCACTTATCTCTCGGAATAATATAAACATTTTTACAGCAAAACTTTTTCAAATAAACATTTTATTATAACCTTCGAGGCGCAATAAAGACATCTATTAGCGTCACGAATCAATAAAAACAGCGTCAGAAAAATATATATTTTACTATTTACGAGAATAACATTGACAAACAGACAACTGAAAATATCTTTTCACATAAAAACATCCAAATTACCAAGTTGTAACCGAAGCTAAGTTTATTCGGAGTTCGTTTCGTAACCGGCCTACGGCGTAGGCAGCTCGTTCTACGCGGCTACGAGCCGATCGTAGAGGCGTTTCATCATATTTGGGTGACGTTTGTAAGTCCCCGATCAGTCGTAAGCCGAGCCCTATATTGGGGTAAGGTCGGTAGAATGATGACAATATTTTCTACTTACATACAAATTACTCTGGTTTAACAATGTAGGGATAGTAATCTCGATTTTCGCCAAACAGTGTCCCTGAAGAATAGGTATTTTTCAAGGGTAACAGGTTCAAGGTTAGCATGTATTGTGTTTTTACACGCGCAGGGTTATGTATGTCTCTAGGACACTATGTAGCTTTATTTATTTCTGACATCATAAAAGTGACGTCACTTTCTTGCTGTTTTTTTTTGGAATTTTGTAAACATAACTATTAAAAGAACGATTCCTATATTATATTACTCGTTGTTATCTTCTTCATTCCATTTCTATTTAATGGAAGATGAGCACAAATAAAGTAGTAAAGCTACAAATGGGAACAAAATGCACTTAGAAAAATAAAATAAAAATTGTTTTGCAATACACGCAAATTTTATTATTTTCCAATCTACTTTTCAAGGTGTTTCACATCTAGGAATATTCTTATTACCGGCCAATAAGCTGATATTGAAGTACCAATGTGGATGCAATTCTATTGGACTGTATACATCAATAATCTCTCGCCTTATCTAAATCGATTCGCAGAATAACTTTTTCCTTTAGAAGAAATATCTGTGATGGAGAAAACATGATAGATATTTTTAATACCTGGACGGATCGAAAACCAGGTTAAATCTGGGTGTCTTCAAGGCTTGAATAAATAGGTTGCTTATGGGTAGGCATGCTCCATCGTAGGTTGCATCTTTGCTTACCATCAGGCGAGATAGTGGCCAAGCGCCAGTCCACTACAAATAACAAAAGAAAACCAGTGATGTTCTCGCTATTCAACCCTACAGCTTCATACCATTAAATCACTGCTCATTATGACTGTACAGTTGGCTGACGCAGTGGGTGAATAATCGACTGATGCGCAACGTGGGTTCAATTCTCGATCAGAAGAACTTTTGTTCGATCCACACTTTTTTGTTCAGGATCTAGATGTGGTGTCACCACGCCACGCATCCACGACAAATGAGTGTTGTACCCATAACGTTTTTTAAAAGTAAAAATTAAATTTTACAAACAAGAGGACCAGTTAACCAATACCTAAAATATATGTTAAGTTAAATGAATATCAAATCTTATCACCATTTAATAACAGTGCCATGGAAAATTCTAGAATCGAAATCGAAATTCTTCCAAACCAAGTACTAATTTCAAAATTGTTGTCCAAATCACTATCAATTTCATTTATCAAGGTAAATTGATACCTAAACTAAATGGCTAAGATTTGAATTTATAACTCCTAAACACTTATTGCCAATTACACGATTGATTCTAGGTAACAAGGCTTTATTGACAATCCTTTGGTATTTCTTGGAAAATTCAATGTTTGAAAACGCAATTACTTATTATATTTTACAAAATTATTGAAATATTCTATTATATTTATAAAAAAAAATACGAGTTTTTCGAGTAAATCAGGCGCGACGCACACGCTGGTCATGGTTGCGAGTCCCGTTTTGGCTTGAAACTTGTAAAGTTTATCTCAGTTATTTTACTTCAGTTGTAATTTTAAGTACATTTAATATTTCATGTGTAGTTAGAGAGAGAGAGAGAGAGAGAGAGAGAGAGAGAGAGAGAGTAGAAATTATAGATGCATATTTCCTTCAGCATTTAGCTAGGTAAGGTACCGCAGCGTCGGCCTAGAGCAGGAGAAGTAACAGGGGGTTTTAGTCATTAAGAGTCTAACACTCCCTCTCACCATACCCTAAGCGATAGAAATCATTTCATCATTTTTCCTCCTCGAAAATAGTTTTTTTTACCATGTCTATATAAAATTAGAATATTCACACAGACAGTACTTAAAGCTATCTCAAAATGCACTCTCCCAATAGCTAGGATAGCTTTATCAATAAAACAAAACTTTTCGAAAACACCGTTATAAAAGTCTGGTTCAGCGAACATTGTAAGAAGATACTGACTTCAACGCAAAAACACAAAATTTCACCTTATTCTCTAATACAAAGAGTTTAATTTACACCAACGCTTCAGTATCACGAAAGTCATATTAAATATGAATTCCTTTATCTCATTTCTAGTAAAGTTTTTCGCTAAATCGACGAGATCTAAATAATATTAATATATATATATGAATAGAACTTGTTTGTCCTGATTGTTGTTTAGATAGAACGAAGGATATGTTGTTGTTGTATATACAACAGATATAACTATTAATATATGTTCCTTTCCACTCACAGGACCACAGGGACCGAGACTTTTGGAAGGCGTACGAGAGGCCGAAGCAAACTCGCAGAAGCCCTTTGAACAACTTTAATATAAGTGAAATTATCAATTATCCTTGTATGCACTGTGAAAGTGCACCCAAGGTCCCCGGTTGATGGAGGACTATTGCGAAATGTGATAAAAATTTATAGGGTTATTGGTATGGGTTGCTATGGACTGATGGATATGATAACTATGGAAATACTATGGCCCCTGCCCCTGACCAATATTGATACAAACGGATAAACACTGGCAAACTCAATTAATAACTATTATATATTATTATGTCATTACATAGTAACGAGTTTTACATAATATCACATCATTAGCCTTTAAATGCCCATTGCTGAGGTAGACTCATCGTCAAGGTAGATTGACGATTTCAAACTTATAATTAGAATTTATATGTCCAGATTTCCTCATGATGTTTTCATTCACCATACATTATGACAGTAGTTTATAATCATAGAAAATGCAAATTCATTCAAAATGCATTTATTTCTGAACAAAACACATAAGTACGTGCCAGGTCTTAACCTGCGGACAACTACGCCTTACGACACTTCGAGGGCGCAGGTCCTTTTATTAAGACTTACATCTTTTTTATTATGAGAAAGGATGGCAAACGAGCAAACGGATTACCTGATGGTAAGCAATCAGCGCCGCCTATGGACACCCGCAACAATTGAGGAGTTAAAGGTGCATTGCCGACATTTTGGGGATTAGGGTTTTGGGGATCTAGGGATTGGAGGAGTGGAAGGATTACGCCTCAGGTAACCTCACTCGCACAGTGAAACACGCTGGTTTTCTGTGAGGTATTGGTATCACTCCGGTCGAGCCGACCCATTCGTGCCGAAGCATTTCTCTCTCACTCTTACACTTACGCCTTCAGAATAAAAGAGGTGCAAGGTTACAATGATGTCATATAATAAATATTATTAAGTATCTTTCTTTTTATTAGTTTCTTGTTCATTCTTCTCCATAGCAATCTACACTTTGGAACGAGCAAATAGCTTCACTAGAGGACGGACTGACAGACTGACACGCATAAAGTTAAACCTTTTGAAATATTCTTTCCCTTTTTTTGCTTGACGTGCAAAAGTGCCTACTGTGGTCTATTTGAAATAAATGATTTTGACTTTGACTTTGACTTTGACTTCTCACTTCGTCTGAAATACAAAGAGACCATAAACAATACAGCTATCAGATATTCGTTTGTTTTGATATTTAATACGATAAGTTAGGAGAGCAGATACAATTACTCATGATATTTAGACGAACGATCAAGTATATATATATAAGCCATAAGTATATAATCTTTGTTTACTTAGTTATTATATGTTTGTCTTTAACATTTCCTATTGAAATAAAGATAAACTTGATACTCTTACTTGGTGAAGTTATGTCTGTTTTATTGTATGTTAAACGAAAATCAAGCATATTGTTGTAGTTGTAAGGTTTCAGATCCTATTGTTTTTTTTTTTGTAATATGTCGGCAAACGAGCAGATGGATAACCAATCAGGTAAGCAATCAGCGCCGCCTATGGACACCCGCAATGGTGGAGTTGCGAGTGCGTTGCCGACCTTTTAGGAATTAGGGATTTGGAGATTTAGGGATTGAGGAGGGATTGGCGGAGGGGAAGGATTGGACCCCCGGTAACCTCACTAACACGGCGAAACACATCGGTGTCGTTGTTTCACGCCGGTTTTCTGTGAGGCCGTGGTATCACTGCGGTCGAGCCGACCCATTCGTGCCGAAGCATGGCTCTCCCACACTTATCTTTCTTTTATCTTCGTAAAGCGATTATCAGAGGCTTATTATACACTTTTTTGATAATATGTAGTCTGATTGTAAAAATATCCTGAGCATGATTCTAGACTATAAATTTCACGCGATTAATTCTGAGATGTTTACGATAGAAACTTACGATGGTAAGTTTTGGACATTTTACATATACAAGTGCCACTCAAACAAAAACCAATTGTAGAACATAATTTTGCTACCAATAACTTCATTATTTTTGAAGAGACACTTTTGAAGAGGTTGGGGGAATCATCGGGACTATGACTGCATATACGTATATATATGTATATATATTTACTGCCTTATAAATATGTATTATAATGTATATATATATATAGTATGTATGTATGTAAAGTGTGTTATGTATATTTTTATATATATGTTTGGTATACTCAATTGAATTTCCTTGCTTCTGCACTTGCTACTAGATTATCGCTGCATCACCCAAAGGTAGACTGGTAGAGAATGCTTATTGCATTAAGTCCGCGTATGTACAATGTTTTGTGCATGAAGTCTTAAATAAATAAATAAATTATTTAACAAAACTTTTTTAACTATATATATCTCTTTTTAACTATATATCTTTCTCTATCATTTAATCCCCTAATTTATAAGCGTCATTCACGCACACTACCCCGAACCAAACATAAGCAGAAAACATATTTATCATACGTAATTTACACAGACGAAATCACAAAGCAATTATAATAATAAAATATGGAGAAACTTCGGTCCACAAGTTCAATTTCTAAAGGCTGGCAACGTAATACTTTGGCTCTTGTATACACAACATAAGTTTCGAGCAGTTTCTCGCAAGAGTAAGTGATGCAAACAATTGGATAAGGTGGGACCGGCGTTGGGCTTTCCCTGATTGTTACCGAACTCGACATGTGAATAGTTCGTCCCTTTTCTCAAGGTACACTCCATTGAACGTGGTATAAGTTATAAGCGTTCTTAAGTTAAAATTTGTTATATAATTTGTTCTATTACTACTTATAACTTTAATTCTCTATTTTAATTAAACTACGGCTGTTGTGGTTCGTAATTGCCACTTGATTTCTTTTTGTGCATATCGGCCGTTCGTCCTTCGAGCGACGTGACCTGCTACTTCAGCCTGCAGATTTTTCGATCTATATCGATAACTTTGGTTTTTTGGCGAATTACCACATTTCACATGGATCGAAAAACGTAACATGGGCAGGTGGACCGACATGGTCAAAGTCACGGGGAGCCGATGGATGCAGGTGACGACTAAGGAGGAGTCCTTTGTCCGCAGTGGACGTGTTCCGGCAGATGACGATGATGACAGTTAAGAACTGAGCCTCAAAGAGAGAAGAAAGTTTCACAGAGCCATCAGACTACTACAGATGGAGCCCACTAGGTCCTTGTCCAATGCTCCGGTGTGGAGGAGGGTTGGTTCTTAGACAGTAAGAGTCTGACACTCCCTCTTGCCCAAACGAGGACGGAAATAGGTTTATTATAAATTCCTCTTTAAAAAAAACAACTACATTTAAGTATACCACTGATTTTAATGCACTCAACTTGTGACAGATCATGGGTCTACTAGTTAGAGATCTCAGCCCAGAATTTGAATGTAGACTTCTATTCGCGTAGAAGTAAAATTTTGGGACTGTTTGGTAGCATGAAGTAGTTGTGACCGACGACGTTTTAAAATATAACTCCACAATAGTTGTTCGACAAATGACATACTCTTAACAAAAGAAATGAAAGGATTCTTACAGGATCCACAAAGTATGACAAGAGTAACAACTTTACCTTTGCAGACATCTTTAAAAGTAGGAGGCTACCATCAGTAGAGCATTCACCAAGCAGGTTTGACACCTTCAAATTTTAGGTATAAAAAATAAACGGTTGTCCCGCTCGTCGCTTCTTCCTTACACTAAAACGGGTCCATATATTCACACAATGTACGATCGAACGGCCGCCGTAAATTCGCGCACCGGTTAGACTCAAGCAAGTTTCTTAATCAACAAATAGAAAGTTGTCATATGTTAGTACTTAGTAGGACGAAGCGAACTCGGATTATGATATTACAAACGAACTGAGCCATCGTTGTGAATTATTTTCTAAGTCATTTTATTAAGTCGTGTTTATTCATAAGAATAAAAGAATAAAATTATTTCAAGTGAAGGTTGCTTTTGTCACTGAAAATAGGTTGTGCATTTTAACAAAAGTTTAATTTTTTTCTGTTAAATTTATTACATCGGACACTTTTTTTTAACTATGTTGTATAATAATATCTTGAATTACCACGTTTATCAATTTTATACAATACTTTAACATCGCTCTATGTTAGCATATGAGGCAAACTTAGCCTAATCAATTTTATGTCAAGCTAGCGTTCCGTCTCAGTTTTGCCCTTAGTGTAATTTCCTGGTGTCCCTGTGTATGCTTTGAATGTCTCGTTTATTGAAACCATAAGAAATTGCAAACACGATATAAAATATTCAATTCTGCGCAATACTTAGAGAGAAGTCAGCGTATGTACATTTTTATAGTTCATTTTTAATTACATAATTAAATAAAAAACGGCATATTACTAAGCTACAGGCCCTTTGAAACCGTTCACTACTTTATCAATACAACGGCTTACCTTAAACCATGCCATAGTTGAGTCGTCATACAGAACCACCCATTCTTCTGACCAGGAGTTCCATAAATATTTCCCTGAAACAATACAACACGTGTCACCAAACTTATTTCACAATACAAATGTTTAAAACCTTTTGCGAAACAGCGGGAAACGTTCACAAACAAATTCAAGTGAAAAATGGCTTAAACCACCCCTTATAACCAAAATAGGGGGAAAAATCCTAGTTTTTTACATTATTTCGTATAATAAGCTTAATAGAATGTTTTTTTTTCTTTAATGAGTTAGTTAAAATAATACGAATTCGTCTTTCGTAGATTTCGCATAAGGTCGAAAGCGCAGGTATGACTTCTCATTTTTATATTAAAGGTAACAAGCGACAATTTAATGTTTTTCTTACAGGATAATTATTTTAAATTATCATTTTCGGCGAAGTTCTAGAATTAACGTAACATTAAGTTTTCGGAATATAGGCTTCATATAAGAGAAATTCACTCGCAGGAATATATTGCACTTCTTTATTTGAGAACAGTTAGTATAGTCAACAGTTTTGGTTCGTTTATTGAAAAATCTCACCATAATTATAAATAATAGATCAATAATTCTTATTAATAAAACAACAATTGAAAAATTAACGTTCTACAGTTACACATCACACATTATCTTAAATTCTACAATTAATGCATCATACTTCTTCAGTTAAAACTTTTATATTAAATTAGCATAACAGTATTAAAAGCTATAAGGATTTAAGTGCTTACAGTTAGAATTCGCATACCGCAATTGATCACCGGATCATAAGTCTCACGACGGTAACATTATTACCAGTCTCACGACGGGAATGTTATTACCATCTTGAGACTCGAGAATCGGAGAGCACGTAAATCCGAATGGATTTTCAGAAGCTGATACGTTTGCATCGAACCAATAATAATTTGGTGCCGTCTTTGATGTGTCGAATCAGTCCAATTAGACCTGATCAAGACTTGAAACCGAGCAGTATGGGACTCGAGAATGAAGACCGGCTGCCGCGCAACTATTTTCGATAGCAAAATAATTATTGTGTAATAGTTGTTTTCTAAATAAGTCCCTTACCCCAGGGTATACGTCGTAAGAAGGTATGTTTACAAAAATAAAATTTCTCATATATGTACATCATACGGAGACCGGAAAACAATAATTTGTGTTACATCACCGCGACACCTTGCATGGCAGCTGGTTTCCCAACCACTCCGAATTACATAGTGTGCAATTACATTGAAGATGTACAACATTTGCTGATGGATTGAACGTGAATTATTTTTGAGTAAACAACAAACTTAATAGACTAGTCGTAGGCTTACCATTATCAATACCCTTCACACCTTATTCGGACTCTACCAAAAAAAAATTCTATTTAGTTACCATACTACCAGAGTTTTTCATGTTCTTGTTTTGTTTTATATATTTTCTTTTAAGTAATGTTTTTATAAAAAAATAATTAAAATGTGATTTATTTGTATAAAAGAGTATGATGGGGTTGTCGTATCCGAGTCAAAAATACCCAAACAAAAATAGATTAAAAAAAAATCACCGCGTCAAGTGTGCACTCATTTCCTTTAATTGTTATACTAGATCTGGGCCCGTTATACACTATTTTACATACAATTAATGTTAAATTGTGTGTTAATTAACACTATCCATATAAAAAAAAGGAATTGAATCTCAATAAAGTAATTTTCCATTGCATTCACCCAGAATTAAACTTGAAAACTTTAAATAAATACGCTTTAGTTTAAACACAAAATCGTTGATTAGAGTAATTCTCGTCAGTGTAACAACAGCTAAAATACATTAAAGTTTACAACTTTACGTAATAGTTGCTGATAGGAGACTCATTAAATAAACTAATTTTAACTATCTTGACATTCAAACTTTACGAATATTCGGAATCGAATGCGCATACTAACGGCCTGCGTAGACGAAGAACTTTTGGCTAACTGACTTGACTCAACCGCATCACGGGGTACTCTGAGTCCTCTTCGAGACAAATTCGATATAATATGTCACAAATTGCAAAGTGTGGGAGAGCCATGCTTCGGCATAAATGGGTCGGCTCGACCGGAGTGATACCACGGCCTCCATGGAGTGAAACAACCATAGCGTTGCGTTTCGTCTTGGAATGTGGTTACTAAGGAGACCCAATCCTTCCCTTCCCCCAATCCCAAAATCTCTAATCCTCAAAAGGTCAGCAACGTACTTGTAACTCTATAGTTGTTACGGGTGTCCATGGGCGGCGACGGCGACGGGTGATCGCTTATCGTCAGGTTATCAGTCTGAACATTTGCCTCAGAAAAAATTGCCTAATATTTTATTAACTTTGTAACGATAAAAAACTGAGAAAAGCTCTACTATACTACTAAGCGTATCAGACTGATATTGCATTGCTTTGCTCGACATTGAATAAACATTATCTCGAAAGCTGTTAGTTCAGACGGTCAGTGGATCGTTTTTCAAATCGAAATAGAATTAAAAATATTTTATTTTGTTTTACAGACCAAAATACAGACTTTTGTGTTCACGGTTGGCGTGGTGGCTGGGCAACTGGTTGCCGCGAAACTCGTCGTGGTTTCGATTTCCGGAACAACTGCATGTGAAATTGTACGTTTGTAAACGCACCCACGACATAGGAGAAAATCCTAGTGTGGGGCAATGTTTTTTTATAGACAAAAGACAAGACATAACAAACGAATGGTGAAAGCGACATTTGAAAAAAATACTCGTCTACATAGGCCGTATAAATGCTGAGTTCACTGTCAATGACGTCATTTGTATTAGCTGTCTCTTTTCTTTGCACTCTATCTCTGTCTCACAAGTGAGTCTTGGTCGTAACTCTCTTCAGCTACTTAATAGTCGAGTAACTGGCACGCCAGCTGGCGTTTTTACTAACATCGCCAATTTCATAACAGTCTGCCACAGTGCAGATGTGAAAAGTAAGTCTGAAAGTATATTAATTTATATTAAGTGCCTATATCTTGTAGCATTTCAGTGTACTAAAGTTTATCAAAGAGTAAAATATTATGATGCTAAAGAATTTTGATACAGAATGTTACGTTTCACTTTTTCAAATTGTCATACACTTGTCCCGGCTTTGCTCAGGTACGGCACGCTAAAATTCCCCACTATTTGATGGATGTGTTTTTAAATATAAACATTCATCTTCATTTACTAAGCATTCAAACAAACCACATCAAAAATCGTTGGCAAACCGACCATGACACAGGAACAGAATACAATTGCAGATTAACTTTTTTTTGGAAATGAATGAAATTATATAGTTTTCACCTCTAACTAGCGATCTGACTAATTATAAAATTCTGGGCATTTTGGTGGTCCATTTTAATTGTATTTTAGCCACCCGCTCAGCTTCGCGCATGTCTGCAACATTGATACTTAATTTCTCTAGTTTTTAATTGATGATATTATGTATATAAACCTTCCTTTTCAATCACACTATCTATAGAAATACGGAATCAATATCCGTTGTTTAGTTTCAGAGATTTAAGCATACATAGGGATATAGGGTCAGAGAAAGCGACTTTGTTTTATACTATGCAGTGATTGTGTAAAATTGTACTAACTATTACTTGTTGTATATTAATCTTTCATTATTTATCCCTTAAGTATATTCCCAGCGTCTTAATCTCAGCACAATAATACTGGAATAACGGCTCTCCCATAACAGTTTATATAAACCTTCGGCAATCGTCGTAAAGAAACTTTGTTTTACGAACGAATAAGAAGTACTTAACCTCTAAAGGTAGGGTTGGCGAGCTAAATTAGGGGTTTTCTGGTAGCTAGCCGATATATGGAAGCAAAATAGAAGTGTTTGACAACCCTAATCTAGAGATGTGAGTATTTTAATTAAACTGTTGAAAAGGTATCGTGGCGCCCCGGAGGTTAAGGCGCCCGCTTCATACGCTTAAAGGTTCAAACTTAGAAAAAATCAATATGTATTTTATTTATTCATTATTAAAGCTGTAAACTAAATTACGACCTGTATCAGATATTTATTGGCAGCATGAATGAGAATAATTTTAGTTCTTCTTAGAAGGAGCTCCTTCACAATGTCTCTAGTACTACAAATCAATAAAAATATTCATTGATAAAAACGCTAACAGCCCTGCTCCCCAAGCCCTTTTCATGTCGCCTACACGCTGTCAGATTATTGACTCACTTCGAAAATGATCGAGTGCGTATTTTTTATTAGCAAGACTTTTACGAGATCACTATAAAGAAGTTCGGGCCATCCTCTACGAGCCTGTTGTTCGTCTGAGAAAGGAAAAACACGCTGTTATATATCTTATTTAAAAACTTTTTGTTCCACTATATTATATTGAGTTCACTCACCGTTGTAAATCTCACAGCGACCCTAGTTTTATTTCATTATTTTTTCATTACGGACGAATGCTCACAGGTTTTCAACGACCAATTTATTTCTAACTATATGAGATGTTATCGAAGATTTAGAACCTAGAAAACAATTTAAAATAAAAAGAAGAATCAGAATTGAATTCGTACTGGTGCTAGTACGACTGCACGATTGGTGCGGTGGCTTGGCAACTGGCTGCCATGCAACGTGTCGCGGGTTCGATTCCCGTACGGAACAATTCTTTGTGTGATCCAAAAATTGTTGTTCCGTGTCTGGGTGTCATGTGTATGCGAAATTGTATGTTTGTAACCGCAACCATGATACAGGAGAAAACCCTAAAGTGGGGAAATGTTTTTTTTTAAATACAGAATAAACAGAAGGGTCTACGAGAGGACTACGAGATTGCTACGACTTTGCTACGACTTTGCTACGACTTTGCTACGTCGTGGTTACGAAAACGACGTCTTGGATATTCTCAGTTAGTACGCCTCACACTGTATTTTAAAAAGATACTTACGTTTGTATCGCAGCATGTAGCCGCCTTTGATCTGTGTAGCGCCATGTTCTGAAACAAATAGACAATATATATTTGAGATATTTCATTGAATTAACTCGTGTGACAAATGTAATAAATTGCCTTGAAGAAAAGAAATACTGCAGATATTTACTAATATAGTAGGTATTCGTTTACTATTTAAATTATTTTATTCACTTCTATTTTTGCAGATAGGTTTTCTTTTGCTCATTAGTAGCAGAAAATAGTTGTGATGAACATGCAAATCATTATTGCATTTTGGCAGTAGCTTCTTTATAACAATTAGTGTTAGTGTAAAAAGGAACGTGTAAGACTGCCGCGGTTTTCATCTACCGTTTACAGTTTTACAGTTTGAGTTTTGTGCGACCTACCCAAATGTTCTTTTGATAGGTATTTTTCGCCAGAAGTAGAAGTCATTGTAATTGATCTGGTTGTAAACTGACACTCGCGATATTGCCATAGAACTGGTATGGTTCTTTCCTCAAAAGACCACTACGGAATGAACTCGCACGGTTCTTACAGAGAATTTGTTTTGGCATTTCTTCTCAGAATAGTCAGATAGGAAATGCCAGCTTCATCTAGGGCTATATATTGTATACAATGTTGACGTGTTAAAGTGCTCATTATGGCCTCTTTGCAGCAATAAATGTATTGTTTAATTATTTGTATTTTGATAAAAGTTATGAAATAAATATAACCTTAACTCAAACTGAAATCCATCTAATCCTCACAAAACCCATACGTAACAACATCACTTAAACAAACAAAACGCCCAAGTACCAAAAAAAAAGAAAAAAAAAACCATAAAAACAAACGTTCGAAAAACACGAAGTCATCAAAAAATAAAACTGGCAACGTACATACAAACAAGTACAGCGGGAAAATAAAAGAAAAAAAATTAAGGATCCACTGAGAATATTAACAAAAGCGGTTATTTCTGGTAAACAGGAAAGTTGCCGGGACCGAACTGAAACCCGGTGTGATATGAATACGCCATAATTCTGTTTGTGTTCATTTCACTTCGTAGACATGTAACCAGGATCGACAGAATAGTACCTCTAATATTTACTCACGGATCCACTCATGCTATATGTTATTTGAAAATACTATATATCTGCTAAATACTGGTATTATTTCCTACGTCATTAATTAAAGTAATCCATATCGTAAAGCATACTTACTGAATTTAAATATAACGAATTATTAAATAAAGTAATTTTTATAATTATTATTAATTATTGCTTTATGAAAAAATCTACTAATTTTGGGTCCCAAAAGGACTCTTATTTTGAGCTTCAGCGTACATAGTGTGGATTGTGGTTACGAGAACAAGCCATTATTTTCAATAAATTACGATTTTTAATAATTATCGATGATTTAAGTAAACATTTTCAGATCTAACACAGCACATTTTTAAAAATGGATTACCTATTTAAGAATTGATCCTATGCCGAGAATGCACTGACAGACACACAAATTGATTCATAAACAACAATTTATAGATCACTGACGTAATTGATCCATTCAAGGATTGGATCCGCAACGTACTGTGCAGCAGTATATTGGATACTTCATAGTAATAGAATTATCACTACATAGTATAAAACGAAGACACTTTCCCTGTCCCTGTATCCCTATGTTTAAATATTTAAAAGTACTCAACGGATTTTGATGAGGTTTTTGTAATAGATAGAGTGATTGAAGAGGGAAGTTTGTATCCAAATCGAAACTAATATTATAAATGCAAAAGTCACTTTGTTTGTCTGTCTGTATGTCTTTTTTTCACGCTTAAACTACTTAACCGATGTTTGTGAAATTTAGTACAATTATAGTTTGGACCTTGAGAAAAGACATAGGATAGTTTTTATAAATACAAAAAATCTGCAGAAATTCACTATTCCACGCGAACGGAGTTGCCGGCAAAAGCTAGTATATAATAACATCCACTTAATGATAATTTTTGTATCAGAATTCTACCCGTGTAAAGATGGCGCAGGTTCGCTAGTATACTAATACAATAAAATTTGAATCAAATAATATTTTTTGTTCGAAATAATTAACATCCCTAGCTACTTATCTCTGCATCTGTAAGCGACTGTACCCCTGACATGGTCTTCCGCTTGATTAAACTTGCTCGAAGGAAATCCCTTTTTATCTTCACCATAGGTAGAAAGTAAAAAATATTTTAAGAAGAAGTGCTAAATGGACTGCTAACAACACGGTTTACACGCTAAACGTGAAAATAAAGGATTTATTTTATATTGGCAGCAACAATTTATTCCTCAATTAACATTTATCTGACTATTGAAAAATCAGCCCTAATTGAATTAAATAAATTGTGCCAATAAAAACAAAATCCACATACATTTTTCACAAAAAAAAACCCAGACCGACTTTTATATACATTTAATTTGAAATTCTAAATTAGAAGATTAATAAAAAAAACTAATTTTCGTTTTTTCATTCTTTGAGCGTAATATTAGCGTTTTCAGCGTAATATTAGAGGGATCGCCAGATGGTCCGTAGATATTGGGGATAGCCGAACACTCGATATCAAATGGAAATCGATTTTAATATTAGAAAAAAGATGGTAAATGTATGGGAAATTAATACTTCAGCTCGAATGGACCGACTCAACTGGAGTAATACCATGGCATTGTTGTTCCGGTGTTCCGGGCCTGGGTGTCTTGTGTATGTGAGATTGTATGTTTGTAAACGCACCCACGACACAGGAGGAAATCCTACAAGTCTACAGTGAAGATTTGCAAAAAAAAATGGATCAAAAGTATTTGATTTAAAAAAATATATTTATCGAAATGTACTTAATTTACGTTGTAATTAATTAACAAATGAATCACGTTACACGGTAACCAAATTATAATTGTATCTAACGTTAAAACACGGGCGGGTTTCTAAAGAGGCGTACAACAGAGCGTTTCGATTGATTCAAATTGAAATTAAATTAAAATTTTGATTGGGCGGGCAACCATGTGTGTTCTGTTTTATTAATTGATTGCTTCTTTTACGCGTTAAATTAATATAATGTGAAACAAAAACTCGTTCATTACATGGAGATGGAATACATACAAAACGTATTGTCAAAAAAAAATCTTGAAGAAAGCTAAAAACACTACACTACTATAACTACCCAAAATGATACGACCTACCACATACAGCTCTGCACGTGGCTCTGCACTACCAAAAGTATGGCTAGCAGAAAATGCTTTTTTTAAGCGTTGAGTCCTAAGATGTGCAAGTGTAAATAAACAATGAATTAAATAAAAAACATTTATATAAATTTTTATCAAGTACATCTAGGCAACCGTAGTGTAGGGCGCCCTCCAGTTAGATTGACTGACGATGGATGGCAGAGGCTGGATGAGAAGAGCTGAACATCGAGCTCAGTGGCGTGCAATCAGACCTATGTCCAGCAGTAGCATCAGGCTGATGATGATATAGATTTCTTGAGAAGTGCAACGAGATGAGACCCAATGCTTTATATGACAAAGACAAAAAATAAACTTATGAATGTAACTTGCTAAAACATGGTGTCTTCAAGGCTAGAGTGAATAGGCTCTTAATAAACTAGTGCGCCTTACCATCAACGATTGCATCACTGCTTACCATCAGGTGGGATCGCAGTCAAGCACTAGTTTATATCAAGTAAAAAAAACATTCATAGGCACATGATATTATCGTGTCTTTTAACTCTGAGGTAGAAATGGACGTAAGAGAAGTCGGTTAAAAAGAGACGGAAGAGAGAAGAGAGGAAGCATATATGTTTGTCTCTTTTCACAAGTTTCATTCTGAGTACCATATAAAGGTTGCGCCTATTACCATACACAAGGGACAAATAAAAGTCTTAGACGAAAGCGAACTGTGTAAACAAAAACTTATTAATTAAACGTTATTATGTTGTTTGAAATAAAGTTTTAAGAGCTAAGGATACTTTGTAAACTTTTAATGTAAGTATTTCTTTTACATTATAAGATTTTTGTTAAAATAAAAAAAATGGAACTATCAAATGTTTTTTCAGAAACGTAGCTATAATTGCCAAATTAGTGCCTACCTGTAATGATTTGTGTAAATATGTAAATATAGATATTCCTACCTCAGTTATTTTATTTATTTTTCAATTTACAGGCTTTACAATTACTTATTACTGTAACTAATTGATTATATTGTCTTTATCAAACAGCGCATTAAAATACTAACACCATAACAGTTAATAACATTAAATAAAATACCTTAATCAGACAGATCTTAAAAAAAATACTTATCATAAAAATCCACATAGCAACAGAATGGGAGAGCCAAGCTTCGTCTCGACCGGAGTGATACCATGGCCTTACAGAAAACCGGCGTGAAACAACCACGGCGTTGTAATTCGTCGTGTAAGTGAGGTTACCGGAGGCCTCTTCCCTTTCCCTTTTCCCATCCCTTCCCAATTCTTAAATATCCGAAACCCTTATCCCTAAAAAGCCGGCAATGCACTCGTTACTCCCTTGGTATTGCGGGTGTCTACATAGGCGGCGCTGATTCCGTACCATCAGGTAATCTGCCTGCTTGTTTACCGACCTATAGCATTATAAAAAACCTAATATAATATTTTACTACGACCAAAATGAAATGTTTTAGAATGGCACCACAGGGAAATATAGAGGTCCGGTGTCGCGACGTACACGCTGCGGTCGTGTGGGGAGACCTTTATAGCGACACAGAAGAGATTAATCAGCGCTCATGATCCATCATTGTTACAGTTAATATATTGTATGTAATACCTGAAAATGTACGCGAAATGCTTCAGCTGAAAATGTAACAAGTATTAATGTGGAGATTTTAAAATGTGTTTGGTGGATAGGTTTGGTATGTTAACAGAAATAGGTAGGTTTTGAATATTTTCTGTTGAATAAAACATATTATAGTTTAAGTGAATTTTTACATGAAAAAGATTTTGCTATATAGAGTATTGTAAACGTATTGATCATAATAATTTTGAAAGCCTTGTGTAACTACCAAGATGCCTGTTTTTATTATTATTTTTAATTTAATTTTTTCATTATTTTTCTATTAAAAACTTAAATTCTGTGTTCTCTCTGTAAAAATTTGCATGCCTTCCTGGCAAAGTATGGCTGAACCACTAAAATGTATCTCTATAACCTGTATTGTACCCATATTTGCGAATAATTTTATCTTAATCTTTATCTTTTGAAAATAAGGACTTAATCACGTAAATTATCTAAGAAGAAATCTGTTAGTTAGCCGAATGTGATTACAGTCGGCTAACGCGACGCTGCTCACGAATATGAGTCCCGTTGTGTCTTGAAACTATTCGATGTTTTTTTCAGTTATATTACGTGAGTAAGTCGGTATTTTAATTTATTTTGTATTATAGTGTGTTAAGTGTGGGAGAGCCAAGCTTCGGCACGAATGGGTCGGCTCGACCGGAGTGATAGACGGATTACGTGATGGTAAGTAATCAGCGCCGCCCGTGGACACCCGCAACGGAGGAGTTACGAGTGCGTTGTCGACCTTTTAGGGATTAGGGTTTTAGAGATTAAGGGATTAGGGATCGGGGGAAGGGAAAGATTGGGCCTCCGGTAACCTCACTCATACGGCGAAACACAACGCTGTGGTTGTTTCACGCCGGTTTTCTGTGAGGCCGTGGTATCACTACGGTCGAGTCGACCCATTCGTGCCGAAGCTTGGCTCTTTCACACTTGTGTATTGTAGTAGAGTGTATACAACAAAAAAAAATTAACTCAAATTAAAAAAAAACAGGTAACATAGTTTGATTGGGGACACGCGTAAGGGAAACCATTAGTTGGCCACAAAGCTTACAACTTACAAAAAATGGCTTTGTTATAAAAACATTTAATGTAACAAAAGCCGGTATCTCAGTAATCAATCTTAATTTTTACCTGCACATAAAAATACTTAGCTGACTATACAAACCTGTATTTTATGAAAACCTGGTCTTACATTTTAGTTAAATTATTATTTAGTACCTACTATTACATTATTTAATCTCGAAAAAGTATCTTAATGAATGCGTGTCGTCTTCTTTATTTTATCATTATCAGCCTACAAACAAGTTCTAAGCAAAGGCCTCTTCTTACCCGAAGAAGATTTGAGCATTAATCACACTTGCTCTAGTAAGCAGTCAAGCTTAAGTCAGCAACTAAGTATAAGTCCAAGTTTCCTTACAATGTTTATTCTTTCACCGTTTTTCAGCAGCACTATGAAAGTACATAAAATTCGGAAATAGTCATATTGGTATTTGAAAGAGGCAAGAACCTTAATACCACCACAACCACAGCGTTTTATTTCGCCGTGTGAGTGAGGTTACCGGTGTCCCAATCCTTCCCCTCTCCCAATCCCTCCTAATTCCCAAAATCTCCAAATCCCTAATCCTCAAAAAGTCGGCAACGCACTCGTTACTCTTCGACGTTGCGGGTGTCCATGGGCGGCGCTGATTGCTTACTATCAGGTAATCCATCTGCTTGTTTGCAGACTTATCACATAAAAAAAAATAATAACCTTCGGGCTACCCCGACCTGTTTCTTTCATTTATTCAACAATAATATATTTCACTTCATCGACAGAGAAATGTCTCACATTTGGAGCCAATATAAATTCATCCCGATCTACTAAAATATGAAATAGGTATGAAAGATACATGACGATATATTTTATCGAATTTGTTCAATATGTACAAGTGATACCTGTCCAATACACTGTGAATGATATACCTACTTGGCATTTGACACTTTCATAAACGTGTGAAAAGTATTTGTAAATATGATATTTAAGAATTTATTAAGGTTTTTAAAGATTTTATTTGTTATACAGTTAGCAAAACATTTTTTTTACTTATTTAATTTTATAAAAAAGAAAATATAGTTCATAGAATAATATCTCAACAATTTCACTATGAACATCTAATTAGTGGAATTATTTAAAAACTAGCTTCCGCCAGCGGCTTCGCGTGCTGTCTTGATGAAAAGCAGCCTATAGCAATAGAACAAAATCGAAGTAGCTATACATAAAATTTGTTATTAATCGTCTCATTTTAATGGGTAAATACCCTAGTTATTTAAAAATATTTGTATTCAACTCGAAATTCAAATAAAAGAACATGCAATCGGAATTCGAATTTCCGATAATGCAACGATGACCACCGTTAACAGAAAGAAATAAATCTTTGAATCAAAAAGGACCCAAGGTAATCGATAAGATATAGAAATTCAGCATCAGTAGCGTACCTACACGACCCTACAGCGACCTCATTCTTACACCCAGTGTTGGTCGCCAAATTACTAAAAAGGTGTATTTTCCCTCGGCCCAAAGTATTTTTTCCTGGCAAAATATTTGGCTGTAGCACTTGAAATCACTTTCAAATCCCCAATCCCGGCTTATAGCTGAAATATCGTCTTATGTCGCGGATAAAGAAAAAAAAAATGTGACTCAATCAACTTCTGGCTTTTTCGTAGTAACTAAACTTAGTAGTGTGCTTTCTTTCTTTAAGGAACTTGATTATAGTAGGCAACTGATTGAATTAGTTATTCATGCAGCGGTGTTACAGACATGTCACTTTGAAAAATTGTGAATTTCTGTAATATATGGTAGGGGTCTAATAGTCGTGGAGGCTCGGAGGTTTTTGTTTTGTGAGGGGGAAAATCATCAAATGACTTCTTCCGCCCAGGGCTGGGCGGGAGGAAGTGTCAGAGTCTTACTGACTAAAAACCTCCCTGTTCCTTCTCCTGCTCGGGGCCGCAACCCCGGGCCCGGAGGTTGAGGAGCCCGCTTCTCATGCATGAGGGCGTGGGTTCGAAACCTGGCAAGTACCAATGTGACTTTTTCCGAGTTATATGTACTTTCTATGATTACTTAGACACCTCTGATATACGGTGAAGGAAAACATCATGAGGAAACCTGAACTTATAATTGTTAATTATAAGTTTGAAACGCCAACCCGCATTGAGCAAGCGTGGTGATTAATGCTCTAACCTTCTCCGTATGAGAAAAGGCCTTTTCTCAGCAGTGGGCAATTATGGGCTGATGATAATGATGATGATGGGTGCGTATGTCAAATCTTATGCAATGGTATTTAATTAACAGACGTATTACCCGAAGATAAGCAATCAGCGTCGCCCACAACGCCAGAGGAGCTGCAAGCCTGTGAACTTTGAAGGTTTGGTTTGAAGGTGGAGGAAGGATGAAGTCCTCGATCACCTCACTCAAACGGCGAGACAATGCAAACGGTGTTTCTGGAGTCAGCACGTTCGTGCCGAAGCAACGGTCGCCCACACTTACCTTTGCAGTACGTTATTCCATTGAAAGTAAACCTAACACACCATCCACGCAACCAGAATTCAAAAATAGAAACTGATTATTTTATAGACTCCCCTATATATTATTCTGATATCTGGCAAACGAAAAAAATTACGATAACTTTGATCGATCTAAAGATCGAACTCTTTAGTAATGAAGTATTTTTATTTCGAGATAATAATTATGCTTTGTTGCAATTTAATTAAACATTTAAGGGCAAATTTTTCAATAGTCAGACAAATGATATCTGAGAAATAAAATTGTTGCTGTCACTGTCTTATACCAACATTCTGACGCGACAGCATCATAATTATTCCCCAGGTAACTTTTATCTAACCATTGACAAATCGACCTTTTTTTTCTTTTTTTTTTGTCAGGGGAAAATCATCCAATGACTTCTCCCGCCCAGGGTAAGGCAAGAGAGAGTGTCAGACTCTTACTGACTAAAAACCCCCCCGTTCCTTCTCCTGCTCTGGGCCGAGGTCGCGGTGCCTCATTGCGCTTACCCCGCAGCCCCGGCTAAACATCAGCCCTTTAGGGCCCCGACTGTGGTGGTCTATTGGCTCTTTGAGGCGCGCGCGGAACGCTACGCGCCGTACGACAAATCGACCTAAGTCCCATATTTGGGCACCCTACATTTTAATCAGGTGAATGAGCTGAACAGTCTTCAATCGAGTGAATTTTCATCAGGGTCCATGTACTGTCCACAAAAGGAATTGAGTTCCGGTCAGGTCATTCAACCGTATCTGTGCTGATAAGATGAGTGGATGGATCAATGTTATGTTATGTATGTATGCGTATTTATATATAGCCCAATACTCCATTGAGACATCTGTTGTTGATTTCTCAAAAATTTATGCAGATGTGACTTAATGCTATATATTTTAAAATTGGAAACCTGTTGTCGCATAGAGCCTTGTTGCTGGCAAAAGACGTTCTTAATAGAGCTTGATAAATGATAACTTTGTTGAGAAAATGAATGAATATTTACTTCTTGATCTGTAAATGTGATTTTTTTATGTGATAGAAAGACTGACGAGCAGATGTATACCTGATGGTTAGCAATCAGCGCCGCCCATGGACACTCACAACAACGGAGGTGAAGGATTGGTCCTGCGGTAACCTGAATAATACGACGAAACACAACGCTGTTTTTCACGCCAGTTTTCTGCGAGGCAGTGATATCACTGCGATCGAGCCAACCCATTTGTGCCATACAGTCAATCAGACTTGATACAGCTGCTGAATATAATAAGATTGTTTAATATAATTGAGTAAATCGCTGACGGGCTTACATGTGCGGTAATTGGACCTTCCACCTGTACTGGCAATTCGAACAAAAGCCCATCGGTAATTGAAACACATTAAAAGACATTGTCAGCCAACAAAAAAATAATAAAAATGAATTGTCATCTAAAACTCAACACTAAAACAAGGACGGCACAATTCAAAATCGATCACTCAGAAAGATATTCAAAAGATTCTCGCGTCTCAATCCGAAACGAATATGTCGGCAGTAAAATAATTGTATAAAAGTTGCTAGCCAGGTGTTCAGTATAGCTTCGATCTGATATTGGATTTATGCTAATCAGTATTTACCCTGATCGGTCGCCCGTACGGCTGAAATACTCCTGTATTTTCCTGAACGCCCTCTACAGCGCTCGTGCTTCATATTAAGGATGTATTCGATTGAATATAAACCTTAGGAGAAGGCAGACTAGATACAATTGTCACCTCTCTCCAACATTTTCCGCGAATTGTCTGCATGCATATGTGAGCGCAATGCTCGAGACAATAAAAGATTTAAAATTTTGTGATGAGGATTTAATTCTATCGATTCTTTCTCACATATGGGTGCAATTACGTATATTAAATAATGTGTAGTAAAAAGAACTAAACTTATAAAAAGTAAATATTTATATTACCGTTATAATATTACCGTTGTTACTCTTTATATAATATTTAATATAAAGAGTAACAACGGTTTCTTACATGCGAGCCTGTAATCCAAATCATAAAAAACTGTCGATTTTGTTAATTGGAAAAAAAAACTCTTTGATTATTTGCTAAGTACCAAATTAGCTCACTTCGTCTAAACGGTTTATCCAATACCTGATTTACTCACTCACACACAGCACATAACAACAACTAGCTTAGGGCCACGGCCTTGGGTGCAAGCGCAATTCAACAGCCTTTAATCATCACATCAGTAAGATTTCGACTAAACCTGACACTGTCTTTCGCCCCACTCAGAGCGGGAGAAGTGAATTTTCTCCTCAAAAAAGCAAATAATAACTTAATCAAATTTTCAAAAAAAAGCTTAGTAAGAATAATCTTTAGACAAAACAAATCCATAGTCTATATCTCTTTCACAATCATGCATAGATCAGGAGCAACATGAATCTAACAAAAGTATCCATTAATAAAGATTATGCCAAATCCTTTTTTCGTCAAACCGTGGCGCTAGTGCCGTTTTAGGGACAAATCTTGCTAACACTTTGTTCAAGACGTTTTTAGTTCCAATTTTGTCCACATGAAGTAGTTAGCTTGGTTGGTCATATATTGAAGCGTATTTGCGATTTTGTTTGACACCGAATTACTTTGTTTACGCAAACTGAATAAGCTTGCCCTTTATATGTATGTATGTTTGAATAATCTTTTATCTGACAAATCTAGAATTACTGTGCCTTCCAACATTTATTTTATTTACTGCCACGTTTTTTATATATGTAATTGTTATTTCCTTTTATAATTTATTTTTAAATACATGTAATGGTTTTTGGAAGTATTAATTAATCAGGAAGGAGTTACGAGTGCGTTGCCGACCTTTTAGGGATTAGGGATTTGGAGATTTAGGGATTGAGTAGGGATTGGGGGTGGGGAATAATTGGGCCTCCGGTAACCTCACTCATACGGCGAAACACAACGCTGAGGTTGTTTCACGCAGGTTTTATGTGAGGCCGTGGTATCACTCTGGTCGAGCCGACCCATTCGTACCGAAGCATGGCTCTCCCACACTTGGTTTATATTTTTAGAATTTTCTGACTACATAACGTCCTGTTTCATAATTTTCTGTAAAGACTAACCGTGTATTGCAAAATTTTCGTACTGTCATAAAAACCCCTTTAAGAATGCAATTTAGCACAGCTCATTCACCTACGAAGTAAAACGAAAATCCACCAAAAATAACAGACTTAGCGAAAGTGACTTATCTCATTTTGAACCGTTTCATCGCGTTGGATATATAAAATGATTCTTCAATGAGTTCATTATCATGACAAAAGGAGTTTGGAAGAGCCTATCCTTATCTTGGAGAGGCAGATGGCGGACTTTTTGTTTACAATACCGACACACAAGTGACACTTGGGAATGAATAAACATGGTAACTAAAAAGACTGTATAGAATTCGCTAATATCGGTTGTTGAAAAGTTTTTTTATGAGATAGAAGGGCAAACGATCGGTCGTGAACTTGATGATGGTTAGCGATTTGTAGATATGGGTATTTAGGGATTTGGGATGATATCGCCGAATTGGGCTTTTAGTAAACTCATACTGACAAATAAAAGACAGTCGTTGTTTAACGCCGACATATGACATGTATAATTTTAAAAAAAGTTCTAAGGGCTGAAGGGCTGAATGGTTAGATAAAAGTTATCTGGGGAATAATTATGATGCTGTCGCGTCGGAATGTTTGTATAAGACAGTGACAGCAACAATTTTATTCCCCAGAAAACATTTTTCTGACTATTGAAAATCGGTTATGTGAATGATTCTTTTTTATTGTTATCAGTTTACATTTAGTACCATTTAATGCGATTCTTAATAAACATTTTTTTTTAGTTATTATTGAAGTAGTGAAATTTAATTATACCTATCTAATGAAACTTTCAAATCCGGCGCTCTACTTTAGTTAATTTTATTCATTAAATAAACAGCTTATTGCAAATAAGGATCACAGTACGAAAAATACAAAAAAGAGTACAATTCTCCAACTTGGAGGGACACAATAGTAAAAAAATAATATTAAAAATGGATTTAAAATCTTACTCGAAATACAATAATTCCTACAACTATCTTCATTAAATACACACTAGTCCTGAACACCCCTTACTTAATAAGCCAAGAGACTAGTCATAGAGCTCACTAAACCAATCTAATCTACACTAAATCTCAAACGTACTTTGGGAGCTTGCGAAAGTATAATTCTACCCAAAACAACACGTCCCCACACTCAGACGGCACATTATGGCAATGTGTACAATCCATTGCGTTTTTAGTGCCGTCTTATTACCGGAGGGGGTCCGTTGACCAAGCAATGAACGGCGGGAATGCGGTATAGTAATTTCAAGTGACATTTCGGGGTAGGTGAGACGTTTTATATCGATCGGGTTTAGTTTTATGAATGGCTGGCTTCGCTCTCGCTGGGTTGGCGGGCCCCTCCCCCTTCTGGCCTCTCCCCGTCTCCCCTGCGACACCTGAAGCCTCGAGGCAGTTCGGTAAAGAAGGTTGTGGTACCAATTTTCCCAGCTGATTTGTGACGTGATCATTAGGCAAACGATACACACAAACGACGGTGAGTGAGTGTGTAATTTCAATGAATTTGTACTCATTATTATGTGTCAGGTTTTTGTGTGGGGCCTCTAGTTTGAGCTTAAGATTAAGTTGAGTTTTATCTATGTTGAAGTTATTAATATAACTGTATTCGGTATTTGGCAAAAAGCTCATATGTATTTTGGGTTTGAGTATTGTGAATCCTTTGGCAAATTTATTATTATTCCTTCTTTCTTTTTCTTTCTACGTATGTAGCTACCAGTACTGTTTTTATAGACGTCCAAAAACAACCTGATCTCCCGTGTCGTGGATATGTTTACAAACATATGTAGAACGTCACATACAAATCACATCCAGACCCGGAACAAAAAATTGAGATCGTACAAAGGTTTGTTCCGTTGGCCATTTCAAACTTATAAGGAAATTATAAAGCTTTCCTCACAATGTTTTCCTTGAACTTCAAAACTTGACATAAACTGTAAAACTGTATGTACTCAGTAACAAGACTCGCGAAAAAACCATATTATTTACGTACTTTTATTACGACTTACACTTCGAACCAATAACATTTATAAACATGAGAACATATTATGTTATATATTACTAATAAATATTTCAAAAATAAATCATCCAGTGCCCAAAACATGCAAGACGGCACACGAACTTTCTTAAATATGAATGAAGTTCCGAATTCGGTTTGTTATAAACTCAATGTTCCCACTCAATGAGATTTTCATTCGATATTCCTATCATATCCACTAAGTAGTACTTATAAGAATGTAAGGATGAGATCAGTTATATGATAAGGAATATCTATACTAATATTATAAAGAGCTAAAATTTGTAAGTTTGTATGTAGGGTGTAATCTTTGGAACCACTGGTCGGATTTTCAAAATTCTTTCACTAATTGATAGCTACAATGTTCCCGAGTGCTATAGGCTATAAAAAATCACGCTACAATCAAACGGAGACGAGCAGCGAGTGAAACCGCTTGGACATGACTGGGTCGAATAGACATTGAATGACTCTGAATACTGCTGTAAAAGTACTCCTATACGCTCCTAGAACTGCAACAAAAAGCAATATATTGTAAACTAGCGACCCCTGTTTCGCACGAGTGCAAACACTATTTGCTTTTACTTCATGGACGTTATCAAAACTCATAAATGCAAAAGTAACTCTGTCTGTATGTCTGTCTTTTCTTCACGCCTAAACTACTGAACCGATTTCTGTTAAATTTGGTAGAGACATAGTTTGTAACTCGAGAAAGGACATAAGATAGTTGTTAAACCAAAAATCTGCAGGAAGCCACTATTTTTGCTAGTTATACATATAAACATTACTTCTAGTAATCACTCTACATATTAAAAAGCCGCATCAAAATCTGTTGCGTAGTTTCAAAGATCTATGCATACATATGGACATAGGGACCGAGAAAGCAACTTTATTTTATATTATGGAGTGATAAAAAAATATACTCCGAGAATTCTTAGAAAAAATATCCTTTAGATTTCTTTTGTGATGCTTGTGTTCACAAGGTCATCTTTACATCTCTATAAAGATGTCATTGGAGATACTGAGTTACCTCGTGGAGGTACATCAAAGGTTTATGAATGTGAAAGACTTGGAGCGTGGGTACACGTGACACGGAGGGTCGGCAGAACACGTGCTAGGTACCTCTCTTGCTTTTTTAAATAAAACAACATTGTAAGATGTTATTTGTATAGAGGATTTTGTGTACCTAGTGGAAGTGAAGAATATTATTTTTATTCGTTATGTAGATATGGGGTCGAGATTTGACTGGAAGGTTTGCCTGCCCCCTGACTGGGTGATGTACTAAGATTAATCTGCTTCTGTATAAATGTTAAAGATTTTTCTTTCACTTGACTTAGTGATTTTCAAAGTCAAGTGAAGTGAAAAATCCTACAAAAACGCACTTTTGAGACGTAAAAGTTGAATTGTCACTCAGTGCCGTCCGTCAGGCAAATTAGGTGCTAGCTATTTTATTTAAAGTGAAGTTAAACCATAAAAATTGTGTGATATACATTTGAAAAATAGAAATAACGTTATCATATTTTATCTCCAAGCATCAGCTTCTTTAGAAAACAACTGTCACGTTACAACGCAAATATGAAAACAAAACTACAACAAGACAATACAAATGAGAGAAAGAACTCAACCGAATATAATTTCCACAAGACATTAAGAATTCAAAACACATTTCTCAAAACTAAGTAAAATATTTATTTCTTAACAAACCTCAAAGTCTGTTTATACCCCTAAGACTCGAGCAAACTCAAGCATAACATCGCTGTAATTTATAAAGCGCAGAGAACAATAAATGTGCTCATTACCAACAATGAAATATACAAGGTTGGCTGTACAGAGAGAAATTTTGTAAAAAAAGCGCTGTTTTTGCTTTAAAACACATAAATCAACGTGGTACTCGCTGTGTCTGCATCTGTTGTTTTAGGGTTTGTTCAGACTACGCAGAAAATCTTTCACAAAAAAGTACATTAAAAGCAAAAAGTTATACATATATTTCTCGACAGCCCCGTTGGACGATGTTGATCAATACTCGTCCTTTTTTACAGTATAGATAGAGCTACAAATGAGCAGACCGATCACCTGATAAGCTATCAAAGGTGCTGAATAATGGAAGACTTACCAGTGCTTCGCTGGTCGTAAAGGGGTCAAGAACATGATGGTTGGGACTTTGTTTTGGGTGTATTGGGGATCTCACAACAGTGCAAGCGTTGCTTTATACTGGATTTTTATGAGGGCATGATAATGGACCCATTCACACCGAAGCATGGCACTTCTACACTTTAAAGTATATTTAAATCTGTCTTCTGAATGAAATGAGACATTAGTGAAATTAAGTTAGTATATAATAGTAATCCATTATTCACATGATGGGTCTTGTAGATAAAATTTCAGGTAGGATTGGACGAAGTATTATATGTATAGGCTGGTTTTTTTTCTTTTCTCTGTGTAAACATTAGACTGGAATTATGTAGGACTCGATGCAAGCCATATCGATCCCTTCTTAGTATAAGATACGTGATTAGAATGATATTCAGAAACAATTTCATGGTTACATTAACAATTTATTTATTTTTATTTAATAAACGAAACTCATTATGTATTTTTTTCTTTTATATCTACGATTATTTCAACCGTTATGAAACAAATTAGAAGAATACTGCGTCAGCCATTATTATTTGTTTTCAGATTGAAAGGCGAATGTTTTATATACCTACCTGTATACACACATACATACATCAGAAACTTGAGGTCCTATAGAAAATACAGGTTGAAATAAAGACGAAATACCTATGTGTTTATTTTTTAGAAATAAAATTTTCCCCACATTGTTATAATTATATGTATGTATGTAAGCAATAATCTGCACACTTGGCTAGTAGTATGGATGTCGAATGTAATTTTTTAAATTGAATATAGTGACAAATAGCTGATAAAGCTGATAATTAACCCGATGATAAGCAATCAGCGCCGCCACATCAAAGAAGTTACAAGTACTTCAGTTTTTTTTTAAGTAAAATGTAGCCCTACACTTGTATTTTCTCCTGTACCGTGGGTGCGTTTACGAACATACAATTTCAATTTGTGGATAACACAAAAAGTGGTTCTGTGCGGGAATGGATCCCGTCTCACGTTACATAACAGCTGGTTGCTCAGTTACCGTGTCAACAATGGAGTCAGACGTTGTCAATCTTTTGTGGGTTGTTAGAATTTTAAACATTTGACTGCCGACAAAAACTGTTGTAGGCTAACCCTCCGCTAGCGTCGGACAGCATTGTCCGACATGGCGTTCTAAGTGGTGATTTCAAACCCCTTTATTTATGCTATACTGTACACATCGATCACTAATAAAGAACTAGATACACAATCCCATACAAAAGTTCGCTTCAAAACTGTCGTCAACTGTATTTAGGTACTTATACTTGAAATAAACATGCATTAATATAAATTAAACCTTAAATGCAACTGATAGAGTTGTTTTCACAAAGTGATATCTAAACATTTTTTGCATAAATCATAAGAAATTGAACCATATTCGCATGTTTTTAAGTCGAATTTACAATGTGTCAAAAATGAGCAATAAAATTTAACGACTTCGGCTCACCGCTAGGACAAAGAATGATTGGAGTCGAAATGTCTCGTAAGAAATATAGTTCTTTCAATTTTTTTTTGATAATTTATAAAAAAAACAATACGAAAATTAAAACGCATTACTTATAGTATTCATTTCTATAGGTTTGTTCATTTATTTACCAATGAAACTAATGCATATAGTTATATTTTTTTTTATTATTTTCCTTAAATCCTTCCTAAATTTGGAATATTTTTCAAAGTATATCGAAGTCAAATGAAAAAGATGTAAAATAATAAAAAGATATCTTAAGTAATACTAAAGTAAGTACTGAAAATGTTGGCGTTATTGTTGTCAATTTTTCATATCGCACGGGATTTTGATAAAAGCTGATTTTGAAAAAATGTCTTTACTGCAGTTAAAATTAAATCCATTATATCTGCCTATTCCATATTTTAATAAACACAGTAAAGAAGTATAATATTAAATAAAAACTATTTTTTAATAAAAAAAAAACAATAAATAAAATTAGAAACAATAGCGTCTCCGCTAAACGGAACAAAATCAATCCACGTAAACCGAACAACTTAAGTGGTCATGCTAGAGAATGATTTTACGTTTAGTATAAGTGTCTTTATAAACTGTGTGCATTATAACCCCGGTTCTTGAATACGATTTCATTTGGAAAAAGTTTTAAAGTTAATTTCTTAATAAAATATCAATATTTAAAACAGAATGATGACAATTATATAATGATAATATTATTACTTAACGAAAATATGAAATTCCATCCTTTTTTGCGTCTTAGATGTGTGTTTTTTGCAGTTTTTAAACGAGCACTGAGGCGTGTTTACCGTCGGAGCATTCGAGTGGTACTAAACTAAAACTACACCGCGATGTTGAGTTTGGTGGACTTTCAGTTGGGACATTTTTTGTCACTGATTGTGTATCTAGTTCTTTATTAGTGATCGATGACTGTACACAATAAAATGAAGTTGGTACAAAAGGCAGGCTTAATGCCATAGGGCTTTCTCTACTAGTCAACCTTTGGGTCAAGTGGAAAATCCCCGAAAAATAGGTACGGAAAATCTAAACTAATATTTTAAATGCGAAAGTAAATCTGTCTGTCTGTCTGTCTTTTCTTCACACCCAAACTACTAAACCAATTTCTTTGAATTTTGATACAGACATAGTTTGGAACTCGAGAAAGAACATAGGATAGGTTTTATACCAAAAATCTGCAGGAAGTCACTATTCCACGCGAACGGAGACACGTGCAAAAGCTAGTATGTTTATATAGTTTTGGTTAGGTTACGTTTAAAAAGGAAGGGAGTTTAAACTTTCCGCTAACGTCACTTACAGTTACACGGTATAACACGATCCGTGAAACGGACCCTTTCATGACCAAGCATCGCTGTCTGCCATCAACTACAGGCTAAATGTTCAGCTTTATCAAAGTTTGTTGCAGCCTGGCCTCTCACAATTATAAACATGTTTTTTTTTTATTTGATATGTTGGCGAGCTGGCAGATTACCTGATAGTAAGCTATCAACGCCGCCCATGAACATCTGCAACAACAGAGCAGTTACGAGTGCGTTGCTGACCTTTTGGGGATTGGGGATTTGGAGATTTCGGGATTGGGGGGAGGGAAGGATTGAGCCTTCTGTAACCTCACTCACACGGTGAAACACAACGCTGTGGTTGTATCACGCGGCCGTGGTATCACTCCGCTCGAGCCGAAGCATGGCTCTCCCACATATGTACCTATGTGTGTAGTCTCCTTTAGATGGCTTTTACGATCGAAAATAAAATGTAAAGCTTCGTAATTAAGTCTAAATTACTGTTCAAGTTGAATGAACTACGGTTGCATTGCCCTGCCGTAATTAAGTTAGAGCCTAGTTGAGACTGTGAGACTGCGGCTTGTACACGTCGTGGAAAAAATGGCTAAACTGAGCGGACTAAATCGTGATTTTAGTATCCCAAGTAACCTAAGCTCACATTATAAAATAAGTAAAAATGAAAAAGGACTTCGATCTTTGAACTCTCCAAAACACTGCTGACTGCATGTTGGCGCAGTGGCTAGGCAACTGGCTGCTGTGCAACGTGTCGCGGATTCGTTCTCCGCACGGAACAACACTTTGTATGATCCACAAATTGCTGTTTCAGGTTTGGGTGACATGTATAGATATATGTGAATTTGTATGTTTGTAAATGCACAGGCAAAAATCCTGGTAAGGGGCAAAGTTACGAAAATTTAAGGTGGTAACTACATGCTATGCACCGCATCATGGTTCTCTTCTCAATGTCTGCAAAGTATTGCAAGTATTTTACCGACCTTCAAGAGGCACCCCTGGTGTTGCGGTTGTCCATGAGCAGCGCTAATGGCATAACATTAGCTGATACAAAGGCTCAGTAGCTTCCATATCAAATAAAAAGATTCCAATTACTTTAGATTCTGTTCTCTCTTTAAAATAAAACGTTGCCCCCCCCCCCCCCACACACACACACACACACAAAGATACAATTTCACATAGGTACACATTAGACCCAGACCCGGAACAACAATTTATGGATTACACAAAGAGTTGTTTCGTGCGGGAAACGAATCCACGCCATGTTGCTCGGCAGCCAGTTGTCTAACCACCGCATCAACTGTACAGTCAATTGCGTTAGATGCGAAATAATTTTAAACTAAGAGTGTCTTTAAGCGTACATTCGGCACATAACAGACCCTTATCAAGGGTAGAGGCCTCTCTAATTTTTGCCACTTAACTATTTACCCCAAAACCCATTAAAATGTAACCACAGGACATCAAACTTTGTCCTTCGCATAGGCTGAGAGCTCTTTGAGTTTAATCATATGAATATAATTACATTATTAAAATGTAAGTGCGAAACGTTTTGTTGTAAATGATTCTATTTAGGTTTTGGGCCCGAAGGCTTTTGTTTGTTATTTATTATTAAATATAAGGATTTAATACATTTTCACGACATTCTAAGATATTGTTTGTTTAAGAGTTGTTTTGTATTACTCATTTGATTGTTGATTTTGATATTAATGTTAGGAAAAATATTTAGTTTTAATTCCTGCAACAAGCCTAGATTTTTGTCGCGGAATTAAACTGGATTTCCGCAAAGTAACGCCTGATTCTATAAATTATGTTGATTTGACTCTATTCAAAGTAGTAATTGATCATAACTGGTAAACTATTAGAGTGAGTTCTTCCATACTTTACATTTTCAATCTTGAAAGCGTTTACGCGTGTAATTTTATTCCGTTTTAAAAACTCATTGAAACAATGAATGATTATTGCAAATAGGCTAAAACACAGGATTTTTACAAATCAAAATTGTATATACATAAAAAACTAGATGAGTTAAGTTTACGAGCCTAATTTCGGCACGAATGGGTCAGCTCGACCGGCGGGATACCGAGGCCTCAGAGAAAACCGACGTGAAACAACGACAGCTTGTGTTTCGCCGTGTGATTGAGGTTACCGGAAGCTCAATCCCTCCCCTTCTCCCTATCCCTTCCAATCGTTAAATATCCAAAACCCTTACCCCCAAAAAGGTGTTGCACGTATCTTTGGGCGGCGCCGATTGCTTACCATCAGGTAATCCATCAGCTGGTTTGCCGAAATAACCCATAATTTAAAAAAGAAAAAGCCGTTATTTCCTATCTGACTATTCTGACTCCGAAACAAACTCAGAAGCCCATCTCTTCTTCCCTCATTGCCCGTTGGTTTTACTTATAATATTATTTATTTTTTACCAACATAAGGTTAAATAAACACATCCTTTTTATTTACACCCACAAATAATATAAAGCGAGAATGCGTGATTCCTGTTCACATGTTCAATGGCAGAATTCCAAGAGAGTACAGCGATTAGCAATAAGTGCGTCGTGTTACAAGCAAAACAGTGTCAAGGCTACTTAATGGTCTGTATAGGATACAGTCTTATAGAAAATATACGATAGTATTCCAAATAAATGCTTGAACATGTTTTTTTTATTTATGTAGGTTTATTTATTTGATATTAGAAGTGATTATGTATATTTCGAACATGTATTTTTTATCTTGTAAACGCCTTTAATCCTATCTGACTAATAGACGGCACAATATAAAACAAAGTCGCTTTCTCAGCCCCTGTGTATGCTTAAATCTTCAAAACTACGCAACGGATTTTGATGCGGCTTTTTAATAGATAGAGTGATTTCGATTTCGCTAGTATAGTATATACAATGTGAAAGATTATATATTTTTCTTTCTGTAAATATGTTTAAATGAAATTTGACACTGTATTAATCGACAAATCGACAACCACAATCGATAACCGCGCGCTAAATACATATGCAGATATAGTTATTAAATGTATTTGAATAAACAGCCTCTCTAATTGCTTATTCATTTTTTGCATTTTAGTATATTCATAAGATTTTACCTTACCAGCTCGACCGGAATGATACCACGGCCTCACAGAAAACCGGCGTGAAACAATCACAGCATTGTGTTTCGCCGTGTGAGTGAGGTTACCAAAGGCCCAATCCTTACACTACCTCAATAACTCCCCAATCCCTAAATCTCCAAATTCCTAATCCCCAAAAGGTAGGAAACGCAGTCGTAACTCCTCTGTTATTGTAGGTGTCCATGGGCGACGTTGATTGCTTACCACCAGGTAATCGGTCTGCTCGTTTGACCTATGCCATAAAAAAGCCTGGAAAATATTGGAAATGCGGACAAACCCGCTGCTGGGAGAAACATCATCATAGTAACAGCCACACTTACCGTGATCATCTTTGTAGCGTCGGCATAAGGAAAACATTCTGTTCAGCGATCGTTGACCTGTAAATAAAAAAAACTGTTATTTATAATTTTTGATTGGATTATCTCATTTTTTAACCCCCGACGCAAAAAGAGGGGTTATAAGTTTGACGTGTCTGTCTGTCTGTCTGTCTGTCTGTGGCATCCTGGAGCCTGAACTGGTGAAGCGATTTCAATTTAGTTTTTTTTTTGTATTAAAGGTGACTTACGTGCTTGTGTTCTTAGACATGTTTGACGAAAATCGGTTCAGCCGTTTAGAAGTTATGAGGGGGTAAGTGGGGAAGGGTAACCGAAGGTCTGCAAATATACTCGAGTGGGGTCTCAAATGAAAGCGCACTGAAAGGGAATGTTGATGACTTAATCGATAGGAAATGATATAAAAAATATAAAATAAAAAAATAAATAAGACTAATTAATTATTACTTTTTAAGTGATTTTTTGTCGGGGGTTTTCTAAATTTTTATTATTAGTTGATGTAGGAGAGTCATGCTACAATACGAAATGACGACCTTGACTGGCATGAAACATCGCTTGCGTTTCTTGTTTTACCGTGTGAGTGCGGTTACCAGAGGTACCTGCCAACCCCAATCCCCAAATACACTAATCCCTAACACCCAAAAAGACAATCAAGGTACATGTAACTCTTAAGTTGTTGTAGTAATCAGGTGATCAGTCTGCTTGTTTGCCACCCAACCCAAAAAAAACACACCTCACCACAAGTTATTTCTATAAACCAACAAATGGCCAATCAAATACATTCTGCAGGTGCAAATATATAGGTATAGTTATATATTTTGTTCTAGTTCTATTATTTATATTTATCAGTTCGCCCTAATAGCACGGAGAATCAATTAATTAATTAGAAAGTAAGAAAAATATTAAGGCATAGGCTAATCCAAAATACCCAAACTAATATTATAAATGCGTAAGTAATTCCGTCTGTCTGTCTGTCTTTTCTTCACGCCTAAACTGCTGAACCGATTTTTGTAAAATTTGGTGAGAACATAGTTTGGAACTCTATATAGGACATAGGATAGTTTTTATACCAAAAATCTATTCTATGTCACAATTCCACGCGAACGGGGTCGCGGACAAAAGCTATAGGCTATATGCATATAATAAGGAGGAAAATCATCCAATAATTTATACCGCCCTGAGATATAATAATAATAATAATAAGCCCGCAGGGCACCTTGAGGCGAGGTGACGGGAATTAGCGATCCCGCGGGCTACCATCATCCCGATTGCTCCAGGGAGGAGTCACCGTTCCTCAGCTCCGGCTTGCCTTCATTGGCTGGCCGGAGTGAACGATGACGAGGAACAGGTCTCCCACCTCTGGCTTGCCTTCATTGGCCGTCCAGAGTGGAGTCGCGAGAGTAGTGATCCTGCTCGGAGGGTGGAAGCTGTTCGTAAGCGGCGAGTGGGCCAGTGATGCAGGATGCTTAGGCAGATGCAGATGATCTGAGTAGAAAGCTGGTGGCAGTTTCTTCACCCTTCAGCCACTCACATTTCCGTTGTCCCTCTGTTGCTATTACTAGCAACCATTCCCGGGGGCCCGGTCGGTGAGTTGGCGAGTCTCCACCTGCCATTTTTACGTGTATTTATTACATTGTTTCGGCAGGTGCCATAGTCCTTCCATAGTTCCCATCATACCAGTCCATAACAACCCACACCCATAGTCTTATCCCTTGTTTCCATTATCCGCAATAGTCCTACACTAACCGGAGACTGTCCTTGGGTGCATTTCCATAGTGCATACAGGGATAGTCGCCGGTTAGTGTCCCATTTCATTTAGATTAAAGTTGTCTAAAGGGCCTCTGCGCAGTTGGCTCCGGCCCCTCGTACGCCTTCCAAATGACCGGGACCCTGTGGTCCCGTGATTGGTAAAGACATACAAATAATAATAATAATAAATAAAAATTGTTTATTAGAAAAAACCAAAAATTGTACAAACATAGTATTTAAGTTTGAAGCCTCCTTTTAAGCATAGGATGCCTGTATTAGGAGACTCCGCTCTTTCTAAAGCGAATTATAGTATCTAGTACATTAAACTATAGTAATCTTAATTAATTAAAAACAAAGAAAAGAGTGAGTGAGCGTGTGTGTGTTTGTGTGTGTGTGTGTGTGTGTGTGTGTGTGTGTGTGTGTTTGTGTGTGTGTGTGTGTGTGTGTGTGTGTGTGTGTGTGTGTGTGTGTTTGTGTGTGTGTGTCGTTAAAGTCAATGTTTCATAATCATTCATCAATTAAATAAAAAATATATAGATATAAGGTAAATATAATTTACTATTAATCCTAAAACTGTGTCAATACAAGAGGCATATAAAGAATATTATTATTCCCACTAGAACGGTATGTTCACTTGAATAAGCAAAAGGTAAGTCCATCATACCTATTCTACCTCTAGTACCTAGAGTAACCTGCCGTCACCTGCCACCAATTACATACTGACCCTTTAGGGTAGTAGCACCTTCACTTTATGCTATCCTAGTACTTCTTAATATTTATTGCCAATGTGATTGCCGATCATGGTCACGGGACTCGAATAACGAATTACTACTTGTTCGAAATAATTGGTAAAATAAATATTTGTAATACCGCTGTACCTTCTTTGAACCATTTTTTTAATTTGATAGACGAGTTACCTGATGGTAAGCAATAGGGCCCGTTTATAGGCACCCGCAACATCAGAGAAGTTACGAGTGCGTTGCTGACTTTTTGGGGCTTAGGGTTACGGGACTCAGAAATTGGGAAGGGTAGAAGAAAATCATTGAATAACTACTCCCGCTCTGGGTAAGATGAGAAACGGTGCGAGACTAAATAAATCACTTCCTTCCAACTCCTTATAAGGGATAGACCGCGGTATATTATAGCGCTTGACCTTCAAAACCTAACAGTTGTTTTACGAATAAAATCATTACTAAAAATCTTTAAATTTATCTAAATCCGACAGTTTCTTACTTAAATTAGAATTGTCTCTCAATAAGGATAAGCTGTTGATACTACATATAACGTTTATCAATATCCTTCGTCATATACCGGGTTTCAATACTCAAATGATTGACAACTTCTCACTATTATTAGCAAGTCTGTAAGTGAACGCGTTCACTCGCGTTATGGGTTACGAATGAGTTGGAACGTTTTTCGTGTGAACTGAATACTAAATTGGAAACATCAGTTATGGTAAACTTATTGCTTCTTTCTTTATTTAGTTATGTTAGAAATGTTTCTGTTTTATGTAATTGTTTCATTGTGTACTTAATAGGAAAACTCTTTGTGTAATAGGTTCAATCATTGCAGCCATCAAAAACGAACATTGAAAACTGTGCGTGAAGTAATACAAACTACTGTAATTTTTGAGACAGTAAAACGTTTTTTTTTTTCATTCGTCGAAAAGACGCATTCCTACGGCAATTTTGCTTTACAAAATACTTTACAGTGGACTTTATTAATTACTAGCTACTCTCGCACAGTTTCACCCGCTGCTCAGCTCCATGTAAGCGTAGCGTGATGTTTTATAGCCTATAGCACTCAGGAATATTCTAGCTATGTACCAGTAAAAGAATTTTGGCAATCCAACCAGCGGTTCCAAAGTTTACCCCCTGCATACAAACTTACAAACTTACAAATTTAACCTCTTTATAATATTGGTATAGATTTGTCATGTACTTATAACTTAATGCACATACAAGTAAGCAAACTTAGCTCAATGGGCATTATCAACATTAATAAGATGCCTACGTAATGATAATATTATAATATCAGACTTGTTTTAGTCACTATCACCAATAAAGCACTGATGAATGATGCCATTTAACTTCAGATAAGCTAAGAATTTGACGTCTACATTTTTATTTCCAAAACCAACCTACAGAAAAATGTGAGACTGATAGATTGTTATATTTTTCACAAACATATCAAGGACACGTGAACATAAAACCTCCCATTCGCCCCCAAATGCCTGTTTAGAACATGGGATCAGATCGGGCGAAAATAAACAAATTATGTTATGTAAGTAAGTATTTTATTTTTCTGTTATTTTTGCTTAGGAACAAAACAAAAGGGCATTACGGAGGGTGTATAGTCATATAGGAGCCCACATTATACCCGTCTCATATTACAGTTTTTATATAATTTTATCTTTATCCCTTCGCCCCATTTGGCTACGATGCTACGACGTAGCGCAACGTAGCGCTTCGTAGCAACCGCGTAGTTATTTAATGAACGTATAATATTTTATATACCTATTGATTTATTAACTTCTTCAATCTTTTATGTGTCTATTTCAATATCATACTTTAAAGACGTCAATCCGCTGAGTTGAATAGTTTTTTCTATAGTTAAAAGATTGATTTTAAAATTATAATACTGCTTTAAATTTGTACTTAATTGCTTTATAAGTTTACCGGATACTGTTGTATCATATATTATAATCCTATATTAAAATTGTTACATTAAAATGATTCATCAGAATAAGTAGTACGGATCATCATCATGAGTCCATATATGTGTTGACTGCTGAACAAAATTCTCGTCACCCTGATGAGACTGTTACTGACGCGGCTAGGACACATTATTGCTGTTTTACTAACCATCAACCCAGGCTAGAGGTTTTGTACCTGCACCTAGACGTATAAGAAGTGGATACCTTAACCCTCGATCTACAACTACAAGCAACCCAAGTACTTACGTAAGTAGAATACCTCTACTTTATTTATTCACTAGCTACTCTCACGCGGTTTCGCCTGCTGCTCGACGCCATTTGATCGTAGCGTGATTGTTATACCTTATAGGAATCAGGAATGTTGTAGCTATCTATCAGTGAAAGAATTTTTAAAAATGCGACCAGAAGTTTTTAACATTACCCCTTATATACAAACTGACAAATTTTAAAATTTACCTCTTTATATTATTATTATAACAAATTTTAAATTTTATCTCTTTAATATTATTATAGATGATGCGTAACCTAAGGCAAAATGATGACCATAGCAACAATTTTAGCCAAACATTATTACGTAATGAAAAATAATGTTCAGTTAAGTCTCGTGTTGTCTGTCGCTTTAAGGTTTATTACAATGACAGAGACGCTTTTAAGAACGTCTTAAAGCTAAGTGCCATTGAGGGTACAAAGTTAGTTTACTTGACAAAGTTTCAAGCCTCAACGAACACGTTGTTCCGTTAACACAAACATCTACGACAGGCGTTCGTTAGTTCCAAGGCTAAAAGGTATGAAAATATGTTGCTAAGGAGTTCCAATATAAGTTTTAATAGTACTAAGTTGTCCTACCATAGAGTCTTTACGATGGCAACGTTTAGTGTCAGTCTTTTATCATTTAAAAAAAACTTCACCATTTTGTAAATTTTTAAAGAAATCTGAACGCCTATTTTAACATACAGAATGTTATCCTACCCAGAGGCTAAAACTAAGATTTCTTGACATGCCGTCACCATGCAATTACCTGTCTAAGGATTCTCTCTTTTATGAATCAAAAACATGCATAACCTGTCAATTCATCAGCATGCTTGAGACTGCTTGCCTGCTGCTTTATTTGTATGCGATACGTCTGCAAATGAGCCGTCGGATTAGCTGAAGGTAAGCAATTGGCGCCGCACATGAACAATCGTAATACCTTAGTAGTCACAATAAGTGCGTGGTCGGGATTTAGTGGTATACTGTATACTGCGGTCGAGCTGACCCATTCGCCATCATCCATGCGCCAAAACGTAGCTCTTCCAGCTTGGCTCTCCTACATTTCATTGATCAGAAGGTACTTATGTTAAAATCTCAATTTACCTAAACCACTACATACCATAACAAAAATCCTACAAATAAAATACAAAATAGAACAAGAAACAAACATTCCAATATCCGTATTTAGAAAATCAGATTTAGTTAGTGACAAAATAACTCACGTTACTGGGATATTTAATCGCTCAGGATCGAGACGAAGGCTTTGATCGTGTTTGCGTCAAATAAATACTTTGTGTAATCGTAAACTGCCAATAAAATAACGCTATATTACGTGGTCGTATTACGTTAAGTTACATATGTACAAGAGGGTGGTTGGTTGATTTTTTTTTAAGAGCAACGTTATCGTATGGCCTTTTTAATTTTGTTTAGACTTTTGCACATACATCTGTGTACAAGGTGGACTTAATGCCACTGGCATTCTCTCCCAGTCGAACCTTTGGGCTCGACTGGGCAGCAGGCCTCGAGGCGGCGGCGCCGTGTTCCGCGCGCGCCTCATAGTTGAGTCCTGCAGTCGGGGTGACAGCCGCAGTAGGTGACGGGGCCTGCCAAACCATCTGTCGTGCCAATACCCGTCGGGGGGTTGCGACGAATGCTTCGGCGATACCCACTCCTCCGACACATGGGTAAGTAGAGGAACACCGGGTTGGTTTTTAGTCCGTAAGAGCCTGACAGTACCCTTCGCCCTTCCCCGAGGGCGATGGGTCTCCATGAGGATTTTCCAAACCGATATAAAAAAAAGAGCAAGACAAGTCATTTAATGATAACATTCCCCACGAAAAAAACCCACTTTTAACACAGTAACGTTATGAGTCTTATCACCCATGTAACACAAACCTATTATCATACGAAAGACTCAGTAATATCATTGTCTAATAACATTTCTTATACATAATTAAATTTATCCCGCACACGACAACCCCGCCGCCGTATCATAGAGATTTAACCAAGTTAATAATATTGTTAATTACCCCGTAATGAGTGAGGGAGGAGGCATTTCACCTCAATTATGTCTAAACCATACATTTAATTAGTGCATTATACGTATAGATTATGTTTTGTAATCAATCTTGTATTATGTAATTAGTAATATCTAATTACGTTGTAAACGTTTAATTTTAATTACGTTAATCAAGGATCAACTCGCCGTGATTATCTACTGATGTACCTAATATGTATGTGTCTAGGCAACATTTAAAGATTGTTTAACATAATTATTTGACTTAACATATTAGACTTAACAAATGTGTGTTTTATGGCGAAAATCCATCGTACGTCTTCTTCCGTCGTGGGGGGGGGGGGGGGCGAGAGGGATTGTCAGACTCTTGCTAACTATAAACCACCGCGTTCATGCTACAGTGTTGGATAATAGGTAAACCCATGATTATTTATTCGTGAAACGCCAAAATATAAAATATTTTAATTGTAATTTGATTATATTTGTATGTCACATAAGTTTATCGGATGCTTATGTGAATGAAGGTAACAGAGGCCAAAAACTTAAGCCTTCCTTGACAGAAATCGTCGACAAATTAAAAGTTACAATTGTATGCTTAAACTGAAAACCGAAGAATGCACGAACCTAAAAATGCATAACCGTTTAAAAATGCATAACATTTAAGTGTGGGTGAGCCATACTTCGGCACGAATGCAACATTTAGGTGTGGTTCATGCTTCGGCACAAATGCACCGGCTCGACTGGAGCGATACCAGGGCCTCACAAAAAACCGGCGTGAAGCAATACTTACGTTGCGTTTCGCCGTGTGAGTGAGATTACTTGCCCCCTCCCCCTCCCTCACACGCCATTCCCATTATCACTAAATCCCTCATTACCCACAAGAGACTGGCAACGCACTTGTAATAACTTCTTTGGTGTTACGAGTGGCCATGGGTGGCACTGATTGCATACCATCAGGTCATTTTTCGTTTGCCGAAAATCATTGTCGAAATTGAAATAAAGTAATTCAGAATGGTGATTATAGAAAAGAATAATTGTTACATAGCTACAATGAGAAGACAAACCAAGAAGAATTCTCCGAATCGAAATATGTGTGCAAGAATTGAAAGTAGGACACACAGGTCAACTGTCAACGAGTCGATATTGTGCCCACTGTGACCGCAGCCGCCATGACAGGAGAACTGACCTCCTCAACATGACCTATGCCATTTCCAATAGCATAGATATTTTTTATATCGGTATAAAAACAATTTAAACGCAGCTTTCTGTAACATTCTTAAAATACGTGACCAGAATTTCATTTTCCTCAATTAATCTATAAAACCAAGCTGTTTAATTATTATTTTAATGTGCCAAACCTAAATGCTTTATAGTTCTTTTTATAAGGAGTGTTATGCTAGAAATAGGGAAGAATTCGGGAGGTATATGTCCAGCAGTGGACGTAATTAGGCTGATGATGATGATGATGATGATACAAGAAATATTGAAACCAATAAAATAAGTATAATGATTACAAGACCTTTAATTTAGTACTCAATTAGAATTGTCACCTTTCTATATAGTATACCTAACCCTTCTATATAGTATACCTACTTTACATATATACCATACACTCTCTGCATCACCCTAAGGTTGACTGGTGAGAATGCCTACGGCATTAAGTCCGCCTATGTAATGTTTTGTTGCATAAAGTTTAAATAAATAAATAAATATGTAAATATATGTATATGATACTAGCACCCCGTTCCAGCTTGGCACAGATGCAATACTGATACAAAATTTCTCCACTATTAAAGGCTGTTATTATACATATAAAATTACCTCTTCAATAATTCTATCTTATAAAAAACCGGCTTAAACACCATTGCGTAGCGTTGAAGATTTAAACAATCGTAGGGATATAGAGGGACAGAGAAAGCGACTTTGTTTTTTACTATTTAGTGATAATTTTGTATGAGATTATTTTTAAATTTTGACGTCAAAGTTTTGTTGCATAGATATTGAAGTTATTACTTTAATATTTTTTAATAATCAGTTTTTGTTAAGAGCAAATTTAATACGTAAGTAGGACTAGTTCCTAGCTTCACAGATGAACAAATCAACTCAAACTTTGTTATTTTCGTGGTGGTTATTTAATTTAATTATATTATAAATAAATATATTATAATATTATAAATTAAAAATAATAAGTTAAGACTTGAAAAAAAACGGTGTTTAACTCTTTACTGACATAAATTTTATAATCAAATAAATTAATTTAGTAATCACCCCTTTACCTGATTCGTTTAAGGTTTAATATTCATTTTTTTTACTCCTAGTATTTCGATCCTAACCCGTTGTGGCCGCGATCCGCCACAGTCATGATAAAAAGACTAAATAATAACAGAACAAAATTTTAAAACTATAAAATTGTCGTTCACGATGTTTGCGTTCGAAATTCAAACAGTTTTTATACCCTTCTGGTTGTTTTTTTTTTATATTTTCAAGAATACTAGCATCTACTGGTAGGCTCTGCAGTTATTGCCTTTTAGCCGTGTATGCATTTTAATATTTGGCTTATTTCTGCGTTAAATTCATTATTTAATTAATTATATATTAATCCATTTACGATTTATTTACAGAACATTTATACATGACTTATTTAATATTTTAAACAAACGTGTGTCAGTAATGTAAATTTAAAAAAATTACTTGATGCAATAGCAACTAAAATGGGCTAATTATATTTTTTATAAATTGCTTAGGTGCCAGGTAGACAAACTCCAGTAGTTAATTACTGTAAATATGCAGTAGAATAGTGAATTATTCAAAAAACAAAGCTAATTAAAGTTAGGTTAACTACACAAAAATCTACAATGTATTAACAACTCTACGAATAACTGAATAAAAATTATCGTAAGCTCGTAACAAAAAAGCATTTAGAAATAAAAACGATCGTACGAGCTCAATGCAAGCTTCGCTTGTGAGAAAACTTAATTAAGCCCTAGAAAAATGCGAACATAAACTTATAAAGCAACGTCTACAAAACATCTCATTAAACTGTAAAAATAAAATTAAATTGCATTTTTACGTAAAAATAAAACGAATATATGAACGAACCTTTTTTATGGTCTATAACTCGCACTGGCTGTTGACAACTTCGTAAAAACCCATGATCTGAACACTTAATTAAAAAAAATGTAGCTGTCAAATTAATTTCGTATTTCGAATCGGTAGAACACTGCACTATTTTATAAAAAGTTCACATGTGTAAAGTGAGTGCGAGGGATGAAAGCGGGCGGTTGTGACGGCGGGTGTAGAGCGACTGGCCGCCGCGGGCTTGGGGTGGCGAGCTCGCTACCCCGAGCCGAGATGAAATTAAATTCCCCAGAATACGAGTAAGGTCGAGAATTTTCATTGAAAGAGCTTATTAGTGTTGTATATGAACGCGGTGTAACGTTAAGGTAGTGTGAGAAACTAAGAAAATGTTGAATGCTCAACTCCCTTTTTAAATATAGTGCAATTCTAAATTATTAGACTTAGGAAGAAATTCTTACAGAATTCAAATACCACTCGAATTAATACAAACAAAACTAAAGTCAAATTACCACGTAACAATAATTTTAGACAATAGTGCTTTAAGTAATATTAAAATCACAACACCCGAACTAGATAAAATAAAGTTCTCAAAACGATACTCCCTGAAACAAAGTAGAGATGTAGAAGCTGGCAACACTGGATAGGTTCGGGTGAACTCGAGAGGCATCGGATACGGGCTCACAGAGCTCACAGGACACACTAAGCTGACTGAATTCTGATTCTTTCTCTCAATGAAAAATGCAATAGGTAGACGTTATTGCATTTATTTAGTTATTTAGTCGTTGCCCGGAGGTTAAGGCGTCCGCTTCTTATGCATGACGATGGAGTTATATATACTTTCTGTGATTATTTAGACATCACTTACAAACGGTGAAGGAAAACATCGTAAGGCAACCTAGAGTTACAATTTGTAATAATAAGTTTAAAATCGCCAATACGCCCTGAGCAAGCGTGGTAATTAATGCTGTAACATTCTCCGCGTGAGAAGATTATAATAAGAGCATTTGTTAAGCAGTGGGCAGTACTTATAGGCTGATAAAGTGATGTGATGATATGATTTCATTTATATTCCCATTCTTTCTGCAGCTCTCGTAAGAGCCGACTGAGGCACTATAATTATATTACAGAACCAACTGAGCATCAACGCTCTCTGATAGTCTAATCTTTTCAAACATCGATCTCTAACCGTGAATATTATAATTAAAGAAGACCAGTAGACTGTCACTGAATATAGTATACTAGTGGCTCACTAAAGATAGGGTCCAACCAGCCCAATGTTCAGCCGGGGTTGCGGATCAAGCGCAATAAGGTATCATGGCCTTGACCTTGAGCAGGAGAAGGAACGATATGGTCCTTAGTCAGTCAGTGTGAGTCTGACACTCCCTCTTACCTCAACCGGGGTGATCGATGTAATTTGATTATTTTGCCCACTCAAAGGAAGAGCCGTGTTGTCGTGGTGGCCCGGAGGTTAGAGCGCCAGCTACTCATGCAGAGTGCGGTTTCGAAACATGGCAAGTACTAATATGAGTTTTTCCGAGTTATATATACTTTTTTTTATGTGATTCAGAAGGCATTATGTTCTCGGGACGAGAAAGCCTTCACACGCCTCCTCAAAGTCACTGCATTAAATATTGAAATTTTCATTTCGTTTCGCCATTTATAAATACGTTTTTACTGAATTCATTTTGTTTCGTTATAATTGAATTGGGTTTAATGAGTTATACAATTTTGTGTGTTCGTTTATTTAGTTTTATGATATTTTTTATTTTTAGGATAACAATCTGACACTGTTACGATTTGAACGTAAGCAATCAGCACCACCCAAGAACACCCATGATACCGCAAAAGTAACCGGTGCGTTTTTAAGGTTTTTAGGATTGGGGATTTGGGGATTTGGAGATTTTGTGATTTGGGAATTTAGGGATTTGGGGATTGGAAAGAGATTGGTCCCCCGGTAAGCTCACTTTTAAACCCTACACAAGCGGGTGAATGAGGTTACCCAAGTCCTGCCGTCCCACATCCCTAATTGCCCCATCTCTAACCAATGAAAATGCCGGTAATGCACTTGTTATCCTTTTGATGAAATAATTGTTCACCATCAGGTAGTGCATTTACAGAGTAGAGAACAATGATATTATAAGTAAAAAGGTGTAGATAGGTTACAAGCGCTCAGCTAGTGATACACTCAGAATACAGGATAGGTACATTAAAATGTGTCTAACTAGCCACACTTTTTCATATTTGTCTCTTTTTTAATCGCGATTTTTGAATCATGCCATCCCACTTTTACGTGTATCATACGATTTATTCATGTGTGTTTAGGAAACCTATCTACACCATTTTACTTGTAATATCGTTGGCAGAGAAGCAGTAGGTTTGACGCAGTTACAGAATATCTACAAATTTTAATGTCGAATGTCCATCAGGCAACTGATACTTGTCAAATAAACCACTTTATATATTTATTTAACATCTATCTACACGGACCTTCAATTAATGGATTGAATTCGAAGTAATTTATAAATTGCACCTCAAGTTGGACGTGGACCACTAGAGTACAGTTTGCTTACAGCTTTCGTACGCTCTTAAAAAGACAGTTACGCGAGGGAATGGACTGTTCTTATTTAAATCCATTTAATTATTGGTTCTATGATGTATATCTATACTAATATAAAGTTATATATACATCATCATCGTATAAAGAGGTCAAATTTGTAAGTTATTATTATTTTATTTATGTAAGTTTATATATTTTGTGAGGGGAAAATCATCAAATGACTTCTCCCGCCCAGGGTCGGGCTGGAGGGAGTGTCAGACTCTTACTGACTAGAAACCCCCCCGTTCCTTCTCCAATTCTGGGCCGAGGTAGCGGTGCGTGGTTGGATTTCCAAAATTCTTTCACTGGCTCCAATGTTTCTGAGTGCTATTGGCTATAAATTACATTTGAATTGCGTATTTTAGTCAAGCTATCTTGGAAAATCGTGAAATGACTTCTCTCACCCAGGGTCGAGCTTGAGGGAGTGTCAGGCTCTTACTGACTAAAAACTCCCGTTCTTGGCCCAGGCCGCTTGTTGCGTTTGACTCTGGCTGAATCTACACTTAATATTACAAACGACACTTAAATTACACTTAAAGCTGAAGAGTTTGTTTGTTTGAACGTGCGAATCTCTAAAACTGCTAGTTCGAATTGAAAAATTCTTTTTGAATTGGTTAGGTTATAAAACCTTACGCTATGACCAATAGGAGTCGAGCAACATTTGAAAAGGCATGGCAGTAGCTAATCTTAAATATTTAGAAAAGGAATTAATATTAAACATCAATGAAATTGAGAAATTATGTTAATTGCAAAAGTGACATTAATTCCAGTTAGTTTTCGGTTTGTTTGAAACACAATTTAATGCTTCTATTTATAAAGTGATCACTAAAGTTTTTGGTAAATGTGTTAGGTAAGTATAAACTTTAAATTAAATAATTTCAATTCAAGCCTGGTTATTCTTAGACAATATTATAGTAAACGCCATTACCTATATTTGGCGCCTTCTATAACAATACGTTAGGTTCCAACGAGTCAAATTTAAAATTTTTTTTCAAATGCCAAAAACGATACTCTTCTATGAAATTATGCCTAAAAAATTTGAGTTATGATGTCAAATAGCTTACTTATTTCTTAATAATAAACTACAAAACGGGGGTCCATTCATTGAGTTTGCCAGTCACCCCCTGCCTGTTTATCCGTATGTATCAATATTGGTTAGGGACAGGGGCCATAGTATTTCCATAGTTTTCATCCACTAGTGCAAAGCAACCCATACCCATAACCCTATCAATTTTTACCACATTTCACAATAGCCCTGCATCAACCAAGGATTGTCCTTGGGTGCACTTTTATAGTGCATACAGGGATAATTGCCGGCTGATATAAAACTGTTCAACGGCCTTTGAGAGTTGGCTCCTCGTACGCCTTCCAAAGGTCCGGGATCCTGTGATCCCGTGAAAGGGAACGAAAAATTTTGTGTATCTATCGATGGATGAATCAAAGCATAGTTATTTTTCAAAATTGTATTATATTGAAACGTCGAACTAATTTATTTTTGACCTAGGAAGCTACCCAATTATCAAGTCTATTGATTTATTGAAAAATCCGAATTACTCTAAATCTCTAATATAGTCGTTACAACAGGGGTTTTATTCATGAACAGCGTACACGGCACTTCGCTTAGCCAACTTTGCTGGGTTCCGTTGTATAGTCTCATTGTGGCTTGAAACTAATAGTTTTTTTTTTAATTACTTATGCATACTTAAATCTTCATTGGTTCGGTGTTGATGTGATGATTTTAATAGTCATTGAAGAGGCAGTTCATTATATAGTAGAGAAATTCACTATTAGCATAGCACCCGTGCGAAACCGGGGCTGGTCACTAGTTTTAATAAATTTTGTATATTTCACGATAGCTACTACTATTACGTTAACCTTTATTATCTAAGGGTGAGTTGCACCATTTAACTTTAACGATAAGATAGCCGTTATCAGCTGTCAAATCGACGAACTGACCAATAGGAGGCCGTTTCATGGCTTCCTATGGTTATGGTTTGGTTAAAGTTAAATGGTGCAACTCACCCTAAGTAGTTAAAACACTTTATCAGATCGTCTATCCACCTCAATCACGTAAATACGAATTTTTTTTCTATATCTGAAAGAACTCCCAAGCTACAACTACCAGGCTCCCAGAAACAATAACAATTCTCGAACGCGCAAACCCGTGGCAACAGCATTAATTAATACGACAAAGGCGCATGTCACTCCGTGAATGACTGCCCGTAAAACTGTGTTGATGTTTCGTCAAACGACATTCCCTCGTAAAAGGTGAATCAAACTGAACGGTTGGACCAAAACAATATGGCCGCTCTCTGAAAACATAATATTTTACGATATTTATGAAAAGTTTCGTCCTCATTTTTAATTTATAAAGTTTCCGTTGGTTTTGATGGTGACACTCTTTTTATTGAGTTTTTAAATGATTATGTTAGGACTGTGGACATTTAGATTGTTTTAAATTGAAGTGGATTTTTTTGTCTCACCATTAAAATATTGATATTTACTTTCATCCAGGTATGACATTTGTCTAACCATTAACAATCTAATGCCATTACCGAATTCGTTACATGATTTAAAATTATTCTACTTATTATTCAATATTATATTGTGTATTTATTAAATAAAATAATATTGAAAAATATCTATAGTTTCTACTTCTTCTATTCTATCTATAGTTTTTATTATTTATTCTGAAACATGATAATAGTCTATTAAGTCATATTAAGGTCGGTTACACGCTTGTAACTCCTTCTTCTGTTGCGGGTGTCCATAGGCGACACCGATTGCTTACTATCACGATATCCGTCCTCAAATTTTTCGACCGCTTTATTAAAAACGAAGTCAAATATTTCATGATAAGGTCGAACCAAGGACCTAATATTTAACAATTAGACCAGATTTCATTCCGCCAATATCGAAGGAGATACATAATATTGTAAATATTCCTTGCCCCTTTAAGTATTTCTAGCCTCCTGCTTACCATATTTTCAATAACATCTTGTAGTTGTATGGTAATGTACGCAGAGATAGCCTTCGTATTTATATAACAGGGCACAAACAATATCTAGGTAACCTTTGCCTTTATAGAAGTGCTTGCTATAATTGACCCTTTTTCTACGCGTTTTGTGAATTGTTGCTTAACCTTTCGATCATGGTCATTCAAGACACAATATAGGAAAAATAGGTGCGCGAACGTCGGCGTTCGCTTGGATTTCGATGAAACAAAAATTAAAAGACTGCTGATAAAGCTGGAAACAGCCTGATGATTATGATAAAAAATGACAAACTAATTTTATGTCGTAAAATTAAATGAAAATTATAACAACATGCACGATGGAAGGCATGTGATAACGGTCGAGTACAGTAAGAGAGTTTTGGTAAAGAATCTCAGCCGCGGTGCTACCGAAGCTACAAGCCATATATTTAGACGGTGACATTTATAGACGGATAGACAGAACTAACCAGCGATAAATCCTAATATAAAACTAGGTCGGCAGACTAAAAGCGAGATGTGTTAAGTTTGTCGCTAAGTAAAATCGATGAACAGATTTGGAGATATTTTTTGGTAAATACCAGGTATGGATTGATTGGAGTTGGAGGTGAATAAAATGAATTAGATAACGTCACGTTTATGCATCTTAGAAAAAGTTTATAACCTTTTTGGTAAATAAATACCAAGTAGGTGTTGATTGGAGGTGAATAAAATTAATAAGATGACGTCACGCTTACATATCCGAAAAAGAGTTTTTAATCCTCTCCGAGCTTATGGCGCGTAGCGTATCCTGCGTCCCTCAAAGACCCAATCGGGGTGCTGATCGCCTACTATCAGATCAGACCAGATCCATTGCCTGTATCACATAAAAAATAGATTGTATATAATACTACTTATTATCAACTACGAGCTCCGTAACCATGCACCGTGTAGGTCAAATTTGGTTTTCTGCCAACTGCAACGAACCTTACTTCACCAAGCAGTTGCACTTAGAATCATTCAAACAACGAGGAAGTCAACTACTTAATTATTATATTCATTATTGGAAAACATGCACTTTTCAAAACATGTCCTATTCTGGAGTGTGTCCTAAGCCTGTGCCAAATTTCATCCAGACCCGTCCAGCCATTTTGGCGTAATTGAGCAACAAACATTCAAACATCGTAACTTTCGCATTTATAATATTAGTAAGCTAAAACATAAGGTCTGCAGTGCATTTTCCGTTGGCGTTTAAACTCGACACGTTCAAGAGACGTGAGAAGGCAGTACAAGTGCGCTAAATTGAATCCTGTTTAATTTAATAGCCCCGAAATTGGCGCAGTCCTCTTTAGTTACTGTTTAGTAAAAGAGGGACATAGTTTTAAATCAAATAATGCACGTGAGTGAGACTGGAGTAAAAGTGTGCCCTAAGACAGTAGAAGGATAACCGTTCATCATAGAATCTAAAGAGATTATAGACCTTAATATTATAAAGCTAAAGAGTATGTTTGTGTGCTTTGTTTCAACGCGCGAATCTCCGGAATTGGTGGTTCTATTTTAATAATTGTTTTTCTGTTAGATAGTTGTATTTTGTATTAGTGTTTATCAAGGAAGCCTATCTTACTAATATTACATATAAATGCGAAGGTTACGATGTTTGGATGTTTGTTACTCAATCATGCAAAAAACGGCTGGGCAGATCTGGATAAAATTTGGCACAGGCATAGGATACACTCTGGCTAGAACAAAGGCTACTTTTTATCAATATACGAGCCGAGCAAAGGATGACACTGTAAGATAATAGCTCGTTTAAGAGAAATAAAATTAAAAATTAATTTATCCAGTTAAAGGCAAAAATGTATTTATTTAATGTCTGATATCTTTGAGATTTACGTTCAGAGACCCAATTATCTAAAAAAAAGGAAGAAACAAACAAATAATTCGAGCACAAAAAAATGCGGGTCTTAAATTAAGTCAAAATATCGATAACCAAGAACTGAATAATCAATTCGACTGACTCTAACTAGGAAAAATTCGATCACAACGTACATTATCTAACAAAAAAAAGCACTTTTATTGAGAAGGGAAAGTTTTCTAATGACTTCTCCCGCCCTGATTTAGGCAGATGAAGTGTCAGACTCTTACTGACAAAAAGCCATCCCGTTCCTTATCCTGCGTCAAGCCTTGACCACGGTTCATTCCTACGCCTGCACTTACAATACCAGCTGCACGCATACATATCCACATATGCCCCATAGATATAATTAAGTACGTAGCAACATCAAAATTCATGTATAAATTAAAATGTAACTGTAAACTTTATTGTACTTAGCTTTTAAAGTTATGGGTACTAATTCCACGTGGCTTACTGACTAGAGGAACTCAATTATGTCACTGTACTGGGATGACTTTGCAACGGAAACCCAGACTAGGACAAAGTCTACTACTTTCAAGCGAGTTACTTATTACAGGACATTGTAACTTTTCCGTTTTAATGTCGATTAAAATGCATTTTTTCTAAACTATGTTGTGTGTTTTGGGGCTCGAGTGGTGTGTGTTCGAAACCTGGTTAGTACTAACCAGGTTTGTTCAGGTTTGATGTGAGTTTTCCGAGGTATATCTACTTCCCAAGTTTATTTAGACTCCATTGGCAGACGGTGAAAGAAAAATATCGCCAGGAGATCTGAACTTACAAGTTCTGATTATAAGTCGAAAATATCACCATCGTAAGAATCGCCAAAAAGCATGGTGATCAATGGACTAACCTTCTCCGTGTAAAAAAAGATCTTGCTCAGCAGCGGGAACTTATACGCTGATGATTATAATGATTTCAATAGGTATAGGTATGTACGTTAACGCAACTACAGCAATAGTTCTTGTATAGGTAATTTGTGCACTTACATATTATATTATTGTTTCTTTTGTATTTGTGATATGACTGTAATTTCCAAATATTTAACGTAAAAAATATACACTTCAAATATTGTTTTAACGCCTAACCAACTTTGAATAGCAACCAGTCACATATATATTACACAAAACTTTTGATTATGTAAATACTGTCAGGCGCTTATATAGAACTTAGCATAAACTAGAAGCAATCTAGGCTCCAACCATCCTAGATTACAATTATGTGCGGTAACCATGACCGATATTGCATAACTGTTCAAGTTTGACCTAGTAATAACGACAGCTGTTTATTTATTTTATTTAACCCTTGTATTCTAAAAGATGTCCCATAATAAGTATCTACTTCGTTAGTCAAAATATTATGTACTTACTTAATCACAGTATACATACCTTACTATATAATATATGTATATAGTAGACTTCTTTAAAGTAAAGATAAAAATTGAAAGTGAACGCCTTTACAGAGCTTATTTGAAATCTAAAATATAAATATTCGTTTTAAATGACTATACCCAGATTCTTAAATCAATAAAAAACCCTGCTTACCCCAAGCAGGGTTTTTTATTGATTAGAGCAACAGACTAGCAGACAAACAGCTTATGTCAGCATTCAGCGCCCATGGACACATTCACACCAGAAGATTAACAACTGTGTTCTCAGCCTTTTGGGGATTAGAAATTTGAGAAAAGGAGAGGGAGTAAGGTTTAGTAGACCTCTGGTATTAAACATGGCGGAACACAAAGCAAGCGTTGTTCCACGCCTGTTTTCTGTGAAGCCCTGGCACACTAGTGAAAGCATACGACCTATGACTCGCCGGCTCACCCATTAATCGTGTAAGCTATTATAAATTCACTATCGTATGTAACTATCTTGTTAGGAAAGGTTTATTTGCTTACGTCCAATGCATTTATGTGCTTGTACAAGGTAGATACAACAGGAGTAGGTATCAGGAAAAAATTAATTCAGTTACAAAAGGCAATCATTACATTTGAACGTTGTGCCTGGTTTCACCCCGGTTGCGCAGGCCCAATTGTACGTACCTACTGAAACATAGCCCTCTCGTTTATACAAATGTATGTTATAAAAGTCAGTATTATTTTTTATAGTATAAGTCGGCAAACGAAAGGACGGATTACCTGATGGTAAGCAATCGGCGCCGCCCATGGACACCCGCAACACCAAAGAAGTTACGAGTGCGTTGCCGACCTTTTGGGGATAAGGATCTGGAAGGGATAGGGGATGGGTAGGGATTGGGCCTCCGGTAACCTCACTCACACGGCGAAATACAACACTGTGGGTTGTTTCACGCCGGTATTCTGTGAGGCCGTGGTAAATAGAAGAAAGAAAGAAAGAAAGAAAGAAAGAAAAACCGTTTATTACGCCACGACATATAAAAGGAATACAGGTACACATTAAATTAATAGTAAATATTAAATGTTTCACTTCTTGATGGAAACTGTTCAAGTGTTACCTTTAATCAAGTTAAATTTAACAACAGTTATATATTAATATACATATAGTGTTTACTTATGTTTGATTGTTACGTTTCAGCTGAAAAATCAGCAACAGTAATAGTTTCAGAACTAGTTTCAGGTGAGAATGTAAAATGCTGAAAAGCTTTTCACATTTTGTTGGTACAGCTCAGCCGATAACTTCATGTGGGACGCAGTTTCAGGCTGACACGCTGAAACTTTCGGTCATTGAAATACATATATTAATCGCACTGATTCGGTGTTGGAAGGCTTAGATGTTATTAATTGATGACCTATGTAATATCTTGCTCATCATGCTTGCCAATAAGTTAGTCGTTCTTCTCCATTCGAAACTACAATTTGGAACGAGCCCCTAGCTTCACTGACGAACAGACTGACAGACTACTGTTCTCTTTTGACGTTTCAAAAGTACCTATTTATGGTTTAGTTGGAATAAATGATTTTGATTTGTTTGATTTGATTTGTTAGAATGTATGTACATGAATATATTCCACCACAAAATTCTTATGTACCTACAATATAAGTAAATAAAGATATGCAGATAACATCGTAAATCACATAAAGCGAAAAGCTCAATAAATTAAAAAAATATATTTAAAGGGGGATAAGGTGTTTCGGGGATTTGGGGATTGGGAAAGGGAACTATTGGTCCTCCGATGACCTCACTCTCACTCACGGCGAAACAGAACGCTATGGTGAATAAAAAGTAACACACTCATAACAGACCACACGATCAAGACATGCAATTAAACAAAATTCTAAAATGTCACAAGAAGGCCAGACTCAAAAACAGAAAAAAAACAGAAAGCCGACTCAATCATTCAAAAATCTACCTAAAACTTACTTGCAATATTGACGAAAACCGATCGGCGATCACAAAACACAATTTTATCCTCCACTACCGTATAAAGTGAAACATTTCAATACAAAACTGTTCAGAGATAAGTTAGAAGAACTACTTTATCCACAAATACACGTAAAACCAACCCTCACACGACTCTAAATATGAATCTACATTTTAATACACACACGATATTAAATTTAGTAACTCCAGCAACTCATTATACGCTGGAAATTGCTCAAAAACCGTCAAATCCGATGAGAGGTTCTCCTTTACCGGGTATGATAACCGGGAGGCGGGCGTGTCTCACCGGCGACCCGGCGACCCGGTGACCGGGTGTCTATGACCGCATGACCGGGTCGCAGCCTGACCCGGTTACCATGCAGCCGGGTATGCACTCCCCGCGCCTGCATGCCGCGATTGATTCACTACAATATGAAACCGCCCTTTTGTCGAAGGAATGTATGTCGAGGTGCCTCTACCGTTTAATATTTGGTTCTTATGTAACTCGCTCAGTTAACAGAATTCAGGATAACTTTGGTTTTTTCAGGATATAATTGGTACAACCACATTTTAAAGGTATTTTTAAAGCGCTATTAGACTAACGTACTACTGGAAAAGTACAATGATTTGCATTTCAATGATCTATGAAATCAGCGGGTCGTGCTCTGATTCTTTCTTACTTCACATCACAATAGTTTTAAAACATTTGTAACTCTATAAATTGTTGACACGGTGACACCAGTTAAAGAAGTAAACGCAGGAAAAATTGAATAGGTATCAAATACTATTTTATTTCTTACTAAGAATCAACTTCACAAATGTTCACGTTATGACAAACACAAAACGACTTCAAAATGTAAGTATATATATAAATTACGAGACGCTTATCGAATTAATACTTGGTGTCCTTCGAGATGGAACTATCGAACGTGCCAACTTCATCAAACATGTTACAAGCAAACTTTACTTTCGTGTTTCTCTTCAAATCACTTTCGAAATCATCGTATTCTAAGTCAGAGAAGCCTGTGACGTTGTCAAATACCACCGGAGGAGTGACACAGATACTCTTTATAACATATTTCATAACCCTCTTCATGCTATTTAACTCCTTCTTCAATTTACTCAACAGACTGCACTTGGATTCGAGTAAACACTTCATTTTCTCGTTGTCTAGATTTAAGGCTAAGTTTCTGCTCTGCGTGTCCAATTCTCTCTGGTTTGCTGCGTCCAGCTGCTGCTTCATTTCTTTTACTATTGCCAAGAATCCCTTCCGAGACCTCACCAGTGCGTTCTTCGTTGAATTCAGTTCAGACCGCAGTCTATCAACTTCTTCCTGTAATCTCTTTGTCATTGTGTCGTCCTGGTACTCTGGTATTCCTGCTCCTTTTTTCTTACCTTTAGGTACTTCTTTCACTATAACTTCTACAGCTGTTGTATTATTTCTAAAAACCTCATAGGATGTCCCAGGGTCCGAACTAAGATGATCAGTCTTTATATTCTTGTTTCGCAAGGCGAAACTCGAAAACATTTCTTCAGAGAGCGACATTTTAGCTCTGTAGGGCTCAGTCATTGAAGCTATATATTTGATATACTTCTAAACACTTGTATTTTACGCTAAATTATAAAATGTGGCTATTGATGTATTTTTTGTTTTTGTTTTGTTCAAATCGTCGACTGTCAAAAGTGATGAGCCAAAATCAAAGAGTGTGATATTTTTTAGAAAAAAGGTTAAGGTTTGGTTTATACCGCTCATTTGAGTCTCTTAAAACCTTACCATAATGATATTTTTCCACGGAAAAGGTTTATCATCCAAAGTAATAAGTAACTTTGATAAAATATGAGCATCGTTTAATCCTGTTACAAAATCGAATAGGCTCTGAAACTACTTGACCGATTTAAGAAACCTCTTTCTCTGCTCAAAAGTTACACTTTAAACCGTGAACATAGACTATAAACTACGTCAGTAAAACCGCAAGGCATAGCTATATAGTATGTGAGTATTCTGGAAAATAATTTTTGAAGAAGATAGGTAATATTCTCTTAATTAAGAGAACACGTAATAGTATTATGATGATTCAAAATGTTTTTCTTTATTATATAGCAAAATCAGAATTATTTGGCCGGCAACGCACTTGTAGTAATTCCTTTGATATTACAAGTTCCAATGGGCGGAGCTGATTGCTTACCATCAGGTAATCCGTCTGCTGTCATGGGTTGGAAATTCCGAGCGTAAGAACCAATAGACCACCACAGACGGGGCCCTATAGGGCTGTTGTTCAGCCGGCGTTGCGGGGTAAGCGCAATGAGGCAGCGCGACCTCGGCCCAGAGCAGGAGAAGGAACAGGGGGGTTTTTAGTCAGTAAGAGTCTGACACTTCCTCCCGCCCGGCCCTGGCCGAGAGAAGTAATTTGATGATTTGCCAGTAAAAAAAAAATATTGTGTTGTAATTTATAATGTATTACAGACAATATCTACAAATACTCGTTATATTATTCCCGTGTATAAGCAGGTACGTATACCTACATATACTTTAATCATCAATATACGTTAATAAGCGTGGGGTTTTTTTCTCAAATGGAAATAAATCAGATCTGATGACGTAAAGAATGGAAGCAGTTATTACATGACCAAACGACCACGACTTTTGTAATTGGTTCTGCTTGATTTGAGGAAAAAACATAAATTAAAATAGCAGTTTTAACTATACGAAGAAAAATAATGAAGAAAAAGTATTTAGTCGACACGTGACTCTTTATGGGATAGGTCTGCAAACGAACAGACTTATTACCTCATGGTAAGCAATCGATGCCGACCGTGAGCAATCGTTACACAAATGCGTTGCCAGCTTTTTGTGAGTTATAAGGGATTTAAGTCTCACTCACACGGAGAAACACAGCGTAAATTAGGAGTGATTTCACGCCGCTATTCAGAAAGGCCTTGGTATCACTCCGGTCGAGCCGACTCAAGCTTAGCTCTCCCACATTTGTCTTTGAGAGATGAATGTATACGAATGAGTGATTTTAAAATAACAGATATGTACGTAACAGATATGTATGTACGTCATGCTTCGTCACCACCCAAAGGATTATAGAGATAGAAGAATAAGATAGTAAAAAACTCACATTTTGCCAACGAATTTTTAAAATTTTCATCATGTTCATTCAATAAATTATTATTTGAAATTCATAAAGTCTTACTCAAGACTCTTCCTCTTTTTCATTGATCCCACCAACAAGACTAATTTACAATTAGATATACTCACTGTTCAATTCAACTCAACCTACTGAATAACAACCAACACTAAGTACCTATCGACGAACAAAATTTATTCATTACCTACACTTACATACTGAAGGCAAGCCAAGCTAAGCTCTAACTAGCTCCTGGTGCCCTAGTACTCTTTACCGTCCGAGTGGCGGACCACCGGCCCGAATGATTGCAGCCGCGCTCACCTATCAATTACCCCGATACCGGTGAACGACGGTGAACTTCAGAAAATTCACGAGAAAAATATGTTTTTCCTGCATAATATTTTTTACTTAATGATATAACTTGGTGGTCATGTGGAAATAATGCCTTTTTGCTGCCAGCTAGCATGGCTAAGTCAAGTTTTTCACTAGCGACCCGCCCCATTTTTTCAGACGAGTACAATGTTGATACTACATTTCTTTATAATTTAATGAATTTTAATTAATACATACTCGTATAAAACTTTTTCTTCCACCACTCTATCTATTAAAAATACCACATCAAAATTTGTTGCATACTTTTAAAGACTTAAGCATACATAGGGATATAGGGACAGAGAAAGTGACTTTGTTTTAAGTGATGGGGATATCATTTTTATCATCATCACATCAGCCAAAAGCAATCCATTTCTAAACATAGGCATCCGCCCAAGAGTGCCAGATCTCCCGGTTGACCTGCATACCGTCTTATACTTATAACATTACTGCTGTAACTAAGACCCCTAGGAATAGAAACAATACAAGCGTAACCATACAACATTATCCAAGACAATTTCTTAAATTATAACTTTTTTAGATGTTAAACCTACATATGTTAGCTATCTAAAAAATTCATTTTCAAATCACGACTTGAGAAAAAACTCCTTAGTACCCACAGAGCAACGCCTAAATCGAACCACAATTTCTAAAAATCCATTAAAAACGGCATTTTCTAAATCCCCCACCGGAATGCAGGGAAACTAGATCGCAGTCTACATCTTCGCTTTAAAATATTCGCCCTAGTACTTTGAACCCTTGTTCGATTCAAAATCAATAGGTAGTGACCTAGTTCCCAACGGCCACTCGATCTGTGCAGTCCAAAAGGTCCATTAAAGTACTCGACGACACCAATATGGTTACGAACATGGCTCCCAATGTCCATTGTGTGGACTGAACAGCTTTCACCAACTTGGCAAGCTGTCATAACTCGGAATTCAACATATTTGCTTGAGGTTTGAACAAACTATTCGAATGTATGTTAACATTGAATTCGTTTCAATTGTCAGCGGAAACTTTGCTTTTAAAGCCATCAGCATAACATCAAGGCTTTTTATTCCCCAGTGTAGAGTGCATTTCTTTTATGTTTTAAAAGAATCGATATAAGTGCATATTATTCGGTTAGACAAACTTTTCGTCACTAATAAGTTCCATGTTATAATAATGAAACATATACTTCAATGAAACATAATTTTATTTTATTTAAATAAATCTACAAATAAGATATTTGCAAAAAATTGACAGACCAGTCAGTCAGACAACTCCTAATTACTAACTAAAGAAGCAAAACAATATCTTTTCAGCTGAAATTTTTATTCCGAAACAACTTTTAATTATTTGATGTACCTAATATTAATTTAGTATCAGTTTTTAAACTACAAAAAAGTACTTATATTTATTTATGCCTATAAAATCGTAAACGAAGCAGTCTAGATTCATTAATCCCAATGCAATGATGTTTCAATGTCTCAAAACTAAGCTTTAAAAGCAATCCGAGTGTGTACAAATAGTAGGAAGCCAAATATTTCTCGACATATAGTTGTTGTTTGTATGCAGCTGCTGTAACCCGGTTTCAAGAGTACATTCAACGCCCTAGATCCGCGGCCTCGCTGCCAGCCCTCACAATACCTAGGCACCTACCTAGTATACCTAGCTTTATACACTCTAATGTATCTCAGCGGATAGCTATTCTGTTTTGTTTGTTCAAAGGTTTTATTAAAATGTTTGTATGTATATGTGCCTTGTTTTTATAATAACTATACTCTGTGGTTCGAAACTAGTAGAGCTTTTCTCAATATATACACGTGAGTAACCCGCGATTTTTTGTTTAATTTTGTATATGTGCCGTTGATTTTACGGTTGTTAATGTAAACTATTGTTGTGTATGAAACGGAGAATTGGAAGTTTGAAAAATGTGTGGGAATGGGCCGGCTCGACCGGAATGATACCACGGCCTCACAGAAAACTGGCGTGAAGCAACACTTACTCCGTGTGAATTAGGTTACCGAAGGCACAATCCCTCCCCCGCCCCCTCACCCTCACCCTAAATTAATACAACTCCTTCAGTATCCCTGGGCGGCGCTGGTTGCTTACTACCAGGTAAACAGTCTGCTTGTTTGCCGACATAAGTTTTCATGGCATAAGCCTGGAAACGAGTAGATGGATAGTCTTTATGGTAAGCAATTGGTACTCATAGACTCTTGCAAAACCATATATATAAGTAGTACAGCTATAAGTAGTATGTTGTTAGGTTTGGCGAGGAGAAATGGGCCTCACTCGGCCAAATATAATGCAAGGGGACATGAGTCTTTGGGGTCAATATGCTCATGGGGTCTTTAGTCAGTAACGTAAGTCTGACACGCCCTGTCGCCTCATCCTGGTTGAGAGAATTTATATGATGTATTCTCTCCCACAAAAAAATTCAATATAACGAAAGCGTTGTTTCACACTATCCTGAGACAGAAGTCTCCCTCCGGTCGAGGTATGTATGTAAACAAATATATGTATAAGCATGACTTTTTTTATGGTATAAGTCGGCAAACGAGCAGACGGATTACCTGATGGTAAGCAATCGGCGCCGCCCATGGACACCCGCAACACCAAAGGAGTTACGAGTACGTTGCCGGCCTTTTGGGGATAGGGGTTGGGGATATAAGGATCGGGAAGGGATAGGGGAGGGGGAGGGATTGGGCCTCCGGTAACCTCACTCACACGGCGAAACACAACGCTGTGGGTTGTATTCTGTGAGGCCGTGGTATTACTCCGGTCGAGCCGACCCATTCGTGCCGAAGCTTGGCTCTCCCACACTAGAAAATAACTGTTGAACTAGATCTCACGGTCGTTAAATTCATAATCTCGGTTTTTGTAAACAATTTCAGTAAATGTTTATTTAGTTTATGTTCCAGCTAGGTGGAATGACGACAACCGCTGGGTTGGCTGCCAGTGGTTGGATGAGAAGTGCTGAACATCGAGCTCAGTGGCGTGCAATTGGGAAGGCCTATGTCTAGCAGTGGACGACAACAGGCTGATGATGATGAACTGATTAATCTGGTAATGTGCCAGATGTACAAGGTAGCTTACCCTGAATTTACTGATATCTTTTACTTATGGTAGACGGATCTACGGGTGTCGAACTTGGGTAGGTCGCGGCTCGACCAAAACCAGACCTGAGCGTAAGGTACGTCGCGTACCGTGCCTACCTCATAGAGTTATCAGGACCACCACAGATCCACAAGGCCGACGTTCAGCCGGAGTTGTGGGTGCAAGTTCATACAATGATATTCCGTGGTCCAGGACAAAAGAGATACGGGGTGGATTTTAGTCAGTAAGACATTGCCTCTCGGGTGAGGGTGGGAGAAGTCATAGTATAAATTGAACCCATGCCTTTAAAAATTAAAAATTTGTAGTGAACACGTAATGCGCTTTCATTTGAAACCCCCACTGGAGCATATTTATAGACATTCGGTAACATCTGGTACAACAGACACACAGACAGACACGTCAAACTTATAAAAATTGTTGTTTTTCTGACCTACAAGTCATAACCTTTCATTTGATACCCCACTTGAGCATATTTGCAGACATTCGGTTTTCCTTCCCCACTTTAACCACCCATAACCATTAAAGGCTCAATCGATTTTCATCAAACATGTCTAAGAACACTAAAAAGAACTGTAATACAAAAAAAAACTAAATTGAAATCGGTTCATTCGTTCAGGAGCTATGATGCGACAGAAAGACAGACAGACACGTACTTATAACACCCCTCTTTTTGCGTCGGGGGATCAAAAAAAAGGAAATTTTTCTAACTGTATATGCCTACGTCATTGGATTCCACGAGTGACGTTAAGCTGCCGTGTTTACGTACTTAATATTAATCAACCTTTGTTGTAGCATTCGAAATCAATTTATTTTTATTAATCAATTTTGGTTCAATGTTTAGCTGATATGACTACAACGATAGTAGCATAACATTTACCATTAACCCGTTAATAATCCATTACATTTACTGTAATACACTTTGAGCTGGTATAGGTTGAATAGCTGAAGATAATCGCGCCCCGTGATGTAGGTGGGCTCTTTTTAGGGGTGGAAAAACATTCGATGACGATCACACTGAATGGGGTGATGACGAGTGGCAGACTTTTACTGACAAAAAATAACACAGTTACTGCTTCGACGGCCTGGTTATTGCGCTTGTGCGCTTGTACCACAAATTGTTGTTCCGGGTTTGGGTGGAATATACATAAATATGTATATATGAAATTGTATGTTTGTAAATGCACCCAAAAAACGGGCGAAAACAACGTCATCGCGAAGGCTGATTTCGTCCACCGTAGTTAAAGTAAAACCTTGACAGAGTGCTTTTTTGGTGATGGGAAAATCATCAAATGACTTTTCCCACCCTTAGTGTCAGACTCTTACTGACTAAAAACCCCCCTGTTCCTTCTATTGCTCTGGGCCGAGGCCACGGTGCCTCATTGCGCTTACCCCGCAACCCCGGTTGTTAACAGAGAGCTAAAGTTGTCGACATAGCACCTCGGTAGAAATATGATCCTTCAGAGAGACTCAAAGCATAGCCCTTTCCATAAGAAAAAACACTAGAGAGTGTGGGTTTAAAAAAAACTATAGGATACAACATATCAATTTTTGCCATAACGCAAGCCATACATTAAATGTATCAACATATTTCAATTTTCACATAACAAATACTGATTTTATCGAATCGTAGTAACCTAATCCGCAATAACTAACCGTGTCCGACAATTATTCGGTTCACGGTCTAAAGCCGTGCCGTAACGGGACGGACAAGCCCCGGATAACCCCCGGACAGCCGGACCAATCGGCGGAATTGATAGAGATTACCAAACTTACATAATTAAAGGGTTTACACCGATTTTGTGATTAACAATACGATAGCCTAGTTTATGACCGTCGATGTATTGTTTCAGAATTGTAACCATAGTTTTTGTCTAGCTTTCATTTTCGCACGGAATTATTTGATACTATATAGGGTAAGATAAATTTTTAAAGACTGTTTTTTTTTTCTCTAAGACTGATCTTTTTGGGGGGATACTTCCCCTTCATACATTGACAGTGACAGTCTACTGTACTACGGAACTTTTCTAATAATAATACCTACGGTTGTCAGACGGGTTATAGAAATCATGTTATCAGAGAGCGGTATTGCTCAGTTGGTTTTTTAATATATACTGCCTTAGTCGGCTCTTACGAGACTTGCAGGAAGAGTAAATATTAAAAAAAAAGTTGCCACACCTTAGGATTATCATAGCATAGCATAGGATTCTCCTATGTCATGATTGCGTGACTTGCGTGTCGGGTTTGTTTCGGTTTTATTTCGAAACAACAGTTTGTGGATCACGTGTTGGTTCGTGCGAGAATCGAACCCGTGTCACGTAGCGCAGCAGCCAGTTGCCCAGCCGCTGCTATCAAAATGCAATGCCGTCGCCTTATCGAGAATTTTTATTCTCACCACCCTTTTCCTTCTTCTGCTTCGAGCAGACCGCGACAGATTTACACCCACAACGAGTTTATCTTTTATAGTATTGTGTAAATCGCACAAATAATTATTATGTGCGAAAATCAACTACTCGACACTATAATGCCCTGGTAGTTTACCTCTCCTCTTCACGTAACAAGATTCATTGACCATGACAGTAAGTAATCATGAATGGAACTACAATTATACTGATATTAGTCATCTTTATGATCTCATGATTATATGTAGGTAGACTGAGTCACACACTTTGATTTACATTGAACCTTTTTTTATAAGGTATATAAATAAGTAACTGTTTTTTTATGTGATTGGTCGGCAAACGAGCATGCTTATCACCTAATGGAGGCAATCGGCGTCGCACATGGACGCTCATGATTTCAGACGAGTTACGTAGTACGTTAGTTAGTTAGTTGAGTAGGGAATGTTGATGAGGATTTGGGTTTGGGAGGGAAGGATCACATAAACATTTCATGTCTCGTCGCCACTTATTTACAAATTACGGTAAGTAAGGGTAGCTCGCTGCTCGACCAGAACGAGACCCGAGCGTACGGCGCGTAGTGTTCCACGCGCGCCTCAAAGTACCAGTAGGCCAGTAGGCCATCACAGACAGGTCTCCAAAGGGCTGATATTCAGCCGGGATTGCGGGGCAAGAACAATGAAACTACGCGGCCTCGGAGCAGGAGAAGGAACAGGGTGGTTTTTAATCAGTAAGAGTCTGACACTCCCAAGAGGAGAAGCCATTTAATGATTTTGCCCTCACAAAAAAGGCTAAGCTAAACGCTTACATCATATATCAACATGAGTATTAATACTTAAGCCGGAGTTCACAACGCAAGAGTAATAAGGTATCGCGGCCCTGGCCTGGAGCACTCACACCCGGGGCAAGAGAGGTCATTGAATGATATTACCCGCTTAAAAAAACATAAGTATCAATTCATGGGTAGTCAGCAATATAAAGGCAGGTTACTTATCTGTGGTTAAACTCATTCAAAATGAAAAGTATTGAGAAGCAATTATTATATTACTCTTGAGCTCAAGTAGGTAGGTAAGTAAATCCAAATCCAAACTATTATTAATATTATAAATGCGAAAGTAACTTATCTGTCTGTCTTTTCTTCACGCCTAAACTACTGAACCGATTTCTGTGTAATTTGGAACAGACATAGTTTGGCACTCGAGAAAGGACATAGAATAGTTTTTATACCAAAAATCTGCAGGAAGTCGTTATTGCACGCGAACGAAGTCGCGCAAAAGCTAGTCAATTAATTTGTTTTTCCTACATAAGGGCATTCATTTACGTTTACACGACTAAATAAACAGTAGGAAACGGATGATAGGTAGGTACGTATGAATGCGAAAAATTTACTACAAGTACATAAATATATATTTTTTTTGTTTCAGCGCATCTACAATAAGACATAACATTTATAGGAAACTATGGCTTTTAGGCAATGCTCTAACCTTCTAATGCTGTAACCTTCTCCGTATGAGAAGAGACCTTTGCTCAGCAGTGGGCACTTATAGGCTGATGATGATGATGATGGCATTTAGAAGTACTTAAGGTTATATAATTTGTTCCGTTGCTTTGACAAAATATACAATGTTCTCACATAAACCTAAACCGACTAAATGATGTAACAAAAATTAATTGTGAAATTGATGGAAAAATTATAAGTAACCATGGAATTTCTTGCTCGTTCTTCTCCAGAGGAATCTACACTAAAGGACAAAAGTGACTGACAAAAAGTTGAAATTTTTGGTATTTATTTCTTCGTTTGTTAAAATTGCCTATTGACTATGTGCGCGACAGTGGCGACGCGTAGCGTTTACAACATTTGCGGAAGCTGTCAAATAATAACAATGTAAACATTATAATATTATTTACAAATATAAATAAAACCGAAGATTAAAATAGTATGGTTGACATTGTTTAAGTGCAATTTATTCAATAGTTTTACTTTAAAATGAATATAATAATAAAAACCGACAGCTGATTATCCGCATTTGTTTCCAATTTCTGCCGCGTTGTGCGCTGCGGTCGTTATCTGTCCGCCACTACTCGCTTTGCACATAGCCAAAAGTGGTATGTATATTAAATTATGAAATAAATGATTTGACATTGACTTTTAACTTTTGTCTTAAGTAAATAATAAAAGGACCATTTGTAGAAATCTTCGTTGCGCAACAAGCGTTCCGTATACGCTAGAACAAGCTAAAAAAAATTTTTTCGATCAACAAATACTCACTCGATTTCTTAATTAGTGGTCGCGGGGAAATATACGATATATTTCATTAAGGGACGGATTGTGCACGCACAGCTGTAGTCACGTGGACGGGTCACATTGCACGCCACATACGATGGCCCGCGCCTGCACGGGGCACCTTCGTAACACCAGTCGCAAACCTCCAGCTAAGCTAAAATAACGCTAAGTTAGAATAATTTAAAAACGTTTTCGTACTTCCTTTTTTTATGGCATAAGTCGGCAAAGGAGCAGACGGATTACCTGGTGGTAAGCAATCGGCGCCGCCCATGGACACCCGCAACACCAAATGAGTTACAAGTGCGTTGCTGGCCTTTTGGAGATAGGGGTTGCGGATAAAAGGATCGGGAAGGGATAGGGGAAAAGGAGGGATTAGGGCTCCGGTAACCTGCAAAACACAATGCTGGGTTGTTTCACGCCGGTATTCTGTGAGGCCGTGGTATCACTCCGGTCGAGCCGACCCATTCATGCCGAAGCTTGGCTCTCCCACACTTCTTATGCTACCCTAGTCCTCAGCCAAAACTGGTGGTGGCTTTACTCAGGACATGATCATCATTATCAACAGCCTATAACTGCCCACTGCTAAGCCAAGGCCTTTTCTCAAACGGAGAATGTTTGAGCATTAATCACCACGCTTGATCAAGGCAGGTTGGCTATTTCAAACTTACAATTAGAAATATGTCCAGGTCCAGTCCAGGGTTCCTCACGATTGTTTACTTCACCGTATGACAGTGGTGTCTAAATTATCTTAGACAGTACATGATATAACTCTGAAAAACTCACATTGGAACTCAGAGAACACAGTCAGGACGTCTTTCAGGAAAAAGTGTTTGTTTTGTATTTTTATTTTTTTTGTTTTTTAAATTGGGATTTTCTCCTGGGTTGTAAGTGCGCTATCAAACATACGATTTCAAACACCCACCCACGACACGTTGCGCGGCAGCAAGTTGCCCAGCCACCGCGCCAACCGTGCAGTCAAAAGTGTGTGTGCTTTGTAAGGGTTCTAGTGGCCCTCCTCTGTGATGGTACAATGGCTCTTTAAGGAAAGAGCCGCGTCGTCCCAATTTACCAGGGTCTGGTTCTGAGTGCCTGGTGCGGGTTTGTCTTACATTAACACGATCAACATGATTGTAAAGTTTCGTACTCCGATGGACTTTCTGCCAGTTAACCAACCATGCAGGGAGGTAAACGCGATGACGTTTCGATTGCATAAACTTAAAATATAACTAGGCTTTCTGTTGCCACCGTAAGCGCAGGCCTGAAAACGGCGAGCAAGGGAAGCTCGCTGAAGGGAAAGGGGTTTTTTTTAGTCAGCAAAAGTCTGAAACTCCCTCTCGCTTCACTCCGGGTGAAAAAGTCATTTGATTTTCCCTTTACAAATAAAAACAAACAGCTATCTGCTAGGATGGTGAGTTACCTACTCTAGCTCGGCCACAGATGCCCCCCACGTAAGCAAAGTTATTTCATGTTTAAGTGTGGGAGAGCCATGCTTCGGCGCGAATGGGTCAACTCGACCGAAGTGATACCACAGCCTCACAGAAAACCGGCGTGAAATAACCACAGCGTTGTGTTTCGCCATGTGAGTGAGGTTACCGGAGGCCCAATCCTTCCCCGCCCCCAATTCCTCCTCAATCCCTAATCCCTAAAAGGTTGGCAACGCACTCGTAACTCCTCCGTTGCGGGTGTCCATGGGCGGCGCTGATTGCTTACCATCAGGTAATCCGTCTGCTCGTTTGCCGACTTATTAATAAAAAAAAATGTGACTTATAATATACCGTTTAGCTTTACCATAGCTTAGCTTGCCTGTCTGCAACCAGCATAACTCCCATCCGAGGGGACGCCTCTCACTTGGTACTTACACGTTTTATTTTGTATTGCTCTTGTTTTGTTATACGTAGCTTGTCGTCTATTTTAATTTGTTGACGTAGAGATCGCGTTAAATTTGACTGCAAGGTTGGCGCGGGGGCTGGGCAAGTGGATGCCGCGCAACGTGCCCGATCCTGGCATGGAACAACTCTTTTTGTGATCTAAAATTTATTGTTTCTGGTCTGGGTGTGATGTGTATATGAAATCGTATGTTTGAAAACGCACCCACAACCCAGGAAAAAAATCCTTATGTGTAGATAACTTTGAAAAAGTAATTATGAAGGTCTGTAAATTTTACAAGGGACATTGTAATTCTCAATCATATCAGTCTATACTTTTCAGTGGTGTACTGATGGCAAAGAAGAACACTACTTTCGTTTTACAACGTTCGTGAGACATAAATTAATTATTATCTTTTAATGGTTCACTCACATACACCCGGTTTCTGAAAGGCTTGTCAACGGTAAAATTAACTAATCTCCTGTTAAATCTCTTGTCAAGTCATCTGATTGGTTGTTAATAATTCAGTCAACCAATCAGATGACTTGACAAGAGATTAAATTGATTTTAACATTGATCGGCCTTTCGGAAACCGGGGGATAGTGTTTTTTATATAATAGGTTAGCAAACGAGTAAACGGTGTACTTGATGGTAAGAAATCAGCGCCGCCCATGGACACCCGCAACGATGGAGGAGTTAGTACGTTGCCAACCTTTTGGGGATTATGAATTTGGCTATTTTGGGATTGGGGGAGGAAAAGGATTAGGCCTCAGGTAACCTCACTCACACGGCGAGACACAACGCTGTGGTTGTTTGGCGAGGCCCTGGTATTACTCAGGTCGAGTCGACCCTCCCACACTTGAAGAATTTTGACGAAGAAGTCGTATAGTTTCAAGCCACGCTATGGGCATTCATTCGTGAGGAACATTTCGCAACACAGGACGCGGCGATGACTAAGCTAGCTTATTTTGAGAGGGGAAAATCATCAAGTATGCTCTCGCGCCCTGGATGCGACAAAAGAGAGTGTCAGACACTTACTGACTGAAAATAAGATGAATCTAAAAAAATCTTAGGAACTTAGTACCTACACTGCCTTGACTCTACTTAACTTTATATTGTTTAACATGTCCTAACAAGTCCTAAACTAGGGACTGTTATAAATAAGCTATAATTACAGTGCGGCCGACGTATCTTGGCGAGTCTGAAGTTAGCCGTTTGGCTGCGCAATGGATCTTTTAGGAACAAAATTGTGTACTGCGCAGCTAATCGGCTAACTTCAGACTCGCTAAGATACATCGGCCGCACTGTAATTACACTCTTAATATCTACCTATACTATTATTTAATCTACAATATTTTTACTTAGGTATATCTTGCTACTAATAATCTTGGCTTACAAGATATATTATACATACATAACATCACATAATTGACTGGTGCAGACGCGGTGGTTGGGCCACAGGCTGCCGTGCAACGGGTCACGGGTTCGATTCCCGCACGGAACAAGTGTTTGTGGGGTCCACAAATTGTTGTTCCGGGTCTCGTCTGGGTGTGACATGTATGTAAAATTGAGGGTTTGTAAACGCACCCACGACACAGGAGAAAATCCTAATGCGGGGCAACGTATTTAAAAAAAAAACGAGTACTCATATTACCTGATGTATATCCCCATTGTTTTAATTAAGAAAAAAATCTACTATTATGATAAATATGGCGATTACGGCGCTCAAAGAGTACCTATTCGTGTATTTAAATTGATATTTTGTTCGTGTATTAATTTCGACATCGAGAAAAGTAATTAATAATAATTTATTCCAACAGACAAACGATGTGTATGCATAGGTTTGTTAGACATTTTGTATTTTATAAAACAAACATGTACCTATTTAAAAAAAAATAACTACCTCATACCTTCTCCTGCTGCTGCTGATTGGTTGCAGTCAACCAATCAGATGACTTGACAAGAGATTTAACAGGAGATTAGTTAATTTTAGCGTTGACAAGCCTTTCAGAAACCTGGTGTAAAAATGGAAACATTGACGTCCGATCTCTGTTAAATTTGTAGTCATATCTAGTAGCTTCGTTGACTCTGACGCCATCTGCGGGAGGAGTTGGGGTAATGACAAAAGAGTTCTATTTATGAACTTCTTGCGCAACTGTTACGTCAGGGTATCGCGGCCCGGAGCAGGAGAAGGTATGAGGTAGTTATTTTTTTTTAAATAGGTACATGTTTGTTTTATAAAATACAAAATGTCTAACAAACCTATGCATACACATCGTTTGTCTGTTGGAATAAATTATTATTAATTACTTTTCTCGATGTCGAAATTAATACACGAACAAAATATCAATTTAAATACACGAATAGGTACTCTTTGAGCGCCGTAATCGCCATATTTATCATAATAGTAGATTTTTTTCTTAATTAAAACAATGGGGATATACATCAGGTAATATGAGTACTCGTTTTTTTTTTAAATACGTTGCCCCGCATTAGGATTTTCTCCTGTGTCGTGGGTGCGTTTACAAACCCTCAATTTTACATACATGTCACACCCAGACGAGACCCGGAACAACAATTTGTGGACCCCACAAACACTTGTTCCGTGCGGGAATCGAACCCGTGACCCGTTGCACGGCAGCCTGTGGCCCAACCACCGCGTCTGCACCAGTCAATTATGTGATGTTATGTATGTATAATATATCTTGTAAGCCAAGATTATTAGTAGCAAGATATACCTAAGTAAAAATATTGTAGATTAAATAATAGTATAGGTAGATATTAAGAGTGTAATTACAGTGCGGCCGATGTATCTTAGCGAGTCTGAAGTTAGCCGATTAGCTGCGCAGTACACAATTTTGTTCCTAAAAGATCCATTGCGCAGCCAAACGGCTAACTTCAGACTCGCCAAGATACGTCGGCCGCACTGTAATTATAGCTTATTTATAACAGTCCCTAGTTTAGGACTTGTTAGGACATGTTAAACAATATAAAGTTAAGTAGAGTCAAGGCAGTGTAGGTACTAAGTTCCTAAGATTTTTTTAGATTCATCTTATTTTCAGTCAGTAAGTGTCTGACACTCTCTTTTGTCGCATCCAGGGCGCGAGAGCATACTTGATGATTTTCCCCTCTCAAAATAAGCTAGCTTAGTCATCGCCGCGTCCTGTGTTGCGAAATGTTCCTCACGAATGAATGCCCATAGCGTGGCTTGAAACTATACGACTTCTTCGTCAAAATTCTTCAAGTGTGGGAGGGTCGACTCGACCTGAGTAATACCAGGGCCTCACAGAAAACAGGCGTCAAACAACCACAGCGTTGTGTCTCGCCGTGTGAGTGAGGTTACCGGAGGCCCAATCCTTTTCCTCCCCAATCCCTCTCCAATCCCAAAATAACCAAATTCATAATCCCCAAAAGGTTGGCAACGTACTTACTCCTCCATCGGCATCGTCGTAACTCCTTCTTCTTCCTTTCTCCTTCGTTGCGGGTGTCCATGGGCGGCGCTGATTGCTTACCATCAAGTAAACCGGTTGCTCGTTTGCTAACCTATTACATACAAAATACTATGTGAGTGAACCATTACAAATCATTAAAAGATAATAAATAATTTATGTCTCACGAACGTTGGAAAACGAAAGTAGTGTTCTTTTTTGCCATTAGAACACTACTGAAAAGTGTAGGTACACTGATATGATGCACGGGTCTGTGGTCGACCAGAACCAGGCCCGAGCGTACGGCGTGTGTTCCGCGCGCGCCTCAAAAAGCCAATAGACCACCACAGACGGGGCCCAATAGGGCTGATGTTCAGCCGGGGTTGCGGGGTAAGCGTAATGAGGCACCGCGACCTCGGCCTAAGAGCAGGAGAAGGAGCAGGGGGGTTTTTAGTCGGTAAGACACTCCCTCCCGCCCCGCCCTGGGCGGGAGAAGTCATTTGATGATTTTCCCCTCACAAAAAAAAACACTGATATGATTGAAAATTACAATGTCCCTTGTAAAATTTACAGAATTTCTTAATAACTTTTTGAAAGTTACCTACACACTAGGATTTTTTTCCTGGGTTATAGGTGCGTTTTCAAACATACGATCACAACAACACACATCACACCCAAACCCGGAACAATAAATTGTGGATCACACAAAGAGTTGTTCCATGCCAGGATCGGGCACGTTGCGCGGCATCACTTGCCCAGCCCCCGCGCCAGCCTTGCAGTCAAATTTAACGCGATCTCTACGTCAACAAATTAAAATAGACGGTGAATAACAAGCTACGTATAACAAAACAAGAGCAATACAAAATAAAACGTGTAAGTACCGAGTGAGAGGCGTCCCCTCGGATGGGAGTTACGCTGGTTGCAGACAGACAAGCAAAGCTATGGTAAAGCTAAACGGTATATTATAAGTCACATTTTTTTTTATTTATAATTTAGCTTAGCTAGAGGTTTGCGACTGGTGTTACGAAAGTGCCCCGTGCAGGCGCGGGCCATCGTATGTGGCGTGCAATGTGACCCGTCCACGTGACTACAGCTGTGCGTGCACAATCCGTCCCTTAATGAAATATATCGTATATTTCCTCGCGACCACTAATTAAGAAATCGAGTGAGTATTGTAGATCGAAAAAAATTTTTTTTTTGCTTTTTCTAGCGTATACGGAACGCTTGTTGCGCAACGAAGATTTCTACAAATGGTTATTTTATTATTTACTTAAGACAAAAGTTAATAGTCAATGTCATATCATTTATTTCATAATTTAATATACATACCACTATTGGCTATGTGCAAAGCGAGTAGTGGCTGTAGTGACCGCAGTGCACAACACGGCAGAAATTGGAAACAAATGCGGACGATCAGCTGTCGGTTTTTATTATTATATTCATTTTACAGTAAAACTATATGGAATGTATGGAACTGAAACGTGGTCTCTTACTGTGGGCCTTATAAAGAAGCTCAAGGTCGCTCAGCGCGCTATGGAGAGGGCTATGCTCGGAGTTTCTTTGCGAGACCGTATAAAAAACGAGGATGTCCGCAAACGAACAAAGGTTTCCGACATAGCCCAGCGGATTAGTAAGTTGAAGTGGCAATGGGCAGGGCACATAGCGCGTAGAACCGACGGCCGCTGGGGCAGAAAGGTTCTCGAGTGGAGGCCACGTACCAGCAAGCGCAGCGTAGGACGTCCACCCGCAAGGTGGACAGACGACCTGATTAAGGTCGCAGGAAGCCGCTGGATGCAGGTCGCTTCCAACCGGCCTATCTGGAAGTCAATGGGGGAGGCCTATGTTCAGCAGTGGACGTCCTGTGGCTGATATGATGATGATGATGATGAAACATTATGTGTATATGTTGCAAGTGAAATGTAAACCTGAAGGTATTTCAACAAATTGAATTCAATACTCATTAAATGCTGGGAGAGCCATATTTCGGTACAAGTGGGCCTCAGAAAACCAGCATAAAACAAAACTAGCGATGTGACTCTGCGTATAAGTGTGGTTACTGGATTCCCCTCCTTCCCTCCCAAACCCAAATCGCCTATCCTCATCAACGCAATCGTAACTCGTCTGAAATCATGAGTGTCCATGGGCGGCGCCGATTGTTTCCATCAGATGACAATCACCTATGCCTGTTTGATCTCACAAAAAACTGTGTAACCTTATAAAAAAGGTTCAATGTAAATTAGTGTGTGAGTCAGTACTTACCTATATATTGTGACAGAAAACTCTTTGACATCATGACGTCAATGGATGGTTGTCAAACGTTGCCTAGAGATTGTAAATTTCGTCGTGAATTGTCAATACGAGTTGGTGTAATTGGTAAGGCGTGTGGATTACACCACAGAGACCCCGAGTTCGAGTCCCGCCGTAAACATGAAGTTTTTTAGTTGATGGAAGTTTTGTCGAACTTTCTGGAATTATTTGTGTGAAAGAGATGAAAAATTAAAGAGTGAGAAGGAGAATAAATAAAAATGAATAGCGAAATTATTGGAAGGTTCTGGAGGCATGACGATCAAAAAGAATAACGAAATTGAATGTTCCAGAACCTGACCGGGGGTATATAAGCAGAACTGCGGCTCACCGCTGGCAGTGGAGTTCTAAGTCTAAAGCGATTCGGAAGAAAAGGAAGAAGTGAAAAAGAAGAAAAGTGAGTGAAATAGTGAAGTGCAGTGAAATAGTGAAGTGCAGTCAGTTAAGTGAAGTTAGCGTGAACGGCAAAGTTGTGTCAGTCGGCCGGACTCTGCTGGAGAGGAACGCCGATAACTTAACTCCGTGGACGCTGTAACTTAAGCGCAATAGAAAGTCTGAAAACCGGTATTAGTGTTTCATTTCATCCAATCCCGTAACCCAAGCCCGCATAGTCAGGAACGTGACGTCAGGCACGTAACATTTGGTGTCAGAAGTGGGATTGGAGAAAAATGCCGCTAGTGCCGCAGGACGTAAGAGGAGTGAGTACCCGTGCTATGTCAGAAGCGCAGCGTGTGAGGGAAGAGGGTGCTGCAGCTCAGACCAGCGATGCAGAAGCCAAGCCTGTGCAGATGGATCTTCTGCTACAGCTGCGGCAAATGATGGCAGAACAGCTGCGTGAGCTGAAAGAAGATCAAGCGCGCCGCCAAGAAGAGCAAGCACGCTATCAGGCAGAACAGCTGCGGGAGCTGAAAGAAGATCAAGCGCGCCGCCAAGAAGAGCAAGCGCGCCGCCAAGAAGAGCAAGCGCGCCGCCAAGAAGAGCAAGCGCGCCGCCAAGAAGAGCAAGCACGCTGTCAGTCAGAACAGCTGCGGGAGCTGAAAGAAGATCAAGCTCGTCGCCAAGAGGAGCAAGCGCGTCGCTTGGAGGACATGCATAAAGATTTCACGAAGGGACTGCAAAAGGCTGTCGAACGAGTACAAGAAGTGGAGGAAGGGTTAGGCAAGTTGGAACATCGCGTCATGGCGATAGAGGAGAGAGTGAAAGAAGAGATCTTCAAAATCAAGCAGGAAGTGACAAGCCCAAGCCCTTTGAAGAGCCGAAGCCGTCTTGCAGCCGTTTTTGACGCCCCAAATGTGGCCTCAAGCGCAACGAAAGGGCTCAAGATTCCCCATTACGACGGAACAACATCCTGGAACGCGTTCAAGCTACAGTTTGAGACACTTATGGAGGCTTATGGTTGGACTCAGAAGGAAGCACAGTCAGCCCTCACCCTGGCCCTCCGTGATCAAGCGCTCTCAGTGCTGGAAGCTATCGGCGCAAGTGGGGATCTCAGCTTAAGTGCCCTCTTCGACGCACTTGAGGCACGTTTTGGAGACAGCCACCTCGAGCACGTGTACAGAGCGCAATTAAAAGAGCGTACTCAGCGTGCTAATGAGAGCCTACAGCAATGGTCCGTGGAAATCGAGAAACTTGTGCGTCGAGCTTTCCGGTCGACTCCGTCAATGATTGAAGGCACGCTTCTCCAAGCGTTCATTGACGGTATTCGGGACCCCGAAGTACGAGCTGCTGTTCATCTGGGCCATCACAAGAACATGAAAGAAGCTCTGGCCCATGCATTGGAAGTGGAAGCCGTGCGTGGCAACTCCCGTACCTTACGTCTGCGGGAAATGACGACAACGGAGCAGGTACCTCCACGCCGTCGGAACTTCATGTGCTATGGATGTGGAGAGCGTGGGCACATACGGAGCGACTGCCCGAAGAAGATGAACCGCCAGGACGCGGCGGTCTCAACTTCTGACCAGCAGGGAAACTTAAATCCAGCCAGGGCTGCGGGGTGGGCGCCGACTGGTAGTGGAACAACTCCAACAATCTACATCAAGCAAACCAACGATGGAAATACTCTGGTGATAGACGGTCAAGTAAATGGGAAAAACAGTCAGCTAACATTAGATACTGGAGCTTCAAGGACAGTGATAAATGTTCGGCTGCTCGGGCAAAACATCAGGAAACACGTTAAACCAATTGTTGGCCTACGAATGAAATCAGCTACCGGGCAGTGCATACCGATAAGTGGAAAACTGCACGTAACAATCAAAATTGGGGAACGTGTTTATCGACATGAGGTTATTGTGGCCAAAATTCTGGATGACTGCATCCTGGGACTTGACTTCCTGCAAGGGCACCAGTGTAACATCGACTTAAAATCTGGAGTATTACTATGTGGAACTGAGGAAATTCCGATGAAGGGTGGAACCCTGGGAAAAGTTTGCTGTTTAAGAAGAACTGTTCTTGAACCAAAATCACAGACTCTCGTACCAATCGCATTACCTAGGAGGAGTGAAGGAAGTTTACCTCGAAGGTGCGCTGTGATTGATAAATCGGAACACGTAAACTCATGGCTACCGGCAAGAACTGTCGTGGGGTCATCTGATGTCAACCGCATTCCGGTATTCAACTTCAGTGATTCAAAAATTACGATTGAAGAAGGAGAGCCTGTGGGCGTTTTGGAAGAAGTGGCCTGGATAAGAAAATGCTCGGAGAATCTTGTGAAGAAGGACAGTGCGGGAATAGACTTTGTAGCGAAAATCTTAGACGAAAACAAAAGTCTGACAAAAGTGGAGACTATGAAAGCTAGAAATTTACTCCTTCGATTCTCTGATGTGTTTTCAAGAAGCGATGGTGATATTGGCCGAACTGGTTTGGTGAAGCATAAAATAAACACAGGTGATACAATGCCAATTCGTCAAAGGCCCAGACGTATACCATTCGCTCGTGAGAAAGAGGTTGAACAAATGATTGACGATATGAGGAAAAATGACGTGATAGAGCCCTCTTCTAGCCCTTGGTGTTCACCTGTCGTGCTTGTCAAGAAGAAAGATGGTTCAACGAGGTTTTGCGTAGACTATCGACGATTAAACGATGTAACCAAGAAGGATAGCTACCCGTTACCAAGAATCGATGACACACTTGACACACTGAGTGGCATGAAATGGTTTTCAACGCTCGATCTGAAAAGCGGCTATTGGCAGGTGGACTTGGACCCCAAGGACAAGGAAAAGACCGCATTCTCAACTGGAAAGGGACTCTGGCAATTTAAAGTGATGCCATTTGGATTATGCAATGCACCGGCAACCTTTGAACGTTTGATGGAACAGGTGTTGGCGGGACTACTGGGCGAAACCTGCCTAGTTTACCTCGATGACATCATCATTGTTGGACGAGATTTTGACGATCATCTAAGGAAATTGGAAAATGTACTCGAAAAGCTGCGTGGAGCAAATTTAAAGTTAAGTCCAAAGAAATGCTCTTTCTTTAAGCGCGAAGTGAATTATCTAGGACATGTTATTTCTAAGAGAGGAATTGAGACTGATCCAGCCAAGACTGCCGCTGTTAAGGAGTGGCCAACACCTAAAGACAAAACGCAAGTTCGGGCATTTCTTGGATTGTGCTCGTATTATCGGCGGTTTGTGAAAGGATTCTCGGACATTGCCAAGCCTTTGCATCGATTGACAGAGGAGAAACGTGCCTTTATCTGGGACGAGGATTGTGAGCAAGCCTTTCGAGAACTAAAAGAAGGGCTTTGTAACACACCAATTCTCGGATACCCCAGCGCGAAAGGAATATTCGTAGTAGATACGGATGCCAGCAATATTGGAATAGGAGGTGTCCTTTCACAACGCGATGGTGAGCAGGAGAAGGTTATTGCTTACTTCAGCAAGTCACTATCCAAGCCGGAGAGGAATTATTGCGTGACCAGGAGGGAATTGCTGGCCGTAGTCAAAACTCTGCACCATTTCAAGAAGTATTTACTGGGACGGAAATTTTTGATCAGAACAGATCACGCTGCTTTGAAATGGCTGCTTCAGTTTAAGGATCCCGAAGGCCAAGTAGCCAGATGGTTGGAACAACTTCAGGAATTTGACTTTGAAATCGAACATCGCGGCGGAAGAATTCATGGCAACGCAGATGCATTATCGAGACGCCCATGCGTGGAAGATTGCAAGCATTGTGCCAAGAAGGAAACTGCTTTTCTTAAGGTGATAAGGACTGATACTGTTGACGAGGCATGGGGAGATGATGCGATGAAATTAGAACAGGAAAGAGATGCAGATATTAAACCAATATTGGAGTGGCTACGAAGTGGTAACAAGCCAAGTTGGAGTGACGTCGCTCAATATAGCGCGGTAACGAAAGGTTTATGGGCACAGTGGAAAAGCCTTACGCTGCATAATGGACTTCTGTGCAGGAAATGGGAATCAACAAACGGCAAGGACGAGCATTTGCAATTGGTGGTGCCTCGTTCAAAAATAAGGGATGTATTAAAAGCGTTCCATGATGGATCTTCTGGAGGACATTTGGGAATTAGGAGGACTTTGGTGAAGATCAAGGAGAGGTTTTATTGGTTGCATTGCAAATATGACGTCGAAGATTGGTGCCGGAAATGCACTAGTTGTGCAGCTGTCAAGGGTCCACAAACAAGAAGCAGAGGGGCGATGAAAATCTACAATGTTGGTATGCCTTGGGAGAGAATAGCCTTAGACATCGCTGGACCATTTCCAATCACTGATTCGGGCAATCGCTACGTTTTAGTGGTTATGGATTATTTTACAAAATGGCCGGAGGTCTTTGCCATACCGAATCAAGAGGCAGTAACTGTAGCCACGAAGTTGGTAAACGAGGTATTCACCCGATTCGGAGTGCCCTTGGAGATGCACAGTGATCAAGGACGGAACTTTGAATCCCATAAACTTTTGGGAATCCATAAGACTCGAACGACCCCTTATCATCCACAGTCAGATGGAATGGTCGAACGCTTCAACCAAACATTGGAGCGACACTTAGCAAAGGTGGTTGACAGCCATCAGAGAGATTGGGACACTTACATACCTCTCTTCTTGCTTGCCTATCGGACTGCTGTACATGAAAGTACCGCAAAGACGCCTGCATTTGCAAATTTTGGAAGGGAATTGAGATTACCGGCAGATCTTGTATCGGGCTGTCCACCTGGTGACTCTCGCACCGAGTTTAGCGATTACATAAGCGAGTTAAGGGCAAAAATGTTGGACATTTATGAGCAGATCAGGGAGGCCGGTCTTCAAGCTAGTGATCGCGCAAAGACGCGCTATGATCGACGAGCCAATTCTGTTGGGTTTGAAGAGGGGTCATTGGTCTGGCTTCATAATCCAGTCAGAAGGAAGGGAAAATCTCCAAAGCTGCAACCGAGTTGGGAAGGTCCTTACGAGATAGTCACGAAGATCAATGACATTACTTACAGAATTCGGAAGTCTTCAAGGAGCCCTTTGAAAGTTGTCCATATAGACAGGTTGGCGAGGTATTACGGCAGCAACGATGCTCGGGACGAGCGAATCTAAGAGGGGGGCAGTGTGACAGAAAACTCTTTGACATCATGACGTCAATGGATGGTTGTCAAACGTTGCCTAGAGATTGTAAATTTCGTCGTGAAATGTCAATACGAGTTGGTGTAATTGGTAAGGCGTGTGGATTACACCACAGAGACCCCGAGTTCGAGTCCCGCCGTAAACATGAAGTTTTTTAGTTGATGGAAGTTTTGTCGAACTTTCTGGAATTATTTGTGTGAAAGAGATGAAAAATTAAAGAGTGAGAAGGAGAATAAATAAAAATGAATAGCGAAATTATTGGAAGGTTCTGGAGGCATGACGATCAAAAAGAATAACGAAATTGAATGTTCCAGAACCTGACCGGGGGTATATAAGCAGAACTGCGGCTCACCGCTGGCAGTGGAGTTCTAAGTCTAAAGCGATTCGGAAGAAAAGGAAGAAGTGAAAAAGAAGAAAAGTGAGTGAAATAGTGAAGTGCAGTGAAATAGTGAAGTGCAGTCAGTTAAGTGAAGTTAGCGTGAACGGCAAAGTTGTGTCAGTCGGCCGGACTCTGCTGGAGAGGAACGCCGATAACTTAACTCCGTGGACGCTGTAACTTAAGCGCAATAGAAAGTCTGAAAACCGGTATTAGTGTTTCATTTCATCCAATCCCGTAACCCAAGCCCGCATAGTCAGGAACGTGACGTCAGGCACGTAACAATATTATTATAATCATGAGATCATAAAGATGACTAATATCAGTATAATTGTAGTTCCATTCATGATTATTTACTGTCATGGTCAATGAATCTTGTTACATGAAGAGGAGAGGTAAACTACCAGGGCAGCATAGTGTCGAGTAGTTGATTTTCGCACATAATAATTATTTGTCATCTGATTGGTTGTTGATAATTCAGTCAACCAATCAGATGACTTGACAAGAGATTAAATTGATTTTAACATTGGTCGGCATTTCGGAAACCGGGTTTTAACCTGCCAAGCGGAAAACGTATGGGAAACCGTATTTGTACAATGAAGGTCCAAAGACCAGTGGTGGATAATCGCAGACTGGCGATGATGCAGTTTTTCGTGCGACTCTGGGGTATACGAGCAGACGGAACACCTGATGGTAAGCAGTGGGCCACTTGCGGCACTGAAGAATTGTCAACGGTTTGTGCAATCAGGATTTGAGGGTTGGGGATTTTGCCCCGTCTATGGTGGTCTATTGGCTCTTAGAGGCGCGCGCGGAACTTTACGCGCCGTGTGCTCGGTTCTGGTTCTGGTCGGACGATGAGTTAACCTTACTCGCCGTCCGCTGACCAGCGCTTACGTTGCGTGGCGGCGGCTGGGACATAAAAAGGAGGATAGCTCCCTCTCGCGGTCCGCCTCCTTCTTTGCGAGGAGGTTTGGGAATGAAAGCGGTATCGAGCCTCTGGTAACCTCACTCATACGGCGAAATAAAACTCAAGCGTTGTTTCACGCTGGTATTATGACGCTGGTAGAACTCCGATCGTGCCTACCCATTTATGCCCAAACCTGGCTCTGCCATATTTGCAACGTAAACCTTTTCATTTCAAATTATTTCACACAATCACACATAAGAAAAACCTTCTTTTCTCTTAAAAAAAATGATAGCCACATTTTCACATACTCATCACGCTCAGACCGGCAACGGACTCTTAAACTTCTCCATTGCTTACCATGATTGCTTACCATCAGGTAATCCGTATGACAGGTAGGGAACAGCGTTCCAATCGCGCCTCATTGAGCTAATAGACCACCACAGACGAGACGGGGCCCTATAGGGCCGGGGTTGCGGGGTAAGCGCAATGAGGCACTGCAACCTCGGCCCAGAGCAGGAGAAGGAACAAGGGGGTTTTTAGTCAGTAAGAGTCTGACACTCCCTTCTTCCCGGCCCTGGGTGGGAGAATTCATTAGTAGATTTTCCCCTCACAAAAAAAGGTACGTAATCCTGGCCACCTTGTTCGGAAACCAAGAGGCCAGCAATAATCCTATTCGTTTATTTTATAACCCCGTAAGCACAGATTACTGAATAGTTACTACGTAACCGTAAGTTTGTAAGTATATGTTTGCAACGCTTCCACATAAAGACTACTGAACGGATCTCAAGGAAAATTGGCACAGATTTTTTATTTATTTATTTATATTTATTAGAACCACCAGTAGTTATTACAACACATAAATGTATAGTTAACAATTATTAAGTTTCAAGCTAGTTGCATAACATATTAAGGTAGCTACAGCGTACAATTAAAAGAGAGCGTAATGACAGTGATAAATAATACAAATTATATCTAACAAGACTTAAGTATACTAAAGATAAGATACATTTTTTAACAAAATTCTCTATTTTTACCAGTTTCAAACAAATTACAATAAACAAGAAGTAAATAAAAAGGAAGAGCTGGAGTCGACTAATTTAGATCAGCCAACTTCTTTCGGAATTGCGACAAAGAGTCAAAGTGTACGTCCAAAGATTCACTGCAGTTGTTAAATAAGCGACAAAGACGGGGAATGGGTGATGATTTACCAAACTCTGTGCGCCTAAAAGGGGCTGAGAGAGGTTGAACTGGCTTACACGGATATCTCGATGGCACACTAAACCTAAAAGAATTAAGGAGCTGTGGACAGTTTATTTGACCTCGGAGTATTTTAAATAGAAAGATTAGATCTAAGATATCCCTGCGCTTTGAGAGAGTCTGCATTCCGAATAAATGCAGCCTGTCATTGTACGAGGACCTTCTATCGCCACAAACTGTACCGCGACTTAGGTGCCATAGAAATTTTTTTTGCACTCTCTCGAGTCTAAGGGAATGTGTGGCATAGTGTGGTCTCCATACAGGGCTACAATACTCAAGAATACTTCTGACAAGACTACAATATAGTAAGATTCTTGTTTTTGGCTTTCTAAAAGGTTTGGAATTTCGAATTACAAAACCCAACATTCTAGACGCACTCTTAATGATATTTTCCAGATGAGGAACGTAGGTCAACTTTTTGTCGAGGAACACTCCCAAGTCTTTAATACAGCTTACTTCGGAAAGTCTATTGCAACCAATTCTATATGAAGAAGGATATGATTCATGCTTTCTAGAAAAGGTGATAAAATTGCATTTATCCTGGTTGAGAACCATATTATTATTATCACACCATTTGCTTATTTGATCGATGTCATTCTGTAATTTATCCACATCCTCTTGGTTGTTTATGACTCTTGAAATTTTTAGATCGTCGGCAAATAAGTAAGTCTTGGAATGTGAAAAGCACGATGGTAAATCATTTATAAAAACAATTAATAAAATGGGACCTAGATGCGATCCTTGTGGTACGCCAGAAGTTATGTGATGCTTTTTGGATTCAAATCCGTTCATCACAACGTAAAAACTTCGGTCGCGTAAATAAGATTCCAACCAAGACAAAAAGGGCCCATAGAAACCGTAAGCTGATAACTTGTATAGAAGTGCTGAATGTGAGACCTTGTCGAAAGCCTTGCTGAAGTCCACATAAACAACATCTACCTGCTGCTGTTTGTCCAGAGCTGCGGTAATTTCCTCAGTAAACAGGGTCAGGTTGGTGCAAGTAGATCTTATATTCTTAACAAAACCATGTTGGAACTCTGTAAGAAAACCCTGAAAGTGTCGTTGAACGACGGGACAAATAAGTGACTCTAATATCTTGCCAAATGTAGACAGGATAGAAATAGGCCGGTAATTATTAGTAACCGAGTCGTCATCGCTCTTGTGTAATGGTATTACCTTTGCGAGCTTCCAGTATGATGGAAATACGCCTTGTTGCAATGACGTGTTAAATATAATGTGCAGGGGAATTGATAGCTGTTAAGCGCATGTTTTAATGAATAAAGGCGGGATGTTATCAGGACCTGCACCTTTATCTGCATCAAGATATTTTAGCTTAAGGTAGATATCATCAGGCCTCAGGACAACGGTACCCAATCCTTGTGCCAATTCACAGGTACGAGCTAGCGGACAGTTAGAAAAATCTCTAATGGTGTCGTTATTGTTATAAACAGAGCGAAAATGAGTAGCAAACATTTCACACATATCTGCGCCGTCTGTAGCTGTTCTCAAGCCATCGGACAACGTTGCGGGATAAGTTCCTGCATTATGGCGCTTACGTTTAATATGAGACCAAAAAAATTTAGGGTGGGTAGCAATCTTGTCCTCACAGTATCTAACATAGTCATTATAACGCGAGGTAGACAATGTACTACATCTCTTGCTAAGTAGTTTCACGGTAATTTCGTCTCTTGGATTTTTATATTTTTTAAATCGCTTTAGGTATTTGATTTTTTCGCGAGTGAGTCTAATGAGATTGCTATTATACCAAGGAGGAAATTTATTACTTTTCAGAGATGATATAGGTACGTACATTTCAATTGCTTTCTCAATTTTCAGATACAGTATTTCCACTAATTCATTGACGTTGTGACTACAGTTAAGAATTTTAGCCCAGTCAATTAAAAAGCTCTATTGGAGGATGCAGTGAATCAATGGTAGTAAGTGCATTGCTGGATGCCAGGACTTTGTTCTCCAAAGAATTGCATAGTAAAACCAAATCTAAAATCCTCTCTTTACTGTTTTTAATTTTATTACATTGCTGTAAATTATTAACATTGATGAAATCCAGCAAAGAGAGAGCTAATTTATTTAGAGGTTTGAGACTTAAAGGGTTATGAACTGAGTCCCAGTCAATACAAGCTAAATTAAAATCTCCTATAATACAAGGAGTGACATTCGGCTTTTCCAGTACCTGATTGCAGTTATCAATGAAAGTATCCAACAATGTTACGCTCAGAGGGGGCGGCAAATACACAGCGCACACGGATAGAAAAGTCTTCTCCTTATTTTTCTTCAAAGCTTCAATTGTGACCCATAAGTCCTCGCACTCACTTTCCCATGATTTCATGCGCTTAGGGTTGTATTTCTTTAATATAGCCACCAGAACACCCCCGCCATCTTTTTTATTGCAAAATCTAGATGTAGCTCTGTCCCTTCTGAAGCCGGTATATCTATTGTCAAATAATTCCGTACTAAAGATATAATCTCTCAGCCATGTTTCGGTTAAAATTACAATATCATAACAACTATTACTCAGGTTACAATGAAAATCGTCGGTTTTAGTGCGCAAACCTCTTACGTTCTGATAGTAAATTGACAACGAATCGAATTTTAAGAGGTTTCTAATTAATACCTTGCAAAAATTTGATCACAAGAAAAATAATACCTAATAAATCACAACTAACAATTACAGTTTCTCCAAGCATTTGAGGCTTCTGATCTGGATTTGCTTCTCCTCCACTACCTTGCGCACAAAAACCCGACCGTTGCGCACCCAAACAAATCTATAGCCCTTTTCTTTGGCTTTCAGCCTGGTTGCTGCATGTAAAGACTTGATAGAAGGAGATAGATGCTCAGTTACGAAAACAGGTTTAATGGATCCAGTTATACCAAGATGAGAGGTGTTTAATTTATCGTGTTGTCTTGCTTTGTTGAAGTTTGTCACAGATGCCAGGATGCTGTCACGAGTCGTTGGAGAGTTCAGTTGTACGACAATCGAACGCGGCCTCGGCGATGAAGGGTCTTTTTTTGCAACCCGTGTGCACTTCTGAATATGTTCTTCTTTTATAATGTTGCCCACTGAGTCTCCCAGTGCCCTAACAATCGTGACGAGATTTTCCGTCTTGGACTCTGGTACACACTGTATTTCGATGTTGCAGGAGCGGGCCTGCTGCTCGAGAGCATCGAATTGTTTTTTGAGTTCCTCCAATAGTTCTGCAGGCTTAAGTTCTTATGTTCCAAAAATGTAATGCTTTCATTTAAGGTGCTGTGGTTCTTCTTTATCTCTTCGAAAGTAGAATTCATGAAATCCATGGAAGTTTTTATATCCTGCACGTCCTTTTGGAAAGATTTCATTTCAGCTGTAATGGAGCTGGTTCAGATACCTACATATCGCACCATTCGTGAAAAAAGGAAGTAAGTGATTTTCACCAACTTTTCAGGAGCTTAAAAAAACTGTCCTATATTTTTATTATGAGGTCTAGAAATAAGTTTCAGAAAATTGCAGGTCGCAGTTGCCTTCAACTTCACGTGTTATTTAATTGAGGAACAGATTGATGTACTTCGAGATAATCTAAAAAAACACGGTTACTTCTTTATTCCACGAAACACATCACATATTTGCAGGAGTAACTACAATTATTGCTTTTTATTATTGTATTTTTAAATATATTAACTAATTTAACTCTACTTATGGCTTTGCACTCTCTTATATTTCATTATAATCTAGAGTTGTAAGTGTAATCACGTTGTTATTCAACGGAAAATCCTTTTTTGTAAATAGAGTTACGTGTTTTTAGCTAGCTATTTATTTAAGTCTAGTAGGTGTATTTATAAAAAAAGCTTTTATAATGCGGAACGTAACCGAATATTAAATTTGTATCATGCAATACCTAATTCTTATAGTAAATAGTGTATGTATGGCAAAACTGTAAATACTGAAACAAAATAATTGAGAGAAAATGAAAACAATGAGGGTTATTTTACGATCAATAATGGGCTATTATTAAATTTTTATTATTAAAAAAATGTTTATCACATGCATACTTAATCAAGAAATGTTTAAAACTGTGATATTTTTATTGACCTTTATTAATTATCCTCAAGTTTGGAATCAGACTCGCTGGCAGCAGATTGAGTACTTAAGCTCTTCGACCTCTCGCGCCCTTCCTTAGTCAAGGCCATGGTTCGTAGCGAGAGGAATTGGGAAGACGTCTCCTCTTTCTGCGAAGCAGTGATGCTCGCAAAGGAGAAAGCGGAGCGCGTGAGGCAACTATCCTCCTCGCGCCTCAGCTGTCGCAGTAGGCAACATTCCGGGCGTCGGGGATCGAGAGATGATCTTCGGCCACCGCAAGCGCGGGTTTGCGGACGGCGAGTAAACGTAGCTCGCCACCCCACCAGAACACGACCCGAGCGTACAGCGTGTAGTGTTCCGCGTGCGCCTCCAAGAGCCAAAAGACCACCACAGACGGGGCCCTATAGGGCCGATATTCAGCCGAGGTTGCGGGGTAAGCACAATGAAGCACCGCGACCTCTGCAAAGAGGCCCAGAGCAGGAGAAGGAACGAGGGGATTTTTAGTCAGCAAGAGTCTGACACTCCCTCCCGCCCGGCCCTATGTGGGAGAAGTAATTTGATAATTTTCCCCTTACAAAAAACTCTCTTTTAATAAGTCTGGTAGTGTGGAGGTATGTTATTATCTCTTCATAGACCTATCAAGACTTTGTATAATTTTCCGGACATTGAAGATCTACCGAAATCTCTTTAACTTTACTCCAACTAAGTTCTTTACCGAAATCCTCTTTTTCCCAATTCTTATTGTTGGCTACAGGCTTTTTGAAATCTAAAAAAGGATCTGGAGTCATTTTTTTGACATTGTATTTTCACTTTGTCTTTTTGCATTACGAATGATTGCATATATTTCTTCTGGAATATAGATTATAATGGAAGATACATGATTGTTTTTGCTTTTTTCAATGCAGGAGTGCATCGAGTCACCCTCGTTTTGAATACGACCTTTCTGTAAAAATCTTCTGTAATTTTTAGGTAGGTTTTGCTGTAGGTTTTGCTTTAGATGCATTTTTTATGGAATAGGAGGCAAACGAGCAGATGGATCACCTGATGGTAAGCGATCGGCGCCGCCCATGGACACCCGCAGCACCAGAGGAGTCACAGGTGCGTTTCCGGCTTTTTAAGAAAGAGTACGCTCGTGTGTTGGAAGTTTGGAGGTTGTATCGGTTCAGGAATACCACCGCCGGAAGATCATATTCCAAAGTTTTGCTGTCAGGGGCAGAAAGTTTCGCGTGAATTGCACAGTTGTTGACTGCCAACCATCTATGTGATGGGGATGAAAATGCTTTCACGTAGGACGTTGGCGAAAAGAAGCGACGGAGATTAAATCGAACAATTCCTCAGAACACTCCCCGTGATAAATGCGACAGAGAACACATAACGAGGCTACATCCCTACGCAGTGCTAAAGATTCCAACCGGTACGAGATAACAAGGCAGTCAACAATTTGGACAGCTAGTCGTTGAATGCGGTCCAGAAGCTGTTACTAGGGAGAAGCTGCAGCAGTATTCCATATGGGGCCGAACTTGCGCCTTGTAAAGTAACAGCGATGCTCCGGGGTGAAATACTGCCTCGATCTTTTATTGCACCGAGCTTCTTCGAGGCTAACTTGGCCTTACCCTCTAGATGACCACGGAACTGGACTTCGCTCAATATGTCGACACCAAGTATCCCAATACCGGCCGAAGCTGTGAGGGGGGTGCTCTGAAATTGAGAAGATACGACCAACAGCAGTTTTTTAGCTGTGAACACGGAGATCTGTGTCTTTGAGGGTTTAAATTCAACCAAGGAAAGTCTACCCCAATCTGAGATTCTCTCTAAAGAAGTTTCGATTTCAGACAAGCCTGTTTCGACTCTCGATGACTTTTTCCCGAGAAATGTTAGCACGGCCGGCGTAAAAGGCGTGACCCTTGCTGTCATCCAACATATTATTGATATGGAGGAAGAACAAACCCGATCGAAGGCCTTCGCTACGTCCAAACTGCCTGCCATCGCTTCCCCCTTGGACTCGATCGCCTGTGCCCAGCAGTGTGTCAGGTAAACAAGGAGATCACCAGCGGACCGGCCCTTACAAAAACTATATTGTCGGTCACTAAGAAGCTGATGATCCTCCAAGTACCGAAGGAGCTGGCAGTTAATAGATGTTACCATTATTTTCGAAAAGAGGGAAATTATGGCTATCGCTCTGTGATTGGACAGATTTCAGCGATCACCTTATTTCGGGACTACGCCTGAAGAGTATGAGAGCCGAAAAAGACGTGTTAGGACTGGTGCCACCTCTTTAGCGCACATCTTAACACAATGGGTGGAATTCCGTCAGATCATTGATGATGATGAGTCAGATGTAAAGAGACATGAGCACCAATCGTACCAAGAGCTGGTAAACCGAATATCCGGCATTACACCTGCGCCATGGCAGAACCGGCTGCTTACGCCCCCCTCATCCAATGCCCAATTTGACGGAAAGGATTTACCCAAAAGCTTTTTCCTTTGCATCATGCGCCAACGATTCTTCCCCCACGTGCAGAGGTGAGAATGATGGTCTGCAGAAATTGGCTTCGATAGCTTGTCGAGAGACCAGAACGCACGAGTTCCTGAAAAAAGGCGCTCAAGCCTCTCTTCAACCCTACCGATATGGTTTGACTTGGACCCGCTATGACTCTTTTGAAGGACCTGGAGGCAAAGTTATACTCCTTTTTAAACGGTTTTTAAATCCCGCGCCGCCACCGCGTCAGCCAAGGCTGGGTAAGCCTTTTACTTCCTGCACGAAGCTTTTCTAGAAGAAGAGCCGAAACAGGGACCGAGATCTGCCACCGACGGGGACTACAGAGGACGGAACGAAGAGTTCCATCCCTTGCAACACCACGTCAGCAAGAGAGTCAGCAGCAGCGTTGAGATCATCCTGGGAGAAACAAATTCGTCTCCAAGGATAGGATGCAAAGAAGGATCTCATCCCATCCCAATCCGCTGACCTTCAGTGGTCTGATGAGATGATGTTATAGCCGGTCCGGTTGAGAGGTACTTAGGTACTTGTGTTTATAATGGAAATCTCCCGCGAGCTGGTGTAGGCACAATTGCGCGCCTTGTGTCGTTCGGTGAAATACATCCAATAAGTACTTTTTTTCTATATAAGACACTAAATCAGACTATTTTTTTATTTAATTTCAATTACACAAACATATTTTTGTTTATTTTTTCTTGTAAAAGCATGTATTCAAAATCACTCAACATCATTTATAAAATGTTTCGTGTAATAAAGAAGCAACTGCAACTACACTTAACACGTTGTGAAGTTTTGCTGGGTAGAAAGTATGTAACTATAATCACACATAAACTATTAGCTAAAAGTTTTGCAGAAGAAATAAGTAATTAGAATTACACAATAGTCCTAGATTGTAAAATACAGGAACAAGTAATTATGTATATTTGCGTGATAGAGTTTCTTGTAAACCTTTTTTTAAAATTTACGTAAACATTATTATGACTTTATTAGCGGGGTAAATTTGAGAGCAAATAAATGTAAATATGCATACCTCTATTTTATGCTGGATTTTTATGTTTTTTAAAGTCGCAAAATTTTTGTTTTTTTGCATTTATTTCTTCATTTTTGTAAATAGCTCCACGAAATTTTGACAGAAGGTGTAAACTATGATGCTCGTTTTATTTACGCAATAAAAAAATTTTGACGTAAGTTTAGTTACGTCTTTTTTACACGGGTGGTGCGATATATAGATTATAGTCGAGGATAACACACACAATACATTTAGACCTACTATCAATTGCAATGGAATTACGTACAAAGTGAAGGACTGGGGGAATTTAGTAAAGTAAAAATCTTATAAATACTTAGACATAATAAACTGCCAGCAAAAATCATCCTTAAATTCAACATCATAAGGTTGGTTCTAATTATCTGACAGAAAAGGTATATTATGTAATAGGTATATTATATTAGCACCAATTTACGAAAAGCAAACAATCTTGCGGTTTTGTATTGTCATTCAATATTAAGATATTTTCAAAGTGGACTTAAAATAACTATGATGTGCGAGTTGCGTTATTATTCCATTTAAAACGAACATTTTCCTTGTTTCCAAGAATCGGCGTGGGTATTAAATAGGTAGGTACTCAAGCAATTAATCCTTTTGTGAATTCAACCACAATGTTTACAAGTTAAGAATCTTAACAAAATTAAAAAGGGACAGCGATGAGCCACCGCGAATGGGCTAGCTCGACCAGTGCTATACTGGTAGTTGTCCTCACAGTAAAACGACGTGAAATAACGGTTGCGTTTTGTTTCGAAGTGTTTTTTTCATGTAATAGATTGGCAAACGAGCAGACGGAGTAGAGGAGGGTTTGGGAGAGAGACTACCTACTTCTCTCACCCAGGGTGGATGAGGCGAGAGGTAGTGTCAGACTCTTACTGACTAAGAAACCACCGTTCCTTCTCCTGCATCAGATCGAGGCCACGGTACGGTACCTTATTGCACTGGCTCCGCAATCGCTTATTATAATTCCTACGATATTGCGTTAGGCACCATACACGACACTGATTGCTTACCAAGATGGAATGATCTATTTGCCGACGTAATATGGTAGCACAAAAAATATAGCAAAAAATAATACACACGGAAACCTAGTTACATAATATATAAAACTATACAAAATTAGTTAGTAGACCATGATTTCTGCATATTTTACGGGCAGTTTATACTTTTTTTTATCAATTGAGAAACGACTTCTTTCTTTTTCCGGGCCGATAAAAATAAAAGTCAATGTACTATCAGTGTCATAAGTGCATGGATGATTCTAAATCAAAATCGTTTGTACGGCGTTTCATCGCCTTAATTATATACCATGGACGACATAGATGGCGCTAGTATACTAGTGGTATTGAAAAATATACATTTATAGTTTTTATCAGATACAAAGTTATTAACTTAATAAATTTTTATACAAATTAATGCTACGATATTCCAAACCTTTTTAAAGCAAAGCACGCAATAACCAGGATTCGAACTCGGTAGCATAAAATTAACCGATGCCACTAGCCATTAGGCCATTACGTTACCTTGAAATGTATTGAAATTATCCTACTCTTTATTATATTGAAGTTGTTTAGCAACTATAACCCGATCATAAATCTCAAAACAGTTGAGGGTAATTTAAAATTAACTGTATAAAAATTAAACCTTTTTGTTCAATCATAACATTCTTTACTATCTTTGAGTGAGTTCAGTCACGATTTGTTTAACAAGTTTTTAATATTTATTTTTATTATGAATTTGCGTTCAAATGTTAATATGGCTACGAGGGCCCAAATAATAGCATTGCATAATCAAAGCTTAAATTATACTGGAATTTCTAGAGAAACTGGCTTAAATGTAAGTATTCTTATAAATGACCGTTTGTTATTTATTTTATTATCCATGGTTATCGATACATGAAAATAATAAATAATACACGTCCCTTACAGGTAAAGACTGCCACTTTATGGATATCTAAAGCTGTTTCAAGAAGAGGGTTCATTGGAGCACCGTAGTGGATCTGGCAGAAGACCTGATATTGACTCAGACCAGCTTCAACTTATGGGGCAAGGTTATGAGAAAAATTACTGGAGCATTGTCATCTTCAGTGATGCAAACAGTGAAAACTACATAGATGTGCTGAATGACGTCATGAAGATGTGCTAGTGATAACGTTTGTGTTGGACAATTGTCTTATGTGTAATGTTCCATAATTGTGCAAGTGTTTAGTCAGCAATCAGACATACGGATTATTCCTTGGCCAGCGAGATAGGAGAAATAGGATCGATAAAAATGGCGGCTACACTAGTTCTTAAAAGAAAAGACATTGTTGACTATAGGATTAAGCAATCACAAGACCGGGGTAGCTATAATTTATTTAATGGATAAATGTTCAAACTTAGTGTTAGTAGGATAAATTTATTGACTACTTTATAACCAGCGACTGTTATACAGTAATGATTTTAATGTTTTACTAAATATGAGAAATAAAAATAAAAGCAATATTAATATTTACAGATGCTATTGATTGCAAAATAATAAATTATTTATTTATTAATTACTATGAACAATTCGTCCCATATCTAGTGAATGCTATATCCCGGTCTTAGAAATGTTATTGATTTAAGGTCTAGCTTCAATTTCTACCTTGTTCTGGAACGAATACTTAAGCTATGAGCCTTTGTCATAACATGATGCACAAAATGAATCACTTTAGTCAATACTTTAATTAAATTTTAGGTTGTTTAAGTAAGTTTTAGGTAAAATAGTTGCAGAAGTAAGGTTGCATATTATATAGAATCGTATGTGTTTAAAACTAACTAATAAATGACTAGCACAACACAATTTTGATTTAAAATACTTATTAATCTTATAAAAAGTGTAATAAATAATGTGTCAGTTAGCTGGAAAGTTATTAGGTCAGGGTATACACTATATAAGAAAGAAATAAATATTATGTTTTAAGAAATAAATGTCTGAAATTATAATGTCACTAAAATAGTTTTATTTGTTATCCTTTATGAGAATTAAACTTAGTATTAGTCTTAATCTGTAAGAAAAATATGTTACTTTTACATTAATAGTTAGCACATATTATAAAAGTTATTTATATATATTTATTAATATAATTTTATTCTAAAATAATATATTTATTTATTTTTGTTATCTTTTATAAATATTAAACGTCAAATATTTTATTTATATATTATTATTATTGATTTTATATAAAAAAATATAAAAAAAACATTGTTAAAAAACCTGAATTTAAAAATGATAACCCGGAATTGAACCGGTGCCCTTCTAATTCATTATACTATCATTCTTATTTATTCGAGCTACCGATCGCATTTTTAATGATATCGAAAATGCGGGTTAGTTTATAACTTTTATTATTGTCTATTATTAATTATTGACGCCATCTTTTAATTGGTTTGCTTGACTTGACTTAGATGGCGCTATATTAAGTCCTCGGAAATGTGAAAATTAACATAATTTATGTGTATTTGAATATAAATATATTATTGTTTCTTAGTTATTATTTTAACCATTAAAAATCTTATTGTGTGCCTCTGCAGTGTAAAGTATTCAAGCTTTGCATGGTTATTTTCATTTAAAAGCAGCGCCATCTAGTTATCAATGGTAGCGTTATGCAAAACCTGTCAGTCAATAGTCGACCTTAAGCTCTCCATGCATTTTTGTCACCCTTAGTACCTACTGCAAGAACTAGGACCTTTGACTTAAATAAAAAATATGATTCTATAAAATGTATAATAAATATAGATGCTTAACCCGAACCACGTAGGTAGTAACTATTTAGTAATCTGTGCCCGAACCATAAAAGCTTTAATACAGCTGCTAGATTTTAAGAAAACGCCATCTATCGGGTGGTGTTTGTACTCGTAACTTGGGGCACAAAGGTAATGAAACGTGACCCACACGTGAGCTTTCGGTTTGTAAAGGCAGATGGCTAGATTTATATTTATTTCAACCGCTTTTTTTGGTAGGGGAAAATCATCAAATGACTTCTCCCGCCCAGGGCCGGGCGAGAGGGAGTGTCAGACTCTTGCTGACTAAAAACCCCCCCTGTTCCTTCTTCTGCTCTGGGCCGAGGTCGCGGTGCCTCATTGCTCTTACCCCGCAAACCCGGCTTATTTCGACCGCTGCAGTCAGCTTTACAAACAAAAACTGGGGTAGTCTGCCACTGTTGGTCAAACCGGGCAAGATAAATTATTTTGTCAGTTCACTTAATTTGTATATGTTCAATGTTCGAGTTAAATCTTTAATGGGTAAATATTTTAGAAGACAAATCCTCTGCTAGTGTCGCACACCATTCATTCGTTGCTACCGACATGGCGTTCTGCGTATTACTCAATGATGATATGGACTTTTAGTAGATGAAATAAAGACCAAAATCCAGTATTTTTCATAGGATTTTGGTCTGATCGGTTCTTTAACTCCAAGGATCGTAAAACACTATGATGAGAAAATAAAACAATAATTCTTTAAAACATGTTTATTGCAATAAACACAAAATTGTATCAAATTTAATTAAAATACGATAGTTACTAAAATACTCCACTTACTGTCTAATCTGGCGTGCAATTGATATTGTAACATTAATTTAATAATCTGTACATTTATGAAAAATCAATAGAATATCTTAGGTACAATCGAATTCAGTCACTTTTTCAAATCTTATAACGGCCTAAAGAGCTAAATAATAGGTCATTGGTAGAACATTATGCAAAAATAACGCTTATTCCAAAACTACACGACTGAATGCAATTATAAAATGTACACGAAGTCATAGTAACAATACAATAATACATAAAAACAAGGTAAAGCCAGATTTCAATAAAAAAAAAACAATTTACTTAAACAACTTGGCACGGTAATGTAAAAACCTACCTACATGATTAAAAAGAATACATGGTAAAAAAAACTAGCAACACCGTTGAATTTTGTCACGGTTCTTATTGTTATTTCAAATTAAACTTTATAATAAACGTGGCAAGATTAAAATTGCTTCGAATTTCTCTATTTTTTATTTACACTGAACATTTATGTACATTACTGGAACAAATACGATATGAAGGCACTTTTTAAAATTCATGTTTATAGCTACTGTTTTTTTTTTTTTTGTTAACATTGTGTGTAAGTATATAAATTATTTTAAAGTGTGTATCGAATTTCAGATTTAAATAATTTTAATCTACTTCTTCATTTTAGCGAGAATGACTTGATAATTAAAAAATCACAACAAAGCCTCTTTAGATTAATAAAACTTTTTCTTTTAATTTAATTACAATGTATTGTGACCTTTTTCTATAAACATTTCTTTTTTATTTTTAGTTAAACATAGCATAGTCTTAATCAAATAGAAAAAAAAGTCAATTTTTTGAGTATATTTTTGAAAAACACATGAGTAACCAAATGAGCATTAATTGTTAAAATCAATTTGAGAGCTAAGATAATACATATAAAACACATTCGGCCTTATAACAAAACAAGGTTTTACGTTAGTCTAGGTCTAAACCATAGAGCCAGTTTTTGTATTTCGAATTGAAGGTAGATGACAATAAGATTCAAAATTCAAAACCCGTCTCAATGGTTTAAACCTGGACTAAAGATAAACCTTGTTTTGTAATAAGGGGGATTAAGTAAACATATTATTAGAAATTATACCAAGTAAACCTACCAATGGCAAACGAAATTAAACCTTATTATTATTGCATATAACGACTAACCTTCTTGAATTAAGTAACTGAGAAGAGTCTGAGTTGGCTTTTGTCGACACTGGTCATAATTAAAAACCCTCCTGTGACTTAGAACTTGAACTCAAATCAAAATCAAATCTCTTCTGTTGTGACTAAAAACTTACACAGCTTTGTCAATTTACTTCACGCGGATAAGTCGTTATTTTCGATAAATTAAGTAGGTATATCTAGATAATTATTACACAAAAAATATAAGTAACTAACAATGTTAACTCTTTCTACCTTTCTTATATAAAACACGATTAATTTAAATATTTATTTTTTTAGAATCACAACCGTCATTTTTTTAACATTTGAAATTCAAAACAAATGTTGTGTAGCCAGTTGATCAGATGATAAGTGTTTTTTTCACGAATTTATTTACTTATGTATTTATATACAAAATACAGCACTGTTAAGAAAAAATTAAACAATGTCAGCATTATATTAGTAGTTTCACTGGACTGATAGAACTCTTAACAAAGAGTGGAAAAACACTGCAGTCCAAGGTACTTAGAATTCCCAATGTATTTGGCAATCCTTAAAGCAGCTTAGGTTTATCAATAAAGCTGTCGATTTAGTGCATTTCGAACCAAGTCCACCCAAAACTGACAATGTTATTACATTTCCAACTGTATCACCAAACAATAAAGTTGACATTACAATTGAAGGTTAGCATTGTGTATATATAACACTCAAAAAAATCAACTGCTGTAAAACAGAACACGGTCTTTTGGGACTAACAGAAATCAAAAGAAGGAATAAGTTTCAAATTTGCTTGTAGAACTTCGCCGTGTTTCATATAAGAATAACAAAAAAATACATAACAAGGCATAAGTATTAATAAAGTATATATGTATATAATGTATAAAAACAAAACTTTAAAGCGAGACTATGTAATGAATGTGTCATTCATAACTTCATGAGCCATATATCAAAATATATGTTACATACTTGGAGCCATATTCTATTCTACAATGCAAATAAACAACATGTATTATTTGTATGTAAATATGAAACGTGTGTACGCGTATACCTACCGAACAACTGCACACAATTTGATAATATTTTGTAAAAACATTTTATTATTTTCTATTGAAATTAACGACTTAGATACTCGCCTGAATGAATGAGTAGCCTGAATGATGCGCACACTGCTTATGAATATGAGTTGTGACTTGAAAGTTTGAAACTAGTTGAGCTTATCTCAGTTCATTCACAAGAGTAAGTCGTAATTTCCTTAAGTATGTCTCACGATAGTTCGTGGCGAAGCTGTAGCGGTTTACTAGTTAATATTAATAGTAGACTGTGACAAATATGAACAAATATTAGCTCCAAAGTGTGACCATTACAATCTTTTAAAGCCAATTAAGTCATAATGTTTTGGATAAGGTTACATAAGAAAACACTGCGATAATTTACATGTAAGATTTTTAAGGATTTTTTTCTTTAAATAAATAAAGGCCATTTTAATAGTTTTGATGCATTTATTTGAGATCATTTACTTATAAGAAATATTTATAAGTACCTATAAGAACCTTCAAAATGACCAAAACGTTTTTGTAAATAACACGAGTTTGCAATATTGTATTTTTCATGTCTATACTTATGTTTTATATAAGCATTGGATCGACTTAATATTTATTTGGGACTTTTCAATCAAATATGTAAAAAACCACAATAAAAACGGACGAGATATTAAAAAAAATCATTAAGTTTTTATAGGCATATGATCATAATAGATATCTTTACATTAACTTAACTTATAAAGTAAAACAATCTTGTAAAAAATGGTCGTTGTATTGGTAATATTTCCCTAGTAAGTATGAAATAATACTTGATATAAATATATACTTACAAATAAATAAAATGCCTTCAAAATTGGACTGTTGTAATTTATATGATTGCACTGCTTGCCATTTGGTTGACACCGCAGGTGCCATCGCCTCGGTATACTCGGTAATATCCTTGTTCACCCCAAGACTTGCCCCACGAGTTCTTTATAATCCAATATGGAAGTTTCTTGTGGAAGAGCGGATAGTCTGTGGAAGATTTTTTTTTATATAAATAGAGTTTTATAGGCAATGAATATTTTTGTCCGTTTGTAACACTTAGGGGTGATTTTTCAACAGTCAGATAAATGTTATCTGAGGAATATAATTGTTGCTGTCACTGTCTTATACAAACATTATGACGCGACAGCATCATAATTATTCCGGTGATAATTCTTATCTAACCATTGAAAAAACAGCCCTTAAATTAATAATTTGTATAATTTAGTTTCATTACCCAAGTAACACAGTCATGCTGAATAACGTTTGAGTACTAGTGATCCGCGAAACTATAAGCTGTAACTATTGTCTGGATATTGTCTGAGTGAACGTCTATTCAACTGTTACTCAAGCAATTTGGGCACATTTTTAAATGCATAAGTCTGTATAATATAGCTGTAAAGTTTGGGTAATTGCTTAATAATAGCAGGCTTAACTTAATAACGTCTGAAAAAAAGCTGTCATCACTTTAATATAGCTATTATTTCGTATTTATTCAGACAAATGCATATGGATTTTGTTATTCAAAAATTATTCAGGATTCTGTTCATTTGCGTAATACTTTTCAAACATAATTAAAAGTTAAGTTGAAAAAAAGTTGTGTTTAATCGTGCAGTGTGTGCTTTGTTTTGAAATTTCATAGTTTTTAGTAAAATAAAGATGGTAGTGGAACTATGCGAATCGGTAAGTACCTAAATGTTATTATGTATTATAACCATGATACACGTAAAAAATTACTGCGCAAGTTATTTTATCGTGAATAGCATATAAATTATCTCAACATTTTTCACGCGCCGCTTTCATATTCATTTTTAGTAATAGTATATGACATATAAATAAAGACTTTTAGAAGTGACGAAAATACTTAGGATGAAACAGTTATGCTAATCTTTCAAAAGTCATTAAGTTACTCAAAAAATATATTTTTAACTGTAATTAATTACTAAAATGGGGCATTTTATATACGTAATGTTTCAATAGTTTACTTAAAAATAAAATAAAATGGCGATTCATTACAAAAGTTCTCCACGCAGCTATTTTACAGTACAACTCTGATTTAATTTGAGAAATAGTGATTAGGCACTACAAGTATCTGAATAACACTTGATAACGTTACTAAATGTGATTAATTATACAGCGAATCAGGGTTCAAAACATAATACGATGGACCAAATTTCTCAGGAAAATTGATATATTTATATGAGTAATTACAAAAAAGGACCACTTATATTTTTCAATACAAATAAGGGTTTTTTTTCTACCTATTCAGTGGCAAGTGATACAACACAAATACTATGCATAATGTTTTATTCTTATTTTTTTAGCATGTACATAAACGCAGTTATAACGATGTTATGTTTTTGTTTTTCTAGTTTTAGGTAGGTTGGGTTAATTTCGTATTACAAAAAATTACAACCATCTATGCGATGGGGGTAGTTTAGTAGTATGTAGATTCATAGTGAATTATTTTAGCTAGAACAAACAACATCGAGTAATTTACACGTATTGATCAGTTACTATTATTCACAGATAGGGAGCGCACCGCGGCTGCAAGTTAGTGCGTGGCGTGTGTTAAACTCGCGAAATTATAGTTTCTAAAAGGTTTTTATAGTTTTATTGTTTTTAGCTATCATAAAATAGTACTTACTCTAAGTTCCTAACATAAAGCGAAATGTCTTGCAGGAGAATGCCGTTTAAGATTGTTTCTACTCAACGAAGGGGCAGAGCAGAACTATGCACTCTACCTTCCCACTGGGAAAGCACAGCGAAACTGAAATGGCCCAAATTTAATGCCGATTACCTTTGTAAAAACGAAAATGCTCAACCTAGTCCGGATTGGATTTCAATGAATTGTACCTTAAAAAGAAATAATTTTACAACCTTTGAAGATGCAGAAGAAGAGTTATCTATTATGACGTTATGTGTAGACCATAGTGTGTACAATACGTCGTCTCTGGAGTTTGCCTCCAGCTCACTAAAATTTTAAATATATGCGAGTTTGAGAAATCATCCCCAAGAAGGCTTACTGTTTTTTTAATTTAGTAATTATAAGATTGAACGGATTTTTTTAAATTTGAGAAATAAAAGAAATTTTGATAATTTTAAACGCTTTTAATTATAATAACTAACTTCACGAACAAAATTTCACATAAAAAATGAATGAATGATTTTTTCAGTGCGACTTGTGAAATATTTTTACTAAGAGCCCATTTTTTAATTTCAATAAAATTCACATCTGATTTATCTTCACTAGATGCGGAAATATTATCTTCTGAATTCTGTACAAAATCTATAACGGCATTATTTGAAGGTACAGAACTCCCTTTAACTGGATCTGTTCGGACTTGACTCAAATTACGACTACCTAAGCTCGCTCTCGTAGTAAAACAATGTTTTAAACGTCTTTAATTCACTTACTACCCAGAAAAACTCGTTATAAGTTCTTTAAAAATGGTATTTTTACAAGTAATTGCGGAATTAAAATACATCATTCGACTTCCATCTGTGTTACGTTAGCTATAAACTATGACTTTATTTCCCTTATACCAAAATAAGCTCTATTTAGAACACAGAAAATACTTTTATACAGTAGTTGAATAATTGATAAAATGTGGAACCTTATATGACTTGACGGCAAAATAAAAGCTGTTATTCAAAATACAATGCTAATATTCCTTTCATTAGAAATTACTTACACTCTTATTCAGAAGACAGCTGCCGTGTACACAGTTTTACAGAGTATGGTGGTTTTATAAGCAATAAGTTGAGAAAAGTTTGTTTATTAGTATTAGATAATTACGTTTATTCAGCTACTTATACTATTATACAGATAAATGCTGACCCGGGCAATATTTTTCAAATTAAAGTCACCTGTAATGCTTTAGGCTTAATAATATCTGCGTTTTATGCTGTACAGAAGTTATTACTAAGCTTTAAAAATAATAGTCGACCTTAATACAACTTTTATCAAGCATAAATGGCTATTAAGGCAGAAAGAGAAAATTATTCAGAATTTGGCTATTTCAATAGCCTTTCCTCACACGTTATGGAGCTTATATCTGTAAATATTTTCGAATTACTTTTACTCAAACACTATTCAGCATGTCTGTGTTACTTGGGTATGTTTGATGTAGAATGAAAGAAAAATATTACAATTACTCTAAAACTGTAGAGAAACAACACACAGATTATGAAATGGGCTACAAAGTAAATTTAATATTTTTTTTTAAACCAGTCTAATTCAAATAGGTTGTCTGAATTGCAAAAAATATTTTTCTTTAAAATGTGTGCGGATGATTTGTGTATCGACGCCATGTTGTTTATGTCGTCAAATAATACACTTATTTTTCGAAAAATAGCTATAAAGTCTATTATTAAAAAGTGTGTTTATTTTTAAAATTTTGTTACATTGTAAAGGAAAGAGAATAGGGCCTCCGGTACCTCACTCACACGGCGAAACACACTGTGGTTGTTTCACGCCGGTTTTCTGTGATCCCGCGGTATCACTTCGGTCGAGCCAACCCATTCGTGATGAAGCTTAGCTCTCTCTTACTTTATTACAGACATACCTTTAATTCCGTATCCCACAATGAGCACGCCGTGGTCCAAGTTGGTCGGGTCACATAACATCTTCCACGGGTGTGAGATGCCTCCCATGTAGAACTGCATCGCGTTCGCGTTGATACCTACAGGAAAACATTACACACAGTTGTTATTTGACAAATATATGGGTACTGCTTCTCACACGGAGAAGGTTGAGCATCAATCACCACGCTGCTGGCTCAAGGCGAATTTACGATTTCAAACTTAAACTTAGAAATTGTAGGTCCAAGTTTCCTCACGATGTTTTTCCTCACAGTTTGTCAGCGGTGTCCAATAAAAAAAAAGGTAGGAATTACATATAACTCTACCCGCACTCTCATGCATGAGGAGCGGCCTTAGACTCCAGGCCACCACGACTTATAATTTAATTATATGTATTTAGCTTTATTTTATGTAAGTATTGATAAATGGTAATCTGGCGAACCGGAAAATTACTAGGACGTTCTTTTTAGAATAACCCTGGCGAGTAACATCTAATTTGCTATATAAATATACGATAGTAATAATTTCTTACCAATAGAAATGGGTCCATTGTGCACCAGCCACTGTGCCATTCCAGTCTCATTCTTGGTAATGTTCACTGCTCCACTGATCTGAACCTTGGCTAGACTCTTGTTGAACACACATTTATCACCAACACCTTCATACGGATAGTCACTCTCCAACTCTAGACCACCCATCTGTTCGATAGCCCTGGATAACAAAACAAGGTTTACTAATAGTTCAAAGTTTCCTAATTAATAAAAGAGGAGTTAAGCGTAGGAGAGCCATGCTACGGCCATTAGTTGAGAGGCCATGGTTCGTAGCGAGATGAACTGGGCAGGCGTCTCCTCTTTCTGCGAAGCAGTGATGCTCGCAAAGGAGGAGGCGGAGCGCGTGAGGGAACTATCCTCCTCGGATGGCGAGTAAGGGGATTTCGCCGCCCCACCAGAACTAGACCCGAGCGTAGGGCGCGTAGCATTCCGCGCGCACCTCAAACAATCAATAGACCACCACAGACGGGGCCCTAAGGGCTGATGTTCAGCCGGAGTTGCGGGGTAAGCACAATGAGTCACCGCGGCCTCGGCCCAGAGCAGGAGAAGGAACAGGGGGGTTTTTAGTCAGTAAGAGTCTGACAATCCCTCCCGCCCTACCCTGGGCGGGATAACTCATTTAATGATTTTCCCACCACAAAAAAAGCCATGCTAGGGCAAGAATGGGTCGGCTCGATCGGAATGATACCACGGCCGCATTGAAAACCGGCATGAAACAACCACAGCGTTATGTTTGTGTGTGAGTCATGTTACTGGAGGCCCAATCCCTAACCACCCACCCAGGGAGAAGGTGTGTCAGACTATACAGACTATATACCATCTCCTTCCTTCTCCAGCTCCAAGCCGAAGCCGCGGCACTATATATAATATATAGCGGAGAGCCTTATTTTCTACACATCTCGGCTCTTGCAAGAAGACACCGCCAAATATCGAAACGAAAAATGAAGATGAATGAAATGAATCAATATAGGCTTATGAATTTCATTAATAATAAATACTCAATAATATATTTCAGTTGGAAACAGTGTTCTAACACAAGTGTTAATTAAGTGTAATTAAATAGTTTTGGTCTCAATGAATTGTCATTAAGACTCAACAATTAAAATACAAACACAATGCGACATGAATATTAAAAATATTATGTGTATTTCGCAACGTAGTAAATGCTAAAGATAATATCGGAATGCATGTCGCGATAAATAAGGAACTATATACCTAAGGAAAACTTAATATATTTGCATTAAGTGAGACCTTGAACGTTGCGTAAAGATTAGAATATTAATATTTTTTTAACAAAATATGCTTCGAAACCACTAAATTGAGGAGGTTACTTTCTTTACTTCTTTACTTTACTTAGACGGGGTTGCGGAGTAAGCGCAATGAGGCACCGCGACCTCGGCCCAAAGCAGGAGAAGGAACGGGGGTCGGTGTAAGAGTCTGACACACAACTCTGGGCGGAAGAAGACTTTTGATGATTTTACCCTCAAAAAAATAGTTGTATGAACCAACCTCAGTCTCCTGGGCCTTCTTTTGAATCCTCCTCATTAGTAGCACACCCACAGAGAATTGTTGGTAGTAGTAATAGCAGTAATTTAAAATATAAAGCATTAATATATGGGGACCAGCTTACATCTGGTTTAGGTAACATGATATATGGTCACTTAGACCATAATTACATTAACAATAGTTATCATAGTCTGAGTTACAATAAGATTATTGAAAAAATAACTCAGACTGAATATAATGAAAAATCAATATTAGTTTTAATAGTAGGTAACAGTTTGGATGTAAAAAAAGGGACATTTTAAACGGTGTGGACACTTTATTAAAATTAAAATTGGGAAAAATAATACTTTGTGCATTTCCCTATTCAAGTACCTTAACAGACTCCAAAAATAGACATTTAGGTGTACTTAACAGTACACTGCACCAATTGACATGTTGTCATAGTGATAAACTTATATTTTTTGACACTAATAAATTTATTAGTGATTTTAGATTGACAGAGAGAGGCATATCCCTCTCAAAAACATATCGTAGTACACTTGCTATGCTAATAGCATTTAATATTAACTCTGTTATAAAAAATATAACAGATATTAGTTTTAGGGACGAAGCTGTGCTGTCTAGGCTACCTAACAACACAGTGACAGATTTAAACTAGATTTTAAGACAACAGAACATACCATCATATATAATGTTAGGAGTAAGGTATATTCTGGCAAAAAAAAACTCATATCTAATGTTGTTACACAGGCTCAGGGGCAGCACAATTTAATCTTATTTTATATTAATATTCAGGGCTGCTCCTCTAAAATATTTGAAATAGAAATGTTTCTTGAGAAAACACAATTTGATATAGTTTGTTTAGCAGAACATTGGTTGAAAGAGGACCAATTAATATCTTTCAATTTTGAAAATTATACTGTAATAAGTAATTTTAGTAGAAAGAATATGTTACACGGCGGGTCCTTAATTTTAGTTAAAAATGGCATTAAGTCCAAAGAAAGGAAAGATATTGTAGCACTGTCAGTTGAACACACTATTGAGTTGTCCTGTGTTGAGCTGGATAGACATGTTGTTGTTTGTGTATATAGACCACCTAATTATCAGAATCTTGCATTGTTTGATTCTGTAATGGAAGATGTTTTGAGAAAAGTATGTTCTAGCCATAAATCAGTACTTGTATGTGGCGATTTTAATATTAATTTATTGGAGAACAATACAAGTGGCATGGAGCTATTAAATTTGTTTGAATCATTTAATTTAAAAAATGTTTTTCTAGAACCGACTAGGATAACACCCTCCACAGCCACATGTATTGATAACATTTTTAGTAACTGCAATTATTTAGAAAAAAAAGTTATAAACAGTTTACCTTCTGACCACAGTGGTCTTGTGGTTACTTACAGCTCTTATTTGCCTCTTCAAAAAATTCAAATAAAGTTTAGACATATAACAAATAAAAATTTAGAGAAACTTAATGATTCATTAGCATCTAAATTAAGTATAGAAAATTTTGATGTAAGTAATCCAAGCAGGTTATACGAAAAATTTTTTACGGTGTTAAATAGGGAATTTCAAGATATTTTGCCAATGAAATATAAAGACGTCTATGCTAAGTTTCAGTTTAGCGATTGGGCTACCGCAGGTATTCGTAAGAGTAGAGATAAACTTTTTGAACTTTATGGCATGAAACCATACAATTGCGACCCTCTTTTTCATCAACATGTAAAATTGTACTCAAAGACATTTAGAATAGTATGCAAAACCGCAAAGCGTCTTTTCATCAGTAATAAAATAAAATCAGCTGAAGATAAGATAAAGGCTACGTGGAAAATAATACAGAATGAGACAGGTAGGAATAAATTAAAACATTCGGCTTTTTGTTTAAACACAGAGAGGGGACAGATTTCGTCAAGCACAGATGTAGCTCAGGAGTTTGAGACTTTTTTTGCTAATATACCTGTCAAAACAACGGCTCATTTAAAATCATCGGCCAGACTATCGGCAACTTTGCTTAGAGAAAATGTTAAATCATGCGAATGCGACTTTAGTTTTCATTATACTAGTCCTTTAGAGATAATAAAGGTTTTTAAAGAAATCAAGGTCAAATCAACTGAGGACCTTTGGGGACTATCCGTGAAAGTCTGCGGATCACTTATCCGAACTTTAGCGCCGTATCTGGTTTTGATTTTCAATAAAAGTATAGATGACGGTGTCTTCCCAAACCTAATGAAATACAGTAAAGTTATTCCATTATTCAAAAATGGTGACACTAAGGAACCAAACAACTATAGGCCTGTGTCTGTTCTGCCGGTTCTTAGCAAACTGTTCGAAAAGTTAATGCTATCTCGGATGCTTCATCACTTTGATAAACATGCCATCTTCCATCACCAACAATACGGTTTCACTAAAGGTCGTTGTACAACTGACGCCGGTGTCACGTTGATAAAGGAAGTACTCGGTGCTTGGGAGGAAGCACAGGATGCTGTTGGTGTCTTTTGCGACCTCTCAAAAGCGTTCGATTGCGTTGATCATGAAACACTCTTGCTGAAATTAGATCATTACGGGATTAGACATACTGCACTCCGTCTACTAAACTCATATTTAGAGGATAGGCAGCTGAGAGTTCATGTAGGTGGTTATAACTCACAGGGCTCTGAGATAAGAATGGGCGTTCCACAGGGTTCAATATTGGGTCCGTTTCTCTTTTTAGTGTATGTTAATGACTTGCCATTTCTATTTAAAACCGAGCCAAGTATGGTGCTGTTTGCTGATGATACATCATTAATTTTTAAAATAGGTCGACGTTCTAATAATTTTGACGAAGTAAACAGCTCCATTCATCAAGTTCATAATTGGTTTACAGTCAATAATTTAGCACTTAACGAGAAAAAAACAAAATGTATTAAATTTAGCTTGCCCAACGTACACAGTAATGATTGTAGCATAATTTTAAATGGGCAAAAGTTAGAATTTGTCAACGAGACAGTGTTTCTAGGTATCACACTAGACAATAGACTTCAATGGGGTTCCCACATAAAGACGCTTTCGGGGAGACTAAGCTCTGCTGTTTTTGCAGTTAGACAGATAAGACAGCTCACAGACGTGAACACAGCAAGGCTTGTCTATTTTAGCTATTTTCACAGCATTATGTCATACGGAATTTTGCTGTGGGGTCGAGCTGCGGAAGTAGAATCAATATTTATTCTACAAAAGCGGGCTATCCGAGCGATATATAACTTGCCCCGTCGCGAATCTCTGAGAGAACTATTTAAAACGATAAATATCCTGACGGTGCCTTGTCAGTTTATATATGAAAATATTATGTATGTAAGGAAAAATTTGCAATTATTTGAAAAAAGAAGCGATAGACATAATTTTAATACAAGAGGCAAAGATAGGCCGGCTGTGCCACGATTCCGTCTGTCCAAGGTACAGAAATCCTTTATGGGGTTCTGTGTAAATTGTTACAATAAAATTCCAAGTACTGTATTGAATCTTAACGAACGAAAATTTAAAACTTATATTAAACGTGAATTGTGTAGACAGGCATACTACAAACTTTCAGATTATATTGAGGATAAGAATGCCTGGCAGCGTGTTGATTCGGCTCCACTGGACAATACTCAAATATAGTCAGCAGTTAGGTAAAATTCTCAAAAATAATGCATCCTTAATTTATATATCCAAAAAGTTTATATAGAAGCACTCTTAAATATTGTGAGTACGCATATGTGAGCGCCATGCTCGAGACGACAAAGGAGTAAAATTTTATGATAGGTCCCCTCATTTGTTCTTTTTTTTAACAACTTGTCTCTGCATTGTTCTCACATAAGGGTACACTAATGTATACTATAAATGTTATATTATTGAAATTGTAAAACAATTTTTTTAAAAAAAAAGAGTAACGAGTGGAGTTTCTTGCTCGTTCTTCTCCATTCCAATCTACAATTTGGAATGAGCACCTAGCTTCACTGACGAACAGACTGACAGACTACTTTTCTATTTTGACGTTTCAAAAGTACCTATTGATGGTTTAATTGGAATAAATGATTTTGACTTTGACTTTGACTTTGACTTTACCTGTAAGCATTATCAGGTAATCCACCATTGCAGCCATTGTCTAGCTTGTCACAGTCCACCAACTCCTGTTCAGACAGGGACACCAGCTGCCCTGACTGCATCTTCCATTGACCTTCAATGTTACCTAAAAAATATACAAAACTTATAGTTTTCTTGTTTTAAAAGGCATCGCGCCAGAATCTCAGGTCATCAACTTATTATCAGCTTTTCGAATATCTATCTATTTTTTGGCACTATAGATATGAGCATTAAAACGCTGAGTGTAATGTTTACAACTGTAAACACACAAAAATTAAATATCTCACCAGTAACACTGAACGCCCAGCAGCTACCACAAGATCCCTGGTCCTTAACCTCCGTTACGGCATCATGATCTCTCCAGTCAAAGTCCTCGGGAATTTTAATGTCTGGAACATCAGCATTCTTCATAGGTACCTGGTTCTCGTTAGTCAAATTCGTATTCAAGCCCATGTATGTGCTACTGAATTCTTCATACGTCAAATCAGTGAATCGGGTCACCCCGTACACAGCAGTACCTTTTTCGTGAACATTCAACTCATGAATTTTCTTTATGTTATTTTTAAATATCTCAAAACGTTTTTGCATTTGAGAGTAATCATTGACGTAACTGGGACTGTACATTGTCAAAAAATTGTAAAACAATTGTTCCGCTTGCACATGGTGGTACAAATCGTGCGTAGTACCTTCTTGGAAATCACATGACACTCTGAAATTTGGAGGGTGGTCAGTCCATGGTCGCACCCAGACGTTTACACGACAGAACTTGTTCAGACCATGATCTTTTAGTAACTTGCAGTCAGTTTGATCGCTCAAAGCAAAGCAATCTGTGAAACCAACCTCTATCTTCATTTTGTAGTGAATACCAGCAACCACTTGTTTTTCCAATGAAAATATCCTAACGACCTTTTGTTTGCTGGGGTGAGGATATTTTGCTTCAATGTGTTTCAATGCTTCTCTCGCTAACGCATTAGCCATTTCAGCGCTCTCAAATTCTATATGTGACTCCAAAGGCGTTTCATCATCAACACAATTCACATCAATATTTTGTCCATTCTTGATCCACAATCTTTCCCAGATTTGCGCAACGCAGCGTCTTCGGGGCAAATGCTCTAGAAAATCACAGCTAGTTATGTTCTCAACCCACTCATACTTTAAACAAGACGTGTAGCCGACGTCAAAGTCGATGGTGGTTACTTTACCAGAAGTTATTTTAGTAGAGTGACTGTTGATCTGTAGCACTCTCTGTTTGTATCTGTGTAATGAAGACATTTCTAACTTTTCTAAAGCTGCTGCCACCATACTCTTTATTTCTTCATTTTCTGATACCATGTTTGTTTCATTAGTAGATCTTCTGAGACGATTGAGAGACGAACATTTAACATTTATGTTCTGAATATATTTCACATCTGTCTTCAGCCAAATAAATGACTGGCAAGACTTGGAAGGTATTTCGGTATTGATATAACATTGGAAAGGATTTGTCTCTAAATCAACATCTTTGGAACAGTTTGTATAAGCGATTATAAAATTGATTTTAAATGGTTCTCTTGAATCAAGGGACGGTATAACTTGTGGCTCGCCCTGATGAACTAGTTTGAACTTGGTTCCAGGAGACTTTTCAAGTTCGTTCATAGACAATCGTAAAAGCTCAGGAACATTTACACCAGTAATGGCTACAAAATCTTCTTCATCATCACAAACAACAGATATGTGCCTTGTTATCAATTCTTCATCTGGACTAGGCCATAATCTAGCCAAACATAGCCTATGATTTAAACCATTAAGTTCTTCACAGTTTTTTAAATCCTTTGACTTTTGATGCCGCAAACAATACGTTTCAGCTATTTCAATGTACATTTTAACAGTTAAAGTACCCATTTGAACACTACTTTGTACAGCGTGTATAGATATTAATTTATGTAAATTATTCGAACTCGAATGGTCGTTAACATGCTGAAGAGCACGATCAGCGTAATAATAAATGATATCTTCATCCATTTCTTCGGCATCGTCAACAATTTGTCTGGCATTTCTAATACCTACATCACGTTTATTTTTTATTCTGTTATGTGCACTAGCTTTTTTACAAGTGACTTCAATTTCACTTTCATTAGTAGTCCATAGTTTATTTCTTATTTTAGCATTACAATTAAAGACGACAATTGGTTGTTTCACCTCACACGGGTCTTTATTAGATACATTCCTTAGACAAGTAGTAGGTGACATAGTAAAGTCAATAGTAGTATGTGTCCCGTCCGACTGTTGTTCATTCACACTTTGGATTCCTGTAACTTTATGAACGTATTTTCTATTTGATGCAGTCAAATATTTTTCAGTAGCTTCTTTAGCTAATTTCATATGATTTTCAGAATGATTACCTACATTCTCTGGTCTTAATGTGTCACTAATATCAGAATCATCTTCTACAAAATCATCCCGGTCGTCTGACGGATCATTACATTGAACATCAATATTTTTCTTTCTTAACCAAGGTCTATCCCAAATTTCTGTATGACAATAAAGAATAATTTCATCATCTGTTTTACATTTGCGAGCATTCACACGGGATTCATTTACAGAGCAAGCTGTTGGCGCAGCAGTAAAATCAATGCTATATTTCAAACCCGAAACCACACGCGTAAGAACTCGTTTTACTTCAAGGACTTTGTGATAAACAGAGGTTTTTTGTTGAAATTTTCTTAAAGATTCTTCAGCCAATAACTTATATTCAGGCTTATTTGGATTTTGTTCTTCTTCATCGTTACCTCGAACATTATGAAGACCCTGATCAATGCTATTACCCGTGGTAGATATCTTACCAACCGGCACATTAAATTTTAATTTTGTGAGACTTTGTTCTATTAAGCCTCGAGGCATTCCTAAATCCCTACGCACTCTAATATTAATAGGGATACAATCAATGTCTACTTCCTTTTTATCGAGCCATACTTGTTCAAAGATAAAACTGTGACATTTTAAGGCTTCCACGTTTAAAGCAGACACAGTAAAATCGATACGAGTCACTGTGCCGGCAACGACTTGCGTAGTTACTTTTTCAACCCGAACCACTTGTAGGGTTTGGGTTGCCCCGGACTCAGCAATGAACTTTGCTAACGATTCCTCGGCCAACGCTCTATATTTTGGGTCATTTGGATCTTGTTCCGTCAAACCACCCGCCAATGTCTCTCTTTTGCTTCTTTGATCACTATTACCACAAGAAACCTTAATATCCTTTTTGTTTATCCAAGCCTGTTCCCATATTTCAGAGTGGCATTTATTGACATCTTGACTACCCGATATCACGAAGTCGATGCGTGTCATTTTGCCGGCAACGACTTGCGTGGTAACTTTTTCTACTCGTACCACTTGAAGGGGTTGGATCGTCCCGGACTCAGAAATGAACTTTGCTAACGATTCCTCGGCCAACACTCTATATTTTGGGTCGTTTGGATCCTTTTCTTCCAAACCACCCGCCAATGTCTCTCTTTTGCTTCTTTGATCACCATTACCACAAGAAACCTTAATATCCTTTTTGTTTATCCAAGCCTGTTCCCATATTTCAGAGTGGCATTTATTGACATCTTGACTACCCGATATCACGAAGTCGATGCGTGTCATTTTGCCGGCAACGACTTGCGTGGTAACTTTTTCTACTCGTACCACTTGAAGGGGTTGGATCGTCCCGGACTCAGAAATGAACTTTGCTAACGATTCCTCGGCCAACACTCTATATTTTGGGTCGTTTGGATCCTTTTCTTCCAAACCACCCGCCAATGTCTCTCTTTTGCTTCTTTGATCACCATTACCACAAGAAACCTTAATATCCTTTTTGTTTATCCAAGCCTGTTCCCATATTTCAGAGTGGCATTTATTGACATCTTGACTACCCGATATCACGAAGTCGATGCGTGTCATTTTGCCGGCAACGACTTGCGTGGTTACTTTTTCTACTCTTACCACTTGAAGGGGTTGGATCGTCCCGGTCTCAGCGATGAACTTTGCTAACGATTCCTCGGCCAACGCTCTATATTTTGGGTCTTGTGGATCTTGTTCCGTCAAACCACCCGCCAATGTCTCTCTTTTGCTTCTTTGATCACCATTACCACAAGAAACCTTAATATCCTTTTTGTTTATCCAAGCCTGTTCCCATATTTCAGAGTGGCATTTATTGACATCTTGACTACCCGATATCACGAAGTCGATGCGTGTAATTTTGCCGGCAACGACTTGCGTGGTTACTTTTTCTACTCGTACCACTTGAAGGGGTTGGATCGTCCCGGACTCAGCAATGAACTTTGCTAACGATTCCTCGGCCAACGCTCTATATTTTGGGTCGTTTGGATCGTGTTCCGTCAAACCACCCGCCATTGACTCCCTTTTGCTTCTTTGATCACCATTACCACAAGAAACCTTAATATCCTTTTTGTTTATCCAAGCCTGTTCCCATATTTCAGAGTGGCATCTATTGACATCTTGACTACCCGATATCACGAAGTCGATGCGTGTCATTATGCCGGCAACGACTTGCGTGGTTACTTTTTCTACTCGTACCACTTGAAGGGGTTGGATCGTCCCGGACTCAGCAATGAACTTTGCTAACGATTCCTCAGCCAACGCTCTATATGTTGGGTCGTTTGGATCTTGTTCCGTCAAACCACCCGCCAATGTCTCTCTTTTGCTTCTTTGATCACCATTTCCACAAGAAACCTTAATATCCTTTTTGTTTATCCAAGCCTGTTCCCATATTTCAGAGTGGCATTTATTGACATCTTGACTACCCGATATCACGAAGTCGATGCGTGTCATTTTGCCGGCAACGACTTGCGTGGTTACTTTTTCTACTCGTACCACTTGAAGGGGTTGGATCGTCCCGGTCTCAGCGATGAACTTTGCTAACGATTCCTCGGCCAACGCTCTATATTTTGGGTCTTGTGGATCTTGTTCCGTCAAACCACCCGCCAATGTCCCTCTTTTGCTTCTTTGATCACCATTACCACAAGAAACCTTAATATCCTTTTTGTTTATCCAAGCCTGTTCCCATATTTCAGAGTGGCATTTATTGACATCTTGACTACCCGATATCACGAAGTCGATGCGTGTCATTTTGCCGGCAACGACTTGCGTGGTTACTTTTTCTACTCTTACCACTTGAAGGGGTTGGATCGTCCCGGACTCAGCAATGAACTTTGCTAACGATTCCTCGGCCAACGCTCTATATTTTGGGTCATGTGGATCTTGTTCCGTCAAACCACCCGCCATTGACTCTCTTTTGCTTCTTTGATCACCATTTCCACAAGAAACCTTAATATCTTTTTTGTTTATCCAAGCCTGTTCCCATATTTCAGAGTGGCATTTATTGACATCTTGACTACCCGATATCACGAAGTCGATGCGTGTCATTTTGCCGGCAACGACTTGCGTGGTTACTTTTTCTACTCGTACCACTTGAAGGGGTTGGATCGTCCCGGTCTCAGCGATGAACTTTGCTAACGATTCCTCGGCCAACGCTCTATATTTTGGGTCTTGTGGATCTTGTTCCGTCAAACCACCCGCCAATGTCCCTCTTTTGCTTCTTTGATCACCATTACCACAAGAAACCTTAATATCCTTTTTGTTTATCCAAGCCTGTTCCCATATTTCAGAGTGGCATTTATTGACATCTTGACTACCCGATATCACGAAGTCGATGCGTGTCATTATGCCGGCAACGACTTGCGTGGTTACTTTTTCTACTCGTACCACTTGAAGGGGTTGGATCGTCCCGGACTCAGCAATGAACTTTGCTAACGATTCCTCGGCCAACGCTCTATATGTTGGGTCGTTTGGATCTTGTTCCGTCAAACCACCCGCCAATGTCTCTCTTTTGCTTCTTTGATCACCATTACCACAAGAAACCTTAATATCCTTTTTGTTTATCCAAGCCTGTTCCCATATTTCAGAGTGGCATTTATTGACATCTTGACTACCCGATATCACGAAGTCGATGCGTGTAATTTTGCCGGCAACGACTTGCGTGGTTACTTTTTCTACTCGTACCACTTGAAGGGGTTGGATCGTCCCGGACTCAGCAATGAACTTTGCTAACGATTCCTCGGCCAACGCTCTATATTTTGGGTCGTTTGGATCGTGTTCCGTCAAACCACCCGCCATTGACTCCCTTTTGCTTCTTTGATCACCATTACCACAAGAAACCTTAATATCCTTTTTGTTTATCCAAGCCTGTTCCCATATTTCAGAGTGGCATCTATTGACATCTTGACTACCCGATATCACGAAGTCGATGCGTGTCATTATGCCGGCAACGACTTGCGTGGTTACTTTTTCTACTCGTACCACTTGAAGGGGTTGGATCGTCCCGGACTCAGCAATGAACTTTGCTAACGATTCCTCAGCCAACGCTCTATATGTTGGGTCGTTTGGATCTTGTTCCGTCAAACCACCCGCCAATGTCTCTCTTTTGCTTCTTTGATCACCATTTCCACAAGAAACCTTAATATCCTTTTTGTTTATCCAAGCCTGTTCCCATATTTCAGAGTGGCATTTATTGACATCTTGACTACCCGATATCACGAAGTCGATGCGTGTCATTTTGCCGGCAACGACTTGCGTGGTTACTTTTTCTACTCGTACCACTTGAAGGGGTTGGATCGTCCCGGTCTCAGCGATGAACTTTGCTAACGATTCCTCGGCCAACGCTCTATATTTTGGGTCTTGTGGATCTTGTTCCGTCAAACCACCCGCCAATGTCCCTCTTTTGCTTCTTTGATCACCATTACCACAAGAAACCTTAATATCCTTTTTGTTTATCCAAGCCTGTTCCCATATTTCAGAGTGGCATTTATTGACATCTTGACTACCCGATATCACGAAGTCGATGCGTGTCATTTTGCCGGCAACGACTTGCGTGGTTACTTTTTCTACTCTTACCACTTGAAGGGGTTGGATCGTCCCGGACTCAGCAATGAACTTTGCTAACGATTCCTCGGCCAACGCTCTATATTTTGGGTCATGTGGATCTTGTTCCGTCAAACCACCCGCCATTGACTCTCTTTTGCTTCTTTGATCACCATTTCCACAAGAAACCTTAATATCTTTTTTGTTTATCCAAGCCTGTTCCCATATTTCAGAGTGGCATTTATTGACATCTTGACTACCCGATATCACGAAGTCGATGCGTGTCATTTTGCCGGCAACGACTTGCGTGGTTACTTTTTCTACTCGTACCACTTGAAGGGGTTGGATCGTCCCGGTCTCAGCGATGAACTTTGCTAACGATTCCTCGGCCAACGCTCTATATTTTGGGTCTTGTGGATCTTGTTCCGTCAAACCACCCGCCAATGTCCCTCTTTTGCTTCTTTGATCACCATTACCACAAGAAACCTTAATATCCTTTTTGTTTATCCAAGCCTGTTCCCATATTTCAGAGTGGCATTTATTGACATCTTGACTACCCGATATCACGAAGTCGATGCGTGTCATTATGCCGGCAACGACTTGCGTGGTTACTTTTTCTACTCGTACCACTTGAAGGGGTTGGATCGTCCCGGACTCAGCAATGAACTTTGCTAACGATTCCTCGGCCAACGCTCTATATGTTGGGTCGTTTGGATCTTGTTCCGTCAAACCACCCGCCAATGTCTCTCTTTTGCTTCTTTGATCACCATTACCACAAGAAACCTTAATATCCTTTTTGTTTATCCAAGCCTGTTCCCATATTTCAGAGTGGCATTTATTGACATCTTGACTACCCGATATCACGAAGTCGATGCGTGTAATTTTGCCGGCAACGACTTGCGTGGTTACTTTTTCTACTCGTACCACTTGAAGGGGTTGGATCGTCCCGGACTCAGCAATGAACTTTGCTAACGATTCCTCGGCCAACGCTCTATATTTTGGGTCGTTTGGATCGTGTTCCGTCAAACCACCCGCCATTGACTCCCTTTTGCTTCTTTGATCACCATTACCACAAGAAACCTTAATATCCTTTTTGTTTATCCAAGCCTGTTCCCATATTTCAGAGTGGCATCTATTGACATCTTGACTACCCGATATCACGAAGTCGATGCGTGTCATTATGCCGGCAACGACTTGCGTGGTTACTTTTTCTACTCGTACCACTTGAAGGGGTTGGATCGTCCCGGACTCAGCAATGAACTTTGCTAACGATTCCTCAGCCAACGCTCTATATGTTGGGTCGTTTGGATCTTGTTCCGTCAAACCACCCGCCAATGTCTCTCTTTTGCTTCTTTGATCACCATTTCCACAAGAAACCTTAATATCCTTTTTGTTTATCCAAGCCTGTTCCCATATTTCAGAGTGGCATTTATTGACATCTTGACTACCCGATATCACGAAGTCGATGCGTGTCATTTTGCCGGCAACGACTTGCGTGGTTACTTTTTCTACTCGTACCACTTGAAGGGGTTGGATCGTCCCGGTCTCAGCGATGAACTTTGCTAACGATTCCTCGGCCAACGCTCTATATTTTGGGTCTTGTGGATCTTGTTCCGTCAAACCACCCGCCAATGTCCCTCTTTTGCTTCTTTGATCACCATTACCACAAGAAACCTTAATATCCTTTTTGTTTATCCAAGCCTGTTCCCATATTTCAGAGTGGCATTTATTGACATCTTGACTACCCGATATCACGAAGTCGATGCGTGTCATTTTGCCGGCAACGACTTGCGTGGTTACTTTTTCTACTCGTACCACTTGAAGGGGTTGGATCGTCCCGGTCTCAGCGATGAACTTTGCTAACGATTCCTCGGCCAACGCTCTATATTTTGGGTCTTGTGGATCTTGTTCCGTCAAACCACCCGCCAATGTCCCTCTTTTGCTTCTTTGATCACCATTACCACAAGAAACCTTAATATCCTTTTTGTTTATCCAAGCCTGTTCCCATATTTCAGAGTGGCATTTATTGACATCTTGACTACCCGATATCACGAAGTCGATGCGTGTCATTTTGCCGGCAACGACTTGCGTGGTTACTTTTTCTACTCTTACCACTTGAAGGGGTTGGATCGTCCCGGACTCAGCAATGAACTTTGCTAACGATTCCTCAGCCAACGCTCTATATCTTGGGTCGTTTGGATTTTGTTCCGTCAAACCACCCGCCATTGACTCTCTTTTGCTTCTTTGATCACCATTACCACAAGAAACCTTAATATCCTTTTTGTTTATCCAAGCCTGTTCCCATATTTCAGAGTGGCATTTATTGACATCTTGACTACCCGATATCACGAAGTCGATGCGTGTCATTTTGCCGGCAACGACTTGCGTGGTTACTTTTTCTACTCGTACCACTTGAAGGGGTTGGATCGTCCCGGTCTCAGCGATGAACTTTGCTAACGATTCCTCGGCCAACGCTCTATATTTTGGGTCTTGTGGATCTTGTTCCGTCAAACCACCCGCCAATGTCTCTCTTTTGCTTCTTTGATCACCATTACCACAAGAAACCTTAATATCCTTTTTGTTTATCCAAGCCTGTTCCCATATTTCAGAGTGGCATTTATTGACATCTTGACTACCCGATATCACGAAGTCGATGCGTGTCATTATGCCGGCAACGACTTGCGTGGTTACTTTTTCTACTCGTACCACTTGAAGGGGTTGGATCGTCCCGGACTCAGCAATGAACTTTGCTAACGATTCCTCAGCCAACGCTCTATATGTTGGGTCGTTTGGATCTTGTTCCGTCAAACCACCCGCCAATGTCTCTCTTTTGCTTCTTTGATCACCATTTCCACAAGAAACCTTAATATCCTTTTTGTTTATCCAAGCCTGTTCCCATATTTCAGAGTGGCATTTATTGACATCTTGACTACCCGATATCACGAAGTCGATGCGTGTCATTTTGCCGGCAACGACTTGCGTGGTTACTTTTTCTACTCGTACCACTTGAAGGGGTTGGATCGTCCCGGTCTCAGCGATGAACTTTGCTAACGATTCCTCGGCCAACGCTCTATATTTTGGGTCTTGTGGATCTTGTTCCGTCAAACCACCCGCCAATGTCTCTCTTTTGCTTCTTTGATCACCATTACCACAAGAAACCTTAATATCCTTTTTGTTTATCCAAGCCTGTTCCCATATTTCAGAGTGGCATTTATTGACATCTTGACTACCCGATATCACGAAGTCGATGCGTGTCATTTTGCCGGCAACGACTTGCGTGGTTACTTTTTCTACTCTTACCACTTGAAGGGGTTGGATCGTCCCGGACTCAGCAATGAACTTTGCTAACGATTCCTCGGCCAACGCTCTATATTTTGGGTCATGTGGATCTTGTTCCGTCAAACCACCCGCCATTGACTCTCTTTTGCTTCTTTGATCACCATTTCCACAAGAAACCTTAATATCCTTTTTGTTTATCCAAGCCTGTTCCCATATTTCAGAGTGGCATTTATTGACATCTTGACTACCCGATATCACGAAGTCGATGCGTGTCATTTTGCCGGCAACGACTTGCGTGGTTACTTTTTCTACTCGTACCACTTGAAGGGGTTGGATCGTCCCGGACTCAGCAATGAACTTTGCTAACGATTCCTCGGCCAACGCTCTATATTTTGGGTCGTTTGGATCGTGTTCCGTCAAACCACCCGCCATTGACTCCCTTTTGCTTCTTTGATCACCATTACCACAAGAAACCTTAATATCCTTTTTATTTATCCAAGCCTGTTCCCATATTTCAGAGTGGCATTTATTGACATCTTGACTACCCGATATCACGAAGTCGATGCGTGTCATTTTGCCGGCAACGACTTGCGTGGTTACTTTTTCTACTCGTACCACTTGAAGGGGTTGGATCGTCCCGGACTCAGCAATGAACTTTGCTAACGATTCCTCGGCCAACGCTCTATATCTTGGGTCGTTTGGATTTTGTTCCGTCAAACCACCCGCCATTGACTCTCTTTTGCTTCTTTGATCACCATTACCACAAGAAACCTTAATATCCTTTTTGTTTATCCAAGCCTGTTCCCATATTTCAGAGTGGCATTTATTGACATCTTGACTACCCGATATCACGAAGTCGATGCGTGTCATTATGCCGGCAACGACTTGCGTGGTTACTTTTTCTACTCTTACCACTTGAAGGGGTTGGATCGTCCCGGACTCAGAAATGAACTTTGCTAACGATTCCTCGGCCAACACTCTATATTTTGGGTCGTTTGGATCCTTTTCTTCCAAACCACCTAATACGATATTTTTATTTTTCGACCGATTTTCGTTATGTAGGGCCTGTCTTTTAGTCCGGTATAAGTTTCTTTGTATTTCACATTTTACATCAATGGTTTTATTATGAATCCATGGTTGTTCTTGTATTTCAGCTAGACATATCTTGCCCTGAACTTCCTGATTTTCGAAATCAGTTGGTGATATAATAAAAGTAATTTTAGTTTTTACGCCTTCGTCCCACTGTACCGTAACGTTTTCTATGGTGTCTACAGTGTATAACTGTGAGCTATTTATCTTTCGTAGATAATTATAGAGCGATTCATCCGCCAATTGTACATATTTATAATAGTTAGGATCTTCGTCAGTAACTTTAATACGTTTAAATGTTAAGCCGATTGGATGACATTTTACTTCCGTATCACTAATAGGTACGTTCGTTGCTAAGAGTGCGTAGCAAATTGTATCACCATCATCATCTTCAGTATGAGAAGCTAGGAATACAATTTTAGTTGCAAGGTCTTCTTTTATTACTTTATCAACAAAAGTTACACGCAAAAGCAGTGATTCAGGATTGTTTTTTAAAAATGCTTGTAGCGCTTCCACAGCGATTTGCATGGCATTGGCATCTTTATGATTTTGTTCCAAATAGTTACTTTTTTGTTCAGAATAGTTTGGATCATTAGGGTCGCGTTCCTGCAATTTTGAAGACTTTTCATGGTGCCGGTAATCTTTTAAGTTACAATTAACAAAAACCAGATTTTTGTCAACCCAACCATTTTCCAATATTTTTGAACGACATTGAATAACATTGTTAGGATTTATGATATGGCATCCAATTGGTGACAAAATGCCGTTTTTCAGTATGCAATTGGTTGGTGATATTGAAAATTGAATCTTTATTAATTCAGTAGGCACGTGTTGAACATCAACTTTGTCAACTTTTACAACTTCGTAATGCTGGTGATTGAGGGATGATTGCATAAACTTGTTTAAAGATTCGTCAGCTAACTTTTTGTATTTCATTTCAGGATTCCTGTTATCGTTTGTTTGTCCTTCAACGACATCTACAGACCTTTTTTTTCTTTTAACGTCGTCGCAAGTAACTTCTACTTGTCTACCATCAATTATCCACGATCTATCCCAAAATTGAGCTTTACACAAACGAAGATTATCTCCATTCAATAAGTGACATTTATTTGTATCGTCTGTTAACTCATTGCTACCTGTGCAATTTGTATATCCAACAACAAATTCTATTTTGGTTAAAATGCCAGCAATAATTTGAGAAGAGATAGACGTTACGTTTACAATCTTTTGTCTGTAATTATTTTCTGATTGTGTTTCTAAAAATTGTATGGCTTCTTGCAACATTTCGTTGATTGTTGGATCTTCTACATTAACATTTCGGGTCATTGATTTTTCTTTCGATATTTTCATGTCAACTGGTCTTTCTGTACAAGAGTATGATATTTTCTTCTCTTTAAGCCAATGTCTTTCATGCACTATTATTTCACAAATTTTTGAACCTAATTGTACTAGAACCGTACAGTTTATTCGCAATGCTATTGGAACGTTTTTATTACATTTCAAACTATCAACAACTATCGATATTTTCGTAAGTGTTCCAGATGTTACTTGGGTTATAGCTGAGATAATTTTATTTACTTTCAGAGCATTTTCAAACTTTGATTCTGATTCTATTTTTTCTACGGCTTCTAAGACTAAATTTTGTAAGACGGGATCATCAAGAGGTATTTCTTTGACAATATCTCTGTAATCTCTTTCTTTGTTATCGTTGTAACAGAACGAACTTAAAATTTGGGGACTATCATTGTTTGTAGCATCTATTACACCATTACAAATTTGTGTAATAGAGTCGCTCGGTTCACATTCAACTTTATCACATGGTATTATAACACTAACCTGTATGTAAATATAACGCTGTAAACTATCTGTTTCTTCTTCGGCTTTAATTACACTTTTTACAGCTCTGTTTTTCACTTCCATATCTATTTCGTTCAAATAGTTGACCATAGTTTGAGCTAGCCCGTATATAAAACGTGCATTTTCTATACTACTTTTAATACCATGATAATCCTCTGTTAGTGATAGTAGTTGCAGATCATAGTCGTAACTTCTCCTTGCCCTAGACTTAACATCTGCACTTTCAGTCTCCAGTTTAAATCCAGAAAAGTCAAAATAGTTAAGTAAGTCGTCTATAGCTTTCTTTTTATCTAAATTTACATTCAGAGTTTGTTCGGTAACAGGAATTGAATTCTCGTTACGTTTACTAGACTCGACTTTGTAAACATGTTCTTTACTTACACCGGGAGTATCAGGAGATATAGTAAAAGAGGGCTGATAATTTTCTTGATAATGATTATTCGGAATTATTTGCTCTTCTAGATTTTTAATCTCTTCATCCGTAAGTGTTCTTTCCACGTTCACGTTTGGTTGAGATTGAACATCCGAATTATGCTTTACCTTTATGTCGCTTCCATCATTGCCCTTATTCCCTTCATCTTTGTCGTGTGTGCGGTTATCAGTGGACTCCGACAAAACTTCGCCATTGTCACCATACTGCCATTCTTCTGTACAATTGTTTCCTAATATAGCTTTATAATTTGCACCATTGGACAGTTTCACCCATGGCTTAACTAGGAAAGTTATCTTACAAATGTTAGAGAACACACAGTTGCTAGACTGAGTATCCGTACAATTGTCAAAGTTTACTGACATTGTTAATATATATCGTACTCCATTTACAACCTGCAACAAAAGTGAAACATAAACACTTATATCGCAACATTATGTCGCATTCGTTTAGATACAGTTACGATCAGCTGACGTGACGGGTGCATATGAAGCAGGTTACACCTTTTTCTAAATCAGTAATTGTGTTGATGACTTATTTGAGTTGTGACTTAGTTTTATACACACACGCACAATAAAGGCAGAGGTAAATATATGGAAATAGTATCTATCTATCTGTATACAATAATTTGACTTACTTGGACTTGTCTCTCTACATCCAATACTTGATCCAGGGTGTGTTTCAAAATGGGTTGATGAATGTCAAGGTGCCTCACACCAAGATTAGCGAGGTCGCTTACTCCAGCAGCATGTGGGTTTACGTGCGTAGCGCACCCAAAGCAGGGAACCCTCGGTTGATCCCGAGGTATTGCTATAAACTGTTCCCCTGATGTTATCTGTAACAATAAATCATTACAGCCATAAAGAATATAAAGAAAGTGACGCGGCTGTTGTGGCAAGGGCACGGGGCACAAGTCTGTGAAGCGATATGAATATGGGCCACTACGGCTGATGTCCAGCCGATTGTGCAAGCCAGTGATGTTACCGCGGGCTAGCTTGAAGCAGGAGGAGGAATGTTGTTTTAAGAGGGAAATATCATCAAATCCCTTCTCCCGTCCTGCGTGGAGCGATGTGTTGGACTCTTACTGACTTACCAATCAGTTCCTTCAACTGCTTTGTTGTATATTACTGCGCTTGTTTGAAGTATATCAACGTTATCGGTAAGTTATTAAAAAAAGGTTTTGATATGTAATATAATAAAATTTATTGGACTACACGGATAGCCCAGTGGGTAACAGACAGCAGCGCGACATTTGGGAAAATGCGGGAGTTAAAATTGCAATTTATTTAAATCAATAATATAAATTCGTGTTAATAATATAAATTCATTGTTATATCTAGAGGTGTAGCTATTACATGCGTAAGTATAAGAAAATTAAAAAGCTAGGTATTTTCAAAAACGATTAATGAAATTGTGATTGTTTCAGACACTTTGTTTTACGTAGGTATTGTAAAATCATAACTTTATTTTGAATGAGTTAAATGTCCGTAACTTTTTTCCAGAAGACCTTTGGACGTACCAGGAAGAAGCAATCAATTTATTTACCTTTAATTAAAATATTTGTTTTTAAGTGCGGGAGAGCCATGCTTTGGCACGATTGGGTCAGCTCGACCGGAGTGATATCACAGCCTCACAGGAAACCGGCTTGAAAAACAAATACAGCATTGTGTCGCCGTGTGAGGCTACCGGAGGGGTGGGAAAGATGTGGATCTTTCCCCACCCCCAAACTTTTCCCAATCTACCAAACCTGAATCTCCAATTCCCTAGTCCCCAAACATTCGTCAACGTAGTCGTAACTACTCCGTTGTTAGGTGTGTTCATGGGCGGCGCTGATTGCTTACCATCGGGTTATCCGCATGATGTTTGCCTTCCTATCATATAAAAAGTAACACTTAAACACATCAACATTGAACTTAAGCTAATAAAATTAGATATGGAAAAATTTGGCGAAATTGGGGGCTAAGCCTAAGCTAAACCAACCCTTTTTGTCTGAAAGATGATGATTAATTAACACAGCTGTGTAATAGTTTGTCAACCTAAAAAGCATAATACAAATACAATAAAAATATACATCTAAACAGGGTGAATGAACTGTGATGAGCATTACCTGGCAGCATGCCATTTTTATGCACGAGAAACAATAATGGCAAATTTAGACAAGACCTTCTAAATATAGTAAAAATACTCTTTTAAACAAAGAGATAAGTTACTCCTTAATGTTTTTATGTAGACAAATAATTTAAGTGCACAAACGGATCAAGTCACACAGCAAAATTAGTATTTTATTATTATTAATTATTCTGTTTTTTACGACATATGGCGGTGAACGGGCGGGCTGGTGTACACCAGTTGGTAACAGTTGACTGAGATTTATTATGAGATAATTTTAATCCAGTCGACCTGACCCTTTCATGCCAAAGCATGGTTTTCCGCATTATCTATAGATGGGGCTAGCGCAATGAGGCACTGCAGCCTCGGCCCAGAGCAGGAGAAGGAACGGAGATTTTTAGTAAGTAAGAGTCTGACACTCCCTCCCGCCCGCCCTGAGCGGGAGAAGTCATTAGATGATTGCCCCCTCACAAAAAAACCCATTCTATAGATACTACTATTATAAAGCTATAGAGTTTGGTTGTTTGAACGCGTTAATCTCCGGCAGGAGTTAAAAATAACACTCAATCTTTTGAAATTTTTCAAATGAAATCTAATCATTAAATGTAAAATTCAAAGAACTACAAGCTTTTTTTTTAAATTACAATTCAGGCAAACAGTAAGAGGGTATTAAAATCTTTTATTTAAAACACGATAAAACCAATAATAAAATTGTTTGACATAGTAAAAGTCACCATTTAATAAATAGTGGAACCAGCGAGTTTAATTGTGATTTTTCTATTGACAAACTTTAGATTTTATATGTGTGTGTGTATAGGTCGTAGTATGTAATAGGTCGGCAAACGAGCAGACGGATTTGACAGACCTGTTGGTAAGCAATCAGCGCTGCCCATGGGCACCCGCAACGGAGTAGTTACGAGTGCGTTGCCGACCTTTAAGGGATTTGGAAATTTAGGAACTGGGGAGGGATTAGGTAAGGGGAAGGATTGGGCCTCCAGTAACCTCACTCACACGGTGAAACACAACACCGTGGTTGTTTCACGCCGGGTTTCTGTGAGGCCGTGGTATCACTCCGGTCGAGCCGACCCATTCGTGCCGAAGCATGGTTCTCCCACACTTAACTTATATACAGATAACTGTTTAAGAATGAATGACCTAATTAATGTATAATAATGTTAAAAGCGTTTTTGTGAGAGGAATGCCTTCTTCTGCACCGCGGCCTAGGCCTACCTAGGCCGCGGTGCCTTATTGCGCTTGCCTTGCAACTCCAGCTAATATTATAAAGCTAATACATGGTTTATACATTTGTTCGAACGCGCTTATCCTCGGAACTACTAGTTCGAATTTAATCATTTTTCTGTGTGTTGGATATTCCATCTGTCGAGGATGGCTTTTAGACAATAAAATACCGGGCTCCGACCAATAGCAGCCAAGCAGCTGGTGAAACCGCATAGGAAATATATGTTATATAGGTATAGAAATGAGAGATTATCAATTTTATATAACAAATATTCTGTTATCAATGAATGTAGGTACTATTAACTTGCGTTAAATCCACGAAGATAATTTCCCGCCTAAATGAAACTCATAATATGTTTTTCCTCATTGGGGGAATTATTATACGATATAGTTTATTTATGCTTTAGAATAATTTAATGGTTGCTTGGTAGGCGCTAAAGGCCCGCTTCTTATTCAGGCGGGTTCAAAACCTAGAAAGTACCAAGTTGACATTTTCCGAGTGATATGTATACTCTAAGATTATTTAATATAATTTAAATACGTCAGAAGCCGAGGAAATGACATAATATTGTTCCTAAAGAGAAAGAACTCCAGAACATGGAGGTATAAAAGGTGTATAGCTCCCTCTTTCTCGCCCGGAAGATTGACGCTTAATTTAACACGTCATGGTAGGCCTATAGGACTAATCTATCATCTATACAAATATTATAATTCTGCAGAGTTTGTTTGTTTGAACGCGCTATTATCCGGAATTACTGGTTCGAATTGAACAATTATTTTTGTGTTTGTTGTTCTATTTATCGAAGAAGGCTATAACCTATACCTATATCACGCTACGTGTATCAGTAGGACCCTTGCAGCGATTGTAATCGCGCGACAGTAGCTAATATTACTATATTTTTAAACTGAAATAAATTTGTTGGCATCCTTGACATATAAACACGTTTCTAGGTCACCCAGACCTCATTCAATACACTGACACGATAAAGGGTTATCTCATTATCTATATTTTACATTTTCTTATAATTAAATGCAAATATTTACTAACTAATTATAGTTACATATGTATTTAAATGTTTAAACATCGAACGATGACCCTAATTATGGTACTTTTTTTATTTAACTAGTCATAAGTACCTACCCTAGTAAGTCTAACTATCGACTTCGCTTACGGCTGCATAATAACTCCATGGAGTATGTATGTTTGTTTTTTTTTTCTTCTATTATTTATGAAAAAAACAAGATCTTAGCGCGACAATAAAAAAATCGGTTTTACATTATTTATATTTATACCTACTCATTCGGTAGGTTTTATGATTTCGTATTACCAAACAATTGTTATGTTTACGAAAAAAAATTTATGTTTTTTAAGAGCCCCTGAACCCATAAGAGGACCATCAGTGTTGCTGGTCAAAATTTATGATAAAAAAAATTAAATCGAAAAAGCTTTGTGTTTTTATGATGTTTTTTCTTCCATTTCTCCATGAAGAAACCGTTTTTATTTACATCGCGTAAGCGTCTTTTTTTAGGCCACGTTAATATTTAAAAAACGATGTATATGCAAAGGCGCGAGAATTAAATGAACGCGCGTTTCAATCACGAAAATAAAAAAAATAATTCATAAATTAATCTAAATCCTTCTATCAATTATTTCAATATTTCTATGCCATATTACCTATGTTTTGAGAACTAATTTTTTTTTTAATACCTAAGAATTATAGAAACTATATTTAGAGCTTAAATTAAATTATTGTTTTATTTAATACTAAACTATATTGATGTTATTTAGTTAGGTACTTCTTTTAAGTCTTAATACATATACATATGGTATACATAGGTAATTTTAATTATAATAGTAGTGGCAGTTGATTGAGCATAATAAAGAAAAAAATACTTTAACCAGATTCCTCTTTATGGTATGCTAAATTGCTTCCAAATCTGTTCAATTGTTTTTATGATTCGAATGCATATGTAAATTAATAATTCTGCAGCTATCAAACATAGATCTAGTACTATAATATCATAACTTAATATACAAAAAAATTCAAGGTTACAACACAGAATGTTTATTTTAATGCATCTATCATAAAGCATCTGCACAAACAAATTTAAATAAAATATAATTTAATGTCTAAAGTTTACTTACAGCTGTGTCAGACTGTACTTCATTGTCCAACTGTACTGGTCTCCTTTCAACAACAGGTTCAGCCACTTCCACCTGACCTTCTGAAGCCGTCTCCTGGCTGGAGTCCTGTCCAGATTCTTGACAACGACTTTGTGTGACAGCAACATGACCATCATCATCCTTGAGAGTAGCAGTACAAGTCAGAGCCTTAGTTAGATCAGCATTCTGAATGTCTGTGACTTTTATCTTTGCTACTATCTGGTATGTGCTATCATCCTGCAAAACAAATAACTTTGAAAACAAAAAATAATTAATAAAAAAAAGTTAAGAACAGTAGCATCAATATGCCCAAGGTTTAAGTTAAATTGAAAAACCAGTTTGAACATACAGGAAAATATAGTTATAATATTCTATTTGAAAGTTTATTCTACATTTAAAATTAGAGATGGATGTTTAACGAAAAAGATAACTTAAGATACAGAGGTCTTAAGATAACCCGTAGTAGTGCGCGTAAAAAGTTTAATGAAGTAACAATCAAAGTAAGTCCCGATAATATTAGTAACTTACAAAAATATTCTTAAACTTACCACTTGCTGCGTACTTTGCAAAGATCCCTCATTACTCCGATATATTTGATTAGGTAAACTATTATAATGTTCTAGGAAGCCATTCAAAAGTTTCTCTTTTTCACCCTCGCTTATTTCACACAAACAACATGAAAATAATAACAATTTAAAAATTATTAAATACTTATTTATATTCATGATGTAATCGTCACTTCGCCGTCATAGTCGAGACTACAGTGCTAACAAAATGAACAGTGAAGGCGATGCGGATTACTATTTATTTGTTTACTTTATCGACACATGAATCAGCGAAGACGGATAAACTTATTTGTTGACATTGTTCACGATTTCACGCGTCAAATTATCACTAGTGATGTACCTACTCGACGATTTTATAGTCAACTACTTTTTTTATTATTTTTAAAGTCTAAATAAAACCTCAATAAAATTACAAAATCGCGATTAAAAGCGATTATCTTCAAAGTGTAATTTAAATAAAACAAATATGTTTTAAACTAATCTAACATTTTGAAATGTTAGAGAGAAAGTCATGCTAGTCAGTTTTATTGTAGTTAATACTTTTTATATTATTCAAATCTACTTTATCAATGAAAACAGTGGCGAAATAAGAGAGGGGAGAAGACCATGGACTCACATCCACATCCTTAATACCAGGACAATCAAGCTCAGATTCAGATTAAACCAGAACGGGAATTGTCATAAATCCCACTTAGAGTTGCCCTAGAGGACCCTGTGTTTGCTTAATATCCTTAGGTATGCATTGACATCCAGATATAATGCGCCAACTCGTGCTTCAACTTCAGTGCCACTCTGATGCATCTGTAGGGCAGGATGTCTTACATTATTAGATATTAACTTATGATTATGATATGACATTAACTTGTGATATAATTATGTTAGTTTAAAATTTAAAAATACACCTAACATTTAAGTGTCTAATATTGTGCAATAAATGCATAATAGAAATATAAAATGATTATAATATTACCTATTTGTACGTTGCTATTTAGTTTACCGCCAGTGTCTTAGTATGCCAATGAATAGAACATTAAAATTCAATCTGATAATATTACTATAGAGGTATATTATAATATCAAACTGGTTAACGAAGACTCCCTCATATTTATATTTTTTTCAATCAAATTTCATGACGAATTTATAATCTTATTTTTAACAGAATTTTCAGGAAAATAATCCTCATCATCTTTTTTCATTCATCATCTCGTATTTGCCATGACAAATTATTTTGAAAGTTGCAGTCAACTGACTAAATCTACTCACCTCACTAGTTACATGTCAGTCAGTTCTAAACCGTTCCATTTTCACGACATTCCTTAGTCAGAAGTCTAAACAACTATCTACATTTTCAAGCTATAAACTTGATGTTTGTCACTTAAACAAAAATGTATGTTATTCATTAAGAACATTTTTGTTCTATGACTGCATTCGTTTCCTTTATAAACTCAAACGAAAACCTAAACTACAATTAAATAAAAATGGAATGCAATGCAAATTATAATTTAACTAGTTTTTTATTTTAAAATAGTATCGAAATACATGCCGAATCATAACAGAATCTTGACTGCAGTGATTTATCTGGGATGCTTCGATTTTTGCTGAACTGTGCAAAAATATTGGTCATGGCAACATGGAAACAGCTGACAGTTGATTGACCTTATGATTGTCACTGTCACACGGCAGGGAACTATGTGTCTTGTTATTGTACCGTTATTTTTGTAGTTTTTTGCTAAAATTCGTGAATTAAAATGTTTATAACGATTTAGGTTTTATACTTTAATGAAAATAATTCCTACATCACAATGTGTGAAAAGAAGAAAAGCAGTGAAACAGCGAAGCCAATTAATAAAATGTACTTTCTAAATTCTCCAATGTACTCCTTAGTTTAAAAACTTTGAAAATAAGTTTTCAATAATTTCATAAGCTATTTATTTGCAGATGGTGGATTACATTCGGTATACTGTGTGGTGCTACATTTGTAACTAGATTTTATAAAGTTTTGGAGCCTGACCATGTTTGGTAAAGTGAAAATTATTTTCATTATTTTGCCTTGTTAGAAACTTTTAAAGTTGGTTATTTTGCCAACTAATGAATTTTTATTGTTAAAAAAACTGATTCTACAGTCTGCATCTGAGATTTTTAAAGATTCACTGCCAAAGTAAATGCTTTGAAATACTTAAAGAGTAGTTGTTCTCGCAAGATAGGTATCATCATTCATATAAATATAATGAAAGTGGATGATATTAACTAAAATTCGCGGGTTACTCACGTGTAAATGATGAGAAAAGCTCTACTAGTTTCGAACCTGTTTAGTGGATGATATTATAATTTTTATTTCTTTCAGCTGGGATGAAACTCACTTTGGTAAGATGGCTAGTTGGTACATAAATAGAACCTTCTTCTTTGATGTTCATCCACCTCTAGGGAAGGTAAACAAAAACTTTTACATAAAAAAATATATTTTACATGCTAGCAATTTCTATTATTTCATTAATTAAATCCCAAGCAAACTTATTCACATACTTGTTGTTTTAGAATTGTGCCCCATATTACCACCGTTGAAAGTTTAATTCTCATAAGGCTAATCCAATCGAATTCTTGTTGTATAGCATCATACTTTGATAAAATTTATATTATATCATGCAAAAGTGTAGTTTTAATTTTAAGCTAGAAAATACAAGAATATATGAATAATACCTATGTTTGCCGGGGAAAATATACCTGTTCAACAGTGAAAGTTTTTTTAATGCCTGAAGTAGTTGCAATTTTACTTCAATCACAACAAATAATCAATCAAATCTTTGTCATGTGTTTTATTTATTTGTACTTTAATGAACACATGGTAGACAAAGGTACATAAGGGGGAATTAATGCCATATGGAATTCTCTGCCAGTCAACCTTAATGTAGACAACAAAAAACAAATAATTTATATAATTAAAGAAACCAGTTTGTGCTGTGAAACTAATTTACTTTTATATTTTATTTATTAGATGCTTATAGCATTGTCTGGAAAGCTAACCGGATATGATGGAACATTTCCATTTGAGAAGCCAGGCGACAAATATGAAGGAGCTCGCTATGAAGGAATGAGACTTGTAAGTAATTTATCTAGCTATGACCAATGACATAAAATTATATTTTTTTTCATTCGACCGGAATGATACCATGGCCTCACATAAAACCGGCGTCAAACAACAACACCTTAAAGCTTCGCTGTGTGAGTGAGGTTACCGGAGACCCAATTTTACCTATCTCCCCATCTCTACTCAATCCTTGAATCCGCAAAAACCCCTAATCCCCATAATGCTGGCAACACACTTGCAACTCCTCTGTTGTTGCTGTCTTGTATAATAATATAAAACTTCAAACCAAAATCTTCTGCAGGAACTTTGCACTTGCAAATAAATAAATATGAAATACACACTAAACTATCTAACAGAATTGAATGTGATTATTTTGTTTCAGTTCTGCACTACTTTGGGTGCATTAATAATCCCATTGACGTTTTTATCCATATGGGAAATGACTAAATCACTTGAGTCTACATTGATTGGGACCATGCTGTTATTGTGTGGTAAGTGTTTTGCAAATCTACATAAATTTTTAACCTACTTTAAAAAAAGTGGATGTTCTTATTCAACCGTATTGTTTATTATTAGGCCTTTCGCCTGATTTTTAGGTGCTTACAATTATCGTCGTCATATTTTTTGAATTGTTTTTCTTAAACCTTGCCATTTACTCGTATATTTCCCTGGCTGCGTTTCTAGGCATAAAATTTTAAATACATATTATTACACACAGACCCGAAACAACTGTTTGTAGATCACACAAAGATTTGTTTCGTGTAGGAATCAAAACCGCGATGCGCGGCACCAATTTATGAATAAATTTCAACGACCGTCATCAGCCATCCACAGCCTGTGTTTATCCACTACTGAGCTATGCTATACAACTTTTAATATGTTTAAACAATTAGAGGATTTGCCCCAACGTTAACACTTAGCAAACAGCAGAAGACAGCACTTAAAAATGTTTTGGTTAATTCGAAAACGATGCAGTCTCTGTCATATCCGAAAAAGTAGGAGTGCCATACATCAAGGAACTTATACTCAAAAGTTTCTTGGCCATGCATATTCTAACAAAGTCTGCCATGACCTGCAAAGACAATAATAATTGCCGTTTTAAGACAACAGACGTCAGGCTGACATTTTAAGATAATACTAGCCACTAAATAGTATATTATTCGTCGTATTACCCATTTACTTGCAGTACCTGCATATACAAACAGTTAATCAATTATATTTTACAAAACGTCTAAGAATAATTCCTCGAGAGAATGACGCTATTTAATAATTTAATATCTGACTTAGAAACTGGGTTTACCAATATCGTACAAGTACTTGACATAAAAAACTCATGACGCCATATTTCTTGGAATTGTAGTGACGTTGTAACTATGTACTCCTTTGTTTCAGATGTGGGTTTTCTAACCCTAAACAGATACATATTATTGGATCCGATTTTATTGTTTTGTATGAGCTGTTCTATATATGGAGCGTTTAAGGTATGTCGTAAATCAAGTACTGTAACATTCATTGTTAGTTTTATTAGTAAATATTCAAAGTACCTATTACGGATTTTCCTATTCTTCAAAAAGCAATTTGTGTTTATGAGGTAAATTTGTATTTATACTAGGTATCTATAGACGAACGGAAATCCCTAGGTGACACTATCCAACATGATATCTACCAGCAGTTTTGGGATGCAAATGCAATCCTTACCAAACAGAAGCGGAATTTTCGGCTTCCAAATTTCCAGTATGGTACACGTTAATACCTACGTCTGAAATTACATATTTTTCAATCAGTATCACAATCCAATTATTTGGTGCATCATTGGATGATATTGGTAATGGATTCAAATCAAACGACCTTTGTTATCTGAAAATCAGGAAGTTCCGCAGCGTTTTACCCTCGTGTGTTCTGCCTGAAAAATGCATAAAGCCGTTGCTCTGACCTCTTTCCGGTCCCGTCGGAATCAGAAAGTCAGGGAACTAGGAGTGCACACGGATGCACTCTGCACACACACTTGTGCACTATATTATTTCCTGAGTAATGGGCCAGTCTACTTAGACATATTGTCCACTATGACCGGAACCGATAGGAAAACTTATCAAATACAGCAGGTGTCTAAATAATATATTGTACAAACCTCAAATAAAGGCCACAGTAACAGGTTTGGGAGGGCAAGCGAGCTACATTACTGCTTTGCTTACCACCAGGTGACATAAGGGCCATATGTAGGACTAAACACGACCAGCTTTGGTTGCGGGGTAAGCGCAATGCTCCACCGCGACCGCGGCCTAGAGCAGGAAATGGAGGGGTGGGGGGTTTAGTCAGTAAGAGTCTGATACTCCCTCTCGCCTTACCATTAGCGGGAGCTGCGGGAGAAGTCATATGATGATTTTCACCTCACAAAAAAGTCTTCTAACGACAAGCAAGAACGAAATTGACAACTCTCTTTTCACCCAGGTTCGAACTCTAACCGAGGATAATCTCCAACCATTCTCAGTCCGCATGCTGTCCTGGCAGCTGTTCCTAGGCGCGTCCCTCGCCTGCACCATGTCTGTCAAGTTTGTCGGCCTGTTCGTCGTCCTGTTTGTAGGACTGCGCACCATAGCCGACTTGTGGAACGTATTAGGAGATCTGAGTAAACCTGTTGTGAGTATAAATACCTATTTTTATTAAGGTTTTAGGAAGGTTATGTCAGTGTATGCTTAGGAAAAGCTCGATTTCATCCCTGACGCATCTTTTCGTCATCGACCCGAGAAAATTCTTCCCCATCATATAGATGGTAAGCAGTCAAGAACTGTAAGATTTTCGCTAAACTTTCTGCCTCGCACAGCAAAACTTTGGAATGATGACTTCCGAACGGATACGACTTACAAACATTCGAAGCGCCTGTGACTCTTCTGGTGGTGCTGATAACTTACCTTTAGGTGATCGGTCTGCTCGTTTGCCAGATCCTTATTTTTTCCCTATTGTTGCAACTAGCCGTATAAACTATAATGTTACATTACATTTGTTTCAGAGCCTTACAGTGAAGCACTTGATCGGTAGAACCGTGACACTGATTCTCTGGCCGACACTACTCTATGTATTATTCTTCTGGATACATCTAACAGTGCTCAGTAAGAGGTCAGTAGCTTAACAATCCTTAACGTACGTATTACAATTTATGAACGTACATTACACGTCAAATTCATTTTGCACGAATAGACGGGAAGGACTGATAATACGGTCTTTTTGTGTACGGTCTTATTCCAACGCATTTTGTAACTTAAATTATTATTTTTTGTGATATGTCGACAAACGAGCCGACGGATTACCTGACAGTAAGCAATCAGCTCTACCCATGGATACCCGCGACAACAGAAGAGCTACAAGTGCGTTGCCGTCCTTTCGGAGATTAGGGATTTGGAGATTTAGGGATTATGAAGAGGAAGGACTGAGACCCGGAAACCTAACTCAGAAGGCGAAACACAACGCTGTGGTTGTTTGACGCCGATAACATTGCCATTCGTGCCGAAGCATGGCTATCCCACGCTTTACCCAAATTAAAATTAAAAGTTTTTATTAGCATTTCATATATTATAATAAACAGTTGCTACATATTTCCTTTTCTTTAGTGGTAAGCTGTTTATTGCGTGGCGCCGATTGCTTATCATCAGAATGTCTAGTGAGAATTTTCGTAACATTAAAGGCATTGAAACGTTACTGTTTAGCCCTCTGATTGGTTGGTGAATTTGGAGCCGGCCAATCAGAGCGTCAAACGTCAGAAACGGCCTTCAGGTGATCCGTTTCCATGCACCCTGAATATGCATACCCGGGCCCATGCCATCTTTATTCCGGTGATTCAAGCGAAGCCGATCGCAGAAAGTATTTATTTAATTATTATTGAAGCTTTTTCTCAAACATTTATGTACAAGGTCGACTTAATGCCATAGGCATTCTCTGTCAGTAGTGCTAGTCGAACCTTTGGGGACGTAGAGAGGAGCCATGGTAGGTGCTAGAAGCAAGCAAAATCATCATAAAGTATCTTCACAAAGTTTCTAACATAACATTTACCTACATTTCTGAATATACCAAATAGTATGTTACAAGTCATATTTTTAAGCATATATTTGTTAGCTGAACCATCCAATATATATTTCAACTTGACCTTTAAATTTAATTCGTTCCATTGTTTGTCGTATGTTTGTCGTTCTTTATTTGTGGAGGCTTGTAATTAGCAACGTGATAATATTAGAGTAATTATATAATTTGTCTATTAGTCTGTAAGCCTTCTTTAAAATGTAAAAAACATAAAAAATAAAGAAATGTTGGCTAAAGGAAGGCGGTGCTTGTCTCTCCAAGCCACTGAATACCTTTAATTAGTTCTAGGTATTTGCTTAATCTTAGAGATAATTCCGATATTTATTTACTGCGTGGGTTTTTTTGTTTGTTTGTTTACCTTGTATAGGTAACACTTAAGTATAGGTATTAGGTAATTCAAAAGCTTATCTTATTACACAAATAACATAAAAATCGGTACAGCCGTTCCTTAACTATAGATTTTTTTATTTAGATTGGGAAAATTGTATTAATTAGATTATACAAAATTATTGTGTAGGTTTTGAATATACATATAATTGAATTTGGTTATTTGGCAAATGGAAACACGTACGATTGGCGAGAATGAATTTCGAAGTTCAATTCTCATATGCTACCGGGTGGGTTTTAGTCAGTAAGAGTCTGACTCTCCCCTTCGCCCACCCAGAGCGGGAGAAATTAACAAGAAGGTTTGAGTTTATGGACTATAAACTCAAAATGTTATGGACTATAACATTAATATAGTTCCACATATACTACTGTGTACGAATATAACATGGTATGTAGCAGTTTCTGTCTCTTCAATTTAATCTCTTGTCAAATCATCTGATTGGTTGACTGAATTATCAACAACCAATCAGATGACTTGACAAGAGATTTAACAGGAGATTATTTAATTTTAGCGTTGACAAGCATTTCAGAAACCGGGTATTAATCTGCTGTTCTGTTCACAGCGGGAACGGCGATGGTTTCTACTCGTCTGGTTTCCAAGCTCGACTGGAAGGCAACAGCCTGCATAACGCAAGCGCCCCAAAGAGTGTAGCGTATGGCGCGCTCATATCTCTCAAGAACCATCGCACCGGAGGCGGGTATCTGCACTCCCATCATCACTTATACCCTTCTGGAGTTGGGGCGCGACAGCAACAGGTACGTACTTTAATATATTTTTTCGTTTATTTTCAGCAACTGCTATTTTATTTATTTATCCTATTATAATATAGTCAAGAAAAAAAAAATAGCAATATTCATAAGTTTCTGGTATGTAGGTTGGTAATTGATGTTACACCTTCTCGCACATACCGCTATGCTTCGAGTTTTATCGTTTTATCGTGAAAATAACCAAGGAGTTTCATTCTTCGCCAGAGTTGGTATCTAGAAGGTTGCACACTGGGTATTTTCAAGTAACATGAATCAGTCATCATCATCATCATCATCAGCCCTTTTCAGTCCACTGCTGGACATAGGCCTCTCCTATTGCACGCCACTGGGATCGATCTTCGGCCACTCGCATCCAGCTCCTGCCAGCCATCTTGCGCAAATCATCACTCCACCTTGCCTGAGGACGTCCTACATTACGTTTGCCGAGACGCGGTCTCCACTCAAGAACTCGTCTACTCCAACGGTCATCGGTTCTTCGGCTAATATGGCCAGCCCACTGCCATTTCAGCTTGCTAATCCGGTGGGCTATGTCGATTACCTTGGTTCTCTGCCGGATCACCTCGTTTCTGATTCGATCTCGCAGAGAAACGCCGAGCATAGCCCTCTCCATAGCTCGCTGAGTGACTTTTAGCTTGTGAACCAGCCGCACCGTCAGTGTCCACGTTTCGGCTCCGTATGTCATGACAGGTAGGACGCACTGATTGAAGACTTTCGTCTTTAGGCACTGTGGGATCGACGACGTGAAGACTTGACGCAGCTTTCCATATGCTGCCCAACCTAGCTGAATTCTTCTATTCACCTCGTTCTCGAAGTTGTTTCTACCCATCTGCAATGTCTGCCCGAGGTATACATATTTTTGAACGACTTCGAGAACAGCGCCGTGTACTGCAATCGGTTCCGGTAGTACATGTTCATTGAACATGACCTTGGTTTTATCCAAGTTCATCCGTAGGCCGATGCGTATAGAAGAGTCAGCCAGGTCATTCAGCATCCGTTGTAGGTCCTGCAGCGTTTCTGCTACGATGACGATGTCGTCTGCAAATCGCAAGTGAGAGATGTACTCGCCATTTATGTTGATGCCGCGTCCTTTCCAGTTCAGCGTCTTGAACATATCCTCCATTGCATTTGTGAACAATTTCGGGGAGATAACATCCCCTTGTCTCACACCTCGATGCAACGGTATCGGCCTTGTTTGCTGATCCTGTACTTGGACGGACATGGTGGCGGCCTCGTAGAGACATCTCATCACTTGGATGTATCGCCAATCTACTTGGCATCGCTGCAGGGACTCCAGAACAGCCCAGATTTCGACCGAGTCAAAGGCTTTCTCATAGTCCACAAATGCTAGGCACAGGGGCTGATTATACTCCTCAGTCTTCTGTATAATCTGCCGCACTGTGTGGATGTGGTCTATGGTGCCGTATCCGCTCCGAAACCCAGCCTGCTCCGGTGGTTGGAATTCGTCAAGTCTTCGCGCAAGGCGGTTCGTGATCACTCTCGAGAACAGCTTATAGACGTGGCTTAAAAGGGAAATGGGTCGATAATTCTTCAGTAGGGTTTTGTCACCCTTTTTGAAGAATAAGACGACCACACTCCGACTCCACGCCTCTGGAGTTCTCCCTTCAAACAGGACAGCGTTAAATAGCTTTTGCAGCTCCCTGAGTACCGGTTTGCTGCCTGCTTTTAGAAGCTCTGTCGTAACGCCATCCTCTCCAGGGGCTTTTCCATTTTTAAGCTGTCCAAGAGCGATCTCGATTTCGTCAATGCTGACTTCTGGCAGGTCTTCGGTGTAATGGCGTATTAAAGTGGCTCTAGAGTCCTCATTTCCGGGGTCAGGTCGAGATGCATGCGAAGCGTATAACCGGCCGTAGAAGTTTTCTACTTCCGAAAGAACTGCCGGCTTCGAGACAACGACTTCTCCACTTGCTGTGGTCAACTTCGTCAGGTGGCTTCTTCCAAGAGATTGTACGAACACTTTTGGCCCCCGGTTTTGCTCGATCGCTCTCTCGATTGCAAGGGTATTCGAGCACCGGAGATCGTGTCGCACGTGTTTGCTAATCTCTCGGTTTAGAGCCCGCTTCTCTGACGAAGTGACGGGTGGGTTTTCACGTCGTCTCTTCATAAGCCCTAAAGTCTCTTCCGAAAGCTTCGACTTCTTGCCCTTACGCTGCATTTCACAAAATCTCGTACCTTCTTCCCTGAGAACTCGAACCACGTTTTCAAGGTTCCGGTATTCATGAATCAGTGAAACTTATCATAATAAGTAAGTACTTATTATGTACTTACATATGTACAATCGTTTACTTATCATCGTATTGAGGTCAACGGCAAAAGAAGATTTTCCCCTTAATACTTTTATTTATGTGTTTATCTATGTACGGCAAGTGTAACACACGACATATCGTACAATGGGTATTTTTTTTTTATAAAACGTTGCCCCTCTCTAGGATTTACTCCTGTGTCGTGGGTGCGGTTACAAACATACAATTTCACATACACATGACACCCAGACCCGGAACAACAATTTGTTTGTCACACAAAGTATTGACTGAAGCTAAAGAATCTTTAATCTGGTAGACCTTTTTTGGTGAGGGGGAAATCTGTTTAGGCTGAGGTTGCGGTAGCTTATTGCGCTAGCCCCGCAACCCCGGGTGAACATCAGGCCTGTCGGGCCCCGCCTGTGGTATGGTTTATAGGCTCATTGAGATGCGCGCGTACGCTCAGGTTTGGTTCCTGTCGGGCGGCGAGCTAGTCTAGCTCACCCGGAGTGACGCCTACTGCGGCGGTTGGATTCTTGCAGACCTGAGGAAATAAATGTACAAAAAACAAATTAAGATAATAAGACATAAACTACTCACTTAAAACTTAATATTTCAAATCAGTTTATACATATATAAGAGGTACTTAAATCTTATGAAACTTCAGAAATTTTCAATTTAATCGAACCGAAGGCAAAACTGGTTTTATCCAAACCGATCCAGCTATAATCGAGATTAGCGCTTAGCAACTAATCAATAACGAATTAAATGTTTATTTACATCGATAAGCTACCAGTAACGTAAATTACATATAAGCCTTTAGTCTTGTCATAGTTAAGCCTCAATAATATTTAATGAATTACTTTTTTTGATAGCAAATAATAATATAATTATTGCTACACCTAAACCTACCTACACACTACCAGACTCATCGTCGATAATTCCAATTATTAATTGAAGTATCGCAATCAGATATGCTTAATTTTGAAGGTTATGGTTCGTTACCTACCTATTCATTCATGACATCCTTAGGTAGGGCTATCATTCGTCTAAGTTTTCTCGAATGTGTACTAGTTTGGAAGATGTCCAGGGAGTCCGGTTGAGGTTTAAATCGTAATCCGAGTGCAACCCGTATTACAGTAAAAGTCAGGTTTTCAATCAGGTCTGTTCCCATAATTTGTATAGATAAAAACTATGGAATAAACATTTCACAATCAACCAGACTTGCGGGGCCAGTGAAGGGGCGGAGTGGTTTTTAGTCAGTAATAGTCTTTTAGAGGTATGAGGAACAGGGTGGAGAGTTCCTCATCCTCCATTGAAAAGGGAGGATCCTCAGACCAGGCGAGGTGTACGTGCCTGGTGGGCTACTGCCCGACGGTTGTTGTCGGGATATCTGTATGGGTGCTAATTGTGTTGATAACTCTTATAGCGCGATGTAGACTCTTGCTCGTGATTGGTGCTGTTGTTTATGTAGTGCGCTAGATGTCGCTACATCACTCCCCTCCGAGACCGGAGGTCGTTAGTAGGTTGGGTCGTCTAAATGTCTTGTCTTGTCGAGCCAGTTGATGGTTCCAGTGCGTGGAAACCGCTGCCGCATAGTTCACGGTGAGTCGGAACTGTCTGCGGGGATGCCCCAGTGAGTCGGGGTGTTGCAGTGCTGAAGAGTGGCTGGCTGCTGCGTCGACCAGGAGAGGGAGTACGTCTCTGCTTGCTGACCGGCCGGTGCAGTATGCTGTGCCGAAGTTGCTGATGAGGCTGTAGGTGCTGACCAGGAATGCGCGTCGGCTGCATGCTGGTGGTCAGGGAACCCGTTGTAGCCGTGGAAGCTGGCTGACTGTAGACTCGCTGCTTGAAAGCTTGAGGAAGTGATGACGTCATGGCTATGACGTAGTTGCACGAAGGCTGCATGATGTTCATGTTCGGGGTCACCAGTTTAGAGGTATGAGGAACAGGGTGGAGAGTTCCTCATCCTCCATTGAAAAGGGAGGATCCTCAGACCAGGCGAGGTGTACGTGCCTGGTGGGCTACTGCCCGACGGTTGTTGTCGGGATATCTGTATGGGTGCTAATTGTGTTACTCTTATAGCGCGATGTAGACTCTTGCTCGTGATTGGTGCTGTTGTTTATGTAGTGCGCTAGATGTCGCTACAGTCTAGATATCTCTGTCGCCCATCCCAGAAGCGGGTGAAGTCATAGGATGATCTCAAAAACATAAAAACACATATACTAATATTATAAAGAGGTAAAATTTGTAAGTTTGTATGTAGGGGGTAATCTTTGGAAGCGCTGGTCGGATTGCCAAAATTCTTTCACTGATAGGTAGCTACAATGTCCCTGAGTGCTATAGGCTATAAAACATCACGTTACGATTAAATGGAACTGAGCAGCGGGTGAAACTGAAACAGAAACAGAGTAGCTAGTGAAATATAATATTGTAACTAATAAACTTCGATCAATAATAGTACTAATAATAGATAGAAGAAGAAGAAACCACACCACTACCTCAGACAGGCACAATACGTCAACAATAACTGTTACTATAAACAACCTATGACACGTCCTTTAATTGGTTAAGGCTCGTAAAGGACATTATAACCGGTAGTAAAAATAAGAAATGAACGTAAACTGGCGATAAAGTACCGCGGCCTCGGCCTAGAGCAGGAGAAGGAACGGGGGAATTTTAGTCAGCAAGAGTCTGACGCTCCCTCTCGCCTCAACCTGTGTGAGAAAACTCATTTAATGATTTTCCCCTCACAAAAAAAAGGTAGGCTAGCAACATAATAACTTAGCAAAATTGGTTTGTATCCAGATATATCTATTGGGATTAACACACGAGTGCGCCAAGTGTCAAGTAATCTGAGTCACATGATTGTGACGCAATAAGCTGGCTTGCTAGGTAAATTATGAAAGTAGTTAGGTATCTTCATTTATTAAATCACGCGTAGGTATACCTAATTTCTCATTATCCATTGTACACGTGACATGAATGCAAGTAAAAATAAACTACGAGATCAAGATCAATACAAATTAAACTAAAGTATATATTATAATGACTTTTGAAACATTCAAAATTACTATTGAACATTGAAGTTTTCCTGTGTGATACATATCTACAAACGAAAACTTTCCTTCTTCGTTCATGCTTCGGCACGTGTCTATAGGTCACCAAACGACTTGGCGTATTCACTGATGGTATGTAATCGGCGCCGCCCACGTACGCAGATTTTAGGATTGTGGAGGAATGTGGGTAGGGGAAGCATATATTACAATGACACCTTTAAAATTATGTACATGGTCAACCTGACTTTGCAAATACGTAATCATGCATTTGACTAAAAGCTTGAAGCATTTACTGTGCTCCTCAAAACATCTATGTTTTTTGTGTCATTCGACGGCCAACGAGCAAGAGAATTACCTACTGCCCGCAAACATCAGAAGAGTTACAAGAGCGTTGCAGGACGTTTGGGGATAAGTGCGCCTTACCATCAATGATTGCATCACTGCTTACCACCAGGTGGGATCGCAGTCAAGCACTAGTTTATATCAAGTAAAAAAAAGTGGATTTAGGGATTGAGAAGGGATGCTGGTGAGGGCAAGGATTGGGGAAATCGCTCACACTTATTGTTAAATATGTGAATTTGTATTTTAAACGTGGGTCAACATTTTTAATTTATTTAAATATGTACTAATAATACTTTTTTTTTACAGATAACTACATACACACACAAAGATGATAACAATCGGTGGGTTATAAAGCCATACGACAAGGAACAGGTGGAAGGCGTGGTCCTGGTGAGGAGTGGGGACCTAGTGCGACTGACTCACGCCCAGACCGGTCGTAACCTGCACTCCCATCGAGAGAGGGCTCCACTCACTACAAAGTACATGCAAGTCACTGGATATGGAGAGGTAATGTGCAACACAAAATATGTTATTTGTCTTGATTACAATATTTTCCGAAAAGGTCTTTATAATGTGATCTATTTACTAATCCCTGAATGAGCAATTTATGGTCTATATCTAGTTGTACATTTAACTTTATTCTACCAAAATACAGCCAACTATTGTATTAATATCATCACCCAAATTAAAAAATAAAGATGACGGACCTAAAGTGGAGCCCGTTTTTAATTGAAAATTAAGACAGCTGTTTATTCCATCAGTTTAGCTTTCAAAAATTAAACGTCCACTGATGTGGCACTAGTTAATTCCCTATTGGATGAAATAAAAGGTCTACACTGGCGCCGTCTGGTGAGCAAAATAAACAATAACTCCCATTCCAATCATTGCTTTAACGTGATACGCCTAAATAATTACGAATTATATGTTCAGATAGAAAGTTGTGGTGGGCCGAAGGCCGCTTCTCATGCATGAGAGTGCGAGTCGAAATCTGGAAAGTATCAATGTGGCTTTCCCTAGTCATATGTTTTTTAACAATACTTAGACACCATTGGCATACGGTGATGAAAACATCGTGGAAACCTAGACTTGGTAATTTTAATTAGAAGTTTGCAATCGCCAATCCATTGATCAAGCGTAGTGATTAATGCACAAACCTTAGGCGTATCGTGTGCTTATAATTTATCTAAAATATTTTTTCTGGTATTATCCATTGTTCTAGAAAGCTCCAATATAGCTACCTAAAGACACTGAATAACAATTTAATAAAATTTTTCCTCAACTTAATATTGTATTAATACAGCAAATATCGTAATATGATAAGCCAGCTTATATGTAGATTAAATAATTATTAGGTTTTATTGAATAACGTGATTACATCACAATCCCCTGATTGGTTAGTAAGTAAAGCTGACAAAAGCATTATGTTCTATTCGTACAACTTTACTGTAATTTGATTGGTCAAATCAAAAAGTCGTTACGTGTTAAAAAGCCTGACTGGACCAATCCGACGATCGGATTATGCCCTAATATGTGCAGATTAGAATCATAATCATGAATGATAATCAACTGAAAGTTGACAATTGAAGGACAGCGTAATTTTACCTAGTTGTATATGTAGGCTATATGACATTCAAGCTTTTTAATTTTTCTCTCAAAATGTGAAGACTGTTTTTAAGCGTAATTAAATTAAATTAAACAATGACAATTGGGTAGTTTCCTAGGTCAAAAATAAGTTAATTCGACGTTTCAATACAATAAAACATAGAAAAATAACTATACTTTCATTCATCGATCTATCGATACACTAAATTTTAGATATTTTTTAGCTAATTTTTAAGAAATAAGTAAGCTATTTGACTTATAAATATAATGACGCCATAATTCAGTATTTCATACAAATTTGATAGAAAAATATCGTTTTTGACAATTGGATAAAAGTATTGAATTTGACTAGTTGGAAACTACCGTCTTTAAGTACTTAAAAATATGTATATTTAAAGAGTTTTAAAATTTAAATCATAACAGCTACACTTGAGTTTGGAGACAGCATCCACCTCTACATCATTGGAGAATCCCACCGGTCTGCGAACACAATGAGAATAGTGTTGATACTGACCAGTAGTTCGCTTTTTTCGCAATTTATGCAAACCTATGAGTATCGACAACATTCAAATATAGCGATCGAGCGTGGTAGTACAAGTTCCATTCCCATGCCATCCGACATTTAAAAAAGTTTTATTTTGAGTTGAAAAAATCATCGAATGACATCCCCTCGCCCTGTGTAAGGCGAGAGGGAAGAGCAGTCATCAGTGCCGGTGTAAGGGCCACTGACACCCTGAGCAAAAATATCGTGGCGCCCACTTGAGGGAAGTAATACCTATCAAGTGTTACATTTTTGATCTGATTCCAAGTAAAAAAAAAAAATGCATGAGCACAGAGCGTAGAGCACAGTTCTGAGGGTGTTTGCAGGAGAGGCAAGAGACTCCAACTTCAGACCTTGCCCCCCCCCCCTCCCCCCACTCCCCCCTCTAACGCCGGCACTGGCAATCATCATTTACATTCCTTTCGCCTGCTCCGGATCGGGGCATCGATACATTTTTTTATGGAATAGGAGGCAAACGAGCGTATGGATCACTTGATGGGAAGTAATAGGCGCTGCCCATGAACGCTCAACATTGCTTTTACTGATATTGATGGTTTGGACCTTCGTTTTCAATCGTAATATCAAAATAAATTATTTGACAACTAATCAAATTCAATATGTACTTTGTCGAAGTGTAATAAAATACTAAACTGTTCTATGAATTTGCTGTTCAATTAATGATATGCTATTATTTTTGTATAGTTAATTGTATAGAAGTCTTGAAGGAATTTAGTTTTGTCTGAGGAAAATACCAAATTAGTATGCTAGCTGACGAAAATTTAACTCGCCGGCCGACCAGAACCAGACCCGAGCGTAAGGCGCGTAGCGTTGCGCGCGCGCCTCAAAGAGCCAATAGACCATCACAGACGGGGCCCTATAGAGTTCATGTTCAGCCGGGGTTGTGGGGTAAGCGCAATGAGGCACCGCGACCTCGGCCCAGAGCAGGAGAAGGAACGGGGGGGTTATAAGTCAGTAAGAGTCTGACACTCCCTCCCGCCCGGCCCTGGGCGGGAGAAGTCATTTGATGATTTACCCTCACAAAAAAAACTGACGAAAAGAAAATTTGCGACACTATATCATGCATTTTTTGAATACCTACTTTCTATGTATGAAATCGCGCTGGAGAATCTAAGCTACCTAGTTAATACCAGTAGGCATCAACTGCTGTTGTCACACAGCTATCATAGATTTGTATCTCATCACGGAAATAAAAACGATAACGGAAAGTTGCAGTGCGCAATACACGAAACGCAATCGCGTTAAATATCTTTGTTTTATCTTTAAATCGTTAAAATTCGTTAGTCAGAGTTATTGTTAATATTTATTGTAATTATGATATTATTTATCTAAATTAAGCCGGGGTTGTGGGATAATACGGTAGTTTCCAACCAGTCACATTCAATACTTTTATCCAAATGTCAAAAACTACCTATACTTTTCTATGAAATTTGTATGACACACTGAGTTCCTAAAAATTGCTGAAAAATGTGTAAAGTTTAGTGTGTCGATCGATCGATGGATAAAGTATAGTTATTTTTCAATATTATATTGTATTGAAACGTCGAATTAATTTATTTTTGACCTAGGAAACTGCGCAATTATCCCAATCATACGAAAAAAAATCCTTCACTGTTGGAAGCTACACTGTCCTCCCCATGACCCAATTGATGATGAAACGTGATGCCGCGCTACATTGCGCTTGCACCCGCTCTCGCAAAATGTACCGCAGCCCGGCTCGAAGCAGAAGAAAAATCAGGGTGGTTAACTGACTAACCCCCGGTTTCCGAAAGACCGATCAATGTTAAAATCAATTTAATCTCTTGTCAAGTCATCTGATTGGTTGTTGATAATTCAGTCAACCAATCAGATGACTTGACAAGAGATTTAACAGGAGATTAGTTAATTTTAGCGTTGACAAGCCTTTCAGAAACTTAATCAGTAAGAGTGTCAGACATCTACTGATTATAAATCAGTAAAAAATTAAAAAAATTGACATTTGCCTTCTTAACAATTCACGCCACTTCAAAAAATATAATCAATATTTTAATTTAAATGTAATTTTGTATCATCAGGACGGTATCGGTGACGCCAACGATGTGTGGAAGGTTGTAATATCTGGCGGGAAAGATGGCGACGAAGTGCAGACTGTTAGGAGCAAACTCATGTTCGTGCATTATTTGCAGGTTTGTATTACTTAACATAAATAACACCTTTTACTTCTCAAAATGGCCTGTGAATGCCTTAAATTGTAGCATCGATCAGATGTTATTTTTGTGTAGAAATTTGGCAACAGGTAAATGGCTAAAATAGCCGTTATATCAATCAGCTAGCCCTTTGATCGCAGTACGGACTGACCAACAGACTGACATTTATCTTCAAAATTTTGTTTGACGTTCAAAAGTGCCTGTAAAGGTCTAATGGGAATAAATGATTTTTGACTTTTTTAACTTTTGTCTTTGAAAAAGCAATCAGATTTCCTATTTCCGCCCATCGGCCATATACTATAAACTTTTTTTTGGAATTATCTTTTTTTGGAAGCGTAACACAACGAATAATTTTAAAAAAAACTATTACTCATTAGTCAATAATAGTAAAATCAATTTGATAATAGGTGTCATTATGTGCCTAATTGCCGTGGGATAAGAGCCACTTTATAAGAAAGTGTGTTGAAAAACACATTTTTACATGCCATGTTCGACAAGAGCTTATCTCTACGGAGGTTCTAGTTGTAAAAACTAATATTAAATAATTGCTGTATATTTCAGGCTTGCGTATTGACGACAACTGGAAAGCAGCTTCCGAAATGGGGTTACGAGCAACAAGAGGTGGCGTGCAACCCCAACCTTAGAGACAAGAACGCACTCTGGAACGTAGAGGACAACGTTTTTGACGGCTGTGTGTATTCGCATTTTTCATATACATATATATTCGGTCGGTCGGCAAACGAGCAGACGGTTTACCTGATAAGTCGATAAGCACCGCCCATGGACATCGCAACAACAGGGGAGTTACTAGTGTTTTGCCGATCTTTTGGGGATTAGGGATTTGGAGACTTAGGGATTGGGAGAGGGGAAAGATTGAGCCTCCGGTAACCTTACTCACACGGTGAAACACAAAGCTGTGGTTGCTTCACGCCGGTTTTCTGTAAGGCCATAGTATCACTCCGGTCGAGCCGACCCATTCGTTCCGAAGCATGGCTCTCCTACACTATTATTTAACATGTTTTTAAACGCTGTCCTACTTTCTTATGTTCTTCTGTGTTTAGTTTCATAATTTATTCGACTATAGACGATTCGACGGCTGTAGCGCTGGCTTGGCAACCAGCTGCCGTATAAGGTTTCGCGAATTCGATTCCTATATGAAACAAGTCTTTTCATCAGCCAAAAATTGTTGTTTCTGGTCTATATGTGATATAACTAGTCGCGGGTTCGATTCCCGCAAAGAACAAGACAAGTCTTTGTATAGAAAAATCTTAGTATCTGCTGTGAATTTGCTACTCAAAAAACTACCATTTCATGTAATAAATACTACCATAAAACGTTTATCAAAAATGCACTCTTACTCAACAGTACCAAAGGTGAGTTTCGAGGCGTACGCTTCAGGCTTCATAGAGCGGTTCTTCGAGTCGCACGCAGTCATGTTCCAAGGTAACGCTGGACTCAAACCGAAGGAGGGAGAGGTCACCTCACAACCCTGGCAATGGCCTATAAATTATAGGGTGAGTTTGAAACCATAATGAGGTGCTTTTAATACACTTTTACAGATTTTTGTCGACAGTTAGAACTTATTTATAATGACTTCTAATTAGGGCTTAGATAACTACATTACATTAAGTCGACTGCACGGTTGGCGCGGTGCCTGGAAACCGGCTGCCGCTCAACGTGTCGCGGGATCGAGTCCTGCACAGAAACATCTCTTAGTGTGATCTACATATAGTTATCCGAGATGTCATGAAAATACTAGGCAACGTTATTTTTTAAAATAGAATAGAATTAAGTGATAAAAATATTTTATTCCCATGAAAATGAAAATTATCCTTATTTACATTCATTATTTCGGCCTTCTCAACTTTTTTTTATGTAATAGTTCGGCAAACGAGCAGACGGATTACCTGATGGTAAGCAATCAGCGCCGGACGCAACGGAGCGCCGCAACGGAGGATTTATGAGTGCGTTACCGACCTTTTAGGGATTAGGGATTGAGAAGGGATTGGGGGAGGGGAAGGATTGGCCTTCCGGTAACCTCACTCACACGGCGAAACACAACCCTGTGGTTGTTTCACGGCGGTTTTCTGAGAGGCCGTGGTATCACTCCAGTCGAGCCGACCCATTCGTGCCGAAGCATGGCTCTTCCACACTTCTAAATTATGATTTAAAAAAAGGTAAGGTTGAAGTTAAGAAACAAGAAAGTTTAGACTGCTAAGTTAACGTAATGACAACAAACCAGCAGTATCAATGTCATCTCAACACCTACCCCTTCTTCCGCAGGGCCAGTTCTTCTCCGGCAGCTCTCACAGAATCTACTTGCTAGGAAATCCAGTAGTATGGTGGGGGAACCTGCTGTTCCTGGTCGCCTTCTTCATCATATATGTCATCAACGCCATCAAGGAAAAGAGGGCGGAGGCCTTCGGTACTCCTGTTCCAAGTAAGTAAAATTTTGAAAGCTTTTAGCTGTCAGGGCAATTAACAGAGACTATTGGCTATGTGCAAAGCGAGAAGTGGCGGACAGATAACGACCACAGCGCACAATACGGCAGAAATTGGAAACAAATGCGGACGATCAGCTGTCGGTTTTTATTAATATATTCATTTTACAGTATAACTATTGAATAAATTGCACTTAAATAGTGTCAACAATAATATTTTAATCTTTGGTTTTATTTATATTTGCAAAGAAAATTATAATGTTTACATTGTTTTTATTTGACATCTTCCGGAAAATAAATGTTGTAAACGCTACGCGTCGCCACTGTCGCGCATATAGCCAATATGCCATAGCGATGCATGTAATGCACGAAGCTTAAGGCTTCTCATACAGGGTGCGAAATCTGGCAAATACTAATATAAGTTTGTCACTTCGCTCGTAATCTTCTAAAATATGCATCATAACCGATCGAAAGCCGAAAGTAACTTATTCGGCTTTTTTACAAAACAAGGTTTTTCTTTAGTCTAGGACTAAACCATTGAGCCAGTTTTTGTATTTAAAATTAAAGGTATGTGAAAATAAGATTCAAAATACAAAACCTCAATGGTTCAAACCTAGATTAAAGATAAATCTTGTTTTGTAATAAGGGGGATTAAGTTAAAAGAATGTCCAGCCTAAATTGACACCCATTTTTTTGTGAGGGGAAAATTGTCAAATTTCTTCTCCCGCCCAGGGCCGGGCGGCAGGAAGTGTCAGACTCTTACTGACTAAAAACCCCCCTGTTCCTTCTCCTGCTCTGGGCCGAGGTCGCGGTGCCTCATTGCGCTTACCCCGCAACCCCGGCTGAACATCAGCGCTCGCGCCGTACGCTCGGGTCTGGTTCTGGTCGGCCGGCGAGCTGCCCTTACTCGCCGACCGCAGAACCGCGCTTACGGTGGCCGGAGATCGTCCTTTAAAATTGACACCCTGAGTTTCTTACCTACGCTTTTCAACTCGCCTCCCAAACATGGATATTGAGACAAACCCACCATGTAGATATGGATGTGTAAGGCTGTTGGTTGAAATTTGAAGGTGTTATGTGAATGTAAAATTGTATGTTTATAATCACACCCACGACACAGGAGAAAAATCCTAATGTGGGGCAAAGTATTAAAAAAAAACGAGCACACATATTACCTAATGTATATCCTTGCGATAAATACATAATGTGTTTTATGTACATTTGTTCTACAGATGGCAAATCGCGCGAGCTTTTAAACGCGGCAGGCTGGACGTTTGTCGGCTGGGCGCTGCACTACGTCCCGTTCTGGGCGATGGGGCGCGTCCTCTACTTCCATCATTACTTCCCAGCTCTAGTCTTCAGTTCCATGCTCACAGGTAAATTATTTAGATTCATAATAATATATATTGTATTGTTGGTCGAGTGGTCCATAACAAGGACCGAGTTCGATTTTCGAATCCGGCAAAGATTTAATACAGAAAGTTTTTCGGTTTGAAAATTGGTCAATAATATCACGCAGTCTGGATTTTGTGCTTAAAACATTACTAGAGAGATATGTGAGCTCTTCATACCACTGCAGATCGATTATTTTTATTATAAATATTATTACTGTATGCCCTAAATTAGCACCGCTAATCTCTGAATCAACAAGTTAAAAAAAATTGTGTTCAATTGCCTATTTGCCGAAAGTTTCTCGCTATGACAAACAACGTAAGAACAGCTACTATTGTTTTTGTGTGCCACTGCCAAAACCTTTAAAACTTTACTTCTATTAAAACAAATGTAATTCAATAAATACTGTTCTTTACAGGCATCCTCACAGAATACCTGTTGACCAGCATCAAGAGTTGCCTAAGCCCGGAGCTGGGCAAAACAGTATACCACTGCATCATAGGCCTTGTGCTCTCCACGACCATATACAGCTTCTATTTATTCTTGCCACTAGCTTACGGAATGAACGGCCCATTAGCCCATGAACCTAATTCTACTATGTCAGGGTTAAAATGGTTGGAAAGTTGGGAGTTTTAAGCTGGCAACACAATTGTATTTTTTTTATAACTTTTTTCAGGAGCATAGATTCAACTCAATTGTTTTGTTTCTGGTGTTGCCATCAATGCCATCTTTTTTTTTGAGAAAGTAAGATCATGCAATTACTTCTCTCGCCCTGAGTAGATCGAAAGAGAAAGTTTTAGACTCTCTTTGACTAAAATCCACCGCGTTCCTTCTCCTTCTCCGAGCGCCGTGGTACATTATTACACATGCACTCATTGCAATCCTTGGTGACTAAAAAGCGAATTGTGCCTTTTTTTCCTTTCTTCTCTATTACATATTCATTATCACATCACTATTTAAAACATTCCCTTCAGAATCTGTCCATGTTTATCTTCTTATTTCCTATGAGTCAATTTTTATTTAAAATTAATAATTGAAAAGGATAGAATGATAAGAAATTAGAAAATTAAGAATAAGAATAAAAATAATAAGGGGAACTTAGTTTAATCTATGCTATGTTTAGAGAGAAATTCTCCTATCGAATAAGTCCCACACAGTGATTTCGGCATTTTCGCCTGCAATCTGGACGCCGAATGAGGTGTGGTTTTTCTTTTTCCAAACATATCATTGATATTCTGTTTGCATAGTTATTTGGTATGTTGATAAGAAAAAAGAGATAAATATTGTACCGAGACAGTAGCTATTTTTAACCGACTTCAAAAAAAGGAGGAGGTTCTCAATTCGATTGTATTTTTTTTTTTTAAACTAAAATATATGACTTTGTAATGAATACATATCATATTGCACCATGGGTAGGCTCAGTAGCTTAATAGTGAACTCTGTACTGAGTTGAAACAATTATTTTTAAAAGGCCATAAATCAGCACATTGACACAACAAAATTATATCTAAAAAATTAGACGAAGCCGGCATTTTCATTTTCGTGACTGTATTGCAATAACTGTACAGAACATGAAAATAGTATTATTATGTCACAAAGTATTTTTGTTAGTCGCTCTGTATATTCAATAAATATTATAATTGTAAAAGTCTTATGTTATAAGCATAATCGTTACTCAAATACGCCTAAACTGATATACTCTTGAGTAATTTTTTTTTACTGTTTTAAGGACTCTGACCTGATCTTTGTATGTGTAAAATACTGTTGGTGTAGCGTTTTGCAAGTAATAAAAAGTGTAGATGATATTTTTGTACTTTATTAAAGAGATTAATTCATTTTTTATATACTTTTATACTCAAATACTAACGCTTTAAATATTCCGTCCATATGTTAAGAGAAAAAAATATATTTTTTGTATCGTTTTTATTTATTGTATTTAAATAAAATATTTGTAAATTTATGGGTTTTTTCATTTACCTCCGAAATATCTACCTACTATAGGATTCAATTCACACGGAGAGGCCAGCGAAGCGGCCACTGCTCTAGACGTAACGCTTGAAATGTGTATTTAGTTACGTAGAAAATAAAATCGTTTTTGAGTTGTCACGCAGCGCCGCGTCGGTTTCTATGCCAAATGGCTTCAGAAATGTTTATTTGCATTTCCCTTATGAAACGTTTAAATCTATATCTTGGTAACACGTAGAGGTATTGATTTATCCTAGACCATACAACTTGCGTACAATAGCTAGTTACGCATTTCGTTTTGTAATCTTTTTATTAATTCCAAAAGAAAATCGTATATTTTAGGTTTAATCGAAAAAGTTGTATGCTAAGTCAATTTCGAAAAATATAGGGATCGGTGTGTAACCAAAAGAAACTACACTTTGAACCTGGTCATTTGGAGCAATTACCTAGTTGCCAGTTGGCAGAAAGCTGTTACTCTATGGGTAGGTGCAGTTAAATGTGGAGGTAGGTACTGAACGTGGCGTGGCGGTCAAATAGGGCTGCAGAACCGCGGAAGGACCACCCCGGCCCCTGATACTAGGGGCCCAAATACCTAAATAGTTCCCTGATGAAATCTTAAATATGCTTAATACCAATGGGATTAAACCCGAATTCTGATTAAGTCAGCCAGTTGGCAGGTTCTATAATTATCTCCTGTAGGAAATCCTAGCATCCTAGCTTTTGTAAGTAAGCTCAAAAATATTTCAATAACTGTTTGTTTGTTTGTTTTTGTTTTGTTTTTTAAAAAACGTTGCCCCACACTAGGATTTTCTCCTGTGTCGTGGGTGCGTTTACAAACATACAATTTCACATTCACATCACACCCAGACCCGGAAAAACAATCTGTGGATCACACAAAGAGTTGTTCCGTGCGGAAATCGAACCCGCGACACGTTGCGCGGCAGCCAGTTGCCCAGCCACCGCGCCAACCGTGCAGTCAATTACTAACTGTATTTGACTGCACGTTATTAATCATAACTATTATTTATTTCTTACAAACATCTCATTTTATCACAGTTTTCCATTGCGATGTGTATCTAGAGTGTGAACGATCAATTTACATACAATAAATAAATATAAAACACATACGAAACATTCACATAAACCTACTTACATAAATAAAAGACCCTGTTCCCATGATTGGTAATTATAGCACCAGAGCTATGCCAATCCAAAGGCTTAGGAACTTTACCAGCTTATTGAATGAAGGTGAAACAGCAACATTGTTTTTTTTTATGTGTTAGGTCGGCAAACGAGCAGACGGATTACCTGATGGTAAGCAATCAGCGCCGCCCATGGACAACCGCAACAACAGAGGAGGTACGAGTGCGTTGCCGACCTTGTGGGGATTAGGGATTGGAGAGTGGAAGGATTGGGGCTCCGGTGACCTCAGTCACACGGCGAAACACAACGTGGTGGTTGTATCAAGCAGGTTTTCTGCGAGGCTGTGGTATCCGGTCGAGCCGACCCACTTATCTTGAAGATACCGAAATTAGTCACTATATTGTTACCGTTTAGCGTATTTTGGCACTCTTAAAGTCGGTATCTGGCTTGTGGCTGTGGATGGCTATTTATTTATACCTATTGCGGATATTCGATTGACTAAAGCTAGTTGACTGTCATTTGTCAATCGAGGTGCGGCCTCGCTGTTTTAGCAGCACAATGTGGGGTTGTTGAGTAGTGGCTAGAGAGACGCCACGGCGTCCTCACCTACCGTCTGACGCAACTGATTATCATTCGGATCCAGCGCGAGGTACTTCATGATTGTGTCTGCAAGGAAGCTGGTGACTCTCATAGTTTCTCGGGAAGCCCATAGGAATGAAGCTTTGAAAGCAGCGTTCTATGCCAAGCCCTAGATCGCCTGTACCTACCCAAAGGTGCGTCAGGTAAACTCACAACCACCAGCTGACCGACCACGGAAACCGTACTGTCTGCCACTAAGAAGCTGATGATCCTGCAAGTACCGAAGGCGCTGGCAGTTATTAATTAACTGACTTAATTTTTTTTTTCGTTTAGAAAATCGCCACCCCACACTTCGATTTTCTCCTGTCGTGTGTGCGTTTACAAACATAGATACAATTTCACATACACATGACCCATAGACCCGGAACAAGAATTTGTGGATCATACAAAGAGTTTTTCTGTGCGGGAATCGAAGCCGGGACACGCATTGCGCGGCAGCCAGTTGCCCAGCCACCGTGCAGTCTAATTTCATTATTTGCAAAAAGAGGGAAGTTATGGCTATGGGTCTGTAGTTGGACGGATTTGTTCAGTCACCTTTTTTTAGGGATCGGGTGAACTAAAACCGTTTTCTTCGTTGTGGACTTAGAAGAATAGGAGAGCCATATTAAATTGAATCAGAAAGAAAAAGGGCGTAATTTAATAATGATTTCTCCTCAAAAAAACCACAAATCAAAGTACTTAATATATTTTAGAGTCATCGTTTTATCGGGTCTACAATCAGTGGTGTCTTGCCAGCGATGACCTACGGTACTGAGACGTGGTACCTTACTTCTGATCTATCCTTGGAGTATGTTTGCGCGACCAAATCCGCAATTTCCAAATTCGCCAAAGAACCAGAGTCACCGACATAGCTCTTAGAATCAGCAAGCTGAAGTGGCAATGGGCAAACCACATCGCTCGAAGGACAAATGGCCGGAGAAGTGCTCGAGTGGCAACCGCAAACCGGAAGACATAGCGTGGGCAGACTTCCTGCTAGGTGGACTTACGACCTCATCAGAGTAATGGAGAGCCAATGGATGCAGGTGGCGACTTGTCGTTCGGTACGAAGAATTAAAGGGGAGGCCTTTGTCCAGATTTGGAAATATTCCGGCTAATAATGACGATGCTGTTAATGATGATCGTTTTACCAATTTGCATGTTTGACAATAATGGTTACGGTAATCATTTTGTATAGGTAATAGTATTATTTTAGAAAAGTCCCAAAAAGTAGGTATTAACTCGGTTTGTAATGATTAGGTACTACAAGTGACTACTGTAATTTTAAAAACAATTTTATTCTGTTATTAGAATGACTTGGATATCAGAGCTCTTAAGTAAAAAGGTGTTTGCTTTTTATTGCTCATTTTTAAGAACAAGAAAGAAAAATTAAATTAGTTTTAATTTTATATATAAAATATAATTAGATTCAAATTGGAATTTTAAACAACATATGATTGAATTGAAATTGAATTTGCTCAGTTTCAATAAATTTACTACAAAGACAAGAAGTCGAAGAACGTGTTGTCTTTAGTTTAAAAAAGTACTTGCTTCAGTCTATAGCTAACTCTAACTCAAAATCGTTATTCATGCTGGCAATATTTATAAATGAATAAACCAAAATATTGCTATACAACTGGATAAAAGACATTTTTATACCAATATACCAATCATTATGTCCTCAGTTTGTTAAATTTAATATTTACAAAACAAATCAATGACAAATAAATTCATTTTCATTTTATGGTTTTCTGCAGCTTATCAATAACTTTTCTTTCCAAATTTTGTATCTGGCCACTCACTCCTAAATTATTTGACATAAAAAAATACAATTACAAATGGCGTTTACGTAGTGTAGACAGATGTGTTCACGGCCACGATGGGCGATGATTCTTTGATATTACGAGAAGATGGTTATATACGTATGAACTTTCCTGTTACTTCTCTTACTTATCATAGCAACTTAAATATAATTCTGGTGAAGACTGACGTAGGTGGTGTACACGTTTTGGATGTGAACTCGGGTGTGATACTGCAGTCTTCTTGTCTGTCAGCGGGTAAGTAAGACGCTTATTATCTGCGAACAAAAGGTTTACAATTATTTATGTTAACGATCATGCTGTATTTGTTGAGATTAGGCTTAATTTTAGTCAGGGATATTTGGCAGTGACTTTTTTTGGTGCCCTACATTGTTTCTCGATTTGACAGTTCTCAATAAACAATTCCATTTATGCCGGATTGAAGTGTTGTCTTGTGTTTGAAGATGATGGTGGAACGCTTGGTGTTGAGTATGCGGCGGGGGCGGATCGAGTTTTCGTGTGGGACAGCAGCGGGGTTGGTGCGCGCACTGACTACAATGGAGTTCTGCTTCTCCACACGGCATTGCAGCGCCCGCTGCCTTCCTCACAACCCGACAAAATCATAAGGATCGAGCTTGTTTTGTCTGAGGTATGTGCTATGCAATCACTCATGCTGCTATCGTGAATACTTGAGAGGTAGCACTAATCATATGAATGTAGGTAATGCAAACATGATGGACAATAAGTGGATGCAAATTAGATGCTAATGTATTTATATATTTATGTAAGAGAAATGTGTATCAGTACAAGATAAGATTTTTTTTCAAAATCCTACACTACCTTCTTATTTGTTTCATATTTTTATCCATAATTAAATCTCAGCAATATCTAATCTAATAAGATCATAGTCTTACAGAGATCACGATAAGAAAAATGATTAGTTAGTTGGAACCTTTATTATCAGTTACATTAAACTATAGTCCAAATTTATCTTACACTTAATGGTTTAAGTGCAACAATAATGCAATAAATAAGTAACAGTCTGCAACAAAGGACACAATACATTTATGGTGTTGTAAACTCTAACTAGATTCTTATAATGGACATTCTTATCAACTTAATACATACAACTATTGTTTGACACTCTTCCTGTTATTAATTTCACTTTTTATTATGTTAAAAATAATAACAATTTTCATTTGATAGTATTGTCTATGTGTAATATGAAAGTGGAGAACAAAGAATTTATTAAAGGCATTATAAATGTTTTTAAATATTTTAAATAAAATATATTATGATTCTTGTCATTGCTTATAAATATAATTCAGTGAACTTAATAGTGAAATCTTTAATTTAAATACAAAGATATTAACACTTTTACTAATAATTATGAGTTAAAATATCCAAATGGGTAGTTCAGAAATATAAAAATTAATTCATCTATACTAATATTATAAAGAGGCAAAATTTGTAAGTGTGAGTAGCTAATATATATTAAGTTACCCACCAATACAAAATACACACACATCTCAGACATATAGAACAATTATTGAATTTAAGACTAGATGACACCATGCATATTATTTAGATAGACCAAGCAATTCCTTTACTGCTCTAGTTATACATCTGCATCAGGCAAGAAAACAGCTTAACTACGAATGGACAACCAATATAGAAATCATTTATTTGTTAAATGGGGGTAGGCTGAAACTATTGAGCAACACACACGCTGGGGTTGTGGGGTAAGCGCATTGAGGCACCGCCACCTCTGCCTAGAGCAGGAGAAGGAACAGGGGGTTTTTAGTCAGTAAGTGTCTGACACTTCCACCGGTCCGGCCCTGGGCAGGAGAAGTCATTTGATGATTTTCCCCTCACAAAAAAAACAATATGCACAAAAATCCTTACATACTTCTTAGTTTCTGTTGCATCTGTAGATATAAGCATACAATAAATGCATCAATACCTTGTAAACAGTGTGATGTTGCATCGATTGCCAATTTAACAAGATTTTATAACAAAAATATGTTACTCGGCCAAGGTTGCAGGTGTAAGTGCAATAATGTGGCCTATTTTGGTAGTAATCAGTGAGAATCTGACACTCCCTCTTAACCCTTCCTAGGTACAACAGATTTTTGTACTATCATTACTTATATGATTTTTGTTTGTCAATTTACTGTATTGCTTGATTATTACAGTAGTTATCATTGTCTTAAGGAGATATAATTTAAAAGATTAATAATTTTACATTTCAAGCAATGTATTCTATTTATCATAAAAATAAATTTAGATTCTTGTTTTTTATGGTGTTACCCACAATATAGAAGGGATACTCAAAAAAAGGGAATTTAATATAGTGATGTTAAATAGGCTTTGAGCCTATTTAACAATGCCAATTGGATCCTCTTTGTCTTTGTTGGACTAATTACTATGTGGTGAGATAAAGGCGAATTCAACAGCCATAGTTGATTAATTATTATGAACTCAAACTAAATTAAGATAATAAACAAATTCCTTTGTTTCATCTCTTATCTTTTCTTGATTTTGTCAATTTATTAAAACATATCTAGCTATGCAATGCAAAACATTCTTACTATCCTTTTGTTACAACTATACATATCTCTATGGGAAAGGAACTAAATTGACCCTAGTAAACATATTATTATAATTGTTAAGGACTTTACAACATGACCTCATATTTTGATGAATAATTTATAAAAAATACAATACAGGAGAAGACTGTCAAAGTGACCAGTGTTAACTAGAGGTGGTGTAAACGGTGAAATAGTATATGAATCTAATGTCCACTGTTATATTGATCCATTACTGTTATTAAGCTCATATCAGGTCTTAAGACATTTACTACAAAGAACTTAGCCCAAGTCAATGACATATTAACATAAAATTTTTCATTGTAATAGTTGTTACATTTCAACTTTACAAATACACTAATGAAACAAGTTTTAACTTGATTAGTGACTAATCCTGTTACACTCTTCCATTCATATGTGTGTTTTTGTTAAGTATGAAAGAAGGTACTTACTTATATATGAATGAATGGATCTTATTATTTTTACATTTTTAGTTTATAACACCCTACAGTTGTATAATTAAAATACAATTTTATTAGTCTTGGTATAGGAAAAGAGGGTGTAACATAAATTATGTTTAACTCTTTAAGTTGCTCTATAGCACAGTATAAAAATATACTATAGTATGGTTTTTTATGTAGATATATTTGTACATCACATTCAGACCCAAAACAACAGGTCTTCACTTTATTTACATAGTAGTATAATATTGTCTATTATACAATTGTTTACTACAACTCAACCATAAGGTGATGCAGTTAAAGCCTTTCAATCCAACTCCAAATTTTTTTTGAAGGATAAAATCTACAGTATTTTAGTTGTCTACAGTCTACAAACAATACTGACCACGGTTTTTATCAAGTTCCTTGTTTGCCACAATAACATTAAGTTTACAATAGATAACACTGTTTGTGACTGTCTTAAAATAAAGATGTTGGCATTACAAGTTCTTTATTCTGATACAATATGAAAAAAATAAATAAATTATGAAGTGTTTACACAGCAGGCCGAATTACCTGCCTTTTATTTGTGAATAATTGCTACTTATTTTTGTGAATATGTCCTTACTATGTGGTGACTTGATGCTCTAAATTCAACTGCTATTTATATTTTTATGAGAAAGGTTCTTTTGTGCTCAATTATGGTAGTTTCCAACATAATTTTCTTTGCATTCTGTATTCTAAGATCGCGACATATCGTCATTTTTTTACGTCAAATGGCATGTTTATGAAAAATAAAAAGTATAGTTATTTTTCAATATTTTATTGTATTGAAGCGTCGAATTAATGTATTTTTGACTTAGGAAACTACCCAATTGATTCAAGGGTTATTCAAGAGATACGGAATTAATTTTTAAGCTAATTTTGAGCATTTTATGGTTTATTAATCTACGTTTTATTTTTAAACATAAATTTACATAAATATAAGAGCCTTTATAAGAATAAGAATTAATAAAAAGAGAAAAAGTAATGTAACTTTTTTTTTATATATCTTTAATGATATACAATGCAATAGAGAGCTATAGGAAGTTCTGATTCACAAGTTTGTAGCAGGATATGATTTAACAACATACATGCATTAGAGCGAGCTTATCGTCACCACCGACACTGGCGGCTTTGTGATTACAACAATATTACGAACAATTTATCTAAGCTTTATGCTTCTAAATAATTACCAAAATATTTCGATACCCATAACTACGAAACGACTGTACCTGCTAATACATTTGAAATATTTACTCGAGTTATATTTTTGAAATGCTTACTCAGTTTTTAGTGTATTGTTTTTTTTTTGTGAAATTAAAAGAAGAATCACATACTGATACGGTTTTCACTATTGAATGGCGAGCACAAACATTTGACTGGTAATGGTAGGTATTTATAGTGTTTTGTGTTGTAGGGGGCGTATCCATTGTCGTATTTAGGTCACTAGTCCAAGCTTAAATAAATCTAGCAAAATGTAAATTAAATTGTGGAATATAGATATTTGGAAAGCATTGGCTATTGTCAGATCAAAAGGTTTGACTGGTATACCCTTTATCAATAGAATAACTTAATCTATCGACGGGGAACTACGAATTATAGCCATTTACAACGCACAATTCCATATTGCCAACTGTTACTAAGAGTTTCTGAATAGCCGAAAAGCTATTTACTTTTGCCCTACTTACCTAGGTTTGAAAGCTTTTGCTTAGACTCGATCAATATAATATAACTACGTAATAAATTGTGCGCTGTCAGGCTGTAGGGTTTATTGTAGCGATATACCATCGAATAATACCTCTTTGGGGGTTTTTGTACCGGTTTTTCGCCAGTTTTGGCGGTAACAGTATTATACGTAACGCTGGACGTAACACTATTTTAATACGTTTGATCAAAAACGCGAGGCACACTGCTTCTTTTGTTTTTCCATAGCTTATTTAGTTTTTCTGGTGTGTTAGGAAATCTGGCTACTTTCTCCGATTATCTAGTCATCACTGACATACGGTGAAGGAAAACATTGTGAGGAAGCTTAGATTTATAAGTTTGAGATCCCTGATCCGCCTCGTGCCCGTGGGTTATCCGCATGTGTCAGCAATGGAGTGTCCATTGCTAACACGTTTAGTCTGATGATAGCTTTTTTTTTAAAGTAAATGCTGCCTGTTTAGGGCCTAATAGACTTACCCAGACCTTTCCGTATGTATCCACTTTTAAAATAACTAAGCTAATTTTCTTTTTGTTTGCCTGAATTTGTTATACGATTCCAACAACAAGCGAAAGTGATTGTGATCTTTTTGCTTACTATTAGTCTCATTCTAATTATAAAAAGTACTACAAACATCGCACAGACCACAACCAAAACTTATTAGAAAAACCAAACTGTTACTAGTATTAAGCACGGTCATATCTGTAAAATGGTAACCGCATTTTATCGTATCGTACGGTGGCTTGTAAACAAACACTCACCCTGTAACGACGCGGCCCGTGACAACACGCAAAATGACGTCATTTACTTGCCTAATTAAAAACTATAGGTATGTTTTGATCATACCTACTATGAGTACATAGTTGCTATATTTAAATGTGTCAGGTATACATGTTATGTGTCGTGGAATGTAGAGCAAATGTGAAGGAAAGATGGATTGGGTATGTAAATGATGTTAAGGAAAACTGCAGGTATCGCATTGAAAAACGGATAATTGTAATAAATCATTTAAAGGGAATACTTTTAAAATTCTTTACTTTTATATTAAAGGATATTTATTTAGAAGTTCTTTTTGTTTTTGATTCAATATCCATGTGTCAAAGTAATGTCTGAACCTATTTATTATACTCACACTCACATCTTTTTGGAGAACAAGTTGTTGCTAATACGAAGGCTGTCTAGGGATTGCAATCCATACCAGCGTATTTTATTTTTCTTTGTTAAAATAAAAACTAAAAATCACTAAATACTAGGCCCTAAAAAACTTAAAATCCGGCCGGATTGCAATCCCTAGGCTATTCACTTCTGCAGATAGGTTTTTCCTTCCTAATGAAAATACATAAATATATTTAATAGATGCATACATTGCAAGTTAAATACTAACTTGTAATAATTATATTAGATTATGTACAACATTTGTAATAATATATTTTTGTGTTAATTACAGGCCGTGCTCCTATACCAATGTCTTCAGAGTCTAGACGCCCACTCCATAGAGGGTCTTACAGACTTTATCAACGAGCTGAAGAATTCCATCGACGCAGAACCTGTCAGGAAAGGAGTGAAAGCTCAGAAGGTGAGATTTTTTTTAGGAACTTGATAGTTCTGTTAATAAATGTATAAATATCTATATTTTTAAATATAAATAGTTCAACATACCAATTAAATTATTAGTTGATCATAAAAGAGACGATTGCAAAGATCGTTGAAAGCAAAGTCTTACTACATAAATAAATGAAACTAGCTGGAAAGTGAAACAAAATACTGTGTACTGAAATTATTAATCACGTCTAGAAAGAATCAAATTTTTTTTAATTCTTTCCTAATTTTATATAGGTTTTGATCAAACATGAACATGCCACTCTCATAGGCCTCACAAAGTTAACTTACCTACGCTTAATGGCTAATTCAACTAATTTATAAATTGATTTTGCCTCAGAATGAAACTATCGTGAGACAAATATTTTTTTTGTTGAAAATATCGACTTTCTTAATCGTGTAGTTTATTTTTAATTTAGTTTATTAATAATTTAATTTAATTATGATTGCACGGGCATTTAGCATTTAGGCAGGGCAACTGGCGCTGCTGCGCTACATGTTTTGGGTTCGATTCCCGCACACAACAACTCTGTGATTCATAAATTGACATTTCGGTCTGGGTGCGATGATATTGTACTCTTCATCATATCCTAAAATTGTAATAAATAACATTAACAATTTGTATAAACTTACTTCACAGTGGAGCACAGTAACAATCTGCCTACCACAGTCGACCCTTCGGCTAGTGACCACAGGCGTGGTTCAAGAGCTGAAGGGTCAGAACCGGCGGATACCAGCGTTGGCGATCGCATCTGCAGTCGGCCAGCGCGCCAACGAGCTGGTGCCCTGCTCACGCGATGAGGAGACGAGGCCGCTCATGTACAGCGAGGCTGAGAGGAAAGAGACCTTCAAACGGTGGCCCCATATGGACTACAAGTGAGTTGTTTAACAATAATAGAACTGATGTGCTCAAATCTGAGAGATGGCTCTCCTATATTATGAGTAACTAATACTCATAGTATGCCATAGAGAAATATTGCACGCGATAACTGCACGGCAGCTGGTTGTCCAGCCACTGCTATAAGTTATGTACCGGAGGCCATTGGGTAGGCCCAGGGGCCGTTTCCTAGGGGGAAGGACTGTTTCTCTCCCCTTCCCCAATCGATAATTACAATAAATTACTAATAACCCCTCCAAAAGGACGACAACGCACTTTTGAATCCTCTTGTATTGCGGATGTTCATGGGCGACATCAATTGCTTACCATCAGGGGATCCGACTGCTTGTTTGCCGCCTTTTAACAGATAAGGTGACATCTCGAAGTCAAAATATTTGTGATCGCTGATCCAATAGACTTAGAGAAAATGTGAGCTACCCTTGCAGAAGTGTAGAAAATAAACAGGGGGTAAAACCTACCGAGTTTGTAGTACCTCTAAGACGGTCTAATAAAAGTCGCCACTCATTTTTATTAGGCGTAAAAATAGTTGCTAGATTTCAAATAAACTTAATCATAATTCATACTCCTTCATCACTTGAATTGTCTTCTTTTTCTGGGTGTAGGTCCCTCTATAAACACGTTACTGAGGTCGATATCCAATTCTTTGCATCCAGCCGCCACCAGCTGTAATTATATTTCATCATCATCAATCAGCCTATGAGTATCGGCTGCTAAGCAAAAACCACATCTCACACCGAGAAGGTTATAATAATTGTTCTTGCTCTTGACGGACTGACGATTTCAAGCTTATAATTAGAAATGAATACCCAAATAAACATTTGTAATATGAATAAAACACTTGGATCATGGTTACAGCCCGCGCCAAACTTTGTGACCGCCCTGAATATAGTCGAGTCCGAACTTGCGCATGGTACAGTCGAGTGGGTAATACGTAAACAACCAAACAATTTTCGTTTTCTAACATTTTGAATACTGGTTGATTACGTATATACTAATATTGGTTGATTACGTATTGCCCACTCGACTGTACCATGCGCAAGTTTGGACTCGCGACTATATTCAGGGCAGCCACAAAGTTTGGCGTGAGCTGTACTTTGACTTTAATATTACAGTACACAGTCGAGCAGCTCACTGCACTAGAGTTATATTGTCAATGGTCGACCCTATCTCGACCATCATATTTATAGTAGACGATGACAATGACATTGACAGTTCTAGTGTTACAATAATTAGTATGACCAATTAAAGATGATACAACGACATTCCCTTCACTCACAGATGGGCACTCCCAGCTCGGATGGCACAAGCGGGCTTCTACCACCAGCCATCACCCAGCGGGGACGACCGCGCCATGTGCTTCACATGCCTAGTCTGCCTCGTCTGCTGGGAGAAGTCTGACGAGCCCTGGGTGGAGCATGAGAGGCATTCACCCAACTGTCCCTTCGTCAGAGGCGAATACACCCACAATGTCCCCATATCGGTAAGTTTAAATACTATATTATTATAAATAATTTATATTTGTTCTTAGATGGAATTGCTGGAAGACGTCATCATTATGTAGGTTTTTCTGAAGCGTTTCTATTTCTTTTTTCACCAAGTCTCATGTAGTAGGGGCGAGCCTATTACTATTAAATCGCATAATACTAAAATTGGTGTTAACTGAAAATCTCAAGTTTGGCTAACCCCTAGTATCCAGGGTCGCGAGTGCAAAAGCAATAATGTATCGCGGCTCCGCCCAGAGAAGTAAAAATCTGAAACTTCCTCTAGAAAATCACCCAAAGACTATGGGAGACTCTTTGGATAATACACCACCACCATCGATCACTAATAAAGAACTAGATACACAATCAGTGACAAAAAAATGTCCTAACTGAAAGTCCACCAAACTCAACATCGCGGTGTAGTTTTAGTTTAGTACCACTCGAATGCTCCGACGGTAAACACGCCTCAGTGCTCGTTTAAAAACTGCAAAAAACACACATCTAAGACGCAAAAAAGAATGGAATTTCATATTTTCATTAAGTAATAATATTATCATTATATAATTGTCATCATTCTATTTTAAATATTGATATTTTATTAAGAAATCAACTTTAAAACTTTTTCCAAATGAAATCGTATTCAAAAACCGGGGTTATAATGCACACAGTTTATAAAGACACTTATACTAAACGTAAAATCATTCTCTAGCATGACCACTTAAGTTGTTCGGTTTACGTGGATTGATTCGGTTCCGTTTAGCGGAGACGCTATTGTTTCTAATTTTATTTATTGTTTTTTTTTTATTAAAAAATAGTTTTTATTTAATATTATACTTCTGTGTTTATTAAAATATGGAATAGGCAGATATAATGGATTTAATTTTAACTGCAGTAAAGAAATTATTTTTTTAGTTTCATCAAAAATCCCGTGCAATATGAAAAATTGACAACAATAACGCCAACATTTTCAGTACTTACTTTAGATATATATTCTTTTTATTATTTTACATCTTTTTTATTTGACTTCGAATTTGGAATATTTTTCAAAGTATACATTTATACAGGGTGTAAGGGACAGCCTTCCGCAAACTGATAGGGTGGATTCAGTATATCGTCTTAAGTTGACCGGTACATGAAATTATTTCAGGAACGTTATGGGAATCCAATTAAACCGATTTGTTTCATTACCTTACACGCAATGTATCGCTACCACCGCAAACGCACGCAGCGAACGGCAGCGCTTTTAGTATTATTACTTTACACTATGGGCAGCGCCGCGACCTTACGTTCAGACAAACGGTCGCGCTCGCGCCACGTTTTAATAACAATAAATTATTATTTAAAAGATAGCCGCATTACTTACAAAAGACAATGTAATAATCGCGCTCGCGTCACGTTTTAATAACAATAAATTATTATTTAAAAGATAGCTGCATTACTTACAAAAAAAAATCTAAAAATCATAACATGGTAACTGATAAATGATAAAAAAAAGAAAAATGCGTAGGTACCTTAGAATCGCTCCGGTTTCCGGCTCTGGAAAGCATTTGTGATGCGGTCTCGCATTTCGTACTCACTTGCACACGCACTCACAAACACTTTTTCTTTTACGTAACCCCACAAAAAGGGGTCCAAACGGGTTAGGTCTGGGGATCGTGCTGGCAACGGTTGCGGTCCAAACCTACCTAAACTACGTTTAAATAGGAAAGCACTGGTAAGTGGTAGCGTCTCCTTACGTTAGCGAACCAATTCCAAAATCCACGTAGGTATTGGTCTTCCGGCGCCTTTTTGTCTGGGAACAATGGGCTGGTTTTCTAGCAAGCGTTGATAGTCACCAGTAATTATCCTGGAGTCTGATGGATGGCGACGGTCAGGATACCTACACTACTACAACACATTATCATCTCCCCATAATCACGCGCGCTAAACGTACCTAGGTAGTAATTTCGCACAATTTCTACAACAAAACTTCACTACACTTCACACACTACATAACTAATAAAACTTAACAACACTACTTATAAGTTATAACAAAACTTTTAAGCCGAATGCGCGAGCGATCCGTACCGACACACGCTCGCGGTACACAAACAATAACATCGCAGCAAGGCACAATGGCGACTGCATGTGATGAGACACACACAAACATAAATCTGTTGTTGCCAATTACACGAAAATTACAAAATTTCGGGGTAAAAAATAAAAAATTATGCATGGTCGTAATTTATCATTCTGTTATTTTTTGTAGAGAAATGAATTGATTAAATCAATTTAATTCTAATTTCATTGTTTAGTTAATTTAGAATAATAAAAGTGCAGTGTGATAGAAAGCTGTGCTTCCATTCCAGGGAGATTGTGTTTAATTTCTGGCTCGACTATCAATTCATGGCTATTGTGAAGCCATGTAAAAATCTGTAAGTAGTTAAAAAACTATAAATTAGGTAGTATTTGTAAATGCTTTAAAATTAAAACTAGACTAATCTTTATTTATTTCTTATTCAATTTATGTGCGCGACAAGATTTTCATTAATTGATTAATTTTTTAATTGTTTAATGAAAATCTCATCAACGTAATTATGAATGCAAAGGAGTTCTCAAGTTTTAGATAAATTTCGCTAGTTCTAACATTTTCGTTTACTACCTGAGGTAACAAAAGTTAAAAATTGGCAACACTGGTTCAATCGGGCAAACATTGTGCAAAGAATCGGGGAGACGGGGAGACGCGGAGGCGGGGCGATAGAAAGGGACGCAGCTATTCTGTACGTTGGACGGGATCGTAGGTATTATACCTACGGCGCGCGGCGCGGCGATCGGCGCGGTGGGGCGCCGCCGAGCCACTGCGCCGTGACCGCGGTGCGGTGAGTTCAAACGACTCGCGCTAGGTAGAAATTGAACAGCTGATTTCATGCGTAGTTCTTTAGAGAATTCACACAACCATTGCGTATTTTTTTGTTTTAGCTGTGTTATTTACATTAATGTTATTCTTCATACATAGAATGTAATTATACATTGAAATAGAGGTGTAGGAACTGAAAAAACGAAAAAAAAATTGAAAATTTTCCTGAAAGAATTTTCACTGGAATATGATTCAGAATAAGGAGCTGAATGCACCCTGTTAATTTGTGGAGGGCTGTCCCTTACACCCTGTATACTTTGAAAAATTATTCCAAATTTAGGAAGGATTATGGAGAACGAAAAAAATAAAAAAAAATTATAACTATATGCATTAGTTTCATTGGTAAATAAATGAACAAACCTATAGAAAAGAATACTATAAGTAATGCGTTTTAATTTTCGTATTTTTTTTTATAAATTATCAAAAAAAATTGAAAGAAATATATTTATTACGAGACATTTCGACTCCAATCATTCTTTGTCTAGCGGTGAGCCGAAGTCGTTAAATTTTATTGCTCATTTTTGACACATTGTAAATTCGACTTAAAGACATGCGAATATGGTTCAATTTCTTATGATTTATGCAAAAAATGTTTAGATTTTGTATATCACTTTGTGAAAACAACTCTATGAGTTGCATTTAAGGTTTAATTTACATTAATGCATGTTTATTTCAAGTATAAGTACCTAAATACAGTTGACGACAGTTTTGAAGCGAACTTTTGTATGGGATTGTGTATCTAGTTCTTTATTAGTGATCGATGACCACCACCAAAAAAGAGAAATGGTAGAAAGGTAAGAACCTTTACTTTTTGTCGACTTTGTCCTGTACTCTTTAGTCGTGCTCGTGGTCATTCCCGCAGCAACTACGATGGAAAACTATTAAAAAATAAGTCATCATCATATATTTTTTCTACTTTAATCAATATATCCCTTACAAATAATATCCAGGGTTGGCACAAAAGTTTATTGCGGAGTTACAATGAATGTAAATGTAGTTGAGTTATTAGCAATTTTATTAAAATTTTGTGTAAATATGTTATTTGTGTTATTCTTTGAAATTAGATGAAGCTGCTTTTCTACCACCACTTACGTTTATAGGAATAGTCCCTTATTTATATAATATATACATAATATAATATTGTGTTTATAAAAAGAGTGAGATGATCATAGTGTCGCACAATCCTTACAATTTACGGCACAAATCCGTGTGTACGAATTCGAACTTGTTCACTCGGGCCTTGAAGACGCCTGGGTCGCCCTTCGGGTAACAACCTTGACCCTTCGGGTCTCCGCCAAAAAAACACTATTTTACGCGATATCGAATGTACAAAAAACATTTAAATGAAAATGAAAAAATATTTATTCAACAACTAAGTTGGTTCAACAAAATTGAGGTTGACCTCTCCTTTTAAGTGTGAACATAATTGTGCCAGAAAAGGCCGCTCTCCCTTAACTAGATTACATGTTACTTAGTACCTTAATTAAATGGAATCCAATAATTAAGAAATACAAGTTTGGTTATCCGCCAGCGAAATGAATGGCGACGCATGTTAAGAAAAGCCTACTCCGCTTAATGGAAAGAGGCGAGAACGAAGAAGAATATAAAATGAAAATATTTTATTGTTATATTTATTACTTTTCCAAATGTCACAGATAACATTTTTATTCATAAGATCCTTCTCCTGGATCTACGAATCACAGCATAAAAAGTATTATAGAAAGCGGTACAGCATTTTTTTTTAAAAAAAACGTTGCATTTTACTATGATTTTCACCTGTGTCGTGGGTGCGTTTACAGACATTCAATTTCACATACACATCAAACACAATTTCGCGCGTAATACTACGGTGACCTATCAGGCGGACTGTAAGCTTAACATTAGAATAAAACATAATCGCTTCCCGAGGTATGTCCCTATGTATGCTTGTATCTTTAAAAATACGTGACAGATTTTTATGCAGCTATTTTTTTCAAAATGACTCAAGAAGAATGTCTTAGTGTAGAATTTATTAAGGATTGTGGATTTGTCGTGGGCAGCAAGCTAGAGTTAAATCGACACTGTAATATTTGGTGTATTTTGAATAGGAATATGGAAAAAGTGATCGGCACTAGTTCAACAAATTTTGATACACTGGACCACCCATTGTATCAAATTTCTTAAGCTAGTAGATAGCGCAAACGAGAATTGTTTCCATTAATAGCGCTAATTTTCGTACAAGTTTTTAGTAAACACGTGGTTTATAAAAACAGATTTACGAAAAAATATATAGAAAAAAAAATAGTCATATTTTCCTGTTATTTTTGCACTCAGCTAACCGGTCCGAGTGGATTGGACCTTAACATTACGTCTAACGCGTTCTCATATCATAAAACAATGACCTATAATCTAACCACATAAGGATCGAAATAACACAGCACGACAGTTAACACACAAACGTGCAATTATCATCGCTGTGTCTGTTGTTACAAGGTCTAATTTTACAATTCAAATTTATACGAGTTATTTGTGAAATCATCGCGAGGAAACCACCTTTGCGGTACAGAGTACACACGCACTTACTTGCTGACGTATATCAGGGAACAAAGTCCACTATTATGTCATTCTTGTATCACTTATATTTTTTTTGTACTACGTTTAAACGATTACCGAAACTCGTCTTTTGACGTAAGATAACGAACTCAAATCGCAAGCCACGCTGATTCGACATTATTCTAATGTATTATTTCACCGTGATTCATAGATATACAAACTTCTTTGCTATGTCAATTCACCTGTATGTATGATGAAATTCGCCGTGTTGATTGCAAATCTTGTTAAAGTTTAAGGTAAACTTGTGTGATGATGAATCAGTTTTTAATGTAACGTTACGGTTTTGTTTTTGTATCGAGGGGTAGTCGGAAGTTTGAGGAAGTAATTTTTATTTTGGAAGGGGAAAATGTAAAAGCCTATGTCTTTTTCCAACCTGGGTAGGGCTAGAGGGAGTGTCATTCTAACCGACTAAGAACCACTCCGGGCCGGTAGAGTACACCCGCATTACCCGCAACTCTGATTTTCTATAATTTGTCACTCTTTATGTTGCTACCAAGAATTTTGATAAAAAAGAGAAAGTATGATATTTCTATTTTTCTCAAGTGTGTGTGAGTTCATTAGTATCTTACTTGTGTGATCAGTGTATTTTAGGATTTCTTTCTCAATTTTTTTTAGAACTAACACTGGGTCTGGAATTGGTTAGTTACTTCAATAAAAAAAAATGTGTCTACATACAAAACCATAATATAATGTAATACTACATTGATTCGTTCAGTGGTACTTATAATCAATAATTATATTATATTTATTGTTAATTCAAAAGAAACAATATGCTGTTTAATGTTAAAATATGAAACTAAAACATGCTAAATCAATACAAGATTCATAGAAAAATATAGTTTTTAACTTTCTGAAAAAAGTATTAAATTTGAACAAGTTGGGAACTATACTATTTTACCTGATTAGGCAACAATCTCACTCTCTTTTACATAAATCTCATAATATAATTATACAGAATAGTACAATTATACAGTATAGGAGAGCCATGCTTCGGCACGAATGGGTCGACCGGAGTGATACCACGGCCTTCTGTTGTGTTTCGCCGTGTGAGTGAGATTACCGGAAGCCCAATCCTTCCCCTCCCTCGATCCCTCGCAAATCCCTATGTCTCCAAAACCCTAATCCCTAAAAAGTCGGAACCCAGGAACTCCTCCGTTGCGGGTGTCCATGGGCGGCGCTGATTGCTTACCATCAGGTAATCCGTCCGTTCGTTTTCCGACCTATAACATTAAAAAAAAATTATAAATTTACATACATTACCTCTTTGGCAATGAAACGACTGAAAGAAAATGGGTAGAAATAATAACTATAACTACTAGTAAATAGTTATAACTATGTTATTAGTTAGGCTTGTGTTTTAATGATTGATAGATAAGAGAAGGGTAGCTTGTATAAATAGTGATAAGAAGAAAAATCGAGTGCATTACATAATAACGGAAGAACGTATAATTTATTGTTATGTTTTATTAAAATTCATTAAAAGGAGGTTCCTGCTTAATTGTTTTAGAGATCTTCGTAGTAGAGTCACTTAAACGAAACATCATGATGTAAAACGTAGGAAAAATATAATTAGTTGAATAAATACACCATATACGCAGGTTCTACTTACATATTTCATAATATTGTGCAAGATTTTATTTCACTTTATAATTTTTTATGTGTACTTCCCAAGTTTTCTAGACACCAGTAACAAACGATCACTGAAAATGTCGTGAGAACACCAGTACTTACAATTTCTAATTATAAGAAATTTCCTATCCGCCTTATGCAACCTTAGTGACTAATTCTCATTTCCTCACCGAAACCACTGGCCACTTGAAAGTTTATGATTGTTATACAAAAACGGTGTTAAAATTGTTAAATATTTTATCGTAATTAATGCAAAATATTCGCACGTAGAACATACAGAACAACAAATGCCGGAAACTATTTCAATTCTATTAACTTAATGAATGCTCCATTTTTAACTCCGAATGCTTATAGGTGAAAAATATACTGATTCCGTTATGGAAAAAGAAAATTTAGAATCAAATAAACAGCCTACAACTAGGTATCTTGAAAACAAACCCATTAAACAATTTGTTTTTGCAAATAATCCATAAGATGGCACTTCTACACGTCAAAATTGTACACTTAAAAACTAAATGAAGTAGGTAAAACATATTTCACAAAACTAATTCACGGTTTTCTCTGGGTTTAACAGAATGCTAGTAATTTTAGGGCGAATTGTTTAATTTATTTCAATTCAATAATCATCATATGACATTTAAACACTCGGAAATCATTGGCTTTTTCCATTCGCGCCACCGCCGCCTTCTATAGAAAATACTTATGAAAGTTTAGCCATTTTATTTTTGTTTCTGTTAACATGGCAACACACCGTGTCACGAATAGTATCATAGACGTCCATAGACGACGTTACTAACTAAATCCACTCACATAGATTTGCACTTGGCCACATCATCTCACATAGATCTTGGTACTTATAATAAAATGTACTTAATAAATCAAATCGAAATATAGTTCACACTCACAGGTAGTTTACGAATTATTACACTAGATCACTTTAAGCTAAATAATTACATTAATTTTCTTAATGTATTCACGGATTTAAACATTTTACACTTAGTAATAAATTCACTGCACATATACTTGTATTTTAATTATGTCAGGAATAATGTTTAGTATATAACTTTTGATGGAGTGCCACAATAGAGTGCCAAATACAATTCTTCTTTGCAACCTAATACGAAATTAAATATTAAAATAATAAATAGTCAACAATATTTTTTAATTTGAATTTAAATCTATTTTAAATGGAGCCACAATTTATTTTCCTTTAGTCACAACTGTTTTGCATTACAATAATTTGCATTTAATAAAAAAAAAAATCTCATTTTAGTTTAGTTTATATGTTTTGGTGACACGCCTACTAGATTGTCACTATAGTATGATGTCCCATCACTAGTGCACTAAGTAGTATTTGGTGAGAGCCACGCATCACCGTCTGCGCACGGCGACCGCGATAACATAACTGTTCATCAATTACATGTAAAGTTTCGACGCAGGACCTGTACTAATTACCAGTCAGACTTGGAGGCGCGGCCAGCCATCACAGACACAGTGACTCGGCAATTTTTTATCTCCCCAGTATCGTATATATGTAAACTACTTCATCAATATCAGTTTAGTCTACCAGAGGACTTGATGCCAATCCAAGTACAAATTTAGTGCCATTATCTATTCTGTTATGACCGAATATAAACAGATAAGATTTATTAAAGCAAGTACCGTTGCTCCTGAGGTGACGCGGCGCTTTTTAAAACTATATACGTAATGATGACGGATTCTTAACGTAAAGTGTGAACTTAGGTGCTAGTGGTGGATTAGTTCGGTGTGTCATAGTTCGCCGGCTTTATTATCCGCAGGTGACCAACGCGACAGCATGTGCGGTGCCTTGTACCAATGTGACGGTGGTGTCGAAGGGCAACACAGGGGACCTCATCGCGACGGGCACTCCTGAGGGTAAAGTGAACATCTGGCGGTTCGACTGCGGCCTCAAACTTGTCAAGTTCATTCACCTGTCGCCGTATGATTCCATATTCAGTGGCATTCTGGCGACTGACAGCAATAAAGTATGGTCCACCAGCCTAGAGAAGGATAGTTGTGAGTACTTTGTCTTGTATTGTGTTACATTTTGCTCTTAATTTTGTACTGATTTTTTATTATTCAAATGTCAATTCAAATTTCAATCACTTGTACTTTGATATTTGTTTTGTTTTTGTTGTGTCAGCTGTTGTTTGATATACAGTTATTGGTACAATTCTCAGTCAACATTTTAATGTAAATTGACATTTGTTTTCATTGAACAATAATTTAATTATTCTGTTATTTATAAAATTTTGTTGTTGCTTTAGCTACATACGGCGTCGAGCTGACGGCGATGGCTTTCGTCGGGATGACGTCACAGCAAGAAGTTTACCCACAGACACAAAACACAGAGAGCACAGAGAAAGAGACAAACACCAACAAAACGAAACCGTCTCTCATCTGCGCCGTCGTCATCACTAGGACAAACACCACACAGACTGACCAGCCCATCAAAGAAGACTCCAGCAAGGCGCTCTTCGACTCGGGAGCAGACAAAGAAAGTGTTCAGGCAATGAACGATCAAAATGAAGCAAAGAATAATTTGACAACAAATAAAATGCTTTTCCTTTTAACATATGACATACACAGCTCACTAGCTGGTTCAATAACCACAGTAGTACACACATCGAACAGTAGCGGCAACTCCAAACCAGGAGGCAGTAAGAAAGAGTGCACGGCGCAGAGGCCCGATGACGCGAATATTTACGACGAGATATACTTCCAATACTCTGACGAGGACACAGAGCTTCCACAATGCACAAATAGCTTAGACGAACAGATTAGTAATGTTTTTAACCTAAACGCGTCGTCCAGCAAAGAGGATTGCAAAATATGGGAACCTAAGAAGATTATACTACCGAAACATTTCAAAACCATGCCCCCACCACCACCCACTGCCCTATTACCTGAACTACAAGAAGCTGGACAAGCCACTATGCTAGACTTCGTTGGCAAGATCTCACAACTCAAGAGTTGGAAGAGTGGCAATCTAGACTCTGTAGGCACTAAACTAGCAGACCAAACTGACGCAGTATTACAACAGGCTGACCCAATCACACACTATCTCAACATGAATGGACCTCTAGAGATCTCAGACTTGAAGTGGTACGAAGGCGGAGATGGAACTGAAAAAGTAAAAGTGACAACATTCGGAGGTGGAAGCAAAGTCGGTACACAGACTGCCATCACCAACAGTAATAACGACGGCTTCGACAGCGACCCGCCGCAGGAAGAGGCAGTGTCGCAGGGCATCGCTGTCCAGTGCCTCAGTCTTCCAGCCAAACTTACATTAAAAGATGATTCCAAAGTCACGCATCTATTGCCGACTGAAGACAAGGAGCATCTGCTTGTAGTCATATCAAGTATTGAACCAGAAAAGGTCAAGGTGGAGGAGGAGACTGACAATGACGGCGATACCAAAATGGACGTGGACGAATGTGCCGAACCTAGTGATAAACCAAAATGTGACGCGAAGGCTTACTTTATCCTTTATAAAATTAACAATAAGACGTCGATATACACGCTGGAGGATCATCCCGTGTCCTTCAAAGAGTTACCATTCCACGAGAGTCCTGTAGATTTGTGCTTGTTACCACCTGACAAACAGGAGCAGTACTCGTTTGCTGCTGTAGGAGTGGATGGCAGCTTGAGGCTGTATTCTCTACCTGACTTCAAGACTTTGTCGGAGAAGCGCGTACCAAAGGGACAGTTCACGTCTGTAGTTTTCTGTGCGTCAGTAGAACGTCTCAGTGTGTCTACTAAACACGGTATGATATACTTCTATGCGCTGAACAACGGCGAGCGGGACAACACGGGGGACATCGACGAAGATGAATTCGCTAACATTGATTTCGACATGTTACAGCGCGCGCCGCGAGACGAGGTATGTGGCCCGACCCCTGCGCCCGTCATCATTGCTAACAAGACTGAACTCGACTTATCAGACTTAGAGACTTTAATAAACTTGACTGGCTATTATGGTACTAATACAACGGTGCCTTACAGTGCGGTTGTGCCTGGGTTTTGGTGTGAGCTTTCACCTGCACAAAGGTCTAGATCTGATCATCAAAATAACAGGACTTGGAGGTTGCAGAACACTTCATCAACATGGGACGAGCACGTACTAGAGCTTACGTTACCGTATAGTGTGTCCCTAGCTCACATAGAGTTTGGATTCACTTTACACTCGGCTTGTTCTGCGAATCTTCCAATCATTCTCGTAACGTTACTGAAGCAAAACTTGCACGGTATCGGATACAAGAAAGACGCCTCTTTTGGTCACAGATCGGACTCCCCTATACATTTCCCAGTTATAGACGCTGACATGTCGAATCTCGAGAATCCTGTCAACAGTGAAGAGTACCTACAGGCACACAACGCTGAGATACTAGCAGGACCATTATTACTATCTTCTGGACTGGACATGACACAACAATCTGGTACATTAATACTGACGAGTCCGCGGCTGTACAGAGCCAGAGGACGGACGTTCTTAATTCATATAAAGACACTCTTTGATCCAGCCAAAGACATGAGTAAAAGCACAAACAAAACTGGTGAGACTAGCTCTAAGAAGACTGGTTTTATCGGTTGCGATTGGTTGCACCAGATTTCATTGACGGTTCGGTCTAGTCCTCACACTGACGTGGCTATGGAGAGGCAGCAACGGATAGCTATGTTGGAGTCAAATAGCTTCTTGAACAATTTGTGTGAGATTTCCGTAAACAGTGCTGACAGTGAGATGAGGAACATCGCAATGGATCTGTTAATCTGGGTGGTGTCGATAAGGCTGCAACGGATGCGGTTATCAAAGACCGAGAAAGGTAAAGACAAAACTGTCGAGACACAACAACTGGAATGCGTGAAGATCATTGAGAAACACACAGACGCACTGATCAAGAACTGCATTTTGTGCGCCAATAGAAGCATTGCAAAGAAATGCGTCAAAATTCTACTGATTACTAGCGAGTAAGTATGATATTTATTTTCTATATTATTTACAAGTATTTGCCCATCTTGTCATTCATGTCATCGTTAAAAGATATTTGTTAAAAGTATAAACCCAAATATAAACATATTGGGGTCACCACTCTGATTTAGATAGGGTTGTCTGGACGTTTAAATTTAATTTGTCATCATGATAATTTTATTTATGTGTTTCGACACAAACAAATACTATATCCGTGTGTTATTTGGCCAGATTACACTTAAAAAGGTACATTACGTGCATGTAGCAAAACTATTTTTTTTTAGAAACTAATATACTTAAATAGTTTTTAAATATTTTGTGTTCATGTAAAGTAATTATTGCTACGTTTAATCAGGGGCGAGAAGCAGCTCCCGAAACCATGGAAGTCAACGTTCGAGACGACGCTGTCGAACAGCGTGTGTGCGTGCATCCCGTACGTGGGCGCCAGCGTGTCTGCGGGCGCCGTGCGCTGGCTGGCCGCGCTGGCCCAGCAGTGCACGGCGCGCCCCGTCGCGCCCGCGCTCGTCGCCAAGTGCATGGCGCTGCTTGAGAGGGCCGCCAAGTGCTTGAGTGACCGCCCCGACGTCTATCACAGTCTGTTGAGAGCCAGGTATGTAATATGATATTTATTGCAATGCTTACTTTACTTGGCCTTTTCGAAAACCCATAAGAGACGTTTTGACAACACGAATATCTTTAATTTAATTAAGTGTCCAATAAAAATTAATGTTAACGCTGCATGCATAGCGAGTTGTGACCCTCCATACAAGATTATGATCGTCTGAATTGGTTTTCCATAAACTTTTATACAAGTTAAAATTTATATTGTGAAAGACTCCACAGACTCTCTCTCCTTAACCGACGAACATGTATAAAAAGAAAGAAGAATGAATATTCCTAAATTAAGTGAAACACGTATGAAAATCGCATTATTTCGCGTTTCTCGTGTCTAGCCTATCGCAGTGAGAGTCAAGTGTGACAATATATGTGTAATATGTATTAATTTTACACAGGTTCGGTCTATACGGGCTTCCATTAGAGCGCACAATATTCGCGACCGAGATACCGGAGTTAGGTCGCGGTACATCTACACCGGTCACGTACGCCAGTGTACTGGCTGGCGACACCACATCGCCCCCTGTTCCTAAGCCTGACTATCAGCTGAAGGAACTGCTCAACTTGCCTTTGGAGATGGGTAAGTCTTTACCACATTTACCCCTGGTTTCCGAAAGGCCGATCAATGTTAAAATCAATTTAATCTCTTGTCAAGTCATCTGATTGGTTGACTGAATTATCAACAACCAATCAGATGACTTGACAAGAGATTTAATAGGAGATTAGTTAATTTTAGCGTTGACAAGCCTTTCAGAAACCGGGTGTTAGTAAGAGATAGTAGAAACCTTGTTTAAACTGATATAGTTAATCTTTGTGGTTGACTCAGTGAATCTGTGTTAACAGACTTTTCATTAAAATAGATCTCTATTAGTCTTTATCGAATTAACATTGTTTACTTATTATATAGTATTTTTATAAAATTTCCAAGACGGATTTCCATCACTGATCTCTAAAAATGTTGTAATATACTTAGTCGGGTCATAAGTTCTGTCACAAACTTTTGATGTAATAACTTATACGCCTTTTGACAATTATTTAAAAATTATATATGAAATGAAAGGTCATTAAATGTACAATATAATTTTATTTACATTATTCGAAATGCCCTCCCCCATTTTGAACACATGCCCTTAATCTACGCGGCCAGTCATCGATCGCTGCACGCACCACATTCATATCTATGTCTGCCGCTGCTTTAACCAGAGATGCTCGGAGAGACTCCAAATTCGGGTGAGGTTTAGCACAGACTTTTTCCTCCAAATATTGCCATATCTTGTAGTCCAGTGGGTTTAAATCTGGACTAGAAGAGGGCCAGTCTTCATGCCGGATGAAGTCAATTCCACGAGCGATCAACCAGTCTTGCGTACTTCGTGCCTTATGAGCCGGTGCAGAGTCCTGTTGGAATATCCAATGCCTGTTCCTGAACATTGTCTGAGAAAGAGGTTCCACTATGTTTGTTAGGACAGTATTTTGATAAACTTCGGCACTAGTTCTCACACCTTTTTCACAGAAAAACACCTCAGTTACGCCTGAATATGAGACTCCAAGCCAAACCATGAATGAGGAAGGGTAATGCCCACGCTGGACCCTCGCAATACGCGCGCTTGCTTCTTCACTGCTGTGGGCATACACCTTATCATTTTGTTTGTTAAAACTTTCTTCAATAGTAAAAATTTTTTCATCCGAAAAAAGAATTTCGCGGTATTTTTTTCCCGCGTACCGTCGTAGCAAAGCGCGGGATCTGTCTAGCCTAATTTTTTTTAAACGCTCGTTCAAAAAATGTCCTGTCTTTTTACGATAAGCTCGTAGTCCCAGGTCTTCATTTAGTACTCTTTTAACAGTGGTTCTGCTTAGCCCCATCTGCAGAGCTAGGATTTTTTGTTTACGTACGGGATTTCGTTCGATTCGCGCCTTCACTGCTTTGATGACCTTATGTGTCCGAACTGTGCGAGGTCGGCCGCTTCTCTTACGATCTTCGAAGCTTGACTCTTCGGTGTATCGTTTGATAGTACGATAAACAAACCGTAACGTTATTTTCAAATTTTGAAGAATATTGAAAATGTCTTTTGGCGCGTAACCACAGCGGTGCAACGCGATAACCGCGATTCTGTCTTCTTTATTCGACCACTCCATATTTAAAAATGAATAAAAAATAATTTCTTTTTTATTTTCTACAAGCGCGAAAGTTCTATTTTTAAAATAAGTCGAAGAATTTCTGGCCAGTAATCGAAAATTAAAAATATAAGGTTTTGACAGAACTTATGACCCGACTAAGTATATGAATTGCTTAAATTTATTTGTTCTTTCCCTTTGACTTACGCTAATTCTTTCTTATTAAAGCTTATCGTAAAACAAAGTCTTAATACAAACAATTCTGTACAACCAGATGCAAAAAGCGCGAACTCATCGACCGCCTGGTGGGCTCAGAACAACGGTGTTGGCGTGTTCGGTGCCGGGCTGAGTGAGGCCATGCCATTGCACGTCACGTGTCACGTGGCCTCGGATGGGACCAAACTCGAGTCCAATGGAACACGACATCACTCCGCTGTTGTTAGCTCGCTGCCTGGTGCTGGACCTGGAGATCCTAGTCAGGTAATTATTGATACATGAAGTTAAACTAAAGTGTATATTTTTTTCTTTATTCGATTTCCTGCTTAATTGTGTTATATGAAGGTATTTACAAAGTTGAAAGCCCTGGGGGACAACATGAAGGCCTTTTTTTTTTTTTTTTGTCAGCGGAAAATCGTCCAATGACTTCTCCCGCCCAGGGTAAGGCGAGAGAGTGTCAGACTCTTACTGACTAAAAACCCCCCCGTTCCTTCTCCTGCTCTGGGCCGAGGTCGCGGTGCCTCATTGCGCTTACCCCGCAGCCCCGGCTAAACATCAGCCCTTTAGGGCCCCGGCTGTGGTGGTCTATTGGCTCTTTGAGGCGCGCGCGGAACGCTACGCGCCGTACGCTCGGGTCCGGTTCTGGTCGGGCGGCGAGCTACCCTTACTCGCCGTCCGCAGACCCGCGCTTACGGTGGCCGGAGATCATCTCTCGATCCCCGACGTCCGGAATGTCGCCTTCTGCGGCGGCTGGGGCGCGAGGAGGATAGTTCCCTCACGCGCTCCGCCTCCTCCTTTGCGAGCATAACTGCTTCGCAGAAGGAGGAGATAGCTTCCCAGTTCCTCTCACGCTGCATCATGGCCTCGATTAAGGCCGGGCGCGAGAGGTCGCCGCCGACAACATGTAGGCCTGGGTAGCATAGGAATTTCTCAAAAGAGTAATCTGTCAGCAGTCAATCAATGACTTAAAAAATGTTAATAAGTTGATATAAAAATTTTGTTTTATGTATATGGTTGTTTATTAGAACAACAACAAGACATTGATTGTTGTTTTGTTTGTTTAGCAACTATGGTCAGTCGTGAAGGAAGGCCAGATGAAGCAGTCTTCGCAAGACCCCGACTCCTTGGAGGACGTCGAGAGCTCCCTCATGGAGTGCGATCCTCAGGATAAGATGGAGTTTTCCGAAGAGAAGCTGTTTAAGGTAAACTTTTCTATTCAATTGTATAGTCACGTAATTTAAATTATATGTCATATATCAACAAATATTTGTTGATTATATTACTACTGTGTTAAAAACTGAATTATGCAGATTCAATTTATTGTGAAACGCCTCATTACGATTTTCATGATAGTTTTATTGGTAAGTAAATTTTTTCAAAGTTACTTTTCCATAAATATACTCTAGATTTTAAACATTACGTTCGAAGTTTTCGTAATAACTAGAGAATAGATTGTAGTCAATGAGTTATTTGTGTTGCAGGATCAGGAGCAGTGCGGCATCCCGTGGGCGTCGCTAGTGACGCGCCCCCCGCAGCACACGCTGGTCGTGGAGCGCATGCACTCGGGCGCGCGACGGTACATCGTGCTCGACTTCGGACACGCCGTGCGACTCACTGACGTGGTACGTGCTTTGTTTATATATTTCTTGTTTAACTTTTTGTCTGCCCGTATATGACATACAAAAGAAAACACATTGTGTCTCGCGTATATTTACGCTCGGTATATAAAGGGTTAATAAGTTGAATGTTGAACACAATACATGGGCCATAGTAGTAGAGGATTTACCAAAATAAGTTTTCTGTTAGCAGTCAACGTCAAAAATAACATAATATGACTATATTCACACAAATACTAATGTCCCATATACAAAAACCGAAGATTGAATTTTGTCTACATAGGTGCCGCGAAATTCCTAAAAAAGTGCAACAAGGAGGTTTAAAAAAGGTTGCTATAGTTTACTGCATTGACTTGCTAACATATTTTTCCGTATTCGTGACCATAAATGTTCTTTCTTTGTCTACATTAAGTTTGATATAATTTTAGATAATCCCATCGTGTTCGGATTTGGTCACGCTGTGCATAGACATCTGGGTGACTGGTGAAGAAACGGACTGCGTGAAGCTTGCGTTCGCCACCGACATCGCCACGAAACACCTTGTACTCACAGACATACAGCCGCCACCCATCTGTCGCTATATGAAGGTAAACTGACGACATTTATTAAGCAAAATCGTTCTTATACCAGTGTACGGTGTTCACCTTACACCTTGTTAATTATTGTTAAAATGTTATGAGTACCGCGCCGCGACCCTAGTTAGGGAATTTGATTAAGTAAAACGATGTTTACTGTTTCACGGGTTTATTTGTACTAAAATAACTTATTGCTAAGTAGAGCGCGACGCACAGCATAGTAAGTGCAACGTCAGCATTATTACTAAACAATACAAAATGTACGGGTTTGCTCGTACAACCAGTTAAGTATCTCCACACTGTAAAATCATTAATAACGTTAATTTTTTACTTATTATATTATAGACTAGCGACCCTCCCGCACTGGTAATATGCTGATGCTAAATTTCTCCACTATTTAATGGATGTTATTATATATAGTTTCCTCTTCAATCAGACTATCTATTAAAAAAATCGTATCAGTATCTCTAGGGACAGAGAAAGCGACTTCTTTATTTATATTCTATGTAGCGATTTAGTAATTCATCCCACCACAACGTCTTTAAAAGTCAGAATTTGGTTAAAAACCAGTTTTTAACTTCGACATAGCAGCACATATCTATATAGTGTTTGTGTACCTATCTTTTTGTTCTTCAGATAACCACGATAGGTAGATACGGCATGTCAGCGATGAAGTGTAAGATCCCGTTAGGCTGGTTCTACGGCGAGGTGGCCGAGATCACGCATGTACAACCTTCTATCAACGCGCTCAATGCGCTGCATCAAGACTTGACCTGCCGGTTTAGGTAATGTTGTAAAATAATACATAAAACAGTAATTAATTTTATCGTGATATAAATAATCTTTGTAATAATGTTCATTGCATGTTCAGCCATTAGTAAATCAATATCTTTACAGGTTAGCAACCGGTAAACTAATGGATCTCTTGAATCCATACCTGGAACTCTACAATGGCAATGCAGCCCATATGATGTCATACATGAATATCAGCAATGAAGTGGACGCCAAGGTGGTGGCCGCCTACCAGGAGTGCATAGAGCTGCAGCAACAACTCCACACCTGCACTAACATACTTAGGAAGCTACAGAATAACGTGGAAGGACCTAGAAACCTACCAGAACTTATTGATAAAGGCCTCGTCTCCTCGGAAGCGCTACTAGAAGCTGCTTCGACGGATAAGTTGAGAGTCATCAGCGAGACCATTGTGGATATGCTGCTGTATTTCTACTTCCAAGTCGGTGATGTGGTGAGTGTTTGACGGTAGAATGTAATGAGTCTCTTTCTTTGTGGGAATGAGTAATGTAAAGGTGTGGTATCTGCGCAGCAATACCCCGTGGTGAGCCGCGAGTGGTGCAGCGTGGTGGTGGCGCAGGTGTGGGAGTGGGGGGCGCGCGGCGCGGGCGCGCTGGCGACGCTGCTGGCGCGCGCGGCGGGCGCCGCCCCCTGGTGGGGCGCGCTGCTGGCCGACACGCTGACGCAGGCGTTCGCGGCGTACGACGCGGCGCCGGCCGCGCTGGACAAGTGCCTGGTGCTGAGCATCTACATGTGCCGCAAGTCGGTGTGGGCGGGCGCGGGCGAGGCGGGCCCGTGCGCGGCGCTGGCGGGGCGCGCGCTGGACCTGCTGCGGGCGCCGCGCGCGCAGCCCGCCGTCACCGCCGCCCTGCTCAGCGCACTCGCCGCCGTGCTCGACACCGTCGCCGCGCACAACGACAAGTACGCCAGGTAACGACCAACACAATTCCACCATCATATACTCATACTCAACTATTTCTTTATTAAATTCGTATGTAATTTTCTAATATATTTTTTTTATGGAGCGTTCATCTTGATGATAGAAGAAAACTAAATAAGCAGAATATTTTCACAGTTCCAAATTTGTATAAAAAAAGTAAACCAGTTTCTCACCACGCAAAATTATTTTTTTTTCAATCACTCTCAACATTTTTTTTTATTCGTTTGTACCGCTTCGCAGGTGGGACTGGGTGACGGGCGGTCGAGCTGGTGGCTCGGCCCCGGGCGTGGATGCGCAAGGTTCACCTCGTAACAATGAATGTAAGCTCCATCGCCGCAAGCTGCACCGGAAGCTGTTGCACCAGATGCAGGAACTAGAAGCTGCTAGGAGAGGCATACAAGTTGCACTCGAAGATCAACAGGTAACTTGGAATATACAGTTAAATTTTATGTCATTATTGTCACAGAGAAAGTTGTAACTCAAACACCTTTATTACAAAACAAAGTTTATGTTTAGTCTAAGCTGGTACCGTTGAATCAGGTTTTGTATTTTAAATCTTATTGTCACCTACCTTTAATTTGAAATACTAGTACTGGCTCAATGGTTTAAACTTAGACTAAACAAAACTTTTTTGGAATGAGGCTGGATGACTATGTTATTTTCAGCCTCGACTTTAATTATATTAATTTACTGGCTACTTTCGAGCTGATTCACCTGCTGCTCGGCTCATACAGATCTTAGCATGACGTTTTATAGACTATAGCCTTTCTCTATAAATGGATTAACGAACATAAAAAGAATTGTTCAATATTTGGACCAGTAGTTCCGAGATTAGCGTGTTCAAATAAACAAACTCTTCAGCTTTATAATATTATTATAGATTAGTTATTTAATGCTTATAGATGGATAAACTTTGCAGTGAAGGGATTAAGTATAAGTATGTATATGTGTGTGTGCAGAGAGCGCGGCAAAACCTGAAGGCACGCATGGCCATGGTGGGCAAGCGGGGCGCGTCGCGCGGCGAGGCGGCGGGCGGCGGCGCGGCGGAGGGCGCGCGCCTGCGCCCGCTGGCGCCGCAGCTGGCCGCGCGCCTGGCGCACGCGCTCGTCGCGCACATGCTCGCCGCCGACACCTGCTCGCACGCCGACGCACTCATGCTCGCCGCCAAGGTACTCTACTCACTGACTATTCTACCTTTTAAAGCCTGATTTTTCAATGCTTACATAGAGTTATCTGGGGAATAATTGATCATGCTGTCGCGTCAGATGTTTGTATAAGACAGTGACTACCACTATTTTATTCCTCAAATAACATTTATCTGGCTATTAAAACATCAGCCCTATTTTAACCCGAATCAACGATCTTGTTGAAATCACAATCCAAACTAAGTACGAGACTAAGCTCATTTGCACTGTCATTGTTCATAAAAAATACCCCTTAAAATCATTGATTTTAAGGGGTACTTGTTTATTGAAAACTCTACACTAGCACTATTTACTCATAATACTTTGTTATACTTTTAGTGCCTCTTTTTCATACATTTTATCCTCTATGTAATAGGTCGTGGGAAGGCTCTGTGCACTATCTGGTGGTGCAAGCCTGCTGGATCCCTCGTGTATATTGGGTCTGGCCCGACTCGCTGTCACGCTACCACCCTGGCCACGTCATGCGCTTACTACCTTGCTGCAGGTATGTAATTTTTTTTTTTCAAAAATGCCAATTGGAGCGTTTAGTACAAATATAATTATTCTGTACTATTTTTGCAAAGCCGTACGGCATATTGTTCTGGTCCAAATTCTTGAACTATCCCTAGGAAACTCCACAACCCGTTCTACTTACCATGCTACAAGAGTATGTTTCTGTTCAGAAAATTTAAGAAAGTTCTTCTAAGGCAATTTTCGCCCATTCTAACCAGGATTTAGTCGAATACGAGTCTGGCGAGACGCCCTCGAGTCCTCCGAACGAGGAGTCGTGGGGCGCCGGCGCTAGTTCGTCCCGTGTCATCCGCGTGCACTCCATACCGCCCGGATCCGCGCCCGGAGTCAAGGCGCGCAAGTTTAAGGGACCCACTGTCGCAGGTTTGTTATCCAGCAATTACATTACCCATAAATTACTTAATAATGCACGAATAAACGCAAGACTTCAGGTTTTGAACAACTTTTATTTCAACACTGGATATATGAAAATATTTTCGCATATACGAATCTTATTGATCTTGTACCTATATGTCTTTTGTGTAATCTCATAGGGTTATATTGTTTTTAAAGCATGCTATGGGTGTCAAGTGTTATCTAACCTCACAAGTTAAGCATATTATATCACGTAAACATGTTGTACTAAGTAAAACATCTGTATATTAAATCAGAATGTCCTGGTTGTTAAGCAAGGCAGAAACAATACTATATAAGTAGCCATGGTTTAAGCCATACTTTAGGTGAGAAGAAATTGATTTGAGATATATCGGTTAGATGAATGTATTGCAAGTAGTGGACAGTCCACATTGTTAATTATAAAGAACTTTCGTGAATTCGCTGAGAAAAGCTCTGCTATGGTCTATCGGATTAGGTACAATGCCGCCAACGTAACTTGGCGAGTCTGAAGTTAGCCGATTAGCTGCGCAGTACACAATTGTGTTCCTAAAAGATCCATTGCGCAGATAAACGGTTAACTTCAGACTCGCCAAGATACGACGGCCGTACTGTAATTAACTAAATGTAAATATTCTTAGCATGTCTTGCATGTATGTATGTGTAAAAATGCTTACAATTAGGTAGTTACCTAAATCGACGTTAACTAATTAACTAAATTTAAATTTAAAGTTAAGTTTTATACAACCTCTTTAATATAGAAAGACATATCAAGATTGTTTACCTTTAGTTAACCACCGTAAACCGATAGACCATAGTTTTGATTCGCAACTCAAATGATTCCACGAAGTAGCCCCTCAACGTACAAAAATGTTATAATATGTTCTTTACAGCCGTAACATAGATAGGTGACTTCATTCTCCAGAGTATCAGTTCAGCACGTTACTTTTACGTAGTGACCTACTGAACAAGCACATTATCTTATTAATTGGGTAGTTTCCTAGGTCAAAACTAAATTAATTCGACCTTTCAATACAATAAAATATTGAAAAGTAAGTATACTTTTATTCATCCATCGATCGATACACTAAGTTTTAGATTTTTTAGCTTATTATTAAAGAAATAAGTAAGCTATTCACGCAAAATTGTTACGACGTTATAACTCAGTTTTTCACACAAATTTCATGGAAAAGTATCGTTTTTGACGTTTGGATAAAAGTATTGAATTTGACAAGTTGGAAAAGACCGTATTGTGGACATTTGTAATCGGTTTTCACTTTCCATTTAGAATTTTGTAGGCCCACACTCCATATTGCACGATGTTGTACATTGTATATGTGCCATTAACCGTATGTAATAGCCAATCGCAATAAGTTATCAGTCAATCAGATTTAGGCCAATATCTTTGTGAAATATTTGTAAACAAGCCATAAGGGTAGAACCTCATCTCGTTAATGTCTCTGTGCTGTCATTATTCCACTTTCTTTCATTTTTCATGTTTATGTTTCTCAACGTGAATGTAGCTTTCCAATGGTTAGACAATTGTAATCATCACAGTAGTTTTTGAGTTGGTTCGTTACAAACACATATGTACTTATAAAAATCGTCTTCAAAGTATATTAGTCTGTCTACTCTCGCGCAGTTTCACCCGCTGATGTTTTCTAGCCTATAGCATTCAGGAACATTGTAGCTATATATCAGTGAAAGAACTTTAAAAGAGTTTGAATCATGCAAGCTATTACCTCTTTATAATATTAAGTATGGATGAAGATTCTGACTGATAAGAATAAAAACTTTTTCGATGTGATTTCAGATAGTTCATGCTTCGTTTACAAACATTTTTCGTCGATCTTAGTCGTAGTTTTGAAATTGGTCAAAACTTACAAAAGTTTGCCAAATTTCTGTTTTTAGTACTTAGACAAATCTACAGACTGATGGTTATTGAGATTGGCTATATGACGTCCTTGGTCTATTTCAATAATTTGGAGGTGTGGTGTTTGCATGGGTGATCTTTATACAGGGTGTCAAAACCGCAAACATTCAGCCCTGAAACTTACAATATAAAGAAGGTATTGTATGTACGACACCGACGTGACGTTGTTAAGTTGTAAGTGAGGGGGATGGGAATGCACACACTAACCTCTTTATGAAAAAGACCTGATATCCTACAAATCAGTGGAAACCGTTTAGTTTTAACTCAGGCACAACAATAGTTAGGAAGACAAGATTACTATTGAATTCAATGAAAAAAATAAAACAATCTATAGCAAAAAAATCTTTTTCTCGTTTCATAGGTGCGATTAATAACTTAATGATCAGATAAGTAGAAGTAAATTCATTTATTTTTGTTTGTTTGAGATATAGCAGAATTGACTTGCTGTGTTATTATTGCAGATTTGTTAGCGGATAGTTTTGGTCTGGGGAAGACTACGTACTTCAAGCCCAAACTATTTACCACAGCAGGTGTCAATTTAGCAAGTAAGGCAATTATAATAAAATAACCAGTCTATATGTCTGTATGGTCATTGACCGGGCTTAGTTCGGTTTGCACTGATATGTAGTGTGATAGGAAATAACAGACCACACCTAACCGCTACACATTTGCATAGCACCTCATTTCTAATCGATTTCAATTATTAATCGATTTAGAAATCGAATGCGCTAGTCAAATAGAAGTTACAGCGTCTTTTATTTTTTGCTTTGTTTTAATATAACTTGTGGGCTTGTTTTGCTAGCTCATTGGGCTTGAAAATTTGGATTTTTGATGATTGTCATTCATTGAACTTTTAGTACTTTTTTACAAGAGAAAGTCAACCGTTTATGCGCTTTGTATATTTATCATATTTAATACTCGTATGTTATGACGCACGCTTAAATCAAAACATATTCACTATTATATTAGCTTTCAAAGTAATATCAGTATTTTTATATATGTGAAACACTTTTTATATAAAGACATTTTTGTTAAAATTTTAATTTACAAAATGAACATAGCAAGCAGTTTGACAGATTTTTTACGCACGAATCCGTCAGTTTTAGTCATCAAATAAAAGCATCCATATGCAGCCGTCGTTTTAAAAGGATTTCCTTCACTGCATATTTAGAAGGTTTGGCTTGCTTAAGATCTGATTGAGTATAATATTGCATGCAGTAATTTTATCAGACGAGATGCGTGTACAGGAGGTTGAATATTTGAGGCTGAAGTGGTTACAGCTTGTGTTCCCTAAGTGGATCGAAGGGGATTTACATTAAGACAGAACAATATTGAACTAGACGAGAGGCGATAAGAACGATGATCTTAGTCTACGTAGCTTGTTGAACGACAAGGAATCTTGCATTACAAAATTATAACTTTGGTCTTACGCCTATTTTGCCCTAATCATGCAGACAAGGTCCGCATTAGATATTCCGAAGGGCCGTTAGTAGGTAACATCAGATGGTCGTTATAACTTTTCTTTTTTGGACTCTTTGTCCAACCTATATACTTGGAAGTTACTGCCATAAACATGTTGATGGTAGACAGAAAATGCGTATTCCAAAAGTTTTAGCTTAGAATAATACTAAACAATTTATAGTAGTAAATAAACAGTAGCCATAAGTAAAAACAAACGTTTTCTGCCCCTTAGATATAGACGTGGAAGAACAGCTGACTCAAGTGGCCGAGTCTGACGACTCTGAGTCATCAGAAGAGAAACTCGAACAATACTTCAATGATGCTGTCAAGAAGGAAACCAGGACTAAACTCGTAGTTGATAATAGTACCAGGTAAGCAGCATGTAGTGGTGAACTTTGTACCAGTGTTGGTCAAGGTGACCAATATTAAAGTAGTGTTTCGAACTACCTTTTAGGAGGTAGCCGTTTAAGTTTTTAGGTTATGTCTAATATGACATAACCAAAAGACGTTATAAGGTGAAGTATTAGAGAAGTTTTCAAATTGTTGCAAATAATCAAATAAATAATTTTCTTATTGCATTTTGAAGCGTATTTCAAGGACGAATTAATGCATCATTTGTTTGATTATAACAATGTCTTGTATGTATTTTAGCAACGTGTCAGTGTGCTGGGATGCTCGTGTGGAAGCTGGCGGCGGTGGTTGCGGTGGCGCAGGCGAGGCTCAAGCTCGGCGCGCCCTCCTGGGCACCGCGGGGGCCCTGGCGGCTGCAGTGCGGGCCCCGCCCCCTGCGCCTCCTCCACCGCCCCGAGGCCCACCGCCCCCACACAGATCCCACCCACCACTCACACACACCCTCTACGATGTCTTCAGACATTTGGCGTTAGAGTTCCACTACCAGGTGAGAATTGCATCCCTATTTAACATGCAATTCTTTGTATTTTATCTAGGTGGCACACAAGAGTGTGGTCAAGAATTGAAAGGAGCACCCAAATTTTTTAAAATACAATGATTGTTGTGAATTAAAATTATACCTATAACAATTTTTTACTATGCGAGTTTATATTCTACCAAACTTGAAAATAGAATAAGTAACATCTTGGTAATATTTCAATTTATTAGATGGACTGCACATTCATGGAGAACGTGATTTCGCTGTGGCTGACGTTGAACGGGTCGGCGTGGAATGGCGGCGCCTGGTCGCTGGCCACGCTCGCCGTGCCGGCGGACACGCCGCGCATACGCCTCGCGTCCGACACCGTTAACGCACTACTGCAATCACTCTGCACGTTAGTATACACTTTGTATTGTTCTCACTACGAAAACGGCTTCATCTTTTACAAATAATTTGGACGTGTAAATGTACAGTTTTATGGCCTATTTACAGAAATTAATTCCTTGTTTCATTATTTCATTACACTCGCGTGGTTTCATCCGCTGCGGCTCCATTTGACCGTAGCGTGATGTTTTATAGCCTACAGCCTTTTCTCAATAACTAAGGACTAACGGTTCAATTCGAACCAGCAGTGCCGACAATAAGCGCAATAATAAAACAAAGAAACTTCAGCTTTAATATATTAGTATAGATGAGCCGTGGAAAAATGATTATGAGGAGGTTAATCTGATAATCAGCGACCAATTGCGATTCATTTAATGAGCATTTCTTACATGAATTTTCATAGGATAGTAAGCTATGGTATATACATAGAGTAAATGTAAACATGGAGTAGGCTTCTTTATTTTTAAAGTTGTAAGAGTTATTATTCGCGATTGTAAAATCCGTATCAAAGTGCGATACAAGTCACCTAGTTCAATTTTACTCGTGTTTTGTTAAATGGTTTTCTCTTTTTAACAGGTTAGAAAATATATCATTAAGATGCTGGGTGCTGTCCATGCAAGCATTGGCTTGGATTGCGAGCTTGCCACTACAGGTATACATTTCAATTATCAAATACGTATAAGTTTACAAATATAACCCCTTATGGTTTTGTAATAAAGTCTTTTATTGAAGATAAGACTTACCTACATAATGTTATTAGTGAGACTGAAATTTCTATTTGAATGTTGTATAGACTGAAGGGAGCAGTACTCAGACGATGGGTCGCGTTATATTGGAGTGCGAGCACTTCGTACCGGCCCTTGTCAAGTTTATCACCATGAATGTCAACACCGACGGCGCTGTCGCTTCCTCCGAACCTTATTTGGTAAGTGGGGGAAAATTAAATAACTGGCTTCTGTTGCGCGGTTTCACGCGCTGCTCGGCTCCTACAAATCGCGGCGTGATGTTTTATGGCCTAAAGCCTTCTTCGATAAATGGACTACCAAACCAAAAGAAATATTCAATTCGCACCAGTAGTTCGGGTAATTAGCACGTACAAAAAACAAACTCTTCAGTTTTATACTATTGGTATAGATTATGAAATTTAGTATACTCTCATGTCCCACTCGTACGGTTTCGGGAAGTATCTGGGCTCCGTTATAGCTCGAAATTACTCTAGTTAGTATCGAACATAGTATTGTAAGAGTTAAATATGTGTATGTAATGTGTATAACGTTGTGCGTTCCCACAGGGCGGCGCGCAGATAGGTGCGGGCGCGGGCGCGGCGTCGGCGCTGCACTCGGTGGTGTCGCGCGTCATCTGCGTGCGCGGCGCGGGCGGCGCGCTGGCCGCGCTGCGCGCCGTCTGCGGCGTGTGGCGCCGCGACCACGACCCCGGGCACGCGTACGACCTGCAGGCCACGCTGCTGCGCCTGGCGCACCCCATGCTGCAGGTGCTCAGCGCCAGGCACGTGCATCACGCGCTGCCACTCTTCCATACTGTTGGTGAGCGCGTTAACTATTTTATTCTATACAGTTACGCGGAAAAGAGTATACTAGTGATCTGCAGCTGACCGTAGTTTGACGTAGTGTGTTGAGTGTATAAGAGTATGTATGTGTATCCGCAGCGCACCAGTCGGTGTGGTGGGTGCGCGAGAGCAGTGGATGGCGCGGCGCGGGCGCGGCGGAGGCGCGGCTGTCGGGGCTGCTGGCGGACGTGCTGGCGGGCGGCGGGTCGGGCGCGGCGCGCCGAGCCCCGCTGCGCCGCGCCGTGCTGGCCCAGCTGCTGCACTACTGCCGCAAGCTGCTCGCCGTGCCGCTGCCGCCGCAACAACTGCCCTCCAACGTATCTACACTCCACTATTTATCAACTAAATTATCCATCAAAGCCATTCATTTCTTCAATTATTTAATTTTCACTTACAGTAAACTAGCTATTTCTATTTCATCTACTATCCGGATCCTAACTGTCGTAACGTAAAAATTATAACTTATAATCTTTCCCCATAAATAGATTGACACAAAAAATTATTCGATCTAGCCCTTTTAGCCCTTCAGTTATACAGTACGTTCAAATAAAATTTGAATTTGTATGCATTTTAAAACTAAGATACATCGAACATAAAGTAGGTACTAAAACAAATGAACATGTACCAATATCTTTAAAAAACATCCTTATAATAATAGGAAAACTTCAACATGATTTCAAATTGTCAGGCACTTTTCTAACATAAACAAGACGTATATGTCTTAATCTGTAATAGGGGGATTCCGAGAACTCTACTTATAGAGTTATTATGTATGTATATGATTATGAATGAACAACAACTGCCTACATTGACAATGTATTATTAGTCACTCACTGTAGACGTTCCAGAACAGTACTGTTGTGGTTTAAAAAATCATTACACTGTTCCTTATGCCTTTTGGAATAGGCCTAGTTAAGTTGCCGAAATGGTGTGTGCGGTCTCTCTCCCCTATATATTATAATAATGTAGATTTATTGTATTTAAGTTTCTTAACCTTCCTACTATATTCAGCAATTATGTAATTTGTAGTAGAAAAAATATATTATATTCTATTATACAGTCGTCATCAAGTCCATCAGTGTCTACGAGTGGAGAGCAATCACAGACTGACGAAAGCAAAGCGCAGAACAGCAGCACAGCTGAAGCCACTAACGTTGAAGATGAGAGGAAGCAACAAGCGGCGCGGACTCCGTGCTTCGCCGATACTGGTAAACTTATTACTATATTAGTACTAGCTTTTGCCCACAGCATTCTTACCAGAATGTCATCGTGTGGACTTGTTCACTTGTATTCTATTTGTCTACTTAAGATGGGAAACACTTTATTTACCGTACTCGAGTCTTCTGCTCTACATTACCGTACCTACTCTATCTAATTTACTTATCATACCCTACCCAATCAATAGCGACAAATGCTATGATATTATTGATATGTATAACATAGCTATACTCTTGAAGTTAATTTGTTATAAAGAAGTAGGTTGGAACTACAGATCACCTATATTTACTATATGAAAAAGCACTGTCTATCATTTATTGTATTTTTATATTGTAAAACCTAATAAAAATACTTTTGTTTTGTGTTTGAACATAACTATGTGTATTGTGTAGGTGGGCGGCCCATTGTGGGCTCTGTATCACTCGAGGAACTTTCTTCCATCATCTGTAAAGAAGCAGCTTGTGCAGGCATTGATTTGTACAAAGATTGTAAAATTGTTTATTATTTTGTCAACAGTACTACAAAATCAGCAAATAATGCAGAAGTTCTACAGGACACTCTCGATATGCGACGGAATGAACACTGCCTCTTTGAATTCAGGTAAATAATTAAATTATGAGTTACAATCATTTTATTCATCATAACGGTTAGAATCAATCGAACGCGAGAGTAGTTTAAGTAAAGAAGTATGTAAACTTTACATTATAAACTGTTAGTTTATGGATTTTGGCGGTCAACAAATGGACAGACAAGCAATCGATAACCAGAAAAGATGGAAGTGCATTGTCGTCGCTCTTTTGTTTGTTACTTGTTAATTGTTTGAATATTTGAGGATTGGAAGATTGGGGATAGGAAGCTAAAAGACTGCGCCTCCAATAACCGCACTCTCACGACAAAACAAAACATTCGTTTCACGCCAATTCCCGGTTAGGCCGTGATAAGCCGGTAGAGCCAGTACATTCGGGCTCTCCGACAATTTATTTAATTCCGTATTCATTTTTTGTATTTGTCATTATATTAACATTTTTGCTTAATAGGAATGTCTTCAGAACCGTCATCCCTAAAGGAGGAGGTGTTCTGGCTCGTTGCCCACATGGGTACCGTAGCCTCGAACCCCGCTCTCATGGTCACTAGTCTCATGGAGTTCCTGAGTGAGTAAAATATTTATACATAATTTTTTCCTGCATAATGTTTTAGTTGATTTAAACTAAAACTATTGTTTTTAAGTAGGAATATTTAATTTTTGTTAAAACACGTTGCCTTACACTAAGAATTTCTCCTAAGTCGTGGGTGCGTTTACAAACATACAATTTCACATGCACATCACACCCAGACTAGGAACAACTATCTGGGGATCGCACAAAGAGTTGTTCCTTGCGGGAATCGAACCCGCGACACGTTGCGCGCCAGCCAGTTGCCCAGCCAAAGGCATTATTTTGACATACACAGTATTACTTAGTGTTGCTGTTCTTAGTTTTAACTAAATAAATAATGATTGAGGATTATACCCAATTCTTTGCTTCCATCTTCCATTTACGAGACCATTGTGTCCAGGGACTTTGGAAGGCATAAGCTGGGCTGCAGCTTGCTCGCAGAGGCCCTTTGAACAAGTTTCCTTGTTATTATAAATAACTTATTATATTACAGAGAAAGAAGAAGTAGTGAACCTGTCGCAAGCGATGCAGCAGCTTATAATCAGGGTGCTGGAGTATCCCGAGGCACTCACTGCGTTTATTGAAGCTGGTGGAATGGAACTAGCGCTCGATAAGCTGACCGCTTGTCATCAGGTTTGTCCATCTAAAAACGCTTTGTTTTTGTATTTACTGATAGGAATCATTGCTTTCAACTGGCCAGTTGGAAGATAGGCCTATCTCCAGGATAGGCCTATCTTCCAACTGTCATTGGTATGTGTGGTTTTTGTTGATAATGTCACGATGATGATGATAGTGATCATCATTGTGTGACCTCAGGGTGGTCCATAGTGTTTTTTATGGGAAGAATCATCGAATGGTATACCCCCCCCCCCCCTCCCCTTGAAAGAGGCGTTAGAAAGTGCACTTTTGCAGACTAAAGACCATCCATTTTACATTCTGTTCTGTACAGTTTTTTCATCAACTGATTATTAAGTATTTTTAAAGATATTTTCCGTGGTTTTTCAGTTCCAGCATTATAATATAAAATAATACATGACTTTTACATAATTAACTTTTTCACACAGGCGGGTCCAAGTAATGGTCAAGGTCTGGTTTCCTCTTTGATGAACTACCTGAAGCTACCACCACAGATGATCAACCTGTCCACGCCGGCGTCCTGCAACAAGAAGAGTCAAACGCCTGTTATTGAAACTGCCAACGGATTAGTCAACATGGCACCACTATGTGAGTAAAATTTTACATGTACTCAGTTCTACTTTGAATTTTAACTTTATAAAGAATGCAATGTTATGGCACGTCTACACGCTTGCCGAGACTTGGCAAACGTCCATAAGCTCCAAGCCTTTAACTCATAGTCAATGTGTAAATATGTCGCAGACGCTTGTCACAAATTTTCTTTGATCTGTGTATTCTGTGTGCAAAAACTGACACTGAACCAGATTGCCGACAAGCTATAGCAATCTTATGCAAGCCACGCCATGTTCACACGCTTCTGAAGGCTTGGAGCTGATGGACGTTTGCCAAGTCTCGGCAAGCGTGTAAACGTACCATTTAGAGTTTTTTTTCTGTAAATTATAGTGGAAAAAAAAGGATTCGTGAATGTAACACATGCATTTTAAATTGTTGTAAATGCTTTTTTTGTGTGATAGGTTGGCAAATTAGCAGACGGATTACCTGATGGTAAGCAATCAGCGCCGATCATGTATACCTGCAACAACAGAGGAATTACGAGTGCGTTGCCGATCTTTTGGGAGTTTTAGATATTTAGGGATTGGCGGAAGGGAAGGATTGGGCCTCCGGTAACCTCACTCACACGGCGAAACACGACGCTGTGATTGTTTCACACCGGTTTTCCATAAGGCCGTGGTATTACTCCGGGCGAACCGAGCGGCCCATTCGTGCCAAAGCTTGGCTCTTCCGCACTTAAAATTCCTGTACATTATTAAAGTGTTTGTAATTTCTTAACATAGTAGTATAGATTCGAGTGTTTACAATGACTGTGTATGCGTAGGCACGGTGTCATGCGGCAACCCGACGGCGCAGGCGGCGGACGTGCTGCTGGACGGCGGCGGGGGCATGTCGGTGCGCGGCGCATGCGCGGCGCGGCGCGTGCGCGCGGCGGCCTGGTCCTACCACTTCTTCAGCGCCGACGACGCCAGCCTCGCGCTCACCCTCACGCTGCCCTACGCCGTGCAACTGCACGAGGTGCAGCTGCAGCCGCATCTCACCAGCCTCGCCAGTCAGTACTTCCCGCCTCAACATATCTTTTCTTACATGGCCCGTTAAGCATAATCTTCCGGACCGATACGGTCTTATTAAAAAGTGAAGTGGTCTTTGCTACGATTCGATACAGTAAAGTTTTTTCTGCACTTAGTTTTTTTTCCAATTTAATTCGATTCACAGTAAATAATCTAATGAAAGTTTGGATGTTTCCAACGGACTGTTTAACTCGTTTTGTTTTTTCTCAAACGAAATCGGCAGTAATTGACAATGACAAAAGTATTTACTATTTATAGCTCATGTTGTATTGTAATAATGTTCTAACAATATCTTTAATGAGAGCCTAGTGGACATGTTTTCAATTAATATTGGTGTACAGCCTGTCCGGGGGCGGTGGCGGTGGAGGCAGGCTGCGGAGGCACGTTAGCGCCGCTGGGCCCGCCACAGAACACGGCCGGCATGACGTTCATCCGGCTGGTGGTGGCGCGGCCCATCGTCTGCACCACCGTGCAGATTCGGCTGTACAAGCCGAGAGACTCCTCCAACATGGGGCTGCTGCAGCTTAGGCTACTAGCCGCGCCCGCCTTCAATAATCATGCCAGTTCCACGCCTACCACGTGAGTATCGCTCATTATTACGGCATCTTAGAAAACCGACGTGAAACAACCCCAGCGTTATATTTCGCCGAGTGGTTAAGGTTATCAGATGCGCAATCGTTCCTTCCCCTGATCTGTTCCTAATCCTAAAACCTTCAAAACCCTAATCCTAAAAGGTCTGCAACATACTCGTAATTCCTTTGTTGTTGCGGTGTTGATTGCTTAACCCGTCTACTCGTTTACAGTCTTATAACATATAATTTTTTATGAAATAGATCAGCAAATGAGCGAGTTGTTGACCTTTTGAGGATTAATTAGGGATTGAGGAAGGGGAAGGATTGGACCTCCTGTAACTTAAATAATTTTCTTTTCAATTTTTATTTATTGTTTTTGATTGAGGCAGTATTCTATTACCTATGTAAATTGTGTTGTAATATGTAATTAAAAAGTTTAATTTAGTCTCCACTCATCAGTAGCGCAGATGTAGTTGTGCAAGTAAGAATGTGTATGATGGTGTCGCAGGAGCAACAACTGGGCGTGCGTGGTGGCGGCGTGCACGCGCGCGGGGAGCGGCGCGGGCGCGCGGCTGTGCGGGCCGCGCGGCGCCGGCGCCGTGAGCGCGCTGTGCGCCTGCGTGGCGGCCGGCGGCGCCGCCGCGCTGCACGCGCACGCCGCGCTGCTGGCCGCCGCGCGACACGCGCCCGCACTGCGCGCGCCGCTCCTCACCGCGCTACTCAACATGGACGCGCACGCACACGCCAACGGTCAGTATGCACATACTTGCCTCACACTATAACACAAAAAGCAGCTGATGGACCGTACGGAACAGTAATGTGAAGCCGGCTTTGTTGCCATGTGTGCATGCATTTAAAGGACTTTTAAACACAGTTCCCGTAAGTCCCATCTATGGTAACATAATGAAAATACGTTTCTTCGGTTAGCGTAATGGTACGTTTTTATGCTTGTCGAGACTTAGCAAACGTTCATAAGTTCAAAACCTTTACACATCGCCAACGTGTACTTACATACGTTGCAAACGCTACCGTACGCGTACCTATCAAAACATAACTCCTCATGAAAAGATCTTTTTTATATATGTCTAGTAACTTTGTATTAACATTTGTAACTTACTTCATACTAATCTTCGTTTATAATATTATAAATGCGTCGTGCATATAAATTATTAATGCGAAAGTCAATCACGCCAACACGGTGGGACGGATCTGGATGAAATTGGGCACAGGCATAGGATACATTCCGGAATAGGTCATAGGCTTTTTTATTTTTATCAATATCGCAGGCGCTTGTAAGTAATAAAAGTTAATTCGTCCGCAGCATTCCAAGTGTCTACAGGCGGGCGTGTGAACGGCAGTATGCGCGCGATATGCGAGCTGGTCCGGCAACTATGCCGCAGCTGCCCGGAGGGCTGCGTGACGGCGTACGTGCAGTGGCTGGCCGCCGCCGCCGAGCTGTGGCTGCGACAGAAGGACCCGCCCTCCGCCGCACTCACACACACTCTAGCTTCTGTCAGTACCGCCACAACTATACTTTACATTTTGTCTATTCAAATACTCGACTTACACACTGTTTCTGAAAGGCTTGCCTAAAATTAACTAATCTTCTTTTAAATCTCTTGTCAAGTCATCTGATTGGTTGTTTATAATTCAGTCAACCAATCAGATGATTTGACAAAAGATTAAATTGATTTAAACATTGATCGGCCTTTCGAAAACCGGGTGTTATCTTTCTACTTCTTGTTTTCATTTCGAAAAGTTACAAGTCTGCTTCGGAACTTCGGAAAAAACAAATGTTACAAGTGAGACTTAAGCTTGGAGCCTTCAAAATGTGTTTGAGACTTGCATGTATTATTGAGGGTGTGTTTGTAATCAGTGTCTAGCAAGCCATCTGTAAACCAGATGAATTTCAATATAGAATGTAACTTGTTTTAAAATATGTGCTACAATAATTTATCGAGATATAATTATAAATATAATTCTTTGTAAATATCATATAAAAATGTTAATAAAAAATTCATTAAGTTATTTCACCGAGTGAATATGTGTTTTCAGGTATTATGGACATTGAAAGAAAAGAACCTTCTAGATAACTTGGAGGAGCTGATCACAGATGATTTGTTCGAGCTCGTATACACGTGGGTCAAGGATGTGCCGGAAACTAGTCTACTCAAGAAATCACTAGATGCTAGTCAGTATTCCACTATTTTTATATTTTTGATCTATGAAATTGTTTGAAAGCACTTCTCACTGCAGTGTGTTAGCGCTTCAATTTTATGTGTAAAATATGACGGCATAAAACATTTATTACCATATTATGTTTCAAAATTTTGTTTGTAATTTACATATTAAAACCGCCATGGTCGGCTATACCAAACTACAGAGAACTTAATTATTATGTTTTTTCGTCGGCTGTGCTCGCGAAATAGTTTATTTTTAAAGGATTAATAAAATTGTTTGTATTATCATTTCAGTATTATGTTCAATGTGCTACATCCGTCCGGAGTTGTTTAAGATGCTTCTCGAACACATGGACATTCCCATGGATCAAGACGAGAGGTAATTTATGAGTGATTTTTCAATAGTATTGCTGGGTTCTTTTTATGATTCTTATTGTTTAATATTAAGATTTTCTAGGCTTGTAATGTTTTCAATCGATGTCATTATCTGTGCCCATTGCTTTTATAGTCTATGTTTATTTGGGTCAGTGTAACTTCTGAACTGTATTTTTTTTAAATGGTCAAATAGGTATGATGCCATTTGGTCTAGACAAAGAAGTATTTAAATCTTATAATTTTAAAATGGTCAAATTGTTTTGATTCTATTTAATCTATATAATGCATATTTATATGATTGCACGGTTGGTGCGATCGCTGGGCAACTGGCTGCAGTACAAAGGGTCCCGGGTTCGATTCCCGCACGTAACAACTCTCTGTGTGATCCCCAGATTGTTGTTCTGGGTTTGGGTGTGATATGTATGTGAAATTGTATGTTTGTACCCGCACCCACTACACAGGTGAAAATTCTAATGTGGGGCAACGTTTCACATTAATAATAATATATAAACAATTTTTTTGTTCTTATTATAAGAACTAAATTTAGTATAGATTGTTTTAGAAGATCGATAGCTTGATTTTCAAGCGATAAGTGGACCTTTGTTGACATAAGTGTTCAAAGTAGAGTGTATATTGTATGTATGGTTGTGTTTATGTCCGCAGCATGGAGGGCCTGACGGACGACCGCAAGCAGCAGTGGCCGGGCGGCGCGGGCGGCGCGGCGTCGCGCGTGGCCCTGAGTGCGCGCGCGGGGCTGCTGCACAGCGCGGCGGCGGCGGCCATGTCGCCGGCCGCCGCCGCCGCGCTGCTGCGCTCCACGCTGCCCGCCGCGCTCGTCTCCGCCATCGCTGGTACGCACCACGCACTTACTCTATGTTTCTATAATTCGCCGGTTTCCGCACTCAACAATATATTATTTCGACAATACGGTTGTTTCCAACTAGTCAAATTCAATACTTTTATCCAAATGTCAAAAACGATACTTTTCTATGAAAATTGTATGAAACATTGAATTATGACGTCGTAGCATTTTTGCGTCAAATAGCTTACTTATTTTTAAAAAATTTGCTAAAAAAATATCTTAAACTTAGTGTATCTATCGATCGATGAATAAAAGTAAAGTTATTTTTTAATATTTTATCGTATTAAAACGTCGAATTAATTTATGTTTTACCTAGGAAACTACCCAATTTAACTATGAAAACCAACTGTACTTTCAGTCATTGTTTGTTTGTCAATCAATACATTTTTGATAATTTTTAATAAGTATGCTGTTTGTCGCAAAATACGATGACGATCATAACTTACGGTTTCATACAATTTTCTTATCAGAGTTTGTCGTTTGGATAAAAGTATTGAATCCACGTGAAACTCATATCATAATGGTCCACACCTGCAATATTTGACTTGGCACTGTGATATTTACAAAATAATTATACAAAACTGTTATATTACGCTTAGTACAAATTTATATGCAACTTACTGAAATACAACTACGATTTACTTAAAAAACTAAACTTCAGCAAAACAACCTAGAAATATGGTGGTATGAGAAAAGTATTATAGTTATACTAAATTTTTCGTTCTTTTGCAATTATAAACATTAGATAAAACATCAATCTATGTACTAATAATCTACTTTTAAACTCTTTTCACAGACTTTAGTGAAGCGAAATTAGAATCAATTAAGGCGCAAAAGAATTCTACTGAAGATGTGCAGATGATGGAACCTGAGAAGGAACCAAACCAGGGCAAATCAGAGCTGCCATCGATGAAGACTGTACACCAGTTGGTGGAGTGGGCCCGCGCTGTCTGCTGGTCCAAACGTCTGAAGGACTGGCTCGGAGGCCCCGGCAGTATATTCTGGAAGCCATTGCTCACGCTACTGTGTTATCCGAGACCTAATTACAGGTATCTTACTTATATTACTTTTTCATTTAATATGTCTGCAAACAAGCAGAAGGATTACCTGATGGTAAGCAATCGGTGTCACCCATGTACACTTTCACACCTGTAATAGCAAAGCAGTTAAGATTGCGTTGCTGGCCTTTAAGGATAAAGGTTTGGGATATTTGAGGATTTGGGAGGGATGGAGGCAGGGGAAAGATTGGGACATAACACTTTGGTTGTTTCACACTGGTTTTATGTGAGGAAGTAATTTGTTTTATTGTATTTAAAGGCTATGTTTAACAGCTTATTTAAAAAAAAAAATAGGTGCTGTCCTCAAAACACTATTTAATAAAACATTTTCTTTCAGCAGTAGTTGGCAAGAAGACGCGCAATACGCGCAGCTAGAGGAGAGCACCATTCGTCTGTTCGCGGAGCTGACAGTCTGCCACCCCGAGAACCAGCAATTGTTCGCCTCCACGCTGCATAGTATACTCGAGGCGTTGCCGAGTAACGGTGAGTAGCGAGAAGAGTAAAGACGTTGTATAATGTGATAGGTCGGTAAACGAGCTGATACCTCTGGTGGTAAGCAATCACACATTGACACCCGTAACAACACAGGAGTTACCAGTGCGTCTCCGACCTTTTGGGAATAAGGGATAGGGGGGAGTGAAGGATTGGGTCTCCGGTAACCTCACTTCCACGGCGAAAGAGAACGCTATGGTTGCTTCATGCCGGTTTTCTTTGAGTCCGTAGTATCACTTCGATCGAGGCGACTCATTTGAATCGTTGAGTTATAATTGGTGCGTGTCCTGCAGAGGGAATGAACGGGTTCACGCGCGCGCTGATCCTGCGACTGGTGCTGTCCCCGGAGCGCGTGTGGGTGTCGCTGCGCTGGGCCGAGGGCGGCGGCGCGGCCGCGGCCTGCGCGCACCCCGCCGCGCACGCGCACGCCGTGCTGCCGCTGCCGCTGGCGCGCGCCTTGCGAGACGTGCTCGCCGACCACCGCCCGCCCGGTCAGTACCCGCCGCTACACCCATCTACACCGCACCTACACCCAACTACTCGCTTCTCACGGTATGTCTCCGCTCCCCAGTGCCCATTATGGACGACACCACCAAACTCTGCATGAACGCGTCCCCCACCGCGGCCGGCTCGTCCGTGCTGCGCAGCGCGTCCGACACGGCCATCACCACGGTGGCGGAGGCCTGGGAGCTCAGCCTGGCCGCCGCCAGCGCCTCCAAGGACAAGCGCGTCAAGGACGTCAAGAATACGTCCCTCAAACAACAGAATAACAAGAAGAGACAGACTAAAACCAGCAATGACGCGTCCGTACTGTCCGTCACTGATGGTGAGTACACACGCAATATTTGCACGATGGACACCTGTATACACAAATATCATTTGCTAAAGACTTGATATAAATATAAAACTATAGTCGGAATTTTAATTGGATTCCAAATTTGACAATTTCAGTATTGCAACGTTATGACAAGTACTAAATAGTGACGTTGCGAAATTATTTGATATGGAAATGGAATATTTCTGAATCGATTCATCTCGTTTATAAATTTACTCTTTTAAACTAAATTTATCAGGAAATTATTGAAACTACTTTAGTTTTAACAATTAATTAACGATCTGAGACTTTTCTTTTATAATGTATGTGAAATTAATAAAAAAATGTGATCATGAAGGAACATGACAAATAAAACAGATGTATTATGGTAATAATTTATTTTATAATTGTCGCTATCATCGCTGTTACTTTCTGTAACTTTTATTATGAATTGTGTCTGTGAATTGTTAATTAACATAATATGTAGCTTGACAACATGGGATACGCATTTAGACTATTCGGTAGCTGTAATTTTTTGAATGCCTTCCTTAAACTGATTCCCTGATTGTATATCGATTTTTGTGTTCATCACTACACTGTTATATGTGGTAACCTTTTTTCACAAAATGACAGTAGCTCATGTCAATCTGAATTCGTATTAAAATTCTGACTATAATATGTAGTAACATATGCTAAACAATTGTATCATGATAAAATATGTGTTTAGATTTAATAGAGTCGTCGATCCGCGTGCAAGTGCCGGGGCTGGAGGGCTTCATCCCGCCCAGCACGACGCTGGCGCAGCTAGCGGCGGCCGTCCCGCATACCATTGGGCCACATCTCTCACTCACACTGCATCTCAACACCAACGGCGGTACGTACCTATACAACTTGACACTTGTATCTACTTTTATAATGGCTATGCTTAGCATTCCATATTGCGATAAAATAAAATTGATTGATGGAGATATGACTTGATGGAACAATTACATTCCATTCAATATTACGAAAACATGTTATATACTTCTGAGTTTGTTTCGGCATTTCTTCTCCGAGTAGTCAGATAGGAAATGCCGTCTTCATATAGTTTCTTTTTACATATAATTTTGACGTGAAAGTACTGTTTTATGGCCTATTTGCAAAAATAAATTCATTGTTTCATTGTTATAGAAGCGTGGTCAGGTCCCATGTGGGAAGGCGCATCGTCGACTAGTCCTTCAAGTCCGGGCGCTGGGCCAAGTTCAAGTAGTGCAGGGGCCACGAGTAGCTCGGCGACGTCGACCGGCGGCTCGGCCATACTCCGGTTTTTCGGGGCCGTTGGGGGCCTGGCTCTAGTTGCCGCGCGCCTCCCACGACCCCACGCGCCTCCACCAGACCCACCCGCACTCGTGCACCACCACCACGACCTCGACTGGGTTAAACTTGATGATCCTTACGAGGTAAGTTCTCCAACTTCTTTTAGCATCGTCGTTTATTTATTGTTTTTGAAATGTTAATTTTGCAAAACTACCAAAAGTAGTTTGATACGACAAAATGTAGATTATACTCCACATCACTCGTTCAAGTAGTAAAAGTAAGCAGGCCAGTAGGTGGGAAAGTAGAAGGTATTAAAGTTGTGTTTGGGTGCGCAGGAGGTGGTGGAGCTGGGCGTGGCGCCTGGTGGGGGCGGGGCCGGGGGCGGGGCGGAGGAGGGCGGGTGCACGGGCGTGCCTGCGCACGCGCTGCTGGCGCTGGGGCTGCTGCTGAAGCTGCCCGGCTATGCGGACGCGCTGCTCGACGAGGGCGCGCGCGCCTGCCATCTGCTGCGACTACTGCTCGGCGTCACGCATGACGAGGACGGAAGTATGTCATACATCATCCAGTACATTACTTTTATGTTTCTTTTGCTATACTATACTATAATAATATAAAGAGGAAAACTTTGTTTGTTAGGTTGTAATGAATAGACTCAAAAACTACAGGATCAATTTTTTAAAAACTTTCACCATTCGAAAGCCACATTATTTACAAGTAACATAGGCTAAATTTAATTTGGGAAAAAAATAGGGTTCTTAAAGATAGTTATTATACCCAAAATAATACTCTTGACACAATGATACAATAGTACCTATAATTATAACAACAACACCTATGTATAACAAATGATCTAACAGCGTTTGTAAATGGCAATATGCCAAAATTAGTACCAGATCAACCTGGGCAGCATTTTGCTGACCGTGTCTTTCATGGGTAGGCTTTTTGAACCGGTAATAGACATCCATCGTCTTTAAAAAAAACTTTGCCTCACACTTTTCTCTTATTTAAATAATAACTTTCCGCTTTAATACCCGCGTAATTATATTTTGTAAACGTGAAACGCGTAAGTTTAAAAGTGAGCGTAGTGCAAGGCTGGAAGCGTAAACGTCTGACGGGGGATGTGTGTCGCAGGGAGCATCGCGGTGGGCGAGGGCCGCGGCGGGGGCGGGGCGGGGGGTGCGGGGTCGCTGGGCACGCTGCCGTTCACGGTGGTGGCGCGGCTACTGGAGCGCGCCCCGCTGCAGTCGGAGGCGGGCCGCGCGCTGCGCCGGGCGCTGCTGCAGCGCGGCGCCGTGCGTCTGCTGCTCGCCTGCCTCGCCGTCTTCACGCACCACCGACCCAACTCCAACGACGTAACTATCCTCATCTATTCTATTTATTCACTGCGCCACTATTCATAATAAACATCCATCAAAGTCCATCTTTAACAATAATGCTATTCGAAATTTCCATTCCCAACCACAGCGTAATTTGCCAATTTTATATATGCTATAAAAGTTCTCATATCCATTTTTTTGTATGTGATAGGTCGGCAAACGGATTTTACGGATTACCTGATGGTAAGCAATCAGCGCCGCCCATGGACACCCGCAACAATAGAGAAGCTACGAGTGCGTTGCCGACCTTTTTTGGATTGGGGATTTAGGTATTGAAGGAGGGGAAGATTGGGCCTCCGGTAACCTCACTTACACGACGAACAACGCTGTAATTGTTTCACGCCGAATTTTTGTGAGGCTGTGGTATCACTCCGGTCGATCCGACTCATTCCTACCACTACTGTATTTTTTTTAATGCATGGTTGTAAAAGTGATTACATAAGGTAGAAGCAATTCCTACCTATCACCTTTGTTATAATTAACCAAACTGTATTTTACAAGCAACAAAATTAATTTACAGAATAGCCAAGGTTCGAATGGATCAACGGGCAAGTCTGAAGAGAAGAGCCAGTTGTACTGGGCGAAGGGCACGGGCTTCGGGACCGGGTCCACGCAACAGTCGTGGAACGTGGAACAGGCGCTCGTACGGCAGAGGACTGAGGAGGAACACGTCACTGTTCTACTTCAGGTACTCTTACTTGATCAATACACCTGTAGTAAACATGTCAACAAAATAAACAAGTTTTTATGTATTCTAAACCACACTATAATTCTATTTTGTATAGTAATCAAAAACTTTTTTGGCAGACTCGTCTTCTTAGCAATTTTTATATATTTTGTGATTTATTTAATTGTATGGTATAGCCTCTATGATAAAGCCTATGCGCCAAGAAAATAGTGAAATTATTCATAATTAATAGCATGCGTAACAAGCGCAAGTTGATGCCATATAGGTAAATATCATCAGACGCACGGACAATGTCTATTGACTGCCTTAACTACACTTAAAGGTTGACTAAGAAGAATGCCTAAAGCATTACGTTTCTAGTGCAAATACTAATAAATAAATAAATACCTAAATTGTAAACAAATGGACTCATACAAGTATTCCTTTAGGTATTAGCGTCGTATATGAATCCCGGCGAGAAGTGGCCCCCGGAAGAGGGCGCGGCCGAGACGACCGACAAAGAAGACTCGGACGAAACGCACGACTTGCCTGCAGAGTTCATTGACCTTATCGCCAACAGTTCACTTGTACCCGCTATCTGCTCCTATCTACGGAATGATTCGGGTCAGTTTTGGGAGTTATTTATTCTTTACATCAAGTATATTGCATGTTTTATACAGCAATTAGGTAAACAGTTGTTAAAGTATTTTCAGCCTCTATGTTGTTATTGAAATACCTGAAAGGAGTTGTTTTTAAGTACTTGTTGTTAAAGCGAAATCCACGTGCTTGTTAGTCATGTCTATAAAACTTCGATAAGCGAAGTAGTTAATCAAATTGTGCTATTACAATAAAAAGATGCTAAAGCAAACAGCATTGCCCAAAAGTTTTCCGGGGTTGCGGGATAAGCGCAATGAGGAGAGACCTAGAGCAGGAGAAGGAACGGGGGCTTTTTAGTCAGTAAGAGTGACACTTTCGCTCGCCTCACCCTGGGCGGGAGAGTCATTAGATTAATTACCCCTAAAAAAAGTTATCTGTGTATGAGCGCGGAGAAGTGTAAGCGTGTATTGTGTGTTGCAGTGCTGGACATGTCGCGTCACATCCCGCTGTACGTGCACGTGCTGCGCTGCGCGCGCGCGCTGTGGGCGCTGGGCGCGCGCCGCCTGGCGCCCGCGCTGCGCCCGCTGCCGCGTCTGCTCGCCTGCATGTCGCGGACCACCAACTCATACGCCACCAAGCTCAGGTACCGCCGCCAGCCTTCATCCACCATACACTTATTTGCCGCTAAAATACATCTTTAACGAACAAAATATGTATTCTTGTTATATTGTTCAGGAAGCATTATTATGATATTCTTTCTTGTATAATATAGTATACTAACCTTTGCTCGCGACTCCGATCGCGTGAAATAATGACTTCCTGCTAATTTTTAGTATAAAAACTTTCCTATATGTCCTCTCTCGGGTTCCAAACTATGTCTGTACCAAATTTCACGGAAATCGGTTTAGTGGTTTATGCGTGAAAAAGACAGACAGACAGAGTTACTTTCCGATTTATAAATAATATCAGTTTGAATTTTTTAATCTATATTTATTTTATCATCATTTAGTCTAATCATCTAATATTTGCTAATTTATACACATTTTAGACTTGTATGCCTCTCAAAATAGTATTCTATGATTCGCTTAGAGTTAAAAATCTATAAGTAAGATTTGTCTTGTTGTATTTCAGAATGAGTAAGAAGAATATATTCGGTAAAATGACATATAGCCAAAGATTTAGTACTTCAAGTAATTCAGAATTATCAGAAGAAGACGAGGGACTCGCCGCACTCATTGCAGATATACAAGTGAGTACAATAATATTCATACATGCTTCATTTCAAGTTTGTGATCCACTTCAAAATTACCCAGCCAGAATTTCTTCAGCTTACCTAAGAGCCATTCCTGTTGTATAGTGTATCGAAGATCATAATGCCTCCACGTTAATGGGCGGCGCTGACTACTTACTACAATGTGATCAGTCTCCTAGTTTGCCAACGTATTGCATAAAATAATGAAACAGAAACACTATGATAAGGCTGAATGCCGTGTGGGACTTCACTCACACGGCATTCAGCCTTATCAATCTTTCTCCCATTGTCATATCCACAATCCCGTAACTTCCAAAAGGTCGGCGACGGACTTGTATCTCCTCTGGTATCTACTCGTTTGCCGTCCTGTGCCATAAAATGTATAACTAGTAAATACTGGAGCACTGTATGATTAATTGTTTGTTTCAGGCGACGTCAGCGTTGCTATGTCGGTCGGAGAATGAGGCGGAGTCAGGTCGGGCGAGCGGCGTGCCCGCGCCCCTCAGCGGGGCCACGCGGGAGGCGCGCTACATCGAACTCATGCGCACTATGCAATTCGGTCAGTACTATAACACTTGTTTTTGACATTTGAAAGGAGATTCATCATTTTGCTTGAGACTGGCCAAACTTAAACCACATTTCAGTTATTTATTATACGTTTTGCTGTTGACATGTCTGTTTAAAATTTTCATTTTAATATCACAAAAGGCCAAGTTTGTACAGTGTAGTGTAAGTCGAGTTAATTTGGTGTAGCCGCTATAGCGCCTTGTGTTCCCCTTGCAGAGACGTTCGAGATGATATCAGAGTGCGCAGAGAGCGGGTTCAGGTTCCTGGTGCCGTACCACTTCGAGGGCGCCGTCCGCGCCGCGGGCGAGCGCGCCCACCCTGCGCGCATGAAGCGACTCGCGCAGGAGGCCGCCACCCTCGCCACCTCCCTGCCCCTCTCGTACTCCTCCTCCGTCTTCGTGCGCACCGACGCTGACCGACTCGACGTCATGAAGGTAGCCAGCCCTCTGAACTAGCATCTAGCACTCACATCACATCTAACTCAGACATGAAACTGATAAAAATGGAGGCCATCTTGATATAGTCTAAACTAATATTATAAAGAAGTAAAATTTCTAAGTATTTAGTGGGTAATATTTGGGACAGCTGGTTGGATTTCCAAAATTCTTTCATTGATAAATAGCTACAATGTCCCTGAATGCCATAGGCACATCACTCTGGAACCAATCAGTATCGAGCATCAGATGAAACTGCGCGGCAATAGCTAGATTTATATATTTTATATTTTGAGTGAGAGCATATCTTTCTTACGCGGTCAATTAAATGCAGAATAACGACATGTATGAAGTTAATAGCGATTATTAACATATTTATTCGGCAGGTGCTAATAACCGGTCCTTCCGACACGCCGTACGCGAACGGTTGCTTCGTACTAGACGTATACTTCCCGGCGGAGTACCCGGCGGTGCCCATGTTGATCAACCTGGAGACGACGGGCCGCCACTCCGTGCGCTTCAACCCCAACCTGTACAACGACGGCAAGGTCTGCCTCTCCGTGCTCAACACCTGGCACGGACGTCCCGAGGAGAAGTGGAACGCGCATACCTCCAGCTTTCTACAGGTACATACAACTTAAACACTTTGTTTTACTTTTGTCGCAATTTTTTTTCTTGCAATGTTATTAAATGTTAACTTTACGTGTATCTGCAGGTACTCGTGTCGATCCAATCCTTGATCTTAGTCCCGGAGCCGTACTTCAACGAGCCAGGCTACGAGCGCAGCCGGGGTACGCGCGTCGGCTCAAGCGCGTCCCTGGAGTACAACTCCAACATTTACCAGGCCTGTGTGCGCTGGGCTATGCTCGACCATCTCAGGAACCCCGAACCTTGCTTCAAAGAGGTACTATTTGCTTACAACTTATTTATTAATTTTACGGTCTATTTGGTCGGTTGTTGCCTGACGTATGGTAAATTAAATCACAATCAATTATGAATATTCACAGGTGATCCAGACCCACTTCTGGATAAAACGTAACGAAATAATGCAGACGGTGGCTAACTGGATCACAGAACTGGAGAGCCAGAGCGGGGACGAGCGCACCCAGCGGAGCATACAGCTCAACCTTATGGCGCTCAAGGTAAGCAGTCTGCCGCTGTAACTGTGGGAGTTGTCATAGCGAGCCTCGTAGCGGGTGATAATGTTGTGTATGTGTGTGTGCAGCGGCACTACGTGAAGCTGCAGGAGGAGCTGGGCAAGCTGGCGGTGCCGGCGGGGCTGGAGGAGCTGGACGAGCCGTTCCAGCTGCCCGCGGCGCCCGAGCCCGCGCCCGCGGCGCCGGCGCCGCCCAGCAACGACGAGATCGACCACGACATGGAGAAGATCGTGTCGCAGGTCTTGGACTGAATCGGCTGACGGCGCGCGAGTGCGCAATGAAAGTACAAGTAGGAAGCTGCCACTGCTGCCGGTCACCCTGCGTACGCTCGCCGTACGTTTCTAGCGAGTTTATTGTTCTTAAACGATTTTCTTTTTATTTTGTAGTAGAAGATTTCGGTTTTTATAGTTTTTTTAGTAGGCGTTTAGGAGTTAGTGGGACCTCCGTTTAGTTTAACACACATTGTGATACTAAAATGGGCCCGCTCGGCGCCCGGTAAGATATTTAAGCAGGAGTAGACGTACGGGCCGAAGACATCGCGACGCACTGCCGTCGCGACACGTGTACATGAAATTATAATTTGATGTATATAACTTATTGTTTTAATTTTTGTATTCTAAGAATATATATAATGATATGTATCGCTGTATGCTCTATAAGAGTAGTCGGAGGCGGCTGAACTATGCGAAGGAGAAATTGTATAACTCGTTTGGTAGTAAATTATGTACAGGCCTAGCCACCTCTTCGAGCAGTGTCGGGGTCGGTGGGGTGACGAAGTTTTGTGAATGTATGTGTGTATATAGTTAAATCACCAGTAGACTTGTGTGTTTCTCACTGTACTTTCATTGACAGGTAAGTTGGACGTAGGAACTTTATTGTTACATTTGATTGTGAATTTCGGAATGTAAATAAAAATTTATGTTATCGCAATGTTTTTTTGTTCATTTTGCATCTGCCCGGGTATATTTATGATAAATTGTAATTTATTTAGATTATATTGTGTTGTGTTCGAGACTAAGCTTGCCTTGTTCTATATGTCGCTGGGATCCAACGAGCCTCCCCTCACCCTGTCTATACTTATACCATATATTCAGCTTTGTATTTAATTCTGACGACCGGTAATATAATTAAACAAAACATTTTGCTAATACGTTTTTTATTGTCCATCTATTTACATCGTCACAATTATAGAAAAGTATTCCACTTATACGAATTATTATGACTGTCAAGTAGCCACCCTACGAGCTAAACATTCACTTTATTAGACAACTTATTACATAAATAATTTATTCACTATAATATTCTTTCTGACTAACTAAGTGTAGAAATTGTAAAATTACTCAAAATATTCCATCACAGATGGAGTTTGTGACATAATAAAAAATATTTATTTACATAAAAAAAAGTTTTGTTTCAAGTAATATCTATCTACATTAAATCTATTGGTATGATTGCGTGTCTCGTACATGCGCACTGTGGAGCACCGTGGGGCGCTTACACCAGTAATATTCTATTACATTTATGGCACATGAAACAATAACGAGTTTGCCCAGGACTAGCGACCGACAGGAGAGCGGGTAACGAGATAATAAACAACTAATTACCTTAGCAGTTAGCATAACTAACTGTTGAGGCAATCATGTTTGCGTCGACGGCAGCGTCTCATTCATTAACTATTTAAACTTAACTTTACATATTTAAGTAGTGTTTGAGTATTATTACTATCCTAACATCACTGTCGGTCGCGTCTGGCTACACTTATACTAGATATGGTGCTCTGAAGCCGTCTACTTCTTCTTCAAGGGCTGGTCTGCTTGAAGCTCTGCCTCCTGAGGGTCGAGCTGACCTGCCTCCACGCACGACTTACAACAGAACCTGGGAATAAAAAAATGTGGTTAATTTTGCTCCTAGATTATGATGTCAGAAGGTATCTGTATCCTATAATTTGGGAAGTTTGTCTAACTTATAATTGTCAGTTATAAAAATTGGTACTTCATCATCATCAGCCTATAAATGCCCACTGCTGAGCAAAGGCCTCTTCTCATACTGAGAAGGTTAGAGCATTAATCACCACGCTTGCTCAATGCGGGTTGGCGATTTCAAACTTATAATTAGAAATTATAAGTCCAGGTTTTAGATATTATAAGTCCAGGTTTTGCAACTGGTCAAATTCAATACTTTTTTCGTAATTTCAAAAACGATTACTTTGTAAGATAATAGTAAGGGGACGTCATATAATTATGTACATATATTACACAATACAAATAAATTATAGGTATCGTTAAATTATGCAGAGTGTGATCATTTTAAAGTATTTTCATGGTTTTAAAAGTAAAAACAGTTTCTTTATGATACCAACAAAAAAGTTTTTTATAAGGTTACCTACTTGCGTTGACGAACAATACTGATTTCAGACGCGTGCGTTCGTGCAGCGGAATGTTGTTGAATTTAAAGATTTTAATTATGCAGATATTTAGTGTATGACGTCGTATAATTGTGTATGGTAAAAAAAAATTTGTGCACGCAACCATTGTGGAGAAATTCACCAAAAACTGATTCCGCTGGGCGAACGTTGCCCTGGCGGAACTTTTTTTAATCCATAGACTTTAGAAGAAAAGAGATGTATCCAAAAATTAGTGTGTATTTGTGTGTAATTGTGTATGTATGAATAAAACTAGTGCATGCATAAACTTCGGAGAAATTCAAGTTTCCGCTACGCGAACGTTTGGCCATTAGCTAGTTTTCATATAAAGCGCTTACATAGAGAGCTGTAGATTTTTACATACGTTGTTTTGAATTTGTGTATATTTGTTTAAAAAACAGATTTAGAAAAAATCGTAGGATTTAAAAGATAAAAATATAAACGTAAAATACGCTTATTAGGTCTTAGCTCTTAAAGTATGCACTTTAGGGTCTAGATTATCACGTTTATAAAAACCTTGTAAGTGTCTGCAACATGTTGCCAAGTATCAATGATGTTCCGTTAGTAATTAAATAGTTATAGGACAAATTTACCATGAATAGATCACTGTTTACAAAACAGTCAAATATCACGACGTTCTAAATGAATTGCATGGTAAAATGTATGCCAATAATTAGTGTATTCATTCAACTATTCACATGCAAAATTTCATGTCATTAAATTCAGTAATTAAAGAAAAACAATTATAATACTGACGAAGCATCGAAAACCTACATAACCCGACCAAGTTCGGATGGCTACAAAAAAGCGGCCGTGCCATATATCTAAGAAACGTTCTTAACTTTCCAATATAGCATTTATTAATATGGTACATTACCGTACACAAGCGTTAGGAAAAAATAAAACACAGTATCGTACACACGCTCGTGCATGCCTCTATTGGTTAAATAGTGCAATAAAAAATATTGGTTAAATAGTGTAATAAGCTACAATATGATAAATATTTACCTAAACAGTAGTACTTAAGTACTTACATGTGGTAAATATTTAATTTCCCTAAGGGGTCTATAGTTAGAATCCTGATCCGTGAAATCTTCAATAGAAATTAGCTGTATGAATTTTATTTGTCTTAAATATAATTAGATTACATCTCAAATCTCAAGCGCATACTTAAATAAAGTACCTACGTAAATAGTACCTACTTTCTGTCATAGTCAAATACATTTAAAAAAGTAGGTGTCCAAAAATAAATGACCTATAAATTATTTCGAAACAACAAGTGTGTTATCACCTGTACCAATTCAATACCGGTATTATACTGTACAATTTGAGATGTTACCTAAATATATTGAACAGCCGCTTTTTTGTAGTCATCCGAACTTGGTCGGGTTATGTAGGTTTTCGATACTTCGTCAGTATTATAATTGTTTTTCTTTAATTACTGAATTTAATGACATGAAATTTTGCATGTGAATAGTTGAATGAATACACTAATTATTGGCATATATTATACCATGCAATTCATTTAGAACGTCGTGATATTTGACTGCTTTGTAAACAGTGATCTATTCATGGTAAATTTGTCCTATAACTATTTAATTACTAACGGAACATCATTGATACTTGGCAACATGTTGCAGACACTTACAAGGTTTTTATACTTAAACGTGAAAATCTAGACCCTAAAGTGCATACTTTAAGAGCTAAGACCTAATAGGCGTATTTTACGTTTATATTTTTATCTTTTAAACCCTACGATTTTTTCTATATCTGTTTTTTAAACAAATATACACAAATTCAAAACAACGTATGTAAAAATCTACAGCTCTCTATGTAAGCGCTTTATATGAAAACTAGCTAATGGCCAAACGTTCGCGTAGCGGAAACTTGAATTTCTCCGAAGTTTATGCATGCACTAGTTTTATTCATACATACACAATTACACACAAATACACACTAATTTTTGGATACATCTCTTTTCTTGTAAAGTCTATGGATTAAAAAAAGTTCCGCCAGGACAACGTTCGCCCAGCGGAATCAGTTTTTGGTGAATTTCTCCACAATGGTTGCGTGCACAAATTTTTTTTTACCATACACAATTATACGACGTCATACACTAAATATCTGCATAATTAAAATCTTTAAATTCAACAACATTCCGCTGCACGAACGCACGCATTTCAGACTAGAATAGCATCTATTTTCAACTATTCGGCGCATGATAAGTATTATTATAGTCGCTTCGCTAGCTCCCTACATTAATCTATTGACCTAATTGATCGATTAACCTCACTTGAGATTATTATTGTGACGATAACGGCGTTGGCGAGACACTACAGGCACGTCCAAATGCGATTTCAGGAGTTCTATTCCCGGGTTAGGCACACAATTATTTTATTTTCCAGTTAGTCAAATTCAATGCTTATCAGCAATTTTAATTGATAATTATATTTTGTATGAAATGGCCTCATAGCACATACTTATCTCGAAGAATACTTCTTTAGAAGATTACATGAAGTAAGAAGCCATTTTTCAAATTGATTTAAGTATCTACTTGTCTATATACATATATATCTACCTCTATTTCTATGCAAACGAGCAGACCATACCATCTTATAATAAATACATTTCAACAGAGGTGACAATTTTTACGTGCGTCTGGTTAATTTATTTTAAAGCATTAGACACGTTATTTTATATTCTTAAAAACCGGCGATAGGTATATCGATTTCAAACATCACCTTTTATTAATAACGCGTGACGTCATTACTGTTTTTTTTGTGGTTGGAAAATTCGAATGACTTCTCCCGCCACGCTTATGTGGAAAGAGGTGTTACGACTCGTACTGTCTAAAAAGCATCCTGTTTCTTCACCCCGGGCACGTTTGGGCCACATCCCTTGGCGCTTCGAGGCGTGTACGGAACGCTACGCGCCGTAAGTTCGGGTCTGGTACCGGGTAACGTTTTATACTTTGAAATGATGTAGAGTTTCCTACCCCTTGGTCATCTCTATTTTGCCATATTCTATAAGGAGTTGACAACTTTCGGATACTTACTTGGAATAATACTTGTGCCTGCAGAACTTGCTGCGCACGATCAGATCGCAGTTAGCGAAGAATGGATTGTCCGTACACTTAGCTGGTACCAGTAGCTCTGTGGATAGAGGAATATTGTGCAGTACATTAATATAAGAAAAGTATGCCATAAGGACTTATTGTAACACCTATTTCAGAGTTAAAGTTGATCCAGAAATGGCGAATTCGCCGCGAAACTTTTCGCGTGAAATCAATCGAGCATTAGTGAGATACTCGACATCAATACAGAGCGCCAACATTTTGATATGGAATTGTTTATAGACGAAATAGAGAAACGGCTGGCGATATGGGCTTTTTAAATTCGTACCCAAATGCTCGCGCGTTGGTATACGCTCTTTCTGGGCGGAATGGTCGCGCGAATTCACTCCTTCTAGACAAGCTCTTAGTATAAATTTCTTTCAAACAAGTAAATGCGTATTGAATACTTACGCTGCACGTTCACCTGCGCAGTGTCAGTCTGCGAGGTGTACAGGTTGCTGGCGTGGCACGCGTATAGTCCGCTGTCCGAGACCTTCACCCGCTGCACTGTCAGCCGGGACACCACCTCGCTACCTGCAGGCAAAACGTTGAACATTAGTCACCCTTCTAAATACCTAAGTATTAATATTCAACATGAAAAGGTTTTTTTCTAGGTGATAGGACGGCAAACGAGTATAGGTACGGATTACTTGATGGTAAGCCCGGTCAGTCAGTACCGGTCATAGATTCCCGCAACAACTGAGGCGTCACGAGTGCATTGCCGACCTTTTGAGGATTAGGGTTTTGGATATGGAATCGGGGGAGGAGAAAGATTGGGCCTCTGGTAACCTCATTCACACGGGGAAAGAACGCTGTGGTTGTTTTACGCCGGTTTTCTATAAGGCCGTGGCATCACTCCGGATTTGTGGCAAAGCATTGCTCTCCCACACTGCTATAGTTACTTCCACGCAGCTTCACTCACTTCTCTTTTCCTATTGGTTGAAGCGTGATGTGGATATGTGTACTCCACATAAAGTTAACTATCCAATACAGAGATAAGCGCCTTCCTACAATTGACTTAGTAGGTAAACCTAGATTACATTCGAGCAGCTGAACAGCTTCGATAAAATTTGGGCAAGACTTTTGCCTGGAGCTAACAATGCCTTTCTGAAAAGATTGATTCAGTACCATCGATCACTAAGTTCTTTATTAGTGATCGATGTTCAGTACCTACAGATACGGTAATGTTTGTTAGACTGCTGAGCCGACCAATCAGATCCGCTAAAACAGCATATGTAAGGCAAAATAGACAAGCGCTGGTAGCGGCTATGGAGAAAAGGCGAGGAAACCTAGGGCTGTCTTGCCTTAATTCGCCTCTGAGCAATACCTAGCTGTTAACTACTATCTTTGTACCTACTGAGATAATATTTGTTTTGTCACTTGCGTATAAGTACCTACCTATAATATCTGTGCAGATTGCACATCGAAGTTAAACATTCAGTTATTTACATCATGTGATAGTTTTGTTTGTCAAAGTTTGAACAGGAAAACCCGTAAGGAAAAATTCGGGTCACTAATAGGTAAAGTTTGCTTATTTTTTAATTATAAGGAAAATGTATATTTGCTTACGTAAAACTGACATTTAACTAGGTAATTCATAATGAATCGCTCGACCAAATGAGTTTTAGTAGGACGGCGACAGAAATAACAAATTATAAAAACCTATGTAATGTAGGTAAGCCATTAGAGACTGGGAAAAACGCATTAAGTTCGCCTTTTAGTTGTTAAATATTATAAATAAATAAAATTAAATAATTGTGTTAAGTGCTTTAGGAAAAGTACCTAGTTTGGTTTGATGTACTTCTATATATATATTTTTCATTTTGTGGGATTACCTATTCAGAGATCCGCTCATACGTACCTAGGTAAAGGTTATCTTTACACAAGCATTGAGATATAGATAATAAAAGTCTATCATTTATAGCTTTCATTCATTTGTAAGATATTGCATTTAAGTATGGTTGGGATCAATACATTCAGATCGTACAGAAGCATACCTACCTATTCGTCATTTTTGATCTTTTCGCAAACATTAAGCCGGGACCAATAGATACCTACATCCACATCGTACAGCAGTAAATTCGACATTTCTGAGCTTTTAAGACGATAAGTTGTAAAGTAAAATTATTATTAACTTACCAGTAATAAGGATGCTGTCGTTGGGCTGAAGACGGACGCCGTCCTTCGTCCAATAGACATCGGGGGCCGGGAATCCGTCCACTTCGCAAGTGAGCTCCAGGTTTGTGCCGACGTTCAACGTAGAGTACCTAGACGACACGTGCGCGCTCACCGGCACTGTTCACAAATAACATACGTTACAATACAGTTTTACTAAATCCTCGTATACATGTAGGTAATAGGAACGATTCTGAACAAGATAAGTACATAATCTTCTTAATATCAAGGTATAAAATGAATTGTAACGTTTGGTTCGTTAGTCACGCTTGAACTCTGAAAAGGCAGGACCGAATTAGTTAGTTATTTTGATTTTGGAAACCTCCCCTAGACTTCCACGAAAATTATACCTAAGACCGTAACCCATGAGAATATATATGTATTATTTACCATAGGAAAAAGTGCGTGTTGAATATTAAAAAAATAACTGCTCTATAAGTGATGTTTGACAAGGAGCTTTGAATAATAAGGTTATGTGTATAAATTAAATTACATAATGTTCATATAGGTAACATATTGATGACATTGTAAAAACTACATAGGTACTCGAGGTCCGATTAGTTTTGAGCTTAACGGGAACCCAATGCAATTTCATCGAATCACCTAGGTGAATAAACATTTAATAGGTACGAAAAGAGCACTGAGTACCTACCTAATAAAAATAAGTGTTGTGATACATAATAGTATCTGGGGACGAGAATATTTACCTGTCATACTATTTCCATGAAAACTTATATAAAGGAAAGTTATATTATTTACTATAAATACAATTAAATACGTAAATTAATATGCATTCTAATATATGCACAAAGTATAAAATACCATACTTACCTATACAAATACAATTTACAATACAATTTAAATAAGAGACCAATAATCATATATTTAATATAATATATTATCATCAATCTGAATCAAGATATCTTTTTCAGAAAAAATCAAATAAGTAATATTATTAATCTGACGTCTAAGGGTTACTTTCGAATAAGCAATCTTTTATGAAATAAAATAAATAGTTTTAATACAAAGCAATATACAGCTATAATACAGAGAAAGGACAACATACATTTCATAATGAAACTATTTTAAATAAAAATGACTCGGTGGCGATCCACCAATCAATGATAAATGTGATGATTTAAGACAGCAAAACATACGCCCTTATTTCTTAAGAGTTATAGGTAGAGATGTTCTGTATATTTCAACAACTTTATTTTTAGTTTCGTGTAGTTACGTTTATGCGCAACAGAGGGCGTACCACTTACCTATCAAACTTTGTGTTCGGGATTTATAATAAACATTGAAATAAAAATAAACCTTGTTTATACAATACATAGGTAGGATAATGTTATAATATGGTACCTATTCATTGTAAACCTTTAAGTGGATATCGAAATAATTGTCTGTAACACAAATGTATAAATATAAATAGAATAAAAATTATATACTTACAACATTATACATAAAAATAATTGTAACATAACACACACATAATTATGTAAATAATTACACATAAGTCATTGTAATGCATAATACATTAAACACACGACAAAGTTGAAAAAGATAAGGCGTCTGTCATTGGGAAATTCGGAGAAACTGTTCATGTAGATATTATTATCATAATAATACCCACACATTGCTTTATCACTTAGTATGTCTTATACACATAAACAAAATAGAGTCTACCGAATTTCGACTTCGATAATGGTGGCCAGTTTGTCTAACTAGAGTAGCCAAGACCCAGGAGATTTCAGTGCACAAGAATGTGTAATATTTGGGCAGGCACTGTTCCCTCACTCTGAATCCGATGCGACAGGAGAGAGGTCAGGTGAGAACTAAATACTTTATGTACATTACCGACTTCGGGATAGTAATGTTTATGAAAATCCATTACTTCATTTGGTCCGTGTGTCGCGAGAATTGAACCCGCAATAAGTTGCCACTGCGTCAACCGAATACATACCAGTTTTCTAATTACGCCAACATTGTTTTACCTAAGGGTCTATTCATCATTGAACGGAAGATACGTGACGTTTATGCCAGAACAAATAAATATATACCTATAGAATAAAAGAAAATCAACATCACACAAGTAAACGAGGTATTTAAAAAAAAAAAAACTATAAAAAATATCTTCCCTCAGAGGTGAATCGATCCTAAATGTGTATGTCATTTAATTAATTTAAGCCCAACAAAAACACGTCGTGCTACACTGCGAAGAACACGCAAGCTGAACACATAAACATGCGTCATGCAGAGCCATGCTTGTATTAGTCGAGATTCGAGTCGATTGTTGCTCTAACCGTCTTACCGAACTCCGTTTATCTATATAAACTCAAGTGGGATTTGTTTATAAAACAATATTTACGTAAAGTACATTAACTGCTTTATTGTGTACGAGAAATTTCTCTATTATCTATTAACTTCTTTTGTTTTAAGTTACTACCTAATTAGATCGATGACAGTAAGAGCAACAATCTGCTTCGGAATTATGCTACGGTTGACAGTTCCCAGTCTTACCGGTGTACACAGGTATGCGTGCTTCGGTAGTGGTCGTGGTAGTGGTTAGCTCCTTGGTGGTAGGAGGCGGAGTCCTAGGCATGGGTGCCGGCGTGCCGCGCGGCACTAACATGTCATTTTCAATGAAAAGTCCTTCAGGTCTGTACGCACGTACATTGACCACCCAAGACGCCGCCTTGCCTTCTCCATTGTACGCTTGGCACGTGTACTGTCCAAGAGTTTCGATAGCCAGACTTCTGATGAGGAGCACATTGCCTCTAGCTTCGAATACAGCGTCATTGTATGGCACCATCGTTCCATCATAGCCTCTGTACCAGAATACGGTGGGCGGCGGGTACCCGTACGCCAGGCACCGCACTGTGAGCGGGCTGCCCAACTCCCCGGTGACCACGGCATTCTCATCTCCAGCAATTCCAACAGGCGCCCTCACAGGATCTACCAGCCCCCGATTGTTAGCGAACCAATGTTAGAATTTGTGAATGCATCCTCTATTTATCCTTTGTATTTAGTGTGCGAAGGTACATTCATAAACTCTATGTTAATTATTTCTCTACTAAGCATAAATTATAGAACAGTGGTAATGGTGGACAGTACAAATGAAGTTAAACATTTTGGGTGCTTCTGTAGTAATTATTTTCATAGAAAACATTTCATAACTAAATGACATTTTCAAACAACTAGAGGAACACTCAAAATGTATAAATCGAATGTAACAACCAGCGGCAGATGTGTAGTGTGTCGTTCACCTTCATAAGCGCGCGCGCACGCTAGCAGAGCGGCGAGCGAGAGTAGGCGGACGCGGGACATATCGAGTGAGCGAGAGGACCGAGAGATACGCGAGCAAACAAGTGCACGACCGACACGGACAGTTGACCGATTCCTACTGAACCAGTGATTGCGTTACTGTTTTGATAAAAGTCTGTTGACTGCGAAAGATTGCAGCCTGCGTATGCGCCGGCAAACGGAAATAAGTAGGCACGCTTTATTTTATTTCCCGATGTTATTTATGAATGTCCTGCATTTAAAACACAGATGCAATTTGCGGCAACTAGAAGTTGAATATTTCACGATGTCAATGTCTATATCAATGTGCTTGAACATTTGAATAATATACCTACTATTTGTAATTAAAAGTGTACTATAAAATGAAGAATCACAATTTTTTTGTATCTACATATAATGTTATTATCTAAAATTTCATAAAAAAAACTTTATGTAAGTACAAACATCTGATTGATTGCCAGCTAAAAATAATCGAAAATCTGATATCTACGTAACAATAATTACTTAATTCAAAAAAGCGCAATTTTTTTTCCATTATAAATCTGTTTACGCGGCATGGATTTCCATATAAAGTTACGGTACCGATTTTTAATGTAGTAAGTACTTAGTTAGGCAATTGTACGCAATATAATAAGGATATACATATAACAGCGAAATGAATTATATGTTGTAGGTACCTATTTTTATATGAATAATATAATTGTACATGGAAACATGATAGGTACCTCTCTCTCTAAACTGTTTTGTTTTAAAATGTAATTTAGTCATTTAGATATATGTATATATATTACCCAGGTACATCAGTATATAGTATAAAACGAAGTTGCTTTTTCTGTCTCTTGTTTAGTCCTTATATAAAACAAAAGTAGAAAAAATAAAAGAGCACAAAGCTTCATTAATTGAATCGGTTAAATATTTTTCCTGTAATTTGTATGGAGACTCGTACTGCGTAAATACTCTTTAATATTAGCCTAATATCAATGTTATCTGTATTTAAGGTCATCACATAATTTGTTTACTAGGATGTACATAAACAGACAGACTGATAGCGGAGGTCAAGTATGTGGCGGACAAGACAGTTACAGATTACTTTAGAACGTGATCCATAAACTAATCCTAAGAACAAATGGATTTATGACTCTACAAATCACATCTTTATTGTAGAAAATTCACGTGTTTATTAATGTAAAACAATATCACGTTTTAGTAATTTCATTATCTTATTTCTGTTGATTGGATTAATTATATAAACAAGTTAATTTAGTTTGTAATAAGATCCGATATCTAGGGCAAAAGTTAAGATTTGTAAATCAGAACTGTTGGATAGATTTTTATTATCTTTATTTATTAAATTGGCAATTGATGACTGACTCTAATTCAGTGTAATACTTATATACCTACTTATTCTGTATTGTCATTGTTGGAATCGACGATTTTTCCGTCAATTTTGTACGAGATTATTGCCGTCATGTTTTTTTTGCATCAGATATAAACTTACATAAGTATTTTTTGATTACTTATAAGATACGAAGATATTATACTTAAAACAAAATTCGATGTGTGCTTATTTTAGCTAAATTGTCTTCTAGTTAATAGCAAAAAACTAAATAGAACAATGCTAAAAAGAGATGGCATTATTTTATCAAGGCAGCTAGTTATGTTTTAAATGGATATGTTAGAAAAGCTCCCGTCATTATATTAATTACTGAGTAATGTGTGTCAACGGACGTAATACGCACGAATCACGATATGAACATTGTGCACACAACATTACATTTAGTTACAGTCAATTAATTATCTATAAAATTATCGGCCGATATCCATGTAGGGATACGTTAGTACTTATCTTACATATTATTAAGTATAAACGTATGAGTCTAGAGGGATGATGACCATGGACTATCTATCGTACTAGTCTTAATAACATTATAAATGTGACAGTTTCTGAGAATGTATGTATGTCTGTTATTCTTTTGGTTAAAATTCAGTATACTTAGATAGATAGGTAGGACAGCCTGGATTAAAAACATAGACTACATTCTATCAACATACTACACGGCATAAGCCGCGGGGGAAGCTAGTAACGATTCAAAATTAAGTTTTTTATTTACCTAAACGGTCAATCAGTTACATAATGAAAAAATATTAGACACGTTACGAAAAATGTATCGTGTAAGTTGACCATATTTAGAAAAAACGAATTTAAGCTTAGGAAATTATCTAAGATAAGCTCCGAAACTTAACTTAAATTCGAGCCGAAATTTTAAAATTTTGGGTAGATACTAAATAGTGACGTCGCACGACAATTAAATATGGAGTTTTTATAGTGTTTAGTGAAAATCGCTCGCGTATCTCTCATCAATTTCCTAAGTAATTAAGTAGGTAAATAGGCAATAGAAATCAAAAACAATACTTAAAGAAATCTCACACATTTGCCACTAACTGTTGAACTGTCTCTTAGTAGTAAGAAAATAGGAAAACGTTAGTTATTTTGTAACAGACAAAGTACAGAAAGTTTAGTTCTAAACTACTTCAATGCACCCTCTAACTACTTTAAAACCCAAACCAATTAATCTTGCAAAATCTTAGCTATCGGTAGCAAGTTACTGTAGATTTTGAAATTACAACTTGTGCAAAACTAAATATTTTTGAATAGTAAGTAACCTGAGACATACGAAATTTATTGAAAAAACTACTTAGAGAAACGCTCTACCAGTTTCAAGTCACAACGGGACTCTTATTCATGAGCGCACATTTTAATACTTAAATTTAAAACGAAATATGGACTCACACAAGGAGAAAGTTTTTATTAAAAAGATTCTTATTTTTTCACAATGTGGAAATTATTTACTTTCATCACTTTCTTAGCAATTTGGAACGCTGCTAAATGACTTATACTCAAACAACCAATTTAATCATAATTGACTTCACTAATAAAAATATTGTATCTTCAAATTCTACAGTAGGTATGTACCAGATTGTTTCACCCTGTGCTCAAGCTAGTATCACATTTCACCCCAACTCACCATTGACGACCAGGTGTATCTCCTGCGTGGCTATTCCAAGGCCATTGTCGGCCACACAGATGTAAACGCCGGAATCGTTGCGGTATAGAGACACGATCTCCAGCGCGCCGTCCGACATCAACCTGTAGCGGCCAGCGTTACCGTCAATCTGTTAAGGAATTGTAGGGACACATGTAAGTATGTATGACAGAGCGCAACGCAAGCAAAAACGTATGAGAGCGTGAGTAGAAGGGCAGTTACTGCGCACTGGTCCGAGTGAACAGTTTTGGGGGGTTTACGTAAAATACTTATATAAGGTATCCGGACGCCGTGTCTCACTCAACCCGTGATCCATCAACCAGAAGAGGCAGAACTCAAAAATGGGATTTAACTAAACCAATCACGAATTCCTATAGCGTTTTAGGTACTCTGTAACAGCGTCTTACAGCTTAGATTTGCAGTAGATAACATAATATCTATTCCCTACTACATATTAACTACTGTACATAATTTCTTGTTGCTTTGTTTTTGTTTGGTAACAGCTAAACAATGCAATGGCGATAAAAACACATTTCATACGCACAGTAAGCTCTCCATATTTCCACGTGATCTTGGGCGGTGGGTTGCCATGGAACAGACAGCGCAGGGTGGCTTTACCACCTTCCGAAGCTGCCACCTGGGGCTCCTGCTGGGGCAACGCCTGTGGTGGCGCTGGTACATCTGTGACCATTATAAAAGTAAGCACTTGTTCTGCGATTATTGAGAAATGTATTGTCACCTAAAAGCTTCTAATATACAAATAAGTATTATATTTGGTAGGTTATTCATGGTGAATGTAAATTGTTGAATTGTTCAAGTGTCCCAAATAGAACTAAATTAAACTTATTCAGATGTTAATGTTTCATTTTTTGTAGGATTCTTCAAAAATTGCCATCTAAGTATGCTACTTATAAAAATACCTACGGTCAGACTAAAACTTTGTTCACGAATTCACACAAAAGACAGTGTAGTATGTAGAGAAACCTTGTTTATGTAATGACAACGATATTACCAGGCGGCAACGTAGCGTTGAAGACAGGAGGCGGGGACGTCTGTTCAACGGGCACCAGACAGAGGTCGCTGCAGCCGCGCCTGCAGCACTTGCCCACTCCGCGGCAGTCGGCGTCATCGTAGCACTCGTGGCGACACGTCACCTCGTTCGTAGTCGTTTCTTCCGTCGGGCAGAATCCAGGTTTCGTTACTGTTTATAGGTAATAAAGGTGATAAACAAAAATACGTAGTGCCATTTATAATAAAATTATTTCATACAGACAATTTTGAACGTCAAACAAATATCGATAAAAACTCTGTCGGTCAGTAATGAAGTAGTTGCTCGTTCCAAATTGTTCCAATCTGCATATTTCCATAAGAATATGGAATTCTTATGGAAGTCTGTTTCATGTCATCATTTCAATCAGTTTTATCAATTAAACATTAGTTTTCAATGTTCCATTATAAATTTGATTCTATCACGTGATTGATTTGAATAATTCGAATGGAAAATAGATGAAATAATAACGATGATACACCGATCAATTGAATCCACAAAAAATATTTTAAATTCAATAAGCACAATGATATTTATTTAATCTGAATTTGGATTATGACGGTTCTTGTTTAGTGTCATTATAATATATTACTAACCAGTCCTGCAATCTGCTGTGTACTTCGTGACTAAATCGAGACCGTCGTTGTATGGTATGACCACGCACCGGTCGCCGGGGGGACACGTCTTCTTCGCACACGGGTATTCCTTGCAGCTGCATCTGTAGGCGTGTCATATAAATGAGCGTTAAACTGTGCAGCAGTATTTAAGTAACAATGCGACACCCTGCTCACCCGCAACTTCCAAGATTATTGTTGCGATTTTATGGTGTATTATTTTTCAAGTACCAACATTAAATTATGACATATATTTACCTATATTAAAAATATATATATACTATTGAACATGTAAAAAGTAATCTTAAAAAATAATTTATATTTAACATATCACTATTTAATTATATTTTAGTATTATAATATTCTTATCTATCTCGTTTCTTTTATTTTCCCCTGGACTGATCACTAGAGCCCGCAAGTCTTAAAACTAAGATATTTTGTCATAATGCAGATTAAGATGCTCTAATTACTAGTAACTAGTAGATAGTATGTGTTGCATTCGTCCGTGCGTCACTGCAGGGGTGCCAACTGAAAATCAGTGTTGGGTGCTCCGTGCCCAGCTTTTGCTGAGTTGGCGACCCATTCGGATTGGGCATGTCCGCCAACCCAGGGTTGTATTAATGTATTTTTTAGGCTGTTTTCACGTTATTGTTTTGATTAATTTTATTTTTATTTTATTTTGTTGTCCTGTTACTTTAAACTTTTATTGTTTTGTTTTTTTTTTATTGTTGTATTTTTTTGTTTGTTCTTGGCCTTCATGTCTCGGTCCGAATAAAAACAGTTTTCTTTCTTTCTTTCTTCTTTTCATATGATATTAAACTGATGCCTATTTATAAGTAGGAATAGGACCATAATCATCTATTTCATCTATTTTAAGTGTGGGAGAGCCATGCTTCGGCACGAATAGGTCGGCTCGACCGGAGTGATACCACGGCCTCACAGAAAACCGGCGTGAAATAACCACTGCGTTGTGTTTCGCCGTGTGAGTGAGGTTACCGGAGGCCAGATCCTTCCCCTTCCCCAATCCCTCCTCAATCCCTAAATCTCCAAATCCCTAATCCCTAAAAGGTCGGCAACGCACTCGTAACTTCTCCGTTGCGAGTGTCCATGGGCGGCGCTGATTGCTTACCATCAGGTAATACGTCTGCTCGTTTGCCGACCTATTACATAAAAAAAAATCCTGTGTCACCCTACAAAAACGACTCGTTTGGACACGGATGAGAAACGGTACTGTAATGAAGTTTGGGGTAGAGATTGGTATAGGTAAAGGTAAACTGGAAGAGAATGCTCATTGCATTAAAGTTTTAAATAAGTATATCAATAAATAATATCTCCCTACTACCCAACCTAGTAAAGTAAAGTAGCAACTTCAATGGGTTGGCGCGACTGTTACCTTGGGCTACGTTACTAAGTTAACTTGGGCTATGGCGACACTTACATATCATTCAGTGGCCAGATTTGTTAAATGCTACCGAGAACAGTATAAATCTTTACTAATATTATAAAGAGGTATAGGTAACTTGTAAGTTTGTGAGTTTGTATGTAGGGAGTAATCTTTGGAACCACTAGTCGGATTCCCAAAATTCTTCAAATTCACTTATTGATATTAACAATGTTCCCTAGTGCTATAGGCTATAAAAGATCACGCTACGATCAAATGGAGCCGAGCAGCGGGTGAAACCACGCGAGAGTAGCTAGTAAATGATAGCTTCATAGTTAAAAATGGCGAGTTTTATCATCCAAATGACTCGTCGCCGTACCTCTGACATCCATCAGCTCCGATGGACTTCTGGATGCCGTAGTTACACTTGATGGTCTCGCACTCGTGCAGCAGCGGCTGGCAGTCGACCTCGAGCTGCACGCAGGAACACTTCTCGCATCCATTCGGCATGCGCGTGCGCTGGATGTTGTACTCGCAGCGCAGCCTCGAACAGTTCGCCGCGTACTCCTCGCAGTCGTCTACCTCGTTCGTCTCTGTAGACAACGTTAGATATTAGCTGATGATGACACAAAAATTTAATAAAGTTACCAAATATGAAAGTGTTCACCAATAACGCGAGAAGGGCTCGATTCCCGCACGGAACTTCTCTTTGTGAAAATCTACAAATTGTTGTTTCCACTAGTCGTGATATGTGGATGTGTGTGTCAAATTATATGTTTGTTAACTCACTCACGACACAGGAGAGAACTCCTAGTGTAGTCAAAGTCAACCTGGTTAGTAATTATGACTTCGAAACATTTGAAATCTTTGGGCTTTAGGTATAGCTTTGTGGTATATAAATGTAACGACTAGATGTGTATACGAATAATGTTAAAATGTATATGTAATTGTGTACTTTGAGTTTTATATTACCTTCAACACAGGTGGCAGAATATTGCGGCTCCTGGTAGGCTGGGTTCCTGACGGCCACGGCCACGCAGCGCTCGTTGGACGAGCAGTTCGCTCTGACGCATGGGTCGTCACTACATTCACACCTGCACATAACGTCATATTGGCATTGCATTACACAAAACGAATATAAAAGTATTAGTACCAATATTCCTTTTAAACTAAACAAATAAAATTGTTATAGGAAATGCTTATAAGCAGGGTGACGCTCAAAAATGTATGGACGCCGTCCTCTCCAGTCGTAAGAACTTTTATTCGGGAAGTCAATTCAGTTTCGTTATTTATCTATTGCGATAAGATATATGTATACAAATGAAAAATTAAAAAAAAAAGTTTTGGTACTTTAACAACCCCTCACCAAACCTTCCAATGTTTCCATTTTTTTCCAGGCAAAGTTCCTTATGACAGAAAATTATAGAAAAGTAGAAAGGGACTATTGGGCGAAAGTAATTCTTTCATCGTTAGCCCAGGTTGCACTACAATGAAACTGCACGGTATTTATTTACTACGTAATAAGTATATAAATTGTATTGAAAAAAGACGCAGGACAAAAATGTGTAACCGCTTGTTTACGGTTCAGCCAGAGATTTTTATCCAATAATATAATTTGTACTTAATATGTGAGACCAATGTAAGGTTACGGTTGCGCACTTAAAGTACCGCGTCCCCTGCCCACAGGAGAAGGATCGGGTTGGTTTTTAGTTGGTGAGAGTCTGTCTGACTGACACTTCTCAATCTCCAACCAGGGCAGGAGAAGATATAAGAGGTATTCTCCACGCGCAGGCGTTAGTACATACAAGAATATTGTCTACAAACCTCTCACATCCATCTTGCATGAATCTGGCAACTCCGTACTGGCAGTCCAGTGCTTCACACTGTTGCTGGGCAGCTGTGCAGTCCGGAACTGCAATTTGGTTCTGATCTAAAATACGAATATTTGTCTTAATTACTTCTGAATAAAGCTTATCCGAATTCTCGAATCTTGTTTACCCTAACACAATAAACAAAAAGCCGTGCACATTTTTTTTTGAGATGACTTACCTATATCCTTTTCTCTGCACAGTTATTTGGTATTAGGTACGATAGACAGTTGAAATTGGGTATTTTCTCTAAATAAAATAGTCAAAAATAAATTAAGATTTCGACTTTTCAGTACAATAAATCATATATAGATATATATTTTTTAATTAAATATAAACATACTTTCATTCGTTGATTTTACAATGTACTTAATTTTGGACATTTTCTAGTTGACCTTTTTACTGTTTGACGTAAAAACACAATGACGTCATATGTTATCATATGTTCATACAAAATTTATAGAAGAAAAATTTCACATTTCGATGAAAGCATTGAATTTTGAGTATATAGTTGGCAACTACCGAATTTTTGCTCTACATCATATTATGGTCTTATTGAAATTATATGTTTTGTTTCTTTTGGTCTGCAGTAACAAAACATTGATAGTTATCTCTATACTAAATCATTGATTACATTCGTACCTGCTTACCAAATAACTGTGCAACTTGTACCCTACTAATACCGCAAGAACAACAAAAGACGTACAACTTACAAGGTGCATAACTTCTGACACAAAATCATCACTTTACGAGACAGCAATAAACTTATAACAGGTACAAATAACGAAAATGCAATGTTCGATAGGTCATTCATTTCATGCCTTTTGTAATTTGTATTTTGTATCTATACAAAAGCGTTTAAATAACATCATTTTTAACCGAATTCAAAAAGAAGGTTCTCAATTCGACGCTTTTTTTATGTAAGTACCTATGCACCTACACCGAATACTCGAAGGCTCCTGGACCGATTTGCAAAATTCTTTTTATTTTCAAAGCCAAAGTCAAAAAACATTTATATTATACTAAACTAAACTACACTCTTTATACAGACACTTTGATACATCAAAGTAGAAAGAATCTTTTAGTCTGTTCGTCGGTTTTGGACGTCGTTGATTGTAATATTTTTAACTGCAGTCTTTATTTACAGTCCATATTTTAACAAAATTATCTATTTGGACTACTATTAAGGTAGTTTGAAACCTTATTCAGAAACGAAAACTGGAAAATATGGTGTTACTTTCCAGGATTTAAAATACTTAAGGTAATTTACAAAATTGATTGATGGATAACTAATTAAATATAGATAAGTATTATTTATTATCATGAATCCCAGTCATACTACACCAAGCTACAACCACTCACTTCATTAATTTTAACTTTAACATCGATAAATCCTGAAATAATTAAATCGTGCGAAGGAAAAAATAATAATCAAGTGCAATAAAGACAAGCAGACAAGCGTGCTAGTAAGCAGTGCAAACGAAGCATAACTAGCGACGTCACAACAACCAGCGCCTTCACAGGGACAACCATGGAGCTGCGAGCGTTCCGTACTAGGACGACATAGATGGACAGCAAGCTTTGGAACTTGGACTCGTGAACTGTCCCCACAACTAAACGTGTTTTGGTACTGTACAAACACTCCCTCTGTTTTGTATTGAAAGACTATAAGAATATTGATCTGTTGGTGTGTAGAAGCAGGAGGTTGGCGACATGTCTGTCGTGTTCGGAGTGAAGCTGTGTTAAGTACCATCGCGGCCGCTGGAACGCGACAGTCCGCAGACCGCCGCGCACTCGTCGTAGGAGCGGAAGTTGTTGTCGTTGCCGCCGCAGCCGAGGTACACGAACACGACGCAGTCGACGTGCGCTACGCTGTAGTGCCAGCGCTGCGCCGCCGCGACCCCGCAGCCCTCGCCCGTGTCGACCGCCTGCAGGCATTCCGGCGCTGCCCCCACAACCCGTTACACACTACGTTAGCTGGCCTCAAAGGCAAGGAAGCTTGCGCCCGTCTTTGAATGAGACTCATGCTCCGATTGCGAGTTAGACAAGATAGTTGGAATGAAGAAATTAATAGACAGAAGAAGGGTGCGTTAATCTGTTAATCCCATCACTGGAGCGGAGTATAATGCAGTACGTACCAGGTCCGGTGCCTCCACAGACGCTCTCGCACTCTTCGACGTTGGAGAACCGGTTGGGTCCGCCATTGCAGCCGCCGTACGCGTATGGCTGACAGGAGCCAGATATCTCATCCCAGTAGATCTTGGGGATGGAGGCGCGGCATGGACCCGGGTCCAGAGGAGCGCCACACACATCTTAGTACAGAAAAGTTGATGGATCAGATTGATAAAACTAAAATATTTCCTTTTGTATTCGATTGTAAATGTGATTCATATCATTGTAATTGCATTTACGAAAATCCGTCTCACCTTGTCCGCGGAAGGCACCGCAGTTCCTCTCACATTCTTCCTCCGTACTGTAGGAGTTTGGATGTCCACAACCTCCGAAGCCGCTGACGAGGCACTGCCTCCTTTCCGCGTCGTAGTAGAACACTGTCACGTTATTGCCGCATGGTTCCAGCGAACTTGGGGTCTTGCATTCTGGTTCTGCTTGCGGTAGCGGCTGTGAAGAGCAATGGACATTACACCACGCTATATTCTCCGAAGGCCAAAAGTCGACATACTATATTATAAAGTGAGGATCTACTAAGGTATCTTGAATTACAAGTAGTTAAGGGTGTGTCAATTAACAGGAAAACACCGAAGATTAAAAAAAAGCACTCATTCTGAAATGGACTTTATGAAGAAAGAGGTTTTAAGTCGATATTTAAATATTACTCACTTGTGGGGCTTCAGTGGTAGTGGTGCGTGGTTCAGGCCGCTTGCATCGAGACTCACAATCGCGTCGGGTCTCAAATCTAAGAAAAATATAAGTGATTAATTTACACAGGTAAAAAGCACTTTAAGGTATCCGCAATATTTTTTTTTAATAAACTGTAAGCTCTATTATTTTCGCGTCCTCCGTCTCAAGTGGCCTTACCTGTTAGTGTTACCGCCGCAGCCGGTGAACGCGAATTGGTTACATTGGTCTCGAGCTGGGTCGTAGTACCATTGCACTATGTAGTCGCTACAGGTTCCGGTCTCAGGCGGGAGTACGCATGGATCAGCTGGAACGAAGTATTTTAATTGTAACTTAGGCTGGCAGAGCCGTTATATAGTGGACAAGTGATTCCTCAGCATTGGGCACTTATAGGCTGAGGATGATGATGATGATTTTGAGGAGTAAGAAAGGGAAGGGGTATGGTTGGATTTATCAGTGTTATTTCATTTAAACCTGATACATGATATACAACTTACTATACTGCCCTGTTAAAATAAGTACAAGTTATTAATTTTGGAATACTTACGAACTGCAGTCTCGCAGACTTGGTTGCATTCTTCGATGGTGGAGAAACGGTTGGCGCCACCCAGACATCCACCATAGCTGAACTCACGGCACTGACCTGAGGCCGTGTCGAAGTACACCTTCGTCATGTATGACTGGCATGGACCTGGGTCCACACTTTGCTTGCACACATCTATGAGGTAGAAAAAAAAACATCTCATCTTACTAATACCTATTATAAATGTGAAAAAGTTAAGATGTTTGTTATTCAAACACGCCAAAACGACTGAAACGGATCTGGATTGTGATACACTCCGAAATAGGACATAGGCTACTTTTATACCAAAAAAAAAACATATTAAGGTTCCTGAGGGATATACAACTTCTTATTTTGGTCATAGCCCCAATAATACCACGCGGGCGAAGCCGCGGGTAAAAGCTTGTTATATATATATTATGCTGTTTTCTAAGAAAACAAATGAGTAAAATCACTTTGAAATAGCCTTTATCTACGTACCAACTCCTCTGAACGCTCCGCAGGACCTCTCGCAAGCCTCCTGTGAGGTAAAGGTGCCAGTGTGCCTGCAGACAGCGCCCGACTCCCGGTTGGAGTGGGACACGCACTCCCGTTGCTCTGGGTCATAGTACCACACCAGACCTCCTTGCTGGCACTCCTCAAGCGAGTCTGTTACCTTGCATGCTAATGCGAAATCTTCTCCGAATCTTGAGCCCTTGATTGATAAGACGTTTTAATAAATATGGTTCTTGAAAGACAATATTATAAGTATTTTGTGTTTATGTCGTTAACAAAATTGCAACCCTTTTAATTGACCTTCTGTTCGTCAGAATTTTAATTCGATTCCTGATTTGACATGACCTACTGTCATTTTCTGAAATAATGATACCACATATAACAGTGTAGTGATGAACACAAAAATCGATAAACAATCAGTGAATCACTGTCAGGAAGGCATTCAAAAAATTAGGGCTACCGAATGGTCTAAATGCGTATCCCATGATGTCAAAGAAGAGGAAAAAATGAGTAAGCTAAAATTATGTTAATTGACAATAAATATCAAAGACACAATTCATAATAAATGTTACAGAAAGTAACAGCGATAGCGATGACGGCGACAATTTATAAAATGTCTGTTTTATTTGTCATGTTCCTTCATGATCACATTTTTTATTAATTTCACACACAATTACAGTCTCAGATCGTTAATTATTTGTCAAAACTAAATTATCGGTTCAAATAATTTTATTTGCTGATAAATTTAGTTTACGAGAATAAATTTATAAACGAGAGGAATCGATTCAGAAATATTCGATTTCCATATCGAATAATTTTGCAACAATTTAATACGTGTCATAAAGTTGCAACACTGAAATTGTCAAAACTGGAATGGAATTAAAATTCCGAGTATAGATTTAAGATTAAATATATCGATAAAAACAGGTTTTATGCGAAAATGATCAAGCTAATTTTGTTCCATTTATATACCCGACGAAGAAAAGGGGATTCTAAATATAAAAAGTTAAGGTCGAGTAGAAGAAGGTTTGCTGCAGTGATGGACGCCATGTTTGTGTTGTGTGTTTAAATAAATGAATATATGAAATATTTACTACTGCCACTGTGGTCGACGGTGTGGTGGCTGCCGGCACTGGTCCGGTCTTACATCTGCTCTCACAAGCCTCACGGGTCTCGAATCTAAACAAACATACCAATTTGTTATTTTATTTGATGCACTAGCTGGATATCTTTCTGCTTTGTAACGTATCGAGGGGTCGATTCACACATGGAATAATATTTTTATTTCATAGGACTATCGTAAGCAATCAGCGCCGCCAATGGAAACCCGCGACAAAGGAGGAGTCATGAGTATGTTGTCAAGATTTTAGGGATTAGGGTTTTGGAGATTTAGGGATTAAGGAAGGGGAAGAATGGGTCATCCAGTAACTTCACGCACACGGTTAAACACAACGCTGTGGTTGTTTCACGCCGGTTTTCTGTGTTCTCTCTGGCGGAGCCGACCCATTCGTGCCTAAGCATGGTTCTGCTAGGTATATTTAAAATCCGTCCTTTGTGTGATCCACCAATTATTATTCCGATGCAAGAAAAAATCTCGTGTTTGATGCACAAATATTGTAACAAGTTATACCGCATTATGACATGTGTTTCTGCCACATTAAGGGTGATTTCTGTGTGAACTCAGTCTTGTGTAAGATTAATTTGGACACAACATGATACCTGTTCTCATTGCCTTCGCAGCCTCCGTAGGTGAACTGGCTGCAGGTGTCGGAGCTGGGGTCGTAGAACCAGCGCATCTGTGAGTCGTCGCATGGCCCAGCCAGCATTGGCAGTTGGCAGATGTCTGGTAAATAGTGAACAAAGAAAATAAAGATTAGAACTTATACGTATACATAATTGATTGATTAATGATCAATAGGGCACTTAGCGATAGTTTTGAATATTATTTAAATTATTGAAAACATTGATTTTGATTTTGCTTTTGATCGCCGTTACTTTTACGAAAATTATAAGTACAAAAAGCAGGACTGGATTAACCTGGTCAGGGTTTCTAGGCAATGCAATTATCGGAGACCATTTCCTTTGTAAATTAATTCAAACTAATTTTAGATATTAATTATTGATTGAATTAAGTTGTTATCTGAATAAAGCAATATGATTGTGATTATTATGTAGCGTTTTCTTTTATAAAAGTATAAAATTGTCTCCGTAACTTGCTATAGGTTGGGTAATCCGACCCTGGCAGAAAGGTATTGCAAATTCTAACATTATAATATATGAATATTTTTGAGAAATGTACCCTGTATAGGATGGCAGTAGAATGTGCAGTACTCCAAGTCTGGGAAGTTGTTCTGGTTGCCGGCACAGCCTCCATATTGGAAGGTGACGCAGCGACCCAGCTTGCTGTCATACGCGAATCGAGTTTGCATGTCGTTACAAGGGCCAGCGTCGATCTCCAGAAAACAGAAATCTGGGAATATAAGGTTATTCGTGAACACAAACTTTCAAAATATATTTTTTAAGAGAGAAAATCTGATCACATGGGTTCTTTGAGGTATGTTGAGAGGGAGTGTCAGAGTCTTACTGACTAAAACTCCCCCGTTCCTTCTGCTGTTCTAGGCGATGCCCTGCTACTTTATTGCGTTGACCCACGACCCCGGATCGTAAAGTCGTTCATGAATAAATACCTATATACTAGGAGCACATATAGTTTGAGCCTCCATGCACATACATGCCTCGAAATATGGAAAGTTCTTTTCAATCCTCCGGACTGCTTTGACTAAGAATAAACACCAGTTAGTTCTCACTTACCAGATCTCGATGGTACTTGAGGTCCTGGTTGTGGCTGAGGTTCTGCAGGTCTGGCCGTTGTGGTGGTGGTGGTCGTAGTGGTGGTCTTAAGTTCGAAGCACGAGTTTTCACACTCCGCCTCGGTGGCAAAGTTGTTCTCGTTGCCACCGCAACCACCGTAGTAGAATTGACGACATCTGTGACATGGACATCGTGTTTTTAAACCATAATATAATGGACAGTCATAGTTCTGGAAGGGATTGTGATGTTTTCCTTACCTCTTAAATGTTGTGTCAAAGAACCATCTCTCCCTGTAGTTCGAGCATTGACCGGTCTCGGCGGGCAGCGTACACTTATCGGGCACTGAATATAAGAAACAAATGAATAACAATCTAACTTTTAAAAATGGAATAACATTTAACAGACAATTAATATTTGGTCTTTTGAAAATGGAATCAAATCTAGCAGGCACCTCATTTGGTTTTGATTCATGCATATAAAGATAGGGATGCTATTTACTCTCGCCGAGTCTTGCCAAAGAGGTTTAAGTAAGTAAGTTGGTTCTGATCAATACAAGTACACCATCACACATTCATGTTATTGAGTAGGATAATGCCCCAAAATAAGTAAGCACAAACACGCAAGCATGCAATCTATCTACTTGATAACAAGCACAAACATATTTATCACATACAATACAAAAGAACGTAGATTTGTGGTCACCAGCTGGAGCTAGAAAATACCTGTCGAGTTTTCGCCCAATAGGAAAATATCTAGTATCATACCAATGGTCGATAAGCGACAACTGGTTTAAAAAAACTGCAGCTTTGTTTGGCACTATCACCTTTTACCTTAAATTGTGCCATTTTGCCGACTTCGACTATACCAAATTGCCTTCATAAGTGCCTGATGATGATTTCAAAGTACAGAGATTACACATACTTTTAAAGTTGGTACCTCATTTTCTCTCTTTTTTTACCTCGTAACTCACCAACTATTACGTACCTACGTACAATGAAAAACTAAAAAAATACGTCAACATTGGTTGTACCTTTGTAAGTACCTATTAACATTGAAACGTTTCTACATCTTTTCTTTTAAAAAACCTCCACAATGCTACATGCATTGTGGAGGTTTTTTTGTGAAAATTCTTCGCTAAAAACTTACCAAAACTTACAAGCTGACAAAGAACAAAGCCAACAACTCGAAGGGCCGAATTTGTTACCTTTTTTATTATTTTACGACAATATTCAACTAACCGTAAGCGGCAGGACAGGTTTGTTCACAAGCCTCCCTGGACGGGAACCTGTTGTTGTTGCCTCCACATCCACTGTAGTAGAATGGTACGCAGCGGTTCTCTGACACACTGAAGGACCAGAGAGCTTCCTTATTGTCACAAGAGCCTGCTTCTTGTGGCTCTGCGCACTGAGCTGTAGTTCCAAACCCATTGTTAGTCAGATAAAGGAAATGTTAGAAGATTAATTAGATATACCTATATACTATATATCTGTAGGACCATTACCATATTAGACGTGAAATAACTCATCTCTAAACATCACTTTAAATTTTGGAGTGTTCTTTAGTTTTGAACTCATTATTATACTTAATAAATATATTCTTCTGGATTTCCAAGAATTCAAAGTGATCTTTATAGAATAACGTTATGTAGGAAGATTATAACTGTTTTTCCAAACCGTTTAAAACAAGTCCACACATACCATGCAAGTTAGTTAAATTTACCCAAAAACTACTTCAAAACTATCTACTGCACAAAATTTTCAAACAAGTCAAGCCATTTTGGTGATAAAAGTTGGAATGCCACATTCTCAATAATGTTGAAACCCAATTAGTCTCGTTTCTTCAAACGAATACAATGTCCTTTACTTACGTGGTTGTGACCCTGGCGGGTTGCAGCGCATTTGACAAGCGGCCTCGGTACTGAACCTGTTGGCGTTGCCCTCACAGCCTCCCCATATGAACTGCTCGCAGCTGCGGGTGTCAGGGTTGAAGCCCCAGCGGCTGAAGTTGCCGGCACACGAGCCTTGCTCGATTGGCAGGTCGCATTGCCCTGAGATATCGTCGAGACATTTTCGTCAAACTTTCGAATACATATATTATACTTTTGAATATTTTCGTAGGGCGTGACTCCTTACCTTCAACCGCCTTAGGCTCACACTGTTTCTGGCAGAGCTCCCTGGACTCGAAGTTGTTGGCGTTGCCGAGACAACCTCCGTACAGGAATGGAACACACTGCTCGCGTGTGCTATTGTAGTGCCAGTGCTCATAGCTACCGTCACAAGCGCCCTTTACGCTAGGAAGGTTGCATGCGTCTGTGAACAGGAACGTAATGTAAATTTTAGGATGAGTTGGAAGGGAAAAAATGGCTGTTTTACATATCCTATGCTATTAGGGGAAGCGAAACAGGGTGAGATATTGAATTTCAATTCCATTTGAAAGTTTACCTTTAGGTGAGGGCTGTACACACACGTCCTCACAGTCCTCCTTCGTGGCGAAGCGGTTACCATTGCCCTCACAGCCTCCGTACCAGAATCGGGAACAGCCTCCGTACGTCATGTCGAAGTACCACATCGCCGTAAAGTTATGACACGAGCCTGGGTCTGTCGGCAGGCTGCAGGCAGCTGGTATAATGGAAGGTTCACATTTTATAAAATACTAAAAAACCCATGATTTTATTATTTATAGGCTGTCAGTTTTTTTCCTAGTGTTACCTTGTTTATTCTCAGGTACATCAGTGCACCCAAGGAACTTAGGACCAGCTGCCAAAGTAATTCCATCAGGGCAGCAGCCGTATTTACTGGTGGAGCAGTCGCAGCCTGCAGAGTCAGGGCCAGTCGCCGGGGTCTCGCCGTCTCCGCAGCAGCCAAACAAGGAGTAATGGCAGTGACAGCCTTGCTGTTCAGGTCCCTTGGCGATGGTGACGCCGTCAGGGCAGCAACCGAATTGGAACGTGCTGCAGCCACAGCCTTCGTTGTCAGGGCCAGAGGCAGCTGTATGTCTGGCCAAACAAATTTAATTTATTAGCAACAATAACTGGAGACGGCAGTCAGCGCATTACTATAAGTACTATCAGTGTCATAAGTGCATGGAGGATTCCAAATCAAAATCGTTTGTACGGCGTTTCATCGCCTTAATAACATACCATGGATGACATAGATGGCGCTATTATACACAGTTATTAAATTAATAAATTTTTACGCAAATTAATGCTACGATATTCCAAACCTTTTTAAAGAAAAGCACGCAACAACCAGGATTCGATCTCGGTAGCATAAAATTTACCGATGCCACTAGCCATTAGGCCATTGCGTAACCTTGAAATGTATTGAAATTATCCTACTCTTTATTATATTGAAGTTGTTTAGTAACTTTAACCCGATCATAAATCTCAAAACAGTTGAGGGTAATTTAATATTAACTGTATAAAAATTAAACCAATTTGTTCAATCATAACATTCTTTACTATCTTTGAGTGAGTTCAGTTACGATTTGTTTTACAAGTTTTTAATATTTATTTTTATTATGAGTTTGCGTTTAAATATTGATATGGCTACGAGGGCCCAAATAATAGCATTGCATAATCAAAGCTTAATTTATACTGAAATTTCGGGAGAAACTGGCTTAAGCGTAAGTATTCTTTTAAAATGACCGTTCGTTATTTTTTTATTATCCATGGGTCAAATAATACACGTCCCTTACAGGTAAAGACTGTCACTTTATTGATATCTAAAGTTGTTTCAAGAAGGGGGTTCATTGGAGCACCGTAGTGGATCTGGCAGAAGACGTGATATTGACTCAGACCAGCTTCAACTTATGGGGCAAGGTTATGAGGAAAATTACTGGAGCATTGTCATCTTCAGTGATGCAAACAGTGAAAACTACATAGATGTGCTGAAAAACGTCATGAAGATGTGCTAGTGATAACGTTCGTGCAGGACAGGTATTGTCCTATGTGTAATGTTCCATAATTGTGCAAGTGTTTAGTCAGCAATCAGACATACGGATTATTCTTTGGCCAGCGAGATAGGAGAAATAGGATCGATAAAAATGGCGGCTACACTACTTAGTTCTTAGAATAAAAGATATTGTTGACTATAGGATTAAGCAATTACAAGACCGGGGTAGCTATAATTTATTTAATGGATAAATGTTAGTGTTATGTATAAACTTAGTGTTAGTAGGATAAATTTGTTGACTACTTTATAACCAGCAACTGTTATTTACTGTAATGATTTTAATGTTTTACTAAATATATAAAAATAAAAGCAATATTAATATCTACAGATGCTATTGATTGCAAATAAATTAAATAAATAATTTATTTATTATTACTATAAACAATTCGTCCCATATCTAATGAATGCTATATCCCGGTCTTAGAAATGTTATTGATTTAAGGTGTAGCTTCAATTTCTTCCTTGTTCTGGAACGAATACTTAAGCTATGAGCCTTTGTCATAACATGATGCACAAAATGAATCACTTTAGTCAATACTTTAATTAAATTTTATGTGGAGGTAAAATAGTTGCAGAAGTAAGGTTGCATATGATATAGAATCGTATTCACAGATCGTATTATAACATTGTGTTTAAAACTAACTAATAAATGTCAGTTAGCTGAAAAGTTATAAGGTCAGGGTATACACTATATAAGAAAGAAATAAATATTATGTTTTAAGAAATAAATGTCTGAAATTATAATGTCACTAAAATAGTTTTATTTTTTATCCTTTATGAGAATTAAACTTAGTATTAGTCTTAATCTGTAAGAAAAATATGTTACTTTTACATTAATAGTTAGCATGTTTTATAAAAGATATTTATATATATTTATTAATATATTTTTATTCTAAAATAATACATATATTTATTTTTGTTATCTTTTATAAATATTAAACGTCAAATATTTTATTTATATATTATTATTATTGATTTTATATAAAAAAAAACATTATGAAAAAACCTAAATTTAAATATGATAAACCCGGAATGGAACCGGTGCCCTTCGACGTCATTATTCTATCATTCTTATTCATCCGAGCTACCGATCGCATTTTTTATGACGTCGAAAATGCGGGTTAGTTTATAACTTTTATTATTGTCTATTATTAATTATTGTCGCCATCTTTTAATTGGTTTGCTTGACTTGACTTAGATGACAGACAGACATAATTTATGTGTATTTGAATATAAATATATTATTGTTTCTTAATTATTATTTTAACCATTAAAAATCTTATTGTGTGCCTCTGCAGTGTAAAGTATTCAAGCTTTGCAGGGTTATTTTCATTTAAAAGCAGCGCCATCTAGTTATCAATGGTAGCGTTATGCAAAACCTGTCAGTCAATAGTCGACCTTAAGCTCTCCATGCATTTTTGTCACCCTTAGTACCTAAACTAAATAATGTATCAAAGAATGTTTATGTGACACTGATTTTAAAAGAGTAACCATGGAGTTTCTTGCTCGTTCTTCTCCATCGGAATCTACACTTTGGAACGAGCGAATAGCTTCACTAAGAGGACTGACCGACAGACTGACACTTTGTATCTTTAAAGTTGTGTTGACGTTCAAAAGTGCCTGTATGGGTCTAATTGAAATAAATAATTTTGACTTTTGACTTTTGACTTTTAAGTAAGTAGTATTTATATAGAGCAAATGGTGTACCTGTCTGGACAGCAGCCGTACTGCGTATACTGGCAGCCACAGCCCTGGTTGTCTGCTCCCTGAGCGATGGTAACGTTGTCAGGGCAGCATCCGTGAAGCGAGTATTGACACCCACATCCTAAGAACAGCAAGGGAGAGTGAGAACTACGTAAATACTTCTTATATTTTTGATGATTTTTTTTTTTATATAAATTTTAAGATTTTACCTTCAAGATGTGGTCCTTCGGCAGGCTTGCGGTTATCTGGGCAGCATCCAAATGCTTGCAGTAAGCAGCACCCTTCAAAGTCCGGTCCGTGGGCAGGGGTCTTATTGTCCTGGCAGCAACCGTGCGGTGACGTGCTGCAGGGACCTGGGCAACCTTCATTGCCTGTTCCTTTAGCTGAAATTTTATGTAATTTATAAGCGACCGGGACTATAAAAATGTTCTCGAGATAAGCCCCGTATTATAAGTATCACCAGAAAGGCAGTACAGCAAGTAAACTTTTCTGAAACTGTCTATGAAGTAAGTAAATTGTAGGTAGTCGAGATTATCAGCAATTACGTATCAGAACATTAAGACATGCTAAATGTTTGAATTTCTTACCTGGGGACACACCATCAGGACAGCAGCCAAACTCAGTAGCGTTGCATGGACATCCTTGACCGTCGGGTCCTTTGGCTTCAGTCTGGTTATCAGCGCAGCATCCAAACTCGAAGCTACTACACAGTTCCAGGGTAGTACCACCGAGCTCCGTAGTACCTGCCGCCGTGGTGTCTGCTCCGGTCGTGCTTTCATCTCCCGTTTCAACAGATTCAGTTGTAACATCTGTACCAGCTCCAGTAGTTGAAGTTTCTGGAACGTAGATTGTTAAGTAAGTAAGAGGATCGTTTGTGTCTCGAGTGTTGGAGTGATATTAAGCCAAAACTGATAACGGTAAAAAAAAATTACCTTTTGGACCCATTGGTACTATTATTATACCATTGGACTTATAATTTGCCTAACTTAACAAAACGCCAAGCGTGGTGATTGAGTTTGTTAAAACCTTATTCGTTTGTGTAGAGGCCTTTGCTGAGTAGTTACTTAAGTTGATGATGATCGTAGGAAAACTACAGTTATGACTTTAAATGTGAGACAAATCTAGTCGCGATAACATTTTTAAAATCTGCTCATATATTCGATTTACAAACTTACCGGTTTCAGGGCATCCTGCCTTTTTGGGTCCAGTGGCTTCGGTCTCGTTGTCAGCACAACATCCAAACCTAGTAACAATAAATATTATTTCAATAAGCATGTGAAAACCCTACGACATTGATTAGTAAAGTATATTTGAAAAAAACAGGTTAAGGCTTATGAATGTATAGGCGTGTTTTACGTACTTAGACGATGCACATGCTGGCGGTGGTGGAGGACATCCCTCTTGGTCGTTGCCTTGAGCCGCGGTTTTGTTGTCAGAGAGGCAGCAGCCGAACAGCGTGTCTGCGCAGGGCTCCACGGGACAGCCTTCGTCAGTCGCGCCCAGTTTCGGGGACACACCATCAGGACAACAACCATGACGGGATTCCTTGCAAGTGCGTGGTTTGAGACATCCTGACAAATTGTAATTACGAACATGTTTATCAAAACAATAAAACATAACTATATGACAATGAGGTACAATGTTGCATTTTTTACTCAGAAGGGATTGGCAGTTAGCCTTACGTACCTTCATCAAATGGACCGAGAGCGGCGGTCTTGTTGTCAGGGCAGCATCCGAACTTCGTCTTGTTACATTTGGGTTTCCTACGTGGCTTGCACGTTCTGTTTGATTTCAGGACGTCTTGCCATGATACTGTAATAAAAATAAATCAAAAATATATACAATTTAAAAAAAAAAAAAATTATCCGCACTACGATTACACCGATAGTTTTTTATCTACGTGAAAAAAGAAAGGGAACGCAAGGAATATTTTACATGTTTCTTATAAATTAGCTCTTGGAAAACAACTTTAAGTTAAATATTTATACGAACATTTGGTAGTAATTACTCCTTCCGTCGTAGGTTCTTCAGTTGTGGTAAGTCCTGAAAGTCCTGTTGTTTCTGTAATAAAAATGTTATTTGTTAATAACAAAATAAATGAAGAAATCTTAGATTAATTAGTTCTTGGAATTGTATTACCTTCAGTGCCTGATTCAACAGTAGTACTTTGATCTGAAATCGTAGATGTTTCTGAGCCAGTCGAGCCTTCTGCTAGAGTAGAGCTCTCTGCTGTCGATTCCGTAGATGCAGTATCTTTGTTAAAAAAAAAATATTGTGATAAAAACTTAAAAGTACATAAATATTTGTTTAGAACTGGTACAAACAGTGTGGATATACTTCGTCGTAGCAGAACGATTTGCCCTTGGCAGAGTTATCAAAAAGATCTGTTTGTATTTTTAGGATGGTTAAGCAAAGTACGAAATTAGAATTGAATACATTGCTCAAACGTTTAATTAAACGTTTTAGCTATATGAAAATACCTATATACAGTTATACACATTAATTATTTAAATTTTACTGACGAAAAACTTGTCCGAAATCTTTATTAGGAAGAAATTAATTATTAGGTTTGTGGTCAGTTGCGATTTTGTATTAATACTCACCACTAGACTCGGTAGTAGATTGTTCTGTAGACGATTCACTACTTTCCGTTGTTGTTTCTGAACCAGAGACAGTGTTAGATGTAGTTTCTCCTGTAGATTCACTTCCTGAGGCAGTAGAACTTTCTTCAGTTGATCCAGATAACAGGCTACTTCCAGTAGTCTCAACAGTTGTTTCTCCTCCTGTTGTACTGCTTACAACTTCCGTACTTCCTTCTTCTGCAGTCGTTTCAGCCAATGAACTACTTTCAACAGCTTCGGTAGTGGTCTCAGCACCAGTCATTGTTGAGCCTGATTCTTCAGTTGTGGATTCTGATTCTGCAGTTGTCGAACCTGATTCTACTGTTGTTGATTCTGATTTTACGGTTGTTGATCCTGATTCTTCGGTAGTAGCTCCTGATTCTTCCGTGGTTGAATCTGATCCTCCGGTAGTTAATTCTGGAGCAGTGGTAGATTCGACTTCTGATGTAGAACCTGTCTCAGATGTCGGTTCAGTGCTTGATTCTTTAGGAGTAGTTGTTTCCTCAGTGTCTGAAAATAGGTTGATCAGAGTCAAATAATCTAGTCTTTTGCAAAACATGACAAACATAATGGTTGAAAATACGTACCACCTGGCATCTTACGAGTTGTCAACGTTGAACCTATAGAAAATAAATTAATTAATTAATGCATAATTTTACAACACATTTCAAGAAAAAATATAATAATTGACTGAATAAACATACCCTTTGGAACGGGTGTAGTTGTCAAGCCTGAAAAAATAAATATAGTCATGAATAAGTTGACCTATTTAATTCACACGTAATATAACCGAAGAGAATTGGTGCTCTCAAGTGTTCAGAAAACTTTCAAATGTTTTATTTATTCTATCTCAATCAGAGTGTAATTTTATCAAATTAGAAGAAAGACGATAATGTACCTGTAGTTGATAGATCATCTGTTGTGTTATCAGTATCTGTCGAATCCGAGTCCGTAGATAATTCACTTGCATCTGTTGTGCCAGCTGTGTCTGTATGTTCAGTGATAGTGGATTCTAATGGGGTCGATTCTTCAGTGACCGTGGATTCAGTAGCACTAGTTGTATCAGTAGGTGAAGATTCAGTAGCGCTTGATGTATCTGTAGACTCAGACTCAGTAGAACTAGATTCTCCTGTGACAGTAGATTCAGTAGAACCCGTGTTCTCTGTACCACTTGTTTCTTCTGTAACAGTGGAATCAGTTTCTCCAGTAGGGGTAGTGACACCAGTTTCATTAGACGTTGAAACTTCAGTAGAACTTTCGTCAGTGCTAGATGATGTGTCAGAAGTGCCCGTGCTTTCAGATGCCGCTGAACTGGTTGCTTCAGTAGATCCAGTTTCCTTAACATCAGTGGAGCGACTGCTTTCTGTGCTTGATGTATCGCCCTCTTCCGTTGATCCTGTAGTATCTTTGGTAGTTGCTTCAGTTGCACTAGAATCACTAGTCTCATCTGAGGATGTAGAGTCGCTTTCAGTAGCGTTGCTGCTTGCTTCTACCGTTGAGCCTGTGGAATCAGTGTCTTTGGTAGCTTCAGTCGAACTTGTAGCACCAGTCTCATCGGAGGATGTGGAACCGGTTTCAGTAGATTCAGTAGACCCAGTAGAATCAGTAGAGCTTTCATCAGTAGAGGATGTCTCCTCAGTGACACCTGTTGGCGTAGAGCCTGTCTCACTTTCAGTATCGCTTGACGTCGAATCAGTTATTGTAGAAGATGATTCAAGTTTTGTAGAGATGCTTGCAACAAGATCAGGCTCTGTAAAAAAAATTGTTTAATAATTTTTATGAATGGTCAAGTAACAATTTTTCGTGGGAAAGTATGTTTTATGTAAAGGAATAATGCCTATGTATCTTCATATATTGTATATGCTATGGGAGATTCACCAACGAACCGCTATGAAACTTAGGTACCTATTATGCAATAAGTACCTAGCAGTACTTATTCAGTTTCACTCGCTAGGCTTACGTAAAAATAAAATTGGCCCATATATTTTTATTTCTAGAAAAACACGATTTTTTGCTACACCTCTAAGCTCGCTGAAACGTTTAACAAGTAAATGCAAGTAGACCATTCTTTCATTATCACTGCTTACCTAGAGATGGTATTATAGTTGTGAGTGTAGAACCTGATGGTTTTACAGATGTTTCACCAGAACCATCATCATCGTATTCAGTGTGGTACGATGTGTCTGTCGAGGCGCTACTGAACCCAGAGCCCTCGTCTGTCGTCAGGTCATCAGTTGATAACGATGAAACTGTAAGTATTAAAGCTTTATTATCATCTGCTAGTACGGCTTTTCAATCATGAGAAGTAGTTTCTTTAGTTTGTGTATCAAATTAAGTGTTGTTTTTTAAGTTTTTAATTTAGTAAAATTATTAAACTTACATCCGGATCCAGCATCCAAAGATACTTCATGCTCGGCGTAACCTGAAATTAAGGACATTTTTTGTAATTTCTAAGTATATCGTTCATCTACTACAACTTTATTGTATCCTGGTAGATTTCTGCGATTTTTTTATTATCTATCTAAATCTAAACTATAATGCGTTTAAAATCTATTGAAAATGGAAGTATACTTACTAGTCATTGGGGAGTCACTGAGTGCGAGATCAGGCTGGAAAGAAAATAACACGTTAATCTCCATTATTATAAATGCTGATAACGCAAAATTTAAATCGTAATGTTTTGCATTCTTATTGTATCTTTTGCACATTTCTGTGTCTATTTAAGCCATAGCGTTTCAAAAAGACTTTTTAACTTAAGGCTCACCGTAGTATCAGTCAGGTCGAAATCTAAACCGGCCTCTTCCATCTCCACGTCTTCATCACAGTAATCATCGTCATCGTCCATAATAACTGTAGACAGTTTGTCCACTGGCAGCAGATCATCTGAAGGTCAAAATATAGTAGCTTCAGTAGAGTTCATCACATGCAAATTACATAGATTGTGAATAATTATGTAAGTATGCATTTCATTTGGAAAATTATTAATTGGAGTTCCGAGTGTATAAACCATTTTTAAAAGTTCCGTGAAAAATATGGTACGCCCTTTATTCAGGGAATACAGTTATTATTTGAAAATTCTTACTAAAAAAAAGTCAAACACCATCTTACATGGTTGCTAACACTCTTGCGTATTTGGAAACCTCTGGTATTGAACGTAAAGATACCATCAGATGGGCCAAATATATCTGCTCCTATCCTGCTATCCTGCTCCTTCTATTAGAAGTTATGAGGTTTACCTTTATTGCAAGGTCCAGTGTTGCAGAACTGCGTCGAGTCAAGCACAACATCAGCAGGACAGTCGAAGGCCTCCTCATTCCCTCGCAGACACATTACTCGTCTGAACTGCTCCCCTCCACCGCATTCTTTGGTGCACTAGAAGTCGAAATAGACATGTTACCAATAGTAAAACCACCATTACGAAAAATATACAACTATGATAAAATTGGCACTCACCTCTGACCAAGGCCCAGTGAACCACTGCGAGGGACATTTCTCTTTGGGAACAGAGCAAGGTTTGGTGTCATTGTACTTCGGGAGGTGAGCACACTTGGAATCCTCTACTTTTTCCACGCTATCGTCACTGAGCAAGCCGCAGAACACTTTCCTAGTCTGAACTCCATCGCCGCACTCAACGGAACACTGTCGAAAATGAGAAAAACGAAAATATTAACAACTAGAACGCTTTGTAGAATATGGAACGGTCAATGCAGTTTCGACTGCCAACGACACCGAAGACTGGTTCATAAGTCACCAGTAAAGTTTTGTTTTACAAACCTTGCTCCACTGTGTGGCGTACCACTGCACCTCACACGGTGGCAGCTTGGCCTCGTCGCACTCTTCCTGCTCCACTGGACGGTTATGGTACGTACAAAAACTATCATTCAAGACCTGATGTCCCTTCGTCGCGCAAGTTACTGACCGTGTCCTCAATTTTGAAAAGCAGGTGTCGCACTGAAAAGGAAAGTATCAATAGTAAGAAAGGTCAGAGTGCAAATAATGTTCTGCAGTGAAGTTGATATTGCACTTACCCCAGACCAGTCAGAAGTGACCCAGTCCACACCATCGCAGGGTTGTATCATACACTTCTGCTCAACCGCTGGCTTCTCGTCTGTACAGTTCCCGTCACCTAGCACTGTGACGCGGCCATTGATCTTCTGGCGACACACCACCTGTCTCGTCTGCTTGCCCTCGTCACAGAGTTTGTCACACTGAGGGAGGTTTACCATGTTTAGTACTTGCTAGCTGATAATAAGATGATTATTTCTTTATTATCCTGTTTCTAACTTACCGGTTTCCAGTGCCCAACGAACCAGTCGGGACAGGGAGCATCTTCGTTACACTTTTGGAATAACTCAGGTTTCGGGCCCAGTAACTCGAAGCACTCCTTCTCCGGAACTATGGATGCGATGCTGGATAGAAAATATTTTTTATTTTATTTGAATTTGTAGGAAAACGTCACTTTCGCACGAGTCGTTATATGGTAAACGACATAGAATCGGTTGCATGTATTCAGCTGGTCAAATGAAACTGCTAATACATTGTAAATCCTTGGATCGAGTATCCTCTTACCCATTAGCAATGACTTTCTGGCAGGTGACCTCCCGAGACCTGACTCCCCCGCTGCCACACCTCTTGGAGCAGTCTCCCCAAGGTCCTGCCACCCACTGCGCGGGGCAGGGGTCTTGATTACAGGACTGGTTCGTGGGGGGTTTCAGACCCTCGTCACATAAGTTGTTGTCAACCACCTCCAACTCCTCCCTTGATCTGCATGTCACGTTGCGTGTTTGAAAACCTGGGTTGTGATTATAGAAGAAGTTAAAATTTTTTGTTTACTTTTAACACATCGATTTTTTTTGGTTATATTTACTAAATTCAGCAGTCAAGTTAAATTATTATTTTATGACAAACAAAGGGATAAACAATTTAGGAACATAGATGTCAGTGAGATATGAAGGCTTGTATCCTTCATAAGTAGCGGCCATTATATTTTTCGTTAATTTAAATGAAGAATTGAGGCTACAACAAAGATTATAAAAAGCTATCGAACGGCGCCTAATAAAAATATGAAAGCAACATGTACTGCTCTTACGCAATAGTTTTACTCACCGCCGCCACAGGTGGCGCTGCACGGCGTAAACTCTTCATGCACCCAGTTGTATTGCTTGTCAGTGGGAGGCGTAGAGTTGTTGGGGATGCTGTACTCGTATTTGATACCTACATTTACATCTTGAAGAAGAAGCTGTAACAGAAATAACCACGATTGAAGAAGTTTAAATGATAAAAGTGTTGTTGTATCTTTCGATATATACCTATATATAAAGTCTAGTAGTTCTATTGTACTTAGTCGGGTCATAAGTTCTGTCACAAACTTTTGATGTAATAACTTATACGCCTTTTGACAATTATTTAAAAATTATATATGAAATGAAAGGTCATTAAATGTACAATATAATTTTATTTACATTATTCGAAATGCCCTCCCCCATTTTGAACACATGCCCTTAATCTACGCGGCCAGTCATCGATCGCTGCACGCACCACATTCATATCTATGTCTGCCGCTGCTTTAACCAGAGATGCTCGGAGAGACTCCAAATTCGGGTGAGGTTTAGCACAGACTTTTTCCTCCAAATATTGCCATATCTTGTAGTCCAGTGGGTTTAAATCTGGACTAGAAGAGGGCCAGTCTTCATGCCGGATGAAGTCAATTCCACGAGCGATCAACCAGTCTTGCGTACTTCGTGCCTTATGAGCCGGTGCAGAGTCCTGTTGGAATATCCAATATCCAATGCCTGTTCCTGAACATTGTCTGAGAAAGAGGTTCCACTATGTTTGTTAGGACAGTATTTTGATAAACTTCGGCACTAGTTCTCACACCTTTTTCACAGAAAAACACCTCAGTTACGCCTGAATATGAGACTCCAAGCCAAACCATGAATGAGGAAGGGTAATGCCCACGCTGGACCCTCGCAATACGCGCGCTTGCTTCTTCACTGCTGTGGGCATACACCTTATCATTTTGTTTGTTAAAACTTTCTTCAATAGTAAAAATTTTTTCATCCGAAAAAAGAATTTCGCGGTATTTTTTTCCCGCGTACCGTCGTAGCAAAGCGCGGGATCTGTCTAGCCTAATTTTTTTTAAACGCTCGTTCAAAAAATGTCCTGTCTTTTTACGATAAGCTCGTAGTCCCAGGTCTTCATTTAGTACTCTTTTAACAGTGGTTCTGCTTAGCCCCATCTGCAGAGCTAGGATTTTTTGTTTACGTACGGGATTTCGTTCGATTCGCGCCTTCACTGCTTTGATGACCTTATGTGTCCGAACTGTGCGAGGTCGGCCGCTTCTCTTACGATCTTCGAAGCTTGACTCTTCGGTGTATCGTTTGATAGTACGATAAACAAACCGTAACGTTATTTTCAAATTTTGAAGAATATTGAAAATGTCTTTTGGCGCGTAACCACAGCGGTGCAACGCGATAACCGCGATTCTGTCTTCTTTATTCGACCACTCCATATTTAAAAATGAATAAAAAATAATTTCTTTTTTATTTTCTACAAGCGCGAAAGTTCTATTTTTAAAATAAGTCGAAGAATTTCTGGCCAGTAATCGAAAATTAAAAATATAAGGTTTTGACAGAACTTATGACCCGACTAAGTATATAAGTAAAATTGATAGGAAGATACACTTACGGAGAGATATAGAGGTTCTGTGATAGGTCCTAAGCAGCGGAGTTTGTCAGGCGCAGGGAAACCTTGCTGACTGCGTTCGTACGTCCAGAGGGCGCCAGCGATCATGATACTCCTCGGGAAGTCGATGTGGTAGTGGCCGTTCAGGTAGTACGTGCCGTTTTTAGCTCTTAATGCTGCGAATAATTAGTATTATTAATAAGTAGTATTATTGTATTGGTACCCGGTTGAGAAAGTGTCAATATAATTCTATATTGCTAGAAATATTAATTATTACATACCTAAGTAGTTGTTTGAGGGTTCGATTTCCTCAATAATGATAGTGGTGGAGCCTTCAGGAATCAGCAAGATGTCGTTGTACCCTACAATTAAAAGTTGAATTGAATGAATGAATATACACGATTAAAGTTCTATTTAAATAAATAAAAAAAAAAATAAAGGGCATTTATTTTAATGCTCAAGAACGAAGTTTTGAATTCAGAATTCATTGCGTGATGTATCCGTTCGTCTCAAACACGTATTTTTTTGTGAGATGAATTTTTCTCTTTTGTCGGTAATCTGTAAAATGGGTCTCACCTTTTAAGAGATCCTGCGAGTCGAACAATCCCTCCATGGTGTGACAGTTGGTGCCGTTTCCTCTGCACTCCCGACACTTATCCTCCCTCGCACTGGAGCCCAGCATCATGTCACAGCCCACGTGCTGGAATTATGGCGGCACGGTAATACAGTCTCCCCAATACGTGGAGTGGATAGTGACCAGCTATAGTCATGTTGGGAGCGTTACCTGGCAGACTCCGTTGACGCACACGTCGAAGGAGTCTTCATTACACCTGGTGCCGTCCACCACTTGCAGCTTGTGTCGGAAGTAAAACCGCTCTGCATGGGGCATGCAGTTTAACTCGCAAGGGTTTGGGGCCTTCGTGTACGGAACCCAACTGTCAAATTAAATGACGAAATGTATAAAATTTGTACGATAGATAGATAATCCCCCGATTAGTAGGATGATGGTGATGTATGGACTACTTACTTGTACTTGAAACCCCTGAACTCCTTGTCGTCGAACTCCGCACACTGCTCGGCTCTGAAGTCACCCGAGCCGGCGGGACAGTCCTGCGTCTGGCATGAGAAGTACTTCGTGTCGCCACCAGTACACGAGTTCTGTGGTCTGGTCGAGCAGAGAAGATGGTTATCGAGGGTCAAATAATTGATGTAGTCCACTGCGTAGGTCATACTATTGTATTGTGTGACCTTCTAGGATTTACACACAAAACAGAAAGGTGACTTATTCGATAAAAAGACCTTAACAAAATTAAATATTTCCCTTTGACAAGGAAGTTTTGTATGGCCAAAAAAAAGGTATACAAAGCAACGACAAGTCAAAAGTGTCCCAGAAAATAATGTTTTAGATCAATTGCAGAAATTTTGCTGAAAATATCAAGTTGTATCTTACCCTGGCTCTAGACATATTCTCTTTTGGCTGGCTACGCCTCCTCCGCAGGTTCTAGAGCAAGGTGAGATCTCCCCCCAGTCTCCCCAGGGTCCCGACCCTTCCCCTCCGGGTATGACGTAGGATGCAGGTAGATATAGACCGGCGCCTTGCCGCCTGTGTCTGGTGCGGTGTTGGTGAACCTGGTGAAGATAATATTAATGCTATAAAAGGCTATAAACTATACTTTAATGTGCTTATATTTAACTTTGCGAGAGCCATGCTTCGGCACAAATGGGTCGGCTCGACAGGAGTATATCACGGCCTCACAAAAAACCGGCGTATTATAACCACGGCGCGTGATTTCGCCGTGAGAGCGTGGTTACCGGAGCAGGAGATACAATCTTTCCGCTCTCCCAATCCCTCGCCAGTACCTAAATCTTTAAAACCCTAATCTCCATATGGTCGGCAACGCACTCGCAACTTCTCCGTTGTTGCTGGTGTTGATGGACGGGATCGATTGCTTATATGGTAATACGTTTGCTCGTTTGCCGTCCTATCACATAAAATACATATATAAATATAAAAAATATAAAACTAAAGAAAGAAAGATTCTAGGATAACACTTAATTTACACAAACGGTCATAGAAATTAAAAATAAGATCATTTCACATAAACAGCTCCGAAAAATAAATAAAGCTCATATGGACGTGCCACCCGCCGCGATTATTATTTAACTCTCAGTGTGTAAAAGCTCTTAGCAATAAAATGCGTGTCACCGGCGAGAGAAGGTAACATGTTATGACGATAAACAACTTGTAGTGCATTACTGACGCTGCGAGTGTTGCAACGAGGTGCACTGCAGGTGAAGTACAATCGGATGAATGGGCCGGAGTTGGGTAAAGTGAGATGATAAGACAAGGTGTGTTTAGCTAGTACTTTGAGAAATAAACAGATTTTTTTTTAGTTTACTTTATGCAGCTGCAACCTCGTAAGCTTTAGACATAAAAAATTGGGTAAAATAATTAGGTACTGTTTGCCAGACTTCGTGGCAAGGTAAATAATGAGACTGTAGATGGTTAAGGTCTGTTTATTACTTTAATTGCTGGTGCTTATATACTAAGAAGATGCGTGAGATTTTCAGATTTAGCTATCCTAACAAACGTGCAACAATTAACATGTATGTCTTATCTCTATCGTATCTAAGTAATGTAGCGACGTGATAGTGCAGCTACATATACTCCCCCCTTTTAAAAATAATTAACATATAAATTGAAAAAAATTAGTATGTACCTAATTATATAATAACTTAACCTTGCTGATAAATTACATCCTATGCGTAATGTAATGTCATTGTTGCTAATTCGAAGGAAATAAAAACTGCTGCCTTTGTTGTGACGGCGGCGGCAGTCGATGAACTATCCACTGCATTTGTGCTGATTGTTTCTTGCTATTGTTTTCACTCTTCTGTCTAAGGTCTTCAGTATTCCGTAGAGAAGAAGGATGCCAATTGTGATGAGGATTTGTCCAATTGCAATGTTTCTCGTCCACCGTAGCTCTTCCAGGACAAGACTTTTGAGATGGTCGGCTTCATTTTGATTAAGGCAACTGTCGGAGTTATATACGATTTGATCTTTGGAGCTTTGGTTGCCCATTGTTCTCTCGTAGATACTGACGGTATATGATGGTATTTTCAAAATACGGTGAGTATTTAAATGGACTGATTACTTGTGTCAGCAAGTGACGAATCGTACTGTCGGCTTAACCGCCCGTCCTGACTTCGTGATGTACGTGTTCCGCCCGTTGTGATTATTTTCTGAATTTGGCACGTTCGTTCCACTATTGAAGACAAATGCAGGTTTTAATCGGTCTATAGATATTGCTTTTTCATTGTCCCCAATTTTAATGATAAACGTCTTATCTATCCTCTTTGTCACTAGAAATGGTCCTTCGTATGGTGGTGTTAAACTTTTCCTTATTCTGTCACAGCGCACGAATACATGTGAGCATTTGTTGAGCTCGGGGTGAATTGAACATTGTATCGTCGCCAGATTTGTTTCCGTTTACAGCTGACACCTCTGTACGTGTTGAATTTATTAATATCTTGTCCGCGATCTGGCTCATCTTGTTCACATCTATGTCTTCTGTGACTGCTAGAACCGAAGTCACTGATGGTGGCAGAAGCCTCAACCATAGAAGTTTGATGGTTTCGTCGCTGATATTTCCGTTACTCAGGGTCCGCATCTTGCGCAGAAGATGTGATGGTTTCTGGTCGCCGAGATCCATTTCAGACAATAATTTTTGGAGCTGACGTTGGTCTGATTCCTCATAGCAACTGATTAGGCGTTCTTTGATAGCCTTGTACTTTTCTATTGGCGGTGGGCAAGTAATGAGGTCACTAACCTGTATTATTTCTTCTTTTGGCAGTTTTGCAATGACCGTATAGTACTTGTAATCGTCTCCTTGCTTCTGTGGTGCTACTATGGCTTCTAGTTGCTTAAACCATAATCTGGGTTGGTCCCTCCAAAATTCCGGAATACGGGATAAAATGGCGGTTCCGGCTGATATCTCCAAGGCTTCTTGTTGGCTGCTGCTTGATTTGCAGGGTGAATGAGTCATGTTGATTGTTCTTCGTCGGGGTCACCAATTTGCCAGACTTCGTGGCAAGGTAAATAATGAGACTGTAGATGGTTAAGGTCTGTTTATTACTTTAATTGCTGGTGCTTATATACTAAGAAGATGCGTGAGATTTTCAGATTTAGCTATCCTAACAAACGTGCAACAATTAACATGTATGTCTTATCTCTATCGTATCTAAGTAATGTAGCGACGTGATAGTGCCGCTACATACTGAATAGAACTGATTTGTGAATCCAGCCGTGTCCCGCTCGCGTGCTTTGAAAAGTGTGTAGATAAAGCGTAGGTATTCTTGGTCTTTATTTTGATGATGTAATCCTTATAGCGTTCTGGAAATAGTAAAAACCAGAAAAACCAATCTGGAAATCAGAAACCAATGTTCAATTAAAGGACTAATTTACCATCCTTAGCATATCCTAAGCCCGGCCCTCGATCCATACAAAGCGCGGGTATTTGTTGATTAAGTGTAGACAAGGCTGTATGCACGCTGGGTGACAGTTTATTTTCATTTCCCCACTCGAAACTCCACCTATCGGCGACAAGCGGCAACAGGAAACGTGCCCCATTCAAGTTTAATTACTCGAGTAGTGCACACGTATTGACAACATTTATTGAGTACTGAGTAAACTTTAGGTGCGTCAATGCTGTAAGGAATGGAGTTGGGTTTTTGGCTTAACGATTACAATTATTATGATTTCTGAGAAGAACGAGCTAAAAGAGACTTTGATTTGAATGTATCAAGCAATGAGGTTCTTATTCTTATATAAAATAATATTGTTTTGGCGAATGATGTTAAAGAAACTTGTTAAGATATAAATGGTTAGTTCGATGATTAAATAAAGTAATTGATATTCATGATTTATTGCACTGGCGCCGTCGTGGCAAGCGTTCCAAATATAAGATATTACAAAACACACAGTTTAAGAAATGATAAATTCGTATGGTGATCACCAAGTCATACGTACAGAAATAGGACTAAGCTGAAAGGGGGAGGGGTGAGCGGCCGCCCATCATTAGGCGCCAACCCTGATTAGATTTATGACTATTCTGATGTTTTTCTATTACTTTCGGTTAGGGCTGTCACTCATCATTTATAATTTTTTAAGTGTGTTCCCACTCTGTATATCAATTGACATCTAAAATTCTGTCTAAGTACATATGAATGTCTGCATTGGACGTGTTTGTCATAAAGATCCTGCCATGAAATATTAATGCTGTTGTATGTTCTATTAATATCGGTATGCAGCCTAAGTGAGAATATTCCGGGTGTGCCATTATGCTTTGTACTTAGAGGCTTGTGCTTTGTGCTTAGAGGTTTCATATTTTGTGCCATGGGTGAAACAAGATTGCGGTATGATAAAGCTGAATTCTATTTTTTGACTTTATAGATCGAGACTCAGTGTTAAAGCTAATCAAGTTTATGACAGTGGTCTTTTCGAATTAATTTTCGATATAGGCAAATAAACTAACCTTGAGTCATAAAGTAGATTTTGTTAAAAGACAAACTGTATTGTATTTGTCCTCCAATTACAATTTCCCCTATAATATCCAGGTTAGGCAATGGTGTTCTCAGATCGTATTTTCACTAATTCAGATAAAATCTTACAAATATGTATTTTGATGTGAGCAGTCAGCCCTGTCGTTAAAACTGTAAGTAACGCAACGGGCCGGCTCATGATCTCACGCTGTGGCTGACACGAGACTTCGTCAGATGCTGGATGCGTCACTCAGCGGCATCCAACGAAACATTATTCGTGATTGTAATAACGTTACGTTTATTAGTTTATGACTGTTTTAATTTTAGTGATCGATGAACTGGTTTATTACCCTTGTAGTTATGAAGAAGCCAGTTTTGAGATACGGGTGGTAAAAATTTGGTCCTTAGAGTACGGAAGGACCAAATGGCCTATGCTTATTTACAATAAAAACAGACTTAATATAATATTAGTTATATCTTCAAAATATTGGTAACAAGTAAATCTAAAGCAAATTCTTTTATAGCTCATAATTTAAAATCATTTATCAAACAATAGTATGCACAAATAATAATTGAAACAGCTGTGAAACACTATGTAATAAATCTGTATCAATAACTTGATCATAATAAATTGTTAGATGGACAAAAATATTAAAACAATGCATTTTTTATTTACAGAACTCATCTATTGTTATGTCGGCGGCCGTAAATGTCTGGTGGCTAATGAGATGTGATGGTCGATGATTGAAATATAGTTGGCGGGGGCTGATCGTGGTCCTTGGAGTCGTAAAGTATGATGCTTGCTCGAGCTCATGGTCGAGCCGTCTGCGACCCAATGTCAAGGCTACGGCGGTCGACGATCTGTGCTCCTTAGCATCGGGTCGGATTTGTTTCGACAATTGTTTCATAATTATGATATTATTGTATTTGCTAAATTTTAGATTTATGAGTTCGAATTTAGCGCGTTTACGATGACCAACGACCATTCTGGTTTGATAATGATACATCACCACCTAGCCAAGTATAAGAGGATCTTACAATTTCTATTTTAATGGGATAGGTCAGCAAATGAGCAGACGGATTACCTGGTGGTAAGCAATCGGCGCCGCCCATGAAGATCCGCAACACAAAAGGAGTTATGAGTGCGCTGCTGGCCTTTTGGGAATAAGGGTTCGGATATTTAAGGATTGGGCAGGGATGGGGAGAGGAAAAATGATTGGGCCTCCGGTAACCTGACTCACATAGCGAATCACAACGCTGTTGTTGTTTCACGCCGGTTTTCTGTGAGGTTGTGGTATCACTCCGGTTGAGCCGTCGGTCGACTGACCCATTCGTGCCGAAGCTTGGCTCTCCCACACTTTATGTTGGAGAATTTCTCTTAAAACATTCTTAATTTCGTTTCAAACAAGTGTGTCTACTTACATTGTGTGCGTAATGGTGTCTCGAAGCCGTCCATGTTATACAATTACTTAATACGATGGCTGCTAGTAGCAGCGATCTGAAACAAATAAACAATATGATTAGGTATTTGCCTAATGAGTGTAAAACAGAGAAAGCTTGTTTCATTTTTTAAAAGAAAGATCAATCGAACAATTTAAATTTGTTTTATCTACGGCCACGACTAAACATTAGGTACTATGTTAAACTGCAACCGGGTAAAACAATGGATGATAATAAATAAAATCATCATTATCATATGATTTCCGGTCACTGCTGGAAATAGATATTGCTATTAGCCAACCTAATCATCAATGTCACGTCAATAACATCCAGCCTTTAGAGAAGGATAAACTTAACATATAAAAAACAGCTCATTGAGGACAATAAATTACAGAATTCATTTTGAATTTTAAATTAAAAGTAAGTTACTAGAACGAAGATGGTACGTGCTTTCGATCTTTACTTATGAAGATAACTACAATTTTTAAATTATTTAAGTAGGATTTTTGTGTTAATAAATGTTTATGTGTTATTACTATTACTATTAGTTTGTATGTAGAGGTAATCTATGGAACCGCTGGTCGGATAGCCAAAATTCTTTCACTGATAGATACCTACAATATTCCTGAGTGCTATAAAACATCATGCTACGATTAAATGGAGCCGAGCAGCGGGTTTAAACACGCTAGAGTAGCTAGTGTGTTATACAATTAAGTCAAAGTCATAGTAAAAAAATATTACAAACTGAGTGTAACTACAATGTTGATGTTACGTTATCATAAAGTATTTAAGATAAGTATAGCAGCCTTTTGCAAGCATTGCATTAAATATCATCCTAAATCAGCATTACTTACTTACATTGTAACTTTCTTAATTATTTTCTAGAAGTATTAAATTACTTAGGGCCGATTTTTCAATGGTTAGATAAAAGTTACCTGGGGAATAATTATGATGCTTTCGCGTCAGAATGTTTACATAAGACAGTGACAGCAACAATTTTATTTCTCAGATAACATTTATCTGACTATTAAAAAATCAGCCCTTACAATACTTACTTAACTGAATTTTTAGTGTTAATTTTAAGACACGTAAAAATTCTTCTTTCAATATTTTTTTACCATATATTTTGAAATACAGAAAGTACCTTTAACATTTATAAAAGGAACAATTTATAAGATGTAATAGGACGTTAATAAAAGTTTTATCTATGTTGTCATCTGTCGAACACCGAAACGTAGATAAATATTGTTGATAAAGGACTCAGGCGGCTAACTGTACCATCGTGTTACTATCGATAATATCTCTATTACGTAATAGAACAAGTTACAGACGTCAGCGGGGTTCTATGCATTCCAGATATGTTGGTTTATTTTGAGTTTAGTTCAAGCTAACTCCTACCGCGGCTTCTCCCCGTGGTATGTTGATAAAAAGCAGCCTTAGTGTAAATGAAGGTTATCACCTATATTGTATAGACCTTTCAGTCAAATCAGTCTACCCGGTTTTACGTGGAAGAATAACACACATATTTAAATCCATACTTTCTGACAAATCTCATATTTATAATATAAGTGGGATAGGATTTGCTTTAAATATATATTGTATATTAGTATTTTAGTTGTTACTCTACACCGTAGTTCGTACCTTAGTTCGTATATTTTTAGGCAAATATATATTATGAATAGTTGAATAGTGATTTACTAGATAAATTAAGGTGTAGGCCAAAATTTGTGGAAATTTGGAATATCGAAATACAACTACAAAAATACTATAAAAAATCACCCAAAAAAGATATACTTAAGTAAATAAGTATACCAATAATAACACCGCCGAAATTCCATGACTCACGCTTTCAAAACTGAATCGGATCCCACGGGACTCCGAACCTAAGGACCGGGATGTAAAGAACGAGTTAATTACCATCCGTTGCCAAACAAAGGCAGGTTTATACCGACAGTTAGTCAGTTACACCAGTTTAATTAACGCAGCTGTAATCTGAGCGGGAATCACGTATCATTATTACGCTTTTAATACTATTAATTGGTGAACTCGAATTACTTTGTGGACCATGTGGAAATGGGAACGAATGTGGATCACGTGGTCCTTAGGTTCTTTTTTCAAATTGAGAGAGTGATTTCTAGAGTGATTTCTGTGGTTCGAGTAATCTAATTCGTGTGTGACAGATTCTTCAGTGCAGTAGAGTTAACAGGTGATGTGTATCAAATTTTAGACATAACATTTCTAATTAACTGACTGTACGCTTAGTGCGGTGGCTGAGCGACTGGCTCCCGTGCAACGTGCCGCAGGTTCGATCGTCCCGCACGGAAAAACTCTTTGTGTGATCCACAAATTGTGTATGTGAAATTGTATGTTTGAAACCGCACTCACGACACAGGAGAAAATACTAATGTGAGGCAATTTAAAAAAAAAAACAGTTGAAGATTTGAGATCAGCCTCAGTAACTCCTCATAATTCTTAAGTTCATTTAATCAACAGTTCAATTAACATCATGACAAACTGGCTAGCGTATCTACATCACAATTCGTCGTCAAACACTAGGACATTGAAGGTTGATCTCAAAAGGACCAACTTCCGTGCTACTATGGGTAACACTTCATAAGTTAGGCTCCAAGGACCACGCACCAATTTGGATATAGCGATGCAAATGTGTCCATTGATGTCACGAATGCACGATTACATATCAATAATGAGTCATAAAGGTAGTTAGGTGTCGCTAAAAAGATTTTAAACCGATTCAACATCCGGTACATTATATATGTTAATGTTGGAGGATATTCTGATATTTTGAAACTGCTAACATATAGCAGCACAAAATATTTATTAATCCACAAGCAGTACGTCTGGACTTAATCGGAATTCGTTGTAAGAAGTCTTCCATCTTTGCCGATCATCTTCTTGTATTATCTTCATTCAAAATAAGAATCCTTTTTTGAAAATACAAAAGCAGCAAAAAACAAAATACGATTTTCTGTTATTTTTCATTCCAGATTTTTTTGGATTAGTCTGTACTTTCATCATCAACGTAGGTCGTGAATAGTGGTGAATTTCTGCTGGTCTTTTGAGCTTTCTTACATACATACCTAAGAGGTTTTTAAAATTCTAGGATAATCGCAAATACCTACAACATTTTTTTTATTTTCCTACCACATGGATATATTCGGTAAGTCATAATTATTTTGTATGATTAGCAAAGTGCATTGATGCGGTATGAATAATAATAATATTATATTATAATAATAGATACTTATGCATGTATTGTTTTGCATTTTTGGTCTTCTGGTTAGGTTAACCAAATAATTGAATGAGGTCAAACTCTGTTTGTACTTGACGGATTAAGTGCAGGTATCTAGGTATATAATTAGATACATATATGCCTAGTTTTTTTAAAGGTAGGTTTGAGTAGTAGTAATATTTGTAGTAGTTTCGAGTACTTTTGTGTTTTGTGATGTTTCTTTCCAGTTTCTTATGACACGAGCATTTCAAAATGTAATAAGTATTAGACAATGTATTTACAAAATTTTAAAACATAAAATTGTAAAATCTACAAGCCGTAAGTATTAATGAAAAACTCAATAATACTTCAAATTATAAAACATGAAAAGTCTCTTTAACATTTCTCTCAGAATTGAACTAAAAGGAATTCTAAAAATATTTGAATAAACATTACTTCTTCATTTTCTTTTAGATCATTCAGCTGCGAATTCTTTGTAAGTACTAAACAAATGCTGATGGATAACAAGTGGAATATAAACAATAAGGTTAACACTCCAAGTCAAAGGGAACCGCGAAACTTCGATCTTTGCCAATAAACAGTCGCACGCGCATGATTTGTTAGAGTAACGACCCAATGAAGTCATTGCTGAAATGTTCGCGGGTATAGAAGTGGAAACATATTTTGCAATAAATTACTTTTTTAATAGTTTTAGTTGTGGAAGGAAGCCATGCTTTGGTACAAATGGGCTGAGTAAATACTTTATCGGAGTTTACCTGAGACCAAGTCTCCCCCAACTATTCCCAATCCCAGAATTTCTAACCACGAAAAGATTGCCACGTTTATTCTTTACCATCAGGTGATGCGTTATCTCGTTAACTGACCTCGTATCCCATAAAAAAGGGATTTTCTTTGCGCAATGCATACGTTATAGACATCTACCATTAACATTAGAACCCTTCTGCATTATACCTACTTTTTGCCAATACCATCAGGTTCCACGTAAACTGAAATTCACTGAATATCTTCATAGGTAGATAACGTGTAACAAAAGCTAAGGAAAATAGATAGGAGGTTAGTGTTGTACTAGTCTATAAGCTTATGTCTACAATTGTACAAACTGTATGTGCTTGCGCAATTCTCTCTATATTTCTCTAAACGCGAAGTGTTGCGAGACGTCAGTACACAAACAGTCGCACATCTACACAATAAATACAAATAGAGACCAGGAGACCAGGAGTACATAACAGCTAACTATTTGAACTTAAACATTGTAGCGTAAAACAAACGGCTGTCTACAAACAGTGGATTATAATCGACTGCAGCGCCCTCTTATTCAAGTTTTGTATTATTATTTGTTCTTTTTTCAAATTTTGGTGACATTCTTGTGGCCAATGTGAAGTAATAGCCAAGATGGCTGATAGCCAACATTGATTTACATAAATAAGTAATTACACAATCATCTAAGTATCAGTTACTTTCGTGATTATTTAAGTTGTTTTTTAGCGACAACTAACACAAAAAAATAAGTCACTGTCCAAAATTCAAAATGAAAAATCGACTAGTTGTAATAAAAGGGATAGTAGCAAAAAAGAATGACAGTTACTGTATGAATCTTAGTGGTTTGCTAAACAGTTAAACAGTTTTGCTAAACAGTTTGTTGAGTAAGAGGTCGCGTGTCGCAGTTGTGTCAGTGATTGTATGCTGTCACCTTTCTTTGATTGGTTTCTAGTATTTGTATAGTCTACTGTTTTTGGGTCGGATTTAGGGTACAAGAGTTATTGGAATTGTATTTTATAGAATAGTATATTTTTGTGCTTTTGCTGTTTGCTATTGCTTGATTTTTGTTAAATTTATGTAAGTTTTTCATAATGAAATGATTAGGTTGAAACTTGAAAAAAAAATTAAAGAGTCCCACTTTTTTATTTATAAGTTAGAAAACGTAATATGCTCCCACTTTGGAAAGGATCTTATTTTGTTCGTAGTCCAATTAATAAAAAACATTTTAAAAAAGTAGTCATTGACTATTTTCCTATAAAGAAAATATATGATACTTACTGAAAGTCGATAAAAATATTCTAAATTTAAAAGAGGCTAAGTACGCCTCTGTGTTACTTACCTAGGTGTAAAGTTCGTTTGTTATAACATCTTGGTAAACATTTAATTGCGGTTTTCAAGAAAATCTAAGTCTTGTGAATGTCGTAATTTCAAAATATTATTATAATGATATAGAACGAACACTGTTAATTTTTTAGCACCACATCATTTAAGTTAGTATAATAACAGCTACTGTCTTGTACCGACTAAATTTTTACTACATTAGATGATACTAGGTATATGCATTTTAAACTGGACTACCATCTTCCTCATTCCCTTTCACAAACTAAATAGCCACAATTAATACAAAAAAGACATTTCACCGACATCCTAGCTAACATCCTGAAATCCGAAACCACTTCCTAGTAATCAGCAGCGGGCAGCAAATTGTCAGTGTTGGGCTACACATCCGACATTGTCAGCAATGACACGCCATCCGACCGACACGACATAGCGCTGCGGACATGTGTCAGAATTTCATGCTGAGAAAGCTTAAGTTGCTACTTCAGAGTAGAATTATGTATTTATTCATTTTAATGGTGATTTGAAGCAGCTTCAGGTTACATGATAAACTACATAGAAACTGAACTAAACTCTCATAAAGGATGTAAGGCAAATCGTTGAGAATTCTCGGGATATTTTGAAAGGCTGGGCTGGTAATGTGCACGATATTTTTTTTTGTTTTTGTACTTTTTTATATTAATGGTTACTCAACATTAGAATGTTCATATATGTATATAAGATTTTTACATACACATCGTTTCCCAACCGCCGCGTCAACTGTGCAGTGATTTAACCTGCAAAATAAGACCTGCTGCCTGGTAACTTATTAAGGCCTTTTTTCATTGTCAATTTTATTATGCATTTTATACAACAAATAAAGGTTTGTGCATTTGACCACCAACTTAGACAATTGAAAACGATAAAGATGTCACCACTACTACAGAAGCGCTCTCTGCAACATACGACATCGCTAACATAGGCATTTTCAACACGACTCCCGTGCAATAAAGTAACCGTTAAGCGTCATTTACATGTACGTGCGCTAGAGGCCGCCACTGGCGCATACATTTAATTTCGCCATGATATCACTATGACAGTACGCCTAATAATAAACTGTAATAAATTTTATCGAAGCCTTATCGAATATTAATAAGTACATACATAGACTGCGATTCTATTGTTTTGTGGATTGGATGAATGTGTTGCGAATGTGGACAGTATGCAGTTTGTATGCTGAAGCTTCTGTCGCGAACATAACTCACTGTACTATTGACGTGTGAACGCTGGGAATTCGGTTTTTTTAATACGTACTGTAAAATAAAACGCTGTTGTTTCCGTTTTGAATTGTGTTAAAATACTCAACGCCCATTTAAATGGGTCTTTATACGCGTACTCCTCATACGCATTTCATGGCATTCGATAAAAAAAAAAACTATTTTTAAAAACTTTGTTGTAATTAAAAACTCTTTTGTACTTATTAATGTCAACCGTAATCGACGCTTTACTAATTTTAATTTGCAGTTACTAATCTATTGTCATGACTAATCATAATTAGTATGCATATTATTGTTTCATTGTAGTGGTCAGTGCAATAAATAATTCACAATTGTAATAGCATTAATGTTACAATAAAGAAACAAAAGTCTACGATGCTTAAAAATTCTCAATAGTTTTCCATTAAAAGTTTATTTATGCGAATGTTAAGTTATGTAAAGAGGCGTGATGCAGATGCGGTGCGCGCGCGCCGTTTCCGAGACCCGCCCGCCCGCGGAGTCGACGCCGGCGCGTCTGCGGACTAACGATTAGCATTCGCACGGCAATACGCTAAAAATAACCGTTAAATAATCACAATGTTCAATCGATTAGAACTTCGACGCCAGACATTTTTTGTTTCGTCGCGCGTTTTTGGTGTTTAGATGGCGCTGATAGCGTTTTTTGATAGTATCGCGTGGTCTGGCGCATGTACAATAACGCTTCCGTCTTTTAGTTTATTTGGAATGTTATTGTATAGGTCGTAATAATAGCGACGTCGTAGATGGTTTGTATTGAATGCAATTGATGCCATGTCTCGGAATTCTTTAAATAAAATAAATGCTTGACTATATGAAATGTTTTTTGTGATCTGAAATGTCTGAATATACGAAATCACATAAAACAATTAAAAAGTGAGTGTAAATATATGGCTTTTTGCCCGTGATATCAGAAAATCTCAAAAATGTCTTAGGCAACCATCATCAAAGTGCAAATCATAGTTGTGTGACTATTTGCTTTGCGTATGTTCCTCGTTGACCCGGCAAACAGTTACTGTGTTTGCGCTGGCCATCGAAAGCTTTCAACCTATTAAGGTACACAAGCGCTCCTCAACGACACTTCTGCGTGGCCTGATTACTACAATACATTCAAGCTATAGTACTATTACAGTACCTATTAATTAATTTGGGAACTCCATGTTTTTTTATGAAACTTTTAATATTTTCTTTAACGTATAAGAGGTTTGTTTCCACAGAGTGTGGTAGGTAGCCTATTTAAGCCACTTAATCCCTAGCATGTTAATTAAAAGAATTAGAATCTATTTTTGGCTAGGCCTATTATTATTCACAAGTCGCTATTTATAGAATACTTGAACCCAAAACACTTAACACCAAGACCGTTTCAAGATTACTGTTTAGATCATCCCAAAAACTAATGAACTGTCAACGTCCTCAGAATCCACTTATTGTTTCGCTGCCTTGATTATATTAGCGTTGACATCGATTTGCTAATTGAACTCACACATACGCGTTTTAATTGAGACAATTACTATTAATGGCTTTCGCTAAGTCGCGCGTATTAATCTCCATAATCTTGGTTTCTTCGGTGATATATTTTAGTTAACAAGACAGCTATTGTTGTGGTATTTGATTAGAGAAAGCCGACAAATCTTGTTGATAGAAGTTGACAAATGTTGACAAACTATTCAATTTAATATTTTTAGATAAATAATTAGTTATAATTATGTAAAATGTCCATGAGAACACTCGGAGGGGAGGGATAATATGCATTTGTATTTTTTCCATTTCCCAGATAATAATAATAATATCAAACCTACCAAGCAATCGCTACCAGGAAAGCATAAAGCTCAAATACGTATCATTGCGAATTCAAAATACGATTTCTAATATAAAAATTCTCTTGTTACGTGTTGTTTCCCTGGTACTTTGTTATAATGTTAGCCATTTTGATGCATTTTATTTATTTTATTTAGGTGAGACGTTGCGTTAGGTGGTATCGTTATAAATAAGTTTACTTAGTACAAAATGAATGAGGTGTGCCAGTGTGACAATGATTTTTGAAAGTTAAACGCCTACATGCTTTTGTTCTGAAATCTTTGTGTCATATTTCGCTACTATCTGCTACGCCCCAGCCATTTACAATAGCGTTTCTTTCTACGAATAGAAATAGATAAGTTCCTACTTACTAAAAAAGAAAGTTAGTATTGTGTCTAGCTTAGTATTTTAATTAAAATTACAGAAAAAATAAAAAGTTTAATAGATTGATGAATTGCAGAATTAATTTAACCATTTTCCTATTATGAACAAACCAAATTTCTCACGATAAAAGTGCATTGTCACAATATATAACTTCGTTTCTCTTCCAATTTACCGTTAAATACTCAAAAACATAAAGCCCTTCCATACGGACAGGTGACAATTTGACAAATCTCTTTATAAAAAGATCTTTCCGAATTAAAATCGCATTCAATATCATTAATCTCATTCAAAACGTCTGTCATGCGATTTAATTCGCATTTTATAATGAAGTTATCTGATCAGTTCGTGTGAAGCCCACTCGTCAAGTGGCGTCATCGTCATGTGTCGTACGCAAAATTAAAGGACTGATGAGTTCATTGTTACACGGATTATGTAAAACGTGGAATGGATATTCCACGACATTTTTAGATAAAGTGCTGCTAAAGTGAGAGCATCGGAAAATGAAAATGATTTACATAGTCGCCTATTATAATTTATAGCTAATAATTTAAAATTATATCAGGGAAAGCCAGGCACATATTGCAGTGAAAATAACTACTCGTGTAAGCAATAAACATTGTGATAACACCTGCTTTTAATCACAATTGAATCATCGGCAGTATAAAGAGTAAAATTAAAAATGGCGTAAGTTGTGTATCGTTTGAAAACAACACACGCGTTAATAAAAACAAGCCATTAATAAAAATACTGTCGAATCTATTTTCTAAAACATCTCTAAGTGAAAATCTAAGGTGAATGACCTTGAAAATTGTCTTAAAACAGTTTTCTTTTTAAATCTTAATGAAAGATAGACAAGTATAACAAACAAAATACTGCTGAATGGTATTTCTATTAAAAGTTGCTATATATTCTAGTCAAAACGCTGCAGATCATAAATTTTTTAAAGAAAATAAATTGGAGTGGATATAAAACTGTATGGGTTTTGGCCAGCCCTGGTTTAAGTCGGTGATTGATTGCATATCCAGATTTTTAGTGTTCCTACGCGTTCACCCACGGCTGCGAGGTGAATGTCTTCGACTTGCGTTAGTGCCTAACATAACACGGTCGTGAATCTATGAGAATATTGCCCCGGGGCTATTTAGTGTTGCCTGATGACAAATCCAATGGTTTTTACATCTAAACTTCGTTTCGTTAATACTTTTGCAAACATAATTTTAGCGTTTCATTTAGTTAGTGTAAATGTTTACGATTGTATATTTTAGGTAGCTCTAGGATGTCTGCATTGAGTTTGAATGTTTTCTAGTTTATATTAATAATATAAGAATCTTTTAAACAAAGTCTAGTTAGCTATCTACCTCTAGAACAACTTGGAACTCATTTAACATAACAATTATATTTTGAATTTTTACGCATTTTTCTCTTCTTCATCTTTTTAGTTTAGACTATCATAATAATTTAAACATGTATTTTTAATGAAGGTATATCTATGCATCTATAAAAACTTGTGATTGTTATTGTTACTGTTTCTTTTATTATTTTTCGTACGGTAACAGCAGAGTTGGCAAAGGGCGCGGTGCGATCGTAAACGCCCTGCGTTTTCGCGCTAAAAACATCAAAGAAAAATAAACATTCAAAAAAAGAACTGTACGATTCTCAGCTGTTACTATGGTCGAGCATAAACAAAAAATGGTTTTTAATTTAATGACTACCTAAGTTTATGGTCATTGTCATACACTATTTTGTAGCTGTGTCATATTTTTTTAAATTGTTTGTTGCAAAATAAAAGTAAGTTCTCATATCGAATTTGCTTGAAGATATGGTGAATTCGTCCGTGAAATAGGTAGCGAAATATATGTAGGTTATTTAATGTTTTTGCCCTGTCCGGAGTCAATTTATTATGGTTTAGAATCTAGATTAAATTGATTTGTGTAGAAAATAATTATTGTCATGTCTAGTAACACAAAGGAAACCAATTTTATTTAATTGCAGTCTCAGTTGATTTTTCGATAGTAACATTTAATAAAGACATTTAAAATGATGCATGGTGGCATGTAAAGAGAAATAAACTTTATTTGTTCACATTTAAAGTTTCTATTTCTTAATCTTGAATAAAACCTATCTGGTTTCGTTGTCCATTTTCAGACACTTTACAGTTAGTCTAGATAAATAACTAATTAAAAAATTTTAATTACTTGTCGTGTTGAATATCAGTGTCGTGTTCCGCGTACATTTGATATGCGTTTCTCTAATGTTTCAATCAATAAAAATCGATTCTTACCAAGTGTCCACAGACAGAGTCATTACCACATTTTAAAAGCAAGTGGTTAAAACAATTTTAACACACAAAAGATTTATTATTTTCACGCATATGCATGAGTTCTTCCTTTTATAAATTCTTCCATTTCTGGTTACTGACAGGACAGATAATGTGAATAAAAGTATAGAAAACTGAATTTTGGCCTGTTTTCATCGGCATAAGAAGGTTTGGACCAGGAGAAGGAATATGGGGTTTTTAGTCAACTTAAAGTCTAACAATCATCTAGGGCGATATCATTAGATGAATATAAAAAAAAAACTCTCCACAAAAAAACAAAAGGGGTACGTAGCAAGCGCAACTGAAAATTTTAATGTATCATGGAAATATTTCCCACAATTTTACTAAGAACTAGAAAAAACCAGATCAATCTGTTTAAAGCTTGTAAGTATTGCTTTTGCTTAACTTGTTCTATGTGTATCTGCTGTGTGATACCAATCCATGGCCTCAAGTTCGTCAATCATAAAATATGCAATAACGTCGTGTGATTGGTCTATAAATTGTACAGATGTTCAACTTTCGATTTTTATTATAAGAGGACAATTGTCAATACTTTAGCGTCCATCTATGGGTACATTCACATCTTTTACGATTGAGTGGTTAAACTTTATGGCCTGTAGTGTACTTGACCTATGAAAGAAAGTCTTATTGTGGCTTTCGTGTGTGTTAAAAGATGAAATAGTGGAGTCAGGGGACATGTTTTTATATGTAACTAGCTCTTACCCGCGGCGTCGCCCCCGTCATTTGACTACCTACTCTACTCTACCTACCCTACTCTAACTACCCTACTCTACCTAACCTTCTCTGCCTTCCCTACTCTACCTTCCCTACTCTACCTCCCCTACTCTATCTTATCCTATGTCTTTCTCCCAGTTTTTAGCTACCTCCCCACGAATTTTCAGCCAAATCGGTTCAGCCGTTCTTGAGTTATAAATAGTGTAGGTAACTAACACGACTTTCTTTTATATATTGTAGGTATACATAGATATAATAAAGTCATCTTCGAGACTATAGAGAGAATAAAGTCGACTTTATTTTAACTGGTGATTTGCTTTTTTGGTTTTTACGGTGTTTATTAGGTTAGCTAGCTATTTTACTTATTTTTTAAACATATTTATCGTCCATGGACATTCGTACCAAAGAGTACAAAAGCGTTGCCGGCCTTTTATGGGCTGTTAGAGTTTTAGGGATTAAGGATAGGGGGAAAGATAAAGAAAGTTTTGTTTTACACAAGTATTCAATGAGGTCGTGGTAGGTATAATTCCGAAATAATGATAGCTATCAAATTCTTCAGCCAGGGTTGCGGGGTAAGCGCAATGAGGCACCGCGACCTCGGCCGAGAGCAGGAGAAGGAACAGGGGGGTTTTTAGTCAGTAAGAGTTTGACACTCCCTACCGCCCGGCCCTGGGCGGGAGAAGTCATTTGATGATTTTCCCCTTACAAAAAAAAGCTATCAAATTCTTCTACAGTTAAACTCCATTCAAAAGTTGTCTGGAAGAAATTTCTTTTATTTAAGCGATAAGACCGCCAATTGTACTGGCTTTTGCGTTTTTGTTTCCTATATTTTTTAATATTATGGTGTACAATAAAGTATATGCATGTAATATCATGTTGAGAAGCGAGCTCCTTAACCTCCGGGCCACCACGACACCTTGACCTACGCATGAGGATGTATGTTCGAAACCTTGCAAGTACCAATGTGACTTTTGCCGAGTTGTATGTACTTTCTATGATTATTTAGACACCACTGACATTCGGTGAAGGTAAACATCGTGAGGAAACCTAGACTTATAATTTCTAAGTTTGAAATCGCCAACCCGCATTGAGCAAGCGTGGTGATTAATGCTCTAACCTTCTCCGTATGAGAAGCCTTTGCTCAGCAGTGGGCACTTATAGGCTGATGATGATATCATGTTAATTAGCTGAATAAAATTGTTGATGTAATAAATAACGCTATATAGTTATAACAATGGAATGAACTTTAAATAATCTTATCACCAAAGATATCATTTGCAAAAATCATCCTAAACAATAGAATAATATGTTAGACACAAGCTTCCGTCGAATACTTTATTGCTAGCCTCTTTTAGGTCATCATAAAATGACAACATATTATGTAGATTCGGTAGGTGACATATAGGTGACGTACATATGTATGTTTCTATACCAGTGAAGCTGTGGGTGGCAGGTTTAGCGGTAAGAGCTTAGTCCGTAAGAGATTTTGAATACGTACCTATCTAATATGTTATTAATAATATTTATCTACTAGCTCCTCTCGCGCGGTTTCACCCGCTGCTCGGCTCCATTTAATCCTAGCGTGACGTTTTATAGCCTATAGCACTCAGGAACATTGTAGCTTTCTATAAGTGAAAGAATTTTGGGAATCCGTCCAGTGGTTCTAAACATTTCCCCCTACATACAAACTTACAAACATACAAATTTTACCTCTTTATAATATTAGTATAGATAGGAATAGGTGCTTCAATACGAATTCGAAACTCTGTAGGTTTACGTTTAGCTTGACCGAACATTGTTACTGGATGTTTAAATGGCTTTAAATCAAGGGTCATTTTTGAATATCATTTTCATCAAATTGCAATATCTTGTCAGTGAGCCAAAATTCCATCATATCGTGGCAAACAGTAGCTAGAAAGAAATATGTTCATTTATTCTTAGGGACCTAGTCCCGTATTTTGACTAAGGACTCATGTCACCTAATAGTATGCAAACTGTGCCGACACCACTGCATGGCAACACTGAAGAAGTTAAAAGTGCGTTGCCTATCGTGGGTCGTTATTGATTTGAGATTTTTTTAATGTAATGGATCGGCAAACCCACAGACTGATTACCTGAGGGTAAGCAATCAGCGCCGCCCATGAAAACTCGCAACGGAGTGAGTTGCCGACCTTTAAGGGTTTACGGATTTGGAGATTTAGGGATTGAGGCGGGATTGGGGGAGAGGAAGGATTGGGCCTTCGGTAACCTCACTCACACGGCGAAACACAACGCTGTGGTTGCTTCACGCCGGTTCTCTGTGAGGCCGTGGTATCACTCCGGTCGAGCTGACCCATTCGTGCCGAGGCATGGCTCTCCCACACTTAAACATACATAGGAAATGTTGATATCATGACATTGATATGGAGGGTGAGGGTAGGATTAAGTCAATTGCTCTATTCTTATTGACAAGTCCACACTCTATCCGTACTTATAATAATTACCTATAGAGAGAAAGAAAATTACTCGCCGTTTCGACTGGACAACACTAAGAATTAACTAAACCAATTTTTTTATTATTGAAATGATTACTATTTAAGGAGTAATATGGTAATTGTTATCCAGTTATTCGACAAGATTAATATTCTAGAGAAATCTTATAAAAATAAAAAAAAAAAAATTGTTATTTGTATGTTTGTAAGTTTGTATGTAGGGGGTAATCTTTGAAACCGCTGGCCGGATTGCCAAAATTCTTTCACTAAATAGATAGCAACAATGGTCCTGAGTGCTATAGTGCCTTTCTTTCTTTCTTTCTTTCTTTCTATAGTCTATAAAACATCACGCTACGATCAAATGTAGCTGAGCAGCGGGTGAAACCGCGTGTGAGTAGCTATGTGTAACATAGCTGTCTAATACTTATCCGAGTATTATATTTTTATTCTGTATACGCTAGGACTTATAAGTTTCTCTTAGTAACACAAAAGCTGTGAAAGTCGGACAGCGTGGCGTGTGGGTGACAAACTGACGATCAATCCTAAAATTGTATATATGAATAACAGTCGAAGCTTTATTTGTAGAATTGATTTATAGCACTCGTGAAACTAGGCTTAACTTTTATTGCTATGTTGCGATATTTAATACCTAATATTTAAAATGACTCCATATTGGTATTTTAAAACTGTGGTAAGTATTAATGGATTCTTATTTGCTAGTTTATTTGCTTTACATTAATTTAAATTAGTTTATTTTGTTATAAAAACGTTGCCCCATACTAGGATTTTCTCCTGTGTCGTGGGTTTATAAAACGTTTGCAAACATAAAATTTCATGTACCTACACATCACACTCAGACTCTGAAAATGTTGTTCCGAGCGGGACTCGAACTCGCGACACTTTGCACAGCAGCCAGTTGCTCAGCCGCTGCGCCAACCGTGCAGTAAATTTTATTTGTAAGAGATTCGTTAGAGAGGAAATACGCCCATATTCCTTGGTGACATTGACAAAATTTGTAAATGGAAATTCCCAACAATATCACCGAATGAATTCACGAAGTCTGATTCATCAATATAAATACAACAATCACGTTCATAAAAGTATAAGTACCTAGTGTCAAAACAAAACTATATTAAATTTAAATAGTGACATCTGACTTCTGCAATTCTGAGAAGAAACAAAATGGTTTAAGTCAGTAGCAGATGCCCTGCCAGTAGCTATCATTCCATCCAGGACGGGAGAAGTAATTTGATGAGATTCCACCCTCAACCATTATTCTAAGAATTATTAAGGCTTAAGGTATTTTATATGTATAAGTATAACCACGATGCAGGTTTTGGATAGGTATTTGAAATAAAAAATCTTTGGTGCGTTTAAAATAATTCGCTGTTTATTAAGGAAAATAAAACAGTGTTTTTTATTTAGTTATTATTTTTCTGTAAGGCTCAGACCCTATTAAATGATATACGTAACATAGTTGTTGAAGAGTGGGTGTTTGACTACACGTGTGACTACCCCCTCGGCGATTAAAAGTCGTGATGTTATGGTCATAATGAAGAGAATGTAACACGAACTCTTGTCGCTAACTGTACCTCCTACACATTTATCCAGTCCTGGTATTGTTGTCCATACAATGAGAGAACTGATGAAATTGTTGATAACTTTTACAATACTCAATTATAGTCGTAGAGTTGTTCATGTATTTATAAGTTTAATAGGAACTGAACGAAAATACAGACGGTTTTTACGATTTTATACTAATAAAAATTTTAATACATGGTCTCTATGTAAATGAGACAAATCTCTTCTCGTAGATACGTAATCTCTATCATATGCCATTTATGAAAAGACAAATAGCTCGCGGTTTCTAAGCGATTACTACATGACATCTACGCAGGTACTACGCGGCGTATAAGCGTGTACTACGCAGTGACTACGTAAGTACTACGCAATGTCTATGTGAGTATTACGCGGCTTCCACGCAAGTACTACGTGGTGTCTACACAATTACTACGCTGCGTCTACGCTTGAACTACGCGAGTACTACTCGTTTACTTTACTTCACAAGTTCATTCTATTAACCCTTTCCAAATAAATAAAGTAAAAAATAAACCATACTTTAAAAAATATGTTAATTAGAACTAAAGGCTTGAAATTCGGCTTCTACTAGCTACCTTAAAAGTGGAAGCCGGTTAATTTATTAATAGATTTTTGGTTTGTTAACGAGTTTTACGCCCTAATATAGGTTGGTGATTGACTAATTAAGCGTCATTATAGGTCATCAATCAAAACCCAATTTGGTATTCTGATAGGTGATAAAAAAATCCTAACCTAACAAGGCTACTGGATTGTTACGCTTTGTCTCCTAAACTACTAAACCGAATTCGATGATTTTTAGTACAGACATAGATAAATATAATAAGTGTTGACAAAATTAATAACGTAACGAGATTAAACCAGTTTGTATCTAGGTCATAGCACATTTTTTTAGCTAAAGACACATGTAAATTGACGATAGGTATTGTTAACATATGTTTTTTGAATTAAGTGGACCACCCAACAATATCCTCAATGAATTATTAATACAAGATCAGACCAGATGCGTTCCCAAACTATTACACACGCTAGCAACATCTTAATTGCAATTTAGGTACCATTATTAATTCCGCATGGGAATTAGGTCTCAGCTCAGCTTAGTCCGAAAGCACTAACAAATTGATTTATGGGTCATAACGACGATTATAAAGTCACACACGAAAATAGATTGACTATGTTTGAGACCGTTATTACTTTTAGGCTAAGAACTCACGGAGCGATTTTGAACCGTGCCCGCCGCGGTAGCTGAACTGCGGTTTTATTTCCAAACTCACGAGACCGGTTATTTGCGCGGTTACCCAGCCGCCGCGGTTGCGATCATCGCCCGCAAACGTGGCGGGCGATGATCGCAAGATTGCAAGACGGGCGATTAACGATCAGTTGAGGTCCAGACCGCCATGGACACACACCAGAAACGAGCCGTTGCGTTACATTTACTTCACAGAAGACCCGCCGGCCCCCGCGGTCGCTCGCCAACCGATCGCAAATCGCGCGGGTGCCACCCGCCGAGGCTGCGGGTAACCGCGGCCCGCGCGATTCTACTAGTTGCCCGCCGGTACAGCGGGAGCCGCATACAACCGCGTACACCGCGGGCGTAAATCGCGTCGTGAAATGTGCTTTAATTTTTTATATAAATATTTGAATTCTACAGAAGCTGCGGGCCCGCAACCGCAGCGGACGCGGGCGAAAATCGCTCCGTGAGTTCTTAGCCTTATAGTTCTAGATTGCGATTTAATTGGCGTGGAATGGTGATCTTTGGAGTTATGTGACCCTGGTACTTGGTTTACGAGATCACTGTTCATATTTTTTTTTTTTGATTTTTCACTGTGTATTGTTGTGTCCTTGTCTGTCGGTATGACTAGTATGATTGTAACTGAACTATACATATATTTTTAGGCAATTGAGGATTTTCCTCAGTTAAAAAAAAACTAATCATAAAAGTATCTAGCTCACAGTCGATATAGCTACTTAAACAATTAAATATAAATAAGTATAACGCTATTTAACGTATATAAACGTCGTTTTGATATTTGAAAAAAATATATTAAATTTTACTCGTTTAAAAAAGCTTCCTCGCTGTTTTTATGCATGCATAATTTTATGTATGCAAAATATGTTCTTATAGCCAAAACTAAGGCTGCATAAAATAAAACAAAAACCAAAAATGAAGGCCTTTTCAGAAGAATGCATGTTATTGATATTTTCTATAATCTTCTTTTGTTAGCCTTAATCCTAAGTTACCAAGAAAAGTCTTATTCATACATATAATCTACTATTTGCTTTATCTATTTAAGAAAAAGGGGCATGCGAGCGGAATGTATTTTTGAAATACTAGGCTAGCATAGCAGCATGATTACATTTTTTTCCTAGAACGTATCCTAACGACCGCTTATTAAAGCCACAATTGACATTGCCAAAACAAAATACAACAATACATAATTATCCAATCAACCAATAAAATGTATGGTGCCATCAAAATGATTTGGCACTCATTCAATTTTGACACTTTATGTTTCAGAGCCATGTTGAACTTATGACAGTGGAAAACCCGAAACTCATTTTTTCTATGAATTTTTTCGTGATTTTGCCTTGTGACATAAATTAATGAAAGTTTTATTTTGTTTGTCATTGGAATTGCATTGAAAAGTTGAAAATCGTTTCATCGATTTTATGGGTTGAATAATAAGAAAAATATTACAATCCTACTAAATAGGTAATGTATAGGGCTTTTCGCTGGTCCTAGATGTCGCTATATCCTGAAATGGATTGTGGTAGTATCTTGTATCTCTATTTCTCTGTCTATCTATTTAATTTCTACATCCTGAACAAAGCTGTGGGTAGCAACTAGTACTAAAAATACATGGGCCACTTGAAACGTCTAGTTATCAATGACGTCACCGCCTGAAGTTCTAATGAAGCGGCTTGTTTGTTCCAATCTAATTGCCCACTTATGGCTCTAACTTTCTTTAAAACACCGCCTCCCACGATCTATCAACACATACAAAGTTCACACATACTTAAATAGCTTGTGTATGTATGTATGTATGTTGTTTCGAATACATTGCTCCTTTTGTACACGAGATAGTAATAAAGTGCCTTGTTGTAGTGGTAATGGACAGTGTTCATATGAATGCGGAAAAGTTATGAAATTTATCACATTGAAGTGATGCATAGGTTCAGACGTGTAAATTAAAATACGTTTATTAGATGTAAAGTATATAATTACAACTAACAAGTATTATAATTACGAGTACAAAATGATGTTTACTCAAATAAGTGCAATTCGTAGTAGGTACAATGTTTTTCGAACTCATTTTTCGCCGAACTCGTAAACGACCTAGCAAATAGGACTATTATTCTAAGAAGTCTAGACTTATGTATGAATGTATTTGTCTGTAGCCTTCTGAATGATTTTCAGATACAAAAATCTAATTAAAATATGTTCCCTCAGGACTTAAAATATAGACATAAAAAACCCCTTTTCAAATGAATAGTAAGTATTAAAAATAAATACTTATACGGAACAACGAATCCTAATTAGTTTTAAGAGTGATCCTAATCTAGCCGGACCTAGTTAGGTCACGGGTGGACAAGTCTAGACAAATTTGATGGCTCAAATCAATTAGTACCGCGTCGTTCTGGTTGACCGAGTCGGGCATCGAACTTAGGACCGGGATGCCAAATATCAGGGATTTCTTCTTTGTTTCATTTATGAGGTCAATGGCTTATTGTTTAGCGACATTTGTACAAAGGATGATGATAGCGAACCATTTAATTTTGTTTATGCGCTACGCAATGAGATCACGCACATTTTTGATAGCATCGATATTTATTTTTAGAAAAGAACATCATAGTAGGTGTTGTTTGTAAGAATTCAAAAGAGTGAGTAGTAATAATGTCGGGAGGAGGCTGTTCTAGAAAAAGGTATGAGGACATCATAGAAGTGGTAGCGTAGTATAGAGCCAAAAGCTCTCACCCTACGATGTGGGGCTGAAATACGTACGACCGGCTTCGGCACAACGTGTCGCGGGTTGGATTTCCGTACGTAACAACTCTTTGTGTGATCCACAAATTGATGTGATGTGTAAGTGAAATTTTATGTTTGTAAGCGACACTAAGGAAAATCCTAGTGTAGAAAAACGGTTTCTTTAAAAAAAAAGACAAAATAATATGTCTCCACAACACTACACGCTTGGTCTTAATAAATATTAAACTCAATCGTAAAACTAATGCAATATTTTATGCCTAGTTTTATAGATTGTCTAAAGAAATCTAGGTTGTCTATATTTTCAGTCTATTAGTAAAAGATTTATTGATTTATCGATATCATAGTGACTTTTATAGCCGATGTTCAACGTAGATACCGATAGCCCATCAATAGGAATCACGTATCGTCTACTATCTGATTTACGGCACTTGTAAAGTATGGCGCCTTTTTTGCCAGGAGATGGCAGGATTAACGTGACGATAAGGAATGGTCGATAAGGAAAGGATAACTCTATAGAGGGGTGATCACGACTACAAATAAGATAAAATAAATTAACTGAATAGGTAGTCTAGCTCCTAGTTAGTGAAATTTTACCGTCTAAGATAAAAAAACACTGTGTTTATAATGCCTTTACCCACCCAACCATATCAAGTTCTTAATAAATACCCATAAAAATAATACCTACCTAAATAACCCTTTTCATCCGACCGGGATCTTTTTTGCCGACGTCATTAGTTAACTCTTTTGAGGCACGTCCCTCTTCTCGGGAGGTCTTACGGACCCCGTGTGTGGTTCCGTAAAAACTCCGGCGCGCCGCGAAAGAGTTAGGGTCGTTACATAGTAAATACTTTTATAATGAGCGTTTTGGTAATGGAATGGATGCGTCATGCGTTTGGGTGGTGGAAATGGTTTCTTCGTCAAAAACGAGTTAATTGCCTAGTAATTGGCCCGGTGTAATGAAATAATTATTATAAAAGATACGGTTAGTTACTTCATGATTCAATTGGAATTGGGGTAGGAGCGGTCATTCAATAACACCCTCAAAATAGTTAGGTAACGTATCTTCAGACACACAGTCTGGAAAGTCAGACAAACAAACATAAAAATATGTCCTTCCGCATTCATTGTATGTATATTAATATGTAGAAATACATTACAATATTTTACTTATTAGCGCTTATACCAAAAATCGCTAATCCCGACAAAGCACACAGAGCCTATAGTTAGTGCAGTGACTGGCATCTTTAAATATTTATGCTAATATTGTTATTATAGTGATGTTACAACTGCATTTTATATCCAGTCTGTTCTTGATTACAAGTTATTTTCGTTGACTTAATATTGGCTTTAGGATATTAATGTTTGGATTGAAATAAATTGATTGGGAGCTGGCTTGATAGATTCATTATGCAAAGTTGGTATTATTTTTTCCGGTTTTCGTTATTGATGATAAGCCAAATAGTTGTTTAGTGATCGCTTGAGGATAATTCTGGTACGAATTTGTAAGTTGAAATAATATTTTTGTTCCATTTTATTTAATAATTGAACAGTCCCACTCAATTTTTTTTTTATAAAATATTATACCATGTAATCGACATAGCCATAGACAAGCATTAGTCAAGTAGAACACAAATTTCAAATAATTGGAGGATGCATAAAGACTAAGGGTAGTTAAACAATAGGCCCCGACCATGCATGTTTTATAATGATTTACATTGTAACAGAAAGCAATAATTTACGTCCGTATTTATCTAGTTAGAAGTTCAATGCTAGCGCGTATCACACGATATATCAATTAAATGAGACATCCCGTCACACGCTGTGGCCGAGACAAGCATAACAAATCGAGAAATTATTACTTTGGTACTTACTTCATAAAATAGACAGTAAACATTTATAAATGTGAATAAACTATTTAAAATGAAGATATTTTATGTAGAAAACACCATTAGTGACAACCGCCAACAGGTACCTAATATGATTTCTAATCTAACTTTGAACCATATCCCTTCGCCTTAAAGATCAATTTTGCTACAAACCATTTAGAAATATAATGTTGTCAAATTTATTCATGAGTCATGTCGTCAGGTGTTAGATTCACACATAGGGTCATCACCGAGGTCCATTATGAGAGCCCTATCACCTGTTCCTTGGGATCGTACCTGTGGCAAGATGCCAGCCGCGTACCAGGTTACTAGGAGATACAAGGAGGTTGAAATTTAACTTACCTGTCTCCTGGCGCATGCGTCCCACCTGCCTTCTACCTGTCTTGTAAAACCAATTTAGAAAGAACCTCCTCAATGCACCGTTTTCCCTTTGGCGTTCGAGAATTAACTCAGTTACAAAGGGTGTATGGGTCTAGTTGTAATGGTAGTCGAGTCAACGCATGCGTTCTGGTTACCTGCCGTGTGTCGTATCGTTTATTTGGCACGCGACCACGGCACGCGATAGACAGGGCTCACGGACCTGTGTAAACAAAACAGGTTTGGTAGTGGACAGTGGACACCGACGGATATGGACACGTCGAATTTTTTGAGATTATGTTGTATTATTAATATTAAGTATTCAAAAACAAAATAGATTATGAGTGATTTGATTATAAAACGTATTATTAAATTCAGATTACTTATTTCGAGGCGGTGATGGATAGCAAGATGTAGCTTTATAGATCTGATTTGATTTTGCATCATCTCACTATGATCAGCGGTTGCAAACTCCACTGCACTGTATTGCTAAGATTTTCTGACCAATTTAAATAAAGCTAGTTTACATCATTCTAATATTTACAAGAGCTCTCTAATATTTTAGGAAGGTAATAAGACGAAAATCGAAGTGGGAATTGTGCACGAAAGTTGGTCCACATTACCGCGAAGTCGCCCACTCCACTACGTTCTAATTAAACAAAAGCCTTGTTTGCTCATTAATACTTCAATACAACGAACCCACGACTATCTAAATCCACAAATGGACAGACTTCATTAGTATTTAATTAACATTTACACTTCATTTATGGCACTTTTTACCTCAGAAAAAATAAAAACCTGGCTGGCACTCAGAAATCGTTTTCTTGCAATTACACTAAATTTAAATTGACATTTGCATCTTGATTATATAATACCCTGGGGGTTCCTTGCTCTTTTTACCAGGAGTGCAGTAACCTCAAGAAGATGGCCTTGAGCGCTGGCCACAATATTTCAGCAATAAAGAGGTAATTACGCCAGGCGGCGAGACACACCTTCGTTATTAACTGGTCCTTATAGGCTAGGAGATAGCGACATGGTTTGTTATTTATCCACAATTTATTCTGTAATAAGTCAAAAATAGCGACAGATAAAAAAGACGTTTAAAAATTATTTAACCACTTACTTAAAATAATATTTATGATTGATGAAAACCCATAAGGTAGTTGAGGAGTTGTAATCAAACGTGCACTCTATTATCATAAAACTAAATCATATTAGACATATTGAGGATGAAAAATGATAACTTATTAAATATGCACAAGGTTCCACCTTCCATAGTACATTCTTGTAATGCTAGTAACAAGTTGAAGTTTGTCTCTAGGACTATGCTTGTAAGCACAGCTTATAATGATGAAAGCGAGAAGAGACTTGCCGCGTGATAATGCTCTCCTGGTCACGCCCACAGCCTTAATCTAACCCTTTTGTTTTTGTTATTAACAGGACATTTAATGACATTCGTATTCGCATTTATTTCTCAAAAATCATATGTGTAAACATTATGTATCTCTCTTACCTAATATTTTTATTTGAAATTTTATAATAATTACGTACTTATACATTATTGTAACGCTGGTCCTTGTAAAGCTGACCCTTACCAAACCACGCGTCACTAATATCCGCGGACCGTCTTATAAAATTTAAAACATATAATTACAGGTTTTATATCTTCCATACTTTTCAAGTTACAGGTTTGTGGTGTGACACAAGTTGTACAGTAAACTTTTGTCTTTTTTTATATTGGTTCTTAACACGTTTCAAAGTTGTAAGTTAAGAACAATGTGAACTAAACAGTGTAATTTACATATTTTACAAATTACATATATTGTCATAAACTTGGTCCGTGTTTATCTATAGTCAGAATTTTAATTCGATTCCTGATTTGACATGACCTATTGTCATTTTTTGAAATAATGATACCACATATAACAGTGTAGTGATGAACACAAAAATCGATAAACAATCAGTGAATCAGTTTAAGGATGGCATTCAAAAAATTACGGCTACCGAATGGTCTAAATGTGTATCCCATGTTGTCAAAGAAGAGGAAAAAATGAGTAAGCTAGATATGTTAATTGACAATAAAAATCACAGACACAATTCATAATAAATGTTACAGAAAGTAACAGCGATAGCGATAGCGATAACGGCGACAATTTATTAAATTTCTGTTTTATTTGTCATGTTCCTTCATGATCACATTTTTTATTAATTTTATACACAATTACAAAAGAAAAGTCTCAGATCGTTAATTAATTGTCTAAACTAAACTATCGGTTCAGAAATATTTTATTTCCTGATAAACTTAATTTACGAGATTAAATTTATAAACGAGAGGAATCGATTCAGAAATATTCGAATTCCATATCGAATAATTTCGCAACGTCACTATTTATTACCTACGTGTCATAACGTTGCAATACTGAAATTGTCAAATCTGGAATGGAATTAAAATTCCAAGTATAGACAAAACGTCTTTAATGGAACCTGAAATCCAATAACAAGCTAAAACAATTACTAAGCAGGTTATCCTACTAATACTATAAACTCGAAACTTGGTGTCTGTGGATTGATGGATGCCTAAATTTAATCGGGGTAGTTAATCATATATTTCTTATTAATCTTCAAGACTCAGAAACACGATAAAACTAGTTCAGTTCAGTCTGTAAACAATGAGAAAAGTTTACATTTATCCCAATTCATCGTAAAGATTAAGAGATTGATGTCAGAATTGCATAAGGCATATCATAAAACTTGCCTATATATGTACCGTCTCAGTAAGCTTTGTAGTTTTATAGACTTATTAGACTATTTTTGTGATGCCCATGTTAGTTCAGCATGATGCAAGCAAGACACTGACTAGCTGTCGGAAACTGTGGCCTACATTTCATTTTGATAAGACTTGTAGAAATTGGATAGTATTTGATGTTTTTAGAAATATACATATAGAATTAACTAACTAAACATTTAAGTACCTAGTTTACTTTTACAGTTCGTCGCAGAAGAGATTTTGCTGCACTTACCTAATAGGTAAGTGCGAGTTCAGGTGAAATTATCAGAATCTTGTTTGCATGCAACCACAAGCTACTTAATGGACGACGCATTCAGTAATTTCGTGAAATGAATATTGCCAGCAGACAAATGTAATTTGTACGTTAACCACATTCAAATTATATTTTTAACTGAGGCAACATAACATGTCAAATGTAGTAGGAAAATTATATTCATCATGTAATTAGGAATGATCAAGTTTTAAATTATAAAAATTTTCAGTCAAAGATGCGGATAAGAAGGTACATACGTAAGAAGATACGCTCGATTATATAGAATTTATACCCAAGCAGATAAGGTTGATTTTCCTATGAAGTAAATTTCATAGTTTCCAATTTCCATAAACCCACTCTGCGCACTGTACTTGTTTGTTTTAGTTTCTGTAATAGTTCCCATATGTTTTTTCCATATTTTCATAAAGATAATATATGCAAGAAAACTATTACGTCACCTGAGGTACTAGGCTACCAGAATTCAGAAGATATTATTATAAGCCAGCCCCTCAAAACGCGTAATCTTGAAGTAGTATCGCGGTCGACGCACACTCGCCACTCACACACTATCATGTATCCCTTGTATGAAGAGTTATCGCGAGGGGGATCTTTACACGTAAACACGCATGTTACACTGAGTTTACAAGCAAGGAAATATGATTTAGGACCAAAATTGTATGTAGGTAGGTATGTTAAGATTTATCTTCATAAACAATGGTCCTTTGTGTAGTCCTTACAGGGGATGGTTCTTAGGCAAGTAAATAAAATGTACGGGTTACGCAAGTAACCTCGCACTTACATTCATACACAATTAAGGATTTATTTTTATCTGCGGCCTAAAAAACAAAATACTTAATGTCGATAAACAAAAGATGATTAAGGATGAAATAAATCAGCTACATCTCTTACTTACATATACTTTCTTAGTATCGATTAAGATATATTATCAGTACATAGTAATCATGTTAAATCATCATTTAGGCATCAAAAAGTCTTCAAATTGTCCAAACGACAATATGGCTTATGATATCCGACCCATCTTCACGGTACATTACAAATGCCTTCACATTAAAAGATACAAATCTTCAAGCAGTGAGCACCCTTGGCAACAACTCCTCAGGATCAAATGTTAATGTTAAAAAAAGAATAAAAACGGGTTATTTTTAATCCTACCCCTCGGGTACAGTTACCATGGAGGTTAGAACATAAATAAAAATTAACAGAATAAAAAACGTTCGTAATTAAGTTAAAATGAATAGAGAAACTTTTTGGTAAGTAGGTACCTATACGAGTATTTTGTTTCTTTAGAGCCAATGTTGTTTATTAAAAAAAAAGAGAGACATTGTGTGGTGTGGCGTGTCGCACGTCGCAGTTTCATAGATTTGATAGCACGTGAAACGTCACAATACGACACGTAAGTTTGTGTGTCTAACCATAATATGGAATGTATGAAACCAATAGGCTTCTGGGGCGACACGACACACTAATATATTTCCGTTTTTAATGTGATAACTGTTCGGTCCGACTCTGGACTATTGATTAAGTAGTTTTGAAATAAATGAACCTAGGCTTAAAAATTACATATTGAACATTTTATGATAAATATTATTAAATACCTACGTTCAACTCGCTAGTGTAAAGTAAATTTCAAAATATTTTAGTCAAAACTAGAAATACAATAGTTATAATAATAAGCAATTAGGTAATTACTCGGTGATTAGCCTAGAAAACAAGAAACAGCGCTCGGCAATTAGTTCCAGTTTGTTAGGAGCAAATATTATTGCCGACTGATGGCACTTTGACGTTTGATGTCCAACCAAACCGTGTATTTGCTAAAACAAAGACGAATTTGCAATACAATTCAAAGATTTTTCAGTAAGTAATGTTTTTGCATGACGTGTTTTCTGTGTCAAATGATAGCATACTTACTTATTTCTTCCAAGCTAGCACATCAAGCATACCTTAATAGTAAAATTAAATGAAATTTGTTCGTTTTTTATGTGATACTAGCTTTTGCCCGCGAAGTTTGCCGTGAATAGTAACTTCCTGCAGATTTTTGGTATAAACACTATCCTATGTCCTTTCTCGAGTTCCAAACTATGTCCGTACGAACGGTTCAGTAGTTTAGGCGTGGAGATAAGTCAGACAGACAGAGTTACTTTCGCATTTATAATATTAGTTTGAACGACGGCAAACAGAAGGCTGTGGTTGTTTCACGCCAGTTTTTTGCGAGGCCGTGGTATCACTTTAGTCGGGCCGACCCATTCGTGCCAAAGCATAGCTTTCCCACTCTTAGTGTGACTACCTCATAATATTTCATACTAGGTTTTCCTATTGTTTTAATTCTGTTCTGTTAAGTACCTAGGTCTAGGTATATTTTGCTGATATGCTAATCTATATATAAATATACCTATATTTATCTAAATATCGCAATATGTTGGTAAGCGCATATCACAACGATGCCTATTCCGATTTTGACACAGTTCTCTTAATTTTCAGAAAAACTAATACCTACATTGTTATGTGGTGTCTTTCCATGTATTTTTTACTAAAAGTCAAGAGGTGATCTATTTTTTACCATAAAGCGTGTATTATGAATCCATTCACGGCTAATTGAATGGTCTCAAAGGGATGCGGTGGCACTTCCTTCTCAGAAACCAGGGGTGATATAAAAAGATTTTAAAAGATCCCTTTTCATCCGTCCCATCCTTAACACTTTACTTTTTTAATCCTTAGTCAAATGTCCTTTGTGATTTATTTATAGTTTATGAGTTAATGCTTCCGTATTCAAATTGTGTTCGAATTTTTTTTAAATTGGAACTTTTGAAGAAAATGGCAGTTGGAATGTTGTCTTTTATCACGTTAATAATTATAATAAATCGATTTTTTAATTTGAATTCATTGCTGTAGTACCAATTTAATATTGTATTATATAACTGTGTGAGTAAATATAAAAATAAAAATAATACTTAAGTATTAACTAAGAAAACCCAACAAAAATTATAGCAATTTGTAGGTAGTTTATTTGTCAATATTTTAAAAAGATTGAACTTTTAGACTCATTAAACATGTGTGTTTTCTCATAAAGAAAGAAGTGTTAATAGTCATAGAATAACTAGTGTTAGAAAAAAAAATTGATCGTAGTTTCGTAATACAACGATGTGGAGTATTGGAACGGACTTCCACGCGATATAGCAACCCTTCCGCCGCCCACCGCACGAATAATGGTCAGGGACAAAACCACAGCATTGTCACAGATTCACATTCATACGATTTCATTGGCGATTGACGGCTCTGTGATAAAAAACAGTTAATATTCTATACGAATACAATACTAGGCACTACATTTTAACTCTCAATACGGTATCATTAGCTTTTTGATGTGTGTTCTGTGTAATGATATAAGTTTCATATAAATAGATCAAAAACACATTAGGTACAGTATTGTAAAATAGCCAGGTAGAGAAAGACTAATGCGTAAAACAAACTTCATTACACTATTGCTCTCCTGGTAACTTACTAATAATATCTAATGTCAATTGCGAACTTATCAATAAAATAAAATTTTATACCTAGATGTTTTACCTACTTCTCCATCTTTATTACTACAATAAACTTTCTGATTTATTTCTAGGCTTAGCATTGCGCAATCAATCGTGTCTTTTGAATGCATTAAAGTGACTTAATTAACTGCTAACATTATCGAGAAAAGATTCTAGATAATAAAACCTGCCTTTAAATCTATAGGATGGTATTATTTATATTATGATAATTTATAACAAAACACTTTCTCTTCACTATACAACAACATTATTTATTACATAAACCCAAGTACCTAATTTAATTTGAAATTAACTACCCAACCCTTTAAAACCGCCCATAGTAAATTTCGGCTCCTAATCATAATATATATTAAACTATAAAATATGGGAAGGTGAATAATCTAATAAAATGTGGGACAATAAAAATTCTATGGATATAAACATTTGATGTACCCAGTGGGCGTGACGTCACGGGATTAGGTGTGATTTACACGCAAGTTCACTGCATGTACCAGGGTAGCAGAGCGGCGAGAGTTACCTGTAAAGAAAAAGGATCTTTTTAATTTGTGGTCGTAAAGTTGTTTGATTAACTTGGTAGTGACAGTGTTTGTCGTAAAAGGTTATAAAGTGGTTAATATATTTTTAATTACGGATGTAAATTTCGACTGGGATGGTTTTACTTTTGTTTTGCTATTTAAACGTATTAAAAGCCCATAATTATACCAACCGGGTAATACTTAATATGCATAGGTATTTACAATTAATTGATACTAAAAATATTAATGTAAATTTTAGGAATCTTAAGTCTTTTTTGCTTTTAAACTTATATCATAAACAAATCATAAAAAAAATATTGTATTATTGACTTTTGGCTGGCACACGTTCAGAATGTGTAACTCAAGTAAATACTTAGTTATGACGTCACTACGATATACTCAAACACGACGAGTTGACAGTCGCCTCTCGACATTATTGCATAAATAAAGTTTTTCACTTAAGTTTAAACGAGTAATACAAACTTTAAGATTATTTTGGGTAAAAAATGTTTACTATAAATATTTAATCAAGCTGTGTATTTTAAACAAGTCTTGGGCAAAGAAGTCGAAAAAAAATAGTGTTAAATCATATTAATTTATGTGGTCACGGAAACAGTTGCAATTTTAGTAAGTATCACTATGGACACAAAACATATATTCAAAATAACGATAGTTTCACTATATTGCACGTATTGCCGCGTGTGATTCTGGTGGTACCTTCTAGAATAGCTCATCAATCGTTTCTAGTCATTGCTCCGCCATTTTTGCGAGTTTTATTGTTATCGCGGAATACACTTCCGCCGCTGTACTGCCATATTGTATCTAGAGCTATTTATACGCGGCCGACAATCTAATGAGTACCGGGGCTATTCATGCTTGTAATTACGCATAATAGCTGTCATTAAATGACGCCTAAACGTCTGCGTTTTCGCTTATTTAAAACAGACATCTGCCTAATGTTTTTCTGACTGGCTAAAAGTCTAGACTTAACCGTTTGCCTAATAAACTTTTCAACACTACACTTTGTTGAGTTTATAATTTACCTACTTATAACGCAATCAAAAATGTAACGTTATTTAAAAAGGTAAACATTATAATGCAAAGAACTCTTTCAAATTGCTCTTGAGAACTAGGTAAATGCAAAACGGTAAATGAATAGCTTCAAACTCTTTAAACAGGTTGAAACGCGCGACCTTCACCAGACGCTGTGTGCAATCAAAGGGTTAAGTTGAAACCGCTCCATATGTGGTCAGACTTTTTTTCTTTATACTGAGTGCCTCACTGATGTAAACAAATGAACGCTACTATTGTGTAGAATTCCATCCGTAATTATAGCCAAGACTAGTCTATTCATTAAATTAAAAAAATATATACAACCTCTCCAATTTCGAATATTTATATATAATAAGATTAATCGAACAGAAATATCTTATCTTTCAGTACGCTTTGATGCCAACACGTAATACGTGTGTGTGTGTATGTGTGTTGGAGGTTCCCAAAATCGAGCCTTAATGCCAGAACGAGAAAACACACACTTTCCAGCCCTTTCTAACGTTGAACACTCGTGTGAAAATGTGTCCCCATACAAGAACTTAGATGTAAATTTGAATAACGGATTTGTTTATGTGGCTGCCTTGTTAGAATATTAGAAACCTACGTCAGTTTCCCACATGTGCATGTGTTAGAAAAAAAATAGCGTTTGCTTAGGAAATTCTAATCTCTACACATACTCGTGTACTAAGGCTGCAGAAACCGGTAGGAAGTATCACATGTATGCCTCCCTACTAGACATAACACACGCCATAGCCACACACGCGTCGCATGTCGAAGGGGTTGAGCGTACGTGGCCCCTAACCTAATTCCACACATACTAAACTTGCTTGCGGGCAGATGATTCAACCCCTCTAAGCAAGCGTGAAAGAGATAGCAAGTTCGCAAGGCGCGCCAAGCATGAAAGAGCTAGATATGGGATTCAGATTGCGGAGGCAACAAGACAAGTTTGAGTCTGCGCATCTTGAGGCGGTTGTTGTAAGGGTGAAAGTTCGTAAACCGCTCCCGAAGACTGGGAGCCTGGTAGTTGTTTTCCATTTTAGGACAAAACTCGATAAAAAAGGGCGGTTGTGAGGGGATTTCATGAGGCCAAGAGGTATCTGGCTAATTGTTGTTCGGGGTTGAAGGGTGCGTAGGTTCGTATCGTAGATTAAGAAGGTGTGCGTCTATCTGAATACATCTGCTGTAAATGTGTGCGTAAGAACCAATGTAGACGTCATCACTAGACCTTTTTCTAACTCGATAGCCGCAAGGCACTCTATGTGTGAACGTTTTTACACAGTAAGAACAGACAAATTTTCTCTGAGAAAATACCTTGTATGTACTGCGATAGGTATAATTTAAAATCAATAGCATGATTTATTTTACTCAATTTAATTTTAGTATATTTCATCCGGTATTAGCAATAGTAATAGTTTCCGAAGAAAGTGAGCCTCTTTGAAAGCTTTTCTCCGCCGATGTTTATCTTCACAAGAACCATTCGCGTTTACGCAATCAGCTTCGCCTTGTACACTTCAGTGCATAGAAAGAGCATCATATTTTGATTTGACACATCACATTATTTTGACTGACTTAAGGTCAAAGCCCCAATCAGTGGGATGTATCGACATACTACACGCATTAAAGTGTAATGAGGTTAGACGCCCAGTGGACCGCGAAATGCGACCATTATGCATCAAACGAACTTCAAACTACCTAAGTTCAATTCAATGGCTTAATTTGAATGTTTGATGCGCATTTGCTGAGTACTATCCGACTGGATCGCTGTTTTAACATAGAAATTAAACTCATTATTTAAATTATAGGTCTATTATAGGTCTATAATTATAGGTTTCCATTTATACACTGAGGATTTTGTAGGGAACTGAGATATCTACATCATCAATAACTATATACTTACCTATATAATAATGTTATAAAGCTGAAGAGTTAGTTTGTTTGAACACGCTAATCTCCGGAACTACTGGTTCAAAATGAATGTTTTTTTTGTGTCTTAGTCCATTTATCGAGGACGGCTATAAGCTATAGGCATCACGCTACAATCTGTAGGAGCAGAGCGGGTAAAACCGCGCGAGTTTAGCTAGTAATCTAATAAAAAATCATTTTGATATGCAAGCATTGTCACGTCAATTAAACATATAAATAAAAACCCTAAACATCGAACTGTGTCATGTAATCAAACTTTTAAAGTGTTTATTTTTTAAACCAATTGTTGAATAGCCGTGAAATTTTTACGCGTTTATTCACTTGTGTTGTATGCGTCGCGTGTAGAGCGCATGCGCGACCCACCATGTTTATTTAACTGTCAAAATGCGTTGACAACTTGACACTGACTTGGCAATAGGTGCCAAGTACCAATTTATGAGAGATTGTTGATTTTAGCTACTTTGTTTCAATTAAGCTTAATTATTCTGTAATCTCGGCGCATTTACAAGTTTAGTGTGAACTATCAGTCATTTTGTTTATTAAACTTGTGCATCACAGATGACATTTTGACAGCGTCATTGCTGAGTTTACTGTTTATAAGTATGTTAAGATCAGAGGTTAATAATTGCAACTCCGTTTTTATTGAGGAAATTCAATGAGGTGTTTTTGTGGTCTATCTCAGAAATAATTGTTGTTTGAATTCTGTTAAAATTAACATCTAAGACAGATACCATCTCGTAAGACATCAGTCGTAAAAACTGTTTCTTAACAGGAAATAAATAAACTACCTACCCTAGTTCTCATAAATGTTTCTATTCAATTGAATATTTTGGTCCAGCTAATCTAGTAAACTATTAAAAAAACGAATCATCAAAATTAATTAAATTCCGAGCCAAGCCTCTCTCTAGACCATAAATAAAACAAATAAAATATTTGAAAAAGGTTCACACCTCCTAACAACAATAAGTATAAATCATGATCGAAAAAATAACCAAACTAAAAATTAGTCTGATAAAAGAAATGTCTAATAAGCTGTTTGAAAAAAAAAACATAAATAATTTCCCTTTCTAAAGAATGCTGGCGGTCGCATCCCGCAGGAATGTAACACTGTCCCTTTTTAGTACTGACCCTCTCTTTCTAAAGCTGTCACAAGCTAAACTGGTTAACTTTTGATTAATGATTTTACTATTTTTTCATTATCAGACTGAATACAATACAATTAAATGGCTTATTATAGAATTAGGTTCTTGTCATCTCTGATATAGCACACTATCTATTCGAAATTCCTCTATGTTGATCGTCTAAAATAAGGAGGAAGATTTTGTATGTTTGTCATGTACTGTACCTACTATGTGTATACGTGACAATGTCTGAATGAAAGGAAAGATGTTTACGCGCGGTTTTACTGCCCTGTCTACAAATCGACCCCATTCATTCAAGCGAAGAAGTGAGTTCCCGATTCAATGAAAACGACGATAAGCTCTTACACACATCTGCTAGCCTGGTAGTTTTAGCAAAATGTTACGTCACCATTTTGTCGAGAAGTTCACGCATGCGTTTAGTTTCAACTATAGGTACTAGGATGTTAGTTAACCTAGTAAGCTGGTAGATGAATGATAAAATTATTAGTTATCTTTCCTCATTCCCAAAATAAAAATATATAAATTATTATCACGGCTAAAAATAAATCAGACCGGATTTTACCGATTATAAAAATTAAACACTGTGTTAGTTGAAATAATAAGTCAACTTCCGAATTTAATAATGGCGTAGGTACCTAAAGTACACATAGAAACGCCAGATTACATTATAAATTAACAAAAATAAACTGCAAAAATCCGTTGGCGTAATAGGCGAAGTCATAAAATCATTTATAAACATCCTATCTATGGCACAGAAAATAGGCTAGTGTAAGCAACTGTCCAGCAAAGATTCATGGGTACGGGAGTAGGCTGGGAGCATATGGCGGGAATTCCTAGAATGCAATTTCCCTGTATCAAAAGAATCAAAACGCTAAATTCGTATTTTAGGAACAATTAAACGTTAAGGCGGGAAGTTGCGTCAGGCTCCAATCTAAATTGTAGATCAGGTTTGACGTTAAAGAAGTTAGCACAGCTAATAAAACTCTAGAGTTAATAGGTAAGTAAATAAGAAAAGTTTGTTCACGAGATCATACGAGAATATAGACCAAACAGGATTGGAAGAACGAGGCGTTAACACAAATGTTTATCATCCGTATTTCCGACCGTTATGAGTCATATCAGTCTTAGCCATTGAAGAGATTCGCGAGGTTGCGAGTGCGTGCCGCTTTACTTGAAATAATCGTCCTAACAAGTTTTAATGGAAAACAGAGCTTCCCCGTGACCTAATTTGACGTAGACATGTTTACCTGAAACCTATAATATTTATTTGCCCTGCCTATCCTAACACACTCTGGTTATTTTGCGACTACTTAGGCATGTTTATGAAGATAAAATAAGATCCGGCCGTCTCACATGGTGCGATGGAATTTCGCTATACAAACAAATTGTTTTAAATTTTACTGACGTTACCTAAGTTTTTATGTATAAAGGCAGCCTCAATCTTCTGTGTGGTAATTGAATATTTAATTGATGATACAAGATGAGCAAGTTGACCTCCAATCTTTCACTCTGCACGGAATAAAATAAATTGTGATGGTTATGCCAAACTTAAATAAACAATTATTTAAATAGTCAAAAATAATGCAAATCTATTTCACAGATGAGATCAGTAAACATTTGTTTTTTTACGGAATTATCTTTTAGTCTTAATAGTAAAAGCTAGTATCAATACAGGCTCTCTGAATTATTTTATACCAAACGCACAAATGACATAATATGTCAAAACTTAGGAAATTGACAATTTACAATTACGTTTACAGTGATGAATAGGTCGGCCATTCGTTCATTCCGTTGCCCAATGCATTCAAAGTTGTACGTCAATACAATGTTGTTTCTTACACACAATCTCTCCCAAAATGCATTACACACGTTCTCACAATTTCTCCCAGTAAGTTACGTAATAACGTTTCCATAGAGCCGGCCTTTCCTAATTTTATCGAAATAGTGTTGGGAGGTACGTTTATCGACCATTACACATCGGTTCTCTCTAATTGGTCGATTAACGGTTTGCGTCTTTGATTTAACTTAAAATACATTACATTTTAAAATTACGGACGGGTTATAAAGATATTAGTTATAAATCAAATTGTATAATCTTAATCATAATAATGTGTTTACTGATTAATATAATACATATAATGTAGCGTAAATAAGCGGTATGTTTTTTTATTATAACGTATTTTAGTTCTGCGTCGCTTGATAAAATTTAACAGATTGTCTTGCAGTTTAAGCAAAGTTTTACATAATAAATAATAGATAAGCCTCCTCGAAAAACAATGGAATACAAATATCTATTTTTAGGGTAAATATATATGGCAATTGGCTTGTTGCTACATATCTTAAATCTGCGCTACAAAAAACGCTTATGTTTCACCGTGTGAGTGAGTTTACCGAAGGCCTAATCTTCCAATACCATCCCCAATTTCAAAATCCCCAATCGTAATAGAATGTGGAGTATTAATATAACAAAATATACCTCTATTTACCGTTCGGTGATTGAAAACTTTTGTTTTGATTAAAGTATTCCTTATTAAAAATTGAAGAATTCTTATAACGCCAGCTAAATATCCAGCCTGATTACGTCATTCAAGAATAATTCAAGGTCACCTATGTATTTGTTAATATACATATGGACAGTTGAGAGCTAAAACAATATTATTTCAGGTCGTGTGTATTACTCATATTTCGGGGAAGCAACATATGTTTATTTTACTTCACAACGTCGAAGGACGAAGGATTGTAAATTAAGAATTTATAATATTGAAATATAGGTAACAATGTTACAAAAATAATATGATTATATACTTATATATGACAGACAGATGTCGCTGTAATCGCAAATGGGGAGATTAAATGCTGAGGTTTGTAGATTGTACAGAAAAAGAAATAGTACTTAATACTTAATGTATAATTCTAAAGATAAATATATCTCAAAATTGTTTTTATCTTAGTTAACCACTTTGTGAAAACTAATCAAATATGTGTTACATATGAAAAAAAATATTGAATTTTGAAATTCAGTCGTATTTTACGGAATTTTAAAATATGTGGGTTTAACGACTTCTGATGTTAACACAACGTGGGTTACAGATCTACGTGGTTGAAGGTACAAATATTTTCACCGGTTTCTAGGGATAGGATGTGGTCGTGATGTTTGTGATAGCACCCACTACTGTCCCATGGCATGTTAGAAGTTCCAAATATGGTGTTTAACAAATCCCTTCCGAGATAAGAATTACCACCTAAGCTGTCAGTTGCTGAGAATTTTGAAGAAACCAAAATTTGTCAACAATCGCTATCCTTGTTCTTAAGAGCCATTACTACTATATAAATTACCTAAGCTAAGTGTGGGAGAGCCAAGCTTCGGCACGAATGGGTCGGCTCGACCGGAGTGATGCCACGGTCTCACAGAATACCGGCGTGAAACAACCCACAGCGTTGTGTTTCGCCGTGTGAGTTAGGTTACCGGAGGCCCAATCCCTCCCCTTTCCCTATCCCTTCCCAATCCTTATAACCGCAACACCTATCCACAAAAGGCCGTCAACGCACTCGTAACTCCTTTCTTGTTGCGGGTGTCCATGGGAGGCGCCGATTGCTTACCATCAGGTAATCCGTATGCTCGTTTGCCGACGTTTCCCATAAAGAAAAAGCTTTAAAAAGTATTGAGTCCGTCGGTCGTTATATTAGTAACTCTCATAAAACCTTGTCGCAAGAATACTTTTTACGAGCAAAAAGAAAAGAAATATTGCAGAGGGTAATAAAGTGTTACGATGGCACGCGCTATGTCGTTCCCATTAGCGGATGCCGTAAAATTGAAGGGTTGGACGCCAATCTTGTTCAGTTTCATACTAAATATCTTATGATTACGACCATACTGGACTTCATAATTTACAAGATCATTTTCTCGCTCTATACGAAGATATTCTCACATAGAAGTAATCTAGTTATCTATAATAACGGTTGGAAGATGAAGCCTCATTAGGCAGACATGTTCGTAAGTACCTCCACTTGGTGTAAAAGATCTGTAATGGATGATGTTTCAACCAATCAAACTCAGTAGAGCATACTCTGGACATGATACGGATAAATTTGAATCTTCCTATAAAAGTGTTCCTAAAATAGCTAACTATGTAAAAGTAGAAGAAAAGTATTGGATGATAGATGATGAAGTAATTCCAAAATTCATACAGTTGTAATCCAAAACAAGTTCCGTGTAAATGTAATTTAATAAGGCACCGCGCCACCGTGGGATCGGCCATTAGTGCAGGCGCATTTAAAAACGCATCAACGCGTACCATTCCTGCGACATAGATCATTAAGAGACACAGAAAAAATATGGAGACGAACAGTCTTTGTGGATCATTATCATAAAATTTGATACTATCGTATCTGATTTGAAGGTTTTGTGGAAGTTCATTATCTTAACTGTTCTTTCAATTCATTAAAAGTTCTGGCTTCCGACTAACATCCGAATTTTATTATCAGACTTGCATCGGTCAGAATCTTTTGTAGTCAAACAAGTTGTATGGAATAGGTAGGAGTAAACAATTTCAAACAAAGATTCTTATAGTAACTCCTACGTTCCACAGTAATCCGTCTGATGTCCGTTGTAAATTAATAGTTCCCTTTTGTTGCTCCGACGGACTAAGGAAATATTTATACGTATCATTATTTGTAACGCCATAAAACTTCCCACAACTGCTGCTGTCTAAGAAATTAGACCGTCCTTCCATTAGTTTTATTTAGACTGATTAATTATAGAAAGTTTTGGTAATTGTCGGATGTGTGAGCCACGCTGTGAGCATATATATAAAATGCGAAATCATAGTCCCACTATCGTTAGCTCTGAAACATATGTTAGTAAATAATCTCAAAGAGGATGTAAGCCTTTTATGACCAGATTATGCAATGTTACGTCAACATTTGACTGTGAAATTTTGTAAGGAAGTCTTTTAGACACCATTGTTTATTTTACTGCCTTGTTAATTTAATTTTTACATTAGAAAATATGCATTTATTACTGGACAGGGCAGAACTACGCAACTTATTTATGATTAATAGTAGAACTACGAGAAATAAAGTAAAAAGAGAAATAAATATATTAAATTAAATAAACGTAAATGTGAAAAGCAAACAATCAATCAATAACTTTCTTTTTTTGTCTATCCACCTGCGTGCTCCTGTTTTGTACTAGGCGAACATAGGCTCGCAGGAATAGTGTATCGTCTGCAGGCGGCACTTGCATACAACTACGAACAAAAGTTCGGTTCAATGTTTCCCGCGCTATCGTGACTCAGAGTCGTGAGCTGAGCGTTATTGAATTCGGTCATTCCAGAAGTGCGATTCAATAAAAATCATGATCACTGTCAATTAGCGATTTTTCAAACATTCATGTCATTCACCTAGAACAAATATTCTAAAAATTGCCATTTCGATAAGATCCTTATCTTTTGCTTTGGATGGATCGATTTCTGACATTGATTTTAAATATTCGGCTTCGGCTTCATCGTAACAAAAAAAGCACTACAATGTCAATTCTGGGCCAATAACAACAAGATCAAAACTTCAGAATTAACGGGAATCAGGAACGGGTATTTCTAGTCCTAGTTCGCAAGTCTAGCTCTGCCGACCTTTGTGATCCTGGTATTAAAGTTCAAAATAGCTTAGATTTGTAGGATATCAAATTTCTGACCGTTACATCTATGGTCAGACCACCGTCATTGGGTTTCCGAGTGACTGGAGACAGGTATTGCTTCCAGGGAGCTGGGTTTTTGATAGAATTAACCGATATCTTGTATGAAACGGTTTCCGAGTTGTGGTTAGTACGGTGTTGATTGCGGTTTAACTGTTAATAGAAAAAACAATAACAAAAAACAGTAGTGGCTTCATAAAAGTGTCAATTGAACGATTAGAAAATAAAACACGTGATTAATTTTTACGAGCAGTTTTTAAAGAGACGATAATTGTCGAAATCATTACCGAACAATTAACACTATATTGGTAATTGCTGGAATTTATGCCTTGTTGGTATTGGTACATAATTAGGATCTTGAGTTAACAGTGGAAACATATAATTTCAAGAGGAAACATGTAAACAGTATTTATACCCGTCACATCCATCAACAAGCTCCTAAATTATCCACCCAATTTTGAAAAAAACATAATTTAAATCTGAGGTAGGGATAAATATAACATTTCGAGAATCAAGCGAAAGCCGATCATTAGCTAGACTGACCGCGAGCTGGCGCCTAAAACCATAAATGTTCCATATTTTTTTTTGTTGCTTTTCTGTCTGTTGCCAGGCAACGGTCTGGCCTACTATACGGGACAATGCAAACAAAAACATGCCATACAGCATACTGTTACCAGATGCATCCACGTGTCCAATGAACTGAGACGCCACCTAATCGTTAATGAAAAATAAAACATTCACTCTAAGATATAAATATAAAAGCAATTAGGAAATGTGGAAGACATTCAGTCAGTAATGTTTATGTTAAGTAGTCAGATAAATATAGAAGATTGGAGAAATGCTGAGGATACTAAGTGGATGGGATAAATAAGTTCGAAAATATTTGTACAGGGGAGACAATTTGAATGCAGTCAATATATATGCTAATGACTAAGTCTAAAACTATAAACAAATATAAGTCGAGAGATCATACCTCATCACACCACGCTTAGCAGGTGGATTGGGTATTGCAGTTTAAATAGATCAGGTTAGTCAGAAAGTAAGTATTGTGTCCTGGTCTCGCTTGATAAGATCGCCATTTCTAACAAAGCCATTAATTACTAACAAAATTTTCAACTCAAGCAAATACATCTACCTACTATAATACCTATACGCTTTTAATAACTAATCTCAGAGGAATGTACGAACGCAATTGCACATGTCACGTTATCAACCACATGTATTTTGTCACATTGTTTGGTTCACTAATTAATATTCTATAAATACAACAAAGATAAGATCCAAAAAGTTATAAAACATCTACAACAGTCGTTATTAAAATTCTAAATCATAAATACTGCAAATATTTTATTTTAATGACTAAGGCAGCATAAAAACGTTTAAGTCGCTGGCCGAACGGGATTGATTGTAATAGTAACCAAAAATAAGTATGAAATTGCAGCTCTCCTTTCTCTCAATCCGAACACACATTGTATGTTTCAAAAATGTCGGAAGTGTAACCGAAAAATAAATTTGCAGATGGCTAACCGAAATCAGCGAATAACGGCCTCAAAAATGCACACCACACACTCTGTAAAAACCCTAGATTTTACCAAAAATACATGTAAAACCAGACTACTGAAGTATCGAATCCGGTATCCGATATCTGGCGGGTAACGTCACGTCAAAACAGCATATAAAATACTTTTTGGTTGAAACAAAGAAGAATGAACTTCATAAAAGATAATCAACACATGTGAATAATAAATAAGGTCTAGACCAGAACTGAATTGTAACATTTGGTCTAATGTAAACTTTGGACCAAGTGTTTATGTCTGCATGCTACCCTGGTGATGTAACCCAGACTTAAAAATTTGATATTTACATCATACTTTGTGTTAGATCATAGTTTAGGTAAAGTTTTTGAAGGATGTTTAGAATTCTGACTTACATGTGCTGCTCATAGACAGGTATTATATACCAATTCATTTTAAATTTTATAGAGATTTCAGTCGAATTCGTTAAAAATAACGAATTACTCACCTGAGCTGAGAAAAGCTCTGCTAGTTAACAATTCTTTCTTGTTAATTAAATCAAATTTATGATAGAGATATTTTGATATTTCCGAAGCTAATCATTCTTTGTTATAGCCAATGAATTTAGTACCTATTGTTACTTGCGATACTTAGTTACAATAGAAATAAAAGAAAACATCGAATAAGTACCATAACATCGCACAATTTGCCAACAAGAAAGGATTGCTGAGGCTATACCGATCTTCAATCATATCAAATGCGGAGATGAAATGGCAATTTCGTCGTCTTACTAATATTATAAATGCATAAGTTATGAGGTTTGGATGTTTTTTACTCAATCACGCCAAAACGGCTGGTTTGATCTGAATGAAATTTGGCACAGGCATAGAAGCTAGTGCTGTATAAATATTAAATCAGACTGTTGTCGATGTCCAAATTCTTCTTCAATTTGAAGTAAAAAAACATTTATGCAAACTAAACCATAAACACGCACACTTTTGAAACGTCATTAGAGAATGATAATCCATCAGCCTGTTCGTCATTGCAGCTAGGTGCTCGTTCCAGAGCGTAGATTCAAATGGAGAAGAACGATCAAGAAACTACATTCTGAGTATCGTAGTAAATAAACAAAAGTTTTAAAGATACCGATATCTGTCACATGGTGGTACGAATCGAACACGTTCCTATTTTAAATGAAGATGTAAGTCAAGTCTAGTCACAAACATAAAATTGAATGGGATATAAACCTAGACGTACCTATTTGGTTATAAAACATTACATACCGACATATTCATCAAATGATAAAATGTAAATTAAATTATTTAGAACGCAAATCATTCCGTGTTTAAGACGAATCGTCTCTTGTTAAATAACGATTTTCTTGTAAAACTAGGCCGAGTCTCGAGAATTATGATGTACATAGTATTCTTATTTCATTTGTATCAAGATTTTAAAGACAAATTGTCACCTTCTTACTATGCTATAGTATCAAGGTAATTGAAAAATGTAATGATTGTCCCACTTTATTTATATTATGCACTGAAATAAAAATGGTTTTTGAATAGGAATGGTTAACAAAATGCGTTTAGCCTGAATTTTAACATTGTTGTTTGTAGTAGTAGAGTTACAGTACCTAAATTAGGTTAAAGACATAATTTTCAACAATTATTGAGTTAAACACATAAATACGAAATATACTACGTAATAAAGAGAAGCGCCCGCCCGGTAGCCCCATTCCATTTCCGTAGATAGGTACTACACGACATAGGGATGAATATTACTTGTTTATTTTACACCGCCTCGCTTTCATGTTTACCTGGTACCGATGTTTACATGTTTTTGCAAAATAATAACAAAAACAAATAGCTTTGCATACACAACAAGCAAGCTTATTAGTTGGTACTTGTATAGCTTATATAGATAGGTATGATTAAAATAATTTGCATAAAAATGAATCAATAAAAAAAACAAGTAGGTACGACTTAGATAGACGATAGAACTTTGTTGGTTATATGATTATGATAGTTGCTATTGTTTTTATTCAACAAGCTATGAATTAAAGCCGTTGGAGGATATTATTTTATTTATGCCTATTTCATTATCATAGATGGATTTGACTGTCTCGAATTAAGCGTTAGCTTTCAGTTTTTCTAATCAACTACACTTATTTTAGTCAACATCAATTAAAACTAAGTTTCTTTAAAGGTACGTCTAATCTGTAAAGATATATATATATATATATATATCTATCTATACACCCTATCTCACGGTAATGACTCATTAGTACGCAACTGTATCCCAAAATAAACAATAATGCACATATGCAAGTAATAATTCATCTACCATCTGAAATTGCTTAAGGAACTTAATAAACAAGCTAAATATTGGGCAGTAAATCAATTCCTGTTATCATTACCGTTTTTCAAGGCACGTGCTATACTTCCTTTCTTTACGGACGGCAATGTACGAAGACGACTTAGTTTGTACGCTATTTTAGGAGCAATTTATTTAGGGTTGCTACTTGAACTTGTTGTTTTAATTGCAAATTATCAGAATAACTGATATATAATAATTTGAATTTCATTGTAATCAGTTTGTCCGTATCGGTCGATTAGAAATAAGCATATTCTTCTGTTATAGTCGTTGTAAAGAATGATGTTGTTTTCTTTTTTTCTTTATAGAACTTGAATAAAGTTTAGGTAGTCATTTCCACTTCCACGCATACCTACTTACATTAAAGCTAAGTGTCTAGGTAACAACCTATATGTAAAGGTTTTTATCCAAAACAATATTCAGAGCATGTAGCAACAACACTAAAAACATAAATCTCTGTTGCCCATAAAATGAAAATCAAAGTATTACCACGAAATCGAATTACGGGACGCATTTAAAAAGCGTAATTCCGTTTTTTATAGCAAGTTAGCAACCCTAAATGGATTTGACTTGTTCCCAAGTACAGAGTGAACAGTCGAACATTATTGTTGAAACTGGGGCACCGGGAAGCGCTGTAAAAACAACATAAACCTTTTTAATACGTGTAATCATTGTTTAACATTTATTCTTTGCTATAAAAATACATCTTAGACTCTCGATGAACATTATTTTTATAAGATTATCTATTGGATTTCTAAGCTTCATGACATCCGTGTATCAAATACAAACACGATATACTTAGATATCTAGATTATGGCTAGCGACATGGTAAAATTACGGCAATCTTGAGAAAGGCGGTTAGGGTGGCCTGTAGTAACTGTAGCTACTTATTTATGGATTTTTGCCATTCTTTTCTTAATTAATCTCCAAAAGGAATAACTATCAAATTGAATAATTATGGTTTAACAAATGCACCAACTAAGAATGAAAAAAATCTTAGACGAATGAGAAGAAGATTTCGCATAGATGACTTAATTGGGAAAAGGACACAAATTAATTTATACAAAATTTTACCGACCACCTAAAATATGCCTACTTCAATCCCCAATTTCGAGCCATACCTACATGACTTGACACTCCCTGCATTCTGTGCGAACCTAGTAACATGTTGGTAAATTCGGACGGGAATCTGTGCCTGTATGTAGTCCATACACAATTTACCCTTCCTTTATAAAATTGCCTTATGTGCTACCTTCCCACAGTTTATGTTTGCCTAGTATCAATCTTTTTAAAACCGTTCCTGAGTCTGGATCTGGGGTGACTGAAATTTAACATGCATCTCTTTCTGTTTCATAACGATTTATACATTGGTTTGTTTGGGACGATTGGTCTCTTTCTAATTGGTTTTGCATTTATCATAAGAAACAATAAAAAATAATACTTTCATAAAATAATACGGGTAACAAATACATAATTACCCGTTTTATTTTTAGGACAATTTTGAGTGAAATGTCCCTTCGGGTCTCTGTGTGTACCTATGTTTATTATTAAAGTTGTATCTCTTCAGTTTCATGTCTGCTTATTATTTTGTAACGTGTGTAATAATGTCTGCATTCCTAGTATCTTCTTCCGTGGTGCGATACTTTGATGTTGTTGCATTCGCTCGTTGTCATTCATTAATTTTATCCATTTTGTGTTTTTACCAATTTATTGATTAAAAAAACTAGTTTTCTCACCAATAATGCCTCATGAAATTGTCCTACAATTTTACTTGACATCGTCTTAACACGATGTTCAAATGTAATGATTGCCTTTTGTAACTGAATTATATTTTTCCTGATACCTACTCCTGTTGTATCTACCTTGTACAAGCACATAAATGCATTAGACGTAAGCAAATAAACCTTTCCTAACAAGATAGTTACATACGATAGTGAATTTATAATAGCTTACACGATTAATGGGTGAGCCGGCGAGTCATAGGTCGTATGCTTTCACTAGTGTGTGACCCTACGCATTCGTATTTAAGGGCCCTAGTATATGCAGTTTAGAAATATCTTTTGTTAAACGAAGATATTATACAAACAGTAAACCAACTTTTACTAGATATATTATTAAGCTCAGTGGATAAAGCTGAATATTCATGAATGGGAAAAATTTAGGCTACACTTAAAACTTATCTATACGACTGATGCGTATTATAATTTCTGATCTATCTCTAAAAAACCAACAAAACTTGCAACTAAAGTATTCAAGCTTCCCGCTAACATCTCTAATTCGATATTTACCGTAGTCTCACAGGGTCCGAACAACGGACCGTTTCCGTGTTTCCAAAATCAATTACACCATTTAGAGTCATACGGTATTCCCGGGAAAGAATTTAGGTGAACGTTTACGATATTTAGTTCGCATTTGCGCAATATTGTTCTTCCTATACTAGGAGGTACATTTTGTAGCCAAATGGACCATGAAAATGTTATTGCTTCACTGTATAAGCATTTTCTTTCCTAATACAGACCCAGACCGCTCTTTCTTGTCTACAATGAAATGGATTAAATTACGTTCAAGGAATTAGTGAACTCGACAAATCATGTCACCCAAAGGGTCAAGAACCGTTATATGTAGTATCAATTGCATAAAAAAGATAAGTAATGGAATTACGAACACAGATGATATATGACTGCAGGGCAAACTGTACGTTTTTTTGTCTATCGGCGGAAATACAAACGCATGTATGGTTAGAACAATGGCTCCACTTGTTTTGGTTGAATATTCGTCACAAACGTTTATAATAGTCGGCTCTTGTCTGCGGCGCTTCGTCCGTTTGTCCCAGGATATGACTCAAAGAACGTGACTACAATATAACAGTAAAAATTGCTTTTATATTTGCATGTTATGTGCAAATTGTTACTTCATAATCGTGTGTAACTTTTACAACACATATGAGATGTTTAACGTTTTGCGAATAATTTAACACCACAGTATTGGGTTCGGTCAAGTTCATGACCTCAAGTAGACAGTCAGACCGAGACAGAGGACGAGCTACCCTTGAACTTGATTCGCTCTCTTTCCCCTAATCGATAAAATTAACCCCGTCATATTGCGTCACCGTTCCAACGGAGAATGTTACCCGCGGTACTAGGAGATCATAAATGTTAAGTAGTAGAATGGTGACGACACGAGCCGACAGTAGCCGGCAGTAGCCGTAGAAGTACAAAGATTGTCATCCAGTTCTTGATGTGTTGCTATCTATCTACAAATTGTTTCGTAGAATTGAAACAATAACATAAATATGTATTATCAAAAGAGCCGCTAGCACGGATTTTTCAGAATTTTGATTACCATGAATTAGATAAAATATTACAATGATGAAGGTTAGTAGTAACTTTAACTAAATAAGTACCTACAAATAACTGTTGGGTACTAAAAATTTACAACGACTATTATGTGCTACTTATTATTCTACAAAAGTGAATTTTGTTTTCATAGAAAATGTTTGCAATCTTTCATTTTAATAGTTACTGAAAAACGAGTAAATTTATTTTTTTGGAAACAGAAACCATTTTTTTTTTTAATATTAATACCTATACATTTTATAATAAATATATCAAATATTTTTTACTAATAAAATATTTAGAGTGCCTAGTAAAGTGTCGTCATTTAGGATCCGTGGACTCTGACTACATGTATGAACAGAGAATGTAGTGCGCATGTGTGCGCGGTGCGGGCGTGCGGTGCTCTGTCGCCCGGTAACTACCAGGCACTCAGAACATTACAAGAGGTTATTTGTGATTGTTTTCCATTCAACTGGAGAGAGACGGAAGATGAGTGGGCGGTAACTTCTAGCGGGGGTGGATTTAGGAAAGCTAGTGAAAAGCCTCCATCACTTCAACTTCAGCATTTTGGAGTAAATTGTATACTAGTGATGTAATTTAATGCTAATACTAATAACTTGTAATGGTTATTTTTACCTTTGTAACACTTAAGTTAGGTTACGGGTAGCGGTCAAATTGTTTTCATTCAATTAATAGCAACATTTGTATGTGTCTTAAAACTCTGCATAGAACAATGGACTATCCGACAACTTAATGTTTTGCATTAAACGGAATTTAAATTACAGATTTACAAATACGTACGCTTAGACCTAGGTAGGTAGCTAGCATAATATATGAATAAAAGTGACTTTATTTCAGAATTTAAAATAAATACATTTGACTGTACCTATTTCTTAATTTATTCAATTTCTGTAAATTTTATACTATACTCGGAATTTTAATTCCATTCCAGATTTGACAATTTCAGTGTTGCAACGTTATGACACGTAATAAATAGTGACGTTGCGAAATTATTCGATATGGAAATCGAATATTTCTGAATCGATTACTCTCGTTTATAAATTTACTCTCGTAAACTAAGTTTATCAGGAAATAAAATATTTCTGAACCGATAATTTAGTTTTGACAATTAATTAACGATCTGAGACTTTTCTTTTGTAATTGTGTGTGAAATTAATAAAAAATGTGATCATGAAGGAACGTGACAAATAAAACAGACATTTTATAAATTGTCGCCGTCATCGCTATCGCTATCGCCGTTACTCTATGTAACATTTATTATGAATTGTGTCTTTGATATTTATTGTCAATTAACATATCTAGCTTACCCATTTTTTCCTCTTCTTTGAAAACATGGGATACACATTTAGACCATTCGGTAGATGTAATTTTTTGAATGCCTTCCTGAAACTGATTCACTGATTGTTTATCGATTTTTGTGTTCATCACTACACTGTTATATGTGGTATCATTATTTCACAAAATGACAGTGGTCAATGTCAAATTAGGATCGAATTAGGAGTCTGACTATAGTCAGATTAATGTTACCTGAGGAATAAAATTGTTGCTGTCACTGTCTTAAATAAACATTCTGACACGACAGCATCATAATTATTCCCCAGATAACTTGTATCTAACCATTAAAAAATTAGCCCTTAAAGTAAAACACACTTCGATGTACTAGATTAAATCTACTCGGCGCTCATAAGTTGTAAAGTAAAGATTCAATGAGGTTATTTGACCTCTGAGTTGTGTAAAAGCAACAAATTAGAACGCAAGTGTACTTCCTTGTAAGCCTTAGAAGGAATTGGAAAATTAACGATACCGCATTGTAAGTGTAAACCTGCAGCAAAATAAATTCAAATAAAATGGAACATTACCTATAGCTAGTAAGTGCTAAGATATTTTAAAATATTGAAAAAATCTATACCTAAGTAGTGCTATTTTTTGCAATTACAAATAAATAATTTGATTTAGGAACGTTTTTATTTTTTTTATTTATTTCCATAAACTTCCGCAGATTATAAAGACATTAAGGTATAGAGATGTCACGTCATCCGTCAAGTAAGGAATCCCGTTTTACTGTGAACAGTAAACTGCACAATTCCCTTCATTAAGACGTTCGGAGAATCATTAGCTTCAAAAGCAAATTATAAACTAATTAGGTACAGAATTGTAGCTAACCTCAATTTGCTTTATTGTCCAGCTACACTCACATACTAAGCCGTATGAAAAGCTTAATAAGAAAATTATAGACCGCTATACCTTTCCAATAATATTACTACCGGGATTGGGTGGGAACGCACTTTGTCGAGAGAAAAACGTATCGAAAAATATAGCAGCATCATGATGGGTTCTCAAATTGAGGAATACCAAAATAAACAGTCTTGGGCTACAAATGTAAAAAAAAATATTTTGTTTTGACAGAAGGAGATATATTTGACGTCACGGGGTCATTGTACGCTAAGTACAATCAACAAATATACAGCTCTTTATAGGGAACTTTTTTCTCGGATAAACCTGTACCTACTTGTTCCAAAGATTTTGAAGAGAAAGTTTATTTTCAAGCCGCCTAATCCCGTTTACGCCTACGCCTAAATACTAGTGAAATGTACGTATAAAACTCCCAGGAACACGTAATTGAAACACCTACGATCCCATTAAAGCCACGATTTAGACAATTATCGATACCTACATCTTTAGTTTTTATTTGTTAAATAAAATGTGTGAAATTGAATAAAAGGGAGACATTTTGTAAATATTGTTATGTAATTTAGTTTTTATTGTGATTAGAAAATAGAAATATATTATTATAAATATTTAATATGAAAAGCTTAGATGTCAACAGCCAACGTCCGCGTCGCCTTGTAATGTAACGAGGCCGATGTAACAGACTGTAACCATAGCAACGCGTCGGGAGGAACGACTCCCGTAATTCCCAAGGGACCTTGTAAATACCGTGTAACTTGTACCAGGACCGCATAACTCTCAAGGATATAAAGATGAAGGCACAATCTTGAACACGCGCGATAAAAATAATTGGCCAGCCTCAAAGTGTGCCCTTTGCAAGTAAACTATTTTGTTTTTTATTTTTATCTCGTACGGGAGATTAACTACGCAGAGCTTCGAGACTTAATGTAATGGTTCGATAAAGGCAGCCTTTGATGGTATAAATGTAATACACTTACGTTCGTAGCGTGACTTTTATCGACGACATTTTTAGGCTTCAATTTGATTTATTTATTTAAGTATTTAAAGTTTTATGGCAATAAATAAATACTTATGCAACTCTAATTTGACTATTATCGATTAAGAAGCCGCTATGACGATTTCCTTTCTTCGAACCATCACACTTCTTATAAAGTGTATCATTAGTTAGTCGGAAGAATAAATATTTGTGCGCGCCATTAATGGCGGGGCAGCGTGTAGAGAATCGCGTGAAATATTGCCTTGGCGGGAAAATTTACGATTGAACTAGACGAGCAGCGTAGCGATAGCGAAAGTACACGGTGGAAATTCTGCGGTCTGTGTAGTTAAGTAATAATTTTCAGCAATTAGCCAGTGAAAGGTTATTTGTCACACAAACTACGACGATTTTAGAGTTTACCTTGTCTTGATACATTGATTTTTTGCATTTACTTCCATGACAAGGTAAATTATATCAAAAATAATACTTATTTAACTGTAAAAGACTACGAACATCGTAGCTAGGAATTAGAAAATAATTATTTTACATCTTACTTATTAAGTTTATGTAATATAGGTAACATAGAATGTTTGTTTGAGATGTCACGGGGAACAGGTTAAGTAGCAACTTAACCGCGTTTGTACTTTTATTTTGTAAGGTAACAAATTATGCTACACTGACTTTTCTTTCTACGAATTCTACAGTTATGTAAATTACGAAATGTAACATTTTTCTTTTAAATAAAATTTATTAACATGCTTTAATGATAGGAAAATATTTAAATTACATTATAATAAATCGGTCTCATAATAAGAACAGAATAAATATATACTACAAAGTATCTACATATCTGTCTAACCTTTCCTGGAAGAAAAATAAAGCTTTTTCAACTGCCCAAAACCACCGAAATGTCTACGACACTACCAGGCGAGCAGAAATTGGCAAGAGACTTTCGCCAAATACCAAGCTATATTTTATTAGAACCAATCGTACGGAAGACGTGGATATTGTCGTAAAACGCGGCACGTCAAACGCATGCACCCGCCGCGCTGCGCTCTGTGGGTGATTTAGCGCGCATCGATGGTAAACCACTGTAGGGCTGTCATTGTGCACATTAATTAATTACTGTACACGCCTGTTTATTATACATATTTACAAATAATTATTATTCTTTTTTTGTTATGGTCTTTGGTGTTTTATTATCGACTTTTACCGTGAAAGAATATCATACAACGAAGTTTATACACATTTGTAAAGGTAGATATACAAGAAGGTTGTTGTAACTTTTCCCTAGTTTAAAATACGAGATAAATAGCAGAAGAAATAAAGTTTAGGTATATTTGCGCCAAACTTCAATACTATGTGTTTCAGCCATTAACACTTTACTCACACACTCAAAATTCATAAAAACATATGAAGACACATATTAATGAAAACGACCTGTTAACTAACGTCAAACTCTTTCAAAGCAAAAAGTGTAGACAAAAAATGAAACGGCTCTTCAAAGTGACAAAGTGTATGACAACCTTGCTGTAGGTGCATGTGTCCACCCCCTAAAGTGACAACATGTGCGCCCCGGCTGCGCCCGCGCATAGACACAGGACGCTCCCATAGTCTATGATAATTTCTTTGACACAATTAGTGCATGTGACAGCCTGTCATTTGTAAGTGATGGGAATTGTTTACTTAATTAATGTATTATCAATGAGAGCTCATAGCAATAACACTGTCTTTCACACGGTCTATTTTACTTTTTGTTCCTGGAGTCCTAGTATCTGGAATATCATAGACCTAAGAATAGTAGTCTCTTCTAAAAGCTTATCGCATAAAAATTAGGGTGTCTCAAATTGTATTAAAACCCATTTTTGTTCTTAAAACTAATACAGAATTTTCACGTGTAATTACATAATGCATATATGTATAAATAATATCTATCGACAGACAGAATTTCTTTATTTGATACTGATTGACGGATATAATCAAATAGGTAGATGATTCAACATTTGGAATAAGTAAGTTACATTACCTAATCTACAAATATTGGAAGTGACCTATCTTATTTTGATAGAACATACTTTACATAATCTATCCATTCAAGGGCATTGCACTCAACCTGAATATTACATGACATTAAAGTCGATTCTCCGAGGAGAAGAGGTACGCTATCCACTGCTAATGTGAATTAGTCACACGTAAAAGTGACCAAGAATATTGCTGTACACCTTACACAAATCCAGGTTACGGACACTTTCTAAGAAATATCCAATTTAATGCGTAACAGGAGAAAAAGTTTAGCTTTTTAATAGGACATTAGAAAAGGGTCTTTCAAAAAGCAATGCTTTGATTTCTAGTCTCTATGTAAAGAACACAAGCTTTTATTGTAATTCGTATTTCCAGCAACATTCATAAATATAAGCAATGGTGGGCCATCTCTTCCAGAAAACCTAAGGATAGTTAGATACCATATAAAGAAATTGCTTTTAATCAGAAAGGAATAGTTCATGATATACTAAGGGGAATTAAAATTACATTTATTGGAAAAAATACTCCAAAGAAATCCACAATACCATTGTGGCGAATAATATTTTAATGCGGAAGTGTGCCCTAAACAAGTGAACAGTCGTCGTGGGGCCGTTAACGCAGTTTCGAACCCACATATAACTTTACGCCGACATGCCAGTTAGTACAACAAAACATAAAGTTCTTCTGCTAATTCTGAACTTGCCACGTACGTTATTGTCGCTTTGGGACCATACCATTGTTTGGTTATGTAGAAAATCGTGTTTCTTGTTGGAGAAAAATCAAGGTTTACTTAAATAAGTAATTGGCTTTGAATTCAAAATGGCCAAGTTGGACTAAGTTTCGGTAATTTTATTCAGCTTTTAAAGTAAAACTGCTCTGTCTTATAGGAAAATTAATAACAAATACTGTATTAATATTGGTTTCAACGAATTTTTAGTTGTAATGACCGCATCTTCATAAAATGCATCCGATTCTGTCCGACCAATCAAAGTTTTCATTAAGACATCATTCATCAAAATAAAATACATAATCGAATTCTAAATTAAGTTCTTGTTACCACTCCCATATGGCATTTATTTTACTAATGAGTACCTACCTAAAAATTAACAATTTGGATAGTTTGAAAATAAGTCTGATTTATAAATCTTTGCGATAGTCCTACCCGGCAGGCTATTTTAAATGTCTGCCTAACTTTCAGCTGGACAAGTCACTGTGTATTATCTATAATATATATACTATATTATCGAAGTTACATGGAACTTTTGACCAAACATCTAAAAAAAAAAAACACATTTTCCTGGATGTACTAGTGAATTATGTAAACTAACCGATTCACAAACATGCTATTAATGTCTGTATCGACTCCCACGCGTTGCCACACACCCTTCTAGGAGTTATGGTTGCCTAATAATGTAGAGCATCGAATTATTTACTGAACAAATATTTATTAACTGTAAAAATATTAGGAAATATTTTTTGCCATCGACACTGTCAGTATTGTTTGTGATTGCATTATGGATAATAAAAGTTGTGTAATCTTTTATACTTATCAAGGGATATACATAAAAGTAAGAAAAAATTAAATATCAATAGCATCACCATATTCACCATTCAGTCATATTTGTGTCATCCGAAGAAAATTAAATTACTTTTTAAACGAAATGTACGTACACGTCCAATTTCCTAAACTTATTGCGGCAGCCCTGAACAGCATTCCATTTCACGATTCCTGTTCAGTTTCCCTGGCAACCATTGCCTACGCAACCTTGACCGATTTGGAGTGTCGACAGGTTAAAGTGGTTCCACCAGGTACCAGGCTTGCATAAAGCAGAAGAGGTATTACACGTCCTCTCGAAGAGCGTTCGGTAGACCTTGACATTACTAGGAACGGTACGTAAAGTTAGTGCTCCTAAATGTATTAACAACTTTAGTCATAGGTTCATTAACATTAATGAACCATTAATTAGCTATTAGGAATCCACGTGGTTTAGGTAATCAAAGCATCGATTGCAAATTGGTAAACTAAGATTTTACGATTTTGGGCTCCTTTACGACAATTTATCGTAATATATTTTCAAGGCGTCAGAATGGTTGGAAGATACAGTTTCAGATCCGTTTGGATACGTTAATTACTTACGTACATGAGACATCGTTTGGTAAAAACCATTTGTGTTTGTGATCTAAGGCTAATTATTTCCATGTAAATTTATTTCTTCATCATACTAGAAATTATCTTTTATTGCGAATGTGTGAGCGTTAAACCGAATTGAAACTGCTATAAACCTTTAATTTACGATCTCTTAGGCTACGGAATTTAAAAAAAAGAATATCGCTAATAAAATCTTGAATAAAATAACATAAAGAATAATATTGAAACCACAATCATAAAATACAAATGGCATCTACTTACTTACGCATCGGGAAATTGTCTGGTCTATTTAAAAATTTGTGGTTAATTTAGTTAGCATTGGGTTTTCTATTTCCCAGCGTAACGAACATTGTGTAATAGGTATGAGCAAGATTCTATAACAACATTTAATTATAACTTTTCCAAACCAAACTCTACTTACTAAATTTTTTTGGTGTCTTCTTCAGAATTATAAATGCATAATTTGTTTTTTTAATCGACTTATTATTCATAGACAAGTACAGCCTGTTGCTTCTTAAAAATAAAATAACTGTGGTGATGGTTGTTGTTAGTGATTATATTATGAAGACAGTGTACAATGAATTTAAATAATGCAAATAAATACACTCTGTAATATTAACTTAATCACGAGTTTTGTAAGTTAATAACGATATACCTCCTTCACTTTAGATGCTATCGTATCAAGAATCATGTTCGTTACTAGGGAAGCAGGATCTTTTGATCGCGTATACAAGGAACGGCCTACATGAATTTATAGAGGGACTTCGCTGAAATTATATTCCATGAATACCGCGAGTTATTTATAAAACCTTCTAAAATGTTTACTCGTGGAAGTGAGATAGTACATCTATCTGTCTCTAAATGTTTTAACAAGTACGGTACGATGTCAAATATTTTTGTAGAGTACGAAACAGTTTGGGAAATAATAATACTCAATTTAAACAATTATAATAGAATGTTAAACAAAAAACTATATTAATTTTTTAATACTTTGTTACAACCATTATATTATAATATAAATAATACATTCCTCGAATTATAAATTCAAATGTCACACGTCCATAATAAAAATACTTTTGTCAAATTAAATTTACATCGACCATCGATAATATGCAGCATTTACTGCAAAACGGTGTTCAAACAAGCTTCGCTATCAATTAGCATAATAAAAAAACTAGAAAAAGTGATGTCATCTTACACTATCCTAGACAAATTTTATGCTAGCTCCGCACGCGTCTAGATAAAATCTAGATTTACCAGGTCTCTCAGCCTAAGCTGTGTCTCGTTTGTACCTAGAATTACCAGGAGAGCATAGAGTACAAAGAGACGTGTAAGCACTAGGTTTACTTTCAATACCTACACACACATACGAGTTTACTAACTGGATTTTCAACAATCTGACTCGGGATTTGGTGTGTAATTTAAGCACTATTTTTATGTTTAATATTTTAAACCATTCTCTACTCTATTAATAAATTAATAATAAATTATTATAATAGCTCTATTTATAAGTAATTAAATGGCGTGTATGTTGTATTAAGTAGGTATTTAATTATTATGCAACAAGTCCCACATGGGCCCTTTTCAAGACGTGCTTGCATTTATGACCGGAAGGTTATTTTGTAGTTTGACACATCGATTGCCTATTGAATTTAATAACTTATTATTTAAATTGAAATGTCGTATAAATATAGATATAATTAAGTACACATTTAAAAAAGTTACCTTAATTAGTTTAGTTATTTAAATAACTTTGTAAAAATAACAACAGACACATTTTGACCTGAGAATCTTCAACGCCATTCGCTATTCAATTCTTTATGATCGAACAATGTGTGTCGTCTCGTTCGATTTTAGCGCCTAAATATAAAGCAGAGGTTTTATTTGCTAAATTAGTTACCTACACATTACTTACTTCCTCAAAATGAGATTTTCATGTTTTTAGAGCTCCAGGTTTTTAATTCTATACGTTTTTTTTATGGTGGTAAAATCATCTAATGGCTTCTCTTGCCCAGGGTCAAGCGAAATAGAGTGTCAGGCTCTTACTGACTAAAAACCTCTCTGTTTCCTATCCTGCTCCAGGCTGAGGCCGCGGTATCTTATTGTGCTTGCCCCGCAACCCCGGCTGTACATCGGCCCTGTAGGGTAGGTAGGGTAGGGATCGCATCTGTGGTGCCCTACAGGATCTACTACACCTTTGAGACAAGCGTAAAGTCGCAAAAATTTTCGTTTACTTTTTTTAGAGGAGGTACTAGACCTACTAATTTATACTGTTCTCAAGCTATTGAATTTCATTAATATTTTTGGTTTTGCTTATAAAAACTCATTTGATTGATTTTTATAACTTTTTATTCTACAATTGAATTATTACAGTACCTATACAGGGAAACCATGAATTCATACGAGTATGTTTAAAGATCTTACATAAAACACTGAGTTCCAATTTCTTTGATTTACTAAACCAGCTCATGTTATATTACACATTGAAAGAATGACACGGAGATCAGTAACGCTGAGGAGTTATAACATTTCTATTTCAAACATAGTCTATCTAATATTTAACGTCAACGCTAGTCAACAGGCATCTCACGGCGGCGGAAATCAATCACAAGGAACAATACATTTCTTCACTCATCTTCTGAGCTCCTAATACTTCTAAGCTTACATTGTTCAAAGATATAATATCAAAGATACACTCTAAAATACAAAGAGCTTAAAGAAATATTACCAAACGGGACATAACAACAAAAACAAACAAACCAAAACTGAAAGCGAAATTTCAAAGAATCGCGTATGCAATCCTATCGCTACTGTTTGCAAAAACTTTATAGTGTCGTTAAAGGAAATTAAACTCTATTATAATGTAAGAGTCTTGCTATTACATTGTAGTGAAAAGAAAGGCTTTTCTGCCGTTATCTAAATCTTCTAAGACTTTAATTATACGGGCCCTGTTGCCACAAAACCGACAATGAATTTATGCATGAAGGACTGGAGAATTTCTCCCTCTCGAATCGGCGGGTTCTTATATAAAAAGAACAATGGTCTTTAGTTTTAATCTTAAAGACTTTTTTTCACTTTTTGTACGGAATCGGGTTCGTGTGAAGCTGGATTTACGACTTATGAGGGGCATGTTAGGGTTGTCCCGGTATCCGAGCCACAGATAACATATGACACACAGGTAACTATTATGCTTTGAACTGTTATCAGGTGTGAGGTTGAAATGGCTTTATTATGATTATCTAGATGATGCTATAAAAGGTGATAATTTTCTAATTCATAGAAAGTAAATTAGGGTTGGCATTCTCATAAATTTTTAGGCGGTAAGTATGAAATAAAATCCGACACTTAGTTTTTATTTAGGTACGACAGAACCAAAGCATTTTATAAATAAAACGTAGTTAAGTGAACGAAAATGTGTGTAAGAATTTTATTAAGATTTAATAAAAAATAAAAATAAGACACAAATTAGAGCAATTAGAAATGAGGTTCGTAACTTAGTTAGAGTGAATCTGGGTAATTGAAAAGCTGGTATATTACAAGCAATAGATACATTGAGATACAATTACATAGCTTGCAATCTCAGTTATGATTGTACCGTTGTAACTACACTACATAATAAGTATAAAACAAAGTCGCTTTCCGCTGACTGTCTCTTTGTATGCTTAGATCTTTAAAACTGCGTGACAGATTTTGATGCAGTTTTTCAAGTCGCGGTCAATGGAGCTTTGAACCAATCTTTATGGCATTATATGAAATAAAAACTTTACTTAAATCAGTACGGAAATGAAAAATGTTTCCCCATCACGACTTCAGTTTCAGTGTTCATGCTTATTTGAAAAACTATTACTTGAAACTGACTCAAAAAACAATTAGGTAAGTACCCAAATCCAGTTATTACCAACAAGGATTTTAAAATATTTTTGCAACTTCCGCTAATAGCGAAGAAACTACTAAACAATACTTTTTTTCTCATCTTGACTATTTGTTTCAAAACTTTTTTTTTATTTTTCTGACCACATGTGGTGACCCTAAGCCCTGCCCACTGGTCCTTTGGTACCGTCAGACAAGACACGACAGGGCACACGATTCTTAATCGAAGCGTAAGTACTTTGCGAATGTGCACACGCAAATTGGTAAAATTACTCGCATTTTTACGCCGCAATTATTTTTAACGCTTGTTGCTAGCTGCTTAACAATCTGATTAACGATATAAATCTGTGTGAAACTATTTAAGATTCGTATTTTAAATGATATTTATTGTTAAAAAGTACTGAAGTAAAGTATGTTTTTAAGAAATACCAGACGGATAACAATAATTAGGTATCATTGACACACTTGTAATGGCGGAGCAAATAAGACACGATCACGACACACAATCTCAATTTTTACCTTAAGAACGTATTAGTGTCCGTTATATGTTATTCCAGACGTTTACGTCAGTATTCTCAATGTAATTTAAAAAAAACTATCATTTCAAACGAATAGTTTCTTAAATAAAATACCAACGTATAAAATTTACCTAATATTCGTTAGACGCCTGCATGAATATTGCACGCAATAAGACACAGTTAAGATACTTTATGTATAAAATTTATTGACATAACACCGGCCGGCAAAAAAAATTTTTGATTTAAACTTACATTTTAAGCTTTAAATAATTTCATATAAATATTTTTACTGAATATAATATATCATATTATTTAATGTTTAGTTAAAAAAACGCTTAATAAATTGTTGAACAATAATTTTGATTTCTAACGCATTGTCGAATGTGTTTTTTTTAGAAATACTACGCAAAAACTCATACGAATACATTTTATTTAATGAAGGTTTAAGTTTAACTAAATCGCTTAGTTTTTTCTTTTAAAATTCGTTACCTACGCCACTACCGACAACTTTACGCACTTATTAACGCTATTGAATATTTTTTAAACAAAAATAATTATATTACATTAATGGAGTGGTTGAAAATCCACTGTAAAGCTTGTATAAGAATATCCATGGCCTAAAAATTCAGCCAAAAAAAACAACTTAAATAGTTATCCTACCTGAAGTTATAAGCCGTCATCTTTACGCGATCATGCCAACAACTCTCCTAGTTCTTGGAACAACACTAAACAACACCACAGTACAGTACAGGCACAAGACAAAATAAGTTCAAAAAAACAAAGAATAAAAAAAAAATTAAATATTTTGAATGTCCCGCCGAACTGCGCGCTCTTGCGCAGGCGCGCCGATAGTGAAGTGGACTTCACTGATGTGCGTGTGACGCAGCCTCCGGCGACCGGAGTATCTGTCGGGCGGCGCGCGCGCATCCCGCTACCCCCACCACGCCCGCCATTCATGAAAACGCTCAATGGAGCTTTGAACTAAAGTTCCAAGTTTTCGCTTTGCCCTTTCAAGTAAAACAATGGATTGCTTTGCAAATAATGAGGGTTTGTTCTTGTTTGTAAGGTTTTTGTAAACGAGAGACAGCAATATGTTTTACATATTGTGTTATGCAAATAATAAGGTTTACTACCAACTTACTTTTAAAATAAAATATGTTTATGTAGGTAAGTTATAAGGATTATATCAACAGGGGTATTCCCTTGTATACGACTTATTTTCATCCGTTCTTAATGGCGAAAGCATTAGTAGGTAAACATTAGATTTTTGCCAAAACATAAATAAAAAACATAAACACAAGACACCAAAAATGTGCTCAACTATAGGAAATCAATAAAACTCCAATCATTTTGAGGATCCTCTCGAAACTTCGATAGATACATCACGTGACTCTACAAATAGATACAAGCCTCCACGACATCCCCACGTGTCATAGAATATTTTTTGGCAAAATTTCGCAACATGGCCTATCCTTATCTAGGATAGTCGTAGCGCGGAAGCATATACCAATCGGCTTGCGCAACACATATATACGTAGCGGATGTACATGCGCGTGGGGGCTTATCACATCCGCACATGCCATCGAGACCACAGTACTGGTGCTTCTTTTTATTAAATCCATATGTTACAGCTACCAGCAGCTAGCTAGCCAAGTAGGTAACTGCTAAGGATTCGACGTAGAACAGAATAGAGGTAGCATTCATTTTTCACCAGCACCCCCATCAGTACCAGTTTACCTATGCTTAAACCTAACGAAAGACCTTCGACACGAAAGGGTTGGCTTGATCGGAGCGATGCCACGGACTCACAGAAAACAGACGTGAAACAACCGCAGCGTCGTTGTGTTTCGCCGTGTGAGTGAGGTTGCCGGAAGCCCAATCCCTACCTCTCTCCCCACCCCTTCCCAGTCCTTAAATATTCGAATCCCTTATAAAAGGCCGGAAACGCGCTCGTAACTCCTTAGGTGATGCGGGTGTCCATGGGAGGCGTCAATTGCTTAACATCAGGTAATCGGTTTGCTCGTTTTCTGATCTATTTTACCTTACCTTTGCTCAGCAGTAGGCACTTACAGGCTAATGTTAGGTATGTGTGTGTGTGATTTGTTCAAAGTCCCCTATCGTCACCACAGCAAAACGAAGAACTGCACATTTGACTGTATAGAATACTCTCTGATATACTTGAACCATTTAAACTCTGTTCTCCAACCGGCTTATTAAACATAAACATTAAAATAAGCCCTTATGTCTTATGTACAGAATCCTCCTGACACACAGCTCAGCTGTCACTAGGTTTTCTTAATATTCTCATCTAGGACATCGAACCGTTTTCCTTTTATAGATTTCTAATAGCGTGCTAGCTTATAAGTTTTTACGATTTATAAGTTTTTTTTTTCTTTCTTCTCTTCTATTATGTTTTTGTTTATTGCTTGTATTCCTGTGTTGTGCTAAATAAACACTTTATCTATCTATCTGTAGAACCTCATATCTAAAATTTTATAACGCTATCACCACCATCCTCATCATGATCGATTCTATTCCCGTCCACCAAACCCCTCCAATAGCACGACCCTAGCCTCCATTCAATTCTTCACTAGTAAATTCATAAAATTATTTAGTAGGTAAATCTCGACGGCTCAGACTGTTGTTGACAAGAAAATTACAAAATTTTGGTAACTTTTTTTCAAATTTTATTAAAATGAATCCCATTATAAAAACGATCACATAAAAGCAATATGAAGGGATATTCTGGAGACAGTGAGTAGAGACTTTCATTTTTATTCTATTCCGATGAAATTCAATGTCAATACAACTATGGGAGTCAACAATTGTATAGATAGTTAAGTTTTCGGCACAAATAGGTCAGCTTGGCCGGAGTGATGAGACTGCCTCACAGAAAACTGGCAAGAAACAATTACACTATTGTGTTTCGCCGTGTGAGTGAGGCTACCGGAGGCCCGATCGTTCTCCTCCTCCAATCCCAAATCTCCAAGACCCTTATCCCGAGAAGGTCGGCAACGCACTCATAACTCCTCTGCTGTTGCGGGTGTCCATGGATGGCGCTGATTGCTTACCATCAGGCAATCCGTTTACACGTTTACCGACCTATAATTTGTTGACTGCACGGTTGGTGCGGTGGCTGGGCAACTGGCTGCCGTGCAACGTGTCGCGGGTTCGATTCCCGCACGGAACAACTCTTTGTGTGATCCACAAATTGTTGTTCCGGGTCTGGGTGTCATGTGTATGTGAAATTGTATGTTTGTAACCGCACCCACGACACAGGAGAAAATCCTAGTGTGGGGCAACGTTTTTTTTTTTTAAAAAAAATGTAATGTAAAAAAGATAGGAAATTGTGTGCCCATGACTAAAACGAGATATGCTATGGTTTATGAGTTAAAAGTTGTAGGTGTAGGTGATTGTTCCGGCTTCGACGACCACCAACGACAGACACAAACATTTAAACATTCCACATTTGTTTTATAAATGTCGTAAATAAGTTTTTATACAACGATTAAACTAAATAAGTAACACAACAGTCTTCGTGCATCATTTCTCCTCTCCAGAGCATATTGAAGCAAAACAGTGGTTATGATTGACGAGTTCTTGAATAAACTTAATAGCATCAGTTAGTGTTGATTCGATCGCCAAAAGCTTGATACTCCCTAGGTGTTATTATAGCTAGGACTTCTTATTTATGAGGATCAGATTGAACTTCGTTGTGGGTACCCGAAGGGTAATATGCCCGCTTCTCATGTATAAGGGTTCAAAAACTGGCAAGTACCTGATGTGACTTTCCGATGTATGTGTACTTTCCATGATTATTTAGATACCACTGTCATACGCTGAAAGAAAACATCGCGAGGAAACCTGGACTCGTAATTTCAAATATAAGTTTGAAATCGCCAATCCGCTTTGAGCAAGCGTGGTAATTAATACTCAAATCTTCTCCATGTGAGAAGAAGCCATATTTATTTATTTATGCACATCACACATACAGTAAATAGGAAAAAATAAATACAGAAACAGAAATAGAGTTACATAGGAACTGCAACTTACCTTCCCTCTATCCTATCCCTCCCCCTACCCGCATCCCTTCTCAATCCTCAAATGTCCGAAACCCTTATCCTTAAAAGGCCGGCAACGCACTCGTAACTCCTTTGGTGTTGCGGATGGCCATGGGCGGCGTTGATTGCTTACCATCAGGTAATGTTTTTAAAAGCTTTCTTACGCCCTCTCAAAATTGTGGATGTTGAACTAAAAATTGAAAACCCAAGAAGGCAGAGATGTTACGACAAAACTTTTTCGTTCTAAAAATTGCACAAAAACTGGCACAAAAACGACTAAACTAAAAAGAGCAAATAATCCACTGACAAAATATAACACTGTCACCTTTTTGATACCTAAAATAAACATCATCACCATTTTTGTTAATTTATTTGAAATCCTCAGTATTTACAAGTTTTTCATAAAATTTAATCTAAATCAAAAATGAGTAGTCCACCGCGGTGTCAAGAACCAGATAGGGTCAAGTGCGACGTTTGTCGTACAATTAATTTGGCCAGGCATGTGAAACATCCGAAACCAGACATGCAAATGTATGAAAAATGTACTCCCGCCGAGAAATTCTGCGTACGCGGAGGTGATCCACTCTATTTTACCTTAGCTAATAAATTATACGCCTCTACAATGACATAACATAACTGAATGATTGAATGAGTGAGGTCGGTGGCAAATGCAGTTTTTTGTTATCTGTAGCCAATGTTTACGTTTTTGTGATATGGCAGCAAACTAGCAGTTGGATTATGTGATGGTAAGCAATCGACACAGCCCATGGACCCCCGCAACACCAGAGGAGCTGCAAATGCGTTGCGGAAAATTTTGGTATTTAGAGATTGGGAAAGGATGATGTAGAATTGTGGCTCCGGTACGGTAACCTCACTCTCAACGCGAAACACAACGCTTTAGTTCTTTCACGCCGGTTTGGTGTGAGGTTGTGATAACACTCCGGTCGAGTTGACCCATTCGTGCCAAAACACGCCTTTACACTCTGGAGCATGGCTCTCTCACACCTAAATCACAAACAGTTTTTTTCAAATCTCAACAAAAACAATAAGTAGTACTAAGACAGTAGGACCACGAGGAGCCTAAGCTTTCCAAACGTATTTTATATAACGTATTCTTCAACATGGCTTGAAAAAATAAATTATTAAGAAAATTAACCGGGGAAATTTCAGCTAAGATAAGCTTTGGATGAAGGGTTTATCATAAACATAATTATTTGAACAGCATCCCGATAATTTATTATCTGGCCTAAATAAATTTCAGTACTAGGTCTGCATATTGTCTAAACATCTAAACTTCCTTCTGGCTTAGTCCTAAGATGTTTTAGATAACAAACATGTTGAAACTGATATGTGAATAAAGATGCTTTAAAAATTGTTTCACTAACAAAACAAAGCTTCAGTTTTAGGTAGATACTTCATAATGCGTATAGTTATTAAATGTACTAATCTAGTTACTTTCAATTAAACTTTTTTCATACTATACCGGTACATGTGAACCACTGGCTGTGGTACATATATATTTAGGTATATAGATACATGTAAAATACATCTAACGTATAGTTTCCAAGATTTATCCTCTGTACAACAAAAAAAAATATACCACGTTTTTACACGGTGCTTGAACCTGAGTGTAATTGAACATAGCCTAAATTTTCCAATCGCTTCCTTACTTTTGTACTAGGACATCAGCCTAAATCTGCAAATTGTGTGGCAGTGAGTCAACTCCCGCAACCGCGTGAACGAACATATAAAATCTTACGTGAATTCTATTTTAGTTCACAGATAACACTGACAGAGCTGGTCACTGACTTCCATGCTTACTGCACGAGCGACACAATAGAATTATAATGTGTTTCTAACTTAAATTTCATTCAAATCGATAAATTAATAAACATTGTTCTGACTGCACGGTTGGCGCGGTGGCTGGGCAACTGGCTGCCGCGCAACGTGTCGCGGGTTCGATTCCCGCACGGAACAACTCTTTGTGTGATCCACAGATTGTTGTTCCGGGTCTGGGTGTGATGTGCATGTGAAATTGTATGTTTGTAAACGCACCCACAACACAGGAGAAAATCCTAGTGTGGGGCAACGTTCAAAAAAAAAAAAAAAAAAATTTTTCAGTGTCCAGTCTTAAGCCAATGAAATTATACGCCTGTCTATCCAGTTGGTTTCTAAATGTTTTCCTCTAATTTGCTTGCTATGTTTATATTAGACTATTGTTTTTATGCTAAAGATATTGTAATTTCCCAATGAATTATGCATGCATAGTTTTATCATTCGACAAAATTGTTGTTTGAAAAAAGAAGAGTAACAAAAAAGTAGTTTTGATTTTATACCAAATTATTAATATAAATAAAATTTAATAAAGCAAAACATACTTAGGTGTTCTTGCATAGTGTGGGTTTCAGGCTTTCAGGGCTACAAATCCTAAACAAAATTATTTTAATTTAAAAAACACTAGATTCATATTTTTTGTCAGATCTAAGTTAATCTAAGTAATCTTTTAATAAGTTAGAATTATTTTGTTATATTTGTGTAGTACCAAGTTTTATTTATCAAAGTAGTAATACGCAACGTTAATGGTATTGTTTCCCTACAAATATATAGAATTATAGGTACTTCACGGTATTAAAGTAGCTACAATAGACAAGTCATTTGTAAAGATTTTTATCACAACTTCTAAAAGTTTTACCTTCTAGATTGTTTTACTATTACGATTAATAGACATATAACAAGTTAGTGCCTGAAATTGAAGGTATTGAATTTCTCAGGGTCCAATAATCAGACACTGACTGACTGAACATGCCATGGAAATACTTATAACCTCACTTAAAAACGTTCCAGCCGCCTTCTACAAATCACTGAAAAACGGCAATATGTAAAAAAAACAAATCCAATTAGGAGACATTTTTTGTAAATTCGTTTAAAAGACAAACAACTTTTTTCATAATAAAAAAAAAAATGCCCTATACACTAGGGCAATATAAACTCGGATTAGGTGAAATGTGAATTTATCTAAAGAATAAACTTCGCGCGCTACAGTTGTCGGAAAGAGATGTAGCATCAGAAGGTAATTAAAATATATCCATCTCTTTTACATCCATGAAAGAGAACCGTGTAATACTAATAGGTGACTGCCCTACATTTTACGTACAAGCTTCCAAGTCGGTATGATACCCTGGTGCTTATTACAAATTATGTAACGTCTCCTAAATGCTCTCAAACTTTTGTAAGGCACTTATTTTATGTAATTCTCAGTCATTAAAAGAAACTTCTTGTTGAAATTAACAAAATACAAAATTATTATGTATGAATGAAACACAATAATCACAGTCGTCGTTGTTGACAAAATTATCTTTAGGTATTATGTTACATTGATTATTTGAATATATCCTTCGGATATTTATCAAACGTCAACAATTCCATTCATCATTATCCATATCAATTTCTAGTAAATGGGTACTTGACAAGGATATTGTAAAGAAAAATATTCAGTACCTCTTGGTTTTAAAATTTTCTGAGTTTTTCTTTAAACACATAGATTGAACCAAACATTGTACTAGGTAATCTAGTTAAGGTTCTATTCGCGGTTTTCAATGATTTTCTATGTACTTATTCACTTCCAGACCCTCCATTGCATCCAACCTGTATTAAAGTTTGCACCAAAGAAGAGTACAAGATGAAGAAAAGCGGCCAATCAGTCGTTATACCCAGAAAGCCTCACTACGCTCACGGAAAGCTTTTGTACGCCGTCAAAGTTGGTGAAACTTAACCTCTTTCAGTTTACTGCTATCCTAGTACTAATTAAGATTTGATATGCTGTAATCCTTATCCCCTAAGGTTGAAATTTCTTAGATTAATACAAATTCCGAGTAAATTTCAATCATACCTGCTTTTAAAGTATTTTGTAGGATTTTGTTATATTTTTAATTCGCAGTATGTCTTAGAAGATAATTCAAATATGTATGTATATACCTAAGGGGCGATTATTCTAATTGGGTTTGTGAATAAAAAATGAGTTTTAGAATATTTATTAATATTGGTTACAAAATCTTAGAACAACCAATTTCCTGCTATACATTATGTATATTATGTATTGTATAAGTATACTCGCACAACCTCCTCTGCATTTCTTCAACATTAGTATTATTGAATCGTGTCAACGTTTTGACTATGCTCCTCAACAGGCTGGCATCGTAGTAGGTTCTCTTTACTTCACTTATACCCAAGGAGTGTGGGGCGACCAACGACAGGTCACAGAATGCATTCGCCGTTGGCAGGAATACTTTCGCAGCATCAACACAAGGCGCCCACCAATTTTTGACAAGTGTGGAAACGTGATTGTGAGTACGACTCTATATTTATGCAGCATAAGATTGAAATTCAAATGAGCAATTCAATTTGTGTTGCTATTGTGAGATTTTAAACTACTCATCGCTCATGTGACCCTAGTACAAATAGTAACGTCACCAGTCGTTCGATCAACTTTACCGACAATCGTCATTCTTAGATACCTCCCTATCTATCGACACTACTGGAGACAAGACTTGAAATTTTAATCTTTTTCTTTACTAGCGATACACTTCCTTTACTAACTATAAATCTAATGTTAATTACATACCTAATGATTTTTTCAAAAACAATAATATTCTATCTCAAACTCTATAGTAAATATCTATATTCTATTCAATTATACATATATTCCGGTAAAAAATCGACCCAGTTGGCATTATGGTGGACCTATTAATTTTAGCCGTATCTACATTTTTACATACAAACATTAGACAGACATGATGTCTGTCTGTTGTGTAAGTAAAAAAAGGTGCCTAAAAAATAGCCACTTTTAAATATGATAAACTGGACTTCATTTTTTTATTAATTTGCATTCAGTGTACCTACAGTATTTAGTGTTGCATAGTATAGTCTCGTTCGTCTGCCGGGCATTATTAAAAATAGGTACTTGTTTACATTACAGTGAACATGTTGCACTGTGGTTTTACTGTGATGTGCAGATGTGCTATCTAAAAGCCTTAGAAAAAAAAATAGAGACTAAATTTTACACAACGTTTATACTCTTATAAGTTATGAAAGCCTAGTAATCGGGAGGCTACCTTGTGATCGGCGCGTGCCATTCGCGTTTACTTTCGCAAAACGTCTGTCCTCTATGAAAGCCGTTCGCGCATTGGCATCACTACATAGACGTAGTCGGGCCCAATATACGCCCAACATTGTAATTTTTGCAAATATTTCGGCGGTATTGTACAATGTTACTACCGCCACCTACACCACAGTAAAACAACCTCGCCCCTTTCACTTAAAATAACGAAATGGTTAAGGCAGTGAGATTGGTATGGTTTAGCTACACGACCAACCGCAAATGCTGCTATCCTAGTAGTTTGTGCTACGCTCAACAGACCAAAGTTAGTTTTTACTCTACCGTTAATTTACTTTGCCGCCATACATGTTGCCGCTACGCTTTACAAAATTCCATCTGACCTTTTCGAATGTTATGTTTGCCTAGTGCTTGCACGTCAGTTACATACGAGGGACGCCGTTCTTGGCATAGTCATGGTTCATTCATTCGCCCCCGCAATACTGGTCAATGAAAATGTGTATTCGCATTCTTGCGCTGAATCGTTCTGTGCAAAAAACATGTCTGCAGTGAGTGAATAATAAGTAGGTTACGTTAACAAATTCATCTAATAATAGGTAGGATAAAATATTGCTTCCACGTGCTAACTTCAGATATATTTACTAGCTATTTATTTTTTTATGAATGCATAGTTTATGAACAAAATTGACCAACACATCATGGAATTTAAAGGAAGTATATAATATTTAAATAATTAAGTCATTTCTAGATCCTGAAGGGGAAAGCCATCAATAAAGTTACGGATAACTCAATTCAATGGCATAATAATTTGATATAATTTATGCGAGTTGCCCTTCTTAGATCCTTGTAACCGTACACCGAAGGGCGCAGGGGTATGTGATGATCAATATCGCCTATAAAACCGGTAACGTAATACTGGGCGGAAGTAGCATCCTACGCGTTGATAACAGCCTGGTATAAATGGGGTCATATCATTACAATGTTACTTTACAAGGATGAAAAACTGTAACGCTGGGTTACGCTGAGCAAGGCTAACAGTATTAAATAAATTATTTTAATGTATTATCATGAGAGGATTCTATTTTTGTATGATAATAATGATACTAATTCAGTATCTATAGTGGCGTGCTAATTTTTTAATGGTCGGACTCAGTTTGTAATTATGACAGAATCAAGTTAAAGTGAATTTGTTGTACCATTTTCATTATCACACATGACACACAGATAGGAGAGCAACAGCACAAATTGGAAAATAAATACAAACAGTGTACATTGAGCAAAATGACCCAGTTTTGCTGGATGCTGATAAAATGATTTGTTTTCAGAAAAAGGATACTGTTGAAAGTTTACTGGGGCCCTTGTATTCAGCGTACAAAAGCGCCGTGACTACATGTTTCGCTGGTAAAATATATTTTTTATAACCTGCATTGCAACTTGATTTTCAGAGTTACATTTATTTTCTTAGATTATTTAGACATCACTGACGTACGGCGAAGGGAAACATCGTGGGGAAACCTGGACTTATAATTTTTAGTTATACATTTTAAATCGAAATCCGTCTTGAGCAAGCGTGGTGACATGTGCTTAGACATTCATCGTGAGAAGAGGTCTTTGCTCAGCAGTGGCACCTATAGGGTGATGATAGGGTATGATGATTATGATAGCAACTACATTATTTGATTTTATTTGTACCTATTGTCTGAATTTAATAACGAAACTAGTGCTAATACATTTAACTGTAGAATAATAAACTGTTTTGATTATACATAAGTTTCTTTAGCCCATAAATTATGATTTCTGAGGTACAAAAACAAACCAGTAATTTTTGTTATTTTCTGATCCACAGGTGTTGTCAAAGTACCTCTCATGATCAAATGCGCTTACTTTGATTACTTGAAAGCTTTAGAGCGGAAACACGAAGAACTGGTAAAGGAAAGAAAATTAAAGAAAAGATCATGACATAACAGGCTCGTAGATAAGAAAGTAGAATTGTTATGTAAAAATTTGACAAGTTAATTTGTAACACGCCTAGACATTACTGTAAGTGAAAGTAGCAAGTTAATTAATTCTTTTCCAACCGTCGAAGGTTGACAATTGCATAACATCTTATTTTTTAACCTTGGAAGTTTTTGTGAAATCGTCAGAACAATTTTTTCATATTTTTTTTTATAAAATCGCTATAAAAACATTGTATAAATTGAATAAGAACTCACCAAAAATGTTAATGTTGGTGTTGCCGTACTACGCTTATCGTAAGAGAAAAATTGGTTTCAAACCATAAGCAATAGACAATTTGAACTTACGATAAGCATCAAGAAACGTATTTAAAAATAAAAATTATTTATTGTATTGTTAAACTTTTTGTTAAAAAATATAATATAAAATAAATACGTTTTTGAAAGATTTATTGCACAATTTAATTACATATATCCTTACCTACTTATATTAGGTATGTCCAATTATTTATTTGTACTTATAGAAAAAGGTATTCCCACATAGGTTGTAACCTACTAAAAATGATACCAAAAGTTTGTTACTTAAAAACACAGGTTTAGTAACTAGTATCTTTGTTGCCTCCGTCTCATGTCGGAGGCTTGCAGCTCGAAGAACGCGGGATTGTCATCAGGGGATCCTCCAGACAACATGTACTCCAGGTGTCTGATGTAACAGATGGCTATCCTGAAATTATAATCATTGATATATTAATGTAACCATACCACGGTCTGTGAAAAAAACATTGCAATATTGTTTACGGTTTTTTTTCTGTGATTAGTCGGCAAACGAGCAGACGGATTACCTGAGAATAAGTAGTCAGCGCCGCCCATGGACATCCGCAACAACAGAGGAGTTACGAGTGCGTCGTCTATTAGGGATTAGGAGATTTTAGGATAGGGGAGGGATTAGGGGAAGAAAAAGAATTGCGGAAGAGGTTTAGGCCTCCGGTAACCTTACTTACATGGCGAAACCCAACGCTGCGGTTGATTCACCCTGCTTCGGCACAAATGGGAATCCAGATCCATAATCCCCAAAAGGTCGACAACGCACTCCTCTGTTGTTGCGGCTGTCCAAGGGCGGCGCTGATTGCTTACCATCAGGTAATCCGTCTAATTGTTTGACGACATAACACATAAAAAAACTGTTACTCATCTAGATTCGAATGCCGATATCAGGATATCTTTTCAGGTATCAGACGCCCTATTAACCGCCAACTACACAGTAAAAAAAAATACTGAAATAAATTGACAGGCTATGAATTGGGATGTACGTTGTACCGTATACATCTAAATACGAGTAGCGCCTGTTTCAATACTACATGCAATGCGCTGTCCTGAGCTATTGCTCATTGAAACCGCCAGCGATTTAACTGTGCTTATCCATGAGTACCGGGCAACCACAACACGTGTCATGTTGCATTGTGTTGTAGTTTATGCAAGGAAAAATATTAAGAAAAGTGTCTCACTAACTGTATTGTTTTTCAAAAGCATAATAATATATGTACATACTTAGTGCCTGATGGTAAGGTCAGACGGATCTGTTACTCAAGTACAACGACATCATTTTCAGGGATTCTTACTTCCCGGAAACGATCGCGTGATTAAATGACAGCCCATTTGGCCTCCGGAAATTTTACCGGTAGGTATCTACTTTATCAGAAATAATAATAATAAAAAACGCATGGTGACGTTATTAATTTATCTAAAATTAAATGATTTTAGAAATAGTTTGTAAAATACAAAATCAATATATTATCTATGTAATATTCCTGCATTTTGAAAATATTTACACACCATGGGTAGGTACTGAGATCTGAATCTTGCGAGCCATATTCCGTGAAAGGTACCTACGATCTAAAGCACTTAGTTGTAGGCAAAAAAGCACAAAGCGGTAAAACCAGAGGAGTCGCAAGTGAGCTTTTGGTGGCGAGGAATGAGACCTACACAATGCAAGCGTAATTTCACTTTAGTTTTTTAATAGGCCGTGAATGACTGCAGCCTGCTCATTCGTACTGAAACTTGGCCCTTTTCATGAAATATTTAGAAGATTTTTTATCAATCAACATTACCTTAGACATTCAATTTTGGAGTATTTTTTCTTGGACGGCTTAGTGACTGGCAACTTGGAACGCAGCAAATCGAACGCACGGTTCATATCCCTCATCCGCGTTCTCTCTCTGTCGCAGGCTGTCTTTTTATATTCTGCAATTTTAATAAGCATAGTAAAATAATTATAAATTGTTTAGTAATCCATGATGATTACGAGAATGTGAGGAATCAAGTACCTAAGTAAGAAGGTCATTAGGTATATTTTTGTTAACTGATAAATTGGGTAAGCCATTTCGCTGATGCTGATTGCCCCGAAAAGTGCTCTAGTGAAATGCACGGACTGGAAGACAGCATGGTCAGATCTCCTGCTGGGTGAACCGACGATATTTCAGAGTCAAGGTGAGTCATTAGACGTAAGGAGCTGTAAGCCTTTATAAAAGGAATGAAGACCAATAGACGGAGATGACATTCTTTAATAAATGTAACACCAAATTTTTATCAGCACCAGCTACCGTGTGACTTCATCTCGTCAGGGGCGGGCCTAGTTTCGAGCAGATTGGTGAACACTGCAAACAATCCTTGACTCGTTCGTCAAGTATGCCGAACATTGAAAAAGCAGTAATCCTACTTTGCTCGAGCGTCACTAGCGTTAGTTTCCACTGGTGATCAAAAGACCAAAAAATGGTAGCCCGTTTTTCGTTGACGCTAGCGTGGACCTCTCGTCCTTTCGTCCGATAAGGAATTAGCGTCACTATGTGCAAAATTTTAAATTTAATTGACATATAAATGATTGGACAGGAATTTACCTCTTGCTAGACTTGTGCTAACAAAACCTCCTTGAAACCTCATTGGAACACTTTGATTACGCTACAAAGTATTGCGACAGTCATGTGATAAGTTAAATTCTGTGATACAGTACAATTAGAAAGGAATTAGCTTAGACGTTCGCACCTTTTTGTGTTTGGACAAAGGAAAAGAATAACCTGTCTTATAACTCCTTGCCTCCTTAACTACCTCTAGACACAGAAATCACACTATAGTATCAAAAACATTAATTTGTGTCGTCGGAACAAGACAAAGAAAACTAAAAATTCCGCCACATCCATAAACTGCAATATAATATAAGGAATGCAGTTTTGCAAGTCGTAGGAGAAGGCTTAGGTTCAGCAGTGTCAGTAGACCTAGGTATAAGTGTGGGAGAGCCAAGCTTCGCCACAAATGGAGTGATACCACGGTCTGTTAGAAAACCGACGTGAAACAACCACAACGTTGTGTTTCGCCATGTGAGTGAGGTCACTGGAGGCCCAATCCTGTCCCCTCCATCATCCCTTTCCAATCCTTAAATAGCCAAAACGCTTATCCCCAAACGGCCGGCAACGCACTCGTAACTCCTCTGGTGTTGCGGAAGTCCATGGGCGTCAGCGATTGTTTCAGGTAATCCTTCAGCTCGTTTGGCAACCTATCTCATAAAAAAATTGGGGATTCTTGACATGTTGATGATAAGAAGGAATAGTAATGGTATATTCCTACCTTTCTCCAACTGCATAGCGCGTTCCTTCCAATTCAGAGCAGTGTCTTGTGTGGGATCATCTGTGCCATATTTTGAGGTATCTTGGGATTCGTGAGAGTAATCTAGAGAGGACTCAGAGTTCGCTATATCAACTACGTTGGCTTCCCTGTATTCTTGCTCATAGTATCTGGAACCTTGGTAATAAATTCAAACGTTATAAAACTTTGCTTCAAGGGACATTCACTTCACCACTTGATTTAAGAATTCTATGCTATACCCCAATGGCAAATTTGTTTTCCTAGAGGGGCGCCCATAGGATAGCTGTGGCCTACTACGGGTTGTGTTGTGTGCATAAAGCAAAAAATGAATAAATTAATAATTAAATCAAAAGTTGATAGAAATGATAATCATTAATTTAATTTCTGTTTCGTTTAACGGCCTCCTCAAACTGGAATGAAACAATGCTTGAGTTGTGTTTCGATTCGAGAAGTTTTCGAAGGCCCAATCGTTTTTCGCTTCCGCAAATCCCTAACAACCTACAACGCAAGACACTTTAACTCCTTTTGTGGTGTCTATGGGCGGCACCGATTGCTTACCATCGTCAGCTCGTTTGCCAACCAACAAATAAAACATAGACCATTGTATTGGCTTTAATAACAAACAAATATTCATCGATAAGGTTCACAAATAGTTACTTGAAGTTAAATCAATAGGATATTTGGGTATCTACATCAAAAATCAGATTTTATTCTAAAATGATAAATGGATTGATTATTATTATAAATTGACAGACCTGAGTATTCACTTGTAATCGAACAATAAGATATTGGCCTTTTTTAAATTAGTCGATTGGTTTTCACCCTTAATGTAACATCTATAAGAATGCTCATTACAATGAATGCTTATGAATGCCTTAGTGTATTAGTACCTTATTAACGATAAACTAAGCAATTTACTTGTCAGTCTGGTAGACTATCGAACTTTAAGTTTTTTATATCTTAACGTTACATTATTTTATCAATCGAATTGAAGTATGACGTGGCACCTTACCTTCAGTAGCACTGTGATCCAATTCATGGGGTCTGAAGTAAGAAATCCTTCTCGGCTCATAATCCTCTAGTACATAAGATCTGTGATGTGAAATAGTTTTATCATACTTTTTATGTGAAAATGTGTGTTCTTCTTTAGGCTTATCATCCTGCCGTCCTATTTCTAGTATAACACGATCTTCTGTCTCTCTCTTTTCTTCATCATCTTCCTTAACGACTGTGTAATTTGCAATTAAAGGTAGTGGAGCGTCATCTTCGTATGTCTGACTGTACATTGCGTCTTGTGGTCTAGAATGCTGTCTTCAATTACACAGGTAGTCGCCAATGTATTGTTAATTTGCTGACGTGTCAATTTAGCGCACTTGGTTCAAAATTTATTTTAGGTTTGTTTCATTGATCTATTTATTTATCGGTTCGGAGTTTTAGTACTAACATCAGAAACATTACAACCTGCTATTAACTTTGAGGGTCACAGTTTTAGAAACATATTTTATACACTTGTACTATTTTGTTGGTGATAGAGAACCGTTCTCTACCTGTTTCAAGTATGGACTGTGTCATCCACATTTGTGTCCTTTTGTGATGCATATTCGATCAAAATGGTGCTGTATGTACACAAGTGTTGCGGTACAATTTTTAGTTTTCACCGAAGAGGGCCACCCCATTGTCTTTGAGTCTTTTGTTAGCTATTTGTTTTGTAGCGAACCTCCGAGACAGTCGTACTCCTGAGTCGATTAAATACCTTCTATTTTTATGGAAATGTAGGTGATGCATAGCATTCAAAATGTATCAAATTGACAAAAATCTTAGGTATGTCTGCAGAGCGAGTGTTCTTGTCATTAAGCGTCAATTGAATTTCAAACATTTTTATTTCTTTAACAAACCTTTTTTCATAGATTGGTTTCATAGGTATTGGTTCGTTAATTAAAATTCGATGATAACAGTAATGTGCCTAAATATTCTGTTAGATAATCGAGTCGCCGGTCTCCGTCCGGATCAGCAATGGTTCCCGGTCTAATACGTTTTCAGGTCATGGTTACTACTAAAATTATTTCCAATTATCTAAAAGTAGACCAATGATGTTTGCCTAGATCAGAACAAAAAAAAAATTAGCAACTCTACAGTTAATAACAATAATAGACGAAGCCATTATTATTAACTAAAAATTTTTCTTTAGGGACAGCTTAACCTTCAACGTAATTAAGTATTGAATTTGTAGCTATTTACTTTTCTCTCTTTTAATTAATATAGGAAAACAAATAAAGCTCAAATATTACTAAGAATTATCAACTATAAACCAACCTTAATTCAAATCGAATCAAGTCGACGTAATCTTTATATATTCGGTGTCAAAAACGATCCATCAATGATTTTGATTTTACATACATTAATGTTTGCCCTAACGACTAAAATGGTATTAAAATAAACCATATACTCTATATTTGCTTCATTTTATAATTTAAAACAGAGTAAACTAAGTAACATTTTACATATTTATTAGTTTGCTCATTCTGTGTTTCATATAGTGCGGGGGGCGTCATAGTATTATAATTATATAACAATCGATTCTATGCAATAATCGAGTTCAGAGTTTAAAATGGTTTTTGGCAAGCTGTCACTCTAATTCTGCAACTACACTTTGGTTTTGAGTACTAAGTGCCCATTGGCCACTTCCCTTCTGGCCTGCGTCCGCGCAAGAGCGCACAGTTGAACTTGACAAGTTAACATTATATTACAAAAAAAAATAAAAGTAATAATTGTTTGTCCTTTTCCAAAATTTCTGTTAAGTGTTGTTTACAGTTCCTGATATGATCACGTAATTATGGGTGCTCAGAGTTTCAGGTAGGTGCATATTTTCAGAGTTTATTTTTTACTGTGTGCATTGCGGTTTACATTTGCGAGTACTTACCTAATTATAATAAATAAATAAATGTTTATTCCTGCGCTGGATTTAAACTTTCGGGACCCATAGGCGGAGCGTGACGGGGCATTCAAGTCCTTAAGTGTAATATTCGTTTTTTTATTAATGGATGAACGTTTAGTTTATATGACGATAAATAATTAGATGTGTGCCTTCACTATAAATCTAAAGTTGCAATTCTTACAATGTATCTATGTAATAATAAGAAATATACAATATTAATAAAAGTTGATAATAAACAACATAAAAAAAATATTGATACTTATTTAATTAAAGTAAATAAAAAAATATTGCCTTGTTTGTTTTGTGGAGGGAAAATCATCAAATGGTTTCTCTCGCCCAGGAAATGGCGAGAAGGGAGTGTCAGAATCTTACTGACTAAAACCCCGTTTATTCTCCTGCTCCTGGCCGAGGCCACGGAACCTGTTTGGCCTAAGAAGTCTTTGCCTATAAAATTATGTAGTGAATCAACATTACTTAATATATATGAAGTAAATTGCTTAGCATATAGGTATGTATATAGCTTCTGCCAAAGGAGTCGGAATTCGAAAAAGTTAAAGCATACTTTGCCAAATTATACAAAAGACGGTAGATTGTAATTGGCCATAGTGTCTAGCATTTGTAGATTATGTGAAAGCCTTCGATTCAATCGAATCCTGGGCAGTGCTGCAGTCTCTTCAGATGTGCCATATCGATGTACTGAAGAGTTAATATTAAAACGCCAACTTGCGCACCGTGGACACGAAAGCAAACCAATTGTGAAAAGCTAGCAGACCATCTTAAAATCTGTTCACGAATGCATTGAATGACGTTTTGAGCTCTTGTACTGAAACGGACTCGGGTTCAATGACTGTTCTTTATTAATTTCTCTTTGCCGCCATGCTTCGGCACGAATGGGTCGGCTCGACCGGAGCGATACCACGACCTCATACAAAACCGGCGTGAAACAACCAGAGCGTTGTGTTTTGCCGTGTGAGTGAGGTTACTGGAGGCTCAATCCTTCCCCTTTCCCAATCCCTCCCCAGTCCCTAAATCTCCAAATCCCTAATCCCTAAAAGGTCTGCACCGTACTCTTAACTCGTCCGTTGCGGGTTTCCATGGGCGGTGCTGATTGCTTACCATGAGGTAATCCGTCTGCTCGTTTGCCGACCTATTACATAAAAAATATACAAAACAGTATGAATTTTGATAATGCCTTAGGCACTTTCTAACAGTCAACCGTAGTTTCGAGCAGAAAGATAAAGTGACTCAAGAAATTAAAGAGAAAAAGCAGGGAAATATTAATAGCCAATGGAAGTCAAGTCAAGAAAAGCCTACTCCACCTAATGTGGGAAGAGGCAAAGAATAAGCGGTGCAGCCACACCGGAGTAATATACCTTTACAGTAGGGTGCTAAAACATGAAACAAAAGAGTTCAAAAGACCAAAAGACAAAAGAGATCGACATACTAGTTATATCTATACTCTAATATTATAAAGAGGTAAAATTTGTAAATTAGTAAGTTTGTATGTAGGGGGTAATCTTTGGAACCGCTGGTCAGATTCACAAAGTTCTTTCACTGAGCTACAATGTTCCTGATTGCTATAGGCAATTAAACGATAAAATGGAGCCGAGCAGTGGGTCAAACCAGCCAGAATTTGTTTTTTTAATCTATTTTTCAAATTTTTTTCCCTTATTAGGTTGCGAAGATTAATCTTTGGAACCGCTGGTGTGATTTCCAAAATTCTTTTACTGATAGGTAGCTACAATGTTCCTGAGTGCTATACGCTAAAACATCACGCTACGATCAAATGGAGCTGAGCAGCGGGTGAAACCGCGCGAGAGTAGCTAGTATTTCATAAATTTTGTTTTTCTCGTCGTCGTCGTAGTCATCCTAATTTTGTTTTATTCAAATATTTTAATGTACCGACGCACTGTTTTATAAAATGAATAGATTTAAACTATACATACCTATTTTTAGTTAACGGAAATGGGTTGATAATGCTTACGATTTATCTATAGCTATAACTACCTACCTACCTATACATATCCTTTAGAAAATCCACTGTTTATGTAACCACTAGCTTTTGCCCGCGACTTTGTTCGCGTGGTATAGTGAGTTCCTGCGGATCTTTGGTTTAAAAACTATTCTATGTCCTTTCTCGAGTTCCAAACTATGTCTGTACCAAATTTCACATAAATAGGTTCAGTAATTTAGGCGTGAAGAAAACACAGACAGATAGAATTACTTTCGCATTTACAATATTCGTTTGGATAATAAGCTTGCTTGTTGGTTTCAGATCGCTGCTACTAGCAGCCATCGTATTAAGTAATTGTATAACATGGACGGCTTCGAGACACCATGTGAGTACACCCACATCTATCAAACTAGAAAGCAAACTAATAGACACAGTAACCCATGGACACACCGCAACACCAGAGGGGCAATTCTCTAAAATCCGCGTTGAGACGAAACACAGCGCAATTGTTTCACGCCAGTTTTCTATAAGGTCGTGATATAACTCTAATCGTACCGGGACAATTAAGAAGATAATATCGACGTGGCTGCCTGGAGGTTAAGGCGCCCAATCCTCATGCATGAAATAAGGGTGTAAGTTCGAAAGCTGGCAATTCGGTACTGTGACTTTTTCCGAGATCCAAGTACTTTCTATGATTATTTGGAATCCACGGTGAAGGAAAATATCGTGAGGAAACTTGGATTTATTATTTTAAGTTTGAAAGCACCAATCCGCCTTGGACATGCGTTGTGGTTAATGCTGAAACCTTCTCTGAGTTAGAAGAGGCCTTTGCTCAGCAGTGGACACTTATAGGTTAATGATGATGTGTGACAATTAGATTGGTTAGGACACAAGTACCTCATTCTAATCAGTGCTGTAAGCTGTAACCAGACAAAGGGCTTCAAATCTCCATAAATAATATCTAAATAGTCAAACATTAGGTATAGCATTAGGTTCTTCAGCGTATTTGTGAATGTTTTCTGTAGATGTCTTAAGGAATCCATATTACTTACATAATTTGGAATGTGTTGTCGGATAAATACATCCGGTTTGCGTGCTACTACTCTATGAATCTTGAATATATTTACATCATCACCAATCCAATTGCGTCCACGGCTGGATTTAAACATCAACAGAGACAAAAGCTCAAACATAATACACACATGCACAAAACTATCGGATGGTTACGCTAAAATACTTATTCATATTTATTGTCTTCACGTCATCGCCAAACTAAGACTTGTATGAATTATTACAGTTCAGGCATATTGCCTGGCGAGGGGCCACCTTCTGGAAGGCTAGGAAGGCAATAAAAAAACTTTCTCTATACAAATACCTACTTCTCCAGGTGCACCAACATCAAGCCAGGCACAAGCGGCAAGACCCCAGCCCATATCTACCTGTATCCTACATCATACCAGGAGGGGAAGGGTCAGGGCCCTGGGGCGAGTGGGGAGAAGTCTCCTCTTGCTCTAGGACCTGCGGAGGAGGCGTAGCCAGTCAGAAGAGAATATGTCTCGAGCCAGAGTAAGATAAAACTGTTTACTTAATAATTTCAGATCAATTTTTTTACCGATCCAAGATTTACGTCAACGTAACAGGATTCCTCGTACACTTTGGGCGTAGTTGGCTTTCTCTATTTTTGGGCCAAACTTACTTATTGCAAGAAATTATCACAGCATATTAAACCTAGTGCTATTAATTGAAACTGTTTAATTGTATCGAATTACTAATCATTCAAATTTCGAGAGAGTATCCTTAATAGTATCACCTACGCAGTGGACGACATTAGGTACTATTAAATTGACCTTCATTCACCATCTTCTCTGCTCGAAAAGATCACAGAAGTCGTGTACTGGCGGCGACACGAAGTACTTCTCATGCCAGACGCAGGACTGTCCCGCCGGCTCGGGTGACTTCAGAGCCGAGCAGTGTGCGGAGTTCGACGACAAGGAGTTCCATGGCAACAAGTACAAGTAAGTTATTCTATGTCCTACTTCACTGTGGCCCTGCAGACTTTTCATATGAATTAACATTAATAACACAAAAAAATCTAATAGTTGGGTGCCGTACACAAGGACCCAGAACCCTTGCGAGCTAGCTTGTAAGCCGCGCGACGAGCGGTTTTACTTCCGACACAAGCCTCAAGTGGTGGACGGCACGAGGTGTAATGACGATTCCTTCGACGTGTGCGTCAACGGAGTCTGCAAGGTAACGCTCACAACATGACTATAGCTGTTCACTATCCACTCCACGTATTGAGGAGACTGTATTACCGTACCGCCATACTTCCAGCACGTGGGCTGTGACATGATGCTGGGCTCCAGTGCGAGGGAGGATAAGTGTAGGGTGTGCAGAGGGAACGGCACCAACTGTTTCACCATGGAGGGATTTATTAACTCTCAGGATCTCTTTCAAGGTAAACAAACCACCTTAACAAGTTACAAATGGATTTAAAACCAAAAATAAACAATTCAAACTTAACGTTACGATACAAAAGCCTCGAGTGGCGTGGTCCAATGGAATTTATGCCTCCCGCATCAAAAGTGTCGTCAAAATAATATAAGTAATACAAGCAAACCTTGACAATTTGAAATTTTGACAAGTAAATCAAGGTTATCCAAACCCTTGGTTTATTTTTTCTTGGATTGGGTAATTCCTTTGCATATATTTCTTATGGAAAGACCACACCGGTCTTAACGATTTCATCAACAAATTCGTTTTCATAACGCTAAAGTAATACTGCTCTAAAACGACCCAAACAACGATTTTTTTATTATAAACTAGCTCTTACCCGCGGCGTCGCTCCCGTCATTTGACTACCTACCCTTCTCTACCTATCCTACTTTACCTACCCTACTCTACCTACCCTACTCTACCTACCGTACTCTACTTATCCTACATACCTACTCTATCCTACCCTATGCCCTTCTCTTGGCCAAACTACCTCCCTTCCTATTTTCAGCTAAATCGGTTCAGCCGTTCTTGAGTTATGAGTGGAGTAACTAACACGACTTTCTTTTATATACCTATATATAGATATAATTTCGCATGAACTTATGATTATGAATATAACGTGTGTATCATTTCAATTTTAGGGTACAACAATCTCTTATTCATTCCTGAAGGCTCCATGAATATTATTATCGAGGAAGTGGAACCTTCAAGCAATTATTTAGGTAAGTGCTTTACACACCATGGAATCGATCGTAAGTACAAGCAATATGGCTGAAGTAACTATTTATTAATCTTTTTTTTAAAGCATAAATCTGCAAACTAGCAGACCTGGTGATAAGCAATCGGCGCCACCCATGGACACCCGCAAGTCCGAAGGATTTACAAGTGCATTGCCGGCCTTTTTGGGATGAGGGTTGCGGATATTTAAGGATTGGGTAGGCAGAGGGGAGGGGGGGGATTGGGCCTTCAGTAACTTCATTCACACCGCGAAACACAACGCTGTGGTTGTTTCCAGCCGGTTTTCTGTGAGGTCGTGGTATCACTCCGGTTGAGCCGACCCATTCGTGCCAAAGCTTTGCTCTCCCACACTTTTAATCTGTGGTACTAAATTATTACTTAATAAGCCGGGGTTGCAGCCATGTCAGGTTGTAGCTATAATAAACATTGGGCTCAACTAGTTCAAGCCACAATAGGACCGAAGTTGAAAAGGTAATAGTCAGCAAGAGTTTGATTCTTCCCCACGCGTACCACATCATCCAGGATGGTAAAACATATTTGATAAGTTTCCATCCTTTCCAAAAAGAACAGGATCATTCTATTTCCCAATCATTACGCAATTAATAGCTTGTAGTTCTCCCCTTAGGCTTATGTAGATGCTTCTAGACATTCATAAAATATGCGTTTTTTGTTCACAGCATTAAGAGACAAAAACGGCTCGTACTACCTAAACGGCGGCTACAACATGAACTTCCCGGGCAAAATCATCGTCCCTGGTGGCTTCTGCTCTTATAATCGGATAGAACAAGATTTCCTCTCATTAGACACCCTCCATTGCTTGGGACCCACAACAAAACCACTATATCTCTATGTAAGAGTTATTTGTTTAAATTGAGTTGATAATTAATAAAAAATGTTACAGATTAAACACAAAACTTTGACGATACTGACCTAAGTCTTGATATTTATAAAAAAAAATTGTTGCGGACCGACTTGAAATCAGAGACATCGGAAATTGAGACATGCGACCTTTTGCATTTAGGATTAAAAAAATTAAGAACAATCAAATAGCTTTTTGTAGTAATGTATTATATAGACAGAAATAATACTTCGCTAGTAAATATACACATGTTCTATAACTAAAATGTTATCAATATCCTTGGACTTTTTTAGTTTACTAACAAGTTTTATTTGATAGTACCTACTGCCAAAAAACCTTCAAGAAAAAGAAACATATTTTGAGGTCAGAATTTATTCATGAAAGAAACCTAAGCTTAACTGTAAGACTATTTTAAAATGTCCAACAAAATGTTGACCTGGCAGTGAGTGCTATTCTGTAAATGGTTAATCTCATCTTGTAAGTCACACACCACTTCGCTTCTCATCTCACTTGTAGACAAACGTCAAAATACTTACTTATTTTAGTTCCTTTCACTTCGTTTTTCACATGGTGGCGCCAATGTTTGTTTCACTCCATTTGAGAGTACAAAACTTTAAATTAACATGATTTCACCGAGGATTCAGAAGTGATTTCGCAAATTTACTTTTGGGAATAGCATAGCTGGAGCCTCGTCGTTTTATTTCACCAAATTTTGTAATTTTCGTGCTACAGCTTCTTCTTCAAGACGAAAACGTGGGAATCAAATACGAATTCAGCTTTGCCGTAGAAAATAACAATCCCAGCGAAAAGCAGTACAACTGGGTGTATGAAGAGTATACGCCGTGCAGCGCCACCTGCGGTGGAGGTACGCCGCGAGTACGACGACCTAACTTTGCATTAGCAACTAATATCTTACCTAATCCTGCTCCTAGTGCCTAATACAAACTAGCGCTTATAACAAATTTTAATTATGGAGTAAGAGTTTGCTTAGTTACCATTCATTCTTTGACTTTGCACGATATTTTAAACCAATGGAAGTATCTCGTCGTCAACACTATTTCAATCTGTTAGAAAAGAAAAAACCGCGGTTTGAGGCATAATTGGCGGTGATGAATATTTGAGGCATCATACACTAAATTAACGGTAAATAATATCACTTAGAAAATGAGCTCTAATCCACCTCTGTAATCGCATCCCAGGTTTCCAAACTCGCAACGTGACATGCAGATTTAGGGAAGAGCTGGAGGTAGTTGACAACAATTTATGTGACGAGGGTCTGAAACCCCCCACGAACCAGTCCTGTAATCAAGATCCCTGCCCCGCGCAGTGGGTGGCAGGACCTTGGGGAGACTGCTCCAAGAGGTGTGGCAGCGGAGGAGTCAGGTCTCGGGAGGTCACGTGCCAGAAAGTCATAGCTAATGGGTAAGAGGATATTCGATCCAAGGATTTTCAATGTATTAGCAGTTTCGCTTGAGACCCTTAAGACCAGAGGAATACATGCAACCGATTCAATGTCGTCTGCCATATTACTACGCGAAAGTAACATTTTCCTACAAATTCAAATAAAATAAAAAATATTTTCTATCTAGCATCGCATCTATAGTTCCGGAGAAGGAGTGCTTCGAGTTACTGGGCCCGAAACCTGAGTTATTCCAAAAGTGTAACGAAGATGCTGCCTGTCCCGACTGGTTCGTTGGACACTGGAAACCGGTAAGTTAGAAACAGGATAATAAAGAAATAATTATCTAATTATTTTAGCAAGTATCGGTACTAACCATGGTGAATCTTCTCCCTCAGTGTGACAAACTCTGTGACGAGGGCAAGCAGACGAGACAGGTGGTGTGTCGCCAGAAGATCAATGGCCGCGTCACAGTGCTAGCTGACGGGAACTGTACAGACGAGAAGCCAGCGGTTGAGCAGAAGTGTATGATACAACCCTGCGATGGTGTGGACTGGGTCACTTCTGACTGGTCAGAAGTAAGTTCATACGATTTTCATATTTTTGAAACGTTACTCCGCACTAAGATTTTCTCGCACACTTAGACGCTGCAAGGCAGCCGTGGCCCAGCCACCGCGTAACTGTACAATCAACTGATTTTTACGTGAGAACTCTGCGGACTGATAAACAATGTTAAGCTTAATCATCAACCTACCTCCATTAAAGGGATGCTCTATAACTCTGTAATAAGTCAAATTTTGTACTAAAAATGCTGTAGTGTTTTCTGGTCTGGTCTATGGCTCTTAAAGAGCAAGTGCTGTAGGAGACGCTCGAGTCTGGTTTTAGTCAGGTAGCGAGCGTATTGTGGCCGAAGACTGTCTCGCGATTGCTCAAGTTAGGAAGTGAAAGGATCGCTCCCTCCTCTTTAGCTATGATTCGTGGAAGAAGGACCGATGACCGATATTACGAGCTGGAGTGATAAACATAATAATTGACATTTAAATTAACATTCTGTTTCAGTGTGACACCTGCACCTCAAACTCACGAACGCGAAAGGTGTTATGTTTGACGAAACACCATATAAGAATAAATGATAGCTTCTGTAGCCATCACCGACGACCAGTGGAGCAGGAAGAATGTGTCGGGAACCTCGCGCAGTCTAAGGCGCAGTGGCATGCTACGGAGTGGAGCAAGGTATCTAAATAATGTGTACTGACATATTTCGGAGCTGAAAAAATACTATAACCATTAAATGTCATGTTTTTTTCAACAGTGTTCTGTTGCAAGCGGCGATAGAGTTCAGACTAGAAAGGTATTTTGTGGCGTTTACAAGAACGAGAGCCTGGAACAGGTGGAGGACTCAAATTGTACACACCTTCTAAAGTGTAACGTCGCCAAATCTTGCTCTGAGTCTGAAGAAGAGTATCCCTCACAGTGGTTCACTGGACCCTGGTCTTTAGTAAGTCCTCATTATCTGTCTCTGTTACTTCCACGTAATTATTTACGTGGTATAGGTGTAACAAACCCTCCTTTGTCATAACAACTTTCAGTGCAGCGAATATTGTGGTGGAGGGGAGCAGTATAGACGTGTCACCTGTATGCGAGGGTGGAAGGAAGACTTCAACTGCCCTTTGTCCAATGTACCAGATTCTACACAGTTATGCAACACCCAACCTTGTCTCCCAGGTATAAATATCAGTTAACATAATATTTGTTCTTATCCACACAATATCGGACCTTCTTTCTTTTAAAGAACTTATAAAAATAAATGAAATATTTGAATTTAGTTACTCGTCGTTTATATAGATATATAGATTAAATAGAGGCCCTAATATTCCTTGTGGAACGCCAAAATCATTTTTCATTATTTTTGCAAATTTTAATTTCTGTACGTTGTATTCTGTTGGTAAGGTAAGATTTTATAAGAGGGTTTTACTCAGAACATAACAGATTTCTCAATCATCAACTGTTTATTCTATGCAAGAAGGTGGTTTTTCAGAAAACCGCTAAACGACAACATTTTTGTTAAGCCGCACATCCTGATATAAAAAGCTCGAGTATACTCGTATAGACCATACATCGTTCTTAAGTCAATCTTCCAAAGTGTTAAATTAATGAGCTTCCCCCAGTTGTTCAGGTTTTGTATAAAAACGGCTTAAGTTATTCTATTTCTTGTTTTAAATTCACCGAGGAAAGCTGACGATATTTTAGCTTTCTTCTCCACAAATAATATCCGCAAATTTATCGTAATCGCTAATTAATTAATCATCTTTGGGTATAATATTAAATACAAAGTCAATAGAACAATATTATTTGAAGAAGCAGGTGATTCGAATATGTTCGAATCAGATTATTATGAGTTTAAAAAAGGCTCAGAGAATAATATCAATTTGTAAAAATATTGGTGCTAAGTACCCTGATATACTGGTACTGTTTCCAGAAATCATCGAAATACAGGATTCAAGCAGCCCTGGTGAAAAGAAGCTACAATGTAAAGACAGTAAGTTCGGCTGCTGTCCTGATAACAAAACGGCTGCTGTGGGTCCATTTGATGAAGGTTTGTTCAGTTGTATTAATAACTAGTTGAGCCCGCGACTTTGTTCGCGTGGTTGTCACATTATCGCAATTATCATTCGATTTCCGGCAACTTCAACTACGGATTATAATAAAAGAATATATTTTAAAGTACTTCTGCGTTTTTTTTATGTGATAGGTCGGCAAACGAGCAGACGGATTACCTGATGGTAAGCAATCAACGCCGCCCAAAGACATCCGCAACGCAGGAGTTACGAGTGCGTTGCCGACCTTTTAGGGATTAGAGATTTGGAGATTTAAGGATTGAGGAGGGATTGGGGGAGGGGAAGGATTGGGCCTCCGGTAACCTCACTTACACGGGGAAACACAACGCTGTGGTTGTTTCACGCTGGTTTTCTGTGAGGCCGTGGTATCACTCCGGTCGAGCCGACCCATTCGTGCCGAAGTATGGCTCTCCCACACTTAGCATGGCTCTCCCACACTTGAATTTTATTTTAAGTTTTATTTTCTCCGAAACCCGATCTTGACAACGCGACACACCTAGCCAGTCGTGTGAAAGCCAGTCTTGTTGTAAATCGATTCCTACGTTTTTAATTGTTTGCTTTCGTGATGGATGTTAATTTTTTATATTGTATATTTTTGTTTTTTCTTATGTAATAGGTCGTCAAACGAGCAGACGGATTACCTGATGGTAAGCAATCAGCGCCGCCCATGTACACTTGCAACGGAGGAGTTACAAGTACGTTGCCGACCTTTAAGGGATTAGGGATTTGGGAATTGGGGAAGGGGAAGGATTAGGCCTCCGGTAACCTCACTCACACGGCGAAGTTCCTGAAGTACATGTCTTATGACAATTAAATACATTCTTCACTCTTTCTTTCTTCCTAAGTTTCATTGTACAACAACAACAGCTGAACCAGTTACTAATATTGCAACCATCACGTTATTGCGAAGAAATTTGGATTGAATTCGGGTAAACCGTAACATAAATTAGGGTATTTAGGATTTCAAAGTAAAATTATTGGGTCACCTATTTTAAGCTTGAGGGAATGCGGAGAAGGACTCTCGTATTTTAGAAACCGCGTGAAATGGACTAACTATATCTCCTGGAAGTTTACTCAAAATTAGGTTGTTTATTTTGTCAAGACTACTGTTTTTCACACACTGGTAATCTTTACTTTCTATTTCGACGATATGAGGCACCAAACACCGCCGCCCCCACGTCTCTCTCGGGTCCCGAGCTATGTTCCGACAATGGGGTTGAGGTGTACAATTGTCCATAGAATCTGTGGAGCTTTCCCAGAATCTTCGATTTCGACCCAATGATGCTACCATTTTTTGGGTCATCAGCCTCGTTATTTGACTTTTCTCAATAAACGATTTTTTTTTCTCTTGAAAACTTTTGAACCCTGGTTTCGCTCGCTCCTTGACTCATGCAGTAATACGCACGGAGGTGGCATGGATTTCGAAATTCGCCTATTGGGGTTACCGTCAGAAATGTCGGCTGAAGCCTGTGTTTTAGGAGTTTCAATGTTCCGTTCGATAGCTTGTAAGGTTTGTTTCGGTTTGGAGTCTTAAATAATTCCGACCCCACTGCTCAGACAGCTTCCACCAATCTCCACTCAAGTCAGCCAATAAAGGCAAGAATGAGGTAAATCAGCTTGTTCCTCGTCATTGTTTCCTCAAGCTAGTGGCGAAATCTAACCGGAGATGAAGAACACGACACCTACTGGGAGACAGGTCTGTTGGTTCGCCACTGCCCAACCGCTTACCACAAGCTGCCTAGCGGTTTACAATTTGCAAAATATTTATAAGTTAAAGGCACGGAGTAAGAAAGGTGTTGTCTGAACAGTAACAAATGAGTCATATCCTTTCTAATTTTTAGGTTGTCGAATCCCACGTGAATGCAGTTATTCCATCTTTGGTTGCTGTCCTGACGGTGTGTCCCCCAAGCTGAACGAGACTGATGAAGGATGTCCCGTGGAGCCCTGCGCAGACACGCTGTTCGGCTGCTGCCTCTCTGACAACAAGACTGCGGCTCAGGGCAACGACCAAGACAACTGCCCACCACTGTCACCGTCCTGCTTATCATCTTTGTAAGTGTTATGAACTGAAATGTCGATAAATACTCCATAGTTTGGTTAGTTTCAGTGAGAATAGTAAGTTTAAAGAATCAGGGGACAAACGGCCAGACGAATACCACCACCCCCAAGTGAAATATTAAACTCTCTTTGGTTTTCTTTCGATAATCTGGATAAAATCCAATTTCGCCTCGCTGCTTTCAGCCGCATGTTGATGAAAGAAGAAATCTTACTTTGCTGGATTCTAATATGAGACTAGTTGTTGATATATGACTATGATACTTGTTACTTTTGTTTTTTTTTATATGTAACGAAACACAAATTAGTACCCATTCCTGAAATTTTATGAATATCACCAGATTTGGCTCCTGCACTAACAATGAACCTGAAGTCACTGGAGTAAAAAAAATGGATTACCTTGAAAATAGTAAGTTTTACAATTATTGCTTGATGATTATTCATACTTCCACATCATTTAGCATTTGATCGTTCCAGTAACTACTACCACTGAAGGCTCTGGGACCCTTGAAACTAGTGAAGGAAGCACCAACGGAACAGTCACCACGGAGGTCGATAGCACCACCCTGGACAGTAGCAATTACAACAGAACTGAAGCCAAAAGACCTAAAGGTCAGGAATGTCAATATAATTTTTTTTCAATTTGTTATTACTTTTTCGAAAAAGCAAGTTTAAAATAATCTAACCGACTATTACAAATTTTCGAAAAATTTACATTTTACAAATATTCATACTTTGTCTAATAAATGGAGCAAGCAGACTATCGTAGCATCGTAACCGTAATAACCGGCTCACAGAGTATTTATGTTTTTAAGTCATTCTTTTCGGCATCTCACCTTGGACCTTTAACTTATCCGCCTTAAATAAGTGTTTGAGTCCTCCTGGCTCCATGCCATGCCATCTCTTTTCCTCTGATTTCGTCTTTCACACCGCCAAACTTATCTATCAACCTCCCAAAGGTAGATGCTCTAGTACCTGGATACTTCCAGATCCTGTAAGGACGCCAGCCAGGATTGTCGGAGGCGAGAATGTCTTAGTGATTGGAGAGCTAGGTAGCCCGCTTTCAGTGCTATGCCTGACGTATGGGAACCCGCAACCATATGTATTATGGTATAAGGGCTATGACATATCAAATGCACTATACAATGATGATGTGTACGAAGCAAGAGACAATGTTCTTCTGATCAGAAGTCTGGCTATGGATACTCTCGGACAGTACACATGCCAAGCCTACAACGGACAAGGAAAAGCAGCGATATGGACCGTAAATGTACGGGCATATAAACCTAAAGGCCTGTTCATTAACAATGACATGTTAGTACCGCGCGATACGATGTCATCCACGCCCAAGGTACAGGCTCCAAACCCTACGGAATCTCCTGAAGTACACACACTTGTGTTAACCAGTAAGTAAACCATAGATAGGTACTCGGTCTAACACTTATCTAACTTTTAACTTAATATTATAAATGCGAAAGTTACTATGTTTGGATGTTTATTACTCAATCACGCCAAAACTGCTGCACGGATTTGGGTGAAATTTGGCACAGGTATAGGATACACTCCGCAATAGGACACTGGCTACTTTTTCTCAACACACAACGCGGGCGAAGCCTCGGGCGGAAGCTAGTAATGTAATATCTCCCCTTCGAAGGAAAATGTCAGACGACTCACCACTACTGGTTGACCCCATCTGTAGTGGTCTGGTGGCTATTTAAGACGCACATGGAGCCATAGATAAAACGCTTATAATGTGACTAAATGGTTCCTTTCCAACAACCAACCCCAATAGTTCCTTCATAAGTGACCGCTTAAAATTTGCATTTAATGTCAGCGGAGGAGGTCGACAGTGACGGTAGCCCCTGCAGCACGTCACCGCACGGTTGCTGCGAGGATAATAAGACTGCCGCCGATGGGCCCAACTACGAAGGATGCTGCTTGCTGCAAACCTTTGGATGCTGCCCAGATAACCGCAAGCCTGCCGAAGGACCACATCTTGAAGGTAAAATCTTAAAATTTATATAAAAAATAAATCATCAAAAATATAAGAAGTATTTACGTAGTTCTCACTCTCCCTTGTTGTTCTTAGGATGTGGGTGTCAATACTCGCTTCACGGATGCTGCCCTGACAACGTTACCATCGCTCAGGGAGCCGACAACCAGGGCTGTGGCTGCCAGTATACGCAGCACGGCTGCTGTCCGGACAGGTACACCATTTGCTCTATATAAGTACTAGTTACTTATACTAATACGCCGACTGCCGTCTGTACTAGTCTCCAGTTATTGTTGCTAATAAATTAAAATTGGTTGGCCAGACATACGGCTGCCTCTGGCCCTGACAACGAAGGCTGTGGCTGCAGCACGTTCCAATTCGGTTGCTGCCCTGACGGCGTCACCATCGCCAAGGGACCTGAACAGCAAGGCTGCCACTGCCAGTACTCCTTGTACGGCTGCTGCGGAGACGGCGAGACCCCGGCGACTGGCCCTGACTCTGCAGGCTGCGACTGCTCCACCAGTAAATACGGCTGCTGCCCTGATGGAACTACTTTGGCAGCTGGTCCTAAGTTCCTTGGGTGCACTGATGTACCTGAGAATAAACAAGGTAACACTAGGAAAAAAACTGACAGCCTATAAATAATAAAATCATGGGTTTTGTAGTATTTTATATAATGTGAACCTTCCATTATACCAGCTGCCTGCAGCCTGCCGACAGACCCAGGCTCGTGTCATAACTTTACGGCGATGTGGTACTTCGACATGACGTACGGAGGCTGTTCCCGATTCTGGTACGGAGGCTGTGAGGGTAACGGTAACCGCTTCGCAACGAAGGAGGACTGTACGAACGTGTGTGTAGAGCCCTCACCTAAAGGTAACGACTTAAACTTTTAAACGAAATGTTCCTAATCCTAAACCGAGCTCCTAGTATCCTAATTTTCTAATATCCTAATATGATAATATCCTAATCCTAGTCCTAATATCCTGATGCAGGTGTACGGATGTGTGTTTGTTATTCTATCACGCAAAACCGGCTTTCATGAAGATTACACTTTCTCTTTACATCATGCAAATTAAAAAATACTAGTAATACGAGACCAGGCTTTTTTTGGGAGAGGAAAATCATCTAATGATTTCCCCCACCCCGGGTGGGGCAGGAAGGCGTGTCTTACTGACTAAAAACCCCCCGTTCCTTCGCTTGCTCTAGGCCGAGGCCCCGGCGACTTATTGCGCTTGCCTCACAACCCCGGCTGAATATCAGCCCAGTCTGTAGTGGTCTATATCAAAATCAAAAAGTATTTATTCGCGTCTGGGACGCATAAAAGACGCAAAACGAAAAAGATAATAAAAATACATAAAGCATGGTAAAACAATATAACAAAAGTAGATGGTAGGAGAAAAATATGCGTCCAAGCACGCGAAATGGCCCTCGCTCAGCATTATGCAGCGAGCCCATACGAGACAGTGTCGCGGCGCTGATTTTCAGCGATGGCCGACACTAACGCATGACGCCAAGTCGTTTATCACTGAGTGCGCGACCCAAACACGGGCAGGCGCGTGTATCATTACAAACTAAATGTATTTTTTTATAATAACTATCGTGAGACATACTAAATTAACTAAAATTCGCGGGTTACTCACGTGTAAATGTTGAGAAAAGCTCTACTAGTTTCGAACCACAGAGGGGTTCTTCCTCATGAGCAGCGTGCGCGACGTCGCCGCGTCCGCGCACGCCACGAATTTTAGTTAATAAACTAAATGTAAATCCTTTATCTGTTCTCTCTTTAGTTATTCTCTTTCATCTCCACAGACACATGCAACCTCCCGAGCGTAAAGGGCCCTTGTGACGGTAGCTATGAGCACTGGCACTACAATAGCACGCGCGAGCAATGTGTTCCATTCCTGTATGGAGGTTGTCTCGGCAACGCCAACAACTTCGAGTCCAGGGAGCTCTGCCAGAAACAGTGTGAGCCTAAGACGGTTGAAGGTAAGTCACGACCTACCAAATATTCAAAAGTTTGTCATAAATGTCTCGACGATATCTCAGGGCAATGCGACCTGCCAATCGAGCAAGCCTCGTGTGGAGAATCTAGAGGACATCAGGGCTTGTAATGTCTAATTTGAAGTTCCAAGTCACCAATTCGCCGTGAGCAAGCTTGGAGGCTAATGCTCAAACCTTCCTCACGTGAGAAGAGGTCTTTGCTCATCTGTGGGCACTTATAAAACTATTTTTCACATCACATAATTAGCCTATGTTTTTATTCCCAGTTTCTGCTGTAAATGCATGAAGGCAGGAGAGCGTGACCCTCAAGAAGTACCTAATGCATGGAGTTTAAAGCCCTTGAGGAAAAGGTCGACAGCTTCACAATACTTAGTATAAATGAAGCGAGACTCAACCAATTATTTTAAGGATAAAGATAACAGCACGGACGTCCCACGGCACAAACGCAACGCCGACGCCGTACGTTGGTCATGAATAAGAGCTCTGTATGTGGCTCGAAACTAGTAGAGCCGTGTGATGTCTTACGATAATTATTTACATGCATTGAACAAAAACAAACACATGAATTGTTTGTTGTATTTATTGAATAATCATAAGTTAATCATATTTTATGCTCTTAACACAGCCGAGTACATAATCACGTGTATTCAATTTAGGTATACGCAAACGATGGAATATTAATATGTTAAAGGCTACAGTTCTACTATTTTATTTCATAGTATAAGAGTTCAAAATATCGAACCAAAAAGGATATCATACAACCTCATAAAATTTAAAGAGACATTTAAATTTTAGGGGCTGTTGGTGATAACGGGCATTAGGGCAGATTTTTCAGTAGTTAGATAAATGTTATCTGAGAGATAAAATTGTTGCTGTCACTGTCTTAAACAAACATTCTGACGCGACCACATCATAATTATTACCCAGGTAACTTTTATCTGAACATTGAAAAATCAGCCGTTAATAAACTAATCATTCTATGTAATTATATTAGACATTTCGTATAAAAAGTCGTCAAAATACTTATTATGCGGCCGACATATTAATTCCATGATAATGTAAAAACTACTCGTATATCGATATTACAACTTTTCTTACTTAGGTATTAGTCTAGTCTTAATACATAGTATAGGCGCGAGTTTCTTAATTTTCTGATGACAGCGCATGAAAATTTGAATATGGAACTTAATTTCTATGAATTATGTGCCACATCAATTTACTTGTATGATGTTGGTGGAACAGGCTATAAGGCTGGGTTTAGATATGTTGTTCATCCATACCGTGAAGGCAATACGGTAGTTTCCGACTAGTCAAATTCAATACTTTTATCCAAATGTCAAAAACGTGTCGTTTTTTCTATGAAATTAGTATGAAATACTGAGGTATGACGTCATAGTATTTTTACGTCAAATAGCTTATAATAAAATTACAAAAAAATGTCGTTGTGTATCGATCGATCGTTGAATGAAAGTATAGGTATTTTTCAATGTTTTACTGTATTGAAACCTCAAATTAATTTATTTTTGACCTAGGAAACTAACCAGTAGGTTCCTCGGTCAAAAAATATTACTTCAACTTTTAAAAGCATAAAAATATCCAAATATTTAACACGTTAATTTATAAATTTTACGATATACTTTAAACTATAATATTTTAAGATCTTTCTAGAAAAATAAGTATGCTATTTGACCCAAAAAATATGACGTCACAGAAGTTTATGACACTTCGGCAAAGTATTACCAAAGTTGGAAATTGTCGTATTCAGGGAATCTATTCTCCTTTATCTTGAATGTAAACATAAACAATCTTCACACTACATTATAGATAGGAAAAATGAATATGGAAATATAACAACTCTATCCGAAAAATTGTTTTAAACCAAACATATTTAAAAAGTCATCATTTTCATCACAATATTGTGACAGAAAACTCTTTGACATCATGACGTCAATGGATGGTTGTCAAACGTTGCCTAGAGATTGTAAATTTCGTCGTGAATTGTCAACACGAGTTGGTGTAATCGGTAAGGCGTGTGGATTACACCACAGAGACCCCGAGTTCGAGACCCGCCGTAAACATGAAGTTTTTTAGTTGATGGAAGTTTTGTCGAACTTTTTGGAATAATTGAGTGAAAGTAATGAAAAATTAAGGAGCGAGAAGGAGAATAAATAAAAATGAATAACGAAATTATTGGAAGGTTCTGGAGGCATGACGATCAAAAAGAATAACGAAATTGAATGTTCTAGAACCTGACCAGGGGTATATAAGCGGAACTGCGGCTCACCGCTGGCAGTTGAGTTCTAAGTCCAAAGCGATTCGGAAGAAAAGGAAGAAGTGAAAAGAAGAAAAGTGAGTGAAATAGTGAAGTACAGTGAAATAGTGAAGTGCAGTCAGTTAAGTGAGTTGAGTCAGCGTGAACAGTGAACGGCAAAGTTGTGTCAGTCGGCCGGACTCTGCTGGAGAGGAACGCCGATAACTTATCCGTATCCGTGGACGCTGTCACTTAAGTGCAATAGAAAGTCTGAAAACCGGTATTAGTGTTTAATTTCATCCAATCCCGTAACCCAAGCCCGCATAGTTAGGAACGTGACGTCAGGCACGTAACATTTGGTGTCAGAAGTGGGATTGGAGAAAAATGCCGCTAGTGCCGCAGGACGTAAGAGGAGTGAGTACCCGTGCTATGTCAGAAGCGCAGCGTGTGAGAGAAGAGGGTGCTGCAGCTCAAACCAGCGATGCAGAAGCCAAGCCTGTGCAGGTGGATCTTCTGCTACAGCTGCAGCAAATGATGGCAGAACAGCTGCGGGAGCTGAAAGAAGATCAAGCGCGCCGCCAAGAAGAGCAAGCACGCTGTCAGGCAGAACAGCTGCGGGAGCTGAAAGAAGATCAAGCGCGCCGCCAAGAAGAGCAAGCGCGCCGCCAAGAAGAGCAAGCGCGCCGCCAAGAAGAGCAAGCGCGCCGCCAAGAAGAGCAAGCACGCTGTCAGTCAGGACAGCTGCGGGAGCTGAAAGAAGATCAAGCTCGTCGCCAAGAGGAGCAAGTGCGTCGCTTGGAAGACATGCATAAAGATTTCACGAAGGGACTGCAAAAGGCTGTCAAACGGGTACAAGAAGTGGAGGAAGGTTTAGGCAAGTTGGAACATCGCGTCATGGCGATAGAGGAGAGATTGGAAGAAGAGATCTCCAAAATCAAGCAGGAAGTGACAAACCCAAGCCCTTTAAAGAGCCGAAGCCGTCTTGCAGCCGTTTTTGACGCCTCAAATGCGGCCTTAAGCGCAACGAAAGGGCTCAAGATTCCCCATTACGACGGAACAACATCCTGGACCGCGTTCAAGCTACAGTTTGAGACACTTATGGAGGCTTATGGTTGGACTCAGAAGGAAGCACAGTCAGCCCTCACCCTGGCCCTCCGTGATCAAGCGCTCTCAGTGCTGGAAGCTATCGGCGCAAGTGGAGATCTCAGCTTTAGTGCCCTCCTCGACGCACTTGAGGCACGTTTTGGAGACAGCCACCTCGAGCACGTGTACAGAGCGCAATTAAAAGAGCGTACTCAGCGTGATAATGAGAGTCTACAGCAATGGTCCGTGGAAATCGAGAAACTTGTGCGTCGAGCTTTCCGGTCGACTCCGTCAATGATTGAAGGCACGCTTCTCCAAGCGTTCATTGACGGTATTCGGGACCCCGAAGTACGAGCTGCTGTTCATCTGGGCCATAACAAGAACATGAAAGAAGCTCTGGCCCATGCATTGGAAGTGGAAGCCGTGCGTGGCAACTCCCGTACCTTACGTCTGCGGGAAATGACGACAACGGAGCAGGTACCTCCACGCCGTCGGAACTTCATGTGCTATGGATGTGGAGAGCGTGGGCACATACGGAGCGACTGCCCGAAGAAGATGAACCGCAAGGACGCGGCGGTCTCAACTTCTGACCAGCAGGGAAACTTAAATCCAGCCAAGGCTGCGGGGTGGGCGCTGGCTGGTAGTGGAATAACCCCAACAATCTACATCAAGCAAACTAACGATGGAAATACCCTGGTGATAGACGGTCAAGTAAATGGGAAAAACAGTCAGCTAACATTAGATACTGGAGCTTCAAGGACGGTGATAAATGTTCGGCTGCTCGAGCAAAACATCAGGAAACACCTTAAACCAATTGTTGGCCTACAAATGAAATCAGCTACCGGCCAGTGCATACCGTTATGTGGAAAACTGCATGTAACAATCAAAATTGGGGAACGTGTTTATCGACATGAGGTTATTGTGGCCAGAATTCTGGATGACTGCATCCTGGGACTTGACTTCCTGCAAGGGCACCAGTGTAACATCGACTTAAAATCTGGAGTATTACTATGTGGAACTGAGGAAATTCCGATGAAGGGTGGAACCCTGGGAAAAGTTTGCTGTTTAAGAAGAACTGTTCTTGCACCAAAATCACAGACTCTCTTACCAATCGCATTACCTAGGAGGAGGGAAGGAAGTTTACCTCGAAGGTGCGCTGTGATTGATAAATCGGAACACGTGAATTCATGGCTACCGGCAAGAACTGTCGTGGGGTCATCTGATGTTAACCGCATTCCGGTATTCAACTTCAGTGATTCAGAAATTACGATTGAAGAAGGAGAGCCTGTGGGCGTATTGGAAGAAGTGGCCTGGATAAGAAAATGCTCGGAAAATCTTGTGAAGAAGGACAGTACGGGAATAGACTTTGTAACGAAAATCTTAGACGAAAACAAAAGTCTGACAAAAGTGGAGACTATGAAAGCTAGAAATTTACTTCTTCGATTCTCTGATGTGTTTTCAAGAAGCGATGGTGATATTGGCCGAACTGGTTTGGTGAAGCATAAAATAAACACAGGTGATACAATGCCAATTCGTCAAAGGCCCAGACGTATACCATTCGCTCGTGAGAAAGAAGTTGAAGAAATGATTGACGATATGAGGAAAAATGACGTGATAGAGCCCTCTTCTAGCCCTTGGTGTTCACCTGTCGTGCTTGTCAAGAAGAAAGATGGTTCAACGAGGTTTTGCGTAGACTATCGACGATTGAATGATGTAACCAAGAAGGATAGCTACCCGTTACCAAGAATCGATGACACACTTGACACACTGAGTGGCATGAAATGGTTTTCAACGCTCGATCTGAAAAGCGGCTATTGGCAGGTGGATTTGGATCCCAAGGACAAGGAAAAGACCGCATTCTCAACTGGGAAGGGACTCTGGCAATTTAAGGTGATGCCATTTGGATTATGCAATGCACCGGCAACCTTTGAGCGTTTGATGGAACAGGTGCTGGCGGGACTGCTGGGCGAAACTTGCCTAGTTTACCTCGATGACATCATCATTGTTGGAAGGGAATTGAGATTACCGGCAGATCTTGTATCGGGCTGTCCACCTGGTGACTCTCGCACCGAGTTTAGCGATTACATAAGCGAGTTAAGGGCAAAAATGTTGGACATTTATGAGCAGATCAGGGAGGCCGGTCTTCAAGCTAGTGATCGCGCAAAGACGCGCTATGATCGACGAGCCAATTCTGTTGGGTTTGAAGAGGGGTCATTGGTCTGGCTTCATAATCCAGTCAGAAGGAAGGGAAAATCTCCAAAGCTGCAACCGAGTTGGGAAGGTCCTTACGAGATAGTCACGAAGATCAATGACATTACTTACAGAATTCGGAAGTCTTCAAGGAGCCCTTTGAAAGTTGTCCATATAGACAGGTTGGCGAGGTATTACGGCAGCAACGATGCTCGGGACGAGCGAATCTAAGAGGGGGGCAGTGTGACAGAAAACTCTTTGACATCATGACGTCAATGGATGGTTGTCAAACGTTGCCTAGAGATTGTAAATTTCGTCGTGAATTGTCAACACGAGTTGGTGTAATCGGTAAGGCGTGTGGATTACACCACAGAGACCCCGAGTTCGAGACCCGCCGTAAACATGAAGTTTTTTAGTTGATGGAAGTTTTGTCGAACTTTCTGGAATAATTGAGTGAAAGTAATGAAAAATTAAGGAGCGAGAAGGAGAATAAATAAAAATGAATAACGAAATTATTGGAAGGTTCTGGAGGCATGACGATCAAAAAGAATAACGAAATTGAATGTTCTAGAACCTGACCAGGGGTATATAAGCGGAACTGCGGCTCACCGCTGGCAGTTGAGTTCTAAGTCCAAAGCGATTCGGAAGAAAAGGAAGAAGTGAAAAGAAGAAAAGTGAGTGAAATAGTGAAGTACAGTGAAATAGTGAAGTGCAGTCAGTTGAGTTGAGTCAGCGTGAACAGTGAACGGCAAAGTTGTGTCAGTCGGCCGGACTCTGCTGGAGAGGAACGCCGATAACTTATCCGTATCCGTGGACGCTGTCACTTAAGTGCAATAGAAAGTCTGAAAACCGGTATTAGTGTTTAATTTCATCCAATCCCGTAACCCAAGCCCGCATAGTTAGGAACGTGACGTCAGGCACGTAACAATATTGTAAGCTCAAAAACCTGTTTTGCAAATAAACGATTTTTATTATTTAATTAATGCATTTTTCGTATAACAATTGAGCCACGATTATTGATTAAAATATTGTAATAAACTTCTTTTTTATGTGATAGGACAGCAAACAGACAGATTACCCGATGGTTAGCAATTGGCGCCACCCATGGACACCCGCAACATCAGAGTAGCAACTCATTCTTTATTTCGGAGATTTAAGGATTGGGGATGGACTGATTTGCACTGTAGGTAAATACTACTAATTGTCTTGTATTGAAAATGAAATTATATTTGGACCCAGCCTTATTTTTAAACTGAAAAACGAGAGTCCAGTGAAAGTTGAGGCACACACACACCGAATAAGATAAAAAAATAATCTTCAGTTTCTTTAGTGACTTTCTTAAATTTCTAAAGGATTCTACTAACAACATGTCGAGCATTACGGGCCACGCTGTAGTTCGAAATTAATCGGGTAACCCGAAAATATTTGAAAGCAAGCCATACAAAAAAACATTTAATTTTATGTAACATAATATTATTTATAACTTATAAGATACCAAGACTATTTCTTGACGTGCTTAAATATACATAAATGTTTAAATAAAAATGCTGTTGTATTATTTTGAAGAAACGTATTCCTATACAATTTATCTTTACCGAAAGGATAATAAAACTAAAATGAAATAATACCTCCTTGTCTTCAGGATGATGAGTCCTAACTGCAATATGTCATATACGAGTAAGTATATTACTTTGACTGGACGGCAGACGCGGTGGCTGGGCAACCGTGCAACGTGTCGCGTTTTCGATTACCGCACGGAACAACACTTTGTGTGATCCGCCAATTTTAGTTCCGGGTTTGGGTGTGATGTGTTTATGAAATTATGTGTTGTTAAACGCATCCACGACACAGGATAAAATGCCTTATGTGGGGCAAGGTTCCACCTCAAAATCTTTCGCGGCAACACTGTACATATAAGCTACGTATCTGTTTGTCAAGATAACACGACCAGCTGCATCATACGCCAGTGACTCATATTCATGAGCGACAACGTCAAATAGTTCTTCAAACAGTATCATCATCATCAGCCTATAAGTGCCCACTGCTGTGCAAAGGCCTCTTCTCACACGGAGAAGGTTTGAGCATTGATCAGCACGCTTGCTCAATGCGGGTTGGCGATTTCAAACTTATAATTAGAAATTATAAGTTCAGGTTTCACCACGATGTTTACCTTCACCGTATGTCAGTGGTGTCTAAATAATCATAGAAAGTACATATAACTCGGAAAAATTCACATTGGGACTTGCCAGGTTTCGAACCCACAGCCTCATGCATGAGAAGCGGGCTCCTTAACCTCCGGGCCACCACTTCAAACAGTATGGTCTTTGATAATTATAAAACCAACGCAATCACCGTACTACTTTTGAGTATTATGGTTCTAGCAATTGTTAATAAAAAAACTTCTTCTTGTTGTATCAAAGTTTAATTAATCATTAATCATAGCTCATTATAATTCAATGTACCTTTTGTGAATGATTGTGAATGATATAAGACCGACACATCTTATTAAGCTTGACTTAATTTTCTAAAAACATTTTTGACAATAATAACATTGTAATACAGGAGAACACTTGCACGAAAATCACCTTTACGACCTAAGTAATAAGGTCGATAACGTGTTCCAAGCTACTGCAGACATGGTAGCGCCTTGAAGGCATTCTGACTAAGTCAGACTAAAGTAAAAAAAAAATACTCGAACCGTAAAAAAATACTTTACAGAAATAAATATGTTAATTTAACAATAATTCGTCTTGATCTCACGCGGGTAAACCCGTAGTTTCATAGCTAGTACAATACTGGCGATAAATATTGCACATCAACTTTTGGAAGGTGACAATTTTGTGTATAGGTATTATAATAATTAATCTTTTTATTTTTGGTAATGATAAAATCGAGAAGTTTCAGATACTTATGATCAAGAAGACAAGTGTCGATTTACACTATTCTCTTTTCAAAGGACGATGTGCAATTTTTATCGCCTGCCACTGTAGATATCCCATTGGAAAAACATGTTTAGCTGGGTCTGGGCACACACTGAATACTAGCACTAGAATACACTTCTAGTAATACGTGTAAACAGCAATATGTGCGCGTAATTATAACAGAATTAATACAAATCGTTGTAGCAGTAGTGGGCAAAGTAAAGCCTTTTTTCATCAAATATTGTTATCTTCTCTCGCTCCAGTAGGGGCGAGAGAGTGTCAGACTCCTACTGACTAAAAAATAAGTAAAGTGTTTGCCTGTAATGTACCTCCCAGGGAAAAGCACTGCTGTCTGAGGCACAGATATTAAGTTATTTAGTTCAGAGACAGATTTTTTTTACGAAATAGGTCGGCAAACGAGCACACGTATTACCTGATGGTAAGCAATCAGCGCCGCCCATGGATACTCGCAACGGAGGAGTAACGAGTGCGTTGCCTACCTTTTAGGAATTAGGGATTTGGAGATTTAGGGATTGGGGGAGGGGAAGGATTAGGGCCTCTGGTAACCTCACTTACACGGCTAAACACAACGATGTGGTTGTTTCGTCGACTCATTGAACAGATGTTCAATAAATTATATTCATTATTAAGATGTATACTAATAAATAAATAAAAATGAACCATCCAGTTACTTCTCCTGCTCCAGGCTGAGGTAGGAAGATGCCTTTACCCACTACTGGACTATAGTAAATTATTTTAGAACTTCAGTGGCCTTAACTTGAAGAATTGTTCTACAACTTCGTCTGTGACCGTCGCTCTTCGTTTCTGGTACTCCTGCACCCAGGGTGTGATCACATCGATTGCTTCCTTCTTCAGCTCACCAGTCAACATCACGCCTGACTCGTATTCCTTCTTTATCTGTAAATGGAAAAGACTGGTTGTAAAGAGTAGCCATTTTTAATTAATAGCAGGTAAGAGTGTATATTGGGCCTCTTGAAAAAGAGGTTTATTTTAAAACACATTAGTATTTTCGCCTGTGTCGTGGGTGCTGTTACAAACATATATTTTCATATACACAAGACACCCAGACCCGGAACAACAATTTGTGGATCACACAAAGTGTTGTTCCGTGCGGGAAACGAACCCGCGACATGTTGCACGGCAGCCAGTTGCCCAGCCACCGCACCAACCGTGCAGTCAAATTAGTTTATATTTATTTTCTTTTATTAAACAAAGTGTTGCCTCTCACTAAGATTTTCTCCTGTTGTCTCCTCCTCCTTTACAATTAACATAAAAACATAAAATAAATGTTTGAAATGCTAATGGTGTTTTTTTATTTTATTTTTTTATTACCTCTGCTAGCCTGTCATCGTCCTCCAAGAAGAACGTAAGATATTTGAATGAAATATCCACTTCAGTGTTACCACCCTTCAGTCTATGTTCCTCTACGGTAGTTTGACCACCTGAGAACGCGTATTTGTTAATCTGTGAAAAAAAAAATATTTATTGAGATGTATTATAATGCGTTATGCCAATTTTATGTTTTATTTTTTTTTTGTTTATTTTTTTAGTTATGTTTATAGTTTATTTATTTTTAATTTTTTTTTTATTGTGGGAATGCCGTTGTTGGGCCGGATCGACCAGGGTGATGCCACGGCCTCACAGAAAAATGGCGTAACAAAACGGAAGCTCGATTCCCCCGCTCATCGATATTCTCATAACTTTAAATACTTATTTGTAACTCCTCTGGTATTGTGGGTGTCCATGGGGGGTGAATGCTTACCATCAGTAAATCAACCAGGTCATTTGCCGTCCAATCTTTTGAAAAACAAATCTTTTGAAGAACTGAAGCCATAATATTGTATAAACAAAAAATACCTTAGTCTTAATATGTTTAGCGCTATCATTCAGGAATATAGACGTGTTGGCATTACTGGCAGACATCTTGTGCTGAGCTCCTTGCAGTGCAGGTAGGAAGGTGGAATGGATGAGTGAAGGCTTCGGCAACTTGAGCCGCGCCGCCACGTCACGTGTCATGCGGAAGTACGGGTCCTGGTCGATGGCACAGGGCACTAAACAGGGTACCTGGCGACAAAATAAAAATATGTATTTACAGCTACCCTCGCGTGATTTCACCTGCTGCTCAGCTACATTTGATCGTAGCGTGATGTTATATAGCCTTTAGCACTCAGGAACATTGTAGCTATCTATCAGTGAAAGAATTTTGGCAATCCGACCAGCGGTTCCAAACATTATCCCCTACATACAAACTTACAAACTTAAAAACATATAAACAAATTTTACCTCTTTACAATATTAGTATAGATTAGTATTTTTGCTTCTGCTAACGACTTTATTACAGACTATAATCCACATCTGTGTTAAATTTCATTCGTATCTGTGCAGTAGTTTATATGTGAAAGAGTTTTAATTTAATAAACTTCCTTCTATACTAACCATACAGTAGTTTTATTTAACTGAGTAAATTCCTTAGTTATAGTATGTTTCGATTTTACAAGCAATTTTTTAAGAATAAGTATTTATTTATTACCCTAATATGTGTTAGTAAAGTATTGAATCAGACTACTTGTCAACTACAGAACAAAATATTGATCACCCTTTTAAAAATGGCGCCCAACGTGGGACACACCAGTACATACCAAGAAAGAAGAAAATTATTCTCCTTGTTTAGTTAACAACTAAAACAATATCGAGACAATAGGAGATGCAAGTATATAAGTATATTTAAATATCAACTTACCACTTTATTATCAAATATAAATGGGAAACTGGTTGAGAACGCGGGGGCAGCCTCAATGGTAGGGAAGGTAATCTTGCCAATGACGTCAGAGTCTCCAAAACCGAAGATACCCTTCACCTGGTTGTAGGTGACACACTTCTGTATCCTTACCATGTTCTGGTAGAAAGCTGGACATTTACTGCAAAGAAAATATTGTTACTCTAGTAACTATATAACCACTCTACATGTAATGACATTTGATTACTAGAAAATCTATTTCTATGGTCTGTTCACTCAATTTTGAAATAAATTACGTTTTGGAAATACAAGAATAATAATATAGCGTACAACCATAGCGTTGACTTTCGCCGTGTGAGTGAGGTTACCGGAGGCCCAATCCTTATATGTCATATACCCTAATTCCCAAAAGGGGCGGCAACACACTCGTAACTTCCTGGTGTGGCTGGTGTCCATGCATGGCGCTGAATGCTTATCGATCGGGTAATTCGTCAGTAGTTTCCAAATAGTTCGTAAGCCGTTTAAAATAATGAATTCCTTCCGTAAATAATGGACACTCACCCAATAAAATCCAAATCATTGAATATGAAAGTTTTTTCTGGATCAAAACCAACAGCTATGATGTCCTTGGCATTATTAAAAGCCATCTGCCGAGCATCTTCAATCTTCAGGTCTCTCCACAATACCTTCTCATCATCAGTCAGCTGAATGATTAGAGGGACATCAAATACATCTTGAAGCCACCTGAAAATATTAAAAAATTGAATTAAACAATTAACCATGTAATGTATTACCATTTAAAGATTCCATCAATGCTAATGACAAATAAAAAAATAATATTTCTTGAATCTATTTTTAACTTATTTTAAAAACTGTAACTGTCATAATTCTGTTGTCTATTTGTGTCATAGATATCAGTAGACCTCTGTTTTTATTTAGAATCAACAAAATATAAATAACCAAAACTACAGAACCACATTAAATAATTTGCTTCATGGTCATATTCTTTCACATCACATTATCAGGATCATCAAGCCTTTTCTCACACGGAGAAGGTTTAAGCATTAATCACGCTTGCTCAAGGCGGATTGGTGATATCAAACTTATAATTGGAAATTATAATTTCAGGTTCCCTCATGATTTTTTCATTCACTATATATATCAGTGGTGTCTAAATAAATATAGAAAGTCCATATAACTCAGAAAGAGTAACATAGGTACTTGTCTGGTTTTGTCCTGCACTTTCATCAATGAGAAGAGCCTTAACCTACCGCCACCACACCTCATATTCTTTATTATTGAGAAAATATGGTGGGAACATGGATAAAACCAAGATAGGGATAATAGTGTAAAGTGTCTATAACTCACTTAGTAAACATAAAAGGGATCATGTGTCCGATGTGCATGCTTTCTGAAGATGGGCCCCGACCGGTGTACAAATAGAATTTCTTGCCCGATTCATACAAATTGAGGATATTATTAATATCTCTATGAGAGAAAAATATCCCACGCCTTAGGAAGTGATGTGCTGTAATGAAATAATATTATAGAATTGTGTAACTATACTTCTAACAGGATTATTTCCAATTAGTAACACAACTTTATCAAACATGTAACTGTAATTTATTTATTTTTCTTATTTTCTAAGAGATAGCATCAATAGTACTAAAACTAAGATTAAATTTTGAAAGATAATAAAATTAATTCTCATACAATAAATATAATATAGATAATAAATTTACAAGTGGGAATAATTTATTAATGACCAAGAAAACTACAATTAATAAAACCTGTCTAGAAGCTTACCCTTTTTCCCAGTCACTTTTTCAAACCTCTGTACAATTTCTTCATCAATCTTTTGACTGCCAAACCTCTCTGAAAACAAGTTTTAATATTCCATGCATAAGTAACTTCAAGTGGTTAGATTATAACACACAGTGAAATACATTTTACTTACTTATTAACTTGTCATAGTCAATTCCTGTCTCCGACTTTCCAGTAACGGTCCATGGGTCTACAAAATCGTCATCTTCATTGGTGGTGGGTTTATTCACTGGTTCCTCAGCCATTGTGTGCTCTTAAACAGACAGATTAAAATAACAGAAATAATGTGTAATTATGACCAAATATTGAATTAAACGAATATTTTAATTCCAGTACAATATGCTGGGATATGCTGAGAATTACTATTCACCTAGAGTTATTTAAATGAAGTGCAAAATACGATCAAAAATCCTAAGACAGGATCTTCACTTTTATCGCCAGATCATCAATGTTTTAAGGTTAGTTTTAATAAATTTATGGAACTTACTTGCAAAATTTTACGCACAATACCGGTACTATTGCAGTTAATTACTGTTTAAAATTCTATACTATTTATTCTAAAATCTGATGCAATTTTATTCAGAAAAATATCAACATCGATCGCATATGCGGCGCTGTCACTTTAGAGCACGTCACGTCACATTGATAATTGGTTAGTTATGTTATTCTGTCATAACCACATGAATTAGATAGAGTTATTTAAATTAATTATCCTTTAAAAAACAAAGAAGGACTTTCTTTGTTTATTTTATTTTATAGCATAATGTAATACCAATTATGAAATACGTAAAAACCTTCTTTTTTAATATAAAATACGGTTTGTAGTTAGCATAACAAAACGTAATTTTAAACTACCAAAATAAAATGTGGCTATTCATCACACCTTTAAACTACCGTCTGCCTTTCACCCTCCATTCATTCTCTCTTCTTAGATGAGAAAACTAGCACAGCTATGGCATTTTTTTTAATATATCAAAATACGTAACTGTTTAAGTAATAATAATAATAAAATGAAGTCAATTTGCTAAAGTTGAAAACTACCATTTTTCGAGTTTTTTTTCTTACTGCAGTGCAAGCATGACAAACGTCAAAATTTGTCAATAATACGTTTCAGTGATCACAATTTTTTTGCTGTATTTATGATAGGGAGTAGGATAAGCTCGCATTTCTTTGTCTGAAAATTTTATGGAGATTTTGTGTTAAACAAGCCCGTGTGTTGGTGTTCTTGATGGTGTCCGGTGACGATTCAAATGGTGGCCGTTTGTCGCGTAAAACTACGAGGTCCCCGAACCGTAAGTCGAAGAAGACAGATGCAGACCTAGCCAAGGGGTCAGCGTTGCGACATGATTCGCAACCTTCAGTCCATAAAAGGAATCTTTATGTCGTTTCTTTCCCAATCATTATTTTATTTAACGTGCTAAGATCAATTTTGTATCAACTTTTTATAATTTTTAAATATTTGTATACGGCGTCGCATCGGTTTATGCACAAGCCTCGTAAGGCAGGCGAGTGTAACTTGGAAGTGGTGGTGAAGGACGGTATAGTGTCTACAGAGCTAGCCCCCAGTGAAGAAATGTCTCACATACACAATGTGGGTCCAGGAGACCCGTTGCTGGCCAAACAGAAACACCATCACCGGAAAGCTTTTGAATATATCTCTAAAGCTTTAAAAATTGATGAAGAAAATGAGGGTGAGTTGTATTCAATAGTTTTTATTTATTTTACTTCAAAATAACATGTCATTAAAAAATATTTATTTATTTACAAAAATTTTGCAAGTCACATAACTCTCAGGTAGGCTACTACTGTTTTTTACTAATGACATTATCATACTTGTGAGTTATTGAAACTACACACCTAATTCAAAACCATAACTTCTTAATAAATAGAAAGCCATATAGAAATATGAGCCATGTTTAAAACCCAATTTTTACTCAACCACCAGTACCAGTTACTAATCTGGACATAAACAGACAACACTTCAGTTTCTGTATCATGTAATCTTTTGTTTGCCTAAGTCACACAGTATATTAATGATTCACACAAAAATAATTTATTTAAAAGTACTATTGAGTTGTACACAAGTTTTCCTAGTGTAAAGTATATGCTAAATTATTACATATTCATTAAATATCAGTTGTAAATATAATTTTACGGAAGTAAATATAACTTTTGTCTTTTATTTAAATATACTTAGAATGTGGCTCACAAATAAAGGAACTATCCTTTTCAACTGCGTGAATGTCTTCTACCTTTTCAAATGAGTCCTCAAATAATTATGTCTTATTTAAATATATAAATTACTATGTCTGTAGTCAATATTTCTATCTGTTTACTGGTCAAGTCATTTTGTCCTTTCTCTGTCTTCCTTGCCGGTCTATTATCATGGAAAATCGTCACAGTATTGTATATTTCTGTTACAGTAAATCTTACTTGTTAATGCACAGAATCTTGAAGGACATTTAGTGCTTACTAGTAATAAAGGATTTAAGTTATGTTGATTATTGTTTACAAAAAAAAAAAAACATAAATACAACACATAAACCAAGAATGAAATGTCTCTAAAGAGGTTTTATGATTTGAAATTGCTGCAATAATCATTTAGTATGTTAGGTTTTTGAAAAAGATTTTAGATCCTTTAAATTTTTATTTTTTTTATTAATAAGAAAGATAGCAGGCCTGTAACAAATATTTTAAAAAGACATAATATAGTTCAGCATAATATTTAGTAACATGAACATTGTTATCTTAAACAAAATAATTTCATTCAAAACAATATACTTAGTTGTAAACAATATTATGTGATATGACATAATGTGAGAATTCAGACATACTTTGTTAATTAATAACAAAGTTTAAATATACCTTTGACATTATCAACAATGAGTAACCTTCTCCCACAGGACAAAAAGAATTAGCAATAGAGCTTTACAAAAAAGGCATTTATGAGTTGGAACGAGGGATCGCCGTGGACTGCTGGGGCGGCCGCGGCGACGCCTGGCAGAGAGCACAACGACTTCACGACAAAATGAAAACTAATCTAGGCATGGCCAAGGACCGACTCCACTTCCTTGGTATGGAACTATCCACCTTTACGATCACTAAGCATCACTGCCACTACTCCAAGCTAAGACCCAACTACGCTATTTTATTTTGAAAGTGGAAATTGGCTGAATGTCTGCATGCTAAGCTTCTTTTATTTTTCTTTCAACATATATACACAAGTTATCCTACAGTTTCTATTGAATATAATTTTATATTCCCCAATGTAGCCAACCTAGTCGCCCTCAGTAAGTTGGGCGTAGAGAGTGAGCCCGAACGGAGTGACAAAAAGCCGACGGAGTCGCCCCTAAAGGCGCGACGGCTTGAGAAGTCGAAGACAACGTTACTCGCGCATACAGAAAGTAACAGTGGTCAAACGAAGCCTCCGAACGAAGGTAGACACACAAGAAATAATGCTTAGCTTCGTTTGACGTAACCTAATGCAAAATTCGATCAAAAATTCAACTAACATTTAATAACTTCATGGTTATAACACTACACTCGACATTGGAAACTAATTGGACCGTTTTTGTTTTTAAATTGTCAGTGTTTGCATGGGTTGTCTGCCTACCATCATATCAGCTTGCAATTGTTTTTAACACAGTGTGATGTGTTTGTTGTGTTAAGCTTTCAACTGCATCTATACAAAGGATATTTAATGAATTACCTTAAAAGAGTTATTGAAGTCTAACAAGTAACTTTCCCGTTCCTAATCCATCGATCATTTTGTATGCAAAGTGCATTAACAAATGTTTGTCTTGTCATTACATGTATGGACGCAGTACTTGCATAGTAACTAGGTCGGCATCTAGGCGCACACATTTATTAGCACAGCGCACAACATGACACGTAACCCGTCATTAGACCGTGTTATCAGTGTTTAGAAGTCTAGATTTTCAGCTGAGCAACACGGTCAAAGAGAAAATAGTTAAGTCCAATGTACTACTTTCGTTAATTAGTCACGCTATTTATCAACAGTTTACTCTTGGCGTAGATTCCGGTAAGAACGCTTCTTTTAGACATATCCAAGAAAAAGATCGCTTGCGCTTGCGTATGCATACATTAGTTAAATAATTATCGTCGCAGGTCGTCGCTACGTCACATTACGCATTTTCATTAAGTAAATATCCTCATATTTATAATAAAGTTACATTAAATATTACGTAAATTTCTTCTAAACCTTAAATAAACGTGTAGAGACATAATGCGGTAGAATAACAAGATAAAACAAGTGCAAGGTTTCAATAAAATCTTGCTGATCTTTATGCAAAAAAACGTCTAAAAATAACTGATGTATCCTTGAGAAAAACAAAGCTGCTGATTTAATTTATCGAGCGAAAAATGTTATGCTAATTGTCGGTTCCTAGTTTAGTTTGGTCTCAGTTCACTTGTGTTGAATGGATGGCCGCGGCGCGTGGGGGACGCAATCATGCGGACAGTGCGCACACGCACGATCTTTTACATACGACTTGTATTTCCCTAACATCTCGTTCCGGTTCAGTGGGTGGACGCGTAGCTACTGTTTTAATTTATCCTATTATACATTACTTGAAAGCTATGTCTGTCCACTAAAACTTCACGCATGGTTTGCGAATAGAATTTGGGCTGGACATTCAATACTTGTCTACGGATATGTTTAACAAGAATGAAAGTATTTTATAACTGTGTATACTATTGAAACAAAAAAATACAAGGCAATGTTCGGTTTTACGCAGACTTCGCAGACATCGAGGTTGTTCTGCATAGTTGGTAATTGAAGATACTGTCTTTCGAGTAAAAAATAACCTTGATTTTTTCTAAAGAAATAGACTTTAGGAGGAAGTAGACATCTACAAGGTAGATGCTACACATTAAAAGCCAGTCATACTAGTAAATATTGGACCTCTTCTAGAAGACTTGCATATAATAATCTCCTTCATTCATCAAAATTGGCTTGCGGCTTCCGGGTTCCGAACTTTGCAGTCTTTTTTAAGGGGGGAAATCATCCAATATATAGATGTGGGAGAGCCCAGCTTCGGCACGAATGGGTCGACCCGACTGGAGTGATACCACGGCCTCACAGAAAACTGGCGTGAAACAACCACAGCGTTGTGTTTCGACGTATTACCGGAGGCCCAATCTCTCCCCCACCCCTTATCCCAAAGAGGCCGGCAAAGCACTCGTAACTCCTTAAGTGTTGCGGGTGTCCATGGGCGGCGCTGATTGCATACCATCAGATAATCCGTTTGTTCGTTTGACGACCTATACCATAAAAAAACTACGTTATTGCGCTTTGATTGCAACCCCAGCCTATAATTCAGTCCTTTAAAAAAGAATTGGTTTCAGATGCATACTACTTGCTCTGCATTCATAAATGTCACTTACAACCATAAACCAACGAAATTTTTCATCCTAAACCTTCATCCTCTTCCCCAATCAATGGGGCAATGGCAACGGCCTATAACTCCTGTGGTGTGGCGCATGTCTTTGGGATTCCTTCAGCTGGATTGCCGAGCATTATCATAAAAAAAAAAATATATTTAATAGATTTCTTAACACGACACTAGACTTCGTGACAGTAGGCGCCAATTTCACAGGTAATGGTCCTTCGCAATCTGTTTTAATCAACCAGGGGAAACGACTTGTTATGGCGTTTATAGTCCGTTTAATGTAACGTAGGCGACGTTTATTAGTCACTCTATAAAATGCCCTTTTATTAAAATTGTCGTACGAGCTCAAAACGTCTTCATTCATAGCTATATTTTTTCTGCAACCGTTATATTTGAATTTTTCACAATATTTCAATTGCCTTCTTATTTATTTCGTTACATTATTCATTTAAGTGTCGGTCCTCTGGTTCTTTTGCATAATTCTCCTCGGTTTTAAGTTTTAAAAGTAATATAGGTAATTTGTAAATGTTTTTGATGGTTTCTAGTTATTATGAATCCCGAAATTCCCCGGAGGGAAATTAATCCAAATCGTTTGCAAACACAATAACATTTGTACCTACATAATATTCTCAATAGAAATAACTACATAATATTCTGAATGGAATCACTTTATTTTTAAGAATGCTGGTTACCTGTAATTGGCGACTGTATAAGGCCAAAACCTAATGTTATTATTGTTTTATTTAATTTGCTATATACAGAAGCTGTTGGTGTACCTTTTTTAAATAAATAAATAACATTTACTCGCTACGTGCACGTCAACGTACCTATCGAGTAATGTTTATTTCTATTCCGAATATTAGGTCTTCAACCGATCAATCTTTTTTTTTGCTATTAACGTAAAACATCGTAACGGTCTTCATTGGACCGTTAGAAGTGATAGAAACGGTCTTCTAACATTACATCACGTTTGTAATACTTGAAAGGGCTAGACAGTTATGTCTTTTAAAGTCTATTGTCATTTGCTACCAGCTAGAATCAGAGAACACAATGAAACTGCTTTAGAATTTATTCTTGTCATTAGTATTTCAAATGCAGTTCATATTACACAGCTTATTTTTTTTGTGAGGGGAAAGTCATCAAATGACTTCTCCTGCCCAGGGTCGGGCGAGAGTGAGTGTCAGACTCTTACTGACTAAAAACCCCACTGTTCCTTCTCCTGCTCTGGGCCAAGGTCGCGGTGCCTCATTGCGCTTACCCCGCAACCCCGGCTGAAGCTCATTGGGCTAAACAAACTGCAGTTGCTAGGATTGCCACCTTCACGTAAACACACAAAGGCATAGCAGTAGCAGTATCTAAAACCTAACGTCATGCTTCCCCTCGTGCATTGTCTAGTCTTCGTGTTGAAAATGTCAATTTCTCGAATAAAAATCCATTATCATTGACAAGAGATCAACAAAGGACACAGAGTGCCAATACACTTAGAAATACAATTCAGACTATTCAATATCTACATCTAGGTAGGTATACCTTATACCTTTCTAAATATCTTTTATCCAATACAAAATCAGTTCTGCTTTAAAATTTACAAAGAAATATTGTAACAGATACAATTGAGCCTATCTAAAAGAAAGTTTTCACTATCGTTTTTATAGAAGCACCTCTCCACAGTTTCTGGTAGAAACCGCGAGATACGATACTATCGTCTGTCGGTCACTGACCTACTGACATTGGCACTGGCACCTTTTCAGCTACTCGATACGATTACTCGATTTAAAAGCAAATCGATTCAGTTAAATCTGTCAATTTCAACTCGGGTGCTGTGGTCGATACAGAATTGGATGCTTCGTACTTTATATAGTTTTGTATACGAATATTTTTATCGGGTGCGTCGAAGTTAGTCATGCAAACCGTATTTGTGTAGGTAGGTACGTATGTATGCATACACGATACCGTACCTATTTCCGTTTGAACATGAAATGGATAGTTGTACAATCACTCACTACCATTCTACAGTAATGTACCTACACCATATTTTGACTTTTGGTAAACATCTATGTAATAAGCCGCTAAAGATTTTGAGTACCAAAATTAGTTCAGGTTTGCATGAGTCACAAAACAAATTAGCACTTCATTTAACCCACGAGAATGGGGCCCGCACAAAGGGGTGGCGAAAATGAGCGGCCTTAATTTTCATGGCCATTCGAAATTCAAAAACGCTTAAAACAATGACAACGTTGACGTTTTTAAGTATAAAATAAAACTAGTTTTTTTGTTGATGCTATTTTATCTATGTACTTGCAATGTTTTTTTTTTCATCATACTCTTTACTTAACTCTGTATTTTAGTGTTGCGTAATTTGATTTTATATATTAACTTCACAGCCATTAATTGTTTATCACGAATAGAGATCTTTTCCTGACTTTTTATGCACGATAATTGAAATGATACCTAAAAATAAATACATTAATGTTCTGAACGGAATAATCTAGTTTAATAATTCATGTTATGCAAATCTTTCAATAGGATATTTTTTGTATTGTATGACGTCATTGTTTGTCACGTCACGCAAATAGAATATCCCTTAAAAGAACGAACGAACGAACTAAAAAGAACAGCTCTTCGAGAATCAGCTCTAATACAGAAATGCATAATTAGTACTACTAACAACTAGTAGATTCTGAAGTGAATAGATTAGTTCCTTTTCATAAAGCAGTTCCTTTATACGCTTTATTTATAGGAATCAAGTCAAGGAGATTTTATTGCTTCCATTAATTATTTATGTTCATTACCCTTGATAAAACGTGCAACGTTAACTATGAACAAACGAATTAGAGTTGTGTAGGTGTATTTTCTTCTATGTAGAGGGATGGTATGATAATACCCTTTGCGTGCATTTGTTCCGCTACTTTTGTTATAAGACGGAAAACGTGTTCACGGATTACCTGGTGGCAAGCAATCAGCGCCGCCCATGGACTCGTAATACCAAAGCAGTTACTACAAGTCCGTTGCCGACCTATTGTAGGAGATTTAAGGATGGGGTGGCGGTTTGGGCCTCCCGTAACCTCACTCAGATGGCGAAATACAACGCTGTGGTTGTTTCATGTCGGTTTTCTATGAGGCCGTCCGGTCGAGCCAACCCATTCGCGCTGAAGCATGACTCACCCATACTTAGAAATTGACATAATTTAATCTTCTATAAAAGTAATTGTTAGATATGTAGGGAGAGTAGAAATAGGCAGTAGCGCCCGCTTCAAAATGATCTGGATTTAAAAATGGAAGTATTTTGTGTAATAGCAAAACAGTTCTTTAAAAAGTGGAATTTTAACACTTTCACTCTTCAAGAAATATTCTTAAGTCGCTATGAATCATACTCGAAAGGACTTAGTATTATTAGTTACAAATAAAGCGAGTGAGGGTTATTCTCTTGATTCTGTGTACAAAACTGGTTCAGTGTAAGAGAAACTTATAATACGTATAACTAGTAAAAACTGAAGCCTTTTACAAGTTGTATGCTAATTAAAAAGTAGATAATATGCCTTGAAAAAGTTTCCAACAAAAATTTTATAAGGTAAAGTAAACAACGACACTTCATTTAAACTTAGTAAATATTTTTAGAGTTCTTAAACTAACGAGATTGTTCTTGTAAAAATTCTCTTTTGAGCTGACCCGAATTGAATTTAAAAATAAAAGGCGCTGCACTTCGTAACCTCGTTTCTTAAATAGTGAGCTATAAACATAGACAATTTTACTTTGAATAGAATTTATAGACAGGAAGTGATAGATATAGTATTATGGACTCTTTGGATGTTAATATTTCCTCATTGGGTACTAATTTTGACCCCAGTTCCCAAACGAAAGACTATCCCATGATTTCGTACATGCGATTTCCAGTAAAATTGTAAGATATTTGGCAAGACTAACGCACAGCTATTAATATGAATTAATGTAGATTAAGATATGGTACGTATTTAAAAAAAAATGTGTTGGCCCGGAGGTTAAAGAGCCCGCTTCTCATGCATGGGGGTTCGAAACCTGGCAAGTACCAATGTAACTTTTTCCGAGTTATATGTACTTTCTATGATTAGGCTGATGATGATGATGAGGTATTTTAAGCGTTTTCGCCTGTTTTTAATAATTGAGTACTTACGTACCTACCTAACTTATTAGATACCAAATTTAAAAGTGATCGTGCAATCGTACCTCCCCAAAAACAATTTTCTCCCGCCTTTTTAAAAGTGAGATTAAATTTGCAATTTTCTGTAAAGGTTATTTCAGGTCGCGTCATACGCCTACGTCTTATTACTTCATTTAGGGAAAGATTATCTTTGATCCTCGAGGAGGCTATGAACAATATTATTATTAAATATTTAGATAAAGGTAGCAAAACAAAGAAGGCCTGTTCCTGTAGTCTCTTAAGAAATTTAATATATTTGAGAGAACTGAGTCACATTTCTCAGAAAAGTCCAACATAATGAAAATACCAGTATAAGTACCATGTGACCACCAATGAATTGGCGAATAATGACGTTACAACTTGGTAATATCTTAGAAATCGTAAAGAAAAAAAATCGTGTTTAATAACGGACTAATTGTCATCATACCGATCTATCCATTCATTAAAAAAATCTCCAAAATAAAAGAATTATAATTCAATCATGATGTGTGTCCATATGTGTCACCTCAAATCAAACCGTCTACCGTTACCATAATAAACTCTGACGCATCGTCGTCCAATGAAAATAGTGCTTCAATTAGCGCCTTGAAATAGAGCAATGAACTTTAAAATGGCAATGGAATCATCAATCAGACTTGACCTATCAATTTTAGCTCATTAGGTACTTTATTTTTTTATGGAATAGGTACGTCGGCAAACGACTATATTTTACCTGATGGCCAGAATTCGGCGCTGCCTATGGACAACTCAGGGCCTACCATGACAGAGAGATGAAGCTATACACCTTTCATAGCTCAATCCCTCTTTCTCGCCCGAGACATTCACGCTTTCACACTTCATAGTAGGCCTACTGTAGCACAAAGTGCGTTGCTGCCCTTTTCTGAGTTTCTATAGGATTTGAAAATCGAAAGAAAGATTTGAGTCTCTGTTAACCAAATTCTTGCGACGAAACTCAACGCAAACGTGGTTTGATGCAATATACTCTTTTGTCTTATCTTTAGGTACTTAACCAAGTTTTGGTATGTCCATAATAAAATTTCGTACTCAAGTTCTGAATTGTTAATCTAGACAATATCCGTCATTTTGACTAATTATAAAAACTTAATCACAAGTGGTATACAAGGTTTAACCTGCTATTGGACATGGTGACAAATGCACCAAATAACATGAAAATATGTACAGCCGTTTTTGACTTATAATAATGAGTGTTACTGGCACGTCTTTGTTCTATGTTTTATCTTACGAATTCGTTTAAATTTATTCTACATACTTAACACGTTAGTGCCGTAACATTTTCCTTAAGTTTAGTGGGATTTTCACAACAAGAAATATTAAAATATTTTTGCTGCCATCTCTCTTTAGACTTATACGGCCTTATTACAAAACAAGGTTTTACTTTAGTCTAGGACTGAACCATAGAGCCAGTTTTTGTATTTCGAATTGAAGGTAGATGACAACAAAGATTCAAAATTCAAAATCCGGCTCAATGGTTTAAACCTGGACTAAAGATAAATGTTGTTTTATAATAAGGGGGATAATGTATCATCCAAATTGTGGATTCTTATTTAATATTGTCTAATAGATACTAAAGCCTTCCTTTACAATTTACCACAGTTCTGTTCTAACCTTACTTAAACATTTTAGTACTGTCGCTTTTCTAGCCTACATTTATAAGAAGGTACAGTAGTGATAGCAAATAATTTAACAAAATAACTTTATATTTTAGAAAGACAAATCTAATTTGCTTTGCTACATACATAGAAGATAGTGCTCCATTTAGTTAGGTGATAAATAAGTTATGCTAATATCCTAATCTTCAGTCGCAGGTCGAAAGCTCACGACGGCTGGTCGTCGTGTGCCAAGTGGGGGTGGTGGGGGGCCATTAATGAAGTCACAGACCCTGCCCCGTTCTATGGGCAGGTCATCGTCACAACCCAACAGCTCAAATGGAAGTTACAGCAGATACCCAGTGAAACCAGCGTCCACGCCGCCAGCTGTCAAACGACAGCTTTCTGTAAGTGAATTTATCATGTCTCCTTTTTAGGCGAAATCTTCTTCTGATCACTTTATAATGCCTTTTAGATAGTGTACGCTATATATAATATAGAAAGATAATGTCTGAATTAAAAGATACAATGATTTTATTTGGCAAGTAAAAAGCAGGTAATGAACTGTAGGTACTTATAGTCAGAATTTTAATTCGATTCCTGATTTGACATGACCTATTGTCATTTTGTGAAATAATGATACCACATATAACAGTGTAGTGATGAACACAAAAATCGATAAACAATCAGTGAATCAGTTTCAGGAAGGCATTCAAAAAATTACGGATCCCATGTTGTCAAAATAGGGGAAAAAATGAGTAAGCTAGATATGTTAATTGACATTAAAAATCACAGACACAATTTATAATAAATGTTACAGAAAGTAACAGCGATAGCGATAGCGATGACGGCGACAATTTATAAAATTTTTGTTTAATTTGTCATGTTCCTTCATGATCACATTTTTTATTTATTTCACACACAATTACAAAAGAAAAGTCTCAGATCGTTAATTAATTGTCAAAACTAAATTATCGGATCAGAGATATTTTATTTCCTGATAAACTTAGTTTACGAGAGTAAATTTATAAACGAGAGGAATCGATTCAAAAATATTCGATTTCCACATCGAATAATTTTGCAACGTCACTATTTAATACGTGTCATAACGTTGCAACACTGAAATTGTCAAATCTGGAATGGAATTAAAAGTCCGAGTATAGCTATTAGATACATATGTTCAACGTTATTATCCTCCAATAATTTACGGCGATTTAACGCCGACCCGGCTTGCATCAGGAGACCACGGGCTGGTTTTTAGTCAGTGAGAATCTGACAGTCTGCCACCATAACACAGTGCGGTTAAAGACAATGGATGATAATCTCACTCAAAAAAAGGAATTAGGTAGATATTTCGAGTTCGACACACCTACATACATAGGAACACCTCGTCTCTTATGGTAGAGAGTTACAGTTTCCTATCACTTAGCTTCTATTGAAAAATTGCTTGAGGTGTATTATTTCTTGAAGCTAATACATAGGTACAATAGGTACTTACAATCTATCAAATAATACAAGGACGCGGCCAACGCATTGTGGTTGAATGCCCGACCTCAAACTATACGATTTGTTGTATTGAATTACCTACACTTTGAAAAAATATGTACAAATTTTTTGTTAGCACTACATTAAAAGATTAATGATTAACTAAGCAATTAAGCAATAGGTATCTCTAAAGATTATTTACCACGATCTACCTTTACCTTTTAGTAAGTCGTGGTGGCCCGGAGGTTAAGGAGCCCGCTTCTCATGCATGAGGGCGTGGGTTCGAAACCTGGCAAGTACCAATGTGACTTTTTCAGAGTTATATGTACTTTCTATGATTATTTAGACACCATTGACATACGGTGAAGATAAACATCGTGAGGAAACCTGGACTTATAATTTCTAATTATAAGTTTGAAATCGCCAACCCGCATTGAGCAAGCGTGGTGATTAACGCTCTAACCTTCTCCGTATGAGAAGAGTCCTTTGCTCAGCAGTGGGCACTTAGAGGCTGATGATGATGATGATGACCCTTACCTTATAGATTTACATTATCTGGATTGCAATTACTTAAGTCAATCTACGCAACTTTTTTACTTCACAAGAAAATGCGTGGCAAAGAAAAAAGTTCACTACAACGGTCTTTTACCGAAATAAAAAAGTAAATTGATAGATTGATAGGCGCTTCACCAAATAGCTTTCACGTCAAACGATGGCGCGAAGTCGCTTAGAAGCCAAAATGGCGGCAAGTAACCCATTTTTTTTTAATTCCATCGACCAGTCGTAAGTGTGCAATGAACTTATTTTAAAAAAAGGAAGCCTTCGTTGTCACGTGACTTGTTTGTGGTTAGCCCGTGGAAATGTATCGTGTTACATTTCCGCCTTTAAAGAATACAATATGTAGGGTAACAAGGAAGTGTAATGCTCTTAATATTGACATAATATGAGATAGCTTAATAGCCTTACATACAAGGCAAAGTCAAATACTGAGACATTGAGTGGCGTATGCCCAATTCGAAATAAAATAGTTAGTATCTATTTTGTTTAATACAGGTTCCAACGGCTTATAATAATAACGGACTATTTTTTCACGGGATTGTAAACGTTAGATTGTTTTGTAAAAAATGGTAGTTATGTGCCAGACCTCTGAGTATTTGTACTACAATCACGCCATTCAAATAAAACAAAACAAAGACAAACAATCAACTTGGTTTTATAAATACTAATTCTTCCTTATTAATTTTACTACCCCTAATTGTATTGAAATCCATTCGATAATATTAGAGTTTTCAACGTTAAAACAGATAGACACTAGAATCCTTGGTTAGATACGATGTATTATTATCGATTTATAATAATAAATATATAAACCTCAAGTAGCTACTTTTGAACGGGTGAGAATCAATTCTATTGTATGTTAAAAGCGAAACGTTATTAACTCTGACAACGTTTTTATGTCTATAGAAACATGTAAAGAAAAATACCTAGTGCCAGGCTTTTATACATGTAAACATTTTATTACCGTAAAAACCTACCGCTGAACCAAACAAGAGAGTGACGTCATCACTGTCAAAGCTCTACTCAGTTAGGTATGTCATAGCGTGTCACCAAAGTTATACCGTTTTACTTAATTCAGATGTTTTCACTGCGAATATTCTCTTCGGCGTATAAAACATTATTTGCTACACGATTAGACTTTTAAATTCGACACGGTGACTTGGTTGCTTGACGGAACTCATAAATGTCCACTACCAGCGTGGCTTGAAACTAGTCGAGGTATCTTGCCTAATAGTTACCTAATAGTTGAGATGGCTGTTAAACATACTATTAAATAAAAGATTTGACATCAACCACGTCTAGGCAAACGTAGTGTAGGGCGCCCTCCAGCTAGCTGAACTGACGATATCCGTAGAGTTGCTAGCAGCGGTTGGATAACAAAAGCTGAACATCGGGCTCACAAATCAATGCAAAAGTTGCCCCACGTTAGGATTTTCTCCTGTGTCGTGGCTGCGTTTATAAACATACATTCACATACACATCATACCCTGAACCGGAACAATAATAAGTGGATCACAAAAAGAGTTGTATCGTGCGGAAATCGAACCCACGACACAGCGTCAACCCTACAGTCGATCTCTTGCTAAGCCAAACACACACGCTCCACAGATAAATTGGTTATTGCAAATTACCGTACACTTATAAATACTCCCACATTTTATGATGACTCCTATGTTATAAGGCGATACCTACACTTACTTAAATACAGTGTGTTATTGCCCTACTGCAGGACAGGGGCTTCTAATACCCTGCCACTGATATGGAGCAATGTCTCCCACCTTATCCTTATAAGTACTTAGAACTTGGTTCAGTAGGATCCTGTTACCTGTAAATCCTGTAACCTATGACTGCTGTTGCCCTAGTTATACAAAATCCTGTTACTATGTCGGTCCATTTATTGTTCTGGATTTTTTTATTAATACCTTTTTTGGTCTTGGCCTTGTTGGATAAATAAAAGGGACTTTGCAGTTCATTTATAAAGTTTTAGACTCCTAATTCCGTGGCCAGAGATATTAAATGATTACTCAAACAGTCAAACCATTGCTTACTAAAGTTTTAAGTTAAGAAATTAATTGATGAGGACTGGATTTATTGAAATTAACATGTGACTTGAAACTAGTAGAGTTTTTTAAATATCAAATTAAGTATATCTTACTATTTTCAACTAAAAAGTAAAGTAACCATTAAATGACTCTAAGTACGACGAGTATTGATTACAATTGCATGAAAAAAAATCTGCAAATACGTATTTTGATACAACACATGGGAAATACATCAAATCAACTATAGAAATGTAAGCAGACAATGTGAAACAAGCCCTTATTTATAGTCATTTAACCTTCGACCTTGAACAAAGTCGTACCAAAGTCAAACAGGTCGGAAATCCAAACATTTTCAATGGTTATGAAACTTAAATAGGTACAATAAATTATATCTATACTTTATATTATAAAGCTGAAAATTTTGTTTGAACGCGCTCATCTCAGGAGTTACTGGTTTGAATTTAAAAAAGTTTTTAGACCATGTATTGATGATCTAGGCTACGAACCATCACGCTACGATCTGTAGGAGCCGAGCAGCGGGTGAAAACGGGAGAGAGTAGCTAGTGATACCTATACTTATAAAAGTAACAACAACCATGTTCATTTTGTAAAAATTAAGACTCAGACATTAAACATATTTGAATTGTAATTTCTAAAATGTAGTCAAGAAATCCTTAAAACAAAGTCAAAGTCAAAATCATTTATTCCAACTAAACCATAAATAGGTACTTTTGAAACGTCAAAATAGAGAAGTAGTCGGTCAGTCTGTTCGAATAGGTATTTATCAGTGATCAGAAGGAGAACTTTCCGCTTTAGCTTCTAAAGTTTAGCAAATACAACAATAAAGAATATCTTAGACTTTCTAATTTTAATTGGCGCAATAGTTGAAATTGCTTTATTGACCTAGTCTCAACTAACTCACCAATTGGCATCTTCATTCACTTAAAATTCACTTCTTTTGTTTTCGTTTTGGAAGTAGTTGAATAATAAAAAAATAAATGATCTTGTTGAAATTTGTGAAATAATAAAAAAAATATTAATGACAGTCAAAATGCCATGACTAGCTAAGACAAAATCCAAGAAGTATAGAAAAAGTTGTCACAAAAAAATTCAGTTAGTTTTTTCTTTGATAACTTTTACTTAGTTTTGCGTTGTTTGTTTAATATACTCAGTACTAGCTGTTTGTTTGTTCTTCTTTCTTCATATTAACATTTCCATTCATCTAACCCACATCATCCTAATTCGCGTCTCAACTCAGAGCGCATACCAGGTACCTTCGAACGGGTCTCCAGTCCGTCGCGTGGTGGGAGGCGGCTCCCAACGAGGGACCCCCACAAGGAGCAGAACACCCCAACCAGCGCTCAGCGTCAGGGGAGTTGACCCCAAACTCGTCCAGCTTATTCTGGACGAAATCGTCGAAGGGGGTCCCAAAGTTCACTGGGAGGATATCGCAGGACAAGATGTAAGTAGTCTTTTTTCTTTTTATCGTTTTGTGGATATTTAAGACTATCGAACTTAATGAGCCTATCGTTGATGCTCAAATCTGCTGTTTTTTTTTTATTAAAACGTTGCCCCGTACCTACTAAGACTTTTTCCTGGGTCGTGGGTTTTTTTTAATTCACATTCACATGACGTCCCAGACCCAGAACAACAATTTGTGGATCACACAAAGAGTTGTTCCGTGCGGGAATCCAAAATCGAACGACACGTTGCACGGTAGCTACCCAGCCACCGCACCAACTTTGCAGTCAAATCAGTGTTCAGAAAATAATTGATGATTTATTTAAATCTAGTTCTAATCTGACTGACGAAACATCAGCATCACCCGTCCCTTTTATCTTAAAGTGGCTCCACTGTTTTATATGAATTGCAATTTGATTATTGCTCAGCAGTACAAATGCAACTCTACTGTCTAGGTTATCATTTTGCACTTTATTTTAGCTTGTGACGTCATAGCGCTAATATGCGAACACCACTAACTAATCATAGAGTTGGCGGCGAGCCAGACTCTGTTCAATTAACAATAAAGCTACTCGCTCAGCCTAAAAGTTCGCTCCAAATTAAGGTGCTTTCTCAGGGATAGTTTGAAAGACAGGTTGAAACTATGTGTGCAAATGAAGCTAGTGAAAATTCTACCAACGTCAATTTGGTTTCGATGCCAAAATTGACGATTTATGTCTATTTCAGTAACAATACTTTGATTTTGTAACGGGTATAATTAAAGTTGGTGTAACATTGACATATTACATTCTTCAGGATCTCCCTATGTCAATATTATTTAAGGGATAAAATCAATAGAAAATACCTCACTCCATCTACCTGCCGGGGTTGCGGGGTAAGCGCAATGAGGTACCGCGACCTCGGCACAGAGCAGGAGAAGGAACAGGGGGGTTTTTAGTCAGTAAGAGTCTGACACTCCCTCCTGCCCGGCCCTGGGCAGGAGAAGTCAAAAAAAAACTCCATCTACCTGACAAGCATTTCGCTTGACATTTTTACGTAACTGTGTGTAAGCGACGGAATTTAATTAATTTGCCAGCGACAGATATAAAACCTTCTTGATAATATACCTTATATTGAAACACATTCGTAACCCAGTGAAATGGAATTAAGCCCGTCACACAACCTGACAAGTTCACCCAGTTTGCATCTCTATTGGTGTCAAAGTTTAGTAGAAACTGTAGAACATACGAGAATATCGGTTTTAACTTGGTGTTTGTGCTGTAGAAACGGAAATTGAAATGTTGTTTCATTTATGTAAGACATTGTCTATTACAGTTATTAATTTTAACACTTTATGTACTTTCAAAATATAAAAGCGGACTTAATGCCTGCAAAGGAGGTGCTGAGAAAAGGTTCTAACTAAACAAGCACACAAATTATAAATAAGCATATATGTACACAAGTACTTCAATGAAAGCTAGATCTATGAACTTAACTAATAGGCCTACATTTTTGTGTGAATATTTTTCGTGAATTTGATAAAAATATTATTCGTGTGCATCATTAGGTTTTTGATATTTGGTTTAGATTCTGGGCGTGCGCAAGCATACATACACAAGAGAATTTCTATCGGTGCATGGCAATCGGCATCATTATTATTAAGCGGTTTTACAGGCTATACAAAATATTATTATTAATATCTCGCTTTGAAAGGTTTTTCGAAACTTTCAACGGTCGGTTTGCCTTAGATTTATATTTAGCCTTGTGTCCTAGTGAATAATTGGTGTTAAAAGCGTGATATTTGCCTTATCTACCTACACTGACCTACAGCTTATAAGCGTGCCACAAATGCATAGATATTAAATGTGACTGTAATAAAACCTTATTGTCAAATCGATAATATTGATCACACAATATCCTGACCTCAATGAAGTTACGATTTTGTTAAATTGTCAGGTAACTGTATTTCATAACATAAACTTGTACATTGACCTTACAAGTAACTGTTGTCCAAGAGATTATCGGAGATATTTACAAGAGAAAGTATATTTACTTTCGATTATGTTCGGTAATATGGCCTTTTATTAGTTCTCACAAGTTATATTAATTTATAAGATAAGATGAAAACGAGCAGACTAATATCTGATGGTAAGCTATTGGCTCTGGTCATGAACATCCACAACACCAGAGATGTTATATGTACGTTGCTTTTGGAGTTGTTAGACTCATAGGTTTTAGGAGTATATGTAGTACATGTTATTTAGTTCCATGTAATGTCTGTTACCACTTTAAAACAAAGGACATTTATGGACTCTGTACTAACTATTGGAAAAATGACAAAAGCCGAACAAGTACCCGTGATGTGAGCCATCACGGGTACTTGTCAGAGCGGTCATTTCATTTGCCTTAAGATAAAATAGTTTGTTTTTTGTTTTTTTATAAAGAGATTGTTGCCTTATTTATGTTTGCTAAGGTCGTTATTGTAACAGTTATGTAAGAGGTTCAAGGGTAAACGTCGGTCACCCCGGCGTAAAAAAAATTGCGTAGGCTTACGTAAAGTTTCCAGTGATATCATCTACTATTTTTGTACAACGGCTGCTAATTTTGTATATATATATATATATGTATATCGTATTAAAATTTTACAATAATTCCTAAGAAATTAACTTTCTTTTTTATTGACGCAACCTGATCGTGCAAATTACAATAATAAAAAAAAAACAATAAACAAATCGATGATAGATCATCCAAGTTTATTGATGTATAAAAAGATTTATTATAATCATATCTGTTCTTTCAATACGTACTTGTTTGTTTTCTAGATGGCAATATTATATGGCATTATTATAAAAAATAATAGTGAAAGTTTACACAATAATATTGTAAAAAAATTGTAAATAAGAAGCCAGACAGACCAATTAGGTGATCGTATAGAAATTCGAAAACGATTCACTGAAAAACTCGTCCCTGTTTCTCGAAACTTGTTAACTATTTTTAGTTGTAAATCTTAATATTGTTTCTGTCTGTCTTACTGTAGCGTATTATTGATTTTAACGACATCTACAGGGTTATTCTTGATCTATTCCGTCGAATAGTTCGGTATACGTTTTATATTTGTTTTTTCTGTGTGATAAGTCATATTACTCGTATTATCTGATGGTAAACAATCGGCGTTGCCCATGGACACTAGTAACGTCACAAGAGTTTCAAAGTTTGTTGACAGCCTTTTGGGGATTTAGTAATTGTAGAGGGGAAGATGAGACCCCTCGTGGTAGGTATATTCTGATCTTTTCAATTGGAGTAATTTGTAAAATCATCACAAAATTTACTTTTCAGGGTGTTTTTTAGGCTTATAGAATCTACTACTAATTTAAATAAAGCCATAAACTTTTATTACCTAACTTATTGTTTTATTTTAACATATTTTTTAAGTTGCGTTGTCTGTGTTGTTGTAGGCCGCTAAGCAGGCATTACAGGAGATGGTAGTGCTGCCCTCTTTGAGGCCGGAGCTCTTCACGGGACTGAGGTCGCCTGCGAGAGGACTCTTGCTGTTTGGACCACCAGGAAACGGTACGTCCCACATCGATCTTTGTATTATTTATTGATTAAGTCAATTAATCTGTAAGCCATACTTCGGCAAGAATGTGCCGGCTCGACTGGAGTGATACCACGGCCCTTCAAAATATTGGCGTGAAGCAACATTGTATTTCATACGACATATGCTACTTTTCTATAAATTATGTATGAAACCGTAACATACTATGTTGTAAAAATGTTTTAACGTTAATCAGCATACTTATATCTGTCCCTCAAATTACTTAATTCGGTATTCTTACTATCTATATAATAAAAATGAATTGCAAAATATTTTTGTAAGTGAATAAAGAACCAACGCTTAGACCAATTTTGCTATTTTTTTTTTTGTGAATAAAAAAAAAATAAGAAAATAAACGAAAAGTGAACGGTAAAATTGGGAAAACAGGACTCTTTTGTTGTAAGCGAGATAGTTGGACCCGTGCGAAGTGGGGTAGGGCCTGTGGTTTATACATATAATAAAAACTTGTTTCTGTATTAGGTAAAACGCTGCTAGCACGATGTGTAGCGGCGGAATGCTCGGCGACTTTCTTCTCAATATCCGCGGCGACGCTGACCAGCAAGTACGTCGGTGAGGGGGAGAAGATGGTGCGAGCGCTCTTCCAGGTCGCTAGGGAACTGCAGGTGAGACCTTCGGAACTAGATGATTATCATGGTGATATTTATCATTGTCAGAAAACTGTATTTACTGTCGCAGCATAGAGAGCCAGATGTGGTGATTTTGATTATTGAGATCTGGCTGACGAAGTGAAATTACTTAGTAATGAATGCCCACACATTTTGGATTAATATGTCAAGTCAAGCACAAATTTTCTATTGACGAAAAAGTACCAATGTGACTTTTTCCGAGCTATATGTACTTTGAACTACTTTGTATGATTATTTAGACACCACTGACATACGGTGAAGGAAAACATCGTGAGTAACCTGGACGTATAATTTCTAAACATAGGTATGAAAGTGTTAAGTAAGCGTGGTGGTTAACCTTCTCCGTGTGAGAAGAGGCCCGTGCCCGTGTGCTCAGCATTAGGTACTTATAGACTGATGTGAGCATGACAAATGCGCCTTAACACTTAAAATGGCAACTCAGTGGAGTTGCCAAAGTTGAAAATTTTATGATAAACTGGCAACTTATTAGGTAACAAGGCAATGATCTTACTTACAAAAAAATCTAAATACAAATATGTAAGTAAAGTGGTTTAAATAATTAACATTTCCTTCGAACTAAGTTTATTATCTCGTTCGCGATATCTGAAGTCGTTGACCTCCTTTCGAACGCATACACTCGATACTTGATAAAAAAAACTATCAAACGTTTGAATGCACTTTCAAATACTTAGTTTGGCGATGTAGAAGTGTCTTTGACCGTAGTATAAGCAGCTTTAAGTACAGAATCTATGTTTCCGTGTCTTTATTTAAATATTTCGTTATTTAACAAACTCAAACGAGCGAAGTAATGAGAATTATCTGTTGGTAAGCAATCAGCGCGCCCGTGGGCACTCGTAATGCCAAAGCTGTTTTTTTCTTAAAACGTTGCCCGACTCTAGTATTTTCTCATGTGTCGTGGGTGCATTTACAAACATACAAATTCACATACACAAACCACCCAGACCCGAAATAACAATTTGTGGATCACACAAAGTGTTATTCCGTGCGGGAATCGAACCCGACGACACGGCGCGAAACGTTGCACAGCAACCAGCTGCCCAGCAGCCAAAGGTATTACAAGTGCGTTGCCGTTATCTTGTGGGCTATTAAGGAGTTAAGGATTGGGGATATAAGTATTGACGATGGGCAGAAGGATTGAGCTTATTTTTAATTTCTTTAACATAAATACAAATTAATGAAATCGGTTGCTTCACGACTATATCGGAGTCATTTTTCAATTATTCTAATTGTAAAATCGAACGAGTACTTTAAAAAAAAATGTATAAAATTGATAAATTGTATCTACCATTACCTAGCAAAATCTGTTGTTTAGTCACGAAATATTTTTGAGAAATAACCAATGGTTCCAAGTTCACGGTCGAGCGTTTGAATGAATACGCTGTATAATATAAAACAATTATCCAGATTGGCGCGAGGTCGGTGCTCCAATGCGGACCAATTAGTATAGAAAGGTTGGACCAATAGGTCAAGTGTAAATGAAAGTGATTTCCGTATCATTTTGCTCAAATTTGTTCTGTTAATGAGCTGCTATCATAACTTTTCGGTGACGATTGTTGTGTTGATGGATTACTCGCGTTACTGTTTGACGAGGAACTCTACTACTTACAAGCCATTTTAGAGGCTCATAATCTATGTTAGCTACGTGACTTTCGACACATCTTGTTTCGAATTTGCTAAACGAAGATAGAAAACAACAAACACTACGGCACAACCTTATCTGCATAATCCTTTAAAAGCTTTTGGTGTAACATCTTACTAAATATAGTGTATAAGTTATTCCAGTCAATTTGTTTAATAGACAATTATTGCACTCAAATATACTACCTATATGTCTAACACCGTAAAGTTGAAATCGATAGAATATGCGGCATATTCAAATAACGAATAGTCACTCGATGGTACGTGACTGTTCAACTTATTTTTCAGCTCTCTATTATAAACCCCGGTTCTGGCTTGAAACCAGTCGAGCATCCTCGAAACTTATATACTAATTGTTTGAGTATATTTCACGATAGATACTTTATCTTAAGCTTTTTATTTCAAATATCCTTATTACAAATAACGTATTTCTCCAACAGCCCTCGATAATCTTCGTAGATGAAGTAGACTCGCTTCTATGCGAGAGATCGTCGGGCGAGCACGAAGCGTCTCGGCGACTAAAAACAGAGTTCCTGGTCGAGTTCGACGGACTACCGGCCGCGGGAGCTGATAGGCTCATTGTGATGGCCGCCACCAATAGGCCGCAAGAACTCGATGAGGCTGCGTTAAGGTGAGGAATTAAGTTGAAAGAAGAAAGAAATAATTTTGTTTTTTTTATGTCATAAGTCTTCAAACGAGCACACAGATTACGTGGTGGCAAGCAATCAGCGCCGCCCATGGACACTAATAATACTAAAGGAGTTACAACAAGTGCTTTGACGACCTCTCGTGGGTGGGAGAAACTTAAGGATAGGGGATTTGAGGATTGATGATCGGATCACCAATTTCAAAGTTAAAGTTGTCTTATTATGTCATGAGAAAGATATTATTTTGTTTTTTGTATATTTCATTCAGATAAATCACTTAAATGCATAAAAGGAATAAAGTACCCATAGTTTACAATGAAAGTGAAAATGTGAATATATTTTTGGAATAACGTAAATATTTATTTATTTACTGTTTATTTATTGTACACCATAAATATATATAGAATACTTGAGATATATTGTACAATGGGAGGTCTTATCGCTAAATGCGATTTCTTATAGACAACCTTTGGATGGAGCCAGCAATTAAGGTTCGGGAAACACTTAATAATTAAAAATATTTTCCCTAGACGTTTTCCAAAACGTGTGTACGTGTGTCTACCGGACGTGCGCACACGCATGGCGTTAATACGGCGCGTGTTGGCGCGGGGGGCGGCGGCCGCGTCCATCAGTGACGAGGAACTGGCGCGGCTGGCGGCCCTCACTGACGGGTACTCCGGCAGCGATCTCACTGCACTCTGCCGAGATGCCGCCTTAGGGCCCATTAGAGGTAAGTTTCTGAAGACAGATGACAAAGAATTTGAATGCTAACTAGTGTAAGTAAATCGAATAAATAATGTAGGAATTCGGTAAAAAGCATAGTCGACAAGCACATAAGTTAACGTTTTGAAAAAATCCAAATCATAAGTTTTCTTATAAAGAAAGAGGGTATATGCCAAAAAATTACGAAATATATTACTTTAATTAAAAATTACTATACATTAATTAATTTATTTCGCGATACTTAAGCTTAGATTTTTTTCGGGTATTTTTTAAGAAAGTATTATGAAAATCGAAAGGTACCTATAATTTGACAAAATACACGATAAGTCATTGTATTCCACATCTTCATCTCCACACTACATGAACCAAACCGCCAAGTTATCTAGGCCACGCATGCAAGCTTACGTGTAACAAAACGTAACGTGCATCTGGCAACACCAGTGTATCACGCAATGGCAACACCCACCTTGACCTCGATTTTATTAAATGTCTTATAACTCATAAAACGGTATCCAATCCACTGACAATGCATGTGACACCTACGCTTTTAGTGTGTCGTGAAGTTTATGTAATATTTTTATTAAGGCCGTATTGTCGAATGATAGATTTAAATATTAAAGTATGAAGGTAATTAAAATAAGGTTTGAGTTCATTGAATGTTTGTTCTACATTTTGAAAACACTTTTCATCATATTCTGCTTAACAATGATATGGAGGCGGTTATTTTAGTTAGTTGATATTAAAATGTCAATTAGATATCAAAGGATTATCACATTTGCGAAATGTTTGACTGTTTAAGGTTTGTGTTTAAAATCAAATAATGAAGAAAGACGACATGGTATCTGAGTAAATAACATTATAAGTTAAAGTTAGTTAATGAAACAATAGTTTTGTGTTAAATAGTAAATTTATCGAAAAAGGCTATTTAGGTTATAAAACATCTCGCTACGACTGATAGGAGACGAACAGCGGCTGGTAAGCATCATAAGTTCAAACATTAACAAATGTCTGAGAGTGTGGCTGTAACAGACAACTTACTAATATCATAAATCTATGACATGCTATAATTATCATCAGTTAGCATACATCAGATGGTCAATAAACTATGACATACTGTAGGCGGCACCCACGACATATAACAACTTTCTGTACCAGCACTTGTGTAATACGTTAGGTAATAAGATTGTTAGCATTCAAGTCAGTCTTAATTCCTAAGTTGAACTAATACTACAAAGAAATATACCTAAGTCCGTTCATTTGATTTAAAGTATGATGCACCAAAAAGTTTTTAATAAGTATTCAATAATTCTTATTTTGAATTTAAAGAAAAATAAAGACTTGAAAATTCCTAATTTGAAATTGTGAATTTGCAGAAAACGCGATATAATCAAGAAATGTCTTTTGATAAAACAAACCACTGTTTTAACTAGTGAATTATCCCTATTGAACTAACTATCTTAGCGGCTTTTTAACTTCTTTAAAAACAGATATATTCTTCAGCTACAAAATATAGAAAGTAAAATAACTCCCTACTCGCGGGAACTAAGCTGAGAAAACTAGTTTCAAACCGCAACGGGACTATTATTAATGAGTGAGAGCTGTTTGCAGTAAGGCGTTATTACACGATAGTTACTATATTATTATAAACCTTTTATTTCAGAACTGGACCCTGAAGAAGTGAAGTGCCTGGACCTGTCGCTGGTCCGCAGCATCATGTTCCAGGACTTCATGGACGCGCTGAAGAGGATCAGACCGTCAGTGTCGCCGCACAGCCTCGTCGCGTACGAGAAGTGGTCGGTCCAGTATGGGGACCTCGGACTGTGAAGCGCTTTTAATACAGGTTAGTATACTTCTTTATTTATTTACTAACATACAATACAACTATTATCACAGGAGTTTTTATAATACAATAGTGTAGTTCCAATACAAACAAACCTTTCATACTAAAAAAACTTCCTATATTCAACTTACTAAACCTACCACAGAACACGCATATATTTATGTAGTATTCATAGTGCAGTGAAACAAGTCTATATGTTGCGACATAGCGATTTATCTATCTATCTACTTCTAATACAGGCCTATATAAAGGCCACGCGGTTGGCTCACTAGCAGCTAGCTAAGTCTAGCTGTATAGTCATACAGAACAAGAGAAAATTGAGGGTTTTTGTACCCCGTTTTTGTATGTGGAAAACAGAAATAGGTATCTAACTATTATTATATTGGTGCCCCTGTGTGGGCGCCGGACTTGAAGCGGCGGCCGGCTCGTACGCTGGTCGCGTCACAGAGGGTCATGGCTATACGAGTAATCCGCGGGTATCGCACGATCTCCGGGGAGGCGGCGAACCTCCTTGCCGGATCACCGCCGTGGGATCTAGAAGCGAAGGCGCTCGCGCGCGTCTACAGTTTGCGCGCAGACTCGCGTCGCCGGGGCGAAGATCCTCTGCCGCGCCAAATTAGTGCGTGGCGGAATGAGCTCCGGCGAGATCTCATGGCAGAGTGGAGACAACGACTGTCGCAACCGAGGGCCGGGCACGCTACCATAGCAGCGGTAAGACCCCTCTTTGAGGAGTGGCTTGAGAGACGCCACGGCGTCCTCACCTTCCGTCTGACGCAGGTGCTTACCGGGCACGGCAGCTTCGGTAGGTTCCTGTTTCGGATTCAGCGGGAGGAAACGCCCGAGTGTCGTCATTGTGAGGACCACCTAGAGGATACGGTGGAGCATACGGTAGCGGTATGCCCTGCCTGGGCTGAGCACCGCCGTATCCTCAGGGAAGTGATCGGCGGCGGCGACCTCTCGCGCCCGGCCTTAGTCGAGGCCATGGTGCGGAGTGAGAGGAACTGGGACGCCGTCTCCTCCTTTTGTGAAGCAGTCATGCTCGCAAAGAGAGAGGCGGCCCGCGTGAGGGAGCAATCCTCCTCCTCACGCCCCAGCAGCCGCAACTGGCGACACTACGGGCGTCGGGGATCGAGGGACGATCTCCGGCCACCGTAAGTACGGGCCTGCGGTCGGCGAGTAAGGGCAGCTCGCCGCCCGACCAGAACCAGGCCCGAGCGTACGGCGCGTAGCGTTCCGCGCGCGCCTCAAAGAGCCAATAGACCACCACAGACGGGGCCCTAAAGGGCTGATGTTCAGCCGGGGTTGCGGGGTAAGCGCAATGAGGTACCGCGACCTCGGCACAGAGCAGGAGAAGGAACAGGGGGGTTTTTAGTCAGTAAGAGTCTGACACTCCCTCCTGCCCGGCCCTGGGCGGGAGAAGTCATTTGATGATTTTCCCCTCACAAAAAAAAAAAAAACTATTATTATATTTCTATTTCTAATGAAGATTTGTAGGTGTATTTATCTACTTAGATTTTTATAGACTCTTGTTCTATCGGGTACTCCGAGTTGGAATGGTAGAACATTGAAGTCATGAATCGGGCCCGGTGTATGGTCATCTTTTGCTATGTATTACAGTAAACTAAATAAATGTATTGGTAAAATTCTATGAATTCATTGAATACTAAATTTACGTTACGTGAATTAGAACTCAACTCTGAGTACCACGCAACCACGTCTTAAACTTCAATAAATTTTGCATTTTCAACGATATTTACTAAACAAAAAAATCGATTAAAGGGTTTTCGAAAGTGTGTCTTTTGAATTAGTTAGAATTAGTTGTTCCATACTGATCTTGAGAAATTGACCTGAAAAAAATATCAGATATTTTTAAACTTTAGGACATTTATAGCTTATCACATTGTATTTCTTGTTTGTCAACAAATCAGCCTTTTTTGCAGCCAGTCATCCATAATATTGAGAAAAATAAATAAAAACCTTTTTGTGGAAACCGGAAACTTTAGGTTCAGTTCAAATGACCTTTTATTTTTTTATCTTCCGTTTACTATTGTTTCTCTTCTTCGCCTTCAGCTTTTTGCTGCAAAACACTGCCTGGATGTAAGAAGGCCCGAATGGTATAAACGCTACTCTTCTCAAATTAAAATAAAACTTAATGGATGGGTTTCACATAAGCTATTGGTTATAAATAGACCCCACCTTCTGACCACAGTGGTCTTGTGGTAACTTACAGCACTTATTTGCCTTTACAAAAAATTCAAATAAAGTTTAGACATATTACAAATAAAAATTTAGAGAAACTCAATGATTCAATAGCAACTAAATTAAGTGTACAAAATTTTGATGTCAGTAATCCGAGCAAGTTATACGAAAAATTTTTTGCGGTGTTAAATAGGGAATTTCAAGCTATTTTGCCATTGAAATGTAAAGATATCTGTTCTAAGTTTCAGTTTAGCGATTGGGCAACCGTAGGTATTCGTAAGAGTAGAGATAAACTTTTTGAACTTTATGGCATGAAACCATTCAATTGCGACCCCCTTTTTCATCAACATGTAAAATTGTACTCAAAAACATTTAGAATAGTATGCAAAGCCGCAAAGCGACTTTTCATCAGTAATAAAATAAAATCAGCTGATGACAAGATAAAGGCTACGTGGAAAATAATACAGAATGAGACAGGTAGGAAACGATTAAAAAATTCGGAATTTTGTTTAAACACTCAAAGGGGACAGATTTCGTCAAGCAAAGATGTAGCTCAGGAGTTTGAGGCATTTTTTGCTAATATACCTGTCACAACAACTGCTCATTTAGAATCATCAGCCAGACTATCGTTAACTTTGCTTAGAGAAAATGTCAAATCATGCAAAGACGATTTTAGTTTTCATTATACCAATCCTTTAGAGATAATAAAGGTTTTTAAAGAAATCAAGATCAAATCAACTGAGGACCTTTGGGGACTATCGGTGAAAGTATGCGGATCACTTATCCGAACTTTAGCGCCGTATCTGGCTTTGATTTTCAATAAAAGTATAGATGACGGTGTCTTCCCGAACCTAATGAAATACAGTAAAGTTATTCCATTATTCAAAAATGGTGACACTAAGGAACCAAACAACTATAGGCCTGTGTCTGTTCTGCCGGTTCTTAGCAAAGTGTTTGAAAAGTTAATGCTATCTCGGATGCTTCATCACTTTGATAAACATGCCATCTTCCATCACCAACAATACGGTTTCACTAAAGGTCGTTGTACAACTGACGCCGGTGTCACTTTGATAAAGGAGGTATTCGGTGCTTGGGAGGAAGCACAGGATGCTGTTGGTGTCTTTTGCGACCTCTCAAAGGCGTTCGATTGCGTTGATCATGAAACACTCTTGCTGAAATTAGATCATTACGGGATTAGACATACTGCACTCCGTCTACTAAAGTCATATTTAGAGGATAGGCAGCTGAGAGTTCATGTAGGTGGTTCTAACTCCCGGGGCTCTGAGATAAGAATTGGCGTACCGCAAGGTTCAATTTTGGGTCCGTTTCTCTTCTTAGTGTATGTTAATGACTTGCCATTTCTATTTAAAACTGAGCCAAGAATGGTGCTGTTTGCAGATGATACATCATTAATTTTTAGAATAGGTCGACGTGTTAATAATTTTGACGAAGTAAACAGATCCATTCATCAAGTTCATAATTGGTTTACAGTCAATAATTTAGCACTTAACGAGAAAAAAACAAAATGTATTAAATTTAGCTTGCCCAACGTACACAGTAATGATTGTGACATAATTTTAAATGGGCAAAAGTTAGAATTTGTTAACGAGACTATGTTCCTAGGTATTACGCTAGACAATAAACTTCAATGGGGTTCCCACATAAAGACGCTTTCGGGAAGACTGAGCTCAGCTGTTTTTGCAGTTAGACAGATTAGACAGCTCACAGACGTGAACACAGCAAGGCTTGTTTATTTTAGCTATTTTCACAGCATTATGTCGTACGGAATTTTGCTGTGGGGTCGAGCTGCGGAAGTAGATTCAATATTTATTTTGCAAAAGCGGGCTATCCGAGCGATATATAACTTGCCCCCTCGTGAATCTCTGAGAGAACTATTTAAAACGATAAATATCCTAACGGTACCTTGTCAGTTTATATATGAAAACATTATGTACGTAAGGAAAAATTTGCAATTATTTGAAAAAAGAAGCGATAGACATAATTTTAATACAAGAGGCAAAGATAGGCTGGCTGTGCCACGATTCCGTCTGTCCAAAGTACAGAAATCCTTTATGGGGTTCTGTGTAAATTGTTACAATAAAATTCCAAGAAGTGTATTAAATCTTAATGAACGAAAATTTAAAACTTATATTAAACGCGAATTATGTAGACAGGCATACTACAAACTTTCAGATTATATTGAGGACAAGAATGCCTGGCATCATGTTGGTTCGGCTCCACTGGACAATACTCAAATATGTAGTCATTAGTTATTGAAATTCTCAAAATTAATGAAACCTTGAATGAGTTTATATAGAAGCATTCTTTTGGATTGTGAGTACGCATATGTGAGCACCATGTTCGAGACAACAAAGGATTAAAATTTTAATGATAGATAGACCATCATTTGTTCCTTTTTATTAACAACTTGTCTCTGCATTGTTCTCACATAGGGGTACAGTAATGTATAAAAAATGTATTATTTATGAATTGTAAAACAAATATTTTTTTTAAAAGAGTTACGATGGAGTTTCTTGCTCGTTCTTCTCCATTCGAAACTACAATTTGGAACGAGCACCTAGCTTCACTGACGAACAGACTGACAGACTACTATTCTATTTTGACGTTTCAAAAGTACCTATTTATGGTTTATTTGGAATAAATGATTTTGATTTGATTTGATTTGAAATTTCGAATGTCAATGTCATTCACATACATGTCTTAATCTTTCAATTGGACTAGCGATTAAGCCATTTTACTAAGATGGCTGATTTTTATTTTAATAATTGTATGGAATTTTTATCGTATAAGGCAGTAAACCTGTAGAATTATCACCTTATGGTATGCAATCGGCGTCGCCCCTAGAAACCCGCAACATCAGTGGAATTGATGATGTCCTTTTGTGGGTGAAGGTTAGGGCTTAGGTTGCCGTCATGGCAGGGAATGGACACAAATGACAAAAACAACACAAGCGTTGTTCGTTCCGGGTTTTTGTGTCGCCGTGGTATCACTCCGGTCAAACGACATATTCGTGCTGTTTTTTGAGAAGGAAAAGTCATTAAATGACTTCTGTAGCCCTGGATGAGGCGAGAGGTCTGTCTAAACCACCCCGTCCTTCTCCTACCCCAAGCCTTGGCTGCGGTATATCATTGCTTTACCCTCTTTGCACTTAAAATAGAGAGAGTAAATATTTACATTATTTTTTTATCTGTTACAGGTATCAGGTATTTACTCGAAGTAATGGTGAGTCATTAAATTAAGGAATATAGACAATAGAGTACGATGTTGATTTACAATAATTGATAATATTTATCATGCAAGTATTCATCGCTCAAATTTTTATACATAATATTATGTTTAATTTTTTAACCTGCCTCGGTGCATCTGTGTAACACTCCACTATATACTGGATCTCCCAAAAACCCACATTCCCTGGGTGTCACCGAGGCATAATGCCAATTAATTAATTTACTCTAAAATTGACGTTTTAACAAATACAATTCCTTTTTCTTTTTAATACAAAATGAAGTCTCGTCTAGTCAAAATTTAGTTGACTGTTCACGCATGATGTATGTAGTGCAGACGCTTGAAGCAACCCCAAACGGTTGAGTTTCTTTTTTTATGAGATTAGTAACTTTCTAAAAGATATTTGACAACTTAGGGTTGCTCGTGTCTGTATAGTCCAATTCTAGTGATGCCCAGTCGATAGTACATTCGTATCGATATCTGCCCTAATCGATTTTATATGTAACATAAAACTTGCCATGCAAAATGTCAATGTTGATGCTTTTAGTATTCTATATTTTTTAATAGAAATAATTATTTTTAATTCAGTCTCTAAGCGATTCAATAAATTGTCGTTTTATGCTTTATAAATAATAACGGAACATTTTTTACAGAGAGTCTAAATTAAAAATAATTATGAAACCAAAATGTCCAAAATCCACTAAGTAATCCTTAACGGGTGATGCCAAATAATATAACTCGAATCATTAAAGAAGTAGTTTCCGATGTATCAAGTCTTAAAACAACGCTTTCGCTCCAAAGACTTCTCTATTGAGTCGGGTTATATGAGCCCTCCTAGTACCCGTCCAGTCAAAAGGAACGTTGTAAAATAGCCTCTATGTCGAGCTGTGAGAGTAGATTTTTTATTGTCATGCTTCCTTTTGGCTTGTTCGGATTCTTTTTACCTTTTGTGGAAACTTGCCATTGTCAATTTGATGGAAATTTTTATTTACTAATCACATGGATGTACAAATTACCATATTTATCACGATGAACCTATTTGTTTTGTTGTAGTTATAAATACTCCACTATGCACCTTATCTCCTGGTACATCATATATAAAATATTGAATAATGAACTCTATAGTTCAAATAATAATGAATATAATATAAAATCCAAGTTATTCCTTAATAGAATTTGTTACCAATGAAATATACTTAGTCGGGTCATAAGTTCTGTCAAAACCTTATATTTTTAATTTTCGATTACTGGCCAGAAATTCTTCGACTTATTTTAAAAATAGAACTTTCGCGCTTGTAGAAAATAAAAAAGAAATTATTTTTTATTCATTTTTAAATATGGAGTGGTCGAATAAAGAAGACAGAATCGCGGTTATCGCGTTGCACCGCTGTGGTTACGCGCCAAAAGACATTTTCAATATTCTTCAAAATTTGAAAATAACGTTACGGTTTGTTTATCGTACTATCAAACGATACACCGAAGAGTCAAGCTTCGAAGATCGTAAGAGAAGCGGCCGACCTCGCACAGTTCGGACACATAAGGTCATCAAAGCAGTGAAGGCGCGAATCGAACGAAATCCCGTACGTAAACAAAAAATCCTAGCTCTGCAGATGGGGCTAAGCAGAACCACTGTTAAAAGAGTACTAAATGAAGACCTGGGACTACGAGCTTATCGTAAAAAGACAGGACATTTTTTGAACGAGCGTTTAAAAAAAAATTAGGCTAGACAGATCCCGCGCTTTGCTACGACGGTACGCGGGAAAAAAATACCGCGAAATTCTTTTTTCGGATGAAAAAATTTTTACTATTGAAGAAAGTTTTAACAAACAAAATGATAAGGTGTATGCCCACAGCAGTGAAGAAGCAAGCGCGCGTATTGCGAGGGTCCAGCGTGGGCATTACCCTTCCTCATTCATGGTTTGGCTTGGAGTCTCATATTCAGGCGTAACTGAGGTGTTTTTCTGTGAAAAAGGTGTGAGAACTAGTGCCGAAGTTTATCAAAATACTGTCCTAACAAACATAGTGGAACCTCTTTCTCAGACAATGTTCAGGAACAGGCATTGGATATTCCAACAGGACTCTGCACCGGCTCATAAGGCACGAAGTACGCAAGACTGGTTGATCGCTCGTGGAATTGACTTCATCCGGCATGAAGACTGGCCCTCTTCTAGTCCAGATTTAAACCCACTGGACTACAAGATATGGCAATATTTGGAGGAAAAAGTCTGTGCTAAACCTCACCCGAATTTGGAGTCTCTCCGAGCATCTCTGGTTAAAGCAGCGGCAGACATAGATATGAATGTGGTGCGTGCAGCGATCGATGACTGGCCGCGTAGATTAAGGGCATGTGTTCAAAATGGGGGAGGGCATTTCGAATAATGTAAATAAAATTATATTGTACATTTAATGACCTTTCATTTCATATATAATTTTTAAATAATTGTCAAAAGGCGTATAAGTTATTACATCAAAAGTTTGTGACAGAACTTATGACCCGACTAAGTATAATCTCATTTATACATATAAAGCTGAACAAAATAATGAAATAATGTACAAAATGCGTTTACCTTTAGTATTACCTCATAATTTTGTATATTTGAATTAATTGCAATTTAATAGTATTGTAGTGTAATAAAATTATTATATTTTATTTGTGTTTTTTAGTAACTTATCGACAACCTTTAGATGTATGTAGTAGTATATAGGAAATATTCACTCTCCACTATGTAAAGTAGACTTTGTCAATCAATATTAAACTCTATTTCAACACAGTTAGAATGCATATCTGAATGCTTATTTGATCAAAAGTATATAAACTTTAAGTTACAACCTATAATCAACCTTATACCGAACAATAGTAAGTGTCATTTTTTTATATATAAATTGAACATCTTCAGAATAATTCCTGAAAGTTTATATACTTACAATATATCATTTTAACATATTTATTTGTTTTATCCTCATTATACACGTATATAGAATTAAATGGAATGCAATCTCACTTATCTATGGTCAACTATAAAAAGTTTTTATTATGTTAAGTGTATGTTAACTGTGTAATGACTAAAGTAGTACATCACTCTTTGGATTAAGGGTCTCTTTCATTATAACCTAAACTATGATATGATATGAACTATGTGCCCCATAAGTTTATATCATTGGGTACATAGGGTGAGCAAATAGGCCCTTAGATTGTTTATTAACCTTCATAGTCATTATACAACTACATAGCCCAAAAATAAAAAAAGTATTTCTAAGTATAAATTTGTTTTCAAAGGTTGTCGGTAAATGTAATAAGTGTAGACTAGTATTAGCACTGCCCAGTTGTTAAAAGTCCTTTAGTTTTCATACAAATCAATTGTTTTATTGTAATTTTTATATATTTCTACTTGATTAGTTTTGTTACGTTAGTAAAATTGCACATAAGATGGGACTAGTTTTGTCGACTCTTCTAAACCTTATGATGATCGGAACGAGGGTTTTGAATTTTGCATCCACGAGAGGGCGTTAGTGAGACGTAAAGTTCTATTAGTCCAATCAGCTTGGCTGTCACCAATTGACACTAGCGTCTCTTTTGGCGCGTAAATCCTCATTAGAGGAATTTGTGTGATTAGAAAGACTCCATATTGACAATGTAATAAAAGTCATAATTAAATTGAGATCAAACAAATAACGGAGCAAAACTGATCAAGTAATAAAAATCTCATTTTAAAATTGTTATCGAATTGTACTTAATTAAATTTAATTATGTTGATTTTTTCATTTTTTTATTCTTATTATTATTGAAATAAAAAAATTAAATTCTTTAATTGCAAAATTATTATTATGAAACGCTGTATCTATACAATACGCTGCAGATCTTATGAATCATTATTAAATTTATAATCGACATTAAAACGGGTAGCCTACACTTCCATTTAGCAAAAGAATTAGAATCATTTGCTCAAAATATTGTGTAATGTAATGGAAACGATGATTTTGAGTACTAAAATGATATATTTTCATAAAATAGTTTGTTAAATTGTCTATCTCTTGGATTGAAAGTTGTTTAATGGGAAATTAAAATTATCAATCACAGGACCATGCAAGTTGTATGTAATTTGTAGTTACGTAGTGCCATTAAGAGATGCGCGGGAGTCGCTAAGAACTATCGGGACTTTTATTATATCACACTTTTGTATGTTTATGTGTATAATTGGATGAAATTAGATTATGGATTCTCAAACAATATTTGAATTCTCGTTTTCTCTATTCAAGTTGCCAAGTTATGGGTGTTGCCAATTAATTACGCTTTAAAATGGACAACTGATAAATTAATTTCAAGTTGATTGTTGATCAAGAGGGATTTGACGGAACAATTCTGAATTCTATTAGTTTTATTGAATAGGGTCTAGTTTTGTGACTGAAATTCACAAAATTGCTATAAATTTTTCAAAATATGATATACATTGGAATGATATTTAAAGTATCATGGCGTTATAAAGACAGCTGTTTGAGAATTCGTCTATTTTGTCTGTGGTTTGTGTCCCAATGGTTCTGCTTCGCCAGATAAATGTCGAAATTTCTCATTTATCTTATATTTGTACGATACGCTTTAGTATTTAAATAACGAGTATCTTCCAAGACTTCAATAAATGAGGTTTTACTGGCCAAATATACGTGTCAGGAAGTTACGGTAGAATGGGAATATGTCTGACACTGCTACAACGTATTAAAGTATCATCACAGATTACATAAGAGAATTCAGGCTATTTAATTCAGAGAGAGAGAGAGAGAGACGGAAAGAAAGTTGTTGATATGCGTACTCTTTTCTACATTTTCGGTACTTAAAATAACAGAAAACAAAAGCAACTGGAAGTAAAAAAGTTAACATTAATTTTTACTTTCCATTCAGACATTATGGAGTAGATTTTTGTTGATTTGGATTATTAAAAAAGACGGATTAGGTCTGCCGTAACTCCCTATCTATCTGTTATACAACTTTAAATGTTAATCGAAGACATGTCTCCCAATGTGTTGCCATTATAAAGCACTATGTTGCCTTATATGAAAAGAAGCAGTTTTCGAAAAGTTGTCACCAACATATTTACACGGGTATTAATGCGAAATGTAATTATCCAAAGAAAATTAAGGCTGCACAGGTCAAAACTTCAATTACTTTTCGCGTTAATACCCGCGTAATTATAACGTTGTTAACATGAAACGCGAAACTTTAAAAGTTGTCACCAAATGTATTATCTTATTCCGCCTCCTTACATTTCTTAAGGATCTGATTACTAAATTATTAACTGGTTTATGTGAAATGATTTTTTCTGTGTTACCATTATAATATATATGAGGTGTAAAACACAGACATGTAATTCGATAATCATTGGAAGTTGTAAAATAGATACCAATAAAACCGGTAATGGATTTAGCCAAAAGTTAAATAGTTTTTGTAATAACTACTTATAAATAGTGAACAATAACATTTTTCCTAAAAAGACAGCGATATAGTGGTTAGTGCGGTTATTGTAGCGTCTATTTTAAAATAACTAGTTTATAGTTAAAAATAACGTAGTTCCCAATGTGTTTAACCTAAACGGTTGTGGGATGATTCTAAACTTTTTTGGTGTGGGCCTTTTTTAAGGAATGTATGCGTTTAGTCATTCTGTTTAGTTAGCTGTATTATTATTTCAAAGCTACTTGTTTACGCATTCTTCATACAAACTCACATTTTTGTTTAAAACTAGTTTAATTATACATACAAGTGCCAAAACTGAATAGTTTGATTTTTGGCGACTATTTCTATAAAATATTCATCAGTCAGCTCCGTGACGCGCTCGTTGCTCATGAATAAGAGTCCTGTAGTGACTTGAAAGTAGTAGAGCGTTTCTGAATTAATTTACGTGAGTAATTTGTTATTTCTCAATTATTTTAATATGTCTCACAATACTTACTATTCAAAGACAATAATATTTCACAAAACAAAATTAATATGCTTTATTTTTAAAAAAAAATCTAAGTTAAGGGAAGCATATCAATTAGGAGGAGTCGGCAATAGCCGTTTACATATCCGGGCTAATATGGACATTAAGGGGTTTGTAATAAAGTTCAGAATCACGCCACAACTTGGCTTTGTAGATAAGCCATTTGTACTTAGTGATGCAAGTTCTAGTGGTAACTAGACAAAATTATTGGTTTTGCTTCACTCGCTCTATGTCCACTGAAATGTTGGTATTACTGGAGTCGCTCTTTTAAATAAAATTCTCTTTTTTGTTATGGATAGTATTTTTAAGTCTAGTTTCCCTAGTTGGACTAGCATAATATTGGTGGCAGTAGGTAAAGACATATGTTCAATATGACAGATGTCTTTCCAATTGTTTACAAGAAATAACATTATTTATTTGATTGAGATTTTGGCATTAGTTTATTTTTTCTTATTATGAAAACAGCGTGGAATATATTAACAGGATGAAATAATTAAATTTTTCAGTGTCTCCTTCTCATTCAAAGTATTAGTTTTAATCAGCATTTCATTGGACGTATACGGCATTTAGATAGAATAATTCCCTAATATCAAGAAACACGACAGACACTATAAAAATAATGTATAACCAATTTTGTACATAATAAAATGAGTAATATCCTAAATAAGAATTCAAATAAAGAAAATTGAAAAAGAAAGAATTATTTCATGTTTGCATAAGAAATTTAAACGTATGCATAACAAGTTAAAGTTCAAATTACATTAAAGTGTATGTCGCGTTTCGTCAGCGAACTTTTCTATTTATTAAAATAATGAATTGTATTTTTTTTAAAAGGCAAGTGTGCAAAGTAAATATTGTTGTGAACATTTTTTCAATTTAGGTACTCGTTTCTCATATACATTTCGGTTGTGGTCAGTTTTTTTAATATTTTGTGCGGTTTTACGCGTAACGTTTTTTATAACGTTATGTTGTGTGTTGGTTTGAAAAATTGGTTAACGTTACGTTACGTTTTCGTAGATTAACGTGAAGTTTGGATACTTGAAAAATTGTTAGGGACTTTGAAGTAATGGAAATAAAATTTGTTTCAAAGATAATTTGAATGATGGCAACATGTTAATGTTACCAGTAAGAAAAATTAAAAGAAATTATATTTTGCTACTTGTTCCACATTTTCCTGCATTCCTTATATACACACGGTATATTCTTATTCAAATAGCAAGCTACAATGTCACAGCTAATGCGGCCTTGATATAAAGAATCCAGCTTTAATTTTAGCTGAACAAAAGCTTTAATTAATTATACCTAAAATGCGATACCAAGTCAAACAATACTTTTTTATATAAATACACGAGTAATTACAAACATACAGAAATTTTAAAAATAAAACATCTACTTTAAATTTGAACACTGAAAGTATCGTTTACTCTTTCCTATGTATATATTAGGAAAAAGAAAAAAATATTTTCATCTATCTGTTCCTAAAATTCCATTTTCAAATTCTTTATTTTATTATTTACCATTGACAGTCTGTATGTTTGTTATTAGTTGCCAGCACGCACATTTGTACAGAATTCAAAATGTTATTAAAACCTTATGAAAGACAAATTTTTTCGTTATAAAATATTGATCACTAGAGCGCTAGATAGGCAATAACTAAGTAATAGCTCAGATTTAAAAACAAAGAGGGAATCAAAAAATCTTTCCTCCCTTAATATTTAATGAAAAAGCGAAATATTTACTGAGCTTGAGGAAAAATTAAACAAACTGCAAACATATGTTTCGTCATCATACAACGTTTGTCCGTTATCGAGTCGCAAACTGTCAAAAATCCCTTAATGGCGGCTACCGTAATGGCGCGAAAACCTTCACTCTCAATGTCTATGAAAATCCTCTCCGACAAGCAATTCCTTAGATTTTTGCATGAACAAGCTCTACCTTGCTGTGATATGGATAATATGATAAAACCCAATGCCTTACCTATTATTTCATGCGCACTATTATTATTAATTACAAAAATAATGTTACGAATTAACGGTGACTGTCTTTCATACCAAAATTATTTTTGAAACTAAGCTCGAAGGATGATACTTATCCTCTTCTTCAAAAGTTTTACCATGGTCTTCACGCTCGCCAGGTGAATTTGAAACCAAATTTCTGGTAAATATCCCCTTCTACCTAATCTCCCTTCCTGAGTATTGTTTGATCCTTATTGACTGAACTTTCTATTTTTCTTCTGTTCCCTCCTTATTTTTCTGTAGAAACACACGATTTTCGACTTTATTGCGTTTATCCAAAATTATGGAAGGCAAATTAAGTATTGTTATTTTTTCCTTCGATTTAATTTGTGCTAACAGACAGTCACGAAATGTTATTTCAAACAAATGAGCTTCGTAACAATTAAGTAATGACAAGCGACTGATTGTTACCGTATAAAATATATTTCAAATTTATTTCTTAAGTCGTTTTGATGTGATTGTTTTAAAAGATAAGGTATTAAAATGAAAGAAGAGTATGGTTCACGCTTTATTGAAGTCATAAAAGTTTGCTAGGAGCGCTTGTTCGGCGTAGGCGCATGGTAAAGATTGTATGCGCTACGCTGTGCCTGCATCTCGTAGCTCGTAGTCGTTTCAACATTCGCTCGCCTACGCGGCTACGTAAGATCGCTACGTGCGAAAGCGCTCTAAGGAAAATCGGTCTGCTACTGAATTTACTCAAATTATGTACTTCTATTAACCAAGGCCTATTTATAAAGAAATGATATTTTTCTATAATTTGTTGGCGTTTGTTGTGGTTTATTTAGCTATATTTAAGATAATTAATATTATAAGATTGAACTTTCTTTAAAAATACGTACAATTTATGTGGTATGAATCTCAAAGTGAATGGTCCCTATGTAACTTGTCTATATTTGATTAAGTTTTATCGTTCCTATATAAATAGGCCGTAATATCCTACTTATTGCGAATAAAAATTCTAAAATGTGGTTGTAATTGTTTTACACTTTTGCCTTTATGCTACTTGTTATTTTAATTTAAGCGCACGAATTTATCGATTTGACTAAAAATCAAAAATGTTTTTTAAGTCTGTGCACACTGTGACATTTTAGTACGTTTTATTTTTTATCTGTGCCCCGTTATTTTTTTTAAATTACTTATTCGCTGGCGATGATTATGGAGTTGTGAGGCTTTTTATCACAGACTATAAAAGTAAATCGTATTAAAGTATCACAGTGTGTTCTAAATAACGTTTTAGGAAGTATCGTTGAATGTTACGAGAAAAAAAAGATAATATTTTTCATAATTAAGCACACTTTCGCCTAAACTGTCGTGAATGTTACACTAAGCATATGTGATACCTACACGGTTTATAAATAAATAATGATTTGTGAATTTTGATGTTTTCAATTTATTCCGTGTTCACCCGGTTTAGAACTGCGAAGTATGAGTATGAACAGCGCAGAATCTGAAATAATAAAGATATAGTTAATTATTTTGTCTGGCACTTTAAAATCAGTTTCCTTATTTTAATTTACAAGAAGAATTTTCATTTCATTCACATAATGAAAATTTAATAATTGTAGAATGCAAGTTTTTTAAAATTGTTCAACATAATTAGGAATTCTTAGCTTTGTGGCATTACCATCAAACTACCTTAGCTCTTCAACAGATTTTTAACATTATCGTAATACCAAAGGGTTGAATATATTATTATACTTATTTTAATTTAATACAGACCGCCACAAAGGTAGGTCGAGACAGAGATATATAGTGTCCCGCTTTAAAAATGATTGGTTTCTTCATACGCTCCATGGCAATGAACAGAGATCTCTTGAACTTGGTATCTTGCTCGTACCACGGACATTGGTACAACCATTCCCGGAGATTTTCGCTCTGAAAAACATAGTGTGGTGAGTATGGTGATTTTACTTCAGTGCATCGCATATTTGTAAATAGGCCTAAGTAACAGAATGGATTGACGACTTCTGAAAAGGTAAGTTGTTCTAAATCGCATACCTTACCTGCTTTAAACAAGCACTGAATAAGTGGGTTTAAAAGTCAAATTGTTTTACCTATGTACTTAAGTAATTTACAAGCCCTTCTTTTACATCAGTTCTAGTTACGTGGATATGCATTTTTTGTAAATCTGCGGCCGTACAATTGTAAACTGATTCTTTTTTACAATTATCTCTCAATTTCGACTCATAAACTCCTATCGCGATGATTCAACTTTCAAACGGATTTCCATAATACGAAGATAATTCTAGGTGAGGTATTAACTCTTGTTACCCTTATAGTAAGCTCGTGGCCACACCAGCAGTACAGGAACAGCTGAGACAGCATCGTGACCATATAGTTCAACATTGAGAAGAACTGCACACTGTTCTTTTCCACCTATAAGCATACCATCTTTTGAACATTCTGTGTAAAGGTAGGTACATTATTCATGTTTTTATGCTATAAAGAGGAACGAGAGGAATTTTTCCACTCTTACCCATTTTTGCTGAAATAGCGTTAATAATTCAAGTTAAAAAAGAAATGGGATAAGATGATCTTTTAATAATAGAGGCCGCACGGTTGGTGCGGTAGCTGAGCAATTGGCTGCCGTACAACACAGAGTTGTTCCGTGCGGGAATGGACGCGGGTTCGATCGGAACAACTCTTTGTGTGACTTACAAATTGTTGTTCGGGGTCTGGGTGTCATTTGTATATGAAATTGTATGTTTGTAACCGCACCCACGACACAGGAGTAAATCGGGCAGTGCGGTAATGTAAAAAAATGGTTATTTTTCAGAAATAAATTATTGTATTGTGAAATACCATATAGGTATGATATAAGTCGATTACAAAAAACCCTTAGTTGTGCAACTTACAATTGAAATCCTCAGACCAATGTTGCAGATAATAGCAACGGTACCGCTTAGTTGGAAGAAGATATTCGCGTGATATGTGTCTTCACACAGTTGAATAAGTCTGCAAAAATTATCATTTAAAAATATAAAATAACAATATTCAACAGGTACCTACCTAACCTACCTAACAGTTTTTAGAGGTATGAGGAACAGGGTGGAAAGTTCCTCATCCTCCATTGAAAAGGGAGGATCCTCCGACCAGGCGAGGTGTTCGTGCCTGGTGGGCTACTGCCCGACGGTTGTTGTCGGGATATCTGTATGGGTGCTAATTGTGTTGAAAACTCTTATAGCGCGATGTAGACTCTGGCTCGTGATTGGTGCTGTTGTTTATGTAGTGCGATAGATGTCGCTACAAGTTCATAGGAACCTATGTATTTGTTCTTCCTTACCTTCCAACCATCTGATGCTGCTTAATACATTCATCTAGTAACTTGTTATTCATTTTGATAACCTCCTTTCGACCCTCGTCTGACTGATTTGAATCGAATATACTTTGTATCTGTAAAGAGAGTTATATAGAAAATGCTCTTTATTTTGTAACTGACTTAGCAACGTCAAGCTGAAAATGTTCCGTTACTATTGCCCAATCGGTAATTGGAAAATAGTAACGAATAAAATGAAAAAACAGATGAGATTAACTGATGATATTATTCAAAACGTTTAAAGGACTTCCTAAGTTTATTTTGATTGGTACCTTTTGAATCTTATCCATAATAATCTCGAGTTCTGCACAACCGAACATGATCATACACACTGCGACGCTGTCCACTGATATGAAGAGGAAAGCGCTAATGTAGATGCTGACCATCTGATACAAGTAGCCAAGCTCATAGTCTGGTGACTTCAATGGGGTTACTGGCATCCTGAAGAACATTACCGAAGTCTCACGATGTTTTCGTAAAAACAAAAGAATAATAAGGAATGCATAGATCATAAACGTTTTGGTGTTATAACAACTAGCATAGAATCTTCTGATTCAAAATTAAGCAAAAATTAAACTTCAAAATATTTTTTCATAATGGACCTCACCAGATCCTAAAAGGGAAAGATCGTTTGCTGGCATCATCGAACAGTGGAATCATTGCCCACAACGTACAAGTGGTCGTGGCACTCGTCAGGAAGAACAAACATAACCGCTTTATCTTCAGAGCTTGAGCTGCTAAAATTCTGTTCAAGGCACAAAATACACTCGTAAAGAAATGGTTCTGAGCTAAATGATGTGATAAATATTATTATTAACAGAAATTCAACTTACAATTAAAACTGAAAAATCTCCTGAATCTATACTAATATTATGAAGCTGAAAAGTTTGTTTGTTAGTTTGAAGGCGCTAATGTCAGGAACTACTGGTTAGAATTGAAAAATTCTCTTTGTGTTTAATAGAGCATTTATTGAGGAAAGCTTAAGGCTATGAAACATCCTACGATCTGTAGGAGCCGAGCAGGGGGTTAAACCGCGCAAGAGTCTTTAATCTTTGATATTTTAAGAATCTTTGTTACCGCCTTGTCCCGTTGCTAAACAAGTTTGATAAAATCAGTTTACTTACTTTTCATGTTCAGCAGATTTGGGCTTAAAAATGTCACAGTCCATTATATCCAGAAGTTCTAATAAGTTCTTTTTGTTAATCATAAAAGTCGTGGACTTGTAACACAGAGAGGCTTGAGTAAAGAGGAGATATGATGCTTCTGATACCTCGTCAATGTCGCCCCAAACATTGACTATGTAAATAATTTCGAAAAGGAGAAAAGAATACTGGGTCCACATCACGAATAGCATGTAGAGTGTGCGCAAAACTATGTAGTTGTTGGGATGAGGCCAGACTCCATGGGCTGTTAGGATTTTTTTAGGTCGTCCTAGAAATAATGTTGTGTTTTTAACAGCCTCCATCGTTTAGAACAGAGACAATATTAGAAAGAACATACAACGTCTAAGTTGTAGAATGCCCGATGGTGCATATGACTTTTGAATATATATAGGTAGCTACGATCTTTTATTCCCATAATGCTGAATGCAAAAAGATTTCTTAGGAACTGTTAAAGTGTTTATAAGTTTTAAATTGTTGTAAATTTGAAAAGTTTTAATAGCTGTTTACCTGAACTTTGCTGTTTTATAATTGGCAGGTTGTTCGCTAATTGGTTTAGTTTCAAGTGGCAATAATCGTCATACTGAAGCCGTTGTATACGAAGGGGTTTTTGGTTCAGTACAACTAAAGATAGATTGAAAATGGCGCCATTAGATCCCATTCGTTACGTATAAATTCGCCACGAACTCTTGTTCCGAGCGCACGCCAAAGTAAGGCCTGTTATTATAAGAGGATTTGGAAGCGTGGCCTTTCTTAGCAGTAACCTGGTGGCACATCAAATCACGTCGTCAGCCTATCAGTGCCATCTGCTGAACAAGTCTTATATCCTCACACGGAGAAAGTTTGCGCATTAATCACCTCAGTTGTTCAAGGCGGATTGGTGATTTTAAACTGTAAAGAGGAGGTAATTAGAAAACCTTAACACTACTTGGTCAGTGGTATCTTAATGCCCTTAGGAAGTAGGTAGATACTGGTGGCAAACCGTGTTGGCAGAATTGCTGAACATAGACTTCATTTAAGTCTTGATTCTTTGATTTCTTATTGTATGAAACGAACATCCATCAATTTTAACCCTACTGTGGGATTGCGTAGGAAATAAAGGCAATTAAAAAGTTCTGCATCAACACAAACTTATTGTGGCTCATAATTAAAATAATTATTATTGACTCATTATAGCTACAGCTGTTCCATAGATTTGGTTTACATAAAACAATAATAAGTATTTTGTATATTTTTTTTCTCTTAATATAAATTGCCCTACACTAGGGTCTCCTCCTGTGTCGTAGGTGCGTACAAACATAGAATTTTACATACCTACACATCACACCCAGACCCAAAACAACGTGTGGATTACACAAGGTGTTATTCCGTGCGGGAATCGAACGACACGTTGCATGGCAGCCAGTTTCCCAGCCACCACGCCAACCGTCCAGTCGAATTTTACACTGCATATTACATTTTGCATGTTGCATCCATATCAGAATGCACTGCTCGCGACGCCATCAATAGCTGAATGACTTACCATAACATTTTACATCTCACATCATCAGCCTATCAGCCTATACTTTATACTTAATAATAATAATTGGATAGTTTCCTAGGTCAAAAATAAATTAATTCGACGTTTCAATACAATAACATATTGAAAAATAACTATACTTTCATTAATCGAACGATCGATATACTAAATTTTTGATACTTTTTAGCTAATTTTTAAGAAATAAGTACCTCCGCTATTTGACGCAAAAGTACTATGACGTCATAACTCAGTATTTCATACAAATTTCATAGAAAAGTACCTATAGTTTTTGACATTTGGACAAAAGTATTGAATTTGACTAGTTGGAATCTACCGTTTGCTGAAAGCGTATTGGTGATTTGAAACTGACAATAAGGAATTATAAATCCATGTTTCAACCGTTTGCTAGTGGTATCTGAATAATCTTAAAGTAGGTACATACCTATATATCTATAACTCAGAAAAGTCGCATTGTTAGTTGCCAGGTTTGGAACCTTCGTGTCTAAGAAAGGTGCCGGAAACTCTGGGCCACCACCTTAACCTTAACTTCTGGGTCATATCACATAAGGAAGGTAGAATAAAAACAGTTTATTGTGCGTATTTTGATTTTCTATTTTTGTTGTCTTCATATTTACACGATGTTTTATCATCATTGTCAAAATGCTGTGCAAAAAATACCTACATACATAAGTAAAAAATATGTCTGCTACAATTAATGTATATGAAGCTTCTTCTACGAAGTACCTTCGCCTCGTCTCGCTTTCTTACTGAGCTTGATTCAAAACTGCGAAGTAAGAATAGGACATACGAAGGATCTGTAACAAAAGTTAAAAATTACGTAAGTTATCCTAAGCTCTTTTCTGTATTTTCTTACTAGTTTTTTTGTCTCTCGAAACTCAAAAAGAAATGATTAAATGCGTAAAGCATAACTGTGGGAGAATCACGGCACGAATGGGTCGCCGCGACCGGAGTGATACCTCGGCCTCACAGAAAAAAGAAAAAGCATGAAACAACAACAGCCTTGTGTTTCGCCGTGCGAGTGAAGTTACTGAAGGCCCAATATTCTTCCCCTCAACCAATCCCTAGTCCTCAAAAGGTGGGCAACGCAGTTGTACCTCTTGCATCGTTGCGGATATCTACAGGCGGCGCTTATTGCTTCCTTAAGGTAATCCATATTAATAATTTGCCATCCTATCTCATAAAAAAATTTAGTATAATAAATATACCAACTGCTACAAAAGTTTGTCGCGACAGGATAATGTAATGCCCAGCACGAAGAAACAGAGGACGGCTGATGCGCATCATGGCGAAACAGAGATCTCTCTTAAACTTGACGTCCTGTTCATACCAGTAACACTTGTACAGCACCCTGTGCAGATCTTCACTCTGAAATACAAGTTTTAGTTAAGATTCTGGTCGAAGAAAAATATTGTCGCTTTCTTCCCGTCTCTTATTTTGATTGACCAGCCTTTTTTTGATAAGGGAAAAACATCCGATGACGTCTCACTCTCTCTCGCCTGGTGTCAGACTCTTGTGACTAAAAACCATCTCGTTCCTTCTCCCGCTCTTAACCCGGCCACAGAAAATAGTTGCGCAGCTGTTGGCTGGACACCAGCCGCAGAGAGCCCATCAATGGTGGTCTGTTGGCTCTAAGAAGGGAATGCAACCCGGTTTTACCGAAATTCGAAAACCCGGGTTTTTGTGATATTTTAAACGGTAAAAAAACTCGATTTTTTTTTAGCCACGTTTCCGGTTTTTCGGTGTTTTCGGTTTTTTTAATGGCAACACGAAGAAGTGAAGACTAGGCTGCATGGGCTCACGCTCTTTGCCTTCCCTTACATGGGAGAATCTTAAAGAAAAAAGGGATGTTTGTTTAGGTATTATTACTCTTCTCTGTGGTTTGTTTCTATAATTTAATAAGTTTTAGCTATTTTCGAAGTAAAAAATATAGAATTAAAGTAAATTTATCGTACAATTTCAAGTGTTCATCGTGCAGTACAGTTTTTTCTGTTATTTAAATATTATTGTAGGTAGATGCACTAGAGTACAGACAGTTCCTATAAATACTTTAAAAAGTAAAATATTCTTTAAGCAATGTTTAATGATTTGTTATTTTCATTTTCAGTCATTTTCAGTATCTTAGCTGTAGCTGTTCTATCAACACGATAATTATGTTTATTCAGTGAATTACTTGTCTAAAGTTGATTATTGTAAGACTGATTGTTAACGATTTCATAGTTTTACGAAAACTATATCTAAATAAATTAAAGTTATTTTCCATTGATCACGATTTTTTATTCGTTTCCATGCAGTTTATATAAAAAAGTACTTACAAAAAAAAAAAACTCGTTTTAAACCCGATTTCACCGAAAACCGGGTTTTTTAAAATAGAACTCGAAAATAAACCCGGTTTTAAATTTTGGCGGGTTTTGCATTCCATACTCTAAGACGCGCGCGAAACGCAGCATGCCGTACGCTCAGGTACAGTTCTGGTCTGGCGGTGAGCTACCCGCAGACCCGCGCTTAGAGAAGTAATTAATTTTATTTTTGCAAAATAGTTACTTCCGTCGTATTCTGGAAACACTTAAGAAATAATACTTTCAAGGTTATTTACGCACCGTAGCAGTTAGTTCGTGGCCACACCAGCAGCAGACAAATAGTTGACTGATCATCACAGACAAATACGTTAAAATGGAGAAAAACTGCATACTGCGCCAATCCACCTAATGTAACAAAAACACATACTTTTTATAGGTCATCACAGCAATGCTGCTGGGGGTTTGATACGAAAATAATATACAAAAAAAGTGACAAAGAGTTTTTGAACGGCCCATTAACGGACATCATGAGTGCAGATAGCGTTCACACAGCCAGACTACCCCTCATCTACCGTATACATATATGTAGATCTTTATCTGTCGTATAGTATATACGAAGTCGTATCATATATAGACAGTTGAGGACGAGTCGTGCCTCTTGAATTTGTCACGCAGTCATCGCTTTTGTCTCACAAAAGACGACTCTAGATAGGTACTACTTGTACAATAAAATAAAATGTAACATGGCTATATTATCCGCCAGTTTTTAGGTCAGCCAGATTCTTACATAACTATCGACTATCTTCGTTTTCTTCAACGACCTGTGAACTTGATTACTTACAACCAAAATCCTTAATGCGGACATACAAATTATTCCAACGCTGCCAATTAATTGGAACAGAAGATATGAATGGTAAGCATTTTCCACCAGCTCCGTGAATCTGAAAACATTATATGTTTTGCTGCGTATTCTACCACCATAAAGCAGTTAGTAGTCTAACTGTATGTTAGTTCCGCTTCAATTATAGGTATAATCGACAGGAATTAGCATCCCTGATCATTACCAGTAATTCAAAAAAGCTCATACTTGACCTTAATTTTAAGATTGGGAGAGCCATTCTTCGGCACTAGTGAGCCTGCCCGACCAAGTACACTATAATTGTATAACGTTAGCCGTACCACGGCCTTGTAGAAAATCGGAGTGAAACCGACCGTGTGAGTGAGGTTATCGGAGGTCCAATTTAGCCATCCCCGTTCTTAATCAACCAATCCTCAAACCCCTCATTACTCATTAGTCATTACATTAAAAACCAATTAGTTTTTGTAAAACAAGCCTAGTGGATTTACATCAAATTAGAAAAGTAGGCACTCAAAGAAATAAACCTGATCATACTTTTATACAAATAAGTTTATGAGGGTAGAACCTTAGACCATGTAGACTATTTCTCCATGGTTAGAACAAACAAAACTCTTACTTGACAATCGCTTGATGATGCTTAATACAATCGACCAGTTTGTTGTAGTTTTTTGCTAAGGCCTCATCCACCTCCTTAGAACCACGATTTCCTTTTATGGAAGTTATCTGCAACGTTTTGAGAATGATAATATCATCATCATTAGCAAATAAGTGCCCACTGCTGAGCAAAGGCCTCTTCGCACACTATGAAAGTTTGAGCATTAATCACCACCTTTGCTCAAGGTGGATTGGCAATTTCCAACTTATAATTACAAATTATAGGTCCAGGTTTCCTTACAATGTTTTCCTTCACTGTATGTCAGTTCATATTCCGTAATTATTTTATACCTGACAAATACAAAGATGAAGGATTTTTGATCAGTCACTACTGCCTACCAGCCTGCCTAGATATTAGTTTAAATATTTGTTATAATATTGGGGTGATCTCCCATTGTGATCGACGTAGGTATTTAAATGAAAAAGTAACCCACACTCATAAGCTTGTCTTTGATGATATCTATTTGGGCGCATCCGAAGATGACTGAAGAAAAAGTGACGCTGTCCACGCCAAAATACATGTAGGCGCTGATGCAGATTGTTCCCAGCTGGAAGGCGTACCCGATGTAGTACTGCACGGCATCTTCTGGGCTTACTGGCATCCTGGTAACAACGGTCACACTTAGATCAGAAATGTAATTTCAAAAATTATTTTTAAACAGTTGCCATCGGAGGATTTTATTTTTATTAATTCAAGGCACTGCACAAACGTAGAAGATATCGTGTAACAGCCATATGTACCTACTTACAGACAATCTGACCGAAATTTGGTCTTATCACCACTCTGACATTCTTGTTGCAGGTAGGAACTTTTATTTAAGTACAGATAAAGTAGGTAAATCGTATTTTTAATTAATCACTTACCACATGTCGAAAGGAAACTTCCTATCAGCATCGTCGAACAATGGTTTCAGAGCCCACATGCCGCATGTTATTTGTGAGCTGATCATGAAAGCTAAGAGCAGTCGCTTTATTCGGGCCGCCTGCAATTCCAACAACCTGATTGGGCTAATCCTGTTTTATTTCTTATAAAATGAATATTAGTTTCATGCCGGAGTACACCAAGTGTAATGAAGAAAGCATTTTAACAATAATAATTTTAATTCGTTTAAAGAAATTATCAAATTCTTTGTACTCCGGCAATTTATTACCCGGTACCTACTTTTCATGAGTATCATTCTCAGGTTTAAAAATCTTTGCATCCATCAACCGCAGCAAATCTTTCAACATAGGCATATTTATCTGAAAAACGGTCACTTTTAAACAAAGACACGCCTGTGTAAACAGCAAATAGGACGCTTGCGATACTGCGTCCAAATCTCCCCACACTTGTATGATATATATCATTTGGAAAATTAAAAACAAATATTGCAATGTGATCATGAACGCCCTATATGCTTTCAGGAAGCACGATGCATTTTCTGATAATACCCAAACACCTAAATATTTCATCACAAATTTTGCCCTATTCAGAAAAAGATCTTCTGAGGAAACCATTGTGGTCGACCCGTTTCTAAACGGTAAAGACATAAAATTATTTACTCGTACTAAGTATGATTGATATACAATCTGTTATGTTTGTCCATTTCAGAAATGAGGTAATTATTGTAAACAACTGAATAATGGCGGTCCAATTACATGTAGTAGTAGTATCTAACGATATGATGGCTCGTAATGATAGAGCCGGAATACAATTTGGCACAGGTAGGTATTTTGCGTCCTAACAGTACACAGGGTGATTGTTTAGTAATGTTTAGCTTAGGAATTTATTCATGTGAATTCTACCTAGTACCTCTTGAATCGAGTATTCTGTACTCTTTTTACAAAAGCAACACATTTTTATTAGGGTGTGTAATATAATCGAGGATTCCTACCCCTCGAACAGAACAGGGATGATCACTTAACTACATATTTTATTTTAGGTGGCAAGTAACCGATGATTCGCCTTTACTCCTCATAGACCATTTCCTTTAGGATACGTCGCTACTCAGCTCAAATACGGCACACCGCCACCGTATGCATCACACAGTAACGACACTATTCCGTCATGTAAGCGTTTATTCCAGTTCCCCACGTAAGAAAGAAATCAAGGGATCGTGTACATTCATTTTGCGTATGATTAGGCTAATCGTATCACATGACTATCAAAACCTTCCATTTTATTAATTGAGCTATGCCTACTGCTTTGAATATTTAAGTGGACATACCTACAATCTACATGCTAAGTACATGCCCTTTTTCTTTTCGAATGTCCTGTAAAGCTGATACATTCTTTGACAAGCCTTTTTAGAGTCAATATATAGTAAACGTGGTTAATAACAATAAAATTATAGAGTAACATCATTAAATCCTTTGTTTGTATTCCGTATAATAGACCAATCAATGTTATTAAATGTACATACACGAAGTAGTTAAGTGGTCTGCTTGGTGGATTTAGGTTTAGTAGTACAATGGAACGAGTCCTTAAGTAGTTGGAGTTCAATTTCCGGATCACGTCAAGCATTATTGATAAAAACTTATTGATTAGAGGAATAAGGGTTGATGTATTGACAGTGCCTCTGTCCTCTTATAAAAGAGGTAACTTAGACCTCTACTAACTTTGTACTGATTATCATCAATTCATCAGCATCTCTCAAAATTATACTGACGTTTTTTCTGTATTAAATTACATTTAAAATAAAATAATTGAGTTGTTGCTCGAAGCAAGCAGATTATTTCATAAAATTCTTTCTAAACGTTAGAATTTTGAAAGAACACACATTGGACACGTAGACCCTACATTGTTATCGTTATAAATATATTTAAATTTTTATTATAATTAAAAACATTGTAGAAATAAGTATTAATTAAAAAATAATAATAAGCAAACTGTTTCCGAACCAAAAATTTGACGTGTGATGTGTCAGTCTTACGTCAGTCGGTTGAAATGTCAAAATGATCGCCTTAGGTACAAGCGATCTAAATAGATAATTTAAACATTTTCCAACAATTCGTCTCAATAATGGTGCCTTCATAATACAATGATAGTGACACGTTAGCATGGAGAATAATATAATGGAGTTTACATTGCCGCCAGCCCCACGGGGACTGTGCTTTGACAGAAACGACTTCGTCAAGGTATTTTCGCCGATTTCCTTGAAATTAATCATAAAAACTAATTTATTGGGCTTAGAGTGTCTGTTAAATTTGTAATTTAAAATTCCAGACGAACTTTTCCGTCGACAATTTTCTGGCGGAGCATCAAAATGTTGCGTCGTTGGAGACAATGCGAGATGACCTAGGGGTGTACTTAAAAGTCCTTAGACTGGCTATGATAGAGCTAATTAACAAGGACTACGCTAACTTTGTCAATTTGTGTGCTACTCTCATCGGGTTTGACAAGGCTATAGTAAAAATACAGGTGCCATTAGGACAATTGAATGATGAAGTTCTTGTAAGTGACATTTTCACTGTCTTAGTTAACTTATCTAGATATTAAAATATGTTATCTATACCGCAGTGTAGTAAATGAACCTACATAGTTATTGTCTCCTTAACAGGTGTTGCTAATTTGTAATTTATTGGCTAGTTTTTATTCTTTTATAGAGTGTCAAGCAATGCCTAGAAGATGCAATGAAGGAGTTGTCACTGTGGATGAGCCAGAGGCATGGCCTACAAAAGAAAAAGCAGCTGCTCAAGCACTATAGCCAAACAATAAACTGTCTTAAAACCTTAGATAGTATATTAAAAAATATAAGTCATAAAAAGAGACAAGAACAGGTAGCTCTTGCCGATCGTGCTGCAATGCAATACAATCAACTCAAGTTTTCCATAGCAAAGTGTGACAGTATTTTAAAACCAGAACATAAATTACAATACAATGAAATAGGAGGCAAACTGACACAAACACTTAATGAATTACTATTCTACTTTTGGAATAATAGTGAAGAAGAGAACCTCTTAAAAATCCTCATCACTTTAGCTTCTTTAGACCGAGTAAAAGAGTCTGAAATGCTAATTAGAAAGCAAGCGGTTGCACCCCTTCTCCAAGATATAATTAATGAACCAGCTCTACAGAAAAGTAAAGAAGGACTTCAAGGAATCTATGAAAGAATTTTATCTTTACTAGACACAAAACTAAAGTTGCTTCTAACTGTAACACAACATTCCAAACTGTCATTTCTGGTTAAAAAATATAGATTTCTAGTAAACTGCTTTTGGTGCGAAGTAGAAAATAGGTTGGAAGTTAATCTAGCATCAATTTTCGCACCTGGTAACCCTCAGATATTTTATAGAAGGTACAGTGAAAGTGTAGAATTTATTAAGAAACTTGAGAATTATTGTTCTGAAGAAGATATGAAGTTGCTGCATGATACTTCAGAGTATAAGAGCTTCCAGAGAAGATGGAACTTGCCAGTTTATTTCCAAATAAGGTTTCAGGAAATAGCAGGTAAAAGTTAATAAATTTTTTATTTATAGGAATTATTGTTGGTTAGTAGCTGACACATTCATTTTGAAAAGTCCATTCCAATAGACAAACTTCTCACATCAAATTCTTTTCTACATTATTGACATTTTCTACATTATTCTTTTCTACATTATTGTGGTAGGTGTTTGGCATAAATAGGGGCCCATATTGCGTCAAATAACGCGTCATACGTCATGACCTAAATTAAACGTTTGAATCATCCCAAGTACCAAATCCCTGCTATAATAAACGCAACAAAATGTGGGTGTTTCGTCAATTCGTGATACAACAACACAACTTAATTTTTTCATTCTGGCTTAAGATTTTTTTGCTAATTACATACCTAGCTTTATTAATAGTATTTCCTATCTGGATGTAAGCCAAGAAAGGCTTTTTACACCAAACATTGTTGACGGTACTCACAACAAGGTTACATGGAAAAATTTCAAGTTTGCATTTGTTTATAAAATGTACAAACAATCACAGGAAGTTACGAGTCGGCGCTTCAGAAGAGCCCTACAGTGGAACCGAACGACGCATTTGTACTGAGAGAAACACAAAAATGTTGGAATGCAATCCAGGAGTGCTGGTCGGACGGAGTATACATCGAAGCCCTGGCCCACAAGTTCTGGAAACTAACTCTGCAACTACTATCGCGGTATGCCACGTGGGCTAGCGCGTATTGTACACAGGTAATAAACATTTTTTACGCGGCGATTTCAAACCTTGATTGAGTGTCCACTGATAAAGTTGTATGCATTGATAAGCTTTATGAAATGTGCCCGATTTTATCGTCGGCTTAATAGGTACACTTGTAAAACTCTAAGCTCTTTGCTTTAATCGCTGGGCAATTAAATGCAAATAACAAGGACATACTATTCATAGTATGGTATAGATTAAGACTTAGGTACGAAATTAGTTTTCATAAACATGTGCGTTTGAACTACTTTTAATTTGTCTTGATTTTTTTTCATGCAACTGTCAATTAATTTAGTTGCTATATGTTTAGATACTTGCTGATTAATTTATACATAATAGTAAATAGATGACGTCATGCAGCTGTAGATTGTCACAATGTCATGGTCTAAATGTGTTATTGACACAAAAACAATAATTTCATTATTCTGTTTCCAGCGAATACCATCACAAAAGTATGAACCAACAAATGTAAATAAAAACTTAATAGATAACAGTATTAACATCTATGTGGATATACAAAGTTTATTGAGAAAGTTGCCGCAATTATTGGAGCTTGTCAAGACCAAAATAACTATTAAAAACAAGGACATTTTGGGGCAGAGCTTGAACGCTTCAGAGACTATTCTACAGGGTACGAAGGAGAAAATAAAAGATTGCGTAGTCAACGAACTATATGAAAATTTCAATGTCCATCTGAAGCAAGTCAGCGACATACCGCGACTGTATCGTAAAACTAATCGTAGCGTACCGAATAAACCATGCACGTACATAGATGTCGTGTCGAATGCCTTGAAGGAATTCAACGAGGAAGCTTCCAAGAAGTTGGATAATGCATTTACCATGGAACTATTTGAATCACTATTCAACATCATGACGGTTTCGTAAGTATCTATTGTCAAATTATATTTTTATTGTAAGATAGAATGCAATACGAGCTGGGTTTTCCCCGAATACATACCTACTAATGTCGCAACATATTCCAAATTCTCATAAAGTTTTAATTTGTTATCATTTTATATGCGATAAACGGGTATATAAATAGAAACTTGTGTTCCAGATACTACAAGTATGTAGAGGATGTTTTAACCTCGGTTCAGAAAACCGAAGAGTCATTGAGAAGACTGAAGCAAATTCGAGAGATGGGTTCCACTCAGAGCAGCGACAGCGCGGGAGTGACGGACGGCGACAAGATCAGGCTGCAACTGAACGTGGACGTGGTCTCGTACGGGAACCTCGCGCGCACACTCCGCCTCAATGTAAATAGTGTTCACAAGTTCCCAGAACTATCGAGTATGGTAACAGATGCTGTAAAAAATATAGATATTAAATGATATGCCCAGTTGTATACTAAAGTTTTTTTGTTTAACCTATATCATCTAATGTATTATAATTAACTATTTATTAGAAATAAAAGATATTTATTTTTAACATAAACATGTATTTGATCAGCTGAATAAAAATTGTATGATTTGAAAAAATAGAAACCATTCACTTATCACTTAAAATAATTAACAAGATAAAATCTTACTAATACTATTTGTGTGGAACAAAATATTTCATAATTGTGTTCGGTTTAGCTTTGTTCGTTCTAGGACTACTTCTCGGCATCTCTGAGCTAGAGGGGTTTTTCCACATGGACTTGAGTTCCTTCTGCATGTCGTTGGGGAGTGCATTGAACACTTCTTTATCAACATAGCTTGGACAGTCATCACAATTCTTTTCTTCACAGTCTCTCATAGTGTCTGATGTATCAGACAAGTTGTCTTTTGCGGGACTGGCGCGTGGCGTGAGTGATCGGTCACGGGAATTCAGTCTTAGTTCTGACACCTTTTCAAGCTCTTTTGAGTTTAGTCGGAGTTCGCCAACTTTTAATTTACTTGGAGATGCAACCTCTTCTTTGGCCAGACATCTTCTTTTTGCTATCCATGTAACTTTTTTGGGTTTTTTTGGTGATGGCTCAACTTCAGCATCAGAGAGATCGGTTGTTGTGCTACTGCTTGGCGACACTGCAGAGTAATCCATAGATGTGGCAGATGTATCACATTCATTTTGTAAATTAAGCACAGATTGGACGGAAATATCATTCATTAAGTAGTTCACTATAGACCCCCTGCCTGTCATGCGCTCTTGGAACTTGGTGAATGCCAATCCCACTAAAGTTAAATGGAATGGTTTGGTCAAATCAATTAACTTGTTAAATAATCTCATAATTATGTTCATCAGTTTCTGCTGGCCTGCCTCTGTCACTGTCAGAGTGCCACTGGTAAGGGTAAAAATGGAAGGAGAGATCTGACTCTGTCTTGATTCTCTGTGACTACTCAGTCTCTTGGCATCTTTCTTCCGAAGTGTGACCCTCAAAGAGACTGGAATACGTCCATCTTCCCTGACTAGGACTAGCAATCTCTGTAGCAGTGCAGTGAACTTATCTTCCACCTCACTCCGGACACTAACAATCTTGAAACTGTCCTCCAGGCCAATGCTCTGAGGTTTACCCGTCTGTTTTACTGGAGTATTATCTTCACCTATACTTAAACTTTTCAATCTGACTGCCATATCACTACTAAAGTGCTTTTTCAACACATCAAGGGATGCCTCCTGTAAGTCACTTACAGTTATGATATTGTTAGATATAAGTGCTTCTGCAGTTTTTGAACCAATACTTGGAATGGACCGTATACTCTGTAAAGTGGACATGAAACTGGTCCCATGTTCAGGGAATATAATAGTTTGGTCATTCGGTTTGTTTTGGGGACAAATTAGTTTAGCTAACAACTTGTTGTGTGCGATACCAGCGCAAGTTGTGAAACCTAAGTCATCAAATATTTTTTTCCTCATGTCACTAGCTATCTGTGATGTTATCCTCAGTCTGGTGTGGCAGCCACAGGGGCAGTCTATACTGGGCTCACTGTACACATGACCAGCATGAGAAACATTGCTACTGTTTACAGATTTCATCTTCTCTTGTACTAAATTTGTGACATCAATGTAATTTTCATCCATACCCAACTTCTCCACTGGACACTTCCAACACTGTAAAACTGCAAATATCTTATTAGAAGCAGTTCTGTAGTTGTGCAAATCTTCACCATTTACAAGTTTTAAATTAGGACAAAGTTTTAACGCTTCCGTAACAAGCATACATTTCTGCACGCCGTACTTCCTGGCCTCGTAGTTGCTTGTTACGACGATGTTCTTCTGTTGTATGCCGAGCGGAACCGACCGCAACTCCGGATTTAGTACCATCTCCACTTGTGCATAGAAACAGTCTACATCGATGTGAATTATACACCGAGCGTGTTCGCTATCAACATCATTGTAATGAGAACAGCCAGATTCCATATTCCTGGAAATTAAAGCATAGTTTAGTCATAATTTACTTTGTTCTAACTTAGTTTTACCTGTTGCGATACAATGTGAAAAATTAACAAATACCGTACCTATCGTCCATGACCGTACCATTGAAAGATTAAATATATTTATTAGTATGTATTTAAGCTTTTTGAGTTACAAATTAGAGCTTTTCTTTCATAAATTTCCAAAATATTGATATTTTATATTGGACAATCACGACACATCAACAGAAGGAATGTTACCATGCTAATAAAAGATTTCCCTCGTTTTTTTTCAATGTGATTGTACGACCCACTGAAAAATATTTTTCGAAAACCGTCATCTATTAGACTATTACAGAAAATAGTGTTAAATAATAACAAAAACCCTTTTTTGTACAAAATATCGAAATTTGTTATTAATATTTAATATTATACTTAAAATATATTTGAAAATCTAAAATTAGTAAATGTTGCATCGAATAAACAAATCGACTAAACAGGGTTTGTAATTTGACGTTTAACATTTTGACGTTTCATCAATCTACAATCACCATACGTCATTTTCGCGAACGAAAGTGGGTTGAAGTGAAGATAAGTGGGTGTTCATGTTCAATACAACTAACAAATAAACAGCTAAATACCGGAATTTACAGTTATGAACTCCTGAAAAACAACGATGGAAGGGCTACCTTCGGGTGATATACAGGCGAAGTACCAAAAATTGGCGGCGGAGTATTCTAAAGTGTGTATCTTTGCTTAACTTGATGCGGTAAATTATCGGCAATTTGGTGAATTCGTTGTTTCCGTTGTTGCAGTTGCGGGTGCATGTCAAGGTGCTAAAGAAAGGTGTTTTAGATGAACAGGCTAAGTCGAATGAACTGCGAGAAACGCTCAAGGATAAGGAGAAATCTTTGAGAAAAGGGGAGTTGGAGATAGATTCGTTGACATTCAGAAACCAGCAGTTGACGCGGCGGGTGTCCGTCCTTCAGGATGAACTCGACGCGTTGCAGGTCAGTTGCAGCACTTGTAAATTGAACAGGAAAGTCTCACGTTTGTTTAGTCATCTGCTGATAAATAACTTTATCTTAATTATCTGTGGTTATCATTATCTGGTTTACAAACAATATCGCCAAAGTTAAAGCCTGTTTCACCATTGTCAATTACTGTTATCATTATGAATACAAGTTTTGACACAATGGAATGGAATAAATGAAAATGTGAAGTAGGCACTACCATCCTTTTTTTAAATAAATTCATAAGTGTAGCCCTAAATTAGGCTAAATACTTAAGAAGAGGTGGTAAGACAGGGCCATAATTTGAATATTGTTTTAGTTCACCTTGTTCTCAATGATATGCTCTGATTATTATTTTTTTAAGTAGGTTTCTCTTCCACTTAGATGCTACTAAATTTAAATTTTAGAAAAAATATTTAGTTTTACTACTACTAAATTTTATAAAAAGTGCATCTTGATATGCAATTTGATGTTTGATAATTGCTTTGTCTGTCTGATTTTATCAAACCTTGTTTTATCTTGAAATTAAAAATAAACACAGATATATGTGTCAATTGTAATTATTTATGATGGACACATGTTATATAATGTAAACAAAAGGAAATACTTATATGAATCTGTTGTATAAATTTCTTATAAGTGAATGGGAAACTGTTATCAATTTATTTATAAAACATGTTAGAAGGCAAAAAGATAGATTCTTTTGTGCTATCATTACCTTATTTTTGCCAGTTCTCAATGTTGGTTTTTATGAAAAATACAATGCTTACTTCCTCTCAGTGCTCTGTGTCTTTCAATAATTAAAAAAATAGTTAAGTTTTGGGCAAAAACCTGAATACATAAACATAAAAAAACAGTATGATTTGTAAAACAATGCTTTCAAAAAATGGTACGGAATATCCATATACACTAAATTGAAATATAAATTATTTTATTAATTCCGCAGCTAAAATTGACAAAGAAATCAAAAAACAAGAATGATGACAAACAACAGGCAACAGCAAGTAGTGCAGCTGCATTAGACTCTGGACTTCTACAAGAAGAACTGCAGAAGAAAATTATTGAAAATGCACAGTATGCTTCACAGGTATAGTTACTTTTTTAATGTGCTTTTGTTACTATGCATGTAAAGTTTGTGTTTGTGTCCACTGCATAGAAAAGCTTTCTTGATGATTACTTTCTGTAGTACCTTCTCTGTGTGAGAAGAGGCCTTTATTCAGGAATGGGTTGATTACAAGCTTATGATGATTATTATTGAAAATAAAAAAGAATACCCTACCAGACATGCCTTTTTTTATGTAATAGGTCGGCAAACAAGCAGACGGATTACCTGATGGTAAGTAATCAGCGCCGCCCATGGACACCCGCAACAGAGGAGTTACGAGTGTGTTGCCGACCGTTTAGGGATTAGGGATTTGAAGATTTAGGGATTGGGGGAGGGGAAGGATAGGGCCTTCGGTAACCTCACTCACACTGCGAAACACAACGCTGTGGTTGTTGCACGCCGGTTTTCTGTGAGGCCGTGGTATCACTCCGGTCGAGCCGACCCGTTTGTGCCGAAGTATGGCTCTCCCACACTTAAGAGCCTATGCCTAAGCCTTCCTTGGCAGTTACAATTGTACTGCATCAACAAAGCTATAATATAGACAAATTTAAACTTTGCCCTTAGTATTTAATAAAAAAATATCTTTATTTAAATTACAGCTGTCAGACAAAGTATTTGAAGTATCTCAGCTTAGAGCATCGCTTGAGGACTACCAGAGACTTATAAGTGAGAGTGACAATAAATATAAATGTGAGATAGCCAAGTTGAAGAATAAGAACCAGGAGTTACAGTACTCACTTGAGGAGGCGCAGAGGGAAAGGATAGGTGGCACTCCGAATAAAATACACCTGGCTACTAGCAGTCAGACTGCAAGCTGTAATGGAGACTTTTTGTCTGAAGGAGGGAGTTTGGTAAGATATATTATGCTTTTTTTAAAACATCATAAGCATCTACAATCTTCGAACAATTTAATTTTCGTTTTGTTAAAATACAAATGATGACCCACAATAGGATTTCTCCTGTGTCGCGGGTGCGTTTACAAACATGCAAATTCAACACAAGCAAGAATCAATTTGTGGATCGCACAAGTTGTTCCGTGCGGTAATCGAACCCGCGACACGTTTGCACAACAGCTATGAGCCAACCGTGCAATCTAGTCTTTATTTGATTATAAAAATACAAAATGCATATGAAGATAAAAGTGATTTAGTCTTATTATCAGCTTGGGTGATCCAAGAATTGTGTCTTGTATCTCTATCTCTGTTCATTTGTTTACAGGTGGGTAGTGAAGATGCGCTTAGTTCTGTAGAAGATATAAATGTAACTGAGCAGCTCAGTATAAAGGCACATTCATTAGAACAGGTACAATTTACAGAATCTTTTTTCTTTCTTTTCTTTTCAAAGTAATGCATACATTGTTGAACATTCGCAACATAATCGTTTTTTTTTTTTAATTTTGGTGGGTCTAAAATCCTGTTTTTCTCACGCAAAACAAGACTGTCAGACAAGTGTTTTTAAACTACTTGAAATTGGCAATCTCTCTTACAGTTTGTCTTCACTAATATTGTAGTAAAAAGGAAAGATTTTATACATTATGTATGTTTGAATTAAATGGGCGAAACTACTTTACCAATATGCAAAATTATTACACTGTGAAGCTACTCTATCCCCTTTGACCATGGGCTACTATGCGGGTAAAACTGTGGGGCACAGCTATATGTACATTTATTGAATTATAGTGTAGGTAATGTTTTTTTATATAGTCAAAAATAAAAATAGTGACAACCTTAACTAATTCCAGGAAAACCAAAAACTAAAAATGGAGTTTGAAATGCTTCGAATGGAAAATGAGAGTCTGAAACTAGAAGTAGCAAAGTATGTGTCCGCTTCTCAGAGGCGGAGAGGTGATGGTCATGATTCAGGTGACTTCAACACTTTTGGGGAGACCTCAGTCGATGCTGAGGGTAGGGTCACAGGTCTTCTGGGTAGTCTACAGGTACCTTTCCTTCTCACCCAGGAAATTGAGACACGGGAAGAAAGAATGAAAACATACTTTAGGAATAAGATTAGCGAACTGAAGATAGAAAAAGAAGAACTAAAGAGTAAGACTGAACATTATGTTAAAGAGGTGAGTTGTTATTTTTTAAATGTATTTTGGACCGTATTCCTATATGCCGTAGAGTTTGAATACCTATCCAAGGTCTTTTTTTGCAGCACAAACTAATCTTGGAGTACTAATCTTTATTTTTTATTCTATAGCACATAAGGACTAATTTCCCAAATCAAATTACATCCCACTTTCCATATGGCATTCCATAATCAACTATATCATATAATACAGAAAAACCAAATTTAGGAGACCTACTCTTCGGATCGAATGAGCCGGCTCGACCGTAGTGATACCACGGCATTACAGAAAACTAGATCTTGAAACAACGCGTGTGTTATGATTCGCGTCTATTCCTATATCCCCCTAATCTCTAAAAACCTCCAATCCCCATATTTGCCCATTCCAATACAGTCTTTTAGTACATAGCTTTGTAGGTTTGTTAGTGTCCATAGCGACTCCGATTGCTTATTATAAAGTGATCCTAATACTCGTTAGCTGCTTTAAGCCATAAAAAACTATTTTCCATAACCACATTCACAATTTAAATTTTACCTCAACAGTGTGAGATGCTGCGTCTCCGGTTCGAGGAGATGGAGAAAGAGAAACAGAGCAACGAGCACACGTTGAGCGAGAAACACAACACTATCAGCAGACTGGTAAGTCAGCGCGTGCGCACCCTACAATAGTACTCGTTTTAAATTTTTTGGTGATGGCAAGAGGTAGAATCATTCATACATTCTTATTTATCTGAACGATTCTAATCTTTTTTGAAGTTCCAAGTTTCGTGTCTTGTGTGGTAACTTTATTTTAAATGCAGAAAATGTGTAGTTCAGCCCACCCTTTGAGGAGAAAAATGTGTATTGTATGTATATTTCCTAAAATACGGTAATTTCCAACTAGTCAAATTCAATACTTTTTACTTTTCATTTTTTTTAAATGTCAAAAAGATACTTTTCTATTAAGTATGAAAAACTGAGTTATGACGTCATAGTATTATTGCGTCAAATAGCTTACTGATTTCTTAATAATTAGCTACAAATAAAACTTAGTGTATCGATAGTATTGAAACTTCGAATTAAGTAATTTATTTATGACCTAGGAAACTAATTTTCACGGGTTATGAAAAGCCTAATGTGTATTTCCTGATAAGGTCAGCAACACAATCTATCTAAACGGCTGCAACTCTTGTAAGTCAGGATCTACATTAGATACAACCACCTTCTGTTTTTTGAAACTAGAGGTAAGGAAGCAGTACAGAAGACACTAGCAACACCAAAGGTCTAAGTTACAAGTGCGTTGCCGCTGCCTTTCGGTGTTTAGCGATTGAGGATGGGAATTGGGAATTTGAAAATTGTATCTTACTTATTACTTTATTTTCTTCTCGTAGGAAGAAGAGCTTCATTCGACGTCGCACAACTATGAGGAACAGATGTCAGTTCTGACGGAACACGTCGCTGGCCTCAACGAGCAACTCACGCGACAACACGACGAGATACAACATCTTAAACATGCGCTCAACACCAGGAAGAAGTAGCCAGGTAGCTGCAAGGACGAGGGTGAAAGGTGATTTGAACTTTACGACCTTGAGCTAAAGTCATAAAAAGGTTAGCCGGACAGTATCTATCCTTGATTTGGGAAAATGGATTTATTTTCAGTGTAATTCCGGCCGAGAACATTTCTGTAGACTGTCAAATTTATGACTTTAGATTATAGACCTTATGATCTTTGCTTATGGACATTATGTAATCGAATATTATGACTTTAAGCTAACTAATGCCAGTCATTTACAAATGAACCAAAAATTTAAAATGACTTAAAATGAACCTTAAGATCTGAACTTTATGACCACTATCAAATGAACTATAATAACTATGAATTTAGTGGATTTTAATTCAATTTATTTTAATCAAAGGTCATAAGTTTTTAACACCTTTCGTCTCAAACACGTCCTCTGAATACATATTGTATACTGTCAAATATTATCTTGTATATAAACTGTATGACCATTATGTACAGAGATCGAAGTTTATAGCAAAATCAAGTTAACTTAGATGTTCAAAAATTATTTATTACCAACTTTACAAACACGAAAGTTACGGACTCCGGTTCACCACGAAAGCAATCGGTGTACACCGTTTTCGGTCAAGAGACAGTTTATAAATTTTTGACGTACCTATTAGATTCAATGTGAATTTTGTGTGTTGTTTATTAAATCGAAAATGAAATATGTTGTTTACACGCTATTATTGTTTGCACATAGAACACATTTGTAATAAAAAATGAGCTGAATTTCAGGATGTAATGGGACATAAAACTATTATTAAGATAGAACAAAAAGATAGCGTATTTGATTTAAATTGCTTACCCTTTAAGCGGAAGCCACTTATCACCGATTTTGTCATGAAATATACAACTTATTTCAAATGTATATGCAATGAAAGTAAAATGAGTTTCACAGTTTTATTCTTAAACACCTCATTAATAATTCTTCTCTATCATCATGTGTTAAATTTCCACTCTTCTATACACATTTTAATGTATGTCACAAAGAATTGTATAAAATGTAAAAATTGTTAAAATTATCATTGAAGAAATGGTATAAAAATGTAATGTACACTCGGCAAATTGTATAATAAAAGTAAAAAATATTTATAATAAATGTGTCTAGGAAATTATATTATGATGTAAATTTAATAAGATTTATTTTTTGAAATTATTTGCATTATACTTGGCTGTTCTTGTATTGTTTGTTTTTGGATTTAAGAGTAACTTGACAAACAATTTTAAGTCTTAGGACCTGTTCATTAACCCTGATTCGTCGTTTTCAACATATAAATGCCCATTTTTAAGCAACTGCCTATGAATTACGAAATTATAAATCGTGTCTGTCTCGTGTATCAGCGGCGGAACCTGGCAACTATGAATGTTTTTTCGAGTTATAATATGTACACTCTATGATTACTAGCTACAATCGGATCTAGCTATAATACAATCAGTGCAAGAATTTTGGCAATCCGACCAGGCAGCGGTTCCAGAGATTACCTCCACATACAAAATTAGAAATTTTACCTCTTCATAATATTAGTATTTTTTTTTTAAAAAAAAACGTTGCCCCACACTAGGATTTTTTCCTGTGTCGAAGGTGCGTTTACAAACATACAATTTCACATGCACATCACACCCATGTATAGATTAACACAATACAGATACCCAGAAGATATTGCTAATATTCTGCAAGCGAAGTGATTATAATACTGAAAACCTCTGTGCTGCGAGAATAGACCTTTGCTCATGAATGGGCATTTATAAATGATGATGATGAGATTAATAGGTATCAGAAAATTGTAAAACAGGTCCTAATTCTAAACTTACATTTAAATTACAAAATGCTTCCTCATTCTACGTCAAAAAGTTAGTCTAGTCTCAGTTAATTTGCATTCCTATCGTCAAAATAAATGTATTGTAATTGGAAAACATTGTGGCCTAACTAATGTATATAATATACAAGTATACATATATATGTAATCGTATTAAATCGGCTAGTGATTCGTTCTTTAGTTAAGACAATATATTTGTATTTTTGCTTATATTGTTTAATGATTTTAAAATATTGGAAATGTAAAGAAATAATGTTGTCATGTACTTTATTTATTGATCAGAAACGAATTTGGTTTTCGTGTACATTGTTATGTACGAAATAAATTGTGTGTGTGAATCGAGACGCACGCTATATTTTTTATGGGCCACCATTTTGATAAATAATTGCACCTCAAATGTCTTTGGACTCGTCAATGTCCATAGCACAGACTGCAATTTTCTCTGCCTGTAATAAACAATGATCTTTATGTAATAAACTCACAGCTTGGAATTCTGACTTCCTGAGAATCTGCACACCCGGTCTCAGTAATCTATTTGTCGCCAATGTTAGTACATTTGGCTATCACTTATCGATATTGACCGTAGTCATTGAGATTATCCAAAACTTCATATATAGCTGTTTATATTAAGTTATGTATTATTATATCTATGTTTTAAACAATAAACGGTATGCTATAGAAATGTAATTATGTGTATAAAGTGTACAATGCGAGTATGTTGGTACATCTGGATGGTATAATAATGATGTTATAAGCATTTCAACGTAAAAAGGATGTATCTAACAACTTGCAAACAGTCGTTGCATATAATGTATAAATAAAAGAAAATAAATTATCAATAAATAGTTTTGAATACTTACATTCGTTTTCTTACATCTTACCATCCTGTTATACTAAAACCGAGAAAATTGAATGACTGATTTAATTTGGGTTGCTTACACAGACACAATTTCATAAATGTTGTCTTGAATGCCAATAGAATTTATTTTCAAGTATCCTCTACAGTCTACACTACAACATACTCGTTTACAAAATAGCTATAATAATTATGAACTCCAACCAACTCGCAAACGAGCATATACTACTCTGTCAAGAAAGTACCGGGAAAAAGTCAATAATACACAAAATGTTTGTTATTCATCTAAATTTATTTTATCACCTTCAAATTATGCTCCTTCAGAAACGATACATTTACGCCAACGAATAATCCAATCATCGAAACTTTTTTTAAACGCTGTTTCCGGAATTGAGTTCAGTGCTCGCCGCGAATTCTCCTTTATGTCTTCTAACGATTGAAAACGGGTGCCACGAAGGGGTAATTTGAGTGTGGGAAAAAGAAAGAAGTCGGCTGTCGCCATATCTGGTGAATATGGTGGCTGCTCGATGGTGTTTGTTGAGTGTTTGGACAAAAAATCGTTTACAATGATGGCCTTGTGCGAAGGTGCATTATCGTGATGCAAAATCCAAGAATTTTCTTTCCACATTTCTGGCCTGTTTCGTCGAATTTGTTCTCTTAAACGCCGCATAACGCTCAAATAATATTCTTTATTTACCGTTTGACCTTCGGGCAAGAATTCTGAGTGCACAACACCGCGATAGTCAAAGAAAACAGTCAACATGACTTTGACTTTTGATCGACTTTGACGTGGTTTTTTCGGTTTTGGTTCAGTTAGAAGGCGCCATTCCGAAGCTTGTTGACTAGTTTGCATGTCAAACTCGTAAACCCACGTCTCGTCACCAGTAACAATGCGTTTCATGAATATTGGGTCGGTATTGACTCGTTCATGTCCTTGACTTTGACCCTGACCCTGACTTTCATGCGATTTAGTTTTTGAAGAAAATTTAGGTCTTTTGGGACTAGCCGAGCGGCAACACGTTTCATACCCAAATTATTTGTTAAAATGGTACGGATCGACTCGTGAGATACAGAAAGTTCGGCGGCCATCTCTCTCAAACTTGAATGAGGATTTTCAGTCACTATTTCCTTCACTTTTGCGATGTTAACTTCAGTTGCAGACGTTGATGGCCTACCAGAACGAGGCAAATCTTCCATCACATCTCGACCGCTTTTGAACGCTTTGTACCACTCATAAGCACGTGTTTTTGATAAAGTCGATTCACCGTAAGCCTTCTGTAACATTTTGAGTGCCTCCGAACACGAAATTTCATTGGCGATGCAAAATTTAAGACAAACTCTTTGTTCGATGTTTTTGTCCATTATGAAATTCGCAATACACACTAGATATTAAAAAACTAAAAACAGCACTGTTTTTAATATAAATAACAGATGCAACTCAAATTCCGCGCCAAAATGGAAAACAGTTATGCCAATCTAACAACAACAAAAAAAAATAAAATTCTAATTTGGAACCATAAAAAAACATTCATTCCCGATACTTTGTTGACTGAATGTACATTACCTGATGGTAAGCATTCAGCGCCACCCATGGACATTCATAAAGGAGATTACCACAAGTGCATTGCCGGCCTTTTGTGGGATAATAGATTTGGGGATCACTAGGTACTTAAAAATTTTGTTTCTATTCGAAGCCCTAGCTCCAGATTGAAGCCCTTCCAAACTTTGTCTAAGGCTAATAAACAAGAAGAATCTGGGTAAAAATTTCCTAGATCATGTACCTACCATGACTCATTATGATACCAGGTATTAGTACTGACCTATGCAAAACATTGCATTAGTGGCTCACTTACTCTTACACCCCATTTCCTAACCAGAAAATATGTTTACTATAATATATAGAAGTGCAAAGGAAAGGAGGTTTTGACACAAACTTAAGTAGTTATTTTATCGTCAGAACTGCATTTTCAAATTTCTTGTTCAGCTAAAACTTATAAAAATAAAAAAAACGTATAATTCTATTATACGTTTTTTTTATTAAGTTTTAAGTAAAAAAAACGTATAATTCTATTATACGTTTTTTTTATTAAGTTTTAGACTTGATTTTTACATTTTTAAATACTAAAAAAAAGAAAAATATTTAAAAACATAAAAAAACAGTATCCCACCGGTAAAGGAGGGTTCCAAGCAACCGGTGGTCAGGGCTCCAGAGAAAGGAATCTCCGGACAATGCGCACCATGTCTAGAAGTACAGCTTTCTGCATCAGGTTCTTAACCCAAACATTTAACGTAAGCCTGCTTAGGTGTTTGTCGATGCTTTTAGCAATGAGACCATTGGCAGATACGACTATCGACACCATGATTGCTGAGTCTACATGCCACATGTCGACAACCTCATGAGCTAAATCAAGATATTTACTTGCTTTATCTTTTTCAGAGGTCATGGTGACCCCGGGGTTAGGGCGCCCGCTTCTCATGCATGAGGGTGTGTGTGGGTTCGAAACCTGGCAAGTACCAATGTGACTTTTTCCGAGTTATATGTATCTACAGACGGTCGCTGTATCTTGGCGAGTCTGAAGTTAGCCGTTTGTCTGCGCAATGGATCTTTTAGGAACAAAATTATGTACTGCGCAGCTAATCGGCTAACTTCAGACTCGCCAAGATACGTCGGCGGTATTGTTCTTTTTATGATTATGTACACTACTGACATACTGTGAAGGTGAACATCGTGAGAAAACCTGGACTTATAATTTCTAATTATAAGTTTGAAATCGCCAACTCGCATTGAGCAAGCGTGGTGATTAATGCTCAAACCCGTGTGAGAAGAGGCCTTTGCTCAGCAGTGGGCACTTATATGCTGGTGATGATCTTTTCAGCTTTCACACGATTCTCGTCATGTGGGATTGTTATATCAATTATCATTGTGCGACGGCTAGATCGATCTGTCATCACAATGTCAGGTTTGTTAGCTGCAATTGTCCTATCAGTGATGATAGCTCGATCCTAATACAGTGTGGCATCTCCATCCTCGAGAACAGGGTCAGGCAGATACTTATTGCACGGCACTACAGATTCAACAAGTTTGTATTTTAAAGCAAGTTGCTGGTGGATAATCCTGGCCACGAGGTTGTGTCTATGCAAGTACTCTCCATTAGCTAGGTGAGAACAACCCGAAATTATATGTCGGATGGATTCCCTTGGGCGAATATTATTCAAAATTGCAAAATCGAAAAGGAAAATCTATGCTAGGTAGGTCCTAGAATAGATTTTCTTTCTTTTTGATTTCTCTTTATAACATGTCGAATCCCGTTAATATGAAGACTAAGGAACTACTTGGAAGTAGCATAAGGTATAAAGGGGAAAGTATAAAAAAACGCACATTGTATGCACAACTTTGTATTATAACGATAATCATAAGCACCTTATAATATGTCATCTGTTACAATATTTGTTTTCAACAGTTACATTATCGTTATAAATATTTATACAAAATTTATCAATTTGTTGAACAGCGTTTTGCAAATAATTCGCTAAGTGAGGTCATATGTCGATCATGCGTCACGCGAACAGACCTACAGACACAGCAAGCGACCGGGGACACTATATGTATATCAAAACATTGCACTCATTTGCTTACCAGAAGCGTATTGCAAAATATTTTATATTAACATTAAATTTAAGTTTATTTTTATACTATATCTTATTTTAAAATTGTTTGCTGTCCGGCAGTCCCTTGCTGCGTAAACTGTAGATATTAGTATGGGATACTATCAACCTCATAAAGCCGAATGGAATTTTCGGGTAAAAGATATCTTCAATGCTTGATTATTATTGCAGATGAGATCGCAGTTATGAAATTGGCTGTTACAATTTTGTATAATAGGAATAAAAAAATCTAAATGCTTTCAAAGAAAATAAATGGAATTGCAATAACAATAAAGTTCGAAATATCTTTTACCTCAAACTGGCTACGAAGTCGCAGAGGCCAATGACACGAAACTGTACATTTAACATTAAGGTCATTATACATGATTGCAAATAACTATAAATATAAAAGTTACAAAATCTATTTCATAGTAGATAGTATCCAATACTTGCGTAGTTACAACTCTTGATAATTCCCTTTCAGTCGTCACTCAATAACACGGATATTTTCATTAATGTTAAAATAAAAAAATAAATAACTCCATACATAGGTGCTCTTCATCACATCCACACTTTCATTCCCGAAGCTCATCTAATACATTTTATAGATACAATACATTACACATTGTTAAGTCGACAGTTTGAAATGGCTTCAACACAACTCCTTTGGCACTCTAAATACGCAAAATAATATAACTTAAATGGATAATCATTACCGCAGGTGCCCCGAGTTGTAAGATTAAAATAATTCATAAAGGCATATAGGCATAATAATGTATAAATAAACAAAGTTTGGGTCGTAACCGGCAACATATTTAGCTTACACCCGGGAAGTGTATCTACGTTTTTCTATTAGCGAATGTGTGGCAAGCGTAGTATGCAACAAGCGAACAACACACGTCACATTTATCAAAATACTTTTGCCGTGGGACGGTTGAATTACGTTTTTATTACAAATCTTATATTAAAACGAGACTTATGTTACGTACTTAAAGGTAGTGTTTATAATATAAGCTAAATATGTTCCCGTGCTGGCGAGAATATTAGGACACGCATTTTTGTATGTTTAAATATTATATCTATACTTATGCGATGTCCTCGCCTCGACTTAAATATAAAAACATTTACCTCCTTATTACAAAACAAGATTTATCTTTAGTGTAAGTTTAAACCATTGAGTTAGGTTTTGTATTTTGAATCTTATTTTCATCTACCTTCAGTTTGAAATAGAAAAACTGGCTCAATGTTTTAGACTTGGAATAAAGAAAACATTGTTTTGTAATAAGGCTTTTATAGTTTGACATGTACACACGTTCCTAATTTTGTGTAAACCTCAATGAGATCTATAACCGATGTCAAACTTATAAGACATTGATGACTATAAACATGCGTTCATGTATTTGGTTTATTATAAATAATAAATTAAAGATTTTACATAAGACGGGAGTTTATCAAATTAAATTTGGACCAACCATAAGACTTTATTAGTTCATATACAGTCATTTGGTGACAAAAATTTGATATCCTCTCGTTTTAAAAAACCGTATGGCGTTAAACAAATTGATTATAATCTAAAAAATATTTTTAAATTAAATACACGATTGGGCTAAGAAGTTTTTGTAAACATTTCGTAGGTGGTTCGCGCGTGGAATGGTATAGAAACCTTTTTATATTAAAAAATATATTTAAATAAAATTTCGAGTAACTAAAACGAGTAGCCTTGTGATGCGTATTGAAGATGAAACGTTAGGAACACACGTCCGTACCGAATTAGAGAAAATGTGTGTTAAAACTGTACAAAATTTTGAATTTCATAAACGTTTGCTTAGCACGTACATAGGTTTAGTTATACCTGTCTTTGTCATACAGATGTTGAGTCAAATGTGTAAAAGAGACGGGAATATAGCTAAGCCAAGTACTAAGAAACGTTTATTACGTTCAGTATTTGAGCCTGATAGGTAAGTAATATAATATGAATGTGTTCATGAAAGACCACAGAAAGAAAACTCTGTCCCAGCCACTCACAATGCCAATTTGCATCACTTTCGTATACAGGTCGACAACGCGACGAACATATTCCTTTTACAATATAATACAATAACAGCAGTGCTTGAGTACATTTAAGTAGCAATTTTATATGGCGTGATAGCCAACCAATCAGGTGATAGCACGCAAAAGCGAACGGCCTCCGATTGGTCGGCGATCACGTGATTCGAACGCGATTGTCGACCCAAGTGGATATAAAACATCAACAAAAGGACACTACCGTAATAATATATGTGTACTAACTAATCAATATCGAGCACAATGCGTCACTCGTGTCACTCATATAGCGTCCTCTCGCTCGCACACTCGGGCGACCGCGGTGTTGCCAGCGGTCAAAACGTTCGGCACTTTTAAAACACGTATTGGCATAATATTAGGTACAATTTTTTTGTCATAGACATCCGTTTCCCACGAGAGGCCGTTGGCATACCTTATGAATTTTCGTAATGCTTCGGGGTGGAATTTTCAGTTTTATCCATCACTGCATTGACAATTTGTATCACGGTGGGTGAAATTATTTCTCAAAGAGTAATATGGATTTTTTTTCTAAGGCATGGTTTGTATTCCACCTCCATTGAGATTAGCTGTGAAGCTTTCTATAGTGTGTGTGTGCGGGCAGGTTCGGTGTTGCTAGCATTGGTTGACGTCCGGCGGGGTGGAGAGATACGGGTCGGCTCGCTTGTGTTCAATCAACGCTTTCACTGTTGTAGAGTCCGCCGGTAGCTCGGATTTCTTGCGAAGAAGGGGTTTGCTAGCGTTGTAGCCTTGTTTCCTGAGCTGTGGAAAGAATTGTACAGTTAATATAAAAATATATACATGTAGATAATTATTTATTCACTTTGTTCGTTCACGAGTTCGTTTCAGCGTCAATTTAAAGAAAAACATATGAAATTTTGTTACAAAGTAACACCTTAAACACTTATAAAATTAGACCCTTATACCAAATCCGAGCATGCTAGACTAAATTCAAGCAAAGAACGGAGCTCATAATCAATCTTTACGAACGCAAGCTGTCTATTTTCAATATTTTGATGATCATGGTGGTTTTCTGCCATAGTTTACAGGGGTAGTAAGTAGGTGTAAGAAGAATGTTACCTCCTGCGCCTCCTGCTCGATCCGCTGGTAGGTGAGGGGTGCGAGGTCGTCCCTGTCGGCGGGGGGCGGGGCGGACGCGCGCGGCGCGGCGGGGGCGGCGGCGGCGCGCGCCTCCAGCGCCTGCCACACCTCCTCGCGCTGCTGCAGCCGCTCCCGCTCTCTGCAGGGGCAAGAAGTATATATTACAAATATTGCTTCAAGTAACTCTTGGGTTTCGAGTATGTTCTCACTAAATATTAATTTCCTATCTGTATTCTTAATAACTAAGCAAACTGTAATGATAAAGACAAGAGTGTTTTTTCTTTTCTATCGCGTCGACAAGGAGCAGTTTTCGTACATTTATAGAACATTTGTCGTTAGAAATAATTATGATGAGGTTACGCATCCACAGAATAGCGATGACTGAGGCTTAAACAGCCTACTTGTTTAAGGCTGAGCCTGCTTTCGATGCGTTAAAATACACATATTAAGGTTACCACGAGACAACAAATTCATGGAATCAGTAAAATGAAGATCAATGAATTTGTACAGAAGTTTGTATTTTAAATGGTTCAAGAAAATACTGGAACAAACTAAACTGCAAATTGAAATCACTTGGAATGTTATCATTTTGTTAGGGACCCTGTGGTCCCGTGATTGGACATACAAATAATAATAATAAAAACGTACTTTTGTTTCTCCTGCTTGTACTGCTGCGTGCATTCATCAAAGAGTTTCTGGTTCATCTCCATGAAGAGTTTGAGAGCATTGTAGACGAGGCCGTGAATGGTCTTGTTCCAGTGGCTCTTTGTGTTGCGGTACAGCGAGGGGAACATTATGGGAAGGATGTGCGTCGCGTTGTCCGATATAAGGGACATTATATACTCGTTGTTCCAGTAATAGAGGGCGCGTTCCGCTACCTGCAATTGAAGAATTTTATATTATGTCATTATTATCATAAGTCGCAAAACGTCTATTGCTGGACAAAAGCTGTGGGAGAGCCATGCTACGGCACGAATGGGTCGGCTCGAACGGAGTGATACCACGGCCTCACAAAAAACAGGCGTGAAACAACCACATCGTTGTGTTTCCCCGTGTGAGTGAGGCTACCGGAGGCCTATCCTTCCCCCTCCCCCAATACCTAACCCCCAAAAGGTCGGCAACGCTTTTGTAACTTCTCTGTTGTTGTGGGTTGTGGGTGTCTATGGGTAGCGCTGATTGCTTACAATCCGGTAATCCCTGTGCTTGTTTGCCGACCTATCACATAAAAAATGCCTCCCCCTTAGTTCTCTACGCCAAACGACAAGATGCCACTGGCATCTTTTGGTGCCTTGCGACTCTGACGAGGTCGTCGGTCCACCTAGCAGGAGCTCGACGCTAAGTCTTCCAGCCCTTGAGTGAATTGATTGAATGTAAATGTATAAGGAATTAACAAATAAGATAATAAAGATTTTAGATTTATAGGAGTAGATATGTATTAACTTAGTAACTTATTATTGACTAGTAATATCTTCTTTGTAAGTAACAATAGAATTTCAAAAAAGGCAAATTTTTATAAATTGTTTAGAGACTGAAGGAGACAATTTAAATTTCCACAAATCGTCGATTGAAGATATTTTGAAGATGTCCTTAATTAACCTTTTAATGCACGGACGTCGGCGTTCGCTTGGGGTTTGGTAAATAAAGTTTTTAGACCTTGCTGTTTTGCGTATGAATACAAGTTTTATTCCAATTGTTCAGTACTTTCCTAGATTTTTGCTTAGGGAACTTATATGAAATTTGGTGCAACGTGCTCTTTTAAATAAAAAAAAACTTAGTTCGTACCTGGAAGTGTGGACTGGAGACGCATTTAGCGAGCTGCTTGAACAGCGGATCCATGATCTTCTGGAACTCCGCCGGCTCTATCACGTCCAGGATCTCCTCCATTTCGTTAAGGAACATCACTTCCTTCGGTGAATGGGTCTTCGGCCAGTATTTCAATAGTGCCCTAGAAAATGTCAAATTTTATATTGTAATGAATCACTCATTTTGGCGCTTAACAAGGTCAGCGTGTATGAAGTGAACTACGCTAAAGTAAACTTCCAAAGGCATATGTAACCTTTTGTGGTGGGAAAATTACCAACTGATTTCTCTCGCCCAGGGTGAGGCGAAAGACGGTGTCAGAATATTACTGACTAAAAACCGCCCCGTTCCTTCTTCGTTTTAGGTCGGGGCTGCAATATAATTTTGAGCTTAACCCGCAACCCTTGCCGACTTTAAATGCTTAGTAAGTTCGTTTTCAAGAAAAATAAAAGATTTATTAACTTATCAAGGCAATAATTTACGACAGTGTTATAAATCACACTTTATTGACGACACACACTATAAAATAATTGAAATTTGTTAATATCACACGCGGTTATTCAAGAATGGGTCTTATAAATACCCTAATAAGATATTGTTTTGAGTATTTTGTCATAGAAATGTACTATATAAAAATAAGTCGGGTTTTCCTTCCTGACGCTATAACTCCAGAAGGCACGAACCAATTTCCACGGTTTTGCATTCGTTGGAAAGGTCTCGGGCTCAGTGATATTTATAGCAAAGAAAATTCAACAGAAAAGCGGGCAAATCTTTACAGCGCCAACTTTACGAAATACATGTGGAGGCGGAACGGAGTTCGCCGGGTTTGCTAGTATGTTATAAAATTGTATCGTACCTAACTACAGGCTGTGTGAGCGAGGGATCCTTCTCAAGGAACTGCACCACGCAGTAGGCGAGCTGAGGGTGGTACACTGACAGGGACTTTGCCTTGTGCAGCGGTAGTAGTACCTGGAACATACAATGTTTTTAAATGTTAATTACATAATGTATGAAAAACATAGCATAGTATACTATGTATTATACTGGCAAATTGTTGCTTAAAAGAAAACAATGTCTTATACAGCTTATATTAAATGTCGACGTAGAACCGTCTAGTACATAGCAAAAAGATCTGTTACCATTGAAGAAACTACGCAATAAATGATAATATTATGAATTCTTCGCTTAATTACAAGTCAAATAAAAAACTTTTACTTTCGAAACGCAAAGAACGACAATTTTATATGAAGTAGCAAATTGTGACGTCATAACTTTTCATTATCAACAATGTCAAATACTATACGTGTAGCCATATGTCTGAATTAGCTAGAAAAAACTTAGTATAAAATCAAATCAATAAACATATTGTAATGTTTCGAAAAGTAGAAACAATTTCTTTTTGTCTAAGAAAATACACCACAAAGTCTTTACTCATGTAAGAATACTGACCCTCAATAAAAATAGTTTGTGTTCCTCTTTGAGCGGCAAAGCGAATCCATTGATGATGGAGCCGAGGATCTCCAGCAACTCCGCGATACCGTTGTGATGCTCTGTCTCGTAGATAAACCTGTATAAACAACAGTTTTATTTAAACTATCTTCTTCATGACTTCTTCTTTTTTTAGTTCAGATTAAAGTCAAAGTCACAATTATTTATTACAATTAAACCATAAATAGTTACTTTTGTAATATCCAAATAGAATAATAGTCTGTCAGTCTATTCGTTAGTGAAGCTAGTTCGTTACATAGTGTAGATTCGAATGGAGAAGAACAAGCAAGGAAATAAATAATTACTTTATTATAATAATCTAAATAATAAACAAGGATTTTCTTTAGTCTAGGTTTAAACCATTGAGACAGGTTTTGTATTTTGAATCTTATTCTTAGTTACCTTAAATTTTAAATACAAAAACAGGCTCAATGGTTTGAACCTAGACTAAAGAAATCTTTGTTTTTTAATAAGGACGGAAGGGTCTGTATACATCCGCTATATACATTTGGTTGTAGATCGTAGTCTGTAACAACTATGTGCCACATAAGTTTATCGTGTACTTATACTTATGAAGGTGGTTAAAATGAATGTCACCTTTAATTCCCTGAGCGTCGTTTCTCGCTTCCTTTATTTAATATTATCACGGGAATGGACATTGAGATGTAATTATAATTTGTTATTGTCCGTCACGTTACCGTGTTTATAAATAGAAGCGACGCCATTTTGCATGTTATGGTATTTAAATAGAGTCATAACAGAACTGAATGCTGTTTTCCGTAATACCTTACACCACTACTTTAAGATACACGAAAATTGACAGCTTCTCTTTTTTATTTGGAATTTGTTTGTTTCAAATTCATTAATTTATCATTTTTGTTTTGTTTTATACTAATATTTTCTCCTATGCCATGGGTGCATTATTAAGCTAACAGCATAACTACAATGGTTGAGATATCATAAGGTGTCGTGTAGTTTTAATTCTTGCACGGAACAATTAATTATTTATATTTTTTGTGTTCAAATACTAAATATCTGCCCGATTACTGCATATCAAACCCAAATATACCAAATAATTAAATACATTCTTTAAAATTATAATAAACGTCATAGACAACATAAATCCACCAAGGAATATCTTTAAAAAAGATCCGTATGCAAAGGGAGTGGACAGCTATTAAGCAATGCACATAATCAACATAGTTTCTTTATCTCTTATCAGCACATAGTCTAATGGGCATGTTTTCCTGTACCAGATGTTACGTGTAGCTATTTTATTGACACGATCGTAAAACTAACAACGCATACAATAGTGTGCGTATTTCCTTGTTAATGCATCTTTATCTAAGCATCTAATCTGTCCATTGTCCTATTATCTCGTATCTTAAAAGAAGGTTCAATAACGGATATAATTAATAAAGAATTAATGGTGCAAGGAGGTACGAAAACGTAATTTTTTTAGTCTGTGGTAAATTCTGTAAAGTATTGTAGTTTTTAAATTAAATATGGAAACGAACATTTGACATCATTTTCGTATGTTTTATTATTTTTGGTACTTTATTGATATAAAAAAAAACAGATAAAAGTTGAGCGTATGAGGAAAAATAATAGTCACTTACCTATAGAACACATTATTGATTTGTTTCCGTATGTACGCCCGTAGCACTAAGAACTTTCCGTATATCCTGTGTAGAGTCGTCTTTAGGAAGTCCCGCTCTCTTGGATCCTCGGAGTCAAATAGTTCTAGCAACTGTGGACAATGACGTCAGAGGCTCAGATTGGTTATAAAAATAGTTTCTTGTCAACAGTAACCTGGGACATACGGCTATACTTCAACTTATGAACTATAAACCAGTATATAAACTGACCGTTGAATCTGTGGAAAGATTTTTTTTAAAAAAAAAAAAAACGTTGCCCCACACTAGGATTTTCTCCTGTGTCGTGGGTGCGTTTACAAACATACAATTTCACATGCACATCACACCCAGACCCGGAACAACAATCTGTGGATCACACAAAGAGTTGTTCCGTGCGGGAATCGAACCCGCGACACGTTGCCCGGCAGCCAGTTGCCCAGCCACCGCGCCAACCGTGCAGTCAATATAAAGCGAGTTCAAGATAAATTGGTTTTCTTATTTAATGTAGCAGAGGTCGGTAAACGAGCAGGCTTATAACCTGATGTTAAGCAATCGGCACCGCACATGGACAGCCGCAGCATTATTAGTAGCAGTTACAATTGCGTTGCCGGCCTTCTGTGGGTTGTTAGATTACTGTATTTGAGGAGGATTTGGCGACTTGGGAAGGAAGAGGTCTCCAATAATATCATACGGCGAAACACATCGCAAGCCACCATTGGTGCCAGTATAACTTCATGTCAATTCTGTAAGGCTGTGGTATCACTTCTTTTCATGTGGTTTGATATGTTATGTGTAAGTAAAATCTTTTCAATTCATTTGGAGTCTTCACAATATCCCATTTTTCTCTCTCTTCAGATCAGTCTGACTTACTCCAGTATGAAGAACAATGCAGGTCTACAAGACTTATGTCTTGATCTTATGTCAGAGCATGCCTCATATGGGGTAAAATGTTTTTAAATTAATAATAAAATCCTAGTCATACATATAATATTGACCTACATATTTTCGCCGATAAATACAGTCACACAATATGGAAAAACTTCCATAAGTAATTTGGATGTTAAAAAAATAGGTAAGTACATCTATTGATATTTGATATACCTACCATAAACAAAGAGGCTCGAGTTTAACAAAGGCAAAACTAAACTTGTTAGACTTCAAAAACAATATTTTTTACCCCAATACCTACATATTTTCTTTGCGCGTTTAACCTTCCTCGTTTATCGACCTCATTTTGAAGATCAAAAAAAGAAGTTTGGATTCGTTACTTTGATATTGTCGTTTAGCGATTATAAAATAAATTAATAATAAATAATTGTTTACACGCAATAAATAAATGAGAAATAAGTTCCTAGTGCGAGTTTGCTTTACGTCAATGCAATTGACACCATAATTTATGACGTTCGGTGCTCCGATTGGCCAGCTTAGCTTAAAGTTAACTAGCCAATCAGAGAACCAGCAGGAGCAACGTTTCGATTGCGTAAACCAAATAAAGAACAGTATCTACAGATCACGTGGGTTGGAGATCTCTTATTTAAATGTTCAGGTTTTATAAGAGAACTCTGCTGCTGTTTCAAATGTAGTTTTCCTTAATTGTGGGAGAGCCATGCTTGGGCACGGATGGGTCACCGCGACCGGAGTAATACCATGGCCTCACAGAAAACCGGCGTAAAACAACCGCAGCGTTGTGTTTTCGCCGTGTAAGCGAGTTTACCGGAAGCCCAATCATTCTCCTCCCCCAATCAAATAATCCCTAAAAGATCGGCAACGCACTTGTAACTTCTCGGTTGTTGCGGGTGGAGCTGATTGCTTACCATCAGGTAATCTGTATGCTCGTTTGCCGCCCTATCACAAAAACAAAAATTCTGTAGTCGTCACAAGAAAACAAACGGGGAAGAGTAAGGATGATGAAAAAATATAAAGATAGAGAGACACAAGACGTCCTTTTGAAAACATAGGCCTCTCAGAATGATATGTTCAGATCGGTCAACCGACCTTATTACGATTCTATTCATAACATACCTATCTAAAATTATTTATTTTCCGTTACATTATTTACGAGAACCGAGTCAACCAATCAGCGCCCCTGTCTCGGTCGCCAGTGACATCGATTGATGAATAAAAGAGGTATATACATAAATCACTGAGTTAGGTAACTATCTATAGCACTGGTATCAAGGGCGAATGAATATAGGTACACAGAATGAGTTATTTATTGAGTGTACGTGGTCATAATGACCATTCATAGGGGCCATATTATACTAAAGAGATGTCTTGAAAATTAAACAAATCCAAAACAAATATAAAACGCCGCTCCTGCCAAGTGAATTCATCTCAGATGCAAGATTTTCAATACACAAGTAAAAAGGTCGGATAGGGCCTGGTTAATTTTTTTATTAATAAAGCGTACACTTCTCAGTCATTCGATGTTTGGGTTCTAAAGTTAGTAAGTACCCTTGTGACTTATTTGTTTTATAGTTTACCCATTTTAACATTTGTCTTAAAATGTTGTGTTGGAAGAAAAATAATAACAATTTCTTTATTTGTAATGCTTGATGATTAGCAGGAAACTATGAAATTCATGGCAGTATTGGCAGGTCTACGAAAATAGCTCTTATTTCTAAGTATACAAGATTAAACTTACTTGTAAAACAAACTTCTGGTCGATATACTTCTTGGCGATGTTAGGCTGGAAGTCGGGGGACTCCAGTAGCCTTAGGAACAGTTCGTAGACTAGTTGTAGGTGTGGCCATGCCGCTTCTAACGTGGGCTCGTCTTCTTCAGGGTCAAACTCCGCACCATTCGGGTTTGACGACGGCGGTAGTGTCCGGAATAAGTTTATCGCGAACTGCGGACAAAATAACATTCGTTAGTTGGTGATGTGGATATAAGGATTTATTATAGAAGAACTAACTGACCCGTTTTTGGCTATTAAAAAATAAGGGTTGATCGTAGATGGGTGGAAATTGAGGATTGTATGTATTTTTGGATGTTGATGATAAAAAAATTGAAATTAAAAATTTTGTGTAAAAAAACATGAGTGAGGTGGACTACCCCTAACATTTAGGGGGATGAAAAATAGATGTTGGCCGATTCTATAAAAAAAATCATCAAAATCGGTCAAGCCGTTTCGGAGGAGTATGGCAACGAAAACAGTGACACGAGAATTTTATATATTAGATGAACATCTAAGTGGACTGACGACATCCGCAGGGTGGCTAGCAGTGGTTGGGTGAGAAGAGCTGAACTTTAAGCTCAGTGGCGTGCTATTGGGGAGGCCTATGTCCAGCAGTGGACGACATGAGGCTGATGATGATGATGAATGAACATCTTCTTTATTGCGGAAGATATCCATGCTTAAAGAGGAATAAATATGTAGGTAAATAGACAACTTTGAGGGAAATATCTTCAAATTACTTGAAATGACTGAATGACTCGCCCAGGGTGAGATGAAAGGCAGTGTGACTCTTACTGACTAAAAACAGACCGGTTTCTTCTCCTGCTCGTCCAGTCCTTCCAAATTTTTTTGCCTGTCGCGACATGCAATTTGGAAGTACTGGATTTAGTAAAAAATTTCCACATTTTAAAGCCATGTAATATTAACAAATAATTACATATTAGCTCATCCAATTAACGAATTTTATTCAATGATGTCAGTCGATACAAAAAGTAAAAACATGACGTCACAAAACATGTTCCATACAGAATTCAAAGAAAACTTTCGATTCAAAGATAATTAAAAAATGTGTTGAATTCGACAAATTGTGAAGTAGGAGAATCCAATTCAATTTTAAAGGTCGTAGAGAAATTGTGTGTAAATATTATGTAATTTAATTGTGGACTTTGCGTCCAAGGACACTGAGCCCTATTTTCTTTGTTACAGAACAGATGTTTTCAAATCTTTCATAGCGCTCGTATACATTTACTATTTTACTTGTTAATAAACATTATTATGTATTATCTAATCTATACTAATATTATAAATTTATACAAAAATTTGTAAGTTTGTATTTAGGGGGTAATCTTTGGAACTGCTGATCGGATTGCCAAAATTCTTTCACTGATAGGTAGCTACAATGTTCCTGAGTGCTATAGGCAATAAAATATCACGCTACGATTAAATGGAGTTGAGCAGCGGGTGAAACGGCGCGAGAGTAGCTAGTACATTATATAACAGTACAAACGGATTACTGTAATCATAAAGTTTAATTCTTTTTCTTTTGATGTGGAATATCATCAAATGACTTCTGCCATGGGTGAGGCGAGAGGGAGTGACAGACTCTTAGCGACAAAAACCACCCTGTTTCTTCTCCTTCCTTCTTTTTTGGAACATTATTGCGATTACACCCGCAACCCCGAAAGATTGTAAGCGAGCGGGTTCAATTCCCGCACGGAATAACTCTTTGTGTGATCCACAGATTGTGGTTCCGGGTCTGGGTGTGATGTGCATGTGAAATTGTATGTTTGTAAACGCACCCACGACACAGGAGAAAATAATAGTGTGGGGCAACGTTTTAAAAATAACAAAAGTAAAATAGTTTAATAGTTTTGTTTTCCTCAGTTCAAATCATAGAGTGAAAATAAGTGTATCAGCTTATCAGTTTTGAGTTCAAAAAACTAGGTCAATGTCAGATAATGAATGATTCTAATCAATAACAAGTACTATAAGAAAGGTAATCAAAAGATTAATTATGTGATCAGGCAATAAATTATACTTTCATAACTACGCAAAACGATAATTAGACGTCATAAAACATTTCAGACTGTTAAATATTTATTTTATTATATTTATGCATTAAGCGCTTGGTACGCCAGGGAGGAAAACAGATTAGCTGTTAGCGTATCAAGCGCAATAAGGCACTGCAGCCTCGGCCTAGAGCAGGAGAAGGAACGGGGAAGATTTTAGTCAGTAAGAGTCTGACACTACCTCTCACCATACCTTGGTCGAGACAAGGCATTGGATGAGACAAGGCATTGGATGAAAACAAAAACGAAAATTGGGTGAAAAACGGATAATTAAAACTACACACCATTACAAGGGGAAAGAGCAATCCGTCAGAAAATTGATGCACATCTACATCAACGGGTAAAGTGCCCAGAAAGCTGTTAGCATTGCCACGTTATCAGATATTTTTAACGTTGCTCCACACTAATGTTTTCTCCTGTTAAACGCACCCGAGCGTTTACAAACATTCAAATACACATCACAAAGAGTTGTTCCGTGCGGGAACCGAACTAAATGCCCAGCCGTCGCGATTACGGCGCAGTCAGTCAGTAATACAATGCTTACCTTCCCTTACCCGAAGAACAGGCTTACATACATACTCGTAATATTTAAAATAAGGAACATTCCATATAAATGTATAATAAAGATTCTATAAACACATATATCACAGAACATATACCTACTTTCGTACCGCCATATCCGAGACTTCTTGATTGAGCAAGCATAAACAATTTGTCGGTAAATGATAAAATCCCATTCAATACTCGCGCCATTGTCTCGTCAGAATTCAATTGGACATATAAATTAAATGGGTATATCGATACGTATGTATGTACGTGCTTACTTATATGTGTATACAAGATGTGTCATTGATAAAACAGATATGAAAGGTTGGAAGAAGGAGGAGAACTCTGTAAAGAATGAGAAATTAAACTTAGTAGAAAAAATATTGAGATTTTTTGGTCCTTTACAAACACTGTCTTTTTTTTATTTTATTTTTTTGCCGGCAGGGAGTGTCAGACTCTTACTGACTAATATCCCCCCTGTTCCTTCTCCTGCTCTGGGCCGATGTCGAGGTGCCTCATTGCGCTTTTACAAACCCTGTCTGGACTTAAGGTTTTTTCCCGCGACTATTTTTAATACGATGAAATGTTTCCACCATAGTGCGACCGAGATTTAAGAGTTATCTATACTAATATTTAAAAGAGGCAAAATTTGCAATTCCTAACTTTATATGTAGGAGGAAATCTTTGGAACCGCTGGTCGGATTTCCAAAATATTTTTACTGATACGTAGCTACAATGTTCTTGAGTGCTAATGATATTACATCACCCTACCACCACTATAGGAGTCCAGCAGCGGGTGGAAACGCGAGACAGTAGTTAGTTTACAAAATAATGGTGTTTCCAGATCAAAAGATTTAAAATTTCGGATTTTGGAACATGAGGTTAAGAGCTAATTTTGTTTATGCTTATATCTCTACACATCGATTTTAATTTTAATCGAATAGCGAACTAAACAGATGTTTGTGAAAGCTCAAAAAAAATCCAGTAAGTAAAACCTTGGCCTTCCAAATGTTCAAGGGCTTTCAGTAATAATAAATGATTGTGGGCTCCACACTTATGTGGACTTGAATCGCCCTTGACCTACGAGGACTTTGGTGAGCTCCATTTGGAGTATACAATTATTATTTACAGTAATCAACTCCAAAAAGAAATAAATTACAGAAATAAACAGTAACAATGTGTGTTTGACTGTGCGGTTGACGCAACAATGGGATGATTCCCGCAAAGACAAAGCACAGGCACCCATGTCACACAAAATTCTTATGTGGAGTGACGTACAAAAAGTGTTATAAGGAGGAAGTTTATTCCTGGACGACGGACACCCAGTTTAACCATACCATTGTTCACAAAAAAAAAAAAAAAAATTAAAACAGGACAATTCAAAAGGTCTGCAATCAGAGTTGGGAGTGCAAACGTAATGATGATATACCGTGGAACGTCTCGATCTCGATGTAGGAGAAGGAACGATGTGGTTGTTAGTCGAATCTGACACGCCCTCTCAATTAAATCAGGGCGGGAGTAGTCATTAGATGCTTCTCCTCACACGCCGCAGGAACACAATAGCAGAAGATAATAAAAACAAACCACCAATTCCACATTCAACAGCCGCACCCTAAAAACTTCCGCAAACAATTCCCTTTGTCGAATGCACTTAACCGAGAGAATCTTCGAATACTTTCCAAAGGAAATTGTAGGGTAGTTAAAAAAGAAAAAAGTTCACAAATTATTACGGGTATTCTTGAGCCGGGACGTTTTAGGGATCTTCGAAAACAATCTGTGTTTCATAAAGCGAGGCTGGGCTACTTCCATTGTCCACTGTGCCAGTTACTTAATCTAAAAATTGAGGACCGTCCCTTAATTTTCTATTTAGAAGAATATAAAGAAGTACATTATTATGAGATCAGTGATTTATTTTCTTTTGTTTTTAAGTAATTAATTTGTTATTTTTGTTTATTTTCATAAAAAAAGATAGTTCATATAAGTTCATGGTTTAGATAATGAGTTCTATTTAAAATTTCAATTTATGAGTCAATTTAAAGTTAGTCGAGGTAACTTCAGTCTTGTGTTTTTGACTACAACAATCAATTAATAAGCTATAATTTTAATATAATAATAAATCAAGCTTGTTAAAATACAGAAGAAAATAATCTAGAAAATTCTAAAGCTAATATATCCTTGCACGGTCGTTAAGATTAAAAATATTCATCGTAAGATACCCTTAGAATGTCTAAAGCGACTTATCTGCTCTACAAGGGAGCCAATCTTGGATCTCGGCGTGTAAGCCAAGAAGCTGTCGTAAGCTTATCTGTTTCAAAGGCGTTACTGGCATTGTGAGACGTACAGCTCATCTCGATGTTGAGGGCTGATTGAAAATTGAAAATTTTATATGGGACACATTCATGGGCTTCTTTACTGTTGCTTGATTTATTTTATTTCTAAGACATTTACAATATAATTTTTTTTTGCATAATAATGTAGCCACACAACGCAAACCTCTCAGGGTTTATCTGTGTAATGGCGAGTCGTTTTAGACATCTATACTAATATTATAAAGTGGTACAGTTTGTAAGTTTGTATGTCTTCTTCTCTTCTTTGGAACCGCTGGTCGGATTGCCAAAATCCTTTCACTGATAGATAGCTACAATTTTCCTGAGAGCGATAGGCTATAAAACATCACGCTACGATCAAATGGAACTAAGTCACAGCCGGGTGAAACCGCTCGAGACTAGCTAGTACCTAATAATTGTTCCTATAAGTACCTGGTAAATGATGTGTCAGAAAACGCTTACATTTGTACCCATAGCTGATGGGTTATCTACATTCATAACTATCAGAATTTTTTCGTGATGTCAGAATCTAACATGGCTGCACCAATTTTTTTTTTAAATAACATTTATTATCGATAAAAAATAGCTTGTGTAGGACAGAAATAGTTTTTTGTCAATAATAGTCCGACATTCTGGGTCTGGATAGATGATTATATTATACATCCTAACCAAATGGCTCCTTTTTGTAGTGACATCTTACATGATCTAGACCTACTGAAGCAATGGTAGTGGAATCTCTCAAACTAAGAACGGATGAAACAGAATAGGGATCACTCACCATATTAACCGCCTCAGGATATATAGGTTCAGTAATAACGCCTCTTTGTGACGTCACGTATTCCACCATCTCCAGGAGTGCTGCCCTTTTGACCTCCTTCCATTTGAGGTCGGATAGGGGCTCGTCTGCGAAGTCGAAGAGAAGACAGCATTGCTGCAGCTTCTGAACGAACAGCTGTTCACGCTCCGCCGCTGGTGCATCTGGTGGAAGAAGTGATATTGAGTAAAGTCTTCTATCGTGGTTATTCGAGACACAAAGATGCGCGAACGCCGGCGTTAGCTTGGGGTTTGACGAATTAATGTGACGATGGGCTACAAAACATAGATATTTGAATTTGAAATATTTTGTATACATCCTTCATCAGAATTACACCTCTAATGACTATAACAATAAATTATTGCATATGTTTTACGTTACAATACACTTGTGTGTGCTAGTATTAAAAGCTTTCATCGCTGGAGTAAAATGTTTCAATCAAAAAAGTTTGATAATACGCAAAGTTTTAAAAAAGCTATGAAAACTTAAACTGTATTCATCCGTTACAAACTTTTTGTAAGAATATTCTGACTAACTAGCTGACTCGGGGAACTTTGAACCATCAATAAAATTGTATTTAATTAATAATATGAAATACGCTTTATTTTCAACGCGCAACGTTAGAAATGACTGTTATAAAAACTTTGTAACAAGTCTTAACAAATATGATTAACAAACAAATGCTTCAGTGATTTTTTTTTGACGGCAGTTTTACCTGATGGTAAGCAATCGGCGATGCAAATAGTTCTTCATTAAATGCACCCAAATGGTGCTTAGTTACACATACATTTGAACACTTATACACTAGAGGTGAAAGACATTCTCCGAAACACCTAACGGATATGTGTCCCTGGTACTTTAGGATAAGACATTGCTCTAATAGAGAAAGAAAAAAATATTATTCAAAAAGGCATAAGTTCAGATGAGTCATATATAGGCGCCGCAACACCAGAAGAGTGGAGTTAGAGGTTCCTGAGATTAAGGGATGGCGGGAGGGGAAGAAAGATTGGGTCTTTTAACTTTTACAAGTAAAAGAAAAGGTAGAAGAATAAGTAGATAAGAGTTCAGCTTTTCAATTCAGTTTGATTTCAAACTTGTAGCTGTTTCAAATTCACAACACATTACCTACAGAATTAAAGTTTGAAACACGTAACAACAACAGCCAAACTAGTTTCCAAGCTTTGGGGTACAAGTTAATTAATATTGAAAGTGAAATTACAGTGATCTGCCGTTTGCATCTTTAATTGTTAAAGGGGAAATCAATACAACAAATCTTAGAGACTTTACTAGATATTTAGACAATGATTCTTCTGTGCATGCAAATGGCACTGAAAAGTCTTCCTTTGTAAGCAGAATTTTATAAAATTCACGAGGGATTTTAGGTAGATATGGTGAAGTTCCAGCATCCTTAAAGACAATGACCCTTAGAATAAAACAAAACGGCACAAAACGAAAGCGTTCTCATTGAGGGTTTAAGTAGAGTATTTCAAGATTTACGACTCAATATTCCAGCAAAAAAACAATAGTTTAAGGAAAGAGATGGCTTTGCCAACAATTCAGTGCTTCTTTTCGTAATAAATTTGTCACCCGCACCAGACACCCTTGCAAGGGGCCCCTGAGTAATGTCCCAAATGCGTGCCCCAAAGAAACAAAGGAGGACATTTAAATTCTTAGTTGACGAAACTCGAAAAGCCCTTGCTTGTACAGGATTCAAGAAAATCGTAGAAAAACCCTCCATTTTTTCTTCCATCACCCAATTTCGTAAAAGTGTGAAAGCGTCCAATTAAGGACCGGGATCCCAGTAATGGCTCTTAGGTTTTCGCGTATTGTGTAAGAAGTAAAGTGGTCATAGTACAATAAGGAAGTTAGGATAAAATTTAATTATTTAGAAAGCTAGCACATTGTGAATAAATATTGTCTCGATCGAATCGATACCGAGTCAATAGTAAGGTCACTTAGATGTTTTTCTATTAAAGTGTTTACATTTTACTGTCACATATCGATTGCAAGTTATGTCTGCTTCACGATATATCTTACTATATTACAGTTTTCAACTCTACGGTTTAGCGTTCAAAGCATTCCTGGTTTGAATTAATGAAGTACACTTTTTTCTTTTTATTCTATATCTTTTGTTTTTATTTCGTTAGATAATTATGATTTATTTTTTGTTTGATTTCATGTTTAGAGACACTATATGTAAGGGAAATTGGAATAAATGATTTTTTGACTTTTGACTTGACTAGAGATTTGTTTTTAAATGGTGCTATGCCCTTGAAGGATCCGTAAATGTTTATAAAGCCTTTATGAAATGCAAAAATATGATTATAATTAATTATAAAAAGTAACTTCAGTGTAAATTTTGATTCAACATACCAAGGCTTGCGTGGAAAGTACTTATGTCATATCAGATGTGTAATTGGAATGTGTAGTCCAAGATTTTCAAGGCAACTGTGATATCAGCATGAAGTCATGTACCTATGTGAATAGAATTATTTAGTCTTAGTTTATAATGAGTAAATCTTCAATAAGACCGTCATTACCGCTTTGTTTAATTCATTGGGTAAGATAATTGTTCAACTTGAACCAGTTGGTAGAAGACGCACAGACCTAACATTGCTTATAAACAAATATTGTTTCAAATGTTTAAAGTACTTAGGTACATGGCATTCCTTCGAAATGACAATACGAGAAAACTGTTCTACGATTCTGTTGTATGTACCTACAAACAGCTCACTGGAATAGGCAAATGACCTCGTCGCGCTAATTTTGCTCATTAGCGAAACAATAAGGCCGTTCGGTAGTAGTTTTTGAAGCTGCCCCTGTGTCGTGGGCAATAATATAGCGTTTTATGGCTGTCTCCGATCATGCGGTGCAGGGCGCAAGGACGTCGCAATACATTTCCCATGGCATACATACAGCACGGGGCCGGCCGCTGGCCGCCGATGGGTCGATATATTTCTGCGGCGTTTTCGCCATTTCCTCTACGTCTATACTATATGTACGCACGTCATACAGCCAATAACTAGTTTCAGCGGTTCAGTCGCATTGTTTCGGGTCGGTGAGTCCGATTACTCTCTTCAAGGCTGTCAGTGATGAGGTGTGGGCGAATACAGGGTATCGATACTATAGTGTAGTATCGGTAACTGCGACGCACGTAAACGAGATAGTGTATTGGAAAACGTCTTCATCGACGCAGTCTGTTTAGGTTTACGTTCAATTCAATAACTATAAACCACAAATAGACACGGCTATTTCGCACGCGGATGCCGAAACTTTGCAAACACGGGAGGTTTGTAAACATATTAAGAAATTTCTGAGTTCACGCGTTTGATGTCCGTTATATGCAAAGGCAACACGGGAGCATTGTTGATATTACCGACGAACCTTTCAGCGGGGGGAGCTGCACCATCAAACTTTCCTTATCGGCATTTGGTATCGGCGTGGGGCGCTCGGGCGAGACAGCGGCCGCGGCGGGGGGCGGCGGGCTGCGCGCGTCAGGCGGCGAGGGCGCCTTCTGCTGCGGGCCCTGGCCCTCCATGCCGGAGCCGGCGAACAGCGCGAACCGGAAAGCCCGCGCAACGTCCGACACGCTCTCTGAGCGCTTGGTGGCCGCTTGGTTGGCGACGAGATCCAAGCCCGAGTGGAACGACGGAGACTTTGGGATTCCGAGCGGCGAGACGGCGCGACGCGGTTTGCTCTCAGCGGCGGCGAACATCGCGCGAGAGGGCGCGCGCGCGGCCGGCCCGGCGTGGACCATCGCAGGCGGCGGCCGGCAGCGGCATCCGAGCGGAGGCCCGGCAGCGCCGGGACCGGTGCGAGCTGCGGGGGCGGCCGGACTGCCACGCGCCGGTCTCTGCCGCGGACAAGTACTGACGACGCCGCACGTGCGCGCGCACTCCCGCCGCACCCCGCTCGCGCCCCAGCCGCTCTATACAACCTCAGCTAGGGTTGTCAACTTACTATATACACCATTTACATAATGGCTACATGGATTGTTACTGCAATACAATAACTCCTACACACGAGAGTGCGTCTCAATAGTTGATTGCGTCCGTGTCTCGAGCACTCTCGTAATGGAGTAACGTTAGTTACCGGAAGCAACATTGAGAGCAATGAGATCAGTAATGACGCAGATTCGTATTACAATGTACCAGCCCTGTACATATTACGACGATTTCACAAGTCGAAGAGGTCGGGGGTCGCGCTCGCGTCACTTCATGAGGAACAGTAAACAAATGTACTGTTACGCGATAACCAAATGCGTAAGATTATAAACACTGCCTCCCGATATACAGAATGTGGTAAGTAAACAAGAATCAGCTGTGAGCTCGTTATCTTGCCAACAGTTTGCTAATAACAAGAAAATGTGTATTAGGATGAGGAGCATGAAAATTGTATGCCCATTTTTGATAAATCAGCGCAAAAGTTTTGACGGCAAAACTGCAAATTGCCCGTAACGACCAAACATAGTCGGCGACATTTTTCTGGGAAAGTGGAAGAATAACAAGGGGTACGCAAGGGTAAGTTTGTTTGGGTGTACCGCGGTAGGGACCGCTCGTTCTGGCTGGGGTGGCATCCTTGTGCCAGACTGGTGCGCTCTCCCCTGCACCATCGATCGTTTAATTGACTTTAATTTGTCTGACTCACTTCCTAGATAGTTATCAACTAAGTGAAATAAATTTTAAATGAAAAACCAGATTTAGTTAAATTGGTATCGTGGTGAATTCTGGGACTTCACCGATTGTACCTACTTTTGGTTTAAACTGCCGTCGTTTATACGGGAAATAAGTCTAACAGTTTCTACAGATAGGTATTAGATTGCTAGTTACCCAAACATTAATGAATAAAAAAAAATAAAGAGGGGTTTTTAGATCTAGACCGGAGCACCTGAAATTTGTGTCAAAATTTACATTTCTTAGGAGAGTACTTTTCTTCACAAGCGTTTTTAAAATGGGATATTAGGGTACAATTACATTTAAGAGCTACAGTGATTACGGAGGCTTTATTATAAAAGGCTTTGACTAGGTTCCATGGTCAGAATTCAGATATAAACTTCTTAAGAAAATAGAAAAAAAAAACTTTCGTTAATTCTAATTGAATTTAAAACGCCGAACCGAATAGGAATCAATCGCCAATAATGCAATTTATGAAAAAGGAATCCATAGTTTTATGAAACATATTTATTTACTTAGAACCTCATCATTTTGCTTAATTAAGAATAAGAAGTACGGTAAAAAAGAATAGTTTTCTTGGCAATATATTATTACCCGACTGCCAAAGAAGGAGGGTAATGTTTTTCGAGTGTATGTAAGTATGTATGTATGTCTTTTCCTTTGTGACCTCCTGTAGCCTAAACGGCTTGATGGATTTTGATGTATGAGGTATCGTTAGATTTGTCTTGATTACGGGAGTGTCATAGGATACATTTTATCCTAAAAGTCCCACGGGATAAAGACATAATAATATTTTTTCTAAATTTCCCTTTAAAAAAATATGTATGCGGTATCATTAGATTCATTTCAATCACGGGAGTAACGTTAAATAAAAACAGCTAAAAAGTTATAAATAAAAAAATTATTATTAAAAAAACAAAATACCCGACTGCACACTAAAAAAAGAGTAAAACAAGCCCCACAATACAAATTTACTGAATATAATTTATAAATGTTGATGGAAAGCATCGCAGGCGGGGACCACCTTGACCGCCACCAACGAAAATTCTGCTAAATGGTGCACAACAGAAATGACTATAAATAAGCCTCTGTTGGTCCCCGCCTGCGATGCTTTCCATCAACATTTATAAATTATATTCAGTAAATTTGTATTGTGGGGCTTGTTTTACTCTTTTTTTAGTGTGCAGTCGGGTATTTTGTTTTTTTAATAATAATTTTTTTATTTTTCCTCGTCGTAATTCTTTGCTGAATTAGGAAAGCAGTTATCTGTTCCGTTTGGGTATTAGGGGGCTTAGAGGCGAGGGGATATAAGGATATTAGCGACGGCATTTATGCACTATCACGGTAGCCAACCGTGGGGTGGGTCGTGGGGAATATAAAAAGCTATCATTATCCTACATTATGAATGATCGAAGTAGTTTATATGTGCAAGCAAATAAGACCAGGGTTAATACCTTCTTAATCGTCATATGAGACATATTACTCAAAAAAAGAAATGTGAAGTGACCTATTAAGATTTGATTTAAAGTTCTTTTGACATTATATTTAGCTTATTATTCTCAATCTATTCTAAACTCTGCATAAGATAAGTATGCATGCCGATCATAGTTTTTCCCTTAAATATACTTATTTTAGTTTAGTCAAGACTTCTATTACGCATTTTTTTAGCTAATCAGGTAATTCAGGTAATCCTGATGGGAAGTCATCAGCGTCGCCGATGGACACCAGCAACGGAGGACTTACGGGTGCGTTGTCGATCTCTTAGGGATTAGGGACTGGGAAGGGATTAGAAAACGGGAAGGTGCTTGCAAATGCTTTTTTTAAAGCCAAAATCATCAAATGCCTTCTCTCGCCCAGGGTGAAGCTAGAGAGTGTGTCAGACTCTTACTGACTAAAATGCCCAAGCTATTGCACAAGCTCCACAACCCCGGCTGGAGATCAGCCGTGCTGGGCTCCGTCCGTGGTGCTTTATAAGCTGTATAATGCGCTACGCACCGTACGCTCGGGTACTACGCAAATGCTACGTAGAATTGAATGAGCACCCAGCTGAATTTGGAATGAGCACCGAGCTTCTCTGACGAACACACTGACTACTTTTCAATTTTGACGTTTCAAAAGTACCTATTTATGGTTTAGTTGGAATAAATTATTTTGACTTTGATTTTGAATACTTAGGATTACTTCAAGTAGGTACTGAGGAAATATTTTCGGTTTCATTCGTCTATTGGTCTGTAGAGTGCAGACCGTGTTATATTCGTTTGTCCTTGACTTACCTAGGCGATAACTTAACGCGTTAAATATGTATACGACTCCAATTAGTCACATGTTACTATTGTTGGTGTGAGTAAGATAAACCTGAATATATTTGTAACAGTTGATAACAATTTTAAGAATATCTAATTTTGTCTGCAACACCTAAGACCTAATCATCATTCATTCATCATCACCATTAAGATAAGTGTTTTAAAGTCTATTTTCATATGGATTGGTTTTAGAGGGCAACAAAATTTGACTATCCTATAATACGCGTATTGAACTACTATGGAGGTGACAGACTTTAATCGTTGACTAACAAGATATGAGAAGGAAGACAAGACGGTTTGTTAATGTCTTTTCCAGAGGCAAGAGCGTTGCGGCAATATGGGGATAAGGCGTTTTGGAGATTTCAAGGATTAGGGAGAGAAGGCAGAGGGGATGGATTGAGCCTCCGGCAACCTTCAAGATGTTTAACTGCAAAAAAACTTTGAAAATCAAAACCAATGTACTTATACCCTTCCAGGAGTCATTTAAAATATCTTCTGTAAATGTGCTACCATAAATACAATGTCCAAACACACTAAGAGAAAGTCGTAAACTGTATTACGATACTCGGAACTACGAGAAAAATATTTTCAGCCAGCGTTTATGGTCTTACGTCATTTTTCTCCATTTCAATATGGCAGTACGTTTTTTATTGTTGCCATCGAGTATAGAGTAAAGGAGTACATCTTATTAAAACCTAGCTATTCTCGCGCGGTTTTACCCTCTGCTCAGTTCCATTTGATCGTAGCGCGACATTTTATAGCCTATAGCACTCAGGAACAATTTAGCTATCTATCAGTGAAAGAAATCCCAATTTTGGGTATTTTGGGAATTCGACTAGCGGTTCCAAAAACTACATTCTGTACATACAAACTTACAAATTTTACCTCTAGTACTTAAGCTATTGTAAACTTTTGTATTTTTTTTTTGTCAGGGCAAAATCATCAAATACCTCTCCCGCCCAGGGTAAGACGAGAGAGAGTGTCAGACTTTCAGTGACTAAAAACCGGCCGTCTGGCGTCGGCTCAGGCCTGGATCTGGTCAAGCGGCGAGCAACCCTTACTCGCCGTCCATCGAAACTTAGTCTTATGAACCATACCATATCTCCATAATAATATGACTATTATTAATGCTCTTCATTGAAAAAAATTGGCGAAATTTTACAAAAAAAAACATTTGTTATTTACCTTTTTAGTAATACAACCACTCTTATTAACACAATTTACCTACACTTCTCAATCCCATTCTCTTTACATCTATACAGTCATGTTCATTGATAGCTACCCTAAACGAAGTGGGTACATAAAATAAAAACAAAAGCTATATTTAGAACAATGATGTGATTAAGAAGTGTGTCTAGGCTTTATCTCGATCTGTTTGTTAACGAGAAAACTGACAAACATTCAGACTCGGAGCAAATATCTGAAGGTTACTGTTATTTGTTCCCAAGTTTGCGGAAACAGAAAATTGTGGAAAATGGTCAATGGACAGGTCTTAAAACCGGGATCTTTTGTTTGTTCCATTTTCAATTTAATACTTTCTATTCTGTGTAAATAAAGATAGAGCAGCGCATATATTCTTGGTGCTGCAGCAAGAATCGAATCTATTTCAATATCAGGGAAAAATTCAGATTTTAGAACAGTGCAACTTGCAAAAAAATTTAATATTATAAATTGCAGAGAAAGAAAACAGTATGTACTGCTAATGGACTTTCCTATAATACGACTGGCGTTGTTTTGTAGTACAACCATCAGACACGATCGAGCTTCAAGAAAATGTAAACTAGATCATTAATCGCTCGGTACCACTGCACTAAGTAAGTACATGTCCTAAAACAAACGGCTTTAAATCCCTGTGCACAAATCCTACAAGGTCAGCCTTATTAAGATAAGAGACAAGATTAGTATGTCGCTGATCAAATTAGTGAGATTAGCAGCACAGTGCACAGTGGCGATGACCTGTACTCTAATTGCTGTTCTTAATTAGCTATCGCTCGTCCTTTTAAGCTTGGGCACACTTCAAAGTGATAGGACACGGAACATACGTGTGTTATTCGAACCCGTCGTTCGGACGTGGCCTATAAGAGAAATGGAGTGGACCATTGTGAAAAACTGAGTATTATCGTCAATTGTATAATATAGAAGTCTGTTAAAAAGTAATTTGGATAGTCGTAAAGAAAGTCAAGTCAATTAACAAAAAGCAATCCAACACAACCATATATACACAGGTAAATTTGACCACTTCAAAAGTTTATAAACAGTTTGTTCATTGAAACACAATTAAATACAAATTCATATAAGAATTACAGTTTGATTTGTTCAATCCTACTAGAAAAATCACTCAATGACATAATTAATTTAAATCAAATCGAAATTAAAATGTGTACTAAAAAAATGATCACTCCATTTATTTCTTCATCCATGTTTAAAACGATATGTGAAGGTACGTATGTATACACACATCGTACCATCGGAACCCATGTATGGCGATGTCGCCGGGTGACATATTAGCAGTTATACGCTATCTATAGAACACTAAAGCCTCGAGCACTCATCTTCAATTAGAATAGGAAACGTTAAACAGAATTAATTAGAACCGATTTCAGGGACGGCGTGTCCTTTCACGCGATTCATAATTAAAACAATCTTTTGAAATATCTAAACATATTATTATCGACGACGTGTGTTTTTCCTATCAATAAATATTATGAATATAAGCAAATTTAAATCTTCCTCGCAATAAGGGTTATTCTGCAAAGATGTACGAAGTTTCGGGGTCGATGGAAAAAATTAGTAGCGTAAATCCTAAAAATAAACGTTCGAAACATAAATTCGTTCGTTTATGACGTATGTTATAAACAGACGGGTACAGGAGCCATAAATTGAGGATTGTTATATTGAACAAGTAAAATAAGCTAAGATTTCCGGGTCACAGGAGTTCGCCGATTCACGCGGCTCACATCGACCTAGTTCCTTGATCACATCTCAGGATATTCCATTTAGGATGTGTTAGCGATGCACCTACGTCTGCCGATGTGCAATGTGCACTTGGCTTATAGAACAACGCTTTTTAATTTCAACAAGTCTCACCGACATAATGTCTTGATAGGTTGTCAATAGACAGACCAATGTATAATATGCTTGTGTTTATTGATGTATGTACAGTAAACTATAATGGTAAAATCATTATCGACATTCAAGGTCATCCTAAACACGTTAGCTATAAAAGCCATAATTTACAGATGGAAAAAACTAAACAATACATAAAAACAAAAACCAACGAATACTCGCAATGGGATAAAAAATGAATAATCATCATAAGGGCAAATTAATTAAAGCTCAAAATTGTTTGGCAATTATTTTAAACCACAAAATGGAAAAACAGAACACGAGAAACGTCTAAAAGGGACGAAAACACACGTACGTAATAGCTCCGGCCGGTATTAGGTCATTTTCGTCGCATAACACGTCACAAATGGCACACAAAGCGGTCGTTTGGCGAAAATTAGGACGATGTCTCTGAAGTAGCATTCACCGTTGAGGTTCACTTGCAGCGTTGAAAAGCGTACAGAAACGGAACGCGAACACAAAGGGATGCCGAGCAAAAAGCCTAGGACACATGCCACTTTATGCGGCGTTTAGCGTGAAAAGCGCTTAAGGCGCTTAGGGATTCTTTCAGCCTAGCTGCAAAATGATGCGGCTTATTACTGCCTGTTTAACTTTGCTGTGAACGTATAACAACTATAAGCTAAATGCTATTTTGCATCAAAAATCGATCAGCAAAAATGGCACTGCTTATCGTATACTGAGCCCGTTCAAGTTCACCGCTTCGAGAGATACTTGATTTTAATATCTTAAGTTTTCCTTTGTGGTTTCTGTGTAATCCGTTTGAAAAGAAAGGTTCTTTTTTTCAATAATAAGCTCCAGGTTGTGGTTGAAAATTTATATTTATTTATGTATACGATGCTAATCGAATACACAGAAATATTGCATCTAAGAAATATGGTATTCATGTGTATCAACTATAAGTTATCGAATATACATGATGATGTTTTCGTAGACATAACTATAATAATATTGGCTGTGACATGATAAGAGGATGTGGGTGGCAAATAGGCAGGTGGCAGCACTTAAAGGTAATGGTTCCCTCCGCCATCTTTGACCTCTATGAACTTGTCAGTAATGAGGTGGACACATTGTTATAGACCAGTTTCTTGATATTAACGTTGATTGGAGACTTTATTAGTCTGTGGCCGTGAATCGAACAATAACAAATATTTTTTTTGTAATAGATGAAAACTATTTTCTCGATAAAAACATGAGCGATTCGAAACAGTCTCAGAGTATGAGACCTTCGAAGTCGATAAACCCTTTTCTTTGCAGTCAATCACAGGAGAAACCTTATTAAAATCACTTAAGTACAAAAGAGGTCCAATTTTTCCCTTCCTAAATCTCGTGAATCTCCGAAACCATAATCGCCACAAGACCAGCCACCCAGTCACGCATTAGGACTCTAACTCTCTTAGCATCAGGCAACATGTCTGTTCGTTTGCCGTCCCATCACATAAATAAAAGTGTGTTAATAAGGTCGCAATTATTCCCTCGAAGCTGTACACAACGACTGTGACGTATAAACCACTCATAGATCAATTAGTGTTACTACAATAATTACTTAAACAATTACCTATTGTCTCGTTCTTACGTCAAACGTATTCACTTAAGTTGTCACTTCATGTGTAGATGAATCTATTAGGAAGTCAATTGAATTCTAGAATTATTAGCTAAGTTTGATAAACCATATTGATCAAGTAAGTCCAAGCTGTTGTATTTAGCCGGGGTTGCGGGATAAGCGCAATAAGGCACCGCGGCCTCGGCCTAGAGCAGGAGAAGGAACGGGGGGTTTTTAGCCAGTAAGAAAGAGTCTGACACTCCTTGAAAACAAGTCATTTGATGATTTTCCCTTCACAAAAAAAAGCTGAAACTTGTATTAGGTTTTGGAGATTTCATAAGATTGATTTATTGATATTTTGGATACTGTTATCACTAGAACTTCCGCCACATTCCTGATAATGTTTAAATACTATGGGATTCTTAGAATTAAAATCACAACAAAATTTATTTCACGACTGCTCGTGACATTGAATATTTCGTAGATCTATCTATGTGTTCTAGAGCCTTTAAAAGACCCAAGTCCATTCGCGCATCAAGACTGCAGGCGTCAATTATTTAGCTATCTGCGTTGTTCTGCTAAGCGATGACGATTCAGACCGATTATTGTCATTTGCCTTGGAAAAAATAAACAATGATACCATCTAGCTAGTTGCTGTACTAAATTGCTTTGTATCTGAACGTGAGACGTTTCTGCGTTTTTTGTTGCGATACAAGTTTATCTTGTGAAGTTGTTATAGGCTGTATGTACTGAATAATCGCATCATTCGTTTTCTGGAGTGAAGTGTGCGGATATTCCCTTCCCACCACGCCCAAATTTCCAAAACCCTGATTCCAAAAAGCTGTTAACGCACCGCTGTAACACTTTTGCTAAAAATATTGATCTAAAGCGATCGGTAGGACAAAAAAAGGATTTGTTGATAATTGCACAATTTTCAACTGTACAGGATGTGTGTGTTTGCTGATCAGCAAATTCGGCGGCTCCCGTTCTTTTATTTCACAGCAATATTAATGTTTATAAATAATGACTTAGTGAAATTTTAGCAACGACAGAGTAAGGAATCGCCAACTTTGAACTTGTATAATACATATTAACGCAATAAACAACCAAATTCTCTATAACTATTAACCTTTCTACAAGCAGTAAAACTAAGCAAATTGTGCATAAACTTACAATAATTGAGCAATTCATATAAGGTAAAGTATACTAGAACATTCTGTGACCTTTATAGATCTTTAACAAAAGAAGAAGTTTCGGTTAATTCATTAAGAACAAAAGGCTCACGCATTACTTAAAATCTTAAAGCCCTTTCACAGGTTGAAAGCCATTATTCTTTCGACCCACGTCTACTCTTTGTCACTGTAACAGATATTTCGCTACTGGCATTCCATTAAAGTTCGCTACGTATTTCTTTACAGGCTTATGACGTCATAATATGTTTAGCACACAAAAGATTTAACGTCCAGGTGACGCAGAGCCCTACCCAACTCAATTACTAAGGACAACCTGAATCATTAGATAGCGGTAAATTCAGGTTAACAGTAGCCGTGATCCGCAACTCACTTCAAAGAAAAATAGACCTTGGAGACTGAAAATCGCGTATAAGTAAGTCTAAAATGGGAAAATATTAAATGCAGTAATGATAAAGCACTTGTGTTAATTTTATAACTACACGCAGCAATTAATTTTGTTTCATGTAGACGATGAGTGACGAGCGTAATTATTTTCTTATGAAGGAGAAAATGTCGGATGTTCTCGGAAATATTGAGAGGAATCCGCGACGCGTTATTTCTAAGTGTTAATTTATTTTTATCTAAGTTAGTAGTTTTATAAAAAAACTACTAAGCAAGAATGCTGCAAATTAATAAATCATTGAACATTAAGTACCAACATATTAAGATTTTTACTTTTAAATTCGACTAAACCTCGACTATTTTTGTTAGTCTACGCTTTAATAAACGATGCAGTCACACACTGGTTCGAAATAGACATTCAAAAATCGAATTAGGTATATCAACGTATAAATCCGTCTTCAAATAAGGATGTCAAGCAAATTATGAACTCTTTACATTTGTGGGTTTTTGGTCCCCAAGCGATATGAAAACCTATTCTTTTTCATTTCCCCTCGCGAAGGTACATGAAAAATGACATCCGTCAGGACCCTTCTAAGTGAAAATAAGTGCTTATCACGAAAACAAAAAGTGCTTCGACTAAGGGTTGCAAGAATAAAAAATAAGTGAATATTACATTTAATGTTGTTTTTTAGGAAAACGTTTTAAAATGTATGCTATACTTTATTATTTGTAGAGTATTTTATGGGAAAGCAGTCAAATCGCAAACAGAGTACCTCGGATGGCATGTGATTAGCGCCGGATAACAGGGTCTAATCAATTTCTTATATAGATATAGGTAGAATTTTTGAAAGCAATTTTTAACATAACTTCTTTTCTAAAAGCTACAAGAAATGTAGTAAAAGACAAGTTTATAACACGTAGCCACACATGGGACTTATAATTTGACCCATGAAAAATGGATGGCAACAACACACCAAAGGGGAGACACAGTCTTCCTCTTTAAAAAAGGTGACAAAGAAAGCATTACACCTCTTTTCTCGAAGAAACTGGCAATTGATGTGTTTCTTTTACGATGATATGCAGAAAAAGTTTCTTTACAAAGTTGTTATACTAGTCAGGGGAAGGAAACATAATTTACCAAAGTTGCAGTGCATTCGACAGGCGTGGTTAACCTTGAAGAAATTACGCAAATACCTCATACATAATGAGAAATTTCCCAAATTTCTCGATGTAAAAATTGAGCTTGTTAAAATTATTGAGGGAGATTGCTTAGCTTCAAAAATTTTACTAATTAATTGAAGAGAATTTTATTCGTTTCTTGTTGGATTTTGATATTGCTGTTCAGATGGCCAATCACCTAGGATTAGTTTAGGATGGAAAGTTAAATTAAAATTGTGAACTGTAGTATTGTTAGACAAATTTGAATGCTTATTTTACCATTTTAGTAACATAAGCGTTCTATGAAACAATGAATTATTTTTTGCAAATAGCCATAAAATAGCACATTTACACGTTATTGATTTGCATATAAAAAAATCTAGATGAAGCCATAAGAAACCAGTTAGATATAGAATACCTACTTGGTTTTATTAAGTCCAGAGATAGAAATTCCTCAACGATGGTCGTGGAATAATACCAATGTCAAGGAGAACCATTATGGAGTCAAGATTTCGAGTTTTATATACGTTCTGACCCCGGTCGTCACATCAAAAGAAAGTTTACGGAAGATGTGTTAAATTTACATTCGATGGCGGATTAAAGATTAATGTGGACTAGTTGGCCGGAGCTGTGCTTGGGTTGAAAGGTTAATTTACATATAGATGAACACAGAACAGGTGATGCCTGCAGTCTGGGTCAGTGGGAAGTGGCGCAACTATGCTTTATTGGTTTACATACACACATACCTACATAATAAAGAGGATGATGTTTTTATTAGCAAGTTTACTTTAGGCTATTTTATTATTGAATTTTACCACGGTATATTTTGTTTGTTTGAGACATTAATTTCTTGTATTTAGGAAATGATTCAGATTATTGTTTTAGTCGTAGTAGTTATTGATTTAAGTGAACCTTCAGGATATTTATCTTAAGAAATACAGAGTAACACCCGGTTTCTGAAAGGCTTGTCAACGCTAAAATTAACTAATCTCCTGTTAAATCTCTTGTCAAGTCATCTGATTGGTTGTTGATAATTCAGTCAAACAATCAGATGACTTGACAAGAGATTAAATTGATTTTAACATTGATCGGCCTTTCGGAAACCGGGTGTAAATTTATCTACGCTCTAATTGAGGTAGCGAGTGACGGGTTATTTATTTTATTTCCAATTACAACAGGTAATAATCGACACAACGCAATTTTATACATACAGTACAATATTTTACACAGACTGCTACCCAAGCGTAATCACACAGCATGGTTAGCTCCGAATTGTAATTTTTTCAACATACATATAACACAACTTAATATAGCACATCAACTATGAAAAAGCTAGTATAGCGTCCAAAACGTCCATTGTCGCAGAAACATAACACTTACTACATTAATATAAAATCTGTTATATCCTACAACTTAAACACGGAACTGACTGAGAAATATAACATATTCATTCTCGTTATTCGATAACCAGTAATAATAGTATACAATACACGAGTACTAAGGCAGCTTAGTGGCAAGGTTACGTGGGTAAACGAAGACATACGCAATTCTTTGTAAGTACATAGTTAAGAAGATTAGTGTAATGTTCTGGCACATCTCACATGAGCCTTTTAACATCAAGCTAGTAAGCTGTTAACAAAATATCTTCATCGTGTGAATATCGATTCTTTTGTTTTACTAACTAGCCTTCTTTTTTGAGGAGAAAAAATCATAAAATGACTTCTCTTTACTAAGGTATGGCGAGTTCTGGAGTGTCAGATTCCTACTGACTAAAAACGAGGCCGCGGTACCTTAATGTGCTTAGTCCGCAACCCCGGTTCAATAACCTCCTGAATTTAAGACAAATGTGACTTAATGTAAGATGAACGATTGACTAGAAATGACAATTTACGAGGTTGATTCGGTAATTTATGTCAAAACAAATCACTTCAGAATGTCTGAATCGATACTGACTAAAAACCACCCTGTTCATCCTTCTCCTGCTCCTTTTTCGGCTCGAGAGGTCGCGGTCCATTACTGGGCTTACACTGGCAATCCCTACTGGACATCGGTCCTAATGGGCTCCATCTGAGGTGTTTTGGTGGCGCTTAGCTACCCTCGGGTACAGGTGAGTACACGTTAGAATTTTAGAAGCGTCAGTAAACAAATACTTACAAATACTCCTTTTTCATAAGGAAAAACGGAGAAGAAAATCCTTTTTCTATGAATTCCGAAAATTTTTCCCGGTATACGACAAATGGCTCATCATCTATTATGTACCTTTCCAAAATTAGATCGAGAACAGTAACAAGTCTTTAGAATTTTTCATGAACAGTCACCATTACAAAATACCGGTAAAATTACGTTATTCTATTGACTTTTTTGCATGATACACCAAATTTTTGCGATCGCGATTTCTGAAGTCCGTTCTTGTTTAATCTCTTAAACTTTTCCAAGCTACTGATTGCTCGTAATGACTATCATAGCACTGAATCAACTCAGTTCTCCATTACTCGTTTATAAAATGGCAAGTCATCGTCATTATTTTTAACTTTATTGCCGTTGCTATTTGGAGTTTCAAGACAATACTGTCTTTCATACAAACCACATGGGCTATCTTTTAAACAATCATCGTTTCTTTTATCTTTTGGACACGGACGAAAATAAGCAACTTATATATGAAGGCACCGGGGGGTTGGTAGAAATATCAACATCCCGATCATCGTCTTCACAGTCCATCGCAGGGCGTAGGATTTTTTAATCAGACCGAATAAATTACAAAAAACCCGGACGTCGGCGAACCGTCTCCTATGACAGTCTCAGCGCTCGCTCTCCACCATAATGCGCACGCAGAACTGTCAGTTTGACGTTCCGCCAGAGTACTATTCATTGTACCCTCGTCCGATGAATTGTGATAAAACCTACTTCAAAATTCAATTTAAATAATCGACACTCCGACATATACATAAACGTTCTAGAAGCCTATAGAAGGAACGATACTTTATGGTTTCCACAAAAACTAACCATTATATTGATTACCATAACTGAATAAGGTAACATATGTTACAAAACTTCTTATTTAAAACAAAACATTTTAATAGAATACAGTTTTCCTTCAAAATATTACGAACAATGTAACGATTCGATTTGTTTACATTCTTTTTTACATACACCAGAACATCAAGCTTGATATTCATTCATCCTTTACCAAATGAAATAAGCGAAAAGGTTTTGTATACCTTCGATTATATGGTATTATTTTCTTATTTCAAAATTATCAACCAATGTTTACATATCTCAGAATACAGAACAAACCAGAAGCCGCGTTCACTCATAATTACATGTCGTCAAATGTGTCCAAAAACAATACGTCAATCCCCCCGCCAGCCGCACTTCCCACCCGCGTAGTGTTGCCGACAGTGGAACAATTCCCTTAGTTTGGGGTAATTTTACAACAGGAGGGTAAGATACAAGTAAACCCAACAAAATAGGTAAACTTACGATAAATGCAACAGACTAGTTGTTCACACATTTCATAGAGGTAGCATAAAAGTTGACGATTTCTGGATTTGTTAATTTTAGTTACACCTACTATACACAACAAATAAAATAAAGCTTCAATAAGTACGAAGGTTTTATTGCGTTCCCTTTTGCTGGTTTAGTTTTTTATATGTATTGTCTTTAGACTCGGAACTAAAGATTAGAAGTCTACTTACTTTACTTAGTTCCTGAGATTTGCGCATTGTAGCAAACAAACAAACAAACAATCTTAGTAGGATATGCTGTTTTCAAACTACCTTTGTCATAAATATATCTCTTCAAAGTGAATTGAGCAAACTATGCTCTGGCTAGATGGTTTCCAAAATTAATCTAACCGTGCCCTTTGTTTTTATTTGTATTTATTTTTTTGTCAGGGAAATTAATATGACATAGGCTCCATAATGGACTAAATTATAACCCACAACAAATAAATAAGTGGGTAAAATTTTCACCAAAAATGACAACACTCACAAAATGGCCGCATCATTTTCATAGAAAAATAAATCGATAAAAAAAATTCAATAATTAATTAAATACACTATTGCAGTCGATGCTTGCAGATGAAATGTAATCTTATCCACTTTTTTCGTAATTCCAGTCGCATTTTTACTCGTAGTAACAACACAAGACGGCATAATGAAATTAAAATTGATACTCGTAAATACGTCACGACATGCCACGTGCCAAAATTGACTAATCGTAGAAATTTCATACTATTCTAGTTGAGAATGGTTTTAGTTGCGTCAGTTTGAAGCGCGATGACGCCTTCTGGTTTGTTCTGTATTCTGAGTTACATATAGAGTTCACATTCTTCAACAATAGTATACCGTGAAAGCGCGGTTGATACTAAGAAGATGCTTTTGTGATTATATTCCGTAATTATCTAAGAGCAATTTTTAAGGATCAATATTGTGTACGCGGATGTCACGTAGTTTTACAGTAAAAGGCCTGAAAACTTCACTTTAAAAAATAGGTGTAAGTATGAAGAAGTCTTCATATTTTTTTGTAATTAATAAGACTACTAGAAACTTCTACTGTGTTTAAAAGTTATCATATTCTAAAAAAAGGAAGAGGTTTCTCAACTCAGCCGAATATATTTACCATATTTACAATTTCATACAATACACCATTAAGTGTATTTCTAAATAAATACCCACATCGCACCATGTTGAAAAAACAACAAATTCTTCACGATTCTAAGACATAACGAGAGGAGTTAAAACTCAATTTTCCACTGACCTTTGATTGGTGGTAATTTCACGAGCTCCTGGTTGTGATTGTGGACGTTGAACCTGCTGGAGCCATGTCTTCGAGGCTGGCCGTTCCAGCCGGGGGGTCGGGGCCCTTCAGCCGATCTTGGCACAATGGGTGCTGGAGGAGGTGGCCCTGATGCGAGCGCTGACAGCTGTTTCTCTGGTCGAGTCTGGAGATGAGAGAAAATGGTTAATAACATTACATACGTAGTGATCAATCAAGGTAAGTAAATAAAAACGGATATAGGACAGAAATTCAAACTTGTATTGTATTATACTTTAAAGCAAATCTTTTTTAACCAATAGGCAGTTCAGTAACCAATCCATTATTACTGTCTCTGTGCAGCATCGATTTTTCATTCCTAACATACATCATCATGTATCAAAACTTAGCTGATGACCATCGAGACGTAAATTTGGAGTAAAATAAGAGCTGTTATTTCACTAATCTGACAAAAGTAAAACACGAAATTTTGGATAAAACTTGCTTTATGTAGTAAATTAGAAAATTATCAAATGATTTTATAGACACAGAGTATATTTCAAATTCGTTCTTTAGGGTTGATTTTACAATGGTTAGATAAAAGTTATCTGGGGAATAATTATGTTGCTGTCGCAGTCAGAATGTTTGTATAAGACAGTGACAGCAACAATATTATTCTTGAGATAACATTTATCTGACTATTGAAAAATCAGTCCTAAATCAAATTTCTAAACATAAAATATTTCCTAAAACACCTCATCTGTAGCTAGATCCAGCTAAAATTAGTTTTCGCACTCTAAATTTAATATTCAGAAAGGAAGCATTTAATTTATTATGCTGAAATAATTTACAGCTCCTTGCTAATTAATTCCTTCAATACTCTTAACCTTGAGCAGTTCACTAGACTTAGCATCCTCGTGTTATTTAATATTTAAATACTGATAATATAATCTGAAGTTAATGTTTGCAAAAAATATAAAGTAAACGGAATGACCTTATAGAAAGTATTAACGACATACGAATATAAACTTTCACATTTTTTTAATAATATGGGCCTGATCCACACTCGTCTACAATATTTAATTAAATCGCGGTTAGCTTAAATTATACGTATCCCATACAAAATAAATTAAATCAAACGTGAATAAGAATAAGAACTTTGATATTGAAACAAACTTTGATTTTGACGTTCAAAAGTGCCTGTTAAGGTCTAATTGGAATAAATGACTTTTGACTTTTTTTTTGAACCCTACCACTAGAAAAAAATAACTAAATTCCTCAAATCTCAAGCGAACGCCTGACGTTCGCGCGTGTTCTTCTATGTGTCTCGAATTACCAAGATTTAAAGGTTAAAATACAAAAAAATCTAAACTTAAGTAATATTATAAAGCTGAACAGTTCGCTTGAACGCCTTAATCTCCGGAACTACTGGATTGAATTGAACAATTGTTTTTCAGTTGTATAGTAAGTATTAAAAAAAAAATACGCTACAACTAATAAAAGCCTAGCAGCGAGTGGAATCGCGCGGCAGTAACTAGTCTGTCATAAAAGCAGTCTACCTGGTTATAACAAATTCTAAGCAGAGAAGAATTTTAATATTACTTAATATTTTTTTCATTGTTGAATGCTCAATAGTTTTACTTTCAAGTTCCATAATATCGTAGTGGAATGCGAATGCTATGAAGCCTGGATTGTCGGTTGATCGGTTCGTGCTTACCACTTAGTCCTTGAAGAACTCAAGGTTTCTTGGAATGGAAGAAAAATCGAAGATCGAGGTTAATACTAGTATGAAATTTAAATTCGATTTTAAAATTCCTGAAGAACATGGTTCAGTTACTTGTTAAGATATTCAGTTCGTTCTGATATTGATACTAAAGACCCTCACCAGCTTCGCAAAGTTATAACGCTGATAGTCATGTTTTCCACTATATAATGAGTGTTGATATATGTACATATAAAACTTCGTCTTCAACCACACAATCTTTTAAAAAAATTGCATCAAAATCCATTGCGTAGGTAAGCACACATAGGGATACAGTGACAGAGAAAGCGACTTTGTTTTATACTATGTAGTGATGATTATTGACATTTACGACGTCAGCTGTGGGTTACGCGCAACAGTATTCTGTTGGGCCGGCTCAGAGCAGAAGATAGCGACCACCAAGTACAAACTCCTCCTTTTTAGTCATTAAGATTCCGTGGTATTAGGTATTCTATGGTTTTAGCCCCTCAAAAAAGATCGCGTAATTTATGCTTTAAACAAAATCGTGTAAAACAAACGTGAATGTAAAGCGGTTGAAAAATAGACTCAATGTCAATGCTATTGTGGAAGGAAACACACAGATACATACTGCACTGCATCCATATAACATTGACAGACAGACAGACCTTTTATTGTTTGAGCTTGTTTTATTCAGGACTCCGTCTATTTCCTTGGGGAACCTTGGCTATCTAGTATTCTGGTATAAGCTGGAGGTGTGTTCTATTTATAGAAAGGTAAATTGTTTATTTTACGATAAGTTTGCTGGGCGAGGGTTTTTGACTTCAGCCCATGATAATAGGTAATTATAGGTAGGTAAGTAGGTATAGGGTAACAGTATATATAATTTTTTCACACAATATTTTTATTTAAATGCATCAATCTAACGCAGTTAGACAAACTGCGTTTGTTTAAGAACACAGAGTAATAATTTACGTAATGACGACCTAGTTATGTAATTTTTACAGTAAAATGGTAAACATAATTTACATACTATGTATAGTCAAGAATATAGACACCACAATCGTGCTGATTTACAAAAACATTTACAATAAAATGAAAAAAGAAACTTAATGTTTAATTTAGCCTGTTCCACATCTCTGATATGTCAAGAGTTTTTAATGCCTAACTTTAAAATACGAACTTTCCCCTAAAATTTCAATAGTTTCAAATAGCGTTTCCGCATAGAACATGAAATACAAATACGTTAACTGCAATAGCAAATGTAAAAAAAAACATAAAATTTTAAATGTCAGAAGTAACAAATGGAATACCATTTAAAAAAACGTGCACAGACTTCAGGATGCGCATGAGCAGATGCGTAGTGGGTGTGCCTCGCAAATACAGTAAACATTAACGTTTTCTGGAAAACTCTCTAGTGTAACAAAACGTTAAATTATTTACGAGACTTACTTACACAAAAGGTTTATTTAACGATGCAACCGATTGTATGTATTGACTAACTAACATACGAGCACAAAAACATAATAATTGTACTCTATACTGAGTGCCTAGCACGAATGACTATCGTAATCGTAACGTTAACGTATCGAGACGTCGATACTTCATGTGACGAAAACGGAATGTCGCAGCACGAAGCCTATCGTATCGTCTAGCGAGAGCTCGAATCGAATTCGTTAGTGACGTCATGCTAATGTAAGCTAGAGAAGCACCCAAGTGAACGAATTGAATGAATTCTTGAACATAATTTAACATAATGATTTCGTCTGAAAACTAAAATTAATTTTAAACATATTTCAACCTTCGTCTACACCTTTTATGGTATTATATTTAAATGAAAAAATATTAATTACGTGAAATAATTCTTAAAACGAGTCAAGAAGTATATAAAATGACTTTATCTATGAAAAAAATATTATTTGGTTATTTAAATTTTGTAACATAATTTACGATTTCCGAACGTTCTTTTGACAAAGGTGACGTTTGACGGCTATTGACGTATTGTTTTATAACAAACAAAACAAAGAATGTAGATAATTATGCGGCTATCTTATTATGCGGTTAGTTTAAATTTATTTTAAAATGAGGAGGACTCGGCTCCAATACGAATTAATGGTGGATTTCATGGAATATGCCAGTGACAAGCAGCGAGCCTTCAGTGTTCCGACCACTCCGCAGTACCCATGAAGCCAGCCGTTCACCGACACCACCAGTCCCGACCAGTCGCCAATCCTCCATTAGAAAAGGAATGCTAGAAGCCTCGACCGAAAACAAAAATGTAAAGGGAGTTTAATCAAATTGTGTTTAGAGAATGATAAGAAACCTAGGGAGTTTGCTAGGGAGCGTGAGGAAACATATGATATAATGGAACAAGAGCGTTTGGAATTACGACGAGAAGAATGAAGAGTAAGACAGAGAGATGCAGAGCTCCTTTTACAGGCTCAGTGGCTGGAACTTTTGAGAGAGGCAAAAAATGAATTAAAATATAATCTAGTTAAAAAGATGATTAATGTATATTTACATATTTTAATTTAATTTTAATGTATATTACTACATTTTGGAATGAGGAAAGATTATGTTAGAATTGAATTTAAAATGTCTCACTATAGTTACCTATTATAAAAACATAGGTAAGAAGTTTTTAAGTTAGATTAGTGTGTAAGATGTTTTGGAAATGTATAATAATAAAACACTTGGGTCATCTGTGTAGTATATTTATTTGCTGTACCAGAATATTACTTAAAGCCCTTTCACTTATCAAATCATCGCTTCTATCATTTTCATGTCTCATATCAGAAGATGAGGTATGAGACAAGTCTTGATGTTCAGCTGTTGTTGTATCTACCTGTGGCTCAGGAAAATTGAAATTTATGACCAAATTATGCAATACGCAGCAAGCCGTTGTCAAGCACATTTTTCAGGAGCATAATTCAGAGTGCGGTCTTTGCACAAGCATCACCTCTTCTTCTTTTACCGCAGTATATAGTGGCCCGGAGTTCCCTCTACCGCATCCAAAATGAGTAGGCCTCATTAGCCATGGTCGCTGTGGGTAGCCAGAATCACCTGTAAAAAAATACTTATTAGAAAACCTAATTTATACTAGCTACTTCCTCGCGGTTTCACCCGCTGCTCGACTCCTATTGATTTCATTTTAGCATTATAAGGTGAGTTTTTTGTTGGAGTTGCTCACAGAAGTACTTGAAGGCTTCTTTATTTAGGCGGTACCTAGTATTTCTAAACTACGTTTCAGTGATATCCATTGGATTAGATATCTTTCTGAATTTAGCTCGGCACACGATTTCTTTAGAATAATCAGTTAATTCGTATTATTTTCTTGAATACATATGTCTATATTAAGTGAAACATAACTTGAATAGGTAGGTACTTAGGTACTTACGAAGTTTCTCTTGACTCTTCATCTCCAAGTAAAATAGCCACAAATAAACTATTTCTCCAACTTGGTTCGTACAGCGGCGGTTTTGCATGATGTTATACTCGTAAAGAATACTCACAAACCTTATAATATATTATTTAAAACACGATTGAAATATTTCGAAACCTTTCTCACCGTCAAATTCTTAGTGACAAATGTTTCGACAGTTTTCGATAGCCAGCCTTCGAAACTTACGTTACTATACGTCAAAAGATCGTTCGTGCTTCCAATTTGTGTCAAAATGTTCTAAGTTTCGATAGCAACACGATACGATTACTATACGATAGTTGTCAAAATCATTCGTGCTTGCGATTTTTAGTTCCTTTTACGCACGGTAGGGGCGCTGTACAAATCCCATAGAAAATGCTTTCGATCTCGATACGAATACTTTCTCGATAATGTTCGTGCTAGGCACACTGAAGGTAATTCCCCAAGAGAGAAAAAGCCTAACCATTTTCCCAAGGTTGTTTAAGTACCAATAAAAACTAAAATACAATCACGAAAGCAAAACCCAATAAATAAAAAGAAATTAATTCTACTACTTCAAATACCCACAAGACAAAATCGATTTTCTTAAATAAATTATGAAAAGAGCTACGTGGGAGGCACAGAAACAATTTGAACAGCCAATCAAATATAATAATACAATGTCAAGGTTGATGTAGAAATTACACAATCGATACACGTCTAGTTCGATAACTTTACGGTTTAGGTTAACACAGAAATAGAGCCTCAAAAGGGATGGTGTTTCTTTTTGTCACGGGAAAATCATCAAATGACTTCTCCCGCCCAGTTTAAGGCGAGAGTGTTAAGACTCTTACTGACTAAAAACACCCGTTCCTTCTCCTGCTCTGGGCCGAGGCCGCGGTGCCTCATTGCGCTTACCCCGCAACCTCAGCTGAACATCAGCCCTATAGGGCTCCGTCTGTGGTGGTCTATTGCTCTTTGAAGCGCGCGCGGAACGGTCTACACAACGTACACTCGGGTCTGGTTCAGGCCGGGCGGCGGCGAGCTACCCTCACTCGCAGTCCGCAGACCCGCGACCTGTGATCGTCTCTCGAAAAGGGCTGATGTTAAGTTAGGGAAATGGGTGCAAGCACAATAGTGTACCGCAGCCCAGGTATGGAGCAGGAGAAGGAACGAGATGGCTTTAAGTCAGTAAGAGTCAGACACTCCTGGCTTCACCAAGGGCGAAAAAAGTCAATTCCCTCCCTAAAAAAAGGTCTGTATTCTACATAAGCGAAATGTGCCAATTTATTTGCGACATTAAGACACGTTGTCATAAAATTGTCGGATAACGTGTGTATATATCATTTTCCTGGATAGATTTAGATAAATCTATCCAGGAAAATGATATATCTATAGCAAATGCCATTTGTCTTCATTGTTTGGTTGAAAGCACGAGGAGTTACAACGTTGGAGTCCGACAACTTTACTGTGCTCTAGGGATGCACTTTTAAGACACTATCTGTAAATGTACTCTGCAAAATCCCGTTTCTCGGCAGCTATATTATAATATCTAGACAGGGATAGTCTTCAAAGTAAATAAAGCAGTCTGGTTGTGTGTGTATGTTCAAAGTCCTTCAATTTTTAGATAGAATTCAAGCGTATCAAATTATACCGATGCGGCTTTTGCACCGTTTTGGACGATCTGCTTTGAAGCGGTTACTAAGATAACGCTTTTACCTATTGTTTTTGTTAGACGAAGAAATTTCTCAGAAGTTAACTGAAAATCTTTAGTTAGATTTCAGACTTTTTTTATGAAACCGGATGTGGTATCTTTTGGCTAACTGTATTTAGAATCTTAATTATAGACGGATAACGAGCTTGCTTGAAAATTTATAAAAAGAAGAATTTTCGTTTGTTTGTTAACAAGACGTGAAATCAATGATAATAATTGCTCGGGTTTGTACCGGATAACATTGATTGAATAATTACAAATATCATGACTTTCAATGTTGTTCAGGATGTTTGCGGTTTTCCGACAAACAAACTTATAATTCCAAATCAAATATAACATCTGCCTAACTTCTAGCTTCATTACGCTTTTCGAGTTATCAATATTTTTTCAAATAGCACCCATCGCATAAAATTCTTTACAAGTTGAAACGACAATTCCGTTCAAAAGTTCGAAACGTACATGAGAAAGTTAAATGGTGACATTTCTTTCTTGAATATTAACTTTTACTTGCAGACTTATTTACCGTCGGTATTTTAAAAGAAATACCACGTAAGTACATACATAAAAGTTTTGCAAAAGTAAAATGACCCTTTCTTTTTCTTTGGGAGTCGTGAAAGGTTGGTAATTTGACACTGAAGATAATATAAGGTATGCGTAGATAGAATTATGACCTTGAACTACGCCAGAAAACTGTACTGAGCCATATTTTTGAAGCGGATAACGCTAATGAAATATTTGCTAGCTATTAAACGGAGCTAAATTAGGAAACTGTTTCCATAAAGTTTATGATTATGTGCGATACAAACCAGACTGCTTTATTTACTTTGAAGACTATCCCTGTCTAGATATTATAATATAGCTGCCGAGAAACGGGATTTTGCAGAGTACATTTACAGATAGTGTCTTAAAAGTGCATCCCTAGAGCACAGTAAAGTTGTCGGACTCCAACGTTGTAACTCCTCGTGCTTTCAACCAAACAATGAAGACAAATGGCATTTGCTATAGATATATCATTTTCCTGGATAGATTTAGATAAATCTATAGATAAATCTGGCGTAGTTCAAGGTCATAATTCTATCTACGCATACCTTATATTATCTTCAGTGTCAAATTACCAACCTTTCACGACTCCCAAAGAAAAAGAAAGGGTCATTTTACTTTTGCAAAACTTTTATGTATGTACTTACGTGGTATTTCTTTTAAAATACCGACGGTAAATAAGTCTGCAAGTAAAAGTTAATATTCAAGAAAGAAATGTCACCATTTAACTTTCTCATGTACGTTTCGAACTTTTGAACGGAATTGTCGTTTCAACTTGTAAAGAATTTTATGCGATGGGTGCTATTTGAAAAAATATTGATAACTCGAAAAGCGTAATGAAGCTAGAAGTTAGGCAGATGTTATATTTGATTTGGAATTATAAGTTTGTTTGTCGGAAAACCGCAAACATCCTGAACAACATTGAAAGTCATGATATTTGTAATTATTCAATCAATGTTATCCGGTACAAACCCGAGCAATTATTATCATTGATTTCACGTCTTGTTAACAAACAAACGAAAATTCTTCTTTTTATAAATTTTCAAGCAAGCTCGTTATCCGTCTATAATTAAGATTCTAAATACAGTTAGCCAAAAGATACCACATCCGGTTTCATAAAAAAAGTCTGAAATCTAACTAAAGATTTTCAGTTAACTTCTGAGAAATTTCTTCGTCTAACAAAAACAATAGGTAAAAGCGTTATCTTAGTAACCGCTTCAAAGCAGATCGTCCAAGACGGTGCAAAAACCACATCGGTATAATTTGATACACTTGAATCTATCTAGAAATTGAAAGACGTTCAGATAAATGTATTTTTATACTGCTACAGTTCTCGAATGCCCTTGCACTTGACGCATCAATGACGATTGACAATGCATGTGTGTCTAAGTCCACCAATGAGCATGTGGGACTGTGTAGGTATCATTGAAATATAGCAAACAGTCGAACATCGATAGCAAAACTATGAAACAATAGATATTTATAGACTCAAATGGATTGGAAATGTGAAATTTTATCATGCACATAACCGTTGGGGTCGTCTGTCTGAAGTTGAAGATTTATAAGTCTACTTTTTTATTATACTTGCTATGGTTATGTCATTGGTTTCGTGTAAAGGCCAACCTGGTTCAGTATAACATGATATACCTACCACAATATAAATATGTTTTACATATTACAGTAGCAAAGAAGAAGAACAAAGAGTTTTATCAGCAAAAAAGCAAAGAATACTATTGTATAGTATCGATGTCTGTGGGTCATATCCGGATACAGAATCTTAAGAGCAAAATTCACGTCACTATATATTTATTAATTAATCATTTAAGACAAGTCAACAAAAAGTTTCACTTCTTCGAGGAAAAAAACGTCTTAATAATAATTGGTTAGTTTACGATCGATCTTCTAAAAAATCTCGAAGCGAAGTGTTCCGTTGGGTATGTAAAGCGAATAGTAAGACGGTAGACGTCTCGGGTCGATGACGTAGAAGAACCCCCGTTACTTATAGAGCGATATTAAAGTATATTAAGAATATCAGGCCAGATTCTAACTTTGAAATGTTTTTCTTCGCTGAACAAGCCATATAGAAAGCATATTTTTCTATTTCGAGTTTTAGACGTTATAAAAATTGTTGTAACATTTAAATGTTCCGAAAATTCCTAATTATCAATGCAGTGTCAATTGTGCTTTGCACTTGAACTTGATATTGTCACATTCATGTTGATTTTAATATTGACTATTCATAAGGAGCGTTATATGTGCGCTACTTAGCGTATTTATATGAGAATATTTTGGCAACTCTGTATATTTTTGGACATCAAAGCTTACCGTGACGGGTGAGCGGTTTCGGCGCCTCCGAAACATCGAGGAAAGAGAGTGGCTAGTCAGGTTGGCTGACGATATAGGAGACACCAACATTTTGCACTTTATCCGACACTATCACACACACTCGAACCGAAACATTCCCGTTATCACTGGTTTAGCGAGTACGCACTGAACTGTAGCTATCGGTTACAATACTGTGTGTTAAAGATAAAATTCTGAAACGTTAATTTTCCCGTCAAACGAAGCTGTACAAACATGAAAGCACACAGACGAGCTAAAGCACAATGAATCCGCTTTGTGATTCGAAGAACAATAAACTTTTACTATCATGCCACATAAAAAGTTTCACTGCAGTGCGCAGTAGTTCGTATTTTGCGAGAACCAGCGAACCTATCACTTTTCTTGCTTTGCTCAAAACACGGCGAACTTTCTCTGCAAGTTTACCATATGCGAGTCATATCCGAACGTCGATATGTCAACACACAAGGAAGAAAACAAAAAAAACACGAATTAAATATGGAAAGTATTGCACAAGTTTGGCAGAAAGCATTCGCGGCCGGCGTACAATTTAGAACCATATCGGTAACGTTTCTAGACTCACTAAGAAATAAGAATCAATATCAAAGAGTAGATTGAAAAGTTTACAAGGTGAAGAGTTTTCTGGAATAGCGTCAAGACACCAAACCTCGTTAGTGAGACGATCCGGTGGCAGTAACTCGATCCAGAGCGCGCAATCTACTGCATAAATTAACTTTGTAGCCCACTTCGTTTAAATTCTTTAAACATTTTGTTGGCCTTATCTGTTATTAGTAAATTATGTGATATCACTGCGGTGTGCTAAAATTATGTGGGGTATTAAAGTGCAATTAAATTCGTCCTGTTTATTTTAGGCTTGGAAATATAACGGGGGATTAAACACAAGGTAATATACGGCAGCAAATTCAGACACACTCGTAAATTTTGTGTAAGCGTGTACACAGAAGCGTTCACGTCGCGAAACTAATCGGACAGGAATCAGATTTCTAAATACTATTGTGTATTGTCGAATTACAAACGATTTCCTACAATTAAACGGCAAATTGGCGCAACTTATGTTACGTTATCTATAAAAGCGATGACCTGGATGCATTTTTAGCGAATCGTTATTTAGTAACTAATAGGTAAATAGATACCTACGTCTTTTTTTAATTGGTTCAATAAGCCGACATATAGGAATGCTAATTGCAGAAGTAATTTTTTGGCACTGTTATACAGCAGTTTTCTCGTAATTCTAGAAATACTCTTCAAAAGTCGTAATTTTCTTTGGCTCGCGTTGTCATTGGTCATATTAGAGGAATACTAAATGACTATAAATACTGTAGCAAATAAAATATACCAACGACTTACAACTTTTGTTTTATAATAATCGTAACTAATACGGCTATTGTTAAATTTTGAGGCGTTCGTTAGTTGTCAATGCCGAAGACCGAATCTGAATTGGTAATGGGGTGGAATTATCGTTGCAATATTAAGAAGGGGACGCTCCTACAAGACGACACAAGAAATAGATACAACATCACTGTTACAGCATTTGTTTAAATACAATGAAAAGAAAGTTTCTGTCCATTTTATTGGCATATTCATCATTAGAATGTAGCTACGTCAATATACTTCAACAAATTAGTTATAAATGTTAATACTTTCTAATAAAGTGTAAAATTTATTGTACCTACACATTCCAAATCTTAGACCTGAATTCGTTTATTTACATATTTATAAGCAATGACTAGTTTACTCACAAAGCGACTCTCAATCTGTAAGATTTTCGGTGACAGAATAAAATCTATGCCTGTTAACACGTTTAAGTGTGGGAGATCCAAGCTTCGGCACGAATGGGTCGGCTCGACCGGAGTGATACCACGGCCTCACAGAATACCGACGTCAAACAACTACAGCGTTGTGTTTCGCCGTGTGAGTGAGGTTACCGGAGACCCAATCCTTCCCCTCCCCCGATCCCTCCCAATCCCCAAATCTTCAAATCTCTCTAATAGGTCGGCAACACACTCGTTACTCCTCCGTTACGGGTGTCCATGGGCGGCGCTGATTACTTACCATCAGGTAATCCGTCTGCCTGTTCGTTTGCCGACGTATTCAATTAAAAAAAACAATTCCGTATAAGGAAGATCAAATAGGTACAGATATATTCACAACTAGCTACTCTCGCGCGGTTTCACTCACTGCTCTGCTCCATTTGATCGTAGTGTTTTAGCCTGTAGCACTCAGAAACATTGTAGCTATCTATCAGTGAAAGAATTTCGGCAATCCGACCAGCGAGCGGTTCCAAGGATTACCCCCTACATACAAACCTTCAAATTTTACTTCTGTAATATTAGTATAGATAAAATAGACTTACTACTTCCAAGATCAAAAGCATATGAAACAGCCAAAATTCCTAGAATAAAAACTCTCTCTCTTTCTAAATTTCTTCCAGAAAGATAAAAATTACAACATCCGTATAATGATATGAGCTAAAAATCTCCAACTTTAAATAAACCAGATGACCTGCGCAAACGCAATGAACGTCAGTGAAGCGCCCACATGAAATAGAGAAAGCAAACAAAGATGCGATGCTCCTATAAATAGTCAATCTTGGATCATTTTCTTGTAAATCCGGATAGAGTAAACAGACTGAACTTGTGTTAATTGAACAAGTATGTACCTACTAGAATGTCATTGTGTATTGTGGAATATTCCTTAACACGTTTTGGGTCCAAAAATGTATTATGAAGTATTTTTTGTGTGATTTGTCGGCAAACGAGCTTAGAGATTACCCGATGGTAAGCAATCAGCGCCGCCCATGGACAGGTTTTGGTTTAGGGATTTGGAGATTTAGGGATTGAGGGAGGGGGGCGGGATTGGGCCGGTAACCTCACTCACACGGCGAAACACAACATTATTATTTTATGTTTTTACCTTTTTTATGGAATAGGAGGCATACGACCAGACGGATCACCTGATTGTAAGTGATCGGCGCTGCCCATGGACACCTGCAGCACCAGAGCAATCACAGGTGCGTTGCTGGCATTTAAAAAAGGAGTACCCTCATTTTTTGAATGTTTGAAGGTGGTATCGGTTAGGGGCTACCGCCGCCGGGAGATCATTCCAAATTTTTGCTGTGCGGAGCAGAAAGTCGCGTGAACCGAGACTTTACTGAGTTAATTCATAATGTTCGTACGCCGCTTAAATTTGGCGCTTCTCCTTTCTTTTTGGGAGATCCACACCCAAGTGTTTGAAAGCCATGCTTCAGCGTGAATAAGCCGGGTCAACGGGAGGGATACCACATCCCGACTAGAATTCAGCGTTAAACAAAGCTTGCCTTGTGTTTCGCTGCTTGAGTGTGATTACCGGAGGCTTCATAATTATGGTTGATAAAAAGCGGTGCAACTAATCTAGTGGGGTTAATTTTGAGTTTTGCGTTCAAATTAGTTCCTCAACAAGAATTCTGAATCATTTAACAATACGTTAAATAGAAATTTTAAATTATCTGATTGAGTGCTTTGAAAGATGTTTGAGTTCAACGCAGATACATGCGGAATTACTGTAAAATATATTTAAAACACCACACTTTGGAAAACATAAACAAGGTATGTTTACTATGATAATATAACATTTACATATCTGCCTTCGCATAGATAACTTGGTTCAAGTACATAGATGAACGTGAATAAGATAAGGCCTTTCATTTTCCTACAGAGATATTGTTATTACTGTAAGCACACTAAGCGAATAACAATAAAATTTACATTTGCGATAAAATTACAAAATAAAGCGTAATTTTGTATCGGAGGAGAATATTTATTTATAATTTATTCGATGCGGCAACATTGAATATTCGCTGTTATAGCGGGAAGGCTTCAGAATGACAGGCGGATTAAAACGTCGGTTACTGGCTGGTAGCATATTTCCCGGGCTGTTTGTTATTGGCTACCGTGACGTACCAAGGCCACACACAACATGACGCCCTGTTAACAGTAATGGACAATTCATTAGCTTGATTGTAAACGCTTGTGGAACGCCATAAATATTTTGCAAGAAACACGAGTACGAAATTAATAACAAATTCTAAAAGTTAAAGACATTTCATTCAATCTAACGACATAAATTCGCCACATTTACAGGCGTAGGACGTAGCATCATTCAGTATTTTCATGTAAACAATGAAAACACAATTGATAATTTTAATATGTGGCCACGTAATGAAACATGAACTTGCACGAATTAACGAGGATACAAAATTAAATTTAGCAGAACGTGAGCGTAGTTCGGTATAAACGAGACATCGTTTAACACAGCTCAATATTTCAGACAATTCAATTTTGGACATGTGCCTATGTTTTGTTTACGATGGGAGAAACGATATTTATTACGTCGGATCTTAGGGAGAGCGATTCTCCCATTCTGTGCTCACAAACCGGATCGAAATTAGTCCCATATTCATCTTTAGGAGTATATTTCGAACGCTAGAAGTCGATTCTAGTTCCTAAACACGGGTTTATGGGCAGAATCTTTGAAAGCCAGCCAACTGGAACATGATATCCAGAATAACATGAATATGTAGCTAAAACATGTTAATGAACGTTCCCGCTAAACATGTCAAGTTTTTGAGGTTACTGACGCAACCACCAATGAAGGTCGAAGCGATACTTAATTGTGTTAATATAAAACAGATCTATCTACAATTATAGCGCACTCACGCGATAGTGAAAGTTGCGTCATGGAAACAGATAACAGAAATACTGACCACTTAGATGTACGAGAAAATTTGTATTAGATATTCCATAAGATTATCATAATAAGCGCATGAGTGGCACAGTTGCACGATGTGGAGAAATGTCTGCACGTTCGTCTTGAATGGACTATGGACAGGTGAAAGATGGACGAAATCTGTTGAAGCGAACCCGTTGGAGTAGGGTCGACTTGGATTGATTGGATTCGACGCCAACGTAGCGAACGAACCGGAGTGTCGCGTGTCCCATTCAGTATTTATATTCAAGAGCTTCCTCGAAGTTGATCGTCTTCATCTTATCTTACACTATTAAGTAAGAAGAAGCTAGTTTCAAGTAGAACACAATAGACCTCACAAGTAGAAAAAAAAAGATATAAAGTAGAGTTTAAGGTACCGTCAGTTGGAATTAAGTATTTAGTAAGGTAATTGGATAATTAACTTAGGCGAGAACAGACATAAAAACCTGTATTGTTAAACAGTTAAAAATAACTACACTTAATAAATATCAGCAGAAGTATTATCAATAAAAACAGCGACGTCGACATACATACAAAAGCGATGGAATTCCACAGATCTGCCAACGTAAACATTGCAAGTACACACGGAAAATCACAATAGTGGGTATGTACAGATGGGTAAAATTTTCAAATCACAACGGAATTATATGGAAATATTTCAGGGGAGGGTACCGGAACGCGTTTGCTCCCTCGCTCGCGTCACACGCACTGGTTCAGCTTTAGGAGATGCCAAATCCTCACGCAACACCTACATGCAAAGCAGAGCTATTTACATATCATTGATAAACAACCAATGCGCTATCACTGCGCAATAAGGTTCAGAATGCATCCGCATATTTTATATTTTTTGCGCGAGATCCAATTCAAATACTCGGTATTTTACAAGTTTAATGATGAAGATTGATGCGCAGATTTTCTTGTTAGTTTACATTGCGGTGAGTATACACAAATATGTATTTTGTAACAAAAACAAAATAAACAAATATTTGTCGGATGCAATATGATCATCATTACAAAAAGTCTTTTACTAAAATATATTTTTGTAATGTGAGGGACTTTTTCTGTATTCAATCAGGTGTTAATTAGAGAAAATGTTTGTCATCCAGCAACCCTGCCAACTCTGCCAAGTGCTTATGTTTCTAAAATTGTATAAATATTGAAGACAAAAATGTAAATAAGAATGCTCTTGGCCTGAAATGATAATCACTACATAGTATAAAATAAAGTCACTTACTCTGTCCCTATAACCAGTCATGGTATGCTCTAAAACTAAGGAATGGATTCTGATGCAGGTCTTTTTTAATAGATTTAGTGATTGGAGAGGAAGGTTTAAATGTATAATAATATCCCTTAAATAGTAAACAAATTAGTATCAGTATTGCACTGGTGCAGGTCATCATTTGTATATAAGGCATCACTAACTATTCTTGAAACAAAGGCAATTGTCCTATGATGAGAACAACTGTAGGGTAAGGAGCCATTTAAAAAGACTGTGTGAAGACCTGCAAGTCTAGTCTCATCTATCTTCCAATGGATTTTAATTTCCATATCCAAGGTGATATAAGTGTTAAAGTGTTTCCCTGAGAATCTTAAAAACCAATAGTTCCATTATGATCTGGTTCAATTTCTCAATTAATGAAAGGATGTCATTACTACTCACACATGATCCTTATCCCAAAAATAATATCAGCAGTGACATAATGACCTTGAAAAATGCACATAGTTCAGTAGGTAACAAAAACACCTATTTGAATGCAAAAACTTAAGTGTTTACTCAAACTAAGATGGAGATAACATTAAAATTATAATCTCTTAGAAATGCGCAGTTTGAATGTATTGTACAACCATCAATTTCTATACAAAACTGATCATTCAATTTTCATATGAATAGAGGCTCGGAGACCATTGTTGAGATGTTAACATGAATGCAGTATGATAATCAACTTGAATAGAACTGTAGATACATGGAGGAAATGCATTTATGATGCTACAGATGTAGAAGAGATAGGTAGCAAGTAATATATTATTTGTTTTCTACAAGATTATGTAGCTAACAGAATACAGTGTCTTGATTATAAAAGCTTTAAAGAAATATATGCCACAATTTACTTAAAAAATATACATATTTATTTAAGAGCAAACAAATAAGTAGGTTTTATACCTCACCATATTTTTTTCTTAATAGTGCATTAAAATATTGTTTCAGCGGTTTGATAGCAGTGATACCATGGCCTCACAGAAAACTGGTGTGAAACAACTACAGCTTTGTGACTGACATTACCGGAGGCCCAATCCCTACCCCAGTATTTTATATTTACAAATAATTGAAAACCTATCAACAAGACTTTATCACTTTATATTCTAATTTAAAGGAGACTTCAGTACTGATTTGAAAAAGTAGTTACATAGAAAAATTACACAATCATGACACATACATATGAAGAAAATTTGATAATGTGTCATATTTAAAAGATAATAGATTTGTTATCTTGTAAACAGCATTTTTTATTTATATTGTCATTTAGTATTTAAGTTTAATAAAGAACTGACAATCAGACAGATATTGCTACTTGACTTAAAAAAGTGACCACATTAGTCCATTTCTAATCAAAATAAAAACATATTTACTCTTGCACTTTAAGTACCAACAAGAGTAGCTTGCATAATTATGTGTAAACAATCAATTAAAATAACCTAAATTAATATTTGTATGATTACTCAACAACTAAGACACTTAATAATATCCACTAATTTTCCTGGACAAATTATGATTAGACACACACAAGGACTCATGCAAAGAAATCAAATCGAATAGGCGCTTTTTTAAGTTTTTAAGGAGGGAGAAGTCTTATCTAATGGCTTTCCTGTCCTAAGTGAGGCATATGTCAGACTTTGATTGAAAAAGAAATCACCCACCAAACGGCCACGGCTCATTAAGATTTACCTGCAATACTATTGCTTGTTCCTCATATTACATGTTCAAAAACATAACAACATCATCTAAACAGAAGTTCCTTGAGCAGAAATGCAAGCACTGTGCCTATAAAACACCAAATCAGCATTGCTGTGACTATCCTATGCATGTTTGTGTAAAGGGGCCTTACAGACTTTCAAATATTATGTAATACCTTCATAATTTCAGCCATAAATGGTCAGTGCTTAACATTTTATATAGGTATGCTGGTAAACAAGTAAATTCTATGACCATTGCTAGGTGTGCTCTGTTCCTGATCAATACAGAAACACCTTTGTTTGTGGTGCTAGCTTTAACCTTTCAAGTTTCAATTATGGTAATTCGAGATATAATAGCACAACAATAGGTGCGCAAATGTCTTCACTTGGAGTTTGATGAATTAATTCTCTTCAGTCAGGTTTGGATTACATTATCTGGAGACTCTAATAAGATTTTAGACTCTATGCTTCTATTATTGAATTTTCAACACAGTTTAACTGAAAAGGTCCTGTTCCACCTTCATATAAATGTGCTATAAACTTACTTATATGACATACAGTCTACAGAAATGATGTTGTCTTAATAACTATCCAGAAATTGTGAACTACCTAAGTCCTTAAAAAATGTTTATTGCTGGGCAAAGTCTAGTTGGATTACCAATCAATGAAGGCATGAAGTGTATAGTTTCATTAGCTTCCTGCATATTAGATATTTAAGGTTTATGAATTCAGTTGCTGTATGAAATTGCTTTCTTCCAACTGTTCACACTATTGAAGTCACTGGACGAGGCCTACATACAGGAGTACCTTTTAGCTGCCATGTTGAAAACATAATGCTCTACGAGTTCTAATTCATTATTGTGATTTACAAATAGTCATAAACATATGATATTTAATATTTAAGATGTTTGCCACAGAGCTATTAGTAAGTAGTATTCATCTGCTGCAGTGTCAAAGTACAGCTCAATGTCAATATTATTATTTTTATCATGCCACTTTATTCATTGCACTAGATCAGTTATTACCTTAAAGATCTACTAGCACAGATAATAATAAAAGTTACCATAAATTTCTTGAAAGAAGTGGTAGCTAAGGATATAGTGTTTTCCTCAATGGATTTAAAGGATACACAGCCTTGTGACTTTTTTTATTAATAAAAAGTACTAACTAATAAGATCTTGGACTATGATTTGAGTAAGTTTATGGAGTTAGATACAAAAATAACAGTTATGTTTAGCCAACGGAAAAGTGGTAGGAAATGTTTTAGCATCTCCTTTTATCCCATTAGGTAACCATGTAAAACCAAGGAGGTTAAATAGAAATAAGTTTGGAATCTTATCAAGAGACATGAAATTGCATTAGCAATTATGATTTAATATAGTTTACTTTCAAAAGCAAATGACTAGACATATGAGAATCATTTTCATTCTTATTTCACTGAGAATAGGAAATTGGTTTGCAATAAGAGGTAAATAGGATTGTTTAAAAAATTACTGTACTTAATTACTAACTACTATAGTTACTGTATTTTATCCTGTATGTTTAAAAAAAATATCTTATTGAGATCGAAGTCAATAAAACTAGTTTTATCCAATTTGTAGTTATAACAAGAAATATTCTACGTATAATTTACGATTCTAAGAGTTTTCTTAGCAGATTTTTTTCATTGCCTACGTTGTAAAACAGAAAACATCGGCTCTAACAACTCAAGTGCCAACGGGAAGATAATGTGATCTTGCAAATTACATTATAAACAACTTACCTCGGGCTCACTGTCGCCGTTTTTGTTTTTATCAATTTTAGTCTTCATCGCCTCCTGCGAACAACAGCTTCCACTGAAACCCTCACAACACACTCTAATTTGCTTCAACACACTAATATGCGGAGATTTTACACACGTAAATTATGCACCACCGCATACCATAAACGAACTGACTGACATGGCATAGTAGGTAAGGTATTACGACGATGGAAGCGTAAAATGCCGACAACGTTAACTAACGTTTTTTTTTATATGGATGTCAATAAAATAATTTTGGCCATTTAATTTTTTTCTTTCATTTTTAAACTCACCTTTTCTTTTTTCGGCATATTTAAATTATTATTTAAAGCCCTAAATACAAGTTTTTGATAACATTCGCGTGGAGAGTTTACATTTTAGTTGTCAAATACAGCGCTCTGATTGGTTGGATGATCACGTGACTTCATTGACGTTGCAGTTAGTGATGTGACAATTACAAGTATTTTGTCGATTAAATCTTAATCAACAATAAAAATCGATAAGTTTTATATAAGTATTGCTTCTTCCGAAGTAAAATTTTTTATTTCGAATTCAACACAACAGGTAATTTTAACACAAAAGTTTAAAATAAGAAGACCGTACATTTTAGTACAGTTGACATTATAGCACTTTGGTCTAAGAGGTGGCGGATAAAGACGTATCTACGTTGAACTGGTTTTTATAAATAAATTATCAGCGCCGCGTATTGAGGGTTCACAAGTAAATTGCAAGCCTTCTAAGAAGGAGCGTCGCTTATGGTATCTGCTTAATTATCAATATTGTACTTAACATTAACAAAATCGCGATTAAATCAACACTAAGAATAAGAAATAAAAAATTAAATACTTAAATAGTGACATAAGCCCTATTTCTAAGAAATATTTCAACGCTTGATCCTTTTTTAGAAATCTGAGCTACACGCGCCGGTGTCTTCTTCTCCGTTCCACAGTTACAAATATTATACATATTCGGCAGAAAGTAGGTACTTTTCGGATCACCACAGACGGGGCCCAGAGTAGACGGAGGGGGGGGGGGGGGAGTTATACTCTGAAGTAAGGATCTAACCACGGAGTAAGAACAAAGATCTAACACTCCCTCGCGCCCGAAGAAGTCATTATGATTTCCACTCACAAAAAAGGTACTTTTCGAATAGTGATGACGGTACACTTAACTTTTGACATGACTCCTACTTTTCCTGTGAGTATAGTCAGTTTGTGGCTTAAATAAATAAACGATCTTTGCATTATGATCGATTTCTAACATCGGATGTATTAAGTTACAGTGAAACATAAAGTTCTAACCAGAGAAATAAAAGGGTGTCAGTCAAAATAACTTTATTACCTACTTACAGGTAAACTATCAATAAGAGAACTGAAACTGAACGAAATAAAATAAAATAACTGCTTTATTATTTTTCTTTTTTCTGCTTCTTATTAGCATTTTTAGACTTGCGAGGTCTAAATGGCCCAAGTTCTAAGCGTACAAGTAAACCACGCCACCAAGCCTGCAAGATTATCGCCGATTTTGTCATTTTCTCACGGTAAGCACGTATCCTCTCTCGTTCTTCTTTAAAGTCTTTCCAAAGCTGCATTTGTAATTTATGTTTCTCCAACTGTAAAAAGACATGTACGAATCTACTTTTAGAGGTATGAGGAACAGGGTGGAAAGTTCCTCATCCTCCATTGAAAAGGGAGGATCCTCCGACCAGGCGAGGTGTTCGTGCCTGGTGGGCTACTGCCCGACGGTTGTTGTCGGGATATCTGTATGGGTGCTAATTGTGTTGATAACTCTTATAGCGCGATGTAGACTCTTGCTCGTGATTGGTGCTGTTGTTTTATGTAGTGCGCTAGATGTCGCTACATCACTCCCCTCCGAGACCGGAGGTCGTTAGCTGGTTGAGACGTCTGTGATATGCTTGTCGAGCCAGTTGATGATTTCAGTGCGTCGAATCTGTCTGCGAAGATGCCCCAGTGAGTCGGGTGGTGCAGTGCTGAAGAGTGGCTAGCTGCTGCGTCGACCAGGAGAGGGAGTACGTCTCTGCTTGCTGACCGGCCGGTGCAGTATGCTGTGCCGAAGTTGCTGATGAGGCTGTAGGTGCTGACCAGGAATGCGCGTCGGCTGCATGCTGGTGGTCAGGAAACCCGTTGTAGCCGTGGATGCTGGCTGACTGTAGACTCGCTGCTTGAAAGCTCGAGGAAGTGATGACGTCATGGCTATGATGTAGTTGCACGAAGGCTGCGTTGATGTTCATGCTCGGGGTCACCAATTTAGAGGTATGAGGAACAGGGTGGTAAGTTCCTCATCCTCCATTGAAAAGGGAGGATCCTCCGACCAGGCGAGGTGTTCGTGCCTGGTGGGCTACTGCCCGACGGTTGTTGTCGGGATATCTGTATGGGTGCTAATTGTGTTGATAACTCTTATAGCGCGATGTAGACTCTTGCTCGTGATTGGTGCTGTTGTTTTATGTAGTGCGCTAGATGTCGCTACATACTTAATAAAGCTGTCATGTTGGTTAAATTTCTGTTGAGTTTTAGTCTTTGCAAGTGGCAAAGTGTCTTTACTACTCAACTACATGGTTTATTGATTGTGATGTGGTATAGATACATATAATCTCAATTATGAGTGGGGAATAGCCAATCTGCCTTAAGCCAGATTGGAGGCGATTAATGTTCATGCCTTCTCTGTGTACTGATGATGATAATTGAAGGGTGTAGGTAATGTTGCACAGTAACCACCACCAAAATACAATCATAGTAACCGTTTCTTCTAGATGTACTCTTTTGTCACGCATGTTCTGGTATTCATTTTTCTTTATTTGAATATTAAGATCAATTGCTTCCATATCTTTATCATATTTTTCCATCCACGACTCGATGCGTTGTAATATTTCCTTAAAATAAAATTATCTATATATAGGTATGTATACCAATTTAAAATAAATTTAAATATGAAATTGTTTTAACACTCAAGCCCATGCAGTTATGAAAACTATCTATTTAATACAAATATTATCATTAACATCCAGACCATAACAATAAAAGATACTATTAAATGTCAGTTCATAACTGATAAAAATAACCTCACTAATAAAATATCATAAATATCTTGCTAACGTTAATATTAATTGAGACCAGACAATCCACTTCCATGTGAATTCTTATTTCATGTTCGTTTTTTCGTTTGTAAAATTCAATGGCTGATGCTGGCTTGTTTTCAGTTTCATAAATAATTTGATTATGTTGTGACATCCTTGCTCGTTGCCAGTTATCTACGTAGCGACTGCGTACTTCAGTGAACAAATCAGAATCCTAAAGAAAATATAAGCGCTCGTTAAAGATAATCGTTTATTTCATAAGAGTGCCTTAATCAAGACTATCACTTATTCCACCAAGACGATCACTCAATCACCGTTGACACAGTGGCTGGGCAACTGGTTGCAGTGCACTGTGCAACATGTCCCTGTTTCTATTCCCGCTTGTATCAAATATTTATGTGATCCCACGAACTGTTTTAATAACAACAAAGACAACACTAAAGTAAATAGAAACTTACTTCTACTTGGGTTCTCAATTTATCAATAGAAGCGTCGGTATCATACAAAACCGTTTTTATATGATTACGTTGCTGTCTCACTTGTTTGATCAATTCCTTTCGAAGACTAAAAAAGAAAACGTAGGTATAACTAATCAAGGATACTTATAAAAAATAGAATAAAAAGAAAATACTAACATCTTATTTTTATTATGTTCTTCTGCTATTTGTAAACGGTATGCATCCAACTCCAAAATTGAATTGATACATTTTGAAAGTGGTTCAAAGCTTTGGTTTTGTGCCAATGATAAGTACGTAGCCGTTACGACATTAGTCAAAAATGTCCTGGGAAATAATAGCATGTTGAAAACTATAGTCGCAGACAGCCAATAAAAGTGTCATTTACGGTAACCTACAGTTTACAGTTATCAATAAATTTTACCTGTCCTTATCAAGCTTTTTAATCTTATAAATCATATTGTTCAGATTTTGAAGGTTAATTCGATTGAGTTCATCGTCTTTCTCATTCCTGATACGCACATTATATTTTATAGCCCTCAAATCGTCCATATCCAGCACCGTCTTTTCGATTTTCAAACTACTGTTGTAATTATCTAAAATTAGGTACAAATTAGTTTGAGTCAAGTTAATGACTGTCGCTCATATGGCAATACTTAGGAAAAACGAATAATATTTAAATAATAGAATTATGGCACAGTTGTCTATGTTATGTTCTATGTCTCCAGACAGGTGGACTGACGACATCCGCAGGGTGGCTGGCAGTGGTTGGATGAGAAGAGCTGAACATCGAGCTCAGTGGCGTGCAATTGGGGAGGCCTATGTCTAGCAGTGGACGACAACAGGCTGATGATGATGTCTACGTTATCCTCAAAGGTACAAGAATAAACTGAAAGAGCATACCAAAATCACTAAGTACAGGGCTGTATTGTTTTGCAAAAAAAAAAAACAAAAAATAAAGATAATACCCAAAATCCGTGTTTGTACCAAGACGTCCTCAAAAATAGTGGCAAAACAAGCTGAGAACAGGAAGGGGAACCTATAAAATATACGTTTAAAATTCACAATACATTTTATTTGTAAAAGCACAAAAAATAATAATACAATGATGATACCTATTCTCCACAACAGATTCTGAAATGAATACTTTAAAGACTTCCGGAATTGCTAACATCGACTGGCTCACATTAGATCCATTAAAATTTGAGCTTGATCCCTACGAGAAAAAATAAACAAGCGAAATACGTTTGAAATACGAACTATTTCGATTCTTTCTAGTTAACTGTCGATATCGATTCCTTAAGGACAATTATAATAATTGACAGCACTACGAGTGATACAATGTTCTTAACATATAAGGTATTATGTTTTCTACGATATATATACAGATATTAGATATTTTTTGCTGAAAACTGATATATAATTATATATGTTTCCAGTCCAGTTAGGGACCTACAACCCTGCACATTAATCGAAGTCGTCCCATCCGTGGAAGCAAAGCTAAGAACTACCTACTCTATTTTGCGAGAGGAAAATCATGAAATGACTTTTCCTGCCCAGATTGAGGCGAATGGGAGTCTCAGACTCTTACTGACTTCAAACCCCTCAAAACCTTCTGCTCCAGGCTGTGGCCACGATTATCGCATTGAGCTTGCCCTGCAACGCCGGCGGAACATCGGCCCGAGCCCCGTCTGTAGTGGTCTATTGGATCTTCGAGGCTCACGCGGAACGCTATGCACCGTACGCTCGGGTCTGGTTTTGGTTGACGGGCGAGTTACCCTTGCTCGCCATCTGCAGATCTGAGCTTATGGTGGCCAGAGATCGTCAGGCAATCCCCGATGCCCGGAATGTCTCCTACTGCAGTGACTGGGGCGTAAGGAGAATAGTTGACTCTGGCTCTCCGCCATCTTCTTTGCGAGCATTAGGTACCGCAATGCAGAAAGTTGAGACGGCTTCCCATTTTCTGGGCCAGAAGGCGAGGCGGGGCTCACTAGCTCTTTGCTAAGATTGCGTAATTCATCAAAAAGTGCGTTTAGCTAGACTGGGTCATATTTTAAAATATGTACGAACCTTTTCCTCTGAATCATAATTATACACCGTTCCACGACCTGTATCAGAAACACCATCCAGTATAAGATGCAGCCGTCCGGCGTTAGAAACCTCCATTTTCAATAATAAATAAATCGATCACTTAAAACAAATATATATCGTAATATTTCCTTAATTTAAAAACGTATTTGTGTTTGGAAAGCTGCAATTGCAATAAGTAGGACAGAATTTTAAACCCCGTAATCCTCTCAGTTTTTGCCCAAACTCTGTGACAAACGCTTCTAGTGACATCACTAGAATCAACAAAATTGGACCCAGACCGTCAGACGGACCACTTTTAGTCATATGGCATAGTGCAGACTCTTTGTAAAACTATACATATTATACTTTTTGGAGAAAGAGACTGTAGATTCATTACGACATCACATTAGTCAAGTTTATCTGTTCGGACTTACGGGTACTCTGCAACTAAAAAGCCAAAAGTATGATTGAAATCCTAAAACCAGTCTTAAGTAGGTATATATATAAACATTTTCGAAGTTTAAAAAGGTTTGATTGTTAGGGAGGTAAGTAAAAGCATTTCTAAAAAGGTTAGGTTGACTTCAAAATTCAAATGTGTGTGGAAAAATAACATGACCGAAAGTTTTTAGGGTCCCGTAGCTACACAATATATTTAAGATTCCGCTATCGCTATCGTGTATGCGTATGTAAAACTAAAATATAAAAGAGGGATTCCCATCGGGCTCGCTGATATCTTAGCGGTAAGACCCTTATTTGAGGAGAGGAGTAGGTAAGAGGTAATGCCGTCTTCACCTTCTACCACGCAGGTGCTTACTGGACACGGACCTGGAGGAGGTGATACCTACCTATTTCGAATGCAGTGGAAGGAAATGACTATAAATAGGTGTTTTTACTGTAAGGACCACGTGTAGGACATGATGGAGCATACGGTGTGAACGTCTTGGGTTAAGCACGGTCGTGTCCTCATGAAAATGATGAATGATGAACAGCCATGGTGACCCATTGCGCTAGGTCTTAGTCGAGCCTATGGCTATGGTGCGGAGTGAGAGGAACTGGGAAGCCGTCTCCTTCTGTGCGATAAGAACTATCCTCCTCAAGCCACAGCTGCCGCAAGCGACACCCCGGTCGTAGGAATTGGGCGATCTCCGGCCACCGTAAATGCAGGCGACGAGTAAGGGTAGCTTGCTGCCCTACCGGAGTCGGACTGTTGCGTATGGAACGTCGCGTTCAGCGCATGCTTCAATGAACCAGTAGACAACCACTTCAACCACATATAGTGTTTGATAGGTCTGATATTCAGCCGGAGTGCGAGGGCAAGAGCAATAGTCTAACAAAACAGGAGCCACATGATGATAATACCTCTAGCCCAGGGCGCGAAAAGTCACGACCCTTCGAAATCTTGTATTGTTTGTGCCTTCATTTTATTAAATTCAGTTATTAAATCACTTCAAAAAAACAAAATTATAGTAACTTCTAGATTCTTTTAATAATTTATCTAAACTTAAAATAATTAAAAATTATGATTAAATTAACAAAGCTAAAATATAAATACATTTAAAATTAATATTAAGCACTAAATATATAGGTAGTAATAAAAACATAATATTAAAGAAGTTTTAAGGCCTAATACGATTAGGGATGTCAAAAAGCAATATCGACAATTTTATCGATGTTTAGAAACATCCGCTGAGAAACCAAAATTTTTCTTTTTTTGTTAACGCAATGTGACGGAAAAGTGGTTCAAACTCTTTGACATCATGACGTCAATGGATGGTTGTCAAACGTTGCCTAGAGATTGTAAATTTCGTCGTGAATTGTCAACACGAGTTGGTGTAATCGGTAAGGCATGTGGATTACACCAGAGAGACCCCGAGTTCGAGTCCCGCCGTAAGCATGAAGTTTTTTAGTTGATGGAAGTTTTTGTGGAACTTTCTGGAAGCTTTTGGCGTGAAAGTAATGAAAAATCAAAGAGCGAGAAGGAGAATAAATAAAAATGAATAACGAAATTATTGGAAGATTCTGGAGTCATGACAATCAAAAAGAATAACGAAATTGAATGTTCCAGAACCTGACCGGGGGTATATAAGCGGAACTGCGGCTCACCGCTGGCAGTTGTGTTCTAAGTCTAAAGCGATTCGGAAGAAAAGGAAGAAGTGAAAAAGAAGAAAAGTGAGTGAAATAGTGAAGTGCAGTGAAATAGTGAAGTGCAGTCAGTTAAGTGAGTTAAGCCAGCGTGAACGGCAAAGTTGTGTCAGTCGGCCGGGCTCTGCTGGAGAGGAACGCCGATAACTTAACTCCGTGGACGCTGTAACTTAAGTGCAATAGAAAGTCTGAAAACCGGTATTAGTGTTTCATTTCATCCAATCCCGTTACCCAAGCCCGCATAGTCAGGAACGTGACGTCAGGCACGTAACATTTGGTGTCAGAAGTGGGATTGGAGAAAAATGCCGCTAGTACCGCAGGACGTAAGAGGAGTGAGTACCCGTGCTATGTCAGAAGCGCAGCGTGTGAGGGAAGAGGGTGCTGCAGCTCAAACCAGCGATGCAGAAGCCAAGCCTGTGCAGGTGGATCTTCTGCTACAGCTGCAGCAAATGATGGCAGAGCAAGCGCGCCGCCAAGAAGAGCAAGCGCGCCGCCAAGAAGAGCAAGCGCGCTGTCAGGCAGAACAGCTGCGGGAGCTGAAAGAAGAGCAAGCGCGCCGCCAAGAAGAGCAAGCGCGCCGCCAAGAAGAGCAAGCACGCTGTCAGGCAGAACAGCTTCGGGAGCTGAAAGAAGATCAAGCTCGTCGCCAAGAGGATCAAGCTCGCCGCCAAGAGGAGCAAGCGCGTCGCTTGGAAGAGATGCACAGGGATTTCACGAAGGGACTGCAAAAGGCTGTCGAACGGGTACAAGAAGTGGAGGAAGGGTTAGGCAAGTTGGAACATCGCGTCATGGCGATAGAGGAGAGAGTGAAAGAAGAGATCTCCAAAATCAAGCAGGAAGTGACAAGCCCAAGCCCTTTGAAGAGCCGAAGCCGTCTTGCAGCCGTTTTTGACGCCCCAAATGTGGCCTCAAGCGCAACGAAAGGGCTCAAGATTCCCCATTACGACGGAACAACATCCTGGAACGCGTTCAAGCTACAGTTTGAGACACTTATGGAGGCTTATGGTTGGACTCAGAAGGAAGCACAGTCAGCCCTCACCCTGGCCCTCCGTGATCAAGCGCTCTCAGTGCTGGAAGCTATCGGCGCAAGTGGGGATCTTAGCTTAAGTGCCCTCCTCGACGCACTTGAGGCACGTTTTGGAGACAGCCACCTCGAGCACGTGTACAGAGCGCAATTAAAAGAGCGTACTCAGCGTGCTAATGAGAGCCTACAGCAATGGTCCGTGGAAATCGAGAAACTTGTGCGTCGAGCTTTCCGGTCGACTCCGTCAATGATTGAAGGCACGCTTCTCCAAGCGTTCATTGACGGTATTCGGGACCCCGAAGTACGAGCTGCTGTTCATCTGGGCCATCACAAGAACATGAAAGAAGCTCTGGCCCATGCATTGGAAGTGGAAGCTGTGCGTGGTAACTCCCGTACCTTATGTCTGCGGGAAATGACGACTACGGAGCAGGTACCTCCACGCCGTCGGAACTTCATGTGCTATGGATGCGGAGAGCGTGGGCACATGCGGAGCAACTGCCCGAAGAAGGTGAACCGCCAGGACGCGGCGGTCTCAACTTCTGACCAGCAGGGAAACTAATTCCAGCCAGGGCTGCGGGGTGGGCGCTGGCCGATAGTGGAATAACCCCAACAATCTACATCAAGCAAACTAACGATGGAAATACTCTGGTGATAGACGGTCAAGTAAATGGGAAAAACAGTCAGCTAACGTTAGATACTGGAGCTTCAAGGACGGTGATGAATGTTCGGCTGCTTGGGCAAAACATCAGGAAACACCTTAAACCAATTGTTGGCCTACGAATGAAATCAGCTACCGGCCAGCGCATACCGATAAGTGGAAAACTGCACGTAACAATCAAAATTGGGGAACGTGTTTATCGACATGAGGTTATTGTGGCCAAAATTCTGGATGACTGCATCCTGGGACTTGACTTCCTGCAAGGGCACCAGTGTAACATCGACTTAAAAACTGGAGTATTACTATGTGGAACTGAGGAAATTCCGATGAAGGGTGGAACCCTGGGAAAAGTTTGCTGTTTAAAAAGAACTGTTCTTGCACCAAAATCACAGACTCTCGTACCAATTGCATTACCTAGGAGGAGGGAAGGAAGTTTACCTCGAAGGTGCGCTGTGATTGATAAATCGGAACACGTAAACTCATGGCTACCGGCAAGAACTGTCGTGGGGTCATCTGATGTCAACCGCATTCCGGTATTCAACTTCAGTGATTCAAAAATTACGATTGAAGAAGGAGAGCCTGTGGGCGTATTGGAAGAAGTGGCCTGGATAAGAAAATGCTCGGAAAATCTTGTGAAGAAGGACAGTGCGGGAATAGACTTTGTAACGAAAATCTTAGACGAAAACAAAAGTCTGACAAAAGTGGAGACTATGAAAGCTAGAAATTTACTTCTTCGATTCTCTGATGTGTTTTCAAGAAGCGATGGTGATATTGGCCGAACTGGTTTGGTGAAGCATAAAATAAACACAGGTGATACAATGCCAATTCGTCAAAGGCCCAGACGTATACCATTCGCTCGTGAGAAAGAGGTTGAACAAATGATTGACGATATGAGGAAAAATGACGTGATAGAGCCCTCTTCTAGCCCTTGGTGTTCACCTGTCGTGCTTGTCAAGAAGAAAGATGGTTCAACGAGGTTTTGCGTAGACTATCGACGATTGAATGATGTAACCAAGAAGGATAGCTACCCGTTACCAAGAATCGATGACACACTTGACACACTGAGTGGCATGAAATGGTTTTCAACGCTCGATCTGAAAAGCGGCTATTGGCAGGTGGATTTGGATCCTAAGGACAAGGAAAAGACCGCATTCTCAACTGGGAAGGGACTCTGGCAATTTAAGGTGATGCCATTTGGATTATGCAATGCACCGGCAACCTTTGAGCGTTTGATGGAACAGGTGCTGGCGGGACTACTGGGCGAAACCTGCCTAGTTTACCTCGATGACATCATCATTGTTGGACGGGATTTTGATGATCATCTCAGGAAATTGGAAAGGGTACTCGAAAAGCTGCGTGGAGCAAATTTAAAGTTGAGTCCAAAGAAATGCTCTTTCTTCAAGCGCGAAGTGAATTATCTAGGACATGTTATTTCTGAGAGAGGAATTGAGACTGATCCAGCCAAGACTGTCGCTGTTAAGGAATGGCCAACACCTAAAGACAAAACGCAAGTTCGAGCATTTCTTGGATTGTGCTCGTATTATCGGCGGTTTGTGAAAGGATTCTCAGACATTGCCAAGCCATTGCATCGATTGACAGAGGAGAAACGTGCCTTTATATGGGACGAGGATTGTGAGCAAGCCTTTCGAGAACTAAAAGAACGGCTTTGTAACACACCAATTCTCGGATACCCCAGCGCGAAAGGAATATTCGTAGTTGATACGGATGCCAGCAATATCGGAATAGGAGGTGTCCTTTCACAACGCGATGGTGAGCAGGAGAAGGTTATTGCTTACTTCAGCAAGTCACTATCCAAGCCGGAGAGGAATTATTGCGTGACCAGGAGGGAATTGCTGGCCGTAGTCAAAACTCTGCACCATTTCAAGAAGTATTTACTGGGACGGAAATTTTTGATCAGAACTGATCACGCTGCTTTGAAATGGCTGCTTCAGTTTAAGGATCCCGAAGGCCAAGTAGCCAGATGGTTGGAACAACTTCAGGAATTTGACTTTGAAATCGAACATCGCGGCGGAAGAATTCATGGCAACGCAGATGCATTATCGAGACGCCCATGCGTGGAAGATTGCAAGCATTGTGCCAAGAAGGAAATTGCTTTTCTTAAGGTGATAAGGACTGATACTGTTGACGAGGCATGGGGAGATGATGCGATGAAATTAGAACAGGAAAGAGATGCGGATATCAAACCAATACTGGAGTGGCTACGAAGTGGTAACAAGCCAAGTTGGAGTGACATCGCCCAATATAGCGCGGTAACGAAAGGTTTATGGGCACAGTGGAAAAGCCTTACGCTGCATAACGGACTTCTGTGCAGGAAATGGGAATCAACAAACGGCAAGGACGAGCATTTGCAATTGGTGGTGCCTCGTTCAAAAATAAGGGATGTATTAAAAGCGTTCCATGATGGATCTTCTGGAGGACATTTGGGAATTAGGAGGACTTTGGTGAAGATCAAGGAGAGGTTTTATTGGTTGCATTGCAAATATGATGTCGAAGATTGGTGCCGGAAATGCACTAGTTGTGCAGCTGTCAAGGGTCCACAAACAAGAAGCAGGGGGGCGATGAAAATCTACAATGTTGGTATGCCTTGGGAGAGAATAGCCTTAGACATCGCTGGACCATTTCCAATCACTGATTCGGGCAATCGCTACGTTTTAGTGGTTATGGATTATTTTACAAAATGGCCGGAGGTCTTTGCCATACCGAATCAAGAGGCAGTAACTGTAGCCACGAAGTTGGTAAACGAGGTATTCACCCGATTCGGAGTGCCCTTGGAGATGCACAGTGATCAAGGACGGAACTTTGAATCTCAAGTTTTTCAGGAAACTTGTAAACTTTTGGGAATCCATAAGACTCGAACGACCCCTTATCATCCACAGTCAGATGGAATGGTCGAACGTTTCAACCAAACATTGGAGCGACACTTAGCAAAGGTGGTTGACAGCCATCAGAGAGATTGGGACACTTACATACCTCTCTTCTTGCTTGCCTATCGGACTGCTGTACATGAAAGTACCGCAAAGACGCCTGCATTTGCAAATTTTGGAAGGGAATTGAGATTACCGGCAGATCTTGTATCGGGCTGTCCACCTGGCGACACTCGCACCGAATTTAGCGATTACATAAGCGAGTTAAGGGCAAAAATGTTGGACATTTACGAGCAGATCAGGGAGGCCGGTCTTCAAGCTAGTGATCGCGCAAAAACGCGCTATGATCGACGAGCCAATTCTGTTGGGTTTGAAGAGGGGTCACTGGTCTGGCTTCATAATCCAGTCAGAAGGAAGGGAAAATCTCCGAAGCTGCAACCGAGTTGGGAAGGTCCTTATGAGATAGTCACGAAGATCAATGACATTACTTACAGAATTCGGAAGACTTCAAGGAGCCCTTTGAAAGTTGTCCATATAGACAGGTTGGCGAGGTATTACGGCAGCAACGATGCTCGGGACGAGCGAATCTAAGAGGGGGGCAGTGTGACGGAAAAGTGGTTCAAACTCTTTGACATCATGACGTCAATGGATGGTTGTCAAACGTTGCCTAGAGATTGTAAATTTCGTCGTGAATTGTCAACACGAGTTGGTGTAATCGGTAAGGCATGTGGATTACACCAGAGAGACCCCGAGTTCGAGTCCCGCCGTAAGCATGAAGTTTTTTAGTTGATGGAAGTTTTTGTGGAACTTTCTGGAAGCTTTTGGCGTGAAAGTAATGAAAAATCAAAGAGCGAGAAGGAGAATAAATAAAAATGAATAACGAAATTATTGGAAGATTCTGGAGTCATGACAATCAAAAAGAATAACGAAATTGAATGTTCCAGAACCTGACCGGGGGTATATAAGCGGAACTGCGGCTCACCGCTGGCAGTTGTGTTCTAAGTCTAAAGCGATTCGGAAGAAAAGGAAGAAGTGAAAAAGAAGAAAAGTGAGTGAAATAGTGAAGTGCAGTGAAATAGTGAAGTGCAGTCAGTTAAGTGAGTTAAGCCAGCGTGAACGGCAAAGTTGTGTCAGTCGGCCGGGCTCTGCTGGAGAGGAACGCCGATAACTTAACTCCGTGGACGCTGTAACTTAAGTGCAATAGAAAGTCTGAAAACCGGTATTAGTGTTTCATTTCATCCAATCCCGTTACCCAAGCCCGCATAGTCAGGAACGTGACGTCAGGCACGTAACAGCAAGAACACCACAGACGGTCATCAGTTTAGTAATAACTGCAAAGTGTGATTCTGATTACAGATTTATTTAACGAAAACGATATAACTATTTTTTCTTTTTCCCTTTCTTATCGTCTGGCAAACCGCGTGGCTTCTTCTTGGGTTTGAATGGGCCTAGTTCGAGTCGCACAAGCAAACCACGCCACCATGCTTGTACAATAATGGCAGACTCGGTCATCTTCTTCCTGTACTGCAGTGCCTTCTCACGGTCAGATTTGAATTGCTTCCATTGTTCCATTTGATCTTCGTGGCGGGCCAGCTAGAGGTAAAAAGATAAGCAAAATAATATAAAATACTCTTACTAATAAAATTGCAATTGGTGGGTATCCTACTTATAATCAGAACTGCTAAAGAGTAGAATTCTTTGCCCGTGTCTGTGTTTCCCGGAAGGTAAAAACTGGATCCCATCAAGGTGCGGGTGAATAGGTTACTAATGGGTAGGCGTGCTCCATCATAGGGCCTATCATCACTTACCACCAGACGTGACAGCAGCCAAATACCTGCCCATTATTAAATAAAATAAAAAAATGCTAAGTATAGGAAAAAGTGAAGAAAAAATTTACTATAAACTAGCGGCAATTAAATTAAAAAGGTTAATCTAATTAAGTAGTTGGATTTATAAAATACTATAATATTTACATCTTCCTCCATTCCCTTCCTCCTGCTGACTTCATCTTGATATTTATTCTTCATTATAGTGATCTGCAAGTCTATTGCTTCCATATCCTTGTCGTACTTGTTCATCCAATTTTCCACCTTCGTGAGAGTCTCCTGCGGGATAGGTAAGTAAATTTTTCCTTGTCAGTCAGTTAGTCTAATAATACCTATTATTTAGGAACTACGAGTATACTTCTTAATAACAAGCCTCCACATAAAATAAATTGATAATTTAGTGGACTTCTTGAATATTTTAAGCACCCAAAAAGATACATAACGCCTAAGGCGTTTTCTTTTAACTTGTGAGTGATACAGAGACAGGTCATGGTAGGTGCAAAAGCTAAAAGAGCAAGAGAAGAAATGTTCTTACACTTATGAATATATTGAATAGCAGTTCAATTTCCGAGTGTACTCTCTGTTCTTGATTACTTCTGTTTCTGTAGTAGTTAATTGCATTGGAAGGGCTTGACTCTTTGTCATCAATAGTTTGGTCGTGTTGTTCAGTACGTGCGCGTTGCCAGTTCGTTATGTACCTTCCTCTGATCTCTGAATTCAAAGCTGCGTCCTAAAAAAATATAATATAATGAAAGTAAGCAGTTTACTTTAAAGCTGTGGGCGCCAACTTAATAGCTCAAAAACCTCAAATGAAGAATACCTATACTAGCGATTTGTAACAACAACCTAAAAATATATTTCTGCCTTTGCTTATGCGCTTCATGCCTTGCGATACGTTTCACATTTGGGTAGGAAAACAGACGTTACAATGTATCACTTAAGGATGATTAGCCTTTTTTGGGCTGCTAATATCATCAAATGGCTTCTTTCGCGCAGGCTGAGGCGAGAGGAAATGAGATTTTCTGCTTCATAAAAGCCCCCGGTCCTTCGCCTGCTTTAAGCCGAGGCCGCGGTACCTTACTCTAGCCCCGTAATTTCGGGTGAACATCGGCTCAGTAGGGCCCTAGCCCCGTTTGTCGTGTCTCGTCTTGTCGTCCGTCCGCGTCAAAAAAGCTAATAGACCACAGCTTTTTTAGCGCGCGCTGTATGCTACGCGCCCTACGCTGAACAGTTAACTTTGTCTTAATTCGAAAATATAAAACTGATAAAAGAAACAGTAGTGGAATAAGTAGCGTATCTTACTTCGATTTTACTCCTAAGTTGATCTATAACAAGGTCTAAATCGTAGGCGACCGATTTTATGTGAATACGCTGTTGCCTTAGTTGCTTCAGCAGTTCACGTCGACAGCTATTAAAATCAAATAAGAAATTAAATGGGTTGCGTTTAATTAATGGGAACTATCAAAGGTATATAATAGGGAATATATACACAAAACAGTTAAGTTATTGCATCTTTAACAAAATTGCTTGGAAGAAAATAAAATAAAAAATCAGTCCAACCAAACCTTCGGCATGTTGGCATGATAAAAAGGAAAATAATTAGATGCTTTTATGTACAAACATTTTGTTTTTGGCTTCTTCTTCAGCGAGATTAAATCTGTATTCATATTGTTCTTCTATTTCCTTGTTGCAATTAATTAGCACATTGAAACATCTGTGCAGACACAACTCTAGGTATGTTTCCTCTAATACATCCTGGAAATATGTTCTGAAATCAAGGAAATTGTGTCAAGTTCTCAGTTGCCTTGGGTATATCTCAGACTACACCAAACTTATTTGTTAAACAGTTATCTAAAACGAATTCTACTCATATTATAAAATAGAAAGTTCGTCGATGAATACACAAAACATGATAATTTAGTTAATAGATGTATCAACAGATAAAATATTTATTGGCGTTGTTCTTTAAGATACCTAATTCAGTATTTAAATTAACAAAAAAAAACCGCCTTCAAAAAAAGTCAAGCGATAAAAGTTCCTACACTAAAAAGTTAAAAATAAAAATTTGAAATACAAGTGTCAAGTTTCGTCACCCATTTCTGATCTTCTTCACCAGTTCCACCTCATCAAATATTACTTTTTGACTGTAAATGCTTGAGTGCTCCATGAAAATGTTAAAATTACAATATAGTTGCCTATAATATTTGAGGAGTTCCCTCGATTTCTCATGGATCCCATCATCAAAACTCGATTTTGAAAAGAATGGGACCAATCTGCATAAAAAAATTTTGCAAATCCGTCTACCACGGAGTTCTGAGGTAACAAACATAAAAAAAATAAAAAAAAAACATACAATCGAATTGAGAACCTCCTCCTTTTTTTGAAGTCGATTAAATAGAACTTTACACAGCATGTAGTAAAGCAGCCAAAGTGAAGGCTTAGCAGTTCTCATAGATAAATTGAAAGATAATTATTTCACATACCTGTCAGCAAAGAGTTTGTCTAACTTATACTGTATATTCCCCAGGTCTTTGGTGTTGATTTTGGACAGATCATCTTTATTTTCGACAGTTTTTATCTGATATTTCTTAGCTCGCAGGATGGCGATGTCAGCCATTGTTTTTATGTAACGCAGCTGGTTATTGCATTCAGCTGTATAAATGTAGATAATGTTATTGTTTTATATAAGTTATCATCACGTGTTTCTAGTACACTACATCTACTTTTGGATTTTGGAGAAACACAGTGGCATGTATGAAACTGATCACCCACTTTTCTTCCGTCAGATGTTGTACTACGTATGTATGTCTGTTGGACTACGTATATGTTAGTCCCATGTAAAAGAGATGCTTAGATATGTAATTGTGTAAAGTTTTCAATTCCAGATTTCGACCGACAGTCGACAGCCGTTAATATTCGAAAGTGCGTAAATTAATAAAAATTACCGTGTTTTGAAAATAAAAATGTCTAATTGTCATTGTCTCAAAATGTTGGTATTTTTCTCTGAAAGTTATGAAATATTTTAGTCACCTTTTTTCTGTAACTTTGAACTGTCTAGAGCTTAACTCCCGCAAGTATGAATTAACAAGAAACCCTTTCCTCAACCGAAGCGCTTGGTGATTGAGACAGTAATACTTATCGCAATTATTATCGATTAAATGTGGGATAAACAGCCAACGAATGGGCCGGCTCCACCACAATCCACACAATCATCCCCCTCACAATTCCATAATCCCCAAAACCTCTTATCCATGCATTTGTAACTCCTCTGGCATTGCAGGTATCTATAGGCGGCACCTATTGATTGCCTTTTGATAATCAATTTGATCGTTTGCGCCATAAGACAAAATCTGATTATTGAAACCATCGGTATCCGGAGCCTTCATAATTGACAATAGACCATATTTTTTTATTACTCACCTAATATTCGCACTTGTGCTAAAGAATCTTCTAATACCGTTGCAAATATTATAGATTGAAAATATGGAAGACTGTAAAATAAATCGATATCGATACCTTTTGTTAACTGTTACGCACAACACTAGTTACTAAGATGAAGCATACACTTGGATTTTAAAAAAAACGATACCTACTTAATTATACATTAAAAATGGGAACATAACTGCTTATTGAAATGACAGGCATGGATATACTAAATAAGAATAATGTGAATTTATATTTATTTGGAGTAGAAGTACATAAATGGCACAAAATTTGCAACTAACCAGACAGGCTCCTCTTTTAAACGCTCAAAGTGGTTGGAAGTATCATCACTATTGATGCTCTGTAATAAAACATGGAAATTGATTGCTTCATCAGCATTCAGCAGATAACCTACCTAGGTGTAGGAAATATACAGGACCGTACTTTACTAGGTAAATAGAACATCTATACTACTAGTACTTAAGTATAGATTTTCTATTTTATTGACTACTACGACCAGTTACTCTTACTCCTCAGAACTCCTTTGGTGTTGCGTGTGTCCATGGGCGGTGCCGATTGCCTACCATCAGGTATTCCGCATCCGTAGGTATGTTCGTTCCCCGACTTATCTCATGAAAAAAGTTATTTATAAAATTCCACATTATTTAATTACTAGATATTTTATAATTCGTAGTTGGATATTTTTGACTGCTACCTATCGCTTCTGTTGACCAATGGTGATGGGTTAGTTTTTTATTAAGAAAGGAAAATCATCAAAATGACTTTCGACAGCCCTGGGTTAGGCAAGGATGAATGTCTGACACAGAATGACTAAAATGCACTCCGTTATTTTCTTGGTATAATCCTTGGAAGCGGTACCTTATTACCGTATTGCGCTTGTCCCGACTGGACAGCTTTACTGGGTGGTGGACCCCAATTGTGGCGATCTCATGGTTCTTTAAAGCCATACGTTTACCAAAATAATCATTCGGGATTTTTTACGTACGTTTTCTATTTGTCTCCCAGGAACATGACGAATAAACACATTACCAGCATGCTTATCGCTATCATCGCTTCGGGTTTTTGGTTTTGTGGCAGTAGTAGTTGTTGTTGTAGTCATTATTATTGTCTCTAAATGTATTTTAAGTAATACCAATAATAATCAAAATAGACAAAATATATCGACCTAATATAAACCTCTGTAAAAACTTTAAAACATATTCAAGACCCTTGTAAAACTACTAAATGTTTTTAATCAAAGGTTAAAACCGTTACAAAACGGTACGTCCCTTTGACGTTTGAGTGACATATTTTCATAAACAATATTTTTTATATAAACAAAAATTCAAGGCTGTATGAATAAAAAATGTCTGTGGTTCGAAACGAAACCTAAAGATGAATAGCGCAAGTTTCGTTACTTTTAGCATTTAAGCAAGTTCCATTTTGTTATTGCAATAACATTTAAGTACCTAATTCTTAATTATTAAAAACCAGCTTCACAAAGAAATAAGGGCGAATTTTGCAGGAAATAAGGGCTAGGTAGGTAGTATCGTCTATATTCCTTCAAATGTCCTGTCCAATTTAATCAGTAGATTTGCAGGTATAGTGTTGTGTCAGCGGTCCGTTACTTTTAAACTGAATCAATACTTACTATCTTACTCTTGTGAACACTAATTCCATCTTTGAATGAGACGCTCATATTGCAATACGGAACTACACTATCTATTCCAATAAAGTACTTTTATCAAAACCAAATATTATCAATGTATGGTGACTGTAGCATAGCAACTTATAATGATAATATCATAATCAATACGACATAAAGCGTATCAAAGCAATGCCGACCTGATTAATTGGATTTTCATAAAAGCTTTTCAAATATGACATTCGAATTTATTGGAACCACAGATTGGAACATATAGGTATCATCGCTAGTACAAACGTATAGTTATATCTCCGATTTAGGTACATTCTTTCTCACTGTTGCGATGTAGAGCTAGAAAATACAAGTTTTAATATCTGCATGGATAAAATAGAGTCGTTGATAGACGATCAAAAAATCCAAACTACAGCAAGGTCTTAGACCGTATTGACCATCTGATCCTTGTGGAAAAGTTGCTCAAGTCTGGAATACATGGTGACCTGTATAGATGGTTTTCGTCTTATATCGAGAATCGTAGTCAGTTAGCGGTTCTTCAAGGAAACACATCGGGTTGGACATCAATCGTTCCGCGTTCGGGGTACCGCAGGGTTCAGTATTAGGGCCTACTTTTTACCCCGAATTTTACTGAAGCAATAATCTACTTCAAGCTATCTTATGTGTTACTTTACGCTGACGACGTGAAGATCCATAAAATTTGACGTAGCATCTCCGATTTTCACCAGTTAAAAGCTGATATTAATAGATTTGGGGAAGCGCACGTAATCTGCTTCAGCAAAATGTTTCTAAATGGTTTCATATGATCAAGACGCGTCAGAAATTTACGGTGAAACTCCGTGAGTAAACCAGCTATACTCACAACTTAGACACCTTAAGTAAAGTTAACAGTATCAGGGATTTAGGCATTACACAAAATAGCAAATTACTAATTGATCAACACATTAAGAGTATTGTAAAAGAAACTGCGAAAGCATTAGGGTTTATAATTAGAGCTTCAGCCTGTTCTCTGAAGCCAATTAAGATTTTATATTGCTCGTTCGTACGGAGTCACTTGGAGTGCGCATCTCCAGTCTGGAATCCTCAAGTTTATTAGTTATCACGATGACAAAGCGCTCCATGTATCTATAGATTACCAGCACCGCTGTAAGAAGTACCATTTTGTTCCACTCGAGTACTAGCTTTGCGCAAATAAATAATGATAAATACCAAAATGTTCTATATATAAACGAAACACCGACAACGGAAGTGTACTTATGTGAAACTGTTTTATTTATTTATTTTTATTTATTTATTTGAGGTTAACCAACAACTGTTTACACCTTAACATTATCTTACAAATAATATTTGATCCTACACTTGTGTAACAATTAATTATAGGTTAACACCGCTAGTACAGAAATTGTGGCAATCATAAATCATAATACAATATTAATAAATCAATTACACAACAATGACAACAATGATAACAATAATAATTAAATAATACAATAATAAAGTAATAAGATAATAACAATTAAATTATTAATTAAAAATTAAAAAATAGGTACATTAATAAATAATATAATTCAAAATGTACAAGTCAAGTCAGAATCACTTAATATCCATAAATAACAATATAAGAATGCAGGGTAATAATATAGAAAACAAAAACAAAACGATCAATTATTAATTCAATTATTAATTCAATCAATTATTAATTCAAGGTACAGCTTTTAAAATTCTAGTAATACTGTCATGGTGTATGTCTATTAGTTCACTACAGTTGTTGAGAACCCTGCACATTCTGGGGATAGGGGAGTTAGAGCCAAGCACGGACCTTCGAAATGGCGGGCAAAGCGGCGTAATGATATTCCTAGGGTACCTAGAAGGAGCATAAAATCTAACAAGATCTAACAAGTTGGGACAATCAATTTGGTTTCGCAACAGTTTAAGCAAAAATAAGGCATCTGCGACATCTCTGCGCGTGGAAATAGGCTGCATTTTAAAATAATCCAAACGAGACCTGTACGAGGGCAGAGACTTATGCTTCCCTTCGCTATAAGCCAGATGCCATACAAAACGCTTTTGTACACGTTCTAAACGCAGAATATGTGCGGCAAAGTGGGGCCTCCATACAACGCTGCAATATTCCAAGATACTCCGTACGAGACTGTTGTACAATGTTATCTTGGTGCCGCTTTTACGAAAACACTTTGTTATTCGAATTATAAAACCTACCATTTTGGATGCTTTCTTAATAACATGTTCCATGTGGGGTAAAAAGGTTACTTTCCTATCAAAGAGTACTCCTAAGTCTCTTATGATTTCAGCTTGCTGGACTTTTTCTTGGTTTATGGAGTACTCTGATTCGATATGCTTAGTATTCCTTGTATATTTTGCATGGAAACATTTCGTCGAATTTAATTGCATTTTATTAATGCGGCACCATTCGATCACTTTATTAATGTCACGTTGTAACAGCTCGCTATCTACGGTTGATTCTACGACTCGTGCTATTTTTAAATCATCAGCATACATAAAAGGCTTTGAATATTGGAGACATAATGGGAGATCATTAATAAAAACCACGAAAAGAATCGGGGCCAGATGAGATCCCTGAGGAGCACCAGAGGCAATTATTCGTGATGAGGATCGATACCCATTCACAACGTCATAGAATTCGCGCTCCGTCAAATATGACCTGAACCATTTCAGTATCGGTCCATCTACACCGTATGCTGCAAGCTTTTTCATTAATATAGAATGCGGCATTTTGTCAAAAGCTTTGCTGAAGTCGGTATAGATAACATCCAATTGCTTGCCCTCGTCAACCGCCTGGATAAGGGTCTCAGCAAAAATTACTAAATTTGAAGCTGTAGATCTTGAGGCTACAAATCCGTGCTGGAAATTACTAAGATGCATTTTGAAATGTTGCTGGATTTGAGGGCAAACAATTGATTCAAATATCTTCGCGAAAATCGACAGAACAGAAATTGGTCTGTAGTTCCCAATACAGTCTTTCGCATCTGACTTGTGCACTGGCACCACCTTTGCCTTTTTCCATTCTAATGGAAATATTCCTGTTTCCAGGGACGCATTGTAAATGACTTGCAAAGGAGTCAGTAGAGCCGATGCACAATTCTTAATGAATATCGGAGGGATACCGTCTGGACCCGGCCCCTTCCCGATGTCAAGTGAATTAAGTTTTTTAAGTAGACAGACGTCATCAACTTTCAAAGAAGTTAAGCCCTGACTATTATTACAAATAGCTTGAAGATAGCTTGGATATTCATAGATATCTGAATCATTGTCAGATGCGTACACGCTTGAAAACTGGTTAGCAAAAAGATCACAGATTTGGGAACCGTCAGAAGTTACAACCTGTCCGTCAGTCATAGTCAATGGGTATGCACTTGATCCTCCTCGTTTAGCTTTTATGTAGCTCCATAAAAGTTTAGGATTAGCTTTAATGTTATTTTCCATATTACCTACATAATCATTATATAATTGCAGGGCATATTTCTCACATCGCTTAGATATTAATTTTAACTCAATTTTATCCATGGGATTTTTGTATTTTTTATAACGTATCCTAAGTTTGTTCTTTTCTTTAGTACATCTAATCAAGCATTTATCAAACCATGGTGGGTAACGACAATTTTTTGGTCTACTGTCAGGAACAAATTTGTTAGTAGCATCCTGTAAATGACTATAGAATATAGTTACCATCTCATTTACATTGTGGGCATCCTGAAAAAGGTCGCGCCAGTTAAGTTTATTTAAATAGTTGTTAATATCTGCATAATTAGCTTTATAATAGTTGGGTCTCCGAATCGTGTTATAGGGCAAGTTGCAATCTACAGCCAGTGACAGGGTTATTTCAAGAGGGGTGAGATTGATCCGTTTTTATTATTAAGATCTCTATTTATACCACAGATACCATAAACAGACATATATTCAGAAATTAATGACTATCCTATCCTTAAAAAAAAGATGTCGTAGCCGTTTGAACTTACAATCATAGTAATACGAGATACAATATTAAGAAAGTATGTGCGCAAACGCAACCGCTTGGGGTTTGATGAATTAAATAAAAGAAAGAGTTCCAATGTAAAATTTAATACCAGGCTCTGTCCACAAAATAATTTATGACTTAACACAAGTCAATTTGGTCTACATTATAACAAACATTTGTAGGACAACAATGTCATAAACGATACAGCATATACAAAATCATAATCGACTAATAAAATTAAATCACACAGCTTACATAATATTGATTATTTATACACATATTAAAACTTAAGTTACAAAGGGAAAACAATATAATTATTATACTAATTTTGTATAAAATTCAATACTATACACACAACACTTCTTTTTGATATAAAATTAAAATTAAGTATGCATAATACAGTTGAAATGAACAGATGTTGTTCGGGCTATAGTTCCGTTAATCTTTTCGCTGTGTCTAGATGGCGCTTCTGTTGTTTTAAGTCAACTCAGTCTTACAAGCGCTATGAAAAGTTTGATATGATGATTCGTTAACAGGCTGTTTATCGTTAGACATTATTTACGCTTAAGAAAACTATACTAACAGAAATAACTATCAAAAACACGTCAGTCAACATCTGTCCATTTCAGCCCAAATCTTAGGTTAAATTTTTCTTAAACATTTTTTTTATTTACATCGATTTCTTATAAAACTTTCGGTGAGAGGTATTTTTAGACGTCACATACGATAGGTATTTTGTGACAAGACATACCTACCTAAATAAAAACTAAACATTTTACCTACATAACTTTTATGACTCGGTGGAAAAGGCTGTGTTACTAAGGTCGTGTTTCATTGCCTGTGATCAAGCCTTGACTAGTATAACTGGCGAATAAAATTCACATATTTTATAGGAAATATTTTTTTATGTGATAGGACGGCCAACGAGCAAGCCGATTACCTGATGGTAAGCAATCAACGTCGCCCATGGACTCCCGTAACAACGGAAGAGTTACGAGTGCGATGCCGACCTTTTAGGGATTTAGGCTTGGGGATTTAGGGATTTGGGGAGAGTAAGGATTGGGCCCTCAGTAAACTCACTCACACGGCGAAACACAACGCTTTGATTGCTTCACGTCGGTTTTCTGTGAGGCTGTGGTATCACTGCGGTTGAGCCGACCCATTCGTGCCGAAGCATGGCACTCCCACACTTAAAATATATATATGCCAGTTATAACTTCGAAAACTTAATAAGCAGCAATGAAACCTGCCTTTAGCATATAAAAAACTTCCTATTCATAATTCAGTGCGATCGTATGACGGTAACATTCCGAGTTGAAGGGTAGACCAGAAAACCAGATATTAAAAAAAATAACTTACTGAGTAAACTATAATTTAGCCAGTAAATTTATTAAACAGTATAAATAACTTTTGCAATAAAGGCAAATAAATAAAAATGTCCGGTCGACTGATTGACGTTGAGTTTTCAATCTTAACTTAAGGGATTAAGGTCAAAAATATGTCAACGGCGATATAGTCGAACATTTGTTAGGAAATCTTATAAACACGTGTCGAATTTGTATTCAGTCTTTGCCATTCTCACTGTTCACTGACGTTTGAAGATAAAAAAGAAAGATATTTAGAAAAAAAATATAATTTTTTACATAGATATAAAAGCAGGTCAACATGCCTCTGTCTGTTAAAGTCTTTTATTAGATTTTTGATCTTATCTTTTTTTGATAAAAAGTCAAAAATCCAATGAAAGAGAAATAACCACTACGTTTGACTTAGCATTTGTTATTATGCCCGCTCCACACTATTGGCTGAATGTTGGTTCCAACTCCACTTGTCCAATTTCTCTAGTTAAAAGGTAGTCACCCAACATTGGGGCTACTTTCCAGCTAAACACGTTGGACGAATGGCAATGGTACCAATGTTTGGACCAAAGTATAGAGCTGGGGTTGAAAATGTTTGAACTTTCGGACTCAGGGTATAAATATTCATATTAAGGCACTTTTCATTAATAGTATAACCGAATCTAAAAAAAATAAAGGCGTATAAATAACCAAACTGAATAAAAAAAAATCTTTACTATGTGAATGATCTGATAACCGGTTCACATGAAAAACACAATAATTAAAGGATTTAAAATAAATTTCATTAAGAAATATATTGTATTAGCCTAAAGTTAGAAAGTCTTAACTAAAACTAAGTCCAAAAGACCATTTTAAATAAGTGGATAGAAGACCAAACATCAGCGAACTAGCTCAAACATTGAATAACTCTGCAATATAGGACAACTAAACATAATTATGACGATGTGTCTTCAGCGCTTTTATTACTATAGGCAGTAGGCTCATTATTGTTTAACATTTCACTCAAACTAAAACATCAAATAGTTTATAAATGATTATAATATTTCATACACAATGTACGAAAGGAGTTCTATAGTAAAATGCAGCTAAAAAGACACATGTCTAAATAAAGAATATATTTCAACAAAATTAATACTTCAGGGCATGGAAAAATATAACCATACAATAATAAAAATATTAAATTTATCTACAACTATCTACCTATAGTATTTATATTATCTATCTAATATTTTATGACTCTTGTGTCTCTTGACGTGAAAATTAAACATTAAAAAATATTAAATTATATTTTATTAGACGGCTTGGCAGTGGTGACACTGTTTTGCAACTTTAAACTTTAATTACCTTATAATAAAACATGATTTATTTTTAGTCTAGGTTTAAACCATTGAGTCAGGTTATTAATTTTGAATCTTATTCTCACCTGCTTTCAATTCGAAATACAAAAACCGACTCAATGGTTTAGACCTAGGCTGAAAAAAACCTTGTTTTGTAATAAGGTCGTAAAGGTTCAGATTTAAGGTTGATTTTTGTGTGTCACCACTGGCATGCGGTGTACGCGCTTGACTGCTTGGAAAATTCTATAATTATATACTATAAACATTAATTTAAATTTATTTAAGCCTAAGTGAGGCAGTCATATCGTATTGTCATTGTTATAGTCGACAGTTAATATTGTAAGCTTTATCTGTCCTTTTTCTTCGTTACGGAAAAGAAAGGGCGAGACAGACAAATGTTTATAAACTAAGACAGTGAAATTAAATTTATAAGAAATGTCAATTTAATTGTTATCATAAGAAAAAAGTATTTTAGTAATATTTGCAATGTTAAAAATACTTTAGAAGCAGTGTTTTTAATATATAAATACCATCTGAACGAGGTTGAAAATACATAGCAAAGTAACTCTAACCTTTCTGAGAATAAGGGATAAAAGAGAATTGACACAAGTATGAATTATGCAAAAAAAAAACTTAAAATTAGTAATTAAACTGAAATAAATTTTATAATGGTTAAAGAACACCATTACATGATAGAAGTATTAGTATAGTTAATAGTTATTGCTTTTGGAAACATTTTCATTAATCAGTGCTAGTTACCTTAAACATTAAAAACACTGCTTCAGAAGAACTAAAAAAAGGTATAACTACACAGAGTGTAGAATTATTTTGGAACGATTTTTTTCTAATTATAACTATGACTGTCAACAATATAACAATAACATTACATAATTTAAATATAATCTTCTAATATAATTTAGAATACCGGTGTTAGGAGTTAGGCAGTCGGCGGTGATTGGCGGGGGATGCGCGGGCGCAAGCCGCGGACCGCACGGACGCCGACATCACTTACTCGAAGACGGCTGGCCGCGTTCTTCTGTGGAATTATATGAGTTTCTGTTAGTTTATATTCTATGTAATAATATTTCATTAGAATTATGAAGATATTGTAGAACACTAAGATATATAAAATATGGCGAAAATATGTTAAAAATGTTGTTTCTGTAACTACAATAAAATTGCATCATCTCATGTGATTTCTAAATCATCAAATCATCTAAAAAGGGCTACATAATATTACGCATCCAATTCCATATAGGTACTATTAGATTATATTATGTTGAATAATTAACAAAAAATTTGCTTAGGGTATGTCAGCTTCATCTTTAATAATTACTAGCTACTCATCCATTTGATCGTAGCGTGATGTTTTATAGCATATAGCACTCAGGAATATTGTAGCTATCTATCAGTGAAAGAATTTTGGCAATCCGACTAGCGGTTCCAAAGATTACCCCCTACATACAAACTTACAAATTTTAGCTCTTTATAATATTAGTATTACCGAATCATAAGACTTTTTTAATGTCATTGGATTGTATATACGAATATAATTTAATTGCGACAGAATTTTATTTTTTTATAATCTTAAAAGGAGTGTCCGTTTGCGTGCTAAAACTGCGACATATGAGGGACGATAGTCAAAATGTCTATACTTCAGCCTAACTGCTATCAGCGCAACAATGTACTGCAGCCCAGGCCGGAGCAGGCGAAAGAACTGGGTTGGTTTTTAATCTGTAAGAGTCTGGCTCTCCCTTTCACCCCATCCAAGGCGTAAGCAATCACTTGCTGATTTTATCTTGTCTAAAAACCACCTGCCTGGTAGTGGCAGGTACTTGAAAGCTAACGTTTTGAAAAGGGATTCCCACCTTTGTTTTTTCAGCATCATTTTAACAGCATGTATTCCACATATATATGCAGAATTTTATGTTACCTCTTGACATGATATACATTTTTCTATGATCATAAGTTTCGTATGTTTGTAGTCAGTCAGTCAGTTTGTTATTATATGGTCTAGTCACCAGTACCACAAAGTTTATTACATTTGCTTCAATGAATGATTCACGATAATGTTGTTTAAATACGAACTGCCATCAGCTAGTTAGATATGTAGCTTAGGTATTATCAGTTTTCCTGCTCTCCAGCGTTCGGGTAAAACCCCCTAGCAAGTTTCACTTGTTGACATCTTTGTATTAATAGAAATGCGTGTCTTTATATTAATAGAAATGTGGGAGTAATAAATATTATGTTTTATTAAGTTTATTCACTGTCTATCAGGGTTTAAATAAACCTATTTTGATGAAGTGATTTAAATGGATAAAATAATAATGGCAAGAGCAGTACTTTTTACTGCCTTTAAGCCCGTGTTTCCTTTTATCCTTGCCAAAATTTCCATCTGATTAATAAATGACAATTATGAATCTTTATTGAGGAATGACTTGGGACGGTGACAATGTTAGTTAAGTTTGGGAGAGTCATGCTTCGGCCCGATTGGACTGACTCGGAGTGATTCTACGGCTTCACAAAATCCCACAGAGAAACATCTTTTGTGTTGTGTTTCGATCCCCTTATACTGAATCTCCAAGAACCCACTAATGGCCCGCCAAAGCACTTCTTGTAAGTAACTCCTTGGTATTGCGAGTATTCAAAGGGTGGTGTGCACTGTTTATTCATTCATTCGATCTGTATTTGTTTGTTTGGTTCCTAAAAAACTATTTTTCCTAACTATATAACTTTATCAAAAGAACTAGATAAAACTGCTTACAACTGGAATGACTCATTCATTTTACTAGTAATGTATTATGTGTTACTTCATATACGTAGTGTTGTAATAAATATTAACATTTTATTATTGTAGCTGCAATATATTTTATATGTTGTTTGTTTTTATTGTTTGTTGTTGCAAAATTGTGTATTTTATCTCAAGTACTTAGATTTTAACTGAAGTTACTTATGTATTGTGATGTTTATATGACTATATCAATTATTATTAAGCAGACGGATAGCCTGATGGTAAGCAATCGGTGCCGCCCATGGACTACCAAAAGAGTTACAAGTGCGTTGCCTCCCTTTTATTTGAGGACTGGGGATGGCCCATTTGAGCTTAGACTTTGGCACTTCTACACTTCAAAATCCATTATAAACTGACTGTTGATTACACGGAAAGATCCTACAGAACAAGACCATAATATACTGGTTTTGTATAGTTTGTTGATGTATAACTGAGTACCTAACATTAGTATACACAACTTTTATTTTTCGAGGGAAGAAAATCATTGAATTTCTGCTTCCGCCCTGGATGGGGCGTGTCAGCTCTTACTGTCTAAAAACCAACCTACCAACTTACTACTACTACAACTACGTAGGTACTTTTTACTATTGTAGACATTCAAACTTTAAATAACAGATTTTGTTTGTGATCATACAGAATTAAATACTATACATACTTCAACCGAAGCATTGGCCCAATTCGTATGGGGTTTCATACAAAAAGTCATATGTTGAAATACTGAAAAATACTTACTGAAATTCCTCCGCGCCTCCTCTCTTTCATGTGCGTCAAAGTACCATAACGTGATGGCATATCTGAAAATTATAGACAGAATTACGTTATTTCGACGTTCAAAAGTACCTACTAAGATTTAGTTATAATTATTAAACTTTCACTATATCTTTACAAAAGGAAATATTAATATTTAGCTTCACTCGTTCATGATTATAGGTCCTGAGCGTGACTTGAAACTAGTCGAGTAAGCTCGAATAGTTATTTGAGTAATACGTACAGTTACAATTTGAGTAACCTTCGAGACTTTGAATAGTCAACCTACCAGTAAGTCCGAATGACCTTTCTACTAAACCTAACAGAATAATATTTTTTATGAGTTTTTCAGAATTAGTGGGATCTAAAAACTTCAAGTGAAAGATAATTCAAAGGTTTCGAAATCTTTTTGCCAACAAAACATGTACATATAATGAACTCAGTTAAACCAAGAATATAAAAAATACCATACGAATAGATAGATCTCGTGAAGTATATTGTAAATCTCGTTATGACCTCGATTCAAGGCTTTCAATTGTTTTGAAAGCCAGAATAACTGTTTAATATCAATAAAATTGCTTTTTTCTTTGTTTTATCAACTCTTTTATTATACATTCAAAGTTTAGTTTCGAGTTTTATTATTGAAGCAATAAAGTACCTCTTATAACATTAACTTATATATTATATAAAAACTTGTTTATACGATATTCATCTCTATTGTCAAGACAGAAAAGATCTGTTTCATTTGCTTCTGTTTTGTCAAGGTTTTTGTGGAAATTATATGCTTATTGTTAAGCCAATTGATTTTTTTTTATTTGTTTCTAGTTGTAAGTAAGGAATGAAGTTTTACCTGGTGCTGTATGCAGGCTGGACCTCGTGGGGGTTCCGTCTGTCTGACCAGAAGAACAGCATCCTGTCGAAGATGGGAGCTATGTCAGCCACTTGGTTCGTACCTTCTGGGAACACCCTGTAAATAATACAAGAACATAAAATATTAGTTCACCAACGCTTAAATGAGTGTTTGCGCTATAAGCTGCTGCAGCAGCGCTAGTTTAGTTTTAGGTCAATTGATTAAGAACATATCTGATACTACAAATAACTGGTCAGTCAACTTGTGACAAGCAGGACTTGGACTTTACTTCTTATTAGCGCCATCTCGTGAATGCAAGCGAAAACTCTCAGTTTACTTACTGATATGAGGTAACAAATACGAATTTTGGGTTCGTTAACGTTCTAAATGGATCTTTGTGACCTCCCTTAAACTAAGCATGATTTGCAGTCACGTTAAATAGACCAACGCTTCTCCGAAGCGCGAATTTGCAAACAACAAAAGAATTACCATCAATGATAATTTTAACTTTTTTTTCGCAAAATAAAGCCAGCGCAGTATGATATTTACCTGAGCAATCCTCCACATCGTTTGACATCCCAGTCGAGATTCAGATAGTATATAGCGGTAATACAGCGGCCATCTTTGTTTGGGTTGTCCACATGTTTCACGTAATGGCTGCCTGAGCCGGGGTAGCATGCTACCATTGCCTGTGAAAGAAAAATAAAACAATAAGTACAGTGCTGCGTTTCCTTGTTTTCTGATTGAAACATACGGTCGTGTGAGGTAAAATATTCCGATATTTCACCTTGGTATGTCCTGAAATCTCTACCAGCCAATGTGGGGCGTGTGACAGCATAAGTACTACAATTATTTGGTGAACTATTTGCAATCCCAAAGACAAGAAAAACCTCAAGCCTGCGAGGCGATGCGGTTCTGGCAAACTCTTCTTTTAAGTTTTTTTTTAAACGAACGTTGCCCCACATTATGGCTGTCTCCTGTGTCGTGGGTGCGTTTACAAACATATAATTTCACATGCACATCACACCCAGACCCGGAACAACAATCTGTGGATTACACAAAGAGTTGTTCCGTGCGGGAATCGAACCCGCGACACGTTGCGCGGCAGCCAGTTGCCCAGCCACCGCGCCAACCGTGCAGTCAATTTACCCAGTAAAGCTGGCTGATGATTATGATGATGAAGTAAATACAATAAGTATGAATAATAAAAGATTACCTATACCATTGTTCTATACTATTCAAGTACGCAATCTTTGTTATCTTAACTAGCCATATAACTATTTCAAGAGCTATTTATCTTTACCTACCCTGGACTGGGCCTCTGAACAAAATTTATACTACGACAGGGTGCTATAATCTAGTGTTTATTACTGCATTGCCAACCAAGCGATCTTTTTACCGAGTCACTAAATGTAATAGTGTAAACATTGTAACGTAACATGCTTGGCACGTGTATGTTATACTTTACTCAGCTTTGGCAACAAGAGAAGTGTTTGGCCGTTGGGTATTTCGATTTTGACATCTGAATCTATAGGTATTCATATTAAAAGCTGATGAGTTTTTTTCTGAAATCGCTCATCACTGAAAATGATGTGTATAACGAATTTACTCATATTTTATTGAAAATATAAACGTAAAAAACAAATACCTATTATACATAAGTAAACATTACATAGAGCGGTCAAATATTTAGCTAGGGCAATTATTGCGAGCGCACGGCGCGTTGTGTTCCGCGCGCGCCTCAAAGAGCCAATAGACCACCACAGATAGGGCTGATGTTCAGCCGGGGTTGCGGGGTAAGCGCAATGAGGCACCGCGACCTCGGCCCAGAGCAGGAGAAGGAACAGGGGGGTTTTTAGTCAGTAAGAGTCTGACACTCCCTCCCGCCCGACCCTGGGCAGGAGAAGGAGAAGTCATTTGATGATTATCCCCTCACAAAAAAAGGGCAATTATTGGCATATTCATAGAGATGAAAATACAACGGCTCGATATTTACTTCCAATTGAAAACAGATAAGTACATACACAGGCACAGGTATTATTTACTGCGTTTGTTTAATTCAGAGATCGAAATTGGGATCGGTATGATGCAAAAGACGTTTTGGTGAACACAGAAGTGAAGCAGATTTTCCTATTACATGGAACAAGCACTTAACATAAACTAGCAAAAAAATTGAGTTATCCAAAATCACCCATTCAAAACACCCTTTTGTGGAATGTGCGATGTAATAAAAAGGGCATTATCACCATAAACTGAGACTCGCATCATCAGAAGGAAACCGGACCAAAATTGTTTACAATATTTCAAAGCCTACATAACATATAGTAGGTTAACGACTTCGAAAGTCCAATTTTATGTTAAATCGATTAGCAATGGTATCACGTGTCAAATATTGACATCGATACGCGGATCGAAGCCATTATGGAGTTGAATAGTCCCGTCTCACTGGGTGGTCCTATTCAGTATGGTTTATGAATAGAGCTGATATTCTTAATAGCCTATTGAGGTAGGCCTGTCGCCTGTTTTATATGTTATTGCCGAATCAGGGCACGATTTTGGCAGTGCGAATTTTGGGCTCATGTAGGAAAATACTTCAGAGATTTGGGTTTGGCGAAAAGGAAGTATTGTTTGTTTAAGGCAACTTTATGTTAATTATAATAAGTAAAACTGAGAAAGACCGAAAAGATACGCTAAAGATTTGCCTACCCTGAGAGAATTTCAAAATCAGTTACTTGCGTCTACAATTTCTTCAGTCTTCGGAAAATACCACTGCAGTAATCTTTTTCGCTAGACTTGAAAGCATTTCCGAGGGGCATAAAGAAATCTCTTCAATTACTTTTGACCATGAAAACCTTGAAACCCAAAGACCAACACCAATTACTTACATCAATTGTGTATTAATAATAACTCAATTCATCAAAGAATTTCATAAACACAAATACACGCGTAATAGCTCAAGTGTGCCAAATTATCAGGACTAATGTTATCAGATTATAATAATGTAATGTGCGCATTAGATACATTTTTTCTAGAAGATTTGGAAATAAATAAGGAAGTAGAGGTATTTTACTTAAGAAGAGGCTATGGCGTTTAATTCAGTAATTTAGTTTCTATCGTACAATAAATCCATTCGTTAGGACATTTTCGCCTTGTACTGTGCATATGTATAGATTTTTAGCTGTCCGCCTCAAGCCATTGCTAGCTACCTTGAGGATATCTCGCCACCACTTAGCCGTACATTCTTTACTACGCTAGCTCCACTTCAGAAAAGTATAACTTTCATTGGTTTTTTGAAACATGTGACTGTCCCTGTCATTTCAGCTCACTACTTAATTCTCATTTGTAATTATTGAGTCAATGGCAACAGCTCTTCAAGTACTAGTTAGTGAGTTGTCAATAGATATTGCAATGTTTGACGCATGAAAGCAGCTTAGATAAAGTCTATATTGACAAATAAAAACACACTGTATAATTTTTATTCGATTTATAAAAACCTGACATTCCAAATTTAAAAGCATGACGATAGATCGCACAGCGACCCGTACGGCGGCATTTTGGCATTACACTTTAGTTTTTTGCCATTAAAGGGACCAATTACTATGACTTCTAACCACTTATTAACTCAACGAATCAAGCATCTTTTTAATGATAAATTATATAATAAACACATTTCGTATTTGATTCACCAGTTCGATAGAAACAAATCTTTGTCGTAAAAAATGCCATTGCTAGAAGGCAAGTACAGTAAAGTGCATCAATATCTATATTAGATTAGATTTATCAAAAAGTTTAATAACAAATAACTGTAAACTCGCCTTAGATCGTAGAGTTTAATGCATAATTAACTATATAATAATCACACGCAAGGTTAATCCTCTTTACGATAACCTACGCCGTTATGCGGCAAACCGCCAATGGCTGTCAATTCTGTGACCAATCAAAGCCATTTCCGGATTCTGCAGCACGTGCTCACTTTTTGAATATGGAACGACAACAAATCCCGCTAAAAAGAATAACAGATCTTTTTTGTTGGGAGCCAGCGCAGCCATTTTTTTTTTGTTCGGTTGTGTATTGACGAATGGCAGATGGTTTTGGTGGATTTACCGTGCACCTTTTGTGAATGTGTCTGTTTGTAAACACACCCACGACTTGAATATTTTTTAAAAGTAGAACAAAAACGTAATGTCTGTTCTAGCCATTATCATCCTCAAGCTTAATTTTAAACGATTTTCCTGCCCCAAGGGCGTACTGAAAACATTGGCGTACCTGTTCAAACACATGGTAATTTATATTGATAATGATGCAAACCCCAGTGGGCTACGTGACAAAAAGTGTGTTAGTGATATTGAGTAATTTCTGTACCTACAGTACCTAATGACCAATCAAAGGTCCGTCACTGACCAGTTTAAAATGTACTTGACAGAAAAATTACAATGGCCGTTGAACTAGATAAGGAATGTTTGAAGATACGAGCTCGAAGATATTATATTTTCTTGAATCAATGTGGATCTTGCTTCTTTTGCCTGCCAGTAAACATTTGGGGGATATTTTGTGACTGCTCTGTACTATCTAAATATTATATTCAGTACCTACATATTTATTTGTTTCCTAAATAATAAATAAATAAAATAAATAAATATATGGCGTTAAATTATTTCTATACTCCCCTTAATAGCAAAATACTTAATTACGCTGATTATTTAACTTTTCTAAAAGCTTTCTGTTGTCAAATCATTAACATTCCAATATCGACCTTCAGCCGGCATAAAAATCACAAATAGCAGACCACACAGTTCTGTGCAAATTTAACGCTCTCCGAGTCAAAGTCAATATTAGATGTCCAGTTTAGTTAGAGCTGTTTAGATATAATGATATTCTAAAATACACAAGGTGAAACGGAAGATGGTTTTAACAGTGTTCCAAATTAGATTGGTCGTGTAAATCGAACAATAGTAGTTTGTAAACAGAGGGATGTCGGCGTGGGATTCGCTTACGATTCTTACTAATGTTTACACTGCCCCCTCCCCCGAGTACCGCGCCACCTCTCCGCCGCCATGCTACAAGTCACGTACGCAACGCCATCACCGCGCATGCGTCGACGCGCGTTATTTTGGTTTTTATCGCGCAAACCAGCGATCCCTTAGTACGATATTAGTTTTGCGAAATGATAACGATATCAGTACGGAATAGATTTTCTAGGCGGTTTTGTCATTGTAAGTACTTGGGTATAATACACATATTTACCTAGGATATACTTAAATATAAAATTTTACACGATACCTACTTACTGGTTGTCTCCTATAACAGAATATACCTACCTATGTGCACAAGTTTTTCCAATAAAACTATACTTTGTCTTAACCAAAGTTAGGTACTTACATGTGTTTTCATGAAATAAATTAATTTTGTAAGTACCAACATTAGCTTCACATATTTCCCTTGACCATTATTCTGCGATTTGCAACTACCTACAGTTGTGCAATAAAAATAATCTCGACAGCCAAGCGATTTATCAAATCGTCGCGTCGCGGCGCCTAACGTACGCCTACTGGCTACGTAAATAAATAATATTTAAAAAGTGACCCACTTTACATTTATGACCACGTTAGAATTGGACACTAGAGAATGACCTTATTAAAAAATTATGTACTAGTATAGCGTTACGTGTGCCCTTCTGTAACATTAAAGTAAAGTAATTCTTAATGTTATTTATTGAAATAGGGTGTATTTATTAGGTACTCTATCATCATAATACTACAGCTACAACATGTCTACTGCTGAACCTCAGAATACAGAACAAACCAGAAGCCGTCAACGCGCTTCAAACTAAAGCAACTAAAACCATTCTCAACTAGAATAGTGTGAAATTTCTACGATCAGTCAATTTTGGCACGTGGCATGTCGTGACGTATTTACGAGTATCAATTTTAATTTTATTTCGCCGTCTTGTGTTATTCCTACGAGTAAAAATGCGGCTGGAATTACGAAAAAAGTGGATAAGATTAAATTTCATCAGCAAGCATCGACTGCAATAGTATATTTAATTAATTATTGAATATTTTTTATCGATTTATTTTTCTATGAAAATGATGCGGCCATTTTGTGAGTGTTGTCATTTTTGGTGAACATTTTACCCACTTATTTATGTGTTGTGAGTTATATTTTTGCCCATTATGGAACCTTTGTCGTATTAGATTCCCTGTCGACAAACAAAAAATGAAAATGAATAAAAATCATACAAAAAGCACGGTTAGATGAATTTGGAAATCATCTAGCCGCAGCATAGTTTTGCTCAATTCACTTTGTGAACAGCAATATATTTATGACAAAGGTGGTTTAAAAAGACTGAAATATACTAACTATACTAATTATAATGCTGAAGAGTTTGTTTGTTGGTTTGCTTGAAGGCGTTAATCTGTGGAACTAAGAAAAGTAGGTAAACTTCTAATCAGTTCAGAGTCTAAAAAACAATACATTCAAAAAGATAAAACAGCAGAAGAGAACGCAATAAAACCTTTGTACTTATTGAAATTTTGTTTTATTTGTTGTGAATAGTAAGTGTAACTAAAATTAACACAGCTAGAAATCGTCAACTTTTATGAAACCTGCACGAAATGTGTAAACCACTAGTCTGTTAAATTTATCGTAAGATTACCAATTTTTTACCAATAAAATATATTTTGCCCTCCTTTTGTAAAATTACCCCAAACCAAGGGAATTCTTCCACTGTCGGCAACACTACGCGGGTGTGAAGTGCGGCTGGCGGGGGGACTGACGTATTGTTTTTGGACACATTAGACGACATGCAATTGTGAATGAACGCGGCTTCTGGTTTGTTCTGTATTCTGAGTGCTGAACATAGACTATCAATGACTTCCAGATCGGACAGTTAGGAACGATCTAGATTGAGATACTCCCTGCTTCCTAGATCCACCTTCTATCTGTTTATAGTGCAGCGTTTCCTAAACGCAAGGGACCCGGTACCTGGCCAACAAAACAAAGGGTCGCAAAATTCGCGCCTCGTTAAAAAAATTGCCCACTTTCGACCTCACGACCAATATCAAAGTTTTAAGTGACAATAAAATCTTTAATTTAATTATTTTAAAACTCCATTAAGTATGTGTATTAGGTTTCACTAATGGATCCCATATGGGTCCCAAAACGGTAGTGTAAAAATGACATGAGAACATGGTACAACAATTTTTGGGAAAAGCTGTACCTATTTATACTTTTGGGAACTTTTTCTCAGAATCTCTTTTTTACAGATCCAGGAATCCTTACGAATATGTCAACGTATCCGAAAAAATCAACGATTATTTTAAGCATAACTAGTATAAAATTGTACCTAAGTGGCCTGTGATGATGATATTTTATTAACTGAACCATTTATATAGCTTTGTCAAAGTTTATATGGCACGAATTCAAGAAAAGAAAGAACAATACGTATTTTACGTGACTATTAAACAATAGACACGTTTGAACGGGAAATAAATGGCACAATTAACGCCATTTTGCAGAAAGATGACCTTTTCCCTGTAACTACAGGGAAACTCAAACGAAGGATTACCAAGCAAACGATTTACCTATTTTCGTCCTATCTAAGACTATTCATAGAAAATCAATTGGCCAATTCCATTTATGAGGAGATCAGAATATAGTCACAACTAAGAAGCGATGTTACACAATAGAATTTTGTAACCCAAAAACTCGGGCATTCTTTGCTGATTATGACATCAAACAAAGCTTGAGGTTTCAACAAACAAGAAGCAGTTAAAACATCGGAAATTATAGGTAAAGCTGCATCGTATGAATGGAATGGAAATCGTTGAGATAAGACCACGTTATCGGAAGCTGATAAAATAAATAATAAATCAATTATGTTATTGTATGGATGTGATCTCATGAGGTCGGATGAGTGTGAACTGTGGGAGGCAGACTGTTGGGCGACAGCTATGGACTGGTTTTATATTGGGTCTCATATAGAAAAGTCAAAGCACGATGAGTATCGAATGGTTAAATGTCTCTATTGGTTGAATACTTAAAGAGAAGGTTATATATAAAAATGCGCATATCAAATAATAAAAAAATGCCTGAAACACCTAAAATCTTCTTTCATTGAAGCAAAAATATAAATTAGTATAAAAGCGCATTTAAAATGTTTAGAATAATATTTTACATTTCTCTAACATAAAAGCTGACTAGAAGTACTAGAACGAAGTCATAACAACGGAAAAATATAATAAGTAGATCTGAAGTAAGACACTCAAAACCCAGATGTTTAATGTCACGAACTGTATCCAAACAAGAATGTTTATAAAAACATTTGCATAAAACATACCTAATTGACATTCTATTGATATTTTTGACAATTCAACAATGGATTTTGATTGAATGCAATTGTTTAGTATTTTTTGGACGGACACAAAACCTTTTAGCAATATACTGGAAGATACGGACATTGATAATGGAGACGTATTGTGCAACTGTGAAGGCGTAGAACTAAAGCTCCATAAAAACAGCTGTTTGAAGCTATTGATAAATGAAAAGTTTAAGAAAGAGATTCAGACCGTCATGACACTGTAGTATTGTTCACTATAATATACAGATTTTTTTTGGCGAAAAAGATATGAATCCCGAAAAAAAGAAAGGTTGAATAACAAAGACATTTAGCATGTAGATTTATAGACTTTGTCCAGTCTAGACAGTTATTACTGTGATAGAGAAAATGTGAAATTTTCGAGCCTAGCATTAGGAAAAAAAGGTTTTATGATCAATTTCCTCATGCGGCAACTTTAACGTATAAGGAAAATGCATCCAAAGGAGGCAAATATCGATGAACTGAGACGCTCAGGAAATTGGAATTACATTTTTTAAATCAACAATCTAAGTTGCCAGCCTTGAACTGGTTCTTAGTTGATACAATAGAGAATTAAGTATTTAAATTAGAAAAACATGCCTATGACAATATTTATGTTAATATGTAATCAGCACGTGTTGGCGATGGGGATCAGTGTAATGTAAATATGCTGTTATGATTCGGTTAAATTATGACGTAAAACTCTACGATCATATTTATGTTTAGTAATTACTAAACAATATGATCGTAGAGTACTAAATGGTTCGTTTGACTTTGGACACCCTGTATGTCTGAGGTCTGGGTATATAGAGGTAATCCTTCTTATATTTGCTGAAGCAGACTAAAAATACACTGCAAAGCAACATCCAAACTATAATAATATTATGAATTCGAAAGTAACTCTGTCTGTCTGTCTTTTCTTTACGCCTAAACTACTGAGCCGATTACTGTGAAATTTGGTACGAACATAGTTTGGAACTCGAGAAAGGACATAGGATAGTTTTTATATAAAAAATCTGCAGGAAGTCACTTTCCCACGCGAACGAAGTCGGGGGCAAAAGCTAGTTGTAAAATAAATTAAGAACTTTATCTGGAAGAATTATGATTATAATGGAAAGGTGATCCAAAAGAATGTCCGATAATTTATAAGGTGATACTTATTATCGTACTATCATAAGAGACTCAGTAGAAAGATATTTATGGCTTTGTGTGATGACAATGTGAAACGAACGGTAATGATAGGGAGTTCCCTATAAAAAAGAACAGAAAAATGTATAATACAGGTGACTAAGGGTAAGGTATTATTAAGTTTTTATGCTCAAAGACGAACCAAGTTTATTATTTACTACGCTTTGGGGATGACCGCGACTACCGACTATTTTGTTACCGAAAAATCAAAGTCCTTTTCTTTAGAAATAGATTTGCAGTCCTTCGGACAAAGCCTTACACAATAAGGTTATTAACACAATGTAGTGTGTTCCGACACCTCCCGAAATGCGTAGAGTAGAAAAACTATTGTTTTTCTCTCATTCTCTCTCTAAATCTAGACTATTAGCTAAGCAAGCCACTAATAAATTACATTTGTTATTATCGAATCGATTCGATTCGTGCATGTTCTGCGTGTTTTTGATAAAAATATCGATTCGATAGGGACATTAGACACTGTTAAAGTGATGAGGTTGAAAGCGAAAGCAAAGGAAATGATGACTTAGTGTTAGAAGAGAAAATCAGGATTTAAGAGGCGATAGAGTAAAAACTCAGATAATCGATTGAAATACCCTTTTACCAATCAATTTTTTAATGACGATTACGTAAATAATAGACTCAACAAGATAGGTAATACGCAATAAATAGATAAACATAACAAAGCACATACTATAAAATCGATTGAAAAATTGCATGGAAATGAATGTACAAATGCTGAAACTATGGCTTTCATCAAAACTAATTAGTAGTAGAATTCTTCAAAGCCGAAGCCGAAGAGTTGTTACGTCAGAGCCTAAATAAAAGAGCATGCAATTTCACAAGATACCATCGTTATGCAACGGACAAGATGAACGTTTAGAATTAGTCATACTTATGAAGTGGTGGTTAGTTTGCGGTTTTTAATGTAAGAGCTACTGATGACCACGGTGCGTGCCAATTAATGAATTATGGAATGCAATACCATATGAATTGGAACTACGCCATTAATGGTCGGAATGATAATAGACATAAAAATACTAAAGTTGTAAAGTAATGATTAGCCAAATGAATTTACATATTGTTTGGTTCCGAAAGATTGTTATAATGGTAGCAATGCCAAATTCTTGCGCAACGGATATGCTTAATGGTGGAAATAGAAAAAAAATAAACCATTAGATCAATTTTGTTTTGATAAATATTGGTATTTTCCTATCACTTAATAATGAAATTTGTCAGTTTCTCACAAAATTTTGTATAAGTACTCTAAAGCGCGTAACAAAACAAAACTATGAGGAATTCCGCATTTCTATTCAAAGTTGCGTCGACTTTAGTCAGGCTTTCGATTTCGACATAGCATGCATTCGGAACATTTTGTTCTTATGCAAAAAGGGACGACGACAATATGTATGTGTTACACAAGAGGTGAGGTGTTATTAGGTAAGTTTTTAAAGGTTGGTATGTTCAATAGAAAGAGCCGGAGACGAATTATTAAAACAATTCAAGATTGAGGTTTTCCTTATACAGTCGTCAGGATATAAGTTAAGACTATCGAATGATGAAACTTATGTTCGGAATTCGGATACATGTGTAATTTGGTAGACCCTTCGAACCGGAACATGGTAATCATGGCTGATGGCCGAAATCGTTGCAAGTAGTCCTTGCACAATAACTTCAAGCAGTAATGATTTTATGGCTAAATTATGATGATGATCTATTACATTGTTTTCTACCTATTCTTTGACATTAATGTTTCTTACGTTATTTTCCAGTTTGTGCTCGACCCCATCAATCTTATTGGGATAAAAGTATCCTGCGTAAGAAAAGTGAGAAGCGTAGTCCTAATATGCAGCAGTTATATTTGCGATGCGAGTGTAGTCAATGTGTACTTGTACGTCAATATTATTTACCTTCGTCCTTCCATTGATCACGTAGTCACCCATTTTCCCATTGTTGGCCATCTTGTTTGCTCTCAGTATGATATTGTCAACCTGGAATATAAAAGGTCTTAATAGCGTTTTGATTTCATTTCATGGAAAGAACTAATGAGACCGCCCATTACGCTAATTAGGAAAACATTCCATAAACACAAAATTGATATAAATTAGAGTATAATGGGCGGTTAAAGTGCAATGGAATTTTTAATGATAACCTGTTGTAATCTAAAATGTATCAAATGAACCTGTTCATTGATGAATTAAGACATTAATTCATGAACGATTCACGTAAAAATCATATGCAGTTGCGGCGAACCTCCATGCGGCGAGTTTCACAATCACTTGTAATAAATCCAAACTTTTAGTAGTAGACAAAACTTCTCAAAACCAAATTATTTATCTAATTTAGAAATCGAATCAGGGCAATAACATATGAATGCATTTATGTAAATTAATGAGATTGTTTCGAAACAAATTGCGAAAGCCAAGTATACAAATATTTACAAACGAATTGATTGCTGTTTGTCTCAACATCAATAAGAGTTTGTTAAACATACATTTAATTCTCTTTATCAGATCAAATATACGTGCGAAGTCACGTCTCTGATAAAGGTAGTATGTATACTCAGGATTTATTTATTTAATTATATTAAAATACACCATATCGTTTGAAGAAAGACTGGAGAAAATGAAGGCCTGTAAATTTAATACTAATTTGGCAGGAAGTTGAATCTTAAATATGGCACAATCTTTAGCGCCATAATATTTGTGGATATCTGTTACTAATCATAGTAATCATAAGATAACACAGTTTTTTTGTCACATTATTTATCGTCTGATTTTACTTGATTCCAGTGCGTTTAAGTTGGATAAATTTGAGGATGGTCCTAAGATTGACCCTTGAGGAACGCCATTTAAGGGACTTATCAAGTTTCTATCTTACTTTATTAAACCTAAACTTTTCTGGCTCCATCATTTCGGTTGCGTGTTTAGTCTTCTATATTTTAAATCTTTGAAAGCATTTGACTAACACGACCCAAAAATGTATTGACTGCGAAAACAGTCATTTAGATATTTGTTATTTTGACAGCAATTAGTAATGGTATGACCGGTCACGGAGAGTCTTTAATATCAGTAATTAGTGAACATAATTTTGATAATTATGGCAGTTTAATCACAAGCCTAGCGATACGAGAATTGTAAAGAGATGACGTATTCACGATACCATTTTTACAACAGTGATATTTTCGTCATTGCAAGCGACATTTATGAAGACAAAAGTCCAAATGAAGAAATTACAGCGTTAGTAAGGATTTGCCTATTTACTGTAATTTCTAATTTAGGGCAGTAACCAGTAGTTAGGCTTTGTGATCAAACTATAACAATAGATGAACCACTATAATGAGACTAATACTGTTATTGGTGACTTCGAGGAACAAACAAAATGAGTCTTTTGTTTATTATGAAAGGAAGAATAAATAAAATGAATGAAAAGACTGGTCAATAGACTCTATACATTTTAAAGATTTATGATCTTGAAGAGGTAACCAGGTAATATAATTTCACAATAAAAAAAATATCGACAAGTGACTAACTCTGTCATACAAATCTCACTGTGGTTAAAACGACCCTGTTTGCGGTTCAGCTGTCATATTATTGATATTATGTACCTACTGAGAGGAGCAGTTACCTATTTGTATATTGCTAATACTTTTGGTAAATAGCTGATGCTTCGAACGATCTTTTAATGTTATGTATAATATTAATACCAGATACGACAAGTTTTTGCAGCTGATAGCAAAGTTGACTTAGCCTTAAGAATTTTGGGAATTATATTATTCAAAGAAAGGAAGTCAAAAGTATGATTATACAAAATTATTGGGTCCTTTTGAGGGCTGTTGGTTGACAAAGAAATCATTAAGAAAATTTCATAATTTTAGCCAAAACGTCATCAAATCTGTCGCGCCGTTTAAGAGGATAAGTATGTACGTATAAACGTGCAAATACGATTTACGGTAACAAAAACTTTTACGTCAGCTGACTATCCCGAAATGTGTTAGGGATTTCAATAACATCGAAACATCTGTCAGAGATATTATTGCATTTGACAATATGCTATTTTTATTTTCAATACCCTTCGAATATGATGAATGAAGAATCGATGGTGATGAGATGATGATGGGAGTGCCAGGCTCTTATTGACTAAAAACTACTGTTTTTCTTCTCCTATTCTGGGCCTTTGTTATTTTTTTTTGTGAGGGGAGAACATCAAATGACTTCTCCCGCCCAGGGCCGGGCAGGAGGGAGTGTCAGACTCTTACTGACTAAAAACCCCCCTGTTCCTTCTCCTGCTCTGTGCCGAGGTCGCGGTACCTCATTGCGCTTACCCCGCAACCCCGGCTGAACATCAGCCCTTTAGGGCCCCGTCTGTGGTGGTCGAATGGCTCTTTGAGGCGCGCGCGGAACGCTACGCGCCGTACGCTCGGGCCTGGTTCTGATCGGGCGGCGAGCTGCCCTTACTCGCCGACCGCAGGCCCGTGCTTACGGTGGCCGGAGATCGTCCCTCGATCCCCGACGCCCGTAGTGCCGCCAGTTGCGGCTGCTGGGGCGTGAGGAGGAGGATTCCTATTCTGGGCCTGAGCTGTAAATTTTTGCTTGCAACGCCTTTTCTAATGAACCTGAACCTTTTCATCACAAGAGTGGAGATTACGACAAATTATTTTATAAAGAGGATGGCTACCGTCCAGCAGTGGCCTGTCGCAGGCTATTCATGATGATTAGTTATCATCATCAATAAGTACTAAGTACTCAGGGGACAGGCTGTCGATACTAACATAAGTATAGTTTTAATCTTTTTACGATTACACTTCCAAATTATTTCATTTGCAATTAACACAAATTTTGTTATCTGACACTTAAGTAGGTAGGCACGTTAATTTAGCTACAATGTGTAAATATTGGTGCAGTTATTAATTTATGGCTGACTTTTTTAATCTAGCGCAATGATATACCGGGGCCTCAACTCGAAGCAGCCAAGAAAGAGGTAGGTTTTGGTTCAGTAAGTCTGACACTCCCTCTCTTCTGTCCTTCTGATGGCTCTATCGAAGTCATGTCATGATCATTCCCCCTAAACATTTTTATGCCTTTTCGTCTTTTCGTTTTTCGTGCTATTTTTAACAAATTTTACCACTATCTTTATGTTTCGAACTTGACGTAACTACCGACAAATTATTATTCCAATGTATAATGCAAAATTAGACTCCTTTTTTTTAAACTCTTATAGGAATTAAAGGCGACAGCTGCCTAGATATTACAATAATGGCCTGTCCAACTTTGTCTGTTCAAGTTTCTTTTACAACAAGTCACATACTTTGACATATTTTATATGGAAAATATATAAAAAAATATTATATATCCGTGTAAAAGAACTTACAGAGACATCGTCAAATAATTATTTACTTTTACACTTACATTAATATGTAGCACATTACCAAGAAGGTTTTATTTGCAGATAAGCTCTTAAATAAAAAAATGTTTCAAATGACTTCTGTATACAGTGTGCTTAGTGTTAATAATGTTAATAACATTTATAAGTACTTACTTGACTAATTAACTGTCTGATATATGTGCAGTTTGGTTCCTTGCCGTCTATCCACGTAATGAGGTCACTTCGGATTGTTTGTGCTTCTGTTGTCGCTGAATTTGAAACTAGCTGACCAGCCTGCGTTGAAGAAAAATATATTAGAATCATGTTAAGTAACAGTTTATGTATCATAAGTGCAACAAGTTGTAGGGAAAATATTATTGCATTTGATTGATTTTGTAATCCTTTTAAACATTCATTCATTCATCGCTACTTCATTTTATTCTTATATATAAGTAATTGAACTTAAAATATGTTTATAATAAGTTTAGGCAACTCTAAGAAGATTATGAATGCATGGTTTAAGATACAATAGAATAGAATATAATATGTTATTTCCCTTGTTTACATGTTCCATTATGTCCTCTTAATGGATGGTGCCTTCAATCCGTGGTTGTCACCCACTTATACTGTACATGTTTCTTTGAGAGAGAAATATATACATACATCAATTTAAGCCTTTCATTGCCAACACGGTCAATGTTGATAGATGCTAGCAGAGGATTTGGCTTCAACAGTTAAAGACCTAAGATTGTTTCTTTGCAAGTCTAGTTTATAAATTTCAATGAAAAATAAGGAATCATAGACTATGTTCTAAGCTATGTTATAAAAAACAGTAAATTAAAGTAAATCTGACATTATCTGTGTTCTGTATGTAACCTGGAACTAAACTGTTTTCTTTAGCAACAAATTATGTTAATTGCAAACAAAACTAATCTTTGTACATATATACGAGTACTTTTTAATCAACTGATTTTTAATTATGTATGATGAAAAAAAGTTATAGACTGGCAAGACATAATGCAAAAAAAAATTGAATCTTGATAAATGTTTCTTAATAATTATTATAAATGAATAATTAAAACTTTTCAGGTAAAAATAATTACTAGCTATTCATAACTAGCAAAAAATTAATTTAATTACATATCAAAAAAATTATAAGTATATTTGTAGAAAATGTTTGTTACAGAAATAATTCTATACCTTTCTTAGATTATTGCCACAGAAAAATACATAATTTAATATTTGCTTATTAAAATCTGACAAACAAGATCTATCATTTATTCTTGGAGATAGACCTATGATGAGCAGTAGATAATAATGACTTTAAATGTCAACACTAGAATCCTAAACTTGATTCCAGACAGATACAATGAATTACTGGCATATTTTGTAATGTTTATACAAAACATAAACACTTATCATAGCTATAGTTAAGTCAAACAGTAAAAGGATATTGAATAAGTATACTCACAGTGAATATTCCTGATCTATACATTTCTAACACTTCATTTAACACCATAAGTCCTCGTTCCCTGCCAAGGAAATTGTTCAGAACACAAACACCATACTGAGTCATATCTCTAATCACTCTGTGACAGATTTCATAACAAGAGTCACTCGGGTCCATGTAGTAACTATTAGGCATGTGACCAAACGGTGCCCCGCTACCCTTCAGTGAGGCCTCAGGGTACTCCTTCGTCCTCGTACCCTGCTCAGCCCCATAGTTAGGTAGTACAGGCATTTTAGCAGTATCAGTCCTGTTCACTGCCCGTAACACATTAGAGGTACTTGGCGCTGAGAAGTCCACGGTGCTCAGCAGCTGCGCAGTCTCACGCAACACCTCCTGCTCCGAGGAACCCTCGTAAGTTATGGCACTACCCGTCGACAAGTCGCGGTTTGTATACACTACACTAGATATCACACTACTGTCATTGTGCGCCGAGGCTCTCGATGTGCCTGGCTCACTTTGTTTAACGTTCTCAGTCGATACTTGTGCGCTATGTTTACTAACACCTATCGTGCTACCCTCTTTACCACTATTTTTTACGGACTTTGATTTACTTTTTTTCGAACGTCTTGTATCACTACCGTCTTTTGAACACCCTTGGTGACTCTCCTCCGTGACGTTGGAAGTTCCGTCTTTCACTTTCTTCGTGGCTTCTTCACCAACTATCGTACGTTCACCTGAATTATCACTTTTCGTACCCTGCTTCGGTAACTTGGGTGCACATTCACTTCTATGTCTTTTCCAGTCTTGTCGTTGGTGGTCAGTATTACAATAATAAATGTTGAGACAGCGACCACATCTCCGCTGAGTTTTCTCGTTGCAAACAGCGCAACAAGCAAGGCCGCCTCCTTGATTCATTCTAAATAATTTCTCCCTACGGCCGGCCCCTACGACTTGTCAACTGAAAGAAATGTCATCGCCGACGTGACATTTATGCGGAAATCAAAATGACGACTAATTAACGCACACAAATGATTATGACATTTTAAATAACTTTTAATTAGCATTTATATACTACTATGATTTAAGTGTTGCTAACAAACTGTTAAAATATTAATTTTGTGAACATTTTTAAGTTTAATACGTATTTTAACTGACTACTACAGTGAATAAGGCTAGTTACCCACAATGGGAATAGTAAGAAGTAGTAAAATTACAATAATTTGAAAACTCAGTAATCGTTTTAGAATTATCATAGGCTGAAAATTATTTTTAAGATGTGTTTCAAGTGTTATTTAAATGAATAAAAGTAGAAAGATAAAAATAATTGGACAAACTGACTTTTAGCAAGATTAGCGCCATCTGGTGAAGAAAAAAAATATTGGTCCTATTGAGTACAATAACTCTAGTCAAATTCAATACTTTTTAGTGCGTGTGTTAAGACACAAATATTTAGTATATTGTAAAATCAGTGAATGAAAATGCAATTATTTTTTACTATTCATCGGACAACTACATGGATTTAAGGATTGTCACAGTTGGAGATTTTTTTGCTGACTGACGCTGAGGATCTTAAGAGTTGCTTAGTGTGCATTGCAGTGGCATAGGTTCGATGCCATAGCATAGTCTCGGGTGCCAAGACACTCGAGCACACTCGAGTCTCTCACCTTAATGTTAAGCACAGAGTACATTTTAACAATAGGAAATAGAGACCAATCTTCGATGTCAAATTGGGTAACTACTAACAGCGCCATCTGTAATTCATGTTAGACAACATTTTTATTATATATATAACCATATCTATACTATGGATGTGCATCTATAGATTGTTGGTTGTTTTTCGTTACTGCTCAACTACGTGACTGAAACGAGTAGTAGACAGTGTAATTCACTTTAAATATTTTAAAATTCTTATAGTGAATTACACTATCTACTGCTACAACAAAAAGAGGTATAAATGAAACAACATATTTGATGAAAATCTAGTTTATTTGTTTTTTTCTATAGTACTCGCTTAACTTTTTAGCTTTAACTTGCAATTTGTTCTCATCATCATCAACATCTTTTCTCCCAGCTAATATTATATTGATATTTTTACAGTAATTAAAAATTATAAATCTAATAACAATATTAATTAAAAAATCGATTATTTTTCTCTATTATACATTTTATAAATGTAAAATCAACAAAACTACTAACAGCTGTATTAATGATTAGCTTTAAATATAATTTTTCTATATTTTCTTTTGTTTGATTAAATCTTGCATATTGGAAATCAGCTCTATTAACTTCTTGCTGGGAGTGCAAAGCCATCGTCGACCTGCGTATTCCCTATATTTTATATACTCAATTTCATTTTTTTCCATTAATAGGTTACAACAATCTGTACAAGTTTTAAATATTTTAGATTTAATTTTCTTCAAAAAATATCCACTTATATATTGGAGAGGTCCAACAATACGGGGATCCCTTTCTTTAATTTCTATAGGTGTAAAATTAAATTCAATAATGTTTGAAAAATCAAACGATGAGCAGGTTGACGTTGTTTCTGCATTTTCGTTGATGGTGAGAGAATACAATGCATCGCAAAAGTCTTTTTCGCAGTTTCCGCGGGTGTGGACACTGCTTATATTATTTATTAATAATGTGGTGAAAGCCGATTCGAATTGGTCGCAGGTGGGATTAGTATTGCGGCACCCTTGGCTTCTTACCGCCCCAAAGAAATTTTCCAAGGGGTCCTGATTAAGATGCCGCAACCTCACTGACGACACGTTAAACTCATTTTGTAGTTTATTTATTCTACTCAGTGTCCACACCCAATCTATCTCGTTTTGACTCATATAAAATAAAGTCTGTTTGCTTTGCTTCTTGCACCGGCACAGCTCTGCATCACCCAAGGCTCGACTGGTAGAAAATGCCTTAGGCATTAAGTCCGCCTATGTACCCGCCTTGTGCATGAAGTTTGAATAAATAAATAAAACATACATTACCTGCCAAGTATCCCATATTAGACGCCATAGTACGACTGAATATTTGTGAGGCAAATTTAACCTTCATTTTATTAATTTTTAGAGGGTTGATATGATATTCCATTAATTTTGGAATCAACCTAATGCCTTTGTAACCAGGGTTTTCTTTGAGAAGTAAATTTAAATGCGAACATTTTGCAATTTTTGTTACACCATCTTTGGTGAATTCTAAATCTTTGCACATAAAGTTATTTCTAATTCCTTTGAGGAGATGTCATCAGTGTCATCATCATCAGGTCATAAAGTGGTACAATTTCTTGACCATTTATTAAAATTTTATTTTCTTTAGGCTCTTCACCTTTTCTCAAATAAATTCCCCTGTTCTCTTTAATTAACAGTTTCAGAGCCTGTCTGTTATTAGGACCCTGGTCACATACAGTAGCAACAACTATGAACCCTGATTCTTGCAAACCTCTTATCACGTCCTTTATTTGTTGAGCTCGTTCAGGTCCCTTAGTAGCACTCGACGCGAATGTATATGATATTGCCTGCTTATAATTATAAATTAAGCCACGTAACATAAAGACTTGAGCATGATCTGCAAATTCAGTTTAACCTGTTTTGCCCATTGTCAACAAGACTTGTGATTTTATCTTTTCTCTCGTTATATGCAACATTGCTCTTCAAAGAAACTTCGTCAAACATAACAACACATAACCTTTGTTCTATTTTCATGTTGTCAGCTTTATTTTTCAATTGAGAGAAAATATTACTGTTTATCCCAGGCTTGATGTTACAAATTTGTACTAACTTAATTAGTGTTTGCTGAGCAGGCTAAATAAAAAAAATCTCAGAAATCTATATCCTTTGGGACTTTGCTTAAAAATAGATAAGGAAGCAATTTTTTCTTGTAACGTAAAACGTCGCTCCTTTTCTTTTTTGTGGTCCTCTTGACATTGCATACTAATTAATAATTTTCTTGTACTCGTACAATTTTCTAGTATGTCGCATACTGCAGGGTTGGATGCAATTTGTTTCGCTGCTTTTACATTGACAGACAGTTTTTTAAATCTATTTTTCATTTTGCTTAACTTAATACTTGCAGCAACAAGTTTATCCTGCAGATACTTTTCTGTATTCGTAAGGAATACTCGACTCTTAGCTTTCTTCACCGTTGTTTTTTCTCCTGTAATTATATAAATTAAATAAAGTTAATCTATTTATTCAAAACTTTTTTTAGTTATACACAAGATTTTATTTGCACAACTTACCTAGATTAAGATGCACATTCGTTTCTGAAGTACTTGGTAAAGCAGCTTCTTGCATTGTAGCTGTGAGACCTGAAATGAATAATTGCACGAATTTATAACTTTTGTATATGGCGCCACTAAAATAAAGGAAAAAAATATATAAGTATAAAATGTAAACTTGAACAAAAACAATTTGAAGTCAACAATTGCAAAAAAATCCATAATTTGTTGGACAAACCCAAACTTATTAGTCTAACCACACTTTAAAGTGTGCTTACTACGTTATATCTACATAGTACCGAATGAATATGTTGTAGCGTAATAAGGACGGGGACTACATGAGAAAGTGCCTGGGTGACTGAGATTCATTAATTTCTTTTTTGTGCATTGTTTCAAGTAATGCATATAGGATACACACGATATTTAGTCAGTCTACTGCACAAGCACTTATTTACTCATCAACAATAAGTAAATTAGCTTCTAGTTGTGCCCTTTAAAATGAGATACTTTAAATCATAAACATTGGTATAGCTATTGTTTGGAGAATGAAGTGGACTCATTCAGGGATTTAATTAAATTATAATTACTTGAGGGTGATGGTCCATGGCCCAGATTTAGTTGTTGTAGGCTAGTGGTTGAAGGAGGAGTCAACGGTGCTGAAAAAAAAGCAAATATATATAGCACTTCAAATTATTTAGTAAAAAAATTACATAATTATACGTTTTAGATGCTATGAAGTGAAATAAATCGATGATGGCATGATGACCAACTTTCTGGCTTCTGACTAAATGTAACAACCGTCAATGTCTTACGATTAACAACAGGCAGCTATACATAATTTTATGCTTTACAATGTCACCAATGTCCTCGATAAACTTGTAAAGTACATTGACATTGTACTAGCATTTGCTAGGTGTAGAACCCGGCAACCATGGGAAGAATTGGTGTCATTTATATTTACCTGATTATGTTGATTGTAGGTTCTGAATTTGCTGCAAAGGCTGTCTGGTGGTATTTATTAACGAAGTCCGAGACAGTAATGCTGAAAAATAAAACATAGGTATTTGAATAAAGCAATTAATTACAAAGGCATTAAATATAAATTTTGTCATAACACTAGCCTGTGAGACACTTTTGTTTACGCAAAATAAGAATGTTGGAATGTTTAAAATAATATTGTAATATTAGGGTTTTGTAATATAAGTTCTTGTGTGGTTTAACTCTGTTAAAAATGTTATGGATGAACCACTCTTATCACTTAGGGGTAGGAAATATTAGCCAATTTTTCAGATCTACTGAATGTGGATATAAAATTTGATAAAATTATTTCAGAGGAGTTAGTCACATTCTGACACAAGAATTTTATATACATATAAGAGTTTTTATGATATCAGTCTTAAAATGCTTACAATTCTGACATGTTGCATATGACAATGTAGCACTGGGGGTGTGTAACCTGGGGTGTTTATCCAAAAGTATTTTGCAATATGTAGTGTTATACTTACAGCGCATTTTCAATGTTGGCACGGCAATATTACTGATTCTGTTGTTACGGCACAAATATTTATCCTCAAAGTGAGCATGACACACTCTATGGTTCAATATTTGTTCATTCTTCAAACAAGTTCAAGACTGTTAATTGCATACAGCCAAGTATTGAAGCCTTCTCTATCAACTACAGGATTCGGGAACCCATGAAGTACTTGATGCATACCTTAAATAAATAATAAAGTTTTATCATTGAAATAATCAAATTCACACACATAACATTAGCTGCATTGTCAAGATATCAACTTTATTATAAAATATGTAAACTTGCAATAAAAATATTGGCTCCATTAAACTCATAAAAAAACATGATAGGCAGTAAAGATAAAGATAATTTATTTGTAAAACACGAGTATACAGAACAAGATACATATTTATATGTTGTAATGTAGGATGTTAAAAGGAGTACAATAACCTTCATGTTTTGCTGTGGCTAACAGCGTACAAATGTATTAACTTAATTAAAATTAATATAATGATTTTTACATGGCATTACAAAGATAAACACAAAGAAAAAAACCTAAAGGAACAAATTGATTAACAGATGGATAAAAATGTCATAATGTTAGGAATCTGTTAGAAATTCTGTCAAATTATAGTAGCACCTCTCAATCAAATATTTTTTTAGGTGCACTTTAAAATGTTTTATATTTAGTAGCTAGTCATAAGTCAAAATGGGGCTTGAGAAAAATAAATTAAGTTTATAAGTATATTGCTATAGGTTTTAAAATATAGGTAGAGTCTACTTGTGCTGTTGATTTCATTAAATTTAATGTCATAGTACATTTAATTTGATTTGTATTGTTTGGGATTGACAACAAGTTTATGAGTTCGTTACACATAAACTTGTTGCTGTTGTAAGAAGTGAAGAAGCTTGTGCTAAATAAATAAATAGCTGGTCTGGCATACCTCCTCTCTCTTTACACCCTGGGACACAGCAGTATCTGCCCGAAGACATTGTAGGTTAACTTCACTCACAAGAATCCTGCCTCAATTAGAAAAACCTTCTCTGTTCACAATTATGCATTACTCGGAGGAACGTAAGCTCAACTCGACGAGAAATTCAGAACGAAACACAAAAAGGAGATCACAAACAAAATATCGCAAAATAACCGGTGCAAGCGAGCTATCAGCAGACATTCTTCTTTGTGTGTGTGCATGCATACACAGCATTATTTTCATTATCATTCTCTAACGCCATCTATTGGATCTACAGCGAAAAAGAAGACCAAACTGCCATCTCTTATTCATGTTGTTAACATCATCCGTCTACGTCACGATGTAACCCGACAAATTTAAAAACACATTAAAACTCATTTTGAACATGGGCTACGTCAGACTTCGTCATTTTGTATCATTGTATCCATTACTGTCCCCAGTTTTTTATTCTAAGTTTGAAGCCCCTGATGTTAAGGTATTACACCCTAACATTAGGGTGATACCTTAATGAGTTTACCTTTACCTTTCCTATTATAGTATAGAATTCGTAACTTTCGGTTCGTAAAGTAAGGGAAAACATTGCTTGTTTGCTTGTTTTATATTTTTTTTTGTAGTTCGGTTATGTTCAAAATTCTTTTGACATTGGTCGACGTAACCGATAATGGAGCCTATTTTTGGTACAGTTTATTCCCTCCTCCCTTCAAGGTTTGTGTTGTAGTTATCGAAATAAAGTAAAACCCTTTTTATAAAATTATTTATTTATTGAAATTATTGAATACATCATATGAATAAATTCTCCATTTTATTTCGAAATTGTCAAAATGTGTGCTTTGATTAAGGAGTAACTATGTAAATAAGCCTTATAAGCTTCATGGTTAAAAACAAAAAATCTGTGGTCTAGCTTAAAATTAGGTATGAACTACGAAAAGAAAAATATTTCGTGGAATGTGCATATTTATATAGGTACGCGGGGTGATGAAAAAGTTATAAATGAAACCTAAATAAATATTTAAACTTATTTACAAATACAAAAGAAAAACAATTGATGATAATAAAATGATGTGATGAAAGGGATCATGAATAAAAACAGACTAGATTAGTTCTACGTCGAGTCACGTTCTTGTTTCATACCTACACATCGTTTCCAAGATGTGGTTGATAATAATTATTATAGTTTTAAGCAGAATAGTGTCGAAGTATAAAGTCATTAAAGTGAAGGAGATCGAGACTCAACGAGAGGAACTAAAGAATGCGTAAAGGCGCGCGTAGTATTAATTTACGCGCGCCCCTGCGCTTACTTAATAATAGTTACTTACACTAATATAAAACATAACAAGATACATTTCTTTAGAATCCTAGAAATTATGACATAAGATACATTTCGAGATAAATATTTTCACTTTACATGTAAGTATGTTATAGTTTTTAAGATTCTTACATTAATTTGACAAGATACTTTGGGATAGTTACAATTTTTCTCTATGGTTTACGTAGGTATATTTTATTTACAAAGAATATTGTAACTACCACATAGTTCCCAAGATATATCAGAGATTCTTTAAGGAGAATGCGACCATCACCTATCAGTCTCTAATATTTAACGTCGACCGTAGACATCAGAGAATGTCCTTTTTAAACTTATCTCTGTACTTACATTTCAAATAGGAGAAAGATATTTAAATTTATTAAAGTTTTAATTACCTCACCAATCCTTTATTTAAAATTAATGTATCTGAATAACTACAAAGTTTTATAAAATCATAAATACAGAGATAAGGCAGTAATTGAATATAACTACATACGTTACTCAAATTCTAGCCAATATTATTTTGGACCCTATAATTACTTTAGTACCTGTACTATCGTTACAATTGCTTCTTATACGAGTAACGCAGGCTTTTTTAACCATCCATGTTTATTACAGTACTGAAGTAACCAATTGTATAATACCACTTCTACATAGATATGACTTACTTTAAATTAATATTATCGTTCTACCTGTTCGTAACTAAAGCGAAATTTTTAACACATTATAGATCAAGTGTTCTACTTTAGATAGTATTCTTAAGAATTATTTTATAATTGTGTAAATTTTATAAGTTTCTTATGTAAATAGAACCATAATACTTGAAGTCAATAACTAGCAGATAAATTCGTATGTGCTGCGAAAGTCTGTTCCCGGCTTTACAACTTTATTGTCATGAGTCCAAGTGTTTTAAACTACGAATTTAATACTTGGCAACCCTATCAGTGACAATAAGTTTTAGCGGGAAATTTGAGTGGTCGTATCCATGTTCTACAGTAAAGTTTTAAAGCATTTTTGTCTTAAGACTACAGTTATACTCTTGTTTGGTCATCATTTAGTGGTGGGACAGGAGGAGGAGGGGCATGTAAGACTCTGGCTAGCTCCGCTTTCTCGTCAGCGGAAAGGACGTAAACGGGAGGTGCGGCCGGCAGGAACCGCTCGGCTTTTTGTGGTTCCCGTTGTAATCTCGCGCGGTACAGCATCACAAGGACACATAACACGCTGATGATGAAGGCTGAAGTTGCAGCTAGTACTATAAGTGCAGTATGATATGAAGTTGTAGCGGAAACCTGGAATATAAAAATGTTTTAGTACAACTACTTAGGTACTTACAAGATTAGGTAGGCTTGTTAAATATCTTTTAAAAACATTTTTATCCCCAAGAAAAAAACTTTGTGAGTTTACACTAAAGTTAACTATAGACACACCTTAACTTAACGTGTAAGTACCTATAAGTATAAAATTGCATCTCAATAGGTTAAATAAAGACACTAAATTCCGCTTTAAAACATAGATACCTACTGACATTGCTGAATGTTAAAAGTTTAAAGTGCTTTTCTGTACTTTCTGCCTAGGGAAGGGAACTATGAGAAGTCATAACTTACAGTGGATTCGCTCAGTATTTCCCGTTGTTGCATTGCAGATCGGTTGGGTGTGGTTAGACGGTACTCGCTTCGTATGACGTCAGCACCCAGTATCACTTCATCATTTGTGTTCTTGTAACCCGCTAGTTTTTCTTGTTTGACCTGCGTATATGAAAAACCATTTTTATGCGAATTAGCTCCAATTACATCAAACTTTATAGATAGGCCAAAGAAAGCATGGAAATGATTTTGTGAGGTTACCGGAGGCCCAATTATTTTCCTTTCCCAATACCTAAATCTCTAAATCTCTAATCCCCAAAAGATCCTCTATTGTTGGGGGTGTCCAAGGGCGGCGCTGATTGCTTACCATCAGGTAATCCGTCTGGTCGTTTTCCGACCTATCACATTAAAAAAATTGCAACCCCTAGGTACTGATATTCTGACTAGCCACATTCACCCACAGCTCTCTAGCTGCGAATCCAGCAACAAGTGGTGAAACTAGCAAATTATAAGGTAGGAATAGCTAAAGAGCTTTAGTGGCTTTAGAGGTGTGGTTGGCCAGCTCAATGACGTTATAAGTCAAAAGCTCTTGCTTATAGGCAAAAGGACTAGAAGTGAGGGTTTCTTTCAAACATACCATGTTCTCAATATGGTAGATATAGTCGACGGCATGTGGCCCGCTGAGCACAGCTCTCAAGCGTAACGCGTTGCGCTCGCGACTGCTGTGCACAGGAACATGTGCCCCCAGTGCTGCCAGCCGCGCTGATAGCGCTGCTCGCGAGACTTCTGCCCTCGCCGGCTCTACATTCACCAACTCCAACTCCAATATCGCTGTTTCTACTTGGGTTTGCTCTGTAACAAATAAAGAAGATTGATTAGACAAGAAACTTAGTGATTTATAGAAACGGTCTAATGATGATTGATGATCAGTAGATACTTTTATAGGTACTAATATTATAAAGAGGCTGTAGCGACATCTATCGCACAACATTGACAACAGCACCCATCATGTGCAAGTTTCTACATCGCGCTATAATAGTTTACATCACAATTAGCACTGATATAAAAATCCCGACAACAACCGACGGGCAGTAACCCACCAGGCACAAACACCTCGCCTGGTCGGAGGATCCTCCCTTTTCATCGGAGGATGAGGAACTTTCTACCCTGTTCCTCATACCTCTAAACTGGTGACCCCTTAATATAGGAGGTAATCTTTGGAACCGCTCGCTGGTCGGATTTCAAAATTCTTTCACTGATAGATAACTACAATGTTCCTGAGTGCTATAGGCTAGACGTAAATTACACTTGATGTGCTTTAGACGCTGCTGGTTTTAAAATACTGGGATAACATACTTTTACACGCGTGCAGGCGGAAGCTAGTATTGAATAGTCTGATCATTAGTCTTATAATAGCTGAATATTTTTGGAATTGTTTGGACAAATGTTAGTACACTTTTACAGTACCTATGTTATATGAACATTGGGTTTTGATACTTTAATAAAAACTTTTTTATATGCCTTACCGCACGGATCAGGTGCTGGGGCATCGTTGATTACTCCCGCATGATGCCTTCTCTGTCCTGCGGCGTCCACACACCAGCATCGGCCCCGTGAGCATTGCCGTGGGGCGAATTCGCCGTTTTCTAAACAACGTGGCCGCATACCGTCTGCACCTGATTGAATAAAAGACATTTGTAAATTCTAATTTATGCATTTCCTTCACAGACTACTTACTTTAATTATTATATATTTTAATTATACTTTACGTACGTATTTTAATAGTAAATCTATACTTTAATAACTAACTAACTGACATGAAACAACTACAGCTTTGTATTTCGCCGTGTGAATGAGGTTACCGAAGGCCTAAACGTCCCCTAATCCCTAAAAGATCACTCGTAGCTCCTCTATTGTTGCGGGTGTCCATGGGTGGCGCTGAATGCTTACCATCAGGCAATCAGCATGCTCGTTAGGCGGCCTATCACATCGGATCTATCGGTCATCGTATCAACATATCGGATCTGCCTACAACTTACCATTCTCGATTTCTTCTTGCATCATCTGACACTTCGTTTTAAATATCAATTTATCAACATTAACTTCTAGATTTTTCTCAAATTTTCTTGTTGTTTCTGCTAATTTTGGTTCCACGATCTCCGATACTACTACGGGTTCGTCTTTTTCATTCGTCTGTTGTAGCATTCTGTCTATAGATTCCTCGTCTCTAACCTCAGCTTCGAGTTCTAAATCATCTTCTACGTCATCGTCATCATCGTCATCGAAGTCGTCCACTCTATAAGCAGTCATTTGTCTGATGAGTTCTTCTAGTACTGGAAAGGAAAAATGAGAGTTATTAGCACTTAATCAAGTAGGAAAACCACTTTTCTGCAGTTTTGTTTCCATAACCGTTTATTTTTCACTAGCTTCCTCGCGGCTTCGCTCGTGTGGTATGTTGATTAAAAGTTGCCTATGTCCTATTCCGGAGTGTATGCTACGCCTGCTTCAACTTTCATCCAGATCCGTCCAGCCGTTTTGGCGTAATTGAGCAACAAACATCCAAACATCGTAACTTTCGCATTTATAATATTAGTAAGATAAAGGTTACTTAAGTAATTGGTGTTTTACAGTTCGTCATAATTACCTTCGTCAGCTCTAGCTCGTTCGTCGAGCGGGTCTCGCGGTACCCATTTGCGTGCTTGTCTGAAGTTACACGAGGGTTTGGCGCCACGTACTAAAGATCCCTTAAGAGGTTCACCGCGTGCACTCACACACCAACACACGTCTGAAAATAAGTCAAAAAGTAATTTAAAAAAAATTCTTCGTTTGAAACAGAAAATATTTTTTTACAAATTACCTATATTTACTCACCAATATGTGACATACACTGAACTGGCTCCCAAGCACCACTGCCGTCGCATTTTGGAATAAAGGTCCCTTTGCCGTACTTAAGGGCAGCTGCCTCGTTCTTTTCACGTAGTCTCTCGCAAGGGCTCAGTACTGTATCATTAAGTGAAAAATGTATATTGATTAAATTTATAGGATTTTTATTGATTTCATACTACAAGCTACTGTTCCATGACACATTCGTCGTCGACTCTAGCTTCACTTTTTCACTAAAACTGTTTGACTTCATTACTGAAGCCAACTGTCTACTTAGCTCTCCCATGCTTTTCCGGAGAATCCAATCTAGTTACGCTACTTAAACATGCGGTTAGAATCCAAAGTGCAAAACATAATTGTGAAGTTAACACAGGTAGGCAGTAATTTAAAAACATTTATATACAAAAGAATTAACGACATGCCTTCGTCTTTCGATATCTGGCCTGTCTTCCTTTTTTTATTTTGCGTTCTTGTAGATACCCCTTCCACTGTTTTAAAAGATAAAAGTTACTTAGTAGGCGCGCTAAAATCTTTAAAGCTAATTGGGTAAATAAATTTATGTACAAGATCAGTCTATACACACAACTTATTTACAAAAGCTGTTTAGGTTTGATTTGGAAGGTCCTTTGTAGAATTTGGGAAATGAAAGGTCCAATTAACTAAATCGGTTTTATGTTCAATAGAGAAACTGTAGAGACGTGAAGAAGCCTTGGTGAATTGTGTAAAATGTTTCTTTTATTATCCTTTAAGGTGGAAAATGGTGTAAATTCATGTTAGGGGTGGTCTTTAGTCAGCAAGAACCTAACATTCTCTCAACTGGACTCGACACCGCACACCCAAAAATAACCTATTCAAAATGTAACTTAACGAAAGTAGAACTTACCAGGGCAAACATTGTTGCACTCCTCCTTTGTCCTGAAGTTGTTATGGTTTCCGGAACATCCATGATACTTGAACCTCTCGCAACGGTTACGTGCGTGATTGAAGTGCCATCTTGTTGTATTTAGAACATCACCTTCTGTGCAACTGCCCTCATCTTTGTTCTCGAAACAAACCGTGCCTAAAAAGATCAGAAGAAACATGTAATTTATAAAGAATCAACCATTTGTTGACTAGCTCTGGATTTTATCATCATCGTTATCAGCCCACTGCTGCCCTAAGGTCTCTTCTTACATTACATCACACTGGAATTTATAACGTGTGAAAATTTGGTGCTATATTAAAAAGCACACGTCATCTCTATATATCTCTTCCCTATGACCGACTTCTTACCTACACTCTTTGAATTATTATACTCTTTAAAAGTAGGTACTATTGGATTTTACAAATATTCTGACTATATATGTATATGTATCTCAGCTTTTATGTTCTCCCTCAGTTACTTACGAGGTTTGGGACAGCAAACAGACGGTGTTGAATCGTGGGGAGCGAACCGACAGGCATGGGTGGAAGGACAAGCCGCCGCACTAGGCCCACATAACAGTGGCCCTGAGCCGTCTGGAGCTTGAAGTGGATTATGACCATCTGGACACTGTGGTGCAGGGGTGCAGCGCGCTAGTGGAGGGCAGGAACTACCCTGTAAAGTAATAAAACATGTATTGTCGAAAACGAATACATAAACTAAACAATAAGAAGACTAGGTATTAAGGTTAAAATAATAAGAATTATCCATAGCATTTTTGGGTGGTTTCAGAACAGGTTTAATAAGACGCCATTTCTGTCAATCATTTTAATTGGGTAGCTCGTTTCGATAAATTATAATGAAATAATAATGAAGTCGTCTCACCTCGCACTCCAAAGGTACAAGTTCGCAAGACTCATCATTTCTGCATTTGGCTTCGGCGCAAGGATCCTTACAGGCGCAGGTAGGACATCCTTTGCTGTCCAGCTCCCAGCCATGGGCACATGTCACCACATCACAAGCTGGTTGGGGACACTTTACAGGCGCATCGCAGTTTGGTGTGGAGTTCGTTACTCGCGTACCAAGAATCTGAAGAAAGTATTTTTTTATTGTTTATAAATAATGAACGCACATTAATCTAAATGAGAGAGAATAATTTGACCATGCACGAACCTCATTACCAGCAGTGTCGACACACCAGCAGGCCTTATCAGACCCTCTGCATTGTATAGGTTCGTAGGCACCATCCTCTTTGCATTTAGGTATCCATGTCCAGGCTGGTGGGCTGCCGCTCTCAGCCGCAGTATGTAGAGCTAACGCCCTGGAAAATAATATACATATTCTCTATCTGTTAAAAGATAAACTCACATCGCCTTGACCTTTTTTGTGAGGGGATAATCATCCAATGACTTTACTGAGGACAACTAAAAACTACACTGTGCCTGCTCCTGCTTTAGGCCGCAGTGCCTTATTGGGCTTATTGCGCTAGCACCGCAAGCCTGACTGAGTAACGGCCCTCTGGGTCCCCGTCTGTGGTGGTCTACTGGCTCTTTGAAGCTACGCATCGTACGCCCAACCACCGTACCTCGTCTTGACCTGGCACCAGGCATTGTGGTGCATAATGCAAAAGGTGACGATGTACAATGATGCGAATAATGTATGCCTACCTTCTTTGCTGACAAGCAGTTTGGTGTACAGCTTTCGTGCAAGCGGTTCCGCAACCCGTCGCGCAACATCTCTCAGTAGGCCCGCACTCTGCGTCTGTCCTACACGACCACTCACAGGCACCATTTGAAGGCACTAAGTAAGGACACTGTCCTGGTTTCTTTGGAAGACCTGAAACATTTAAAATGGTCGTTTTATTTACGTAAATAAAAACATAAACAAAGAACTATGTATGATACAGTAAGAACATTTTTAATCAAGGAATTGATTGGGTATTTACTTACATGCAGGCACAGGTGGACAGTAATCGGCGTCGCAAGCGACATCTACAGTTGCACAGGATCGTCCGACGGGACACTGCACTCCTGCGCAAGGATCGCGGCATCGACATGTTGGGCAGCGTCCTGAGCCTAGCTCAAATCCGTAGTCGCAACCCATTCTACATGTCATTTCCAAGCAGGAAAGATTAGCACGAACACTGTTGGAGAAGAACAAAATTATAGATTGCTTCATTCAGTTGTTGAGAAGTCTTAGGAATTATGGCCTATGATGGAGTGAGTGAGAAAGGACACTGGTGTCCGCTGTGGGTTCGAGACCATGCCAAGATGTCACAGAAGACAATGGTTTGATGAGATTTAGCTTAAAGGAATAGATATGTGAAAATATAACACAACTTACACATCACAGTCCACAGCTGAAGCATTATTGGTGCTAGTCTCCGGAATTTCCGTGCCGAAGGTATCGACGCACCAACAGCGGCCGTTAGCGCACTGTTGTGATGTAAAGGACCCGTCAGGCTTGCAAGTCGGGGCTGGCAAGGCGAGCTTCATACCGTCCACCGTGCCTTCCATCTTTTCATCAAAGTCGCGGAGGTATTCGCACACTGAAAAGGTTATACAGAAAAATAACTAAGCCGTAGCGACATCTACCGCTCAACACGCAGCAACAGTACCGATCACATTCAAGATTCTACATCGCGGTATAACAGTTGTCGACGCAATGAGAACATCGAGAACAGGATGTTGGTATTCTTTGCATTGTACCTACTTAAATAAGCGTGTCAAGAAATTAAAATAAAAGTGCTTACTTGTAGGTGATTCGTCCACCCTTTCTGATTGTAGTTTCATTTTAATAGGATCTACACACACTGGGCCACAGTTGACAGTAGAACAGCACATCAAGTCGTTATCACAGTCACCTTCGACGCAAGATAATGTAGAGTTGAGGCCACATTCCGCTTCTACCTCGGGACCACAGGGCTCGAAGTTTATCTGAAATAATATATAGTCAAACTTAGAAAGTGATAAATACTATTCGAAAAATAATCTGTAATGTGCATAGGTATTTAATACAATACGGTAGTTTCCAATTAAGCAGTCAAATTCAATACTTTTAGGTATCCTAATGTCAAAAACGGCAATTTCCTACGAAATTTTTATGAAACTAAATTATGATGTAGAAAAAATTTACTTATTTATTTTTCAATATTTTGTTGTATTGAAACGTCGAATTAATTTAATTTTAGACCTAGGAAACTACACAATTAACACGTTAAACGCCACGTAGGTCACCGGAGACCCACGTGGCGTAGGCACGGCAGCGGAGGGATGGCCTTCAACAATTTTCTATTGGCAGTCAAACGCTTAAAATGTATTGTATTAGTTTTTTACCTCCATAACATCAGGTTCAGTAGCATTACTGATTGAGAGAGGATCTGGACAGCAAGCTACAGCACCGCTTCTAGACTTTGTACAGACATGGCTTTCTGGACAGTCAGTGTCCGCCTGACACACTTCTGGAGCACCACTTGCATCAGAAACCGGAACACCTATCGCACATGGATTCTCGTATGCTACTTTTGGACGACCTGCAAATAGAAGGAAGAATTGGTTTACTATTTTTTTATTTTTAATAAGTTCTATTAAATCAAGTAGAGTTCTATTAGAGTAAATTTATATTGTAGCTGTATAAAATACTTACAAATTGGATATCCTGAACAAAGGTCTCCAGCGCATTGTGCTTCCTTAACTCTGATGCATTCCTCGCCTTCTGGGCAAGGGAATCCAGCGCAAGGGTCGTCACATTCACAGGTGGGACATCCATCAGCTCCCGTTTTATACCCGTATTCACACACAGCAGCACACAGTGCTCTTGCACAGGAATTTAGGCTCCGAGCCCCAATCCGAACAGGTAGAGGAGTTGAGGGACACTGTACTGATGTAGATGGACCCATTGATCCTCGAAGCTTGTTACCATCTGCATCAACGCACCTGGTACATGAAAATATTTAATTTTGTAAATCTTTGCTACTGTTAAGAGTTATTCAAATTAAAGTTTTGTTGGAAGCTATTGTTACAACTAACCAGCAAACCAATCCATTTCTTGAGCACTGTCTTGAAATAAACGATCCGTCTGGATCACACTGTGGGACGTATCCGCGGCCTTCTTTCTCACTTACAACCAACAGTTCTGCTAACATCTTTTGCTGAGTACACATTGTTACGTTAGTTGGTAGAACGCAATGTTTGCCACATTCGCCACCATCACAGCATTTCTGCATTGAAGGACATTCCAAGTCGTGGGCACAAGGAGTTCCACATCCCTCGTTGCTGGGTGCTGGACATGTTCCTGCTTTTTGGAGCTCTAGAGATGCTGGACAACATACGCCGTAGTCATTTCCTGTAACAAAAGATTTGTTTAGTAAACAGACTAATGAATGCTGATGATTGTATCAAAATCATCAAAAATATCGTATGCACCAACCTGATTCAACAAGGCATTGATACAATGGTGGGCAGTTGGGTTTCCCAGGGTCAGTACCACATAGGAAAGGTCTGCTGGTCTCCGAAATCAACAGAGGTTCTCCCACAGGACACAGGTTCATTAGACTACGGCCTCGTTTACCTATAAATTACAAGGTTGTCTAAGTTACTCATACGGAATAAACTTTTGTATTAGCATATATTCTGCTGTAATAACGTGCAATGTTGCTAAGTTATTCATAATTGTTACGTCGTGTTTATGTTTCATTAGTAAGTATTTAGCATATCGTCATATAGGTTTACGAACATCCTTGTTTGGTGAACACAACTCATAATCTAAATCTATCAACAAAGGTATTTTGTTTAGTTAGGCAGACTGCATTTTTTACCAACCCTCTCAAGTTACTGAAGATCAAAGTCAATATTTTTAACTTTCTACCCTACTTTATCTTAAATATTAGTGTTTATCCTTTTACTTACATGTAGGTATAGGTGGACATGGTGGTTTAAGGCAAGGAGCTTCCTCTAGCTGACAGGACAGCTGTCCTGGACAAGTGACAGTGGAACAAGGATCTCTACACTTGCATAGCGGACATCCACGTTGGTCCAGCTCGAAGCCTAAAGGACATAGCATCCTACATGTGTGTGCAGCGCAGGGTGCCACTCGTGTGCAGTTGACTAGACTTGCTGCAGGAGCTCTTGTTCCTGGTAACTGTTAAATTGAAAGTCTTTAAGCAAAACTTAATTGACATGATTTGAAATAGTATCACCACATGGTATAAAACACAGTCCATTTCTCTGTCCCTATAAATCTTAAGCCTTGAAAACTACGCAACTGATTTTGATGAGGTTTTTTAATAGATATATTATTTGAAGAAGAAGGTTTATATGTATAATAGGTACCATCTATCAAAAAGTGAAGCAATTTTGTATCAACATTGCACCCGTGCAAAGCCAGAGCGCTACGCTAATTGTTCGCTATAAATTGATTTTCTTATTGGATTTACTGAAAGGATTCTTACGGCGTTTTTTACGCAACTGAATATATTTTTGAAGACCACACAAACCTAAATGAAATTTTACGATTACAAGATAAGAAAATAAATGAATATTCATTGTATCCGAATCTCACCTCAAATCCAGCAGCATCAACACACCAGCAGGTGCTAACAATCTCATTATCACACTGGATCTCCTCGAATTCTCCATCCGTGAACCTGCAGCGAGGAGTCCTCATAGGGGACAGCCTGCCTCGGCCACCACGGCTGTTCTCCGCAGCTAAGGCTCGAGATATCCTCTCCGTAGACATTTTTACATTCTCACATCCTAAAAGATGATAAACAACATTGTTTCTTAAGTAGTTATAACAATTTGCACAGTTTCTAAGCTTATAACAGCAATAACCTACGCTATAAACTTTGTGATTAAATAGAGGAAGTTGGGACTGCATTAATTGCTTTGGTAATTGTATGTCCGCTTGTTTCATTTATTTACTTTGTTGCTCTCCTGAAGTTTGTTAGTGTGATAAAGTTTAACTACCTGTGTTCTGCATTTCAGTTTACTTTGTATAATTAGATTTGATTATTGAGGTTCCTTAAAGCACACACACATATTTTTAGCATTGTCTGGTCTTTGTAAGACCTCTGAGTTTGTTTCGGCTTTTCTTCTCAGAGCAGTAAGATAGGAAAAGCCGGCTTCATCTAGTTTTCTTTTTCATATAATTTTGACGTGTAAAAAGTGCTGTTTTAAGGCCTATTTACAAAAATAAATTCATTGTCTCATTGATTTGATTGCACGACTATCCTTTAACATATCGATCTCCTGTGTTTATTTGGATAGTGGAGGACATTCATAAATAGTGGCCCAGTGTATTTAATTAGATTGGACACTGACCTCAGCCTAAATTAGTTAGTCTGAATTAGATGATGTTACCTGTGAAAAGTGGGTCGACACAAGCTTGGCCACAACTTGTTTGGCAACATATTTTCTCCCCGCATTGGTTGTCCGAAATACAAGGTATCGCACGCGGGGGACATGCACTTTGTTCCACTGGACACCGTCCTCTGAGCTCCGCGCTTGCTGCAAAAACGAGGGTAGATGTAATAAGTTTTTTTTCTATATTAATATTATATGGATGTAAAATTTGTAAGTTTGTATGTTTGTAAGTTTGTAAGTTAGTATGTAAGGGGTAATCTTAGGAACCGTTAGTCGGATTGCCAAAATTCTTTCACTGATAGATAGCCACAATGTTCCCGAGCAGCGGGTGAAACCGCGCTAGAGTAGCTAGTAATATACATATACTTGTCAAGTACTCGCAAATAATGCAATAATAAAAAAGTAATGTTATTGCAAAAAATTTGTATGAAATTGCTAAGTAGAGTTTTAAGTGTGGGAGAGCCATGCGTCACGAATGGCTCGATCGGACCGGATTGATACCACGGCCTTACAGAAACTCGGCGTGAAGCAATGCTTACGTTGCATTTCCGTGTGAGGTTACCGGAGGCCGAATCCATCATCCCCATCTTCAATCCTCAAACCCCCTATCCTTAAATCCCTAGTGAAACACGAGAGGCTGGCAAGGCACTTATTGCCTTTGGTATTACTGGTGTTCATGGGCGCCACTGATTGCTTACCATCAGGTAATCCGTGTGCTCGTTAGCCGGCTTATGACGTTTATAAAAAAAGTTCTCTAATCTGGGGCCGATGATTGGTAATAAAAATATCTTAAGCGATAAGAATCGATTGGTAGGTATATACCTACCTATTATGCGTGGTACAGCTCGGATAGGCAAGTGTGTAGAAAATTGGCTGATATGTTTAATTAACGCGGCCCATTAATTAGTGTGGTAACTGGTGATTTAAAGGCGTTATTATTACGATATGAATATTGATCTTTTCAGTTTTTTTTAATCGTTAATTGCAAATTTTGCGTACTTAGGTAGGTATTGAATTTATAACCACGTGCGGTAGGCGATTGTTATTATAGTGTACTAGCTGATCCCGCCGTTTTACCCGCGTATTTTATAGCTTATGTTCTCGGGGAATAGTGTAGTGTTTCAGAATCAATTTATACAATGCAAAAAATAAACAATCAAATCTGCCCTCTTTATAATATTAAAGCTTGCTTTATCACGTTTAACGCCATGGAGGTAACCGGTGACCTCCGTTAGCGGAGAATTTGCCTTCAACAGTTTTGCTGTCGGCAGTCAAAGGCTTATTAGATTAAAAGTTGGTGTATTGTGTAGAAAATATTATAGTAAATTATTTGGCATTTACCGTGCTGCAGTAGCAGTGTGCAAGTGCAGAGCAGCACCGCCCTCACCGCAGCTGACATCGCTGCATCACACACGCGAATGCTGTAAACAAAACACACTCGTTAAGTATTTAAAGTATGGGAGAACCATGCTTCGGCACGAATGGGTCGGCTCGACCGGAGTGATACCACGGCCGCACAGATAACCGGCGTGAAACAACCACAGCGTTGTGTTTCGCCGTGTGAATGAGGTTACCAGGAGGTCCAATACTTCTCCTCCCCCAATCCCTAAATGTCAAATGCCTAAGGTCGGCAACGCACTCGTCAACCCTCTGTTTTTGCGGGTGTCCACGGGCGGCACTGATTGCTTACCATCAGGTAATGCGTCTGCTCGTTTGCTGACCTATCACATAAAATAAAACAATACTGAAATTTTTAATTCTATCGATAGGTACGTTTTTATTTTAATCAAAAAATAATGCTTTATTGTTTTCAAGATTTTCCTCGAAGCAGTCAACTCAGAGCCCATCAGTAGGCAGTTAAATGAATACAATACATCATTGTCAAGATGGATTTCTTTATCTGATCATGTTTATTTATGCAAGGGAGGTCCTCGTAGCATTTTTGTTTAGTACTTGCGCCTGAGTCATACAAATTGTCCGACTTTAACAAACATGGCTGTCGGCCTTGTAGCTTTATTTTATTTAGAACCATTGTTACATTTTAATTCTGATACATTATATTAATGGAGTGGTAATATACAGAACACGATGTACCTACGCATGGATTTCCTTAACGATTTCACCGGCGTTTGTTTTTGCAGTAGGTACCTAACTATTATCGTTCTAGAATTCTAGACTTAGGTTCGTCAAGGCAACATAGTTAGGTGTGATATTGTAACACGCACGGCGTCAATGCAAAGATCAGTGTTTTACGAAACAATCACTTATTCATTCACTTTTTGCAGTCAAGATAAATGTGATAATTAAAAACAAGGAAACGAGGCGTGAAAATGTTACATTGTTATTTTTCTTTGTAGGCAGTGTTTTAGTAAAAACAGGTTAAGAATAATAATACTAGTTTAGGAGGAAAAAGGAACTTTTACTTAAAGAGTCTACCAAAAAAGTTGTACACATAACGTACGAACCAGTCAATCACGTCTTCGTGACGTGTGCGCATACAGACGGTTCTACGGTTTGAATTCCGAACGTGCGCGCATGCGTCCTCGCGCCACTTAGCGGTTACGTACACCGGGCTTTCCCGCGCAAACCGATGCGCAAAGAATTTATTTTATTGTTCTACAGTCAACTATAATTATAAAAAACTGTTTTTACGTATCTGAGTAATCTGTTAACGATGTTGCTCTCAATTTTGTAGTACCTACCCTTCCTATTTTAACCATATCTATGTTTATTGTATTGTTGGTCAGGTAATGACGCAACAGCCAAGCCCAGCATGCTAATTAGATATTACTTTCTCCGATTTTAGTTTGAGTCTGACGTTCGTCGGTCGTTGACCCTCGTTCTATCATAGTGCATCATAACTTAATAGATGGATGATCATAAACATTTTGAAATTTATGAGTTCCTTTTGTAAGAGTGCGAATTTGAATTACTAATACACCTGCAAAACGTACGTAACTAGGTCATTATCAAATTGAGAATGATTCAACCATAATACTTTTACTTTCACCGAGATATTCGTACCTGCTTATTGAAAGAATTCATTCGTAGGAATAGATATGTAGGTACCTACTACCAACACTTCACTTATGTTTATTCAAATTAGGTATTTTACCTAGTAATTTCTTAACCGGATTGAATCGGTTAGAAATAGATTTAGCTGCATGCTGTATGTCCACGGAATAGAAAATACAGTGGAAGTGCCGCTCAGACATCGCGCGCTAACCAACATGATGACTAGATATACAACATTTTGGCACATTTGTTGTCAGAATCGTTCGATCCGTTGTCATGATTGGTTGTCATGGTTGCCTCTAAGAAACACGAAATATATTAGAAATTATGCCTTGTTGTGCGGTTTTCAACTGCAAAAAAGTAAGCAGAAAAAAAGATGAGTCTTGTGGTGGTGTATCGTATCATCTTTGAGTATTAAACTTTGTTAATTTTAAATATATTTGATTTAAATGTAAATATCACATTTCATTACTTCAATGCAAACTATAAAGGGCCTTATTTTCATTACAATTAAGTTTAAATCTACTTGTTCGTTATGTGACGTTAAATACAATACATTCTAGTAGTTTCGACGCTACTCATTTAGGGATGCGACATATTCGTAAAATAGGTTCATATCGATAATTTTTCATCATCATCGTTCAGAAAATTGTTTTTGACAATTTTTGTGTATAATTCATAAATTTTTAACTAAGATTGCATAGACACATCAACGTTTTAACCACACACAGCGTGCATCCGTCTGTGGCAGGTGCGGGTGGTTAATTACCATTTTTATTTTATAACTAGTTTTCGCCAGCGGCTTCGCCCGCGTGCTGTGTTGATAAAAAGCAGCAAATAGCAATAGAACAAAATCTAAGTATACATAAAATTTGGTATTTATCGTCTCATTTTTATGGGTACATCTCCAATGGGTAAATACCCTATTACTTACTAAGTCTCCGCAGTCCATCCGTCAATAGATAGAAAGGTACGGATCTAACTAATAGGTAAGAGTTACAAATATTTGATAAAACCTATATTATATTATATTTTATACCGCATCGTGTCGAGCACGGCAACCGCTACACAAAAATAATTCTTATACCATGATTCAGTGTTCACTTGCGACGGCGCTATGTCTTATTATCCGAATTGCTAAACTATCAGGAGTTACACGTGCTATTGTGAGTTAACCATAAAAGATAGACATATGCTGTAAATCATTTTTTTTAGACAATTTAATTTAAAATATTTCCGTCATACATAATTTCTATGTAAGTTTAACCATTAAGGTTACACACGCGACTGAAACTTACAAAAGGAAGTAACTTCTCCCGTTTTCCCAACATTTTTCTTCACTGCTCTGCTCCTATTATTTGTAGCGTGATGAAAAGTATCCTATAACCTGCCCAGGAGTATAAAGAATAATTGTACCAAGTTTTGTTAAAATCCGTCGAGTAGTTTTTGTTTCTATAAAGAACATACAAACAGACAGACAGACAGACAAAATTTTTACTGATTGCATTTTTGGCATCAGTATCGATCACTAATCACCCCCTGGTAGTTATTTTGAAAATATATTTAATGTACAGAATTGAGCCCTCTACAGATTTATTATAAGTATAGATGTTGTACATGATTTTTATCAGAGTTCCAAAAAGGAGAGTGACTCTCAATTCGACTGTAACATTTTTTTTTTTTTGTTTTTTCGTCTCCGTTATTTATGAACCGATTTTAATGATTCTATTTTAGTTGGAAAGGAGATAAAACTTGTAGGAGCGCGCAGTGCTTTTATATGTTAAAATCGAAATCTTTAATAATAACTTGACCATCTCCAAAAAACATTAAATCTTCAAAAAATATGTTAATATTTTTCTTTTTTTCTATTAGAACCTTTTTTATTACTGATCATTTGTTAGGTATATCGTGTCGATAAATTATATTGCTCACACGAATACAAAAACATCGATATATTGGGATACCCTGCCCTATCTGAGTAGCAAAATAGTAAATGTCTATTGGTACAAGTGCATACAAATATGACATCTATTTCAAAGAAGTTAGCGTTTTGAATAGAATGAATTTTTTTACAGCGCCATCTAACGTTGAGTGGCTGAACCCGTTTGTAAATTGTTTTATTTAAGTTTTTTACACGATAGACGCCTTTATTGATTGTGACATGTGAAATGATAACAACTTTCGCTCATTGTTATAAGACTCAATTTTTAACAACATTTAGAAGATGATTTGCTAAAGTTGCGTTTCATCTTTTTATCCAATTATATAGCTGTTTTTTATGTGTGTAATGGACAATTTGATTTGCGAATGTGTGATTTTGGCGACACTGGTTTTCCTTTTGAAAGAGTGTAGGGGCACTTCTACTTAATTTTCTGTTCTGTGTGTATGTCAGTATTTTTTTAGGTATCTATTGTCATTTGTTTTTTTTTACTTTTTTATAATCATGATACTTATCTATGGTTTGACCTCAAGACAGTTATTTAGCTTCGTAATAAAACAGAACTGTTTACAAGTTTATTTTATTTATGAAATTTCTCTTCAAAACAGTTATCTTTCAAAGTGCCACAAAGGCAGTTGATTCGAAATCTCCAATAGCTTAAATATTATTCAGATAGAATATCCGTCGGATTAGTTTCGTTGAAGTTGAAAACCGAATATCTAAAGTTCGGCAAAGCAGTAGCTACGCTTGTGAAACTTCAGTGAGGTAGCGAACACAAACTTACTTATATCCAAGTATCAAAACTAAGTTTCTTTTGACGAAAATAATATATTTGGTGAAGCGGACTAACTTAACGAGTTCTATAAAGCGTGGTCCGCATACCCATTTGTTTTCTATGAGTATTGTTACCTATTGAAGTTGTGAATTTGTGAGCAGTTTTTATTTACCCAATTTGAATAGGCATTTTTACTTTTCAGTGTGACGTTTTCCTTAGAGTTTAATGTAGGATGTTTACTAAATGAACAAAACACTCTAATATCTTTGATAACCCAGTCTAACAAGGAACATGTTATTTAGTAGGTAGGTGTGCCTAATGGAATAAATACCTATCTTTTTTTAAATAAGCTCAACTGTGCTAAGTTGCACAAACTCCATACTTTTCTGTATACAAGTGTAAAGTACCTACAACCAAATAAATAAAGTAAACCAGAAACATCTTCACTTCAAAAATCGCAAAGAAACAATAAGACGTTGCTACCCAAGAAATGCTTCCATTTAAAGTTAACGGCTTATCCATTCTTGCTACAATAAAGCAAGAAACTAAACTTAATACTCCATCCACGAAGTTTCCACCCGCATCGAGATTCGACGGAGGAATGAATCTTGAAAATAAAACGTCATACGCGTATCATAATCTTGAGATCTTTCGCCATTTCTTACATTTCTCGTGGTCACGTCTCGTCGTCAAGTCATGTCGTAAGTAAGGAGTGACTGAACTCCGTGATGACGTGTATGACGGTGACGCAACGCTCGGTGAAAGGCGACCAGACGATAGTTTTAATGCATTGTGGTGCATCTAGTATTATTTTTTTTTTAAGTTTATTTGGTCATTCTAGAGAAATTCGCCGAATCTGAAGTTTTTTATGAAACTACAGATAGTATAAAGCGTTTAAAAGCTGCGTGGGTGGTCTATCGAGTTTTAGAAAAAGTTAATTCAGAAATCGGAGACGAAAATTGGCAGCTATTTAAATACCTAAATAGAAAACAATGACGAAAAAGGTTTTTGGAAACACAAAGTTAATGATGATAGGTTACTAACCGGTTTGTAGCTAATTTATTCTAAAATGTTAGTGTTTTAATAAAAAGGCCACACAATTTTTATTTCATTTTCTCATCTGCATTATAAAGGCAATAGAATCATAGAGACGTCGAGTGTCATCAAAAAGATATTGAGAGGAGAGCTGGGAAAGGTTGAAACGAAATGCTATTGAAAGGAAACACAAGGAAAAATGTAAAAAAAACACACACAGAGTTTGTCATTTAAAGATAAAATTCCTTTGTGCGGATTCCAACTGAGAAGAAATAGTAAAAGTTTAAAGGCAATGCTCTCGTAAAAATCGACAAGTCCTCGATTGAGAAAGTGAGTTCACGAGGGTTAGGCTTGTAGCAAAATTTGATAGCTCGCTTTGGATCATTGATTTGATTCGACACTTTGCTTTGTTTTACAGAGCTCTGGATAGTATTGATCGACACAGCTGACGAGGTATGTCAGTCAGCATTTACATTTTCCATGCAGCTTGCAGCTACAGTTTACATCGCCAAAAGATGTTCTATATTCAACATTTAGGGGCTGTAACGACAACGTTGGAGCTATGGAAGCGCCTGTTGCATATTCTGTTCAACATTTCATGACATTCTACTGAATAATTTCTGTATTGTAATTAATTCTATAAAGGACAAGTAACATATCGAAAAGTTTCACTGTTCACCATTTATCACGCATGACATAATCCATTCACTAAGATTGAGTAAATCTATTGTTTTATTTCAACGGCCGATCGGTTGTTGTGTAAACAAATTGCATAATTGTCTGATAGCTAGCCGCTATTCAGACAACATTGCGTGGTGTATTTGATAACGCAATTAAATGTATTAGATGACGTTCGTTTCGAGAAACTTCCTCTATTTAGGAAAATAATTGGCAGTAATGAATGATGTCATGTTACGTCTTTCGATCTTGTATTCATTATAAGAGTCCATGTTAAGTAATAAAAGCCTTTTCAATGACATCAAAACGATTTGAATGATATAAAAACGTCCGGAAATCAGTTGGTACAAAACGTTCTAGAAGGACGAATATCCACCAGGATTAGAAAGAGATTGATTGGACCCATTTATCAAACTAATTAGGTGGCAACAAAAAAAACGCAAGAAAAACATGATTGTTTTTTTCTCTCTAAGCAAGCAAGATTGACTTTTCTTCGCTACGAGTTATAAAGTTTATAAACTTATTTTACAGATTATATCACCGTAAAGAAGACATGGACAGGTGGCATGGTATGACGAATATACATATTGGAACTTAGTATTTGAACCGTAGCTAATAATTATATATGCCATTGTAAGCGCGGGTTTGCAGGCAGAAGGATACATAGGCGATTGAAGATAGGTCGCCGCCCGACTAGACCAAGACCTGAATTAGACCACCATAATTTTAAAGTTAGGGCAAAATCATCAAATGGCTTCTCCCGCCCAGGGCAGGGAAGGGAAAGGGAAGGAGTGTCAGACTCTTACTGACTAAAACCCCCCCTGTTCCTTCTCCTGCTCTGGGCCGAGGTAGCGGTGCCTCATTGCGCTTTCCCGGCAACCCCAACTGAACATCAGCCCTATAGGGCCCCGTCTGTGGAGACCACCATAGATGGGGCCCAAAATGGCAGATGTTCGGCCAGGTAGTGGGTGCAAGCTCAATCACGTACCTTGGCCCTAAGTTTTTCTCTTTGGGTTTGATGAGAGACTTTTACATTTCATTTATGATGGCGTTTTGACATGCTGGGAACTATTGTAACCTTACATCCTGTTTTTGATCTTATTTCAAAGGACAATCAATTCGTTTTATTACTAAATACACTCACTTAAGAACGTCCGTTATGATTGATCTATTTTTGGAACCTATATCTATTATGTAGAAATACACGTGCCACATTAAATGCCTGGTAGGTATATAGACACAATCTATTTTAGAATGACTGCATCGTGTACCTACAAGTTACCGAAGGATGCTGTAGTCCCATTTCAAACACAAACAACTCCCAGGGGAAGTGAGAAGATAGATTATTCCGAGTAAGGTGGAAACATGGTACAATTTTATTTTGTGTAAAAATGTACCATGAAAATGTAAAATAAAATTGTACCATGTTTCTGTTACCGTGCCTAATTTGTTACTTTTTCTAGTTTTTTAGGGTTCCGTAGCCAAAATGGCAAAAACGGAACCCTTATAGTTTCGTCATGTCCGTCTGTCCGTCTGTCCGTCTGTCCGTCTGTCCGTCTGTCACAGCCGATTTACTCGGAAACTATAAGTACTACAGTGATGAAATTTGATGGGAATATGTGTTGTATGAACCGCTACAAAATTATGACACTAAATAGTAAAAAAAAGAATTTGGGGTGGGGCCCCCCATACATGTAACTGAGGGATGAAAATTTTTTTTTCGATGTACATACCCGTGTGGGGTATCAATGGAAAGGTCTTTTTAAATGATATAAAGTTTTCTAAAAAACATTTTTCTTAAAGTGAACGGTTTTTGAGATATCAGCTCTCAAAGTCGTAAAAAGTATGTCCCCCCCCCTCTATTTTTATAACTACGGGGTATAAAATTCTAAAAAAAATAGAGGTGATGCATGCTTATTAACTCTTTCAACGATTTTTGGTTTGATCAAAGTATCTCTTATAGTTTTTGAGATAGGTTGATTTAACTGTAATTTTGGTTAAGTTATTGTGCTTACACTGAAAACGATGGCTGAACCTTATAAGATAGATTAAAAAATATACTACAGTATTGTACACCTTTAAAAATCCGCGATGATATAAAGTCTTTATAGTGTAGGTCGATCTTTATAGTGTAGGTACTTTTTACGAGAAATATTAGCTTATTCAAGCAATACGCCATTAATCCTTATTCAGTAATGTACCTTAAATACTTGCTGCTACTAATATTTGCTGCTACTAATATTTGCTGCTACGGAACCCTTTGTGCGAGAGCCCGACTCGCACTTGGCCGGTTTTATTTATTTATTGAAGGGTCATTCTGGATATTAAACCGAACGAAGAACCTAAGTTTTATTTTTCAAGAGACTGCTACTAAAGTGGTCCGCAATAAAACCTAACGGCATTAATTCGATTGACTCTTTGTTTATTACAACTGGACCCCGCTATAAAAGCAGGAAATTCATATAAATAAAAACTTTGAAGCAGACAATAAAATTTATTCAAACAAAGCGCGTCGCATTCAAACGGAATTTTCGAACGAAAAGTAATAAAAACGAGGCACAGAAAGTGAAATTAAAAATATTCAAAATGGTTGACATAAAATTGGCATGGCCGTGATGAATTTCACTACTACAGCATTTATTCGTATTTTATTCATAAAGCATGGTCGAAACTCTACGCATTTATTAAGTAACCAAAAATATACCTTCCTCTATATTTTTGACAGACAGTTATTTGACAGTTTTATTTTTAGAATGGCGGGAGATTTCGGTACGTTCGTCCTCAATTTTGGGAAAACAATGAAATTGTTTGCGGATTGTCAGTTACGAAAGGTTCATGGCTATTTTATTAAATACAAGTTCGATCGACATACTTACTTACAGTTTCTATTTTAGTAAGTTAAGTACTTAGTTCCTAGCGAGTAAGTGTAGTTAGCCGCCCGAAGTACCAGACCAAAGCGCATAGCTTTCCACGCGCGCCTTAAAGAGCCAATAGACCACCACAAATGGGTGATAGGGCTGATGCTTAGCCGGGAGAAGAAACCAGGAAATTATTTAGTTAGTAAGAGTCTGACACTTCCTCTGGCCCACCCCTTGGCAGGTGAAGGCATTTGATTATTTTCCCCTAACCAAAAGTTAGTTACTCGCAACTTCGAAAATACGCCATCTTATTATTCCAACATCAGAATCCAGAATATCAATAAGAGCCACACACGCCACTAACAAAATACATAATTGCACAAAAATTATAATAACCTCAAAGCATCAGCTGTTTTCAAAACAAGATGCGTCATTAATAATCCTATCCATTTGAATATTCGTTCGTGTCAGCCATTTGTAATCTGCTATCGTTTATGTAGGTGCAAGTTAATCTTGTCTTGATATATTACCTAGCTCAGCTAGTTATGAGTTAGGTTACTCATGTCTAGTACTGTCATCCAACGTTGCAATTCTGTCAGGGTTGGAGTTCGGACCAAAGGTGTCTAAGTGTTAAGTGCTGAGTAAGACTGAACAATATTAATGACTTAATTTTTAGGCGAAAAAATAACTAGCTATGTGATAGCTATTGTATGTCTGTCTGACTTATCCTCCAGGTATAAGTAGGCATTTTTGCAAAACTAAATAGCGCCATCTACTTCAATTCAATGACCTTTTGATTACCTAACTTGGTACCTAGTTATCTAATAATACGCTTAGGTCTAGCTATGTTCGATTTTGTTTGTTCTGTGTTTTATTTGCAATTATTGTGATGAATAAGAAAAATATGTGGCTGGGCAACTGGCTGCCGCGCAACGTGTCGCGGGTTCGTGGGTTCGCGGGTTCGGCGTTTCGCACGGAACAACTCTTTGTGTGATCCACAAAAGGTTGTTCCGGGTCTGGGTGTGATGTGTATGTGAAATTGTATGTTTGTAAATGCACCCACGACACTGGAGAAAATCACTGACTATTGGAAAATCAGCCCTAAGTAATATAAGTAAACTTTTATTCTCTTTGCTTTGTTAGTTCGAATTTCTAGTTATCACCTTTGCATGTCACACACGCATTCACTGCTAAACCTACCTACAAACTGAGTTATACTTAATTTTTGATAGCTATTGTACCTACATACATATACCGTTTAACTTTTTTATTTAAATTATACTTGTAATAGACTCTAAGAAGGTTGAATAGCAATTTGTATGTAGAAAGTAAAAACTTGTCTATGTCACTCACGATTTTGGCACACATAGACTATGTATTGTAATAACACTCTCTCAAGCCACCTCATTTAAATTCTTACGACATTGAGATTTAGTTCAGTCCTACAAATTAACTTTTGTAACGTCAATCAAGTTACAAAAGGCTTTTGAGATTAACTTTGATTGAGGTACTGTTAGTTTATAATTCCTAGTATTCTTTTTAATAGACTTTAAGTAGGTGGGCTTATTTCGACACTTATTGTACCTATGTAACAACTGCTTATCTGGGTGTCGTTGGATCTCTGAATCTATATCCGTTCTTGATAGAAACCCCATAAAACTGCTGTTGCAGATTTTGGATTGAGACCAGTTATTTATTAACCTTCCGGCTGAGAGTGCTCTTTGGAAAACCTAAACTTCCTTTTCGATCTCCAGTTGCCATCCCATCTAAAAGCCGGGGAGGTTATGCCAAACTATTAGAAGTAGAGGAGGCTTTTAGTCTGCCATTGCTGATGATCATGGCAACGATGTCGAAGATCATGACGACGTATATGATTATCGGATGTACAAATCGTTTTTGAGTTCTTCTAAACAAATTAAATTTCCATGATTTATTTTTATCATGCAAACCAATAGAGTGACATAAGACATGGACATCCTCAGTATCGAGAAGTTACAAGATTTTTGTCAGCTTTTTGGCGGTTAAGGATTTGAGGATTAGTGATGGGGAGGGGTAATGATTAACCTCCTACATCCTCGCTTACACAGTAGAATGCAAAAGCATGAGTTCTTTCACGCAGCCTGTAAGGCCTTGGTATCACTTCGGTCGTGCCTTCTTATTCCTGCACGGTTCTTACAAATATAACTTATTTTACTTTATTTTATTCCACCGGTTTTTATTATACAAACATTTTCCAGATATTTATTATTCTCTTCGAGACCTTTTTTGTCAAGTTTTACTTCTAAATCAATTCGATATTTGTCTGTCAATCAATCTTGTCACTTTGAGCGTTTCTATAGAGACTTTTAAAGGATTTCGTGGAAGAAAAATTGGCTACGCTTTGTTATATTATGTATGAAACATTTTCCTTAAAGAGACGTAACTTACTTATATATTGTTTGAGTTTATTTTTATACCTACTTATAGGAAAAATATTAGATTAATAACATATATTTACGCGGGTATTAACGCGGAAAATTATTATTTGAATACCTTGGTAGGCTTGACGTTTCGACCCGGTTGCACAGGTCGTGGTCACAAGCAGGCTGAAGATGCGCGACAGTCTGCTTGTGACCACGTAAATATATGCCGGGGTTGCGGGGTAAGCGCAATAAGGTACCGCGACCTCGGCACAGAGCAGGAGAAGGAACAGGGGGGTTTTTAGTCAGTAAGAGTCTGACACTCCCTCCTGCCCGGCCCTGGGCGGGAGAAGTCATTTGATGATTTTCCCCTCACAAAAAAAAAAAAAAAAAAAAAAAAAAAAAAAAAAAAAAAAAAAAAAAAAAAAAAAAAAAAAAAAAAAAAAAAAAAAAAAACCACGTAAATATATGTTATTAAAATATAAGATTTGAGAGTACGTGCGTAACATGTAGGTAAATTACACCAGAGTTAAAAAACTTTTTGAGGGAACACCTGTGCTTATTGTTCCGTGGTCTATCGGTTTGGTGGTAAACTAAAGGTAGACAATCTTGGTATGTCTTTTTATATTAAAAATTTCGTATAAAATACATACAAAGATTATTCAAATTAGTTTATTAGGTAACATCGATTTAAATTAGATAAATATCGATTGTAAACATATTTACGGATACACACAAGATTTACGTTCAAGATTTTAGTCAATTACCTAAACTGATAAACCATAGGTTGGTCTTCTGTAAATTGAGGAATTAGTTTTTTTTGTTCTTACTAAAAAACACATAATCAGTCAGCTTGACAAAACGTTAACGGTTTCAATATCTAAGTATTGAATGAAGTATTCGATATTTAAGTATCGAATAACATAAAACATTTTATCAACGAAAATTAAATACTTCGTTTGGTAACAAAGCTAATCGTACTTACGAACGGTATCCGTAATAATTGATCATGGTGATGTAAAGAAAGAAACTTGCAAATTTTCGGCGATACATAACATAAAGATCACGATTTACAACTTAAAAATTCAATTGATATTTTATAGATGAATCAAGGGCCGTGTTCGCACGATTTGTTCGCGAAAGCCGGTCGTGACAAACAAACAAACAGACTAAGTTGAGGTCATTGGCTGGCTGCGCTTTCTCGATTTCACTGTAGCTATAGTGAGCGAAGTGACATCATTATGATGGATGTCAATAATGACATAATTAGCAGGTTTACAATGACTTTATTTAGCATTATATACTTCGGCATTGATTGTTGTTGATTTGTAAGTTGTACGAGGGAAGATGTAGCATGATCATCACCTAGGTGAAGTCTATCATTCATTATTCTACTTCACAAAGGTGTCTGTTTAATGATTCATTGAAGTAATTTTAATGTATTTGGGTGTTGGCATTGAAATAAGTAGCCTAGTAAGCCTATGACATCATCGGCATATTTTTCCCAAGTGATTATTATTAGGTATATGATTATTTCTGGGTCTCCGGTCTAAGATTTTAGGACCTACATTTTGAAAAAATTCTGGTCGCGACTTTGGTTCGGAATTATGATAACAAAAAACAAACAAAAAGAAGTTATACATTTTCTCATCAATATTAGTTTTTCTTCTTTTTTTATTAGGCGTACTTACCAATTTTTTTAGAAGTCCTAAACAGCACAGTTTACACAAAGCTCTAGATACAGGGCAATTTGGAGCGAATTCTGTTAAAACACGTAGTTTTTGACTGCCAAAATTCATATAGTCAATTAGGTTCAGACAGTAGCTATGAAACAGATATCATAATTACCACACCACAGTGTGGTGTCAACATTCGTTAATGAGTTGCGGTTTGCTTTGCTGCTAAATACTGGCTATAGTGTTTATGAGGGTATCTTTTCATATGCGTTAGATTCAAGTTAATAAGTGTTATAGTACGTAGTAATTTTTTTTGGCACAATTTATAATTTACTTATTCTTTATAATTATACGATTGCATATATATCGAAGGACTTAATGCTTTTTTTGTCAGGGGAAAATCATCAAATGACTTCTCCCGCCCAGAAGGCCGAGTAAGGCGAGAGAGACAGTGTCAGACTCTTACTGACTAAAAACGCCCCCGTCCCTTCTTCTGCTTTAGCCGTGGCTGTGGTGCCTCATTGGCCCGCGACTCCGGCTGAACAGCAGCCATGTAGCCCTTCCGTTTTGGTAGTGCAGAGATGTGTGGTAGGTGATATTCAGCAAATTAGGAAGTTACGGGAAGTGGACAGTTGTTGCACAATGGCAGATTTAATGTTTTTGATTATTTTCAAGCTTAAAGCCTGAGGAAATAATGTAGCCAGAGACATAATCATACTATAAAATAGGCTATAAGAAAAAAAAAACAAATATATCTACTGCCATTGCTACATTTGAAGAGATTTGAGTATCTAAATTGACGATTCCTAAAGATTTTCCCGGTGATTTTTTCTATCTATTCATCAAAGCTTTTTCCAAATACACCCTATGTTCATTCAAACGACAAGGCTAGAATACATCGCAAAAGAAATGTAAGATTTATTCAATAGTAAATTGTTATTTTATACTAAAAGAGCCTTCCCTTTCTGGATACTTTTACAACAACCCGACAAAGATGTTTCAAGTGTTATTTCAATTTATAAAAGGACAGAAAATGTCGGAAAATTCTTGACATTCCTTTTAATATAACAAAGCTTTTCGATTTGTAAACCCTTCTCTTAAATGCTTACTTTAGCTATCTCCAAGGCACAAGAGCTAAGGTCGTATATCAATTTGAAAAATCCCAAAAGTTTGGTTACGCAGTGGACTATAAAAAGTCCGATAGATGTCGCTTTCGAGTGCCTACTTAAGTAGGTACAAATACCTTTGAAATATTATATCCAAGTAGGTATCTCTAGAGAAATTATTTTGAAAGAATTTCCTCTCTGACATAGTTGAGATTGGAGTGCTTACTTAATCTTTTCTCTTTTTAAAGAACCATCTTTCTTTCCTTTGTGTATTTACGAGTATGAAAGTTTAAGAATAGACAAGTATGAATGAGGTGATAATACGGTAGTTTCCAACTAATCGAATTCAATAGTTTTATCCAAATGTCAAAAACGATACTTTTCTACGAAATTTGTATGAAAAACTGAGTTATGACGTCATAGTGTTTTTCCGTCAAATAGCTTACTTATTTTGTAATAATTAGCTAAAAATATCTAAAACTTAGTGCATCGATCGATCGATGAATAAAAGTATAGGTATTTTTCAATATTTTATTGTATTGAATCGAATCGTCGTCGTCGGAATTAATTTATTTTTACCGACTTAAAAAAGGGAGGAGGTACTATGTTCGGCTGTTGTTTTTTTTTGCCCTAGGAAACTACCCAATTACTGTGAATATCTATTTACTGGGTTTTGTTTTATTTGTGTTGTTTTTTAGGGAGTTTATAAACACATAATGTGAGATCATAAACCGACTCTAAATGAATATTTGTGCTTGTGATAAGACCTGAGTTTTCTAGAACATTCCTGTTGATTTGTATATCATTTTGATACTAATATACCTAATTGGTATGGCCTTCAACATTGGAGACTAAATTTATGGAGCTTGTACCTAAATATATAGTAATAACTAGGCTAAGTTTAATGACATTAAGACAGTCTAGAAGTCTTTTATGTCGTATATTATTTTCTTTAAACCGTTACTCATTTGTTATAAATTGCTTTAAGGTGTACAATAACCTAATAACCCGCCTCAAAGACCCAATTGACCATCAGATGTGGGGTTCAATAGGACTGATGTACGGATGTAAGCGCAATAATTTACGGCGACCCGGGTCTGGGTAGGAGAAGGAATGAGGTAGGTAAGACTCTGACACTGCCTTTTTCCCCACCAGGGTGTGAGAAGTGACTTGACGATATTCCTATTCTCTCTGTCTAAAAAAAGAAGGTTTACAATAAAGATTACAAGTATCATGCATTCATTCATTAGTTCCATAACAGTTTTTACAACAAATTAGTTGAGTAAAAACTGAGTGAAGAAGGAAACGTGAAAATAAACTGCGTCTATCAATTTTACTGCAGTTGAAATTCTAGATCCATTTACAGACTAGACGCCATGATGGCACCGAATGGTACGCTGCCAAATTATGGCGAGGGGCAAAATATGAAACACCTTGTAATGTATTTCTTTGTTACATGTTATTTTAAGCGTGTAATGGAGCTTTATTGTATACATAAGTTGTGTTTTTGTTTATCAACCAAATTCTTTTTTCGGAAAAGTTCTCATTCTAGCCTGTCATCCACATCACAGTAAAGTTGTAAAGTGTGGTGTGTTTCCTTATGGAAAGGAAGAATGTTCTATTTTTCGCCTTTTGCCAATTTACAAATCGAAAGAGTTTTTCAACCCATTTGACGTCAGCTTTAGGTCTTTTAATATTACTTAGGTATACAGTTAAAATATCCTATTAGACTTTTAAGGATTCCAATTAGGCATTCACTGCAAAAACAGCGTATTTTCCCCTTTTAAATACTGAAGTCCCGATCTAATAATAAAACATTAACACAAATAATTTCAAGAAAAGTTCTCACTACGAAACGATGTTTTAAAATTACTTCTTTTCCGGAAAATAGGGATTTCAAAAATTTGCGGTTATTTCGAGAACATTCGGCTTAACGTTTCGGAAGACCGTCATTAATGTAAATATTACTTTATACAAGTACCTATTAATGGATGGCGATTTTTAAAGGGATCAGTTTTAGTGGCTTTCTGGGTTGAGGATAAATGTTAAATAATTTATCGTTTAGTTAAATGGCAGGATCCTTTGATAACTGCTTTTATCATAATCTTTGTGAAAATCTCAAGTGACTTGGTTGGCTTGATGACTTTTTTAACGGGAGCCGGCAAATTTTAAGAACCAATTTGGTGTTTAAATTACATAGGTAAACAGTTTTATTTAAAGATTATTCTGTGCTTAAAATTCATCATGCTATCTACTTCTTCATAACTTTCTAATATTGGATTAAAACGATATAGGATCTACGATCAAACATCAATTGTTTGAATTTCAAAACTGGCGATTTGACATTGACTTTGAAATACGAATATTTCAACGGAATCCGCCTTAATTAACAACAGTGCTGTTTTGACTAATTTTAGACACGGATATCGTGATACGAAACCCTTTATAATAAAATGGCATGTTTAAAGTAGTACCTACTTGTTAACTTCCGCATTTTACTGCGATTGTATAACTCGCTGTCAAATAAATATGGCTTATAGAATACACTAATTATAAGGTAATTTATTAATAATAATATTGAGTATTTATTTAAACATTGTGGTAACGGCGATTTGAAAACAATTGGGTAGTTTCGCAGGTCAATTTTTTTTGAATATCTGCAATTTATTATTAAAATTAAAATATACCTTATCGTTATTTCATTCATTAATTTGACGATATACTTACTTTTAGATTTATTCCAGTCACTTTTGATAAATAAGTTTTCTATTTGACATAAAAAACATGACGTCATATTTTTGAATCTCATTTAAAATTCATAGAAAAGTATCGTTTTTGACATTTAAATGAAGGTAGGATTGAATTTGACTTGAGCCAAAGTATGGGAGTGTGAGAGAGCTATGCTTCGGCACGAATAGGCCGACTCGACCGGAGTACAGGCCGGAGTGACCGGATACCAAGGCCTCACAGAAAACCGGCGTGAAACAACCTATAGGGCTGTTTCGCCGTGGTGTGAGGTTACTCATCAATTACCTTTAATTCTCATAGGCCACTTGCAACTCCTCTAGCGTCATTCATGGGCGGCGCCGAATGCTTACCCTCAGGTAATTCGAAAGCTCGCTTGACAGCATATCACAGAAAAAAAAATACACAACCGACATCCGCATAGTATCTATAAATGCAGCCTTCCATAGCTACCTGCAATACATAAATCATAGACTATAGAAGCACCTAAGTTGGAAACTGCACCGACTTCCGTGACATGAGACATGTAACACATAACGTGTAGGTTCCTTCCGAGTTTTCCAAGTTTCCGACATGTGTCTTTAGTTATCCGTTATTGTTGTAAAATAATAACGTAATTTTATGATCATAAGTGTTTTAGGAAGCTGTTTTGTTACCTCTGAGAAAGTAGCTTTTTGTATTTTAGTTGTATGAGTCTATGAGTGATTTATTTGTTCCGGAAGATAAACTTGGGATGATATTGATGACACATTATAAGCTTTGAGATTCTTTCTAAAATGTTATTACGTGATTAGGTAACCTTTTAACGCTACTTATCTGTGCTTAGGAAATAGGTCTGTTATGAAACAATTTATTGTTGTAAATAGGCCATTTAATATCACTTTTCCAAGTCAACATTATATTTAAAAAAAAAAGATGGAGCTGGCATTTCGGTTCGTTTTTATGTCGACGCTGCTCATGCTGCTATGAGTCCCTAGCGTTTCTTGAAAGAAGACGAGTTTCTTCTTAAACAGTTACGTCAGTAAACCGTTAAACATAGTACTTTTTATGTCATAGGTCGGCAAACGAGCAGACGGATTACCTGATGGTAAGCAATGGACGCCGCCTAGAATTCTCCTAGATTTGGTAAACGAAACACAACGTAAATATTGCTTCACGCTGGGTTTTTGTGAAGCCGTGTTATCCACTCCGGTGGAGTCGACCCACTCGTGCCGTAGCATGGCTCTCCCACATTTATATATATGTTTTACGATATATAATAAACAACACAATCTTATAAAACGCCAGGTACCTTTAGCTACAAGTGTTAGCTTCCACTTACTCCGAAATTACTGCTCTAAGTACAAGATTTCTATTCCATACGAAAGAGGCATAAAATTAAAGTAATTAAGTAATTTGTAGAAGTGTGCTTACGTCCTGTATAATAGAAACAATTATGTGCTGTTAAGAAACATTTTAAACGCATGACGGAAATTTCAAATTAAGTATTGTAATTTGTTTAGTAATATTTAGATGAGATTTGATTACCTAATATTTTAACGTGTAAACTGGAAATACCTTAGTAATATCTATTAGTAGATAAGCAGTAATATGGTTTATGAATCATTATAAAATATATTTTATTTATAAGGACCTGTCGGAAAATATTCTAATGGCGGTGTAGGGTAGTGCAAGTTTGTTAGGTAACGCGATCCGAACATCAACGCGTTTAGTTCTCTGATTGGTTAGTTTACTAGGAGCAGGCCAATCACACAACAGCGTCGAACCTAAAAGTTAACATAAAAGTGTCGATCGCGTTGACATTAATTAATTCATCAAACGCCAAATATCTTCTTCTATTGTGTCTCGAATTTCTACAATTGAAAGGTTAAAACACTTTTGCATCAGTAACTTAGATTGGAGTCACATCTCCCCAGCAGTTATGCTTTTAACCATTGTACACAATAAGGTTCCTAAAAGGACCTCAGCTTGAAAGCAGGAGAAGAAACGTCGTGATTTCGTCAGTACGAATCTAACACTCCTTCTAGCCGCACGCCGGGCGAGTAAAGCGATGATTTTTCCCATGAAAAAAAAGTCATCGTAAAAATGCTACAGACTTACCTACTTAAGTGCTTATGACAACAATCTTCAAGGTAGACGCACACATTGGACAGTGTTGACAACAAAGACCAGGAAGCGCATACACTATGTGATATCACTATTAATTAATGATGATAAATAACATGTAGGTACCTCGATTAGTATGGATTACTAATCGTCAACGTCATGTCCGAACACTTTCACTTTGACTCATGCGACATGCCGGCCGAGGCGAGTGAAAACGTTTTGGTTAGAGAGAGTTAGCAATTACTTGCGTCTGCGCACCGCTGGAAGCTAGTCTTCGAGTTAAATAATGTTTTCTATGCGAAATATTTTATTTTGTACAAAGGTTGTCCGTTGAATTCCTAGTGATACACAAGTTAGATAATGCTACTGCAGGTTTTAAACAATTTGGAAAACTCTGTTGATTTCAAATGATATTATTTTTATTACATAAAAATAGCCATTCCAAATCAGGCCATTCAAATCAATCAGGTAGTCTACCTGTATCATATAAAAATAGCCGTACGATATAATTGGATAAACAAAAATCACATCATAAGTTCCAGTTTCTACAAATGATTTCATTCAGTTATTTTCAACTGTGTCTTTTTTGAAAGCCTGCCTTCCAAATTCGAATTTTCAAAAAAGGAAGTAGATAGTGACCAGTCTGAGTTTTCTGCGACTTTCACCATGTATTGTATAGGTTTGTTAATAATAATAATTAATGTTAACAAGTCCACACACCTTTCTAAAGACCTAAATAACTTAAAGTTTATTGTATTCGTGTTACTTTGTACTTGAATTACAATGTCAGAGCAATTATAAAAGGTTTTAGATTGTATTTTATTGAGAGCAACGTGATTTTAAGTTAACTAATTCAATAAAATGTTACGATAAAAAATAAACACCGCCATGTTGCTTTAGATGTCAAAATGGAAAATCAATAACGTCAAAAGGGCGTTGAACTTTCAAACTAATATTTGCATTGAAAATTATGTTTCGTTTAATCCTCTTATTAAAGAGGACATGTAATTAATTTGCATGAGCTAATATTTATGAAGCTAACAATGTAGCTTAACGAATTGGAAGTATCTACAAACCATGTTTTTTGTAGTGCTTCAACGTTTTTGTGTAAACAAACTCTTTGATCAAATATGTCTTATTATGTTACTAACAATATAACTGTGGTTCTGTATGAAAATGATGTCATAGGATTAATTAAATAGGAATAATAACATACAAGATGAATCCTATCTACTTACTTGAGTTTTTATATTATTTTGTTTTGGGTACGTAAGTAGAAGCGGTTGCTTACGCATCGTTTAAAAACATATTACAAAATTAATGTAAAATATTTTACATGAAGATTACAATCAATTAAAGGTTCGTAAATTATTTTTCTTTTGATCGAGTTGACGTTTGTCTCAACTAATCCTATTAAATTGGATCAATTGAATTATCAAATAATGCCACAATTAAAGCAGGATTAACTCTAAAATACTCGCTGATTAAGCCGATTTTGGGAACATTATGAATATTAAATTAGTCAATAACTGAAACTTTATAGTTTTAGACCGACTTTACTTCATCGTCAGTCAATTTGTTGAGGTTAATAGGCTGAAGTCAGTTTATTTTTAGTCGGGATTGAACAATGAGTGAACAAAAGATAAAACTGAGTGAAAGTTATATTTATGTTTGGAAATTCTAAATTTGAAATGCGTTGGAAATGCTGGACAAAAAAGGTTTTCAACAATTAGAAACTATAAGACGATTGTAAGTAGGTACATGTAATAAAATATTATTTTAAAACTCTGACTGCCAAGAAGTTTATTTAAGTAGACGTTGTGTGTCACTTAGGTAACTTTGGTGTAAAAAGTATTTCATTAGAAATATCGGGTAAAAACCAGACGGTTAAGAAACTTGGGTTTAATTACCCATATTAGGTAATTAAACCCAAGGTACCTGTGTAGTTGAAACTTCAGTTATTTATGTCAAGAACTTACCTATACAATGCTGATATAAAATTTCTACACTATATGGTAGATGTCACTATAGGTACCATTTCGATTACGATTCAATCATTATTTCCATAAAAAAATCGTATCAAAGCCCGATGTGAAAGAATAAGTAAGATTTACACCCGGTTTCCGAAAGACCAATCAATGTTAAAATCAATTTAATCTCTTGTCAAGTCATCTGATTGGTTGACTGAATTATCAACAACCAATCAGATGACTTGACAAGAGATTTGACACCTAGTTAGTAGATTTTAACATTGATCGGGCTTTCGGAAACCGGGCATTAGATATGCATAGGAATATAGAAACAATGAAAGCGACTTTGCTTTATATTACCAATGAAGTGAAATGATACCCTATGAGCATGATGATTGTCTTAAAATAAAATGAGGTAATTCAATAAGATGTGAGGAGGCCTTCCATATTGTGTAAGAATCGGTAACACAACAACGCCCATATAGGATATCCGTTTTCCGACTGACGTCATACAACGAAAGTGGAACAAGTTTGAAATTACAAATTTATGTTTCAATATTTAATTTTATTCGGAAACTTATTTTGACTTGCATTTATTTTACTAACAACTGTCATTATAGATTAATATTTTAAATCTGTAGCCATCAGTCGAACAAATATGGAGGTTTGACAGCTGTCAAAATAGGTAGACATTTTGTGTTCGACGGTTCGAATTTGGTTGCTTTATTCTTAATTATAATTTTGAGTAGATTTAAATAATTATAAAGAGAATGACATAAATAATCTTTCAAAGAACTAACGATGCAATGGTTTTACTGACAAATGATATTGTACTAAGTTAGCGTAGCAATCATTAGCTAAAAGTATTTGATTGGAATCCCACTGTGCACTTTTAGAAAACCATAACCATGTTAAAAACTCCTTTATTTGTATGTACCTAACAAATTGTAGATCGAGTCGAATCATTATGTATCCAATATCGTTAGTCCTACAAGCAGCTCCGGCCAATAAACACGAGGCACCGGTGTTGCCAGCAGTCACGTACGGCAATAACGCGTCGGGCTTAAAGAGTGCATTACTGCATAAACAGACTCAATGTTGCCAGCTCATCGTGTTCTATAAACAATTTGGTGAACGGTTATAGCGTATTGGTTATTTATTTTATGTGAGTGGTGACTGGTATAGCAAAGAATATGTTGGAAATAAATGAAGACATGCCGCCATGTCAAATTGGAATTGCAATGTTCGATACTTACGTATATCTAGGTAGCTAATTTCTCAGATGACCTAATACCGATTGGTATTTGTAAATTCCATATAAAACTAAATTGGATATTTTTTATTTCTTTTTAAATTGAATAATTCATGTTATGCTGATTGATTTCGCTCTCTTGATACAGACTACACGCAAACGTTATAATTGTAATCTGAATATTCATCACTTGATTAGAACGGGTTTCTGTACAATGTTTCTAATATTGTCTTATTAATCACAATCCGTTATGAGAATAGTCGTTAGCACCATTCACTGAAATACAAAAATATAGTGTATATAGTGTATACTTTTTTGTGAGTGATTACCTGATGATGAGCAATCATCGCTGCTCATGGACACCCGCAACACCAGAGCAGTAGCGACTGCGTTGCCGGCCTTTAGGCGATTAGGGATGAGTTGTGAGGAAGGTTTGGTACGATAACCTCACTCACACGGCGAAACATAACGCTGTGGTTGCTTCAAGTCTTTTCTGTGAAGCTATGGTATCACTTCTGTCGAGCCAAACCATGCTTGCTAAGCTTGGCTCTCCCACACGAAGATTAGAGGTTTTTTAAGACAGATTTCAATCAGGAAACACAAACGCCTATATTTGGTCTAGGATTTTGCCCCTTGTCATTCAATTATTCTAATTAAACACTTCAGGGTTATGCACCCAAACATATTCGAAGGTTTGCGAAGGATTTTCCAGTGAGGTGAATGTGTTTTTGTCCTGTCGTAAACATAAACCCAACGGTATCCACGAAGGAAACTAGCCCGAGGGAATTTATGAACACATAACTTCCTCCTGACTTTATATAGCTGGCCGTTACGGACTTGAGAAATTACGTGTGATATTTATGAAAAAAAAAACGACATTCGAAGATGGAACTCGAAGAATTTCAAATTTAGATTTTGTTCTTTTGGTAGACAGTGATATAATAAATGATTACTCTCAAGTTTTTCTTATTCTTTTTATTATTTTTTTCACTTTATGCACAAAGTAGGTTACATAGGTATGCTTAGTGCCGTTTTTCCTGTAAAAATCCAATTTTCGACAGTTATTTACCTAACGTACTGTAATTTCCAAACACTCCTAACAAGACAACAACTAAGAACAAAAAAAAAAAAACACAAAATGACCCTTCAAAAACTTATCCCAAACAAAACACGTACGGTATTAGTTTAAGTTTTAAACATGAAGTGGACGAAAACGGGACAAATACAGCGATATATAGATTAAGTTTTATTGAGCTAGTTGGTACGCCATTTGCCCTTACCAGGCTTGCACGATTGCAACGTGCGGTTAGCATGGATCCGTTACGATGTCGGTGACCTAAACGCGGATCTATTTGATGGGAAATTCACTTGTTAATCGCAAACGCAACGCAAAAACTGTTTTCACCTTGTTGTGCGTGTAACTTCGTGATGTCGAGTCGAAGGAACAGTTTTGTTTTGCTTGCGACCTTTGTCGTAGAAGGTGTACTTAATAAGATGGTTTAGTATTAACTAGTAATAAAAAATTAGAAAACCCCCAACAAAAATGTAATATTCCTTGAAAATGTGGCGTTGGGGAGCGATCCATACTTTTTATTATCAACTAAGTACATATTTCTATTTTGTCGGGGGTCCAATTTTTTTTTTTATACTTTTTATATCATTTCCTCTCGATTAAGTCATCAACATTCCCTTTCAGTGCGCTTTCATTTGAGACCCCACTCGAGTATATTTGCAGACCTTCGATTACTCTTCCCCACTTACCCCCCCATAACTTCTAAACGGCTCAACCGATTTTCGTCAAACATGTCTAAGAACATTCGCACGTAAGTCACCTTTAATACAAAAAAAAAAACTTAATTGAAATCGCTTCACCCGTTCAGGCTCCAGGATGCCACAGACAGACAGACAGACACGTCAAACTTATAACACCCCTCTTTTTGCGTCGTGGGTTAAAAATAATGCTATCTAAAACTGATTGGTGTAGGCCTAAGTATGAGTTTCTTTCAAGGCATAGATAAATTTTGTTGCTTGTCTGAAGACACACAAATACGAGTAATACCTATCTCATTAGGTATATCCTATTGTAAGGTTTTTAAAGCTATCAGTATTTTTACGTCTCACTTAGCAAAAGTACTCATACATATTCTGTATTTTATATTACATATGTGTATCTGAAAACGACAGTTAAACTGCTCGACATAATTCAATATCGAATAGGAAATGTATCGAGAACTCTCTATGCTACCAAACTCCTTTGACTGTTATAGGTTGTAGTAAATAGAAAACTATATTGTATCCGTATCCTTTCAACCATTGAATAAATAATACACAGTTTCTCGTTTCGAATTCGAAACATTTGTTCTGTTTTAAATCGAATTTACTACTCTAGATATTCTTTAAAAATAGTATACGAAAAAGGATTTTATAACATCAACATTGAATAACAACTAAAATTGGAACGTACACTAAATTTGAATTATTATGACGTCACTAGTAGGTATTCATACCTTATTTGTGTCGTACTAAACTTTTTACCGCCATTTAGAGCTCTCACTTTTAAATTGATGTTTTAAAAGTTTTGCTTGCTCCACTGACGGGAATGCTGCTGGAAATATATTTTATAAATAGTTTGACACTAAAAACATAAGCTTTTCTATAAATACACTTCCATTAGTAAGACTTTCAATGGGTTCCTGTACCAGAAAAGGCTTTAAAATTACGAAGAACTGAAAGCAATCTTCGTTCTAGTAGATAGAATATAGGTACTGGTACAAGACTGACCACCGGCTAGCGGCTGCCGTGCAACGTGTCGTGGATTAAGATTAGGTACCGAACGGAACAACTCTTTGTGTGATTTTCAGATTGTTGTATTGAGTGTTCTGATGTGTTTGTAAATCCACGACACACAAGAAATTCACAGACAAGCAACATTAAAAAAAAACCTCTTCAATGATATAATCAAGTCTACAATCGTATTAATGTAAAAAATCTGATCACACTATTAAAATAGACTGAATTCCAATACAAGAATGACAGATAAAGCCGTGGGACAAAGTTAGAAACAATAAAGCGCGGTTTTAGTGCATTTGCGGTACATGTAGCGGATTTGGTAGCCTAGATAATTATAATGTCAGTGAGTGAGCTATTGTTTCATTAATACAGGAACCCAGAGAACTGTGTTTTTAATAATACTATTACCGTAATTAAACCATTGTGTTTTTTAACAAATCGCTACATTTCCTTTATTATTTGGTAATATTTTTTGTTACTTTTGTATAGGCTTCGGCATAAAATGTTAAATATATTTTATCTGTGCGTATGGTAACGGTAATTAGAAAGTGTTTGCGTGGTAATGAGGGTTAATTTATTTATTTGTAAAAAATAAAATGGCCGTTCTTTGTGGCTTTACGTCATAATGAAATGGATGAATTAGAGTATAATTTCCGCAACACAAATTGTCACTGCATGGTCTACATGGATAGATAATGTGGGAAGTCATTTTTATTTGATTTACTCATTTTGAATTTCGAACAATAGACATTGGAAACAGACTGTCATTTGAATTGCCAGTTAAACTGATATTTTATCTGTAGAACAAGTTTTAATTGGAAACCAACGGATACTGTAACAGTTAAAATAGACAAGTAAATAATAAAACCTTCTTATTATTAGTTGTGGATTACTGTGCAAACTGCTTCATGGCTAAATAACGGAGTTAGATGTGTAGGCATTTCCCGCCATTAATATTGCAACACGCACACAGGGTTACCAGATCCGATAGAAAGTTTAAAAACCATACCTATACCTATATACTCCATACCTACCTATGACAATTCTTACGAGTATGTTTGTGATCAAGAAATGATAAAAAAAGTGACGAAAAACAATATTATGATAATTTTTTTTATAGTATATTCTGTACGAGTCTTCGAATTTTGATTTTGATGTTTCGGTGGCTTCTTTTTTGAGAAATAGCGGCCAAACGAATAGGACCTTTATGTTTTGTAAGTAAGTTATCTGCCCCTTCCACGGAAACCTCCAATATTTGAGCAATAAGGTACAATATTATGTATCAGGCCATTTTAAAAATACGTTAAGTAAAGAATTTTACAGTACAGCTTACTTAGGTACTTCTAAATATTATCGTAAGTCGCAAGTTTTATTAATTTAATTTTGTTCTCGTGTTAATCCAACCTAAATCAGTTACAAATCACGATTTACTTTTGTCTAGTACATTCTTAGTTTAGCTTTACCACGATTTAGAATCACTGATAAATTCCCGTTAACGTTTGGCACGAGTTTAAAACTTCGCGGCTATATTGTAGCAATGATAACTTTACTGATGGAAACAGCCATAAATATTCGAACGTAATAACTATAACTGTTTTGAAATGGAATTAAATATCTTTTATAATATATTAACAACCCAATCTGGCTTTAGGTAGGTATAAGTACTAACGACTTCGGCTTTCGGCTTCGCACGAGTGCAACGCTAATACTAAATTTCTTTAATATTAAATGGATATTATTATACATTTATAAACGTTCCTTCTCAATCACTCTATCTGTTAGAAAAACCGCATCAAATTCTGTTTTTTATGGGAGATGTCGGCTAACGAGCTGACGCATTACCTGATGGTAAGCAATCGGCGCCGCCCATGGACACCCGCAACACCAAAAGAGTTACGAGTGCGTTGTCGGCCTTTTGGGGATAGGGGTTGCGGATATAAGGATTGGGCCTCCGGTAACCTCATTCACATGGCGAAACACAACGCTGTGGGTTGTTTCACGCCGGTATTCTGGGAGACCGTGGTATCTTGCTATTCTGTTGCGTATTTTCAAAGATTTAAGCATACATAGGGATAGAGAAAGCGATTTTGTTTAAAATACTTTTCCTTAAGATGCTTACCGACCCCAAGAAATCATCTTTATAGTTAGAAAAAGACCGTTGAAAGTTAGAAATGTGAGCTTCATTCTTTTTTCTTCTTGTCTTGTAAAACACTGATCTTGTTTTTCAAGTAGCCATCCAAACCTATTAAACTAAAATATAACCGCAAGTCGATATACCTGAAACAAAACAAACAAAACCAATTAACAGTGATTCAAATAAAAATTATGACGCTTATAAAGGTATAAACTTTTATAATTAACGAAGACATGTCACGACATGTCATATGATGATAAACCAGTATAAAATGAACTCTCATAGTATAGGGATGTAATGTTATAGTAAGTTCAGGATATAGTGGTAAGTGTGATTTGTTGCTGGCTGTATGTTTTACCTCTATGTTTGACTAGAACAGTGGACCGCTCCGTTACCACGGTGCCTTACACTCGGAACTGCTCCGTAATAGGGTTAAGTTGACGCCTCGTTGCACGCACGCGATCACTTCGCAAGCAATTTGAAAATACTTAAGCAATTTTCGACTGATAGAATAGATACCGTTCGTACGCGGATGCCCCAACGATGACGGGATTATCGCTCTAATTTATTTTTACGTTACGATTATTTTTGTTTTCTTAGTTACTTATTTCGTAACATATAGGTAGACGATTTGGTACCGCACTTGGACGAACTCTGAAGTGTTGAAATTATAAATAAATAAATAAAAACTTTTAGGTTTCATACTTTGAGCATTCCGTTGCAAAATATTTAATTTGGCAGTTTTATTAGCGTTAGCGTTGGCGTTAGGCTTACACCAGGAGAAGAATTTATAGAATGAAACAATATTTAATCATGGCACAATTGTAAAATAAATTTAATTTTACAAAAAATAATATTATGTTGTTGTGTTACACATAAAAATGATTTGTCTGGAAGGACCTTGTCTTCCAAACGACGTGCGGACTACAGTAAATCAACGTACCTACTCAGATATCAACCTCGCAAGAAATAAGATTTTTTAAAATAAGTCCGAATAGATAATTGATTTTTATTACACACTGCCTACAAAGAGTATTTCTACTGACAGAGATATACCGATGTACCTAGAACGACCACAGAGAAATTCCTCCGTGTCCTCTAATTGTCTTTGGTATTCTACAAAGGCAAGGAGTATTGTATAAGTAATATATTACAACAAACTTATCTTATATTATAAATTATATTACGAAGCCTGGTTTGTATTATTGGTTACATAACTATTTCTATATTTTTAAAAAACGATTTGTAGGTAACTCCTTACTATTTACCATGATTTATCCATTAGAAAATTAAATTCGATCGGAACTAGTTACTTAGGAAGATTAATTATTTGGGAACAGACACTAATAGACAATTTTCCTATAAGAAAAAATAACAATTCTGCCCGTAAATGTTTATGAAATCTACCCGAATATCTTATTATTAACACAACAATAGAGAGAGAACAGTTTGTTTTTATTAAAGGTAGATACTTTTTTCTCAAGAAATATTCACCCGAGGCAATCCCGGATTCTCTTTAAAAATCCTTTGTCAAAATTATTATTAAAAATCTGTTTTAAGTCACTGTAAGAGCATTATGGCAAAGCTGCTTATGCCCTCAATGCAGTAAGCTTGGAGCGCAATAATTAAATATTCTTTTTTTTATAATAGATTAGATTAGGATTTATGTTTGTTTTCGAAGAATTAAAAAAAGAAATGTACGAATCATAGAGCGAAAATTGAATTCCTTCCATTTTCAAATTGCGCGTTCCCGCCAATTTCCATTTTTCTTTTTATAAAATGCTTTATATTCGTATCGCGTCGAAAGTTTATAAAAGGAACACAAATTCGCAATTTTGTTAGCGTGCTACTATTGGATAAAAGTTTTAAAAAGTAGTTAACTATCATAGTTAAGCTTGGTTTATTAAAACGCCTGTATTTTGCGGACGGACACCTTTTAAACTGGGTCTGAAATAATACTGCATTGCAGTTATATGAATGATTTACCGTTTTCTGCTTTCTGCACAGAGCAGGCGTGGATGGTTATGATCATTGTTAAAATTTCACGCCAATCTGTTGCCTGTCTAAACTAGGAGCTACTATTATTCTGTTTACTAGAAAATAGGACGAATTTGTGTCTGTTTGTAATTTGAAAACAATTTTAATTTACGCAGGTAAAATAACAGAATTTATTTCAATTTGATGAATATGCGGCCATATTATTATTCAATTTGTATCCGTTGTTTCCCTGTCCATTCGGTACTCAATGCGGTGGTTTCCAAATAAGTAGTCAAATCCAATAAAATGTTAAAGTTAATAATATTTTTTTTTTGCGTCGAACAACATACCTCTTACCCAAAAAATGGCAGAAAACATGTAAAATCTAAGTTGTTATATCGACAAATCAATGAATGATACTTTCAGTTTTGGAGGTACAAAGAAATAATATTATTTTTCAAAGCGATAATACAACAATGTATAAAGAACACGGCAAAGTTTCATTAGTGATGTAGCTAACAGCACTTTGAATGCAGTTGATATAAGCCAATGAACATCTAGGACGCAAAATGAAGAATAAATATTTTAAAGATCCTTATCGGGCGCAAATTGCTGGAATTGGCTAGAGGGAAGGGGATATCTTGTGCAATGGACGTGAAATATTCAGAAATATTTGTAAGTATCATAGTCGGATATTCTGAAATATCATAGTATCTACAACGATCTACAAAGCTCAAAGTAGCTTGCGTTCGCAGTTGCATTTCGAGGCTCTTTAAAAGTTAAATATTAAAATGTGAAATACATTTTTGAAGTGAAGCTATTTTTTTTTTATTTGGTGCTGATAAAGTGACTAAGGGTTGTTCCATAAAGTCTGGATAGGCACTTTGTGAAAGATGAATTGAATATAGAACGTTTGTGGCACTATAAGTTTATTCGATCCAGATTTTTTTTTAATTCCGGTTTTGAAGGTGCTGGACATAGGCCTCGCCAATTGCACGCCACTGAGCTCGATGTTCAGTTTTTTTTAATGGAGAGGCCCATGTCCAGCAGTGGACGAAATCAGGCTGATGATGATGATGATGATCATGCTGACTAAATGCTGAATTTGTGCATGTATTTCACGTTTTAAAGCTATCTTATCTATATGTTGGATAGCGAGTTTAAATTAAAGGTCGCCTGCGCAGTAGACCCGTTGGCTGGGAAACCGACTGCCGAGCAACGTGTCACGGGCGTTGCGATTCCCGCACGAAACAAAGCATTATGAGATCCATAAAATTGTTTTTCCCTGAAATGTTTTGTTCGCAAACGCAATAACGACACAAGAGGAAATTTTAGTGTGACAAAATGGTTTAAAAATGCAATTAATTTAAGGGGAAAAACAAAGCTATATTTAGGCACCTCTGAATACTTAGATACTTGTTAGTATGTCATGAAATATCAATATAAAAACATGTAAAGTATTCAAACAAATAAAAAATAATACATAAGTAACCTTATCCTCTAACTTAAAAAGTCCTACTCCATAAAAACAAAACAACTGCTTACTCTTTCTTTTTATTTGTATCTTTTAGGGTACATCCAATTTGCTGAAACTGGAATTTTATGAAAATAAAATCTTAATTTAATAGTAGCTTTGTGTCGAGCTCTTGAGATGATCTTACGCTCTTGAGATGAGTGCATTAGAGAACGCTGGAATAATACAGACATTGAAGATGCAGACAGGTACCTACTACGGATAATCGCTACTGTAAAAGGCTTCAGTATGAATATTCAGAAATATGCAGCCTGCAGAGTAAAGTCAGTGTTTCGAAATTTCTTATCTATTATTTTTGGAAATTCTTAAAAAAGGTACAATAACCCAAGACATGGAAACTTCTTGTACCGCCTCGTGGGTGGATCCAATATTTGTACGTCGATGAAACAATGAATTTATTTTTGTAAATAGTCCATTAAACAGCATCTTTCAACAAGTCATATTATAAATAAAAAGCTAGATGGAGCCGCCTTGATGTGAGTCAAAACTTATCATAAAAAGATTATGTATTTGCAAATCAAATATTTTTTTAGCAAAGTAAAATTGTAAAACCTGTGAAGTGACTATTTAATAATGCTTTTGTATCCAAGTAGCTTGGACTTTTTTACAACTTGTTTGTTTTATAAGATGGTATTCTACCAAGTCTATGTAAAAGAGCATCGTACATGTAACTTGAAAACAGCACTAAACGCATGAAACATGCATCCGACGCGGGTCGAGGAGATAAAAGACTGCTCCAGAGCATTTTAACAATCAGGTCGACGTATAAATTTTTACTGTGTCAACACTCTCTCAACATTTTACTGCATTTTTAACTTAGCAACAAAAAGTAATGGTTTTCGGACTACGAGGACGAATTTTACCTTGTTTTACACCCAGTTTGAAACCTCCTTAGTGAATTACGGCATTTTTTGTGATATTATGTGAGTGGCTTTTATCTGACATATTTCACATTTAGTACGACTTGGCTGTTTTCCCAGTTAGGCTCTCTAAAATATGGGTTAAATAAATTTTATAGGTATTTGTGAGTACGGGATGAAAATAAATTCTGTATCTTTACTGAGGGTCGTTTTATAACGACAGATCATAAACATATAACTAGACCCGATTTGATTAAGTAAATAGCTTTACTGTTTTTTCTTTATTATTTTAACACCAAAAGTCTAGAAGTTTTATTTAATTTTTTGTATCGTCGATCATTCAGTAACCCTTCAGTGTTAACCTTAATGCTTAGATCGCGCTTAAATAAATAAATATTCCGGTCCAACCGTCCCTAGCGACATTCCAAGCTAAGGTTCGTCTCGTTCACCTAACATTTCCTTAGAAAGTTCTCGCTGAGATACCTACTTGCTTCAACTTGCAAATACGTGCTTTTTATAAAATATTAAGCAAATGAAACTTTTACAATTTATTTATTTATTTATGTAATGTTAATTGAATTCATTTAAAACGTATTAATGTTTGTTAAAACAGCTGTGAATGGCAAGTGATGCAGTGTATTTCTGACTTCATAATAGGTGTCTACGTGTGTAAGTATACATAGTATAAGTTAGTATGTACTTATAATTTCACAATAAATAATCAATATTTTTGTTTGTTATTTCAACCGAAATCACTCCAACCGACTCGAACTTATTTATTTACAAGAGTTTGATTAAAAAAAAGACGCCGAAAATGAATGATTAATAATCCCGAGGATCAGTGAGGGTGCTGTTATATTTTTAAAGAGAAATTGTATTTATTTTTTCAAAACAGAACCTAGGTTTTTTAAACTTTTTGTTAGTCGTGCATCCTTTTGTGCTTCCCTTTTTTATGGTATGGAGAGAGGGAGTGTCAGACTCTTACTGACTAAAAACCCCCGTTCCTTCTCCTGCTCCAGGCCGACGCCCATAATGCGCTTTCCCCGCACCCCGAATAAATGTCGTGCATCCAAAGTTTGTTTATTCGACGTGGTTGGATTGTCTGTTTGAAAAATTTTTAGGTACAAAATATGAACACATCTCACATTTGTTAACCTAGGGATAAAAGATGACCGTAATATTTCAATGTATATTTCAACCGCTCTACAAATTTTACTCTTGTTTATATTCAGCAATTCACAGCTAACTCTCCGTTACGACTACGACTGGCCGTTTCGTATTTTTTTTTTATTTTCTAATCAAATTAAGAATGGACGCTTTTTTAAATTATTTTTTTATTATCTGTGGTTTACGCGGTTCTTTTATTATCTGTACGTCATGTTTTATATTTTATTGTACATAAATAAATTAGAAAAGAAATGGTTTAATAATTTAGTTTTGATCGTAAAGTTTACGTGATATAATAGGAATAACTTTTACGAGGGTGCGGTTTAAGATATGATAATAAAGTTTAAATCTGGAGATTAATGGAGCATTAACAAGTCGTGTCTATGACTTAAAGTTTAAAAAGTTTTTTAAATGTTCCAAACTGATATTATTGTACGGTATGGACCTAATACGATACGGTCGTTAAAAATTATAATTTATTTAGGTACTTAACCTAAAAAGTATAATATAATATTTAAATTATTTAATGTAAGTAGGTACCTACACTTACTTAATTTTATTGACTTAATTTACTCTAGGTATTCATAATTTATTTGGATGTTATTTCTGTTCTTTAAAGAAAATAGACAGCTTTAAAGTAAAACAAAATCATCACTATGGAGCCATTTTTGGGAGCAAGAACAACGAATTATTAGCCATTTGTACCTACACATAAATAGATACAATGTATTATGTAGCTTGTGAGATTTCACTGAACAATGAACGGGACATCTTTGGATCAACGCCAATGAATACATTGTAATACAAAATGTCCACGAATCGATAATATTTTAAATTGTTTCTCTTTTGATCGGAGAAAGCAAGGCTTTTAGGTAATCTTAAAATGATTCAGGATGATAAAGGGTCTATACTGTTGGATAATATTGGATTGTTTGTAAAAAAAATCTGACAATTGTTTCTCTCTCGGAGGTTAATCATCCGCTGATAAACACGCAAGCTTGTCGTATCGGCCCAACATGGCGCATAAAGTGTTAAAAACTACTAACTAAAATAAAATCCTACTTCGAAACTATCTAGGTACCTACATTAAAATAAATTGGATAACCCATATCTGCTTGCGACAAATTAGCTGAACATACGACCGCAAACTCATTAACTAAACCGACTAAATTGCATCCGAACGTAAACAGATTAAATTTGCTACTATCTCGGCCGACCACAGAGCAGGAACCAGAGAATCAAGTGAATAAACAGGTAAGGAGATAAATTAATAACGCCTCGGTCAGTGGGCCAGGCGGAAGCAAAGACCGGTTGCTAAATATCACCCGAGTGCAGGCTAAACGTACGCAGGTTTGCGCGCGAAACGAGAATTCAAATGCCATTGAACTGTATGTGTATTTTATTATAGTCTGTGGTGAGGTGAGTCATTATTTATGTTTTTTTTTCTTTTTAATTAATGCCATTTTAAGACTTGAATCTATTTTTAGCGTTGCCTTCAAATTAAAAATATTATTATTCATAATAACATTGGTTTTTTCATTCTATTATTTTTTTCATACACAGAAGAAAAGGTTAATATTTATACAGAGTATAAAAGGATCAAAACATCGTAGGTACGTATTATAATATAATCTATGGTTTCTATTCCATTCACTCATTCATTGTTTGCTACGGGGTGCGACATTTTTATTGAAACCCTTCTATTTCAGTCAGTGTACATTACTATATTTACATTCTATTATGTGGTTTGAGTACATCAATTTCAGTCAGTGTACATTACTATATTTACATTCTATTATGTGGTTTGAGTACATCAATTTCTTTGTGTTTGTTTCTGTTGGTTTACTTTTAGCTACAGCATTACTTTTTGTTTACAGTACACCTTAAAAGCTGTCGTTGATACATTTTTATTTGTTGTTTAATCTTATTCATTTACCATGTTAACAAAAAATTTTTTGATACTTTCTTTTCTTTATTATTCTACATTTTGAAGTCAAATATTTTGCGGCTGTTTCACGATTTATATTTAAACTAGCTTTTTTATTCGCGTAGAACAGTGACTTTCTGCTGATATTTGGTTTAAAAACCATCCCATGTCCTTTCTCGAGTACCAAACAACGTGTGTCAAAATTTTACACAAAGAGGTTCAGTAGTTTAGGCGTGAAGAAAAGACAGAGAGACAGAGTAACTTTCGCATTTATAATATTAGTTTGGATAACCGCAATGTGTATAAACGCTATCACTTTTTTTGAGTCGGGCACGTCGTCAAATAGCTTTTCCCGCCTTAGGTGAAGCGAAGAGTGTCAGACTCTTATTGACTAAAAACCATATCGTTCCTTCTCCTGCTGCTGGTCAAGGCATTCTTTAACTTCTTGCGCTTACAACCCACATAACTACTATTTTATAGATAAATTTGAACATAGAACTCTGCAACATAAAATCGAGATAGATGTTATTGTATGTAAAAGGGGCCTGGCCTTTTTTTTTTGTACTCCAGTCTTAAGCAGAAGGTCCTTACTCGTTATTTTTATAGTGTCCTCTAAAAACTACGAAGGTCATTTTCATTGGGATGAAAATATTCAAACATTTCTCCGTAGAAGGGTCAAGATCAAACAACGATCGCAATTGTGTGGACCGCTTACATCGTAGGTTGCCTAAAAAACAAATTTCTCTTTTAAACTAAAAGGAATCTTGGACAAGGAAGCACGAATGTTTTCCTTGAAATCTTAAATTACATGTGTGACAGAATTACCAGTGTTAGACAAAGAAAATCAACTAAATGAACGTCACTAATTTAATCTGTGTTTTCGGCAACACTAGCTGCCGTGGTGACTCTGTCATCTGTCAACTGTGGCAGATTAATAAAGTTTTCCCGCGCAAAGAGTGCAACGGGGATTTTGGTGGGAAGTTAGATGAGTGAGTGAATGCTCACTCATTCAACAGTGAGTGAATACGCTGTTTCTTATAAGAATACATTTTTATTAAACTTATGTATTTGGAAAGTGTGGTGTTTTACTTAAAACTAGTCTACGCTTTACCTTAGATATACGGCCCCGGCGTGTAGCAGGAGAAGGAACAGGGTGATTTTTAGTAGTCAGTAAAAAACTCACTCTCTTTCGCGCCACCCAAAGGCAGGAGAAGTCATTAAAAGATTTTCCCCTCTTAAAAAGAAAACAAAGCTTACCTATACTCTTGTGTCTAGTACTGTTTTAATAATACACTTTCAATTAGACAAAGTAGCCGCTAAACCACACTTTCAAGAACTAAAAGCACGTTTAGAACTTGATGGATTCCTTCAGCAAACATTATACTTAAACCAAATAGAAATATAACATAGATCAATAATTATAACATATTTCTAATACAAATAAATTATCTTCCTCAATTTCTCCACAGCGGACTTGTTCTACTGACTTACAATTGACTATACAATAAATACAGAGTACGTTCAGTGCAAATAAACTAACCCACATTCGTCTAAACAAGCTTAAATACATACATAGAAGCAGTGGGCCGCAAATCTGACCCGTTTACACTCAACTGGCGACGTAACAATAACGCTACTCTACTGGTTTGATTAGTTAGTATGGCCAACTTAATTAGACCTTTTTTATCAAGTAAATTAATTAAAACTCGTCAATGGACGGTTTTCTCCATTCTTTATTCAAAATATTAGCTAGGGTTGCTGTTCGGTGTTGCTATATAAGCGTTTGTTTTTAAATTAAATATCGAGTACGAATTTCGCGAATCTTGTGTTTATAAAATTTAGATTTTGATATTCCCAGCTTCAGAACTTGTTAGTGAAAAAATTGTGGCGTGTAGGGATGTATGTGATTTAACATTTAATTATTTAATCGAATTTTAATATTAATACCAAGAAGCATAATATTGTCCTCTGTTATAAAGCAGTTTAACAACTGTAACCTAAAAACAAAATATAATTATTCGCCCAACTTCCGAAAACGTTAAAAAATCATAATTCAGAAATAATGGAGACGAATGGAATGGAACATAGAAAGTTCTTCGGATGAAAAACATCCAAAATATCATCTTACCTAATTTTGTTTTGCGAACAAGTTTTTTGTTGTTGTACAAATTCGTTTATCATATTTCTGAGAAAATTGGTAGAAGTATAACACAATTTATTTATGGTGCCTCCTCATATATATTGTTTTTTTTTATTTCAAAAATCTATGTTGTTCTGATAAAGTTTTTATTCACATGGGAGTGAACCTAACCTCAAGCTGCAAATTAACATGGTATTATTGAAAGTATTTTTTTTGCGATATGGTACAAAAAGGCCTCCCTCCTTATCTTCTAATCATTGCTGCCCATTGACAATATAGTTGTCCATAAGTATATCTAATGGCATTGAAAGATTTCCAACATATTCTAAGACAATATTGTACATAGATCTAAAGCAAAATTAACAAAATTAATTGAAAAGGTCTGTGTAGGAAACGGTAAAATCCAAGGTATAGAAAACGGGATCTACGACTAGATCCCGTTACGAGAAATTTAAAAGAAAATTTCATTAGCGCTGTAGAAGAGACCAGTCCCCACTTCCACATCCTATGTTCATTAGTACAAAGAGAATTTTTCAAGCAGGGGAAGGTTATTTATACCACAAATTAATACATTGACGGCTGATTTGTCAATGGTTAGATAAAAGTTACCTGGGGAATAATTATGATGCTGTCGCGTCAGCATGTTTGTGTAAGACAGGGACAGCAACAATTTTATTCCACAGATAACATTTATTTGAATATTGAAAAACCAGCCTTTAAGGGATTGATTTTATATAGGTATATTATGTCTATGCATATGTAAGTTCTTCGTTGGGATGGCTTTGTTACTTCAAACTGTTTGATAGTACGGTTTTAATAAGTTTTATAGAAAATTTGCTTCTATACGCCTTTGCTCGCTAAAGGTACTGGGTATTGGTGAAACTTCAGTATGAATGATACCAAAGTCAGGAGGACGGTTATGTTCAGCCGTAAATGTCTTATGGCTGGTATGACAATGAAATTTTTTTATGAGTTATGGCAACAATATGCGGATTTCGTGATGGTAAGCAATTTCGTCGTTCATGGATACCCGGAACACGGGAGAGTTTCAAGTGCTATTTTAGGAGATGTGCAAAACACAACAGAACTTTTGTTTCACGACGCTTTTCTCTAAGGTATCACTCCGGTGGAGCCGGGCTCTCATACTTAAACCAACATATATACATAATTTATGCACAACTTGATACCAAATTATTCACAATAAATATGAATATTAAAATATGTATACATATTAATAATCAAGATATGTTAACACAGTGATAGTAAGTGACTGATAACTTCGAATACGATTCGTGTTGTCGTGATTAAATACAGTTTTCAAACAAAATGTCGTAAAAGTTTGACGCTAACTCCCAAACGAGTCGTTTCGAACGAGCTGTTTTCGTTTTTGTTTAATTATTTTATATACTCGTGTGTGTGTGTGTGTGTGTGTGTGTGTGTGTGTGTGTGTGTGTGTGTGTGTGTGTGTGTGAAGCTGTAGAGAGCTGTGTCAAGAGTGTAGTAAAATGTTTGTGAAATTTCATAACTGTATTAAATATCATAACTTTTTATGCCCAAGCGGGAAGAGAGAAATGTACAGTGGATTTTTAAAACATTTATTCTCACCTTTCTCTGTAGTTTTATTAAAAAATGTATTATAGTCTATTCTCTACCTTAGAATTTACTGTTACTATAACCTATAACTGATTTACTAGGAGAATAACTTTAAGTTACTCATATCACCTGTTTCTCTCATCTTCCCATCACCTAAAAGTTGATTATTAGGCATCAAGTCATCATAAGTATTTCATTGAGTAAAGTTTTTAATAAATAAATTAGTTAAAGATATGAATATGCATAAAATTGGTATGTTTAGTCAACACCCAACTCCGACTCTGCTCATAGTTTAATTAAGTTTGCGATGTTTTGTTTTAAATAATAAGTCTGTTAGTTGGAAGTAATCTACCTACTTAGAAGTTCCGATCGGACTTGAATATTATACCACAATACCTTGTATAAAATGTCCTAAATAAAAGAAAAAAAGAAAAATCCTTTCTCTAGGATTCGTCTTTATTAGTTGCTTGTTATATTTGATTGAATTGATTTATGTTTTGTCGATTTTGCCGACATTTAAATTGCTTATAAGTATTCTTATTTTGAAAAATTATAGCCAGTTAGTCATAGTCCCGTTTTGAATGACCTTTCCCTGTATTAAATGGTCAGTTTATACTGGTTTTCTTCATTTGATATATCCACAGAGATACATACGACCACGAACACAGCAGTAAACATATTTTATTTTACTTTAAAAATGTTGTAGTTCGAGAATCAATAAAATGGCGCGAACGGCATATATATATTTTGTGCAATGCCGTTACCATTGACGGCATTGCATAAAATACGATATATTTCATACTGACTTAAAATTCGATGTATGCAGACTGCAATAAAAATTGACCATAACTTGAACATCTATTCGCAATAAAAATATTTCTAAACTGTCGTACAAGCTGTATGCAATGTGGCACGCGGCAAAATAGAAAATGGATTTTTATACCTATCAATTTTCATTTTATGACTTCACATTTAGGGTATGTTTTCGAGTGGTTGCATTTTAGAATACCCATAAAATATTACCACCTTTATTTAGGTGTACCGTTACAGACAGGTAAGTGGTATATAATATTATTTATTTATCTCTCAGAATGTCAGAAACGGCTCCAACGATTACGATGCAATTTTTGATGTAAAGGACTTCGGTGACGAAATATCAAGCTATATGTATATGTAGAGCTAGATTGAAGTTTTATTTTGCTTAGCCAAGTAGTTATTCTCAAGAAGGCGAGATTATGCCCGCCGAAGTGTATTTTTTCTATAATTGTTATGTTTTTTTTAAATATTACTTATTGTGATGTCGACCGTTAGTGCCCCTGTTTTTCTAGGTTTAGAATATACATATTAAAACACATTTTGCCATAGATCATGTTTATAATTAATAAACAAATAAGAAACATTAAGTCTTTTTTTTAAACACGGAATTAGTTTTCTTTATCATAAAGGGCACATGTGATGTGCAAGTATACTGTCACTGCATAATTGTTCATCTTTTTTGCTCTCCTCATCTGAGCATTCCGATGTTGGGGAACTTTGAACAGAGGTGCTCTCCCTCTCATATTCTCCATCCTTATTCCTGGCTAGAGAAAAAGAAACGTTGCTACAGCCCTGTTGTGGTACAAAACAAATATTTTGTACAGAACCATGTCCTATATTTTCTGGATCCGCTTGACTAGTATTGACATTTGCTTGTTGTATCGACGATAGTGCTTGTGTATATCGAAGCTAGTATAGATGTAATTAGTCTATTAATTATTCATTTTAATCCTTTTATGTCACGCTTTAGTGTCATATGAGTAACACAGACTCACTTATAGTGCTATTTATAATGGTTATGTATTATTTAATACTATAGAAGAGTTTTCATGACTTTTACAGAACTAGCTCCATAGCAATACCGAGGGAGCTTTTAAAAAGCTAAATGGTTACATAATAGTTGTGCAAGGTGCTTTCGTAGTGCCGATTAATCCTGTAATTATGTTTTTGATACTACTACAAAACTAGTACTATAAAAGTAATTTTGACGCATTATTAGTGCAAAATAGATACATGAAAGTGTCGGTAAGGTCTTCAATAGTACTAAATAGTACCATAATCACTTTATTCATATGTACTATAGTGCAAAACTTTAACGATTCTTTTGTATGGTCCTGTAAGCGTTCTAAGAGCTTAATTATAGAACTTAAATGCTCTTTATCTTATAGAATCAAATCGCTTTGTTAAAAACCTTTATAGTACGGGCAGTAATAATGGTTACCATTACAGGCCTACTATAACACTGATTGGTGACAAAACGCCTTCGTTATAGAAGCTATTGTTACTTGGGATATTAAATAGGTCGGCAAACGAGCAGACGGATTACCTGATGGTAAGCAATCAGCGCCGCCCATGGACACCCGCAACGGAGGAGTTACGAGTGCGTTGCCGACCTTTTAGGGATAAGGGATTGAGGATTTGGAGATTTAGGGGTTGAGGAGGGATTGTGGAAGGATTGGAATATTTCAACATTTTGCTACAAGATTGTTTACTTGAGAGAAATCTTTATGTTCTACCCTGTTATTACTTCAAACAGAATTCTAATTATACATACGTGAGACCAAATATAAGTAAGTACATATATACCTATAGGCAGCTATTCCTAAATCAATAAGACAAGGGCTTACTAGCTATGGAGGCGATTGTGGTTAGTGTTTGAACAATCAAACAAAGGTAGCTAATTAATTAGGAATGAAGCTATTATATTACATTATATTATACGTCAATGTTAAGGAGTCAATTGATTTGGTATTGGTAGGTATCTTAACTGTGTACTTTCCTTATTCAAAAATATTATTGGCCTTTAAGAGAGTATGAGTAATGAAATGGTCAATTCCCAGGTGCCTATATTTTTTTTCTCAATATTATTTTTAAATAGATAAGAATGCTAGTTACAACATTGGTCCTCAACAATAGTCAGAACCCACCTTCTACTAAGAGTTTATTAAAATGAAAAAAAATTAAAACCATACAACATTTTTGGACGAATTTTCGTAAGAAGAAACCAATTCTCAAAGTGACACTTTTGAGATACTTATTGAAGTTTTAAGTTTAAATGGTCTTTGCTTATTGATATTTTAAGGTCAAATTAATATATTTTGAATAGTGTGTTTTTACTAATGGAAAATATAGACCTAAAAGATTAGACCTAAAATATAGACCTAAAAGATCGACCAAACTGTGCTTTGGATCCTTTTTGCACAAATATAGTAAGTCCTTTTGAGCTTCGAGTATCCTCACTTACACGGCGAAAGACAACGCTGTGTTTGTTACACGTCTGTTTTCTCTACAGCACGTAGTCTCACTTCGCTCGAGCCGGCCAGTTCGTGCCGAAGCATGTCCCTCCCATACTTGTTTCGCTCGAACAGGCAAGACTTATTTTCCTATTATATTCTGGGTGTTATTTTGAACGAGGGACATATTGAAGAACCCAATTCTGGTGCTCAAATAAAACAACTTTTTCTAGAAGACCACCATGGAAATTAAAAAAAAAAACTTTTCCATGCAAAATGATCAATCTTCTGTTGCGATCAATTTTTTGGCAAAAATAAAGTTATTTTTCAGATTTGGATATTAGAGCCACGGATAAGGTTGTTCTAATTGAGTACCAAAGCGACTCTTTGAATATATTATGTCTATCGTACAAAATATCACCCTGTATATGTTGAGATAAGTAGTAAACTAACGCCAGATTCAGAATTTTCCCAACGCAAGAGACGGGCTATAAATGTTCCCTCAATTTTAACATCAGTGGTACAGTAATTAAGATTATTTTAATTAAAATGTTACTTCTCTGTCAGAATGTTTCAGATCTGTTGCAATTAAAATTGTGAGGGTTTTCTTTGCTAGGAAAAAAGAACTTGAGAATGTGTTTTACTCTTTCTATAAACCTCTTTTTAAAAAGGCGTGAGTCTTCTAAAAATAATTTTGAAATATAGGATGGCATTTTTATCTAATCTCAAAGTCTGTTCTCCAGACCTCCCTAGCTATCTATAATAAAAGAATTACAAAAAAAAAATTACTCAAATATTAAAATATCCACCTATATTCAATTGCCAAAATGTACAACATGTACCAATTTGTTAGTATAAAAACCGATCAAACCTATTCTAACGATAATCCTTACTAAAAGCAGCTAATAAATACAACATGTCAATATATAATACAAAGGTTATTCATTCTGCCTAATGTTGCGGAAAGCGATACAGCCTATTGTGAGTACACCAACACATAAGCTTTTGATACTCTGTGGCAATTAATAATTTTCTACCAACATTCAAATAACCCACGCGCTATTATGTTGGTAGTACTGAGTTAATAGACGCTTTTGTACTAAAGGGCGTAGGATGGAATGCCTTTAAGTTGTATTGAAGTAAATAAGTTTTATTAAGAAATTAATGTTTGTATTTTTAGAATCAAGAATGAAAATGAATACAGCTAGATTTGTGGATAGGCAGATAATTATTAGGTGTCTACTTAAATTATGTAAGGAATCATTAACAACAATGGATCATGATTAGGATAAAGAATACGGTTGTTTCCAACTAGTCAAATTCAATACTTTTATCCAAATGTCAAAAACGATACTTTTCTATGAAAATTGTATGAAACATTGAATTATGACGTCATAGCATTTTAGCGTCAAATAGCTTACTTATTTTAAAAAATTAGCTAAAAAATATCTAAAACTTAGTGTATCGATCGATCGATGAATAAAAGTATAGTTATTTTTCAATATTTTATCGTATTAAAACGTCGAATTAATTTATTTTCGACCTAGGAAACTACCCAATTCTTATCGATTTAGTATTACAATTTAGGAGCTCTTAAAATATAACAATGGATGCGTACATACCATACTATAGGTATAAATATAATATAGGTAGACAGTTATCTATACACTGCTAAATTTTCTAACCGATTACGCAGTTTCATAGTTATTTGAGCATATGTTAAACATTCAGCTGGAAGTAGACTCACAGACCTTGAGTTTAAGCCTCATTGGCTCCTTTCATTTCTATCTTTTTGGGTGCGTACACCCCGTTACCTTTGTACAGTTCGATAAATAATATCCATTTCACAGTCTTCAAAAGTAATGTTCAGTTGATTTCATATGCTACTGTAACGCCCGCGTCTTCTTTCACTTTATCTTGAGTCGTGAATAACTTTTCTGAATGAAAAGTATGAACAAAAAAAAACAAAAGCAAAATATATTTTTCGCATGCGCCGCTTTACCACGTGGTCAAAGGGGAAAAATACAAGAAAAATACGAGTATATGTATAAATTCTCCAGATAAATACTTTTTTGCCGAACAAACCTCATTAAAACATTAATTGCGTAACGCCGTTTCTCTAAGTACCTTAATTTTGTTAAGTTGCATTTTGTCATTTAGGAGTAAGAGCCATACCAAATAATTAGTGTAGATTTTAATCATAAAATAACTGCATAAGTTCTTATACTTACGTAACGTGTATAGATTTTACACACAGAGTGATATGACCAATCAGCGGTTAAGCCGCTTTACGGGATTGTATTGGAACATCGATGTAGCGCTTTAATCCGCTTACGTGTGAATGACAATTGTGTTTTACTGTGGTTTCATAGTTCACGTTTTGGACCCATAATAAATAATAATTGTCAAATAAAAAGTATTTTATGAAACGCTAGCTTCATACTTAATACAATAGCAGTAAGTGAAAAAAGATAATGAACACATTCAAAGAAAAAAAGGTCAAAATTCTGCCGACTCACCTGTAAAACATTTTCAGGTGAATTTCGTAGTTGATGAGAATGAACGAGGATTTCGATTTAATCTTCTTTTATGGCACAAATATAACATGATGACTACATAGTTTGCAAACTTACAAATTGTGTTTTATATGGGTCGTGCCTTACCAAATTCCTTCAGAAATATTCCGTATATTGCACGCCTTATCAAACCATAAACGGATGCTTGCTGCTTAAAATTATAGCGACAAAGAGGAAACGCGATTGAAGTAAGTTTCCAAGAGCAACGGTGCCCCGTGGGGAAGGTTAAGCGGGGAAGTCACGCGATGAAGTCTTCAGAAAACTTCACGCCAATATTCATTTAATAAATGGATAGAGGTGTTAGGTCATGAGCTTAAAAGCTTAGTTGTAAATGGAGAGGAAAGTTGCTTTTGTGATTTTAACTTTTGGTCTACACTTTTTCTAAAAAAATCCAAGTAAATTAGGTGTTTCAATATGTATCATAAAAAGTAATCAGTACCTTGCCAAAAAAGTTAGGTTCAGTTGAATTAATATTCGTTATTTAAATTCAAATATTTTCCAAAGCACGAATTCGCAGAAAACTCATAAAATTGGAATAAGGAGTTCACATTGCACACGTTTCTCATATTAGGGTCATGTCAAAATGATGGCAGAAAAAGGCGCGCTTTTATCCAAGATGGCATCTGAGCTCACGTGATAATTGCACAGATTAAACGCTGAGCTGACACACATACTTACATAAAAAACGTTGCAATATGCAAATGAGAGAAAAATTACGAAATGCTGAAATACAAAGGACATGGATTTGTATGCAAATGGTATTTTATGATTGTTTTTTGTTAGTTACGTGATGTGCAGACAGAGCTAGGTCTTTAGAACATCGTGTATAAAGTTAGATAATCATTCATATTTTATTACACTTTATAGTGATTACATTTTACTTTTAGATTACAATTTCTTTTATATTCTACCAAAGAATTTTGTTTACCGTTTGTTTGTATGCGCTTATCTCCGGAACTACTAATCATTATTGGGTAGTGAGAGCTCCTTAACCATCCCCGAATTATTCAATCATTATTTTCTTACCCACATACCACCTAAATTGATTAGATGGCAATACAACAAAAAATATAATTTTTCTCCACTTTTTTGTAAATTTAAATATACAAGTATGTATTAAGCCAGTAATATTCCTGTTTGTGTCATGAATAGTCTAAGAAATGTTCGCAGTAAATCAGTGGGCATCAAACCCGTGCAATGAAGGCAGATTGATATGCCAGTGGCACGCGACAACAAAGTTTTTGCCGTCTCCGATCGATATTTAATGAGCATTTTTTGTTTAAGGGTCAAAATGTTTTTAGGTAATTTGGCCTCGCCTTTTCGCTGGCCAATGTTTTGGAGTTCTAGCTGTCCAGCAGTAGGTTATGGGCGTTTCATCTGGTGTTGTCCGGTGCATGGCAATCGGCTTGCCCATATTTAAAGAGTGCAATATGCGCCATCTTTTCGGAGATAATCAGACTTTTTTGACGGTTCAACATTATTATATTACTTCCCCCGTCCTTAGTAGGACGGGAAAGAGTGTAAGACTCTTTTACTGTCTGAAAACTCTCCTGCTTCCAAACTGGCCCGTAGCCCCTCGTAGGCATCCTCAGCCCCCGACTGAAGATCACCATTAATTGAAACGCGCGCGAAACTAAACGCACTATACGCACGGATCTGGTTCTGGTGGCTAACAACTCTTGCTCATTATGAGACTTGACGTTACGTAGATATGCTTATCTGAATAACGTATTTATGATGCATAAAATACGTAGAGGTTGATCGATAAGTAAGCGAAGACTTTCGAAAAAAAATGAGCACTGAAACAACAATGGCGACAATATTTAGCTCAACTTATTCAGCGTTCACTTGTACTTAAATTCAACTTAAACGTCCATACTTCTTAATCTTTATAACAAACGCTTGAAAGTTTCCTAACACCCTTTATTAATTATAATTAATTTTGGCATGAAATTGAAAACAAATTGTTTGAGTTCAGTATTAGCCATAAATTTAAGTTTGTTTTGTTTGAAGTCGAAGTTAAACAATATGTTTTAACGACACTTCAGACGCATTAATTGTAAAATTATGAACTTGATTGTAATGCTACGGTTTTCTTCTAGGGAAATGGGGTAATGAGATAAACTTTTAATTAGTAAATAGGAACTAATAAATACATCTAACTGTTATTCCGAAAACGAAATATCCAAATCCCAAAAAGGACTGCTGACTCTGGTGTTGTAGATGTCCATAGGAGGCACTGAATCCTTAACCAAAAGGGGATCCATCTGCTAGTTATCCACGCATCCAATAAAAAAGTCGCACTTTCGCAATGTCAATACTAGTCTTTTTTCTTTCTGTTACAAAGGTACAAAATCCAGTTTTTAAATCACACTAACTTTGCGATATAAGCTTCAAATAATTAAGAAATTCTCTTCCTTAAATGTCCAGCAATGTACTTGTGGCTCCTTCATAGTCAACTCATTTATTTCAATTTGATTATTACAGGCACTTTTGATGGTCAAACAAATATTAAGAAACAAAATAACAGTCTGTTAGTCAGTTCTCTTAATGAAGCTATTTGCTCGTTACAAAGCTTCTCCGGTGGAAAAGAATGAGCAAGAAACTCCTTGGTTACTCTTTTTCAATCAGTTCTAGTGTTGCAGTGTGAATGGGTGTAAATTATTACTACCGAGTGACGATTTTCAGTTGCCTTATATTCCATAAATAAAAAAATAAAAGAATCGCTGAATCAAAGTCTTTGACTACCGTCTTTGAGTAAGCGGACTATTTCAATATTATATCATATCTATTGTATATGGCACACAATATATTACATAATGTAACGTAAGCTACGCCATTCCGTATCGCAGTTACTATATTACAGTCGGAAATGGAGTGTATCTATTCAATAAATATTACGTATACATCAGTTCCATGAGGCTCTTAGATGTGTAGTATATTTTCTGAATGTATTCAGAAAAATAATACAATCCCGTTTGAGACAGACTCATAGGTATAATACTCGAATGACATGTTTTGTTTATTATTCGGATATGAAAATGGAACTCAAGATTATTGTGTGAATTAATGGCTAATTAAGTTAATAGGGAAGTTGTCTTGACTGGCAAATACTGAATAGACTGGCAGACTCTTAAAATTATATTCATTGAAAGGGTTTCCTAGTGCAGATACTAGTCAACCATAAAGGTTAAGTACCTATAACAAATAATAATGTTAGAACTGCAAGACACCTTTGTGGAAGATAAATAAATACAGATAATTATTATATTATTATAAACAATTGGTTAATCACAAGACACATATCACAGAAGTGTATATTTATTTTGTAATATCCAATTTCCAAAGGTGTCTCGGTGTGTGTGTTTCCCTTAACTGTATCTAATAAGCCAGTAACGAAACTAGAAAATACTTGCTTGAGAATTGCAGTTTTTAAAACTCGACCAACGATAAAAAAATGTAATAGAGCGGCAAACGAGCAGACGGTAACTGATGGTAAGCAACCAGCGCCGCCCATGGACAACGGAGGAGTTACAATTGCTTTGCCGACCTTTTAGGGATTAGGGATTTGGAGACTTAGGTATTGAGGGAGGGGAAATATTTGGCCTCCGGTAACCTTACTCACACGGCAAAATACAACGCAACCATATTTGTTCTCAAATAATACTCTCATTACGTTTCTTAGCAGAAATAACTACGTATTCGTACTTAACCTTACCGTTAGGCATACATGGGTTTAATTGCGTAAACTTTGTCTAGTTACAACAGAAACTATGTTTCACAATTCGCATCTGAGGGTTGTTATAAGGGTTTCTTTCCTTGTAAATTTCCTTGTAGGCTACGCCCCATATGACGGAATCTGCTAGTTATAAATACATGTAACAAAATAACATATACGTGAGTACCCACTTATAATAGTCGTCGGCTTCTCCGGAAGCGCATTTTCACAATTAAGTTTTGATCAAATATTGAAATAAGAATTACGATATGCAGCTCGTACGCCAAATTCTAGTAAAGAAAATCAAAAAACCCAGAAAAATAAGGTAAAACATCTGGTTTTCAGACAAAACAAAAACAAGCCGACTTACCTTTAATTAGACTTTCCAAACGACAGCAAAAAATCTAAATACTCGTCAACAGGTATTACAAAGATTACCAGTAATCTCGTGGTCTTTGCCGGCGTATTAAAAGAGATGGGTCCCCAGACAATGTTCTTAACAGGGCCCATTACCGACGCCAACGCCCCCTACGACACGACTTTTGTCAACAAATTCCTTAAAAGCCTTCGAGGCTTTATAGGTAAAAGTTACGAGGTGTAAAACGTAATTTCACACTGTTTATTCCCTGAGGGGTAGGCAGAAATAGGTATCATGATTGTGTAGTTTTATTATGTCTTTACGTAGGTACATATGTAAATTAGTTAATGAGTCACATATTTAACCCAATGTATTTATGTACTATACAGACTAAATATAGGTATCATTTGTTTTCTGAATTTCTATATCCAACTTCTGCTATTGGGAATTGTTGATAACCCCGAGAGGAATCGCAAAATGATCACCAGACCAGACTTAAGACTGTATAAATAATATATTTGCGTTTTTAATCCTAAATATATCAGTTAAAAGATTTCCATTTTTTTTAAATACACATTGCCGCACTTTAGGATTTTCTCCTGTGTTGTGGGTGCGTTTACAAACAAACAATTTCACATGCACATCACACCCAGACCCGGAATAAAAATCTGTGGATCACACAAAGAGTTGTTCCGTGCGGGAATCGAATCCGCGACACGTTGCGCGGCAGCCAGTTGCCCATCCACCGCGCCAACCGTGCAGTCAATTGAGTCGAGTCTTTTGAGACTTAGGGATTTGATGATTAAGTCCTTATGTTATCTTACTATTAAATTATCTATCTTAAGGTCCTTAAGGTTACTTTCTTTTTATATTTGACTAAATATAAGTGTTACACTGTTCTCACATAATTGAACCAACTGTTTGTAAAAAGATTCCTTTTACAAACAGTTGGTTCAATTATGTGAAACTGATTTAAAAAGAGTAACCATGAAGTTTCTTGCTCGTTCATCTCCATCGGAATCTACACTTTGGAAAGAGCAAATAGTTTCACTAAGAGGACTGACCGACAGACTGACACTATACCTTCAAAATTTTATTTGACTAAACACACAAGGTGTTTTGCCAAGATTTCAGAAGAAATGATAAACGTGTTTTGTTTGTTTACAAAAACAAAAGATTTATTTCTCGCCGAAAAATATTTATACCGACAAGCTGTACGTCATTTATGATTTAAAATTTTAATAAAATATTTGAGAAAACTATAATTTTATGGAGAACTAAGAGTCTAACTTTTTCAGGTAATTCGTTTTAAAAGCGTAGTGCTGTTTCATGTGCAACAATCGTTTGCAGGCGAGTTGGGAAAAAATTAAAGTTCACTGTCTACTTAATATCATCGCTGTAACTCCTATAAGTAATAAAACACTATACAGCTTCTGTGTTATGTCAAAAAAAAAATCTGTGTCAATAATATTAAAGAAGTTTTTACGTAAATGTTTACTATCCAAACATCTATCGATTCGTAAATGCCTTTATTTTTTTTATTTTTTTTTATTTATTTATTTACACTTTTGCACATACATCTGTGTACAAGGTGGACTTAATGCCACAGGCATTCTCTCCCAGTCGAACCTTTGGGCGATGCAGAGATAGCAGTAGGTGCAAGAAGCAAGCAAAATCGTGATATTACTGATATATAAATATTTTATACACTTACTTACATAAATCCTATTAGAATAAATAAAATTATATATGGGATATAAACTTTATAATTAAGATTACATCACACTCGTAAATTGTCCAAATTTTGATCCAAGCATACATAGTTGACTGACGTAGACGATCAACACGCTCAAAACCTATGCTTAGGCAGCCATTTTAATATTATTTGAAGCAGGATCATATTGGCCTACTCTCAGTTAATAACCATATAATAACGGCAATTGACCTCCACTCCAACGTTTTTGTAAAACTCAGAGACCCTCTGTCACTAACAGGGAGTGATATGCTCTTCAGCACTCATAATTTATGGTCCCAATATGGCTGTCTGCCGAAGTTTTCTAACCTGTGAGTAGTTAAAAAAGTAAGTTAATGTCTTCTGCAGCGACAATAGTCTTTCATATGCAATTATGATAACAAGCAAGTTTTTTTTAAGTAGTAGGACGCGGTAAACGAACTGTGGCAGAAGCTTATATTGATGGCAGATGTCAAACACGTCATAAAGGTCATAAAATAACCACAAAAGAATAATTAATTCACCGCTCAATGATCGCAAATACCCTTCACAAAATCATGGTGGTTTAATCGATGTCACAGGTAGAAACTTCTGCCAGAAACTAACGCTGTTATATTTATACCTTTTCACTTACAAATAAATACCCATCTCTATACTTACCTTGCCAAGCACAACTTAACCTAAAAACGATTGTAATACATCTGCGAGGATTAATTGGCAATGTTATAAAATATTAAATTAAAGGCTACCAGATCTATCCATTTGAGATTCTGCCAAGGACGGGAGCTTCTTAGGATCGATACATCTAAGATTTATTTTTCATTTTATTTTCGAATTCTGTGTTGGAAGAAGTAGAATTTGATAAAATAACGACATATTTTGAAATGTTTTGTACATATGTGATTAGCGTAGCTGTGTGCATTACTGGCAACTGGTGGCTGCGCAATGTGTCGAGCGTTCGATTTCCGGAAGAACTATTATACCCTATTTAGACCTGTGTATGTGAACTTGTATGATATTTACAAAAGTATTATAATCTGCCGTTACGACAAGAAATACAGAATTACTACCGCTAAAAAGTTCTTGTACGTAAATATGGACTGTCTGATATATTTTGATATCAAGTGAAATATTTATCGTCACATTCCTACCTATTACTAGACTAAACAATCACTAGAGGTACAGCAGTTAAGACTTCAAAGCGCGACAAACATACGAAAAGGAGACAAAAAACAAAGCTCCAACATTTATAAGGATTAAGGTACTGAAAAAGCGCTTCAAGAGTCCCTAAAGTGTGTGTCATGCTGTGACATCCACTAACAGCAACATTATTCGTTGGATTTTCAACTTTAACTCAAAACTAGAATGTTGGAAATCTAATAAAGGTGGTAGCAAGGGGGAGGTTGACCTGCTGTTGTCAGTGCCTCATATGTCGACTTGTCACTGTGACGCGGCGAACGGCCTTTGTTACAGCGTACAAGAGGTGCTCCCAAAGAAAGGGTTTATTTGTTAAAAAACTGCCTACGTATGTCAAGAATGAAGACTTTCCTTCTGACTTTGTGCCAAGTCATTCGTGAAGATAATGGAAAGTCTCATTACATTGCCTTGCCTGAAATAGTTGCTTTTTGTTTTTGGTTATTTAATTCTGCGCGATTTCACTGCTCGGCTTCTAATTACTTAATCGTATTGTTATGTTTTATAGCCTTCCGCGATAAATGGACTATCCAACAATAAAATATTGTTCAATTCGTACCAGCAGTACCTACCGGAGATTAACACGTTCAAACAAACCGTTAATTAGTAACAAATTGTTCCTTTAGTTCATTCTTACTATAGTTGTAGTCTGATTTTATTTTTTTCAACATAAGAAAAAAGTTAAGTTAACCTAACGGCCATATCCTCCATTTAAACCCTTACCTTTACCTTCTTAAAAATACTTTTAAACCTCGTAAACTCAAGAACATACCTATACACTAAAGACCAAAAAAACCTTACCTAAAAAAATATTTTTACAAGAAACCTAATAGGTACGATTTTCTTCACTTAGTCATCCAATCTATCAGGGAATCAGAGCTTCTATGTAGTATCAATTTGTATAAGCTATTACGACGGACACACTCTCGATACTTAGTAGAATTAGTAGCACTAATCCAATGTAACGTAGGTACGTATCTATATACTTAAATGTATTAGGATATACTACAAAGCTCTTTGTAGACGCCTCGTATCAATTTCGAGCATAGCTTCACTATTGTCTCTCATTGTAGGGTGTAATTAGATGGGATGAGACGAGTGCTGTTAGAGGCATGCTAGAATTGCTCACAAGAACATGTTAGTTACAATGTGGGCTAAGCAAGATTGCTATAAAAAATATCATTTTTTCGTTGACATCTGTTAAAATAAGTTGAGCTGAAAGCAAGAGGACGTTCAAAGGAATGCTACGAATTTATCTTTAGCAATTGCAAATAGACATTGATATTATAGAGACATTTCTGATCATTGGTAAGTTCCTAAGAAAAGTAGATTTTGTTTAAGTGTGCATTTAACATAAATCTACTTTACTTTAAAAACAAAATAACATTACTTTGCTCAAAAATCTCGTGCAGCTGGTAAAAGGAAAATTTACCTTTAAAAAAACAGAAGTTGCAACACAGACCATAAACGTAACTAGCGCCCTCTATGGCAAATAAAGCTGTTGCGACTTAACACTCGTATTCATGTGAGCACACACACTTGTTTACATTAGTCGAGATGCTTTTATAAATACCAACAATCATTGTATGGTTTCTGGCGTGACTTCAAAATGGCGCCGTGGACGTCCCACGCGACCAAATCGGGACTACAATGGAACAGCATTGTTATGCTAATCATTTGTTTTAACTTTTTTTAACATTAGGTTCAACGAGGTTGTCGCGTCTGTGACTTTATGAACTTTACGGTTAGAAGATGGTGTTTTATTTTATAGTTTGGATTATAATATAGGCTAAAATGTTACACTTATTAATCAGGCTTTAACAATAAGCATCGATTGGTAGAACACAGAGTAACAAATTGATTATTCTAAGGACTAACGTGACTTTAAAATCATTTTCGTTTTTTGAGATAAAAGTTTGGAGAATTCAGTCAAAACTTCAAATTTAGTTTTCGCTACCAACGTCATAGATAAATTTTGGCTTTATTGTGAAAGGAAAATCATGGCTTCTATCACCCTGGTTGAGGCAAAATGGAGTGTCACGGGAGAAGAGAAGGAGACTGATGATTTTCCCCTGACAAAAAAAGACTCTTACTGACTACAGCCAACTCGTTCCTGCTCCTGCTCGAGGCTGGGACCATGGGATATGTATTATTGTGCTTGCATCCGCAAAAACCTATCTACTAGGTAGGAAGGTAGGTATACCTACTGATTATCTCAGTTCTTCCACAAAGTACCAAAAAGTTACCAGAGGGAAATTCCGTATTCAGAGAAAATTATACGTAGCCAATAACACCAGCAATGTTAATAATTCCTAAATAACAACAGAAATTCAATTAACACGATCAAAGTGAAACTACCCATCGATTGTGTTTACATTCAAAACTTGTGTCGTAAGTTATTGCGGTCCCGAATACGAGACCGGATACCGGTATTGTTTTCAATTAATTTTGCAACAGTTAATAATTATTTTATAACAATATTCGGTTTCAGTAAATATTGAATAATTTTGCGTGTATTCGACGATTTGAACGTGGAATGAATAGATATTTCAAAATAACTGCTAGTTTTACCACAGATTATTAATTTTCTATACGAAAGGAAGACTGTTTTATTGTTTGTAGTTTAATGTAATTACAACAATCTGTTATAGTTGGCAAACATTGTAACAACGCTTATTAGTTTGTAAGTACTTACTGTAAGTATACTAATATTATAAAACTAAAGATTTTATTTGTTTGTTTTCTTGAATGAATACGCTAAGCTACAAAACTATTCCATTTATCAAGGAAGGCTAATAGTCTAAAGAACAATACATGAGCCGGGCAACGTGTGAAACTGCTTTTGAGTACATAGTTAAAAATAAACCGCACCAAATTAATTATCTCACACGCTTGTTATTTTTTGAAGAAAAATACAATATTATATTACATGACACTGAAGAAACTTACGACAGCAGGCGGTTCCCAAAATATTGTAGCTTCCATTTTTCATTCTACGCTATTTACATTTCCCACTCGCAAACAATGCAAGTACCTACATAACACTTTAAATATTTGTTCGTACCATTTACGATATACCCTCACAGTGTCGTTCCCAGAAAATTTATCTAAAGCTAAAAGGAAAAGTGTGTTCGAAATATAAAAAAATAATAAAATAAAATAATAAAAAGTTGAAAGTACTTGCAGAAATTATTACTTGTTTCAAACTGAATTGGCTGTTTTTGTGTTAGTCTATATCTATAGTAATAACAAAGAGGTAATAAGTTTGTATGTAAGGAATAATCTTTGGATCCGCTGGTCGGATTTCCAAAATTCTTTCACTGATAGATAGCTAAAAGGTCCCTAAGTGCCAGTACGAAAGCCAAGCAGCGGTTGAAACCGCGCGAGAGTAGCTAGTTTTTTATAGTTTTGTTCTTTATCGAGAGACATTTTCATCAAAACATTGTTTCCTTAATTTCTATGCAATCAACTTGCAATTCTCAATCATCAACTACAAGTAAATCGGAGGTCTTTTAGCAGTTGTCTACAATGGTTAAAAACGATGGAATGAAAATCTGCTACTATTTATTACAAATAAAAATAGCCTATTTACATTCAGAAACAAAAGAAAAACATCTTAAAATAGCTGACGAAGAAAAACCTCACGATAGTCAACAGTGAAGGGTTCCTGAGTTAAAAAGGGATGGCAGCTAGCATCACCATTGTCACCCTCACAACTTCCAACGCAGATGAAAGAAAAACTCGGATTTTAGCGAAAAACAAAGTCAACAATGCTTTTGTACTGAAGAACCAGCATAGCTTGACACGTGCTCGGGAGACCTTTTGTGATGTTGAAGAAGCCTGATTATTTTATTGCCTCGTTTTTAAATTAATTATGAATATTACGGTCTTTAAGTTGGATAAAGCGAATGGTTTTTTGTTGGTGAGGCCATTTTTAGGGTTCCGTAGCCAAAATGGCAAAAACGGAACCCTTATAGTTTCGTCATGTCCGTCTGTCCGTCTGTCCGTCTGTCCGTCTGTCCGTCTGTCACAGCCGATTTACTCGGAAACTATAAGTACTACAGTGATGAAATTTGATGGGAATATGTGTTGTATGAACCGCTACAAAATTATGACACTAAATAGTAAAAAAAAGAATTGGGGGTGGGGCCCCCCATACATGTAACTGAGGGATGAAAATTTTTTTTTCGATGTACATACCCGTGTGGGGTATCAATGGAAAGGTCTTTTAAAATGATATAAAGTTTTCTAAAAAACATTTTTCTTAAAGTGAACGGTTTTTGAGATATCAGCTCTCAAAGTCGTAAAAAGTATGTCCCCCCCCTCTATTTTTATAACTACGGGGTATAAAATTCTAAAAAAAATAGAGGTGATGCATGCTAATTAACTCTTTCAACGATTTTTGGTTTGATCAAAGTATCTCTTATAGTTTTTGAGATAGGTTGATTTAACTGTAATTTTGGTTAAAGTTTATTATATTTGCTGCTACGGAACCCTTTGTGCGCGAGCCCGACTCGCACTTGGCCGGTTTTTGTTATTTGATTTCAAAATTCGTATTCATTTTCTTTCCAACATTAGGACTAAAAATGTTTTACCTAGGAACTTAGGTAAGTTTTTAATACATTTTCAATACTTATTAAATAGCATTGAACGATTAGTAGACATTCACATACGTTGTTATGCCTTTGAACAATTTTATGCTACGGCCTCCGTTCTTCAATGTATTGAGGTTATGAAGGGTCATGTTATACTGGCTAGCAAACATGTTTGTCCATCACATATGTCCCACACTGACACTGTTTTGTTGGTTGCTGAATTTGGACCGACGACGTATAAAATACAATTTTTTAAGCCTATAAATTAATTATCAACTAATTACTACTGACTATTTTGATAGATTTTGAACAGTCAATTATTGATTTCTATGGCGTTTTTTTACATGGATTCGCCCATATATATTACAAACTTAACGTATTTTAAAGGTGTGATAATTATCACGTGACTTGAGTATCAGGCTCTTTTGACTGACCACCACTTCGTTCCTTCTGTTCCTTCGGCTGGAGCCGCGGCATATTATTGCGAATGCATTCGCCATCTCTAGCTGGTTATCAGCCTAATTGGGCTTTATTTAATCTTTTCGAAGACGAACTAACTAAAAGACTAACTATATATATGGGCTATACTAGGCTACATTATTAAGTTCATGAGTAACAGTATAGTTAGGTAAGTAGCAAAAGAAAAATGGCGCTTTGATTTCTGATATATTGCCAACCTTGCCTTGAATATTAGGTAATTGTTATGCTTTTAGCGTTGGAAAAATATATGTAGGTAATGTATGCTGTGGAGCAATGAGATAAACACTTATCCTTTGACCTTGACCGAAATGTTTTGCTGTGAAATATTTTCTTTATTTATGCGAAGCGGCTACCGTTTTGTCCTCAATGAATTATTCACTTCACTAGGTAGGCACCTACTAGATTTTGCGCGCGAAAAAAAACGTAAACAAGTATTTAAAAAAAGAATAGTTCATTTAATAATAACCTTCTTTTATCAATCAAAACGATATTTTTTCGTAATCCCGATTTTATTTTTCTGCTAATAATGAAGGGACCTTCTTATTAGCATAGGACGGGCAGGGTTGTTTGGAGAGCGACAATATTAATTCACTGTGCTTGAGACTGCACGTTAACCTACCCTTAACATCCAACCTTCCTTAAGCAATTTCTAACAGTATTTTCGTGGGATAAGATACAAAATAGTTTGCAGAAATTGGGTAATATGGGGTAGCTTGATATGCTGGCTTCTGTAAAACTTTATCAAATGGGAGTCACAGTACGACAATGCGTTGTTCGACCTATAACCTATAAGGTAGGTTATTTACAACCTTAGCCTGGTTTCCTGGTTCAAATTTCATGTCGTATTGGTATTATTGAAGGTTGTATGGGTTCTTTGGGGGCTTGGTATGGTGTTGGGTGAAGGTCTATCGCTTCGTAATATTCTAATTAAGGTCAGTGCAAATAAGAAAGGTGGAGTCGTGGTCTACGATTGAAAAGTAGTAGCAGTAAGTATCTTATGCCTTAGGTATAAATCTTTTGCCATATATGTATGGATGTATGGTTGCATTTTTTCACGCAAAAACGACTGGACTGATTTGGTTGAAATTTTGTATGCAGATGGGTGATCACGCATGTGCTAGTTTTTATCAACGTACCGCGCGGGCGAAGCCGTGGCCGAAAACTAGTAAGTATAAGTAATAAAGTCTAACGTCGTCGTGTATAGAATTAAGTATGTACGTGTGTACAAACATGAAAGTTTATGCGGATGGATTTATGAATATTTATTACCTACTCATGAGAAAACTTTTGAATGGGTTCCAATTAAAGTCGTATTACAAGCTAGGATAAGATAAGAAAAGGATAATTAAGATGATATACGATATTTCCTTCCCGATAATATGGGTAACATCGTGGTGGCATGGCGGTTAAGGCTTCTCATGCATGATGGTGCGGGATCCAAACCTGGCAAGTACCAATGTGACTTTAAACACCACGGAAAAAACAGTGAAGGAAAACTTCGTGAGGAAACCTGAACTTATAATGGTATTTCTAATAATTTGTTGGAAATCGCCTATCTGCCTTGAGCAGGCGTGGTAACTAATGATCAAATGTATTTGGTCAGCAGTGGGCTCTTATAGGCTGATCATATGATGCCAATATGGGTAAAATTGTAGCTAATGAGTTTAAAATTGAAGAAAACAAAACTGTTGATAGAATAATTCAATTCGTAAAAGGGTAAATTTGAAGATAAGGACCCAACAGATTTTTGAATAGAAACAAAAACAGAATGTTTAATTTCTAAAGACATTTCACACAGAAATGTAACCAATCAAAGCTATCTCGAACAAGATATTTCAATTAGAAAATGAAATAAGAATTTGAACCTGACCTAATTTCAAATTCTATTCAAGATTCTTCAGAAACGTAAACTCTTGGGTCCTATAATGAAATTCTGGAAATAAAATCGACTATAAACCATATAACTAGTCAAACTTAGAGAATGATATTGCTTTTTTTAGTGTTCAATTCTTCGATCTAATGGTTTTGGGTAATTAGAGGTTGGCAATTAGCAGTTGTTGTCTGTGTTACAGTTTTCTGATGTTCACGACTTTTGCGATCGGTGTAGAGTAATTAGATGTAAGTATAATTTAATTTTGATCGACCAAAAGTGGTAAGTACTGCTAAACTCATTGCATGTTGTGTGTTTTCTTTCTACGAACTATAATATGTCTTTTTAGAAGTTAATCTTTTGTTGTCACACTCTTACTGACTAAAAACATCCCGTTTCTTGCGTCGGGCCGAGGCTGCGGTTAGCGGAAGGTAATAGCGCTTCTCCTTAAAGTACCTAGTTGTCATTGATTTGTTAAGACTTAATTTATGCCACCCTAGTTGAATACTTTACAATTTAATAATTAAACTTGTTTTTGTTTATTAATTATGTGACTATACTATTATGTATGTACAATCATGTTCTAGCATTTATGTATGTTAGATAAAAGGAGGTTGGGAACAATTACCTAATACATAGTAATTAGGTGACCAGCAATCGAAAGTCTGGTCGGTCAAGGACGAAAGTCTATATTACCTATAGTAAGTAGATACTTACTAATTTGGTGAACTAAGAAAGGCTAAGACTACATGAGATCATGTCTGTTCTCCGAAAATGTGGACAGAGGAGAAGGTAAACACATCAATTTTGGTTTCCCGTAACAGTGTGAGGCTAATTTAGTCCTGGATCTAAGTCTTCTCTAACTTAAATATAAGTAATAGGCAGTAATATAGTTTGTTTGAAATTCAAATAAGAAATCAGAGTCACATATTCTATTTTGTTCCAAAAACAATTGGCAAAGATTTGAAGAAGACGGCTAGTGAAATTAGTTGATTTTTACTTTAAATAATCTGTAATTTATAATCCCATTGTTGTGAACGTAGTGCACCGACATCTAGCTCTGTTAAAAGAATCAATTCCAATACAAAAGGACAATACAATCTTCACTTAACTTATCAAATTGTTCATATTATGTTCTGATAAAGCCAATTACTCGTCAATTTTATTAGCATCGTCTGTTATTTTTATCTCAATAATGTGATGACAAACACTGCCACGCGATGAAGGTATGACTTTATATGTCAACTCCAAAGAAACAAAGGAGCTTCATAATTCAATATCGTCTCATACAATTATGTCTGCCATTTTCTCCACAGCTTATTCTACAAATTCATTTTTGTTATGTCATTGTTTATACCTACTGAAATTATTGTTTTGTTTTTATCTGTATTTTTTTCTTTATTCTCTAACTAAGGTAGAAGTTTCATTTTAGTCTCAATTCGTATCTTATTATCCTTATTCAAAGTTTTTGGGTGACGATGCAACATGCTTATAAAATCATGCTCCTTCATTAAAAGTTTCGATAATTAAAGATTTGTATTCGTATCCGTAATTCTAAATTCACATTATAATCTAAACCAATATTTGAAATGCGAAAGTAACTCTGTCTGTCTTTTCTTCACGCCTAAACTACTGAACCTATTTGTTGAAATTTGGTACGGATATAATCTGGGACTTGAGAAAGGACGTAGGATAGTTTTTCGACCAAAAATCTGCAGGAAGTCACTATTCCACGCGAACAAAGTCGCTGGAAAAAACTAGTCAACATCTAAAAATAGCAACCCTTTTTAGGTATACATACTTGCATTTTGCACAATAAATAAAACAAGCAAAACAGTGGAATGTTGCCATTTTTTGTCGAAAAATGAATTCGTTTCAGCTTAGCTCCGTTACGAAGTATCTCTAAAAGAAAAAAATATACGAGGAACAAAATGTTTTACGAACGATTATTTCGCCTTAGGAATGCTAGAACGGCTTTTGTTCACCTTTTTATCAATTTCCTTTCAATTTTCAACTTTTACTTTTTTGTCTAGAAAAAGGACTGTGGAATTTTTGTGAGAAAATGCCTTATCAAGTGGATTGTCTCATCTGATTGGATCTTTAGCTTTGTGTAGAAAGATGTCAAGTGGAAAATCTGTTCTTGATCTTCTTTCAACGGATTGTGAAAGGATCGTTTATGTAGAAAACCAGTGCCTTCATTGCACATACACAATGTTTTCAATTATCTTGTAAACAGCAAATGACAATTATATTTGTCGAAATATATTCAGACTTATTTGAAGTCTGTATATACCAACTACAGCTTGTTAGTTCTGTTTTTACTTCTTTTAAATTGAAAAGTAACCTTATAACGAATCCTAATGATTTTTGACTAGACTAATGCTCGCTGTCTACAACTAATTGGATCAAAATTTATTACAGATTCACACTAATACTAGTAAATATATATATAGAGACGAAATTAGGTACATAAATAGTCCATGACCTAGATAAACATTTTGCCTAGTTTTGGTTCCGGTAGCTAGTAATGCCACAGGAGAAGTGGTAGATCTCAATTCACAAACAAGTCTTAGGCCCCACTAGGTTAACGCTTCGCAATTATCTTTACGAATGTTATTTTTAGCTAAAGTAGAAATATTAATGAGAAAGTTGATATGAAGATATTATCATGCCTATTTTTGCCCGAGGTTAGTATGAAGTTATTTGCGATAGGTAATGATATATTTTATCAGTTTGCTATTATTACATATATATGTAGTTACAGATTCTTGCTATTATTTTGATTGAATATGACACTATGACAATCAATTAAACCCACAAGACCGCCTTTATAACTATAAAAGCTTTTATTAAAATTAAACGGAGGTCGAAAGTTCTTTGAAGGCTTACCTACATTTCTACTATCATCACCATCATCATTATCGTCATCACCATATGCTGATGCTGAGCAAAGGCGTCGTCTCAAACAGAGAAGGTTAAAACGCTAATCAAAGTAGATTGGGGATTTTAGACTTAGTTATAAATTATAAATCCAGGTTTCCTCTCGATGTTTCTTTTGCATTGATGTATATTTCAGTGGTGTCTAAATAATCTTAGAAATTCTATTATACATATGAACATGAAGAACCTATTATATCTGTAGATGAAGAACCTAAATGTTCTTTGATCCAAGAATTATTTTAATCGATCTTTATCATCTACATAGTAACAAAATTTTATTTTTTTTAATTGTGTTTACACAGTCAGTCTACACAACTTTTTATTCTAACTCCCCCATAACGGGCCTGCTGGAAGAGATTTCTGAAGAAATAAGCTGTGCCGTTGTACCTAATTGTTGTATTATTTTTCTTGTCCAACTTACTGTGTGTACAAAAATTATTAAATAAATAAATAAATAAATAAACAAACTTATATTTTTAAATTTTGTTCAGCAAAAAATAATTTGTAGTCATTGTTAACACGCTGTTTTTCTTTTAATGTAAGTTCTGTTTCTTCATGCACTGAAATGGTTAGCCGTAAGTTAATTAATTCGAAATATTCTTTAACTTTTTCTGACTTTCAATCAACTTCATGCTATCTTATCTTAGGATTAATCGGATCCACTTAATTATCTTTCAAAAATTAATTACTACTGAAAATACCAACAGAAGGCCTTTCGTGATCGCGAATATCTCCTGAATGATTAATGTTATGAATTATTCAGCTTAATATCTCCATCAAGCCAAGTTATTTAACTTATCATGCAAATTCGGCATTAAATGATTATAAAGCCGGGCCACGAGCAAAAGAAAACTATTACTTAAATCTTAATTACATTCCTAGAATTTATGGTGCTTGCACGAACTTCAATGGGACTATTAGAAAATTGATTTCCATACTCAGATATTATTTGTACAAACAATAAATAAGCCAGCCGCAGACAACCGTGACCACATCGCGATAAAGACACCGCACACTATCCACACGTCAAATTACTTTCACATTTTTTGCGATTCGCGTGAGACGCTATCGTAACCAAGAAATGCCCGCAGAACGAGAAACCCTGTGGAGCCATTGGAACCATAAAATATCATTCAATAGCTCAATGGACGCAACGCTCATTCACAAAACAAATATAAACAATCGAGTCGCGCGTGCGAAACTAAGTAATAAACAGTAATATTGAATGGAACACACCTCCTCAAGTTAACGTATCGCTCCAGATTTGCTATTGTGTATCCTCCGAATGGTAAAATCACTGCGTTCACTTTGTTTGGTCACTTGTAGCACTGTGTGACACTCGCGCCGATCGCTCTCGCCGAACTAGGTTTCGCTCGACGCGTATACTGTGCACGAACGCTCGACAAAGACTGATCGCGTGGTGGATGGCGGTGCGAAGCGGCACCGCTCGCCTTCTCGAATCAAGGCCATGCAAAACGCTGCTCCCATTTCCCCCCAGTGGAAAGTGTTCGTATCCGTGATCCGTGCCCCTTTCGGGCAGGTGTGGGAGAAAGCACCCAAAAAATTGATCGTTCTGACTCATTCGTTGAGATGATTCGCTTGTCTGCAGCGGCCGGTGGACATGCTGTCATGGAAAGTGATACAACCGGTTTCGGAGGCGCCAAATCTGTTATTGAAAAAGAAAAAGTTCAAAACGACGCGCTTCTTGTTGATGAGTTTTGAGCAACTTTTGTTGTTTATGCGATTAAAGAAGGCTTTAAATGAATTACATTAAGAGAAACATATTAAAAGTCCTTCAAACCGACTGTTGTGTTGTAAAACTTCCTTCGTACGAAATTTATTATTGAGCCGAGTTCATTTTTCATCAAAGGTTCTATCTAAGTTACTGGAACGAGGAGAAAAATTCATCGTGCCAGCGAAGTGCTGTATAAATTATACAAAGCTGTAAATTAAAAGTTGGCAGCCACTCGTAAACATGGCGGTTGCAGGAATAGTTTTGACAAGTACGTTCTATCTTGCTTATATCTCGAGCTTTGTATAAGTTAATTAATTCAATTTGCGGAACGAAACATGGAGATGCTCCATTAGATAAATTGCAAAATAAACTGGTATCGTTACCGAGAGTGGAATGGATATGGGTATTTGTGCAATCAAAATTGATCCTACTGGTAGCTTATTCAAAGAGAATATTTTTGCATTTGGATGCACGAGGTGAATTTTATGACAATGGAAGCGAGTTCTTGGTTCTATTGGCACACATTCAAAGTATCAATGAATATTATATTTTGCGAAGAAAATTATTTTTAACGATGCGATGTAAGTAACAATATTATGAGCCTAGAGTAACATACATAACATAACATACAAGGCTAGTAGTATGTTGATATTTATTTAAAGAATTTTATTCATGTATTTAAAAAAATATACAATAATATGTACAGGCGGCCTTAATACATTGTCAGGCAGTTACAGGCATTGTCTAATACTCGCTTTTTCGCCTTTAGGTGGCAAAGAAATGAGAGTTGCAGGTGAAAAAATTTAATATATTTATTGGATACCCGTTAGATTTTGATTCTAAAAATAAGATTAGTAAATTTAAAAAATACTCTTATATATTATAAATTAAGTACCTGAACTTAATTTATAATTTGATACAAATCACCAATGGACGACCTACAATGTAAGTTTAGCTCAAAATATACGATAATGTATTCTCAATCGATCTTCATTAGCTACCGCTAATAATCACGATGCTAAAATCTTTCTGTTGGCGGAAATTCGTCGAAATGGAGCTCAGACGTTAGACATTCTGTTTTGAGGATAAACAACGAATATTTCTTGTTTAATTATAATTAGTTAGTCTATGATTAATGATGGATTTTGCTTTAGAAATTATATTGAAGCTAAGGCCAAACAGCTGTGTTATTATTTGTTTTGTCGTTATATAAATGTGTATAAGGGAATTAAACATTGGTATCTTTATTGTATCGTTTATTATTTAACAAAAAAACCCAGAAGCTACATTTTCGTCTCGCTTTTCAAACTTTACCCTAATTATTTTCTTGAATATTGCATTTACGTGATAGAATTATAATCAAATATATTTGATTGAGAACTAAAGTCACACAAAAAAGAAAACGAACTAATTTCGTACATCCTTACTTTACTTTGGTAAAGTACGAGTAGACACCCATATAATTAGTCATAAACATTGTTAAGTTAAATAAATATATAAAAATTATATTATTCGGAGTAAGACGTAACTGTCTCAGTAATTAACTATTGTATAGATGACTTATTGTTTCCAATGTGGATGTCTGAATCCTGCAACCATTAATTTCGTTGCGAGCTTGGCATTTGAATAATTCCCTTGGTTTCTGAGATTCATTGTCTTTGACCTTATCTATAGATATATTTTATTTCGACATACCTACATAATATTATATAACAAAACATTTTCGGTCATTTTCGATTTTTTTCTTACATATATTTGTTTTTTTTTTTTACTGTAATAAGTCGGCAAACGAGCAGACGGATTACCTGATGGTAAGCAATCAACGCCGCCCATGGACACCCGCAACGGAGGAGTTACGAGTGCGTTGACGAACTTTTAGGGATTAGGGATTTGGAGATTTAGGGATTGGGGAAGGGTCCAGGAAGGGGAAGGATTGGGCCTCCGGTAACCTCACTCACACGGCGAAATACAACGCTGTGGTTGTTTCACGCCGGTTTTCTGTGAGGCCGTGGTATCACTCCGGTCGAGCCGACCCATTCGTGCTGAAGCATGGCTCTCCCACACTTAAAATTTGTTTATATGAAATAGATATCAAAGACACTGCTTTTTTAAGAGATAGGTTGGCAAACGAAATGGTAAATTACTTACTATCAGGTCACGTGATCCACCTTAAGAAAGCTTGGTGATTAATGAAAAACTAGATGAAGCCGGCATTTCCTATCTAACTACTCTGAGAAGAAATGCCGAAACAAACTCAGAGGTCAGTCTCTTTTCAAGTCCAGGCAATGTAAAAATAACATAACATACGAGTAATTGAAAAAGTAACATTATTGAATTTCTCTTATTGCTACTGCAAAGTTAAAGCAATTTTCATCAATTAGCTAATTAAAGAATGTAATATGATTAAGTAATAAGGTACAAACTTGTATAGAAACGTTTAAAAATGTAGATATTTCCAATAGAGTAACTTGAAGGCATGTCAAGTGAAGTGAATGAACGGTTTTTACGGTCGGTATAGCGATTCTATGTTTATCCGACCAAAGTGTAAAACGATTGTCAAAAATAAGGAGGGATAATCGAGTAACTCAGTTAAAAAAATATTTTGTATACCAAAAATTTTCACACAATAGTGAGACGTAATTTTAAATTCGATTTTCGAACATTTCTAGATTATTCACAACAAATAAAATAAATATGTTAATTGACGCAAAAAATATGATACCTGTAAAGTCAAGTTGGCATTCGATTTTCTATCGATTTGACATTACGAGTAACGTATCGATTTTTTTTGTTGACTACTTTGCTAGTGCCTATTCTATTTTTTTTCTCAGTTACAGTGCATAATGGTTGGTCGTACCCATTAATCAAAACTAGTTACACCCTTACAAAAATGTTTAAATTCCTTTCACAATTAAGTAAGAATTAACTGTGAAACACATAAAATACTGTATTATTTTGCCTCGCGCTTAGAAAACTACCATCTTGCTATATCGACCGAAACATTATAAGTTAAAAGAACGGTCTTCATCCCATTAAACTATCCACTTCATGCCTCATTTGAGAGAAAACACATTAACCAACTGTTATCTACAGTCGGTCCATTTAAAATTCACACCTCAATAAGCTAAGCGTCCATTAAAATCACAATTGCATTAATTCCGTGTAATAGCAGAGCAATATCTATCGTTTGACATTTGAAAGCAATTGTTAATGTCACGCGTACGTCAATTGTCAAAGCCTACTAGTTTTTAGATGTCAGTGGTTTTTACGAAATTGGTAATAATAAATTTTGCAATATAGGACTTATTGCTATTGTGTTTTCGAAATCAAAATGTCTCTCGAAGGTAAATTTTGAGGTGAAATGACAACTTTCTCTTTAGCGAATAAATAAAGGGGAAATTTCCTGCTCACTTTTATTAAAAATTGTTTTAATAATGCCTGCGCAAGTAACTTAACATTTGTTCACAGACTAGATCTTCTCTTGACGTTTTATTAAAGTCTTTACCTCTTTCTTTTTAGTTTAAACCTCTTAACTTTCAAAACTTCAAAATGTAGGAGAGCCAATCTTCAGCTCGACCGTAGTGATACCACGACTTTACAGAAAACCAGCCTGAAATAACTACAGCGTTGTGTTTCGCCGTGTGAGTGATGTGACCGGAGACCCAATCCTCCCCCTCCCCTATTCTTTCCTAATCCTTTAATCTCCAAAATCCTAATCCCCAAAAGGACCCGGCCCGGAGTAGGACAAGGAATAGGGTTTTTAGTCAGTAAGAGTTTGACATAATGATGAATTCTCCCCTCTATTCTCCTTGGTCATCAAGACAAGTCACAAGGCATCGGAAAGAAGACTGATTCATTGCTTGTGGTGATTTAAATCATAGCATTATCTAAGGTTCAAAATATTAATGCACGTTATAATAAATCAGATTTGCTAAAATAAAAGTCAAGATGATATTGTCTTGTTAGAAACTACTCCATATAATTTATTAAAGAGTCCCTATACCTACAAATTAAACTAGAAACGTTGCTTTTGTAAAAAAAATCACGTGTAAAAACAGATAAATTGTTCAGTGAGTGTCCATGGGTGGCACCGGTTGCTTACCATATAAAATGAAAGATCTGCTCGTTTGCCGCCCTAATCTGTAAAAACAATAAAAGGAAATGTTGAATCTCTGAGGTAGCTACTACAATCTTAATAATCTGTTACTGTTTTTGGGCACCGGCTAAAGCGCAACGCATCGCGGGTTTGATTCCTGCACACATTACTCTTTGTGTGATCCACAAATTGTTGTTTCGAATCCGGGTAGCTTGTGTATGTGAATTTGTATGTTTGCAAATGCACCCATGACACAGGAGGCAATCCTGATATGCGGCAAAGTTTTTATAAAGAAAACATGTCACAGAAATTTGTGGAGATGTGTCATTCACACATCAATCAGCTTTTCCATCCCCTACATTTAAAACACCACCATGTAGGTTCCAATTTCCAGTATGGCAACGCACAGGTGACATCAAACTGTGTTATTGACGGGGCAAGCGACATGTTCCACGATATCACGTCAGTTGCCAACCGGGGACACGGGTTGTGCTGCCAAATGCCAAATGGATAGTTGCAAAAAACACCTTTTGTAAATTAGATGGAACTCGTCAAGGGATAAGCGATTTTGAGCTTTATAGTAATGACTTGAATGTTAAATACGATTTGATCTTTTGTGAATTGATTGCGTGTTTAATTCCGAATTTGAATTTGGAGATTAATAGCTTTGAGTTCTTGGTTCTAGTGCCTCCAGGGTTATAAGGGAAATGACCCAAATCTAGTTGTGACAGTGTTGAAATATAAAGAAAGATTATTTTAAAGGTGTTACCAATATTATTTTATACTACGTATTTTAATCGGGTCCTGAATATAAGTTAATCATATATGATTTTTTCCCAGACAAGACAATAAAGTGCAATGATGGTTTAAAAAGGAGATCACAACCGACTCCAGTAACTCCTTTTACCTCCGATTTTCTTCTGTGTTGTGGGTGTGTTTATAAACATACAAATTCACATACACGAGCGGTAACGATAACGAGTGCGGGATCGAACCCGCAACACGATGTATAGCAGCAAGTTTCCCGGCCACTACATCAACGTTGTAGTGTTATCCTTGTAACTATCGAACAACCCACTCCATTGGGAATACTTCGTAACAAAAATTATTACACGAACAAAAATACTGAATTGATTGATATTTTTATTGAACAATAATAAATGCATGAATGAGAGAATGAATGGAAACGGTTATCCTGATTAATTTATCCAATTAGTCTGCGGTTTTTTTTTATGTAATAGGTCGGCAAACGAGCAGACGGATTACCTGATGGTAAGCAACCAGCACCGCCCATGGACACCCGTAACGGAGGAGTTACGAGTGCGTTGCCGACCTATTAGGGACTAGGGATTTGGAGATTTAGGAACTGGGGAGGGATTGGGAAGGGAAAGGATTGGGCCTCCGGTAACCTTACTCACACGGCGAAACACAGCACTGTGGTTGTTTCACGCCGGTTTTCTGTGAGGCCGTGATATCACTCCTGTCGAGCCGACCCATTCGTGCCGAAGTATGGCTCTCCCACACTTAAATTATTTTGTGTAATCTAGGTACTTATTTTATGAAATGATTCGGTTTCAGTCGTAGATATGTTAATAAAAAGTCTACATTGGATAGTTTTCAAAACTCAATATCGTCTGTAGAAAGATAACTTATAAATAAATATTCTAGGAATTCTATCTTTAAAATATAAATGACGCTTCGCGAAGTTCTTCCAAGAAAAGTGTCGGTTTACTATCAAATAGATTTCTCGTGACACATTTCTTAAATTGTGTCATTGGCCGCTTGTAATGGGGATAAGATAGTTTCCAACTCAAGAAATTAAATACTTTTGTTTAAATGTCAAAAAACTATTCTATGATACTTTAAGGAAGAGCAACTTATCTATTTAATCCACAACACATTGACTTCATAAAAAAATCAAAACAAAAATTTTGTTGGTATATTGTCAAATGAAAGCATTTTGTATTTTAATACATATTTGTATTTAAAATACAAAAAAATTTATTTTGATCTAGTAAAGCACCAAATTTTATTGCCACACTCCAAGTCTATTTTCAAATTATCAAAAGAGAGTTCCAATTGCAAAATCAAATTTTCTTTTCATAGGAAAAAACAAAACATGTTCTATTTTTAATTCAAAACATTTTCATAAACAAGTGAAGTTAGTATTGCTTTGTTATGATTCAAAATTAGAACATAAAAAATTGGAATGACCCACAGAGCAGAAGATCCGTTTGCAAAATTACGTACTTTTGTATAATCATTGTGTTAATTGTGGGAACTGAATACTTAGTAAGAATTCTCTGTGAATTATACTAAACGAGTAAATATAAAAAAAGTATGTAAGTAAACTAGGTTGGTAATATTTATATTTCAGAGCTTGGCCCCTTGTTTTGTTTTTTTAACGTTGCGCGTTGCTATTAAAGATGCTTTTCTTTCGTTTCTTCTTTTGTTATCCTAGTATATTTTTTGAGGCATTCGTAATCGAAAAACTACTAAAAGATTCATATCCTTCCTTTTAACAGCGGGTTTGTAACAACTCCACGCTTGGCAAACGGCGGTTTTACCCGCCTAGTTTATTATGTGCACTACGATTATAGGTAGTATTATCTGATTATAGCTTCCAAACATTTGAAGGATTTTTTCATATCAGATAAGTAGTTTTGGAGTTTATTAAATCCAAACAAACTATCAAATCTTTCCTTTTCAAAATATTAGTATAGATACTGCTACTCTCATCGACTGGGTGGCTTGAGGACATATTCGAGTTAACTAGCGCCTACATTAAACCAAGTTACATTGGAATAAATTAACTTACACCCGAGATCCCCCATTTCCAAGACTTAGTTCAAGGTTATGAATTATATTTACATACTATTACCATATTATAGTTTTAGTATTTACTTCACAGTAACAAAAGAAAGTAAACTTTTACATTTTCTCTGTTGAAACTTGTTGAGCGGTGGTTCTCGTGCAACAAATATCATAATCACGTTAGTTACACACGCGATATTGGATCGCGACATTTTTATTTTTACGTGAAAATAAATAAGGTAAGTGGTAACTTGACGTCTTTGTGTAACGCCATTTTGAATTCAATAGAATATTCGATTCGATTGTTGTCAATTCACACCTCTTTAGAGTATAAGTAGGTTCGAATTATGAAAGATTTTATGACACAAAATTGGCTTTCTCCGTCCCTATGTTCTATGTATGCTTAAATCTTTAAAACTACGTAACGGATCTGGATGCAGTTTTTTCAATTGACGGTGATTAAAAGAAAAGGTTTATATTATGTATAGCAACATTTATTAAATAATGAAGAAGTTTAGTATCAGCATTGCACCCGTTCTAGTCCGGGACTGATCGTAAGTTTTGAAATACTTAAATCAATAAATTATGCACTAACAATTTATTATCCAATGGCTTATTGGACGATTCGCACGAATTTAACTCGCACGAAACGTGCGAATCGACTCCTTTAAAACATATTATTTTTTCTGTAGTCGATTCGCACGAATTTCATTTATTGGCGTGCGAATCGACACCCTCACAAATATGTAGTAGGCTATTCGCACACGTTACATTTTAAGGTTTAAAAAAATTAAAATACAGTCGTATTCAGCCATCACTGAAATAAAAACAAAAAATAATCGAAGTTTAAACAGCAGATTGGAACAGAGAAGAGATTTACTTGAAAGTAAGAAAGATCTGTATGGAATAAGTGATAATAATAATTACTTAAAACGTGGCATAACTACAATTTTACTAATACAAAACAATATAAACATGATCGCAAAATTCGCCTATTACAGGAAAAAATTAAAGATATATGTATATGCTATCACGCTCACTCGGGTTGGTCATGGGTCTACATTTGGTTTAGTTTGTATTGTAACTGTAGAAAGTACACGTGCCGGACGGTAATTTAGGATAATTATAAATCAAAGAGTAGATGAGTAGTATCAATTAGACATATGCATGAAATGATCGGAGAAAGAGCTCACAACTATACCAAAAATTTATGGTGAAATGGTTTCGGACTTGCAAAATGATGGATATGATCTCATACAAAAAGTTCCTGATTTTATAAATATTAAGAAAAGGCTCTATCAACATAGAAACATATCACTACAGATTAAAAAAAAATAAGATTCAAAAGAGTTACAGATCTTATTATTCCTCCATGCTACGAAGATTTGAAGTTTGCTGATTATGGATATAGAAAACAAGAATTGCACTTCTTGCAAACCAAAATGTTATAAAATATATTGAACCAGCAGAAAGCGTTTTTGCGTTGCGATAGGACGTTCAAAAGCTGCGTACCACCTTTTTTCAAGTATACACGTTACGTATAGATTTGGGAAGTACCCATGAACATACATATTTTACCAGCCATATACACTTCACTCCCGGACAAACAAGAAAAAACATACGAAATTTTTTTTATATGAAAAGTCGAATTCCTCACTTTTCTCCACTTAGATTTTGAAATAAGTGCGATGGCTGCTATTGAAGAAATATTTCCTGACGTCTTTATTGAGAAATGAATAGGTACTTAGTTTTAATTTCAATACAGATATAGTTGATTATATGTAGATTGTTTTTATTTTCTATCTATTACGAGTAAAACATATTTGACCTTACTACTTCTGTGCTCAAGTGTACTTTATCTTAACTGCATTTCATAAAAAACAATATGTGTGCGAGTAGCCTACTACAAATTTGTGAGGGTGTCGATTCGCACGCCAAGAAAAGAAATTCGTGCGAAGCGACTACAGAAAAAATAATATGTTTTAAAGGAGTCGATTCGCACGTTTCGTGCGAGTTAAATTCGTGCGAATCGTCCAATAAGCCTATCCAATTACTTACCTCACGCTGGGTGGGGAAGAAGGAGTGTCAGATTGTTACTGACTAAAAAAAACCGCGTTACTTCTTCTGCTGCCGGGCCGGGACCACGCTTCATTATTACGCTTGCACCATCAACCCTGAAGCTCTGCTGTTCGAAAAACTATAGCACAAATAAACACCATCATGCACAATTAAACGTCATCATAATTCGAAGGCTTTTTTGCTGACAATACAAATATAAAATGTGTTGGTACAAAAATAATTAAGAGGAAACCTTAAATATACTTTTACTTCTCAACAACCAGTTATGAAAAGTGTGGGAGAGCCATGCTTCGTTACGAATTAGTCGGCTCGACCGGAGCGATACCACAGCCTTAAAGAAAGCCGACGTAAAACGACCACAGCGTTGTCTTTCGACTGAGGTAGGTAGTGAAGTTACAGGAGGCCCAATTCTTTCACCTTCATCCCTTTACTTCCCAATCCTTAAATCTCCGAAACAATAATACCAAAAGGCCGACAGCGCACTCATAAGTTCTCTGGTATTATTGGTGTCCATAAGCGGCGCCGATTGCTTACCATCAGATAATCTGTCCCGTTTGCCGACCTATCGCATAAAAATTGTTTATTATTTTTACATAGTGCAAAAATAGTTCTCATTACACTTTTGTCAGGATGTCAATCAAAACCGAAACGGTTATCGGTGTCAAATTAAAATAGCTATTTAAAACTATTCACAGGGGATATCGGTTTTGAATGACGGATTCTTATTTGTAAACAAAGCATTTGGTAGCCAATACAAACATGATTCTTAAACAATAATCGTCGGATGATATCACAGTTTTCGACGAATCTATCTTTTATTTATTAAACGATGTATCGTAATTTTGTTTTTTTAAGTACTTATTTTAAATCGATTCTTTTTTTAAATTTAGGTATACGGCCAATATTGTGAATTTGTTTTAACTGTTTTTTTATGTAATAGGTCGGCAAACGATCAGACGGATTACTTGATGGTAAGCAATCAGCGCCGCCCATGGACACCCGCAACGGAGGAGTTACGAGTGGGTTGCCGGCCTTTTAGGGATTAGGGATTTGGAGATTTGGGGATTGAGGAGGGCTCAATCTCAAGATTGGGCCTCCGGTAACCTCACTCACACGGCGACAACGCTGTGGTAATTTCACGGCGGTTTTCTGTGAGGCCGTGGTATCACTCCGGTCGAGCCGACCCATTCGTGCCGAAGCATGGCTCTCCCATTTTTGTCATTTCTTTTTACCTTCTTGTTGTTCTTTGAGTCTGTGTTGTAACGTTATGTTTTTGCCGCCAAACAGCAAAATTGTTTCTTGAAAATTAGATAAAATTATACATATAATATTAAGTACTTAAATATTCTAAAATCAATGTACGTCAGTTTTTTATTTACTCATTGCACTAAATGTCGAAATAAGTATTTTAGTAAGAAGCGTTTCTTAAGTTTTAGGTTAGTTCAGGAAAACTATCTGTACTGTATTCAGAAGAGGCCTATAATAATTATACCACTAATAGACTCGTAAAAAATTCATTACAACTTCTTATGCAGACAAAATTCTCTTAAACTTACTAATTCAATCATAACTAAAACACAATATCGAACTTCAACATCGCCGTAAAATAATCACCTACCTACAATTTTTCCAAACGCACATATCTAAGTACACCTACTTAACTCACATACCTTCGTTCCAAATAACCTTTCTTTTTGCCTCACAGTTGCGTTGCCTGGCAAAAACATTGCAAACGTCGACACAGGTCTGTTTACGCAAGATTTATCACATTTTTTACGTCATTTAGAAACCGCACCAGTAATGGGTAAAGCAGCAGTGAGCAGGCCACATGACAATGTTTATTAGTGAAAACGCTAAGGTCAGAGTGCTTGAGGGAATGCTCAAAAATCCGGTTGTGAATTTTTGTTTTGTTACGTCCGCGGGTCTGTGTCCGTTTTGCCCGGAACGCGGTCATTGCCGAGCGTGGTACAAGGTGTTGGGCGTAGCGATTTTGTGACAACATAAATATGTGATATACCTATACATATATAATATTAAATATAAAAAATTAAATGGTCTTATATTTATTTTCAGTTCAGGCCTTATACATCAGATTTCCAAATTAAATAATATCTATGTATAGTTTCATAACTAAAATATAAATAACTTAATAACTAAATACTTCTGTAAGAGTTGGAAAAGCAGTAAGAATGTTGCTTTAATTTTACTCTTTAAAATCATCCTATTATGTATTAACACTCCAGAAAAAATAACAATAATTATTATTTAGTTTTAGCAGTACCTACATTTTTAACCTTCACACGTCCGTTTTAAAACAAAACTATGCTATAAATTACAAAGTCATAGGCTTTTTGTTTTTGCGGAGTGGAAATAATGAAATGACATCGCGCGTGCTGCGTGGTTCTCATACTCTTACTGACTAAAACCCATCTGTTGGAAGCTTAATGGACTTGGAAACATCACAATTTCAACGAGCCATCGCGTAGCTCACTGAAGAAATAGTTTTAATAATAATGAACTTGATTCAGCTACATAAACAATATTTACTAATAGGTAAAAACCTCCGAAAGTTTAAAATTTAAACAAAATATGTCTACAAGAAATTTTTATCGCTTATACCTTGGACCAAAACGCTCGAAACTAATATGAGTTGAGCCGTGCACGCGTGAGAAGCTGTGTGGCAATAAAAACATATCGATAACAATGGATCTCGTGCATTCTGTGCAGGCTGAAGTAAACCCACTTTACATAACTATTATATTAATATACATATGAGAGTCTAAGCTAAACACTACAGCAGATAATTAAATTAATGCGATTTTTGAGCTTGTACCTTATTTTTTTTATTTTTTTATGTAATAGTTCGGCAAACGAGCATACGGATTACCTGATGGTAAGCAACCAGCGCCGCCCATGGACACCCGTAACGGAGGAGTTACGAGTGCGTTGCCGACCTTTTAGGGATTAGGGATTTGGAGATTTAGGAACTGGGGAGGGATTGGGAAGGGACAGGATTGGGCCTTCGGTAACCTCACTCACACGGCGAAACACAGCGCTGTGGTTGTTTCACGCCGGTTTTCTGTGAGGCCGTGGTATCACTTCGGTCGAGCCGACCCATTCGTGCCGAAGCATGGCTCTCCCACACTTAATCTTACATCTTTGTTTCTTTATCATCATTGTTAGTTCGAATCGAAGATACAATTATAAATTGTGAAGAAATGATTTTATCGGATAAAGACGAACGAGAATACTTATCAACTATTAGCTATCCATGCTGCATTGATCATCACCCGGAAGAAAGAAGAAATTTAGTTATCCACGTCGAACGACAAGTAGCCATTTGCAACCATTGGCTCCTTGCGACTCTGACGAAGGAGTCGGTACACCTAGGAGGAGGTCTTTCCATGCTAGGTACGTCTTCCGGTCCGTGGTCGCCACTCCAGCACTTTTCTGCGGCTTTCAGTCCTTCGAGCGATGTGGCCTAACCATTGCCATTGTGCTAAGTGCACCCTCAGTAGTCCATTAAATCTAAAAATGTGTTATTTGCTTTTTCTTTTAATTTTAATAACGCCATAAGAAACTAGCTTAATAACTTAGCTAATTAAAGTTTAAAACCTACCTACAAATGAACACAAGAAATCCTTTTAACAAAATTAAGAACACTTTACAAGAGTCCGCTCCCATCAATAGCATACAGCTGAAAGAAAGAAAGAAAGAAAAATCATTTATTCGGTACAACACCAGGCACAAACTATACAGCTGAAGCCTTAGATAGATCAAAGAAATGATTTGAAAAGCGAACAGTATTGAAGATTTATTTGAAATAATTCAGTGCAGATTGTCGATGGATTCACCCAACTTAATCTTCAAAGGGCGCAGTAAAATAGAATTTAAGTAACACAAGTAAGTTTCCTCGTAATCCCATTGAAACTCATTTATCTTCTTCAGATGTAGAGGTAACAAGATTGGTATAACACAACTAAACTATACAACCTTATTTGTCCCCAACCTTTTTAATCTTTCTCGTTCGTAATTCGAAATTAGTTTTTTTTTTTTTTTGTTTCAGTGTGGTTGTGATTTTTAGGTGAGCTTTGTTGCTAGCTGTTTTACCATGTTTTTATATTTTTCCATGAAAGATTATTGTGTTATACGTCAAAATATTATCATGTTTTTTTTTTATTCACTTCATCTATTGATTGTTATTGGTTTTGTTCTGCTTTCAAATATGCATAAGTGTTTAATTAAGCCAATCAAGAATTCGAAAAAACAAGTTGAAGCAAACATTGTATATTTTTTCCCATCTGTATTAATCTATGGTCTTAATATTATTATTTTTTACAACCTCCTTCGACTCCAGTGGTAACATAACTTCCTTCATCATATTCACCACTGCTCTAACTGTGTGACTGTTACAAAATAACTTTGCCATAGAGTAATTATTATCTTATTCAACCTCAACCTACATGTTAGACATGACTATGCCGTTATGCCTTATTATTAACGTGTGTAATCGTTTTAAAAACATTAGTTTAGGTATATTTTGTCGTTAAAAAGCACGTTATACATATGTTAGCTATGTTTGTATGGTTTAGACTATAGGTTTTCGTTGTCACGAGTGAATTGATAATCCTTTCTACTCTTTAAAATATTTTTTACAATAGATATAAAGAAACTTGTTACCAAACATTTGCCCGAATACTGAAGTTATTGACATTATTTGTAACATTAACATTTTGTGTAACTGTATTCAATAGCAAATAATTTTTTTCACTAAACGTTATTTTAGCATATGAGGGTAACACGAAATTATTTCTTGCCATTTAACCTTTAAAGGTACTTATAGGCAGGGAGATACATTTAAAGTTATACAATGTGAAACATGTGAACGCTTAGGCACACAAAAAAGCTTGGGTATGTTTGAGAGAGTTAATTTATACGTAAGTCCATGCAAGAAGAGAAATAACAGCATCCATTCATTTATTCGTTCATTTATTCATTAATTCGTTCATTTACTAAGTCATTCATGCATGCACTTCTCGTAACTCCTCCGTTGCGGGTGTCCATGGGCGGCGCTGATTGCTAACCATCGGGCAATCCGTCTGCTCGTTTGCCGACCTATTACATAAAAAAAATGCACAAATAAACACAACTCACAAAAACATCACCCATACCTCTTACAATCGAGTGAAAACAAGTAGTAAGTGTTCATTGTAATCGATTACACTCTCGTCTCGAGGACGTAAGATTGATGGAGGACCGGTGTAATCGTGTCCCATCGAGAGGACCCTCGCGATCACTCAACGTCGTCGCAAGCGCAACGTCGCGGTATCTCCCATTGTGGTTCATATGTCAGTTTTGTTGTAAACGACATTTTCATTTTTAAGGAAACGGTAGCTTGGAATGGATTGCGCAATCAATACAAAAGGAGTTAGAAGTGCACTGCCAGCCTTTTGTGGGTTGTTAGGGATTTTAGATTAGGGATGCCGCCCTCCATCCCTGAGGGGAAAGGATTGTGCTTGGGCCTTGGGCCTGCGTCAATTTTTTAGTTTTTTTATTATTTTCGTGTGATAAAACGAGCAGTCGGATTACCTGATGTTAGACCATCAGTGCCGCCCATGGACACCCGCAGCAACGAGAGTTACGCGAGTTACGAGTGCGATGCAGATTAAGGGATTGGCGGAGGGTAAGGATTGAGCCTCCGGTTACCTCAGTCACACGGCGAAACACAACGCTGTGGTTGCGTCACGCCGTTTTTCTGTAAGGCCTTGGTATTTCTTCGCTCGAGCCGACTCATTCGTGCCGAAGCATGGCTCTCCCACACTTACAATCTTGTAATCTCACTTATACGGCGAATCACTCCCATATCACTTAAACTTACATTTTATTAGAAATTAAGTCTAGGATTCCTCACGATGTTGTCCTTCCACAATAATTATTTACGTTGAGCAGTTTTGAAGGTCAAAGTTTATCAGAAATTTAGAAACACTTTCTAATGAACTGCAACCAGGTCCTATGTAACCCGCAAAAAAAATAAGGTCGATGATAAATACACGCATATTAATAACTTTTCTCAATAGCTATACGACCTGTTCTTAATGTAGCTACCATCTGTCACTACACAAAGGAACCTGAAGCTTTTATCCTGAACAATAGTGATATTACTTTTCGTCTGTCTCCTGAATTTGTCGTTTGAAAGATATAAATTATTAAATACAATAGGTAAGTAAGGAAATTAATTTGGTCTAATGGCTAGGTAGTAGTGGAAATCGTTATTTACGAGGTTATTGGTATATTTTATTATATATTTTTTTTTATTTATTGAGTTGTAGTTGTGCACTGTCGTATTAAAGATCTTTAATGGTGGCCTCCCCACTTTTGATCCAACAACAATACGGTTAAATTCAATACTTTTAATGTCAAATCTTTTCGTTACAAAGATAAGGAACTGTTTCTTGCAAACAAATGTATGTACAAGGGTGGAGCTTAACTCCACAGGCATCGCTAGTCAACCCTAAGGTAATGCTGGGAGAACAAGGTCAGTCTAATACAGAGAAATAAATAGAAGGGAACGTATACACACATCTATACTTAATATTATAATATAATGCTGTAAAGTTTGTTTGAACGTGCTAATCGCCGGAACGACTGGTCCCAATTGAACATTCCTTTAATGTTTGTTACTCTATATCCAGGAAAGCTATAAAACACGCAATCTGCAGGAGTGGAGCAGCGGGTAAAACCGCGCGAAAGTCACTAGTAGTTGTATGGATAAATATAAAAAGAGTAGATAATTGTAAAAAAATAAAATTCATATCAGTACATACATAAATTTGTAGTAAGTAAGTAATACATGCTTTTCCCTGACATCTTGTAAAATTTTTGCTACTTGTTGTAAATAATATTTATGTTTTTATAAGTACATATTAAGTACCTATCGTACTATCATTTGTGCAAATTTTTATTTTACATTTTAATTAAATTTCTGTGTCGTTTTACAAAAATATCTAGGTATAAAGAGGAGCTTAAATGTATTATTATATATTATTATTACTAAAGGATAATTTTAATTTTATCCAGTTTTCTGTTCAGTTTCGCAACAAAACCACAACTCTTAGTTTAGCGGACTGTAACAAACTGTCAGTGCTCGCGAGTTTAAAAATGTAAGCAGTTTATTTTTTGCAAAGAGGTTTACTGTGTTCGCAGTAAAAAATAAGCTCAGTAAAATATGTTTCTGGTATCTTTAGGATCTAATCCTTTTGTATTTTTCACTTTACGAATAATCTGGTTAGTGGCGCCACTGTCGAAAAAAGGGAATTTTATTTTATTTGTCTAAAAAGCCTTGTTAAGGTTTTCGTATCTAAATATTTTACTGGATTCTGTCTGAGCCTTGAACGCTTTAAATTTATTCTTCTTTTAATTAATTTAAGGAAATATATCTTAGATGTTGCATTTTTATTCGTATGTTACATATACATATACATTGAGAACACACTATACCTATATACCGACAAAAACCATCTAAAGTTTAACCGAGGCATCTTAAATTAGTCGGTTTTTGTCTAACAAACTTTTGGTACGCTAGAATAGGTCAAGTAATAATAATATATAATAGGTACCTACCCTACATGTGTATTTGCTATTGTTCAATCTAAATCTGATATTATTATGCCTGTAGTACATGGTGTGATAAGTCTGTCAAACTGTCTGTCATATGGCTATGCTGTGTTTAGTGTTATAGCAGACCAGAGGCTTTTAAGACTACCATCAGATAGGACTTAAAATTTAGTGTATTTTCCTATGGTATAAAGTTTCAAACAAACTGACGTATGACCTGATGGTAAGCAACCACGGGCTATAGATACTGCAACACCAAAGGTGTCAGGTGTCACCACGACACTCAACAAAAATACTAACTTTTAAACTTTCGCGTTTTATATTTACAACATAAATTACGTGGGTATTAACGCGAAAATAATTATCTAAATACCTTCAGATCGAAACGTCATGCCTACCAAGGTATTTAGAATTTATTTTCGCGTTAATATTCAACAAAAATCCAAATTTCTTTATGTACTAGGTACTGTCAGATTCAAAAATGCAATTACACTCTACCAATTTTAAAATGACTAAAATTTATTTATAGTAAACGTTCAATGGTTCACAGCGTTTATTCAATAATTTAGATTCTATGCTATAAATTAAAGCAGTCATCAACCATTGACTCTATACTACAAAGATATTTTGGTCATTTTAAAATTGGTAGAGTGTTATTGTATATTTGACCCCTGACCTGACATAACAGGTAACTTTAATCGATGTAACAAAAGTATTAATAGCGGATTTTAGCTATTTAGTAGCTAAAATCCGCTATTAATACTTTAATAGCGGATTTTTCGGAAAAAATTATTCCATGAAATTATAAATATGACAATCAAATAAAAATGCTACACACAACCACTGACGTTTCTTTGTTTCTATCTATCACAAAACGTAACTACCCAATAGACTAACAACACAGAATAAATAAGGAATTCGTGGAAAAATAGATACCTATTCCTATCGTCATTCGAAGGTTGTGGAACTTGTTAGGCAGATCGGAAGTTGAGCAATCTTATCGAGGATCCGGGTGTCGGGTGTGTAGCGTGATGGAGCGACTGACCGACCTTCGGCGGTAACCAAATCAAACCGGGTAGGGAGTAGGGATGTTCGATACTATATAGACTTGGTTAAGATATAAGTATTTTTAGACGTAGATGGATGGAATCGAAATCGCATTTTGGAGACGATTGATGTACCTAGTAGCTTCGTTTGGTTTTTAAAATCTAAAAACGTTGAAAAGCGAAGCCAATGAATGATTTAATTCTTATTAATATTCATAAAAGTAGTATAATCATACGTTAATTAGAGAGAAACTAAACGAAACTAAATACTATAGGAAACGTATACAAAAACAAAAAAAACAACATACAATAATTATATAAAAAATCATAATAATCATATCCTATCATAATCATCAAATTTTTATATTTTATTTTTATTTTGAATTTTGTTTTATAAATTTTAAGTTTTTTTTATTTAATAGTTACTACCGCGTGACATTATCTACTAATTTTATTGATGTATCTACTTGTGAATAAATTATGGTTCCATTTTTCTTTTCTTTTTTCATCAACAACACACCAATATACCTATATAGATGTATATTTTCTTTACTTATAATTGGTGAATATTCGTCGTGTTGTGTTTAATGGGTTTATGTTCTAAAACATATTATTATCTATTCACAGTTGTTTATGCCAATTTTCATCAAAACTCATTCAGTCGTTTTCAAGAAAAAAGTAACAAACATCCATCCTTACATACAAACTTTGGCGTTTATAATATTAGTAAGATAAATCTCCACAACACTAGTTAACGCCACACATCCTCACTTCTAGTTAACACCATTCTCTTTAATAGTTTAAGTAGTAATCTTGCCGAACATATTATTTAATATTTAACTAGTGTAAAGTGGGCCAAATGATGTTCGTGTAAGTGCAGGTAAGGTTGCCACCCAACGTGGGACCACTAAGATGTGGGTACTCAAACTAAGAGGATTTCCGCAGAAGAAGGTTTTTACAAAAAACTTTCAAGTCAAAAATAAAAAAATATTGAGAACAAAGTAATCTAGAGTATAGGTACACACTTTTGCTTAAAGCTACTTATAACAAGTTTAGAATTTTAGGTTTATTAATTACACTACCAATTTTAAAGTGACTAAAATTTCTTTGTACTAAACGTTATGTAGACTCCATTCTACAAAGATATTTTGGTCATTTTAAAATTGGTAGACTGCAATTGTATTTTCGACTATACCTGTCCTAGGACATCCTGTGTTTCAACAAGCGGGATTTGGTCAAAAATAGTTTTCATTAAAACTATATACTAAACCAATTTAAAAGAAGCGTTTCTTTTTTTATATTGACTATTTTTCAGTGCGAAGTTCCTTTATTTTATCCTTAAAATAATTCAGATACATAATCATATTAAACTAGTTTGAAATCGCTACACCACGCACGACCTAGTACCGTAACCCCTCGGCAGCCCTAAGCAGCCCTGAGCTAGGTAAGTTTGCGTTAGGTCAAATCCACCCCTTACTGTAGAGGTGTCGACTCATCCCCTATTGAGCGTGCTGGTAATTACCCAACCCATTTACCTATTTATAGTCCCCTGACATACATAACAACTTATCATCATTATCATCATCAGTCCATAAGTGCCCACTGCTGAGCAAAGGCCTCTTCTCACACGGAGAAGGTTTCAGCATTAATCACCACGCTTGCTCAATGCGGATTGGCAGTTTCAAACTTATGAATAGATTATTACTTTATATTATAAATCCAGGTTTCCTCACGATGTTTACCTTTATCGTATGTCAGTGGTGTCTAAATAATCATAGAAAGTACATAGAACTCGGAAAAAGTTACATTGGTATTTGCCAGGTTTCGAACCTACACCCTCATGCATGGAAGCGGACTACTTAACCTCCGGGCCGCCACGACCTCAACAACTTAGCGAGTGTAATATCCTTCTATAATCTGAATTTGGGATGTAATTATCCCAGGCTCTAAATATTAACCCCCTCTAGGGCGTTGCGGTTCTTAGGGTTGAGTTCGTAGTTTAATTTTTGGTCCGTTTAATATTTTATTTATTAAGTTGATGTTTCTGAAGTTTGGAGTTGTTTATGGGTTAGATATTGTGAGTTAGAATCTGTGTTATTATGGTTTTTGATTACAAAATAAACCTTTGGTAGAATAAAGACTGGAATACAGTAGCAATATAGTACAGAATACGGTAGGTAGGTATCAATATAAACCTATTATCCTACTTATATTATTAAAGTGAAAGTTTTGTAAGTATGGATGGTCGGGGAACAAGCGGACGAACTTCCTGATAGTAAGCAATCGGCGCTGCCCATGGATACTTGAAACACCAAAGGTTACAAGTTCTTTGCCTATTTTATGGTTTATTAGGGATTTTAGAGTAGAGGATGGGAGAGAATTGGGCTTTCGGAAACCTCAATTACACGGCAAAACATAACGTAAGTGTTTGTTTTACGTCGGTTTTTTATATCACTCCGGTTGAACTGACCCATTCGCGGCTTTACACTGCGGGCGAAGTCACTAGCAGAAGTAACTATCAAATAAAGAAACGAATAGTATGAAGTCGCAATAAAAATACTCCCAAAAGGATAAATCGTCCACATAAGTGGGTCCCTAAGCTTCACCGCTCAACGACCGCAAGTATCTTTTGACAAAATCAAATCCTTTGCCGAAACCGTTTCAGATACTTTACCTCTAACGAAACAAACACGGTAGACCGATTTATAAAGGTTTAACCTGACCTTTAACAGAACCACAGATAAATGAACAACAAAAGACCCGTTTGTCGTAGTTTCGACGAAACAAAAGCTTATTTAAAACCTGAATGCCATTTTCATAGTCTTTATTTAAAAAAAATCCAGACATTACACTACTTCAACATCCTATAAGTGTCAGCCGATGACCTCTTAAAGGCCTCTTCTCACACGGAGAAGGTTTGAGCATTAAACTCCATGCTTGCTCCAACCGGATTGGTGATTCTTTTTTTTATGTAATAGATCGGCAAACGAGCAGACGGATTACCTGATGGTAAGTAAACAGCGCCGCCCATGGAGGAGTTACGAGTGCGTTGTCGACCTTTGAGGGATTAGGGATTTGGATATTTAGGGATTGAGGAGGGATTGGGGTGGGGAAGGATTGGGCCTCTTTGGGCGGATTCTCAACTGATAAGTCCAGATTTCCTCACGACGTTTTCTTACATTATCTATCAGAAGTGTCTTAATAATCTTAGAAAGTAGTACAATATAACTACGAAAAGCCTTAGCTATATTCTTGTTTGCGTCATTTTAAATCTCGCGCCCTAATCGCCGGGTTACCAAGACACAATTTTTATATGACGCTTCCTTAGTAAAATATTGGAGAATGAGGAATGTAGGAGATATTTTATTCTGTAAAAGTCTGACACTCCCTCTCGCCTTATGCTGGGTAAGAAGAGGAGTAATGTGATGATTTCCCCTCACAAAAAATAAAAGGTTTTCTGTCATGTATTTCTGGAAACTGAATAAACAATTGTTTTCCGAATCTTTATCTACATAACAACATTATACTGTTAAAACAAAGCTGAGAATCGGTTTGTTTGTCTTGTACGGTTATGGCTCTGCCTATAGGGGACATAAAGGCCACAGCTGAGTTAAAATCTGCAGTTCAACAACCCTGTCAAAGTAAAGCACACATATGAAGGTATATTGTATGTGTATACATAATAAAAGCGTGTTAAAAATGAATTGTTCTGCGTTAGTGTCACTAAAACTCCGAAGCTGGACAGACTTACAGTCAGTATCCGAAAGGCCGATCAATGTTAAAATCAATTTAATCTCTTGTCTAATTAACTAATCTCCTGTTAAATCTCTTGTCAAGTCATCTGATTGGTTGTTGATAATTCAGTCAACCAATCAGATGACTTGAGAAGAGATTTAACAGGAGGTAAGTTAATTTTAGCATTGACAAGCCTTTCAGAAACCGGGTGTTAGTTTATTTCGATCTTGAAGAAAAAATACAAATAGGGAGAAAATAAGTATTGAAGAATTGATTGTAAAAAATGCTTTTAAAATACTAAAAACTATTTGCTTTTTCCATACAAACTGTTGTGTAAATGATATGAAATATTTGTCAAGGAGCAAAGCTTTTTCGCAGCTGAAAGATTGTACCGATTAGGTACTATAAGCCAGCCCGTTTACCGCCATATTTACACCTATAATAAAAAACTAACGACCCGCCCCGGCTTGGCACAGATGCTAAATTACTCCACAATTAAATGGATGTTATTATGCATATAAACCTATACACATATACATACGCATATAAACCTACTTCGCCCGCTTCTCATGCATGAGGGTGTGGGTTCGAAACCTGGCAAGTACCAATGTGACTTTTTCCGAGTTATATGTACTTTCTATGATTATTTAGACACCATTGACATACGGTGAAGGAAAACATCGTAAGGAAACCAAGACTTATAATTTCTAATTATAAGTTTAAAATCGCCAACCCGCATTAAGCAAGCGTGGTGATTAATGCTCTAACCTTCTCCGTGTAAGAAGAGGCCTTTGCTCAGCAGTGGGCACTTATAGGCTGATGATGATGATGAAACCTACACAACCACACTATATATTAAAAAAGCAGCATTTAAATCCGTTGCTTAATTTTAAAGATTTAAGCTAAGCTTACATAGGGACGTAGGGACAGAGTGAGCGACTGTGTTTTATACTATGTATGTAGTAATGAAGTATGAAATTCATACCAACAAAATTAATTCCTACTACCTACTCCTGTAACTAATGACTGTAACTGATTTACAATGTGTATAGTATAATGAAACCTTCGTTAAACCCGTAACCTTACGAACAGCTGTGCATACACATAACATTTGAGTTAGGTACCTGGGTATAATAATATGTGCACAATGTTTGTGTTCTCTACACGGCCATGGACCAAGGTTTGTTGGCTTAACCATTGTTAAAATTAATATTTTTAATTACACTTTCTGGTAAAGTTTTTATTGTTTATTTATGTATAGTTTGACTCCCTATGGATACGTCGTTACAGTGTTTCAGTTCCGAAAACTCTCTAAGAGCTTTAAAGGTAGAAATGTGACACTCTCTTTTAATATCCTAAAAAAAATTGAAATTATCGACAAATTGTTGATCCTGAGCAAAAGCTGAAGAAATTCCATGTTAACTGTTGTACCTACAACGCAGAACTTGCCAAATAGGCAAATTCATGGCTCTTATTGGAATGTGAAAAAATAAAAATAAGTACATCATAAATAAATGATGTCATAATGATTTTAAGCTAAAATACCTAAGAACTTATTAAAAAAAATCAAATGATAAATAATATTAGATACATTAAGTAAGTATAGCGTCAAATCAATGAGTGACCGAGTGAGTGATATTTTTACTTTACAATTATTAAAAAATAAGAAGTTTATTTTTAAATTAGGAATTACCCATATAATTTCTTCAACAATAACTTCGAGACTGATAATTGGAACATTTGGAACAGTATTCAAAAAAATTAAATGGCGCCAATAAACAATAGCCGAACCGGATAGTAATTTCGTGTCACAACTTACTATGCGGGCCTTGTGCCCAATGTGTTGGGCATTCCCAATACTGGTGAGTCAATGGATCGTCAAGTTGTAACCTTCAAATTAATGCTATGGCAGTAAAATATTGCCTTACTCTTCCAGCTGCTAGACGTAGAATGTGACTTGGTTTTTTGTAATGACGTCAAAGGGTTGCTTCATTTTTGTTTTTGGAATTTCTGTTGTGACTTTTACCGTTCAAGACAACATAGAACAGAGAATGAAGGTCGCCAGAATTGTTTCTGCGTATTTATTTGATCTATGAAAGAGTAAGGAGTAATTATACTTCTGGCATTGTATTGACCTATCGCAAGCCTTGTCCGGGTCAAGCGACATAATGTATCGTGGCTGTGTGTAGGTTTTTAGTCAGGGAGTCTGACACTCTCTCTCGCCCAACCCGCAGCAGTAGAAGTGATTTTCCACCCTCAAAAAGTTTCGCCTATGTACCTAAGCTTTACCGACCATCATTTTGTTTTGTTTTTTGTTATGTAATAAGGTCGGCAAATGAGCAGACGCATAACTTGATAATAAGCAATCAGCGCCGCCCTTGGACACACGCAACTGAGGAATTACGAGTGCGTTGCCGACCTTTTAGAAATTAGGGTTTTAGGGATTGGGAAGGGATCGGGGGACGGGAAGTGATTGGGCCTCCGGCAACTTCACTCACACGGCGAAACACAACGCTGTGGTTGTTTCACGCCGGTTTTCTGTGAGGCCGTGGTATCACTCTCTCTGGTCGAACCGTGCCAAAGCATGGCTTTCCCATACTTACTACTTACTTTTGTCCTTTATTATGTTTTCAATCATTATTTACGTTCTTGCAACTTAAAAATGTTAAGAAATCGAAAGGAAATGAACTATGCCTATTATCAAATTACCCAATTTTATGAAAGGAAGTTGAATTGAACTTAATTGTGGTTGATAACTATTGCAGAACGAAATCGAAACGAAATTATTTCCTCAAACCTTTGTCTCCAAATATTGGTAAATAGGGGGTACTTAATCTGTTTTGCATCCTGTCCTAAAACAATAAGTAGAACTGTGTCAATAGGTTACACTTTTCCTTAACAGTTCAGGAGTAATTCTCAAAGGCGAACAACGGATGTGACGAAGTGAGCGGAATGGCATAATAGTACTTATTGCATTATAGCAAAGACAAAAATACGTAAGGTATTGCAACAATTTGTTTATAACCCCAATAAAAGACGTTAAAGTTGATAATGGCTTGAATGAATTACAAATATAACTTGGTAAAGTACTGTTTATAGTGTGCACTTTATACCTACTTACTTATTTTTTGTATTGCATAAATCGTACTTATTGACTCATGCTACCAAAAAGGTTTGCAACATACACCTTCACTTATGTAATAGTTTAGCCTACATTATGTACTGGTTAACTACAGCATCGTTTTTCAAAATATGAAAAGCATAACTATAAAATATTTAGGTGTTTTGTTTGATCCTCAAATCAGCGTATGGTCGGTTGGACCTACCTTTTTATAGATCGTTGTTTGGAAAAAGAACTCACTCGTAATAAAAGTTAATTGGGCCATTCGACATATGATTATTAGATACTTAGGTATCTTATACCTAATTCCTAGGATTTTGATGATTCAAACATCCATTTTAATCTATATGTAATAGTAATAAGGTTAACAGTTTGTATTTTGAGTACATTTTTACTAATCCCCTTGGGAAATCACAATTGTAACTTTGTGTCGTGTCGAGTCAATATAAAAATACGTTGCTTGAAGAAAAAGCAAAGGAAACACATCGAAGAAACGAAATCTATTTCTCTAGAATGTCTAAAACCTAATTTTATGGATTTATGGCTACTGTAACTGAATTCTACCATCACAAATGACATACAAATCAATTAGATAGTCCAATTTGTGTTAGTTATCAGTGCCCAACGGGACGTTCGCCAACTTTTCCGACTTAAAATGACAACGCCTGACCGGCGCCATAGATTTTATACGACGATTTATACTTTAGAGGATGAGGAACTTTCCACCCTGTTCCTCATCCTCCATTGCCAATGTATTTTCGGTAGGCGCTTCTCGATGTAAAATAGTACTTTCATATTTTAGTGTTTAATATTCTGTAAGTAAACTGGAGCTACTTCTCGACTTGAGTTATGTGTGTGGCACAATATTGTAGGAGTTGTTTTACTTTGATTTATTTTCGGAGAATAAGCAATCTCGACTTCGCAGTAGCGTTTGGTGCGTAAGTAGTGAGTAGAATGCCATCTGGCACATTTTCGAAATATGTAGTTTAGGTATTTCGAATAGGCACTCTAATACTTTTGATAATTTGTAGAAAATCTTTATTAGACATTAGCTGCCGCCCGCGGCTTCGCTCGCGTGTTATGTTGATAAAAAGTAGCCTATGTCCTATTCCAGTGTGTTTCTTATGTCCGTGCCAAATTTCATCCAGATCCGTGCAGCCGTTTTGGCGTGATTGAGTAACAAACATCCGAACATCGTAACTTTCGCATTTATATTATTAGTAAGACAGTATTTGAGATAGTAAATTGTGACCTAATGCTTCATATTCACTCACAAAACCTCGATTCGGTCGACGCACCCTTGCCTTCCAAAAACAAACTTAAAGTAATAATTTAACTTTGACATTGTAACTAAAGTATTGCGATTTATATCGTCCGTAAAACTTTTAATGGCGACTGTAAAGGCTTCGTTTCAAATTAATTCTGTTTTGTCAACCTCCATGCTACACAGTTCTTGTTTCAGTTTTCAATCTTTTTTGTTATTCTTTCGCGTAATTTATTACTGCTGCTATTTACTTTGTTTTTTAGAAGGAATATTTCTACGTTACGTTATTTAAGTGTGGGAGAGCCATGCTTCAGCACGAATGGGTCGGTTCGACCGGAGTGATACCACGGCCTCACAGAAAACCGGCGTGAAACAACCACAGCGTTGTGTTTCGTCGTGTAAGTGAGGTTACCGGAGGCCCAATCCTTACCCTTCCCGGACCCTTCCCCAATCCCTAAATCTCCAAATCCCTAATCCCTAAAAGGTCGGCAACGCACTCGTAACTCCTCCGTTGCGGGTGTCCATGGGCGGCGTTGATTGCTTACCATCAGGTAATACGTCTGCTCGTTTGCCGACTTATTACATTAAAAAAAAACGTACCCTAGTAAAGTTAGTTATATAGGTACTTAGATAGATTAAGGTATTGCCTTTTTTATGTAGGTACTTACTTATTGTGATAGTTCGGTAAATGACCACCCATTAACAGCAACAACAGAAGAGTTACCTACGAGCGCGTTGTCGACCTTTTGGGGTTAGGGATTTGGAGATTTAGGAATTGGGTGAGGGGAAGTGGGTGTGTTTTAGAGGCAGATAACAAAATAAATGAATCATTTTACATTTATAATTAAACAAGTGTTTCATATGAATTAATATTTATACAAACCTTAAAATCTCAAAACTAAAAGACAGAAAACAAACGAATTTATATAGTAATCTATACTAATATTATAAAGCCGAAGAGTTTGTTTGTTTGTACGCGCTAATCTCAGGAACTAATGGACTGATTTCAAAAAGTCTTTCACCAATGGATAGCTAAGTTATCCCTGAGTGCTATAGGCTATGTATGTACCACGGGCGAAGCCGGGCGGCCTGCTAGCAATATAATAAAGCTGTAGACTTGTAGTTTGTTTGTTTCTTTGAACGCGCTAATCTCCAGAACTAATAGTTCCAATTGAACAATACTTTTTGTGTTTCTTAGTCCATTTATCGAGGACGTCTATGAGCTATAAAACATCAAGCTATAATCTATAAGAGAAGAAGAATCTATCTTTTTAAGTGATCTGACAGAAAATCCGCAGACGGATTACCTGATGGTACCTAAGCAATCGTCGCTGCCCGTGGACACCTGCAACTCCAAAGGAGTTTCGAGTGCGTTGTCGGCCTATAAGGGATAAGGGTTTCGGATATTGGAGAGATGGTTAAGGTATTTGGGGGAGGGATTGGGCCCCCGGTAACCTCACTCACACGTGTCACACAACGGCGTGGTTGTTTCACGCCGATTTTCTGTGAGGCCGTGGTATCACTCCGGTCGAGCTGAGCCATTCATGGCAAAGCTTGGCTCTCCCACACTTAAAATCATAAAATTTGTATATTATATCTCTGACACACTTGCAAAGACCGGTAGTCCAAACCTCACCTGGTGGCTTCTCGGACCTGCAACTGCAGGATCATAATTGTTGTCATCATGTTGAACGAGAGCTTCTGTCCACAGGTCATTATGGTTTTTCGCAGACAAGTTCTACATGAAAGCCAAATGACGTAGTAACAAGTTTTATATTGTATAACGCTTTTAAGGTATATTTGATAGCACATGCGTCAACATCAAACAAAGTTAGCCTAGCGAAGCGTCATTGTCGAGGTTTTTGAGAACGATCTGAACATACTTCTGGTCTGAGACGGGCGTCCGTACACCACGCTTATGACGAATCGCTTTGCATCCAAGTGATTACTGTCGTTGTAACAAAGTCTTGTGCTTCTCTGCTCACGCTTATCTGCCTAACTACCTACTCACATACATCATAATGAGTTCTGACGAAGGCCTTCTTGCTCCTACATATTCACTGTCGGAATGTAAAGGATTAATAACAAAATGGATATATGTAATGACACTTTGAATAAATAAAACATTTGTAATGTTTGTTAATTGTTTATTATAATTATGTCATATAAATATTTTTTTTACTTAAAGGTAATTGCATTGTATTTCAACACACATTTATTTATCTATCTTCATTGTTACATACATACATTCTAATAATATTATGTATTTATGATGAATGGATGGATAGATCTTTGTTACTCTTTCACGTAAAAACTAGTGAATAGGTGCCTATAAGTATTGTAATAAAACTTGGCACAGTATTTGATATACATAAAAACTTACCTACTTTTCACCCAACAAATGAAAAGTGGGTGAAACTGCTTTCTAGAACTCATATTTAGATATACATTCAAATTTCGAACCGGCAATGTTTTAAAACTACGTTTAACTACCAGAAATCAACAGAGTATGTAAAAAAATGATGACGTCACAACCTGGTTTTTCATATAAAATTGTCGTTTTTGACATTCAGAAAAAAGTATTGAATTTGAATAATTGGAAACTACCGTTTTATTCCGGTTGTAAGACTTCCCTAATATTTTCTGTGACCTTACTTCGCCTGGTAAATAGGGAATTAGGAAGTAAGGAAAACTCTTTCTAAAACAGAAAGACTTTTCTTATAATACCTAAATGGTGGGAAAATTATGACCTTTAAAGTGAAACTTGGCCCTACATGTGAGCATCAATAAATCAACCACACATCAGTAACAATACCCGATAAACTTAAACGACCTTTATACTACGAAATAAGGTCACTTTTGCCTTGAAAAGTTACCATAGATGTGCGGTTAATTTCGATATCGAAAAGACAAACACAACACGAGATACTCCAAACTCCAAAACGTGTTTGATTCCCATCGACTTTAATGAAACATTAATATTATAAATTCTCAGCCGGGGTTGCGGGCGCGCCTCAAAAAGCCAATAGACCACCACAGACGGGGCCCTAAAGGGCTGATGTTCAGCCGGGGTTGCGGGGTAAGCATAATGAGGTACCGCGACCTCGGTCCAGAGCAGGAGAAGGAACAGGGGGTTTTTAGTCAGTAAGAGTCTGACACTCCCTCCCGCCCGACCCTGGGCAGGAGAATTCATTTGATGATTTAACCCTCACAAAAAAAAAAAAAAATATAAATTCTATTTAGATTTTGAGACAATTCAGACTAGGTTATCTAACCGCTAAATATTTTTACAACTTCATCGGATATTTTGTTGGCGTATTTATACCCGTTAAGTAGAAGACGGTCTAACGTTGGTACTGCCTTGATTGAGTCACCAGTCCTGAAAAACATAGAACCAGTTAATGTTTCTAAAGTCTAAGACATGCTTATTTTGTTAAATTCATCTATACTAATAATATAAAGAGGTAATACGGTAGTTTCCAACTAGTCAAATTCAATACTTTTATCCAAATGTCAAAATCGATACTTTTCTATGAAATTTGTATGAAACGCTGAGTCATGACGTCATAGTGTTTAAGCGTCAATCAGCTTATTTATTTCTTAAAAAATAGTTAATAAATATCTAAAATTTAGTGTATCGATCGATCGATGAATAAAAGTATAGTTATTTTTCAATATTTTATTGTAATGAAACGTCGAATTAATTTATTTTTGACCTAGGAAACTACCCAATTGTATGTTTGTAATTTGTATGTAGGGAGTAATCTATAGAACTAGAACCGCTCGTCGGAATTTCAAGTCTTTCGCTGACAGAGAGCTACTATGTTCGTGAGTGCTATATTTTATTCGTTTACGGGAATTAGATCCATCGGGATGAGGGCGGAACTTCGCGAAACAGCTAGTTTTATATAGATAAAAATAAAATATGTATATATGTGTATGTTTGTGCCTGCTTGCGATAGCACGCGTGTGTGTGTGTTCGCTTGTGTTTACAGTACGGCCGACGTGTCTTGGCGAGTCTGAAGTTAGCCGTTTGTCTGCGCAGTGGATCTTTTAGGAACAAAATTGTGTACTGCGCAGCTAATCAGCTAACTTCAGACTCGCGTAGATCGGTATTGTACGTGTGGCTACCATTATGTCATCTATAGACTAGCTACCCCCGCTTTCACTTGCTGCTCGACTCCATTTGATTGTAGCGTGATCTTTTTATAGCACTCTGAAACATTGTACCTATAAATAAGTGAAAGAATTTTGGAAATTCGACCAGCGAAATATTGCCCCCTACATACAAACTTACAAATTGTACCTCTTTATGATATTAGTGTAGACAAAATACGAGAGGGACGGTTAGACTTTTTTTGATTCACATATAATTCTAATTAAGCACGAAGGAAACTTACTGGCATTTTATCTTCCAGGGTTCATCGACGAAATAAATATGTATTGAAATTACTCCGTACTTCTCAACGCTTTCGAGAAGACAGTCAGGGGCATGTGGTATTCCTATCTGCAAATTATAATAATAATGGCATCGTTAAATTATTTAGGAGACCATAAAATGTTAAAGAGAAATGTATAGTGTTATTATTCGAAGTCAGTTGCGTAGTTTTTATTGAATAGAATAGAATAGGCATACTATAAACATTATGCATTAACACATAGACTGCAGGATATCTATACAAATCTGAGGATGTCCTTATCTCAGGCAATTACATCTGAGATTTGGGTCGACTCTTGTATGATAGTATTTGTATTTGTGAGACTATTAAACATTTATTCAAGGGATGTAGCTATGTCAAAATCAAAGTCAAAGTCAAAAATAATTTATTTCAATTAGACCCTTTTGAACGTCAAACAAAATTTTAAAGATTAATATTTTGTAAAACTAGTACTGATACAGTTCAATTTTAACGCTTCAAAAATGACTATGAAACAATGAAATAAATGCGATGACTATTACAATCAATTTCTTTAAATTAATAAATGGATTGACCAATCATACATTGTTTTTCTTTCTTTGATCTCTTTATTCAAATATAAGTAGGTATTTTAAATAAATAACGATTTTACATTGTTCGTATATACAATTCTACAAAAAGGTATGTACTCACCGACAAGCCTTGTTTAGGGTTGGTAATATCATCAAACCAATTCCTAGCCTTCTTAGGCTTTGTCATTTTACCGACCATCTGGAAACCAGTGCCAACCATGTCACCTTGTGTTGTCATCGCGAACCATGGGAAGAAATCGTCGCATTTGAGATCACGCGTCATATTATAATAATAATGTGTCCCTATAAACATAGACAAAAGTTAGTTCTTATTTTCATCAATATATTTTTGTGTTCTTTGTATAGCTTTTGTTACCATATATTAAGTTTTATTATAATAAATCTTTAAAACACTTCAAAACATCAATTTATTTCAATCTTTAAACTATGTTATACATCAGTTGCTTAGTAACAAATTACTTTCATATTAATATATCACATTAAACTAATAATACACTATAGGGCTACCGCAAGGTGTAATATTAGGCCCACCCAATTTTAAACTATAAATTTTCTATTCTGTAACAAAACTATTTTACTGTGCCCTTGCAGGATCTTACAACGGCTCTTTGCTCTTATTAGCTTTTGATAACATATTTTTACCTTGTAGAACGCAATAAAATAAAAATAAAAATATGTAATATAGAAATTACCTACTTACCCATATTCGGAATACAGTTTTGTTTTTTGAAAGTGGTGCTGTTTAGCTCTGCTTCTGTGCTAGGTATACGCATCAGACGTGCGTCATGTCCCACAACCCATACACCACCGTCTTGTAGAGTAGCTCCGTTTTCCACTTGTGGACCAGCCCCTGCTTTCAGAGACTCTGAAAAGCAAACCCAATACTGACTTAAGTAATTTAATATTTAAGAAAATTACCCACCTATTTAGATGATCAGACATAGTATTCAGATGATCAAAAAACACAAGATCAACATACGAAGTTAAAACTTTTACAAAATAACAGGTATTACTTTTTTTCTAATAAATCAATATCCAATTTGTGTCTCTATAATACCATCAGGAATGTTCTGTATCCGAGCAAGTTCGCCATAACGCTTACAGTCTGTCTACAGCGCTCGGACCGTATAATGGCTCTCAGACAACGCTAACATATCGAGTTACATTTCTTCGTCCATTCCTTTAGTGCTTACAAGACCGTCTTGCCTTGCACGAACTAAATTGAGACCATTAAAGACGTACAATGGCTTTATTTATTAGGTTTATCCTTATAATCTGGATTATAAATTGAAGCAGATACCTTCTGATACAAAGAACTGCGTAGCAGTCCAATATTCTCCAGCTGGCTCGCCTTCCACAGCCGGAGCTGACCATTTCACGAGATTCTTCTCTGGAGGCAATGCGGTTTCCAGTCCATCAACTGGAAACTGTATCCAAATCATAAATAAATAAATATTCCAGTTATGGAAAATAAATTCCAATACTATAAGTAGTAATGTTGAATTTCATATTGATTGGAATTCCATGTGATGGATGGTTTCGATCTTTTGATTCCACAAAATAGGAACTAATTTCGATTTCGAAGTCCCTACTAAATGTTTTTGGGGAACTACGATCTTCTCATCTGTAGGCGTACCTACATAGATCAGCTGGAGCCGCGGGGAAGGCGCAATAAGGCACCGCGGCCTCGGCCCAGAGCAGGAAAAGGAACGAGGTGGTTTTAGTTTGTAAGAGTCTGACACTCCCTCCCACCCAGCCCTGGGCGGTAGAAGTCATTTGATGGTTTTCCCCTCATAAGAAAAGACGTACTTGGATAAAACCTACATCATAAAATATAAGAAATACAAAAGAAACTTCATTACCATTCGTCTTCGGCCAGTTTACCATTTTGTGTACATAGAAACTTTTTCGATCTTTCGAGAACTTACTCTGCAGTCTACAAACGTACGTACATAACATGTTTATATTACAACAGCGTGGGTCCCCGACCCTCCGCGATTGATCTTGTTCATTCAAATAAATTAGATAAACGGTGGCGGGCGGCGTGCACGACGCGTCACCGCTCCGAATTCACTGAGCATTGTCAGAAGCAATGAGGAAGAGATTTGCGCGGTCATGCACCGATTGTGGTTTTGATTCAATAAAATGTACGGACAATGGGATTATCGGGGCATTCATGGCTAGACACGTGGATCAGGTTCATTTTTTAGGCAATCAGCTCCGCCCATGTCACCCGCATCAACGGAGAAGTTACAAGTACGGTGCTAACTTTTTAGGGATGAAAGATTTGGGGATTAGGGAGTGATGAGGGGAGGGAAGGATCGGACCTCTGGTAACCTCATTCACAATTCTATGATTGTATCATGCCAGTTTTCTGCCAGGCCGTGGTATCACTCCGGTCAAGCCGACCCATTAGTGCCGAAGCATGGCGCTCCCACCCTTTCATTTATTAAGATATCACATATTATTTAACTTTGCTAATAGGATGCCTTTTTTTGTGAGGGGAAAATCATCAAATGACTTATCCCGACCAGGGCCGGGCGGGAGGGAGTGTCAGACTCTTACTGACTAAAAACCCCCCTGTTCCTTCTCCTGCTCTGGGCCGAGGTCGCGGTGCCTCATTGCGCTTACCCCGCAACCCCGGCTGAACATCAGCCCTATAGGGCCCCGTCTGTGGTGGTCTATTGGCTCTTTGAGGTGCGCGGAACGCTACGCGCCGTACGCTCGGGAACAGGATGCCTTGAAAGTTACAAAATGAATTTCTGTAGTGGACTTAAACGGAGAAATTATGGTATCTGCTATTTTGTTTTGCTATTATTATATTGAGAGATTATTTGGCCATCAAAGTCTCAATAAGTAATCAAAAAATCCTTTACGAGATAAGCAAACGGTTATTTCACTTGACAAACTGAAATAGGTCTTTATAAAAGTCATTAGCATGCAAAGCAAAAGAAAAAATCCTTAGTAAAGTAAGTAAGTAAAACCTACCACAAGATGAAGTAACTCACAGTAAGCATAATTCCGGCGACAAATCCCGCGGTGTCATAAAGGGAACAGAGCCCTCTTCCTGGAGGACAGTACATTCTTAGTTCTGGTAGTGGACCCTTTGGCCGTTCAGTTCGCAGCCAGCCTTCAGTTTCCACGTCACTAATGGTGCGAGGAATTGAGAAGAAGTACTCCATGTCAGCCAAGGCATCCGTCCAACCGAATTTTGCTGCACATCAAATAAGATCATGATGACCACATCGGGTTATTGGTATAAGTAAAATAAACTCAGTTTTATTATAAATGTGGTTATGTTTTGTTATCTTCTTATATATAAAAATGGATCGCAAAATGTGTTGGTAAGCGCATAACTCAACAACGCCTGGACCAATTTTGCTAATTTTTTGTTGGGTTTGTTATTGTCAGGAGAAAGTTCTTATGAAACAAATTTTTGAAACGTAGAGGGTAAAGTTAGGTTATAGGGACCTTTCATCATAAGCGAGATGATGAGACCCATGCAGGGGCAAGCTGCTAGTTTAGTATAATTGTTCCACTTTTATCTATAACTTAGGTAAGTTTTTTTAAAACAGTTGATTCAGGAGGCATTAAGATCGATATTGGTCAGTTTAAAAGGTTTTGAATACAATTTGTTAATTTTAAGTGAAACTTCATAATACTGACTTAGGCTATATGTATATATAATTAAATAATAACAACAGGTTGTATATATTTAAATATAAATTATGAAAAAAAAATCTTTTCCTCCATTTGGATACACATTTTCAAATAATGATTATAAAGAGATTTTACCTCTAAGCCCGTCATATTGGATACCTGAAATAAAAAATACATTATTACGAAAGCACTTAATAATACATTTATTTTTGAGACTAGGATATTAATCCCATGGAAAAAGTTGTTTTAATTGAGTACCACAATCGGGTCCTTGAGAATATAGCTCGTTCAAAATGCAACGTAGAAAAATAAAATAATTGCGAGTGTAATTATTTGTTTGTCTTTCTGTCACATCATACCGCGGTGTTTTTGTATCTGGAAAAGAGCCATGCAAGCTACTTTTGACCACAAAGGCGAAATCGCGTCAGGATGTTAGTTATCAGACTCTATTGGTAGAAAAACAGTTAAGTATTGAACACACGTAATTAATCGATATCGTCATTAACATAACTTGTTCATTTATTTGAAAACGACTTTAAATTTCAAAAACTGGTTTTTGTAAAGGCATTCGAACTAGGTAGACACTGCCCGTTATTCAGAAACTAGCTTAGATACTAACATCTGTATCATTGGTAAGTAAGAAAGAAAGAAATATGCCTTTATTCGGCAGCAGGCATGAAGGCCAGGACAAAAAAACTAACAATAAAAAAGCAAAAAAAAAAAAACAGAAAAAAAGAAAAGACGAAGAAAATAAAATAATATCTAATGGTAAAACAGACAACGCAGGGTTGGCAGATAAGCCCAATATATCGCCAACTCTGCTGGGCACAATGAGCTCACAACACTGATTTTCAGTTGGCACCCCTGCATTGACGTATGGACGATAACAACATCTACTAGAGAGATGAAGAGACTACAATATTAAAATTAATATTTTATTCATATATTTGTAAGTTGAGAGAGCACAAACAAAGAAGTTTCAATTTTAGTTCCCAGTTCGGTCGGGGCATGGATTTTATAGTGTTTCTTAAAATGATCTGTAATAGGAAGGAGCAAGGACTAAAGCCTTGAGAATACCCTTTATTACATTAGATCAAAAACATAATAATATGTAGGTACATTATATACATATAAAAAGTCAAAGTCAAAATCAATTGTTTCAATTAAGTACACCTTTTCTTGTGGAGAGGAAAATCATCAAATGGTTTCTCTCGCCCAGGGTATGGTGAGACAGAGTGTCAGACTCTTACTGACTAAAACCCCCCCCGTTCCTTCTCCTGCTTCAGGCCGAGGTCATCTATCTTCTTGCGCTTGACCCGCGGGCACAGATTACAATTAGACCTTTATTGACCCTTTTGAACTTCGAACAAAGTTTTTAAGAAAAAGTGTCAGTCTAAAAAGAAAAAATATAAAAGACAAAGACTAAAAAGAACGAAAAAAAAAGATGAAGATCGCAACATTATATGTTCATTATAATTATTCTCGTTAGTCATAAATGTAAGAACACTTACCACAAACAGCCACAACAAAAGATAGCAACACAATCACTTTTTCCATGTTTACCATGGAAGACTGAGAAACAATTACTAGTTGAATTTTACGATTACAACGTCGACGCACAACCACAGACTTACTGGCAGTCGCGCTCGCCTATAGGACGTTCTAAACTGATTAAATGACAGCAAAAAAAAACTGCACGCCGTAGATCAACGATAAAATAACGTAATTCTGATACAGGTTTCTTGTCACATAAAGTAGTCCAAAATAAAAGATGAAATGAAAATTGTGCACTGGGTCCCGTACTTCATATCTGAAATGGTGATGACGAAACCAAAAAGTCATCGTCAATACATCTTCACAGATCGCCGCTACACGCAAAACCTGGCTGAACAAGAACTTAGTAAGAACTTAGTAAGAAAACTTTCAGACTTTCAGATTAGGCCCTAGGCAGACACTAGTCTCTTGGGTAGAGCTACCAGGGCGGGAGAAGTTAATTAGACTACGGGCCTCTTCTTCCTACATAAGGGTTTGGTATAATCTCCATAACAGGCAGGTGAGCATGAACATTGGTTTCTCTTGCCTGGGGTGGTGAGGAAAATGGATAGTAACCAATCTTTCTGACTAAAAACCATCCCGTTCCTTCTCCTACATTATTCCCCTTGCACCTGCAAAGTAAAGTGTCAAGTATAGAACTTGAGATTCTGGACATGTCTGAAAATAAGAGTAGGTATATATAGTATATCTAACAATATTTTTTTTAGGTTTACAATCTCGGCCCTAAGTCAAGTCTTACCTGTCCAGTTGTTATTAAAGTTTTTCATGCGGAGCCCAGAATCTATCGGGTTTATCCGATATAAACTAAAACTAGATAACTAGTCGTTTTCTATAACAAAAAATAACTATCAAAAATCTTCGAAAAAGCAACCAAAATTTAGAGTTTAAAATCAAATGTTTCTTTTATTTCTCAATTATAACCTATACCTACATTGAGGTTGCGAACCAAAATTCGGGACCAACAGCTTTACATGGTTTTCGAAAACCAATAACACTCATCTTATAAGAAATGTTATGCCAAAATCTCCATATTGTTGCATATTGCTGTTTTTGAGGGAATAATTCCATTCAATGAATAGAACGAATATCATCCCCGGCTTGAGAATATCAGTTTATATACTATATAGACGTTGCTGCCGCACTTGATGATAGTGTGTAAATTGCAAACTTTAAGAATATATTTATGTTGATAAGACGATTTTTCTTTGTAGTTGGCAAAATCACCAAATGACTTCTCCTGCCCTGGATGGGGAGAGAAGGAGTACCAGACTCTTAATGAGGAATAGCCACCCTGTTCCTTCTATTACTCCAGACAGTGACCGCAAAACTTTATTACGCTTGACCCCGGAACATAGTGAATGCTCAGGTTATAATAAATTCAAGTTCTGATCGCAGTGGTCTTACTGTTTCCAATGCAATGTAATGATTAAAGCGACATCCGGGCGTTATAGACTAAACTACACACAACACAACACATAAAACCAGCTGTTTTATAATCGTCTGAATTCAGACTACATTAATTTATTAGGTATACAATGCGACATTTTTCTTTATCTATGTTTTTAGGAATTTTAATTGTTCACTTTAAACTTTTCTTTTTTTTAAATAGGTACAGATCAAACTACGCTTTAAAAAAAACTGTTTTAATTTTAATTTTTTTTTTGATATTTATGTCGATACCGGGATGTTAAGGAGCTCTGTAATCGTAGCCGAAAGTATCTGATATCCGATATAAAAAATATCTTTAACCGTAACCTAACCCGAAATGAAACATACGAAAAATATCGGATAGGGGCGGAGCGTAATTGAGGCACGTTATGTTTGTACGAAACTTAAGAAATTAATACTTGAAAAATGGTACTATGCTATATCAGTTTTCTTACTGACAATTTATGCTGAACTACACTTCACTTCATACTTATCTAAAGTAATCTCCAAAATTCTTCAAAGTAGTCCTTAAATCCATAATAACCCACAAAAGGATGGCAACGCACTTGTAGTAACGCATTTGGTTTTACGAGCATCCATGGGCGGCGCCGATTGCTTACCGTCAGGTACACAGATACATAGGCTCGTTAGCCATCTTAACTTATATGGTCTCGTGATCAAAGACATGTCAAGAAGTCCAGATACACTAGACGCATTTTTTTATTATAACTTTTGTGAGACATTCTAAATTAATTATTATGTTTTCGGCTTACTCAAGTAATAATTTGACGAGATACTCGACAAGTTTCAAGCCAGGCTAGAGGCCCATATTCATGAGACGCATACCGCGACACGCGACTCAGCGACTGTGGCGCTCTACTGTAGCAGCGCGACAGTCGCTGAGTCGCGTGTCGCGGAATGCTGCTCAAGAATATGATACACTAGACGCTTACTAAATACCTACAAACTTACCAAAAAATTACTACGCAATATTCTTTTGCACACCTAATACAACAAAGAAATAAATATATGTCGCCAATTCGCTGTGTCATCTACTACGTAAATTTTGAAACCACTTTTTAATAGTTCATTTCGTTGAAAAGTGGTAAGGTTTATTAAGAACGAATTTTCGATAATCATGGAGATAAAAGTATCCGTGAGTACATTTTTTCTAGATAAGGTCATTTCAACGAAAAAAGACAAAAATTCATTGACAGACAAGTTTTAGTATCTCTCTCTCTCTCTCTCTCTCTCTTTAGTATGAAATATGAAAAGAATAAAATATCGACAATAGGTACGTAGAACTTATCCAAGATGAAGATGCTGAAACACCATTTCTAGGTAAACATTGGTGCAACAGATGTATGTATATTGTACAGGGTGTTCCGTAAATAAATATGCCTACTCTTTTCAGATTAAAAATTAACGCAATAAGTTGGTCGCCATCTGCAAAATAAGTACCATATTTTCAACCCTTTTTGCCTAAAGGTTTATGAGAAAAAAGAAATTTAGACTACACTACAGTTCACAGACAGGCTTGTGTTAAAGACGCTTACATAGATAACAGGATAATTATGAAAATTAAAAATATATGTAGACCATCAATAATAAAATGAAAATATATTTTTTTATTTCGTCGTAGAATACTTAGGTAAAAGGTAAGACGACCTTCAACGCACTTGTAGTATTTTTTTTTTTGGTACTACGAGTATCCATTGACGGCGCTGATTGCTTACTATCAGGTAAGTAATGAAAAACATGTACTTTTTTGGTGTCGGTTTGGAAAATCCTCACGGCGACCCACCGACCTCGGGGAAGGGCGAAGGGTACTGAGAGACTCTTACTGACTATAAAGCAACCCGGTATTCCCCTGTATCGGAGGAGTAGACACTACAGCCGGAAGTGAGAGATTTCGCAGCACCTACGGCCGCGACCGTAGGTCGCTCGGCCCACGATGTATGCAGCGCCGTATCGTCGCCGCGGCAATTAACGCAATGATGGCATATCATCGAAAATATTTCATTCTGTAAGAAAAGAAAAAATACGTGTCAAATGTCTCAAATTACTTTACCAGAGAAATATTAAAAAAGAAATATAATCATCCTTATTAATTTGTAATTATTTATTCAATTGTTCGATGTCGTCGTCAACAGCTGGGGAGTTTGTGCATTGAAGTGACGTTTTAGCTTTAAATGTTTGCTTTAATTAATATTTGTGTATAGTCTAGGTACATAATTATATTTCAACTGTGTTTTCCTGTAACTATTTGTTGCTAGTGAATTTTCTAGCAAATTCAGCGCTTGGGGTTCAGCGCGTTTCATGGAACGTTAGCGTTAATTGGATGTTTTTTTTAATGGGGCGTTGTTTTGCCGGTATTTCTCTTGGTAGTTAGCGTTGATGCAACTTACGATGAAGCAAGCAAACTATTCACTCGGACCTTGAAAGCACCCCTTCGGAGAATACCGACTCCGGCAACAAATTCAACTCCTTCTATAGTTTTTATAGTAGTATATTGTATAATAATGTTCTGTAGGAGATTATTACTTATTTTGTTTGAGGGGGATACATTCAAATGACTCCTCCGACCCTGTGTAGTACGAAAAGGATTGTCAGACTGTTTTTGACTAAAAACCATCGCGTTCCTTCTCCTGCTCCGTAACTGAGTACACTATAGTAGACTTACCAATGCAGTTTATTCCAAAGTGTTTCTGTTACCACTGTTATTGACTGTTAGAACCAAACAATAACATTTATTACATTTTCATCGAATTATTATTAACCGCAGGATTTCTATCTAATATTCCAACGACGTATGAAGTACTCATGTCGTTTGGATATCAAAAAAGAATCTAAAGAACTTGCCTTGTCGTTCCCTGCCAATAATGCTAAAGCAAATTGTATGTGATGACACATAAATGTCTCGACAAACCATTGATTGTGCGTAGGCGCCTAAAGCAAGCAACGATTCCTAAACGATTTTGAAAAGCTCTGACTTAAAGTTCTCTACTCATCATACTCTACTCATCATAAATTGTGACTATTAAAGAAATTTCGTCTAATTATTTTAGACCTTAGTTATCTAATTTATTACCCCAAGGTCCTTAAGGTAGGCAGTTATTGACTTTTTTACATTCTTCCTTTTTAGACGTCAGCCTATCATCAAACTCATTTCTTTTTCGTATTATTCTTCACACAATACACCGATCTTTTTCTCTTTGGTCGGTTTTGTTCCAATTTCCATTGGGTCTTACCAAAATCAGGTAAATGCAGTACATTTTTCAGAAAATATTGTTATATGATTGACTAACAGCGGATTTTGGTCCAAAAATCTTTACCATAAGTGTTTATTTGTATAATGATGCGTCCAGAACTAATTGTCTTCATCTGGCTCTCTTTAGGATCCAACCAGAATCTTTACCTATAGCAAAATCGCAATCGGACAAGAAAATATACCTTAGTTTCACAGTTCAGCAACAGGAAAATGAATATCGTCGATAATATTTTGATACAATATTGGGCTTCAGTGTCGTCATATTATTTGCTCTGGAACACTTGTATATATGCAGTAAATATGTATATAAATACAAGGCTGGTGCATTCGCTAGACAGACCGCAGAAAATTAGCAAAAGCTACAGTCATGTTCCGAATTCTCTTTTTTCTTTGCGTCGTTGCCGTCTCCACCCACGGCTATTTGCTCGGTGAGTGCTATAACTAATATTTATTGACCCCTTTTTTTGTAAGGGGAAAATTATCAAATGACTTCTCCCGCCCAGGACCGAGCGGGAGGGAGTGTCAGACTCTTACTGACTAAAAACCCCCCTGTTCCTTCTCCTGCTCTGGGCCGAGGTCGCGGTGCCTCATTGCGCTTACCCCGCAACCCCGGCTATTTATTGACCCCTAATGTGTCTGCGGAGCCTTTTGGCAGTTCATACGAACTAAAATGATCATAATTTTTATTTTTTTTACTTAATCTAAATGGATTATACTTAGATAAGTAAACCAACTATTAAGTACTTCAATAATAATGTAATTTGAATATTACAATTGCCAGTTTTATCTTTGTTTGTTATGTATTATATGTCAAACATTATAATAATATAAAGAATAAAATCAGAATAAAGAGAAAAAAGATATAATATCCTGGATGTTTTCAACGCCCAAGTGAATGAGTTGTTCTTGGGTAGGCAATTTTCATCGTAGGCCGACCATCAGCCGAGATTGTAGCAACACATATATGGACGGACTTATGCGTCTTAGATAGAAGCTAAGAGTTTGGATGTTGGAGCATGTAATCAATAAAAAAATGCGAATGCTTTCCGATGAAGACTTGGGCTCTAGTGTATTCTGAACAGCTCTGAAGACTTTTTATAATTGGTTTTATGATATGGAATACTTATAAATTGTGTTTTATTTCAGGACCATGGCCAGCTGGTCTCAAAAGTAAGTTATTTAAACTATTAATCATTTAAAAGGTACTTTGTGTTTTCTAGAGATATTGCACTAGCTACGCCTTTTAGAAGTTCATGATAAAATCTGTAAGAAATGAAATAATAATACTAATGTCCTGTTGCATCACCTACATACATATGCACATATAAGTAATCCTCAAAATTAACAAATGTTTTCTAATATTTTCTATTCTTCTTGACCTTCTCTGGACATTTCAAGACCAAAATTAGTTAAATCCGACAAGCCGTTCTCGAGTTTTAGCGAGACTAACAAACGCAATTCAGTAGATAAAATCTTTTACTTTATCTGTTAGAAGTATTGTGGCTATCTGGCCACGGTGAAAAGGGTCCTAACTAAAAATGAAAAATGAAAATACGCGGCACGGAGAACACATAACTATGCTTTTATGAATTAAGTTTTACTTGTGAACTCATCTGATTCAAACGAAACCTGTGCGGCCGTGGTAACATTACAAACATACAAATTCATCTTTAAATCACACTTAGACCCAGCAAAATATCGCAAAAATTTCTTTAGAACACAAAAAGTGCAACGAAATATATAAAATTCCTGTAAACAGCTGAATTTTGTTTAAACAGTGAAAGTTACTGAACTAAACGCTATTATACTATCTTCAGAAAACCACGACGAAGAGAAAAAAAATATTTTGCAACAATAAATATTATATATCTACTTTTTTTACAGTGAAATATGGATTTAACCTATTTGGAATGGGATCCAAAGTTTTTATAGACCTTCCAAGGACTAATACCTCGGCTGTAGACAAGGGTTGGCAGTCAATGAACAGACCTCGTCGTCTATCTGGCTACTGTCCCCTGCAGCTCTGGTGTCCTACCGATGACTACACAGTGTGCATACACACTGACGAAACTGGTTACGTTGCTGGAGTACAGATCGCTGTGAGTACTCTTTTCTAAAGGATTCCCTATAACTTCATCTGTGTAATCATTATCTTCATCATCATTTTTGTCATCATCATCATTATTATCACTTTTTTATAGTATAAGTCGGCAAACGAGCAGACAGCAGATTACCTGATGGTAAGCAATTAGCGCCGCCTGTAGACACCTTCAACACCAAAAGGGTTACGAGTGCGTTGCCGACCTTTCAAGTAGGATTGCGCTTTGTGCTGCGTTTCGTGCGAAGGTTTTTTTAAGGATTCCCTATAACTTCATCTGTGTTATCATTATCTTCATTGTAGTTTTTATCGTCATCATCATTATCATTTAAGAACTCCAAAAATAATGTTTTTAAATGCATCACATCAAATACATTAATGTATGGATCCACTAATTTATGTATTTATTGTTGTTGTTATTTCTGAGAGAAATGATACACGTCTTAATGTCAACTCCGTATAATTGTGACTGACTAAATTCGAATTTAGAAGGAATAGCGAGAAATTCCATCGCTATTCTTTTTAATATAATAAATAAATGACTATGTAAAATAAACAATGAACTGATTGATATAATTTCAGATACCAGTGGCAAAGTTCAACTCGACCTTTGACATGAAGGAACAAGGTTTTACAGTCTGGACAACCATCTTTAACTCGAAGATAGTCAGATTCTGGGTCACCTCTCTGTACTTCGTGTCACCTGGTAACAATATTTAACTGCTGAAACTAAATTTTAAGTTATTTGTTGACTGCAGTGGTCCTAAAATGGAGCTTAGCCTCTGATAATAGAGATTCCACGATTACTTGCATTTAATAGCACTGAATTTTTTTATGGCATAGCATTTTTATGAGGCACAAGGACACTCGCAATTTCAAAAAGAGACTACAAGCGCTTTGCTGGCTCCTTGTGGGTTGTTAGGGATTTTAACTCCGGTACTTGTCTCTAGGACTCCACTTACACGCCGAAACGTGGTCTCGGCCGTGGTCACCGTGAACTCCGGTCGAACCGACCCATTCATGTCGAGGCATGGCTCTCACGTTTTCTTTTTAAATAAAGACAGACGTTTTGATAAAGAACCTCGTGTTAAAGTTATATTACTTTTCAGATCGTCAAGCCAGGATAGATTCTCTGGATGCTGATAAGGTGTTGCGTGACGATAACGTGTACTTCAATAGCTTCAATGGTGTCAAGGGTAACGTGTCCACCAGTCTCGACAAGCTTAGCAGCCTCTACACCAAACAGGCTTGCATCGGATGGTTAGGTGAGTTTCAGGACTTAGTTCTGTTCTATCTTTAAGAATCGAGGTGCCTCTAATTCGATGTCACACACATTTTTCGGATTAAATGGGTTTTGTCACTGCACGAGAATTCATTCAAAGTCATGGGTTACCAAAAAGATTATCTGCCTTACATTTGTATTAGCATGGACGTTGTGTTATAACGTTAGTGAGATATATATAAGTATAAATAGGTATATATGCTACGTAATAAACCTATATCTACTCTTGACTAAAACCTTATTTGAGGATTCTTAACCCTATCATGTCCCCTCTGGTAGGTGAAAGACCACAATAACAAAGACACTACAAAGAAAGAAAAATTTATGATTAATGCCCTATCTAAGGACTAATAAACTAATGATAAACCTGTCTATTCCAGGACGTCAATACTCTTACAACATGACATCTCAAATGGAATGTAAATCTACCACAATGTCCTCGTGGACACCAATCTATTATTCTGGACAGCTTATTGGCTTCAGGTTCATGTGCATAGGTGATTTGAAGTTAGACAAGAGTGATAAAGACACCTTTGAACATTATAAACTGAGCAGCATTAAGGTAAGTACAGACAGCGTCATAGAAAAAGAACCCCCCAATACTTAAAGAATTATTGCCCGAGCCACGGCGCACGCGTCGCGTCTAGAGCAACCGCGTGTCGTCGTCATTCAGAGCCTGAGCGGCTCCCTCCCTCGTCACGCTGCTTCACCCATCTCTGCCTGCCACCGATCGCACTCAAATAGACACACACTTTTTTAATAAGTTTTGGTATTTTTTGGGCTTCAGGCCGCATACACAGAACGTCCATTTCCTAAAAACGCCTGTTTGCTTCTCCATGTGAATTTTGTAACCAACAAAGAGCTCAAGGTCAATGTCAAATTCAAAATATCTATTTCAATTAACCCTTAAAAATCACTTGAAACTTTGAAAAAGTTGAATTATCGGTCAGTCTGTCTTTTAGAAGCTAGGTCTTCGTTCCAAAATAAAAAGAACATATAATAAAACTCCATTCGAATTCTCGTATTGGTCACAATTTGAAACAAGTTCCTTACTATTACTTCTGTCACCTATAACTTCTGTTGTAATGCGAGTACCCATGGGCGTTCCTGATCATTTAACATTAGGTTCTCACTGTGCTCATTTTTTTTCTTAAACTTCCATTTCCATGTAAGAAAGTCAAGGTTTTTAAGTTAATTATGGACAGGCGCTTGACCGTTTTTACGCCTGGTGATAAGCGATGATGCAACCTCTGATAGGGTACGCCTGAGCGTCATAAGTAACATATTTACTCAGGCCTTAAAGACCCTAAGCTTGTACCCATCGGGGAATACAACTTTTACACGAATAAGTCGATTCGACCGGTTTGATACCACGGCCTCACAAAAAACTGGCATGAAACAAACAGCGTTGTGTTTCGCCATGTGAGTGAGGAACATAAGGCCCAAGCCTACCCCCATCGCTAAATCTCCGAAACCCTTATCTCTAAAAGCCGGAAAGCACTCGTAACTCCTCTGGTGGTAATACAACCGCTCGTTTGCAGCGCTATTAAATAAAAAAGCAGCGTTTTGCTAACATACTTTCGCTTTTTAAATTTCTTTGGACTTTGACATTTAATACAATTTCTTTTCTTTCAGTCTGACCTGCCTAAAGCTCCACAATGTTATTATGACGCTGCCAAGCCTACGGGAGCCATAGCCATGACCCTGATCTTCAATTCCAACTTTGAGCTGATTACTTGTGTCCTAGAATGAGGATAAATTGTATCGAAGAATTGATCAATGAAGAAATATATGCTTTGCATAAGAAAATCAAACGAATCAAACGATAAACATTTTTAGCATCAAAAATTGTTGTTTTTTTTATATGTACCTATAGATCCATTTGTATAACTCCAACCGAAAGGTGGGTTTTCTCGAGGTGTTTAGCCAAAGTCAAGAAACGGATTTAGTTTTTCATAAAACTGATACAAGTGAGATATCTATGGCTAATCGATATAATCTCGTTCAATTTCATTTAAACTTGTTGACTCCTCATAGTGCACATGTTCGGAATATTTCGTATAATAAACTACATAAAATAAAGTATAAACAACACCTGATATAATACCTCGTGGAATGTAGAACAAATTTCCGTGCCTTTAGGCGTTTTTGTCATACCTATTACTACTATACCAGTCATACCTATTACTACTATCGAAAATCGAAACAACTATAGCAGCTCACACATAGGTCCCATTACAATCACAATACAAAATTTTCAGTACTATAGAAGAATTCGGAAAAGAGCAATTAATGGCGTACATTGAGATAAATATATATCCTTACAAATACAAACATAAGAACATAGCATAGACTAGTTAATTAAATAATATTTGAAGATATTGGAACATATAGGTGCAGTGTGGTGACAGGATTAACAAGCCCAGTAATGGTCGTTCACGATTTTTTTTTAAAACGGCATGTTTCTGCGCTTTTATAATAGTCACTGCATTCCACTTGGACCGTATAGGACTTCCCATAAAATGTATCAACTTAAATTTTATATTTCCCGATGATAATACTGATATTGAGGTTCTACTATTACTTATATATTTTTTATATTTGACTGTTTGAAACCTCCTTTGAGGGAAAAAGAGAGTGCCTTAGACCTTGTAACATTTAACAAAATATAAGTAAGACAATGATTAGACTAAAAATAATTACGATGTTGCATTATTAAAGATGTTACGTTGTAAACATCCATTGAAAATTGGTATAAACAAGATCTAGTGAGTACCTAGCTTTTTGTCGCTTGCTGCTACAAAACTCTGCATGGGCGAGTTTGACTCGCACTTGGCCTCTTTCTTACCCTTGTAGCATTAAATATATGCTTTTAATATACCTACTACACGGTTGGCACAGTGTCTAGATAGTGCTAATGTCGATCTGGTTCGATCCCCATCGGGATAGTTCCTTATGAATGTTATGTGAATCACAATGGATGTTTGTAAACACACCTACGACACAGGAGGTATCCTAGCGCGGAGCAACAATAAAAAAAAAAATGTAGGGTTTCAGTCTGAAAGCTCGCTGGTGGTCACAGTCAACATATCTAAAGTTCAAAACTTTGCCCCTAAATCATAATGAAGAGTCAATTATAACTCCACCTACTAAACGATGACAGAAACTACCAGAAAAAACATAGATATTATATAACTGCTCACAGTAAATACAAAAGTGTCTGCAACAAGTTGTTTAACTGAGCACGTCTAGATGGCGTGGTCTTAAATTTTGTAACATATTGCGCACTATAGTTTTTATATTTAATATAGTTTTTACTCAAAGTAAGACTGACCAGCATTTTTTTATAACGTCATGTTTTTGATCCCAGAAGCGAAGGGCTTTTTTTGTGAGGGGAAAATCATCAAATTACTTCTCCCGCCCAGGGCCGGGCAGGAGGGAGTGTCAGACTCTTACTGACTAAAAACCCCCCTGTTCCTTCTCCTGCTCTGGGCCGAGGTCGCGGTGCCTCATTGCACTTACCCTGCAACCCCGGCTGAACATCAGCCATTTAGGGCCCCGTCTGTGGTAGAAGCGAAGGGCTGAGATGCGTATTAGGTATAATACAGTGTAATACTTACTTTTCACTAGTTTTTAGTAATTTAAAGCTTATTCGCTTAAGCTCCTTGCTAACCGATACAGACGAAAAGGACTTAAATATTTTACACGACACCGGCAAACCGGGATAAAAGCAATCACCTCATGGTAAGTCATCAGTGCCGCCCTTGGACTATCAGATGGGAAGCGTAAGTGAGTTACCGAATTTTGCGAAGAAGTTTTCCTGCTGTAACCTTCTTTCCTTCTCTAACCTTGTTCCCTTTATTCCGTATAGCCAATGACTTCGATCAACAATACCAACCAATTGGTATTGAAGGCCAACGACGATATATGTATATAGAGCTTATAGGCCGATTTCTTCTAAGAACACGACTCACTACCACGGGCCGGGGGCGAGGAATAATGCGGATTGCAATTGGTCAGTTCAAAGTCAAGTTGCGTAGGTATGGCTTATCATCTATGGTGTGAGTGCTATTAACGAAGGTCTAAGTTACGTAATAATCCTTAAATCCCCAAATTTCAAATCTTCCAAGTTCTATCTCATAAATAACTGAACGATTTTCCGCTTAGTCTAAACCGAACTGAAGTGTGACGTGATTTTCTTTGAAGAAATTGGCCTATATGCTCTCTAGTGGTTAAGTTCAAAGGTAATCATCACACTGGTCGATCTGGCTTATTCATACCGCCAGCTTCAACCACGTGTTACTACTCCGTATAACTCACACACGTGTTACTCCACCGTCGAGAATCCAGCCGGGGTTGCGGGGTAAGCGCAATGAGGCACCGCGACCTCGGCCCAGAGCAGGAAAAGGAACAGGGGGATTGTTAGTCAGTAAGAGTCTGACACTCCCTCTTGCTCGGCCCTGGGCGGGCGATGATGATTTTTGCCTCACAAAAAAAAGCATTAACCACGTGTACCAACGTATAACTTACACACGTGTTACTATTCCACCGTCGAGAATCGGTCTTTATTCTTTTCATACATAATATATTCAGCTGTATTCACTGAAAACATGTGTATGGAAACACGCCCGTCGCGACATCTTTTGTGAAATAATATGTCTGTCTTCCAAACACCGTCTCAATGTCACAATGGCACGCCCATCCAACGAAGGTTGTTTTTCGCCATTTTTTTTTTAAATGAAAATTTTTTCTTCTTAATGAGTTACCAACAGTTTAGTGCCTTATAATTGTAACGTGGCGTGCCAAGTTACATGTCCTAGACAAGCGCTTTTAGAGGCCCTGTTTTAAAACTTCGAAATAAGTCGCAAAATTTTATTTTATTAATCACCCTTACACCTGTCGTTACAGATTAAACCTAATTCAATAGCGAAATTACTTACATTTTACAAAAAATATACTTAATACTATACCTTAAAGAAAAAACAATACTAAATTAATTTCAGTCCACAACAATTTACCGAATTTGCTTACCTTGCTATTCTAAAACTATTCAATTAACAGTATATCTATCTGCTCAGCTATTGTTATATATATACCTATGTATATAAGTTGCAAGGTTTTCAGTCTTCTGCCGGATACATATCGTAGAACGTGCGGAGGAATTTCACAACTCCATCATCGTCTACCAGTCAATCGTCAAACCGCTTCTTGGTGCATACTCCCAATTTTTTTTATGTGACATGCAACAAACGAACTGACTCAGTACCTGATGGTAAGCAATCCTAAAGATACCTGCAACAACGTCCCCAAGTTGTGGAGAGATTGGGGGAGGTGAAGGATTGGGCCTCCGGTAACCTCGCTCACACTATGAAAAACAACGCTGTTGGTGTTTCACACATGTTTTCTGTCGGTCAAGCCGACCCACTCGTACTTAAGCATGGTTCTCCTACCTATACTTAAAGTTTTAGTTCTGAGACTGGTGCCGAAGGTCTGGAAAATGCCTTGTTTGCCCTAAAATATTTTATTAAAATCGCTTATGAGTAAATTCTTTGCGAAAAGTTTCCACCAGGGTACAATCTGGTAGGTATCTTCAAGGCTAAAGTGCTTAAAGTGCTTGTAAATAATTATATAAGCTTGCAACCATGTTCTAGCGTAGGCCACATCATTGCTTACCTTCAAGCGGGGTTAATACCAAGTAGTGTTTAGGATGGAATATATATGAACTATGTGCTTCATGGGTTCATGGACTACTTATAAGGAGACGGTTAAAAGGGTCGAAAGAATAGTTAGATCATGTTAGGACAAATTGATTAGCTGCTTAGAACTACACTGTAAGGGTTCTGGGACTTGGTTACATTAACTATAGCTTTGCTGTATGAAGCTATTTCAAAGACTGAAAAAGATTTGACTGCACGGTTGGTGCAGTGGCTGCTGTACAACGTGTCGCGGGTTCGATTCCGGCACGGAAGAACATTTTGTATGATCCACAAATTGTTGTTCCGGGTCTGGGTGTGTTGTGTATGTTTTGTATGTTTGTAAACGCACCCACGACACAGGAGAAAATCCTAGTGTGGGGCAACGTTTTTTTTTTAAAGAAAGAATAAAAAAGAGACCAAGTTGACTTTATCATGCGGTTCATGTTATTGGTGTGAATCAAATGTGCTCATTAATTTTTTAATGAATATCACGACAGAAGAGCTTGAGCAGTTGCTGCAGAGTTAATAGAATATTCATCAAATTCCTTCTCCCTCGATATGGCGAGAGGGAGTGTCAGAGTCTTACTGGCTAAAACCAACCCGTTCCTTTTTTTATGTGATAGGTCGGCAAACGAGCAGACGGATTACCTGATGGTAAGCAATCAGCACCGCCCATGGACACCCTCAACAACAGAGCAGTTCTCTTAATTGCTCTGTTGTTTGCCAACCTTTTGGGGATGCGTTGCCGACCTTTTGGGAATTGGGGATTTGGTTATTTAGGGATTAGGGAGGGATTGTGGGAGGTGAAGAATTGGGCCTCTGGTAACTTCACTTCACTGACAAAGTGAAACACAACGCTCCTTTTCCAGCTCCAAGCTTGGCCGTGCGCATCCCTGTTCGCATCCCCGGGACGACATCGGCAATTAATTAAACAGATAAGGTCATCTGTGTCCCCGACGCTCGAAATATCTTCTGTGACGACTGCAGCATGGGGAGGGTCATTATGCGCTCCACCTCCTCCTTTGCCTGCATGACTACTTCGGAAAAGGAGGAGGTAACGTTCCAGTTCCTCTAAAAGCAAAGACGGGGGCCAGCGATCCCTGCTAACCTTTCCCCTGACATTGCGGTGGGCAGGCTACGTACCTACCGTATGCTCCACCATGTCCTCCAGATAGTCACCGCAATGACGAAATCCGGTATCTCCTCCTGCTGAATGCGAAACGGGTACCTCTCGAAACTCCATGTCCGGTAACTGCATCAGCCGATGATAAGATGACATAGACCTCCCAGATGGGCAAAGACAAGTAGTCAACTCTCATGGGCTGTCGATGGTTATGCTTCAAGGCAGATGACGCTGAACGATAAAAATTGAAACCATTATAGGGCAGAACTCTCGCTCCTATTACACGGAGCTCAGAACTGACACAAATACTGCTACCAAATTCGCCGTGTGCAAAGTTTAAAAAAACAAAGACACGACACTATAATTATGACCATCTCATGTGTATTTGATCAAGTGTTCTAATATTAAATATTTTCGAAAAATCGATGTTTTGATAGTTGCAAAGCTGTTACTCATACATATTCAGCAAATATTGTCTCATTTCGCGTTAATTTATTAACTGAATTCGATTTTACTTAATTATAATTACCTACTATTAAAATATTGTGTCTGCTGCTAAATGCTCAACAAGTGTTTCTGTTGCCAACTGTTGGTTTTTAACCGACTTACAAAAAAGGACGGTTTCTTTTTTTTCGACCTTATTTTTTGGTATAGGTCTGCAAACGAGGTTACGTATTACCTGATGGTAAGCAAACAGGGCCACACATGGACACCTGCATCACCAAACGACTTACAAGTGCTTTTAGGGATAGGTAAAGGTTTCGGATATTTAAGGATTGAGAAGGGATGGGGGGAATGATTGGGCCTTCGGTAACCTCACGTCTATCTGTGTGTCACGCCGGTTTTCTGCGAGGCCGTGGTATCACGCCGTTCAAGCCGACCAATTTGTGCCGAAGCTTGGCTCTCTCATAATATATATTGTGTTCATTCGCTGATAGGAACCGATTTTGTTAATTATTTTGTTTTCAAAAGCTTAAACTTTTAAGATGTATTCCTGTCATGTTCTGGGGCCTAAGAGAGAGATTTTTCGATGTATAAAGTGGCGCCTACTCTGTTTATTCGTTTAGTGATTTAGTATATTTTGATTTACTATAAATTGACTAATTGTGGAAGAGCCAAAAGACAGTCGAGAGAATTCTTCAAGGATTTGAAACACTGGCATCGAGTTTGGGCTTGATTATTTTTTATTATTGAGAGCTCATATAGACTGACATAGTAGCAGTCATGATTACCCAGAGGGAAGTGATCGGTTTAGCCAGCTTCTCATGGGTGAGGATTAGAAACTTGGCAAGTACCAATGTGACTTTGTCGGAGTTATTTGTACTTTCTATGATTATTTAGACACTACTGGTATACGGTAAAGGAAAACATTGTGAGGAAACCTGGACTCTTAATTTATAATCGCCAATCCGCCTTGAGCTAGCTTAGTGATTAATTCTCTAACCTTCTCCGTGTGAGAAGAGGCATTGCATGTTCAGCAGTGGGCTGATGATGTGGTGTGACACTTAGATAAGGAAACTCCTCAACGGTTAAAAGTAGCTACCTCATTGATGGGCATGATTAATTTGTAATGATGAGAACTTTACACATAGATGGATACATAAGCCCTTATCCCTAAAAGTCATAAGTCGGCAAGCGGGCAGACGGATTTCTTGATCGTAATACCAAATTGCCGGCCTCTTGTGACTTATTAGGGATTTTAGGGTATCATCTGTGAGAGCATTGGTTCGAATCCCACTTCTGACACCATGTGATATGATTAAAAGGCAGATCTTGGATACTTGGCTTTAATAGCACAGTACACAATCGGGCAGCTCACTGCACCAGAGTTACATTGTCAATGGGCGACACTCTCTCGGCCACCTTATTTACAGTAATATGATGACAATGACATTGACAGTTCTAGTGTGACAATGATTAGTATTACTAATTACAGATAATACAACAGGGGATTTAAGGATTGAGGATCGGGGGCAAGGATTGGGCATCTGGAAATCTTACTCACACGGCAAAACACAACGTAGGTAGGTGTTGGTTTACGCCGGTTTTCTGTGAGGCCGTGGTATCACTCCGGTCGAGCCGAGTATAAGATGAGTTATGATAAGCTATATTTATTTGATAATTATAGCTTATAGAGATCATATGAATTTTTTGTGTCACTGCTTCAATAAACTCAATTGGATCCCGATGACTCCTCTAGGGCTTTATATATTTATTTATAAGGTTTTGGAGCCAGTGATTGACCTGATCGCCTTATGGTAAGAGTTTAGCGCCGTAGGTATTTCCGATACAATACGTCTTTCAAACCTTCAGAAACAGGCGTACCTACTCATTATCTCTCTGGCGACTCTGGTGTTGCGAGGTCCATGGGCGTTACCATCATGTGATCCGTTTGCTCGTTGGCCTATTTTTTTTTTTTATTTAATCCTTATGCAATATAAAATAACATAACATATAGTTACGCGGGTATTAACGCGGAAAATAATTATTTTAATACCTTGGTAAGCTTGACGTTTCGACCTGGTTGCACAGGACCTGTAACTATACATATGTTGTAAATATGAAACGCGATAGTTTAAAAGTTAGTACAAAATAACATAGGCGGACCTAATGCCATAGGCATTCTTAACGGTCAACCTTAGAGTGATGCAGAGAGAGCATAGTAAGTGCAACAAGAAAAACAATACAAAATACAACTTAAATATACATTTATTAATAGATACAAGAACATATTAGTTAGTAGTCGTGGTAGCCCGGAGGTTAAGGAGCCCGGTTCTCATTCATGAGGGTGTGGGTTCGCAACCTGGCAAGTACCAATGTGACTTTTTCCAAGTTATATGTACTTTCTATGATTACTTAGACACCACTGACTGACATACGGTGAAGGATCGTGAGGAAACCTGGACTTTTAATTTCTAATTATAAGCAAGCGTAGTGATTAATGCTCTAACCTTCTCCGTATGAGAAGAGGCCTTTGCTCAGCTGTGGGCACTTATAGGCTGATGATGATGATGACAAGAATATATAGTAGTATGGTTAATATACTCCTATTTCATAACAATAAAATAACATAGTAGCTCACGCCTCTATGAGCCAACAGACGACTACAAAAAGGTGGTATTTAATCCACATAAAGATTAAAGAAGTATTAGAAAATTTTCTCTTTGTTAAGAAAAGGGCAATTAGATAGAATTTTATTTTATTTTAGAAATTTAGAGACTAGATCCCACGTGAAAACATTGCTTTTTTTTTCAAAAAACGGGAGCGATCAAAGTTCTATACGGAACACATTGAAATAATTTAACTAACTTAGTAATTTCGTCTACTTTCCCCTAAAATTTCAGCTAAATGCAGAAGTAATAAATATTTAATTAACCTTGGCCAGACTGCAAACATGGAAATGAAAAAATAATTCGCAAAAAGGTGGTCACAATTTGCCGGTTACTATAAAAACAGTTGATGGAATCATTAAGCAGACAGTCGTTGGAACCATAGCTACAACCATGCTTCGAACACTTGCTCTTCTTTGCCTTCTGGCACCCGCTGCCTTGTCGCTTTTCTTTGGTGAGTAACTACTTCTTTCGAAACATGGATCCACCTTTGTGGGTACAATTATTTCATGAAACTCCTAATCTTCCTCATTAATAGAGGTGTCCATTGGGACATTTCTTACGACGCCTCTTCATTGCCTAATTCACAATGAAAAAAATTGATTTTGCCATAGGCCCATTAAAATTTAAAATATGTATTTTATATTTTTGAGGGTGACTATCATCATATGTCTTTCCCACCCTGGTTGAGTTCCTTTTTCCTGCTTCGGGCCACACCGAACTCCAGCCATACTGGGCCATATCTGTGGCGGTCTAACGACTCTTTGAGGCGTACGCGCTTTTTTCCATACATTATCACCACAGATTATCATCAATCTCTTAGACAATGCTAAAGCTTAAACAGCATCGACATTCATTTTTCCGCAATCTTATTAAATGTTCCGATTAATAATAACATCAAATTTTTCAATTTGTTTCAGATTCGACCCGTCCGGTTGGCTTTAGATGTAAGTACCCTACTTTAGTAGTTTAGATATACGTAAACTATATATAGATATACAGCTTCTGCTCCTTGGGTGACAGTCTGACTGACTTTGTCAACTCTCATTTTAGTAACCCTAACAAACGGCTGTTGAATGTATGTCATTTAAATGCACAGAGTATCCCCAGCCATCATAATGAACTGTTTGACGTATTTAGCAACAGCAACGTTCATGCGGTCCTGATATCGGAAACTTGGCTCAAACCACAATTACTTTCTACTACCTACCCCCTCCCTGGGTACGTTCTTTTACGGAACGACCGAACTACCAGGCGAAGGGGTGGTGTAGGTATATACCTCCGCAGTGAACTCTCTTATAAGGTACTATTTACATCTTCTCCCAACTGTCCTGCGGAGTATCTTTTTCTCGAAGTTTGTAGCCAAGGGGGGAAAACTGTATTGGGGGTTGTTTACTGTCCTCCCAGTGTTGATTATTTCACTGAATTCGAATCAGTTTTGGAATCTTTGGGTTCTGAGTACATGCATCACATAATTATGGGTGACTTTAACACCAATCTCCTTTCCCATGATTCCCCTCGATCCCGTAAACTCCTTCACATAGTCGAGTCGGCTAGCCTACATGTGCTACCACTTAATCCTACTCACCACAACACTGCAGGCGATGACTCCTGGCTTGACCTCATCCTCACCTCCAATCTCTCCCTTGTATCCTGCCATGGTCAGCGTGATGCCCCGGGTTTTTCTCACCACGACATGGTTTTCCTCTCCTACATCCTAAAGCCACCCAAGGTGAAGCCTAGGGTTTTGTATAGGCGTTGTTTTGGGCGAATGGACGGAGCAAGATTACAGGAAGATGCTTCATCGATCGATTGGAGTTCCTTGAATGAAGCCACCTCAGTCGACGAAAAGGTCGAGATTTTTAATGCTAAAGTAACTAGCCTCTATGACCGTCATGCTCCCGTTAGGCGGATAAGGGTAAAACGGCTGCCTGCGCCTTGGATGACTCCGGGAGTTAAAATGGCTATGCGACGTAGGGACCGCGCTTTCCGAAAGCACAGGAGGGATCGCACCGATGAAAGCTGGGCAGCTTTTAAGCTAGCAAGAAATCGGTGTAACCAGATGGTGCGTAACGCTAAACGCCGCCATGTTCTCGAAAACATCTCTTCTGCTTCTTCAGCCGATATCTGGAAATTTCTTGGGACTCTAGGTATCGGCAAAACGCATTATTTAGAATTACCCAGCTCTATACGCCTAGACGATCTTAATCACCATTTCTCCACAGTGCCTACCGTAGATCGTCTAGTAAAACACGACACCCTGAGGTTTATCTCTGGTCTCGCGCGTCCCAACGTTACTACTCCTTTCTGCTTCGTTCCGGTGGATTCGACGGAGATTCGTAGGATTATCCTTTCATTAAAGTCCAAAGCGGTAGGATGTGATAACATTTCTCGTTATATGATTGTGACTGTTCTGGATCACCTCGTGCCGGCTATAACCCATATTGTCAACTTTTCCCTGTATTCCGGATCTTTCCCATCCCTTTGGCGTAAAGCCTTTGTCCGTCCACTTCCGAAAGCCTCTTCTCCCACTCTTCCTAGTCAATTCCGTCCGATATCCATACTTCCTTTCCTGTCCAAGGTGCTTGAGGCCTGTGTCCACAAACAACTTTCTACTTTCATTTACAGGAATTCACTAGTCAGTCCATTCCAATCGGGCTTTAGACCGGGCCACAGCACTGTTTCCGCCCTCCTTAAAGTGACTGGCGATATTAGAGCTGGCCTTGAGGACACTAAAGCCACAGTCCTGGTTTTGGTAGACTTCTCAAATGCCTTCAATATGGTCAGTCACGATATCCTATTAGCCATCCTATCCCATCTTACGATCTCTGGCGAGTCACTGGAATGGTTCTCCTCTTATCTTCAGGAGCGCCAGCAGTCGGTCAAGCATGGTGATATGTCATCAGGTTGGCGCGAATTAAAAGCTGGCGTTCCTCAAGGCGGCATACTATCACCTCTCTTGTTTTCCATTTTTATCAATCTTATCACTTCTGACCTTCGGTGTGCGTACCATCTGTATGCAGATGACTTGCAGCTATACTGTCAGGCTAGCTTAGACAGCTTGCCCAATGCCATCTCAAAACTAAACGATGATTTAACTACCATCAAGAACTGGTCTGTACGGTTTGGCATTGCGGTAAACCCGAACAAGTGCCAAGCTATCGTCATCGGTAGCTCTCGATCTCTTGGTAGGGTTGACAGTGCATCTCTGCCAGCTGTCCTTTTCGACGGTGCGATCGTTCCTTACAGCAGTGACGTTAAAGACCTAGGCTTACACATTGACAAGAATTTAAACTGGAATACACAAGTCACTAGCGTGTGCAAAACAGTGACCGGTTCGCTGCGGGCCCTTTATCGCGTGAAAAACTTGCTTCCGTCCGTCACCAAGTCGATGCTTGTGCAGGCCTTGTTGTTCCCTATAATAGATTATGCTGATGTTTGTTACTATGACCTGAATGCAGATCTCCTCAATAAACTTGACCGACTTCTGAATAACTGCATTCGTTTCGTTTTCAACCTGCGCAAATATGATCATGTTTCTGCACATCGGTTGCAATTAAAGTGGTTGCCCATTCGTCAGCGCAGGGAGCAAAGGGCGCTTACCACTCTATTTTCCTTTCTCAACTCACCTTGCCTACCTACCTATCTGTCCCCTTATTTCCAATACACCTGCGCAAACCATAGTAAATATCTTCGCTCATCTAATAATCGTCTCCTCAACTGTCCAACTCATCACTCAAAATTTCTTCACTCCTCCTTTTTTGTTCAGTCTATTCTCCTGTGGAATGCGCTACCCGCCGATGTCAGGACTGTGACTGGTCGGCTGACATTCAAGCAGAGAGTTCGGGAGCTTCTTCTGAGGAGGGTTGGGGAGTCATTGTGATCATCACTACATTTATGTATATATATGTATGTATGTGTTTATATGTGTAAATATATTAAGTAGTATGTGTTTTATAAATATATGTATATAAGTATAGTTCTATGTACTTTATGTATGTTTATATAAACCTATGTTATACTACTCTATTTCGCTTGCTTCTTGCATCTACTACTGGATTCTCTGCATCACCCAAAGGTTGACTGGTAGAGAATGCTCAATGCATTAAGTCCGCCTATGTACATACAAATTGTGCATGAAGTATAAATAAATAAATAAATAAATAAACGACTACATTAGCTAATGTTTTAAGTATTATTCCCTATTAATTACTATTGATTTCATTTAATAAGAGAAGGGTATTACTATTACAGTTATTAGAGTTGTAATAAATGAACTATCTGAACCTAAAATTAAATACAACTTTGTGATTTATTTATAAGTTTCGAATAGGCCTTGGGCAAGCATGTTGATTAACACTCAAACCTTTTACATGTAAGAAGAGCTCTTTTTTCAGAAGTCGGAGAGTTACTGGCTGATGATAGGTATGCGTTCTAAAACTGAGAACAAACATTTTTTTCCAGATAAGTTCGAACTTAACCCTTTAGGGTTTGAAGTAACCAATTTCCTCAATGGCCCACGGTCCAACACCAGTGCTGCATCTAAAGGCTGGGTGAACGTGGAGAGGCCCTACAGCGCTGCAGGATACGAAGCCCTGCAGCTCTGGTGCCCTGCAAAGGACTATTCAGTCTGCATACTTACTGACGAAACTGGTTACACTGCTGGTATGCATATCTCGGTACGTAAACAGTTTATTTTTACGTAAAGGCAGCGCAATTTTGATACAGGAAGCTTTCATGTTTTTAAGAAGAAAATATTCTTATACTGTAGATATGATATCCCTTCTCTCGCTCAAGATGTGGCGAGAGAAAGTGACAGACTCTTACTGCTTAAAAAATCCCCCGTTCCTTCTTCTGCACGAGGCCGAGGCCGGGATATTTTAATAAGCTTGACTGGCGATCAAGATCGGAATCAGTAAAAATCCTTTTATCAGTCATGACACGCTAATTCAGGTCCCGAAGTTAGTTGCCGAAAAAACGTTTTAAACCAAATATTGTTAAGTACGCCATCTGTTGGTGTTCACCATGAAATAGTTCAAGCTGTAGCACAACATTTAATGATATCGATTCTAGTGTTTTTTATGTATTCGTTTTACTACAGAAACGTGTCGCATTTATTACAATGAACGATTGACAATATTGCAGATTCCATACGACAAATTCACCCCAGCTTTGGATATGGCGGAACTTGGTTTCAAAATCTGGTCACCTGAAGTTGACGGAACTACCATCAAGTACTACACCAAGGCTCAATACTTCGTGTCTGCTGGTAATTAATTTATATAAATAAATATAATGTACTAAATAGCTTTATAGACATCAAGCGTTCATATCGTGGTATGTCGATAAAAATTATTAGCTATTCCGGAATGTACCCTATGCTTGTGCCAGCCAAATTTCATTCAGATCCATCCAGCCATTTTGGCGTGATTGAGTAACAGACATCCAAACATCGTAACTTTCGCATTTATAATATTAGTTCGTTTTAAAAATCAAATTCATTAATTGTTATTAGATGCTGCCACCCGTATAGCCTACGCAAAGCCTGATAAGGACCTAATCAGGGCCGATTACGTAGCTGTAGAAGGTTTTAATGGTGAGCTGGTGCAAATCGGCAAAGACTTCAGCAACCTGGACAGTATCTTCACTAAGCAAGCCTGCATCCCTTGGATGGGTAAGTTTGCATATCGTACGCTTAATAAAAAAGAGGTCTTACTTAAAAAAGAAAGGTGTTTCCATCTTGAAAATTTTGTTTCAATAACAAGGTCCAATTTTGAAATATTATCTTTTATGAGTTAGTTCTGTTTTCAATTAAATGTACGATTATTTAAAATTATCGTTAGGTTTTTTTATGGACTAATAAATGTCGATTTTTTTGAATTTTCTCTACGTAAAATAAAAACCTTCTCTGGAACGAATACTTCAAGACCTAAATTAGCCAAATCTTTAAAGGCATTGTTATACAACGAAAAGTGGCATTGATTTTATATAGAAGACTAGCGGACCGAAAACTAAATTTCATCGAAATCGTTAGGGCCGTTTCCGAGATCAGATGCTTTTTAAAGCAATCAGCGCCATCTGCTGATCTGTGAATCTAAACCATCCAGGGCGCCACTCAAACGCACATAGAAAAATTAATTTAAATCGGCCAAGCCGTTTAGGAGGAGTTCACTTACATATACACGTACAGCAGAATTATCTATATAAAGATTATCTCATCATGTAGACCTCCTTGGGAGTATGGCTGCCTCGCAAAAGGAGTAGACTATTTAGTTCCTGTTTGCACCATAGCCTGGACCAAGGCGCGAGCAAACAAGCAGACGGATTGCCTGATGGTGAGCGATCAACGCCGCCCATGGACACCCGCAACACTAAAGAAGTTACGAGTGCGTTGCCGGCCTTTTAGAGTTAATGGTTTCGGATATTTAAGGATTGGGAAGGGATGGGGGAGGGGGAGGGATTGTGCTTTCGGTAACCTCACTCAGACAGCAAAACTCAATGCTGTGGTTGTTTCACGCCGGTTTTCTGGAGGCCGTGGTATCACTCCGGTCGAGCCGACCCTTTCTTGCCGAAGCTTGGCTCTCCCACACTTTATAATATTGAATTCATTATGAACCATGATAACAAAAAGTTGCAAAGTGATTCTTATAGCTAATAATATGCATGTCTGTTCCAGGTCTCCACTACTACTACGACATGAGCTCATCCCTGGAATGCAGTGCTTCCACCATTTTGACCTGGTTCCCATTGTACGAAAAGAAAGCGCTTATTGGAATGGGCTTCTTGGTTCCTGGTACTCTGACCCTAGCTAAGGGAGACAACGACAACTTTGAACACCCGAAGAAAAGCGATGTTGAGGTAAGCACTCATACAATAAAAATCTTCTTCTAAATCTTAAACCTATTTAGATATCAAATTTCAACCAAATCGGTCCATTTGTTTTGAATAAAAGAATAACAAACATTCATACTTATATTCTCACAAACTTTCACATTTATAATATTAGTAGGATATCACATATTTAATAAAATTACTCTAAAATTACATTTTTAATTATTACTATAAAATAAAATATAAAAATAGTAGCCAGCCGGTAGCGGGAGCAAGGTCTAAGCTACCGGTGGTGGTTAGGGCTCTAGAGACAAAAACCTCCTCATAATACGTATCGTTTCAAGGAGGACTGCCTTCTGTATAAGGCCCTTGATCCATCCTCCTAACGTCAGCCTCTTGAGTTGCTTGTCGAGGCTTTCGGGAACTAACTCATTTGCCGACACAACTATACGCATCGGCACAATGATACCACTTTCCACATGTCAACAACCTCGTGAGCGTTCAAGCCTCAAGCTCTCAATATTTTAATTGTTTATCTTCCTCAGCTTTCACGAGGTTTAGAGATTATTATTATTATTATACTTGAACGCACTAACAGCTTAACTCACTAGATTTTTGTCCAGTGTGTTTTTAAAATAAAAGAATATATTGTTTATTTATTTATTTATTGTTAAACATACACACATATTGTGGGTGCTTTTGTTACATTTTCTGGGAGTATATTCCATTACGTGACCATTGACCACCCTATTCGGTAGGAATTGTATCAAGGGATTCAGTTTTGAGGATGTTTTCCATAGTTTTAATGATAACTCAAATTGAAATTTTGTTTCAGATGATCGTCAACTCAGGTCCTCAGTGCTTGTACGATATGGTGGGCGAAAGTGGTGTCATCACCTTGCATACTTACTTCATTGAAACCCCTCGTCAAGTACTTTGTCTGTAAAACAACTTTCAATTCAAAAGAACACATTTCAGTCCACTTAAAATTCAATTCCACATGTTTTTTTAATACAAATTGTTATGAAGAAATCAGATTACTAAAATAATTAAAGCAAGATCATAAAATGTTCAATAAGTATTTTTATTTCTGTAACGCTTAATAATGTATATAATTCCCCAAAAAGGATGGTAGGGATACCATATTTACAATATAAGTAAATGTATGTCGCAATCATCTGGTTGAATCTCCTTTTTGATTGAATAACGTTATTTTAATGGTCTTTAAGTCTTCTAACGTTATGCTAAAATAGTCATTAGGATTAAGGTTAAAAACAAATTAGTCTTTAACATGATTATGCCAACATAAAATAATTATATGCCTAAAATAATATGCCAAAGTATTATAATAATATGCCAAAACAAATTGTGCTAAAGTATAATTTAGGACAAAGAACATTATGCGAAAAAAGGGATCCCTGGTTTTGGTGATTACTAGCGCCGCAGTGGGAAAAAATGAACTAAATTTGAATTAGCTGACTGTTTTTTTATGTCCGCGCTGCCGCTGTTCAAAAGTTGGACGTTTTATGAAGCTTATTCAATCAACTTTAGGCCTAGTCATACAATTGAATAGCGTTATTCAATGAACGAGCTAGTGATTCAATGAAAAAGGAAATTTAATCAGACGACTGCGACATATAATTCACCCAATTTTACGGCATTTTAAAATTACGGCAGTAGCAAAATCATTCCTCTCCCCAGAGAGGGGTGATTTTTCTACTGCCGTGTTTCGGACACAATTCCAGAGTAGATATAATTATTAAAAAATATCTACATCAGGAAAGGTTGACTGGTGTGAATATGGGTCTACCTTTTAAAGCAGAACTTTTTCGTCATAACTTTATTTTGTACTAGCTACTCTTACGCGGTTTCACCCGCTGTTCGGCTCCATTTGATGGTAGCGTGATGTTTTATAGCATAAAGCACTTAAGAACATTGCAACTATCTATCAGTGAAAGAATTTTGGCAATCCGACTAGCGGTTCCAAAGATTACCCCCTACATACAAACTTATAAATTTTACCTCTTTATAATATTAGTATAGATAACAACGCATAGCATAATCTTCATTTCGCAGCAAATTGTTTGGCATACACTCACTACCTATCATAAATTCGAAAATCATAATTTTGTTAGTCCGAATCATCTTGAAGCATAAATATGTCCATAATAATTGAATAGCAGAACCATCATATCGCAGAAAAAACATTTATTGCTACATTTTTGTGATCAGGCGCTAATGAAATCATTTATTTTTAGTGGGAGATAGTTATTAGGTAGTAGTAGTAGTAAAACCATTTTAGTGACATCCCTGGAACTCAAAATTTTGTTGAATCGTGGCATATAGCGCAAACTATGTGAGATTCTATCTATACTAATATTATAAAGAGGTAAAATTTGTAAGTTTGCACGAAGGGGGTAATCTTTGGAACCGGTGGTCGGATTGCCAAAATTATTCACTCACTCACTGATAGATAGCTACAATGTTCCTGAGTGTTATAGGCTATAAAACATCACGCTACAATCAAATGGAGCTGAGCAGCGGATGAAACCGCGCGAGAGTAGCTAGTGATCTTATATTTTTTAACCGTATAAAAAAATATAAGGTTCTTACTTATACATATACAAATTTGTACAAATCAAGACCCCAATGATATTGATTGTTAAAGAATGTTTTTTATTAAGTATTATGAAAATCAATTGGTTACTATTTCCTAAACAACATGTACATTAATAAGGAGCACTTAACACTTGAATAAATAAGCCTATAACTACTTACACATTTTCCATTTCAGGTACACATGTACCCACATTCGTATTTAATTTACAAACTAATTTTAATTTATTGAAAGTTATATAGTAGTGTTACTAGGTTCCGCCAGCGGCTTCGTCCGCATTATCCGGATTAAAACTACCCTACTTGCATGTTATGCCATACGGTAGGTATAAAAATCTATCACTGTATAAATTTTCATCAAAATCCATTTTTTTTATGGGATAAGTCAGCAAACTAGCAGACGGATTACCTGATGGTAAGCAATCGGCGCCGCCCATGAACACCCGCAACACCAAAGGATTTACGAGTGCGTTGCCGACCTTTTGGGGATAGGGGTTGCGAATAAAAGGATTGGGAAGGGATAGGGGAAGGGGAGGGATTGGGCCTCCGGTAACCTCACTCACACGGCGAAACACAACGCTGTGGGTTGTTAACATGAAAGAGTAACAAACATCCTACCACAAACCTACTTACCGAATCTAGTAAAAAAATTTCGTGTTTGTGTGTGTCGAGTGTCCATGGGCGGTACCGATTAAATACCATCTGCTCGTTTGCAAAATAGAAAAGCAATTAGCACTTTTTTTTTCAAAGTCAAAGGATTAATTTGCTCTCGAGTACTTTACGTGATAGGACGGCAAATGGACGCACCCCGACCAGAACCAGACCCGAGCGTATGGTGCGTAGCGTTTCGGACACGCCTTAAAGAGCCAATAGACCACTACAGATAGAACCCAACAGCCTACGTTCAGCCGGGGTTGCAGGGCAAGCGTAATAAATTACCACCGCGTCTGAGGCCTAGGGCAGAAGAAAGTGAAAAAAACGGAGTGGTTTTAAGTAAGTATTAAGGGTCTGACACTCCCTTTTGCCTTACCCTGGGAGAGACAAATAAATTGATGGAAAACATCTCTCTCTTAGTCCCGATTTAAGTCCGTTACTAACTGATCAACATCCTCAACCCACAACTGATGGGATGACTGTAGGTCATCTGCTGACTACGCACACCGAAATATACGTCTCTGAAACTCAAAGTACTTTGGTGATTTAATTATTAAGTTATTGTAAATTAAGTTTTTGGAATCAAGCAAGGTGATTGACACATTCGAGAGTAACAGAATTTTAAGTGTGGGAGAGCCAAGCTTCGGCACGAATGGGTAGGCTCGACGGGAGTGATACTACGGCCTCCCCCCCCACCACCCCCAATCCCTAAATCTCCAAATCCCTAATGCCCAAAAGGGCGGCAACGCGCCCGTAACTCCTCTCGTAATCCGTCGGCTCTTCTGCCGATCTATTACATAAAAAAAAAGAAAATAAGTCGAAATTGAGACAGATGGGACTTATGTGACAACACGGACATGCGCTTTACACCATAATTACAGAGCGGTTATGAGTTTAAAAGCCTATTTTTGATGTGACTAACACCAAAATATCATCAGAATAATATCAAATCTACACCCAGACCCAAGACAACAAGTTGAAAATCACACAAAGAATTCTTCTTCTTCGGCGCTGATATCAAAACCGCGAGATCTTGCGCATCAGATGGTTGTCCAACGACTCCGCCAATGTGACTGTTCAGGTTATTGTGGAAATTAATTGGAGAATATGTATATCGACAACTGTGCAAATATAATGATTTAGACGAACATAATAATATATTAGTACATACATACCGTACCATTAATACATAAAGCACATTTTTAATCTCTACAAACATTATTTTCTTTGTTTTTATATACCTATTGTACACTTTGTTACATACCCTTTTTTTAAATAGTATAATTTAGATTGTCACTACAATTTTTTTCAGGAATCTCAATCTGGAACCCCAATTATAAGAAACAACTCCGAAAATAATCAATCGATTTCATTAAAAAGGCCCTAAAGTATACATATAAAAACTTACATGTGATCCAAAATTTTATTAATAAAATAACATAAAAAAATCGCAATTTTTGCACAAATATTATTTTTGGTACCTAAAATGGATCAAGAGCAATGATATAACATTGATCAAGAAGCACCAAATTCTATTTAGATTTTCGGTCTTTCTTTGAGTTCTTCTTACTCCAAAATAGTAAGTCGTCATCCAAAATACATTATTTCATACTAGACTACTTTTATTTGCATCTCTTTAGCTTTAGGTATTTTTCAACCCCACGTTCGGCACTCCGCACCCTTCATAATCGCCCCCGAAGGGTAGGCAGAGGCCGCGCGCTTCCCGCTCAGTAAATAGTAGTAAATCCAAAAACACGCTTTGTTGATTCAGAGATTATGGTTTTTCTAATTTTAAATTGTAATAACAAAATAATTATGATACATCTATAAGTGCCAAAGACTCTAATAACCATATTTTGGTAGCGTACCGTGCGCCTCAAAGAGCCAATAGACCACCACAGTCGGGGCCCTATAGGGCTGCTGTTCAACCGGGGTTGCGGAACAAGCGCAATAAGGCACCGCGGCCTCGGCCTAGAGCAGGTGAAGGAAGCAGGGTCAGTAAGAGTCTCACACTCCCTCGCGCCCCACCCTGGGCGGAAGAAATCATTTGATGATTTTACACCATTATTACACTTATGGGCGACTTATAACTATATGATGTGCGATGCAGGCACAAGCATCGGCATTTGAGCTGCAAGTACCTGGGGTGCAGCACACGTAGCTCTGTGACGTTCCATGCTATACAAAATATGATCTGGTCTGCGCCGTATCGCCTACCTCTCATATTACACCTAGCCTAAGCAAGTGATGTTTGTTTTTGAACCTTCGGCACGAATGGTGTAACTCCTGATAGCTTAGCAGTTCGGATAATAAATTTGTGTAAGGGTTGCCACGCTCGACGCGACGCGATATAAAATATGATATAATATAATAGGTTTTATGAAATATTTGTAATAATTACCCATTAGTTAGATCCGTACAGAACGTCCGATCGCGGAGACTTAGTAAGTAATAGGGTATTTAACCCATTGGAGATGTACCCATAAAAATGAGACGATGAATAACAAATTTTATGTATACTTCAATTTTGTTCTATTGCTATAGGCTGTTTTTTATCAACACAGCATGCGGGCGGAGCTGCTGGCGGAAGATAGTCTCCAATATAATAATTCTTATCTAATAACTCACAAAAGTCTGCCAACGCAGTTTTAGCTTAACTCCTTTAATATCCGAAACCCTTATCCCTAAAATCCCTTTTTTTGTTGCGGGTATCCACATAGGCGGCGCTGCTTGCTTACCATCAGGTAATCTCATTTGCCGACCTACATATACGATAAAAAAAATTGTTTAGTGAATTCCATATAGCAATAACGACGACATACGTTTGGAACCCCAGCATTTTAACTGCATATGTACTGATTTGGGAAAATTCTAGTGATCGTCAGGTTTTTTAGCTTGGTAAATGACCAAATTAGAATTCTATTGGTAACAATTTTGCTTTCTGTATGTATATCTTTTTTATATGCAATCTTTTTATATGCAAACATCCACCGAGAATTGTTATGAATGAGATGTGAAAGAACTTTTTTAAATGCCATTTATCGTACAATTATTTTATTGCTACGGAACTCTTCATGAGCCAGTCCATGTGGCAAAATGCGAAAAGCATTTTAATTTTTTTTTTTATTTTGCTTAAATGTTGATTCTGTGGCTCTTCCTACTTTTGACAACCTACACCCACATGCCACGGCCTAGAGAATACGTGTGTGTCTATGGGCGTCGCTTACCATGAGGTAATCTGTATGCTCAGCTCAGCTCTGTTAGGGAACTACTCAAATATTGATAGTAGCTACCGTGTGTTTGGGCTCGGTGATGAAAACTTTACAGCTAGATGTGGATGTTGTCAGAAGGGGATGGTGAAGACGATAGCTGATGGGAACTTTCACTCTTAAGAAAGATAATTTGGAAAATGTTTCGGATCAGGGCAGTGTTCTTGAAGTTAATGTGTTCAAACAAACTCTTCAGCTTAACGCCGACTCCACACGTTGGCCCCAATATAGGCCCCAACGCTACTCGTCCAACGTGTGGATCTAGAAAATTGCATTGGCCCCAACGTTCGGGCGAGTATTGGTAACTACCAATGCTCGCCTCGGGACAAATGAAAAAGTTATTGAGTTTATTGAACTTTATCAAGCACATCCAATAATATGGGAAGCATCTCGAAAGGATCATAAAAATAAAAATTTCATAGTTGATGAATGGCGCACCATACAACAAAATATGGGAATCGCGCTCACAGTAGTTTCAATTTCTGTATCGGACATCTTCACATTGGCCCTGACGGAACCACGGACGGAACAGAACTAGTTTATTCACCAACGTGTGTAAGCCTCACCGAATTTGCGCTCCAACGTTGGTGCGAGCGTTGGGGTCAACGTGTGGAGCCGGCCTTACAATATTGTATGAACAAATGTTCAATCCTCTATTCATTTTAACTTTTACTGAAAAACTGTTCTCTTCACTTATATTAACATATCAATAAAAGCCTCCTAAATATAAAAATGTAAATGAAAATTCGCACGGTAAACATTTAATTAACCTTGGTCGTTTTGCAAATATTAGAATGAAAAACAGTGGCGTTTTCATTAAGTGAGCGACTATATATAGGGTCGGTGGAGACCTCAGCTCACACACCAGTCGTGTCGCAGTCGTTGCCACCACAGCTTCAGCCATGATCCGGACAGTTGCTCTTCTTTGCCTGTTGGCACCTGCCTTCATTGGTGAGTTCCATTTTTATTTTATTTTAATTTTATTATTAAAAAACTTTAAGGAATTGATCAAATAAATCTCATCTAATATACATTCTTTATGAGTAGTAAATTGTTATTTTCTTTTTTTTATTGTAGTGGTGATTTTTGAGATTGGTATTGCATTGTGATACACTTATTTTTTTTTTTTATTATTTTGTACGTCATCTTACATTAAAATAAAACATTAAGAACAAGTACCTAATTTATGTCATTTCATTGAATCAATTTCGGGGTTTGACCAAATCGCATTTTAGCAAATCAACATATTTGCTTAGGGAAATGAGAAAAGGTGTGGTTATTTTAACATCCTCCGTGATTTGATGAAATTCCTCAGGGATTTGGCTAAATCCCCGTAAGTTTATAGTTAAAAGTAATAATAAGTACAGAGGCTATTTTTGCATAAGAATTAATTAAATAAGATAAAATTAAAAAAAATACTTTTGTAACATAATCTATCGGACATAAAGAGGTTTTATAATTTCAATTAATTAAAATATTCCCCATATATTTGTTTCAGATGTTTCTGACGCTTTCGAAGTTGGCTTCAGGAGTAAGTAAAACAAATTAATTGTACATAATATTATGGTTGAATCAAAGATTTTGTGAGGTTATACTACTCTTTCCCCAATGGCCCCATTGTGGAAAGAGTATTTTCGTCGTATTTGCAATCTTCGATTCCGCGTAACGCTCAAAAGATATCCCTGTTTACCGCTTGACCGCTCGGTAACATTTCCATACATACATATTTTATGATATAACTAACAACAGCAAAGTAAATATTATTATATATTATTAAATAAATTTAATACAAATAACAGAAGAAACTCATACTCCGAGTCGAATTGGATAACAGTTGTGCCAAACTTGCAACTATAAAAAATTCTTAAATTTGAATATGGAACCATAAACAAATCTTCCGTACCCGATATTTTTTCGACTAATTAAAATAATTAATTAATTAAAATTAAAAAAAAAGTGTAGTTACTTATATAATCTGTCGTCTCCTAGAACAGCCATCACTTTTTAATAACCTGGAAGGCATTCACAGCTAATCAGATACTTTCCAAAGAGATTCAAATATTTTACACGCCGCCATTCATTCTGCCGCCCATCCCCTAAGCTGGCCCAGTTTTACGAAGACAATCTTAATCTACCTCTATTAATTCTGGATTATAAGCAAAAATCCATAAGAGCAGTTTATGTAAAAACAAAAACCTAATAGTTCTGCTAAAAGATTAATTGAGTAAAGTAATATTATATATTTTTTTCAGGGCGGTTCGGGTTAAACCCGTTTGATAGTGTGTTCATCAATAGTCCTCGTACGAACACCAGTGCCGAAGACCAGGACTGGGTGAATGTGGAGAGACCCTACAGCGCTGAGGGGTATGAAGCACTGCAGATGTGGTGCCCCGCAGACGACTACGTGTTCTGCATTCTTACTGACGAAACTGGTAACACCGCTGGAACCCAAGTCTCGGTACGTAAATGGTTATAATATAATTTTACTCCATCATAGTATCAACCATTTCGAAAGTACTCTCTTAGATAACAATTAAACAATCAGGTTATCCACGTCATTAAAACAATAATTTAGTTTTTAATTGCAATTTCTATAATGAGTAAATTAACTGCTGAATCCTAACGTCACCGCTCCATAGAGAATAGAGACTATCCCACCAACACCCTCGAAGTATTTGCCTCCAGTTTTATCATTAGAAGCACAAAGGAGCAAAATTATTTAGCGGAGCCTTTATTGTCTAAAATTTATGATTCATATATCCATTGCAGGTACGTGTTGACACATTCACTCCTGCCTACGATATGGAAGAACTTGGTTTCAAAAACTGGTCAGCCGATGTAAACGGAGTTACCATTGAGTACTACACCAAGGCTCAGTACTTCGTGCCTGCTGGTTAGTGGTTCCTATTTGTTCGTTATCTTAAGGTTCATAATAACACTAATATCGTCAGAGGACGAGGTAACCCAAAGAGAGTATAGTAGTTGTTGAGTCTTTTCCCCCATTATTATCTACCATCTCTATCAAAGTATAATAAAATACATATTAAAATAGTATGCAATAGGAATACTGTTTTATACGAAAATGAAATAATACATAGTTTTTAATTCGATCCACTTAATGTCCCATTAGATGCCGCCGCTCGCAGTGCTTACACAGACCCTGATAAGGCACTCATCAGAAATGACTACGTAACAGTAGAAGGCTTCAAAGACCAGATGGTGAAAGTAGCCAAGTATGAAAGTGACCTCGACAGCGTCTTCACTAAGCAAGCTTGCATCCTCTGGATGGGTAAGTTTTTTCATAAATTATAACAATATGTTTCAGTAACTGACAAACTATGGTAGTAGACTGACCAGTCTTTTGCTTGCTTGACTTGACCCATTTCTTTACAAGAATAATTAAAATTCTTGCATTTTATTATCAGTTTATAACACTGAAAGGCAAAGTTGCCATTCACCATCATCATCAGCCGAAAGACGTCCACTGCTGAACAAAGGCCGCCTTAATCTTCCACGTAGGACGGCAACTCGCCACCAGCATCCATTAGCTCTTTTTTTTTGTGAGGGGAAAATCATCAAATGACTTCTCCTGCCCAGGGCCGGGCAGGAGGGAGTGTCAGACTCTTACTTACTAAAAACCCCCTGTTCCTTCTCCTGCTCTGTGCCGAGGTCGCGGTGCCTCATTGCGCTTACCCCGCAACCATCCATTGGCTTCCTGCGACCATGACGATCTTGTGGGTCCGCCTAGCGGAAGGCCTGCCAACGCTATATCTTCCGGTCCTCGGTCGCCACTCGAATATTTTTCGGACCCATCGGCTTTGGAAGAACATTGGAATTAAGCATTGATAGTCTAAAATATGTTCTAGGTCTCCACTACTACTACGACATGACCGAAGAATTGGAATGCAGTTCCAACTCCATATTCACCTGGTTCCCCTTATACATTGACGGTGAACTCAACGGCATGGGATTCATGGTGCTGGGAACAGTTACCTTACCTGAAGGAGTCAAGGACAATTATGAACATCCGACTAAGGGCGACGTTCAGGTAAACTTTAATAAAACTTTTTTTGAGTTAGTAAGTAAAAAATATTCCTATATGTATTTTAAAAATATTTTTTGTCACTACCACAGAAAATTGTGACATCGGGCCCCGAGTGCTTGTACGAAGATGTTGAGAAGAACGGCGTCACTACTATGCACATTTACTTCACAGAACACCCCCGTAGAATATTCTGTTAGTTTTAATAAATAAATTCGAACAAATTTATTTCTTACACATGCTGTTACTAGCTGAATATGGACGAAGCACTTCTTAGTTGAATGTATGAAATGGATCTAAAATTGTACCTGTATTCCGCAATGTTAATAAATAATTATGTTGCAAAAATACTTTTGTAGTTTAATTTCTTTCTTTCTGGACTTTTGTTCAGCTGTGGGACACAGTGTTGGTCCTGGCCGGGCTACATGAATTGACGTATGAACAAACTACCGAGGAATTCATGGTAACTTATATATAGGATAAGGATTAGCGACGAAATTGCTTAATTATACATACATGATATCGTCACTGGAAGCGAAGGCGCCCGCGCGCGTCTACAGTTTGCGCGCAGACGCGCGTCGCCCGGGCGAAGATCCTCTGCCAAATTAGCGCCTCAAAGAGCCAATAGACCACCACAGACGGGGCCCAATAGGGCTGATGTTCAGTCGGGGTTGCGGGGTAAGCGCAATGAGGCACCGCGACCTCGGCCCAGAGCAGGAGAAGGAACAGGGGGGTTTTTAGTCAGTAAAAGTCTGACACTCCCTCCCGCCTGGCCCTGGGCGGGAGAAGTCATTTCATGATTTTACCCTCACAAAAAAAAAAGATATCGTCAGTTTCTTCCTTCTTGCATTGCCTAACTCAGAAGAGACGAAAAAGTGTGTCGATCTATACAATAAATACTCGCAACACCAGAAGAGTGCGTTTTTTTGAGTGAGAAGAGTGTTTTGGGAATTAAGAATTTGCAGATTTAGGAATTGGGGAGGAATTTGACCTCTAACCTCACTCACACGCCAAAATATAACGCTGTGGTTGTTTCACGCTGGTTTTCTATGAGGCGAGGTATCACTCCGGTTGAGCCGACCCATTCCTCCCGGAGCATGGCTCTCCGACACTTAAATTTTCTACATAAAAAATATTTGATACTAGCTGTGCCCCGCGGTTTCACCCGCGTTTTTTTCGATTTCGCGGAAATACCGACATCAAATATTGCCTCCCTCAATAAATGGACTATTGAATATTTAAACAGTTTTCATAATTATCAGATCAGTATTTCCAGATAACCGCCTTCATAACAAACAACTAAACTTTTCAGGTTTATAATATTAAGAAAAATATAGATTCAGTTAAATTGTATAAGTCAAGTAAGCAATAGCTGTTTATCTGTTCGACATTCAGCCAGAATAAGAAATACGACTACAGGCGGGAGTGTCCGTCCACTTTAAACCGGGTTAAAATATTATTTGAAAGTACTTCTGAGTAAATTATATTTTTCATTTTATTTTCTTGTTGCAGAAGAATAGATTGATTGTTTCCGCAACCTGATCTTGACAACGCGACATATAGTTGGCCGTGCAAAAAACAGTCTTGCTGTAAATCTAATATTACGTATTTAAATGTTTGACCCTGTGCTTTATATATTTGTTACGGCAAAAGATAATTTTATTGGCAATGGGACTCTTTTAAAATGTAAAGGCAAATCATTTGGAATCATTAGGATCCGAGGTGTAAATACTGTTTGACCAAACGCTGGACCAGTCAGAGCTGTTGAAACGATCATGTTATTGCGAAGAAATTTAACCTGAAGTCGAGTCCCGTTACATAAATTTTGGTGGCTTAAGATTTCTAAGTAAAATAATAATTGGGGCACCAATTTTTTACTTGAGAGAATGTGATGGGATGCCCCTCGGGTTTAAAGAATTAAGAAATTCCTATAGATAATGGACTGCATATTCTTGATCATATTGTTACGTGCCTGACGTCACGTTCCTGACTATGCGGGCTTGGGTTACGGGATTGGATGAAATGAAACACTAATACCGGTTTTCAGACTTTCTATTGCACTTAAGTTACAGCGTCCACGGAGTTAAGTTATCGGCGTTCCTCTCCAGCAGAGTCCGGCCGACTGACACAACTTTGCCGTTCACGCTGACTTAACTCACTTAACTGACTGCACTTCACTATTTCACTGCACTTCACTATTTCACTCACTTTTCTTCTTTCTCACTTCTTCCTTTTCTTCCGAATCGCTTTAGACTTAGAACTCAACTGCCAGCGGTGAGCCGCAGTTCCGCTTATATACCCCCGGTCAGGTTCTAGAACATTCAATTTCGTTATTCTTTTTGAGCGTCATGCCTCCAGAATCTTCCAATAATTTCGTTATTCATTTTTATTTATTCTTCTTCTCGCTCCTTAATTTTTCATCACTTTCACTCAAATATTCCAGAAAGTTCGACAAAACTTCCATCAACTAAAAAACTTCATGTTTACGGCGGGACTCGAACTCGGGGTCTCTGTGGTGTAATCCACACGCCTTACCGATTACACCAACTCGTGTTGACAATTCAAGACGAAATTTACAATCTCTAGGCAACGTTTGACAACCATCCATTGACGTCATGATGTCAAAGAGTTTTCTGTCACACTGCCCCCCTCTTAGATTCGCTCGTCCCGAGCATCGTTGCTGCCGTAATACCTCGCCAACCTGTCTATATGGACAACTTTCAAAGGGCTCCTTGAAGACTTCCGAATTCTGTAAGTAATGTCATTGATCTTCGTGACTATCTCGTAAGGACCTTCCCAACTCGGTTGCAGCTTTGGAGATTTTCCCTTCCTTCTGACTGGATTATGAAGCCAGACCAATGACCCCTCTTCAAACCCAACAGAATTGGCTCGTCGATCATAGCGCGTCTTTGCGCGATCACTAGCTTGAAGACCGGCCTCCCTGATCTGCTCATAAATGTCCAACATTTTTGCCCTTAACTCGCTTATGTAATCGCTAAACTCGGTGCGAGAATCACCAGGTGGACAGCCCGATACAAGATCTGCCGGTAATCTCAATTCCCTTCCAAAATTTGCAAATGCAGGCGTCTTTGCGGTACTTTCATGTACAGCAGTCCGATAGGCAAGCAAGAAGAGAGGTATGTAAGTGTCCCAATCTCTCTGATGGCTGTCAACCACCTTTGCTAAGTGTCGCTCCAATGTTTGGTTGAAGCGTTCGACCATTCCATCTGACTGTGGATGATAAGGGGTCGTTCGAGTCTTATGGATTCCCAAAAGTTTACAAGTTTCCTGGAAAACTTGGGATTCAAAGTTCCGTCCTTGATCACTGTGCATCTCCAAGGGCACTCCGAATCGGGTGAATACCTCGTTTACCAACTTCGTGGCTACAGTTACTGCCTCTTGATTCGGTATGGCAAAGACCTCCGGCCATTTTGTAAAATAATCCATAACCACTAAAACGTAGCGATTGCCCGAATCAGTGATTGGAAATGGTCCAGCGATGTCTAAGGCTATTCTCTCCCAAGGCATACCAACATTGTAGATTTTCATCGCCCCTCTGCTTCTTGTTTGTGGACCCTTGACAGCTGCACAACTAGTGCATTTCCGGCACCAATCTTCGACGTCATATTTGCAATGCAACCAATAAAACCTCTCCTTGATCTTCACCAAAGTCCTCCTAATTCCCAAATGTCCTCCAGAAGATCCATCATGGAACGCTTTTAATACATCCCTTATTTTTGAACGAGGCACCACCAATTGCAAATGCTCGTCCTTGCCGTTTGTTGATTCCCATTTCCTGCACAGAAGTCCGTTATGCAGCGTGAGGCTTTTCCACTGTGCCCATAAACCTTTCGTTACCGCGCTATATTGGGCGACGTCACTCCAACTTGGCTTGTTACCACTTCGTAGCCACTCCAGTATTGGTTTGATATCTGCATCTCTTTCCTGTTCTAATTTCATCGCATCATCTCCCCATGCCTCGTCAACAGTATCAGTCCTTATCACCTTAAGAAAAGCAGTTTCCTTCTTGGCACAATGCTTGCAATCTTCCACGCATGGGCGTCTCGATAATGCATCTGCGTTGCCATGAATTCTTCCGCCGCGATGTTCGATTTCAAAGTCAAATTCCTGAAGTTGTTCCAACCATCTGGCTACTTGGCCTTCGGGATCCTTAAACTGAAGCAGCCATTTCAAAGCAGCGTGATCAGTTCTGATCAAAAATTTCCGTCCCAGTAAATACTTCTTGAAATGGTGCAGAGTTTTGACTACGGCCAGCAATTCCCTCCTGGTCACGCAATAATTCTTCTCCGGCTTGGATAGTGACTTGCTGAAGTAAGCAATAACCTTCTCCTGCTCACCATCGCGTTGTGAAAGGACACCTCCTATTCCAATATTGCTGGCATCCGTATCAACTACGAATATTCCTTTCGCGCTGGGGTATCCGAGAATTGGTGTGTTACAAAGCCGTTCTTTTAGTTCTCGAAAGGCTTGCTCACAATCCTCGTCCCAGATAAAGGCACGTTTCTCCTCTGTCAATCGATGCAAAGGCTTGGCAATGTCCGAGAATCCTTTCACAAACCGCCGATAATACGAGCACAATCCAAGAAATGCCCGAACTTGCGTTTTGTCTTTAGGTGTTGGCCATTCCTTAACAGCGGCAGTCTTGGCTGGATCAGTCTCAATTCCTCTCTCAGAAATAACATGTCCTAGATAATTCACTTCGCGCTTGAAGAAAGAGCATTTCTTTGGACTCAACTTTAAATTTGCTCCACGCAGCTTATCGAGTACCTTTTCCAATTTCCTTAGATGATCGTCAAAATCCCGTCCAACAATGATGATGTCATCGAGGTAAACTAGGCAGGTTTCGCCCAGCAGTCCCGCCAGCACCTGTTCCATCAAACGCTCAAAGGTTGCCGGTGCATTGCATAATCCAAATGGCATCACCTTAAATTGCCAGAGTCCCTTCCCAGTTGAGAATGCGGTCTTTTCCTTGTCCTTGGGATCCAAATCCACCTGCCAATAGTCGCTTTTCAGATCGAGCGTTGAAAACCATTTCATGCCACTCAGTGTGTCAAGTGTGTCATCGATTCTTGGTAACGGGTAGCTATCCTTCTTGGTTACATCATTCAATCGTCGATAGTCTACGCAAAACCTCGTTGAACCATCTTTCTTCTTGACAAGCACGACAGGTGAACACCAAGGGCTAGAAGAGGGCTCTATCACGTCATTTTTCCTCATATCGTCAATCATTTCTTCAACCTCTTTCTCACGAGCGAATGGTATGCGTCTGGGCCTTTGACGAATTGGCATTGTATCACCTGTGTTTATTTTATGCTTCACTAAACCAGTTCGGCCAATATCACCATCGCTTCTTGAAAACACATCAGAGAATCGAAGAAGTAAATTTCTAGCTTTCATAGTCTCCACTTTTGTCAGACTTTTGTTTTCGTCTAAGATTTTCGTTACAAAGTCTATTCCCGTACTGTCCTTCTTCACAAGATTCTCCGAGCATTTTCTTATCCAGGCCACTTCTTCCAATACGCCCACAGGCTCTCCTTCTTCAATCGTAATTTTTGAATCACTGAAGTTGAATACCGGAATGCGGTTGACATCAGATGACCCCACGACAGTTCTCGCCGGTAGCCATGAGTTTACGTGTTCCGATTTATCAATCACAGCGCACCTTAGAGGTAAACTTCCTTCCCTCCTCCTAGGTAATGCGATTGGTACGAGAGTCTGTGATTTTGGTTCAAGAACAGTTCTTCTTAAACAGCAAACTTTTCCCAGGGTTCCACCCTTCATCGGAATTTCTTCAGTTCCACATAGTAATACTCCAGATTTTAAGTCGATGTTACACTGGTGCCCTTGCAGGAAGTCAAGTCCCAGGATGCAGTCATCCAGAATTTTGGCCACAATAACCTCATGTCGATAAACACGTTCCCCAATTTTGATTGTTACATGCAGTTTTCCACTTATCGGTATGCACTGGCCGGTAGCTGATTTCATTCGTAGGCCAACAATTGGTTTAACGTGTTTCCTGATGTTTTGCCCGAGCAGCCGAACATTTATCACCGTCCTTGAAGCTCCAGTATCTAATGTTAGCTGACTGTTTTTCCCATTTACTTGACCGTCTATCACCAGAGTATTTCCATCGCTAGTTTGCTTGATGTAGATTGTTGGGGTTATTCCACTACCGGCCAGCGCCCACCCCGCAGCCCTGGCTGGATTTAGTTTCCCTGCTGGTCAGAAGTTGAGACCGCCGCGTCCTGGCGGTTCACCTTCTTCGGGCAGTCGCTCCGCATGTGCCCACGCTCTCCGCATCCATAGCACATGAAGTTCCGACGGCGTGGAGGTACCTGCTCCGTTGTCGTCATTTCCCGCAGACGTAAGGTACGGGAGTTACCACGCACGGCTTCCACTTCCAATGCATGGGCCAGAGCTTCTTTCATGTTCTTGTGATGGCCCAGATGAACAGCAGCTCGTACTTCGGGGTCCCGAACACCGTCAATGAATGCTTGGAGAAGCGTGCCTTCAATCATTGATGGAGTCGACCGAAAAGCTCGACGCACAAGTTTCTCGATTTCCACGGACCATTGCTGTAGACTCTCATTAGCACGCTGAGTACGCTCTTTTAATTGCGCTCTGTACACGTGCTCGAGGTGGCTGTCTCCAAAACGTGCCTCAAGTGCGTCGAGGAGGGTACTAAAGCTGAGATCCCCACTTGCGCCGATAGCTTCCAGCACTGAGAGCGCTTGATCACGGAGGGCCAGGGTGAGGGCTGACTGTGCTTCCTTCTGAGTCCAACCATAAGCCTCCATAAGTGTCTCAAACTGTAGCTTGAACGCGGTCCAGGATGTTGTTCCGTCGTAATGGGGAATCTTGAGCCCTTTCGTTGCGCTTGAGGCCGCATTTGGGGCGTCAAAAACGGCTGCAAGACGGCTTCGGCTCTTCAAAGGACTTGGGCTTGTCATTTCCTGCTTGATTTTGGAGATCTCTTCTTCCACTCTCTCCTCTATGGCCATGACGCGATGTTCCAACTTGCCTAACCCTTCCTCCACTTCCTGTACCCGTTCGACAGCCTTTTGCAGTCCCTTCGTGAAATCCTTATGCATCTCTTTCAGCTCCCGTAGCTGCTCCGCCTGACAGTGTGCTTGCTCCCGTAGCTGTTCTGCCTGACAGCGTGCTTGCTCCTCTTGGCGGCGCGCTTGCTCTTCTTGGCGGCGCGCTTGCTCTTCTTGGCGGCGCGCTTGCTCTTCTTTCAGCTCCCGCAGCTGTTCTGCCTGACAGCGCGCTTGCTCTTCTTGGCGGCGCGCTTGCTCTTCTTGGCGGCGCGCTTGCTCTGCCATCATTTGCTGCAGCTGTAGCAGAAGATCCACCTGCACAGGCTTGGCTTCTGCATCGCTGGTTTGAGCTGCAGCACCCTCTTCCCTCACACGCTGCGCTTCTGACATTGAACGGGTACTCACTCCTCTTACGTCCTGCGGCACTAGCGGCATTTTTCTCCAATCCCACTTCTGACACCAAATGTTACGTGCCTGACGTCACGTTCCTGACTATGCGGGCTTGGGTTACGGGATTGGATGAAATGAAACACTAATACCGGTTTTCAGACTTTCTATTGCACTTAAGTTACAGCGTCCACGGAGTTAAGTTATCGGCGTTCCTCTCCAGCAGAGTCCGGCCGACTGACACAACTTTGCCGTTCACGCTGACTTAACTCACTTAACTGACTGCACTTCACTATTTCACTGCACTTCACTATTTCACTCACTTTTCTTCTTTCTCACTTCTTCCTTTTCTTCCGAATCGCTTTAGACTTAGAACTCAACTGCCAGCGGTGAGCCGCAGTTCCGCTTATATACCCCCGGTCAGGTTCTAGAACATTCAATTTCGTTATTCTTTTTGAGCGTCATGCCTCCAGAATCTTCCAATAATTTCGTTATTCATTTTTATTTATTCTTCTTCTCGCTCCTTAATTTTTCATCACTTTCACTCAAATATTCCAGAAAGTTCGACAAAACTTCCATCAACTAAAAAACTTCATGTTTACGGCGGGACTCGAACTCGGGGTCTCTGTGGTGTAATCCACACGCCTTACCGATTACACCAACTCGTGTTGACAATTCAAGACGAAATTTACAATCTCTAGGCAACGTTTGACAACCATCCATTGACGTCATGATGTCAAAGAGTTTTCTGTCACAATATGATTATATCCCCTGGAAGTTAAGTTAAAATTAAATAGTTAATTTCGTCAACACTACTGTTTCTCATCGCCAATATTGCTCTTTAACACTTCCATTGTTAATCTTTATTTTCTATTTCGACGATATCTAGGTAAACTTTTGATATTAAACTCTCAATGCTAGTCACTTTTTCTCCTAAATCTTGATCAATAGGTATTTTATTTTCAAAATGAGGTATTATTCCGTCTCCAATTAAAAGTAACTTCAAAGGAAAATTTGTACTACCTGCTCCCAATGTGCTCTCATGTTCGTTGATAGTTTTAAGGTATGAACAAATTTCCATAATAGAGAACTTTTGAGGCAATTTTTTACAATGTCTACCCTAGTTCTTCTTACTACTATAGGTAAAGTTTGCCGAAAATCCACAGCAAACATGACAGCAATGATTTTATAAAAACCCATGATTTTATCACAGCCTCTAATATCTGTTAGAGCCCTATCTAGGGCCTCCACATAAGCTCTATGAATCATGGTACATTCATCCCAGATTATTAAAATGACGTCTAACAAAACTTTGCCTAAAGGGCCATTTTTACGAATAGAGCACACGCTATCTTTCTGTAACGGAATGGTTAGGGGCAGTTTAAAAGTGGAATGAGCTGTGCGTCCGCCAGCTAATATAGTAGCAGCGATTCCTGATGACGCGACTGCCAAAGCTAGTATTCCCTGACACCTTACTTTTGCTAATATCAAATTAGTAATCAAAGTATTGCCGGTTCCGCCTGGAGCATCAAACAAAATTTTTTCCGTCATTGAAACGAAAACTGTGCGTAACACTATTGCACCAGGTCATGAAATAACGTGGGTTCATTTACAGTAACATACTCATCTAATGCATTTACATCGTATGGCCAACGACATTTCTAAAGGATCCAAATTAAGGTGTGTGTTATTCCTTGGATTTACTTTTCCTTAGAAGAGTTAGTTTAGAAATGTATTTCATATACTCTTCAACATCTTAGAAGTGTGGGAGAGCCTAGCTTCAGCACGAATGGGTTGGCTCGACCGGAGTGATACCACGGCCTCACAGAATACCGACGTAAAACAACCACAGCGTTGTGTTTCGCCGTGTGAGTGAGGTTACCGGAGGTCCAATCCTTCCCCTTCCCCGATCCCTCCCAATCCTTAAATCTCTAAAACCCTAATCCCTAAAAGGTCGGCAACGCACTCGTAACTCCTCCATTGCGGGTGTCCATGGGCGGCGCTGATTACTTACCATCGGGTAATGCGTCTGCTAGTATGTCGACTTATTCCTTAAAAAAAAATCTTATACTTACAATCATCAACAAATATATTTCGAAAAAGATTATTACAGGATTTTATGTTGATAGAAAACTCTATGGTCCATAACTCATTAATAAGGTACCAACTCTTAACATCTTAAACACGTGATAACTTTTAAACGAAATATCCGATTGAGAGGAAATAAGAAGTATTTTACTTCTAAATAAATACTCTTGATAACATAATGCTTAATTTTGATAAAGATTAATATTACGATACATATTAAACGCTTTTTTTTCTTCAGACGATTTACTAATTATTTGAGCACAAAATCGGTTATTGTGATTAAACCATGATAGCTAGATATATGCTCTCGCGGACTTTTTTGTAGGTTTTATTAGAATCTACAAACTCGTAGTACATCATTTTGTTTTATTGTCAATAGTTTTTGCAGCGCACGCAAAAATAGGTTTTCGATTTTACTCCTTTTGTTATAAAATAGCAATTTTATTACGGATCCCTAATTTTGAATTGAACAAAATATAGCCTATAGCCTTCCTCAATAAATGGACTACACAACACTGAAAGAATCATTCAAATCGGACCTGTAGTTCCAGAGATTAGCGCGTTCAAACAAACAAACAAACAAACAAACTCTGCAACTTTATAATATTAGTATAGATTTGTTTTTCGTCGTTCTCTCTCGTTTGCTATTGGTTAGCTATTATGATATTGGTGAGCTTAGCTTAGATAAACCCAGCCTCGGTTGGAATCATTTATATTTTTTTGAATAGTGACTATCGTGACCTTTGTTCTTACTCCGTGATCGTGACACATACTAAATGTATTGAAAACTAGCTCCTGTCCGCGACTTCGTCTACGTGAAATAGTGACTTCCAGCAGATTTTTTGTTTTCATACACGTAGTTCAAACACGCGTGACAATAACATTACAATCTCATCGAAAACCTAATTTTCTAATGATCATCATCATCAACAACAACAGCATCATTGTCATCATCATCATCATCAACAACAGGATCATTGTCATCATCATCATCATCAACAACAACAGCATCATTGTCATCATCATCCTCATCATCAGCAGCATCGAGATTTGCCCGAACAAAGGAACAAAGACAAACAGAAAAAAATCTAAAAACCATTATTTTGGGTTCTATTGCGTAATTATATAAAGTTTGCTAGAAAGGCTTATTTATCTTCCATGTAAGTAAAGACACCGACCTTTTACAATTTTATTATGCGTATTGACTACCTTCTCTCCGCGACATCGTGCGCATGGAATAGTGACTTCTGGCAGATTTTTTTTTACCCACATAGTTCCCAATCTCGTAGGATTTCTCCTTTTCAATTCCAGGGATAATAAAAACTATCCTTTGTCCTTTCTCGAGTTTCGAACTATGTCTGTACTAAATTTTATCCAAATCGGTTCTGTAGTTTAGGTGTAAAGCAGAGACAGACAGACACACAGAGTTCCTTTCGCACTTATACTCGTACCTTTGGATTGAAATAAAATAAACTCAGAATTTTGAGGAAAGCGTTAAGCAACACATTGAAACAACTTAAAAACCGATTAATTACTGATTTACAGCGCGCCACAAAACGTAAGTTTCTAGCAGTCTTCTTCTATTAGGTACTTATAATAAATCTGTAGTGAGTTGAAATATAAAATTGAATAATAATAAAATAAATAATAATAAAATAAAATAAAATTGAATATAAAAGTGAATGAAATATAAAATTAGCTAGTCCAAATTTGAACTGTCTAGTTATCATGGATGATAGACTATCTATAGAATAACTAGCAGGTTATCACCCATAAGTGATCGATACTGATGCCAAAAATGCAGTCAGTCTGTCTGTCTGTATGTTCCTTACAGAAACAAAAACTACTAGATGGATTTTAACAAAACTTGGTACAATTATTCTTTATACTCCTGGGCAGGTTATAGGATACTTTTCATCACGCTAAAAATAATAGGAGGAGAGCAGTGAATGGAAAGGTTGGGAAAACGGGAGAAGTTACTCCCTTTTTTAAGTTTCCGTCGCGTGTGTAATGATATGTAATGGTTAAAATTACATAGTAGTTATATGTAACGGAAATATTTTACATAAAATTATCTAAGAAAATTGTTTTACAGCATATGTCTATCTTTTATGATTAACTCACAATAGCACGTGTAACTCCTGATAGATAGTCGCATGTGAACACTGAATCATGCTGTAAGGATTATTTTTGTGTAACGTTTGCCGCCCTATACACGACGCGGTACAAGATATAATATAATACCTAGTCTAGCCATAAATACTGTAACAAATAAAAATTTTCTATTGCAAATAACATTTATTACTTTTACAGTATGTAAGTTTAATACATAAATATAAAACAATTTAAAACATAAAAAGCTTATTCGAAGTGGTCTCCATTGGCTGCAATACAGTCCTTTAAACGTTGAGGCCAGTTATCAATAGAAGCACGCACTCTTTTCATGGGAAAATTCTTCACTGCCAATCGTATGGATTGTTTTGGGAGTCCAAATTATCATGACGTTTAGAGGAAGGGCTACTCTCTAACATTGACCTGATATTTTATGTAGATTTAAGTGTGGGAGAGACATGCTCTGGGACTGGGAGGAATGGGCCTTGACCGGAGTATATATGGAGATACCTCGGCCTCACAGAAAACCTGCGTAAAACAACCACAGCGTTATATTTCGGCGTGTGAGTGAGGTTAGAGGTCAAATTCCTCCCCAATTCCTAAATCTGCTAATACTTAATTCCCAAAAGGCCGTAACGCACTCTTCTGGTGTTGTGAGTATTTATTGTATAGGTCGACACACTTTTTCGTCTCTGCCGAGTTAGGCAATGCAAGAAGGAAGAAACTGACGATATCATGTATGTATAATTAAGCAATTTCGTCGCTAATCCTTATCCTATATATAAGTTACCATGAATTCCTCGGTAGTTTGTTCATACGTCAATAACATGTAGCCTGGTCAGGATCAACACTGTGTCCCACTCATCATCATCAGCCTATATGTATAAGTGCCCACTGCTGAGCAAATGCCTCTTTTCATATGGAGAAGGTTAGAGCATTAATCGCCGCGCTTGCTCAAAGCGGGTTGGCGATTTCAAACTTATAATTAGAAATTATAAGTCCAGGTTTTCTCACGATGTTTACCTTCACCGTATGTTAGTGGTGTCTAAATAAACAGAAATAATCATAGAAAGTACATATTTAACTCTGAAACTCTGAAAAAGTCACATTGGTACTTGCCAGGTTTCGAACCCACACCCTTATATATGTGTCCCACTGCTGAACAAAAGTTCAGAAAGAAAGAAATCAAAATTAAAAAGATTTTTTTGCAACAGAATTATTTATTAACATTGCGGAATACAGGTACAATTTTAGATCCTTTCCATACATTCAACTTAAGAAGCGCTTCGTCCATATTCAGCTATTAATAGCACGTGTAAGAAATTAATTTGTTTCAATTTATTTATTAGAAACAAATTATTGTACGGGGGTGTTTTGTGAAGTATATGTGCATCGTAGTGACGCCATTTTTCTCAACATCTTCGTACATGCACTCAGGGCCCGTCAACACGATCTTCTGTGATAGTGAAAAAAAAAATATTTGTAAAATATAGGAATATCTTTTACTTAGGTGATGAATGAAGAACACAATGGACCCCTCTACGTACGAGAGTTTGCCATAAGTTAAAGACACACTTGTGTGGCGTGGCGTGTCGCGATAGAACCAAAGACTACAATACCTATATAATATAGGGACTTCTTTCTTGCACACTCACATATACAGATATGAGAGTCTTCTAGCCCAACACGACACGCCACGACACATTAGTATCCTGTGATTAAATGCCACTGTCCAGTCTTTGTTAATATGAAGTTCCGTAGTCATTAATCCAAAAAAAGTTTTATTAAAGTTTACCTTAACGTCGTCCTTAGTCGGATGTTCATAATTGTCCTTGACTCCTTCAGGCAAAGTTACTGTTCCGGGCACCATGAATCCCATGCCGTTGAGCTCACCCTGAATGTATAAGGGGAACCAGGTGAACATGGTGGTGGAACTGCATTCCAATTCTTCGGTCATGTTGTAGTAGTAGTGGCGACCTAGAACATATTTAACATTTCTTAGTATTACCTATGTCCTTAGTGTCCTGTCTGCTTTTGTCTTGAAAAGGAAACTACAAATAAGGGTAGGTAGTTATGTGCGTTCCTTTTTCTTTAGAACAATGATAACGGCAATGTGCAGGCCACGTCGTCGCTCGAAGGACGAACGGCCCATGGGCCCGAAAAGTACTCGAGTGGTGAACAAGGACCAGAAAATGTAGCGTGGGCCTCCCGCTAGGTGGACCGACGACATCGTCAGAGTTGCGGGGAGCTAATGGATGCAGGGGGCGAGTTGCCGTCCTACGTGGAAGATTGAGGCAGCCTTTGTTCAGCAGTGGACGCCTTTCGGCTGATGATGACGGTGAATGGCAACTTTGCCTTTCAGTGTTATAAACTGATAATAAAATGCAGGAATTTTGATTATTCTTGTAAAGAAATGGGTCAAGCCAAGCAAGTAAAAGACGGGTCAGTCTACTACCATAATTTGTCAGTTACTGAAACATATTGTTATAATTTATGAAAAAACTTACCCATCCAAAGGATGCAAGCTTGCTTAGTGAAGACGCTGTCGAGGTCATTTTCATACTTGGCTACTTTCAACATCTGGTCTTTGAAGCCTTCTACTGTTACGTAGTCATTTCTGATGAGTGCATTTGAAGGGTTTGGGTAAGCACTACGAGCGGCCGCATCTAATGGGAAATTAAGTAGATCGGATGAAAAAACTATCCAAAAACGAATAAAACAGTATTTCGAATGCATATAAAACTTCCTCAAAAACCGGCTCTAATCCCATGGCAATTTGGTACATAATTACGCCTTTAACTAAACTGTGACTTTTTCATCACTACTATTCACGAGTGAGCAATAGTTTTTATTGGTTGAATAACGCTACCACTTATGGCAAAATGCTATCCGCAAAAAGCCCAAAAAAACTACTATTTTATTATACTTTGATAGAGATGGTAGATACCTAATGGGGGAAAAGACTCAACAAGCTTTGTCTCGACAAAACATAAAATAACTTAAAGACCACTATACACTCATTGGGTTACCTCGTCCTCTGACGATATTAGTGTTATTATGAACCTTGAGATAACGAACAAATAGGAACCACTAACCAGCAGGCACGAAGTACTGAGCCTTGGTGTAGTACTCAATGGTAACTCCGTTTACATCGGCTGACCAGTCTTTGAAACCAAGTTCTTCCATATCGTAGACAGGAGTGAATGTGTCAACACGTACCTGCAATGGATGTATGAATCAATAAATTCTGCTCCTTTGTGGTTCTAATGATAAAACTGGAGGCGAACACTTCGAGGGTGTTGGTGGGATGGTCTCTATTCTCTATGGAGCGGTGACGTTAGGATTTAGCAGTTTAGTTACTCATTACAAAAATTTCAAAAACACCAACTCATTGTTTCAATGACGTGGATAACCTAATTGTTTGATAGTTATTTAAGAAAGTGGGTACGTTCGAAATGAATTAATACTTTGATGGATTTCTAAGTAACGTTTATCATCACATCACCCTCTGTCGGAAGAAGGATGTGGTGCTTTGTGGTCGATTTAAAATTAAACCTAACAACACCAAGGCAAACTATCTTATACGCTTGGAGTAAGAATATTTACGTACCGAGACTTGCACACCGGCGGTGTTACCAGTTTCGTCAGTAAGAATGCAGAACACGTAGTCGTCTGCGGGGCACCACATCTGCAGGGCTTCATACCCCTCAGCGCTGTAGGGTCTCTCCACAATTACCCAGTCCTGGTCTTCGGCACTGATGTTAGTGCGAGGACTTTTGATGAACACACGATCAAACGGGTTTAACCCGAACCTCCCTGAAAAAAATAATGTTGTTCTTTTACGCTCTGTACCTATTGTCTTCCAGGCGATTAAGAAGTGATAGTTCCACAGGGAGACGATAGATGACATAAATACCTACACATTTTTTAATTTTAATCATCTAATGTCCATGCCACCCTGGTTGAGAGGGAATGTCAGACAGGTTTCCGAAAGGCCGATCAATGTTAAAATCAATTTAATCTCTTGTCAAGTCATTTGATTGGTTGTCTGAATTATCAATAACCAATCAGATGACTTGACTAGAGATTTGACACCTATAGTCAGACTTTTAATTCGATTCCTGATTTGACATTGACCACTGTCATTTTGTGAAATAATGATACCACATATAACAGTGTAGTGATGAACACAAAAATCGATAAACAATCAGTGAATCAGTTTCAGGAAGGCATTCAAAAAATTACGGCTACCGAATGGTCTAAATGTGTATCCCATGTTTTCAAAGAAGAGGAAAAAATGTGTAAGCTAGATATGTTAATTGACAATAAATATCAAAGACACAATTCATAATAAATGTTACATAGAGTAACGGCGATAGCGATAGCGATGACGGCAACAATTTATAAAATGTCTGTTTTATTTGTCATGTTCCTTCATGATCACATTTTTTATTAATTTCAGACACAATTACAAAAGAAAAGTCTCAGATCGTTAATTAATTGTCAAAACTAAATTATCGGTTCAGAAATATTTTATTTCCTGATAAACTTAGTTTACGAGAGTAAATTTATAAACGAGAGGGATCGATTCAGAAATATTCGATTTTCATATCGAATAATTTCGCAACGTCACTATTTATTACGTGTCATAACGTTGCAACACTGAAATTGTCAAATCTGGAATTGAATTAAAATTCCGAATATAGTTAGTTGATTTTAAATTTTAACATTGATGGGCTTTCGAAAACCGGGCATTAATGACTAAATATACATTCAGTAAAAAAAGTATTCGGAATGGATGATTTGTTTATGGTTCCATATTCAAATTTTCGAATTTTTGTTGTTGCTAGATTGGCACAACTGTTTTACATTTCGGCGCGGAGTATGAGTTTCATATGTTATTTATATTAAATACTTTGCTGTTGTTACTTATGGACAAAAAGATCGAACAAGCAGTTGTTAAATTTTACATTGCCAATGGACTTTCGTACCTATTCGAAATCACTGATAATGTTAAAGGAGGCTTCCGGTGAATCCACGTTATCAAAAGCACGTGCTTATGAGTGGTACAAAACATGCAAACGGTCGAAATGTGGTAGAAGATTTGGCTCGCCTGCCAACAACCTCTGCTATTGAAGTAAACACCGCAAAAGTGAGTGTTTTCTTTAAATATCGCGGTGTTGTGCACTTGTTCCTGGAGGGTCAAGCGGTAAATAAAGAATATCATTTGAGCGTTATGTGGAATTGAAGAGAGCAAATACGACGAAAATAGCCCGGTCGTGGAAAGAGAGGTCTTTAATTCGACCATATTATTTAAAAAAATAAAGGGTTATTCAATTCGAACTACTTAGTAGAGTAACTCTCCAGCTTCATAATTTTAGTTTAGTATAGATTAATGTTGTTTACTTACTACTGAAGCCAACTTGGAAAGCGTCCGAAACACCTGAAACAAATAAATAGGTAAAAATTTTATAAATTAAGCAAAACTTCTTTATTTTAGAGAGGTTTTGTTGCAACAGTTATTTTTAAATTTTATCTTATTTAATAAATTCTTATGCAAAAATAGTATGTGTACTTATTGTTTTTTTTAACAAAGTATGAACTGGCTTAAGATATCAAGTTTATTAACACAGTTAAAATGAAGTATTTAGTCAATAATTACAGCATGCGTAAAAAGTAGACGTAAAGATGACATACAAAACTATAAACATCAAGTATGGTTCAAAATTTAGAGTAGAGAAAGATGATCTTTTTAAAGTTTTGGATCGAATATATGTATAAATATTATCAAGAAATGATCTTTGTAAACCCTATTCATTTTTAAATACCTATCCATCAATATAACACACGTTAGGATTGAAATAAAAAAAAACAAAACCCTACTTTACTTGTAAGGGTACCCTCATAAAAAAAAATATTTCCAGTTTTTATATTACTACTTGGTCGGCGTGATTGATATTCATATTGGTGCCAAATTTTAGCTTTCAAGTGCTAACGGTCTAAGCTGAGATTATCTGCGGTGGACTGACAAACAGACAGATAGACAAGGCGAAACTTTAAGGGTTCCTAGTTTACTACGGAACCGTAAAAAAGGAAACTCACCAATGAAGGCAGGTGCCAACAGGCAAAGAAGGGCAACTGTTCGGATCATGGCTGTAGCTGTCAGCATGCTGACTGGTGTGTGAGCTAAGGTCTCCACCGACCCTATATATAGTTGCCCACTTAATGAAAACGCCACTGTTTTTCATTCTAATATTTGCAAAACGACCAAGGTTAATTAAATGTTTACCGTGCAAATTTTCGTTCTTATTTTTATATTTAGGAGGCTTTCATTGATATGTTAATATACGCAAAGAGAAGAGTTTTTCAGTAAAAGTTAAAATGTTTAGATTTGTACATACAATATTATAAAGCTGATCTGATTCGAAACATTTTCAACAAGAATTTTCTTCTGCACTGATACTTCTGTGTCGACACACAAGCCGTCAATGTCGGAATCATCGGGATAATTTTTTTTTCTATAAACCTCGCCTCACACTAGAATTTTCGCCTGTGTCGTGTTACAAACATATAATTTCACGTGCACATGACGTCCAGACCCGAAACAACAATTTTTGGATCACACAAAGAGCCCGGCAACCAGTTGACCGGCCACCACACCAACCGTGCAGTCGAAATTAGATTAGCGTCATCTCAAATATCCGAGCAAACATTTCCCCCATATTTAACAGTATTCTCGCTGCACCGGTTTCTGAAGGCTGTGTATTCCCTGTTTTTTTTGTGATAAGACGGCAAAAGCACAGACATATTACCTGATAGTAAGCAATCAGCGCCGCCCGTACTTATCTGCAACAGTTACGAGTTATCCGGAAGAGTTACGAGTGCATTGCTGACCTTTTAAGGATTTAGGGGTTTGGGAGAGATTGGAGGGGAAGGATTGGGCCTCCGGTAACCTCACCCACACGGCCGATTCGCCAAACGTGTAGTGCGTTGACCGATCTCTTGGTAAAACGAAAGGTTTTGCTATTTCGGTCTAGTCCTAGAAAAAAACTTTTATTTCATTGAACACATTAAGGTTATCAGTGAGAAATCCAAAAGTAACTTTTATGCGCTGACACGAATCTCGAAAGCTACATGGGGCCTCTCTTTTTCCACGCTTAAGACCATCTACGGAACTACCTACCTAGGATGCGTGGGCTACGGGGCACCTGTCTGGGCTGATAGGGTGACAATAGTCTGAGTCTGATTTTGTTTCGGCATTTCTTCTCAGAGTAGTCAGATAGGAAATGCCGGCTTCATCTAGTTTTTCACATATAAATTGACGTGTAAAAGTGCCGTTTTATGGCCTATTTGCAAAAATAAATTCATTGTTTCATTGTTTGTTTCAATAAGTGCGATACGAATACAGAAGATAACCAATTAAATTACTCAAAAACCACATTCATTGAAAAGGTTTCTTCTGGCAATAATATTAAGCATCAATTTGAATTAAAACATAAAACTAAATTAGATAACTTGTTGTCATTGTACAGTCAAAATATTCAGGGCTTATCATCAAAATTCTTAGAAATTGAATTGTTTTTAGAGAAATTCCAATATGATATTATTTGTTTAACTGAACATTGGTTAAAAGATTATCAAGTAGAAACAATTAACTTCAATAACTATTGTGTTGGCAGCAATTATAGCCGCCAAGCAATGATACATGGTGGTAGCCTGATTTTAGTAAAGAACTCAATAAAATATAAAGAAAGACAAGACATTGCCCTGCTGTCAATTGAACACACAATAGAGTTGTCCTGTGTTGAGCTGGATAGGCATATTGTAGTATGTGTTTATAGGCCTCCTAACATACAGAATCTAAATATTTTTCGCTCTGTAATGGAAGATGTACTGCGGAAAACATGTTCTAGTAGTAAATGTACAATAGTATGTGGCGATTTTAATGTTGATCTCTTAGAAAACAATTCTCATTGTACAAACTTGTTAAGTCTCTTTCAATCATTTGATTTGTCTAATGTTTTCCTTGAGCCCACCCGAGTAACATCCACCTCGGCAACTTGTATAGATAATATTTTCTGTAACTGTGATTATTTACAAAGTGAAATTGTAAATAGATTACCATCTGATCACAGTGGGCTCACAGTTAACTTTAATACTATAACAACTGTGCCAAAAAAGGAAATATTGTTTAGACAAATCACGTACAAAAAAATGTATTCATTAAATAATAAGCTAAAACATGAATTATGCAGCCAAGTACAAGACAATAATTCCCGAGTGAGATATATGCTAATTTATTATCCCTTATAAAAATACAATTCGATAAACTATTTCCTTTAAAACGTAAAAATGTTCAGTGTAAATTTGTATTCTGTGACTGGGCTACACCAGGTATTCGTATAAGTAGACACAGGTTATTTGAGCTATACGGCCTGAAACCATTTAATAGTAGCGAGGCTTTTCGCAGACATGTTTCCAAATATTCAAAAATATTTAAAATAGTATGTAAGCATGCTAAGTCGCTCCACATTAGTAATAAAATCAGGACCGCGGAAAACAAAATAAAAGCTACCTGGAATATAATTAATAAAGAAACAGGTAGAAATAAATCACAAAACACTGAATTTAATTTAAAAACCGAAAAGGGATATACTAGTTCAAATTCGTCAGTTGCCCAGGAATTCGAAAGATTCTTTAAAAATATTCCTCTTAAAACTACGGAAACGTTAAAATCATCTCCAGCACTTTCTGTCGAGCTTCTCAGGGGTAACGTCAAAGAATGTCCTTCTGACTTTAGCTTTCAATACACAACCCCCCAGGCAGTAATAAAGGCGTTCAATGAGATCAAAGTAAAGTCAACTGAAGATCTTTGGGGAATGTCTGTTCGAGTGTGCAGGTCGTTTATAGAGACAATTGCGCCGCACTTAACTTTCATTTTTAATAAAAGTGTAGATCAAGGGGTTTTCCCGGATTTAATGAAACATAGTAAAGTAGTTCCATTATTTAAATCAGGTGATAGTACAGAACCTAATAACTATAGGCCGGTCTCTATTTTGCCAGTGCTCAGTAAAGTGTTCGAAAGGTTGATGCTTACTCAAATGCTGCGTCACTTTAACACGAATTGTATTTTCCATGACCATCAATACGGATTCACCAAAGGACGTTGCACTACGGACGCAGGAGTATCACTTATAAAACAAGTTTTCAACTCGTGGGAAAAAGCACAGGATGCCATCGGAATATTTTGCGACCTTTCAAAGGCTGTGAAAAAAAATTCGACTGTGTTGAGCACGAGACGCTGTTACTGAAGCTAGAACACTACGGCATTCGGGGGGTATCCCTAGATTTATTGAAATCATACCTTCAAGAAAGAAAAATTAAAGTACAAGTCAACAAAGTTAACTCACTGGGTGCTAGCGTATCTATGGGCGTACCGCAGGGCTCAATATTAGGTCCTTTTCTATTTTTAGTTTGTTGTAAATGACCTGCCCCATATGTTCCAAAATGAACCGCATATGGTATTATTCGCTGATGACACTTCATTGATTTTTAAAATAAATAGACGAACAAACAAATATGACGAAGTTAATAATGCCTTAATGAAGGTTCAAAATTGGTTTACAATAAACAACTTATTACTAAATGATAAAAAGACTAAATGCATTAGATTTATTTTACCAAATGTTAAAAATAACGTATGTGATGATATATTATTAAATGATCAGAAACTAGAATTTGTAAAAGAGACTACTTTCCTGGGGATCACTGTAGATGAGAAGTTGCAATGGGGGCCCCACATCAGGTCTCTAGCAGGACGATTCAGCTCTGCAGCTTATGCTGTCTGGAAGATCCGTCAGCTAACCGATGTCGGCACGGCAAGACTAGTGTACTTTAGCTACTTTCACAGCATCATGTCGTATGGAATTCTGTTGTGGGGACAGGCATCTGACGTTGAGTCTATCTTTATCTTGCAAAAGCGTGCCGTCAGAGCTATATATAACTTAGGTCGTCGCGAATCTCTCAGAGAAAAGTTTAAAGAGATCAACATTCTGACCGTACCGAGTCAATTTATTTATGAAAACATTATGTATGTTAGGAAAAACCTACACTTATTTGTAAAGGTATCTGACAAACATGATTATCATACTAGACATAGGAATAGATTGAGTCAGCCTTTATTTAGATTGGCAAAAGTGCATAAGTCATTCCTGGGTTTCTGTGTTAAATGTTATAATAAAATCCCAGTTCAAATTCAAAATTTAAATGAAAGCAAATTTAAATTATGTATAAAGAAACATTTATGTAAACTAGCATACTACAAACAAGATAAAAATGCTTGGAGGCTAGCTGGTCCTACTCCACAGGATGTTTAGAGTATTTTTTTTTTTTAATTATTAAATTGTACACTATGTTGTTAATTGTTGATGAACTTCTAAGATTTTGTAAATGTGAGTGCCCTGTAACCTATTATAATTAAGTAAGACTTGTAGAATATAGGTACTTGTGTCGGCTGGGAGCTGTCATGCTCACTCAGAGGTCTCATTGGCGGTGGCACGGGCACTGGATCGTCCAATTCCCTGTAATATGGTTGAGTTGGGCGGTGCTGGTGTACGTGTCATGTTCGTGAACGGGCGCCGCCTATTGGGACTGGTCATCTCCAGGCTGTCTAAATATGTTGCCCTTGAGGTTCACTTCTTTTTCGTACTTTTTGCCTGAACATTAGTGTTACATTGTTCTCACATATCAGAACCGACTAAATGATGTAACAAAGAAATGTATTGTAAAACTGATTGAAAAAGAGTAACCATGGAGTTTCTTGCTCGTTCTTCTCCATAGGAATCTACACTTTGGAACGAGCAAATAGCTTCACTAGAGGACAGACGGACAGACTGACACGCTTAATTTTAAAGCTCTTGTTATATATACTTTTTTCCTTTTTTGCTTGCTTGACGTTCAAAAGTGCCTACTGTGGTCTAATTGAAATAAATGATTTTTGACTTTTTTTGACTTTGACTTACGACGTAAACTTCTTCTAGGCCAACGTTTGGCTTTTATTTTTCTATGTAAGCAGTATGTACACCTGCTCGCGGGATTACTTTCCCGTCGATCTTGAGGTGTGGCGACGTGCTGCTATGTATTACAATGCGAGAAAAAACTTTTCTGCTAACTTTCTAGCACAACGCGATCGAAACAAAATTACAAGATTATTTAAGCCACTTGCGGACGTCTGGGATGAGCTTGTTACTGAATGGCAGTGGAGATGGAAATTGTCTGTCAAGGACCTTTATCAGTTTTTTTCATCCGTAAGAGCGTCTGGAGAAGACATGGTTGGTTGGAGGTGGATCATTGTGTAGCCTAGTTTGTCAGGGGTCATGGCAACTTTAAAAGCAAATTATGTTCATTTATTTATTTTATTATCATTTTATTTGAGACTTCATGCACAAAACACTGTACATAGGTGGACTTAATGCAATAAGCATTCTCTACCAGTCTACCTTTGGGTGATGCAGAGATAATCTAGTGGCAGGTGCAGAAGCAAGCAAATTCAATTGAATATACCAAACATATATATAAAAATATACATAATAAACTTTACATACATACATACTATATATATATACATTATAATACATATTTATAAAGCAGAAGCTCCCGAACTCTCTGCTTGAAAGACAGCCGACTAGTCAAGATCCTGATACGGGGGGGTAGCGCATTCCACAGAAGAAAAGCCTAGTGGAAAAATGAGGAATGGAGAAATTTTGAGTGATGAGTTGGACAGTTGAGAAGACGATTATTAGAAGAGCGAAGATATTTCTTGTGGTTTGCGCATGTGTATTGGAAGTAAGAGGACATATAGCTAGGTGGGCGAGGTGAGTTAAGAAAGGAAAATAAAGTGGATAGCGCCCTTTGCTCCCTGCTGGCGTATGGCCAACCACTTCAATTGCAACCGATGTGCAGAAACATGATCATATTTGCGCAGGTTGAAAATGAAACGAATGCAGTTATTCAGAAGTCGGTCGAGTTTATTGAGGAGAACTGCATTCAGGTCGTAGTAACAAACATCAGCATAATCTATTATGGGGAACAACAAGGCCTGTACAAGCATCGTCTTGGTGACGGGCGGAAGAATTTTTTCACGCGGTAAAGGGCCCGCAGCGATCCGGTTACTTTTTTGCACACGTTAGTGACTTGTGTATGCCAGTTTAAACTCCTGTCAATATGTAAGCCTAGGTCTTTAACATTATTGCTGTAAGGAACGATCATAACGATTTAAACTTGTGACTCCCCATTGTGCCAATGCTCGACCGCGGAACTGCAATACGAGCAGTCGGCCCATCATATACTCTGGAAGTGTAGTCTCTGGCAATACGAAAGTAACATTATGTTAGATAATTTAAATGTCTGAACTGGTGAAGTTTATTATACAGACATTGTAGAATGCAGAACAAATTTCCGTGCATTTAGGCGTTTTTGCCATACCTACTACTGGAAACAACTATAGCAGCTCACACATAGGTCCCATTACAATTACAATACAATTTTTTTTTTTGACACTGTTTATTTTTTTTCTCCTCAAATAATATCTTCTGATTTATTTCGTTGCGGGATCTAAGACAGTCATTCATGTTCCTGGGAAGCGCCGAACTTCAGTGTTCCGGTGTTTTCATGGTTGTGTCTACTATCCCAAATAAAAAAAGACCGATCTCCAGCTGACTTCTGTCATGCTGCCATCCTATTCCGACGTCTTCAACTGCCAGCTTCAATTTTTTTGTATCGCGCATTCATATATTTCTTTCGTCGAGTGATAGGATGGGAACCTTATGCCCGTTTTCACCAACAGCCCCTAAAATTTAAGTGTCTCTTAAGCCAATATAAGGGGCACTTATCGCGAGTTTTGTTTTCACCAACGTGTAAGTGTCACCTATATCATTAGGGGTTCCTTATAATTTAGGGGATGAATTGACGACCCCGTAACGTTTAAGTGACACATAGTGTTAGGTTATTTTGCGAATCACCAAACAGTATTTTATCCTACTGAATAAGATAAAAAATAATAAAAATGGATAATAACCACTATTTATTTGAAGATTTTAAGCAATTGAGGATATGGAATTGTTAAGTAGGTAACCGACATTTGTATAGACGACCTCGTATTTATCGTGAAAGATCGAAAGATTTTGAAATATATGATGAAAAAGACTTTTTCATAAGATACAGGTTCCCTGCTCAACCTTACTTGTATTTAAAGAAATAAATCTGTGGCACCGATTAACCAATTACTGTGTGGCCTTAGATTTTATGCAACAGGCAATCAATTAATATCTGTAGCAGATCTCAATCCCATCAGTGTATCTACTTGCAGTAGAATTATAAAAAGAGTGTCTGACGCTATCGTGGGTCGTGGCAAAGCGAATTCATACAATTTCCAGACACCGAAGAAAAACAACAAATAGTAAAAGAAGAATTTTACAGAATAGCTCGATTTCCAAATGTTTTAGGATGTATAGACTGTACACACATAAAAATTCAATTATAAGGTTGGGCGTTTAGAGAAACACAGGTCCTTACGAGTAACCATTTATTACTGAATCTCCTATGAAATAATACATGATTTAATAAGATGGATAGACACGCACACATACAGATACGGCAGATCTTTGTGTCATGTTTATTGAGCCTCCAGCGAACACCGTCGTTCGCACACCTATCGTCTTTCTATGATGCCTCTTATAATGATATTCAAAAGTCTTTTAATTGTATTAGATTGATTAACTAGAAACCTTCTTTACATTTATTCATGTGATAAATTATAGGAGGAGATGATGCCGAACTATTCCGGAATAGAAAAGGCAGTATGTCTATTAATATGCAAACAATAAGTAGGTACTGCAAAATTATTAATAACTGATGTGGTGACACGCTAGCCAGGATAAAAAACATTCTTTATCTTCAAGTGAAAAATTTTGACCACGTTTCCTCTTTTCTGCCATTGTAATTAATAAAAATTTGGTATTTTTTGAAAATACACGAAATGATTGAAATGAAACTGTCACTGGATAGTGGCATCAAAATGTCACCGGCACCGCGTCTTTGTAAGCTATGGCATTCAACATGCAGCCAAAAAATAAAAACACAACTTTTTGTTACTAATCTAACATTCACCAGTTCAAGACTCTACTTTTTGAAATAAATTGAAGTTAGAAAAGTTAATTACTTGTTTTAAGGTTTAAAATTCTATTGTTATTTACGAAAATAACAATAGAATTGTCTAATCGATTCATTTATCGATAACTGTTTGCATAGTTCCTCAACACTAAACGTCACCTAATTAGGGGGCTCTTAATTAGGTGACACTTAGGACAGTGAAACAAAATTTAAGTTAGGGGTGATTTGAACGGTCCCCTAAGTTAAGTGGCCCTTACTAAGGTGACTGTTTAGGGGCTGTTGGTGAAAACGGGCATTAGACTCACCCTGACTAAGTGAATGCATATTACTACTCTCTCTCTAAGGATCAGGTTTATACCTGATCCTTCAAACTGCATTTCCAATCCACCTAAGAAATCTGACCATCCCTGAAGATTGTAGCCAAAACCTCCACGGATGGCACGTGCTCACATTTCTTTTCTGTGAGGTCATGTTGACTCATGCTATCACTCCGGTTAAGTGCAAAACACATACGTAGCTATATCAAAACAACAAATGTTTGCACAGCCTGTTAAAATTAAAAACGAAGCATAAATTAATTAATTTTGAGAATAATATTTAAAGAACTTATTGTTCTTTTATGAAATACAAAAAATTTGGTATTTAAATAATTATTAGGTAGATATACTCAGGTGTGAAGACACACCTCCGACAATTTTAGATACTTACTATTTTTGAACATTAACTATCGTGAAACATACAAAATGTATTGAGCATACACCTTTGGAGTTGACTGCGCGACGTTGCCGCGACGCGCACGCTGCTCATGAATAAGAGTCCCGTTGTGACTTGAAATTAGCCGAGCTATCTATTCTCATTTCATTTACGTGCATCGTTTCGCATTTGTTATTAAACAAATTTACAGTTTATCTACTAAGCAAGCACTACTAGTTATAAGCCTACTAGTACTAAGCAAGCACTACTAGTTATAAGCCTACTAGTAGTAAGCCTACTACTAGTTATAATACTAGTTATAAGCCTGCACAGGCGATAGTCTTCTTCAACTTCAACTATGGAGGATAGATGACGTTTCAGCCGAAATGTGTATGTAAATTAAGGGTGGCGCTACTGTAGCAAAAAGGAATTTTTATTGACACCTTTTGTTTTTAATTTAGGAGAGTCATGTTTCGCAAGGAATGGATCTGCTCAACCGGAGTGATACCATACACTACACAGGCCTCACAGAAAACCGGCATGAAACAACCTCAGCGTTGTGTTTCACGTTGTGAGTGAGGTTATCGTCGGCCCTTTCCCTATCCCAAAATCTCCAAATCCCTAACCAAAAGGTCGGCAATGCACTCGTAAGTTCTCCGTTGTTGCGGGTGTTCATGGGCGCCGTCGATTGCTTACCATCAGGTAAACCGTATGCGTTTGCCGGTGTATCACATAAAAAGGACTCAAAAACACAGTAACATCAATTTGTTCGTACAACAGACCGTCGTTTACAAAAACAGAAATATCTAGTGATGTGGCAGGGTAAAGTTGTCGGTGGAACTTTTCGACAATCCAGCAATGATTATTTTCTCAGTAGCAAAGAATTTCTAACCTACTCATTACTCAAAAGGAATTAAAGAAATTCAAATCGTTATTAGCATTTTTATTCGGTAATTTAATTAAGATCTTTCAACATTAACAACAACGAGCGATTCAATTTATCACAATATTTTTAAGATAATTAAAAAGGGGCTCTTTTCGTGTCAAAATTCAAAATAATAATATGTCTCCTGTAAATTTATAAAAGTGTGGTTTTATAGGATAGCTCTTTTTGAAAATTGCCCATTTTGTGTTATCTGCAAAAGTTCAAAATACTTCCATCAGCGGTAATCCTCACTCTGGTCAATCACATTAAAGTGCCCGGCGGGTAAATATCAAAAAAATGTAACAGATATCTTTTCTGAACTAAGAAAGAATTTTTCATTGCTTGGTATTCAAGATTTTATTTAGGAACAAATAAATGATTCTTGCCAGAACTGGGCACCGGTAAGGTTCCTGTAGTAACCATCAGAGGCAATGTTGGCATAATATTGTTTACAACTAATGAAGATCCAACATCTCTTGATCCTTTAGATACGCTTTGCTCACTTTTAGAGAGTTAACTTTGGATCTTTTCACACTTAGTAAACTTAGAAACTTATCGCAAAGTGCCTTTTCCATTTCAATTTTTAAGTTCAAAAATTCTTCGGTGTCTCGCAAGCACTTTTGATAATCTGACTTGATTGTTTGGAACCGAGATTTAAGGGTATGAACTTTTTGTTTCATGTGTTTGTTTAATGCCACAAGAACTTCTATTAAATCTGGATGAGCGTTTTTCGGCGCAGAATCAAGTTCCATCGGCAAAAATCCTTCTATTACTATTGATCCTTTAATTTTTCGTTTCCAATAGAAAAAACCACTTTTTAATTCGTAAATATAGTCTTCTCTTGGCTGGGATAAACATCTTCTTACATTCGCAAAGTATGCAACTTCAGACATGTGTAAGTTACGGCTAAAACCCATCAGTCGATTTGGCGAAAAGCGTCCCTTCCATAGCTGCTCTTTATTGAAAAGATAAACTTCAAATGAATCAGACTGCCACCCAACCATTAGGTAACAAGGATCCCCTTGTATCATCAATTTTGTAACGGTAATTGCTTCGTCTAAATCCATTATTATCAATTTACCATTTCTTATTTTTTTTACAGCAGGGCCGTTTTGATGAACCAACCTAGTCTAATAAAACATTATTCAGTGATTTTGATTTTCCATTTTGTTCCCATTCATATTTTTGTCACTTATTATTTTGACAAGACTGCGTCATTGTGATCTTTTCTATATAGTGCCACAAACTAAAACTTGTTTTTACACGTAGACAGAGAATAGAGGTATTCTATTCTCTGTTCTCTGTCTACTTTTTACACTAGACTTGGAAGTTTTTTATTAATAATTGTACTACATGACATGACGTGATAGATTGGCACACCCTGACTCATTTTTAAAGCTTAAAAAATAGCAAACTTAATTTAAAATCAATACATACTAATTACTAAATGTATTATACATAAAGATAGAGTTTTGTGATAAATGTACATAGTATTAATTACTTTTCCCTTGAAATAACATTGTCCTTTCTGAACGTTACTCAACAGACGTCAGCAAACGTCAGTGTCAGTGTCAAAAAAATCTATAACCTAAAAGATTGTTTACGTTGTGTGGTTGTTATTAAAATTGTGAATAAACGAATAAAAATATCTTTGAAATGAGCAGTAGTGATGAATCGGACCAAAATTATAGCGCCGAAGAGCAGGATGAGGAAAGGGTAAGCCAGGATACAAGTGATATTCATTTTATACCCCACAAAGGTTAATTCATGTCTCAGATTAAATAAAAATACACATTTATTTTCCAGACCGAAATTAGATCACAACTGTCGACGCTATCATTTGAGGAGTTACAAAAACTAAAAGAGAAAATCGGTGCCAAAGTGTACAAAGAAGCGTTGTTTGGCAAGAAAAAAGAGAGTGATGCTCCAAAAATATTTAAGAGGGAAAATAAGAATAGACCACGTGAGATGAGCTCTAAGAAACCTGTCCGTATGTTGCAAGCTATACCAACTGTAAAGAAGAAGGAAATTCGTGATCCAAGGTTTGTTGACTAAATGTTTTAAACTAATCTTCATAATCTAAATAAGACACAAAAACACAAGACATAAAGAATTAAAAAGAAGTTTTTATTACCACCTTAATCCATAACATATCATGTTTTGCCAGAAATTGAAAAAATATCTGTTTATATTGCACTTATAATGCACACAACAGGTTTAGTATTAAAACCGTGCTACCATAGACACTTAAATAGTGTAAATTTCACTTAAAATACGAATTCTGTAGCTTACAAGAGTCTGACTGTGGTACATAGAAAATTATTACTCAATACTTAAACTATTTTTTATGTATGGGAGAGCATGAGAGCATGCTTTCACGCAAATGAGCTGGCTTGACAAGAGTGATACCATGACACAGAATAATGTTTGGCTTGTGTATTGCCATATGACTCAGAATATTGATGTACCAATCCTCTATCCTTAAACTCTTAATATCTCACAGAATGCAATGCTCTTGTAGGAAAGTCAAAGTCAAAATCATTTATTCCAATTAAACCATAAATAGGTACTTTTGAAACGTCAAAATAGAAAAGTAGTCTGTCAGTCTGTTCGTCAGTGAAGCTAGGTGCTCATTCCAAATTGTAGATTCGAATGGAGAAGAACGAGCAAGAAACTCCATTTGTTACTCTTTTTTTTTTTAAATTGTTTTACAATTTCAATAATATAAAATTTATAGTATACATTAGTGTACCCTTATGTGAGAACAATGCAGAGACAAGTTGTTAAAAAAAAGAACAAATGAGGGGACCTATCATAAAATTTTACTCCTTTGTCGTCTCGAACATGGCGCTCACATATGCGTACTCACAATCTTTAAGAGTGCTTCTATATAAACTTTTTGGATATATAAATTAAGGATGCATTATTTTTGAGAATTTTACCTAACTGCTGACTATATTTGAGTATTGTCCAGTGGAGCCGAATCAACATGCTGCCAGGCATTCTTATCCTCAATATAATCTGAAAGTTTGTAGTATGCCTGTCTACACAATTCACGTTTAATATAAGTTTTAAATTTTCGTTCGTTAAGATTCAATACAGTACTTGGAATTTTATTGTAACAATTTACACAGAACCCCATAAAGGATTTCTGTACCTTGGACAGACGGAATCGTGGCACAGCCAGCCTATCTTTGCCTCTTGTATTAAAATTATGTCTATCGCTTCTTTTTTCAAATAATTGAAAATTTTTCCTTACATACATAATATTTTCATATATAAACTGACAAGGCACCGTCAGGATATTTATCGTTTTAAATAGTTCTCTCAGAGATTCGCGACGGGGCAAGTTATATATCGCTCGGATAGCCCGCTTTTGAAGAATAAATATTGATTCTACTTCCGCAGCTCGACCCCACAGCAAAATTCCGTATGACATAATGCTGTGAAAATAGCTAAAATAGACAAGCCTTGCTGTGTTCACGTCTGTGAGCTGTCTTATCTGTCTAACTGCAAAAACAGCAGAGCTTAGTCTCCCCGAAAGCGTCTTTATGTGGGAACCCCATTGAAGTCTTTTGTCTAGTGTGATACCTAGAAACACTGTCTCTTTGACAAATTCTAACTTTTGCCCATTTAAAATTATGCTACAATCATTACTGTGTACGTTGGGCAAGCTAAATTTAATACATTTTGTTTTTTTTCTCGTTAAGTGCTAAATTATTGACTGTAAACCAATTATGAACTTGATGAATGGAGCTGTTTACTTCGTCAAAATTATTAGAACGTCGACCTATTTTAAAAATTAATGATGTATCATCAGCAAACAGCACCATACTTGGCTCAGCTTTAAATAAAAATGGCAAGTCATTAACATACACTAAAAAGAGAAACGGACCCAATATTGAACCCTGTGGAACGCCCATTCTTATCTCAGAGCCCTGTGAGTTATAACCACCCACATGAACTCTCAGCTGCCTATCTTCTAAATATGATTTTAGTAGACGGAGTGCAGTATGTCTAATCCCGTAATGATCTAATTTCAGCAAGAGTGTTTCATGATCAACGCAATCGAACGCTTTTGAGAGGTCGCAAAAAACACCAACAGCATCCTGTGCTTCCTCCCAAGCACCGAGTACTTCCTTTATCAGCGTGACACCGGCGTCAGTTGTACAACGACCTTTAGTGAAACCGTATTGTTGGTGATGGAAGATGGCATGTTTATCAAAGTGATGAAGCATCCGAGATAGCATTAACTTTTCGAACACTTTGCTAAGAACCGGCAGAACAGACACAGGCCTATAGTTGTTTGGTTCCTTAGTGTCACCATTTTTGAATAATGGAATGACTTTACTGTATTTCATTAGGTTTGGGAAGACACCGTCATCTATACTTTTATTGAAAATCAAAACCAGATACGGCGCTAAAGTTCGGATAAGTGATCCGCAGACTTTCACGGATAGTCCCCAAAGGTCCTCAGTTGATTTGACCTTGATTTCTTTAAAAACCTTTATTATCTCTAAAGGATTAGTATAATGAAAACTAAAGTCGCATTCGCATGATTTAACATTTTCTCTAAGCAAAGTTGCCGATAGTCTGGCCGATGATTTTAAATGAGCCGTTGTTTTGACAGGTATATTAGCAAAAAAAGTCTCAAACTCCTGAGCTACATCTGTGCTTGACGAAATCTGTCCCCTCTCTGTGTTTAAACAAAAAGCCGAATGTTTTAATTTATTCCTACCTGTCTCATTCTGTATTATTTTCCACGTAGCCTTTATCTTATCTTCAGCTGATTTTATTTTATTACTGATGAAAAGACGCTTTGCGGTTTTGCATACTATTCTAAATGTCTTTGAGTACAATTTTACATGTTGATGAAAAAGAGGGTCGCAATTGTATGGTTTCATGCCATAAAGTTCAAAAAGTTTATCTCTACTCTTACGAATACCTGCGGTAGCCCAATCGCTAAACTGAAACTTAGCATAGACGTCTTTATATTTCATTGGCAAAATATCTTGAAATTCCCTATTTAACACCGTAAAAAATTTTTCGTATAACCTACTTGGATTACTTACATCAAAATTTTCTATACTTAATTTAGATGCTAATGAAACATTAAGTTTCTCTAAATTTTTATTTGTTATATGTCTAAACTTTATTTGAATTTTTTGAAGAGGCAAATAAGAGCTGTAAGTAACCACAAGACCACTGTGGTCAGAAGGTAAACTGTTTATAACTTTTTTTTCTAAATAGTTGCAGTTACTAAAAATGTTATCAATACATGTGGCTGTGGAGGGTGTTATCCTAGTCGGTTCTAGAAAAACATTTTTTAAATTAAATGATTCAAACAAATTTAATAGCTCCATGCCACTTGTATTGTTCTCCAATAAATTAATATTAAAATCGCCACATACAAGTACTGATTTATGGCTAGAACATACTTTCCTCAAAACATCTTCCATTACAGAATCAAACAATGCAAGATTCTGATAATTAGGTGGTCTATATACACAAACAACAACATGTCTATCCAGCTCAACACAGGACAACTCAATAGTGTGTTCAACTGACAGTGCTACAATATCTTTCCTTTCTTTGGACTTAATGCTATTTTTAACTAAAATTAAGGACCCACCATGTAACATATACTTTCTACTAAAATTACTTATTACAATATAATTATCAAAATTAAAAGATATTAATTGGTCCTCTTTCATCCAATGTTCCGCTAAACACACAATATCAAATTGTGTTCGTAACTCTAGTACAATGAGTTCATAGGCACCTCTGACTCCTGTCACTGGTCTAGTTTACTACACAGTTTGCCCACCTATCAAACTCCTGAATTGATATATACTGGGAAAAAAGAAATTGATCCTGTAATTAAAATCATTATACATGTCCAGTTATTTATAAAGTTATAAAGAAAGAAATAGTTTATACTTTAATATCCAACTGTTAGTGTCTTTTAGTAATTCTTAAATCACTCTAAGCATGTTTATGGTTGTAAGATTCATACCACTTAACCTTTTAACCACCCGACTTCAGAACAGTTGGCGTGTCCCTAGCGCCCGGCACAGTGAATCGAAAATTAAATACCTAAAAGAAAGAGGGATGTGCAATGCTTAACTTTGCGATGTCGATATTTCGTTTTAATAACGACATTGCATTTGCGAGCATGGTTAACTAACAACTACTTATATCTCACCATGCTAAGTTTGCACCTCACGTCGTTTACGTCACATACCTTTTATCCGTATTTTGTTTCTGGTTATTCCGAAGTGAACATGTCCAAGAGCAACTTAAATTATTATGTTGTTACAAGTGTTGTAGTTGTAAGATAGCTGAATTCGAATGCATGTTCTGTTAAATCTAGCTTCAGAATAAAAATGTAAACCTGAATTATTTTCAAAACGATGTTGTTTTGACAGCTAATATACAAATATAAAAACAATTACTTGCTTTAATATTATTTGGGGTTCCAAATAATAAATAATTTTTTTTTTTTAAAAAAAACCCCGCAATTTATTTTTAACTTAGCTTTATTTTTCAAATTCAAAATGTCTTGTGTTAATGCATCCTTTCTATCACGTACATTTATCGACATACTAACGTAAAACTTCATGCAAAAGCACAACACTATTAAGTCGTATGCACTCGTTTATGACGTAAGAAGCGGTCGTGTTTATCCGACCGTAGCGCAGGGCACTAACAAAGTAAGTTTCGGAACATGTAGGCTAGAGATGGGAACCATCAATTCAATCGCTGACATTTCATTAGTAATTTTACTTAATTTTAAAGGAATTAAATGAAATTCTCCCAAATATTTGTAAATAAATGTTTAATTAACAATTGCTGTGTTCGTTTTAAAGTTAACTAGTCAGTATAACGAGACATATTTTAATTTATGTTTATTTTTGTATCGGTAAATTTTGGCATATGTCCCGTCCCTCAAGTCGGATTTTATCGTCATGGGCGTTGCACATCAATACAATTTTCGAAAAATAATGTTAGTAGGTAGTTTATCTAACTTTGGACATTATTTTTAGGACTTTTAATTAAGAGACTAAAGTGTATTAAACTGTAAATGATTACTTAGTTAACTATTTACCTAATATAAACACATTTTTAATAAATTACAGCGTAATTAAATAAAAAAGCTGATTAAACGAGCAGTGATATTTTGGTCGTAAATATACGACTCTGGCGAAATGGGCCCGAAAATATTTGTCGGATTAATCCGACGTAGGCGGTTAAAGGGTTAAACAAGTGACTCAAAAATGCATGTCATTCTTCTTCTTTTAATACTTTGTTGTTCCTGAAGGATTGCAGTATTTTTTTTCGATTTGTCCTTGTTTTAACAAATAACTATGTTTCCAGATTTGACCCTCTCTGTGGTGAATTTGACAAGAAACAGTTTGCGGAGGACTATAATTTTCTATCAGACATACGTATAAAAGATATTAAGGCTATAAGGGCGGAACTGAAAGAAACTACAGACCCTGAAAGACAGATTAAGCTGCGGAGACTACTGCAGCGATTGAATGACCAGCACAAACACACGAAGAGGAGTAAGGTGGAGAAAGAAGTAGTTGAGAAGAATAGAGAAAAGATTGAACAAGAGTTTAGGGCTGGGAAACAACCGCACTTCAAGAATAAATGTAAGTTATTTCTTTACTATTTTATTATGAAACATTGCCCCACATTAGGGTTTTCTCCTGTGTCGTGCTGTTACAAATATATAGTTTCACATGCACATGACACCCTGCCCCGGAAGAAAAATTTTTAGATCACACAAATCCGTAACATGTTCCAGTTACCCAGCTAGCACGCCAACTGGGCAGTCTACAGATTATTCTAAACTAGCTACTATCGCGCGGTTTCGCCCGCTGCTCAATTCCATTTGATCTTAGCGTGATGTTTTATAGCACTCAGGAACATTGTAGCTATCTATCAGTGAAAGAATTTTGGTAATCCGACCAGCAGTTCCAAAGATTACCCCCTACATACAAACTTAAAAATTTTGCCTCTTTATAATATTAGTATACATATCAGAATAATCTGCTAGAGGCTAATCATACAAGACAGTCGATAAATCCATTTCCTTTATTGGAATACCTGTATTTAAATAATACGTGAATAATAAATTGGTGTTTGTTAATTGCAGCTGAACAACGTGTTGAAGCGTTAGTGAAGCAGTATGAGGAACTGAAGAAGGAAGGTTCTGGAAGGATACAGCGACATCTGAAGCGTAGACAACAGAAAGTCAAGAAAAGATCGTTCAAAGCACCAACTGGTGTCAGTTGAAAATATTAACCTGTAATTATGTACATTATTTTTTCAATTAAATTTTTGAAGTGAACATTTATTTCATACATTGTATTAAGTATTATTACCTACCTACTCTGCAAGTTTTCTCCTTGCAGAAAACTTGCTTCGTCAAAATTGCTTGCCTTAAAAATGGCACAAAGATTAGGGACTGGCATGTGATGTTCCCTAATTATAGAATAACGTAACCTTCAACTACATTAACTGCCCATACTTCAAAGAGTCTTTGGACCACTAAAGGTGCCACTAGGGTCGACGAACAACCGAAAAAAAAAGTTAAGAAAAATAGGGCTATTAAGTACTTATAAGTTATTCTAACAGCCTTATTACAAAAAAAAAGTCCTCCAAAAACCATTTAGCCAGTTTTTGTATTTCAAATTGAAGGTAGGTGAGAATAAGATTCAAAATTCAAAACCTGACTCAATGGTTTGAACCTAGACTATAGATACTTATATCTTGTTTTGTAATAAGAGGGTAGTCGTTGTATTAAATCAGTTTAGTAATTTCGAAGATTTTGTAGGTACTTGAAAAACTGAATAGAAACCCGTGCCACTTTATTAACCCTCTCAATACAAGTAAGAATAAAAGAAGCTAGAATAAAATATTCATTCTTTATAACATAAGCCTTTATTAATTAAAAAATCATAGATACACTATCAGAGTCATGCGCCTAAATCAATAATATCAAACCAAACAAGTCACTTCATATGGATGTTTGATGAAGTACGTGTGCATTGTGATGACTCCAGGTGAATCTGCTAAGTCGTACATGCACTGGGGACCTCTAGGAACGATAGCCTGAAAGTAATTTAAAAATTATGTTAATAAGTACCAAAAATTTTAATGATACCTAACTTTTCAAATTACCTACTTCAAAACTTAAACTATTTTTTTGACGAACCACCAACAGTGTTGTCAGCACAAAAACAGCTTCAGATCAATAGATCTCAGATACAAAGTCGGTGATCTTGCGGATGAAAATGGACTACGCCTCTAACCCGAAGCTGGAGAAGGAACAGGATGGTATTTAGTCAGTATAAAATATCTGACGCCCCATCCAGGACGGGAGAAGCCAGTTGGTGATTTTTCCCCATCCAAAAATCCTTCGCAGACTTCTTTATGGACAAGCATAGTCCTTAAACTACCTACACATTTTTATTAGGTATAATACTAAAGGCCACAACACGTATACCAAGTAGGTAAAGGCATATAGTCAGTCCAACCAGCTTTGTCACTTCATATGTTTCTTGTACTGGCTCTACCACAGGTTATATTGGCAACAATCTCTAAAGGAACTTTAAGCTTGAAGGGGAAATGATAATTACCATAATGACTCCCCTAGTAGGGGTCTCGAACCAGTCGGTAGCACCCTCGCTGACGGTGTGCCTGCCGTAGGTGACCATGCCGAGACCAATGAGCTGGTCCGAGTGCACGAGGGGGAACCAAGGCATTAAGTTATCTTCAGTGCACTTCAGCTCCGGGGTCATCTTATAGTAGTAGTGGTCACCTGGAATAAAAATAAGAATTTATAAAAACGGCGAAAATATTAAACCTTCCATCGGTTCTTACTAACTTCATAGATCTTTGACTATTGACTCATTAATCATATATATTGCCAAATATCTTCAACCGGTCGTGGTGGTACGATTAAAGCGCCCGCTTCTCATGCCTGAGATTGCCAGTTCGAAAGCTGGCAATTACCAATGTGATTTTTCCGAGTAGCATATAGGTACTTTTAAGTATAAGTTCAAACGTTTCAAGGCATCACTACCACTGACAATCAGTGACGGAAAGCATCGTGAGGAAACCTGTGTCTCCCAATTTTATTGTATTCGCCTTGAGAAAGCGTATTGATTAATACTCAAAACTTCCCCGTGTAAGAAGAGGCCTTTGCCCAAGAGTAGGCACTTATAGGCTGATGGTATGACAATATCAACCAACACCACTGTCTACCAATATTACGGTAAGTACTTAAATAAAGCGTAGCTAAGGGAAAGTGCCAGTAAGAACACCTAGTGGCGCTGTCTCCTGGTTTCCACTCACCCATCCCAGGGATACAAGCTTGCTCCGTGAAGTCACTGTTGTGGGCAATGTCACTTGTATTGGTGGAGATGGCGAGAAGTTCCCCGTTGAAGCTAGACACGTAAATGGAATGGTCTTGCAACAAAACGTGCGGATCACGCGCCGCTATCCTGTTAGCTGGGTCGGTCGCAAGAGTTTCTAAAAAGAAGGTCATTTGTTAGATACATTTTGGAAAGAGATAAATACTGGTCTTTATTTCAATGACTTGTGTGGGGTCAGGGGGTGTATCAGACTGAAATTCACACCGTTTCTTCTTCTGCTGCCGGACTGGGGCCAAGCCAAGAAAAGTACCAGGTAGATAGTAGAGTGGGGATATCTGCAAAAATTGCCACCCGAATTGGTTGGATGGGAATGCAGTCTATTGAATTAGGAAGAACAGTAACGAATCTTTACAAAGCCATTTTTAAGGCTCTGTTTTGCCAAGTTTCTCACTCGTAACGAACTCAGCCTGGGAGATCCTGGAATTTGCATTGTCATTGCGGGGTAAAGTACTATACCTACAAATTGTAATAGTTGTGCTTACCAGGTGATATGTAATACTGTTGCGTAGTCCAGTAATTCTTAGTTTCTCCATTCAGGTTTGTCGTCCAGTATGTGAATCCTTGAGTTCTCATGTCAAACGTGTTGCCAGTGACTTTCTCTATATCCAGCTACAAAGTGAGGAGTTTAATTTTACAAGAGCGAAATTTGCGTGAGTAGATTCTTAGATACTTATACAGTTTTGACCAAGTTGTACTTATTGTTATTTTTATACCTACGTTTTTTGCGACTGAACTAACTCTAAAACTCCCACTTGATGGTAAACAGTCTATGGATACCCACTAGGTAAGACAGAAAATTTTCCGGTCTCTTTACCCCTCCGTTCTCCCTACCTGGGAGGGAAACCTAACTCACACAGCGAAAACGAGTGTTGTTACACTCCTGTTTCTGTGAGGCCTTGGTATCAGTCCGGTGGATTACTACTCGATTCGGATATCACTTACATGCCTCTCACATTACAAACAGATGAACAGTTTTTATGTAGGTGCGTTTTAGCCAAGTGGTTCGGTTTAGATAGAGGGACAATAGCTCAGTAAAATCTATTTTTCTAACGAAACAAAAAAAAACAACCATAGCGTTGTTTCCCGTGCGAGTGAGATTACCGGAGGCCGAATCCTTCCCCCCCCCCCCCCCCAATATCTCTCTCAAATCTCTAGAACTCGGATACCTTAATCTCAAAGGCCGGTAACGCACTCATAACTCCTCCGGTGCTGCAGGTGTCCATGACGCTGATGCGCTTACCATTAGATTGAAGGAGTTAGGTTATAATAAATATTAGGTAAATAATATTTTCCATTAACAATTAGGTTGTCATATAAAAATTTGCCTAATATTTTGGCTCTAACATTCGCAATTCAAAAATCTACTGGCGACCTTTACCGAACACAAAAAGTACTAGGACAACATAGAAGCCAAGAGCAAAATACATACAGCAATTTGCAGTCCAGCAATGTACCCGGTATCATCGATTAGCACACAAACAGTGTAATCAGTAGGTGGACACCATAAGACCAGAGAAGCTAGACCCGCAGGACCTTCAGGCCGGGTCAGTCGCACCCAGTTCTTTTCAGCCGCTGTCGTGTTGGACTGGGGCAGTTCTATGAACGCTGTAACTCCAATACCGACAACTGTGATGTCGAAGCGAACTAGAACAGGAATGTAAATTAATAATTGGTACTTAAATCAGGACTCTATGTAAAATAAAATAAGGATGATGATAATTCACTGGATCATTTAAACTAGCGCACACTTCGCCGTGTCAGTGAGGTTACTGGAAGCCCAATCCTTGCCTCCTTTCATTCCCTAGAGTGTAGGAAAGCCAAGCTTCGACACGAAGGGTCGGCTCGAAGGTAATCATACCTCAGATAAAACCAGCGTGAAACAACCACAACGTTGTGTTTCGTCGCGTAAGTGGGGTTCCCTAAATCTCTGAAATCCTAATCCACAATCGGAGCTCACTGGTGTAACGGGTGTCTATGGGCGTCGCCGATTGCTTACCATCAGGTAATCAGTCTGCTACATTGCCAACCTATGACATAAAAATAAAATACTTAAAGAACATCCCAAATCCCCAATTTCATCGTAACCCCCAAAACGTCGACAAAACACTTGCAACATTTATTCTCTGGTATTGCCATCAGGTGATTATTCTAAACGTTCGCCACCCTATCCATAAAAAAACCTCTTTTGATTACGTTCAAGGTTTCAAAAAGAACGTTAAATTTTTTCTTAATAATATGTATTATGTAATCTGTCAAATGGATATAAAAAAGTCTTGTATTATCATCCCTATCGCCTAAGCCTAGAGTACCCACAGTCATTTTCTTACCATTTAATCCTCCCTGCCATGCTCCTGAAACAAAAAGCAATAAATAAGTATTTGTTTACTTCAGCATTCTAAAGTCAAAAATTAATTCATAAGTTAATTATAATCAAAATGAAGACGAGAACGTAATTAAAGACGAATTAAAACCAATGATCACTGACTGTGACCGGTCTCTATGAGCAAAATATACATACCAATTACTATGTATAATAATTAATACTTAACACAAAATATTTTCAGCGCTCTAGGTATTTATTTATGTACTTAAATAATTAAGAAGAGGCCCTTAATAATACGAAAGATTATAATTATTCGTAGTATAGAATAAGCATATGGGTATTTTTGCCCGGTAACGCGGTCGAAGCCGCTTTTAGAATCTAGGTTTTGTACAGCTTGCTGACTTGAACGAATAGACGAAAGCTCCACAAGTTTCCACTTACACGGGGGCTCATATTCATAAGGATTACGTTTGCGATGGGCAGCGGCAGTAATTATTTCCCAGCTACTCCCGAGCGATTTCACTCTCTTCTCGATAGTATATTGGTAGTATATTGATTGCTATATCGAAATATATTGGTCCTAACGTGATGTTTTACAGCCTATAGCCGCTATGCAAGTCATGAATATGAGCCCCTAGCCTGGCTTGAAAATAGTACCTACAGATCCTCTTCAAACATTTGTTACGTAAGTAAACCAGTAGAAATAACAATTTAAAACACTTATCTCTCGAAAACAGGTACAAAAATGTTACTCACCGATAGCCGGTGCGGCTAAGAAGCACAATAACATAAGCGTCCTATACGTAGCCATGGTCCTTAGGTACTGATAAATAACTACACGTGACTTTACATTATATATGTAAAGACAGACACATTAAATTACTCCAAACTTACTAAATATTCAATAGATTTCCAACATTAACACGTAGTTGTTAAGGTTGGAAATCTATTGAATATTTTTTCTATTGATTGATTATAGATTATTTTAAGTTTTGGATAGTTTGATATGCTGCCAATCTGATAGGACACATTACATCGAAACAGTAGGTACTGCACACGACTTTGATACGATCACATTATTAGGTACTTAAATCATTGATACGTTTAATATGGATCAATCAAAAGTTAACTAAATCTAGTCAAATGAGCTATCAATAGGTTGTTTTTCATAAAACGCCCTAATCGGTAGGGTGTACTTAAATAAAATCAGATTTAAGGTTTATTTAAAACAAAGGTAAATCTTACGTTTTCGTGCCTTTTCCTGCTCCAGGGCAAGGCCGTGGTACCTTTGTTTCTCGCTAAACTTCAGCCTCGTTGGGCCCCATAGCTGTGGTGGTCTATTAGCTCTTTGGCGCGCTCGAAACGCGGCGCGACAACGGATTGGTTCTGGTTGGGTGGGGAACTTACTTTGTTCATCGTCAATAGACCTGAGGTTATAGTGGCTGGAGATCGTCAACTCTCGAAACATCTCCTGCGGCGGCTGGATCAACCATCCTTAATATTTGCAGCCGGTGCCTAGGGTTTATATTTATCAAAGAGAATTTTGTTTCTTACCTTTGCCTAATATATAGTAGTCCTTTAATCGTTTAATCTAAATGTTAGGTGGTAAGAGCGATTGCACACAGACGTACAAGTAGTAGCCTAACATCTAATTAGGTATTACTTAGCTTTTAAAATAAAAATTATTTTGTAGGTACCCCAAAGAAGAGGAACAAGTCATACACACGTTTTCACTACATCAACTAACATTCCATCGCTTAAGTGTGCAAGCATGGCAGACCTAAAATCAGGGAATATTTATCTAACCTAATAGGTAGGCATAACACGTGGAATCTGACGCACGTAGTTATTGTAAAATATAGGCAATTCAAATAAGTAGTCCTAGATACCTATCTACGTCTCTTTAAATTGATCTTGCGTGATGCAACGGTTGTTTTCTTTCTAAACAACTTATATGTTACCAACCTACTAGGTAGTAGGTAGGTACCTATTGCTTTTTCACTATGACTATTTTTTTAATGGGACAAGCCCGCCGCAATGTTCCAAAACCGCTGCAACTCCTGTAAGCCAGAATCTACAGTAGATACAACCTTGAAAACACCGGAACACTGAAGTCCGGCGCGTCCCAGGGACATGAATGACTGTCTTGGATCCCGCAACGAAATAAATCAGAAGATATTATTTGTACGGAAAATGTTGTATTGTTAAACGTTTTCACTAGGACTCCACTATCCGTCCGTCTGTTTATCTCTCTTACCTATATTTTGTAACAAGGTGGACAACGAAACTAGACGAAGCAATCGGCACCGCCCATGGACACCGCAAGAACAGTGGAGTTGCAAGTGCAGTTCCGGTCTTTTGGAGATTAAGGGATTGGGGATGGATGTGGAAAGACGAGGATTGGGCCCTCGTTAAGCTTACTCAGACGACGAAATATAAAGCTGTGGTTAATTCAATCCAGGTTTTCTGTGAGGCTGTGGTATCACTCCGGTCGAGCCAACCCATTCGTGCCGAAGCATGGCTCTCCCACATTATACATATAGACCTTCGATTTAAGCCTACCTACTTAGGGATATAGGGACAGAGAAGGCGACTTTATTTAATGCTATGCAGTGATGAGTAAACACAATTTTTGACGATAGCATCGCAATCAGCCCGTTGACGAAACACGTGTTTGGTGATTCAGTTGTTAATTAAACCTACAGACTAGGTTTGTTAAAATAGAAAATGTTTATCTATCTATCTACCAATACAGATAAAGAAACCTATGAAAAACAATCGAATTGGACTTTGCTAATTAGTTTTAATTTAATCAACATAAACAATAGTATTTATCTTTTTAAAAATCGTTACGTGTTTGTACAGTAATAAGTTAAAGATAAAATCTTTCGGTTTTTCTGGCTTTGATACTATGCCCTAAAACATTGATTCCCAAAGTAGTTCAGTTAGACCCCTAGGGATCTAGTGGAGCCCGAAAGGCATCTATACTATTGCGTCTGGAAAAATGGGGGTCCACAACTCGTTTATGGGGTGTATAAAAGTGTATTAGCTGACTCGACTTGACTTCGCTTATAGATAAATATTGATAGACGTTAGGTATTGTAAGAAACAAAGGAATTTTATTTGTAAAATTGGTGTGCTAAAATGCTAAATGTAAAATCGATATCCACGCGGGCGGAGCAGCGAGCTACCGCTATTAGCATATAATTCTGTCGCGCGGTGGCTGGGCAACTGGCAGCTGGTGTCGCGGGGTCGATTCCCGCAAGGAACAACACTATTATATTATTATGTGATCCACAAATTGTTGTTACAGGTCTGGGTGTGATGTGTATGTGAAATTGTATGTTTGTAAACGGACCCGCAACACAGAAGAAAATCCTAAAGTGGGGCAACGTTTTTTTTTTAAGACAAAAATAGGTGCCTACTTTGCTATTTTGGACATAGATAAAGCAAGATAAATAGGCGATAATATGGTATGGGTTCTTCCATTACTCGCCACACGTTTTTACGATTTTATCTAATAGTAAAATCTTATGTTGATAATAATAAAATTAATCACCTTTGTACTTACTAAATTAATCAAGGTACTATCAGCAAAATCGCAATTATCCATCATACGAGATAAATCAATTAAGGTGGTCTGATATTTTCTGATAAGTAGGTAAGTAGTAGTAGTAAGTAACTAGTGTAAACAACAGCAGTGATTACTCATTTATTTATTTTTATAAACTTCATATATGTAGATAAGTACCTACTTACATAGGATAATTTACAAAATTCTATTTTGTAATAAAGAACAGTGTTATAGCACAAGGCGATCTTTTCATTCTCTTCAGACAACCTTTAGAACAAGCTCTTATAGAAATTCAAAAACTAATTATTTAAGTTGCTAATTGGAGACGTTTTTATATTTGCGCAATCAAAACGCATACCACAAAGAAATGTGAAAAGCTACTTCAAGCTCGGCTGCTGATAAAAGCTGGGCCGGGGTGACGTTATCGCCCATCGCCTGCACCCGTAACCCCGGCCTAGCATTGATTCTTATGCGTTTCATATGTGATGTCCTTTTTTTGAGGGAGAAAATCATCACTTCTAGGAAGAGGGAGTGTCAGACTCTTACTGACTAAAAAACCCTCTTTTCTTCTTCTGCTCGAGGCCGAAACCGCGGAACCCGTTTAACCCGTCAATCGGAATAAGGTTCCGCGGTTTCGGCTCTCACTCTACTCAACTCCGGCTGAAAATTGAACCTGTTGGACCCCATCTGTGGTACCTAGTATATTGGATCTTTGATTACATAAAGTAATCAAAGATCCAATATACGATGCTCGCCGACTGCAGTCCCATGCTTACGGTGGCCGGAGATCGTAGCATCGTAGCTGGATCCCTGGTGCCTGGAGCCCGTTCTTATTAGCTTGGCTTGAGGCATCGCTGCTTCGCAGAAAGTGGAGACGATTTCCCAGTTCCGATTCCGATTGGGGCTGGATGCGAGAATTCGCCGCCCGCCAATCACTTCCTTGAGGACACGATGGTGCTCAACCAAAGCACCCAGCCTATGACGACAATCCTCACATTGACAACACCCGGGCGTTTCCTCCCGCCGCATACGAAGCAGGCGCCTAGGAAAACTATTGTAATTGAGTCTTGAATATTAAACATATAAACACTATAGTGCATTTTGCAACCAGGGCGAGAATATTTTTAGTGCACATTTTGTACTATCTTTTAGCCGTCACGCGCATCACCAAACCAAAGAAAGGCCTTGTGTCTTCTTCAAATTCTGTCTCTTCGCCAATTTTTATACATTTTGACGCGGTTTAGTATTCAACATATGAGGTGATAAAAATACCTGTATCTATTCCTTAAAAAATGTTCATTCTGTCAATGTCAACGTAAAACATGATGTCATTGTCAAATTTGTAAACAAATAAAATCTGTCAAATCCAAATCAACAAGTTACAAGTCTCGAGAAAATATTTTGATCCATTACACTTTATAATGGATCAGGATATTAAAAAAAGTACGTCCATCACGAAATTCGTAGTAAAGGACAAAACGTTGTTTGTTAAAGTGTTGTGGAAACACAACCATCATGACTTATTTCACATCAAAATTTTTGACGGCGACGTATCTTGGTCAGGAAAATTTACAAACGAATTAGCTAAAAAATACAGAGAACGCTTTGAAGAAATCGAGGAACAGTACATTAAACAAGTTAAGAAGACCCTAAAAGGTCGTGACCATAGTGGCTTTACTTACGATTTTACTATAAATCCAGATAATAACGACTCTGCTACATTCACCTGGAAGAAGAAGTTTGAAGACTCGATGCATGGACTCGCCACCCTTGTCCATGGCTCTGTGCCCGTGCACCGTGACACCACCAAGGAATCTAAAGACTTACTTCTAGACTTCTTAATAGAAGAAAATCAAGAACTGAGAAGTGTTATTCATGATTTAAATGAAAACAATGAAGCTATCAGCAATGATTTGAAGAAATGCAAAGCTGAATTAGAAAAGTTTGTGGATATAAAGTCCTCTTTGGAGACCAGCCTTTATGGGAAGTTTGTGCAACTATTGAATGCTAAGAAAAGAAGAATACAGGTTATGGAAGGGAGCTTGCAAAAGATTTCTAAAGTTTCGGCTAGTGAATAATGACAAATTGTGAAGATACAGTTGTAGCAAAAAGTGAATTTGTGTAGCAAAACCACCTAAATCTCTACCTGCAGTTGTTTAAAGAGATTTGATATAATAAAAATGTAAATAATTCAAATATAAATTTGTTAACAGTGACAATAATGTTATCTTTATTAAATGTTTATTATAATGCAATGATGGATAAAAAAAATAAAACCACAAATTTGAATAATAAATTATATATTTTTGTAAAAAAGTTGCTCTTGTTTAATTTTTTTAATTAATTAGTAACTTCTTCCAAAGAGTGTGATAAACTTGGGTTTGTTGGTGCAGGCTGGGTTGATGCACTTATCTTCTGCAGTGAGCTCACGAGGCTGCTTGAATGGTATACATAGGGATTTCGCACCCATAGCAGGAGCCTTCACCTCAGTTGTAGGGTCATCATCCGTCCTGCGGATATAAACATAAAAAATATAAATAAACACAAACATCAAATACAATATAAAGCTTTTGTTGTAGATTTAGTATTGGTCTTGCGGGGTAGTAAAATAAGGGTTAATTATAGTAGGTAAGCACATTTGAAATAATGGTTGATTTATGGACACAATTGAGTAGGTATGTAGATGGATCATGACCTATAAAACTAGTCTATATATGGCTGGATAGGTATACCAATAGGGTATGTAGTTTCTAACTAGACAAAATAGTTTTTCGAGCGTGCGTTCGTGCAGCGGAATGTTGTTGAATTTAAAGATTTTAATTATGCAGATATTTAGTGTATGACGTCGTATATTTGTGTATGGTAAAAAAAAATTTGTGCACGCAACCATTGTGGAAAAATTCACCAAAAACTGATTCCGCTGGGCGAACGTTGTCCTGGCGGAACTTTTTTTAATCCGTAGACTTTAGAAGAAAAGAGATGTATCCAAAAATTAGTGTGTATTTGTGTGTAATTGTGTATGTATAAATAAAACTAGTGCATGCATAAACTTCGGAGAAATTCAAGTTTCCGCTACGCGAACGTTTGGCCATTAGCTAGTTTTCATATAAAGCGCTTACATAGAGAGCTGTAGATTTTTACATACGTTGTTTTGAATTTGTTTATATTTGTTTAAAAAACAGATTTAGAAAAAATCGTAAAGTTTAAAAGATAAAAATATAAACGTAAAATACGCTTATTAGGTCTTAGTTCTTAAAGTAAGCTCTTTGGGGTCTAGATTTTCACGTTTATACAAACCTTGTAAGTGTCTGCAACATGTTGCCAAGTATCAAGGATGTTCCGTTAGTAATTAAATAGTTATAGGACAAATTTACCATGAATAGATCACTGTTTACAAAGCAGTCAAATATCACGACTTTCTAAATGAATTGCATGGTAAAATGTATGCCAATAATTAGTGTATTCATTCAACTATTCACGTGCAAAATTTCATGTCATTAAATTCAGTTATTAAAGAAAAACAATTATAATACTGACGAAGCATCGAAAACCTACATAACCCGACCAAGTTCGGATGGCTACAAAAAAGCGGCTGTGCAATATATTTAGGTAACATCCCAAAATTTACAGTATAATACCGGTATTGAATTGGTACAGGTGATAACACACTTGTTGTTTCGAAATAATTTATAGGTCATTTATTTTTGGACACCTACTTTTTTAAAAGTATTTGACTATGACAGAAAGTAGGTACCGTTTACGTAGGTACTTTATTTAAGTATGCGCTTGAGACTTGAGATATAATCTAATTATATTTAAGACAAATAAAATTCATACAGCTAATTTCTATTGAAGATTTCACGGATCAGGATTCTAACTATAGACCCCTTAGGGAAATTAAATATTTACCACATGTAAGTACTTAAGTACTACTGTTTAGGTAAATATTTATTATATTGTAGCTTATTACACTATTTAACCAATATTTTTTATTACACTATTTAACCAATAGAGGCATGCACGAGCGTGTGTACGATACTGTGTTTCATTTTTTCCTAATGCTTGTGTACGATACTGTACCATATTAATAAATGCTATATTGGAAAGTTAAGAACGTTTCGTAGATATATGGCACGGCCGCTTTTTTGTAGCCATCCGAACTTGGTCGGGTTATGTAGGTTTTCGATGCTTCGTCAGTATTATAATTGTTTTTCTTTAATTACTGAATTTAATGACATGAAATTTTGCACGTGAATAGTTGAATGAATACACTAATTATTGGCATACATTTTACCATGCAATTCATTTAGAAAGTCGTGATATTTGACTGCTTTGTAAACAGTGATCTATTCATGGTAAATTTGTCCTATAACTATTTAATTACTAACGGAACATCCTTGATACTTGGCAACATGTTGCAGACACTTACAAGGTTTGTATAAACGTGAAAATCTAGACCCCAAAGAGCTTACTTTAAGAACTAAGACCTAATAAGCGTATTTTACGTTTATATTTTTATCTTTTAAACCCTACGATTTTTTCTAAATCTGTTTTTTAAACAAATATAAACAAATTCAAAACAACGTATGTAAAAATCTACAGCTCTCTATGTAAGCGCTTTATATGAAAACTAGCTAATGGCCAAACGTTCGCGTAGCGGAAACTTGAATTTCTCCGAAGTTTATGCATGCACTAGTTTTATTTATACATACACAATTACACACAAATACACACTAATTTTTGGATACATCTCTTTTCTTCTAAAGTCTACGGATTAAAAAAAGTTCCGCCAGGACAACGTTCGCCCAGCGGAATCAGTTTTTGGTGAATTTCTCCACAATGGTTGCGTGCACAAATTTTTTTTACCGTACACAATTACACGACGTCATACACTAAATATCTGCATAATTAAAATCTTTAAATTCAACAACATTCCGCTGCACGAACGCACGCGTTTTTCGAAACACCAAAACTGATAATTTTGTATGATAAAGCAATTTCTTGTGGCATTGTAACCTTCTTAGATCAAATTGCATACTTATTTATTTTCTACTAAAACAAATATCAAAGCAATAATTTCATCAACAAATGAAAGTGATTATTTTTAATGTATTGAATTATAATATTTTATGTTTGCTGTCCTATGGACATAAAACATTGACCGTCAATATAATACAAGAACCAACTCACCTTGCACTGTCATTCTTGATTTTGTCTTCACAAGGTATCTCACCGCAGAAGGGCGCCAGTAAGATGAATTTACGCTCCAAAGCGTTGGTGAAGTCATCCCATTTCGTTACTAGGGTTAACCTCGCATCACGCTCTTTGGTTGCCCTGTGAAACATTATTGGAGTATTAAAATCTCTTTTGGGATTTTTGTAATGAAATAAGCGAACAGACTGATCGCCTGGCGTAAAGCAATCATCGACACACGCAACGCCAGAGAAGTTACGAGTGCGCTGCCGGCCTTTTGGTAACGTTTTTCAAAAAAAGAACAGAAGCCCTACAGTTACGTGTTAAAGCGTCAATCTTCCGGGCGAGAAAGAGGGATGGAGCTATACACCTTTTATAGCACTATCCCTCTCATCACGTCATGGTAGGCCTACAGAAAGAAACAAGAAATGAATTCCACATACTTTTCGAACATCTGGTTGTGAGTCTGGTCCAACAGTTCGAGCAGTAGTTTCCCAGCTTCCGCACGTTTGTACGTCTTCTTGTCCCCAGTCAAGCGTTGCACGGCCACGATCTCACCGCGCGCCATGTCCTTGGGACCGAGTTCTACACGCACTGGTACACCCTAATGAATAAATAATGTTATTATAATTCATTTTAATATCATAACTTTTGTTATTTACTAGAGTAAATATTTTTCCTGATGAGATTCAAATCAAATGATCAGGGGTGATCGAGATCAGGGGTATCCGCAACAAGTAAAGATTGTTGCCAGTTTATGAAAAAAAAAAAATAATGTCTAGCGCGCTAGTCACCCTATTTTGCACTAGAATTTCATACTTGACAACTTTTAACATTTTTATGAATTAAAAATTACGAATGAAAAAAATACGATTGTCTATTCTTTTTACAATTGAACTTTGAGAGAGGTTTAGAGTTGTTACGTCATATTTTTTGCAACAAAAATCGTATCAAACTCAATAAGTAGTTTTACCTACCGATAATTATTAAGTATATCGTAAAATCAAGGTAGAAAATATAATTAAAAAAAATACTTTTTATTGCTTATTAATTTTGACTCAATGAAGTACCAAACTATCCGCATGGCGCTAGTGAGTAATATGGTCCATTATTCTAAAGAAAACGTTCAAACAACCATTTGACAATCAACTAAGGCAGTTTTAGCCTCACTGGCTCGTGCTACCTGGTTAGACAAAAAAAACAATAATCCTTAAACAAGATCCATACCTTCAGTTCCCAGTGGTTGAACTTCCACCCAGGCGAGTAATTATCTCTATAATCTCCTTCAGCCCTTATGCCGGCAGCGACCAAGTCTTTGACGAGTTCCTTGCAAGAGTCCATAAGTTTGTTCCTCTCCTCTGTTGTACTTGAAGCGGTGATACCACAAGGTACTACTATTGCTTGGACATCTGCTACTCGGGGTGGAAGGACCAGTCCTTTATCGTCACCGTGGACCAGGACCATTACACCTGGGAGCGAAGAGTTTTTGTTGAGTCAAAATCGAAATCATTTATTTCAATTTTTTATGGGATAGAAGGCAAATTAGCATACGGATCACCTAACGGTAAGTGATCGACGCCGCCCATGGACACCTGCAACACCAGAGGAGTCACAGGCACGTTGCCGGCCTTTTTAGAAGGAGTATCTTTCATTTCTTGAAAGTTTGAAGGTCGTATCGTATATCAATTAGATCCTTCCTACAGGCACTTTAGATCGTTAAACAAAGACTTAAGATAAAGTGTCAGTCTGTCGATTACTTTTCTTGTCGAAGCTATTATTTCGAGTAGAGTGCTTGAATACTTAAATGTCTCAGAATACAGAACAAACCAGAAGGCGTCATCGTGCTTCAAACTAAAGCAACCAAAACCATTCTCAACTAGAATAGTATGAAATTTCTACAATTAGTCAATTTTGGCACGTGGCATGTCGTGACGTATTTACGAGTATCAATTTTAATTTCACTATGTCGTCTTGTGTTATTACTACGAGTAAAAATGCGGCTGGAATTACGAAAAAAGTGGATAAGATTACATTTCATCTGCAAGCATCGACTGCAATAGTATATTTAATTAATTATTGAAATTTTTTTATCGATTTATTTTTCTATGAAAATGATGCGGTCATTTTGTGAGTGTTTATTTAAATAAATAAATTTTACGCACTTATTTATTTGTTGTGGGTTATATTTTTGTCCATTATGGAGCCTATGTCATATTAGTTTCCCTGACAAAAAAATAAATACAAATCATACAAAGGGCACGGTTAGATTAATTTTGGAAACCATCTAGCCAGAGCATAGTTTGCTCAATTCACTTTGAAGAGATATATTTATGACAAAGGTGGTTTGAAAACAGCATAGGTATCCTACTAAGATATATCTATACTAATTATAATGCTGAAGAGTTTGTTTGTTTGTTTGCTAGAATGTGCTTATCTCAGAAACTAAGTAAAGTAAGTAGACTTCTAATCTTTAGTTCCGAGTCTAAAGACATATTAAAAAAACTAAACCAGCAAAAGGGAACGCAATAAAACCTTTGTACTTATTGAAGCTTTATTTTATTTGTTGTGTATAGTAGGTGTAACTAAAATTAACACAGCCAGAAATCGTCAACTTTTATGATACCTCTATGAAATGTGTGAACAACTAGTCTGTTGCATTTATCGTAAGTTTACCTATTTTGTTGGGTTTACTCGTATCTTACCCTCCTGTTGTAAAATTACCCCAAACCAAGGGAATTGTTCCACTGTCGGCAACACTACGCGGGTGGGAAGTGCGGCTGGCGGGGGGATTGACGTATTGTTTTTGGACACATTCGACGACATGTAATTATGAGTGAACGCGGATTCTGGTTTGTTCTGTATTCTGAGTTAAATGTGTAGAAGTAGAAGTACCTAAATTGGTATTATTTGTATGTAGGTACTTAGATGTAGCTACCTTATATATATTTATATCGATTCAAGTAAGGGTTTGATTCAAATTTTGTTATAGAAATTTATATTATTTTATTATAATAACTATCCCTACAGATATATCCAATTCGACAAACACGTCATTTTCTTTTAAATATGCGTATTTTAATGAAGTTCAAGTTGAAATAATATATTCTTTACCGACGAAAGTAGCAATTATGTATAATACAATATAATACTTGGATGAGTGTATGTAGTACATACCAATGGTTCTGGTGGTGATACCCCAAGAGTTCTGGTAGACATACTTCTTCTCCTGTGTGTCGGGATCGTCGTACACCACCTCGAACATCTTCGAGAAGTTCTGGCCAAGGTGATGGCTTGTGGCTCCCTACGGGGATAAATTTAAAGATTAGTAAACTGTAAAGACTTAATTTACATTATAATGTACTAGTTACTAACGTACGGTTTTACCCGCTAATAATCGTAGCGTGATGTTTTATAGCCTATAGCACTCAGGAACATTGTAGCTATCTATCAGTCAAAGAATTTTGTAAATCCGACCAGCGGTTCAAAGATTACCCCCTACATACAAACTAACCAACAAACAGACTTACAAATTTTACCTCTTTATAATATTAGTATAGATTTTAATCTTTGAAAGTGGTAAGAAGAATTTACAGTTTAAACATAACTACATACAATAGGTTAATGTTTTTAAAAATGAAAGTTCCAACCATTTTGACTGCAAGATTGGATACACGTTACATTATTTTTAATGTTTGTTTTTGTTAATTTTAGAACATGATTTGTACCTATAGTTAAGTTTATGTTTTTATTTATTTATTTATTTATATATACTTTATTGCACACATACACCAAGTAGCAATACATTGGATACTATGACTGAATGTTGTGATTACAATGGGTGGTCTTATCGCACAAGGTGATTTCTTCCAGACAACCTTTAGATAGAAATGTAACCTTTATATGTTTATTAATTCCATCTCATAATTTCTGGATTGTAAGCTTTAATTTGGGTTTTCATATTGTATTTAAAGAATGTTGGTTATTCTATTATTGGCAACTGTATAAAACTTAGGCTTCATGTTATATTTCCCATAAAAACTTGTATACAGAAGCTGTTTGAAAACCTTTTGTAAATTAATAAATAAATAAATTATCACTTTTCACATTATTAGCCCTTTAAGTGCCCACTGCTGAACAAAGGCATCTTCTCACACGGAGAAAGTTTGAGTATTAATCACCACGCTGGCTCAAAGCGGATTAGCGATTTCAAACTTACAATTATAAATTATAAGTCCAGGTTTCCCTACGATATTTTCCTTCACCGTATGCCAGTGGTGTCTGAATAATCATAGAAAGTACAGGTAACTCGGAAAAAGTCGCATTGGTACTGGCCAGCTTTGGAACCCGCACCCTCATGCATGAGAAGCGGGTGTACATAATTTCCATGTGTCTTAACCTTTACCACGACGTCTAATATGTAGTAGAACCAAATATGGCTATATCACTTTTGAGCTAATAAGAACTTGGTCAGAATTGTCATACCTGAATAGCTCGTCCACTGGCTGGTATGTAGGCCTCCACGGTGGTAGTGTAGTCTCCACCCGCAAACTTCTCCTTCTCAGATTTACGACCCTTGATCACGGGGATAGCCATCAGCTCTTCGTAAACGCGAGCGTACAGATCTACAGTAAACATTAAATCATATTAATAGGTTATTTAAAGAAATATTGGACGCCACTTTTCGGCTTTTTATAGAATTTAAACTTACTTATTACATACATAGCATATAATGTTCCTCGAAGTTATAAACAAGGAACGCAACGAACTCTACTAATTTTTTTTTAATAATTCATTAAGCCCCAAGCGAAGGCAGCCGGTGTTCGTGGATTGAATGGTTAATTGTATTTTTATTTTAATGAAAAAGGGTAATTATTTATAATTCCATAAATAATTACCCTTTTAGGTGCGTAACGATAATTTAGAACACCTCATGGTAAACAATCGTCGCTGTCCATGGCAACACCGGACACCGAACCGGACTGGAGAAGTTATTTGTTTAAAAGGAAAAATTATTGGCCATCCAGTAATTTTATTAAGAAAACGAAACACAATGGAAGCGTTTTTTCACGCCGGTTTACTGTGAGGCCGTGGTATCACTCCGTAACATCATCCTTAATACTCTTAAAGCATGTCTCCAAAAAAACAAAAGCAATAAATACCAAGAATCTGCAAGACCTCTTCAGCGGCCTCTTCCTGTAGTCGGAAGGCGGTGTGTCCCTCCTGCCAGAGGAATTCACGCGTGCGAAGGAAAGGCTGTGGCTGCTTGAACTCCCATCTCTGTAAAGAAAGCGTAATTTAAGCCCTTTAACATAATAATTTATTTAATTTGTCTCGTGAAAATTTTAACACAAAAGTAGCAATAGTACGAAAGTCAAACTCGAAGTCAAAATCATTTATTCCAACTAAACCATAAACAGATACTTTTGGAACGTCAAAATCGAATATAGTCTGTCAATCAGTTCGTCAGTGAAGCTAAGTACTACGAAAAAGTTTGAATTACATCCAGTCTATTTTGAATTGAATTTCATCAAGATAAGTGTTGCCACACAATATTCAGATTCTTGCCATACAAAAAAAAATGAAATAAACTTACCACAACATTGTTCCACTGGTTTAGCTTGTAGGGCAGGTCTCTGTGGCTCTGTATCCACTTGGCGTACGCGGGATACATAACAGTCTCCGACGTGGGTCTGATGGCGATATGTTCCGCCAGTTCTGAGGAACCGGAGTGCGTTACCCAAGCCACTTCGGGGGCGAAGTCCGCTATGTGATCCTTCTCGCGTTCTAAGGCAGCCTGTGAAAGAATTTAAAGGAGAATTAGTTATAAGCTCTCAAATTTAAATGAACCTTGGGTGAAATAGTAGTAGCAAATATTTTTTTTTCTTATGTAATGAATCCAAACTTATAATATTATAAACGCGAAAGTAACTCTGTCTGTCATTTCTTCACGTCTAAACTAAGTACCGATTTCTGTGAAATTAGGTGCAGACATAGTTTGGAACTTGAAAAAGGACATATGATAGTTTTTATACCAAAAATCTGCAAGAAGTCACCATTTCACGCGAACAGAGTCACGGAAAAAAGCTAGTCATATATAAATATTTTTTAATTTCGATTTGATTTTGATATCAATCGAAAAACTAATATCATAAAGTGAAAGATTTTTTTATGAAAATACCTTTTTTGTCAGGCTAAGATTTTTGGAGCATAAAATTACTTTACAATAGCAGAGTATAGACCATAGACAGTCATCGGTCAGTTAAATAATGAAAAAGTTTCACAAACGTGTTCAAAAGAGTCTAGAGTATGTAGTTCCAATTAGAATAAAGAGTATAATAAAAAAAAAACAACCAACATCCCATACAACAATGTAATAGTCTTATGCACATTTTAAACCCACGAATTTACGTCCAGGTAAATTAATCATACCTTGGAAACGAAAATAGGGAAGTATCCGTCTTTGACTCCGAGCTTCTTGAACTCTGCACTGAGGAAGTTCCTGATAGTGTCCCAGATGCTGTAAGACCAAGGACGCAGGATGTAGCATCCGGAGATGTCGTAGTAGTCTATCATTTCCGCTGTGGAACGTTTCAAAGATAGATTAGACGATGGATAGATATATAAAGCTAACTACATACAAGAGAGAGTTGCTACTTCATTTGTTGTTCAACTAATGTTTCTTATAAGCCCTTGGCGTGGCTTGAAACAAGTCGAGTTACATCGTTAAACGGCTCAGCGAATAAGCCGCACAATATAATCACGATAAATTCACGAACGACTATTTTTTCACATAGGTAACTGTAACTTATAATTCTACTCGATTTTGCACTGACTATGATTTGGCTGTCAATAAATAAGTTTTCAGTCAATATAGATAGAGGATTATAGGTCGTGGGCTTATTTTATATGTAACTCGTGAATTAAACAGTCCCCGAAGTATTATAAGAGATAAAAATCCATCTACATTACACAAACAAATAAGTAGAAGTAACAAACTCTACTTACATTTGGTGATGACTTGTGAGTACCACTCCGGCAGGTCTGTGTCTTTGCTAGCTTCCATACCCAACCTGGTGACTTTCTTCACACCAGACGATGAATCTTCTTTGGTTGGCTTTGGTGACTGTGGATACAATTAATTGTTGTTAGGAAACATTTTGTGTTATTTTAGTGGCGTTAATTTTTCACACATCATATTGAAGGCTCGATATGGTAGGTCGAATTTATAAGCCCTGGTCGTCGCTTGTAACTATTTGAGCATGTTTGACCTATTACGCGAATGCTTTTATGCTGTAGGCGCACAGTATAATCTGTAAATGGAACAAATTTACAGACTAAACTGTGAAAAATTTACATTGTGTATTACTGTAAAAAACAGATTATACTTAGAACATTTTTGGATATATGTCGTAAAACAGCACTTTTATACGTCAAAATTATACATAAAAATAAGCTAGACGAAGCCGACTTATTATATCTATTTGTTTTCTATCTGACTATAGGAAAAAATGTGTGGGTGTTAAGTGTATGTGAAATTGTGTCTTTGTAAACGCACCCAGGACACAGTAAAAAATTCTAGTGCAGGACAATGTTTTTTTAAAAAAATATTAAAAACATTATGAGAAGATATTCCGAAACGAACAAAGAGGTCGGTTTCTTTTAAAGTCAGACAATGAAAAATACTAGATTTATTTAATGTGACAGCAAATTAAAAAGACAATATACAGAAAACAGTAGCCTTTATTGACGACGGCCTTTTACAAACCTGTTCCTTGGCTTTAGCCTCTTTCTTGGCCTCTTTAGGTTTGTCCTTCTTCTCCTTGGGTTTGGGGTCGCGTGGCTGTACCGGTGGCGCAAACGCAGAACCCGTTTCCACCTGGTACAACGCCTTGAGTTCTAGAAGCTTCTTCACTTCAGCATCTACAACGGCCTGGTGGAAAATATTAAGGTTAACTAAAAATCGCGGGTTACTTACGTGTGTAATTGAGAAAACCTCTACTAGTTTCGAACCACAGAGGGGTTCTTCCTTATGAGCAGCGTGCGCGGACGCGGCGACGTCGCGCAGCCGCGATTTTTAGTTAATTTAGATGTCTCACGATAGTTATTATAAAAAATATTAAGGTTACTATGGTATGTCTGGTAGAGTGGTCAAGCGATTAACGAGTAATGCGATCTTGGGTTCGATATTTAACTCAATTTTTTAATAAGCTGATCACTAAAATTAAAAAATAAACATTCTACCAGTTTCGTAGGTATTTCGGTAGTTTCTAACTAATAATAATCAAATTCCACACTTTTATCTATATGTCAAAAACGATACATTTCTATGAAAATGTCATGGAGCTTCAGATTATGACGTCATAGCATTATTGAGTCAAATAACTTACTTATTTCTTAAAAAATAACGAAAATATAGTGTATCGATGTCAATATTTAATTGTATAAACGTCGAATTAATTTGTTTTTGACTTTGGGAACTGCCCAATTGTTTCTTAGTCAAAAAAGATATTCCACTTATTACCTTATCAGCTTTCTTTCCCTTCAGTTCTCTGACGAGGTCTCCCTGCTTGGTGATCTGAGCGCCTAGCTCAGTCGCCTTAGCGCTGCCACCGTTCATAGCTGCTGGTTGACTTTCCTGCTGTAATAAAATATCATGTATTATTTTTGACCATAGAAAATACCCAATAGTTTTTCACTTATATTTTCAAAAGTATATGTCTGTGCCTGTTTTAGGCTTAACTAATGAACCACAATAGGTTTAGTTACAATGAATATAATAACTAATCCTTTGATTTCAAGTGTTAAAAAAATTTTGTTTTTTTATCGCATTGATGGGCAAGCGAGCAGCCTGATCACAAAAAATGAGATATAATTATGATGAGTGTGCCTTTTGAAAATTGGGTATTTGAGAATTGAGATACGTGAATAGGGATACTCTTTCTTACTTAGTCCTTTATTTGTACTCTTTGAAGCAATTATTTTATTAAAAATCATCTACATTGCTTAAAGATCACATATAATAATGTAATTATAACGTTTTAGTAGTTTACCTTAGTTTCAACTTTAGCCGGCGCAGACGCAGCGGCGGGTGTCCAGTCGGTGCCGGTTATAGCTTTGTATTGCGCTTTCAAGTTCAGGAGATTCTTCACCTACGAAATAAGATTTTGTTTAACAACGAATATACATACAGCAGTAGTACAGAGATTTTGCTAATAAAAGGTAAAAATGTAGAATTTGAGTGACCGAAGCGTGGCGGACTCTTTAGCTTTTGGCGGACAGAGTTTCAACTTTATTAAATTTAAACCAACAATTAACTAATTAAAATAGTAATGATGACCTTTTAAAGTTTTATACAACTGGAATAAAGGGTGTTCCGTTGATGAAATACACCTTTTTTTACATTTAAAAGCAAACTTTTCAAAATAATCCGATAATACTTGAAAATTAATCAAATTGTTACAGAATTATATACGAGATTATGTTGTGACATCTTGTTTTTTGCGTAATTTTTTTAAGTACTTTATTAAATCAATAAATGGAACCATGATTATTATTATTATTACCAAAATAATTGCAATGCAAAGTCGTTTTTTTAGTTAGTCAAGTTATCCTTACATTACTTCAACACATTTAGGACTCACCTCAACATCTATGACGTTCTTCTCAGCTTTTTCGGCCTTGACCTTTCTGACCTTGTCTCCTTGTGTAGCAATCTGCTTGAGGAGTAACGCGACCTGCTTACTGTCGTCTGTCTCCGACTGTTTCTGTTGCGCTGGCGCAGGAGACGAACCTGGCTTCCAATCCTTGAGGAAGAGAGAAATTCGAAATTTATTAAGATTGCATTATGTTTGACAAATACATCAGTTTAGTAGTAGAATTTTTATTTTAGTGTAAAGGGTCGCTCTTGCTTTGCTTGGATGTGTAACATACTCTGACGGGGTGTCCTGCGTGTGCGACGAACGCGACGCAGCACGGCGCGACGTAATGCGACGCAATGCGACATGTCCTACGTGATTTTGGTCATTCCTTCTCGAATCATGGAGAAGTACAATTTTGCTTGAAGGTTCATATTTAAAAAAATATCGTTCAAAGCACAGAAAGTAAATAAATATAATATTTTTACAAATTACACAAAAATGTTATAGTTCGTGTTGCCGCCCTCGAAATAAGTGCGCTTTACGTCTCGCCGCAGACTTTCATATAGACCGCATGTAGGGTATGCCGTTGCGTTCGTAGCGTCGAGTTCGTCGCTCACGTTTCTCAATTATACCTTCTATATTCCTAAAGTTTCCTTCTACTGACAATAATAAACACAAAAAAAAGGAGTCGGTAAATTGGTCCTAGCCTGATTGAGTTATGCGCTTACAAATATATTTTGCGATTCATCTTTATTTATACAAAGATAAGTGTTTGTATCGTGATTAAAACTCTATTTAGGATTAATTTAAGTGTATGTCAGCCATGATTCCGCACGAAATTATCGGCAAGACTGGACTGATAGCAGGAAACCGGCGTGAAATAATGCTTACGTTGTATTTAACCGTGTTAACATAATTAATGGAGGCCTACACCTTAAAGGGGTTAAGGAGTAGGTCTTCCTTTAAAGGTGGCAACGAAGTTATAAAATATACCTGTCCAGTAGCGGTCTTATACTTGGCTTTAAGGTCTAACAAGGTCTTTACAGCCTCGTCAATCTTAGCTTTCTCAGCCTTAGCAGACTTCAGCGATCGAACGAGGTCTCCTTGCTTGGTGATCTGCTCGTTCAGAGAAGCTGCGTCACCAGACGGAGACGATGGTGCTGCTGCAGCTTTTGGAGTTCCTGAAGGTGGGGCTGCACCAGGTTTCCAATCCTGATTTGAAAAAATGAAATTTAAAGGATAAATTGTTTGAAGATTATATGTTCTTTGACGATTATTTTCAAAAAACCATATTTTCCGAATTTTATTGAAATGACAAGAACGATACTTCTGTGAATTTTATAGAAGATCGCGACAAATAGAATCTCCCCAATTATACGTGTCGGTACATTTAGCTAGAGGTAAATGTCGAATCAGCTTACCAAATATGCAAAGATTTACTAATCTACTAACAGATATCGGTATATAGGAATTAAAGGCTTTTGAAGAGTTCATTATTAGCTAAAATATTCGATACAAATCTAATAAAAGTTTTATTTTCATAAATAAATTAAAATTCGTAGTACTTTTGTGTCTTAAACTTTCTACACACACTAAAACCTGTATATACCTATGTATACCTGTAAAAATATTAGTAAAATATATAAATAAGTTTTTTTTATATTTTAAATGAAAAGAAACGAAAACGAGTCACACACCTGTCCAGTAGCGGCTTTATATTTAGCTTTAAGGTCTAACAGGACCTTGACCGCCTCGTCGACCTTCGCCTTCTCAGCCTTAGCGGACTTCAGTGAGCGGACCAGGTCTCCTTGCTTGGTGATCTCCTGGTTAAGGGATGAAGCATCACCAGATGGGCTTGGGGATGATTTTGGAGCTGAAGCCGCGCCTGGTTTCCAATCCTAGGAAAAATGGAGACAGTATTAAAGTATGGGTGTCTTTTCTGATCTGAAAGCCGTGTGAAAGTGTAGAGATAACACAACAGCTTTATGATTTATCACTATTTATCTAGCAAGTATCGTAAGAGTCGACTAAGTTTGTCTAAGAGAACGTAAAACAAAAAGGGGAATAGGATGATGATATAAGCCAAGTGACAGGCGTCACGTGGAACGAAGTGGCCCAAGAAAAAGTGAGTGGAATACGATCTCTTAAAAATAGATCTACACAAAATAAGGAAAATTCTAAGGCAAATTACAGTTTTAAATTGTAGTTTAAGGATCTGTAAAAAAGGCTATATTTTATTATTATAAATTTGTCAGAAGCCGAGCAGCAGAGCTCTGACAAACCAGAAATCTTAATCTGCAATCTCCATAACCCTATTACGAGTAGAAGGTACAGAGTTCAGCATTGAACTGCTATTACAGGATGTATGTGGATTCATTATCTCTTTCTGTCTTCACGTTTCTACCATAACACTATCTTAATAAATAAAGTTTTGAACCAACCTGTCCAGTAGCGGCCTTATATTTGGCCTTGAGGTCTAACAGGGTTTTAACAGCCTCGTCGATCTTTGCTTTCTCAGCCTTAGCGGACTTCAGGGAGCGGACCAGGTCTCCTTGCTTGGTGATCTCCTGGTCTAGGGACGCTGCGTCACCAGATGGAGACGCTGGTGCTGCAGCTGGAGCCGGAGCCGCGCCTGGCTTCCAGTCCTGAATGATGAACAGGAGGAAATATTGTATAAGTACTTTTGTGTGGGGAAAATGGCGATAAAAATGATCGGGTCTGCAAAATTGATCATTTTAATCGTAATTAGGTAACAAAATAAGGTTCAGAAAACTTCTTTGGTTGCTTGCATCTTCAGGCACTCAATAAAGCTTTGATACATAGATAAATGAGTCGAGAATAAACTTAGGAAGCATTATTAGTAATGGGCGATATCTTATCGTTTGGCCAATCTTGCCTGGTGGTTAGCGATGATACGATACGACCAACTATATAGCAGTCCTACTACCTATCAACTTTGAGGAACAAAGACCGGTACAGAATTCCACTCCAGAATATTTCTTTAAAAGAATTTGTTTCAAGAGATATGAAGTCATTAAGGAAGACTCATTTTTTTCATTACTGCCGATAGATGTCTGCAGCGTCTATTTAACAGAGTCACCTACCATATCTTGATCTTTATGGCAGTTAGACTACTGCCATAAAGATCAAGATATGGTAGGTGACTCTGTTAAATAGACGCTGCAGACAAATCCACTAGTAGAAAACGAAGAAAAGAAATGTTTTTTTATATAATTAACTAGCTGCCCGCCCCCGCTTCGCACGGGTCTAACTATCTCGCTATCAAAGGGTCACTTTTTCCCAATTTTCCTCTCTACTTTTCTAATATTTTCGTTGATAAGAACCTTCTCCTATCAATAACAAACACCACAAAAAAAGAATTAGTAAAATTGGTCCAGGCGTTGTTGAGTTATGCGCTTACCAACACATTTTGCGATCCATTTTTATATATAAAGATTTATCTCAATCATCTTATTTACCTGTCCAGTAGCGGCCTTGTATTTGGCCTTAAGGTCTAACAGGATCTTGACGGCTTCGTCGACCTTGGCCTTCTCAGCCTTAGCGGACTTAAGGGAGCGGACCAGGTCTCCTTGTTTGGTGATCTGCTCGTTCAGGTCGGAGGCTGCAGATGCTGCTGGTGCTGCAGCTGGCTGCTTGGCTGGCGATGCAGCTGCCGGTTTTGGCTATTACAAAAAAAAAGGTTTTTATGAAAAAAATATTTAGAAAATGACTATTAAGTTAATCACGGGCTAGAAAGAATTTTACAAATCTTACTAATATTATAAATAGGAGAGTTTGTGAGACGTGTGGATGTATGTTTGTTAATTCTTTCACGAAAAACAACTGGGCCGATTTGGGTGAAAGTTATGTAGATAGGTAATCAGGGTATTACCTATCTACATAACTTTCATTTTAATTAACACACATATATTTTTGTCAACAACACGCGGGCGAAGTCACAGGCGAAAGCTAGTCCTACACAACACATAAAAAATCCACAATCAGGAATTAAAAGACCAGAATTACTATCAGACAGATTTTATGTTAGCTTTGAATTACCTAAGTTATTTATAGACAGGGTTATAGCTATGTACACACCTACCTATATTTCAGTTATTTAGACTAAAACTTCAGGTTGCGACTAAGTTTCTGAAGTTAGCGCGTTGATACAACAACAAACTTGTAACTTTATTATAGTAACACAAATAAGGTACGTTTAGAACTAAATTTCAACGTTTATAATTTCAGCGTTTATAATTTAATTACATAATTAATTAATATTAAATTACAATTAGGTACTTATTCGGTAAAATATCTAACAATATCTAACGTAGGTAAGTTTTAATTTCCATATGTTGAATTAACATTATAACACGTTCAAAATATCAATAGTGTAATTTAAACTCAAACACTTGTGTAAATACAATTCAAAATTCCAATAACTTGTTACCTAGCTATTACTTAACTATCAAAAATACCTAATTAAATCAAAATTATTAAAAAAATCCACTATTTTAATAGAAAATCATTCCAATAAAAATATAAACACAAATAAAAAACGACCATAAATAAATACTCAACAACAAAACTCTTTACTAAATTAAGACATACCTAAGAACTAAGTTCATATACGAGAAAAAAAAACAATAACTTACCAATATTAAAAAAAAAATCACTGCCAACAACACAACAATCCTACTCACATATGCAACACAGACATAAGAACTGATGACTCGAGCAAAAACGTGGTCAAAACCCACTTTTACTTTCTAAAACACATCACGTAACCGGTTACGACTGAATCGACTGACCTTGGTATACATTGGCGCTTTTTGTCTGTCATTATAAAGGCTTATGAATGAAAACCAGCAATGTATGTCGTGTATTGTAAAAGTGTTGTTCACATATTTTTTGCATTGGTCTATATTAAAGCGTGGAGAAAGGGAATGTATCAACTTTGATTTAAAATTATTAAAACAATTGGTTTCTAAAACCTTTGTAAGTTAGAAGGTGGACTTTATTATGAATCTTAATGCTATTGATAATATCCATGACTTGAATTATTTAAAATTTCTAGCATACTCAATATCAAACATATTAATTGTAAAAAGGGTTTCCAGAGGTATACATGTATAGACTAAGTAATGTAACATTGTTGGGTCGCGTCGTGTTTTGTTTTTATTGGCCTAGTACTTAGTTACTTTCCGTATTATCCGGACATAAAGGGACAGGAAAGGGGCGTTTAATACAACTAAGGAGACAAAAATGTCGTTTCAAAAGTATTATTCGTAGTTTTATTGTGAGATTGGATTTATTAATTCTCATTGAGACACTCATCTGCATTGAGACCTAACTTCAAGGTGCACTTTAGCCCTTTATCAATCACCTCTAACTTCATACCTATCAACTTTATGCAGGTCCTTATCATTCGGTCATTCACTCAGGTTGCATTTATTTATGTATGTCATATGTCACGGCCATTAATTTGTCTATCATTCGATGTGAATCGCGGCGCAAGGTAGTGCGTCCTTCAGAGGCAGGCGCGCGGCGCCCAGCCGCGTTTTATTGATTTATATTCATTGCCTTGCAGTTTAGAGTTTTAGCCATAGTTACTGAATAAAAAATGTAATAAAACAAGTTAAAGATGATCAACATCTTAGTCCTATTATCTTTCAAAACGAATCCTACAAATCACAAAGCAAAAATAGAATTAACAAACTCAATAATCATCTAAACATTGTGAATATTTTTGGCAAATAATTGAAGTGCTGTTTTTTTGGTCAATGGCGTATCCGTATTATAATAGATTTAGCTATCCTAGTCAACCTCGAATTCGGGAACAGCTGTCGAGTTGGGATCGAGGGGTTCACGGGCCTACGCGACCTACAGGACCTGTGCGAGCTAATGGGCCTGTGGAATATATGCAGTATAAGCCCCAGCCGGTGCCACCACCGCCGCTACCAGCCGGACAACCACCGTTGCCGCCACCACCCCCACCAGTACCACCCCCATCTATACCAATGGCGCGACATCTAACTCAACCCTCAGACCCAAATTATAGCGAACAGTATTACTTACACAACTACTATTCCCAATATTCAAACTATAATTCAATGAGTTACAACAACGCTACGAATTCCACTGCCTATGTAAGTATCGTCCCTACATAATTATGTCGTGTATGAAGTTCGAAGTATTTCAATGCATAGTGCAAATACTTCAATAAAAAAACAAATTATGCAGTAAATGTGATAGTTATAATTAGATAAATATTATTTTATGATTTCAACTTACTAGGATCTTCAATACTACATTGAGTGGGGCGAGAGGATTTTAATAAGTTATCCCTAATCTACAATACGGCAGTGAATTTAAGCTAAACTAATTTTATTCAAATACTCCTTTATCTATAATATTATTTAGTATTACAGCATATTAAGGGTAATAAATGTAAAGCAATGCAAATAAATGAAGTGATTTGTGAACTTTTTACAATGTATCGCGATATAAGTATGGTTCAGTATTAAAAACTAAACAGCAATACAATCTTTTTTGATACCTAAGTACAAACATTTATAAAATCATTAAGTATCACGTCAAGTTCAACAATGATTTCAATTTTTGGGATCGGGTTCAGGCAGCACATGTAATTGACGCAGTTACAGAAGTTAGAAAAAACATTCAAAATTTATCAAAAAAGGTTAAATGTGTGTGCGTGTTACAACGGCCTCACAGAATAGCACATACCCGTTGCACAATGCTTGCGTTGTTTCACCGAGTGAGTACTATTACCAGAGGGCCAACTGTCCCTTACCCTCAACTGTTAATTCATAAATCCCCAAAAACTCACAAAAAGTGCGTAAACGCAGTTATAACTTGTTGCTATTTGTGCTTGTTTGTCCACGGGAGGCGCCGATTACTTACGATCAGTTGATCCGATGCTTATTTGCAAACCTATCCCATAAAAAGAAGTATTACAAATTACTAATAACCCGATCCGGCTTCGCACAGTTGCAATGCTGATACCAAATTTCTCCTCTATTTAATGGTATTTATTATACTTATAAACCGTCCTCTTCAATCATTCTGTCTATTCAAAAGAACCACATCAAAATCCGTTGGTCAGTGTAAAAGATTTAAACATACATAGGGATATATGGACAGAGAAAACAACTTTGTTTTATAGTATAAAGTGATTAGCGATAAGCATGTAGGTGTTAAGCTCTTATTAATTAATACGAATAAAAAAAACGTTGTTCACAGTACTCATCATATCCGTACAACACACAAAATCAAAATTACGATAGAACCGGTTTAATGAATGAAAACCCGTACATTAATCACGTACCGTCTAATTACATGGGATATGATTACGCGAGGGACCAAACTGGCATGAATTTCCAAACACATGAGGCCAGATATGGTTACTTAGAACAGCAAAATAGTAACAAAATAACAATAACAGAATGTACAACGAATATCAATGAAAATCACCGGCGAGACAATACAGCGAAGGGAACTAATGAATCTCAAAACGATACAAATGAAATGGTCGTGAAAAAGGAAGGCAAATCAGCAATCAAAGGGTTGAGGTTAGAGGATGAAATACTAAACACTAAACAATTGTTAAGCCAAGACTATAATAGCAATTCTAAAGACTCAAAACAAGAAACTGATGAAGGTAAAGCGCCCAATAAACATACTGTTAAAAGCAGCACACAAATAAAAGAGTCAAAGGAAAAGACTAAATCGGCTTCTAAAAAATTACGTGAAAAGAAATCGGGTAGTCATCATTGCAAAGGTCTAAAAAGAACTGTTGTATCAACAGATAGAAGATATCGGTCTTTAAGTCCAGCTTCCTACAAAAGATATATGGACTTCCAACGCTTTATGCTTAAATACAATGCTAGTGCTCCAAAACACACACTTAAAAGAAAAATATGTACCCAGCGCAAGAAAGAAAAATCAAGTAAAAGACAACTTAACACTCAAAAATATCAAACCGAATCTATAAATCAACGAAATTCTCATGAAAAGATACACGAACTAGAGGAAAATTGTGATGAATTAAATGATGAACAAAATAAGCAAGGAGAGGTAAGTTCAATGTAACGTAATAATTAATGTAACAGTAATATTATCTAAACCAATCCCACATTAGCAGGATAAGGAAGTTCAAACAAAAGAACCCGTTAAATCAAAATTGTCTCACAAAAGAAAAAGACAACACAGCACATTAGATTTAGGAAAAGCCACAGACGTGAATGATAATCAAGAAATTACTCAAAAAGAAAACTCAGATACAGCCAGCCAACGATACGTTAAAGTAAGATTAAGTTTAAGCATCGAAAATGCATCTAGTGCTTCTGATTGTAGTGAACCTTGTCCATCACCAGATAATTTAAGTTTCGTTGAAGAAATAGATGTTGATAAAATTGTTCACTTTCTGAATACGGATCCAAATCATCCAAATCAAGAAACTGTTCCAAATGGGAATAACAAAGATCTAAATATTGAAGAAAATAAAAGCAATCAGGAAACCGAAAAGATTTCGGTAAAAGACGCTAACACTATCGATAAAAATGCGTCTTCTAAAATTTCAAAAGGGGTGCAGTGTGTAGCAGAAATAAAGAAATCGGCTAGCAGTAAACTGGCGCAAAAGGATAAATTAATTTCTAGTAGCAATTACTTATTAATAGATTTAACCAAAGAGAAAGAAGAAGAAGAAAACGTTAAAGAAAATAACAAGAACCAAAAAATGTCTAAAGCAAAACCAAAGACTGCAAAAACAGACGTTGATGAAACAGTAACAGAACCCATCTCGACAAAGAATAGTTCAAAAAATATGCCAAAAGGTATAAAAAGTCTAGAAACATCTACAGCAATGCCCAAAAAGAAAGCAGATAAAACATCGGAAGGTGAAACAATTTTACAAAACAAATTAACTCAAAAAAAAGCTAAATCTAATTTAAAAGATTCAAAGGTGCAATTGAAAGAATCGAGTAAAAAAACAAATATCCCAAAGAACTGTAGTTGTAGTAAATGTAGTAAAAACAAGAAATCGACCAAAAGCAAATCATCGAAGATCTCAAAACGGAAAGTCGATAAAAAACGACAGCTTGAAAAACAGATTTTTGGTGATGATGATGATGATGACGACGATGATGATTGCATTATAATAGAAGATGGTACGAGTGAACTTTTAACTAAAACGAAATTTAATAATAAAAGTAATGAAGGGCGCCACTCGAAAAAATCCAAACACACTAAAGTTAAAGGCTCAGACATTGCTGATAGCACCGGTGATGTATGGTATGTAGTTTGATGTATTTCAATGTCTCTTTAGTGTTTTCGAAGTTTAAGGAAAACATTCAAGATAAAACTGTTTATGTTAATTTAATTTTTGCACTTTTTACAGATCTGAGCGCGGATGATATTTTAATAAAAAAACTATTATATACTTTTTAAAATAATAAACATTATTTTTGGTCACTGTATTCTTCTTTGGATTAAAAGTATAATGATTATTGTGAATATTTAAATTTTATATCAGACTTACTACAAATATAATAGAAACTCATAATTTTTCCAAGCAATGAGGATCAGAGCTTTCTACAAGGAGCCCTAGTAAATACTTAACTCTTGTGCCCAATAAAAAAATTGGCAGTGTCAAATAATTAGACAATGGCAGTAACAGAGATTGAACAGAACCTAAGGCCACATTAGCGCCATCTGGTGAGGAGAAAAACAATAGTCCACATTTATTTCAGCTATAAGAACTTTAACGGAATACAATATTGTGCATATAGGTATGTTTTCATGATTGTTTTAATATCTATAATAATACAAAATGTTAGGTTAAAGTTTCAACTTTTCATTTCTTTCTTACAGGCCAAAACTCATCTAACTAAAACATAACTTCACCAAACTGAAATAATATGGTTTTCAAAGAATATGCTACTGACATCATTAAATCCACATCCAAGAATACCATAGAACAGAAAATACGGGCTATAAATTAAACTGTTCAAAGGAAATGTATGGGTTTTTAGAGATGACATAATTTTGGAAAAATATCCTGTGGAGCCTTTGTTTTTGGGTCAAAATACAAATAACAACAGCATCCGCGAATTGTTAGAAAATAATGATTTTACTTCCTTTTTAGCCTAAATATTTGTTTGTTTTAAATTTAATAATGCGAAGCGCGCGAAAATAGCTGTGCGATCTGCAAAGCGATTTTCATGAGGAAATTAAAAATCTGCCAAAGAATTAAGCCTATATTAATAGCTCAACTTTACCCAGGGCAAATAATGATGAAACAAAACTAAGTACAATGAATCGAATACTGTATGTACAGAGGAATAAATACTGAAGATATGTGACATCTGTTTATAAGACAAAAAGCAAAACATATAACTGGACGATTAACAAATTATAAAGAGTAAGTGGTATATACAGCATGTTCTTTTTTACTTTTTGAGAAATAGCATTTTGATACATTTATTACTACAGTAGATACAATACCTATTTATATTTGAGTTCATTTAGACACCACAGATCTACGGTAAAAGTAAAAATCATGAGGAAACCTGGAGACCGTATAATTTCTGATTAAAAGTTTGAAATCGCCTTGAGCAAGCGTGGTTATTTACTCAAATCTTCTCCAAGTGGTACTACACTTTTGCTCATCAGTGGGCACATATAGGCTGATGGTATTATCTTCAGTAGCCAAAGCTACCAGCAGCAAAGTTATCACGACCAAAACAACTTTAAAATATGAAACTAACCTGTCCAGGCATCTCCTTGGTGTGTCCATCGGGCACGTGGAACAGTACGAGTGGGGTTGGCCGCGACGTATGTTGGGAGGGCGGGGCGGCCGCCACATCCACTCTGAAGAAGCCACGTCTCTGCAGCTGGATGATATCTCCTACTTTCACCTTCAGCAACTCTGGCTCTCCCAACATTGGGATTTCCCACTAAGATACGAAAAGAAACGTTGTGTGAGAAAATTGGCCAAAAGCATAAAAATGCCATCCATTTTTATGCTTTGGCCAATTGTGAGGAAACATGAGGAATTTGTAAGTATCTTTTTCAATATTCTTTTTTTCGTTTTAGACGCCGTCATGGTACGCTTTCTCAATCTGTAGTTTTGTTTTAATAATAGACCTCATTCTTATTTGGCTCTAACTGAATGGGTGTAGATGAAATTTACGCATTGCAATATATTTTAGTCTAGCTAGAGTATCACATATATTTTAATACTTGTTAAACATCGTTCGTTCGTCAGCTTTAACTTTTCGTTAATTCTTTCTTCTTGGTTTTCTTACAAACAAAAATACAAATTTCACCAAACAGAAACAATGTGGTTTTTAAAGATACAAAATTTACATTCATACCTACTTTAATTTCTACTTTCAACCTCACTTCGCGGGAGCGCCAATGAGCAACGAATTAACAAAATTATCACAAATCTTATACATACCCTGGTCTTATGTCCAATGTACTGTTTGAAATCTTCGTCTTTGCCTAGCAATGGCTTCGATATAATATGATCAAAGTAGACGCAGTAGACCTCAACAGTCGGCGACTTGGGTGTATCCGCCAACCAGGTTAACTTGAGCGTCTTCTTGTAGTCTTTGTTGTCCAGGTTAGGGGTCGCATCTATACTGGTCACTGTGCCGTCTGCTGATCTGTGAATTAGATAGGGTATTAGTCTATTTTGTTCTGTAGAAAGTTCTTTATAGACATTATTTTCTTTATAAATTTTCATACTAATTGTTTTTTTCAGAAGCTAATACAATTTTGTTAGTTATTTGGGACATGTGTAGAATAGACCAGAAACTTAAAACATAATTTTAGTGCTGTAATCAATCAATTCAAATATGTATATACTATGCTGTATTTTGTGGCATTCCCATGAAGTCTTTCCAAAAGTTTGAAACGCTTTAGAGTGGCATATCTTCCATAACCTACAATAATACTATTATTTTTGTCTTGAAAACGTTTCCCAGTACTAGGATTTTCTTTAGTGTATGCGTTCGTGGGTGCGTTTACAAACATAAAATTTAACATACACATCATAACCAGACCCAATTTGCCACCTCTATGGGTGATTTACAAATTGCTGTTTCTCAAACAAGTTTTATCGTTCGGAAAACGAACTCACGACAGGTTGTTTGGCAGCCAGTTGCCCAGCTATGGAGTCAACTACATATAATAACTTCAAAACATATTTAAGTTTATCACAAAAACAGCACTTACTTGTGAATTTTATCGATCATGATGTTTCCGTAGTTGATGAACGTGGCATTTTCTCCCTCTTTCAAGGTCTTTGCGTCGACCTGGTCTATTAGTAGTCTGCCAGCTACATGTACAGTCTTGGACCCTACATCAGGGTTTTTGGGATGCAGAGCTACGTTCAAGGTGCTCTCTGATACTCCTTTGAGGTTTACTGGCACTGGGTTTGTTTCTAAAGCGGTGTAACGAGGCGCTATTGGGTCTATTACCTGAAACAAAATTATTTTATAAAAAATATGTATTTTAGGGTCCGTTATTACCGAGACATGACGCGACGGTACTTAGGTTTTAAATAATAACCTTTCTACAGTTGGGTTTAAAATATCTTTTATTTATTTTTTTGGTCTGGCATTTTTGGTCAATGGAGAAATATCAAGCAGACATTTTTAATTTCAAACAATTTATTCCATTAAACAAAAAGCCCTCATTTCAATGCCCAACAAAAAAACAGATATCTACAATAATAATTATCATACAAAAGCAAATTTTATTTAATATACAAACCTTTTTATTTATAGCCCAAATCTTGTCCCACTCCATGAAGACCACAGATCGACTGGAGCCCTGCGCTGTGATGAACTGTCTAAGACCTTCCACGGTCATACCGCGACGAAGCACTCCTCGAACGGTGGGCATACGAGGATCGTCCCTGGTGGTGGAAAAGAAGTCTTTATGTAGTCAACCGTGCGTCTAAATTCACTTGTATTAAAATTATGTATTTTAGGGTCCATTATTACCGAGACATGACGCGACGGTAGGTACTATTTCAACACCCTGTATAGTAGTATAGTAGTATACAGGCTGTTGAAAAAATATTAAAATCCAAACAGGATATTATTACAGGAATCAAATCATCTGGTTTGTAGAGATTTTGTTTTGAACGTCAAGGACAAACATCTGTATTTGTATTGAGCTCTAAATAGCTTTTTTACGGTGTCTATGAAAATAAAATTTGATCAGAAACTTTCTAGATTATTTTGATTCAATACATTTGAATTATTTGGACTCATAGAATCAGTTATTGTTGAAGGGATCGGTAAATAGCTATGCAAGTTTTTACAATGTTTACAACTAATAATCTTCTAACCACCTATAAAATACTTATTAATAGAACACATCTGCGTGCAAACCTAAAGAGATGAGAATTCTTATGATCATAATTATCTATGGATGCTGTTGATGGCAGCTGATTTCAGCAAATAATACATATATACGTATAGTTCTAAACGCTGCTGATATCCTATTTCAAACAGTTGCTAGTCGGATTGAAAAAGCGTAGACAAAAAAAATATTCATATCGAGAAAAAATATGTGTCAATTTATTTAATGTAACAATTTTCGCTATAGTAGATGGCGCTGCTGTATTTTTGGGGAAGTGTTCCTATTGATCTTGATGTATACCTATCACTCGTAGTTACTATTTTATCCTGCTGATGAGACCAGTGACTATAAGGATTCATAGTGTATTTAATCTTTGGTGTGGTTTGATAATAATCTTAAAATATAATTGATGTAAGTATATAGTATATTATGTGAAAATTGCCAAGGTAAAGAAGTCTGTTATGGTTTCGGTCATAAAAGCGGTTGTGAGACAGATATTTTTTCTAATCAATTTCATTCAAAAAAATTGATGAGTTCGGTAGTTTACAAAGTCAAAAATAAATGTTTCGATTTAATAAAAAAAAAATCATAGGAAAGTATCGTTTTTGACATTTCAATAAAAGTATTGATTTTGGCTAGTTGGAAACTAAGGTATAAGAATCTGGATACGAATAACAAATCAACAACTAATAAAAGTTGACTAGAAAAAATTAAGCCTTGAAGGCTAAAAAAGGAATGGCCTCATATACTTGTATACGACTATTTTAATAGTGTATATGTGTTAAAATATATAACTAGTATTATATATTATGTATATAGTGTGTAACTAGTATTAAAATTTTTTTGGATGTATGTTAACATTAATCAATCATGTTATATAATAAGTGTAAATTGTATTTGTTTATTTTTGGGTCGGTTTAAATATGCGCTAAATCGAAGTGCATCGAAGCGCAGATACAATTTACGGACGTAACAAATTCAATCTTATCTCTACAACATAAAGCACAGATTGCTTTAGACATTTCAAAGATCTGCGCGAATAAGCGCAAATTTCGGCGCATTTTTGCTTTGGTTGTGCGCTAGCGTAAATTGACCCTTAATGACTTCCCACAGCTTTAATAAATCTTTAGTTTTTATCACTCTTTACTGATCTATTTGAGAAAATGTGTTTACCTCTCTTTCTAAACAAATTATGATGAATGTATCTTTTATACGTCAGACTTTTGTCAAATGTACTACCTATTATTAATTTCTTATACTTAATACTTATAATATGTCTTCCCTTTAATTTTAGTGATTGCTAAAAGCATGTGTATTCTTTGTGCAAATCTTCTGAAATAAAATTATCGTGAACTCGTCGATGTTTCATTCTAGCATACCACTACTACCAAAGCAAAATAGTTTTCAAATTCATAAAATAAGTTTATTGAAAATAACGACTTACACCCGGTTTCCGGAAAGGCCAATATACTGACTGAATTATCAACAACCAATCAGATGACTTGACAAGAGATTTGACACCTAGTTAGTTGATTTTAACATTGATCGGGCTTTCGGAAACCGGACATTAGTCTCGTGAATTAAATGGTAAAATATGTATTAGTTTCAAGTCACTAGTAAATGTTTAAAAGGTATAACGTAACAAGTCACAGTTGCGTACAAAATTCTTAGAAAATCTTGTGAACTTTTATGCACGTTCAGAAAAAACAAATCAATACTCCGAATAGAGACCATGCTGAATATTACCTAAACTTTTTCTCCATTGATACTATATACTATAAACTATATAACGGATACCATACACTTGTGTGTTATGTGTTTCTTTATTTCAAATAGACCAAAAAAGGCACTTTTGAACGTCAAGCAAAAAAGATATCATAAGGTTTAACTTTATATGTTTCAGTCTGTCCGTCTGTCCTCTAAGCTATTTGCTCGTTCCAAAGTGTAGATTCCTATGGAGAAGAACGAGCAAGAAACTCCATGGTTACTCTTTTTCAATCACTTCATTTTTTAAGTTTCTAAAAACATGTTCACAATCACCGTTTTTAACTATGACTTTCAAAGAATGGAAACATTTCTATATGTTTATTTTTATTGACATATACCTATAGATATGTAATTTGATGTTATTAATGGACTTACCATCCGTCGACGAGTCCTTCATTCACGAACCATGTCAGTTTCCTCTTGGACAAAACTGTGTTTGTCATACTCAATCTGTGGACAAATAAATAAATGATTTAGATCCAACATGCAGTTGCTCTGTTAAATTTTAATATTACATCCATTTTCAAGAGAAGAGCGTGTTGATAGTGGTTTTTTTTAAAGTGAATTTTGTGCTATGAATTCTCTTGTTCTCATAATACAAAACTTGTCTGTTTGTTTTTTACTGGCTAAAAATCATGCCGTTTCTTTTACTGTTCCGGGTCGGGGCAACCACGGCTGATATGTTCATTGGCTTTTTTCTGAGAGGGAAAAGTCATCAAAAATCTGCTCCTACCCAAGGTTAGGCGAGAGGGAGTGTAAGACTCTTGTTGATTAGAAATTCCCTTATTCCTTCTTCTGCCCTAAATCGGAGCCGCTATACGTTATTGCGCTTACACCAGCAATCCCAAACGAAAAGTTTATTAGATAGAAGTGCTAAAAGCTTCAAGGTGTGATATTTAATCGACTTTAAGGACACTAACAGTAAGGTTTATTTTACTCGTCTATTAAAATGTTTATGTGAAAGATAAGAAAGAAAGAAAGAAAGAAATAGTTACCGGCTATACTCCCAGATGTAAGGTTTCCTGATGCCGAGCGCGTCAATGAACCAGTAGAACTGCGGATCTCGGTCGTGGTACTCCATCGTACGGAGAACGTGCGTCACTCCCTCGATAGAGTCCACTATTGGACACGCGAAGTCATACGTCGGGTAAACTCTGGAAAAAAAATTAATCATGTTTATTTTTCATATTAGTTACTCTCATACTGCTCGACTCTTACAGATTGTAGCGTGATGTTTTATAGCCTATATATAGCCTTCGATATGATAAATAGTCCTCGATAAATGGACTAACAAACACAAAAAGAATTGTTCAATTCGAATCAGTCGTTACGGAGATGAGCGCGTTTAAACAAACCAACTCTACAGCTGTATAATATACTAGCGACTCGCCTCGGCTTGTAATGCTGATACTAAATTTCTCCACTATTTAATGGATGGTATTATACATATAAACCTTCGTCTTCGATCAGTCTGTCTATAATACCAACGAATTAAATTCAGTTGCGTAGTTTTAAAGATTTTGTTTTGTTATGTTTTATACTATGTAATAATAATAATATATGTATAGAACTAGCTGCCACCCGCGGCTTCGCATGTTAAAAAAGAAATTTAAACCCGTAATTTTATAAACAGCCATTTTAAAAGCGATGGCTCGAATAAAATACATAAATCAAGTATAATTTACATTCCCTATAGCCCTTAGAAATTTAAGCTATCATTGAAAGAATGTTGGAAATCTGACCAGCGGTTCTTAAGAATACCCCCTACAGATAAACTAACAAATTTTACCTCTTCATAACATTAGTATAGATAAAGATGTACATACTTGTACTGTGTCCCCGTACGTGGATGTACTTCAGGCTTGCAGCGGTATATGGTCGGGTCTCGAAGGCATCCGTTAGGAGACTGCATATCTATCTTAGCCCTCACACAGCACTGCACACCAATATCACTAGCTTTCTTCATCTCCTCCCATAGTTCTAAGTTCCTCTCTACAGCTGCGGAGTGAGAATAGATTGATTAATTGAATACTTTTATAACATAAATGACATTAAGCTGTTTTCGCCTGATGGTAATCAATCGGCACCTGCAACAAGGTTGGGCATGGGCATTCGCAACAAGGTTGAACTGTTTCACTGCACGTTGGTGCAGTGGCTGGGCAACTGGCTGCCGTGCAACGTGTTGCGTGTTCGAGTCCCGCACGGAACAACTCTTTGCGTGATCCACAAATCGTTGTTCCGGGTCTGGGTATCATGTGTATTTGAAATTGTATGTTTGTAACCGCACCCACGACACAGGAGAAAATTCTAATGAGTGGCAAAGTTCAAAAAAAGGGCAATGAACAGGCGAGTTACAAACGTAACCTCACTCACACAGCGAAGCACAACTCCTAATATCCGACAAGAGGTCGGCAATGCACTAGAGACTCTTTGCTATTACGAGTGTCTATGGGCGGCGCTGGCTGCTAACCACCAGGTTATCCGTCTGCTCGTTTGCCGACCTAAGCCATAAAGAAAATACATATAAGTAATAAACAAAACACTCACAATTATTCCTATTCTTGCTATCAATCTTCTGTTCTCTCTCGTTCTTCATCTGTTCTGCAGGAGTGTCGTCGACGAATGCCTTGCCCTCCTTTATGAGCTTCACACAGTAGTCCAGCATCAGGTCGAAGTACTGAGAGGTGTGAGTGAATAGGTCCGGCTTGATCTCCAACATCTCTACGTCTTCTAGGATTACCTGGAGAAATCAATGATATTTATCGTAGGGCTTTCTCGATAAATGGTCTATCTAATTCAAAAAGTATTACTCAATTTAAACTATTAGTTTCAGAGATCAGCGCGTCCGAGCACACAAACAAATATACTCTGAAGCTTTATAATATAAGTATAGAAAATATTATCGATATAATTTCGTGGTAGCCTGGAAGTTCAGGCGTTCATATTCAATTTGTAACTTAAGGTTTTAAACCGTGCAAGTCACAAAGTGATTATTGTGGGTTATTAACACTTCCTGGCATTATTTTTTGACACCAATGTAAAGGAAACCTGTGCGTTGTCGGTCTTTGCAGATAAGGAGTTTTGGAGATTTAAGGACGGGCAGGAATGGGGTGAGTGGAGTTCATGGTCGCAACATCTTCTTTTAGTATTAAAATACATGACTTAATACAAAATGGGAAGGGATTTAAAAAGTGAATTGATAAAATCACCTTCTCATACTCAGCATTCTCCTTGGCAGGGTTGGTGTCATCAAACCTCATGATCAGTTTGCCCTGGAACGCCTGCTGGTAGTACTGGTTCAGGAGGGCGGCCTTAGCGTGACCGATGTGGAGGAAACTAGAATAACAATATCAATATAAAATAATTATTACCCAACAATAAGCAATAATTACCCAACAATTTCTTCTGTGTGTAAACAAACATACAAATTCACATAAACATCACACAATAGTCCAAATCCAGAAAAACAATTTCTGGGACAGACTAAATACTTCAAACCTTCAAGAATCAACTATAATCTTTTTGACTCACTAAATGAGATAACTCGACTAGTTTCAAGCTATACCAGGGGCTCATATTTATGAATATCGCACAACATGCGCATTAACATACGACGCGGCGAATCTGACATCAGTTACGTGAGTGAACCGTTAAATGAAATTTATTAAGAACAAATGCGAAAAAAAAATCTTTTGGTCTACAAATTCATTTATATTTAGGTGATAAATTTTTAGTCAATTAGTCAATAGATTATATTTAAATGCTACTTACCCAGAGGCTTCAGGGGGGAACCTCACGACCACCTTGCCCATCTCAGCATGCGGCAATTCAACAAACTTGCCCTCTTGTTGACGACCTGAACCACCCTCATTGGTTGCTGGTGATTTCCTAGAGGGTAAAATAAAGATTTCATTTTCAATTCTTCTACTATTTTAGGTAAACTTAAATGATAAATTTAAGTACCTACATGATGATTGAAACAAGGAAAATTGCAAAAGACTTAGTTTTTAAGAGGACTCAGTAGCATAAAATCTAAAAGATATATTTTAATTTGTATCAACCTCTTTTTTAGTGTTTTGGTATGAAAACCTAAGCTTATTGTTAGCATAGAACTGTTCTGCAAAAATCAAAAGTTAAAATTTGTTCCAGTGAAATTAATTATTTTATTTTATAACAGGGTAAGACCTGAACACAACATCATTTCCAAAACAAAACAAATCTAGTTTCTTAATTTTCCTACACTGAAATCAGTGCAAAAATAATAAATCTCCTAAATATTTTATTATAAGACAGATGATAACATAAGGAAAATAACAGCAATATTGTTAACATCCATCACTACTCAGTATTTCATAATGATTTCTGATTGACTAAGAACTTACTTAAAAGAATAGGATTACAAAAATTTTACTACTTATGTACTCATCTAAGATTTAATAACATAATAATCTTCACTGTAGTCATTAATTTGTTTGTTTACATGAGGTGTAACCTATTATTTTTTATTATAAATGATTCCCAATTTGATTCAATAGAAATCTTTTACAAGTTCATCAAGTTTTACTCCTCCCATTTTAAGAATGTCTAATTGTAGACAAATATTTTAGTAGCAAAGGGATTGCAAAAAGTCAGACCATAATGGATTCTAATAGGAAAAAAATAGGTCTTGTTGAACAAACAAAACTCAAACTCACATTATTGATAGTAAAAATCTAAAGAGATTGTATACTTACACACTTCACCAACAAGTTATTATTATTATGAAATATTGATTATGGAAACTGCTATTTCAAAACATTTATATTAATTTACGTGTAAAAAAAAAATTCAAAGCAAAAATACACCACAAACCTTGATGAAGCCTTGCTGATATTGCTCAGGACCTCAGCAGGCAGTTCTTTAAGTACTGTAGCAACACATGGCTGAGCTTCTATCAATTTCATCCAGCGGAGAATGTTTTTAGGAGGGTTTTTCTTTGATACATCCTTAAACCTGGCTGATCCTGTAATAAGTTCATGATAAATTATACAATAATGAATGGAGTACTGACTTTTGGAATATACATGGTGTACTTTATTTGTAACAGTGTTTGTATCATACAATCTTTAATCAATGTTCTAAATTCATTAACAAAATGTTTTATTGAGATCATAAAAAGATAACGATTAATAGTTATAATGCTTGTTTAGATAATAACACTTACCATACAAAATACTAAAGACTGCCAAGTCAGACACTGATAATGATTCTCCCACCAAATAGGTTAAAGGCCCCAGAGTTTTGTCCAAATAATCAATGGATTTGGGGATCTCATCTTCTAGGATCAGGCTGAATGAAAGCCAATGATTCATAGTAACTCTCTGAAGTGGTTCCGCGGCTTTATTGAAAGCATTTTCCAGAATTCTTATCAGATCATTACTGGTAGCATATGGCACCTTTTTAGACGAATTTGGCATAACTACATAGGAATCGCCATCCCACGTCACTTCCACTTGTTTTGCTGAGGACTTGTAGAACTCCACAGCGAGCAAACCACCTGTAAAATCGAAGTTATAGGCTATTTTAAACCTAGTTCACTCAGCTGATGCAATTTGAAGAAATATGTATTAAACATTGCACTTTACCTAGCGGTGGGTTGGATTTACTGCACGCAACTTTCATTTCAAAGCAGTTTATGCACTTGTTTTACAGTAATAGTATTTATTTCGGGAGTAGTCGCATGCACTCGCCGAACAATCCCACACGAGAGGAAATTGTAGCAAATGTCAAAATGACGCGTTGACAAATTATTGTCATTTTGACGTATGACAATTGCGATTCGTTTCAAGCAGCCAAACCGAGGCAACAATTTTACCAGGCGATTGCATGCTGCTTTGTAAAAGAAATCGGCTCACAAACACTATAAACACGAAGCATTCTCAAAATAAAAATATTTAATCCTGTGTAAAAACCATTTTCAACAACTTTTGTTTTCTATACATATGACTGAATCTACAATAATAGAAAAAAAATGTCTCAAATCTAAAAATCTGAAACGCAATTTTTCAGTATACATTGCTTTCACAACACCATACACTATTCAGCTCTTGTTTACAAATAAGGAAGTGTACACAAATATTTCAATCAAACACACTATTGTTCAAATTATTGACTGAAACATTTTCTAGTTAAAAATTTATTGTATAATACTTTATTTATTAAATATCTTCCATTCTGTGTATGTTATTATTATTTTAAGGTGTTTAAAATTTAATTAAGTGATAAGTGTCATAAACAACGTGAGAAATAAATTACATTATTATTGGTAATTTGTAGTGATTTACGTAAAAGTAACAATTTATTACGTGATTTATTTAAGAAAAATAATATCAACCAACTCGTGTCTGTTATTAAAGATTATATTTGTATTATGAAAGCAATTAAGCGTAGGTATAATTTTCCTGGTTGCAGATCATGGTGCGAGGCTGAATTATTATTAAATATTTTGCGAGCGATTTAAGATTATTGGTTGTGATCATGAAGCGGCAAAACGTCCGCACACTATCCCTTGTGGTCTGCACATTTACATATTTGTTGATCGGTGCCGCAGTTTTCGATGCTTTGGAGTCCGAAACGGAGAGTAAGCGATGGGAAGTACTGTCTGGTAAGCACGCAAACGTTCTTTATTTGAACTTTTTCTTTCTAAAAAACGGAGAAAGGTGTCACACACACTACAGCTGATTAGCTACTGTGAAGTATTTAATACCCCAAAATTAAAAAGAAATTAAACAACCAATTTATATAGAAAATGGTAAATTTAATTAAATCTAGGAAATGCTTGGTATCCTGAAATAAATCTTATGCCTAGCTTAGATACCAGTCAATTGATGTTATAAATTATCTCCTCAATATTAAAAATAATATTTTCACTCATAATTTCCAGACATGAGAAACGGTTTAATACGTAGATATAACATAACACCTGAAGACTACCATATGATAGAGATAGTTATCATTGAGAACAAGCCACACAAAGCTGGACCTCAGTGGAAGTTTGCCGGAGCCTTTTACTTTGCTACTGTAGTATTGGCTATGATCGGTTACGGGCACTCTACACCTGTCACTTATGGAGGAAAAGCATTTTGTATGGCTTATGCAATGGTAAGATGGTTCTACTATAAATGTATTAAGATAAAAATAGGTCAAATAGTATTCTTTAATATCACTTTTGCCAAAATAGAAAGACATAGGTATAAAACACCTTTAACAATTATTGCTCTATAGTCCTCATGCTTTAAAAAAAAGATTTTGCTCAATTTCTCATATGTGTCTCAGATATAAATAGCTGACTTACTAAGCACCTACATTTTTCTACTTCTTCAAGGATCACTATTCATTATATTATATTATATAACAATATATTTTTTTCTGGGTAGAGCTGAGATTTTCAAGCGTCTCTACCCCATTTCTAAAGCCCTAAATAACTATAGACACCTCTTCAATTCCAGGTTGGTATTCCCTTAGGCCTGGTAATGTTCCAGAGTATTGGTGAGCGTCTGAATAAGTTCGCGTCGGTAGTGATACGTCGAGCCAAGTGCTACCTTCGGTGTAATACTACAGAAGCAACTGAAATGAATCTCATGTTTGCTACTGGGATGCTCTCGTCCATAATTATAACTACAGGTAATTTGTAATATGGTTTAAAGAATGATGATGATGATGATGTTATTGAATTAAAAACTTAATAAATGAAGGGTAAAGAAAATGGCGACTGATCGTTAGAAGTTTGCTATGATAAAATTGTCAGGCGATTTAATAAATATATTAATTAGTGTGTCTACTTGAGTTCTAATACTAATCAAACACCTTAGCCAATTCATATTAGGTATTTTGATCACTATTTTATGTCATAAAACATAATAAAAGCTCTATAAATGTAAATTTAATGTTAAAATAATAAAACGCCTAATGTAATAATAATATTTTGTTCAGGTGCTGCTGTGTTTTCGCGCTACGAAGGCTGGAGCTACTTTGATAGTTTCTATTACTGTTTCGTTACACTAACTACTATCGGATTCGGTGATTATGTCGCCTTGCAGGTATGTTTTTATTATGCATATAATAAATATGTTGAACTGTTTACAATTATTCAATAAATATTGTTAAAATTTTGGATATCAATCACTACTATACTGGATACCAATCAATACAAAATTCATAATGAATGATCATTAAAAAAAATGCTATCTGCACACAATAGCACAATGGCGGACTTATAAATGCCTGGGGCATATTGTTCCAGTCTATGATATTATGTATAATACTGAGTGAGGTCATTGAGATGGCACCTTTATGCAACAGTTAAAAATGCACACAATTAGTTATCAAAATTCTATGTATGTAAATTTTTTAATTGATAGAAATTATTATAAATAGTATTTATATGAAGTTAGTTTTGTTTTTTACTTTTATTAACAACTAGCGGCCGCCCCGCGCCCGCTTCGCACGGGTCCAACTATCTCTCTAACAACGAAAAGGTCACTTTTTCCCAATTTTTCCCTTTTACTTTTCTAATATTTTCTTTGATAAGAACCTTCTACTGACCATAACGAACAGAAAAAATTGACCAAATTGGTCCAGGTGTTGTATGAGCTTACCAACATATTTTGTGATTCATTTTTATAATATAAATTACATACTATACTTTATGTAATTATTAAACCAGTCCATCAAGCCATATCGCCAGTCCACCAAGCTGGTGGCTACCCGGCTACGTAGACTGACGATATCCGCAGGGTAGCCGGTAATGGTTGGATGAAAAGAGCTAAACATCGAGCTCAGTGGCGGGCATTAGGGAGGTCTATATCCAGCAGTGGACAAAATGAGGCTGAACTAACAATAAATCAGCTATTTCTTTACGTACGCCTATCACAGTGGCTACTGTTTTGTAGAGTAAGAGAAGCTAAGAAAATAAAAAATAGATTTTTTCTATAATATGATGATGTGTTACTTCCAGAACGATCAAGCCCTGACCAGCAAGCCTGGGTATGTGGCTCTGAGCTTAGTGTTCATTCTGTTCGGACTAGCCGTGGTTGCTGCTAGCATCAATTTATTAGTTCTACGATTCATGACTATGTGAGTATGAAAATATATTTGAAAACTATTTTTCTAAAATTCTACTGATTGAGTTATTAAAGTGTATAAGTAATAATTAATTTATGTACCTAATATTAGCAATAGTTTTTACTTTATGTACCTAGTTTTAATCAGGTTTCAACAATAGATAAAGTCTCATCAAGAATGCAATATTTTTCATGAGACTTTTAGCTTAAATTATTTTTACATCTGTGTAGTTATGTTTACTATATTGTTTTAATTTAGTGCAACAAATATCAGTGACTATTAAAAAATTACTACTGTTTAACCTAGCCATCTGAAATTATATTAGAAAATAAAATAATGAAATAAGTTCCTACAAAAAAAGTAAGAGCAAAATGTAGCATATTTGTAAAATTTTGTTTTCTAGGCAAGCTGAAGACGCAGCCCGCGATGAAGAAGATAAAGATGGGTCCAGAACTCTCCTGCCTATAGATGAACATCCTATAATGGGCAGACAGAGATCTCACGACGATCAAGCATCGGTTAGTACAAGTTTACTCCTCATGTCTTATTTTGAGGTTAGTCACTGAGAGCGAGTTCCATTTTACGCCGTTAGATGTCACTGTGCTGATGACGCGCATTTCTGAATCGCGGTGTTAAGATTCTCCGCGATTGAACGACCCTCCTCGGTTTTCTACAGGTAGTTATCGCTTCTCGGCCTTTTGGCTAAGATCAAAGTGTAGTATCTGTTCTTTTCAGCTTAATATCTGAAAGTTCCCTCACTGAGGGACCAGTATATTAAACTGATTTTTGTAAACTGATGGGATGTTCGGGGCTCGCTCCACTCCCGTCACGGGTCGGCCCGGCATTGCAGTGCCGCCGGGATCGGCCCACAGATATACTTGAAAATAATAATGTGTTACTCAAATAGCTGTCTTATCTAAATTTCATCCATCCGTACCTTCTCTGGTTGTGGAATGAGTGATAACTGCGCTGTGAGGGCGAAAGCTTCGATTGTTCACAATTTTTACAAAAATATAAACCTCACTGAGATATTTTTAGAGGTTTTTGTTCTAAGTATGTATTTTTAACGCTTTCCCCTCTCTCGAATATTCTCTGGTTGTATGCACCTGCATGTGTTAGTAAATATTAAGCGTGATATGGATAAAATAAAAACTAGCCTATGGAGGTAAAAAAAAATCCAAACTATAATCCTTTTAACAACTTTCGCGCTATAATAATATTATCTTATACTAAAAAAGGAAGGCACACATTTATTGCCATCAACAAATACAAAGAGGAAAATACAGACAAAAACAGTTAATAAAATTAGACTGCACGCTTGGCGCTGTGGCTGGGCATCTGGCTGCTGTACGTGTCGCGGGTTCGATACCCGCACGGAACAACGCTTTCTGTGATCCACAAATTGTGGTTTCGGGTCTGGGTGAAAAAAAAACATAAAATTAAAGCCATGTCATAAAAAACCACAGCTGGGGTTGCGAGTTGCGAGTAATGAGGTACCGCGCCCTCGGCCTAGAGAAAAAGGCTTAAAAACTTTTTAGTCAAGTTAATTTTAGGGGGAAAATATGCGTCACATCCATATCCACAAGTAACAGCCCTCGCACATCCTGTAAGTTGCCGTGATTCTATTGGAGAGAGAATCCTGGCGCTAGTTTAAACTTTTCTTTTCTCAAAGAATACAAATAAAATAATTTTGATAATTATTTTGTGTATGAATTCCAGGTATGTTCATGTAACTGTCTGGGTAACAAGCAGTGTGAAAGCGGTGCCCTACTGGAGGCCCCGCAGCGCCCGCATCGCCTCCACCGCCGCGTGTCACTCGCGCTCACACCAGAACTCATTGAGAGGGCTTCCGTCTAAATGTGAGTAATTACAGTGCCCGGCAATAAATCTTACACATTCGCTGTTGGAAAGAGACAATTATATTCTGAAATAGCTTCATCTCGCGGTTCGGTTTAGTTCGTCCGCGTGGTATGTTGTTGAAAAGCACCCTGCCAGAGTTAAACCAGGGCGTCACCTATCTAAATACTTACCGAATTTCAACTAAATTGGTTCAGCCGTTTTTGCGTGAAGGAATAACAAACATAGATTCATCCGTACCTACATTTTCTCATTACATTTTTTTTAATTATTTTATAGGTACTATTAGTAGATTGCTATTATTAGATTCGAGAAGAGTTGGGCTTTGGGTCTGGGTATCATGTGTATTTGAAATTGTATGTTTGTAACCTCACCGGACAACGTTTATTTTAACAAAACAAGCAAGCGTAATGATTAATAAGTACTCAAACCTTCTCCGTGTGAGAAGAGGTCTTTGCTCGGCAGTAGGCACTTATAGGGTGATGATGTGATAATGTTCTCGACTCTTACCGGCTCTAATTATGAGCAAAGCACGTACACGGTGACATGGCCGGTTATTTAACACATTCAGTGCCCCCGACGCGTATGTGCGTGCGAGGAAACGCACATACGCGTCGGGGGCACTGAATGTGTTAACTTTGTCCTAAGGGAGATGTGCAGTATTTATTGCCGGGTACTGTATTTAAGTTGTTGAAAGTAAAATGTGGAGGAAGTTAAAATTAATATGTGACTACTTTGTTCTTAGCAAGGTAATGATAATTGTAATTCGATTTTATTATTCACTGTGCGTGAACGCTAGCATGACTGCCAAAAAATTATATGTATGTATTCGATGCAGGTATGCACCATAATGGATCTGGGTGGTGATAATGTGTATGTGAACTTGTATATTTGCATGCTTATCCACGATGGTAGTGAAAATCCTAGTGTGGGGCAACTTTTTATTTTAAATCAATGATCTACATAATCCTTTTGGGCTTAAGAGGCGTGATTTTATGAGACCTACCTACATTTATTGAAGCCAAATCTGGATGCATCATTGTTACCTTGATAAGAATGAGGTAGATAAAACAATAATTAGTATAGCACAAATAAACATGTATTGTATAATTAATTAATTAATTATATATATATGCTATTGTTTTAAATTACTTTAGGTGTCTAATATAAAAAATGTTATTAATTTAAAAACATTAAAAATGAAGACTGTAAGTCATGAGATAAAATTATTTAATGTAAAAAAATATCCGCACAGTATTAAGGTTCTGCGATATTAAATGTGTTTAAAAATACTGCCAGCGCATACCAAATAAATTTAGAAAAAGGTACGATACATTTATGTATGTATTCTGTGCAGGTATGCGCTATATAAATTAATAGTAAGTAGGTATTGATATTTCATTAAAAATGTTTTGGTCCTGATGGTCTTTTCTGGGTCTCCTTAACAAAATTGAGTAGGTGGGGGATTCTGTACATCATTCAAACAACAATAGAGAGATATCCTTAGTCTAAACGCAAACGAAAAACCAGCCAAGTAGGTACAATAGTAGGTAATCATGTTAACAAGACAAAAAATGACTAAATAGAATTTTGAAAACAAAAAATATAATAAAAACGGTTTCACTATTATTGATTTAATTGCATTGCACTTAATATTTGTAGGTATTTATAATATACCCCATGATGCATGTCTGTAGATACAGATAGGTAAGTAATAGTAAAGGATACAATTAACACCAACACTTTTAATCAAAATATAAAAATGATAAAATCAGTTCTATTATAATTTTTTTGTAATTGTAGGTACAGATGTAAGCAGGTTACAACAATAACAAAGAAATAAAAACACCCAAAGCTGAACGTTTAAAGTGATTTGTTTACATTATCTATATTGACTTACTTAATTTGTTTTTTATTACCTGTATACCAAATAAATGTGCTGATTGTACCTGCACATTTTCAACTTTTGCTGCTTAGTTTTTAGTACCCACATAATAACAGAGATTCACCAACTTATTTAGATTAACTTACCTAATTCACAAAATATAATAGAATTTAATATTTAGAAAAGAAACATACCTACTTACATAGACTCAGCACCACCGGTTTTTGGTAGAATACAATCAGCCCTGTAATACCAACATAAGTATAGTACAGTGCGGCCGACGTATCTTGGCGAGTCTGAAGTTAGCCGTTTGTCTGCGCAATGGATCTTTTAGGAACAAAAGTGTGTACTGCGCAGCTAATCGGCTAAATTCAGACTCGCCAAGATACGTCGGCCGCACTGTACCTAGGTATAATTATTATTTGATAAGTTTAAGTGAATCTCCAAAATATGATAAAGTACTTCCTTTAGCGTTGTGGTAATAGATGTTGTCTGTTTTGTGTCAACATTTATAAGTGAAATAAAATACACTAATAAGTATTTAGTTGTAAGCATTTTACAATGACACTGATCATGTTAAGTATATAATGATCTACATAATTTATATTTAACGGTAAAATTGTACCTAACCTCACACTTATATGAACCTCTACCTATTAATTTTTCACAGTCCCATAGTATTTTAAAGATATAGTTCATAAGGTCACAGTGCCAAAGTTTTTATATGAAATCTTTTGATGTATAGTGTGTAGTTTAAATATTTGTATTATAATACCTAGTAATAATACAATTCCAAATTAAAGCGAAGAGATACACATAGCAGTATGTCTTACAGAACAAATAAAGAAGGTTTCGCTTTTATCTGGTCTGTGGTATGGTCCGTACTGCGTAGTAGTTAAGTTATTAACTACACAACGTTGAGGGTGTCCATGGGCAGCACCCGATTGCTTACCATCAGGTTCATAATACACGGGCTCTTTACCTTCTTATGACATAAAATAAAATACTGGTTTGTTGTATCAGTTTTCCTGGCGATTCTAATAGGAGCTGGAGGTACTAGGTGTTGTTTTAGTCAGCTAAAAATCATACAGTCCTCTCTCACTGTCTCATAATCTGTTGAGACTTTAATTGATAAAACTGTAGTCAGTCGAATGCAAAATCAATAGTATGAAATGTGCGATGACGATGTCTCGCTTCGCTTTAGTTTGGGAAAAATATAAAAGCGACCTTATGAAGAGGTAATAAATAATAGTATTAATTAGACCTAAGTAGAGAACGTTTGTTTATTAATGGTGTAAGACATTCATTTGTTTTAGATAGGTAGGTATATGTTCAGTTGTAATCTCTTTTGGGAAGGGGTATGAATGCTTCATTCACCTGTTAGGTAAAAAATAAATAGATGTCATCCCTATTAGATATTCCTAATATCTACCTACTGTTATCTGCATACCTACTTGCCAGATTACTTGGCTAACTGTAATAGGTGCTAAGAACCTCAGGAGGTGAAGCGTTTTTATCTGTACCTAACTACCTATTGTAGGCACTTAATCTAATATTTTGTGTGTTGCAAACATGTAGTCAGTCAGTATTATTACTTATTAAGTATAAGTAGGTACCTACCGACACTTTCAAATAGAAGAAGACGTTTGATTGAATTTTATTATTATTTATTTTTGAATGCAATGAAGAGTAAAAGGTACCTTGGAAGACCTCCAGTTACGTAGGTAACTGTTTGTTATAAGTTGTCATTATAAAAAAGGGAATCATTGTTAAGTGTGGGAGAGCCATGTTTCGGCACGAATGGGTCGGCTCGACCTGAGTGATACCTACCACGGCCTCACAGAAGACCGGTGTGAAACAACCAAAGCGTTGTGTTTCGCCGTGTGAGTGAGGTTACCGGAGGCCCAATCCTTCAACGCCCCCAATCCCTCTTCAATCCTTAATCTCCAAATCCCAAATCCCTAATCCCTAAAAGGTCGGCAACGCACTCGTAACTCCTCCGTTGCGGGTGTCCATGGGCGGCGCTGATTGCTTACCATCAGGCAATCCGCCTGCTCGTTTGCCGACCAATTACATAAAAAAACTAAAAGTATCTTCTCACTCATGATTAAACTTTTAAAAATCGTGGAGCTACTTCGAGGTCATACCGGGGCAAGCGGCTATCGCGGTACCGCGGCCCTGGCACAGAGCAGGAACAATAATGGGGAGGTTTTGAGTTATAAGAGTCACACTCTCTGTGGCCCCAAAAAGGTGAGAAATGTTATTTGATGATTTCTGAAAAAACCTACAACACCATTTATATGCACAGGGCCCATCCCAACCGTATGTGGAGGGTTACCTCCTACATATCTGTTATACAAAATTATGTTCCTATCTCGGGAAAGTTAGTAGGGTCTACCTGCCCTTGTGCAATCTGTTTTATGGTCTGTTTAAAATAATAACATTTTTCCACAGAAAATCATTTAATGCGTCGCTTATAGAGAAACGATTATAAATTCTCCTATGTACTTACCTATCTAGGAACATAATTTTGTATAACAGAAGTGTGATGAACACATGTGATGAGTGTGTGACTAAGTTAGTAGGTAGGTAGGTATGTCTCGGTACCTGCCTTTGTGCTACCTATCTGTTTTGTTGTGTTTATAATATTTAAATTTTTCCATAAAAATCATTTTATGCCTAGGTTATAGAGAAAAGATAATAAATTCTAGTCAAAACTTCTAAACTTATTACTCTTCATTGTATGGTTTCTTGTAATAGATAGGTACTTAATTAGTGCCTGCTTCACTACCTTCTTAGAAGTTTCCAATAAATCTATGTGTGTAATAGTTCATACAAATTATTTATTTATTTATTTATTTATTTATGCTTTATTGTACACAATTAAATGAAGTTGGTACAAAAGGCGGACTTAATGCCATATGGCATTCTCTACCAGTCAACCTTTGGGTCAAATGGAAAATCTGCGAATAATAGGTACGAGAAATATGTTTATACGAATTTAATAGAATAAAATATTAAAAGACAATACTATATAGATACAATCTAAAAATGATAAGATAATACATACTGTATATGTATATAGAATGTTGCATATTACGAACAATTAAATATGTATATATATGCCTACTGTATAAATGTATATAAACAAATAAAACATATTGACGAAAAACCTTAGATATCAGCATTGCAACGATTTAAATAAAGTTTATAAACCTCACGCTTAAAAGTAATTTTGTTTGGAGCCTTTTTAATTTCGGGAGGTAGCTTATTCCATAGCTTAATTGCACCAACCGCGAAAGAATTTGAAATGAAGCAAGTACGGTGGGAAGGGATCTCCAGAAGCAGGTTTTCAGATGCACGTAGACTTCGGCTGTGAGAATTGCCAAGAACCCGAAAGTATGATTTTAAATATCCGGGAGCATATGGGTCGTTTAAAATAGAAAAAAGCATGGAGAGGGATCTGAAAGATCTCCTCTCACGAATAGGAAGCCATTCAAGCTGAGCGCGAAAGGAAGAGATGTGATCGTACTTACGAAGACCGAAGATAAAGCGGATGCAGTTATTAAGCATACGATCCAACTTGTTAAGAAGGTCTTGGGATAGATCAGAGTAACAAACATCAGCATAATCAATTACAGGAAGCACAAGGGACCGGACAAGCAGAGTTTTTATAGTAGGAGGAAGAAAATTTTTGAATCTATAGAGAGATCGCAGCGTAGCAGTAACCTTCCGACAGACCTGCGTTATTTGAGGGTTCCATTTCAGGCTACTATCCAGGTATAATCCTAAGTCCTTAACGTTAGAAGATAGAGATATGTTCTTATCGTTATATAGAATCGATTTTAGCCGATTTACGTTCAATTTTGCTAGGTGGTACGTACTACCAAGGATAATAGCCTGACACTTGCTTACATTCACTGGAACTCCATACTTGTAAGACCAGTTTTGGATGGTACGTAAGTCACCATTAAGTCGTTCTATACAAGTGTCCAAGTCAGTCGCATCAGCCTGAGCATACAGCTGCAAGTCATCAGCGTATAGGTGGTACGAGCATGTGAGGAGACTAGTAATGGAATTTATGAATAAGGAAAACAACAGAGGAGAAAGTATACCGCCTTGCGGTACACCAGCTGGCAGCCCACACCAATCAGAGCATTCTTGACCGACGCGTACTGCCTGCTGGCGACCGCGAAGATAACTAGAGAACCAATCCCGAGATGACGACGAAATTCCAGTCTGAGTTAACATGGCAAGGAGGATATCGTGGTCAACCGCATTAAAGGCGTTGGAGAAGTCGATTAAAACTAAAACAGTTAACTGCGAATCCTCCATACCATGCCTCACATCTTCTGTGACTTTCAGCAAGGCAGTAGAGGTGCTGTGACCAGGTCGGAAACCAGATTGGAAAGGGGACAGGAGTTTGTGCTTAGAGATGTACGAGGATATCTGTTTAAGGACTACTGTTTCAAGGATTTTAGATAGGTAGGGGAGAATCGATATAGGCCTGTAGTGACTAGCCTGATTGGGATTTGGAATTTTCGGAATGGGCATAATGTAGGCTTTTTGCCAGACTGAAGGGAATACACTGTGGAACAATGAAAAATTTACTATATGAGTAAGTATGGGAAGGAGGTGCTCAATGGTGAGAGCAATCATGGTACGACCCACCCCGTCACAGCCGATGGCCTTGGATTTCAGTGATGCGAAGGTTCTGCGGATCTCGAGGTCATTTACGGGACTAAAAGAAAAGGTTGCAGGCAGCATCGCAGGTTTGGAAGTGATCTCGGAAATAGTACTCTGTTTGATATTATCCGCTAAACCAGAGGTGGTCGAAAAATGCTGGTTGAGATCATCGAGGGATATATTTGAAGATGTAATACCTGATGATTTACCAAAACCCAGAGATTTAAGAAACTTCCATATGTCAGCCTGAGAAGAATTTTGAACATTTTCAAAAATGTATCGGCGTTTAGCAGCTCTCACCATCCCATTACACCGATTCCTCGCCAACTTGTACTGACTCCAGTTCTCGTCACTACGATCTCGTTTATATCGAGAGAAAGCTCTGTTTCGTCGCCTCATGGCCATACGAACTCCCGGTGTGATCCATGGAGCGGGTGGACGACGAACACGGACCGCCTTTAATGGTGCGTATGTATCAAGAAGCGTCACGATAGCCCGACTAAAATGATGAACTTTCTCATCGATACATTTGGATTGATACATATTTGTCCAGTCAATGGACTGTGCCTCGCTGTTGAGTTTGACCTTGTCCAACCTTGCAAAATTCCGTATATATACAAGAGCTGGGCGTTGCTTCGGTGGCTTAATTTTGTACGACAGAAAAATTAAATCATGTCTTGATAATCCCGGAGCCGCAATTTGTCCATGATTAGCCACGAGTTCCGAGGAGGACACAAGCATAAGGTCTAACCAGGAGTCATCGGAATCAATATTGCAGTGAGTTGGATTTAGAGGGAGAAGCGTCAGGTTCGCCGATTCCAGGATCGACCGCAGCCCACGCGACCTCGGTCCAGCCTTCAAAAGATCGGTATTAAAGTCACCCATGATAATGTGATGCTTGTACTCTGAGGAGAAAGAATCAAGAAGAATCTCTAGATGAGTAAAATAATTGACAGCAGGTGGGCAGTAAACAACTCCAAGAACAGCCTTAGCTCCTCCAACATCAACTTCTAGAATCAAGTATTCAGGACATCCACTCACATAAGTAGAAGAGAAAATAATATTATATGGGATATCGTTGCGAAGAAATATTGCCACGCCCCCTGCCCTCTTTCCAGTGCGATCATTTCTGATTAGTACAAAACCGGGTAGGCTGTACGATGTAGAAGGATGCTCAGGTTTGAGCCAACTTTCGGATATCAATATTGCATGGAAAGAAGTGTCAGAGAACATGTCCATCAACTCCGAATGATGTTGAGGAACACTTTGGGCATTAATGTGGCAAACATTTAAACATTTGCGGTATTTTAGACATGCTTCATTCAAAACTCGGTTAATCGGCAAGCTGTCTTCAAGGGAGGAAAATGAGTCAGCAGAACTGTTGAATGCCGTAATAAAAGAATCGTCGTCAGACATAAATATATAATATAAACTATATAGATTTTAAACTAAGTAATAAAATTAAAACAACTAATATGACAAAATAGGAGCAATAATAATATATTTATAAAAATGTGCATAATAATAAACCTGCCGGTTGACTGTAACATAAAACCAAGAAGAAAAAAAAAATATAAAACAAAAACGATGACATAAAATTAAATAAAAACAATGAAAATTATGCTGCCTAAAAGACCAGGCGCCAAAACAGTCGGGACCAAAAACATGCTTGACACTTTTGACAGTGACAGACAAAAATGACAAAAACTTTACTCTCAACGTCAGTGAAAATAAACACAATAATATAAAGGCGGTATGAAAATAAAAGGTATTAGCAAAGGTAGTATTAACAGAATATGAATGTAACTGTACTTAGAAAAATAATGAATACAACTACTTCTTATGAGCATTTCGCCTGGAACGTGACGCAGCTGGCGCTGTCGATGTTTCTGTACCTTTCGAACCGACCTTTGCAGTCTGTCTAACTTCTGGGCCATTCATCGATCTGCCATGTTCTGTGCCCAAAGCAAGAACTTCCTCAGAGCTGTAGACCCGACGTCGCTTACCATCAGGCAGCTTTATGTTAATGCTACCATCCATCGTCCATACATTATTTACACCAAACAACTTGCGAGCAGCAGAGAAGGCAGACTGTCGCCGACGAGTTAGGAACTCAGAAAGTACATACGATGTTCCCTTGAGCTTGGTTTTGGTATTCCACACTTGGTTCTTGTAAGCAGAGTCCAAGAACCTAATCAAGATGGGTCTAGGACGTCCCTCAGATGCAGACCCCATTCTGTGACACACTTGGAGAGATGATGGAGCTATGTCTGGTAACCCCAGGTGCTTCTGTAAGATGGATACCACCACATCAGTAGGCCTCTCATCAGTTTCCTCTTGGACACCACCAAGCAAAAGAAACTTTTTCCTGTGACGCATCTCTATAACATCAATGCTCTGGCTAAACTCTGCTATCTGGTTTTGCAATACCGTAAAAACATTCCAAACATGCTCCTTAAAAGTGCTGAAATCCTTAGTGAGACCACTTAAGTCCGCTCCTGGAGAAGATGCTTTCAGATGTGCTTCAAAATCTGCCATCCGCTGGTTCAAAGAGGCAATTGCAATGCGCTGCGTCTCAGCTATATCATTTATGGTAGTCATGATGTTGTTGTGTTGTTGTTAATCTTCACTCAACTGAATTGATTTGGCACTAGTGTTTCAAGTATTTAGTCACCGGCAAGTTATCATGAAATTTTAGTACTTTAGAACATAATAAATAGTTATCCACACACTATCTACTGAGAAAAGAATCACTTACTAGATTTATATTAAGTTTTGGGCAAAAATATTAATTAAAATTATATATTATTATTTTTAAGAATGGAACACATAACACATAAACCAAATTATGTTCGATATTCAAATTTATGTGGTTACTATTCTCTTTTAGAACTTGTGAAACAGGCCCATAAATTATTTTTACTTTTCTAAAAAGTATGAATGTTATAATCTGTGATATGATTTGGATCTCCCAAAATTGTTTTGTTATTAACACGTTAAGTGTACGCCTTCAACACTCGCCATGTACCTATTTAGTGTTATGTATTTGTATTATCTAGGTATTATGTATCATGGTGTTCGATGTACCTTATGCAATTAATAAACGTTTTTGTAATTATTATTGCATTTTATTTTTAGTCGGAGTAGTTTTTGGTCTGGAAGACAATGCAATAGAAAATGTTGTACTTACCTATATGAACTAATAGACACACAGCGTTGTTTTTCGCCGTGTGACTGAGGTTACCAGAGGCCCAATCCTTTCCCTCCCCCTATCCCAAAATCTCCAAATCTCTAATCCCCAAAAGGTCGGCAAACCGCTCGTAACACCTCCATTGTTACGGGTGTCCATGGGCGGCGCTGATTGCTTTCCATCAGATAATCCGTCAGCACGTTTGCCGAATCACAAAAAAAAATACCTACCTATGCTATTTTTATTTCATTGGGGACAAGGGAAGCAGTCAGCACAGTTGATGCGGACGTCTGGACGGGGCATACAACCTCCCGCAATTGCCGCAGGTTCGTTTCCTGCACGAAACCACTCTTTGTGTGACCTATAAATTGTTATTCTGACTCTGGGTGAAACACAACACAGAAAATACCAGTAAGAATTTTTTTTAATACGTAGTAGGTATATAAGTGTTGCTGAGAAGAGTGCAGTTTCGTTCTTGTCCCGATGCTAGCGGGCTTGTCAATATTCAGATGGGGATGTCTAGGGACCTACCTACCCATTAAAATGTTTATGTACCGTATCTAGGTAGGTACTTACTTTCCTAAAGTATGTAAGTAAGTCGTCATATTTCATAGAAAATAATCATCTTATCTCTCATGGCACTGACCTACAACTAATTAGTTAACAATGTTAACGTTAACTTAATCCCCGTACCTATAAAAGCAGTTATCTTCAACTTGAACTAAGTTTAAAATCAAGATGAACTCAAAGCGGACGTTTTTACTTATTGTTTTTGTAATAGTTGTTAATAAATCTGTGAATGGTTTCTTTTGGAAATCTTCTGCTGCTACGGGCTTAGATGGCGTCAAGAAGGCTCCTAGAAGTAAGTTTTTGATAAGTATTATAAGTAACTTGTGACCGGCTCCAGCTTCGCATGAGCGCAATACTGAATTTTTTTTTCCACTATTTAATGGATATTATTTTACTTACAAACCTCCCTCTTCAATCACTCGCATCTAGGTATAACCCGCAGAAAGTGACTTTGTAATATACCTACGTACCTACTATGCACACATAAAATGCGATATAGCTCGTATATACCTACGAGGTATTTAGCGTGTGGTTATGGCTATGGTAAAAAAGGTGATTAAAGAGGAATCCTGTTCATTAAATAATTTGTTATATAAGTAGGTATTTAACTATTTTATTTACCTTTATTTAAGTTTTCTGACTGATTATTTAGACACCACTGTTATACGATGAAGGTAAACATCGTGAGGAAACCTGGACTTATAATTTCTAAATTAAGTTTGACATCGCCATCCCGCATTGAGCAAGCGTGGTGATTAATGCTCAAAACCTTCTCCGTGTGAGAAGAGGCCTTCGCTCAGCAGTGAGCACTTATAGGCTGATGATGAAGTTTTCTGATAAGTAGTTACCTTCTTACAGTGAATTGGCCAATCTTTGGGATCGGTGTGTGGTGCAATGGTTGTCCACCGAGAAGCTGCGAGGATGATGAAGCTATCATACATGGGTACTGTTGTGGCTGTGCTTATTCATTAGGTAGGTAAACTAGTTATTTAAGTTCTTTTATACCTACTTAATTTCAGTCAAACCCTATAGCAGTTCTTTGCCACTAAGGCTCAATTCACACCAAAAGCGCGGTTTGAGTGTCATTTGAATTTCTACTTTATTCTCATTACTATAATGTATATTTTCGCATGAGAAAGTCGAACGAGTCGCGCGGATGCCCGCGGCGCCGCGGGACTTTCCGCGAATTCCATTAACGGAGTCGTGCGACTGCGCGGGAACTCCCGAGAATGCTCGAGCAGTAGCGAGCGTGTTCCCAAAAGTTTCTTTTTTTTTTTTTAATCTTTTCTTTTTTCTTATTATCTCTTCGGCTTCTTCCTCTTCAATTATATGTGCAATAATGATTAAATCCAAAACACCCATATTACTGCTTAAACACAAGTGTCCTCTTGTTTTGTTGAAACTCAACTGCACTAGAAGAGCCAAAAGTCAAAAAAGTCAAAAATCATTTATTCCAATTAGACCTTTACAGGCACTTTTGAACGTCAAACAAAATATAAAATAAAAAAATAGTGTCAGTCTGTCGGTCAGTCCTCTTAGTGAAGCTATTTGCTCGTTCCAAAGTGTAGATTCCGATGGAGAAGAACGAGCAAGAAACTCCATGGTTACTCTTTTTAAATCAGTTTCACATACAGATTCCTTTTACAAACAGTTGGTTCAATTATGTGAGAACAGTGTAACACTAATATTTATTCAAATATAAAAATAAAGTAACCTTAAGGACAATAGACAGTCTGGAGCTGACCAGTCCCAACTGACGGCGCTCGTTCACGAGCATGACACGTACACCAGCATCGCCCAACTCAACCATATTATAGGGAATTAAGCGATCCAGTGCCCATGCCACCGCCAGTGTGACCTTTCAGTGAGCATGACAACTCCAAGCTGTTATAAGGACCGACATTCTGCTAGTCTAACCAATTATAATAGGTTACAGGGCACTCACATTTACAAATTTATCAAGTTATAGTTATACAATATAATGCAATTTCACTAAAATGAAGAAGTCCCGTTCAAGCAAAATCCATTGGAACGTTATTTATTTTGGTGTACGTTTGCTATCCTGTGGAGCAGGACCAGCATGTCTCCAAGCATCTTTATCTACAATGTAATCATTCAGTGTGTAGTATGCTTTTCTACATAAAGTTTTCTTTACACATAATTTAAAATTTCTTTCATTTAATTGTTGTATTTCGCCTGGGATTCTGTTATAACATTTAACACAGAATCCCATGAACGACTTATGTACCTTTGCCAATCTAAATAATGGCTGACATAATCTATCTCTATGTCTAGTTTGATAATTATGTCTATCTGACACCTTATCGAATATTTTTAAGTTTTTCCTAACATACATAATGTTTTCATAAATAAACTGACATGGCACGGTCATAATATTGATCTCTCTAAACTTTTCTCTAAGAGACTCACGACGCCTCAGATTGTAAATAGCTCTGATGGCACGCTTTTGCAAGACAAAGATAGACTCAATGTCAGCAGCCTGTCCCCACAACAAGATGCCATACGACATAATGCTATGAAAGTAGCTGAAGTACACCAGTCTTGCAGTGTCCACATCTGTTAGCTGTCGGATCTTCCAGACAGCAAATGCTGCAGAGCTCAACCGTCCTGCCAGAGATGTGATATGGGGCCCCCATTGTAGTTTGTCATCTATGGTTATACCCAGAAAAGTAGTTTGTTTTACAAATTCCAATTTATTACCGTTTAATAATATGTCACATTCGGTACTTTTAACATTTGGCAAACTGAATCGTATACATTTAGTCTTTTTGTCGTTTAGGACTAAATTATTAATTGTAAACCAATTATGAACCTTCGTTATAGCATTATTTACGTCGTCATAATTATCTGTCCGTCTATTTATTTTAAAAATCAACGATGTGTCATCAGCAAATAATACCATTCCCGGTTCACGTTGAAATAAATGAGGTAAATCATTTATGTACACTAAAAACAGGAAAGGACCTAATATTGAGCCCTGTGGTACGCCCATAGATATGCTAGTACCCTGGGAGTTCACTTTATTTACTTGTACTTTGAACTGCCTATCCTGCAGGTATGATTTTAATAAATTGAGAGATACCCCTCGAATGCCATAGTGTTCCAACTTCAGCAACAGTGTCGTGTGTTCAACGCAATCAAAAGCTTTAGACAGGTCACAAAAAATCCCAATAGCGTCGTTTGACTTTTCCCATGAGGCAAAAACATGCTTAAGTAGAGCTACACCGGCGTCAGTTGTGCATCGACCCTTGGTAAACCCATATTGTTGGTCATGAAAGATGGAATTTATGTTAAAGTGTCGTAGCATCTGAGAAAGCATTAGCTTTTCAAATACTTTACTAAGCACTGGTAAAATTGATACCGGCCTATAATTATTGGGATCATTGTCATCGCCAGATTTAAACAACGGAACTACCTTGCTAAGTTTCATCAAATTTGGAAAAACACCCTGATCTACACTTTTATTAAAAATTACAGCTAAGTAAGGCGCTATAGCTTCTATAAAAGACCTACACACCACAACAGACATTCCCCATAGATCCTCTGTAGACTTAACTTTTATGTCTTTAAACGCCTTTATTACTGATTGCGGGTCCGTGTACTGAAATCGGAAGCCAGAACGGCATTCTTTAACATTTCTTTTAAGAAGACTAATAGAAAGTGCCGGAGATGATTCTAAGTCTTTCGTAGTTTTAATGGGGATATTCTTGAAAAAAAATTCGAATTCTTGGGCAACTTCTTGATTACATTTCGTCCATTATCCGTATTTAAATTAAATTCCGTGTTATGCAATTTATTTCTGCCTGTCTCGTTATTAATTACCTTCCACGTAGCTTTTGTTTTATTTTCAGCATTTTTAATCTTATTGCCAATATAAAGTGATTTAGCTTGCTTACAGACTGTTTTAAATATTTTTGCATATTTGGACACATGCTTGCTGAAGGCTTCACTAGTATCAAATGGTTTCATACCATATAGCTCAAATAACCTTTCCCTACTTCTACGAATACCTGGGGTAGCCCAGTCACAGAATACAAATTTATACTCAATAGTTTTTCTTTTTAAGGGGAATATTTTATCAAACTGGGTTTTAATCACGGACAGTAGATTGTCATAAATCTCACTTGGACCTTCATAATCATGTGATGGGCTGCATAATTTATGTTTCAAATTGTTATTTAATAACTCAACCCTTTTATTTGTGATTTGCCTAAACATTATTTCCTTTTTTGGCACCTTTGTGATGTTGTTAAGGTTCATTGTTAACCCACTGTGGTCTGATGGTAAGGTATTTATTATATCCTTATGTAAATAATTACAGTTACAAAATATATTATCTATGCATGTAGCCGAGGTGGATGTTACTCGGGTGGGCTCAAGGAAAACATTAGACAAATCAAAAGATTTAAAAAGACTTACTAAATTAACACAATTAGAATTGTTTTCTAAGAGATCAATATTAAAATCGCCACATACTATTGTGAATTTACTGTTTGAACACACTTTCTGCAAAACTTGTTCCATGACTGAGTTAAAAATGTTTAAGTTCTGTAAGTTAGGAGGTCTATAAACGCATATTACAACATGCCTATCCAGCTCCACACAGGACAATTCAATTGTATGCTCAATGGAAAGTGAAGTAATATCTTGTCTTTCTTTATATTTAATTGAGTTTTTTAATAATATTAAACTACCACCATGAATCATTGCTTGACGGCTAAAGAAACTACCAGCGAGCGGCCCGTGAATTCATCGCGGGCGGGCTCGAAAAGGCGCGCGGAGTCCCGCGACTTCGACATTCCAGCGAATTCTCGAGCAGTCGCGGGAATCCGCGCGCGTTCTGTACCGAGCGGGTCGCTGCGCTTCGCTGCCCTTCGCCGCGCTTTTGGTGTGAATTGAGCCTAAGGCAAACATAATATTATCCGTTATATTGGTTATTTATTCAGACTCAACCAGTTTAATGAGCAACGACTATGTTCTGTAATGGATGGAAACAAGGAATTTGGCTTTATCTATGTAGTTTTGTGTGTGACAAAGTTTGTATTAGTTCAGTGTTGTTTACAAAAATAATTAAACCTATTTGAATATGAGATTTTTTGTATTGTTATCTCCAGTTATTATGCAAGTTACAACATGGGATACGCATTTAGACCATTCGGTAGCCGTAATTTTTTGAATGCCTTCCTGAAACTGATTGTTTATCGATTTTTGTGTTCATCACTACACTGTTATATGTGGTATTATTATTTCACAAAATGACAATAGGTCATGTCAAATCAGGAATCGAATTAAAATTCTGACTATAGGTTTCCACACTAGGGGTCAACGGGGTGTACTGTGAGTCAACATGTATAGCCTATGATGCACGGTAAAACTCTAACGAGTTTAAGATTTGCATCATTCCTATTGTACCGAAGTGTACCGATTACTTGTATTAATTCAGTAGTAAATAAATAAAAAAAATATGTACATACTTATTCAATTTATAATTAGATGTCTGTATTTTTCTTCATAGATCAACTACCTGTGACCTGTCCAGAATTCCTGCAGTGTCCCTTGAACTTACACGGATTGTGCCACGACTACGAGTATATGATGCGCTGCTGTTGTTGACAGAAATCCAGAGCAAAGTTCCACATAATCATAACTAAGTATTTACACTTGTGTTTGCGTCTAGAATGTTCTATAGATATTTAGGACAATTAAAATAAAACATCTCTAAATATAGCATACTGTTTTAATTTCTAAGAAACCCTCAATACAGAAATTACAGGGGGTTAGCGGTCTTGATTTAAGTAAACTTATCTCGGACATAATAGTACAAAAATAACGACAAACCAAGTTAGTTTAGGACGAGAGAATCAAATAATTATACCATTTATAGTCTAATGTTTCATATATTAGTATTAAATTCATATCATTTACCTAATTCTCTTAACAATTTAAGTGAAAAATAGGGACGAAAACATTGTGAGTGGGACTATCCTAATAGGTGAAACATTGGACTGTTCGTTAAAATTTAAAATTATCACAAATTGCTGTGAGAGTGATATATGAATATTTGTCTTTTATTAATACTATGATCCCGCTTCGATGGCTACAAGTTTAATATAAGTATCTGTCTAATTATCTAAGGCCAATATGCTATATCTACAATTTTGTGTTAGAATTTGCGATCCAGTTAAATATATCAACACAAAATGTTTATATAGCGTAACTCCAGTACGCCGTACATAAATACATAGTGGTATAAACGCTGCTATTGTGTGGGAGATGGAGACATTCCTAAACCAATAAAACTTGTAAGTTTGCGACGTAAACTCTGCGGGCTGCGAGGGCGATAGGTTGATGGCGACAAATGCAAACTGCGGCCATCGCAATAACGAAATGGTCCCATACTGAAACGAGCCGACATTCCTGGAGTAGTTCATAACATGTGTGTTCACACAATGGATAATTCATAGCGATCTCCCACACAACACCAGCTTATGTTATACAGAACGAATAATATAAACACCCAGTGCATACAATAAGGTTTATTAGTACCTCGAGTGATGAGAAATTAAATGTAACACAAGCTGGAATAAACGGAAATTAGCCTACACTTGGTAATGGACAGCTTGAGAGATAAACTCATGTACGACCGGACACTACGCCACGCAAGCCCACGAGCACACCGCAAGCAAGCTGAACACGACGAGACTTACACTAGGTGACAGTAACCAGTGACGTAGTGCGCGAGCGACGCACAGAAACACTAGACAAAGCTAAAATAAACGTTTACATTACAATAATCATATAAATCTTGTGAATTTTCCCTCTCATACAATCTACATTGGCTCTCAGTTATTTGAACCTCCATCAAAAATTCTTATAGTGGAAACAGCACAAAATTAACCTACAATATTCATTATATATAAACATGTATAAACATACACCCTTCCATTTCACCTGTTTCAACTAACAAGATATCGGACAGTAGCAACTTAACAGAAAGTTAGCTTAGGAGCCGCGCCGGGAGTGGGCGGCGCGGCTCGCTATAATATTATTTATAATTATATCAATATGATGCGATGATGAAACGTTTTGTGGTAATTGCATTTCTTGTGTGTAGGGGTGGCGGCCGGCGCCCGCGACTCCCGCTTCCCGTACGTCTTGCCGCCAGCCTGAAGATAAAAACAAATAAACTGAAAAATATGTGATAAATAACCATCAAAATGGTACCAGTTTTAAGTGAAAACTTGAACTATATTAACTATTTATCTTTACCACTAAGAAAAAAATATGAGAATATTAATTTATATAAAAAGAAACAACTCAAAAACTGAGGTCATTGATTTCATCAGGACCTTATAAAGATAATGCAAACTACAAATACTAATATGGATGCTAGAAGGCGTTGTAAACGGTCTCAAATGCTAGTACTATAAGTTTGGCACCTAACAGTGCGTTTCTACATAGAGATTGGCTTATTTCACTTTGTTCACCACCTGGGGATGACATCCCTTTGAGCAGTGGCCGCCGAACGCCAACGTATTTGAATGAATGATTTGTTAGGTGAACAAAGAATTTGCTATTTCACTGACTGCTTATACATTTGGGTAAACGCCTAAACTACTTACTGAACGATTTTTGTGAAATTTGGTACAGACATAGTTTGGAACTCGAGAAAGGACATAAAAAGGAAAAGTTTTTATACCAAAAAATTGCCGGAAGTCACTATTCCATGCGAACGGAGTCGCGGTCCAAAAAATGTTATAACATAAAAAATGAATACACTTACCGTAGGCGGCGTATTCAGCAGCAAGAAGACTTGCCGGTGTCGATAGGGTGTCCCTGGTCGATCTTGACCTGTCCGCCGACGGGCGCGGCCCCGGTGGAAGGCGGGCCCACACGGGTCTTGATCTCAGCCGCCATCGTCATGAACGCCTGCTCAACATTCGTCGAGTTCTTCGCTGATGTCTCCAAGAATGGAATACCCAGCTGTTCCGCATATTGCTGTTGAAAAATAATAAAATACTGTTATATTTTTGCGATCCGAGTGTTTTGCCCCAACTACTTGATGAAACCAAATGATACGCAACCGACTACAAGGACCGCTTGATAATGACAACTCATCCATACCCGTTATCCAGAATGCTCTTACCGCCAAACCCGATAATAAGACTCAAGAGAGTTGAAGTGCTAAGGGGAGATGGAACAGTGGCTCTACCTTGCCAAACCCCAACCTTTTACAACTCGCCGGTTATAAGTGTGGGAGACTGAATTCAGGCTCGAAAAAAAAAATGCAGCAGCAGTAGGACAAACGGTAAATGCTGCACCGTTTAACATTGCTCTTTGAAATTTATAGTTTTTGCTATGCTTTTGATTCGTTCTTAGACACAAATACTTTAATTGTGGTGTGTGTGGTTAATGTTACTGCTACATAAAATTGGACCAGTGCCTATTACAGTCTTAACAATCACAAGTTTTTCATTCAACCAACCCAGTCAAGAATACCAGCGCCCCTGGAGGTTGACACTCGACCAAATACGTATTTCAAAATCTTGACAACGCCTTACTAAATAACAATCAGTGATAGTGATAAATCGAAGCTATTTCTAAATTAATAATATTATTATATCATTCACTAATAAACTAACTACGTAATTGCTATGATTGTTACGATTATAATATATTAAATGTAAACACGCACTTTCTACGAGAACAACGCAGTTTATAAAAGATCGTAATGTTCAAATTCGAATTACGATGATTACGACGATTTACGAAACGTTTATGGAATAGTAAATAAATAATTATAAACATTATTAATTTGCATTGTAACAAAAAACTACATCAAAATCTACAAAAAAAAAAACATGGAGTTATACAAAATAATTCATGTATGTATGTTGAATGTTACACTTTCTTCATTTATTATATAACAACATGCCAACTATTAAGGGTTTGGTAGAGAGGCACTTATAAAATAATAACATCTACTTTGTACTAGTTATTTTAGGAGTTCCATGTAATATGGTGACTATTGGTGACCCTATCGCCCACATGGACTAATTTTATCTGCCTAACTATTTTGCGAAGAAACTAACTGGTAATTGATATGTTTATTCCTTAATAAAAACTTTAAAGTAATAATTTCTAATCCTATTCGTACCGAAGTAGGATCTCATGCTTCGGTACGAATGGGACAGGTACGCCGAAGTGACATCACCTCACGGAAAAGCAGCATGAAACGTGTGGGAGAGCCATGCTTCGGCACGAATGGGTCAGCTCGACCGGAGTGATACCACGGCCTCACAGAAACCGGCGTGAAACAGCCGGAGGCCCAATCCCTCAATCTCCAAATTCCTAATACCTAATAGGTCGGCAACGCACTCGTAACTCCTCCGTTGCGAGTGGGGCGGCGGTGATTGCTTACCATCAGGTAATCCGTCAGCTCGTATACCGACCTATTACATAAAAAAAAAATGCTTGCATCTTTTACTATGCGAGTTAGGTTAGAATATAAAGGAGGCCCAATTTCTCTACTTCCAACGGCTTAGGGTACTTTGGACTACCCTGGTGTTGCACACTCATTAAGGCTGCGACGGCTGCTTACCATCAAGTGCTTTGTCTGTTCATTAGTCGTTAGTAAAATAATGGTGACTTACGTTGGCTGTGGTGTAATCGACGACTTTCTTGGTGGTGAGATCACACTTGTTGCCGACCAGCAGCTTGTTGACATTGTCGCACGCGTAGCGGTCGATCTCCTCCAACCATTGCTTCACGTTGCTGAATGAATCCTGGAAGAATAGACGAATAAATTTTGTTAGAATGCTTGCAACAGTTTATGAGAAGAACTTAAATTTGTTTCAAAAATAAAGCATTACTGTTTCTTATGTTTGACTATAACAAACTAACTACTCTCGCGCGGTTTCACCCGCTGCTCGATTTGATCGTAGCGTGATGTTTTATAGCCTATAGCACTCAGGAACATTGTAGCTATCTATCAGTGAAAGAATTTTGGCAATCCGACCAGCGGTTCCAAAGATTACCCCCTACATACAAACTTACAAATTTTACCTCTTTAAAAATATTAGTATAGATACACTTCATATCATTCAATAAAGTATTTAACTTTTTTCTACCAAAAGAATATTGAATCATATACCTATTTTAAACAAAAAGATATAACATTATCTGTATAAATCAATTAGAAGAGTTTTATCCGTTTTTCTATCAAAAGAATTATCGTATAATATAGGTATTTATTATTTCAAGATAAAACGTCATTTCCAAGTGCATGTAATGGGTAAATAGTTGAATAAATACCTAGCCCTCAAACAATGACTAAGATCAAACCAGTCTTCGAATGCCGTTAGCCAAATAAGAAATAACTCGTATCTATGGTAATGTAATATAAAAGTAACATTTTTTTTATTATCTTATCGCTTATCGCATACCTAATCTATTGCTATCGGTCGAGAAGAAGCGTCGATACATTTTTTGTTATTAATTATATCTGTACATTTTTTTTTAACTTTTCTCTGAAACTGCACGACTGTCTTCGATGTGTTCATGCCATGTATATATTTTCGAAACGTACAGATGGTCGTTAGCTAAATTTGGACCAGGTAGTATCAACGAGGGGGCGCTTTTGTTGAATTAGGCTTCATTTTTTGTATAACAACATCTGTGGCAGGCTTGTTTACAGCACCCTTACAGTGACAGCTGACTACCTGGTCATTAGGAATTAATATTTTGATCTTTTAAAAACTGCAGTAAATATGGACTTTATTTTATAAATCAATAAAGTTGAAAATGTGAGAAATTAATCTTTTGCTCTTTCAAAAACTTGGTGATAAAATATGGACTTTATTTTAAATCAATATAGTTGAAAATGTGTTTATGTTAACTGTTTCGGATAGCTTGAGAGTATGGCTGCAATTCAGTAATTGTATACATAGTTTTATACTGTAAACAAGTATATATAAAACTGTTACTTTGTTATACAGTCTAATAAAAAGGTCTATTATGTTTCAAGACTTTGTTATGTGATATTATGAGAGACGAAGTGGCAGACTTGACGTATGCAAGATTAAATTGTAAACACGCGACTTCGAACTTCGAACAGAGATGAACTCATGGATTCAAAGTTCAGTGGTGTTCATTGAATGAATTTGCTTAATCATCGTCTATTAACCTAATAATACTTGTACCAGTTCATTCGCAAATCCAGTACTCTTAGCAAAACAAATGAAAATACTAGTCTATAAAATAAAACATCTGTTTGGAAACTAGATTTAAAACCTGGATATAGAAAATAAATATGTTCTTAAGGGTTCAGTTCCAAAGTCAAAATCATTTATCTGTATTAGACTTTTAAAGGCACTTTTGAACGTAAAGATAGGCGTGAAAATAGCATGCATGCAAAAACTCACATATTATTTTAAAGTTGGATAAAAATTACGTTTGATAAAAGAGATAAAAGAAGCTTTATATTCAAATATGCTAAAGTGAGTGCGGTAAATAGTGCTTTGGCTTTGCGCCGGCATAATGCCAAATCCCGGCTGACCTAAATATTTAAAGGAGTAAAAATGAACATAAATATTTTATTTATATAAAGTTATAAGGAAAATCTTTCTGCAGCGTCATTCAATAAGGACCCCAGCTAGGATATAAATAGATTTCATTAATCACCAACATAAATTATGTTACTTAAACTATCATAAGTTGAATCTAACAACATTTCCAAAATATCGTTAAAGATTACATTATGTTTCATGGAACTTGTATGCTTAAGAATGTTAAGCGCATTTTTATTTCCTAGTAGAGCACCATTCACTTAGGACGTGTGAGATGTGACGTCATCAAATAAAACATGTCTAAAACATGTATATTGATTCTTATCTGTAGCATATTAATTTATATGTTAAGTGAAGATTTTTATCGCCACGAGGCCTGTTTGATAACTATTACATAAACGAATATTTTCATATTAAATCTAAATACAGTTTCGAATTTGTTTCAGTGGCAATAAAGTTCAAAATGCAATAGGTCAACACTGTTGGCAATAAAGTCGATATAAAAACACCTTCAAGGGAAACCAGTAACTGTTGCTGTTGACCTTAAGTTAACTGATAACAGGTACTTGTTGATAAAGGCTGGGAGGGTCTTTGCCCTGTCTGTGACGAAAATAAGTTTACTTTATCATTGTAGAGGAACTTAAACTGGCGTCTAGACAGACAACTAATTACTTAGTTGAAGAAACAATATGAAGACTTGATAGCTTGTTTTGTAATCAATCGCTGAGATTTTAGACTAAGAACTTAATAACCGTTGTACATGACCTCTTGGAAAATTTCTCGAAAGGTCCAATCAAGAATTCCTCCTACCTATATTAAGTTCACATTTAAACGGTGCCTAATATAAAAAAGACAAACAATTTAATAAAAGTTTTTGTAGTTCCGACAATGAATGACTTCCCTGTTATATGAAACTGCTGAATTGATAACACAAGTGTTTCAAAGCAAACAAACTTATAACAAATACAGATTCTGATTATAATAAATTAATATAAGAGCACTTTCGATTTACGCCTACGAATATACAACGACTGATCTGATCCTGATCTGATTACGTTTAGTGCATTTTAACAATTTGATATTTGATTTTATATACATATAGTGTATAAAATCACGACTCAGAAGCCTCAGTGTTTCTAAATATAAGCATAGACACTTCACTTGTATAGCCTACAGAACATTCTCTTTGAGTGAAAGTTGCATTGATCTTGAAAACTATTCAACCGTATTACCTATTTCAATGTTAGACATATTTAATTATTATGTATCGTCGCATTAAATTATTAACTACACACAACTTAATAATTTAATATATTTATTACGCGAAAGTTTGCATTAACGGATGGATTTTTGTTACTATTTCAAGTAGAAACTACTGAATAATCAATCTTAATATAAATATTAATAAAAGCAGAGATAATCTAGTCTTTTTAAGTTTCTAATGCGGGCAAAGCCACTGTCGGTAATGAGTATAAGTTTCTGTAATAGAAACATTTATAATGGCGATGGAAAAATATCTTTTTTTTTAATGTGTACTCTGTGCAAAAACCTATGCATAATGAATAAGATGTGACGTATGTCGTTTATAAATCCGAATTCATTCGTAAATCAGACAAAAGTACGTTGACCTAATTGTTTAACTCGATCAAAATGCAAGCTCTAAGTAATCGTATCATGTCTTGCAAACGAGGTCGACAACCTAATGTGGGGCAGATAATTATCTAGAACAAATGGATGAATTGCTGCTAAACGTCAGCAAATAGCTTTTGTCTAGATTATTGAACTGAAGGCTATATGCACTTCGGTAGATAAACATTATGCCTAAGTAAGCATCACGTTTTCCCTCTAAAAAGATTAGTTGATTATTCCTATTAGGATTTATTTACCCAATGTTGTTTTTTAAAGCTGATTCGTTAAACACAGTAACTATCAAAGAAAAAACTGTGTTTTTTTATAACCCTGACCATTATATTTACGACTAGAACTAAGTTACCATCGACTTGAATGTTTGTAAATAACCACATTTGCATATTGGTCACGTTTTTGTATGTAAATTGTGATTAAACCGGACTTGAGATAAAAACTATTTCGGTACTTACAGAGTTTAGAGGAAAATCATTTGAACATTTATATGTAGATGTAGATAAGAGCAGAAGTCAGCATCACGCCAATATATGATAAGTATTAGCAGAAGAGATCCATAAGCAGTGAATTTTTCAAATCAAATTTCAAGCGAACGCCGGCTTTTGCGCATCTAGTGTTCTTTTATTGTGTCGCGAAATACCACGACTGAAGAGTAACATAGCAAAGAGAATTATTTTAGAACTAAACTAGCGACTAAATGAAGTTCAAATTAATGTAAACAAAGCTTATTAGGCAGCTGAATGATTAGCAGAGCCCGTCATTGTTTACAAATTGTGAGTGGGTACCAAAGAGTATTTGGTAGTTGGACACGTGCCAACCGCCGCGGCCGTTTTCCATAAGTCATTTTCACTTGCACTATATTTATATCGGTCATAAAATACTCTTGGAAAAGGACCTACTTAATAAGTAGCATACATAAATTTGGAATAAAGGACGACCAGATGAAAGATTGATTGTGTGAAACTCATATGAAAGAGAAAGGAGTTTATCGACAGGAAGATGTCTATTAAAGAAAAAAACGGTTTATTAACAGGAAAGTTTGTGATGATGACAGAGTAATTGTTATACTAACATGGAAAACCGAATCAATTAAGATGCTTTATGCGAACAGTGAGCTGCATTGTATTATTAACATATCTATAAACAACAGGACACTTTTGTTCGTTATGCATACGAAATAATCATTTCAATAACTATATTTTCATTCTTGTAACAACATTATAAACGCCTCTACTATCAATATAGGGCTTTAACAAATACGATTCAGTAGTTTAGGAGTAAAAAACATACAAACAAGGTACTGAGTACAAATAATTAGTAAGCACTATTATCTTAGTGACTCAGACAAACTTGCTTCTTGATAGAAACACGTCAATCAAATACTTCCTACACTGAGACTAATGCAATTGGCATTTTTGTTTATCAAACTAATTGTGTGTTCTATCACATAATACTATCTATACAGTACCTACAGTGATTAAACACCTGCTTCATTTGTTGAACTAATTTTAGAGAGAAAAGTCTTTATTTTTGTTTATTTGCATTGACTACAAACTGCTACTTATAACAATTTAAAAAAATCCTTCAACATAGTATTTTACCTGATTTTATTTAGGGGTCTGATTTTATTCTAACAATATGCCTACACGCATATCATTCGAGACTTAATTACACACAGACAGAATGTAAGAACAAATAAACAGGAAAATACAAACATGAAAAAACTACGATGTAAGTAAGGTGACATACATTAATTGTTTTAATACTGCATTATTAATATTTATTGTACTAAGAAATAATAAGTACAATGCGTTGGTGTCACAAAAAAAAGCAATTCTATGGTGACGAATTTCAAATGAAATTCTATTTTTTAAATATCAGCGTCATCGATTACTCGTAATCAGTAAGCGACACGCGGCGACATCCCGCCTTGTCACAATACGTAAGCATGGAACATCTGTCGCGTACTTCATCTGCTTATACGACTCCACTAGACCACGCGTCAATTAGTCACATTTACATAGCATTTATAATAAATACTATACTATAAAATACATGTATTTAATATATACTATTAAATACATGTAGATCAGTATTTTAGTAAAAATATCTACACTACATAGTATTAAACAAAGTCGCTTTCTCTGTCCTTATCTCTATGTCAAACAAAGATTTTGAAAAGCTGATTTTGAAGCTATATTTTTTATAGACAGAGTGATTGCAGAGGAAAATTTATATGTATCATATGATATAATAAACTTGTTCACAATTTAATCTAGCAAATACTGGACAAATTTAGTATAAGCAATGCACCCCTTTGAAGCCGGGATGTAGTAATAAGTATGTATTAAATCAACATTGACTGAAAAAAGAGACTATGATATTCCTTTTCAAGTAAAAGAACTTAAAGGGTTACCTGTGCCACTTTTCACCAGACATTGAGTCTTATGTAAATTAAAAAACTCTAAAATACTAATCAGTCAAAATTATATTAGATTAAAATAATATAAAATGTAAGTATATAATATTGGCATATCAATAAATGGCATGGTAAGTCATTATGAACAATAGTATTAATGCTCCTTTGTCTGATCTTTGTTGTTTGATTGTAGATTGATATAATCAAATAGTTACTAAGTTGCAGTTTAGTTATAAGAACTTATTATTTTAGTGTAGCTATTAAAATAAAATAATGCTAATAAATGATGATAGCCAATACATATCTGGCAGCAAAAGTTAACCACAAACTAATGGGACCATAAAATCTCTTAATTCATTAATACATTGAAAACTATAATTTTAAGGAAAGCTGAGAAAAGGAAATTGTTAATTTATATTTAAAATAGCATGCACATTAATTAATTTAGTATTTATAAAACACGTAAACAAATATGTAATAGCAACATAATTGGCTAAAAAAGTACAAGAAGTAATAATGTAGAACCACCTCTTTTTACAGAGATACTTTCAGATCAAATTCTCTGCGGCAACTTTCTAGCTTACAGTACAGATAAAAAATACTGAATCTATTCTCTAACCTATCTAATTAGTTTCCAAATAACTAATTGCATTTTTTATATTGTAAGTCAGGTTGTTTCTTTTGTCTAGAGTCTAGAGTATGATGCTAAGTTGTAATTTATTAATCATTGAATTGTCTGAATATTAAATAGCACACCAAGTTTATATCATTGTTGATGTCATTGATTCATCCACTGTGATATTATGAAAACCAACAAAGGAGGTTGAATAGCCTCCTTTTAATAGCTGTTATATTTAGTGTTTCCACTTCCAGTGGCACCAACTTTGAAAATTAATAGGGTATAAGTAAGTCATAAAAGATAGGTCTTATTTTTATAGTAATAGAACTGGTTTTGTGTAGAAATAATGTTTGTGGCTTGTGGAATGTTGGTGTCATTGTCATGTTTGTTGTTGTTTAGTTGACTTACCTGATCTGTGCAATCATAAACAATGATAATTCCGTGTGCTCCTCTGTAGTATGATGAAGTGATTGTTCTAAACCGCTCCTGCCCAGCTGTGTCCCATATTTGTAACTTTATTGTCTTGCCGTCTAAGTCTACAGTCCTAATTTTAAAGTCCACACCAATAGTACTGATGTAGCTCTCTGTGTAGGTGTCGTCGGCGAACCTGAGCAGCAGACATGACTTGCCAACACCAGAGTCACCAATCAGGAGTAGTTTGAACAAATAATCGCTGAAAGAGAACACATTACGATTTTAGTGGTCTGTAACAGTTCCGAGTTCACTTGTTCAAGGACAGCACGAGCGATGCGCATCAATAAACGTAAATGATAAACGAAGGGAGGCGTTGCTTTGTTCCATATAACAAAGAGTTCGATGAGTGGGAAATCTTTGGTTGTTCGACATGCATCCAGTTTAGAAGAACCAGGAAGTGACCACTGGTACAATCATCACTCACTAATGCGCCATTCATGATACATACGATTACGTTTTCACAAATACTTCGATAATACCTACCTACCACGAATACACAATGACTCACCCAATTTATAGTAAATTAATTTACTATTGGCACATTTATCCCACTCGCATATTGTGAAGCATGAGTTATAAGAAACAATTTCGACGTAAAGACAATGAACACGCAAAAAAGATGGGTTTTCTACACCATCCTTGTTTCTAAATCGCCATGTTAAAAGTAATAAAAATACTTACTATTCTGGATTCATGTTTGTACTATAAATGTATTTTTTCCAAAACTATAATATTATAGAATATGTCGAAAATAGTTACGTTCTTTGTTTCTAGCACAAAACAGCAAAAAAATTAATAATTATACGTAGAATAATGGCCGCCGTCCGAAACACCCACTGACGTAAGTCAGAAATTTAAACAGGAGTGCCACTTGGCAGAAACTAAGTCACGTTCGGAAATCTACTCGAACTAATTAATCGACTAAATTATTTTGTTTCTTGTTGATTTTTATTACTAAGTCTAATTTCCTAAAAATCATTATGATTGCTAAAGTAAACTGTTGTTTAATTGTATTAATACTATTTATTTGTATATTGTGCAAACAGGTACGCAAACTGCGTGATTTAAAATTTCGGATAGTACTTCCTGTACTGATATTTAATTTAATTTGTTATAGTTTTCAGCAAGCTGTACTTACAGGCTTCCTTGTTTCATGCGATTCCTGCTACTTATATATATAGGGTAGGTAGGGTAAGAAGAATAAAAAGGTTATATCTGTATTATTTATTCTTAAAAAATTGACTACAGACTCATTAATAAATCAAACAAGTTCATTGTACACACTTATCCAAGTATAATAAACGACTATACAAGAATTAAAACAGACAAATGATATGTTCAGTCAAATAACTGTTCCTCTACGTTATTGTCATCAGGAAAGTTTATAAGATTGAAAATATTCCTACACACGCAAGGCAACTCTGTACGCCTCAAAATAGCCAGCCCTCTGGTTGCAAAAATTTTTAAACTGCGGACTATTCTCTAAAATCACAATATACTTGGACCTCAAATGGCTCAAAACGAATTGTTTATTTTTGTAATATTTGCAGATTTTAAATGATGAGTAATAACTTATAAGATATTGAGCCCAAAGTACACTTTTTGTTAGACAATAAAGTGGATAACGTAAAACGGATTGTTAATGAACTTTCGGAATAGCATCGACTGCTAATCTTCAATAATACCACAAATTATTCTGTATTAATATTATTCTGCTTCTTTTTTGCTACACATTCAGAGATAAAAATGACATGGACAAACTATTTGTAAATAATTTAGTGAATTTCTGGACACAAGCTTAGTATTACTATCTACCACTCTATTAAAATCACAAATACATGAATATATTCGCCTCATGCGTGAACGCAACTTAAGTGCAATAAAAAGGAAATTAATACTATAAAACTTATTAAACTCCTTTTATTTTATGTAATAATATGTACACATTGGCTCAAACCAAACAAATCACGGAATACATTTAACATTAAGGTAAACGTGAGATTTAATCTACAACACTTAATTAAAAACTTATAAAATCATTTCTTGTAGTATACTTAATGGTATCTTCCATATATACAAACTTCTGTCTTTGTATCCTGCGATAATCTGTAACAGATAAAAACAAAATTGTTTTATTAGTCAATAGTAATGGCAACACAGTTATGAAAACAACATGCCAAAATAAGCTACCAAATTATTTTCTCAAAGAACTATCTCGAATTTCATGGAATATTTGAAAAAAAGTGCATGACGGTTAGATTAGTATTTCAGCCTTTGACTGCAGGCAGAAAACTGTTGAAGGCAAACCCTCCGCTAACGGAGGTGGCCGGCGGAGGCGGCGGTGACCCCCATGGCGCTTAACGTGTTAATATCGATCTTGGACTAAGTATAGAACAAATACCGACTATAACTCATAACATCATACTAATATTTTAAATGCAAAGCTTTGGGGTTTTTTTTTTTTTTTTGTGAGGGGAAAATCATCAAATGACTTCTCCCGCCCAGGGCCGGGCAGGAGGGAGTGTCAGACTCTTACTGACTAAAAACCCCCCTGTTCCTTCTCCTGCTCTGTGCCGAGGTCGCGGTACCTTATTGCGCTTATCCCGCAGCCCCGGCTGAACATCAGCCCTTTAGGGCCCCGTCTGTGGTGGTCTATTGGCTCTTTGAGGCGCGCGCGGAACGCTACGCGCCGTACGCTCGGGCCTGGTTCTGGTCGGGCGGCGAGCTGCCCTTACTTGCCGACCGCAGGCCCGTACTTACGGTGGCCGGAGATCGTCCCTCGATCCCCGACGCCCGTAGTGTCGCCAGTTGCGGCTGCTGGGGCGTGAGGAGGAGGATTGCTCCCTCACGCGGGCCGTCTCTCTCTTTGCGAGCATGACCGCTTCACAAAAGCATGACCGCTGTGCATGTTTGTTACACTTGCGCAAAAACTATTGAATGGATTTCGATGAAAATTGACACAGAGATAGATTATAGTCTGGAATACACATAGTCTATAGTTTTTCCGCATAATGTGGGCAAAGCCAGACAGTACCTAGGTATTTAATTATAATGTTTTCTCACCTTGCTCCCGACAATGGCGAGCGATAGCAACATAAGGCTAGGTCCTCTAAGTTGCGCGAGCGGCCTGGTCTCTCCCTCCCTGTACACGTACACGCAGCCGTCGTAACACCCCGCGAACAACAGCCCGCCGGTCGCTCGCAGGCACACCGCTCCCTTACCACCTTCATGGCAACCCGTATGACTTCCACTCTGTAATTTGAATGAATGAAATCTTTATTTGTGGTACATAGGTAACATATTACATTTGATTATTTTTAATTACAGTGTAATGTGTGATCTAATATGCATGAATATGATAATTAGATTGGTTACAATCCCTTTTTATTCCTGAAGAAGAACTTCTTTTCAGAAGTGAAGTACTTCACTTTTCTTCAAATTTTTATGTTATGGCCATGATTCTATTGCCACAAAAGGCACAATACAAGGAAATTACAAAGTATCGACGATAATACACCACTACTACCTCACTTAGAATTAAATCCCTTTGTTTAGCAGTCTCACTTAGAACAATCGACTTTTTAAAGTATATAAGCAGTGAAGATTAAAAACACAGTTTAAACTTACAGCATAATCGAACACATGTATCTGATGGCTGCTAGTTCCGCAGTACACCTTCCCGTCTTCAAAAAGAAGAGTGTACACTGTCATCTTGGGCCCAGAGAGCGTTCTCAGCAGTAGCCCGGACTGTGCATCCTTGATGGTAACATCTTCAGATCTGGAAGCTACTAGTAGGACCTTGCGAGGTCCCTCCTTCATGGCACGGAGCGCCAGGATCGACTGGTCGGAGAACTTCACTGTACTCACTGGTATTAACATGTTATTCTGAAAAAAAAGGACAATATATAAATTCACTGTTTATTGTTCCAGGACTTTGTGGGAAATTATCACTTCTTTCTATCATTCTTCATGATGAAATAACATTTTTCTCATAATCTGTTCACATCATATTCATCGGTGGATGGATGGATGAATGATGATGGTGAAGTAGAATATATTTTGTCATCACCTTTGCTCTTCTTGAAGGGCTGACCTTAGTCAGTTCTTTCGCCAGTAAGAGCTTAGGGCTTTGATAAACCAGAATGGGGAGCTAGTCTGCTCTGCAGCAGGTTCATTTTCCAGCATTAAAGGCCATCGGGGGCAGAGGCCTTTTCTGACATCGATAACGCATTCTGGCATTCACCACACTTGTTTAAGGCGGATTTGATATTAGGTTCAGGTTACACCATGATGTTTACCTTCACCATATGTCAGTGGTGTCTAGAATTCTAGATAATCTTAAAATGGTTTATTCAAAAAGTCACATTGGTACTTGTCAGGTTTCGTATTATATATATAAATGCCACTCACCAAAGCACCCTTATGTGTGAGAAAAAGACGTTTTAACCTCCAGGCCACTATATAATGTTATTCGTGACGTAAGTTCTGTTCAAACTGTTAAGATTATATTGAGATGCTCACCTTACATTCAAACTGCAGTACAAATCCAGTCCTCGTGCCAACGAAGACAGTGTCCCACGCGCGGTCCATTGTCTGAATCGGACTGAGAACATTGCATTCTGGACCCTTTTCCAGACCAGTCTGAAATATGAGACAAAAACTATGTAAATAAATAGGGTAAACAATGTAAAATATCTCATTAAGCACAGAGTGAATTCAATGTGTACTAATGCAAACTAATATTGTAAATGCGAAAGTAACTCTGTCTGACTTTTCTTCAACTACTGAACCGATTTCTGTGACATTTGGTACAGGCATAGTTTGGAACTCGAGAAAGGACATAAGATAGTTTTATACAAAAAATCTGCAGGAAGTCACTATTTTACGCGAATGGAGTCGCGGGAATAAGCTAGTATTATATAAGAGGTAAATTACAAGTTTGTAGTAGTGTGTGTAGGATCAATGGCACTGTTGGTCTGATTTCGAAAATTCTTTTACTGTTTGATAGCTACAATGTTTCTGAGTGCTATTATTGGCTATAAAACATCACGGCACTATAAAAGGGAGCCGAGAAGGGAGTGAAAGCGCGACCTACTATAAAATTTTTAGCTTTTGTGAAGTGGGCCTTAAATGAGAACAAATCGCCTGATGGTAGGCCACTGACACTGCCTATGGATACCAGTATCACCAAAACAAACAACTGCAAATATATAATCTGTTTTTTTGTTATCTACTGAAATTTCAAACTTCAGAATGCGCTTGTACTATCATGACATCGAAACCTGTTATCATTCATTATCTGTTTATCTCCGGATGACACCGGATATTGCTGTCGTCGACGCTGATAAATCCATTCTAAACTTTAAAATATTCAAAACTATGAGCTAATGCATGTAGCCTTGAATATGCCACTGGTATATACATAATAGGATCCATATATAGATTAGAATCGATTGTTCAGTATTTATTTATAGAGCAGAGATATTCTGTTCTTTATTTTTGTATGTAATGTTGAATGTGGGTGTACTAAACATGCAACTATGGTATTTATATGTATATACTTTATTTTTAAAAGGGTTAAAAGAACCCTATGTGTTATTTCAAATTATTATTTTTTTGTTTTCAATTTTATTCACTTACTGCAAACTTTCGCGTTTATAATACTCATACTTAGGATTGTGTTTCTTTCGATAATAGAAGGTTACGTATTCAGATGTAGCTTTTAAGATGTCATTACTTTTGTTAAAGAATTTTTTCATTTGGTATGTCGTTACCAGATGTTAAGGAATTGGGGCAACACCAGAGGAATTACGAGTACGTAGCCGGCCTTTTGGGGATTATAGTTTCGAAGATTTTGGGATTGTGGAGGGAGGGGAGGATAAGAAATCTTGGGCCTCCGGTAACCTCACTCAGCGAAACAACGCTGTCCTTTTTTGGTAAGCGTGACAGACAGACATTCAGACGGACTCATAGCGGAGTTTTAGTAATAAAGCTCCTATTTTATTTCATTCTTTGGATATGAAAAGCAAAAAAATATGTTACATGTTAAACTCACCTCCAAATCATAATATCGTATCCTGGAGTCTAGGGATCCTGTGTACACCGTAGTGCCACCCTTCTCCTTGACGATGGTGATGCAGGTGACTGCAAGGTTGGACCCTCGCAACGTGTTCAGCAGGTGTCCGTCACCGCTGAAGTGGTAAACATTGCCGTCCAAACACGCTGCTATGAAGTCATTTTCTATGCACTGGAAATGTTAAAGATTATTATTAGCTTGGAGCTTTCAAATTCAAATTCAAATTCATTTATTAATTGTAGATCACAGGTAGGTACATAATACAGTTATTATCATGAAGCTTGCTATTAGCTTGTTAGTTAATTTTCTCAATTAAACTAGATTTATACACAAATCTAAGTTTAAACATAAAAATGTATTGTTAAAAATATTTGAATAATAGAATAACGTTTCTTTACCCTATATCAAACATAGATATAAACATCATTTTTGATAATTTATACTTATTACTATTTTGGGGCGTATTTTATGATACATCAGCCCAACCTTTCTAGGAAACATGGGCGTGACAATTACGTCATTTTCCAACAATTATTAGAAATAATTTCACTGAATTTCGTATTGCGATTAACTGTAATTTATATAAAACATTATGCATTGCCCATTGATTTAGTGAAATAAGACAAAGTATAGCAGTGAAATTTTGTGCAAAAACCTTATTAAAGAAAAAATATAGTTCAATGTTTATGGCTATTTTTTCTTTTGATGAATGAGTATTGACACAATATTGTAGACTTGTGTACAAATAGCTATTTTATGACGTCATAAATAATGTTATTCGGTAATAATGTTTTGGTAATACTAAATTAAAAGGAATTACTTACTTCGACAGCTAGCACGGCGTCTGCATTCCCGGTGACGGTAATGGAGTCACGTCGCAGCTGCTCGTCAGTGGAATAGTCATAAGTCCTGCACTCGTTCTCCACATGACCCATACTCGCAGCGACAGCTTCGTCAGCAGACGACTGACTGTTATCCAGTATCACATCCTCACTAATGGTCCCACGTTCCATATCTTTATCCTCAATACACTTAACTTCACAATTATCCCCTATAACTATATCTTCAGATACATCTAACATATCGAATTGGAGATCATTTACAACAGTCTCCTCTAGCTGACTTGTGGGAGCTTTGTCTAAAGTTTCTTCGATACTATAAACCTCCACCAGGTCAGGACTAGCAGAAGGATCTGAACATCGTGAGTCTTCGTCGGATTGCTGAATCTGCGGCTGGTCAGGAGGCTGCGAGTGCAGGGACGGTTCACAGGAGTCCATCGCCTGAGAGCGTGGAGGGGACTCGGAGTGTTCAGAGTGTTGCGAGGACTGGGAGTGATGAGAGTTTTGAGAAGACTCAGAGTGCAGATATATCTGTGATCCCTCCTTAATAAACTTCGTCACATCAGTCTGTATTAGAACCACAGAACAGTCTTTCAAATCAAAGGCAGATGTATTCAAATATTTTAAAGGCTTGGTATTAGTAGTCCTTCTCGTCATTTTTTTCTTTGACTGTGGCTGCGGTCTTTGAGATTTCTTTTTGTTTTTAGCTTGCGGCTCCTCCAGATCGTCTAATGATATAATATCTTCTAGAGGTCTGTCATCAGTAATTATCTGTTCTATAAGAGATATGTTTGGCGTTTTCGTTTTCTGACTTCTTCTAGTCATACTAGTCGTGGGACTTTCAGAGTGTTTTCGTTCTTGTTGATGAACTTTAGGTCGTAAATTTCTTTTTCCCACTTTCGTTGAATCTGAACTATCTTCTTGTACAGTCTCCATAGCTATTTGCTCTAATTCTTCTACAGGTATGTTCGTGAAATCATCTACGATCGAGTCAGCATTTATTAAATTATCCGACAATGCGTCGTTTTCGTCACATTCCTTATTTTCCTCATTATCATTAGTAGTTACGTTCAGAACAGTCATACCAAGAGTGGGCATGCTGCTTGAACAAGCGTCCTTATTTTCTAGAGAACTGTACAGTTTGAATTTTTCTTGTAATAATATTTGGATTTCCAAGTCGATTTCTTTCATCCTGTCAATAACATCTTCTGGATTAGACAGTGCTGTTGACGTACCTCCGGCCTCGTCTTGGGCATGTTTGATTATGATAGGGTCAGTTTGGACATGTTTTGCAACAAATTTCTTTCTTTCTGTTTGAGTAAATTTAGTGGCATGGACACCGGTACTTTTAATTTGATTTGTTTGCGTCTCTTTTGCTATCAGCCTTCGAATGACTTGTGTACCAGCATGTTTTGTCTGTGGCGTCTTATGGCGTGCAGGAGTCGAGGTGCCTACTTTTAGTGCATCCTCAGGGGCTTTGGTAGGTGTTACAGCAGTAGCTGTGTTTCTGTGTGCTTGGTGTATAGTTACTGTCTTTTTGGGCTGCTCTACAAACATATCAAAAGTCTTAAGTTTATTTTTACTAGAGTCAGGTTTAGTTGGAGTTTGATTATCTTTAGGACTTAAAATAGTTTGACTTGATGTACTAGAATGTCTCTTTCTACTTGATTCACTACCTTTCTCCTTTTGCTTTTTAGGATGTTCTTTCCTCTTGACATATTTATCAGAATAACTTTTATCAGCTGCATCAGCTTTTTTGCTATCTTTAGATTCTTTTGAAGATTCATCTTTATTTGTAAAAATACTAAAATAAGGCTTTGGGGCATCATTGCACTTTTCTGTTGACTTAGATGAGGTACTACTAGTGCTAGGTATACTACAGCTGCTAGGTTTATCTGTCTTTGTTGGTTCTGGTTGGCTGCTGTTACTTTTCTTTCGTTTTTCTTTACGGTGAGAAGGTTTTTGGTCAGTTGGCCGTTTTCTCGAGCTTGATGGAGGTGTCTTAATAGTATGTGAGCTACCCGCTTTTTCAGTCTCTTTGTCAGTATCTTTAGCTTGAGGCACATGCTCTTGTTTTATTTTCATGTTCATTTTATGAACACTGTTTTCAGGAGTTTTTGGTGCTGGTTGGGCCCTCGACGGCGTATTTTCATCACGAGATTCGCAACTATACACTTCTTGTTTAATTTTAATAGCTAAATCTCTAAGACTTTCTGTACTACTGACTGGGAATAAATTTATAGGAGCCTGAGCAATTGTTTGTAATTGATTCTGAATTTCATTATTAACTTGTGGTGTTTCATTTTGAACAGGCAGAAAATTGGTTGGAGTATCTTTAGCTGAGAGATCATCATTCTCAATGAAATTATGGTCGACAGCCACATGATACTGACGGTCTAGCTCAGCAAATGTATCTTCATCTTCAGAAATCGGATCTGAACTATTGAAAAGAGGCATTGGATCTTCTTTGCCTTTGAAAGGTTCCTCAACAGGATTTTCTAAGCTTTTCCTCAGATTTTTCCTTTGGCTTTCTATACTCTGACGCCTATCTTCAATGGAGTCAATCCGTTTTGATGGGCGCCTCTCAAATAAAGGCTTTACATCTTCATATTGTGGATTGTAATCATAATTCACACTGCTTCCATCTACAATATCAACTCTATTTAGATTATCATAATTAATTGATGATGTTTGGCTTTGATCATAGCATCTGTCTTGTGTGTATTCATCATAATTGTAAATATCTCCATAGAGGTAATTTGATTGGTCATCTGCTGTCTGTTGAGGAACTTGTTCCTCAGGTGTATCATACCTTTGGTCAAAATCTGAAATCTGAAGTACTTTGCTTAGCTCGGCCATAACAATTGGCTTAATATCCTCAAGTAGTACAGTATCCTGTGGGTCTAACAGACATTGCATTTGTTTCATGAAAGTATCCTCATAGATGGTATTCTTATCATTTTGTATGAACTCAGAGCTTGAACTATACAGAGATTTCTCAGCTACAGATCTTAAGTGGCGATTTAGACTATTTTGTGACTCAGTTATTAAGCTACTGATTGCATATTCAAATTTCGTTGAGGAACCCGGATCATCCATCAGTTTGTGCATTTTGTCTTTATCCATCTTAAATAATTGATGAACAATATGTGATTTCATCTTATCACAATTTGATTTAACATTAGGTTTTTGTCTTGGAGTTCTCTTTTTAGGCGTCTGCTCTGGCTGAACCTGTGGAATTACATTTTCACTCACCACTTGCTCGGTGTTTCCTTGAGGGGCAGATTCATCTTGAGATGTCTGGGGGTCATTGCGATTCATTAACCTCTTCCTGATTATATCTACAGTATCATCAACAGAACGACTAAATGAGGTGTTATTAGTACTGCTAACTGGTCCAGAAGTACTGCCATAGTGGTCTGACGCTGGTGGCCTATGACCAGTGTAATCAGTATAATCTACAGCAGGTACCTTATTCCTTTCTGAAAAATCATGTCTATAAGGTTTTTGATTTCTGTCTTCATAAGCCCGCTTTTTGTATTCAGGAGGTGGATTTGTCCACTGTGGTATTCGTGACTGGTTAAACGTATCTTGTTGGCCATGTGGTGGAAGTCGATGGTCTATGTCTCCCATACTGTTGACATGACAAGCCTCAGGCTGAACATCATTATAGAAACTAGACGAACCTTTATATGTATTATCTTTGGACCTGTCTCTATGATGTGTATATTGGTAACCTTGTCTTGGCCGTTGATGTTGCTCTCTGTCTGACGTTCTTTGATCAATTTGGTGATGGCCATCTCTGTATTTATGTCTTTCATGGTGTTCTTGTCTACCATGGTCCTCTGAATGTCCTCCATGGGCTGTGTAAGGATGCGTGCCTCTTTGGCTAGAACGTGAGTTGGGTGGCGGGAATCTGAAATGCATCATTTTATCAATTATGAAAACATGATAAATAGAAATTGATAAGGTTTATTCAATTAACTCAGAATATATGCTCTATGATCTACAATTTAGGAGTTTAATTGACGTTTTGTCATATATACATACAAAGATTTTTTATATTTCAAGGTGCATGAAATATTGGCGCGTCAGTAAAGCTATACTCGCTTTAGCCGAGATACATAGTTTATATATGCTCACCTGGGGTTTTCAAGTAAAGGATAGTTCCTAGGAGCTCTAAATCGTGGTGGTCCATTGCCTCTAGGCCTAAAATGCCTTTGATTTTCACTTCGCCATCCTCCGATGCCAGGATGACCTCGCCTCATTATTTCACAACTAACACATATTTAGCCACAACACATCGACACTAAGATTTCACTTAATTGTAGTGTTTGAAATGTGTATCTTGTTGCACCAAATAAGTTGATAATCACAAGAAAAACAAGTTTGATCAATTGTCGCGCCGAATAAAAATACATACACGGACATGGAATCCATTTGACATTAAATGTTGATATTTGCCAGCAATAAAAATGTCAAAGTCAAAATCAAAAATAAATACTTCAAATTGTCAGGTCTCATAGAAGTTGCAAGGTTTTTGGATTATTCATAGAATAATTTGATTGCTTTGACTCGCAATAAAATAATTTAAATCTAATTAATGTCATAACTCATAATATTTTTATTTTATCTACAAACCTTTATTGCCTTCCGCTAGTTTAGTTTATGCATAGAGCAACACAGGCAACCGGCGGCCTATAGATGCGTTCATATTAGATGCGCTTTTCTCATTTCAAAAATAGGTACCTATACAGTTTACTTTCTTTCACTAATTAATATTCATACAGTTTGTTGTTATTTAGTACAAGTGTTTTATATAGTGATAGAACCATATTCCAGCACCCAGCTTACTTACTTATTAGAAAAATAATTTTTCAAATTGTATCGTACAACACACAGTGCCTGTGAGCAAAAACTATGTCTATTTACTCTTTTTTAATCGACTTTGTATACCTAAAGATTTTTCGCAATTTTATGTAGCTATGTATATCTATTATAATTATTATATACCTAGTAAGCTTGAACACAGATTGACATGCAATGTTAACAAAAGCGTACTCTTGCCCTGGTGTTTCGGCGAGGCTGCTAATCCTAATAAGCGTGTAGACTGTACCTAGGTCATCTATACGCAGCGGGTCGTCTGACTCGTCAGCGCCTCGCGGGTTCAGTACAACAATGCTTTTAGGTTAGGGCACTTAGGCAGTGCGTCATAATATTTGCGATGCACAAGTTGACTTTTAATGGCTGCTATTCCATAATCTATAAGTAGACCTGTATTATCATGGTTCCTAATTGGATTCGGATTCGACATAGTTGGGAAGCAATAAGTATAACAATTTATCATTAGTCGATATGTGATTGGCGACCACCGACTGACGCGAAGTCTCAATCTAGTTTTCTCAGGTACAGACGCGGCTAGAAGAAGCTAAGATGTGTCTTCTTCGGAGTATGTGCTGTAGTTTGTTCAGCAGACAGATTATCAAATGGTAAGCAATCGACGCCGCCCAGAGTAATTGCGTGTGCGTTGGAAGAATAAGGATTGGGCCTCCAGTAATCTCACTCACTCGGCCAAACGCAACGCTGTGGTTGCTTCACACTGATTATTTCTGTGAGGCGGTAGTATCACTGGTAGAGCCGACCCATTCGTGCCGAAGCACGGGTCTCTCACACTAAACTTGTAGTAAGGAGTTCGTGGTCCAGTCCAGAGAGGTTATGTTAGGGGGCAAATAAAACTGCTGTGGTGCGAAAGTCTTAATATAAAGAGTGGTCAGGAGCTTTTGAAGTGGCATAATTTGTGTGTTCATCCGAAAGTTAAACTAAGTTACCCTGTTTCTGTAAGTTTATTTGGATGGTAACCATATAGGTGCAATGTAGTTTTTGTAGCCTTTTCATTTTGTTTTTTTCTGACTGCACGGTTGGTGCGGTGGCTGGGCAACTGGCTGCCGAGCAACGTGTCGCGGGTTCGATTCCCGCACGGAACAACACTTTGTGTGATCCACAAATAGTTGTTTCGGGTCTGGGTGTCATGTGTAAGTGACATTGTATGTTTGTAAACGCACCCACAACACAAGAGAAAATCCTAAAGTGGGGCAACGTTATTAAAAAAAAACCTAAATCAACTTAGATTATTGATTTTCTAAAATAAAGAAGTGAATTGTTATCTACTAATGATTTTCTAATATCAGAAGTAAATATTTCTAATAAAGATAATGTTATCTACCTATATACCCACCTACTACAGATTTTTTTGAGAGGGATAATTCAAAAGTCAAAAAAGTCAAAAATCATTTATTCCAATTAGACCTTTACAGGCACTTTTGAACGTCAAACAAATTTTAAAATAAAAAATAGTGTCAGTCTGTCGGTCAGTCCTCTTAGTGAAGCTATTTGCTCGTTCCAAAGTGTAGATTCCGATGGAGAAGAACGAGCAAGAAACTCCATGGTTACTCTTTTTAAATCAGTTTCACATACAGATTCCTTTTACAAACAGTTGGTTCAATTATGTGAGAACAGTGTAACACTAATATTTATTCAAATATAAAAATAAAGTAACCTTAAGGACAATAGACAGTCTGGAGCTGACCAGTCCCAACTGATGGCGCTCGTTCACGAGCATGACACGTACACCAGCATCGCCCAACTCAACCATATTATAGGGAATTAAGCGATCCAGTGCCCATGCCACCGTCAGTGTGACCTTTCAGTGAGCATGACAACTCCAAGCTGTTACAAGGACCGACATTCTGCTAGTCTAACCAATTGTAATAGGTTACAGGGCACTCACATTTACAAATTTATCAAGTTATAGTTATACAATATAATGCAATTTCACTAAAATGAAGAAGTCCCGTTCAAGCAAAATCCATTGGAACGTTATTTAATTTGGTGTACGTTTGCTATCCTGTGGAGCAGGACCAGCATGTCTCCAAGCATCTTTATCTACAATGTAATCATTCAGTGTGTAGTATGCTTTTCTACATAAAGTTTTCTTTACACATAATTTAAAATTTCTTTCATTTAATTGTTGTATTTCGCCTGGGATTTTGTTATAACATTTAACACAGAATCCCATGAACGACTTATGTACCTTTGCCAATCTAAATAATGGCTGACATAATCTATCTCTATGTCTAGTTTGATAATTATGTCTATCTGACACCTTATCGAATATTTTTAAGTTTTTCCTAACATACATAATGTTTTCATAAATAAACTGACATGGCACGGTCATAATATTGATCTCTCTAAACTTTTCTCTAAGAGACTCACGACGCTTTAGATTGTAAATAGCTCTGATGGCACGCTTTTGCAAGACAAAGATAGACTCAATGTCAGCAGCCTGTCCCCACAACAAGATGCCATACGACATAATGCTATGAAAGTAGCTGAAGTACACCAGTCTTGCAGTGTCCACATCTGTTAGCTGTCGGATCTTCCAGACAGCAAATGCTGCAGAGCTCAACCGTCCTGCCAGAGATGTGATATGGGGCCCCCATTGTAGTTTGTCATCTATGGTTATACCCAGAAAAGTAGTTATAATTATATAATTAATCGTCAAACGGCGTCTCGCCCATGGTTAGGCTAAGAACTCACGGAGCGATTTTCGCCCGCGTCCGCTGCGGTTGCGGGCCCGCAGCTTCTGTAGGATTCAAATATTTATATAAAAAATTTAAGCACATTTCACGACGCGTTTTACGCCCGCGGTGTACGCGGTTGTATGCGGCTCCCGCTGTACCGGCGGGCAACTAGTAGAATCGCGCAAGCCGCGGTTACCCGCAGCCTCGGCGGGTGGCACCCGCGCGCTTTGCGATCGGTTGGCGAGCGACCGCGGGGGCCGGCGGGTCTTCTGTGAAGTAAATATAACGCAAAGGCTCGTTTCTGGTCTGTGTCCATGGCGGTCTGGACCTCAACTGATCGTTAACCGCCCGTCTTGCAATCTTGCGATCATCGCCCGCCACGTTTGCGGGCGATGATCGCAACCGCGGCGGCTGTGTAACCGCGCAAATAACCGGTCTCGTGAGTTTGAAAATAAAACCGCAGTTCCGCTACCGCGGCGGGCACGGTTCAAAATCGCTCCGTGAGTTCTTAGCCTAAGGCGGAAGGAAGAGTCACTCTTATTGAATAAAAACCGGCTTGGTCCTTTTTCTACTTTATTAATTGCCCCGTAGCCTCGGCAAGACATAGTTTATGATAATAAATAGGTTTCGGTTTTTCTAACAATACTATTATAGTTTCACAAACTACCTTCTATCCAAAAACGAATTCTAACGTCAGAATGGTTTTGGACATTTAATTAAAACATCATGAAAAAAGTTTATAATAATTTATTTCACATTTTTGTTAAAATGGCAATACTGATGGCCTATTTCTTTTTAGTAAGGCCACGCATGAGGCATTTTAAAAAATCGAATATCATTATCGTCCATTTTGGACTTGTAATGAGCAGAACACCGCACTTTACGAAGTCCTTACGTAGGTAACTATTACTGTACCTCTACCGGAACCTCCGGATTAACCAAACCAAAGGTTTCGATGTTCTTGGGAAACGTAAATTCGGTATAGTTACAAAGTTCGAAAAGGAATTACAATCAAAATTTTCGTAGTAGGTAATAAATTCGTTGGTACTCTGCGTGAGATTAAAACCTAGACTTGTCCGTATACGACTAAATCCCTGCTAGTATTGAAGTGGGGTCTTCAACTCCTGACTTTATTTTTCTCAGGAATAGAACTGCTTCGCGGCCATCGATCAGCCTGTGGTCGTAAGTTAGAGCCAGGTACATCATGGGCCTGATTTCAATCTGGAAAAAAGTTACCTATAAGTGGATTTATTCCATAAAAACCTTTTCAGGTATTTAGATATTTCTCATTTACGCCATGGCCTACTAGACTTTATTAATAGGTAGCTGCTATTCGTACTGATTTCAAAAAGGACCAGTTTTAGAGAAACCTTACCTATTTGATACTTCACCCCGCGTCTACTTATCTACTACTTATCCAATAAAGAAACTGCTAATGGGCAGCGTCATTGAAAATTTTATTTTTGCTATCTACAGTGGGTATGAAGATATGACCATATGCAATATCAGCGCCATGTAGAGAGCAGAAAACGGTAGCCTCGATTAATTTAGCTAATCTCCAAAAAAACTAATTCCAAAATGATTTGGGACCTTTTGGGACCTTCGAATAAGTTTGACATTATGACCAAAGGATCAAGTACCTATAGGGCATACCTTTCCGGAAACTGCGACTGGTCGTTGTATGATCGCGTGCATGCCTAATATGGCGGACTGCGGCAGATTGATTATTGGCATTGAGAGCAGCGATCCAAATACTCCACCATTGCTCAGCGTGAAGGTACCACCTTGCATGTCGGCAGGAGAGAGTTGACCTGAAATACGGACGGTAGAATTGAATTTACTAGCATAAAGTACAAAAACCGTCATGATCAACATGACCAGATCACACGAATAATGATACATTGGTTTCGTATTGTGCCTATAGTTAGAATTAGATTAATCTGCATGATTAACCTTTCAACGATACATCTTCGGGATGTAGCTAAAGTATGTTTTAGGTGAACGTCTGTGTTTTCAAGCATGGGAGAACCATGAATCGGCATTAATTGGCCGGTCGGGCCGGATTTATGGCACGGCCTCCCAGAAAACCGACATGAAACAACGCTTACGTTGCCAATCCTTAATTTTCCTAATCCTTAAACGCCTAACCCCAACAGGTCGGCAACGCACTTTTAACTCCTAGATGCAGCGCCGATTGTTTATACCCTCGATACATTTATTTCAAAACCTGTTTACGTTCCAACTTTTCTTTTTGCTAACAAAGGTCTAAACGGTAGGAATTATCTGCATCAAGATATTCACTAAGTTTAACTGATACTTCTCCAGTCTTGCTAGGTCAAGTTTTCGTTTTATTGCATCGTGAGCGACGAAAGAACAGAGAAATAAGACTGGTTGAACTAAGTGACGGATGAAAATCAAGTCTATTCTACCTGTAAAAATATGAAACAGAAATTTGATACGTTACCATCCCTAGCTTTTTTTGCTAGCTCGTTTACAGCGAGCTCGATTTTAGGATAGTCCATGGAGTCTACGTTGCGTAAGATGGGCACGACCAAACCGCGAGGTGTTGCCACGGCGACTGAGATGTCCACATAGTCTCTGCAAAATTGCAAAACGACCTTTTAAAAAAGGAATTTAGGGCCGTTTAAAGAACTAATATAAAACCCCTGACACACTAGCGGCGAATAATGGGGTGGGGGATGATGATGATCATTATTTGTGTGGTCGTTTCCATTCACGGGACCACAGGGTCTCGGACCTTTGGAAGGCGTACGAGGGGCAGAAGCCAACTCGCAGAGGCCCTTTGAACAACTTTAATATTACTGAAATGGGACATCAGCCGGCAACTATCCCTTTATGCACTATGAATGTGCACCTAAAGATAATCCCTGGTTGATGTAGGACTATTGCGAAATGTGGCAAACAAATATGGCTATGTAATAAGTCCACAGTAACCCATACCGGGTTGCTGTGGACTTATTATTATGATCATTCGGAGCTCGGAAACGAAGATCAAAAACCGAAATCAAACTAAAAAAAAAAAGGAAAAGCGGTCAAGACTAACTAGAATGACGAAAAGACCTTATTAGATAAAGTTTTTAACTATTTACCGGTAAACAATGTCCTCGTCGACGATGACAGCATTAACGACAGGCTGGTCCATAAGGGCATTGGCTGCAGCCTTTATAAACGGAGACATGAATGAAAGCTTCACTCCATACTTCTGTGTAAACGTTTTCAAATGTTCCTTGCGAAACGCCATTAGTTTGCTGGTGACAAATAAAAAAAAAACATAAATTTTGCTAGATTTTTTGTCTGATTTTTAATTTTGGTGATTTGTCTGTCTGTTTTGTTTGTATCCCGAAAGAACTGGGCAATATTATTCACATCACACATACAGTAAATAGAAAAAGAAATACAGAAATGTAGATATATTGCAGAGTCGTCCTTCTAAAGGATTTAAGATTTATTGCATTCATTGTAAGCAAAGATTTGCAGGTAGCTTTGTGTTCTGTAACACCTAAAAAACCTCTTAACACTTTGAACGCCATGGACAATGTGGGCCACGATAGCGGAAGATGATATATTCCCTTTTCGTCGAGTCCCGTTATGTCGAGCCTGGAAGTCTATTGTTCTGGAAAGTCTTGATATTTTACGCTTTCTATTACCTTTATGTCGAGTTTGGTGAACAGGTACAGTCAGAGAGTTAATTTGAAGACAATGGTTTAAAATAAAATATATTATTTGTTCTATTACTTATATGTAACCTTTTTTAATCTAATCATATTATGTAAATCACAGTGAGTATAATCATCAGTTTTGTTGCAAATGTTAAACATCATACTTTTAAAATTAAAATAATTCTTCTTGTAAAATAACTTCATCAATCTAAATAATATAATCACTACTATTAGTGAATCAAATCAAATCACGTCAAACTGGAATAGTAGTCTATCATCTGTTCGTAAGTGAAGCTAGGTGCTCGTTCCAAATTGTAGATTCGAATGGAGAAGAACGAGCAAGAAACTATATCGTTACTCTTTTTAAAAAATATTATTTGTTCTTCAATTAACTAATAATAATTTTTATGTCAAAATTTTTCCAGTGCTCGCAAAAGATTTCCTGGTTGTAGAATGTGATGGGGTAAATAAAATTTTATTATTCATGTTAAATGAGTGCAAAAATGCATTGCAATACATGGATCTGTTCTTTGTTAATTGAACTTTTTTTTCGGTTGCCCGACCTTCTATCAATTATATACTATACATGCCGACATTGGTAGTACCGCAGACAAAACCTTAATAGTGCCGATCATTTTTGTGCAGTTACCTGACAAATCCCAATCGACCTATGTGCATTATGTTTAAAATGATAAAAGATAATAGATTAGGATAATAGTTAGTTTTATTAGCATTAACGTCGCATATTTCGTTGCCTTCCAAAATATTTATTATTTTAATTAAATCCATCATTGATCTTCAGTAAGTAATCCTAAAGAGGAATAAAATTTGTTAGAAAAAACAAAAAATCTTTCCTAAAATAATGGTGATACTGTAAATAAGTCACCGTTTCACATTAAGACTTACAAGATACCTAAGTAACTAGTACTTAGTTACTTAGGTCTAAATAGAATTAAAAATTAAGACACAATCAATTCTAAATTGATTTAGAGTTGCTGACTGGCCGTAAAAACGTATCAGATAGTTTGAATACACACCATAAATTCCAGTCGAATTATATATCATTCATGAAATAAAATACATACATTCAAAATACATAATATTTGGTTTTCAATTCATGAGTTTAGAATAAGCACATAGTGGTCTAAATAAGAATTTCTAATGCTTTTTATTAATAAGTTTGAAACGCACAGGTAAAGGTTATACATAATTATAATATGTAGACGGTCGGTTATTATTTATTATTAAGAAATATTTAAAAATGTAATTTATATGTTTATATATAAAGATAATTCCTTATATTCGAACTTATGTTACACTAATGTACATAATTACGTATTATTTTAGTACCGACATGTACTTAATTTATGTAAAATCACCAATGCGTCATTGAATTTCGGTTAGTCCATTAAAATCTAGTACCTACGTATAATAAAAAAAAAAATTAAAGATACTTTTTCATCATGATGCACTAATAATAATTTCGATTATTAAAAAAACACATTGATATTATTGCATACTTTGATGGTTAATAATAAATATAATAGTACCTACATAGTACTGTATAAAATTTATTAGATGTTTTTAAATCATTTTTGTGTAAAAATTGATTCTAAATTATGTGCAGTATACATTTAATTTTGACCCTGACTGTACTTCTAAAATATGATATTATTAAACTCGACGAAACGCTAATAAAAGCGTGGTAAATAAACTCGACATCAAGGGAATAGAAGCGGGACAGAAAACTAAACTCGACGTAGAGGTAATAGAAGCGAGACAAGGTTTTCGGCTCGACGTAACGGGACTCGACATAAAGGGAATATATCCGGAAGATTTGCCTTTAACAGGAATCAAAGACTTAACCAACAACTTATCGCAATTAAATTAAATCAAAAAAACGTCAATGGTTTTAAACAGTCATAAATGACATAGCTGCAGTATTAGTTCTGTAGTATTGAAAGGTAGAACTAGTTCAATGTCAATAAATAAAATGGCATACCTCATATCGCATTCATTGAAAGTAGTTAACATGGCGGTCGTATTCTGCGCGTTTTTCAGTCGCTCGGCTATGCGTTTGCGCATTTTATTCATAGGCACCGGGTGCTCGGTGCGAGTGCCCGATATTGCTTTCGTAGGGTCAGCAATCCTCAAAGCCCCTAACTAAAGAGAAAAGGGTTTGTTGAAATTCTTTGCCCTCATGAATATGAGCCCCGGTGTGACTAAAAACTTTTGAGCTTTTCTCAAAAATATAGTCAGCATGTCTCGTGACAGTTAGGTATTTAAAAAAAAATCGTATTTAGGATTGATGATTTTAGGATCATTTTCTTTCATATCAGTTGGATGAGTGATAATCATGTAAGAGTTACCTGAACGAAAACGAGGGATTATTTTTTGGGTCAAATTAGCTTTAGCTATTAGGTTTTCGCTAAATCTCATATATGACGAAGTAGGCCATCACGAATTACAGCTTATAATTACAGCTGGAGGTTTTGCTTTTGCTGCTTTGCTTTTGACGACGGCAGGAGGAGCCGTGGCGCGAGGAGCTGCTGCTGCGGGGCGGGCCGCGGCGGCGGGGGCTGCAGCCGCTGGTGCCGGTGCTGCAGGCGCTGCTGCGGGCGCTGCGGCCTTCGCCGGAGCCACACCAGTCACATTAACCTGTTATAAAGAACACCATACGCTTAAATACGCATCGAATTCAAACTTTCCTTTTGTAAGATGTTATTGTAGTAGGTATATTTTTTATAATTAAGCATAAGGATGCTAATCCAGTCATCTGGAGAATAATTATGATGTTGTCGCGGCAGAAAGTTTGTATAAGACAGTGAAAGCAATAATTTTATTCCTCAGATAACATTTATTATCTGAGGAATAGATAATAGACTATTGAAAAATCAGCCCTTAAACCAAAACGTAAGAATAGAAAAATACGAGACCGAAAACAGTTTTTGTCCAGACTTGACAGCTTGGCCTTGTTTAACGAAGAATTTTGTTAGGACGCCATGTCCGGGGCACATGACCGGCAGCGCAGTCTTGTCCGTTTCAATTTCCATGATCACTTCATCCATTGCAACAGCATCACCTTCCTTCTTGTTAAATCTGAAAAAAGTTGTATCTACGTTACTGCCTCGTAGCAAAAGTCTTATCGGGACTTAGGACATAGTCTCAGGTCTATTTTTCTTCGAGAATAAAGCCAGTTAGAATGGTGGCCTTTTTTGACTCGAAGGTAGGTAGGCATACTTACCTACTATCCGAGTTAGGCACAAACATAATTTTGTATAGAAGGCTTCTGTAAAAATATATGGTGTTGTAGGTATTTTTTCTGGTGGAAAAATCATGTCAATGACTATTCCGTGAAATGATGCATGGAGTTGGTTCTTGCGGCGGCAGAGGCGTGAGGAGGATAGTGCTCTTACGTGCTCCACCCCTTCTTTGCGTACATGACTACAGCGCCGAAAAGTAGATGGCTTTCCAGTTCTTCTCTGCACTGAACTGAACTGAACCGACTCGCGCTTGAGGCCGCCGCGCCACTAGCTTCTCCGAAGACAAGCAACAATACGGACACCTTTCTAGCCTCTCTTAAAGATAAGTTTTATCGCTGCACTAACAGTGAACCCGGTTAAAAGGTTAGACATACGGATTTAGGTACGAAGAAAAAAAAGGGAAATTTTTATTTTCGCCTTGACATACCTATTCGTACGTATAGAAATTTTGAATCGCATAATCGGTGATGCTAAACTAAATGTTGTTACTGGGTCCTCAAGCCATTGTGAGTTTTAAGCATATGGCGCCGATTTACAGCATACAAATAAAAATACATAAAAAAACTTACTTTACATCTCCACTACTGACGGAATCAGGGAAAGTGGGTGCCGATACAATTTCTTCGCCGCTCAGAACTGGTGAAGTGTGCAATCTTCGGGACAGCTGCATAGTTATTGGCGAGCGTGTGTTTTTCCACCTGAAAAAAGGCAAAGATATAAAACATTTTTAAACGCGTCACTGGGATGACGTTTATGTTGTGATTCATGTGAATAAGGATTCCACAGGTGCACTTCTTTTTCTGCTTCCCATTAGGTAAAACGTTTCCTAGTGTGCCACCCTACTCCGTAACAGATCGCCGCCAACCACTTTCTTGAGGACTCGGTGGTTCTGAGACCGTGTTATCTGAGTGGTCCTCCAAATAGCAAAACTCTGGCGTTTCCTCCCACCGGATCCGAAATAGGTAGGTATTGAAGAAACTTCCGTGCCACGTAAGGACCATGGTGCTTCCGTGCCACGTAAGGACCAAGGAGTCACTCTAGACACTTCTCAAAGAAGCGTTTAACCTTAATTCGAGACACCATAGAAGAACAATAGGGGTGAAAACCCGGTTCGCTTGTGGTTTGATGAATTAAGGACAGGTGATTGAACTTATAATTTCTAATTAAGCGCCAAGCCACCTTGAGCCACCAATGCTCAATCCTGACTCTTCTGTGTGAAGAGGTCTTTGCTCTGCAGAGGGCACTTATAGGCTGCTGATAATGATGATGATGATGATGATGACGAATTTGGTAATAAAAGAAAAATTCACTTACGCCAAATACTGCAACTGGGTAGGTGGGTGATATCGCCTGTATATTATGTGGGTCGTGTTCAACGGCGACCCTGATATATATTTCCTTCCTTTAAAAACCTGGAATATATAGTTTCTTTTATCTATCCCCAAAACTTAATGATAATTATTTATTTGGCCTATCAATTGGCCTACAGTTCTGGCATATTGACTATCCTTTGCGTACTTTACTTGTCCTTGTCTTATTTCGACTTGACTTCTTGGACAGTTGAGGGTGAAATAATTAATAGCTCCAAGCTGCTCCATAGCAGAATATAGAACAGATGGAATATTATTTTCACTTTAAGAACCATTTACATATATATTTATATGTGTACACAATAGTATATAGCTAAAAGGAGGTTATTAACTAATAATTATTAAGTTGGGTATCAACACGGTAGCCATGGGTAATTTTTAAAAGTCAGCGTCGTCTCTTTATAGTTTATTATGTAAGTTCATATTATATCAATCAAGGGGTTTTTTCCCCTACAATATGTGCCTGCAAAAATTATTTTTACTTAAATTCTCGGATATTCCACTTACCACTCGTATCGTTGTTGCGTTTCTCCTAAACATTTTTTGTTATTGAATTAGGTAAATAAAATTGCTGAAATAGGTAAACAGTGTCTTTGAAAATAATAAATTTTATTACAAAAGAAAATCAACGATGTTCAAAGTCATTCTTGATGTATTACTTTCTTTATTCTTTCTTTCTGTTTGATTTCAGGCCACAAATTTTAGAGGTTATGGTATAAAAAAGTTTTTATTTGAATTTTAAGTTTTTATTTCATTCAAAACATGGTGTGATGAATAAACTCATACCTATCAGATATGTAGTAGCAATACTTAACTCTATTTTAAACCGCTATATAAAATATTTATGTATGTTTTTCATACGATTTTATATAAATCCGATCCATATTTATTGGCCACAGGAGTCAAATAGACAAATATCAGTGCCAGTATTTGTTATTTATTATGTTCGAAATAATTTGTCTATAGCAATCATTAATTCAACGTAGAAAATAATAGTTATATTATAGGTGTTAAACCTGTAACTGATATTTTTGTATTTTTTTGTTTTAGCTATTCAATAATAGATGGGAGTTTAAAATTTAGTTCAACTATTAGCCACTAGAGTCACGTGTTTACTACCCTTCAACAGATGGCGCTGATAATTATGATAATACTATTTGCCGCTAGGTAGCGCTTATATGGTAGTTGTTTGTTGCTGATCTTAAAGCTATTTAGTAATATAGTGTAATGTTTTATTTACATACTAATATACTAAGTAATTATGGGAGAGTCATTCTTCGTCGTTTGGTCGCATAGAAAACCAGCGTTGGTGAGAAAACAGGTTATCTGTTGTGTTTCGTCATGTGAGTTTTTTTTTTTTTTTCTTTTTCTTCTTCTTCCCCTGCCCCAATCTCTAAATCTCTGAAAGCTTAATCCCTAACCTAAAAGTCGGCAACACACTCGTAAATTCCTTATTGTCGCCTTCCACGGGAGGCGCAGATTGCTTAGTATCAGGTGATCCGTCTGAAAGTTTGCCGCCAATCATTTAAAAAAGCTTAAATTTCTAAAGCAATTTATCGGCAATTTTTTAATTTATTACGGACTAAAAATCATTCACTTTTATCCCAAAATTTTGAATTCCGTGTTACCTAATTCATTATTTGATTGAAAAATTAAAAATGTGCAATAAACTATTATTTTTTGTATTTAACTTTAGTATTGAATTAATTTTGGCTTCACAGACATGATGTTTTTGATCTACACATAGTACATCTAAACTATAATATTATAAATACGAAAATTAACTCTGTCTGTCTGTCAGTCTTTTCTTCACGCCTAAACTGCTGAATCGATTTCTGTGATATTTAGTACAGACATAGTTTGGAACTTGAGAAAGGACACGGGATAGTTTTTATACCCAAAAATTTGCAGGAAGCCACTATTCTACGCAAACAAAGTCATGGGCAAAAGCCACATATAAAAACCAAATATTAATATCATTTCAGGATTCGATACTAAGTATTTTTATTATTCTGAAATTGTAATTCCTGTGCTAAGAGACATTTTATCTATTCATGTTTTGTATAAGTAGTTACTTGAACTATTTCGTAAAAACAATTTTGATCAGAAAACAATTGCACCCATCACCTAGTCCTTAGAAATGTAAGTGTCTTTAACATACCTAACGCCTTGTTCAAAAATAAGATCCCGACTTATTGAGAAACTCGACCTTTTTTTGAAGTCGGTTAAAAACAAGATATATCTTTAGTGTAGGTGTAAATCATTGAGTCAGGTTTTGTATTTTGAATCTTCTTCTCACCTACCTTCAATTTGAAATACTTACAAAAACTTATAATGTAATAAGGCCGTAAATCGTAAATGATTCTGAGTATCTACAACGATTATGTATAGTAATGCAAACAAATTTTTATTAATATAAATAACTTAGTTTGTATTTTTTTTAATCATAAAATCATATTGGGTGATGTTTTATTAATAACCTATGTAAAATATCTGGAGCTTTTAAGTTTTTTAATAGAAACTCCAAAGAGCCCCAATAAAATCTGTCTCTATCCACAGATTTCGGATTGATATCGACCTATGTATACTTACATAAATGATTTTTACTGTCAGGTTTATAAAAAGTCCGATATTATATTTTCTTTTATAAGTTTCCAGAGTGATTATCAGTTTTATAAAAAGAAAGTAACAATGGGCGTGCAAGTCGCACCAAATAATGTCTCTAATAGTAGGTAAGCAGTTTTACCTACCTATAAGCAGTTTTGTACATAAGTTTCCATTTATGTTTGTGTAAAAGGGATGTACTTACTCATACAAAAAACCAAAGAAAACAACGCAAATCAAATAACTATGTTTTATTACGTAACACATCTTCGTTATCACCAGCCAGTAATTGCCTCACTTCTGCAAGAGGACTTTTTTCACATGAATTACAAGACAACTTTATCATCACAGTTGTTTAAAAGTATTACTAAGATAAGTATAAGTACACATTTTAAGTATTCTACTAAAAAAAACATTACTCTTTGTATTCAATAAAACTACCAATAAAAAAAGGTCATATAACGAGAGAGATATCAAAACAAACATCAAGAAAGCAAGCTCCGGCTAACTACGGTAAAAAAACACAAATTGTATTTGTAGGTACACATCTGTTTAATTATTCAACCAATGACATTAAAGGTTGCATAATATTTAACATATCATCATGTTTGCAAATCAAACATAGATAGCTTAGTTATACAATTACTATAACACATTACAGTTTTGAATTTTTTTTTATTGAATTATTTTTCTAAAATTTTTCGTATGGGATATAAAAGCAAAAATTATATAATTAATATAATAATATATAAATTAAAAAAAAACGTATCTACTATAAATACTATTTATTATAGGTACCTACTATTTATAAATATATATAATTTTCAGACACCCGTTGTCATTACCAAAGGTCTGTATTTATTATATAACAAAAAAACTTTTATGAGAATAAAATTCTTTCTTTCAAACATTTAATTGACAGCAATTAAGAAATCAATTCCCCAACTCTATGGTAATGGTAACAAGAGGTTGTTAAATTAATTAATTATTGCGTAGGGAGGGGATGTGGATGAATGTACTTATACTAAAGTGTATAGTGATGTGCGTCTGGTCCTTTGAGTAACATTAGCGGTCGCAGTGACCACTCAAGACGACGATATGGCGACCTTCTTGGCTTTAAGCTTGTAGGGCTGCACCTGCAATGTAAGAAAATTAAAATGTTTTAATTTTATATTTTATACATGTTTTTTTTCTGAATAAATGTTTTGAAAATTTTTCTGATAGATACCTAGAATACATAGTTCAGTGAAACTTTTTAGATCTGAAGAAAAAAATACTGCTGAATTTTTTTTTAAAAGAATAGTGGGTATTGGGCGGCGAAGTTTTGATTTTTTGCAATATAATACTGCTCGTCATGATCTCAGCAAAATATAAAGTATATAAGGTACACATTTCACCAATACTATAGGTACTTTGCTTACATTAATAAAAATGAATCGTTAAACCATCGATATCTTAAGGTTAAGACGATCGATACGTAAAATATATCGCTTAGCGAAAAACTTGGGCATATGACTAAAACTTTTTTTATAATATATTTCTTCGTCTTCTTTGTAGCATAAAAATACATGTTCCAATTTTGAAATCATTAAAATACGACCATATAAAATAACACAATACTAACAACAATTCGGTGATTTCCAACTAATTAGTTAAATTAAGTACTTTTATAGAAATGTCAAAAAATATACTTTTCTATCATTTTGTATGAGATTCCAACATAGGACGTTTAGGATATAGTATAAGATTTTATTTCAATCGGATACTTATTTTTTAATATTTTACTTAGTCCAAAAAATCTACATTAAGTATACATATATAGTCAAATCAATGAACAAAAAAAAGTATGATTATAATTAAAAACATACTTGTACTAATTAAAAAGTCAAAATAATTTATTTTTGAACTACGAAACTAACTGATCGACAGCCCTACACAGCACACGAGGTATAAGGGGTGTCTCCCTCACCAATTTGCTAAGATTCAAGCAACCCGCATCTCTGATTAGGAATCTCCGCGACCGATTCTCTATCGACTGCTCAATGCTCATTTATCTACTTCAACATGTACATAATACTTGTGACTGCTTTGAACGACTGTCTACGGTTTTAATGGAGTTGTCGATACCTATAGTTAAGTATATGTATATGTAAGTGTGGGAGAGCCAAGCTTCGGCACGAATGGGTCGGCTCGACCGGAGTGATACCACGGCCTCACAGAATACCGGCGTGAAATAACATCCGCAACCCCTATCCCCAAAAGGCCGGCAACGCACTCGTAACTCCTTTGGTGTTGCGTTTGTCCATGGGCGGCGCTGATTGCTTACCATCAGGTAATCCGTATGCTCGTTTGCCAACTTATACCATAAAAAAATATGTATGTACAATATGTCTAAAAAGTACCGAGTTTATGTATGGGGTTGTGTGTGGGTGTATCTTTCGGCATGAATAGGCCAAGTCGATCACTGGGATACCATTGGCCCAAATAATAAAGTCGTGAAGCAACGCTCTTGTTGTTTTTTAGCGTATCAGTAAGCTTACTCGCGGCCATATTCCCGAACAGTCCACTTTTTTTAAGGTAAAGCCACAGTTCATGGTAAGTCAGGATCGTTAGTAGATACAACATGAAAACAACGAAACACTGAAGCCCCAGAGATATTAGCAACTGTCTAGGATTCCGTAACGAAATAAATCAAAAGACCACGAGAGAATCATATTTGAGGAGAAGAAAAAAAATTGTTTCCACTTTTATTGGTGAATATGCAGTATAAATGCAGGATAGAATGACCTTTGGCGCGGGTATTTATGGGCGACGTCGATTGCTTACCCATCAGGTGATACGCCTGCTCATTTAATGACCTACCATATAAAAAATCACTCCCTTAATGAACTTACGAGGTTTTATAGAACTTATTCCCATTAATCCAAAGCATAGTATAACAGTATTACCCCAAAAGGCTAAGGGCCTTAGCCTTTTGGGCACACGCATTTGAATATATAAATATAAACTTTTCATATTCCACATGTACCTAATACCTGTATTAGGTACATGTGGAATATGAAAAGTTTGAAGTTTTTCTTTTATATTATACGTCAAATTATTAATACTTCACGTTCGAAATTTAAAATGTACGTACGGTTTGTTTTATTAAAAAAAAAACGTTCGTTTAATTTTTAAAATAAGAACTAAGTACTATCAGAATAATAGAATGTAGGTAAGTACCTAAGCAACGCAAAATATAATATACATAATATAATTTTAGGTAAAACGAAGGAAAGAGCGTCAGCTGTTAGTTAAGTTGTGAAGTCTTAAGTTATTAATACTTCCATGTATTGTTTAGGAGATAGAGCCGCGAGCCTGGCTTACTAAGTGCTTCTCTATCGAAAGGTATAAAGGGTTAAGTGTGTTTTTCCTATTAACTTTATTTATTATTTTTAAATAGTAACTATCGCGAAACGAAGTGGCTTTATTGAAAATAGCGACTTACTCACTTTTGAATAGAATTCTGTTGTTGTGACAACAAACAAACACTCAAATTCACATACACAAGACACCCAGACCCGAAACAACAATTTGTGGATCATGTTCCGTGCGGGAATCGAACCCGCGATATGTTGCACGGCAGCCAGTTGCCAAGCCATCACTGCTGTCAAGTTTACTTGAGTATGTCATAATTTTCAGAAATCTGATTTATTACTAGCTTTTTTTACCCGCGGCTTCACTCCCGTCATTTGAATACTCTACCCTACCTACACTATCTACCCTACCCTACTTACGCTACCCTACCTTTTTTTTTTTTTTTTTTTGTTTTTTGCGGCACTGGGAAAAATGCTATTACGCATACCCTTCCCGTCGGGGGACGGGAGAGGGTTATGTGGGACTCCCCGGTAAAGTCGTTCCCGGTATACCCACTAAAAAACCCAGTGGCACTCCGGCCTCGCCTGAGTGGAGGGGGTCTGGGAATCCATGACGTCCAGTCCCCCACCGGCGACTGCCCGCCTCATGGCAGGCCCCTCAATTCCCCCCTAGGGAGGAGCCTTTATGATGGCCGGAGCACGGGTGATGCGTGCGATGCTGGCGCTTGCGCCCCCGCGCTTGTCGCCTGCTGATCACCCCCTGGAGCAGATGAGGACGGACGTAGTACACGCCGTCTTCGTGCGCCCCTTCGTCGTTGGCGGAGCGGCGCTGCGAGAGGGTCTTCTTCCCGTATGCGCTCCGCCGCCTCCTTCTGTGACGTGACGTCCTCACAGAAGGAGGCTACCGCTGTCCATGCCTCCTCACTTCCCAGCATGGATGTTATTACGCTGGGAAGTGAGAGGTCGTCCCCGACCACTGCAACCAAGGCGCGGCGGGGTTCATTCCACGCTGGGCACACCTCTAGAGTGTGCTCTGCGGTATCTAACGTGGCGCCACAATGGTGGCACTGTGGCGATTCCTCCCTCCCTATTCGGTGCAGGTACGACCCGAAGCAACCATGCCCGGACAGCACCTGCACCAAACGAAACGACAGGCAGCCGTGCTGCCGATCGAGCCAGTCATTCAGGACGGGCCCGATGGCGTCCAGCGTCCGGCGGCCAAACGCTGCGGAGGCGAGTTCCTCAGCCCAGTGCCGAGTGATGGCCTCCCTAACCTCATCCCGCACATTTTCCCGTTCCCTTGAGCACGGGGAACGGTTGAGCGCCCTCTGCTCTGCCGTCCAGTCGTACAACCTGGCGAGCACCCAAGCCTCGAGTTCCCAAGGAGGGGTTCCCGCCAGAGCGCACGCCGCTGCGAAACCCACTGTGCGATATGCCCTCGCCACCCGCTGTGCAATGGCCCTTTGTGGCCTGCGGATGGCAGCGACGTTCTCCCGTCTGCACAGTGAGTCCGCCCAGATAGGTGCCCCATATAGGGCCATGCTCTTGAGAATGCCGGCGTATAAACGCCGACATTGGTCGCCAGGTCTCCCGAGGTTAGGGAGGAGCCACGAGAGGGCGCCCGCAGTCCTCAATAGGCGCGTCGACAGCCCACTGAAGTGTGCGCTGAAGCGCCACTTGCTATCGAGGACTAGGCCCAGGTACTTCATCTGGGCCTGCACCCCAATGCGGACACCCTCCACGTGGATGTGGGCGTCAGGCGGTTGGCGTTGCCGGGACCCGTGGAAGAACACGGCCTCGGTCTTGTGCAGCGCCACCGTCAAACCTAGGCGGGAGACTCTCTCCACCACCTGTGAACCGCCTGCCGAGGCCAAGCTGGCCGCCTCTCCGAAATTTCTCCCCCGGGCAGTGAGGAGCGTGTCGTCTGCATAGCAGATGACAGACGTGCCACGGGGGAGGTTGCCCCGCAAGAGCCAGTCGAACCCGATGTTCCACAGGAGTGGTCCTAGAACAGAGCCCTGCGGAACACCGGACTCGACGCGGTACCTTCGCAGCTGGCCAGACTTGTCCACCAGAAGGACAGTGCGGTCCCGCAGGTAGTCCGCCAAGAGTCCCCGCAAATAAGAAGGCACCCCGTGAAAGCGGAGCGCCTCAAGAATGGTGGAGTGGGGAATGGAGTTGAAGGCGTTGGATATGTCGAATGACACAGCCAACAATCCATCCCCCGCATCCATCGCCTCCCTCGCCTGCCCCTACGCTACCCTACCTACGCTAACCTACTTCTACTTTACCCGATGTTCTTTTTCTGGTTTTCCACCAAATCTCAACGAAATCGTTTCAGCCGTTCTTGAGTTATAAATATTATCCTTTATTAATACATTGACTAATTGAAACATAACCCATTTATTTACGTAACTATTTAAAAATAAGTAAACAGACTTTATAGACACGTACAAACGAAACCCATTTAAAACCGTATAAAAGAAATAATAACCAACATTCCTTTAAAATATTCACGAGCGCCTCTATGCTCGGTTCCCGTAGACTGTTAGAGCAAGTTGTGCCATCTCAGGTAATAAGTAAGCTACTGTTTCAGCTTAAATGCTCAGACTTGCCGCTCGCAAACACCGGACCCGATAGTTTAGAGATGGCCATCGAAATAATCGTAGATGTCGATAAATTAATTTAAATAATATATAGGAGACACGGATAAGGCTCAACCTGAGCGATACAACGGCTTTAATGGCGTGAAATATCGCACGCGTTGCGTACTCGAAGCTCCGTCTTCAAGCCTTAAATCACCAAATCCCTAACCCTCAAAATCCCTTCAACACACTTGTAATTGTAACATCTCTGGTGTGTGTCTATGACTGGCGATGGCTCACTATCACACTTGTTTTTCGTCCTATGACATAAAAACATAAAAAATCTGTCTAGAATCGTGCCCTGTATTAAATGGGACTCCTATTGTAGCTGGTCAAATATGGGTGTATTTTAAATATATGTATTTTTCATTCACACATTAAAAGATGTGACATATTTATGCAGTGTGTTTGATCAGTGTAATAACCTAATTATTATACAGCAGTCGTAAATAATGATAGTTATAAGTAAAAAAATATAAAATGACCTAAAAGCAATTGTAAATAATGATCCTTTTAGAGACTTCCATCGTAAATTAAAACACATCGTACACTAAAATAAAACCATCGATATCGATAGTGTATTACGCACATCACTTTAAAAACTGGTCAGTAAGCGAGTTGTATATTTTCTTGGTCCGTAAGTCCGGTGTTTGGGAAGTTGGCAACTTGTCGAATTATTGAAAACTGCTCAGCCCCACAAACCGATAGATTTATAGTTTGTCTTAGCGGACAATGCGCCATTGTATAAGCAAAACTGTTTGTCCTGATATAAATTATAACTTCAACTATTTAACTTCGTTGTTACTTGAAAATTCTAGAGTCGATTGTTGTTATTGGTATCGAACTTATGTAGATCGTACAGTATTGATTGAAGATGATGTTGTTTAAGGAGTAAGTATTGAATAAATACTCTCAGAGAATCTACAATTTGGAATGAGTACCTAGCTTCACTGACGAACAGACTGACAGACTACTATTCTATTTTGACGTTTCAAAAGTACCTATTTATGGTTTGGTTGGAATAAATGATTTTGACTTTGACACTCGTGCGTTGGTATGCTCAAGGTTATTGAGGGTACTATACGCCTTACAAAACCACAGGCAAAGCACTTGTAAATTCTCTGGTGGCGGGAGTCCATGGATACCACCGATATCTTTCCATCAGGTTACCATTACATATAGAAATACAATAATGCCGCCATATTACATAAAGAAAATGGTCCAAAGACCTAATTCCCAGTATTTAAATACCAAAGTTACGTGACATTTTATTCCGATACATTTTTGGGTTCGTTTCACCTTTTTAGAATACCCCCACCCCCTTTCTAAATATATATTTCCCTTATATGCTTGAACCTTTACAGGAAAAATATATTTAGCTTGTAACTGGGTGGATACAGGAAGATAGGTACTAAAAGAATGTTGTCACTTCTATTGATAGGATTTTCAACTCTATTGCAAAGTGTTTGAATTTAAAATGTAATCTAATCATTGGTGTAGCTTGATGTACATTTGTATATATATATATATATATATATATATATATATATATATATATATATATTATATATATATATATATATATATACTTATTCGGGTATACTACTTATATATATTAATTGCATACATACTTGATAACAAGTGTTATACATTATAGCCTTGGCCAAAAAATCGATATTTCAAGTTATTTTTTTAAGGCAAAGCTATGATATAAATAAATAGTTGAAATATAAAGTATTTTTTTTATTATGAATGATCTCTGTTTGGACAATTTGAAAATAAAATTGTCCAACAAGAACCCAAAAGATGACGAAACTAAAGAGGCATAATTTTCTTTGTCCCGAAGTCTTTGGCTACCCATATAGGATACTATGGGTGCATAGGTATAGATGTGTGTGTAGTTGTGTACGTATTTTATAACGAAAGCAAACCAAAGTAAATGCAAATTAATATATAAATACTAATAAGGGAACTAGTAATACATTTGACTCTCAAGTTTTCAGGAAACGGATAAGCCATTGTGACGTCGGGAAGTAGCGAAGATTTCCTGGCAGCAATAAATTCGCTTGGAGTTTTGGCAACGGCTCCTCGCCTAGAGAATGGGTGCAGGGGCAAGACAGAAATGTACGGGTGCGGGTGAATTATATGTTTACTACGTTTAATACACGTGTTTTGTTAAGACATTGTAATATTCCTGGAGGGTTGTTCGAAAATAATGCTTCCATTCTATTATAATATTGAAATTTGATACTATGATATGAAATTACTTAAGTAAAAGTGTTGTTTTGAATAAAATATGCAATTTATTTAAAAAAAAGATGGGATACGTTATTTTATTTACTTAAACGTTTAAAAATATTATTCACTATATCATCTGCGCAGCTTTCCACGAAAGATATCGAAATAAATCACAATAAATATTTTACAAAGACTTTTCCGCGATTGTTCTGAGCTCAAGACTTGTTATTGTAAAAAGAGAAAAACGTCGGCGAGCCAGGAAGCGGGTAGCATCGCATAACGAGCGAGCGCCCCGAGGTTTGGCGCCAACCGTCTCGAAAGTTCTTAACCTCATTAAACATCGAATAATTCCAAGTAATTTCCATAAGGAAAAGATAAAGACAAGACGCGGGAGACGCCATTTTGATTTTTCAAATATCGAAGGGGAGTCTAGGGGTTTTTTTTTTTTTTTTTGTGAGGGGAAAATCATCAAATGACTTCTCCCGCCCAGGGCCGGGCAGGAGGGAGTGTCAGACTCTTACTGACTAAAAACCCCCCTGTTCCTTCTCCTGCTCTGTGCCGAGGTCGCGGTACCTCATTGCGCTTACCCCGCAACCCCGGCTGAACATCAGCCCTTTAGGGCCCCGTCTGTGGTGGTCTATTGGCTCTTTGAGGCGCGCGCGGAACGCTACGCGCCGTACGCTCGGGCCTGGTTCTGGTCGGGCGGCGAGCTGCCCTTACTCGCCGACCGCAGGCCCGTACTTACGGTGGCCGGAGATCGTCCCTCGATCCCCGACGCCCGTAGTGTCGCCAGTTGCGGCTGCTGGGGCGTGAGGAGGAGGATTGCTCCCTCACGCGGGCCGCCTCTCTCTTTGCGAGCATGACTGCTTCACAAAAGGAGGAGACGGCGTCCCAGTTCCTCTCACTCCGCACCATGGCCTCGACTAAGGCCGGGCGCGAGAGGTCGCCGCCGCCGATCACTTCCCTGAGGATACGGCGGTGCTCAGCCCAGGCAGGGCATACCGCTACCGTATGCTCCACCGTATCCTCTAGGTGGTCCTCACAATGACGACACTCGGGCGTTTCCTCCCGCTGAATCCGAAACAGGAACCTACCGAAGCTGCCGTGCCCGGTAAGCACCTGCGTCAGACGGAAGGTGAGGACGCCGTGGCGTCTCTCAAGCCACTCCTCAAAGAGGGGTCTTACCGCTGCTATGGTAGCGTGCCCGGCCCTCGGTTGCGACAGTCGTTGTCTCCACTCTGCCATGAGATCTCGCCGGAGCTCATTCCGCCACGCACTAATTTGGCGCGGCAGAGGATCTTCGCCCCGGCGACGCGCGTCTGCGCGCAATCTGTAGACGCGCGCGAGCGCCTTCGCTTCTAGATCCCACGGCGGTGATCCGGCAAGGAGGTTCGCCGCCTCCCCGGAGATCGTGCGATACCCGCGGATTACTCGTATAGCCATGACCCTCTGTGACGCGACCAGCGTACGAGCCGGCCGCCGCTTCAAGTCCGGCGCCCACACAGGGGCACCGTAGAGGGCCATGGATCGCACAATCCCCATATACAACCTCCGGCAGGAGGCGTTTGGCCCCCCGAGGTTGGGAAGGAGCCGCTTGAGCGCGGCCCCAGACCGTTCCAACTTAGGGGCCAAACGACGAAAATGCTCCGTGAAGTTCCATCGGCTGTCGAGGACGAGACCCAGGTACTTCATCGCCGACTCGACGCCGATGGTAACTCCTCCCGCCGTTACTTGGGACCCACCTGGAGGTGGCGCGCTCCGACGGCCATAGAAGCACATGGCCTCGGACTTGTGGAGCGCCACCTCGAGTCCCAACTGCCGGATCCTTGCAACGACTGTCGCAACCGCTTGTGACATCAGGTCGGCCGCCGCCTGATGCGACCTCCCGTTCGCCAGCACCAGCGTGTCGTCAGCATAACAGACAATGCTGACGCCGCTCGGGAGGTCGGTGCGTAGCACCCAATCGTACCCGATGTTCCACAGGAGAGGTCCCAGGACCGATCCCTGTGGGACACCGCGCGACACCTCTCGCCGATTCCACACGCCCCGGTGACCGGGGTAGATGACGCATCTGTCCGTCAAGTAAGCCTCGACTACACGACGGAGATAGGCAGGCACCCGGTGATACCGGAGTGCCTCCAAAATGCAGCTCCAGGGCAGCGAGTTAAAGGCGTTGGCGATGTCCAGAGACACCGCCACGACGACTCGCCTCCCGGCCAACGCTGTCCCCGTCGTGAGGTCCCTCACGCGCATGATGGCGTCCACCGTGGAGCGCCCTCTGCGGAAGCCGAACTGGCCGTCCGCTAAATCCGGCCCCCTTCCAGACAGGTGCCCGACGAGGCGGTCTGAGATTATCCTCTCGAACAGCTTTCCCACCTCGTCGAGCAGCACAATGGGCCGGTACGCGGACGGGGAGTCCGCAGGACGCCCCGGCTTCTTCACGAGGACCAGTTTACCCGTCTTCCACGACAGCGGAAACTGGCCTCTCTCCAAACATGCGCTGAACAGACCAAGTAGTCGAGGCCTGAGAGCCTCCGAGGCCAGGACCCAGACCTTGGCATGCAGCCCGTCAGGTCCTGGGGCGGTATTCTTGCCGCTCAGCCGGCGCACCGCCACTCTCAAATCTACCTCGGTCACTTCCGGAGCGGATTCGTCGTCGTCGTCGATGTAGCCCGCATTGGGCACCGCAGGGGGCGGGGGCATAGCCGGAGGCGTGTAACCCATCTGTGGTCGGGGGAATAGCGCCCCAACCACTTCGTCCACGACCTCCGGCCGGAGACTCTGAGTCAGTGGGGGCGCCCAGGTGCGGAGCTTATCACGCACCATCCGGTAGGGGCGTCCCCATGGGTCTCTGTTCAGAGTCTCCAACATCTCCTCGCGGGCCCGATCTTTGGCCCGCCGGATCTCCACCCTGAGGGTGGCCTTCGCCGCCCTGTACTCCTCGTATAGCTCCGCCTCTCTGGTTTCAGCGTCCAGAGGGCGGAGACGGAGCCTGCGGTGCCTGGTGTATCGGCGTCGCGCTGCGGTGCACTCACCGCGCAGGTCTGCCAATTCCTGCGACCACCAATACACCTGGCGCTTGCGTTGGCACGGTCGGATCCGGGGCATCGCCACGTCGCACATCCTTGACATGGCGTCCTGGAGCCATCTCGCCTCCTCGTTAATGTCGGCTGGCCTGACCGGTGGTATCACCCAGGCCTGCACGACTGCGGCTTCCAGGAAAAGCTCCCGGTCCAGTTGCCTAAGCGCCCAACGCGGGCCACACGGGGCCTGTCTGACTGGCGGGTCTGCGGACTCGGCGGAAACGTCGAACCGTATATACCGGTGGTCCGAAAACGTCTCCACCTCCTCCATGACGCGCCAGTCAACAACGCGCGATGACAGAGCGGGGCTAGCAAACGAAATGTCCACCACTGACTCACCCCGCATCCGTACGCACGTGGGGACAGAACCCCGGTTCAGCACGACTAGGCCTGTCTCCAGAGCCCAGTCTTCGACCATCCTTCCCCGGACATCAGTGAGCCGGGAACCCCAAGCCAAATTCTTGGCATTGAAGTCCCCGAGGACCAACACGGGGAGCGGACGGAACCCGACGACGACGGTGACTAACTCCCTGAGGGAGTTGTGGAACTCGACGAGAGTTCGGTTCGGAGAGAAGTACACGCCCACCACGGCGATCTCTCCGAACCGAGCCGCGACGCAACCCCTGCCTCGCTGAGGCCCTTCGGGGGTTGGGGTACCGGCGGCGGCCGACGAGATGATGGTCACCGAGCCGTCCAGGTCTGACACCCAGTGTTCCCTGGCTGGAACGAAGTACGGCTCGGAGACCACAGCAACATTGATCGACCACTGCGCCATGCTCTGGAGCAGGAGATCCTGAGCAGCGACGCAGTGGTTGATGTTCGCCTGGAGGAGGCGTAATGGAGCCATTATTGGGTATCCATCACGACCTCCTCTCTGACGGCAGCGGCGACAGCAGCAGTCGCAGGGGTGTTGGCGACTGCGGCGGCAGCGGGAGCGACGGTGGGAGCGGTGGAGGTGGCTACGGGCCTACCTTTGCTCCTGGGTTTGGTGGGGGGGGAGCAGGTTTTGCCCCCAACCCGGTGATCGGCCGGTTTGCCAGCCGCCGCACATACTACGCAGTGCGGCGGGGCGGTACAAGCGCCGGCCCTGTGACCGGGCTGACCGCAGCGGAAGCAGCGGTCGCTGCGGTCCACCTCTGAGGAGCATTTGGCACCCACATGGTGACCCACAAGGCATCGGTAGCACCTCAGAGGCCTGGGTTCCAGCAGCTTTACTTGCGCTGACACCCAGCCCACCAGGAGCCTTTTGCCCTCCGACAGTTTTTTGGCCGCTGTGACGGGGCAGCTGACTACCACAGTCCGCAGCCCCGTATTGTCCGGGCGGATGGTGCCTGCCTTCACCTGATCGGCAGGGCACCCCCCCGTCCTGGCGACAGCGGCCGCCACCTCGTTCTCCGTCACGGAGTCATCCAGGCCCATGATGCGTAGCTCCAAGCATTTGGTGGGCCTGGACACGCGAGCCTCATCCGCCGCAAGGCACGTCCTGAGCCTCTCGGCAAGGGCGTCAGCGGATGGGCCGCTGGCCGCGCCGGGGACCTCCAAAAGACGGGCTCCAGTCGCGGTGACCCTTACCGCGAACCCGTTAGGGGCCCCGAACTCCGCGGGAGTAACCGTCCCCTTCAATTTGGCGAGGACGTCGCCGTATGTCACCCCCTTCTTAGCCGCGTCCGGCTGTAGCGTGATAACTACAGCCGAAGATTTAGGGGTGAGGAGCATTGCCGCAGCGCGCTTCTCCCTGCGTCGCTGCTGTCGCCGCTGCCGCTGCTCCTTCTTGCGGCGCTTTCTCGCCTCTTTGGCGCTCCTTCTCGCCTGCCCGGCCACCTGCCACCCGTCGCCATCGGTGCACAGCTCTGATAGCGGGGTTGGGGCTGCAACGGCTGGAATTTCAGCTGCTGCGCCTCTTCGCTTGCGGCTATTTGGTGCCAGAGGCACAGCAGGAGCCGGTGCCGGTTGAGCTATAGGCGTCCTCGTCAGCGGCGGGGCTCTCGGTGCTTTCGCCGCAGGGGGCACTTTCGCCCTTTTCTCCACCGGGGCGTCTGCTCTGGCGCCGCGGCTAGGTGGCTGCTTCGTCTTCGCTGCCGCGGCTGCATAAGTGCCAGTTGCGAGTGGGGGTCGGAGGAGCCTACCCTCCAGAGCGTCGAAACGCTGCTGGAAGGCGGCCATCTCCTGCCGCATGAGGCCAAGAAGGTCGGCCTCCACTGGCTGCGAGGGTTGGGGACGACCCGCGCGAGCAGCGGCGAGTTCCGCCTTTGCTGCACGAAGTTCCGCCTCCAGGGCAGAGTTCGCAGCCGCTAATCGGGCCAGCTCGCGCCTCATTCCGGCCATCTCTTTTTGCAGAGCGGTCATCTGCCGCTCTGCTGAGCCCTTTTGGGATACCGCCGACATTATTGCGGCCTCCGCGTGCTTAAGCACTCCGTTTCTGCCAGCCTGGGTTTTTTGCCCAGCCAGCATGCGGAGTGCTTCCTTAACCTGGAGGCGGAGGCTCTCAGCGCCGCCTACAGAATCCTCACCTCCGGACACCTCCATCTCCGAGGAGTCCGAGGGGGCAGCCTTTCCCAGGGCGCTCCCCTCCGCTGCCAGCCGCTCTGCCGGCTCAGAGCGGCTCCCAGCCGCCCTCGTGGAGCCCTTCCCCTTGCCCCTACCCCGCGCCGCCGTGGGGATTTTGGGGGCCGGAGCCTCCTGTTCATTGGAGGAGGGCCCTCGCCCGTCCTCCAGCCTGGGGCGTTTGAATGTCCCTCGGGCCTTTTTCTGGCGCAGCGCTATGCTTGTGCCAGACTGCGATGTTGAGTCGGACTCAGAGTCCGACTCCTTCCTGCTTGAGGCACGTGCACATGATGCATCTAGCACCTCGTTCATATTTGCAAGCGAGCTGACCTCGCTTGCGTTCTCCTCACCGTTAGGTGGTTTTTTATTATTTTTCTTTATAGGCATCTCCATTGAAGTCCCACGAGTATGGGGGAAATAAGAGGTCCGCCCAGGGAGAGCCCCCTGTCCCTGGGTAAGTGTGCATTTGTCTCCCAACTAGGGGGTCCACCAGTCCCCAAGCTGGGGGTGCGCTCACGACTGATCCTACTCCTCAGCCATACATACCCTCGCCGCGCACCAGAACTTAGTATTGGAGGAATTTTTTATAGAGGTTATCTTCCTCGCGGTCCGGGCGGTTAAGCCAAGACCCTCGTCCCGGTCCGAGTCATAAAACATGACCATGATCTCTTCCCGGATTACGATATCGACGGGTGCAGTCGGGCGCAGCTAGTGCCCCGATGCTACTCATTGGCAGGGTGAGTGCACAACGAGCGCCGCCCTTGTTTCTCCACCCCGCTCTCTGCTAGGTCCAGAGAGTCGTGCGGAGGAACGCCCCCACGGAGGCGTGGACCCTATGCCAGCATAGGGCCGGTCGCCTCTAGAACCCGACCGGGTTCTCCGCCCGGCCAGAAGTTCGCTGCGGGCGACAGTCAGTCCAACCCTGTCGCCATCCCGTTAGGGAGACTGTCGCCCGCACCCAGGGTGCACCACGGGGAGGTCTTCTGGCATGCACCCCGGAGTCTAGGGGTGCGCCCAACGATTTGCGAATTCGCGCTCTCAGCGAACGTTTCATTGCGTAATTTAGAATAGGGCTGTATTTTTTACCGATTCTTCACCCCAACTTACGCAAGTTGCTGCGGTGGCGTTTTAGAAATGGAATTATTATAAAGTTAATGTTCTGAAGATAATAAAAATGTAATTTATTGGTGTTTGATTCGATACGGATATGTTTTGTTATCGATTAAGGGAAATCTTTATGGTTTATTTATTTATATAGCTGATATGATAAAGTTGTACTAAAGTGTAGGTATCATCCCTATAGATATTTTTCAACCAGCTAACCTTGGCAACGGTATAAATACTACACGGTTCGGTAACCGGCGACATCGGTATAAAAAACCTCTGAAAGTAAACAAACATTGAAAATATTTATTCACCGATGTCAGGTTACGAACACATATGAATAACAACTTCTTTTACAGTAAAACCATACGATTTTACACTTTATCCTGGGGGATTAAGAACGTGTATGTCTGCATATTTTTGTAAGGCATGCATCTGGCGGGTGACAATTCGGTCTATAAATAATTTATGGATTAATAAAAGGTCCGGTCACGTGGTGCGGCCGCCATTTTACCCTACAGCGATCCTCTGATGATAATTAGCGAGGACTGAAGACAGGGAACGGCGTAGAGCGCCCCAAATGCCAAAGAAGTTGTAATAGCTAGCTGTAAACTATGGGTTCAGTAAAAGACCTGTAGCTATATTTAACTTTGTATTTTATATTTCTTATTAGTAAAATAAGTCGCTCAATTGATATTATTAAACAAAATTATTTAAAATGGCGGTTAATTTAAATTTGCGGTAAAACATTTGACAAATGATGCCGGGAATTCTGTTCGAGCTTATGAATAGAATTCCCGCCATTGTATTGAAACTATACATGTTAGTGATATTTAAAAAAAAATTGATTGTCTACTGAAGAACTTGGTGTTTACTTTGGAGTGGAGTCATATAATAAGTAACTTACTAAAGTGCTACCGTGGTTTTCTTCAGCCTATTGGTTACGATGTGGATTTTGTTCCACGATCGAAAGTTATTGAGAAATTGAGTTCTTTTTCTTTCTAAAGAGTATGTTTCTAGATTGAATATAAATTGTATTTGACTATAAAAAAATAAGACAACAATATCTACACAAATAAAGAAACAAATAATATTCACATCAAATCAGCTCTATACGTTTCCATGTTCAACACAAGTCTATTCTGTATCCATTCTGTGGACACAAACTAATTTGTCTTACACGTTCACCGTTGTATGTTGATAGTGTTACATGCTGGTTTTTAAAATAGAAACTCTGAGATATATCAATTATGGTTCATTTCACATTGTCTGAGGATTTCTTTTTATTCTTACGTTCGGCTTGTGGCAATTTAATGGTTTCTTAATCCAGTCCATAGCAAAATGTATTGGCAAACAAAATGCTATTATATTTATGTTATACTAGTGACTTCGTTCGCATGGCATAGTGACTTCCTGCAGATTTTTGGTATAAAAACTATCCTATGTCTTTTCTCGAGTTCCAAACTATGTCTGTTCCAAATTTCACAAAAATTGGTTCAGTAGTTTAGGTGTGAAGAAAAGACAGACAGACAGACAGAGTTACTTTCGCATTTATAATATTAGTTTGGATATTGAGTAAACATTACATGTCTCAGTACAAACGGCAGTGACTTATGTATGGCGGTGCGCCGGCTGAGCGGCAAGAACACCGCCCCAGGACCTGACGGGCTGCATGCCAAGGTCTGGGTCCTGGCCTCGGAGGCTCTCAGGCCTCGACTACTTGGTTTGTTCAGCGCATGTTTGGAGAGAGGCCAGTTTCCGCTGTCGTGGAAGACGGGTAAACTGGTCCTCGTGAAGAAGCCGGGGCGTCCTGCGGACTCCCCGTCCGCGTACCGGCCCATTGTGCTGCTCGACGAGGTGGGAAAACTGTTCGAGAGGATAATCTCAGACCGCCTCGTCGGGCACCTGTCTGGAAGGGGGCCGGATTTAGCGGACGGCCAGTTCGGCTCCCGAAGAGGGCGCTCCACGGTGGACGCCATCATGCGCGTGAGGGACCTCACGACGGGGACAGCGTTGGCCGGGAGGCGAGTCGTCGTGGCGGTGTCTCTGGACATCGCCAACGCCTTTAACTCGCTGCCCTGGAGCTGCATTTTGGAGGCACTCCGGTATCACCGGGTGCCTGCCTATCTCCGTCGTGTAGTCGAGGCTTACTTGACGGACAGACGCGTCATCTACCCCGGTCACCGGGGCGTGTGGAATCGGCGAGAGGTGTCGCGCGGTGTCCCACAGGGATCGGTCCTGGGACCTCTCCTGTGGAACATCGGGTACGATTGGGTGCTACGCACCGACCTCCCGAGCGGCGTCAGCATTGTCTGTTATGCTGACGACACGCTGGTGCTGGCGAACGGGAGGTCGCATCAGGCGGCGGCCGACCTGATGTCACAAGCGGTTGCGACAGTCGTTGCAAGGATCCGGCAGTTGGGACTCGAGGTGGCGCTCCACAAGTCCGAGGCCATGTGCTTCTATGGCCGTCGGAGCGCGCCACCTCCAGGTGGGTCCCAAGTAACGGCAGGAGGAGTTACCGTCGGCGTCGAGTCGGCGATGAAGTACCTGGGTCTCGTCCTCGACAGCCGATGGAACTTCACGGAGCATTTTCGTCGTTTGGCCCCTAAGTTGGAACGGTCTGGGGCCTCGCTCAAGCGGCTCCTTCCCAACCTCGGGGGGCCAAACGCCTCCTGCCGGAGGTTGTATATGGGGATTGTGCGATCCATGGCCCTCTACGGTGCCCCTGTGTGGGCGCCGGACTTGAAGCGGCGGCCGGCCCGTACGCTGGTCGCGTCCCAGAGGGTCATGGCTATACGAGTAATCCGCGGGTATCGCACGATCTCCGGGGAGGCGGCGAACCTCCTTGCCGGATCACCGCCGTGGGATCTAGAAGCGAAGGCGCTCGCGCGCGTCTACAGTTTGCGCGCAGACGCGCGTCGCCGGGGCGAAGATCCTCTGCCGCGCCAAATAAGTGCGTGGCGGAATGAGCTCCGGCGAGATCTCACGGCAGAGTGGAGACAACGACTGTCGCAACCGAGGGCCGGGCACGCTACCATAGCAGCGGTAAGACCCCTCTTTGAGGAGTGGCTTGAGAGACGCCACGGCGCCCTCACCTTCCGTCTGACGCAGGTGCTTACCGGGCACGGCAGCTTCGGTAGGTTCCTGTTTCGGATTCAGCGGGAGGAAACGCCCGAGTGTCGTCATTGTGAGGACCACCTAGAGGATACGGTGGAGCATACGGTAGCGGTATGCCCTGCCTGGGCTGAGCACCGCCGTATCCTCAGGGAAGTGATCGGCGGCGGCGACCTCTCGCGCCCGGCCTTAGTCGAGGCCATGGTGCGGAGTGAGAGAAACTGGGACGCCGTCTCCTCCTTTTGTGAAGCAGTCATGCTCGCAAAGAGAGAGGCGGCCCGCGTGAGGGAGCAATCCTCCTCCTCACGCCCCAGCAGCCGCAACTGGCGACACTACGGGCGTCGGGGATCGAGGGACGATCTCCGGCCACCGTAAGTACGGGCCTGCGGTCGGCGAGTAAGGGCAGCTCGCCGCCCGACCAGAACCAGGCCCGAGCGTACGGCGCGTAGCGTTCCGCGCGCACCTCAAAGAGCCAATAGACCACCACAGACGGGGCCCTAAAGGGCTGATGTTCAGCCGGGGTTGCGGGGTAAGCGCAATAAGGTACCGCGACCTCGGCACAGAGCAGGAGAAGGAACAGGGGGTTTTTAGTCAGTAAGAGTCTGACACTCCCTCCTGCCCGGCCCTGGGCGGGAGAAGTCATTTGATGATTTTCCCCTCACAAAAAAAAAAAAAAAAAAAAGTGACTTATGTATATGTTGACAAAAGAAATGTTTATAAATATGTGCTTTAAAAATCAGGACCTGTACCTACGCATTTTGTAGTAGTAGATTTTAGTGATGATAAATTTGTGTAGATTTTTTTTATAATTTGACGTCTAGTAGTCCGGTTTTATGTCCTAAGTACCTATTTACAAAAATTAATTCACTAACATAAATTTTAAAAAAATATGATTCAAAACCACATCCAAATGATTTGTGCGTCATTTATTTGTGCAGTCCTATTTCTCAAAAAATATTTAGAAAAATAAATTAATCCTTTGTTGAAATCAAAATTATAACACAAACAATATTGTTGTTTTTATGTACAAATTAGAAAAGTCTGACTATAGTCTAAAACTTTATTTTTATTTAAAGTAAAAAAACGAGTATTAGAGACAAATAAATCTAAGTATTTTTGACATAAAAAAGGTACAGAATAAATCAGAAACCAAAGTAAATCTAGAGTGTAAGTTCGTACGTCTTGGACGGGCGTGGGCCCGCGGCTGGAGGGCGGGCGTCACTTCCGGCGGATATGCTGTTCGCTACCACCTTCACTCGTCTAATTGCTATTCCACTTACGGGCCTAATCTGATTACGTCGTGACGATTGGTTTACGATATACTTACGTACTTACATATACATGTAAATACATAATTTGTATTTGTATAAATATTTAGTTTTTTTTTCATTCCTGGTAACAAACATACAGGTTGGCCTAGTTTGGCGGCAATTTTTTTTATATGATGGTATGGTAAACGAGTATACGTACGGATACTTGTAACAACGGAGGAGGTACGAATGCGTCGCCGAGCTTTTGGGGATTAGGGGTTTTGAGATTTTTGCATGGATAGGGATTGAGGGAGGGAAAGAATTGGACCTTTGGTAACCTCACTCACATGGCGAAGACAACGCTGTCTTTTACGCCGGTTTTCTGTGAGGCTGTGGTATCACTCCGGTCGAGCCGACCCATTTGTTCCGAAGCATAGCTCTCCCACACTTACTTCATCTTCAATTGGAAAATTCAAATTCATATGATTTTTTTTATTGCATTCCATAATGTTACATCAGGTGTTATGTGTATACCTAGGTGTTAAGATTATTATGGACCCGGGCGGGCACAGCAAATTACAAAATATTAAAATTAACATATACTTAATATGAAATTATAAAATTAAATTGTATTATGAAATTGATTCTTGTAATGTGATTCCTTATCTTCTTATAAATAATAATGGATCGCAAAATGTGTTGGTAAGCGCATAGGTAACTCAACAACGCCTGGTTCAATTTTGCTAATTCTTTTTTTGTTGTGTTTGGTATTGTCAGGAGAAGGTTCTTAGCAAAGAAAATAATAGAAAAGTAGAGTGGAAGATTAGGAAAAAGCGAGCGAAGCAACCATGCGAAGCGGGGGCGGGCCGCTTGTAAGTAATAAAAATCTTTTATTTTTATCTCGCTTTCGGTCATTCTTGCTTGTTTTAGCAATATCACATTAAATTAAACACTTTAATTTGTTTTTCAAATATTATAGGTACATCTTCCTTATAATTTCTCCCACATGATACTTATGTATAAATTATGTACCTATGTATATACAAGTATGGTTATGTGTAACACGTTTCCTGTATCTACTGGGAGTGGTGTCCACTTATCAGTTGCCAAGTAGGTAGACTAGATATATTTTATGCTGTGGTACAAGTTTTAAATTACAAGCGGAATAGAGAATTTGTTTTTATTATAACTATCGTGAGACATACTAAATTAACTAAAAATCGCGGGTTACTCACATGTAGAGTTTTGAGAAAAGCTCTACTAGTTTCGAACCACAGAGGGGTTCTTCCTCATGAGCAGCGTGCGCGGACGCGGCGATGTCGCGCAGCCTACTTAGTTAATTTGGAATAGAAAATTGTTCTAATATTTCTGTTTTAATTATAAATGCTATCTAAAAATTGTATTCCAGTATTCTTCTTCATAGTAGTTTCCCGCTTGAAGGAGCCACTCCTTCAAGCGGGAAGCCTGATGTCATATGTTTTGACACGACGCCTTTCTTGTTGGGACGCCTTACTCTTGAACTCATGGCCTGGGCAATTTGTTGCCGTCTTTATTTGGTCTACTACGTGCTCTGGTACAATCAGAGTTTCGTTGTACTACTAGACGCTCTATAGAGCCGTTACTCGACCGGGGCCATGGGCAAGGAAAAAACTAATATTATAAGTGCGAAAATTCTGTAAGAATATAATTATATAAATGTATTTATAATTTATCTCCTTCACGTTAAAATTATTGGAGTAAGATTATGAGATTACAATTTGCAATAAAATAAAATGATTTTGTATGTAAATAATATTACGAAAATAAAAAGATCATGATTACAAAGTAGCTAATAATTTTATGCCAGTTTTTTAATAAACATATTTACAAAAAGGTTAGACGTCATAGTCGACTTATAAATTTAAATATAGAACGTAATAACACTTAATTTTACGAGTATTTATACGAAGAAAAAGGGTAATCAGGCGCTAACAGAATAATATATAATGAACATCGCTTATAGCTTATTTCTTAAGCCACGGCAAATGCGAGGGTCCAAGTAAATCGTCTCAGCGTGTCGCCGAGTGTATCTGTGCTGGACGGTACATTACATGCATCGATACACCGAACGAGGGATAACCTGCCCCGTGCCCCGGTACCTTCCGTCTACAGGTTATGATTGTAGGGTTATTTATATTAATCATACCAGCAAATACGAGAAATGGAACGTAATAAAACAATTTGTTTCTTTAAGGGCAATTTTTCAATAGTCAGATAAATGTTACCTGAGTAATAAAATTGTTGCTGTCACTGTTTTATACAAACATTCTGACGCGACAGCATCATAGTTATTTCCCAGATAACTTTTATCTAACCATTGAAAAATCAGCCATAAAGTAATTACGATTTTAACCTTTCAATCGTGGTAATTTGAGATACAAAAGTAAGACAATGAAATAGTTTGATGAATTAAGTAAAAACTGTATACATTCTTGCCTGTGTGATGAAAAAAAAGTTACATTTGAGTAGTTGTTAAAAGGTTTTGAGAAACTATTCTATTGGGATAAGTAGTTAAAGAATGATTGGATTAAAGATTCCGTTTTCAGGTGAATTAAGCACAACGTCGTAACACCATCTGTCATCCATCTAAACTAGTTTCAAAACGATATTGTTTTATTGCCTCATATAAGTAACCTCAAATAAAATCCTGAGTGATTAATGGTCGACTGTTTCACAGCACCTAAGGCACTAAGTCCGCCTGTACCTACCTACATGTATTTGAATAAAGTGTATAAATAAATAAATAATGTTTTTTTGGAAAAAGCCCCGCAACCTATCGATTTATTTTTAACTTTGCTTTTAAATATTTCAATAACGATAACTTGTGTCCAATTCACACTACTATACTGTTCCAAAAAAAAGCACAACCGAGTGTATTTCGTTCGAACTTTGTTCCCTTTTTTTGCCATATTCTTAACTAGAAGACGGAAACATACCATACCTTAGAAATGTATAGTCAGGGGTCAAAAATACAATTACACTCTGCCAATTTCAAAATGACTAAAATTTCTTTGTAGTAAAAGTTCAATGGTTCACAGCCAGTTTATTCAATAATTTAGATTCTATGCTATAAATTGAAGCAGCCATTCTTCATTCCTCAACAATTGACTCTATCCTACAAAGATATTTTGGTCATCTTAAAATTGCATTTTTGAATCTGACTGACTGAACCTCCCTCCCTGACCTCAGAACGCCCCTAGAACATATATACATATAAACATATATATAAATACGTAGGTACTTAACATAACAACAAATATTAGATATTTATGTGTGTAAGCAATATCGTTAATCTTACCCTCTCCCTATAAACCACTGCAATGTTGCGGTTTCGAAGCACTCAAATATTGAAATCGATCAGTTATGGGTATCAACCCCTTATTATTATCATATATTAATCATATTTATGTAAAACTAGCGGTCGCCCGCGGCTCCGGCCGCTTGGATGTCGATTATACACTATTCAAGAATTTTTTTTTCTACGTAGAAACCTTCTCTGTACTTCCACAAATAATTTAAGACCAAATTAGCCGAATCATTAGAGGCATTGTTAAGTTATAACATGACAACGAAAAGTGTCATTGATTTTTATCCTCACGATTTTTCTTCACCGTAGGTTTGTGGTGTCTAAATGCACTTTTGAAAAACCATATTGGTGCTTACCAGAACGTCGATTCTATAAAATTTGTTTGAATTTGAATCGTGTTCGAGTGCGAAGTGAGCGTCGAAGTGACGGGGAAATTAAATGTTAGAATGTCACTTTTAACGTCATCTCATACTTTATCTATCAAAATGTATCAAATGTAGCGCTAGTGTACTACTACTCACAGCGGATTCAGTTTCGAAATTTAGAATGAAGTCTTACAGAATCACACTGCAGGTATCGAAACCACCTCTTCAGGCCACCGTGACATCATTCATCATGTAGTCTTTAATGAAGCTACCTTTTTCTAACCATTTTTAACCTCAATTTGCAAGCAACGTTTACCGTCTCTATACTGCATCTACCTAACTAACTCCATTTTCATACCTTCGAAATAGCTGTTACAACACAAATATACCTAATATCTTAACTTATCTGGATGCCTTATGAATAATGAAGAAAGTGTCTATCTATTATCTATGATATTGAGTTTTAACACTGTGATGACTGTTGTTCCCGGGGAAAAGATACTATCGTCTTCGATCGTTCTTTACTCTTTCTGTAAAGCACCTACAAATAGTTTTTCCGGTTCTGGTTGTGATATGTTTTTAAACGCATCTACCATACAGGAGAAAATCCAGTGGAAGGCGATCAACATATTGAAGAAAAAAAAAATGGGACTTCCCTTTCACTAAAAAATATTTGTTTTATTCTACCTATTATCTAGCCTTAGAAAACCTAGGACTGTAAATTATTCGAATACCTAATATCGATCTTAACCCTAAGTTTGCCAAAAAAGTACGAAAAAACCTTGAGCGATACTATACATTTATAATAAACTGCCATTCTTAAAAGACATCAAACAAACTCCACGGAACCACTTCGACCCCTCGCAAAAAAGGGTTGAAGAAAAAAAATCGGCCTAGCAAAGACGCAATTACTTCTACACAAAGTTTTACCTACACACCCGAAATTCATGACACATCAAAACTCAAAAGACATAAGGTTTAAAATCGCGTGACGGCTATTTTTTTATGCGCAAAAGTATCGTGGTTCAAGAGCTTGCTAAAAGCACGCGGGTATCAAAGAAATACGTCTAATGAATCTATTGATAGCTCTAGTTATGTGTGTGTTGTGTATTTTTTAATACTTTGTGTGTGTTGTTTGTGTGTGTGCAAGGAGGGGAGATGCTAAGAGATGCTTTCTTCGGACCCTCATTTCTTATAGGAGTTGTGACTAGATTTGATATTTGCGTGGTGATATTTTAAGAGCCAAAATTATTTTTTTGGGATGCCATCGTGAAATAGACATTGAAATCAATTATTGAGAGTCGGCTGCGTGACGCTCGACATGTTATCGAGCAATCATATTCATGACTAAGGGCCCCAGACGTGTCTTGAAACTAGTCAAATAATCTCTCTCTCTCTCTCTCTCTCTCTCAAACAGCTACGTGTAAGCCGGGTACAAAAAATTTTTTGTCTTTTTCTAGTTTTAATTACATGGTCAATCAAGTCAATCTAATAAAATGAAGGTAGCAAGCAAGCTTATGCATAATTTGTAATTTTATGCACTTTTATTGACAGTTTCACTGAAGCAGTTCAACATTCTTGGCAGCTATGAGAATGTCTTACGCAGTGTGCAGTCTCAGTCTGGCATGAGAAGTTACCTACTTAACTTTTTTTTCCAATTTTGAAACACAAATATCTACGAGTACAGTTCTACAGGGACACGATAAACTACACAGACTTTATAATAATGGCTGGGCGACTGGCTGCCGTGCAACGTGTCGTGGGTTCGATACCCGCACGGAACAACACTTTGTGTGATCTACAAATTGTTGTTTCGGGTCTGGGTGTCATGTGTATGTGACATTGTATGTATGTAAACGCACCCACAACACAGAAGAAAATCCTAAAGTGGGGCAAGGTTTCTTTTTTTTTTTAAATATGCTAGAGAAAGTAAATTATCCTTATTATTGTTAAGATACAGTAGAGATATTCAACATGTACCTATATCTTAATTACTATTATTTTACACAATAAAATTTAACGAAAAACTATTTCTAAACTAAAAACTATCAAAACTATAGTATCGTTCAAACAAATCACTCCCCTTATTTCACTCGACTCCGCCGATCGTCTCAAAGTCGCACACAGACGCGTTTCGCACTATTCCTACATTTACACACACACACGCAACATGGCCGAGGGGGCGCGCGCCCTTGCAAAACTCCTCCTTTATATTTTCTTGCTTTGTTATGTAGAGAAAAAAAATAATAATAGGAGAAAGGGGATCTTAAAATCGATACCCGAATGGCTGTATGTACTTATTATTGAATCGGTCTTTTTGTTAAGTACTTTTTTTTATTTGGAATTGCAATATGGCGGATGTTAGCTAAACTTTTTGCGAATTTTAATGAAGTCTTAAATCTTATTTCTATTTCATTTAAGAGCGCGTAAGACGCTCGGGCACTCGTATTTAACTTCAAGTCAAAAATCTCAATTCAAAAATAAAGAACGGAAGAGGCGACTATAAGTTGCCATATAAACATAGAATCGCGATTAACTGCTCGATTTCAGTATATCTCCACCAAGTTTTAATTAACTCGGTTTAGTTTCCATTTTATTTGAGAGTCAGTATCGCGAGTTATGCACATTACAACACATATGTCGGCGATTCATTTTTATGCGAAAAAACATACAGGAAACTTACTAACATACAAGATATTTTCCTACGTAAAAAAATTAACTATTTTAACTTTTTAATAATAAAAAAATTGTCAAGTTTAAATTACCTCTACACTTTTAATCATTGATTTGATTATATAAATATCTCTTACATATAAAAACGAATTGCTGTTCGTTAGTATTGCTTAAACTTGAAAACGGCTAGTTGTTTTGAATAATTTTGGTCTTAAAACGTTCGTTGAAGTCTAGGGAAGATTTAAAAATTCAGAACATATTTGAGGCGGTACGGAGTTCGCCGGGTCAGCTAGTTTAACCATTTTTTTTCAAGCTATTGTATTTAAGAAATAATTATGTTGGATGACGTAAAAACATTATGACGTGACATGTGTGAATAAAACCTACCATACCGTATTTACATACAAACATTAAAACTATAAGTAAAAAAAGAAATACAGTTTCGACATCAAGTTGCGTTCCAAACACGAAAAGCAAAAGAATCACTTCTACATATCCTGGATTCTATCACTCGTCACATTGAGACTATCAATGTGTATCGACTCAAACACGCTACCAATCTCGTAGTATATCGATTCTGTTTTATTGACAACCCGTCACAACGTTATGAAAGAGACGATGACACTTTAATCGATTTTTAAAAATCTTCAAAATCGATTTGATTCGAAGTATTTTTGACATTTTCATTTTCCGTTAGGCATGGTAAAACGTTTAAAAGTGATTTTTTCCATACGCATGTATCTATATCTTAGATTTATACTTAGATTAAACATAATTTATGTAAGGATTGATGAGTAGAACCTTTGTTTGAGCAAGATTACTTAGGCACATGTAAGTGTTGTAGTAATTAGGTCCACTTAATTAAAGAATAAATTCAATTACTTGAAATAAATATAACGTAAAAAACTTCAGTGACCATCAACCCGAACTTACCGCAAAAAAAACACAAAAGTTCACTTCACAGACAATCAATTCAAAACAATCGAATCACGCGGCTAATTTGAAAATCGAATTAGTTTCTTTTTTTTCACAAAAAAACGTCAACGTCCCGCACCGGGATCCACTATAAACTGATTCGGATACACGCAAACTAGCCGTTGGTGACCTAAATAGCGATCCAGAAAACATAATAAAAATAAAAACCGGTCTATCGAGTACTTTGTCTTTTGTCTGCACAAAGAATCTATACAGAGCCCGCGGATGCTGCGTCCGTCGCGGTTTTCATGCGTATTAAAAAAAGGAGGAGAATTAAAAATAAACTGGTTTTTAAATTGTGAATGAGCTTTTGTCCCGTGATCGGTTATTTTGATTTATTCGATTTTTAGTACACGAGCGGTGTATGGGAAATAAAAAGAAGATGCGAGTTCAACAGGTACTGGTGTGGGGAAAAGTGTTAGCACGTTACACGGATTAGAACGGTTTTGTTAATAATTGCTCTTTGGAAGAGTTTTCGGAAACGTATTTCGTGTCTGTTTGTTATTTCTGTGCCCGTATTGTTGTGTGTTCCATACTTTTCTCGATCGATATGAGGTAATAGGTAGGTAGGTACATTGGTAAAACAAATGAAATAAGGTCTTTACATTTATTTGAGAAAATAATTAAAATATCTATACATAACAATGTCGATAATAAAAACTAGAATACATTTCTTAATTATTTTGTAAACCTGTAAGCTCTTATTCATTATCACAAATTACCACTAAATGTGCTTAAACTATAACTATAATGTACTTACAAACTAACAACATAAATATTTAAATAAATTATAAATGTTAACATTATTAAAAGCCATAACTTTAAAAGAGTGTTACTTTAAAAAATGTTTTATTCTACACTCTGTTCTAATACACAATTAATATTTCACACTGGTTTGTAATAAATACAAGGTATAATCTGAATTAATTTGTACATAAACACAGGTACCCCTTACACGTAAGTAAAAAAAGTAAAAAAAAAAAAATACTTTGACATAACAATTTCGTGCGAGCGTGTATCCGAACACCATTTTTATTCTTTGCCGGGGTGTCAGACTCGATGTTTGTGTTTCTACAAACGTTATTTAAATGACAATATTTTATCTGTTACGCTCAAAACTTAGCCAAGTGTGACGCCCTTGTACGAGGAGCCATTGATATTCTTTGTATTTCATTTTATTTTATGGAAATTGGGCTTTGAATGAAAAAGAGGAGTTTAGTCTGATTACATTATTGATTGAATTAGATTTACTTAAAGCTAAAGTTAAATGAATGCTTAGTTTAACTAAGTGAGTAATTATTTATTGCTATAAGTATTTAAGAGTCATTTAAATTAAATATTCCTAAAAATTCATCCTCTTTAAAAATCGTTTCTAAGAAATACCTTAAGTTATTATAATTATTAATATCTCTGAGTAGGTAATTCTTTACTCTACTTTTAAGTACTTAAAAACACGCACGCTGAACATTGCATGTGTTCAACATAAACTGGTTTCTTCTTATTTCAACTGAGGTAATAAGAATGTTTAGTAAAAATAAAGCTGTATCTTATATATGTATCAACCCAATTTATATGGTTGACTGAATTATCAACAACCAATCAGATGACTTAACAAGAGATTTAACAGGAGATTTGTTAATTTTAGCGTTGGCAAGCCTTTCAGAAACCGGGTGTAAGTATATTATTTTAAATTGTCTGGACTTGAAATGAGACTGACCTCTGAGTTTGTTTCGGCATTTTTCTCATTAGTCAGATAGGAAATGTCGGCTTCATCTAGTTTTTTACATATAATTTGACGTGTAAAAATGCCTAATTAAATGGCTTATTTGCAAAAATAAATTCATTGTTTCAAGCTCCCCTTAACAACTGCTTACAGAGATATAATAAAAAACATAAATACACGGTCACCTAACGCTGTTATTATCAAATAATTATTGATAATCCCTATCAAACAGGTTAATTAAAATGGTATCCATTAAACAGGTTAATATAGGTAACAATATTATGTTATAACCTTGGAAACGTTTAGCTCCTAAATTAAGCAAATCAACACGTTTTGGTTTGTATGTACCTATATTTATAATGGTAATAGTATTAATTACTAAACGCTACTGTTTAGTTCAATAAATTTCAATTACGAGGTTAGAGAGTTAGAATAATATTTGTGGTGTGAAATGCTTTGATTTCAGTTTATAGTTTATATGTAGTCACTTATTTCAACATATTTGGCCTTCAAAAATGGCGCAAATTGCCAAGGAGGTGATCGCAACCAGAGATTCGGCATTAAAAAAAATCTGTTTTCGAAATTCAAATCTAAGAATTTATAAATTAAATAACCTATTCAAAAGTGGGATTTTATAAATTTAATTTATTACGAAAAAAACGCTGATTTTTTATTAAATAAAAAAATTGCAATGTTTTATAAATAAACACTGTTCTAAAATCATAATAAACATTATTTTTTCTTTTGCATAGACTTACATAGACCTACCTACATACTAAAGTAGACAATTAGATAAAGCAAACCATAAACACTTCAATTCACTTTTGTGCCGACGAAAACAGAAACTCAATAATATTTACAAACATTCACTAGTTAGGATGAGGTAGAAATAGCCCATGTCAATAACAATACAATTATACGATTGTTCCTACATTTACTGGGCAATCAAGTAAAAAGAAAAATGTGTCACGGAAGGGCAACAACGCTGAAGTGACGAAGGTGCGGACTTGTTTATTCTGGTCTTTTTGTATTGACTTATCTACTTACGTAATTATAATTACCTAGATAGGTATATATTTGAAAATTAAAAATCAGTCTTGAGTTAAGCAGAAAGTAAATTATTTTATACTGGCAATGAACGTTTGTAAACACCGATAAATAAGATATAAAAAACAACATTCAAATTCTAAATTCAAACCACTGTCATGCAAATCTATGGTCCAAAAAAAGAAATCACGTAAGAGTTTTTTATAGATAAATATAAAGCAACCTCTTTCATCTGTTGCACAGATTGATAAAATAATATTAATTACACATTATTCAGAGTATTATATGGCGCCGGTGTCCGAGACCGGTCCAGCAGCTGCGGGCGATGTCTGTTTGTTATTCTAATAAGCTATTGTGTACATTCTCCATATTTCAGTGACCAGTTTCAATAGATATTAGTGAATGGAATTTACTGGTTATTTTGTCAATTATTTGTTACTTAGTCGAGTTTGTTTGTTGTTTAAAGTTCGTTTTATTTTAATAATGGCTTAATTTGAGATTCAGTTTTTTAACTAATGATTATTAGTTGATGTCGAGTCAGAATATAGAGTTATGAATAGGAACATTTTTTCCACATTATGATTACTAAAAATCATCCAAAATAACTTTTAATACAAGTCGTAGATACCTACAAATAAATATAGGTACTTGTCCTATAGCCTTATTGCAATGACGTTTGAATATTATATTATATATTATATTTTTCGATGAATTTAAAAAATGACTGTTAATTTTCAAGAAATAAAATATGGTTGTTTTTATTATAAGGATTTACATTTAATTTACTAATAAAAATATAAGCTTTTTACTGAATGATTAATTCGACTATTCGACGCTAGATGGCGTAGAAAATAGTAGCGCCGCTGGCGACGAATAGCAGTATTAATCGACACGACATCTGTCATATGAATGCAGAACTATTTAATTTTAGCTATTCGATACTCGATGGCGTTGGGTGTGCTCCCTGGCCTCCCTGAAATAAATGCTGGATATAGTTGTATATTTTTTACCGACCAACTTTTGCAGAAAGTTTTGAAATAAAATTTAATTTGTTCGAGTTTGATATAAATTGTTACTTTTGTTTCCACTTCCGATTTCCTATCTATCAGAGAAAAGCAGAATCGAAACGTTTTAAATATTATAACGAATTTGGCACATGCCAATAATTAGTTGTTTTAGTATAAAGTATGAATGAACTTATAAGAAATAACGATACACTGTTTAACAGTTATTTGATTAGTTCTGAAATAAAAACGCGATTATATTACAACATATACCGTCAAGTAATTACGTTAATATGCTTAAACCCTAGTTAAACTGACCAGCCACAATTTTCAGCCTATTTCAAGCAAACGGCAGTCAATCTTCCACAGTGTTGGCAGCTGCTCTTCCTTTGAAAAACACAATTTTTCGCGCCAACGGAGCGTTCTAAAGAAAATTACCGAACGGCCTGTCCAAAATACCTCGACAAACATAACGGTGCCGTTGAAAAAATTACTCGAAACTCTTAGCGTGTGGTTTTAAGTGTTGTTTTTCTTTGTACGTAATTTTTTGGTTTTTGTTATAAGATTGTAGTATATAGGCTTTATCTGAATAGCCGTGACCTGGTACACACTAACGCGGTTGCCGGTCCCTTATTAACGTTAATTTTCAGTTAGTGCGCCTTTAGTGGCGCGCTGCTGATAAAAACTAATACCCCTGTATCAATAGCTCATGTTTTCAATGAATAAGCCCGAAATCTGCGTCCAAAAGGAATTAAAAACTCAGTACTACAATATAGAAGAAATTCCTCTCCCTTATATTGGGAATTCTGAATTCTACATACATAGACAGTCAAATAATTTAAGATCGATATTCAAATAATAAAGATATTCAAAAGAGTTTAATTAGTTTGCATTGAATTAATTGAAAAATGTTGACCGAAATGAGTTTTTTTATTAATTCTCAAATTATAATTGAATACTGGCTTCTTCTATAGTTATCGACCTGCGTTATTGGGATGCAAAGTAGCCTATGTATTATTTTAAATTATAGCTAATCTATATCTGTGCTAATTTTCATCAAAATCTATTCTGTAATTTTAATGAAAGAGTCACAAACGTCCATGTATACTTATAGAATTTTGTGTTTATTATCCTAAAGATGCGAAAAAATAAGTAGGTTAACTGGGTAAAACAAGGTAATTTTAATATTATGATATTATGTATGACATATTTAGTTCCGTGTGAAAGTACACGCAGAAAATAACATAAACTCGAAGTCAAAAGTCAAAATCCAATTAAACCATAAACAGGTAATTTTGAAATGTCATAGAAAAGTAGTCTGTTAATCAGTTCGTCAGTGAAGCTCGTTCCAAAGTGTAGATTCGAATGGAGAAGAACGAGTAAGAAATTCCATGGTTGTTCTTTTTCAATCAGTTTCATAATCAAATATCTCAAAAGTCGCATATTTAAATAAAAGTCAGTCATTCGCTCCTCGCTTGAGCATTGCTGAAGAGTTCGCGATATATGCCAACCTTACATGTATCTTATGATAAATCTGAATAAAAAATAACTGACTCGGGAAAATAAATAGTCATCGACGTGTCAACCCATAATCAGTCAGAGTCTAGTCAGTAAGAGTCTGCCACTCCCTCTCGGGGTGAGAACGTCTGTGTTCCCCGAAGGGTGTCTTCAAGGCTTGAGTGAATAGGTTGCTTATGGGTGGGCGCACTCCATCATAGGTCACATCGTCGCGTACCTCTAGGCATTATAGCGGCCAAACGGCTAGTACTAAATAATAAAAAAAAACATTTGTTGATGGTATTACGTTACGTTAAGAGTGCTTAACGTAAGTAAATATGAAGTCCCTTTTTTTTGAATCTCCTAGGAAACAATAAATTCATGAGAATTTTCCGTAGTTTTTGGCGCGCTGCTAACTTTATGTAAAGAGGAGTTTGGCTATACGCCAGGAAAGCCGTTATACTGAAGAAAGTGAAAAATAGTCGCTTGACGTATCTACTTTGGTATTCTTTTCGTTGAAAATTTGTGTTCGAAGTTTAAATTTAAGTTGTTGCTGTAGGCTTGATTGTTGAGCAGAGGCTCAAAAAAACATCAAATCATTTCCCTCGCCTAAGCTGAGGCGAGAGGGAGTGTCAGACTCTTACTGACTAAAAACTTCGTTGTAACCGGCTGCCGTGCAACGTCTCGGGGCTAAGATTCGTGCACTGTGTAATCTACAAATTGTTGTTTCAGATCTGGGAGTGAAATGTGTATATATATAAAACTTATATGCAAATTATGTATATGATTTATGTCTCAATACTGAGATAAGAGTGGCAGGTAAATGCAACTTAGCAACCTGCATTATATAACCATTATCTAAAAGATAACCATCAAAAAAGAATTGGCCATCTTTCCTTAATTGTTGCAATTTTATTCGCTAACGAAAGAAAGGCATAATAAATGAATATTAACAAAGTAACTCTTGCTTACAGCGGCTGAATATGATTAACATAATGACAATTGAGTCGGAAGACACCGACGTTTTATTGGAGGGTGCCCAGCAACCGTGGATGACTTGAGAAATAGCGTTGCTATGGCAACGAAGGGTGTTTGGAATAGTGACCAATATTTAAGTAAGATATGTAGGTATATTATTTTGCAAGAGTAAAGAATTGTTCAAATGAGTGACGGATAATTCGACATACTATATGGATTTTTTACTCAATACTCAATACTTTATTGCTTTCCACATGTATTCTTAGGTGGTAGTACTTATAAATAGTTCACATGGACCCTGTCGGGCACAGCAAAGTAAGTGGGATAGGAGATTTTTAAAATATCTGTTTAAAATTATGTCTATTAAAATTAAATCTAGTTTGAAACTAGCAGAGCTTTTCTGTGTTAATTCGCGTAAGTCGTTTTTTTCAATAATTTTAGTACTACTATAAACTAATTTTAGATATGGTACTAATATTTTAAATCAAGGTGAATCTAGGATTAAAAAATCAATGATTTTTCAATCAAAGATTATTGATTCCTTGATAGGTATACTCGTACGAAATTCAACCAACCTTTTGCTATTAAACCAAGAGAAATCTTACTTTTTGCTAACCATAAATATAAAATATCGTAAATGTCAAATTAGTCTACGACATTAAAAAAGAAAACAACCTCCATCTTGTTTTTTTAATTCAACCCTCCGAAGAATCATGAAATTTAATATCCTCGGCAACTATATTCTATTTTCAAATTAAAAATGGAACGTCTCCGTCTGTGCCAATTAGAAACAGACTTTACAAATGGAAAAAAGACGCCATCTTTCCATGAAAAACACCTTTGAATAAAAGAATACTGTCTGACATTTAGCTAATTGAAATGTTGATATTCATACTATATTCTTACTGATATTTTTACCATTATAAATACTACAATATATTTTTGCGTCTATCATTCACGTCGTTGCAATGGAATATTAAACAGTATTAGTTTCTGGAGAGAGACTAAAGGTAATTGTAATTATACGCCACTTTAGGAGTGCATGCAGTATAAAATATTTTGTTACCTAAATGGATCAGCAAAGACACTAAAATGATCGATTTTCGTTGAATATCCTTCCTTGTGTTTACCGAAGCACATAGCTAATTTATTAATTACCGTTTTCATTTCTCTTTTTTCTGCCATTTCTAGTTAAGATAACGTCACGAGCAACAGACTTACTAATCATATATATTACCTATATCCAAGGAGTTCAAAGCAAAGTTCTTAATCTCAGTTTAAAATTTAAATTGAAGTAACAGGCTGTACGCGCAAGACCCTTGCTTGAATATACGAAATAAATAAACAAAGTTTTATTTGTAGGGGTCGCGGGTGGCGCGAAGTTTTCACACTTTGCTTCGAAACTTTTTTCCACACATTTATAGTCTGTGGAGGTAGTCGGTCCTTTCCTTTGCCATCGTTAAGTGTCTAACGAGAGGTAATTTGCGCGCGAACTCTCATTACAATTGACTGTATTTTTTAGATTTTATCTACGTTCTTTAAAAAGAGTTAGAATTAAATATGAGGATTTAAATAAGCTTCATTAGGAAGAATGGTGATGGATATTCTTTTGTTATAAGTATTCTTTTAAGTTTTCCATTAGTTGTAGTATTTTATGAAACACAGATATACATATAAGTACCATTTTTGTACTAAGAATCTACCTAAGTCATCGTCAATGTATTTTATTTATGAAATATAAAAAGTAAGCCGTGTAATTCTATTGTAATCAGATTTTGGGAATCTTATTCATATAGTTATTTGTATTAGTTTCTTCATTCAAGATAGATTTTGTGAAAAATTGTCGTTTACATTTTTAGAACGCTCGGAAGTAATAAAATATTACAAAATTAAACAAAAGCTAACTAATTCTATATCAGTGAACATTAGCAGACGCAGTAAACATATAACGGTTCGTCGACAGTTATTCCAAACTATAACGGATACCTCACAAAAGATAACCCAAACACGCCCTATATTGATAGAGGCCTGAAATTTAATATGAAATATTTCAAACTGGCAACACTAACAGCCGGCACACACGCGCGCGCGTACATAACATAAAGGAACGTAAAACTAAACGCACACAGAGGTAAAAACTACACAAATACATTGAAGCATAAGAGGGGTGTCTTTGTTACACATTAAGGAAGAAGGGCATGAAGACGGGGCGCGGGGGCTTAGGTGGTGGTGGCTTGTGAGGGGGGAGGCGGCCCCACCCCACGGGCCTGTTTTGTATTCAGCCCGGTCGTCCGTTTACGATTTCGCGCGGGACACTTGGAGATTTCTATTGCGTTGCGTCACAACGCGACAATTCGGTATTTCTTTATTAGAATTGTGGCCGGCCCGCTTTTGTCGGGGGCCGGGGGACACATTTACTTCTACCGGAGTTAATCTTTGGCACTGAATGTCTCTTATTATGTTGAGTTGCTAACACTATTGTAGTGTATAGATTTAGTTGATTAAGCTTACTAGCTAGCGAGTCACTAAGGATTTGCGCAGTATCAGTGTCGACTGAAGGTCTGTCCTTAAGTGCAAAGCATCGTTATTTCTGTCATATTATGTACAATTAATGTACTTAGTTTATATAGCGCTATCGGCGTTAAGTTCCCAGTTGGTATAAGATATGGTTGAAAATTCTAAGTTTGGGTTCAATGGCCGAATTGGCCGAATGAAAACTGAAGCTCATTGATATCTGATTAAGGGCTGATTTTTCAATGGTTAAATAAAAGTTATCTGGGGAATAATTAATGATGCTGTCGCGTCATAATGCTTGTATAAGACAGTGACAGCAACAATTTTATTCCTTAGATAACATTTATCTAACCATGGAAAAATCAGCCCTAAGAATCCCGTTTTAATCGTTTGCTTATCGAATTTTAAAAACGGCATCGAATATTGCTATGTCGTAGTTTATAAATTCTTTAAAGAACTAAACCTCTTTAATATAAAATATGTCTAATTTTGAATTCAAAAAAAGAACGCTGGATACAAATGGCAGCGCGCTAAATTAAAAATAAAAATATTTATTTAATAATAAGTGAGGAAGCATTGCGCTTCAGTGTGAAGTTAGACCTTATAAGAAGACAATTTTATGCAAATCTTTTTCCGCTCCTTTAGCATTCGAGGAACAAACGCGCTTGGTCTAGGGTTGTCGAACATGTAATATGCACCTAACATAGATAATATTAATTTGTTTATTTTGGTATGGTGTGTATCGTGTGTGAAGGCGATAATTGAAAAAAAAGTAAGTACAAAAAGTATGGCAGGAGACAAATTCAACAGTATATAGTTACGAATATAAGGAACTTAAAATACTTTTTAAGATAAATAGAAGAAGCTAATATAACAACAAAGCAAGTAATATTTACGATTATGTCTAGTAACGTAGGTACTTTTATATGTCAAAAGTCAAGTTATAGGTAAATTTTATATAGTTATATTAAAATATTATACTCATTTATTCATTGGAAATGTAAATGTCATTAGTAATATGATCGATTTGTTGTAGGTATGTCTAGTCAAAAATACTAATAGGGCCTCACGTAACATACCTAGAAACACACAATTCGTAATTAAAGTTGGAATTGGGGAGCGTCCCGTCTTTTAACAAAATTAAAAGCTTAGCCGAATACCTATGTTAATTAAAAGGTCTGTTGAAGTACTTAATTGATATTTAAACCTCGTGTGAAAGTGCAAAGTAATTTTGTGAATTACTTTAGACTTTGCGTTAACGCAACGATGTAGATTTCGTGTAAATTGTAGTAATTATACCTAGTAAGTATATACTTAGTCTAAATTACAAATTCTCGATTAGAAAATAATTTATACTTAATTGAGAAACGAATCTATTAATCATGACTGCGACAAATAATTTGTAGATTAAAAAAACGTATTTAAGAAATAAAACTATTTAATTTAATTACTATTACTTGCAAATTGACTTTGAAATCTTAATCTTCTAATCGTAAGATACGTCAAAGAAAATAACGAGAACGTAAAAATATTTTTGCACAACGAAATGTAGGTATGTGTAGCGCCAACCCTGAATTAGGAATGTGATGAAAATAATTTTTCTCCAGTGTGAAGCGACTCGGTGTAAGTGCGGTACTTTTATTTTTAAAAGACATTTGTAGTTCCTTTTTTGAATCCTTACTTATTTATGGCCGGTTATTTTAGTTCGGATTGACGTCTTCTTTCTACACTTGGTGGAAAGTAGGTAGGTATACTTCTAGAAACCTTTTTTGACATTTTCTTTTTTTTAAATGAATAGAACGGGTGCAATGTAAAAATAATAATATTTGAATGTGATGAACAGTTAAAGCTCTTTCTGTTTAAAAGGAGTAATATTATGAATTCAAAACATTAACAGCTGATTGTTCAATGATTAGATAAAAGTTACCTGGGGAATAATTATGATGCTGTCGCATCAGAATGTTTGTATAAGACAGTGACAGCAACAATTTTTTTCCTCAGATAACATTTATCTGATTATTGAAAAATCAGCCCTAAATAATGAATGAAAATGAAAATAAATGAAATGAAACAGATATTCTAATTCTCTGCTGTCAAATATATTACTTTATAACAATTATCATAAATTTTTAGTGTTATGAGTAGGTAGATAGTACTTACACTACTCTAACTTGAAGTGAATTTTTAAACATAATACATACAAGTGCTTATAATAATTCTTGAAATTAAAATAATAGAACATTCCGCAGCTTTAGTTAAGAAACAAAGAAGGAATGGAATGTCTTTTGTTGTGAAAATAATTATCTCACTGCGCTGCTCCTTTGTAGAAAACTTGGTTTTTAAAAAATGTCGCCTTTTTCTCATTCAAATTCTTTTGTAACTATACGGCTTTCTCGAAATAATTGTTGAAATATTAAATTAAAATAAAACTGAGATATTAAATTTGTCTTTCAAATAGAACAGTTAAGTTACATCAGCGGGATTTTGAATTTGGAGACAGTTCCATATTTTATATTTTCATTACATTTCGTAAGAACTGAAACTATTTTTTTTTACCTAATTTTAATATTGAGCCAAATATTTTCTTTGTAAATACAGATAATATAAAGCAACAAAACAATATAAAATGGACCTCCTTGATCTAAACTTCAGCTCACGTGGCAACGGCACCCGTTTATACGTTCTGACCGAGAATTAAAGAAGTGCAGCGGTGAAGGGTTGAATGCTAATGTGAACGGGGCTTAATCGACCGGCCATTACTGCCTTTATTAGAAAAAATATGTCAGTGAAAGGCCTGGTAAGTGCCCGGAAAAAAGTTATCTTTTTATGTGTATTTATTTATGTTCATGGAAAATTTTGTATTGAGTTCAATATATATTTTTCTGTGAATCAATCGATACGATTTACAATTATTTGATTTGAATATGACGTTTATTTTATTTTATATCCCATCTTAAATTATTATTGTTCAAATGAGATGTATTTTTTTAAATATTTCTACGAACTGGCATTATGTACTACGGAAACAATAGTGTAATTCCATTTTCAAATAGTTTTGACAGAAGCGGCAACTGTGGCCAGTACGAAAGATCGAATTGGCGGCAAACAATACCTGACATAACACGTACGACAGTAGAGATAACGTTTGTACTAATGAAAAGCACTGCTGCTGCTGATTGCGACCCCTCTAACTGTCTTAAAGTTAGCACACATACACACAACCCAACCCACCAAGGAACATACAAACTACCAGCTTAACTTGATCCTTATATCGCCTTAGGTTGATTGCAAACCATTGACAATTCGACAAGAGTTTTCCCGCGAAAAATATGGAAGCCATTTTGAAATGATGTTACCTTTTTTTTTACAGCGGGCTGATAATAATAAAAATGAACGAAGTTTTGTTTTTGGTTTTTCAATATTAGGATTAAGTACATATTCGTTAATCGCTTTCGAAGCTTATAGTTCATATATTCATAGACTTATCTAATCATGGCTAAACATGCATGCAGGCATGGTTCACAGTCGAAAATACAAAAATGGCAATAACTAAAGGAACTTTTATTTATTAATGTCATTTGTTATCCAAGCCATGGTGCTGTAAAAAGCTTTTTTGAGAAGGATGAAGGTTTAATCATTCTAGTTTGTAAATGATTTTCTCGTCTGCAGTAAACCTAACGTGTTGGTTGGGGAAATATGGGTAAGTTTGGACGGAGTTTGGAAGCTCTGGATATACTGGCCGGGTGGTAGGTGGGACGTAAGGAACGTTAGAAGAAACGCCCGGCGGCCGCTGGGTACCGCAACCGAAACTATACTTGTGGCGTATTTTGAACTGGCGATTGTTTTGCGATTATTGTGCAATGGTTGCTGATTTGAGTTTTTTATGTGATAATGTGGCAACCAAGCTTACGGATTACCGGATGGTAAGGAATCGGCGCCGCCCGTGGACACCCGGAACATCTAAGGAGTTACGAGTGTTGCTGGCCCTTGGAGGATTAGGGTTTTTGTATGGACTGGAAAGGGATAGGGGAAACGGAACGATTGGGCCTCGGGAATATATGCAAGTACCTACTTCTATTTTTAATGAATTTAGTCTTTACACCCAGCTCGAAACGCCAAGCCTACCAAGGTATTTAAATAATTATTTTTGCGTTAATACCCACGTAATTATATGTTGTAAACATGAAACGCGAAAATTTTAAAATTTGAATTGAAACTTATTTTCGCTCACAAGAAAAGAAGGGACATGTTACAAGTTTATCGCCAACGAAAATTTAGACCGTATGAAATTAAAATTATGAATGATTTGAATTCGTATAAGAACTCGTCACTGAACATTCCAGGAACGCGAATATTTCCTTGTATATTGCCATTTGGTTCTAACAACCAGTTGCAGTTACACAATAAGTCGACACTTCTCTAGAAGGAAGCATCCTTAATGCTTGGCCGTTGGTTCTATCGATCGCCGCCCACCGACCACTTCTTAGTGCCAGTTCGTGGTACCATTAATTATGGCTGACAGGACTCACAGGACGGGACAGCTTGTAATGTACCGGGTTATGTCAGGACTAGACATGTGTTACAATGTGACACGTGTCTTGGATGGGACCCTAACGTTTTTCTTCTAGAATGGGTAAAGAATTTTGGGATTTTATGTTAGAATTTAGGATTTATGTGCGCCTTGGTGACTCTGTGTGGGCGTAGGAGATGGATAACTTTGTTGATTTGTGTTATGTACGTAATATATATTTAGATTTATAAGATTAAACCATTTATCAAAATGTATATAAACTTTAGATACAATTCATCCATTATTAAGTAAAAAATGATCAAAACGTGTTAATTATTAATAGATTGTTCGTCATTCGATTTTTAAAACAAACACAGAAAGCAATTATTTGAACTGTAATCGAACTCGGCGCCATAGATAATAATCTTATACTTTTTTTAAAGCACAGGCGGCACAAACGAGCGGTTATCATCGGCATCTCGAGTGGGTGATTAACTCGGTCGGTACACACATTAATCAAGTCGAGAATGTAAGGCGAGAGCGGACGAAAGTGTACCGTGGCTGGCCTGCGGTTGTATTCTCGTTAGGTTTATCGATTATACTAATATTCCTTTTTTAAACGTGTTGTCTTTTTAATATTTGCTGATTTGACGCTTGGTGATTTTCTATCTGTCAAATGTTTTTGTCTTTGGTGTAATTGGTAAAGTTCTATTATTTTAATTAGTCAGAGATAGCCACAAAGTTAGCTTAAGATTTGTAGATTATGTACTTTTGTCGACTTTGTATTTTCATTCATTTAAAATAAGATACTTTTTTAATACATTTTATTTGTGAAAATCGATAATGTAACGTATAATTCATTCATACTTTTTTATTTATTTTAAAATATTCATTAAAAAACTTTTTGGTCAGACAACAGAATAGGCACGCGTATTGGGTGTCATCCCTCGATCTCACTAGGGCTGCTTCTCAGGTGTCGTTGTTATTAGGGTTGCCCGTAATGTAAGATCGTTGTGTTGCCATCATCATTATTTATGATAAGTAGTCATTGTGTGCTATACAGGTTTAGTTTTTATATCTGTATATTTTTTGAAGTTGAATTTAAAGATCAGAATTCTGGGAAATATGTGTATTATAACAAATGTTACAATTTAGAATAGATCGAAGTCCAGAAATACACACTAAGAGAAAGTTGTTCTACAAGTTGCAAGTTATCACAATAGAATAACGATTTAAAAGTGTTTTGATTTAGTAATTAAATATTATTTTATTTTAGTGAGTTACCTATTCATTTTTATAACTATACTTACGATACCTATGTATGTGTCAAATTTTATATCGTAAAATTTTTAGTAGATAATGAATTGTAAACATTACTATATTTAACGGCCAGTTTATAGCATATATTTATAGATTTGCTTAACCTTTATGCAACATTGCATGTCTTATGTATACACACCCTTAATGCAACGTATTAAGGGCCTTTTTACCACCTTCATAAAAGTATCCAATAAACTTCAGTGCGAATTGCGTTCTATATTCAATTTTATCCAGTGGCTATTCATACATTCATTTATTGTGTAACATGACTTAAATGTTTCAATATTATATAGTTAATAAGCAAATCCACATATAGATCAGTCATAATTTTGATAACTTGTGAATGGAAAATTATCAAACGACCTCTCTCGCCCAGGCTGAGGCAAGAGAGAGTGTCAGACTCTTACTGACACAAAATAATCCTCTTTCTTTTGCTTAAATATTGTTAAACACTCTTTTACAATAAATATTACAACAAACACATTTCAAAAGTATGTTATTACTATGGTGTGGCATTCCAGAGATAGCTAGGGGAGTTCTAATTTGCAGGTTCATGGCTATTAAGTAACTGCTAAACGATTTTCAAAATTTAGAATTGGTCTAGTTTCAGACTTACATTTGTACACGATTTCCATAGAAAAGTACATAAAACTGGATAAACTCTGTAAGCATTAATAAAGTGATTTCATAAGAAAAATAATGATATATGTATGTTGTAATATGTTAAATAATAAAGCTTCATTACCAACTAACTATAGACAGGCTAACTTCAATAATCTACTTTTAACATTTTTGTGACATTTCTTATCTGAAAATGTTATTTCTTGTAACTACAGTTTACTGACTAATTTGGATTGATATCCCTAAGAATTTTTTTATAGGATATATTGGTAAACGAACAGACGAATTGCTTGATGACAAGCAATCGGCGCCGCCAGAATTACAAGCGTCATTTGAGAATGGAGATGACCTCACAAAAACACAAGACAAGCGTTTTTTCACGCCTGTATTCAGCCATGGTATTACTCGTTAGAAACGATTAAAACCTTTTTTTTTAATGCAAATAATATACCCATATAGACGCTAGATCCTCAGAGCCTTACCCCGAACACATACATACATATACACATACACGCTTCTATACAACGAAAGCTAACCTTAATTCTACATTAAAGACGGGTATCCTCAGAATTGGGCGCTCCTTATGGACGGTGGCGGGGGATACGCGGGTCGCGGGGGGTGAGGTACAGGGGGGCAAGACACTCGATCAATACCGACCCGACTTTCAAACTGCTTTCACCCTAACGAAAGTCGCCCGGACTCTGCTCGAGCGGACCACGGGAGATTTGTATAGAGGTGGTGATACCGCTAATAGAGAATTTGATATGAAGTTATGGTTCAAGGATCTATTTCACTACAGGAGAGGAATGCTTCGACACGAATGGGTCGACATGACCGGAGTGATACCACGGCCTCATATAAAAATCGGCTTGGAGCAACACTTACGTTGTATTTCACCGAATGAGAGGGGTTTCCGGAGGCCCAATCTTTCATCATCATCATCCTTAATCTTCAAAAACCCTATCCTCCAATCTCTTACAACCCAAAAGAGGCCGGCAACGCACTTGTAACATCAGGTAATCCTTCTGCTCGTTTGCCGACCTTATGGCATAAAGAAAAGCATCAGGCGTGTTTCAGATTTTGCGTGTCGTTTTTGATACCTAATTCATCTAAGTTACATGATTAAAATCAAGTAAAATCTTCATTTTTAGAACCTAGTTTCCTTTCTTGGTATTGACCAGAAGGTCCAGAAGCGATGTTTTAAAGATTTTAAGAATGATGGTTGATTACGTTACAAAAATAGATCTCCATTTTCACCATTATAATTATTGTGCTATTGTTCTTAGATGATGTATTATTTCTATTATAATATTCAGTTTGTTTTTGTTATATATGTGAGTAACTTTAAGATTATGTTATGTACATTTGTGGGCAACTGTAAATAATTAGTGAATAAACAGTCTGCGTTGAACTGCCTTGTTTCATTGACGTGTCCCGTATTTATCAGTTTTATGTTCACACAAATTACCGAGTAGTCTTCAATTCTTCAATATTAAGGTTGACATACAAATAGTGCTTGAACATGTCCGACCACGACAACATGGCGATCCAAGATGGCTGCTGTTAGGTGTTACTGAAGTCTTTTGTTTCTATTTACTTTTTCTTGGATATGTTGTCAATGCGGAGTTCTTATCGTCGTTGGTTATATGGTACCTGAAACAAAATATAGTTAAATAGTTAGATAAATTAACTAAACGCTGTGCTTTTTGTTGGACACATAGATTGATATATCATCTATTCAATGTTTAGTGGTTTTACAATAGATTTCTATAGATCCTATAACCATATGACATGACGTTTATGAATACTGGGACTATCACTCATAACTCAACAATATTACAGTGACAACATACAAGTGAAATTACTGTAAAACAACTACTAAACCATTGATAATAGGCTTAGAATTAATTATGACTGATTATCAATAAACTTTTAATTCAGCCAGCGGTATTATCATCTCTATAAAATATACTAGCACGTCTTCAGCTCGCTGTCTTCACGTACGCCCACCCCCTGCGCGAACATTTCGTTTCAAACCCCCTCGCGCCGCCCACTCGGTCTTATCGGCCTTAGTGTGGACCCACGTATAATTTAATTATATATATACCTACGTACTGGCCTTGCCCGTTATGGATTTAAAGATAACAGTAATGTTAAGGAGAATGAAGACGTTTTAATGAAATTTTGTGATGATATTTTCTGGAGCTTGAATTTGTGAAGTTTTGGTCGCTTATGATAAATGTAGGCTGACGTTAATTGTCTCTCATTGTTATTAATATTAAGAATTATGAAAATACGTACCTAAATATAGTTGGAAACGCAAACGAAAAACGAAAGGAAAATAAGTTAATATAGATATGTGTGAAATGATAGAGCGATGTAAAACTTTGTAGTTACCTTAACCAGTGACAACTACTTAATGAAGGTAGGTAGGTACTACATACGAAACATACTTAATTTCGATTTCATAAGTATATGTAACTCTTTTACGTAAACACTACTGAACGGATCCGCATGTAATTTTCCATACAGATAGATTACAGTATGGAATTATACATACGCTACTTTCGCCGTGCCCTGTAATGCTGGCAAAACCACTAGCAGAAACTATGTTATGCAATACTTACAAAAATATAAACTCCTAGTCACAATCACTTAGAATTAGTATTACTAGGATTATTACTATAAATTGCAAGTGTAGTTTGTTTGATTGGGATTTGTAAGGATTCCCAAAGTGAAAGACATTATAAGTCTGGCTAAGCCGGTCAGCACTAAGTCTTGGTCCAGACTCAGTAGCGACATTTGTGGACGTTAAAACTTTGAGTAAGTGGTGTTTTAAAGATTTAGGTAAACTGGATGCTTGTAAAGTAAGAAGTAAAAATTACTGCTATGTTATTATTAAAAGATGAAATGATTTATAGGCAGGGAAACTTCCTATTGCTAATTGAAATATGCTTATTTCGTTCAGATACTGTCCAACTTTTTATTTTTTTTTTATATTTTGTTACTCAGTTCGTTTTTATTTAGGAAAATATTTCTTCTTCTTCTCACCATACATATGTACAGTGAACGGCATACTTAATGCCTTGCGGCACTCTTTAAAATACAACCATAGGATGGTGCAGAGAAATTAAGTGGTTGATGCGAAGCAAGGATATGGTTGCCCAGAAAAAAAAAAACATTTAAAGAAATTAAAACGACGAGTAACTTTTTAATCTAACTAGCGACCCGCTCTGGCTTCGCTCGGGTGCAATGCTGATACTTAAATTCTTCACTATTTCTTAGATGGATACATATAAATGTTCGACTGTTTTATCACTCCACCTATTTATTAAAAATACTTCATGAAACTCCTTTGCGTAGTTTTCAAGATTTAAACGTACATAAGGACAGAAAAGCGATTTTGTTTTATACTATGCAGTGATTGATGGTAATACATGCACTTATAGGTACATTTTACACATCTATAAAATAAATATATAAATACAATTCATAATACATAATAAAACATAGATATTCATACATAATAGTTTTTTTTTTTTTTTTTTTTTTTTTTTTTTTTTTTTTTTTTTTTTTTATGATGTAAGTAAATATTTTGATTAGATTCCTTCAATATTTATGTTTTCAAACAAAACATAAACAATAACAATAACCAATCCAGACCAAACAAGTTATAATACAAAAACATTATACACCGAATTCATCTCGCATCCTCAAATTCAGTCTCACGTGGTCCTCAGCCAGTAGTGACCCGGGGTCACGGAGACGGAGAGAAAAAAAAATATGTTGTTCAACATTGATTTTAAAATTGCATTCTTTTATATGTATAAGTTGATATAGAAATACAATATAATTATGATGTCGTACTTTTAGTGAAGAAAGAGTTGCATATGCATTCATTTATCTATAATATTATAAAGAGGTAAAATTTGTAAGCTTGTATGTTTGTAAGTTTGTATGTAGGGGGTAATCTTTGGATTGCCAAAATTCTTTCGCTGATAGATAGCTACAATGTTCATGAGTGCAACAGGCTATAAAAATCACGCTATGATCAAATGGAGCTGAGCATCGGGTGAAACCCTGCGAAAGTAGCTAGTTTATCATATTTTCATTTAATTTACAGTACTACCAAAAATTATAGCTTTTATAGCATTTTCTAGAATAAATATGTTCATGTTTACTAAGGTGACGTTCGTGGGAAATATCCGTCAACCGTCAAAGCAAGCTGACCCAGGTCAAAGCCGCGACCTATGGGTCACAGCGACCGGTAATCGTAGGAAGGGTTAAAAATTGTAAACACTGTATTTTATTGAGAGTAATAACCGTAAAAATCTCTTCTCTATAACTGACTGATTTATTTTTTGTAATTCCGACATTGTGATTTATTTTTTTAAGGTTTATAATTAGATTCCCTTGCTAAAAAGAGTGTTTGAATATTATCTTAGTTTTTAATGAATTCGATCAGTTAAGTGTGAAAAGTGATTCTTAGGATTAGGATCATGAATGAGCATGGTTTTTATAAAACTTTCATACCTATACCTAAATATTTATTATCGTATATATATATAGTATAGATAGTTAGCACCTACATATGTACCTGGACCGACCTATGCTCGGTGCTTTTCTTAAAATGTAACATTTTACGTACAAAATTTTATCGAAATCGTTGGACCTGTTTCCGAGATCAGTATTTGTTTGACAGGGCATGAAAAATCAAAAATCTGTCAACAGAACAGTAAAAGAAAACAAAAGTCCGTTATAAGATACTGAAGAAACGTGAGGAAAGTGTTTTTTATTTGGTCGTATAAAAAATTAAAACTTAGATAAAACGAATTATGACGAATTCGAATTTAGAAGTGGGACCTCCCATTTCTAAATTTGAATTCGTTACTTCACGTCACACAGTATTCCAAACTGTAATAACGTCGAATTGTATACTTGATTACTGAAAGTAAAGAAAAATATATTAGGCATACTTATACATATTAAAAAAAAAACTTTCAATCAAAACAATACCTTACGAAATACAAGATTTTTAATTGTTAAAATTAATATGTTTATTTTGAGGATAGTTTTGATTATGATCGTTAGTGGTGTCTATCGACTGTGGAGGTTAGCCAACCACCGCGGTCCGCGGGTCACAACCGCGACCTCTGGGTTATAGCGACCGGTAGCTGGCGAAGGGTTGCAAAAGTAACTGTTTACACTTGATATTTAAAAGAGGTAATGAAAAGGAAATATTGTAAGATGAAGATGGAATGGCGAGAAATATGGGATTATGGTACAATTGTGTCATGTTGGTGGTTTCCGCTGAGGCGCATTGAGTCATGAGGCAAGGATCTTAAGGAGGCGAGGACAATGGAAAATGAGGTTTATATTTTCCGGCTTTTCGCGGCTAGCATTTTACTGCAAGTGTAAGCATAACTCAATCAATAATGTGAATAAAAATACTCTATTACACACTCGTGAATAATAGTCGTGAAAAGTCACTACTAACTACTCCCGCGCGGTTTCAAATCCTTGGCTCTATTTGATCGTAGAGCGATGTTTTATAGCCTATATCACAAAGAAAATTGTAGCTATCTATTACTGAAATAATTTTGGCAATCCGACCAGCGGTTCCAAAGATACTACTCCCTACATACAAACTTACAAATTTTACCCCTTTATAATATTAGTATAGATTTTTAAACTCGTATCAGGTGATTCCAACCGTTACACCATTCTGACCTCAAGGTCAAAGTTTTAACCCGTGGATCATTTTGACCGGTGCGTTGTGAAGGGTTAAAAAACCTGTGTACGGTGTACCCTACTTTTTGAGTTTTTGTCATCCCGTGGGATAAAATTGATCTGCGGCTGTACCGTTTCTTGTAATATCCGTTGAATTTCGAATTATAGTTTTTCTATTCTCTTTTTAATTTTTAAAAAGGTTATCTAGAACTTAGGTACCTTATGTAATGTGACTTCTGTTTTTGCTTTCATATTGTATGTGTGTTGTGCATAAATCCAAACTTATATTATAGATGCGAAAGTAACCCTGTCTGTCTGTTTGTCTGTCTTTACTTTAGGAAGTCACTATTATTTATTTATAAGTAATAAATAAATAACCAAAAATAAAAGAATTTGCAATATATCTATATACAGAACTAGAGTATACAGCATTGTATCATTTGTACTAATATCAAAGCAATTCGGAGCTTCGGGTAAGTATAGTCTATAGTCTACATATATTTGGTATGCAGATAAAAAAGTGTGGGAGAACCAAGCTTTGGCGCGAATGGGTCGGTTCGACCAGAGTGATACCACGACCTCACTGAAAACCGGCGTGAAATCACAGTGTTTCGCCGTGTGAGTGATGTTACCGGATGCCTAATCCCTCTCCATCCCCACATCTCTTCCCAATCCTTAAATTTTCAAAACCCTTATCCCTAAAAGGTCGGCAACGCACTCGTAACTCATTTGGTGTTAAGGGTGTCCATGGGCGGCGCTGATTGCTTACCATCAGGTAATCCAATGTTCATTAGCCGACTTATCCCATAAAAAAAGATTGGTTCATTATACCTACAGACAATAACCATTCTATGGCTACTGAGTACGACCAATGGTATCAAAAGATGGCTTCATTAAAAACTACATGTTAGTTTTACCCTCTGTCTTAAGTATTTGTATACCAAATAACTGTGATACTAATGTCTAAAGTGAATCATTATTAAAATTCAACAAAGAATGAAATCTAACCTCTCTTTCATTCTCTCTCTCTCTCTCACACACACACACATACACAAACTACATTCATTATAGGCTCATCTAATAAACAATTAAAATATTAGTTGGAAGCAAATAGCGTGTAATAAATAAGAGATATCACACTATAATGGTAGAGTGTAAGCGATATATTTGGGGGCAATTACACTTAATCGCTGAATAGAAAACGTGCTGGATCTTCAGTTGAGGATACGATCGATAGATGGCGTTGAAAACCTTAGGGGGATTGTTGCTTTGAGATATTTTTTGACGTTGTTTGCCTTGACTATGGTTACAACTCGTTTTATAGGCTTCCTTTTGTTTTTCAAGATCTTTTCGTGTACCTAATAATTTTGTAATAATAGAAAACAAATATTCAACCTGTCTTCATAATGTTTTTTGGAATCGTCTCACCACCATCCGATCATAAAAGGATCAGGAGAAGGAACACAGGATGGTTTTTAGTCAGTAAAAGTCTTCCACTCCCTCTCTCCTCAACCTTGGTTAAATTTCCAAATGACCTTCTATTTGAAAATTTAGCTCCATCAAAAAAGGCATAAAATTTTTTCTGACAGGGATTTTTGGAAGTGAGTATTGGATCTCACGGGACCGAGCAATTCGCGCTAAAGCTCCGAACACTCTCTTAACATAAATCCGTTTTTTTCTTCTGTTCTTTTTCTATTCTTTAAATTTGTTCTATTTTCAAACAAAGGTTTGTAACAACTGTCAACTAGTTTATCCTCGCTATATTATATGGTTTACGGCAGTCTAGCTCGCAGCGCTTGTAATAAAGTCTTACCGACGACGCACACTTTATGAATATTGCTCAACAGTTGAGCGCGATAAGCCGACTCTCATAGTACTAGTTACTGATTGCCTTAGTTTTTATTCCTTATTCGAGTATAAAGAGCAAAAATGATGTCTGTTCCTGCATCAAATATTTGTGGATAAAACAAAAAAACAGTCAGGTTTGAAGACATCTCCGAAACTAATGAACAGATTTCAATGATACGTTTTTCATTGTACAGCTTAGCTGATGAAGTTCTAATAATAATAAGTTTGAAGTCAACAATCCGCCTTGATCAAGCGTGATAATTAATTCAAATCGTGTAAGAAAGAAGAGGCCTTTGCTCAGCAGTGGGCATTTATGGGCTGATATTTCATTCAAAACTTAGTTATTTTTTTTTTATGTAATAGGTCGGCAAACGAGCAGTCGGATTACCTGATGGTAAGCAATCAGCGCCGCCCATGGACACCCGCAACGGAGGAGTTACGAGTGCGTTGCCGACCTTTTAGGGATTAGGGATTTGGAGATTTAGGAACTGGGGAGGGATTAGGGAAGGGGAAGGATTGGGCCTCCGGTAACCTCACTCACACGGCGAAACACAACACTGGTTGTTTCACGCCGGTTTTCTGTGAGGCCGTGGTATCACTCCGGTCGAGCCGACCCATTCGTGCCGAAGCATGGCTCTCCCACCCTTAATTCTTTTAAAATAAGTTCATGAATAACTCTAATAAACATTACCATCTTCAAAGATACACTGACAGATCAATCAATGAGAGTTTCTACTTCTGTCATTCGTCACAAGAGCGTCGAGACCCGATAAGTGGGTCAGCACAATCAATCTGTGGAACTGCCAGGTTATCTCAGGACTCCACAAGGCTAACTTTATCACATATACCATATTATGATGACAAGTTATCATATAATAGGAGAACATATCTTCTAAATTTTCGCGCTTTTTAAGGATAACTATTTGAATCATATTATAATACTACCTATTCTCGCGCGGTTTTAGCCGCTGCTCGGCTACTACAGATTGTAGCGCGATGTTTTATAGCCTTCCTAAATAAATGGCCTATTAAACACAAAAAGATTTTTTCAATTCGAAACAATCGTTCCTGAGATTATCGCGTTCAAACAAACAAACTCTTCAGCTTTATAATATTATAAGTATAAATTATACAATTTTTTTTTTGTTTCACCATCTTCATTTAAGTAGCTGATAAAGTTTTGTGGCATATAGTTCATATACAAATTACATTCTATATTCAAATAGTTATAGACACTGTGAAACATACCCTTGGTATCAATATCAATACATTCGTCAATATACAAATGTATAGACATATCTATCAATTCTAAAATCTGCATTGTTTTCAGTAATTTTGTTTGGATTTGTTGTATAAGGAAATTATTAGGATAATGATTATATTTGACTTAAGGACTGGACTACATTATTCGCTCTTCATTCACAAACACTATTGGTGTGATCTGTAAGTGGTTGTTTGTTTATAGCTATTAATTCACCACAATTACGTAAATTAAATGTATGATCAATGATACAAAACATAAGAAAGGCTACCAGTTGTGATATTAATAAGTACATTAACACATTAAAATCAAGGGATAATTTTAGACAAGTACCTAATTGTTGGTGTTATCATAGTAAGTACATAAAGTGGGCGAGCTTGTACTCGTTACGATAATACAAACTATTAACTGTTACGTACTTAAATATTCCAGTAGGGATAGCTAGGTACTAAACTAAAACATTAGCGAAGAGTACCGGCCCGGAAAAGCAGATTTATATTACTACCCAACTAAGATCATAAAACTATACAACACCCAACCCGGGTATTAATATTGTGCCATTTATCATGACCCTACCCCCCACTCGCCCCCATCTTTTGTGTAAGAAATACACCCGAAACAACCGAGAGAACAAGTTTCGACAACGAAAACTATTCAAACGTTCCCAGCTAACAGCACAACTTGTTCGGGGATGTTCTTAACTCGGGTGCTTCAGCGGTCGTTCGAGGAAAATTGGAAATTTTGAGCTTCACGCGCGAAAATAGACTTTTTGACGTACTATTTGAAGTTTAAAATCGAACGATCACTATCGATAGTCGAATTTTAAATGCTTCCAAATATAATCGACTCTGTTTATTATGCATTAAAGTTTGATTTGGCTTGTGTTACTTTTGCGAGCAGTTGGCCGGAAGGGTAGAGTCGTAAGGAAGTTCGGCGATTATGTTTAGTCAGCGCTGGCTGTGTAATGGAAAGGAAGTAGGAATTGGGGCCTGTAAGATGTGGTCGTATAAGGCGGCCATTCCTGTTTCGTTCCCGGGGTGTAGGGGGTGCGGGGTGCGGGTGGGGGGGGGGGAGAGAGGCGATTTGTTTGTTTCTAAGGATCGTTCTATTCCGGAGCTGCGGGTAGGATTTAAATTTTGTACTCGGGCCGCCTTTTGTACGTATCCTTCTCCGTTGCTTGATGAGATGCCTCTTTACAACTCTAAATTGAAGTGTGTTTCGCAAATGTTTTGGATTCAGAAGTTTCGGACAGCCGGCCAGCGGGCGGCCCTAATTGTGTTTGGAATTGAAACTCCTTCTTGAAAAACCTTTTTGTTTTGTTTAATTATTTTGAACAAAGAACAAACTTTTCCCTCTTGTCATGAGGTAACACGTGTAAACAAAATCTTTAATAAAACCTCTTTTGTCATAAATAAGAAACATTATATGCTGCGTTCAAAACCTAATCGAAAGTTATATCGTTCTAGTTGGCTATGCGTTTACCGCAAGTGAGAATATAATGGGTTAGCTGTTGGAAATAAGTTATGGGCCAGTAAATGAAGAACTCGACTAACTAGACGTGTTTAAGCACTGCAATCTAAACGAGGCACCAGTTTAGTACACATGTGTGCAAATACTCAAATACCACTTAACTTTAAGATGTTCTTAAAATTATTTCTGTCTCTTTTACACGTTTTAAAATTGTAGAGACAGGTTTATGTAAGTTTTAAACGATATTTGAAATAGTTCATGTTCTGTTAGACATTTAGGGCCTTATTCAGACTTGAGAACTTGTCTTTACTGTGTTAACAGACATAGCATTGTAGGTGAAGTGGCCTCAAATATAAAAGAAAAATAAACTTATAAACTTTTTTGTTTCTTATTCCTAATATTAAAAAGTATGAATATTGCAGCTATGGCTTAGTCTCTAAGATACCATTTTATTTACTACGATATCATTGTTAAACACTCATATTCATAGCCACAAAATTTAATAAGTCACTAAGTACAACAATTCACTAAGGAGTTTTTATGTAATATTGACTTACTAGCTTGTTGATAAAAAGCACCCTATTTGTTATCACTTATCTAGGTATATACCAAATTTCAACCTAATTGGCCTTTCTGTTTTTGCGTGAAATAATAACAAACATACATCCGTAAATTCTCACAAACTTATACATTTAATTTTATAATATAAGTAGGTTTTGCTGCCTTTCAAGACGCTACAAAATCAAATAGAAACCATTACATTTATAGATTGCAAAGGATGCAATCTATACGATTCGTAGAACAAGAACGTGTTTTAGCATACTCTCGCGCGGTTTCATCCGCTTTTCCATTTGATTGTAGCGTGATGTTTTATAGCCTTTTTAGGGACATTGTAGCTATTTATTAATGAAAGAATTTTGGCAATCCGACCAGCGCGGCAGCAGTTCCATAGATTACGCCCTACATTATAATATGATTATAGATAAATCAACCACAGATTTGTAACAACTGTTATAAATTTCAGTCTAGATAACCATTAGCCAATAACAAACAACTTCTAGACCTTGATATTAGGATATTGTTTTAGGCTGAACCCACCAAGTTTGTTTCATAAAACATAATAATTGATTTTACGCAGGGATAACCATTTAATGTGTAGGCATTCTTCTGACGAAGAACATTCACGTGAAACGGACTTCCATAAAAACTTTGAAGTCCAAAAATCTCGGAAACTACTAAACCGAATTTAATAAAATTTGCTACTCAGACGCTTGATGTCAAGGTCTATAAACTTAATCAGTAATTATTTTATAAAGTACTAAGTAAAAGGTATTTTTAAGATTCGTACAAAATACACCGTGCCAGTTATCTTCAAGCTACACAGTATAAAACAATCTCTCTAATATTTATATCTACTCGTCTAAGATATGATAATGGTCGTCAACATTTATAACGAACGCATTTTGTATAGTTTATATGTATATTGAGATCGATTCATAATGTCACAAGCATACAGCATTTTGAGAATCACACAACAAATTTTTTCTTTTGCGGATCTAACACCGCAATCGGACGCACCGTTACGTTACATACCACGCTGTCATCCTTATGTTGAATTAAACCTTCACACTACGACCTCGCTATAATATAGCCAACTTTAAAAGCTATCTAAAAAAAATATTGTACCTATGTGTACATCAGACATTAATAAATCAATTTTATTAATGAAAATAAATCTAAACTTAACAATAAATTCAAAATAGCTACTCAACAAACACTCAAAATACAGAGAGACAAAATGTCGCGCAATTCCTTGGACCATTAAAACTGGCAACCTCGCAGATGGGCCCTAAGATTAGATTGACGGTGGGAACTAATATTGAGGGGTGGGCCCCCGGGCTCAATTTTAAGGCGGGGCCCGACCCCCGGGAGTAAGAACTGATCGCGAAGCCCAGAAACTTGGGGGTGCTAAGAACATTATTAAATTGGATGATGAGTATGTATTTTGTATGTGTGTGTGTAGTTTGCTGTTAAGATGGGTTTGGATCGATAGTTCTGTGATGAAACATTAGATGATTCTACGTTGCTTTGGTAACGTTGATAGTTTAAACTTATAATAAAAAATGATCTTTATGACCTTCTTTTAAGGTTATTTTTTATTGATATGTCTATGTCTAATTAACGTATACATAATGGTTTATGGTAAAGAAAGGTTGGATAAAACGAATAGAAATTAAATTAAAATTATCAATTGCAATTCTCAACCTTAATAATTAATTGAGGATTGTGACGTTGCATCTCTCTTTATTCTTCCCTCGAAATTACAAACTTTACATTAGCATCTCTTTCGAAACGTTAAGCATAAAACCTATTCTAATATATTAAGCAAACAAAGATATATAGAACCGAAATCGTTCTAGCAGCGTTACTAAGCGAACCTTTCCTTATCATAGCTATTCAAGGCCATATCCAGTTTTCAAATCACATTCGTACCCTTACGACTAAACCCAATCCTGCATAAACAAAGTGTTCAAAGGGAGAAAGGACAAATGACCCAATTTCCTTGAGTGTTTCGAGTTCAACCTTCACTCGCCCGTGAACGGTACAATCGACCCCTGACTACCTACACTAACTTTCGTTGGCCTACTTGTGAAAAAATGCGGAAATTATTTAAGCATTGCAAGGATTTTGGAATGTTTTAAAGAAAGTCCTTTTGTGTTCGTTACTGTTTTGGGTCTTTTCCGTTTGAGGGGTTGGCTTTTTTTTATGTAGGATATCGTGATTGGTACAAAAGGAGCATTCTCTTTGGAGTAATTTTGATGATTTGAATTATTTTTCTTTCCAGTGTTATCGTAATTTAATGTTTGCCATTTGGCTTGTATCTCTCCAATAACAGTTAGGAACGGAATTAACACTTACATAAGCTACAGATAAGCCTCTCACAAAGGCTAGACACAGTTACGAAGTCAATATTTTTCAATAACACAGTTCAGAAAACTTGAATATAAATAAGTAAAAAACTAGATGACACTTTGTAAAATAGTTTTTAATTCATAAATAATAAGACTGAAAATCAACCCTTTACCAACAGAGAACATAAAACAAATAGGAACAAAATCATCCAACGAATATCTTTAATCAACAACCCAAGCAAGTTGGTATCAAAATAATTAATTAAATTATCTCACGCAAGGTTTCAAATTCAACCCGCTGCCTTGTAAGGGTTAAGGGTTTCGGGAGCCCTAAAGAATGGTAGCAATCTTGTGGTAATTCTACCCGGTAGGGATACAAACTATCACTTTTATGTACTCTTTATATAAGGCTTTGTACATATATGTATATATAAATGACGGTATGTAAATATGAGACGGGCGATTTGAAGGAGCGGTTTGAGATACGATAGTCTTTCCATAGTATGTTGGAAAATTTTCGTGTCTTTTCGGGTATCGTGTGTATAAGTGTGATTGGGTTACTCAAGTGAATTAACTGAGATAAGCTCTAGTAGATTCAAGTCACATTAGGGCTCTTACTTATAAAGCTTCGGCACGAATGGGTCGGTTCGACCGGAGTGATACCTTGGCTTCACAGAAAACCGGCGTGAAACAACCACAGCGTTGTATTTCGCCGTGTGAGTGAGGTTACCGGAGGCCCAATCCTTCCCTACCCCCAATCCCTCCCCAATCCCTAAATCCCCAAATCCCTAATCCCTAAAAAGTCCGCAACGCATTCGTAACTCCTCCGTTGCGGGTTTCCATGGGCGGCGTTGATTACTTACCATCAGGTAATCCGTCTGCTCGTTTGCCGATTTATACCATAAAAAAATAAAGGCGTCGCGGCGACTGAAGGCTAACTAAATTAGTAGATGTTTTGTCAGTAAATTCACACAAGGAAAGTCGCTATTTTCAGTAAATTTAGTATATCCCACGATTGTAACTATGAAAAAAAGTGTAATTAGGTGATTCGTCCGTCTATTTCAGTGTTATACGGACACAAAATCAAAATCGAGAGTTCAGTAGGTAATGGTATAAATTTAAATCTTTTAATTGTGACTGTATTGTTGGTTCAGTGGCTGGGCAACTGGCCTGCTGTGCAACGTGTTGTTGCTTTGATTCCCGCACGAAACAACACCTTGTGTAACTCGCAAATTGTTCGGGTCTGGGTGTGATGTGTATGTGAATTTGTATGTTTGTTAACGCACCCACGATACATGAGAAAATCCTAGTGTGGGGAAAAAAAAGTATTTAGAAAAAAAAAAACACTAAAAGACTTTTTCCTACGTGGTGTTATATAAATCAGTAATGAAATAAAAGCTATTTATTTCAGACTAAATCATCCATAAGAACAACAATCTGTGTAAGCAAAGTTTGTACCAAAAATAAACAAATCATTAGTATTACATTTTTACTATTATACATATGTATAGGATGGAATGGGACGATCCAGCCTTAGAACGTATGTGACCTACTAAAAGTATAGCTTGCTGATCTTTATATATAAAAATGGATCGCAAAATGTGTTAGTAAGCGCATAACTCAACAACGCCTGGACCTATTTTGCTAATTCTTTTTTTGTTGTGTTTGTTATTGTCAGCAGAAGGTTCTTATCAAATGAAGAAAATATTAGAAAAGTAGAAGGGAAGATTAGGAAAAATTGACCCTTTGATAGCGAGATAGTTGGACCCGTGCGAAGCGGGGGCGGGCCGCTAGTTTAAAATACATAAGTGAACCCGAAGCTGAAAGATAGTGCGTGTAACAAGAATATATACTGAACTAAACATATAGGTACAGTTTGTTTGCACAGAAGCCCCGTGTTCTCATTAAAACTTGCATGGCTTCGATACGCTTTACCCACCTACTTACTTATATTTATTAGTATACTATGGTACATATATTGATTTTGTACAGAGCAAAAAGGGTGGAAGTGATTAGCTTTGTTTTGTGCGAATTTGAGTCTTATTTTGCTTTATGTTAAGTGAGGCAAATGAAATTGATATAGTGAATGTATGATAGAGAAATGACGCCGCATTTCTCTTACAATTGATTCATTTATTTACACATTAAATTCAGTCATCTGAAGAAAAGAACATAAATATTCTACTACTGGCGATATACATAAATATTAAACCTTTTTTATGATCTACATTTTATTGCCATCTACGCCATGATCACGAAAAAGGTTGAAACACAATAAATAGCCAGCTTTACGAACCTAAGAATAAATTTTAACATCAAACACCATCTACCAAAAATACACAACAAATAAAAGACGCGGGACAACAATTCAAAGTTTAAAACGACAAAACTACAATACATTATGACTTCAAGTAGCACGTAGCAAACTCACGTAAACGTTGTATGTAAAATATTAGCTAAAGTTTCGTTGGCAGTTAAGAGTTTCGATGAAATATGTCTTGGGGTGGCGTTCGGGGTGTTAAGGATGGTGCCTTAAGCCCTCCTCAGGTCGGTGGAACTTATTCAAAGGGGGGAGGGGAGTTGAGTAGTTTAGGGGCGAGTACTGAAGTAGAAACGTGTTTTGATGGTTATTAGTTAGTTCGTGCTTAGTTTATTGGGAAAGTTTTGCCTTTTTAGTACCTATAATGTTGGTTTTAGCCAATTAATAATGTAGCTTGTTTTATATATCGTAAACCTTTGTTAGAACAGGCGCGGCCACAGTCCAGAGCAGGAGAAGGAACGGGGTGTTTTTAGTCAGTAAGAGTCTGACACTATCTCGTCTCTGCCAGGGTAGGAGAACTCATTTGATGATTCAAATATCATAATATTCAAAGATCTCAAATAGAAAAACCTTATGTAGAAGGATTAAAGTTTTTGTCAATAGTTTTTCATTGACTGTTTTGTCATGTTGTAGATGTTATAAGTATATATGTACATTAAAGGTATGTTGAAGAAGGCATACAATATTTTCATATACTGAAATAGGTTTGAATACTAAATAATCAATAGTATGTTAGTTCACCGATGAATCAATTCAAAGCCTCTGCGGTTTTAGTACGGCTCTAGTATGGCCGTGGCCTTAAGATCGATAGAAAAACTATACAAAATTTGGACCGGTCTAATAATTAAATCTCAAATCCATTCATATTGATAACATGGACATACTTAACTTTAGATTATACAAGAATAAATAAATAGCCAACAAGTAACAAAACCCGTCTTGTACAATATTCTAAAGTAACACCACAAAATGAAGTACCAGGCTGCCATGTTCAACCAGGTAGTCATTATTAGTTCTTATCGTTTCACGAAACTCAGTAAAGTCGTTAGTGGACGCGGCAATTTGTACGCCAGTTTTAGACCAACCTCCGTCCACTTATGCAAACTTGGTACCTATGTACATGTAGACAAGTTTTTAAATTGAGGTGATTTTTTGTAAATTATGTTTTTTTTTAACGACTGAAATGTCTTGGTTGCTTAATTGACGTATAAGAAGTGGTATCTTTCTCTCTTTTAAAATTTTAGCGTTTTATTACGATAGTAGCTTCTGTCGCGCGGTTTCACTTGCTGTTCATCTCCTACAAATTGTAGCGTGATATTTTTTAGCCTAATAACAGTAAGAGCATAAAGCCTTTAAAGCTTAAATGGAGTAACAAACACAAAAATTATTATTAAATTCCACCGAGTAGTTCTGGAGATTAGCGCGTTTAAACAAACAAACAATTTGTCTAGATTTATAATATAAAAAAGTAAGTATTGATGACGCAGACATTTTAAGTTAGTGAATTCTAAGCGTTATATAGCATGCGTACTATGTGCACATAGCTTTTCTGTCATTATATAGGTATTAAGATAATAAGAAATATCGATATAATGTGACCAATTTTTCCACAGAATTGACAAAACTTTTTGCTTTTTTGGACTATGCTGTTTGCAGAAGTAATTTTTATTCTTCAACGAATCATTATTTCGAATCCAATTTAAAACGAATATGAATTATTAGAGACAACAATCTACCTATAAACACGTACCATAAAATTTCAATGTCCCGTCTAGATTTGAACAAAACAATTTTACATACATTTAGTTAATTGAGGCCGTAAGCCCTACCCAACCTATTTATAGTGAGCAAAAGTAAAGGTGGCCCACCCAGAATGTTTACAAAGCATTTGCTTAATAACTGAAACTTCGGGGGTAGGGTCGAATTTTCCTAATACCTACTCCTAACTTCGTGTGGGTGGCAACTATCGTTAAACTGGGCTGGTGTGTATGTGTGCGTGTTTACGGGTTGCCATGGCGACGTATCTTTAAGATCTCCCTCTCTGCCCCGTCTCAGTTTTGTCCTTTCTCCTTTGCACGCGTTTCTTGTCGGGAGGCGTGAATTTGTAGCGTCCGCAAATAAATTATATTTGTTGGTAGTTGGTGGGATTTTTGCTCGGTAGATATTTTTTAATTTAATGCGATGAAACAGTGATTGTTGAACGATTTAGATGGAGCTTCAATATAAATCTATTGTTCAAATTTTTGATTTTATGTTTTTTAGTAATTGAAAAGTAAACGAATTCGACTTTTTGTAATTATTATTATTTGGAATAAATAATCACTTTCGTCAGACAAAGACATTTAAAAACGGAATACTGCTTGGGATTAAAAATGGGTGACCACGGTGTGGGTGACGAATGATTTTGTGTCATACCTACATAAATTCTCAACCCTACATAATATGATATTCTTATAACATACAAAAGCTATATAAAAGAAATTCTACCCCAAAGAAAATCTTAGGAAAAACCTAAAATTTTTCTGTCCACCGTCCCGTAGGGTTAACCGGTCCGCGCGGGGGGTTCAAACACCACTAATGGAGTTGCGACCTAACCCCCGCGCGCCCCACCCCTCCCACTCGATCCCACAAGCCATAAAATTGTAAATTAGTGATGAGCCGGCTGGTCGCGCGACGTATATCGATTTATTGGGACTTTAGTGCTGGGAGAGTATCGAAGATTTTGATGGGCAAGATGTATGCCCATCCGATGGGTAATGTTTAATGAGACGAAATGACTGGTACATCCCACGGGATCAAATTAGATTTTGAGGATTTGTGTCTCCTCTGTGGGTTTGTAGGATTGTCAGCTCTTAGCAATTTGAAGTGTTGATGATTTCGGATATTGATTGTTTTAAATTATTATATTTATTTGAGTATATAATCATCATCATAGCCTATAAGTGCCCACTGCTGAGCTAAGGCCTCTTCTCACACGGAGAAGGTTTGAGCATTAATCACCACACTTGCTCAATGCGGGTTGGCGATTTCAAACTTATAATTAGAAATTATAAGTCCAGGTTTCCTCACGATGTTTACCTTCACCGTATGTCAGTGGTGTCTAAATAATCATAGAAAGTAGGTATATATAACTCGGAAAAAGACACATTGGTACTTGCCAGGTTTCGAACCCACACCCTAATGCATGAGAAGCGGGCTCCTTAACCTCTAGGCTACCACGGCTTATACGAGTCGACGAGTATAGGTCGAGTACATAAACTGATTAGATGTTTTTGTGTTGCATTAATAACGTATTTTTGGGTTCGAAATTTCAAAAATATTCACTTACCAAAGTGTATTTTATCTTGATTTAAATTACATTTTCAACAAACTTTCAGATGTCACTTCTTTCACATCACTCAAACAACTAAGAGATGTACACTAAAATCGGTCAGACACACATTTTATTATAAATATTAATAAGTGTCCGGTTGTGTCCGGTCAAGGAGTTATGTTAATAGGCCTTACTATTGTGCAGAAACCGGTTATTACCGGACAAATTAAGGGTGCTGACTAAGCGACCAACATAAGTTTTTCGTCCCTAAAAATTTTGTTTCGACTTTGTGTTTAGAGTGATAAGGGTGAGTATCGGTAGTTTTTTTTATTTCGTTGTGTAATTATAAGTTTGCCTAATATAAAGGTGTGTGCATACATTAAGTTCGATGCAGCATCCCCTTGTTAGAACATACGAGATTTGAACCGTCGTGGTCTTTTTGACCCTGAGCCATTTTAGTGTTTCTATCAGTGTCGTGGGACCGTTATGGAGATCGGATTCTGTGGGAATTTAGATTCCAACTGTCTGATGGTATGAAGGGAGAATATTTTAATGTTTCTGCCTTAGTTGCTAAGTGGAGCTTAGTAATGATTTGAACAACCTATTATTTTACTAATATTATAAATGTAAAAGTTTATCAGAGTATATGTATGTATGTCTGTTATTCTTTCTCGCAAAAATGGCAATACCGATTCGGTTAAAGTTTTGTATATAGATTGGTGGTTAAAGCATGGATTCATCATTATCATCAGCCTGTTTTCGTCCACTGCTGGACATAGGCCACCCCAATTGCACGCCACTGAGCTCGATGTTCAGCTCTTCTCATTCAACCACTGTCAGCCATCCTGCGGATGTCGTCAGTCCACCTAGCTGGAGGACGCCCTACACTACGTTTGCCTAGACGTGGTCTCCACTCTAGAACACTCAAGCATGTATTAGTACATGCTTTTTCAGTCAATGATCAATATTTCACGCGGGTGAAGCTACAGTCGGAACTATGTAGTTCTAATTAAAATGTTATTTATTAGACCGTTTTGTTAGCGATACTTGAGCATAAATAATTGACATTTAGAGACGAGTTCATAAAACTTTATTCATTAAATAATTCATCGACATAGCCCAATCTGTCTCAAATAATTATTAAGAGCATTCCTTGATCAATATTTAAATGAACCAATCAATCAATTTTCAATTCTCGAATGCCTTAAAAAGGCCGGCAACGCACTTGTAACTCCTTTGGCGTTACGGGTATCCATTGCGAGTTGCTTACCATAAATAAGCCGATGAACTAACAGATTCCCATCATTATCCCATCAGAATTACCAAGTCTACCTGTGCAATCAACAGTCATGTAAGAATTTTACTTCTATTTTATGTACCTAAGTATACCAAAAATAGGAAATTAACCCAAGTCTCTATATCAAAATTTGTACAAAATTTTAGTACTTAAATTACAAATCAAAGGCATGTTTGAGTAAAGCGAAACGTAAACGCAAACGTTTGCGTTTCAGCTCTAAGTACGTCTTTGAATTTAGGACAAATAGTGTTTGGTGGATGTTTTAGAGTAGTACAGGTGAAAAGGTACAGTTGTTAGCGAAAATATCTTGATGACGTCACGTATTAAAAGCAGGTCTTGGGAATAAGTTATGTCAAAGTCAAATTCAAACTACAATATAATAAATGGGAAAGTAACTCTGTCTATCTGTCTTTCTTTTCTTCACGCCTAAACTACTGAACCGATCTCTGTGAACTTTGGTACAGACATAGTTTTTAACTCGAGAAAGGACATAGGATAGCTAGATAGGATATTTTTATACCAAAAAAGGCAGGAAATCACTATTCCAAAAGTATTAAATACTTACAATTTACTTTTGAACGTCGAACAGTATATTTATGGATAAAAAGTATCAGTCTATCGGCCAGTACCCTAAAGAAGTTAAGCAGAAGAATGATCAAGAAGATACATGGTTATTCTTTTTCAATCAGATTCACAATCAAACTATTTGTTACACTATGAAGCTGGTTCCATTCTATAAGAACAGAGTAACACAAATATTCAGCCAAGGGTTCAGAAAAAGAAAATAAGTAACCTAAAGCCCAATTATGTATATTTACACATTTTAGATCATTTACAACAGATAGTCGAATAGTTATTATTTTAAAATACGAGATTTCTTAAAGTCTTTGGTAGTCTTGTGTTAATGTTGGCTGTAAATTTTATACACTTTTGCAAGATTTGTTAAGGTACCTTTTTATTTTATATTACAACTAGCTACTCCCGCGCAGTTTCACCTGCTGCTCGTTTCCATTTGCCATGCCTATAGCATATGGGAACATTGTACCTATCTATCAATGAAAGAATTTTGGAAATCCGACCAGTGGTTTCAAAAATTACCCCCTACATACAAACTTACAAATTTTACCTCTTTATAATATTAGTATAGATTAACTGATATTTAATAAATCACAAACGCATATTTTTGTATGCAATATATTTTTATAGCGCACTGTGCTCGCCGCGCTTGCTTTTGCACCATCCGCATGAGGAAGCGTGGATCATTTCAAACTGGTAATAATAAATAATAAGTCGTAAAAAATATGGTTACACATCTATCTTGTACTTGGTTAAACTTACGAACGAGTTTATGTTATTATTTTTCTGTTTACCCATATTTCGTTGTGCTCTTCATTAATTTTAATTTTAGATATGTTTTCTGAGTGAGTGAATTATCAATGTAATTCTTATGAGAAATAAAGTTAATAATAATCCAAGTTTCCTCACGATGTTTTCTTTTTCTATAATATACCTATATATTGGCGTCGAAATAAACTTCGAAATTATTGTACATTTTGGAAAAAGTCACATTGGTACTTATCATATTTAAGATCCGCAACCTCATTTATGAAAAGCGGGTCAATATTTAATACTATTGTGTATAAATTATTTATTATATATTACATATAGGTATATATATACTTGAATTTCGAGTCTTCTCTAAACATTGCATTACTATTATTAAAAAGCTTTCTAAGAAACAAAACTCAGTCTGCAACATGGACCCCCCACACACACTAACAAATTTCATACCTATTACTTCAATAAGAGCATTATAGCAAAGATACAGAAATAGACACACACACACACACACACACACACACACACACACACACACACACACACACACACACACACACACAAACACACACACACACACACACACACACACAAGCATGCACACACGAACATTATATTATACTACATTTTACAAGCTTCCTTTGACAAGATACTTGTGTCGCGTATTTCTGAACTATATCTAGGGAGACGGACGTTGATACGTGCATACAGCCACTCCCCCCTCTGTTCAAGTTCATTTCCTGGTGGAAATCGTCTTGCACCCGCTCTTCAGATGCTATACAGACTGTGTATGGAATTATGACAAGTATAGTGTGTGTGTGTTTTGGAGTTACGCTTCTCTGTTGTTGAGTACTGAATTATACATATTTGTTTGTTTAATATGACTGTGGAATATATGGTTGAATTTTGTTTTTTATTATTTATTTATCTTAATAATTATGATATTGGTTTTCATTCAATAAGTCAAGTATAATTTTAAGTTCTACCTTCTTATAGTTTTTAGTTTCCCCTGACTATAAATTGATGGATAGATAAAGCATTTATGTATCTATAACTAGCGACCCAACCACGCCACGCCATGCACGGCAGGATACGTTGAAAAAAACTAAACTGTAACACCTTTTGTACGGTATTTTAGCAAATAAACATTTTTGATTTGATTTGATTTGAACCCCGATTTGCGAGGATACAATGCTGATACACAATTTCTCCACTATGTATTACAATACAAATTTCCTCTTTAATCACTCTACATATTACTAAAACCGCTTCAAAATCCGTTGCGTATTTTTAAAGATTCAAGAATGCACATAGGAATATAAAGACAGAAAAAGCGACTTTGTTTTACACCGTGTAGTGAAGATGTGTCTTGATTTAATTAGAATAGGGACAAGCCTGTTGTTGGATATAACTAAGTGTTTAAAAAAGAAAGAAATTCCACGATTTGAGAAAATTAGAACGATAAAGAGGTGTCAATTTGGCACCGAGATATTCAAAAGTGTCATAGATTCATTTTTAAATTTCAATAGTCACTTGGGAAGCAAATGCAATGATGACGAAGGTTTTAATCGATAAGATTCTTATATTCTCGCAATGGGTGACAGCAGCAATTAGATTAAGTTTAGCTCTAAAAAATGTTCATCAGCACTTTAGTCAGAACTAAAATAATTGCAAAATAATACTTATATAAAATAAGTATGTAGACTCCACCCCTTCAGAGGATCACAACTAGTGATGGTCTATCGCGACGCTATAAAACATACTTGGAAATAACAGCTAACAGTATTTAGTTTCCATCGCTCGGGGCGACGGTACTAACTCCAAATGACTTAGATACAGGACGGTATTTGTAACAATGTAATCACCATAACGATACTTTACAATCGCCTTGTGCAAATTACTTCTTGGGATTGTAAGTTATGAGCGGAGAGCGAGTCAAAGACGCAATATTTTTATTTATATGTAAAAATTGATGAACTAAGTTTTGAAATAAATAAAGAGATCATATAAAATAAACAATAGTTAATTATGCCCGTTAAAGTTCACAGACTTTCTGTAAACATTTAATACCACTTTATAAGTATACGCTACATAAAAAATCTAGTCAAGTTTTTTAGTGATTACATGATGAGAGAGAGAGAGAGAGAGAGAGAGAGAGAGAGAGAGAGAGAGAGAGAGAGAGAGAGAAATAGCGAGGCTACAACGAGGTGCAGAATGTATAAAATCTTGTCAACAGCGCATTTCGCCAAGTGGATTTTCGAAACACCTGGCCACTCTTCAACCAGGAGAAGAGACGTAGTGGTTTTTAGTCGGTAAGAGTCTGACACTCCCACTTAGGATGAGAAAGAAGTCATTTGATGCTATATATATCGCCACTCAAAAAACTCAAAGTAAAATGTTATAGACTTCGGAAAAACATGAACTTTAAAATCGCTACCGCTCATAGCCTAATCCACACGCATTCCGGCTTGGCGCCTAAGGCTGTGTACAGATAACCACTTTATGTCCGTGCTACGTCCTTTATGTGCGTAGTTTGACTATTGCTTACAACGCTTACATTGATCGAGCGATAAGCGAAACTCCGCTTACAGGTAAGTTACCGCTTACCGCTTTATTTTATTGTAAGCACTTAGTTTCAAGTTATGGTGTTTTCTATGTCCTGGGTAATGGAGCTTGTATTTATTATGGGGGAGGCTACCTGTTACATTGTGTTGTATTGATTAGTGTGTGTCTATATATGGTGTTCAATTTTGTATACGATTGAATGTGTTAGTGAATTTATGTTCATACTATTTTGTACCATAACCTATTATATTTGGTATCTGTATGCCAGTCTTTCAGCCATTATACTGTGCCAATTGGGTGTTTATATTTATTGTTTAAATAGTTTGAATCAATGATCGACTTATTTGAGTTCGGTTCCGACAAAATATATCTATTATTTCTTAATTACATATCCGAACAAATCAATGAATATGTTAAAAAATAAAAGCAAATATAATTTAATTTATCATAAGTTATTGATAGCTACAAATTTGTAACGATGGAAAAAGGTTGTTCAGCTTTGTCTGTTATTTTTTGAAGACCCTTGTATACCAATCTTAGCATGCAAATAAAGAATTTAAGTTTATGTTTGAGTTTTTAATATAATGTTAATAAAATATGTGTTTTAACTTCAATCCGTAGAAAGTAAATGATCAAATATTGTTCAGATCAAAAAACTGAAATTACAAACATAATTATAAGCATAAATTTTACTCAGTTACAAGTTTTTTTCTTTTTTTTTTAAATAAGCGCTGCCTTACCCTAGGATTTTATCCTGTGTCGTGGCTGCGTTTACAAACATACAATTTCACATGCACATGACACCCAGACCCGGAACAACAATTTGTGAATCACACAAAGAATTGTTCCGTGCGGGAATCGAAACCACGACACGTTGCACGGCAGCCAGTTGCCCAGCCACCGCGCCTTTCGTGCAGTTAAGTATAAGTAAGAAGTATACACTTATGTTATTCGAAAGCAACGAAACAAATGAAATCACACTTATTAGATCCATCATTTTATCTATTAGTGAAAGTGTAGGTGTAGGAGGTTGTATATAAATAAAACAGAAGAATATCGCCGTTTGAATGGAGATAAGCTATTATGATGACACTCCTCAAAGACATCCCACGCACTTTACGCTATGCGAAGCAGATATTCCGTTATTTCTATCGGTCGGTTAAAAATACGTGAGGTTAAGACAACCCTACGCATTACGCTTGGTACGCATCGAGGTTACACGCATCGCACGCAACTGTGGCAACCCTAGTTCATACTAAGTGCTTAGGTACACTATCGGGATGTTAAATATATTTTTATTATTAGTTACTTCGAAGACTGTGTTATACCCAGGCGTAAGGCGCATTGCGTTCGGCGCGCGCCTTAATGAGCCAATAGACCACCACAGGGAGTTAGTCAATAAGACCCTGAAACAATAGGGCGGGCGAACTCATTTGATGATTTTTCATGATGTGACGATGACATCGCATCTTCAGTCTACTTGCGACCACGTCAAGCCAAATAATTATTGACATACCTTGGTATTTCAATAATTATTTTTCGCGTTAGTCCCCGCGTAATTATATGTTGTAAATTCGATGATTTACCCTCACAAAATAAGGGTATGTTATAAAAATAATAAACATTTAAGTTAAATATGTAACACGATACTTGAGTAACCAGTCCAATTCTTTCTGTAGGTACCGACATGCGACTGAAGAACCTATAGAGAAAAATCAATAAAGCATTTATTTGGTTAAGTTATAAAAATGTTAAAAAGACAAATAAAATAATTAAAAATTACTCAATCTTTATCTGTAGTCGACTCCTCTGTGTTTTCTTCAATATTTCCATGAATAAGAAATGAAGGCAATTGCGCATCACATAATATTTATGTGCCCACTGCCGAGCAAAGATTTTGAGCATTGATTTTAAACTAATATTTAAATATGATAAGCAAGTTTCCTCACGACGTTTTATATACAGCTTAGAAACGCTAACCTTCATGTATGAGGCCTGCATTGTCCTTAATTCGAGTCAATATTAAAGCAATTTTAGGACGTAATAACTGAAATATTTCTTCCAAAACACAGAACAATGCGTCGACTATAAATCCTCAACTAATACCCAAGACTGTGGTCTTGTATTTCAGTTAAATTATTCATTAATCTGTACATACCTTAAGCGACGTCTGAAACCGTCCAGTGTAACTTGAACTTTTCATCTTTCAGGCGATGTTCCTTCCTATTGGCGGCTTGGAAGATCATAGTTGTTTGGTGGGTAGTGGAAGAGCCTTGTGATATAGGAGACGTATTCCTGGCACGGTTCTCAAGGAATCTGCAGATGGTCTAAATGAAAACTGTGTGGAGTGATGCAGAGGAATTTTTATTATTTCGTGTTATTGTTATTGTACTTACGTGTGTTTATGATTTAGTGTCTGAATGTTTTGCTTGTACGAACATAAGTTCTCAAACTATTTACTTCTTTATTTTTTAAAGAAGTAAAGAGTTTGAGACCGTCCCAATATTTTAAACTCATTTTTACGTCTAGTTTTATGACTTTAGACTTCATTTTGTCTTACTGCTTTCTCTATCTATATTTTCTTTATTATATATTTTCTTTGTTTTCTCGGCTAAACATATAGATATAATGATTTCCGCAACTCCGTAGTTATAATTTGTAAAAGAAACACTAAAACACAAAAAAAAACAACTATGGCGTATTACCAAATGTTATGCATTATTTTTGTGCTTGACACTTTTTGAATTGGTTTTATTGTTTTAGTGCAAATAGTTTTCATGACAACGAACTTTCTATAGACTTCAAACAGCATAAAAACATTACATTCAACGCAAAAATTCATTTGTACAAAACAATGATCTACTACGAGCGTAGCTGGCGTAGGCGTGACGTAACCAACATCGCTACGCCGTAGTACGCGCGTAGTTCTTTTTCTTTCGAATGTGGCTACGAAAGTACGGATAGCCCGTATCGATTCCCATTCACTTTCGAATTATTCGGGTTTGTAAAAATAAGAGAGTACCTACTACCTACCTATTGATTTACAAATTCCTGGTATTTAGAATAGAGTGAATGAATGGTGGTGTTCTTTACAGTTTTTTGTTAGGCTATTCATGTGCTCTGTGTACTTTTCAGTTTCTGACATATTTTTACAGGTTTTCTGTGTCATTGTATTGTGACACAATTTCGTCAAGTTGATTGCTTTTGCAAGAGTGGCTTTCAGACCTGTGAGTTTGTTTTTCTGGTGAACAGTACAGCAACACGATTAGTCACTTAATGATGTCAGTTGTAGTAATTTGTTACTACAACTCATTTTCCTGCAGATGTCGTTAGAATCGACCAAGAGCGCAAAGATTTAACAATCTTTGGACGCTTTATAAAAACGTGAACCTTCTGATCTGCAATCTTCTACCAGACTGTCAAATGTGGATTATGTCTTAAAGCTCTATCTTCTACTTCAGAGTGATTGGATTGAGTGAGTGAGTGATTGGATTCAGAGTATATGGATTTTTCTAAGGCATTCGACAGAGTTTGCCATAAACGTTTATTAGTGAAATTAGAATCTTATGGTATATATGGCGCTTTACTAGAATGGTTCGAGTCTTATTTAACAGGTAGAACTCAATATGTGGTGGTAAAGGGCTTTGAATCCAACACATACACAGTTCCATCGGGGGTGCCTCAAGGTTCTCATTTAGGCCCCTGGCTGTTTAATTTATTTATTAACGATATAGTAGCATGCGTAAAACATTGTAGTGCCTATCTTTTTGCCGATGACCTAAAGATATGTAAAACAATAAATGAACCTTCAGATTGCAATCTTCTTCAAAATGACTTAAATGCCTTAATGGATTGGTGCGCAGATAACGACATGATTTTTAACACTCAAAAATGTTACTCTATTACCTTTACCCGCAATCATAGTATTATTAAATTTCCATACCACATAAATGGCATAGTTCTTCAAGAAAGAACTGAATTGAGAGACTTAGGCATAATTCTAGATACGAAATTGACATTTGTGCCCCACATAGATAATATTATTAATAAATCATCCAGGATGTTGGGTTTTATCATTCGAAACTCTAAGTCATTTCGCAAATCCACTACAAAGATAGCCCTATACAATAGTTATGTTCGCAGTAACCTTGAATACTGTAGTGTAGTATGGTCGCCGCAGTACAATGTTCACCAACTTCGTATTGAACGAATTCAAAAGAGATTTTTGAGACACCTCGCATTTTCATCTAGGGTACATAAACAACTGGCTTCATACAAAGAGAAATTGACATATTTTAAGATGGATAGTTTGTTAACACGTAGACGTGTAATAGACTTAACTTTTCTTTATAAGCTTGTAAGATGCCATTTTAATTGTCCGCCACTTCTGAAAACTGTCAGTTTGCGTGTGCCAACACGAGTACCTAGACGAGCGACGCTTAAGGTCGGATTGTTGCGTCGGCCATGCGCTAGAACCAATTTGCGAGATTTTTCTGCTATGTCTCGACTGCCGAATTTATATAATGAAATTTGTGGAAGGGTCGATATCTTTGCTGATACGCTACCAAAATTTAAAAAGGCTGTGATGGGATTGTTGAGGGTCCAAACTTAGTGCTTAATTTGTCTCGATTGTTTTATTGTTATTTTTTACTTTAATTTTATTGTTCCGCATTATTGTAGTATTTTTTTCCCTTTTTTTAAATGTTTTTTCTAGTTTGTAATTGTAATTGTAATATACTAACTGTTGTCGTTACGTTACAGAGCATGTTGTGACACTTTAAAATGTTGTGCATTTGATTTTATTATTACTTAAGTTTTTAGATGTAAGTTTAAATGTAACAACTACTAGTTGTCCAAATAAATAAATAAATAAATAAATAAATATAAGGAGAGAAATCAACAGTACAACAGTGAGTTATCACATATTTTTAATATGATAGGCAGGTACTTTTTTTTGTGAGGGTAAAATCATCAAATGACTTTTCGTGCCCAGGGCCGGGCTGGAGGGAGTGTCAGACTCTTACTGATTAAAAACCCTCTGTTCCTTCTCCTGCTCTGCGCTCATTGCGCTTACCCCGCAACCCCATAGGCAGGTACTTACAGATGCTCCCAGAAAAAAATATTTGATATTTTTTAAATTCTATCTCTCTGTGTACCTCCTAATATACCAAATTAGGTAACCTAAAGTTTTACCCGCTTTTCAGCTCCAATCTATCATTTCTTCGATAAATAGACTAATCAATTAATATGTGTACTGCTAGAAACAGTACAGAAGCTTCATTTCTTGGATATTAAAAATTCCACCCCCTATTTAAGGGGAATTTGGACTAAGAAAGAGACAAAAAATCGACTTCTATATCCTTCTCCTGTTCCTAAGCTACATACCTATCAGTTTACACTTAAAATCAGTTCAGCCATACTTGGATTATACAAAGTTTAATTTGTTTAACTTGTGTTAAACAAATTAAACTTATTGGTATATTTGGTAAATAAACATACATATATATATATAAAACTAAAAACCAAATAATCTAGAAAACTAAAACCTGAACCCACATAAAACAGTATGTAAGCCTAAACTGGCTCCTTCGTGCCGCACCGTTAAGATAAACGAAAGGCTTAATCAGATTATGTTAATAATTCAACTTAGGTTGAGGGTTAATCCGCGCTAGATAACCGTGCCAGACGAACAGAGTGGAATATAAGATTTTATGAGTATGTTTCAGACCGGAGCGACCTTGATGACTAAGGACATTTTGTATTATATATTTTAAATTTAATATTATATTTCTTGAACATTTCTGCCAGATGTCTTGACACGCTTCTAAAAAGTACCATATTTTTTTTAAAATAACGTCACATTCTCGTCAATTTTTTTTTCAATAATTTATTCATACATATTCTATATTGGGTTTTTTTTTGTGAGGGGAAAATCATCAAATGACTTCTCCCGCCCAGGGCCGGGCAGGAGGGAGTGTCAGACTCTTACTGACTAAAAACCCCCCTGTTCCTTCTCCTGCTCTATGCCGAGGTCGCGGTACCTCATTGCGCTTACCCCGCAACCCCGGCTGAACATCAGCCCTTTAGGGCCCCGTCTGTGGTGGTCGAATGGCTCTTTGAGGCGCGCGCGGAACGCTACGCGCCGTACGCTCGGGCCTGGTTCTGGTCGGGCGGCGAGCTGCCCTTACTCGCCGACCGCAGGCCCGTACTTACGGTGGCCGGAGATCGTCCCTCGATCCCCGACGCCCGTAGTGTCGCCAGTTGCGGCTGCTGGGGCGTGAGGAGGAGGATTGCTCCCTCACGCGGGCCGCCTCTCTCTTTGCGAGCATGACTGCTTCACAAAAGGAGGAGACGGCGTCCCAGTTCCTCTCACTCCGCACCATGGCCTCGACTAAGGCCGGGCGCGAGAGGTCGCCGCCGCCGATCACTTCCCTGAGGATACGGCGGTGCTCAGCCCAGGCAGGGCATACCGCTACCGTATGCTCCACCGTATCCTCTAGGTGGTCCTCACAATGACGACACTCGGGCGTTTCCTCCCGCTGAATCCGAAACAGGAACCTACCGAAGCTGCCGTGCCCGGTAAGCACCTGCGTCAGACGGAAGGTGAGGACGCCGTGGCGTCTCTCAAGCCACTCCTCAAAGAGGGGTCTTACCGCTGCTATGGTAGCGTGCCCGGCCCTCGGTTGCGACAGTCGTTGTCTCCACTCTGCCATGAGATCTCGCCGGAGCTCATTCCGCCACGCACTTATTTGGCGCGGCAGAGGATCTTCGCCCCGGCGACGCGCGTCTGCGCGCAAACTGTAGACGCGCGCGAGCGCCTTCGCTTCTAGATCCCACGGCGGTGATCCGGCAAGGAGGTTCGCCGCCTCCCCGGAGATCGTGCGATACCCGCGGATTATTCGTATAGCCATGACCCTCTGGGACGCGACCAGCGTACGAGCCGGCCGCCGCTTCAAGTCCGGCGCCCACACAGGGGCACCGTAGAGGGCCATGGATCGCACAATCCCCATATACAACCTCCGGCAGGAGGCGTTTGGCCCCCCGAGGTTGGGAAGGAGCCGCTTGAGCGAGGCCCCAGACCGTTCCAACTTAGGGGCCAAACGACGAAAATGCTCCGTGAAGTTCCATCGGCTGTCGAGGACGAGACCCAGGTACTTCATCGCCGACTCGACGCCGATGGTAACTCCTCCTGCCGTATTCTATATTGGGTGGTATCTAAACTCGCCAAAGTAATTCGTTTTCTGTTTGTTCTCTTAAATTAATTAAACTATTATTAACTCTTCGGTATTTCCTACAGCTATGTATACATTGTTGCATGAAACGTTTTAGGATAAGAAAAGAACAATTTAACGCGAATAATAATTATTTGAATGCCTTGGTAGGCTCAAGGTCAAGGTCGAACCGTCAAGCCTACCAAGGTTTTAAAATTATTATTTTTCGCGTCAATACTCGCGTGAGTATATATTGTAAACATGAAACGCCAAAGTTTAAAAGTAAGTTTAAAAGAAAAAAATACTCCATCGAATAAATAACACTAAGAAACAATATTACTAAATACTAGATAATCGTAATACTGATTACTCCTGTCAAAATAAACTGACACGAGTAACCAGTTTATTAACGTGAGTCATTTATTTTCAATGAATTTAATGTCTCACGATATTTAATTCAATTATCAAAAATATTATTTTAGATTACAAGTGATATTATTAGGATGGGATGTAACTTATATAACGTAACATCCTATATTTATTTTTGTAACACCCTGTTGTGTTAGCTTCCTACCCATTCTTTTACACTATTGAAAGGTACCTTGCTCCATTCTAGACATCGTGCTTATATTACAATTATACTTTTCTCAATACGAAATAGTACCCGAAATGTTTTGTTCGGCAGTCAACTTTGCAACCGGGCTGGCGAATATGTTTGTTCTTAGTTTGATGTGATTTATATAAATGACATGATGGTGTATTGAACATTTGGTAAGATGGTCGTGTCTGTACTCGATGCGTTGTTTAGTGAGGGTTAGATAATTTGACATAATATTATATAAAAATATGGTATCTCATTTGCCAACAAACATGTTTTGCAAGAAGAGGTATCCTCGAAAAGTATGTAATAAAATAAGATTTGAAACATTGATGAGGTAAGTTCTTGTTTTAACAAATTCCCCTTTGCGTCTTACTGCAGTTAATAACACATGTCATTTCTACTGGGATTTGTTATAAAAACATTTAGTTTATATGAACTAACAACATTTACAATTCAGGATATTCAGACGAAAAACAAAAACACACACATACTCAGGAACCTTTCAAATAAGTCGTAGACAAAACAATAGCTGGGACAACAATCAGTATACAAGACAAACCATGGAGTTTGTCTTGTATCGCAGGTGCCCAACTAAACTGTACTGGCTTAAACTGGTTATAACAAGTTAAGGCTTCTAGGGGGTGCGGGCCCGGGGGCGGAGCGGGTTCTAACTAGATTCCTCCCAACTTTCTCGTGGCAGATAATGATCTTCGCTACGTGGGTGCCCGGACGGTGGCTGCAGAGTGGCGGTCTCAACGCTGCGGTTCAACCGCTCGTTTGTATGAGATTAAGTCGTGAAGTTTAGAGTAATGGCAAATGAAATGCTGTTAATGGAATAGGTGGTAGGATAGGATGGATCCTAGCACAAATGAGCTGAAATTATCTATCGACTGGCAAAAATGACGAAACTAATAAAAAAGTGATGGCTAAAGCGATACGGACTCCACAACAGATATATACAGAATCAGACAGACTACTTCTCTATTTTGACGTTTCAAAAGTACCTATTTATGGTTTAGTTTTAATAAATGATTTTGACTTTGACTTTGATCAATAATAATTGATATATTGAATAACTACTCTCTATAATTGGACATGATATTACAAAATCGTAAATCATTAGATACATAATGTCCGTGCTTATGTTCTTTCTTCCAGAACGAGTTAATTTATTTAGGTAAGATGTTTGTTATGATGTTTTGTTTTATAGAAGGCACCTTGCCTTCTATAAAACAAAACAAAATGCATCAATTTCCTTCAGACAGCAATGAAGACATTTGCTACGAAAATCGTAGCTCCGTAGAGCTAGCGTCGTAGCGGCGTAGACAAAGCGTAGGCGGTTTCTACGAGCATCGAGCTACAAGTAAATGGTTTGGTGTCAATTGAGAACGGTTATTTGTTGGTGAAACAACAGTTGACTGTCAGAATTACAACTGTAACATAGCCTTTTGACCGATGTATAGTGTAAAGGATCGTTTTAGTTTAAGTAAACTTTCATATATAAATAAAAAAAATGATTTCTTATTTAATTAGTGACGATTAGTGCATGATGTAAAATATAAGCGTATTAAATGTTGTACTGGGTACGAGTTAATTTTTCTTGAAACTAAGCAACTACATAAGTACACATGTCTGTCATTCCAAGAAATATTGGCCAGATTTTCTGTGTGGATTCATTTTCGTATGTTATATATGTACATATGCATTATTAGTGTCACATTTTACAGTAATTTAAAAATGAATTTCTAAATGAAATGAGTATAACAAATAAATTTAACAAAGGATTGTATAACTTGATTCCGGTACCACCAGACAGACGTCATCGCTTCATGGTGGATATCCCATCCACATATACGTTGCTCTTCAACTCCAGTTTTTTTACCACAAACGCTAACGCTTGGGATTCTTTACCAGAGTCCCCGAGGGGTAATATTTTTTCAAGGCAACAGGTTTCTGATAGGTAGACGTGCTCCATTATCGCCAACTTCCGGGCGAGAAATATGATAAACCCCGGACAATTTCATATAAATAAAAATGCTAACTATATACGTGCGTATATCAATACTCATCCTACACATAACACACACACATAGACAAAAGCGATCAACGAAACTATGAACGTGAATAGAGCGTACACCCGAAACTAAAAGGTTGCTCTTGTACGACAGCGAAATGTCTCGTATCCCAACGAATTTGCATATCTTCATCAGTGAAAATGCGGGGTGAAGATGATTTGGCGGAATCGTGCGGGTCATACCCGACCTTACCCCTTACCCCCCCTTTCATATCTCGGGGTAAACCCTCCGGGGGTAATAGCTTGAAGAGAGCACATGTCTTCGTACTTGCGTCCGTAAAGTAATTCGATTGCTTTGGGATAATTCGTTGAGAAGGGAATTGTCGCTATGATGTGGGTGTTGTCTGTATTGCCGGTGTCTGTGGCTAATTTATTCCATTTTATATTTTGAATGATATGTCACAGATAATTAAAGCTTGATGTGTGACATGGAATTGTTAATAAGACTTTTTTCGTTAACCGACCTAAGGTTTAAAATACTAGGCTAGCATTCTGTTCTGGGTCGTAGATATGTTTAAAAATGTATAACTAAATATGTATTTATTTATTTTTAACTATACACAACTATAATTATTATAGGAAGTTTAGGAAATATAAGTCAAGCAAATATTTCGACAAACTCGACATTTCGACTCAAACCTGGAAAAACATTTTGTGGATTACAGGAATAATATATTAAGCGCGGAAATCAAGATCCGTGATACGTTGCAGGGCAGCAACTGTTCTAATTCTGCAATTTAAACATTATGAAATAATACAATAAAAAGTATCTTTACAATACAATACACGTATGTATGTATTGGTATACCTATAATCAGGTAATTTATTAGGTTTTTTCGAATTGTAAAAATTCAACATTGTGGCAGAGTTTTTTTTTTCATGTTGATAATTAACATAGTGTTTGTTACACACAATGTTCCACATTATGTTAGTTTGAACCCCTATACTATTTAATTATACTTTAGCAGATTTATCCCAAAGATCTCAAAAGTTGATTGGAAGAGAATACCTTATATCAGTTAATTATTTTATTGTTTTTTTATACATAAAAAATTATATAACATACAAATAATGTACAGTCATGTATATACGAGTGTTGTGATGAATCCCTCCCAGGCTGTAGCTTGCCAACGATGGACGGATCGGAAACTTATGCAATATCTATGAGAAACTAGTTTCGACTCCAACTTACACGTGTATGGTTATTTGTATGGGATCTGTATTGATCTTTTATAACAAGCATGTTATAACAAGAATAAAGTCAAGTCTTACTAATATTATCAGGGTGGGATTAAGTCATTTGGTGATTTTTTTCTTCCCTCGAAAGAAAGGTGTTTTGATTGATGTTTTTATAACATGTTATAAGGAAAATAAAGTCTACTTTCGCATTTATAATATTTGTAAGTATAGATGTATGTTTGACGTGAAAACTACTGAACTGATTTGAAATGGAATTTGGTACGGAAATAGATTATGGTGTGAAATAACACATAGGCTACTTTTTACTCTACTACTGCGCGCAAAGTCGCTAGAAAAAGCTAATTTAAAAATATGAGCATAGTATTCGACTAGATGGTGGAGTATTTTATTGCCGGAGTGCGTGGTGATTGAATTGATATGGTTAACGACTTTTTTACTTTTGTCGATTTGGCATTTCATATTTAATTAGACATTGAAAACAAGATTCAAATAGGATACATTAATGTTAAGTTACTCATTGAATACTAGCGTAAAACAACCACAATTCCTAATACAATCGTTTTGGAAAACAATTTTCATACTTCGATATTTCGTTTCTATTAAAAACAACTAAGAACCCATCGATTCTATTTTGTTTACATCGCCGACGTGAGATAAAAAACATCGAGTGATTCAATATCTGTTCGCGCCCGGCTTGTTTACGATCGAGACAGACAGCAACAAGAACAAGAAAAATTATACCACTCGCGCCATCTAGCGTCGAGTAGCGGCAACTTGTTTTAATATAAAAAAATTGTTTATGATCGTTTTATAGATATATTTATAAGGTTTTATAGATATATTTATAAGGTTAAAAATGTGATTAAATTAAAGCTTAAAATATTCAATAGCTATTGAATATTTTAAGCTTTAATTTAATATATATTTTAAATATCAATGTAAATTTCGTGAAATTTTGCAAAACTTAAAAAAAAAAATGAAAAGTTGCAGAATGACCCATAAAATTACAATAAAAATGAAGTAAAGATTCAATTAAGGAGAAGAAAATATAAAATTTTGCAATATTGCCGCTTTTTTTATAAAAAAACATCAAAATTCAAACTTGTTATTTTTTTTAGTTTAGCTACTCGATAACAGATGGCGCAGTCACTCCAAAACAACGGCCGGTTCGTTGCACTTCGATGTGTTGAGAGCGTGAACCTTATTGGATTTTTTTGTCCAGTTAGAATTGTGGATCATAGTGTATAGAACTGTAAAAGTTTCTTATTGATGAAGCATATAACTTTTATGACAATGTGTTTCAATATAATTTTTATAAAGTTTTAACATTTTTTAACACTGTGGTGGATAAATTTTATTTTGTTTTACGAAACATGCTTACTGTTTGGCATAATATACGCGTTACTTTCAGTAATGAAGAGTTCAAAAAGATTATTACTTATTAGAGTTAAGTTTTTATAGACTTTATTATTTTATGATGGCACTGATCTCATAAAGTACTGGTTCGAATTAAATAATTATTTTTGTATTACATAATATATATTCGATTTGAAGTTCGATGCAGCGTGTGAAACTGGTATGGCCCATACTTATCAGATGACGAAAGCTAACACTTTTGTAAGAAAAAAATCTAGATAGATTATTATATAATGTAGCATACACTAAAATCACCAGCTTATAAGTGCCCACTGCTGAGCAAAGGCCTCTACTCACTCGGAAATAATATGCGCCATAATCACCACGCTTTCCAAGGCGGATAGGCCATTAATAGCTTAAATAATTAGGAACTAAAACACCGATTCCTAAAATCCAAATACGTAAATATTTCATAATACATATTAAGTAATTTTCCATATTCCGTCCATATAGAAAATTAGACTGACGATAAAACGGTCAAGTGTGAACCGTAATAGACCGGAATTGACGTCATTGTCGTTTATAATCAGATTAAGTGCATTGCAACGAGATGGAGGGGGAGTCACGAAGCTAGATATTGTTCAGCTCTCTGTCTATGTCCTAAGAATATATAGCGTGAATATATTGATATACAAATGGGGTGGGTTCGAGTTGTGTGTTTCATTGCGAAGATTTGGTTTTATATATGTTATTTAGACGCCACTGACATAATCAGCTCAGGTCGTTTTTATGACCAAGTAACAGAAAATATCGAAGGGAAATATTACTTTGGATTTTTGTAAAGAATTATAATATAAAAAGTTTTATTTGCCATTTACGAAGATGGAGATTAGACCTCCGGTAACCTCACACACACTCTGCGAAACACAACGCTGTGGTTATTTCACACCGGTTTTCTGTGAGACCGTGGTTTCACCGTGGTTTTATTGTATTGAAAAGTCGAAATCATATTTTATTTTTTAGAACCCCTAGTAATTTAATAATAATTCTTTACTACATGGTTTTCAAAGGATAAGAGGTGTGAACATTTTTATACACTTCTGCCCACACCTTAAGGAAATAAAAAGAGGAATATATCTCTACAATTAAAATCTTACTTTATTATTTTTAAATAAATTTCCATTGGTAAATACAAGTTCTGTGCACAGTTTACCAGCACAAAAGTAAAAGCACTTAAAAAAAATGCAGCCGACTTTTCCAATATTATTTCGAGAGTTAATTTTTTGTTTTTAACCGGACATTTTCGAGTAATTATCGAAATTAAACGTGGTAATTCCGGGAGAGGTGTTAAACGAACGGGGAAATAAGTGAATTGTTTATTTTTTTTTTAAATATGTTTATTCAAAAGTTTAAGTAAAAAGCCTGAGTTGATTGCCGTATAAATAAATAAATCCGTATCAATTTTATTCAGTTTTAATAAAGATGGAATTAAGCGCTGATTCTCAGCAATCGAACGTAATTTTTGGTTTTATTTTAATAATGTTCTGTTTTTACAACGAATTTTTCGTAAACTGTAACTTTTTTAAGCTCTGTAGTATTTTAACGTCTGCATAAGCAGAGGTATACACATCTATACTAATGTTATAAAGAGGTTAAATTTGTTATTTGTAAGTTTATATGTAATAAAAAATTTTTAGAACCGGTGGTCGGATTTCAAAAATCTTCACTGATAGATTGCTGTCCCTGAGTGCTAGAGGCTATAAAACATCACCATACGACCAATAGGAGTACTAGTTTTAAATATACTTAACACTCTATTTTGGGTGATATTATATGTATCTATTATGTATATACTTATATGTATCAGGTTTTCTATATCGTACGAGAACATCCTAATTTTACAAATTACTAAATTATAATTACAATTAGGTACTACTTATAAGTTGTTTTGATTACCGAGTTCAGTGGCGTGCTATTGGAGAGGCTTATGTCCAGCAGTGGACAGAAACCAAGCTGATTATGATGATGATGATGATGATGATAAGTAGTTGAGTAGTACGAGTATACTTTCTTTATCTAAACCAATTAATTAGAGAAGAATTATTTAGGTAGAATCATAAACAAAATATCAAAATATTTTATAGCTTGTAAATTAGACTTCAATACAGATATTATAAGACAGAGATTTACATAAATAGGTTTTATATTTTTGATTACCGTTATCGTATACGTTCTATAGTTGTTTTTTTTATGTAATTGGTCGGCAAACGTAACGCAATGGTAAGCAATCAGCGCCGCCCATGGACACCCGCAATGGAGGAGTTACGAGTGCGTTCCAACCTTTTAGGGATTAGGTATTTGGAGATTTAGGGATTGAGAAGGGATTGGGGGCTGGGAAGGATTGAGCCTCCGGTAACCTCACTCACACGGCGAAACACAACGCTGTGGTTGTTTCACGCCGGTCTTCTGTGAGGCCGTCGTATCACTCCGGTCGAGCCGGCCCATTTGTGCCGAAGCATGGCTCTCCCACACTTAACTCACTGTTTGGTTAAGTTGCTTTAAGTGATTTAAAAACTTTTAGACTAAAAATAAAAATGTAACCAAATGTCTTTTGTGTTTTTGTTTAAGTTTAAGTATGGGGAGACATGCTTTGGTAAGAATAGGCCGGCTCGATATGAATGTTTCTTTTTAAATAGGATTCTCATTCACTTACGTACCTACTACTATTATAATATAAATCTAAGTAAAGATAATGCCTTGTAATCCTTCATTTATAGGGAATTAACCTCATCATGTAAATAATATAATTATATCTATCTCAAAAAATCTAGCTACCAGAATTGCTTACCATCAGGGAATCTCATCTTTTGAATCAGCAATTTGCTACCTTATCACATGGGAAAGTAAGTGATTGAATTAAACTGCATATTACAGTACATAGGTAAACTTTGGTGCCTTTTATTTTGTATATGAGGAGTTTGGTTCTTTTGGTGCCTTCTCTCCTTGCATATGAGGGGTTTGGAGTAAACTTCGTGAAGATAATGTGAGTTGGAAGTTTTCAGTCTCCTTCCCTGTCTACTTCAAAAGTGTTTTATGTGTTGAACAAGTTTATATGACTAAATCTGTTTTATGGTCATAAATGGAATGGGGGTTGTGAGGTATTTTAGGTTATTCAAGGGATTATAGAAATCATTCAAGCCATGGATAGCCAAATAATTATAAATAAGTACATAATATGTTTTATGGTCATAAATGGAATGGGGATTGTGAGGTATTGTAGGTTCTTCAAGGGATTATAGAAACCATTCAAGCCATGGATAGCCAAAGGATTACAAATATATTACAAAATACTAAGTGATATGGGAGCCAATTTCTTACCTAATGGTAAGATATTCTGAAAAAGAACCAAAACAGATTCGAAATATGTTTGTGCTTATTTAAGTGTGGATAAATCGAATGCCAAGAGTATATTATTATAATTAATTTTCTATTGTTACCTTTAATCTTTTAAAATAATAATTATGTAGATTTAAATTTAATACTTAAATTTCAAAGTTATATGTAGTTTTATAAGTTAATAGTTGTATAAGTTAAACTCTAGCAGCAATAAAGACTCATTTTATTTTATTTATTTTTAAGTGTTTCCATGTGGTGGAGAACCATGTTTCGGAAAAAATGGACCAGCTCGACCAGAGGATAGCACGTCCTCAGAAAACAGTTTTGAAATAAAGCTCGCGTTGTTTTGTCATTGGTTGGTTGAGGCTGAGCCCTCTTTCCCCCCATGCCCAATCTCTAAACTCTTCAAGACTCAAATCCCTAATCGCAAAAAACCAGCACTTATAACTCTTATGGTGTTGTAGATGTCCCCGATTGCTTATCATAAGAGGATCCGTCTGTTCATAAGCCATTGAAAAAAATATATGTTTTTTTAATATTATGTTTAATCTATAGACTTATTTATTTATTTATTTAAACTTTATGCAACAAAACATTACATAGGTGGACTTAATGCCGTAGGCATTCTCACCAGTCAACCTTAGGGTGATGCAGAGAGAGTATGGTAGGTGCAACAAGAAGAGAACTTTGAGACGATAAATTAAGATTTAAAAAAACAACAAGAACTTAGGTACACGCCATAGTATATTATTGTCAAAAAGTAAAAAATATAGTTATCTAGCTATATAATGAATTATTGAATTCAGAGAACTTTGTTTTTTAATCTAGCGATTTCAATATTTGACTAAAATATAGATAGATAGGTACATACGTAATGTAGGTACATGTGATGAAAATATGACTGATTAATGTTTCAATAATGTTTTCATACATTTTATATTAACGTACAGATAGATATTATTTATCTTGGTAGTTTTTTTTCGGCACACGAGCAGACGTATTACCTGATGGTAAGCAATTAGATCGTAACGTATCAATCATCGCCACATTGGAGGATTTATGAGTACCTACCGACTATGTTGCCGACGTTTTGGGGATTAGGGTTTAGGATATTTAGGGATTGAAGGAGGGGAAGGCTGGGACTTCCGGTAAACTTACTCAAACAGCGAAACACAACGCTGTAGTTGTTTCACGCCGGTTTTCTGTGAGGGCGTGCTATCACTCCGGTCGAGCCGAGCCATTCGTGCCAAATCATGGCTCTCCCACACTAAAATTGACTTTGATTTGACTCTTATTACAGGTGACATTCCTGAAATAATACTTTTTTGTGAACTGTTTCTATTCTGGATCTTTCAGCTGTTTCTTTGTTTTAAAGATCAATTGACTGTTTCTTTGGTGAAATGGCTAGGTCTGGTTTTGTGTTTGGGAGTTTGTTCTAGAACTAGATTGTCCATACTGGATTTTTACATATGACGGATTTAGTACCTACGAGTTGTCCAAATATATTTTTTATCTTTTAGGCATATGTCACAAGTAAGAATTTATATCTTTAAACCTATATATAATTCTGCTGTACGTATTTATGTTCTCCGAAACGGCTTGACCGATTTAAATGAATTTTTTTGTATGCGTTTGAGTGGCACCCTGGATGGTTTAGATCAACCAATCATTAAAGCAGATGTGATCTCGGAAACGGCTCTAACGATTTCGCTGTTTGATATGTGGGGGGTTTTGGGGCGGGTCTGCATACTAAAGTCAAATAAATAAGTTATTTCAGTGATGGTAGATAGTTTTTGATGTCGTCAAAGACTGTACTTAATAAAGTTGTAGATAGATATTTTGTTGTGTGTCTTGGAATTTTGTTTTATTTTAGATATCCGAGCAGCAGTTCCATACATTAAATATTATTTTTAAAAATATTATTCCAAATTTTCTTTTGTTCATTATCTACAAAAAACGAAAAATTTGTAAGTTTATATGTAGGATTACTACATATAAACTTACAAATTTTACCTCTTTATAATATTTGTATAGATAAAATAATTATGATTAATACGTTGGGGAAAACGATTCTTCGCATTTTTTGTAGATATAAACAAAAAAAAACACATTATAGAAAAAAAATTAAATTTGGAATGATATGTTTTTAAATTTAAACTACTTATCAATGACACCTTAAACAGCCAGATATACAAACAGTATATGCAAAGAGATTTTATACCAAGTTTTTAATAGATAACATTAAGAATTAGTACCTAAGTATCTACTTAATTTTTTTTTATTTATAACGAAAACAAAATTAAAACCTGCGTCTATTTTCCCATATATTTGATAATGTACGAACGTTTGTGTCTATGAAGTCGGTTAAAAATACATAAGCCTGCTCTATGTATTTCTAAGTATTAATAATTTCATTGGAAAACATTATCCGAATACATTTCATTATTTATTATATTTGTTCAAATGCAAAACAAACCAGGTTATTTCAATGCTTCGCCTAGGTAGGTACTCACAAAATGAACTATGATTTTAAAATGCTTTGCAAAACTTTTTTTTTGAACTAATAAATAAGTATTGTTCAGTATTTCCACGAAACAAAATAAAAGCTGTATTATTTTAATACGGATGGTAACATGTAGAAGGGAGGTAGGTAGGTACAGATAATAAAAAAAAGGAATTTTGAAACTAACAATTACAATTTAGTTCTAATAAAGAAAAAAAGACTTTATGTAAAAAGTTTTTTTTTGGTAATTTTGATGGCATTAGCAATAAAATACTTGAAATCAACGAACGAATTAAGCCGAAATTAATACCAGTCTTGGTCCGCCGTCGGCCGGCATCATGGCTGCCGCTATCCATACCTCCCCCCGCGCCGTCTAACCCACCCCCCCGACCGCGTCCAGCTTTTTTGCGAGCGAGAGAGACCTTCCACTCCCGCTTTCATTCTAAAATATTTTCTGACCGACCCTAACGTTAGACTAAATTAAACTGTAATGGTGAGCACTAAGGTTGGTTTTAGGCTGCAGATTTAGCGTCAGTTACAACCTTCTCACCCCATCGGCGTCATATGAAAAGTGTGAAAAAGTGAGAGAGACGGATAGAGGCGGCCGTCTCGGGCGGGGCCCAAGTTTTCGTGAGTCATTCGTAGCTTAGATGTCGCACCGTTCGCACTATAGCGTTGTGTACGCGTTAAAGAGAGACAGAGGGATTTTTCACGTTTTCTTTTTTTATTTGGTCTTTATCTTTGAAGGGGAGAAAAACGTTGCGTTTGGGTGTAGTTTGGGTTGGGTTGGGGGGTTGACGGGGTGCGTGTAATGTTTTAGGGGTGGTTTATACCCGCGTCGTGCTATTCTATAGATAATGAATAGTGGTGTAGAATATTTAATCACGGTTTTGGAGTACTTAGTTGGAGCGCAGTAGAAATATGAGATAATTACTGACAAAAATCATTTTCGATTACGTTGATGGAAATAATGAGAGCCCTGATTGGCGCACGGGCTTGTTGCCTAATTAATTAGCTGGAAATTTTACTTGAAAACTAGTTTTATGGAAATTTAATATGGCCGCTGTTTGCACGTAGGTACCTTCCGAGCGGAAATATTGGAAAATCGGTTTACGATTTCATTGTTACGTTTTGAATAACATGGCGGCACGATTATATCGATTTGTGAGTTATGTTAGATTATATTGTACTCCAATAAAAATGCTAAAGAATATTAATTGTAGGTAGGTAAGTTCGTATCTGTGTATACATATTACAATTTAGAGATTATTTAGAACTGTTTAGGATAGATTCATAATGATTGTCGATACTTAGGTATACGGTAGTTTTTAACTAACTATTTAGTGGTATTCAATACTTTTTTGAAAATATCAAAAATGATACGTGTCTATGAATTTTGTATAAAACCGTACCTAACATATGACGTCACAAGGTTTTACGACAAAAACTTGTTAACCATACTTACACGTTAAGTATCTACCACCTAATATTAGTAAGTATTTCTATTGTCAAATCAACTAATGAAATCATATTTGAATAAGTATTTAATTTATATTCATAGTATTGAAAAGTCCTAATATTTTTTTAATTTAGACAAATATCTAGTTGCCTCATTATCAAAACAATAAAATAAAGTTCTCGTTTCCTCAGATTCATACTTTAATCACTTAGTTACCTTTTCACACGTTAAAATTATTCATAATCGTGACGATGGCATGTCAATAAAGTCATCATTACTACCTTAATATATGAATACATGTCAATGAAAAGATACTTCAAACCAATACTTTCAAATTTCCGATACGAAATGAAAACACTAAATATCTTTATTCCTACAACCTGTCATAAAAAGTCAGAATCCTTATTTATTATATTGTTATGTGATTTCGTCAGTCGATATGATATATAGATTCTGTAAACAATTATTTACTTAGGTACCTATATTAATTTATGATTTCAATTCATCAAATCCCAATCGAACGGCGGCGTCCGCGTGATATATGCGATTGCTTCACGAATTACCACGATTGAAAGGTGAATTTTCTTAAATATATCAGAACATACTTACACTCGGTTTCCGAAAGGCCAATCAATGTTAAAATCAATTTAATCCCTTGTCAAGTCATCTGATTGGTTGACTGAATTATCAACAACCAATCAGATGACTTGACAAGTCCTAGTTATTTGATTTTAACATTGATCGGGCTTTCGGAAACCGGGCATTAGTCTATTCATGTGAGTGAGGTAACCGGAGGTTCAATACTTCTATAAGGCTGATTCTCAAATGTCTTACCCACAAAGGCTCGGCTTGACTAGAGTGATGACACGGCCTCACAGAAAACCTTTGTCTCGCCCTGTGAGTTAGTTTACATAAGGCCGAATCCCTTGCTCCTAAGGCCCTTATCATCTCCCCAAACCATCAAAAATCCCTTGTAGGTAATGACACTAATATCCTTGCTGCCCCCCCCCCCCTCCCAAACCCAACCAAAAAAATCCCGTATAAGGCACTTAAACTTAAACCTTGAATAAAAAAAACAAAAGAGAAATCTTATTATAGGTAACCAAATCGCATAAACAAAAATACATTTTCGTTTAAACAACATTTATATACATAAATATCTAATGTAAATTGACCGGAGTGATATCACATCCTCATAAAAAACCGGCGTGAAACAACGTTACTGTCGTGATACGATGTTTTATTGAGGCTACATAGAAAACGATTTTCCAAGAATTCAAGTTTAGGAGGGTAGGGTAGTGCCGGTTTGATAGGAGTGATGAGAGGATACCCCCCTCATAGAAAGCTGGCTTGAATTCGCCACGTAACTGAGGTAACCGGAGAACCAAACCCACTACTGAGCAAAGGCCTCTTCTCACACGGAGAAGGTTTGAGCATTAAGCACCACGTTTGCTCAACCCGGATTGGTGATTTCAAACTTACCTATAATAAGAAATTATGAGTCCAGGTTTCCTCACGATATTTTCCTTTACCGTACTTCAGTGGTGTCTAAATAATCATAGAAAATACATGTCACTTAGAAAAAGTCACATTGGTACTTGCCAGGTTTCAAACCGTGCCCTTCACCACACCTTTCTCAATTCTATTAATCAACAAAACTCTAATCCTGAACATGTTGGAAAACACTTGTAACTCCTCTGGTGTTGCAGTTATCCATGAGAAGTGTTGATTGCTTACCATCAGACGATCCAACTCATCGTTTGTTAACCAAAAATTGTAAGTGTTACAATGTTTATAATTTGTAATTATTATACCTACATGCATGTAATATTTCATTTTCCCTATTACTTCAAAATGCAATTAGCTATAGTTAAATCAAATTTAATTTATCATTTGAATCACAATGATGATGATGATGATGATTTGAATCACGAAAGAAACAGAGTACCTACCTATTACTTACTTAATTAAATTCATTAGGTATTTGTCTTGCTAACTTCAATACATATTTCGGAATATCTAAAAAGGACAATTTGCTGTTAAATTTCATTAAAGTTTGATTATTTAATTATACCTAGTCCCGAAAGTACCCATTCTATGCTCAACATATATTATTATTAGAAAACCGTTAAGACTTAAAAGAAAGCAGCAAAAATATTACATTTTTGACTACAAGAATATTCTAAACAGTCAACTCATATCCCTAAAACGCGAACTAATACAATCTTCAAGAACAACACGCTACAAAATCCTTGCTCTAAAAATTATGCAAACTGTCAACAACGATATTTAATTGAAAACGCGAAACTGGATTTTTAAATGGTCACCTCGACGTAATTAATAGAATTCGTCAAACGGAACGCGCATCTTACGAGGGCTAACCGTGAGAACGCGAGGTTAAAGGTCATCTAACCTGTCTGCAGAAACATGACAATAGTGACCCCACAGAAAAGTCGAGACCTCTGACCCTACGTGTGCCGGATTAACATAAAGATGCTTTTTAAGGACCATTTTGACACAGTGGGATCGTCTCGGACCATAACAATGCATGGTCCAGTACATCTCGCGATCACAAGCCTTGAGAAGCGATTTGCATAAAGCGAAATTTTAGTAGCGAATTAAAAATTTAAATTTCTTGCAGCAAGCTAGGGTTAAGTCTGAGAAGATTTCGCTGTCTCGCCAGTTGGAAAGGATTATGAATATTTAGTTTTTAAAGCTGGTAAGACCGCTTAAGTTATGCCGGAGCCAGAATGAAACTGTCTTTAATATTTAATTAATAATTCTCAGTGGTTTTAAACTAGACTTAAGCTCGCTTTACATTCATGAAAACTTTTCTCTTTTGCGCCAGACATTGAATTATCCATGTTTACATTTCGGCTGGTATTTTAATGAAGAATGAAGGAATGTTAATTTGTTTTTGCACAAAAGGCAACCTAAAGTCAATAGTCATGGCTTCGCTCAGTCGTGTAACCCTGGTACATTTATCAAATTACTAAAATGAATGCTTTGGAAACTCAAAGTGGAATACAATAAATCGCACCCTAACTTATTCACGTAACTTTGTATAATTCAGTTAGCGCTGCGATACTTAAAAGTGCAAATGAAATGGCGGAAAAATGTTTTAAAAGTGCATTTATTTCGTGAATGAAAATAAAAATATGCACATCTCATTCGTAAACGCATACGGATCTCTCACCGCCCGTGAGAATTCTTGCTTCATTACCAATTCTAATGAGGTGGACAATGAGCGAAAACTAAGAACGTCCAAGATGACCCCTTTAGTGAGGTCAGTTGACCTCACCTGTTACTTGCATGCCTAATTTATCTATTACCATAACTATTGTGTTTACAGAAATAAATCTTTTCAGTTTCCAAAGAATTTCTCTCGCATTTTATTTGCATTAGAATGAATATTTTTGCTGGGTATTTTTTGGTCGTGTGAAATTTTTTAACGAATGTTTTCGGACGCGGCTGTTGATGGGTTGGGTAATTAAATTCGCTTTTTTTGTAGCAAAGAAGTTGTATCGCTTCTTCGCTATGATGGTAGTTATTCTAGTGTAGGTTGTAGTTGACTTTAGGTGTTGTTCATAGTGAAAATGTGACAAGTGAACTAACGATTTTTCGTGTTTTGTGTTGTGATTTGTGACAGTGTGTATATTAAGTGTTTATTTATTTGTATGTATAGTTGTTTATTTTCATAATTTAATATTACTTTAGAATTAGGTAACAGAAATCTTACTTTTTGGTATGGCACAATAGTGTAAGGGGACTAAATGCGTGCGTTAAAGTAATAACGCCGGTACAAATAGAATTTCTGAAAATAATAAATGTGAAAAAGAGAAGAGAAGAACATTTTCAGACTGAAGAGAATTGAATTTACCTACAACACTGAAGGTCAGTAATAAAAAATAACTTAAATAAATTAACATTGATGAGCCGTATGATTGGTATGGTTAAAAGAAAAGTGTGATCAACAAATTATTGTTTTGGATTTGGGTGGCTTGTGCACGTAAAATTGTATGTTTGTAAACGCACCCACGACACAGGGGAAACTGCAAGTGTGGGGCAAAGTTTAAATTAAAAAAAAAGTGTAAAATTTGAACGTTTCAACTGACTACATCTTTATAAAAATGAGTCGCTCAACAACGCCTGGACCATTTTTGCCAGTTCTTTTTTGATATACATAATCATTTATTACAAGCCACTCTTGCGCGGTTTCACTCGCTGATCGGCTCCATTTAATCTTTAATTGTAGCGTGATGTTTTATAGCCTATAGCACTCAGGAACATTGTAGCTATCTATCAGTGAAAGAATTTTGGCAATCCGACCAGCGGTTCCAAAGATTACCCCCTACATACAAACTTACAAATTTTACCTTTTTATAATATTAGTAGGTATAGGTATAGATTGTCAGGAGAAGGATCTTATCAAAGAAAATATTAGAAAAGTAGAAGAGAACACAGGGAAAAAGGTACCCTTTCGTTTCGTTGTAAGCGAGATAGTTGGAACGAGCGAAGCGGGGGCGGGCCGCTAGTCTTGATAAAAAATTAGGAAGGTAAATTGTTTTAATTTATTTTTCATCCTATTTACATGCTTATGAAGTAAACATATTTTTCAATGGTAATATTTAATGACTGTTACTTGACGTCGTATTGCGGATCAAGTGCAGTAATATACCATGACCTACGCCTCGAACAGGTAAAGGAACGGGAGTGTCAGACTCATAGTGACTATTAGTCAGACTCATAGTAACTATTAGTCATTATAAGTCTGACACTCTCTCTCGTCTCACTTGGGGCGAGAGAAGTCATGGGATGATTAAACCCTAAAAAACGGTTCTAAGTTAAATTCATTCCGGTCGAGCCGACCCATTCATGCCGAAGCATGGTTCTCCTACAACTTACTCAGTATAAAGATATATTCTTGTGAGAAAACTGAGTTACCTATTATTAATTAATTACTGGCCAGTCGGCTGCGGCTGTAGATGCAGTTAACACACACACAACAAGCACATTGTACTTTGATTTGGCCTAGTTAGAATACTGCAAATTATGTTAATTTATAATAAAATATAAGATAGTCACGTACTCAAGTAGGCCAGTCTTCGGTATAATATCGAGCTCGCGCAACATTTAACATTTTAACATTTTTTATAACATTTTTAATTAATTTCTTTTTATTTTAGTGCATTTTCGTATTAAAATACCTTTTTAAACATTAACATTTATTTTATTAACATCCAACATTAACTGTAAGGGTTCATGCCCTTACATTTTGGTCCTTCGAGCCGTTAAGTGTAAAATCAGTGCCGTGGTACGGTTTCACTCGCGGGAACATTTGAACATTAAACTCAGACATTAATCAGAACATTCAACAGAACATTACAAACAGTGTGATCAGTGATAATCAGTGAGAGTACACAGAACGAGGTGAAGTATAAGCAGCAGGCAGTAAGCAGCGAATCCGGTGAGCACGTTCCATATTACCTAAATTTCTAAAATTTTGGATTTGTGAACCGCGAAACAACAATGTCTTCTTACGATGCTTTACTTGACTCTCAATCGGACAATCTTAACGCTATTAAACGTATAAATGAAAACTTTAAGAAAGATAGTCCTACACGAAAAACCACTCTTGAGTATCACGATGAAAGACTTCAGAAGCTGGAGGAGTATTGGAGTGACTTTAAAAACAACGACATCCAATTAGCCTTATTTGAAGGCAAGAAGTCTGGACCTTATTATGAGAATCGCGTTTACGAGCGCTTGGAACAAATATACGAAGAGACGAAGAGTATGATAAATAAGTCGAAACAAAGATTATTGGCGAAAATCGAAGACGATAAATTTACTTCGTTTACTCAGTTGCAACAACAAGAAGAAAGGTCGAGTGCTCAAGAGGTGGTTAAAGAACAACGGGAACGAGAAGAGGTCACATATGATGTGAAGAACACGACGTCAAATGAAGAGTTAGTCGTTGATCAACGGACTAAAGATATGTTAAATGAGCAGCGGTCAAACATCAAGGCGTTTGAGCGAACAATACGTAACATGGACATTGAAAATTTGAAAGAAAAGTGGCAACTTGAAGATAAATTGAGGTCAGTTACGCAACGTTGGGAAAAAGTCGATACGACGTATTGGAAGCTGGATAACATATTAGTCAACATGCAAGCATTTGAAAGTGATTATAACAGACTAGAAAGGCTGTATGAATTCAGTAAGGAACAAATTAACAAGAAGATTTGGGAGAACAAACACCAGGAAAAATCCACGCCTCAAATTGAACTACCGATTTTCAGTGGCAGCTATGCCCAGTGGACAACATTTAAAGACTTGTTCGTGGAAATCGTGCATCGTAACACTTTTATTTCTAACGCTCAAAAAATGCAACATTTAAAGGCAAAGTTAAAGGGAGAGCCCGAGCGATTAATACAGCACATGAACATTAGTGCTGACAACTACGAAGCCAGTTGGCGGATTCTTCAGCAGAGGTACGACAATAAGAGACTGTTATTTACCTACCAAGCCAACATGTTACTGAGTCTACCCAGCATACAAACCCCAACGGCATCACTACTGAAAAGAATGCATGACACAACCATTGAGTGCCTTCAGGCTATTCAGAACCTGAAATATGATACTTCCAGTTGGGATCCTTTAGTGGTTCACATTTTAATGCAAAAGCTAGACGCAGACACATGCCAGTCCTTCAAAGAATCCATGGAAAAACCAAAGGAAATGCCATCATTAAACGAGTTACTGAAATTCATCGAAACAAAGTTTATGTCAATGGAATCGGGTGCAAATCCGAACCGCCCGCGGAACTCTAACAGTCAACAGCAAAACACTCAGCCGAAAACAGTACATAATGCAACATACAGCAAGCCTAAAGCGCAGCAACAGACCAGTCCAGGTGGAGCTAAGAACATGCCGAGAACATACCACAACAAACAAACATCTCATCATTCTTTTATAACTTGTCCTAAATGTAATAAGCAACACGGTCTCTATAATTGCAGAGAATTTTTAAGTATGTCACCAGACGAAAGGTTAAAAACCGCTAACAACCTACATGTATGTCTAAATTGCCTGTTTAGTCATAACGGCGAAAAATGCACGTCGGAAAAAAGGTGCAAGCACTGCGATGAGTCGCATAGCAGCATTTTACATGACGCGATTGGACTTGCGAAATCGAAAACTAACAGAGTTAATGTAGGTCAACAAGTAAACACGCATTTAGCTCATGACAACTCGAATGAGGTATTACTAGCCACTGCCCAGGTCAAGACAATAGCCAATGACGGAACTATTGTCATTTTACGCGCTTTATTGGACCAGGGCTCTCAGGTCAGCATCATTACAGAAAATGCTGCACAAAAATTGCAGTTAAAACGGGAAAGGATGAGCGCGGTGGTGTCAGGTGTTGGTGCTTCAGCCACCACCAACTGTAAAGGAGTGCTCCATCTCAAATGCCAAGCGATATACAACAATTTTAACATTAACATTAATGCGTTTATTATGAAGAAAATAACAAACAAACTGCCAAGTAAGACAATAAATAAAGATAGTTTTGAACATTTACAACATTTGCAACTCGCTGATCCAGATTTTAACATATCTCAGAATATAGATTTACTATTGGGAGCAGAGGTATATTCTGAAATATTGTTAGAGGGGCTACTAAAAACAAACACGTCATCCGTTATAGCACAACAAACACATTTAGGCTGGATAGTATGTGGTAATTACAAAACATTTAATTGCCATGTAATTGTCAACAACATTCAGGATCTTGCCCAATTCTGGGAACAGGAGTCTTTGCAAGAAGAGAAAGAAGATTTCGACCCAGACAACAAGTGCGAACAGCTGTACAAAGAGACAACAACGCGACTTCCTGATGGACGATACCAAGTTCGTCTCCCCCTCAAGGACAATTTTATTGAACAATTAGGAACATCGAAACCACAGGCCATCGCTCAATTTCAACAGCTAGAGCGAAGGATGGTTAAAAACTGTGCGTTTGCAAAGAATTATAAGGCCTTTATGGAAGAATATGAAGAAATGGGTCACATGGAGAAAGTCGTAAACAACACTGAGAACAACAACATGGAATATTATCTTCCACACCATGGGGTAGTGCGGCCAGGTGCTATCACAACGAAACTTAGAGTTGTGTTCAATGCATCGGCGAAAACAAGTTCAAAACGCAGTCTTAATGACTTAATGGAGGCAGGACCGAACCTACAAAAAGATATTTTTAGTATCTTGCTGAAATGGAGACAATACAAATATGTCTTAACATCAGACATTGAAAAAATGTATCGATTTATAATGGTGCATCCAAAACATCAACATTCGACATAGGTGGCAGTTGTTAGACAAAATGAAACAAGGGTTTTGGAGCAAATGGTCATCAGAATACCTGCAACAACTTCAAGTTCGTAGTAAATGGCTTAACAAAACAAATAATTTATCAATAGGGGATATTGTCTTAATTAAAGAAGACTGCCTTCCTCCTGCGAAATGGGCACTTGGCAGAATACAGGAAGTTCACCCTGGGAAGGACAATCTGGTCAGAGTAGTGACGTTAAAAACTAAAACAGGACTACTAACAAGACCAATAACAAAATTAGTGAAACTCCCAGTACCAAATTCTCCTATAGAAGTACCTGACACCACCACCTCCAATGACAAAAGCTGCAGTGAACCACAAAAGGCTGTAACAAATAATACTAAACAACGTTTTAAATCAAGCAAGATAAGTTCCAGCCTGCTATGTATCCTCGTAACATTGCTAACATTATTTCAGCCCACAAGGCAGAGCAGTGACGGCATAAACGTCACGCCGTTTGAACCAAATAGAGGGGTGTATTTTGACAAAATCGGCAATTTGCAAACCGTACATGATGACTGGAAGATAGTAACTTATTATAACATGACAACTTACTGGCAAGGCATGGAAAATATACATAGAGTTGTGAAACACCTAGGAGAAAGATGTGAGCAATTTGCTTACCAAACGCTGTGCAAAACAATTATGACTGAATTCGAACAGGAACTCAATGAACTAGATCATAACAACTACATGTTAGAAACTCATCATGGGCAAACCAGGGGGCGCGTTACCCGAGGCCTCGTCGATGGAGTAGGTTACCTTGCAAACAGCCTATTCGGCGTGCTAGATGAAAGGTTCGCAACACAATATAAAAAGGACATAGAAACATTACATAACAACAGAGACCATTTATTAAATCTGATCAAAAGTCAAACCTCAATAATTGAGGCACACAATAACATTTTAAAGAGAAACGAAGAAGCAATGAACTCTCAGTTCAATCTATTAGAGCAACACCTTAATGCAACAGAGAACTATCTAAAGAAATTGAACGAAGCTGTTCAACAAGACGAAGCGCTGAACTACTTTAACATCATGGCTCTGACAAGTTCAACAATTCTGTCCAAACTCCGCCACATACAACAGATGCTGTTAGACACAGCTATTAACATTCACCATGGTCATGTAGACACCAGACTTTTACCGCAGAACCAACTCTTTCAGGAGCTTAACATTATATCTGGACAATTGCCACAACAATTATCGCTACCCGTTGACAACATTCAAAACCAATTAGCCGATATTTACAAACTACTTGAAGTAAAATCTAGATTATTTGATAAGTATTTCATCATCGAAATAACATTACCACTAACGGGCGACACCCCATTCACTATATATAAAACAATTCCCATTCCTATGATCAAAAATAACAACCAGTCAATTACAATGAAAACTAACTCAGAATATGTTGCAGTAAATGTGAGAAAAGAGACATACATGCAGCTAACAAACAGTGACCTGGAACATTGTATTAAAATAGAACCAAGGACATATGTATGCTCACTGAACAAACCAACACGCAACATGCGAAATCATCAAATTCCATGCGAAATCGGCGCAATAACAAATATTACATTATCAAAATGTATCTACACATCCGAGTCGTGCAACAACAAATGGATAACATTACAAAAACCAAATACCTGGCTCTATGTCTGCTGCACGGATTGTCAACTGCAGATCATCTGTGAAGGTCGTATGACCACTAAGGCAATACGGTCAACGGGAATTTTAGAAGCCAAAAAAGGATGCATAATTAGAAATAATGAAGAAACATATTACACACAAGTTTATTACACGAACAAAATTTATGTCAACCCGGAAATACCATTGATAGACCTGGACATCAACAATTTAACATCGATACAACCGCTTGACTTATCAACAAGCCAACATAACACGCATTTTGTGAAAAACGATTATGAAAAACTTCATAATTCGTTAAAAGAATTAGAAGATCAGACCAAACAGACTGAAATGTCGCAACACGATGTCCATCAATACATCGTTTCGTACTCTACGATGGGACTTCTGATCCTGTCCATATTCGTCGCGGGAGGAGCCTACGTGTACTACAAACGCTGCGGCAAGCTCGCCGTCAGCGCCGCCGACACGCCAATCAGATCACCGCCCCAAAAACCACCAAGAGCTACAGCATCTACCTACGCGACACCTCATTCTTTTAACATATAACTTTATTTACATTTTTATAATTTTATTTACATTTTGTTTTACATGAATTTATTTACATTGATAGGATATTTTATAAGTTTTCTTAATTTTTTGCCCCGCCAAGATGTACGGTTAAGCAACCGCACATTGTACTTTGATTTGGCCTAGTTAGAATACTGCAAATTATGTTAATTTATAATAAAATATAAGATAGTCACGTACTCAAGTAGGCCAGTCTTCGGTATAATATCGAGCTCGCGCAACATTTAACATTTTAACATTTTTTATAACATTTTTAATTAATTTCTTTTTATTTTAGTGCATTTTCGTATTAAAATACCTTTTTAAACATTAACATTTATTTTATTAACATCCAACATTAACTGTAAGGGTTCATGCCCTTACAATAGCCAATAAACTATTTACGAGGGGGAGGTAACGGCGACTGCCATTACTGACATATTTGCTGCGTCCACGCTTTAGACCGCGTTCATAATACTCGGGATTCTAGTTTTAGTAATTTTTCTTTAGGTTTTTCTTACTAAAACCTTATTAGTAGTTAGTAAGGTTTATTTATGCCTCTTTATTAATAATATTATAAAGAGTAACAACGGTTTATTTGTGATTCCTTAATAATAATATTATCTATACAGAGGAAAGGTTTCATTTTTGTTTGAATAGGTTTCGAAAGTAATTGATCACTTTGATTTTTTTTACTACTTACTTACGATGAATAAGATAAGCTGTAAAATACGAGGTTAAAACTTCGCATACATTTTTGTGATCAAACAATGTAGGGATAAATACAGTAGGGTTTTACTTGGTCTGTGTCATCATAATGATCATCATCAACCTGTAAATGCCCACTCTTCCTCTTCTCACTAGCAGAAGGGTCAAGCATTTTATTCACCACGCTTGATCAAGGGGATTTCAAACTTTATACGTCTAAGATTTCTCACAATGTTGTCTTTCATCTTTTGTCAGTTGTGTCTAAAGAAACTTAGAAATTATATATGTATAAGTAGGAAAAAGTCACATTCAATGCGAAAGTAACTCTGTCTGTCTGCCTTTTCCTCACGCCTAAACTACTGAACCGATATCTGTGAAATTTGGTACAGACATAGTTTGGAACTCGAGAAACGACATAGGATAGTTTTTATACCAAAAATCTGTCGGAAGCCACTATTCCACGTGAAAGAAATCGCGGGCAAAAGCTAGTGTTAAATAATTATATATTAGAAGCTGCACCTCGTCCGCCGGGCTAGTGTGAACACAGCCTCCCTATTTATATCGGATTTGTCTCAATTTAAAGTTAATTGTTACGACAAAACGATTAGTTAGTGGCGTTTGCCATTCCTTTTCAATTATTCGGATATAATCGACGTGCGCGTTAATTTATTAGTTAGATAATTTGATTCTCGATACGTTTGCGACTCTAGCGATTATGTAGGTAGGCAGGTAGTACCTTCTTTTATTATTATCGAAGGTTTTTATTAGAACGTTTATTATGAAAATGAAGTCAAATATTCTTGGTGATACTAGTACTGTTACGAGTTTTTTTGCTTAGTGATCCCGTCAATAATAACGTTCTAAAAAACTGCGACAAAAACGAATTATTTTTTTTTTTCGAAAAAAACTGTGTTATTTTTGGTTGTTGAGTTTTAGGACATTTTGAAGAGATACTCATCTTAGTTTTTTCATTGGTTCGTAATTAAGTGAATTTAGATTTTTTTTCTTTTTTAAATGACTAGTCAAAGAGTTTTTATTTTGTGTTGCTGTTAATGTTATAAACATAGTTCAATTTTTATGTTGAAACTTTTATGATTTTTTATAATTGCGAAAATATGTTAGTTTTATTGTTTTTTTAATTTGTATCTACCTATTCAAGAAATATTTTTCAAATATAATTATGATTTCAAAAATATTATACCTAATGCATAATTTTTAATAATTCGGAGTACGGAAAGGGTAACTTTTATCGCGGGAATAATTGTAAGTAGAAACTAAAATGAATGTGCTTTTTAAGTATGTTTTTAAAATTTCCTTTTTACGTAGGTATTGTGTAGTATGAATTAATGCCCAGTCCGCCGTATTCAGAGCGCGGGCCAAATATTTGCGCTCACTAATCGCACTTCTAACGTCAATAGTTTGTGCGAAATATGCCAGACAGCGTACAGCCAATTTGTAACGCATCATACGATATCCATAATTTGCTATATTCATACCAAACAAATGAAATTAAACTTTATTTTTCGTACATTTAGATCGATTTTGAAGTACTTATGTAGCTTGTACAAACATTGATCATTCGAGATTGTTATAGAGACGAGTATTGTCTAGACAATCTGTGTAGTGAATCTGTAGTCACTGTTCTGAGGAGCGAGTTAATCTTAGCTGCAATCAATCGTGTCGATCGTACGTCCATCCGTCTCGGCCGCCGGCAGAGAACTGTCCCAGTGAACTGCACAAAGCGGCACAAGCAACATTTCTGAACGCAATCATTCTCCATTCAATATCCGAATTTGAAAAAAGAACTTGTAGTGATGTGACCTTGCTTTTCCTCGATTCGTTTTTCGTCCAGCACGCAGGCGCGGTGGTGTTCGGATCAATGCCGAAAAACGGGGGTTTGTGTCCCCCGCCGCGGGCCTGGCCGCAAAGTAAGCGGTTCGCGGCATCTGAAGGGTTAGGCCCGTTGGTCCTTGTTGCTAGGCGACGCCGCCTTCATGCGTGGGTCGATAAAGCCCGCGTTATAATTTTCTTAAATCGTAGGTGGGGGACTTTGTGGGGTTGATTCGGTTTAGATATCTTTGTTAGGTATGTTTGTATAACGAGGGCTTTATGTAATACTAAATGTTTGGGTAGATACACGTGTTACTCAGTAATCATTGTTAAAATCATAGATTTAAACTCGAACTCATATTTTTTCTAAAACAAATTCACATAATTTAGGAAGCACGACAGTTAACAAGAGTTTTACTGATACCCTGTCCATCTCGTTTATCTAGAAAACAGGAAAAAGTTTCATAGAACGTTAAACATAAATATAAGATAACTTAAGAATAACATTCTATCTCTACATAAACCAACAACATTACATATATTCTCAAGAAACCGCAACACTGATCTCGCAAAAAACAAATAAAAAAAAAAAATAGTCCGAGAGCGCGCTACATTTTTTCCAGCCACATCTAAATCCTTGACCGACACCCCAAGGAGGTTTAACCCGATCTTACCCCAGTTTCTTGTGCAGTAATCAAAGGTAGTGAAAGTGGCGCCTTGACCTAGTCGGTAATAGCTGTACAAACACGGCTTGCGTACGAGCGCCAGCGAGAGTGCTATTAGAACGTGTTAGACGAACCAGTACATTCATTGATGACAGCTATAACCTATATGTTGGTGAATCAATTCGGAGAGGGGTAATTATGTTGCGGTTTGTGGTGTTAGAACTATTTGTGGAAAGGGTATTTAGTAATAGTGAATGAAATGTTAGAAATTATTGATAAATGGTCGGCTAGTAAACTAATTTAGGTTTGGGGGTTGTTTGCGGTTGGTGTTAGAAAAGGGAGCGTGTACCGGTTTTGTTCTAATATTAAATGTTAGTGAGGTGTTGAATTTTAATTTGTTTGTTGGTTTTCTGAAGGAAGAGTAATATAATATCTCACTTTTTAAATAAACAATCAAAACAATCTTCGGATAAATTAAAAATGCTTTTTCAAATACAAGTTTTTCTCAGGTATGTAAATAAATCTCGGACTAAACACTTTGGAGATATATTATGAAAAGCATACTAAAGCCTAAGCCGAATATTTATGGTCATGCAAACTAAACTTGTATACAAAATTCAGCTCAATCGGTTGAAGATATCTGCTTCAAAATTTACTTGCAAAATTTCACTTCACAAACATACATACATACATACCCACACCTACATACCATTCAAATAGCCACAAGTCTTAAATAAACATAAATATTTTCAAGTTATCCGCTTTCCATTACAAGAAGTAACGGAAAAGCTACGGTTCAGAAAGCTAATAACTTTTTTAACTTACCATTTTTAATTTACCCTTTTATTTCTGGCATCTAAAGCCCACATAAATATATACTGTACCTAATAAGCAATAGAAGAACATAAAAATACTATAAATTTTATTTTCGTAATAATAATATAAACATGATATGAAAATAAACAAGCCTAGCTCCTAGCCTACAAGGCGAAACTCTAGTTCATAGGTAGTGTAGGTCAAATGTAGTGAAAGTGAAACTGTAATGCATTTACATACGCGTGTATATCGCAAGATTCAGGGCTACTGAGATACCTATGTCTAGTCTAGATTCTAGGTCATACAATGATAGATGGTTTGTGAAACATCTTGCAGATAAATGGTGTTGATTTCTCAGCGTAACGTGGTCGGATAGATTTGTTGTCTGAAATAAATTTTGGAACACACCATGTATACATATGTTTGTGATTTGAATTACTATGATAAAGGTTGTGATAAAGAGAGAATTGTGTAGAAAGTTTTTTGCGATATCAATAAATATTTAAATAAATTGATTTGGTTATACAATTTTATAGTTAATATTTACTAGCTGTACCAGCAGACTCCGTACGGCCTCAAATAGATATAACTAATATGTCATGGTTTAATTTCGGTTTTATTTATTTTATGACCTTATAATAAAACTTCCCTGTAAAACCAGGAATAATGTGATCTCGATATCCCATCATGCCATGTCAGTCCAGCCTTTCTCGAGTTTTAGCGACACATAGAAACAGCAATTCACGTTATATATATAAAAGATGTATTCACATTTGTTGAAGGAAAATTAAAAAATATTCCTGCTTTTACCTAATTTGATGCAGTTTAGGAAAGGAAACCAATCAAAAGTTTAAGTTTATTTTTGACAATTAATTCATATATACCTACTACTTTTAGACTCGATGTTCCATTTAATTCAATGTAATCATTATATTTTTTTTCTAATATTTGCAGTAATACAATATTTACGTGAACTAATTTCGTAATATTTACTTATACAAATTCTGTTACCGAAGCATATTTGATTCTCAAAACTAAGCCAGTGTTTCTATTAACCCCATACCGCTCGTCGGAACTCGCTTACAAACCAATCTAACCCTAATAGGTCAGGCCCTAAACCATAATAGGTATTACAATCCGTCGCGGTACAATACGACCCGTATACAGAACCTTTACAATGAATAAAAAGACGAACGTTTTTTTATTCACATAGATCTCGAATTTTTTAGTACGGGAAAATTGTACAGCGCCTCTAGCGGTCATTTACATTTACAACAAAATTTTTGCCTTCACGTAATTATCAGTCTGTAATTGCCGACTGCTGACCAAAGGTCTCTTCTTACACGGAGAAGGTTTGAGCATAGCATGTCTGCTCAAGGCGAATTGGCGATTTCAATCCTATAATTTTAAGTCGAGGTTACTTACGATGTTTTCCTTCACTGTATGTTTGTATATGGTGTCTTAATAGTCATAGAGACGACATGTAACTCGGAAAAAAACACTTTGGTACTTGCCAGGTTTCGAACTCCGCCATGCATGAGAAGCAGGCGCTTTAACAACCGCCACTAAGATGACTAGTACAAAAAATACGTAGTCGATATTGTGAGTAGTATCGATATGATACTGTTACTTTAGAGGTAAAACTCATAGTACAGGTATTTGAATACGTATCCCTAATATCTACAAATATCTGTACACGGAATTTGTCCACCTAAGGTACTAGTATTTACGTGTGCTAGTGTTTGTAGTGAAAGTGAGCCTTTATGTGACGTCACTTATGTCGACACGACACTATTAACTATGTAACGGCGTGTGAGATGTACGGTTAGACCGTTAGGTTCACACATTTCTGGTGTGACTCGTCGGAAATTTTTGTCGAAAATAATCTGTGATTATTTGTTTCTTTATTTCTTGATTGTAAAGAAAAAATATGGGGATAAATTTTAAGGATTTTTTTTATTAACTCAGATATAGTTTTTAATTTTAATGAGGTATATAGAAATCCCTTATAGGTACGTTAAGTAGCAAATAAATTTGCCTTCGAAAATATGTAGGTAAGTAACTATAAAACTGTAATAAGACTGCCTTGCTGCCTACTTGCACAGTGCTAGAACTGACAAAATAGAAAATCAATTGTGTAAATAATAAAACCTTTTCGGAATCGTAAATGAAACTACAATTTGCAATGAATTTTGTATGAGCCCGTTGTGACATCATTTTTAAGACAAATAATATTATATTAAATTAGCAAAAAACATTAAGTAAATAGCAAAATTAATTATTGCTGTTGCAATTTTAATTTTTCTTATTAATTGACGAAACTCCACAATAAAGGTATAACAATTATTCTTGTATCGTAATAGGTTCGTTAGGTAACCGGTTTAACATATACCATCACTTCATGTATCTACCATCTCTTTTACTCCCACACAAAGTTTTATTTTACATTAAAATAAATTTAGCAAAATTTCTAATCTTCTTTTTTGTCCAACGCTACAGCATATTCTAGGTATTCTCGTACGGGCCGGCGTAATGTGTATCGACAATGCCCCCCTCATTGAGCACAACACTACGGTTATAGTGGCAAGTTTATCGCTATCGATAGGTTTATTAATTACCTACAAATGGGTAGGTACAACAGTGTGGAACAGGTGTCAGTTGATTTGAATTAGATTCCTGCGGTTAGGTGGACAATCGGTTAGTTTGTTGCCGTTCTAAACAGGTGAATTGGTAATTAATTAATTTATTTAACAGTTTATTAATGTACCTATACGAAAGAAATGAAAAGAAAGTGCGTGTGTTCGGCTTCAGACATGTAGGCCAGGGACTATGTCTCTACCAAATTTCACACCAATAGATTCAGTAGTTTAGGCGTGAAGAAAAGACAGACAGACAAAGTTACTTTCGCATTTACAATATTTGGAATAGTTTTGAATAATAACTAGCTAATGTAAAGGTGAAACTTTACGTAAGCTATTCTCAGCTCGATTAGTTTCAAATCACAACGGGACTCTTATTCACCGGCGACCAACTCGTTGGCTATGCGGCGACACCGTAGTTCATTCACGTGAGTACCTAAGTCGTTATTTTCAATTAATTTAGTGTGTCTCACTATTCAAAAAATGTGAATAATGTCGACCAAAGATTTTGAACGATAAAATACCAGTTGTCTATTAAACCATGTCGAATCAAGCTTCAAATTAAACCTTACCTATATACAAACAGCTCAGCTTAGCAAGCAAAAACCTTTCTACTCCCCTAAGACAGGCCAACGCCCACATAATGGCCGATATTAGGCACCCATAGGGACCGTTAATATAATATTCGGAAGTATCATCAATCACTGAGCAAGGGCGGGTTAAGTCGACACATGTAAATTTTTCGCACAAATTATACGGAGCGGCGGTATCAAGGGTTGACCTGAACAAAATTTGTAGATGAATGTTACCAGTTAAAAATAATTCTGTGCTCATTTGGAGTGATTGTGTGAGGTGTAAGATGATAATGGAAGAATATGGTAGTTTTCAACTAGTCAAATTCAATACTTAATAACGAATTTAATACCAAATGTCAAAAACGAAACTTTTCTATGAAATTTGTTTGAAATATGACGTCATATAATTTCTGCGGCAAATAGCCTACTTATTTCTTAAAAATTAGTTAAAAAATATCTAAAACTTAGTGTATCGATCGATCGATGAATAAAAGTTTAGTTATTTTTCGATGTTTTCAGGATTGGCATTGGGTTTGGCAGGATTGGGCCGCCAATAACCTGACCCACTCGGCGAAACACAATGTTGTTTCACGACGGTTTTCTGTGAGGCCGTGGTATCACTCCTGCCGAGCCGACCCATTCGTGTCGCAGCTTGGCTCTCCCACACGTGTTAAATCTATTGATCTTTTTAGTAATTAAAGTAAAACAAATCGTTCTTAATGGCATGAAACCCTCACGGATCACTTATGTTACACTATATTGCTTTTAATTAATCCTATTCATTAAATCCCTTGCGCTATCACGCTGCAAAATTTACAGCTACAAAAGGGGAGAGTCGGGTCAAAAGTGACCTTTCCACAACTGATTACAGTAATTTCACAAGTATACATTTTACCTCCACGTACCCTTTACCCAAAAAAGGGGTTCGGTGAAAAAACAAAAAAAGGCCCAAAAAGATATTTCACTCCAAAGAGCCCCATTACATTGGTCTTGGTAAAAAAGCCTCCGTGCCAACGGCTCGCATCAATTAGTGGAGGAGGCGCGGGTAAACAGGCCCGGTTTAGGGGCAAATAATCGGCGCCTCATTTACGGAGCGATCCCAAATACCCACCTCCACCCACTGTTTACTAGTCATTAAGCACGAAGATACTTCGCCGAACATTATTTGGTGCTTAGCTATGAGGGATTTTAAATCGGCCATCTGCCCAATTAGTTACGATAAGGCAAGCGGACTGTTTACCAAAAAATCTCAAAAGGAACATTTTGTTATTTAGATACACTGATCTTGTACATACAGGACGTACATATAACACATAAAAGTGTTTTATAATAAAAACATTTGATGTTTAAAAAAAACGAAAGCAAAAAATTCTTTTCCACACGAAATCAACCCAAGAATGCGACGTTGGTACATAATAGCCACAGCGCCGTGTGGATTCCGCGCAACACTTAAAAATTACGTTACGTCCTCAATTTCCGCGGCATGTGCTCGACGCGCGTTATTTTTCTCGCGCCATTTACTCAGATGTCCGTCATAGCGGAGATTTTTCGCGCCACAGTACAGGGGAACAGGAGCCAAGTGCTAAAATGCAAATCACGAGTATTAATATTAATATGGACGGAGAGATGAATTCTCTTAGCTCGTATTTATGCATGGCTACTTTAGGCTTTCATGGGATACGAAATCTCTTGAATATTTTTGGCTAGTGACGGTTGAGACAGCGAGGATTCTAATTTGAAGTTAGGGTAGAATAAATTAGTGTACGTTTTGTTTTGTACTGGACGGGTTTCTGTTTCATTTACATTCATTTTTTAAAGACCACATTCTGTGACTAAAGAAGGGATTAACTCATAAAAGAGTTATTTTTATGAAAAAGTAGAATTTCATCCTGAATTATCTGAGCAAGTTATTATAATCTGGGTAATATTTCTGTCCGCATAAAACCTACTTAATTTCCCCAAGCTCTGAACGCTATCCGTGTTATTCCAGACCCTTTCCCGTCCATTTAGCCCGGGAAGATGCACGCACCAGATAGTGACGCCGTAATGGCTGACGTTAAATGCCTTCAATGGCGTCGTTAGGGTTAAAATTAAAAATGACCGTGATGCAGCGCTTTCTTTTTTGTTTCGAAGGGACGAAGCCGATTTTTGTTGAAAGAATATTTCGAAGGGACGGCCGTTATGACCCTGGGAGGTGTGGGAGGGTTATTATATTAGAGGGTGAGGTCTGAAGGGAACAGTAGCTGACGATGTCGGCCCATAATGAGTTCCTTTTATATTTTTTAATCATGTTTTTTTACCTTGTCTCTAGCCGCAGAAATTTTAACTCTTTTGTGTGGGCGTGGTAAAAAAAAATGTTAATTAACTTAATTATTTTATTTTGTAAGCCGCTAGGAAACAAAATTAGGTTGTATACTTTGACATTGACGCAAACGTATTCAATTAGTTGTTTGTAATCTAGATGTAGAATAAAGGGTCAAACTAAAAAAGAATACGACACTCAATTCATCTAGATTATATTAATTTCATTCTAAATTTCACAAAAGCAAGGTATAAAATAAAAGAACACTTTCGAGGATTAAACGTATACATAATCAACTGTTTTTTGGGGCTTTAATAAAAATTAAGCGCTAAGAGTTGCTGTATATTTTTATTTATCGAGTGTTGGTCCAAAGAATATTTTTTGGCGGCGCTGCGGAGGCCGCTAAGCTCTTTACCGCTAAACAAAACTGGGCAATTTAGTCTGTCGCACCGCACCTGTTAATTAGTATTTTAATTAAAATTAATAGGCGATTACTCCGTACAATTTTCAAGGAGATAAACTTTTAATAGGTCGTTTAGCTTGTTTTGTTAACGGGTTACATTATTACAGAGTTTTTGGTACAGCTTTTTTATTGTTTTCGAAAGTGTTAGTAAATAGATTGATCGATTTTTTCTGTTGCGTTTTGGAAATTATGGAATTTGTTTTTACATGATTTTTGAGCGAATTGTCTTCCTTTACTATTAGGGTTTCATTCTTTTATTAATTCTTGTTTGGATATTTTAAAAACAATTGAAAGTTAGCGTGTAGGTTCGGTTTGGTAAAAAGAAGCAGCACTACAAACATGGATAAGTCCCCAAAAGAATACGACCAAAGAGTTTGATACAAGCGAAAATCCCTTTCTAACCTGAGGCAATTCCCTTCACTAGTTGTCTTATTAACCCTTTAAAACACAATCGGTTTTGCGGTCGCATCGAACCCGCGTCGGTTGGCCAAAAAAGCCAAAATTCTCACGCGTGAAAGTGTCATTCTTCTTTTACCTTTTTCCCAATGGCTATCGACGAACCGCCTTTCGATTTCATTACGGACGTCCGACGTTTTTTATTTTTAAATCACGGTGTGCTCCACGCGGCTCACTTTTTTATTTCCCCCGAAGTTTCGTCTGTATTTTTTTCCACGGTCTCGTTTCCCGTTTTTTATGCACGCGCCCCGCAAACAATGCCATCGCGGCCACCGAATTAACTCCCGACTTTTTGCCTTTTGGCGCCAATAAAAATATTTTAATTCGACGCAAGCGTGTTAATTAATAATTAATATTTTTCGACGGCCAGCCGTTTAATGGCATCGTTTAACACGTGTTCCGATGCGATTGTTTTTTCGCGCATCGTTTTCATGAATGGAATGATGACGTAATAGGATAATGTCAGTGGCAATTTTACGTTTTTATTGGACTGCGTGTTGTTGATTTTTTTTTCGGTTACGAGCGCTCGGTCAATGGGCCGAGTGCATCGTGTTTTAATTTTCAATGTCATTATCACTTTCACAATGAGTACCTACTCATATCTTTATTACGTACGCTTGTGTGTGTGATATCAACATGTTGTTTTTATTTTAATGACGAGTTGATTCTTTGAACATATTTTTGTGTACGATCCTTTCTTCGACATCAAAAGGGTAGTTAAAAGGGTCGATCTTAAACTGATTTCTAACCCTTGGTGAGCGGAACTGGTCAATTGTGAACACGTTATGGTGACGAGGTGACAGCGCCGGTCACAGGTCACACGCTTGACCTTTGAATACGTTTGATTTGGTTTGGTTATTTTTGACACGTGCTGCAGCGCTAGGGTTAGATGCGTGTATGTGTTGGAACTAGTTGCGATATCGTTCAGTGGGACATTTATGGGCCGCCTTGTCCGGTGTAAACACACGTTTCTACTAAAGTTTTCAAATTTATTTTTTTCATAAAAATATATAAAGTTTGTTATTAAAATGATAAAAATATTATAGCATATGGACGCATTGCGGTAGCTAAATCGTAATATTGTGTCTGAATTTATATTCTTTATGTATTGTAGGGTTTTTTTTTCAAAAAATATGTAGGTACTGCAGGCTTAACAGTAATTATAACAATGTAATTAACATATTATTAGTTTTATATAGATATGATTAACTAAATACATACGTATTGGGTTAGACCCTTCAATAGCTTGGCGTAGAAAGAAACGCGCGAAAGTATCGTTTACTTTTTCTGTGTCAAAGTCGTCAGTTTGGCTATTTAATAAGAATATTTAATCAATACGATAGCAGATATTCTAATGAATTGTCTTTTTTGAAACTTTTACTCTATTTCTCTTCATTTGACAAAAGTTCTTTCAAAAAGACATAAAAATGGCGACATTGTAAGTAAGCGACAAACTGTGAGTTTTTACCCAGTTTTCTAACAGGGAAAGAGAAGAATAGAGAAGAACTAGAAGAGAGAGACCTTGTATATGGCTTCGCAGATTTCTAACTTACAAAATTCCAAAAAGAGTGTCTTTTAGTGTTGCGTGTGCTCACGGGCGGCGCTGATCGCGTGTCATTAGATAGAACAAAATAAATCCTCACAATAATGTTATTAATATACTCTTGTATTAAAGTAAAAAAAATCTTAAGTGCACCCGTGCAAAGTCGAAATTGCCTTCTAGTCATCGATTTACTCGCACTTTTTTGTTTTTTCTTTCCTGGCTTCTTGTACAATGTCTGAATAGGCGCTACTACCTAATACAATTTAAATATAGAACGTGATTTTATTAAACATAAGTTTATCGGCTACTTATATAAAGGTACGCGCAAAGGTCGCGGTATCGATGGTGTGGTTCTTTCCTCAAAAGACCACTACAGAATGAACTTGCACGGTTCTTTCACATTATGTTATTTTTACATTGTCTGGACTTGAAAAGAGACTGACCTCTGAGTTTGTTTCGGCATTTCTTCTCAGAGTAATCAGATAGGAAATGCCGGCTTCATCTGGTTTTTCACATATAAATTGACGTGTTAAAGTGCAGTTTTGTGGCCTATTTGCAAAAATAAATTCATTGTTTCATTGTTTCATTGATGCTCGCACGGAACAACTCTTAATGTGATCCACAAATTGTTGTTTCGACTCTGCTTATGATGTGTTTGAGAAATTGTATGTTTGTAAACGCACACACGACACAGGAGAAAATCCTAGTGCGGGGCAACAGTTTTTTAAAACAGAAGAAATAAATATTATGCTCTAAGACTTAGGTATATTTTAGTTCAGTCAGGGTTGCCGGGTATGCGTTATAATGTACCGTAGTCTCTAGCTTTAGCAGGAGAAGGAACAGGATGGTGTTGAAGACAGTAAGAGTCTTGGTGTCTCCCAATGTGAGAGAAGTAATTTAATCATCATTCATCATCAGCCTATAAATGCCCACTGCTAAGCAAAGGCGTCTTCTCATACGGAGAAGGTTAGAGCATTAATCACCACGCTTGCTCAAAGCGGGTTGGCGATTTCAAACTTATAATTAGAAATTATAAGTCCAGGTTTCCTCACGACGACGGTTTACCTTCACCGTTTGTCAGTGGTTTAAATAATCATAGCAAGTAGGTACATAAAACTCGGAAAAAATCACATTGGTACTTGCCAGGTTTCGAACCCACACCCTTATGCATGAGAAGCGGGCTGCTTAACCTCCGGGCCACCACGATATATTTTTTTTTTTGAGTTTAAGTAATATAATGATTATTTATTAAAAAATCGTACATAAGATAGTATCTTCCAACAATATCACCCACACGTTCATTTAGAAAGCCCTGCCATGTATCCGCAAAAGATTGTGTACACACAGCGAGGGCTGCCACTCGCCATTTCTCACAATTATCTACGGCTCAGCAGCCCTACAGTGAGGGCTAGCTCGCGAGGGCCGCTTCTCTATCGACCACCTTTTACGACGTAAACACACGTTTTTACTAAGGTTGCCAAAGTTTTATCACTACATTGTATAAAACAAGGACGCTTTCTCTGTATCCCTATGTAACTATTAATCTTAAAAATTACACAGGATTTGATTTTTGTAATATATAGAGTGATTGAAGAGGAAGTTTTATGATAGTAATATGTTTAATAACAATTATTTAATAGACGAGAAGTTTAGTATCAGCCTAGCACCCGAGCGAAGCCGGGGCGGATTGACTTTTTATAAAAATAATTGTTAACTATTTTTTTTCAAGCTACAATAATTATCATATTATACATATGTATTTAAAATCAGTTTTGACTCTAAACATCTTTATACTATCCAATTACAAATGAATTGATAGTCTGCTTCTTAAAATGAAAACATTCTTTTACTCTGATCTAAATATAAGAAGGAGATAGTCCTTAAAACTCAATAGAAAACTTCACATCACAGCGTTTTGTTACACAAAAATTATAAACAAACTCTTGGTCAACAAAAACGAAGTGTTCTATTTACAAAATCCTTACATTTATCAGGTTTAAAACTAAACACTTTGAGCGCTGCTGTCCCGCAAGGGTAGACCGGGGATGTAAGGGACAAATCGCTGCTGCCCGCGGCGAGGCACGCAGACCCGTTTGCAAGACGCACCCTCGTAATCCCCTCTCTACCCTAACACCCGCACCCACCCTCATTACATACAAGGATAGTTAAAATTGCCCCCTTCTCCCCTCGCTTTGCGAATACCAAGGTTTTATGTCTTTAATAAAACGAGGTGGAGCGCTTAAATTCGAGTGTATCGCTTACATACCTACTTGAGTTCATAATATTTTAGCTTGAGTACTTAAAATTAAAAGATCATCTGTTTAAGGGTTATTTAGATAGAAGTTCTGTGTAATGTTTTTTTGTTGTAGTGTTATATGTATGTATACACAAATTAAATTTTAATAAATATGAAAAAAATCATTTTAATTTCTATCTGACTGGTAAGGTCCTAATTAACGTAACACACAACGAAAAATCCCTAAGCGAGCGTCACGTCGCGTTAAAATATGAGCCAACTTAACGACGTCACCCTTTGAGAATTTAATAAAATTTCCGACCGAAAACCTGCTCCAATTTCAAAGCTACAGATAAGTCTCCCCGAAGGGAGAAGACCACAACCATCCGACCCAACAAATACGGCCTTTCTCCCCCTAAACACCCCCTGGATTACGTAGGTACGGAAGATAGTTAAAACCCACCCTGTATAAATTTCGCCCGTCAATAAAAGGGCTTTGTCCCTTAGAATAAAGGGATGTTTTGTTATCTTGAGTATTGGCTAATTTGACAATAACAAAAGGGTTTTCCGTTTCGGGAATTGTGCTCAGATGATAATCAACTTTTTTTGTATGTTTATGTGAAAGGATTTTGCTCGCAATTTCGTTGGGCAGGGAGGATTTTCGACTAATATGTTTTTAGGTAAAATTTTCTCGTCCTTTCTACTTTTTTGTGAGGGCATTTGAACGCGTAAAGTTACATGTTACAGTTTGGTAACTCGCTCGTTTCTAGGAACTATGTTTATTAAATGGCTTTCGTTACAAACGGCTCCTGAATTGTTTTTTTTTGTTTTATGCTTGTAAGTCAATGTGTTTAGTGAGAGTTTCTATTCAATCTCATGTAATGAAAACACTGATGGCGCTAGCTTTATTTTGATGTTTGTTTTTTAAAGTTCTATATTATATTTTTATATGGACGAGGGTTTTTAGCAAAGCATGATTGAATGCATAGATACAAAGTCGTCATCCCTTAATATTTTTTTATATATGTCGTGGGTGTGTTTGCTTACAATGTAGGTTTTTTATAATAACTAGAATGACAATTTGTTGATCACACAAAGAGTTGTTCCGTACAAGAATCGAAACTGATACGCGCTGCTCGGTTACCCAGGCACGGCGTCAACTTTGCAGTCAGTTTGTACCTCTTTCACTTAAAACTGACAGACAGACTGGAATAACACTGGAAGGCATTTCATACAGCAGGCGAAGTCGGAAGCTGAAGCCAGTAGTTTACCATATAAAGTACTATGTCAAGTATACAAAGAAATATTACATAACCAAAGTGTGCTTTGCCTATAAGTTTTGTTTATGTTTATTTGTTATAAAAAAGGTAGATTACAAAATGTATAATATCTTAAGTCTAAGGCAAAGTACAATGTTTAACATCAACCTGAACTAGGTGCAAACCTGTGTTTCAGGTAAAAAAGTGCTGACATACTTCTACTACAATATTATTGCTTATCAAACTAAACTTATGAAATATAACAATTAATTTAAATAATTAGTATCTAAGTGTTACAGGTGCGCGTGTAAAATTACATAAACAGACGTCAGCTATTATTATATTATTTGCAAACCTCAAGTAATTCCTCAGTTTGTTCATATGTTAGGGTGTGTATATAATCAGTTAATACTTTTTTACAGCGATAATGGTTAAGGCTATAAATACTTAATTGTCTATTTATTCTATTGTACAAAAATGGGCCTAGGAAAATGAAGAATCTTTTTATAAAGGCGTGTTTTGACACTGATGTTGAATTGCAAACTATGTCATTCCGTCTTTTGTTAGTAAAATGATTAGTATTTAAGGTGAGTAATGAGTGCTGTTTACGTATTAATTGTACTATGTAAATTTGGCGAACAGTTAATACATTGCAGGTTTTATATAGAATTGATGTAGGGAAAAGAAAAGGAAGGGTAAATGCTACTTTAAGGATAGCCCTCTGAGCACGTTCTAGAGGTAGAATAACCGTTTTTGATGCACCGCCCCATGAAGTGATACAATACTGTATAATAGACTGACATAAGGCTTGGTACACTTGCGTGATTAATTTCATGTCGCCGATGTATCTAATTTTTTTGAAAACGTGCATCAGCTTTCTGACTCGTGATACCAGATTGCTAATGTGCTGTTTGAAGCAAAGAGTTTCATCGAGTGTGATGCCGAGATATCTGATAGATGTAGTTTTTAGGATACAAGGACAGTTACATGTACCCGCCAGTTTATTTATACATTTATGTGCAAATAATTCAGGTATAATGGTGGAATCTGGTATCTTACGCATAGAAAATTGAATAAATTTTGTTTTGTCTGCATTTAATGTTAGTAGGTTAGAACAAAGCCAACTATTAACTGAGTTAAAGGCCAATTGAGCGTTACTGTATAATTCAGAGTTATTATTGGACGAAAAAATTAGAGCAGTGTCATCGGCGTATGATATTAGTTTCCCATAATGCATTTTAAGATTACACAGATCGTTGATGTATACTAAGAATAGAGTAGGACCTAGTATACTCCCTTGAGGCACTCCATACCTAGTGTTTTTCTGAAATGAACTTAATACATTATCTATTTTAACACATTGATAACGGTCATCGAGATAATCAGCAAAAAGTTTGAGCTGCGTGCCTCTGACACCTATGCATTCCAGCTTCTTTAGAAGCAGTGGAATAGACACAGTATCAAAAGCTTTGGCAAGATCAATAAAGATATATAAGTAGATTGAGAATGACCTACCTAGATGATAACATAGTCTATTTAAATATAAAAACATTCCTAGATATAGCATTGCATTTAAAAACTACGACTTCATTATAAGCATCAGCCTATTAGTGTCCATTGCGGACCAAAGGCCTTCTCACACAGAAAAGGGTTTGAGCATTTAGCACCATCCTTAATCAAGGCAGATTGGCAATTTCAGGTTTTTTTAGTCTAGGTTTTTTTTTCCTTTACCGTAATATGTCTAAATAATCTTGCTTGTCAAATGAAACTTTTACAAAATCAAATCACATAAAAGTTTTTCTTCATACAATGATTTTTCTACTTCTACCGAATTTTTCAAATGAAAAAGTAACAGTAGCTATTCTCTATATATATCCATTTAGCCAGACGCTCTTCTGCAGCAGTCCTTTCCAATTTAACTAAGGTTCACAAAAGTGCAAAGCGCATCAAGTGTTATGGAGCCGGTCGAGAGCCAAACTTCCGTAGACTCAACACTTTGCCAGCGATTCCATTGATTTCTTGTTCCTTTTAGAGTCTATTGTGTGGAGTATTTTATGGTCTTCTGTGATAGTAGGACGACTCTATTGACTTTTGTTTATATGGATTTTGTTTTTGTTTTATATTTGAAAGTGAAGGTTATTTTTTTGCGAATGTATATTGTAGTTTGTGTGTGATAGTGTTTTGTTTCGAGTTTATTTTTTTGAAAAATGAGCCACAATTTTTTTAAATTAAAAATTTTACGTATTCTATAATACGACCTTTTTAAATTACTGAAGTTTCTTAACGACTTGATTATTCAATATTGAAGTAAAATTCGTATTTTTAAGTGAGTAGATCAAATTCAATGATGATATTTTTTTTATTATGTGCACCAGTAGTAGACATTTGTGGTTATCTTAAATTATTGCACTTACAAGAACAAGTATATGAAATATTACAAAAGTTAAATATCAATTACCTATTACTTATACGATAATTTGCGATCTTACTGAGAAACAAAAAAATACAAAATTATAACAAATACAAGATCAAAGTTCGTTCATTTTATTTTCAATATTTTCAAAAACCTTCAATTTTTCACTCAACCCTTACCTACTGGGTTCTGGTTTTTGACGTGCAACGGGTTGTTACAGCTCATTGGGTCTACAACGCCCTCCGTTGGCAATTAGATACCCTCAATTTAGCCATAAGCTATGGTTACAGAATATAATTGCCATATAATATGCCTTATTTGAAACCTCATTTACTGTTAAGATAGACATTTTTCGATAAAAAGTATCCAGATTGGAGGTTTTAAAACACCCAAAATAGTATCAGTTCATGATATAGTTACTGGTCAATTCTGATACTAAATTTGTCCATAATTTAATAGATGTTATTATACATAAAAACCTAACTCTAAAATCACTGTTTCTATTAAAAAAAATATCACCGAAATCAGTTGCGTAGTTTAAAAGATTTAAGTATACGTAGGAATATAGGGTCAGAGGATAAGACTTTGTTTTATACTATGCGGTGATAAGTGATGATTATTTATTACTTAAAAAAACAAAACTAAAATAATTATAAAATTTTGATAAACGATTCCACCCTGACACACAAATTCAAAACAATATTAATATCTACATACAAACTGGAACCTTCAAAAATGTAGCCCCAAAAAACCCGTCATAACATCAAAAACAAAGACAGAATCAGATCACACCGCTCCAACGGACGCTCTCCCGATAGTTTACAAACGCTAGTGTGGACTTCTTTTTTCTTTGGCCGTCGGGGGTCAAGTGCGAGCATTTGACCCCAGCCTTTGACCGTGTTGAAATGTTGATCAATATTGACCGGCTCTGACGTGAGAGCTCGTCTTTTTGCAATAAGCAAGCTTTGAGTGCCATTACGAATGATACTTGTTGGTCCATATGTGACGTTTTCGGTGTTATTGGAGTGTGTGTGTATGGTCGTTTTGTTAGTAGTAGTTTGGGGTCTTATACAGGCTGTTGTTTTGTAAGGAGGTTATATTTTAATAGTGTCAAAATAAAAAGTAAACAGTCGTGGCCCCGAAGTTAAGGCGCCCGCTTCTCATACAGAGGGTGCGGGTTCGAAACCTGGCAAGTACCAATGTGACTTTTCCAAGTTATATGTACTTTCTATGATTATTTATATACCACTGAAGATACGATGAACGAAAATATAAGTATGAAATCGTATAGTATATATATAAGTATATGGGGTAAATCGGCAAACAAGCAGGCGGATTATCTGATGGTAAGCAATTGGCGCCGACCATGGACAGCACAACACCAAATTGCAGTTACGAGTGCATTGTCGGCCTATTGGTGATAAAGGGTTTCGGATAATTAAGGATTGGGAAGGAATCGGAGATTGGGCCTCCGGTAATCGTACTCACACGGCGAAACACAACGCTTGCCTTGAGCAAGCGTGGTGATTAATGCTCAATCCTTCTCCGTGTGAGATGAGGCTTTTGCTCAGCAGTAGGCACTTAATAATGTAATTCTGATGATGTGAGTGTCAAAATATTGTCCTCTTTGAAAAATTATCTTATATCATTGTTAGTGTTTTGTTCTAATAATTTTGATTGCGAACTTTTTTCACGCTACGCCTTGCTACTGGTGTTATTTTCTCTATATCACTCCACATACTAAGTTTCCAAAATAAATATTTAGTTGTACCGGTTTATCTTAAAACATATGAACATGTATATATAAGACAAATTAATTAATTATACGGGCACACCGTCCAGGTCAAATTGGACGCACTTGAGAAGGGTTGGCACCTGACATCTTCGATAACACTCACCTTCGTGACAGCCCTAATCATACCTTGGTAGATTGTTATGTATAGCTGGATTGAGAGAGCCTACAAATTAAGGTAAAGCCACGTAAACAGGTTCCTAAGAAAAAGAAAATTAATGTGAAAAATTTGAAGAAATAGTAGTAACTATAGAAAAATCTTTGGTGGGCTTTTGAGCCATCTCTTCAAGCACTCTATATAGTAAAAAAAAAACTGTATCAAAATCCGTTGTGTAGTTTTAAATATTAAAGCATACATAGGGACGACAGTGAAAGCGACTTTGTTCTATAGGTGTCAAGAATGCTTCGGCACGGATGGGTTGGCTCGACCGTAGTGATACCACGGTCTGACAGAAAACCGGCGTGAAACAACTACAGCGTTGTGTTTCGCCGTGTGAGTGAGGTTACCGGAGGCCCAATCCTTGCCCCTGACGTATCCCTAACCAAACCTTAAATATCCGCAACCCTTATCCCCAAAAGGCCGGCAACGCACTCGTAACAACTTTAGTGTTTCGGGTGTCCATGGGTGGCGCCGAATGCTTACCATCAGGTAATCGGTCAGTCAGCTCGTTTGTCGACTTATCCTATAAAAAAAAGGTATTATACTTACAGTGATATTTCAATTCAGTAAATAATCTGTAAAAATAAGTGTCTAATATGTTGGTTCAAAGATCTCTCATTTAAAATACATAATACATATATGTAGACCCTATATACTTATACATCAAAATACGGGTCGGGTATTAAATAAACAAAGTTTTTGTAGAAATCCTGTGAGTTAAAACATCAAACAGTTTAGGAGGGATGTTCGGTCCGGGATCCGTATAGACGACAGCAACTCAACCTATACCTTCCTGCCACATCTCTTGTTCAAGTTTAAACTTTATACTTTAAGTGTAAAGTCGAAATTTTAATGAAGATAATGTGGGTAGGTTATTCTGCTGGGGTCGGAACATTTGCCTAGATTACAACTGCCGTGGGTAAAGGATTGGCGTGGTTCGTATCTTGATCAACCGATATTAAAACGGTATGGAAACGTTATAATATTTTAAACAGAATATTATGTAGTATGTGAAGTTTATTTTATTGTCGAAGTCCTACACAGCTTTAGGACTAGTATGTGTTATTACTGAAATCAAAAATTCTTCAATTAGGCAAGGCATTATACATTCAAGGCAGACAACTCTTCTTGCACAGCTGTAGCAATAGCTGCTTACTTGCTTCTTGCTCGGAAACGGTTCAAGGCTCCAATAATTTTTATATAGCTAGAATATTCCTGAATGCAATAAGCTATAAAAATTACGCTACGATTAAATGGAGCTGAGCAGCTGGTGAAACTGCGCGAAACTAGGCTTGAATAACATACTAAACATTGTTTGGTAGAAAGCAATTCTGTAATCGTTTTAGTTTTCGTTTGTTAAATCATATGTTTTCTTATAATAATACCATGCAAATACAGATAAGGGTCTTGATACAAACAGCTACTATGTTCCAAACACACACACACAACGATACCACATCGCCCCTCGTAATAACGAACCAAAAAACTGGGTCGAGTTAAATCTTCTCTGTTTTTCGAGCTATTTTTCTCAAGGGCCGGCTCAGGGGGGTGAGTTATCGCACGGCCCAGGGGGTGGAAAAGGGTCCAAGGGGGGATGCCCTAATTTTTTACGCAGAGGTTAGTTGAAAAGAGGTTGGGTCCCTATATAATGGTATTATCTGTATTCGGGATCTCATTGACGTCAATTGACTTGTACGTGTTTTTCCAGGTTTTTTGAGATAAAAACAATTGGTTTTACGTTGCGAAAATTTATTTCAAACAATTCTTTAAAGTCAGACGTGAATATTAGACGCCATCTTTGTTTTTAGATTGCGTTCATTATTTAAAATATAGAACGCTGTTTTCAAATTTGTTTTGAAGTATCGTGGTTCTATCTAAATCATCACAATTTAAAAAAAACGTAAGTATTATTATGCATTCAAAATAGTGTTTTGTGAGAACATTTCAAATTTAAACTAGTTTAGGTAATATGAATTAACACCATGATTAAAGACTCTCTAAGTATATACGTATAAGATTGTTGGAGAGTCAGCTTAATGTAAAATTAATACAGCAAAAACGATAAATCACGAACACCACATGGTACACGAGCCGGTCATAAATTACGAAGATTTAATTAATATAACCGAACGAAATCTTACGGGCGGCCATTTTGGAAACCCTTATCCCACCCTCCTGTTCGAAACAGACGATTACGCCTCGGCCACCTACTTTTTTAATCCTTCAAATAAATGGCACATGACAAACGTCTATAATGCTTAAACGTAGGGTCCGTGCGTTCTATTTTCGAATTTTGCGCGCGCAATACTAACTTTGTCTCTTCCCTACCCCTGTCCTTTCGCGGGCATAATTAGGGACGTACCCTGCGAGATGAGATTTGGTTGAAGTTTAAATTGATTCAATCGAGTACCGATGTTTCGCTCGAGAGGTTTCAGCGTGCGTATGTTTTTTTTTTTCTTTTTTTTTAATGTTTACATGGGACAAGGAATTAATTAGGGGCCGGATTGACATAGCGTTCGATTAGCTTTTAGGGTTTTTGGATTGACTTGGAAAAAAGAAAAAAAAAATCTATCAATAAAATTCTTGACGGTTATTTCATTTGTATGGGTTGTGTAAATAATAAATAATGTCTAACTAGGTTAACCCTTGCGAGTTTAAAGCGAGGGTTCCGTACAATGGATACAAACGGGGTCGCCTTCAACTATATTTAATAGGAAGTCTGTCGGTGACAATATGACTTGGCATACAGCTTGCTATTCTCAGACTAACATTCGTGTATTAGTCAGGCAGTTAAACAACTTTAGTAGTGTACTATTGTTTTATATTCCTTTATATTATGATTCGTTTCTTTTGCAATGTACTTTAACGGCACTTAAAAAAGTAGGGCTGATTAATTTCATAAAATGTTAACGTCTGGTTTTTGTGTAAGTACATTATTATACCTATGTAGGGTTGACTGCAAAGTTTTGAACAATTTTCGTTATTTTTAGAGTAAATTAAATAAATGTTTCTTTTTCCGAATTAAATTTATCTTTATAAATGTGTAAAATTTAACACATAAATCATAACAAAGTGAGATGATGATGATGATGATCTAAGAAAATTCGAGTGTTTATAACGAGTGCTAACTTTTTTTTTCTGTCAAAAATTAAACCAAATTAAACTAAATTGCCCAATGTTGTGAGACTAGCCAATTGTCTATGGGAAGAGAAATTCACACTAGCGACATCTGTTCACCAAGAAGACCATAGTCCCTATTAGAATCCTACATAAGTAAAGTTTAAGCAAACATACAAACCTTCTAGGACACATTCTTAATTACTTTTTTGATACACGTTTTATTTTTTTTATACCACAGTCTGGAGCAGTAGAGGGAACGGGGTGTTTTAAGTCAGTAAGAGTCTGACACTCTCTCTCGAGCGAGACTAGTCATTTTGATGATTGTCCATCCAGAAAAGACGGACACATTTTCTATGTACTCTAACATTCGATAAAACAAATATACATGAGGCCATGAGACGAATAAATTGAATACAACAAAACAAAACACGGATAATAAATCTTGGAACGCTTCGAACACATTCCTCGCTTTTGTTGAGGGTACATTCACAGTACATAGAGGATAGATTACTGCAGAAGCTAGACTAGCACTCAACAGTATTAGATAATTAAGCGCACAGCTGCGTCTTACACTCATCCATCAGCCCTGTTTTTACCCCACCACCAGCGGACGATGGCCGCATTTAGTCTGAACACGGAGTATACATAGACTGGAGTCTCCAGTAGCCTTAGATAGTTAAATTTCTTTTTTATTTTTTATTTTTTTAAACCGTGCCCACATTAGTATTTTCTACTGTGTCATGGGTGCGTTTACAAACAAAAAATAACACACACACATCACACCCAGACTCAGAAGATTGTAGAAAATTTGTAGATCACACAGTGGCAGCGCGTTGCCCAACCACCGCGCCAACCGTGCAGTCAATGAAAGAAAGAACGCAGAAAAGAACAGACTACGACACATGTGTAGTGATGTAGTGAATTTGTGCGTTTGTAAAAGCAATCCACTTTTTATTTAATCTTAAATTTAAAACTTTATCTTGTTGTGTGTTTAAAAAATGCGTCGTAATTGGTGAGTTAATGTTTTGGGCCAACCCATTTCACTTGTGATAACGGAGAAAGTCTACGAACATCTATACTAATATTATAAAGAGGTAAAATTTGTAAGTTTGTATGTTTGTAAGTTTGTATGAGAGGGGTAATCCTTGTAATCGCTGGTCGGATAGCCAAAATTCTTTCACTGATAGATAGCTACAATATTCCTAAGTGCTATAGGCTATAAAGCATCACGCTACGATTAAATGGAGATGAGAAGCGGGTGAAATCGCGCGAGAGTAGCTATATTCCATACGTAAGTATGATAATAATCTAAATACCTTACTGTAATTAATTTTACAATATATTAAGAAGTAAATATATAAGACTATACGTTTCTTGACTCGTTGTTGCGAGTAGAGTTAATATCGAACTTCAGAATTCATTTCTCTGTGAAGTTTAGTCTCTGTATTGTAATTACTCATGTGCCAGTAGCTCCCAAGCGCAGCGGTGAAGCAATCGTATTTCATTCTAGACAAGTGGTGTTCTTCATTGAAGAACACACTAATATAACTCTTATTGTATATTTATTTTGTTTTAAATTAGAATAGTGCGTCGTACTAGAATAATTTTTACCCGATAATTAAAATCAGTGAAAATGATTTATGTTATTTCATTTTGATATTTAAACGAAAGACTGGATTTATATAAAGAAAAAAACAATAGTAGTTTTATTAATATATTAATGGGATTTTAAAAAGAATTACTTTCCCGTTTTTTCATTACGTAAATCTATTCTAAATTGAGTAAATACCGAAAAAACAGTCAAGTTAGGTACTCAAACCATTTTCACAAAACAGCACCTACCAGTCAAGGAAAATCTTATGAAATCATATATTATATCTATTAAAACTAAACCGGATACATTTGCGTATTTAACCGGTTCGTCTACGGTTAACTAGAGCCGGGCCGGATAAATAATTTAACTCTGAACTCTCCGCCATTTCCCAGCGGAACAAAAGCTTGCTTTAGAATTATATATGAGTGGAGCTTAAAGTTTAGAAGCTCGATGTGCAAGTCTAAAAGCTTAGGTCCTCCTGTAGATACCAAATATTATAGATGCGACGTTAATTCCAATTCTTTTGTAATTATTTCATAAAATAGGTGAGGTTAAGTAAAGAGAGGTAAGGGTCTTAATTGTTAGAGATTACCTATTTCTTGATTGTCTAATTGCAAATTAATTTGTTAATTACCTTAGGGAAGTGGGTTATCGAAATATATTATTTTCAAATTGATCTGCAACTACATACATTTATAAGCTTTTAAAGTCAAACTTGAAGATCAAATTAAAACAAAATAGACCATATAGTACCTTTTTGAAACCTCAAAATAGAATATTAAAAAAAAACGTTTCATAATACAACGATGTCCTTCTGTATCGTTGGTGCGTCTACAAACATATAAATTTACATACACATAACATCCAGACTCGAAACAACAATATGTGGATCACACAAACTGTTGTTCCTGAATGGTCATATTGCACAGCAGCCAGTTGCCCAGCCACTGCACCTGTACTGTGCAGTCAATCATAGTCTGTCAGTCTGTTCCTGAGTGAATCCTAGATGTTTTTTTAAATAGATTAAAACGTCTTCAACATGTTAGTGTCCATTCTGCTATAACGCATTCATGCTTAAAATAGGAATTTAGTTGTTTAAATAAATCGACTAAAAAAAAGCAAAACGAATATTTTATTATCACTTTAATTGTCAGATCATTGCTCTCTTTCTAACAAGCAATCTATACATGAAAAACAGAATAAAAACCAGTTAAAAAGATCCCTGTCTAAACACTTCTTTGGTCTATGGAGGGGTCTAGTCAGCACAACATTAGTGGACAGCCGCGGCCCGCCTGTCAGGAGCTAAACGCGCTCTAAATGTGAATCACTACTTGTCCGATCTCAAATAGACGCCTTCTAGCAGGCAAACGTTAATACTTTAGCACAGAACAACTATAAAATGTTTACTCGAAATACTAGCACTGAAGTGAAATGTACTGAGAGATATTTTTGTTGAACGAGTTCGTATTTATGTAGCTAGATAGATATATTATGTAGGTGAGTTTGTATTGTGTATATTGTTACTAGCTTTTGTCCGCGACTTTTTTCGCGTGGAATAGTGACCTTCTGCAGATTTTTGGTTAAGAAATTATCCTATGTTCTTTCTCGAGTTCAAAACTATGTTTGTATCAAATTTCACACAAATAGATTCAGTAGTTTACGCATGAAGATGAAACAGACAGACAGGCAGACCAATATTCGTTTGGATGTTCTTTTTTCGCATTTCATGTATCTTGTGATAATGAGTACTGTGGTTGTATAGTTAGAGATATTTTAAGTCGCGTATTGATAACATGGGTAATCACGCTTTTGTAATGAGGGCCTCATTTGCCAGGGTTGCAAGCTCAATCATTTACAGCGGCCAAGATCGAGCCAAGGAGAAGGAACGGGATAGTTTATAGTAAGTAAGAGTCTGAATTTCCCTCTCACATTACCTAGGGCGATAGAACTCATAGGAAGAATTTCCTCTCTGAAAAAAGAAGCCTAATATGACAGAGACCTATCAATAATGATCTTTGATGACCCAGAATTTTGTGAACTGTGATCTTTAACTGTCCACCATGTCCGAAACTATGACACTGGTCTTCATTTCTCATTCCAGGATTCATCTATCAGAGTTGCTGATAATGACGAGATGATAATGAAGACGTGTCATTCCTTCTTAATCATAATAGGGAATAAGAAATCTACGTTGAAAGGTCTTAAAAGATTGTACCGAACACAGTATGTTTACATACATATTTCATGAAAAAAACTGCACTGCTAAAGCGTGTTTTTTTTTAAAAGCGACGTCCAAGTTGGCCAAGATAAGAATTTATGTCGGCTCCGTAATAACCTAATCCGTTAAATAACAGCGTTAGAGCAAAGACTTGGAACATACCTCGTACTCGTATCTGGATTTACTTAGGGCTGACTAACGCGAGTTTTTCTTAAAGAAAATAATTGTTTTTTACTAAAAATCTTTGTTTAAAATATCTGTCTTTTTATATGATATTATTGTTTATACGATTATATATCCAATAAGTACCGTAACAGCCTGTTGGGGATAAGGAATTTTTAGGATAGTGGATGGGAGACGGAATTAAGGATTGGTACTCAGGTTATCTTAAACTCACAGCGACATATAATGCCAATTTTGTGTGAGATGTTATTCTTACTCCGGTTGATAAATATTAGTGCCGTAAAATCCCTCCCCGCCCACACATTTAGTCATTCTGTTAATCTGAACTATGTCATTTTATGGCAATTTTCTCAATACTTTTCGATAGATAAGAATCTGGAATGGGTTCCTTATTTCTATACTTAATATTATAAAGAAGTAAAATTTGTAAGTTTGTATGTTTGTAAGTTTGTATGTAGGGGGTAATCTTTGGAAAAGCCGCGCCGGTCGGATTGCCAAAATTCTTTCACTGATAGATAGCTACAATGTTCCTGAGTGATATAGGCTATAAAACATCACACTACAATTAAATGAAGCTGAGCATAGGGTGAAACCGCGCGAGAGTAGCTAGTTTGGGTATATAAATAGAGATATTTTTATATACCTATATAGTGTCACTGTTCTTTATCTTCCAATTACTTATTCACCAAGAAGTCTTATAAAGCCTCATTATCCATTGTTATTTAAACTTGACACTTATAACCTTTAAAATAAAATACACATTTGTTATTTACCTTGTCATTAAGTAGTGACAGCCCTATCTATAGTCAACGAAGTGGATTTGTTTGCCTGTTTTATACAACTGCAAGACTTACGGTAAGCTTGTCTAGCGGGTAACTTGAAATATTGCCACCTCAACTTAAGTTTTATTTATCTTTGTCTTCCTATGCTTTTATTGATGAAGTAATAAAAAAAACTTGATCTAAAACATATTCCGTCACGCCTTTTTATGGAGTGTAAAATACACATTTTTTATCTGTGCTAAATTTTGAGTACGATGTAATCTCAATTATTCTTTGCCCGACTCTGTCACCGCGACAGGTAAACACAGAACAACGAGGTCTCATATCTAAAAATAGTTTTGTACCTAATTAATATATTCTGCTAATTATTGTGTGTTAGATTGTATTCTCAAAACAATGACAACTGTGCTATGTTCTTAAGTAAAAATATTTTAACAATATAAAGAAAACAAAAAGAATGCTATTATTTACTTACCACATGAATATAATTATATTTATTTACTATGCTTTTTTATATGATAGGTCAACAAAGCAGCAGATGGATTATCTGATGGTAAGCAACCGTGCCGCGTACATACATAATATGTACACCCGCTACACGAGTCCGTTGCCGGCCTTTTAGAGATTTAGGGATTAGGGAAAGATGGGGAGGAGAAGGATTGGGCCTCCTATTTCTACTTAATTCTGAAATATAAATAATTCCTTTATGAACCACACAGATGAGGAGAATCTCATGAAAAATTCATCCGATCATATACTGAAATAAGATTTGCGATAGAAATGTGACGTCCGAACACCGCCATATGCCTATTTCCGGGCAAAACGTTATGGATCTTATGAAATTATTCATAGACAAACGGAGAGTCTGCGAGCAACTGTCAATCCTAATACCGGCCGGCATCTGATATAAATTGAGGAGTGTCTAAGGCTATAGGTGATATGACTTGGTACCTATACAAAACAACTTGGCATAAGCTTTTTTTATGGACATACGTCGCTTGTGGATTCGTCCACGTGGTATGTTGATAAAAAGCAACCTATGTGTTTACTACTTACCTTCAACCAAATCGGTCTAGCCGTTTTCGCGTGAAAGAACACACATACATGTATACATGCTCACAACCTTTCCCATTTATAATATTAGTGGGATCAGCAGTCTTTAAGGGCCCACTGCTCAGCAAAATCATTAGGCTATGCTCCTACTCGCAGAAGAATTAAGTATCATTCACCATGCTTGCTCAAGGCGATTTTGCGCTTGATTTTCGTATATGTCCGTAACATGTATCTTCATCATCATCATCAATATGTGTGTTATCTTTACCTTTACTTCTCCACGCCGAATGACAAGTCAACACACTACAGATCTTCGGTAGTACTCGTAAGATCAGATCCGAGCGGGAAGCGTTCTGCATCTCAAAAAGCTGATGGCTTGAAGCACTACAGATGGTGGCCACTAGAGCTGATGAGGGCAACAGTCACTGGAGTTGTAGGTAGAGGCACAAAACAGGGTTGTTTTTGGTCCGTAAAAGTCTAACACTCCGTCTCGTCTCACACAGTACGAGAGAAGAAACCAATGTTTTTTTCCCTTAAAAAAATACTATTTACTTACTCCATGAGAGATTGGTGATAGTCTTTAATCATGCAAAAATTAATAACAATCAAATGCTCTCAAAACTTTTTTCAACATAAACAAAGATACGAACAAAATATCTACGTATTTTTCAATCTATACAAAACTAGCTAGGTCTAGATCTAGTCTAGATTAAATGAGTCTGCTTGTAGCTGGTAGGTGGAGTAATGGCGGACTATTTATATACGACTTGTCCGTTATTTACTGGCTCAGCTCTGCCCAATGAGAGTTCTACAACTAATATAGGTTTGGGTCTTGTTAAAGTTTTAAAGGATTTGAGTATTTTTAAAGCCTCCACTAGAGTTTTTCCTCCATCCTATGTCATGGGTTCGTTTACAAACATAAACATTCACCGGACCAGAAACAATAATTTTTGTATCAATTAACGTATTATTCCGAGCAGGAATCGAACCCGCGACACGTTGCATAACAGCCAGCACAGCAGTTTAATGTATTTATCGGATTGAGTGTTTATTGAAAAGTTTAGAAGAAGGAGTTATATGAGAAATTTTATATACATACTCAAATCAGTCTTAATCTTGAGTAAGAAATCGTTTAAGTCGTCATTGAAGGTTTCTAATTACCTACGGCAGTTAATCACGTAACTGATTATATTAATGTATTCAAGTTTCTTGTAAACATTTAAGCTAGCAAGTCGCAATTAATTATATTTTATGGGAGTACAATATAACAAAAGTGTTTTAAGTGTGGGAGAGCCAAGCTTCGGCACGAATGGGTCGGCTCGATCGGAGTGATGATACCACGGCCTCATAGAATACCGGCGTGAAACAACCCACAGCGTCGTGTTTCGCCGTGTGAGTGAGGTTACCGGAGGCCCAATCCGTCCCCTTCTCCTATCCCTTCCCAATCCTTATATCCACAACCCCTATCCCCAAAACGCCGGCAACGCATTCGTAACTCCTTTGGTGTTGCGGGTGTCTATGGGCGGCGTCGATTGCGTACCATCAGGTAATCCAATGTGTAAAAAAAAGATTGGTTCATTATACCTGTAGACAGTAACCATTCTATGGCTACTGAGTACGACCAATGGAATCACAAAATGGCTTCATTAAAAACTACATGTTAGTGTTACACTCTGTCTTAGGTATTTGTATACCAAATCAGGTCCATCAGGTTATCCGTCTGCTCGTTTGCCAACTTATGCCATAAAAAAAACAAAAAGGAACTATGATACTGAAGAAAGTGATTAGTCAATAATAGATAATCAATAGAAAAATGTAGGTAAATATGCTTCTTGAAATATAACTGTGAAAACAGTACAGAACTGTCTCCATTATTAATTATTTACAATTTTATGGAAAAAGAGGTACCTAAACGAGTATACAGATCACCTGATGGTAAGTGATCAGCGCTATGGAAACCTGCAACACCAGAGGAGTTACAGGCGCGTTGCCCGCCTTCTTTTTAATCTCGATTTCTACTCAATTATCGGGATAATCCAATTCCAAACTTAATATTTTATATGCAAAAGTAACTCTGTCTCTCTGTCCGTCTTTTCTTGTCTTCACGCTTAAACTATTGAACTTATTTTTGTGAAATTTGGTACAGACAAAGTTTGGAACTCGAGAAAGGACATAAGATAGTTTTTTACCCAAAAATCTGCGCGAAGTCACAATTCCACGCGAAAAAAGTCGCGGGAAAAAGCTAGTAAAGCATAATCGATTGAAAAGTAATCAAAATAACAAAAGAAAAGCAATTCAAAATACCTAGTAGGTAGGTACGCTACCTACCTACTAGGTATTTTGAATTGCTCACATAGAACCCACACCGAAATTAGAAATAAAACCGAAACGAACAAAGAAAATGGCACCCGAAAATATACCAAGTATTCGAATTTCCCGGGCAAGGGAAACCCGCTGTGTCTGGAGTTGCAATAAAATTAATTAGAAGTCTACTCTAAACAATTGCAGTGCGACAGATCCATCTGGAATACAAAAAGCTGTGCAGCTGCGAAACGAAATTGAAACAGTCTGTGGACCTCATTAGGAGAGCCTGACCACGCGACTTGCTCGCTACGTAATTAGAAATAGAATGATTATTTTGTACCGTGTACATTTTAATTTAAGAACAGTTTATTTGGTTTTCGTTCGAATTTTGAAATTTTCAATTTTGTTTTTTTTTTGTACGTATTTTTTTATTGTTCATTTTTTTCTACGCTGCAGACGCAAAGGCTAAGGTGAAGGGGTAAAAAAATTGATATAATTCTAAAACTGTTCTTAATAGAATTTTTCAAGATTTTTTTGGTGCACTTTCATTTATTACTTTTAAATCGGAAAAGTCTTGTTTAAGTTCTTGTATTACTGATTTACTAAAATTAATTATTGTACTGTAAATTGTTTTAATTTAGAAAATTGTTATTAAAATTAAATTATTTACAAGTATTATTATTTAAATACTTATATTGAACGTAATATCATAAATTAAAATTTTAATCTCATAAAAACATTCCACAAGATAAAAGCTGATCAAAGTTGGTTAACCAAAATGGCCGCTAGGAGCCGCTGCAAGCGTTTTCTTTTGTTCAAAAAAGGAAATTGAACAAAGTAATCACTCCCTTTTGTATTAATTGAACGTTGAACGAATAGATTCTGGCCGAGTTTTAAGTAAATTAAAGCATTCACTTGGACGAAATGGCGCTGACGTAGATTTTGCGGTGGCCATTTTTAATTGTGTCGACGTTTCGTTACTATTTCTCTTTTCTTAATTATTACAAGTAATTTGTTGTGTAATTGTGTTTTACTATTAATATTTTTGTTTATTATTGTTTATTACGATTTTTGTGTAAAAAAATATGGTAAATAAGCGGTAAAAGAATGTTTAAAAGCGGACTGTTGCAGACATTACGTTATGGTATTTTTTTAAATAAATTCATTGTTACTATTATTGTTTACCACGCTTTAGCGATATTTTTCGATACAATGACATAGGCAGGAGATAATATATAATTAGTATGTATTGCTTTTATTAAGCGTTAACCCCTATTTTCATTAGGAAAAAAAAAACGAACAAACACTGCCATAGTAGTTATGTGATTACAAAGTAGCGTTTTCTATTCACGCGCTCCGTATATCAGTAATAGTAAAAATAATAAAAACAAAACAGTACCTGCATAGTTTATTTCAAAAACACGAAGCAATAAAAACAGTCACGAAAATTGAACAAAACTGCAAATGTTTATCTTACTACGCCGCCTATTTTACGCGCAAAATTGCTAATTAGCCTATCCAAATTTTTATAGTTTTGTGTAAAAGTATTGATTTACAAATAGTTGTTTGGGTTTTGTACTATTAGTATAACTTTTTTTTTAGTCAATCGAGTTTTCGAATTTTGAATTGGATTCCTCAGAGAACATATTGCGTTCCATTGCTTGATGTATCATATATTCTTGAAAATTAACTACATGTGTATTTTTTTTTATTTTATCGCAATAAAAAGGCGAAACATTTAGCTATTAGTTTTAAATGTATCGGAAAAATAGAACACTATGTACCCATTAAGTAATGAATATCAAGTGAAACAAAATATATACAGGGCCCAGCGAACACTTAACTTCCTCTTCCCTCTTCTTAGAAAAACACTGTTCAAACTCCCCCATATTATTCATCATCGCATTACGAGTTCCCCGAACACTGCCTACCCCCGTCATCGGCTGTAGCACTTGTTTATAATTCCTTTTGTCTCATCACAAAGCCTTCGCCGGCCACGAAGGCTCGACGGAAAATTCATATCAATTATCCCTTTTCAACAGCTCATTATAAATTCTTTCACAAGATATTTTCAGGCTGGCGGGACACTCTTTATGGCTGAATTTCGAGATAATGGAAAATTAGGGGGAGTTTCGGGTTTTTGCCAGCTTCTCCGGTTTCATTGTTTATTCCGTATGCAAAATTATTCTGAATATACTTATAGAAGTTTATAATTTATAATTATGTTGCTTTAGCATGGCTCGTTGTTTACGAAGCACAATCCGTGAATTCGGAAACGTAAGTATGGGGTAGTTTCTGGTGAAGTAATGAGTCCCTTATGTGATAATGAAAATGTTTGTAACGTCAATTTTATTGGTGAATGGCTGGTGGGAGACTTTTAATGGTGAAGTCATTTCAATGATGTAGTATCATGGAGATAAGTAACGATTATGGCCTTTGTGCTGAACCATAATTCCGCATTAATATAAAAAAATAAAAAAAAACAAAAATTACACAAAAGTAATTCGGTACGTATACGGTATTCGTCAAAAAACTCACACAGAAGCAGAATTTACGCGTACGTAAATATTGGTGTATTTACACGGCGCGCGGTAAAAATTCCCGCATATTGGTTTACATAAGCAGTAGCTTACTGTCGAAATGTGAATAGTTGCAGTCTTTCCCTACGTGGGGAGAGGTACAAATGTGTTCAATGAGAGTTTGGTACAAATTATCGCAGTAATGCGGCGCGTGCGTCGTGTCCCGTTTAATGAGGGATTGTGTGCGACATCACGGTGTGGCGTGTGGCACAAACTGTTAGCGGTAGCGTTTTGGAAAATTTTAATACTGTTTGTGATGTCATAGAATTTAGAATGTACTTTGTGCCACACGTATTGTTTTATCTGTTTTTCATCATTATTTTTTATTAGTAACAAATAATATAGGGAACGCTTATGTGCGGAACCAACATCATGCCATGCCATTCACTTAGTTTAAGACTAAGAAATTGAATTCTTGTTTAACCATCTTCATATAAGATTCTGATGGTCGGATGCGTTCTATATTTAATCAATTAATTAAATAAAGGTAATAATTATGGATGCAATCATTAATCAGTTGCCTTATATTTGGATTTAAGTATAAGTAAAAAGTCAACGTACATAGAATGTCATTATGTGAATGTCAAGACTTTTTTTTTCTGTGTTTTTTTTTGTAAAATAACAGACATTTTGTCATTGGTAACACATACAATGCCATAAAACTAACTATGCTCTTGTAACTTGTACCAAAACTCATATTTTTAGTGAAGTGCGTACTTTACGGACGGGCTCACGAGTTATGACGAATTCGCGTGTTTTTCACAGATTACCCGGTACCTATGTAGCACCTGTGTAAACTTCGCCTAAGCACGTTTAGACGATTCTGTGCCAACTCGGGCTTTTGTGTTATACGACCTTTTTAATGTGACCTCGTTGACATCAATAAAACGTTTTTTTTTTGTAGACAGCACACACAATATACAGCTGTGTACTAGGACATCAAATTTTAAAAAAAGAATAAGGTAGTTTCCAACTAATCCTATTCTCTTATTTATAATAAAAAGAACGATAATTTTCTATGAATTTTATGAGGTTACAACATAATAATGACGTCATATTTTTTACGTCAAATAGCACACTTTTTACTGAAAATAATGAAAAGAAAAAACGACTGCATATATTTTAAATTAATCGTGTCATATAAGGAGTGTCTCAAAGTACCTAAGCTTTACATGAAAACTCGTTAAACCTCAGAAGAACAACAAAATTTTGGCGATATTTCCTTTTAATTTATTTGCTTTTAAATTACAATTGATTAGTAACTAAATTATTCATTTAGGTAGCTGCTATTAAGAAGCGTTCAAAACGGAAATCTATAAAATCAATTTAATTTTTTTATGTTTCAATACTTAGTTACAAATATTCTGTGTAAAAATAATCTATTATAGATAATCGGTTTATGTTACTAATTCTATTTTTGTTTTATAAAATCAAATATATTGTTTTAAAATATTGGGGTTTAATATTAGGTACATGCATTTTAATCTAAATTAAACAAAGTATCAACACTTCACTAACTATAGCAGCTTCCACCTTCTAAATTAACAACATAACGTAGGTACAAGCGTGGGTTTAAAATTCGTCCCTTTTCCATTCTTATTTTACATTTTAAGTCTTTGCCGACCCCAGGATTTATATTCAGCGGGCACTTCACTGTACTCGAGAGACCCATAAATAACACCGCAGAGGTCTGTTTCCCAACTTTTCCCGGGTTTACCCCCCTTTGGGGTACGGTCGGACCCGCCCCAATCCCGCAAACGACTAAGGTAAGGTCACCGCTTGGGGAAGATGAAAGAACACCCTCATATATCTCTTTCAATGCGAGTAGGTACTGTTTGAGAATTTTAATTTTGTGAGGGGTCTGTTTACGTCATTGCCGTTGGTAATATTGGACCTGTTTTTGTTTTGTAGAGTTTTAAAATTATTTTAGTTTGTAGGTACTTCTAAGTTTCGAATGTTAGTTTTGGAATAAAATCCGGCCATATTACACTTTTTATTATGTAGAAAAGTAGTAAATAATGATACCTACATAAAGTGTTTTTTTTTTCACTCTCAATATTTTGAGTTTCTTTAACTATTTGTATTATTAGAAATTGAAATTCAATAGCGTTTTGTATAAGTACATATTATGAGTATTTTCTTGGCAATAATAACAAAAGCAAAAAGAGTATTCATATCAATATTATTAGTACCAAATCGACTCTAAAAATTAACGAACGAACAACTATTTTATACAGCGCTGTTACATAGGTATAAGGCAACTAGAACAACGGCCATTCACGACAGAACTATCAACAATAAAACCCGGCCACGTACAAATCTAATCAACTTAAGTAATTAAGAGTAGGTTCTACATCTAACATGGTTACTTGATTAAAATGTGTGTTAGCTTGGGCCAAATAGAGAGGGTTTTATTTGAACCACATCCCTGAGGCAATGGCTCTGAATAAATAAGGGTCCACACTCATTACCGCGGATTCTTTGTAAGGTAATGACGGGTTTTAGGGTAATGAAGGACCGACCTATCTTTGTTTATATGAAAATCAATGTAGGGTTTTTTGAACGGCGTAAAGCATCTAATGATTTCGTGTGATAGACTCTTACTGACTAAAAAGTGTTGTTTTTTAATGCTCCAGGCCGAGGCCGCGTATTGCGTTTAACCTGCTACCCTGGCCTATAAGCCCTATTTTGTGGTGTTGATTGCTAAAAAAACGTTTTTTTTTAATTCGGAAAAAAATATGTGAAAGTAAGGAGGGAACTTTTCAGTTATTTGCGATAAATAACTAGAAATTAGAAGACAAAATTTAATACAATAATGAAGTAGGTATGTACATTCTATATTTATGTTATAAAGAGGTAAAACTTGTAAGTTTGTATATAGGGGGTAATCTTTGGAACCACTGGTCGGACTCCCAAAATTCTTTCATTGTTTGATAGCTACAATATTCCCGAGTGCTATAGGCTATAAAACATCACGCTACAATCAAACGGAGCCGAGCAGCGAGTGAAACCGCGCGGGAGTAGCTAGTTACGAATATAATAAATCAACTGCGGAATTCGACAAATAAAAAAAACGGAGTAAGTACCTACAAATATAGAAAAAAAATACAGTAATTCAAAACCAACCACGATCCTTATCACCGACACTTGGGATAGCAAAAAACAATTCCTACGTCCGACCGACGAGAAAAAAAAACATACATGGAAAAAAAACAAAAGGTTAAAAGTTGTCCTTATTTGAATTTTCATTAAAAGTTTTTCCCGTCATGGACAAAGAACATTTATATTAAAAAAGTCCGGCCGTGGCCAGATATTTATCTGTAGTCTCGAGAGCGGAGCCGAATTTCAACTTTTTATCAAAGAGTTTGAAGAAAAACGTTAGAGGCGACACTCTTTTGCTTTCTACATTTTCGTCAATCTATACTAATATTATAAACCTGCTACTACTCCCAACAAGCGATTATCACCTCGCTTTTCCAATCTTAAGGAACTTTATTCTGTTTAACGCAAGTAAATTATACGCTTTACTACTTGCATTAAACAGAACAAAGCTCTCTGCTTGACAGTCAATAATGGCAGTCATGAATCAATAATTGTCTTCGCTTAATTTAGTAAAAGGTTTGCTGTATACACAATGTGGAACACAAAGTGTGTGTATGTGTGTGTACATAGTAAAACTGTGATAAAAAAAACAGGACTTTTATTTGTAAGTTCCTTTTGCAATCACCTCATGCATTCCAATAAATTCTCTTTCTATCCATCTGCAAACAGATTAATAGTTGGATTAGATTCCAGGATAGAAATGTGTTATTAAATATTGTATGCTAAACAGATATTATTTTATTATTATTACATCAGGCACAAGTATCAAGCTCTTGGGAGAATTTAGCCTTTTACGACAATATTGTAAAATTACTATCTTCCTGTTTAGTCACTGAGTTTTACTTAGATCTTTAGTAACATTGGAATATAAAGTATTGGTGAATACATTAAAAACTAGCTGATTCTTGCTATAAAATACTCATCTATGTAATTGATACTATTATACACATACATTACAACATTCAAACCTTCCCCTTCAATCATTCTATTTATTAAAAGAAACCATCTTCAAAAGCCATTTCGTTGTTTTAAAGCGACGTTCTTATATAACTACTATGTAGTGATAGGTATACTATGTGAGGATAGTATAGAAATACTTACAATTACTCTTCTCAAAGCAATTTTATAGATGTTTTCTCTATTAAACATTATCAAACCTTTCATTTTCCCAAAGCCTCTTCACAACAATTAACTACATACTAAAACTTGTGAAACTCTCGACCAATCGCGTTCGAGGAAAGTTTAATGCCTACGCTCGAGTCTGTGAGTTTGCGTGGCTCGAGTCGTTACCTACGCCTGCGCCACAAGACCCGCCCAGGCGACCGCTTGCCTAACTTGCTGGGGCATAGGGCTGCCTATTATTTGCATGACCCCATCTAGCGTTAGAAAGAAAAAAAAATATTTTTTTTTTTTTAGGTTAGGTTAGACTTATTGCTGGTGGAACGCTTGATTTTGAATGATTGAATGACGTATACAAGGAGTCTCTTCAGTTGTATAGTTTGGGGTGATATGGTTTTTTATTGTATTGTTTATAGGTTTGGAGTTGTTACTTATGTACTTTAATGATCAATTATAAGTTATTTAATACATTTTTAATACTGGATTATTTCTTGAACAATATCTAATTATCTATTTGTTTTCAAGTAAAGGATCAAAATTTCAATAGGTCATATATTATAAGCACTTAATGATTAAAAACAAATAAGTATTAACTTATTAAAAAAAACGTTAGTAGGCAATATGCAGTATTCCTAATTTTAATTAATTAATTGTACTTTTCAACCATTAAAAACTTTTCTTCTAGGACTTCTTATAGCACGGAAATTTTTGTGTCTTAGATTTTGTGACCAATAAACATTTTGAAATTTTAACGACTTGCTCACGTAACTGTCTGACGAGACACTCGACTAGTTTCAAGCTATGCTAGGGACTTATATTCATGAGCAGCATTACGAGACGTTCGCCGCAGTAATCTGTTGAAATAATGATTTTGCGATGTAGATATGTACATTATCACGTAATTGAGTACCTACATAATATTACGATTATAATTTAATTACATAATTAATATATTGGAATCCAATTGAAGCATAAATAGCAATAATTTATTAATGAAAGTTAAAGTACCTAGATACTCACAGCACAATTAAAATTAATTATTTATAAATTAATATTTTATTTATTAAATTATTTAATTTTTGTGGTAGGTACTCTAACACTTAGGCAAAGTCCTAGGGAAAGGGACGTTACTTTACTCAGTTAACCGGCTTACGGCTACTCGTATAGACCGGCTTGAAAGGATTGTTTTTTATGTGATAAGACGGCAAACGATCAGACGGATTAATTGATGGCTAGCAATCGGCGCCGCTCATGGGCATTCTCAACACCACAATTACGAGTTCGTTGCTAGCATTTTAGGGATTATAGTTTCGTAGATTTAGGGATTGGAAGGAAAGAAGGATTGCGCCTCCGGTAATCTCACTCACACGGCAAAACACAGCGTTGTGGTTGTTTTCCATTCGTGCCGAAGCATGGTGCTCCCACATTAAATGCGTGAAACAATACTTGCATTATGTTTAGCTGTGTGATTGAGATTACAGGAGAAAACAAACATTTGGTGGTGAAGAGAAAAAACATAGTAGTACCATAAGGATGTAATCTGTTCTCTGATGAGCTATGCTCAGTACACCATAGTCCAAACCCAAATCCAATAGGACAACTCATCTATCCTAGCCTCGTAGGCACGTATTGCTAATAATAAAAAAGCAAATAGAGTATAAAATATAAAGCCACTAAAACAAATGAAATAATATAAAAAAACTGACTCAGTCAACCCTACTTGATTCCCACTCGACAACGGACGTCAACTCTAAGCAGTCCCACTTGAATAAAAACTTTTTGCAAACCATGACCCTAGATTAAAATTAAAACATAATTTTAAAATTTTAATCGCAAAGCACAGCCCTGCGCCAATCTGTAATTAGATTTTTACTTTACGATTCGTAGACGGTTGATTGAAGAAAAGTTACGATTAGGGGTCGGCTCGGGTCGGAAATCGAAAGTTACGGGGTTTTTGCCCATATTGGGGAGGTGGGCAGAATGACTTGGAAAGTATTCGATTACTTTGGGAAAAATGGCTGCATTAGTGATGGGAAATAAAGTCGGATAATTGTGTGAGAGGACGGATATTTGGGCGTGATTTTTTGGGTGCGTTTTAAAAATTCGGTTTTTTTTTTAATTTCTTGATAAGGGTCTGTTCTATTAACCTTCATTGCCACATATAGCACTATATCGTATATCGGTTTTGGTGGTAAACCATCTTGGTATGCCTTTTTAGACATACAAAAACAATTTAAATAGTTAATTAGCTAACAACGATTTCTTTAGATAAATACCGTATTGTAAATATTTTTACTTACAAATTTTATACAACTGTTACATAAAAATACATGCCGAGATTGTTTATATTTAGTTAACTAGCAGCTCGCCCCTGCTTCGCACGGGTCTCAACATTTCGCTTACGATGAAAGGGTAGAAAAGTACGGGGGGAGAGTTGGGTAATAGGGATATTACCCAACTCTCCCCCCGTACTTTTCTAAAATTTTATAAGTTCTTTTATAAGAACCTTCTCCTGACAATAACACACATAACGAAAAAAGAGTCAGTAGAATTGGTCCAGGCGTTATTGAGTTATGCGCTTACCAACACATTTTGCGATCCATTTTTATATAAATAGGTATAGATTAGCTAAACTGTTAGAAAATAGTGACCTACGTTGGTCTCCTACCTCGTACGCCTAATCGAGTCACACATTATTATCTCAAAAGTTTATAATTTTGGTTTTACATTCTTGTGAAATGTGACGTTATTTGATCTAAGGGAAGGAAAGTAAGTGTTTTAGCTGACAAATCATGTGCATACGTATGAGCACACACCAATTTAAAATACATATTTCTGAAGTCAGTCTAAATCTTAGCTTCATAATGGTATAGATTTGTTTTTATTAAAACATGTACAAGGTTTACGAAATTTCGACAAATGACTGATATTCAGCCGAATGTAGTGTATCATCAGGGCCAAGGCCCAATCACAACCCAGCGTCTCAACCGCAGCGTTTCACGCGCTCGTCTGCTTCTCGAGTTTAAGGAAGCGTGAACGAATCCAACGTAGCTGAGGATGGTAACTTTTGTACAATTACCGCTCAGTGGCGCCCTCTCCCGCCGCGCCCCGCAACCCAGCGCACCGTCTGCAAAAACACCATTATACATAATTTAATTCAATATGTCTATTTTATAAGGAAAACGTTGGAAAAATAACATAAGCCCATGGACCCGGTTGGGTTAGAGTTTAGACCCTTGACTGTGTTTTTTCTACTTTGTGTTTTTTTTATTTAAATAGTAATGTTTTGAGTTTTTCTATGAGTTTCTTTTTTCATATTACATGCCTGTAAATTAAGTCAATTAGGTCCGTATATTAAAAGAAATATGAAGCCATTAGCAAATTCCACAGAATATATACTTATACTTTTTTTGTATAACCCAAAGTACCTCTTCCAACCAAAAACATAGAGACACCGTAACTTCTGTTTATTACCCAATAATCATTAAAAGATAACTATTTCGTTCTTAACGTTTTAGTTATTTCATTTCTTATTGGAAGCAGCTCCACAAGCAACTTGGTCCTTTTAAACCAGGAACGATGTCCAGCCACTGTAAGGGCGGACGTGCGGACGGCCAGCAAGGATAACTCGTTCCCCGATCAGAACCAGACTCAGGCTTTGAAACATTCTGGGCGCGCCTCAAAAGGCAATAAAACCAGCAGAGATGAGTCTGATGATTAGCTGGGGATGCGAGAACAAGCGCAATAACACTCGGTGGCACCGGCGTCGACCAGCAAAAGTAACGGGGTGAGTTTTAGTTAGAAAGAGTTTGAGACTTTGTCTTGCCCCATCCAGGGCGATAATTCAAGAGAATTATTGAGAGAAAAGAAACTCGCTTTTAAAGCGTGATATTAAAGTGTAACGCAAGTGCACAGAACAACAGTGGACCATTAAAGGCTGTTGTGACGAGGCTGATAATAATTGTGTACCTACTTGATGAAGAATTTATTTTTTAGTTTTAATAACCTATCTATGTACATTTTTAGGATTGGTTGGGAAACGAGCAGACGCACCATCCATGTAAATCCGCAAGACTGGAAGAGTTTCAAGTTTCTTGTAGACGATTTAGAAGAAGGTGATAGAAGAAAGATAGTAGAATTTCGGACTTCCTTTAACCTCAGATTCCTTCTCACATGTGTAGGACTCCACTCTAAAGAAAACGCCAAGACCTCCAGTAGACAAACAATATTTATTTATTGCAAAATATCGCTTACACAACCGTTCGGTTCCGTGATCTCGAGCCGAATGCCCGCCATTTGTCCAGTGTTGCTAGCTGCTGCTTACAACCATAAATCAATTTTCCCGCCATTTTCAATTATTTTGTTTATGGTTGTCAATTGAATAACTAATTTCACTAATAAGAAATATGATATGTGATATTAATTATACGTAGATACAAGGTTTGAAATATGACTAAACCTTACACGTGCAGAATTTGGACACATTTTGTGTAAGGATACCTACACTAAGGTAGCGATTTTAAGAGAATAAACACAATAGATCAAGTAGTGAACGTGCACACCGTACTCTCAGAAGTTGGCCACACATGAGTTATAGCTTCGCAAGGATAGGAACAGTCTAACTTTGCACTTTACTCGTATTTTACACATAATGGTTATGTATGGGCGGTTAAACTTTCATACGGGGCTTCACTAATTGTGAGTGCGTTGCGTCTGGGACCGGTATTCTCAAAACTAACTTCGGTTTAAATAGTTTCTGCGACCGACGTCGGAAATTAGATTCGTTCGCTTTTAGAGGGCCCGACTTCCAGACGCCATGTTGGTTCTGGTTAACGATAGTTTTGTAATTAGAAAAGTTTGCGTTCAACGTTCGTTGAAGAGAAAAAGAGTTAGATAGATAATGGAACAGTATAGGTATTCGATGATTGTAATCAGGGAATTTTCTAGAATAACAAACAACAATCGTGGTAATTCGAAACATAATATTCACGAGTGTGAGAGCCATGCTTCGGCACGAATGGGTCGGCTCGACCGGAGTGATACCACGGCTTCACAGAAAACCGGTGTGAAATAACCACAGCGTTGTGTTTCACCGTGTGAGTGAGGTTACCGGAGGCCCAATCTTTCCCCTCCCCCGATCCATTCCCAATCCCTTAATGTCCAAAACCCTAATCCCTAAAAGGTCGGCAATGCACTCGTAACTCCTCCGCTGCGGGTGTCCATGGGTGGCGCTGATTGCTTACCATCAGGGAATCCTTTGTATCAGGTGTAAAAAAAAACAATAGAAGAACAATGGGTAAGTACACAAACGCCAGTATTCGCTTTTGGTTTATATATCAAAAACATAACGAAACTTTTTATAGCCTATACAAACACATGTAGGTATTCTTTATTCAAAAACATAAAATCTATTACTTAACACTAACTGAATCTATCTCTAAGAAAATTAACAAAGGCATGTTGTACTAGCAAAACAATTGAATCTCACAAATTGTAAACATACCTAATAAAATTAAATACTGGGCACCTAATATGAAAATATTAAATGCTCGCTATGAAGAGAGAACATTCCGCTATTCCTGAATGAGTTACAGAAACAGAAATAACAGCTATCAACATGTCTAATTTTAATTTCTCATATTACATTCGAGGAACCGTGTTACCGTACAAAATTTTCGACGATAAACAACAAGCTCTAACATTACCGTGCTTCAGACTTTGGACCGAGCTAGGAATGTTTGAAAACTACCCACTAGGTAAAATGGTAATAATTCCTAAAGGTAATAAGTGAGCAGTTGGTTTAATTAAGCTTAGTTTCAACCCAACACGTCGTGGATCAACGAATATTTTAACGACTATTAAATATTTCGATGTAAGCGGAATAGTTTGTGTGCGGTCGCTAGTTTCCTGTTTCGTGCATTTGAAAATTTGGTAATTTTATTTGTACGTACGTATTTTTGTTGAGTGGCGCCATCTGTAAACGGGTATAGAACTATTTTTCATTTAAATGTTTTAAATGGAACGTTGTAAATTATCTAAGCTCTGTGTTAATAATGGAGTGGAATGTTATATGCCACCTTAACTCTTATGGTGGGTGTCTTTTTCAAATAAGGGACAATGACGGGTACATTCGCTGATAAACCTGGACCTTTTATGCTGTGACTTTAAACCCCCATTTTATGTAGAGTAAGAAACATACACTGTTCAAGTTTAAACTTGTCAAAAGGTCTTAACTTTTAGTTAAATAGTTTTAGGGCTGATTTTTCAATGGTTAGATAAAAGTTATTAGGTGAATAATTATGATGCTGTCGCGTCAGAATGTTTGTATAAGACAGTGACAGCAACAATTTTATTCCTCAGATTACATTTATCGGACTATTGAAAAATCAGCCCTAAATATTTGTACATTTTTTTTCCATTATTCTTAAACTTTTATAATATTTATGATATTCTCAAAATACTCACTTCTACACACACCGAGTAATAAAATAAAAATGATTACTGTTTGTTAAATACCTAGTTTTACTCCGACCTACCAAATTATTGCTCACTTTATTTCAATTTTTTTCTCAAATTTGCGCAATGTTTATGTCCAAGTTATAAATTAATGTTCTTACAAACCGCCCACTAATATTATAAATGAAGTCTCCATACCTACGTATCTTAATTCCAATTTAAAAATGGAAGTCCAACCGCTTCGTGTTACATTTAGCGTCAGCCGTCGCCACCTAGCGGCGCCCGCGAGAACTTCGTACTCGAAGGGTCTCTGGCACTCCGCTATTAATTTCCTAAGGGAACTCTACACTGCTACCCTCCTACCATGAGATTATGCGATAGAATATTTTACTTTTCTTTTTTTTAGTTTTTTTTTATTTTGGTTAAAAAAAATAGCATTTTTAAATAGATCGACTAACAAACTAAAGATAAGAAGTTTACTTTATCTTTTATTAAATAGTTCAAGTTTAACAAATAAGTACTTTAATAATAATTATTCACCTTCAGCGATTCAAAACTAAATTGTTCAAAATTATCTAACATATTACATTTTCTTTTTTCAGAATACAATTGGCCTGTCACTCCTTTGAACATGGACTATTATTATCGGCATGTCATTCCTCTGAATCTGAAATGATGGTGACTTGATGAAGAATTACATTCGATTTAAGACAGACGATGTGTCTTTACTCTTTAAATAAACAAAATACAAGGTCAAATAAGAAGGTGAAGAAGAAGATACAAGATAGTCAATGTAGACCTGTTCTACTCATCAATTAATCATCTTGATACAAGCCAAGTTCAATTATTTCTGGGCATGGATTGAAATCGGCAGCTTTTATTAATACCTAACCAATAAATTACTTTAATTTTTGTCAATTATCAGAAATGCTGAACCCGATTAAATGAATTGTATTAAAAATAAAATTATTTGAGTTTGAGTAATTTATTTTTAACGTATCGACTTACGTATTCGGTCCGCAAAATACTAAATAAATAGCTTTAATGACGACACTGGAAAAAAATTATAATATAAGTATCTGTTTTTCTCATTGACGTATTTTTGTAAAACCAAAATAAGTACAGGATTTTCAAAAAAATATTGTTTACTTATTGAAAATTCATCTAGACAAACAAAACCGAGTGTAAAAACGAGTAAATTTTTTATTCTGTCGTATCGCTTTCGTAGTCCGCTTTGATCGCGTAGTACGCGGGTTAGGGACGAGGGTTTTATCTTCACGCGCGCATGACTATCCTATGGTAATGTAATGAAAAATTACGCTCATCTGATACCGCCGCTGTCTCCGCGTTTTTTGTTCTACTACCCTCACTTATTTACGTACTTTTGTTATGTAAGTATATACCTACTGTAATATTTATGTACGTAAAAGTGTTTAATGATAAACTTTTTAAATTAATTAGTATATTTTCTAAGCTTGTTTGTTTCTCTGCTATCGTTTAGGGGATGGAAATTTCACCACAGTAATTATAATAATAACTCGACAAAGGGGTAGATGATGGGGTAAGATACAGAACAGGAGTTTCGTCATTAGTAGTGACACGTAATAGGGGTGATCCTAATGCTACAATTATTATTCATAGGATTGTTTATCCTCCAAAATTAGAACGAGGTGTTTACATAACTATTTTGTCAGAAGGTAAGTAACATAGTGCTAAATTTGTCGATATTTAGATGTGTTTATTAAATATAAAGTCGACAAATGTATATTAAGCGTCTATAGTGTTACGCTAACGATAATATAATACGTAAAGTGACAAAACTTATAGAAAAAAAGTATGCTAACACGTATATTTTTCTCTACCGAAACGCAAAACCAACAAATTAAACATATTAACATTTCAACAAAATTGACATTTCGTTTTGTTTTTCTAGAAAAATTCAACAAAATTCGTACCTGAACTCCGCGTAGTGATAAATTTACACAGTGTTCGCGATCCTAATTGGAATCTAATACCGATTGACCGGTGGTAGGTTCAGTTTCAAAATTGTACCTTTGTACGCACCGTTCATAACTAGCGGCCCGCATGCGAGCTGTAAAAAACGATACGCCAATGCTTGATGATGGCAACCGTTGATTCTAGGAATACGCGTGTTTAGAGATGGCGTTTTATTTTTTTATTCTGGTTGGCGTATTGTCGTAATTATTTTTACCTAAGTCTGTGTGGTTGGATGCATTTGTTTTTGTGTAAAAGTATTATAGTATTATAAACGATTTTTCTGATTGTTATAGACAATTGCATTTATTTTTCTCTTAAGTAGTATGGAATTTGGATATATTGAATTATTGTGATGATGACAATAAAAAAGCAGTTTTAAAAAAGAAACTGCCATACTTTTTTTACATTTTTTCTTGAAATATACTGGTGAACGAGCAACCTGCTTGTCTGATGGTAAGCAATCGGCGACGCCCTTGCACACCCGCAACACCAAAGTATTGGCAATTGCGTTGCCAGCCTTTTGATGATATGGGTTTTAGATCTTTAAGGATTAGGGAGGGACTGGAGTGCGGACGGATAAGGCCTCCGGTAACCCCATTCACACAGCGAAACACTATGCTGTAGTTGTTTCACGCCGGTTTTCTGTGAAGCCGTGGTATCACTCGGGTCGAACCGACTCATTCGTGCCGAAGCTTGGCTCTCCCATACTTTAATTTGTTTTTAGTTACACGTAAGTATTGTATTTTGGTTTATGACATATCAAATACGTTGATCATATCAATTGGTTTATCATCATCCTGACCTTACTCCAAGTTACTTGGGATTCAATACAAGAGTGCATGTAGGTATACATGTGGGCAGCCTTCCTTCATTCTTAATTTTTAAATAAGATATTAAGTATTAAACATTTTAAACTATCTGTGCATTGAATAAATGAAAACCTAAAACGAAACTTCTATACATTACATACATTTTGTACCTATGTGTCTTTAAAGTAAAATGTATGATCAGTAGTAAAAGTTTCATAGAATTTTTTTTTCAATTAACCATTTTCATGAATTCCATCAACACTAAGCAAAAGCAATCGACGTCTTTCCTCATTCAAAGTTTCCCTAGCAATGCGTCTTTACCCTCCAGCACGCTGACTACCCTTCCCCCCACCCTTTTTTACCCCATCTAACCCCTAAACTACCACCCCAGGGTGGCCTTTTTAATGCCCTCCGCCTTTGCTCACAACCTCACAGTTATTATGTCCCGATTCTTAAAAGACGAATTTTACACAAAAAAGAACAAACAAATTTATATCCTAATTCATAGAACTAAGGTGCACATTTGCTTAAAATCGAAATTAACGTTAGATCAGTATCTAATGGGATATCAGATCATCACTATACGTTCTTTGGAGAAATTTGTTCTTACAATTGCGTTTTGTAATAGCAATTTAAGCTTTATTCTGTAGAGAATAAAGTGTTTTATAGTGGGGTTGTTTTTGGGGTGGTTAGGTCGTTGTGTGTGGGGTTGGATTGGAGGTGCAATAATTTAAGCAAAGGGTGGAAAGCGACGGAGAGTTCTTTTTGTAGTTTGTGCGAGTGAGACGTGCGTAGGTCGAGAGGGTGCGGGGTTAAACGCGTCGCAGGGACGGACTTGGGCGACTAAAATGTTTAGTCTGATAGTAAGTAGTTGGATTTAGTCAGTTTTAAACTTGGATTGTCAATGGCTACAATGTTATCTGTATGGTAAATTGTAATATAACTCTTATTACGGGATTTTTTAAAACATAATGGATTAAATATGTATTAGATAGGGCTTTTTATTTTTTATAAAATAACGAATGAGGTTGTAATCTATTTCTTAATTTTTTTGAATTTCATTCTTAATCTATTAGACGTTTCTTTATGTGATTTTTTCACTTAATTTAATAACTGCTGTTGATCTTATATACAACAGCGATTAATATAGAAGATTTGTTCAAAATAGAAATAAGGCATTTACTAATTAATAGCAAAGAATTGTTATTATGTATCTATCTATTATATTGTAGGTATAGAAATAGTTTGAATTCAGTTAGTTTAACAACCCAACAGAATGATGTAGTCTTTTAATATTTGTAATTATAGCACAATGTAGGTACATTGTGCTATAAAGCAAATGAAGAAGAGAAATACCTATAAAGTAAGTTTAATTGAAAATATTGCTTCAATAAATATAACAGATAACTTACCTATATATATATACATCTGATTAAAACAAAAAAATAACTTACTTATACGAAGGGTCCCGTGACAGTAATTGCTCTAAAAGCGCCTGAATGTGGACCTGGAATTGATAAAAATCTGAATTAGTATAATACTAAATAAATATTTCAAATTACACTTTTAATTCAAATACGTATAATTTGAATGAAAAGGATGAGTCCTAAATAAGTCATACATGAACTCTACCTGGTCCGGGAATCGAAACTCTGACCTCTTTGTTTGACCTACTATCATAACACATTATAAATTTTAAAAGTTGTCTACATAACTAATAGTAACATTATATTAAAAGAAATCTTTAATAAATTTACTAAATAACAAAACACGGCAAATTTGAACTCAACACGATTTGTTCACAGAAAAGAGTTGGAATCTGCCCCAGAGTCCGTCCCTGTAGGCCGTCAACACCCCAAATAGGCCGACGCGCTGCGAACGCTAAAAACGTACCCCTTTACCCCTTTCCCCGATTTTTAAGCCTACTACCCCACCCCCTAACTCCCGGGTTAGCCAGAGCACATTTACGCGCAATAAATTTTGACCGCTTCTGACTAGCCAAAACAGCCTCAATACTACACACAATACACAGCGAAATTGAACTTTATTCTTAGTAACATAAAGTACAAATTAATTTCACTCTAACACCGTCACATAGCACATGGAAACTAAACGGTCTCGGAGTTTTGAAGCACCATTTGACGTTTAGCAAAAAAATGCTTTATTTTTGCAAGTTAAAGACGAGTTTCGTTTGTAGGTTGGTTTGTATAAAAGAAGGTGCCACTTTTGTGCGGCTAGAATATAGCTATCCTATTTACCTAGGCTTTAAATATTGTGTATTTCTCATTTGTCTTGGTTGTGGGGGCCATTGTGTGAGCCTATGGTACTGAAGGCAGGGAAATAATGTGGTTTCAGCGAATGGCCTTTGTTCGAAGAATGGCCTGATCTTGCCATGTATTACCGCATTATTTACATTTCTTTTCTCTTTTATTTAGCTTGGAAACTGAAGGTGATTCAGTCTACGGTAATCTATACTTCTATACTTAATATTATAAAGAGGTAAAAATTGTAAGTTTGTATGTAGGTGGTAATCTTTGGAACCGCTGGTCGGATTTCCAAAATTATTTCACTGATAGATAGCTGCAATGTTCCTGAGTGCTATAGGCTATAAGACATCACGCTACGATTAAATGGAACCGAGAAGCGGGTCAAACCGCGCGAGAGTGGCTAGTGTTATATAAAGTTTGAGGGTACGAAACAAATAGATTTGAGAGATCATCACTTTCCATGGTATGAATCATTGATGGATATTTTTTTCTTTTTTAGGGTGTATATCGTCAAATGACTTACTTCTATTACAGAGAGGGAATGTCAGACTCTTACTGACTAGAAACCATACTGTTCCTTTTCTACTCCGGCTTGAATATATACTACCAATATAATCTTATCAACACCAATACCAATAGGAATACATTTTTGTGTGTTTCTATATGTGCATCAAAATGTAGAATCCAAAACGAACAGAACATGTTGAAAATTCTGTTATTTTTTCAGGAATTAACAAAGGATAATTTTAATCGCTATATTCCTGCAGGTTCGGCACGTACTCGAGACGTTACAGGATGAAACCAACTGTTTCTTATTACTCCATAGTATAAAAGTCACATTCTCTGTCCCTTATATCCCTATGTATGCTTTTAAATCTCTAAAACTACGGAACGGATTTGGATAAGATTTTTTATTGTATAGACTTATGGAAGAGAAAGGTGTGTATGTAGGTATGTATAATAACATCTAAAGGATTGTATGTCTAGTTTCATAGTCGAAAATAGCCAGTTAATTAGTACAACGTTTAGGACTTGATCTAAGCTTGCTAATATAGATAGGATCATTATTCTTAATTTAACATACACTAGTAAGTATTGATGAAAAACATAAATTCTTAGTTTAAAAAAGCAATAAAATCTCTTTCCTCGTAACTTCGAGATTTTTTTTCGTTCCATCGTGTGAGTGAAAAGAATGCATGAATGTATTTGTCTGTTCGTTAAATCTGACTTCTAAACGACTAAACTGAAATGCATAAATTGCGATTAAGATACAGTTGGGATAAAAGCGACAGCGATCGTGTTTTGTTTTACATATAGGTATTTCGTACAATTTAACTATGTAATTATAATACATATTTTTGTGTGCACGAAACGTATCTAAGTAATGTGAAAAAAACATAAAGGATTTGGAGATATTGATCTACAAAAAAAGCTTCCAAAAAGGTTGTTATAGTTCTAAGGGCTGATAAAAGTTATATGGGGAATAATATGATGCTGTCGCGTCAGAATGTTTGTATAAGAAAGTGGCAACAAAAATTTTATTCCTCAAATAACATTTATCTGACTATTGAAAAATAAGCCCAAAGAGAAAATGATCTACAAAAAATCTACCAAAAAGGTTGTTACACTTCTAAGTAATATACTTCACGGAACCACGTCCCAAGCTATAGCAGTGTAATATCACCTGTAACAACCAATAATAAAACAACCCGGCTTTATCAAACCGTCAACTAAATCTGATTTGATAGCGATTAGTCGCAAAGCCAGACTATGACTAGACCAAAATGTTTGTCCGTTCATAATGCACCGTCATTTGTATCCAACCGTCGCTCACTTCATGAGATTTGAACTGAATTTGAAAGACAGCTGAAGTATGAAATAATCCATTGATTTAAGGTATACCTTTAGTTTCTCGGAATAGGAATTGTCCATTTTTTTCAGGTGGGGAAATCATCCTATGGCTTTTTCTGCCCTGGATAGGCATGAATGTTCTAAGAAAGCTATACAGCTAGATAATAAGTAAGTTGTATAATTCAGTCGCTAGTTTTACCCTGGACTTGTCAACAGCTAACTGCAGTATGATTCTGTAAGACTTAATTCTAAACTTCGAATCTGAATCCGCTGTGAGTAGTACACTAGCGCTACACTTGCGATTTGAACTAAATTAACCGCAACATTTTTTTGATAGATAAAGTACCTATGAGATGACTTTAAAAGCGGCATTCTAAAATATAATTTCCCCGTCACTTCGCCGGTCACTTCACAGTCGAACAAGATTCAAAAACAAACAAATTTTATAGAATCGACGTGCAGGACTTGTTTTAATAATATATAAGTATAGGTAATCACGCTAACTCCAACCCTAGTTGATTTTCTCCATTGTAACATGGGGCAATAGTACCTACAGACATAATATTACAAATGCTATTGTAAATTTCAAAATGATTTCAGAATGTTAAGATAGAATTGATTTTAATTTTCTTTTTCGTGTAGTTTTTTGTTTTGTGTTAGTTGAAATCGATTTAAGTCGTAGGTTTTTAAAAGATGCATAATGATGAGAGCTGATGCAAGAACAACTAAAGTGAGTGAATACAAGAATTAATAAATTTTTACTGTCATTTTGACAGATGATGGTAATTTGCCAAGTACAAAAATTACACGAAAAAGACGACAAAATACTATAAGAAGCTACTCTATTTCAAACGCTGAATGTTAAATACAGTCATTTTTCGTTTCGTTTTCGCTTAAATAATATAAAATAGTATTTTTTATCACATATGGAATGCGCATTCCTTGAAAATGATTTACTAAATTACACATAGTATAATTATAATTAGACATTATATATACTAGAACTAAAATGTACTCAGTTTTTTTGAACTACAAATTCTCACTTTTTTTATTTTACTTGCAGTAAACTGGTGCTTGACTGCGATCCCACCTGGTGGTAAGCAGTGATGCAATCGTTGATGGTAAGGCGCACTAGTTTATTAAGAGCCTATTCACTCTAGCCTTGAAGACACCAAAATTATATTCGGACGGAAAGACTGCAGCCGGCAAACTGTTCCAATCCCTCGATGTACTATTGCTAAGCTAATATAGCACCTATGTATTACTAAAACCTTGCCTCCAATGTCACAAAACGCAATGAATCCACGGTACCCAGTCCACAAATTGGCCAAAGCTTACTATATATCTTTACGCTCATTTTGATTGTGGGGTAGGCAGGATTGGGCATTAACTGTAGCTTAGTAATCAAGTTAACAAGTTTAGGGTTTGATGTGAAACGTTCAGTATATATCTTGTATTCGGTTTGATTCTCGGTTCATGTAAATGTGAGGAACTTGTAGATTTAATGAGGTTATTTTTGGCCGTAGCGACATTTCAAAAGGTTTTTGATAAAATAGCTACTGATCTTAAAGACTGAATTATAGCTTCGAGTTTTTCCATAGATGAGAAGAAGAAGAAATAAAAATGTTTTTCTTTTATATATTTAGTAACTATCATATGATAGGACATAATGCATTAATTATTTCTTACCTAAATTAATTGAGAATAGTTCTACTAGTTATATAATACACTAGTTTTCGCCCGTAGCTTCGCAAGCGTAGATAAGTATTATTAAGTAATATTTTATATGTATTGTATAGCTTATAGCACTCAGTAACATTGCAGCTATTCATAAGTGAAAGAATATTAGAATGGAACTCCAAAATTTCCAGCGATTCCAAAGTTTACCTCCTACATACAAACTTATAAATTTTACCTATTAAATCATTAGTATAATCTCAGCGCAATAGTTCTTTGATTAGGTTATAGTGATTCGAGACTCAATCAAAATCAAAATCATACCTTATGTGTATTGTATATAAAGATCTATTTACAAAAAACGAACACATCAACTTGATTACCTAAATGTCCCAAATGATTAATCTGCACTCAAACAAAGGTTTGGTAGCCGAAACAAAAAAGGGGAAAAACAAAGACCCATTAGTGGAGGAAGTGGGGGCTCATCAAGATAAATAGAAACGACACTATGATGGATCACCGTAAAGCGGGGAAGCAAACCTCCTTTTCCTCCTAACACTCTTATCACATCACCTTAAGGTTGAAAATCGCATGTGAAACACATCAGTTACCCTCAAGCTGTTCAATTTTCTTGCGCTCTTATGCTATGGTGTTAAGGTTGATATTTGTATGTTTTAAGTCGTTAAACAAAGTTCCTGCAAGACTGTGTTTGTCATTATTGATAAGTAAATATACAAAGGTCTGATGGCAAAGGAAATAAGGGTGAATATATTTGTTTTACGTAAATTGATTTGTTAATGTCTAATGGATCGGTTTTTATTTTGGTTACTTGTTGTAGCCGATTGGATAGGATTAGCCTTTGAGGTACTAATTAAAGTGGCCGATAGTATATAAAAACGCAAGTATAAATAACAAGTAAGGGCTCGGCTCAAAGCTGGAGAATGAACGAACTAGCCTCACCCAGGACAGGTCAAGTCATTCAATGATTTCAATCCAAAAAAAGAACGTAAAAAGTTAACTTATTTTAATGAATTGTAGATATATTCTAATCAAACTAAACACTAGAAACGAAACGATACATTCCAATTTTTAAAAGATTTTTTTTTAAGTACGTTATTAAACCTAAAATTAATGAAACTTTTTGGTAAATTTTAATATCAAAGCACAACATTAAACATATGTATCTATCTAAGATCGGTATCCCCAATTTTCCTTTCCTATATCATGTTCAGCTCAGGAACTTAAACCGACATCTACTACAAAGATATCAAAAACTTATTGATGTAATCCAAACAAACATCACAAATACGAAAGTAACTGTCTGTCTGTTTTTTCTTCACGCCTAAACTACTGAACCGGAACATGAAAAGGACATGGGATAGTTTTTAAACCAAAAATCTGTCACCATTCCAAGCGAACAAAGCCGTGGGCAAAAGCTAGTGTTTAATATTTAAAACCCTACTTACTCATAGAACTGTCAGACAAGGTCCACTCAAGGTTGTCCTTAAGATATTCTTGTTAGTTGTTGTAGTGTTACACTATTCTCACATTCAAACCAACTAAATAATGTATCAAAGAATCTTTATGTCAACTGATTCGAAAAGAGTAACCATGGAGTTTCTTGCTCGTTCTTCTCCATCGGAATCTACACTTCTCACTAAGAGGACTGACAGACAGACTGACACTTTATATGTTTAAAATTTTGTTTGACGTTCAAAACTGCCTGTAAGGGTGTAATTGAAATAAATGATTTTGATTTTGACTTTAACTAAATAGGTACATCAGTCGGGGTTGCGGGGCAAGCGCAATAGTGTACCCCGGCTCCTCTCAGGAGAAAGCACAGGATATTTTTAGTCAATAAGAGTGTGACACTTCCACTCGCCTTACCCATGTCAGGAGAAGTCATTTGGATGACTTTCCTCTCTCAAAAAAGGTATACATATGGTATTAGTATATATATATATAGTTCTTGGCAGTTATTACCATTCTTTGTAGCTCACGGCAAAGGTACAGTCGTCTCAATAAATGTTGCAATATGTCAGGCAACCGTCACCGGAGCATTTGACATGACGGGGCGTCCACGGCACGGAGCCGGCACGAAATTGAAGTGCCGAAAAGTACACAGAGTGACAAAGTTGATGTGGCGATAGTGTAACGCGGATTTTTCGTCGCTCAGTCATCTCTATTTTGAGCCTACATACTAATTTAATAATGAAATATTGAATTAATAAATCGAACAATATATTTGGAAGATACGGTGCCTATGGTTGCAAGTACGAAAGTTCTCTGCGCCGTGTATTATTTAGACAACCCTGACATGAAGAAAAATATCGTAACTCGGTCTGTTTAATTGCTAATCCGCCTGGAAAAGCGAAGTGTTTAATATACAAACCTTCTCTATGCTAAAGCAGGCCTTTTTTGAGCCGAGGGCACCGACAGATTCAAAATTTTGATGATATAAATCAAATGGAATCAAAATATACAATTCTTTAGATCCTGATTCATCATTGTATTTTTTAGTCAGCAAGAGTCTTGTTGCACTACCTCACGCCTCACCCAGGACGAGACGATTCCAGTGAAGCATGGTAGCGGCGCAGGATAACTTTACGCATGAGTTGAAAATAGCTTTGCCTGGCTATGAAAAAGCTAGATGCTCTTATTTTCAGGTGTGGGAGAGCCATGCTTCGGCACGAATGGGTCGGCTCGACCGGAGTGATACCACAGCCTCACTGAAAACCGGCGTGAAATAACCACAGCGTTGTGTTTCGCCGTGTGAGTGAGGTTGCCGAAGGCCCAATCCTTCCCCTCCCCCAATCCCTAAATCTCCAAATTCCTAATCCCTAAAAGGTCGGCAACGCACTCGTAACTCCTCCGTTGCGAGTGTCCATGGGCGGAGCTGATTGCTTACCATCAGGTAATCGGTCTGCTCGTTAGCCGACCTACTACATAAAAAAAAAAATACTTAGAAAAATGTTAAGGTTTTTTTAATAGAATTTTGTTCACTGCATTAAGTGTACGTACCGATTTCTCTTTTCCGTTTGGAGACGGTGATGCTAGTTGTGGCATAATGACGAATGATGGTTTCTCTGAAAATAAAGAGTACTTAGATGAATATATGACGATACTGTAGCATTCTTATTTAAGTATATCCAAGGTTTTAAGTATGCTTTGAGGAAAACACTAAAGAAGGTATGTATTTTCTGAGGTATCTTATTTATTAATAAAAACTTTTTGAAAAGAAACCAAGATGCATACATATCTATCATAAAACTCTGTTAGAAAAACTAACTATTGAGATGATTTTTTCGTTTTACAAAAGCAATCGCCTTTCATTTTTAATTAATTTCTAATGGAAAGTAAAAAAATTAATACGAAATCTATGCAAAATGTATAACAGAAGTAAACGTAATTCTAATTCTAAATAGAGGAAAGAGTAGCGAAATGTAATTACATTGCAACATCCCATTTTCTATAAAACAGTTGTCTAGCGAAACTAAAATGGGGAAAAATAACACGCAAAAACAAAATGGAAGGCTGGCTTAGAGTGGGGGCGGCAAATACGCATGTGCGTACCCAACCTCCGGCCGGGGGAGACGCGGCCGCCGCGACCTGGCAAGGGCGGGGTTTTGTTTCAGTAGGTACGTATTTTTCGCCTATCTTTCTTGAGGCTCCCTTTGATATGCGAATTTTTTTTCGGCACTTCCTACATATACCTACACATTTGTCTATATTTGCATTTGCGGTTTGTAGAATTAATTAGTACCCTTTCATATTCGCCGTTTGTGTTAGGTGCTCGTTATAAAACATGGGCGCTTTCTTTTGTTTTTTTGTGAAAGGCCCGGGTGAAAGAATTTTAATGTGTAGGTGTCGAGCTCTGGTTGGGCGGCTTAAATTTTGTTTTTAGGTATTTATAGGAGATTATTTTTGATACCTACTTTTAGGGTTCGTTTCAGTGAATGCGGTGCTTGAATGGAATGAGTTTGATGGTAATTGGTATAGGATTTTACGTCGAATTTTGTTTTCGGAAATGATAGTAGATATCAATAACTTTGTAATGTGAAGGTAGTTTGAACATGTTTGATAAACTTTTGAACTTATTAAAAAGCCTATTGTAGACCAATATTTTTATCTTCAGTTATATGATGCAGTTTTCAAAGACAATCAAAATTTACTGTAGCGTATTTACTAGCATATCTTTTAAACTATCACAAAGCTTTAGTTAGTCGACTGACTAACTAAATAATCTCGTCATCAGATTCACGAGGAAACAATCCTTTCATCGCATCGACAATAAGCAGCTCGGAAACAATTTCATTTCGCTTTTTTCAATACAAAGCGTGACTTCGCTAGTTCAAATTACAAAAAAAAAGATGGCCGCCGTCCGGCACTACAACATAATCAACGAACTCCCCGTATCGAGCTACCATAAACTCCAAAAACATGCCTATTCTAAATTCCAATTATTCACTTTGACGTCGCCCGTAGATAATCATCTGTCATACGACGCTGGACGGGGCAACTGTCCATTTTAGCCCGACCTCCCTCTTTTTACAGTAAGCCCCCGATTTTAACGGTTTCACTCGAAAAGCGGGGGGAGGTTAAGCTCAATGGCTAATGGTTTTTGAAAATGGAAAAGCAAAGGCCCGGGATAGGTTTTAAGCAGGATCTGTTTGTGCGTAACGTAAGATTGTGTGACGTTTTTTTTTTTCACAGATAATAAATGATATTTTTGTTTATTTTTAGGTTAGAGTGACGGCCTGACGGTCGGTTTTTGTTTGTCATACGATGCTTTAGTCTGAAAGAGATAGGGACTTTATAAAATTGAGGAAGGGTTTTCGTGATAAATTCGGGTTAGTATGTAACAAAATTAATGTGACGCAGTGTGACGGGTTTTTAATTGGAACTTTCTGGAAATGAAATTGTGACAATATGCTGAGTAGGTATGACATGTATGATGTTTATTGAAGTTTGTCTCCCCGTGACTTTGCCCACGTAGGTATATAGCGTTTTAGACAGTTTTTTGGTGCCAAGGCTTATTAGCTACACAGTAAAAAGGTTTTATTGTAATCTGTTCAGGTGAGTTTATTATTAGAAAAATTTAAAATACATGTTCGAACAGTATATTTTTTTTGTTTTTTTCCTTTACTCTGGCTTACCTACTTCAAGACAAAAATATGCTCTACAATCTAAGCCGTTACAGTTTTCAAAATGAGGTCGGATTGCATCAATTCATCGTCATCAGCCTATACTTAAATACTCACTGCTGAGTAAAGGCCTCTTCTCACATGGAGATGTTTAAAGCATTATTGACCAAAGTAGCTCAAGGCGGAAAGTGCGCCTCAAGACGTTTTCAGTTACCGTATGCCAGTAATATATTAATGATCTCAGAAAGTACACATAACTGCGAAAAAGAAACATCGGTACTGGTCAGGTTACGTACCACACTTATTCATATGAAACGGATGCCTTAAACTACATAATACCACGCAAAAAGGTCAGATACCTACATAAAAAGTCTGTGTTGCCATAAAGAATTCATTTTTTTAATATGGTAAGTGATTGGTTATGGAGAAAGCAAACATTTCTAACGCATTCCATTTATAAATTTTACTTGTGTCAATAAAACTGGCCATTCGATATCTTCTTTCCTTTTTCCAATTAAAGAAATTAAAGGAAGGTTTGGTTTTCGCTTTATTATGCTTATTGTGTGGTTTTTAGCGTATACTTTGCTATTTTTATTTTAAGAAATAATAAGCTTTTAAGAAATAATTGGCTCTTTTTTTCATAATTTAAATGATAAATAAATACGAGATCTTATATTAAATATGTAGGTAATGTATTCTTCTTGTATTTTGGTTATGGAAATCATAAATTAGTGTGGAGATGAATAAATAAGAATTTACCTAACTTGACCATTATTATAAACTAGTGGCTCGCCCCGGCTCCGCACGAGTACAACGCTGATACGAAACTTTTTCACTCCACTGTTTACTAGACCTTACATATAAACTTTCCTCTTCAATCACTCTATATATTAGAAGAAACCACTTCAAAATCCGTTACTTAGTTTAAAGGTAAGGAGTACACATTTATGTAGAGAAAAATCGACTTTGTACTATATAGTGATTAGGTATTATTTCGTAACTGAAATTGTTGAAACCGCTAAAATTATCTCTATCTATTCGCTTAGCAAAAAAGTTCAATTAACAAAATGAAAATAGCAAAAACGAATGTAAGTACATTAATATTCAACATTGTATACACAACACAAAAACAATACGCTTACATTACCTATTACACAAAAACATTTAACAAAAAAAAAACTTAATAGAATTAAAATGTCCGTGACGCCTTTTTACAAAGGGTGCTATCGATTTTTCTGACAAAGATAAAAAAGGGGTATGTATTTGAAACGTACCTACCTGTATATAATCCGAAAAGCCCGAATTAAATTTTAGCACGTAGGCTCAAAAAAAGGAGGTCCAAACAACCCTTGCTCTGGTAAAAAATGGAATATTTCTTTTTGATTACAACAATATAATTTGTATCTTGTGAAGGATTTGAGTTACAAGATTGGAGCGAGTGTTAAGTGCCTTATATTTACATACACACATTACACACATCATCAGCCTATAAGAGTCCACTGCTGAGCAAAGGCCTCTTTTCACATGGAGAAGGTTTGAGCATTAATCACCACGCTTGATCTTGGTGGATTCACTGTATGTCATCGGTGTCCAAATAATCATATAATTCGGAAAAAGTCACACTGGTACTTGCCAGGTTTCCACCACAGCAGCCCATTGGCCAGCCACCGCGCCAACCATGCAGTCAAGTTCTACGAATATAGGTAGTTACTATACAAAACTTAGTTTACAGATATTCCTATTTAACTGAACAATAAGCCCAACTTATTAAAGGAGGTTTATAAGATAACTAGTTTCGTCCGCGTGGTATGTTGATAAAAAGGTAGCCTTTGTCCTATTCCGGAGTGTATCCAATGCCTGTGCCAAATTTCATCGAGATCCATCCAGTCGTTTTGGCGTGATTGAGTAACAGACATCATTAAATTATCAACAATACATTAACATTAATTTCCTCATCTGCTTAAGACTTGCGCCGAACACATTCAACCCTTTACCGCGCACGACAAATTAAGCAGGCCAGCCCTTTGCGGGCTCCAGGCAAAAATTCAATTACAAACTTCGGTTCCATCCCAAGAGTACATCTAAAGGGTTGTACACAACGTTTTTTGCCTCTAAATTTTTATGTGGCCCTTTACAAGGCCGTAAACGGGGTCGTTGTATGAATATTCCATTTGCTTCGAAACTCACCGCTTATGTATTGAAAGTTTACGGAAGAGGGTTATGGGTCTGTGTCTATAGCGGAGTACGTGTTTCGTGTGATTAAAATGCATTGAAACAGAATTGGTTTCGTTGTTTAGATATTAATATTTAAACACGTTTCGTATTTGCTGTGCTTTGTTTTAAGGATGAGTATTTTTTTGTTGCTTAACATCAGATAATTAGTCTACTTATTTGTCAACCTATTTTATAAAAAGGTAGGTAACTTGTGTTTAATTGTGAATGTTTTCTATTGCATTTAATTTTTGTATACTCATATAATTATACTTTCTTAGTAACATTTGTCTAAATTTTACAAACCCTCTTGTCGGCAAGGACTTAAGCTGATATGCACACAAATGCTATCATTCGAAATAAAGGACAATGAAAGCTCTTTTAATATAATAATGTAAATTTAGAACGATGAAGACCAAGCTCGTTGTTTTAATTGGTAACATTAGAAGGCAACACAAACCACAGTCTTGAACTAAATCTGCCATGACAAATAGAAACCAGAACACCAAAATATATATCCAAAAACCATCCCCATTTTACATGAATACACACAATTAAATATGTAAATATAAAACAGACAAAAATTAGGTAAAAGCTCCGTGATTTAGCATTAGATGGGACCCCTTCGTCCCTACATTAACCCCTTACGATTAGAGGCACGCACTTTTACAGCAATTTGTCAAAAAAAGTTGGCAACTTCGCCCCCTTTGGGGTCCAGCCGCGTCATTTATTATCCACCCCTCCCACTTTCAGCCACCCCTTAAGGGCCAGTAATTTTGCCTTCAAAGCCTTCGCGGGAATGCGTAATGACTAACGGCACTGCGTAAATCGCAGGGATTTACCCTTGTCTGTTGGTAATACGTGTTTTTATATAATCATTGTTTTATGTATGTAATACAATTTCAGTCTCTATGTGTCTATAATTTTGTACTGAAGGAGGTTAGTTTTTTTCAGTAACTTCGCTCTAAGTTGCTTTTTATCTTATAACAGAGTATAATCTATCACTGTGGCATTTTTTTCGGATCCGTTTAAAAGTTCTTGCGTATTCAGTATAATATAGGTACATCTTTTATAACTAAATACACTGATTCTCTATATTTGTTTATAGGCACTTGTACCTACATACAAAAAGGTGCATAGATAATTCTTAATCGTGTCTTCAGTGTAATAGAAAGTCTAAAGAATTATCAGCCTTTTTTGAAGAGCGAAAGTCATCCAATGACTTTTCCAACGTCAGTGGGGCGAGAAATCAGACTCAGACTGACTAAAATCTACCCCGTTCTTACTCCTGATTGCAGAATGGGCGCGGTGCATTATCCGCAAAAGAAACAGCCTTTAACTTATAGCGACAGTAATAAATGTATCAATAATAACTTTAAATTAAACTCTTCTCCGATTAAATTTCCGGGAGTAGGATTCTATTTTATTTACAGCGAAGGTTAATTGATTTTTACTAAAAGGGTACAACCTTTCAAGTCCAAACCAGAGTGCGAAGTTGAAATTAGGACGAAACTTTGTTGGGAAAACCGATGGTTCTGAATGTTCTAATGGTTCACCTTGGAAGTACTCAGTGTTTATGCTGGGTGCAAATAGATAGACCGTCTAATCGTACTTATATTATAAACGGATGGATGTATTTTTATGAAATTGGCCATAGAGATAAAATTGTCTGTATTTTAAATAAATTAAGTATTAAAGTTACTTTTTTCCTAAGGTACTGCGGACGAAACCGCTGGCAGGAGCTAGGTTTGTACATAAATAGTTGCAAGTGCGTTGCGAATCTACATATCAATTCCTGCTTAGAACAACACTTTGTGTGATTCGGGTCTCGATGGTTTGTATAAATAAATTTGTATATTTATAAACTCACCCACGATACATAACAAGATTCTTTTTTGGGGCATTTTTTCTTCTAAAACAGTAAGCAAGAAAAAAAATGGCGGGCAACAAACACACGCCAGAGTAACCCTAAAGCAACAATACGGACAATTATTACCCAACCGAGTACATTCCACATCGCAATCAAAGTAAGCTATAAATATATTCAGGTACGAAATAAAAACACCACTGGGTATGGTATAAAATGCACACATCTCCACAAAATAGGCTAAACCTCCAGTAAAAAGCTGGCAGCATTTGCATAATGACTTTATATTATGCCGCAACTCCGACGCAGAATTTTAATGACCCGAGCAACGTTTTTGAGTTTTTAATGTAAGCAAACATACATATGTATGCTTGTATGTATGTGTGTACATAATTTGTGTAGAAATTTTGTGCGATATATGGTCTGAGGGTGGTTCTGGATTTATCTAATTTTGTACTGGAGTCTCTTTTATGTGATTATCTTTGACAATAAGTTATTATGTTTTCATTTTATTTATATGGTTGAACCAGCAATCGTATGATAAATAACCTCATGTTTTTTTAGCTGAAGGATTACCTGATGATAAGCAATCAGCCCGCCTATGGGCATTCGCAACAATGGAGGAGTTATGAGCGCGTTGCCGACCTTTGGGGATTAGGGTTTTGGAGATTTAGAGTTTGGGAACGGATTGGGGGAAGGGAAGAATTGGACCTCGGGTAACCTACTCAACTAAAGCTGTGGTTGCAATCACTGCTACTGTTGGACTGTCGTAACGCTTGAGGAGTCATTGGTACGTTTGCGACCTGTTGCGGGAATGTAGACAGCTACATGTAACATTTTTTTAATCGTTGCCCTACTCTAATATTTTCTCATACAAACATACAAATAACATACACAAATCACTTGTTCCTGAAACAACAACCTATAGATTCACAAAGTGTGGTTACTTGCGGGAATCGAACCAACGACACGTTGCACAGCAGCCAGTTGCCCGGCCACTGCGACAACCGTTCAACCTTTAGTTACTAGCTTAGACCTCCAACGCGGTTTCAGCCGATACACAATTTGTATTGGTCGTAGTGTGATATTTTATAATGCTCTAATCTCATAAATTACTTTTCCAAATTAAACAATGTTTTTGTTGAATAGTTCATTTATCGAGATAGGCGAAGAATAAAATGTTTTACGTAAAAAGTCTTTTAGAGATTAGTGTTTCGGAGATTTATTCACGAAAGTGTTTAAGAAAGTAGTTAATATTTAACTTAACTAAGAATGAGTAAAATGACAATTAGTAGATAAGCATTGAAATCACTTTATGTATTTTTTTCAAACCCCGTAAAATGGCTACGAATTCGTAGCAAAACTGCTACGTCGTAGTCCCGACTACTACGGTGAAAATTATAAAACTTGGAGAGTACTTAAAACGTTTGGTGAAAAATGTAAACAAATGAAAAAACTGTAAGCGTCGTTCTCAAGAATATTTAAATGGTTACTCATTAATAACTCATAGGAACAAACTCGTAAATATCGTAATAGTTTGCTTTTTGTAAAGCATTGCTACCACTTTTGATTTTTCTCCTTTGTCATAGGTATCACATATAGAGTCATTCCTTATGGCATATGAATAATAAACAAAAATAAAATAAAAGTAGTATTTCATTGAGAGAAAACACAACTTTAACATACTTAATTATAAGTAAAGAAGGTACAATTTTCGGTTGTTGTTAATATGAACCCGCGACACGTGCGTGGAAGCTGGATACCTAGCGACTACGCCAACTGTACGGTTCTCTCAATGCGGCAGTTATCGTAGCGAGTTAGTTATAAAAAGAATTTGTACATTAATGAATGTTTGCTATTTTTAACGCTCTTTTATCTAATCTACTGAATAGATTTTGATAAATTGAATATGAAATATAGTTAAATTACGTCACATACTCAAAATAAACAGGAGATCTGATGAAAAAAAAAACGTTCCTATAAACACGATATTTATTTTTAATTAAACTTTTCAATTAGTTGAGTTAACAAAACGGGAGTTTTAATCTAACCTCCATTAAGCGTATGCGCGCGTGGTACATGTCGCGGACATAAGGACCTCCCTTAGCGAATTTACATAACGTGATTCCAAAAACCAACAAGGCTGCGAAAATGCCTTTGCCCGCTCCTCGGGGCTAATAGGAAATGAGAAAATTAATTAAGTGTGGACAAACAGACCAGCCAATAAATGTTTTTGTTTATTTAGGCTGAACGCCGAAATGAATCCGCGAACTGTCTGTGTTTGCCTTTTTGTATGTATGTGTGTATGTTTATGCATATCTATTTATTTTTAGGCGTAGTACTTGTATGTGTTTCAAGATGTTTAGGTCAATTTTATACATAACTGGTACCATAGGTAAAAAAACTTATAAATACATGAATGAGCTTGATAATGGTTTTAAGATTCTCTGTACCGTCAAGGAGTTAGTATTTATGGATGCGGTAATGTACATAAGGGAATTGGGTAATACTGATAATTGAAGCGTAGTGTTAGGTTTCAGGGCGGTCTGTTTTTCAGACCTTTCATCATTAGAGTGCTGTTATTTTCTTAAGACAGTACATTTATTCTAAGAGTAATGACATTGCTTTAAAACGTGACAGTGTTACTGTCCTGTTCTGAAAAATATATTGTAATATTTGAATAGTAAGTTTTATTCTAAAACTCTTTCTTATTTTCCGATACAATAATTAGAGATCTTGTTATGAAAAAGAAATACCTGAATTAATAAATGCATGATTCAGTTTCTTGTTTCATTCGGTGTTTTTTTCTGCGGGATTAGGAGGCAAACGAGGAGACGTTGGTGATCAGCACCGCCCATAGACACCTTCAACACCAGAGGAATAACAGCCGCATTGTCCAGTCTTTTAAAAAAGGAGTACGCATTTTGCTTGAAGGTTTGAAGGCTGTATCAGTGTGAATCCCGCCTTCGAACCATCTATACGATGTGGATAAATTTGCGTAGCAAAAAGAATTATAAAACATTGTATATTATGAATAGAACCATGTTTTTTCTGTAGGATGCGTCAATTGAATAGAAATTCTACTTCACTTCCAAATAAGCAGTTATCATATAAGATTTACATAATTAGCTGAGATTAGCTCAAAAAATGAAGGTAATTTCTTAAACAATGGTTCGCACATAAAACCTTACGAGCATGCATAGTATATATATCTAATTGCCACCATTACCATTCTCTCTAATGCGAGCCTTAAGCTCCAACGTTGGGTCGTAATTGGACGACTCATAAAGGGGACGGAGGCACCGGAAAAGGGGACGAAAAACGGGCGAGGGGCCGCGGGGCGAGGGGGCGAACCAGGGAAATGTTATGGAAATGACGCACCGCCATTTCCACGTTTTTGTATTTGATTATCCTTTCAAGACAATATTTTGCAGGGTCCGGAAATTAATGAAGGCAATTTATGCGACACAGAGCGTGGGCGCCGGGTTTTATTTAAATAACTTTTTTTTATTCTATTTTTTTAAAGCCGAGGGTTTTCGGGGCGACTGCCTTTTATAATTGGAGCGGTCTCTGCGTACATTTTTTTTTTGTTTTTGAGAGCTTATGAGCAAGAGTTATGTTTTGAGGTTAGAATAGGCGGGACTGGGTGCTTTGTTTTTGTTTATACTTTCATTTCTCTATGGGGATTATCACGCGAACGACATTAAACGAGAGGGAACCAGTGTGAGTTACGCTTGAAAAAGCATTTGGAAAATGATAAATATATTTCCATTGTAACATTTTGTTTTATTTAAAAATAATGGCTCGTTGTGTTACATAATAATATTTCCAGTACACACTTGCTTTAAGTTTAGAATTCCACTCGGTTTATCGCAACAGAGAAACTCCTTATTATATATCTTCTATAATATAAAAATGAATCGCAAAATGTGTTAGTAAGCGCATAACTCGATAACGCGTGGACCAATTATGCTAATTCTTTTTTTGTTATGTTCGTTATTATAAGGAGAATCTTCTTATCAAAGAAAATATTAGAAAAATAGAGGGGAGGATTTGGAAAAAGTGACCCTTTGTTAGCGAGATAGTAGGACCCGTGCGAAACGGGGGCGGGTCGCTAGTTATTAATAAAATTACTGATTCAAAATTAAATAACCTTGTATACTGTATTTCAAGTTTGTATTTTATTAAATAAAATACTCTAACCACTAAACTTGAGAGTTATTCTATGGCTTCTTAATTCTCAATCGTTAGTAACTATTTTCGATACAAAACCTTTACTGAGAAATGAATATTCCACTAATATTATTATTGTGACAGTTTGTGCGAATGTGTGTTTGTTATTCGTTGATTATGCGCAGAACCGACTAGATTGATTTAGTTGGCTGGACTGATTAACACAAAGGCTGCTTTTTATCAACATACCACGCCGACGAAGCCGCGGGCGGAGGCTAGTTTTTAAATAATCTTTAAAAGTCTGCAAGTGCGGCAATATAATAAAAAACCAAATACAAGGTTTGTATGTTCTAATTTAATCGATCCCAGTGGCGTGCAATAGGAGAGGCCTATGTCCAGCAGTGGACTGAAAAGGGCTGATGATGATGATGATGATGATGTTCTAATACCAGCTTTTGCCCGCGATTTCATTCGCGTGGAATAGTGACTGCCTGTAGATTTTTATCTTATCTTTTTTTTTATCCTATGTAATTTCTGGAGTTGCAAACTATGTCTATACCAAATATCACAGAAATCGGTTCAGTAGTTTAGGCGTAAAGAAAAGACAGACAGACAAACAGACAGAGTTACTTTCGCATTTATTATATTAAAGTTTTGATTAACTTTTATTAACAGTTATTAGATTTATTATACCTATATTATTTTATCTTTTATTTTTATGTTCAGTAATGAACGAATTATGCTGAAATAATGACGATAATATTAGCTATGTAATACACATACAGATCATGTATATAGAGGTAGAGTCTATATACATATATATGTATGTAGATATCTAATATAATACACGCATACAACCCACAATAAGAATCCATACATTTTCCATACACAAAACAACCGCAATATCGAACATGCACATAGTTATATGATCCACAATCGACTACAATTAGTCGAATTGCACTAGCCGAGATTCGAATCCCGATAGCTGGCGATTACTGTAGGATATCGTTAGTTCGAACGCGTCCTGGCAGGGGGCGTACTGTGTTGCACTTTCACTCTCGATGCTAAGTGGGGAGATATCAGAAGATCGATCGATTTTGAAGTTAGTGTTTGGAATTAGGAGGTTTTGAGAGTTCAGAGGGCATTTTTAGGTGTTTAAGGAAATTGTTCCTAAAATGATTTCGACTTATATATTTTTAATATATTATTTGTAATAATGGCAGGGCTTCTGGACTCTATCTCGTTGTACGACCTAAGCCTTGGCTTTATTTTCATTCGGGCCTTTAAGGCCTGAATTAAAATAAAGCACACGAAGAGGAACATAGTCCTGATATCCTTTTTCGAGTTCATTAGTTCAAGTTTATGTAAACCATACGATATTTTTAATTTAAATAATACTATAACACATGCGTGTATAGTGTGGGACATAGCCATTTTTCGGTACGAATGGGTTGTCTCGACCGGAGTGACCGGACAGAAAACCGGTGTGAAACAACTACAGCGTTGTGTTTGGCCGTGTGAGCGAGGTTACCGGAGGTCCAATCCTTCCCCTCCCCCAATCCTTAGATCTCCAAATCCACACTTATTATCCTCAAAAGGTCGGCAACGCACTCGTAACTCCTCAGTTGCGGGTATCCGTGGGTGGCGCTGATTGCTTACCATCAGGTAACCCGTCTGCTCGTTTGATGGCTACGTGATGGCTTGAAGGCCAAGTCATCCCCTTGTTGTCATGAAAGTCCGTAATATAATTGTTTGTAGTCTCTAAGATTCTTTAGCCACCGTGACATACGGAGAAGACAAACATCTTAAAGAAGTCTCAACTGATAATTTGTAACTGCAAGTTTTAAATCGCTAATCTACCTTGAGTCAGTGTCTCGCGTGATAGTAAGCAATGATGCCGTTTACTATTGATCACGCCTACCCATAAGCAACTTCTTCGTTTGGGCCTTAAGGGAAACCCATCCCCTGGCAAAGAATGGGTATAATTGCTCCTTTATATCCTTCGGGGAACCCAGACTGTGGCAAAGAATAAGTACATATAATACGGTAGTTTCCAACTAGTCAAATACAATACTTTTATCCAAATGTCAAAAACGATACTTTTCTATGATTTTTTTATGAAAACCTAAGTTAAGACGTCATAGTATTTTTGTCAAATAGCTTACTTATTTCTTAATAATTAGCTACAAAATATCTAAAACTGAGTGTCTCGATCGATCGATGAATAAAAGTATAGTTATTTTTCAATATTTTATTGTATTGAAACGTCGAATTAATTTATTTCTGACCTAGAAAACTACCCAATTGCTTCATTTATTAAGCGAAAATTTTCATTGTCTATCCTCAGTTCAGAAATTATATTAAACTGGTTGAAAAATTTCTTCAGTGAGTTTTTTGTGAACTTGTTAGTGATTGATTTTATATTTTGGCAACGGGTTAGTGATTATCTTTCTTTGTTCTTTCTTTTCTCATCGGTAAGCTTTCGCTATTGCAACTTCTCCGTCATTTTCTTTAAGGATTTCAACAAAGGTTTTTACCTTAAGCATTGTTTATTAATACAAAACGCCGCATTGGCAGCAGACGCAAAATATCAACCGCCATTTTTCACCCATCGAATTTTCCAACGATTTTTCTGACCAAAATCCAAATTACATTTGGCGCGAACCCGGGACCGTTAGTGAGAAGCGCTAACGAGTGACGGTGATCTGCATTGAGACTTGTCTAGCAGCACATCAATATACACCACCATTCATACGATATTCGACCCTATTATCAAAGTTTAAGGTTGTGAATCTATTAAAGATTTTGCCGTGATGGTATATATTGATTTGCCGGTGTCTGTGTTTAAAACGATGTGGATCATCACAGATATGTTTGAATTTGAACCCGCGGATGTTGTGTTACGATTCCTTTTTCATAGTGAAGTAAACTTAATGAGAACTGTAATATCAGGTATATACTAGATACCAATCCTTACGTATTTAGTTCTGGTTTGATATCACTATTGTCAAGAATACCAGTAGTATTATTATCATTCTGTTCTTTTTTGAGGTTTTATCGTCTGCAATATCTTAACACTACATACTGAAGAATGCAGCTAAAATACTACAATTTGCCATAACATCTCCGCTTAGTAGGTGGGTTTCAAATCTGCCACCCGCGCCCAACTGACAAGTTATTAACAAGGTCCAAAATTATTAATATCAATTCATCAAATACTCGACTGTATTCTTTGGATTGAAACAAGATAAAAAAATAAATAAAAAAAGAATAATGACGGAACTTTTTGCTCGTTCTTCTACATTTGAAAAAATATTTTGTATTGCTTCTACTTAGCTTCCGTCACGGATAAACTGAGGGATGAATCAAATGTGACGTTTCAAAAGAGTCAACGTTTTACAAAAAAAAAATCCATAAATGCCTTTAACTTCGAAATTGAATTTTATTTTGACTTCGGTTTTGACTTTGGTTTTGACTTTGAATTTTACTTTGAATTTGACTAAGACTTCGTAAACAATTACGGATTTAAGTCAACTTTTATTACACAGTACACTTACTTTATTTAAGAAATCTGTTCCCAGACATTCTAGCCAGCCACTACCATTCAGTAAGACAAAATACTTACGAGTATTTACTACGACGAAAAAGGTCGTAATACACTAACAATATGTATCTAATTTCTAGCTCGAAATAATTTGAATTCGTGTATCACAATCAACCACAGACGAAATAATCTCATAAACATTACCATCAATAATTTTTTTTCTATACACAAGACAATTAACGCACGTATCCTAACATTAATGAAGGCAACAAATCATGATTGAACAGCAAAATCCAACAAAAAAAGTCTTTATTTTTATTACATTTATTACGAACAAATGGATTTACATCCACAATCATTCCATAAAAGAGATCGCCACAAAGAGTGTTCTACCTATGAGCCGTAGTTCAGTTTGTACGTATGTAGGTGAGCGACGAAAGCCACTGGGCTGTCGAGCGCCACCAAATCCCTCTGCTTAAAATTGTGCACCATACCTTTTTATATACAAAGCCCGCCATCTGCCCTCACACCTCACAAGCGAAAACACGCCCTATTCCAACACCAAAAAGGTCCACTTGTAATTAACAAACAACAGCGACAATGTTCAAAAAAACCCCCAATAGAAACTTCACCCTATTTTCTAACGACTAAGGAACATTTTCGCGCCACCCACGTTTAGAATGAGACTTTGAGAAAATTCGCATTATGTAATAAAAACATTTATTTTGTCCGTTTCCGAGTAAATAGGACTCCTCTTCCCCTTATATACAGTGATTTAAAGCGCGCGAGATTGTTTTGATAACTCCTTTCATATTTCGCTCGGCGGAGCGTTATCTTAGTAGGAAAATGTGAATATTACGCTTTTTAAAAATGTCTGCTCGCTTTTTTTTTTAATTTGCTTCCGCGTGCACAACACGCTCCTTTTCTTGGCATTCGGTGTTAGTTTAAAAAAAACAAAACGTGACTTTTACGCCTTCGTGCAAAGAGCGTTCCATATTTTAAATTAAATTTATAAATGGAACGTTGGACGTGATTTTGTAATTCAAGTTCTTATTTCTAAAATGGCGGCGCGTCATGTCAGTAGAGATGTGACACACGCTGAATTATTTGTAGACAGTATCATGCAAAAGCCATGTTATTAAAAAGCTATTGAATTATTACAATACTTGAAAACGAAACTTACCGTTCATACCAGTTTTTGCAACCTGCAGCTGCCGTATTTATTTGTGCGAATCATTGTTCACTTACCCCTTTTAATTCTTGGCGACAATGTCGAAAACTCGTCCCGAAACCCGTTTTCTGATCTGCAGCTCGAAGTTTGCATTCCGCAGTACCTGTGCGCTGCAGAAACCCTCGGCTAAAAACAGGTTTCATTCAACATCCAAACTTTATTGGTGGCTTTTAATAAAATGATTTTATCCGTTTTTTTAAATCCGGTTTTTGCATGATTGCATTAGCTGCGTTTTGCACGAAGCTCGGTCGAAATGAGCGAATTAGAGAAGGGGAGCTTTTGAATTGCCAATTGTGATCCCGATATCGATATAATAGAGTAGGTAGGTATATAAAGACTTGTACCAAAACAAGTTGTTTTGTATCGTTTTGTAATGACCTTTGAAAATTTGTTCGTTTTAACGAACATAGTGTGGTCTTTTTTCTCATATGAAGCAGTTTTTAAAAAAAAAAAAAAAAAGTTCGTTATTTAGGTTTCTTTAGAGATTTAGCAGGTTTGAGTTCTAGGTATCTTATCATTGTAAGGATTTTATGATATGTACTGACTTTATCAAATATAATATGTTGAGTATTAACAGAAGTTCATTTCAAACAACGACGATGATTTTCGAAATGTTTTTTGATGTTGTGGGAATACGGACAAGGAGATATGCACTAACAAAGTCGCAGGCAAAACTGGATCTTCTTCATCGTTAACATCATGACCCTATAAGTGCCAACTGCTGTGCAAATGCCTCTTCTCATACGGAGAAGGTTAAAGCATTAGGTAATCACCACGCTTGTTCAATGCGGGTTGGCCATTTCGAACTTATAATTAGAAACTATAAGTGTAGGTTTCCTCACGATGTTTACCTTCACCGTATGTCAGTTGTGTCTAAATAATCATTGAAAGTACATATAACTCGGCAAACGTCATTGGTACTTGCCGGGTTTCGAACCTACACCCTCATGCATGAGAAGCGAGCTCCTTATCCTCCGGGCCACCACGACCACAACTAGACTTAACTTAACTGTAACTTATTAATAAAAAAAGAACATTTTTCTCTAAAATGTTTCACAAATGCAACATGACAGACTGTTTACGCATTGTAAAAACATATTAAATGTATGTATGTATGTGCGTCCATAATGTATGAAATAAAAGTATAATCAATAACGTCCAATTTAGTCAGCGTAATGCAGATACTTGATTTGCATATAGATTAGTAGCCGCCGCAATGGTTTTTGGCGTTTTATATTATACATAGTAGTGAGTATCAGGTACCTGGTTACGTCCCTTGGGATCTGCCCTTTTGAAGGCCTTTTGGAGGGTCCTCTTATGAGCTCACAGCCCTCTTAGTGTAAAGAGGGTGGTTCTGTATTTTCGTTTGGATAGGTACCTATATCCGAAACTGAATTTATATTAGTAAGCTGTCAATGGGTTTTGTTGTAAATTATTTATTTTACTAATAAAGTATTCAAAGTCGTAAATTTTCGCTCATTAGAGACTTTTCCAGAAAGTACCATGAAATAAAGAAATAAAAGAAATAACAGCCGTTTGCACAAACAAAAAATATATCTAGGCCTTCACGTATAAACATTGCTTATTTCTAATGTAATTACGAATATCTTCTTAGAGTTAAACTGTGAAATTTAAAGATTTTTAATATTTTACCTAGAAATGTTTAGGTAGTAACATTGTCTAGATTATGTAGACAAAGGCTGTGTCCTAAAGTGTGACCTAAAAATCTCTACTGGTAGGTACTTGACAAAAAAACCGATAACAACAAAATTTCTGAATCATTGGCTTGCATTTTAAAATATTGGTAGTCTCTTAAGTTTATTATAACCTAGGCTGCACTTTAGCATACTTATAAAGTCATTTAACGTTCCTTAAAACAATTTCTTAATAACTATTTAGTTCCGAATACATTCGCCAAGAACTAGATTGAACATGGCAATTAATAAATTAATCTTACCTACATAAATAAACCTGAAATATATATACAATCACATATTTCATTCAGTTCATTCTCTAAAACGAAATCCTTATACAAAGCTCGTGCCTGAAAAACTTTACTTTTTAATCTTTCACATTAAAAAAGCCGCTGTAAATGAGAAGCGTTTGTTTTCAGTAAACTTTTCTTCCATATGAAAAAAGTTTCTGAAAACGTTCCGAGTAGAAATATTAAAACGGAATTCAAATTTACATGAATTAAGTAGATATAGGTAAGTATGTATATTTACAATTAATTATATAATAATTATTGTTACAATGACGAATGATGATGGTCAAGATGGTTACATGATGTAAGTATAAAGTATAACTTAATTATACCAAAAAACTCTAAGCTGTAACGGCTTCTCCAACGTATTTGATGAAATTCAATTTTTCAATTTCTTGTGGGGGTGGAATAGTTTAATTCATAAGTGTGGGAGAGCCATACTTAGGCACGATACCACGGCCTCACAGCAAACCACCACAACGTTGTGTTTCGCCGTGTGAGTGAGGTACCGGAGGCCCAATCCTTCCCCTCCCCCAATCCCTCCTCAATCCCTAAATCTCCAATTCCCTAATCCCTAAAAGGTCGGCAACGCACTCGTAACTCCTCCGTTGTCCATGGGCAGTGCTGATTGCTTATTACCATCAGGTAATCCGTCTGCTCGTTTGCCGATCTATTACATAAAAAAAAACTATCCTAAAATCCACTATCCTAATACCCCACAAGAGGCCGGCCCGGTCAAATAACACCCACCATACCAAAGAAACTACAAGTTTGTAGCAACTACTGCTAGTGTCGATGGCCGGCGCAAGTTACTTACCATCAGGTAATCCGTCTGCTAGTTTGCCGTTGCTAAGACAAAAGAAGTAAAAACAGTAGTCTACTACTACCATCTTTAGTAACAAAATATATCACAATAACGCACCTTTGCTAGACTAAACACAGGTACAATAAGCATTACCTGTTACCTACCGGATAACAGTATGAAGCGAATCTCTTGCTTTTGAAGGAACCGTTAGATCAAATTTAAACCTAAATAAAAAACTTTAGCCTTTTAAATAGTATTCATAATATTTATCTGAAATTGGAAATCGGAAATCACTTTGACATTAAGTATGTCGATCGTCACCAATGGTAAGTAAATTTGGATAAATTACATCAAAATAAATGATAAAACTACCAAAACAAAAAACATCTCAATTCTAGAAACTGCAAAATTCCCAGCGAATCTTTATCCCACACATCATCCAAACACTACATACAATAACGTTGATTCTATTAAACGCAGTCCCCAGCGAATTTCCAATGAAACAAAACGGGTTAGGTACAAAACAAACCGGGATACCCTTGTAAAGATGTTACATACTTGTTTCAATATACACATAGGACGCGACAAAGGGTTGCACCCTTCGCCCGAGCTCGATTCTGCAGCAAGATCGCTGCAGTCTATGTACAACAGCCATGTAACCCTGCAACGATTTTAAAACCAGTTTCTCTTTACAGCACATTATAAAGATACGCCACCAACCAGTTCAAGTATTTTTTGCACAGCTCCGCTACAAACGAATTTAATCTTTACCCTCTTTGTTGTAGAATATTTTTTTTCTTGCTTTCCAACTTAGTGGTTTTTGTGGTCAGGTAAATGGTTGTTCGCTAAGCAAGGAGTGGGGATGCGAATGTTTAAAGATTGCGCGCAACGATCGATGTCAGTTCGCTTTTGGTAACCGATCGATAAGTTTACGATCAAGATGTAACAGTGAAATTATAATCTGTGTATTAAATATCATGTGGGACATAGTACGATAATTGCAAATCTCCATTCAAATTCAAGAGTTTTCGCTATACTGAAGTCGTAAAATATGTTTGCAATTCAAGTCCTTCAATATTCGAAAAGCCAGACGAAGCTCGGTGTATCCAGACCACACAGGTAAAAAGATTGTTTATTTATTTGTCTGTTATACGTAAGCCATATGGCCAGTGCGCATTCTACGCAAAATGACAACAAATTCTTTCATTGTTGTTGTGTACCGAAGCCATTGGCATGACTCGTTTGACTTGTCTCATTCTGCGCGGGAAACTGCGTTATTTTCATTTATTTATTAGATCGTTCCGCCCTTTGTTTCCTGTATCTGTTTTGTTTCAAAATAGGCTGTGTTTGTGTATGTCAACTGCTTTTAGCAGTACCTATCTATATATGAAAGTCTAGTTTTAAATTCGTGATTTTTCTACAACTCAACTTTTTTTGTGAACGCACACCACAAGGATAAGTCAGTCCGTTCCACTACTTGTGTTATGATTTCAGTAATATCATTAAACTTATACCCTATTCCATCATCAAATTCCCTATTGCGGATTAGGTAAGTATATGGCCATCATATTAAGCGCTATGTCTTTTTAGACCTTACTGACAGAGATCAGAAATATCTTGATTTGTAATTTTCGATAATCAAAAAGATGCCAATACAGGTAGTTTGGGCCAATTAAATCCGAGACCTTACAATGTTTTTTTGGACTAATTTTCTACTAAAGAGGCAGAAGTTTCAAAAGTGATTTTAGCATAATTCTAAGATAATAAGTTTTCTGGAGCGAAAGTATCTCGCCAAAGATTTTACTGGATGATAGGAATATGGTAGGATGAAACAAGTACTAAAATCATTGAAGACATTGCATAGTTCCATTATTTAAACATACATACATTTGGGTACACATAGAGTCGAGATATTTATTAAATTGAACCAACGAATAATCCACATTAACATCTAGCGCAGTTACAAAATTCAAATAAATCAATCATATTCCTATCCTAATACAAAAGTTCAGTAAACCACGTGTGTAAACTGGAAAACAACAACAAACTGAGCGAAAAATCCGAGATGATTTATCAGACATCTTCTTTTTCAGAGCAAACCAATACCAATACATCGGCAAACGAAAACAGTTTCAACGCGTCGCCATTACACGTCAAAAATAGAAGAAAAATTTGGAATTTCAAAAATGGAACAATAACCTCTAACTCGGCCATGGACGCCGTTCGGTTAAAAAGACAAAATCGACCAGTATTTACTCACGATCGGGTGGCCGACACTTCGCTGGTAAAATTCTTTTACCGATACCGATATGAGTATCGATTGCAATCGGTTTTGAAGGGAATCGATTTGAGTTTGTATGACTCGATGCATGATAATTGTAATTTGATTTTCTTTACGTCATATTTAATTTGAATAATTCGTGTCGCGTTTTTGAGACTACAATTAAATTGTACACGTTTTAAATAATATGTGAATTTGTAAAATTCAAATTCTATGTTTGGTTCGTCATTTCGCTTTTTAAAAACATTTACTGTCGAAAGAAAAGGCTTTTTAAAATACCTATTGATAATACCTAAAACTTCGTTTAGATAATTGTACCAAAAATCAAAGCACATTACCGGATTAAAAGTTCAACCTAATACTTATAAAATTAACTAATTTAATACACCGATGACCGAATTTAACTGAACTGTAATATTTGAAATTCAAATAAAATTCAAAAACACATCGCGAACTCAATTTCTAGCCAAAAATAAGAAATTTCAAATTTGTTATATTTCCTAATTTACAGCCATCCATTCATTCATTCGTTCATTAAATAATTATAATATGTCTTTGCCCATTTTTAATTTTAATTCTCATTCTTGGGTCATGCAAGTAAAATGATACATACCTATAAGGTAAAATAAAAATAAATAAAACGGAAACTCGGCCTTAAAACTGTAACAAAAAATCATTAATTTATCAAAAAAGTTTCTATTCATCTTTAGAACCATCTTGCATCATATTCATTATTCAAATGATTTTATTCAATCAATTTCTATTTTTATATACAAAAATATCGATTCAAAAATATGAATAAACAAAACGACACTCTAAAATAGTTTTAGCCGTCATGATTATTCAAAAATCCATGTTTAATAAATTTTGTTAAACTCTCCATTAAAGTTACGTAACTCGTACCGAGCTCTTTTTAAAATTTTAAACAAAGAACCGTTCACATACCTAAATTTTCCCTCCAAAATACTCGTATCCAAAAGAGTTGCAGCTGACGTTAAACACACATCAATCGCTTACCGATATTGATTTCAACAAACACAAAAATCGATACATCGATACACAATCAATAAACAAATGTTTACTTTTATTACTTTAAAACCATAGACAACATAGACTGCTCTATTTTTAAAACTGACAGATGTGGATACGTTGTTTACTGTTGTCAAATTAGTTTGGTTTTCGAACGTCGCGTCAGCTGCAGTCTAAAAAGGTTCTATAGCTTTAAATCAAATAGAATATTATCCTTCTGTTTTTATAACCACAATAAAAGTAAATAATATAATAATAATTAAGATTACTTTAATTCGATTAGGTACTATAAAATAACTACCTAAGTAATACTTTAAAATCAAACAATAATCTGTGTAATCTTTCTATAAAATGACTTAAATAATTAAATCCACATCTTTTATGATAAACACAGATTCAAAAGTAATAAATAGATTCTTAAATACAAAAATTAATCATTTTTACGTGATTCTACTTTATTTAACTTTTAGATTTCGCATTGAAGTTGCTTTCAAATGTCATATTTATAATATAAATATCATACACACGCATAGGTACTAACTCAAATTACCACAGAAGAAAAAACAGAATAAAAAAAAACAACTCTACTTACTTTTAATCTAAAAAATAAGTTTAAAAACTGTCAATAACAATTTTGGCTCTCGTGTCTTTCATTTTAATAATAAATATTAATAATACTTTGATTCATCATACCGAAAATATGCAGTTATTTAAAAAAGAACTCAAAACTATTTAAAAAATATTATTTCTTTCGAGGGTAATGACAACTGCAAACTGTTAATTTTTTTTATCTGTTTTGTGGAAAATATAAACTTTTTGTACCGACCTCGTTCATAACTAAGTAATGTTGTTTAATAGTTGATAATTATTAACTTCATATCACACCTACCTACCTCTTATTAAAACTTATTAATTTGTATTCTTCCATGTTGTAATCCTTCGATTTGATTGTACATTTAATTTTGTTCTTAATTTGTAATAAATTAACGTTCAGTGTACTTTATAGAACCAATTGTTTGTTACAAATAAATACTTTTTTGTAAAACACCTTCTTTGGCAAAATATACTTTTGGCATCTACTTGTTTTTTTTAATCATCCTTTCTTTATTTATAAACTAAGAAATACCTCATAATGTCATCAAATACAATCTAATTCACTTACAAAATCATTTAAAACTTCACAAAGCGTGTAATTACACGAATACAGAATACATATGGCACGGTAGCCATCTTGAATTCGCGAGGCGTCACGGTTTTTGCTAAAAAAGGCCTAAGTACGCGACCATTCTACATAGATATTATGCGAGAGACAGCGGTGATTAAGTGCTATTTGAATCCCACTCAAAAATGCACCGTACCAACTTGGAATACAGTAAAAATCTGATTGGAGGGGTGTTTGTATTTTTTTGGTCGTGCCACAAGGGACCGAGGAGCATTTAGTCGGCCCACCCTCGCTAGCGATTTCTTACAGAGCCATATATTATTAATATATGTGGGGTACTATGGAGAAAAATAGCGAGTTTTTCGAAGGGAAACTGGATGCTTTATTGTCAGCATGGTGTGTTAAATGGGGTAGATTATAAAATTGTCTGCGCACACACGCTTATGTGCCACAGATAAGGTTAAAAGGATCCTTATATTATTTTCATGGGCTATTTAGTGTTTTAAATATTTTTGTTTATTATGGTGTTTCCAAACTCCGAGGTCCGACTCTTTGAACTTTTACAGTCTGCCCTCTTTATCCATATCCATAAAAGAACTACCGTTTGAAAGATGTTTCGATCATCTTTTTTTTTATTAATTCTTTTGTTTTGTTTATAAGTAGGCGTGCTTTATAGAACATTTCTTACTAAAATAAATAAAAAGAAATAAAATGCTGTTTTGTTAATTCATTTATTTCAATAACTTTACCATATTTTTCAAGCACTAAGTTACAATTGTACTACCCAATAGAATTCCAAATAATGTCTGTGTATTGTTTTGTCGTGTGATTGAGGTTACCGGAGACCAAATGCTCAAATCCATGATAATCAACATTGTTGCAAGTGCCCATGGGTGGCGTCGATTGCTTACCCTCAGGTGATCCATAGGCTCGTTTTTTTCGACCTTAAGTGTGGGAAAGCCCTGCTTCGGCACAAATGGGTCGGTTCAAATGCAGTGATACCAAGACCTCACAGAAAAACGGGAAAAACAACCAGTGTTGGGTTTCACCGTGTGAGTGAAGTCCAAAATCTCCAAATCCCTAATCCTCAAAAAGTCATTAGTAACATTTCAAAACATTAAACAAAGTCATTCCTGAAATAACAATTCCTTTACCTATCTTCGTGTCCCATACATCGTTTGTTTAAATTTAAAAGGATTTTTTATAAAACAGCGACATCTATTCATATAGACCGGCTTTATTTCCGTTATGTGCCAAATAAAGGACGTTAATTTTCGCTTTGCACTGCTTTAAGCTATAAAAATGGCGGCCAAGCTTAATTTGAATGCGTAAGAAATAAATCCGTTTTTTTTTGCAAGCACCCTGTATATTTGCGGGTTTATGGTTCGTGTTACAGTTTTTTGGGACATTCTGTATACGTATATGTTTATATCTATGGTTATAGTTAAACAAAATTATAACAAGTATCTAATATAAGAATAATAATCATTTATTTGTTAGACATAAGTATACACACATGGCATGCAAGATGTTTAAATTAAAGTTGTAGATATTATAATACAAAGGCAGATTATATATTATCCAAACTATCTATCTATCTATAAAGTTACTCTGTCTGTCTGTCTTTTCTTCACGCATAAACTACTGAACCGACTAGTGTGAAATTTGGTGCAGACATAGTTTGGAAATCGAGAAAGGACATAGGATAGTTTTTAAACCAAAAATCTGCAGGAAGTCACTATTCCACGCGTACAAAGTCGCGGGCAAAAGCTAGAATTTTATAACACAATTTTATTAAGGTGTAGTTAATATATAGGTAGAAGTCTTTCGAGGCTAATTTTATGGAAAATCTTCTTAGAAAAACTTCTTAGACATCTTTCTTCTTAGAAATTAACCTGGATCAGAAATGAAGTTTATCTTAGTATAGTTTTTTTTTCTAACTCACTCGGTTGTTATTCCGAGAGAAGTCATTAAAATCAATACTTGAGATAACATCTAGTTACTTGCTAAAATCATTATACAATATATACCTAATGATTTATAGGTATATATGTATATGGGTAACTCAGGGGTTAAAACACCTACATCTCATGCATAAGGAGAACAGTTCGAAACTCGCCACGTTGTCACAAGTAGAAGGAAGCATTGTTCACCACGCTCGCTAAGGCGAATTGGCGATTTAAAACTTACAATTAGTAGTAATTGAAAGTCCAAATTTCCTCATGATATTTTCATTCACCGCAATATGTCAGTGGAACCTAAATTACTTTGCAAAGTATCTTGTATAACTCGGAAATAGACACATTGGTTCTTGTCAGCTTTCAAACCCTTCCAGGACACTACGAAAACATAAATACGTTAATATCGTGTTTGTAAATTAACTAGCTCTAAAAGTTTCTTATCTAGGCCACCAGAGGGCGGGTATTTAGCTAAAAGCTTAAGTAATCTACAATTAAATTCCTTTAAGATTTTAATAAAATTAAATATTCAAAAACTAATTGTACTTCATTAATGGGTTCGACGATATACCTACTTAGTTTTAGATTTTTATTGGTTACATTTTAAGAAAAAACTACCGAAGTATGCTGTTTGAGCCAAAAATAGTGATGACGTCACATTTTTTCAGTTTTCCATTCGAAATTCATAGGACAATTTGGTATTTGACATTTCAATTAAAGTATTGAATTTGACTAGTTGTCAAATGCCGTATTTTTTGTTGATAATTCTACCTACAAGCTCCATACCTACATGCAAAATAAGTTAAATAAAAAACACGAAAAAAAAGTTAAATTCAAACGAAACAGCTCTAGGCGAATTCATTTTCATTTTACATTGACACGACATGGTATTTCCACTTCATAATATAATTCCTCTAAAATTTCATAAACAAATTTCAGCATGCCCACGGCATACATAAAATAGATACAGCTTGCACATAAACTCGAATAAAAGTATATAATAAAAACTTGTTTGTTAATCGAAGTAAACTTTCCGATAACGGGGATAGAGTCGATTTTAGTTTGCTATCCAAAATAGATTCCCTCATCTATAACTATGCGTAGGGCGCCTCTATTCACGCACTAGGAGGGTAACTATTTTATAAATAATTAATGTACATAACATTTAATTTATTCGTAAATATATAACGCGATTGGTTTCAACGTTTATATATAAATAAGTATATAAAATTATAAAATTGGGGAGGCAGTGTCAAATTATTTATGCATGTACCTATGTAGTTGTTTGTAACTATTCTGTAGTTTTCACAGTCAAATCGGAATGTTTTAATAATTCACGTTAATGACTTTGTAATTACGTGTGCTTATGATAATGGACGTTTTTACCACTTTCCGGTATGGGGTGGGTTTAAAACTATGATAATGTTTTATTAAAATTTTGTATAATATTTACTGTGACCCGCGTTTTTACCCGCGTCTATGCTTGTCGGGGGTTCATTTGCTTGAAAGTTTTTTTTTAAATTTGGACAAGTTATTTCTACAATTTTTTTTATAAAAAAAAACCTACACTAGGATTTTTTCCCGTGTCAGGGTAAGAACTCACGGAGCGATTTTGAACCGTGCCCGCCGCGGTAGCGGAACTGCGGTTTTATTTCCAAACTCACGAGACCGGTTATTTGCGCGGTTACACAGCCGCCGCTGTTGCGATCATCGCCCGCAAACGTGGCGGGCGATGATCGCAAGATTGCAAGACGGACGGTTAACGATCACTTGAGGTCCAGACCGCCATGGACACACACCAGAAACGAGCCGTTGCGTTATATTTACTTCACAAAAGACCCGCCGGCCCCCGCGGTCGCTCGCCAACCGATCGCAAAGCGCGCGGGTGCCACCCGCCGAGGCTGCGGGTGACCGCGGCCCGCCCGATTCTACTAGTTGCCCGCCGGTACAGCGAGAGCCGCATACAACCGCGTACACCGCGGGCGTAAAACGCGTCGTGAAATGTGCTTTAATTTTTTATATAAATATTTGAATTCTACAGAAGCTGCGGGCCCGCAACCGCAGCGGACGCGGGCGAAAATCGCTCCGTGAGTTCTTAGCCTCACAGACGCGTTTAGAAAAATGCAAATTCACACATCACACACCCGAAACAACGATTTGTCGAAACAGCAATGGAACCCACGACACGTTGTACAGGAACCAGTTTTCCCAGCTGTTTTGAGAAGAGAAAATCAACTAATGTCTTCTCTTGCCCTGGTTGAGTCGAGATGGAGTGTCTGACTCTTACTGACTAAAATCCAGCCGTTCCTTCTAATGCTCCAGGCTGAGGCCGCGGTACCTTAATGCGCTTGACCCGCAATCCCGGCTGATTTGCTCGAAGCGGATTTGCGATTTCAATTTGGAATTTGATACTATCGAAGTTGTATCAAAATGTTTTCTTTACCATATGGCATTGATATCTAAACTTAGTAATATTCATTTTTTTTCTTTTTTTAAAAAAACGTTGCCCCTCCCATTAGGATTTTCTCCTGTGTCGTGGGTGCTTTTACAAACATACAATATCACATACACAGGACACCCAGACCCGGAATAACAATTTGTGGATCACACAAAGAGTTGTTCCGTGCGGGAATCGAACCCGCGACACGTTGCACGGCAGCCAGTTGCCCAGCCACCGTACCAACCGTGCAGTCAAATATTGGTTTTGAACTTCGGGGCTATCCCAATTTTTTGCTACATGAATGAGTTGTTTGAGATTCGTATACTAAGTAATACCTAAATTAATTCAATTTTTTATTTCGTGTATCTCGGACACAGGCGGCTGTGTTATTGGTAAACAATGGTATGTGTGTGTGTATCTGTACTCCCTTATTCCTATATTACTAGACACTAGGTATTTTAATTGAATAAATAATTAAATGACATAAATTACAAACCTTGATCACCATCATCGTCAATGTCATAAAGGTACGCGCGTCGCTTTCCGAGCACGTGTCAATTAGTTATCCTCCACCGATGGAAGCCATTGACGCTGATGCAAGCGCAAATAAAGGCTTTGGTAAGGAGAAGTAACGGGATGGTTTTTAGTCATTAAGAGTTTGACATTCCCTCTTGCCAAATCCTAGGCAGGAGACGCGTTCTGCGTCAAAATATGTGTGTGTGTCTGTGTTTGTGTGTGTGTGTGTGTGTGTGTGTGAGAGAGAGAGAGAGTGAGTGTGTGCCACATAATTAATTTAAAAATAAAATAATAAACCTCATTAAAATATTTCAATTAGACATTTCATCATTCGATGCGCAATAACCGGGAAGCATTCCTGTGTTAAAAGGCAATTTTCCCTTTGCTTCAAGCAGTTCAGTTAACAACTATTTTTACTATGGCAATTATCGTGAGACATACTATAAAAATGACAGCATACCCACGTGGTTTTATAGAAAAAAGCTCCACTAATTTAAAGTCACAACGGAACTTTTGCTTCAGAAGCAGTGCCCGGCGATTTTGCGTACCTAACTCTAAATAAGCAGAAAAGTTCATAACTTGATACCAGTACTTGGACCTTTTCTTAGTAAAAACATGTCACTAAGAAAGTCGTTATTTTCAAAATTGTTAACCACTTTTAACATTTCTTCGATTATTCTAGCCCTTGGTTCAACTTTGTGTCATAACTTAAAATCAAAAATATTAACAAAACCAAGATTTTTGTGTTTCTTCTGCAATGTTTCGAACATACAACAACTCTTTATACCTAACGTTCTTCAGCATCAAATATTATGTAGATTTTTGTGTAGGTATATCATTATTTGTTCTTCCAAGCGTTGTTTCACGCCAGCCTTCTATGAGGCTCGAGAGATGATCTCCGGCCACCGTAAGCGCGGGTCTGCGGAGTAAGGGCTACCCTTACTCGCCGCCCGACCAGAATCCCCGAGCGTAAGGCACGTAGCGTTCCGCGCGCGCCTCAAGGAGCCAATAGACCACCACAAACGGGGCCCATCAGGGCTGAAGTTCAGCCGGGGTTGCGGGGTAAGCGCAATGAGGCACCGCGACCTTGGCCAGGGCAGGAGAAGGAACGGGGGGTTTTTAGTCAGTAAGAGTCTGACACTCTCTCTCGTCTTACCCTGGGCGGGAGTAGTCCTTGGATGATTTTCTCCTGACAAAAAAGCCTTCTATGAGGCTGTACTATGACTTCAGTTTAACGGGAACAGAGAGTAAACGGAGTAGCAATCACCACACATCTAACAACAAGTTGCAGTGCAACGCGTCACGGGTTCGATTCCCACTCGGAACAACACTTTTTTCGCTTCATAAATTGTTGTTCTGGATCTGGGTGCAATGGACTTGTCAATTTGTATGTAGGTATGTAAACGCACCTACAACACAGGAAAGCCCCTAGGGTAAAAAAAAACAAAGTAAAAAGTAAACATTTCGGTAAATTATATTATAACTGTTCAATAAACATTAGTATTCATTTCTCATTAAACATGAGCCCAGTTATTTCGGTTACAATTTTTCAGCAAAGATCTTTCTCTGCAAGAAAATTCAAGAAAAAATAGCTCTAAATTTATCCAGTATCAGAAATTTTTTGTTAGTATATATTTAAATTGGCAACCTTTATTTACATTTTTGTACAAAATTTTATTGTCTTTATTAATTTTCAAGAAACCTAATGAAACCTTGTACCTATGCAGTATTAAAATTTGGCAATTCACTCCAAATACATATATGAAAAATAAAAGTTTCTAATAAATGAGTTTTAAAAAGTAAAAAATGGCGCGAATACATGTTCACAGATTATATCCACCGGCACGCTTTGATTGTTAGCACCCCTATTTCTTCAGATGTATCTTAGCTACTGCACGTTAGATGGCGCTTTCTACAGATTTTACAATTTAAACTAATGTTCTAAACAAAGTCTAAATTTCCATCAAAATATTGAAGTTGAGAATTTTATGTTTGATAAATTAATGTTCCTAAGTATAATTATAAGAAATATATATGTTAAACTTAGTTTATTTTTCTAAACAATCTAGTTTAGTACTTCTAAGCATGTGTAGATGGCGTTACTACCGGTAGAGTGTGATGAAGCACTTTCTAAGCATTTTTTACCAAAAAATATGAGTCTTTTTTGAAAATAAAAATATGTATTGTAATAAATATAATTGAAAAACTATTTTAAAACCGCAATTCACATTTTATATCTATCATTTCAACTACAATTAAAACTAACAATTAGGATGTAGTTTAATCTGTTAATGACCCCAAATACGTATCAAAGTTTTAAGTTAAAACTGAACAAAATGGCGCATTCGATCAATTACAAAATAATAATTAATTAGGTATCGCTGATTTTACTAATGGAACTGCTATCGTTCATCAAAAACATTGGCAAACGCATGATTATTGGCTCTTTTCATGTTTTACAATAATTATAACGACTCGTTATTATTTCGATTTGAAATTAAACTGCAGATTGCAACAGCACACATTGATGTAGAATATATATAAATCCCCGCCCCCATTCTTCATACGTATTATTTTATTTTTTCGATGCTTTCAATGAATATTAGTGTTACACGGTTCTCAAATAATGAACCGACTAAGGGCTGATTTTTCAATGGTTAGATAAAATTTACCTGGCGAATAATTATGATGCTGTCGCGTCAGAATGTTTGTATAAGACAGTGACGGCAACAATTTTATTCGTCAGATAACATTTATCTGACTATTGAAAAATCAGCCCTAAATGATGTACCTAACAAAAATGAATTGTGAAATTGATTGAAAAAGAGTAACCATGGAGTTTCTTGCTCGTTCTTCTCCATAGGGATCTACACTTTGGAACGAGCAAATAGCTTCACTAGAGGACATACCGACAGACTGTGATATAAAATTAAACTTTGAATATTCATTTTTTGTTTGACGTTCAAAATTGATTTATAGTGGTATATATGATTTGATGACTTTTGACTTTAATTTACGTGTGTAAAGCAAAGAAATTACTGAAGGATTACTAATCTGACAGAGATTGGACTTTCTTTAGAAAAATCTGACCGTTTCAACTGAGATCTTTAATCAGCTAGCCATGTCATTGTGTGTGGGAGTGTTTGAAGAGGCTTAGAGTAAAACAGTGGACAAGGGACTTCTAAGGGGGCTGTTGATGATGGTATATAGAAAAGAGGATCTTGAAAGAAGTTACCATGACAGTAATGTGAAACCCGTCATACTTCACAAGATTTTTGTCTTGGCACATATGGGCAAACAAGCTATTATTATTATAACCTGATGGTAAGCAATCGATGGGGTTGGACGCTTGTATGTATACCAAAGGAGAATTTTCATATTACTTACTTATCAACTCCCTAAATAAATTTGTTGTTTAAATTTTTTTAAATCGACAGATTTCTATTTATTTTGTACGGGATTGTGTTTTCTGATGTTGTTTTGTTTTTTTTTCGTCAAATATCATATTTATTTATTAAAAATGAGCCTTTAAAATACAAATATTAATTTTCTGTCGCACTGAGCTCATGGCCGTTGCTGCTTACTTTCAGTTATCAAACTATTTTGATAGATAGTCTGCTCGTTTACCGCCATAAAAACCCTAATTAAATGATTAAGCGTAAATAATTTCAAACAGATATGAATTAATGAAGGAATGAAAAATTAAACAAGAATTTGTAGATCACACAAAGAGTTTTTTCTTGCAGGAATCAACCTGCTACACGTTGCTTGGCAGTCAGTTTCCCAGCCATCGCAACTACTATACAGTCAATCATCAATTGCATGGAAATCTCTTGTTGTCCGATTTGTCAATCTTATTATTTGTCATCAACGTGTTCAAAATAAGACATCGTAGCTTAGTATTAGAAATGGATTGAGCAATTCCACTTAAGATTGGAATTGCCCATGAGTTCATCATCATTTAATTTTTGGCAAAGAAGAGATACGAAGAGGAACGTACCTAGGTTGATGGTAGGGGGACATTTCGAACATTCGAAAAGTCGAAATTCAACATTCGGACGATAGTAGTTTATTCTTGTGTTTTTTTTTGTAGCAGAAGTGTCTTTATCAAATACATTTACTTACTTAGATATTTTCTTGGAAAATTTTATAAATCACGAAAAAGTAAGCCTTGAAGCCGATTATTCGAAGAAGTGGAAGGCATACACAATAAAATTGTAAAAAAAATATTAGGAAAACCAACCATCTAGCAAAATCAATAACACTTCAATTTTAAGTCAGCAGTTACCCAGTAGTTTTTCATGCAATATTAATAAAACTGTATTGCCAATAACATTAAAAGTATTAAAAACAAAAACAAAATATAACAAAAAAAAATGGCCGCCAGTAGGTACATAAGTATTATTCAAAATTTTATTACAACTCCGTGTATCGGAAAGTAATCCGCGCGCGATCCCGCCATTCTTTAAAAAAAGAAGACTCGACGCGTCGCCATGGAAACGGGGTTGGCGCCAATTTAGCTACATTTAATTTTTTTAAATATTGAGGCAACGACAACAGCGCGAAGCTGACGGATATTGAGAATTGGTTTATTGACTTGTGTGCAACAATTGTTACGTGTTTCTGACGTTGAATGAGTTTTGACTAGAAATATTTATTGGTTTTAGTTCGAAAGTCCTTTTGCTAGCTACACCTACATTGAGAATAGAGTTGAATGACCGATCGTAGTCTCTCAGACACATCTTTCCCGTTGGATGTATGAGAAGGAATTCTTGAGTTTAAATGTCAATTAAGTAAGTATTTACATTACGAAGCGTTTTTGTGTTTGATACTTGATTTGAATGCGGCGTCGTTACCATTTTTTTTTGTGCCAGATCTTAATTTATAAAATGTTATTATCTTACTTATATGATTACTTACATTTTTAAAGAAAACTGATCGTACTTAATTTTATTACTTATAGAAAAGCTTTATTTCATCGCAGTCAAAGGGCTAAAGGCAAACACGTTAGGTGCATTGCACTCTAACGTTAAAACAGCTCAAAATGTAGTATTTTGAGCAAAAAACACTGCAACGCTGCATACTTTTCATATTTATCTGAATAGGCAATTAACTGTCAGTATGTTGGCGCGCAGAATTATGAAAGACCGCGATTAATCAGCGTCAGCGTACATACGCTTTGTTCCACAGCTCTATTTACTATGTACATAGCGGTGACATCTCATTATATACCGCGGCTATGTACACCCACCGATCACCTATCTAGGAAGTTTGCACGCAAAAATCTAGTGCTAGGTGTTTGCCCCCGCACACACGCACAGCCGCTAACACTACGCGGCATGAGTGAGACTGCGTGCTAGAAAAAGACAGCCATAAAAAACTCCCCGCTGGTGTGAGGTGCTGGCCCCAAAAAAAGCACCAAAAACGCAATCTGCGCAACTTCCCGGCGCAGAATCGTTAACGACTCCGGCTCTCTTTATCGTACACGCCGTGCCTCCTATATTTCTATTTTTTCTCCGTCAAACATTAGACGTAAGACGATCTACCTTCAGTACAAAAACAAACCCTATTTCATGACAGCACAGTCGAAATTAGCTTCTCGCCAGCATGGCGTATATTTTGCACGCCGGCCGCTAGACGCACACACCCGCACCGGAACAGAAATAACGATCGCATTTTTGACCGAAAAGGACGGACAGATGGCTGAAAAGAGAAGAAAAAAATGACGACCATTTTGCTTTGCGCACCTACGAGGCGTTCGAGGTGAGCTTTATGTATGCTCTTTTTTTCGACAAAAAAAACCGAACCAAAACAAATGCACGTGGTCGGGTGTTATGACCGAACTCGGGAAAAATTCTCTCGTCCGCTAAGAGATGCCGTTGCGGGCGCTATTTTTTTCCGTTCGCCATTTAGTTATGAAAAAATTTACTCGGTGGCGCTTTTGTCGGCCGGTTCAACATGGAGGACGGCTGCGACGGGATACTTTTGATTTTCGTTAACTGATAGATACCCCAGTCGCTTGGTTATGTTTATTTGTTTGTTTTATTGATCTCACAGTCACAGTTTGTGATCTGACAAAGTTTGCAAGTTAGAATTAAATGAAAGAATAGATATTTTTGTAGTTTTGAAACAATTGAAAAGGTTGCCTTTTTTCTTTTGCTGTTGAACTTGTAATACTGTGTATATATCTATATCCTTTTTGAGTTTTGTACTGTTAGTATACAAGCTAAGTTATTACTTTACCTAGTTTGGACAAATATGCACGTATTCGAACAATAAGTAGATGTTTTTTGCGTTGAAGACATTTTTGTTGATGATTATATTATTGTAATGTTTTTGTAAATCATTGATTATCCTAAATAGATTTTTAAGATAGTTTATCTGATAAACTATAATTAAAATTAATTAGCAAAAGGCTTCTTACTGTTAAGCTAGCTATATAGTGGCAAAACGTTAAACTCATTTTAAGTGCAATCTTTACAATAATGTACCATGGCCTCAGCCAAGAGCAGCAAAAGCCACGGGTGATTTTTAGTCAGTAAGAGTCTGACTCTTTCGCAGGGTAGGAGAAGTCATTTGATGACCTCCCCCCCTCGAAAAATGAGAAAGAAACAACGTGATTTCTTATTCAATGTCTAATGATATCATGGTCTTACGTCATTTAAGTAGCATGAATAGTCCAGGAACTTTAGGTACCTTTAAGTAAGTACCTACAAAAGAACAATGACCTAAAAGAGCTAAGTACGTACATATACAATAAAAAATAAATTGTAGACTTTAGTCTAAGTTTTAGTACCTACATTTTTTCTTCACAAACAAAGAGGTTTGTGACTTTATGTTTTTTTTTAATTGTAAATCGTCATAAATAGGAATATTGTGATCGCGAATATTTAAAAAAAAATGCTGCATGAATTTAAGTGACATTTTGCAAAGAGTCTAGCCTGGAATAATACATGGGACACTGTTTTACCGATGGTACTAAAGAAATATGTTAAAACCAAAATAAAGATATAAAAAAATCCTCACGATTTCTTAACGATAAGCGTTTTAAACTTTATTCTAATCAGCTTATTGTCTGTTTTGCCCAAACAGCAAAGCATACAAAAATCACAAAACACTCACCCTTGCAAGCGGAAGGTAAATAAAACAATGAATTTAATAAATACACATTTATTGAAGCAATAAGCTAGTGTTGTAACTAAAACCTTAGCTTAATAAGTTTAAAATTCATAATTAAAAAACTTAGAAACACGCTTTTACACAACAGAAGAACCAGACACATCTAATGAGCTCAAACTCAATCCCCATTATTAAAAAAACAAGTTTTATCTTTAATCTAGGTTAAGATGGTGGTTAAGATGATACTTGTTATTTTTATTTAACAATATGATGACCTAAAACAACATTTTTTGTTGTTATAAACATTTATTTTTATGTAATAGGTCGGCAACGAGCATACGGATTACCTGATGGTAAGCAATCAGCGCCGCCCATGGACATCCGCAACGGTGGAGTTACGAGTGCGTTGCCGACTTTTTAGGGATTAGGGATTTTGAGATTTAAGGATTGAGGAGGGATTGGGGTAGGGTAAGGATTGGGCGTGGTATTAGTTTTGTATTACCTAAGTTTCAATATATCTTATTTTCACACGATAAAATTACAACCATAAACCCCTTTTTTGCCCAAAAGCGGGTAAAACGATATGTTATGTCAACTTATAGTAAGCAGAAGCGAAGCGAAGCGCTGATGAAGGCGAAGCGAAGTTGATATGCTTACGATACTTCAGCGAAGCACTGCCGACGAGACGAAAGCGCCTCACGAAGCCATGGACCCTGAAATTCCATATTAAACACGTTAAAACAATTACAGCTAAAATTAAATATTTATTCGTACATTTATTTATTTAATACTAAGAAAGTAAATGGAATTAATACATAGACAACGTAAAGGTGTACTTTTTGTTCATCAGCCTATAAGTACCTACAGCTAAGCAATGGCCTCTTCTCAGACGGAGAAGGTATGAATATTAATGACCACGCAAGCTCAAGGATTAGCGAATAAATTCAAATTTATAATAAGAACCTATAAATCCAAGCTACTTCACTGTAATAACTTTCATCAGAAGTCAATAGTGTCTTAATAATCAAAATCAATCGTTGAGACATCGCAGGAGTTGTTAGCCTTTTCAAGATTAGGGATTGTGGGCAAAGAAAGATTGGGCCTCCGGTGACCTCATTCACACTGCGAAAAACAACCCTGTCGTTGTTTCACGTCAGCTTTCTGTACGACCGTGATATCACTCCGGTCGAGCCGTACTATTCGTGCCAAACCATGGTTCTAAAACACTTGACTTTTTATGACTAAAATAAAAATACACTAGTTTACCTGACAGCCTACAAACCCCACATTGTCACGTAACTAATAACACAAAAAGGGTAATCGATTTTTATTATTGCATCGTACCTTTTACCGGCAGTTTTGTGCCAAAATCGCGGATATTTTCCAGACACCAATACTACGACTAAAAATAAACAAATAGCGTATTGAGCGCGAATCGGAATCGCGGACGAAGGGTTCTGTAGTACCCGGGGTTGTGGGGTAACTAAATACTGTATTTACCCCGGGCCCGGAGAAGGAACTGTGTAGTTTTTAGTCAGTAATAGCCTGACTGCTGACTCTGACTCCTTCTCTCCCATTCCAGAGTGAATTATTTGACCAGAGTGATTGATTCTATCCAAAAAAATAACTATTAAAAATAACGTCTAACACAAACCTCTCTTTAATGTATGTGTAACATCATATGAAAACAAGCGTGCAATAACGCATCGCGTTGTGTTTCACCGTTTGAGCAAGGTTATCCTCAATTGTCAATTTCTAAATTCCTTAAATCAAATCAAATCTAAACCATAAATAGGTACTTTTGAAACATCAAAATAGAAGTCTGTGAGACTGTTCATCAGTGAAGTTGGTCCTTAAAAATTGACAATTGAGGATCAGGATACCGGAGGCCCAATCTACCCCTATCCATTCCCTTTCCCAAAATCTCCAAAACTCGTAACTCCTCCGTCGTTGCGGGTGTCCATGGGCAACGCTGATTGCTTACCATCAGGTAATCCGTTAGCTCGTTTGCCGACCTATCAAAAGGCCGGCAACGCATTTGCTATCGGTGGTGTTTTCGGTGACCATGGGCGACGCCGATTGCTTATCATCAGGTAATCCGTCTGTTACTTTGCCGCCTTATCCTAGACAAAAGGAAGAAATATAGAAGAGCTATTGGAGAAAAGCTCGACTTATTTCAAGTTTAAACGAGACCCTTATTAAGTACTTTTCTCATGACTTCATGAGGAGTGTGCGTGCCGTGTTATCTTTGTTATCTACTTAATTTAAAATGCTTTGCTATAGGTACCTAGTAATGTTATAAAAAGATAAGCCTTAAAATTTCATTTGATCCTCAAGAATTTTTTCATTTTTTCTATTGTTTTAAAGTGGCAGGCAATATGGTCGGGAATGATGAACAACTGAAGCTATACAAGTATGGGTCCCGTTTTAACCGTGTCAATACGGAACCCTACAAACTCGTTTAGTTTGTACTAGGCTACGAGTGAACTAATAAAAATAACCGGTCATAACACCATGTCTAAACTTCGGTATTTCTGGTCGAAATGTTTTTAGAATTTTATTGAATTTGTTACAGTCTTCAATTTTGAATTTGGAATGTACTTTTTTGTGTTTATAACGATTGGTTGGTGTGTAGGTACTTGAGATAGTTTTTTATTTGTTTATTTTTTAAATTAATTTTTATGTAAATAAAATAGGTAGGTAATCATTTCTACGTATTTACATCCGATTGATCGATTATCGGAAAATAATACCTGTCCTACATAGGTACTATTTTCCGATAATTGAACCCCGTACCTAAACTAAGTATACTGAATTCAAAACAAAAAAGGTTAATCAAAATAAAATCCATTATAACCTTTTTTGAATATTATTAATGATTTCCTTTTTTCGCGAAATATTTAGTTTTTTCTATGAGAATATTTTTTTATTATAAATTATTTAGAAAAAATACTCACACAGTTGTTTTTATTTATGAAATGTTTTTTTTCTTCGGAAGCACCTCTCTCTCAGCTCTCTTCATCATCAGGACCCTGCATCGGTTTCGGTAATAATTCTGAAATTATTTATAAAGAGATTTAAATAACAATATTCAAATTTGAATTCGGGATATCTAATATTATAAAGAGGTAAAATTTGTAAGCTTGAATGTAGGGGGTAATCTTTGGAACGGCTAGTTAGATTGCCAAAATTCATTCACTGACAGTTAGCTATAATGTTCTTGAGTGATATAGGCTATAAAACACCACGCTACGTTCAAATGGAGCCGAACATCGGGTGAAATGAGTTGCTAATTATTATTATTATATGTTTTTGTATAATAATGATAATGTTAAATTGTAAAGAAAAAACATAGAAGAGGAAAAACTCAGACTAAATTTCAATCTTAACTTTATTAATACAGCTTACTTACCTAGAAATTATCTTCTTCATTGATCGCTTATGTGACTATATCAGTTCCTTAATCAGCCGGCTCTTAGCAGAAAACCCCACATGATGTTCCTGAAATTGATTTCAAACAATGTATAGTTTAGTGTAAATTAATAAAACCTTCAAAATAACTTACTAGTTTGCAACTAGTCAAAAATGAAATGCTTCTATTGAAATTTCAATAACTATATTTTTCAATGAATATTGTTTGAGAATTGAAACATTATTATTTTATTTCATATCTTAGCATTCTTTTTGGTCGAAAATAAATTTGTGAAAAAGAACTTTATCTTTTAAATGTATCTGTATATTGAATCTATTTAATAATATAAGTCTAATAATTTATTTTAATTTAAAAATTACAGGCACTTTTGAAGCTCAAACAAAGATTAAAAAAAAATACAATCGGTCGGTCAGTCCTCTTAGTGAAGTTATTTGCTTGTTCCAAAGTGTTGATAGGGAACAAGCAAGAAACTCCATCGTTAGGAAATTCCATAATAATTATTTTTAATAACATCATGAAATATTTTTTGTTAAGCCAAGCAAACTACCCAACTTCCGTAATGTTTTGTTCACTTTAACATTTTTATGTGTATTGACATAGCTTTTATTTTATCTACACAATTAATCAAACAAAAAATAATCCTTTAAAAGTAAGTAAAAATCACAATGAAAATAAAAATTTTGGATAAAGAACCTTAATATATAAATAAAGGTCTCAAAAAATTTTTTATTTTATTTAGGTGACTCTCGGTCTGTAGAGTTTCACATAAAAATTAAAAAAAACGCAGATACCTAAATGAAATTTGGACAGAGAAAGATAATAGTCTGGAATAACATAAGTACAAGACACTATCAGAAACTAGTCATTAAAATATAGAATTTTGAATCTCCCATATTAATACAGAACCACTAAACTCTAACCCTAGAACGAAAGTATACAATACAGCCGATCATCCCTTCATCTAAATCTCATTTACTCAAAATTTAATTTCAATAAAATCCAGACGAGAACCCAGACATCTTTCTAAAAACATAATTAACCCTTAAAAGTCCCAGACGACTAATAAACTTGTACTAAAATATAATTAAAATATTAGCTTCAAACAGCAATAAACTATAAAAGTATAAGTTTTTAATGATAACTTTGAATGCCTGATATAAATAGATTTATTTCTCCCTCGTGTGTTTTAATTGCAGTAAACTTTTAGAGTATTGTCCGTTGTTTAATAATGAAATATATACATGTTTGTATATATCTATGTATGTATGTATTAATGGATTTTATGTACAAAAAATGTCGTGGTGGCCCGGAGATTAGAAACCTGGCAAGTACCAATGTGACTTTTTCCGAGTTATAGGTACGTACTTTCTATGATTATTTGGACACCACTGACCTACGGTGAAGGTAAACATCGTGGGGAAACCTGGACTTATAATTTCTAATTACCTAAGTTTGAAATCGCCAACCCGCATTGAGCAAGCGTGGTGATTAATGCTCTAACCTTCTCCGTATGAGAAGAGGCCTTTGCTCAGCAGTTGGCACTTATAGGCTGATAATGATGATGATGATGATGATGATTAGGCACGCAGGTTAGAGTAGGAGATATATGCTTCGGCACAAATGGGTTCAGTCAGGTCGTTCGACCTAAGTTATACAACGGCCTCACTGAAAACCGGCGTGAATAAACAGCGTGGTGTTTCGCAGATTGAAGTTACCGGAGGAGGTTTTGTTAAATGCACCATAACAATGTCAACTTAATAACTTTTTTGTGACATTAAGATAAAAAAAAAGTCAAAAATATCTAACAGAGAGTGTCTCTTTTTTTTAATCTACTTGTCTCTACAAGAATACCATGATTAAATTTAACAAAAATCTTAGTTTTTTTAAATCGAAAGTGGTATTTATGGCAAAATTTTTACAGCTGCATAGCACTTTATTTACGACTATTATTTGACACGATCCACACACATAGATACCTACTTATCATTCCTCCATCTCTCTCGTACGAATAACAAAAATATTCTTCACTAAATAATAAATCCAAAAAAATCTGAGAATTTTATATACTTATTAATAGAAAACAATTGAATTGTATCATCCAACTTCATTCTCACATACCAATGACACTAATAAAATTATTATACAGGGGAGGCTAATCCGCTAACGTAATTCAAGTCCGTGCCTCGACAAAAATTCTTTTACCGTTCCAGCCTCCGCTAATTGGGATATATTACCGATCAAACCCGGAAAAATCCGGTTTGTGCCGCCCTAAACCGATTCGATTATCAGCCGCTGACCGGAATGTGTGTAGTTTTTTTTTTCGTTCAACACTGTTTATAACTGGCTGATATCAGAATTTTAATTAATATATATTTTTTAAACTATCCTTTTGATAGGTTGTTCAATAAGTTCTTTAAATATAAACTTTAATGTATTTTTTATGGATTTTGAATTAAGTCGTGTAGTTTATTTATTACGTATATAGCATTTAAGTTCAATCGGTTAAATATATCTACTTAAAAATTGCAAGATTTCACTTCACAAACTTACATAAATAACATTACAAGTTCAATTACACGTTTCTGTAATGAACTTGTTTGATTTTGCTCCGTTATTAATAACTTAATTTTAGATATTTTCCCTTATAAAAGTGCTTTTTTTGTGAGGGCAAAATCATCAAATGACTTCTCCCACCCAAGGCCGGGTGGGAGGGAGTGTCAGACTCTTACTGACTAAAAACCCCCCTGTTCCTTCTCCTGCTCTGGGCCGAGGTCGCGGTGCCTCATTGCGCTTACCCCGCAACCCCGGCTGCTTATATAAGTGCTACATTTAGGATGTAGGTATGTTATAGCGCGACCCTATTGTCTGACATCAGACACACTTTAATATACAACTGTCATTTTATAATAAAAGCTGTTTAGCTATGTCTATTAGAAAGTGTAAGTAATAAACTACATTGTCAAATTAAAGTACTAAATATAAAACTGTTTAAAAAAAGTCACACCACAGGATAAATGAGCCTTTTTTTTGTGTTATGGAGTTCATAGAATTTAAAATTCAAAGATGTTGAACTGAATAATTTAATATTTGCATGCTATTACCGTGAAGCTAAAACATGATTGTATTTATTATTTTTATACCAGGTTTTTATGCCAATAAATATAAAAAAGTAACTTTGTCTGTCTGTTTGTCTTTCCACCACGCCTAAACTACTGAATCAATTTCTGTGAAATTTGGTACAGACATAGTTTGAAACTCGAGAAAGGATACCAAAAATCTGCAGGAAGTCACTATTACACGCGAACGGAGGCAAAAGATAGTATTATTATAATAACCAAAAATAAAAAAAAGTTCTATAACTATTTACCTAGCTCCGGCACTGAACTCCGATACACACAACTCTGGATTAACAGACCAGTCAACCTTTGTTTATAAGGCTGAAAATGCACGAAATTAATATCTGATTTGCATAGACATGACGTGAAGCTGTGTTCCCGTCGCAATCTAAATTAGTGTGGATTGTAAATGACATAACACGTTAATTACACAATTTAATTGCTAGCAAAGAAATACGAGTACGCTAGCACATATTTGTAACATTATATGCATTTGTGTTCAATTTTTTTATTGTTATCTTATAGTTAAAAATCAGCGCCGCCCACGGACACCCGCAACAACGGAGGAGTTACTAGTGTGTCTTTAGAGGGTTTTGGGGATTTAGGGATTGGGGAGGGGAAAGATTTGACCTATCCATTACACAACAAAAAAACGTATGATGACAATGATTTCAATTAAATAAATAAATAGATAGTACAAAATATATGTACATTTAATCACTACTTGTCTTAATCTTTCCGGAGTAAAGAAGGAACTAATTATTTTAAATGTCGTGGCCGGTGTTGATAAATCTGAAACTACGATTTCCAACCCGTCTGCCAATGGAAGTTATGGCATATATAAAAGCTCATAATACACAAGTACACAATAATAAATAAGTATAATAATATTCTCCTTTATATAAACAATAATTTTGAATGCACGGTTGGTGCAGTGGCTGGGCAGCTAGCTGCTGGTTCGATTCCCGCACGGAACCACTCTTTGTGTGATCCATAAATTGTTGTTCCGTGTCTGGGTGTCATGTGTATGTAAAATTATATTTTTCTAACCGCACCCTCGACACAGGAGACAATCCTAGTGTAGGGCAATGTTTATAAAAAAAACAATACTAATATTCACTTCGGACATGATCTCACGAAAACTTTTTGCGTGGTCAACACTTTTGAAGCAGTCATACAAATCAATAAAAATATAATAATATTTAAATACGATTAAGTCTGCTTACTTCTTGCCAACAAAATCTCATCATCACCCAAGGCTCGACTAGTAAAGAATGCCTAAAGCTATTAAGTCCTACTATATACCAATTATACATGAAGTTCAAATAAATTAATATCAAAACTAAAATTTCCTAAAAAGCATTCTTAGTCAAGACATAAATCTAAAGCTACACTAATTGCAATACAAAGCACACGACACGACGCGAAAATTAGTTTTAGACGACCATCTAAAATTCACGAAAATGTTTCAAAAACGTCTTTTCTATCAAAGTGTGGACTAAAATCCGCTTTTGTGCCGTCCGGTGGACCATCTCAGTCGTCGGTGGGGAGTCGCCACGTTATACAAGGCGACAAGTTCTGGATAAAGCGTAAATATATCAGGGTGTGAGTGTAGTTTTGGTCGAATTCGCGAGCGAGTGGGCGGCGGTCTTGTCTAGTATATGCAAGAGAAACAGAGTCATTGCTACGTCTTCTAGTTAGGTTTTAGGTATGAGGTTTAACGATGAAACAATAATAAATTTTGTAAATTATTAGTAGGTACGTTAAAAAGACATTATAATTTCTTATTTAACTCGCTAAGAAGAAAAGCCAAAACGAGCTCAGAGGTTATGTAGAGTTTTTTAAAGTTTAGACCAATATAAAACAATGTAAAATTTTTTTTTCTTGAAGGGAGTATGTTTGTATGTTTATTTAAACATCTTAGATTACTACAAAAATGTGTAAACATAGGGAGTTGTTAATTATAATGTTTTCGACTTACTTACGTAATAATTTGACGAGATACTCGGCTAGTTTCAAGCCATTCTAGAGGCCCATATTCATGAGCAGCATACCGCGACACGCGACGCGGCGACTGTCGCGCTGCTACTAGTCGAGTATCGCGTCAAATTATTACGTGAGTAAGCCGAAAACATAATAATTAATTTAGAATGTCTCACAAAAGTTATAATAAAATATAGGAAGTTATTGTGAAAATTTCAAGTCGCACATATTAGCAAGGAATTTTTGCAAAACTTACCATCGAATTAAGCTTCACATAAAAACTATATCACTTAACCTTTAACACAACACAACTAGCCCAAAGAGAATACGAACGACAACTACTAAAACATTCGATCAAACCCTTTACCATCATCAAACGTCAAATTTAAATATTTCACACCGTTAACCCTGGGAATTCCTTAAAATACGATCCCATCAAAAGAAACATCGTTAGATTTCCACATAATTAATAAAATATATTAGAATAAAAATAGAATAAATTGGTGTTTGTTAGGGAGATCTCTGGTCACCGTGAGATCCTCCGGTCAGAGATCAAAACGCATAAGTAATGAGGGCAAAGTTCCCACAATGTGGCGCTCGCGTCGACCTTTGTCCCTTCGACTTGACCGTTGATCTTTTATCGAACTAGTTTTTAATAGATACGTGATCTTTATAATGTTGAAGACTCGTTTCTTTAATAGTTGAAACTGTTTTACGATGCTGAATCTAAGGTCGATATAGGTAAGGGGTAGAATACTATTTGCATTTCTTTCTCATATTGACCGATTACAATTTTTAAGTTTAAAAATATTTAAATTTCGAATTCAGTGTCTGGATTTTGAAGAAATATAATTTTATTTTGATTTTTTCTGGTCTCTCAATTTTTTTTTGATATTTAAACCTCTTTTGATTTTTTACGCGTATTAGAAAGGGCCTTATTTAAAATTTGTTTTTTTTTTTTATGTGCAATTTTACCATAGTCTATAACAGATTGCTTGAATTCACATCATGGTGGTGGTGAAGGCGGATCACTTGAGGACGTGTTGAGTGTGTGTGTGTACGTGTGACGTGTATGTGTGTGTTTCTAACAGTAATTATGTATGTATGCGATACATTAGATATTTTAGTTTAATGTTCGTTATTTTGTTCGTTGTTAATATGAATTGTAAGGGTTAGTTGCAGTTTTAGTAAAATTACTTTGTCTTAATATTAAAATTAATTGCTGAAGATGCCATATAAATTATGAAAAATAATACAATAGGTCATTTTAATTTACTTATCATTTTTCAGAATGACTTCAGAACGTATCTTAATAAACATCTGATAAAGAGATAAAACTGACACAATACACTGTCATTTAAAACGCCGAACAGCCACAAAAGGCGACTAATATCTAATATTTCTAATTTGATACACAGAGAATTTCGTCCCGTATTCCAGAGACGACACAGAGAGACACAGTGTCACTTCTCTAGCGTGTGTCGTGGCATTTTGTGTATGATTTATAAAACACAGTGTCTAATGAAAAACTGTGTGTGTAGTGATGAATATAATCCCATGTGAACTCAGCGTTACAGCCCGCGGCGTTTCTGTGCCGCGTTTGTATGTGTGTGTGTGCACTCGTGGGTGTGTGTGTGTGTGTGTGTGTATAAGGCGAAGTTAGATCGTCCACACTTTACCGCGGGACTCGATAGGAGTTGTACACCCGCAGGCGGAACAGTGATGGTTGTGAGTTTTTTTTTTTGATTAGATGGTTTTAGATTATCTTGGTGAAGCATTTTTGGATATCTCTAAATCTCAATAATGTAGTTACTGATGTAATTAGAGTATTATGACTTATTTTCCATGGCAGTTTTGGTTTCCCTCATTAAAAGACTTGCACAATTATGTCACTAATCACAGACCGAAGACTACAATTATTTAGATAAAATATTGAGTTAAATCTGTCATTAAGTCTATCAAATGTGTATCGTGCCGAAAAGGGCTCTGACAATATTGAAGAAGAAACAAAACGTTTTGTTAAAGATATTGAAATCCAACGAAATCTGTTGAAAGGCTAATAGGTACCAAACATTCGAATCAAACTCATAAGCGAAAGGCATAAGACCTAATTTTATACTTATATCAGGTATACATTTTAATTGAAATTTATTACAGTTGCAAAAGAAGGTCTCAATCTTTCCCTGTTAACGAACGGATACATTTTTCAATGCTTTTTAAATAATTATTATTAAAATTTTATCGCAACTACCTATACCTAAGTACCTATTTGTTCTATGAATAATATTCCTACGTAATATTATGAGTTAGAACAAAAAAAAAGATCCGAAAAATATATATCTAAATCGACGTCCACCTCCGGCGTAACACTGGTCAGTTCCTAACATCATTAATCTAACTTTCGTGCTACCCTTTATAATAGTTCGGTCCGTTCCCTCGTGGGCGGGGTGGGCCCCAGCTCTGGGGGTGTATTAACATACGAATTTGGACCCGTCCAACCATCTTGGGGGGACGAAATTTAAGTTTTGCTTCGTGTATTGATCCGGTCTGTTTTAGCTAGTGTAATGATGCATTAGATTTTTCGCTTTAGTTTTTTTATACGATATTTTTTTGTAATTATTTTTTTTGGTTTTGTTTTTTTTGCGAGGTGTGGTAGGATGTTGGTAGATAGCGCACTTTTCAGCTCACAACTTTCTTTAAAGAGTCTGACTCTTAACATGGTACATACCTACCATAAAAATCTTATTCAATAAAGCGCATCGTTTCCTGTGAATTGACTGACACTGACACTGACTTTCTCAGATTGAGATCTAAATAAAGATCTGTATTTTTTTTTGTCAATAAAATCTTGCACTGACGTTCACGAATGCGATGAACAAAAATTATCAATTTAAATACGTTTAGTATGAATATAATAGAAGTTATGTGCTTAAAACATTTCGGCGTTATTCTTTTGTTAATTCTGGTAATAGGTAGAAACGTCGCGTTACAAAATATTGGAAGTTATTCGAATGTAATACAAACTGTAGATACCTAATAAATTAATGTTTTAAAATGTTAGATGATGTAAACGATGTACCTAAGTTAACAATGTCTTATGTATGATGAGATAAATTTTTACACCAATTATTCTTTCCTCACTGAAAATAGCTGCAAATCAGTGCCCATCAAGAGATTATCGACGTTATACTTTTTTTACCTCAGTGTTCTCCCGCCCTAGGGCTACAAGGAATATCAGACTATTACTGACTAAAAACCACACTGTTAATTCTCCAGCTTTAGACCAAGACCCGCAACCCTGGCTGAATACCCTTGGACAACGATGAGAATATTGATAATGAATACACAAAAAAAAAATTTGACCGATTTGAGCCAAATCCAAACACTAAACTGACTAAACCGATACAAAATTAAAACAGCAATACTAAAACTAAAACTAATTAATCATTTCCACAAAACACGAACCTACCTACGCACCTACAAACACAGTACACAGTACACAACTGTTTTAATTAAAACCAAAATCAAAACACATTGGGTATTTGAAATAGCATAAAATACGTGAAAATATTTTGGCTAAAATAAACGTGTGTAAATAGCCGGTAGCTCTCATCAAGGTACCAAATAAATAATACATACATATGTTAAAACTAAAGCTTTAACAAAAACGTGAAATATTTCACTATATATCGAATATCGAATGAACTTAACAACGGTCCAAGTTAATGATGGCGCAACTGAGAAATATGTAAACTGTGCCTAATGATCAAGGGCGTTTTTTTAGGTTATGTTTCTATGATTTGATATTAAATTGTTACTGTTTCAAAAATGGAAGTAATTTCAAAACCAATCTATACTAATATTATAAAGCTGTAGAGTTTGTTTGTTTGAACGAGCTAATCTCCGGAACTAAGGAGCCGAATAGCGCGTGAAACCGCGGGACAATAGATGGCATGTCATACCTATATACCATTGTTTTGTATACAATTATTACCACATGAATAATTAATAAAAATAATTAAATAGGTACCAACATAAATAACACATTCTGAGAGTTCATCACTATATGATGTGCGTTAGAAAATATGTAGCCATATCAACCCACCTCAGATCGTAGACTAAAATGTTCAGTCCAGTTGATCAGTAACAATTGCTGCACAGTCGTTGATGTGTCGTGTTTAGATCGAAGACAATAACGAGAAAAACTTTTTCTCTTCATGAAAACCTCCTAAAATCAATATAGGTATTTATTATTAATTTACAAGTTAACATTTGTAAATAAAAAAAAACCTATACCAAACATAAACATCATATAAACCCATTCTAAATCATTATAAACCCATCTATTCTGTGTGCACGCTAGCCGTTATATTTATATAATACCTATACATATATCTGTAGATATCAGCTTTGTACTACTATTTGAGTGGTAACGTAATGTTACACTGAAAACTGAAATGTAACAGCTTATAATTATCACATTCTATGTTTTTATGTGTGAGTGCATTGAACATTACGTTAATCGCCTTTGTTAGTTCGGTACATACAAATTCAGTAATGTATTGAAAAATATTGAGGTACGTTCAAATCGGCCATTTTGTTTTTTGATGGCCGATATTGATGATCTCTCTATTTAATGATAGTTGGTTTAAATTTAAAGGCGTGGCAATATAATTTACGTCACGGTACGTTAATTATGAACATGTTTTCTTTTTGTTAGGAAATTCGACACTGTAAGTTTGTTTGTCACAACTGTCACACAAAACTACTGGGCTGATTTAGATAACATGTATGACAAATATAGATCACTCACCTATCATGACATGAATAATCACGTCGGCCAATCCTATCATAACACGGAGTCTTACTTAAAGCATTTACAAATCTAAACCATACCCGAAAAATTTAAACGATGAAAAATATGTTTTAAAACAGCTTTGTTGCTTAAGATTGTACGGAATTCACTAGGTCAGCGACTTAAATATATAATAAAAAAACTTTTATTTATATGTTTGAAATAATAAATTTTTCTCTGAAGTAGAATAGTTGCCATACAATCTTCATTACTAAAATATATGTATGTTTGATCCCACAAACCTCTGAAACTACTGGTTGGAATTGAACAAAACTTTTTGTGTTTATTAGTCAAGTCTTTTATCGAGGAAAACTAAAGCTTACGTGTATAAAACATAATGCTTAGACCATCTGGAGCCGAGCAGCCGTTGAAACTGCGCGAGATTAACTATTACATTATATTATCCAAACTAATATTATAGATGCGAAAGTAACTCTGTCTGTCTGACTTTCTTTTCTTCACGCCTAAACAACTGAACCGATTTCAGTGAAATTTGGTACAGACTTAGTTTGGAACTCGAGAAAGGACATAGGATACCAAAAATTTGCAGGAAGTCACTATTCCACGAACGGAGTCGCCGACAAAAGCTAGTCACAAATAAGACTAATAAACGTGGTAAAATAATAATCTATAAAATATCTCAAACAAAAATAATTAACGAAATCAATCAAAACTTTGCCATCTAGTATAGATTCACGTTTCCTATCTGCGTAGCATTCGAGTAGGCGTTGTTGTACGTATTAGATAAAAGTGATTGGATCTCAGCCGAGAGGAAATGGTCCAAAAGGACAGCATCGATATGGAATCAATTAGTATGCACCGCAGACGTGTCTCCGGCTCTATCTACCCTTTATAACTGGTATTAGTATTTTTTGTAACGTGTTTTATTACTGAGTAGGTTTTTTTTTCAATTCATGTATTTGGTATCGGTCTTTTATGGAGAGAAACGTTGATTTGGTGTCTTCAAGGATGATTATAGATTTGGGTTGAGATAAAATTCATTGTTTTACAACTTTAAAATATCATCATCATCATCATCATCATCAGCCTGATGTCGTCCACTGCTGGACATAGGCCTCCCCAATTGCACGCCACTGAGCTCGATGTTCAGCTCTTCTCATCCAACCACTGCCCGCAACCCTGCGGATGTCGTCAGTCCACCTAGCCGGAGGGCGCCCTACACTACGTTTGCCTAGATGTGATCTCCACTCTAGAACACGTTTACCCCAGCGGTCATCGGTTCTTCGACAGATGTGACCTGCCACTTCAGTTTGCTAATCCTTGGGTTATGTCGATAACTTTAGTTCTCCGTCGGATCACCTCGTTTCGAATACGATCCTTCAGAGAGACTCCAAGCATAGCCCTTTCCATAGCTCGCTGCGCGACTTTAAATTGGTGGATCAGTCGAAAATAAGTATATTTATAATCATTTAAAAAGAAATGACTAACAACTTATTTTAAGAACGGTAAATCAAATGACTTCTCGTCCAGGGTGTGGCAAGAGGCAGTGTCAGACTCATACTGACTGAAAACACCTACTCCCGTTTCTTCTCCTGCTCTAGGCCGAGGCCGCAGTGCCTTATTTCACTTGCCCAGCAACCCTGGATCTCACATACATTAATATAGTATCGAAAAAGACAATAATATTTTACGCAGTTTCGAACTGACTATATCCAATTGACGGTGCCCGTTCAACACATAAGTAAAAGAAATTTTCAATATTTATAAAAACTTTGATAAAGAGCATTTTTTTATTACATACACAATTGCTGGCAAACGAGCAGACGGATTACCTGATGGTAAGCAATCAGCGCCGCCCATGGACACTCGTAGTACCAAAGAAGTTACTACAAGTGCATTGCCGGCCTCTTGTGCGTTTGAAGATGAGGAAGGGAGTAAAAGTTGGGCCTCCGGTAACCTCACTCACACGGCGAAACACAACGTAAGCGTTACCTCACGCCGGTTTTCTGTAAGGCCTTGGTATCACTCCGGTCGAGCTGGACCAGCTATGCCGAAGCTTGTCTCTCTCGCACTTGAATTTTTCAAGCAAAACCCTTTATATATATGTAGTGATCTATCAACCATTTTACTTCGATAGCTGGTTCCCTTCCCCACTATAGCATAACAAGTCGGTGTAGCCAACACTATGGGCGCAAAATCCTATGTTCAAATCTTTTGATCTCAGATGTTCGTGCCGGCTCACTGGCTCCATGTCTCCAATGAACTGTTAACACCATCTCTCTACTGATACCGTCAGAAATAACTGTTCATATTAGCGATACCTAGGGAGAATACTCTATAGACTTTGGTCAGAAAACGATAAAAATCGGTTTTGATGTCAGTAGATGCGGTTAAGTGTGAGGTATTCTAAATTTGTTTATCATTCAACTGAGTACGGCTAAGTCACCCCAGCTGCTGATAATCCTGAACTAAAAAGTTCAGAGGACGACCACCACAGCAATCGGATTCAATATCAGTAGGTACCTGTGAGGTATTCTTATTTTTTTTTAAATGAATTCAGTATGGCTATTGCTAAGTAGCTGATAATCTTTAATTAAATATTCCTGAACTAAAGTGCTCGAAGATGAGCAATTCTGAACCTTTTAATCCTAGATTTTTAGAGAGCAATGCTGTGGTGATCGACCCATTTACTAAACAGGATATTGATGATACGACTATTGCTATTATCTACAATGATATGACTTAAACATAAGAAGCTTCAAGTGACGATACTTAATAAAAAAATAACTATTCAGGTTAACATTATCAATTTCATTACATACATACTAAACGCAAAAACTAATTTATCCGACACAACCTCCAAATATGAAACTCCTACACAAACAAAGAACTTTATACAAACATGTAACAGTATATGCTACATAATATAAACAGATTACATAATCAACGGCCCTCGTAAAGCCGAAATTAATTCGAGCGAGGAAGACAAGTGAATTCGCTGGGCCGCCCTACTTGACTGGCGGTACTATTCAAGAAATTGCCATCCTCGGGCCAAATAACGGCATTTTATCTAGCGGGTTGCCACCCCCAAGCGACCCGAGCCACCCCCAAACCGAATAAGGGGCGCCATGTTCAGAATACGAAAATACGACGGATTAATATTGGCAATGGCTATGAAAGAAGTTTATGAAATACCAGATGGAGTTTTTGTACTTACTTTTGTAAATAAATGGAGGGTATTCAGTTAGGGTGTGATTTAGTTGATCTCTGATAATTTCGAAGTGCTTTGGTAAAATATTTTTAATATTAAGTACTTGGGTTTTTTCTTGATTCCAATCTATAGAAAATAAAGATGAAATTTTGCTCAATTCTAAGGACTTTATTACTTAAATATTTTGTGTTGTCGTAGACTTGCTACAGATGCCATTTTGCAAACCAGATATTACTTATGCGTTATATTTTATTTTAAACCTAACATTTAAAATCACTATATGCGACGATCGTGAGAGATATACCGTTTTTATTTAATAAACTATATACTTACCTACTTTAATAAATATAATATCATCAAAATCGTAACACATAGTCGAGTTCACAATTACAACAATAATTCGAACACAAAAACAACAAAACAAAACAATGCTATCTAAGACAAAACAACATCAACAATCTAAGCAAACGACAAAAAAGCTTCCCTATCTTTACATACAACATTAGTCCGACGGTTAAAACTCCCCCAAATTTTACCCGTGTCCCCCCCCCCCCCCAACTCTCCCTAGATCGCTTGAAGATCGTCCGTACGCACTTCCCCTCCCTAATTGCGCCTCGCAGATTCATTATTGCCGTATACTTGCGACCCCCTTTTACCCCTTATCTTCGGATATTCTTATGAGGCCTTTTTGGCTTAGAATGGCTTTGTGCAAGCCACTAATTAATGTTACATGCGTTGTTTTAGATTTAAAGATATGTTTGTTGGTATATTATAAAGTTGTGAATGTTATTTTCCTGAAAAGATAGCGGTTTTTCGTCGTGTTATGTGTTATTAGACCGTTACTAAGGTAATCTGAACTTTGAGGTTCGTAAGTCGCAACGTTTGTGGAAGGTATAGAGGTTAGATGATGCTTATTTTTGGCGGGTTATAAAACCTACTAGATTTGTTACTTTAATTATATATATATTCTCAAAGTGAATGTTTATAAGTATTTTGTTTCTACTTATTTCACGTAAAAATTAGTAATTTTTAGTAAGGATCTAAATGAAATCTGCACGGAGATAGATTATAGATAGGAGTAACGCTTAGGCTACTTTGAGGCAGTAACAGGATAAAATGTAGTAGGTATCTAACATATTTGAAATTCGAATAACCATAGACACAAGTTTGAACAATATACCTCAAAGAATTAGCAGCTACAACAAATTCTCCCATCTCTAAAACATTACAAAACAATTCACTTATTTTCAAATTTAGAATTCTATGCTTCTATGAAACTTTATCTTAATTCTATGCTCAACTCCTCCCGCTATACATCCACATATGTTGTGTACTTGTGTGTGTATGTGTGTGATTAATTTCGTAATTCGGGTCTTGCGAGGGCGCTAGTTATAGTTGGGACCTATTGATTTACATAATGTTTTATGGACCTCGAGGGGAATGCCAATTTACGCTTCCATAGTCCAGTATATTACAAACTTCAAACATAAATATTGTTTTAGTTCGTTTTGGCTTTTGGTTTTTTTTTGCTTTTATTTTTAACTGAATATAATATATTTAGTGAAGAGTTCAACTTTTTGGTATTGATATGCTTTATTAACAGATGAGGCAATATCAAAGTCAGAAAAATAAATTATCGAAATGTATTTACGTGCATAACTCCTAAACATCTGCATCGAATTGGATAAATCTTTTTGTCCTTCCCAAGTGGCAATACTGATTTGATTTCTGAGAAATATTCGATTCTCGAAACTGAATAGACAATTTTAAAGGAACAAGATATTTGCTCTAAACCTGTTCAATAACGTCTAAATAATTCTGTTGTATTTTGCAGGTACATTATTTTTTTTATTCTGTTAAATTTATCTGTCATTGATCTTTGTCTGACTATTACTATTCGTCACCTATCCATCTATCTTTCATCTCTATATAATAAAAATAAATAAAAAAATGTGTTGGTACGCGCATTACTCTAGAACGCCTAGACCAATTTTGCGAATTCTTTTCTGTTGTGTTTATTATTGTCAGGAGAAGGTTCTTATAAAAGAAAACTTTATAAAAACCGAAGAGGCATTGGGAAATGGCGACCGTTTCGTCGTTAGGGAGATTTGACATCGTGCGAAACCCTGTTTACGATACAAATTTTGCTCAAGAATTTTAGTATTTGATCCCACTCTTTCAAGCGTGTTACGACCATAGCTTGACATTGTTCAACCCAGCCGCGAGCACAATAGCTGGCCTTGCGTTTTCCGCATCCATCGGTTCAATTTTACAAAACCTGAAACATTTATGCTCTTCGAACTATGTTGCCAAATTATGTAGGTAGTGTATTGTTAGATAGTCACTGTTTGAATACTAAAATACTATTTTTAAATATGTATTAATGTACATAGATCGGGGGTGTTGATTTCTATGAGAAGACTATTTTTTTTTGCACATAATGGTCACTAGGATTTCTTTTTTCAATAATTGATACTTACCTATGTGTCTATGTATATTGATGCACGGGATGCGATATCCAATTTGAATTGAATTTTAATGGAAAATTGATGTGAATTAATTTATGTCTTTAAGTAAGCTTTAGGGCAACGCTAGCTAGAGATGTAGGCCTGAGGTAGTAAAAGGAGCAGTGTAGTTTTTATTTACTTTGAGTCTTTTTTGTCTGAAGCACTCATCAAATCATCAAAGTACTTTTTCTGCCCAGTATGGGGTGGGAGAGAGTGAGAGTAAGAGTAAAGGGTAGTAGAAGGTAAAAGTCTGCCTCTTACTGAATAAAAACCTCCCTGTTACTTCTCCTACTCTAGGCCGAGGCCGCGGTGCCTTATTGCGCTTACCCCGCAACTCCGGCTGATTCAGTAAGAGAGTCTGAAACTCCCATTGTCTACGCTGGACGAGAGACATCATTTTATGATTATCTCTCCTCAAAAAGCGCATAAAATAAAAAAATGTTGAAATTATTTCAGTGTCCTTTCTTTTCTATTACAACTCATATATAAATTTATACATATATGTATATATATTAATAAAAGTTAGCGTACAACAGTATCCATTACACGTAGTTTCAAAATGCAACAGCAGTTTATTGTTCATCCTTTCGACGTAGTTGAAATTATTATTTTCTAACTGAAAACTTTGAATACACAATGCTTGTTTTAATTGCAGATAATTATTATTAGTTTCAAAATACATTACGTATACACATTCATAGCTTTTTCATTCTTTTAGGGCTGATTTTTCAATAGTCATATAAATGTTATCTGAGGAATAAAATTGTTGCTGTCTCTGTCTTATACAAACATTCTGACGCGACAGCATCATTATTATTCTCCATGTAACTTTTATTTAATCATTGAAAAATCTGCCCTTAGAATATTTGTGTTAATACTATCTCTATAGATAATTTTTGAGTGAATGTTACTTCTTCGATCATGGGCACGATTAAAAGGAACGACAGACTCTTATTAATTAAAAACAAAAAACTATCCCAATCCTTTCTCCTACTCCGGGGTGAGGGCACAGAGGGTATTATAGGGAGCCATCTGTAGTCTAAACGACATAATTCGGTCTTTTAAAAAACATAACTAGCACGTTTACGTAAATATGTACCTATTCCTTATTCAAAAACAGTATTAATACTTTTTATGGAACAGTGACAGTCCATTACTAGACTAGATATTTTCTATAAATAAGATGAAGAATTATAAACTCCATGTGAAAGGGGATAGGAGAACGCAACTTAAAACGTATTATCAGAGAGAAGTACAAATGCGTAGTCCTTCTAGATCTTCGTTCTTCGTAGATCACATACACGTATGGGAGTTTTAGGCTTGATAGTAAAAGATGTCTCATCTGCCTCCATCATACAATTGAGATATTATTTAAAACTTCCCGAGCGTACAGCGTGTTGCGTTCCGCGCGCGCCTCAAAGAGCCAATAGACCACTACAGACAGGGCCCTACAGGACTGATATTCAGCCGGGGTTACGGGGTAAGCGCAATAAGGCACCGTGGCCTAGAGCAGGAGAAGAAAGGGGGGGTTTAGTCAGTAACAGTCTGACACTCCCTCTCGCCTCACCCTAGGCCCATAGGAAAGGAAAGAGAAGTCATTTGATGATTTTCTCCTCACAAAGAAAAGTATATTAAAACTTAGTTATGCACAGCATTGAATCTACCTCTCAAGCAATTTGTAATTAAAGCTCCATGCTTAACGCAAAGAGAATCCCCCTAAGGTCCGAAAATTACCACTATTCGGCCATTTTGGAAAATTAACAAATTCCCTTTTATTATTCTAAATGCGAAACAATGCGGCGAAATATTTAGTCGCCGGCATGTCAAATCGACTTAAAATGATTACACGCTAACGTTTGAGTTTAAACTTTGTCCGTAAGATCGTAAGGTTTATTTTGAGTTGTGGGGATAGTCGTTTGTGGTAAGATTAGGACAAAGTTACATGTATTAGCGAGCTAATGAATACCACAAGTCAGACGTTTCGTTCGTTCGTTCATTCGTTCGTTCGAACGAAATAAGAACGAATTTACAATACAATACAACTCACAAACTTAATCGTTCTTTATTGTTCATATTTTCATAAACATTTTGGTGTTACGCTGAATTACATTTTTAAGTGTGAATATCAGTAAATATTTGTGTAACTAAAACTGCTATTTTTTATGTTATAGGTTGGCAAACGATCAGTCGGATTACCTGATGGTAAGCAATCAGCGCCGCCCATGGACACTCGCAACGGAGGAGTTACGAGTGCGTTGCCGACCTTTTAGGGATTAGGCATTTGGAGATTTAGGAATTTAGGAGGGATTGGGGGAGGGGAAGGATTGGGCCTCCGGTAACTGGGATAAGTGTTTCGGATATTTCAGGATTGGGAAGAAATATGGAGAGGGGGATGGATTGGGTCTCCGGTAACCTCACTTACACGGCGAATCAACCCGGCGTGAAACAACCACAGCTTTATAGCTGTGGTTGTTTCACGCCGGTGTTCTGTGAGCCCGTGGTATGACTCCGGTCGAGCCGACTTATTCGTGCTACACTCAGAGACTAGTGTTTTTTTTTATGACATAGGTTTGCAAACGAGCAGACGGATTACCTGATGGTAAGCAATCGGCGTCGCCCATGGACACCCGCAACAAAGAGTTACGAATGCGTTGCCGACCTTTTAAGGGTTGGGATTTTGGGGATTTAGGGATTGGAAAGGGATTGAGGTAGGGGAAGGATTGGGCCTTCGGTAACCTCACTCACAGAGCGAAATACAACGCTGTATTTGTTTCACGTCAGTTTTCTGTGAGGCCGTGGTATGACTCCGGTCGAGCCGACTCATTCGTGCTACACTCAGAGACTAGTGTCCAATTTTTACTACTTTAATGTGCTTCAAAAGAGTGCAGCCGATTGCAATAATAGTTTGCTCAATCTCCTTTCTTAATAGGTTTCAATAGTAAACTACAATCAGTGTTCGGCTACCACAAGGTGTGGACGTAAGGTGTTGGTCGGGGTGATGTCGAATGGCTTGAATACCACAACGCCGCCGAGCCGGGAAGGTATGTGAAATCCGCGCCCGGTTTTAGGGTTACACCAAACAGCATGTCATGAAAATTCAAGAAAAAAATCGCAGCTTTTCATCTATACTAATATTATAAAGAGGTAAAATTTGTAAGTTTGTATGTAGGGAGTAATCTTTGGAACCGCTGGTCGGATTGCTAAAATTCTGATAGATAGCTACAATGTTTATAAATGCTATAGGATGAAACATCACGGTACGATCAAATGGAGCTGAACAGCGGGTGAAACCGCGCGAGAATAGCTAGTAAGTAATAATGACGAGTCCGAAATTAGTAGAATGTTAAGATTAAGGGCTGATTTCTCAATGGTTAGATAAAAGTTACCTGGGGAATATTTATGATGCTGTCGCGTCAGAACGTTTGTAGCTACTGTCTTTGTAGTGACTTAATCTTTTTTTTCCTACCATCATATCTTTATTATTAGGAATGCAGACATACCTAATAATACATACCTATTCTAATTACTACAAGAACCTAACAATAACTTAAATATGGAATAATAACATTACCTAATTACAATTTAAAAATATTTTCACTTATTCAAGGACCAAAAGATTTTAGGTTTTTTATAGGTATACTCAGGTAACATTTGTAATGAACTCATTCTGTACAAATACCTACAATATTGAGAAAAAATATAATAGCACAAGGATTAACCTCCTTAATAGTATCTTAAACTCTATATAGAAAATGATCTATAAAAATTGATTCACCCACCTATCTAAAGCTAACTTTATTAAAAAAATATGCCTTACAAAACTCACAGATTATTTTATTTCTACACCAACACATAAATCGGGCCACACACAGCCCTACACGTCTCAAATATCTCGCGAGCTTCCTGTAATTGAAAACACAGTATTCCGACAGTTTTAATGGTCCCTACGTAATGTCCGCAGATGGGCAGGGTTAGACGTTTGTTGTTTACAGTACTGTGACGTCACTGTATGTGATGTATTTACTTCTATGTGAAACAATTTATTCATTCTATGTAGTGATTTTACTAGTGTGTGTGAAGTTTTGTCATTAATATACATCAATTTTGATTAAATTAAAACGAAATAATGATCTTAAAATTATGTAGGTGGACTAGCTACTTGAATATAGAGTCTCATACAACTAAGGTGATGTGGTTTAATTAGATACCGAAGACCAGAGATCGTGTTGAAGATAGCATTACACCGTATGGTCTCTTGAGTTGGTCCCGGTGTCCCTTACAGATGTTGATGGTGTCTACCGAGGAGGTTTTGTTGAGGTAAAAATTCCACACTTCTTCTCCAGTCTTTTCCCCCATAAGCAAGGCGTCTGCTGAAGCTTACCCCCGGTAACAAAAAAAAACCTAGGTAATAATGAGAAGAAACTATGTGATTACATTGTAAATTTCCCAGTAATCTACATACAAAACTATGGACGTAATATTAAACCTGCAACCCAGAATGCAACTATTACCATTAAAACTTTTCGCCAACTTCCAACGTAACAGACCCACCACTGTCGAACCACTAACCAATCGAACTATTCAGCGCTAAAGTTAAAGAATTCGAGCGTAAAATCCTTAATTAACGTATATATGTGCAACTGGAGTACATTATATAATTTTACCTAAACGCTGCAAAAGCAACAATAACAAAACTGGTTTGAAACTTTGCGGGCCTGCTTAGGTAATTGTTAAACCTGGCATGAACGCTTTTTGCCACAACATTACACTAACTCCAGAAAAGTTGGCGACTGGCAACACTAACGGAACTACTGCAGACAACTTTGTAGACTATATAGAACCCACAGAGGTACGCTATCGCGCCATCACTGCTATCAGCTTTTGCATGCAAATGAGTTGGAAAAGTCTGATGAAGTAAGAAAACAAGTGCCGAGGTGGGAGCCGCTAAAATAACGCTTTATTTAAATTGTTTGTGTTTTTTTTTCTTTTACTTGCCAACGCAGTATTGTTGTTGATCGGTTGCCAGATTGTGTGTTTTGGTGTATGTGAGTTCAGCATAATAATTTGGAACTTTATCTTGAATTTTATGGACATGTAATATATGGCCCAAACATAGTAATTTTAATCTGATCTCTAACTAAATAAGCATTCACTTAACATTTTTTTTAGTTTTAAAAACAAGAAAGAAAGAAATTGTGTACAATTATATATTCCTGCATAATATAATATTATTAAGCTAAAGAATTTGTTTGATCGCGCATACCTCTGGAACGACTGGTTCTAATAGAATTAAATTTTTGTGTTGGAAAATCCATTTAGCGAAGATCAAGATTTGCTATAATACATCACACTTCGACCAATAGGAACCTAGCAGCGGGCGAAACCGCACAGGAGTAGCTAGTTCTTAATACACTGAAAAAACAACCCGAAAAGACCCACTTTCCTAAAGTCCTTAACAATTAAAAAGCTTATCAACCACTGACTTCAAAAAAGGCTTCAAAAATAATCTACAATCAGTTCTGATGATGACATATCCAGTTGGTGACGAGGCGCCATAAGGGCCGGGGCTGGCCGGGGGGCGCGAGGCGCGGGGGCCGGGCCGCCAGAAGTTTGCAGCGATAGTTTGCGGGCTCTGCCTTTGTGGGTCCGCCCCGCGCGTGCAGCCATCCATAATGACAACACAACTTATGTTAAATATCTACTTAGGTACTTGGATTTTTCAATTTTATTTTACTTTTTTTCTTGGTTCTCTTACTCTAATTTGTGTGTGTGCTCGCAAACAATAGAGTTAAATACGATCTTGAGTTTTATAAATGGCTCACCGAATTAAGCGAATTATTTACTAGTAGTTTCCTAAAGTTAGAATTCGAAAAAAATAAACGTTACCATTTTTTAAATAAATCAAAGATAATATCTAATTACTCTAAAGTTAAAGTCAATTCAAAGTAAACGTCAAAAAGGCCGATTTCCTACAAACATCAATTCAGACAACTATCAAAAAAACACTTCTAAAGCCATAAAAATAACAGAAAATATATTATGATAATTTATGTCATTTCTGCGACCATTGTAGAAGTGTCCGCGCTATCTGAGAAAGTAATTTATAAAGTTGGATGGCTGGGCGATAGCTCCGCATTATTTATCTTGTCCGACCATTATATAACTCCAGTTATGTACTGTTACGTCGCCACGTACCTTATGTGTATGCCTAGCTTTATATACACTATGTAGGTTACCGAAATTCCTTGAAAATTGTATTTGTGTGTGCCTATTTTTGGCATACATGTGTTGCTATGAAAGGTACGTGGAAAATTTTGAATGATTTTTTTTTTGCTGTAGAAGTCTACCTAAGTAACTTTTTTTTAAAGCCCTATCAATAACTAAACCTTTTAATGAGTTAACCTATGTTATTTTGAATAAAACATTTTGTGATAGTAAGCTTTGTCCTTTTTCGTAGTAGACCACCAGAGAAGGGAGAAAAACTGAGACGCAAGAATCATTTTTACTATAAAAAAAATCACTAAATTCTCTACACAAATATTTATCATGAACTGGAGATATTTAAACACAAAATATCCAACAAATTTCAATTTAAATAACAACGTAACGGTATTCCTTTAACAGATTAAAACGCATTAAAAATTCAAACAGTTCTTATGCGTAATGCAACTATACAATAGTTAGTTTTAACGATCGCCTTGCCCAACTCTCCATCTTAATTCTGAGGGTCAGTGACCTCTGGACCCTTCACGATTAATGTCCAAGGGGTCAGCAAGGACTCACTAATACGGCGAAATTAAGACGACCCCTTTTCGCCATCTGTAACCCCCCTCGTTCGCAAAATGGTCGCCATAATACTCTTCGGAAGGACGTTGTTTTGCATTTTATTTCGTACCGTTGTTAATTTGTTGAAAAAATAATCATAAATGTTGCATAATTTGTCATTTTTTTATTTAATAAAGAACTGTATTTTAAAATATTTTTGGGTGAATGAGCATTATTCAATGAACCTTATTTATTAAGCATTTCTGAGTTTCACATTGATATTTGCTTATATTGATTTAATTCACACATTTGTATTAGACTTCAACGCGTGCTAAATGGGTGTTTCGACAGTGAAGTATCGATCATAAATCGTACCAACTATATGTATAACTTAGGACAGATACAATTATCACATCATATCATCAGCCTCTAAATGCCCACTACAGAGCAAAGGCGTCGTCTGACACCGAGAAGGTTTTCTATTTCATTTTTTTTCTCTTTTGTAACGTTGCCCCAAACTAGGAGTTTCTCCAGTGTCGTGGGCACGGTTAAAAACATACAGTTTCACAAACACATGACACCCAGACTCGGAACAGCAATTTGTGGATCCCACAAAGAGAAAATCGAACCCGCGACACGTTGCACGTCAGCCAGTTGCCCAGCTACCGCAACAACCATGCAGTCAAAAGTCCATATGAGCATTAATCACCACGTTTGCTCCTAATTAAAATAAGCCATTTCTTATTCCAATTAATTTATTCGTATTAAAACTATTGAAGTAGCCCAGCTCTTGACTCTTCTAAATAGACCTATTTTCGGTGTTCATATGATAAGAATTTCTATGAGAAAACGCTTGTATCACAGTCCTACCAAGTAGGTTATTGAGACAAAGGAGCGTGAAGGTTTTGGGTTTCCTCTATCTATCCCGGAAGGGACTGATGGGAGGCTCTATGTAGTACATTTTGTAGTAAATGCGTCACTTGATATTTAGGTCAAGTAAATATATAAATATATACTTAGTTATTTAACAACAGAATCAAATGAATTACTTCTAAAGATGTGATTGATAAATACAAATAAATATGTGAGGGTTCAAATTAATTAATCTTTAAATAATTGTGTTTATACTTATACTTATCAAATTTAAGATTTGATATTTTATTTTCTTGAAAAGAGACTGACCTCTGAGTTTGTTTCGGCATTTCTTCTCAGAGTAGTCAGAGAGGAAATGCCGGCTTCATTTAGTTTTCAAATATAATTTGACGTGTTAAAGTGCAGTTTTGTGGCCTATTTGCAAAAATAAATTCATTGTTTCATTGTTTCATTGATAGATGTGTCTGGTTAGAAAGAATGAAGGAATAACGAAAGCACGAAAACCAAATGACATTAAAAATGTGTTCGTTCACATTTGGGTATTTGCTGCTCTTACACACCTCGCGTGTGATTTTTTTACAATATTTTATTTTATTTACATTACTGCATTTTTGACTGCACGGTTGGCGCGGTGGCTGGGCAACTGGCTGCCGCAACGTGTCGCGCACGGAGCAACTCTTTGTGTGATCCACAAATTGTTGTTCCGGGTCTGGGTGTGATGTGTATGTGGAATAATTGTTTGTTTGTAAACGCACCCACGACACAGGAGAAAATACTAGCGTAGGGCAACGTTTTATATATAAAAAAATGTTTGTAAAGAGAATACTTTAAGATATTTTTTAAAGAACATATCTTTAATCATTGATATGTAATTCTTATATACCTTAATTTGCATTACCATAAATCCAAAGTTGTACGACGTTCCTCTAAAATTATGAAGATATCTCTAAATTTTGTAAGTAAATACTTATACATTATACAAACTTTAATTTAATAAAAACAATCTTTTAGTTACCTATCTGTATACTAACATATGTATTAGTTTTAAACGAATCTTGCTATTTTAATAATATTCTAGTAATAATATTAATGTGAAATGTATGGATAAATGTTTGTCATGCTTTTAGGCTAAAACGGCTGGACCGATTTGGTTGAAATTTATTATGTAGATAGGTGATACTCTACATAAACACGTAGGCCAACAAAGTTTTACCAACATACCGGACAAGCGGACGAAACCGTGAAAATAGATATACCTAAACCAAAAAGAGAAAATCTAGTTTCATAAATGTAGTGCTACATAGAAGTACAGATAGATGATTAATTAATTAAATTGCAAACTTAGTGTCCCTCTAGCAAGGTTCATACGTTGACAAACAGTACCCTAAATTACATTGTTGGTTTTACCAACTAAAATTAGTTTCTCTCCGACCCTAGGTACGTAGGTACTTGAATCAAATTACTGTTCAGCCCGTCTCACAAGTGTGTTTGACGGGGGAATCGTTCCAAAACCGAAATTGGTATTATATATCTATCTATACTAATATTATAAAGAGGTTAAAGTTGTACTTTTGTATGTAGGGGGTAATCTTTGGAACCGCTGGACGGATTTCCAAAATTCTTTCACTGATAGATAGCTACGATCCTAAGGTCTTGAGTGCTATAGGCTATAAATTATAGGCGTAATTGATTTGCGTATTATACTCAAGTCCCGAGATACCTTAGTTAACTTATTTATGCGGGCGGAAATATGGATCTATTTATTTATTTAAATAAGAGTCTAGGTATATAATTATATCTTACCAACTGGTTAGAAAATATTGTTTGCTGATGTATGACATACATAATGTACCTTTACTGATATATTTAGTAGTACTTTAGTAGGTAATTTATTATATTCATGGCTAATATTCAATCACACCTGCATTCATTATTAGTAGGTAGATACGATAAACTTTATATTCGTATTTTTAAATTAAAATTAATATTCTATTTGACGTTTAAAAATATGACGTCACAGCGTGTTATACAACAAACAATCCAAAGAAAATTGTTCTTTTCGACACTGGTAAAAAAGTATTGAATTTGACTACTTAGTTGGAATGCTTAATTAGTTGACTTTGTAAACGCTGTGCTGTGAAACGCTAGAGACGGTATCTCTTCAAAACCTAAACTAAAGTACCTATATATCAATTAAATAAAATTATATTATTAGATATTTATATGAGTATAAATACAGCGTACCACCGAATCGCCGCGGCTAGCATGCCTCGAGTAAAACCTAGATGTTTTTCATAAATATTCATAGTGTATAATTAATGTACTTATTGCTAAATAAAAACAGCCAATTTTCCCATCTTTTCGACCAACTTACATAACAAACAAACTCGAATAAGACCTTCCATTTTGCTCAACCATTGTTATAAGACGACAGAACCATATACATACCTAAATGCTATAAGTAACTATAGTTTTAATTATGTGGACCATTCACAGGCTGTTCCTTTGTACTTGGACTCAGTTCATTGGATGCTGGACTATTGTCTTAAGGACTAGGGCCTTTTAATGTATAGACTGACTATCTAGGAACCCGCTGTATGTAGGAACAATACTTTATTGTTTCAATCGGACTCCGATAGTTGGCTTTCTTCTACTGTTTACATGTTATCTTAGTTGCGATTGTGTTACGAAGTTATGCGCTATTAAGGTTGTGTTTTGTTTTGTTTTGTTTTATTTTGTACCTACCTATATGGTACGTTTTAGGTTTTTGTAGTTTAGGAATATATTGTTTGGTTCGGTTACAATGATTAATTACCGTATTGTTTGATAAATAACTACGTCTCAGTCATTATATATCTTCTCTTATATATAAAAATGGATCGCAAAATGTGTTGGTAAGCGCAAGACTGCACGGTTGGCGCAGTGGCTGGGCAACTGGCTGCCGTGCAACGTGTCGCGGTTTCGATTCCCGCACGGAACAACACTTTGTGTGATCCACAAATTGTTATTCCGGGTCTGGGTGTCATGTGTATGTGAAATTGTATGTTTGTAAACGCACCCACGACACATGAGAAAATCCTATTGTGGGGCAACGTTTTTTTTTTTAAAAAAGAAAAGCGCATAACTCAAACGCCTGAACCAATTTTGTTAAATTTGTTGTGTTGTGTTTGTTATTGTCAGGAGAAGTTTCTTATCAAAGAAAATATTAGAAAAGTAGAGGGGAAGATTAGCGACCCTTTGATAGCGATATAGTTGGATCTCGTGCGAATCCGTGCGGGGGCGGGCCGCTAGTTTATTATAAAAATACATAATGTCTCTGAATAACTGACGTTTTTCTTTTTACTGTTTATGTCGGTAAACGACCAGGTGAATTACCTGATGGTACCTATGTACACCCGCAACAGCAAAGGAGTTACAAGTGCGTTGCCGGCCTTTTAGGGATAAGGGTTTCGGATATATAAGCATTGTAAAGAGATGTGGGAGAGAGAGGGATAGGGCCTTCGGTAACCTCACTCACACGGCGAAATACAACGCTGTAGTTGTTTCACGCCGATTTTCTGTGAGGCCATCGTATTACTCCGGCCGAGCCTATTCGTGTTTCAAAAATACAACTTATAAATTTTCCGCTCACCACAAGTCTAATGGTAAACTAATTAAAGCATTATGTAACACAGAAAAGTAACCTAATTTTCTAAAACCAAAATGAAGCGAACTCAACCACAAACATCGAAGAGATCGTTGATAAAATCCATATAAACGTCACTGAATCGTCACTAGTAAACCTTTATCAGTGCTTGCTGGTGGAGTGTAGGGAAAGTTTTCCAATTACGGACACCGTCAAGTGACCACCTCGCCAACTCACCACCCAGCTTACCTCAACACCCCTCTCCCGGACTTCAGCCCCCGAGACCCCTCGCACAGCGGCACAAAGAAGTTTTAATTGCTAGCCTTCGTGTTATCAACTTGGACCTACACTATTTCGAGTGCCGTATTCATAATGTGGCATTCAAAAGTAATGGTAATAAGGTTCGATTGTGGGATTTTAAATCGTTCGGTTTTTTGTTGATTTTTCATTTGTTTCTTTTTGTTTTTTATTTGAGTTGTAATAGTGCGAGCGAGAGCTATTCCTACTTTAATTTATTCGATTGATTTCTTAGCCTGTCTTATGATTTAGTTTTCAAAATTAATTTCTAAAATTCCGAGATGAGGTCATTTATCTATGCGCAATGGAGGCGTACAAGTATGCATATATACATAGAAATTGATTTAGGATATAACTAATATTTTCAATTGAGAATATTATATAATATATGTTATATTATGGATGTATACTATAAAGGTTCTTTACTGATGGTACTACCAATATCATGTTAATTTCTTTTATGGGTTAGACTGGCGATCTTGCAGATGGATTAATTAGCTAGAAAAATCTAAAACTTAGTGTATCGATCGAATGATGAATAAAGGTTTAGGTATTTTTCAATATTTTATTGTAGGTATTGAAACGTGGAACTAATTTATTTTTGACCTAGGAAACTACCCAATTGAAATAGGTACCAAAGTAAAGACAAGTTTAGTGTCCCTAGCAATCATACACCGAAATCACTATACCGTGTAAAACAAACAACATCATACAATATATTTTTGTATGTAACGTCACACAACTAGTTAGAAATTAGAACGTGAAATATGAAAATATCACAAAACAAACAGTAAGTTGGACAAACAACTTATTAGCACATTATTTACATGGGCTAGCGTTAATTTTAAACGTGTTTGCTGTATACCCTGGTAGTTAAGGCGGTCCGGTACTGAGAACTGTGCGATAAGAAGAGACGTTGCTATAGTTGGGGTTTTTGTTAGTTTTAAGTGTGGGCGAGCCATGCTTTGGCACGAATGCTTGACCGTGGTGATACCACAGCCTTACAGAAAACCCGGCGTGAAACAACCACAGAGTTGTATTTCGCCGTGTGAGTGAGGTTACCGGAGGCCCAATCCTTCCGCCGGGGCTGCGGGGTAAGCGCAATGAGGCACCGCGACCTCGGCCCAGAGCAGGAGAAGGAACGGGGGGGGTTTTTAGTCAGTAAGAGTCTGACACTCTCTCTCGCCTTACCCTGGGCGGGAGAAGTCATTGGATGATTTTCCCCTGACAAAAAAAAAAAAAAAAAAAGGGGGCCCAATCCTTCCCCTCCCCAAACCCCTAAATCTCCCAAATCCCTAACCCAAAAGGTCGGCAACGCACACGTTACTCCTCTGTTGGTGCCGGTCTCCATGGACGGCGCTGATTGCTTACCACCAGATAATCCGACTTCTCCCGCCCTGGGTAGGGAGTGTTACACTCTAACTCATTGAAAACCATGCCATTACTCCTGCTCTAGACCGAGACAGCAGTATTCTACCTCTACAGATCTCTATGTAACATGAAATGCATTATTTGAATTAATTTACCCAACTGTAATTTAATTCCGAGCCAAAACGCTAGATGGCATGAATTATTGACTGCACGGTTGGTGCGGTGGCCGGGCAACTGACTGCCGTGCAACGTGTCGCGGGTTCGCTTCCCGCACGGAACAACTCTTTGTGTGATCCACAAAGTTGTAGTTCCGGGTCTGGTTGTCATGTGCACATGAAATTGTATGTTTGTAACCGCATCCATGACACAGGAGATAATCCTAGTGTGGGGCTACTAAAGATAAAATAGATGATGAAATGACGCGAAAAAATTCGATATTTCCAACGAGGATCGTTTGAAAGACAATCGTAGATTGTATTACAGAAGGTGTCTCTTTGAGGGAGGAAAATCATCAAAAATGTCTGACTCTTACTGACTAAAAGACCATCCCGTTCCTTCTCCTGCTCTGGGGGGAGGCCATGGTAAGTACATTATTGCGTTTTACCCGCAACCCCGGAGACAAGATGTCACTAAACAATTATTTGATACCCAAAAATTATAACACTGATGCCCGTTTTCACCAACAGCCCCTAAAATTTAAGTGTCTCTTAAGCCAATATAAGGGGCACTTACCGCGAGTTTTGTTTTCACCAACGTTTAAGTGTCACCTATATCATTAGGGGTTCCTTATAATTTAGGGGATGAATTGACGACCCCTTAACGTTTAAGTGACACATAGTGTCAGGTTATTTTGCGAATCACCAAACAGTATTTTATCCTACTGAATAAGATAAAAAATAATAAAAATGGATAATAACCACTATTTATTTGAAGATTTTAAGCAATTGAAGATATGGAATTGTTAAGTAACCGACATTTGTATAGACGACCTCGTATTTATCGTGAAAGATCGAAAGATTTTGAAATATATGATGAAAAAGACTTTTTCATAAGATACAGGTTCCCTGCTCAACCTTACTTGTATTTAAAGAAATAAACCTGTGGCACCGATTAACCAATTACTGTGTGGCCTTAGATTTTATGCAACAGGTAATCAATTATTATCTGTAGCAGACCTCAATCCCATCAGTGTATCTACTTGCATTAGAATTATAAAAAGAGTGTCTGACGCTATCGTGGGTCGTGGCAAAGCGAATTCATACAATTTCCAGACACCGAAGAAAAACAACAAATAGTAAAAGAAGAATTTTACAGAATAGCTCGATTTCCAAATGTTTTAGGATGTATAGACTGTACACACATAAAAATTCAATTATAAGGTTGGGCGTTTAGAGAAACACAGGTCCTTACGAGTAACCATTTATTACTGAATCTCCTATGAAATAATACATGATTTAATAAGATGGATAGACACGCACACATACAGATACGGCAGATCTTTGTGTCATATTTATTGAGCCTCCAGCGAATACCGTCGTTCGCACACCTATCGTCTTTCTATGATGTCTCTAATAATGATATTCAAAAGTCTTTTAATTGTATTAACTAGAAACCTTCTTTACATTTATTCATGTGATAAATTATAGGAGCAGATGATGCCGAACTATTCCAGAATAGAAAAGGCAGTATGTCTATTAATATGCAAACAATAAGTACTGCAAAATTATTAATAACTGATGTGGTGACACGCTAGCCAGGATAAACAACATTCTTTATCTTCCAGTGAAAAATTTTGACCACGTTTCCTCTTTTCTGCCATTGTAATTATGTAATAAAAATTTGGTATTTTTTGAAAATACACGAAATGATTGAAATGAAACTGTCACTGGATAGTGGCATCAAAATGTCACCGGCACCGCGTCTTTGTACAGCCAAAAAATAAAAACACAACTTTTTGTTACTAATCTAACATTCACCAGTTCAAGACTCTTCTTTACGAAATAAATTGAAGTTAGAAAAGTTAATTACTTGTTTTAAGGTTGTATATTTACGAAAATAACAATAGAATTGTCTAATCGACTCATTTATCGATAACTGTTTGCATAGTTCCTCAACACTAAACGTCACCTAATTAGGGGGCTCTTAATTAGGTGACACTTAGGACAGTGAAACAAAATTTAAGTTAAGGGATGATTTGAACGGTCCCCTAAGTTAAGTGGCCCTTACTAAGGTGACTGTTTAGGGGCTGTTGGTGAAAACGGGCATTAGTCTATTTACCTTAATAGCTTAGCTGTATATAGGACGCCAACCTTACCGTTTCCCTTGGTATTTCATTACACAATATGTATATAATGTTATTTTCTTGTGTTTAATTTGAAATTTATTTAGTTGGAGGCGACGCAACGGTCTACTTGGTGGGGCCCCACGTGGCGTGTAGTGCTTCAAATACATTATAAATGTTCTTTTAAATGAAGGACTATACTACACTTAAGGCTGGGAAAAATATAAATAACTGATCTTTATCAAGCATCTCTGAATCGACGTCTGTGTTTTGTTAATGAATACGTATCAATTTACAGAATCAGATGGTTTATTAATCACGCCAATAGGCTAACTTCAACTTTAAAGTATGCTGAATATGAACTATCTTTTTTCGTTTTATAGTTTTATAGTGTCTGCGCGATGTTCTCCGCGCATCCTGTGTCGCGCACGGCGCAACGCTGCTCATGAATACGAGCCCCTAGCGTGATTTGAAACTAGTCGAGTCCCCCATTATTAATTGAATGTATCTTCCGAAAGTTTTAACAGGAAACTAGAAACAGTTTAACAATTACTTACAGAACAGACGAGTTTTTTTGTATGTGGTCGTTGAAAGCTTGGTATGATATAACGTGAAGGGAATGGTGTAAATGAACATAATATCGATATCGATATCAATATTCGATTTTGCATAGTTACATATACGTATGCACATATATGCCAGTACGCCTATAAAGGGTGTGCTTCTAAATTCTTTACAAATACGATAGTGATGTTAAGTTTTAATAAAAGTTGAACTTATAAAAACATTATACCTACCAGAACAAAAAGTATATTCGTATATAATTAATGAAACAATTAATATCTACATACATAATTGAATCGCAAAACTTCAAAAGCCGCATTCAAAATTCTTAAACAGAATCGTACGTGTACGTTGGAAGTATGAATACCCTTCCGTAGCAAATTCTTAGCGAAGGAACCACTTCATACATACATAAAATATGGATATTCGGAGAATCATCTTCCATTCACCGAGGAATAAATCAGAATTTGAATTTGAATGCGGCACAGCGTTAAGAGTCGCATGAGAACGGACGACTATGACTTGAGTAGAATTTGTTAGGATTGGTTCATGTACTTTTTTCGAAATAGGTATCAAAATCGATAAGCAAGAATTTTGTACGGGATTGTGTGTTGTAAAGTCATTTATGGCGTCAAATAGCATACCTACTTATTTATTTATTTAATAGTTTATGAACACAGTAAGTTGGACAAGAAAAATAATACAACAATTAGGTACAAAGGCACAGCTTATTTCTTCTGAAATCTCTTCCAGGATGCCCGTATTGGGAGAGTTTTAATAAACAGTTATATAGACTGACTGTGTAAACACAAAAAAAAAACAATAAGAATTAATAAAGTAACTATTAAACAGCAGCCTTTAGCCTTTGAAAGCCCACACATTTTTTTATTAGGATATTTTTTACAAGGATAAGATAATGTTATAATATACCTTAATGTTGAGCTTTTGACTGTTAATTAATATATCTTGTAAGAGTTCTAAATGGTTTTCTATTTTTGAATTTCTAAGAGTTCTAAATGACTTTCTATTGATTAATAAAAAATAGAGGTATTTTTTAAAGTAAAAAGGAAAATATAAAAAACTGATATTTATCAAAAATCTCTGTTCTTGGCAGATTTCCCAACAAGAAATGTTAATAAATTGGTCTAATTGCACTTATCGAGTTCAAGTCAATACTGTAGTTTCGTTATAACACATTTTTCGAATGATCAAAAATTAAATTTCCTCCGATTAACTCTATAAAAACAAACTTGTGACGTTAAAACTCTGTCAAACACCGTTAACATTATTTTGAAAAAAATACAAAAAAAAGCGCAAAGAAGAACCGAAACAGTTGCTTTTTATTTATTTTTAAGTTATAAATTGTTGATTTCTTTTTGACTCAGAAAACAATCCTATGACTACAAGAAAACAGTATCGATAACACTGACCAAGGATAGGTCGTGAAGCGGTCACTTATGTACTAATACATAAGTAAAAAGCAACTTGAACGCACGACGAGACCTCTAGAACTTCGTTAATATTAATTTTCCCCTACCCTCGTTAAACTACGTTTTGAAACTAGCAAATTAATTATAAAACACGTCAAAACAAGATATGGAGGTCTGACCGACCCATCTGAGATTCACAAAGGGTGGGTCCTAATGCGGGGACAGGGGCTTCTACCCTTATCGCAAAGTCTCATCTACTACCCTTCCATCGATCTTAAGTAGGGTGACTTAACCCCCAGCAAGGGTGGGATGAAAGAAAATCGTGAGGGTGGTAAGGGATCATTTTCGGGGGACGCCAGTGAAGTTTTAAAGGGTTAGTTTTTGTAACGTCATGGTGTTTCTCGAAAATTCTGTTAACGTAATGGAATTAGTCGGGGGTTAGTAATTGTTTCATGGTTTTATTACTTGCTTATGCTGCGTATGTGTGTAGTTTTAGGGGTCTTGTTAGTCTTTGAAGTCTTTTTGCAATATACTTTCCATTACTAGTGTTGATTACTAAAATTTCATTTTTTCTTCAAACGAATTGATCATGTAACTTTACTGTATGCTGTAAATTTCCGTTCTAAAAACTCACTTACATTCGATCTGCTAGCCAACTCAAACAGTGTTCTATACTTACAAATTGAAAGCTAAAAGAAAGAGAAAGAACATCTCAATAAACACCGCTATGAGATAAACAGTGACTTAATATTAAAATATTACAATCGAATATATCAAAAACGACATTCTAATCGGCGAATCTAATTCGGTAAGCAAGTGACGACTGGTGAATTGTCTGCGGACGAAAATTTGTCCAATGTAGGTACTGGTATGTTCTTAGTGTGAGTAAGGGTGGGTTTTATAACTCGGACGTCGGTCTGTGGCTTGGTACGCGGGGGGACGCACTTCTTACGGCTATTAGTAAGGGCTGACAATTTTGTTTTAGGTATACTATATTTTGACGGTTTTCGGTATTATATATTTAGTATAGAGGCTCTATGTGACAACTTTTTCTGTTTTGTAGTTGCTAGAAATGCTTTCGCTAATTAAGGGAATGTGTGTCTTATTGTTTTAAAGAGTTTTCATAAGAATTTAGTAGGTAAGTACTTTTTATACTAAGTATTTCCAATTTTAAACGTGACTTTGTTGTGATAGCAATGCTGTTGAAAAAAATCACTACAGCAGTCATCGTCTCATGGGCAAATATGCTAATAATTGGAAGTATGTAGAAAAAAAATGTTAACATTTTTTTTAATAATCTTTTTCTTATTGACCATTGTGTAACTGCTACGATTTTACTACGGCGTAGCTCTCGTAGCCAATTTTATATAATATAATATTATTTATATTAGCAAAGAATTAATAACGAAACTAAATTTACGTGCGTTAATACTTCTTTATATTTCAACTTAAACCGAAAGACTATTGCAGTGATCTGTTAAGAACATTGAGGCATTTAGCTAAAGAAAAAAGTACACTATAAAACAAAGAAATAGAGACTAAAATTGCGCATTTAAACACACAACCCTGGAAACACGTAGTGCGTACAAAACGACTCTCTCATTCGGACACAAGAAATTACATACTTTAATCTTATCGCCTGTTATAAAATAGAATATTAAATCGGACTGCTGGCCAGCCACCCCCGCAGTGGAAAGGAATTTCTTTTGTGCTCCCGCGCTCCATGGCATGAATTCAAACATTTTCTGGAAAGCCATTCGATTTTTGGAAGATTTAGACAAATTCTATTTGGAATTTTCAAGGTTCAACGGTTCTTTGGTATTTTCTTGTTGGATTTTTTGTGTTAGACGTGTTTGTATTGGATTTTTTAGATTTTTTTTTAAGATTGAGATTTATTTATTAAGTACCTAATTAAAAGTCATTGCTATAGATATGTTTTTAGTTTTGGGTTCAAAACGGAAATGACTTATTTTAAAACATGATAACATCGGAAGCAAATCGGATACTTCTATTAGAATCAGTTGGCATTTTAATAATATGAATAATGTCTTTCGATATAAGATATACTAATGGATGATCTAGTACTGGACAGATCAATTTTTTTTATTTAACAATCTTAGTAGTTTTGCTCTTATATACTGATATTGGCTCAAAAGCAAGACTGTTTTGGATCAATAACTTCAATAGTTTTCCACTTAAAATATGCACCCTTAAAACTATTCACCCCCGAGCGCACTACCTAAGCAGAACAATAGAGCCACCGTTATTTCACAAAGCATTCTATGACACACACACTTTTGTAACATCGCACAAGTATATCTAAGTGATGGTTTCGGTCAGCACTCCTTATCCGTCCCCCCTTCGACACTATAAACCACCCTCCACCCCTCCCCCTCCTTCGAACCCCTCATAAACACTGCTAAACACTGACGCGCAAAATTGTAAAATTTTCTACGTTACGTAGCTATTTTTGTCTCTGTCTATCGTCGCATCGGTTACATCAATTTTGTAAGATAACATTGTCCGAATTCGCCGGCGAATGTTATTTACGATTCCGAAATTAATTTAAAGGTTAGTAATTAGACGCCGGTTTCGGAGGAAACACGGGTTCCGTTCAATTTATTGGATTTGTTCAATTGTCGTCTGCTTTTCGGAGTTTCGTCGTGGTTCGGTTGCTACTGCGATTTATCTAGCTCGGGAATTGGTTGGTTAGGTTCAGGATTATGTGAGCAATTGTATAATGAAACTATTATATTGTTATGTTTGAAATTGTTTTGTAACGTTGGTTTAGAGAAAATAGAGATAATCTGTTAAAACAAGGAGGTAGGGAGATTTTGTAGAAAAATCGGTGATTCCTACTTTGCTTTGCTCATTACAAAGACTTGAGACTTTTTTTATGAAAACTGTATGAATGAGATAAGTGGAATCATTCTACTAAAGTGTACTAAAATTTGTGAGAAATTATGGATATGTGTTTCTTATTCTTACACGCAAAAACGACTGGAACGTTTTGGTTAAAAATTAGGTATGAAGATAGATTAACACATAGGCTGTTTTTTATAAAGCAGGTTAAAGCTAGTAATTACCTAAAAATTGATTGATAAAGTGAATACCGCAACCCACTGTAAATATAAAGATACTAGTTAAATCATATTTTGGACATGGGGTATTTTACTTAGTTCGTTAGATTTCTTTAATTAACCGCCAGCAGGAGAAGTAAAGGGGTGGATTTTAGTCAGTAAAAATCTGACATTCATTCTCGTCAGACCTAGAGCGGAAGAAGCCATTCGATGATTCGTGCCCTCTAAGTTAAAAAACCTCATTTTCTGGATACGCATTTTATCATTTAATACCTGGACTGGAATTTCCAACATATAAAAATGTTTTGTTCGCTCTTAAAAAAAGTTATTGTAGGTACTACTACAATAATTTCTAATGCAGCAAACTAACTACGATAAGATAACGGAATATTAAAAAAACAAATTACTTTTAAATACAAAAATACCGTAATTGAAGAAAAAGTCATTGTTCAGTTACTTTTTGTAGAACAAATAACACTGGTCAATATTTACCGTAGTAGGTAACATATTTGTACAAGTGTCGGTAGGTAACACCGAAAAATCCATACAAATTTAAAACGATAGAATATTCTATAATCGATGCGAACACAATAACATAAGTAAATAACTAAAAATTATAATGACACACACAAGTTTTTATTAAAAAAGGAATTTCCTAATGTAATAATACAATATAAAAAAATTGTCACCCTTTAATTAATACATTTTACGATACAATTTTGTCTATTAATTTTTCAAGATATTTGTGTGCTATTTCACTCATTAATCTTTTCTTATTTGCTATTATGTCTTGTCGTGAGGTTACACAAAGTTTCGTTTTATATACATTAAAAAATGATCGGTTTTATATTATATATTAGCGGCCCGCCCCCGCTTCCCACGAGTCTATTTCGCTATCAAAAGGTCACCTATTTTCAAATCTTCCCCTCTACTATTCTAATATTTTATATGATAAGAACCTTCTCCTGACAATAAGAGATATAACAACAAAAGAATTAGCAAAATTGGTCCAGGCGTTGTTGAGTTATGCGCTTACCAACACATTTTGCGATCCATTTTTATATATGTATGTATATAAAGATTACTGTTTTATTAAATAAATCGAAAGAAGTATTGTGTTTAACTAAGTTGTTAAAAAAGCAATTACAAATTTATGTAAAGACTATATACTCCCGCGCAGTTTCACACGCTGCTAAGCTCTTATAGGTCGCATCGTGATTATTTATAGTCTACAACAGCCTTTTCTCAATAAATAGGCTATTCAACACGAAAATATTGTTCAATTCAATCCAGTAGTTTCAGCACGTTAAAACGAACAAACAAACACGCTCTACAGCTTTATAATATAGTAGATCTTTTTTTTGTTTAAGGACATTATTTACACATTATGCATTTTACAACCCATATTATAACTCATCGTACATCTTCAACTAAATGCTGTCTTCACCCACATGTATGTTTTTTTTCCTATGTAACTATTTTGTATAATTTTATACAATAATATACAAACAAATAAATGAGTATATTTTGTAAGTCTATGTATATTTATAGATCATATTGATACAAAATATTTTCATCTACGAAATACTCGCATTTAGCTGCAGATAGCAATTTTAAATGCACCTTAAAAAAACGTTAGAAAATAGCTTCTTCAACCAACATTTTCCTACGAACCACAGTCAGCAAAAAAAAGGTCGATAAGTCAAAAATATTCAATTAAGTGCGAGCATTAATATTCTAGCGCCGCGGTCGTCAAGTGCCGCTAGGGGGATAGTGCAGGTGTTCCCCCACCCCCCACTCCGGGGGACTGCGGAATGATGGCCGAAATCCGCGTTTTTAGGCCTAACCAAGCTTTTTAGTATTCACATAAGCCTTTGTCGATTTTGTCCCGTGTTTATTGTTAATTAATGATAGTTGACGATGTGTTTAGTTTGGATCTGGATTGATATCATTTAGATGCTTAGATTCGTTCGTTCTTTTTTTGTGTTCAAACAAAGGAATTTAGGTTTTTTAAAAAAGAATAATAATTATGGCATTTAGTGCACTGTGGTTCTTTTCGTCGTCAATCTATTGTTCGAATTTTAAAAACGAATCCTACTCGCAGATATTACAAAAGATATTCCGATCTACGCTACGCCAGGAAAGTTTTCTTAGAAAACTTATAAATGATGTATTAGTTGATGAAGTTCGCAGCAGATAGACAATAGCGCAGCCCATCGGCTGACGCGCCGCTATTAATCATAGAAAATGACGCGGTGCATTGTGAAACGGCTCGGCTCAAAATTGTGAAAACCTATCCTGTGCGAGTACGAACTAATAACACGGCCCGCTCACACTTCCCAAAATGCCCACAAGGGGGGTACAGTTCGCAGAAGACCTTTGAAAAAAAAGGTTTGTTTTTTTTTTCTTTTTCTATGAAGAAAGTGATAAAAATTGTTGGTTTTATAGGCCATTTCAGATAATTGGAATCGTTTTAAAACGTAAGTACATAGGTTGTTAATGTTTTCATTTCGTCAATTCGCTTATTTAGATATTCAAAGTTTTTAGATCTTCGCGACATTTTGTTGTTATATATATTTCAGCTAATCTTGGTAGAATGTTAACCTTATAAGAACTTATTAGAAGGAAATCTTATAAGATTAACAAAAAAAAAAAAACAAAATATCTACATAGCTAGGACATACTAGCAAAACGTTACTTTAAGAAGTGGTTTCAGGTCCATTGTTAATGAAAACGCAAGATGTTAGAAAAAAACACAAAACAAAAAAATACCGAAGTTTTTTTTTTATTTCCATTTTTTTTCGGACCTTACTTCGTCGCTTGACGATGATGCAGTGTGCATGTGTGAGTGTTGATTCGCGCGCATGTGTGCGTAACCCATGACATTCTGCAACAGACGTGATATATTGAGAACTGCTCCAAAAATCGCTATTAGGTATCCAGTTGCGTACGTAATAAGAGGCGTGGTTTGCGTTTACTATGATTTTTTGTTATTTTTGTTACACTTTTTGAACTTAAACGCGCGCGTTCGAGTTTTGTTGCGTCATTTATTATTCTATATAACATATTGGTATTACATACAAGATACTTTGGTAGGTTTTTGTCTGTGTTTGTGATACGGGAGTTTTTTATTTGTTATTGGCAAAGGTGACTTTGTATTTTTTTATTTTGTTACAGATATTATTTCAGGCTATGTATTCGCCCATTTTAATATTATATCTACGTCTTGTGCCGCTAATAGGACGACGAGAAATGTTTTTAAATAAACACCGACATATATAATAATAATAAAAACCTTATTTTTACCGTTGCAATATGAAATATCCTTCCTACCTGCTCAAGTCTGCTAAAAGTATTATAATACAATATGATGCAACCAAAATTCATATTTGATCTCCGTCTCAAAATATGTGGGATCAATTTTTGATATAAAATTAACATTAGGTATGGTAAAGGCGTCAACAGAGATCGACTGAGAGAGAAATAAGTAAATACTGATATATAATTGAGTATTAACATAACTCCTTTCGACGATGAAAGTTTCATCTTGGAGTATTTTATAACAAGGCTAACTAATTTTTAAGTGTGGGAGAGCCAAGCTTCGGCACGAATGGGTCGGCTCGACCGGAGTGATACCACGGCCTCACAGAAGAAGAGCGTGAAACAACCCACAGTGTTGTGTTTCGCCGTGTGAGTGAGGTTACCGGAGGCCCAATCCCGCCCCTTCCCCTATCCCTTCCCAATCCTTATATCCGCAACCCCTATCCCCAAAAAGCCGGCTACGCACTCGTAACTGCTTTGGTGTTGCGGGTGTCCATGGGCGACGCCGATTGCTTACCATCAGGTAATCCGCTTGCTCGTTTGCCGACTTATACAATAAAAAAAATGAAGAAAATTCGGAATCACATTTTTTCATTTAGACCCTTGTCTTATACAACCTTGCTATGATATCATATTGTGTTCCCTCAATATATTGAAGATTAGGAAAGAATTTTAGCTCTAGCTCAGAGTTACGGGGCAAGCTCAATGATCGTATGAGCACGGCGTGGAGCAGGAGAATGGTCATTGTGGTTTTTAGTCAGTAAGAATTTGATTCTCCCCTCGAGTACCCTTACCGAAAGAAATCTTTTACTAATTTTCCTCCCTCAGAAAAAAGCTCCAGTTCAGACCAAAAACGTTGCTGAAACCTTCCCTCCTATACATCTCGACCTACATTCTATGTACTACACAATGCCTATGTCCTCAGTCGATTATTCAGTCTATATAGACATAGGTAAAAAAAACAGACGAGGCCTATGCGCAGAATAGATGCAAAAGTCAAATAAACCCAAATCATGCATTCATTCCACTCGGCGTACCATCTCATTTGCGGGCCACACTAGAGAAACAAGCAGCTAGGTATGTATATGCAATACATAGGTATATTTTCCAATTTTATGCGTACCACGTTCGACTTGCGCTAGTGTTGCACTCTAGTTTTTGGTAGCATGCATGCGACCAACGTACGTTGATACGTCACCACGCGAGTAAATGCCTAGTTTCGTTCGAAAATCGACGTGCCAATGGAGGTGGAGGGGGTCAAATGATACTGGGCGGAGGTTGTAGTGTGCGTGTGTAGTTGAGTAATAGTGAAGGGGTAGGCCCGCCCCCGCCGCGTCATCGCGCTGACTGCGTCTGTGTTAGGAACATTTAAAATGCCCCCCCGTGACGATCACTACGCCGCCATTTTTTTTTTTATATATTTTTTTCATATTAGAATGTATTTGTGTAATACGGTTTGTTAGTGCTTCATATTAAGTTTGGATACTAGTTTATGATGTCGGTGGCAGATGGAATCAACAAAAACTAAAAATCTCTACGATAAATTCACTGCGTGTTTGACGGGAAAATACTGTTCTGGTATTTGTTTTACTCTACACACATTAAAAGGAACTAATAATTTTAAATAAAATATTTCTGTCGCATATCTACACATTACAGTACACTACAAAAATAAAATTAACGGGTAAAAATATCAATACCTTTGTTGCATAGTTACTCGTAGATTGGGGAAAAAATCACCTTCTTGCCCGTTCAACCACGCCAATAAAAGAACAATACACAAAAACTTTTTAACACACTTTCTGCTTCACTATATTTCTATATCAATCACATTTTTTAACGCACCGCCCACTAACAAGTTTGCCCCATTTATCACACTTGCAAAATCGTACTTAAACAAAATAATATTTCTTAAAAGATACCTTCTTAATCTACGGTCAAAGGTGAAATGGTCAAATCTTAAAAATAGTGGTCAGTTATTCTCACATAAATTTGTATAAATTTGCATTGATTTCTATGTCATCTTGTTCGTGGGTAACATCCGAAGTCAGGGGTCACAGCATCGCGGTCTCGCGGTAACCGGTTGTATTCCAGTTTCGTTACAGCACAAAGGGTAGGAAATAGCAATAAATTTTATATTAAGTATTTCACAGAAGTGGAATCGATGCAGTGAATTTTTATAGAAAGAAAAAGCACTTCCATATATTTGAATTGTTAAAATTTATTGTTAGAACATCATTATTTCATACGACAAATATGAAGAAATATTATCAAAAAGTTTAACTCTGTCGGCTTGTCTTCTAGTGAAGCTATTTGCTATTCTAAAGTTTAGATTTAAACGAGAAGAACGAGCAAAAATCCCATGGTTACTTTTTTTTTTATCAAATAGAATTTTTGAAAATGTATCCTAGTCATATTTTAATACTCTTGAAAGTTTGTAAGTATAGATAGATGGATGTTTACACACGATGCTCTTTCACATTAAAAACTACTGAACTATTTGAATAAAATTTGGCATAGAGATAGAATTATTGTGTGGAATAACATATAGGCTAGCTTTTTACTTTAGAACTGCATGTGAAGCCGCTGTCAGAAGCAAACGTTTGATAAATTACAAAAAAATCACTGTTAAGTAGTTATCAAAGTCAAAAAAATTTATTCCAACTAAACCATAAATAGGTACTTTTGAAACGTTAAAATAGAAAAGTAGTCTGTCAGTCTGTTCGTCAGTGAAGCTAGGTGCTCATTCCAAATTGTAGATTTGAATGGAGAAGAACGAGTAAGAAACTCCATAGTTACTCAGTTTTAAGAAAAAGTTGTACATACATTATTTCATATAAAAAAAAAGAACAAATGATGGGATCTATTACAAAATTTTATTCCTTTGTCGTCTCGAACATAGCGCTCACATATGCGTACTCACAATCTTTAAGAGTGCTTCTATATAAACTCTTTGGATATATAAATTAAGCATTTGTTATTTTTGAGTATTTTAGTAACTACTGACTATATTTGAGTTTTGTCTAGTGGAGCCGAATCAACATGCTGCCAGGCATTTTTATCCTCAATATAATCTGAAAGTTTGTAGTATGCCTGTCTACACAATTCGCGTTTAATATAAGTTTAAAATTTTCGTTCGTTAAGATTCAATACACTACTTGCAATTTTATTGTAAAAATTTACACAGAACCCCGTAAAAGATTTCTGTACTTTGGACAGACATGTGGCACAGCCAGCCTATCTTTGCCTCTTGTATTAAAATTATGTCTATCGCTTCTTTTTTCAAATAATTGCAAATTTATTTGAAAAAAGAAATATTGTACACATATATTATGCATTATTGTATATTATGTATTATTTATTATATTTGCTGTCTGCAGAAAGAAATTTTAATGTATATTATGTGTGTGATTACAGTGCAAGATAGTATAATAGATATATTCAATATAAACGTACCAATGATGATGCAATTTGTAACGGATTTCTTATTTTATTACTTATGAAATAAAGTGTGATTTAGAGTATCTACCTACATTTGGTAAAGTCCGTGTAAGGTTGTGGCGGTACGGAGTTTAAGGCGCCCGCTTCTCATGCATGAGGGTACGGGTTCAAAACCTAGCAAGTACCAATATGACTTTCCGAGTAAAATGTATGTACTTTCTATGATTATTTAGACACCACTAACATTAATAAAATAATCGAGATATGGACAATTTTTTTTTATTTTATTTCTTTACGTATATTTAATATTGGCGACGAGTTTTAAACCCACGATCACGACATTAATGATGGAAAAGAGCACCCAAAGAGGTTTACTCACTAGATTAGAAAAGTATGTACTTAACATCGAGGGCGTCGATGTCTGACGAGGACATCGATGCTCGCTCTGAGAGCCTTAACACAGCAACAAAGTGTCTACGAGAGCTTCAGCAAACGATCGAAGACTACACAGTCGACCAGCATGACGAGACCGCTTACGAGCAAGAACAGGAGTACAGGTACGATTTCGAAGACCTGTACTCCACAATTATCACCAAACTATTATCGAAAAAGAAACTAAATCAACGACAGCAAGAACAACAGCGAGCGCAACATCATATTGAACAACAGTTGCATGACCAGCAGCAGGTACGTGAGAGAATACGTAAAATAGAATTTCAACCACTATGAGCATCAGAAACTTTCAACAATTTTAAGAAAAGACTAGAAACCTACTTTCGATTAAATAATATTACCAAAGATCAAACAAAAACCAACATTATACTATCTACATTATCACCAGAGCTTCATGAAAAGCTCTGTGACTTAGACCCAGAAGAACCAATTAACATGTCATTTGATCTCATCACCGAAACAATTAATATTTAGATCCAAAACCTAGCAAATGGGCCCTACAACATAAATTCATATCAAGATTACAAAAATATGATGAAACTATAGCTCAATACAAAGCGGAACTAAAAAAAATAACAACAAACTGCGAATTTTCCGACTGCACGGTTGGCTGGGCAACTGGCTGCCGTGCAACGTGTCGCGGATTCGATTCCCGCACGGAACAACACTTTGTGTGATCCACAAATTGTTGTTTCGGGTCTGGGTGTCATGTGTATGTGACATTGTATGTTTGTAAACGCACCCACAACACATGAGAAAATCCTAAAATGGGGCAAAGTTTTATATAAAAAAGAAATAATAATAAAAAAAATTTAATTGTCAACACTGTGAGAAGAACACATCGATTCATACGAGGCTTAAAAGATAATGACGCACGAACATAAATTTTACAAGATCAAAATAAACGCACATTTAAAGAACTAGTCAAATAGCAACATCAATCGAAATGGGGAAAACAGAAAACGACACTCTTGCTACAAATGTATTACCCAGCACGAGTGACGGCAGTACTGATAAAGTTTCTACAAACACATGTCGAACTAAAACTTCAAACTCAAGACAATTCACACGCCGAGACTTATTAGGTATGTTTCCGCTGCGGATCTTCTCATGAAACCAGGACATGTAACGCCAGTAATGACACCTGCCGGAATTGCAATAAAATCGGCCATCTTGCCCGCGTTTGCCTACAACGCAACCCTAATCTGCGCTACAAGGCACCGAGACCCCATTCACACCAACTAGAAGAACCGAACAATAGCGATAACGATGACTGGAACGACATCAATATAATATCTGGCGAAAGAACGGAGAAATTCATGATATCAGTACAGATCGAGAACGCAAAGCTGAAAATGGAATTTGATACTGTAGCAACATTAACGTCAATGTCAATGTAAGACTGTAGGAAACTGAATATTGAAAAAAGACTGTTCCACACTGATATTAAACTTCGTACTTACACAGGAGAAATAATAAAACCAATCGGAGTCACTTACGTTAAATGCAAATACCAAGAGAAGGAATTTCACGGTAAACTATATTTAAACAATAGCAACGTAGATCCTATTTTTGGACGCAGTTGGATGAAGGAACTGGGAAGCTTGAACTTAGCAGACATAAAAACTATACAACATACAAACAACTTAACAATGAGACAATGAATTTATTTTTTGCAAATAGGCCATAAACGGCACTTTTACACGTCAATTTATATGTGAAAAACTAGATGAAGCCGGCTTAGAACTAGACTTCAGTCTTTAAGTCCGACCTGGGTAAAATACCTAATAGCAAGGGACACTTTAACCTTAAAGAAAACATACAACCAATTTTTATCTAGCCTCGAAGAATACCCTACGTTTTAAAAACTAAAGTGGATGAAGAGACAGTGTGACTTTGCAAGCTAGGGGCCATTACGAAAGTTGACCACTCAGAGTGGGGAACCCCAGTGGTACTAGTTGTCAAGCCGAATGGATCAATCCGACTTTGCGCAGACTACAAAGTTACGCTAAATAAAGTTATATTGGATGAGCTATACCCAATACCGATGATAGAGGATATCTTTACAGAAATGAACGGCGGCAAGCTATTTTGTACACTCGACATAACTCAAGCTTACCTTAATATAGTCATGGACGACAAAAGTGCAATGCTACAAACACTCAGTACACACAAAGGCACATATAAAGTAAACAGACTTATTTATTTATTTATTATTTATTTTATTTATTTATTATTGCTTAACAGGTACAATTTACATTATAAAAAGCATACAATTTCCAACAAAACTGTATACACAGTTTGTCTGTTGGATCAGATTTCAAAAACTAACTTAATAGAACCTATAGTAAGTCAATAGGACTTACTATAAGTTCTATTAAGTTTACAATAATAATAAAATTGATAATAAGTGCGATGGACGCAAATTAATATATTAGTATATATTAGTATTATATATGTTAAGTTATATAAGTAGTATTAGCAGGTTAATATTAAGTACGTAAGTATGAAAATCAAAGATTAGATAGATATAATCGGAGTATAGATATAGCATAAGTAAGAAAAGTAGTCGGTAGTTAGGTAGTAGTAGTAGTTAGTTATGTTCGGTGTGAAATCAAAAATTTATGGATAGACTCTTGCAGGGGCTGGAAGGACTCAAATGCTTCTTTGATGATATAATTATTCAAGGAGATTCAAAGGAAAAATTGTTAGAAAGACTTAAGCTTGCGCTAGATAAACTGAAAGAAAGTAATCTCAGAGTAAACTAATATAAGTGCCATTTTTTCAAAACAAGTATAAATTACCTAGCACACTATGGATAAAGATGGCCTGCACAATAATAAGGACAAGATAAATACTATAATAAAACAGAACGCCCAGTAAACACTGCAGAATTAAGAACGTTTCTCGGTATGGCATATAATAAATTCATACCCAATCTCGCATCTATCACGAATCCCTTGAACAACTTACTAAAGAAAGAATCAAGATTCCAATGGACTAGAGTGCGAAGAAGCCTTAAACGAAAGGAAAAACGAAATATTAAGCGAAAGAGTATTGACACACTTTGATCCAACAAAATCACTAGTATTGGCCACTGATGCTTCAACACTAGGACTTGGTGCAGTCCTTTCACACAGACTTACTGACGGATCAGAGAGGCCTATTGCGTTTGCCTCGAGAACATTATCAGACAGCGAGAAAAGATATAGTCAAATTGACAAAGACGCTACGGCGATTCACTGGAGACTAAAAAAAATTTTCTACTACATCTATGGCTGAAAATTTACCCTCATAACAGACCACAATCCACTTACAAGCATATTTCACCCAAACAAAACTTTACCAGCAATGAGCACTATGAGGTTGTTCTATTACGTCCACTTCTTGTCCGGATTTGACTACAATATTGAATATAGAACTTCAGCGAATAACTCCAATGCCGACTACCTATCAAAATTTCCAATAGCGTCTACGAGGATCAATAAAATAGACCAGAACTACAAATTCCAATTAGAGCAAATTAATAATATAGACATCAACCCAAATACGATAGCAATAGAGACTAAAAATGATTCAGAACTCAGACCTCTACTCCAGGCACTTGATTCAGGCATCTTGCATTAACACAAGTTTTATGGACAATGAGTTCACATTACATGACAGCTGTGAGGAGCGCGCGTTCTTATCCCTAGAACACTTCACGAACGCGTGCTAAATGAAGTACACCTCGGCCATCCAGGGATAGTTAAAATGAAACTATTAGCGCGCAGTTTTGTATACTGGAAGGGGATTGATAACGACATCGAAAAGAAGGTGAGATCGTGCAGAACTTGCAAGCTACAACAGAATGAACCTGAAAAAGCACCACTTCACCATTGAGAACGACCTGATGGACTTTGGCAAAGATTGAGAATTGATTTTGCGGGACCTTTCCAGGGTCACCACCTTTTTATTATAGTAGATGCATTTTCAAAATGGATTCAGATAATAACTACCAAAACTACAACAACTACTTGGTGCGTTCAAAAACTGAAATAATTATTTTGCACCTTTGGAATACCACGAATTTTAGTTTCTGACAACGGAAGACAATTTATATCAGAAGAGTTTGAAGCATTCCTCAAAGGCAGTATGATCGTTCATGAGACGTCTGCTCCATACCATCCAGCGACGTACGGTCAAGCCGAAAGATACGTTCAAAGCGTGAAAAGGATACTACGAAGCTTGGAGGGGGAAGGAGGCACAATATATCAAAAGTTCCTTACGACTAAAACACGACTTCGTCGAACGCCGGACGCTGACGGCCTGACCTCCTACGAACTTATGCTTGGTAGGGAGGTACGCACATAGCTACATGCCATGTTCTTGAGAGAGGAGCTCCGACCACCATCAGTTAACCACCAGTCACATCTTATCAAAGAGCTCAGTCCAGGCGACCGCATTCACGAAAGAAATTCAAGAAAGTTTAAGGAGACTGCATTGTAAAATAATAACTGATGACGGCTCTGTCTGGCGTAGGCACATTGCCAAGCTCCTAGCTGCTTCCTTGGTGTAAAACTAGGAGGAGAAACTGTGGTGTATTAGCTCTTTTATACTTAAGTTACTGGCCGGTAAGCCAGTGAGCTTAATGAATAATATGTCAAAATTATGTCATTAATAAAATAATCGAGATATGGACAACAATGTATGTTATTTCTTTACGTATATTTAATATTCTCAAAAAACTATTTTGGTAGCGTATGTTATCAGAGGTTGTGTCTCAAAACATAAAAGGAAATAAAAGAAAAGCTAAAACCCTATTCCTATACACTTATTTCGTCGTATTATTGCCAATTAAATAAAACAAATGTATGAAATGCCAGAATTTATTTACATTAAACAAAAAGATGTATCCAGAGAAAAGAGAAAAGAAATATTTATAATAATAACTTAGCAAGTAGTGCAAGGTGAGCGACGGGTGCCAAATTTAACAAATAAGTTTCTGCGAGTAATGCGGCAGTCTTTGCGACCTCTTGGGCCGAAAGCTCCCACATGGCTTCCTGCAGAAGCTCCGGCAACAACTGCTGAACTGCTGCCAACAACAGGTCCGTACGGCGCATACGAACCTGATGAAGAACCAGCAACGGAAGACGCTCCATATGAGCCATTTTCAATAACAATCACTTCGTCAACATAGCTGTTGCCTGACGATACACCACGTGCCGAAGCTGATGCTCCTGAAGCGCCTGATCCATATCCTCCAACACCTCTACCACGAGCGTCGACTCCTTGTGATCCAGCTCTGCCACCAGCTGCTGCTGCTGCTACTGCTGCAGATGCTGCTGCGGATGCTGCTTCAGCTTGTGCTTCTGCCTCAGCTGCTGCTGCTGCAGACACGGCCAGTGCGTTTGCTTCAGCTTCTGCTGCTGCTTCTGCGGCTGCGGCTGCGGCTGCTGCTTCGGCTTCGGCTGCAGCTGCAGCACTGGCTGAAGCAAGGTCTGATCCGTAATCGTTGAAGGCGTCACGTCCTTGTGATCCGTAAGGTCCGAGTTGTTGGACTCGTGTTCCTCTGCCGTATGGGCCGCTTGCTGAAGACGATGCTCCTGCTGAAGCTGCTGCACCTGCGCCAGATTGCGATCCAGCTGGTCCATAGCCACCATAGCGACCGTTGCGACCACTCAAACCGGATTGTCCAGCAGCGCCAGCGCCTGCTGCAGCTGATGCAACAGCTCCTGCGCCTGCTCCATATTGTGAGCCAGCTGGTCCGTATCCGCCGTAAAGTCCGTTGTATCCATCTAAGCCAGACAAGTCTCCACCATTTGCTGCGGCTGATGCAGATGCAGCGGATGATGATTGATCGTCGGTTGAAATCACAATGTCGTATTCTCTTCTGGACACTGACGAAGCTGCGTCTGCTGAAGCCGAAGCGCCTGATCCGTAGCCACCGTTGCGTCCGTTGCGACCGCTTGCTCCATATTGTCCAGCTGACGGTCCTGAAGCGCCTGATCCATATCCTCCAACACCTCTACCACGAGCGTCGACTCCTTGTGATCCAGCTCTGCCACCAGCTGCTGCTGCTGCTGCTGCAGATGCTGCGGCGGATGCTGCTTCGGCTTCTGCTTCTGCCTCGGCTGCTGCTGCTGCAGATACAGCCAGTGCGTTTGCTTCAGCTTCTGCTGCTGCTTCTGTGGCTGCGGCTGCTGCTTCGGCTTCGGTTGCAGCTGCAGCACTGGCTGAAGCAAGGTCGTCTGATCCGTAATCGTTGAAGGCGTCACGTCCTTGTGATCCGTAAGGTCCGAGTTGTTGGACTCGTGTTCCTCTGCCGTATGGGCCGCTTGCTGAAGACGATGCTCCTGCTGAAGCTGCTGCTCCTGCGCCAGATTGCGATCCAGCTAGTCCATAGCCACCATAGCGACCGTTGCGACCACCCAAACCGGATTGTTCAGCAGCGCCAGTGCCTGCTGCAGCTGATGCACCAGCTCCTGCGCCTGCTCCATATTGGGAGCCAGCTGGTCCGTATCCGCCGTAAAGTCCGTTGTATCCATCTAAGCCAGACAAGTCACCACCATTTGCTGCGGCGGCTGCTGCTGCTTCGGCGCCTAAACCGTCTAATCCGTATTCACCGTTAATTCCAGCACCACCTGCTGCTGCTGAAGCTCCGGCTCCTGCTCCTGATTGTGATCTGCGGCCATTACGTCCAGCCAAACCAGGTTGTCCTCCTGAAGCTGCGGCTGATGCAGATGCAGCGGATGATGATTGGTCGTCGGTTGAAATCACAATGTCGTATTCTCTTCTGGACACTGACGAAGCTGCGTCTGCTGAAGCCGAAGCACCTGATCCGTAGCCACCGTTGCGTCCGTTGCGACCGCTTGCTCCATATTGTCCAGCTGACGGTCCTGAAGCGCCTGATCCATATCCTCCAACACCTCTACCACGAGCGTCGACTCCTTGTGATCCAGCTCTGCCACTAGCTGCTGCTGCTGCTGCAGATGCTGCGGCGGATGCTGCTTCGGCTTCTGCTTCTGCCTCGGCTGCTGCTGCTGCAGATACAGCCAGTGCGTTTGCTTCAGCTTCTGCTGCTGCTTCTGCGGCTGCGGCTGCTGCTTCGGCTTCGGCTGCAGCTGTAGCACTGGCTGAAGCAAGGTCGTCTGATCCGTAATCGTTGAAGGCGTCACGTCCTTGTGATCCGTAAGGTCCAAGTTGTTGGACTCGTGTTCCTCTGCCGTATGGGCCGCTTGCTGAAGACGATGCTCCTGCTGAAGCTGCTGCTCCTGCGCCAGATTGCGATCCAGCTGGTCCATAGCCACCATAGCGACCGTTGCGACCACCCAAACCGGATTGTCCAGCGGCGCCAGCGCCTGCTGCAGCTGATGCACCAGCTCCTGCGCCTGCTCCATATTGTGAGCCAGCTGGTCCGTATCCGCCGTAAAGTCCGTTGTATCCATCTAAGCCAGACAAGTCTCCACCATTTGCTGCGGCTGATGCAGATGCAGCGGATGATGATTGATCGTCGGTTGAAATCACAATGTCGTATTCTCTTCTGGACACTGACGAAGCTGCGTCTGCTGAAGCCGAAGCGCCTGATCCGTAGCCACCGTTGCGTCCGTTGCGACCGCTTGCTCCATATTGTCCAGCTGACGGTCCTGAAGCGCCTGATCCATATCCTCCAACACCTCTACCACGAGCGTCGACTCCTTGTGATCCAGCTCTGCCACCTGCTGCTGCTGCTGCTGCTGCAGATGCTGCGGCGGATGCTGCTTCGGCTTCTGCTTCTGCCTCGGCTGCTGCTGCTGCAGATACAGCCAGTGCGTTTGCTTCAGCTTCTGCTGCTGCTTCTGCGGCTGCGGCTGCTGCTTCGGCTTCGGCTGCAGCTGCAGCACTGGCTGAAGCAAGGTCGTCTGATCCGTAATCGTTGAAGGCGTCACGTCCTTGTGATCCGTAAGGTCCGAGTTGTTGGACTCGTATTCCTCTGCCGTATGGGCCGCTTGCTGAAGACGATGCTCCTGCTGAAGCTGCTGCTCCTGCGCCAGATTGCGATCCAGCTGGTCCATAGCCACCATAGCGACCGTTGCGACCACCCAAACCGGATTGTCCAGCGGCGCCAGCGCCTGCTGCAGCTGATGCACCAGCTCCTGCGCCTGCTCCATATTGTGAGCCAGCTGGTCCGTATCCGCCGTAAAGTCCGTTGTATCCATCTAAGCCAGACAAGTCACCACCATTTGCTGCGGCGGCTGCTGCTGCTTCGGCGCCTACACTGTCTAATCCGTATTCACCGTTAATTCCAGCACCACCTGCTGCTGCTGAAGCTCCGGCTCCTGCTCCTGATTGTGATCTGCGGCCATTACGTCCAGCCAAACCAGGTTGTCCTCCTGAAGCTGCGGCTGATGCAGATGCAGCGGATGATGATTGGTCGTCGGTTGAAATCACAATGTCGTATTCTCTTCTGGACACTGACGAAGCTGCGTCTGCTGAAGCCGAAGCGCCTGATCCGTAGCCACCGTTGCGTCCGTTGCGACCGCTTGCTCCATATTGTCCAGCTGACGGTCCTGAAGCGCCTGATCCATATCCTCCAACACCTCTACCACGAGCGTCGACTCCTTGTGATCCAGCTCTGCCACTAGCTGCTGCTGCTGCTGCTGCTGCAGATGCTGCGGCGGATGCTGCTTCGGCTTCTGCTTCTGCCTCGGCTGCTGCTGCTGCAGATACAGCCAGTGCGTTTGCTTCAGCTTCTGCTGCTGCTTCTGCGGCTGCGGCTGCTGCTTCGGCTTCGGCTGCAGCTGCAGCACTGGCTGAAGCAAGGTCGTCTGATCCGTAATCGTTGAAGGCGTCACGTCCTTGTGATCCGTAAGGTCCGAGTTGTTGGACTCGTGTTCCTCTGCCGTATGGGCCGCTTGCTGAAGACGATGCTCCTGCTGAAGCTGCTGCTCCTGCGCCAGATTGCGATCCAGCTGGTCCATAGCCACCATAGCGACCGTTGCGACCACCCAAACCGGATTGTCCAGCGGCGCCAGCGCCTGCTGCAGCTGATGCACCAGCTCCTGCACCTGCTCCATATTGTGAGCCAGCTGGTCCGTATCCGCCGTAAAGTCCGTTGTATCCATCTAAGCCAGACAAGTCACCACCATTTGCTGCGGCGGCTGCTGCTGCTTCGGCGCCTACACTGTCTAATCCGTATTCACCGTTAATTCCAGCACCACCTGCTGCTGCTGAAGCTCCGGCTCCTGCTCCTGATTGTGATCTGCGGCCATTACGTCCAGCCAAACCAGGTTGTCCTCCTGAAGCTGCGGCTGATGCAGATGCAGCGGATGATGATTGGTCGTCGGTTGAAATCACAATGTCGTATTCTCTTCTGGACACTGACGAAGCTGCGTCTGCTGAAGCCGAAGCGCCTGATCCGTAGCCACCGTTGCGTCCGTTGCGACCGCTTGCTCCATATTGTCCAGCTGACGGTCCTGAAGCGCCTGATCCATATCCTCCAACACCTCTACCACGAGCGTCGACTCCTTGTGATCCAGCTCTGCCACTAGCTGCTGCTGCTGCTGCTGCTGCAGATGCTGCGGCGGATGCTGCTTCGGCTTCTGCTTCTGCCTCGGCTGCTGCTGCTGCAGATACAGCCAGTGCGTTTGCTTCAGCTTCTGCGGCTGCGGCTGCTGCTTCGGCTTCGGCTGCAGCTGCAGCACTGGCTGAAGCAAGGTCGTCTGATCCGTAATCGTTGAAGGCGTCACGTCCTTGTGATCCGTAAGGTCCGAGTTGTTGGACTCGTGTTCCTCTGCCGTATGGGCCGCTTGCTGAAGACGATGCTCCTGCTGAAGCTGCTGCTCCTGCGCCAGATTGCGATCCAGCTGGTCCATAGCCACCATAGCGACCGTTGCGACCACCCAAACCGGATTGTCCAGCGGCGCCAGCGCCTGCTGCAGCTGATGCACCAGCTCCTGCGCCTGCTCCATATTGTGAGCCAGCTGGTCCGTATCCGCCGTAAAGTCCGTTGTATCCATCTAAGCCAGACAAGTCACCACCATTTGCTGCGGCTGATGCAGATGCAGCGGATGATGATTGGTCGTCGGTTGAAATCACAATGTCGTATTCTCTTCTGGACACTGACGAAGCTGCGTCTGCTGAAGCCGAAGCGCCTGATCCGTAGCCACCGTTGCGTCCGTTGCGACCGCTTGGTCCATATTGTCCAGCTGACGGTCCTGAAGCGCCTGATCCATATCCTCCAACACCTCTACCACGAGCGTCGACTCCTTGTGATCCAGCTCTGCCACCTGCTGCTGCTGCTGCTGCTGCAGATGCTGCGGCGGATGCTGCTTCGGCTTCAGCTTCTGCCTCGGCTGCTGCTGCTGCAGATACAGCCAGTGCGTTTGCTTCAGCTTCTGCTGCTGCTTCTGCGGCTGCGGCTGCTGCGGCTGCTGCTTCGGCTTCGGCTGCAGCTGCAGCACTGGCTGAAGCAAGGTCGTCTGATCCGTAATCGTTGAAGGCGTCACGTCCTTGTGATCCGTAAGGTCCGAGTTGTTGGACTCGTGTTCCTCTGCCGTATGGGCCGCTTGCTGAAGACGATGCTCCTGCTGAAGCTGCTGCTCCTGCGCCAGATTGCGATCCAGCTGGTCCATAGCCACCATAGCGACCGTTGCGACCACCCAAACCGGATTGTCCAGCAGCGCCAGCGCCTGCTGCAGCTGATGCACCAGCTCCTGCGCCTGCTCCATATTGGGAGCCAGCTGGTCCGTATCCGCCGTAAAGTCCGTTGTATCCATCTAAGCCAGACAAGTCACCACCATTTGCTGCGGTGGCTGCTGCTGCTTCGGCGCCTAAACCGTCTAATCCGTATTCACCGTTAATTCCAGCACCACCTGCTGCTGCTGAAGCTCCGGCTCCAGCTCCTGATTGTGATCTGCGGCCATTACGTCCAGCCAAACCAGGTTGTCCTCCTGAAGCTGCGGCTGATGCAGATGCAGCGGATGATGATTGGTCGTCGGTTGAAATCACAATGTCGTATTCTCTTCTGGACACTGACGAAGCTGCGTCTGCTGAAGCCGAAGCGCCTGATCCGTAGCCACCGTTGCGTCCGTTGCGACCGCTTGCTCCATATTGTCCAGCTGACGGTCCTGAAGCGCCTGATCCATATCCTCCAACACCTCTACCACGAGCGTCGACTCCTTGTGATCCAGCTCTGCCACTAGCTGCTGCTGCTGCTGCTGCTGCAGATGCTGCGGCGGATGCTGCTTCGGCTTCTGCTTCTGCCTCGGCTGCTGCTGCTGCAGATACAGCCAGTGCGTTTGCTTCAGCTTCTGCTGCTGCTTCTGCGGCTGCGGCTGCTGCTTCGGCTTCGGCTGCAGCTGCAGCACTGGCTGAAGCAAGGTCGTCTGATCCGTAATCGTTGAAGGCGTCACGTCCTTGTGATCCGTAAGGTCCGAGTTGTTGGACTCGTGTTCCTCTGCCGTATGGGCCGCTTGCTGAAGACGATGCTCCTGCTGAAGCTGCTGCTCCTGCACCAGATTGCGATCCAGCTGGTCCATAGCCACCATAGCGACCGTTGCGACCACCCAAACCGGATTGTCCAGCAGCGCCAGCGCCTGCTGCAGCTGATGCACCAGCTCCTGCGCCTGCTCCATATTGGGAGCCAGCTGGTCCGTATCCGCCGTAAAGTCCGTTGTATCCATCTAAGCCAGACAAGTCACCACCATTTGCTGCGGCGGCTGCTGCTGCTTCGGCGCCTAAACCGTCTAATCCGTATTCACCGTTAATTCCAGCACCACCTGCTGCTGCTGAAGCTCCGGCTCCAGCTCCTGATTGTGATCTGCGGCCATTACGTCCAGCCAAACCAGGTTGTCCTCCTGAAGCTGCGGCTGATGCAGATGCAGCGGATGATGATTGGTCGTCGGTTGAAATCACAATGTCGTATTCTCTTCTGGACACTGACGAAGCTGCGTCTGCTGAAGCCGAAGCGCCTGATCCGTAGCCACCGTTGCGTCCGTTGCGACCGCTTGCTCCATATTGTCCAGCTGACGGTCCTGAAGCGCCTGATCCATATCCTCCAACACCTCTACCACGAGCGTCGACTCCTTGTGATCCAGCTCTGCCACCTGCTGCTGCTGCTGCTGCAGATGCTGCGGCGGATGCTGCTTCGGCTTCTGCTTCTGCCTCGGCTGCTGCTGCTGCAGATACAGCCAGTGCGTTTGCTTCAGCTTCTGCTGCTGCTTCTGCGGCTGCGGCTGCTGCTTCGGCTTCGGCTGCAGCTGCAGCACTGGCTGAAGCAAGGTCGTCTGATCCGTAATCATTGAAGGCGTCACGTCCTTGTGATCCGTAAGGTCCGAGTTGTTGGACTCGTGTTCCTCTGCCGTATGGGCCGCTTGCTGAAGACGATGCTCCTGCTGAAGCTGCTGCTCCTGCGCCAGATTGCGATCCAGCTGGTCCATAGCCACCATAGCGACCGTTGCGACCACCCAAACCGGATTGTCCAGCGGCGCCAGCGCCTGCTGCAGCTGATGCACCAGCTCCTGCGCCTGCTCCATATTGTGAGCCAGCTGGTCCGTATCCGCCGTAAAGTCCGTTGTATCCATCTAAGCCAGACAAGTCTCCACCATTTGCTGCGGCTGATGCAGATGCAGCGGATGATGATTGATCGTCGGTTGAAATCACAATGTCGTATTCTCTTCTGGACACTGACGAAGCTGCGTCTGCTGAAGCCGAAGCGCCTGATCCGTAGCCACCGTTGCGTCCGTTGCGACCGCTTGCTCCATATTGTCCAGCTGACGGTCCTGAAGCGCCTGATCCATATCCTCCAACACCTCTACCACGAGCGTCGACTCCTTGTGATCCAGCTCTGCCACCTGCTGCTGCTGCTGCTGCTGCAGATGCTGCGGCGGATGCTGCTTCGGCTTCTGCTTCTGCCTCGGCTGCTGCTGCTGCAGATACAGCCAGTGCGTTTGCTTCAGCTTCTGCTGCTGCTTCTGCGGCTGCGGCTGCTGCTTCGGCTTCGGCTGCAGCTGCAGCACTGGCTGAAGCAAGGTCGTCTGATCCGTAATCGTTGAAGGCGTCACGTCCTTGTGATCCGTAAGGTCCGAGTTGTTGGACTCGTATTCCTCTGCCGTATGGGCCGCTTGCTGAAGACGATGCTCCTGCTGAAGCTGCTGCTCCTGCGCCAGATTGCGATCCAGCTGGTCCATAGCCACCATAGCGACCGTTGCGACCACCCAAACCGGATTGTCCAGCGGCGCCAGCGCCTGCTGCAGCTGATGCACCAGCTCCTGCGCCTGCTCCATATTGTGAGCCAGCTGGTCCGTATCCGCCGTAAAGTCCGTTGTATCCATCTAAGCCAGACAAGTCACCACCATTTGCTGCGGCGGCTGCTGCTGCTTCGGCGCCTACACTGTCTAATCCGTATTCACCGTTAATTCCAGCACCACCTGCTGCTGCTGAAGCTCCGGCTCCTGCTCCTGATTGTGATCTGCGGCCATTACGTCCAGCCAAACCAGGTTGTCCTCCTGAAGCTGCGGCTGATGCAGATGCAGCGGATGATGATTGGTCGTCGGTTGAAATCACAATGTCGTATTCTCTTCTGGACACTGACGAAGCTGCGTCTGCTGAAGCCGAAGCGCCTGATCCGTAGCCACCGTTGCGTCCGTTGCGACCGCTTGCTCCATATTGTCCAGCTGACGGTCCTGAAGCGCCTGATCCATATCCTCCAACACCTCTACCACGAGCGTCGACTCCTTGTGATCCAGCTCTGCCACCAGCTGCTGCTGCTGCTGCTGCAGATGCTGCGGCGGATGCTGCTTCGGCTTCTGCTTCTGCCTCGGCTGCTGCTGCTGCAGATACAGCCAGTGCGTTTGCTTCAGCTTCTGCTGCTGCTTCTGCGGCTGCGGCTGCTGCTTCGGCTTCGGCTGCAGCTGCAGCACTGGCTGAAGCAAGGTCGTCTGATCCGTAATCGTTGAAGGCGTCACGTCCTTGTGATCCGTAAGGTCCGAGTTGTTGGACTCGTGTTCCTCTGCCGTATGGGCCGCTTGCTGAAGACGATGCTCCTGCTGAAGCTGCTGCTCCTGCGCCAGATTGCGATCCAGCTGGTCCATAGCCACCATAGCGACCGTTGCGACCACCCAAACCGGATTGTTCAGCAGCGCCAGCGCCTGCTGCAGCTGATGCACCAGCTCCTGCGCCTGCTCCATATTGGGAGCCAGCTGGTCCGTATCCGCCGTAAAGTCCGTTGTATCCATCTAAGCCAGACAAGTCACCACCATTTGCTGCGGCGGCTGCTGCTGCTTCGGCGCCTAAACCGTCTAATCCGTATTCACCGTTAATTCCAGCACCACCTGCTGCTGCTGAAGCTCCGGCTCCTGCTCCTGATTGTGATCTGCGGCCATTACGTCCAGCCAAACCAGGTTGTCCTCCTGAAGCTGCGGCTGATGCAGATGCAGCGGATGATGATTGGTCGTCGGTTGAAATCACAATGTCGTATTCTCTTCTGGACACTGACGAAGCTGCGTCTGCTGAAGCCGAAGCACCTGATCCGTAGCCACCGTTGCGTCCGTTGCGACCGCTTGCTCCATATTGTCCAGCTGACGGTCCTGAAGCGCCTGATCCATATCCTCCAACACCTCTACCACGAGCGTCGACTCCTTGTGATCCAGCTCTGCCACCAGCTGCTGCTGCTGCTGCTGCAGATGCTGCGGCGGATGCTGCTTCGGCTTCTGCTTCTGCCTCGGCTGCTGCTGCTGCAGATACAGCCAGTGCGTTTGCTTCAGCTTCTGCTGCTGCTTCTGCGGCTGCGGCTGCTGCTTCGGCTTCGGCTGCAGCTGCAGCACTGGCTGAAGCAAGGTCGTCTGATCCGTAATCGTTGAAGGCGTCACGTCCTTGTGATCCGTAAGGTCCGAGTTGTTGGACTCGTGTTCCTCTGCCGTATGGGCCGCTTGCTGAAGACGATGCTCCTGCTGAAGCTGCTGCTCCTGCTCCTGATTGTGATCTGCGGCCATTACGTCCAGCCAAACCAGGTTGTCCTCCTGAAGCTGCGGCTGATGCAGATGCAGCGGATGATGATTGGTCGTCGGTTGAAATCACAATGTCGTATTCTCTTCTGGACACTGACGAAGCTGCGTCTGCTGAAGCCGAAGCGCCTGATCCGTAGCCACCGTTGCGTCCGTTGCGACCGCTTGCTCCATATTGTCCAGCTGACGGTCCTGAAGCGCCTGATCCATATCCTCCAACACCTCTACCACGAGCGTCGACTCCTTGTGATCCAGCTCTGCCACCAGCTGCTGCTGCTGCTGCTGCAGATGCTGCGGCGGATGCTGCTTCGGCTTCTGCTTCTGCCTCGGCTGCTGCTGCTGCAGATACAGCCAGTGCGTTTGCTTCAGCTTCTGCTGCTGCTTCTGCGGCTGCGGCTGCTGCTTCGGCTTCGGCTGCAGCTGCAGCACTGGCTGAAGCAAGGTCGTCTGATCCGTAATCGTTGAAGGCGTCACGTCCTTGTGATCCGTAAGGTCCGAGTTGTTGGACTCGTGTTCCTCTGCCGTATGGGCCGCTTGCTGAAGACGATGCTCCTGCTGAAGCTGCTGCTCCTGCGCCAGATTGCGATCCAGCTGGTCCATAGCCACCATAGCGACCGTTGCGACCACCCAAACCGGATTGTTCAGCAGCGCCAGCGCCTGCTGCAGCTGATGCACCAGCTCCTGCGCCTGCTCCATATTGGGAGCCAGCTGGTCCGTATCCGCCGTAAAGTCCGTTGTATCCATCTAAGCCAGACAAGTCACCACCATTTGCTGCGGCGGCTGCTGCTGCTTCGGCGCCTAAACCGTCTAATCCGTATTCACCGTTAATTCCAGCACCACCTGCTGCTGCTGAAGCTCCGGCTCCTGCTCCTGATTGTGATCTGCGGCCATTACGTCCAGCCAAACCAGGTTGTCCTCCTGAAGCTGCGGCTGATGCAGATGCAGCGGATGATGATTGGTCGTCGGTTGAAATCACAATGTCGTATTCTCTTCTGGACACTGACGAAGCTGCGTCTGCTGAAGCCGAAGCACCTGATCCGTAGCCACCGTTGCGTCCGTTGCGACCGCTTGCTCCATATTGTCCAGCTGACGGTCCTGAAGCGCCTGATCCATATCCTCCAACACCTCTACCACGAGCGTCGACTCCTTGTGATCCAGCTCTGCCACCAGCTGCTGCTGCTGCTGCTGCAGATGCTGCGGCGGATGCTGCTTCGGCTTCTGCTTCTGCCTCGGCTGCTGCTGCTGCAGATACAGCCAGTGCGTTTGCTTCAGCTTCTGCTGCTGCTTCTGCGGCTGCGGCTGCTGCTTCGGCTTCGGCTGCAGCTGCAGCACTGGCTGAAGCAAGGTCGTCTGATCCGTAATCGTTGAAGGCGTCACGTCCTTGTGATCCGTAAGGTCCGAGTTGTTGGACTCGTGTTCCTCTGCCGTATGGGCCGCTTGCTGAAGACGATGCTCCTGCTGAAGCTGCTGCTCCTGCGCCAGATTGCGATCCAGCTGGTCCATAGCCACCAAAGCGACCGTTGCGACCACCCAAACCGGATTGTCCAGCAGCGCCAGCGCCTGCTGCAGCTGATGCACCAGCTCCTGCGCCTGCTCCATATTGGGAGCCAGCTGGTCCGTATCCGCCGTAAAGTCCGTTGTATCCATCTAAGCCAGACAAGTCACCACCATTTGCTGCGGCGGCTGCTGCTGCTTCGGCGCCTAAACCGTCTAATCCGTATTCACCGTTAATTCCAGCACCACCTGCTGCTGCTGAAGCTCCGGCTCCTGCTCCTGATTGTGATCTGCGGCCATTACGTCCAGCCAAACCAGGTTGTCCTCCTGAAGCTGCGGCTGATGCAGATGCAGTGGATGATGATTGATCTTTAGTTATAATTTCAATGTCATATTCTCTTCTAGACACTGACGAAGCTGCGTCTGCTGATGCCGAAGCGCCTGATCCGTAGCCACCGTTGCGTCCGTTGCGACCGCTTGCTCCATATTGTCCAGCTGACGGTCCTGAAGCGCCTGATCCATATCCTCCAACACCTCTACCACGAGCGTCGACTCCTTGTGATCCAGCTCTGCCACCTGCTGCTGCTGCTGCTGCTGCAGATGCTGCGGCGGATGCTGCTTCGGCTTCAGCTTCTGCCTCGGCTGCTGCTGCTGCAGATACAGCCAGTGCGTTTGCTTCAGCTTCTGCTGCTGCTTCTGCGGCTGCGGCTGCTGCTTCGGCTTCGGCTGCAGCTGCAGCACTGGCTGAAGCAAGGTCGTCTGATCCGTAATCGTTGAAAGAAGAAAGAAAGAAAGAAAGAAAAATAATTTATTCGTAATTAGGCATGGCCCTCAAAATATACATACACAAAAGAACAATGTAAAAATAAAATAAAATAAAAAACAATATAAACATCAAATAACAAAACAAACATCTTTTGAGTAATAAAAAGTAAAAAAAACAATATAAACAAATAAAAGAGTAACAGGGGCGCATCATGCCCAATACGAAAGGGCCTGCCAACTCAGTTTAAGCTGGGCACAGTAAGTACCCAACACTGGTTTTCAGTTGGCACCCTTGCAGCGACGCACGGACGAAAGCAACGAAAAATATTTGAAAGGAAAATATTGGATACGAATACCTACTTAAAAACACATCCTGTTGAAGAGAAGAAGAGTGTTAAAATAAGTACCTATACATAAACTAAAACTAAAATACATAAACTAGTATAACAAGTACCGTCACCAAAGGAGAAAAAAAAAATAACAAATAAATTAATAAACCTATATTATTACCTACGATATAAAAATAACTGTGGTAGTTGTGTGGCCACGAAGAAGTAAGTGGAGGAGCGAAGTGAGAAGCAGATGCGAGGGACAAGGTCAACACCCCACCAGCACCACCGCAAACAACAAAAGTGAGTTCGCTACTTTATAACAATAATGTAAATAATAAAAAAATAATAATAATAGATATATGTAAGATTATATAAACGAAATATCAATATTTATAGATTCACTCTCTATTTGAGAGTTAATAATAAACTCCTTGAGTTTTTTCCTAAAACCAAATGTGCTCTTCATATTCCTGATTGGCGGAGGTATGTTGTTCCAGCACTTAGAAGCTGCATATCGGAAACTACCCCGAAAAGCAGCCGATTTGTGTTGCGGTATAGCCAGCTGTTGTGCACACCGCCTACCCTCCCGCTGCCGATGAGCATTCACCCACGTGAGCTTCGAGTAGAGGTATGATGGACACTTATACTTAATGACACCAAAGAGGAGACACGCCAGGTGAAGCTTACGCCGAGACTTCATTTTCAGAAGATTGTACTTGTTTAAGTAAGGTGTTATGTGGCTCCTAGGTGGAATTTTAAAACAAAAACGCGCACAGGCATTCTGAACCCTCTGTATCAATCGCTCAGTCCGCGAATACAGTCTGGGTCCAATAACCGTGTCAGCGTAATTTAGCTTGGATAAAACCAACGACTCAACCAGCTGCACACGCAACTCCTCACTCAGATACGGGCGCATTCTGTATAGAATCTTAAGACGGTAAAAACAGTTTCTGACGCAGTTAGAGATGTGGGACTCGAACCTAAGACCTTGATCCATTATCAGACCCAAATTTCGCGCCTCATCGACACGCTCAATGATTTGACCCCTCAAGAGAACGTTTGTATTACTAGAAGGAGTCTTGAACAGTTGCGTCTTTGTTCCGAAAAGCATGAACTTTGTTTTGGATGGATTCAAGATGAGGCAGTTACTGCTTGACCAGTTCACTATCCTGTCGAGGTCCTCATTAATTAAATTCACAGCACTTGCGTATTCTTCTGGTCTAAAGGACAAGTAAATCTGGATATCGTCAGCGTAAATATGAAATTTGCATGTTTTTATTATATTGATGATGTCAGCACAATATAATAGGAATAGAGTCGGCCCCAATATAGATCCTTGGGGAACCCCCTTTGTCACAGGTTTCATCTCCGAAGTCAAGATAGAACCATTAGCATCGCGACATTCAACCAGCTGCGCACGGTTGCTGAGGTAGCTGTCAAACCATTTAATTGTTGGTATGTCAAAACCGTAGTACGCCATTTTCGAAAGTAATAGAGACAAATTAATAGCATCAAATGCCCTCGAAAAGTCCAGAAGGACCAATATAGTGCACATACCCTCATCCTGCGCAGCCAGTATATTGTCGGTGACGTCCAACAAAGCTGTGGCCGTACTACGCCCCCTCCGGAAACCAGACTGCGCATCCGGCAGAACGCCGCTGTCCTCTATAAACTTGGTAACCTGCTCGTTTACGACCCTTTCCAAGACCTTAGACATTAAGGGTAAAATGCTAATAGGCCTTAACTCTTTAAGATCGCTAGGATTATTTACCTTGGGTAGAGGACGCACTTTTGCTAACTTCCAGGCGCCCGGAAAAGTCGCCGTTACTATGGAGGCATTTATAATACGCGTCAGGACATTCAAGGTTTGTGGTATTGTTAAAATAAACATATTCAGTGATATCTGATCACAACCTTCGGCATTAGATTTTAGGCTGGTTATCAACCTAAAAATTTTCATGTCATCAGTTGTATTAAGAGAGAGGACGCAATCAGAAAACCTATGAAATTCATAGTACGTGTAAAACGACAGGGAAGTAATAGTATCGCCGGGAACATTCAAAAAATGATTATTTATTTTGCTTGGATCATTAAGATGTGCGGGTAATTCAATATCACACTTTCGAGGCAGCAAGGTGGATTTTAAATTCTTCCAAAGCATTTTTGGATGTTTGATGTTGTTGTTAATATTTGATTTGAAGTAGGCTACTTTTTCAAGGTAGATTGATTTAGTAACTAGACTCTTTAGATCCATGTAATATTGTTTTTTGTGGGTTAATGTGTTATTAATTCGGAATTCCATAAGGGCTTTGTCGCGAAGTTTCATCATAAATTTTATGTTCTCTGTAATCCACGGATAGGATCTTTCCCTCACCCTAACACTCCTGCGAGGCGCAAATGTGTCAAACAAACACAATAAATTGTTTGTCAGACAGTACACCATATAGTCCACGTCATGAGAAGAAATCACCCCACGCCAGTCGATCGCGTCCAGAGCTTCTTTGAAAATTTCCAAGTTAATGTTTTTAATGTCCCTATAAGTTACAACTCGAGGCTGGATTTTTTCTCTTTTTATACGAAGAGTGGTCGTAATAAATGCATGAGCACCGAGAGCTTGTATTGGGTACACATTGACATCGGTAACTCTTGCGTCTGTACACACCAGGTCTATAAGGGTCGAGTTGTTGGTCGAGAAATGTGTAGGCGATGTTACTAATTGATTAAGGCTCAGACAATTTAAAAAAATATGTAATTTGTTTAATTTGCTGTCAGGTAGTGAGGTGTTTATGAAATTTATATTAAAATCGCCCAATAATACAGTATAGTCGCAGAATGTTAACGAATTTACAGACATGGTCAGTGCGTCCAGAAACGTGTCCACATCTAACCACGGCGGTCGATAGGCGGTCCCTATAGCAAGCCTAACACCGTTTATGGTACACACGAGCCACATCTGTTCGACCGACGTATGTGTAGGGTCAGTAGGGTAGGAATGCGCACGAACGCTAATTCCGCATTTTATATAGAATCCGACACCACCGCCACGGCCGCCGCGCACGCTCATCGGACGCGGCACATGCCGTAGCCGGTAGCCGGGAACCGACGGCGCGCGCGCCTCCTCCCCCGCCCTGAGCCATGTCTCATTTACCGCCATAATGTCAACATCATGACGATCCACTGCGGCTATAAACTCGTCATGATTTGTACCCAACGACCCGGCGTTAAGAAATCCAACTTTAAACTCTTTCGGGATCATTTAATAAAATAGATTAAAACTAAACAAAAACAATGATATTTCTTCCCTGCGAGAGTATCGAGATTAATTATAAAATAGATTGTTATTAAGATATAGCCATTACATAAAGTTTTACAAAAAATATATGAGTAAAGAAAGATAGAAACATTGTGTAACAAGATTACAAGCATATATGCATATATATATAAATACCCGATAATAAGTATTGTCGCATAAGACTGGATACAACAAAACTTACCGTCACTGCAAGGAATACCAACCTTAGCCCATACATACATCGCCGTGTTTACCAATTGGGAACATGACGTAGGAGAAAAATTAATACAAAATAATTGTAACATAACACATATCGCAAGGTCATCAACAAGATGCAGGGTACATAACAAAAAAACTAAAACAAAATGATATACACAAACCGAACAGAATTTTTTATTTCTACCCACATTCATCAAACATGGCCGTCGCCAAAAGTTTTCCTAATATCTGCGTGCGAGCGAATACGCACGGCAGATACACCGTCCTCTTTCCGCACGTAGATGCGACCCTCTCTTGTCCACACGTATTTGAAGTTTGAACGCTGTCCAGCCTCTCGAGCTAAATAAAATAGTTTCGCGTTAGATCGAGTCAGGTGCTCATTTACAAACACCCTCTGAGGCTGGCCGTGTAGCTTGAGGTCCGCAGTGGTGAGGCCGCGGCGCACGCGCGCCGCTTGAATCAGTTCGTCTCGCACCGTTCGGCGACACAGACGCACGGCGATGGCGCGCGGCCGCGGACGCTCCGCTACGTCGTGCTGGGATGAATCGGAGACAAAGTTACGACGCACCATGCCCAGGCGCTCGACGTTCACTATGTCCCTATCGTCGAGGTCAACCCCGAGCTTCAGTGACACAGTTTTAATTATATGAGCCGGGTTCTCGGCCTTCGACTCCGGTATACCCGACACGATGACGTCATTCAACAGGAGGTCCTGATCGCGCTCGTTTAGCTGAAGTTTTAAATGCGCGATCGTCTCCTCCAGGTGGTCGTACGATGATGGGTCCCTTGCTTCAAACCGTTGTTCGAGGTTATCCACCCTGTGCACCACCGCATCAAGCCGCTCATTGCACCCGCTTATAGCAGCCCTAAAATATGCATTCTCCTGCCGCAGCTCACGTATATCAGCCCTGAGAGCGCTTAATTCTTCCCTAAATGCTCTCATTTCCAGCGCCAAATCCAGACTCACGGGGGGGGAGACGGTGGGGGGTCTATTTGGCTCCGAGTAGTCCGCTGCTGCACCTTTGACCGGTGTTGCAGAGTTATCAGTCTTGGGAAGTTTCGCCTTGCATCCAGGACACAGCCAAGTCGGCGAAGGGGTTGCTGTAGGCGGTACACCCACACAGGCGCGGTGGTAGCAGCCCGCGCACTTGCTACACCGAATGCTTGCTGACGCAGCAATAAACTGACCACATCCGCCACACTTGGCCATGACTATGTTTATTGCAGATAGTGATAACACAAACGCACAACACTCGAAACAGAATATCAGGTTTTTTTTTTTTTGTTTTTTGTGGTAGGGTAGATTTGGTGGCCGTGACACTGGGGCTGGTTCAAAAGTTATAATTTAGAACGTTTATAATAATTATAATCCACTGATATTATCCATAATATATGTTACAAGTTGACTATTTATAAACTCTCTGCGAACACAAGATATTAAATAAACACTGTGGTTTTATTTTATTCGATCCGAGGCGACACAACAAGTCAGCTGTTACCGGCGTCCGTGACGTCACTCCTTGTTGAAGGCGTCACGTCCTTGTGATCCGTAAGGTCCGAGTTGTTGGACTCGTGTTCCTCTGCCGTATGGGCCGCTTGCTGAAGACGATGCTCCTGCTGAAGCTGCTGCTCCTGCGCCAGATTGCGATCCAGCTGGTCCATAGCCACCATAGCGACCGTTGCGACCACCCAAACCGGATTGTCCAGCAGCGCCAGCGCCTGCTGCAGCTGATGCACCAGCTCCTGCGCCTGCTCCATATTGGGAGCCAGCTGGTCCGTATCCGCCGTAAAGTCCGTTGTATCCATCTAAGCCAGACAAGTCACCACCATTTGCTGCGGCGGCTGCTGCTGCTTCGGCGCCTAAACCGTCTAATCCGTATTCACCGTTAATTCCAGCACCACCTGCTGCTGCTGAAGCTCCGGCTCCTGCTCCTGATTGTGATCTGCGGCCATTACGTCCAGCCAAACCAGGTTGTCCTCCTGAAGCTGCGGCTGATGCAGATGCAACGGATGATGATTGGTCGTTAGTCGAAATTACACTGTCGTATTCTCTTCTAGACACTGACGAAGCTGCGTCTGCTGAAGCCGCAGCTCCTGATCCGTAGCCACCGTTGCGTACGTTGCGACCGGTTGCTACGGATTGTCCAGCCGATACTCCAGCTGACGGTCCTGAAGCGCCTGATCCATATCTTCCAACACCTTTACCACGAGCATCGACCGCTTGTGATCCAGCTCTGACACCAGCTGTTGCTCTTGCTGTTGCTGCTGCTGTTGCTGCAGATGCTGCTGAGGATGCTGCTTCGTAAGGATTAGGCACCTTGGTAATTATAGATTCTTCTTCGTAAATTGTTTCGTTTCCAAATTCATCAACGTCTATAACATATGTTATAGTTTTATGTTTTCCTTTTCCATGGTGTTGTAATCCTGGAGGGATATTTGCTAATTCTATCTTCGATCGCACTGTTTTGACTTCCTCGTAGTTTCCGCTCTCATCTCTGATTATCTTGTCAGTTTCGTTTATGATAGTCTGGTGAGCCCCAGGGATATGTTCAATTCCGGAAAAGTCGATCCCATTGAAGTAGTCCCACTCATCGGCAATTGCGAACTGTCAATAAAAATTAATAAATGTATACATCATAAAATTGCATTGTGCTATTTATTAAATTCTTGTTTTTTGTTTGTTTTAACGAGTAATAAACTTGTTAAAGCGAAAATATGTACGGATTTGAGAATGAGAAATTTTTTTTTCGATCGCTTGAAACCCGAATGACAAACTTAAGAAGACAATAGTTTCTGGAATGTATTTTAGGATGTAAGTTGTATGTGGACAAAAAAGACGATAAAAAAAACAAACATGTCTAAATATAAATCTGACATATAAACAGACACCAGCCAAAAAATGTATGAGATATATTAAAGAAATCCATCCAAATTTAGAATTACATTTAACGATCGTTTTATAACGAGTTACACAAAGACAGTCAAGTCAGTCTCATAATGCTGAAACACACATTTTGGAGTGGTACAGTCATTAAAGGCAGAGAAAAATATTGAAACAGTAATCGAAGACGATGAAGGAATAATAGAAATATTTTTATCTTACCTGCAAGGCGCAGCAAAGGATCACGAAGGTTGTTCCTCTCATTTTGACTGAGAGTTGGAACCGAACTGATGCCGATACAAAGATTTCAGACCTTTTTATACTCAAAATCTAGCCTAACATTGACGCAAATAAAATTTAAAACAAAAGTTTTACAAAATAAATATTTTTTTACAAAATTCTATAGAAAAATGACAATAGGTTCACAATTTGATTATAGCTGAAGTTACCTCGCGATTTATAACAATGAAATAACAATTAGTGCTTGATTGAGACATTGTAGTTGTTGAATTGTGTGTGTAAACAGATCGACATATGGTTTTACTATATCGAGAAACAAGTGTAATTGATTAAGATGTATTATTATGCTCGGCATCTGGTCTTGAACAAACAAAGGAAAATCATTAATGTTTACTAAAGAAAAACGTGTAATTTTTTTGTATGTGGTACGGTGGTAGAGTAGCTGACGAGTTACCTGATGGTGAGCAATGACGTCGCTCCTGGATACCCGTAGCACCAGAGGAGATATATGTGCGTTGCACAGCCTTTTGAGGATAATAGGAATTGGGAAGCGATATGAAGGATTTTGAATTACACCGTTACTTTTATCTATCTTCTCATTTAATGTTTAGGTGATAACGCATCTTCTTTTATTACTTATGACACAACGAACCCATTGAAATACCTTCTTAAGTAAAACTTAAGACGAAAAACATTTTGTCGTTTATATCTACAGTTTTTTATCGCATAATATAACGTATAATCATGTTTTTTATTTTATTCTCGAATATCTAAAACTAAACCTCATTACATCCTCCCTGTCACCATCCTTTAAGTGCCCACAGCTGAACAAAGGCCACGGAAAACGCTTGATCAAGACCGGTTAATGATATCAAACTTATAATAAGTACTCATGTACATAATTCTCACCAAGTAAAAAATTCATCATCATCATCATCATCAACAGCCTATAAGTGCCCACTGCTGAGCAAAGGCCTCTTCACTCTTATATGCCAGTGGTGTCTAAATAATCATAGAAAGTACATATAACTCGGAAAAAGTCACATTGGTACTCGAACTCACACCCTCATGCATGAGAAGCGGGCTGCTTAACCTTTGTAAAAACTCCACAAGTAAAAAATTGTATGTCAGTAATGAAGTGATGAGATATGAAGTAATCTTAAGAAGTAGGTACATGTTTTGAATACTGGTTTTGAATACTCCCACCATGTCATATTGCGCTTCCATCAACAGCGCTTCAGCAGATTTGTGGATATTTTCCTCAATCAAACCTCGACCAACAAAGCCATAAGCTTTTTTTATTTTTTTTCGTGGAACAGGTCAGTCTACCGAGTAGACGGACTACCTGATGGTAAGCAAAAAGCGTCACTCATAGATACCCGCAACATCAAAGGAGTTACGAGTACCTTGCCGGCCTTTTAGAGAGAAGGCCTTATCTCTATTTAAACCCGGGTTTCGGATATTTAAGGATTGGGGCTCCGGTAACCTCACTAACACGGCGAAACACAACCCTCTGGTTGTTTCTCGCCAGTTTTTTGTGAGACCGTGGTATCACTTCCTTCGAGCTGATCCATTCGTGCAGAAGCTTGGCTCTCTGCAATAATTACATACTACAGTTTGAAAGGACCGAAATAGAAATAGAAATAGAAATAGAAATAGAAAACACATTTATTCGACAAATAGGCACACAAATACAAGTATATAAAAATACATAATAAGAACACAGTATTTATGAATACAATAATAAATTAATGAACAAAACAAGAATAACATATAAAGTATTAAAAAGAAAAAAATAATGAAAATAAAACGTTAAAATAATAATATTCATGTACCCATGCCAAAAGGGCCTCCACCTCAGCATATAGTTGAGCAAATATGCTCAACGCTGATTTTCAGGTGGCACCCTGAAATAACACATCATTTGTTCAATTAAAGCGCAAATTCAATCTACATATTCTATAAGGGGCACTTAATATCCCTATTATGTTTGAACCCAAGATTAAGAAAGGGTAAGGTGAAGACAAACTTATCTTTTGGTCGATCAACCTTTAAAAGATATGGCGAGGGTTGAAATAGTAGCCTGAAATAGCCGTTAAGTACTTAATCTTAAAGGTGGTTATCGATTATCTACGTTTATTGTTATTGCTAAGATAGGGTAATTAAATACTTGGGACACTAAATTGTACTGAATGTGGAACGATCGAAGACGTTCGACGTATGACTATAGCGGGTAGTCCAATCTACTTCACCCATTCCATTCCATCCCGAATTCTCAAATCTCTAACAACCCGTAAAAGACCATCATCATCATCATCATCATCATCATCAGCCTATAAGTGCCCGCTGCTGAGCAAAGGCCTCTTCTCATACGGAGAAGGTTAGAGCATTAATCACCTCGCTTGCTTAATGCGAGTTGGCGATTTCAAACTTACAATTAGAAATTATAAGTCCAGGTTTCTTCACGATGTTAAACTTCACGTATTTCAGTAGTGTCTTAATAATCATAGAAAGTACACATAACTCGAAAAAAGTCACATTGGTACTTGCCAGGTTTCGAACCCACACCCTCATGCATGAGAAGCGGGCTCCTTAACCTTCGGCCCACCACGACATTCAAAAGACCATCAACGCACTTCTAACTCGATTGATTGCGGGTGCCATACACATTTTTTGTGGTGGTAATAACATTGAATGACTTCTATCACCCAGTAAATGTAAAACGAGAGGGAGCATCAGACTCTTACTGACAAAAAACCCCCCCATTCTTTCTTGTACTCCAGGTCAAGACCATCTATGATAGTCTATTAGGTCTTTGCGGCACGCAGAGAACACTGTTATAACAGTCTAAATTTGTATTGTTTGTTTTATTTTAATAACCACTAAACTGTTTCAGTGGTGTCTTTGGAGCAATGTTGTCACTAAGCGAAGAAGTCGTGATTCATAAAAAAACTCTAGCTCTTACTTCCGCATTGGTAAAGAGCGTATTTGTTTTTTAACATTGCCCCACACTAGTATTTTGTCCTGTGTTACAATTTTTTTTTTGTGAGCGGAATATCATCGAATGACTTCTCCCGCTCAGGGCCGGGCGGGAGGGCTCTTACTGACTGAAAACCCCCTGTTCCTTCTCCTGCTCTGGGCAGAGGTCGCGGTGCCTCCGCGTGAGACACCGCGTACACTTCATACCCTACTTGGAACAACAAATATTGTACTAAGGTTGTGGCAATGTACAACAAACCTAACCAATATTAAAAAACTTATGGCATAAAATAAAAAATTGGCGTCGCGATTAACATTGGTCCTAGCAAGTACCTTGCTTCTAGCTTCACTGATGAACAGATTAAAGGACTCTTATTGTATTTCGACGTTTCGAAAATACCTGAATAAATACGAATATAAACGTAATAGGTCTTATTATTCTGGTCCGACCTTGTAATTAAAGCCGAGAACACTAGCATATCGAAAAAGTAGAAAATCATAATCAGTTTTTGCCAGGCCTATGACCCAAATACAGTTTTCATAGAAGTATTTTTTGTAAGACTCAAAACCGTTTTTTATACCTTTCTATTCTTTCCCAATAGCTTTTAAGGGTTCAAAAAACATAATTTCGTAATTTCGTCTCCCACAGAGAAACGGAGTGAGGTATAAAATAATATCTAATTGATTAATTTTATAATTAGTGACATTATAACACATATGGCAATTCGGTTAGAAACGTATGAAATTGTTCTTTAAAGCAATTATTATGATAAAAAAATGACTTCCAAATCCTAATCATTTCCATCAACCAAAAACCATTTTAAGTGTAGAAAAAATCATCCTTCTCTTGCCCAGGGAATGGTAAAGGGAAGTGTCAGATTCATATTAACTCCCCCCCCCCCCCTCCCCTATCCTTCTCCTGGTTCAGGCTGAGGCCACGGTACCTTATATTAACAAAAACCTGGAACACTGGATTAGGGATTTGTAGATTTTGGAATTGGGGAAGGATTGGGAAATGGGAAGGATTACGCCTCCGGTAACCTCACTCACACGGCGAAACACAACGCTATTTTGTTTCGGGCCGATTTTCTGAGAGGCCATGGTACCACTCCGGTCGAGCCCGACCCATTCGTGCTGAAGCATGGCTCTCCCACACTTGAGAGTGTGGAAAAAGTCACATTGGTACTTGCGAGGTCTCCAATCCGCGCCCTAATGCATGAGAAGCGAGCGCCTTAACCTCCGGGCCACCACGGCGAATACATACCAAAAATACACATCCAATATTGTTCAGTAAATATTTTTCCAATCCAGGGCCGTACTCTAAAAACTTGGGCCCTGTTTGAAGAGGTTTCTAAACATCGTAACAGGGTTCTTCGATCGTAAAACCACCCTCTGTTAGTCCGTCTGTCTCAACGTATCGCTTTAATTAAGGGTCCGTGAGATTTATCACCGACTTGAGTAAGCAACAGGTCTCTATTAAGTGTTGGAGTTGACGTAATTTGATTTGTTTATTGTGTTATAGTTTTTTTTTAATGAAAACTCTTTTGTTAGTTACCTCTTTTTAAGTTTAATTCGCGTGGATGTTCTCTTATTGAAAAGGTGGCGGTGAAGTTTTGATTCGATTAGAAAGTTAGGGAATAATATAAAAAAAATGTAGGTAATTAATCACATAGATAACTTTTAATGTTTATTTGAGATATTCAGAGGTTAGGCGCCGTTAAAATTTCTTATAATTAGTTTCAAATCGCCAATCCGCATTGATTAAGCGTGGTGTTTAATGCTCAAACATTTTCCATGTCAGAAGAGGTGTTTGGTCAGCAGTAGGCTGATGATGACGATGAATTTTGACAAAATATCTGAACTTACTGCGTACCTCAGGGGTAACTTGTCAGCCGGGGTTGCGGGATAAGCGCAATGTGGCACCACAGCCTCGGCCTAAAGAGTCTGACACTGTCTCTTAATTTACCCGGAGCTGGAGAAGAAATTTGATGATTTTCCCCTGATAAAAAAGGAGGTAACTTGTGACTACCTCATTGGCCGAGTGGAAGGTAGGTTAGGATTCTGGGAATCTGCACCTAACCTGGGTGCTTAAACTCATTTTTAAGAAGTCATTCGCTTTGTGAGTCAGGTTACTGGCCCAAGCCTTTCGCTAATAAATTCCTTCCCTGATCCACGAACCTCCGATAACATCTTCTCTTAATGACGGCAACATACTTGAAAATCTTCTGGTGTTGCGGGTGTCGCTGGGCGGCGCCAATTGCTTACCATTACGTAATCCGCCTGCTTGTTCGCCAGCTCCAGCGTCCAGATACAATAAAAGAAAAATTTTGCATTTAGCATTTGGCAGCAAAGCTTGCTGCCAAATGCTAAATGCAAAATTTTTCTTGAATATCAATGATTATGATAATAACGACTGGTAAATATTGTACGCACATAATGCATAATAATTAATATTTACACCAGGACTGCAGTAGATTAAAAAATGTAGATTTCTTTTATAACTTGTTTCATCATCATCATCACTAGCCTATAATAAGTGCCCACTGCTAAGCAAAGACCTCTTCTCGCACGGAGAAGGTTTGAGCATTAATCACCACGCTTGCTCAATGCGGGTTGGCGATTTCAAACTTATAATAAGAAATTACAAGTCCAGGTTTCCTCACGATTTTTACCTTCACCGTATGTCAGTGGTGTCTAAATAATCATAGAAAGTACATATAACTCGGAAAAAGTCACATTGGTACTTGTCAGGTTTCGAACCCACGCCCTCACGCATGACAAGCGGGCTCCTTAACCTCCGACCTCATAACTTGTTTATATTAATAAAAATACTTCAAGTAGTCGCGTATCTATATTACTTTTGTGTATTATTATATTTTCTTTCTGTTTTCATAATATATTTATAATACGAAATCCATTTAAATATCATCCATCTAAGTATACATATACATATTTTTTCAACTCCATCCTCTGTCAATACAACAAAAACCGTTACCCACTCTAAACAGGCGCACACGATTTTTAATGACCATGCCACCTGATTCCACTCAGTCGCTAATGAAGATGACTCCATCAAACATATGTTCAGTCTTGTCTCCTCAAGACACCCTCTACCATGGATAAATAAAACACATGGTACTTAATTCTTTTTTATGTGATACGACGACAAACGAGCATCCGTATTACCTGATGGTAAGCAGTAAACGCCACCCATAGACACCCGTAACCAAGGAGAAGTTATTTGTGCGTTGCTGGCCTTTTGGGGATTAGGGTTTTTGAGCTTTAGGGTTTGGGGGAGAGGAAAATTGTTTGGGAGTTTTAAGGTTTAGACAATGATAGATATACTACACACTAGCTTCTGCTAACACCAAGCTAAAATAGCCTGTGTGTTATTCCAGACTAGAACCTATCTCTGTGCCAAATTTCATTCAGATTCGTTTAGTAGTTTTTAAGTTAATGATCCAAAGTGGTAATTTGATGTTATTTAGCACGTTACATTATTAATTTATTTTACAATTAAAATACCTAATTTTGTTTTAGTATTATTTAAAAAAGGCATGCCGTATCAAATTCAAAGTCAAAGTCAAAATCGTTTATTCCAACTGAACCATAAATAGGTACCTACTTTTGAAAATATCAGTCTATAATTAAATAAATAACCCTATCACATTTTATAATTACGAATAAGTCCTATTCAGAATTTAAATTAGAATAATTTAGAATTTACCGTAATCATTTATTACTGTACATATATCTATCTAAACCCCTAGCATGCTAGAAATGCGTCTTAATCCTAATATGATAAAAACCCTAACTTTAGTTTTTAAAATCATTACACACACATCATAACAAAAACAAATTCAAAAAAACAATTGACAAATTATAAAGTTACGCTTATTTGGAAAAGAGATCTCATAATAAAGGACTGTCGACAGCTAAATCGTTAAAATCGATTAACCGTCACTGTCATAAACTACTCATCAACCTGCAGCCAGAACTAATCATGGATAACTTCCTAACATATTCACATCCTAAACCTTAATAACCAAACAATAAAGTCCCATTTCCAACAACATCTAAATCGACCGTTGGGAAAAAAATAGACCATACTTTTTTATTTTTCAATTTAGCGCGTTTATTATTTTGAAATTCGAAGACAGATTGCTTATAACTTTTTTTTCTTAGAAAGGAGTTGTGTTATTAACTTTAATGAATCTATTAGGCTAACTTGTGCCTTCTGTTGTCAAGTTTTTTTTTTAATATGTTATAATTTATGTATATGGTGAAACTAAAAAAAAAAGTATCTATGATTATTAAGTTCTCCTTTCTTAAGATAACTTAATTCGAAACTGGAATCGAGACTTTTTATTCTGTAACTCGCATTTGCCCGCGACTTTGTTCGCGTGGAATAGTGATTCCTGTAGATTTTTGGTTTAAAAACTATCCTATGTCCTTTCTCGAATTCCAAACTACGTATGTCTGTACCACAAATTACAGTAGTTTAGGCGTCAAGAAAAGACAGACAGATAGACAGAGTTACTTTCCCATTTATAATATTAGTATGGATCAGTCAAGCAATTAAGTTCTTAATCATGTGTCTATACATATACGACTATAAATATCCTTAAAAAATATCGAAACATACGTTTAAAGCATAGTGATACAAAATTTCATCGTTCTACAACCACTACTGCAGTTTTTCTGTCTGTCGCTCAGAAACCGAAGAACTTCTCCACAGCTACACTGATTAAGAAATTCATTACTACAGCGAGAACTGTCAGAAACTACCAACAAAACTCGACTAAGTGTAACTCGGAGACAAATTAGTCGATTTCGGAAGTTGGGCATCGGGACAAATCACTTAAGTGGCAAATCTGCTTAGAATCGTGTCCGAGCACTTTGGAAACTTGGCCTTAACTAACTTAGTATGTTTCCTGGAAGATACCGTTTGACAAATTGCTAGAGACAGTTCGTGTTGATGACCATTTCAACACTAGATTTAGACTACTATACTAAATGATTTGAATATTGTGTTTGTCAGGAAATTGAAGGGTAAGGTTAGTGCAATGGGTTACGTTGACCCTGGGAGGTTGCGGGTAAATCGCAATAAGATACTGCGGCCTCGGCCAAGAGTAGGAGAGTAAGAGAAGGAACGGCGGTAGTCAATAAGAGTCTGACACTCTCTCTCGCCTCACCCTGGGAGAAGTCATTACATGATATACCCCTTTCAAAAAAAAAATACTAGATACTAGAGTACCTACTTATAGATATTTACGGTCGTTTAAGGTACAGCACTAGTAGTACAGGGTAAGGTAAAATCCAAAAGATTGTAAGGCCAATCTTATAACTATTTTTAAACGAAGCTACGCTTAAAAAACCTTACAAAGTAGGACAAAAAACTACTTTAGATACCGTTTTACTAAAAATATAAAACTTGTAATTAAATACACATCCCTTAGTCTCCGTTAGTCCTTAGTCTAGTTCAATCCAGTTGCGTCTCTTTTGAGTGTGAAACATGATACGTTATGGTCAACCAAGACGCACAACCACTCGAGCAAAGCACGAACCATCTGTTGCAACGCTTGCTAACTCCATGTTATTACTAACGTCTTAAGAAATCACCCTTCCAGAACACATCCTGTCTTGAACTATATCGGCACGTGCGTGCCATACGAAAATAACCTCTATCATAACTACATAAGGTGTAACAAATAGATGGGGTTAACACATTTATGGAAATTGGAGACATCCGTTCGTGTGCCAGGCACGAGTCGACGTGTTTTATGATGCGCGATATGCTTTTTAGTTTGACCAGGTGGTTTGAATTTGAATTTCGAATGTTCGTTTTTTAACGACCGATTTTTTTTGTTTACTAGGTACTAAGGGTGACAAAAATGCATGGAGAGCTTAAGGTCGACTATTGACTGACAGGTTTTGCATAACGCTACCATTGATAACTAGATGGCGCTGTTTTTAAATGAAAATAACCCTGCAAAGCTTGAATACTTTACACTGCAGAGGCACACAATAAGGTTTTTAGTGGTTAAAACAATAATTAAGAAACAATAAAATATTTATATTCAAATACACATTAATTATGTTAATTTTCATATTTCCGAGGACTTAATACAGCGCCATCTAAGTCAAGTCAAGCAAACCAATTAAAAGATGGCGTCAGTAATTAATAATAGACAATAATAAAAGTTATAAACTAACCCGCATTTTCGATACAATAAAAAATGCGATCGGTAGCTCAGATAAATAAGAATTATAGAATAATGAAGTCGAAGGGCACCGGTTCAATTCCGGGTTATGATTTATAAATTCAGGTTTTTTAACAATGGTTTTTTTATATTTTTTTTATATAAAACCAATATTAATAATATATAAATAAAATATATGACGTTTAATATATAAAAAAGACAGCAAAAATAAATATATATATTATTTTAGAATTAAATTGTATTAATAAATAACTTTTATAATATGTGCTTGCTATTAATGTAAAAGTAACATATTTTTCTTATAGATTAAGACTTATACTAAGTTTAATTCTCATAAAGGATAAAAAATAAAACTATTTTGGTGACATTATAATTTCAGACATTTATTTCTCAAAACATAATATTTATTTCTTTCTTATAAAGTGTATACCCTGACCTAATAACTTTTCAGCTAAGTGGCACATTATTTAATTCACTTTTTATAAGATCAATAAGTATTTCAAATCAAAATTGTCTTGTGCTATTCATTTATTAGTTAGTTTTAAACACATGTTATAATACGATTCTATATAATATGCAACCTTAGTTCTGCCACTATTTTACCTCCCCATAAAATTTAATTAAAGTATTGACTAAAGTGATTTATTTTGTGCATCGTGTTATGACAAAGGCTCATAGCTTAAGTATTCGTTCCAGAACAAGGAAGAAATTGAAGCTAGACCTTAAATTAATAACATTTGTAAGACCGGGATATAGCAGTCATTCGATATGGTTTATAGTAATAATAAATAAATAATTTATTATTTTGCAATCAATAGCATCTGTAGATATTAATGTTGCTTTAATTTTTATTTCTCATATTTAGTAGAACATTAAAATCATTACTGTAAATAACAGTTGCTGGTTATAAAGTAGTCAATAAATTTATCCTACTAACACTAAGTTTGAACATTTATCCATTAAATAAATTATAGCTACCCCGGTCTTGTAATTGCTTAATCCTATAGTCAACAATAACTTTTCTTTTAAGAACTCGTGTAGCCGCCATTTTTGTCGATCCTATTTCTCCCATCTCGCTGGCGAAGGAATAATCCGTATGTCTGATTGCTGACTAAACACTTGCACAATTATGAAACACATAGGACAATAATTGTCCTGCACGAACGTTATCACTAGCACATCTATGTAGTTTTTACTGTTTGCTTCACTGAAGATGACAATGCTCCAGTAATTTTCCTCATAACCTTGCCCCATAAGTTGAAGCTGGTCTGAGTCAATATCACGTCTTCTGCCAGATCCACTACGGTGCTCCAATGAACACTCTTCTTGAAACAGCTTTAGATATCCATAAAGTGGCAGTCTTTACCTGTAAGGGACGTGTATTATTTATTATTTTCATGTATCGATAACCATGGATAATAAAATAAATAACGAACGGTCATTTTAAAAGAATACTTACGTTTAATCCAGTTTCTCTCGAAATTTTAGTATAATTTAAGCTTTGATAGCCATCAATATATGAACGAAAACTCATGATAAAAATAAATATTAAAAACTTGTTAAACAAATCGTCACTTCACTCAAAGATAGTAAAGAATGTTATGATTGAACAAAAAGGTTTAATTTTTACACAGTTAATATCAAATTACCCTCAACTGTTTTGAAATTTATGATCGGGTCAAAGTTGCTAAACAACTTCAATATAATAAACAGTAGGATAATTTCAATACGTTTCAAGGTTACACAATGGCCTAATGGCTAGTGGCATCGGTAAATTTTATGCTACCGAGTTCGAATCCTGGTTATTGCGTGCTTTGCTTTAAAAAGGTTTGTAACATCGTAGGATTAATTTGTGTAAAAATTTATTAAGTTAATAACTTTGTATCTGATAAAAACTATAAATGTATATTTTTCAATACCACTAGTATACTAGCGCCATCTATGTCACCCATGGTATAATATTAAGGCGATGAAACGCCGTACAAACGATTTTGATTTGGAATCCTCCATGCACTTATGACACTGATAGTACCTACGTAGTTTATTTTAGTCTAGTTAGGCGAAATAGGCGACTGACATGAAAGTCAGATCAAAGTATTGGAAATAAGTAATACAATCTCTTGTTCACTCAAATCTCAAGTTCAATCTCCACGTACGGACTTGGAAAGAAGTATAGAAGGCATATTTGACGAATTAATGAAGTTAAAATCTCCAACTCGAAAACAACCTGAAGGTCAGGAAAAAATATATCTATATACCTATGACTACCTCATACATATTGTCATGCCATTCGTTTCCACAAAACATTACTTATATAAAAATTACGTGAAAAAATTTAAGTATATAAAAATTAAAATTATATAATGACATTTACATTTACGAACGTGATTTAGTATTTCTTAGATAATAAGGCATACTGACAAGAATTCTTATCATTTATAGTTGTCCCGTACAAGTGGAAAGAAAGAAAAATCAACATGCTTCATCAGCTTTTGCTCGCGACTTTGTTCGCGTGTAAAAGTGATTTCTTGCAGAATTCTGATTTAAAAACTATCCTATGTCCTTTCCCGAGTTCCAAACTACATAATATGTCTGTACCATATTTCACACAAATGGGTTCAGTAATTTAGCCGTGAAGAAAAGGCACAGACATACAGAGTTACTTTTGCATTTATAATATTAGTTTGGATTGGATTAGCAGATCATCTTGACATGACAGTATCACTACCAATTTCTTCAATTTTTTTTTCTTTAAATAGAATATTTATTATTTTCATAGAACTGTTATCATTACTGTAGTTGTTTATTTTCGATAGATTGTTTTAATAAGAAATGCAAAAAGACGTTAGCGCGGCCGTCTCAGTTCGGCGCTTCTTTTTGAATTTGGAAGCGCATAACGTACGACCATAACGTACGGAGTGCAGTGCTACTCAACTTTTGGGCCAGTGCAATTTAAATTTAATAAAATGTATTTTTACAATTAATTTCAAAATGCATTTATTTTTCCTTACTATTGACTTAATTATGTAGGGATTGTTACATCTAATCATAATCGGAAAGGTCTATGTTTAGCAGTGCACATGTGTTGCTGATATTTTGATGAATTAATTTATCTTATTTGGTAAGTATGTCTTACTACTGAATCAGTACCTAACACTACCGCGTATACTTCTGTATTAAATTATTCCAAGTATGTTTACGATGATTACCTACTTTAAAAATCTCAATGTCTCAGGACAAAGCATTGAAAGCGGGCCGCGGTTTACCTGCCCTTAGTAAGGGCGCGCGCCACGCACGACCGTTAAAATAAGTCACCGTGCAGTACTTCCTAACACAGGGATGAATTCGACTTCATACTTGAGAAAAAAAAGTTTACAATAGTTAGCAATCTACAAGCTGCGATCTACTACATTTTTTTTTTGAGTCTCATGTAAAAGGGGCTGGTGTCTTGCCTTACCAATCACAATTCATAATACTTTGCTTTGCAGTAGTTGTTGCAACCACAGAACCAACGCGGTATTTACGAAAATCCGATAGATTTTATTTCAATGAAAAATAACTAGGATCTAGTCTTAGGGTTGCCACATTAATTTAATCGTGCATTACAACTAATTATTACTATTAATAATAATACGTTTTACAATATTGTTTTATTTTCTACAAAGAAACATTTATTGGAAATCATTATTAGATATCCTTTCGAAGTTCATCCCTGCTCTCATTGTCGTCTTTTTATGTGTGTACGAACAACACTAGTAATCGCGAAGAAAGCTCACCCTACAAAATAAACCTTTTTTATGTAAGCAGCTGCTACTAATAACGTTTAGACTTTATCACGTGAATTTTAGATGCTATTTTGCATTAGCAAACGTCCCGCTTAAGACTTCAATTCCTTTTGATAGTGTGATGTGTAGAAATTGTGACCGTCGCCTCTTTCGATTTTTAAAGCTTAGAAGGAAGATATTTCTGGTAATGTTGAACATAATTCGAAATTTCGAATTCGACTGACGTTTTAGAATATTAACTATGTAAGCATACTAAATGCATTAAATAATTAATATACGATTTATAACTCAGATAAACTCCTTTAGCGTGTTTGAGTAATACTTACATAGATACTGTAATAATCAAATTTAAATTATAAAAGATAATTTTATTACATTTGGCTTTAAAAATATTCTAACTCTCCCCTAACGGGCCTTCTGGAAGAGATTTTAGAAGAATTGAGCCTTTATACCTGATTGTTGTATTATTTTTCTCGTTCAACTTACTGTGTACAATAAATATTAAATAAATAAATAGAATTTGTGTAATAACAAATTACATTAAAATCGTCACTTTTTAACAGAAACCGTTGAAAATAAAACAAAAAATACAAAAGGGCCACTAAAGAGCACGCGTACTTATCAAGATCTAATAAGGGGAGCCCGTAGGGTCACCGACGTAACGTCTTTTGGTCCCAAGACGAGTTCCTTGCAGACCGTCGAACAAGCGGGCCGGGCGCACGCCACCCCTACACTCCCGCCAAAACAACATTCAAATTCAAAATCGTTCCAATTCCAAAGTGCCTTGTTGTGATAATTCCCTTTACTATAATTCAAATTAAGAAAAATAAATGTGAATGAAAATAAATAGTTCCTTGATTTCAAAATAAGAATAGTTTAGTTTTTAATTTTTACTTCTTTCTACATAGCTAATTAATGGTGCTTTTAATAGTTTGTTATTTTTGTGCAATATTCTGTGTGTTACAAGAAAATTAATAGTCTGATCTGGTGCCTTTGTTTATTTGTGATATTTTTCCATCACTGGGATTTGCTAATAATTAGGTAAGTCTTTTATCTCTTTTTTTTAATTACCTACATTAGAAAATATCTATGGCTAGTTACCAAGTTTAGAGCGCATAGTTAAAAATGCGAATGCGATAGTAGTTCTTAATGCGGTGTAATAAGAGATAGCAGCACTGCAATTTAGAGATGACGTATGATTTTGTTTTTTTTTTTATTTAAAGATTTCCTATTTTAATAACAGTTTAATAACATTTTAATAACAGGTTTAGTGTAGGTATTCTAAGGTCACTGAATTGGCTTAATGGTCGCAAAAACTACTGGTCAGTTAATATTAACATATTAACAGCCTAATTTTGTCGAAGATGTAGGTACACAAACTATGACATTCTCAGCTGACGCAACAGGAAACGAGGTTCATCATCAATAGACAAAAGAGTTTTTAACAGATTTTTCATTTTCCTTATCATTTTGACACATTAGAACAAAAATAAGAAGTACAATTTTACTAATTCTAAACACTGGCAACATTAACGGGCCTAGTTGTTTAGCAGCTTTTAAATTTCGATTGTCAGTAAACACGTAAATAAAATCATTTTAACTTTTTAACCGAAGTTGGCTTCGTGATTGATAATAAAAAAAAAACTTAATAAAATTTTCAACCAAAAATTAACCGCTTTAAAATTTTCGCCCGAAATAATAAACAGTTCATTCTTTCATTTATTTTTTCCCAGATCAGATGAAAATAATATGGCGATTAAAATATATTCATTGACTAATTACGTAACGGGATTTAATTTTATTGTTACTTTCGCACCGTTTCCTTTTTATCATGGCATCTGTGTATTTTTGACATTGAAAAAATATTATTGTGCTATGATTGTCTGTATTATGGATGGATACTAAGATTCTTATGAGACTAACACCCGGTTTCCGAAAGGCCGATCAATAATAAAATCAATTTAACCTCTTGTCAAGTCATCTGATTGGTTGACTGAATTATCAACAACCAATCAGTTGACTTGACAAGAGATTTGACACCTAGTTAGTTGATTTTAACATTGATCGGCCTTTCAGAAACCGGGCATTAGAATTCAGGTTAGCTAGTTATTAATGAGGATGAACTATATTTTACTTACGGGACCCGTATAACGCAATTTTCAACTTATGAGACATGATTGTCGTCTTACTTATCAGTAAAAAAACTAAACTTGACGGCAAAACAAAGCAAACGCGAAGAGAAAAAGACTCTTATGCCCTTATAGTCGTGCATACGTCACATTCCAACCGCGATGTCACAATTGCTATCAGCAACCACCAGATACGTAATTGGGGCGATGAGGGCGCGGGAAACGCGAAAAAACACGTTATTTTTAAACGTTAAACGAAATAAAAAAGTAATGAGTTATTGATTCGAGTGAGGTCATTGGCTGGCCTTGGCATTCAAACACACCGTATTACAGTAGCTTCTGTGTCAAGGCTGATTTTATTTATGCACTCATTGAACTTTTCCTTTTTTTAAGTACGATACTTTATTTTTAAACTGATTTTTCATTGATGATAATTTTTTCGTTGTCGTTCCGTTTTAACATAACGTTGAGCGTTTGTGTTGTCAATGCCTAATGTCAGGATTAGTTTTTGAATGTTTCGTTTCGTTGCTATCGTTGTAAAAACTAATAATGTCAGTTGTCTATGACGTTTCTATTACTGAATTTGGCTGCTTAAATAAATATTATTAGAATTAGAATTTCGAAATATTTTTAACGAAATTCATCGTCATTGGCTATTTACCTCGAGAGATTTACTGCTAAACATAAACTTTTCCAAACGCCCAAACTGTTGCTCAAAGAAATTAAATCAGAAATGAGTACTAATAAGAAGGTTCAAGCCAAGAGTGTCAACAACTCTTTGTGTGACCCACAAATTGTTGTTCCGGGTTTGGGTGTCATGTGCATGTGAAATTGTATGTTTGTAACCGCACCCACGACAAAGGAGAAAATCCTAATGTGGGGCAACGTTTTCTTTGAACTATAAAGAGTTGGGCAGGGAAGATATTACATGCTTAGTATGCTGAGATTGTAACAAAATGAACTTTATGCTACTGTGATAAAGGTACGTCAGCTGTCTAACTAAACGACGAAGCCAGGGGCTCCCTAGAACCAGAACGAGACCCGAGACGAAAGGAACCATCAGACCACCAGAGGTGGGACCCATGAAGGACAATATACAGCCTGAAGCAGAAGGAATGGAGAGGTTTTCAGTCAGTAAAGATCTAACAATCTCGCCCCACATAGGGCGGGAAAACATATCGGAATTTTCTCCTACGAAAAAGTTGTTCCGTTAAGATAGTTTTATCTATACTGCTATATACTAATATAATAGAGAGGTAAAATTGGTAATTTGTAAGTTTGTATGTAGTTGGTAATCTTTGGAATCACTGGTTGGATTTCCAAAATCTTTCACTAGAAGAGAGCTACTATGTTCCTGAGTGATATAGGCTATAAAACGTCACGCTCAAATGGCGCCTGTAAAAGAGTAGCTAGTATACATAGTATAAAGAGGTAAAATTTGTAAATTTGTATATTGAAAAGGTAATGGTTGACCACTGGTCGGATTTACATAATTATTTTACTGATAGCTTTAAAGTTCCTGTATGCCATAGGCTATAAAACATTACGCTACGACTTAAAGGAGCCGAGCAGCGAGAGTAGCTAGTTCCTGATAAAAATACTATCGTCATCACTTACATAGAGTTATTTAAAGATTTGAAAGTTATTGATGTGAATATCAAGTATATGTCATACTTATTGATCGAAAGATTTTCACAACCCATCTTCATTTCTCAATCGACCTTCCAATAAGTACTCGTATAATTGGCTGCAAATCTTAGCAATTCAATTAGCTCCAAGACACATTTGATTTAAATTTTAATCAGAGAAGCTGTAATGTATGTCCAATTGTCCAAACTGACCGAAGGGATCGCAAGAAACAGACTAAATTGTCCTCTAGATTTACGGTTCGTGAACGTGTTAACCAAATTGAAAGTTGGCAATAAATTCTGTTGGGCGGTCAGTTACACCATTGTAATGTATTGAGACTTGAGATTTGAATTGAGAATGATTTCGAATTTTGAATTTTCCGTCTGTGGATTGTTCTGGATTTTTTTAAGAAGTGCGTTGTTTAGTGATTTGGATTTGAATTCTGAAAATGGAAGTGAAATATTTTTCTTTTTTTTTAATTTATCCGAAAAGTTTTTATTACCTATATCTGAAGTCGATAATTGTTGATGCTTTGGTGAACATGTTTTGTTCGTTTTTGTATTGGATTTTGATACGTAGTCTTTGTAGTTAGTAAATAAATATTGTAATTTATCTATTCGATATTGCATCGACATACCCTCTAAAGGGGGGACACTCAAACAATAAGGAGTATCTGATAATATATAAAAATCATCAGTATCATTAAAACCCACAAATGCTTAAGACGAATTGATATTACGTAAGTATATCAATTTCTTTTGTTATAAAAAAATAATGGCGTAAGCGGTCAAAACGAATGTCGATAAACAAATGTCCTCTGCGAGACGGTACCTGCTTAGTGCTTAGGTAAATAATGACAAAGCCTAGATTCTTAAAAAAAAACAACTAATGTCAATCGACAAGATGATTGCGTCCTGTTACTAATAGGGTGCATTGGTAGAGCTCTTATAACAACGCAGTAAAGTCTAATTTCGTGTGTCTATTGTGTACTTCTATACCCATTATAAATTGACTTAACATTGCCTAGAGCGGCAAAGTGATTGGAGATCAGATTAGACTGGGTAGTCAATATAGGTAGTATACTTAAACACCACTATACCAAGAACTAACATTTTATAGAGTTACTAGATAATTAGAGGTCAGATAAGGCTGGTGGTGTAGTACGATGTGCTGTCGTGGTCATTATCAATCATGGCAGCCATTTTAATACCAAATCCATTAGTGTAATCTTCAGTCACTTGCAATAATCCAAATATTAGACAATGTATGTCTATAGTTCATAGGAAAATCACATTTTACAGGGTTGAATTTGTTAGTTGAGGTCCGCCCAAGCTAATATGAACTTTAACTATGAAGGAATAGGATTCAAAATTGGGTTCTTGAATGTTAATCTTTTTGACGTCATAGTTAAGACAATGTGATATCTAGATGAGTACCTACATGAAAATAATATGACGTCATTATAATCTATGCGTATCTAAGTACTACTATATTATTTTTATATATAATAATATTTGTGTTATTGATTTGAAATTGAATTAGGTAAGACACTCTGGAAAATTACAGTACTTTTATAGTATCTAGGTAGAAGTTTTTATCAATATAATAAAACTCACACTGCATCTTCCTATTGGATACAAAAAAAAAAATCATCAGTCTATTTCCGCCCAGGGTGAGGCGAGAGGGAGTGTCAGATTATTTCCGCCCAGGGTGAGGCGAGAGGGAGTGTCAGATTACTGACTAAAAACACCCCCGTTCCTTCTCCTGCTCTAGGCCGAGACCGCAGAACCTCATTGCTCTTACCCCGCAACCCCAGCTAACCATCAGCCCCATAGGGGCCGTCTGTGGTGGTCTATTGGCTCTTTGAGGCGCGCGTGGTACGCTACGCGCCGTACGTTCGGGTCTGATTCTGGTCGGGCGGCGAGCTACCATTGCTCGCAGTCCACAACCCCGCGATTAAAGTGGCCGAAGATCATCTCTCGACCTGGGACATCTCTATTATAACCTATAGTATCTAAAGATCTTTAAAAAGTGTTTTTATTTATGGTAAGGTATTAATAGAAAGGTATTTTCGTAAGCCCATTGTTAAGATTACATGAAAATGTATAATGTACCTACATACATACCTACTTATTTATTTCCATCGATATGAAAAGCGTTGAATCTTAAAGTACCACAATCCTTTACAAAGTTCTTTTATAAAACTTATTTCGGTATAATACGTTCTTTATAAGGGGAAGGTCGAATTGCGAGCGGGTAGCGGGTAAGCGGATAGCGATTTTTGTTAGCTTATTATCGTGGAAGTAGTTTAGTAGACACTATGATTTCGTCCACCGTAAGTAGCGTATGTGACATACTTGCAGACTGTAATCTATCTCTGTGTCAAATTTCAACCAGATTCGTTCAATATTTTATAAACATAAGAGTAACAAATATCCATCCATCCATCCATTCGTCCATACTTAAAAACTTTCATGTAAGTACAAATATTAGTATAGTATATTAGTTTATATTGGTATAAAACAGACAAAGAATAATGTATAGTATATATACTAGCTTTTCCCTGCGACTTCGTTCGCGTGGACCAGTGAGTTCCTGTAGATTTTTAGTTTAAATTTTTTGTTTATCCTATTTAGTACCAAATTTCACACAAATAGGTTCAGTAGTTTAGACGTGAAGAGAAGACATACAGACAGAGTTACTTTCGCATTTTATAATATTAGTTTGGATTGGTTTTATTAAACTATTGAATTTAACTAATAGTCAACAACAGTAGATCGCTCACTGGCAACCGTTACTCTAATCGTCGCTAGCGATATGACCGTAGCTTTATGGGACTTATAAAGGATTACAACCCCTTTTTTATTTCTTATATTGTGCTGCCCTTTAGCTTTCTCAATAAAAATCTTCATAAAACGATTGAGTAGGTGTACATGTACCCATTGCTTTTTGCAGTTCTATCGTGTAAGAATTTTATTAGGTACTTTTTTAACCAATCATTCTGATATTCATATGCAGACTCTCTTTCAGTAGTTCGAAAATGTATTCTGTTCCTAAATAAATTTTTAATAATTATAGTAATTATCTTAGGTTCAGTCTTGAAGAAGAAGACATGATGTGGGAAAGAAAAAACTTCCCTAATGTTAAATTAGGTGAGAATATTTCGTAATAAAAAAGTCGAACAAAACAACCGTGTTATCATTATTTTCAGACAATATTCTCGCAATTCCATTAGCAATCAAATAAAACGGCCACAGCAATAAAAAGCCGTCATTTCGTAATAACATTAACGATATCTTATTACAAACACCCTTTATATTCCCAGGTGTTTAAATAAAACAAGAAATAAAAAGTCAGATTCGTTTCTGTTGAAGTACCTTCGTAGAAACTCGTAAACGAAACTTTAGAATCATCCTGTACATTATAAAGAGTACTATGTTCTAAAACCCGTCACATCAAAACCAAAAGAATATTATCGCAAGGGTAAAATGGAAATTCACACAAAAACCCACCTTACCACACAAAGATATAAAGTACATTTTCCAAAACAAAAATTCGCATGTATGACGTATAACCAAAACAAATGAAAAAGTTTTTATTTATCGCCTCAACACTTCATTCTTTGGCTGTGCATTGTGAAATAGACCTTAACCCCCTAATCAGAAGTCACTTATTGGTATGATATGCAAAATAAGCAGCGATAAAAACGTTCCAAATTCAAAGTTATTCGTAATGCCAAATCGTTAAAAGGTGTGCCAATAAAAAAGAAGTTAGCTTCTTATGGTAACAAGGTGAGGAAAATGGCCCCCGTGGCCGCCATATTGGCAAAATTTTATTCTTTGTTCGACAATTTATACCCTGATATAAACGGACGCTGTTAAAGGGTACCAGTTGAATCTGTTTTGTCATAGCTTTCCATAAAATGTATTCCTATTGAAGCAATCTTCTTGAGATTATCGTTTGTGACTTTTTTACTGTGATTACCTCGAAAGGAAACTTGGCAAATTATGTTTTAATACTTTATTGTTAGATTAATAATCACAGTATCATTGTTGTTGTGTGTGAGAGCCATGCTTCGGCAAGAATGAACCAATTACCACGAATGGAATGAAGCAAGTCTTACGCTGTGTTTCGCCGTGTGAGCCAGAGCCCAATCTGCCCCCCCCCCCCCCTCCCCCCCAGTCAACTATCCTCAAATTCCCTATCCTTAATTAATCCCTAATAACCTACAAGAGACCGGGCACTTGTAGTAACTCCTTTGGTATTACGAGTGTCCATGGGCGGCGCTGATTGCTTACCATCAGGTAACGCGTCTGCTAGTTTGCCTACCTAACATTGGCATTGGCCAGAAAATAGACATCTGAAATCCTCACCTTATTATTAGGGGAAATATATAGTTGTTGATATATTGTCAATGTATTCACAGTTTACAAAAGTCAGGGTTGACTAGAATGACTGGACGAGCGGCCCATCTTGGTGCAGAAGAAAGAAAGGGTGGTTTTAAGTCAGTAACAGTCTATCACTCCCTTTAGAAGTAGTATACCAGGTAGGAGTCACCATCGGATGATGTTGCCCTATGAAGTGTGTGAGAGCCAAGCTTCGGCATGAATGGATCTCGTCCGGAGTGATACCACGGCCTTACAGAAAACCGGTGTGAAACAACCACACAGTTGTGTTTCACCGTGTGAGTGAGGTTACTGGTGGCCCAAACCCCCTTAAATACTTATTCGAAAAAGGCCGGCAACGCACTCGCAACTCCTTTAGTGTTGATCTGTACCTTTGCCGTCCTACACATTAAAAAAAAGGAAAAAACAGCCAAGATTTAAAGCAAGTATAACAGCATCAAGTACCTATAAACACTCCAATCTCATCCTAAGACTCTGTATTTTCCCAATAAACTCTCCAAGTCAATCTCGTACTAGTTAAGGAACGCATTGACGACTATTTTACGACGCACTTGACGTAACTGAGGTGGCATTTTATGGTTTTATGACACGAAGGTGACGTTCGCGTTAAGGACAAGTGAACTGCTTTCAGTAGAAACTGAAACTTGAATAAAAATATCTACATTAAATATTTCTATAAGTATTTTTTGGTAAAATCATTGTTGAAACTTTGTCTATGTGATACCGTGGCAAACGATCAGGAATTAGCTGATGGTAAGCAAGAAGCTCTGTTCATAGACACCTGTAATATTGGAGTTTTAAGTGCGTTGCCTTTTGAGGATTTAGGTATAGGTGAGGAATGGGGTAAGGATTGGGCCTCCGGTAACCTTACTCGCATATTATTATGCATAAAATTTTATGCTTGTCTTCTCGTGTGTATTAAGACTAAACTGTTTTTTTTTGGGGGGATCATCGAATATCTGTATCTATATCAGAGTGAAGCAAGAGGGAATGTCGGACTATTATTTACTAAATATTGCGCTTGGACAATACTAAAGGCGTCGTGGTGGCACGGAGGTTAAGGAGCCCGCTTCTCATGCATGAGGGTGTGGGTCCGAAACAAGGCAAGTACCAATGTGACTTTTTCCAAGTTATATGTGCTTTCTATGATTATTTAGACACCACTGACATACGGTGAATGTAAACATGTGAGGAAACCTGGACTTATAATTTCCAATTATAATTTCCAATTATAAGTTTCAAATCGCCAACCTGCATTGAGCAAGCGAGGTGATTAATGCTCTAACCTTCTCCGTATGAGAAGAGGCTTTGATTAGCAGTGGGCACTTAGGCTGATGATGATGATGATGGATACTGGACTCAGTCATGATGAGAACCCCTTTAATGAGTAGGTATACTTACGTTCCTTCGCTTCCATAATTCAAGTCTTAAGTATGAAGAATTAAAGTTCAATTACATTATCCTTAACGGAACTTCCAACAAAATGTGCTGAGAAAAATCTCGAGTAAAAGTAATTTGTATAGAATTAGTAATTTACATGTGAGTTTATGACTTAACGTAGGTACAGTCGACTACAGAAAAAAAGATTTTAAATAAGGAATCGCATTTATAAACTGTCGTGCTTGTTTTTGTTTTTTTTACTAGGATGTCAATAATTAGCTTGGTTAGCAATAAAATTAAAAAATACAATATCATGTCCTTACTTTGAACATATCTGCCATTAAATAAGTATAAATTTGACATTTATAAAAATAAAATTTAAATCAATGAATGAAATGTAATGAATTTAATGAACTTTTACAAAAAAAACATGCGACATATTAGGACTTATAGGATTATAGATTTTAAATTAAATAGTTTTTTTTTGTTTTTGGACGAACGAATCAGTTATTGGTAGCGATTCAATCGTCATACAGATAATTAATCCACGTAAACGACACAAGTAGCAAGTTTTTGTTGCTTACTGTACTTTATTTTTTTTTTTATTGTTGCGTTGTAATAAGATTTTACTTTATGAAGTAACCGAAGATTGAGTTTACGGAGAGGTGACCATAAATACTCTCTGTCTCTTTCATTCAAAGCATTTCGTCTGCAGAAAAGTAATAAATAATTTTTCATTTTTAACGTTATAACTAAAAAATCGCGGGTTATTCAGTAGGGCAGTAGGCTGCGCGACATCGCCGCATCCGCGCACGCTGCTCATGAGGAAGAACCCCTCTGTGGTTCGAAACTAGTAGAGCTTTTCTCAACATATACACGTGAGTAACCCGCGATTATTTAGTTAATTTAGTATGTCTCACGATAGTTATTATAAAAATATTGTTAACGTTATGTTTATATAATTTTGACAGTTTTACGTTAATTTACCGATATTATACTACGGCTATCAAGCGTAAAACATGAATTATGTTTCGTTGTTTTATTTCCAAACCTCCAATCAAACCCCAATTTCGCGCCGTACGATCGGGTCTAGTTCTGGTCGGGTAGTGAGCTAATCTTGCTTACCCACAGACGTTACTGGTTGAGGAGAAACTCTACTAGGTAGGTAGTAGGTTTCAAGTCATATATAAGTAGACGTACATCTCGCCACTAAAAGCCCTTAAACATAATTATTAAAAAAAATGTAGGTTACTAAAATTATACTTTGTAATTGAAATCCTTTTACGTTCATCTTTCTTGGCAAAAACAATACATATTAAAAAAAACTAAAATAATAATAATTTATAGTTTGAATTTAATGATTTTTTGTTTAAAAAGTTGTATAATTTCATTATCTGAAGTAGAAACTATGTACTAGAAACTTTTAGTATTTATTTGATATCAACAATTATTTTGTATAAGTAAGTACTTAATACTTTTTGGTACCCAACATATACCAAAATGTAAACCTTACTGTTTAATAGATACCCAAAAATAGAAATAATTCTTCAAAAAAATATTACAAAAATGTATAGACTGACGCGAGCTGACAAAGCCCACGGTTTTATTAGTGTTCATACTCGTATAAGCGAGATTGCTAATGGTTTGAAAAAAAGTTCACATTTTCCTCCTAGATGAACTGTTACCGATACAAGTAATAGTAGCATAACATGTTAAAATTATTTTCACCATATAATATCTAACATAACGATAGAATTTTAATAATTTATGATCATCTAATCCCATTTTCAGACTCCTAACGCCATCTATTGTAATTAGAGCGGTAACTAAGCATAATGAGGCTTTTTAATAATGCTTAGATTAAAAACTCTAACATAAAAAGCTAATACTTTAAGCTGTTCTTTTAATAAAAAGTACCTATTGGTCGGAGTAATAACAGTAACTGTATTGAACGTGTCAAATGCAAAGGTACTGTATTCAAAACGACAGAGATCCGACGACATGATCAAAACGTCTGTAAAAAACCAATGAAAACGAAAAAGAAACTGCAAACGAAAATGGCCGTTGAATGCCCGGCGAAGTGAACGTTGCACTTTCACGATTAAAAAATAAAATTGAAAAAATAAACGACGCGTTAGAAATGAACCATCGGCTAATAGTTCTTATTGACGCCGAGTTGGCGCTAGTGTGCAAGCTCATTGCTTTGGAACTTTAGTTCTGCTATCCGACGCTGCGATATTATAGCAGCACTGTCGTTATCTAATTAGAATTATTTCGTGTTGGAATTAGTTTAGTTTAATTTTTTAAATACTAATAACATTCGAATTAATATGACATAAATAAAATATATTTTTATTGTTTTTAGGTGTACTATCTAAGCATCTTATTTCATAAAGATTAGATACAATATTATTTTTTATTCGGAGCGTATTTCCAACATCTCTGTACATCACGCTTAAAATGTGCTTCATATACGTTCGCAATGTCGAAAAAAACGGATGACTTTGTTTTTTTTTTTAGTTTTTTATGATATTGACACATATGCCTAAACAAAAAAATAATCGAACGCGCCAATAAAGTATTGAAAAGCGTCGATCACATGATCGGTCGCAGATCGAACCGGGTCAAGCACAACAGGTGAGTCGCGGAGCGCATCAACTAAAAAATAAAATATCGAAATGTGAAAAAATAATAAAAATCAGCAAATATAGTAAATTGAAAAAAGAATAGTTCTGTTACTGTCTGGCGCGTGCGGTTTGTATATGTGCGTCTCTATCGTGAGTGGCGCACACGTGGTTTTCGGTAGTCTCGATTCGGGTGTCCGACCGAGGGTGCGGGTGTGCGGGAAGCCGGAGGACGCGAGGGCCACATCCCGTCGCGGCCCGCGCCGACCGGCTGCGTTGCCCGTAACCTCCGAATGACCTCATTTTTTTTTCACCAATGTAAATATTCGGCTCGTTTTGCCGCATAGTCTATAAGTGGTATTAAGTTCCTTCGCCGCGTTCGAATTTTATTTTTTCTTTAACAGTTAATTAGTGGACGTTCCAAATTGACTTTAGTCGTGTCGAGTACTTTTAATTAGTGTAATTTTTTTCTAGTGAAACGACTCGATTGTCCTGGACTGAATTAATTTAGAAATTATTTTTGAATATTTTCGTTGAGTTATCCGGACGTTTTGGACTGGTTATTATTAAGATATTTGTTGTGGTGTTGATGGCATTTTAGAAATAAGTTTTAATTACGCAAGATTCGTTTTCCTTTCAAGTTGAGGAAAATTTTTTCTGGTCAGCACATCAGGTAAATTGTGAATGAAAATTGTTTTTGTAAATAGTTTGTTTTGTTTATTTTTTCAATTATTGTTTTTATTTTTTGCTATTACATATTTTCTTTTTTCTGTAAAGATCGCACGTTAGTTTTGAAAAAAAAATAACAACAAATGTCGTAATTTTGAAAGTAAAAAAAATATGAATTTGTCTTTGATTCTTTTTCGTTATTGATACAGCTATTCGAAATGTGGAATTTAATTCAAAAACGTCTATGTCAATTAAAGTAAAAATCGGTCTAATTTATGAGCCTCGTAGAAATTCTCTAATCTTTTCCTCGTGATTCAGTTTTTTTTTATTTTTTTAACAGAAAATAAATTAACATTGAAAAAAAACTTTGGATATTAAATTTTTTTTCATTAATAAAATAAAAGATGAAGATCACAAGATTTTTTGTAAGTTGCTATATTTTGATGATGACTAGCTAAAAAATCTGAGCGGATAAATTTTCCGAAAAGAAATATGGACGATTACATCAAGTCGCTTACTTTCGTGTAACATGCAATATTACTTTAATATTAAAAATAAAATAAAATAAATTAATGCATGCGATTATAATTTAAAGAACAACAATCGAAATTCAATTTTAAAAATCTCGCGGTATGTCCAAGTTCATCGACCTCGCGCCGGACCGCTGTCTGATAAAAGAATCATATTAATTCATACTCATTCAGCTGTTTACGGTTTACAACAGAAACGTTCACTTGCGTCGAAAAATAAAAAATACGTTGTAAACGTGACCGTTACGTTTTTTTGTTGTTATTACTACGAAATCGACGTAAATTATTGGCCATCCTTTTTAAATTTCCCGTCAATGAGAACGACATTATTGGTATTTTAAATTGAGAACGTATTTTTTGTTTTAAATCTCGTGAGCGTTGTTTTTTTTCGTCCCGTCGCCTTTTTGTGTTGTTTAAAGAGGTTTTATATTCGTTCTCAGATTTAAAATCTGGTTTAATAGATTAAAATCTATGTGCTATATTTAATGGGTAAGATCAGTTTCATAGCCATAGATTTGTGGTTTAAAATTTTTACTATTTCTTGGTCAATGCGTGGAATTGTTAGAAAAGAATAGAAAAAAAAACGAGTTTTCTTTCACATCACTTTGCTTTGTGATAGAACCCTGCAGCCGATTTATGAACAAGGGTAAGGACGAGACTATTCACAAAACCCGTTTCACCGGCCCGTGATTGAGACGGAGCCGTTTAATATGCTTTTACATCCCATTCTATTCCAAACTCCGTTCTAAGCACTAGGACTTAATCAAAACGAGTATTCATTGTCTTAAAATCGATTGACTATCCGACATACGAGTGTCGAACAAAAAAAGAGCGGTGACGTCACCCGCGCCACCATAATGCATTAAAAAGTACAATCGCTGAATACGTATCTCTCATTGATATTGTCGGGTGCCGATTACCGGAGGATTTTTTGCGAATGATTGAATTTTATTTACAATTAACCCGGCCTCGGCATCGGTGAAAGCGAGAGTGACGATTAAATGCCATTTAAAAATAAAACAGCTCGCCGCCATAACATTGGGATGCCGATAATTTATACGTGTACACGTATAGTTGACCGCTCGGGTTGACCGACCGTCATATCCTAGATAGTGGATTTCTAACTCGTTTGTGCATAGAACTGACGGACTGAGCATTGCATGCAAATAAATGGAAGCTTGTCCAAGCAGTAAGCATAAGTGGCGAACAAATGGATGTTTGAGCGTAGGCGAAGAGGGAACGTCTTAGACGAAAGAAACCGCCCAAACGTAAGTCGCTGGGGGCGCGCGGGCGGCGCGGGCCCGCCTAATTTGTCTTAGGCGGAAAAATCGCGCGGCGATTACAAGTGGCTCGTAACGAAGTCGGGCCCGGGGGTTGCGGGGGAGGGAGCGTCGGGCGCGGGGTGGGGGGCGTGCTGGCTAGGGGTGGCGGCGCGGCCGGCCGCGGATACGTCTCAGTCGTCCGTCTGGAGTCGCGCCGGCCGGCCGGGCCGCGCGGCGTTAATACACGTTCCTCGTGCTCTTGTGATTATAAATTTTAATAATACAAAATTCCAAAAAGTAATAATTAAAAAAAAAATTAACCGCGTCTAATCGAAAATATTTTTAGGCTAAATTCCCTCGACCCTCAATTTTTTGACCTAAACTGTTGGCAGTGGAAAAGTTTTTTGCGAAATTTTTAATATTTACGTCGGTTACATTTGTAAAGAGATTAAAACTTTTGGCCGTTGATGAGAATATTTTTATTTAGAATTTTATTTTTCTTAACTAACGAGCGATCTTGAGTGAGCGATTGATGAGTAAATAATAATTAATGTTAAGCGTTATATTAATATATAAGTAATTGATAATGACTGAGCTGAACTGCTGACTGCTACAAATATTGTCAGTCGTGCTTAGTTTCATGATATTTGGACTACACTTGTGATTTACTCGGACGTACAAACTTTTTGTGATTCATTATCAAGAACTCTTCTCCCGGACCAAGGTGTGATACTGATTACTAATATTTAAATTTAGAACTACGTTTTTTTTTGTGTAGACATTTTTTTCTTTATAGTTTTTTTTCTTTTTTTTTTGTTACAAAAAATTGTAAGTGGCAATCTCAATTGAATAGTACAGAACATAAAATGTATCGAACGAAAATAGTTTTGTATTTTACATTTTCTATTTTATTTTATTTTTTCTAATCTCGCTTCATTTTTCATCGACGTCGTCCGACGGGACGCTCGTCACGTTCATAGATTTGAAGTCATTGTAATTTATTTACAATCTTAAATTACAATTTTTGTTATTTCATAGCCACCGATTTTTATATTTTTGTTATTATTTTTTCGCTTTTTTTTTTGTTTGTAAAATTATTATCCAATGAGAATTTGTAGTTAGACGCTAGTTTATAAGTAGATATTATTATTTTGTTATTTTTGTTGTTTTTTGTTATTTTTTATGTTACCGTTATTATTTTGCTACGCTACTTTTTGTAAACTGATTTTTTTTCTTTATGTTCTTGGTATAATAAAATATGATTTTTTTGTTTTGCTTGTTTCTTTTTTCTTTTGCCTTTACGATGTCTTCAGGTAAGTCAATTGATAATTTTTCATTTTACTATATTAACTATCGATTTTCACGAAAAAGTATTTAAGTAGACTAGCTAAAATATACTAATATTTGAACGTATGTAGGTAAATTATAAACTTTAATCCGTAGCTATGAAATAGATTTCAAAGCATCTTTTTATTTTAAATTACATAAATGTAATTGTTTTTTCCATTGCAAATTGCAAACGTAAAATTGAATGCCCATTACATCTCTCCAATAGTCAAAATATATTCCAATTACAAAATGGTTTGTCACATTCGAAATAAGTACTTCTTGCCAGTACTAACTCACTTTCAGTAAATTGAATCTATTCCACTCGATTAAATCAATTACAATTTCATATTAAGTAAGTGTTATAATTTTATAAATCGCGAGGTAATGAAAATTCAGATCAATCATTAAAAATATTGTTTAGATCCTATTCCTTCCTAGTCATCAGCATTTTAACGCGAACTAGTTTATTCCCCTCAAAAATACAGATTCTTAGTAAAAATAATCATGTCAACATACTCTTTAATGCATTGACAAATTTGAAAGAATAATAACCAGTTCAGTTTAGAAAATAACATAGATATTAGCCAACCTGTCTTAGCACGGGTAAAATTCCCAACTATTTAATAGATGTTATTAGACATATTTAAACCTTCCTCTTCAATCACTCTGTCTATTATAAAAACCGCATCAAAATCCGTTGCGTAGTTTTAAAGATTTAAGCATACACAGTGATATAGGGACAGAGAAAGCGACCTTATTTTATACCATGTAGATGATGCGTGTATGAAATAAAATATTCACTTAATACGGGTAGTTATTTTTCCATGATAATAACAAACAGCTATGGTTGAATTTCAGTCCAATGTTTATTTGACCTGTTTCTTTCTGTCACCATTAAATTGACAGACGTTTTTCATTACTTTAATAAATAAATTGTTTTGCGTTGATTGGACAATATTATATTAGAGTTACTGGGAAAAGATAGGACTGGGACGCAAAAACTGAGAAGTATTATAAAAAATTAGCAAGCCTATAACACTATTTTTAATATATAAAACTGGCAGAAGAAATTATGGGCCATAAGCCGTTTGGTGCGTCCTGATGGCTAAGTCAATCTTTGATAAATAAATATGAATTACTGTTTACTAGAAACATTAGAATAAGAAATTACAAAAACTTTTGTATGGATCTCTGAATTAAAGAATGTAAAGTAATTTATACCAAGCAGTGAGTGAACCTGGGCTTATTTCGTTTTTTCTCATAGTATTATGATGATGAATTTAATAAAATTACTTACTGCAGCATCATCAATAATCACTTCAATAAAATGAAATTTCGATCAGATGGGACGTATTTTGAAATAGATAGGTATAACGCTATCGGGAAACTACATACTACTAAAATACATATCTAGTAGTTCGTTATATTAAACAAATCACTTCTAGTCTGCATATTTTACCTGTACCTACCTAGTTAAAAAATAATTTTTTCTCTCGTTTTTAATCTTTAAAAGCAATGACATTAGTTGGAGACAGCGAGTGTGCTTTTTGGCGTAACAAAAAGATTTATAAGTATGTCTGTTTGGAGTAGTTTTTCATAAAATTTATTTTATTTAGTCGATGATGATAGCACCTGTATCTATTTTAGAAAGTAAGTACTTAAAATTATATTTGTAAAGGAATAATTTCTCCCCGGTCTAGATATGAGCGTCTATCATAACGCTTGCTCAATGTGGATTGGCGATTTCAAAGTTAGGTATCTGGGCAACACTGCCACTGATCACTTACAATCATGTGATGGGGCTGCTCGTTTGTTTCCTATTCCATAAAAAATATAAGTTTAAATGTTTTCGCAAAATGTTATCCTGCACAGTCTCGCGGGATTTAACGCTAGTGATTAGATTTAAAATGTATTCCCTTGACTGGAGTCTAGTCTTTATACGGGGATCAATAAACTTACAGTACTCCTCATTTCTGATAGTTGTTTCCTAACTACTTTTGGTAAAAGAAGCTTAACAATAGACGCATTTTTAAGCTCTGTATCCTATCTGATTAATGGTTAAATCTAAAAGTAAACTTTGTATACTCCAAATATTTAAATCTAAACCTTCAATTACGATTTTCTCAAATTTGAGAATGTACTTTATCCGTTCCATGTGTTACGACTCTGGCTGAAATTCACTAGATATACATAGTAGTAGTACCTAAAGTATGAAGTAATTTCAATAAACCGGATCTCCATTAAAATAGAATTTACCGTACTCAGAGACGTTTAATGTTAACTTAAACTTTTATTATAAACTCATTCTTTAGGACTGAGATAAGTTACGCCACTAAAGTCACATACGGTAGCGGAGGATTTCTCTTCAATAGTTGTCTGTTGATGGCTTTATAACAGTCAGTACGGGCGGCGTTGCGATAAATATGAACGTATTTACATTTATATCATAAGGATTTTGAAAGATATTTCTAACACTTTATCATCATTTACCACCATCATTTTACCGTAATGCCGGTTTCTTCGGTCCGAAGTCTACTTTCTGGCTTTTTTCTGTCTACTACACCCGGTCCTACACAAAATATTTCTTTTATATTACTATAAAATAGTTAGAAACCACTATAAAAGAACAAAGCACTGCTAAAAACAATCTCAGCTTAGAATTTGAGAGATATCTACTATGACTTTCTATTGGGTATTATTTTCGAACTCGTCGTTATAAAATCTTTATTTTTTATATTCTTTCCATAGACGAAATTTCAATTACTATCACATTGTCAAAATATATAGCGACACCTACCGCAGGAGATGTGAACTAATTTGTAATGTGGCTGTACTATACCAAGGCAAAACTGAGTTCAGAAGTGCACACGTAAAATCAGAGATGGCGTTGCGGGTGCGACGCGGGCGCAAGCAGCCGGTCTAGATTATTTTGTGTAGATGGCGCTAGTTGCATTACTTAGCAAGAAGGTCATTCTTTCATTTCATTAAAATATTTTTGGATATTGAAAGTAATTTTATTCGTTTATAAATACTCCTATTAAAACAATTACCAAGGAATAAAATAAGACTTATCACTTTTAACGTAGTCTAATTTTAAAACACATTCCACATTAGTTTTAAATTATTGAATTTAGACTACACATACTACACACATTCAAAGCTCTAATATTATGAAAATCAGCCAAAGTAAATAAATCAACAAAAATCCCACTACACATTACTGACAAGTACCTACCATAGACAACAGATGGCAGCACATTATCGTTTTAAGAAAGAGCACAGCGCCATCTGTAACTCAAATAAGTAAATGCATATAGTTCACAGAGTGCGTAATAGATGGCGTTTAAAGCACACATTATAATATGGTTACGGTTACCGATAAGATAGGTTTTAATAAGTATGTTTTTGATAATAGATATAAAAACTTAACCTTACTAACATGAATAATGGGAAAGTATGTTTGTTTGGCTGTCATTTCAATTTGAATCTGGATAATTACATGGGCTTTCATACAGGCAAAGCTACATGCTTAAATTTCATGATCATCATCATCAACCTATAAGTGCCCAGTGCTGAGCAAAGCTCTCTTCTCATACGGAGAAGGTTAGAGCATTAATCACCACGCTTGCTCAATGCGGGTTGGCGATTTCAAACTTATAATTAGAAATTATAAGGCCAGGTTTCCTGACGATGTATCTTCACCGTATATCAGTGGTGTTTACAAAATCATAGAAAGTACATATAACTCGAAAAAAGTCACATTGGTACTTGCAAAGGTTTCGAACCCATGCATGAGAAGCGGGCTCCTTAACCTACGGGCCACCACGACAGTTGACAAAGATATCTTTGTAACCAATACGCCATAGAAACACATTCCGGGATCGCTGATGTAAGCGCTTGAGCAGGACAAAGAACGGGGAGAGTTTAGTCCGTATGAATCTAACACTATATTTCGCTTCAGGGCAGGAGAACTCATTGGACGAGATTAATAACCCTTAAATACTAGTGTACGTTGAACACAACATAACCAATAGACACATTTTATTCTATAATACTAAATACTAAATAATACTAAATAGAATATATCTTCGTCTCCTATGCTACAGATCCTTACTAAAATGATAATGTCACCTTGATGTGGTAAAAACAAAAGAAGAAATGAAAAAAAAAACAGTTATTCATACGAAGAGTAGGTACCTATTATACGACATTACTGCAGTGTGCAAAACAAATAACTTTCTTATCTCTCAAATAAATACACACGTGTAAACATAGGTACATGACTCGAATAAATAAAATTGTTTCCTTAAACATACAACTAATAATATAAACGCAAAAGTTTGTAGGTATCGATGTACTCTTTCACGTGAAAACTACTGAACGGATTTGAATGAAATTCGGTACAGAAATCGATTATAGTCTGGAATACAATGAAGGATATTTTTTATCCTAAACGAAGCCGCTAGCAGAAGCAAGCTAGTATTTAAATAATCTAATAATAGAGGTAGATAATACAGAATCGTATTGTTTATTACTTTAAAAAGATACCAAACACACAAGTATTTTTTCTTTTTTTATTGAGACAAAAACTTTACGATATCTTGATTTGATCGTATGAGCTCATTACATTTTATAATAAACGGTGACGTAGCGAACTCCGACTTCTAAATTTAAATTCATTTTATTCAAATATCGTTTTCTTATTGGACAAACCAAAAAGATTTCTTATTTTCTTACCCTGTTTTACTCTTATTTAATTTTATATTTGATATACACGTCAAGTCAACGAAAACCAATGTTAGGTAGGCGTGTGACACGAATAGGTGTGGTCTAAGTAAGTTCTAAGAAAGTGGGCGGGGCAAGACGTGGGCGGTGCTTGTATGCTATTGGCTGAGACGTATCGTAAAATACCTATCGAATTGTCTTTTGCTTTGTTCGAACTTGTAACTATATAATATAAAGTCTGCTGTGTCGTAAATAATGTTTTTTGTTCATGTATTAATATATATTATTATGTAATTATATATATTTAATAAATTAAAGACTCACCCCGTCACGGCTCGATTTTTCAATCACACAATAACATCGCGACGTGGGTATACGGATCCACGGACAAATGAGCGCTGAACCGCGCAGCAGTATGTAACCGACGCGACACCCTGATTACCCACAACTTCTGAGTTTACTACTGCGATTTCATGGTGTTTTTATATTGCAAATACCCCACGGTACATTTCAATTATAATATCCTCATATTACAAAATGTTTTTTTTTTTTCCTAGTTTGTTTTTGATATATTCTGGTATTATTTTTTCATGTTTCTTTTCTTCATTTGAACTTGATCTTTGCTCTTATAATTTATATTTAATTTAATTTCTTTCTTATATTATAATCTGAACGTACTCGTTATGCGTTGCTTTCGTCCGTGCGTCACTGCAGGGGTGCCAACTGAAAATCAGTGTTGGGTGCTCAGTGTGCCCAGCTTTTTGCTGAGTTGGCGACCCGTTCGGTTTAGACATGTCTGCCAACCCTGTAGAACACTGTCAACACTGTGTGTTCTGCTGTCTGCCAAAACTGTATATTTAGCGTATTTTTGTTTTTTTTTTGTCTTTTTTACCTTTTTATTGTTTTTTGTGTTGTATTTTTGTTTTTTTTTTCTGGCTTTCATGTCTGATGCCGAATAAATGTATTTTCTTTCTTTCTTTCTTTCTTTCTATATATATGTCAAAATATATTTATTTATCTTAATATTTGTAAATACACGTAGAATTGAGTAATAAAATAATCAAAATTAATCCTTGTATTTTTCAAACATTCGTAGGTAGCTAGCTACATTAGTTATTATTTCATTTTAAAATGTCTACTTAAATCTTTCAAATTACTACAATCCGGCAACACACTCCTAACTCCTTGGTGATACGGATGTCCACGGGCAACGCCAATTGCTTAACATCAGGTCAGCAATCGGCGGATAAGGTCAGGTCTGTTCGTTCGCTGACAAATCGCATTAAAACCAAGTTTAAAAAAAATATATTCAAAAACCATCAACATGGACAATATCATCGATAATACTTGCAAAAATATCTTAAATGACCCACATTTCTGTTGAACCACCAAAATTTCACCCCACCTCTTCAGTGCGTAGTACCAGGGCAGCATAAGAAGTAAGGCGTGGGTGCGCAAGGAAACATACGGGGGGCGTACACAAGACGCTAAGAGGCGGGGCCTAAGTTAACACCAACTTTGTAACGTCTTAGGAATTCCGACGAATGAGGTTTAAGTGGCTACGAGATAAGGCTACGACGTAGCATCGTAGACAATTTTCGTAGCATCGTCTACGAAAGATGTTGCTTACGTAGCAGTTTTATTTATACCTATATTCTTTTACTTTATGAATTCCTGGTACTTTTATAATGCACTACGTTCTTAGTAAATGACTCAAACAATATCTATAACTGAATATGAGTTTTCGAAACTTATTTTCCTTTAACAAAATCCGCAAAATTTTCCTTTTAATTTATGAATTTACTAAGTTATATCACCTTTTCTGTTTCAGACTTCTTTACCATCTCCAAGCAAAACATCCAATACTTTGGGTGACATCTTTAGCCATATTTTAGGTAAGTAACCTGCAATAGGTACTAATTTTATGTAGAAATGAATATTTTAAAATGTATCTCACTCAAGTAAAGTGTTCTTCCACGAAACAAATAACGCCACTAACAAAATTAAAACGTCAAGCGTAGAATCATTACTTAGACCGCCATCTTTTAAAGCGTCATCCAGAAAGGCAGAATGGGCGCGACCCTTGACGTTTTAAAAAAAAGAAAACTCACGCATCGCATTCTATTGTACGTTACACGAAGGTGGATCTCATTAGAGAAACATTCCCGATCTGATGGCGCGAATCTTGGAATCATTACGTGGAACGGAGCGATGTCGCGGACATATTTTATTTATGCTTGTAAAAATTATTCGCGCGCTTTTTTCCCTCCCTTTTGTAAGTGGGTCATGTGTTGTTAAGAAAAAGATTTTTGTTGTAAAACAAATATTAATGTAGATACAGTTTTTTGTAAGACTTAAAAACATTTTTTTAATTGTATTGATAAGACTGTTTACTTCAGAATACACCTATTTAGACCAGGATAATACACTAACAACTTATTAATTTTTGACGTGACATGGCAAATATCGGTATAGAAACCTATTGATTTAAAACAAACACGTCTAGAAAACAGGTTATCTCAAGGAAACCCCTAGCAATACCAAAATTACATTCAACACTACAGAAAAATCTTTATCAACAAAAAAAGGTAGAAAAAAATAAAATACCACTACAAGAACGAACCACGAATAATTCCACAGAGTCTAAACGTTCAAAAACCAGAAAAGAGGTTCTCCATTAAGACCAGAGAGATCCGCAGTACTTAAGATAGCGGCAAAGTGTTATGGTGTTACGCCAGTCGGTAAAGGAGGTATTACGCAGTAGAGGTTCTTCATTAAGGTTTTATTGCGAGGAAAAAAGACGCGACGGGATATCGCACTCGCTAAAGGAATTGTGACAGACTTGAGGTAGAATTTATAGTCCAGTTTTACACTGGCATTATGCTTGTATATGTAGCATTAAGATTTTTATTCTGAACCAGGATAGAAGTGTTAAGCTATCACCATTTGACTAAAATCGAACATTAAGTAAAATGATTATACACCCCGGACCACCACACATGAAAAGGGACCGAAACACTTTCTTTGGTTTATCGGTTTAGTAATTAACTAAATGTAAACAACCTTGGCATGTCTTTTTATCAGAAAATTTTACTATCTATTAAATGTTTTCAGTATTTACCTAAATCGATGTTAGATAATAAACTACATTTAAATAATCTTTGTATGTATTATAAAAAACCTCTTTAATATAAAAATACATACTAAGCCTGTTAACTTAAAAAAAAATTAAATAAATACAAAAAACTACTAAGGAATCATATCCGTAACCAATATTCTTAACACAATAATATTATACGACTTCTTAACATTTGTCTGCCTCACTGCTGTGGTACCCTCTGTTTATTTATAGTGAAGCCAAAGCGCTGTAATTTAGCTATAAGTTAATATTGTTAATCTCATTTTAAGTGAACCATTGTTCTTATGAGAAATAAAGTTCTTTAAACCTAACTTTTAGTCAATCACCTAAACTGATAGACCGTAGTTCCTACATAGCTTAAAGAGAAAATTAAAATATTCTACGACAATTTAAAATAACACAAACTATTCAAGATATTTGTGTAAGGGCGCGTTCACGCATGAGGTTGCGTTTCTGCGACAAAAGACGGCGCGACACCACAATGAAGTAAGTTGCCGCCAGTCGCAAATTGCTCGCGAGACGCGTCGCAAATTGAATGCCGAGGTGTGATGTAGAAAACATACGGGGGTGAAATAGATGCAGGCACGTCTGTCTTACAGTTATTTAAGATTATGCTTTGAAAGAAAAGGTATAGGAATACTTTTTTATACTTTCGAAAAATTGTTAGATGTCGTATTTGTAACTCTTGTTTTTACAATAAGCTTATGAAAACCACAGTGTACAATGTTTAACAATTAAAATATATATATATATACATATATATATATATATATATATATATATATATATGTGATATCCATTTAGCCATTTAGCCCTACTTAACATGTTTTTTTTATAAATTAAAGAACCAAAAACCGATTTATAAGTCGAATGCGCGACTCGCAAGCTGCTTATGAACAAGAGTCCCGTTGTGACTTAAAACTAGTAGGTAGAGCTTTTTCACGTGAATAAGTCGTTATTTCAACTAATCAAAAACCGGAGAAAAAATTGTTAGAAAGAAAGGTTGCTAAGCCTCAACATACTGCGAAGTAAGTCTTAAATACACTATTAAATTCTCAACAGGGACCGTTCTAACTTCATCCCCGTATAATTCTTACAAGTATGAGCCCACATTTACACGGTAACTTGGGTGCCAACGATTCACGCGCCAACACCCGCGTATAGAGAATACGCTCAAGAATTTTAAAGTTTTCGCATTAAGGCAAACGATGAGAAAAAGTAATTAAACCTTCTTTAGAAGTGTAATTAACGGCTTTTTTTTTTTTTTTTTTTTTTTTGTGAGGGGAAAATCATCAAATGACTTCTCCCGCCCAGGGCCGGGCAGGAGGGAGTGTCAGACTCTTACTGACTAAAAACCCCCCTGTTCCTTCTCCTGCTCTGTGCCGAGGTCGCGGTACCTCATTGCGCTTACCCCGCAACCCCGGCTGAACATCAGCCCTTTAGGGCCCCGTCTGTGGTGGTCTATTGGCTCTTTGAGGCGCGCGCGGAACGCTACGCGCCGTACGCTCGGGCCTGGTTCTGGTCGGGCGGCGAGCTGCCCTTACTCGCCGACCGCAGGCCCGTACTTACGGTGGCCGGAGATCGTCCCTCGATCCCCGACGCCCGTAGTGTCGCCAGTTGCGGCTGCTGGGGCGTGAGGAGGAGGATTGCTCCCTCACGCGGGCCGCCTCTCTCTTTGCGAGCATGACTGCTTCACAAAAGGAGGAGACGGCGTCCCAGTTCCTCTCACTCCGCACCATGGCCTCGACTAAGGCCGGGCGCGAGAGGTCGCCGCCGCCGATCACTTCCCTGAGGATACGGCGGTGCTCAGCCCAGGCAGGGCATACCGCTACCGTATGCTCCACCGTATCCTCTAGGTGGTCCTCACAATGACGACACTCGGGCGTTTCCTCCCGCTGAATCCGAAACAGGAACCTACCGAAGCTGCCGTGCCCGGTAAGCACCTGCGTCAGACGGAAGGTGAGAACGCCGTGGCGTCTCTCAAGCCACTCCTCAAAGAGGGGTCTTACCGCTGCTATGGTAGCGTGCCCGGCCCTCGGTTGCGACAGTCGTTGTCTCCACTCTGCCATGAGATCTCGCCGGAGCTCATTCCGCCACGCACTAATTTGGCGCGGCAGAGGATCTTCGCCCCGGCGACGCGCGTCTGCGCGCAATCTGTAGACGCGCGCGAGCGCCTTCGCTTCTAGATCCCACGGCGGTGATCCGGCAAGGAGGTTCGCCGCCTCCCCGGAGATCGTGCGATACCCGCGGATTACTCGTATAGCCATGACCCTCTGTGACGCGACCAGCGTACGAGCCGGCCGCCGCTTCAAGTCCGGCGCCCACACAGGGGCACCGTAGAGGGCCATGGATCGCACAATCCCCATATACAACCTCCGGCAGGAGGCGTTTGGCCCCCCGAGGTTGGGAAGGAGCCGCTTGAGCGCGGCCCCAGACCGTTCCAACTTAGGGGCCAAACGACGAAAATGCTCCGTGAAGTTCCATCGGCTGTCGAGGACGAGACCCAGGTACTTCATCGCCGACTCGACGCCGATGGTAACTCCTCCTGCCGTTACTTGGGACCCACCTGGAGGTGGCGCGCTCCGACGGCCATAGAAGCACATGGCCTCGGACTTGTGGAGCGCCACCTCGAGTCCCAACTGCCGGATCCTTGCAACGACTGTCGCAACCGCTTGTGACATCAGGTCGGCCGCCGCCTGATGCGACCTCCCGTTCGCCAGCACCAGCGTGTCGTCAGCATAACAGACAATGCTGACGCCGCTCGGGAGGTCGGTGCGTAGCACCCAATCGTACCCGATGTTCCACAGGAGAGGTCCCAGGACCGATCCCTGTGGGACACCGCGCGACACCTCTCGCCGATTCCACACGCCCCGGTGACCGGGGTAGATGACGCATCTGTCCGTCAAGTAAGCCTCGACTACACGACGGAGATAGGCAGGCACCCGGTGATACCGGAGTGCCTCCAAAATGCAGCTCCAGGGCAGCGAGTTAAAGGCGTTGGCGATGTCCAGAGACACCGCCACGACGACTCGCCTCCCGGCCAACGCTGTCCCCGTCGTGAGGTCCCTCACGCGCATGATGGCGTCCACCGTGGAGCGCCCTCTGCGGAAGCCGAACTGGCCGTCCGCTAAATCCGGCCCCCTTCCAGACAGGTGCCCGACGAGGCGGTCTGAGATTATCCTCTCGAATTAACGGCTTTGTTTGATAGTTTAGTAGTTCACTATTGTTAGTAGGTTTTAATCACTTGAACGTGACGATAAAGAATTTATTTTGATTGATTAATTGTGATATTTAGTTTTAGACCTAAGTCCAAGTGGTATAAGACGTAAGGTAGTATCACAAACTTCAACATTATTCATAATTTAACTTAAAACAATTGAAAATATGTGTTTTTTTTGTAAATGTGACACGTTTAATTCCAAAAAAAACTAACTTTTTATAAATATGCAGCTAATTTCCTAATTCATATTCCAATTAATTCTATTCCTAAATTAATTCGTCTACCATAAGACACAAACAGAAAAAGACTATCAAAATACCAAGTACATATACATACCTACATACGTATAATTATGTTACATTAAGTAAACATACACCTACATAATAAACAAATATATACTACATAACAATCTTAAAATAACCATGAAAAAATAAATTTATTGTATTACGATAAAAATCACACCAAAGACAAAATCTTTACAAAAAAAAAAATACTTATACCGTATCGCGTTCTATTGGCGCGCATTCCGTGACGGGCGGCCATTGGCTAAACGCACTTCCGTTTCCTGAAGTCACGCCAATTACTTTTTTAAAGGTTGGTACACCTGTGTATAAGGATGTATGAGTTGTATTAACATAATTGTATGTAATTATATGTTGATGTGTGGGAATGAATAGATACCAGTTGATAAGAATAATTTAATGTATTGTCATTGTTTTAACTTTGATTTAAATATGGTAATTGTTTTTGAAACTCGTTTGAATTTATTCAAAAATGTTATCTGTGCTTGAGGCATTAGGTTCCTAATTCAACGAACGTTGGCAATTTAGCGTTGAACTTTACTATATGATTTTTTATTCCTGAAATGAAAATCCTCATGGAATTTCCTGAGACGGGACACTGGGATGGTTTTTAGTGGGTAAAAAACGTGGGTGGGAAATCGTCCAAAGACCTCTTCCGCTCTGGGTGGGGCAAGAGGGAGTGTCAGACTCTTACTGACTAAAAACCAACCCGTTCCTCATCTCAATAAGAGTCTGAAAATTCATTACACATTTCGCAACTAAGGGAGTGCCAGACCTTCGAGAGTCTACTTTCGATAGAAGATTTGCCAGAAGGAAGTTTTAAAGTGACACAAATTATTTCTATAAGCGTACCTAATCAAGTTTTTACTATCTGATCTCGTTTTTAAATATCAATATCATTACATTACAAAATATCATTTTAAATATCCTTCGGACTCCACACATAGGTATCTAAAATAATTATTTTCATAAAACAGTCTCGAGAAAGTACTAAGACTAACAAATAAAATGTTATTATCGAAAACAAATGGCATACAGAGAAAAATTAATCTCTCAATTTCAATCATTCATAAGTCTTCTTCACCAAAATTTAAAATTTCATTTATGTATTTCTTTACCAAACACGATTTCCCCTAAGTTTAAGTACTACAATACTAAGTTGGACAATAACCCTCAGAAATGCATTAACTTGACCAGGTGTTACTGACAGATGTGACTAAACCGGCGCACGCGCATAGCAACTTGAACATGCAAATAGAACGCATCATTCAAAAAATATGATAATTTTATACAACAAGTGAATAATTTAATTATGATTTATTTTTTAAAGTCAAAAATGTCTTCTTTGAATTAAAATGTAACTAAGTATATGATATTTTACATTTCTTTAACGTTTTAAAAATCAATTAATCTTTGTATCAACTTTTGATGAATTAAAATACATAATGTATACCTTTAAATCTGATTCAGTTTTGATATAGTGTCCTTTACAAAAAAATATTAATCTAAAACAGGCAATTACACATAAAAAGTAGCAATCGAATCTTACTGGTAAAAAACTACTTAAAATAGACCTCAAAAATAAAAATAAAAACTACATAATGAAACAAAACCGCGACAAAAAGTAAACGAAACGAACAAAGACAAGAAACGAAAGTCCTCATTATCTTATTTCTAAATGAGAAAATATCCTCCTTGCTCTCTCAAACATCGAATTGGAAACCAAACACGGAGTTTTAAAAGGGGAATAAAAAAAACATTTTGAGGGGAGTCGCGTGCCAGGTGTGGTCCCATCCACGATATAATAATACTTATTATCACAAACTCCTTATTATTTCTTGTTTTAATTGTCCCCGACTTGGCGTTTGCTCCTTTTGTTCGCTTTTAATGGCGTATTGTTTGTTCTCTCTTTTTAAACGCATGCGCGTGCCCTAAGATTACGTCTCATTGGTCGTTTTGTTTTGTTTTTCTTTTTTGTTCCTTATTCGAATTATTTAATTTGAATTTGGAAGTGTTTCTGTTCACCTCTGTTACTCTTGTGATTTTGGCTTGAATATTTTTTTCTTTTTTGTTGAAATACGAAAATGTAGGTATAGAAAAAATGGCATCATATTGATTTCTAACTCGATCTCATTACAAAACGAAATATATGAAACAGTAGTTTTTAACCTAAATAAAATACTTAATTATTATTTCAACATACACTTTAAAGATTAATTGCTACACATGGTGTTGTTGGAAGATCTTCTCAAGTTTAATTGAAAGGATGCCGCGCTCGCCGCAGATCACGCAAGATTGGGGACCACACATATATTCGGGAGAAACTTGTAATTGATTTTGATGTAAAACTTTTTAGATTAACCTAAAGTACTTCTTAGTCGAATGTTGTTTTAGTACTTGGTATTATACGAAGCACACTTGTAGTGTGATAAACTTGAAATGTGAATTTTAATACAAGCTTAAAAATGGTAGTTACATCAAGAAAGATACTAATATATTAAAAGAAGCGAATGCTGTATAAGTACTTATGTACTTGTATAAGAATTAGAATTAAACCTACAAACAAAATAATGAACTTGAAACTTGAATATAATCCGTATAGGTATTATTAAAAAGGGCAAATCTATTACATTGTATAGCAAACACATTTATTCTACCACTTAAAGATTCTGCAATTACCGGACAAGAAACAACGACAGACACATAAAACACTTAAGTATAAAGAGGAAGCCAATTTAGACAAACATTGAAACAGGAACTCAAAACTCAGCTGTTAGTAATGAGATCTGTATGTCCAAGACAACATCTGTCGGATAACTACTGAGTTACTGAGAGAAATCAAACAATATCTCCGGTCACAGCACTCACTGAGTTAACAGTTAAGTACGTTCAATGGACGTCCCTTAGGCTGACGTACCGTAGACGTCCCTGGGGCAGACGTCCAGCTTCCATCAGTTGTACGAGTGGATGTAAAGAGAAAATGTCATTTTAAGGTTGTTTGTTGTTTCGGAACGATGTGTGTTGTTTTATTTGGTAGTTAGACGCTGGTTACCGTGGCTTTGCTTGGTTTTTTTAAGAGGTGGATAATGATCAATCCTTTTCCCAAAAGGGAGTGTTAGACTCTTACTGACTAGTGACTTACTGACTTACTGACTTCTCCTGCTCCAAGCCAGGTCGCGATACATTACTGTGCTTGCATCAGCAGCTAGACATCATATGTGATTTAAGTACAATAAAATGCATATAATAGATAGATAGCTTATCTAACGCACGTTGAATTACAAACGATTCTAATGGTTTTTTCGCTGCATAGCGTTATGCGGTTTTGTTTCCAACGAAAGGAAAATGTTTTTATGAAAAAAAGTTTTTGTTCCAAATCCGACGTGTGATGCATGACAAGAATTTTAGAATATAATTATTATGTATAAAATATGAAAAGATCATCAAAACAAAAATCTGCCATGATCAAAATTAACCGTATCGTATACCATACCTAATTATAATTTAAAATCATAAGTGACAAGAAATCTTTGTCCCATCTCATTCAAAAGATGTTCTCATGCATAAAAAAGCGATAGTCTTAAAAGAGTGTGAACATCGGGAACTCCTCAGAGGGCCATTGAGTGCCCTTTCAAGCCGTGAGATTGTGTCCCGTCTTAGGGTTGTAAGAAAATCAAGACATTCGCTTTAACATTATTTTAGTTTAATAAAGAAGGAGTGATGGGGATTTAACAGTTAATTAAAGGTATTTATTTTCAATAAATTTAATATGTATCATGATAATTATAAATATTAAAAAAATATTTATTCCGTTTCTATATTAAAATTGTCTTCTTATTCGTTACTTTTACATTCATAATTAATCGTCGAATTTCACAAACAAAATATTGAAAAAAAATCGAATTAAGTAAACAATAACATTTTTCTAAACATGTCAATAATCACAATTATTTTACTTATTGTATTTATAAAAGTCCTTTAATACCGTACCAAAATCGTTGCAGAAAGACTTTAAAAATCTTGATAAATATACTCAAGAACAAGAAAACCCACCATAAAGCCACCCTCTTTACTCCTACAAGCAATAACCCATGAACAACACAAATACCTCAAATTAACAGGTAATGACAACCCTGCGTTTACTTTGCGTGTTCACAACATTTACGATTTTGTTACGTGACACCCCTAACATTTTCTTAACCCTCCGTCTCAAGACGGTGTAAACACCGTTTACCAAAACATACCAAGGTCGGGCCCCAGCATAAGCAGAGCGATTTACAAAACAGCCACAAGCGTAAAGTAAAAAAAATACTGTTAAAACGCAACAATTACCAGCTACTTAATAAGATTAACGAATAAAAAAACGTTTAAAATTAAAACAACCGTCTCCGTAACAGATATTAAGAGAATTCGATTAAAAATAAAAAATGAACGATGAAAAATTATGACACCCAATTATTGTGGACGGTATTTTAATAACGCGTAAAGTATTTAAAAGAGTTGTATAAAAACGTGCGAGGACTTTTTAAAATGTTTACATTTCCACCCCGGTATTATTTACGTGGGACGCTGTAAATATCATTTTTAAAATAATATTTACGACGGCACACGGAGTATATCTTATTTTTCGGTGTCCAACAATATTTGTAGTATGAATGCTTTATGTTGCATTTATTTGATTACATACTTCATTGAATTGCAATATTTCTTCTGAGTTTTTTACTTAGCAAAATTATTAAGATCAACAGCGCATTATTGTTCACTGTTAAACTATACTTCGAATGTTTGACATTTCTTTACATTTGGCAGAGCAGTTTGGAGGTCACATTTATTATAAGATATATAAGTATCAGACAGAAGGCAGCAGTATGCCTATTCTCTAAGTAACGGACATTAATGCGTTTTTTTTTAATATTCAGTGTGATGGCGACAAGGTTTATATCTTTTATAACATCCATTAAATAGTAAAAAAAAGAAATTGTAGCATTGATCCCGTTAGAAGACGGGGCGCTAGTGTTAAATAAAATATTTTCATTTCTTTTACCCCGCTAACACTAGCACCGTACCTTAATACTTAAATGAATGTTTTCTGCATGGGGGAGCGCGTCGTATGCTCCTTGCACTAAAGGCGATCGTCGTGGGGGGGTACTTTGGTGTTTTATCTGATTTGTGAATTACCCCGTTTATTTTTATCACCCTGTATACTAGGTAATTTGTTCCGGTTACGATTAACTTGTTTGTATGATTAATTGGTATAAATAAGTTAAATCAACTGGTGGTTTAGTTAACATTGAACTATAAAATACTGGTTTGTGTTATGTGTGGTGTTAATGCATGCAGGTATAATAAGAATCAACCTTTTATACTAATTTATGAATTTAATTCAAAAGTTGTTTCTGAAACATTTTATAGTCTAGTCTACTTAACATAAAAACTAGCTTTCTTTGTCCCTATGTATGCCTAAATCTGTTAAACTACGCAACGGATTTTGATACAGCTTTTTTTACAGATAGAGTGATTGTAGTGTATGGATTAACATCCATTAAATAGAGGAGAAATTTACCAACATATATATTCAAAATTTCGAAAAAAAAAAATCAATAAACAAACAAATTAAAAAACATAAAAAAAGTTCAACAATCTGTTTAGATAGCTCAAAAGACCACCTTGAGTTGGCTCATCAATTTTTTGTGCAAATGTTTGGTTAAATATTGGCCATGCGTCGCAAACATATGTTCGGCGCGTGCGCATAAAATCGAACACCTTTCCCGACATTTGTGGCGATATATTGGTTGTAAATTTCTTTGTAATAACTTAGAGTGTTACAGATTGTAATTTTTATGGATATTAAACACATGCTCGCTATTCACTAAATAATGAAAAGAAGGTCATTTTTTGAAAGAATTAAAAAGACATTGCATCTTTGTTAGAAAAACACATTTTCTTCAAAATATCCTTCTAAAATACTCTCATAACATGTTCTAGTTATTTTCAAAACCTCAAATCTTCAACAGAAATACCAAACAGATACAAAACCTATCATCCTAAACTATAGAAGTTACCTAAAACATGAAAAATGTTACCAGCCTTCGCATGAAAAGTAATATTTGTTGACAGAACAAACATGAGGCCGGCAACACTGGATGGACATGCGTTTTTTACTTTTTAATAAACATTTCTAGTTTACGCCACTATTCCATAAAGGCTAGTGGTCAAGTTTAAGTGGTGGGGGGCATCGCAATTTCACGGATCGGAATTTCGATAATCATATTCTGTTTTAAGAATTTTCATAAGTTTTGATTTTTCGTAAAATAAAAATATATACTTAACTTATTTTTAAATTGAATACTTTTATCGAAATGTCAAAAATATATTCTTTTTCTTTTTTGATTTGTTTGAAATTCCACTTCTTATTAGTTGACATAATTTGGTTGCGTTAGTAAAAAGTACATTATAAACATTACAACGTTCAGATATCGAGTGAAGAAAATATGTATTTTTATCAGTATTTTATTGAATTAAAATATCAAAACATTTTTTTTCCGAATAAGGAAACTACACAATACTTAAACTTGGTTCAGTAACCCTTTCATAATTATCAATAGTTCTTCAAAATTGATACTTCTTTTAAACACTTAAAAGCAAAAAGCACTTTAAAACCATTTCAAAGACTACTAAATATATTAGGTACTAGCAAATAATATACAGCTAATAGGTACTCTATTCGCGGATTATATTCTCAGAACGAAAGTAAGCAGTACTTGAATAAATTTGAAGTACTACCTAGTATTTGTACACCGGAAGATAATAATAGATACTTAATAGATATAGAATTCACTTCCGGAGAAAGTCGTTATCGATTGGAGGGTGCATCCTCCCAACTTTCTCAAACACCCTCACTCCCTCTCTCAATAAAATTTTAGTTGCAACATCACAACTATAATGATTTTAATCTTAAATTTGATTTATTGATTGTTTTTAATTGGTTTTGTTTAAAAATAGAGATTTTCTTTATGAACTGTTTTATGATAATTTATGCAGCTGAATGATAACTTGTTTAAGGAAGTCAATTACAGTCATATGTTTGTATTTTATTTAATATCATTACTATTTACTTTTACCTACCTAAACGGACCATACAAAAGCATCCACTAAACATCACTAAATACGAAAAAACAAAACAAAAAAAAAACCGAAACATTTCAAATAAAAACAAAAAACGGTCGCTCAAACAAAAAACAAAAAAACGGGCTAGCTAAAACAAAATGCGGACTAAACTTTCTAGCACGCATCTAGGCAAGACACGGTTTTAATATAGCAGGAAGTGGCGACAATTCTCTTAATCATGGCACAGACAATGTGTGAAATGGGGCCACGCATGCACCAGCGTGATTAGCTGCTTTGTATCGTCCACTTTTGTGAGAACTTTGGTGAGAATCGTGCTATGATTATTTGTTGGGATTATTTTTTTGCTTTAAACAAAACGGCACACGGTTTATTTTAGTTTTGTTGTTTTTTTGTTTGACGTTTCAACTGAAGGCTGCATGGTGATTAGGGACAGTATAGACGTTCATCGTAAGAAACGCAGTGTCTAAAAAATAACATGAAATTCTTATAACAGAAAATGAAAGAAAGAAAATTTGTAGCACCATGAAAATCCACGAAAAAACGCCATTACACAAAAAGCATTTAAAAACCAAATCACATTTACGAAACCACACATCACAGCACTGCGTCTTATACACACATAATCCAAACAACTACGTACGTCCGTAATTAAAAATAAATCGCTTAAAAGACAAAGGCAGTACCGACGCGAGATTTCGTTTTATTACAGGCTGTTGGTAGGAAAAAAATCATTTCGTTACATAGGAAAGAAAGAGTCGAGCAAAAAACACAATAAAGATACAATGTAAACAGGTTAGGGTGTACTTGAGTAGCTCATTACGGCGCAGATGCGCTGGGATTAGCCGGTTGGTTCGTTTGAGCCCGGCAGAGCACAGCCAGGCCCGCGCAGGCCCACGGCTCGCTTGAGCCACGACTACACTGCCTTTGTTTAACCTATTTCGGTTTAGATTACGCTTTTACCGCGATGAGAGACTTAATTAATTAAAGATGCTTGTTTCTATAAAATTATTGTGCTTTTATTTTTATTTCTCTATAAACAAATGCAGAAATTATTGTTTTATTGAGCCACAAAAGTCCTTGAACAATTGCTTCCATACTTGAATTGTCACAATGAGTCTTCGAAAACCCATAATTGTCTAGCTGGAGCACTTATCTAAACAAAAAAACTGAAAGTACAATGTCCTTCAGTACGGTACGAACCTAATCATCTCTCGGATACGCTCGATGCGCTTTTGTTTTAAATTCTACGATTTTTAAAACGCAAGTACCAGCTGGTTTTTTTTCCGGACCTCTTGTATCGATAGACTGATTTTTTTAGCTATCGAACATCGTTGTCGGAGTATTCTGTCTGAGTGGTCATGTAACCATTATTCTCGATAAGTGATCGAGCAAGGGTTGCTGTTAAATTTTCGAAAAGAGTTTTCAGTATAAATGGTGTGGATGAAGAAATGAAAAGAATTTGTTGGTTCCCGAAGCTGGATTGTATCGACACGACGAAGCGTTTTTCCGATGAATTCTGTGCAACCAAATATTGTTTTAACTTCTGTTATAAATTTGCGAGTGAGCTTTTGAATATACACCATAACCAAGAAACAGCGTTGTTTCATTCCTCCTTATTAATATTCGGAAGAGAAAATCTCAGAAAAATATTTACTATCTAATTCTAAGAGCAAGTGAAGAAAAACTAGTATACTAATTAAGACTAATAAACACATTCGCAGTGTGTTATGTGAGCATAAAACAAATAAATCTTAATAAGCACTCGTTGATAATCTTACTAACAAGATCGCGATAGTGCAAGCGACGCGCGGGAGCGGAAACAGCGCATAGGCCACGGAAGCTCCGTCACAATGGCCGCCGCCCCGCTTCCGACCGGAGTCACGCACGGGCGCTAGTACTGACCAAGAGAAAGTTGACTTTTTTATTTTAATAATATTTTCAAATATTGTTTTATATTCATAAAAATGGAGAATTGCTAATGAAATGGTTTATTTTTTACGAATAGGTATAAAGTATCGCTCATTTTCTGCGTTTTTTTTATTAATAAACCGACACAAACACAGTAAATTCTGTTGGATTTTGCTGGCATAAAAGTGCAAAAAGTTTCAATAGTAAAATAAGGCATAAGACAAAAAAATTATACCTTACATTTTTTTAGATACCGAAGTAATTCGGATCTCTCCATTTAAAAATAAATTCCAAATTCCGTAACACAAAAAAAAAACAGAACGTATTTTCTATCGGTACAATCAGGTGCAATAATTACATTACAATTTGACAAAGGGGAAATGACCGATGGGAATATACGGAACCCGCTAGATTTATAACAAAATTCTTGCGCATTATGAATGGCCAACACACCTGGTATAGAAAATTATGGAGACAATTTGTTTTGTTTCCTTCTTGATTAAATACTAGTAGCATAGCTCGGGTGCAATACGGATACTAATTTCTTAGCGATTTAATAGATGTTAACATTTAACGTTCCTCTTCAATCACTCTATCTATTAAAAAACCGCATCAAAATCCGTTGCGTAGTTTTAAAGATTGAAACATTCAGAAGGATACAGGGACAGAGAAAGTGACTTTGTTTTATACTATGTAGTGAAGGAATATGTTGAAAGTTTGTCCGTAATCAGAAAAGAGTTAAAGACAAATCTTCGATTTATTACCGATCATAGTAACTTTATATTGTTTTATGGGAAATATTTGATATATTTAGATTAATGGTTATATCCAAATTTCTGCTCTCACTCCAGTTACAGAGTAAAGAGCGTTAAAAAAAACTGCAGCTATATCATATTAGTGCAGACAAATTAATGGATTAAAAATGTGTACGCTGTTCGATAAAAACTATTAATCTATTTTTTTCAATCTGCAAAGTATTAGCTTTGCTGTCCATTTGCATTAATGGTATCCCTTCTCTATATTTGTTATTCCAAACTTTTTTATAGCATTCTGTATTTTTTTTACAAAAATCTCTTGTGTTCACGTAAATCTTGTATTTAATATAAAGAGTTATTGGTATATCGGGCTGAGTATACACTAACCTACTCATACATTTCCCCCTCAACAATTTTATGACTTCCGCAGGAAGGTAAAATGTGTGCTTTACCGTCCTTATAAAATAATTTTCAAGTTTACAATGCATGAGTAAACACTTATCAAAACTATCTTCTAATACATTTACCAAAATGGTCAAAAAGTTCTAGAATAACATCACAACAAGATGTAAAACAGAAAAAAAAGTATAGCCTCGAAAATGCGTAATTCTTTTAATCAAATCAAATTTGTCATAGGAAGTACTCGAAACAGGTCAATCACCCCTCTATTCAAAAAGAATCCACAAAACGTAAAGCTACAGATTAAAAAAGCGCGCCAAACGAATAGACATACGATAGCGTATAATTTCAAAACCTGTAGTCTATGGAAGCAAAGGAAGCGACAAGTGAGCCACTTGCCGCCATTTTCTTGCTATCTGTTCCGTTATGCGATATCGTAATTATATGTTCTCTTTTGTGGAGAGATTGTGTGCTCTATGCTTCCTGTCTTGTGTGAGCGCCGCGTCAACATCGACGCAAGTTATAAGAGGGTTACTGTTAACTGTTTTATTCGTAAAACTTTTCTAAACTTGTTTTTTTTTAACAATGTTTTTAAGCCAGTCTTTAAAATAAAATATTTTAGACAACACATAATTTAAATTATTATTGTTTTGATTGTAACGATATTTTCTTTTGTTTGCGTGTTCTTTTTATAGATAGATAAGCATGTTTCTTTGTCATAAGATTACTATATTTTATGAAAAACATGTTCACAATTTTTAACTAGACTGACTTCTAATCAAATTATAAGCATTTTTTTAAATATGGCTTTCTCCACATAAAAGTACTGGTAACTTAGAATACATATTAAAATAATTCTCTTCCTAGCATAATTAAAATATAAAATCTCAATAACGCACCAACGAACTAAATTCGCTCTCGTGAATTAAATAGGTATAAAAATCGCTCACCGCTTATGAAGTGTACCACAGTATAATGGATGTATGCACTTTAATTGAAAGGGGCGATGTGATTTAAATAATTTTATTGATGTTAACTACTCATTTCCATACTTTTTATACGCTTATTATTTTTCATAGGCATTTATGAACCAAGTAGTTCGTTCGTAAAAAAGAAGTTTCTTTAAAAAAGGCTTATTTTCTCTTTCGTATGTGGGTTCGTAGTATTGGTTTATATGTCTGAGAAATAAATGATTTATTTTTGAATTTTCTGTTGAATTAAAATAACTCGTGTAGTCGTGGTGGCCCTGAGGTTAAGGCGCCCTTTCCATGTAAATTCGAAAAACAAGTACCTACCAATGTGACCTTTTTCGAACTATGCGTACTTTCTTCGATTATTTAGACACTATCGACATACGATGACGGAAAATATCGTGAGGAATTTAGGACTTAGAATTTCTCATTCTAAGTTTCAAATCGCCAATCAGCCTTAAATAGTATATGGTGATTAATGCTTAATCCTTGTCCGTGTGAGGAGAAGGCTTCGCGCAGCAGTGGGCACATATAGGCTAATGATTATAATATTGACACTTATATGATGTAATCGCATTTTATAATCACACAAGAAAGAAAGCAAGCAAGAACTTTATACTTTTGAATAAACGTTATATGAACTACCCTCGTCAATTTTCCTCAACAAAATCTGCATAGGTACTCCTTTTCTACCTACCTTAATTTCTCAGAATCAATTAACAGCTTCTCTCTATATTTTCTCGCTGAGGAATCCTTGAAAATTATCGGAAAAGCTTTTAAGTAATGTATTGATAGGATAACGGAAAAACTGGTTTTGTTGAGAGTTGATAATTTTCATGACTAATTTGTAGGGTCTTGGTGGCGATGTATACCTAGAAGTATTTTCATACCTTCCCTAGTCTAATGGCGGGTGTAGTAACATCTAGAAAGAAATACATATTACACAAAGATCGAGCAACAAGCGGTTTTTGATAAACCTGAATGTAAATTACAACCTGGTTAGCGTGGAGATTATGGCCTTTTTGAATAGGAATCTTCATGATGCAGTAGAAGATATTCAATATATCTTTACTATAATATTATAAAGAGATAAAATTTTGTAAGCTTGTATGTGGGGGGTAATCTTTGGAACGGCTGGTCGGCTTTGCAAAATTCTTTCACTGATACATAGCTACAATGTTCCTGAGTTCTTTAGGCTATATTATAACATCACCCTACGAGTAATAGGAGTCAAGTAGCGGGTGAAACCACGCGGCAGTAGCTAGGAATATACAACAATATACATTGCTTCAGATCTTTGTGGACCTTGTAGGGTTGTCACAGTCAAATTTTGATAATAAAATATGGCCAAAGATTGGTAATGTAGATACTTACATGTGAATTCCTACTAGTAAATACCTATAACCTATTAAAATTCACATTTAAAACCTTTAAAGTAACATTTTACCAAATGTCATGCTGATCCCGATCAAGATCTTTCCAAACAGATGTGCTATGAAATCCATTGGAGAACCATTATAAAAAAACCTTACACACCAACCCTGATTCAAACAAAATGTATGACAAAGCTAATTTTTCGCGGATCAATTAATATTGGTTGTAATTAAATGATAGATAGGGTGATGAAATATAGGTTTTATTAGTAATGTTTTAGAGTGGATTTTGGCTTGTGTCTCTATGGTGTTTTGATGGGGTGTCGTGTGCTAAAAGCTATTGATTATAGAACATTGTGGCACACTAACACAGATAATTACTGTGACCTCGACTGGTGTAGTAAATCATATGAATTGTTTAGGGATACTGATTTAAATTGCGCTTTATGAATATTTAAATACGATTTTTATTTGAATATCATCATTTAATGTCTATTCAATGATCGCGTGAAATCTGTAATTGCAGTTTATTTTTTTGTTTAAATATAGGGTTTTTAACTCTCTGAAATTATCGTACATAAAATGTTATAGACATATATCTAATTAAAAAATATATTATTATTTTCGTACTTACAATGTCTTCTAATCATTTTTAAGTTTTATTTGATACTTTACTTACGATTAGCAACGAAACTACATTTCGATACCTTAAAAAACCAGCTAACTTCACATAATTGACAAAAACATATATAACACATAAAAACGCTTTAGTTTTGTGAAGAAAATTTATAAAAGGTCTGACAGTATTTAAAATACGAATTTAGGTATATCTTTCAATTCTACGGTTTTTAAATTTCTAGAGTTTTAAGTGTCTATGAAAAGTTTGCTCGTAAGGAGTTAAGTAGCTGATTTGCCCGTTAAGGTAATAATATAAATATACAGGAATTAAAAAACAAAAGTAGGTACCTAATCTAAATTCAAAACGATTCCAATTTTTTTCTTAACACGTGTTCTTACCAGCCACGTGTAATCAGGTAAAGTCGAAGGAATGACAAGCAGCAAAAAGGTTCATAATAAGAACGATGACCTACTTCAAAATTTGCACCTTTCGCCGAAAGAGTTCCTTTTGATAGAACACCTTGCTGCCATATGGGAACCCGCATGTCTTGTCTGATTTTTTTGCTATATTTAATCCAAGATTTTATAGTATTGATGATATTTAGAGCACAGAATTGGAGCAAAAAATATTTGAAATATAAAACCGTGAATTTTAGTAAGTAAATAAAAGCTTTCATTAAATGACATCGGAAATAGCTATAGTGTTATTTGTCAAGATCAATGATCAAGGTCAAAAGAGTGTCACTAAAAAGAAAAGGCTTTCGTAAAATAATTCGTTTAGCGATTCGGTTGCCAATAAAGAAAAAAAAATCACGCAAGATGAAATAATTCTTATAACAACTCCAAAAAGACACACAGACTAAACATAATCATAAAGAACTAAACATACCCAAAAAAAACAAAACAATTAAACTAACAAAATTCACAATAAGCAAAAATGAATCGCGAAATAAAAAAAAAAACAGCACAAAAACTAATTCCTCCTTCCATTCACGTCCACATATTGTCTTTGGTCGGCGTTCTGCCCGTCCACAGGTAATCAAAGGTGTACAACAAAGCCTATCTCTGGCTTTTTGAATGCGTCCCTTGCTTCGCCGGACTCTCGTTTCATTCATATCTCAGTAATTGGCTTTTGATTTATATTGACGTACTTTAAAAATATATGTCTGCACCTTTATCTTTTGTTCGTTGTCTAAAGAGTATTTATGTGTTTTACTTTTAAGGGTTGTTGTTAACATTATTGTGTTTTGTCTTATAATATTACTTATTGTAATAGTGTGATAGTTATACCTATATATAGATACAATTATGCCTTTAATTATTTATCTAACTGGAATATCATCATGAAACATTAGATTAGTTTCATTTCGACTTAAACGCATGCAGTCTCTTCTTTCTCTATAACATTTTCTCCTCTAAATTATTACTACCTAGGTACAAATACTTCTTTGATACCCCAAAATTTTTACATAACACTTAACAGCCGTCTCATTTTCCACGACCCTCCTTAGTTTAAAAAAAAAACCACGTACAGCTTTAATTTCCTGGGCTAGTTTTGTAGGAAATGGGCTGCAGAGTGTAGGCTTATACCTAGCCTAACTAGTTACCTAGGTCCGTAGACGAAACTAGCAATACATAGTGTAATCTGTGGTCGAGAGGAATTCGGTTTTTGCACCCACACTGACGTACCGCTGGTACATTACGGGATAGTGCAGTGCACAGAGTAATCTCTTTACTTTTGACGTTCTGATCTTTGATTAATTCATTTAGTCAGGTTGATACTTTGATTTATGTTATGTTTGTTTATGGTGATGTCATAAAAGAATATGTTTCACCTTTTTCGAGTGTGGTTATCGTAAACAAAAGATTATCCGGATAGCAGTCTCGGATAAACTTGTACGTGCAAGCAAGGAGATTATGGTAGACGTTCTTTTGTTAATATGAAAGATGTATATTATGTATTACGTGTAATAAAATAAATTGCGACGACTAAACGACAGCGAAACATATCTACAAAATAAAGAAAACTAGAAGTCATGAAATCGATACTTTTTTTTATTAAGTGCTAAAATCGTCATAAATGCAAACTTCCGACTTCAAACAAAACAGAAGACGCGTCAAAAATTTGAATCTAACCGCCGCTGCGCACGCGTCACAACGCCCCACGGCACAACCCCCGCGAAAGGTGCGCCGGCGCATACGAACGAGGGGACTCGCCCCTATTATCTTTAACATTTCCAAGTCTACAAGATAAAGCCAAGGGGAGCAGGGGGTGATTTTCTTTATTCTTCACCCGATTTTATTATTATTTTTTTAGTTATTATTACTGTGATTGTCGAGCCACGCGTCGCGTGCGCACATGTCGATCGACCCCTGTTCTAAAGCTCTTACTTGTTTGAGTATTGTTCGTGGATTATAAGGATACATTAGTGGTTGATAAGTTTTGTATTATTATTACTATATTGATATTAAACCTTCACGGTAAATTATTTAAATATGTTACAAGTACTTACCTACCCTGTACATTTTCATTTGACAAAAAGTTCAACAGAATAAAGGTCGATTCAAAAGTGCAAAGATGTTTAGCTTTAATTGATATTGTAAAGATCAAATCTGCACCTTGTAGGTCCATTGAATATAAATCTTGAGCTTGAGCAAAAAACTAAGATGCGTCATCCGGTATTGACAAGTAGACCCCGCAATAAATAACAATGTTACAGATACTTTTGCAAAATTTCGCTAAAAGGAATTCAATCTTTATTTCTTCATTCTTAAGGACGAAGACGGCAAAATTCTGGATAGAAGCGACAGCAAAAACAGACTACTTCAACTGTTTATTGACATTTTAGCAACAAAATAAATGATACCCTGTTCCAAATGATAAAGGTTGATTTTCTTATAAACATCCTTTTAAGAAAAAAACGTCTTTACTATACCGACCAGCTGATTTTACGCCCGCACCTTACGATAAATATTTATAGTAAAATCTTCACAATGTATTTCGAACTCTAGACGGTTTGATACACGGTTTTAAATTGTTTGAACCTTAATATTCTTGTAAGGTGGTTCATGTCTTCGTCTTGAGGCTGTTAATAAAGAAAATTCTGCTTTATGTGGTGAGGATAAGATTGGTTTTGGATGTGAGTGTAGTAAAAGGCACGTGTTTTAAAAAGATAACATCGATGCACATGCTTGATCCGGCACTTAATGTGTTTTGTGGGCGTATCAAATGTCTTCATGGTTGTCGACCAAAGGTGGCGCCTCGAACGATTGACCCAGGTGTTCATACCCGATTTGTTTTTACTGTTCCTTATTGTTTTAATGAAAGTGAATTAAGTTTTCATTTTAAACAAACAAACAAGATTTATTTGATGACTTACAACAACTTAAATTTTAATTCGTCATCGAAACATTAAAACGATTTCTTATTCTAATTATATAAACACCAAAAATGTTTATTATCGTCTAAATAATAGCACCAAAATTCAGCTCAAAGTTGCCATCTCCTAATAAATGGCAAGTAGACATACAATATGGCAATAATCCTGCAGGCAGCGCACTAAGCACCCACTACACTACAATAGCTGCTTACCCCTCGCACCTTTGACCCGGCGCTTGCGCAGCTGCTCGATCGCCCAAGATGGCGGCGAGGGGTGCGCATCGCGATCGATAAAGTTACGTACGCGAATCTAAGTCTGTGGTGGCTGGGTTTAAGCATAATGTGATATTTTAGAATTTAAAAAATGTCTCTTTAATCTGTCTTAGGTGTCTACTGAAATCTTACAAAGTAAACAATCTTCTGAAAACTTACATCACAGATTAAACATCAATAAATCTTAAAGAAAATCTATATGAATGTTTTTTTTTATATCTGAGCATAATGCATGGATCCCAAAAAATAACACAAACTTAATAGACTTCTTAATTTTTTACCGAAAAACACATTGCAAGCTTATCAAAAGACTATTAATTTTATCGATTATTTCGGTACCAAAACAATCGCATCCCGAAACTCGATATGTTATAAGCCACACAATAGGAAGACATCCATCCATCATGCGCAAAACATCTTTTGCAACGCACGCGCCCCACAGATGCGCGTACACATTCGTTGCAATAAAATAAAGAAATCCTTCGAAATTATCTGAACACTCCCCTATGAGAGATGCATACAATAATCCTAATTCTATACATAAGTAGGTATATTGATTTGACATCTGTTTCGAAATTCGAATTATCTATTTTATTTTATATCTTATTTTTATTTTAATGTTATTTATGTGTCTGGTCTTTCAAACTCCCTGTGAATTCTAGTTTTGTTTTGGCCTCTTTTTTCAGATACAGGTCATTCCAAATTTAATAAGTTTTTTTAATTGAATTTTCACTGAGTAAATACCTAGTATTTATTTGCTATACTTATTGAATATTGAGTAATTTTGCCTTGGTCATTTTTCTCAGACGTTGATAGCAATTTGTACCGCTAAACTAATCCCGTTTTAACTAAACCTAAATCTTTATGAACAGTTATTTACCGTCAAGGTGTAAGTAGCACATTTGTTCCACGGGATAACTCATATCATACGCTTGTACGCACCGGGCACGCGACATTTGTCCCGGAATAGCTAAAGGTGCAACCCACCCCTTTCTCCTTTCCTCTATTATTATACCATGTATCGACCCTAGAAATATAAGGGTCTTAACAATCGATCGATTTTAACAATTGACGGCAACCCTAGCTCTGAGGACCTGATCTTATTATTTTTAAATCTCGAAACTAGTTCATTAGGGTTGTGTCAAAGTTTGGTGTTATTTGTAGCGTGCTTTTTGCGTATTATGAAACAAGTTTTGGCTTTTCTAAAATGAGAGAGATGCTTGATTTTTGAAGAAATAAGCATTTCCCTTTTTACCAAGACACATCGAAGCAATAAAGGAAAATAGTCCTTATTTTGTACGAAACACAAACCACCTAAAATTTAATTTGCGTCACTAAATTTGTTGAAGAGGAAAATAGTTCTTTTATTTAGTCAAAAACTAAATATTTTAAACCTATTTTATGAAGTTGTGAAATATATTTCCGCATTCTATTTTCGTAGAAAATATCTATAACTAATGCTTTAAAATCATATTTCGAAATACCTACCTACATAAGTAGTTGAAATCTAAAAGTATCCATTTTAAAATTATGCTTTATAAAACTCGTGGCTTTCTTTTTCTACTTTCGTATTCAAAAATGAACAAAACCCAACTAGGTAGGTACTTTTCCCATCTCGTTTATAAATTTTCTTTTTGTTTCTTATTGAGATTTTTCCTTTTTTCCATTAGGTAAAGGTACACTGTCCATTGAATCGTTATAAAAAATGTGCTTACGGTATAAAAAAGTGGCTTCACTTTGATGATGCAGCGATGCTTCGCAACATACATAGGTACTGTATAAATTTATAAGTACTAGAGTAGGTACATGCGGAAGGAAATATGTATAAACGAAAACTTCCTCGTTGATTAAGCAAATAACAGAAAAGGAGTTGTTTTGATTGGTGAGTTCTGTAGTCGAAAATTTACAAAAATATACTTAAAGCGATTTTAGAAAAGCGAAGCGATTATAAAGAATTTCAGCGATACGAATTTCCTAAAACTGACTGCATTAAAGCTATGAATAATTGGAGCATTAATTCCCTTTAGTATGTCGACGTCAACAAACATGCATATTTGAGCTGAAAACGCCGAAAAACCTAAGAACTTCAATCAAAGTAGTAATGCGGCAAAGCACTCGAAATACCGCACAGTCGATCTCCTGGCCATTAATTAGTCGCTCCCGGTATCGGAGTCTTAATCAAGCATAAAATTAAAACTTGGCACACGCCGAGCCCACAGAAGTAAGGGTGTGTCCACACGTAGGTACCTTATGGCACAGCAATTTGTTCAAGACATCTGGTCTCACACCTGCCTGAGCGCCCGACTTCACCCCTCGTATGCTCCATACCGATACTGCAACTACAAACATAACACAACACCCCACTCTTATTTTAAACGCATTATCTCCTCAGTAATAAAGTCTAAATTAACTCACATGACAGCAACAATAAGTTTGCCCGTGTATTATGGTTTTGGCACAAGGTCCAATGCCCCCGCCATTCATCGTAACATACACTATTAAAATTCGGAAATGACGAAACAGTTTTTCGAGTCGTATCGTCGCAATTCAAGTGTGAATTTATGATGGAAAACTGGTATGTTTGCTCATTAGAAAGTTTTTTTGAAACTGTTTGTTGTCAATCCTCGGTAACGGACGTATTTCAATTAGTCGGCCCGTGTATGTTTGGCTGCGCTAGTCGCCCGTCAATCTCCATAGTCGGCCTGTCTACAATCTCGGCGTAAACACGCCGTACGTTCATTCACCCACACATGCGTCTAAGACGTCCGCACACATATGTGCGTGTGTGCGTGCCCATTCAAGACGAGGAGTCCTTACGTCGCATCCGGTGACGTCACAAGTCTTACAATCGACCGTGTGAACGCACCCCAACCTGTGTTTTGACAATTCCGTTGACGAGATAAGTGAAGGGTTATATAGTTTATCATGTAACATGTAATTTTCTTGTCGACTTCCTTGATTTACTTGAATGTTTGTTTCGTTTGACTTCGCATCCTGTCGTGTGGCATTTTCATTGTCATTACAATTCGCGGTGAGCTGTCAGTCAAAATTTGAACCCTAACATACCGCCTGGCTATCAGATTACATCTTTTTCATTGCCAAATTGGTGTATTATACGCAACATCTCATAATGTCGCTCTTATACAATTACTGGAGCAAAAAAGTCGTTATTTATGACCTTGTCTAGTACAATATGGAAACGTTTCCTGTGACAACTCTTGCAAAAAACCATTAAAACTTAATTTGTCTCCGCAGGGGTCTAAGGATGCGGGACGATACTGGTAATTTGGTGTAAGTAGACCAATATTGGCTTTGTGGGAATGTGGGCCAAGTAGGCCAATTCGTTGGCTATTGTGGGGCTAAGAATAGTTCCTTGTAACACAGCCCGCATCCCGCGAATAAATATTAATGGTGAAGAGTCCTCGTCCTTGTCGGCCATTTTGGGCTCTTTCTGGGCCTTGATTGATTTGATAGTAAAGGTTGCAGTCTTGTGCTTGGGTTTAGAAAATAGTATGTTTAGGGCTGAAGTTACCTGGGTAATAATTATGATGCTGTCGCGTCAGAATGTTAGTATAAGACAGTGACAGCAATAATTTTATTCCTCAGATATCTAAAATTTTTCTGACTATTGAAAAATCAGCCCTTAAAATCGTATACTTCATATCAGCACCAAATGAACTAAAATTACTATAATATTTAGTACGCTAATGATGATATTGAATTTAACTTTTTTCTTAATACATGATATTTTTAAATATACGACCAAATTAAAATTTCAGCAATCCAAATTAAAATTGTGTCAAAGCTCAAAATCAATTAACCAATAAACTAACTAACCTAAAAGTGAAAGCGTATTTTACAATCAGTCCTATCTAAAAGAAACCAAAAGTGTAGAAAAAAGTGCCATTTCTCAAAGCACCACAAGTTAAATGAAAACATCTGCAGGTTTTTGTAAAAAATGTGCAAAATATTGATCCTTTATCGGACTAATTTGACACGTATAGACCTTTTGTAAACCTCAAGTGCAGTACACCCAAATGGTGTTGATACTATTTATGAATACAGCAAACAGCTGTGTTACAAGATTTATCACAAGGCTTTGAAATTAGTATTGTGTATATAGGTATACATTTCGATAAACTATCTAGTAGATATTTGTGTAATTTACACAGTAAAGTAAGAGAAGGAAACAATTAAATAGAAATGTGGTTAATAAAACCCAGATATACGTACGGAAAATGTAATATCTTTAGGAGGATATATGTAGATAAATAATTAGATAGTTTCACTTAATTAAATATCAAACATTCCTTGAATCTCCAAAACTATCTATCGCCATAATGTTGACAAAGCACTTATAACTAATGACTTACCGTCAGCTAATCCGTCACATAACAAAAATATCATGTGCCTACTTAATCGACTTTGATTGCCAATACCTAAGTTAAGTAATCATATTTAGTTAGCTTTTGTTAATGTAACTAACATTATTTTTTTTAATTAGAAAGGATATACTGTCTTTGGACCATAGACAGAACTTGTATTTGTTTTAACACCTATTTTAAGTTTTTGTTTTCTTTTTCTTTTTCCCTTTTTTTCCTGTAATGATTACCTTTCGCTTCCTATATTCATGTTTTTTTTTGTAGTTTTAAGTTCATGTGTGTTCTGCGCGAGTATAAATGGTTTTTCTGTCTTTCTTTCAAATAAAGATCAACTATGTTAACCACTATCTGTAAATATAATAGTGAACAGCTATTTAAATACTTATCACGGAATATAAATATAAATTGTTCAAAACCAATCAATTATAGGTAGGTAAGCAATTAATAATTTTGACTGACCTATTAATTTCCTCCATTAAGAATGGCGAAGAAAAACATTGTGAGGGAAACCTGGTGCATTTCTAATTATAAGTTTTAAATCGCCTATCCTATTCGTTAGAAGACATCAGCATTGATCACTACACTATGCTTAGTGTAGTGATCAATGCTGATATCTTCTCAATATGAGAAGAGGGCTTTGCTTTTACAGACTGATGATTATAATTATGAATTAAAGGCAAAAAATATTTCGCTAAAGTACACAGCGTGCATCAAAAGAATCTGGCCAACCTCTTAAAAACCGACACTACAACTGACTTCCGGCTCTTAAGAGTACCATTTACCTAACAATTAACCTCTTGTAGTGCCGTTAATAGGCCATAATTGATCAATGGTGTACCCATAACACTACACGACACCTGGTGATGACGTGGAAACATCTTTCGGTACATTTAAGACGACATGATTTATTTTCTTTTGTAATTTATGTGTTATAGTTGAGTTGAGTACCAGCGGCTCAACCCAGCATTGCATGGGTGTAATGCTGACACTAAATTTCTCTTTAATTGATGTTATTATACGTACGTATAAACCTTTCTCCTCAATCACTGTCTGATAAAAAACCGCAATAAAGTCCTTTGTGTAGTTTTAAAGATTAGACATAGGGATATAGAGGCAGTGAAAGCGACTGTTTTATACAATGTAGTGATTGGTTCAATGTGGAATAAAAAATATAGATATTTGGCGAAGAAATGTAACATCTGAGTATTAAATGTTTTCGATTCTAGTTTTAGGTTTAGAAAAGATTGCTTTGATAAAAGATTCTCGATTTGATTAAATTATGAATACGATGTTTCAAGTACTTCAATTCCAATAATTCGATTATTTTGAAACAGTTCATTGAACTCGATTTTTACCCTAAATCGTTGCATATTTAAACTTTGATATAACTTTATAAGTACCAATAGGGGTAATTCACCGAAAGATTGGCTTTATCGTCGTTTATCGAAAGAAACAAAAAACTCTATAGATTTCCTACGGCCCTGCGCACGCGCCCGCGCCGGGTGGTCGCGCACGTGCCCACCCCTATCCGATCGATATCGATAAGTAGTGTTGTACCTTCTTATCGATTCTCTGTAGACCGGTGGAAAATATGTGTTAAAATTGGTTATGACTACTTTTTACGTGGCTTCTGATCGATCGATTTTATCTATTGTTTTGTTTATATATTTTTAAACTGTTTGTGTTATATGGTTTTGTAGGCAAAAATTGACAAATAATTTTGAGAATATGGAATTTACTGAAACGAATTTAATGTGTGTTTTCATATCTTTTCAGATCAAACGCAGGCTACGGGCAAATTTCGCAGCGGATAAGATTTCAAAATCATATTAATGGTAAGATAGTTTTATTGTTAATTACATTAACACTTCAACTGTCTAATTACTAGCAACTTTCTGAAATAAACCAACCAGACTGCGGACTTGATATGAAAACTTAAACAATACAATCTTTCCGATTCTCATAGTAATTTTAACATAGGAAATATTTCATAGGAAGTCAATAAGTTAATTAAATTATCTCAGACGCCATGCACCGCAAATAAAGTAGGTACATTCAAACAATAAAATCCAATTTCAATTCTGACTTGACCAACCTTTTATAATTCCTTTGTAACGTACGTACGCAGTTTTAGGCGGTATGAACTGGCTAGCACCGGTTTTCGCCGGTCGAACGCCGGAATAAAACCGGGTGAATTTCGTACATATACCCGTATTTTGTCTGCAGCCTGACAGGGGTGGACAGGGCATGAATTTTCGAATAATCAGACGTGCATATGTGCTTCGATACTAACTACAATAGACTTATGTGATGTTAATATGTCTGTTGTCATAAAATTCATTATGACAATGATAATTTCACCCAAAGCACAATTACATAAAAACTATCATTTTCCTACTGCCCATTTTTGAAAAAAGAATTCTATATTCCTAGTAGCGCATAGACAATATTCTTTACCTTATTTTGTTAACCTTATTATTTATATTGTTTTGTTATTCCATTAAATTTATTTAAAACTATAGTTCTCATTTATTTTTATACCCGTTCCTGTTATATATAATGAAGGCATTATTTTACTTAAATAAAAATCTTTTGTTAACATTGTTCTACATTATTTTTAACACATTAACATCCAATACAAGAGGAGGATAAAAACAAAGCATTTAAAGAATACGTTTGTTGTTTATTTTCCAACAGTATCCCCAATATTATCCTTGAATACAAAAATCTAGAAAATATATTCCAAAAGAAGTATATCTAAGTCTTTCTTTTAGTTTGAATATGGATGAAAATAATAAGATAACTACTTGTTCCAACCAGCTACAGATAACTCAATTCCTTTTTTGAATTGTCAAAATTCTCAGTTATTTCTACAAGAGTGGAGGTCATGGTGTAATTATTCTTTTAGTCAGAAAACTTACTCATTTATTGGAAATTAGCTAATACTTAAATTAAAAAACGAAAAAGTTACATTTATAATTTAAAAACATTAATGGAAGAAAGTGTGTTTTATTTAAAATTTTATTGTATTAAATTATATTTGACTAAGTAAAGTTTTCTCTTATATTAGGACGTACCTTACCTAGTGGATTAGTAGACGAGATATGACAGGCGGCCATTTTGTTTTTTGTTCCGTTCAGAAAAGTTTTGAATATTTGAAGGCAACGGTTTTTCCGGACTGCCTCCGCTGATGGGGCAGTCAACGTTTATAATGTTATGTTGGTTTTGCGTCTGTTTCCTGACGTACTTTTGTTAGTATAGTTTTTAAAAGCTTGTTTATTTGATGGATATTTAGTTTCGTCAAATGTCGGAGTAGAAAAGTTTTCGACGGTGTCACTCGAAATTAGAATTTGTTTTACATCAATTAGGTGCTTTTTTGACGTAGATTCTGTTTACACTTATTTGTATTTGATGTTGACAACGTGCTGTTAGCCGAAGTTTTCCATTTTTAATGTAACGTGTTGCGATTCTAGATCAAATCTAAGTCTAAATACATTAAAGATAATCAAATTTTAACCGCTTATTAATGTCTTATTAATTTAAAATTTACTTTCAAATAATTAATGGAAGCCTATAAGGATATATTCACTTCCTACTACGTACCTAATTATGACAAAACCGTCGATACTTTCCAATGAAACTCGTGACTAAAATTATGACACAATTTTGCACAAAATTCACATAGACATGACTAATACTTAACCTTAAATACCTTGGTAGGCGTGACATCGCATCTTCAGTCTGCTTGTGACCACGGCCTATGCAGCCAACCAGGTCGAAACCGCCTACCAAGGTATTTCAATAAATATTTTTCGCGTGAATACCGAGTAAAATTTTTCTTTTAAATTATTCTACAATACAAATTATTCTACAATTCTAAAAAGTCTATGTGAATTTTGTGCAAAATTGTTTCGTAATTTTAGTCACGAGTTTTATTGGAAAGTAACGGCGATTTTGTCATAATTACTTAGTGCGAAAATTAGTTAGTAATTACAAAGAAGTCTAACTGGTAAATATTTCGATATCAGTTTGTAAAAGGCCATAATTAACAGTTGTAGGCGATAAACCACAACATTAATCAGTTGTACAGTTTTGAGCATCGAAAAGCCACGTTTTAAGCTATCGACGCCGTATCGGTGTGCAGCCATCGTGAATTCGAGGCGAGCCGGACGGGCTTCTGAAGGCGAGACTTGTGAAATAGTAAATTAATAATTTAAATGTATAAAAGTAGATGCTTTTCTATTCTGTGACAAAAAGGCTTGTGATGAAAGTAAGATAATTGTGTGACTTTGTGTTATGAAGAGATGAGACCTGTGGCTGTAATATACTTAAATGGCTGTTAATATAATAACCTACCCATTTAATCACTCTATCTATCAAAATTCGTTGCGTAGTTTTAAAGATTAAAGCATACATATGGATAAAGGGACACAGAAAGCTTGTTTTTTTGTTTATGTAGTGAAGATAGGGCCAACGCGTAAGTTTAATGTAGGTACTGCAGACAGTAGTAGAATAAATAAGTAAAAAGTTTTGAAACTACACATAATAATATTACGAGACAAAAATTACAAAGCCGTACACAGACCATAGATAGAAAAAAAAATCAAAAAGAAAAAAAACCGGCGATGCATGTTCGGAAACGCGCGGGCGAAAACTACACCGCACAAGCGTTTACCCTCGCACTCTATGGCCCAACTTTTCGCCATAGATAAGACATGACGTGTCCGTTATGAGTTTCTGATCAGAACCTTGCGTTTGGTAACGCCCACAGACTATAATACAGTATCCAACGCTTTTCAAAATGAGAATTGGGGATTCGTTTTTTGAATTGTGACTGTTATTTTTTTTTAAAGGAATATCGAGTGTTTTTAAATAATAGGTTATTGATGATGTAATCATTAATGTTATAAGTAAACGTACTTTGTATTTTTGTGAATTTTTGAAAAATATATTTTTTCTTCTCCACCTATAGAACTAGATATTCAAAATTAAATTGTTTCAATAAAAGTATTAAATTTACTAGTTCTAAATTACCCTATTTAGTGAGATAGTACGCAATTTGTAACTAGAATTACATAGGTACATAGGATTAAATATTATGTAAGCTGAACGAAACCTTTTTATTTAAAACTCCATATTACTCATTCAAGCAATAATCACGGAATAAAATAGATGTTAAAATTTTCTCTTTACATGTATACTCAAATAAGTATAAAAAGGTCCAATCATGAATAAACATACTAGTTTACAAACCTGATTGGAAATGCAGCAGCGAAAGAAATCAACAATTCGTTTTGCTTTAGAGTATCCGATTCGAAATAAAACTTAGCTTATCATGCTTACATAGAGGACGGCATACGCTAGAGGCCTAATCAATATAAGTAGGCACTACTCATTCAGACGCTATAATTCCGTTAATAAAAATACAGAGAGGAAGGCTCAAGGGGGGCGGTGGGCCCGGAAGCGCAACGGGCTTCGGAAAATTCACCCGGTGAATGGGAAAGCGCGGCGATAGACAAACAACCGGCCTGACCCCCACCTGCCACCCTAAATCCCCCCCACCTAACCGTACATTTTGAAATAATGCCCCCAACGGCTCTGTTACCAAGCCCACCACCATTTTCCAATTTTATCGTCCGACTCTAATATCGAATTTCAAATGTAATTCTAAAAACATGGCCCTACGTTCACTAATAAAGCCTTCGGACGTCAAACGCACGCATCTTAGTGAAGTTAGCGGCAACGCACAGAGAGGTTATAAATCTCGTCGACACGAAATGGCTGACCAGCGCCGTCCCCCTTCCACAGATCTATGTTGCTATAGCGGCTCCGATGCAAAAGTGTGCACCATAAATTTTATACAAGCACCAGTGTGCGGTAAAACTGAAATAGGCGGTTGTGTGTGTGCGAAAATTCGTGTTCGTCCCGTAAGAGGAGTGGACAGTGTCCAGTATTGCTTTGTGTATGCGTCGTGTACCTACGGAAATGGCATCGAGCCTACCAGAGATACGGGAATGTTGCGAATTAATCAAAATAAATTTTATAGTAGAAACACCGCGACTCATTGACGTGAGGTTAGTTCGACGTCGGTTTAATGAAATAGATGCTCGGCTCACCGCATGCTGTGGTCTGCACTTCGACAAATGCCTTTTTACACTTTGTTTCTGCGGCCTTTGTAATCAATGACTTGACACTTGTCCTTGAATAGTTTATAGAAATGTTAAAACGTTCGTTATTAACACGAAGAACAATATGATTGTTAGGTTTAAAAAAAGAGGTCGTAAAATGTACACTGGTTGAAGTCTAAAAATTTATATCGACAGCACGTTTTGTAAGGCTAACGTGGAGCAGTTTTGCCAACAAATAGAGGAGCGCAGGCCGGTGGCTGGTGACACGGGTGTCGGCGACGCCGGCCGTCTCCCAAGTTATCTAATATTACAGGACGTCACCCGAACTCCCGCTCACTGAGCATTTTTCGCGCTCGTTTTACTTTTTTTCTTAGTAACGAAGTAACCGGCCTTTCATGTACTTTCCGTTTGGCCGGCTCGAAGCGCTGAAAGAAGTGTGAACCGGGCCGTGAGCATCGCCAGTCAGGTGTGGTTAACTCTCCGAGGACGTCGGACTTCCCCCAGGTCGAAGCCACTTAGTCTGCTTCTGTCACTAAAAATACCAACTCGTTTTATTTTTAAAAGGCCTACCGTTCCGGCCGGCTGTGCCACAGGGCCGACTCTCGCCAAATCTGTGAACCTTTTAGCTGTCAGCACAGGCAAACATACAATCTATGTTTGTAAGTTGTTTCGCGCGTTGAATAAATTATTTTTGACGTTACGATTAGTTTCTGCAACATTCATAGGTCGAACTGCGTGAGCTTCCAGCTCGAATAAATATGTACATATAGACAGAGGCAGCCTACGATTTATTCCACAGCAAGCTGTTAGTTTCCAATAGTGTTGAGAAACAACATTACCTGCTGCGGTATACCTCGTTTGTAATGAAAAACGAACTGCAACACTGTTGCTTTCGTTCTAGGAATAGCTGAATAGGTTGTAGAAGCTAGTGAAAGCCTGAAAGGCTATCAGTATGAAAATGCTCGCACAAATGTTTATGATAACAGTTTGAACAGATAGTTGTGCAACGCTAGTGACAGCCCTATTGTGAAGAAAGTCTAGATGTCGCATACACAGACAGGTATAATTGAGTCCAAAAGCGGGGAACACACACTGACGTAGCCTCGTATTAAGGACGTTATCGGTTACGCACTTATATTTACTCATAAACGTAGCTAAAGCGGAGAGTACTGCACAAAAACGCATCTTCCTCCCCCCCTGGCGGGCTGGGCCCCCACCCCCACCGGCCGGCGGGCGAACGAATACATTCGACTAGCCCATTTGCAATATCGCATTGTGTGAGTGAGTGTACGCGGGCGGTGCGTGCGCGAGTGTGCGTGCGACACACACACACCTAGTTTGCTTAGCTCGTGCGTAGTTTTACCATGTACACTGTACATACATGTACACACCGTATTGGTTTTCTGTACAACCGTTGGGCTTTAACAAATTTCAAATTCACAAAATCGTGATTGGTTGGTATTTTGTTTGTATAAGCGAACGCACTGTGCAGGCTTGGCTTAAAATTTGCTACCAGATAATTCGTTTAGGTATAAAATGATGAGTTTTATCGAATTTTGTTTACGGCGCATTCGTGATTGTGATGTATTGATGGCGGATGACGATTGATATTGTTTGTACCGCCGTTGCTTGTTTATTAGTATTAGGTAATGGATGAATAAATTTCAATCATCACTAGAGCATAACACCTCAAAGAAATTGATAAAAAAACTATATTGATCCCACATTATGGGTACAAATGAAGCAATTAAGTGGCACGCGCCCTCCGTCATAAGGCCGGAAGACATACGGTCTAATGACGTCTAAGATTCCTAATATCAATTTCTAATAAACCGTTGGAGCGCATCGACGTCATTTCCACAATTCGAATATAGAACGTGACAAGCCGGAAGTGCGCTTTGTGCTCCACAAAAACTAACTAATCAAGCCAAGACTTCCGAATTCGAAATTGAAACTTGTCCACTCATGGTTCCTTCGCCGCCTGCCAGTATCAATTTAAAACTTAAGACACGTTCGAAAAAAGGTTATTTGTAAAAAGTTTTTATGTCCCTCCTTTAAATAAAAAACGAAAAGAAACATTAAGTCGTTTTTTGCATTTCGCCTCTAATATGATCAAGTGTAGAAAGTATAACGAGCTTTAACATTTGTTGTTAATAATTAATGTCGGAACTGACGTCATATGAGCTTGTAAACACATTGTCAATGACTATAAAAACTATTCATAGACAGAAGCAAAGACGTTGCAAACCTTCATCAATTCGCAAACCTACGGACAAAATAATATTTTGATTTTAAACTTGTAAGTAACAATATCCTAAGACAGTTTAAAATCAGCTCACAAAGAACTATTCAAAAGAAGAAGAAGAATCAGAAGAAATAAGTGTAGGAGGGCCAGGCTTCGGCAAGAAAGTGACAAGTTGACCGGAGTGATATCTAATATAGCGTCAGAAAACCAGCCAGAACAACCACAGCGTTGTGTTTCACCGAGTGAGTGAAGTTACCGGAGGCCTCATACTTCCCCTTCCCTAATCCCAAAATCTCCAGAACCTGAATACCAAAAAGGTCGGCAACGTACTCCTAACTCGTCCGTTGTCTCCTAACGAGTGTCCATGGACGGCGCTGATCCCTTAATAATCATTTTAGACTATTCATTCTTTTTTTACATAAAAATGCATTTGATTACTGCAACATACTTTTGATCATGATAATACTCTCACGTATCTTTTAATCACTTTTGTTACCAAAACTTTTGTTCTACCCTGTCTTACCCTTCTCGTATATCCACCTTCTCAAGACAAAGATCTTCATTCCAAACCATTGTTCACCCGAAAAGGGCGTAAAATTAAAACTAATCAAGCGTAAACCAATTTAAAGCATTGAAAACACAGAAATCTCAACTCTAAACCAACTAACAAGGATCTATCAAAACTGCATTTGTAAAATTGTAAGGGTGATTTCTTGCAAGTCACAATGGTAAACGTAAACCACATATGTTGCGTTTAAACATTTGTAATTCTAGATTGGGGAATACAATTCTTTTAATTAACGAGTTGTTTCGGTTCTAGTTTTGCCATATCATCTTTGAAATTAAGAAACATATTGATAAGGGGTGATGTTTGAGTAACCCTTTTTCGCCAAGAGATGGTATAAAAGACCAATGATATGCTGCCTGTTTGATAGTATTATTTTTCTATTTGGTTTTTGAGACTGAATTGAAATTTATTAATGTACTGAAGTTTGTAAAACAATAGTGACGGTCTTCTACGAGTCACAATATTTTCTTCAATAAAATGATGTTTTTATTCGCCATTTTTCAAGACTAAGCAAGAAAATAAGCATAAATACGAATTGAATTTCATTCATTATCGTTGAATAGAATCTTATTCACTGCTAATTAGACTCAAAGTGCATCAATCAAAAAATCAAACATTTTAGTAATAAATAATACCTACTTAATATGTTTATTAATGTATCCAATTTCTAAAATATAACTTATCTGTCACATTAGATAGGTACATAAATAACATAAACAACAAAAAAAAATAAAAAGTGGAATGACTTAAATAATACAACAACTAAAAAGGCAATATAAGTCTTTTGTTTTTACAATTTTATAATAATGTTCCGTGTCATAAAGCGGAGTTCAGACGCGCGACAGATGCGATGCGACCGGTACGCCACGGCATGCGCCAGCTTGGCCAGCCGTTATTCATATAATTATGCGCTAAAAATGTAGGCGGACACTTTTGATATGGGGACGATTAGACGTTTCGTTATTTCTAGTAGTTTTATATCACTAATGAGTTAGTTTAAATAATGTTAATGTTTTAAATTATATGTCAGATTTGCAATTTATTTGAAGTTACGTTGTATTCTGGTTATTGAAAATAATATCATGAAATATTCAGTTCAAAACTAACAATACATTGACCACGATACCAATACTATCAAAATAACAGTTAGAAATGCAAATATATCCAAGAAATAACTTCATAAAACTCCTACGCAAATATATCCATTACCTAATAATATTTCATGCACTAAGTTCACAAGCATTATTGTCTTTTCATAACACCCTTTCATTGCCTTGTTTCCACCCTCAAGACAGTAAGCGGTTCAAACAGTATGACAGTGTGGACACACTCTAATGACATCCTCGCACGCGATGATTGTAATCTTGAGACGGTTCTATTGTAATTATTATGAAATTAAATGTACGATACGGGTTAATGTAAGATAAGGAATGATATTTGTAAATAGCAATTGACGGAAATTATAATCAACAATCCGCTTTGAGCAAGCGTGGTTATTAATGCTCAAACGTTCTCTATGTGAGAAGGCCTTTGCTCAGCAGTGGGCACTTATAATCTGATAATGTGTGATGTAAACATCAAATATTAATATGAAAATTAAAAAAAAAACTCCTGTCTTAAAAAAAAGTGATGACCAAAAGGAAATGAAGAACAAAAATGCCTCGTCAAACACATGAGGTGGATCTTGAATATCACTAGCCCCATCAACCCTACACTCCCATGGGAATATTAGCCTACTTAAACAATGTAACAAAGTCCTGACCTGTTTGCCCGAGACGGGGGCCCGTGAGACCGACCGCTCGTGAAACAATGGGCTCCTTAACCGCAGCGACAAAAGGGTTAACTGCCAAGAAATAAGACGGAGCCAAACGCTGTGCGCAGAAAAGGAATTCAGAAAGAGATTTCTTTGCTCTTAAATATTTAAGATTTTATTCTTTGAAGGCTCTTTTGAAATTAAACTGGTCGCTTTGTTAAGAGCCCATTTTTCTTACCTGATTTTTTATCACACACATATAATTTTTAACAAGGTGTCAAAATTTATTGTTCCCATGAGGAAAATTAAAGCAATACAGAATCAGATATGGACGCTAAATTACCCGTTAGTACTAATTATCAAAATTAAAGTTCACCAATAAAAATAAAAAAAAACAACCACTCGATCTTCCTAAAGCGACACTAACGCCAATCTTTAGACAAACTATCGAAACAAAAAAACCTCTTCATTGTATGCATCGTTAAGTGTGTGATCAGCCAATGAGTGGATCATTGAAGACTGTCGCGGTTTCCCCTACAAATCACTTCCTTCCTAACCCGGATACCGCCTAGGTTCACACAATCAAAAAAAGATTTGTCACTTATACTGAACGGAAGACGCGGTTCCCAGGCGCTGGGCCGGCTAACTATTATCGCCCTTGCAACCTCTGAATGACCCTTGAGGGATATGATCGGAAACAAGGCGAAAAAAATAAGGAGGAACTTCAGGGTTTTTTTGCGTAAAAATTCGTAGGTGGTATTTTTAATACATTCTTTAGAAACTTTGTCGTTGAAGTTTTTGAACATTGCTTTTTCTCTATTCTTTTATGGACTATGAACTATACAGATTCAGATTGATTAACGAGTTCATTTAAAATAAAATATGATTTCTGAAACTTTCAATCCACATTAAAAGTCATTTGATCTATCACTTTATTAAACATTAAAAAACAATTATTCACACAATAGATTACCACCCTCATACGCCTTAAACACAGGAAGGAAGCGTAAGGCGATCGCGTGAGAACTGCGCAGGCGCCGTGTGAAACACACAGGTGATCCTTGTGGTCTACCGTCCACTGTATTGATATTTATTTGTGGTCACAAGTCACAAACGATCTTGCAACTTGAGGCGTGCAAGACTGCTGCGGTGGAGGAATAAGCTCTAGTGTTAGTTAATTTAGCTTTAGACTGGGTCTAATTAAAGATTTGCGGTACGTGTTGTGAATAGAATATTTTATTCACAACGTCTAAGGGTTTTTTAGTTTTAAATTCTCAGCAGATAGCAACGTAACTTTGTCGTTCGATGTCGTGTTTTATGATTTTGAATTTAGCGGTGACTGTAGATTAAATAGCTTATTCCCTAACTAAAGAAAAATAGATTTTAATCACAAAATGCGAGCTTTAATTAATAATCCATTACCGAATTACAAATAGCACCTTTAACAATCTTCTCCTGTACAAGTGTTTCAAGCATAAACATAATAATACAACGACAAACAAACATACAAACAGGTTCGTATCATTTGCAAAGAGGTCAGCTCATGAGGCCCAATATGACTCACTCTCGACTCAATACATGACAAGTAATAAAAAAAAGATCACTGTTAACCGCTCCGTATGAAGATAGGATCGACGACCTTAAGCGTGGTCTAAAATATACGCTCAAGCGAGTTTAGAACTTACAGACGATTTTTTCAAGCTGTTTAAGAAAATTTTCTTTGGTGTGTACTTATGAAGGAACGAAATCTTTGGCAGCACTTACCTCGTCCAATGATGATGGCGTGTCTTGTTTTGTTGACCAATCACGCTAAACTAAGCTAAGCTTTTAAAACCAATTTACATACAACATAAAATCCAAATAAATGTACACATATAAATAATGTTTCAAACAAAATAAAATCAATATCTAACATCAAACATCAACACGCAAAAGTGCCTAAAAATATTTAAACTTTTTTACCTTAAAACCTCTATACTCTTATGCCTTATGCGTTACCGGCAAAGAGCCCATCGGGGTCCACCGGAAGGAATCAGGGGCTGGGGCCACAATCTCGACGTCCGGCGGTACTTCCGGCAGAGCAAGGCGTGACGCGCGCTCTCCGTGACCTGCGCACGCGCCGGTTTTGTTGTTAATTACGTACTTACGTGCACTGATTTCACAGCCGTAATATAGATGGACAACAAAAAATGCGCTTTCCGGTACTAATTATAGGTAGGGATCGATTGTTATTGTTTTTTTTTTGTAATTTTCCATTTATTACTCCAGATTTGATTGATGTATTTTATTGTTAAATACTTGTTTTGGGGCTTCTGACATATGTAGGTATTTAAAAAACGCTTACCATCAAATCTCCAAACTCGATCATTATTTTTTTTATTCCCAAAGAATCTCAATTTGTAACTATCAATGCAAACTAGGTGATTTCAAAAATACGACACAGTCTCCATCTAAAGAAAACTCTTAACCCTACAACCGCGCACTTAAATTCCAAGAAAATATTTTTTATTATATTATTCATTTTCTTTTTTTGAAAATACAAATATTCTAACTAGTCTAACTGAGACAAAGTCTTGAGAAAAAGTGCAGTCCATTTTGATCTTCGATTCCTTTATAAATGAGAGACCGGTGTATTTTCGTTGCGTCACCCGCTACGTTCCTTTTCAGATGACCGCGGGAGTTTTTAGGTATCAAAATAGACACAAACAAAGGTAAACGCATTGTTCATTGGATTTCTAAATTTAAATCTGGTTAAGTTCTTTGTTTGGTTGTATTTATATTTTATAATGAAGTAGGTTTTACCTAGTAACGGTAAGATAAATAATAAATAGGCATTGTCAATACGTAGATTGTTAAAGTTTTACAAAAAAAAAATGTATTAGGTATGTTGATTTAAGGGTTCAAAAGATAAGCTAATCATAATAGATTTTATACCCTCAGAACTTAGTTCATGTTGTTTGAATAGCTACCTACTATTTAACAGATACATTTGAATTTAGAACGTAACTCGAATGAGAAGTGATGAAGAAATGGAATTTTTAAATTTGTGTTCTGTTTTTAAATTGGCCTAAATGTTTTTTTTTTACTAAAACCTTTTGCTATGATATTAATATTACATCAATCTACGCGAACAAGTTCGCGCGTATGCATAGTTTTTCCCTAAACTATGTGCAAATCATGAGGAACAAACAAGGTTCCTGGCATAATTGCTTTCCTTACGTAATTATAATTGGCGCGAACAGTGTGCACATTAATTATTCATTAAACCTGCTCACCCTCATTTGGCGTCGACTTGAGAAACGCTAGTTAAACATGTGAGAGCCCCACTATTTTTCTAATGGGAGCTTATTTTTTAATTGCGTATTTTTTTTCCAATATCGGTATTTAAAAATTTTAGGTTATTGTTCTTTAACAGTTTTTAATTTGCCTAATATACAGTAAAAGAAAATATAGTAATTATCTACGTATTTTGTATACCTATATCTAAAATAAAAGTAACTTATTCAGACATCTTCCACATATAAATAAATATCAAAAACGTACCTATAAACAATTCGAAAATTCTTATTTTAAAATCAACAATAAAGACCTAAATGTATTTAAAAAGCCAAGAAACACAATTCAATTCCTAAAAAACAATACCTAAAAGGAGAAAATACAGAATAAAAATTACGGACAGTAGATATCGTTAACTATCTGGGAGTTAAAACGAGACTATATTAAAATCGCGATGTTGTTCTTGAGGCGATGAAGGGTTACAGGGGTGGTCAAGTACACCCCCATCTTCCACCCAACCTCCCAGAGAATGCTAAATTACGAGGAAAATGTGATAGCAATGTTCAGGTTAAGAAAAAATAACATTTTATTTCAACACTCTTAATTTTTTCTTGTGTGTATAATGGTTTTTACGTGTCTTAAAACAAAGTCGCATTTTCTGTATCTATATTCCTATGTATGCTTAAATCTTTGAAACTACGCAACGGATAATGATGCAGTTTTTTTATACATACAGTGATTATTAAATTGTGTAGAAATTTTAAATCAGTATTGCACCCGTGCGAAGCTGAAGCGTCTCGCTAGTACATTGATAAATTATAAAAACTTAACGAATAGAACAAATAAACTGACTAATTCTCAAACTTTTGCTAATAATAATAATGATTCTTATAAAATATTTTCGAAACAAAACAACCAGAGAACATTTATAAGCGTTTTACTAGAAAATTCCAGAGACATTCTAATGATGTGGTTTGCAGGGAAAGAAAGGATGGCGTGAAACTTTTCTTTGATACTTAAAAAGTGTTGTCTCAAAGGACCAGCGGCGGCGTTTGAGGGTTATTTTCGGTACCTACCAATACTGTCCTTTTTCAAGTTTCTGTAAGTACAAATAAATGGTGTACTATCGAAATTGTATTTGCTGATTCTCGCTTTTGTTTTTCGAAACTCCTTCGGCTTCAAATAACCTTTGTACAATTTTTAATAGGTAGGTTCATGTATATAATAGGTATACATATGTCACCGCCTACTGGCTTACGCAGCGTACGCAAAATAATCGCGGACAAACATACATACATACATACAAATACAACCAATCGAACTGAGAAGTACTGATATCCTCTTAATAATTAGTAGTCAGATCAGCTATCTATTATTATTTATACTTTATTATTCAATTAATAAACATACATTTATACTATTCATTTATAGACATACATCAGGTACAAAAATACGTAATATACATACATTTTCAAAAGACAAACATGTGGTGGAGAAAATTCCACAGGTTATTGTCATTAACAAAGAGTAATAAAACAAATTAATGGAAATAAAAATTATGTTTAATTTCTTGTGAAACCTTCTCCACGCCATGATTCAGAAACCACTAAGTATCTATAAGGTAAAATAATATATTTTTACCTGTCTTCAATTTTCCTGGACTTAGAAAATGATTACTTGCTTTCGGTTGAATTTTAACATGGAATTGGTAATATTATGTAAATTAAAATTAATTTGTATTCTTTTATCAGTTACATTAACCTTCTTTTAGTATTAACTTGTAAACACTTCCATTCCTACTAATATTTGTTGTAAAACATGCTCAAATTTTCATCTGAAAAATTAAAAAAAAAACAACTAGGTACGTGTGAACTTCACTCATAGGAACAGTAAGACAATTATTTGAAAAGTGTAAAAAAACATTTGAAATACATAATTCAAAGATTTAATTAATTTCTTCATAAAAAAATCTTTTTGTCAATACAATGTCGCCTCACGCACAGAATATCTCAACTCGATCAAAAATATTTTCAAATCGCCGCCATCTTTTCCGATGATATTCTCGAATGTCATTTCAAATATTGACCCTCGTTCTTTTTTTAAAATATTTGCGGCCAATGATAAAAATAGGTTTTATTTCACTATAGAAATAAAAGTAAAATATTAACATAATGACTGTATAATACAAGATATTTCACGTTCTAATTCACGGAAAGTTTTACGTTATTGTAGAATTGTAAAAAAGATGTAAGCAAGAAGGTACCTAAGACAAAGGCGGGGCGGCGGCAGGTTGCGTGAAAGGGCAGACAATGTCATGTATCAAGTTCATGAGACTGCGACCGACGGTACAGTCAGACAGACTTGAATGTAGTTAAGTAGCTTATATTGGGATCAAAAATAATATTTGTAAAGATTATTGTGTGGGAGATTTGATTAAAGATAAGACTGAGTTATTCATGAAGGCACTGTAAAAGTTGACAGACGTTGTCAATATATTTTTGTCAGACATTTTCTTATTGGTTTTGCTTGAAAATTTCGATGAAAAAAATTTTTTAGGTATTAAATCTCTGATTCTATCAATGCTCAGGCTGGGCAGGGTCTTTAATTGTAACAAAAATGACAAAAATGTGTACGCATTTTTTCCTAGCTCCTGATTGGTTACTCATTTGAAAAAAGAAACTCTATTTTCAAGCATCTACGATAAAATTACATTATAAATATACCTTTAATAACATTTAAATAAAGCCTTTAATCGAAAACATTTCTGTTAACAAGTGTACATGTAATTGATTCCTTTTCGTATAAGATTTAGAAACGGCACAGTGTGGCGAAGGACAATACTAGAGTAACATAATCCAGCGCACACTGGGACAATTAGGGCGACGCGACTTTCTCAAACTATTTGAGAACATTTTGAGACAATGAACCTTTTGTTAAGAGTTTAAGGACGTATTTTTATTGTAAGGTCAATTTTAAAACAATGTGTTAATTTTTGTGTAGTTTAAAATTGTTTTTTGGAAGGGAATTTTATTTTCAAATGCATGATTTTGACCTCAGAAACACCTCAAATACAACTTATTTGAAAAGCGTGCAGAAATTAGTAAAAATATATAAAAAATAAGTATCTACTTGGTCTTTGATATGCTTTTTGTTAACTTTTTTGTTCAAATAACAATCAACCCAATAAAAAAGGCTATCTACGTTGTAAATTGTATCCATATCTATCCCTAATAATCTATATGTAAAATAAAGTATCAATATTTCAAATTGGCCACTACAAAACGATTTGAAGAAGCAACAGCTCGAATATTCATTCAAAAAACTAAAAATACGGTGACGATATTTACCCGTCGCCGCGACCAACGTCGAAGGCACCCCGGCGCGCATTATTTTTTCTTCCACTAAAGTCTGCTAGACTTGGGGGGCCTGTCTTACCCCTTTTGGGGGTACCTACTTGAAGCCCTTATCTGTTGTAAGTTTGTACAGCGTAGTGGATCGTAGGGGACCCCCTTTGGTGATGTATCTTAAGTCTCGTGTAGCGGTGCAAGTGAGGATGGAAAAAAATTACTAAATATTTTTTTTTCTTTAATGTGTATAAGAAAACTTTATACAAATACAACTTTTTTCTCCCACTGTGTTAAACATAACGTATTATAAATAAATAAAGATAATATTTATACAATAACGAAAAAATTTAGAACATTTTATCTGTTAAAATAAAATCCTTACTACCTAATTTAAATCATTCCAATTGTAATTTCAATATGAATTTCAATATTTTTAATTTTATTTAAAATACTTAAAAATTCCAATATTTAAAATACTTACTATATAATATATTTTAAATCATTCCAAATGATCCATCCATTATACATACGTCAGGTACAAATCAAATCAAGAACAGAAAACTCCTTTATTTCTTAACATAACCTCCAAGAAACATTCCTGAACAATTTCGCAAAACGTCTAGAAAGCTAGAACATCTCGCACTTGTACTACGACGTCCGTCTACTTATGCGTGCGTTGAGTATTTTTTTTTTATTTCCTTCTCCCCTTGGCTTGTCTGGTCTTCCATTACGCTGAGACTTCAAACAGCCTCCACAATACCACTGATTAGTGCCCAGACTGCAACTTATAGCCTTTTTGGATTTTCACTTTGAAAAAAAAGTGACCGATGATTGTTATCTGCGGGTAGGATTTTTTATTACTTAATATATAGTTGATCACGTAGCTGATTTTTCTAGAAAAAGGTTTTATTGGAATAGTTTGTAAAAATAATTATTGTATATATAATCTTAAATATGTGAATACCAACATTCATCAATTATTCATCAAACATTAATAATAAATGTTTAAAAAAAATTCGAACAAAAATTTGTTCTAACGTATTTTCCGCGCCAATGCACGCATTACGCACCAAACGAAGCACGAGCAATAAGCTTCGGATAAAAAACAAAAAAAAAATCAACTCCCTAATTTGAGAAACGAACGAAATTCAACTCTTTAAAAACTATTCCGATTCCCATCCCACTCGAAACTCGTAATCCTGCTCGAATCATCGATTTTTCAGTAAATCTAGTCGAGTCCTATTAAAATCTCGATAGTGAAATAAAAAAATGTAGGCCCAGTACTGAACCCTGTAATACGGATGGTACCCGCCTTGTAGTTAAGATTGACAGACGGAAGGGTTGAGAAGGGGGGTCCGGGGAGGCGATAGGGGGAGTGAATTGAAAGAGAGTGGAAAAAATTATACGTGGCAACCGACGCATCTTAACTTCCGAGGCTGCCTTCCGTGATCCGTTTGCACTGGCCAGCACACTTGATATAGCCACTGTCTTCGTTTTAGTACGTACCTGCTTGTGAATATGAGGGTATAGAACGAACTAGTGACTATTTTGGCTAGGATATATATGAATGTATATTGTAGGTAATGCTTTTAAGGGAATAGATATTTATTATTTGTCTTATATGTTCATCTATATAGGTTTAGGTGCATAAAATTCTTTGACCAATTTGCTTAGAGATTACACTCTAAACTAAATATCAAAACTCTCCCCAAACGTTGATAATGAATATCTTAAGCTTGAGAGACAACCATTGCAGTATTAGATAACTAATAAGTTTCATTAATTTGCAAAGCAAATGCAAGTACAAGAGTGAACACAACGAGCACTGTCGTCCAGTAAGTATTCATTGTGTACAAGTACTTAAATACTTTGTGATGCCAGTTGTTCTACTCATTTAAATGATGCATAAGATATTTTAATTTGGAACGTCGTTAGAGACGGCTGTGGTAACAACTTTTTTAAATCGTCAAGTATGTAATAAGCGAAGACGCAGATATTCTGACATCGTTAGTTCAAAATGAAGGGCCGAATAAAAAACTAAACGAATAATAAAAAAAACAAACTGGCATACGTGCAGTTTCCAAACGAACAAGTTTGGGGAAAGCGAAAACTGGAAAAAAGAAAACTTCTCTCTCCAACCAGCATTACGCATAAGAGTAGTCGACGAAAAAGGAACGAGACAAAAAATATACCATAAACAAAATAATAAAAATATAGCTGAAGCAGAGCCTAACCTCATTGGCGACGCTATCGTAATTAAAACGAAAAAAAAATAAAAGTCCATGTCAACTCCTTGCACTTTCCTAAGTATGAATTATGCCGCTCGGTGTATTCGTTAAGGGGCGGATCCATTCATTCTTTTTGTCCGCTGGCAGCAGTTAAGGAGGACCGTAGGAAGGGTAACCACCCCCCACCCTGAACTTGCGACTCGAGAATATTTTTTTTCTACACTACTTCAGTCAACGTCGCTGGAAATCGACACACTTGGCGGTAGTTTGTTCCGCTTGCTGCGATGATGATAGTTCGAGTGACTTTCGGCTTTTGAGAACGCCGGGATAGTAATTTTTTTGATTATTTTTCCAGCGCACAACTTGCTTCGTTTTAAGTTGCAATGCTTATCTTAATTATTGTGTTGAGATGTTTGACTTCATTATGTTTAAGTTTCCTTTATACTGTACCTAGTTCCGGTGATAATGCGTTGTTATCTGGCCGCTACTGAGTAATTTTGAGATGATGCCTACACACACCTACAATGATATTCGTATCCGTACCTACAGGAACTTGACACTTTGTAAATAAACGTTTAAAAAATAATCTATCAATTCTCACTGAATTCTATTTTCAAATTAACTTACATAACACACACATGTCCAAAAAATCGCGACACGCAATATCTTTTTATCGATATAATTATCAACTTCCACGGTCCCTCCCTACACATTAAGGAGCTTGTAAGACGGTAATGAACTGAATTTCTTCACTCTTTGAGGCTGGCTCTCGTCTCGGCCTCTCGCCTCGCCTCGCCTTGCCTCGTTCGTCTCAATTGACCTCACTTTCTTGAGATGTGCATCTTTATGAATGTAAAGAGGTCATCTAGTTTACATGACACAGTAATTAACAGTTTTGTTTGTGACGCAATGCATTTTGTAATGATACCAATTACTTTTACGATAGATTTGAAGATTGTTATGCATATAACATTGAAAAGAAAGTAGGTAACATGAGTACTTTTATTAATTAATTTCAATCTCGACAATATCTGCGAAGCGTAATTTTCAAATGTGTTCGATTTCAATGCATTATTTATTTTGAGTTTTACGTTTCTTGGTGACATACATTATTTAAATTAACTTAACCATTTACCAAGTTACAATATATATACAGTCACGGTTGATAGACCTCCACCTTATTATTTAATTGCCGAGTAGACTAGCGAGTTTGGACATTTCGGCACAAAGTCCATTCCCTCCCCCTCTCTCATCAATCCCTAAATCTCCAGCCAGCAACGCATTTGTAACTCCTCAGGAAATGCGAGTGTCTAGAGGCAGTGCCGATTTCTTATCATCAGGTAATCCGTCAGCTAGTTTGCTAGCCCTCAACCGCTCACCACTATAAGACCTATAACGAACTTAATTCCACAAAAACAACTTGAATTCTAGACTGAAATTCGCGTGGCCCTTATCTCTCGCACTTAGCAAGTTTTGTTTTGATATCTGATAGGGGAAAACTCATGTTTTACGTGCGTTTAGCCTACGAAACAGAACTTTAAGCGCTTAAAAGTACTCGTAGTACAAGTTATTCAGTTCAGAATCGTGGTTCTAATCGCTTCATTAACATTTTAGACTAATTACAAGTGTTTTGGTATCAATGTGAACTTTTTAGCCTTAATTAGATTGGTTATTTTTAGTATTTATGAATATTACCTAGCCTAGTTATATTTAGGGATCAAGATAGATTCTGTTATCTTTCATTTCTAATAGTAGTTCTGTCATCACTGTCCCCCAAATAAAGTTCGTAGGTTGTATCAAATCAAATATTATTATTAATATGAAAATGTAAATTGGATTGTTTTTTCCATTGTAGAATAACACTACAGTTATGAAGTTACCTTAAAGACATTTGTAAACAAATAATATGTTTATTTGTTTGTTAACAAATGTTCGCGAAAACACCTCTAGTCCCTGGCCTACCACAACACAACACACATCAGCTGTACCAAAGCTTATCTTAACGAGAACTTACCTGCAACTTAAGCACTTAAACTTGCCGAGACAAGTTATCAAGTTAAGTTACGGATTAAGACGGGAGATCGTTGTCTTTAACTGAAGTTTGTTTAGTTAAACTGTGCTGTTAACCTTTTAGGGTTATTGAGAAGACTTAATCTTATCTTTGAGTTAGTCTCAAGTCTTATTCTTAAAATCATTATGTAATTTCTAGACTTTGTTTTTGGTCTATGTTTACTTTTAAGACGGATTCCTCGGTCATGTAACTAATACAATACTGATGATTGATCTTCGAATCAAGAATAATACTAGCGAAATATTTAATCTTAAATTTGATACCATATTTTGCCCAATAAAAAAATATATTTAATTAATTGTCTATTCATAACAAGTCTAAGAAAAACATTAAAAATATAAGGCGATTCGAAATTTAAATAAAAAAGAACAAAAAACGATCTGTCCTACCATCTAACTAATATTATAAATGTGAAACTTTGTGAGAGAATGTGTTTGTTATTATTTCACGCAAAAACTGCTTAACCGATTTCGATGAAAATTAGGCATATAGGTAGGTGATACCCTGGATACACACATAGACTCCTTTTTACCAACATAGCACGCGGCCGAAGCTGCAGGCGGGACTTAGATAGAGAATACATTGTTCTCACAAAGACACATTACTCATCCAACAACAAAATCTTCAACGGAATTGCATATCCTACTTCTAGCTTAACGAAGTGTCGTGCACAAACGAATTGAACGTGTTAATTAGACGGTCACCGTCCGTATAATCTTGCAGTTTAAACACTCATTAAGGATATATCCTTTTTACAAATTAATAAGCGCACTCAATTCACGCGGGTTAGTTTTGCGCATGTTCGTACATATGTGGATTATGAGCCACTGTTATGGACACAGAGTATATTAATCATTGTGTTTTTTTTAGATTAGATAAAAAAGAGGTTTTTATTTAAATGAGATCGAACGCATATGGTTTGAATTGTAACGATTATTTGTGTATTTTTATTAAAATAGCTAGATATCGTCATATTTTTTCTTTTTTTAAAAAAAAAGAATGGATCGTGAACATGCCACTTCGTAGGTGGCGTTTTTTTTCTATCCTATGTAGTATTAAATTACTTCCGTACTCAGAGACAAATTATGATTACTTTAACTATTCTTAAGTAAGGTATTTTTTTCAAAAACCAACAACTCTAAGTAGAAAAAATACTATTAAAACTGAAGACTTACTAAAAACACAACGAAACATCACAACATTACTTAAAACCTCCCTCAAAGAGCATATAAATTATAACAGGCATCCATATATTGCTTTTACCAAACAAACAATGTAACCAGATCAACGGATACCATTAAACCAAATACATCGGTATCTCTACACTGTGACACGCGAATTACAAACGCGATGTCCGTACGACCACAGTCAATTAACACACAGCAATTAAACAGGAAGCTCGCGAGGATGTGACGATATGGATTTAACCTTTGCCACATCCTACATCGTCTTAGTTTCGACGCAACACCATCATTTGGGCCAAAGATTAATTGTTGACTCACTGTTTTCGTTGTGCTGTGGCGCCGGCTTCTTAAAGGATTGCGTGACCTCTTTTCTAGGTGATCCTATGACTAAGTTTTTTGTTATGTTAATACATATGTTGTCTGTCTGTTCATGAATTTGTCTGAAAATATACATACAGATATGAAACACATACAGCCCAGTCCTTCCACTTGGGAAGGGCTCAATCGCTAAATCTCCGACACCCTTATCCCCAAAAGGCCAGCTACGCACTCGAAACGGTGCCGGTGTGGTGTTGCAGGTGCCCACAGGTGGCGCCAATAGCTTACCATCAGGTAATACGTCTGATCGTTTGCCGAACTATCACATAAAAGAAGTCAATGTTAAGAATAGGAAGTCTATTTAATTATAAGTATTTTCCAATTATCATCAAATACCATTATCAATTCACAAATCTTATAATATAAAAATGGATCGCAAAATGTGTTGGTAAGCGCATAACTAAACAACGCCTGGACCAATTTTGCTAATTCTTTTTTTGTTATGTTTATTATTGGCAGGAGAAGGTTCTTATCAAAGAACCTTCTCCTGCCAATAAAATATTAGAAAAGTAGAGCAGAAGATTAGGAAAAAGTAACCCTTTGATAGCGAGATAGTTGGACCCGTGCGAAGCGGGGGCGGGCCGCTAGTCAAAGATAATTACAACTCTTCCGTGTCTGAATAGTAGACGCAGAAAGTTCCAGTTTATCATACAGTGACTCAATTTATATACAGAAGCTAGGATTACCCAAAAATCCTCACGAAGTGGGAACAAAAAACCTACGCATACAAAGTCACGAAAAAAAAATAGAATACAACATAATATAAGTATCTGTAACAATCCTACAACGACCTTAAACTAATTAGCGACAGGTTGGCATCGTCCTAATTACAAATATGAACTTCCGTCGCTAAAATAGAATAGGTGTTGCCACATGTTAAAAAGATGTGGCTAATTCGCCATATTACGTCTAATTGAACTCGATTAAAACGTTCATAAAAATACGTTTCCTTTGTATTTATACGGTTATTTTTCGTTGTTTTGCGAATGTTAGGAGTAGTGGGCTAGTGATGTTTACTAGTTTGTGTCTTAAATATATGTTAGGCGACAATATTTTTAGGACATTAGACTTTTCTATTTTAAGTAAGTGTAAAGAACTTAGCAATAAAATCTATATTTTTAAGTATTCTATACATGTATTTCACGCTAATAAATTCGATTATATGAAAGTGACTCAGCTATTTCTCTCGGGGAAAAAAAATTAATACACATAATTTTACGTAATATAACTTTATATCAGTATATTGTACTTAAAGAACTTAGCAGACCAAACTTAAACAAAATATAGCGGAAAATCCTCAAATAATTCCGGTGGCTACAAACAGCCAGGGGCACTCGCATACAGCGGTTATTACACATATTACACTTACCAACAATCGCCATTATTGCTGCAAACTTGTGCAGTACAGTTGCGTACTCAAGCGACTTCGGGTCATTCGTAACACAAGTCTAACTTCATTATACGGACTTATAGAAAATCTGACATGTTGGACTAGCGTGAAGTTAGTTACTAGTCTTTGTGCAACTGATAATGAAGTGCGAAGATAGTTGCAAATGTAAAGTGACAGACTTGTTACTTGCTACTTGAGTAATTCTCTAGTTGTGAGTTTGTTTGTGTGCCCTATCTTATGTTTCTATGTAGGTTGAAATAGTATTTTCTAATTTAAAACGCTTATTGGCTTACTTTAATGTTAGCCGTTTCCTTTAAGCCGATTAAAAGCTAAATCCAATAGTCTTACGTTGATATCTGTGAGTATATGAAGCCGAAAACACAATCTTTTACTTCCGTGGAATCTTCACAGTACAATAAAGATTTGATTCGATTTAATTTAGAATGTCGACTATTAGGTTATTCTTCTGTAGAATACAAAAGTCATTGACAACCTTTCCTTTCAATGTTTTCCTTCAAAACCTTGGTTCTGTACAGAATTGGAAACTACAATGTACGACGAATTTACGATTGCATAGTTGACTCGGTGGTTGGGGAACCGCCTGCCGTGCAAAATGTCGCAGGCTAGATTCCCGCACGGAAAAATTCATTGTTTAGTTCATAAAATGTTTTTCCAGATATGGGTGTGATTTGATTAGAGAAAATACGAGAGTGGGGGAAAGGTTCTCTAAAGGAAATCCAATTAAGATTCTATCTTTCAAAAAATTTGTTACCCTCTCTTCCCATCCGTGTGTCACGTAGACATCTCTGTTCTGAACAGTATACCTTGGAAGGGAGCCAGCAGTCTTTTTGGCCTCAAGATCTCATTTCGAACAACTTCAGTAATATTGCACTAGAAATTTTGAGTTTAGTGAGCCGTGCAGCAATCGAGTGTAGTGCACACCACTTTATTTGTCGACAACATACTTGAGAGAGAGCCTTTTACTTCGAAAAGTTTTAACATTTTCGTTATTATATGGAAATTAGGAATCTTTGTATTGTAGGTTTTAAAAATTTGTCTGGAATACGGTAGTTTCCAACTAATCAAATTCAATACTTTTATCCATATGTCAAAAACTATACTTTTCCATCAAATTTGTATGAAAAACTGAGTTATGACGTCATAGTATTTTTGCGTCAAATAGCTTACTTATTTCTTAATAGGTAATTAGTTAATAAATGTCTTAAATTTTGTGTATCGATCGATCGATGAATAAAAGCAAGTTAATTTTTAATATTTTATTGTATTGTCGAATTAATTTATTTTTGACCAGGAAACTACATAATTGCTAGATAGTACTTATTTTTCAACTTGTAACTATCCAAACTAGCAAATGCCTTTACTAGAACGAATAAAAAAAATTGCATTATTTTGTCTCACCTCATCGATATTGTTGTTCTTTTATTAGTTTCATAGTTAGGTCAAAAAATTTCGTTATATATTTATTAGTTATTATAACCAGCATTAGTAGAACTATTGTTATAAGTGACACGTCTTTCAAGCGGATTGATTACAGACTTTCAGAATCAAATTTTCCTCATTACATTTTATTTTTAAAAATAATATGTACTTAAATAAAAATATTTTCCTTATTATGACATCATCCAACTTCGCGCTAAGTTTCAACTTGTAGGGCAACATGTTTGGCAACTAATCGTAATAATGTTGCTTAGTGGACACGAAGAAAAGGTTAATGTTAAATATATTTTTGTAATCCCCTTATAATTGTATGTTTGACCATGTAACAACCAATTGTTGTGGTTTTTATTATTAATTATTACAAATTACAATTACTACGTATCAAAGGATTTCTAATTTCGCAAAAGTCCGAGGTAATATTTCCCTGTCTACAGTAACTTTACTGTTTTCTATTTATTTGGTCATTGTCCCGTTAATACCAAATAAAAGATCTCAACTTCAACGCCACATTAGGAAAATTAATATATATAATAAATTAATACTAAAAAAATTAGCAAAACCATAAAATAACAGTTGAATTTAGTGAGTAAGACTAACTTATTTATTGTTGTTTGTTGATTGTCTATATTTTAGTCTACTAATAACCTCCAAAAACTAATACCTAAATGTTGCCATAAAAAATATAGGTTGTGTTACGGTGAATTGAAAAAATAATGATGATATTGTGAAAACTTCTTCTTATTTGAAGTCGGATTAGTAAATACGTTGCGAAGTGAAAGAAATGCTAAGCACATTGAAATATAAAAATGGGTGCTTAGATAAGTAAATTAAAGAAGTATAGTTTTTTTTTTCTTTTTTTTACTGGGAAAATCGTTTGTGTATTTACAAAAGTTTTTTTTTGTACAAATGTGGGCGTAAGGGATTCCATTATTTGTCATAGTAGGTATAATGATTAAAATAAAGTTTATTTTAATATCTTCAAACGGGGCGTTGTTACCGGGAATTCCGATATGCAGTTTTTTTTTTTGTAATTTCTGCCTTCTTTTCCTCATTCAAATATGAAGTACCTAGTTATTTTTAAATTAATTTCGAATTTTATTAAACGTTAAAATCACGCTGATTTTTAGAAATATATAAGCCTTTATAAAGGAAACATTGCTTAATTCATAACAATGCAACTATGTAAGTACTAGCTATTTTATGTATATACTATCACATGTATCTACTAAGAACTTTCATCTTATTTATGTGACATTTGTTTTTCTCAAAGTTCTAAAACAAAGGTGACTGGCTGAAAATAATGTTTATCCAAAATCTAACTAGCTATTGGTTAATAAAGAGATCACTTCCTATTATAAATTTTAAATTCGGAATACAATATTTAATTTAACATTACTCACACAAAAACAAAACGCATAAATCATTTAAATACACATACATGTACTTGGAAGCAATTGTATGGTTGGGGTTCCGCGGGCAAGGAACGGAACCTCCGTCCAATTGGCTGGCTAACGAGGAAACAATCTTGCACGCGGTCCGCTTGCTACGGAACTCTAGTCAATCTCAGCTGCGCGTGAGTGATGCACAACGGATGGACTTGTAGGGTTATTTCTGTTGAGAAATTTATATTTAAAAAATATATATATTTGTAAAAAAGATTTTAATAAAGAAATTTGTATATGTAGATACTGATACTATCAGGCGCAAAATTACCCAGTTAAAACTATAGACATATTTTCGAAAACATTTAAAATCAAAACATCGATACTTGCTCTTTGCTTTCTCAATTGTATTCCAAGATTCATTTAAAATTCCAAAAAAAAATCCATGTAAACATCATACATCTATTTAGAAAGACAAATTTAAACAAAATCAACACAGCCGTTTCGGAGATGTCAAACAACAAACATTATCACAGACAAACAAAATCAATAAGAAAATAAAACCCAATTGGACATAGACAGCCCTGTGGTCCGGGAGGAAGAGACAATTCCGATCCAGTGGAAGTTCAAGTCCTGAGCCCAAGTGGTTATATAAGGTAATGGGTTGTGTTGTGACGGCCTGTCCTCAACTAGGATGTCTCTATTAAAGTAATTGATAGACGAGCAACCAGTCTACGGTTGTGTCATAATATTGTGGGCCATGCTCCAAATGGATTCGCGTGTTAAGATTACAACGTGTTTTGTGTCTTGTTTTAGTAAGATTTGCTTGATTGTAGATGGGTTTTTTAATTGGTTTGTTAGTTATATGTTGTTTGAATTGTACATTTTTGTGTTTCTTTTTTATTAAAATTATTTCTCTAAGGTGATGAGAGGCAGTGTCAGACTTTTACTAACTAATCAACATCACTCCGTTCCGTCTCCTGCTTAAGCTGAGGCCACGATATTTTTTAACACTTTCTTCTGCAAAAACGGCTGGTTTTTTTTTTGGTAATCTGGCTGTCTGAATCGGTTAGGTTAGACTCAATCCCAAACGCGAACACATTATGTTAATTGATGATATAATAATATGTTTGTCCCACGTGTGGTCGTCGTTAAATCGATCGATGTTTCTTTCTATACTTTGAATGTTTTTCAACGATTTCTTCGTCCATTAATACTAAAATAAAGACTGTAAAGTCCCAAGGGAAGATATAGGAGTATAAACACACAATAAGGATCACAAATAAACTTACAAATGACTGTATTATCGTTAACAAGATAACAAATAATGACAAACGGACTTCCTAAACAAACTATTAAATGTACAGACACAAAGAGTATCTTTCAAAATATCCAACAACAAAAACAATTACTTGACGCTTCATCAGCATTGGAAGCCTGACAAAAAACTGTTAAGTCTACATACAAGGAACATATAATAAAAACACCAAAAACCCAAATGACAGTATAAAAACTTAAGTACGGATGTATGAATAATGGTGCTAGCGATAATATCCAATGTTTTCCTTCAAAACAAAATAACTGGTGTTTCTGTTTGATAAGAAACCACGGCCAGATGTGGTATTCAGTTATTGTCCAGTGTAGAGCACGTGGGATGGGTAAAGCAGAAGCGAAAGCGGAGAATTAAAAATTAATCGTGATTAAGAATATTGACTTTTATACATCAGTTATTAAGAGGCATTTTCTTCTACAGATTTTGACTAGGACTTATAGTTTATCAACGCTTCTTTGTAGGTTCCTTTTAATTATGAGGAAGTAGAATTAAATACATTTTTTCCCGTATACGTTAAGTTTTGTTCATTCTACAAAAATCTCTAGCCTATTAAAAACTCCTTTGGACTTATATTTGTAAAAGTCTTCGCTCACACTCGCGCCCTCCCACAACTTGTAATATGGAACATAATTAAATTGTAACCAGATATGTTTTATCATTTTTCTGTGCAGGACAGACGGACAAAACGATAAGAAGTGTGAGTGAGGCATGTCGTGTTTCGCAATCTATTCATGTAGCTGGCCACACTAGTGATAATGTAAAGAGGCGGAACCCACACATTTGTAATGTGTTCGAATTACAAAAGATTTTTAAATATCGAACGCGATAACCGTTTTTAGTGATGTGTAATGTTCTTATTTTTTTTTTTGTCGTTTTATTGGACAACATAATCGCATGAAAGATTTGTCCATGTTATGAAATTTCTAAATATTTAGATATGGAATAGACGAATAACGAATGACTCTAGAGTTTTAAAATACGAACCTATTCCGCCACAATTCCGAATTTATCAATATGTCTTTATCATTTGTTTCAAGTATAAGGTCAGGTTAGGAAAATCCACCATATAGGTAGGACCTGATACCATTTTCCTTTATGCAAATAAATCAAATGCAGGATAAATAGTTCCCAGATATAATTGGGAGAATCCATTGTCTGAATCTGTCCACAAAACTTATAAGAAACAATGGCAAAATATTACAATACATATATAGTCTAATATTAATAAAAACGTACTTCTGTAACTATGCATGGATGTTTATTACACTTTAACTTAAAAACTACTAAACTTTTCTCAATAAAATTTGGCGAAGAGATAGATTATAGTCCGTAATAATACATAGGCTAGAATTAATTATAAATTCAAGTACCTAACAATTATATACATACGAATTTTAATGGAAACGTATGACGCATCGCCTTTGGACAAATACATAATATAAATAAGGCTTATTGCAACATTATAAAACCTTCATATACCTTATATTATTCAAAATACTAGGACATGCATTGCTTACTTGTAATTTCTATTTTAATTCATATAAAAATAAAGCGCAATTTTACAATAAAGGACATATTTTTTTGCCTTCACAGCGCCGCCATGACAGTCCAAGATATATCAGGCTAGCCGTGTTCTGCAATACAAATAAGCAATTAAAGCATATTTTCATACATATAAAAGTAGCGTGGTTCGTGGTTCTCTCGCATGACCCGACGCTCATGTCCAATATTAGCCATATGTCACAGCCGATACCGCCGTAGATAATAACGGCTAATAAGTGCTTGTCTTCCAACACACCATGCTAGTGCGGGGAAAATATCGATAAGCGATGTATTATCATGGTCGATATGTTGGGAATACCTTTTTTTACACGACGCGATTGCGTATTTGTGAGTCAAGAATTTGTGTTGAATTTTATTTTAATTTAAGTAATATCTTTTGGTTGCTTTAAGCGTACCTACCTACTATTTTGTCTCTGGATCACCTAAATTATAGACCAGTCAGAATATGTTTAAACCTATGATATTAAATCTGTTTGTTAATGTGTGTGTTAATGAAATATTTATAAAATAAATGTCAATAACCATCCAAACCAATTTACTACGCCAATTGGTTTACAAATCAAAAGACAAAGCTAACCGTATCGATAGTCACACTATTGTATCGACACAGTATCCCCTATACGACGACCTTACAAACTTATCGATATCGATGCGAGCTCACCTCCCTCAGCGCGATCTTATCGCTTAGTTTTTATTCTCGTGATATCCGACGATAAGCTGAAATGTCCTTTTTCATAGAAGCACAGTAATGGGCTAGGAGGCACGCCATCCATGCTTATAACTTATGCATACTGATTGCTCCACTTCCACCCTTTACTGGACACGTTTTATCGCCGCCATTTTGTTTTTTGTCTTCCAATGTCGATATCTATCTTCACATCTCTATTTTTTTATTCGAATCTTGAAATTGCGTTTCGAATTCGAATTTAATTTAAGGACATTGTTGTATTAACATTTTTGACGCTACTCGTGAATAAGAGTCCCGTTCTGACTTGAAATTAGTTGAGCTTTTCTCGTTTTATTAACGTGGGGTAAATCGTTATTTTTAAGTTTAGTGTGCCGCGTGATGATTACTATACAAAAATATCGATCTTGTTCGTATTCAATTAAATATTTGTGGTTTTATATCTCTGTTAGGAACGTTACATATCAGTATATTCTTAACAGGATATTAATCATTAATTGTTAATCAAACGTCATGGTAGTCTATAATATACTTAGGTACTTTGTCGTTTATTTCATGACATTTAAAACGCGTAATTTTTTTAATGTTTTTTACTAAGACTGTTTCTCTACTTCATAGATCGTAGATTAACAAACTAAATCTTAGGTTTCTTGGGTTCAAAATCCGAACCGATCCTCAAAAACCTACACCTAAAAGGTCAAAAAATGCACTTGCGACCTCGATGGTACAGGTGTCTATGAGCGGCGGCATTTGCTTAACCAAATCTGGTATATTTTTTTATATGATAGGACGGCAAACAAGCATACGGATTACCTGATGGTAAGCACTCAGCGCCGCCCATAGACACCCGCAACAACAGAGGAGTTATGAGTGCGTTGCCGACCTATTGGGGATTAGGGATTTGGAGATTCAGGGCTTAGGGGAGGGGAAGTATTGGGTTTCCGGTAACTTCTCTCACACGGCGAAACACAACGCTGTGGTTGTTTCACGCCGGTTTTTGCCGTCGAGCTTACCCATTCGTGCCGAAGCATAGCTCTCCCACAGATGTCGACGTATACTGGGCGGTGTTCCAGACTATTACTGAGTAATCTTCGGTAAATCCCAATCATTCTCTGCCCTGGACTTGGACGTATGGAAACAGAACTCATAAAAGCAGTCGAAAATAATTATTCTCAATCCAAAGATCGATTTTAAAACCAAGTTACGTAGCCTCCCAATCGTTATCGAACGTTCAAACAGATCATGCAGCTAAACAGACATACGGACATTATACATGTAATTATTAGTAAATAGTGCTACAAATCACTGGTCACACGCGACGTACCGACCTATTTTATTTTATATATGTATACATAGATAACGTGCAAGTTCTGACATGCAGCCTTCAGACCCCCCCTTTCTCCCCCCAACCATACTATAATAACATTTAAAAATGTCGCAGTAATTATGATTAAAAAGATAATCATAGGTATCTTTTTAAAAATTGTAAGTTATACATTTTAATTAGTATTTATACCTACCTATGGTACCTACCTATAATTGGGAATTATAAGGTTCTTTATTTAGTCGTGGGTAATTTGAGGTCCGTCGTGATATGTTGGCCTTTTTTGAGGATGGTAAAAATCATCAAATTAGAACTCCCGAACTGGGTGCGAGGGTCAGACTATTCTTAAAAATACAATGGCAATAAGTCACCGCGGCCTCTGCCCAAAGCAGGAGAAGGAACAGGGAGGTTTTTAGTCAGTAAGAGTCTGACACTCTCTCTCGCCTTACCCTGGGCGGGAGAGGTCATTTGACGATTTTCCCCTAACAAACAATGCATTCTTAAAATGTTGGCAACGCGCCTGTTACTCCTCTGGTGCTGCAGGTGTCTATGGGCGGCGCTGATTGCTTACCATAAGGTGATCCGTCTGCTCTTTTGCCTCCTTTTAAGTACATAAAAGAAAAACGTAGGTCATTTACAGTATCGAGTTTTTCGACATTGAAAATTTTCAGTAGCAATACGTACTTACCTAATATAGAAATATACTTACCTTTTCAATTATGTGGAACTGCAATACCTAATGAGTTATTCAATTTTAATACTATGAAATATTATATCATACTATACGTCATATAAAAGTAACTCTATATTAATATTATAAAGCTGGAAAGTTTGTTTGAACGCGCTAATCACCAGAATTTCTGATTCGAATTTAATACTTCTTTTTGTATTAACTAGGACCAAATAAAATATAACCGAAGCGAGTACCTAGTACAATATTAAACTTTTATTATTATCTTCAACTTGAAATGTAATTTCCTTGTTTTAAATACCACCATAGCGTGACAGGGACCATATGGTCAAAATGACCATAAGTCACCGTTTGAAATAAGGTGAACAAAGACAGGAATAATTGAGGGGGTGAAAAGTTCCCACACATTCCCTTACACAACCCCATCGAGTTCACTGAGCCATATGGCACACGATCTTATCACATTGTTTTAATAATTTATTTGTACTACGTAGATATATGAATTAAGGAAAAATATTTCTTACGTTGATAAGAAATGGTTTCAAGTCAACAGTTGAAGTTAAAATTGTAGTAGGTATATATGATACAATATGTCTTTAAAAATATCATAGGATTGTAGGAAAATATAATTATAATAAACTAGCGGCCCATCCCTACTCATAAATATAAATCTTTCACTGAATGTAACAAAGACAACAACAAAAAAATTTGCATAATTGGTTAAGGCGTTCTTGAGTTATGCGTTTACCAACACATTGGTACATTTGGCGTTTCATGTTTATATAATAAGATTAAAATGTATTTTGTATACTTCGAATTCACCTTTCTATTAAATCTTATGCATTCTAAGTCATCTTACAGAAACAAAATACATTTAAATCTAAATCTAAACTTTCTTTTCTAAATCTATGATAACATTTTAAAGTTTTAAAAATTTGAAGAGAAATTCAGAAAACCAAACTAAAAATAAAACATTTTTAAATCAAAGAACGTATACGTTCCATTTTTAAAAAAAGTATAAAAAGTAGTTCATGCGTTTTTTACTTTAAGAAGTAGGTAGTACATAGTTCCCAAGCATATAAACTCCTTGGTTAAATTAAGTACTCTGTACTGCCTAGGTACGAGTTTTCTGCGAGTGTGGATAGGAAAAGAAATGTTTCCGCAAAAATTAGACGACGCCGGGTCACGCCAAATTAAGCACGGCCGGGTTGAGGCACTAGTGTTGGGAAACTATCGATATAAAGAATAATAATGTAGGATTATGTAGGTTATTTCTATTAGAAAGTAAAAAAGTTTTTTTAATCAAGTAACTTTTTTTAAATGTGTACCAACATTAATTTGGGTCTAGAAGTAAATGAGTAAGGTGATTCAATGTTGCATTATAAGTCAATCGAGTTGTGTTAGTGTATTTATTATTATATCAAGGGAAAAAACTATAAATATTGATAATAAACACACAAACATATCCTTTACATTCATTCAATACACAACACATACACCCTTTTCCACAATCACAATAAACATTTAGTAACACAATTAATAAAATCCTATCAGTACAACCGAATAATTCCCGCCCATTCTACGATACATCGACACTCGACATTATCGACATTCCACCTGGACGGGCCTACGTTGCACCCCTGTGCTCTGAAAATCAACAGGTCCCGTCGACAGCCCTGCGTCGCTTATACACACTAAGAAATAAGGGCTTAAAGACGAAAAGGAACAATTCTGCTTTCCAGCTAATGTAGGTACAATAGGTATGTTTAGAAGAACAAAAATTTGAAGATACGGTACGATTTAGAGACGTTGTAAACAGTAAAAAAGGATTTCATGTCTTAAGAAAATTAAAAATTAACTGCCTTTGTTGTATACGTGAAACTGCGAATGGAACTAAAGGGTTGGTTAAGCCGTCTTTTTGTTGGGATTATTGATACAGTAATTCATCCCGCCATTGGTAAAAAACTAAAAACTTATATCTAATTTCTTCAACGGGCGAGCTGGCGGATCACGTGATGGTAAGCAAGGGCGTGTCTCATTAACCGCAACACCACAAGAGTTGTATAGTGCGTTCCTTTTGGAGGTTGCTAGGAAACTGTAAATTGAGGTCTTGTAGTAAAGAATTAAGCCTCCGATAGCTCCCATACAGCGTACCACAAAGTAAGTTTTGCTTCACGAGTTCCTAAGGCCGTGGTAACACTAAAGTTGAGCCAGCCCGTTCATACCAAAGCATGGCTCTCTCACGCTTAAACCTAATCTTCTTAATTTCTGCTAATCTTGCTTTCTCTTTCTCATTACCCATTAATCTTCACCAATTACTTATAACATTATCTCTTTCGCACACTATCCCCAACATGGTGCTACATTAATGGCCGATCGTCGGTAAACGCAACCGATCGTATTTGACACCGCATTGCTTATGCATGAGGTTAATTACCGAAATTGTTTTATACGATGGACGAATCTGTTCGTTTTGCAGGAAATGTCCAATGTTCATTGCTGGTTGAAAACGTATTTGGTAAACGCAAGCTCGTCGCGTCCTGGTTAATGGAAATCAAACTGAATTTGATCTTGTCTTATAAGATTATGTTCGTAGGCATAAGAAAAATCTATCTACGGTTTCTAATAAATGATTGGTGCCTACATTCTAGACCGACAGATAAAAAATCTTCTCACACAACGCAATACAAAGCCACCAACATAAACGACTAAAAATTTCGTTGAAAACGCACTAGTCCGTATCAAACAACAAAAATCTAACAAAAGAAAAATATTTTCACATTTTTTTCGCTAAACAAAACGCGGTCATTTTATCTTCCCACAAAGTATATCGACCTCCTATAGACCATACAATGTGAAACAATTATAAAGAGCAGGAAGTACCGGAACGATTTCGAGATGGTCCAGCGAATCTCTGTTTACACCTTACTACACATGTCAACCAACATACTAAACTAAAATCACCTCTATGGCAAAAAGAATAAAGTTCCAAATACGCGTAAAGACCTGTGACTGTAGGTACTTGGATGGTAAACTGTACAGATCTCGCAATCTCTTGTATGGCAATCGTACTAAAATGGCCGCAAATTACGCCGGACAATGGCTAAAAGTAATGATATGCGCAGGCGACTCGGTCTAATGTCAGCAGATATATCGATTATACAATGCGTCACTTGTTTAGTAATGTTCTAGAAAAGTCTGGTATAATTTGTTTAAGAATACTAAAATTTGGCTATCCTAAAGATCAAAGTAAAATTATAAGAAATCTTGACAATGCATCTCTAAGTCTTATTGGAATAGCGTCAAAGGTAACTAAGAAAATTAAGCAAAATGAAAAAGAATCGAGAATCGATAAGACAAATGCTAGAGAAACAATAGAAATCAACAAAACAAAAGCCAAATGAAGCATAGTACAATCAAAAATAGCAAAGAAGCAAACTAATTACTCCACTCCAGCAATGGACATTATCATAGATTTTTTTCCAAGTTTGTAAACAACTTTAGCTTCGTGCATAGAGACCACGGGCTCGCAAGTACTTTGTTTCATTATGTAGCACACAATACACGCTCTACATAAGGTTTAATTGGAAATGTTCTATAACTGAACAGACAACACATGAAAAATATCTGTGTGTGCCGATGTTGAGATGTAGATGATACTGCTAATGTTGGAAATGACGACAAAACGGAAAATGACGAATCGAGTAAAGTTAAAAATGTTTTTCGTGTTGTTAATGGAGATAGACAAGTTAACAATGTGAAACATTTTAATGGCATTAAGAATAAATAAACAAAGAGGTATATTGATTATTATTTTGCTACAAAAACTGACAAAGAAAAAAATATAAAAGAAAAAGTAGACAGCCTTAACCTAATTGAATATAACAGAAGTCAATCTACATATGTAGACATTATCTTTATTACACAATCGGAAAACGACGAATATAGCAATCAAGATAAAATATCTATTCCGAATAACATCACAATCAATATAAATGATTACAAGAGAGCTGACATTAGGTACGGAAACGAACAAGTTTTTTCTAATCACTATATGGGAAAAATCAAAGTCGCTTTCTCTGTCCCTTTAACCCTATGTAAGTTTAAATCCTTGAAACTTCGCAACGGATTTTGATGTTGTTTCTTTTAATAGATAGAGTGATTGAAGAAGGTTTATATGTATAGTAATTTAGGTAATTTTATTATATATTAATTGTGGAGAAATTTCGTATCAGCATTACACCCATGCGAAGCTGGAGCGGGTTGCTCGTAAAAAAAATGCTTTTAATACTAAACTTTCGCGATTTCATATGTGATTATTTTTATGATGTCTACTTACGAGAATTGAAATTGAATTTGGAATCAAGGATAACGTATATTATTCCTATTTCGATATTTGAATTTTTAATTTTTTGGGAACACGTTCGACATCCTCATCCACATGTTTGTCAGTGTCACAAGCAGGCTCCGAGCCGTGACGCCGGTTGCAAGTGGACGGTCACGCTACCATCGGAAGTCATCCGCCATTGATACCATCTCATTGTGACCAGCAATTTGCTGCCGGATGTCCGAGACGATCTGGATCTATGCTCATAAGTACTCTTTGGTAAACAGAAGAAAAATATAGAAAATTCTTTGAAAATTAACAAGGTTCTGAAAAAAAGATATAAGTAAAGACACAAGAATAGAAAGAAATTTTGCTAAATTGCCCAATATATACTTAAGAATGAAAAAATATTATCTCCTTGCCTTGATTAAAAACATGCTATTTCCAATTGGATTCAAATTAAGAAGTTATAAAATCTTATAAGAATGTCTACAACCGTATCAGACACAAAAATTTCTAATACAAAAATTCCACTAAGCACTTTTAAAAATGATTCCACTAAACACTCGTAACGTACGGACAATGGAGCCGAACAAAAACATGTGTCTCGCAGAATAATTCCTGACATTTTTAGCTTCATTGTCATCTGCGCACGAAGTCACGGTCCAAAAGAAATAAATGCCACAGCGTCCAATCTGATGTTTTTCATCACAACTACCTACGTGCTTAGTACTTACTCGTGCATGTATTAACATCCTTTGAACTATTGATACCTGTTACGAAGGATTATGAGTCTCTAAGTCTTCAATTAAAAATAATCTCGATTTTTATTTCGTCATCAAAAACTTGAGCAATTTTGTTCAGTAATTATTTTCCATTGCTCGTAGAACTTGATACCGATCAGTTGTACCTACGCAGTAGAAACAAATTTCGTAGCTTTTATCTGCAACCCCATCGCACTTTCCTTACACTTTCCAATAACATGTGATTTTGTTTTACGACCAGTCATTACGAGGAATTGTTCAGATATTCGTATGATAGTTGGAAACTTTTTTCGTTCGGTATCGATGTCTACCAGCACTGGATAATAGGCGATCGATTTCTTGATAACAATCTACGTAGGTATCTAAATACAAAACGAAAATTAAGTCTGGTTGGTTCGAATAGTGTATTGTACTGAATACAACTTGTAAAGCTATTGTAGGAACATAATTATCATATGTAGACTACTAGAATATTTAAACAATAATTCTCTTTTCATGTAAAAATATTTGGAAAGTTGCTAGAAAGTTGAAGTCATTTATTTTCTTAATTCACGTGTCATAATGCATCGCCTTGCAAGCCATGCATTGTGATGCGCGCACGCGCCGGCAGCGGCGCGCACGGGCAGGTGTGCTCTGATCGCTCCCCTCCCATTGCAGAGCGGGCGATGCGGCGCAAGTAGCGCGGTGGGGTCCTACCCGCCGCCCGCTCGGCCAATCGTGGCCCGTCTTGCCTATGATGTCATCGGAAGAGGAGGCCGACTCGTCGTACTCGGATAAACTGCTTAGGAAACAGAAGCGCGCCAGACAGCGCGTGGACGCCGGTGAGCCGCGCAATTCTTACTCGACTCTTACGACGAACGGACTCGCGCCCGCGCGCGCCGCACACATGAGTGGTGGACTTTACGGCGCCATCTTCGAGGGCCGCCAACACTTCGGCCTCTTCGGCCCTGGCTACCCTCCAGCTGAAATGATTAACGAACTACTTGGACGAACGCCCAAGCAGGAGGATGCTGGTGATGAAACCACCGGCGGTGATATCGCGCACAGAGTGCTGCGCGATATTCTACAAAGCCGCAAGAAGGACCTCCTGCGCCTCTCCCCGGACAATAACAATGTGCTCGCCAACAACAACAACGACGAGCCCAAGATGAAGCTGTCTCCGGAGCGACCGCAGTCTCGTGACTCCCGACCAGACCTGGATGATGCGCTGCTTGCGCTCGACAGTGCCGGTGACTCGCGAACTTCTCCATCGCCCGCGCATCCCTCGCAGGGATCTGAGCCCTTGCTCGCACCCAAGTCTGAACCTGAAGATCGTGACAGTGATGCCCAACGTTCCTCGCCGCGACCGTTAGATGTGAAACGTGCTCGTGTTGAAAACATAGTGTCGACTATGCGGTCGAGTCCCGCGCCGCAGCCGCCACAAGTGAACGGCTGCAAGAAACGGAAACTGTACCATCCGCAGCAGCACGACGGCGCACACGAGCGCTACGGGACCAGCCACAGCAGCAGTGCACAGACAGTGTCGGACGACTCGGAGGACGACGGGGACAGGCCGCCACCCATCGAAAGAAAGTTAGTAGAAAAGAATGCTCTTAAATCACAACTTAGAACTATGCAAGAACAACTTGCAGAAATGCAAGAAAAATATATGCAATTGTGTAATCGTATGGGACAAGAATCTGAGACGAATGATAATGATGGTGCTTCTAGTGACGTAGAACAAAACGACGACCCGGTGCCCAAGTCGGAGCCAGCGTCGCCGGCCAAGGAGGTGCCACCTCCGATCCCCAACAGTGTAGCGCCGAATATGCTCTCACAAGTAATGAGCAAGATGATGTCGGCGAAGATGCACGCGCACGCTGTGGGCCACCCGCACCTGCCGCCAGGCTTTAACGGCGCGCTGCCCATGATGCCGCACCTACCTCCAGAGCACATGCACGCGCCGCACCCGCACCAGCACCTCAACAACGCGGCCGCCATGTACCTCAACGTCAGTCAGAAATTGTTCCTAGAGCAAGAGGCGCGCATGAAAGAAGCCGCCGAGCAACAACAGCAGCAGCAACATCAACAACAACAACAACAACAACAACAAAACAAACAGCAGCAGAGGCCACAGTCCAACCAACACTCGCCACAGCAGCGACAACTTGGACCAACGCCAAAGCCGCCCCTATCCTCAGAGCTGGCAGAACGACTAGACGCTCTCCGCAGTAATGCGGGATCAGTGGGCCCCGTCTCAGGGGCAGACCTTGAAGGACTCGCAGAAGTGCTAAAAAGTGAAATTACGGCATCACTCGCAAGTCTCATCGACTCCATAGTGACGCGCTTCATGCACCAGCGACGAATCATGGGGAAGCAGTCGGAGGCGGCAGCAGCAGCGGCCGAGCAGCTCAATAAAGACATCATGATAGCGACGCAGATGCTCGACCGCAAGTCGCCGCCGTCGAAGCCACCGCCGAGGCCATCAGGGCAAATGTCAGGTAACCAACCCGTCCATCACCCGGGCGCGCCAAACGGCGTCCCCTCGTTTCTGACACATAACCCAATGATGATGAGCCAGATGAACGGCCCCCGCGCGCCCAGCGGCGCCGCATTCTCAATGCACGCCGAGGCGAGCGGGCCGGGGCACGGTGCTCACATACGGCCTCCCACAGGCATGTTCCAGACGCCGCCGAAACCGCTAGGACAGCTCTACATGAACGGCCATTTCGACCGTGAACCCAACCCAGAGCAAAACGAGGCCCTGAGTCTAGTCGTCACGCCCAAGAAAAAGAGGCATAAGGTAACAGACACAAGGATCACGCCCAGAACTGTCAGCCGGATCTTAGGGGAAGGTGTGGGCCAGTCGCCCGAGAGCAAGTTCCCAGAATCGCCGTCTCCACGGCCGTATCCAGGAGGCATGGCAGGGTTACCGACACCTGTAGCCATCCCTAACCCAGCGCTGCACGAGAGCCAAGTGTTCTCTCCGTACTCACCGTTCTTCGGCGCGGGAGGCGGGCTAGCGCGGTCGCCCCCGGCAGCCCCGGAGCGGGAGTCTCCGCCGCTGCCGCACGCGCCGGCGCTGCTGCACCCCGCCCTGCTGGCGCACCACGCGTCCCCCGACTACCTGCGCCACCACCACGCCAACGTGGCGCACCACGCGGGCCCGCCGCACCACCCACTGATGGACGCGCAGGACCCGCACTCGGACTGCAACTCCACCGACCTGCCCTACGACGGAGTTCAGCCTACTATATCCTTTTCAATAGAATAACAAACATTTTATTCCAGCAATCTGCGATTGAGGTCAACTTGTCGATGTAACCCGAGCAGAGGGCACAAGCCCCGCGCACGCCCACTCATATCTTATTTCTGTAGTGTTTAACCTTACGACTGCCACCGCCTACTTCCTACTTACTGGTTAGGTATTACGTCTGAGGAAACCTCACAAATGCTGCGGTTTCTACGTTTTCCACGATCCCAGGCCTATCACATACTTGTGAACTCTACAATACAATTAAGTTAACATTATTATATAAGTTTTATTACTTGAATCACTTATTCGGTGCATACTATCCGCTAATGATAGCACAATAAGTGCAGTTTCAAATTCTAGATATGTTATCAAAATATTTTAAATTCTATATCCACAAGCATAAAGTACTTATTATCATCAAATCACGAATTCTGAAATTAATCTCAAAGAAACTCATTCATTCGTAAACAAAGTAAATCCGTGACATAACTGCAGACGGCTAAGGCACATTATAAGATTAGAAAATGCAAACAGATTAAGTATTTGTGGTGCTTCATAGCGCGCCCACGACAAGCCGGGATCTAATCAGATTTTATATATATCTTTGACGGACAATCCTAGGAGATATACTTATTTAGAAATATACTGTTTCTGTAGTATAACATTTTGTTTCATATACAAAGTTCTTAAGGAAATAGGTACGCGGAATATTACTATTGCATCATAACAGAACAATGATCGCATAGAACTAGAACAAAATAGTCAATTATACCTAAATACTTATGCAGTTTTATATATACTTGTATATGTAGATAGGACTTGATTAAATAAGGCAGGAAGCAGTCGTGGCGTTCTAATAATAATATTTCAATAATATAGAATATTACTGACTTATTAAAACTAGAAGTTCAACTTGGAACGAGATCCTTTACAAAGGGTCTTTTAACCTATTTTCAGTCCGTTGTTATACCAAATTAAAATGCTATTTTATGCCATATTATAAAAGCAATAAGCCTTTAACTCCTGTGCACTCCTCAACGCTGACGCCGATGCACCTTCGCAAAGCCAAGCTGATGTTCTTCTGGGTACGTTACCCAAGCTCAGCAGTCCTCAAGATGTACTTCCCAGACATCAAGTTCAACAAGAACAACACAGCACAACTCGTGAAGTGGTTCTCAAATTTCCGGTGAGTCATAAACTATTGTTATATTTTTACATCTCTACAGTATAATTATAAAGAGGTAAAATTTGCAAATTTGTAAGTTTGTATGTAGGGTGTAATCTTTGGAACCGATAGTCGGATTGCCAAAATTCTTTCACTGATAGATAGCTACAATGTTCCTGAATGCTATAGGCTATAAAACATGACACGCTACGATCAAATGGAGCCGAGCAGCGGGTGAAACCGCGAGATTAGCTAGTTTATAACAAACGAGACCAAAACGCATTAAAACGGCACAGGATAATATCTAAACTCAAAATATCTGCCTAAGTAACTAAGTTTATTAATAGTCTTATCCTCGAATTATTAAAACTGGTATTTAAAGCAAATCGTTAGGGTTTTATTATAGCGTATCGCAACCGAAATATTTAATTAACAATAAATGATGGTCACTGTGACAACTATCCGTTTAGATTGTCCAAATGTTTTCCGTTCCCTATTTTAATCTTGTGGTTAATACATTTTAGATATATGTATTATGTATTATGTACATAAGTTAAATAGGTACCTACCTATACTTGAAAAACATTCCTGTATTTAATAGTTGTATTTAAAACGTTTATATAATATACATAAATATCTAGTTGTTTTCAATACATTTATCCCTGTCTATCTTTGTAGGCTAAAAAACCTAATTACCTGTTATCTTGTTTTTAACGTTAATAAGGTTTAAAATAGATATCGACTGATGCCTGTTTTGAGGTTAATTGATAGGTACTTTTCCCGTAGGATCATTTGAAATTAATGTAGTCTATTTTACTCGCGGGTGATATACAGCTTTCTAATGTTAAAAGAATTTGAACCTTAACTTTTCGTCTTCAAGATTTATTTATGACTATCTGTGTATAATATTAATTTAGATTGATTCTTTATCTCCTTATGTATTCAAAATGTATTAATCCTCGACACAGACTCCATATACCCAATAGAATTGAGTAAATCAATTGATTAATACCAATTTTGTCATCTTCCTTTCGGGTAAAGGGTTTTGAATTCACTATTTCCTAATTCCAAATAACTTTGAAGGGGTGAGTTCCCCTAACTAATACTTAAACGCTTTTAGGTAAACAAATAGGGTTCTAGAAACTTTGATGACTTCATATTTAATAGCACTGATTTCTAAGGCGATTCTGCAAAGGTTTTTATAGAAAATAATATGTAATTAATACCTACTTTCCTTCTGTTAAGTACAAGAATGTAAACAAAGTTAACGTAATAATAGGTTAAAAATAAAAAGGCTTCGAACTAACGGAATAACAAATGAAGAAATTGCAACAAACTACCTACTAAAGACGCAAGAAAATTGCTCGAAAGAACTCTGCCTTATAATCAAATCGAATTATCATTTTACAATTCTTCAAGAAGACAAAAACAAATGATAAAAGAGTGTTTAAAATAAATAAAAAAAAAGTTGAAAACGAAAAAACGACCAAATTAGAAAAAGAAACATATTTAAAAATTCAAAAACAGAACACATTAGGTACTTATTTAAATATGGTAACGGAATACAATACGGGGTTACAAGTAACGGAAAAATCCGCCCGAGTATTGATTTCTACTTGACTAATTTTTCACGTTATCTAAGTACTTTGATAAGCCGTACTCCTATGATAAACACCTTCCCCCCTTCTTTCACACTGATTATTCTGATTCACTCGACTCCGGATCGATTTTAACGCTTCCACACTTACCTACAAACTGAAACAAATGAAAGAACTTACAAGGGTTTTCTTCTGTATTGTTCATCGCAGATGGATAGCTAATATGATTGTATTGTAGGTTCTATCTCCTTTTCTTAGTTTTCAAGATTAAAGATAAGAATTTTCTTTTCTCAAAGTGTAAAATTACATTAGAAAAATGTGATTAACATCCTATGCTAAATGTTCAAAAGACTTATATCGAAATAATAAAACAAAATAAATTGATATAGGCACACAACTTTATCTGTAAACAAGATTTGTATATCAGATACATTTGTTTCCCCGCGTAAATTCAATATCTATCGTTTCAATACCGCGGCCATATCGCAATAATATCACGCGTCAGAATATGCCCACTGTCGCGATGTATGCCAAACACTTGAACATTGATAAATCGACTTTCATATTATTAAAGCTTTCTACTTGCTATCTCAAGCTTGTATTATCATTATCTAAGTTAGATAAAACGATACTGAGTGAAAGCTCCGATAACAGAATTTGTTTAACATACTTTAGTTGGTGCTAATAATTTATAACATTTATCAAAAAAAACAAAACTCTTTTCATTTCTTTAGAGTTTAAAAAAGGAACATCGGAACAAATGACGTATAACATGACTCAACTAAAAAAAAACGTCCGTTCTAAATATAAATGTAAAATCAAAATGGCTACCTGCGCTACGCGGGAAAATCTTTCTTACACGACTTGGACAACTTAGTCCATTAGCATTGTCCCCTTAATGGTAGCATTGTGGACATCGGAAAACGGCCATTTCCTTCGCGATAAACATCTCTGAAAGGGCTGAAGGGGCGAGGGCAGTTTTATAATCGCACGAAAGGTAATTACTAAGGTGTCTGTCGAATAGCATATTTCAACATCGATTATACTAAGTTTAAACTACTCTGTGGTCAGTGAAGGTTTGAATATCGAACGCTACAATGATGGAAGTCTATTTTTAAAATGTGACGCAGTTTTTCTGCTGTGATGTTGGTATCTTTTTACGTTATATTTGTTAATTGAATATCAACCGTACTAATAAAAGTTTAAGTCATAGAATCAATCATTTTCATGTTTCGACAAACCTTTTAGGTACTTATACTCGATAACCACATTTTAGCTACACATTGCTAGTTATGATCAATAAATAATAAATTGACTCTAATGAACAAAATATGAGGTTTAAACTTAATAATTATGTATTACAATCGGCAACTTTCTTCCCTATTCGTTATAATTTATTTTCCGATAACTTTCTGTGGCGATCATTAATGTTTTGTTTTTGTTATTATCGATCACATCATTAAAACTTATCTAAGGCTATCGTTAACTTTGACTTCACACTGATTAGTCTACCTACATTTTTTTTAATTAAACCTAATCAGTATTGTTTAAAGCAATTTTAATGGTATTATAATAAATAGGATTTAACAAAACAGGATCAAAAGTCAACTATACACTTCACGATAACGTTGTAATAAAGCATTTCTATTTAAAAGATTTATTAATATCAAAAATTTAGCAAACCAAACTTTTTGTTAGCTCACAGTGCCAGCGAAAAAAAATATTTGCCGATTCAAATATAGAACTATGTTTCTTCATTCATTTGTCAATTTGAATTTCTCTTAAACGTTCGACATTCGAAGACGTAAGACCCAACACACACGACCGGCCACTTGTTGACGTGTAGGACATCTCGAGGGCACTACCAGCCGAGAGCTCTCCTTGTGTCTTTTAGACGCTCAGCTCGTGTGACGTGCCTTCATAATTTGCTTTCTTTAACGTTTAGACAGTACACAAGCTCTAATCCTAGATAATAATAAATATAAAAGAGTGCCTAAGGCGCTTCCACGAGATTTCAAAGAGTTATTATCTTTATTAAATTATATTTTAAACTCAGAAGCATGTCCTTTGGTTATGCATTAATAAAATACTGCATTCAGAAAGACTTTTAAAATTTAAATACAAAAAAAAATAGTCGTTGCTGCTGCAAATGAAAAGCTGAAAAACAATTACATTGAAACTTTTCTAAACAAGTCCACTGGCGATGTTTACGTCTTCAGCTCATTTAAAATCAACGCCGCAAAAGTTCAAACAAACACAAAGTCTTCACAGAAACTCTCCCGGGGGGCGAAACAAACATCCTTTACTCAAAGTCGATGCAAAGACAAATTCTTTTGGCGCGCGAACTCAAAGAAATGCGCGGGCTTGTAAACAAAGAGTCACTCGTAGAATTAGCCGGCGCGACGATAGCACTAATTAGCAACGGTGACTCGTTTAAGTTATTTCGCTTAATTAAGTTGCGCAGAAGTGGTCTGCGGCCGGCCCGCCCCGAGAAGGCGTCGTAAATTGTTAGAAACACGGGCAACACTCCAATTAATCTTTTTACACATCCAACTAGTCGCATGAGGGCGTGCACTTAGACCAACCGAGGTAAAAACCTTTTAAGCGTTTACACACGGGCGTGCGCGGTCGCGGCTGCGAAATGTACATACATCAAGTGTGTGCTCGCTCTACACTAACACGATTATTAAAATTATCAATTAATTATGTTAAACACTATTTCGAAAAACATTTTAGAAGAAAACGTTGCCAATTATTTTTGAATATCGAAGTTGGTTTTTAAAATTAGAACGGTAAAAGTGGCAGTTACCGAAACATTTTATAACGGTTATCGGCAGCGAATTTTATGAGATTTAAATCTCTCATCTGTAAGGACTCTTACACTCGGATACGGAAATGTTGCCAACCTTACGTCGCAATTTCCACATGCCTTTTTAACTTATCGTGTTAACAGCCAGAGGCTGTATATATTTAGTTCAATATTTAATGTTTTTAATTAAAAAACTTAAGTGTGCAATTTTATCGGTCCGCTATTTAATGTGAACGAGCTTTGACGTACTCGAAATGTTACTAAAGTGTGAAGGAAAAAGAATTAAAGTAACGCACAACTAGGCGGGCGAAGTCACCATATAAAATGTATAGGCGGGAGTAGTTAGTGTCAGTAATTCATCCCCTAGTCCCACCTTCAGTCTCCTCGCGCCGCATTGTATACAGAAACTGTAAAATTTAATTGGTTGGCTAATACACTGCACCCGTGTGGAGTCTAATTTACGTGTTAACATTTTTAATAAGGCCCGGCGAGCTAGGGCGCCAAGTGGCCGGCCATTTATATCGCGCCACGCTCATACGAGCACCTCCAGTAATTAATACGACCCTTTCGAGGAAGCTTATGAGTAGTTTTCCTTCAAAAACCTGCTAATTACACGTCACAAGTTTTCTCCTCTGTGGAAAATGTCGCTAGGAGCGCCGGCCACTCAACACTCGACGCCAATCCCATTAGCGTGCGAGTTTATTTAGCATAAGAATTCGTCTACAGTCCATACGCGGGCCAAAAAGAACGTCACGCCTTAGTACTAAATTGTCGCTAACGTGTCTTTACTTCCGAATTAAAGTTCACACGCACGCAACGACGTACGTAATAGGTGAAGAGGGCGCGGCATTATATTTACATATCATTGCGATACGCTAGCCATTATAAAATATTAGCCTTTCGCCGGCCATCGTCGTTAATAATATAATTAAAACACGCGAAGGCGCGGTCTTACTTATCGCAGCGATCAAGGAGTGAGTCGTGTAGAAGGGGCTTTATGTAACATCCGAGTTAATGTTTCGTGTCCCAATTATTCAAATTTTGAATTTGGAACACTTTTATGTATGAAGGTTTGTTTTTGTTAGTTTCTTTTGCTTACATCTGTACGGTATCAATCTAGGTAATATACGTTGCGTCTATAGAAAAATCGGGCTCGCAATTAGCTTACAAAGTAGGGAGCACAGTAACCGCAAACACAAGCAAACGGCCGATGTAACACACGCGATGTACCATCCATCAGCTAATGAGTGAGTAATTAGAAAAGTGGCGGTTTCTTCCGACGGCCGACCTTATCTTGTCTTCGATGCGGCGTTAAGTTTTTTAATTACTCCACCCTTCGGCTTTCGAATGTGCTTTTTCGAAACATTATAGCCGGTGACTATGCATTAAAGTATATAATTAACCTAATTTGTCTTCATAAAGACTTAAATTGAAGGAAAATACTTCTGAAATATCTGAAACTTGAAATGGTCTACGTGAGAATAAACCAAGTATTGTAACTAACTAACCTACTAGTTAGACGAAGGAAAATGATTTGAGTTAAATATTTTAATAAAGGCACGTTATCCTAATACTTATTTGGGCTTGTTTTGTCATGCGAGGTCGGGCGCGCCTTATGGCCGGTCTCGAAGGAGCGGGTGCGTTCTTTTCATTAGCCTCAACGTTACCTTACACCTTACTTCTGTCACTTATTTAGGCGGGAACGTCACGCGATGACATGTGTCACATACTTTAAAATGTAGTCTGTGGTTTCAAACGTGTCTGTGCAGGTCATTAAAAAAAGTTTTTATTTAAATTGAATTCCGAATAATTATGTTATCGGAGAGAGAAATAATTGAAATAAAATGTTGATACGTAAAGTTACTTTGAAATTAATGTTTCTTAGAACTGAAATATCTGGTTGAATATTGTTTTGTCCTTATTCTATCCTTAGTGTGGTGGTCACTATCGGTTGTATAACGGAAGTCGGCCGCTGTTATCTGCAGTCCAGTATGGCCGTACGGCCCGATTGTTATAACTGAGTATTTTCTGATCGACTGCAAGTTCTGCGTATTTTTTTTAATAAGATACTTTATTTTATTATTAATATAGTTCATACTTAGACTGAAATACTCGTTTCCATCTCCAAAGCCTATCAACGCAGTTCGAGCCTTCAGTAGTCGTAATAATTTTATTATACCTCAGATATTTAATTTATTAAATTTCCTTTTGTCAATATCGATGTACCTGTGAACTTATTTTCAATATTAACACTTCATATTTACGCAAACTCTATCTCAAAACCAACCAGTAAAGACCGCTGAAACTTCGCATTTCAGACGCTACTCAATTGTTTTACTAAGTATTCAAGGACCTTCCTATACTGGTCCTTATAAACAATAATAAACCAACTAGGTACATAGCTTAAATACACCTAAATTAATAATTAAATTTTGTAATAAACTTATAATAAATTAAGAATTTAAATTCAAAGGTAATTTTATTGAAAAATTATTACCTTTATTATGTATGTAAGTCATTTGCGTACATAAGTAACAAAGAATTATTTATAATTTGTATTATACCTAAATAAATATAAGCTACCTTAGAATGTCATAATCGATACTAAGTACCTATAGGTTTTACTGAAAAACAAACAACGATTATTCTCCTAATTTGGCAAGACACCTACAACAAGAATACAATGTAAATATAATTAAAATATTTATCTAATACTTACCTACAAAGGAAAATTGCACTTTAATACATCAAATAACTTGCTTAACTTGTATCCTTACCACGCAGAAATTAAAGTCAATTTTCGTAAGATAAAATATCGTAACCTTTTTCTTTTTTTTATTACAATTTGTTATTATTGAAATCGCAATTAATGACATATGACATTTAAGCATAAAATAGTAATAATTTCTATGAACAAAGACACGTATTGTAATGACATTACAAGCAGTCAATGCCTTGTAAACAAGAATATCGCGTTACTAATTAATTAAAACCTTGAGCACAACACAATATCACACAAGTGTGTCTCAAGGATAAAATAAATAAATACTATATACCTAGATACATACCTTGTAATTCTATAGATTTCAAACAAAACAATACTGAGGCAAAAATATTAAAAAAAAATATTCAACATCAGCCTTATAGATTTTTTACTTTTTTAATTTTTTATAGATGTTTTAATTGTTAACAAAAATATATTTTCTCAAACCTCATGTATAATGTCATCTCGATGTCATTTTGAAACAAAATCAACCTGTACGTGCTTAAACAAAATTATTTCGTGTCATTTTCTGTAATTTTAAAATGGCGTAGATCTTGATGTGTATCACAACAAAAACTTATAATTTCTAAGGAATGGTGCACGTTGATAGCAAAAAGGTGTGGTAGGCTGTATCCACATGGGAAATTAGGAAAGTGCGACAAGTCGCAGACCCGCCCTAAGACATAATTAATTAATATGTATAACCTACCCTTACGTTTACGAGAACTTTATAGTTATTTTTGGTTTTACTATTGTGTCACACGTCATAAGCGCTTACGTACGTACCTATGTAATATTAATTATGGGATACTATTCTTAATATGAACAAAAATAAACTACTATCACTATTACTCTATACTTAATGAATTACTGTTTACAACTGTCAAGAAGTATGACGTCAAATTCTGACAGCATTTTAAACTTCGAACGTATTTTATATCTTTTTTTTTTAATGTGTCCGGCAACCAACAATTTTGTGTTCTCTTTTTATAAAAGAGTTTATATTACTAAACTGTTTCTTCAGCGTACTACTGTATTTTCTTAATTAATAATAATATTATGCATAATATCTACCATCTATCAATAATACTAAAATCTTGACGAGTGGCAATGATCACATCCCTCGGGAAATAAACTTAAGTAGAAACGGCAAGCAAGCTTATATCTAGTCGCATTAAAGTAATTATCGTTAGACACACCCTGTATATTAATACAGGGTGATGCGTAACTTATAAAACACTATTTAGGGTTCCGTGTCGTGTTGAGCACTGATTGGGATAAATGATTCGATCCTGGATTTGTAAAAAGGTATGAATATACATAGAGAAAAACCACTACACGGAGATTTTTTTGTATGGCATTATATCAATCCATTAAATAAAACATAAAAGTTATTATATTCACCGAAATATAAAAAAAGCATGTCCCGAATAACTACAAACATTCGCTGCAGGCTTCCGTCATAAAGCTAGACATTCACAAACGGAATGTCATAATAAAGTGACACTCGAAAAAACTGTTTTGAAACTGTCTCCTGACAGTAATTAACGAACTAATTCAACGATCAAGTAACCGTGAATGGTCAGCTTTATGTGGCCCTTAAAAGGCTACGCGTACGTTTAACCCTTTTTTGCGAAAAAAAAATTAATACCGAAGCGAGTAGTTGGTGGGGTAATAAAATCTCGGCAACCACTCAAATGAGCTGAACTTTTGAAGCCTAGGGTACAAGACAGACGGGTCAGCGAGGGAGACGATTGACAGGGCCGGACTCGGGCACAGTATTACATAACTCTTACAAAATTAAAAAAAAATAGAAGAATAATACATTGGCAACATCGATAAGTAGATAGGTACCTATTAAAACCTCTATGGATAATTGTTTTGCATTCCAAATTAACAGTTTTGTTTGTTCTTTTCGAATAACCTATGCAAATGTTATATAATATCAGTCATTCCTCGTTTAGATAATGGGTATATTTTATAAGGCAATCGGTACAAAAACAAGATGATAATAAACATTTAATGAACAGTTTAGCACTAATAAACTAGATAAGTACATATTTAAACTTTGAATATCAAAATAACTGATGTTTTTCCTCGATTCAACATAATCGATGCTATTAATTACCACATAACAGTTTCCCCTAAGTTCGTCGCTCATTAAAATACGCATTTTCGCGAGAAAGTTGCTATCACAAGCCGTTAGCGCGGATATCTAAAACCCGCATGCGTGGTGACTTAAAAAATATTTTTTACTCAAGTTGTTGAAGTCGTAAAAACGGTGATAAAATTATTTAATAACAACCAGTATTGGATAAGCGTTGCAATCTTGTAAACAAAACATATTAATATGAGAATTCGTTTATGTAAACTCATGTATGTAGGGAAAGGCATTTTAATATCGAAAGCGCGACAAATGCAGCAAAACAAAAAGCCATCATTTTCAAAGGTCCGGACATGGTGCATCGCGGCGATGTAGGCCCTCATTATATAATAATTTTCACATTTTCCACTGTCTGATTACGTCCCTGTGTCGGACGGCGCAGTCTGAAAAAAGTTTTTTCACTAACTGAAGCATTAATCCGGCCTGGTATTAGTTTACTCGCTTTTACTTGTCTGTGTGTGCGTCATGGGCGTGTGTGCATACCGCCGGCCAACTTTTTTACACAGACCATGCAAAATTTCAGATGCGTCTCTTTATTTGATACTGCTTTTGAAATTTGTAATGATTCCACTGATCAATGGCGAGTTTATATGTTTAGTTTCTCAGTGTATTATTGACTAATGATTAATAATCTCAAAAAAAACTAAAAAATCCCAGGAGAAAAAAAATACCGGAAAAAAAATACAGAAAAAAATGACAGTCTCCGTAACTTATTAACGTAATATATTTATGAAGAATATAATCTTTTGTTATAGTGTTAATTAATAATTGACATCCAAAATAACAAAAAAAAAATACTCATAGAAGAAAAATATCACAGAAAAAAAAGTTGTCCATCTCTGTAATTCCACGGTGCTCTATAGAATGCAGTCTGCTCATTCTCCCGTGCTCCTCGAAACCTGGACGCCGTCCACTCACACACACAGGCGCGGTACACGTACACACGTACATAACTCCTCTATGTACACACTTGCACAGTGCACATTAATACCTGGCCTTTAGGTACGAGTATCACGCTTAATAACTATTGTATTTGGGAGCGATCGAAATGTGTGTGTGCGAAGTCCAAACGTAAAAACGTCTGAAACTAGTTTTTTTTTTGTTTCGTTTTGTTTTGAATTTCGTGCGTACTAATTTTTATGAGCTTTTCGTAAGTTGAAGTTTGTTTTACACCGTTCCGTTGTTTTTTGAGTTTGATGGCTATAACTGGTTTGAACCGGTGTGAATGTTGGTATACTAGACATGTATTTTAACGATTTTTTTTTCGTAAATTGAGATAGGATTTTTAGCGTCAAGATATCGATTGTGGCTGTCAACAAAACGGGATACTTACAACTAATTCTTGAATATTCTTTCTTAATGCCACAGATTAAAAATAAACAATGTGTAAATACACAGAACATTTATGTGAAAACCACTGTCTATTAATATCCTGTTTGTATTTTCCCAATATGCGTTGAGCACCTACAAAAAAGGACCAGAATTCCTAATTAAAACTAGGCAATCTTACAGTCTATCATTCATATAAGGAAAATATTGCAATTCAAGTTAGGTAATTAATATGTAAGTTATATTTATAATACATATTGTTATCGCAAGTTCTTGTAAGACCGAAGGAAGTTGGATTGAAGTTTTATAAATTTAAAGTTTTAATAATTAATAGTCATGTAGGTATATGGTTACATATATTATACATATGTTTATGTTAATAGGTAATCTTGTAATATATTTATGTATGCATAGTTTGATAAACAGACAAACAAAATCTTTAACCGTATAACTTTTAAACTACTGCATTTGCAAAGTTATATACGAAAAAGGATTCATTTGGTCACAATACCTACCTTCCTACAAAAAAAAACAGAAAAAAACACTACTTATATCTATTAAATTTTAGAAGACTACCTTGAAGAAAAACGATAATTATTTATAATATCAATGGTAATAAATAAAAGGTTTTTTTTTTTTAATAAAATCCTTAAAACTATAGAGGTTCTTACCCCACGTTATCGAGTAGCTGTATTTGCGTAAGCCCGCATTACAAACACCGTAAGCTATTGAAATAAAGATCTGACATCGTCTCTGCCCTACATATCTGCTTTACTAATCGACTTCAATACTTTAATTATATCCACGCATTGTATATATTAGAAAAACTAAAAAAAAAACATGGCGGCTTTTTGACATACCTACATGTCAATTTTTTCTTGTTTTTTTTCTTTATCGTTAACAGTAATTGGTAGTTAGAAACTGCGCCTCTCTGCCTATCATATCAGGATTAAAATGGAGTATTGTTATTTAATTGAAACTTTAATATTAAAATTTTCCTCCGATTTAGTTTCTCTTTTGGGAATCGCCGACAATACATACTACACATTTCCCAGAACTTAGGTACTTTTAAAATTATACGTAGGTTAACAATTTAGTATTACGTAGGTTAACAAGTTCGTTACGTTAAGCGTTACCTACTAAGATTCTTCTACAAGGAAAAATAACGACATTTGCCGCCAAACATTTACCAAAAACGTCGGTACCTAATTCTAAATTCAAAAGTTGAATTCGGAATCGATATACAAAAAAAAACTTCGCGTTCAAAACCCTGACCTTAAATGTAGGGATGAAAAGAAACCAGAAAAAAGTAAACAATATGCCTCGAGTAACGTCTTAGCGTTTTGAATATAGAATAAGTAACGAAATCAGACAGTACAAACTCCTTTTACGCAACTTTTTGTAACCGTGTGAACTGGCCAGGATTATTATTATTTTTAAAACTTAATTCGTTTTTTGAAAGTCAAGTATGCCTAATACGATTTTAATTATTAGATGTATTTGCAATAGATAAAGTTATTTGCATTCGGAAATAATTAAAATAAAATGATTATCGAAAAATGACACTTACGGAAGAATTTTGCGGAAAAGTATTTAATTAATTATAATTTCGGTCTCAGAAAATACGTAACGGACACGGTACTAAAATATCTACCTTAATATATAAATTTATTTTAATATTTCAATTGTCTACAACAATAATAATTCACAAACGTCAATAACGGTTCTGTATTGAATTTTGTTTACATAATTTGCGGTTTTATTAATATCTACTTGTACACTAAATCGGCCAGGTACTAATTTATCGGTAATACCAAGGTAATATTAATATATTTCCCAACAAATATTAATTAAGACACCATTATATGGCGATAGATTCTATAGCCTATACACTCACCCGCTACCTAACTTCCACGGGCGATACAACACAAAAATCATTATTCAATTCGATCCAGTAATTCCTGACATGAGCGCGTTTAAATAAACAAACAAAGAATAAAAATATATATTTGGTTTATTAGGTATCTCTTCATGCTTTATCTAGTCAACGAATTGTCTTAGAATTTTAAATAATATTATACAAAGAAATATACACGTAAATTCACGCGGGAACATTATCATGATCCGAGTTAAAGAAAACCTCTTTGTCACTTCTGTGCCCTTAGTCCTTAATCTGTGTTCATTGTGGTGTTCACACGGGAATCGAGTTGTTTTCTTGAGGGGTTCCTTGCTCAAGATTTACTCGGTAACTTTATTGACAATGCTTAACCACCCTAAGCAGTGGTTAAATGGTGTTAAGATTTCGAGTTAATTTTTTGTATGGTGTTGATTTTTTTTTTGTAATAAGTAATAAATATAATGTTTTCTGGTATCTTGATTTAGGGCTTTGTTTTAAGTCCGCTAATAAAAGAAACGTTACGTAAGTCAAATACGTAGGTACATACATTTTTTATTAAATAATATTTTTTCGTACAATAGATACCATTTGTTTTTTTTTTCTAAAACCTCATAAAGACTTAATTATGCTTATTTTATAATGAAACAAAATTCTAAAGCTGACGTTCACTTGGAAACAAATTCGTTCAATATAAGATATCTTCAAACTTTTGATTCCGGTACAGTCAACGAAAAAAATACGCAAAAAAAATGTCCAAACAATAGCCCAAGACGTTGGGTCCAGGTAAGCAAGATGCGAATCCTTAAGAAAACATTACAATAAGTCACAAACACACTGTAAATTCAACTTTACCATTTCAACTTCAAGATACAAAATCCCTTTATCACCAGATTCAAATGTTACCCATTATAAATGTCAGTCCTGCAAGGAATTTTAAACTTTAGCAGCTAAGACTTAGATTTGAGAATTCTTTGCAAGTGTCTTTGCCAAAATATTTTATACAGGGGTAGTTTGTGTGAACAATGAAACAGCTGATTCCCACAGTTAACGGTTTTATTTAAAATACTAGTTTTGTTACCACGGTTTTCTTGTGACACCTTTTGTACAAGTTAAGAAAATGGTACCAAGAAATCGAAGTTCGTTATTCAATTCTCGACCAACCACGTCATGATCTCTGCGAATTAAATCTAATAGGTAGATTTTGGATCTTATTTTTTTATTCATAAGAACTATTGTCAGATACGACGGTCGAATTCTATCCTAGAAATAGCTAGATCTAGATTGGGCCATCCTTTTCTGAGATAGGTCCGCTTACGAAATCATATTATGTAGTTTAAACATTTATAAAAATAGAACGGGTCTCTGAAAAACCAGTTATTCTTAAACTAGGTTTATTACCTACACTTATTTACGCGAAGGTAAAACTTTTTCTTTTTGCAATCAGCCCGCATGTGATTAGCATAACCTAAGCGGCAGTACGTTCACCGCTTACTAATACGTCACCGTGTACAGTCAGCTCCAAAAGTCGATGAACAGAATCAACTTACCAAAACACCTGTTCACAATAAAACGCCATAAGTTATAGTCGCGACTAGGAAACAAAATAGCCTGTACACCAGAAATTTACAAAAGTCGTAACACACGACTAATTCAAAAGTATCTGTGCACTAGTATTCCTAAAGTCGCTGTACACCTTTAATCCAAATGTCGCTGAACATCATTGTATCAAAGGTCACTAAACAGCAGTAAAGACAAAATTAGGTTAACAAAGTATATGTCGGCGCACTGGCCATCAGTGCATGTAAAACCTATTTGTTATACGTCGATGTCAAACTTCACTGTCAACTGTCATAATTATTTCAAGTCCATAGCGAACACCGAGCTCTGGTGAGGCGGCCTTCTTGTAAAACAGGACAATTAGTGTTGGACATTCGTAGAATACGCACGCGGCCACGTGTTCGGTGGACGTTAAGTTCAAATTCATTGTAACTCATGTAGGTGCGAAGTTTTTATTGATATAAATGAATTAATTCCAAACACGAGGTAGTTACTGGAAACCGTTCAGGCGTTCCCTGAGCTGTCCTTCGTTGTCATCATCAGACCCCTAGCGACAGTCACTACACGTCTTGGTGCAAAGTGCTCACCAAAGAAGAATTATTCAAGCCCAAACACAAGGCAATTACTCCAAATAGTCAAGGAAATCCCTCGATTGTCTTTCGGTTTCATCATCATCAGGTCCAGTTCAACCATCGACAAGTTGACGTAAATACCTGAATAACCCTATAAAATTTTAAATTACCAATCGATTTTTCTGGGTTTCCATCATCAGATCTTGACCTGGTGAACATGGGACAACCTGGAAATCATATCCTACTGAACAAGAAAAAAAAAATCCAAATCGGTCCAGGGGCCTTAAGTAATCGGTTAACATCAAAAAAAAAAATCCCGACGAATTGAGAACCTCCACCTTTTTTTAAAGTCGGTTAAAAATATGATTAATTTTTAAATAAGTATTGAAAAAGATACTAGCGTGTTAATATACATTATTAAGTTACACTGTCCCAAAAGTAGCTGAACAACATAAGCGTCAAAATTATATTAACACAGTGCAACATTAAAAATATACTTTGTTAACCTAATTTTGACTTTTTTGCTGTTTACTGACTTTTGATACAATGATGTTCAGCGACATTTGGATTGATGGTGTACAGCGACTTTAGGAATACTATAGTGCACAGATACTTTTGAATTAGTCGTGTTTAACGACTTTTGTAAATTTCTGATGTACAGGCTATTTTGTTTCCTAGTTGTGACTATAACTTATGGCATTTTATTGTGAACAGGTGTTTTGGAAAGTTGATTCTGTTCATCGACTTTTGGAGCTGACTGTACGTCGATGACAATCTACACCTCGATAAAATGACGTACAACCATTTTGAGCTGAAACTTGAGAAAAAAAAGAAACAATTTTGTAAAAAAAAACTTAAAAAAAGAAAAAAAATACAGATATTTTTTTACGACTACAGAACATTTAAGAATACAGATATTTTATGACATAAAATTATGCGGCTAACTGTACTTCAATATTGGCTTTATAACTTAAGAAAATTGACAAAGGTGAAAACAAAATAAAATCGAGAAAATAATTACCTACGCCTACATTACACGATAACATTTTAACACCATTTTTCTTCCCCATTCTCTTACTCCAATCAAAATTATCATAAACCAAACGAAACGAAATTATAATGAAATTGATATCAACAACAACTTTCTCTGAACACTCAACAGACACACAACATGATCTATTAAATTATATATTAATTACTCGTACTATGATTACACCCACTTATGGAGCATGTGGGGACATACCATATGTTGTTAATGGTCCAACAAAGATATCAAAACGTGGATCCCATTGACCGATATCAATATTTTTACGATCCAATATGACTAATGAGATACAGATATGACTAACATATTTATTTAGTCATACAATTATTTATCTTCTTGGGAGGTTGCGAATGGCTATATTTTTTTTAGAATGTCGATATTCTTATAAATGAGAGAAATATCACTAATTCAAAAATACGTTTTCGTTCGCTCTGTTTAAAACTGCACTGTGGTTAAATCAGCCACCGCGCCAGCCAAAAAGGCATCTAATTATTTAGACACTTCATTTACTTATTCAATTAGTAATGCTGCGATATCGTGTTGAGTGCCAATTAAAAAATAATAGAATCCCCCGTCGTGCGAGTGAGAGGAGTGTCATAAGAGGCTTAGAGATGATCCATACTCATTGACACATGAGTGTCGCGTTATTCGCTAATTCTGTTCAACAAGTACCTACGCTTAAAAACAAATGACTAATGCTCTAAATATCTAAAGAGATATACATTAATTATAGACATATAATGTTCATTGATAGACTATGAAACGGCTGATTCGTTTACTTTTTAACTACCTCGTATGATTACTAAGGTTCATGACATTTTCGTCTTCCCAAAACTTTGTAACCCGTTTTCATAATGAAACGAAACTTTTTTCGAAACATAACCCTAAAAAAGCTCATAAAATTAGCCCCAGCAACTAGCTCGTCACTTGCAGGAACGTGAAAAACCGAATTAGCTTGTCTGAATGCGAACTCGTAAGTAATTAGCCTCGCGAGACTCTCGATTCGCTCAACTCGCTCTCGTAAGCGAACCGGAGCGAAGATAGCGGAGCGATGCGACGCCGAGAGAGCGAAAATGGCTAATCAAATCCTTTCCCGCTCTCGACGGTATTCGAGGGCTTTTTATTTTCATTGTGCCGTGAAGTGTCACGGTGTAGATACGTACATAGTATGATATACATATAACTCGTTAGTCAAGCTTCATCAACATTTTATTTGTGAACAACTGACTGACTCATTCCCTTTTACTTCCATTTTTTCTTTTAACTAACGTATGGTTTTCTGTCTTTGCAGGGAATTCTACTACATCCAGATGGAGAAGTATGCGCGGCAGGCCATCAGTGAAGGCCTGAAGACAGCGGAGGACCTGCACGTGGCAGGTGACTCCGAGCTGTACAGGGTGCTCAACTTACATTACAACAGGAACAACCACATTGAGGTGAGCATCCCATTGTCAATTAGTTTTGATACCCTATTATATTTTTGGTCTTTTTCTTCAGCATATCTTGATAAGACGTTCATAAGACTAACGTATCTGTCTAATGTTTCCAGGTTCCACCAAACTTCAGATACGTGGTTGAACAGACACTACGAGAGTTCTTCCGCGCCATCCAAGGCGGTAAGGACGCGGAACAGAGCTGGAAGAAGTCTATCTATAAGGTGATCTCGCGACTGGACGACCCAGTACCCGAGTACTTCAAATCGCCGAACTTTCTCGAGCAGTTGGAGTGAGCGCGAAATCGACGCGACGCACATTGTTTCGGCAAAAAACTAAATTATATTGAAAAAAAAAAAACAAATCATTGGACGATTGTTTCGCACACCAAAATTTTACGACACTCGCATTTAGGCCTTCAGATTCAAAATTATTGATAAAAAAAGTTAAATTAAATTATTAAAAAGAAATTTTGGATTTGTACGTTGGACGTCAAGTGGTGCGGTGACCGCCGCGCCACGCACTGCGCTCTACTAGGAAATTCATTAGGTTATACGAGTAAGAGAAAATTTAAGTCACCTAGAATTTTATTTGTGCACATAATATATTTCGCTATATATAATTATTATTATATTATTATTAAGTATTATCTTAAATGGTTTTATAGTTGTGTATATCTTAAATCATTTATTGATTTATTCTTTAAGGAAAAAAACGATTAATATATTAACTGCTTAAGTTTTGAACTTTTTGTTGTTTTTATTTTTTGTTTTTCCTTTGTTTCCTTGTCCTTTGGAGCATGTTCTGTTGTTTCTCCCCGGTAGAAGTTTGTGTTGAGGCTCGCTGCGGCGGCCGGAAATTGTCAACCTTTACCTCGTCATAATTATTTTAGGAGTAATTAATTAAAGTTAACCATAGTCATTAGTACAATAGAGCAGGGTTATTTTTCGATCCACAAACAAAGAATTTAAAGATTATTTTTATACTGATAGCCGGTTTTATGTTCATGCAGAGAATTTATCAATAGAATAACTATAACGAAGACACAAAATTCGAAAACATTACACATCTTAAGTGACGATTAAAGTAAGCATCCTTGTTTGTATTTACAATATTTCGGCAATGTTCGGATCGCAAGTTCAGTTGGTCCGGAGTGTGGCTCCGGATTAGGATTAAGTTTATTTGTTAGATAATACTACTTCCGACACTATGCGCGGGCTACACACCACGCGAGTGCGGCCTCACTACCCTACACGTTAATAAGGCATTCTTTTATCTAATATTACCCATATTCATACACAATATACACATGTACCCGATAATGATAAGGCAACTATTTCTTTTTCTTTAAACAATAATACTTCCTTTTTGACTACTACCGCGTTGGTTTACCCCACAGTGGGCGCCGCACTCGGCAGGCGGGCGCTCGGCGGCGGCTATCAAGCACATAGACATTTGACCCACATCCAAACAGCAGCAATAGTTGAAGGCAACACAATACAATAGATCTAAAAATCACAAAAAAAATCATCCAAATTCTCAAAATTTCAGCTACCTTATTTGGCAACAGACAGTTTAACCTTTTCGCACTGGGCCACATCGTCCGAACAGAAGTGCCTTCAGAAAAATAATTGATTTTTTACGAAAAAAAAAACTAAAAATAAGAAATTAATTACAAAAGGGCCCTCAATAGACCTGACCGCCCAACCGGAGCCGCCACAGAGCGCCCGCGACCCGCCGCCCGCGCAGACACCAGTTCGCCCGTATCGAACGATCAGTATACATACACACTTACTATTATACTATAGAAGAATAATTAGTTTGATTCGTAGATAATATGTAGCGCGACAAGTTCGACTCTTGCTCCCTGACCGCAGGCGAGAGAAACATTGGAGACATGAGACATTTGACAAGCGCTTAGTGAGAGTGAAGACGGTCAGGAAGCAAGCTCGAGCGGGCTCGCAATCTCGATGTATTTGTTATATCATGTAGTTGCCGGCCGGCAGCCCGCCACGCGGTCACTCTTTCAGTTCCCATCCTCAGTTCACAGAAACAGACAGATATACAGATAATTTCGCTTCTCAAATAGTTATAACACGATAAGATAGATAGTTGTACAGAAATGTATAGCCATTTGTACATAATAACGATAGTTTTAATACAGATGAGATAATATCGAGTACTATCTTAGCGTTAATGGTATTTAATTAAGAGACAATAGAAACTGGAAATACTCTATTGTTTTGCATAATGTACAGAATGTTTATACCATCCTAATTTGTATGTAAGTAACCGCGCGAGAGGTCGGCCGGCCCTAGCTAAGCAAGTAAGCATATTTCATTTGATATTACACGTTTGTTATCGTTTCATTTGTAACCATTTTGAACTATTACGATAATATAAGAGTACCTCAGTTTAGGATGGACCAGGCGTCGACTGGTGTGCTTAGTAGCTCAGGTTAGGTGACAGTTAGAGATACACAAGTTTTTGAGACATCGACACATAGATAAACACGCAGCCTCCCCCCTGTTCGGAAGACCGGTTTTGATTTCTAAATTAGTCCCCCGACGTGTTCCACGTCTCCACAGCACCTCTCAGACAATAGCCCGGGTTCAGTTTCCACGATTCGCGCCAGTACGTCAGGTACTCAGTCGTCGCTGGGCTTATTCGAGATAGAGCAACGTCCCGTGTTACGTTTACGATTGTATTTTGTTACAAGTTGTTTGTTTCTCCGTAACATAGGCACTGCCGCTTCAGAGCTGACCAGTGAACGAATCTGAATTGAGTAAAGGAATTGATGACTTGCTCCCCTTAGCACTAGATTCAGTATGAGCCAGGTCTGGTAGATGTCGCGTCCTAGTCACGGTGGACTCGTCAGCTCTGAAGCGACATTTACCAATTAATTCCTTGTATAGTAAGTAATGAATTCGTTATTCCGATCTCTCCATAGATTTCTTCATATCTAATAGAAGTGTTACGCAGGCTACACACACATATTACAATAGAAATGTATTGGTTTCCTATCAACAGTTATCAACCGACATGCCGTTATTTGCAGATACTTGGAGCCGTATTAAATGTTTTACAGTATTGTTTCAAGGTCAAAACTCAATATTATGTACTTTTTATTGTTCTTTAATTAAACAATTTTTGTCCGGATTTTATACTTGAGTGACTCACTGTGCAATATAACAAGACCACAATGGATATAACATGCGATCGAGCCGATTTTTTAAAATTTATTCGATGTTCAATTATTTGTAAGTTATCGGTTGACAATTTTTCTAAATTTAATAAAAAAAATTAAGACTCAAGTTTGAAACATCGAAATATTTAGTCCACAGTGATCATGGGGGCTAATCCCACAGAAAAAGTACAAAATTCGGTGTTGACTTTAAATCTCATGTTTGTATCTATATATAATAATAATATGTATGTAGATTTATTGAAATTGCCCGTTTCGGCGTCATTTCTCATTGTTTTCATAATATTATTTATCTAGATAATAGTTTATTTATGTTTGACTAAAATGTACTAATCTAAAGTTTTTGCTTTACACTTTTAGTATTTTGGAATCCGTCTACGAAAATGTTTGGATTAACAATGTAAAATGAAATAAATATTGTAATTATTTTCAAAATTAATTATAAATAAAAAAAAAACAATATATGTAGAAAGTATTCGGTTTCACGTTTGGGTATTATGGTTCCTAAATTTTCGAAATTGTAATAGACTCTATTGTATGTAGCGTTTCATTTTTTGGAGGATAGGACATTTAGGTGTACCAGATAGCTGTATCAACTTTTCTATACGTGAAAAAATCAATAAGGAAAATTGCTGAAGTTTAGGTAGTTATGGAAATAAGTATCATTCTTAATAATATATATGGATATATATGTATATTATCTCATAAAAATGACAAAAATTGAGCACGGATATACTATTAGGATGTCTTGAAACAAATACTGCCGACGCTTATCAATAAAATTTAGTGAGATAAGCTCGAACGCCCAATTGTATTAGTACGTGAACACTCGCCCACTACTGGGGATAGGCGTTCATTGTTTTATATTCGAGGTTAACCATACTGTAGTGGGTTGCAAACAATATTTTAAATATCCTTGTGGTCTTCATTGGTAACAGCGATACACGTTCAGTTCTGTATTGTGTGTTCGTACGTAATGTGTTAATTTAGTTTGGTGAGCTACAGTCCATAATGTGGCGACATTTTTATAATATATTTGTAAACTATAGCGAGCGGACGCGGACGCCAGTGATAAAATTAGAGACAAAATTAAAAAAAAAATACAAAATTATTTTTGATAGTGGCGCAATATTTTTTGTTCACACCACGACCGATTTCGGCCCACTGTGGTCGTGGACTGGACAAAAGGTGATGTGCCATTAATAAAATTGAAATTTGACTAGTGTTTAGGCGTCATTTCGGTATCCTCGCATTTCGGCTAAGTGTTAAGTGCCCGCGTCCGCTTGTTTTGATATATTTAGTACAAATTTCATGATGTTAAGGTAACGAGGCTCAAAGCTTTTCTTTTGTGGCGCCCGCGCACCCGCCCCCGGTACGCGCCTACGATATTAATGAGTCGTGTATAAAATTTTATTCAAAAAGAGTATTTTTGTATTGAATATTTCTAAAGTTGGTGTAAAGGTCAAAATTCATAAATTATAGCGATGACAAAAAGGGACATTAGGTAAATTTAGAATGTCATGCGTTTTTTGTATTTAATTTTAAGAATAGCGTCGGATATAAAACGTTTAGGAGCATTAACCATTTGTAAATAAAAAGTTGAGCGGCGCGGCTGAGGGGCGGCGGCGCGGCCGGCCGGTTATATAGGTAAAAAAATATATAAATAACTCAAAGATGTTTATATGGTTCTGGATGTAAAAAAGATAAATTTAAAAGCAATTTTAAGGTGAAAAAAAAATGTGGAAAAAATTGTAAACGATTCTTCGGTACATATTTGTGTTAGAATGGCTGATAGCGGGTCACTATTGTAATCTGTGGGCCTCAGACAAGTTGTAAAACCTTATGTCAGGAAAGTAACCTAACCTAACTACGCATTAATTATTACGGTTCTTAATACTACAACAATACTTATACATTAATATAATATCACATTGTCATAATGCTTATTATTTACGAGCGTGTGTCTTTGTCCGTGAATGTTTTAGGACCTAACCACTGTTCGATGTTCTAGACATAAAGTGAACATTTTTGTGAAAGGAAATTTAACAAAATTGAGTGCACCGGCTGCGGTCGGTCGCTCGTTGGAAATTCAGTTTGTTTATTGGCAAAAATTGGCGGTTTATAATGTCTGTTGTTCAAAATTTTATCAAAATTATTGAATGGAAGTTAGTACCTACGGTGAAACATAAGTCGTATCTCTACTAAAAATGTCAGCATGAAGACTTGTTCATACCAGTGAGGGATGTTTCTTCGTGAATATAACGAGTAATAAAGCTAAGCTTTTATTTGAATTTTTTCGTCTTTTATTTATCTATCACCCTTTTCCCTTGTATTCTAGAAAACTGTCAAAAACAAAGTTCCTACTGAGAATTAATAGCAACACACAAGAATAATACAACACACAAAAATGTTAAATATTTTTGGGTATAAAGTCAAACTGACTGCAAACTCCATACATTGTATAAAGATTCTAAATTACTATTTCCTTCATTCATATTTAAATTAATCTTAATTCATATGAGTAAATACTTTATCGATATTAACTAATTGCTATTTCATTTAAATAAGCATATTTAATTATTCACACAAAATATTATGGTATGAATTTGATATTATATAAATTTATAGTATTTTTTTCTAGAAACATATTATTTTCAACCACTGTGTTAAATTTTACAAATCATAAAGTTTGAAAAAAAATTAAGCATCGTTAAATAGGAGAATCAACATTTTTGTAGTCTACCTTCGACCTAAAAAAATCTACATAATTGCACTACTTAATTAATTATTTATGAACTAGTTTCCGTCGTGTGTATTCTCCTAATAAAATTAATTAAATATCTATAATCCATAACATAGTTTCATCAACTTACTTACATAATATTTTATTTCCCAAGAATAAAGTATTATTTCCTCTTCAATCACAATATAAGAGAGAAAAAAATGAAAATTGTGGAATTTTCAGTTTTGAATATAAATTTGGATAGATGGCGTTACTTGTGCATGTTCTGAATCTAGACTGTGACTTAGGTTATCCAGTCGCGAGACTCAGCCAGCCCGCATTTTAGTACTAAGTGGAACCGATAGATGTCACTGTGCTGATGACGCGCATTTCTGAATCGCGGTGTTAAGATTCTCCGCGAATGAACGACCCTCCTCGGTTTTCTACAGTCAGTTATCGCTTCTCGGCCTTTTGGCTAAGATCAAAGTGTAGTATCTGTTCTTTTCAGCTTAATATCTGAAAGTTCCCTCACTGAGGGACCAGTATATTAAACTGATTTTTGTAAACTGATGGGATGTTCGGGGCTCGCTCCACTCCCGTCACGGGTCGGCCCGGCATTGCAGTGCCGCCGGGATCGGCCCACAGATTTACTTGAAAATTCACTCTCTTAGCTGGAGATTAATATGAATATGTAGAACATTATCAGATTCCTAAATCTTAGAAAATCAGAATAACGAAGTGTCATAAAGCATACTTAATAAAAAAACCTCGGTAAACATAGTACGAAAGTAGTATTAACGAAATAAATGAATGAGATAATTATTGGTTTCCGAGAATGATCCACGTCGGTATTATGTTTACAACGAAGAAACAGACCCATCGATACAAAAAAAAAATATCAGTTTTTTTCCAGAGACAGAAATTTTTTCAACCACTGGGTTTATTTTCCACTTTCTCGAGTCGAACCAAGAAGTGAATTATGCGGTATGTTATAAAAAAAACATCAATGATATCAAACAAATTTGAATAGACTTTTTTAGTAATATGATAAGTAGGTGAATGTTACGAAAACTTATTTTTTTTCTATTTATAAAATGTTGTGTTGGTAAATTATTGTTATCTTGTTTCTTGTGTTTCGGATAAAGACGAATTAACTACAATGTCCAAATAATTATAATTAAATCAAAACTCAATGTAGCGGTAGAAGTAAGTTATAGTGAGCTGATAATTATTGTTGATAATTTAATTTTAAGAAGAGTATGAATGTTTCTTCGTGCTGTCTCTCGTTAGAAAAAGCTTTGTTACATCACAAATAAATGCTTGCAACAAGACTAGCTTCCCTTTTTGAATCTTGTTTAGTATTCTTACTACTGAAGTAATGATATTTTTTGTCTATAAACAGATTACTATTACTTTCAACCGCAGGGTTATTATTTTTAAATTATAAAATTGAAGGCTAAATATACTGTCAAGGATTTTTGGACTGCTTTAGTACTTACTTGAAATTTATTTTTTTCACTATTATCAGTTTCGGTAAAAGTGGATCTTGGATAGATGGCGGTACTTAAGTGAATTCAAGCATTCTGAATCTAGAAACGGTGAAAGTCCCATCTGCCTAGGCATAGGCCACAAGTGTTTTTGTAGCAAGCCGACAGATGTCACTGTGCTGATGACGCGCATTTCTGAATCGCGGTGTTAAGATTCTCCGCGAATGAACGACCCTCCTCGGTTTCCAACAATCAGTTATCGCTTCTCGGCCTTTTGGCTAAGATCAAAGTGTAGTATCTGTTCTTTTCAGCTTAATATCTGAAAGTTCCCTCACTGAGGGACCAGGGGGCGTATTACAACCTTTTTAAAATCCAGTTTGTTTCCTGGCAGGTCAGTTTAAGGCCGTAAACTGCGTGGTTCTTTTTCGTATTATGACGTACGTTTTTCTGACTGGATTCATCCTGGATGATTGTCTGTGGTTCGTTTGCACACTCTAGAAAGATTGCGTTCGAAAACATCTTAAAAGGGTTACTGGTATATTACGGTTTTTGAAAATTGAATGTAATATATTATATAATTTAATTTTCTAACAGAATCGAGATTAAAAATGAGTTCAAAAACGAATTATGTATTATATGCATAAGTACAATGTCATAAATATGAAAATACAGCACTGTCTCACAACATACATTTTAGACATACGCTACATTTCTGAACGTAAGTAATAGGAGGTAGGATAGGTGATAACAGCTCACCCGGCAAAAATAAAAGTTTTTTGTTATAATAAGGGTTTTTAACTAATGAAGTACATTTATTTTTTTTAAAAAGAAGGAGAACTAAAACTGCTTTTCTTTGTTGAGCAAAGGAATCCGTTTACAGGATCCCTGTTTAAAGTTGTTTATAAATATTGTCTACTCAATATTGGCGTAAGTATTACCTACATTATTTATAATAAAATAAATTCAACGTCTTCAATCGCAAAAGGGTCACTAAGATCTCGAAGACGCGTCCTCTGAATTTTTGTTTGGTGGTTATCTTGTGACGCATCACTTTCAAGAAACTCGAAGATTATTAACTCATCACACATATTTAATGTTATAGTAAACAGTATGTGATAAAAACTTAAAACAATTCAGTAAAAGCTACTCGACACCGGCGTAAACTGACTGGTTTGTTTGACACAAATTTTGACATTTGAGCAAGCTAAGAAATGTCAGTTTGGCGGTCATAATACGGGTTTGCCAGCCAATATACGTGCAGAAATCGGTCAAGTGTCACGTGACTGCTAACTGACTGGCAATAAGACGTCATAATACGGATAAACAAGGCAGTTCATTATAAGGTGTAAATTGACTGGAATTAAGAGATCGTAATACGCCCACAGTATATTAAACTGATTTTTGTAAACTGATGGGATGTTCGGGGCTCGCTCCACTCCCGTCACGGGTCGGCCCGGCATTGCAGTGCCGCCGGGATCGGCCCACAGATGTACTTGAAAATTCAGTCACATAGCTGAAGATTTAATATGAATGTAGAACATTAACAGATTCCTAATTCTTAATGTAAGACTAACGAAGTTACGTAACGCATACTTTTATAAAAAACCTAGGTAAACAAAGTACGAACGTAGTATGAACGAAATAAATGAATGAGATAATTATAATTATTGGTTTCCGAGAATGATCCACGTCGGCATTAAGTTTACAACGATAAAACAGACCCATCGATACAAAAAATATCAGCTTTTTTTCCAGAGACAGAAAATTTTTCAACCACTGGGTTTATTTTCCACCCTTCTTATCACTCATATCGGGGTGAAACCTGCCGTGACTTTTTAAATGAAATTTAAATATAAAAAAAAAATTAAAATAAAATGCAAAATATCAGTTGGATTACCTGACTACTAATAAGACACCCGCAACAAACAAGGAGTTACAATTGCTTTGCCAACCTTTTGGGGATGAGGGCTTTACAGATATAGAGATTGATTGTCATTGACATAACATTTTTGAAATCTGATTTCTCAATTTTTAGCAGCATTGTAGCTTATTTTGCAGCACGAATTCTAGATTTAGTAGCAAAATATATCACTAGTTATTTTAGTAAAAAAGTGGCTCCTAAATCTAAACACCTGAATCAGCCAATGAATGAATGTTAAAAAATAAATGCATATTTATAAAAAAAAAAATATCATTTGGTAGCAATTTTGCATATTACTGTTACAAAATAAGCTTCCGTAGCGTTAGCTTCTAACATGGCTCCTCAATCTAAACTCAAGAGGTGCATTTATATTGGATGTGAGCGATCAATTAATATATGTATTTAGAAAAAGGTTATTTTTTATAAAATCCAATAATAGTAGTCTTAATGTTCTGTAGGGATTTTGCGACTACTTAAATTATATTTTCAGTATTTGAAAACTTATTTCAGACGGTACCTAAAAAATATTTTTTCCTGTATTTTCAGTTTCAGTATATGTGTATCATCTTAGATAGATGGCGTTATATAAGTGTGTAACGGTTTTCTGAATCTAGAAATGGTGACTCAAGTTGAGTGCCATCTGCCTAAGCATAGCCTACAAGTGTTTTAGTAGCACGCCGATAGATGTCACTGTGCTGATGACGCGCATTTCTGAATCGCGGTGTTAAGATTCTCCGCGAATGAACGACCCTCCTCGGTTTTCTACAGTCAGTTATCGCTTCTCGGCCTTTTGGCTAAGATCAAAGTGTAGTATCTGTTCTTTTCAGCTTAATATCTGAAAGTTCCCTCACTGAGGGACCAGTATATTAAACTGATTTTTGTAAACTGATAGGATGTTCGGGGCTCGCTCCACTCCCGTCACGGGTCGGCCCAAGACAATTTACCTCCACCAAGAACTTCTAGCGGCAGTTATTGTCCAGCCTCTAACCTATGCGTGGAAATTATTTCAATAGCATTTGGTCCAATATATTAACCAGTTCCTAGCACATCACGTCAAGTTAATTCCAAGGACTATATTTGCGATTTGTGCTAGATTTTTCTATGATCCTTATTGCCTACAAGATGACCTCAATTACCCGTATCCCAGGGCAGTGGGAGTCAAAACAGATTTTTTTTTATACTTTTATTTTACCCAAAAATGATGAATATTGTGATAATTATGGATCTCCAATTATAGCTAAATAAGTAGATTTCGTTCATTATATTTCGGTTAAATTCCTACCTTAAGTTACACCCATTACTCCTTTCTACCCTACTATTGTTAGGTATGTTTCGGATCGGCAAGAACAAGAAATACGTGCGTCTCCCAAGTATCTGGTGGAAATTAGGCTACGTTATGCAAGTACTGATTATTAATGTGTTTACGTTTCGTAACAAATACGAAAGGCAAGTAATCCTTCCTTAAAGCAATCATTGTTAATCAATCAATATTTGAATACTATTTTTTCCATCAGCAAATTATTTTCAACCACTATGTCAATTGCATGAATCGTAAAATCTTACATTTTATAAAAGTAATTCAGATGATAATTTTATTTATAATACTTATACTGTTTCAGTGCTTGAAATATTGTCAATGGAAAATTGTTATATTTTCAGTTTCAGCAAACATGTAGGTACTGTGTCAACTTGAATAGATGGCGTGCCTTACTTATGTCCTAAATCTAGGAACGGGGAATGGATGGACAGCAGCTGCCTGTATTTTAGTGCCACACCGAACCGACAGATGTCGCTGTGCTGATGACGCGCATTTCTGAATCGCGGTGTTAAGATTCTCCGCGGATGAACGACCCTCCTCGGTTTTCCACAGTAAGTTATCGCTTCTCGGCCTTTTGGCTAAGATCAAAGTGTAGTATCTGTTCTTTTCAGCTTAATATCTGAAAGTTCCCTCACTGAGGGACCAGTATATTAAACTGATTTTTGTAAACTGATGGGATGTTCGGGGCTCGCTCCACTCCCGTCACGGGTCGGCCCGGCATTGCAGTGCCGCCGGGATCGGCCCACAGATATACTTGAAAATAATCTTTAATTCACCTACCCCTACTATAGGCTAGGTTAAGACAAGAATGTAATAAAATTACATTCAGTCTTGACGAATCAGAATTAACTAAGAAAGTAATAATAACATTTACATATAATGTATGTAGTTGTGCCTTATTAAACACTGACAAGCAACTCTAGTGTCCTACCTATCTATCCCTTATGAAAACAACAATACAAAAACATAAAATAGTACTTTTGAACATACTTTATAATAAATTTTCAATGTGTTGACAGTGATAAAACAGCATCGAATTTCAACCTTTTTAAAGAAAAAAGAAACAGTATTTTTTCCCGATACAGATTGCTTTTCAACCACTGTGGTTATTTTCCATAGTCAAAGCTGATTTTCAGATCTCACTATGCAATTACGTACTACGCGGTTTGTAAAAACAAACAAAACATTAATAATATAAAACAAATTGGCATAAGTATAGCCAATATATGAATAAAATAAAGTTAATAATAATATGATAACAAGGCTAGTATCAAGACTTAACTTTTTTTTACTTAAAGTTTTTCCCTTAATAATGTTGAAATTCGATGCTGTTATCACGGTCAACTTACATTCTTGCTGTGCTGGACCTATTCAACATATCAATTCGTTTTTTATAAATGCATTTTTAATGTTGTGTTGTTATTTTTAAGGGCATCGAAGGGCACGTTATTTGTTTACAGTTATCGGTTTTTTTTATAAAGATTTTATGTATGTTGTAGGCTAACATAAAGATTCTTTCTTTGTAGAATATGTAGAATTGTTACTTTTGATTCTTTCTTGACAAGATGCCAAGCAGTATGCGAAAAATATTATATTGTACGCTATACAATTTATGCTTATTACTAAACACTAAGTATAATAATAATTGTCACTATTATTAACATATTGTTCGAATATACTAGAATATGTGGTAAACAAGCTGGTTTAACGTTGCAGTTCGAGAATGAAGCTGAAGATACCGAGTCCAAAGAGATTGGTTTGCGGCGTGTTTCATATACTGCAGTGGTCAAGGACTTACGACGCAAGTTCAGCGGTAGGAGATTTAATAGCCGGTATCACGATCGCCCTGACATTGGTACCGCAGTCGATTGCGTACGCATCGCTTGTCGCTTGCCGGATTTGAACCTCAGGTACTGCATCAGCTTGTAAATTTAAAGATTTTTTTGAAGAATTCATAGTGAAACGGAAGATTTTTTGAGTTTTCATGCTTCATGCTTCATACTTCGCCCTTGTGGACTTTTGAGTTATCAATTAATTTTCAAGTAAATCTGTGGGCCGATCCCGGCGGCACTGCAATGCCGGGCCGACCCGTGACGGGAGTGGAGCGAGCCCCGAACATCCCATCAGTTTACAAAAATCAGTTTAATATACTGGTCCCTCAGTGAGGGAACTTTCAGATATTAAGCTGAAAAGAACAGATACTACACTTTGATCTTAGCCAAAAGGCCGAGAAGCGATAACTTACTGTTGGAAACCGAGGAGGGTCGTTCATTCGCGGAGAATCTTAACACCGCGATTCAGAAATGCGCGTCATCAGCACAGTGACATCTATCGGCGTGCTACTAAAACACTTGTGGCCTATGCCTAGCCAGATGGGACTTTCAACATGAGTGACCATTTCTAGATCCAGAAAGCCGTTACACACTTAAATAACGCCATCTATCTAAGATGATATACTTACCTACACTGAAACTGAAAATACAGGAAAAAATATTTTTTAAGTACACTCTGAAATAAGTTTTCAAGTGCTGAAAATATATTTCAAGTAGTCTAAATATTCTGTAAACGATTTTTCGACTACTTGAAATATATTTTCAGTACTTGAAAAGATTTAAGGATTGGGGAAGGTGAAGGACTGGGCTTCCGGTAACCTCACTCACACGGCGAAACACAACGGAATGGTTGTCTGTGTGGCTTATGTGGTATCATTTCTATCGAGCCAAAACATTCGTGTCGGAACTAGGCACTCCCACATTTTGATGACTTCCCTTCTCAAAAATAGAATAGGTTCAGTAAATTCAATGACTTTTTACTTTGATGTATGAAAACCCGTCCCGCGCAAATGCTTTTATACGTATCCTTATTCCCTAAGGTGGACCTAAGTCCTCAGGCCTCATATACGTAGATGCATCCTATCGTATGACGAACACAAACAAGGCCTAAGGGGTGATTGAGAAGTGATTGGCGGCGGCGACCCCTCGCGCCTGGCCTTAGTCGAGGCCACTCCGCCACAAGCCGCGTCTTCTTTCTGTGAAGCAGTTATGCTCACAAAGAAGCCGTCTCGGTAGGCGACACTCCGGGCGTCGAGGATCGTGAAACGATCTCCGGCCACCGTAAGCCACCCGACCAAAAACAGACCTAAGCGTACAGCGCGTAGCGTACCACAGACGGGGCCCTATAGAGCTGATGTTTACCCGGGGTTGCGGATTAGATAAGTGCAATAAGGCACAGCAGCCTCGACCTGGACCAGGAAAATGAACGGAATGGTTTTTAGTCCCCCCAACCATTCATTAATTAATTTACCCCGTAAAACAACAAAGTCAGATCATGCTCGCATTAGCTTCCAATACGCGACAGTCAATCAGGGTCAATGTGCTGAAGAATAGCCAGCTGCTATGCATCATCTACCTTCACATCTTTGGTGACTGCTGGCACTGACGAGTCTTGAGTACAGTTCTTTAGGTCTTTTGTGCTAAATAACAGATAAAAAAATCTAGATACTTACATGTACAACCTGATTTCAAAACGTTGTTTGTTATGGTCCATCTTAAGACCCACAGAAGCCAGGCCCTTGAAATGACTTAGGTATATTCACATACCTAAGTCCTTCCGCACGAGAGAATTCCGTAAAGCAGTGTGTCGGCCTTAATTAGCCACTTAATTCCTAGATTTATCAATGTATTAGTCGGGTTTTCTTCATTTCACGTTTCCTTATTTACCTACTTAATACTATTAGAATTCTCTCATGCAGAATAAACATTGGTACTTATCTACTTACTTGCTACAAAATAATTAAAGTACTTAGGTGCCTAAATTAGAAAATTGATCACATTTTTAACGTTTAGGATTTTTGCCTGTGTCATGGGTGTGTGTTTTTTTTTTCTGAGGGGAAAATCATCAAATGACTTCTCCCGCCCAGGGCCGGGCAGGAGGGAGTGTCAGACTCTTACTGACTAAAAACCCCCCTGTTCCTTCTCCTGCTCTGTGCCGAGGTCGCGGTACCTCATTGCGCTTACCCCGCAACCCCGGCTGAACATCAGCCCTTTAGGGCCCCGTCTGTGGTGGTCGAATGGCTCTTTGAGGCGCGCGCGGAACGCTACGAGCCGTACTCTCGGGCCTGGTTCTGGTCGGGCGGCGAGCTGCCCTTACTCGCCGACCGCAGGCCCGTGCTTACGGTGGCCGGAGATCGTCCCTCGATCCCCGACGCCCGTAGTGTCGCCAGTTGCGGCTGCTGGGGCGTGAGGAGGAGGATTGCTCCCTCACGCGGGCCGCCTCTCTCTTTGCGAGCATGACTGCTTCACAAAAGGAGGAGACGGCGTCCCAGTTCCTCTCACTCCGCACCATGGCCTCGACTAAGGCCGGGCGCGAGAGGTTGCCGCCGCCGATCACTTCCCTGAGGATACGGCGGTGCTCAGCCCAGGCAGGGCATACCGCTACCGTATGCTCCACCGTATCCTCTAGGTGGTCCTCACAATGACGACACTCGGGCGTTTCCTCCCGCTGAATCCGAAACAGGAACCTACCGAAGCTGCCGTGCCCGGTAAGCACCTGGTCATGGGTGTGTTAAGGTACAAACTGACACGATTTCACTCCACATTATATTATCCTGATTCTCAACAATTTGGGTATCACAAAAAATATTTTTTCGTGTAGAATATGAGTCCGCATCGAGATTAGTAGCTATTAGAGATTTCAATTTTCTTATTTCCTACGTTATATTAATAAACCAGCTTCCGGCCGCGGCTTCGCCCGCGTAGAATGTTGATAAAAATCAGCTTTTTTGTGATGGGAAAATCGTCAAATTATTTCTCTCAACCAGGGTGAGGCGAAAGAGAGTGTCAGACTCTTACTCACTAAAACCCCCGTTCATTCTCCTGCTCCGTGCCGAGGCCGCGGTGCCTTATTGCGCTTGCCCCGCAAACTCAGCTTGATACAAAACGGAATTATTTACGTCAATCCAGTTTTAGTTAGAATAGGTATCTACTTATGGTTGAGTTTGGCAGTGCTGGTGTACGTGTCATGTTCGTGAACGGGCGCCGCCTATTTGGATTGGTCATCTCCAGGCTGTCTAAATATGTTGTCCTTGAGGTTTCGGATTCTTTGCCTGAAGATTAGTGTTACACTGTTCTCACTTACCTACCAGAACCATGTAGTTTCTTGCTCGTTCTTCTCCAAAGGAGTCTACCTACACTTTGGAACGAGCAAATAGCTTCACTAGAGAACAGTTTAGACGACGACTTTAGACGCTTAATGTTAAAGCTCTTGAAATACTTTATTCCTTTTTTGCTTGACGCTCAAAATTGCCTACTGTGGTCTAATTGAAATTATTTTGACTTTAATTTGTATTAGGGTTTCACCTATCTACATGATATGTACACATACCTACCAATTTTCAACCAAATCGGTCCAGCCGTTTTGCATGAAATAATAACAATCATACATCCATTCATTCTTACAAACTTTTGTAATATTAGTAAGACATTTATAATATTAGTAAGTTTGTAGGATTTCATAACAGAAATCCAACCCTAATATCATTCGAATGCTAATTTTATTCAAGTATTTTCCAACCAATTGGGTAATAACGTACCCCTCCTCCTTGAGACTATCAAATATTCAAATTAACCCTAATTTGTCGCTTAGGGCAGCGACTTTTGAGCTGATTACAGGCATTTAGGACTTAAGTAATAAGTCTAGAGTGCACTAGACAGTTTATTAGACGTTAATAAGTGCTTTGGTGATATCGACAAAGTAAGTAATTAAAACTCTTTAGTTTTATGCCAATCAAGGAGATAGGGGACTTAATTCTGATCTATATAAGATCTTTTTTTTTTTCAAAATGTAAATAGATATTTTCTATTTAGACGGGATTTCGATTTAAAGAACTCATTGATATGCATACTTGCCTGCATATTATCAACTTACATGTGCCCACTGCTGAGCAAAGGCTTCTCCCATAGAGAATATAACTACGGTTATATCGTCATTGGCCTCTCCTCACACGGAGAAGGTTTTGAGCACCAATCACCAAGCTCGCTCAAAGCGGATTAGCGATTTCACAAGGCACTTGTGTCTTCACCTGTGTCTTGATCTCATTCAGAACCGAAACTACATAGTGTGGATCACACAAAGAATTGTTTTTTGGAAGGAATTCAACTCGCTATACGTCTCAAGAGCAGCCGAATTATTATGTATATAATAAGGATACATTGTAGATGGATATCTACATTTAATATACATTATATACTAAATAAAATAATTTTCTACGAATATAAAAATTTATTTTATCCTTTTTTATGACTTACCTACATATATTTAAAAAAAAAGTTTGAGGCTATATATAAACAATATGATTTTATAGACAGATCTACATATTTATAGAAATGACTATTAACATAACTGTTTTTAACTATGTCATATCAAATTGGCACAATACATATTATTGATTTAAGTATTGCAAAATGACCAACTAGATTATTTATTTTCATGGAAATTAAGAATGATTTTCTTATAGCTTATTAAATAATGTATTTGATGAGCTTGTAAAAAAGGTTATGAAATACATTATTTACATTATATCTTTTATGTTACATCATTATTTACATTACAAAGACTATTTTCAAAGAGTGATGATGGAGTTTCTTGCCCATTCTTCTCCATTTGAATCTACAATTTGGAACGAGCAGCTAAAAGCCTAGCTTCACTGACAAATGGCCTGACAGACTATTATTCTATTTTGATGTTTCAAAAGGTTTAGTTGGAATAAATGTCTTTGACTTTACCTATGATAGCACAATTTTAACTTATTACAATTTATTATACATATATATATTATTCAGAAATGTAATCACATTTTATTATCAGTTTTGGTGTGATTAGACCATGATTCATATTTATTTCAACTTAGTAAAGTGACAGACAGGATAGGAAGTTAGTAGTGCTTTGCTTGGCCAAACAACCCAGACTATCCAAACTAATATTATAAATGCAAAAGCAACCCTGTCTGTCTGTGCCTTTTCTTCACGTCTAAACTACTGAACTTATTTGTGTGATATTTGGTACAGACATAGTTTGGAACTTGAAAAAGGACATAGGATAGTTTATAGACCAATAATCTGCAGAAAGTCACTATCCCAGGCGAACAAAGTCGCGCGCAACATTTAGTTTTTAAAATATCTATTAACATTTGTGCTTAACATTTTCTCAACAGAATAAATCAAACTGAGTAATATATGATTCAAAGCAAAGTAACACACAGTTGAACTGTTTTTAGCAAAAGATTAACACTTAATCCTAAAAATATACTTTGCCACAAACTATTATCACATTTTTTTAACTTAAATATCATGGCTGACAGAGATGTTTGTTTAAATCTCTGAATGATCATGACTCTTTCTAATAGTGCCATATTGCTTTTGGAAAGTAGCAAATAATCAACATTACAGATAAGAATTCATAGAACTTAATCTTTTGATATGTACTGTAGTCCATACTGCCTTATTCTGTTTATTTAAGTCATTGTTTTTTGCTCTTCTTCATAGAAATCCACACTTTGGAACAAGCAAATAACTTCACTAGAGGACATTTAAAGGTACCAGCTAAAGTGGTCTATTCAAAAATGATTTGTCTTTCTTTATCCTGCTTAAATAAATCATTAAGTCTATGTTTAAAAATGAGTTTAGTAGAACATTTACATTAATCTTAAAGTAAATATTATTATAATCATCAAATGTTCTTTTTTTCAAATTCTAGCTGTTTCTTCTGCATTCTAAATAATTCTAATTTATGTGGATATTTCTTTTTACATAAGGTCCGGCTGTATGTAGTCATTTCACTACACACAATCACATTTACGAATGAACAATCTATCGCTCATTTGGAGTATACAATGCTTCATCATTCAAATTGCGACGTTTTTTTGGATCTATCTTGAGTTCATCTTGTAACTGTCCGATACCAATAAGCATCATTTTAATATGTGCCTTTATCTTAGCCGCCTTATTCTGTAATGCCGCAGCCATATCCTCGAACGCTTTTATTCGTACGTCCAAATACTTATTGGCTTCTTCTAAACCAAACTCCAGATAAGTGTTCAAACCAACATTCATAAGTAACGTCGACGTATCACGCACTGCCGCCTCCATAAAAAAGTTACAACCTATATTTACCTGCGTCTTGAAGCCGTTAGGATGCATTTTTTTATCTGTGATCACTCTTATTGTATGTTTCTCTTGAATTAAGTCTGATATTTCCGAGTTGATTCTTTCTAATCGTATTTGCACTCGACGGAGATCTTCTTTGAGTACGTCGTTGATAAAATTCTCGTATTTAAATATTGTCTCTTCTATTTTAGGGTCAGACATTGTAATGTATTATTTTTAAACAATTTTCTACTTGAATTTGTTGTTGTTATTCTTACATACTTAACCTCCAAATTGTTTTACAGGTACTTTATGTTCTTATGGTACTGTAGCCACCAAACGTTTATTATGGTACTACTCACAGATATAAATTTAAAAATTACTCTTACATACGAGCCAATTATTACAAATGTATCCCAAAGTAGAGTAGTATTTTCAAGACCGGGAAAACAGAATTTTGATAAGAGTTCATGTATCACAGTGACAGTTCAGACATAACATGTGTGTTTACAAAGAAAGTAAAAATATTGACATGAAAAAGATAATGTGTGCTATTAGTTAAAAAAGAAAGTAATTAGTCAAAAAGATAATCATAGTATAAATGGATGTTTTTATTTAATTTCTATATGCCATGGAATAGCAAAAATATTTGTTTTACATAGCGACATCTATATTCACCTGGATGTACTAATATCTAATATGTCAGAATGTGACATCTAGCGGAACATACCTGCACTACCAGAGGTGTAGTTAAGTCATAATTATCCCATCATACGAGTTGCGTGTGCAACAGAAACTGTTGTTAACTTTGGATATTTTTATCATTGCTACAAGATGGCGGTACTATCTACAGCAGCGGATTTCAAGTACTTTCGCGCCAAATGATGAATGAGTTCCTACTTCACTATATATTTACTATGTTGGTAGATTTTAATTCCAATAAGAGTAAATATGATTACCTCCGGTTATTTTTTTTTTTTTTTTGCTTGCAATAAACCAGTGCTTGACTGCTGCGATCCCACCTGATGTTAAGCAGTGATGCAATCGTTGATGGTAAGGCGCACTAGTTTATTAAGAGCCTATTCACTCTAGCCTTGAAGACACCTAAGTTGTATTCGGACGGAAAGACTGCAGCCGGCAAACTGTTCCAATCCCTCGATGTACGCGGTATAAATGACGAGGCAAAACGCTTAGTCCGGGCCGCAGGTGTCTCAACAACGTAGGGGTGGATATTCGCCGTACGCCGGGATGTCCGAAGGTGAAATTGGGATGGCGGAATCAAATCGTGCAATTCCTGGGCACACTCTCCAAAATGTATCCTGTAGAAAACCGCAAGGCTGGCTACTCTGCGCCTGTGCTCGAGACTTTGAAGAAAAAGTTAAAAGTTATCGTTGTTAAGCTTTTAGGCAACTCCTTATAAAGTTGTAAGTATGCATTCCGATGAAACTAGGAACTTAGTAGGCACCACTACCTACCTAATTCTGAATCAGTATTTTTTTTTAGTATTCAGGACCACCATTTTTGTAAAGGTTTGAAATTCTCAGCTATTATTTTATTACCTACTCAGATTCAGATTACTTACCTACCTGCAACCACAATATCTATTGACAGCGACAATAAGGTTAGAGACACACTTGTGTGTTGTGGCGTGTCGTGTCGTGATAGAACGGTTTTATGCATTCGACAGCGAGCGACATGGCACAACACGCCACGCAAGATGCTAACCATAGTGAATTCTATAGTGATACGCTATACCACAGAATATAATATGAAGGTATTTATTTCTGGTTTATTACAGTACCTACGTAGAGTAACTTTGTAGGCAAATCTCTAACCACCTACAAAAGAAACATACTTACCTACATATTTGTTGTCTGTCATGTTAGCTCTGAATTCAATATAGGCAAGATGTACATGGGGACTGGGATAAGGAAAGGTTTCATAAATAAATCAAACAAAACTTAAAACGATCATCGAAACCGTTTATTTGACAAGAAATAGTTTAAATATCACTTTTCACATTAAAAACCAGCAAAACTTGCAGAAATATCTCATATTTTATAATGTATTCGATAAATAAATATTACAAGGACATGTACAATACATTGATTGGGCCTTAGTCATAAATGCTATTTTTTTTTTATTAGTAGACATTTCGCTGTCAAACATGGCGATGGCGCCAAAACAGCTCTGTTTTTAAATAAAATTACCTATGTATGACCCGATAGGAAACAGTCGAATGTGCATGTAAAGTTTAATAAATACGATAGATGAAGCGAAAGAGGTTGTATTGCCAGAATTGTGGCATCTCAGCTCACTGTTAAAGGAGATATCTATTCAAGGAGAGAAAATAATTTATGAACAAAAGTAGGTAAACAATATTTAATCTGTAGAATTATTGTATACTTATTTCTTACAAACTTAAATGGTAATTCGAAACAAATTGACGAAGTGAAAAGGATTTTTTGTATTTTTATGGTATTTGAACGAAACTAGAACATTTTCAGACTAAGGCCCATTGCCACAGACAATAAATAATCCAATAATAGCAACGATAGCACTTAAAATATTTATTTATTTCCACGAAAATATATTACTATATTCACAGAAACAAAAATTACTTAAGTTTGTGACATAATTTGAATTGTCGTGCGCAATAATTAATTAAATAGATACAATATAATACAATAAAAGTGTTTACGGACAAGATGTCAACAATTTAATTAAATAAATTATATTATTGTACAACTGGGAATTTGTAACGTTCACACATGCAGTTTATTTTACACAAACTATTAGTCGTTAACAAAATTGTAGATGGTCCATGTGTACTGATTAGAAGAAAAAACACAGGTTATTTTAAATGCGGTATTATGGACTAAGGTAACTTTAAACTTAACAATCATTCATAGCGATTGATTTGTATCGACTTAAGTTGTCAAACGAAAATATGTTTCTATTCGTCTTGGAATTAAAAACATATATGCTTTTAACTAAGTTTATATTTATTTACTAAATGCCCTAAGACTCTGGACCACTTCGACCTGCTCCTTTAAATTGTTATTTCTTTTAATCAGTACATGTAATTGGTTATTTTAGTAAGATCGACAGTTAAGACCTATTTTTCTAACTGTACTGTAACATGTAACGATAACGTTTTGTTTATTTAATATTTTCACAGTTTTCAAACAAATAAACCCTGTATGGTTGTCTGATTATGTTATAAATGTTATTGAGATGTTATTCAAACGATTAAAAACTGCAAATGTGAACTTTTAGCTTTAGCTATATGAAAATCGACCGTTTAGCTGAGAGTTGAGCTTGTTGACAACATTTTATAACAATTCTAGCAGTTTATTATTTTTTGTTTGTATTTTTTTTCTATACGCTGTTTGTGCCTAAGCTCCCAACAAAATGGCGGATCATAAAACAATGAGAACAACATAAGATATTAACAAAACTTTTCCGCAATAGGTGTCGCCTCTACCGACCCAAAACCACTTCCTTACTGCAATTTCCTTACAAACTAGTCTTAAATATATAAATCGTTAATTTAAATTTGTTAGCTAATCTACTGTGATGGACTGTCGCTTAATGTATGTGCTGTTACTGACTTCTTACTACTATAGATACAAAAGAGAAAAAATGTATTTTATTTAGGAAGATTGTGACATAAGCACCAGGTATAACGGACGATTGGGGTAGGTACTTATGATTCTTTTTATAATTATGTCGTAAACAAAAGCAGCTAGACATTACAACTTTGGCTTTTTACCTAAATATGTTCGCGTAAAGATAAAAAATCTACTATAATTTCGACACTACGTAGGTAATATTAATGGACTCACGAATTGGACAAAATTACGAAGAAGTACTTATATATTTTTTTTATTCATTCAATGTATTTAAGTAGTTAGGTAGTAGGTATGTAGGTACGCTAAATTTTAATTTTTATTCATTTATCACAAAAAATGTGATGCCTCGTTTCGATGGGCGGAAGTTTTAACATTGAAATGTTAATCTAAAAGTTACAACAATAATCATAAATAAGTAATGTCAACGCTACCTATATACTAAAACTTAAAAATTATAAGATCTTAAAAAATACTAGGATCCTTTCACAATTTACAACTACAATAATAATTAGGGTACAATTATTTCAGTTCTTACTGTGCTATTAACAAAAAAATCAGAATAATAAGAGAATTTATAACAGTTAAGGTAACCACTCCCTCTTGGAGTACTTCTTACCTTATTAAAACTAAATAATATCCTGACTACTCGTCAATGTAATTATATATTTACAAATTATTTACAACATGTAAAGACGTAGGTGCGTAGAATCTTGAATACACTCTAAGTTTCCTTACGATATATTAGAATAATAATATTTTACTTGAAATCGTACCTACTAGACAAATAGTATGAAATCTATGAAAATGTGAGACGGTCGATTTCTAAGGGACGAAGTTTGGTACGGCTGTTAGGAGAATTTCTTGGACGTTTTGTTACCACGAGGAAGAAAAAAAAAGTCACTTGATCTCACAAAGTTTCAGTGACCATTTTACTAATGAAAATCCACGAAGGGAAACAGAAAAATTTCGGCTGTGTTAGATTCAAAGAAACCTACAAACAGAAGCTAGTAAAGCAACGAGGAAATTAGAATTATTGCTAATTTTACAAAAACGCATTTTTTTATAAAAGTAAAAACTTAAAAAAAGTATTCGAAAAACATTATGGTTTTTATTTTATTCTGTTCTCAACGTGACTAGCAATCATTTAATAGGTTTCAAAATATAAAATACAACATATGTATCAAACTTTTGTTTAAATTAAATGAACATTCGGTAGATATACTTAGATATAGGTAATGAACCCAATTGTAGGTTAGCAAACTCAATAAATGATATTCCATCGCGAAAAATGTATCATCAATTATTCTTAAATACAGATTACAATATTTCTTACAATGAAAAACCATCCCCATACCACACAATTTTATAAAAAAAAATACTAATCAAAATATTAAAAAAATATCAGTTTATGAATTTGAGATCATAACCAATTCAAAATTTCGTAAATATCACATAACATAACTGACCAAACCTACGAAGGTACAAAGTTCTTTAATTTTAAAGGATGGAATGAATAAAGTTAAAAAGTAGTGCGTGCGTAAGGACTAATAGAAAAACACTGTGATGTTTAATACAAATGAAAAGGAATAATTAGTTAATTATAAGTAAGAGATGTGAATGTTGCTATATTTAAAAACAAATATCTTGATCACAATGACACATGCGATCGTTAAGTCATAGACAATCACTGGTTTATTTCTAATGCCGCTTCATTATGTCACTTACATGTCAATGTCTAAGTTTGACATTTTGGTTCCCGCCAATATAATTTTAGGCAGATTATATTATTATGCGCACTGCGCCTTAAATTCATATAAGTAGGTAACATTCCTTTACGCAGTTGATCTTAAATACGTACACAACTAAACTTTCGTCTCCTAGTTTAGTAAAAGTATAAAAATAAAAATTTGTATCATTTTGCTTTCAACACTTTTTTTATACCTTTCACCACCATTAGAATTCTCTAACACACACAAGCAAAGTCTTGGTACTAAAGTAATGTTTATAATAAAATGAACATAAAATAGGGTAGTAAATCTATTGTCTATGTGTCATATACTTGTAACTTGTTAGATAGGGGGCGGTACTTTGCTCGCCCCGCCCGACGCCTGCGTATATCCCTAACTGCTTCTATGGTCATTAATATTGTAACGTTTGGCTCGTTGGAACCAGTTTCCCACTATCCATTTATAGTAAATAAAGCATATCTATTAAGTAGTGGCTAACAGTCAAAGTGAGAGTTATTTTAAATATTGGGCTCAAAATGTGGATTTCGATTTTTCGATGGAACCTAAGCAAAAGTCTTAAGGAAAAGACCATCTAGCAACTGCTAAGACGGAATAATCAATTCAAAATTGATCAAATAATAGGTACATATCTATCATAATATTTGTTCAAAAAAAAACCATAAACAGTTTGAGCCCTTCCACTGCCTACCCATTCAAAATATATCAAAGACGTGTTTGCTAATTAATTCAATCATGTCCTTTTTAATTTTAATTTAAATGAATATTTCCGAATAATGACCGCCATTAATTTCAATCTTTTCTTCTGGCTTTGAGTTATTGACGATATAAATTATGCTGTGAAGATCCCGTGGTGGTGATAGAGTACATTTCTTACTGCCTGAAAGCCGCCCAGACATCTACAATTTTGACAAATAAACCTGAACTTTTTATATTGCGATCTCCATCCCGGCTGATAAGAATGGACATTATAGTAAAATTGTGTATTTTGTAGATTGTGGTAAAATAAAGTAATTTTGTGAAGGCCCATAGCATTAATCCCCTTTGCAGAAGAGCCTCATTAACTAGGGCGAAGTGTCAATTCAATAGTTTTACAATTTAATACAAAATTGTGCCTACAAATCGACGGGTCTATTAAAATAATCGTTGATCGATCATTATCTTTCATTGCTAGGTGCTGTACATTATACTTTAACTGATAAATCGATCTGATGACAGGGAACCAAAAGGCCAAGTGACATAATTGTTAGTGTTGCCATACAAAGTAAAGTTCGTACAAATGGTTGCCAGGACATACAGATACACATCGTACGACTCCTAATTACAAGTTGGTTGTAAAAAATAAACATAAGCTATCTATGGATTGTGATTTTAACGCACCGATATGTGAATATAACCTTATTTTACATTTATACTCTATAATTTTTGGGGCATAGACAATATCTGTATTATCTGTCGTTTTTAATGACAAGTTTCTTATATTTGTCTTTTGGGACAATTAATTACAAAGGACTGTCGGTTGACACATTCACGAAGCGAAGTTGGTTTCAAAGTTCAAGGTCAAATCACGTGATAGTGCTTGGAGGAATTTATGATACTTATAACAACATAACATAAGGTACATTTTCGTGTGGGCGTAACTTAACAGATCTAGCACTAGGTGTCCTGGGAATATACACAGAGTCCCACGTGAGGCGCCGGCGCCCTACGAGCGGCTGGCGCCTTCGCCCGCCGCAGACGTCGACGTCGACGTCGAAGGGGGCGTCGAGGGCTCCTGCGCCGCCTGGAACATAAATGACATCATTTTAATCACACATTAAACATATTTGGATGGGAAAAGGAATATGACACCTTGGGCGTCAGTTGGGTAGCAAAAACAATTTAATTATTCGAAACGCGGTTAGGTCGAGGTATTGAAAATTCAAGGAAATATCCTTATCCTTGTGTGCCTAAGAAAATTCAAGATTTTGCCAAGACATAGGTCCAGGTATCAAAATACATTGAAGAACTACGGAACCCTAAAAGTAAAAGTAGGTAAATGCCTAGCAATTCTTTAAATGCCGTGGCGATTCAACAACTAAACAAATGACTGACACTGGGATATATATATTTGGAAATCCGTACGGAAAAGGGGCGAGCCGCTAAATCATTGATACATATACAAATTCATATCCATTTGCTAAAGAATAACGACATACTCACATGGACATAATGTTTTCATGAATAAGAGTCCCGTTGTGACTCGAAACTAGAAGAGCTTCTCTAAGTTATAACACGTGAGTACCTAAGTCGTTATTATAAAAAAAATATAGTATATCTCATGATGTTTACTGTACAAATACAATATTATTTACACATATACAAAACTGAATTATTTATAGTTCGTTGCTACCATCCTTATTAGGTAGGCAAGGCATAGCTGTGACACGTCTCGTTTTAAAAAGAATAAAAAAGCTGCAATATAACACCACCTGTTATTTTTCAAAACTGTTGTAAGTATAATGTCTGGCTGGTTTTGTGTCCCGCAAATTTGAGCGACAGATTGTTTCTAATTTAAGTACCTATTTGTGTTCAAACAAATCTAGTTCTCAACAAGAAGGTTTGTTATCTTGAACAAAAAAAAAAATTAAATCTTTTTCAAAAACTTTCGTAATTTTTCGACTTCTTAGGTATTGGCTTGAAGAAAACTATACGGTTGGCGCAGTAGCTGAACAACTGGCTTCTGTGCAACGTGTCCCGGATTCGGTCAAACACGGAACACCTTTACGTGTGTGTGAGAAGAAGCAAGAAGAACTCAGAGAAAATACAAGTGTGGGCCAACGTTTCTTTTAAAAAATAATCCCAGCCTGAGGCTCGGCCCTAAATAACATCGGTACGACATATCAGTTTCGAAAACAAGCCATATGATGTGTCAACATAAAGATTAATAAATAATTTATATTTGCCTTTGAACGTCACTTTATGTATACTCTGTGGCGATGGCGACATTGAACGCGTAACTGTCATTTTGAAAATAAAAGACGTTCTAATTAGAACGGAGATGTATAATGGTATATGAAAATAGTATGGATACGATTCTAATTTCTATAGGTATTTATACGATATTAAAAACTGTTCTTTTCTTCAATTTTTTTTTGAAGGGGGATGGGCATATTATATCTTCTCTCGCCCAGGGTGAAGCGAGAGGGAGTGTCAGACTCTTACTGACTAAAACCAACCCGTTGCTTTTATTGTTCCAGGCCGGGGCCGCGTTTATTGGGCTTGGCTTCTTTAGGTAACTATAAACGAGTTTATTAACGAAGAAACAATCAAATTTTACATTCTTATTTGTAAATTTTCTATTCGATTTTCGACTTTAGGTACATTGACACAATTTGAATAAGTATTAACTTTATAAAATCCAATTTATAAATTTTCCATTCGATTTTCGACTTTAGGTACATCGAAACAATAAAGTAAAAATTCAAATACAAAAAGGAATGTTGGTCTGCTAGTCAGGTTTATAAACAAAAAACTATCACCCTAAAATAACCTTTGACCTTTATGCCTTCGACATAAGAAGCAAGCTTAGAAAACAATGCAGGGCAGTCACGTCTGCAACCTGAGTTACCTTAGTGTTAGTTGATTAAACATACAGATAAAACGAAATATGATATAGTTGCTTTTAATTCAGTGTTCAATTAGGTATCAATTTCTTCTAATACTTCAAAGACATCATGATTAAAAAATAAATTATTAATAACATTAAGTGTGGGAGAGCCATGCTTCGGCATGAATGGGTCGGCTCGACCGGAGTGATACCACGGCCTCACAGAAGACCGGCGTGAAACAACCACAGCGTTGTGTTTGTGCCGTGTGAGTGAGGTTACCGGAGGCCCAATCCTTCCCCGCCCCCAATCCCTCCTCAATCCCTAAATCTCCAAATCCCTAATCCCTAAAAGGTCGGCAACGCTCTCGTAAATCCTCCGTTGCGGGTGTCCATAGGCGCTGATTGCTTACCATCAGGTAATCCGTCTGCTCGTTTGCCGAACAAATACATAAAAAAAAATTACATAATATAATACAAAGTCGTTATCTCTGTCCCTATAACCCCCATGTTTGTTTAAAACTTTAAAACTACGCAATGGATCTTGATGCGGTTTTTTAAAATATAGAGTGATTGAAGATAAAGATTTATATGTAGGTACAAAAACATCCATTAAAAAGTATAGAAATTTAGTAATGCATCCATGGACCGATTATTTAATAAAATTCATTAAAAGGCACTATAACTACAACATTCAGCTTCTAAGCCAAGTCTGTCATAAAATTGTCGTTGGCAAAAAATGCCCTAACAATTTAATATATTGGGCGATTATTTTTTCACCTTACCTTATCCATCCGATCTGGTCTCCGACCTTACTTAACGTGTAAGTAAAACACAGACATACACACACACACGTCTTAAATACACGTTTCCTTAGTAGCGAACAACTAAACATACTAGGTAGGCTATAGATTGGCGTATATCACTACAATGTTAAGTAAGTATAGCAGTTAATATTTTTTTTATTAAATGTAAAATTATGTGAAATTTCTATTACTTATATTTTGTAGTTGATGCCATAGTGTGTGTGTAAAGAATGTTTTTATTATAATTGGGTTTTGTTTTATTGAAATAAGTTTTTTTTTTTAATTAAGTTAATGTTATGGATTATTTCTTGTACGGCAGATTCAAGTTATCTTGTAGAAAAATTAGAAAGGTTTTTCCTTTTATAAAAAATATGTGGTATGAAGTGATTATTATAAGTCCCGTAGTCGCTTGAAACTAGTTGAGCTGCAGCTTTTCTCTTTTAATTCACGTTATTAAGTCATTATTTTCAATAAAGTCAGTATGCCTCTCGAAAATTACTTTTCAAAAAACCTTTATAAGATTATGTTTAAAAATTGATTCATTAAATATTAAAAATGTAAATAAAAATAAATGTTCAAATTGGTAATTGTACCTTTTAAATCCATCTGTAATTTGTCAACAACGTATTAAAATTAATATTTAATTAATTAATTCACAACACACTACCTTAGCGTTCAGTTTTTCGATATACCTTTTAAAATATAACCATTAAAATATCGGGTGGCGAGAAAGCCATTAATCGTATGCATTTTCGGATGAGACTATTTATCAATGAAAATTGCAATATGCAACCACGTGCATGTTCTCAACGGCATCGTTTGTAAGCGAGTCCATGAAAACGATAATTTATTACCTGCATATAATTGCAATGCACTTTCGTTTTTCTTGTGACATTGTTATTTTTGATTGCTATAAACGGCGTGTACGTTGCACCTACACAATTTATAATCATTTGCATTTAAATAATATAGAAATAAAATCGGTAGCCATTTTTTTCTCGAGTGACATTTTTCATTTATTCATTCATCTGAATATACATATATTCAGATAATTTGCCTAATACAGTTTGTCTTACGGAGTTTCTTGTTCATTATTCTCCATTCGAAATTCGAAAGCACCTAGCTTATCTGACTAGCAGACTGTCAGACTATTATTCTATTGTGACGTTTCAAAAGTATTATATATATTAGTTGAAATAAATGACTTTGACTTTCCCATATTGATATAATTATATCAAATAATATTTAAAAAAATCGTCTAAAACGATATGTGTCAATAGGCCAATGTCCTTTGCGCGTACAATGCGGACCGGATCGTACAGTTGTTCGGGTAAAAAAGCAATAAAACAATTACGTGTGCGGCCGCAACATTGTTGCAAACCCGTCTGAGCACAGGGCCGGACTCGACAACTACGAATAACTAACTCGAATAACCAATTGCTACTTGAAACGTTAAAATAATCGTAAAATTACTATTTCTAGTACTTACAAGTGTTTAAGGAAACTGGTATGTTTTGATGTTGATTTCGTCGATAAAGGTTTTAAAATAGAGAATTAGATATGTTAAAAGTTATGTTTTGTTGTCACCTATTGGATACGGTTGACATTAATAATTGATTATAGGTACCTAATTTAAAGAGATTCATTGTTGACATGATTTCTTAAAATTAAATGTGCCAAATTATGGATGACAAGAACTAATTGTAATTTAGAAAAAAACTATATCGAAATGTAGAAAAAAAACTATAACTATAACTATATATAATTATACTTAAGCAAGTAAATAGTGATTAATGTCGTCCAGGTAATTATAATGCAAAGCGAACATTTTGCAGTTTAATGTAAATATTAGCAAACTCTAATATCTACGTATGGCAAAACATACGAGCAATAGTTTATTATATTGTTAGTTAGAAATGGTGAAATCGGTCGATATTTCGATATTTACCTGCTGCTGTCTATAAAACATTCATTCGAATCGACGGCCTGTCACACAGTTCCATAATATAAGTCAAAAGACACAGTTCACATCAAAAGTGTTCTTCTCACTCGCCACCCGGCCAGAACCAGACCCGAGCGTAGGGTGCGTAGAATTCCACGCGCACAACAAAGAGCAATGGCTCTGGTCTATTGAGACCACTACAGATGGGCCCTACAGGGTCGAACCTGGCTTCAAACGGGGTTACAGGGCAAGTGCAATAAGGTAGGTACAGCAGCTACAGCAGGAGAAGAAACTAGGTGGTTTTTAGGCAGTAGGTAAGAGTCTGAAACTCCTTCATGGTTTATGCTGCTCTGAGCGAGATATACAATGATTTTCAACCCATCAAAAAACAAAATAAAAAATAGAAGAAAGAATTCCAGACAAATACAATTTAACTCCAACCTCCGTAAAAGAAAAAAACACTCCATTTGTTTAAAAAGCAGGATTTATTTTTGACTACGGCTACGAAGACCTTTTATTTGAAACTAATATCAAACTCCTATTAATTTCTTATAACTATCTGGCCTGAAAAACCATTCAGATGTCGCAATTAATCATGCTCTAATTCCCTAAGTTGGCTGTTAGCGTCCCTAAACCGATCGAGAGTGTCCGACAGCTCCCCAAGTCCCGATGAATCGTACCGTCTGAATACCGCAACGGTGTGACAGAAGGAACGATTTCTTCGAACAGAAAACTTAAAGTGGGAGTGCGACACGTGTGCACTTATTGATTCTGTGGATTGGCACTGAAAATAATATTGTATTTTCATTTTATTGCTTACTGTGAAATTGACAAATGTCCACGAGGCTGCCGTACTGTTTTAGACGCCATTCTTGATAGCAATTTCATGTTGCTCGGAATTATTTTCGCTAATTCACAGCAGTATTATGCAAATACATTGACTGTTTTAGATTTAGAGCACTGTGTGTTTGTTTATCATGCAAGAAACACGTATTGGTTTAGATTTTTTTAAGTGAGCTTTTCTTTTTTTTTTGTCTTGAGGACATGAATAAGGAGTGTTGTATGAAATCAAATAAGTATAAGTATTTCTTAGATGTAGTATTAGACATTTCAAAAGTTTTTAGATACATTTTGCCAATACAAATCCATAATCTCATATGCAATCGCATCAGAGATTAGTACCTCATATTTAAACGGTAAATAGTAAAAATAAATATTTCAAAAATCTAAATACATCTCTGAAATAGAGGTAAATGTGCGTTGAAACATTTTTATACCATTTATAATTATCATAAGATAATTTATGGGAAATATAAGAATGACTTCAATTTTAGACGTTATTTATTATCCTTAAAATAAATGGCACTGCGTCCGTTGTTTAATTATTAAGTCTATTACGAAGTGTTGCATGTTAAGCACGAAGATTAACTTTCATTTTATAATGTAAGTATTAAAACATTATATTTGAATTACGTACCTCCTTTTTTAATGGCGACGAAATGTAATAACCTTTTTTTAATTTACTGTAGTAAACAACAAAAAATATTTTGAAAAAAGAACGATATATATTTTCCGTCATGCTAAAAAGAACCTCGACTTTTTTTTAATTACTACAAGTAATCAAAATTATAAAATAGAACGAAATATTTTTTGTATTATGTAAAAAGGTTGACCGATTCGGCACTTCTAAATGCAGCCCTGTATCGAAAACCCATATTCGGATACGTCAAAGGTACTCAAACTCAAAATCAGCAACACTTGCCCACGGGCGTCTGCCGGTCGACGCACGCGCAACTTAACCGTTTGAATGATAAAAACTGACACATTCCCGCATAACTTCTTATAAGACAACGGCCGAAATAAGTAAACTTCGTCAAATTATGTTTTTATAGATATTTCTGACATAAAAAAATCGCAGCCGTATTCAAAATTTGATCTTAATACATTTAAAATTTTCAAAAAAATTATTGAAGCATTTTATAAAATTGACTACTTGAAAGAAATCAAGTTTGGCAATAAGCTGCTGTAACGTCTGCACAGGTAATGTTGACATATTTTTAAATAAAGTTACTTTTTTACAATTTGACATTGTATACTACACATATATTTTTTAGATATTTACAAGCAACAATTGATACTGTAAGGATTGTCTAACTTTGCCTTACCGTTGGCAACAAATTATGTAGGTTCTGATAGTTTTAAGTAGGTATGTATGCGACCTACCCAAACGTTGTTTTAGTTGGGATTGTTCGTCGAACAATTCGGCAAGACTCGTTTATTAAGCTGGTCACTGACACATGTACGCTTGCCGAAGAAAAGGTCCGCTCGAACTGATCCTTTTTGTTAGGGACCATCATTTAAATGGATTCTCTCATCCTGGGGGAAGCGAGACAGAATCTGACTGACTAAAATCGACCCACTTCTTGGCCTCTTTCCCCTCTTGCAATTACTATTGTAGTATATTGGGCTAACTAAGAGGGGTTTTGCAATTACTATTGTATTAAATTGGGCTAACATGAAATCTAAAAATAATCTTTAAAAAAAAACTAAATTATTAATAACCCATACAAATAAAAAGCACATACCGTTTCATAGAACGCACATTGAACTACACGATTCTGTTAAATATATTTAATTGATTTTCAACTTTATTTCTCATGTGATAGAATTAACAACTGATTTAACAGACATAGGGGAACTTTACGTGCACCAGTACCTTTCAATCATGATATCTATGTTTTTATTGAAAACGGCAAATGTAATTTCTTCTTATGCAATTAAAGTTTTGGAGTCTATGAGATTGTTCTACGTGGCATCCTTATAACCTGGTAAATATTGTAAAACCTAATTTCCTAATCTGTCTGTCTGTATGCCTGACAAGGCCCAAGGCGTTTCTATCTGTTCATAAAAAGCACGTGGCTCTCCATTGCACTATGGAGTTTCTATATAGTAAAAGGAATAGCGTCTTCTATCTGTACGACTTAAATATATACTATTTTGACAGTATTATCATATTAATTAAAGACAACCCACTTTTATTTATTAATTTCAAGATATAAGTAAATAGGTATTCGTATTTTTTCTGCCTGATTACCAAGGAAAAAAAGCCCGATATTTAATAAAAAAAACACAACAAAATGAAAATGAATTCAAAATTCGAAAAAAGAATTTCAATTTGAATTGACTTAGTTGTAACGTATAACAACCATTCAGGTACGCCTTCAGCCGGGGTTGCGGGGCAAGCGCAATAAGGTACCGCGTCTTCGGCCTAGACCAGAAGAAGGGTTTTTAGTCAGTACTCAGAGTCTGGACACTCACTCTCGCCTCACACTGGGCGAGAGAAGACAAGCGACGACTTTGCCCTAACAAAAAAAAAAAATGTAACGTTTTTCAAGTCATTCTATTCCGAATAAATGACGACCCGTACATCTTGTGTTTAAAAAATATGTTCGTCCGAAATTTTAGTACATTTTCAGTAAAATAAAGACATGATATAATTTAAGTATAAGTAACATCATATTATTTTCTCAACGTGTGGTTTTTTTTTAATGTTCAATAACCACGCAATAACGGACGTGGTTGTTCCCCATCCTATATAAGTAATAAACAAATTATAATAATAAAAATTACCTACCTAACTTAAAAAAATATTAACAGAAAAATTTACAAGATAATTTTTTTTTGTTGGTTTTTCGGTATAACACAATACCGTTTTTTGACCGCGAACAAAACCGCATGACATCGCGTCGTGGGTTCGCTTTCCAAATAAAAACATTACTTACCTACCAACACTTTAATTTTGAAAATTCTCAGTATTATATGAGGTTTGTTTTTTTGCTTGAAGACATGTCAAGATTGGTATATTATTACCGAATATAAAAGGTCCTAAAATTTGTACTAAAATATAAAAAAAAAGTAAAAAAAATACAATTCTATACTAACATTGTAAAGGTATGGAGTTTGATTGTTTATTTAAGCGTGCTAATCTCCGGAACTGCAAGTTCGAATTTAACAAGTATTAACAACTCTTTTTATGTTAGATAGCCCATTTATCAATGATGGAGATAGGCAGTATAAAACATCATGCAAAGACTAATAGGAGCTAAGCAGCGGGTGAAGCTTCTCCAGACTAGCCACAGAAAAGCTGGATTTAAAATTTCTGATTATGAAATCACCAACTGTTGAAAAACCAAAAAAATGGTGATTAATACTTATTTCTTTATTAATAAGGTTTAATCTTTACATTGAACGATAATGACGGATTTTTCTTTTTTTGTTACAAATCGATCTAGCTGTTTTTGTAAAAAGTTTGTATGTTTTTGTTATGGACACCCGCAACGGAGAAGTTACGAGTGCGTTGCCGATTAAATATATTGTGCTGACATGTAAAAGTGTTGTTTTACGACCTATTTGTAAAAATAAATTCATTGTTACTAATACCAAGTATGCCAACAAGTTACTTAAGCCACCTATTTATCCAACAACAAATAAAATAAACAATAATGTCAAACGGACCTCTATCTACCCTTCACGTATTACCTATGAATAGCAAAATTATTTTCCTTTTAAGGCTTGACATTCAAGGGACAAAATATGTAATTATATGTATAACCATTGCTGCCTACCCATACAAGTTCTAGTTTCATGGGGTGATTAATGATATTTAGTTAACTTATAGGTAGTATGTCATCATTTAGTATTTTGTTGCCTTCGGGGCTAAGATGTTTAATGTCTACGAGTTGTATTTAAATTATCATTTAATAAGAGTTATATTATATTATTAATGTATTGTCATAACAAAATTCCTAACTGCTATCAATTGTAGGAAAACTAGTTTTTGCCCGCGACTTCGTTCGCGTGATTTCCTGCAGATTTTTGGTATGAAAACTATCCTATGTCCTTTCTAGAGTTTCAAACTATGTCTGTACCAAATATCACAGAAATCGGTTCAGTAAGTAGTTTAGGCGTGAAGAAAATACAGACAGACAGAGTTACTTTCGCATTTATGATATAGGTTTGGATCTTTACCGATCTTGGATATCGGGGTTGCGGGGTAAGCGCAATGAGGCATCGCGACCTCGGCCAGAGCAGGAAAAGGAACAGGGGGGTTTTTAGTCAGTTAGAGTCTGACACTGGGCGGGAGAAGTCATTTGATGATTTTCCCCTCACAAAAAAAACCGATCTTGGACACATCTAGAAAGAAGGATTAACAAGAACAAGTCTGTTCAATAAACATGTTGAAATAAAAATTAAATTTGAATTATCTACTATTCCGGGATTCAAAAACAGCAGCGTTTAAAGCGATAGTTTGACTATACTACGTAAATCATATACATATATGTATAATTTAGATTAGACCATAGCACTTAGAAACATTGTAGCTATCTGTCTGAGTATTGCAACATTAAAAAAAGGAAAAATCGTCTTCTTTATGTGATAGGACGGCAAACGTGCATGGACACCCGCAACAACGGTATCGAAGTCACGAATACGTTGCCAAACTTTTAAAGATAAGGGGTTTGGAGATATAGGGATTGAGGGAGGGGAACGATAGGGCCTTTGGTAACCTCACTCACACGGCGAAACACAACGCTGTGGTTGTTTCACGTCGGTATTCTGTGAGGCCGTGGCGTCTCAGGTCGAGCCGACCCATTCGTGCCGAAGCATGGCTCGACATGCCGAAAAATAGCGTAGCTTATACATTGCTATAGATTCTATAGGTATCCTTTAATCCCGTGGTAGAATAAAATTCCGATCCCGTTAGTATTTCCCGACTGAACTTTACAGGTCTGGACCATAATCCTGCATTACTTATAATTTACGATCTCCTTCCTCAGATCCGAAGTAAGTACGTAAGTTTTAACACCCCGCCATTTTTACGACCCAAGATTTCCATTATTGGTATCCTATGGAACACATTACCCTCGTATTGGGTACTTTGACATTCATTTTCATGGCATCTTTTATGGTTTTCGGCTGTTGAAAGTCATACAATTCATATTTGTATTGGAATGAGTAATTTCTAGACTGTTCTAGACGTCGTCTATACAGTGGAATGTATTGCAAACATTGATAGTCAAGTGACGTCATCATCAATGGTAACAATTTCATCCCCACGACAGCCAACAACTGCGATTTAGCGAAACTTTCTGCATCGCACAGTGGTTTGGACTGATCTTTCGGCGACGTTATTTCCTAATCGATCAACCTTTAAAAACCTTCAAGAAACGATGGTCCATCTTCTCAAAAGACACAATGAAACTTTTTGGGGTTTTTTGTTGGATAAGTAAATCGGGAAACGATTTTTCTTATCACCTGATGCAATGCAATCAGTGTCACCTATGAAAACCCACAAAACCCAAGGAGTAACAAGCGCATTGCCGGCCTTTGGTGACTTACTATAGATTCAAAGTTTGGCGATTTGGATGGGAGGGAAGAATTAATTACTCAGATAACCTCACTCACTATGCAAAACACAACGCAAGCTATCGCGCCTATACATGGCTTTCCCACACTGAAATACATTTAAATTCAACTTTGGACAGTGACACATAGACTCTATCTTTAAGGTACATCATTATAGTCACTCGTAAAAACAAGAATGACTTAAAGTTATGCTAATTATCGATTATACTTTATTATCGATGTTACTTAACCACTTAAATGACCACGTCACGAACGAAACTCTAGACCGAAGTAGCTACAAGATAAGTACCATTGTTCAACAAAGTTCATAATAATTTTCCAATAACATGAAATGTAGATTCATTGTGCATAACATGTGTATGTGTACTTATGTGTATCAGTTTTCTCCGATTGTCCTACAAATATTAGAAGACGGTGTTTCAAATAACCGCTTCGTTAATGTTTAATAATAACACTTGTACCATTATCGATTTACATTAAACCAGGCAAATGTTTTAAGTGAAATTGTAAACATACATGAGAATTGTTAACTAATGTTTACAATTTACTCGTACATCGGTACATCTTAACTCATCTTGCTCCACTACAAAATGATTGAGTTTTGCTTAATAATGTAACTTCAATCTTTGCAGTAAATGTATAAGAAAACGACTTTGGTTCATCGGTTTGGGTAACTAAATTTAAACAATGTTGGCATGTCTTTTTTATGTTGATATTTAAGTATGTATTTTTTTTTAATTGTAAATATTTTAGAGGTGATACTCGATGTTACCTAATAAACTAAATAATCTTTGTATGTGATTTATACGAGCTCTTTAATATAAAAAGACATTCCATAATGTTTACCTTTAGTTACTAGGACTAGAAGATTGTTGTTCTATCAGGTTAATTATGAAATTACTTATCCCGCCCTACGTGAGAAGAGAGTGTCAATTTCTTACTGAACAAAAATGGCCCCGTTCCTTTCTTCTATCTTTTTTAATGTGATACAAACGAGCGCGGTTTACCTGATGGTAAGCAATCGGCTGCGCCCATGGAGTGACACCAGAAGAATTGCGTCAAAGTGTGTTCCCGGCATTATGGGGATCTGGGGATTCAAGAATTGGTTAAGGATGGGGAAAGGGAAAGGATTGGACCTCCGGTAACCTCGATCACACGGCGAAATACAACGCTGTGTTTGATTGTACTTACGCAATTAATATACAGGACAAGTACTTAACCCAGGTTAACCTTAAACCGAACCGAATTAAAATAAATACATACTACCTACATTTAAAAGAAGCAACTAAAAATTAAAATGAATTATCAAAATGGCGGCTGGGCTGCCGAAAAGGCGGCAAACGCAACATTCTGCGAAAAATACATTGAATGTCATTTAAGGGATATAAAGTTTACGAGTCAAAATGACCTAAATTATAATTTTAAAAAGGATTTAACGACCGTCCCGGGTGTATTATCTGAGATTATATATCCTTTTTTAAACATTCAAAACTGACTATATTCGTTATTTTGTTATTTTATTGGTTTCTGTGACGACGCTGAGCGATCGAATTTTGAGATTTACTTACGACTGTTTTTTTTTTAAACAAAACAATCAATTCATACAACTTCTTGTAGTGCAATGATTAGAATTTTTTGACAACTTTGTTACTTACGTCACAATTTTCCTGAATTCTTGTTAAATAAACATAATACACGTTATACATTAAAACAACTAATAATCGTAAATACGTAAACTATGCAGAAGCAAACAATTAAATTATGGCGCCCTCGCATATTTATTTATAGCGTCTTTTATTATCTGTGGTACGAAACGACAAAAGATAGTTCTAGTAAAAGCACTCAGAAATAATAAATTAAATAAAAATATAGTCATCACTAACTACATATATCAAATTATAGATTTAATACAAACAAAGAAAATAATAATGTGGAAAATAATCATTGCTAGTGTACATAGAAAAATAAGGATAATTGTAGAATAGGTACAATTTTATTAAAACAATTATTCACGTCATAAAACGTTGTCAATTTTAGTACGAAAACGATTCACACATCGTTTTTCTTACTTAACTATGTGAACGCAATTGTACGAACATTCAATTATACTATCTATTAAAAATTTAATTTAATTTACAAATAACTAGCTTTTGCCCGCGACTTCGTTCGCGTGGAATAGTGACTTCCTGTAGATTTTTGGTATAAAAACTATCTTATGTCCTTTCTCGAGCTATGACTGTACCAAATTTCTCAGGAATCGGTTCAGTAGTTGAGGCGTGATTAAAAGACAGAAATACAGACAGAGTCATTTCGCATTTATAATTATTAGTTTAGAAAGTATAGATTTTTTAAATTATGAAGCGTTAGTCAAGTCTAGTGGAACCATACAAGTAGTAATACCAACACTAGGGATCGTAAAACGGAATACTTATAAACAATATTCAGCTCGGTTAAAACTTGAAACACTTTAAATTAATACAAGGGATGTTAAAAATAACTAGTTCGCTAAAGAGGATGAACTGATTCAGATGAAATTTAATTTAGTAAGATTATAAACGGCATAGTTTAATCATGTTGAAGTTGGGTATCGCAAAGTTATACGAAGCCCCATAAAATGAGCTATAAACGCTGCATCCACTTACTTTTATTACCAGCTCCCAGTGTTGCCAGAATAGGTTTAGCAAAAGTGCCCAGTTTTTCGTAATACGGTAACTTTATAGTTTGACAAGCTAATACTTGTAAGTTAAATTTATTTGCTTAGCAGATTATTCAATGTACCTACCAACTTAGTTAATAAATTGTATTTCTAAGCTATTTACACACATTTTGAAATACGGCTTGCATTCTCATATTAGTAATAAACAAAGCGACTATAATTATTCAATCACGCTTTATTTCTAATTCATTAAACACACAATACTCGTAACACTTTTCAAAATCATTACGATAAACGTAGAGTAAAATTCTACTTATTTCTTCTTTTTTGTACTGGCAACACCAACTTGGTATATTTCTCCGAAAAGAAGGGCTATTATAACTCAATATGCAGAAACATTAATGTTATGGCTTATGGCTTATTTGGACGATTCCAAATACTAATGCGATGTTTACTATAAACAAAACTTTCCTTATTTCAAATAATAATATAAAAGGATTTGTTTGTCTGTTTGTAACCTGTTTTTTACAATAGAGCAGACGTGTCGGGTGACGTTAAGTAATTAGCGCTGCCAATAACATTAGAGAAGTGAATATGGCGTTACTAGCCTTTTGGAGATTGGGGATTAGAGAATGGGGGTTTTGGTGATTAGGGGTGAGGGAGGGGGTGGATTGGGCCTTTTTATATCATTAAAACGTAGATACCGATGATGGACAGATGTTTAACTATCGATAAATGTTAATACAAACATTTCCCTTTGGCAGATGTGTCATTTTACGAGAGTTGATTTGTTACGCCACTAACGAATAGCGGAGTCATGGTTGATGGCATTGTTTCATTCATTTTTATAAAGTAATATATTCTAATAAAGTGTGATCTTAGAACCTATATGTAAGTTTTACATATGATAGGTTTAAAATGCCTCTTATTTGAAACAATATATATAATTACGTATGTGTCGGAGGCTGTTGATTGTATGACTAATTAAACTATTTGGATGCGAAATATTATATACTTTTATTGATTTTTAGAAACCCAATAATGTATCGAGGCAGAAGAAGAAACGAGGTGGTGTTACTCAGTTTTAAAGGTTTATCTTTTCCCGACTTGAATTTAAACTTTATTTATTTTATTTAGAGCTGATTTTTCAAAGGTTAAATAAAAGTTATCTCGTAAATAATTATGATGCTGTCGCGTCAGAATGTTTGTATAAGACAGTGACAGCAACAATATTATACCTCAGATAACATTTTTTTTGAGTATTGAAAAATCAGACCTTATTGAAATGTTACATGCGAGGGTAACGGATAATCCGAGGTCATTACACATGTAGGTCTGGATCAGAAACCTGTTCTATTCTATTCCTATATCCATATTTGTATCCAGATCCGAAATATCCTTACCATTCCTGATATTGATGTATTACGCGCATACATTAAATAACCACGCCACGCCACGGGTAGTTGTCGCCTTTAGCAAAACCAACCGTATATAAATATATCATCATTCAAATAAACTCGCCACCCTCGGGCTACTATCGTCACTTACGATAATATTTATTAATAAATAACATTTAATTTTTTTTTGGAAAATACGAATTGCACCCAAGGCTTGGCACAAATGAAAGAAATAGAATTTCATTACAATGAGTTATAATTATGACCAGCTTTTGTCCCCGACTTTGTTCACGTGGACTTTCTGCAGATTTTTGGTTTAAAAACTATCCCATGTCCTTTCTCGTGTTCCGAAGTATGTCTAACAAATTTCACACATATAGATTCAGTAGTTTAGGCGTGTAGAAAAGACAGACAGACAGAGTTACTTTCGCATTTATAATATTAGTACGGAAGTATGGATTTACAAGTTATACGATGACACAATTGGTGAATCACACAAAGATTTATTCCGTTCGGTATTCGAACCAGCAACACGTTGAATAGCAGCCAGTCAAATTATAGCATACTAGCTTCTGTCAGCGACTTCGCCCACAGTTCCAGAGTAAACTTTCTTTGTGTAATTCTTGACGCTTATCTATCTCAGAGTCAAATTTCAGTACTTACACTTTTTACTTTACAGTTCAGTAGTATTTAAGTGAAAGAGAGTTTATTCATACTTTTACAAACTTTCGTTTATAATAGCGCTGTGACGTGCATCGTGTACAACTTGGACTGGCATATGCTAGGTACGAAAACTCGGTCCCGTCGAGACTAATTCTTTAATTTACGATGTAACGAGGAACGCAGTAAATTAATATCTTAGTGAGTTTTACGAGCTGTGGCCGACATCAGCGTAGATTGTTATAAACACAAGATGTTGCAATTCTAAGACTTGTGGTGACAATAGAGGTTAGGTTTTAAATAAAAATAATAAAATAATTATATCTGCACTGCTAATTCGCAGCCTAAGTACGACTTTGACACGTCGTTTAAAAGTTGATTATAATCAAGACAGGGTTTGCAGCCTGAGATTTATTTTTTATTTTCTACATTTATGTCAACTTACAGACTTGGTCTTTTAGATGCCATATCACCTGGTGTCGGCAAAAATTAAAAAAAAAAACAAAGTTAAAAAATAATAATAAGCAACAAAAACTCCTGATCTGTTAAGAAATTAACAGAATGATTAAGATTATCAGTATACTTTAGATTTAACAAAAAAACATTTTCTTGCACAGAAAGCAGCAACTTTATCGAAATCGATTAAGCTATTTAGGAGTTAAAGTGGACTAGACAAACTTTCTTTTGCGTTAGGTACGTAACAAATTTATTATTTCATTGAAAGATTAAACGAGCTTTGCATCAGTTTAGTCATAAAAATAGTAATTAATTAGTAATTGTAAAGCGTTTACAGTTAGACATAAATCTAGTAGGGACATTTTTATTGGTTTTTGATTTATTGTATTGTAAGATATTTTAGTGCGTGAAAGATGGTATTTGAGATTTACTCCCCTTCGTCTCGATGGCTGCACATAATGCAGTTTTGATAATATCTCTTTCAAAGATTACCTTAGGTAGTTTTAACATAAAAAAGTTAATTTTCTTCTTTAAAAATAAAATCGTTCGTGTACTTAATGTAAAAAGTCAAAAATCATTTATTTCAATTAGACCATTACAGGCACTTTTAAACGTCAAACAAAGCTTAAAGTCAGTCCTCTTAGTGAAGCTAATCTTCGGTTCATGCGTTTGGTGCGTTATACATTCAGTCAACAAAGTATCGGGAATTAATGTTTTTTTTATGGTTCCAAATTCGATTCGTAATTTTTTTTGTTGTTGTTAGATTGGCATAACTGTTTTCCATTTTGGCGCGGAATTTGAGTTGCATCTGTTATTTATATTAAAAACAGTGCTGTTTTTAGTTTTATAATATCTAGTGTGTATTGCGAATTTCATAATGGACAAAAACATCGAACAAAGAGTTTGTCTTAAATTTTGCATCGCCAATGAAATTTCGTGTTCGGAGGCACTCAAAATGTTACAGAAGGCTTACGGTGAATCGACTTTATCAAAAACACGTGCTTATGAGTGGTACAAAGCGTTCAAAAGCGGTCGAGATGTGATGGAAGATTTGCCTCATTCTGGTAGGCCATCAACGTCTGCAACTGAAGTTAACATCGCAAAAGTGAAGGAAATAGTGACTGAAAATCCTCATTCAAGTTTGAGAGAGATGGCCGCCGAACTTTCTGTATCTCACGAGTCGATCCGTACCATTTTAACAAATAATTTGGGTATGAAACGTGTTGCCACTCGGCTAGTCCCAAAAGACCTGAATTTTCTTCAAAAACTAAATCGCATGAAAGTCGCTGAGGACATGCTAGAACGAGTCAATACCGACCCAACATTCATGAAACGCATTGTTACTGGTGACGAGACGTGGGTTTACGAGTTTGAAATGCAAACTAGTCAACAAGCTTCGGAATGGCGCCTTCCAACTGAACCAAAACCGAAAAAACCACGTCAAAGTCATGTTGACTGTTTTCTTTGACTATCGCGGTGTTGTGCACTCAGAATTCTTGCCCGAAGGTCAAACGGTAAATAAAGAATATTATTTGAGCGTTATGCGGCGTTTAAGAGAACAAATTCGACGAAAAAGGCCAGAAATGTGGAAAGAAAATTCTTGGATTTTGCATCACGATAATGCGCCTTCGCACAAGGCCATCGTTGTTAACGATTTTTTGTCCAAACACTCAACAAACACCATCGAGCAGCCACCATATTCACCAGATATGGCTCCAGCCGACTTCTTTCTTTTTCCCACACTCAAATTACCCCTTCGTGGCACCCGTTTTCAATCGTTAGAAGACATAAAGGAGAATTCGCGGCGAGCACTGAACTCAATTCCGGAAACAGCGTTTAAAAAAAGTTTCGATGATTGGATTATTCGTTGGCGTAAGTGTATCGTTTCTGAAGGAGCATACTTTGAAGGTGATAAAATAAATTTAGATGAATAACAAACATTTTGTGTATTATTGACTTTTTCCCGGTACTTTCTTGACAGAGTAGTATATTTTATCCTTGTGAATCTCTTATCTAACACATTTTTGAGTGCGCAAATTGTCCAACGTCGTGGTGGCCCGGAGGTTAAGTAGCCTGCTTCTCATGCATGAGGGTGTGGGTTCGAAACCTGGCAAGTACCAATGTGACTTTTTCCGAGTTATATGTACTTTCTATAATTAAATATTTAGACACAACTGACATACGGTGAAGGTAAACATCGTGAGGAAACCTGGACTTATAATTTCTCATTATAAGTTCGAAATCGACAACCCGCATTGAGCAAGCGTGGTGATTAATGTTCTTACCTTCTCCGTATGAGAAGAGGCTTGTGCTCAGCAGTAAGCACTTATAGGCTGATGACGATGATGATGATGAAATTGTCCAATACCTTGTCCCGCCCTTGAGAGAGAAGAGGAGTATAAAATAGTAAACACTCTGACTATAATTGACTAAAAACCATCCCGTTCATTCTCCTTCTTCTGAGCCGGGAAGTAAGTACATTACTTACTGTTCTTGCACAAAAGCAATGAATTACCTAATAATTCATTGCTTTTGTTGCTTGATAAATTGTTATGTTTTATTGCATTAAAAAAAAACATTTAAATAATATTGTAACGTTATTTGGATTGGCACTAGGTCTCAACTAGACGCTCTAAAATCGTAGTCACCCTAAAAATCGTTAACCTAATTTTATTTTATGCTTTTCTGTCATTGCAGCCAAGAAATGTTAACAGCGTTTATAAATAAATACATTGTAATACCAAGAATAAATAATTATTACAATAAACCTCCAGAGCATTTAAATAATTGAAGAGCCAAGCTTTAATTGTCGCGAGTTGGTTGGCTCGACACGGTCTCATATAAAACTGGCGTGAAACAAAGCTTGCGTTGAGCTTAAGTGTGAGTGAGGTTACTGGAGGTCTAGTCTTTCTCCTCCTAGTCCGCAATACTCAAATCTAAGATTCCTAACAACCCTTAAGAAAAAAATATACTAACAAATAGTACTATGTATAAAATCTTAATTACTTCAGTCGTATTAGGTACTCTGCATACTTGAGGAAATAAAATTAATAAGGTTCAAATTCATGTTAACAAGTCCCTGATGACACTACAAACAGTTACACAACATATTATACACTTATGGATCAAATTGAAGTTTAGTTAGATCAACAAATCATTCGAAAAGTATGAATATCAATAATAAATAAACAGCAATAAAATTCACGCGCCAAAATAATCAAAATGGCGGACGGCGCCAACGTATGCCGTATCTAGAAAAATCCAGAAATATCCAGTTTGAAAATTATAGGTAATACATTAAAATAGGGAAGTCGAAATCTCTATTTGAGCAAATTTTACATCGGAATCATAAAAACTTCGGTCACAAACGTAAAAATATTTGTCTACGCGCCAGTATTAAGTGTCTGGAGAAAATAGAAAATATTTTAGGTAGGTACTTACTTACAGGGAGTTTTTATTACTTACTTACGAGAAATCCATCAAAGGTCTGCTGAGTATTGTGTTTGGTCTTACGTAAAGGAGACTGTTATGGAAGCATGGTGTTGATTTCAAGATTCTTATTCATAACATAAGATGGATGGGACATTGAAGATTTCACAATTTCTCAACTTTAATTTTATCATTTTTTTATGGTATATGTCGGCAAACGAGCAGACGGGTTACCTGATGGTAAGCAATCGGCGCCGCCCATGGTCACCCGCAACACCATGGGAGTTACGAGTCCCGTTTTGGGGAAAGGGGTTGCGGATATAAGGATCGGGAAGGGATAGGGGAGGGAAAGGGATTGGGCCTCCGGTAACCTGACTCACACGGCGAAACACAACGCTGTGGGTTGTTTCGCGCCGGTATTCTGTGAGGTAAGTATTAGTTAGTTTATGAGTAGTTAGGTGATGGTAGATTTTCAATTGTAATATAGTTGTGTGGCCTTAAAAAAAGAAGAAAGACTCTGAATCTGACTTTCTTTTTTTAAAGGGTCATAATCCTCAAATTTCTTCTTTCTTCTCATAAGACAAGACGGAGTGTCAGACTGACTAAAAACCAAATAGTTCGTTCTTGTGTTCCAGGCTGAGGGCCGGTTTCCTCTCCTGGTCCAAAACGAGGACACGGTACATTGTTGAACTAGATCCGCAACCCCAGCTGAACGTCTATCCTATATATTGGGACCCATCTGTTATGGTCTGTTAACGACATTGGAGACTTCACAATTTCATCACAAGCATACCTACCATTAATGTAATGCGACTTTACTTTTATCAATTGTCATATGGTTTTGTGGCTAAAAAGTTCTGAGACATGAAAGAAGACTTAGCTTTCTGATGAATTAAGAGCCAATAGACCACCACAGACGGGGCCCTATAGCGCTGATGTTCAGCCGGGTCGTAGGTTAAGCGTAATGAGCCGCATCCTCGGCCCAGAGCAGGAGAAGGAACAGGGGTTTTTATTTATTTATTTATTATTTATTTATGCTTTATTGTACACAATGAAATGAAGTTGGTACAAAAGGCGGACTTAATGCCATATGGCATTCTCTACCAGTCAACCTTTGGGTCAACTGGAAAATCTGCGAAAAATAGGTACGGGAAATATGTTTATACGAATTGACTATGATTAAAATAGAATAAAATACTAAAAAACAATACTATATAGATACATACCTACATTTATCGGGATATATATAGTAAATAGATAATAATGATTTTGTCATCACAAAAAACAGCTTTCTGTTGAATTATAAACAGGCCTATGTCGACCAATCAGTGTCTGAATGACACTGGCGTGAAGTTCGGGTTCCCAACCAACAAAGTACCAATGCGACTGTTTCCAAGTTACATGTCTGTGTTTTCATATCTACGATGAAGGAAAACATTGTTCGGAAAATTAAACTAATAAATTAAATAAGTAATTATAAGTCTGAAGTCGCTAATCCGCCTTGAGGAAACATGGTGATGAATACTTAAACTCGACCGTTGAAAAAGAGGCCTATGCTTTAAGATAATGAAAATGATGATGATGAAGATTTCTAAAATGGATGAATACTGACTGACTTATGTGATAGAAGATAAAAGGAACTAAAATGGAAGGACTCTCCCTTGTCACGAAGACTTACAGGACCATAATATTGTAGAGAACAAATTCCCAATAAAAATCACGAAGAAACGGCGGTCAGGCCACCATAAAGTCCAAAGAGGCCGGTATCCTTCAGTTTAAAGCCAATAATTTGTAACAAAGCTGCTACCTACGACATAAGAGTTTAGCACTGGCCACAACCGAGAAACTATGTGCTTATTTCTTTTACTAGCGATTTCTTGTTTATGGGCCGTTTAGAGAAACTGTTTGCCTCTATGGTCTCTATAAAGGGTGCTTATGGGAATCACATGGACAATGGTATTTAGATAGTGGTTTGATAAGAATGGGTTGGAGTATTTTGATAGGGTTTTGTGGCAAATATTACTGTCGTGTTCCTTTTTTTTTAATGGGACGATAATCTTTATGTGACTCCACTTGCCCTGGTCAGAGAATGTGGAAATGACGGGCTGTTTCGCGGTACATCACTGTGCAACCGAAAACCATTTGGGATTACCCTCTCCCTTCACCCCGAGCAAGAGAAGTTATTTGACGATTTAACCTATGCATATGGATTTGTCTTTAAAAAAGTTTGTCCCATTCTAGGATTTCGGTGCGGGTTCGTTTATACACATACACGAACCAGCCAGAGCCGAAACAACAATTTGTGGATTATACAAAGTTGAACATGAACCCGCGACACGTTGCTCACAGCAGCCAGTTGGCTAGCCACTGCGCCAAATATGCAGTACTTATACGAGCCCATCTATCCATTACCACTAAATAACAACTTCAGCAAGTTCGCCCAATTTTTAAAGTCATTGAATATCATGTCTTCAAACATGGTGACTATGAATTTCATCATTAATGGCATTCCAACATATCCCGTACAGTCACCGGTCTACCAAATTTATTTCTGCAAATAAACTTCAGCGACCCAGTTCAGTGTTAATTAGTAGAATAGTACTATTATTATAACCAATGTATTTATAATAAATATTTTGCAATACTTTTTTCGGATTAGAAATCTGAGGAAGATAGTTTTGAGACGGAGATGCAAGGTTAAGTAGCTCTGTTTTGTGAAATAACAATTGGTCCTTTTTCCATCCGTAACGTATGGATGGACGTACTAAAAGCGTGACCTTTCTTGAAAAAAGACCTATTGGATTTTCAGAAGTTGTCCTTAATTATTAATAGGCTTACTATGATTTAACATGTCATAAATATCAAACGCAAAATCCACAATCAGAAAACAAAATAATTACAATGCACCAAATAAAATAAACAAAAGAACTAAAATTTATATTAAAATATATATTTTCTATCATCCAAAAGCAATAAATTATTAAAATAATTACGACCCTTATACGACAATCGATTAAAATATAAAAATAATCGATCAAGAACCGAGCGGAGCGTGTCCCATCTGTTTGAGGCGCGCAAGGAGCAGCCATATTGGCGAGAGTATGACAAATAATTCGTTTTGTTACTAAGGCTGGTGCACATAGACGGGCGGGCGCTCACACCGCTTTGTTTACGTTAAAATCACGCGCGCGTGACCCGACTATGGCGTTTATTTCCAAAACAATCATACTGAGCACACCGGGACTCGGTTTTCGAACGCTCTTGCGCACAGAACACATTATTCTCACCGAAATACAATTTGACAAATTGCTTTTAACCTTTTATACCTTTTAATGTGGCTGGGTAATCAATTTTATAACGGAATGCCGAAGCTGAGATTTTATCAAATGTTTTGCAATTTAACTTATTAAAATTTTGGTTGTAAACAAATGTATGTATAAGAAACTAAAGAATGAATAAATTTAATCATTCTTTCGTTTTTCTGAATTTAATTTCAGTCCCAATATTTGTATAACACAAAACAATCCGCCATTAAAAATAATAAAAAAGAAAATACCTTTTAAAAAACCGCACAATACCAAATTCCACAAAAGAGGTCACGCACTAAGCGCTCATTACGTCATAAAAACGCGCAAATTGTGTGCCCACGGCCTTACGTGAGTCCCAGTCGTTTTCCGTTGATTTAAGTAGTGTTTGTTCGTTCACATCCGGAGCGAACGCATGCGATACTAAATCGTATTTACGATGCCTTCAATGTAACACCGGCTTTATTAATATCTTTAAAATAAATCAAAATAGGTGGTCATTTCAAAATCGTTACTGCTTACACCTAATTTATCAATATCCACCGCGTTTTTCTGGTCTGGTTTTTTATTAAACTAAATATCATCCTACACAGATGTCCTAAGACCAATATAATTATAGAAGTGTTATTTTGATTCAGTAATTTCACCATGATTATCTGATGGTAAGTAACCGATGACACCTAAAGACACCATCAACATCAGATTAGTAGAAAGTGTGTGGCCAGGCGTTCAGCATTTGATTGTCCCAAGGCAAGAGGCGTAAGGACTTGGAGAATCTGTATGATGTGGTTTCGTAACCTGGCGAATGTACTTTTTCTGAGTCATATGTACTCGTAACTCATTAAGACACGACAGACATACGGCAGAGAAAACCAAAGTAAGGAAACCTGGACTTAAAATTTCTAAATTTAAGTTTGAAATCGCCAATGCGCCTTGAGGAAGCGTGGTGATTAATGCTCTAACTTTCTCCGTGTGAGAAGAGGCCTTTGCTCAGCAGTGGACACTTATAGGCTGATGATGATGTGGTATAATTTTGAACATTTTGCAATGGAAATTATACAATAGGTACCTACTATGGAGAACTAAACATTTATACTAATTAGAACAAGAGGCGAGCTATCATATTGTAATTTACAAGCTATTACAAGTTCCATTAAACATTTTCAATGTTAGATCCCTTTTCTTTTGATCACGCTATTACGAATAAATAGTTTTAGTTGCACATTGCTTATTAAGTGTAAAGTAATAAATATTGTACCTATGTAGAATCACTTAATTGCTCCAGTAAATAACTTAGAGAATACTTGACACCATCGTTTGGCAGCCTAGTTGGGTAACTACTAATAAATAGACGATTAACCTTTTCGCCGCCCAGCTATACTAAACACGATGTGTCGCCGTACGCCAACGTATAAATGTATAATAAATGTATAGTACGAAAGTAGGGATGGCGGTAACATCATGTCGATAATGAAAAAAAATATGTGTAAATTTAAATTGGTACTCAAATTTACAATTAAAAATACAAACTGTTAAGTTATAATGGTAATTTGTTTTATTTTATAAACATTTATACTAAGAAAAATGGGTATCCGTTATCAGAGATGAAGATACATGCATAGAGTTGCTAGAGATAATAATAATAATTCGTAACATTAGCCACTTCACTATTCATTTCATAACGTAGTCTGTTTACTTCATATCAAGTCATTGGCGTTCAAAGCACGATACATTTCGTAAGGAATAGTTGTCTATGCTTTTCTTTCTTTCTATCGAGTTTGGTTTGCTTTTGGTTTTAGTTTACATTTAAAATCTAACGTCAGGTCACGATGTGCTTTCCCATTCAACATCAAAGTCGGAATCAGGTCCCACACATTGTAACAGCCGCAACAACTCATCCGAATCATATTCGGTCATTTTGCACTGCACTGGGAAAAAAAAATGTGCGTGCACGCGTCGCCCGGAACTATGACACAATGACCTTGACGCCTAAGCGCTTACGACGTCACAGGTTTACTTCTATTGAAGTTGACGGCGCTAGTGTCACTCGACATCTTGCCATTACGTAGAGATGGGTCTAGCAATATCGAAAACCCTCAGTACATAATAATTAATTTTAATGAAATGATTTGATAGGTAGATGTACATTAATTTTGAAACGCATTGTAATACGTTATTTACTGACCGGAATTTCTTTTTATTCATAGAATTCAAAAAACTATTGGATGGAAAAGAAAACAAATATTATAGTAAATAAAGATTCTAATGAATGCTCCTTACGCGTCACATCACTGGCCTACTTGATATGAAGTCGTTGGCGTGCGGGATATAAAATTATTTGAAACCTTTTATGTTTTACCTTTTTAAAACAGAAAATAGTCTGTTTTGCATGAGAAAAAATAGTTCGTCGTGTCCATATTACAAAATTACAAAGAAACAAATGTTTTATGTATCGTAAATGTATTTTTTATAGTAGGTAGATACAATGAACTTCTATAGAAGTAGTGGCGTGGACGGCACGAAAATCCTGAACTTCTATAGAAGTTGTTGGCGGCGAAAAGGTTAACTAACTAATATATTGAAACATTAAAGTTTAAGTTTGGCGTGAAATTTGAGAAACAACCACAGCGTTGTATTTTGCCTTTCCCTTACCCCCTTTTTATGAGATTTACTAGCTACGGCCGGCGGTTTCACCAGTTGCTCAGCTCCATTTAATCGTAGCGTGATGTTTTATAGCCTGTGGCACTCGGGAACATTGTAGCAATCTATCAGTGAAAGAATTTTGGCAATCCCCTATATATGGATTAGCCCCTACATACAAACTTATAAATTTTACCTCTTTATAATATTAGTATAGTTATTGGCAAACGAGCAGACGTATTACCTGGATGTAAGCAAACGCCGCCAATGGACACTCGAAATACCAATTGAGTTACTTAAGTGCGTTGCCGAACTTCTGTGGGTTAAAAGGGATTTGGGAATCGAAGATGGAGGAGGATTTAGCCTGAGGTAGCCTCATTCATACGGCGAAAAACAACAAAAGCGTCGTTTCACGGCGGAATTCAGTCAGTGGTCTAACTACGGCTAAGCCATCCCAACCACGCCGAAGCATGGCTCTCCCACTCTTAAAACTTGATCTCTTGCCATCAGGTAATCCGTAAGCTCATTATACGCCGTAACATATAAATAAAAAACATAAATCAGCCATCGTAATGTTACAAACATTACACAAATTCAGACAACGTATAAAATGTCTGAATCTAATTATAAACACTTGACGAGGTGATGGCAAACAAATATCGCCCATTAAAACGACGTTTGTTTGTTCGTTTTCATCATTAGGTGATACTTACTATGTGCTTTATTTAAAGCATGCACTTTCTTATTTTAGAGGGAGTATGTTTCTTGTATGAACTCTTCAATAATTGTCTTTCAGGTAACTGTGAAAACTTGTTCAATGTTGAAGCTGTACCTAAGTACCTACACACTGCTCCAAAAAAAATTTTGCATGACTGTCAATAGTGATCAAGTGTCATTAGTTTTGTAGTGTCTCTGTTTCTGTATAATTATGATATTTTAAATTGAATTTCACTTCAATACGCGCGTCGTACTTCGAAACTTAATTCAATCAAAGGTCAAAAAAAAACACTTTTTCCCTCTCAAAACGAAACTGTAGATTGAACAAACAAATATTATTTAATTGGGTAGTTTCCTAGATCAAAAATAAATTATTTCGACATTTCGATACAATAAAATATTGAAAAATAACTATACTTTTATTCATCAATCGATCGATACACTAATTTTTAGATTTTTTTAGGTAATTATTAAGAAATAAGTAAGCTTTTTGACGCAAAAAAGTTATGACGTCATAGCTCAGTTTTTCACACAAATTTCATAGAAATTAAATAGAAACTACCGTATTCATTGGAATAAAGTAACAATATTTAGTTTTTAATGGATCAAGAAAGAAGACAGACAACTTACGTCACCGTATGAGTGGGTCTACGGTCGACGAGAAAGGGTAGTTCGCCGCCCGATTAACCAGACCTGAGCACATACTGCGTATGCGATGCGGTGCGTTTTACACGCACCTCAACGAGCCATTAGACCACCACAATTGGTATCCAAAATGTTCAGCTGTCTTGTGTATTAATTTACCGCGGTCTCGGACTAGAGTTAGAGAAGGAACAGCCCGGAATTGGAGTAGGAACGAGGAGGTTTTTAGTCAGTAAGTGTCTGACACTCCACTTTGGGCGGGCGGAAAACAATTGATGTTTTTTCGACCTCAAAAAAGATAAGCCTATTAATTTCGTAAAATTTTATCAAATAATTCCTAGATTGCTTATCCCATAAAACCGTCTTAGACACGAATACCAATAAACACCTCAATTTAGTTCCGCATTAGTCATTTGGACGAACGCCCATGTTCGAATTTTAACAGCGACAGCTATTTGTATAGAGCGTAGTATGTAGAATTAGCATCGGTAACTTCTACAAAGGATAATAAATAGTAAATAATGATCCGACGGTCGTGCACTTCTGCCAAAGGGATTTGCGCATCAAAACTATTTTCACCAATCAACTGTCTTTGTTAACGAAAATATGTATATTTAGGCTACTCTTAAAACAAGAAGTTTTTTCTATTTTGATAGTTTTCATAATCTCTTGATAGGAATTAAAGTGTTGGAGAGCCATGCTTCGGCACGAATGGACCGGCTCGAATAGAACAATACCAAGACCTTAAAAAAACCGTCGTGAAAAAGCACAGAATTGCGTTTTCCAGTGTGACTAATTTTATAATAAATTGTACACAAAATTACTCCTTAGTCATTATATTTATAAAAAACGCATCAAAATCTGTAAAGTAGTTTTGAAGATCAAAGCACACACAGAGACAAACAGCCCGTGATATGCCGGAGCGCAGATCCACGCAAGACACGATGTGTTTTCTATTGCATTGACAAGAGTTTAAGAATGGTATTCAAAAACATATAAAATTTCTTTTCTCCCATTCGAATATGACGCGGTCTTTAAAAGCGGAAGACTACACAAAATTAGTTTCAGAGTCACATAAAAGGAGTAAATTGAGACAGAAAAATTTCATTATACCTAACCCTTCGGGGTATATCGTGATCGTATAAAAAAGTGGAGTCACGACTGCTCCACATAATTGTAACAATAATGTGACAAGCGACATGTGACATGTCAATGTTCAAACACGAAAATGGTGTTAAAATCTGTCAGTAATTGCTCTCAGCTTGAGGCCACCACGAAGTTTCGAGTAGCCTTTAGGTCTTGGACACGCTACAGATAGCCGGAGTCAAGAAAATGGCAAAGTTTAGGTAGGTTACATGTTCCCATCACATTCGAGCCGAGAACTAAGTTATTAAGTAAGATAATAATGATTGATTTTTTAAGAACAGAATAGTAGCCATTGTTTGGCTACTGAGCTGACCAATTTTGTGTAAAAAAACCTGCACTACTATAAAAAATATTGTTGCCACACCACATTATTGTTAATTTTATTGCGAAATAGAAAGACGAAACGAAAATAACTAGCTTGCTTTCTATGAAAGAGACAGAGAGAGAAAGAGAAAGGGAGAAAGAGAGTGAGCGCGCGCGATAGAGAAAGAGAGGGGGGAAAGGTAGCAAAAAGTGTAGTTATAACTTTACAAGTTTTTATCTTAATTTTATCGGTCAAGCCCCCTTTCGCGTACGTGTAGTAAGGATAACTAGCAATGCAAAATAACAATGCAAGAGTGAATTTTGAATCGATGAATCAATTTTCTTTCTTGCACCTTCACCAACCATTGCCGCAGGACAGCCGGAATGGCTAGCGAGCGCTGGCTACCGGAGAGAGAAAGGTGCCTTACAAACAATTTGATAAAATCCTTGATACTTTTTATTTGCCTCGGTGTTATGCGAGGAATTTATTTTCTTAAATTAATGTTATTCAGGTTTTTCTCTTACATACGGTGTAACTTACTTTTTTGTATAAACCACGTGAGAAATCATTATATTATAATCACATTGTCACCACAATTTCCTCAAGGCATTTGGATGCCTTTGTTAAGCATTGGTGCTGAGGTTGGAAGTGCAAAGTGGAAGATAAAGGATTCAAACTTTAAATTAGAAATTATAAGACGAGGTTTCACCACTTTGTTCTCCTTCACCATATGTCAGTGGTAGGCATCTTCTCTTTTAATGGAATCTAAGAAAGTATATGTACATTAATAACCCGAAATGTCACATTAGTACTCGCCACGTTTAGATCCCAAAACCTCACTCAAAAAAAGCCTCAACCACATTGCAACAAAGACGAAAATGTTACGACAAAAATATAAATGAATGAAATCGTCCATTCACGTCGAAGCAGTTTATTTTTTCTAAAGGAATCACCGTATTCACACACACTTGCATGTAAATGTGTTTATAATGATCAAAACAACGTACATACGTATACAATAAATTTATCATTTACTTTGTAATGTGTAGACGCCACGCTGTCTCGTCGAGCGAACTACTAACATTGTAACTCACAGACACGTCTGGTTAAGAAAAAGTTACAACTGCTATCAGATCTTCGACCGTATAGCAAGGAGGTTAGAGTTAAAAGTATTTTAAAGATACTTTATTGTAGAGGGTAACTTGATGTGCTTTTGTCTCGGTCTAAGCATGACGAGACATTTTTTTTGTATTGGTGTGAGTAATATTTGACTAAAGGGTGTTTTCGAGCAACGATCTCCGGCCATAGTAAGCGCGGGTCTGAGGACGGCGAGTAGGGTAGCTCGCCGCCCGACCAGAAACAGACCCGAGCGTACGGGGCGTAGTGTTTCGCGCGCGCCTCAAAGCGTCAATAGACCACCATAGACGGGGCCCTATAGGGCTGATGTTCAGCCGGGGTTGCGGGATAAGCGCAATGAGGCACCGTGACCTCGGCCCAGAGCAATAGAAGGAACGGGGGGTTTTTAGTCCGTAAGAGTCTGACACTACCTCCTGCCCCACCTGGGCGGGAGAAGACATTTGATGATATTCCCCTCACCAAAAACAAAAAACAGATGGTGCTTATGTTGCTTGAGGTCTGCTTGCCCAATAACATTAATTACACAAACAAGATTGGTGATAATTTTAAGAAAAAACAAATACTCTTAAAAGCAGCAAGGCAATCAATTTAGACTAATTAATCCTACTTATTATCTAGAATTTCTAACGGCCGCATTCAGAAACATTGAATGATAACTCTTACTATTCTTCAGCAAAAACAATTTTATACAAAAACAATTGCAAACGACTGGGTTATTTTGACTGTGAGTGCGGCAGTTATGATGACGTCAGCCATCCGAAAATTCCAGATTAACTAAAAGGATCTAACAATAATACAATACAATGTATAAAGGCATTAAGATCGATGGGCCGTTACAACAATTAGAACCTAACTCATTACTGATGGCTGCACATCATACTATCCCAGTCTTTAAGGTATTTTCAAACTTACATCTAAAGCTATAACATCGAAATTCAATTAAACAAATTTGTCTGATTAATATACTCTGATAAGCTTGACACCTTTAAAGGATATTCAATCTTATATCCTAATGATAAGATAGAAGTTTGCTTAAAGGATTTGGACAGAAAGTATACGTTGATACGCGTTACGTATCGACTGTATGCGTTTGTTGCGTTTAAGAACTAATTAGTTGCATGTCAACGTTATTTTAGATAAATTAGTGGGCAATTTGTCGACGGCCATTTTAGCTACAATATAAATAAAACTTTTAGATTGATTTGCTTCGCTTTGAGCGCCTTGTAGATTCAGTTCTTGACTTTGGTTCATTGTCGATATTTCAGAAAAAAATTGAATTTTACTTGTAAGAAACTATTTTTTTTTATTTATTTACGTTTAAGCACAAAGTTAGGTGGGCTTAATGGCTACAAACGTTCTTGCTAGCCAACCTTAGGGTAACGCAATATGAATATGGTCGGTGCAAAAAAGTACAAGAACAAACTTAAAATTAATTCTATGTCGTCATATCACTATAAAGAGGGTGGTCGAGCGAGTGTCGGCCATTGACAATGTAACTCTGCTGCAGTGAGCTGCAGGACTGTGTACTGTATAATTAAAGTCAAATATCCAAGATAATTTATTTTAGTTAACAGTTAAATTATTGTATCATTTAGTTTATATAATTGGTATAGTTTTTTTTTCTTCTTTTTTTTTGTATTTTTGATTTCTATGTGTGTGCGCTTGCGCAGAAATAAATCTTTTCTTTCTTTCTTTTCTTTATCCAAGTCTTTTAATCTTATTACAAATATGACATCGCGTCGATTATTTAAATTGAATTTTAAAGGAGGTTTTATCGGTTAACACAATTCATTGGACGAGGGTACAATGAATCGTTCTTTGGCGGAACTTCAAACTGACAGTTCTGCGTGCGCATTATGGTGGAGAGCGAGCGCTGTGACTGCCATCGGAGACGGATCGCCGACGTCCGTTATTTTTGTAATTTATTCGGTCTGATTATAAAATCCTACGCCCTGCGATGGACCATGAATACGATGGTCGAGATGTTGATGTTTGTACCAATCCTCCGGTGCCTTCAAATATAATAATGCAAGTACATACAATAATAGTAAGTAATATGGGCTACTATCATATTGTATAAAAATATTTTATCAATTGATTGAGGTGAACCCACGGTGTCGCAGAATACTGGCGAGAAACAATATTTGCATTGTATTAACCGAGTTAGTGAGGTTACCGAAGTGCAAATAGTTCTCCATCGCTCCTCTGCTCTCCTATCCAATGCCCAAATCCCCAATCCTTAAATCCCTAATCATCCTCAAAAGAGGGGCGACGTACTTGTTTTCGATATGTGGTGCCCATGTGCAGCGCTAATTGCTTACCATCAGGTAATCCATCTACTCATTTGCCGTCCTATCACTTAAAAAAGCACTTTTATTTTGAAAAGGCACATTTTCCAGCAGTTTCATGATCTACGTAAGATTTCAATGTCTTCAACAACTTGTTTATTATTAAGTAAGTAATTAAGTAATCAATGTAAGTTTCGTGCACAAAAAACAAAAGAGAAAACGTATGCTGTGGTCGGATTCGGAACAAAATAATTACATTCACAACCCTATAACCGAAAGTCAACTGTATTCTTTTTGGTATAGGGTGTACTTTTGAGTGATTGTGGGGAACTGTAAGATATTATATCTGAGAGTTGGCAGCTACGAACTTATAAAGGTACAATTTATTTAGCTAATAATTTAGTACTGTGAATATTTTTATTCAATTTATTCAATTGTTCATTCTCTATCTTTGTCTCTCTCTCTCTCTCTCTCTCTCTCTCTCTCTCTCTCTCTCTCTCTCTCTCTCTCTCTCTCTCTCTCTCTCTCACACACACACACACACTATTCTTTCGCTAAATTAATCGAAAGCAGCTTTGTTGCACCCGGCTGTCGTCCCTTGACTCCTCTTAATTTTTTTGGTACCTTTATGGTAGGAAAGGAGCTGCCTTGTCACCTGATTGTAAGCAATCGGAGGCGCCCATGGCCAGCGGCAAAACCAGCTCCAGTAACTGCTTAACTTAAAGGTTGAGGAAGGGAGGTGAAAACATTAGGCTCCCAGTAGCTTCGCTCACACGATAAAAAACAAAGCCAGCGCTGTTTCACGCCGGTTCTGTGTGGTCGTGGTATATCATTCCGTCGTGCCGCAGCATGGCGCTCCCATAATTAACATTATTATCGATGTATGATAACGTTCACCCCTATTTTAAGGACAATCTAACTAAAACATAAATTATTAAAAAAATCATGACTATACTGACTCTTCAACATAGCCATCGTAATCTTATTGTACCTACTAACAACCTCCTTTTTAACTCAATCCAAATTAAAAAAAAGTATTGCCAAGCAAAAAATACAAAACATTTTTTAAAGCGACAACATCGTCATTATTTGTTCAACCTAAGTGAACTAGAAACTATTTTATTACCCGACTGCCAAAGAAGGAGGGTAATGTTTTTCGAGTGTATGTAAGTATGTATGTATGTCTTTTCCTTTGTGACCTCCTGTAGCCTAAACGGCTTGATGGATTTTGATGTATGAGGTATCGTTAGATTTGTCTTGATTACGGGAGTGTCATAGGATACATTTTATCCTAAAAGTCCCACGGGATAAAGACATAATAATATTTTTTCTAAATTTCCCTTTAAAAAAATATGTATGCGGTATCATTAGATGTAATCTAAAGCCAAATGTCGTCGAAATAATTTAAAATGGTACTTACATATACATAGTCTTCTACATCTACAACATTTTCGTTAAATAAAAACAGCTAAAAAGTTATAAATAAAAAAATTATTATTAAAAAAACAAAATACCCGACTGCACACTAAAAAAAGAGTAAAACAAGCCCCACAATACAAATTTACTGAATATAATTTATAAATGTTGATGGAAAGCATCGCAGGCGGGGACCACCTTGACCGCCACCAACGAAAATTCTGCTAAATGGTGCACAACAGAAATGACTATAAATAAGCCTCTGTTGGTCCCCGCCTGCGATGCTTTCCATCAACATTTATAAATTATATTCAGTAAATTTGTATTGTGGGGCTTGTTTTACTCTTTTTTTAGTGTGCAGTCGGGTATTTTGTTTTTTTAATAATAATTTTTTTATTAGCATGCATGGTACTGGTCACAAAGACCAAAAGGTGGACTCGCCCATAAAAATGGGTCGTTAACTTTTACTACGAAACTACCAAAAGGGTAAAAGCAGGTTAAATAGAAAATAATTCACTAAATGCAAACGTACCAACGTGTTTAAATTATTACATTTGCATAAACTCTTCAATAGCCAGTTTCAACCTTTAAGTAATAAAATAAATAATATTTCTGGTATATGTTTGTTTGTTTGTTTGGGTGCTAAATTACTCGGAAAAGATTGGCCGAAGGTGATCGTATATCAAGAAATAATAAACTACAAGATACTGACCTCTTTCCTTTCACTTAGATTTTTAATATGAGAAGAAAGTGTTTATGTAGTGTATACATAGAAAAAAGGATGTAATAATTTAACACCTCGGGTTTTTTGAACTTATTTACATAATTTTAATTGAAGATACGTATGTACCTACACATTTGTTTTTCGATAATATCGAAAACGTCTAACCACATTAGGACCTTATTTTTGAAGTTTAATTAAATTTCTAAAGATGATTACTTTATCATATATTATACCAAAGAAAGTCAAAATGAAGCAAGAAGGTCATATATTACAACAATTGTACAATGTTATTTTTAAGTCGCTTAGATCCCCCCACCCGCGGTGCGCGATGACAGGAAAGATATTTGCCCTTATCTTCGCCATATTTCTTATACAATAAGATATTATTTATAAAGTTTGTACAGTAATTAATAAAGGTCCTGATTGGATAAATTTGGGTTTTTATTTTGTCGCCTGGCGATTAATATTTGACGCCACACATTAAGACGGATTACCTGTTGGTGAGCAATCAGCGCCGCCCATGGACACCCGCAACGGAGGAGTTACGAGTGCGTTGCCGACCTTTTAGGGATTAGGGTTTTGGATATTAAGGGATTGGGGAGGGATCGGGGTTGGGGAAAGATTGGGCCTCCGGTAACCTCACTCACACGGCGAAACACAATGCTGTGGTTGTCTGACGCCGGTTGTCTGTGAGGCCGTGGTATCACTCCGGTCGTGCCGACCCGTTCCTGCCGAAGCCTGGCTCTCCCACACTTGGACTTGTTTTATCAGGCCTTTCTAAGATTTTGGAGAAAATTATTAACGTTAGACTTACTAAATATCTTGAGAACATGCTCTCCGATCGTCAATTTGGATTTAGATCTAAAAGATCAACTAACCAAGCGGTTCATCAACTCACTAATTATATATGTACAAGTCTGGATAAAAGTTTGTACACAATTGGGATCTTCTTAGACCTTGCGAAGGCATTTGACACCATTTCTTGCTCCCTGTTATTCCATAAACTTGAAAAAATTGGTATAAGAGGAGTACAGTTAAAATTATTCACGGACTATCTTAAAAATCGTCAGCAGTGTATAAAAATTGGTCAATATAGAAGTTCGGAACTAAAAAACAGTAGTTACGGAATTCCTCAGGGTAGTATATTGGGTCCTACTTTATTCCTAATATATATCAATGACCTATGCAGCTTGACCCTCCAAAATGGTGTTATTATGTCATATGCTGATGACACAGCTCTTGTGTTCACAGGTAAATCAAAAGATGAGGTCTATGACTAATTACTTACATATTAACTAGTATGATGTTATTTTTGTTTAATAATTTAGGCCAGGTTGTCCTTGCTTAGTCTTACATTATGAAATACGATAATTATTTATTATTATATCCATTGAATTATTTTTTTTGCATTGATAGCCTGAAACACAGGTTTAAATAAACCTAGTTCGGGTAGTCCCTAATATTTAGACTAAGAACGTTATTTCCTCACATATGTATTGTATTAGACTAGACTAAGTTAACTATTACGATTGTTATTATTAAGACTTTTTATTACTATAAAATCTGAGCCATCTGTAATTGTAAACGTGTTCAATGTTTTAATAAAAATTTATTTATAATTTATTTATTTATTTTGTTTTGACCTAATTGATGATTTGTTATATGGTGAATAAAGGTACTTTTATCTTTTATCTTTAAACAGTAACAATCATAGTCCCATGTGTTATATTGTACACAATAAAATATGGAACCCGAATCTGACCCCTATGCAATAAATAATATCATGTTGACCCCCGAACTAAATTACGCGTGGTTTTTGTGAATGGGAAGAGAACATTGTTCATTTGAAATTGTATTTTATAGACATCGCATTATACATATGTAGTAGCCCTTGTAACATAAACATTGACGACATCTATATCTTTTTTCTTCAAAAGACATGAATAATAGAGTAGATGGTAATGTTTTTTTTTTTATCGATAAGTCGGCGATCAAGCTGCCGGATTACCTGATAGCAAGCAACTTGCCGCTTTGAAGATTAGGGATTGAAGAAAGACTAGAGGTCCGATCCTTCTTGTCCATGGGGGAGAGGAAATATTAGCAAGATATGTATAAACCCAAGCGTTATTTCACGCCGGTATTCTGTGAGGCTCCTATCATTCCGATCAAGCCATTAGCTATATTTTTTTCTTTTCTTACAGTATCAAATAGTTTAATTAAGAAATCGATTTTAAATAATAATCGTGTGTTCGTGAATTCTTAGCAATCTCTCTCTTCTAAACTGAAATTCATTTTATCTACCTTAGTATTTTCTAATATTATTTACTAGCGAAAAAAAACCGTGAGCGAAAAAGCAGCATTGAAATTGCCATAAGCACAAGAGTTCGCACCTGGACTTTTTACAGAATCGTTGCATGTAATCAGGTCAAAATAATTGGACTTTAAAATGTATTAAATAAGGACACCTCTGTCTACCCCCTGTTGGGCTGTCCGTTCTGTCACGAACAGTCATTATTCGAGTGTTATCTCCTATCAAGACAAGTACCTAATTACTTGCTTAATACAGCCAATTATGTGGACTAAGTCACACAAGACGATCAATTTTAAAATGCAACCATTTGCAAGTTCAAGTAGGTTTACCATTTTAAAACAATTTTTGTGCGATCTTAAATTATGTGAGCCCAGCAAAAATATATTTTTTTTATGTGATAGGTCGCCAAAATAGCAGAAGGATTACCTGATGGTAAGCAATCAGCGCCGCTCAAGGACACCCGCAACAATAGAAGAGTTACGAGTACGTTGCCGACCTTTTGGGGATTAGCGATTGGCGGAGGGTAAGGATTGGGCCTCCGGTAACCTCACTCACATGGCGAAACACAACGCTGTGGTTGTTTCACGCCGGTTTTCTGTGAGGCCATGGTGGACCCATTCTTGCCGAAGCATGGCTTTCCCACATGCCACGGAATTTTGAATTTAAAACGTAAACATGCCACACAATTTAATCGAGACTTTTTTGACTGACTGACTTCATTAGTATTAGCCACTATTTAAAAGCAAAAAGGAAGAAAATAAATATTAGAACACAGTCAGACTTTTAGTAAATTATTTAATAGAGTTCCGACCGTTTAAAGTTCAGTATGAACATGAGAAAATAAATAAGTAGGTACCTACATACCTCTTAACACAGTTTATGTCTCTGTGTATAGTATTGTCGAAGCATAGAAACATTTGTGAGATCAACAAAAAAGAAAAAAAAACACTTCTAACTAGACAAAATGATTTATTTCCTAGTCAATAGTCAAATAACGTCAAAAGCAATAACTACTTTGAACAGAAACACCGTAACTAAACGGTTCACTAAAGAAAAAACTTAGCATTTATTTGAAAACTTAAAAGAAACAGTTACGGTAATAAAACATATATAACCTCATTGACGATAAAGATGAATGACAGATATGTTGTACACGGCCGCAGATCAATCTACCCTTAACTATTGATTACTCCAAAGGATTTTCAACCTAATCAATGAAACAAGAGAGTTGAAATACCTTTAAAAGATATTTGAAAGAATTGGCTACCTTGATGAAAAGCCGTCAATTTTATTACAACATTTTAATATAAATATAACAAGCATAACCATTGAGAACTATGCTTTAAAATGGTTTAAAAAGTAACAGTGTAACGATAGAGAAATACGGCTTGACGTAGGTAATAAAAATAGGGTCTTAAGAAATTAGTTTTGTATAACACGTGCTTGAGCAGGAAATACTAAGTAATAACCAGTTGTCGTAAAATTATGAGAATAGTGTAGTGCTACTTTACTGCGGTGGTCTGTGTTTAAGACGTGCGAAGCTGTTTTTGGTTCACTTTTTGTTGTTCAAAATAGATGTGTTACTAGTTAACTGAGGACATTTTCTTCAAAACAGCAAATGCCTCTTCTCCTACTAAGAAAGATTTTGGTCATTAATCTCCACGCTTACGCAAGGCGTATTACCCATTCCACACTTATAATAGAAGTTATAAGTCCAGGTTTCCGTTTGCCGGTAGTATAATAAACTTAGATAGTACCTACATATTAATACAAAAGTCACATTGGTACTTTTCAAGTTTTTAATCATGAGATTGCCTCACGGATTATAAGCTTGCGCTTCAACCTCAAATCTTACACGACAATTGGGTAGTTTCCTGGGTCAAAAATAAATTAATTCGATGTTTTAATACAATAAAATATTACAAAATAACTATACTTTTATTCATCGATCGATCGATACACTAAGTTTTAGATTTTTTTTAGTTAATTATTACGAAATAAGTAAGCTATTTGACGCAAAAATGTTATGACGTGTCATAGGTCAGTTTTTCATATTTAGAAAATTATCGTTTTTGACTTTTGGATAAAAGTATTGAATTTGACTAGTTGGAAACTACCGTATTCTAATAAAGATTAGTTAGGTAATTAGGTAATTTTCTTATCCATCACCATCATCATCAGATAAAATACCTTCTATAGGGAAATGCTCCAAATCGTGTCTGGAGTTCATCTCAATTTTAGGACTTACTTAAGTCCGATACTAATGCTGTTTATCCGATACTAACATGCAAATGCATGATTTGATAACCATGTGACATATTGATGAAATAAATCCTCATTTTTTACAATTAATGATAATAGTAGGTACTTATGCAATTTTTGTCTATACTAATATTATGAAGAGGTAAAATTTGTAAGTTTGTATGTAGGAGGTAATCTTTGGAACCGCTGCTCGGATTGCCACAATTTACGGCTATAAAATATCACGCTACGATTAAATGGAGCCGCGGGTGAAACCGGAGATTTGCTAGTATGTGATAAGACGGCAAACAAATAGACGGATAATTGACACCCGCAACAGCAGGAGAGTTATAAGTACTTTGCATGCCTTTTATAAGGGGGATAAGGGATTTGGATATTTAGGGATTGAGCAGTGATTGGGGTAGGAGAGGGATGGGTCCTCCGGTAAAACGTTTTTGTTTCACGCCGGTTTTCTGTGAGGCCGTGGTATCACTCCTCTGGAGCCAACCCATTGATGTTGAAGCATGGTATTCCCACATTCAAACAGATAATCATAGATCGCATAGTTGTTACGACGTACAGAAAATACGTCATCACAACGGCATCGCACAGCGAAACAAATGCGTTTTTGCAACGCGTCGACGCTAAGCACTGCTGGAACACAAGTGTCTTAACCTTTGTTGAACAAAAGGTCAGCCCTTACCTCTTAGTCAAGTAGACGTCTAAATCGATGGAGGTCATTAACAACGTTAATTTCCTTTAATTATAGATTCTGATTAAACTGTCTTCGTTGGTTGCAAAATACTTTGTTTATGTCATAAGAATGCGTCGGGTTCCATTTGTAATGTTAGAACTAAAATCTAAATAAAAAAAATACATTCTAGCTTGAAATATTCTGCAGCAAATACGAAGCGCTTACACTAAAATATTCGTAGAAACGAAAACAAAAACAACGTACAACAATAATTACAAACTAAATTTGAAAAAAAAAATATATATAAAATTAAAAATAAAGATAAAGGAGCAAGATGGCTACGAGTACCTGCCCAAGCCAAACGGATTGCCAAATCACTATAAGTTGACCTCAGTGAGAACCCAACACTGTCTAACTTTAGAGCCGGCCTTCAACCTTTAGTGAATAGACGTATTAAATAGGGCTTCCAAAACTGCATTTATATGTGCTGAGTCCGGTAAAAGTAGAGTAATAGGCACATAGTTAGTTGATTACCCTACTTTTCCAGCGGGAAAGAGACGGGCCAGCATCGTTTTCTGATAAGTCTAAATACTTTAACTGAAAAACAAACTGTAGGGATTAAACCGAATCTAATTTTGTACAAGATTCGAGGACATAGACCATAAAAATGGACTGTTACTAGTTACACCCTAGTAAGTAGTAGGTAATACTTTGTATTTGTGTGTACAAATGGATGTTTCTTCTAATTTTTTCGAGAAGGAACTACCTACTGGATCTGAACGAAATTTGACATATAAAGAATTATAAAAATAAAACTTTAGAAAACCCGAAACCAAGAACAGTAGGAACAGAAATCTATGTTCAAGAAATTATAAAAACAACAACACTAAATTGTCGAGCCCAATCTTTGATACCTTACACCAGATCATGGCATCATAATCTTCCGGGATTAGTCGGGATGACGGAGTGCAAGCCGCGGGCCATGTTTCCAAGAAATATCAAATAAATCATATTGCCAGCTCACTATATCTTTGTAATAACTAGATTGCAATGCTTAAGAGGAAATTTATTGCAGTTAAGATCTACCAAAACTGCAAATGTGCGCTAAATTTGTAACTATTAAAATGTTGTTGATGATAGAGTAATATGCTGTAGACATATTTGTTTGTCTGTATAGGAACAGTGGAAGAGAATAGATTTTGGACCAATTCTAATCTTTAAACAGGTGTGGTGATTGCCTAATGACCTAATTTGAAAAAAGAAACTGGCAAAACAGCGTTCTGTGTCCTACAAAGTCGGGTATTACGGCATAGTATAGGAGATCTATTTGTTACAAATATAATAACAAATTTCTCCACTATTTAATGGATGTTGTTATACATATAGACCTTCCTCTTCAATCACTCTATCAATTAAAAATAACTGCATCAAAATTCATTGAGTAGTTTTAAAGATTTAAGCATACATAGGGGTTATAGGGATGGAGAAAGCGACTTTTATTTTTTATACCTAAAGGGCGACTGAAACATTTTATTTTGTAATCAGTATAATATTTTAAACTGAGACAAAACCTAGGCTATTAATGGCCTCACCAACGCACGCATGGATCACCTGAATTACCGCATAAAGTACTACATGTACTTTCACATCCCCATTTCGCACGGTTACGAAGAAAATAACTACTCTATTATAGTAAGCCATGTTCTACTTGTTGAGTTTAACATTTTATTCCCGGCTAAGCCACTGAGAAAGAAAACCGGTGGAACAAAAACCAGCTTTATTTTAAGACCAGAAGACAGACATTACAACAGAAATATCAACACCTACGTCGAGTTAAGCCGTGTGAGTGTGGTTAGTGATGGCCCAATTCTTTCTCCCCCATTCTCAATACCCAAATCTCCTAACCTTAAATCCTTTTTAATCTACAAAAGGTCGGCAACGCACTTGTAGGACTAACTTTGATGTTTCGAGTGTATAAACACTCTGGGTGCTTACCATCAGCACCACCAGAAGAGTTATAAGAGCGTCGCAGTTTAGCGGTTCAACTGTAGTTCAGGGTGCAAGAACTATAAAGTAAGACTCGGAGCAGAAGAAGGATAAGGTTGATTTTAAAACTACCAAAAAAGGCGAAGAAGGAACTCAAGATTTTTTTTTTCATAATTATCTTTAGCTGAAATAAATTAAAACAAAAGAATGCCAATCGTAGATAGATAGGTACATCATTCGCTTCGTCTAAACTCAATGACGTCGGTAAGCGGAATCATTTAATTCCTATAAAATGCCTGAATGACGATGATCAGGTCATTGGAACAGTCACCAGATGTTGTCACACCTGTATACAGTGAGGTAAATGACATTCATAAAAAGATATTCGAATAAAGACCAAGATATAAGCTTAAAGCGATTCTTGTGTAACAATTTTGGGATCAAATAAGGAAAATTAGGTTAAAATATCAAAGCCGGGGCCGGGGGTCAAGGTTAGTCAGTAAATCTGAAACTCTTCCTCGTCATACTCTAGGCGAGAGAAATCACTCAATGATATTCGGTCCTCAAAAAAAAAATTGCTCATCCAAGATTTTTGGGAGGAAATTTGTGACCAACGGTAGCCATCTAATGACGAGACTCATGGAAAGCATACACACAAACCAGTGGATTGATCTGCAATCTCAGAGTTCACGTACAATCATCCTAATATCATCTGATTCTGTGAGCATCCATGGGCGACGCTGATCGCTTACCATAAGTTGAATAAGTTGCTAGTTTGCCCACTATGTAATGCGGGATAGGCTCAAAAGAAAACATTCTAAGGCTCAGTGACGTAAGGTATTTATTGAAAAAAGTAACAACTTAATCACGTTAGTTAACTGAGAAAAGCTCTACTAGTTTAGAGTCACAACGGAATTCATAAGTAGCGTGCGCGTCGCGGTGACGTCACTAAGTAAATTTAGTATTCGTCACGATTGTAACTTCTTATTTAAAAAAAAAACTTACTTTATAGAAATTTCAAACTTATAAAAGATTAGTTTTCGTCTCTTTCAAACATAGGTATAGTTTACCAGTGCTCTCATTCACTCTAATCCAGACAAACTAGATCTATGTTTAGTGCCATGTCTAAAAGATTAGCTGAGTCACGTACTCCGAGTTTTACATTCAATGGTATTACCAGGCCTTCTTTGGCAGATATGGTAGCTTCAGATGATTTGTTTACGCATTTTAAAGGAACATAAATAAATACTTGGATTGGCATCACAATTGAAATATTTTTTTAAGTTGGCTGATGTCATAACGAGTTGTCAATAACGATAATCTGCATTTTTTTTATTATGCAGTGTATACATCCTCGAAGTATGAAACCACCGTTGTTTACCTATTATTTCAAAATATCTCCTCGATGCACACTTGTAATATTAAACATAACTGCATATATGTAAAATGATTACTACATATAACTTTTTATACAATCAATTCTGTACAACCACGCAATAAATTTTAACAATGTTTGAATTAATGCTTAGTATTAATATTTTCCAAATCAGACCAGCAGTTTCAGAGATTTGCACGTTCAACTAACCAAACAACCAATAAATTTGGCTTTCGAATAGCAAAAATAGATTAAAAATATTTATTTATTACTATTACATTTCATTCGGTAACCAATAACAAGAAACCATTTGCTTTCTATGAGAGGAAAGCGATATAGTTAGCAATTGCTATTTCAATTCAAGGTCGATTAAATCGCTGTAAGTTTATGAATTATGCCTTGTTTACATGCAACAATGTTGCAAGCGCCTCCCAGCGTCCCAACGCGAGGAATGCCACTCGACTCGATTAGACTTAATCGATATTATTCGATACATCGAATGCAAAATCGGGAGGTTGCAATGCGATACGATTTTGTTTTTAGATAAAGGTTAGATTAAAGGCTTTGAAGATGTTAATCTGTTTGTTTGATGAGTCAATTGTTTATTTAAATTAATTTCTTATAGGTAATAAAAGGTATGAAGGTATTTGCGACTTAAATTTGTCACTCTTTCAAGTAAAGTGTCTTCTGAAAGGATCGGAATGATATTCATACAGATAAAGCTTAGTTATTTTCCTGGTTGCTTTGGCTGATGTCAGAGTGACCATTAAGTATGGGAGAGCCAAGCTTCGGCACCAATGGGTCGGCTCCACTGGAGTGATAACAAGGCTTCACAGAAAACTGGCGTAAAACAATCACTGCACTGTTTCGGCGTGTGAGTAAGATCCCTCCCCCTTCCCCCATTATCCCCCAAATATCCGAAACCCTAAGCCGGCAACGCCCTCGTAACTCCTTTAGTATGGCGGGTGTCCATGGGCATGGGCGGCGCTGATTGCTTACTATCAGGTAATCCGTAAGCTCGTTTGGTCAAATCAATAATTTCTCAAGATTGAAGCTGTTAGTTTAAAACACCATAAAAACGAACTGATAAACTTAACAAAATAAATCTCCTACAGTAATCGACCGTGACATTTTGAAAAAAAAACAAATGACCAAAGCATCCTCGAATCATACCAAAATGAGTTATCGTTATCTCATCTCAGAATCATTTCATTGAATCCCGTTTTTGGACATTAAACACGTATTGATTCTTATTAATTTACACCCAATGAGATATTGGCTTTCTGTTTTATGCAATGTAAGAGATCAACATTGAAAAAGAAGGCCGCAGGTCAAATAAAAACCTGTTTAAAATATAATGTCACTGTTTTTGACATAGAAGAATAATCCCTAATTTGACCGCACGTTTGGTGGGGTGGCTGGGCAACTGGCTGCCGTGCATCGATATTCGATTCCCGCATGGAACAACTCTTTTTGTGATCCACAAATTGTTGTTCCGGGTCTGGGTGTCATCATGAAATTTTATCTCTCGCTTTTCATGTTAACATAATATAATAACGCGGATATTAACGCGAAAAGTAATTATTTAAGTAGGTACCTTGAAAGGGTTTTTTTTGTGAGGGGCAAATCATCAAATGACTTCTGCCGCCCAGAGCGGGCGGGAGGGAGTCTCAGGCTCTTACTGACTAAAAATCCCCCTGTTAATCCTCCTGCCCTGGGCCGAGGTCGCGGTGTGTCAGTAATTTCACTGGGGTAAATAATTATTTTCAATAAACAATGTCACTACTTTATGATCACAGTAAGGGTTGACAAATGTCCATTTGTCAACCCTTTCTGTGATCAGTCAATTGTAACGTTACAACACTGATATCGCAGTGCAAGCTCATTAGCATACCGCGGCCCCGATCCGTATCAGGAGAAAGAAGGGGGTGGATTTTAGACAAAAACAAAACAACTTAAGAGAAAACAATTACGTATGTTTTCTGAAAAAATTATCATCTTCTCAAAATTAAGGATAACATTCCTCAAAAACTCACACAAAGTTACACCGGTAATGTGGGAGGCTGGGAGGTGCTTCTTTTACCCCAAAAACCAGGTGGAACTCGAGACACTGTTATTATTGAGAACTAGGTACTCCCCAATTATACTCATCTCCAAGCACTCGCAACGGGGGCTACTAATTTGTTTGCTCCCCAGATGGCGTTAATGGACGTTTAATTTTCGACACTTACAGTGGTTGAACAAACTGATCATTTACTATATTAGCGCCATCTAGTGTGCAAAAATAAAATACATCGAATTGCGATGATTTTCTTCTTTTTTATACGAGACGAGGAAAATCATCAAATTACTTCTTCCACCCAACCCCCCCCCCCGTCCTTTCTCCTGCTCTAGGCTTAGACCGTGGAGGTACATTATTGAGCGTGACCTGTAATTCCGTCTGTTCGATTCCGACATTTCAAGTACTTTAAATATTAGGCTTCGGCCTAGAACAGGAGAAGGAACGGAGGGATTTTTATTCAGTAAGAGTCTGACACTACCTCCCCTCAATGATTTTTCCATCGTTGTTAAAATATTTATGGAATCGGAATAATGTGACTCCTGATTAATGGCCATTATATTAAAAAGTATTTTAAAGGCACCGCCTCCATCTTTGAAGATATCAATATCAACCTCCTTGAACTTCACACGAGTTGATTGAAATAAATGATTGCAATATTTTAAGATTTTATGTATGTATGAAAACAATTATTATAAAGTGAAATTAAAATCAATTTACTGGTTTCTTTGACACCGTAGTCTCACTCAATGTTTGAGGTGCAAATGTATGCATTTTATTTCAACGAATTCGTTCTTGTAATTGAGTTTTTATTCAGATGTTGTGAATGAAAGACTGGCCACATTCTTTTTTGTTCCTATAGTACTTATAGTAAAATTGGCACTGTTCTTGGTAATGTTTGTAAAAACTTTGCTTGTTAAAACGTTACGCAATCGGCGTGAAACAACCACAGCGTTGTGTTTCGCCGTGTAAGTGAGGTTAGCGGAAGCCCAATCCTTACCCGCCTACAATCCCTAAATCTCCTAATCCTAATCCTCAAAAGGGTCTTAGGCAACGTACTCATAACTCCTCCGTTGTTGCGGGTGTTCATGGACGCTGATTGCTTATCAGCGAGTATGGTATCACTTAGGTCAAGCCGGCCCATTAGTTGCTGAAGCTTGGCTCTCCCACAATTCACGCTCTCCCAACAATGAAAGATTTTTTGAAATCGGCCAAGTAGTTTCGTAGCCTATTCAATTCAAACAAACAAACAATGACATCCCGTCGAATAGTTGAGTCGTTTTTTTAGAAAATTTCTATTAATGTTTCTTAATAACTAAATGTTTCACAGTAATCGATTGGTAAACTATTTTCAAGAAATATTCCGCAGCTTCCTGAATTCGATTTGCCATATTATAAGTCACTCGGTGTAGCGAGCTATAAAAAGTTAAAAACAGATATTAGTGGCAGGTCTCGAATGGCGTAGGGTGTAATGTTAATAGTACCTACAAATAATAGTGTCAACGAAGATTTTATATATAGGTAGATATAAATTGCTAGCTATTTCGGTTGTGATGTTATTAAGATATATCTATATTTACTTACCTCTAAGTTTGATTTTAAAACGAATACTAATGGTCTTTCGCTGTTTGAACGGTTGTCTGTACTTAGACGATATGACATACCTACCTACTTCTTCTTAAGTAGTAATAGCGCTCTACTTTATATTTACAGGCTCATCCTTGTTACATGGGTCTTATAACATAAGTGATAAAATGTGGTTGTCATTTTGCCAGCAGGCACTTAGCCGGGGTTACGGGTAAAACGCAAAAATATGCCTCGGCCCCGGCATTGCATGAGAAGGAACGGGGTGGTTTTTAGTCTAAAAGTATGTTTATCAATGGTATCTAAAAATCTTGGAAAATACTCAACCAACTCAGAAAACGTCAGGTTTCGAACTTATGGACACAGCCTTAACCTCTTCGATTAATTGGATAGTTTCCTTGGTCAAAAATAAATTAATTCGACGTTTCAATACAATAAAGTACCTATTGAAAAATATATACTTTTATTCATCGATCGATCGATACACTAAGTTTTAGATACTTTAAAACTAATTTATTTCTTAAAAATAAGTAACCTATTTGACGCAAAAATACTAACGCCATAACTCAGTTCTTCATACAAATTCCATAGAAAGATAAGATAAGATATATTTATTTAGTAAAACATGAGTAATTACAATAAAGGTGTTTTTGGTATATACAGAGTCTACATGTTTTGCCATTTATGGCGTACTAAATTAGTCACTTTAGGCAGACATTACCAAAATCTACATACAATAAAATGATTAAGATTTGGATAGAAAAAAAAAATATCAATGTCAAAGTCAAAATAAAAATAAAAAAAAAAATGAAATGTACCCAAATAATTAACAAATAAAATCATAAGTCAAAGAATGAATTACATGTCAAACAGTCTAAATGTCAACTGGTTACAAATTCTAAATATCATCTTTTAGGAAATCGTCTACCCTATAATAAACTCTTCTACATAAAAGTTCCTTAATTTTCTTTTTAAATTGGTTAATATTTAATTGTTTATATGCATCTGGTACTTTGTTATAAATTTTAGGAGCCATACAGAATACACTTCTCCACATGAGGGTAGTTTTGGCGTTGTGTAAACAAAGTCTATCATATTTACGTCTATTACGTTGAGATACACTTGACTGAAGAGGGAACAATTGCGGATTCTTCTTGACAAAAAGACAAATTTCTAAAATATATAAAGAAGGTAATGTTAAAATATTATATTTTAAAAACAGCGGTTTGCAACTATCTGTGACTTGTAGACCAAACATAGCACGGATACATCGCTTTTGTATCTTAAAAGCAAGCTCTTTATCTACCGAGTTCCCCCAGAACATAATTCCATATCGTAGTATAGATGCAACCAAACCGTGGTAGGCAATTATTAGGGTATCTGTATTAACTGTTGGTGCGAGTTTATACAGTGCGTATGATGATTGGCTTACTTTTTTGCAAACGTTCTCAATGTGTGCTTTCCAATTGAGTTTTTTGTCTATTGTTAGGCCGAGAAAAGCACGCTTTTGACATTTAGATAAAAGTATTGAATTTGACTAGTAGGAAACCCGCCTTTTTATCGAGTTTAAAGCTGCTAACAAACCAACGTCCGTTTCATTAAGCTACATACAAAAAAAAAACAAATGACAACTAGACTAATGCTCGCAAAAAAAAAATCTTAGCCACATTAAAATACTAATTAAATTCACGTCAAAGTAAAATTCAAAATTATTTATACCGACTAAACCATAAACAGATACTTTTGAAAAGCTAAAATAGAATAATGGTCTGTCCGTCAGTTGGAAAATGAAGCTAGGTGCTCGTTCCAAAGCGTAGATTCGAATGGAGAAGAACGAGCAAGAAACTCCATTTTTTCTTCTTGCACAAATGAGCTGTTTGATACCCTACGGCAGTAAATATTAGTATTCACAGTCTAGTATTGCTAATGATATTTTATTTGCTTTAAGTTTAATTAAAATATAATTAATATTACGCCTTAAAAATAGCAAGTCTGCACGTACTTAAAGTTGCTAACAATTTTCGCTACCCATTTTATGAGCCCCGGGGAACAGATGTAAGTACGTGTGTGTACACTAAATCCAGACACTTTTTTGATGGCATTGACAGTCGCATTACGATCGTATCTATATTGAGATATAAATTCCTACCAATCTTACAAAATAATTTCCTGAGGAATGAAGCGAGTTCTTCGTCTTCATAAGGGTATGAGAATTGCCACATACACCGCCATCCTCTTGGCTAGAAGCTCAAAAATCACAGTTTTCTTCCTTTATCAGAAAATGTAGATGACGTCCTGCACAGATTACAGACATACTCGTGTCCAAAGCACTTGTATTCAAAACTCAAAATAATGGACACCGCAAAAAAAAAAACAATCGACGCCATCTTTTTTTAGAACGTTTAAAAAGTAACGACTATGCTTCAGGCAAAGGCTTATCGATTCACGATCACGATCGATATTTTTCAATGAAGTCAATCGATTAGTCAATGTTTGTGGCGATGTATCGATGTGTATTACAATATTTAAATTAGGTTTATTACATTATATTTGTACTTCTATAAATATGTATTAGGTGATTATTAATGTAGGATCTAGGTAGGTGCAAGTGAGTTCATATGTAAAGACAAACTGTTTTACATTAAATTAGTTGGAATGTAAAATCAATCTAAGTTCCTGAATATTTATATAGGATTAAATTTCAAATTATTTAGACGTATTGAGTTAAAAAAAAGTAAACGTCCCCCACACTAGGTTTTTTCCAAGGTCACGAGAGCGTTAACAAATAAACAATTACGCACACAATACATATAAAAACTATAGCGTTGTATTTAGACGTGTGAGTAAGGTTACCGGAGGCCCAATCCCTCCCCTACCCAATCCTTAAATATCCGTACAACCAAAAGCGCACCGCGTTTCACGTCGGTATTCTATGAGGCCGTGGTATCACTCCGGTCGAGCCGTCGCATTCGTGCCGAAACATAGTTCTCTCACACATCATATGGATTTGAAAAACTTTATGCTTGCTAGCCCTAAAGTATAAAGGCAACCCGGAAGCCATTTACCATCATTTTACCAGGACATGTTGTGTCTTTGTTAGAAGATGGTCACACTTTAATTACCCCATTAAAGGAACTGGATCAGTCTTGCCAATGTTCTTTACGAAACTCAGTAAATAGTGTCCGTTAGAACAAATCGTCATATAGTGGGATTTTCTGTTATGTGTGTGTAAAACTGTAATTGACCTATAAATAAATCACTCTTATACCTATTTATTTGTAATTCATCTATATATCTGTCTTATATAAAAATAAATCCTATTTTCCTGAACAGAATACATTTTTTTTTGTTTTATTTGTTACTTATTAAGCTTTTTGAGGGGCGGAAAACTAACAATTGACTTTTTTCACCCAGGCTGAGGCGAGACGGAGTGTCAGACTTTTACGGACTTAAAATCACCCTTCTCCTGCTCCAGGTCGAGGCCATGATACCTTCACATTTTACTTATGCTTATGGTTCGGAGAAGGTTCTCGAACGCCAAACGCTAGTGATAACAAGACTGACACTTTCTCTGGACCCGCCCAAAACGGTCCAAAAAAGACACTACACAATTGTCCCCATCAAAAAAAAAGCTGATTGCCAATCAAAACAAACGCCATTAATATTGAAATGTTTTTCTTATGACCTTTGTCATAAATCCATTCGAACGTTCGGAATTAGCACACGTGAAGCAGAGGCTCTAATAATAAATAAAGTTTTATGTACCAAAAGTACAATAAATAAAGTTCATTTTGCTTCATTGTTGAAGCCATTGATTCGCCATAAGAGGAAACCTCACACGATGAACAGAAATGAACATCGATGTATGATTGCTCAAGGCGAGTCCGCGATTTAGTGTCCCATATATTATGCGCTACAAATTGATTGGTCGGTTAGCGTAGTGGCTGGAGGACTAGCTGCGCTACTAGCTGGTACGTGTTGCCAGTTCGATGCTCACGCGGACTATTGGGGGATTAGTAAGATTTAAAGTAGGTATTAAATACGTATGTTATCAAGTAGGTACTTTCAAAGACTTGACAAGAGCTGAACATCGAGTTCAGTGACGTGAAATTGAGGAGGCTTATGTCCAGCAGTGGAAGAAATCTGGCTGATGATGATAATGACTTTCAACGGTATATTTCACGATTTAAAAGATCGTGTTACCTCACGATTTAGTACACGTTGCAATGAGCGGTACAGAGCTCCTGAACTCCTAAACTTAAGTTCGTTTTATCCAAGCAATGTTTTCTATGCGACAAATAAAAAAAAATGCTGTCGAATACTTTTTAATTGTGTAGGTACCTGACTGCAAAATTGGAACATTTTAATTTCATAATTGGAACTTTACATATGATTAGCCTTATTGTTGTTCTTGATTCATGTGTGACGTGTGACGTGAAAGTGAAAAGAATATCGTATATGACCCAACAAAAAAATATTAATAAAGCCTACGTTTCGTCAGATATTGTAGAAGTTCTTACAATAACAACAATGTTAATTTAAAAGAATGTGATTGTTAATAAACACCAGCCATATGACAGAGACATATATTTATGTATGCATAAAATACGTATACAGCCTTAAACGAAGAAACCTATTACTTTTTAAAGACGTCTTATTAAAAAAAAAGTCAACTAAATAACCTTCCAAGAACAATACAAAGAGTTCTGGGCACAAATAAGGAATTAGTACAACACATAAAAAGTCTAACATCATAGGGTATTATGCTAGAGAGAACTCGTAAAACTGTCGGCGGGAGTCAAGAGGTCAGGATTGGATTGATCCAAATAATTTGAAGGTCAACATTTAGACAAAGACAAACAGAATTTTCTGGACACGAGATATTGAAATCTATATCAAAAGGGACAAGGTTTAAAAACGATCAAAACGTGTTACTGCGTCTAGAAATCCCCGTTCTAAAATTGAATCTATAAAATAGAAAAAAAAAACATTTAAAAAAGATTCTGAACAAGAAGTTTCCCCTCACTCTCTCAGTCAGCAGATTGGATAATACTCCAATACCTAATAGGATCTTAAAAGTAGGTATATAGGAAAGTGGATGATGTCAGTTCTTTTAATATTACTTCTTTCTTCCAGGCGTGTAAAAAAGAACAAAATAATATCTTTCCTAATCTTACAAACAAAAAAAGTCCTTCTTATCTGAACAAATTATCTCTTCTAAACGTGGCACATCGTATCACATCATCACCTATTAGTACCCAATACTGAGCAAAGGCCTTTTTCAAACGCATTAATCACCACGTTTGCTCAACGGTGATTGGCGATCCGAACTTATAAATAGAAATATTAAGTACAAATTTGATGTTTTCCATAGGTAGAAAATACTAAACATAGCAAAAGGGCAAATCCTTAATTTTAATTCAATTTTATCATTAATACATATTGTCTATACATTCCTTCACAGCAAAACACCCCGTCCAATCAACAACCTAGTAAGGTTCAGAATCCCAAAAAGCATTCTATTTCCTTAGTTTCATACCTAGATTATCTTGAGCTCCAATATCTAAACAATTGTCTATGAGACGTTCCAATTTAACCCAGCCTTACTATAGATAAATTTAAATACTCAGACAATATTTTATGACTTATTTTAGGTACGGTTTACGACGGGAGACGGGACCCGCTGGATGAATGTCTGGCTAGATTTTATGGGAGCTACATACAGGAATGTTCTAGACTCGTCTAGATAATGCTGTTGAGAATATTTGTTCAAGTATTTGATGGCTGTTTTATTGCGCTTCACTGTGCACACAATTCCCGCCAAAAGCATATGTAGCAGTACAAATTTTGCGTATTAATAAACGTGTAATCCAATGTCCGTAAGACATAAACAAAAGTTAAATCACAATCACAAACAACGTCTACAAAGTCGAATCTTTTAAGGTTTTAAATCCGAATCAACAAAACAGGACCACAAACAATACTTTTTATTAGTCTGTGGAAGGTCATCGACCCGGACCAGAAACACGCATATTAAAATTTTAGGAACAATATACCGGTAAGCTGTAAATCAATATGGTTACTAGACGGTCGCGGCACAAAGGGGGCGCTGCGAAGCGCTGCATCTGCTAGCCAATGTCAACGGTGACGTTTACGCGCGAAAAGTTTTACGATCCGCAGACGACGACGCGTCAAACGAACAGTGATGTTATTAGCCTGTGTGTCAGTATATCGACGTTTTTGTTGACCTGTGTTGCTGACACAAACGTTTTAATAAATGAATTCCATTTTATGTCGGTTCCAATAAGAGTTTTTGTATATTGTTTACATATGATTAATGTCTCATAAAATAAAAGTAATAGAATGTGAGTGATGAGTTGCATGTATGAAAATTGTTTAGGGAGTTGGTATCTTTGTATTAAATTGTAACGTGTGTGTTGTATTACTGTAAGAATATGCAGGTACTTAAAAGGTACTTATAATTAGAAAATAGAAAGTAAAATTTAAATATAAAACCATAATGTGTTTGTATGGTTATGAAAGTCAATAAAATGCAACAACTTGAAACGAATGAACCAATATGAATCAAAATTTAATTCAATACAACATTTCTCAAGATACAATTTAATCCAATACCTCATTTCTGAAGATATTGATTTAATAGAATATATAATTCTATACAAATGTTCATTCATTCTAAGATTAACATTGTAAAATCGAATGATCATAAATTAAATTCGTTTTCTTTTCATCGATATACTTAGGTATTTTATAGCGGACATAGCGCGTCACTCAAGACGATCATTTTACGACCGTCTCGTTCCAAAGTTCCATTTTTAAATGAGTCTGCTTGTGGTAGGTCATTCGGAAAAAATCGTTACAATAAATTAGGACGTCCTGATATGGTAATTTTGTTCTATTTTTAAAATTAGTCAGTGAACGTTTTACGCTCAGTTTTTTAAAAAAAGAATTTTAAATCGATGCAGTTTTTTGAATTTCCCCCGACCCAACGTTAAGACTGCGTAATTTACGAGTGGCCGGTGATAAAAGTTTTTGTTGCGAAAAGCGACGGGGTGCTATAAAAGTTTGCTGTCCCTTTCCAGAGTGAGTTTACGACCGTGAAAACGCGAGATAGGTATACCGTACCGGTAGTTTTATTACCGGGTGTGCGAGCGATGTGAACTTATGTAGGTGGTAGCTGGTAGCTAGGAAGCTTGCAGGCGAAACACAATATGTTTAAAACTGCTCACGTTTTTGAATGAATTTATTTAGGAAAACAAATTAAAAATTAAGTATATATATATATATATATATATATACTTTTATTTAAAAGCTTTATAATTTTTTTCACATTTTAAATGCTCCAAACCTAATCTCAGCCACGCAATGGTTCTCGTAATTGTGAGCCCTTAGAGTGGGTTGAAACTAGTCGGCTTTACCTCCAAACAGTGCCAGTGAGAAAGCTGTTAAAAACATTATAAAGAAATAAAACGTCACACGAAAGTTATAACAAAACTCTTCAAGCTAACAAAGAAAAAACTATCGATAAATTTCAAACTAGCATGTGTAAGGTACATCCCTACAACCGTTTTTACGCCCTCTCAGTAATGAGGTAGTTATTTACTTCCTTAGAGGCACTTACGACTTTACTGACCTCACAACCGACTATTTGTTTTCATATTATTGTCAGTACCTATTCAATTCACACTTATCGATTTTATTTACAAATAGTTCTATGAAGGTTGTTGATTTATTTATGATCTTATAAGGAATAATGAATCGGTTATTTGTTTGAGTAATACTCGCTTCAAAATACTTGACGATAGATCGTTTTGTTTAGATCGTATGTTATTGTAAGATTTTTCTTTGTGTACGAAAGTATTTAGGAGATATTCTTTAAGGTGAGGCAGTGATAATAATCCTGTTTTTAAATAAAGAGAACAGATAGGAACCACGTAATTCTTTTAAGGGTTTCTTTAATACAGAAATTATGGGCTAAAGAGCATCCGGATCATGTGATAGTAGGTAAGCGATCATCGCTGTCCATGGACATCTGCAAGCCTGAGAAGAGTTTGTTGCTGCCCTTTTGGGGATTGGGGATAAGGAGATTTAGGGATTGAATATTGAATAGAGAATGGGGGCAGGCAAAAGGACTGAGTCGCCTGTAACCTCAAACGGCGTAACACAAAGCTGTGGTTGTTTCACGCCAGTTTTCTGTAAGGTTGTAGTCTGACTGCAGTCAATCCGACCTATTCGTGCCTAGGCATAGCTCTACCACATTTATTAAGTTTGAAGGTATCAAACACCGAAGATTGTAAATTTTCGTATCACATTTCATTGTAACAACAGTCTTCCTATAATTCATTCTTTTATTTTCTATAATTTTGGTATCTAAATTAATACTCTTCGTTTTTACTGTACTCTGTCAGTAAGCTAGCACTACATACAAAATTATGGTTCCCTCGTTAACTAGCGGAATCGTAAAACCGATCTCATCAGTAAAATGTGTCATTCTAGGTTTTATAGGTCTTACTCCAATGACTTAGAATTTAAGCCATGCTTGCTGAACGTGACCTCCAGTCTTAGTTGGGTCTCCGGTTAAGAGGCTAGCCTTAACGATTATAACGGTCATAAGTACTATGTTAACAAAAGCAAAGTGAAAAGTTTCTTGAAAAAAGTTTGAATGTAAAGCAGTATTTATAAATTAGTATTTTAAGGGCCGTTTTTTCAATGGTTAGATAAAAGTTATCTGGGGAATTATAATGATGCTGTCGCGTCAAAATGTTTGTATAAGACAGTGACAGCAACAATTTTAGTCCTCAGAGTATCTGACTATTAAAATGTTAGCCCTAAGTGTGAGAGAGCAAATCTTCGGCACAAGTAGGCTAGGACTGTTTTTTACCAACATAACCCGCAGGCGAAGCCGCTGGCGCAAGCTAGTATCAAATACAAAAGTGAAGATTCACCATCCAATACCATCGTAGTGAGATATCATCAAGTAACGGATACTCATAATTAGATTAAAACATTACTCACACATTTTTTTCTTAATATTTTTACGCCTACCGTGTAATTTATAACTCATAATAAAGTATTGAAAGTATTGTACGTAAGGCAGCCATTTTATACGCGAGAGTAAAAGTTAATAAAGATAAAGAAAAACAAACTCCATGTTTTGTGCAATATGAGCGGTTTTTAGCATATCATCTGCTTATTGTGAAAAAGTGTACAGACTAAATTTTTTTTCAAGCAATATTACACTCTATTAAATAATTTAATAAGTACTTTTTTCTTATGGATTTTATATTAGGTCTTATCTGTTTGGTTAGGCTTTGTTGCGTCCAATTTCCTTCATTATTTACTGTGATTGTAGGTTGTATAATTGTAATGTGATTTACAAGTCTACATAGTTTTGATAATTATACTGTCTAGAGTGACTACATTACAGTTCTAGTTAGTTGAGAAGGTGAACTGGAGGTATAGCATAACAATTTGTACTGATAGAGATAATGTATACTCCCGTTTTTAATATTGTGCTACGCTGATTTCTAAACAATCCCTGATTTTGCTGAAATTGAGAAACGAATACCTAATATTATTTACTATAAAATATTATTGATTGATTTGATCAAATAACTGGAAAACGCTTTACTAAGTTATTTTAAAACTACTTAGGTACTAGATTTGCCAAATAACCAAAATACTCAGAATTTAACAGACGTGATATTAGCGCATAACCAAAAATCGAAGACTAAGAAAACAGCGCCATACATACATATTCAAAAACTTTATTCTTATCGATATCGACAAACAAATAAATCACCATGTACTCACATCCCTATCGAAGCGATAAACAAGGTACGTACAATTCCAAAATGTCCGCACTGTAGGGGAAACGTCAAATAATTTAATTTTCCATAATTTCTTAGCGTTCACAAAGTTGCTCACACTATTACGGTTTAAAATATGATATTTTGATGTCATCCAAGAATATTCCGTTAATATCTGGCAGACGCAGATCTCTCTGCACGTATTCATTTCATTAATTGCTCCTCATTAATTATTATTATTACGAAATCAAGGCGTTGAGTAAGTAATATAGGTCCTTCATTTATCTTGGTAAGAAATAGAAAAAGGAAGTGACTTATAGCTTTTGGCGGTTAAATATTTAAATATGGAAACGATTTTTTTTTTACGGAATAAGTCTGCAACAGTTCTTCTGACTTTAGGAGTTGCAACTGCTTTTCCGGCATCATTTTCCGGGTTTACATCATCAGCCTAAAAGTGCCCACTGCTGAGCAAAGGCCTCTTCACACACGGAGAAGGTTTGAGCATTAATCACAACGCTTGCTCAAGGCAGATTTCATGGTTTAGAAGTTGGAAAATTGATGCATTTGGAAATTGAGGATGAGGGAGTATTGGAATAGTGAAATATTTAACACCCAAGCACTATATTAATTAGCATTAAATTGATGTTTTCTGTTCATGATCTATCTAAACCCTTTATAACACTTTCTTCAGACAGACAGACTTAAACTAGGCATCAACATATACATACATACATATTAAACTAACATGAATATGTATATTGCAACATACATAGAAACACTTCCTTTCTTAACTGATAACAAAACCTTCGAAGCACATCGACCTATCCAAAACCAATTGCGGTACAAAAGATTATCGACTTTGCTACAAAAGTTACAAAGTTGACATTGTAATGTAAGATTAGTGTAAAGTAATTAGTTTTAACTAAGTGAGGTGGGGGGAAGGTTGTGGTTGGCCTATGGCGTTCTTATAGCTTACTAGAAGTGCGTTTTATGATGTCTAGCTAAGATAGCAAGTTTTGTACCTAACCTATGAGTGATATGTGGTACATAGGCTTGGGAGTAAATATTGTGAAAGTTTAATTTATAAACGCAAACCATTGTGTCATTTAAGGGTTTTTTTTTTGTCAGGGGAAAATCATCCAATGACTTCTCCCGCCCAGGGTAAGGCGAGAGAGAGTGTTAGACTCTTACTGACTAAAAACCCCCCGTTCCTTCTCCTGCTCTGGGCCGAGGTCGCGGTGCCTCATTGCGCTTACCCCGCAGCCCCGGCTGAACATCAGCCCTACTGGGCCCCGTCTGTTGTGGTCTATTGGCTCTTTGAAGCGCGCGCGGAACGCTACGGCGAGCTACCCTTACTCGCCGTCCGCAGACACGCGCGTCATTTAAGGGTTGACATTGCTGTACAAACGTACAGCACTGTCAACTGTCACTGTACTTTATTCTATTGTTTTGTTCTTCTGTGTTCTGGCGGCAACTAGACAATATATATCATTTTCTTTCATATTTAACCCCTCTATTTGTAGTTAGATCGAATAAGATTACTATAACCTATACTCGGAACTTTAATTCCATTCCAGATTTGACAATTTTAGTGTTGCAACGTTATGACACGTAATAGATAGTGAGGTAGCGAAATTATTCGATGTGGAAATCGAATATTTCTGAATCGATTCCTCTGGTTTATAAATTTACTCTCGTAAACTAAGTTTATCAGGAAATAAAATATTTCTGAACCGATAATTTAATTTTGACAATTAATTAACGATCTGAGACTTTTGTGTGTGTGAAATTAATAGAAAATGTAATCATGAAGGAACATGACAAATAAAACAGACATTTTATAAATTGTACCTATCGCTGTTACTTTCTATAACATTTATTATGAATTGTGTCTGTGATATTTATCGTCAACTAACATATCTAGCTTACTCATTTTTTCCTCTTCTTTGACAACATGGGATACGCATTTAGACCATTCGGTAGCTGTATTTTTTTGAATGCCTTCCTGAAACTGATTTACTGATTGTTTATCGATTTTTGTGTCCATCACTACACTGTTATATGTGGTATCATTATTTCACAAAATGACAGTAGGTCATGTCAAATCAGGAATCGAATAAAAATTCTGACTATAGATTATACATTTCTTTTGTAGTAAATCCTTCTTCATGCTCGTTTTCCTACTTTGTTTTCTGCCTACCTACCTTTTGAATAGGATTATTAACATCAGATAATTATGTGAACAGTGAGCACTGTTTTTTTTTTCTCAATAGTTGTAATTGATTAACAAATGTTTTCGAAATAGGAAGAATAGGTTCTTTAAAAGGCAAGGAAAATGTTCCCTGAAAATGAATTTCCCGATTAGTTATCCGAAAATATGTATGACTAACTTTAGAATTGTATAGTATCTATGTTGATGGTAGTGATTTTCGATTGTGAATCTTGGCCGTCTTTTCTGCAATTATACTAGGTGAAAGTCACATCAGACAAAGTTTTTATGAGTTGATGTATCACCTAAAGGCCAGACCAGACAAGTTAAAAGTGCACTACCGGCCATTATGCATTTGAGGATTGAGAATGAAACAGAGAAAAATTATCTCAAACGATACAAATTAAAAAACACTGCGAGTTTATTCAGAATTTTTATATCCAAACTCATGACATTACATAATTTGAAAATCGAACAAATAACCGCATCTTCAACTAAACGAACAAGCCATCTAGTTGCATAACAAGATGGCTTCTAACTCGATGATGACGTCATCGTTTATTTTAAGTGTCCACACGAGTATTGTCTGAACTGGTCTAACAGGAGACACATATAACCAGTATAAACTGACCATGGAATGTGCGGGAATATGATACAAAGCTAGACCATGATACGCTGGCTGGATGTATAGATTTGAGGACAGCGCGCTTTATTTTCACGTTGACACAACATTTTACAGCCTATTCATGGGGTTTGGTACAAAATGATGGGTTGTTAAGCTTGCCTACAGTGCACCCAACGATATTTTACTATTCACAACAGAAGCGTATAGACTGAGAGATTATTTAACACGTTTTAATGGCCGCCATTTTAGATATATTAGTAGGCGACCGATAGCATTCGTTTGAGAAGGGAACATAGGTGTTTTGTATATAGAATACGGCATCGAGTCTTTATTTTGAATAGTGGACTTTTTACTTCTTTAAGCTTAGGTAAATATTTAAATACTTACAGAACGATAGTTAAAAACATACTTTAGTAATGTTTAAAAATCTTGGCCCGAAAGAAACAACGAACTAACAAGTTCCATTTAATTTGTGAATCCAGAAAGAAATCGTACGAAAATCCGTTCAGCTATCACAAAGTTTATTGCATACAGAGAGACAAAAGCGATTCAATTTATAGTACTCGTTAATAACACAATAACATATTTTTTATACCCTTAAGTCGTAAATAGACATTAACATTTATGGATAGTTATTTTTTTTCAAAGGAAAAGGTATTAGCTGCAATTAGACCTATATTAGTATAATGCTTAGCGATAAAATGATAGCGATTTATTTGAATTTATTTACTTAACGGAAAAATCATTTGAGTAACATGACAACTTCTTGTTATTTTCTTAACAGATGTTATTGCTAGCGCAAAGACGTAGAGCTGTTATCTTGTTATCTTTTATCAGTTTCTTAGTGTTATTGTCGTTTTTTTAAATATAAGTAATATTTTTTCGTTAGTTGTTTATGTTTCGTGAATGAGACAATTTGTACATCGAAGACACTATGTCTTATATGACATATGAGGAGCTGAATATGAATTTTATACCGTCAAAGTTTTTATAATTTTTGGATTTTTTGCACATAGGAAAACTGATAGTTTTTTGTCGTCAATAAGGAACAGTTTTCCCAGCACATCTTGTTTTCTCGTTTGAATTAATACTCTTTATTATTTTATTCAGAAGAAAAACGTCGTTTGAAACACGTATGTAAGTACGTAGATATTGATGATGACCATCCTCGGGTCCTTAAGACCCTCGCCTGACAGCTCAGGCCTCAATGCGGCTCAGCAGTAATCACCAACACTACACACTTGTACCAAAATGTACTAAGAACACAGCAATTCGTCAAACCCCGTCAAGCGAACGCCGGCGTTCGCGTACCTATTGTTCTTCTTTTGTGTCTCGAATTACCACGATTGAAAGGGTCAATTAACCTTTCGTATGTCTTAAACGTGGATCCACGCGAGACAATGTATTTTCTATTGTGTCTTATAAACCGATATTCAACGGGTTAAATCAATAAATAAGGAGACTTACCCTTCGCGGCGCGTGTTCGCATCGCTACAAGTGCGCTGGTGGTGGCGAGGGTCGCTGCGTGGTGAGGGAGAGCGGCAGCAGGGGTGGAGCATACTCCGTAAAACACATGGAGCATGAACCCTTGCGCGCCTGCAGCTCCAGCAGTGAACATATGGACCGCTCGTACATCCGCCATTGGTGGACTATCCAGTGGGCTGGAATGATAATGGAGTACATCAGGCTTTTGTAGTCAAGTGGTTAAGCCAGCGGATTCGTTTGGCATTTTATAGTTTGTTAATTTCCCCATGCTAGGAGCTTTACATTGAATTAAAACATCCTTGAATTCTGACCATGCAGTGACACCCATACAAACTTGATCAACTTTGACGTAACACATAATACATAAATAATTCCCAAATATTTCCTTAAATGCTATTAGGGTATAATTTACAATAGTTACTTTAAACCATTAAAAATATTTCGACGGGTTTCGCTTTCGTTCTACAAGAGGCGCTAGTGAGCAAAAAAAACTTATTTATATTCCCAATAGAATTATTGCTAATGACAAATCAGTCAGCCAACCCATCACAGCTGCGCTCATTAGACTGATAAGACTTAACGCATCACTAGCACCATCTAGCGAGCGAAAGTCGAAACCCCATACGAAAACAAACACTCGTTCGCAAATTAAAATTTAAAAATTGCAACAGCGACATTTTGTTCCTTTTTTACAACCAGAGAAATGCACGAATACAAAATATATAAGATCACTTACCAGATCATTTTCTTCAGTCACTCAGCAATCGACTTAGTATCGAAATCGATTTTGATAACTTGGATTCGGTTCCTTGTACGGTGTTCTACGAATTAAAAACGCTTTCATGGAATTAAACATTTTTTTTTTAAGAAAGAAAGAGTGATCTAATCGTACAACTATTATTTTAACAACAACAACAATTAGGTAGGTATATGAAAATATTATAGTAAAAGAAATAAATACATTTAATGTTACTCAAAGCTTAACAGGGTCCTACTTTTATTAAACATCTTTCGGATAAAAATAACAACAACACAGGAATAGTACATACAAAAAACTATGTAAATCCAGTATCGATTTTACAAGGCGCGCTTGGAAATGACGTTTGACGTGAGTTGAAATGTCAAAAAACCCGCCATCATAAATCGCGATGACAAGTTGACAATATAAAGACATTTTGACGTGTCAATAAAAATGCGCATTTAATTCGCTATCAAGTAACTCGCCTTTCGATTTAGGCAAGTAGTTTTTTGACGTTCAAACGAAGCGTCGTGTGATTTGAGTTTTTATGAGGAATTTTCGAACTTACAAAACATCGCGCCATTTAAGTATATCCCGATTATCGACGACCCCTCAAAACATTTTTTGAGGACGATATTTTTAAAGAGCAATTCTCTCCCAAAACTCATTTTTCGCAGTTAAGGTTACACATTTCATAATAAAATAAAACTGTAACGATATTGCAGACATAATTAATGTCAGTTTCAGCAACTGCCATGAAACGTGCGTACGCGCATTTGTAACTATTTTCATACGTACTGTAAATCATCTACGTTTGATGTCATTCTCATAGAAATATGGACGTTATAGGAAAATTCGTTACACTATGCAATGAAGAGAAAAGATATCAACCGATATGGTCCAAATTAAAATGATGAGTAAAAATTATAATTTTTACTTTTAATAACTATTAATTATGCTGAATTGATTATGCTTCCTCTGTAAAAGGGTTTCCCATAAGTTCATTGGTTCACGGATGGTTGGAGATCTTGATATAAATGGCTCAGGTCGTCAATTGTGTGGTACCGTTTAGTAGAAACGATATGCATAACTACCCAACATTTTCAAAAAATATAGGTGCGTTGTGTATCCCCAACAAAAATTATAATTAATTATTATTTGGTATGTATATGTTACCAGTTTATGCTCGTATTTTTCTTTACATCCTCTGTCAAAATAATTCTGTATCTTGTATGAAAGATGTGTCACAACATGACAGCAAAGAAGGAACACGTCTGATAACATTATGTTATTAATAATTAAGACCTTTTTGACGTATCATTAAGAGCTATTTTCGTTTAACATTCGAAAGAGACCATTTTTGTCTTCCTATATCACCATCTGACGTTTCGTTGACATTTGACATTTACCGAAGACGCCAAAGAGTATACAAATGACAAGATAAAAAATTGACGTTGCATAAATATAAATCACTGCTTTTATTTTTATTTAAGGGTAAGTAAAAGTGTAAATTTTTTTTAGTATTTTTTATATAATAGGACGGCCAACGAGCAGACGGATAACCTGAAGGTAAGCAATCCGCGCCGCCCATGGACACCCGCAACAACAGAGGAGCTACGAGTGTGTTGCTGACTTTTTATGAATTAGAGATTTCAGGACTGTGTGGGACCTGGGCGACTCCCCCGGTAACCTTACTCACATGGCGAAACACAAAGCTGTGGTTGTTCCACGCCAGTTTTCTGCGAGGCCGTGGTATCATTCCAGTCGAGCCGACCCATTCGTGCCGAAGCATAGCTCACCCGCACTTATTAAGCGTATTATTTACAAGTGGTTAAACGTGGTTAAATGTCGTGGTGGCCCGGAGGTTAAGCAGCCCGCTACTCATGCATGAGAGTGTGGGTTCGAAACCTGGCAAGTACCAATGTGACTTTTTCCAAGTTATATGTACTTTCTATGATTATTTAGACACCACTGACATACGGTGAAGGTAAACATCGTGAGGAAACCTGGACTTATAATTTGTAATTATAAGTTTGATATCGCCAACCCGCATTGAGCAAGCGTGGTGATTAATGCTTTAACCTTCTCAGTATGAGAAGAGGCCTTTGCTCAGCAGTGGGCATTTATAGGCTGATGATGATAATGAAACGTTTGAAATTGTAAATTTTACGTACCTAATCAGTACAGACACTTAGTATTGTTACAATAAATAGGGTTGGTATAGTATAAGTTTTAATAAGGCGTTTTTATTTTTTTGTGAGGGGAAAATCATCAAATGACTTCTCCCGCCCAGGGCCGGGCAGAAGGGAGTGTCAGACTCTTACTGACTAAAAACCCCTCTGTTCCTTCTCCTGCTCTGTGCCGAGGTCGCGGTACCTCATTGCGCTTACCCCGCAACCCCGAGATTGGTATCTTGTTAACCATTGCTTGGCTCTGTAGACAAATAAAGATTACTTTCTTCGGACTCAGTTAATTTTTATTTTTCGTACTCAATACCAAACCTTTCTTGCATCAATCATACAGAGGATTTTTTTATTTTTTTTTATTTAACGTTGCCCCACACTAGGATTTTCTCCCGTGTCGTGGGTGCGTTTACAAACATACAATTTCACATCCACATCACACCCAGACCCGGAACAACAATCTGTGGATCACACAAAGAGTTGTTCCGTGCCGGAATCGAACGCACGACAGTTGCAGTTGCCCAGCCACCGCGCCAACCGTGCAATGAAAGGATAATGCTGTAGTTAACAACTGATCACATTATTTCAACAACTTGTGTAGTAATAGGTCTTATAACGTTACTTAACTTGATGCTATAATCGCTAAAGGGGATATCTTTAGACACTATTAACCCTAAAACATCGAGCACTCATTGATCTCATTAAAAATAGTCCATCTTGAAAGCGCACTGTGCCTAAGTGCCGCAGACGTCGATCTGTCTCCGACGTTAGAGAGACAGGGAATTGATGGCGCACGGGGAACGTTAGAATGGACCATCTTTTGCTTTTGCACAACCCAACCGTTTAGAGCTGGTGAAATATAGTCATGGGGGAGGGAGATAACAATATAAGTGTATTGATTTAAAGAAACAAATTTATTAGTTAATTTAATCGGTACCAGGTATACCAAAGTTAAAAGAAGAAACATAATTAGTCTAGGGCAGGAAAAACAGAACGGCTGGTGCGGTGGCTGGGCAACTGGCTGCCTTACAATGTGTCGCGTGTTCGATTCCCGAACGGAACAACTCTTTGTGTGATCTACATATTGTTCTTCCGGGTCTGGGTGGTTTGTGTATGTATGTGAAATTGTAAGTTTGTAACAGCACCCAAAATACAAGAGAAAATCCTAGTGTTAGGCAATTAAATCATTTCGAAATATGTGTAAGTAAATACTATCGCTTTTCCAGGGACAGGTTAAAGTTTTTAGCCGTTTAAGTGTGGGAGAGCCAAGCTTTGGCACGAATGGGTCTGCTCGACCGGAGTGATACCACGGCCTCACAGAAAACCGGCGTGAAATAACCACAGCGTCGTGTTTCGCCGTGTGAGTGAGGTTACCGGAAGCCCAATCCTTACCCTCCCCCAATCCCTCCTAAATCCCTAATCCCTAAAAGGTCGGCAACGCACTCGTAACTCCTCCGTTACGAGTGTCCATGGGCGGCGCTGATTGCTTACCAACAGGTAATTCGTCTGCTCGTTTGCCGACCTATAAAATAAAAAAATAAAAAAATTGTTCGATCATGATGCTATGAGTGTCACATAATATTAAAGAGAACAACAACAAAACTTCCAAATACAATGCTGTTGTTGACGACAAAAAAATCAAAAATAAAACAAAATTGCATCTCCTGATCATGTCTTGGTACATAACAGTGTCAGGACAAGAAATTCTACAATCTCTGGCTAAACTGTGTAGCATCTATAAATAATTAACCATCGATTTCCACAATAAAATGTCTTTTAACTTTATTACACTAATAAAAACTGATCTCTTTCTTGACTACAAATGTACCTAGCTATTAGCAAAGAGTATCTTTGTGAAGCTATTAACAATCAAAGGTTGAAAACATAAAAGATGAAATGAATTTCCCTTGTTAACCTTGAAAAAAATACGTCAATACGACTTCTAAGTAGTTAGCCTTAGTTCAAACGTAATATAAATGGAAACAAGAAACAGTATCATGAAAACATTTCGCCAATAATACAAGAACAAACCCCAGTCCTATTAAAAGCTACCGGTTATTAATCCAGACTAATATTATAAATGTGAAAGTAACTCTGTCTGTCTGTCGTTTCTTTACGCCTAAACTACTGGACCTATTTTTGTGAAATTTGGTACAGACATAAGTACTTTGGTACTCGAGAAAGGACATAGGATAGTTTTTAAACCAAAAATCTGCAGGATGTCTATTCCACTTGAACAAAGTCGCGGGAAAAAGCTAGTTTGAAAATAACAATTTTATGTTATTAGAAAACATATGTGTCTGCGAAATGCGTAAATTCGAAATGTTATTATTAATATAAGGAAGCCAACGCACATAAACTGACACACGGAATAGCAAGAAGCATGCAACAATGTTGCAACGCGATGCATATTTAAATCTCAAACCTAATGCCACTATCAAACTATCTATTTTTATTATCTCACCCACACATCGACAAACCACCTTCTAACATCCAACTTTTAACCGTAACACTTACTAAATAAAACGCATTTTCACATGCAACATTGTGGCTTTAACGCTATTACGACATTTGATACAATTATTATGTGTATGTCTGTGTCTATGCCAACTCACAAGTGTTGAGTACGTACCAACCACGTGCCACTCTATATATACGTGTAGACACGAGTGCATTCCATTTTATTATGAACTCTGTGATTAGGATCTTTAACAAACAGAACTCCTTTTATCAGTAGAACGGGGGGAGTAGGGGAAGGTCAAGTTGACTGGTCGTCGATAGACAGTTGAACGTCAGATAGCGTTTTATTGTTACAAGATTAATTGCATACTAGGTAATATATTATTTGAACGAACATGTAAGTAGGAATAAAATCGTTAAATTGTGACAACTTCCTTTATTATAGTAATTATATATATAACTATGCCTTGCAGAAAGCCACTCGATACTAATGTGGTGTAAATTTAGTATGAAATTGACGCAAATGAAATTAAATATAGTTTCGTGACGTGCAATGATAAATCTTTGGTTCTTATTGTACTCTTGTCATTTTGATATCGTGATCGGTATAATTTATTCGGTAAAATTATGGCTTGCATTAGACAATGAGACAGACACTACCTAGTGTATTTCGTGTATCTATACAAACTAGTATATTGAAGAAGATTCAATTGTAGGTTTGAATCTAATTATATCCGATAAAGGACTCCATGGAATTTGATACGGAGTCGTGGGTGCGATTCGAAATAAAAAAAACTATACAGATAATATTTCTACTTTATTTTAATATTTGTATTTTTTATTTTTTGATTACTAAAAAAAATTTGATAACCGTGCAGTTAAAAATAAAAAAATTAATCACACGTCAGTTTTTTGAGGTAAAAATCAAAAGGCTACTTTTGATTCTCAGAAAATGTAAAAATCTCGTTGGGTGGAAATTATAAATACGTGCATTTTAAGTAGGGTAAAACCGCAGGAGAAAATTTAGTTGGTTTTTACTAAAACAAGCAATTACTGCATAAACGCGAAGCTAGTAATTAAATGTCGAAGTAAATCATAATTTAGTTTTTTAGACTTAGATTGGTATTGTTACGATGGCGCTACGCTTAGCTCCATAATTACTCAATTAACAGTCAGAAGTTTGAATTTAGCTGTTTAATATCGTGAGAGTATACATACTAATTATATAATAATAGCTTCCGCACGCAGCTTGTGGTATGTTGATAAAAAGTTGCCTATGTCTATTCCGGAGTGTATCCTATGCCTGTGCCAAATTTCAGCCAGATCCGTCCAGCCGTTTTGGCGTGATTGAGTAACAAACATCCAAACATCGTAACTTTCGCATTTATAATACTAGTAAGATACATATAATTTCCCGAAGGTCTGGAATATTAGGCACACGCAAAGGGTCCTTGAAAGGGTCCTTTTAAAAACATAACTTACTCGGAGGGTCGGGAGGTCATCAAATGACATTTCTTATCCTGGACAGGAAGACGGAGCGTAAGACTCTTACTGAGTAAAAACCAATCCATTCCTTCAGTAAGAGTCTGAAACTCCTTCTCGCTTCACCCTGGGCTAGAGTAGCCATTTGGGTTTTCGCCCCTCAATTACAAAAAAGACGACCGAATTTTAATCCTTTTGTCAACCTTTTGATTGAAGAATGTTAAAACCTAGTATAAAAATATGTACTTAATTGAAAAGGTTAACAATCTATCAACTATTTAGGAGTTTCATCAAAACATGTTAAGCAGTTATTGAGAAAGACGTTTAAACACAAATTCACGAAAGATAACCTTTGATCTGTGATCACAATTAGTGTCCCTTTATTAATATTTACAACCAAGTTAGAAGGTAAACTGGGGGTTCATTAACATAAACGATTGTATTATTTAATGTTAGTATATTTCTATGTGATAGGTCGGCAAACGAGCCTGCTGAACCTGATGGTAAGCAATCGGCGCTCATGGTCACCCGCAACTCAAGAGGAGTAACTAGTGCTTTACCGGTCTTTTGGAAATTAGGGTTTTAGAGATAGAAAGATTGAAGAAGGGAGAGGAAAAGTATTGGGTCTTCAACCCTGACTGTCAAGGCGAAAACTCAACGCTGTGGTTGTTTCACGCTGGTTTTCTATAAGGCCGTGATATCACTCCGGTCAACTAAGTTCTTGTATGAGCTTATATGTCCGTCTATTAGGTACAAACTCGGAAATAAAATAAAACTAAGTCAGTTGCTACGTTGTACGATGTCGAGATTGCTAATGAGGGGAAGGTCTTGAGCGCGAGGTAACAAGTTCAAGTCTGTAGCTATGCAACTATTTATAGTTATGTGTATTTACTTGTGTATTGCTTAAAGTACTAAGTATCTAAGTATTTCACTTTTTATTTAAGTGTAGTAGTGCCACATTTCGGCTTGTAGTGACATTTTTTTTATGCGATAAGAAGGAAAAGTAGTACACGGATTACAGCAACAATGGAAGAGTTACAAATGCGTTACCGACCATTTGGCGATTGGGGTAGGGGAAGTATGTATTGGGCTTCCGGAAACCCCACTCACACGGAAAAACAACGCTGTGATTGTTTCACGCAGGTTTTCTGTTAGGTCTTGGTATCACTCAGGTCGAGTCGACCCATGCGTGCCGAAACATGGCTCTCCTACACTTAAAAGAAGATAAGTTTTTGCTAAGCAGGGGGCTGGCTATGGCTTAAAACGCTGTAGAATATCGTATTGCCTAGTACTATCCAAGGAAACCATGAAGGTTCCTTGGTGTTTGTAAGACTTAAGTAAGACAGGAGTCATAAAATTGACTGTATTTTGCATGAAAAGTCGCAGGCCAAAGCTAGCCTTGAAACAGTAAACAGAACGAAAGATATTATCAATACAAATAATTACATATTAACTTACACGTGGAGCATAAATTAATTACAAATGTCAGAGTTCAAATCCATGTTAATGTAATCATATCTTAGTTAGTTAGTTGGTTGCTAATGTTTGTAATTACGAAAATGAGAGCGGTACGTTTCGTCTTTGTCGCAACTATACGCGAAACTACTGAACGGATTTTCGTGAAACTCGACATTTTTATAGACGAGGTTGGGAATTTTTATGACTTATTATTATTATTTTTTATGACGAACAGATTTAAAAACGTTAGTGGAAAGACAGTGACAGACAATTTTATGTTTCAAGAATTGTTTAGAGAATGTTTATCTTTCCTTCCTTCTTTATTATTAACCTTTCAATTAACTTGTAAGTCCTAGTATAAGTATTAAATTTCAGTAGTAGCAAAGTTTTTGTAACGATCTTTGGTGTCTCTTGTTTTATTGTTGTACTGTATACCACTATAAATATGTATAACACCTGTAACCAACACAATAAAGATTACTTTACTTTACTCTTTTTATTCGAAAGGAGTGTCAGACTCTTTCTGGCTAAAACCACACCGATATTATTATTTTAATCATTTATTTATTTATTGATCAAACCCATTTTAAGTTTTACGGCGAAAATTGTCCGACAGAACTATACACACAGTTTGTCTGTTGGATCAAAAGTTATTAATTTTAACTTATTATCTTACGAACTAAGTTCACAATAATATACCTAATTTTGTAGAAATTATAGTGTACTTTGTTACTTAAATTTTAAAAAGTAGAATTATATAACCTATGTATGTACACTACATATTACTTCTCGCGGTCCGCGCAGTCTTGCATTATAAAAAAGTGATATGGAATGGAAAATGTATTCAAATAATTTGCTAAGTAAAGAAATGATTGTTAACTGAACATCTACACAAGCGATCATTACTTAAAATATCTCCGATCCCAAACTATTCTGAGGAGGACTAGACTGACGGCCCTCCGAGAGTTACTCCGTCAAGGCTAATTGATAGCCTATTACCTATTAACATGCTAGACGGACCGAATTAGACCTAGATCTAAATGATTGGACTAGTTTCGTCTAATTGTCCTGTTGTTATTATTAGTTCCTCAATGTTCAGTTGTGATATAGAATTTGGGCTTGTTCCAGTAGTTTGAATGGGCTTGATACAATATTCAGGCGAGTATAATCTCTGGTTCGAAAGGATTTTTTAAGAGTCGACAAATATATTTGGTAATAAATGGGGCCCCGAGCATTGGTTGGGTAAATCCAGCCGTGAGTTTTTTTTGTGAAGGATATTTATTAAATTGCTTCTTTCACCCAGGGTGAGGCGAGAGGGAGTGCCAGACTCTTACTGACTGGAAAAACATAGACCAACCTCCGTATGTCCGTAAAGTATCCAACACATACTCCTGATCGTTTGAAGTAAAGCGTTAGTATGCTCATCAATTGACAATATGCACTTGATATCGTATAGTTAACAGCAATTCCGTCAATTAATATGTTTGTCTGTACCTTTTTGCGCACGACTCGTTTATTTTTATGTGTCTATCTTCATTTTTTAATTGATCCGTTGACTTAATATAGTACTTTGTGCGCGGCCAGATTTTGCGTGTCAAGCTCATTAACCTGCGCGGGTCTGCGGACGGCGAATAAGGGTAGGTCGCCGCCCGACCAGAACCAGACCCGAGCGTACGACGCGTAGTGTTCCGCGCGTGCCTCAAAGAGCCAATAGACCACCACAGACGGGGCCCGAAGTTGCAGGTTGGCCCAGAGCAGGAATAGGAACGGTGAGGTTTTTATTCAGTAAAAGTCTGACACTCTCTCTCGCCTTATCCTCAGCGGGAGAAGTCATTTGATGATTTTCCTCAGACAAAAAAAACTCAATACCTACTGCAGCCTCAGCCTGTAGTAGGATAAGGAGCAGGGCGGTTTTAGTCAGTAAGTCAGTAAGAGTCTGACACTTCGTCTCGTCCCAATCTGGGCGAAAGAAGACATTTACTGATTTTTCCGCGTCAAAAAAAGGCCTATTGTCGTCACATTCACACGATGGCAATTAAACACACAACTAGATAACAACAAAGCGTATACAAATAAATGAATCGAAGATCATAAAATGTTTTTTTTAATTAGTATTACGATAGTATTTTCTTAATTATCTGTATCTTTGCCTGTGCGCGTAATCGTTACACGTGGTTCTATTTTATTATACTTAATTTGTATGTTACGTAATTATGTTGCAGTTTTCTTGATGCACTTCCTTACTTACTGTTTTATTACAATGGAGTGTGTATTTTTAGGTCATCATGTCCGGAGTTGAAGACTTCTCATGCACGAAGGTGCGGGCTCGAGACCTGGCAAGTACCAATGTGACTTTTTCCGAATTATATGTATCTATGATTATTTAGACACCACTGACATACGGTGAAGAAAAACATCTTAAGGAAACCTGGACTTATCCTTCTTGAACAAGCATGGTGATACATGCTCAAATATGTTCCGTATGGGAAGAGGTCTTAGCTTAGCAGTGGGATCTTATAGACTGACAATGTGTGTATTGAGTAATTATGGTACCTATCTAGGAGTTTTGTGTGATGATTTGGTTCTTTAAATGGCAGATAGAAATAGCCTAGTGATGCGATAAAGTAGTTGATTCACTAAATATTAACTTTTGTTTTGGGTCTTGATGTAATGTGTTTATGAATTGATATATTTCTAAACGCATATAGGATGGGGGAGAAATTAATGGGGCATTGGTTAAAAAAATGAGGAGATAGTGATAAGCTCTGCTCATATATAACCTCAATAATAAAATAGTAACAAGTCTGTCACATCGCCAGGGTCTAGCCACGGTGGGCACTTGACTCCTAATAATTTTTACTCTAAGGACTTTCTATAAAGTTATTAATAACATCAATGTCATACTTAATAATTTATTATTAATAAAATATCTCACTATTCAACATAAAAGTTCATATCAAGAGGTCAATGACACCAAAAGAATTACAAATTACCTACAATGTATTTGAACAAACCGATTTAAAGAAAACATTTTTTTTTTCAAAGACCTCTCTATGCTTTAAGAACAAGACTTTTTTTGTTCTTCGAATACGAGGACAATCTTATCGAAATGTCAGTATACTGATAATATATATTTATATTTAAAATGTTTGAGGAGAACAATCGATTCTTTGTTATTCGATAAGGCGTTAATTTAACTTAATTTATAACGATATTACTTTTAAAATGTCATTCATACTACTTTGTCGTTATACTTTTTCAAAGGGTAATACCGAATGTCGGTACTTCACTTCTTTAAAAAGATTATAAGAAGTTTTGATATGGGTATTTAGTTTTTTTTTTTTTGTTATTCTTTTGTTTTCTGTTTTTGTTCATATTATTTGTTTTGTGCGTTATCTTAATTCATAATTGTTTGTAAAAGAGAAGATTCTTTGTTTATTCCTCGGAAACTCTTTTTAATTCATGTTATTTGTGTATGAATGATCCTATGATTATTATTAACAGCGTTTACGCCGCGCGGGTTGTCACATAAGACTTTCAAATAAAAAATCTCAGAATCTCCTGAACTGATTTTAGTGATACTTCGTAATCATAGACAACAAATCAAGTGATTTTAAATAATTAATATCGAACACGGGACAGTTGTATATACCAGATAGTGATATGCAAAAGGACATTTTTATTTTCATTAAAATAAATATGGTGAATAATAACTACAGAAAAGTTGGCTGCTTTTTTCACTAAACAAATAATATCTCTAATCTAGTCACATAGATAATGCTTTGAAGATATTTTAGGCTCAATGTAATCAGTTATTTATAAATCGTTTCTAGATTACGAATGGACGTGGATTTCGATTTGCGAATCCCTAAGGGTTGTTAGGGACACGTGGACGGTTCGACACCAATTCCCAAAAGAAAATGACCTTTCATTAATGGTTCTAAAAATAAAATGATCGTTGCAGCATGGTGGTTACAGCTCTCGCTTCTTATATGCATAATAAGGTTTGAAACCTGACAAGTACCAATGTGACTTTTGCCGACTTGTAATGTACTTTTTAAGAGTATTTAGACACCAAAGCAAAGTTTGGTGAGGAGATCAGATCTGAACTTATAATTTCTAATTATCAGCAAGCTAACTTTATCAAGAGTTTGCAAGGTAAGCGCAATAAGGTATCGCAGCCTTGGCTTGGAGCAAAGAAGGTGAATGAAAGTCAGATAAAGTCTGACACTCTCTCTCACCTAACCCTTGGAGGGTGAATTGACGATTTTCCCACATTAGAAAAGACTCTATTGAGCGTTGTGATTAATGTTCATATCTTCTCCGTGTGAGAAGAGAACCTTGACTAGCAGTGGGCAGTTACAAGCATGTTAGATAAAATGCTTAGACGAACAAGTTTTGTTAGACAGGTGGGGTCGTAGAACTTATAAACGAGTAATTCCAACCACGTTGTCAGTTGTCAAGCAAATTGTTATCAACGATCTATATTTTTATTTCTATAATAACTTTCAACCACCTTATAACTTTTGACCACAACCTGTGCTGTTCAACCAGATCGAAACGTCAAGCCTACCAATGTATTTAAATAAATACCGGCTTACTACCGCCGTAATTATTTGTTTTATTTCTAATTAAGTAAGAAAAGAAACTGTGAAACAAATATTCATTCACATCATAGGTTCACAGATTCACCCAGAATTGTAATAAAACCGTAAATAGAACTCTTGGCTTTCTTTATACAGATAAAAGTCTAGAATTCTAGTCAAGACCTGAATAGACTAGAAACGGTCCTAAATAACCTAGAAGTTCTCGCAACTAAATTCGAAATCATTACACCTGGCTATTGAGATGTGTCAATTTCTTTCTGTTGGTTACATTGCTGGCTAGTAGAATAAAAGTTCTAGTATAAGTTGTACATAAAAAGCAATGGATTATGTTATCAAGTTAAGGATCGTTGTTGTAAGTATCCTTGGTAATGGGTTTATGAGGTCGCGGAATGACTGTGGTCGTGAAGAATTTGCGGTCTTAAGCTCTGTGGTTAGGTAAAAGAAAAGATACTGGATACAAAAATGCAATAATTATAATAATAAGTTTCTCTGTTTGTTTGGTTGGTACGTTTTTATGCCAAAACTGCTGAACCGATTCTCGTGATTTTTTGTCCAGAGATAGACGGGATTTAGATCTGGATTCTTTTGTAAGTGCTGACATATGGCTAAGTTGTGGTGTTATGTAAGGTAAAAAACCATTTAAAACTAACAGATTATTTAATGGAAACATGAATGACACGTTTTTGTTATACGTAACATAAACAGCTGACATACGCGAAATTTAAGTTAAAAAAAAACATATCTATCCAAAACAATTATCCTAAAAATCAATTAAAATAATATTTGTAAGCCCATTAAATTTCTAGAAATACTTTTATTTGCACATTAAAACACAGCTGTTATAAAAGTACCGCACAAATATTCCTGCGCCCGCGCATTGAGTTGCAACATTGTAAGAGTCAGTTCAAGAACCTGCAACATTTTAATTCCACCTTGACACGGTAAACTTGAATGCATTATGAGTTACGTAACATTCTGTTACTCATCTCCATTGCATTCGGCAGACAATTGCAAAAGGTTAAGCTGCACTTGCCGCGGTTAAAATGTGGATGGGTGCGGCACTTTTTTTGATGATTATATACGATTTTGTCACACTTGTCGATAATTATCGATCGTTACTGTTTCCTGAATTAATGACAGTTGAGTCTAGAATTGTATTTGAAGGTGGACTATAATTTTACTGGTAAAAATTGAGGATACGATTTAATTAAACCTTTATGAGAAATAAATATTATTCTTAATTACTTTGAACTACTCTAAAGAATCTTCGTGTCTGTATATGCGTGTCTAAAGGTAAAGTCATCGATCGATTGTCTATCAATCATTAAAGATATGATATTATTAACTATAATGAGACTCTTTGCGGCTTAATAAAGGATAATTGTATATGTTGTACACTATTATGTAATCTTTTCTTGGTTTAAAAACTGGAATATATGTAGTAGTCTAGTGGCCAGAAATGGCCAGAGGCACACTTCCCACACAAGTTTTCTCGTTTTGTTTTACAAAAACTTATTTATTGTAATGGCAAGTTTTCTGCCCTTATCTTAGATTGTCTCGTGTTCTGTGGTCACTGTTATGAGTTATTTTTTGCAGTATATCTTTTATCAAATGTAGTGCTACAACAATTTCACTTTTATTTTAAACTAGCGGCCCGCCCCCGCTTCGCACGGGTCCAACTATCTCGCTATCAAACGGTCACTTTTTCCTAATCTTCCCCTCTACTTTTCTAATGTTTTCTTTGATAAGAACCTTCTCCTGATAATAACAAACACAACAAAAAAATAATTAGCAAAATAGGTCCAGGCGTTGTTGAGTTATGCGCTAACCAACACATTTTGCGATCCTATTTTTTAAATTAAAGATAATTCATATTAAATTCTATTAAACCTTTTCTTAGATCACCTTTTTTACTAAACTCGATATAACATTTAAAGTTTGTGCGTTCATTTAAATTAATTTCACTTATAGATAAGAACACGTATTTAGCATTTGCAAGAAAACAATAAAAAAGTTCCCCTCGATTTCTCCAGGATTCCATCATCAGATCCTGAGCTCATGACAATGGGACCAAATGACAAGTAAGTAGGTCCAGGTGTAGGTACATAAAAAAATACGCATCCTATTGTGAACCTCCTCCTTTTTTGAAGTCGGTTAAAAAACTTTCCAAATACGAAAATTTCAAATTGTGAAGAATTCTAACAAAAATGGCTGATCTAGTCTCTAAAGTAACTGTTTACACAACACGATTTGCGTGTAATACGTCACGTCATGACATCACGAGACGTGTCCGATCTTCGTAATGAATCATAAATGGGGCAACACACAAACGCCGAGGTTGTTGCAATGAGTTGTTACATCAACATTGTTGTCGTTTTAACCTTGACCGTGAATTGGCAACATTGTAAGCCGCGATTCAATTTGAAGTATTCCGTACAATCTCGACTAATGAAAACAAACAAGCTGTTTAGTTCTTCATACATTACGTTGCGGGCACGCGACGCGAATTCGTGACGTCAGTTAATGACGTAGAGGCAGAGTTTTTTGTCTAAGTTTGACATTTTTAACACCCGGTTTCGGAAAGTCTTGTTAAATCTCTTGTCAAGTCATCTGATTGCTTGTTGATAATTCAGTCAACCAATCAGATGACTTGACAGGAGATTAAATTGATATTAACATTGATCGGCCTCTCGGAAGCCGGGTGTAAGTCAGACTGGCCCCTTTGTCTCGTAGGTCAACCATTCTATAGTCAATAATAAATTGTTTAATAAAACAATATAATGCAGTTATTTTAATCTAATATAAAAAAAATGCTGTTCGTGAAGCGAGACTATGGCTAAAACTCGAGAACGGCTGGAGCGATTTGGATAATTCTGGTGTTAAAATATTCGTCGATGTCCAGTGAAGGTTTAAAAGGTTCGAAAACATAAGTATGATTACCTAATTGCCAATAAATAAGGACATTTTAAAGAAATACGTACTTAATTTTAAATTTTAAAAGCAATTCTTATACAAATTATATATACCTCATGTTTTGGTATTTATGTAATACGAATATTTTCATGCAAAAATCGTACAGTGAAACGAAAAGCTTTTGCCATTTCTTTCCAACATTAGTCCTGTTTTTACATATAAGAACTATTTTCTCAACTATTCCAATTGTTCATGAGGATAATTTAAAACAGAAAAACGTACTACAAGACATTTAAAAGTCGTGACAAGTAAAGGGCGCGTGTGTGTTAGGTTCAATAACCTGCAACAAAGTAAACGTTCATTGAAACTGATACCTGCATTGCAAATCGTTTTACTTTTCCGTACTAACGTAACTAGTTTACGGCCCATATTCGCTTGCATGTTTATATTGCAGTCTTATAATATTCTCGATAAAATTAATACGAGTTCATCAGTCAAGTTCACAATCGCAATTAAATATTAATTGAATTTTTTAAAACGTTGTAATCTTGTAATTTGTATAAAAGAATTCTTTAGTTTCTTTCATCTGACATATTGTCTTCCTTTACATAGCATAGCTTTCCGTTACATTCTATTAAGAAAGTAATAATTAAGTTATAAAATCTACATAATTAACTACTGCATTGTTGGTGCGATGGCTGGGCAAACGGCTGTCGCGCAATGTGTCGCGCGATTCCCGCACGGAACAACTCTTTGTGTGATCAACAAATTGTTGTTCCAGGTCTGGGTGTAATGTGTATGCGAAATTATTTCTTAGTCAACACACCCAATCTTAGTGTCATCGTTTTTTTTTAAAAAAAGATTGGTGATACTTCAGAATTCTTTTTAATAGTAAAGCTGCAAGTATAGGCTTGTTTCGCATTGGGTTACAAGCTAAAAAATGTTTCAAAAGAGATGTGGGGAATATAAAAATATAAGAAAGAGGGCGCCCAAGGCGTATCAACGCCGTGATTGGTGTTGTATTGAAAATATTAAAATAAAAGGAAGTTTAACAGAGTAGGGTGCTAAACGCCTATTCACAGTGCAGCAAAGTCTGAATAGCCGCTATGTGCCAATTAATTTGAATATGGAAAGTAATATGTATTTTTTTATGTAATAGGATGGCAAACGATCTGACCAATAACCTGATGGTAAGCAAACAGCGCCGCCTATAGACAGCTGCAACAATGGCTAAAAAGGAAAGTTACGAGTTCGGCTAAGTTACGAAGTAAGAATTGTGTATTTTGAGATTGGGGGAGGGGAAGGATTGCGCCTTTGGTAAAATTGTATGCCATATAAGTTAGTTGGGTAATTTTTTGTACGATAGGATTCATCAGCAAATGAACAGATCAGCAATCAGCATCGACTATGGATACCCGCAACACCAGAGAAGTAAGAAGAACATTGCCGCTCTTTGTCTCACTTTTACAGCAAAACACAAAGCAAGAGTTATTTCACGCCCGATTTCTGTGAGACCGTAGTATTATTCAGGTTCGAGGCGGTCCATTTGTGCCAAAGTATGGTGTTGTCAGAGCGCTAACTACAGAAGAAGCGATTGAGATGTAACAGAATTGGCGTGTTCTAAGAAACTACGATTTTCTCGTTCACTTTAGAAAGTTAATTCGGACTGTATACTTATTGTAAATTGTTTTAAAGTGGGTTTTCGCTTATTATGTTATTGACCCCGATAGAATAGAAGAACCTATTGCCACACTGATTTCTAGCAAACTGTCGGTAGTGTTAATAAGTCAAAAAAATATCCACATTTTTTGTGAGGGGAAAATCATCAAATGTCTTCTCCCGCCCAGGATGAGGCGGGAGGAAGACTTTCTGACTAAAAACCTCCCATTCCTTCTCCTGCTTTAGGCAGAGGCCAAAGTGCCTCAAGTGCATCAACAATAATTGGATAGTTGCCTAGGTCAAAAATAAATTATATCGATTTTGCAATACAATAATAAAAAAAATATTAATAAATAATTGCAAATTTTCTTATATTGAGATTTTTTCTACCATCATTTTCGGAAATAAGTACCTAAGTACCTATACCATTTGACGTAAAAACATTATGATGACGTCATATGTTGTACAAAATTCATAAAAAAATACAGTCTCTGACATTTCAATAAAACTATTGAATTTGACTAGTTGGAAACTACCGGATCATGACAGGATCCAGTTCTTCAATCATCACATCACCTAGTAACACCTAACCTACCAACCATGAACTTGAACCGATTTCCTGAATGCAACTACTGACATACATAATTCAAATAGTGCATTGAAATGTGCTAGCATACACGCGAATGCATTTTTTCAATCCACATCGGTCAAAGATCATTTTAAATTTGAATATAATGAATAATTCATAATTTTCAATTGTTAGTCATTGCGCAAACACATCTGTTTAAGCTAATTTGCAAGGTAAAGACACTGATTACAAAAAGATTGTATTACTATCAACGAATTTATCTATGCTAGTGTTTGTATCTGATTTTAAATTTACATTCCCTGTTTTTTTGAAAAATAGGTTAGGCGACTGTTACTGACTATAAACCAAGCCGGTCGTTCCCTTGCTCCAAATTGCGACATCATTGTATTGCACTTACACCCGTATCCTTTTTTTTGCCCCAAGGTGGAAAATCCTCATGGAGTCCCTTCGCCTGACGAGACGAAGGGGACTGTCAGTCCTTTACTAACTAAAAACCACCTTGTTGTCCCGTCTCTTAAGTGGGCGTGAGGGCGCGGGAATCAAAATTCTTCCACAGCCCCACTCGTGACACCTGTATCCTCGGCTAGTTAGCCACATCTGTGCGTCATTGCAGGGATCCAGCAGAATAACAGCTTCAGTTATATACCTGACACATGCTGAGCTGGACTCCCATTCGGTGCAAGCTAAAGACACACTGAACCGCGCCATATTATGTTATTTTCTTGTTAATTTTCATTGTGTACTCACTTATCTTTATATTTGTCAATTAATTTGTGTCTTTTATTATCTATTTGTGCCGTACGCTCGACGAGATTTACATCCCTGATTTCATACGCAATAAAAGAACAGTTCCTAAACAAACCTATTTTTTTTTCTTTTCTACGTTTTTTATTGGATTCTGTGAAAACATTTTCTTTGTCTACTGATCAGTCATAATATCACCAGTAACGACAGAGTTTTAATCAGAAATTGTTATTTATTGCTGACTAAAAATTGACATTCATTACATTATAGGTAAATGCCCAGCTGAAAATATGCAAATATTAAAAAATATATCAAATTATAAAAGAAGTTTAGAAAGGTGAAAAAGAGAATCAAAATCCTTACAGCACCGAACAAAATAACTAGAATGGAATAGGATCATTGATCATACGATGAATTGTGGTCCACAGTTACTTTGAACACCAGCAGATGTTATAAAGAGAACAAGGTATGAAAACCTGATGACAAATTGATAAAAATAAGGACTGATGTAGCCAGGCGTGGGATGTTGCCCAGCACGCAGGTCAGCGTTTACAGAATACAGTTTTTCAAATGAAAGTCCGTACAAACGAAAACAGGAATTAGGATTTTTTTTTTTTTTTTTGTAAATTGAAGGGATGTGGCTCTGGTGATATGACTTCGTTTATTAAAAGGCAAGCCTTACCACTAAAAACATGTTGCATGTACAGAGTTCCTATGTCATAACTATGGTAATGAAGTAACACCCTTCCTGGAGATAACTAAAATAATAACTCTTTTAACCAAATCAGGAGTTGTAGGCAAAAAGTATATTAAAAACTAAACCGCAAGTAGAGAAAGTATACAATAATTTACGTTAAATAGACGTGTATCATAGACAAGTACGAAAATAAAAGAATTAAAAACATTCTACACCAGAAATTCAAATCCAGAAGCCTAAAAGAGAAAAGGTCGCCAACGACGGAGTCTCAATATTAAAAGTTTATGACAAAAAAAGACGACAATTTATACCATAAATAGAATATAATTTCGTTTTAAAATTCATTCAAAGTAAAATCGTAAAACTTCAGGTACGTTGTACTAGGTTTAAAAAACTCATATAATTATATTTATAAGGCTTACAATGTTGTTGCGTGTAGGCTTGAGTAAATTATGATTTTTATGGTATAATTTAAGTACTCGCACGGTTATAGTCGGTGCCTAGTATTCATTGCATCAAGTATTTTAATTAACTTTGTAGCGGCGTACAGGGATAACAATTAGCGTTGGACTGTCATCATGAATGTATCACAATATTCAAAATTATGCTTTTTGAATAATAACTTGAAATAAAGTTCACATTTGCACGTTTTACACGTAATACATTTGTCTCTCTGTGTAATACAGGGTGTGTTTACTGCTTAAAGACGAACAAAAGTCGTGACATGACCTTTTTAAGAAATAAATATTATTATGCTTAATTTCACTATGTTAACTCAACATCACAACAAACAAAATCATAAAACATCATTAAAAGATTTTGGCAATTCGTAACAAATACCTATATAATTTAACTTACTATGAAATTATAGAATTTATAACTTAACATTGTTTTGTAATATAAATCATTTAGAAAAAAGCCATTATAACTTAGGGGTATCAAAAATGGTTAGTACCTTTTGAATACGCATGTAAAACTTGGTAAAAATTTATAAAGCAGTTTCGGAGGAGTACCTAAGGTAACTAACATTGTGTGTGACACGTACAATATGTAATGACGAAGTAATGAATGTTTTCGATTTTGATGTAGTCGTTTTTAATGTAGACAAAAGACGGAATGTTTCGATATTTTTTCTCAGAGTAGTCAGATAGGAAATGCCGACTTCATCTATTTTTTTTTACATTTAATTTTAAAGTGTAAAAGTGCTGTTTTATGGCTTACTAGCTACTCTCGCGCGGTTTCACCCGCTGCTCAGCTTTATTTGATCGTAGCGTGATGGCTTATAGTCTATAGTACTCAGGAACATTGTAACTATGTACCAGTGAAAGAATTTTGACAATCCAACCAGCGGTTCCAGAGATTACCCCCTACATACAAACTTACAAATTTTACGTCTTTATAATATTAGTATAGATTAGTATATAAGTATAGATAGTATAGATATAGATTTACAAAAATCATTGTTACTCTTACAATAACAGTGACAAAGATTTGAGGAACAAATTTTATCTCATCCTGTAACAAGAAAAACTATTACAACCCTTGTTAAGTGCAGTTGTAATATGTTCTTGTGTTTGAGTTTGTATCTAGGTCCGTATTTCTTGTCCACAACATAGTTTCTTGTAAGCAGTGAACACAAAATAAATTAAAATAAATTGACACTTTTAGTACTCATTTCATATTTTACCATCATCAATTGTGATGATTTTAAAATACGGAACGACTCTTAAGAAGAACTGGTTGCCATATGTAAATACAAATATATATATCATTCGTATATTGGACGTTTCGCGGTACATATATCAACTTCGGACTTTTTATCTTGATAAATTCTTTGAAGGCAATTGACTGGGCTGATTGCCCGTTGCCCGGTTGGATCAAATGAAAAATACTGCATTTTCTTTTTATTTATTTATTTAAATAAATATTAAGTATTCACGCTACTAGTGGCGTGTTGTAGACACGATTTCTATAACTGTCAATGTGAATTTATTGCTATTATTTATGTTATCATTTGTATATTATGTGAAATAACTAGAATAACATAAATCGTTTATCAATACGATCGCTTGGACGATATATCTCTAGAAGTGACGGATACTGTACGGGAAAAATCTGTAATTATATTCTTTCATTTTTCTTTAAAGCAAACTTTAAATGATTTGTTTAAAAAACGCTTTATAAAAAGCAGTAAAAAATGAAAAAGTACTTAAAGATTTTTTTTCGAGCATGCTCGTCTAGTTTCGCCTCATATTAGAGCTGTTAGTCATGAACTGCGCGCAAAGTGTTTTGATTTTTTTAGGTAACGTGAGAAATTAGTGTTATGATTTAAACTTAGTAATATGACATATATCTACATGCGACACTTATATTGTACAAAAATAACAACAATTCAAAACACCATTGTTAAAATAACTTGGTACAGTTTTAAATCAACAAAATATTGCAATACAGTCAAGATCAGCTTTTGGTCACGATCTTTCTGATTTACAACCAAGGTCAGGCAATTCAAGAAAACTAAACGTACAAATTATCAATTGAAATTCAACTTTAACACAAAAGTTAAAGGTCGAAATCCTGTTAAAAAAATTTACACTATAGGATAAATTGTCGCGCAACTCGACAGTAATAACACAATCGAACATAAAAATTTTGTGCTTCAATATAAGTCCGCGAATTTGTATCGAAAATTGTTAAAAATCGTACAATAAATCAAATTTTATAGGAACGTGTAAATTTTTATGTACAGGGTGCAGGAAAAGTTTGTGTGAATTTAAAGTAAGCTCGCTTTTTAACTAATAACTACATGCCAACAAAAAGTACAGCGCCATCTCTTAGATAATTAGGTTACTAATTAATACAAACAAGACAGGTTGGTAATTTTGGATTCCGAATACCGATTTTTATTTGAAAGAAGATATGTACGTTAAAAAAAATGCTTTTTTATTTTCAGAATACTGAAAGGCGTAGTCACACGTTGTCAAAGTGCTATAGATAGGTAGGTAACGTGTGACTACGCCTTTCAGTATTCTGAAAATCTTGTTTTATACTTTTTCAGCGTCATTTTTTGTCGTAGTTGGGTTTTAGGTTTTTTACTTTTTATAATTAGGTATGATTGTTCCTAGACCTAATTGGTTATTAACCAATAACCAATATACATGTTCAATTAATGTGTAATATAATGACTTTTTAAGTGGCTATACATAATATAAATATATAGTGTAGCAAGCTCATTGTCCCTGCAATACATGTATTTACATAATAAGTACTATTCATTGCAAATCAGTTACATACTTAGTTACTTCCGCTTCAGAATTGTTAATGCAGTTTCACTTTTGAGGTTATGCAGACCTTTGTAGCTAGGTACCGATAAGATCCAGGGTTGCGGGGTAAGCGCTATAAGACACTGCGGCATCGGCCCAGAGCAGGAGAAGGGACGGGGGGGTTTTTAGTCAGTAAAAGTCTGACACTCCCTCCCGCCCCACCATGGGCGAGGGAGAAGTCATTTGACCATTTTCCCCTCATAAAAAAAACCGATAAAATATAATGCTAATCATACCCCGGAGGAATAAAAAAGAGTATACAATGAATGTGCCACCAATTCACCTCCTCCTCCCATCAAAGTATTAAATCCTCTGTCTTTAACGCAGTGCCTACCCAGAAAAGGCACCGCTTTTATAACTTCTTCGGTATTCTGAATTCCTTGTACAATAAAAAAAATAACGTTATTCCACAGCAGGATTTTCTCCCATTCGTAGATGCGTGTAGAAACATACAAATTCACGCACAAAACACACCCAGACCGAAACAATAGTTTAGTAGATCACGCACAATTGTGAGTTATCCAGTGTGTGAATCGAACTGCCAAGCCACTACGCCCAAAGTGCCATCATAACAATATAAGTGCTAAGTTTCTTGTAAAGAAAACATCTATCACTAAAACCCAATTTTAGAATCCATACGTTTTCCTTTCATAACGTGAAGAAAATCCACACAACCTACGCCTTAGAATAAATAAATATATAAATAACGAGCTTATATTTCTTTATCCAACCTAAGAATGAATCCGAACCGATCAAATGTAAATCCTAAGTCAATAGAAAAGAATTTAAAATGCCTTATTCAGTGGCAACGTTGCAACCAATCATCTAAAACTTGGAATACCAGTTAACTATAAAACAAAAGAAAATAACAGAAACACAATATATCATTGTCACTTGCATACAATTAAATAAATCACTTGATATGTCAATAAATAGTTCATAATTATTGCTTGATGATTTTCTCATAAATACTTACTATTCAAATGTATGCAGTTTATACATAAATCAAAATTATTAATGCATAATATTTTAAATGATTTTCTTATTGTATAGAAATATTCATCCAAACTAATATCATAAGTGCGAAAGTAACTCTGTCTGTCTGTCTGTCTTTTCTTCACGCCTAAACTACTGAACCTATTTGTGTGAAATTTGGTACAGGAATAATTTGGGACTCGAGAAAGGAAGAGTGGAGGAGACCTCAAGAAGTCACTATTCCACGCGAATGGAGTTGCGGGCAAAAACTAGTACAGTGAAACTTGGTTAAGTGGGACCTGGATAAGTGAGAAACCTCCATAATTGGAACTCATGCTGAGGTCCCAACACTTTGGCACTGAATTACCTCTGTTAGTGGGACGAGGCAAACCTGTATATCTGGGATTTGTTCTTTCGATTTATCATCATAGTTACCTCTATAACTGAGACAGCGAGTAAATTTTATATGCATAAACCTCTGTAACTGAGATAACTTGTTTGTTTATTTATTCTTATTCTACCCACAAATTCCACACGTAATTTCAAGTACGTAAGTACAAATTTAGAGCTTCAATTACCTTCAGTTTTAGTTTCGCTTTACTATGATACAATGTTTATTTGAAAAATGCCAAAACGAAAGCTACAATTGTTATCATTACGTGAAAAACTGAAGTTAATATCCGTTTATGAAAGTGGGAAGACACGCGAAAAAGTTTGTGATTATGATTACCTTTAAGTACTATTTTTTTTTATTAAAACTTATTTACATACATAACACGTTATTTTATTTAATGCGATCATTAAATAAAATAATGTGTTATGTATCACTGAATAACTGACTGTATAGGTACCTGTATAACTGAAATAACCTGTATTCTCACCTCTATTAATGGAACCTAATGGCATATCTGAGAACCTGGAATGGTATATCTGAGACACTGGGTAAGTGGAATACCTCTATAAGTGAAACGACATTGCAGGTCCCTTGATGTCTCACTTAACCAGGTTTCACTGTATTATTATACTATTATTAAGAGTAGGAATGGTAGAAAGAGAAAGAGAAAAGAAGGAAGAGGTGGAATGGGAGGGGGGAAAACAGAGAGAGATAATAAATATAATGGCATTTAAACAAGAATGATAAACAAGGTCTTTATAAGCATCGCTTATGTAATAAATAAATACTATCCTACTTACATAATGAACGCGAAACATTGTAAGTATGAATGGTATGTATGTATGTTTGTTAATTTTTCGCGTAAAAGTACTAAATAGATCTTAATGAAAATTTGCAGGTTCTAGATTATTTTCTCTTGGGTCTTGAATAATATAATCTACTTTTTTCCTTTATAAAAATAAACAACATTTAAGATAATATAAAAAACAACCCCCCCACCATTCATTTCCGTCAACATCCGTACATCTATTTCTGAATCATCCACTAATCTCTCGGTCAAGGTGAAACATTGTAATATGCGCTGCGCGTGCGCCGGTCGCGTCTGTGTGCGTTAGAATACACAGCGACTAGAGTTTGTATGCATACAGATTATAGTAATTTTATGCAACATAATTACGTATGTTGCTTGGCAATTGTACTATTAATTATTTAAGTTACACGTGTAAATTGTACATACTAATCGTGCACATCAAGATACCCTTTTCTGTCAATTTATTTATTTGATTTTTAACCTAATCCTTTCTTAATACGATTAAAAATTGTATAAAAATAAGGGTACGTTGATATGCCTAATTATGTACGTCAAGATGCCTTTTCCTATCAATGTTTATTCGATTTTTCACCTCATCCTTTCGTAATTAGATTGAAAATCGTTTGAAAATATCAGACAGACTAGGATACTTTGATGTGCTGCCTCTGTATAGATAAATAAGATATATTGTAATGATCTTATGAAGACATTATAATTGTCTTGTCAGTTTGCCAAATATTTTATTACTTTCTATGAAGGTTCAACGATTTGTGCTAGTAATTTATTTGTGGGTAGGTATGGAATGTAATATATTACATAACTAGCGACCGCCTTAGTTTCGCACAGGTGATACTAAATTTATTCACTATTTAATGGAAGTTATCTATACCTATATATAAAAATGAATCGCAAAATATGTTTGTAAGCGCATAACTCAATAACGGCTGAATATTTCTTGTTATGTGTGTTATTGTCAGGAGAAGGTTCTTATGAAAGAAAATTTTAGAAAAGTAGGAGGGGAGAGTTGAGTAATAGGGACCCTTTCATCGTAAGCGAGATGATGAGACCCGTGCGAAGCAGGGGCGAGCTGCTAGTTATACATAAAACGTTCCTTCAATTAGTCTATCTTTTAAAAAAACCGAATCAAAACCCGTTGCGTAGTTTTAAAGATTTAAGCATACATATGCATATACGGATAGAGAAAGCGACTTTGTTTTATACTATGTAGTGATATGTACATTTTTATTAATAGCATTGCATTATGTGTGCAAATATAAGATACAAATACAGACTTTACATACATAAATTTATACCGTACTTTCAATTAGATTCATTTTCATTATATTATGTATTTATGTGTGTAAAACAACAGTGTTGTTGATTTTATTTTTGATATCTGATGTTCATTACTCTGTTAACTACCCTTACGTAATAATAAAATAGCTAAAGAAATTTATTTAAAAACTAAGGAACGGTGGATCAATTGACTTGTGAGTAAATTATATATGCGTAAATTTTTTGAAGGTTTGAATACAAAATATCTATTAATAACTGTAATGTCATAGCTTTAAGCATAGGTACGAGTATGTATGTCACCGTCTTTTCACACTTGTTCACTTTTAACACTTTTTTCTAGTGTGGGAGAGCCATGCTTCGGCACGAATGGGTCGGCTCGACCGGAGTGATACCACGGCCTCACAGAAAACCGGCGTGAAACAACCACAGTGTTGTGTTTCGCCGTGTGAGTGAGGTTACCGGAGGCCCAATCCTTCCCCTTCCCAATCCCTTCCCAATCCCTCCCCAGTTCCTAAATCTCCTAATCCCTAATCCCAAAAAGGTCGGCAACGCACTCGTAACTCCTCCGTTGCGGGTGTCCATGGGCGGCGCTGATTGCTTACCATCAGGTTATCCGTATGCTCGTTTGCCGACCTATTACATAAAAAAAAATACTGTTGTCTACCCACTTTTTATGGAAAAAAAATCTGCAAATTAAGAATTTTGCAGGGGCCCCGTGCATACTTAATCCGGCTCTGGATAACGAGTACTCAGTTCGAAACGTCTAAACAGGATCAACAAATCGGTTGTGACGTTATGTTGCTATGTGTGAGCAACTATGTTTCAAAACAAGAAACAACTAAGAATGGCCTGCCCTAGTTGGATTTCCGTTCAATAGGTTGGATTTGAATCGACATGTTCAACACGTGTTCGGGGAAAATTGGTAAAGTTTAATATTCTCTGTTCTATTATAATGTGTGATAGTGGAAGAACAAAATTGTCACCAGCCCGTGCTGAAGGAAAACAGATTTTAAAGACACCTAGCAGTAGACCTCGATGGTATACCTACGTTAAGTTTTTAAAGAATGATCTTTAACGAAGTGTGGTAGAGCCATACTTGTATGGGTATAAGTATGTATGTATGGTATAGTGTGTATGGGTCGGCTCGACCGGGGTAATGCCACGGCCTCACAGAAAACCGGCGTGAACTGGCCTCACAGAAAACCGGCGTGAAATGGCCTCACAGAAAACCGGCGTGAAACAACCACGGCGTGTTGTATTTCGCCGTGTGAGTAAGGTTACCGGAGGCCCAATCCTTGCCTCCATCCCCAAAAGTTGCATTTGTAACTACTGTGATGTTGCGGGTGTCTATGGGCGACTCCGATTATACCGAATAACAGCTTTTTCTCTCCCCCAATCAATAAATCTACAAATCCCTAATCCCCAAAAGGTCGTCTATGTAATAATCCGTCTGCTTATTGCCAACCTATCACATAAAAAGTGTAGTCTAAGAAAAACCTTATAAGGAAGAGCACAAGTCCATCAATAAATTGCCATGGTTTTTTTTGAAAGATATCAATCGTTCAAAAAGTAAGGTGCACCCGAAGAATATAGACTGAAGCAATATTTTTAAACTTTAAACAGAAGCTCATAACTTTTCACTTTTATATTCCCAAATCCTTAAGTAAATCAACAATCCTCTAAAAGACGCCAACACTTCTAACTGTTCTGTTATTGTAAGTGCCCATGGGTGATGCAAAGTACTTACCATCACCTAGTCTGCCTACTCGCTTTGTCGCCATAAAAAATAAACAATTGACCCTCAAACGTATTTCACTTGTTTTTCAAATTGAAATAAATGCTTAAACTTTTCCTTTTGGCTTGGCATGACATACGATATATCGATTTTGGGAGGAATAAATATCGATGCTGGCTACTGGTTGACAACCATTTAATTGCAAATCGATTGGTCGGAGTGTACAAGAACAAGTTTTGCGTAGTATCTCTGGTTCATTAGGCTGTCTTCTGATAATATACGCCTACATATCACACTTTAGATTGAGGGTAACATAAAACTATACCGTTTATGTCTAGAATAAAATCAAATTTTTGAAATATTTTGTCAGTTCCGTGCTATGAAACAAAAGGTAAACATGTCGCAGACACATTGTATAAATGGTCGTACTTCATTACGTCTAGTTGTCTAAACACTTCCGTTTTTAAATGCGGCTGTGCAACTATTTTGCCGGATTGTCTGTGATTGCGAAGCGCTCTCCAATAAGGCCCGCGTTTAACTGGATTGTACTACTACTTACTTAAATTCTAGTAGTATTAGTAGTGTTGGATCACGACGTGTATGTAACGCGTGTAGCGTTAAGAGTCACAGTTCTAACCTAACCTAACTTATACAAGTACCACCACAGATAGACGGGGTCCTATAGGGCTGATATTTAGCCGAGGTTGCGGGGTAAGCGCAATGAGGCATCGCAACCTCGGCCCAGAGCAGGAGAAGGAAATAGGTTTTCCCCCTCACAAAAAAAGGGGTGCCCTATATTGGAATTGAATTAAAAACTGTCAAAGGCGGCTACTCTTTCGCTTAATTGCATTACGGCTAGCCGTGTTGAAAGACGTATGGCACCGAAAACAATCCGGCCGTTTTTTATTCAGCGGTATTAAATCCGACTAACCGTTAAACCGCCGTATTTCAAAAAGACCCTGTTTTTGATAATAGCTAGCCGTAATATAATACAGCGTATTATACAACCCGACTGCGACATACATACCGGTTTAATCCAGATTAGACAATATTTTTTATTTTAATGTACCTACGTTATTTATTGGAGACGATTTCAAATATCGTGTGACGTCACGACTCAATGGGATTTGTGCCGACAGATGACGTAAGGAACTTCCAATTCGAAATTTAAATCGTTCATTCTCCAATTCAGCGTTCTTTACTAATTTGTCCTACTTGCTGTCGACTGTAACAAGATGCTATCGATAAGCAAACAGGTGGTCCACTTGACATTGGTTTGAAGTATAATTGTGAACTTATTCTGCCATAAACATAAGGTGTGTTTTTGTTCGTAGATTGAATCGGTTGATAGGGTTGTACTGCTTGTTGTGTTTGTAGGGTTGGCAGTATTGACACTTCTTTTAAGTAAATTAAATGTTCAAATACCAAAAATCAATGTACTTATGTTTCTCACACGACTATTTTAAGAGCCTTAAGTGGCCAATTACTGGAGATGTTTGAATTTCGACCTTATTCTGTTCTGTTTACAACCACCTCTTAAAGTATAATAATGAATTCTTCCTCTGCAATTTATTAAATAAACTTATTTTTCTAGATGACACGTAGAATTTTAATACGTATCATCATTACTGCCTTACATTTAGTCTTTAGTTTGGAGGTAAAATGGGTCTTGTAGTCCCTAAATAAAAAATAGAAGAAAATATTGGATAAAACTCGTCAACTGTAGATAGTTCAAATACTATTTTAGTAAACTAAGATAGAACTTATAAACATTTGTTTTTAGCTAAGATCATATTAAAAAAAAATTTTAGGCAAAAGCTAGCTAACTAACTTTGAGCATTAAAAAAAACACTAGAACGCCTGGACAAAATAAACAAAGAAGCACAGAAGGTTAATTTGTAACAAGGCTACAGTTCTCTCAACTCAGGTACTCGGTAGGGCGGCTATTGAACTTTCCTATCATCTGATGGGAATCAATAGGTGCCACTAGAGGAGTTACGAGTTCGTAGCGAGAATTTTAAAATATTAAGGATATAAGGATTAGGGATAGAGGAAAGTGGAAGATAGTCACTAATGCAATGTGAAGTTTGTTTACACACGTCACCTAAGGTAGCTTAGGATTTGCATGCAATAGTTTTCCGTCGGCAGTCAAAGGTTTAACCAATCATTGTGGCTTGTCATAGACTATGGTGTCTATTGCACAAGCACACAACATTAACGCCATCTTGTAGACAAAAACGGTAACGCTCTTTACTATTAACTTAATCACCCCTAATAAGTTTACGAGTAATTCACATGATGACACATAATACTGTTATTATGATGAAAAAAAAGTATAATAAAAATGAAAAAAGAAAATCGTCGTGCGTGTCATGTCATGATTCACGATTTACAACTACCTACATGTTATTTTTTTTTTATATAAAATCTGATTATATCTATGTGTATAATGAACCTACTATGTGAATTTATTTCTATAAAAAAATATTATCTTTGTTATATAAAAATACAAAGAGAGTGGGATTTATTGTATACAAGGCATAGTTGCCATTTTTATCAGAAATATGCAGGTACAATTGTATATAATGATTATAGTAACGATAGGGATGCAATTTTTATAAAATAGGAGCTAATGAGCAGACGGATCACCTGATAGTAAGTGAGATGCGCCGCCCATAGACACCTGCGGCAACAGAGGAATCACAGGCCTATTGCTGGCATTTTAAGAAGGAGTACTCACGTTTCATTAATATTTGAAGGTCGTATAGGTTCGGAAATTGGTGCCACCGTCAAATATAATTCCAAAGTTTCGCGTAACAAACCGCGCAGTTGTTGACTGCTAACCAGCTTTGGTTGTCGCCTGGGACGATGCCGAAAAAAAGTGGCGGGGAACAAATCTTACAATTCCTCAGAACACTAAGTGATATATGCAATAGAGAATGTCTATTGCAAACACACATCGCCATCAAACTTTTATTTTTGGCGAGCTTAGAATGAATTTCTAATCAGGTAAAACCGTAAAAACATAGGTTTCAAAACTGTCTACCTACATATATTTGTTTGAATAAATTTAAGCAAAAGCTTCGAATTTGTTTACATACGAAACTTTTAGATATAATATAAATTCCACTTTTATTTTATTTAGGAATTGATCTTCTGCAATCTTACCTACTATGTGACGTAACACAGAATTGGTATTGATTTGTAACAAAACAGGCCAGACGCGAATTTCTCCGGTTTACGACTCTTGCAGTCGACGCAGACGGCTGCTCAGCCCCGAACCAAGGAACAACTCGTGTAAAACCTCCTTTTTATTCCGTTTCATTCGATATTTCATGGCTTTATAGGTGATATATTTTGTTGGTGAATTTCATGAAACGATGGACGTAAAATGTTTGGGGAAATGAGAAGGAGTAAAAAAAGATACCCCTTCAAGAAACATAGTTTTAAATTAAATTACTGAACAATTTTTAATAGGAACACATTGAGTTGTTTGCGTAAATTACCTAAATACCGACTTTACCACAACTTATCTTAAAATTCGTCAATCAATTGATCAATTACAGACGCGTGGGAGAGCCACGCGTTCAACCGAAGTAATACCACGAACTCACATAAAGCCACCGTAAAGCAGCATTTTTGTTGTTTAACCAAATCCTCCAATCATCCAAACCTCCTAAAGACTGGCATAATCGAACACTACTCGGCCTTGCACACTTCTATAGATACCAAAAGGCGGGGCAGATTGCTTACCATTAGGTGGTTTAGTCTGATCTACTACCGATCGAAGTAACATTCAATATGTGCATCCTTTATCTGGGTTTACCCTTTCTTCTGACCTTGACACAGTGCTAAAGGTCAGCACTAAGTAACTAGATTTGGAACGTCAGTCAGCTCATTTGCCGCCCTAGCACCTTCACTACTTAAAACCTCCATGATTAATTTAGCAATTTATTATAATTATCACACAAACGTAGTCTACAGATCTGGTCTAAAAACACTGGTTACAGGGATCAATTCTTGACGTGTAGCGTGCAAGCTACACCTCTAGACTTAACTTACAATTTAAATTCAAATTAGACGCTTCTTTTTAACTTAATACCAGTTTTAAAACGATTGAACCGTTTAAAAAACGTTTAAATATAGTTCTTTAAACGCTTTGACATCCTTAGCCGTTGCCGGTGTTGTTAGTAAAGAAAAATATTTTGTTTTTTAAAGTTTAACTTGGTTTGTAGTCTTGATCGAGTTTAGTCAAGTTTCGAAAGGTTTCACGTTATTGAGTCTTGTCGAATTATAGTAAGTGTCCGTTTAAAGGTATGGTTTAAAGTAATAGATGACATGCCTTTTGAATAATAAACGAGTCTCGTTTTAAAGAATAACATTATGTTTTGTGTGTGTATTTTCCAAAAGGATTTTATAACGTAAATCTTTTTATAATAAATGTGTAGGAATATAGTCCATAAATGTATCATATAAATATTATCCTCAATTTTCCTTTTCATTTATGGTTTGTAAGAAGTTACGGACTGTCACATGCCAGTCTTAATTCTAACCTTCTTGGTATTAATATCTATGAATTAAAAAAAAAACAATATTTGTATATCGAACCTGATAACGAATCAAATGATACAGTCTAATTAACGCTAAAAGGCAATCTATATCAACACAAAAATCTTATTTATAATGTGTTTGTATGTTTTCTCCGCCATTAATCATCTGTGTACGGGCGCGCAGGCGCATCGTTTACGTCCGAATAAAAAAGGAACGCGGTACTCTGTAATTGAGATGTGGATTCTGTGGGGCATCTCTAAGGACAGCGGTTGAGAGATTTATTTGATCTCCTACTGGGTTTTATTTAGTCGGCTAATTACGTTGTTGACGATGTGTTTCTCGTGAGCTGTGTTTGCTGACGTGTGTGCTGAGTGATGTTATTAACTCTGATTCGTTTGGTTGGAAAAAGTTTAAATAATTATCGGCTTATAAGTTGAAACTGCTGTCAAAGTCGAATCATTTATTTCAATTAGTTAGACCCTTACAGGCTCCTTATAAACGTCAAGCAAGGTGTAAAGATAAAAATGGCCGATTGTCGGTCAGTCCTCTTAGTGAAGCTTTTTCCTCGTACCAAAGCATAGATTCCGATTTAGAAGAACGAGCTAGAAACTCTATGGTTACTCTTTTTCAATCACATTATTTGTTATTTATACTAATATTATAAAGAGGTAAAATTTGTAAGTTTGAATGTAGGGGGTAATCTTTGGAACCGCTGGTCGGATTTCCAAAATTCTTTCACTGATAGATAGCTACAATATTCCTGAGTGGCTATAAAACATCACGCTACGATTAAATGGAGCCAGCAGCGGGTGAAACCGCGCAAGAGTAGCTAGTATTACATACAGCTGAAAAAGGCCTCTTCTCACACGAAGAAAGTTTGAGCATTAATCAACATGCTTGTTCCAGGCGAATTGGCGATTTCAAATTAGAAATTATAAGGTGCAGTTTTACTCACAATTTTTTTTTTTCAGTTTTGTATAAATAATCTTCCATAATAAATACATATGGTTTTCGGAAAATAGTCATATTTTATATGGTCCAGCATAAGACAACATCGAACTAACGATGATGATTTTAGCATTTCGATGTACGGTTGAATGATTGCGAAGGTGCTAATATTAACATTCACACGAGACACACTTATGTGTCGTATCATGTGGTGTCCGATGTGTGAAACGGGGGCGTTCTGATCCGACGCGACACGAAAGTGTATCCACCTTGCCTCTGTCACATAATTAGGATCGATCAGCACTATAGAGCCGATGGCAATTAGAATAGTCTGTTACAAGTAACAACGACACATTGAGTAGTCCGATGCAATCTAAATGAACTCATTGTGTCCGGAATCACAGTACCTACTTAGGTACTTTAGCAGATCAAGGACCAACTGGCTGCATCTACATTCATCCTAACCGTCGAATAGTTTTGGACGTGGAATTCAGATATGTAGATTAAAGGTTGGAAGATCGCCCAATGAAATATTGTGTACACACAGTACAGTTTTTGTTTTTGGTGTGACAGGAAGGAGAAGGTGAGGCAATCGAGCCGCCTACATTTGTAGAAAGAGATTTGCCGTAATCAACACGTTTGCATAGAAATCATCACAGTGATTTTTTATCAATGATCCAACTATATTATTTTATTACATAACTAGTTTTTGCCCGCGACTTTGTTCGCGTGGAATGGTGACTTGCTTTAGATTTTTGGATTAAAAACTATCTTATGTCCTTTCTCGAGATCCAAATTCCACCAATCTGTACCAAATTTCACAAAAATAGGTTCAGTAGTTTTGCCGTGAAGAAAAGACAGACACACAGACAGAGTTATTTCGCATTTATAATTTTAGTTTGGAAATCGCAAAAGTTTATATGGATGGATGTTTGTCACATCAAAACAACTGAAAGGTTTACTTCGATGAAAATTGGCACAGAGATATACTATAGAATAATAAATAGGATTTTCATCAAGCCGCTGTCAGAAGCTAGTAAAATAATAAAAGCCTTGAGAAATGGAAATCCTTAAGCAGCTAACTAAATCATTGTTCAAACATAGCTCATTAATCAATAATTTATTACTTTTATAAATATAATAAATAATTGCAACTCAATGATGTATGGCTAATTGTTATTTTTTACAGTAGAAAATAAATATATATAATGTTAGTCGATATATTATTTTTAAGTAAGTAATCGGAATATTGATTTCCTGTGTGTGTATATTTTTAAAATTGTTTACTCACTACTAGAATTTTCTTTTGTGTCTTGGGTGCGTTTACTAATATATAATTTCACATACACATCATACCCTGACCTAGAACAAGAATTTGTTGATCACAAAAAGAGTTGTTCCGTGAACCCGCGACACATTGCGCGACCGCGCCATCCGTGCATCAATAAAAATTGAAAACATTAGTTTACATTTTTCATGTGGACGCTGTCAGATGTCAAATGTGACTGACAATTAAATTTTTCCCGATCTTCCGAATCTTGAGATGCGATTGATGACGATTATTTGAATACGGCTTGAACAATGATGTTCACTATTTCGCATAATTTAATTAAACTGTGAACAAGAATTGAGACTTTATTTAAAGCTACTAAAATAAAATTCAACTTATTTTTCATACAATATCATGTAAGTACATAACTACTAAATACTTTACATAATACGGCCGTCCCACGGACACATAGTAACGCCTACAATCGAGGGTCGAGCCTACTGAACCATAAATTTTTATGACCTCCTTCCGAGAACCGCGTGCGGACCCCAAATTACGGGAATTATGGAGATATACACATGGGTAGGTATACGCTGCTCTATCTATAACTACGTAGATATAACTCTATGGTTTCATATAAGAGATTCAGAAGCAGATACCTTGATGTAATAAAAAACTAAAGTACCTACTATGTATATCCGACAAATAGGTACATATTATAGGTATAATACAATAAGGTAGTTTCCAACTAGTCAAATTCAATACTTTTTATAATAACTATCGTGAGACATACAATTATAATAAGAGTCTTAGATAATAAAGTTCTGATATACATACCACTTACGAGCTAACACATAGACATACTTACTAAATTAACTAAAAATCGCGGGTTACTCACGTGTATATATATTGAGAAAAGCTCTACTAGTTTCGAACCACAGAGGGGTTCTTCCTCATGAGCAGCGTGCGCGGCCGCTGTTACACACTCGTTACTTTTATCGAAATGTCCAAAACGATATGTCATAGTATTTTTGAGTCGAATAGTAAAGTCATTTGTCAAAAATTCTCTAATACCATCGAATATTTGACTGCATATTTAGCGCGGTAGCTGGGCAACTGGTTGCCACGCAACGAGTCACAGTTTCGATTCCCGCACGGAACAGTTCTTTGTATGATCCACAAATTAAGTTGTTAAATATAGGAAAGTTTATGTAATTTTATTTTATAATTAGTATGTAAGGTTTCTTTGTATTGTTTTTGATTTTATGTATTTCTTTATAATGTTACTACACTATTGTATTAGGAAACTCCTGTGATAATAGTTGTATGTTGGTGATAAATAAATAAATAAATAAATTGTTGTACCAGGTCGGGGTGTGGTGCGCATGCGAAATTGTTTGTTTGTAAACGCACAAACGACACAGGAGAAAATCCTAAGGTGAAGCAACGTTTAACAAATTTATCAACAGATTGATGAACAAAAGTATAGCCAATTTTCATATTATGTTGCATTCAAAACCTAACTTAGGAAACTACCTAATTTGATATCTCCCATAGATAATTGGTTAAAACTAAATGCCTATATTTCTTTTTTACAGCTTAAATCCTAACAAACCTATAATAAACAGTCACCGACTGTTTTTACATCCACACTGAATCGACATTCTCTTTTAATAGCAGTGCAATTTACACTGCAATGTTGGTAAACATTTTATAGAAGTCATTTAGATTAAGGTTTATATTCCAAATAAAGCCCTAGAAAATAAAGGGAAATACCTATGTTTTTTTCGTCCTAGATTGGCAAACTATGTAGCAGATGGATGACCTGGTAAGCAATCAGCGCCGGCTATGGGCAATCGTAATACGTGCGGCGACGGACTCTTGTGGGTTGATAAGGATTTACGGAGAGGCGATTTGAAGATAGGGGATGGGCGGAGGATAACCTCACTCACATAGCGAAACACAACGTAAGAGTTGCTTCACGCCGGTTTTCAGTGAGGCCGTGGTATCACTCCGGTCGGGCGCCCGATTCGTGCCGAAGCATGGCTCTCCCACACTACGAAGATCGTGTCAGAAGCGTGTTATTAAAATGGTCTACGTCCAGCTTCCTGTGTTGTGGCCTTCTTGGGGATGTCGTAATGGCCAGTAAGAGTGGATGATACAACAGTTTTCTCTGAAAAACTTGAACCTTTTAAACTGTGACCTCCAACTACAAAACAAAGCTCCATAAGACGGATTTGAGTATATTTTCCAATCTTCCTAAGTAATCGTAAGACGGGAAATTATTTCATAAAACAATAGTCATATAACCAAGCCCGAGTCACTCTGCGATAAGACAGTCGACAAGCTTATGACGTTCGGCGCTTTGATTGGCTAGCTCCAATTTCACCAACCAATCAGAGGGCTGAACGCAGTGACGTTTCGATTAACGCAAACGAAATTCACACTAAACATTCTAGTTATAGACTTTTTGTGAGTATATTAATACCAGTATTTGTTCTGGTGGGTTTTTATACCTAAGACTGGTCGTTTCAACGAAATGTCCTAAACAAATAGAGTTATACGTTTCAGCTATACGTTCAATTTCGCGAACCAATCAAAGTATGTTCTTTACTAAAAAGTCACGCGTACTCTAGTCGTAAACCAAGTCAGTTTACTACCATCGGATTCTAAAACGAGGCTGGTTTTTAAAGGTTTTAAAAGGAAAACTTCTTTTATAGCCCAGTGCAGTAAATGTGTTTTACGAGCGCGGGTGGTTGGGTAATTAATAAGTTTTAATTGGTTATTCAGTCGAGAGATGGCGTTAGTTTGTTCGTTCGATTTAAGTGTAGCCTTCCTCGAGTTGGAGATTTGGTGACAGATCTATTGATAAAGTTAAGTGTTTGTTTTAAAGTTTTAGTGGAGGTGATTGATTAGAATTGGGGATTAAAATTGAGTTGAGTAATTTGAAGCGAAGTGCGCTCTTAAAAGATTCAGCTTTATCGTTGTCGAGTTGGAATGTTACGAGGTTATGGCGTTTGGACCTTTTTTGGTGGGAACTTTATTAATTGTGTTATTGATTACTGAATTTAACAAATTGTAGGTAATAGTGTCTTTTGAACCTTAGTGATTTTGCAAGTTAAATATGATATACTTACATTTAACAAAAGCTTTTAAAAATATTCTAACTTTTTTTATGATATCAACCTTAACTACAACACAACTAACCCCGTAAAACACTAACACAAAAAACAACCCACCGTACTAGTAGCATAAAAATGTAGAGATATAACGTCATTTATTTAAATAATAACAAGGTCCTTAACATAACATAAAGCACATAAAATAATAGTTTAATTAGTTCACAAAACACCGAAATTCCCCAATAAGCCATCTGAAGCGTATTATGACGTCGCGGGCATAACGTTTTACGAGTGTTGCCCGCTGCATGACGTTGGCTGAACGGTGTTGCCAGTAAGTTATGGCCAGTTAAAATGCTCATAGCTGCGAAAACGTTGTGTTGTAGATGGTAACACTTGAAGGAATGGTGCTTTTAGTCGGTTGCGATGTAACGTGTTTGGGATCGGTAGTTTTATTTGTCTTTGTTATTATTTTCTTTTTTTATGTGATAGGACAGCAAACGACCAAACGAAATACTAGACGGTAATCAGCACCACCCATGGAGTCCCGCAACAACAGAGGATCTACGAGTGCGTTGACGACCTTTTGGAGACTTTGGAATTAGGGGAGGAAACGGATTGGGCCTCCGGTAACACAAATCTGTGGTTGTTTCACGCCGGTTTTCTGCAAGGCCGTGGCACCACTCGGGTCGAGCCGACCCATTCATGCTGAAGCATGACTCTCTCAAACTTAAATTGAATTCTTATGTGTGAATACCAAAGAAACAACCGTATACGTTACCGGTATAGCTCGTAAAATCTACAAAGCGAAGTGGCAATGGGCAGGCTACATTGCTCGATCGATGGGTCCGAAGAGTACTTGAGTGGCGACTGGCGACCACGGACAGGGAAAGTAGCGTGGTCTGAGGTCTCGCTAGGTGGACCGATGACATCGTCAGAGTCGCGGGGAGCTAATGGAGGAGGTGGTGAGTTGTCGATTGACGTGGAGGACTAAGGGGGAGGCCTTTGTTTTTGTTCAGCAGTGAACGTCTACCGACTGATGAGGAAATTGAATTTGAATTGTAAGGTAAAAAGAATTATGGTTTCGAGAGTCTGGTTGACGAATGGACTGTCTATAGAAGATCAGTCGAGAAGAAGAAGCAGAATATCAGAAGCTACGCAGATATATGACAATGGAATCATTCTTCGTATTGCCTGAGACTTAATAAGTCCCACAGAGATTGGCTGAAAAGAGGTTGTCCATTTATATCTACCACTAGCGGCCCGCCCCCGCTTCGCACGGGTCCAACTATCTCGCTATTAAAGGGCCACTTTTTGCCAATCTTCCCCTCTATTTTTCTAATATTTTCTTTGTTATGAACCATATCTTGGCAATAACAAACACAACAAAAAAAAAGAATTAGCAAAATTGGTTCAGGCGTGGTTGAGTTATGCGCTTGACAACATATTTTGCGATCCATTTTTATAAATAAATATAAGCCACTTTTATTTTCTTTTCGGGGCGAGAGCGAGTGTCAGACTATTAGGTACTGACTAAAAACCACCCCATTCCTTCTCCTCCTCCAGGTCGTGACTGCTGTACCTTATTGCGCTTGCCACGTAACCCTGCAAACCCTGGCTAACGATTAGCCACCTTGGGCATGTATGCAGTAAAATGACCATATAACGCGATGTATTGTAATTACATCGCGTTATATGGTCATTTTACTTCAGTATCTCAGTTGACATGTAAAAAAGAAAGCGCAATGAAACTTAAATGAAAAAAAAAATGATACTACAAAAATTACGTAGCGAACCAAATCTTAACCATACGTTATTTTTTGTCAAGTTTATAAAAATTATAGTACATTCACTTAAAATAAGTGAATGGGTATCTACCTACCTACAAACATACCGACTGTTGAGTTAAAATTATTCAACGCCCAATAATCAAAGCTTACGTGACTGCATTCAATGTTGCAATTTGGTCACGGAGTATGAAGCGAATGGAGTGCCTACTCAACTTTAAGTTTTCATCGAATTGCAAAAATTTGGTGTCGAAAAAAGACTACAGTGAGAGAACACACGACACTGTTGCTGAAGTTGGAACACTATGGCATTCAAGGGGTATCTCTCAATTTATTAAAATCATACCTGCAGGATAGGCAGTTCAAAGTACAAGTAAATAAAGTGAACTCCCAGGGTACTAGCATATCTATGGGCGTACCACAGGGCTCAATATTAGGTCCTTTCCTGTTTTTAGTGTACATAAATGATTTACCTCATTTATTTCAACGTGAACCGGGAATGGTATTATTTGCTGATGACACATCGTTGATTTTTAAAATAAATAGACGGACAGATAATTATGACGACGTAAATAATGCTATAACGAAGGTTCATAATTGGTTTACAATTAATAATTTAGTCCTAAACGACAAAAAGACTAAATGTATACGATTCAGTTTGCCAAATGTTAAAAGTACCGAATGTGACATATTATTAAACGGTAATAAATTGGAATTTGTAAAACAAACTACTTTTCTGGGTATAACCATAGATGACAAACTACAATGGGGGCCCCATATCACATCTCTGGCAGGACGGTTGAGCTCTGCAGCATTTGCTGTCTGGAAGATCCGACAGCTAACAGATGTGGACACTGCAAGACTGGTGTACTTCAGCTACTTTCATAGCATTATGTCGTATGGCATCTTGTTGTGGGGACAGGCTGCTGACATTGAGTCTATCTTTGTCTTGCAAAAGCGTGCCATCAGAGCTATTTACAATCTAAGGCGTCGTGAGTCTCTTAGAGAAAAGTTTAGAGAGATCAATATTATGACCGTGCCATGTCAGTTTATTTATGAAAACATTATGTATGTTAGGAAAAACTTAAAAATATTCGATAAGGTGTCAGATAGACATAATTATCAAACTAGACATAGAGATAGATTATGTCAGCCATTATTTAGATTGGCAAAGGTACATAAGTCGTTCATGGGATTCTGTGTTAAATGTTATAACAAAATCCCAGGCGAAATACAACAATTAAATGAAAGAAATTTTAAATTATGTGTAAAGAAAACTTTATGTAGAAAAGCATACTACACACTGAATGATTACATTGTAGATAAAGATGCTTGGAGACATGCTGGTCCTGCTCCACAGGATAGCAAACGTACACCAAAATAAATAACGTTCCAATGGATTTTGCTTGAACGGGACTTCTTCATTTTAGTGAAATTGCATTATATTGTATAACTATAACTTGATAAATTTGTAAATGTGAGTGCCCTGTAACCTATTATAATTGGTTAGACTAGCAGAATGTCGGTCCTTATAACAGCTTGGAGTTGTCATGCTCACTGAAAGGTCACACTGGCGGTGGCATGGGCACTGGATCGCTTAATTCCCTATAATATGGTTGAGTTGGGCGATGCTGGTGTACGTGTCATGCTCGTGAACGAGCGCCGTCAGTTGGGACTGGTCAGCTCCAGACTGTCTATTGTCCTTAGGGTTACTTTATTTTTATATTTGAATAAATATTAGTGTTACACTGTTCTCACATAATTGAACCAACTGTTTGTAAAAGGAATCTGTATGTGAAACTGATTTAAAAAGAGTAACCATGGAGTTTCTTGCTCGTTCTTCTCCATCGGAATCTACACTTTGGAACGAGCAAATAGCTTCACTAAGAGGACTGACCGACAGACTGACACTATTTTTTTATTTTATATTTTGTTTGACGTTCAAAAGTGCCTGTAAAGGTCTAATTGGAATAAATGATTTTTGACTTTGACTTTGACTTTAGAAATTTTCAAAATGTATAGTTAAGTTCATGTAACTTTATTGGTCACTTTATAATTTATTTCGTACAGAAAGTTGGAACAAGACCAGACATTTTAACATGAATCTACAGTATCAGTAGGTATTAAATCGTCTATGAAATAATTGGTAAATTGCTGACCAGTTTTAATTAAACTGTTCTATTCTAATATGTCACCTCTTATTTCACACTTTTTTACGTACTCCACGCCTGTAATAATATACTCCGTGGCTTTTTTGGAAGATTAACAAAATGGCCGAATATGTTCCCATAAATTATTTCGGTACTTTTTTGTCTTAATGACGGACGCCTACCGTTATTGATCTGAATGAAAGGAAGGACGTTACACCAAGTAAAACCGGTTCAAAATTTAATTAATATTGTCATTGCAAAATTAATTTTTCGTCTGTTATTTCAAGTAAATTGAGCTATTTTTTCTATCATATAAGACTTTTTCTTTCTTTTGCACACTTAAGTTTTTTGGCGGCTATCATATAATATATCCCTCCTAGTCTCAGTAAGTATCAACAACGTGTAAGTTAACATTAAAGTATGTTTATGTTCTCTGACTCAAAAACTTCTACACAAGTTTCGATGAAATTTTGCTAACTTTGATAGATTGAAAATGTGTTAAGTCTTTATTTTTGGCAAAAGCTTTTAATTTTCCGTAGCTAGTCTATTGGAAAAAATTCTAATGAGAATATTTCGTTAAACTTGCAAGTACACGTTATCCTTTATAAATAAACGATAAAGCACCAATTAAGTTATTAACGCCATATAAGGAAGAAAGTCAAAAGCCATGCATCGGCCAAAATTTTGGGCATGTTGTGGTTTGACAAATAAGCAGTCATTATTACAATAAAGAATAATTTCACGTTTCTTTTTTTATTTTAAAAGTTCTTTTTACACGAAAATGATTATTATTTATTTAAAAAACCACAAAGAGGATGTACTGTACATGTTTTTTTTTTAAAAATAGTGCGATGACTTTAATAAACATGGCACTTTATGGCCATTTTTTAACGTAGGACGAATCAAAGATATCGTGGGACATTCTGCGTGGTGTCAGCAATGGTGGGATAATAACATATCACCATCTACTAAGTATAAGTCGTGGTCTCCCGAAGGCCCAACTCCTCATGCATGAGAAGCGGAAGCTTCTAAGTCAAAGGCACATCCTTTATTTCAAATAAACTCCCATAGGCACTTTTGAACGCCAAACAAATAACAAAAAGTTTGTGTGTTCCCTAATAAAGCTTTTTGGTCGTTCCTAAGTGTAGATTTCAATGGAGAAGAACGAGCAAGAAACTCCATGGTTACTCTTTTTAAATCAATTTCACAATTCATTTTAGATCATTCTATCGAGGTAGGTTCGGCGAGTTCATCTACGAGGTGAGTTCGCAACCTGGCAAGTACCAATGTCACTTTTTTCGAGTCAAATGTAAATTCATTTAGACACAGGTTTTAAAGGTTAAAACCGCGTAGTACCTAGTATGTGTCAATTTAAAAAAAACAGTAATAACAAAACTAGATAAAAAGACCTGAACAGATGGATAACAGTGTCATATAGTCCAGGAAATTCGATCACAAATTGTACGAACTACAATATAATGTGGCTTTATTTGACCACGACACCACGACCACAGACCTAAAAACTTTACAGATACAAGTAACGTTTATGACGTGTATCCTTTGGTATTACCACTCTAATTGGCAACGACAAAACGAGTATTTATTTAAGAGAAAAAAAATTGCGAAATCGTTCCTAGGTCATAAAGTTTTATAGATCTGACGTTTCATTGGCGGGGGATATTCTCTTTGTTACGGTCCAATGTCTATAAATAAAATGTTTATTTGTCTTGATTGATGTTGTACGTGCCTATTTTTGTTTAATATTAGTTTTTGAGATAAGAAAATTAAAACTTATTTGAATGCTAGCAATAATGTAGGGATAATGTTGCATCACTTTAAAATGTATATTTATTTTTCTTTTGATGTTTATAATTATATTAAAAATATTTGGGTATATTAATTTAAGTTTAGCTAACATGAAGAATTGTAGGTAGGTATTTTGTAATAGAAGTGTTAGTAGAAACACTATCTAACACAAAGTTTCATTCGCACGACGGAAGAACCGCAGAGGTTTTAAACCGCGTAATTTTGTGAAACAGACACCCAAATATAAGCAGCCGCTTATACGATTTCGTCCTGCACCAAATTCATAATTCAGTCAAATGTTACGCGGTTCGAAACCGCCGCGATTCCGCCTTAGTCGTCTCAATCTCAGGATAGTATAACCTTTAAGTAACATTTTGCAAACAGCAACTTAATCTAAAAGCACATTCATAAATCAAATTAAGAAAAATAAGTAGTTTACAAATTGACTGCAAACATATAGAACTCAATATGTAGATAATTTCAAGTAGGTAGAACATAAAACATTGGTTCCCCCACGACTCACCAACTCGGAAAAGATGTAAAACCTTCCGACTACCGTCCGAAGGTCCGGAGGAGGCGACGCAGAAAGCAACGTAAAGATTTCAATAGGCACATCTGTCAGGACAAGATAAATTGCGTATTTCATACATAAGAGTTAACGTTGCCGCGGACATAACAACACATTTACCATAAACTAGTGGATCGTAAAATTGCACATATGTTTACCGGAGCGAGGTGCAGCGCCTTAAAAGCATTGGTAATATAACAAAACGTCTGAACCCAAATTGCCCATAAAAGTCCGACGGCGTTTTCTAACTAAAGCTATGAAACTGAAACGTCGGTGGAATTTACAATGGCCGACTTCGTCTACAAACGTTTATGACGTACACCTTACTTTAATTAAAGTGCCTCAAGTTGAACGCGGACCGTTTGCATCCACCTATATTTTGAGTAAAAGCGTTTAGATACTCGGTAGTGTCGACTTTGATAGGGTACTTCAAAATTTGTTACTGTTACTTCATTTCTATGAAGTATGTAAAAGCTAATATTCGGAATAAGGCAAAACAGAATGAGTTAAAAGACAAAATGAATCCTAGATCTCTTAACCCTTCACAGAAAGAATAGTCTATATATATTATATGTACACTACAATAATTCTAAGCTTCTTTTCTCTTGACTTTCTATCTATTGACAATCAAATTACAATGTGTTTTACACATATTCCTTTAAATATCTTACAAAATTGTAATTACATATAGGTACACCTTAATGCATTTACTGTATAAAGTTGTCGTGTCGTATATCTAGAATCCTGTTTCTAGATTCAGGAAGTCGGGAAGCGATATAATAGGTTCGCGTTACGATGTTCGTTGTAAAAACCTTATAACCGAATACTCCCATTTTTATAGCCACGAATATATTTACGGGAATACGTAAGCTATACGCTTTCAGAAATTGCACGTAAATTCTGCCACTGCAGCATTTTTCATTGCCCTCGACGTAAGTAACCAATCTAAGATATTGTTGAGTTTAAAACTTTTTATAACGAACGAAATATATTTTCTATATTCGATTGTAGTGGACAAAATAAGGAAAACCGAACTAAAATGGATAAAGCCTTAAATAATTTATCCAGAAGCAGATGAACTTAATCTATATACGGAAAGACCTAGATATCCTTTCAGCTCTTCAATCCACGAGACGCAATAAAAATATGCGATGCTTCCCAAGAAGCATAAAACTTGCAACGACAATGAATTCTTGAAAAAGATAATAGTGTTCTAGCGTCATCTCTTTTTAACTGCCTCAGTGGGAACGGGACAAAGGACGGGGACAATAAAAGTTTAGATAGGAACTGTAGAATCTGGATTCTGGCGTATCGGGCTTACGTTGGTTTATAGCCGGCTGCCGTTGCCCGTAGCCTGTATTCCGTAGCCTGTATCGTCTTAGTTTTATGGCGAAGTTTTAAAATTTTTAGTGAATTTTATTGTATTATACCCTTTTATGGCGTAGGTCAGTTACGTCCCGCGATAACGCTACTAAATGCAAATATAGACGCTTGTTAATATTTTACGGTTTCACGTTAATGGTTTTGATTTTTGTTTGCGGAGTGGTTATGTATAATGTTTTATGTAATTGACGTGTATTTTTTCAATTAATATCTTAGTTCACTGATTCTTTTGTGACTGTAAATTGGTTACAATATAACCCTTTTTTTAGGGGAAAATCATCAAGCGACTTCTCCCGCCCAAGAGGGAGTGTCAGACCAGACAATACTTTATTGCGCTTAACCCGCTACCCTGGCTAATCACCCCATATTGTTAAAGTAAAGGTATTATCAATAGCTACATACATTTGATACACACTTCAATTATTTTCTGACAAGTCACTTGTTATCAAGTCCTAAAGTAAACAAGCACTCTAGGTTAGTCACAAACTCTCTAGAACTACAATTTCGACAATAGAACCACAAAATTGATTGTTTTCCAAAACGCTGGTCTATTTGTGGTCGACACCCTTCCAAACTTGAAACCGCAGACACTTCACACACAAAATGTTCCCCGAAACTCCAGGACGAACAAATCCGAACCATACACGAACGTAACAAGGTTTTAATTGAGTTAGCCGATACGATATAGATTGCCGAAAAGTTACGGAAAGTTCCGAGGACGGCCGAAGGAAACCGCAGTTTGTTCGAATATAAATTATTGCAAACAACTGTTGCTGTTGTTTAGAAACTAAACTGTTAACTACTTGACAAGTTTGTTTGTCTAAAATATAGATGGCGCTTACCATAATTTTGAAAATTTGTCACAATTTACGTACTTAATAGTTTTTTGATGGCAAACGAACAGACGGATTACCTGACAAGAACAGAGGAGTTATGATTGCGTAGCTGGCATTTTATGGATTAGGGTTCCGGAGATTTGGGGATTGGGGAGAAGAAGGATTGGGCTTCCGGTAAAAGTAAAAAATCATTTATTCCAATTAGACCTTTACAGGCACTTTTGAACGTCACACAAAATTTCGAAGATATAGTGTCAGTCTGTCGGTCAGTCCTCTTAGTGAAGCTATTTGCTCGTTCCAAAGTGTAGATTCCGATGGAGAAGAACGAGCAAGAAACTCCATGGTTACTCTTTTTAAATCAGTTTCACATACAGATTCCTTTTACAGACAGTTGGGTAACCTTATTCACTGGGCGAACCACAAAGCTGTGGTTGTTTCACGGCGGTTTTCTGCAGTCTAAGGTTCAATCCTTCCTCACACCCCATCCCTCCCAAATACTTTAGGGATTCCCTAAAACACCTTATACGACCTAAAAAACTGGCAACTGTTGCGGGAGTCCATGGGTGCCAACTGCTTACCATCAGGTAATGACTCGACTCGTTAAGCTATGTATTGGAAACTTCTTCTTCTTCTTTCTATCATAGAATTAAAAGAACCATTAATTCTGGTAATGACGTATGTTTTCAGTTGAAGTTTTTAAAGTGACTTAATGTATAATTAAGCGTAAAGACATTAAATGAACGTCCAAATAATTAATTTGCTACTGACACACCGACACCCTTTTCAAAACTACACACAGATGTATAGAGAATGGATGTGGCAAAGACATATTTAAAAACCAACGCCCTTTCTAGAATCAAGAATTAAAACGACATTTGTTTTTAAAAGACAATAATGATAATCATCTTATCCTTATAATCCTATTACTAAATACATATAGAAATTGCCAAAAGTTTGTGACGTTATACTCTGTCACTCTTTCACGTAAAAAATGTTTAACGGACCTGGAATATATTTGACTACTTGTAAAGAAAATAATGTCATTATACATATCATAAATACGAAAATTACGAAGTTTGGATGTTTGTCCCTCAATCACGCCGAAATTATTGGACAGATCCGGATGAAATTTGGCACAGACATAGGAAACACTCCGCCGCGGGCGGAGGCTAATACAATATATTATACATATATACGCAACTGACAAGACATCACAACTCCTACAACAAAATTCAAAGAAAACTAATTTCAATTTTGACAGTTCGAAGTATGACATGTGTCACAAGTGATTTCCAGTTTCTGTACATCGAGGTACAATGTCTGCAACACTAATGGACAGTTAGGGACAGTCCGCAGACCGGACAGAGAACCAAATGAGATGGTCACACGTGATTGAACTTTTAATTGTCCAGTTAAAACTATCAAACGCAGATCTGCTTGGTAATTACATTGTGCAGCAGAGGGTCTATTATTAGGAAAGTTTTGTTTTTTAAGGGAATGCTTAGATAGTTTAGGTGTAAGGACAGTTGGTCGAGCAAAGTGATCTATACTAATGCAACTGTGAAGGAAACGTGATGGGTAGAAAAATAATAGGAATAACTTAGGATTCGTGAGTTAGTTGTTACCTATAATATAAAAATGAAACTATAAATGTGTTGGTAAGCGCATAACTCAAACACGCCAGGACCAATTTCGCCAATTATTATTTTGTTGTTTTGTACCTAATGGTCAGGAGAAAGTTCTTACAAAATTTTGATAAAAAAATTGGGAAACCGCAACCGGATACCCGTGCAGTGAAAAACGCGCCGGGACAAAAAAACAAATTGGATGTCAACTGTTTTGATTTTTGTGAAAAAATCGTATAAAATTTTCAATCTGTTTTAAGTGTACATTTCTTTACAAATATCCTTTAACAAAACCAACAAAAAATGATATCAAGGCGCTTAAAGAACTAAGTGTCATAAAATGGTCGTAAAAAAACCGAACCAAGGACCAACAGTCAATCAAGAAAGTGAAGTGCAAAAACCACCCTTAACATTAAGAGAATAAAGAAGCTGTCAATCTTCTAGAGTTTATAGAATTTCTCAGAATACCTATATTCCTTCGCCTGTTGGCATAAAATTAGTCACACAGCAAAATAAGCAATGAAAATTGTTTAAGCTCTCGGCTATACACGATCTAGTCGTAAAATTTTATCTCCGTCACTTTCGCACTAAAGCGATAATTGTTATGAGTGAGTGAGAGGTGTGTAGTCTGGCAACATTGTAACCAAATGTCGATACCGGAATAAGAGATGGCAATGTGCATTTTAATACGAATTATATGGTGGTGTTAGGGTTGCCAGCGAATCGTTAAAAATTCTAATTTAGCGATGAAGGTCGCTTTTTATTTCACATTTTGAGGATCCATAATTTTATTCTAATGTAGTTTTAAACTTCTAAAGTATGTATAATTTTGTTCGTCCGCATGAGTTGTAAAATATTCTTATTTAGAATTATTACAATGGTTACTTGCACACCAGGTGGCGCACTTATCGAATAAGATCCATGTAGTGTTTACAGTTGTCAACTGATTAGATACTTAAAAATGAGACATGAGACGCTGTATTTCTGGTTTAAGTATATCCATAGGTATTATTTAATATAAAAGATTAGCTTACTAATCTTTGAGAACAATTATATAAAAAAAAAAGTAGACCTATACCATAGTAAAAAAAATCCGTGAAAAAAAAAGTTCTTCACATTATTTTTTTCAGAAAAAAAATCAAGCTGTGCTGTTCGATATATTATTAAACCGTTAAAACCCGAAAAACCGTACAAAAACCGTTCTAAAATCAAAATCTCGGGATCGGCCGCTACCCAATCTTTAAGCAATTCTTATTAGATAGACTGAGTTACAGACAGTTAGCCATTTTAAATCAGGAACAAAACGAGAAAGCAATTACTACTTATCATTAATTTCTTACTTATTTGATCTTGTGACAAAAGGCTCCTTATACGATTGCCGTGTCTCCGGAATTTTAGATCTTTATCGGTAATGCGTGCGGTATCCTTAGTCGTCTAAAATTAATACAAACAGCAAAGAATCAAATAGCAAATCCGCCGACGAAATCAACGATAGATGATATCACCAAATTTAAGTTTTGGTTTAAAAAAAATCAACTAAGTATTTGTAAAAGAACGTTTGGAATTTTATCCGTAGTTTCAAATTAATTTTGTAGAAAATTAATAAATCATACGCATTGCTATTGGTGACAACCCCAGAACAAGACACGAGTTTAAAATTAAATGTACAATTTGTACAATAATAAAATTTACTTACATTAAGATATTTTGTTTCATACTTGAGATAAGTTATGTGATAAGTACTGTTTGCCGGTCATTTTATTAGTATTTAAATTTAAAAGATATTAAAAATCTTCTTATAGACAAACAAACAAAGGTACACTTTTATTTTATGAGATTTGGTTCTTCAAAATTTATGTCTGGAATTTAATAATAAAATTATTCAAATTTCGAACGTTAGTCAAAACACATTTGAAGTTTGAGAGTTAAAAATTTAAAACGTGTTCGAAATACTTACCTACCAAAAATATTTATTAAAAAAACATAATAATATAATAATATTCAAATACAAAATGTGTTGCTTCCTACGGAGATGAAAGAGCAAGAAACTCCATGGTTACTCTTTTCGAATAAACTACAAGTTGGTTTCATTATTTGAGTATAATTAATCCTAATACTCATATTCAGCTAAGGTTCCCGAACAAGTATAACCTTAATAATATTTATGAATGGTTAAGAATGAATTCTTATTCGTTAGTAATGTGATATTTTATGTAATCAATACAAAGATTCATTTCTATTACAACATTGCCCCCTTTCGTCGCCTGTGTAAATAAAAACTAGGTACAGATCGCAACTTACTCAATTATCTACCTAATAACTTAAAATATTTATTTTAGCTTTATTAATATAATTATATAACGATAAATAACCTACAATTACTACACATAATTGTTTAATATTTATACTTAAATGTTATTATTAAGTTTAAAATTATATTTTTATAAAATGAGGATATCCTCCAATATTACAAAGGTTTAAAAATAAAATAATAATATATAATTAACGTTATTTTAAGATATGATTAAGCGGTTAGCAAGTTGCACGCGATAACTATCCGGTTCCCATAATTATAAGTGTCTTTAAATAATAATATATGATTAATTTATATAATGTACTAGCGGCCCGCCTCTGTTTCGTATATTTGTATAACCACCTCCCTTACTATAGAAGGTTAGATAATCCCCAATTACCCCCTTTAATTTCCTAAAACTGATTTTACTATGAACCTTCCTCAAAATTAACAAACAAAACAATGGAGTATTACCAAAATTGGTACAGGCGCGTAACGCGCTTACCAACACGTTTTACGAACTATTTTTCATAGATCACGTGCCGTAATGGCTTGATTAATAATAAAATTTTGTAAGTAATATCAGCCTAACTCCAAGCCGACACTAGTGTCTTCTATCACTCACTTTATTATAGACCATAGTTCCGATACTTCGAGATTTAACGAAATAATATAAATGAACTTGTTCACATAAATACTGATTCTATCACAATTTATTTGAAATATAGATGTTGAGGTTATTTTATGATTGATGACAAATAGGCTAGGAAAGCTGTACCATTTCTTTTTCTGGCTAACGCTCGACTTCTCAGTGCGTAGATTGAGCTAATCACCTCTAAAAGTTCCTCACTAATTGCCATATAATTACTGTAGGTAATCGTAATCGTTTTTTTTGCGAAATTACTTTTTAATAGTTGGTTCAACTTAAGTTGTCCCTTATGAGATTATTTTTCATGTTAAATAAAGTGATACGAGTGCATACATGAGTGTCATGTATAGAGATATACAGTACGGCCGACGTATCTTGGCGAGTCTGAAGTTAGCCGTTTGTCTGCGCAATGGATCTTTTAGGAACAAAATTGTGTACTGCGCAGCTAGTCGGCTAACTTCAGACTCGTCAAAATAAATTGGCGGTATTGTACATGACACTTTCCAGATACCATGTTTTGCTCAACGGTTAAATTTTTTTCAAGAGACAGTAGTGCCAAATAACAATACACTTATTTCGCTGAATTGGGTCAAAAATTATTCCGCATAGGAATATGACATCGACCTAATTTCTTAGTACGCTCACAAAGCGAAATCGGTCTTCAAAGATTAAACTATGTATCAAAGTTTATCTAGGGACACACATTAAAAACGTCAGATTATTAATATGTTATAAAGTGCATTGATAAAATAGACTACACGTGTCCCGGGGTCAGACTAAATGTCACAACTTGCAAATGACTCTACTATCAAAATATATACGTATAGAAATTGTCATAATTTATACTATTTCAGTTTACAGAAACCCGGTGTGAAAATACCAGTATTGTGTTTCGCCGTATGAGTAAGGTTACCCGAGTTATACTTCATTGATCACTAAATCTTCGAAACACTAATCCCTAAAAAGATTGCAATTGATTGATGACTCCTTATGTGTTGCGGGCGTCCATGGGCGGCGCCAATTGCTTACCATCAGGTAATCCTTCTGCTTGTTTGCCGAACTATCAAATAAAAAACAAAAAAAAGATTGGTTTTATGAGAAAAGTAGAACATCGAGTTCAGTTACGTCTATGCGGCAAGGCGAAGGGAGGCCTATGTTCAGCAGTAGACGGAAAAAGGTTGATGATGAGGAAGTATAGTTTATTTAGTGTTACATTAGCGACCATACGTAATTATATCGATTAAAAATATCGCGACAAGTCATTTCTAGCTACGTCTTAAGCTTGGGAATGATAAAGTTACTAGCGCCCACTAAACTCCTAAATTCGCTCTTGTAAGAAAAAAAATACTGTAATTTTTTTCTGTGTGAAAGACTGCCTAAAATTTAATTAAAATTATTAGTCATGTTCCAAACGCAAGGAAAACTGTGACAAGATATAGTTTAAAACTTTTTAATAGCATCCAAAGATCAATGATATCATAGATTTAAAAAAATATTTAGCAAGGAGAATGTAATGGAAGAGTTAATATCGATAATCTGTCTCTAGATTGCCATGTACTCCTAGTTAAACGATTTCCTTAACATTCATTAAGTCATGTAGCAATTCATTTATTGTGAAAGTTCATGAATATACAACACTAAAATTGCTAGACGACATTTAAATAACTGTTAAGATTTATTTTATTATACAGTTACAATATCCATATAGATAATAATTGTAACTTTTCGTCGATATTTACCTATTATAACACCAAGTAGGTATCATTAATATCAGTCCGGTACCTAGTATCTATGGTTTTGGACTTCAAAATTTAAATGGAACTGCGTACGCCATCTTGCGGTAATTCGACCAACATGAGCCCAATGAAAAGTTAGAAGACAAAAACAACAGACTTTTTATTTATTATTCTTAAGAACTGTGCCTACTTTTTTGTAATAATCTTAGGGTAACGGTGAATAAAGTAATAAAGGCCTTGATAAACATTTCGAATGTGCCACATAGAATTTTATAATTCATTATTCGATTATACTTCTGCCTATACATGTTGTCCCGGAGCACAAAGTTTCGAAATTTTCTCACAACAATTTCACAATGCAATATTGTATTAGACCAGACCTACCGCAGTTAAAAATGTTTTAGTTTTATTTATATTTCTAACGCATAGGGACATAGGGGATACGGGTAATCTGTTTTGCGGTTAAAAAACCAACCAACATCGAATTATAATCGGCTGCAAAGTTGCTAAGCCGTTTTCTATTGGTTGTTGCGTACTTCAAAATATTTATCACCGACGAAACGTAATTGAAAACGAACTTGTAAGTTTTTAATGTGACGTAGAGCATTTTCCCGCGTAAACGTGTGTTGAAACAGCTTTTGTAGTAAAGTTAAAATGTTAGGTATTGTCTATGAGTTATGATTTTAGGATATTTTATGAAGAGTTTAGATTTTCTTAAAGTAGGGTATTACTTACTGTTGGAAACGGAAAATTTTAACAAATTCCGAAGTCATCAAAAAGTTTACTGTTTGTTAGGAAATCTTAAAAATAGTAATATTCTTAAATAGGTCTTAGTCTTAAATCTAATTAAGTCTGCTTTCGATATAAAATATTATTATAACCTACAGTAAAACGTTAACTTTATTATTAGCAATATTGTAAGTTGTAACTGTATCGAAACGCGCCTATTTCCACATTTCCTTTATTTGCATAAGGCAATATTCTATGGCAGCAACTTTGCTCAAGCTACCGAATAAAACAATTTATTTACCAATGCACAGCGCATTTTATAGATGGCAACTCACCGCTAACAAGTACTAAACAGCAGATAGTATAACATAATTGCAAAACTTTTATTGTTATTTCTTAGTATTCATAAATAAATACACATTCTGCCTACACGCAACGCATTACCTTTCTTGGCCCCTTTTACAGCATACGTCATTAAGGAATTCCATTTTACATTTTTACAATCCATAATTGTAGATTATAAAACTGTAAGCGGGTTATGGCGGGCTCCGGCGAGCAATGGCGGCCGCGCAAATAGTTGCCAGTCTAAGTCTAATTTTCAAACGATATTTCATAAATATTAGTAGTCTGGTTGTGAGTTGCCAGACGCTAATATCATATTTTGTTTTACAATTTGTTCCAATTAGTTCACTTTAAAAGTAATATAGGTGTAGTTTTGATTTTATTTTGTTATTTAATTATTTTACTTCATTCCTTTACAATAATTTATGAAAAGTTTTTAGGTACGTTCATTGATATTATTTAGTGTGCATTATTTTATTCCAGTACTACTTACAAATGATATGCAGAAACATATCTTCAATTATCTTAATCATTCAGAAACGCAGAATATTTTTATATACGTCCTTTTTTTATTAGGGGTAACCTTCAAAGTATCATCATGCCTGGCAAGTTGCTCCACAGATTATATATACATTGTAAATCAACTAACAAGGAGCACACATAAATAAAATACAAGTTACCTAAGTTGCAGGAAATAAAATACAAGTTACCTAAGTTGCAATTAAAAACCTACACCGTGCATAAATATGAATCACAGTGTGTAGTTAAATCGAGGGTCGTAAAGAAATCATGAAACTAAATGATATGAATGATGTGTCTACTGACTATACTTAAAGGAAATATGTCGTAAATAGTATTAGTTACCTATATAACATTAAGTAACAAAATGATATTTCTTCAAAGATGTATAAAGAATTTGCACTCTTTTTATCAATGCCATGAATTAATTTTTGATGCCTTAGAATAATTAAAAAGTAAGTTAAACATTTGAGTGACGAAGAAAACTGCTTTCCCTAAGATTTTTGTACCTATAGCTAGCTATGTCTTTTTATAAACTATGCATTCGAATTTCAAATAAGAACTGCTACATTAGTTGCAATCTAATAGGTCGAATTAGGCCCTCAACAATCCTAGAATGTAATTCCTTTCAAGATCTAACGCCCCAGCCGTTCTACCGCGATTTTTAGCGCAACACGGAAGAAAACCACAATGCGATCGCTTGTCCTAAGTTTCTTATTTTACAAGCAGCCAGGACCTACAAGACAATTGCTGATATCACGTGCTGCATAGTCAAACACTACAGGGTAACATATCTACGAATTTAACTCATCAAACTCCAAGCGAACGCCGGCGTTCGCGCACCTATTGTTCTTCTCTTGTGTCTCAAATTACCAGGATTCAAAGGTTAAAAAAATAAATATATTTTTTAATCCGACGTCAAAATTGGTATGATTTTGGTTGATGTAAGAATACAAATAATTTTTTGTCAAAATGTAATTTTAACGTAAGGATATTTCTAGAGGATACTTCTATACCTACCATTACACTTGACTAGGAAACTATTTTTATAATACGTTTGTATTGATGATTATACCTATGTTATTTCAATTGTATGAAGTCACAACAGGGATATTCTGCTATTAAATTTTGGTGTCTGGTATAGACTGCCATCTTCTTCGACCACGCGTATAAGTGCGGGTGGCAAATACGCTCTTAAAAGTTAAAGCGGAAACATATTACTGTTTCGCACACGAAGCGTATAGTTTTCATACATTCACTATGGTTAGACCGTGGGTGAGACACACACATGCGTGTCGTGGCGTATAATATCGCGAGTTGTCAAATTTAAAAAACCAACGACGTTCTCTCCCAGCCCTGCATGCCACGCAACACAAGTGTGATTCTATCTTCAATCAGACATATACATATATTCTTCATAAGACCACCTTTGTCACAAAAGGTTTACAGATAATTTTATATCTAAATAGACATGATAGTTAATATCTATCTCCTCATTAAATATTGAATAGGTAAGCAGGATTTAATCAAATTAGTCATGTTGCCTGATCGATAAATGGTTGTCGATACTGCTACTGCATAAGGAGCGCAGATATCGATATTTTAACTTAGAAATCTTTAGCTTCACAACGCACTGAGGAGCAAATTAAAGAAAAATAGAAATAGGCATCATAGGGATTCATATCAAATAAAATGTACCTAAACAATAATTTTATGACGACTTATTACAACGGCATAACATTTGAAATGCTACAAAATAACAGATTTACACGAATAAAGTAGGTAGTAGGTAAGTATTAGGTAACTTATAATAAATAACTCTTATACCTTTATCATTATAACGAAGTAAATAAACTTCATAGTTTTACATTGAACCCGCCAGTTTTAATGATCATAAAGTAATGTAAAAACTTAAAAGATGAAGGCAAGAAATATCATGCATTCCTCTGGTTTGTAAAAGCAATAAAATGTTAATACATTCCGTCGCATCGCAGATTGTCTTATTTCATAAATAGCATTTTATTTTATGTTTACGTTGTAACATAAAATTCTACTTATGAATATGAGCAGTAAACAAGTGCTTGGAACAAACGGATTGACACACACTAACGCTTTCAACTTGTAACACAAAGAAGACAAACACAACGTAATACATTTGTATACAATTGAAAAGCGTTTGTGCAATTCTTAAATAATAAAACAACTCAATAGACACTTGTAAAATAATTCAAATTTTATAATTTTGCTATGTCTATTGAATTGCTTATAACAATATACTGAATAAACTCACCGACACACCGGAGGTAGCCACAGAAAAGTCCGTTGTCGTTCGCAACACAGCATCGCACAGCAAGCGTCCACACAAAACACGGCACTTGTAAAACAAAGTATCATTCGCAAAATAACTTCATCGACGACGATAGTACACCACTTATATTATTAATTTCCGCCATTTTCCTACAAAAAATAAAATAATTCTAAATAAAATATCGACACTAACACAGCACCACGACGGCCGTTAAATTCGAATTTTATAATTGGAATGTCACTAAGGTTGCATTTCGAATTTCACCACCTTCGTCCGGTCACTGTAAAGTTGAAATCACGACTGGTTAGACTTTGTTAATACAGCTGATTCTGACTTAACCACTTTATCGTGTGCAACAATTTTGTTGTGTCACTTGTGTGTGTGGAACGTGTAAGGTGTTGACGAAACTCAAGTTGCAATGTAGCACAATGTATGGCTAAGAATTGTTGATTATGTTTTAGAATCCATCATAGTCTTGATGTTACGTCATGGTTGCTGTACGTATAAAATGTAAATGAAATCCGCCTGACGACTTGGGAAGAAAGAAATATCTATTTCAAGTAGTAATGAATTAACTTAAATTTACAATTACATCGCTCAATCACAAAGTTAAAGTATCTACCCTCACCTTATGTTACCGTCGGACTACAATACAAATACCCAATACAATAAACTAATTAATTACACAGTATTGCCAACCACAAATAAGTGTATCGGGCACAAATATCGGTAATTATATCGATAAAATTGCGGTGCTTCCGACATCTCTATACAGATATCGTAGGGCGACGGAAATGAGAGAGTGTGGCCATTAAAAGAGCGGAAAAGTCAAGTCTAAGTAAAGTTATTGAGTCATCAATATACTTGTGAAACTAGCAATATAGTTTCTTTCTATTTCAATGTAGTAATTTTATTAGCATAACACTATTCTGTAAAAGTTTATTTAAAAATAATGGGCATTGATTGTACATACTGCTAAACAAATTTTATAAAAGTTTCATTTTGAAGTAAATACATGTTTTTGTATTAAAAACTAATAACATTGTAGGAAGATATTTAGGAGCGTTTACGATATACGTTACCGAACTAATTAAGTACATTGTTTTGCGCTTTTAAACTTCTGAGAAGATTTTAATAAATGATTATTAACATTTAATACGCATTGTAGTACCGATATTATAAAATATTATTTTTTCTAGAAGTTATTTAGGTACTTATTTGCATATTTAACAACCAAATCTCAATTCTTAAGAAGATTAAACTTGACGTTTAAACTTAAGAATGGTTCATGTGTATATCAGTGTGTCGTTTTTGAAAATCGAATTTTGTTTAGGTAACCTATCTACACCATTTTACTTATAACATCTTTGATACTAACAATATACTTTTATAATCACAAGTATTGTTAGTATAACTTTTAACATTTAAAAAAATAATGCTTAAATAATTGTACGCCTTAAAACTTCGTCGAGTTTAGTGGCCGCAACAATAAAAATAAGTACCTTTGTCCTAATTAATTAAAGGCATCGGTTACTAAGAGCTAATTATAATTTTATAAGTAGGTACAATTAAAACAATTGAATTGAAAATTCGAATGATATTCTTAGGTTTCACACCGGTTACAATTATTATTGTTTTAATAATAAAATTATAATTCGAAGGTTTCTTTATCATTGGTGTCCGTTTTTTTTTTCTTGTTAATTATTACATAATAATAGTGCCTTTGTATTTATTAATAATTTGTAATAATTATTTTCCATCTGTTTATTAAGTAGCTACAAGTTTTGTACAAAGATTGATGTGTGACTTTTTCCTTTTAAAATTGAACTAGCTTAAAAATTTGATGTGTGATGTCATTTATGAACAGTGAGAACAGAACTGGTGCAAGATGAGAGCCCTGAGGAACTCCTGAATCTGCGTAGTATGGATAAGTCATATAGATTGCATTGTCACGAAATCAGCACGACTACTTGGATTCCTTAAGAGGAGTTCAAGAGGGTTTAAGCTGGTTAGAACAAAGATAATACTGTATAACGCCTTAGTTCGTAGTCATCTGGAATTTGCAAGCGTGGTGTGGAACCCGTTCTATGCTGTACAGTCACAGAGAGTTGAGAGTATTCAAAGGGCTTTCACAAAGCACCTAGCTTATACAACTGGCCAAATATCTCCTCGGTGTCCCTATGAACAATGTATGGAGTGTTACAAAATGGATTCTCTGCGTGACCGTCGTTTGATGTATGATCTTACGTTTCTCTTCAAATTGCTGAATAACAAATTAGATTGCATGAAACTTGTCGAAAGTGTTGGACTAAAAGTACCTTACAATATCCCTAGAAACCCCATAACTAACTTGTATCATACTCCAACAACAAGGACCAATATAGGAGTAAACTCGCCACTGGTCAGACTCAGCAGAGAGATGAACTCAGTCATTAAGTCATTACCTGATCTGGACATTCACAGTGTCTCGATTAATAACCTTAGGGCACAATTACGGGAATTCCATAGATCGCAACATCGTCAAAATGTCGTGTAAAATGCTATATTAAATATTAAGTATTCTATTCTATTTTATTTAAGTTTTAGTTTTAATTCTACTTTAAATAGTTTTTATATAAACTTATCTAGTTACCAAGTCATGATCTCACGGTGTTCTCACAAAAATTTTAATATATGTTATTAGTAGTGGGTATTTTTGTAAATGTTATGATTTTTTGTCACTTTTTTTTTATTTTTATGTACAAATGTCTGTAACGTCTTTGATTCTGTTTATGTTTGCGTTAATAATATTTGTTTCATTGTTTGCATAGCTTGGTACAGTTCTCTAATATTGGATACTTGTTACTCATTTTAGTTCTGCTGGTATGTACTTATCCTATCATTATTTTGGGAATGTTGGTTAACCTATAATTGGCAACTGTGTAAGTCCTAGTAATGTAAAAAATGTACTTTAAGTGTTATCTACACAGAAGCTGTTTACCTTTTTAATAAATAAATAAATAAATAAATAAAAATAAAATATTATTATGGCTTTTAATTATTATTATTTTTGAGAGCCCTGGCGTTCGAGGTGTTCGAAATTCGACTTTGGCTACTGAGCAACTAAACACGACATCCCTAACGATATAATTCCGGGAAAACGTAGATAATTGTTTTTCCTGGTCTGATATTTTGTGTGCGTGAATTTGTATGTTTGCAAACAACCAACAACACAAATGTAAATCCCAGCTCATGCTGGGATTTACATTTGTGTAAAAGGTAAAGGTACAAAGGCAAAAGGCAAAGCTTAAAAATTTAAAAAAAATAAATACTGAAAATGATTCGTTGTACTCAAGACTTAGCTAGAATTCACAAAAAAATAATCACATATTTAAAGTGATTATGTAAACAATTAAATAGGAACAAAGGCTTTAATTTGTAATACAGATTGGTTTTCGAAAGACATGACTAACAAAATGTCTTTACCTAAGTACCTAGTGAAGACCCCACAGTTTAAATTGAAATAATAGTAGGGGAGCCCATGAAGGAATTTCGATAGTTACTCGAGCGCGTCAGATTAACATATGGGGAATACTTAGTAACCTATTGAATATATTCATCATATACTTAATGTAAACAGAGGAGGGGGGGATAAAAATAAAAAAAAATAACTAAATTCAGAAGTTTTCGTCAGATTAGGGGGGAAAAGGTAGATGTCATGTCCAAGAAAAGGCGTTAAAAAAATCTGGCGATTTCATCGTCGTTTACAACACCAATAGAGTTTTGAACGGGTCCCGTTTCTATCCCCTTGGTTAGCCAACCCCACCACGCAATTCGGCAGATTAAAATATTTTCATTGTCAGAAGTACATGGAGAATATACATCTCACAATTTTGGAAAACTATCATTCCCCCCTTCCCCACCGGAGGAATGAAATGTCATTAAGACATTTTTTCTTTCTATCACCAAATCTTCAGAATCCATTTACTCCCTACGACGCTTGAGTAACTACAAATTTAGCATCCTGGGCTCCCCTACTATAAATAGCGTTTGTCCTGAAGGCGTTTGTCTAAGAAGATTGTTGTTTGTTTTGTAGTGAACATTAAACAAAGATTTAGCTTTCTAGATAAATTACTTGGTACCAATTCTTGGACAAAATAAGCTTTTACTTTTCTGGATATTTTTGCCACTTTTAACGTCGGTGTACTAGTTAGTATTATATTAGGAAACTAGGACAGTTTCCAAAGTGATTATGTATGTATGTACTTTCTATGATTATTTAGACAGTGAAGAGAAATATCGTAAAGAAACCTGGACTATAATTTCTTATTAAAAATTTGAATTAGGTCTTGTGTAAGAGCAGTGATTAATTCTTAAAGCTTCTCAGTGTGAGAAGAGGGCTTTGCTCAGCACTGGGCACTAATTTATATATATTTTATCTTCTTTACATATACTTTTTCTAATGATAATGATGATGACGATTTACTCGATCGAGGAATGTCACCCTAACTGCAGTCGCGCTAGACCGAGCAATGCACTTTATACCTTAATCTTATGCATTTAGAGTATAATATCAGCAACCATGACATTTAACCGAAATTAATAAAAACTTGCAACTTAAATTTCGCTTGAATTCAGTTTTCATGTAATCGAAAAACATACGATGATTGCATTCCATTGCAGACTTAAATTGAATCTCTCAATAATATTTTAGAACAAAACCAGCAATGGAAAACAACATCGACGTAATTTTCGATTTGTGTCAGTGTTTTGTTTTTATTGTTTATATGGAATATTCTGGTTTACGAATAAAATGGAGTTATAGCTTTTAAATGGGGCAACCTTGAAATATATTTATTTAATAAGATTAAGTTTTTCTACAATTCACAATATCAATAACTTATATCTTAACTAGGACATTTTGTTCTTGGCAAGTCTTTTTACTACCGAAATTAATATAGAACTGAGTCTTATTCTAGCTGGAAGGTCATCCTTACTAATGTAACAAACTAGCAGACCGCCCCTGCTTCGCACGTTTACCCGACTACCCTTGGTGTCAGTCATTTGTTTTGCAAGCGAACGGCCACGGCGTCGAAAGGGTTGTTAATTACCGCTATTCCCCTTTACTTTTCCAAAGTTTACCACCTTCTCCTTATAATAACGAACATAACAAAAAAAGAATTAGCAAAATTGGTCCAGGCGTTATTGAATTGAGCGCTTACCAACCCATTTTGCGATTCATTTTTATATTATAGATAGAAGAAGATGAGAAAGTGCGTTCTTTTTTTTGACGTAGCAATGAAGAGTTTTCATATATTTTTATAGAACAGATTGGCAAACGATCATACAGATCATCTGATTGTTAATAATCAAACCTGCCCATTGACTTGAGGAGTTACAAGTGCGATGCCGAACTTTTGGGGATTTAGGGATTGGGGAAGGAAGGGGTATTAGCTCTCCTGTGACCTCACTTATACGGCGAAAAGCAACAGTACTGTTGTTTCAAGGTGGTATTCTGTGAGGCCGTGGTATTACGTCGGTCCATTCGCCACACTTTTATAATTTTCGTATCTGCAGGGTGACTAGTGTTAGTTAGGTTTAGCGTTACGTTAAATTAATCGACGCCTTTATGACGTTCGGCGCTCTGATTGGCCAGTTCGAAGTTAATCAGCCAATGAGAGGTCTAAACGCGGTGACGTTTCGATCGTGCAAACGTAAAACTTATTAGTTAGAACTTCTAACTTAGAAGCAACCAGATACCTAATTGGGAGAAGGAGTTTTTTTATTTGTCGCGTAAGAAACCTCTCCTATAAAGTTTTAAAGAATACAAGAAGAAAGTATTAAAAGTTTCCAATAAAAACTATATCTATGTTGCCCACTTCTCGACATACTTTTTTTTTTTTAAATCTTTATTTTATTAAAAGGGCTTTTTTTCTCGACATACTTACCTACTCTTAATATCGATATAGAACTATACATTGTTAATACCATAATTTGTAGTCACTAATTAAGTTTTTTGCAATTGCAACACTATTAACTCGTTCAAAATGGCGCCAAACAAGTAATTAAGCAATTAATTTTAACGCGACATTTAAAATAATCTTATCGATTGAAATAATGTTTTAACCAGACAAATTATATTGCTAACTAACTTGTAAATTGTAATAATTAAATAGTAAAAATGAATGAAACCATTTTATACGTAAACCAGACTGATAACTGAACTTTACTACATCGTCACAACAGTCATTGAAAAATATATTCAAAATAACGACCCTTAAAGTTGATATTAAATTCCATCACTGATTGTAAACATGTTCAATTAGTGTGCATGTTATTTTATGACTTATGTCCGTCTATTTAAGGTATAATTTATCGAGTAGCAGAACGATACATTTGGTTAAGATGTCGTTAATCAACGTACGTAAAAATGATATGCATACTTTTTGATATATTACTCTTTATGAATGTCGTTGCAATGCAAAATGATTGGAACTATACTCTTAAGGAATCAATTAAAAAATTGTTTAATTTTTTTTTTGTATAAAATTTTAATTCGGCCCCCTACATTTTTGTCTTAAAATGGACTCATTGCCCACCGAAAGAAGTCTGCGAGTCAGCTTGACGTTAGCACGATCGACACGTTGATGACGTAGTGCGCTGTGATTGGCCAGCTCCAAGTAAACCAACCAATCACAAGTCTAGACGGAAACGTTTCGATTACGATGAAGTTAAAATAACTCGCACTCAGCACGTCGATTCTATAAAAAAATTTTAAATTTGAATCGTGTTCGAGTGCGAAGCGAGCGTCGAAGTGACGGAAAAAATAAATTTTAGAATGCCACTTTTAACGTCATCTTATGCTTTATCCATCAAAATGTTGCTGTCAATTTAGTTCAACTCGCAAATGTAGCGCTAGTGTACTCACAGCGGATTCAGATTCGAAATTTAGAATGAAGTCTTACAGAATCACACTGCAGCACTCAATTGTACTATTATAAGTAGCCTTAAGGAATGTGAACAATATATAGAAATTGTAACGACAATTAATGTTGATAATATCCCAAGCTCAGTCCAACATTGTTCCAATGAATCTCAAAATACCTAATAATATTAATTCTGCACTCAAGATGGCTATTAAGCTTTCAGATAATCGTATATTCTATCCATTTATAGAACGAACAAACATAAACACGTTATTTTAAAATCTGTAACGATCTTCATTTGTCGGAGAAGATATTTCGATGTCGCCAGTCTGTAAAATAAATATGGACACTAAGACAGCAAAACGAATTCGATACCTTTTTTGCAATGGCAGCAATGATTGAAAGCTGTGACTTTAATAATGTTTTAACACCAAATATGCTTATCAGGGAAGATAACAAGGTTCTTATTGAGTGTCCGTCTTTAAGACAATTTTTAAGCGTTTCTTACAAAGGCGTATTATTTTGGTAACTTATAAGTTGATTCCAAATATTGTATGCGCGTATTCCATATATCTATACCAATATTATAAAGAGGTAAAATTTTTAAGTTCGTATGTAAGGGGTAATCTTTGGAATCGCTGGTCGGATTGCCAAAATTATTTCACTGTCAGATAGCTATAGGCTATAAAATATCACGCTACGATTAAATGGAGCCGAGCAGCGGATGAAACCGCGCGAAAGTAGCTAGTTAAGTATATTTTAGTGAATGGTGACGTGACGACTTTTAAACTCGTTTACCTAATCGAAATATTGATTGATTGCGTGAATTGCCAGAATAATAAAACAGTCTAATATTTGTTCTTATAATCTAAATGGCGGATGTAATACTTAATATAAAATAATGTTGGATGGAGCCATCATTTAAATTGTTGGTGTAGCACCTTATCCGCCCCATACTCATTACTCACCATCGTAGTAAAATTTATTTTTAAAAGGGGACCTATGAATATGACTTATTTTTTGAAAGGAATTGTAATGATACAAAGCTAACTGTTTGAATGATTGAATAATCGTCTCTAGCGCAACTTTGTTTTTTTAGTTAGTTAACTTATTGACCAACAACAATTTTTTTTTGCACCACGAACACATTGGTTCTTGGATGCTTGTATATAATTTTTTTGTGAAGATTTTTGACCAGACTAGAACATCTTAACCAATTTATCCATCTGGACTTTTCAGCTTTTGTTTTATATGTAGGTAGTTGTGAATGAGTTCGTAATGTTTTTGCTATATTGTGTATGTAGGTCTTGTAGTTAGTAGTGTGTGTAAATGTGAAGTTTTTTTTTATGTGTATGCGACTACTTGAAGTGAAATGTATTGTTTGACAAACTTAATTCTTGTTTAAAATAGAATAGGTACAGCCTACGAAAGTATCGTTCAAACAGAACAGAACTGGCCAAAAAGAAAACAAGAGAAAAGTTTGTCATATGTCAACTGTCTACACCTGTCACTGTCAAAGTGTTAGCACCGTTTCAGTGTTGTTTGGGGTAAAAACTATTTATTACTATTAATGTCCGTACTGGCGTGTCGAGTTCCTCAGCTCTAACCCGTCGAACATGTTCAGATTATGCTTCTTCGCGTATTCGTCGATCATGAGCTTTCCTGAGAACAAACAATGCGCAAATTGGACAATCGCTAGGCAGAAGAAAAAAAAACTGCATCGGATCATAGACAAATTCAATATGGCCGCGTTGTGTTGTGTCGAAATTTGAAATTGATTTAATTTATTCTATTAATTTTTATTCATATAAATGATACTAGATGCAGTTTTTTTATAGTAAAATAATATACTATTGGAGAAACCTTTTCTTGATATAAAACAATACTTTGTGTATTTGAAAATATTTATTGAAAGTATATTTGAAATTTTATTCTACAGAGAAGGAAACAGATGGAGATTCACAAATAAATTGTGAAGGTTAAAATTATAGCAAGGAATTACTTAATTCAACACTTGTTCAAGTGAATCTCAAATAAAGGTTTTACTACACATATTCGCATTGCGAAAATTCAACACAAATCAATATGAGACAGTTTGATACCTTACTATTGAAATGTTTACTTTTTAATATTAAGACAACACCTTTCGTAATTTAGGTTTCTGAACGAAACTTATTTTTTTTCAACACTATATTTCGACTGCCGCAACGAACAGTATCGAAATTGTAAATTATCAAAACTTTTTTTATTGCTTTATTTGAAAGTGCATATAATGTTCTACCAGAAATAATAAAAATATTTTTGAAAAAATATATATTTAAGCAAGTTTTAAGTCGAATAAAATCGATACTCCATACTCTGAGCGACTAACATCATCGAATGTGACACATTCGATCGTGTTCGTACGTGTCGATACGCGCGCATCGATCGTAACTGCCCGAGTCGTTAGTGTTCGCCGCGATGTGAGGAAGGAAGCACGTGTTGATGTTGTTTAATTTTAAGTAGTTTTCATTTCTTTGTTTCTTTTCTTTGTGTTTTATTATTTCTTATTTTAAGTTTGAAAATGAATAGGCGAGGTAGATGTATGGTTGATTTAGTTAAAAAAGTTGAACAACAACAGCGTTGTGAAACCGATATCAACGAAAAAAATGTCGAACATCCCGGTAAGTGAATATTTTATATTTAAATTGCTTACCTACATTAAAAATAAGTTTTGCTGTATGTCTATATGTTTGAATTTATTTAAATAATAGATAATAATAATTTTGTTGCATCATAATGGGGGTTAACAAACAAAACTATCGAATGTGGTAGATTCGATACTGTTCCACGTAAAAATAATATTGACAAATATTGAAAGTGGCACTTTCGATAGTTTACGCGGACATTTTAAGCAAGTGAATTATCGAATGTAGTAGTTTCGATTGTATTCTACGGGCGACATTTATCGAATCTACCAGTTGCTATACTGTTCTACGCTGAATGCTTATTGTATTGGCAGTTTCGATAGATGTAAGATATTTTTATTAGTTATTCTTTTATTTTATAGGTGTTTTCTTTTATTTTAGAATCCCCTGTTCATTATAAAGACTACACCGAAGAAGAATGGAGACTTTTGAACAATATTTATGATGATGTGTTTCCTACTTCACAACTAGAAGAAGACAAGTCTAATGAAAGTCTGGCAAATGATTCCCATAATGTTATACTTGGCAGTGAAGAAGGTACACCAATGCCATCACCTGTCTCTGGACAAGACCTTACTTTCGGTATACCCCTGTCTGAAGACCCCGTAGACGCCCCTAATGAAGAAAGATTACTGATGCAGTTGCTTCCTTCTGGACTAGACCTTCCTATTGACACAACACCAAACGTAACTGATGACCCTGTAAATATACCAAGTTTAAGTTCACTAATTTCAATATCCGACAGTGAATTCAGTAATTCTCCTAATCCATCTTCTTCACGCAAGCGCAAGCCGACGTACAAAACTGATCTTGGTCGTAAACGAAAACGGCACATCAAAGATTGGGTCGATGTTCGTAGAAAAACATTGACAAACTGCGGGCTACAATATGTTTCCAAGAAAGGTAAAATTGTGCCCGCTAAATCCATGAAACCACCATGTCCTCTAACCTGTAAGTTGAAATGCACTAAGGATTTTACAGATTCTATGCGAAAAAATATTTTTGATCAGTTTTGGCAGCTTTCCGACCACACTAAGCAGTGGGAGTTTATAAATAAATTTACTAAAAGATTTGATAAAAAAAGGATGACAACTGAAAATCCGTCTAGACGAAAATTTACCACAAAATATTATTTACCTTTGCCTACGGATGATTCCACCTTCGAGACTCAGCAAGTTTGTTTAAAGATGTTCTGTGGCACTCTCGCTATCACCGATCAAATAATCCGAACAGCACATAGCAAATTAGACTCTTGTGGAATTACTAGCAGTGACAATAGAGGAAAACATTTAAATCACCCGAAAAAGATAGATGATGAAATGATACGCAGTGTTTGTGATCACGTCAAATCTTTCCAACCCGTTGAATCCCATTACACTAGGAAAAATACAAGTAAATTATATTTGGATAACTCTTTAAGTTTTAATAAGATGTTTTCAATGTACAAAGATTGGCCAGAACTATCGAAATATAATAATACAGCTGAGACCGAAAGGCAATACCGAACCATTGTAAACGACCATATGAATATTGCATTCTTTATTCCGAAAAAAGATTTGTGTGACAAGTGCCACGCATTTTCTAATGAGGTGAGCCCTACTGAAGAACAAGTACTGGCTCATAATAAACATATTTTAAACAAGGAAACTGCAAGAAAATATAAAGCAAAAGATAAAGAAGATGCCATTCAGAGTACATCAAAAACAATTTGTGCAACATTCGATTTTCAGAAATTACTTAACTGCCCTTCTGGCGAAGTGTCTCTTTTTTATTATAAAAGAAAGTTATCATTGATGCATTTTACAGTTTTTGACACTGGTATTAAGGAAGCTTCTTGTTATTTATGGCCACAAAATGTTGGTAAACGAGGAGCAAACGAGGTAGGAAGTTGCTTGTTAGATTTTATAGAAAAAAAGGTGGCTCGTGGAGCAATTGACATACGGTTTTGGTCGGATAATTGTAATGGTCAAAATCGCAATAGAGTGATATATAGTCTCTACATGTACGCCAGTAACAAATATAATATTAATATCACTCACAGATTTCTTGAGTCTGGTCATACTCAACAAGAAGCAGACAGTGTACATGCTTTAATAGAAAGAACTGCGAAGGGTAAAATAATATATACACCCGATCAATGGTATGCTTTGGTTTGCTGGGCCAAAACAAATAATGAGCCATATAACGTCATTGAAGTGTCTCAAGACATGCTGTACGACTTGAAAGAACTATTGCAAAACAGAAATTTTAAGAAAAACACTTCGAATCATGACGTCAAATGGAATAATATCAAGGAAGTTTGTGTGAAGAGATCTGAACCAGACATTATTTTATACAAATATGATTTGGAGGGTGATTACTTTAAATTAAATACCTTAGTTCAGACACGTCGCAACAAAAAAACAGTTGTAGATTACTGCAACGACGCACTGAAACCATTATATTCCGATACTTTACCAATTCCGGAAGCTAAATATAAAGATCTTATACAACTTTGTGAAGCAGGACATATCCCTAGACAATATCATGCCTTTTTTAAAAATCTTAAAAAGGTTCAAAGTGAAAATGTTTCGGGGAGTGATGAAGATGATTAGATTTTAGATGAGACTTTATTTTTTTACAGTTTATTTTTTTAGTAGATATTAAGTGTTTATTAGAATTTATGTTTTGTTAAAATACCAAATTGAGGGGTTTTTATTTAATTTTTATATACCTACCATTAAAGATGTTTCTATTAACGAGACTGAATATAGTGACTGATTAATATAGACAGGCACAGTTGTGTTACACGGTAAGATTAATTAATTTACATAAGACTTAATAATCTCATTATACATTAGGTACCTATGAACACTAATGTGTCGTTAAAAGATTTCATTTATTAAGATTTAAGATGTGTGTGATTTAATTCTGTGATGAACAGTTTGTTTAGTTTTCTTTAAATAAATAATGTTACTCATGATTGATCTCATGGTAAGATGACTAGTTTTTATGTTTTATATTAATAAATATGTGTATTTTAAATTACCAAACTAGCGTTTAATTTTAATATGCCTCTTTCTGCGTCAAAAGTCCACTATTATCATAAATTGCAAATAAGCTACCTATCGAAAGTGTAGCAATATTTTTTTTTCTTACATGAATTGTCAAAGAATATCATCGAAACAGGCAGATTCGATATTTTCTATAATTTTATGAACCGTGAATACTATTGAATATGCCACTTTCGATGATATTGCAGTTTTTTTTGACATGGTATATCATCGAATGTGAATTTTATATACAATTTACGTTTATTATTTAAACCAAGTCTAGGCAAACAGAAACACATGAAATTAGCTATCTTTTAAGAATATAAGTTTTATAACATTATTATAATTTTTGATTGGAGGTCAAAATATAACTTTGAACTGCTCTCTTGTAAAGTATGTGTTTTGCAGATTCGATACTGTTCGTAGCGGCAGTCGATTTGACAGTTCGATAACAGTATGACAGAATCGTGACAGATTAATGAATGAATGAATGAATAAGGGAATGAACTAATACTTACTAAGACTTTTTTTATTAAAATTTCGTAGAAGTACGTAATCCTAATAAAAACATTGTGTTAAATAAAAAATCGTTTAATTAAATGTGTAAACATAGTGATGAAAAAAACAAACAGCGTTTAAGGTGTTATCCTAACATGTATTGGTTAATAGTTTTTTAAAGTACTAGTAAACCTTTTAAACAAAAATATTAATACCAAATAAACCAAGCATTATTATTCTTTTGCCCTCGCACAAAATCCTCGACGAATCCACAATATTATCATCATACAAATCTACATATTTCCTCTCATTTCATATCTACTATTCAGAAAGTGAATTTAAAATTTATTCGACGAATAATTTATGTTTTTAGGCCATTGGAAAACGCAATAAATTATACACAGGTTGGTAATTGAGAGACGTAACGAAATAAATACAAAAATATTGTATTTAAATTAAATATTTTATATGTTAATCGAGCCTTTTTTCACCACGAGCGATTGGTAGAGTAATATTTCATTTATTGATATGTTTAAAGAAATTACAAATAGAAATACAAACAAAAACATGTACCCGCTTGCTTCCTGTCACTTACTGTCAAATAGGAGTTATTTGTTTTTAAAAATGGAATCACTTAGGATAAAACCTTTTCAGTGTAAGAAATAACATATTAAACTTCTATATTCACACTTGTATTTATTTAATTGCTATTTGTTATACCATTTTATTCCATAGATAACATTAAATTATCTGGCTTTTGAAAAAACAGCCCTTAAAAGTTTTGCCACGTTGTGTTTAGAATTAAATCATAGAAAGGATAAAAAAAAGAATTACTAAATTTAAAATTTCGAACCGTTCTTAATTCAAATTGACATTAGACAGGTACACATCACACTTTTAAATATCATGGTGGAATATGACTCACGTATTACATTCTACCTTCTTGGTTTTTAAGAACTCACTATCCTAACTACCTGTAATTAATTGTTAATCACACAATATCCCTTTAGTAAAAAGCGGTCTGTCAAGGACAAATATGAATGAAATACATAGGTATTATTCATGACCTAGGTACGACAAGGAGGGTAGTTAACGAAAATATGGACAGAGAAAAACTACACGTATGTCCTTGTGTCATAAATCATATTTTTTTGTACAAGATACGTTCGAAAAAAAGGTTTATTAACCCCAACATGTACGTAGGACAAAAGAAGAATAGAGACGCAAGCGAGCAACATCGGAAACAGATTATTAAATAAAAATATTTATTAAGGGCTGATTTTTCAATAGTCAGATAAATGTTATCTGAGGAATAAAATTGTTGCTATCACTGTCTTCTACAAACATTCTGACGCGACAGCATCAGAATTATTCTCCAAGTAACTTTTATCAAACCATTGAAAAATCAGCCCTAAGTGTAATATTAAAAAATATTTTTCAACATATGAGTTGTATAAATCTATTTGTGGTATATACTGTGTATTTCAAATGCTGCTCCCGGCTGTGGCTAAAAAAAGGTTGATTCGTGCTAGACTGCAGGGAGCCCTGCTTCGCCGAAGCTTAGCCGCGTTCGAAGCACGTATGGAAATAACAATGGCCGCTCACATAACAAAGTTGTATCCGTATTCGATTCGAAGTACGGAAGACATTTAGGCGTCTAGGCTCGCTACAATGTAGCTCGAACTACCGTATTGTTTAAGCACTAAAAAGGTTTTTAACATGATTTTATTTCGGTTAATTGACCATTTCTTTTATTTTTGTAAAAATAAAAGATATGGTCAATATTTTAATAATTAATCGATAATTCGGTTTCATTTTCTTTATCTAATCTTGACAACAACAGTATCAAAACACTAATAAGTTAATCATTAAGATGTAAACAAGAAAATACTTTTGTCATCATTAAAAAAAAACCTTTTAGCGCTCAATTCTACTCTATAGCAACCCTGCGAGCGATCGCTATGCAAATAAGTTTCAGAAGTACAATTGCGATGCAAATAAAAAGCAGAAGGCCTACCTTCCTCTATTTTCCGCGCGGCCTCGTCTACGTCACTGCCTGCGTAATTCAAGATGACCAGGACCAATGGCATCATCTCCCAGGTATAGTGGAACTTGTCGAGCAGCTTATTACAGTTTTCCATTAAGCTTTCTAATGAAACCGCTGTGGAAGAGAAAAAAAACACGTTTAGTAAAATTGTTAACTTATAAATTTATCACTTATCAACTAGAAAACTTTAATAAATAGTTTGAAGAGCTCTCTGATCAACGAAAGCCAACACCCTCTTTAATATTCTAAGCCTAGTGGACTCTCACGATTCATCATGACATATATAAAATTCACTTTTTTCCAAATAAAATTATCGACTGAACAGTCCTGAACACCCTAACATATCTTGGAAACACTAGCCTTGGTTGCAGTTTGGGTCTGCAGACAGCGAACAAGAATAAGTACGGCTTATAGATTTTTATAGAATTCCGCGCGCGCCAAGGCTGATGGATACAGGACAGAAGCCTAATTGGACTGGTGTTCTTCATTGGTGACGGTTCAAGTGCAATGATACCTATATGGGCCTGGGACAAAAGAAGCGTGGTGGTAACAGCCTATAAGAGTCTGACATTATCTCTTGCCCTTTTTTTGTGAGTTATCACTTCCCAGAGAACACGGTGGCCCAAGAAGGACACACTGCCACCGTTTTTTTTTTTCTTTAATAGATCGGCAATCTAGCAGACGGATTACCTGTTGGTAAGTAATCAGCGCCGCCCATGGACGAGTTACGAGTGCGTTGCCGACCTTTTAGGGATTAGGGATTTGGAGAATTAAGGATTGAGGAGGGATTGGGGGTGGGGAAAGATTGGGCCTCCGGTAACCTCACTCACACGGCGAAACACAACGCTGTGGTTGTTTCACGCCGGCTTTCTGTGAGGCCGTGGTATCCCTCCGGTCGAGCCGACCCATTCGTGCCGAAGCATGGCTCTCCCACCACCGTTTCTCTAGGTAGTCTTCACAATGACGACTCTCGGGAGTTTCCACCCGCCAGATCCGAAACAGGAACCTACCGAAGCTACCGTGTCCGGTAAGCACCTGCGTCAGGCGGAAGGTGAAGATTTTATGGCGTCTCTCAAGTCACTCCACACATAGGGGTCTTACCGCTGTTATAACAGCGTGCCCTGGGCGAGAAAAGTTAAAATAATATGATAATACTAGCTACTCTCGCGCGGTTTCACCCGCTGTTCGGCTCCATTTAATCGTAGCGTGATATTTTATAGCCTATACCGCTCAGGAACATTGTAGCTATCTATCAGTGAAAGAATTTTGGAAATACGACCAGTTTTTCCAAAGATTACCCTCTACGTATAAACTTACAAATTTTACCTCTTTATAATATTAGTATAGATGATCATTTTCCCACAAAGAGTTGCAATCATACCGAATTATTGTGCGTTTTATTGACCAAACTTTAAGTACCGTGCGAGCACTTAATAGATTTCTGAGTATTTAACATACAAACAAAGGTAGTTCAGTGTTGAATGACCATTGTTTATTTACTCACACAACGATATGCTGACATATTGTATAAATAAAATAAACATCTCAATGGGACCTGAAGAGCCGAACAGTTCATAGAAATCATTGTCTTGAAACTTTTATCATTTTATTTACACAACTTTTATTATACATAAGTGTGAAGTATTAGGGTACAATTTTGTTTATACTAGTTAAATATAACATCACTACTTATTTCCAGTAGGTTCGGTAGCCATGAGGTTTTATTGCCAAGTAAAGAAGCTCTGAATTGATTCTCTGACGAAAAAGTTTGTAATTTTTTCGAATTCGGCAACTCTCCTATATTGCCTGTATGTATTCGACTAGATTGGCTCAGTTTTTACGATTAAAACATTTATACCTCAACATCTAACCCATTTTTAAATACTTATTCATGTGATCTATTTTTTAATAATTATTATATGTACATGGACAAAGGGCTCTCCTGCTTTTAATTTCCCATAAGTATATAATATTTGCTTCTTTCATTTATGCCTGGAGGTTAAAGGCCTTGTGCATGAGGTTCGAAATAAATATCGGGAAGAAAAGCGAACATTTTATTGTAGATAAGTTTAGCTATCCCAGTCAAAATTGTGCAACAACTTAATTAATGATTACAAGTACCTAGGTACTTAGGTACCATAAAACGATTAAGCGACCTCCAGTTCTTTGAATTTAAGATTCATAATATCGAATCTAAGTAAAAAAGTATCAAAATTAAATTAAGAAGCAGTAACATGTCTCTTTTAATTGTGATTTTATTTATAGCACTATCAAAACAAAATTATAACAGCCATGAATAAGTTGTTAATAAATGTATTCAAACGCAATAGCCATTATTCAATTCTTACTTCTTTTCATAAAACTCGTTTAGCATTGTAAATCAAAGGTTTTTTATTAAATAATATTATATTACGCAACAATACTTAACAACGCAATAAATCAGGATCCAGTAACGCCGGAACTAAGGAGCGTATTAAAAAAGCAACAATCAAAATGGCGGACATTTATCACCGTGACAAACTTGACAGAATGTCAATCGACACCAATGGGACTATCGACTGACCATAAACAAGGATTAAGAATATCGTAGCGGTACGTCACTAGTGGCCATAAAGTTGGATGTCAGAAGGTCGCGCATCATACAGACACTTCGGTTTTACGACTTCCCTTTGTGCTGACAGCCCCGTCGACTATAAAAACCCCATTCAGAGGTGTAGAGACACTTGGCACACGTCGTCATGGCTTTAACCTCCAACTGGAATAGTGTTGTAATGTGCGCTGACGTGTAAAATAGACATATTGCTACTTAGGCACAGCCTTATTCCGTATTGTGCCGATTGCTACTACATTTCGCTATGGGTTTTAACTTTGCGAAATTACCGTGCTGTTTTGTTTTTCTTCATCTAGAGATCCGAAAGAATTAAGACCGAAAGTTTGCTGAGGTAAAGTTTATGAGACTTAGTTAATGATTACCGTGGTGTCCCGAAGTTTAAGACACCCGCTTCTAATGCATGAGGGTGTCGGTTCGAAACTTGACAAGTAACAAATCTTTTTCTGCCGAGTCACATGTACTTATATAGATCATTTAGACACTTCTACCGAACGGTTAAGGAAAATATCGTAAGGAAACTTGTACTTCTCGAATTAGCCTTGAGCAAGCATTAATGTTCAAACCTTCTCCGTGTGAGATTAATGCCTTTGCTTAGCAGTGGGCACTTATGGGCTGATGATGATGAAAGTATATTTAAGTGGATTTAGTCTGATATTATAAACTTATAGTTATTATACATTCACACATTTCCTTACATAAATGTTAATTTTAAGTCACTCTTTCTCTCCTTTAACTAGCTTTTTTTAAAGGGAAGATCGATAAATGACTTCTCTCGCCCAGGGTGAAGCGAGAGGGAGTGTCAGACTCTTACTTACTAATAACCCCTTGTTACTTCACCTGTTTTGGACCGAGGCCGTAGTAGGTAACTTAGATATTGCGCTAGCCCTACAAACCCCTTCCTTTTATTATCAAAAAACGTTAATTTATCTAACAAAGGAATAATTTCTTTCAAAATGTCTGTCGCAAAGGAACCTATTCGCTAAACTAAGATAGTAAAGAGAACTATGAATTGGTACAGTGACGCAATGCGGACCTCACTTGACGTTTCGGTTTTACGACATTATTACGTTGTACGAAACCAATGCCAGCGGGACCTGACGAAAAACTGCTCGAATATCCGGATCAAAAGATCTTGGTTTTTAGGAAAGTTTATTGAATGAAGAAAGCTTACATGTATGATAATATTCATTAAATAGTGGAAGTTTAAATAGTTTTAAGTGTAGGAGAGCCATGCTTTAGCACGAATGGGTTGGCTCGACCGGAGCTATACACGCCGGTTTTCTATGAGGCCGTGGTGGCCTCATAGAAAACCGGCGTGTGCAACCATAGCGTTGTGTTTTGCCTTGTGGGTGAGGTTACCGGAGGCCCAATACTTCCCCAATCCCTCCCCAGTCCCTAAACCTCTAAGGTCCTAAAAGATTGGCAACACACTCGTAAATCCTCCGTTGCGGGTGTCCATGGGCGGCGCTGATTGCTTGCCATCAGGCAATCCGTCTGCTCGTTTGCCAACCTATTACTACTTATATAAAAAAGTGGAGAAGTTTAGTAGGTATCAGCGAAGCACCCGTGCGAAGCCGAGGCGAGTCGCTAGATCGACAATAAACGGCAATGATTTACTTCACTATTAAGACATAAATAGCTCAATCTATCATTCTAATGACTCGAACTTGAATAAGCAATTTGTCGATAACAGCAGTTTTTTAAATGCCTGTAAACACCGTACTCAGAGTCGTATGTAAAGTGTGGGAGAGCCATGCTTCGTTACAAATGGGTCGGTTCGACCAAAGTGATACCACAGCCTAACAAAAAACGTCAGTATTGTTGTCCAGGATGTCCTCGAGGAGGGACAAATTAGGGGGGCATATTGGTGAGTGGTGACGACCTCGTCCTCTATATTATGAAGACCACGACCACTCCATCATGAGGACAGAGATTAAGAAGGAGAAAAGGCTGCCAATGCATTTGTAAAGAACTCTAGTATAGCGCGTGTCCATTAGCGATGCTAGCGCCAATAGCTTAAAATTAAATCATATATATCTAGAGATAACATTTTTCTAGTTATTGAAAAATCAGCCCTAAAACAATAAAAACTCATAACGAAAAATAAATAGGTAGGTACCTACCTAATTAGGTCATGATTCAGTTTACTATAGGTATGTAAACTCAAACGTGACCTGTCTATTTAGATTTTTATTTGTAATACGACCTTTTTGTTGGTTTTTAGAATAGATGAAAACTGAATAGTACAAATGTCTTTTGTTTTTGTAATAGTTCAATGGTCGAAATCTATTATGAAAATATAATGATGTAAGTAGGTAGGTAGTATTGACAGACATGATATCATAATCTTACGGTCAATAAAGATATTATTACTCAATATTATTTATTTAAATAAATGAGACATGGTTTAAGAAAGGCGATTCTTGCATTTTTTTTAATCATCCTCTTTTATTTCGGTTCTCAATTCAAATTTGAATTCGTTCTTTTTTTAAACATTTAGTTAGTTGAGGTTAATAATGAAAACAGTTTCTATTTGACGAGAAAACTCAGAATTGCTCGGTTAAGCGCAGTGGTCGGGAAATTAGCTGTTGTGCAACGTGTCACGCGTTCGATTCTCGCACGGAACAACTCTTTGAGTGACCCACATACTGTTTCTTCGGGTCTGGGTAGCTTGTGTATGTGAATTTGTATGTTTGTGCACACCCATGACACAGAAAATCCTAGTGTGGCAGCTCACTTACGTAAATAAGATTTAAATCAAGTAAATTAAAAGGCCCCTTGACATTAAGCATCATTTTCTTTGATATTATGTGTCGTCAGAACATATGCACACAACAATCATAGTAGGCATAAACTAAATACCTACTTAATTTGTCAATTAAATCCTCACAGTATGTAGCAAAAAGCATATATTTAGCATGTATATAATTAAACACATTTTATATAAAATGTTTTATAATTTATAAGCTTTGGTTTATCGTAAATAAATGATTACCTACCGCGGTATAGTCCAAGGTTTTAATAGCATCCATTTTATTTATATTTTAAGTACTGTCATTCCGCATTTTATTTTCACTCTAACGTTTGCTAATTAATTTAACTATCGCATTAAACTTTGATTATCTATACATTAAGAGTAATTTTACTAATTATTTTACGATTTACATAGTTATCTTTAATTTAATTACTTAAACTTAATAATTAATTTTATAGATTTTATTATATTTAAATCTAATAGGGTTGTAGCAGAGCTATGTGTGTCGTGTCGTGACTAGTGAGCGTATACCTATATGTGATGTGACGTCAGTAAAAAATGTTATTAAGTCAATTATGTTTGTCATTGAGCGTCCGACTTCAGCGGCCACGCGCCACGCTAGGAGACCATCAACTAACGTCGACTAACGTTATAATCTCACGATCCGCCAGCGCTAGCTGCGCCCGCCTCTACCCGACCAATCGTAAGCCGCCGCCACGCCTACCGGCCACGCGATTGGCCGGACAACTAACTTTGAATATAGAACCGCTTTTTTTTCTCTAACGCCTACGTAAGCACGGACAACTTGAGGATTTCGTTCACGTTGTGCATACAATAGTCAATTTGAAATTTGTATTTAGAATAATTTTTAGGTTATGTACAATCGGTTGTGGCGGGAATTGATGTGAATTGCATCGTTTGCAGGGTAAACTGGACTTCTAATATTCTTGGACGAACGCTCATTACGAATTGAATGTGAATAGAAATTGTAAATGTCTTTTAAATGTGGTTATAGAGGATAAAATAGAGAAACACGTAGGTAGTTGTAGTTGTACACAATAAATAGGTATGGGTACTGGACAGATAGAATAAGAATCCACAATCGGGGACAGTAGATATACGTAGGTAGATACTTTTTGATACACATAGGTACTTACTACATAAGAAAATAGACAATAGGTAAGTACAAATACCATACCTGTTTAATAGAATCCCAATGATGCATACAGAAGTGCAAACAAGAACATAAAAAAATCTGTTAATAGTAGATAACTAACCTCAAAAAAAAAAACCTCGAACGCCTAATAGAAATCATTAAATAATACGAGGGCGAGCCTAAATACATCACATACTATTCTAAATTCAAATCACTTGTTACCTAGTAGTACCTAAGCCATCAGTGTTACAACAGCACTAGCAGCTTTTTCTGGGTTTTTAGGAATTTAATGATTAGGTAAGTATGTATAAAGGGATTACATTTTCTTCTTCTTCTTTTAAGAAAAACGTCACCCAACTTTAGGATTTTCTCCTGTGTAGTGGGTGCGTTTACAAACATACAATGTCACATACCTACACATGACACCCAGACCCGAAACAACAATTTGTGGATCACACAAAGTGTTGTCCCGTGCGGGAATCGAATCCGCAACACGTTGCACGGCAGCCAGTTGCCCAGCCACCGCACCAACCGTGCAGTCTCAGTTTAAAATATTTTTTTACAGAAACTACTTAGGTACGACTTTTTATGTCAAAAATCGACATTAATTCGAACAGAATCGATTTTTAAATTCGACTGTTGCGGCTTTGACAACCGCGAGCAGAGACTATGATAGTGTTTTTTAGGTGATTGTTTTAGGAATGTTTGAATTCATTCTATTAAGTAAGAATCCTTTTTTTAACGATTAAAACATATAACGGAGCACAATTTAACTGCAAAGTTAACTAACGCCGGATGGGTCTTATAAAGCAATCTCATTGGCCAGTTTCAATTACTTTATTGCAAGTTATAATGCACTGAATGGGAAGAGATCTGCATTCCCATTTTCCCATCCAGTGGAATGTTTCATAATAATTGCAAGGAACATGGATGTTCGTTTATAACAGTTTTTTTTGTTTATAGAGCAACCGTATTAAGTAGACAAGACGATACAGGTAGGCACCTAATGCCAAATACTTAATAGCAGTATATTTTATGAAGCAAGGAACATCATCTAATGGCTTTTCCCTGGCTGGGTAGACTGAAGAAGGTGGGAGACCGAGTGTCAGATTCTTACTTACTAAAATCTACACCGTTCCTTCTCCTGCTCCGAGTCAGGCCCGCGGTAGATTAATTTGTATGCACCCTAACTCACTTTTCTCTTACCACTACGATTTTCACAATGATTTCTCGAATGCTGCCTGCATTTCTCCTACATATTACGTTGAATTCACTGTCGCCCGATTTCTACGGCGCTGGAATAAAATTAACGTGGACTCTCCGAGTGTGTTAACATATTCAGTGCCACCGATTCAGGTGGCAGCCCATTTTCAGCACCGTCAAAGACTAATTTTATTCGTTACAAAAAAAACCGATAAACTTGTACTTAAACTATTAATCTTTCATTTCTTCAAATTCGCTTTCAAACACACATACCTACGAGGCTTCGATATCGTCTATTTCATTGTTATTTTCTTTTAGGATGTGATGAAAAGATTCAAACTTTATTGCTTTAGTGTTTCTCTGGATGATCTCCTTCTATTAATAGCGTATGTAACAAGTTTACAAGCTGTTCAAAGGTAGCGTGCTTGTCCCAATAAGAATTTACAATTAAAAAATACTTAGGGCTGATTTGTCAATGGTTAGATAAAAGTTACCTGTGGAATGATTATGATGCTGTCCCGTCAGAATGTTTGTATATGACAGTGACAGCAACAATTTTATTCCTCAGATAACATTTATCTGACTATTAAAAAATCAGCCCTTAATCTAATGAAAACTCAGCAACATCAGATCGTTGTACGAAGGTAAAACAGGAGTTTGCAACTTGGAAAAAAAACTTAGCTACCGACCTCTGTAGAGGCTTATAAGGAAAAATACCTACCTATTCCTCTGCTTTATTATACACTATAAAGCGTTTTATTACCAACGAAGCAAGGGTTGTTTTTGTCTGCAACAACACGACCGTCACGACTAACCAGTAACATATCAAGTAATCTTATCTTCTCGCTATAAACGTGACCTTACATTCGCCATTATGACTTTTTCATGCACATCATCCGAAGATATAATTGTTGAATACAATGTTTAGTTACAACCCAACTCTACCACGACTCGTAGAAAGTTTCAACAACCAATCAGAACGCAGAACACTATAATCGCTGATTTGTAATTGGCCAATAAATATTTACTAGGAACGTCTTTGAATATTTCGAATTTATGACTAGTTCTTAGTGGCCGTTATTTAGTATGCATTAAATATGAAATTGTGTTCTTTTAGTGGCTATAATGTGATGTTATATGCTGACTGCGGACTACGATAGTTATCACAGGTTTACAAGCAAAAATTGTTCAATCTGATGTAACCAGAAACTTGAGATCAAAACAGGCTGCAGAATTTATCAAAGAAATCTATACTAATACTACCTAAAAAGAGATAAAATTTGTAAGTTTGTATGTAGGAGGTAATCTTTGGAACCGGTGGTCGGATTTCCAAAATTCTTTCGGTGGTAGATAGTTACAATGTTCCCAAGTGCTTTAGGCTATAAATTGAGTAGATATTTTAGTCGAGCTGTCGCTTTAAACGCTTGCTTATACGCGTGCGAAGTCACGGGCGAAAGCTAGTAAGAACTTAAATAAAAAAAGCAACAGTCAGTACGTTCGCCATTTTAAAAATAACAGAAAATTTTAAATTCGGAATTCTAAATTCATTCTTGAAAAGTTACCAGGCAAACAATTTTTAATTTTAGAAGGCGGGATGGAGTGCGGCTTTTACCAGCCAGTAAGTGTTAAGTCCAGTAACTAAGCTTTGTTTACACCGACACAGAGTGGCCACTAAGTGTGATATCGTTATCGGGCACCGTCCACTTCCTGCGCAGTACTGCGTTCGGTCACGTAGTCCCGACCATAACGGACAATGTATACGCATTTAGTGTGTGCGCCAATTGTTTCGGCTGAATGGGCCGTTGTGAGGGCTGCCATATCGCACCGGACGCGTGAAACGTCATGCGATTAATTTTATTGTTTTCTCGGTTCTTGGTAGATTAGATTTAGTTGTCATTGTACGCGTGGATAAATTGTCTACTGCGTAGTAGGGGGCGTTGGATCCAATCAGTTTATTATGTCTGTCATCGGCAGATATCGCGGTAAACACAATAGTCTCTGTGTTCCCACGTTATACAATGTTTTAATGAGGTTATCAATATGGAAATACTGAGAAACAGAAAGCTTCCTATTTTGAGGTTTCTGGAATGTAACCTACTTGTGTTCTTTTCCGTTCCTACTTCCAACGCTTGCGCGATTTCAGGAAAATCGGTTGATTGTATGTTGCGTGAGGAGTTTATTTCGGTTTCATAATGTTCGAGGTTGAGGAACATGTTACACATAGGAAACTGATAGTCAAAATACGTTAATTTCTGTGCTCTTCACAGTTTTTATTTCAGGTAACTTTTTCTTACACTAAAACATTATTTCAGACAGACAGACACGTCAAACTTATAAGCAAAAATAGAGGGTTCTTTTAGCTTTGGGGGTTAAAAAAAAACTTCGTTTTCCAAGAGGAAACCGCTTCAAAATTCTCGATTCGGCTCCAATCGAACCAATGCCACAGATTTTAACAAATACGTTTCTTCAAAGATCAAATTCACCAACTTTGTGTTTCAGACAAAATAAAAAATGATGAGTCATTATCCCTTCGAGTTTTACTTGCAAACTCAGTTTGTATGATTAAATATGATTTATTGTTACGGCCTTAATAAACTGGGGATGGCGAATACCTACATAAAATGTTCGTCTTAAATTGAACTTAACTCGAAAACTGACATTTTGAGTACCACTATAAATTAATGTAATGTATATTTATTTTACACATTAAATTTAGATGACTTTTAATATTCTGGCGATTGGATTTCTAATCATCATCAATAATATCAAGTTTGTTTTGGTAAATGAAAATATGACTTGAGTATGGCTTTTGATACTAAGTAGTTTTAACATGAAAACACAATGATATGAATAAATAGACATATAAATTTAAGCAATCAGCTTTACAATACAAAAGCGCGCGAAAACAGTTTTCTCTCTGACAGCTCCGACCTAGATAAAGGGGGTGCGCGTCAAAATGGCGTAGGGCTAGTGTTGCCCGCCCTCGCTTAGTAAGATTTTATTCCTACCAGTATGTAGATTCCTACCAGTAAAAAAGACCTTTGTAAGCACGGATCAGACCAAAACCAGACCTGACCGGGTCGCGTTCCGTTCTCTTCAAGACCTTCCCTTCACATAACAACAGATGAGGCCCACTGGGATTAATGTCTAGCGGGTGCAAGCGCATTAACATACCTTGGCCTCAGCCCAGAGCAAGAGAAAGAACGGGCTGGTTTTTAGTCAATAAGTACCTGATATTCCTTCTCACCCACCCCGGGAGAAGTGATTTGACGATATTGTTCCATTAAAAAACGAAAAAGCAGTCTGTAGACTAGAAAATAAGGATTACGATCATTTTGTACTCTATGCGTTCTGTCAATTTCCTCAAAATTTCTAAACTCGCTAGGACATCAACCCCTATGGCCTAAAGTTTCGTACTTGGGTTTTAATAATAACATGCATAATCTAACCATTTACAGTAATTCTTGTTACCCAACCGAAGAAAACAATTAGCTGCTAAATATTTTTACCATTTTTTTGCTTGGTGCTTATGAGACAAGATGTTTTAAAGTACAGCCAATCGATACTGTACACCATAAGTACTCATCACACTTCTCAAATCGATATTTTTGTTTTTCATTAAAAAAATGACAGTGACATAAAGTCACTTGTCAAAGGGTATCCGCCATTTTGTTTACGCGGGAAAGCGTTAAAACCTCTTTTATCTTTATTGCACTGACGAAAAATACGTTCCATTTACATCGAGGGTTTAAGTAACTAAGAAGCCACGCCTTTAAGAATATACTACATAAATAAATCTTGTTTATATGTAGATTTTTATAAAGATACTTTATTACAATGTTCATATGGTTACCGTACCTTCATAATTAAGGCTTACCAAACATCTTTATACGCGTTTTTGAGACGTAGTCCTTTGCATTTAAGCTCTGTTTTCGTTTAAAAGGAAGTCTGTTCTTGTTGCTTTATTCATTTAGCTACCGGTGTCACCCCCTACCAATGTACTAATTTATATGTCCATCATACTTAATAAGGTTTTATACTGCATATTGATTTAAGTATATTTATGCAAAACCAGTTTATTCCATACCATAGTACATATACAATTTATAATTGTTATTGGTTTGATTATCCATGTTGGTAGATGCTATGGTATCTTAGTTCATAGACTTCCAAATTCAAATGCACGTGACATCGAACCATAGTTCCATAAAGTTACATATAAAAACTTAAGAAAACAGAACAAGAGCTTACTTTTATATTTTTATTTACCCATCTGTTCAGTAGGTAAGTGAGTTAGTAAGTATTAAGTACTCACGTCATAAAAATTACAAAGTAATAATGTAAAAGAGGCAAGCGTTATAAGTTACCGCGGCTTCAGCCTCGAGCCTTAATCGGAGTGATACCACGGCCTCACTGAAAACCGGCGTGAAACAAACGTACCTAAACAAAACTGACAAACAAATTCTATCTCCCGTCTTAACACAGTTTCTCACTCCTTTACACAAAAAACACAGCACCTCCTCTTATTGCGCAGTCGGGTAAACATACATAACTACTGACAGTTAAGTAGGTAGGTAGGTAGGTAGGTATGTACAAGACAAGTTTTGTCCCCAACCCACTTACTTGTACTAAGGCGAGGAAAAGGAAGTCCCCCATTAATTATATTTTATGATTATTTTATTCGTATCTACCTACGTATAATTATTTTAAGTAATTAAAGTAAATAACTAACCAGACTTCCTTGGTTACACGTGTTGTAATGGCAGTCTTTAGTGTCATTTTCATTGTAGGTACGTATGTTTGTACGTAAGTTTGTTTGTTTCTCAAAAACTGCTAGACGTATTTTGATGGACTTTGTATGTAGTTAAGGATAATTTGGCATTCACATATATTGCAAGAAATCCCATAGAGACTAACATTTAAAAAAATAGCCTGCTCGTGTACGGGATTTTCTTTTTAAACATTGATTTAACATAGATATCACACAGAAACGTAAAAAAATGTAAATCACACAAAGAGCTGTTCAGTGCGGGAATCGAATATACGACACGTTATGCAGCAGCCGATAACACCGATACTGGGAAAAATGGAAGGCGGGAAAATAAACGCTTATGAAAAATCAGAAGAGATTTATAATCACGTTAGTATTTAAATGATTAAAGGAAAAAAATACTTATACTACGGCCAAGTTCTAAGTACCTATCGCATGAGCTAAATAAAAGCTAATTATAAAAATAAATAATATTCTTTTGTAAGCCTGACAGTTTGTTTTTCACAATTTATAACCGTTTAACAACTGTCAAGGAATGACAGACGTCTCAAGATGGCCGCCGCAATTAAAAATAAAAAGTGAATTATAATTTTCTTAAAGTTTATAACGTAATAAACAATTTTAAAGAGATTTTCGTGCATATTAATTAATGCTTTTGAATAACCAATATTTTCATTCGAATGTAAAAATTTACAGCTTTGTATTACCTACCTAATTAGTTCACCAAATTTTCACCCATGTAAGTGGCTACTTTTCGAAAGAAAATTAGGAAATTCATAATATTGGGTCGCAAGTGTTAAAGCGAATCTTTAAAAATATTAAGCAATGTACAAAATTGAATCATTTGAAGAAAAACAACAACCCAAATCATAATTAAAAAAATATTTTCCCATCACAAATGGGACTATAAAATTTAATTGTCTAAGTGTACAAAAAAAAAACAACTTAAATATATTTAATTATTATACAACAAAAGAGTACGTAACCACGGCTAATGATGTACCTAACCATAAACAAAGGCCTTACAGAGGCTGAATAACATAATACCATTGCCATACCTAGGAATCATTAATATCTGTCAAGTCGCCACGCTCCACCCGTTTGCGCAGTAACATTACAATTGCAAATTTACATTTGCTGTTCGAATAGCCAATTTTAAACCTTAATGCGACGTATTAAAGTGTGAAGAGTAAATAGTAGAGGTTTGCCTTATATTTGTTGCCCGATTCCCTACATAATCGTGTACTGGCGACACGCCTTCGCGCTAAAGTACTGCCAATAAATGTATTGTACGTTTTTTTTTGTGTTATGTGATAAGCAGGTTAGTCTATACTTATTGCTTTAATATTTTGTATATAAACTTTATATGGTGCTCAAGCTTAGTCCATAAGTAGCTGAAAGTAATCAGATATCACATTATGTCGTTTGAAAAAAGCCCTTTGCTAGGACTACTAATCATAGAAGCGTTTTAAATAAGAATGCCTAACTATCCTTCTTACAAAATCTTTCTAATACGATTAATGATGAAAAGATACATATCAAAAACGACTACAACCTTTGCAAGCCAAAATCTACAGTGGCGCCATCATAAAATCGCAAAAAAACGTAACAGTCAAATTTAAAAGGAAAAAAGCTAACAGAAAAAATCTGGAAACTTCTATCAAAGTTTAATTTAGTTTTGTTTTTATTAGAAATATGTGGATTTTGTAACACACCTGTCTGTTTATACCGTTGGGCCATAAAACCGAGATAAACTCGAGTTTAAGTTAAAGCTCCGTCGGAGTTGACGTGGGCCAATGAAAACTTTTTATTGCTGCTATGAAACGTCGCTTGGTAAGCAACCCCTACCATCATCCTCGATATTATTGACATCTCATCATAGGGATTACTTAATTCTAAGATAATTTTTTTATGGCTGAAACCGCCATGTTACATGTGAGGTTATATGATCTCAACTTTATGCTGGTTATTATGATAGGGCATAATATATTACAAACATTAATTTTATCGTTTTACTGTAATTACAATTGAATCCAATGATACATAAAAAGAATACAGTTATATATTATGAAACTAAGTTTTAACAATATTTCCAAACATTGTAATTGCAGTTTGGCAGAGGTTCTGTAGGTTATGAAACATACTATGTAACTCAAATAAATAGAAAAGTAACAGCACTACATGGCAATATTGGATAGAATTGTATTTACTTAAAACATGCATGAAAAGCTACGCAATTTCTTCGTGAATAAAAATATAGGTACCCCATTTACGCATTCAATGTCACGAAAGGGTTCCAAATTGATAAGAACCTTTTATTAATTAGATAAACTTTGAAAATTATCATTCTGATACATTAAATAGTGCCTACCTAGAAAATAAAATATCAACCCAGGCATTTTGAAATAACGTTTTTATTAGAGAAATCTTCGATACCTTCACAAGGAATCTCGGATAATAGCAGCCGCAGAAAACTAAAGATCTTGTTACATTTCGAATCAATTTTGCGACACATCAAAAACCACAGCGTATCTCTAGAATGATCGGCTCTCACAAAGCGTTCGGTAGGAAAAAGTAAAATCGAGATTGGAACGAGAAAGTTTGGTAGTGGTTTACACAGACGATATTGTGGTTAACCGTATGCATAGAGGCCACAGATTGTGTCAGCTTCATACTAAACAGTAAACAGTAGTACGACAGAAGCGCTCGCAAAACTTACGGCGACCCATTCACTACCTAATATAAATTGTATTTGAATAATGCCTTCTTTTGTATGGAAATTATTTTTGTTTAGTGCAACTTTTTTAAGACCTTTATTAAGGCAGATTATTTTGTAAATACATACTTAAATTATGTTTAGATTATGTTCCTAATTGTCATTTTGAAGTTTAGAGCTTCGGTACGACTGACCGTAAATGTAGTGAGACCACGGCCTTCGAGAAAACCAGCGAGAAACAACGCTTGGCCGCCAACGCCAACGCCGTGTGTGAGTACGGTAAACGGAGGTTCAATCCTCTATTTCCCCAAATCCCTAACGCCTAAAAACGCTCCTATAACTCCGATTTCTCATTTCGTATTTCCGGTTGCTTACCATCAGACTCTAGTCTGTTCGTTTGCCGGCCTCAATACATATATGTTAATAAGTCGGAATTTATTTAGATTGATTAGTATTAGTTATATACCAGCTATTTCACAAAATAATGTATGAACGAATGAATGTAAAGAACAGAAAGTATCGAATGTAATGATTTCGCACAAGCGAATAATAAAAACTCAATATAGCGATAGCTTGGCAAAATCATCAGGTTTATAAGATTTTCCTTTTACCAAATGTCAGAATGGTGTAATGGATATGACATCACTACGACTTATTTATTCTAGAAATACGCTGAATAAAACATTTCGTTAATTACCTTATTAATAATCAATATCTTGTCGTTATAAAGATTAAAGTAATAATACAAAAATGTTTTTTTCCTGTAGTTACTTATTCAATATACAAGAACTGATTTTTTAGAAGTTCCTTGAAGTAATAAAATTCTAAGAATTCGACCTACGACAAATGACAATCGTTTCAAAGAACTTTAAAAGGCCAAGAAGAAATTGATGGTTTTTTTAATAGGATAGCCGGGAAACGAGTAAACTTTGAGACCCTGTAACACTAAGGTAATAAAAGGGGAATTGAGGGTTGTAATTAGGGATGGAAGGCCTCCCGCCTTCAATAACCTCGGTATGTAAGTTATATTTTACTTAAAGATAAAACGTGATAGGCTCCAAGTGGCCAGTTTTCTCACAATCTTTTCCTTCATCGTTTGTTAGTGGTGTCTAAAGACACAGTAAAGGTCACACTGGTACTTGCTAGGTTTGAAACCTGGACACTCATGCATGCGAAGCGGTTGCGTTTCATAAGCCACACAGAGATTGAAAATTTAAAATTTCACCTCACACCCGAACCCCGAACAACAAGTAGTAGTGTATCACAAAAAGAGTTGTTCCGTGCACAAATAGCATTCGGTCTCCCAGTCAAGCAACGTGTCAACTGTGACAGTCCAAGCATTTTTTTATTCAAAAGACGGAATCATTTACCTATTTGAATAATCTATTTCTACAATCAAACCCTCAAAGGATTTTGTGGTACGATTTAAATATGAAATGCAGTAGCAGTAACAGTTAAGATTGAGCTTGTACAGAGAACAATGTCCCTCCTTTTCTTTTCTAGACAAAATTAAAAAAGGCCTATAAACTACATACTTTTCTAGACAATCTATCTATGGGAATCAGCCAACGATTATGTCTGGTTGTCATGCAAACTTCTGACATGACTATTGTATAAAATAAAACACATCAAACACATTACATTTATGTATCTGTGCGTGTGTGTGTGTGTGTGTAATGGTCATATACATCCTCTAACATGTCACATGTCATTGTATCCTACCCTCGTCAATTATATAATTAATTCGTTAAACAGAGGGTTACCCATTTCCCCTTTTTATTCGGCTGATAAGTCAACACTTTTTTATGTAAAGGTTAGTTTTATGTACTTACTAGGGGTTTTTACAGACTGACACTATATCTTCAAAATTTTGTTTGACGTTCAAAAATGCCTGTAAGGGTCTAATTGGAATAAATGATTTTTGACTTTTTTTACTTTTTTTTTTGAAGGGTATAGGTAGACATAGATCCTGCTCACACACGATTCCCATTAGAACAGAAAATTGTTCGTTGTGTTCGGTGACTAGGCTTCTCCCAGTTATACAACCTCTTTTGTGCCTTTAAGGGTTAAGTCATTCTGTCTCCTGCATTAAATTTAAACCATTTCGTTTCTTTTCAACTCCTCAAATATTGTTGTGATCTTTTGAAATATTGTTGTATTATCTTATGATTTATTTCGTTGCGTGATCCAAGACAGTAATTCATACCCTGGGACGCGCCAGAGTTTAGTGTTCCAGTGTTTTCATGTCTGTATCTACTGCAGATCCTGGCTTACAGGAGTAGCAATAGTTTTGGGAGGTTATGGCGAACGTGTCCCCAAAAAAGGTGGAATATGTTCAAGTGACTTTTTCCTCCCTAGGTGGAGAGAGACGGACTGTCAGACTCTTACTGACTAAAATCCACCCCATTCGTTTTTCTGTTCTAACCGGAGCCGCGGAATATACGCTTGACTCACAACCCCAGCTGAGGGTGCAAGCTAGGTAGGGGTAGCCATTTAGCCTTATCTAGACTTGTTTGAACGCCATTTGTTTATTTTTAATGGCGATTAAGGGTGATATCATTCTCATCGGTTATGAGCACTTAGCGTGTGATGGAATAGCCGGGGTTGCGGGGTAAGCGCAATGAGGCACCGCGACCTCGGCTCAGAGCAGGCGAAGGAACAGGGGCTTTTTTGTCTGACACTCCCTCTCACCCGGCCCTGGACGGGAGAAGTCATTTGATGATTTTCACGTCACAAAAAAAAACGTGTGATGGAAAGACTATCGGACGATTCCAGTCTGACGTTGACAGTTTTCAAGTTAAAATAATGGTAGAGTATAATTATATATTTTTTTTATTTCGATTGATGATTACTCAACAACCTTACGTTTAAATACGTGTCCCTAACAATGAAGATCTCTAACAAATTAATGTTACTTTCAAATTCGTTTGGATTACGAAAAATCTTCGTTATACAACCGAATGATCGATCGATTGAACGATGAAAAATCGATTTGTTAACCTAAATAAGTTTCTTTTATTATTCTTAAATAATATAATAATAAAAGAAACTTAAACACAAGTCTAATGAGTGAATAGATAATATAATTGATTGTTTCAGAAATTTATTCTATCGTAGACAGTGACTTCAGAAACTTGTCTGAAATATCGAGACTTTTTTTTAAGAAATCATCAAACGTTTTCTGTGTCTCTAGCCCAAGGGGAGGCGAGAGAGAGTATCAGACTCTTTCTGACTAAAACACACGTGGCTTCTAGAGCAGCACGTCGATTCTATAAAATTTGTTTGATTTTGAATCGTGTTCGAGTGCGAAGTGAGTGTCGAAGTGACGGGGAAATTAAATTTTAGAATGCCACTTTTAACGTCATTTCATACTTTATCTTTCAAAATGATGCTGTCAATTTAGTTCAACTCGCAAGTGTAGCGCTAGTGTACTACTACTCACGTCGGATTCAGATTCGAAGTTTAGAATGAAGTCTTACAGAATCACACCTCAGGCTCTAGGCCGAGGCCGCGATACCTTATTACTCTTGGTCCGGCTTAGTTCCCTGTCCGTCGCAGTCTATTGGGGCTTGCGCCTTACGCTCGGGAAATCTAGACTTGGAGGGATATGAACCGTTATCCAAAGAATATTCTAGAAGTAATAGTAAAATATTATAGTTAGTGTTTTTCCACAAGCCTACTAGAACTAGTACGTGAAACTACTACATCAATAGCAAGGACGTCTGTATAGTAAATATTTACAAACACACGGCGATGTCTCAATGCTTATTGTTATAATGTTTTACTCATTAACAATGAATGATGCAAACGATTACCTAACCTATCGCTTACACAACAAAGGACATTATCATTCGGATTTTTGTTTATTACTTTCATCGATATCTTTTTTCTGACTAATTTATTCACCATAGTGTAGTTGGTAATATTCTAATAATTATAATACCATAATAAAGTATCCTTAATGTCCTTTTTCCTCAACAAACAATGCCCAGACGACACAAAAACTCCCTGCAATAGTTTCAAATAGCTTCAATAAATAAATAAATTACACAACTAAAACCATCCTATTAAATCACTCTATCTGTACAAAAAACCGCATCAAAATCCGTCGTGCAGTTACAAAGATCTAAGCATGCATACACACAAATGGGAGTATCTACATAGCTTTATACTATGGAGTAATACTTTTGTAATGATATTAGGTGGTGCACCAAGCTGTCTGTCTCTGCTCCTTGAGAAATTGAATTAATATCACATGCTAAGATCAATTATCTTTTATTACCTACACTACTACATGACTAGATGACGATGCATAATCAAAGCGCATATCTACTTGTATTAGCGTTGCTAAAGAAGTAGGACTATTATACCTAGTTAGAATCATGGCAATTGGAGGCATGAAGGATGTATGAAAGAGAATGTATGCCAAAAACAAATGGTGTGTGCCCAATGGGTGGTGTCACCATCATTATCATAATCAGCCTGACTCCGTCCATAATAAGCACTGAAACAATCATAGTTGGCCACATACAAAAACCTAACAATTCACCAGCCTGATTCCATCCACGTCTGGACATAGGCCTCCCCTATTGCACGCCACTGAGCTCGATGTTCAGCTCTTCTCAACCAACCACTGCTAGCCACCCTGCGGATATCGTCAGTCGACCTAGACCTGCCCTACATAAAGTTTGTCTAGACGTGGTCTCCACTCCAGAACACTACGTCTAATTCAACGGTCATCGGTTCTTCGACAAATGTGACTTGCCCACTGGCATTTCAGTTTGCTGATCCTTCGGGTCGTACTAAATCATACTAAAGTTATTGCAAATTAGCAGGCTGCCCTTGCTTAACAATTCGGTGCTCAACTACTTTGGTGTCAGTCATTTGTTTTGTTACTGTTCGCTACAGATTTTTCCCCAATTTGCCTGTTTTTTGCCAAAAGAACCATTTCCTGATAATACAGAACATACGGAACAAAAAAAGCATTTATAAAACTAGTCTAGACGTTATTGAGTTATGTGCTTAAAAACGAATTTTGCGATTTATTTTTATACATATTATATGAAAGAGAGAGACAATTTTATAGAGTAAAATTTGGACTCCTTCTGACTAAAAAAAACCTTAGATACTATTCCATCCCAGTATGCCATTGCGCTTAACCCTGGGCTAAACAAACCGATTCAGAATTTCGCGGCCACGAATGATGCTAATCTTATTTGCTAACATTTAGAAATTATATTTCAACATAATATTTGCATGTTTGTAACTTCTTCACGCAAAAACTGTTGAACTGAATCTGAACGAAATTTGACATAGAAATAGATTATAATTTGGAATAACACACAGGCTTTTTGAGGGAAAAAATTACCAAATCTCTTTCTGGCCGGGGCTTTTTTGTGAGGGGAAAATCATCAAATGCCTGGTAAGCACCAGAGTCAGGCGGAAGGTGAGGACGCCGTGGCGTCTTTGAAGCCACTCCTCAAAGAGGGGTCTTACCGCTGCTATAACAGCGTGCCCGTCCTGGCCGGAGCTATGGTACATTGTTGGGCTTGCACCCACAACCTCAAAGAAGGGACTGCCACATCAGGAGTTACTTGCATCATATTTATTCCTTGATTCTTTCAAAACTTTGAATAGAAAAGGTAACTATAAGACCAGGTTTCTTTGATCAATACATGTTGCTTTTCCGTTTTAATTACATAAGGCATTGTTAATGACGAAGAATCTTAATGTTTCTATAGGTTCGGTAAACAGGGTGTAGAGGAATATCTAGTTGTTATCTTATTACTATTACTAGCTTTTGCCCGCCACTCCGTTCGCGTGTAACAATGTCTTCCTGCAGATATTTGGTATAATAATATATCCTATGTCCTTTCTCGAGCTGCAAGCTATGTCTGTACCAAATTTCTTAACAAATTTGTCTGTAACAAATCGGTTCAGTAGTTTAGGCGTGAAGAAAAGACAGACAGACAGACAGACAGACAGACAGACAGAGTTACTTACGCATTTATAATATTAGTTTGGATTTGGATTTTAGATTTCGCAGTCAACTTGCTTAGTCAGTCATTCAATTAACGGCGTTTCATAAATGATATCGCAGTACGATTTTGGTAGCTGGTCATTTATGATAGCAATTCGATTTATGTGAACGTACATTTTTTTCTATGAATCTATAATACGGTTTAAATAATAATCTCTTTACTTTTCAACTTACAGCCTGAATGTGATTTAGGCATTTATTCTAACAACTTGTCATGCAGGTCGTTGGTTGAATGCCTAATGAAGCTAATTAAATAATAATAATTTAAAACGCATTGTGCAAAAATGTTTCGCCTTCTGATATTGTTTAAACCTTATACAAACGACCATGTTTTTTTTTTTGTGAGGGGAAAATCATCAAATGACTTCTCCCGCCCAGGGCCGGGCAGGAGGGAGTGTCAGACTCTTACTGACTAAAAACCCCCCTGTTCCTTCTCCTGCTCTGTGCCGAGGTCACGGTACCTCATTGCGCTTACCCCGCAACCCCGGCTGAACATCAGCCCTTTAGGGCCCCGTCTGTGGTGGTCGAATGGCTCTTTGAGGCGCGCGCGGAACGCTACGCGCCGTACGCTCGGGCCTGGTTCTGGTCGGGCGGCGAGCTGCCCTTACTCGCCGACCGCAGGCCCGTCGTCGTCGATCGATCGTCCCTCGATCCCCGACGCCCGTAGTGTCGCCAGTTGCGGCTGCTGGGGCGTGAGGAGGAGGATTGCTCCCTCACGCGGGCCGCCTCTCTCTTTGCGAGCATGACCGCTTCACAAAAGGAGGAGACGGCGTCCCAGTTCCTCTCACTCCGCACCATGGCCTCGACTAAGGCCGGGCGCGAGAGGTCGCCGCCGCCGATCACTTCCCTGAGGATACGGCGGTGTTCAGCCCAGGCAGGGCATACCGCTACCGTATGCTCCACCGTATCCTCTAGGTAGTCCTCACAATGACGACACTCGGTCGTTTCCTCCCGCTGAATCCGAAACAGGAACCTACCGAAGCTGCCGTGCCCGGTAAGCACCTGCGTCAGACGGAAGGTGAGGACGCCGTGGCGTCTCTCAAGCCACTCCTCAAAGAGGGGTCTTACCGCTGCTATGGTAGCGTGCCCGACAAACGACCATGTTTAAGATGAAATTTTTGTCTTTAAGTGTAAGAATTGTTGGAAAAAAAATAAGTTTGACCTTTTAATCGTGCCAATTAAAAGGTAAAGGATGGAGGAGAAGGAAGGAGGCAAAAAGAACAAAATAGGTGCGAGAACGCCGGCATTCGCGATGTCATGAATTAAGTAGAAAGTTTTGTCTTTGAGTTTAGAAATTGTTGGAAAAACTAGGTATAGTATAAAAGAAAAACGAAGGGTACTAGGCAATGGCGACTAGCATTAAAGCGAAGCTGATAGCAGCTTAGAATCAAATTAATCGCTACAAAACAGTGCTAACATTGTAACAAACATAAGAAAACTGGTGTTAACAAATTAATTTAAAAAACGTCACTTGAGTACGTAATAAGAAAATAATACTTACGAAAAAGCTTAAACGTTTCTAAGATACACAAGAAAATAAACTTTAATTGATAGCCATTGAATTTAAAATGGTATTAACTCGATGATTACGGATTCCCGGTAATCCTAACGTTTGATTGGACGGCGGACTATCAAAGTTTACGATCGTCCAATCCAAACATGTTAAAGTATCTTGATTGCCACTAACTCGGGGAATAAGGAATTTAGTATCTATTCACTAATAGATAACGATCAATTTCGATATTAGATACCTTTTTTATATCATCAAACAAATTTGGTGTAGGACTAAGAAAGAAGCTAGTTTTAAAATGTTCTTTTTTTAAATCTTGTATGTTTTTTTTGTGAGGGGAAAATCACACTCCCTCCCGCCCAGGGCCGGGCGGGAGGGAGTGTAAGACTCTTAGTGACTTAAAACTCCCCTGTTCCTTCTCCTGCTCTGGGCCGAGGTCGCGGTGCCTCATTGCGCTTACCCCGCAACCCCGGCTGAACATCAGCCCTATAGGGCCCCGTCTGTGAAGTCTTGTATGTTAAGACAAACTTCAATAATTTTTTTCTACGTTGTATCTACTATAGTAAAGTTACAGTACTACACTGTATTTTGCATTTTTCAGAGTTCCTAACAAAAAAATTAATCCCTCAGAACAAAAAAAAAACGCTGCCCCACGCTCGGAATTTCTCCTGTGTCGTGGGTGAGTACGAACGAGTACGAACGTACGAACAAATAATTTCAAATGCACACATACAGACCAAAAACAATAATTTTTAGATCACACAAAGAGTCGTCCCCAGCATGAATCTAACCTGGCTGCGACGGGTTGCACATAGTTCGAATTACTATAAAAAAATATTTCCCATTTGTTCTGTATTTCTAGCATTCCCATTAATGACGAAATTCTAACAGATTTTTAAGGAATTAAGTACTTATACACGTATCACTGTCGTTGTTAATCGTAATACATTTTTAAGTAAACAGAAACAATCAAGTTGGCCATTTAAAATCCAAACTAATATTAGAAATGCGAAAGTAACTCTGTCTGTCGGTCTGTCTTTTCTTCACGCATAAACTACTGAACCGATTTCTGTGAAATTTGGTACAGACATACATTGGAACTCGAGAAAGGAAATAGGACAGTTTTTTACCAAAAATCTGCAGGAAATTACTATTCCACGCGAACGGAGTTACTAGCATAAGCTAGTATCGAATTATTCTAAAAAATATCAGACAACAAAAATATAAGAAAACGTTCGTTTGAAAACGCAATCCTACTATAGACACATCCTACAATTCCACTAACACAGGCCACTTAAACAAAAGGATCAAAGTCTAAAACCAATAACAACAGGACAGGTGTCTGCGAAAAATTTCTCTGAATCGTTTAGCATCAGTAATAGAGGCACAGGCGTGCATATACATACGCCTTGATCAGAATAATATTGTGACTGGAATTTATATGTCGATGCGGTAGGTAAAGTATTGTCCTCTTTATGATAGCCCCAGGGCTATTTTCGGCGACGGGATTACTCCTGTAACGAGCCGATCACTATCTCAAGTTTTCTTGTCTAATTGGTTGCCATGACAACAGGAAATAAGACCAATTAATTACTGACGCCCGTTCGTTACCTATGTGACAAACTCGATTGGAAAACGAACGAGGTGTTTTAATGACTAAATTATAATATTGTTTTATTAAAAAACAGACACGAAGTTCTGTGTTTTTGTATAGATTTTTTGTGATCATGAAATTTTCGCTGTTAAACATACAAGGTAGATTAATTTGCATTTAGAAAACTAATGAATCATTGAAAAATACAGCTAAAATAGCCACCTTACTTTTTTGTGCAAGGTAAAGGGCTCCAAACGAGCCTACAGATCATGCGATGGTAAGAGCGTCGTCAAGGGTTTCGGCGATTTAGAGTTTAGGGAAGGGGAAGAAGGTTTTCGTCGTTTTCTGTGAGGTCGTGGTATGACAAACCGTCTGCTCGTTTACCGAACTTATAACACGGGGCGAGAGAAATAATATGATAATTTTCTTATTAGAAAAAAATGTCCTGGTTACTTAACTACTTATCATAATAAAATAAAAATACAAATTACATTCGCTCAATCTTACACAAATCACAAGATCACAGTAGAATACTTCACAACTCCTAAATAGTAAGATTCATTCATAATGTATTCTATCTATTCACCGTCTTACAAGCTTAGTCTAGCTCAAAAGCCTATAAATCAAACTTAATAAATTCTATCAGTGTTGCCATAATAAATTCGTAGAACCAATCGTCCTATTCTTTAAAACCATCAGTATGCGTCGCACCAACATTTCTAGGCCATCCAATCAGGGTCGAATCTTCTGAGAAACTATTACATAACCACCAGCGTAACTTGAACCTTCTGAACTGAGCCACAAATGTAGCGTCATCTCTGTCTTTCACACCGGTAGTTGATATTTGTGTCTCTTTCTTTTAGTAGTGCGGCTAACTTCAGAGAGTTTACGTTATGCTGGTGGGTTTGTATATAAATTTGACACCGGATGCTCAAGAGACGGACAACGGACGTACGGACAAACGGATTGTGTATATTGCGGTACAATTAGAGACTTAACAATACGTCTATAACGATACTAATGGGTGATGAATGATTTTCATATCCTCGCACGATTTAGCATCGCTGTATCCGCACTTGTAGCGTTTGTACGTGATCTGAATTTAGTTGCGTTTTAGCGGAATCGGTAGCAATACGTGGTGTACGTACGTATGTTAATATGTATATGTGTTTCGCCTCTGATATTTTTAAGGTTAATGGTAACTTAAAAAAATCAAAAGTCAAATCATTTCTTCTTAGTAGACACTTTAGAATGTCAAACAAAAAATAAATATCAAAATGATCAACTTTGTGTGTATTTCGGTCTGTTCTCTAGTGAAGCTGTTTGCTCGTTCCAAAGTCTAAATTCCAATAGAGAAGAACGAGCAAGGAACTCCATGGATACTCTTTTTCAATCAATTTCACGAGTAATTTATGTTACATCATTTTATGTTTATGAGAACAGAATAGCATTTGAATTTAGCTTTGAATTTAGAAACGCAGTCTTAACTGGGGTATTCAATATTTTTGGTTAGGTACGCTAGATGTCGCAATTTCAATACTTATTTTTCTTGCGTTTTATATACGGATTCATCTCCAAAAAACAAAATTGAACTAATTTAATTTGATTAACTTTGAAACTCCAATGTTGTACTATTTTTTTTCTTATGTAAGAAATCAGCAAAAGGTTTTATTTAGAGGTTATACTTAACATTTATTTTAAAAAACTATACATATACACACACCACACATACAGGGACATACCTACGATAGGTCACCACATTTCTCTCCCAATGGTGTAAGTAAAAAAAAATCTATGAAACACCAAAAGCTACGATGCATGGTGTAAATCCTATATCTTTTTATCTACATACATAAAAGCTTGTCTGAACGAATAAATTTATTTAAAAACCCTTTTAATAGTTCCAACATTTTTCCGATGACAGCGGCATCCATTCCACAGACATCCGTTCAGGAACAATAAAAAAAAATGTTGTTGAAAATAAAGCAATTTCCCAAAGTGCAAAAGTAACAGGATGCAATTACACATTCCTGATAAAGAAAAAAAAAATAAAAACATGATCTTTTTTTTTAAATTACTTAACAACTTTATGTTGTTATGTTTTGCATGTATATTAACAAAGGGTGTGTTTTCAAAGTTTATTGTGTCGTGTTCAGACGAAAAAATAAAAATAGACAAGAATTTTGTTTAGTTTTAAATGTGTTGCTATTGACAATTCCTTTTTTTGTCAGGAAAAAACCATCAAACGACCGACCAGGGTAAGGCTAGAGACAGTGTCGCACTCTTACTGACTAAAAACCGCCGCGACCGCGGTGAATCATTGCACTATTGACAGTTTCTGAAATCCAATCCAAGTATCTAAGAAGGACATATTTTGGAGTGCATGAGGTACTGCGAGAGTAACTTATGAATGTCATTGTTTTCTTTTTTTTTTTTGTTGTTAAGGTAATTGGATCTTATCCGTATTAACATAAATAAATAAATACCGTAGCACGAATGACGAACCGTAGTACGAACTGGGTGAAGTGAGCAGCCTCCATTAGAAAGTGCAGGGAGCCAATAGATGCAAATGTCGAATCGTCATTCAAAGTGAAGGACTAAGAGGAGGTCGTGGTCAACAGTCACCGATCTTCAGCTGACAATAATGAGTTTCCTATCATTCGCGAAGGTTCATCAGATGAAACTGAATAGGTCATATTTACCCGTATACATAATTACCTAAAGCTACAATACAAATAAGAAAGTTTTAATTTACAATAGTTTTCATCGGTAAGCCTTGCTGTGGACAGTCGTAATAATATAAACTAAACCTTTTTTTGACTCTACGTTTGACGTGGTCGCTCGGTTAGGCGTTTTGTGTGATCGACAAATTGTTGTTCCAGGTCTGGATGTGACGTTTTACATGAAAATTAAACGATTCTAAACGCACTCACGTCAGGAGATAAAACAGCAGAATATGCCCGACGAATTTTATATAAAACCTCCACGGAGACCCTAAGAAAATACAAAAGTCATAGATGAAAATCATTAGTAAAATGAGTACAAAGATAAACAATACTTCCAACATTCATAAACAATCGACTAAATTAAATAAATACGAGACGGACAGACAGACAAGTTCATTAAATTAGTTAGTGGAGGCTGAGGCATTCTTGCCCTTGTTTAGTTCAACATATGCTCATGCGCAGCACATTCTTTACTTGGTTTAGTGGTTAAGTCACATCAATTTATGAGGCGGATGGACTCAAAGGATTTCTTGCGGGACACACAGACAGAAGGAAAACGAAATGGAATTGTCTTCAACATCAGTTATTTCTTAAAGAGTTATTATTTCGTTAAAATCTATCTTTTGTTAGTTATTTTACGAAGAGGTTTATATTTTGTATAAACTTCTTACTTGTGAGGTATTTTCCAAAGTCAAAATCAAAGTCTAAACGTTTATTGTAAACTAAGTGTATAATCATGGTTTTACGTAATGATAAAGTGCTTAAGACTTAGCAGCCTTTTACAAACATTGCTAGAACTATTATCCTAAATCAGAATGAAACATAATTATTTTTTAGTCTAAGTTTATTTCCCAACGAAACAGGTGACTTGAGTGTTGTTATTTAGATTAAAAAAAAACAATCACGAACGAATGTAAATAAAAAATAAATTGATTGCGCCACTTTTGGATCTTAAAAGCAATTGTTAAGTGCGATGATCTCAAAAAAAGATCTTTTAAAAATATTGATGACCTATAGACTTATTTCCCAAAGATGTGGATAGTTTTATATATCCAAACACAAAATTCAATATGAATTATAAAGACACGTACTTAGCTAGTAAAAACACTATAGTATAATTCACAAAAGAATGCCGTACCGGAGTCTGACGCGCCAGTTGCTTAGACAATACAGAAACAATAATAGCAAATATCGTTAAATTATAATTATACCTATATGTTCAATATTAAAGTGATAAAAGATTATTCTACGAAAGGCCTAGAAACGTCTAGAAATATCTTTCCCATCAATAGGCTAACCGCAGAAAGTGTATCTTAAAGTAATCCACATATCACTACCTACTAAGCACGCATATATTTGGAAAACAAATGAATAATTGTAATATATTTAATGTTGAGATCATTCTAAGTTAGTTCAACAAGATCGGTTCAAGTCTCATGAAATACTAACAATCACGGAAACATTATATTCTCATAACAAAGGAAAAAGAGGTTATTATTAGATTTTTATGGAAACTTACATATATCGTATATTACTTACATGGCTAGTACAACCGCAAAACAATAAAAATAGGTACATTTCAACTTGTCTGTAAAGCAAAACAACAAACTCTTTAGTGATTTATTGAAGCGATATTTTATTGCCGTACTAGTAAAAGGCTCATTTTTGCGAGTTTTTTCAATTAATATTTATAATTCCTATTGTTAATTGTATATGTTAACTTGACAGTGAAATATATGACGAAAATACATCGGACCCGTTTATTAAATTATTCCATTATTTTACGCCAATTTACTGTAGAAAAACGTCGATGTATTTAATTGTTTAAGGGGTAATAAAGCTGCTTGAGAGCCCATCTTGCCAGTCCAATCTAGCTGTATGTATCCAGACATCTGAGTTGAAGGCATTCTAACTAATTGTTAAGTTTACGAGTTCATCTGTTGGTGTACATTGAGTTGTCTTACAATGTGAGTGATACGGCCACTGTAAATGCTCACCTGACATTTTTATTACATGACGCCATCTTGAAATTGTAGCCAAGTCTAATGCGAAAGACGACAGACGAGTTTTAACCGAGATTGATGAACTAATTAATATTAAGAGCTTACTCTGATTCTATAGTTATTTGCTCTGTTTGGTTACTCGCGTTTAGTCATAGTTTATTGTGTTCTATTTCTTTACAAGTGAAATACACTTTTACATAGCAAAAATAATTATGGACCCAAATATCGATTCATATCAAACTCCTTGAAAACACTACGCGTATTGGGAGCACCATTACACAATAATTTAAGCACCATTACACACAAAAATCTACTAAAAACATATTAGATTTTATTTGCAAAACAATAACAATTTTATGACAAACCGAAAATGGTGTTCAAATGTCTCCCTCACCAGTACGGGAGCCATAAACCCATAATTTCCCTAACCCTCGTTTACTGGAAGTCAATCAAATAGACATGAAAGCTGTTCAATCGAAGACGCGTTACAACGTCTCATTTGGCGGCGCCCCGGGGCCCTTAATCATTCCCAATCGCTGCTAGTTGGGACTCAAGTTAAATGACTTGGCAACTTTTTTGCTCAAACAGTTTTTATTTCACGCGATTTTTATGACCAACAACAACATTTTACGACTTATGACTGTATCGCAATGAGTTGCATCGGTTTATAATACTTTAATTTCACCGCCAGAAACCCATAAAAATATGCAAATGCGACATAAAAGTCGTCCGTGAGGCGACAATAAAACGCATTAATCCGGGCGACCGGCAGATAAGTCGTGCAGACTACTTATCAAACGAACGCCGTTAAAATATTAATAAATAATCATTATAATGTTTCTATATTATGTGTTGTAGATGGGGTTTTAATTGAAAAACAGAATGACTACTTTTACAAGGCTAAAGACTGTGTTGTGAACAATTCCAACACATTGAAATCGATCCAGTTGATTTACTTCATGATCGTGAATTCAAGTAACTAAGAGCTAATTTCTCTAGATCCCGAGAGAGATATCGATGATATGGGATTCTTATCCAGAGATCCTAGTCCATTACACAACCCTAACACCGCCAACGTGGTCAATATTGACCGACGTTAGCGAAGGATTTGTCTTCAATAGATTTTATCGGCAAACGAGAAAATAAAAAAATATTATAAGACTGAAATAAGTCTGACAAAATTAATATCTTTTTAAATAAACTAATTAAGTCACTTTGACAACAGAATTATTCAACTATTTTGTCCCAAAATTTATAGGTCGTAAAATTTTTAAATCCATTAGTTTTTTTTTTTTCATTAAGTAAGTATTAGGACCAACCGCAGATACTCGATTCCAGTTTTATAATGATTTTAAGTGACAAGTAATTAAAAATTATCATTAGGACGATTGTAAATTATATGTTCGTTATTTTATTACGTTTTAAATGTTTTAAAATATAGTGTTTTGTCGTCTTTTCTCGCTAATTTTTGTTTCAAGTTTTATAGATTCAACGTTACGCTAGTATTTTATTGAAGGAGCAAGCAAAAAGGTCTTAAACCTCTGTTGAAACACGTAACAGCGTAGATTTCATGAAAAATCCTTTAATAAAGTGCAAATAACGGCCTCAAAGGAAACTAGCGTGAAAGATCGATTGAGTTGTGTTTTGCTGTAGCATCCTACCCCTTATCCCCAGGTCCTCAAATCTTCAAACGTCTAACATAAGGTCGGCAACGCATTTTCAACTCCTCTGCTAGTGTCCATGAGTGGATCCGATTGCTTGCCATGAGTTGATCCGTCATCTCGTTTGCCACTACACCATGCCCTTTGGCAGCTTTATGCCATTAATACCATGTTAGAATTTTTTTACTAAAACACACACAAAAAGAAAGTCTTTAACTTTTGCTGCATTTTTTTAAAAAACTTGTGGTTTGACGAAGCTGGGTTACTTAAACATACTTTATGTACAAACAAGAGTAGTTCACAAAATGTAGGTACATATCTTTTGTAGCAAAAAGCAGGATAAAAGTTTACTTCTAAAAAATTTAATAGAAAAAGTTTTGTAAAAACGCTAACTCGAAAACACTGACCCGGTTTAAAATAATATAATATCTTTACTTTTATCAGAACTTAACATCTCTCTTAAGTGTCCACTGCTGAGTAAAGGCCTCTTCTCACACTAAGAAAGTATCAACATTAATTACTAAGCTTGCTCTAGGCGAATTGACAATGACTAACTTAGTACTAAGTACAGGTTTCCTCACGACCTTATCCTTCTCCGCAGTTCAGTGGTGTCTAAATCATCTTAGAAGGTACATATAACTCGGAAAGTCACAATGGTAGTAGCCAGGTTTCCAACAAACGCAACTTTATCTTTGAGTCACCACGGTACCACATTTTAATCGACAGGTCTTCTAAACTTTACCTAGCTCATCAACAGTTTCCGAACTTAGTTTTTCACTTTCCCACACCTTTTTTGTTTATGGTCGTACATAATCTACACAGAGAGGTGTTTTCTAGATGTAGAATAATCACATGACATCTCTAGATCGATCGATCTCGATTTCACGAGGAAGTGTCTGAACTAGAACCGCAACTACGCCACACGGATTGGATTAGGCTTTTTTTTTTCGGTGTCGGTTTGGAAAAGATGGGGTTAAGCATGCCATTAACTCTCTGCACTAGACATGACTGGAGATCGCCACTTAAAAGGTTCAAGTCTATCAGACATCGCTTCTTAGTAGGTACCTAAATCAAAATAATTTATTAGAAAAACTCTCCACGTTAAAAAGTATGAAAGTTTACATAAAAGCAATCTTGAGTCTACATCAGAAAGATACTGGTCTATCTTTCTCTATTCTCTGCTATATATTCATAATGAATGCATCGTAATTGCATGGGAAGTCTCATTCATTTAGGTATAAAAATGATTAATGAACAAGATAAGTTGCTGTACACTGAAGGGGTTATACTGGGTGGACTTTCCTATCACACAAGATCTGCAAGAGACGGCCACCCATTGACACCCGCAACACCAAAAAAGTTACGAGTGCCTTGTTGGCCTTTTGGGGATTAGAGTTTAGGGATTGGAGAAGGATATGGCCTCCGCTAACCTCACTTACACGGCGAAACATAACACTGTGGTTGTTTCACGCTGGTTTTCTGTGAGAATATGGGATCATTCCGGTTGAGACAACCCATTCCTGCCGAAGTTTGGCTCTCTCAAACTTAGAGACAAAACTTGGGCACTTTTCTAAAAGTAACCCGGAGGTTTCTCATGATCCAAATTTCGGCTAATGGCAGTATTTAATGCTTTTAGTCGCAACCTATGTTGCTAAACCAAAGCCTGGCAGGATTTTAGTCAGTAAGAGCCTGACGTTCGCTCTTGCCATACCCAAGACGATGGGAGTACCTAATTTAATGAGTTTTCGCCCTCAAATTCAAAATCTTTGTAGTTCGCAATCAATCCAAGAGCAAATGCTGAAACTATGACCTCTATATTTCCTTATATCGTAAGAAAAGAGTTGTTACTTAATACTTCTCTAAAAAACTGAAAGAGTTTTTTTTTTTTATTTGATTGTGTTATTAACGTTCAGTGGTTCTTCAAAGATCTTTATAAAATGCTTTGACTTTAACTATATTCACTGCGAAACAAACAAAGAAAAAAACTATGACGTGTTTTAAGGTAAAAAAATAATTTTCCTATAATAAAATGAGTTTCTCACCAAAAAAATAACAAATTCCTATCAACCCTTACATCGCAAGACAACACAATATCGACCACACATCACCTACTTACCTTGACAATCACAATCACACTAAACTCATTCTACTATCCGTCCTTGACCGACAAACGCAAATCCGAATACCAACCATAATACTTTACGCACAAAGGCGAAACTCACTTAATCTTAATGCAATGGGATTTGCATGGGCAGTCCCACCACAATTATATCTTGTGACCCAATGTCGCCAGTAACCTATTTGAATGGGAAATTGAGTTTGTCGAATTCCATCAAAATTCGATGTGTACTCTTGCATTGTAAACACCTCGGTGCCGTTTGTACCCACTGTCGCGGTTCTAGGGTTAATCAAGAATAGTATTTGTGACGTCACATTTGAAAACTTTTTTTATAGTTTTCAGAAGATTTTGAATTTCGAATGACAAATTGATATTTACTTTCTTGGCCTAAAAAGGAAACTAGTGTTTGATGAGACATCCTTTTAAACAGTTTTAGCGAGTATTAATTAAAAAAAAAATACTGAGACAATTTATTAAGATTGATGAATGAAAGGACAGGTTTTCAAATGTTTTAAGTTCTTTATGTCAGCAAATATCTTTCTAAGTTCTCATAAGTGTGCGTGTGTCTTTAGGTGAAAATTACAATGGCCTAGAATACAAAGAATAGGAAGCGTATTCTGCCTTGTCGCCGTATGTAACAAATAGTTATGCATGTACGTATGATAAGAACCCTTGCATTATTTAAAAGAAAATTTAGTTGTCGATGTAAGTGAAAATTGGATTTACATGGTATTTGTGCATTTGTACCAGCACGCCGTTTGACGGTTAAAAAGACGTATTTTATGTTTGAAATAGCAATAAATGATTGTATCTACGATTGAGTATATTATATTGCAATAAAATAGAGAAATAATTAAACTTTTTATTCGTTGATTTTACGATATCTTTTAAAATATACAAGTATACACCCAAAATCGTAGAATGACGTAATGCGTTCTTAAAAGTTATATGAATTCCACTAGTTATCAAGAATTCAACTCTACTATTACAAATATGAGTCCCATTATGACCAGAAATTGTATTCTGGTGTCTTTTCTTCTCGCTCCAACCCCAGGGCACAACAGGCGTGGTTTTATGTAAGATCTCGAATCCATTAAGGATAATAACTTTCTGTTAGTACGTGCCGAATTTAACAATACATTTTTTGTAAATTTTAATGTTTTACAAAAGTCTTCTACAGTTCTGAAGTGACTTCTTACAAATGGCGAATGTTCACAGCCTGTGGGCATCACGGCCATCTCAGTATGGCGGTGTAAGCAGGCCCTAAATTGAAGCGTGCTCATGTATAGTTAATGGTTATACTGTATTATTAAGATATTTTAAGATAAAAAGTTAATTTTGCAATTGTGAATCTATAGTACCGCGTTGTTTTTGGAAAGTTTTAGTTCCATAAGAGACCGCTAGAGGCACTGTGTCTAAAAATGATAGTTCCGTTAGCCACTACTAGAGGCGCTGTATTTGCAATACCTACATATTTTTTACATCCTTGTCACAGAGTATCATTTTCTATTCCGTGGTATCAACCTGTATTTTCTATTCCGTGGTATCAACGAATACTAAGTGCTTGAATTCATGCCAAAAGTCATGATAAAAAAACAGAGAACGCTGGTGCCCTCTGTAAAATGGGTGGAAAATTATAATTGGACAGAATGAGGTTTCAATCGAACAGACGGCTCACCTAATGATAATCAAATTTAAATGGCGCTGGCCATGGACACCAGAGGAATTAGTTATAAGTGCGTTACCGACCTTTTGGGGGTGATTAGGGATGGATGGAGGATTTTCTTACCATCAACAATCACCATATAAACACTATAACTGTACAACAATTAGAATAATGTAAACCTTTTCCTTAATTAAAACGGAAGAAAATATAAATACAAGAGCCCATTATCCGAAATTTAGCACCTACGTCCGGCGACGCAAGCGTCCTGTTTTGGTTCATTTGTCTGCCAAATTATGCAAATCCGTCTAGCAGTTTTTTTACATTATTGAGCAAAAACAACAAAAAACATACATGACCAACTTTTGGCTATAGTTTTGTACGAATTTGTAATCGGACCGTCTCTAGGGTCTTGCCTTTCTATATACCTGTTTGTTTTGAAGAAAGAAATCATCTAAACCACCCCCTCCACTTCGCTTCCCCCTGCGAGAGGCATGAGGTGGGCAATGTCAGAATCATACTGACTAAAAATCACCCCGTTCCAACTCCTGCTCCACTGTAAAATAGTAACTAATGGCATCTTTGTCCAAAACTCTTCGGCTAATACCAACTCCAGTCCAGTTCAGCTGTTTCGGAACAAAATGTTAAATTTAAAAAAAATAACGCGATTCTTAATTCAACAAAAATTGACAAAATAATATAGGTCTACAATATCTTAGAGATCCAATGCCATTTTTAACATATGACCATAGCAACCAATGGATGATTAGCGCATCAAGGATCAAGGCGAAACGTCAAATAGTCATAAATTTCATCTATAGTGTATATTTATAATAATTGACCTCAAATTAACAAAGTTCAAAACTATAAAATAAGTCCTTAAAGCCATTTGTCACAGATTTGTTTACATACATTGTAAATTAGGTTATCTTGACTTCTTGACGTGCTGCTAATAATAATAACTATGGATAATAGATCGTTCTCTGCGTGTGTTATTGTTTTATGATCCTGTCAGAGTTTCAGAATCTTGTATCTTTTGCGGTTATTTTTTTGCTTTTTTTGCGGGTAGAAAAAATCATTAAATATGAAGATATTTAATGATTTTTTCTTGGCGGGAGAAGCTCCCGCCCTAGGTTACTCCGTTCCTTCTCCTGTTGTAGGCCGGGACGACGGTTTACTGCGTTTGCACCCGAAAACGACTTCCATTTTATCTTTTTTTTTTGTCTATACTCTGTAATCTGTGAATTGATTGTGTTATATAATTTCAACGTAATTATTATAAACGACTTATAGCGAATACCTAAAAGTTATTTAACTCTAACAGCTTCTAGTACAATGGTGGTCGGTGAGAGGATGAAGCTCAATCAGGTGGATGGATCAGATCTGAACAATCTTGAAGCCAGCCTACAGGGTGCTTCATAGGGCTAAGTATGAGAACGACTTACCAGTGACGGATGAAAATCAATCCAGAACTAGGTAATCACGAGAAAAGGAGCAGTTAGAATCATTGCAATTAAAAAACTAACTTTCGACTAGGCAGTCATGTCTGAAGAGGTTTTAACTTAATATTTTCTAAATCCGTCGCTGGAGCGTTTGTCACACATTTATTTGAAATCAGAATGTTAGTAGGATGTATGTTTAAACATTTTGATCAGTTACTAATTAATATTCCCTACCTTTTCATGGACAAACCGGTGTGAAGTTACATTTGTATAAGTGATATTTCAACTGTTTCATAGGGGAACATCATGCGCAGTCAGCATAAGGCCACGATAGGCCGCGGGCTTGAATCAATTAATTTAAATAAAATGTTTATTAAACAATAAGACGGGAGAAGCATTGCAATAATCATTCTCTCACACCAAAATGAATTACGTATATCTCCATATGTCATTTTGTGGCATTTACTGACCTTTAGCGATATTAATTCTACTTATAATATTAATAATAATTTAGCCTATAGCACTCCAAAACAACAAACGGAATAAAATTTCAAATTTTACCACAGACAATTTTTGTTCCTTTTTTAATTTGCAATGGTCGTCGTGTATTATGCCTAAGCCACATGTTGTCTACGGCTCTAACCACAGAGTTCCGCTATCAATGGTCAACCACATTATAATTTAAATTTTATTATTCTCACACTTCAATATCTTCAGTGATAGTCAATAGATGATCTCTAGAACTGTTATATTGCCTTCATATTGGCCATTAATACGAATGTTAATACTTCCTCATAATATGCCTAAGAATATAGCTCAGACATAATGTTTTGTTAATAGGGATAAAGATTGTGATTAGGATATCACGAATCAAATTTAAGATTTTAATGTATGTGTATAAATATCTCTAATCCCTTAGACAAACGGCATTCAAATATTAAGGAACGCGTACTTATATAAAAAAACATAATTAATTAGGTAGTAACGATGAAAATGATTAATATTCTTCCAATCCCCCACTACCAAAATCTCTAAATCCCTAATCCCCAAAAGTCTGCAACGCACTTGTAGCTCCTCTGTTGTCGCGGGTGTCCGTGGGCAGCGCTGGTTGCTTACCATCAGGTAATCCGTCTGCTCGTTAGCCGTAAAAAAAACAATCTACCTAATTTTGCCCAATCAAGTTTTAAATATTATGTAGGGTCATACGTAACCTCAAAGGTTGAAGTGAGGCCAACAAAACCTTGACCTATCTAACCTCTTTTGAATTAACCTCTACAATATTTATTTTGGAGTCTTACTGTCGGACTGTCGTAGTTTGCATATTCACGCATTATTTAATGATAAGCTATCGGTACTGATAAGATACCTATAATGTAATACATACAATGCACTTATTTCGTTCTGTCGTTTCGGCTACCGTCTTTATCTGTAGGTCAAGAATTATTGTACATATAGATATTTGTATATTATATATTTTATCTACATTGTCGTTAAGCTGATATATAAAAAACGTCACTGTCTATACGATATTCGATATACTTTGATCTCTTTAATTTGTTTAAAGAATTCTAGAGTCACCGCTCATCATCACCTTTTTTTTCTTTAATGTGATTTGTCGGTAAACGATCTGGTTTTTCGCTTAATGATAAGCAAAGGGCAATTGGACTCCTTTTGAGGTCTTGCGAATAGTGAATTGGCGACGGGTCGGTGGAGAATTGGACTTCTTTCCGGCAACCTAATTCATATAGTGAAAATGTTCAGCCTGGGTTGCGGGGTAAGCGCAATGAGGCACCGCGGCCTCGACCTAGAGCAGGAGATGCTTAGGGGGTGTTTTTAGTCAGTGAGAGTCTGACACCTAGCGTCATGTTATCGTTCCATTGGTCCATTTCTGCCGAATCTTGGTTCTCCTATATTCAATACTTAGTATTTATGAAGTGCTCTGCTAAACAAAGGTCTCCGAAGAAATATCTTGTCACTCCATAATTTCTTTTTGAAAATAAGAGCAGGAGTTTGTGGAATAAGAGGAGAAACACTCCAAGTTCCTTTTGATCCAGATCTCTGTACTTTCTATGATACTTTAGTCACCACTGACATATCATACTGAAACATCGTGAGGAAGCCTGGATCTAATTATAAATTTGAAATCGCCAATCCGCCTTGAGCAAGTGTCGTGATTGATGCTCAAACCTTCTCCGTGGTAGAAAAGGCCCATTCTATATGCTGGTGATGTGACTTCAATTTTTGACAACTACGCTGATTGGAGAAAATCTCTCGCAAAATGAGCTCCATCCAGTACCGTAATTCCGGGACTAATAAACCGTTATAATCTGGTCTTGTAATGTAAACACGATCGATATTTTAATCAATGTTGTACGTTATATCGTCACAGGTAATTTGCAACGACTTTTAATCGGCCGACAGCATCAATCACCGTATCCTATGCTAATTGTGTACATGGTCGTAAAAAATTAATTAGTTAGTCCTTATCTGAACGTAGCTAAGGTTTATTGTAGCAAATGTCGAGTTTAGTTGATTAATTAAATCTTGTTGTATTTCTGCGTTATGCTAATTCTTGATATCTGCATACTTTTATTTTGTTCTTTTTTTAAATTTCATTTCTAGTTTCTATTTTCAAATTATGTTTTGTGACTTGTCTTTTTTTTTCTTTATTCGAATCTTTCAATAGTTTATTGGTAATTAACTGCACGGTTTTTGGGCAACTGGCTGCAGTGCAATGTGTCGCGGGTTCTATTCCCGCACGGAACAACACTGGGTGATCCACAAATTGTTGTTTCGGGTCTGAGTGTCATGTGTATGTGACATTGAATGTTTGTGAACGCTTCCACGGCACAGGAGAAAATGCTAGTAGTGGTTTAATTAGTTATTTCTTTTTCACACATTATATTTGTGTAAATATAATATGAGTGAATGGTGAATTAAATACTCTAACTGTCAATTAAAGGGTGCAAAGAAATTAAGCATTATAATCATATGAAAGATTTACAATATGCACTTTTACTTCAAGACTTAAACTACTTGTATTACATATTCCAAAAATGTATTTAAGGAATGAAGAGACTAAGGTTCTTTTCAGCTAATTTGCTCAGATGCTTACTATAACTTGTTTGTCCTTCAAATGTAATCAAGTATCAGGACTTAAAAACACAGTAGGTATTTAAATATAAGTCAATTTGACAGCTAATAAACATATTTCATAATAAAATACAACTTTCCCGTAATATTAGTGCGCAAAACTAATGTCATACAATACTGCCATTTAAAAAAGCAAACAAAAATATATTGAGTGCATGAAACACAATATCGAGGGATCTCAAAAGGCTTTGTGCGTTAGCTTAGGCGGCGCAAGCGCAGGGTGCGAGCAAGATGGCGCGCGTCCGCAGATTCCGCGAACAACCAAGTTATGGCCCTACAAAACGTCAGGCGAATCATCAATGTTTAAATCGTAATATATTGAAGAATTTCGCAATTATCATATTTCATACTTATTTACGACGTCTAGGCTCCCAACTGACGTCTATCCAATGCGATCCTGGGAGGTCATAAAACGAATAAACCACACAGTAATAAACGTGCGTTTTATTTCTTGTATAATTATATATGAAGCTATTTGTTTTTCAACTTTTTGGCTTCGTATGTACTGTGGGGCGTTTATGGTGCACTCTTGAACGTACAGCCAGGTTTCGGTGGGAAACGCATAGGTTTTATTAGGTATGGTTAACTTAAACGTGGCGTCGTAAGTTCTGTAGAGACTTGCGGGGTTTTGAGTGACTTTTAGTGTTCTAGTGAGTGGCGGCGTTGAATTTAATGGGTGATGGCAAAAACGTACAAAGGGAGATTGTCGGCGTTAAAATGAGAACATTTTATCTTTAGATAAGTCACATTTATGCTCCACGTTACTCATAAACGGGATGCAGACATATAATTACGTGCACCGATACGCTTTTGTTGTGGCGATGGCGGGAAAACAAATGAAACACTGCACCGTTCTCTTGAATGCTTCCAAGTATATTGGTCATTATTATACCTACTGCGAAAAAGGAATCTCCTTAGAATAACAACTTCAATTGGCGAAAATTATTCGGATAACTGCAATGTTTATAATAAACTAGGTAAGTATGTGTTTTCTCGTACAAATTAAAACACGATTTGAATAAATATTCACGAATAAAGTTATCGAAACTGTATGTATTTAATTTATATGGTTTTAGCACGATTCAAACAAAGAAATTGTTTCTACAACATAGCTGCGTTTAGTGCGTGAAAATGAAAGTAAAATATTATGTTGTATTTGTAAGTGTAGTTAGATAGATATTTGAATACGTTTTTTTTTTGAGTTTTCGAGCAGACGGATTACCTGATAGTAAGTAATCGGTGCCGTCGATGGACAGAGCAGTTACTACAAGTACGTTGCCAGTGTGTGTATAGACGTACGGATGTTTGATACTCATTTACGTAAAAACTACTGAAGGGAACTGAATGAAATTTGGCACAGATATAGAACATAGTCCGTAATATCTCATAGGCTACTATTTACCTGCGTAAGTACTGAAGACAAAGCCACTGACAGAAAGAACTAAACTTCCTAGGTATATATTTTAGACTAGAAACAAGCACGATGAGAAATGCATACAAATCTTCGTCATTTTGCCTATTTATTATCTATAAGTAATATTATAAACAGGTCATTTTTTTAAGTTTGTATGTAGAATTGTATGTGTCCTTGGAACCGCTAGTCGGATTTCCAAAATTTTTTCACTGATAGCTATAATGTTCCTGAGGCTATAAATTATACTTGATTTGCGTAATTTAGTCGTATGTCGCTTTAGACGTTGCTGTTTTTAAAATTCCGGAATACATTGCACTTTACGGGGAAGAGGGGGGGAGGGTCAGAGGCTAGTAAACAATACAGTTCAATACACAGCATCACGCTCGTTTTTCATTAAGGGTTAAGCAAATTTCTATACAGAACCAGCGTTTCTACAGTTTTTTTGTGTGATACGGCAAACGAGCTGACAGATTACCTGATGGCAAGCAGTCAGTGCCTGCCAGACACTCGCAACAACAGAGGAGTTACGAGTGCGTCGCCGACCTTTTGGAGATTAGGGTTAAGGCGATTTTAGGATTAGAAGAGGGGCAGGATTGGGCCTCCGGTAACCTCACTCACACTGCGAAACACAACGCTGTGGTTGTTTAACGCCGGTTTTCTGTACGGCCGTAATATCACTCCGGTTGAGTTGACCCATTCGTGCATTAGGCACAGTATAATAGTAGGCACATGTAAAAAGGGATTAGGATAGTGCGCAGACGCACCTGGCACAAATCCAGAATCTGCGCAACTACTGTGAATTGCGGATATTGAAAAACGAAAACCGATTCTGGATGACTGCCCGGTTACAATTACAATAGGATAAGTGGCCTGATACATGGTTCTATGACGTTTCTAGTGGAAGTAGGTTGAATATAACATTCCAATATTTTATGAGAAACAATTGGGTTACTAGAACGTGTCATCCTTAAATATAGTAACTGCTTTGGGTATTACGATTGTCCATGGGCGGCGCCGATTACTTATACGTAATCAATAAGTTATTGATCAATATTCTATAATATGAAGGGCTAACGATATGCAATGTCTGTTTTTTAAAGTAAGTCGCACGGGTCGTATAATAAAAAAAAATCCTACATATCTGTAGCATTTTCTTTACAAAGTTTATTTACTTTATGAAGAGAAATGTTGTCGTTGTATTTTTTTTATAAATTGGTAGAAATGAATGTTGACACGGAATTATAATTATGAAAAACTAGCCGCTAACGACGAATGACTAAGGGTTTTTAGGGTACTTAACACTTTTTAAAAATGTTGTTTTACGAAAGACTTCTTACGACAATAGACAAAAACAGAACAGCGACATGGTCCAGGCGTTAGTGAGTTATGCGCTAACAAATACATTTTACGATTCATTTTCGTATACCAGAGATAAAAATTGTTTCCAAACACATATTTGAAATGCAATCAAATCTCGACCACAGAGCTACAAAGAAATTTGATTTTAACCCTTTGTCTTTAAAAAGACAATGATAAGACTAAGATTATTTTGTATCCAGACATTTTTAATTACCAGAATATATATCTATAAGTTTGTGGACTGGTCGAAACCCTTTTAGCCGAATGGGTATTATCCTGACGGTCGTAAAATCTGTTTATAGGCTATAAAACCAAGTGGGGATACGTTCGGGTTGTGTGTGAGCACTGCGAATACTTGTTGCACTTTTATACCCTATATATTCTGTTTGATTTGTAACTCCGGGACGATGCCAAGTCGGGATTATTTTTTCTGTAGTACTAGGCTCGGTGTGGGAGTCCGTAAATCATATTGCAGGGCTGTTTGCTCGAAGATTTTGTGTTATACAATTGTATTTTCTTTATAACCTTTTGTATTTGCTGCTGCCCTGGTGTCGTTGTGATGAGGAATGAATGGAAGGGTAATATTAGTCTATATAAAATTACATAAAATAAATAATTCACACAATAAGTACATCATTAGTTTTAATTTTCGAACGAGTCATAATAATGATGTGCCGCCTGTAAATAGGTACGTAAACAATTTAATCCAGCGCCCTCTTTTCACCAATATTTATAATTAAGGATCTCATGAAAGGGGAACTACAGCGTTTTTTCACTAGATGGCGGTATTCTAGCATAACAAGAAGATAGTCCATCCAATCACTAGAGCTGTCAAAATTGTAATGTCCAATAGTGTTTGGCACTAGCTTATTTCCTTTTGGACGGAAATACGAGATTTCCACACGAGAAAAAGCAGGTGAGGGTTTTACAAAATACGAACTAACATTAAACTGTTCCTAAGCAACATGCTGCATAATTTAATACAAATGAAAACATGGCGCATAATAACAACCTTTTACATATTAAATCACTAAAACGCCTGTGTGTTTAAAGAATTGGCACAAATATTCAGGGAACCATAAAAGTTAGGCCGTAAAAACTTAAATTCACTCTTCGAATGTTTTTTAATAATCTGTGGTTTAATATCGCTATGGCTTTTAATCGTTTTAAAATAATGAGAGTGCGCCAAATAACAATGCTTTTAACGCGGTATAACTAAACTTATAATGTTCTTAAGCCATTTTAATTGTTGATTTTTTGACGTCAAAGTCGTTATAAAATACTTGTTTGATTTATAATGTTTGTTTTAATGCATGGTTTTGGTACTGGTTAAGTGGGTAGCTACAAAATGTGACGGGGTTTCATTCCCGATAACAATAATTTCTTTACATTATTGTTAATCGCATGACTTCTTTCACCGATAAGTAATCTACGCGGCCCAGGGACACACCAGAAAAGTTACGATTGCGTTCCAGGCTTTTTGAGGATTAGGATTTTGGAGATTGCAGCCGGATGAGGGAGGGGAAGGAGTTGGCCTTTGGTGGCCTCTCTGAGACGGCACAACACAACGCTGTAGTTGTTTCACGTCGTTTTTATGTGAAGCCGTAGTAACACTGCCGTCGACCCATTCGTGCCGAAGGTTGGCTCTCCCAAAAAGGAGTGTCAGACTCTTACTACCTAAAAACTGGCTTCAGTTTTGCGAGTGCAATGCAATACCGCATGACTACAGAAACAGTAATGGGGTGGTTTTTTGTCAGTAAGAGTCTAACAATACCTTTCGCTCTATAGAAGGAAGGGGGAGAAGTCATTTTAAGAATGTTTTGACTCAAAAAGAATTCAATTTGTATATCACACCAAAAATTGTGAACAGAAATTTTACCCAAATCGTTTTTTGTTTTTGACTTGTAACTTGCAGAAACTTAAAACTGTTATAATTAGAACAAAAATTAACAGGGTGTTTAAAACAATCGTTTTTAAGAAAACCAATTAAAAAGTTAATATAGCGTTAGACAATAAACTAATAAATACTTCATTTAAATTCAACACTCAATAATTATCATCAAATTAACTACTCCTGTAAATTGTTTAACTAGCCAGTTTGACTCGAACTGTTTAGAAATAATAGCAAGCAACAATATGGCGAAGAAAAACTAAACATAGCTATATAAATATAGTATAGCTTTAAAAAAACTTTTTGTTTGTTCGTTTATTTGTAGCGAGTATGCTCGAAAACTGCAAGACCGATTTAAGAAAAAAACACCCTTTAAATAAAGCCTATATTATATCCAGTATGCAACATAGGTTGGTTTAAATAAAGATATAACTACAAATTCACGCAAGCAAAGCCAGAGAATGATATCTAGTACGTTGTAATTATCGCCAAGAAATGGAATTCAAATTAAATGCAATCTTTTATACTTAATCGCTTCATCATCACGAAATAAAAATCTGTCAAATATATTGTCGACCTTATTTTAAACAGAGTAAAGTTGAAATTCCATTTATAAGAGTAAATTGACCTGCATGATTGTATTTAGCAAAGCGAAACCACAGATTAATAAAGAAAGTGTCAAATCCTAAAGTAATTTTAAGTATGGTTGGACGTTTGATCTTTTTTATCTTTTACGTAAAAACTACTGAACGGTTCTAAATGAAATTCGGCACAGAGATAGATTATAGCCTGGGATAATTCATAAGCTTTTCAACTAGGTACTGCGAGCGAATCTGTTGGCAGAAACTAGTTTAAACTAGTATGTTAATGTAAACAATAAAAATGCAGAAGTAATTGTTGGAAACACTTAATTAGCAGAGTAATAAACGGCAGACGGCCAATCAATCATATTTATCGACATTATAATTGATTTCTCACACGCTAATCGACGAACCTATTTAGTAGGTAAAGCAACAAAATTTAAGATAGTTAAATACTGAGAAGTAAAATGGCTTATACAAATGAGAAAGGATTGTAATCACTTATATAGAAAAATAGTTCATTATATCAACACAACAGGGATTAGGGATTTGGAGATTTAGGGATTGAGGGGGGATTGGAGGAGGGAAAGGATTGGGCCCCCGGTAACCTAACACACGGCGAAACACAACGCTGTGGTTGTTTCGTGCTGGTTTTCTGTGAGGTCGTGATATCACTCCGAGCCGACCCATTCCTGCCGAAGCAGGGCTCTCCCACACTTAGTTATAATGTTCTAGCTTTGACCTTTTGAGGACGTTTAAGATCAACATATTATTATAGGTACTGCAACGAATAAGAAAGGAGATGATAATAAAAAGAGTCTTGTGTCCTAGAATCAACCAAATCTCGAATGAACACTATAATAAAAAAAAGATTATACACTCTGTCCTCTAATAACTTTTAGAGACTTTACCTATAGTTGATTAGACATCAGGAATGTTAGACTTCTGACCTTCATCCAAAATGTTTAAAAAAAAAACATATTCTATCATGTGTGTCCTCATGTATGAAGTTGTTAGGAACCTGGCAAGTACCAGTGTGAGTTTTTTCGAGTTATATTTATGTAGGTACTGTCAAAGAGTGATGCGCCACTAACAGACGGTGAAGAAAAACATCATGGACCTGGACTTATTACTTGCTAACTATAAGTTTGAATTCGCCAGCCTGCCTTAAGCCTGCTTGATGATCAATCCATAAATCCCAAAAATTATTCTGATCAAAACTGTTAATAAGAGCTATATATGATTATGGGTGTCCTAATAGCTTTCTCCACGCTCAGCAGTAGGGCTGAACGAGGCACACCTTGGTAATTGAAGCTCAAACATCCTCCATGTCTTGAGAGTCTTGCTCAACAGTCTGAGCACTCTCCCTAGCGTTATCGGAAGGTTTGTTTGATAAAAAATATAGTGTTGCCCTATCCCAGAGTTTAGCAATGTAGAGTCAAAAATCATTTATTCTAATTAGACCCTTCAGGCACTTGTGAACGTCAAACAAAGTTTTGAAGATATAGTGTCAGTCTGTCGGTCAGTCCTCTTAGTGAAGCTAGTGCCGTTTATTACTAGTTCCAAAGTGTAAATTCCGATGGAGAAGAACGAGCAAGAAACTCTGATCAAGAAACTGAAGTGCTACGGGCTGCTTATAATGTACCTATTTAAGATTATTTTTTCGAATGTCATTACTTAAACCAACCTCTATTTGACAACCTGCATTCTAATTTATTTACTTACTAACGACCCGCCCCGACTTCGCACCGGTCAATGCCGATACAAAAATAACCGCATCAAAGTTAGAAGCATAGTTTTAAAAAATTAAGCATACCTGCTTAGGGATAAAGGGACAGAGAAAGCAACTTTGTTTTCTGCTAAATAGTGATGATAAGCAGCAAAGATACCTATTATAAGGAAGACTAAATACCATATGTCATTCTTCGCCAGTTAACCTTATAGGGAAATCAGCGAAACTAGGCTAATTTCGGTGCTTAACTAAAAAGTTTTTACTTTTTACTATACTCTTGAATTCACTGGCTTTACGCCAGTTCCAGTTTTTACTACGAATCTGTTTGCCCGGAGTTTTGGAACAGGGATTTATGCGGATCTTGAGTGAATTCAATCCGTTTTACACTTTATTGATTTAGATATTTTGTAGGTAAATTGAAATGCTCTTCAAAATTAAATAAGTCTAATCTTGTTTTTTGTACATTAATATTTCTTATCTAGAAGACCACCGAGGTAAACAAAAGTGTTTGCCACTTTTCACTATTTGTAGATCTTTATGTAGGTACCCAAGGAGGTTATATATGATTTTTATAATACTAACTTATTATTTGAATAAAAGAAGAAAGTTCTAAGTACGCATAGATTTGAGCACGAAGGACATCGAAATCATAGTAGTTTTATGGAAGCCTATCATAAACATTTTTTTTTTTTTTTATTTTGTTTTTTTTTTTTTTTTTTTTTTTTTCTATTTGTTGTTATAGCGGCTAAAGATTCATGGGATACAGGGCTGATTTTTCATTCGTCAGATAAAAGTTACTCGGGGAATAATTATGATGCTGTCGCGTTACAACATTTGTATAAGACAGTGACAGCAAGAAGTTTATTTCCAAGGTAACTTTTATCTGGGGTGCATGCCAGAAGACCTCCCCGTGGTGCACCCTGGGTGCGGGCGACAGTCTCCCTAACGGGATGGCGACAGGGTTGGACTGACTGTCGCCCGCAGCGAACTTCTGGCCGGGCGGAGAACCCGGTCGGGTTCTAGAGGCGATCGGCTCTATGCTGCCATAGAGTCCACGCCTCCGTGGGGGCGTTCCTCCGCACGACTCTCTGAACCTAGCAGAGAGCGGGGCGGAGAAACAAGGGCGGCGCTCGTTGTGCACTCACCCTGCCAATGAGTAGCATCGGGGCACTAGCTGCGCCCGACTGCACCCGTCGATATCGTAATCCGGGAAGAGATCATGGTCATGTTTTATGACTCGGACCGGGACGAGGGTCTTGGCTTAACCGCCCGGACCGCGAGGAAGATAACCTCTATAAAAAATTCCTCCAATACTAAGTTCTGGTGCGCGGCGAGGGTATGTATGGCTGAGGAGTAGGATCAGTCGTGAGCGCACCCCCAGCTAGGGGACCGGTGGACCCCCTAGTTGGGAGACAAATGCACACTTACCCAGGGACAGGGGGCTCTCCCTGGGCGGACCTCTTATTTCCCCCATACTCGTGGGAATAACATGGAAGACTTAAACCCAACTAAAAAAAAAAACATACCACCAAAAGTGCAGGAGAGGGCAAGCCAGCTTGCAAGTGGAAGCGAGAGCCAAGATGGCACTCGGACCTGTGGGGAGACGCTGGTTCCGTCCAGCAAGTCCCGGGCAAGGGCACAGGGAGGAAAGGAGTCGGATTCGGAGTCCGACTCATCGTTGTCTGGCGTCAGCATTGCGCTGCGCCACAAAAAGGACCGGGGCGTTTTCAAACGTCCCAGGTTGGAGGACGGTCGAGAGCCGTCCTCCAACGAGCAGGAGGCCCCAGCCCCCAAAATCCCCACGGCTGCGCGGGGTAGGGGCAAGGGGAAGGGCTCCACAAGAGCGGCTGGGAGCCGCTCTGAGCCGGCAGAGCGGCTGGCAGCGGAGGGGAGCGCCCTGGGAAAGGCTGCCCCCTCGGACTCCTCGGAGATGGAGGTGTCCGGAGGTGAGGATTCTGTAGGCGGCGCTGAGAGCCTCCGCCTCCAGGTTAAGGAAGCACTCCGCATGCTGGCTGGGCAAAAAACCCAGGCTGGCAGGAACGGAGTGCTTAAGCACGCGGAGGCTGCTATAATGTCGGCGGTATCCCAGCAGGGCTCAGCAGAGCGGCAGATGACCGCTCTGCAAAAAGAGATGGCCGGAATGAGGCGCGAGCTGGCCCGATTAGCGGCTGCGAACTCTGCCCTGGAGGCGGAACTTCGTGCAGCAAAGGCGGAACTCGCCGCTGCTCGCGCGGGTCGTCCCCAACCCTCGCAGCCAGTGGAGGCCGACCTTCTTGGCCTCATGCGGCAGGAGATGGCCGCCTTCCAGCAGCGTTTCGACGCTCTGGAGGGTAGGCTCCTTCGACCCCCGCTCGCAACTGGCACTTATGCAGCCGCGGTAGCGAAGACGAAGCAACCACCTAGCCGCGGCGTCAGAGCTGACGCTCCGGTGGAGAAAAGGGCGAAAGTGCCCCCTGCGGCGAATGCACCGAGAGCCCCGCCGCTGACGAGGACGCCCATAGCTCAACCGGCACCGGCTCCTGCTGTGCCTCTGGCACCAAGTAGCCGCAAGCGAAGGGGCGCAGCAGCTGAAATTCCAGCCGTTGCAGCCCCAACCCCGCTATCAGAGCTGCGCACCGATGGCGACGAGTGGCAGGTGGCCGGGCAGGCGAGAAGGAGCGCCAAAGAGGCGAGGAAGCGCCGCAAGAAGGAGCAGCGGCAGCGGCGGCAGCAGCGACGCAGGGAGAAGCGCGCTGCGGCAATGCTCCTCGCCCCAAAATCTTCGGCTGTAGTTATCACACTACAGCCGGACGCGGCGAAAAAGGGGGTGACGTATGGCGAGGTCCTCGCCAAACTGAAGGGGGCGGTAACTCCCGCGGAGTTTGGGGCACCCGACGGGTTCGCAGTGAGGGTCACTGCCACTGGAGCCCGTCTCTTGGAGGTCCCCGGCGCGGCCAGCGGCCCGTCCGCTGACGCCCTTGCCGAGAGGCTCAGGGCGTGCATTGCGGCGGACGAAGCTCGCGTGTCCAGGCCCACCAAATGCCTGGAGCTACGCATCATGGGCCTGGACGACTCCGTGACGGAGAATGAGGTGGCGGCCGCTGTCGCCAGGACGGGGGGGTGCCCTGCTGACCAGGTGAAGGCAGGCACTATCCGCCCGGACAATACGGGGCTGCGGACTGTGGTAGTCAGCTGCCCCGTCACAGCGGCCAAAAAGCTGGCAGAGGGTAAAAGGCTCCTGGTGAGCTGGGTTTCGGCGCAGGTGAAGCTCCTGGAACCCCGACCTTTGAGGTGTTTCCGCTGCCTCGTGGGTCACCACGTGGGTGCCAAGTGCACCTCAGAGGTGGACCGCAGCGACCGCTGCTTCCGCTGCGGTCAGCCCGGTCACAGGGCCGGCGCTTGTACCGCCCCGCCGCACTGCGTAGTATGTGCGGCGGCTGGCAAACCGGCTGATCACCGGGTTGGGGGCAAAACCTGCTCCCCCCCCACCAAACCCAGGAGCAAAGGTAGGCCCGTAGCCACCTCCACCGCTCCCACCGTCGCTCCCGCTGCCGCCGCAGTCGCCAACACCCCTGCGACTGCTGCTGTCGCCGCTGCCGTCAGAGAGGAGGTCGTGATGGATACCCAATAATGGCTCCATTACGCCTCCTCCAGGCGAACATCAACCACTGCGTCGCTGCTCAGGATCTCCTGCTCCAGAGCATGGCGCAGTGGTCGATCAATGTTGCTGTGGTCTCCGAGCCGTACTTCGTTCCAGCCAGGGAACACTGGGTGTCAGACCTGGACGGCTCGGTGACCATCATCTCGTCGGCCGCCGCCGGTACCCCAACCCCCGAAGGGCCTCAGCGAGGCAGGGGTTGCGTCGCGGCTCGGTTCGGAGAGATCGCCGTGGTGGGCGTGTACTTCTCTCCGAACCGAACTCTCGTCGAGTTCCACAACTCCCTCAGGGAGTTAGTCACCGTCGTCGTCGGGTTCCGTCCCCTCCCCGTGTTGGTCCTCGGGGACTTCAATGCCAAGAATTTGGCTTGGGGTTCCCGGCTCACTGATGTCCGGGGAAGGATGGTCGAAGACTGGGCTCTGGAGACAGGCCTAGTCGTGCTGAACCGGGGTTCTGTCCCCACGTGCGTACGGATGCGGGGCGAGTCAGTGGTGGACATTTCGTTTGCTAGCCCCGCTCTGTCATCGCGCGTTGTTGACTGGCGCGTCATGGAGGAGGTGGAGACGTTTTCGGACCACCGGTATATACGGTTCGACGTCTCCGCCGAGTCCGCAGACCCGCCAGTCAGACAGGCCCCGTGTGGCCCGCGTTGGGCGCTTAGGCAACTGGACCGGGAGCTTTTCCTGGAAGCCGCAGTCGTGCAGGCCTGGGTGATACCACCGGTCAGGCCAGCCGACATTAACGAGGAGGCGAGATGGCTCCAGGACGCCATGTCAAGGATGTGCGACGTGGCGATGCCCCGGATCCGACCGTGCCAACGCAAGCGCCAGGTGTATTGGTGGTCGCAGGAATTGGCAGACCTGCGCGGTGAGTGCACCGCAGCGCGACGCCGATACACCAGGCACCGCAGGCTCCGTCTCCGCCCTCTGGACGCTGAAACCAGAGAGGCGGAGCTATACGAGGAGTACAGGGCGGCGAAGGCCACCCTCAGGGTGGAGATCCGGCGGGCCAAAGATCGGGCCCGCGAGGAGATGTTGGAGACTCTGAACAGAGACCCGTGGGGACGCCCCTACCGGATGGTGCGTGATAAGCTCCGCACCTGGGCGCCCCCACTGACTCAGAGTCTCCGGCCGGAGGTCGTGGACGAAGTGGTTGGGGCGCTATTCCCCCGACCACAGATGGGTTACACGCCTCCGGCTATGCCCCCGCCCCCTGCGGTGCCCAATGCGGGCTACATCGACGACGACGACGAATCCGCTCCGGAAGTGACCGAGGTAGATTTGAGAGTGGCGGTGCGCCGGCTGAGCGGCAAGAATACCGCCCCAGGACCTGACGGGCTGCATGCCAAGGTCTGGGTCCTGGCCTCGGAGGCTCTCAGGCCTCGACTACTTGGTCTGTTCAGCGCATGTTTGGAGAGAGGCCAGTTTCCGCTGTCGTGGAAGACGGGTAAACTGGTCCTCGTGAAGAAGCCGGGGCGTCCTGCGGACTCTCCGTCCGCGTACCGGCCCATTGTGCTGCTCGACGAGGTGGGAAAGCTGTTCGAGAGGATAATCTCAGACCGCCTCGTCGGGCACCTGTCTGGAAGGGGGCCGGATTTAGCGGACGGCCAGTTCGGCTTCCGCAGAGGGCGCTCCACGGTGGACGCCATCATGCGCGTGAGGGACCTCACGACGGGGACAGCGTTGGCCGGGAGGCGAGTCGTCGTGGCGGTGTCTCTGGACATCGCCAACGCCTTTAACTCGCTGCCCTGGAGCTGCATTTTGGAGGCACTCCGGTATCACCGGGTGCCTGCCTATCTCCGTCGTGTAGTCGAGGCTTACTTGACGGACAGATGCGTCATCTACCCCGGTCACCGGGGCGTGTGGAATCGGCGAGAGGTGTCGCGCGGTGTCCCACAGGGATCGGTCCTGGGACCTCTCCTGTGGAACATCGGGTACGATTGGGTGCTACGCACCGACCTCCCGAGCGGCGTCAGCATTGTCTGCTATGCTGACGACACGCTGGTGCTGGCGAACGGGAGGTCGCATCAGGCGGCGGCCGACCTGATGTCACAAGCGGTTGCGACAGTCGTTGCAAGGATCCGGCAGTTGGGACTCGAGGTGGCGCTCCACAAGTCCGAGGCCATGTGCTTCTATGGCCGTCGGAGCGCGCCACCTCCAGGTGGGTCCCAAGTAACGGCAGGAGGAGTTACCATCGGCGTCGAGTCGGCGATGAAGTACCTTGGTCTCGTCCTCGACAGCCGATGGAACTTCACGGAGCATTTTCGTCGTTTGGCCCCTAAGTTGGAACGGTCTGGGGCCGCGCTCAAGCGGCTCCTTCCCAACCTCGGGGGGCCAAACGCCTCCTGCCGGAGGTTGTATATGGGGATTGTGCGATCCATGGCCCTCTACGGTGCCCCTGTGTGGGCGCCGGACTTGAAGCGGCGGCCGGCTCGTACGCTGGTCGCGTCCCAGAGGGTCATGGCTATACGAGTAATCCGCGGGTATCGCACGATCTCCGGGGAGGCGGCGAACCTCCTTGCCGGATCACCGCCGTGGGATCTAGAAGCGAAGGCGCTCGCGCGCGTCTACAGTTTGCGCGCAGACGCGCGTCGCCGGGGCGAAGATCCTCTGCCGCGCCAAATAAATGCGTGGCGGAATGAGCTCCGGCGAGATCTCATGGCAGAGTGGAGACAACGACTGTCGCAACCGAGGGCCGGGCACGCTACCATAGCAGCGGTAAGACCCCTCTTTGAGGAGTGGCTTGAGAGACGCCACGGCGTCCTCACCTTCCGTCTGACGCAGGTGCTTACCGGGCACGGCAGCTTCGGTAGGTTCCTGTTTCGGATTCAGCGGGAGGAAACGCCCGAGTGTCGTCATTGTGAGGACCACCTAGAGGATACGGTGGAGCATACGGTAGCGGTATGCCCTGCCTGGGCTGAGCACCGCCGTATCCTCAGGGAAGTGATCGGCGGCGGCGACCTCTCGCGCCCGGCCTTAGTCGAGGCCATGGTGCGGAGTGAGAGGAACTGGGACGCCGTCTCCTCCTTTTGTGAAGCGGTCATGCTCGCAAAGAGAGAGGCGGCCCGCGTGAGGGAGCAATCCTCCTCCTCACGCCCCAGCAGCCGCAACTGGCGACACTACGGGCGTCGGGGATCGAGGGACGATCTCCGGCCACCGTAAGTACGGGCCTGCGGTCGGCGAGTAAGGGCAGCTCGCCGCCCGACCAGAACCAGGCCCGAGCGTACGGCGCGTAGCGTTCCGCGCGCGCCTCAAAGAGCCAATAGACCACCACAGACGGGGCCCTAAAGGGCTGATGTTCAGCCGGGGCTGCGGGGTAAGCGCAATAAGGTACCGCGACCTCGGCACAGAGCAGGAGAAGGAACAGGGGGGTTTTTAGTCAGTAAGAGTCTGACACTCCCTCCTGCCCGGCCCTGGGCGGGAGAAGTCATTTGATGATTTTCCCCTCACAAAAAAAAAAAAAAAAAAAAAAAAAGGTAACTTTTATCTAACCATTGAAAAATCAGACCACAATCTAGTAAAAATAAATCGACAGATAGATAGAGAGGAAGGACAGCACAGTATTAATAGTTGGGTTCCCGTTTTTTAACCTTAGGCGTCAAAACCCTGGTTGCGGGGTAAGCGCAATGAGGCACCACGACCTCGGCTTAGAGCAGGAGAAGGAACAGGGGGGTTTTTAGTCAGTAAGAGTCTGACACTCCCTCCCGTCCAGCCCTGGGCGGGAGAATGCATAATAATATGATGATTTTCCCCTCACAAAAAAATGGGGTCAGAACCGTAACAAATTAATGAATTTACTCACATAAGTTCATTTGAACTTACAATACAAGAAAATTAAGGTTTTATTAGCCACAAAATCTTGAATTTTGTTCAAATTAAAACAAATGAATTGTACGCGGTACCAGGGTTACATAGACGAACAGAAGCTTGCAGCTCACATCGAAACAAACAAAGGCAACATTGTTTGAAAAAGGAACGGAGAATTATTCTGCCAGGAATTTTCGCGCTTCATTTTTTTAGGTATTACAAATATTTTATAAATATATTTAAAAAAGAAAATATAAAATCGACCTTTTTTCTGTTAAAAAATATTTAGTACAGTAAAGATAATGACATCGAGAGTCTACGAGTGTGTAAAAGATATCATAATATTGTATTACAAACTTAAGAAATTAAAATGTCAGCATTGGAGTACTTAAAAAGCAATTCATTAAAATAAAGGAAGTATTATAGTGTAATTATTGTAGTTTTTTTTATAAATACTGCCCAAATGCAAATGTGACTGACTTAGGTACTGTTCATGAGATACCTACAGCCTGGTGACAGAATTTTATATGTGACAGAAGGTTATATGTGTATTTGTAATAAATGTGTACCTACGTATATCTGCATGGCACGAGTATCTTTATCACTAATTTATACGTATTATCAGCAGATATTATGTAACTATGTACTCAATGTACTCAATACATCATTGTATGTACTAGATTAAATAGACAATGCATCACAAGTATATAAATACTAATACATAGTATACTGGTGCATGCGCGTATGTGACAGGCCGTCTGATTAACACAGTCAAGACCTACATAGATAATTTTGAATATGGAATGTATTTGTCCAAAAAGGTTCTTTATTGGAGGCCGCGTACTGGCAGGCATATAGCGGGGCAGGGCGTATCGTATAGGTACTTACGATGTGGACAAACGAATTCAAAAAGGTTACAAGAGAAAATATAACAAGCCATGCTGGCTTGTTATATTTGACAACTACATAGTCAAATTCAATACTTTTTATTGAAATTTCAAAAACGAAACTGTTCTATGAATATGATATGGAAAACTGAAATGTGACGTCATCATATTTTTGGGTCAAACAGCATAGGTACTTTTTTCTTAAAATGTAACTAATAAAAATCTAAAATTAAGTATATCGTCAAATCCATCAATGGAGTACGATTATTTTTGAATGTTTAATTATATTGTAATATCGAAAGATTTTATTTTTGACCGAGAAAAATACAATACAATTCTTTTCAACCTTCAATCTATCTTCAAAAGTTTTCATTTTCAAAAGATTTTGATACTATGACATAAAAGTTGATCCAAGGTAGAGCTCACCCCGACCTTGTGCGAGAAAACTAGTGCCCGAAATACAGGGATCATAACATTTTAACCCTACTTCTAGGGCTGGCACGAACAAGCTACCGTTTTTAAATTAGCATTTAAATGAAAATTTTGGAAGGAAGAATATAGATTGTGAATTTAGATTGATTTGAGATAAGTTGACTATAATTAATATTGGAAGAGGAAGCTCATAGTCCAACTAAAGGGGTTTTTAAGGTGGAAAATCATCTTGTTGCTTTCCCTGACTTGGATGGGGTGAGAGGGATTGTCAAACTCTTACTGACTAAAAATCACCCCGTTCCTTCTCCTGCTCCAAGTCATAAGACCTAGCTCTTGTCAGTGACTTCGTTCTTAACTGATATTTTTACATAACATCCTGTCTAAGATATTATACTTTTTACCGACAAAAAATCCTACGTGCCAGGTTTCCTAGTTAGTACCTACATAATAAAAAAATATACCGACTTGGTATATCTAAATCACAGTTTTCGCACTATCTACCTAAGTCACATACATCAGAATAAATTAAATGATCAAATGATTTACGCGTCATTCATTACACGGAAGGATTCTTTTGTTACCTTAATTTTAATAATAAATATTTTAACACACAAAATATGGTTTTTTAACACAGGAGAAGTCGGGTGGTAAAACAAAGGTGCTACCAGCGTCATACAAAGACGTAAAATGCAAGAGATTGTAGGTATGTTTATATTTACTTATTATACCGACCTTGCCCGTTCGCGCTACTGCCCGAAATACGGGAGCACGTAAAATTCTCACCCCTAACAGTAGGGTTGACAAACGCTTATCTCAGAAAAGACAAATGAAAAAATAATTGAATTGTATATTTTATCGTATGATAGGTGTCTTGCATTTGTGTGATCAGATAATTATGTGACATATCAACATAATTAAGTTACTAACCCTTTTAGTTAATTAAAGTTATAACAGCTATTGACCTAAATTTCTCTTCTCTTTTTTTAATAGAAAATAAAAAACCGTAAATTAATTACGTGAAGGTCCAAAGTGTTTGATTGCTCGCTTTAAATAGGTTCCGAAACCAATAGCTCGCTATTGTTACACGACAAATCTATTCCGGGTGAAGCCGCAAGCAAAAACCTATATAGTCTATGCATTGTAAACTTCTTTCGGATTACGCCATAGTTAACTGAAGTGTGAAGAAGAAAGCTAAAACATGCATGTAGCCGTTTTATTGTTATTCGCCCTTTAAAACGGATCAAAGTTCCATACAACCCATTGAAAATTCATTCAAAGACCAACAAATGGAATATCAAAATAATACTCAAATATTTAATGGCCGCAAAGTCAAAACACATGCAGCTTTTATTGATCCACCCTAAGTTGTGAGTGACAGCCCTACGCTATCCGTCCGAAATAGGGAAGTTTAATGACGAGCACTGCGATCGTAAAACATCAAACGTTCGCGCTAGGGGTGTCACTACCTAATACTCTTTTTGCAAAACTTTATTGCAAGTGAAAATAAATTAAATGTTAAGTAGTTACAGAGAAATGGATGACAAATATAGCATACAGTTAGTATCGCCGTTTGTAGTCAAATCCTCATGATTTTATGTCAAGATGAAAGTCTTGGTATTGTGCGAGAACCCATGTGTTGTATTAATGGTATTTGACAAAGGATGTGTGAGTGAGTATTTAATGGACACGTTACGACGTATGGGTGTTCCCTGTACTTTAGATGATTCGAAGAAAATGAATAGCGGTGAAAATGGTAAGGTTAGCTATAGATTACTTACCACATTTTTAGAGTATTCACTTTATGTAATGGGAACTTTGTTTTTCTAGAATAAAATAACTATAGTGAATAAGTGGACGCTTTATTCTGGGTTATTTGGTCATACCTTCCTTTTATAATAAGATTTCTAAAGAAAAAAGCCCTCATAATGCTGACTCTTAACTTTACAAACATATAGTACAATATAATGACACGAACTACAAAAATAGCTTTATCAAAAAATCTAGTCATATTTCGAGACAACCCTAACCTGACCCACACCTTTTGAACTGAACAAAACAAACTAGTTAACAATACCTAGGTACTGACAACCCTACACGTATTGACGAAAACGCAACCTTGTTTAGTGAAACTCCCCTTCAAAATTTATCCAAACTTAGTTCATTCGTTCAAACTTATTCGTTCAGCAACTTAGGAACGAATCCAAGACGAGTAGCATTTTGAGACTTGAAAGTTTGTCAAATCTAACTTTGGACAAGTTTAGGTTTTTTATTTATTTGTGTTTACTGTTTTTTTATGAATATATATATAGACTAGCTACTCTCTCGCGGTTTCACCCGCTGCTCGGCTCTATTTAATCGTAGCGTGATGTTTTATAGCACTCAGGAACATTGTAGCTATCTATCAGTGAAAGTTTGGAAATCCGACCAGCGGTTCCAAAGATTACCCTCTACATACAAACTTACAAATTTTACCTCTTTATAATATTAGTATAGATTAAGATAGGGTAGTCAATACTGCTGCTCTTTGATTTTTTGTTCTTACTTCGATTTTTTTGCAAATATAGCAGGAGTTACCATTGTATTTATTTAATAGTATTTAAATTCTACAGTGAAATTGCTACTTCTTGAGTAAAAATTCAGTGATAGAGTTGAAAAGTAAAAATTCAGTGATGACTGCACGATTGGCGTGGTGGCTGGGCAACTGGCTGCCGCGCAACGTGTCGCGGGTTTGATTCCCGCAGGGAACAACTCTTTGTGTGATCCACAGATTGTTGTTCCCGTCTGGGTGTGATGTGCATGTGAAATTGTATGTTTGTAAACGCATCCACGACACAGGAGAAAATTCTAGTGTGGGGCAACGCTTTTATTTATAAAAAAAAAATAGTTGCAAATGAGCCCACGGATTACATGATGGTAAGCAACGGGTGCCGCCCATTGAATGACGTGAAAGATGCTAACCTCAGAGAAGTTACGAAGACGTTGCTAGTCATTTGGGGATTAGGGTTTTCTTCTCTCTTCTCCATTCAGATTAATTCTTAATGGATTTATTTTTCTTTGATGAATGGATACGTAGAAGTTTTGTCTTTACCTATTTAAAGTAATATTTGTTGGAAGTGCTTTGTGAATTTTCATCACTATTTAATCTTGAATCTTAATATTAGTAAAAAAAGTATTAAATTAGCACGCCTATTCATAGTTAATCTTAATGATTAACATTAAAAAAGGTATTTGTATAGGTAACCTAGTTTTTTTCTTCTTCCAATAAAAAAACCTACTGAGGTGTCGTTCATTGCAGCGTTATCGCTGGCGCAAACACAAACGTTTAAACAAAATGAGCAATGTATGACGAACCTCACGAAGCCTAAAGCCACACAATAATTGGATTTCTTCTAACATTTCTTAAAGCATTATCTAATTAATCAAACTCCAAGCGAACGCCGGCGTTCTCACTCCTATTGATTCTCATTTTACCACGATTATAAGGTCAATTATGTATTAAGTACAGAAAAATATTGCATCAATTTTTTAAATTTAAACCAAGAATAGTCTATCAATCTAACATGAAAGTTTAACAGAAACACCAGGGCGCCATCTACAATGTTTTCCCAGTCGTAACGCATGCGTCTTTTTGCGTTCCTCCACATAAAAGCGTTTACATAAACGTAGGCCCGCCCCGCCCATAGGCTTAAGTTTTTATTGCCACCCCCACCCCATCCCATTCACCCTGCTACTACGACCTATCGGATTCCTTCACCCCTCGGAATGAGGGCGCAAGGCAAGAAAGAGACAAACGCATAAACACTTATAAAAGAAAGAAATAGCCAAACAGTGCAGCCGTTACAATCACATTTCAATCAAGAACACCATTTTAGTTTTAATATAAATAAATTATTTTATTGCAAAAGAACAATTGGTCACATTTCTTCACAGTGACTAACTCAATGTACCTAGGTAATGTTGAAATATTTTATAGCTATTTTATTATTACAAATAATTGTTTTGTTATTTTTATTAATGGCAACAATGACCATAAATATTGTGGAAGGAGTAGAATGTTGTCTATGCTTAACATGTCTATTTCATACTTTTTTTTCTTTACAAACATTATGGCGGCTGGCCGTGAATACAAATAAAATGTTTCATTTGTTATTGGTTTTTATAATATTATTTTAGAAGTTCAACGTAAATTTTATCCGTTTAAAAATTAAGAAGATATTTTTATCATTATTTGTGATAACGATGTTGAGGCTCTGTGCAGACGAATCAATATTTTGACAGTTAAATGATATCGAATTATTACTGTCCGCGATAAAAAGATAGGTATTATGCGGACATAATGACCTTACCTAATATGAGGCACCACGACCTCGGCCCAGGGCAGGACAAGGAACAGGGGGGTTTTTAGTCAGTAAAAGTCTGACACTCCCTCCCGCCCGGCCCTGGGCGGGAGAAGTCATATGATGATTTACCCCTCACAAAAAAAAAATGCACAAAATAGTTTTCTTTACCTTCAGCAAAGAAACAAAACAGACTTCAAATACACTTTAGATCTAAGTCTGTTCTGTTAGTGTTAATTTACAAACAAGGTGCTAAGTAAAAGAATCTTCGAGAATTCTTCAAGAGTCATACCGACTAAATTCAACCAAAGAGACCAGTCTCGTCTCGTAACGGACCGCAGTGCCAACCAAATTTTAATTTTAACCCAATTGTTTTAAACTTGACCGTGACCTAGGCCACTATATCAGATATTGTTCTACGTTTTTGTATTAATATTACTTATTATACACTGCATATACATTATACAATTACCTACTTATACAGTGCGTCCGACTAACTTCAGACTCGCCAAGATACGTCGGCGGTATTGTAAGAACTTAAATTAAAAAATAACTGTTCTTTTTGGTATAAGATTGACTTAGGTAAGCATCTTTACTTACAATGATCTCTTAGAATGTTACTTATAAGAACTGATATTTAACTGATTCGTTTCGATGTGTGCTAACTTTGCTAGATTTAAAACAGACATTTTGGTCTTTTACTAAAGAATAAATTAAAAGTTTTTGTGACTGAAATATCGTACTCTTTTCGTAAAAACTACGGAAACTGCTATTCAGATGTTCGTAAAGTTCGGTACAAAGAATAGATTATAGTCTGGAATAACTCATAATAGCTGATTTATCGTAGCCGTAAATGTGGACAAAACCGCTAAAAGAACTTAACATTCTTCAAATTGAAATCCCTTTATCATCAATGGAGAAAATCCTGCCAACATTTTTATGACAAAGAAAATGAAAGGCCTCTCATCCTTCATTTATATCTTTAACCACATCTTTACCAACGTACGTAAATGAGAATAAATTATGTATTGAAATAATTCGAAGTATCAATTTACAAGAGCGTCATACCTAACAATAATCTCCATTGAGACCAACATTATCGAAGCGATTAAAAATGAATGCAACAATTTGTGTTATCTCAGGTCACCTACCTATAATATTATTCCTACTACACACTATATTATCTGGTGAAATGAAGTGTTTTGTAATATAAATTAAAAACAGAACAATACGCCTTTAAATACCAGTAATTCAAGCGCAAATCGTTAGTACTATACTTAGTTAAGCGTTTGACTGCCGAAGTGCCGACAAAAACTGTTGAAGGCTAATCCCCCGCTAGCGTCGGACAGCATTGTCCGACATGGGGTTCTAAGTGTTAATATTTGAGGATTAATCACCACGCTTGTTCAAGGCGTATTGGCGATAACTATCTTATTAAAAGGAATTATAAGTCCAGGTTTGATCACGATGTTTTTCCTTCACCATATGTCAAAGGTAAAGGTAGAAAATACAAATATGTATAATCATAGCTAACAAACAAAAAAATACAGTCGAATTGAGAACCTCCTCCTTTTTTTGAAGTCTGTTGAAAATACATATGTATAACTCGGAAAAGCCACATTGATAGGTTTGGAACCCGAATTTTCATACATGACAAGCGGACGCCATAACCTCTGTATAACCACGACTTATATTTAATTAACATCTCTATACAAATAATATTATAAAGTTAGAGTTTGTTTGTTTGAACGCGATAATCTCCGTAACAACTGGTTCGTATTAAATACTTATTTTTCTGTTTCTTAGTACATTTATCGAGGAAGGCTTTAGGCTATAAAACATCACGATACGATTTGTAGGAGCCGAGCAGCGAGTAAAACCGCGCGACAGAAAATAGTCCTTTGTAAGTTACATCTCGTCTTGATTGCAAAGCATGGTGGTTAAGACAAATCTCTCTTATATTAAATACTCCTGCAATGAAATAACGCAGTCCGTTGATATGAATTTGTAGTAGAGACTTTTTACAAGTTTTTATTTCAATTCAGTTGGCAACAAAACTGTCACTAGGTAACCTATTTACAAAGCAAATATCGTCAATTTTATCACTACCTACGTATTTACTAATGATAATGTTCTATTCGATAGAGTTCATCTAACATCAAATCTTGATACAACAACATAAGTTACATTTAAGTTTAGCATTTGTAATATTATCCGAAGTTTTTAAAAAGTATATCATCCGTTTCATTACTTAGTGTACCTTCAATAACTTTAAAACCACTTGGCGCACCACCATTTTTCCGTTGAAGCATGCGTGTCGTGACTGTCGCTTTTGGCATCTCTTTATTTCGGTTAATGTTAACCCCCACAAGAATATGTAGAAAGGCTTAGTGAAAAAGCACTGTAGATTGATTAGTTTCTTAGTTAGTTCTTTTTTTATGGAATAGGTCGGCAAACGAGCCCGTTCCGCCCATGGACACCCGCAACAGAGGAGTTGCGCTTACGAGTGCGTTATCGGCCTTTTAAGGATAAGGGTATTTGATATTAAAGGATTAGGCCATCAGTAATCTCACTCACACGGCGAAACACAACGCTGTGATTGTTTCACGCCCGTTTTCTGTGAGGCCGTAGTATAACCCCGGTCGAGCCAACCTATTCGTGCGGAAGCTTGGCTTAGAATATGTAGAAAGGCTTATTTTAATAGAAAAATCACTATAATTCGGTTAGTTTGAATTATTTATTATTATTTGGCCAATATCACGCTTGGTGGTAAGCGGTGATGCGATCTACTATGTAGCATGCCTACCCATAAGCAACCTATTCACTCGGACCTTGAACTTGAGTAGTTTTAATCATATTTATACCTAAATATATTTATTTTCAATTTAAACATTGTAAGCAGTATTTATAGAAATAAACATGGTCTTAATCTGATACAAATATAAATGAAAATAGATAATAAAAAGACAGACTTGTTAGTCGAGTCAGCTTGGTCCGCGATTCAGGTTAACGTGACTGACGTGACAGGACCTGGTAAGACCCTATCTTGCACATGTTGTGTTGGCTTGTCTTCACCGCTAAATTGAGACACATCTGATAAAAGATAATTAAAATCTCTATTAAAGTTTGGTTATGGCATACTAAGGACGATACGACCATAGAATCGTTTTTTTTTTCTTCTCAAACAAATTCTTTTTAATCGAATAAAGAGTAAAGTCGGCGAATAAGATTGATGTAGGTAGACTTATAATTTGTTGTCATATTTCTTTCCATAGGTACATTTTCAATTCATTCGATTTGACATTCTCGTGTCTATGCTATTTAGCTCACACCATAGACAAACTTAAAACAGATAACAAATCTTTTTTATCCATAACCTACACAAACAGAAGATCTTATACTTAAAAACAAAACAAATAAAATAATCTATTGTCAAACAAAAATGATTCAAATTAATACAACTAAATACCTTGTTTGATAACTCAAATAATTTTATCTTGATAGCTAATAATGTACGTTGCATGGCTTTAATCAAACTTATAAGCAAATGATAAGAGTTGCTGTGTCAATACGAATGACATTGATAACGTCAGAGTGTTTAAATTTAATCTAATTGCATGTCATTAGTAACTAATTCGTTTGGTTTACATAAATATTTAGATCGTATGTAACCTTTTAGCAATGGGTTTTTTTTAAAGTTGAAAATTTGTCATAATTGTGTCAAAACTATCAGAGTTATATTATAGTGGCTAAAAACGAAGCCGTTCAAGAAAAACTTTTGAATTTATAAGTTTTTCTGTTGGTTACCTTCTTAATGCCGTGTTCGGTAATGGTTTGGTCTATATTTAGACATTTTATAAAAAGGGCTAGGTTTATAAATAAATGTACTTAATAAAGAATTAGGACATATTTTAAAAGGGTTTAGGTACCAAGTCCGAACTCGAAAACCAAGAAAAAGGAACTTCTTTGCATCCTTTGTATCGTAGTCTTATTAACGTGAAGTTTTCATTATTGAGGTGATAAGTGATTTTTTCATTATTTTTTATTGAAATAAATAATCTGGTTGGTCAAAAATCCCAATTAAACTTATCACAATCCGACCAAAGACAAGACCAAAACCTATGGCAAAGAAATAGAAAATTATACGTACCACTCACTCACAGCAAAAAAAACTAGCAAACGGAAATCGACAAAATAACTTCATACGTTACTTATAAATAATTTCTAACAATGAAAACTGTCCGGGGTAATGACTAAGCATTAGCATTATTCAATTATGTACCCATTTTCTTTGCAATAGAAGTTGACATTGACAAATAAATAATACATTCGTCTGTATAATCTGTACCCCTTGTTATGTCATTATAGGGGTGAGCCACAACCGCGTAAATATTACCTTGGGGTAAAGAAACGCAGCTATGGAAATAATAGTGACAGGAAAAGTGATAATATTGATTGGGCATTGTCATTTAACTTTTATTACGTCCACCATACTATATCGAATGAAATTTGGAAAAAAGTGAGGTTTGTTTGGAATACGTTCTTGAAAAACTATTAGTTTATAAGCCGTTTTATTTGTTGATACATAAATTACTCGTTGCTAAAAGTGACTTTTTCATTGAATTTGCATATGAAAACCTCTTATTGATTAGCCCTTTTCCAGAGAGTCATTCAAAGCGTAGCTTTGTAGAAACGCTAACATAATATTTTGTGCTTTAGCTATATCACACGGCACACCTGTCACAAGTAACTGAAGAGTTTCATAAATGTACATATTTTGATTTTACGAGTTAAAATAACTGTAAAATAAAGAATCAATGGTTTAAAAATATAAAGCGGTGACTACAATTCATCATAAAAAACCTTGTTATTTCTATTATTCTGTTTTAATTAACTACAATAAATACAATGGAATACTAAATACGGTGTTCAATGACTACGTTCATATTAAAAAACATTTTATAAAAAAAAATCTGTAATAATATCTATGAACTGAATTTTTAAGTAATAGGCAACCAAGAAGGTTGTCTGTAAAATACGAAACTTTTATTTCTATTTTTCAAAATAAGAACTAACGATATTTTTTTTCTAGTTCTAGTTTCTACCTAGGTATTTGTTTTCTTCGAGTTTTCTTACTTTCAAACGTTGTTCCATATTGTATTCTTTTTTTAAAATAAAGAACACTTTTTCTTTCCCCTTCTTCATTCTAACATGTTTGAATTTTATTTTTCCAGTTCTCGTTCCTTTTTTGACGTCTTAATTGAAATGAACTAGTAATAACGTATTGGTATTATGACTTTTAAAAACCCTAGTTTCAGAATCATTTTTAATGATTGAATGATCTGGCTTTTACCAATATTCACCTACAATGAAGCTCTTCGTCGCTTATAAACGGCAGATATCTTAAGTGCCTAAGTAGAAATTAGCGTACCCTAGGCGATATAAAATGGCATAATTCGGGTTTAAAAAATCCAAGGCTAGCTTTTACCTTAACTAACCCTTAAGTTAAGAAAGACCAACAGAAATGAACTGTTTAATCACTGTGATATAGATTTAAGGTCGGTCGGAGCCCTGCTTGACCTGACCTCTCGCGCCCGACTTAGTTCATACCATAGTTTGAAGCGAGAGGAATTCGAAAGCCGACTCCTTCTGTGAAGCAGTCATGCGTGCAATAACGTTCCTCATCACGTCCTAGCCATCGCAGGAGACGCTCCGGGCATCCGTTGGGGACAGAGAAACAATCTCCAGTAGGTACTGTTAGCGCGGTTCTCCGGACGGAAGGGTAACTCGCCGCCCGATCAGAACCAGACCCGTGCGTGAGGTGCGTCACATTTTGCGCGCATTGCACATAGAGCCACCAGACTACCATAATTGGGATCCACTAGAGCTGATGTCTAGCCTAAACTGCAAATGCAAGTACTATTATGAACTGCGATCCCAGCATAGAGCAGGAGAAAGAACCGGTTACATTCTCCACTCCCGCCCAATTACCGCTGCAAAAATTATTTCGAACAATTTTTAACAAATACTTCTATATTTTAAACGAAAGACGGAAAACTGCAAGTGTATGTGTTTAAAATTGTACAAGTTCATGGAAATCTAGATCTTATACGCGACAACCCACGTAGAATCAATCAATCATTTTGCCTGCATCAAATGTAAAATGAAATATCTATAAACTAAGCCTCGTTTACATTAGTCGAGTCACTTGCTCAGTGAGCTTATTATCGCTAGTTTACTTCAATGTTAGTTGCAATATTTTTTTAAGTTTAATTTTAAGTGGATCATTATTTCCAATTAATACATTTTGATTTTGTTTTACTATGTTTTTAGTAGATAATTCGACCATCAACAAAAGGATTCGATAAAATTATGATGTTAAAGATAAAGATGCTAAACAAGGCATCGTCAAGTCGTCAGTCCACAATTGGATATTGGGCCTCCTCTAAATAGGAGATGTGGGGGGGGGAGATCGCAATTTAAAAGGTTCAAGGTCTTGAAATGTGCAATTCCTAAGTCAGCTCTCACAATACAGAAAATACTTTTAATCTCAAAAAAAATTCTTCTAATATTATAAACGCGATTAGTTTTCGTTTCTGTTTTACGCCAAGACTACTGAACGTATCTGAATGAAATTTGGCACACAGATAGATCATAATCTGGAATAACACAGTATACTTTTTTACCTTAATTTTGCTGGTGAATCCGCTATGAAATATTCGTGTTTTTAAATTACGGAAGCGCAAGAAATGTAACTACAAGTATAATTACTAAATAGGTACTAGATAGTGACTGATTTCTTACTTAACAATTACGAACATAGCATGCGAATAATGAAGCAATTAAATGGAGAAGAGTTAATTAATTCGCGATTAAATTTAAATAGACCAGGCAGTTGATTTAGGGCTGATTTTTCAATGGTTACATAAAAGTTATCTGGGGAATAATTATGATATTGTCGCGTCAGATTCTTTGTACCTATAAGACAGTGACAGCAACAATTTTATTCATTAATTAACTTTTATCTGGATATTGAAAATCAGACCTTAATCAACGAAATATAGTAACAATAAGTATTATAGTATTTATAAATAAAATAAACAGTGATAACTGCGTTCAAATTCGTTCAGTATCACATTCCGCATTATAATTAAATAGGCCTAATAGTGATACAAGATTTATCATCACAGATTTTGTTAAACGGATAACTACTTATTATATTATTAAGTAATACATCAGCAAGGAGGTTGTAATATCATTACAATACTAGCCATACTTATAGTAGAAGTATTATAGTAATTATTATATTAAGTAGTTTAAAGTAGGTATGTACTCTACGATATTCTTCCACGTGTATGGGCCTAGTAGACAACTGATGACAGTAATACTAGTGTAGGAAAATCGTATCTACATTGAGATGGATATTATAATACTGTGATCTGTTATCTTAATACCTTTTTGGATTATCGCATCCGATGCAATGACTGTCAAAATAATGTTTTTTTTAATTGGGTAATTTTTATGAAGATTAATATTTCGATTTAAATTGATAGATACTGCGCTGACTCTATTTATTAGTAATTTGCTTATAGGTAATAGGTACTCATTTAAGAAATAAAATAATTTTATTGGATCTTGATTAGGTAGTATAATACATTAATAGTATTTTTTAATTTTGTAGATTTATTTACGGTAAAACATTGTACTGTTGCTTTCATTTGAGACGCGGTTGTCGGCTCAAGGGAGCACCTATCTAACTGATAAGATGAGAGAATATTCCTAGTTGTGATAAAGATGTAAGTAATCATTGCATTCATTGTAATAAATCAAAAGGTTACCTGAACATTACACTCCATCACATGACAAATGCATGTTTAATGAAGATCATCGGAAAGATAATCGCGGAAACTATCAATTAATATGTAAGAATACACGGTCTGACTGATTTTGTTTTAAATTAAATGTATAACTTCACTTGAGAGAGAAATTCACTAACCCGGTTGTTGTGGCGGCAGCAGAGGAGGCATCGCTTGCGGCAGCGGTATGGAGGGCGGCAGTGGCGCGTACGGAGACACTCCTGGCGAGCCCGGCACCGAGTCACAGCTGGCTGAGCCCAGTGAGCGCGGCGGCGGCACCACTGGGCTGCGTGGAGCCTTCACCACCGGCGGCTCCGGCTGCTCCAACTCGTCGCCGTTCGCCGGCAACCCAGCACGAACACGCGCCTCGTCCAGCGCCAGGGCTCGCCGAACAGCAGTCTGTTCAGCCATCACTCGCTGCCGGTCTGCCGTCAGTAAACACTTCTCGCAAGTACAGCTGCGGTACTTGCAGTACCGCTTGTGGCCCTTCAGCTCTATCTTGAGACGGTGGTTCCGACAGCGCGCGCAGTTCGGCGGCGCACGCGGCACCGCCGAGCTGGAGGCGCCAAGCTCGGAGCGCTCCTCGCGGTCGTCGGGCGTGCGGCGCCTCCACGTGCCCACGGACGCCATGGCTTGGCCCTCGTTTTCGGCCGTATTCGCGGCGAATTTGTCGGGCACGAAACGAGCGCACACGCGGTGCGGCGCGCGGTCACGATGCGACTGCTTGCCCCCGCCGCCGGCACGCTCTGCCCCGCCCCGCGCCCCACCCCGTCGCGCTACTGCATTTATTACTGTGCCCGCATGCAACTATGCAATTTTTTCAACATAAATTATCTAAGAGATTCGTAGATGATATTTGTAATCTTTGGAGAGTTTAAGTTAATTCACTTAGACAAACTCTCAGGGCAACTCTAACTGCAAAGTGTCAACTATGTAGGTCTGTAGTGTTTCACAGTTCACTTTGTTTTCAAACAAAATGTATCTGACAATAACTCATAAAGTTTAACTTTTTAGCCTGTATTTAGAAATAGTAGAAAGTTGCGGTATACTATCTGTGATGTTACATCTAGCCCACCTAGTGTTTACGTGATGCAGTCGACGTATTTTTTTGCAAAGCCTTGCTCTCTTTCTTATCGCTGTACCTAATTACTTAAGTTGTTATCAGTTTTTTCGTAATTTAATAAATTTTGTTTAGATATTTTTTATAGAATTTGTTGTTTAACAATTACTTTACTATTTTACTACTTAAAAGTGAAAGTTTACCTACTAAAAGTAAAATCAATCTCATTAAAATTCTTGAAAGTTTCGAAAATTCTATTTGTTTCTAATAGAAATAGAGATTCTTTAGATCCTACTATTTAATTATCAAATTTTACGATCATTATTTTTAACTCCTTTACAATTTTTAGCTACACACTAACTGAAACACAATTTAAATCATTATTAACAAACTATTGCGGCAAATTGACTGTTATGTTACAAATAACTAATGCTAATAGAGAAATAGCTGAATACATTAAACATGTTTGTGTAGTGAAAAAAAAACCTACCAACGATATATTTATTGCAGTTTATTGCGCAAAAGTGCACACTAATAAAGGTCCTCGACTGCGTGTGGCTGCGCTACGATCGCGTGCAACAACGTCGACGCACACATAAACAGAGTGTCTGTACACAGCGGACGCTCTACATGTGTGTGTGAAATTGCGATAGTGTGTATGTCGCGCGATTTTTACACGTGAAATTTTTTAAGTGTGCTGCGCCTGAGTTTCGTTACGTCACAAAATTTTATGAAATATGCGTTTTATTTGCACATTCGTAGCCATCCTTCGTACTTAAATATTTCTTTTTTTTAAGGTAGGTAATAGGTCGACAAACGAGCAGACTAATTTACCTGACAGTAAGCAATCAGCGCCACCCATGGAAACCGCAACTGAGGAGTTACGAGTGCGTTACCGACATTTTAGGGATCAGGGATGTGGAGATTTAGGGATTGGGGGAGGGGAAGGATTGGGCCTCTGGTAACCTAACTCACACGGCGAAACAACGCTGAGGTTGTTTCACGCCTGTTTCCTGCGGGGCCATGGTATCCATCACTCCGGTCGGACGACGCATTCGTGCCGAAGCATGGCTCTCCCATACTTAAAAAGATTATAATTATCAAATTAATTATTTATTCATACTTAGGTATATCAATTAATTCTTTATTTACAATAAATTGTTCACTCATATTCCATTTATTGTTGCTATTAAAGCAATTATTGTACGCATCCTTAGGGTATGGTCGCATGCTCTGCTGTTGAACGTTAAACATAGAGTTCGTTACCCGTGTCGCGTTAAGTAATGGGTTCTGCAGGCGTCAGAAAAGTCGATCACTCGATTCTTTTTTTATGGTATAGGTGGGCAAAATGGCATTACTTGATTTTTAGCAATCTTAATACTTAAGGTGTTACTACAAGTGCGTTGCCGGCTTTTTGTGGGTTGTTAATCAAATCATCATCAGCAAATCCCCAAAAGATCGGCAACGCACTCGTAACTCATATGTTGTTGCGAGTGTCCATGGGCGGCGCTGATTGCTTACCATCAGGTTATCCGACAGCTCGTTTGCTAGGTGGATTAATAGGGACTGAGGCAGCGACTTTGTTTTAAACTATGAAGTGATTTGTACACAAACAAGATACAGGAAAATATTATAGTTATGCAAGTAATTACTTAATTGATATTCTAGGCTCTACACACACATTTCCTTTTCGATAGGCCTGTTACAGGAAAAGTAATAGGGCTGCCATCTGTCCGGGTTTTCCCAGATTTTCTCAAGTTTGAAAGACCGAGACTAGACTTACAGGGAATAAAACTAACTTAAAAGTAACTTCAATAAAAGTACCTACGGACTTTCGATCGGGTGCGTTTCCTTAAGGTAAGTGAATAAAAACTATGGATAGTGTTGAGCATTTTTTGTGCTTTAAGTATAGGTACATTCGTGTATTTAGGTAGATTTTTGAATTAAAACGACAAATTGGGTTTTCTTACTATAAGTAAACATTTGTTCCCACTTAAAAAACCTAGTAATAGGTACCTAGCTATTATACACAACAAACCGATTATAATTTTCTTAGGATCAAAGTAATAAAAATCTTAAAGTAAAGTAAAGTAAGTACAAACTTAATCAAATAAGTACCTACCTTGTTGTGTTTATTTATTATTAACATTTTAATTACCTACTTAGTAGAATTTTATTACTCTATTGACACCACAATCGCGATCAATCACAAAAAAATAAAGTTATTTTTTCTATCAACGGATTAAAATATATTTTAACCAAAATATGAAAAAAGCTTCGTAAGTAATATTTGGGATGAAAGCTCCAAAATTCGGTAGGAAACTACGCTCCCGGTTCTAGGGGCAGGTTTAGGAAACAATATAAAAACTGTAGGTATTTTGAATGACATATGCCCGGTTTCTGAAAGCCCGATCAATGTTATAATCAACTAATTAGGTGTCAAATCTCTTGTCAAGTCATCTGATTAGTTGTTCATAATTCAGTCAACCAATCAGATGACTTGACAAGAGATTAAATTGATTTTAACATTGATCGGCCTTTCGGAAACCGGGTGTCAACTTGAGAATTTTCTTGTTTAGAAAATTAAAAACCTGTGTCTACTTGTATAGATTCAGTCACTTCATCAAGCAGTCAAATGCATTACAAAAGAAAGAAAAAACAAAATAACATTTATTAGATGTCTCTGTCTTTTCTTGCAGAACGTGATGACACTTACATTAAAAATTTAATAGTTAAAAACTGTGTCTCGTACAATGCAAAGCGGCTATTCAAATTTTACGATCCGCCATTTTGTTTTTAATATTGTCAACGCATGCGCATCACACATCCCCTTTATCGCAACCCACAGACTGCATCCAATTTGTTTTCTTTAGTCATAAGTATTTATTTATTCATCCTTAATATGTTTTAAAGCTTTAAAATTTATTATAACTGATAATTAATACTTAGGTATAAGTTGAATCGACTTATTCTTAGAACCTGGATATGTGATTTTTTTACTGAAAATATATAGGTACTTATTTATTGGCCTACCACGACTAGTTAGAACCTGCCTACAGTAGGTACCTAAGGAGAGCTCCCGGGCAGTCGCTGGAAGTGACTTAGGTTCCAATTCCAAACATTTTGTCTGGAGGTCATTGTGAAGGCTTAGGTTTAGCATTGAATGTTTTGTTGTTCGAATGAAGATAATGCCTAGATATGACGTTTAATTCAACAAACGCTAATTTGTGTCTCGAATTCCGTTAAGAATCTGTCCTCCATAACGTACCTTTGTTTTATCTCATCAAGAAGGAAATATCTAAAAAACGGTTTCATTGACAACTTTGGAAAGAAAACCTACTTATCATTTGAATTAGGTACACCTATTCTATATTTAAACAAGTAAATGAAAACATTCTTTAAACACCTACCCCAACGCAAAATAACACAACACATTCATATTTTATTATTCGAATCTCGAATCGATAAATCGTGTACCCCTCCAATCGATTCGATTAACATCGAAAACAATCGATGTAGGTATCGATAAAAAGTGATCGACAATTTTGCACCGGACAAGTTTGCGTCAAAGACTACCGATGTTTCTTATGCTATACAAAACAATTTCTGTTAATACGAAAATGGCGATATGAAAGATTCCCCTGTGACAAAAAAATTTTGTAAACGTTATTCGATTTGTAGGTTCACTATGATTATACAAAATGGCGGACAAATATCGCGATTATTCTTGATAAAAAGTACCTAAGTAAATGGTTTGGAATAGTATAGAGATGTAAGAACCGAGCGAATACCAGTTAGGTGTCTTCAAGGCTAGAGTGAATAGGCTCTTAATAAACTAGTGCGCCTTACCATCAACGATTGCATCACTGCTTACCATCAGGTGGGGTAAAAAAAGGTGATAGAGTTTTCTCCTGGGCTATAAGTTCATGTTATTTTAGGGGTCAGCTGGATTTAGTTAGAGATATATACAGGTAGAGTGATTGTTATTAATAGAGGCTTTGTTGGTCACCTTGCCTGGAAAGGAGGTCCTAATTAAAATATTCAGGAGTGGCATCTCATGTATGACGGTGCGGGTTCGAAACTAATGTGACTTTTTCCAAGTTACCTATATGTATTGTCTACTATGATTTGGACACCACTGACTTTCGTGTACGAAAACATCGTGAGGAAACCTTTTTTTGTCAGGGGAAAATCATCAAATGACTTCTCCCGCCCAGGGTTAGGCGAGAGAGAGAGTGTCAGACTTACTGATTAAAAACCTCCCCGTTTCTTCTCCTGCTCTGGGCCGAGGCCGCGGTGACTCATTGCGCTTAACCCGCAACCCCGGCTATCGTGAGGAAACCTGGATTTCTAATTATGTATGTGTGGTGGTACCAGAGACCCGGCCCGGAGGAGTAGGAATAAGAACGCGATAGTTTTTAGTTAGTAAGAGTCTGACACTTTCACTCGCCCTACCGAAGGCGGGAGAAGTTATTTCATGACTCATTACCTGCCTCCAATAATAAAACTCTCTTTGGCTAAAAAAAATCTAAAGTGAAACTTTTTAGTAAACTTAATTGAAATTTTTTACACAAAATTATGGTCACCGCTATTCTGTACCTACATCATTTTATTCCTGATTCATCCGACAAAAAAACGGATAAAAATATATACATATACCCTTATCTTGACAAATTAACTACCGGTAAAATAATATTTTAAACTTACTTCGTGTAGTGTATTCAAAATAATGGCATAATATGTATCTATTACTACTAGTATTATTATTACAACTAAGCCAGGATCTACAGTAGATAAAGGCGCGTCCCAGGGACACGAATGACTGTCTTCCAGCCCGCTATAAAAAAAATCGTAAATATTATTTGAGGGGAAAAAAGGCTTGAACGTAGTACCTTCATAGATCAGTAGATCATTCATGCATTAATTTGTTCATTCTGTATCCAATAGGTAATAAAGTATAAGCAGATCAAGAGCATGTATCACAATGTCCCTATAGCCACTATGTAGGTACAAGATAAAATTGAATTTAGAACGTAATTTGTGTCAATTACGTGCTACATACGTTTTTATACTTTATTTGTTTTTTTCACGCCTAAACTCCTGAACCGATTTTTGTAGAATTTGGTAGAGACATAGGTTGGAACTCGAGAAAGGACATAGGACAGTTTTTATACCAAATACTGCAGGAAGTCACTATTCCACGCGAACGGAGTCGTGGGCAAAAGCTAGTTATTAATAACTACTATCGTGTAGTTTGCTCGGCTCCTTTTGGTCTTAGGGTGATGTTTTATAGACTTAGCAGTCAGGAACATTGTAGCTATCTATCAGTGAGAGATGTTCGAGAGACGATCTCCGACCACTCGAGAGATGATCTCCGGCCACCTTAAGTCCGGGTCTGAGATGTTCAGACGTTGTTGCGGGGCAAGAGCAATAATTTACCGCGGCCTCGGCCTAAAGCAGGAGAAGTAACAGGGGGTTTTTAGTCAGTAAGAGTCTAACACTCCGTCCCGCCCTACCCTAGGCGGGAGAAGTCATTTGATGATTTTCCCCTCACAAAAAAAAGGTATCTACATATCAGAGAAAGAATTTTGGAAATCCGACCAGCGGTTCCAAAGTTTACCCTCTACATACAAACTTAGATCGTGGTAAACTAAGGTCGTGGTGGCCCGGAGGCTAAGGAGCCCGCTTTTCATGCAGGAAGATATGGGTTCGAAACCTTTTAAGTACCAATGTGACTTTTTTCAAGTTACATGTACTTTCTATGACTATTTAGACACCACTGACATACGGTGAAGGTAAACATCGTGAGGAAACCTGGACTTATAATTTCTATAATGATAAGTTTGAAATCGCCAACCCGCATTGAGCAAGCGTGGTTATTAATGCTCTAACTTCTCCGTATGAGAGAAGAGCTTTGCTCAGCAGTGGGCACTTATAGGTTGATGATGATGATACAAACTTACATAAATTACCTCTTTACAATCTGAGTATAGATAACTAATAACTAACTTACGTGACTTAGCTACTTAGACAACTGGGATAAACTGTATTAGTTACTAGTCATAAGGGGACTCTTATTAATGAGGACGCGGCGCGAGGTGACGTCGTTCTGTCGACGTCTTCATATTGTATAGATCTTCTCTTCGTTTGATCAGAGTCTAGACCCCGTCTTCAACAGCCGCACCATAATCCACAGGACCACAGAATAAAAAAGGAAAATCGATATCCAACCATTTAATAATTAATTAGTAATATTTTAATCACAGATCTCGCATGGCGATTAGTTCGTTTTAAACATTAACAATGTACTAATTTTAGTTCATTATTGAAAACTTTGTGACATGCAATTTTAAAATAGTGTTGTTCTTAACCCAGTGTATCGACTGTCGATTAGTTAAAGCCACAAAATAACAAAATATTCAAAGTAACAACCACTTTTCGTTAGTTATAATTATCTACATCGGTTGAGCACAAAGTCAGACTTAATAAAAGTTAGGTAAAGTGTTTGCTTGGATATGTCAATGTCAAGTTGCTGGTTCCATTCACAGGAAAGTCGGTTGTCTTTTGTTATGATGTAATAGGTCGGCAAACGAGCAAGTGGATCGATCACCTGATGGTTAGCGTTCAGAGTCACATATGGCACGTAGATAACAGTGGAGGAGTTACGAGTGCATTGCCGACCTTTTAGATATAAATGTTTTGGAGATTACGTTACGATGACGCATTTGTGGATCACACAAATTGTTATTCCGTGGACGATATCGCGCCAGCTGTGGCGCCACGTTATGGGATGTCCATTGAACGCATCAACTGTGTACTTAGTCTTATGTTTAGTTAACCGTATAGACTCCTATTTAAATTAGTCTCACAACCATTATACCAGCTCTATTTTAACTCTCCGATAGGTACACGACATCCATATTGAAAGTTAACATGACATCCACCAATTAAGTAACATAAAATAAAAAAAATAAAATCGTTTGAAATGCGCGCCATCTTTTGCAGCACTAGCACAAACCATATCACTACTCAATAAACTCACGTAAAATGTATTTACTTTATAATTAATTTACAATTATAATTTCACACTACCACTTGATAAACTCTATAATTTTATTTTCCCAATAAGTAATAAGCTTATGATAACGAAACTGATAATTTATTAGGATTTGACTGAATGCCAGTTTTACATTGTACTTTTGCCATCTGGTCATATACGCAGGTTGGTAAGCGCTTTTAGATTAATTTATCATATCTTTTACTTTAACGCATAAAACCCATTATATTAATCTATAATGTGGGACCACCAAGCTTCGTCACGAATGTGTCGGCTCCACTGAAGTCACTCCACAGCCTCATGAAAAATCGGCGTGAAACAATGACAGCGTTGTATTTCACTATCTGAGTGAGGTGACCGGATGCCCAACCCTTCCTAACCTCCCATCCCTCACCAAATCTCCGAAACCCGAATCCCCAGAAGGCCGGCAACGCACTCGTAACTCATCTGCTGTTGCAACTAGGAGTCACTGACTTACTCCAAATTTAACAAATTGTATTGTAATAGACTTGCAACCTTATTTATAGAAAATCGTTCGAGATGTTCTCTAACTAGGCTTCTCCCAGGTGCACAGTCTTTTTTCTTAATGCTTAAGTAATTTTGTCTCCTGCAATGAATTCGCTTCTTAATATCAGCCATAGGACGTCTACTGTTGAACATAGGCCTCCCTCATTGACTTCCACATAGGCCGGTTGGAAGTGACCTGCATCCAGTGGCTTCCTGTGACCTTAATTAGGTCGTCTGTACCTTGCGGGTGGACGTCCTACGCTGCGCTTGCCGGTACGCGGCCTCCACTCGAGAACCTTTCTGCCCAGCGGGCGTTGGTTCTACGCGCTATGTGCCCTTCCCATTGCCACTTCAACTTACTAATCCGCTGGGCTATGTCGGCAACCTTAATATATATATAATATATATTTGTTCGTTTGCGGATATCCTCGTTTTTTATTCGCTCTCGCAAAGAAACTCCGAGCATAGCCTTTTCCATAGCGCGCTGAGCGACCTTGAGCTTCTTTATAAGGCCCACAGATTTTCAATATAATCGAATGAATTCTCTTAGGGATGTGAAAACTATTTGGTTTTTTCTTCCTGCTCCTCAAATTATATCTTATGATTTATTTAGTTTCGGGATCCAAGACAGTAATTCATGTCCCAGGGTCTTCAGTGGTTGTATCTACCGTAGAACCAGGCTTTCAGAAGTTTTTAAAGGTTGTGGAGGGCTCTTCGAAAAATAAGACTCAATCTTCAAATAATCTCAATACTTACATTAAATTAACCTTTTCAATTATTCAGGCAGTGAAGGTCGCAGAACATTGCTTGACCTCTTTGGTTCTTATTTTAGATCTGCTGTAACACTTCAGCTTCGGCCAGGGGAAAATGGATTCGGAACCATGGTGGCTTAAATATAGGAAGAAAAAATTGAAACCTCGATACCGTCTTAGCATTGAAATGTTGATCAGAAAAAGTCTTAGGGAAACGCTAAAAGAATATCTAAATAGTTCTTCTATAGCTGGGGTGAGGCATGTTATTTCTCATGAAGAACCAATTATGGCAAGGTAAGTTATTATTAAATGGCTCGTCATCATCATCACCAGTCTATAAGTGCCCACTGCTGAACAAGAGGCCTCTGCTCACATAGAGAACGACAATGAGCCATTAATCACCATGATTTCTGAAAACCGATTGGCGATTTCAAACTAATATTATCCTACTACTTAAGTATATGAGAATTTACGGATGTATGTTTGTTGTTCTTTCACGCAAGCTGGATTGATTTGGTTGATTTTGGTGTGTAAATAGGTGATAAAATATCCTGGATTAATACATAGAAAGGCAACCTTTTATCGTACCACGCGGACGAAGTCGAACGAACATAAAAAATACATATGAAAACAGAAAATATCACATCAGTGGTTACCCTCACATAGATACCCTCATCCGTGAGAAGCAAATTGTTAAATGCTGGTGTTATCGTGCAATATTAAAAAAAAAATACATCTAACATGTTCTTAATATTTCATTCAATTGCTTCTCCACTCTGGTTGGTTCGAGAAGGAGTGTCAGACTCTGACTTATCAAAACCACCCGGTTCCTTTTCCTACTGGCTGCTCCTACCCTGGTTTACCGCGGACCTATGTACTGAGGTTGCAGGGTAAACCCAACGATTGGCCGAGAATTGGCTATCAAACCTAACGGACCCCATTTTTGGTGGTATGATAGTTCTTTGAGCGCAGAACACGACATGCTTTACGCTATCCTTGCTACCTTATTATGATATCGAACATCGTCGCTCGGTTCCCGGTGCCTAGGGCGATATAGCGATGAGTCGTGGTGCCCTGGAGGTTATGGCACCCTCTTCTCATGCATGGGGGTTCGACACCTGGCAAGCACCAATATGATTTTTCCGAGTAGGTACTTTCTACGATTATTTAGACACCACTGACATACGGTGAAGGAAAAAAAACGTGAGGAAACCTGAACTTATAATTACGAATTATAAGTTTGAAATCGCCAATTCGCTTTGAGTAAGCGTGGTGATTAATGCTCAAACCTTTTTTTTTGTGAAGAGAGGGCTTTAATTAGCAGTGGGCACTTATAGGCTCGATGATGTGTTGTGTGAGAGAGAGCAATATAGACTAAGACCTTGAAAAATTCCGAAGGACGAATCAGTTGTAAGTAATTATACCTAACATTGTTTCCCACTACGTACGTACGCCACGCAAAGATTCCACGTGTACAAAACCGTGGGCAAAATAGTCACGCGAACTTAATTTTCAGCTTTAATAGTTTAACACTGAAAGTTAAATTAAAATTGTATAAAAATAAACATTTTCCTTATACAATTACTTGTTTGCTAACTTAAACATTGATAAAAAGCCTTATTAAGTAATGAAATTAATTAATTACCTAAGTATTATATTGAACCGCTTAATGAGTGTACGGTTGGCGTGGTCTCTTTGAGGAGTGGCTTGAGAGACGCCACGGCGTCCTCACCTTCCGCCTGACGCAGGTGCTTACCGGGCACGGCAGCTTCGGTAGGTTCCTGTTTCGGATCCAGCGGGAGGAAACGCCCGAGTGTCGTCATTGTGAGGACCACCTAGAGGATACGGTGGAGCATACGGTAGCGGTATGCCCTGCCTGGGCTGAGCACCGCCGTGTCCTCAGGGAAGTGATCGGTGGCGGGGACCTCTCGCGCCCGGCCTTAGTCGAGGCCATGGTGCGGAGTGAGAGGAACTGGGACGCCGTTTCCTCCTTTTGTGAAGCAGTCATGCTCACAAAGAGAGAGGCGGCCCGCGTGAGGGAGCAATCCTCCTCCTCACGCCCCAGCCGCCGCAACTGGCGACACTACGGGCGTCGGAGATCAAGGGACGATCTCCGGCCACCGTAAGCACGGGCCTGCGGTCGGCGAGTAAGAAAAACTCGTTGTTCTGGGTCTGGATGTGGTGTGTATGTGAAATTGTATGTTTGTAAACGCACCCACGACACTGGACTAATTTCAAGAAAAGTTAAGGTTCATGTTTATAAGCGGAATTGCACGAGCGCTACACGACGGGGCGAGCGGACGTTGCGCAACAAACTAATCCTCTTTAAATAGTCCCGTGAGAAAGCGGTTAAAAATAAAAATTAATCAACATCAAAGCCTATGTTTCATATTAAGTAATATTTAGAATTATCTAGAAATGGCAGTTACATTTGAACTTGTATTGATTTCATTAACTTCTCGAGTATAAGAGGCACGAACCGCAAAATGTATTGATGACAACAACGCCTAGACCAATTAAATTCCATTTTTTTTTTGTATTGTTAGGTGTTAGTAGAAAGTTCTGATAAAAGAATATTTAATACAAGCAGAGGGAAAAGTCGGATTAAAGTAACCCTTTCGAATTTATAAATAATCCGATGCGATGGCGGTTCGCTAACAAAACGAATGACTGACACCAAGGTGGTTCCACACCCGTGCGAAGCAAGGGCGGGCCACTAGTGTCTATATATAGCTAAAGAGTTATAGTCTGAAATCACGCCAACACACTAAAGGCTGGAGGCAGTTGTAGTTCGATCGATAAAATTCGTGATATGTTACGAACGAATTTAATCTGAATACAAAACAAAGTATTATTTTCAGACATGAATACACCATAGCATACATTATATTTGCTGTTTGACCAACATATCTGCCTCAAAGTTTTTTACGGGGCATACCTTGATCTATTCTGTTCTTTCGTCCATCAATCACACTTCAGCCTCTCAACATAATCAGCCAGAAGTCCAAGCAATAATGGTACCGCGACCCTGGCCTGTAGCAGGAGAAAGAACGGAAAGGTTTTTAGCGAGTAAGAGTCTGACTCTCCCTACCGCCCCACCCTATTCCCCTTTTAAACTAAATTCTTCTTTCTTTCATTCCAGAATATTCATGTTTCTTCTTCTATGCGCCTTCTTCTCCACCGTGCTGTACTATTTGTACCACACCTGGGTGTTGACCTTAGCGAATCCCCTGGTGGTGTCTGGAGAATCCTTTACCTACCCCATCAAGGATATTGACTTCCCAGCTGTAGCTCTGTGTAATATCAATCGGATCAGCAGAAAAGCATTAAAGAAGAAGGCTTTGGAAATGTCAGTATAATTATCTATATCATTACTTCTATACTAATATTATAAAGAGGTAACATTTGTAAGTTTGTATGTAGGGGATAATCTTTGGAACCGCTGGTCGGATTGCCAAAATTCTTTCACTGATAGATAGCTACAATGTTCCTAAGTGTTATAGGCTATACGATAAAATGGAGCCGAGCAGCGGGAGAAACCGGTTGAGAATCGCTAGTCTTTTATAATTTCTAGGATAGAGACTATAGTCTGGTCGGTAACCAACGCGCCGCAACAAAGAGCCGCTAGACCATTACAGATGGGACCAAAAAGGAGCGATGTTCAGCTGCGGTTATGGGGCAAGCGCAATAAGGTACCGCATCCTTGGCCTGGAGCAGGAGAAAGAACGGGGTGGTTTTTAGTCAGTAAGAATCTGGAACTCAGACAAGACCAGATCATAATAATATGATGATTAACTTCCTCAAAAAACCAGGTGGTCAGCCATTAATTATGGTCGCTGGGCGCCACTGAATGCAGGTCGTTTGTTCTGGCCTATTTGGAAGACAACAGCTTGGGCTGTGGGAGGCGTATGTTCAGCAGTGGTTGTGTTGTGGCTGTATTCATTCTATTCGGTAGATTGGGCGAAAAGAAATGTGACTGGGATTTTTGGAAAATATTCGTGGTAAACCTAGCCTGGAAATGTGGCACCTTTTAACAAAAAGAGAGTGTTAATTTTATTTCCTTAATACGAGGAACTTACGACAAGTTTCAAACCTCGCTGGGACTTATAATCATTCAACTAAGCTATAAAACATAATAATATACGTATTTAGTGTGTCTCACGAGAGTTAGATAGAATAGAAAAAGTTTTACTCATTATCCAAATCTACTTACTCAATCAAGGAATTTTAGTAGCATTAATTACAAACTTCAGTAGGTAGTTTATGAATGCTATCTATACTTATTAATGTTTTTGATTTTTAAATGGTAATTACATAATAAAAAAAATTAACAACGTTTCATGTCATATAAAAATTGAAAATCATAAGAAACAGACTAGTTTGAAAAACTATTCAATTAGGTACCAATGACTTAATGACTACATTAATGAAGTAAACAATACCGTATTACCAACACGTAGATCACACTTATATTTTCTAAACCAACTAGCTAATACAGGTTCTCCATACATTCACTTTCTGAACTATTATCATTATAGCGGTTTATTCGCTAGAAGTTAGGAAAAAACTCCGAATATACATAATAAAGGCATTAATCTTCATTCGCATGCTTTGTGATACTATGTTTCTCACTTAGACAGCTTACAACCTCTTTAAACACTTATAAGTAATGTACTTTCTATGTGATACGCTACTGATATTATAATGGTTGGTTTAGAATGCCATTAAATTATTAAGTAGGTACTAGCTTTTGCCCGCTCACATGGAATAATGAATTCCTGTAGATTTTTGGATTAAAAACTATCCTATGTCCTTTCTCGAGTTCAAAACGGAAAATCAGAAATCGGTTCAGTAGTTTAGGCGTCAATAAAAGACAGACAGACAGATAGACAGAGTTACTTTCACATTTATAATATTAGTTTGGATTAAGTATTAGTTCCTAGCCTTTAATACAAACGTTTTTCGATATTGTGTACGTAGATATCTAAGAACAAAATTAAATAAATATTTTCGTAAAAGAGTTTGGGGCCACGGTCACTTGTATGTATATGTAGGTAGTTATTTTATATTTAATACTGTGCAAATGAAGGTTTATAGTCTTTTTAGAGGGCTCCGTAGTAAACTAGGTTATTCTGAAATATAGGTAGTTTCACAGGTCTTTAATTTTGTCAGGGGACAATCGTCAAATGACTTATCCCGCCCAGGGTAAGGCGAGAGAGAATATCAGAATCTTACTGACAACAAATCCCCGTTCCTTCTCCTGCTTGAGGCCAAGGCCTCATTGGGCTTACCCTGCAACCACGGTTGAATATCGGTCCTGTAGAGAACCAGCTGTGGTGGTCTATTGCCTCTTTGAGGCAGGTACATACGTCTGGGTTATTGGCTTTCAGAAATAGGTGAATTCTTATTCAAATTTTTCAACTGTTGTGATACATACTAAATTATTTAAAACCAGCTACTCTCGCGTGGTTTCACCCGCTGCTGTGAAAAATTTAATCGTAACGTGTTGTTTTATAGCCTATAGCGCTCAGGAATATTGTAGCTATCTATCAGTGAAAGAATTTTTAAAAATCCGACCAGCGGTTCCAAACATTACCCCCTACATACAAACTTACAAACATACCTACAAACTTACAAATTTTGCAAAATGGGCCAAATCTTAGAGGTGTTTCGCATGTTAGAGATGTGGCCCATTTTTGTATGTAATTCAACAAGGTCTGTCTTCTCTGCCTAAAAAGGTATACCTAGTTGTGTTAAGTGACATTTTCTCTTTCAGGTACCCGAAAATGAATAAACTGAAGAACATAACCCTTCGTAAAATGGAGGAGATCCTGCAACATATGGGACAGTTGATCAATTTTGAAAAGAAACCGTCAAATTTTGCTGACAACAAATTAATTGACGATTACGATAAGTTATTCGGTTCTGAAACAGTGAATATTATGAAGGCTGTGAGTTCTCTTGTATTATGTATACCTACAAATATAAGTAAGGTATTTTAATATATTTTGTTACGTAATGGGCAAACATTTAGCCGCTATAACTCCTTCTCGCTCCACTCAAAGAAGAACCCGTCCAGCAAGGCCATTTGATGATTTTCTCCCCAAAAACTAAAGATTTCGTGTATCTTTTCCTAACTGCAGAGATGAATGCACATGACCTAACGTTAATGATGATAAAGAAAGAATAACCCAGTTCGGGAAACCTCGCTCCGCTTAGGGTGGGAGAAGTAACTTGAAAAACATATACCCTCAAAAAAGAACTTCTTTTTGGCTTCTGGAGCGACAAGGCATGTCATGGCATAGTTTCTTTTGATAGAGGAAAATCATCATATGTCCTCTCTCGCCCACGGTAAGGCGAGAGGGAATTTCAAACTCTTACTGACTAAAAACCCCCGTTCCTTCTCCTGCTCTAGGCTGAGGCCGCAGTCCTTATTGCGCTTGCCCCACCCGTCCGTGGCGGTCTTTTGGCAAGAAAGCATCGATTAACCATGGACTTTCTTGCTAGTTCTTCTCCATAACCATGGAGTTTCTTGCTCGTTCATCTCCATCGGAATCTACATTTTGGAACGAGCAAATAGCTTCACTAAGAGGACTGACCGACAGACTGACACAATATCTTCAAAATTTTATTTGACGTTCAAAAGTGCCTGTAAGGGTCTAATTTGATTTTAGACGTTTTTTTTTTACTCATCGCGTCGTACCCTTTTCCAGTTATTTGTTTTTGTTCCAACATACTCGTAGATGGCGCCAAGCTGTGAGGAGATGCTGCTCAGATGTTTATGGGGAGGCAAGCCAGTGAACTGCAGTTCTATCTTCTCAATCCGGCGAACCGTCCTTGGCCATTGCTGTGCATTCAACTACGTACTAGAATATGGAGCTACTGATATGTGAGTAATGTGTTGCTTCACCCAGAAGTCATTTTCTCTAGTGTCATGGGTGCGTTGAAAAACATAAAAAACCACATAATACAAACCACTTACATAGGTACGAAACAACAATTTATGGATCACACAATGTTGTTCCGTGCGGAAAACGATCCCGCGACACATTGCACAGCAGCCAATTGCCCAGCCACTACTTACTCCAAGTTATTTGTATTGTATCATCGATCACTAATAAAGAACTTTATTCGTGATCGATACACGTGACAACCAGTATAAACTGACCGTTAAATGTGAGGAAAGATCATTCACAGCGAGACCACAATACACTGGTTATAAGATTAAATTTTTTTGTACAATTACTCCTTTCAGGCTTAATGGAACTTTAAGCAGAGTAAAGCGACAAATAGTACCGGGTTTGATGAACGGCCTGAGAGTGATCATTGACACTATGATCGATGACTATGCATACCCACTACATAGATTTAGGCAAGGATTCGAAGTAAGTTACCTATCTCTAGAATTTTTTTCCACTTAAAATATCTTAATTTAAACTTAAATGACTTTTTTTAAATAAAATAGGTACACCGGGTAAAGAATAGACGAATTACCTGATGGTAAGCAATTGTGGCCGCCCATGGACAGTCGCGACACCAGAGGAGTTGCAAGGTTTTGGAGGAAGGGAAAGGATTGGGCCTCCTCACACACAGAGCGAAACAATAGATATTATAGGTACAAGTATTAGCAGGAACAATAGTATTAAAAGGTATCTATAGTCAATAATAATTAATATTATATATTCTGACGCGACAGCATCATCATTTTTCCCCAGTAAACTTTTATCTAACCTTTGAAAAATCAGCCCTAAAGGGAATATATTGTGATTTCGAAACTCTTCAAATATGAAAATAGAAGTCATATTAAAGAACAGGAAATCTCGGTAGCAACGCCATCTATGGAAACCAAGAGAAACATTGGATTTCGTTCGTCAAAAGACAATTCAAGAGATCGTAGACAGAGCATTTCTAATGCTCTGTCTACGCAAGAGATCTAAACCTGCCTTTTAGATAAACCATGCGAGATATTAATTTTTTCTTTAATTATTATGTGCTCTTAATTTTGATGATACATATTGTGGAAATCGTGCTTTGTCATGAGGCTAAGATACTGGCGTTGTAGTTACGATAAAATATAGTGGGCGCACTGTCCTAAGTGTTGGGACATCAACATTTTTCGCATGTCGATAATGTAGGATTTTTTTTGTAGTTGGTTGGCAAACGAGCGTACAGATTTCCTGATGATACGCAATCGGCTTCGCATAGACACCTGTAACAACAGAGAGTTATGAACGGGGTGCCAGCCTATTGGGTAGTAGGGTTTTGGAGATTTAGGGGTTAAGGAGGGATGGGAGTATATAGTATTGGGCCTCTGTGTACCATTCTAGTAGAACTGATCTATTCGTGCTTGACTCTCCCACACTTATTTTCATCGTCGCAGGTTCTCATATTTAATTCATACCATTTCGCTGATATGACCGGTGGAAGAGTACTACAGCGCACTGTTCAACCTAGTCAAGCGGAATACTTTCTTTTATCGTCAATTAAACAAGAAGCTTCGTCGGAAGTCCACAAATATCCAGTGAAAACGGTAATAAAAATCAATAAAGTTTATTTAAGCAAACAATCGTCACCACAATTAGACAATGTGAATTTGTGACATCATCAATTTCTGAGCAGTGAGCCTATGACTGCCCACTACTAAGCAAAGACCTCTTCTCAGACAAATAAGGTTTGAGCATTAATCACCACGGTTGCTCAACATGAATTGGGGTCATTTCAAGTTTCGCGATGACTTCCTTAATCATAAGATGGTAATGTTTAAATAACTTGGATACTTTGTAAAAATTAACAATGGTGCTAGCCGTACCATCATGAAATTGACAATAATAAAAATAACATTATTACATTTTTTTGTACAAATGAGAGTGGTTTGTTCGCTTTACTAGATGGGGCGCTTAAGGTCCTAGAAATAACAAAAAAGTGGAACATTTAGTTAAGCGCTTAATTCATACTTGAAACTCAGATGCCTAGCTATCCATTTAGAATCGATGACTTTCTTTAAAAATGATGCATTCATTTTTGCAGAGACAGTGCCTATTCCACACTGAACTATCACAAACGTTCAATAACATTTATTCGTACAGTACCTGCATAACCCGGTGTCGGATAGAAACTGTTCAGACTCTATGCAAATGTACCCCATACTTTCTGCCAAGTACATCTCGACTACCAACATGCACGCTTAAGCATTTAAATTGTTTACATAAATACACAGGTAGGTATTATTATCATACAATTTCATTTAAATATAGTATCTTATAAAATCTTATTATAGGTAATTTACTGATAGGTAATTAAATAATGTTACAAAGTTCTTTTTTTAAATAAACGTTGCCCCACTAGGATTTTCTCCTGTGCTGTAGGTGCGTTGACAAACATACAATGTCAATTACACATGCCACCCAGACCCGAAACAACAACTTGTGGATCTCACAGTGTTGTTTCGTGCGGGAATACAACCCGCGACACTTTGCACGGCAGTCAGTTGCCCAGCCACCGAACCAACCGTGCAGTCAAAGTTTTTTTTATGTAATACGCTGGCAATGACGTGCATAGGTACTTGATGGTAAGCAATCGGCGCCGCCCATGGATACCAGAGGAATTCAAGTGCATTCCGACATTATGGGGTTAAGGGGTTTTGGAGATCCAGGAATTTGGGAGTAATGGGATAGGGTAAGGCTTCCGGCTTCCGGTAACCTCACTCACACGGCGACACACGCTGTAGCAACGTAGTTGTTTTACGCTGATAGTTGTGAGGCCGATGTGTCATTTGAGTAGAAGCATAGCACTTTACTCCCACATTAAAGTTGGTATTTTATAAGGAGGGTAAAATAAGTAAATATATCAAATTTTACCTCTTCGACGCAATACACTACAGCCACTATATGATACAATTTTTATTTTTTTATTCTTTAGAAAAACTGCTATATCTGTATCCCAGAGATTCTGAAGGCAATGAAGCGCTAAAAGAAGAACTAACAGTATCAATGTACTGTCCCAATTGCTGGCCAGACTGTGAATTAACCGATCATTCGATCAAATCTTACAAGATTAATTTTCTTAGAACAGGAGCGTCGGGATTCAGTAACAGTTTCTTGTAAGTATACTTCATTTTTCTTATAATTAAAAAAATATTGTGATATTGTCTTAAACTTGGATATATACCTACATGCAAAGTAATAGTATATTATTAGTAATAGTATATATTATCTTGCATAGGACATATATCTGCATCCAAAACTTTTTTGTTTGTTTAATAGGTCTGGTGTGGATCTCACGAATAAAAGCATAATAAACATATTCCAGCCAACAGGAGAAGGCATATTGCATCGTCTTGATGTGGTCTCCTACTGGTACGAAATACTAAGTAAGAAAAACAGAAATTAGTCAAATTACCCTTACGTAAAATTCATACTTTAAAAAATTAGAACATATTTCAACAAACTTTATTAGGCATTATTTGGTTTCTTATTGGGTCGACAAATAATCACTAAATGTATAATAAAATATATTAAACAAGTACCCTACTGTCTAAGGCTGATACTTATATTTCGTTAGTATCGTTATAACACATAATTACGAAACTTGTTTCAGGTAATATTGGCAGTTTTGCAGGTGTGATGATGGGCATGGGCATTTTTACGTTCGTTGAAATTATTTATTTTATCCTTATTAGAATTTTTCAAATAATGTACTACAATTATGTTAAATACAATAAATAAATTATGATTATGTCGATAGACCCGGGTTTTAATCAATGTATTTCCCATCACTAGCGTAGCGTTTACAAAGATGGCTACACAAAAATCAGTAAGTGCTTGTTAATAAGAAATAAATATCTGCACTAATTTTATGTACACACGTTTAGCATTTATTACCAATGAAAAGATTTATATATTTTACACAGTTTATTAAAATTAATTAATTCATTATAAATTTATATAATAAAAGAACACTAGGCTTAACGGGTATCAATATCAATAAAATCCACTCTTTGAGAAAATGGTCAGCAATCAAATATTATGTATAGGTAGTAAATATATTGAGAATAATCATCGAACAAAGTACAAGATAAAAATAACTTGAAGGCAAAAACATTTGTACACAACATCAGTGCAACACAAACTGTATTCGAGAATGCGCCTTCATTATCTGTCAAATAAACCGTGGCAAAAGTGGACAAAGGTTTCGAGTCGCAATTTCATTTATTTACGCAAAATGTCTGCAAATTCTCCTCCTGGAAAGAGTGATGGTGAGATATTGTTGCATGTGGAACGTTTCTGGATAATAATATTGCAGTATTATTGGAATATTTTCGTTTGATTGTAGGGGATGATCCTGTGGATAGGTCTGTGCCGAGCGTCCCGCCAAATCCTGTGGATAGCTTAGGAGCTCGTATAAGAGACTTGGATGTGGATTCTATTCGTCGATATTTGGCCCAAAAACTCGGATTTTACGAACCGCCAGAAACAAGCGCGCCAGTTGATCAGGTCTTGGATGAAGTTAATTTGGACGGCATTGTGAAATGGATAAAATCTGAACGCTGTAAAAATATTATCACTCTGGCCGGGGCGGGTATTTCAACTTGTGAGTGTCAAAACATTAATTTAATTAAGTTACATTTTCAATGTAAATCCCATCAAATCGATTGTTTGATTATCACTATTTGTTAGTTATTTTTTGTGTATGTTATTAATAATCTTAATAACAATGTTATGTGACTAAGTGCAGCCAAAGTTTCACTTTTTAGACATGACATGATGTTGATACCAGTGTTACCGAAATCAATTTTAGAAAGTTTACAGAAATCATAATTATGTGATTATTTTCCAATTGGAAAAAGCATAATAATATGAGAAACGAAAAAAAAAAACAAAAATTTGAGCAGAATATATATTCAAACAATCTGTGTTGTCTGTGATTGTTAAAATAATAATCAACAAATTAATACCACAGACAAGTAAAAAATGGTAGTGGAAAATTAATATATCATTGTTTGCTACATCAAGGTCAGACATGTTTTGATGGAAACTTTATGATTTAGTTGTCTCATAGCTACATGAGGAAGATAACATATAATATATTATATCCTCCTGTGTTAATGTTTGAATTAATTTATTAACTTAATTTCTACTTTGGATGTACTTCTGACAGTTTCTTTTACCTAAATTTGTCAATTTTATTTTGTTGGATTGTTTTGTTTACGTTTATATTTATGATGCTTAAACTAATATAATACTTTTAATATGATTATGTTATTGTTGTAGTGATACTCAAAAGGGTACTTACATAAAGCCTTATATTCTGTTTAATCTGAATAATGGCTTAGGCATTTCATTGTTGAAAATCCAACTTTTTAAAAAACATTACTATTCACTGTTCAATATTTGAAATACTTTATTTTAAATTTATTTATAAAATATTTTAATTACAGCGGCAGGCATCCCAGACTTCCGTAGCCCAGAAACAGGACTGTACCACAACTTACAGAAATATGATCTTCCGGAACCACAGGCAATATTTGAGATAAACTTCTTTAGACAAAATCCCAAGCCATTCTTTATGCTAGCAAAGGAATTGTATCCCGGAAGCTTCAAACCCACGATCTCACATTATTTCATCCGGCTTTTACATGAGAAAGGTAAGTTTTAATTGTTATTAATTTGCTTTTCTTTAATTGTCTAAGGAATTATAATACTTATTATGTTAACCGCAATGTTGGTCACCAGTTACCTATGGTAGAGCAGGATTTGCTATCAATAGTTTTCTGTCAGCAGTCAACAGCTTAAAAACAAATGTCAATGTAATGGCTTCCTGCAACCTTCGTAAGGTTAATTTTCCACCTGAAGGGTGAAAGCAGGTTACATTCAGCCAGATGTTCTGGCGGCCACTGGTGGTGGCCTATGTTTAGCAGTGGATATTTTATGTGGCTAATATAAGCAATGATCGTGATGTGAATACTCAAGTAATATTGAGATTTAAATTTTATAAGCTTACTCTATTAACAAACAATAATTTGTGAATCACAAATGTCTCACCTCACCTGGGGCTAAAGAAGTAGTTTGCTGATTTTGTCTCTACAAAAAAAGAAACCTCTCAGATGCAAGACGCTGCTAGGTTCCCATTGATCATAGCCAAAAATAATTTATTGAAATGGGACAGAGGTTCCAGACAATAGTGCTTTCAAACAAAGTGTTAAATAAATTAGCCCTTGTAACTTAACTTAAAATTATTTTCGATAGGTATATCAGTCTATTCTTTAGTCACGCTCAATTATTTAATGGCCAAAATAAATTTTGTAAGTGTTTGTGTAAATTTTGTCATTCTGCGACTTCTCCCCAGGTCTACTTCTTCGCCACTATACCCAGAACATAGACACGCTAGAGCGAGGTGCTGGCATTCCAGAAGAGAAACTAGTTGAGGCCCACGGCACCTTCTACACTTCACATTGTCTCGACTGCCGCAAGGAATATAATCTTGAATATGTCAAAGGTATAATTATTTTTTTATTTGAAATGTCGCTTCGCTATAGCATTTTGTTCGGTGTTATGGGCATTTTTACACACATTCAAAATCACACCCAGACCCGGTTAAACCATTTGTGGAACATATAAAGAGTCGAAAACTTACTATTCTCTGAATATGGTACAAGCATAATTTTCACGTGCGGGAGAGCCTTGCTTCGTCACGAATGGGTCGGCTCGACCTGAGACACCACGGCCTCACAGAAAACCGGCGTGAAACAACCACAGCGTTGTGTTTCGCCGTATGAGTGAGGTTACCGGAGGCAAAATCCTTTCTTCTCTACTATACCTTCCCAATCCTTAAATATCCTCAACCCTTATCCCAAAACGGCCAGCAACACATCGTAACTCCTTTGGTGTTGCGAGTGTCCATGGGTGGAGCGCTGATTGCTTACCATCAGGTAGCTCGTTTGCCGTCCTACCAAGAAAAGTAATATTAGTAGTGGGCGAAGTTTTACGGCAACGGTAGAAGAAGAAAAATGTGGGAGAGATACGATTTGCAACAACTCAAAAAACCGAAAAACCAATCCGGAAGGGATTGGTCTTTCGGTCCCCCCCCCCCCTCCATTTCTCAAGTTCCTAACAACACTTATATCTATATCTCTTCTAGTGTTACCGATAGCTTAACAATATTATGTGACCCGTTAGGTAATTTACATCACACATCATCAGCCTATAAGTGCCCACTGCTGAGCAAAGACCTTTTCTCACAAGGAGAAGGTTTGAGCATTAATCACCACGCTTGCTCAAGGCGGGTTGGCGATTTCTTAACGACGACGGCGATGGCGCGACCGAACGATGGCGAAACTTATAATTAGAAATTATAAGTCCAGGTTTCCTCACGATGTTTTTCTTCACCGTATGTCAGTGGTGTCTAAATATTCTTAGAAAGTACATACAACTCGGAAAAAGTTACATTGGTACTTGCCAGATTTCGAACCTACGACCTCATGCATGAGAAGCGGGCTCCTTAACCTCCGGGCCACCACGACCTAGACGTAAGCTAGTTAACATATTTATAAGTCCGATTTTCTCATCCTGACAAAATTATGATTTCAGAACGTATATTCGCGGATCAAATTCCTATCTGCACGGATTGCCCAGGCGTCGTGAAGCCAGACATTGTGTTCTTTGGCGAGAGCCTGCCTGACCGCTTCCAAAGATGTTTGCAAGAGGACTTCCAGCACTGCGACATGCTCATTATAATGGGATCCTCACTTGAAGTCCAGCCTTTTGCTTCACTTATTGATATGTAAGTCACAATTAACACATTTTTTGTATTCTCTAGCAAGTTTTTTTATGCTATAAGTCGCCAAACGAGCAGACGAATTACCTAATGGTAAGCAATCGGCGCCGCCCATGGACACCCGCAACACCAAAGGAGTAACGAGTGCGTTGCCGACCTTTTGGGGATAGGGGTTGCGGATATAAGGATCGGGAAGGGATAGGGGAAGGGGCGGGATTGGGCCTCCGGTAACCTCACTCACACGGTGAAACACAACGCCGGCCGTGGTATCACTCTGGTCGAGCCGACCATTCGTGCCGAAGCTTGGTTCCCTTACACTTGTATTTTTAAGAAAAGGGAAAATCATCCTATACTAATTTTATTAGCTAATACTCATCTCTGCCTGGGTGAGATAAGAATGAGTTTCAAACCCTTAATGACTAAAAACCATTCAAGCCGAGGCCACGCTAAATTATTGGGCTTGCATCGAAACCACAGCTAAGCGAGTATTTGAGTGCTTACATTTTTATTATTCACTACAAATCCAAGCGTGCCTTTTGACTGCACGGTTGGTGCGGTGGCTGGGCAACAGGCTGCCGTGCAACGTGTCAAGGGTTCGATTCCCGCACGCAGCAACTCTTTGTGTGATCCATAAATTGTTGTTCCGGGTCTGGGTGTCATGTGTATGTAAAATTGTATATTTGTGCCCACGACACAGGAGAAAATCCTAGTGTGGGGCAATGTTTTCAAAAAACAAATCAAGCTCTGACATCAGAGAGTTACCGTATTCTAATTACCTAAAAAGATTAATTATGTATGAAATCTAAAATTTAAAAATCCTTACTAAAGCAGCGATCAGACGGAATCATCATGATTGAAGTTCAGTTCAGTCCCTAAATTCTGATGGATTGGATGGTATGATCGCTGTAAGCTGTAAGTGTCCCTAAAACGGGGGATCGAGTGTCCGTCCGCCCTTTTCTCAAATGGAAATGGTGAAAAATACTCCACGCTTTGTTAAGATGAATTGGCAATTTAAAATTTAGAATTTGAAATGATCTGTATCTTCTTTAAGTCCCTAAGTCCCAAAAAATCGTGTCTTCTGAGCGCTGCCTTATTAGGTTTCTATCCGAAAAACCTCTTGTCTTTAAAGTATTATCGTTAACAAGCCAAAATATATTTGTAAAGGGTTCCTGACTGGTGTCCAAGACTGCTGATCAACCGCGAGAAGGCAGGCATGAGGTCCCCATTGCTGCGTCTCTGGGGAGTGATGAGCGGAGGCCTGCAGTTGGATGAGGATTCCATACGTGATGTAGCCCGCCTTGGAGACTGTGATGATGGATGCCAGGATCTCGCTGATAGACTTGGATGGGGGGTAAGTTTTTGATTACAGTCATCTTGTCAATGTATATTTTTTTCATGTTATATGCTAGATGGATTAAGGTAAGCAATCGGTGCCGCCCCTGGCCATATGTAACACTTTGGTATTCGGGTTTTGAGGATTGGGGGGAGGGGGAGGATTGGGCCTCTGGTAACCTCGCTCACACGGTAAAACACAACGTAAGTCAGTTTTCTGAGAGGCCGTGTCGGATCGACCCATTCGTCCCGAAGCATAGCTCTCCTCCTTTGACAAAACATTGTCAATTATATTTCCTTGTATTTTTTATATGTGTGAAAATTCATGTCAAACTTTCCTCACAGGACGAGCTTCGCGCGTTAGTAGCGAGTGAACACGCCCGATTGGATCTCGCCAACGCTTTGTCTACGCCCCACGCGTCGTGTGTGCCACCCACCCCGGCGACACTGCTCACACCGCCAGCAGACCCAAAACTATGAGTACAGACTTAAATTTATATATATTTTTGGTCTTTATCTATGAAATTGTCAGAAAAGTGCTATTTTCATAGATATAACCTACTATTTATTAGCTAAACGGCCTGCTTCACTTCAGAATAACCGTTTATAGTTTGAGCCCCAAAAATTATGTATGAGCGAATAAAAGTAATAAAAATCGTAAATCCCAAATACAATTTAATTTGACTGTGACAAAATAAATACAACAAAAAAAATTGAAATGTATTGAAATTTATCATGTGCAGGCAATGTTTCAATGATTGTGCCTATTAAAAGTATATAAATATAATACATTAATTAAATTACATATTTTTTATCATGAAACATAGATTGAGGATGAACCGAAAAAGGTTTTATCACAATCTTGTGAAAAAATGTACAGTGAAGTAGGCCAATATGGGTAACTGGATTTTAAAGTGTAAATTTATGTTTTCAGTCAAATATGAGTTCAGTATAAAACAATACAAAAAAAGAGAAAATATTGAAGGAGAAAAAATTGTAAAATTGACATAAAAATCCAAAAAATAATACTTATGGATTAATTTAAAAGGATCCATATAAAAACTTGGTACTTACCATAGTTGTGATGTAACTGAAATGGACTTATTATTGACATTTTTAATTTATTTGTTTTTATTTTTATTCATCATAATTATTCCATAATGATACAAATTAGAAAAGTAGATAAAGAGGCTGTATACCGGTTACTTGTGCCTCAAAAAGTAATTTATTTGTGGTCTTTTAGTTATTTATTTTTTTATTTATTGCAGTAATATTGGGTTAATTTATGTTTTTAACATTCTTTCTTCATTATGTATACAGTTTAAAAATAACTGCATGTTGTCTAGTTTCGACAAATAAGTTACCAATAGAAATGGGCTTCCCGACTTACACCCGGTTTCCGAAAGGCCGATCAAGTCATCTGATTGGTTGACTGAATTATCAAAAACCAATCAGATGACTTGACAAGAGATTTAACAGGATATTAGTTAATTTTAGCATTGACAAGTCTTTCAGAAACCGGGTGTTAAACATTCAAATAATGGATTTCTCATTACTAATTTAATTATAGAATTCCTAAATTTAATTGAGTGTTTTGATTCTAGAGCTATATTTGTCAGCAATACTTGTAAAAATAGCAATCAATATTTAAAGAAAAAATGGTTAGCTTAGATGGTACAGGTATAACCACAATTTAAAAAAAACTAATTGTGTTGCCTTATCTATGTGTTTATATTGTAGATCAGGGTGATGGATCTAGTATCATAAAATAGTTAGTAAACTTTAATATTTATGGTCTTAGATTTTTCCTTTTCATGTATTGCTTCGAAATGGGCAATATTTTTCTATAATTTATATACATTACCAGACAAAAATATGGTTAAATCCAAACATGTATTTTATGGTCATGTATGGTCAATATTTCTCGACTAGGTATATATTGCAAAACCATTGCCCATTTAGAAGCACCTTCACGAAGTTGTTCTATATCACCAATTGGTTGACCATTGCGATATTATCAATAATCTTGAGTAAAAAAATCTGGCACACAGCATAAGGGACCTTCTTGTGTGACCATGAGTTTACCAGTGTATATGAACAATAATAATCTATATTCAGATTATAAGGCGCTATTTCTGAAATAATTGATTCGAATTGAAGCATTTTTGCTATGAATTGATAATCAATCGAGGAATGCTATTGGCCAAAAGTTATGCTACGACCAATAGGAGCAAAGAAAAGCCAAGAGAGCAATAAAATTGTTGCTGTCACTGTCTTATACAAACATTCTGACGCGACAGCATTATAATTATTCCCCAGATTATTTTTATCTAACCATTGAAAAATCAGTACTTAATATTGCAATGGTTACCCACAAGGTACGGTAAGGAGTTGTGTTAATGTAAAGAGCAGTCAATAGGTGGTAGTCGACTAGTCAACATTGCGATTTCTTAGCGACTTACATAATGGAACGACAGACATCCACGAAATGTTCGTAGTTTTAATTGCATGACCAATAACAATATTATTTAATTTTAATAATAATAAAATATTTATAAGCCTTTTTATTTTTATAATTTCATGTGATCTTTGTTTTATTTTGTCGTATTCGTTTCGTTTATTATAAATAAAAAAGTAAACTCGCATTTCTAATTCTGCCTTCGAAAATTTCCATATTATTGTAGACATTTTTAAATTCCTATAGTCGATAGTTTTAAACAAGTCTTATGATGCAGATATTGTAGTTACAATAGCGTGCTAAAACAATCAGTACATAAATATTTATACTATATGAAATTTTCTTAGCGATATACTATTATTTTTCTAAGGGGTGTGTAGTATTAGTTTTGCAGTGTAATTAGCAGAATCGCTGATAATTTAGGGTTGGTTGATAAATGTAGTTCCTTACACAATTTTTGAACAATGCCCTCAAATAAATAATTGCCTTCATTATAACCTGCATTAAAAATCTGCTTGATACATAGTGTTCAGTATCTTGTTTAAAAAAAAAGAAAATATTTATAATCCAGTAAAAATAGACTGCTAAACCAAATTTAGGATTGAAATCTTATAGGCCTTAGTAAGGGTCAATTTATACGGACGGAAATCGAAGCGCATCGAAGCGGAAATGCGAAATAAATTCAAACTTATCTCAAGATACCGGCAAGAGAAAGAGTTAAGTGGTTTTTAGGCAAAGGAAAAATAAACTATTATCTCAACAGTGTAATGTAGCTGTTACTTACATTGGAGATTTAAAAGCACGATGCATTTCTTCTTCGAAGAGCTGCGATTCTGTTCTTGTATAAATTGGCCCTAAATTCACATAATGCATATTTATAATGTAACCGAGTCACCGGTCAAATGAAGGATCGACGCAAAGCATATTATTATATACTCAAGCAATAATTCAGCCTTATAATATCATCTATTTTGAATAAAATAAACCATTTAATATTGTTAAAGCAGAATACAAATTTTATATAAATTGTAAATTAAATAAATCAACCATATTTTTGTTTTTATTTTTCGATATTAAGGACGAATTTATGAGCAATCATAAGTTTGTTAACCGAATATGTACTTGAAATTTATTTTTAATGTTGGTACTTGCAATTTATATAAACTGTTGTAAGCCATATTTGAGAAAATAAACGCATAATATTTATTATAAATATATTGTTTTATTTACTTCATACAATAGTTCAGTATTGGCGATTGTTTATTTACAATGAGATTATTACTATTTTGACTGTTTGGGAATTTAGACTGTGGCAAAATGTACAAAAATAATTATTGACAAACATTAGTCATAGACCATTTAAATATAAAAAGATTATTGTCTTTTACTCTCAATTTAAGCATGTATTAATTACAACACTAAGGCACAATGTACTTTTAATATTATTTGAGACAACTTTGAGAAGTTATCTAAGAGAAAGTTAAAATCTTCCTTTATTAGCATACATTTTTATTGTCACAGAGATAATTGGACTGAGCCAGTTACATGTATAACTAAGAAAATACTCTATAATCTCACACACATACTCCAGACAGAAAAATGCCTTTAACTAAAATAATAGTAATTATTCCTTAGCATCAGTAATTCCTTCAGTACTTATAGCAAACATAGCTTCAGTTTCAGGCAAACAAGGGCTATCATAGATCTTGCAAACTCTATTGTCGCCCCTCCCTTTTCTTAAATAGAGGCGAGTTGTCGACGCGTGCGCAATTATGTGTCCGCCAATAGGCTTCTTCGTGTCAGCGTTGAACACGCCCACTGAGTCAACTTGGGCCACCACTTGGTTCGTTATGACTACTGCTACACCGAACTGCAAGGACGGTAAAGATTTTTGTTACTTCAATACTGATAGTCAACTGACTCAATAAAAGAAAGAGATAAAAGTAGTACCGTTTATACGCTGTGAATGCATGTACAAGACAAGAAGCAATAAGCACCACAGACAATTAAGCAAAAAATTATGTCACATTGATTTTTAGCACTAACACATACGTAATTTCTATATTAAATAAAAAACCGGGGGAATTGACCTCAGTGCCCACAAATGAAGATCATTCATACATTGATTTGCAATTATATAAATATATGAAAGTTTATTTCAACGGATATTAGTTTGATATAATTCTTTTTCATATCCGAAAACAGGTCAAAAGCAAAAAGTCTTACCTCATCAGCCAGTCTAAGCAGCATCCTCATAAATCGTCCAAGATGTAGTTGTCTTGAATTAAGCTCACCACGACCTGAGTAGTCTGTTCTGTATAAAGCTGTGGCACTGTCCACTATTATTAGAGAATATCTGAAAATTTTAACAAATAGTTTTAGAATAGGATTAATGATGATAATGGGCTGAAGTATGCATGTCTTTTTAAGATCCAGACAAGGCTCTCTTCCATATGCCTCCGCAGGATTCTGGAGTTTTTAGGACACACTGCCAGAAGGGGTAATGATAACTTGGAAAAGTTACTAATCACTGGTAAGGTGGAAGGAAAGAGACCTAGAGGCAGAAGTCCGATACGCTGGACGGATCAGATTCGCACCACTCTCAACACTACAGTCCACGATGCTCTCCACTCGGCGGCAGATAGAAATAGATGGCGGTGAGTAATACGCAGTACTCTGCTTCCACGAGGTGGTCACGACCCTCAGCACTGAGGAAACCGACGCGAGGAGGAGGAGATGCATGTCTTAAAATATCGGTTTATGCTTCAGATTCTATTCTCCTCATAACGCCCCTGACACTGCAGTAGGCGACACTCCGGGCGTCGGGGTCTGAGAGACGATCTCCGGCCACGGAGCGAACGACGCATAGCATTCCGCGCGCCTCAAACGACGCGAGACAGTAGACCACCACAGACGGGACCCCATAGGGCTGATGTTTAGAAGGGGTTGCGGGGTAAGCGCAATGAGGCACCGCGCGGCTTCGACCCACAGCAGGAAAAGAAACTAGAGGGAGGGGGAGGGGGGTTTAAAAGCTATTTAATGATTTTACCCTCAAAAAAAAAGTTGTACGTAGACACCTGCGCTTGTAGACACATTCATGTTAATAACACAGACTGCAAAAACATGTGATTGCAATAACTTTGGTAAGCCCTAGAAACCACCAATGTATATTTATTTAAACTTTATGCAACAAAACATTATCTACATAGGCAGACTTAATGCTGTAGGCATTCTTACCAGTCAACCTTAGGGTGACAATATTCAGTTCATAATCACAATAAATAAATATTATAATCTATAACATACCGAGATTCTGCCATCATGGCACATGCTTGTACCAGCAACTGAGTCTGGTGGTCAGTATTATACGCGCGAGCATACGCGACGTTGTCTAGGACAGCGGCTCCATCCATGCCGTAGCGCTGAGCGACTGCCAGCAACCGCTCCGGACGAAATGTACCCTCTGTGTCTATGTACATGCATTTCCCTTCACCTCCTGATTGCTCTATGGGGAGCTGTAATGATAAGAGTTAAATTTTAGAAAATATTGTATTCAGATAGTCCTTAAAAATGGTTCTTTTCAAAGACTGCATCACAGTATGATTTCTTTAGATACCTATTAAAAACCAAAAGACTTTTGTTTTTATAAATATTTAGCTTAGTTTACTAAATATTTTTTTCTTTCACCCAACGTCAAACAATCCCTGATTGTTAGACTTTTACTGACTAAATTTCAGGAACAGGTTGCTGTGCATTGCAGACACTTGACCCACAAGCCTAGCTTATTATCAGCCCCCTTGAACCCCATTGGTGGCGATTTACACTATGCGCCTTGTCAGTTTATATATGAAAATATTATGTATGTAAGGAAAAATTTGCAATTATTTGAAAAAAGAAGCGATAGACATAATTTTTTATACAAGAGGCAAAGATAGGCTGGGTGTGCCACGATTCCGTCTGTCCAAAGTACAGAAATACATAAATTGTTACAATAAAATTCCAAGTACTGTATTGAATCTTAACAAACGAAAATTTAAAACTTATATTAAACGCGAATTGTGTAGACAGGCATACTACAAACTTTCAGATTATATTGAGGATAAGAATGCCTGGCAGCGTGTTGATTCGGCTCCACTGGACAATACTCAAATATAGTCAGCAGTTAGGTAAAATCCTCAAAAATAATGCATCTTTAATTTATATATCCAAAAAGTTTATATAGAAGCACTCTTAAAGATTGTGAGTACGTATATGTGAGCACCATGTTTGAGACGACAAAGGAGTAAAATTTTATGATAGGTCCCCTCATTTGTTCTTTTTTTTAACAACTTGTCTCTGTATTGTTCTCACATAGGGGTACAATTATGTATACTATAAATGTTATATTATTGAAATTGTAAAACAATTTTTTTTAAAAAAGAGTATCGAATGAAGTTTGCTCATTCTTCTCCATTCGAATTTACAATTTGGAATGAGCACCTAGCTTCACTGAAAAACAGACTGACAGACTACTTCTCTATTTTGACGTTTCAAAAGTACCTTTTTGTGGTTTAGTTGGAATAAATGATTTTGACTTTGACTTTGCGCCATATGCTTGTGTCTGGTCAGTTAGAGAACCTACCCTTGCTCAACCCTTTGTCTACTGTATCTTTGATGATGATCTTTTATGTTTATCGATAGATAGATATTTTCCTTTACTTAAAACATAGTTAGGGTCATAATACAAATAAAAAGGGAAGTTCCACCCTTTTAAGACATGGACCTAAGTTATGATGAACCATATTACCTGGCATGTAACAGCCAATGTATGGCATATTTGAGTTTTCCCAGTTCTGAATTCTCCAAATATTTCCGTAATAGACCCAGTTTCTATACCTCCACCAAGAAGTCTGTCCAGTTCTTTTGAACCTGTTGTCAATTGAATTATTTCTGATCTGGAAAATAAGGTCAAATAATAATAATTAAAAAAATAGCTTAATAATAATTGCAAAATCAGTAGCAGAAGATTAATTAAAGCTTTATTGCTTACACTACAGTGAAGAGCATCATAAAAATAACATCTTGAACAACCTCACCTCTTTTGATGAAATTCTGTGGCAGTTGTAAAGCCCATAGGCACTAATTTAGATGCTTCTGCCAGTATTTTGTCAGCTTTAGCTTCTGATATGCCTTTTATAGTGATCAACCATTTCTTTGGAGCATATGCTACAGACTCTACAGTATGGTAACCTGCTTCTTCTAACTTTTTGATGTCTCCAGATGTGATGCCATTGCCCTAAGGCAAAAGGAAGGAATATAAATGAAACAGTGGATCAAAATGGGTCATCTATGAGGTGGATTAGTGTTTAACTTTCATTACCTTTTAGAGTGGATATGCTTAAGTTGTTTAGATATTCATGATACAAATACTAACAAATCAGTGTATTAGGACTGACCAAACCTTAAATCACAGTAGAGACTTGTATTTAGAATACTTAACAAATGATATCAAGTCAACACTAGAATAAGCTACCATATTGTTAGGATTTCTTACCTCTAACTTCGTTATAAGTTGAGGCCCACACTCATCCAAATCTTCATCAACAGAGGCAGTAACTGCAGATGCTGTAGCTGTCATCTTGTACAACAATTCAATATCACCGACACATTTAATCTTTGTATGGTAATTTTGTAACAAATTGTCCTTGTCGATATTTTACCGCACGTACTCAATCTTTTATTTGTTTTCGTTTATAAATTGAGAACACTTTGAACACAAATATTTATTCACTGAAAATAAGATGACTCTGATGACAGTATTTACAGATTTTACAGTAAAATAAACCGAGAAACTTCAAGTTTCAACATGTATGAAGTACAAGATCTTTTTGTTTTCGAAAAGTCACAAAACAAATGTCAAATTGTTTCTTTTTCGTACTAAATTCCCTCCAAATCCAAAATTTTACTTTTTTTTAGGTTATTCAGTTTTGGAATACGTGGGAATTAAGAAACAATCTGTTTAAATCTTTTTACAAGGTAGGATAATAATAAAATATTTGAACAGTTGCAATCAGTGTAATGATTATTTTGTAAGAGATTTTTGAAACAGTATTATTGTATATTTTTAGACATTTATAAATTTAATTCATAGCATAGCATACAAATAGGTATCATTTGGTTTTAAATAATAATATACTATATTTTGTACTAAAATGAACTTGTTAAGGAGAAAGAACTAAGTCCTAAAATCGACTTCAAGATACTTTTCAGTTTATTTCCACCATCCATCATATCAGCTGATAATTTGATTGATCATGTCAAAAGTCCAAAATAATGACATTTGATACCTAAGTCAAGCTGACCGGTGAAACTATACCTAATCATTATAATTTGAAATTTACTTTACAAATTAAAGTTAAAAACTTTCAAGCGAAAGTTTCTAGATTCTAGATTAGTTGCAGTAATTTAATACATTCTTTTATAAGTTTATAAGTTATTAAAATGGATGAAAGTAATCCGGAAATTTCGTTATTAATTGACGATCAAGTGTTTAAAGCAAAGAGGGATGATCTTATACAACATAGTGATTTTTTCCGAGCTATGTTTACTGGAGACTATGTGGAAAGGGAGCGAAAGCAAATATTTATCGAGGTAAGCGAAATTTTTATTACTTAATGGCATTTTTCTACATTTAAAGTGCACTATTAAAATTGGCGGTAAGTCGAAAATATATCTTGATAAACACACACAGTTTGCCGGCTGCAGTCTTTCCGTCCGAATACAACTTAGGTGTCTTCAAGGCTAGAGTGAATAGGCTCTTAATAAACTAGTGCGCCTTACCATCAACGATTGCATCACTGCTTAACATCAGGTGGGATCGCAGTCAAGCACTGGTTTATTGCAAGTAAAAAAAAAAAAAAAAACACATCGATCTTAAAATTTAATTTCACTGAAGTAAAAAGCTTATGTATTGATTTCGTTATATTTAATAAATTTAATTCAATGATTTTAATAACTTTTAACTTGATTTTAAAGAAATAAATTAGTTAAACAAGAAAAGTATGATTGCATTTGAACTTATATATGTACTTTTACAGGTAGTGGATGCTGCTTCTATGAGTATCATTATGAGATATATGAACATAGGTTTAATTGATTTATCAGAATTTGACCTCCCAACCATAGGAGATCTAGCAGTAGCCGCAAGTTTTCTACAGATAACAGAATTGACCAAACAAATAGACTATTGCTTGGAACAACAGCTAACATTAGCAAATTGGTTGGAAGTTAAAGAAATAGCATCCAATGCAGCTTTAGTGAAACTGGAGCAAAGCACTGTTATATATGGACTTTTCTCATTTCACATAATGAAGACTGAGTATATTCAATCGTTAGATAAATTATATTGGTACTTAGCACATCCATACTTAAATATAGAATCTGAAATACAAGTATTCAAATTCGGTTTGAAGTGGCTACAAGAACATGAAATGGGTGCTGACACACTATTAGTAGTTCTCTGTTGCTTAGACCTGAAAAGAATTACATATGCAGAAGTAAGGGAAATAAGAGACTTAATAAAAGACTATACTAATAGTTTAGCAGAAAAAGTGGTTGACTGTCTATATAAATTGGTGTCAGAGTATGATTTGTCACTCGATACTATAAGGCAGAATAAAACTGAACTATGTCAAGAGTTTACGGAAAAAGTTTATACAGAAGTGTTTAATTTAGTTAAAGAGAGTATTGAACGTAAACTAAGGTTTATACCGACGGTGCCAATGTGGTCAAATAAGGACAAAAAGCCAGAAGTGTCACAGAATTATTTATTTACATATACAGAAGAAGCTGGTTTCCAAAGGTGGATGGAAGTAGCTGAAAGAAACCTTTGGGGTTGGAACATAACTGCTTGGAGTCCCACCCAAATTGTGGTGGTTTGCGGTGAATACGGGCGAGGTTCTGGAATTTTTATGAGAGATGTGAAAGTTTATGATATTTACAAAAAAGAATGGACTCAACATGGAGTGGAATTGCCGTTGCGAAGACATGCAGGTGTTGTGGTGGTTAATGATTCACTATTTCTGCTTGGAGGTGTCGGAGGATTCCGGTAAGTTCATTTTTCTAATTACTTATAAATTAGCTATATAATAATTACTGGTGTTTAAAGACTTCTGTATTAGTCTTCTTACATTACTAAATCAATTTATGGTAAATATGTTTTTTAATAAGAAAGGACACTGGCTGGTTGCTAAATCATAAAAATTACATTGACACTTATGGCAATTGATTGATGTATGTCAAAACATAATGATCTCACAATAACCACAAGAACATTTAAAGAATGAACAAAATGCTCTTTAAAAAATAAATAATTAAAAATAACTAGTATAATTTTAGACTGAAAAATTCCAATAGTAACAAAATGTTCAAACACTAAAGCATTTCCAATGTGTACAAGAATGTGTAGTTTAATATCGAATGAATAAAGTAAATAAGTATAAATAAAAAAGTATATAAGCTATATAAAGTAATATAAGGTATGATTGGACAACATGTTTAAATTGAGATGTCCGTTACTGCAAGAAGCTGCTGGGTCTACATTAAAAATCGTTAGTTCCTCATTACAAACTAGGCAAGTAAGTATATCTTTAAGAATATTACCCATTTCTTGATTTTTTTCGTGTAATAGATTGTATCCTTATATGATATATCCATAACAGTTGCCATAATATAATCGATATTTGTATTTTTCAGATTACATTTAAAAGACCAATTTCCTCTGGACACCATTTAAATCAAAAAAATGTAACATCTGCCCAGAAACAGTGCTACAAACATACTCATGGAAGTTTTTACTGCAGCTCAAGCATGGCAACACCAGCTGTAGGAACAATAAATGAAATGAAACTACCCTGCACGGTATTACCATATTTAATAATAACATTTTGTTAAAAAAAAGAAGATTCAGGTAATCAATCTTTCTAATTTCTACTTTTTAGGCGATGATCCTTGACAGAATGTTTTCTTCAAGTTGGTTAGCTGCTAAGAACATAATGAATATAAGGGCAAGATGCTTTTGTTCCAAATCAGACACTACAGAGGTGCATTCAGCTTCTGCCCAAGGGATTGATATGAATCTTGCAAAACCGAAACGAAAGGAAGCAGCTGATCCTCTCGAAATACCAGAACCTGCCAGGCCAGAAGATCCCTTACCAGGCATCCCAGTTCCTGGATTCCCAGATGTTACCATTCCCTTTGCACCTGATTTACCTATACCAGACTTGCCTGAAGTCCCTGTACCTGTTAAACCTGGAGAATTACCTAATAAAACTTTACCAGGAAAACCAAGCCCGATTTTTGATAATATTCTTCCAAAATCGCGCGCCCCTGTGTTACCAGATTTATCAACGTTGTTTACCTCCCCAATAGTTCTACATAAAGCAGTGGAAAATTATAAATCTGAATATTTAATGCTGTCTTCTCAAATAGAAATCATATCAAAAGCGAATAATTATTTCTTTAAAAAATGTGGCCTGCCTGCGAGCTCAATTATACAGCCAATAGACCAGAAGATAATTTTAAAACTCAACGAGAATGATGCATTTTCAAATAACGAAAATGTGAATAAATTAATTCTCGCGATTTTGGAGTTGTCTCCCGTACAAATTGCTGCACTTTTGTCGCTATTACAAAATCTAATTTGGCTTTTGTCGAACATGAAGAAAATACCTCATTGTAATTTAAATTTTGGGATGAGCGACGAAGAATTAGATAAAATAATTCAATTGGCTGCTATATTACAAAGAGAAGTTTTGCAACCAATGAGAATGGAGACTCTGAGCATTAGGCAAAGTGAACTTTTGCATCCTAAATACACAGAATGCTAAATACTGATCTAGCAAAACAAATATATGTACCCAGCAAATAAATATAAAACGTGACAATTACAGGAAACGTATAGCGTCGTTATGTATTTTTCATTTCGTAATCTCCATGAAATAATAGGTAACAGATGAAGAAATTGTGGCTAAAATATACTTAATTTCAAATTGCATATAAGATGTTTTATTTTATGTTGTCCCATACTTTGCGGTGTGTCTTATTGGCGCTGACATTTTTGTTGAGTTCGAAATTTCTTAAAGCACATTTTCCTCGCTGATAAAAATCAAGTGACCTTGACCTTCATTGTTAAAGCAAAGCAACAAAGTGTGATAAGAACAGTAACTGTTTTTGAGATGTTTTAACACTATAAATACGACACAGTTACATTTTTATGGTATATGTAGTTCCTTCCCTATGTTAACTGACGCAGCAAGAATTGAACTCAGTCCTCACTGCGCACAATTACAAAACAAACATACGTATTGAAATCAACCAACTTTTTTCCAGGGTAGTGTTAGACTCCGCAGTAGTATACAACTTAAAAGAGAGGTCATTTAGGCCAATAGCGAAATTGCCCGACGCAGTGCAGTCTCCAGCTGTCTGCGCCCACAACAACGAGGTCTACGTCATAGGGCACAGAAACATTTATAAATACGAAGAAGTGGGCGACAGAGATCGATGGACAAAGGTCCTTGGAATGGAAATGACGCCAAGTTACCTAGTGTCTTTTAAAGGGTATATTTATGTAGCTCAGTGCTACTTCCCGAACCTATATAGGTTCAGACCTGGGGTGGATGAGGCGTTGCAGCAAATTGCCTGCTTCTGCCACCCTCCTAAAGCTATTTGTAATTTAGGTGAGTTGATTACTGATTTTTTCGGAATACTATACTTAGTTCTAAGTATACAGTAAAGATGATGGGGATATTCAAGTAAAGATATCATCTAAATTAAGTACCTATATTCTAAAAAAAAGGTTCCTAAGAGGCCTTGTTAAGTATTATCAATGCAATTTTAATCTACTCTTAAAGTATTACAGTCCATTATGGCCATCCATAGGCAACTAGTTTTAATATCATCTCCATAAATGAAATGATCTCGATACCGTGCAGAACTTACACATATATTATATATTATTTAGAGATAATATCTATTATCTCTCCTAGTGAGTAAAAGCATCTTTGTATAATTATACTGATATCCCCGGCTTCGCATAAGTGACCAACTATCTCGCTAACGATGGAAAGATCGCCATTTCCCCACTACTTTACTAAAATTTAACCTTCTTCTGGCATTAACAAAGATATAGTCCAGGCGTTCTTTCGTTACGCACTTACCAATACATTCAGCACCTAGCTTCACTGACTGACAGACTTCTGTTCTATTTTGACGTTTCAAAAGTACCTATTTATGGTTTAGTTGGAATAAATGGTTTAAGCTTTGATGCTGCAATTATTTTTTATATAAATTATGGTTTGTGGTACATTGCAGGTTATCGTCTGATCGCCGTTACTTGTTCAGGGGACACATCAACAGATATATTATCTGTAGAAGAATTACACATAGTGGGTGATGGAAAATATTACCAGAATACCAAGGTCTTATGGTCCCAAACTGGGTCAGTGTTTGGAGTCAACCCATCGGGATCATGTTCAGTAGTTATGACAATGCCTGAGATCAATCCTACAGTGTCGGCATATCATCAACGATACATTGTAATGTACGGATAGACTTTTTTAAATTCCTGTTCAATGTAGACCTAAAAACGGTTCAATAGGGTTCAAAATCTTTTGTACTATTTTAAGACGATAAGATCGGTTTTTGCTCAGCAAAATAAATAGGTGTTTAAGATAGGTTGTTACTCTTTTTGTCGGCTAAAGAATCCGAGTTGTGCTTAAAGCGCAATGTTTTTTAAGTGTTTAAAAATAATTTTGTATTTATATGATTAAATACGGTTCGCGACTTCTAGTCTATTTTATTATCTTTTTTATTAAGTGAGATTATTGACGACATTAATTCGAAATTACTTCTTAAATATTGTGTCTGTGGTCTCGCAATTTTAAATATTCATTTTCTTTTTTAACTGCTAACCTTTTTTCTTAATAATCTCGATGAATGAATTTTTCAACTTCTATTTATTTTAAGTATTATTTATATTAAAAGTCTTCAAAATTAACAATGTTTTTGAATATATTGTCAATGGGGGGACATTGTTACCTCAAAACAAAGCTCAAATTTGTTATTAATTTACATTTATTACGGTCGTTCATTTACAAACATACTCAAAGATTATTAATTAAAAAAAGTACATTACAATTTGTACAAGAAATCCACAATTAATGACAAAGTAATGTTAATACTCATAATAACTCTAATAACCGTATCTAGATGATAATAATAATAATAAAAAAACAAAATGACGGCATTTTATGCGATCTCAATAAGACTAGTAGTCAATAATAAAATAATCTTTGCAATTAATAGGTATACAATACAACATGAAGCCAAAAAGATTTTAATCTAAAATTATTTTTGTCACTGGTATAAAATAACTTATTGTTAATTGGTAACACTTAGATATTGAAATTCTACAAAATTATAAGGATGTTTTATCAAAAATTTTAGAAAATATCCTTCATTTTTCTTTTTGTTGTCAATAACAAAGCTTGCTCAAAAATAAAAATGAGTAGAGTTTCAATATTTAAGTGTACAAAAATGTTATTTACAATGAACTAAAGTAGTTTATGAAGCTGTTTTATACAGACTTTTTATACCACAAGTCCGAGTTTGAAAAAAAAAACCTGAGCATAGATAAAATTTGTTATCTACAGTTTCATAAACTACGTAAAATCTATCCCAACCATAAAGTTCTTATATAAATATTTATTAATCGATTATTTTTGATTATCTGTGGATTTTAAAACTGTATAAGAACTTTATGTCGGTGGATATCGATAAATAAGGTTAAGTAAATATCTTATGTATCATAATGTTAAGGCCACTCAATGTTATGTATAAACACATAAATTTGAATGATACAGCACCATATGGATCTTAGCATCCATGTTATTATGTCAATTAATGGCACTATAAGGATCCAATGTTACTATGTTACAAAAAAGAACATTAAAAACAAAACTAACATTATTTAAAAGCTCATATCCATCGCATGTTCCTTAAAACTACTATTAAATAAAAGTGATGCAAGGTATCTAAGCATTTAATTTTATAATCTGTGTCAAATATGTATTTGGCATTTACATATACGAAGTTATTGGAAGCACTAATATAATTAATTAGATCTAAAAAACAATATTTTGTGAAGAAATAGATTATTACGAATGCATTTTCTTGGTACAAAAATATCTATAGCTCTATACACTAATAAACTTTAGCACATCGTCAAGGCACGTAACCAAGGCCCTTTCCGTCTTAAACAATTATTAATAATTACACAATTGTTGTACAAATATAACTTGAAACTAAGTTTTTAATGTTGCACGTTACAATAAAAAGTTTTTTCCTACAAAAAGGTTGTCAAAGTAGTTTATTAAATATTTTTAATTGCTTACTTTACTAAGGAGTTTTTAGTTTGTCTTACGTCCATCCACCGGTCAGTTTATGGAAGAGGTCTTCGTTTAGCGTTTGGTTGGCATCCTTGGAGCGCATCGACAGGAAGATGTAGCCTCCAATGAATTCGTGGACCACTTTACAGTCGGCTGACTGTACTGAGAATATTATGTTGCCTTCCTGGAATTGCACCATCATGTGTTTGATCTCCCAGTTCACGTTCCATGCCTTAAAATAAAGAATGATTTGTTATATTATTAAATATGGAATAAGATAAGTAGTAAAAGTGAAGAAATGAAATGACAACTAAAAAGAAAAACATTGGCTAACCTACTGCAGTTGGGGCAAGCCTTAAATTATTTATCAAACTAAACGGTATTTAGTAAACATATGTATTTCCTCCCCACTCATATAGCAAAAAACAACATTAAATTCTTTGATATTTTTTATAAAACACCTTTTTGACCAGCTTCAGTTGGCTGTTTTGTCCGCGTGGTGGATAAAAAGCCTATGTGTTAATCCAAGGTATCCCCTATCCACATAAAAAAATCAACCAAACCAGTCCATCCGTTTTTGCGCCAAGAATAACAAGCATACATCCATACATTCTCACAAACTTTCACATTTATAATATTAGTAGGATCACCCACCTTCATATCACTAAACCGCCAAGTCTTAATATGGTCCCCGGTGTTAGGGTCCAGCCGCATGATCCTATTGTTAGCAATGCTGATGATTTCGTCCCTCTTATGTCCCATAAAACGCACGACAAACATCGTCTGCCCGTAGTCTCTGAGATTCTGCCAAGTTTTAATGTACTGCAACTTCGCTTCGAGAAGCGGTAGGTCTTTCACGTTGGCGTGGCTTTCAAGGACGCGCTGTGTGAACTGTGGAGTAAAAGGTAAAATTGTTAAAATAACAAACTTTCATAGGTCATACTTTTAGAATAGAGTCTGACAAATTCGAGTAGTATACTTTTCCTTAAGCTTGAAAATATTGAAAAGAACTCTCTCGCAATACCGGAATATCTACTATGTAATAGATAAATTTGAGCATATACCGCAATTGAAACAATCTAAAGGAATATCATATAAATCCAGTGATAATAAGATTATTGAAGTGGTGAAGCAGGTGTATAGGTATTACAAATGGCAGAGAAAGACTTCTTTAATACCAAGAAGGCTTGAATCTCAGAAAAAATATTCTCAAGTAGTTCTATAGTTGTTGATATAGTTGATGCGCAAGCGCAAGATAGTCAAGTATACGTTTTTTGAGAGGGGTAATATTTTCATGACTGTACCCGCACCATAACTTTATATTTCTTTAATAAAAAAAATTTACATATATTGTTATTTTAAACTACCCTAATAACCTCTAGACAAACCATTTTCAACTTTACATCAACACAAATAAAGTGCATATTACAGTAATTACCTTGCTCTTCAGCTTCTTGAGGAACCGTGGTGCGAGGTAGTTCTCTGGCTGGAGATGGTCTAAATGGGGCAAAGAGTGTTGGTTCAGGGCTGCGGCTGGTTGCGGCCGCTGCAGCTGCAGCAAGGACCGTACTGCTGCAGCTTCTGTCGCGAAAGCCGCGTCTGCTAGGGAACGACCTCTAGAACCTAAACGGCAAGCCGCTACCCATTCTGCGTATTGATCCTCCTGCAATGAAGAGTTGATGTTTGGTAGCAAATATTAGCGTTTACTTTGATTGTTTTACGGGATCAATCATTGGATCGAATTTCATCGTCCACAATTCCTCTCCACTGATCGCCATTTTTACTCAAGAGTTATGCGTGAAGCGATTAAGAATAAAAAACACAAGAATTTCAATCGATAACAATAATTTAACGTGTCGGCTTCATGGAATCCAGTGATTGTAAATTTTCAGAATAGTAATGTAGTTTGTGTACGCGGCTGTAGTGGTCATTTGTCAACATCGAGGGTAAATGAAGATCAACCACCTTCATCGACCATGACAGGTTTAACGAAACGTCAATAAAAAAACAAACAAAAAAAGGTAGGTACAGTAAAATAGTAAAGTATTAGTTTTCTTACAAAGTATGTGTGAGTTTATTTCTGCCCTCTACACTTTTATGACCTTCAGCGCTCTGATTGGTTATAAAATGTCACGCTACAATCAAATGAAGTAAAGCTAGTTTGCAATATTTTTGAATACTCACGTTTTCACATTTGAGCCACATTTCGTGCATGGCATCTTCAGCGGGCACCTCCAGCTTGATGCTGTAGCGACCTGACGCTGGGTGAGCGTCTGGAGTTACCTGTTAACATAGATTCTCATTATCATCTTGATTTTTATATATGAAAATAAGTAAAATGATGCTATGTAGTGTTTAATCTTTCGCTTTTATTTTGTTTTATTTTTTGAAAGCCATTTTAATTTACTCGGGACAAGTAATAATGCTTATTCAGTAACTTAAAATTAAGTATAGACGATGCAACATGGAATGCCCTTTTAGGACATCCCACTCTTCCTTTTAGTAACCTCCTACTAGTAACTGTCTACCTTGAAGTTATTTTCTTTTTCTGTCTTTTTAGTTGAGTGCTGGTGTTACACTGTTCTCAAATATTGGAACTTAATATTATATTTATAACAAAAAAGGCGTTTCTTGCTCGTCCTACTCTATAAGAATGTGCACTTTTGAATGAGCAAATAATTTCATTAATTGGACTGAGCGACAGCCTGACACATTTTATAAAAAAAGCGTAGTTGAGAAAATACATTTAATTTTCATAAAGTAAATAACTAATAACTATTTCTAAATTAGTAATTCTGTAGAATTAAAGCTATAAAATAATAAAGTTCTGATTTTAGAAACTATTTTTGTTTCCTGCACATTTTATATGGACTGTTTGCCGTGTTTGGTTTTACCAGTAAACCACATTATATAAAATATATAAATACGAAACCACATTATTTTCATAATTATAAACTTGTCCCAAATAAGGTAGGCGAGCCATCGTCGTCGAGCGTCGATGTGAGTAATACCTCACAGAAAACCGATGTCAAAACACCTCTGCGTTGTTTTTCGCTATATATGACTTATGAGCATAAGTGAGGTTAGTGTGTTAGGGATTGGGGAGGGGAAGGATTGGCCCTCCAGTAATGATGGGCACTCAGACGAGAGAGGTGCTGGTGACACACAACAACACAACGCTGCAGTTGTTTCACGCCGGTTTTATGTGAGGCCGTGGGATCACTCCGGTCGAGTCGACCCATTCGTGCCGAAGCATGGCTCTATCACACTGTGTCTGTTCGTTTCCTTATAGAAAAACACACAGCTAACGTTTTCACACCATATTACAACTGAAACCAGTTACAAGTCACCAAGAACACTTACCTCAGCGCCACGCAGTTCTACAGCGTAGGACGGGGCTTCGCCCCTTCCGGCGGCTTCGCGCGAAGAATGGATGCGCAAAACACCGTCACGACAGGACACCCAGCCACGTTTGTACGCCTTCAGAGTAAAACGTTTGGGCCTATGGGATAAGAAAGAATAATGATAATTACTATTATTTAATATGATCTAGTTGGTAGGTGTTTACTTGATAATTTTGTGAAGTTTTTTTAGTTTCAAATAAGCAGTGTAATTAATGGTCTGCTTTTAATTACTATAACCTGTTATAATGGTGCAAAAGGCACTTAATATAGTTGGCAAAGATATAACTTGACTCAATTTTTGTTTCGAGAGAACAAAAAAATGAAGCATAGAATTTATAACTTTACATAGGGGAATAAAATTTGCAATATCAAATTATATTTCTGAGATGCTGACAACAGAATTGATATAACTCCTCTTTTTTTTGAAGTTGGTTAAAAATATACTTAAATTAAAAGTAAGTAGGTACATACATACGTACAATAGGCATGAAGTATTAGGACATACGGTTGATAGGTTTGATCGTTAATATAATATTAATTGGAACCAAATAATACTCTTGTTATCAATGCACTAACAACATATAAATACAATTAAAACAATGAATACAGTTTGGAAATCAAACAAACAATATACACAGTATGTTCAATCGATTTTGAACTCTATTCGCGTGAACTTGAAGGTGACTTATTAATTGGTTGTGTTGTTACGAATGATAAAGGCTTTAGGGTTCAAAATCGAGTGTCGTTATGGTAATTATTGGACTACAGTTAATTTCTAATGTGAATAAATGTTAACGATTATAAGAATACTCAAAGGCAAATAATTTTTAAGTTTTATCCACGGATCTCGTGGTGAAACCCGGCAAGTACCAATGTGACTTTTACGTTTCGAGTTACATGAACTTTCTAAGATTATTTAGACACCAATGCGGTGAAGTATTAGGATTTTCTCCTGTGTCGTGGATGCGCGTTCAAACACAATTCAACATACACATCATACCCAGACCCGGAACATCATGCGAAAATGGAAATCGCGACACGTTGCGCGGCAACCAGTTGCCCAGCCACCGCGCCAACATTGCAGTCAGTAAAAATATCCATAAAATATATAATATCTACACAAAGTATCTTGTTTCTATCGAAGCAAGCTAGATATAGCGTTTGAGTATTCATTAGTACGTGAAAAGGTTGGACAGGAATACAAAAATTAGTTTGTATGAGGTTTATGACAAGAATCTTACGCGAAGGCACAGTAATCGTTGTTACACTTGCTGACCGCCAAGATGGAAGAAACAAATAGAATGTAAATATATAGAAATTGTAAAGATAATAGATTATAATGTCTATACGCCAGCAGATCAAGCTTTTACCTTCTGCCAAATTTCTTCGTTCGATTTTCAATCTTTAAGTTTTGATATAAAGTCTAAAATTCAACGAAAACATTGATAGATTGGGGTAGGTTGAGCTGCCAGCGTTTGTAAATACTATAAGTACTTATATAGATATCTAGAATTGTTATTGACGAATATGTTTCAAAAGATATAAAGATGCTTAGAATGAAATATGAAGTAATAACATTAATTTTGAAGACATATTATCCTACTAAAAATATTCATGATTGTTGTCGGGTATGTACGTGACACTTAGAAATATAACCTAAAAATCTAAACATAGAGTTGAAATTCGTACACACAGAATCTTTCCACCTACGTAAGACAAACCAAAAACAACCTTACAACGTTGAAAATACGATTTCAATTTAAAAAAAAGACTTACCTAAGGTATTTAAGATAGGACGCGAGTTCTGGGACATGTGTTATGTCGTTATGAGGGGCTGGTCCTCCTTCTAGTTGAGTTTGTAAGGCTGAAAGTGCCGCATCAATTTCGTCTTCTGGCGCATTCGCTTGGGAAGTGGCCGTACCATCTGTCGCGTCCAAACTACCACCAGCCAAGGTTTGCAACTCGATTTGAAGCTGTAAATTTAAGGGTTTAAAGTTGAATATTGGGTGAATTTTAAAATATGTGGGTAGATTTAAATATTTTGTCGATAACATATTTCAGTTTTAAACATAAATATGAGGCCGACGCGCCCTTTTAATCCAACGACTAAAACTTACAGCTTTTACCGATAGAGCCTACCTGATATCATAGCCGTTTAATTGGGCATATTATGATTTTTTAATTAACTTAAAATCTTAGGTTATTTCTACTAATTTCTGGCTGTCACTTAGTTAATAAAATCACTTTTTCTTTATATTTACCTGTAATGCAGCAAAAAGCAACATTTCCTCCTCGGTACACTGTACTTCCTGATTAAGGATCTGCCAGCGGGCTTGCTGGTACAGCTGGTTCAATCGCGCCGCGTCCTGCGCACGCGCAGTCAGGTCGAAGAACGAGTAGAATTTGAAACGGAGCTGTAGGGTGTTCCATTCTCGGACGTATTGCTCCATTATCGACAGAGATGAGTCCAGCCAACTGTTGGAAATTAATTAATTAATATTTTTAAGATGTAGGCAGAGTTACAACTATATTTTTCATAAAATAGGTCTTTCTAAAAACATGTTTTTATAAGGTAAATTGTGTTGAGATTTTTTTAACTATTTACAATAAAGTTATGTAAGAATATTTCTGTATAAATATAGTTTCTTTGTTGTATTACTTCTACAGTCCTCATTATCAATAATTTTAACCTCATCAAAAGTCAACACTCTAAACTCGGCTCTATCGAAATTTCTAAAATTAAAAAGCCATTAATTTCGAGCGACAATATCAAGCCATTATTGATTTATAACGATTTTCATAAAACAAATGATGTCAAAATGTCTGATGACGACATATTATTTGAATACTTAATTTAAAACATTTAATTTATACATATTTCAATAGTATCATAGTATTGTGTGTGAGTATTTTGATACAATAATGACATAATTTTAAAAGATGATGTCATTGTTATATGTATGCGGAAAAGCTATAAAAATATGGTTGGTTATTTATACATACCCAACATTCATTCTAGCGCGTTCCATGAGAGATTTGGGTGTCAGAAGGGACTCCCGTGATTGGCTGTCGGGCTCTAAGGGGGAGTCTGCTAGAGACAGCTCGGCTAGAGAATCTAGGGCGTCTAGAGAGGCAGCTCTGGGCGGGGTGCTACCGTACCCTCCATCGCTCGAACCGTCACTCTGTGTGCTGTACAAACCTCCGTAACGACGGAGTGTGCCGTTCTGGAAGGGGAAAAAGAAATTTTTTGTTAAATATTGATGATCACAATACTTAATGCGTACGCAAATGCAATAAACATGAAATTATATTGAATGCCAGCTTTTCAATCGAGCTTTTTTTATTATGAGATGGTTAAACTCTGTGTCGTTTTCGTCATGTAAAGTGGGTTTTCTCGCTTCGCAGGAAAAAAACAGTAGCAGTAACAGTAAAAAATAATAGCTTAACAACAGTAATTTTAAACAGGAACATTTATTAGTAAACTTATGCATGTAAAACAAACAGTACATGAAACGAAACAGATGCATTTTCCTGCACCATTTATGTTTATACCGATGATTAAAAATGTTAAAAATAACTTTAACCAACCAATGAGCTCATTTACCGGGATTTTGTTACAAGCATGCCATTTTGAATAATTTTTGTTACAGTTTTGAGAATTGTTGCTGGCTGCAGTATAAAACGATATAATAAAATTCAGTTTACGAATTTAAAATTGCAATGATTGAGCGTTTATTCTTAGGTTTCCGCAAGGGGCGATATTGGGACCATCTCCATTTATGGCTTGTAATTTCGACCCTTCTTTAATAATCTAAGAACTACATTGCTAATACGAAACTTACTTGTTGTGCCACAGGGGTAGCGGATAGTGATCGTGGCGGTGGTGGTGTTGCAGGACAGGGTCCATTAGATCTGTCCAAACTATTTGAGGAGCCTCTTGTGGCTGCTATAAAAGTGTTGGTGTCTGGAGGCTGTGATGATTTTATCCTTTTTGCTTCCTTCAAGTTCTGGTAGTTCTGTTTTAGGTGAGAAGGTTCTAGGGGATAACAGAGGGAAAGTTCCTCTGGGTGTCGAATACCTGCAAATGAAAATAAGATTATCGTCTATAAAGTATACGGTCGCCTACGTTTTCGTTGAATGCATATAATATGAGTGTATAATGGTTAGTCTAAAAACCGATTGGAAGTAAGAAAATATGCTATAATAACACACTAAAAATCTGAAAGATGGCTATAAAAAAACAGTAGCTATTTTCGTCTCCCAAACATGTAAAGGCAAATGTTCTCATAAACAAATACAATATTAAATAGTGGTAATATCAAGAGCGAACATCGAATGGGTCCTTCGGAATAAACATTCAAGTTTTACGAGTTGATCGACTTTACGAGCATTAACATTTGGATGAGATAAAATAGAGGTACATTGATGTTCGAAGTTAGTTCTTGTAGTCGAATAAGGCATAAAAGTCAGATCGTAAATCGACTAACCGTTACAAAGTGTTGAAACGTAAAACTTTTCGATATAAAATCAATAAGACCTTTACGTTCTACGAAGAAAATTATATTGGAAAACATCGATAAAGATTTTAACGGTTTGATTAGGCAAAAAAAAAAAAAAATTCGGTTGTATCTAAATTGGAATCTTGTGGTTTTATCTGCTTAGAGATGGCTTCTTACAACATCGTTTATTCTTGATCTTTTGATATTATTCAGCTTTCCAATAGTGAATAATTGTTATTGCTGTGTTACAATCAGCAGTCAATAAAATATTGATCCACAGTACAAATGTATCAATCAATACATAAGAATTTATTTCTTAGAAAAGGAACTTACCAAGGCTTTTACAAAGTTGCACAACGGCGCTAAAAGTGTCTATAGAGAAGTCAATCTTGCAGTCAATATATCTGAGGTCCGGGAGCTGGATTCTGATTGGTTTGTGCATAGGAGTGAAGTGGAGGGTGGCGTCTGCATGGACTCCGTATTGGTCCAATGTGTGCTTCGGTCGAGACAGCCATTTGTTACGTGTAGGCCACCAAAGTGCGTGATCTGACCAGTCCTTTTTGAATTCTGAAATAGGATAAATAAACAATATTATGACAAAAGTTTAAAAAACATTAAGGTTAACATAGATAAACAGGCAAAAATTATGTAAGTAGCAAATATGACTTAAAATTTTTCCCTGCATTAGTGGCGATTTTAGAACACGTTTTTAAACGTACCGCATATTTTCATGACGTACAATTCTGATATCTCCATGATTTTATTACAGGTTAGTATTGTAGCGACATCTATTGATGATCAACATCTATATAAGAAGAAAGTCGATACTTTGAAATTATAAACTAGTAGACAATTTGCAATACTTTGCGAGCTATGTGTAAAAATCTTTGCAACACTGATCATATGTCTAGCAAAGGTGGATAGTTATTCGTGAAAGTTAGCACGTAATTAAATAAAATGCCAAGTTTCTTCATAAACCATCATGCCCTTGAGGACTATAATAAAACAAAACATAGAGAAAACGCTATAAAGCCAGCTGTAAAAATAACTAAGTGTTGGTAACAAAAGAATAACAAGACCTTTTTAGATCGAGTAGAAACAATGAATGAAGGAGTTAAGTGTAACCAACACTCTAAATACACATGGCTGTCATTAGGAATGAGTGAAAGAAATCTCATCATCTGGCGAATGAACCCGTCGACGAAAAAACGATCGAAAGGATAAACTGTAAAACATTGTAGAGCTTCGGTAACCCTTTCTACCGCAAGATGAGCGTGCAGGGGAGCTACGGACATACTGGTTTTTGCTGTCGTGTACATTTTGTTTCGCTTCCGTTGAACCGTGAGTCACATGAACTGTAGCCGTAGTCGAACAAACTATAACATCTAATTTGCTATGACTCATACTAAGAAAAACCTTATAGATTGAAACACTTTTAAGGTGCGCTTTGATTTCAAGTTCATTGGACCGATTCATTTTGTTCTGCTTAGAATTGATGGCGATCTCTTGTATTACGTAGAATTTATTCATAAAACAGTTAAGTAGTAAGTATAAAGGAAAACTGTTGTTTTTGTGTCGCCATTGTAAATACGTCCTTACGTGAATATTTATATAATAATTTACTAGAATCCGTTAGGTAGATGTTTGCGTGGACTGGCAGTAAATCAGTAGCTGTTCAAGTGCTGGCCAGTATTTAGATTCCAATCGCTTCATTTATTTATTGTGCATGCAAAACGGAGCAGAACATCCAAAGATCCAAGTTAATAACTGAACAGTGGCCTTATAGAACAAGTTTTATTATTTAGCATTGACCTCTCAACTGTGTTCATTCTTAACCTATCAGAATTCCATTATAACATTATAATGACATGTTCTTAGTTCTGGTCATGTAATGTGCAGTCATGTAAGACCGTCACCTATCCGAACTCTTTGTTTTATTCTAAACAAAGTGCATAAACAACATTGTTCGGTAACTAGAACAGATATTTATAAACATGATGAATTGTTGTCTGCTGCAGTTATAAATAAAGTTGTTGGGAATGACGAGAATAAATTGGAAGTATTGGAGTGTTTGTGTCAAGGTATAAATGTAGACTTGACATCAGACAATCAGAACAAGCCAAATGTGGTCACAGACGATAATGAGGTCTAAAAGGGGGTCAATGATGTCTAAATGTTTGATATAATTTGCAGGTCAGAAAACGAAAACCATAAAAGATAAAGGCTATCTATCGGAGATGAAATATTTTTTAACTTATGTTGCAGCTGTAAAAAAAAGTATTCTGAATGAAAGACAAAAGAAACACAACAATGATTATTTTCTGTCTGCGTAGACTTCAGTTAGTAGTTAAATCATAAAATATGTTACAGGGAAACCGATTCAATGTTATATTTATTTCTAGGAAAAACGTGACAGACGGTAATCACGTTTTACTATAATAATGGTGACGTCATCCCATCGATGATTAAATTGTATGACCTGAGTAGAACATGTTTAACGTGGCCCGCATAACCCGTACTCAGCACATGAGTCACAATGTCAAAATGTGCATCGGCAGAGTAGAGCGATGCAGTCAGCTTTTCAACAGTCATCTGTTTATTTATTTGAATATCATTTGTTTTGAATGCAATGCGTTGAACACAAATAGTTTAGAAAAATTCAAACATTATCATCTCATGTGCAAGTGAGTACTCAAGAGTTTCCTTTTAGAATTTTAATTATGTTATTCAATGCATAGCATAAACATAACAAAATACTTCATCATTATCTTCATGTAAACACATTGCTTGTAACAATGCACATAGATACGAGTAGTAGGTTCGGCTCCTGCGGAGTGTATGACCATATTTGTTCGCAGATAAGTTGGATAGACGCGTTTCGCATCTACAGCTTTCGCGATTCTACCACCCCGATCACGTAGCGTGATTTCTTGCACAAGAAATACTTTAGGATTCTAAAATTCCTTTGTTGGAAACATGTTTCTTATAACGCGAAGAAGCCTCGCTAAAATGTCGCCGTATCCAAAAGAGAGACATCGTTAAGCATGAAGCCGTAGTCAAATAAGGAGGATGTACGCAAGTACCACATATACCAGATTCTGATAATGTATTTGCAATTCCAATGCAATGTTTATATTTAAGATAATTCACTAAAAGATAAGCGTAACCGATAACTACAAGGTGAAACGGTTAAACGCAGTTGTTAAAATATTTTATAATTATAACAAAATATTTTAACGATCACTCATTTAATCGTATTCATGCTCAAGGATCTCATAGATCAATTAGTTATTCCTGTGGTAACTTGCGTTGGTCCTTATAAGGGCGATTGTAGCCAATGTTGAGGCGTCGATACCATACATTTATAGTACACCACCTTACTCGATATAGATCTTAATGCGTATGACGACTGTTGATCGATTTTTTCCGATGTATCGATAAGAAAATAAGTTCCAAGAACATGGGGATAACAGGATATTAGATGTCTTAAAGGGATTTCGCACGTTCGATAAATCTTTTTATCTTAGTTAAAAGAAACTAATAAATAATGCAATGAATGAATGAAATAATAAAGTGAATGCATGCACGTGAAAAGATTGTTCACATAAACAATACACGATTAAGTCTTGAGTTTTGTAATATTTAACTCGGTTGTTTATGACAATATTGTTTCGTAAGGTCCCCCTACTAATTGGTTAGTTCTCTCAGAGTTATCGACAGTTATGTGGGACAAGATAGTTTATTTATGGTGGCAGACAGTTTCTGCGCCGGCCGTCTCGACAGAGTCGACAGTATAATGTGTTGACAGCTCAGCGTAACAGAATATGAACGTGTGCGCCAAGGGACGAAGAAGGCAGATAAGATAGTATCAAATAACGCAAACAGCAAAAGCAGTTCAAGTGAAAGTAATTTAGTAGTTCGAACCACTGATAATAACTATAAAGGCTATAAAGAGTTAAATGAAGAAGTTTGAATAGTAACGCGTTCACATATGTTCGTAGAAGCAGGCCCATTAAGATTAAGTTGTCATAAATGAGTTAGTGACGATACATAACTAAGTCGTAAAGAGCAATATTTTTGAACACGAGGGGAACTAGTTTTAAAAGAAAGCAGTTATCTATAAAAATGTAATTTCTTTATTGAAGACACAGTTAAATCGCTTGCTATGGAAAAAAGATACTGCTAAGTATTTTTTTTTCAATCTTTTTGATGAATATTGAAGCACGCATTGTATACAATGTAAATTTAATAAATGGGTTAATACGATCCAGAAACTGGAACGATCGCTTGGTAAATTGTAAATTATGAATGTAGGTCGTCTCGCCAATTTTATTGCTTTTGTACTACGCTCGACTGCTTTACTCAATTCTTTGAAGCCTTCGTGTATGTGTACTTATGACATAATATTAATGAATTGTCTTGATACATATATTTTTTTTTTAAAAAACGTTGCCCCACACTAGGATTTTCTCCTGTGTCGTGGGTGCGGTTACAAACATACAATTTCACATACACATGACACCCAGACCCGGAGCAACAATTTGTGGATCACACAAAGAGTTGTTCCGTGCGGGAATCGAACCCGCGACACGTTGCACGGCATCCAGTTGCCCAGCCACCACACCAACCGTGCAGTCATATTATACGCATAAGAATTGTGAGAGGTCTATATTTTAGAGCAGCAGATAACAAATTTAGCGTTAGACTGGTGACAAACATTAGAAAACAAACTTATTTCCAATAGGATCAGTAAATAGAATAAGTAGTTGCGAATGGTCAGTCAAAGGACAAACATGTGTAGGCAAGGCACCATTTACAATAATTGGGTTCGAGCTAAGCTCACAGGAAGTTTGTGCAGCGAATGAAACTAGGCCATTGGATGAACACGAGAACATGATAAAACCAGCAATGCAATATTACGTTAGTGTTATCCATTTAATAGTAACATCACGTACGCAACGTAAGTTTAACCACGACTTAGCAAGTATTTAAGTTTACACAAAACAGCAACTTGGTCAAACATAAAACAGGCAAAGTAATTAAACTAACCGTTATCTTTACTAATAGTAAATAAATCTTGGAGTATCGTAAAACAAATAGGAGCCAACATGAACTCACGCGCAGCACAAAGTTTTGTTTATATTCAATGATTTATGTATGTTTGTATCCCAATTTCAATACGACAGTGTGTTTGCCAAAACAATGTTTAAGTAGACGTTGAGGAATTTCGAAGCAGTGGTTTAGAATTAGGATGCAAACAGCAAGTATTTGTTTTTTTATATGTCATAATAGAGGGTTAAGCTAAATCACTTAACAGATATCGTGTATGATTATCATTATGTTTTTAATGTTAAAAAGGCTAAACACAACGAAAATGCTAATAAATCTGCTGATATTATAAGACATATCTTAGTCAAGACAGCCCCATCAGTAAAGGTCCTAGATACACTCCTTGCGGTACACCTTATGATCTACAGCCCAGGTTTACACAAGACATACACAGATCCGCTTTGAGATTATAGCAGTAACCGTAAACTGCTAAGAAATAAAACGTCGTAAGATTTCTACGAATGATATTAATTTTAAACCATGTTTCTGTAGATAAAGGGTTTAGTTTTACAGTGTCGGAAGCTCACTATAGGTCAGAAGACTTTATGCTGTTTGTTTACCATACCACCGCTACTGTTGCTTTATGTATGAAGCACATAAATACATGTGTTTGATGAATATAAATAGCTATTCGTTCTATTCCCTATGGTAAACACGTGCCTAGAACACTGTTGTCAGGTGTGTAGAAATACCAGATTTTATTTAAAACTTATTACGTAGTAAATCATGGAAAATTGGGATCACGATCGAATTAATGGGCATTAAAATATTCCTTACTACTCGTAGAACGCATTATGTGAACTAACTGGGGCATTAAACATAAATAACCGTAACACAAATGTCTTTTTAAGACTGAAGAATTTGAAACACAAGGAAGTATTGGGTGATAAAATTATAATTATAGGCGTGTTACTATAATGAGCTGTTATTGTTGGATTCCGCACAGCTGTCCTTATATGATGAGAAGGTATAGGTGACATAATCGAAGCCGCAGCGACGTAGGCGCACGCCCCGGTCGCCGCCCACAGCTTCCGTCGCGGAGGCGGTGTTACGGCACCTGATCTTTATGTAGCAATCACGGGGTAACCTTTATCCAGGTACTATACTACTACTATCAATAATAAACTAGTTCCAATCCCGCAGTGTGTATGAGCTTACAACATAAGTATACGCGTATTATTCAAGGGTAGATACTTTTTGGGTGGAGAAATATCAAACCAGTACAACTACTGAAAATTTAAAACATCCAGGAACACTTATATACTATTCAGGTAACGATTGATTTTTATTGTCAACGAAAATTATTATTAATCCAAGGAAGAATTGGCACAAGATGAACTGACTAATTCATCAAAGATAAAGTCCGTCCGTCTAAGACCGTCGACATAATTATAATTCAAGGATAATTAGAGGAAGAGACCAATGGATTAAAGTCACGATTACAACTGATATGGCTGTTGATTGCTAGTTTCTGATTGATTGATGAAACGTACATGCTTGTGGGTGTTTACCATGAGCAGCATGGCTAATGCGTTCTATTTCCACTTCAGTAATGAAATATCTTGCAACATCTTAAAGAGGAAGGCTCTTATTAGGTGGAAACCTGTCTGTAATTATGACACTAATTGAGGGTGGAATGATACTCAATGTAGTAATCTTAGTGCATTATACTGACGTTAGTTGTTATTACAATTGACGTAATGATCTCTAAGCATGTTTGCGTCAATCACAACAGTAAATAGATGCATACGGTTTTCATGTAATCAGCAGCATAAGTCACAACAGACTTCGTATTACAATAAGCCTGATCATAACTAGTCAGCTTTCAATACACTTCTGAACAATTGTACGGTTTCTAACATTAATGAAGCAATGATTGAAACTCGTTTGCCTTTTAAGGTTATATGTTGATTTCCTCGTTCTCTAGCCCATGTAATCGTATGAGGAAATGGTTGTCACAAGACTAATTTGCTAATCTAACGGAGGATTCTATTTAGATTCCAAAGGTGGTCGTTACTACGTGTACTTGTATAAACGTATAGTTGAATAGGTTATGTTAGTGTAAAACAGCGAAGACGGAAGTCTTGACAATTCAGTATTTATAACTAAAGCGATTAAATCAGTATCGTTTATAAAAACTGTCGATTAAATGTAAGGCCTTGAAGAACTATAAGAAACCATATCGGAATGCAAACTTTGAAAGGCAATGTCAACAGCTGCTACAAAAACAGAGAAGTAGGCAAGCCTACGCTGTACTCACAATCGAATATGTAAAAAAGAAATAAATGACAAATCGAAAAGCGACATCAATAAACCACAATACGATTGAACAGTAATCACAGCATAAATAAATTTTATTTATCGATAAGTAGATCTCATATACGGATATGTGAGAAAAGATCTTATCTCAAGGAGGTTGGATTCATATTTGTTGATTCGAACGTACAATCGTACTACTTACCTGAAATGGAGGTAATAAATTAGGGATTTTATGGCTCAGACTTCAAGAGCGAATGTCCGGTGTCGTACTTAACGTTCCCAGCGAAGGTTGCAGCAGTTACCGGTCTGCACTATACCATTGTATACATGCATCTACACAGAGATCGTAATCGATTCGGTTTAATGGGTTAAATTGACCTGTTTTCTAAGTGACTTAACGTGGACAATTTCATCCTACGCAAACTTCAATTAGCCGCACACGCAAAATTTCAAAATAATACTATAGTAAATGACTGTCAGAAGAATATATGACCAAATATCTATATTGTTTACATAAAATCTTAACAAAAAATGTCAACAAACAAGGTACGTGTAAACAAACATGATTGTTTGATGACGGAAGAAAGCGTAAAACGCAACAGTAAATTACGGAATCATGACAAGCTGGGGAACAATGGAGCACGTGGGGACGTACCGTTAGCGAAACGACAACCGCATTACAAATCCAGCCATCTCACGCAGGAAACATCTGTAATAACTACTAAACTATCTTCAAAGCGTTGCGTGACGACAAACATTTTACATGCAAGCCGAATTCGTGCCACACTCGTCGTTAATATTGCAGCATAATACAAGAATGACATGACATAATGGCATCAAAATGGTAATGAGGATCCTACATGCCATTTAAAATATTATTAAAAAAAAGGAACAATTAGATTGATGATGTTGTAATGACAGTGAATTTAAGAAAAGCAAACAGGCGGAATTAATTCGACGCCTACATGGAATTAGAAATCAAAGGGCCGTGCGTCAGATAGGCTCATTGATAAAATCGATTTTCATTGACAAGTCACCGCTAGTTGAAGTTAAGTAGTCCATACTAGTTTTTGTTGAAACTGAACCGGTGCTAACTGTTATTGTTAAGCTAGCAGAAGAAATCAGGTTTTAATTTTAAGTTTTGCATTTTACAGTGCGATGAATGGCTTTACTGAGCAAGACCAAGATGAGCAAGTTAAAGAAATAGAGACTTAGCATTTGCTTTACAATTGAAAGATAAAAGATAATATTTACAGTACAGGTCACTAAACTCTAGATCAGGTTTGAGTTACGTGGTTCAAGTATGACATATTTATAAGAGCAACGATAGCAATAACGGTGTACGATGTAGGCCCATATTCAGCAACATACCTACGACCTGCTATAATAATAAATGATTTAGAAGTGCTACTAATACAAACTATACAGCGTAGGTTGAATTTATTTAACGCAATTTTATCGCGTGGGTAGCTGCTGTCAATGGTAAGGCTTTCTTTTGAATTAAAGTAGTTTAAGAGTGTAATAAAGATTGTATTGTAAGGAAACATAATATTGATGATGAAGAACGCGATCAGAAAGTTGTTGAAGATGATTACCTAATAACATAAGAGATTTTATACATCGGTTCGGTTCAGTGTATCGGATGCGGAAATTTTACGCATGGTTTAAGAAAATCGTCAATGATTATTGTAAGATCAGCTTTGTGTTATGAAAGGAACAATTTGTATTGTCTTATATCCTTTTATAATCTATTTAACTTTCACATTATACGTTTTACAAGGAAGTTTGGATTGAAGATTGAACCAAAGGGTGTGCTTCTGCCTGCTGTTGTCCTTCGAAACGAAATCCGGCGCAATATTCCTTTTGGTTCTTTTTTTTTATCTGGCGCCTTAATCAGATGTCTTTTCCGAAGTCCACTTGTATTTTAATGTATAAATAGTGAAATAAAAATTTAATGATCCTTTTCCAACCTTGTGTCCACAATAACGTATACTTTTGCTTTTATTCTCATTCATTACTTACGTTCTCTCATAAATCTCAATACCCACGATAAAATAACCAGTAGTAACTTTTATGTCATTTTAATCAGCTCCGTTCGCTGCACGAATTAATTTGCTATTGTGTGTACCCCACCAATTAGAGCATGGAAATCAACCAGCTGTGTTATCACATTGAACTGTATTCATTAATGCTCCACCAAATTTGTCGTTGATTACCTCCATTCGTACTTACGATAAACAACTAGTTTCTGGTTCTGAATGCTCACCTTTACCTGGAAACAGAAAGAACAAGTGTTAACAGTTATATTAAACGATTTATTGCGACCATTAACATATCTAAGGCGTTCTATTCAAGTGTCATCCAGATGAGTTCGATTAGCATATTGCTTTCTCTATCGCCCACTCCAGAAAAACTGGTGGGCGCCCAGTGAAAGTGGTCCTTCAGATGAATAGCTGTCATTACGCATTAGTTGCTTGTGAAACGGTATTGTAATGCAGTTGCATAAACCCTATTAGCTAACTGTATGACCACCATGAAGATTAGACGTTGGCAAATTACCCAACAATTACCTTTGCGAAGCTAACATGTAAAACTTAAAGATAAAATTCAAACGCTATGAATTTTAACAGGCTAAATGCACCACTTATCCGAGGTTATAAATAGTAAGGACCAGTTAGGTAACTTTGTTACAACGCAGCTTATAAATTCAAGAGAAAAACTGATAGCAAGACCCAAGTTGGTACTGGGAACAATCTGTCAGTGTGAGATACCCTATCATTAACCGTAGTTCTCAGTGCTGGCTACCGGGGAACCGTGTTTCAGGCAATAAATCTCCCCATTAACGTGTTTGGCCAGACCGTGGCACGAATTAGATACCTAACAACCGACTGAAGGGAACAGCAATTAACATTACTTGAACAATTACTTCGCCTCTAGATTCCGGCTTCACCATTAGCGAACGCTGGCTAAATAATTACAGTATCGATCATATGAACGATCTAAATTGGCTTAAAAGCTTTCCACATTCGACCATCAATAACATTTTGTTACACAGAAAGGGTTCATTGAACTAAGACCCAGTTGGTTAATATTTGCGTACTCTGCAATTTTTGCAAAAAATAATTTCTTAAACATTAAACGGATATGTTTTCTCTTCCTATGATCTTAATAAAAGAAACACCTTCTTAAATGCAAGGCATTTATTGTACCGTATACATTACTCAGGATAATGCAATCAGAAAGTAGAACATCAAATAAATTGCTGATAATAAAGGTATCTTATCTTTGGCCTGCTCTGGCAGTTTTCTCAACCAAGGCGTTTGTTTTATACAGGAGACATGTCACCGAACTCGAATCTAATTTGCGTATCAATTATTCAATAAGTAGCCACTTTTCTTTGTTATAATTCTAAGAAGCAGTCAAGAAATTATTTATTGGACCTGTTACTAAAATGGGTTTAGCGAGCCGTCATCATCCACTTAGCACGTTCGCGAATCGCCATCTTGGCCAATCAAGTCGTTAACCCCTGACTGGACACTTGTTCAGAGTCCTATGCATTCATCACGAACTTCCGAGACATTCAGTAACCTGGTATAAGTACGAATAATTCGTGAGCTCCTAATTACTGCCATTGGACTTTCTCATATTATGCTTGCTGCACACTGTTTTATTTGCACTGTGCATTAACATGTGTCAAGCATGTCATATGACTAAACATGCACTTTCAACGTACTCTGACGTTAGGTACTTACGTATATAAAATCCAATATGGCCACCAGCTGTTCAAACATATGCTATTGTGATTCCCTGCGCTTGCGCAAATTAATTATGCGTGCAATGCAGGCGCCTACCAAATCAAATGTGACTTTTAAGTTTAGTAATGTATTGAATGTTCTCTTTGACTGTCAATGGCCGGCAATTTGCGGCTGTTGACCGATATAGCGAGCCGCGATTTACAAATACGTGCAGAGCTTTTAATGAATTACTGACATACTGCGGAGAAAATGTTTTAGTGGAGGCTACATATCACAGCAATTAAATAAATAACGGTAATTAAGACGTGGATAACATAATTGCCATCGATGTTCACTCTCTCTATCTTAGGCCATATAAGTACATAAAATGGTCCCGCTCCTTCGGCGATACCTAATGGAGAATATAATTTTCAGTTTGCTGTTACATTAATCAGCTTTCCAGTCTAAGAACTTGTAAAATAAAATACAGTCATTTATGAAATGTCGAGCTCCCAGCTCTCTACAAGCACTGTGGGAAGATTGATGTGGCATGCAACATAGTAATTGTGCATTTACCACGGGATCTAAACTTTACGACCCGCAGTCACGAACACGCTAAGAGCCGAACCCCTATGGCACATCCCGATAATCATACGTTAACGGGTAATATTACCGTGTACAATTTCATTGAAAGCAAATCTCCAAGTGATCCAATCTCTGGTGCAGACAACGAATGTATCATAAATCGATTGTTATGGATATATGCTTTGAATGGAGAGATTTGAAATTCCTCTAGTTCATCTCTTAAGACGGGCTATACCAATTTACGACTATTGTGCCACTTAACCTTATCTCAGTTAGATTTATTAGTCTTTATGAGTGTTCTTAGGGTACATGACCAAGTAAATATTAAACTAAATGGTTTTCTAGCCAACGTTGCGAAATTATGAGGCCAAAGGGCAGATGTTTTGCATTAAGCGTGAAACTTGGCATATCAATAAATATTCACGCACGTACTAACACTAAGTAGCATATTTATCAGTTTAATGAAATCTGACAAGCATCAGTTGAATCCAATGATATCATAAGCAAGGAAAATCAAGACTTAAGGCCAATTCTTATCTAGGGTACGAAATCAAACAAGGTTTGCGAGAAGCCATGACCCACATCACGTTTTATTTGTAGACAAGATCATGTAGACATGACTAAACATTCATAAGAAAATTAATAGGTACACTGATTCGATCATCTCTCTCTTCGTGCATTGGCACTCGCACTCTTACAGTCTCATCTGTGTGAGTTTGTATGTGTAATTTATTTAATTTAGCTGCGATTGTAATCTTCTTCATCTATTCAATTAACGAAGGTCGTACCAACTAGTTTGTCTGGCGTTTCAACAATTACACAATGTCATTAACCGGTCCTGCTTTTTGTGTAATCAATACCGCTGCTATCGCGCGTTAAGAAGCATTGTTTATTTGAGTTTTATGTTGAAATTATTAATTTTCTGATATTTAATCTCGACTCCTCGGTAATTGTATCGGTACTAAAAATTCACCATAATAGACAGTAGTATTTTGAACGCTGTATTCAGTAGCTGAATTCGTGTCAATAAAGCGAATACCAAGTACATACATACTCTCCTAATTTGTTAACTAACGTCAATGCCATTCTTTACACGTCACAAATTAAAGCAGTCGGAATGAATTTTTCGAGCGCTTTATAAATAGCAACAAGAGATAACATCACTGTAGTTACATCACTGGCTGGGTGCGACCTGTTTGTATACGTTTTGCCATAACAGTTGGTAACATAAACATATCACCTTGAAATACAACATTTTACATTAGCGGCGGAACTGCGGCCTTAAAAGGCTCCTACGAGGAGACTTGATGTGATCAACTATTATTGCAAGACTTTATTTTCCACATCTAGATGCATTAAGCCGTGAATCGGCGTCCTTTCATAACCACAACGTCCCACCCCTTTTTATCGCCATTTTGCTTCATGATTGATGATCGATTACCGGTTCCGTTGAAAGCTTCTTGATTTATAGTCGTCGTTTACCTATATTTGAAAGATACGTTATTGACGGAGGTTGTGGATAGTGTACTGTCTATGGTGTAATATTCACGCTGTGTGTCTAACGTGCGGATACGGCGCTGCGCGTGCGCCAGGCGGATACGCGGCACGTATAAATAGCCGCCATCTATTTTGGTCAGGACACAGCACCCAGGCGCCCGCCATGTGCCTGACGCCGTCGTCTGGGACTCTACGTTGAAATTAATTAAATTCTTAACATATTGAATCACATCGGAAAAGGGCTAGGGCCTATTCAAACATTGAAGGTACAAGATGAATCATACTCGGAAAAAATCTTGTTGGAAAAAACGATGACACAGCTACACTTCAGCTAAACCCAACTGTGTTTTATTCTCGAAAACTATAAAACTTTCGATGATCTCAGAGAACACAAAATACTTGAGTTAAATTCGTGTTTATAAACACTTGCGTTTATAAAAAAAAACGGTAATTTATTATTTGTGTAAAGTTTACGTATGTCGTCTTTGCCAAGGTCAGGGTTTTGAGTGCTAAGTGTACTCTACAAATATTTATCTCACACAACTCGCCACCAATGAACACATTTCGCGTGGGAATGCACTCCCTTGAAACTCAAATGCTAATGAAGGAGCAAAACTCGTAACAGCCTCTTTATTTCAATGCATTAAGATTTAAAATTGTATGTAACGTAAATACTGCATTTCTATTGAATTTGGTAAAGACAGTGGCATGTCAGACTCGTTTCTTAGAGACGAAATTTTAGCATGTCTGCCACAAGTGGTCCGACAACTTTCCTTTTCGAGGAATCTGCGAGTGTTAAGAAATAAGATGGCTAGTTACTTGAGGCAATATAAAACTAGCTTTGTATTAGAATGTGAATGGGAAATGACAAGACCACCCATAAAGAGCAAACGGTATGCATCATTTGCTTCAAGCTCGTCCAATATTTGACTGGAACGAAAAACAGCTCGAGGGTAATTATGAAGGTAAATTGTGAGAAGATGGGCATTTTAAAGCTAATAAGAGAGATCAATGTAACAATCAGTTTTTCGACATATGCGGGTGGTCTCATAGTAGGGTTAATCTCGATTCAATTTCAACAATGAAGCTCAAAGTCACTGGAATGACTTGTACTTTTTTTCCATTAAAATATTTAGCTAAAGCCTTGTCATGAACGAATAGCCCTTTACGAAGTCATGTTCCATAAATAAATTAAATATTCCACTTACATTAATTAATCAACCAATCCCGATAATACTTGACTTTGGTAGATTATGTTTGTAGAGCTAAGGAAACATAAATCGCAAATCTTATCTGCAAATGTAAGAGTAAGCGATATGATGTAACGGATATACGGATGTCGCCCATAATATATCACGTCCGTCACTGCTGGCTCCATAATATGCATTGGCTAAAGAGTTATTGTCTGGTATTAGGAACATGGGGTAGGCTGGAGTAAACGTGTTCTAGAGTGGAGACCACGTCTAGGCAAACGTAGTGTAGGGCGCCCCCCAGCTAGGTGGACTGACGACATCCGCAGGGTGGCTGGCAGTGGTTGGATGAGAAGAGCTGAACATCGAGCTCAGTGGCGTGCAATTGGGGAGGCCTATGTCCAGCAGTGGACGACCACAGGCTGATGATGATGATGATGATGATGATTAGGAACATGGTCCGTTTGGTCACAAAGCACTGTTTTCTATTTTCACAATTTGATGGTACAAGTCTGAGATCGTTTTTGGTTTGATAAACTGCTTAACTTGAATACTTCTACAACCCAAAATGTTAATAGAAGTGATAAAAACTGTACTAACGTGAGTTTAGACAGTTTTTAGATAAATCTGTTTAAGTACAAATTGTCAGTAAAAACCTGTGTAGACCTGTGTTCAGTACCTATGGTACCCCGATGTAGCAGTCAATGACCTCTTGTAGGGGATCGAAGGTCATAATCGCGGATTAAAAAACAAATAGGAGTACTGTAAGGATTTAAGCGCATAATAGACACCATTATTTCAAGGCTAAAGGTAACAAATAAGGTTTATTTTCGTTATTCGGGTCTGCTTTGATAAAAATATTGCCGTCATTGTGGCATAAGAGAGACTACTGAGGATTTCGTTAAGCTATTAATGTGTGTTCTAAGCCTTTATTATCTACTCAATAACGTTTAGAACAAGACGTATAAGTCTTCATACCAATGGTTTTAGCTGTCGATTTATGATTTAACCATTCTCATCGGAATACTAAGAAGAACTGTAAATTTCGCATAACTATTGGAAAAGATCTGATCAATGAGTAATGGTAATGGTTAAAGGCATCCTGGTCATACATTTGAATATATCATTCGCATAGCAACTCAAGATAGATTTATTGCTACGAATGATTAGGAATGTAAGATATGGTGTCTGGTCAGGGCGGGCGGCGCCTTTGAAGACGCCCTTTTTAAATGCCGATGCCCTTTTAAATCTGTCTGCGGCAGAAAGGGTACATAGCAAATATTATCGTCAAAAGAGAAATGGTTTGTAAAAGAAGCCATTTTCATTGAAGTTGGGAATTATATGTAATGGAAGAAGTTAAATTTAAGCGCTACTTAGCTATGAAATAAATGCTATTTCTAGTCTAGTAAATTTAAAATAGACATACGATAATAATACAAACTACTTAGGTGCAGATTTAATTATACTTGCAAACAATAACATCCAAGATGGATGTTTGCATTAAATATGTGCCTACATCGTGGTTACAGGATAAACAATCGACAGGATATGGAAAGGAAAACAAGAAATCGACAGAAATAACATTAATGTTTAATCGAAGTTCAAATTCGCTGTTTGTTACGAATTTTAACCATAACATACTGGCAATTGTGGTAAAAACATCAGTTTAACGTGAAAACGGATATTTGGTAAAGGAAAATGACGGTATATGTTACAACTGTGGAACAGATAGCTACAAACAGACAGTACAAATGACGAAAATTTTAGTCTTTTAAAACCGCATTTCTTGTACAGCAAAATTGAAACGACGTATCAACCAAATCTGAAAGAGAATTTCACCAAACTGACCGTAACTTGATAGGTGACCATTAGCGTCCGTAAATATTTCGTTTACTGCCACCTAAAACCAATGAGTAACATCTGGAAACGTGGAAGTATTGCACAATGTTCCAGTTACATTTTGAGACTATAATTCGTTCTGCTACAACTTCTGGCGACCGCGACGTGCTGAAATGTTCAGTAATGTTAACGGCCTTTGAGTAGTCTAAGAATGTTTTTAGCACTGTCCAATAGAAATAGTTGTGTTTCTTTTGTGTTGTGCAGACTTCTTTAGACTTTTCCTCATACAAAACATTGACATTTTCATTCCATCAATTTTTGTTTATAATACGCATAAGTACACTTGTATGTGTACGTATTTGGTAGTGTTGCAAGCCTGGAAAACATTTATTTTCTTGCCATGTCAATCTTTAAGCATGTACCTAAGCACAAGCATTTGTAGGATCTTCAATACACTCAATTGCCATATTCAGAAAATTGCTAGTCCAACTTTTAACTTCGTTTTTATTGCAACATCCAAACATGGAATTGGCAATAACAGAGTTAGATACTAAGGATTGGTTATCAAATCCTACGCACTTGACTATTTCGGTAAACTATGTGGCCGTTAAATAGTGATCGATGCCATTTTAAAAATAAACAGTTTGAGATTTTTTGTCAAACGGTTACTGATCCTTGTTTCTAAAGTTGATAAACCTATTTTACTAAATTATTAAACTTTAATGACTTATTCCATTTATTGTTTCTCTAAATCCGATAAATTATACGTAGAAGCAAATGTATATGTATCGTCTAAATATTTGCGGTTTTCCTTTCATTGTTTTTAACGTAGACTGAGGACAAATAGGGTAAATCCTATGACGAATTCCATTTAAAGTAATCTGGAACGCTATAGAAGTAGTATAGTGAAATACCCAACATAGTAATACGTCAAATAAATGATAAATCGTCAGAGAAATTTCAATCATAATCCAGTAAGTATAGACGTTTGAAAGAACTAAATATACAACAAAATACTGAAAGCTAAACGTTGAAATATTATTTATAACTGCTGCTTTTTATAAAGACACAAAAACTACACGGATTTGAAAGAAAAACAAAATGCTAAAGCAAATACAGCTAAGGAAATTAACTCAGACAAAGAGACCATCAGTCATTTCTGCAAATGAATGGTCTCTTTTTACCAAAGGAAATGTCAGCTTAAGTTTGGTAAAGGCCAAGCGCACGTCCCTTATAAAAATATCGATTTGATGTAGTGCAATAAGATTGTCTCAGCCATATATAGTTATTAACGAGAAGGTCATCCATTCTTTTGTCCTCTAAAATACATATTTCTTAATACTGTGCGTACAGAACGATAGTATTTTATCCTCTCATACAAAATCGAAGTGCTTTTTATCAAATAAAGCAAAGCAGTTTCGGAGATTTAATCATAATATTATGACCATGTGACATGTAACAGTCGTGACAGTTATGCAGAATTATTGTAACCTTGGCACAGAACTGCTAATGTTAAACACGACATGATGCCACGTTTTATTATAATGGGTAACGTTAATTGTTATTAAGAGACCGCATGTGTCGATGACGTCACGTACCGCAGAAAACAAGGAAAGTCAAATGAAATGAGGCTCTAAACATAACTTAGTACAAATAAAATTAACAATTTTGTCGTAATAAGTGTAATAATAACGAGACGATGAACTAAGTGCGTGTAAACGAATGTTTAAATGTTGCTTGGAATGTGTTGCAAACAGGCTTGGGATGGTTATGGTCTGTCGAGACTAAACAACTCTGTTAGTGAAGTTCATTTCACATCTCCATAAACCGTAGATGTAACGATATCCTCGGACGATGTGAACGAGCCAGACAAAACTGTAAAGGGTACAAAACTTAAAATAAAATCAGAGAACAAAGCACTGGACTAAGCATTTGCGCTTAATGGATGTGTAAATAAAGGCGCGGTGTCACACCCGGCAGGAGACCTTGGCCTAAAGAGAAAACACCAACTGGATCACGACAAAGGAGTTAAATTATTATTTAGTTTAACATCTGCTAAAACTAATGAGGTTTTATTATTCCAGATACTACATATGAAGGTTAAGGTTATATATAAATGGCTACCGATTTTAAAAATATTAAACTGACTAATTGACGAAAAATCAGCTCAACTTTATATCTAGATACGTACGTATAACAATACTGCTTTCAGACAGGTTGACCTGAATAAGTCTTAAGATGGATGCTACAAATGCGATAAGAGAATGTTTATGTGAAGTTTCATAACATAGGAATTAAATGATAAAATATGGGTTCCATCTTGCTCAAAGGTAAATTAAATTTGGTAGGTAGTTTTGGGACGAGTAACAACTAAGTACAAAATGAAGAAAATTGCATAACTAATCAGAAACAAGTAACATAATTCGACACAAACACTAAAATGACGAATAATGGATCTCTTTCAATACGATCATTACCTGAGACCATTATTTATGACCATTTGGCAAGATCTCAATAGTAAAACTCTGCGTAGACGCAATGAACAGTGCGTATTATATTTCTTAAACGAACCCCATCTCGTATGAAGTCAGACGCTTATAAATAGAGAAACGAAACGAGTATTGCAGTATAATTTTTACGCCTCGATTCACGATTTATTGCCAACAAGCTTCAAATATAAAAAGTACAAGAGGAATCGGCCCGTTGTAAAATGAAAGGAACAATAAAGTTACCACAAATTGAAATCTGTTAACGAAATCGATTGTTTATCGTTGAACGTGTGGGAATAAGAAATATAAATGTTTAGTGAAATATTTTTTAATTTGTTTCTTTTTCTGGTTGATTGTTGGTCGTTTCTAACATTCAGATGTATGCCTTCTGCATTATTTCGAAAACATCAGCATAAACCAATTCAGAATCGTCCATTAAACAATTTTTATCGCCATTCATATCTTCATGTCAAAGACATTCTTTAATGAACGCTTTAATTAACAATAATTTATGCATTTCCGAGAAAACATTAACAAATTAAACGACTCTTTCATTTGGCTTTTTGCCTTATAAGTATCGGTTGTTCTCGGTTTCTCTGGGTGACGTCAGAAGGCAACGCTGCAGAAAAACCGGTCGGAATCATGCATGACCGCTGCGGAGTCATCCGCTATCTTGAATCACGTTGTGCTATGTTGCGGTCTGTCTTATATGTCATATTCCATAAGCTTTGCGCAACCTTAATACTTTAACTTTAATCATGGCGTGTGCCATTTACACATCTCATCTTTTGGTAAAAAGTTCTTAAAGGAAAGCTTTCTTCTTTCTTTCTTTGTCTGCAGGTCGTTTTGAATTACAATTCAGTAGGCGTTCTGAATGGTTTACATTATGTGTCATATTGAGTTGACGAGTAAAGTACCGGGCGCGTGTCAGTTTTGCATAACAATTATGAACAATACGTTCCACGTTCCGTTTTGCGATTGCGTATAATGAAAATTCTCCGTGAATATAAAGAAAACAGAATTTTCATTGTGACTAGAACATGTCATAAATATTCTTATTCAAGCAGATTTTAACAGATTTTTATTTCGTTAGGAGAAGTCTTGTTGATCTAGTTTTTATTTTAGACATGAGATCGAGTGATCTCAATAGCAATTTCAGATTGAAATACCGTCTTTCGTTCAAGAATTGAATTCTTAGCAAAGTATGACTGTTATAGTAGTAGACGGTGTTTATTACTAATGGTGTGTTGCGACACAAATTACGTGACGGCAAGTCGATGACTGTTCATTAATAACTGACCAATGGCACGTCCGAAATTCATCGTCCTACGATGCCAGTTACTGAGAAATGAATGAAATAATTATTTGTAAAACAACTGCTGCATACAGCCGCTAACATGAATTTATTACTCCTATTTAGTTACGCTTATAGAATATAATTTATGCAAGTTATTTTAAATTGCAAATAAGCTAACTAGCTGTGCTGTGTAGCAATACATGGTAAATCTAACAAGACATATTATTATACGCGTGGTTATCATTTATACTTAGAATTTTATTTAGAGTAAGACCTACTTTTTGTTTCCGAATATTTTTGCAAAGAACATGTGGATATTTAAAAGGTCCCAATGCATATTATTCATTACGCATAGTGTCGTCTGATCACGGCAATTAGCCATCGGACTGTAGGATTCAAGAATGCGCGCAACCGTTAGCGTCCGCTTGTCTCTGCCATAGTTGGCACTCCCAGGAACCACCAGCGTCCTATGGGCTGACGGCTGTCTTTATAATCCTCTGTTAAAAGTATCGATAGTGTGGGCGAGGCTGTTATCATGCGAATGCTTACGTTACGTCATGCCACTGTTGTATTTTTAAATGTTTGATATGATGCAACTGGCCAGTGGCACACAATGCAAAGCGTTATTTATTTGTCTATGGAACGAATGTTTCGACAATAGTCCCTGACAGAAATAAAAGCGGGAATTCAACCGTTGGTATTTGATAGAGTCATTCATAGAATCTCACGTAGGTTTTTTTTTATAATTTTTAACTTGTCTTTCGATGTTAGACAGTATAGTTTGCTACAAAGCCCTCATTGTAACAGTGGTTCTTATTTATCACGTCGGAGTCACGGTAGATAGCTCACGTTCCCGCGTCCCCGCACTGACACATCCCGATAAACATAATATACACAAAGCTCCGGTAATGAATACTCTGTGGAATTTACCCAGGATGTTCATTACAAACAGTACTCCATAGATAAGAATTAATACAATGCAATTAGTTTCTTGATTCGTTCTAACACAATGGCTTTAGGTTTTCCTATTTAGTAAACGTATTTTACAGCTGAGCTTTCCTGTATTAGGCAGTGCTTGTTTAAAGCTAGGAAGAGTTTTATTAGGAAAAACGTGTAGTCGATTGACGTTCTTAATCCAAGAACGTTGCCACGTAAGGGTACTTTGCCTTCCTTTTTTAGCTTTCGCCTCAAGAAATTGATTCGATGTTGTTGCTATATATCGTGCAGCCCTTCAAAATATTTACTTGGCACGCTAAAAATATCAAGTAAGTCAACGCCCTGCGCTACTGTGCGATTGGTCAAGTACCTCATCAGCATGGAGGAACAATGAGCGGATGATAACGCGTTATCTACGCCAGTCATAGGAGGGGGACGGAGGCGCCGGAAATACGACGACTCAACATGGCGGCTTCTCGGAACGTGCGTACGCGCATCCGTCTCGAAAGTGAAGAAAACTACGTTATAGTCCGATGACCTAATACTATTTCGCAACAGAACCAATTTGTAATTATACTATGAACTTTGAATTTGATTGCGATAGGTACATTCAAAGTTATGTAAACGATATTTACAATCTTATCACTTGGAGTATGTATAGACAAGCCAGATTATGCAGTCTACGTAAAGGTACCGGTGTTATCTATAGTGAAATAATTTGCATGACATTCATTACATCGAGTGCTGATTTTTTCACGCACCACGAGACCGTTGGTCTTATTGCTTCGTTACCTATATCCAAGGTAACAAACGTTATGAAATATTTCGATAATGAGATTATGTTGGGAAACATTGATAACCGCATTACGTATATTATCCTTCACTCTAACTATTATCGTACTTATAGTATCGAAGTTTTATGCAGACTATAATATTTCAACCTGCGAATTTATGTCAAGATATTTCTGGACATTCAATGAGTAGCTGGAACTTGTTTTGACACAAAACCAGGCTTGTTTTGAAAGAGAAAAGAGTTAAGTCTTTAAATATTTGGCTTGTAGATAACATTATCTGGGTAAGATTTGATATACTAGCGTCAATATTGAAAGAAGTTTTCGTAATCTACTTTAAAAATGAGTTTTGTGATTTGTTGAGTACCTATTTTGTAGGAGGATGGTGACTTTCTTTACAAAAGACTATTATTATCCCATATCTGTGCGTGGCCTGTGCTCCATTCATGTCTGTCTGTTCATCTGTTGGCGACTGACTAATGAGACTCTATTATTAGTGAGAGGCGCCGTCGTGTTTTCTTTTGGCCTACATTAATTATTTTCTTTATCTACGAGTTCTGTAACGGATCTATTGATCCTGACTTTTGTCTTATTGATACATGTATACATACAAATCTCTCATTTGATCTTTTAATTCCTTGTAGGGGGAAGTTTCAAGTTTGTGTTTCTAAAATCATTTTCAAAAGGATTTTAATTTTTGATCTTTAAGAGGTCGTACTTTGAAGGTTTTAATATTTTAATTGTTTATTTGTAGATTCTTATTTAGGTAGTCGGGTATTGTAGCATGACTTCGTATTGGTTCAACGGTAAAGAACTGATTATTTTTAGACTAAGTAAGTAGTTCTTTGTTGTGTACACTGCTTACATAAAACTTTAATTATTCCAATTTTAAATGCCTTAAGTATTTTTTGATCAATTCAAAAATTTGCGTTACTGCCATTATAATAGTTGATTTTGTTTGAAACATAACAGTGCATTGATTATTAAGTAATTTAAATAAGATAGTGGCATTCCTTAATAGTAATCGCTTTTGAACAAAAGTCTATCTTTACGTAAACAATTAAACTAAATATCTCAACGACATAGTTGTATTATAACGACGCAATAGCAGGAGCAAGATAGGCTTGAATAATAATTCGAGTTTTGGAGTCAAGTGGGCGCATAGCCGCCATTTTGAAAGTTATCAGTTAGCTATTTGGCGTAGGTGAGAATTTTAAATTGTTTACGCGACTAGTTATTGTGTTTGCTTATTTTGAACAGCGCTAGAGTTAGTGGAGGTCTAAGTGAATTAGCCATGAGAACTAAACATATGATAATTTTTGATCTATCACAAAAAAGGTATCTTTCTTTCACTGTTATCTCTTTATAAATACCCCTTCGTCTACCATATTTTCCTCTTAAACTTTTTATGTATTTTGTTTTACTGGTGGATTTTATTACTAAGCTACAAGGTTTTATTATTTTTACAGGATGCTATCACAAAATCATTTTGAAAATACACATAACTGCTCGGTAGTTCACCTGCAGCCGTGTAGGCAAAAACCCGGTCCATACGACATAATCGGCCGCGAAGGACGCGTGCTTGCGTACGCGCATGTGCCATCGCATTCACACGTATATCGCTGTCTCGCTCATTCTGCTCTTTTAATCAGACAGGTATTGCTTTTATTATTATCTGGACCAGTCAGCAAAGGAAACTGGCTTCTGAAGTATGATGAATATTATGAATATTAATTAGATGCTAATTTCTTAAGTGAGTATTGCTCTGAAAGTATGGGAAGCTAATAAAAGTAAATAAAATTCATGACGCATAACATACAGTGTACTTACTATATTTACAATACATACAGCACTCAATACTTACTGTAATGAAATATTAATTAAATATATTTCAAGTAGGTAATTGTAAAATGTTATTTTATCCTCAACATGACATAGGTGCCATAGTTTGGCACAAGCCATTTTGTATATAAATATGATTGTATTTGAATATTATTCTACTTTTTTTTTCTTCTCTAATGTCAATTCACCATGTATGTATAATTTAGACTTGGATGCCAGGCTTTTTATTTACTTAAAAACTGATGATATTGTTCTCAACAGAATAGATAAACTTTTTTCAAGAAGACCATGCATTTAAAGTTTGAATGTTGTTTTTGGTGTAATTCGGACTTTACATAATTTTTTTAAATGAATTATGAAGGTCTACATTTGAATGATAGATGTTTTTCTTTTAATTTACAAGAAGTATTAATATCAATATTATCAAGTGCCAATTACACTGTCCACATATAAGTGCCTGACTAACATTATATAAGACATTGTGTTCATACCAATTACATTCCTTATTCAAATTAATGTGATATACAGCGTGGCTATACAGATATTATGGAATGGGCTTTTAACATTGTAACTGTCTAATATAAATTGGTTGGTCTGTACCATTGAATTTCTACATTATAGAATAATTTTTTGGATGATTTAATTTTATTTCGTATTCCTTTACTTGAAGTGGATTATCTCCTCTGTTTTTATATTTAAAGCTATTGAAATACGAGTGAAAATAAGAATATCTTGAAGATACCATTTCTATTCCGAGAGTAAAAGTTGCATACAGTTATAATATTTTCATTAAGTTTATGTAATTATGAGTAATTACAATGCTAACATTAAAGTACTGTTCGAACAGACTGTTTAATAAAATATCCTGCACTTATAAAATGAAGATTAAAAAACATGCTGTATAAGAATGAACTGTCTTGTTAGTGTGTTATTCAATCCTAACACATACACACACACTGATACTAAATAAGTAAATAGATGATGATGATGAACTATAAGTATTTAGGCCATTCAGCATTTATCAACAAGTTTTATCTTGATGAACACTTAATTATAGCTGTACTCTACCTTTGAGAAAAGCTTCAAAGAAACATGATTGTTTTATTTCAACATACTATACTAATCCCTTACTAAAATGGATTAAAATATATTTTTTGGAAACTAAAATGGTTTTAGGTTATAATAAAAAAGATAAACAAACGCATAAATCGAACGAAGCGCCGCCGAAACTCAGGCAAGGCCGCCTTAAAATACAGATGAGTCAACATCTAAATAAAAGACAACGTTATAGTTTCGCAATTCCATTTTTAAATGTCGGTATGTTAATAAACTTTGAAACATACTTTGTACACAGTCAATTGTTTATCTAACTATCTTGTATACTAACCGAAGCTTTCTGTCAGTTTTAGCATAACCCCTCCAATATGCATGTCTCCCTTCACGACCATAGTCCTCTTCTCGTCCAAGTCCGTCACGTAGATCGTGAGGTTCCACGACCCATCGCCAACAACTTCACCATCCGCCAACATGTTTCACAAGTTCTTTTTCACTTCACAATAAAGTAATGTCACTTCCGAAGGAGCATCGCGAGTCGCGGCCACAAAGTTAGAATAAATTATTGACGCACGTCCAACAAACCCGCCAGACTTCAATCAACTGATGCAGTGTTGCCCTGTGTTTCCTTGTTACTTGTAATAAACTTGTAACATCAAAACGTCAAAAGTGAGTTGCCAGTTTGGGTATAAAATAAAAGCGCGTAGTTATTTTTTATTACCAAATATTCATAGTTTTTAGCTAACGAAGTTCAATATATTAATTCTTATGAAGTATAATTATATATTTCTTACGAACTACAAATTTAGGTAAACGAAACGTTCTAATACAATCAAGTTACACGTTGCCTTATTATTGCAAAGATTTTTTTGAAACTTCCCAAGTGAAATCATTATTTTAATTTATATTTGAAATCAGTCAGCCCTTAGAAACCCACCGCAAATATTTGAAGGCACATTTTATATAAAAATTTAAAATGTGCACTCATACATATCTGAGCTGAGATCATACAGCCCTAATTTTAGGGAAGTGCCCATCACTATTTCTTTTTGACAGTTGTTGTGATTGACAGATGGTCGCGAAAAGTAACCTCCGAACTGTGACGTTGTGTTTGTGATTATTTTTTGTTGTGGTTTGATTAAATTTGGATTCAAATTAACAAAATATTGCACACCATATGTACTATTAAATAGCGGACATAATCTGTCATCCACATGAACAAGGATAAAAGAAAATCAAATGAAATGGTCGCTACAAAGAATAAAAATAAAGGTAATTTTGCTTATAGCGACTTTATATTAAAAGTTGCCTCAGATTGTATGATAAGCAAAGTGGTTGATAAACTTTATTTGATAAAATAAGAGTATATTACTGTATTTTGATATCTATATCAGTTGTTATTTATGTATTTCAGTATTATCGTGTTCAACACCTGATCGAGCTGATTCCCCATCAAGAGATAGTGATTCCATATGCGACTCGGAAGCGGCAAGTCCGGTACCATTTTTATGCACTCAAGATGGAGCAGAAGGCGAAACAGACGTGGTATGGAACTTTTACACCCCTAAATCAGAGAATGCAGCAAAATCACGAATCAAAAACTCAACGCCAGTTAGTCGGAGATCAAAAAGGTCAATCAAACCTAAAATTATTGAAAGACAACCTCCAAAACGAAGAGCTCTTAAACAAAGTTTACATAAAAAGACTGAGTTATTTCAGGAACTGATGGAACTTAATCAAAATTTAGTAGAACTTATGTCTAAGAAGACTCAAAATAAATGTACAGAAAAAGTGAATTCAGCCAGTGAGGATGACTGTATGAGCGAATCACCTGAATTCTCTCCTAAAAGTAGAGTGAGAAGCAACTCTCGTTGCTTAAGAAGGAATGTCCTGAGTTCTAATTTTGTAAAACCTGATCCAGAAGCAGCATTGGAATCCGATGATTCAATGAATGAATGCCTGATAAAAGCCAGCCAGGTTGTAGAAGAAAATATCTTGAATGAAGCACCACCTTTAAAAAGGCCTTGTTATGAATCTAAAATAAAAAAGAATGTAATAACAGATCTAAATTTTAAAATGGACAATGATTCAATGGATGCCATACTAAATAGTATAAAATTGGAATCACCAGTGGTAAAGAAAGTACAGAAATGCTCATCACCTCAACTGAATAATGACTCCTTTGATAGTTTGGTTGGTAACTTAAATGATAGTGCCTTAGAAAGATTAACACAGATGCCTACAAAATTAGACACATCACATAATAAAAGCAAACCAAATAGTTCTAAAGATTCTTGGATGATAAAAGAACTTATTGTTCATGATGCCAGTCCTTCTTCAAAATCTATATTCAGCCGTCATAGTTCTATGCCTGTGTCACCAACTGTTATGGAAATGTCTAAGCCATCAACTAGTGGAATGGTTTTTGGGAGATATAATTCAATGCCTTTTGGCAAAGAGAAAGAGAGCTCTACAGGTTTGTACAAATTCATGTTGTGGTCTTTTTACTTTATAAATATATAGAAGTTATTGGCTGAATTAATTACAATTTGTAAAATATATGAAAACATTTAATCTTTTTTATTTTTCAGACCAAGGAGACTCACCAATTAGATGCACTCCGGAAGAAATTAAAAAGAAGCACCAGCTTGCCAGAGAAAAATTATTAGCAAAGAGACTCTTGCCATTTACATCATCACAAAAGGCTTCCCAGTCCATTTTTAATTCACAACTAACCCAGCAACCTTTGCCAAAAATAAATGAAGAAAGTGTTACCAATTTACCAAAAACAGGTGTACCCAAAAAGGTGCAGTTTCAACCTAAAATTGCTAGTAGTGCAATATTACAAAACAAACCAATGCCAAATGTTCAACAGAAACCTATCAGTAATTCAGTAGACCTAAAGACAATAATTGAAAGGAAAAGACAAGAAGCTTTAATGAAATTAAGACGCAGACAAATTCAGAGCAAGTGATAAGATTGTTTGAAGTTTCTTTTTTTATATTGAATCGAAAAATTATGTTTTGTTTGATTTAAATATTTTTAAATAAGACAAGTATTGTACTGTTTAGTGATCTTTATATATGCCCCGTGATAAATACCACTGAATAAATGTGATTAACCGATGTCATTTCTTAAACCATAAGATCTACTCTCCCTTATAATTGTACCATACACAATACTCATTAGTCAAAATAATTGAGGAATTAACATCCCGTGGTGTTGAAGTAAACTTCGTGACGAGAATATGCAACGCTGTATTAATGAGTTTTATTTGCACTGCATGTAATGTAAAATTATGTAGTCATAATCTGATTGCTTCTAGTGTTACTACATGGTTGGGCAACTGGCTGCCGTGCGACGTGTCGCCGGTTGCGGGTTCGATTCCCTCACGGAACAACATTTTGTGTGAATCACAAATTGTTGTTCCGGGTGTGGGTGTAATGTGTATGTAAAATTGTATGTTTGCTAACCCACCCACTTCACAGGAGAAAATCTTAGGGTGCGGCAAGGTTCTTTTCCAAAAAAAAATGTTTTTAACTAAAAGCCATGGTTCCAGAGAAGATTCCACTGTGTCAGTGACTTGAGGAACTGTCATTTGAATTCTTGTCATTGTTTATTTGTCAATGTCATCAAAGTATATTTTTGTAGGTTGTGAAAGCGTATTGAAAATTAGTTTAAATACATTTCTTCGGCTACTGTACAGTTGTTTCGTAGTTATTACAATCATCGAATACCATCTGTTCGATATTTGAAGAAATAATCGAACGAAGAAATAAGTTTACGACATTTGAAATATTCGTTCGACTTGCAAATCGAAATTTTGCCAAAAATGGCACTGAATTACATTCGACAAATAGCAAGGACTTCATACTCTATTGGGAGTATATCGAAAAAAGTCCAGAGAACGATAAGTACGAGTAAGCCTCTGAAATTAGGAATGATACCTATAGTTGTAGAGCAAACTGGTAGAGGTGAACGAGCTTACGACATTTACTCGCGACTTCTTCGGGAGCGTATTATTTGTCTTATGGGACCTATTAACGACGACATAAGCTCACTGATCGTGGCGCAATTGCTATTCCTTCAGTCAGAATCGAGTAAAAAACCCGTACATTTGTATATCAACTCTCCTGGTGGCAATGTGACTGCTGGGCTGGGTATTTACGACACAATGCAATACATAACTCCTCCAGTAGCTACATGGTGTGTTGGGCAAGCTTGCAGTATGGCATCACTACTCCTAGCAGCTGGAGCTCCAGGCATGAGACATGCGCTTCCAAACTCCCGTATCATGATCCACCAGCCTTCTGGAGGTGTGAGAGGTCAGGCCACAGACATACAGATTCAAGCAGAGGAGATTTTGAAGCTCAAGGCACAGATAAACACTCTGTATGTTAGACATACTGGTTTGCCACTAGAAAAAGTGCAGAGTTCTATGGAGCGGGATCACTTCATGTCACCGACTGAGGCAAAGAGTTTTGGTCTTATTGACAATGTTCTGGAGCACCCACCATCTCATGATATGGAGCAGCAATGTGCAGCTGGTGCTACTGTGCCCACAGGAGTAGTCCCACCCCTCAACCCAGCAACTGCTTAAACCAGACACTGATAGGAAGTATCAGCAACAGATATCTAATGTTGGTGCATTCAGTGTTGAAACTCTTTGTGATAATTGACTCATTGTTATCATAGTAAATTGTATTTTATAGTAATATTTTATTTTCAATTTAATCTTTCTTTTATTTTTTTCATACCTTAATGCAGTGGGAGTCGTATCTGATTTTATATTAAAGTAATCCCAGCAATGCAAAAAGTTCTGTCTAAAATTAATATTTACTTAGCCAGCACAAAAATTAAAATCTGATAATGATAATGAAAATATCTTCATAATTTTATTAGTATGTATATAAATAGTTAGAAACAAAATTCAATATCTCAATGGCATTAATTTCTTTAATACACACATGCTATTTAACCTTTACTTGACTTTGACTTTGAAAGTCATAAAAATAGCAATTATTAAAAAAAAAATTGATTTGCTTTGCTTTTCTTTTTGATTGCTTACATTAAGAACACCTATAATTGCTTTTCAAGGATTTGTAATCAATAATAAGTTCCAATGGAAGTTAGCAGTCAATTTTACAAAACTTAAAACATCTACGTATTGTTCGATAATTAACTGTTTTGTTCAAATACCTTCTCCAATAAGTATCCACAATTTTTTTATAAGAAGGTTACCACAAATCAAAATGGCTGACCAGTCTTAATCCAAACTTTAGATTGTGATTGGATTTCTTACATTAGACTTAAAAACGTTGGTGCCAAGAGCGTTCAACGACATTGGATTATTATTTTGACTGCACGGTTGGCGTGTTGGCTGGCCAACTGGCTGCCGCACGGAACAACTCTGTGTGATCCACAAATTGCTGTTCTGGGTCTGGGTGTGATGTGCATAATTGTATGTTTGTAAACGCACCCACGACACTGGAGAAATAACAATAATAAAGAAGGACAGTATAAGAATAATAAAGAAGGACAAGCGGGGGCAATGTTTAAAAAAAATTGAGAAGGTCACGACTTAAGTGAATCAACAGAGAAAAGCTCTACTAGTTTCAAATGACAGCGGAACTCTTATTCATGAGCAGCGTGCGTGCCCTGGCGACGTCAAAAGTCGACAATTTATTCATATATGTAGGTACAATACAATTCATTCATATATATTTTATAAAAATAACTATCAGGGGTTGATTAGTGATCTTTATTAAGCTTCAAATGCTATCTGTAAAATTGTTGTCTATCTGCCTGTATGTTCCTAATAGAAACAAAAACTACTCAACAAATTTTAACGAAACTTAGTACAATTAGGTATTATTCTTCATATTCCTGTGCGGGTTATAGTATAGTATACTTTTTATCACGCTACAATTAATAGGAGCAGAGCAGTGAAGGTAAACTTTGAGAAAACGATAGAAGTTACCTACTCCATTTTTTTTAAAGCTCCGTCGCGTGTGCTTCCTTAATGAAATCATGTATCACGGGCGTGTCCTACTTAAAATTATCTAAAAAATATTCCACGCCAGCATATGTCTATCGTTTATGGTTGATTCATAATAACACGTAGGTACCTAACTCCTGATAGCAAAGCGTTTCGGAGCATTCCAATTATAAAAGGTTTTTGCCTATGCAATTGCCGTTCTGCAGTACTGGCCTTTTTAAATCAAAATAGTTTTTGTTAGGCTAAGGCTGATTAATTTTGTTTTAAAAACATGGGATTCTTTTTCCAAAAGTAGTCATTTGATTATTGATTAGTGTTACATTTTCATCGCATTTCAAATCAAAAAATTCGTTTAAATTTTTTCATGCAAAACGGCAATTTCATAGGTAAAGACCTATTACATATTTGTTTACTTACTCTTACGTTTATAATTCTCTTACTCATCCCTAATTACAAAAAGTTTACATTAATTCTAATTCAATAAAAATAATGATAGAAATCAAATCAGTATGGTTAATTACCAAAGTTATAAATGAAAAACTTAGGTACAACCATTTTTATACTAGTGGACATTATTTTTTGATCGGATTGTTGTGTAGTAATATATAGTATTGTTTCTGTCTTTGTAAAAAACAATTATTATTGTGTAGGTACATATGTACGTACGTTGTTATACTTCACTATAATGTGTAGTCTAGGCAAAATGGACCACATTGTTTGAAGTTAGCAGCGACTGTTGACTTCGGAACTTAGAACCATGAGATGAGAGAGATGAGCATTGAGTAGATAATCTGTTATCAGATACCTACATAATATGCTGCTCGTTTGGCGACCTATGCCATAAAAAAAGAAAAATAATAGACCTTGTAGGTAAATGGAGGTGGGCCTCGATATAAAGGTATCTGTGTGAACAAGTGTGCGTCGTGTCGGCTCGACCGGAGTGATACCACGGCCTCACAGAAAACCGGCGTGAAACAACCACGGCGTTGTGTTTCGCTGTGTAAGTAAGTTTACCGGAGGCCCAATCCTTCCCCTCCCCCAATCCCTCCTCAATCCCTAATCCCTAAAAGATCGGCAACGCACTCGTAACTCCTCCGTTGCGGGTGTCTATAGGCGGCGCTGATTGCTTACCATCAGGTAATCCGTCTGCTCGTTTGCCAATCTATTACATAAAAAAACCTGTACATATCTACCCAATTTTTCTGTATAGGTAATACTTGTCGTGCCCTGGGCGGGGCGAGAGGAAGTGTTAAAACTACTCCGTCCCATCTCGTGCTCCAGGCCGAGACTGCCTTCATAGAGCTGTGCCACATGCCGTAATCAACACGTTTTTAACGTGTTTTTAGGGGATCCGATCGACACGTTTAAGACGTTCGGCAATCTGATTGGCGTGTCCCAAGACTCCCAAGTTGACCAACCAATCAGAGAGCTAAACGCAGTGACGTTTCGATCGCATTAACCTAGGTAAGGAAAATTTGCACTATTGTGCGAAGCCATAACGTTTGGTACAACTAAACGTTGTTTGCTTTAATAATGTTTATTGCTTTTAATTTTCATTAACGATCGCTCGTCAGCATAAAGCCTCCTTATTACGAGGATATCAAAAATTATGCGAAATTGGATTGGTTTTTTTATTACTTTCGAGACCTTTTTCAAGGTTATTCGGTAGGTCACACACATTCGGTAGGTACACATGTTTCCGGTCTCATGAGGATATAGAGCGGAGATTTGTAAGTTAACAATATTTGATAGAATTTTTAATAGATATAAGTATTCTTACGTAACATTTAAGTTTAATTCCATTTCTATAGTTCTAGTACTATGTCGTGTCCTGGCCTTGATGTTTTGCTCACTTCATGAAATTCTTGAATTATTATGGGATGGAATGTTCCAAGTAAATTGACGACATTATAATGTGGTTGGGCATATTACATCGAACAATTACATCGTACCCGCTCGGGTCTGGTCTTGGTGGAGCGGCTACTATTACTCATAGTCTGGAGACACGCACTTACGGTAGCCGGAGGTTACGCGTTTACCTACGCTCGGAGCCCAACTCTGGCGGCAGGTGGGTCGTGAGGAAGGTTGTTCCCAGTTCCTATCTTTCAAACACAAACCACTTTCTTACAAACCACCACTGATCGCTTTCCTGAGGACAGAATGCTAATAACTAAGTAGGTACATACCTGCTTACGCTATAAATGAAAAAATCTTTGTAACACATCAAATATTTAAGTAATTAACGTTTTTATACGTTTCCTATCCCGAGTGGCGGAGCGTATATGAACGAATATTCATCGGATCCCTTCTTAATCGTACCCAAGGGAAATGAATGATGTTCGGCATACGTTTTCCGAATTTCGATACTTCTAATATATCACTCACTTAGATATTTTTATATGAGGACTAATCCCACCTTTTTTTTCCAGAGAAAAGTGAAATCCCAGTTTTTACCCCAGAGAGTTAAATAGATACCTATATTTTTCTCTTTTGTATGTTGTTTGTACTTATTGGTAGTTTATATTTTTTTATGTGAAAAAGTTAGCAGATTTTGTATTTTTTTATGGTATAGGTTGGCAAACGGCATACGGATTACCTGATGGTAAGCAATTAGTCCTGCAATGGACACCCGTAACACCAAAGTAGTGACGAGTGCGTTGCCGACTTTTTAGGGATAAGGGTTTCAGATAAGGATTGGGAAGGGATGGGGTGGGGAAGGGATTGGGCCTCCGGTAACCTCACTCACATGGCGAAACACAACGCTATACTTGTTTCACGCCGGAGGCCGTGGTATCACTCCGGTCGAGCCGACCTATTCGTGCCGAAGCATGGCTCTCCCATACTTGATGGTTTTTTTTTTTTTTTTTTTTTTTTTTTTTTTTTTTTGAGGTTAACCAACAACTGTTTACACCTTAACATTATCTTACAAATAATATTTGATCCTACACTTGTGTAACAATTAATTATAGGTTAACACCGCTAGTACAGAAATTGTGGCAATCATAAATCATAATACAATATTAATAAATCAATTACACAACAATGACAACAATGATAACAATAATAATTAAATAATACAATAATAAAGTAATAAGATAATAACAATTAAATTATTAATTAAAAATTAAAAAATAGGTACATTAATAAATAATATAATTCAAAATGTACAAGTCAAGTCAGAATCACTTAATATCCACAAATAACAATATAAGAATGCAGGGTAATAATATAGAAAACAAAAACAAAACGATCAATTATTAATTCAATTATTAATTCAATGGTTTCATTGAAATACATGTAAATACATACGTACTTAGATGATTTATCTTAGTATTGTTATTCACTGCTTTTGTTTCTTGAACTTATGTTTGTTTGGCGTCTTTGCCCGCATTATTTGCAAATAGCTACGCTCGCGCAGTTTCACTCACTGCTCGACTACTATAGACTGAATCATTTTATAGCCTACCTCGATAAATGAACTACCCAAAACAAATTATTCAATTCGAACCAGTAGTTTTGGAGAATAACACGTTCTAACAAATAAACTCTACAGATTTATATTAAAAAAAAAATGTTACAGTGTAGATGGACCGGGGTTTTTCTATTATTTCGGTAAGCGATGGATTCTAAGATAGGTGCTAGAAGCATCAGCAGCATGAGCAGGAGCATCCGCCCCGAACCACAGTCATCGAAGAGTATCATCAAAGCCCGACATATTTGCTCGGGCCTTGTTTTAAGTGTGGGAGAGCCATGCTTCGGCTCGAATGGGTTGGCTCGACCGGAGTGATACCACGGCCTCACAGAAAACCGGCGTGAAGTAACCACTGCGTTGTGTTTCGCCGTGTGAGTGAGGTTACCGGAGGCCCAATCCTTCCCCTTCCCCATTCCCTCCTCAATCCCTAAATCTCCAAATCCCTAATCTCTTAAAGGTCGGCAACGCACTCGTAACACCTGCGTTGTGAGTGTCCATGGGCGGCGCTGATTGCTTACCATCAGGTAATCCGTCTGCTCGTTTGCCGACCTATTAGGTACATATAAAAAAAAAAAAAAAAAAAACTAACCTACCCTAATCTACCATTCTGATAGCAATTCCCTACAGTGTCTTTGTGTATTACTTAATTTGTTATACCGAAAATAGGGTTTCGTATGTTGCTGCTAACTAGCTCAATTAGCCATTCAACTTACGGCCTGAATGAGAAATATAGAAGTCTGATCTTAAGTCATTCGGTATAGATAATTACTTGAAGATGATACTAGAACTAGACTTATATTTATAGAAGCCTATCTATTGTTTACGTAAATTAATATATCTATCTACATAATTAATTAAACTAAAATCTGATGACGTCAAACTTTAAAGTAACAAATTAGAGATGTTGAGATTTTCCTAAAACTTCTCTTGTTAGTAGGTGATTATTTATAAAAGTAATTTTGTGAAAGTTTATCAGTTAATAAGTCTCGAAGCGTTAACCGCAGACTCACGAGACATGATTTCATAAGAGCCTGTCCATCAAGTTAATTAACTGAAGGCTCTCGGCCGAGATTAGAAAAGTTTATTTGTACTTAGTAAACTCGAGCTTTCCCTAGAGTACAAACTGAAATGAAATATAACAACTTATCTATGAATTGTCGGTGTCTATCAAAATATGTCAAGTGCGTGGTAGCCATCAAACAAGCACTACACACAAAGGCACTTACTCCGAGATGTAAATTATAGTTCGAAGCCTTATAACCGCGAACAAGGTCGGCTTGAAGATGGGGCTGCGCTAAACGGAACAGCATGAATCTAGGTTGTTTCATCCAAAACAATGGTAGTGGCGCATGGCGGAGCGAGCGGGTGAGCCATCCTTTCATAATCTGTGAAAAGGCTGGACGTTGCTGAGGGGAGCCGCTTGAATGGTGGAGCTGGCGCATGCGCCGGGCGCGGGTCGATACTTGGTGACGTCAGCCGCGAAGGGGTCTCAGTCAGCCGCTGTCGGCCACAGCGCGAACATGTGGTTGCAATGCTTGGCTGCGACGTTGCTCATCGCCGCTGCCGCGTCCCGCGAGGTCTTCACCAACACGTTCCTCGTGCGCTTCAAGCGCTCCGTGCAGCACGACGAGGCCCACCAGCTGGCGCTGCGCCACGGCTTCGACAGCCTCGGACCGGTGAGTGCCGACCACGTGATTATACGTAAACATACCCATAGACACTGATATTTTGCGCCAGTATAACTTGATTTATGTCGAGGAATATTCCTAAATTCCCTAAATCGCTAGCATTGTGTAGCGACAAGGTCTTAGTAATTGATGGTGACCGTTAATAAGTCCGATGTGGTTATTATATGCTATGTTGATTGTTATAGTTTCGTTTGTATTTAAGGATTATTCTTTTGGATTTAGGACAGATTAGTTGTTAGTTTTTGTCGCCGAATTAGACAAAGAACATGTTTTCCAATATGATTTGGGATTCGGGTATGATTTGCATGGCGGGCGACAAATTTAGCCATGTAGCGGTAACAAGTTGCAGTGACAGGTTATATGGAGGTTATTTTATTTTAAAATATATATTTATTTTACCTAAAACGAGTCAGTAAGCACTTAAAGATCTTGTAAACAATTATTTTAACAGTGAGATAGCTTAAGTAGGAGAATATCTTGCCAGGCGCCTACATAATTTATTATAGCCCCGTTGATGTGTTTGTTGGGTACCTACTTAGATACTAGTGTCGCGCGCGTATCACTCTAAACGTAAACATTGTTACCGCAGGATGGTAACGAGGTTTTCTTATAAAACTTTGTTTTTATAAGTATGCAAATCGATTTAATACTGGTAAGTATAAAAGTACGTCAATTCTATGACATTATACAAAATGGAAAACACATTTAATTTTGTCTTTTATTAAAAAAAGTAATTAAGATACCTGTCCGTTCTTAAATATTTGAAAATCGAACAAAAAATGGGTCTTATATGTTCATCATTTAAAAAATATATATGATAGATTATGTTCTATCATTTAAAAAATATATTATAGATTATGTTCTTATTGGCAAAAACCTAAGTTATAGTTTTTTAGTGTGTCGCGTTAGTGGATTTTTCGAGTTGACTAAATAGACACTATTTGTTTGTACATTGGTTTTTATTGGTCATGATATGAGGCTGTTTTATGACACATATATTACCTATGCAAAGAATTTACTTATTGTACACCTTTCGGAAGCTGGTAAACGACAGCAAAATGAAATAAAAAGAACATTTTTCAAAAGGGCTTATACTAGGATTTTTAGATTAAAGAATGATAATTTTTAATCTATTTTTTACTTGTTACCGTAACAAACCAAAATTTGGTATGACAACTACATACAAAAGGCAAAAAGTCATTTTGTAAAAAGTCTACAATATTAATATACAGACTGCTAGTAATTAAAACTAATTAAAAAAAATATACTAGCATCTCTCATCCTAATCCGTTTAGTAGTATATGCGTGAAACAGCTACAAACATCAACGCATTTTTACAATCCTAAAACCAGAACCTTCAAAACCTTTTAAAACCAGAACGTTTAGTATGGATGGAAATTTGAATTTGGAATGAAATTTGGCATAGAGATGGAAAAACACAAAATAAAAAAACTTTTTTATAGCCAATCGCAGGAGCTCATTGCATAAAAACTCGGCTGACTGTCTATGGTCGTGTTGCTAAGCTGTAGGCATAGAGTAGACTCATGTCAACGGCTCTATGCCTACGGAGGCTGTATCTAAGATAAACGAGGTCATTTCCCGACACGATATTAAGCATTCAGTTTGAATCCGCCTGTATCTAGGGTTGGCGTTTAGTTGCAGAGGAATCTAGGTTGAAGATATTATGGCAACCCTAGCTAGTAAAACTAAAATATAATACTTAAGGGTTAGAAAATACAAAAATACAAAAAAATAGCTCAATCAATTTGATATGTCATGTTTTTTTCATTGGTTACTAAACTTAGAATACTCTTAAATAAAATAGAATAAACAATCTCAAATAGTACTGTAATAAAAATAACGATAAAATTATTGTACGGACATTATTAAAATGAACTATTAAGTGGACGAAATGTTGCCGCAATATTCTAGAGAACAAAGATTCTTCTTAACCATTTTGAGTTCATTATTTACATTATTTATTAAATAGCTACTTAGGAAGAGTTTCACTAGATTTTTCTTAAAAATGGCGAATGTGATTCTCACGTAAGGATTCTCTCCCGTATCGAGGTTGCGTTTACAAAGTCATAACATACATAGTGCCTAATCAGACCTCCTTTAAGATTGTAATCGATTAACAAGAATTTAAATTAAGAATCGAGTTAAAAAGTAAATAGTCGAATAGTTCCTTTTTTGACCTTTTGAGCTTTCTTTTCTAGACCACCCTTTTATGATGATTTAATTGGATACTACAGGATCCGGTATCAGAGTAGCAGTTAATTAATTGAAGCCATTTTAGATCTGGCTCGGAGCTTCATTCAATTATTATTATTGAAAAGAGCATCTCTATTACAAATTAATAATTAGAAATTTGTATTGCCTGATTTTTGATTCAATAACTGAATTTCTGTTACAGTACGATTTTGTAACAGTTTTTTTAGGTTATTCGATTTCAGTGCAGGTTGCAGTTCTCATAAAACGTAACCTACCACGGAGTGATACCACGGCCTCACAGAAAACCGGCGTGAAACAACCACAGCGTTGTGTTTCGCCGTGTGAGTGAGGTTACCGGAGGCCCAATCCTTCCCCTTCCCGGACCCTTCCCCAATCCCTAAATCTCCAAATCCCTAATCCCTAAAAGGTCGGCAACGCACTCGTAACTCCTCCGTTGCGGGTGTCCATGGGCGGCGTTGATTGCTTACCATCAGGTAATCCGTCTGCTCGTTTGCCGACTTATTAGGTACATTAAAAAAAAAACCTACTCTTCTGGTAATAAGTCTGTTTTCATATGAAGAGCGCGAAACAGCATGGAATCCTTGAACTAGCAGCCTGAATACGAATTCAGTCATTCAATCAAACAGCTAGTCATTCGGGACGACTGAATGACAAGTGAAGATAGTTGAGTGCGACATTTAAAGAGTACTAAGTTGTTAGTATTTTTATTTAGGATTAGACATTAGGTATTTCAGATTTCTAATTGTCTTAAGAATCTAGAATTCGTACCATTTTACAGTCTTTTTTCAGTCAATTCATGTGAGTAAGTCGTTATTAAGTAGTAGATAATACAACTTCTAATATATAGTATATAAGGTCGAATTAAGAGTGTTTTGAAATTGGTTTAAATCTGAATACTGAATAATAGTTTATTTTTATAAAAGATAATAAGACCAATAGTGTTAAATGCTACGTATTTCACACCATTGGTCTTATTTTGTTTAGTAAAATTTATACACAATACTTCAATTGCTTTCGTCGTCCGCTGAAAAACAAGAGACAAAATAATAAAAAGAAAATAAAATAATTCTGTAGCTATTTCTATTCAATAAACGAATGTTTGAACAATATTTGAGATGAAACCATTCGTTTGACACGAGCAGAAAATATTTAAGTCTGAATCGTACCCACTTATAATAAAGTTCAATTTTATACGAACGAATATAAATTTCACTAGCGTCTACCATCAGTTTTGTCCGCAGTACCAGGGTTAAAAGTGACCAATGGTATTTCACAATATTTCTGAAGTAAACTATGTGTATCTATTTCTTTCACAAATTGTAATCAAATCCTTTCAGTAGTTTTACGTGAAAAAGTTACAAACATCCATATCCATTAGTACATTCAAACATTAGCGTTTGAAGTATTAGTAGGGCAGTTATCTATTGAAAATAACGTCATATTTCCGTAAATTAATTGAGAAAAACTGTACTAGAAACTTTATATCACTTTTTACAAGTAGACAGTCTGTATCGAAGTTTTATGTAAATAAGTACAAATTCTAGATTCCCGAGTCTATTGACCGATAAAAGTAGAGATGTTTATCACATAGTAATGCGGGCTGGTTCAATGTGCTAGTTGGACATAAAACGCGACGTGTCTGGTTTCACACGGTTATTTGATTTTGACACTTATGTTTTTGATAGTATAGGTCACAATTTTCGATACAAACTGGAAGTCTTAGGTTTTCAGATGGTGTGCAATAGTGTTTTTATTAATCTCAACTTTATAATACACAGTCTATATACATAAATAAGAGTGGGATGTCAAATATGTTGCTAAGTTCAAATCTGGACAATGGTAAGCCCAAATTGAATACTAGTCTATTATTATTGTAGACAGAGACATGGTGCGTAAATTTTACTAGGTAGTCACTATAGATAAAAATTGTGTAATATTTGTTAAGAAACACTCATCAATAACATAACTGTATAGTTAAGTTCAATGTTTGATATGCATTCGAAATACAACCTAACAATCGATTGGCACCTCTTTAAAACATTCACACATTTCACACACACACACACAGGGTAATCTAAAATAAATTTCCTCAATGGCGTACCCAAAACGGCGTTTTAATTTTACGATTCATATCTCATTCGATTGTAATGCGAACATCACACGATGTCTCTATATTAAGAGTTGTTATATTCACGTATTATGTATAACAAAAGGCCTTTTGTGTCTATGATATAGCCCTACAAATGATATCATCCCCGTCGCCCAATAGAAGACCACGACAAATTAGGGTCGGCCATACCGAATTTTTCGGGGAAATGTTGACGGTTGCTACGGGTTACGGGTCTACGGGCTACGGGCTACGAGTTACGCGCTACGGCGTAGACAAATATATCTTTATTTTAGTGAAATTGGTTTCATAAAAATAATGTAATACAATTTTGGATAGGCATAGATATTATGATTTTAGAAAGTAGAAAAAATTTAAAGAAAGGAATGAAGAGTAATATTTATGTTCTGACGCTAAAAAACAAAAGACGTTGGTGCAAATAGTATAAGTGCAGTGTCGTTCTGTGGTCTGGCTTAGAGCAGGAGAAAGGAACGGGATATTCTTTAGTGTGTGTGTTAATTTCTCATTTCAAAAACTTGAAGAAAATCAGCATATTTTCTTAGACGTAAACTTTATCTGTCGGTAAGGAAAACATTAACAAAAAAAAAGGAAGTTTTCGCTTCCCATAGCAGCAATCCAGAATTATTTACAAATTATATGTTTATTTTCTCTGAGGAATAAATATAACGTTGAAGGTAGATTTTCCTGCTTCTAAAGATAATTTTTCCGTAACATAATGATGATCATTTTCCAATTACGAAATTACTTTTTTTACATATTTTTTTATCTTCTTCAATTACGATATAAGATGATTAATAATAATGAACAATATTTATTCAGATCTGACTCGATTTATTTTGTAAAAATGTTGAACAACATTTGAGTACTTACATCACAGATTATAGAGAAATTTTTCTATAATGTAGTGTTTTCAAATCATGTGTAAAAGATGGCTTCCTTATTACTTTTTTTTTGCAAAATGGCTTCGACATACTTAGGTAATAATATTACGTTGCTAACAACATGATAGATGAGAGTGTTCCATTTTGATGGAGTTCGTTACCGTACCAAGATATGCTTTAGAGAAAGTACTTTTCTTTTTGTAGCTGATTACTTGCATACTTTTTATGTAAAAAGAAATTTTGAAATTGCGTTGAGAATAAATTGATCCATGTGAAAAGTTTAGGTGTATTTTGATCGAATGTTTTAAGTTTTCTTTTGTAGTGTATGTGTGGTTTTGAAGGAAAATACATATAATAATAGGTACATAGAAAGAGAGAAAGAAAAAATCATTTATTCGGTACAACACCAGGCACAAACTATACAATGCAAAAAGAACAAACTGTGGATAAAAAAAGAGCACAAAATAGATGTAGGTAGGATATCAAAAAAAATCTTAAGTTAAATACACTAATAATAGTGTTGTGCCCGACAGCTGCACCAAAATAGGTCCAGTTCAGCATAAATGCCAGACATCCAGTGCCTGACGCTGATTTTCAACTGAACCTGTGAAAGGTCTTTGATTGGCTTAATTCATCAAGCCCCAAGCGAACGCGTGTACACGCACTTTTTGTTCGTCTATTCTGTCTCGAATTGAAGGTTAATTGTAAGTAAAAAATGCAATTCTAATAGTAAATAGCGGACACAGTAACATATGACATTAAGAGTTTCATACGAGTATTAATAAAACGATACTATTTTGCCTCCTGATCTGAGACCGAGTTGGACACGCAATTACAACCAGTCAAGGACTTAGATTAATTATCTAACAAGGCAACTACTATATTCAAATCTCAAAGAAAACGTTCAACAAATTCTTTTGTTTCATTACTCGTCAGATCTAAGATGGCCGAATTTTCAACTTCGACGAATATTTAAGCAGTAGCCGCTAAATTTCTTTCCCTGTCAAATTAGGCTCTATTCGCACGGATTTTAAAATAAAAGTAATTCCAACAATTTCGTCTTGAAAGTTTAGTCGTATATTTAATAAGTCAAATTTTTCATAGGTAATTTTATATATCAATTATTATGTTCAACGGATTTTTCACGAAAGTGATGGTATAAAATATTTTTTTCTCAACTGACTTCTAGTACACGTAGATTTTAAATTCGACTAATTAGGAAAATCTTTTCTAAGTAGTTCTTTCAGAAGGAAATAGCCACAGACAAAATCTTTTTAATCTGCAAATAAAAAAAAATACTTCTATGACGTATCTTAGTACAAAGGTTTTATGATTTCTATTTTTGTTTTTCCATCTAAACATATCCATTCTTCTTAGAGAGATAAACGGAGGCGTGTAACATAGGTATTTACGTCAAATCTATCAATGTGCGTCACACACACACACAAGAATAAAGCACAAAATAGAAACACACGTCAATAATTATGTGCCAAAAATCACATACGGATAATAAATAGCGAAGTGACATTGTCGATATCTCCCGTTTAGCATAAATATACAGGTGACAAAGTAGCAACATTAATATGTGGGTTACACACACACACACATACAACAGAAAGCCATTCATGGTAGATTTAATAGGACAAGAGTGGGTGGCATCTCATCTCATTGATTATAAAACCACATGTCACTTAGCATTACATAGCCTAGACATCACAATTAATTCATCTATACTTAGTTGGATCTTGTTTGTTTGTTTGCTTATTTGAATGACGGCACATATCTCCGGAACTACTGGTTCGAATTTCATAAATCTTTTTGTATTGGATAGTTTGTTTATCAAGGAAGGTTATAGGTTAAAATATCACGCTATGGTTAATAGGAGATGAGCAGCGGGTCATAATGTGTGGGAGTAGTTGATTATGAAAGTATATTTAATGTCACTGTGTGTTAACCTAGATGTGACGTCATCTGTGACAGTATCTACAATAAATGAGTATATAAATAAACTGTTTTTCTATTCATTATGTTAATGAAAGAGGTTGATTGTTATTCAATCGGTAAGTTTATGTGGGATAAGATAATGTTGATATTAATAGGACTTGGGCGTCATCCATGGATGTTTATTTCAAGGAATTAGTGATGTGTTTGTTGGTCGTTTTGAAACCTGACAAGAACTAATTAAATTATTTCAAGGAATATACGTATCTTCGAAGATTATTTAGGCAACTTGTTAAAATATAGTTAGAAATTTATTAAGAGAATTAGATATGTTTTACGAAACATTGAGCAGAAACCTTTCGGGGCTGTAAGTCAATTGATAACAAAACTATTTTATCAAATGCCATGATTATTGGTCAAGTGCAATGATGCACCGCGACCTCGGACTGGAGTAGGAGGAGGAACAGGGTAGTTTTCAGTAAGTAAGGGTCTGACACTCCCTCATGCCCCACCCAAGATGGGGAAAGCAATCTGATGCGTTTCTCCCCACAAATAGAAATGCTACAAAAGCTGTGATAACAAGATTCTTCTACTAATACAATCCTTGAACTTAATCCTAGTGAACTCAGCTGTAACAATTGATTTAACTCACTTGAGTTAATCAGGGAAGATTCAAGTTAGTTAAATTGAACCTGCGTATCTGAGATAATTACGTTTACACAGCGAATGTCTAGTAAGGCATCCTACTAATATTATGAACGCAAAAGTTTATAATTATAAGTATGGACGGATGTTTGTTACTCTTTTACGTATAAACTACTGAATAATATTTGATGATAATTGGCACAGAGATTATACTCTGGAATACTAACTTGATATTTTTTAAAATAAATATATTATTTTGTAAAAATCTTTATAACTATTCCACAATTTAATGGATGCTATTATGCATATAAAGCTTCCTCTTCAATCACCATATCTAGGGAAAAAAAACAAAACCCGTTGCGTAGTTTTAAAGTTTTATTTAAGCATGCATAGGGATATAGGGACAGAGACAGCGACTTTGTTTTATACATACTTTGTATTGATTCCATAGACGACAGCAGGTCAACTTACTCCAATCTGTGATTGGATTTCCAATTAGACAATTACATATTTATTCTTACAAATAAAACACAAATTTGTGACCTTTTCAGTTCATTTGAAAATATATTCAGTTGGAAGTGTCTCATGCGTGAGGGTGTTTTTGTAACTAAACTGCTTTGAGCGACGTGGAGATTAATGCTCAAAATTAGTGAAGTTCTTACCCTCTCATCATCCCTCCCTAACCCCTGAATTTTTAAAGGCTCTTATCTCCAAAGTCCTGGAAACCCACTAGCAAGTTCTCTAGTGTTGAGTGTCCATGGACGGTGTCCAATACTTACCATCAGGTAATCTGTTAGTTATTTAAAAAATAATGTAAAAAATAAACTGCAATGAAAAACTCACTTTGACACAAAGATAAATAGTCAGGAATAATAAATAAGCTACCTTTTTACTCCAGTACTGCGGGTGAAACGGCTGGTAGAAGCTAGTTAACAATATTAATAGGATTACATACATTATTAAATATGTACTTATAATAAATCCCTGTATATAAGATGTTCCTCTTAGGTGTTGGTTACATAAGTGATAATAAAAGGGAGGCTCTACGCGACTTGGTAATCTGATTATTACACAAGCTGTACAGACAATAGGGTTGAACGTACTACATTGATTAATTAAAACATTTACTTTCAAATATTTTCTTGTTAGTATTTTTTTTATGTGATAGGACGGAACAAGTTACCTGTGAGCAATCAGCACCGCCTGTAGACATGAGCAACAACGGAAGAGTGACGAATGCGTTGCCAACCTTTTGGGGATTAGGGGAGGTTAAAGACTGAGCCTTTGGTAACCTCATTTGCACGGCGAAACACAACCCAGTGGTTGTTTTCTGTGAGGTCGTATCATTCCAAACAAAGCGACGCATTCGTGTCGAAACATTACTCTCATACACGCTAAATGTAGGATAATAATGTTTCTTATTATCAACATCATTTAAAGTTTTTATTAAATTTAGGCGAAGGATTTGCTTACAACAGTCTTCGGTTAATGATTTAAGGGCAACAAACAGCTGCAACACAGAAGTAAAACTGTGAAAAAGCCTAACTTACTTAATTTTACAAACATAATATTTGCAAAAACCGAAACATATACGATACATAGTTATCGAGTGTCAACCTCTGACCTTTTCAGCCAGGCTCAAATTGTCAAGATATTTTTAAAAACATATTTTCGTTTCGCCACCCCTAGCCAATACCGCTCGACATCGTTACGTATTCATACATGTGCATATTTGATGAACTTCATATTAAGTTATTTTATCATGTAGGGAGGTCTTTTTGAATGAGAACGCTCTCAAACGTGGTAATAGGTTATTAATGTTCGTGGAAAAAATTGTGTTTGTTCATACATATATTGGTCAGTATTCGGTAACTAAGTTTATGAAACATTTTCAGTGTGGGAGAGTCATGCTTCGGCGCGAATGGGTCGGTTCGAACGAAGTGATACCACCGCCTTACAGAAAACTTTCGTGAAACTACCATAGCGTTGTGTTTCGCCGTGTGAGTGAGGTCACCGGAGGTCCAATACTTCTCCTACATTAAACCTTCCCCATCCAAAATCATTATCAATCTCCAGTCTCATAACTATGTTTAGCTAAAAAAATAGGTACTGTCCGTAGTGATATCAAAGAAAAAGGAACAAAAACACATTTTTTGGCATCGTAAAAATAATATTGTGTATTTTAATGTATACCTTAAACTGTTAAATCTCTGTTTTGAGTACATTATGTAATGTCTGATCTAGATCGGCCGGCATAAATCCGGAATCTTTCATAATTCTTACAATTAAGAAGAACTAAACAATTCGATAACACTTTACGAAAAAATGGTTTTAAAATGTCGTGAGGCTCGACCAATGAGGTGGTAGTCTTAATAAACTTTTTGGATGTTTTTGCTTTGTTTATTTATCTGTCATTATGCATAGTACAATATTATGATAAGTATCATTTCTGTATCTTAACAATAACAATATTATATACATTTTTCCTTAGGCTCATGATCAGAAAAGTTATTAAATAATCCTGAACAATATATTACTTAGTCTTATAATGTCATGCATCATTAAAGATGCGAAGAATGCGAACTTTCTCAAGGAAGGTAGTGAGTGCGAGCTTGTTCAAGGTCACGTCGGTAATTTAATATGAATGTGACGTCATAACGATGTCAGCCAAGCAGACACCTGCTTACTGCCTTAGGGTGACACTCCAGCTATAAGAGATGAAGCGAAAGGCAAGTAGCGAGCGATACAAGAAATTTTACCCTATCCACCAAGGTCAAAATTTCTTAATTATAATTTTTAATCTTTTTAGGATTTCGTCTATAGAAAAGGGTTTTAAGAAATTTACTTGTGTTAACACATAAGGGAAATGAAAAACATCCTAGTGTACCTATTTGATTAGTAGATTTTCATGGAGGTATACCATTTTTTGAGGAGAGAAATTCATCTAATGCCTTAAGCAGAGCGAAAGAAAATATCAGACTCTTATTGACTAAGTATAAACCGATTCATTACATCTTCTGCTGCGAGAAGATCGCGACCTTCACTCGAATTATATCAAGTTTATCCGCAAGCTCAGTTGAAATAAAGTCACTTCAAAAGCTTCGCTCAGCTTCTCTTCAGTGTAGTCTTACCCTAACGATGTACGTACTGCGTAAATACGGAGATTCCAAACGAGCTAGTGAATTTGAGGACCTATTGTTGTGTATAAAAGGTCCTCAATGTACAATTGCTTGTGAATATGACTGTGTGGGCCTTAATACGTCATCTAAGTGATGAAAAAAATCTTCTTTCAAACGTACTTTATGCTTATCTTCTTGACTCTCTGTTATCATACCTACGTTATTAATATAAAAAAAATGAATGCCATTTCGGCGAAGAATGAGCTTGGAACCAAATTGACGTTTTCAAATATAGAATCTGTTGGAATAGAAAATTAGATTTCAGTCTGTTACGGTATGTCAAAGTCAAAGTTAAATTCACTTAGTTTTGTTACAGGCACTTTTGAACGTCAAACAAAACTAAAAGATAAAAGTGTCAGTCTTTCGGTCAGTCCTCTTAGTAAAGCTATTAGCTCGTTCCAAAGTGTAGATTCCGATGGAGAAGAACGAGCAAGAAACTCTATGGTTACTCATTTTCAATAAAATTCTCATACGGATTCTTTGTTACATTAATAAGTTTGATAATTTGTTTATAACAGTGTAACACTAAAAATTTGTCAAAGTATTGGATAGGAAATAACCTTAAGGACCTTAAGGACAGTCTGACCAGTCCCAATCGAAGGCACCCGTTTACCAACATGACACGTACACTAGCGTATACTACGGTGTATCCACAAGGGCGACCTAATCACAGCCATAGGAAGAGTAGGTACATGGTGGCTGTTTCAATCAGGAACAGATACTGAACAGTATAACCAACCCCCAGTCCTCATAAAATGAAGATTTATCGTTCATACTGTTCGTACCTTTTTAGTTGCTCAAATAATGTTAAATTGTTTTAAATCTCAACTCTTGAAAACTACGCTACCACGCTTTATTTTTGTTCTACCTAAAAAATACACTATTAACCAACGCTTGGTGGTAACTTTAACGGCGAGTTTACCTGACTAGCAATGTACAGCGGAAAAGGTCAAATGGTAATACTACTATAGCAAGTTACGCCGTGGGCAATTTTGCCCAAGGTTGGGCACCTTCAAAACATTGTTAGCATAACTATAATCACTTAGCTTTAACTAAGTTTGTGAATAACTTCATGATTGCTTTAGGGAAACAAGATGGATTCCATCATTAGTGTAGTCCCATTAAAATGTATGTTACGTACCTACTCATGAGTTGTTTCTAGTTAGTTTATTATGTATGAAGTTTAATTGACGTTATAAAACCAGAAGGCGAAGGTAACAAGAATGTTCTGCCATTTTAAATTCCAAGTTATTTATTTGTAACATCTTTAGTATCTGTGGTTAGAAATTTTGCTCAGTAGCGACATCTGCGCATAAAATCTTAAACGTCAAGAATGTTTGCGGAATTTATGATTTAATTGTTGTGAGATTCTTACTAAAAAAACTCCTCTGTCAATCCATTTAAAATAAAATGCCGTGCTAGAAAAATATAGGAATATATCGAACAAACTACATAGATTGTTGAATAATCTAATATTTTTCTCTCATCCCTTCGGAACTGAAACCCTGTCTAAGTTGGAAATTAACAAAGTTTGTAGAGACGGGCTGACACAGGCTGCGCATGTAAAGTGCTCTCCGCTAACGTCAGATAAGAGGCCATTTTGTGGGTGGCACCCAATTTATTCTTTTGTTTACACACGAATATAAATCCTCTATATTGTAAGGAGATTGGACTCTAATCGACTTCATGTTTTTATAGGACAGATATTGGTAGTTTAGGTGTGTCAATGGAAATTATATTTACTCATATGGGCAATAGAAAATAATGGCATGTCCTTTCTCCAAGATAATTTTTCAAAATTCTTTTTGGTGCTAACTTATTTATCAATTCATTCAAGAACAATTGTTTTTCCCTTACAGCAATTGGTAAGAACCCAATTTGTTTGACAGTTATTATACATATGTTAAAAACACATGATTTGATGATAGCTTTTATTCGTTTTTCGACCATATTTTTCCAAACTGAATATTATCTTTCGTGTAGTTTCACCCGCTGCTCGGCTATTATGGGGTGTAGCGTGACGTTACAGCTTATAGCTTGCTTCGATATTTGAAATTGGAACACTAGTTCCAATTTTGAAATTGGAACTAGTAGTTCCATAGAATAGTACACTGAAACGAAGAAACAAGGTCATTTGAATTTGAACTTAAAATTTGTTATATCTAAACAAAAAACAGACTGTTTATCAAGTTTATTTTCAAAATGGCTTTTGCTTTTGATGTGTCTAACGAGCTGTAGTGGGTAATCATATGATTTATTATGCAATTCTCCTCCAACCATTCTTCACTACAAAGCGCTTTGAGCTCCTTTTAAAACATTCTAGATTAAGCGAAAAAGCTAGCTTTATGATATTCTTTTGGCGAATAAACTTCGAGCTTTAGTTGAAGGTTTTTAATGTTTACTTTTTAAATATATATTTTTCAAAGGAAATTCGCTGTTAGCTTGGATAGTTCTTCAGGAAATTATATTTTAAGTTTCATTTTATTTATTATGTAAATGGTTGGCTTGGTTTTGTGACTAAGTTTATAAAGGAGTTTGGACAAAATAACCACTTTTTTTGTGAGGGGAAAATCATCAAATTACTTCTCCCGCCCAGGGCTGGGCGGGAGGGAGTGTCAGACTATTACTGACTAAAAACCCCCTGTTCCTTCTCCTGCTCTGGGCCGAGGTCGCGGTGCCTCATTGCGCTTACCCCGCAACCCCGGCTGAACATCAGCCCTTTAGAATCACTTATAGTGTGGAGTATTTTTTTATTTAGTTACCATGCTTTAAATTTAGGTACGATGAGCCGGCTTGAAGGGAGTAATGCCCACGGCCTAACAGAATCTGACATGAACAACATGAACAAGTCTTGCGTTGTATTTTGCCATGGGAGTGAGGTTACCGGAGGCCCAACCCTTTCTTTCCCTCGCCATCATATGGTGATAGAGTTTTAATGTTAAAATGCGAATTTGTATACAAATGAGGTTTTCTCAAACTAATATCAATTTCTACATCACCATTTCTGTTAGTTTTTTTATTATGCGAATACATTATCTGTTTTAACCAAAAAAGTATCATAACAACCTTTTGGTTAACTATAAATATAAACTCTATTCTCTTTGCAGTAAGATATAAATCCAAATAAAATTATGTAGCATGTCATCCCTTTTTGAAAGCCGAGAGCTGTGACACGTATCTCTACATTGTAATTACAGAGGTATCGCTTGGGAATAAGATATAATTTCCATTACCCATTGAGTTTAATATTAGCTGACTTTGACAAGAAATGAGTGTGAGTGGTTTTGAAAGGAAAAAAAAAGTAAACGAAATATTTGTGTTTTGATACAGATTTAATGAGATAGAAAAAAAATTGGGATTTGATATTTTTCTTGTGACTTTTACTTTTTTTTGTACATCGGGTATTTTAATCAGTTATTCTATACTAATATTATAAAGAGGTAAAATTTGTAAGTTTGTATGTAGGGGGTACTCTTTGGAACCGCTGGTCGGATTATCAAAATTCTTTTATTACTATACCTACAATGTTCCTGGGTGCTATAGCCTATACAACATCACGCTACGATCAAATGGATACAAGCAACGGGTGAAACCGCGTTGTTTGTTTTAAGGATATTTCGCAAAATAGCAATACCCATGGACACTCATCAGAGTTACAAGTGCCTTTCCGGCCTTTTGGAGTTTAGGGATTTGAAGATTGAGGGATTTAAGAGTTGGAGATGAGAGTGGAAATGGTTGGGGCTTTCACTAACCTCAGTAACACAACATAACATAAGCGTTGTTTTACGTCCCTTTCCTGTTAGATTTGAACCATTGAATTAAGTATTTGAACCATTTACATTTCTTCAAATTCAATATCCACAATTTGTAATACAAACGGATAGCCGTCACAAACGTGATGCGGTCACTATTCAAAGGACTATTTGTGCAAATACAACGCTGAAATTACACGTCCGGGCGACCCGTGCCGTATACGATCGCGGTCAGGTCCGGAACCTGACGGTTTCTATATATGTAGGTAGGTAGGTTTGCGATGTGGTTTTGTGATTTGCTGCTGTGTTTGTACGAAATTACTTTATGATGTAAGGCCTTGTGCAATCCCTGAAAGTGGTAGGAAGTCACGGATTTTTGTCCATATATATTTTTTATGGAATAGGAGGCAAACGAGCAGACGGGATCATGGATGCCCGCAACGCCTTGGTCTTTTAAGAAGGAATAGTTACGCTAGATTCTCGAAGGTTTGGAGGTCGTATTGATTCAGAAATACAGCCGATAAAAGATCATTCTAAATTTTGTTGCGCGAGGCAGAAAGATTCGCGAAAATTGCTCAATCGTTGACTGTCAACACCAGATTGTTGGGTCAATGGCAAAAAAATGCAGCGTGGGGAACTATTCTTCCTTGGGGAATTGAATATATTTTCTTGCTTATACCTATATATTATCCAAGAGTTTTTGTGTCTACTTCTTTTGTAATGAAATATGTATACACTGGCTTATTAGTAACAGTTAAAAAGGTTAAAAATATCTTACATACGTGTTATTCTAGACAATATTATGTCTCTGTGTCAAATTTCAATGGAATCAGTTCAGTAGTTTTTACATAAAATAGTAGCAAACATCCATCTATTTCTCGTTTATATTATAAGCAGGATATCCTGCCTGCTACTCGCACATATATCTAGTAGTCTATAACTAACTACGTTGTAACTAACCGCTTTGATCATAGGAGAAACTAATTACTCTGCACTCAAGTGTACTGGACTATAATCCGTTTAGTTTAGTAATATTTATGTATTGTATACGTTAAATAAATATATGTATACTTATAGTTAGTTTATAAGTCGTGGTGGCCCGAAGGTTAAGGCGCCCGCTTCTCATGCATGAGGGTGCGGGTTCGAAACCTGGCAAGTACCAATGTGACTTTTTCCGAGTTATATGTACTTTCTATGATTATTTAGACACCACTGACATACGGTGAAGGTAAACATCGTGAGGAAACCTGGACTTATAATTTCTAATTATAAGTTTGAAATCACCAACTCGCATTGAGCAAGCGTGGTGATTAATGCTCTAACCTTCTCCGTGTAGGAAGAGGCCTTTGCTCTGCAGTGGGCACTTATAGGCTGATGATGATGATGATGATGATGATGATGATACTTATAGTTTAATACAAAGTCTCACATTCTGATTGCTATTGGATGTAATATGTTATACATATCAATACGTTTTTTTATGTAGTAGGTCGGCAAACGAGCAGACGCATTACCTGATGGTAAGCAATGTGCGCCAGCCATGGACACCCGCAGTGGAGGAGTTACGGGTGCGTTCCCGACCTTTTAGGGATTAGGGTTTTGGAGATTAAGGAATTGGGGAGGGATCGGGGGAGGGGAAAGATTGGGCCTTCGGAAACCTCACTCACACTGCGAAACACAACGCTGTGGTTATTTCACGCCGGTTTTCTGTAAGGCCGTGGTATCACTCGGGTCGACACTTAAAATGTATGGTTTGTTTTTTTACGTTGTACTGCATTACGATGCCAGGTTTGTTGGGTTAGTGCAATAGTGTACGGTCTTGGTCCGGATCATAAAAAGGAACGGGTCGGTTTTAGTTTTAGTCAGTCAAAAATCTGACACCCGCTATCATCTCATCAGGGGCGGTAGAACATACAAACACACGTTAGTGAGACAGACTGGATGACACCGGTCACCGCTTTTATTTATAAAAAGGATTATTTATAAACACAGTACAAAGAAAGACAGAAAAAGCAACATAAAGAAATTGTGTTCGAAATATCACGTTTGTATCGATTCTGATATCTAAAAGAGTGGTACAGCATACAAGGAGATATCTGGAAAAGCGTACGTGTATGTATCCAAGTGGTATAGTATTTAGCGTGTACAAGTATTGGTTTATATCTCAAAAGAATATTTGAAATTACCTGTGTCCGTTTAACTGGTATCATTGACAGCATATGCTGTTACCATATACAGGCTTTTCTCAGTAAGACATCGTAGAAGAATCTTAGCAGGGAGACCGTTTTATAATCCTTTTAAAAGGTAATTTCAAAATGCGTTTTTATTTCTCTTCATTAGCAATATAAAGACGCATATATGTTTGATGCCGTTAACTTAACTGAGAAATTAAATAGGCATCTTTTATGTAGTATAGTTGGGGCAACTTTTATGTAGTTAAATAAGGAGAAATACATATTAACACTTGTTAGTTTAAACAAGTATTGATTGGTCTTAAAATTACCTTCATAAATGACGCCTCGATTCTAAGAAGAGGGAATACTAAAAGTACCCCGTTCCTTCTTCTACTCCGAATAACACCGCAACATATCATTGCTGTTGTACCCGCCAATTTGTTTATTGTCTTTCCTTGTGCTGGAGTTTCAACATTATTATTCCAGCTTTCCGTTTAGCATTAATCTTATTGCTATCCGTTGTAGATAAAGAATACTTTGCTTATAACAACACAAACATCAGAATCCACTTATTATGGACTATTTTGGACATTGAGTTCCTACGATTATAGACATACGCTGTTTAATTAATAATACCATCATTATTATCACTACTTTTAAATATCGTGATTATTATTATTATTCATGTGATTTGCATTTTATTAACCCAGAGTCGGGTTTAAATGGGTCCTGTAGTTCCAATAATTTTTACTTCAAACTTTGAAAACAATTGTTAAAACATTCTTAAACTGCTTTGCATGGGAAGAGAGAACAGTAAATCCTTTATTACAGAGAAATTGCCCCATTTCAGCATGAAGAGAAGTTTAAAATTACGTTTGCAGAATTTGGGCCGAGAAAAAAAGGGATACAAAAGTCTTATTAATAAACTAACCTACGAACAACTACAAACTGAATGTTTAAGATATCAAAGTAGCCACGTAATGGCAATGTAAAATATTTTTAAGAAAATTTATGGAAGAAAAATGAACCTGTGAAAATCTGCCCAAAACTACCTAACACGCGTATTTTTATCAAACGTTACGAATAAAAGCCTATGTATACATTTACGATAAGAACGTGTTATTTTATTGCACCAATACATATAATGCTTAGCTTTGATAAGGTATTTGAGAGCAATGACGTTATTCGTGACGTCATATCTAATCAAATTATACCTCGAATATGACGCACACGAAAGGGTTAAAGATAAGAGCAAATGTCTTTTGGCCTTGTAAGACCAATTATGTCTATGATTTAAAATAGGAATTAACTGCTGATTGGAGTCTTCTGATTGGCTAATTAATAGGCACAGAAATTACCCTTTACAACCTCCTTTGAACACTGTTTCTAAATATTAATTATACTCCATTTCGTTAACGATATTCGGTCGTGTTTGAAGGTCAAATTGTTCCATTGTTTATTATTTTTTTATGAGGTGATCAAATCAGTTTTACTGAAGGTATAATTAACAGGGGCAGGTCAATTTGAAACTGTCGATTCTGAAAAAGTGGGTACAAAAAATATGACTGACGTTTTTGGTTGATTGCCAGCAATACAATTGCCAGGCAGTTGATTTTCTAAATTTATACTGATCAGTTTTGTGATTGTGGAGTTACCCGTTCTATTACATTACGCACTTATTATATCATAAGTGATATTTTTTTGTAATCCACAATAAATACACACGCGCATATACATCCGAATCGCCAGTGAGCCTTCCTTCTGGGGTCTGTTAGGGATTTGAGGCTCAGAAATGGGAGCGGAGGGGGAGGAATCTTGCATCGAATAACCTTACTCCGGTCGTAACGTGGTACTTATATCGACTCAACACATGTTTGTCATATCTATTTCGTGGGATTATTTCAATTAAAATTTGAATTTCTGAGTTACCTGGAATAGTTGGTTGACATGGCACAATGTTATTTTATAATTACAGTTAGGGGAAAGGGTTGGGCCTACACTTATAACTGTGTATACATACACACAACTCAAAGGAATTCGTCTATAGTTTGATGGAGTACGTATGACATCTGACATGCTTACAAGTGCTTAGTACTGAGCAAAGACCTCTTCTTACACACAGGCATTAATCACCACGCTCTTGCTCAAGGCGGATTGGCGATTTTAAAAACGTAATTAGAAATTATAAGTCCAGGTTTCCTCATGATGTTTTCCTTAACAAAAACTATAAGCTGTTATATAAAACCAGTTAAAAATGTATATTTAGGTGGCAAACCGACACACAGACAGCTGTAAATTGAGATTGTTCGAGAAAGTTCTATTAGCCTAGTTTCGGTATTCAGTTATTATTGTTATTGACAAGAAGCCACATCAATTGTGTCTAGACGTTATCTCTCAATATAAACAGTGTTAGGCAACTTGTACAGATATTATGTATTATATAATTGTTATATGTATTATTTTACTTTACATTGAGGTTGGTATATATGTAGTAATCAAATAATAATCAATTAAAGTATGGGAGAGCCAAGCTTCAGCACGAATGGGTTGGCTCGACCGGAGTGATACCACGGCCTCACAGAATACCGGCGTGAAACAACCCAGCGTTGTGTCTCGCCGTGTGAGTGAGGTTACCGGAGGCCCAATCCCTCCCCTTCTCCTATCCCTTCCCGTTCCTTTTATCCGCAACCCCTATCACCAAAAGGCCGGCAACGCACTTGTAACTCATTGGGTGTTGCGGGTGTCCATGGGCGGCGCCGATTGCTTACCATCAGGTAATCCGTCTGCTCGTTTGCCGACTTATACCATAAAAAAAATCCAATTACCCTTTACTTCTAAATGGGACGACTAAGTTGGAAATGTTAAGGGCTAGTTTCACTTCCTCGATACATGTAAGTAATTGATAGACATAGCTCATATTAAATACGTTTTCCGGGAACGTATTTACGACAATGTTCAACAGATGGCGTCACGAGTCCTGTAATCACGCAACATCCCAATATACGACTGTTGGGCAATAGCCCACCTAGTTGATCCTCCTTTTCCGATCTTAGGGATCTTTACTTTCTGTTACCTATTACATAACATATTACTCTATGTTTTATCTGATACACAATGGTTGTTCAAACGCTGAGAAGCAGGTCTTAAATGTAATAAAATGGGTTATTGATTACAACAATTCAGTGAACTTTATTAACCGAGAAAAGCTCAAAAAGTTTCAAGACACAACGGGACCCTTATTCATGGCCAGCGTGCGCGTGGCGGCGACGACGCGTAGCCGACTGACCTATTAGATTTCTTGCTAGTTAATTCACTTTACCAAGATTTTTTTAAATAAATTTTACTTATTATAACGCAGAGATAAAATATTTGTTTTTTTTGTTTCGTGCCTGTACTATGCCAAGTTTTAAATAATTCCTATAGACTAAATTCAATAACGTTATACGCCCTTCAAAATGTCGCTTATCTAACGCAACCTTCAAAGATTATTAATATTAAAACAACTCACTACTAAAATAGACCTCCCCGGTAATATTCTGCCCGACATTATTAATTTGGTTTCCTTTAGGAGATAGGCTGTCTTATTTAATATTACAGGAATACTAGCAGTGTAGTGGTTTTATTTAAGGGACTTTACAAGTCTACTTTTATTAGATTAAACGCTTTGAACTCCTAAAGGAGTTTGGTTTGTGATTTTGTGTTGGAATTTGACTAGTTATTAATGTTTAAGTTATTTTAATCGAGTCATTATGACGGACATTTTATTATCATATTTTTGGTTTCACTTTCGAATGTTTATGGTTAATCTTTGATACAGCGACTGCTCTTATCACTGCATAGTATAAAACAAAGTTCGCTTTCTCTGTCCCTGTAACTCTATGTATGCTTAAATCTTAAAAATTACGCAACAGATTTTGATGCGGGTTTTTTAAGAGAAAAATAATATCGGCATTGCATCCATGTGAAGCCACATATCACAATTTTACTTTCAAAGTTTTTGTTTACACTAATCATGAAATAAGTACTGAAGTTTGCGAAATTGAATGTTAATTACAATCAAGTCGTTTACCATATATGTAATTATGCACGAGACGAGCATATTCCTTCTTAAAAGGCCGGCAACGCACCTGTGACTCCTCTGGTGTTGCGGATGTCCATGGGCGGCGCCGATCGCTTACCACCAGGTGATCCGTCTGCTCGTTTGCCACCTATTCCATAAAAAAATGTACCTAATACTACACTCAGAGGTCACTCTCGAAAGAAAATTCAAACCCCAAACAAAAGAACATTTGGTTCCATTATTTACCCAAACTATCTTCATAATACCCTCTACTAGAACGGGGTCATTACACAGCCACTTTTCCTATAAGCCTGCAAGAACAAAGGCTTTTAAACAAACAATAAAAACTCATAGTCACGAACAAAAGAATAAGCTGCAGTCGACGGAAGGAACCTGACATTTTTAAGCCCAGATTTGCCAGATTAAAAATTCTTAGTGCATTTTAAATAGGGCTCATAATGCCGTGGCGTTAAATGTCAAGATGTTGTTTGGATTTTAATATTTGTTAACGATAAAATGTTTATGGTTATTGAGATTTATTTCAGTGTCATGCTATTGGGGAGGCCATCTATCTCCCTGGGTGAGTTAAGAGAGAGAGACTCTCGTAATCTTACTGACTAAAAACCAACTCCTGTATTGAGCCGGGCACGGTATGTCTTTGCGTTTGACTAGGAACTCTCGAGGTGTACCCCTTTTTTATCCACTTCTGAATCATGGACGGAGAAGTATTGGCAGTGAACCTATAACAATGGAACTTAACATTATTATTATTATTGAGAGCCATGCATCGACACGAATGGGTCGGCTAGAGTGATACCACGACCTCACTGAAAATCGGCGTGAAACAACAACAGAGTTGTGTTTCGCTGTGAGACTGAGGTTATCGGAGATCCAATTCTTCCCCTCGCCCAATCCTAAATCTTCAAAACCCTAATCTCCAAAGACGTTGCGGAGGATGTTCAGGAGCTGCGCCAATTGCTTACCATCAATCATTCGTCATATAAGGTTTGTTCAATCATATAAAGATACAAGCTGTGAATCAATCTAAAAACGCTTTCAGAGTTTAAATACATCTTTGAACACTTCTGTGTGTTTATGACGGAAACTTTATCCCATCTTCAATAAGTACCGAAGTCAAATAAAATGATAGATTTGGAAATAAAATAAACACCATCGCATCCTTTGATATAAATAGCAAAAACATACGATTGGTAAATACATTATGACCGTTCTCGTATTTCGGAGTGGGTGTTGTGCCATAGTATCTCTTGATAACTTTATTTCATACAAGACATTACTCGCGACCTCGCGTTAAAATTCTCGTTCTTTCTCGTACTTATAGGAATTTCGGGAAAATTATTGCTTAGACCTAAAGGACTATATTCTTATAGTGTGTTATGATGGGCTGGATTTTACTGTACCTATATTGCCTGCTTCTCAAGCTTAAGGATGCGGTATAAAAACCTATTGTAGGCGTTATTTCTTTGTTTTGTAGCCAAATTTTGTGTGTTACCGAGGAATGGAAGCATTTGCAAAGTTATGTGAAGTTACATAGTGTTTTTGCTAAATCGTTTTCGTGGTTATGAGAGGAAATATTTTGGGAATTATTTGTATTAAAGGAAAAATTGGAAGGTATCCTTGTCTTGAAAGAATGTATACTGTTTAACGACGACCTGATTACAAATCTTATACTAACACAAGAAGTTTTTGCGTTTCTTATTCATGTTCCTTCAAACCAAGATCCAATAGAGACTTAGGTTAGCTTAATTTGTTTTTATAATACCTATCGTGAGACATACTAAATTAACTAAAAATCGCGCAGTTTACTAGAAGGCTGCGCGACATCGCCGCCTCCGCTCACGCTGCTCATGAGGAAGAACCCCTCTGTGGTTCGAAACTAGTAGAGCTTTTCTCAATATTATACACGTGAGTAACCCGCGATTATTAGTTAATTTATTAATCTAAAAATCTAAACCTAAATTATGTTTAGATTATTACTTATACAATTTAGCTATAACATGAATTAAACTCATATCATAACTCTTTTACTGACCTAAAATATTGAAACAGTTATGGCCAACATTAGCCTAAAAAGAGGGACTAGTTCCTCCTCCGGGTCTCGTAGCCTTGACCTCTAAACCCTGTAGCCTGAAGCCCCTGTACTCAACCGGGAATACGAAGCCACAGTATGAATAATTCATTCACAACGCCAACTCCATCCATTTATTATGTGCAACTTAATTCTCACCATGTTTTAACTTTGTACAACAATATTCGTCATTTTGTAGTCATCTTGTTTATTTAAATGTAAGTGTTTTGTGTTTAGTGTTTTGTAGATGTGAAATTGCTAGATTTTCGTTTGTTTAATGTTGGTTGGTATGAAGGTAAGGTAAAATAGTATTCAAGGATTGTTTCGTGAGTAAAAACAAGTATAGAAAGAAGGTCTCCTACTAATATCATAAACGTGAAATGTATAAACTTTTGAATGGATTTTGAGGTCAATTGGTCTAAAGATAGAGTAAGTATAGTTTGGAATAATACGTTGGCTAATTATGTAAGCAATCGGCGCCGCTCATGGACACCCGCAACAACAAAGGAGTTACGAGTGCGTTGTCGGCTTTTTGCGCCTTAGGGTTTCGGATATTTAAGGATTGGGGACGAATGGGCCCCAATTCGTCCACCATCCAGGTGAGGGATTGGGCCTCCGATAACCTCACTCATTGTGGTGAAACACAACGCTGTAATTGTTTTACGCCGGTTTTCTGTGAGACCGTGGTATCACTCTGGTCAAGCCGTGCCGAAGCTTGGCTATTTTACAGCCATACTTATTATATTTCGTATTTCCAGAAAGTAAAATGAAGTTTATACTCCATTTCCATTGGCCGGCCCTTTCATCTCACGGGATATTGGTCTTTCACGTGAAAACCGAAATAGGTTTTTTGATTGGATGCTGTGGTGAATATCGCTTGCCTTTTATTTACGTAAATTGGAAACTTGATAGCATTTTCACTGTCATCTCTGTAAGTATTAAAGGAACACGAAAATTGTTTTTAATTTTCAATTGAAATTGTGCTGTGCGGAATCATTTGTGTGATTTCAAATTTATTCCGTGAAGGTTATGGTTAGTGTGGAATTGTTTCTACCGGCTATGTTTCGGCTCGACCGGACTGACACTACGGCCATACAGAAAACTGGTGTGAAATAACCACAATCTTGAATTTCGCCGTGTGAGTGAGTTTGCTGGAAGCCCAATCCTTCTTCCCCTACCCCAATCCCTAATCCTCCGAAACACTATCCTCAAAAGGCCGGCAACGCACTTGTAACTTCTTCGGTGTTGCGGGTGTCTATGGGCAGCGGCGATTGCTTACCATCAGGTAATCATACCGCTGGTTTGCCATCCAATCACATAAATAAACAAAAGTATCAAGTCGCCTAGCAACGTACGAGTATGACTGAAAATCTGATACAGATTAAAAGATTCAGTTTCAATTAAGACAGACAGTGGGGATTAGTTAATAATACTAATTAGTACAGGTACCTTATCCTTTGTAAATGAAGACTCTATTCTCTAATTTACAACATTATTATTATTAAGTTTAATTAACTAAGATACCTTTGAGATAAAATGTATTTAGATAATTTCTCAACGAACAAACTAAACAAGCAGTATATAAAGGTAAACAGTCTATTTTTTTTGGAAATTAAACCTTCTTTAAAGGTGATAAAGTTGAAAACGTAATACAGGTCTGTAACTGACGGATTTGAGTAGCTTAGTGTAATAATGTAATTCTTCATCGGAAATATTATCAGCGTTCTGTTTTTGGGAAAATAGTCTTTATTTAATACGTCACAAGAATGTCAAATTGATCACATTACTTTTCTACGCTCAATAAATAGGCTTAACAAATTACTTTTTCATTTTTTCTCATTTTGAGTTCCAACTTGATTGAGAGTGGAAAAGAAAAAGTCGCTTAAAAATGAGTGCACGGTTGACGCAGTGACTATGGCTGCCTGGCAACGTGCAACAGTCCGATTTCCGCACGGAACGACACTGTGTAATCCACAAATTGTTAGTTCTAGTCTGGAAAGCTCGCGTAACCACGACACTGGAGAAAATACCGACAGCAGCGACATTAAAAAAAAAATACGTAATGCTTATTTTTATTCTACCTCGGGGTCCTTGAAACATTATAACGCGGCCATTCTATCCCAATTCGACCTTTCTTAAGGGAGTATTATTTCCTTAAATAAATATTTCATTAAGAAATATTAATTAGATGGCTTCCACGAGTAACGATCTGTGTTCAAGGTCATTAACTAGTCACGAAGATCAGATAATCTCACTGCCTTTGTAAGAGTTGTTTTTCTTTGAGGTAAAGGCTAAGATAATATAATCTGTCTTATATTTAATTATGAGGTAATATTTCCTTGAGAAGTTGGGAAAACAGTCATCATCATCATCATCAGCCTATAAGTGCCCACTGCTGAGCAAAGGTCTCTTCTCATACGGAGAAGGTTAGAGCAATAATCACCACGCTTGCTCAATGCGGGTTTGCAATTACAAACTTATAAGTAGGAATTATAAGTCCAGGTTTCCTCACGATGTTTACCTTCACCGTATGTCAACGTTGTCTAAATAACCATAGAAAGTACATATAACTCGGAAAAAGTCACATTGGCACTTGCCAGGTTTCGAACCCACACCCTCATGCATGTGAAGCGGGCTCCTTAACCTCCGGGCCACCACGACATTACGGGAAAACAGTGCGTAATTATTAGTTGTAATAACTGCTTACTTAAATAAACTGCTTAATTGCTAATAGGTTTGTGAGATCTTCAGGTCAGATAAAATATAATGCATTAATTACAAGGCTTATATGCTTCTAATTTAGTAACTTTGTGCTTCGCCGTGGATGTGAGGTTCCGGAGGTCGTCCCGGCTCCCCCACCCTCATTAAATAAATCTCCGAAACCCTGATCCTGAAAAGGCAGGCAACTTACTTGTACCTCCTCTGTTTGTTGCGAATGTCTATGTGCGGCGCTGACTGCTAACCACCAAGTTGTCTGCTTGTATGGCAACATAAAAAAATGCTAGATCTTTGCACACACATATCTACATACTATATATGTATCCCTGAACACACATACATATGTTAATGGCAGTTACATAATATAATACTAGTATTATAATATTGCCAAGATTCTCTGAATATCAACCAATGATACAATAGCAAGGTTATACAAGGACAGGGACGATTGGTTCAATCACCTGTCGTCTACGAGTTTATTGGCAGTTCTGAACGCTTTAACGTTAGTGGCCAATTTGACGTCTTTTGAGGACTTCAATTAGAATTTGCGTTAGGTGAACAAAGTAAGTAACGTTTTCCCGGAATTTTGAATAGAGCGTCTATTGAGAGTTTAGGCCTTTGATTTGTTGCTTAACTTGGAACACTTTTTTTAAAGGAGAAAATCATCCAATGCCTTTTTCTCCCGCCGTGGGCAGAAAGGGAGTGTGTTATACTCTTACTAACTAGAAACCATCCCGTTCCTTCTCCTGCTTCAGATAGCGGCCGCGGTTAATTATTGCGGATACACTCGCTGGAAATCAGCCCTTTTGGATCCTATCTGTTGAGAGTTAATAGATCATTGAGGCGCGCGCATAATGACGTGAGAAGGATAGTTATATAATGCCATCCTCTTCCTTTTTTGCGACCACGACTACGACTGAAATTGAGAGCGAGAGGTCACTGCCACTGATCACTTAGCCGAGGGCAAGGCGATATTCAGCCCAAGGGCCACCACCACCATATGCTCCACCATGGCCTTTGGGTGGTCTTTGTATTGACGACACCTGGACGTTTTCTCCAGGGGGATCCAAAACATGTACCTCCCGAAACAAACTTGGGGTGATATATTAATTATAATTTACTTTTATAATTTAAATTTAACATTGAAGGGTCCCAGTTGAACGTCAATCAATGTACACGTGTAACAAAAAAAAAAAAAACAAATACAAAACACACTCTGCCCCTAGCTAACTTCAGTTTCAAATAAATGTAAGGGGAAATCAGTTGTTGACCACGTGACTTGTAAATGACCTTCAGAAATCTCCAGCGATAACGATTATCGATTCCGAGCTTGGCTAAGAGGGCTACCTTTATGAGTTTTCAAGTTTTGGGAAAACGAACAATAAAGTGAGTCAGATAGAGTCAGTTTTCCCTTTCTTATTACGGTGCACTACAAAGGACACAATTTCGAAACTTCATTCTTGAGATAACAGAACTATTGCTAACATAACTCCTCCAAAACTTGCAATAGAATGAATGAAAAGCATTCGTGTTTCCTATTGTACAACCCTCGATATCAAAGTTCTGATGAAAGACCACGACACAAACTTATGCGAGAATAACTCCCACTTGAAACTAAAGTTACTTAGTAGCTGCAGACAATTAACGACTTAAATGTAGTTCGTATTTCATTAAATAGTTTCCAAACTCGAAAAGATATTATTTCAAATTGTATACATATGTATAAAATTCTCGTGTCACAATGTTAGTTGCCTTACTCCTCCAAAGCGGCTTCACTGATTTCTATCAAATTTTATATGCATGTTCAGTAGGCCTGAGAATCGGCTATATTTCATAACCCTGAATAACAACGTGTGGTTGTACACTCTAAACATTTTTTTTAATAATTTTATTTCAATAGAACATTTCCTGGTCAGCTAGTAGAACCATAAAAAATATAAAAAAAACTCTTTCATTCATTCATACATTTTAACCATACATAATTGTTTTTTTACATACATTTAAACAAGTAAGTGTGCGGTTTATTTTGAAATCGTTACACTGTAATATTTTGAAATTGCCAATCCGCCATGAGTAAGCGTTGTGATTAATGCTCAAACCTTCTCCGTGTGAGAATGAGAGGTTTTTGCTCAGCAGTGGACACATATAGTCTGATGATAATGATGTGCTATAATTATCCAAAACTCATAGAACTGTCGTTTTGTTTAACATTTCGGAAAAACAGATTGAAATTTGACTAGTTGAACCCTGTAGAGATATTCTAATGAAAATTTTCATGTACCCAATTTGAAGTTAATGGAAAAAATTGTGAATGAGAACAATAAGGACGATACACGTGGTCAATTGATACAAATATTGATAATATATATCTAAATCGGAACAGGCGATATGATAACACTGATCCATACAAATGACGCGATATTAAACTTGATATACATGATATTTAAACAACACAAAACAAATATAAAACGCTCAATATGCACAGTTTTTCGATCATCATCATCATCAGCCTATAAGTGCCCGCACGGAGAAGGTTTGAGCATTAATCACGACACTTGCTCACGGCAGATTGGCGATTTCAAACTGAATAATAAGAAATTGTAAGTTCTGGTTTCCTTACGATGTTTTCCTTCGCCGTATGTCAGTGGTATCTAAATTATTTTAGAAAGTACTTACATAATATATTACTCAAAAGAAGTTACAATGGTACGCAACCGTGACCTCATGCACGAGAAGCGGCAGCCCGGTATACAATAAATAAAACGATTTAAACTCGGTCTAAAGTCAGTAACTATTATTACTCTAATTTGTATGGTGCTTAATGAAGCTAGGTTTATATCTTTTGCAAGCATTCTTCGGCTCAGTAGCCAAACAATGGTAAAAATCAATCTTAATTTTAGTAACTCCATCAAAATTTTTTTCAGATCATACCTACGTAAGAAACACTTTAAAAGCGATTAATACCTTTCCATAAATATATTTTAAATAATAAAGTAGAAACAAAAAATAAAATAGTTTGTAGTTGATGTATTAATCTTGCTACGAAATTTATACCGTAGCTACTACGGGCTACGGCGTAGCATAACCTCGGAGCCATTGTAAACTACATTAGAGTATAAATAGCTAATCAGATCGTATTTATAGCAGTAGTCATTTACAAATAGATGTTTGAAATGTTAAACCCTTTGATGTGGTTTCTTATATCTCTATGTATATCTATCCTAGAGGGAAGAAGTGACTTTAAATGAGAATAATTTATTTATAAAAGGTAGAAATTTTTGTCAGAAATATTGACCGAATTCAATAGAAAATATGTAATATATGATGTCCTTCAAAACAGTGATAACAAATAAGATAATGTTTCCAAATTACCAAAGATACGTTTTAAAAGTTTGGAACATCATCCAATGACTCCTTTCGACCTAGATGTGTCAGACTCTTATTGACTAAAATTCAACCCGTTCCGTTCCGCGGTATATATAGCTCTGCGCTTGAAACGACACCTCTTTATGATTTGCACAAATACATATTAGCATGCCCTTTGTTCCATCTAAAATACAAGGTCTACACAATTACACAGCAAACTTGAAGCAGAAAATAGCGTATTAAAAGAAAATTATCCTGTAAAATGTAAAACGCTAGCTTATTTCTCTATAGTAGGTAATTAGCACTCACAATTATGTGGTTGCGAAAAGTGCAGTCTTGCTTTAAGACATAGAATTCTTTTTTTTGAAAATGGTTCTAATTAGTAACTGCTTTTATTAAAGTTAATTAACAATATTGGAACAATGATGAAGAATGACTGGGCTGGCTACTAGCTACTATCGCGAGGTCTTACTCGCTGCTCAGCTCCTATATATCATAGCGCGATGTTTTATAGCCTATAGAACTCAGGAACATTGTAGCTACATATCTTATTTATTAATAGTCGTGCTAAGAGCAAAGATAAAATTTCAAACTTCAAACCATTTTATCTCGATACATGATGGAATTGTCACAAAGTGAACAAAATGGCTTCTAAATTGAATTACTCCCAACATAGTTGTTGAAAGCAGTTAGATATAGTTGTGTGACACGTAATGGTTTATGTGGTAGTTCCAATCTATTCCATCCATGCAGTTTCTATAAGCTAATATTGTACTCAACAAAAACACCGACTGTATCATCAATCGTTCAAGAGTCCAAACAGCAAAAGGACAAACCGGCTTCCTCTTCATGAGACAGTTTGAGATAATTTCTACTATTGCCATTCGGGTTCGAGTCTTAAAGATCGTAATTAGAGAGTGCTGGTGAGCAGTCTGTGTTAAATGCATTTAAATGCGTCCCTACAATAACCTACTGCGACCAGCCTTAGTCAACAGAGAAACTGGGAAGATTCTTCTTGCGGAGCAATGCTTTGGAATTTGGATGCTTTCAAAGAAGGAGACAGAGCGCGTTTGGGAGTGGGAACTACCTGCAGCAGTAGACAATCCGGGTGTCAGGGGTCGAGCGGCGATCTCTGGCCACTGTAAGCGTTGGTCGACCCGAACATACGCCATGAGAGCCAAAAGACCCAATAGAGTGCAACATATGGAACCCAAAATGGCTGATGTTCAGTCGGTGTTTTGTCGCTAAAAGATACTGCGGCTTCTGCCTGGAGCAGAAGGAACGGCATAGTTTTAAGTTAATAAGAGTCTGATACTGCCTCTCGCCTCATACTAGGTGAGAGAATATGATAAACCCCTTTCAAAAAGGTCAAGCGTAGATACCCTATCAAATAGTAGTCTCCATCCATGGGTCCATCCCAAGCAAACCCGAGTTCTTTTGGAGTAAAATTAGCAGCAGTATATGAAAACCAGGTGATAGTAGTTCACATGATTACTTCCTATTCAAGTTGTCAAAACGCGTTGAAATATTTTTTTGTGAAGAAGATTGAGTGAACATAATATAACATTATCCATTACGAGCCAAAGGGATTACTCGAGATTTTGTATTATCTGTGACCTTGTTCGTTCAGCAGATTTATTATATGTGCGATGTTTTGCTATCTATTTTTGGTGGCAAAATAAATTATGAATTATGACCGGTATGACCACGTGCTGTGCATATTTTAAAAAAGAAATTTTATATTATTTTAGCAATAAATATGTATTACTTGTTCATGTTAGCCTACGCAAAATATTATTACACAAATGAAAATAAAATATTAAAGATACAACGATAAAATAAAAAAAGAAAAGAGCGCACTTTATTTGCTGTCAGAAATGAGTATAAAAAAATATATATTCCATTTTTAAATCGGTGCGTGTTCGTCGTTCAACTGACGCTCGGTATCGACAGTTTGTTTTATGAACTGTGTAAATAAAGCAGCGCACTTTCAGTATTTTTATTAAAGCATGTTGTGAACGAGTATGGCGGTGGTTACTCCAACACTTCACATATTTACATACACTTTGCTACTTGAATGAATCGAATGTTTTCAAAGTTTTATTCTTTATTGTACCTACGTTATCCAATTTGCCTCTTTCTAATTTAGTAAATAATAGTGATCTGTGTTCCTTGTAACTTAAAAGCAAAACAAAAACATGAAAAATATTTACTTTGTTCCAGCATTAAAAACTGAACTTGAGAATTTATTTATTAATATTTATGCAAATGACACACAGACTAGGCAGGAAAATAAAAATAGAAACAGAGGTACATATGTACTGCATATTCTTATTTAGAATCTCTTCCTGCAGTCCAATATTATTTAAAATCTCAATAAGTAATACCATAGTTGAGAAAGAACACGCTTATCATTATCGTCAGCTGTCATTCGTTTACTGCTTAACAGAGACCCACGACAATCCACCACTTCCGAGCGTACGGCGCGTAGCGTTCCGCGCGCGCCTCAAAGAGCCATTAGACCACCACAGACGGGGCCCTATAGGGCTGATGTTCAGCCGGGGTTGCGGGGTAAGCGCAATGAGGCACCGCGACCTCGGCACAGAGCAGGAGAAGGAACAGGGGGTTTTTAGTCAGTAAGAGTCTGACACTCCCTCCTGCCCGGCCCTGGGCGGGAGAAGTCATTTGATGATTTTCCCCTCACAAAAAAAAACCACTTGCATCCATTGACACCTCTCGACTTTAACAAAATCATATCATAGGTACCTATAATTTTCATGAAATCAAATCTTCAAATTTCTTACGTATTTTCTTCCAAATAAAGTCTACATTATTCCACATAACGGCATGAATAAAACATACGCCACCAATCACATACAGATTTCGAAAGAAAAATACAGACAGCTTAGCAATTTTCGAGGAAATTGCTTTGACGACACACGATAATATGGATACGATATTTTGCAAAATAAACAGATATTATCATATCACAGTACTTATATTGGAAGTATAATAATATGTATGTATTTGTATTGCTATTTGACGAAGTTGTCAGTGTAGTAGACGTTTTATTTTTTTGTTGAGTATGTGTGTGTGTTAAAAAAGAAGTGATTGTATTTAAATAAAGAATAAAAGAACTTTACATATTTTTGTCTCATTTTTTTTTTATACGAATCTATATTTAACAGGCGTCATCTATTTTAAAAAGCGTTCGAATTTTTTAAGACGTTTAAAAAATTTTTGCCTATAGATTGAGTAAAATAAATGCGTAGAGTTTGGAGTAGTTTAGGATTGGTATCAGGTTTGTCTTTATTCTTATCAGTATAATATTGTGTTTACCCTTACGAGTAAGTAAGTATATCTGTGCAACGAAATTGCCTGTATTATGTTTTTGGCGGCCATCGGCGCCACCCATGGCCAACGCCAGACAAGTTGCAAGTAAGGGGGATTTGGGTATTAGGAGTGGATGAAGGGATGGGAAGGATTGGATAACTTCACTCATACGACGAAACAAAAAAAGGGTTGGTTCATGCCGATTTTCTGTGAGGCCGAGGTATATCACGCCCGCCCTTTCTGTGTTGAAGGCAAGTGAATGACTCTCCCACACTTAAACTAGTACACCGAATATAATTCGATCACGTTTCCCAACAAGCTAACATAAAGTTAGGTCTTATACGTGATCACTGAAGTAGTTAAACTTTAAAACTTCCAACTGTACGTAATTTACACCTCTAATTTCCAGTAAAGTGCCTATAGTTTGAAGTTTGCTAACTCTACCCACTTATTCAATATATGGTGCTAAGTTTCATAATCGGATGAAATTTTTCAATTAATCTATATGAAGCCTTTTGTCAGTCATGTATTTCATTGTTATTTACAATGTTATAGCTTGAAGAATTATTGGGTTTTGCGACAACGTACTTTTATTAATCCTTAAATTGGCCATTTATTCAAACAGTCCTTGTCAGTTTAGTTTTTACGTGCAAGGGTTTCCTTTAGTTTCAGTCACATTCGCTGTTCAATAGTTATTTGGCGTAAGTTCATTAAAGCACTCCGCCTCCTCCTTCTGCGAGCATCACTGCTTCGTAAAAAGAGAAGACGGTTGCCCAGTTTCTCACAATACGTAGGTACCTCGTCTAAGACCGGATGCGAGTTGTTGCTACTGCCGATCATATTCCTGAAGACACGGGGGTGCTCAGCCCAAGCAGGGCCAACCGCCATCGTACGTTCCACCGTGTTTTCCGGATGGTCTTCACAATGATACCAACAACGACAACCGACCTTTTTTTCCTTCCGCTTATTGTGAAACAGGTACCTACCGAAACCTCCACGTCCGATAAGCACTTGCATCAAATGGAAAGTGAGGAGGCCACCTTCCACCTGTTCATATATGACTGTATGAAGACATCATCTTCAAACGGGTCCTCTCACTACTATAACTGCGTGCCTTTGTCAAAAAGTGCTACTGCTTAGTTTTCGTCAAAATTGTTTCTTCAAAACCACAAAATCGATAATGTTTCCAAAGCATATAATGATCGTTCAAAAGTACCTATTTAAAAACAATAAACAAATACATAAATCGTTTTCCAATTAAGATCGTATCGAACACAAAATTCAAAACAGTCCATTAGTCAAGGATTCTTCAAATAATTAGTTCCATCGGCGGTAATTACGCATCGCCACGATATTTCGAGCTTCATTTATTATCTGTGCGTAATGAAAAGGCTCAAGTTATTAAAAAGGACTACAATGAATGGGATGCCTGTAAGCCGGTTGAATAATAGGCTCTACTCTTATTTATGTTTTTGAAAAACTATATTAGAATGTACGTTGTTAAGCTTACGTCTGATAACAAAAGACCTTTATGTTTTCTGAAGTTACGCGACCGACGTCATGAAATTTCGGGGTCCATCCATGTTCTTTGTTCAAAAAGGTTCAAAAACTCTTAAAGAAAACTCCTTAGATTTGATTATCATTTAAAACGAGAATAGACAACTTTTCCGTATTTTATTTTTTTGTTATTAGGAACTTTTTGGTCTTACCGAATAATAAAAATCATTTCGTTCGGTCGTAAGAAAAAAATGGCGTGGATATTGCGTTCTCGTATTTTTTATGACAGCATGGTGTGGCGTGCGTACGTGTTTGTAAGACAAAATGGCTGTTCAGTGTGACCTTTTGCCATGAACTTGATATGAGGCGGATTGCCAATTCCCAAATTGAAACTGTAATAACATTGCCGTGACTGACCTAGTTAGTTTTGTTTAGGTAAAATAATTTACCATCTAAAAAGACCAGAAAGAAGTTGCCGTTTACTAGGTAAATTCTGAGTTTTGAAAAAAGACTGCTTTAACATAATGAAGTAAACTTCTAACAAAAACTTAACAGTGAGAAACTTACTCTTTATTTTTCAAGAAAATAGGTTCATCGAGTAAAAAGATCTTAGCAACAAACCGTCATCTAAGATGGCGGCTAACATAAAAAAACCATAGAGAAAAAATAAAAGAACTAAAATAAAATGGTTTCTGGTATCTACAATGTATAGGTTGGTCTTTAGTAGCCTTTCTAATAAGGCAAAGGTGATGTTTAACTAAGAACCTTGTGCCGGGTTTAATAGGGTCCATCATTAAGATAAATATCGAATGACGCAATTAAAGGTTGTTACGACAAATTGCTGTTGATTAATCCGTCCAATTGGGTATTCCTGTTTCCTTGTAATTCGACAAAATGTAGTGACTTTGACGTTAGGATACCCGCTTCGGTAGAAGCTTGAATAAATATCACATTTGCCTTTTTCAAAATTATTTTTGACCTCACTGACTAAAAGCTGATATTCACAATGCATTGTCGTCTCCGCGCCGTGCCCCTTCCACGGTACATTTATATGAGGTCATTTAAGAACCACAGCGTTGTGTTTCGAGGTATGAGTGAGGTTACGGGAGACCCAATTCTTCCTCTTCCCCAATCCCAAAATCTCCTAATCACAAATCCCCAAAAGATCGGCAATGCACACTCGTAACACCTCCATTGTTACGGGTGTCCATGGGCGGCGCCATACTGCTTATCATGAGGTAATCTCCAATCGTTTGCCGTCCTATCACATAAAAAAAAACACGGTAGACTTAAAATTTTTAATTGACAACCCACTTGAAGAAACTTTGTCATAAATGCATGTTTTTCATTGAGAGAAGAAGGTTATGTCCAGTACTGGGACAGTGACAGGCTTTTTTTTATCACCAGTCAATTAATGTATCACCAGTCACTAATATAAAAATATTGGTATATCTACCGAAAATAGAATTATCCATACATCCATAGGGTAGTTTCCTAGGTCAAAAATAAATTAATTCGACGTTTCAATACAATAACATATTGAAAAATAACTATACTTTTATTCATCGATTTGTCGATACACAATCTTCATGTTTACAGGGCATAGTAATCGCTGCAGATTCTTTTGTTATTATTCTACAAGCCGTAGATTTGTGCACTCTCAGCAACCGTAATTTGAAATGCTCATGTAGCATGGTAATAGCTTATTGTCAGTAGCACCTATTCCAAAGCACTGATAGAATGGTTCCTCAAAGTGAACTGTTTAATATTCGGTTCTAATATGTTAACTAGTAATAGCTCAAACGCCTTTGTCCGTTGGTTGGTACAGATTCTTAAATTCCCCTTTATTGTAGAAATCAAAAGGATTCATTCTGGTCTTAAATCTTTATCGCTGCTGGATGTGCTGATACTCATATTGCTACTATCCGAAAGAGACATTATCGTAATCTAAAACCAGAATCAATGTAAGTTAATAAAGATATCAAATAATTTATACTTACAAAGAAAATGATATTATTACAAATATAATTTCGTAATAAATATTTCTGTTTAACATACTTAAAAAAAAAAAAATACTTATTTGAAGAGAAAATGTAGACTCACGTGAAAAATCAGTTGTATTCGTAAGTTAATTCGCCAACAAGCACCGATTAGTTGACCGAGCTTTTGACAGACGAATAATCTATGATCAAGGCTTGACCAGCGTTTCAGAAACCCAAAATTGCGATAATCATTCGATTCTTGAGTTGATTTGACAGCCATGTCAACTGACATGATGGTCAAATTAGTTGATTAATCATGCTTTATGCAACCCAATTGACACTTGACAAGAGATTTAACAGGAGATTAGTTAATTTTAGCGTTGACAAGCCTTTCAGAAACCGGGCGTAAGCTTTAGATATTTTGTAGCTAATTTTTAAGAAATAAGTAAGCTATTTGACGCAAAAATACTATGACGTCATACCTCAGTTTTTCATAGAAAAGTATTGTTTTTGGCATTTGGACAAAAGTTTAGAATTTGACTAGTTGGAAACTACCGTATTGTGGCAATGGCTATGGAAGGGAAGACACATGTATTCTTATGGAAGGGATTACCTACGTGTCTTTTGACGCCATCACCGAAGTTGGTTGACTCCATGGTCAATTAAGGTTAATCCGTCCTCAATCCCTAAATCTCCAAATCCCTAATCTCTAAAAGGTCGGCAACGCACTCGTTACTCTTCCGTTGCATGTCCATGGGCGGCGCTGATTGCTTACCATCAGGTAATCGTCTGATCGTTTGCCGACTTATAACATACTCATCAGGAGCCTCCACTTACTTGTTTGCTGTTATATGTCATAAAAATGAAACAGTACAAAGTAACAGTTATTATTAGTATTCAAAGTAAGTATAAAATATAAACAAGCCATATTGAAGTTTAAAGTACAAGGGCAATCCAAGGTACCCAATAGGTTAAGTCAACGTACGGACCTAACCATTTGCCATTCACGCGATCGTAGAATCGATATCAATTCATTGTCAATTTCAATGGCAGTAGGACATGTTATGTAAGTTTTAAACACATGCTTCGTAGGTATATGTTTTATGGTTAGATAAAGTGACTAGAACGGACCCGTGTTGAACAATACCTATTACTAATTGTGTTTCGCCGTGTGAGTGAGGTTACCGGAGGCCCAATCCTTCCCCTCCCCCGATCCCTCCCCAATCCCTTAATCTCCAAACCCCTAATCCCTAGGAGGTCGGTAACGCACTCGTAACTCCTCCGTTGCGGGTGTCCATGGGCGGCGCTGATTGCTTACCATCAGGTAAAAAAAAAACACTCCCTCCTTATACTGGTTAAGAGGAGAGGGAGGACTGTTACTGACTTACTGACTAAAAACCACTACTCCTCCTTCTCTAGGCCAAAGCCACAGTACACCCGCAACCCCGGCTGAACATCAGGAGTACTGGACCCATCTGTGATGGTCTATTGGCTCTTCGCGGGCACGCGTAACGCTACGCGCCGTCCGTGCGGGACGAAAGTTCTACCCTACTTTTATAAATAGTATAAAAGATAATATTATATTACAGCAATGTTACCACTTTAAAAAAAGTCGAGATCATAGCACCTGTTGCGTTTCCTCCTCATTCCCTTTTCTAAAGACGTAACTAAGTAATAAGGAAAAGGTCTGGAAAAAAAAAAACATTTAATTGGATAGCTTGGGTAACTTTTTCTTGTGTAGGATTTTCCTGGTGAATGCCTCGCCCGTTTTGAGTACAATTACTTTCTTGTGTAACACGTATAAAGTGGTACTTTTACTTAGAAAGTAATGAATAACACCATAGCAAAAACACCTTTTATTTATAAAGAAGTTTTTATCTGATTATGTAACTCATAATGCTTCATGCACACATACAATTTGTACAATTTGTATGAGATGAACTTAGTAGCATGGGCATTCTTTGTCTACACGACACGCAAATTATTTCTACGACAAATTTGTACAGCACCTCTAACGGTCACTTATGGAACTAATTAATAGTTTGCTACATGGAGCATCAACAAATACTGAACTCCGAGTGCGGTTTTGAATTATGTTATGTTGGCTGATTGGCCAACTTCAAGTTGACCATCCAATCAGAGGGCTAACCACGGATCGTGTTAGCGTAATGCAACCAAAACTCTGGTCTAAACTTATGGTAGACAGATGACACTTTGAGGTGGGCAAATTATCAATAAAACATGTCAAGATCTTTACATATAAAACTTTCGTGTCACGTAAGTGTCCGCGATGGACTCCTAAACTATTAAACCGATTTTTATTTGAGTTGCATTTCGTGTGCATTTGATCCAACTTGAAAGATAGGACAGCTTACATCTCAATTTATAGTTACAATATTATTTACCTTAGCAACGCGTGGCTGGGTCTGTTAGTTATATGTATATAAAACTAGATGAACTGACTACTCTGAGGAATATTGCCGAAACAAACTCAAAGGTCCGTCTGTTTTAATGTAAAAAAACAATAAATATAATGTGTCAGAACCGTTCTAGATCACTATGTAGTGGTCTTTCGAGGAAATATGACATCAAAATGTCTTCTCTCGCCCAGAATGATGCTAGGAGTGTCAAACCCTTACTGACTAAAAACGCTACTTGTTGTACTTATCCCGCAGTCCGGATGATGACCTGACCTACTACTTAGAAGGGTTTCAGGTCAGCTTCTGTATTACCTAATCGAATAGCTCCGCGTTAAGTGCATAAGTGTCCATTATAGAAATAGGCTGTTGATGTTATGCTACAGTGAGTTGCAAAATTATTGAGCCCGCTTAATGGTAACGGAGCGAAGTTGTTATGGAAGTTTTTTTCTTTATTTGGAGTGGAAATATTACTTTCATAAATATTTATTATTTTTAAGAAAATATTAAATTTTCTTTTATTTTTTAAGGATATAAAAAATTATGTTCGATAGGTGAGTGTATATTATCGCCTGCTGTTTATTATTTACGTAAATGTAATGAAAATAGTACTATAAACTTTTAACATTTTTGTTTAGCTTAAGTATCTTTTTTGTTTTATACTTATAGGAGAATAGAGAAAGGAATAAATATGTTACTCATAAAAATCGAATGGCATAATTTTTTATTTATTTTAATAGATATAATATATCCCGTCTGATAGCGTCTTGTCACGAAGTGCCAAAGTAAAAAGTAGCTAATGTTTTACTCCAGCCGCGATCTATCTCTTTGCTGATTTCATGAAAATCCATCTAATAGTTTTTACTCTAGAGAGCAACAAGCTTCCATCTAGCTATTCACACTCGATGTCGAGCTCCGGCAAGCACACTTACAAACTTTCGAGTTTAAAATATTAGTAGCATAATAAATGTCACTCCACATAATATACATTCATGTTTTTTGTTATAATTTGAATAATCTATCTATCTATCTATATATCTATATATAATATATAAAACTCAAAGGTGACTGATATAGTGATCTATCAACGGACAGCCCAAACCACTGTACGTATCGGACTGAAATTTGGCATGCAGGTAGATGTTATGACATAGGCATCCGCTAAGAAAGGATTGTGATTAATTTTTCCCCCAAGGGGATAAAAAAGGGGATGAAAGTTTGTCAGTTTTAAACCGATCGGGCTGAGACCTTGCATGCATAAAGCTACTATAACGCCTACGTTATGCGTACCTATGTTATACGGGATGCCTATATGCTAAACAAAAGTAAAGCGGAAAAAACTATACCTAATTAATAATAATATTTATTAACGCGAGCGAAGCCGCGGGCAAAAGCTAGTTCAATATATTTTTTTACTATGCAATGAGCATCAGCGCAGCTCATAGGTGTTAATGGGCGGCGCCGATTGCTTGCAACAACAGAGAAGTTACAAGTGCATTACTGACCTTTTGGGGATTAGGGATTTGGAGATTTTGGGATTGGGGAAGGGAAGGATTGGAATTGACAGCCTCGCTCACACGGCGAAACACAACGCTGTGGTTGTTTCACGCCAGTTTTCTGTGAGACCGTGGTTATCACTCTGGTCGAGCCGAAGTATGGCCCGCCCACACTTGTTATTATGTATTCTGTCATATAATGTAATCACATCACAAAATCTTGTTCGTAAATATATAAATAGAGTTATTAGTTAATGTGTTTGTTCCGGGACTGAAATGTCAGGTTTTGAGTTGATTAGAATGACGTCATTTGGGGCATATTAATATAGATACTGAGGCAGGATCTGTAAGTTCCAGGAAGAGGTATTATGATGAATATTGAAAAGGTGTGTAAATACGTGTTTTGCCGTATGAGTGAGGTTAGCGGAGATTCAAACTTGAATAAATCATATTTCAAGACTATTTTCTGCTAAAAAATACTATTATAAAATAACGAATTCTAAACATGCCAGGGCGTGTATTTATTTTAACATTTTTCTCGTCTTTAATCTGTAAATCACTAATAATATAAAACAATGTCGCTTCCTCTGCCCCTATATCTCTATGTATGCTTAAACTTTTATCTTTAAACTATTAATCTTTAAACTTACGCAACGGATTGTGGTACGTGTATTTAATAGATAGAGTGATTGAAGAAGACGATTTTTAGGTAGGTATATATAATAATCCATTACATAGTGGCGAAATTTAGTAACAGCATTGCATCCGTGAAGCCGGGGTGGGTCTTTTTTTTTGTCCGTGAGAATCATCAAATGACTTCTCCCGCCCAGAGCATATCGAGAGAGAGTTACACTCTTTCTGACTAAAAGCCCCCATTCCTTCTCCCGCTTTATGCCGAGTTCGCGGTACCACATTGCGCCTAATCCACAACCCCGGCTGAACATCAGCCCTTTAGGGTCCCGACTGTGGTGGTCCATTGGGTCTTTGAGGCGCTAGTACAACATAAATATGTAGAAAATAAAACAATGAATGACATTTTATATTCAAACAAACTGTCAGCTAAATGGGACAACAAAACCTTCATGGATATAAAAAACAAACAAACGTCACTTCCTAAACGGAAATAAGTGTCTGGTGTCACGGAATCGTGTTTCCAATTTCAAACGAAATGTTCGTTTACAAAATGGAAGTATGTGTGTGTAGGTGAAGAGTATAGAAAAGTTTTATTCGTAAACCTTTATAAAAATGTTTATTAATATTAATGTCATAATTTATGTTATAAAAGTTTTGTGTGGCATTCATTTTACGTTGATTTATTTTAAGCATAAGAGTTGACATTGGCTATATAGTCTCAATAACAAACACTACTACTCGTTACACTGTACTCTTTATAATTTAAGTTCTAGCGACCTGCCTCGGCTTCACACGGGTGCGATACTAATACTAAATTTCTCCACTATTTCATGTTTTTTTGTATTGTGAGGGGAAAATCATCAAATAACTTCGCCCGCTTATGGTGGGGCGGGCGGTAGTGTCAGACTATTGCTGGCTTAAAACACTTTTTTACTTCTCCTCAAGGCCGAGGCCACGGTGCCTCATTGCATTCACTCCGGCCGGATATTTAATGGATATTGTAATACATGTAAACCTTCCTCTTCCTCATCAGCCTATAAGTGCCCACAAAGGCCACTTCTCATACGGAGAAGGTTAGAGCATTAATCACCACGCTTGCTCAATGCGGGTTGGACATTTCAAACTTATAATTAGAAATTATAATTCCAGGTTTCCTCACGATGTTTACCTTCACCGAATGTCACTGGTGTCTAAATAATCATAAAAAGTACATATAACACGGAAAAAGTCACATTGGTCGTTGCCAGGTTTCGAACCTACACCCTTTTGCTTGAGAAGCGGGCTCCTTAATCTCCGGGCTACCGCGACTTCAACCTTCCTCTTCAATCACTATCAATTACAAATCAAAATCCGTTGCGTAGTTTTAAAGATTTAAGCATACATAGGGATATAGGGACGGAGAAAGCGATTTTATTTAATACTAAGTATGCATTTTTCCAATATACATAAGTAGACCTACTAGTATTCTTGTTCACTTTAAGACACATTCAGTGCCCCCGACGCGACGAAGTATAAAAAGTTTGTGCTTAGCCGGCGTGGGGTAGAATTTGTAAGTAGTTCCACTCTATTGGCTGTTATACCTCGATGGATACATTTTTTAACTGTATTGTTTTCTCTGTCAAGATTATTTGTGTTTAATAATGTTACTTTAAGTTGGATATCAGTTTTTCTGGTGATTATCTATTATATTTAATTTAAGAGTATTTAAAGTTTTTTCAACCGAGTCTCCGATATTGTTGTTGTTGACTATACTGCCAGTGGCCGATTTTTTTTTTTATGAAATACCGACTAATAAACCTCTTTCCTATTCCTAGAAAAAAATATTCAAATATACTTTACTATATTTCATTCTTTTTAAATGCACAAATTCAAACATGGAATAGGTTCGTCCGTTAACTATGTAAAATCGATTAAATATTAAAGTATCTGTTATATTATATTATCTTTATTAATCTATTAAAGTACTTTAAAATAACGATAATGTCACTGATCGATTTAATTTAAAGCTTTTTGATACCTAATTTTCGTTTTTTTTCATAGAAACATATTGTTTTTGACCTATCAAAAAAGGAGTGATTTTGTAATGTTAACATCATTTCCATTTGATTAAAATTAAAGACAAGGTTTTTATTGCTAGTAATTTTGGCTTTGCAATTGTAGCAAAAGACTATAGAAATATACTTTAGAAATGAATAAAATATTACATCCAAATCGTAAACAAAGTACTAGTACAACGTTATACGTTAAAATAAACGCGCCTACGTTCGTTATTGTTTAAGTATGCATAAACTGTTTTTATTTCCACAGTCTTGTTACAAAGTTTTCTCGCTGTAGGATAAACAAGCGTATCTGAATACAAAGAGATAAGACTCGATTGAGACCTCTTTATAGCCACACTTTATCGGTGAACGCAGCCTTCTATATTCAAAACATCCGACGCGCCAAATCCGGATTATGGCGTCGTTTGCTGGACGGTACCGTGAATTAATTTTCTTAAACTGAATCTTAAATAAACAAAGACTTGAATAGATTTACTAATTTATTTATAGTTTACCTACTGTGCCCTGTTTATATTCTGGTCCTGTTGAATTCTAAACTAATTTGTGCAAAAATATACTTTATGAAGACTCGTAAACTCACATATATCTAGATATGGAAGAGTGGTACTAATACAAGCATTATTTGCTTAAAAGTAGGCTCTAATCACAAACTGATTGTACAAAAAGTATTATTATTACATGCAGGTGCCTAAATAGAATTTACACAACAGTTAATCATAAAAAAACATGCTTCATTCATTATAACTCCGAACCGAACTTTGTAGATAATAAAAATGAAAAAGGAATACCGGCAAAACCCAAATTAAAAATAAAGGCTCGGCATTCGAATTTCAAAACGCCATTTTAATGTAATAGGTTGTTTGTGTTATCGTTCATATTGTTCATAACATTACAAAGCTCACGTAATATTTCAAATTCATCAACAACAGATGTTTTGAAAAGTCCACGTTGCCATTGTTTTTTACGGAAATGGCTGTTCATTATGTAAATACTTTCTTCTGTCCCTGTCTGAATACAAATATCAAATGTGACCTTTAACTTTACGGCTCAGTGCGTTTGTTTTATCTATGTCACACAACACTGGCCACGGGTTTTTTCATTACTAAAACTATGCATTTCTACCAACGAATGACCACAGGTGACATGGATATCAACTACAATGGCCAAACTATCGATAAAGTGAATAGCACAAAATTTTTAGGTATCCTAATTGATAGCCAGTTAACATGGAAGCCGCAAGCAGAAGATATCTGTAAACGTTTAAGTACAGCCGCGTTTATGTTATACAATCTATCCAAAAAAGTAAATCTGTCAACAATATTGGTGGCCTACCACGGTCTTGTGATTTCTATTTTAAGGTTTGGTGTAATATTTTGGGGTTACTGTAGTGAACGAGAAAGTATTTTTAAAGCTCAAAAGCGCTGTTTGAGAGCTATATTTGGCCTCAAAGTTACTGACAGTTGTGTCCCTATATTTAAGTCGCAGAAATTACTAACTTTCCCATGCCTTTATATCCTCGAATTAGCAATATTTGTTAAAACTAACCGTAATTTATTTGCAACATTAACAGAAACTAGAAAACGAAGTACATCATTAAGATCACAATATCAGAACTTACTGTGCACAGGCACATTTAAAACTAGCTTACTAAAAAAAAGTGTGATATGTATGGCTCCTGTTATCTTTAATAAAATTCCTGATCACATGAAAACCTTGCCATTAATGAAATTTAAAAAATGTTTTACATTGTTACTTGTAGACAAATGCTATTATTCTGTTCAGGATTTCTTAAATGATACATTTTAATCACCTTTTTGCCTTATTTAACTCAGTTGTATAATAATTAGGTATTGTATTTGCATGCCAACAAGGTAGAATGTACACGGTTCTTTATTATGTTATTTTCGATCCTATTTGTATGTACCTGCATTCTTAGCAAATAAAGTCTTATTCTATTCTATTCTATTCTATTCTATTCTATTCACGTGTTTTTTGCAATCTTTTTTTCTTTTTCTCATTCCATTTACAATTTTCATTATGTCATTTTTGTGACGTGGTTTCGAATACAAGAAGTTTTTAAAGGGGAGTTTTATAATGTGATCAATTCGCTCTTGTGTAAAACTGAACCTAATACTTTACTCAAACTTTACGTTAAAAATAGATTATTTACAACCATCTTAGATTCTTTATTGTAGACATCTTCAAACCACTCTCTAAAAATAAAATTCTATAAGACTGAGTACGTTCAAGGCTTAAAGGCTGATCCCTTTTTGCCTTTTATGTTATACCAGCCATTAGCAATGTTTCTACCGTACTTAATTCTGTACTTAAGTCCCTTGAGGCCAACTCGTAAGCTTTCGATGTTTCTTGGAATAAATATGAACGGCTTCCGACATCCAATAATGTATTTTCTAATACACGAAAATGGAGTAAATAATCTTCTCCACTATCTTGGATCAAAGTTCGGGAATCTTCGGAAATCTTCGTGTGCGTTCGGGAATAGGATCTGACGATGATAATACTGGCAAGGGAGTTGTTATATTACAAAATTTAGTTGGTACTTATGTTTCGGTAACTTGGTACCGTGTTTTATAGGGTTGCTAACAATTTGGGTTCGCTTTGGAACGGGTCGGATATTGTTTCATTTTTCAATTTGAAAACGATTTGGAAATGGAATGTTGGCAATTTAGGCTCCATCTCAACCTATGTTGTATATTTTAGTTTTCTATTCTATATAACATTATAGCAAGCGACAAAAGGTATAAGGTACCTTTGCGATTATACGATTGTAGTTAGAAAGTACTCGAACTAGTCGATAATTAAATTTCGAATTGTTAACATGGGTAGCATTCTATAAAATTTGGAATGGAAAAATGTCGTCATTTGTTAGTTAGAAAAAAAAAAACATTAGGTTTTTAAAAATCGAAACAATTCATTTTTGGCTATGAGAAGTAGGTTACCTACAATTAGTGTCAAAGTCATATTTACTTAACTGACTGACATTAGATAATAATAGTATAGTTTTACTTCCAAAAAGGTCGGCTTAGCATTGGATACCTTCAATTATTACCGAAATAACTAATTATATTCTGTAATTATTTCGACAGGCAATTTACTGGTTTGATATTAAACAGTATCCAATGTCGGCCGTGTTTGCTATCGTTAAGTGCTGTAACTGTTACTGTCATACCAATTAACCTTTTCGGCTCAATATTATTACGCTTACACGTGAAAACAGCGCACAATTGGCGTCAATAAAACGTTACAACCACTTGGACTTTATTTTCTAAGCAATAAAGTTGGTTTCTATTCTCGCTCCAGTCGACTGTTAAGCCATTTTGCGTCACTAATAAATCCAGGCAAATTACTTCCATGTTAAGAAAACGTTATCATAAATTTTCTTAAAGAGACGTTACCCGAAATTACTTTTGTATTTGAGTGACGTCACGGACGCCGGTAACAGCTGACTTGTTGTGTCGCCTCGGATCGAATAAAATAAAACCACAGTGTTTATTTAATATCTTGTGTTCGCAGAGAGTTTATAAATAGTCAACTTGTAACATATATTATGGATAATATCAGTGGATTATTATAAACGTTCTAAATTATAACTTTTGAACCAGCCCCAGTGTCACGGCCACCAAATCTACCCTACCACAAAAAACAAAAAAAAAAACCTGATATTCTGTTTCGAGTGTTGTGCGTTTGTGTTGTCACTATCTGCAATAAACATAGTCATGGCCAAGTGTGGCGGATGTGGTCAGTTTATTGCTGCGTCAGCAAGCATTCGGTGTAGCAAGTGCGCGGGCTGCTACCACCGCGCCTGTGTGGGTGTACCGCCTACAGCAACCCCTTCGCCGACTTGGCTGTGTCCTGGATGCAAGGCGAAACTTCCCAAGACTGATAACTCTGCAACACCGGTCAAAGGTCTGCAACAGCGGACTCCTCGGAGCCAAATAGACCCCCCACCGTCTCCCCCCCCGTGAGTCTGGATTTGGCGCTGGAAATGAGAGCATTTAGGGAAGAATTAAGCGCTCTCAGGGCTGATATACGTGAGCTGCGGCAGGAGAATGCATATTTTAGGGCTGCTATAAGCGGGTGCAATGAGCGGCTTGATGCGGTGGTGCACAGGGTGGATAACCTCGAACAACGGTTTGAAGCAAGAGACCCATCATCGTACGACCACCTGGAGGAGACGATCGCGCATTTAAAACTTCAGCTAAACGAGCGCGATCAGGACCTCCTGTTGAATGACGTCATCGTGTCGGGTATACCGGAGTCGAAGGCCGAGAACCCGGCTCATATAATTAAAACTGTGTCACTGAAGCTCGGGGTTGACCTCGACGATAGGGACATAGTGAACGTCGAGCGCCTGGGCATGGTGCGTCGTAACTTTGTCTCCGATTCATCCCAGCACGACGTAGCGGAGCGTCCGCGGCCGCGCGCCATCGCCGTGCGTCTGTGTCGCCGCACGGTGCGAGACGAACTGATTCAAGCGGCGCGCGTGCGCCGCGGCCTCACCACTGCGGACCTCAAGCTACACGGCCAGCCTCAGAGGGTGTTTGTAAATGAGCACCTGACTCGATCTAACGCGAAACTATTTTATTTAGCTCGAGAGGCTGGACAGCGTTCAAACTTCAAGTACGTGTGGACAAGAGAGGGTCGCATCTACGTGCGGAAAGAGGACGGTGTATCTGCCGTGCGTATTCGCTCGCACGCAGATATTAAGAAAACTTTTGGCGACGGCCATGTTTGATGAATGTGGGTAGAAATAAAAAATTCTGTTCGGTTTGTGTATATCATTTTGTTTTAGTTTTTTTGTTATGTACCCTGCATCTTGTTGATGACCTTGCGATATGTGTTATGTTACAATTATTTTGTATTAATTTTTCTCCTACGTCATGTTCCCAATTGGTAAACACGGCGATGTATGTATGGGCTAAGGTTGGTATTCCTTGCAGTGACGGTAAGTTTTGTTGTATCCAGTCTTATGCGACAATACTTATTATCGGGTATTTATATATATATGCATATATGCTTGTAATCTTGTTACACAATGTTTCTATCTTTCTTTACTCATATATTTTTTGTAAAACTTTATGTAATGGCTATATCTTAATAACAATCTATTTTATAATTAATCTCGATACTCTCGCAGGGAAGAAATATTATTGTTTTTGTTTATTTTTAATCTATTTTATTAAATGATCCCGAAAGAGTTTAAAGTTGGATTTCTTAACGCCGGGTCGTTGGGTACAAATCATGACGAGTTTATAGCCGCAGTGGATCGTCATGATGTTGACATTATGGCGGTAAATGAGACATGGCTCAGGGCGGGGGAGGAGGCGCGCGCGCCGTCGGTTCCCGGCTACCGGCTACGGCATGTGCCGCGTCCGATGAGCGTGCGCGGCGGCCGTGGCGGTGGTGTCGGATTCTATATAAAATGCGGAATTAGCGTTCGTGCGCATTCCCACCCTACTGACCCTACACATACGTCGGTCGAACAGATGTGGCTCGTGTGTACCATAAACGGTGTTAGGCTTGCTATAGGGACCGCCTATCGACCGCCGTGGTTAGATGTGGACACGTTTCTGGACGCACTGACAATGTCTGTAAATTCGTTAACATTCTGCGACTATACTGTATTATTGGGCGATTTTAATATAAATTTCATAAACACCTCACTACCTGACAGCAAATTAAACAAATTACATATTTTTTTAAATTGTCTGAGCCTTAATCAATTAGTAACATCGCCTACACATTTCTCGACCAACAACTCGACCCTTATAGACCTGGTGTGTACAGACGCAAGAGTTACCGATGTCAATGTGTACCCAATACAAGCTCTCGGTGCTCATGCATTTATTACGACCACTCTTCGTATAAAAAGAGAAAAAATCCAGCCTCGAGTTGTAACTTATAGGGACATTAAAAACATTAACTTAGAAATTTTCAAAGAAGCTCTGGACGCGATCGACTGGCGTGGGGTGATTTTTTCTCATGACGTGGACTATATGGTGTACTGTCTGACAAACAATTTATTGTGTTTGTTTGACACATTTGCGCCTCGCAGGAGTGTTAGGGTGAGGGAAAGATCCTATCCGTGGATTACAGAGAACATAAAATTTATGATGAAACTTCGCGACAAAGCCCTTATGGAATTCCGAATTAATAACACATTAACCCACAAAAAACAATATTACATGGATCTAAAGAGTCTAGTTACTAAATCAATCTACCTTGAAAAAGTAGCCTACTTCAAATCAAATATTAACAACAACATCAAACATCCAAAAATGCTTTGGAAGAATTTAAAATCCACCTTGCTGCCTCGAAAGTGTGATATTGAATTACCCGCACATCTTAATGATCCAAGCAAAATAAATAATCATTTTTTGAATGTTCCCGGCGATACTATTACTTCCCTGTCGTTTTACACGTACTATGAATTTCATAGGTTTTCTGATTGCGTCCTCTCTCTTAATACAACTGATGACATGAAAATTTTTAGGTTGATAACCAGCCTAAAATCTAATGCCGAAGGTTGTGATCAGATATCACTGAATATGTTTATTTTAACTATACCACAAACCTTGAATGTCCTGACGCGTATTATAAATGCCTCCATAGTAACGGCGACTTTTCCGGGCGCCTGGAAGTTAGCAAAAGTGCGTCCTCTACCCAAGGTAAATAATCCTAGCGATCTTAAAGAGTTAAGGCCTATTAGCATTTTACCCTTAATGTCTAAGGTCTTGGAAAGGGTCGTAAACGAGCAGGTTACCAAGTTTATAGAGGACAGCGGCGTTCTGCCGGATGCGCAGTCTGGTTTCCGGAGGGGGCGTAGTACGGCCACAGCTTTGTTGGACGTCACCGACAATATACTGGCTGCGCAGGATGAGGGTATGTGCACTATATTGGTCCTTCTGGACTTTTCGAGGGCATTTGATGCTATTAATTTGTCTCTATTACTTTCGAAAATGGCGTACTACGGTTTTGACATACCAACAATTAAATGGTTTGACAGCTACCTCAGCAACCGTGCGCAGCTGGTTGAATGTCGCGATGCTAATGGTTCTATCTTGACTTCGGAGATGAAACCTGTGACAAAGGGGGTTCCCCAAGGATCTATATTGGGGCCGACTCTATTCCTATTATATTGTGCTGACATCATCAATATAATAAAAACATGCAAATTTCATATTTACGCTGACGATATCCAGATTTACTTGTCCTTTAGACCGGAAGAATACGCAAGTGCTGTGAATTTAATTAATGAGGACCTCGACAGGATAGTGAACTGGTCAAGCAGTAACTGCCTCATCTTGAATCCATCCAAAACAAAGTTCATGCTTTTCGGAACAAAGACGCAACTGTTCAAGACTCCTTCTAGTAATACAAACGTTCTCTTGAGGGGTCAAATCATTGAGCGTGTCGATGAGGCGCGAAATTTGGGTCTGATAATGGATCAAGGTCTTAGGTTCGAGTCCCACATCTCTAACTGCGTCAGAAACTGTTTTTACCGTCTTAAGATTCTATACAGAATGCGCCCGTATCTGAGTGAGGAGTTGCGTGTGCAGCTGGTTGAGTCGTTGGTTTTATCCAAGCTAAATTACGCTGACACGGTTATTGGACCCAGACTGTATTCGCGGACTGAGCGATTGATACAGAGGGTTCAGAATGCCTGTGCGCGTTTTTGTTTTAAAATTCCACCTAGGAGCCACATAACACCTTACTTAAACAAGTACAATCTTCTGAAAATGAAGTCTCGGCGTAAGCTTCACCTGGCGTGTCTCCTCTTTGGTGTCATTAAGTATAAGTGTCCATCATACCTCTACTCGAAGCTCACGTGGGTGAATGCTCATCGGCAGCGGGAGGGTAGGCGGTGTGCACAACAGCTGGCTATACCGCAACACAAATCGGCTGCTTTTCGGGGTAGTTTCCGATATGCAGCTTCTAAGTGCTGGAACAACATACCTCCGCCAATCAGGAATATGAAGAGCACATTTGGTTTTAGGAAAAAACTCAAGGAGTTTATTATTAACTCTCAAATAGAGAGTGAATCTATAAATATTGATATTTCGTTTATGTAATCTGACATATATCTATTATTATTATTTTTTTATTATTTACATTATTGTTATAAAGTAGCGAACTCACTTTTGTTGTTTGCGGTGGTGCTGGTGGGGTGTTGACCTTGTCCCTCGCATCTGCTTCTCACTTCGCTCCTCCACTTACTTCTTCGTGGCCACACAACTACCACAGTTATTTTTATATCGTAGGTAATAATATAGGTTTATTAATTTATTTGTTATTTTTTTTTTCTCCTTTGGTGACGGTACTTGTTATACTAGTTTATGTATTTTAGTTTTAGTTTATGTATAGGTACTTATTTTAACACTCTTCTTCTCTTCAACAGGATGTGTTTTTAAGTAGGTATTCGTATCCAATATTTTCCTTTCAAATATTTTTCGTTGCTTTCGTCCGTGCGTCGCTGCAAGGGTGCCAACTGAAAACCAGTGTTGGGTACTTACTGTGCCCAGCTTAAACTGAGTTGGCAGGCCCTTTCGTATTGGGCATGATGCGCCCCTGTTACTCTTTTATTTGTTTATATTGTTTTTTTTACTTTTTATTACTCAAAAGATGTTTGTTTTGTTATTTGATGTTTATATTGTTTTTTATTTTATTTTATTTTTACATTGTTCTTTTGTGTATGTATATTTGGAGGGCCATGCCTAATTACGAATAAATTATTTTTCTTTCTTTCTTCTTTTCTTTCTTTCTTTTGACGAAACCGTTATGATGGAATGCGTGAGTTTTCATTTCAAACTTTAAATGAAACAAGCCTGTTATATAAGCATTCCTAATTCGAATTTGACAGGCGTATACCTACTAAAAAAGTTTTTATATCCAGTTCCTTTACTTTTTTTGTACAATAATTTAGCGACCCACCCCCGCTTCGAACGGGTCCAATTATCTCGCTATCAAACGGTCACTTTTCCCAATCTTCCCCTCCACTTTTCTAATATTTTCTTTGATAAGAACCTTCTCCTGACAATAACAAATACAACAAAAAAAGAATAAGCAAAATTGGTCCAGGAGTTGTCGAGTTATGCACTTACCAACATATTTTGCGATCCATTTTTATATATAAGATATAATCTGCAGCGTTCATGAAAATGGAAAAATATTCGCGTTTTGTGTTGCGCAAATACGAAAGTCGGTAAAATACGTTTGTGCTTTTACTGTTCTCCAGTCTACAAGGAGTTTAGCTTAAAACTTTCTTCGTAAACTATTTGTTCGTATTTCCTTCCTCCGGTGGCGTAGTGGCATTGTTTGCACTGAAGAGGCTCCAAGTTTAATTAAGTGTGGCAATACAAATGTTTGGCGGGTAAACCGTGAAGATAGAAAAATACGCGGTTTTAAAACTTTGCCACGAAGCGAACGCTCCATAATCTTCGCAATTAAAATCTTTTCGGACTCAAACTCGTTTTTTTAATGGCAGCTTTGTAAGAACTTTTTAACAAGGGAATTTTGAAGAGACTGCTTAAACATCTGGTCTTATAATGCTTATAACGTTTATATTTCTATAAGTAATATAGAAGAAAATATCCGCACCGTCCAAGACACTCGAAACACTCAAAAGAGTTACGAGAGCGTTGTCGGCTTTTGGCGTAAATTCAAATTTTGGAGATTTAGGGATTAGGGAGGGATGGTGGGAAGGAAAACTTTTTGGTTTTCGAAAACATCTCTTACACGGTAAAACACAACACTGTTATTGTTTCTGTGAGGTCGAGCAGAACCACTTGTGTCGAAACATGGCTCTCCCACCCTTAAAAATCCCTATACCTGACAATAAGTTGATATTTTAGTATTTTACTTCTCTCTGACATTTTATTAACTACTTTTTGGTGAGCACAGCTTACCAAAAATCCTTACAGAGAACATATTTCACACGACCGATAAAATATGATTTTCGCTAAAATGTCACCTCGAAGCACCAATATCCGTTGATTCCCGCCAAATTTCGCCGAGTTCCGACGCCATTTTGTTAGTAACATTGTATATAAAATAAAACTAGATTTTAGCAGCGGTTTATTTTATTATTTACGTCCTTATACTCTTTATGTTTTTGTAATATGGTGGGAATAAGCAATACCGAGCTTTATTTTATTTGTTCTTGGATAAACAGTTCGTTCCAATGTGTTCCATTTGGAAAAATGGCGCGAACGTGAAATGTCGATACGATTCCGATTCTCGTTTAGATGTTGTTCTGTATTCTGAGTTTAGATGTAAGTTTAATTTGGGTTCAACGATAATCTGTGAATGTTCTTATAGAAAAATATTTAAAAAAAAAATAGTTTTTGCGTCTGTTTTTATTTTTTTAATTCAATAAGGTACCTACATCAGCAATATACTTAAAATTATTTTTTTAAATTTTATGACTGAGAAACAGTTCTTGTATTCTAGAAACTGCATGGGTTAACTCTTCTTACTTAAAGCACGTGATTAAGTCATTATTCATTTGTTGATAACATCTTCCAAAAAAGATAGATTAGTAAAATTATATCTTCATATAAGTTGATGTAATAAAATCTTTATCTCGGCTTAGATTATAATTAATGATAATCAATGATGACGATATCTCTGCAAATATTCCAAGAATAGGTTCACACAAAAATAACAGTCGATGCTACTTCATTTTCTTTCGTAAAGGGAACAAAATTGTCGTTTTGAGAACATACAAAAAAAAGAGTCTTGTGTGTTTAATCAAAAGACATTTTAAGGAAATTAAAATACACTTACTGAAAATTATTCGGCCTGACTGGTACTTAAAAAAAGATGACATTTCAACATACTAATAAAAAACTTGAAATTAAAACGTTCCTTTTTTTTTGTATCTCTCCCGTGTCGTGGTTGCGTTTACAAACATACAATTTCACATACACATCACACGCAGACTCGGAACAACAATTTGTTTCACAATGAGTTGTTCACCGTTCCAACTGTGCAGTCAAAATCATCGTCCGTCATATCAAGTAGGTGATATTTCATTAAAAATAAATATGTATTTCTTTTTTCACAGGTGCTGGGCTCTGACACAGAATGGCATTTTGCACACCGTGGCCTGCCACATGCTCGCCCGCGCCGGTCCATCGCACACACACGCATCCTCAAGCAACACCCCCTTGTAAGTTGACAAATATTTTATATTTCAAAACAGAAAATTTGGATATTTCATAGTGTTTCAAGTACACGATCGAGCCAACATTATGGAAAATCAGTTAATTGATTGACTTGAAAATAGAACACATAAACTTTAAGATCATAAGTAACACCGATCTCCTTAAAATTCCTAGAATATCAAACTAAAACCAGCATGACGCCACTCTGAACCTACTCAGACACAATTTTATCACACCACACTCCTTTTCTAACGTACAAAAAGATTATATCCATTTAGCTAATAGAGTGGAAAGGTAATAAGAAGGAAACTTTTATAAAACTGTATCGGATTAGTGACGTAATTAGGTCGGCCATATTATGTCCACGTCATTAACCCGATAATGGTTGACAACGTCTTAAGAAAATGTTTCGGTTCATAAGCTTTTAGTTTGAGTCATCCGGGGTCTTCGTAAATAGAAATTGAGGTTTGAAGACTGTCTACGGTCGAGAGATGTTATGAGTTTAATCGTGGGAGAGCCATGTTTCGGCACGAATGGCCGGCTCGACTCGAGTGATACCACGGCCTCACTGAAAACTGGCGTAAAGAAATTCTTATGTTGTGTTTCGTTGTTTGAGTGAGGTTACCGTAGGCCTAATCCTCCATCCTCAAATCCCCTATCCGTAAATCCCTAAGAACCATAAGGCCAGCAAAGCACTCGTAGTAACTCCTTTGGTGTTGCAAGTGTCGATGGGCATCGCCGATTGCTTACCATCAGGTAATCCGTCTACTCGTTTTCCAACCTATGACATAAAGAAAAGATTCAACCTTTTTATTGGGAGACAATAATGACACGACCTCTTTCGCCTAGGGTGAGGCGAGAGGGAGTGTCAGACTTCTACTGACTAAAATTCCTCCTATTCGATCACCTGCTCCAGGCCGAAGTCACGGTACCTTATTGCGCTTGCCCCGCAACCCCGACTACAAGTTTCAGAGCTAGAAATGATTTTTTGGCATTTCCTCGAGTTTTTGACCTAACACTAGAATTATATCTGCTTCCTCGTTTTAAATTGGTATCTCATGCATTGATATGTAGTCTGTAAACCTCCAAAAGTATTTTATATTGTTACCTTATCCCGGTTATACGTATTTATTCTTTGAGCCATCATTGAGATCCAATAAAAAAAACCTCCATATTTTTGAAGTAAGGTCATACAATGTCAATAACACTTATCTCAACCTAGAAAAAATCAGGACGCCACGCTTACAAGTTGTGTTTAAAAAACGAAGAAAGAAAAAAGAGGCTTCTGTATCTAGTATAATACAAAAAACCGTTTGCAAGTGGTTTTCAGGCTTATTAGCCACTTCAAGGACCACAATTATGAAGATTGGTCCTTTCCGTACCCTTATTTTAAACGTAGACATACTAATTTGAATTCTCGAGTTATAATTTTGTAAGTCATTTTTCTTTGAATTGAAATAAAGAGGCCTATTTTAAATGGTATACTGTTCTCTTCAATGCTGAATGGGGAAATAGGATGGTACGTTGACAAAAAATGGGAGAAACAGGATTGATGTGTAATCTTCTTAATACTTTACCTACTTCCTGAGATGATAGTTCATCCATCTATTGATCATTCACTACATAATGTCTGCCATAAATTTCATGTGTGGTGGAGAGTTTGAGGTCACAGTTTATTTAAAGATTCAGGTTTTTCAGAGAGCGCCTGAAAAACGTGTAATCATTAAATTAGCTCTAATTAACCCTTTTCTTTATTTATTACGCTTCTACAATCTTTATGACTCTTTTCACCCTAGATGAGGGGAGAAGGGAGTGTCAGACTCTTACTGACTAAAAACCACATCGTTCCTTCTCCTTCTCTAGGCTGCAGAGGCTTATAGCCGCACAACCCCGATTAAGGAGTAGCCTGATTGGGCTCCATCTACAATGGTCTATTGGCTCTTTCAGGCGCGTGCGGAACGAGTCTAGTTTTGGTCCGAGCCAAGGCTACTGTAACTAATTGCGCTTCGTCTGTAACCTGAAGATCTTCCCTTCGTAGAGGCACTCATTAATGTAGTATACTTTAACGGTAGTTTAACGTGTCACACCGCTAGTCTTAGTACTTACCTAAAGTTTCAGGAGTTGCGAAAAAATACCTAAAGTAATTACTTGGAATTTCAGGTAACTTATTATGTAACTTTTGTAAAGTTTAAAAAATTCTTGCTTAATTTTTTAAACGAGAAAACTTTTGATGTACTTACTAGGTTAGTAAGTTGTTATAAGTTTCCGAGAAAATTTAATTATTTTTTATTTTTATTGAATAATTCCAGTAAAGAGCGCATTTAATGTAAGTTGCCTTGACATGCTGGATTTTTTATTGTTAACTTTAAGTGATCCGTGCTCATGGCTTCGCTTACTTGGCCAAAGGAAAAATGCACTTATGATGCTTTCTGGCCTTCACCTAGCAGGATTTGTAACTTTTAACTCATTTTGCGACTCACTGGCATTTGTAAGACTACCTAACTTAATTGAAATCTCTTAAGTCGCATACTCGGCTAATTTTATGGGATATGTCGACAAGCGAGCAAATGGATTGCCTGATAGTCAAGAAACGCCAGTTATGGAAATCCGCCCAATACGTAGAAATAAATGCGTTGTCGGGTTTTCTAGGGTTTGGATTTTTGAATAGGAAATAAAGGATAGGGTCTCCGATAACTTCATTCATACGGCGAAACATAGTGCAAACTTGTTCCACACTGGTTCTATATAAGGCCGTGGTGTATCACCAGGTCAAACACATAACTTGGCTGGTTTCTTCCCGATTTTTATCTGAGCTGTTCTCTTAACGGTTTCTGTACCTTCATGGCAGTAATAAAAAAGCTAATTCAAAGATGTTATATAACTAATTACTTTCTTCTGTAGCTGTAAAACAGAATGAATGGTTAATCCTTTGTAAGCGGAGCTATAAAACACCTTTTAACATAAAATAACTATGACTTAAGAGGTACGTTGCGGTATAATTCTTAGTTATTCGATAAGTATTTTTTTCAAACGGTTTTTCTTCATTAATAAAGTATGTATACGTCTTAATTTTTCAAGGGATAAATAATAATTATGTACATATATGTCGAAGCGACGATTATTTGAATTGGATTTTGAAGGAGGTTTTATCACAATTCATCGGACGACGGTACCATAAATCGTACTCTGGCGGAACGTCAAACTGGCAGTTATGCGTGCGCATTATGGTGGAGAGCGAGCGCTGTGACTGTCATAGGAGGCGGATCGCCGACGTCCGTTATTTTTATAATATTCGGTCTGATTATAAAATCCTACGCTCTGCGATGGACTGTGAAGACGATGATCGGGATGTTGATGTTTGTACCAACCCCCCGGTGCCTTCATATATATGCCACAATCCAATAATAATACAAAATGTTGGAGAATTATGAACGAATGGACCGGATATCAAGATATTTGAAGTAGTGACATTACGGCTTCATAGAAATCCAGCGTGAAACAACGCTTGCAGTGTGTTTCGCTCTGGGAATAATTATCTAATGACAATCGTCTCCCTGTCCCCGATTCAGAAACATCCGAACCCCTAACCGCAATTTATAGTAGTGGTGCATATGCGGCGCCTGTTGATAAATAACTATTAGATGAATATGGAAATAGAATTTAATAGACATCTTTCTTAGCTTGTTGCTAACAAAACAGCTTCTCTTATACAAAAAAAAATACAGTAACGAAATTAACTCTAACATTTTAAGCTCAACATTTTTACTTAACCCTCTCAAAGGACTGAAACTGATGTTTCATACATTTGGTATTCTGTTTGTAAGGTTACTTTGTAACATGTTCACTTAAAGCGGACAAAACTGGAAGGGTCCAGAAATGTCCTAAGTATTTGTGTTCACGACTAATTTTAAATTTGGGAGTGGGAAAAGCCAACGAGTTTTTTATTGTACATTTGACTTCAGTTTACTTTATTAACTTTACGTTTTAATTGTTTTAGGTCGTAATATTGCTTTAGATTTAAGATAATTCTTTTGAGAGATAGAAGTGCAACAGTGGATTGAGCAAAGAGACGTAAAACTTACGTAACTTGAAGACTTAACTTGTAATTATGCCAGTGTTAAAATTTGTTTTTGCTTACTGCATTTGTGGTTAGGTTCGGTAAGATTAAATACATAAATACACACATCAGCCTGTAAGTGCCCAATGCTGAGAAATGGCCTCTTCTCACACGGAGAAGCGTTAAGGACCATGCCTGCTTAAGGTAGATTAGTGATTTCAAACTAAGTCCAAGTTTCCTCACGATGGTTTCCTTCAACATGTCTCAGTGATGTCTAAAAACACTTCGAAAGTTCCTACATAAAAACTTATATTGATACTTTTCGAATCCGCAGCATCATGCATGAGAGGCGGGAGCCTTATAAATATATGAATATAGATTAACAATCGAAGATGGCCGCTATCCATCTCCGTAGTTTGAGAAGGTCAGATGTCAGTGTCCCATCTAAAATACGAGATTTCAGACAGACCAGACCCAAATCTTAGGCTTAGATATTGACAGTGATGAAGGAAATTTAGTTGCGGAAATTGAAATCTCCGCTTAACATCTTAACATTGGGGAAGGTATATAAATTTTACTAATTTTTTTTTATTAACAACTTTACGAATTATTGTTTTCTTAAACGTTGTGCTCGCTCGCAATAACTTCGTAGGAAGGTAAGAAAAATATTAACGTAATCATACAAACTTACCGAAAATAGTTTTGAACGAGATCTAGTAAGTAGTTTTTTTTTAAATCGACAAATTATTTTACCTTCAAGGGCGAATCAAATGCCCGAAGATGTTGTCCATACTTGAATTTTCTCTTATATTATTGGTTTTACAAGCATTCAATCTGACAAACATCACTAAACTATTTGTGGATCGCACATATACTTAGTAGTGTGATACAGAAATGTGCTATAATAGCGTCTGAGTGCACGCTATTAGTCAGTAAGTCTTACAACTCCTTTTCGCCTTACCTTGGGTGAGTGAAGTCAATATGATGATTTTACCCTCACAAAAAAGCGCGAACCAAGCAATCATTAACCATATAATAAGTAACGTAAAAACACACTCACGATATCGGAATGAATCAAAATAACGACTTCAAAGCTACACGTCCATCATTGATCATTTTAATACCTAAAGAATGATAGATTGGACACACACTCCCCGAGTTAGTTGATACAATACCAGCCATTTATCACATTTAATCCTCTCGCAGATTGTGTACATAGTGCCATCTGTTGACAGATGGCGTTAGATTTATTGTGATACAGATTATAATGGTAATTTGTGACGTGACGAGTTATAACCGAACCGATTTTGGAAACTGTGTACATATGTATGTATTGACTGTTGTATTGCGTAATTGAAATTATTATTTAGTATTGGCTGAGGTTTATGATTTGGTTGGTGCTGGTTTGATTTTATTGAAAGTACCTTTTCTAAGGGAAGTTATTATAAAATAACTGACTGAAATAACCGTGGTATGTTTCTAGCCACTCATTTACACGGCAAAACACAAGTACAGCGAGGTCGTGGTATCACACGGGATCCACATTTAGAATAGATTGCGCAAACTTTATATTAATGTAATAAATTCAAAATACGCTATTTTATGCAAAACAGAGACGTCACAACTCAAACTCAAATATTAATAGAAAATCCACAATTTAGACAATTCTAAATACGTACTGAATTGGAACCAGTCAAGTCAAGTCAGTCAAGTAACCAATTCTAAAATTGGCCAGGTAAAATAAATGTTAATTATTAATGAAACTTCTCACTAATAATTCAAGCCTTAAGGTCCATTTTGCAATTCACTAATCTTTATCAAACGTTCCTAATTAGCAGACCTCTTTATACGGAATAAATTACGCTTCCAATTGCGATTTGAACTTTGTCCCAAATTTCGACATTCAGAACTTTTTCCAGTAGCATTATTAATTTTGGTGCTGAGCGAAAAAACTTTTTGACATTTACACAAAACCTCGCATTTGGATCTCTCGAGAGCACGAAATTAATAATTGGAAGTAGGTTAAAGAGATTCTTAATTTTTTTTTTGTGAGTGAAATATAATCAAACGACTTCTCTCGCCTAGGGTCAGGCGAGTGGGAGTGTCAGACGGACTACTGATTAAACCCACCCCGTTTCTTCTCCTGCTCCAGTCTCTCCCGTTGGGCCCCATCTTTGATTTTGTGTTATAATCATCAAATGACTTCTCCCACCCAGCTTGGGGCGGGAGGGAGTACCAGAATCTTACTGACTAAACCAAGCCCCAGTTCCTTCTCCTGCTTTAGACTTTTTGATACGTGTCGTACGCTCGGGTCTATTTCTGATGACCGAGACGGATTGCCGCCCATGTATACTTTCAACAGCAAAGGAGTTACCAGTGCGTTGCCAGTTTTTTGTCTGAAGGATTTGAGGATTGGGAATTTGGGATTGGGGATGGGGAAGGTAAAGGATTCAATATCGTGGTGGCCCGGAGGTTAAGGAGCTCGCTTCTCATGCATGAGGGTGTGGGTTCGAAACCTGGCAAGTACCAATGTGACTTTTTCCGAGTTATATGTTCTTTCTATGATTATTTAGACGCCACTGACATACGGTGAAGTTAAACATCGTAAGGAAACCTGGACTTATAATTTCTAATTATAAGTTTGAAATCGCCAACCTGCATTGAGCAAGCGTGGTGTTTAATGCTCTAACCTTCTCCGTATGAGAAGAGGCTTTTGCTCAGCAGTGGGCACTTATAGGCAGATGATGATGATGATGAAGGTAAAGGATCCACCTATATCACTTACACGGTGAAACACAACCCCGAGCCGGCCCATTCAAACTCAAGAATGGCTCTCCCAAACGTAACAATACATTCAGAATTGCTACCATCACGAAATAAATAAAATACTTAAAGCCACAACTGAATATAACAAGGAACACAATAAAATATACATATACACAGTAAAAATATCGTAATATTGAAATGTTTAGAGAGGTCTCAGTTTACCGAAACTCCTATTGAACGTAGGTACATTACGTAACGATTGTGTGTGAAGTATTCACGTGTACTGTGACAAAGGACTTGGGCTGTGTTCATAAAAAAATATAATAAGTTTGGAACGGCAAACCAGGAGATCGATGACCTGATGGTAAGCAATCAGCGCCGCCCATGGATACCAGCAACAACGACAGAGTTACGAGTGCGTTTGAGACGTTTTTGGTGTTAGAGTTTTGGGGATTGGGCCACCGGTAACCTCGCTCACACGGCCATACATAACGTTGTGATTGTTTCACGCCGGTTTTCTGTGAGACTGGTCGACCCTACTCAATGTTGTTAAAGCAATTGGCATCGCTATAAATACTTGAAACATCAGAAGAGTTTTAAGCGCATTGCTGGCGTTTTAGGAGTTGTTACAGAATATAGGATTGGTGGTTGTAATTGTTCGGTTTCAGCCTAATTTGAGTTAAACTAGTGAGTCGACTTTACTTTTCAATTATTTTATTAATGATGAATTTAATACATACATAGATACTTATTAAATATATTTAAATGTCATTATGGGTCATGTTTACATCAGTTACATTTCTGTGACTAAATCTATCTTCTTTATTATTTAAGTAAATTAAGAAAAATCCATTATATACATTTCCATTTTACTCAAAAGTGTTCTTTATAAACACTGCCTTATACAGTCACGTATTCACATTCGTAAGACTTGCTCAACCAAACATTATTCAGGTATGAACACAAAGATCCCATTACAAGCCCGTCTGTACCTTTCATGTAGGGATTCCATATTTATTTGATCATAGATTCCATAACGGGTTATGGTTTTCTATTTGTTGGTTAAATTGTATGTACATATTACAGTATAAAGTATTCTCAGTTGACTTCATATTAAGTTACGTGTTGGTATTTTGTGTGAGAACTTCCTGAAATTATAAATTACTAGTTACTCTTGCGCGGTTTCACCCTCTGCGCAGCTCCATTTAATTGAAGCGTAATGTTTTATAGCCTATAGCGCTCAGGAATGTTGTAGCTATCTATCAGTGTAAGAATTTTGACAATCCGGCCAGCGGTTCCAAAGATACCCCCTACATACAAACTTACTTACTTAACTTACTTTACCTCTTTATAATATTAGTATAGAGGTAATGTTTTTCATGGATATTGAGCTGTGTAGTACTTGTTATTTAGTTTAAGTAATTTTTTTTGTAAAATAAAAGAAAATAATCGGCTATCTAGTCTGTTAAGGAAGTGATCATCTAGCTTGTCCATCATAAGTGAGGCTGATTGCTTACCATCAGGAAATACAAGTGCTCGGTTGCTCTCCTACCACATAAAAAAATCCTTTCTTTCTCTCTCTCGCACACACATTGACACATTTTTCCAACTCCCCATAGAACCAAACCAGATTCGACCTATCACCAGTGTTTTACACGGACTGGATATTCAGAATTCTCAAAGGATAAAGCATAATATATTTTTAAAAGAAAAAATTCATGAAATAACTTGTGAGAATCCTTCATGAAGGTTAAGAATAACAGGCGATGTTTTATTTAATATTTAAATGAGAGTGCTTGGAAGTTTTATTTATCTTTTTTTGTGGTTAGGTAAGGTCTTGTTTTGGTTTGATGTTGCTAGCCGAATATAATTTAGTGGAATTCTGAATTTTTATCTTGTGCTATAAAGACTAGTTTAAATATTCATGTTATGTCTATATTTACCTACACTAGCTTTTGCCTACGACTTCATTCGCGTGGAATAGTGACTTCCTGCAGATTTTTGGTATAAAAACTATTCTATGTCCTTTCTCGAGTTCCAAACTATGTCTGTAGCGAATTTCACAAAAATCGGTTCAGTAGTTTAGGCGTGAAGAAAAGACATACCGACAGACAGAGTTACTGTCGAATTTATTAGTTTAGATAGTTTGGATCTGTACAGATGTGCGTGATAGTGGTGAATAGAATCTTTTCAATCTCAAATATAAAGACTAAAAATTAAGGCACACTACGTCTACTGGTTGTTGCAAATAATGAGAAATGTTCCGCGTAGCAAATTTCTATAAAAATATTCCCATAGCATTGGAAGCAACCCTTACGTTACGCTGTTATTTACAAGCTACATCGTATGTTTTATGATTTTATTCATGACTTCATCGCTTTGGAATATCAACGAGACGATTTTCACATAAAACTGTGATCGTCGACAATTTTCCAGCACCCTTTATATGGTTCGTGCAACTGACGTGTCGATTTTTTAGTTCTTTTGGTGTTGTCGACGCTCGACGCGTTTTTTTTGTTGACAAAAATGTCGGACATTTTTATCGAAGCGTTTTTATTTTTCGTGTACTGTTTCATTCCAAATTTTAGAGGGGACTAATCGAGTTAGTGTTTTATGAGACGATTAGTTGTAAACGGTCTAAATCGTTGCATTTCGTTGGCAATTTACGAATTTCACTTCGTCTATGGAAATCATAGTTTGATTGAAATGATTTTCTCCTGTGCCGTGGGTGCATATAAAAACGTAAAATTTCATATATACAAAAATTTATGGATTACATAAGGAGTTTTTTTGTGTGGCAATCATAACCGCGACACGTTGCGAGGACGCCAGTTGCCCAGTCACCGCGCCAATCGTGCAATCATTACAAATTAAATGGAGTACAGCTCTATGTTATTTTGCCAACTACATAAGAATAGCAGAAGTGATAATACTTGAAATAATAAAGAGAACAAGAATTAAAAGAATAGTTCCGTAAAGGAGACTGGCGGTTTTAGGCCTGAACGATGACAGAAATGAAACTTATACGAAAAAAAAGTACATTTTTACGTTTAACTATTTTCTTCAATACTACTTTCAGATAACTTGTCTAAGAGGAGGAAAATAAGTTGTAATATAGCGAGTACAATTTGACAAATCGATTGTTGCGATTTTTAAATTATGATTGCGATTGAAAATGAGATTGGTTCCTTTATCACATATATCCCAACGTAGGTCTTGGCCTGGGTAATGAGGTATTCTTTTAGGGATTTATAATGTAATTCACAGGTTTTAGAATTAATTATTCACTTAATATCTGTAATCGATTATTTACATTGCCATACTAAAAATAGAAAATAGTTTTTAGGTTGGCAACAAACTGTCACTTGTCACCTGTAGATCTTTATTTTATGTCAATTTAGGCGCCGCCGGTGTTTTTTTCGTTTTCTCTCTGTGTTATTGATTGTTATATTTGACCTTAGCTTTGTAAAAAGCTAGCTTAGCTTAGCTTAGCTTTTTAAACAGAAGGAGAGCACAATTTCAGAGCATTGATGCCAATAACAATAACTTAGAAGATTTTCCACGTCTCTCTGTATCAGAAATGTCACTAATATGTTTAGGCAGTTATCAAATAAAACAAGCCAAATCTTATTATGGTGAGCATGTCAGGGCTAATGGTTGCTATATTATTGATGTGTGTCGTGAGGTTGACGACAGCCTGCCTTCAGGCTTTATCAATGACAACAATATGTGTTTATTGAGAGGGAGAATTCAAAGTAGGCACGTAAGCCGGAAAATATATTTTGTTTATATTTTAATTAATAACAATTTGGCTGGAAGAGAAGCAATTTCTCAATACTGTTGCAATTGTATAGTCGGGACACGAACAGTAGGTTGTTGTGCTCACATAATGTCGATTATTTGGTACTTAGGATGGGCTAGGTACCAAAATAATATCCAACCTCCGGCACAATAGAATCTCTCCGGCAGATAGAATATTGCTATGTTATGACAGTGAATAAATAAATAAAACATAAAGTCGTTTTTATTTAATTTCTCCCTAATCTAAACTATAAACAGGTTACAAACACAGTTCCTGCTTGAACCATGTTCACTTGAACCTATACAATAATAAAATGCGTTATAATACTTATTATTCATGTTTTATTAGTGAATTAAACTCAGCAATATTGATTTTAGTCCTTAACATAACCTTATGTCAATGTCAAAAGTTAAAGTCTTATATCTACTTTCAAAAAAGTTTTTAAAAAAAGTGGCAACCATATATGGTTTTCTAATTAATAATGCTATCAGGAAGCATTGCACTTATCTGTGTAGGTGACCAGGCCGAACGCTCCTAAGAAACCCGCCAGTCTCCTTTTTCAACATCTTTCACGTGTTCCAAGCAACTAACGTGGCGATATTTTTTCTCTTATATTGTAGACATATTGTTTTATTGACAACATTTCTATTGTAGTTTTGTTTTTTATTTTAGTTGTAGTTATTAGTTTTTATTGTGTATTGTCTGTCGGTGCCTGTGTCAAATGTCTATTACATTGTTTTCATTCTATGTTATTGGTATATTTCTGTAACTGTAACTTTTACTTTTGGCTAAAAATATTGTTTAGTTTCACTTGAAAAAAAAAACAGGAGAAAGTATCTTTTTCAGTATTCTGGATTAGTAGGGTAAGTTGAGTCTCGTATTCGTTTATTTTAGATTGTCGTAAACAGTTTACTTGGCTTTTTTTGATAGTTATAAGATTTTCTATACTAAAAATTTGCGATGTCATGGATAGGAATGATTATTATGCTGGAAACAGTGACGGATACAGATATGAAATTATTTCTGATTATCGGATAGTTTCGAACAATTTCGATTACAGATATTAAAATTTCAAGGAAATTCAAAAGTAAAATAAAAAACATAACGTGCCTCAATTAGGCTTCGCCCCTATCCGAAACTTTTATTTCGAATTTGGTTACGGTTCCAGATATTTTCCGATAGTTTCGGTTACGTTTAAGGGATCCCTAACATCCCTGCTGAAATGATACTTATTCGTTAAACACTTTTCTGTAAACATTTTATCCATTATATCAATTTCTAAAAGTTATCCAAGATCGAAATTGGTTTGACACTTTCTATAAATAAAATAACTGAAGTACTTCTAGTTGTTACTAAACGAATAAAGACTAATTGAACTTGTCAAACGAATTTAGAGCTTACGGATTGTAAGATGATATTACTGGATATATTGAAAATAACAGATTTGGATGGATTTTGAAGTTAATTAAGATTTTTCCCTAAAGAAAATCTTAATCAGTTGAAAAGTTTTGTTAGATATCGTTATACTCAGAGTCATTTAATAGTTACTAAACGGAGTTCTTAATCCCTCCTAAATCCCTTAATCTCCAAATCCCTTATCCCTAAAAGGTCGGCAACGCACTCGTAACTCCTCCGTTGCGAGTGTCCATGGGCGGCGCTGATTGCTTACCATCAGGTAATCCGTCTTCTCGTTTGCAGTCCTATTAAATAAAAAAACCCCTTAGATCCTATTAGCTAAGGTCTAATTTGTTTAATTGATACTAACAAGAATGATTAACATTCTATTAAGATTATAAAAGCGAAAGGTTTGAACACCAACATGACGAAACACAAAGCTGCGGTTATTTCACACCGGTTTTCTGTGAGGCCGTGATCTCACTCCGTTCGAGCCAAATTCGTGCCAAAGCTTAGCTCTACCATACATTAAATATATCATATATGCTTTTTTGTCCTCCTGAGACATATAGGAATATATAATTCTTTATACAATATGAAAAAAAAATGTGTTCAAATTAGAATCAAACTTTTGACAACTAACGCGACAGGCGATTGACGGCTGTGACAATTACAAACCCGAATATAGAAAAGGAGACAAAGCAATGATATCTATATAGTGAGTACCTATGTCAGTATTATTTGAACATAGAGTTTACATAGAAGCAGTAGCTTTGTTCGTCAGTATGTATATGTAAACGTCACGTTCGAGAAGATAAAGGATTGCAAATTTAATGACGATTCAATTCCTTTACGCTGCGGAGACGTGGACAGTGCGTGAGTTGGAAAAAAAGAAGATAGATGCTCTGGAAATGTGGTGCTGGAGAAGGATGCTCGGGATATCGTGGATAGAGTTCCGCACCAACGTGTCCATACTTCAAGAATTGGGTATCACACAGCGTTTATCTGCCGTAGTGCAGTCGTGCATTTTACAGTACTTCGGACATGTCTCTAGACGGGATAGCGATTCCATAGAGCGCCTGATCGTTCAGGGAAAGGTGGAAGGGACAAGACCACGCGGAAGATCACCTATGCGTTGGACTGACCAGGTTAAATCAGCAGTAGGAACGCGTGTATCTGACTGCACCAGACAGTCTGCCAACAGGGAGAGATGGCGGGAGATCGTGCGGAGAGTTGTGTCCGCCTCTACCACCGATGTGGATGCCTCTACGTGACCACGACCGCTCTGCCAAGAGCGAAACGACAGAGAAGATATAGTTTTGAAACTTAAATGTAGTATGAAGTGCTAAGTGTCAGTTATTTCATTCACCTGATCATGAAATTTTACGCGGTGGTATAATTAATCTAATAAATAAGTTTGTTGTTGCGTCGCCTTGCGAATTCCTAGTTAATGCAAAATGATGCTAAAAAATTTAAGGCATTCAGTCCATCAGTCAGTCGGATTGTCTGTGAAGGTATTTATATAATAATATATGGAAGGTTGTGAGCAAAACATAAGATCAATAACAGGAATCAAATAAAATATAAATTATAGAAGACGGTTCTAAATGAGCCTATTGTTTATCGGAGTCAAGTGACGTTGCAGGCTTTTAGCGGTTTAAGGATTTGAGGATTTGGGTGTTGGCGATATAGACGAATAGATAGACAGATCGGGTCTCCGATAAGATCTCTTACATAGTTCAACCTCTACATATACATTGTTTCACAGAGACCGTGGCATCACTCCGGTCGGGACGGCTCATTCGAGCTAAAAAAAGCTCTCGCACACTTTAAAGACGAGTTTTAAGTACCTTTTATATTATAAGTTCACTGTTAGTCCCAAATTAACATCATAACATATAATAATAATATCCCTGCCCCTACAAAAGGCGTTTATAAAAATATCGATAATAATCTATTAAGGGATCGCAATAACTATCAAAGTTGCTATGACAACGGTCCAAGTTTTCCATAAGCAACTGAGTAAGTGAATAAATATACGAAAAAGATATCTCAGAGGCTTTGTTGTGTTATAATGTTTACAAAGTATTCAGAAGCACGTGTCAAGTTATATTTGGGTCAAGTTGAGGGGCACATTAATCAGTTTTCCCGAAAACCCATTTATCTTCGAGATGGTGTAACTCGAATACTAATCTTTAACGACCTCTAAGAATGTTTCGGAAACATTTTAACATTATTAAATTATTTGATCTCGCTTAATATTGTAAGTTTAACAAGAATTTAATAAAAGGAACGATTTATCTAAATCTATAATTTTTGTTTTTATTACTTTGTAGCTTCAATTTTGGTTTATGTAGAAAGTAATGTTATTTTTCATATAAAAGAACTTGCCAATTTTATCTACGACTACATCATCAAAGTCTACGAGCATCTACACAAATGTTCGAAGACTTTGTAAACTCATAGTTCGCAGCCCGTAGCTCGTAGCCCGTAGCGTTCGTAGCGCGTAGCAACCGGAGCGTACTATGTTAATAGTTAACATAATTAAACCTTCGTTAATTGTTTCTGTAGATGTAACGTTTCATTTCATATGTAAAGTCCTAATGTGTTAAATGTACTTGTCTTTGAATAATATTGTAATTTTAACAAATACAAAACTGAAATAAATGTTATATAAGAAACAAAGTAAAGAAACCACAATGATTCTCTTTTAAAACCAAACGAAACCTTTTCAGAAATTGTATTTGAAGTTTTGAACGAGTTTTCAATAAGAGTGTTTCACAAAATGTATTTTCAGCGTGGCCAAAAGGGTCCCTTTGGGTAAAATCAATATAAAACTTCATTCGGTAGTGCAGATTCGCCAAACCGGCACTTTGGGGACGCTTTCTCGTTTTGTTCATGTAAAGTGGGGGATTTTCAGCTCCAAAGAGCTTTCAGCTGTCGAGAACATACGCTGCGTTGGAATTAAACCTCTGTTTTTGTAGTCTGTACGCTATTTGTGACTTTACGTGCTGAATTCAAAAGTGAATGCTTTCTGGTATACACATTTGTATTTTAGCAGCGTTCTCTTGTTTTAAGATTGAGTTACAGTTTTAGTTTTAATGCACAGTGGATAATTTAAACTGGCATAAAGAGTTTGTTATTTTAACATCGTTTAATACTTTTTGTGTATGTAATTCATAACCTCTAGTGGCGAATTTTAATAGGTATCAAAGTTGTATCAAAGTTTTATTACTTTATTCTTTATATGCTATTGCATATTAGAAGTATTGATGTCAACAGCATTTTCTGCTAGCCATCTTTTATGTAGTGCAAAGATGTCCATGGTAGGCCTGGAACAAGAGGAGGAACGGGGCTCTTGCTTCTCAATTTAGTCAGTAAGAGTCTGATACTCCCTCTGACCCCACCCCATGCGTGAGAAGTTATTTGGTGACTTTCGCTCCTTCAAAAAGGGCGGTATATAGCAATACTTTTATTCGTTTTATATCCTTTTTATAAATAATATTAATGATATAAAACGATCAAATACGACTTTAGTTCAATACTGTAGTGAACTAGGCATCAATATTTTTTAAAGTTTTCAAAATATTTCTCAACCAAACTATACAACCAAGCTTAAAATATTCTTTTATATTTTAAGTGAGAACTAACTATATTTTGTTCAACTGCTTTTTACTTTTTATTAGATTTGAGAGCTTTAAAGGTTCCACGAGCGAGTGATATTTAAATATATGTTTTATTTGTACACACGTAAAACAAATTTTTAGTTAAAACATGGAGAACAAAAGTCGTTTGAACTGTTTCAAGGAAGTTTGGATAGGTCCCTGCTTTATACGCCTGAAAACTAGTTCAAGTGCCTGAAAGTCTGTAAGTTTCACGTGAAACGTTATTAATTTTGTTTTCCTTTGTTTTGTAGTTGTTTCGAAACTCGTGTAAAATATTGTTAATTTTGAGTTTTGCTGTTAAGTTTTCTTGTAAAGATTTCGTTTATTGTTGTTTGTATTTGATTTTCTTTTTTGTGATGATGGTATGCAGTCGGCACCGCCCTTGGAGAAATGCAATACTTAAGGAGTTACGATTGTGTTGCTGATCTTTTGGGGATTAGGGTTTCGGAGTTTCAGGAATTGGGGGTGGGGAAGGATTGGGCCTCCGGGTGACCTCATTCATTCTGCGAAACACAATGCTGTGGTTGTTTAAAGCCGGTTCGCAGCGAGCGCCGGATTTTTGTGTGGATGTGGTATCCCTCCGACCTTACCGGCCCATACTTAAATTGTATGACTACTATCTTAATACTGTTTAGAAAAGATTTTATTTTTACAAAATTTTATTACTATTTTATTATTACTAATTTTGTTGATGAAGTCGAGGTCCGTCTCTCATTTGAAGATTTCCCTTTTACTGTTTGTGCAGTTACTTTTTATAATTTACTAGCTTTTGCCCGCGAACCCATTCGCGTGGAATAGTGACTTCTTGCAGATTTTTGGTATAAAAACTATCCTATGTCCTTTCTCGAGTTTCAAACTACGTCTGTACCAAATTGCACAGAAATCAGTTCACTAGTTAGGCGTGAAGAAAAGACAGACAGAGTTACTTTGGCATTTATAATATTAGTATAGATTTCTGAGATATCAAAAATAGATTATTTAAGGTAAGGCACAAAATAGTTTAGTTGTTTGTATTTTTCCGGGACATTTTTAGAAAACATGTTTTTGTCGGATTCTTGTCTTGTTGAAACACAATATTTTCTGCTGGTATTGTGTTTCAGTGGCGTAGGTTGTTATAATTAACCTGTAACCGCACCCACCATGATTTGGAGAAAACAATACCAGAATATTTCCTAAAACAAAATAAAAACATAACGCCCATGTAATTTTCCTACAAGGTTTTTATACATTTTCACTTGCTATGGCTCTTATTGCTATAGATTTAAGATATAAATCACAATATACATGACAAAGATAAAAAATATTTTCATTTTTACTATATCATACAGATTTTTACTAGATGTTAAGGTCACAATAAACATTTATTAGCATTACATATTTGTAAGACTTTATTTTTGATTCCGACGTTACCAAATTTTTTTGGGAAATCGCTTGCTACCGATTTTAGTTTTCTGATTTCACCCCTCCCCTTGGGGGAGCTTTTAGGTAATCTGCAAATCAAGTATGCAAGGTTGCAAATGAAGTAAATACAGGTTTAATTTCAACTTAGATCTTTTCTAATCCCTAAATCTCCTTACCAACCCCTAAAGGCCGGCAAAGGGCTTGTAAATCCTCTAGCTTTGCGGATGTCTATGGGCAGTGCTGTTTGCTTACCATCAAGTGATCAGAGTTCTCGTTGGTCATAGCCAATGAAATTAAATTTTCGTTTATTTGAAGTTAACTTGTCACGTACAACAAAGGAATTAATCTTCTTTCACGTAAAATAACCCTTACTTAAAATAAGCCTTGAAAAGAAAAGTTCGACAGTAAAATAAAATGTATTTTATTTTTTATTTACAGTTTATTGATTGTTAATTTTATTTAAAGAGTTTCTAATGTTTTAATTTTTTTAAGTTTTATTTTATTTTTAATTTTGTTAAAATTAAAAAAAACAGTTACTTAATTGTAACTGTTTCTATGAATGGAAACATTGCCGCATTACTTGGTGTACCTGTTAAGATGGTGTTGTAAATTAATAAATAAATGAATGAGGATTATTTCTTGTCCGCAGGTCCACACAGCAGTGCAACAAACCGGTTTTAAAAGAGTGAAGAGGGGATTTCGTCCCCTTAGGCTACCGGAGCCTGCGCCGGCGCCAGCAGCCGAGCCCCGTGACCCCTATTTTCCCCTACAATGGTACTTGAAGAACACGGGACAAAATGGGGGGAAACCTAAACTGGATTTGAACGTTGAGGCTGCTTGGGCTCAAGGGTACACGGGGGTCAATGTTACTACTGCTATTATGGATGATGGTGAGTTCAATGTTCTTTTCATATGACACAACAAAAGCACCAACAGTCTATGATAGTCCGTTTTGTAGCTTATACTCTACATAGGACAGTTTCCTTTAATCTCCAAGCTTGAAAGGTGGGTTGAAGATCATAGTTTAAAAGGTTCAGGTTTATATATAAAAGTGTTATCACACTTTTGACAAAGATCGGACTGCACCCATCAAATTGATAACTTTGATGGCTCTTGACAATCACGTGAGAAAAGGTAATGTTGAAGAACAATAGTCCATTCTACCTTCAGCACACGGTTGATATTTGACAAACATGTAGAAGGAATTTGATAATTGAATATTGTGTTACAACCGAGGTTCCTGATACCTAAACCTTAAACCCCCTTTTCAATTCCTCCAATCATCAAACTCCTGGCCCCATAAACGCCGGCAACGTACTGGCAACTTTTATTATGGCTTCTCTTAGTATCCATGGGTGGTGCAAATTGTATGCCATCCGATGTTTGCTATCAAATGTAAGCTTGTTTGGTGCCCTATCCCATGAAAAAGAATAAGCTTGCTCAAATTAGATTGTGTGATGTTTAACCTTCTTTGGACCAACGTGTAGGCGTTCTTGAAGTTAAAGGCTAAATGAATGTTCGCTAGAAAATTAAAATCGAATTCGCTTTTCTCACTTTTATAGAAACGATCGAAGAGAACTTTGTAAGAGTTTATTTTAAGCTCTCAATTTCGTGAAACGACAGACATATGAATTAATTTTTGTCCTAAAAATAAAAATGTCAAAGAAACGTTTTCAATTTAAACACACGAGTTTCTAGAAAAAGCTAATTTACTGTCTCTTAAAAACATTACTCGTGTTGCCTTTTTTAATGAATAATAATTAAGGCAACGTAATTAAGTCATATGACGGGATGAGAATGAATATATTATATAGAACCACTCTGTTTCATACATTTTTAATATAAAAATATAAATTAATGTTACCTGTTACATGAAAAAAAAATTACTTTGTCGTCTTCATTCGAATTTTTTTATTATTTTTTCGTTAATTGAGGCTGGTCTTTAATTTGAGGACTTCTTTTATGAGAATTGAAAATTATAAAGTGACTTCTTCCGCGTGGACTGTCAGACTCTTACTGACTAAAAACCATTCCCTTTTTCTGCTCCAAATTGGGAAGCGTACATCATTACACTTGCACGCGCGACGGCCTCTAGGTAGTTATATTAAAATACACCATGAGTTTTTAGTCAGTAAGAGTCTGACACTTCCTCTCGGAGTGAGAAGTCATTTAATGATTTTCTCCTGAGAAAAAAAATAGCCATTATAATCAAATCATCTTATACTGGCTATTGCCGCGCGGTTTTGCCCGCTACTCGGCTTATATTGGCCGTAGGGTGGTGTTTCATAGCTTAAGGTACTTAGAAACATTGTACCTATCTATCAGTGAAAGAATTTTGGAAATCCTACCAGTGCAGCGCAGTTGCAAAGATTATCTACATACAAACTTACAAATTTTACCTCTTTATAATATTAGTATAGATTGATGAAATCCTTAGTTCAGTTTGAAGTGTCGAGGACTGTTATTGATGATGATAATAATGATCATTTCACTTAAATTAAAGATGTTCAACGGGCCTCTACGAGTTGGCTTCGACCCCTCGCAAGCCTTCCAAAGGTCCGGGATCCTGTGATCCCGTGAACGGAAACGAATGAGTATTGATGATGGTGACATGACTATGTGTGATTTAATTATATCTATTTGTTCCAGGTGTTGACTACATGCATCCAGATTTGAAGTACAATTATGTAAGTATTTCTGTTTTAAGATAATTAGATGTTAAGTGGAAATCTTTGTGTGATGATGTCTATGATATGAAACTCTTGTTCCGAGTCTGGGTGTAGTGTGTAAGTGAAATTGAATGCTTGTAAATGCACCCACGACACAGGAGAATATCCTAGTGTGGGGCAATATTTCTTTTTTTAAGTTATTTAAGTGTGGGAGAGCCAAGCTTCGGATGGCTGGGCTCGACCGGAGTGATACCACGGCCTCACAGAATACCGACGTGAAACAACCACAGCGTTGTGTTTCGCCGTGTGAGTAAGTTTACCGGAGGCCCAATCCTTCCCCTCCCCCGATCCCTCCCAATTCCTGAATCTCCAAAACCCTATCCCTAAAAGGTCAGCAACGCACTTGTAACTCCTCCGTTGCGGGTCCTTGTCCATGGGCGACGTTTATTACTTAATAATCAAGTAATCCGTCTGCTAGTTTGCGGACCTATACATAAAAAAAATTGTTTAGATTAAAATTATATTGGAAACTTCAATAGTATTTTTACACACCTATCCATACCAGACACGTATGAGTTTGATGAAAAACATTGATTACGGTTCACGAAGTATATCTACTTACCAAGTTTCAACATTATGGTTTTAATGGTTAGGCAAAAAGTGGCTTTTATATATTATACGGACGTAAAAACTTAAAGACATAACGAATCCTTTACGTTTGGTTACGCACCCGAAAAAAGTATTTGTTCTTAAGAATATAAGTATCCTTATTCTAAGAATATTACAGAACAAACCATTGTCAGTTGTCTTTCAAAAACTTTTCGTGAAAATACAAGAAAGCAATATTCCAGTCGCTACAAGAAATTAACAAAACAAAAAAAAAATCTTCAAACGAGAATAAGCGTTGAATTAAACAAAGATTTTTTAATCCCAAATAAAAAAAAAGTGTAGCTTTTCATGGCTCCGTTCCACGAAATGATAAGTGAGATTTGTTCCAGAGGTAGAATTTTAATGAGCACCTTCACGGGCACTGAACATCTTTAAATATTTAAATCTCGGTGTGAAATAATACTTTCGTGTAAATAGGCACTTTTTGTTTAGTCTGTGAAATGGAACCGTATTTTTTAAACGAAAATATTTCTGTTGTAAATTTTCTTTTACAAATAATAATCTCTGTGTCGTTGGCCAGTAAGAGTCGTGACTGAACGAACGTCTTGGGTTTAATTCGGGGTGGGATCGAGTATATGATAAGTAGTTGAGGAGTGATATAAGTTATATTTTCTTGGAAAGTACAGACAAAGCCGCGGAAATTAACTTAGCTTCTAATTAGCAAATCGTATAAACTTAAATTCTTCAGCCAATTAAAAGTGTTGTATTACGTAAGCAATTATTATTTATTGTTTTGTTATAAGTAAAAAGAATCTGTCAAAGATTCAATTCGACTTACAATATATTTTTTAATATTTTGAAAAAGTTCGCCTCGTTATCCTTGAACTTGGAGATATAATTAAATTTCAGACTTTTACTTACTTTGTCAAATTATGGAACGCTTTTTGTAAAAACATTTTAGAATACCATGGTATTTAAATTAAATACATCCAGAACTTGTAATTGGTCTCGTTTTGCAAAAATAATGAAACGATTACATTTGTTATTTTACTAGCTTTCAGCATGCAGCGTTACCAAAGCAACTAAAAAAATATGAGTTGTTGGTCTCGATCGTGTAGGGAAAAAATAACTAACACTACTCAAAAAAGTAGGCTAGTATACAAACAATATTTGATATAATTGGGCCGATTATGTATAATATAATTCCCTCATTAAAAGTAAAAGACCTTAAGTTTTTTGGAAAAAGAAATGGACTACAATTGACAAAATAATTCAAATTAAAGTTATACAAATTACAGAGAAAAAGTTAAAGAAAAATTTACGTGAACACGTACATTTTTCTCTTAGCAACTAGAATACAGAGTTTTTATCAAGACCCAACTTAAATAACTAGAAAGTAAATGAATTCTAATTCTGATTTAATTCCAAGCTTAATTGTGCGTACGAATTCGTAAGGATCAGACTAGGATTATGTATAATTAGCGTTGTTCACTCAATTCGGATATATTCTGGTCGAGGTAGTTCCAGTTGCCTGAATGAATATGGTTCATGCCTAATTAGGAACCGCATGGATTAATCACTACAAGGGTATAAGTAAATAGTTTCAGTTAGGGATCGGCTGACAAACAAACAGATATTATATTTATTTGTTTGCTATTCTAAAATGCTGTCTGTTTTATTCGAATATAATGAAAAGCTCATGACTATAAAACATTGAATTTCTATTTTGATGAAATTGTCTTGAGCTTTAGTTTTCGAAATTTGAAAAGCAAGTACAGCCATTAGAGCCATTTTGAAAAAATCAAGATTCGAAAAAACTAGTTCTGCACGTCGATTCTATAAAATTTGTTTGATTTTGAATCTTGTTCGAATGCGAAGTGAGTGTCGAAGTGACGGGGTAATTAAATTTTAGAATGCCACTTTTAACGTCATCTCATACTTTATCTATAAAAATGTTGCTGTCAATTTAGTTCAAATCGCAAGTGTAGCGCTAGTGTACTACTATTCACGGCGGATTCAGATTGGAAGTTTAGAATGAAGTCTTACAGAATCACACCCCTGGTACTTCACTCGAGATGAAAAGATGATAAGCTTTTCGTATTCTCTGAATTTAAGATAATCTATATATATAAAAAAGTCAATGCCACTTTTCGTTGTAATGTTATAACTCGACAATGGCTTTACCGATTAGGCTAATTTTGGTCTTTAATTATTCGTGGAAGTCCAGGTTTAAAAGGTGAGAAAACTTAAGGTGATTTTCCAGGTCAGCTAGTATTAATATAATAATTTTGTGGCGATAGAATCGCAGTAGTTAGAAAATAGGGCATCCAGATCAGAGATCTGGATACCCTATTTTCCACATTTTAATCTTCTACTAACATATTATTTTAATCTGTTTCTTGATCATAATATTCAGCGGTTAAATTAAATGTTATTGTGAAAACTTCATTTAAACTCAAACAAAAACCAGACCAGAACTAATATCAACTTGTCTGTGTGGGAATTGAACCCACGACACTTCGTCTTTGTGGTTGAAGAACGTGTTATAATATTGCACTCAGTTATGACCAGGGTCTTAACCATTAAGCCAAACGTGTCGTCGAATATGTAACAAAATAGCGAACCGCTTCATGCACTTTGTTTACATTAATGAGACGTATATTGTGTGACATCATTCATTCGATGCGCTTCCATATATGCAAGATTTCTCACTAACACAATTCTTGATGATGTTTTGCCACTTATTGACATATTCCCCCCCTTTCACCGCGTTCAAATAAAAACACTGTGGAAAATTTATAGCATGCTGCATCCAAGGATCATCATAAATTTCCCAATCTTCTATAACGCCTCCACATGAAAAACATGCTGCTTTATCATATGGATTATTTCCGTAATAAAAGAATCCAGCATCAGCCATTTCCATCACTAATCTTTTCTTTGAATTATTCGTCCCCCAGTAATAATTAAAGGATAATTCACGTATTTTGTATGCATTATACATATCATATCGAGGTTTATATTCAGTTTGAAACATATTTTATTTATTTGGTACTAGTTCTTGATGCTAATAATTATAAACATAAAATGACATTGCTTTAATGCTGCAAGCAATTTATAAACGTGATTGTACAGGATTGGGAGAGATAGTAAACATATTATAAAAAATTAAACAAGTTTTTTTTTATTTCATAAAAATTTTATTATCATGGCACCATTTATTTAAACACAATATATTTTTTAAAGCACATACAGAGTTATGATAAATACAATTATACATATCTTGCGAATGTTTATATTGATCATATAAATGTACTAAACTAGAACAACCCTTATCTTCTAAATTAAATATATTACTATTACTATTTTCTAAAATATGCTTTAACCATAAAACTTTTTCTGAACCTTTAACATAAACACATTTATCTCTTAATATATCGGAAACCAAAGTCTGGTAATTGGAATAAGGTACAAATCCTTCACTCCAGTATATCTTTTTGTTACGTTGAATCCAAAGAACTACCTTCTTTTCAGATTCCGTTAAATTTTTAAATGGAAATGGTGGCTTAACTAAAAACACTTGTAGTTTTTTGTTACACAATATAGCGATTTCTTTTAATATAAATTCACCTGCTTCTGTTCTAAATCCTTGAATATCAACAACAGCAATCATGATAATCTGCGCACAATGTTGCTGAGAGGTTTGTATTCCACAAGTCGATCGTTTATAATCAAACAATACGCAGTTGTCTTATCTGGTATTGGTGTGGAACATTCAACTTCTAACCGCACGTCCACTGGACCGGTTTTTAAACTATCGTTTTGTCTTGAGCAATCTAAGATGAAAAGGGGAGCCTTTTCTTTAAAATCTGTTAGATCTAGCAATGGGTCAACAGGACTGTTGTAATACGACTGACGAAATTTCACATACATTTCATATAATATACTGTACTTGTTCTCAGAAAACTTTAAACTCAAAGGTTCGTAGGGATAATATTGCGAATTCAAAAAGAGTGTTACGTTGGTCACTTCACAATGATCGAATAGTGAACTGTCTTTAGTCCTATTATTTCTCCTATTAGTTTGCAAGCAAAATATAACATATCTAGGCTTTTCCAATTGTGAAGCTGTTTTAACTGACCAAGAATGCTTTGTAGTTTTAGGTAGCAAGGGATACTCATATAAATCCCAATTTCTAAAAGCCATCTGAATAGGTTTATCTCTTTCTAAATGTTTTAAAAGTGTTAGTCGTTCTCGATCTGACACTTTTATATGTGGCACCCTCCATTGGACTCTTTGTATATCTATTTGAAAATTAACAACATCATCAGTGAGAATAACACTATTTAAGTTAGAGTTGCTTCTACTCAAAATAAGTTCGTGTTTACAATTTATCACAATTTTATTGTAATCTTCTGCAAACCCTAAAATCTTATTCAATGGTATCACAGCACTAAAATGTCCATCATTTTGGAATCCCGCTAAGTTCCAACCCCATAAGGCTGCAACTTTATTTTCTGCTTCATTTAATGAAATGTATGCTTTTATTGTTGACGTAATTCCTGAATTTTTAATACGGTCTATTTCGATACCATTCATTTCGTATCTGATGTCTTGAAACAAAGACATAACAGGGTTATTAGTGAACGTAACAGTTTTCTTGATCGGATTCCCATCTTTACCGAACAGCCTTGCCTGTCCTTCGATGTAAATTGAACTGGCTGATGGTAGCACGTATATATCTTGCTGATGTATGGGGATTCTGATTTCATCGTTTTCTCTAAAGCTGTTATTGTAGGGATTGTACGAATGGATTTCATAACTTTCAATCGAACTGTCGAAATGCGGTAATTCAGTAATCTGTAGCATATTCATACTTTAAAACCCAGAGCTTTAAGAAAATCTTTATTTGCTTTAGTCAGTTTCTTAATTTTTGTATTACGTCTTTGCGCCTTAGCGGTTGCAGAAGAAATAAACCGATTTATTTTTACTGGAGTGCTTTTATAATATACTATCATTTTGTTTTTCTTAAGTGCAGACGTAACTGAATATATTCTTCTTCGAAGTTAATACAGTGACCAAATTGATCAACAATTTTAACAGATATGGATGAAATTATATTTTTGTTCACTGGAAAGTAAATAACGTTTTGTGGTATTTCTTTATAACCATGACTTAGAGCAGTATCTGATACAAATTCATGAATAAAATGTGTTGGTAATCCATTGCAGTATGAACCGTACACAAGATCACATTCAATTTTGATCACAGACAGATTACTAGTTTTAACTGAAATATCTGGTCTTGAATTAAATACTGAAAAGTATAGTAACCGCACTCGTATTGATCAGATAAATGAAGAGGTGGTTGAAAATACGAGACCAGTTCTGATTTATTTCCAGAGATGGTAACCGTAGTAGACATGCTTATATACTGGACTGTTATGAAAGATCCTGTTCATTTTATTGCTTCGTTGACCAAAAATTGTTTAAGAAGTGTAAACAAAGATGTCCACAGTTGAAGGGGTGATCACGTTGTATATTTTCATAATTATATTGAATGTTAGAACCTACATATTTTACAAATTCCTTTGGTGGCTTAAGATTCCCGTAACTGTCGAAATACTCAACATAATCATTATATTTTGCATAGGCTACCCAATGAGAACCAGGATTTTTAGAACTATCTAAATTAATAACTCCACATTCTTTTTTATACGGATATTTAGGGAGCTCATCTCTCATAAAGACACCTCTAAAATAAGGAATTCTATTTCCATACTTTAAAATGTCAAAGTTAGTTAAGGCCCGTTTGGGTAGCCGATATCTTAGTTTTTTTCTTTTAATACGAAAATTCCAAGACCACTTTTATGTGGTTTAAGGTGTAGTCCTTTCCCAATACATAGAGCTTCCATTTTTTCATTATGTCTCCTCGATTCCTCATACAGCTTTTTAGCCATTTTAAATTCATTTATGGTTTTAGCAATACCAGCTGCACCGCCTGCTAAAGCTCCCGCCGCTGATAACCCCGCAAAAATAGGAATCAGAGGTAGTACTCCCCCAGTTTTTGGAATAGGAATAACGCGAGGGAGCTTAATCGATGAATCATTAGCTAATTCTCTGGTAGCGGCAATAGCTAATTCTATAGCCATTTTCTTGGTCTTAGGTTTTAATTTTTTTATGTGTCTTTTTACTTTTGTAATAACAGTTTTTAATTTGCTTTTTAATCCTTTTCCAGATGTAACTTTGGGAGAACGCTTTTTGCTCAAACCAGAACCAGTTTTTAATTTTTGCCGACATAGCCTTACTTACTAAGCGTGCCGCGAGTTTTTCGCCTGTACTGGCATCGAAAGCAACCGCTCGCTGTTTTGCCATTTTTAACAAAATTAAATCAGCCTTATGTCGATCCTTTAAGTTTGATGACTTGTGATATGCAATATCGTGATCTTTGCAATATTCGTCCAACTTATTTACACCGTTATCTCCTTGTGCAAGTCTTTTTATTAATTTAGTACCAGGACCACAGTAATTATATCCTGGTAAATGTAATTCAAATGGTAAATTATTAATAAGCCAATTGAGAAGACTGCTCTCTCCAAAACACATTATAAGACTGATGGTTCCGGTTTGAATAATTTAATAAATAGTTATGCGATTCGAGTTTGTTGTTAATATTATTTTATTTATAATATAACATTCGATTTATCAATCCAACTGCTTTCAGCTGAAGACAAACCTAGCCATTTTACTAAAACCCTACTACCTTTTCTTCTGAGAACTTTCTCGACTAGATATACATTGGGATGTTTTGTTTTTTGAAGTTCTTGTGTATAAAATGCACCTAAAATAGGCTGACCTCTGATAGTATCTTCGATTAAGTAAGTTATAGGAGTTGTATTTTGTATTTTACGGATTTTAAATATTTCTGTTGACCAGTTGGGAGTATAACCTTTTTCAAATGTTCCTTTGTATTTACTGATACGCACATAATCACCTACTTTGTACTTGGTTTTTAAATTATCATTTTTTAGCAACTTTAAATACCTTTCTAATATCGTTTTTTTATTATTATTGTCCACATTAGCAGGGATTTCATTAATAGTGCGATGGTGAGTGTGATTGTATTTGTAAATAACATCATTGAGGGTATTATTTACCCAATTGTAATTGCCTTTTAAACTAAATTCCTTATAGACTTTAGATTTCAATGTCCTGATAAATCGTTCAACTATTGAAGCCTTTTTTGTTGAGAAGGTTGAATAATGGTTAATATGATACGATGTCATAAGCTTCTGAAATTTGTTATTATAAAATTCTGTTCCATTATCCGTTTGCAGATTTTTAGGAACACGCCCTTTATCCAACAAAGTTTTGAAAGAGTTACACACATCTTCTTTGGTTTTACTTCTCATAGGAAAGGCCCAAGCATATTTCGAAAATGTATCAATAACGGCAAGAATATATCTGTAATTTTTATTTTCTTTTGAAATTGATTGCATATCAATTAAGTCTGCTTGCCACAAGTCATCTATATCTTTCATGATAACACGTCTTCGTGGATAGTTCACCCTCGCATTTTTATGAATTTCGTTTACTACGTCAGCTTTGCTCATGTTCACAATTCAGTATACTTGTCTTGAACTCAGCTATTATACTGAATAAAAATCATATTATTATGACTATTTATTATTTAATTATATCAGCTTCTTTTAATTCTTCGATTATTGATAAAATTTCATTATCATGGTTTGTATTACCAGCATCTTGGGAAGCAATTAATAGTTGCAATCTGTCAACCAATTCGTTAGGATCATCCCAATATACTAAGTCAGTATTATTTTTGTATTTCTTTAGCGTTGGTAACCTTCCTCCAAATTTAGTAACAATATTACTGTTTAACGATTCAGAAAACAATGGTCTAATTATTTCACGATATTTTATACCTTTATCGCCTCTAATTTGTCCATTAGGATTGAAATCTCTCTTATGTGCATTTGTATAATGCAACATATCCTTGTAGACAAGTTTATCTTTGCTCGATATTAGTTTCAAATCTGGTTTTCTTCGAAGTAAAAGTTCTTTTAAACCAGGGGTTAAATTGTAGGTTTTATCACCAATTTTAATTAAAATGACATTATCATCATTCACACTATCTATTTTAGAAAATGAAACTATTGAATTACCCATTAGTAATTTTTTGTTTGCACTTCTTATTCCAAATGGTATATTTACCCCTTCATAAATATCATGGATATCATGACCCTCTAATGATATTTCTAAATCTTCTAATAATTCCGTCTGGGGAGACTTTTTAACGAACTGCACAGAATTCGGTTCTGGATTGTAGCATTCTTCAAACTTTGTAGATGAGCTAGTATTAATATCACTCAATTCCATGTCTTCAAAATTAGAGTGTGTATTTTCTAAATTTTGTGTTTTTTCTATTGTTTTATTCGAATCAACTAGGGTTTTAAGAGGATCTGTGACAGGTTTTAGCATTTTATCAATTGACAAATTCATTGAGTGTTCCTGATCCTTCATTTGTTTTATTTTATTCTTTATGGAGTTTACAGACTTCATTAATTCTATTTTAATATTTTTCTCCATGTTATAATTATCTATTATAACAACTGCATTCAACTAAGGAACAAATTATACTGAATTTGATTTTACATGGAAATTACTTATATGCACATGTAAACAGTCAGTCAAATTTAAAAAACATGTCAAAATTCTGTCTGCACCTTCCATTATTTAATGACGATTCTTTATTAATCAGTAGAAAATTATAAGGTTTACTCCAAACAGTTTGACAAATATTTCTGAACTCTTTCCATTGTAAATCAGAACTAACATGCTCTTCATAAATATGCTTTAAATTTACATCATCTTGTTTGAATATAATAAGAAAATTAACATTGTCACGTAACAGTTGCTTTGGAATTTTAGAATAGGTTTGAGACAAATAGAAACAATCTATTTGTTTATGCCTACCCATACAGAAATAATTGCGAATATTTATTTGATTTTCACAAGCAACATCATCAAATATAAATACAGAATTTGTTAAGGCTTCACTCGGAGAAATTACATCGTTGTTATTATTGAACTCGTAAAAGTTAATCTGTGGTACCCTTTTTAATACTTCGATCAAGAAACGGTATTTTGGTTGAAAAGAAGTTTTAGAGTAAAGATAAAGATTTTTAAATTTGAGCCCATTTTCATGCAGCAGCAAACTGATCATTACATTCGTTTTACCACAGTTTGATGGGCCACATATTATACAGCGAATAGTATTTGGCAGTAAAGCGCTATGTCTGATGTGGTGAACAGAGTCACTTAATCTTATATTATTAACATTGAGAGATATGGGTTGTTTGATCAACTTCATATTGTATATTAATCTTATTTCCACCTAACGTACACTTATATACTCGTTACTACATGAACCTCATGATAGAATAAGCATGAACTTACAATTTGATGATAACGTTTAGGAAGTTGAATACGTTTGAATAAAAGTCAATTTGTTTAAGAAATATCATTTTATTATAAATGTTCATCATAGCGTATACATTCACTCATAATAGTAGCGTAATATATTCATTTACAGTACATTACTTATTCTTAAGAATTATTCATACATCATTTCTATACACATTACATACATGAAAGTAGCATAAATTTATTTATAATTATCACTAATAAAATTAATAGATACTAAACGTGTACATAGTTATAGATTACGTATCACTGGAATAATCTAAAAACATAGAATCACAATGACCCCAGGGTAATGTGTGAATTTGATCTTGTAGTACTTGAATTTTATCATCGTTTCTATCTAAAACTTGTTTATCTACTTGTTGGGAGTATAAAACATGTTTAATTGATTTTATCATATTCATTTTACATCTTAGCGCTTTATCGGTCAACAGAACATTGCTGTAATCATTCAATTTTAGATTATTTGTGACAGATTTGGAAACACCTTTAGCTTTTTTAATTTGAGTTTTGAGACTGTTTATAAAATATAATTTAGCTCGTAGACCGACAAATTCTATAATTAAATCATCACCCATCTCATGTTTCCATAATCCGGGAACTTTTGCATTAGTTTGTGGTATACGATAAGGATTATTTACTGCAAAATTACTAGTATCGAACTTGGTAAGATCATCATGCATATCTTGATAAAAATCAGTTGTATATATTAAATATAACAAACTATCAGTATCAGTATAGCATAACTTTGCATTATTTCCATATTTTTTCTTTATAAAATCATAATGAAACTGGTATAAGTGTTGCTTAGAATATTCCAAAACTGTGAATCCGATATAAATCGGTCTATCTAAAACAACTTTTTCATGATATAATTCTACAGCTATAAAATTATCTGAAAATATTGATACACTTTTTAAGTTTGGTTTAGCTAACAATTTTTCAGCATCAAGATGTTTGTTTGTTTTATTGGTGGTATCTCTCCATTTTGTTACTAATTTAACATCAGCTTGCTTGCGCTTATTTTCAATAGTTTTTCCGAAATCGCATTATTCAATAATTTAAAAAAGTCCTTTTCAAATGCAGTTTTGGAATTTTGACGAAGTCTAGTATTGAGATCGATGTAATTTTTGAGAAAACATTCTTGTCTAAAGCTAAGTATGCAATGAATCTTTTTTAAAATCAGACCATTTTTTAAACACTCTTTTAAGTGCACGTAATGAATCACATAATGATGCTTATCATAAAGATTCGCAATCAATTTTGCTGATTTTCCATAAGGTGGTACTAATTTTTCAACTGCAAAAGGTAAATCTTTATGTTTGTTATGTAAATAGTTCGGATAAATCAGGTCTACTTCCAAAATATAACCGTAATCATTATCATCAGAGATAGTAATTACATCAAAGTTGCTAATTTCTTCGAGAGTTAAAAATTTGAATTCTGAGATAGGAAGTTTCTTCATCATAGCATAGCCATACAGATTATTACAATCAAGGTATATTAAATAACTGCTTGGTTCTAACTCGTTAAAATGTGGTAAGTATTTATTATTTGCTTCAGCATGACGTCGAGAACACTGTGCCAGCCCACCGCGAATTCCTTTTTCTAATAACTCATACATTTGCAAGTCACTTATTAACTCCAGTTCAGTGTCAGTATATAGAAGCATTGCATCCCAGCTTAAGCTCGGTGAAGTAACATAATAAGCTGGATCTAACTTATAGTACTGTAAGCTTGTTTCTCTAAATTTTTCGAATATGTCACATAGTAAAAGCACATCACATTTTATGTATAAATCTGTATATTCACCAAGAGATTTAACGTTAAAAACATTCCAAACTGTTTGAGCGTGTAAATATTCTTCATCAGTTATATGCTTCTTACACAAACTGTTATAGAAATGATACTTTGATGGAAGTTGCGTCTCATCAAATTTGGACCAAGAATCGATATAATCATAAGGATAAACACCCTTTTTTCTCATTAGATCAAATTTTCTTTTATCGCTAAACTCTCTTGATAAGTTTAAAAAATCGTTTTCTGATAAACTATCACTCAATGCATCTAAGCTAGAACTAAGAAATTGAAAAGAATCAATAAATTTTATCTGAATAGGATGATTATATTTTTCTGTCTTTATTACTTTCGTTATTGAGAGGTATTTTTCTTTAGTTTTCGGTATTATGTTAATAGTACCTTCATACTTTGCTAACTCTTGAATGAATAAATGTGAGTCATATCCAGACAAATTATGAAAGACGACAGGAATGAATGAACAAACTCTATACATCAAATTACAATGGGAGTGCGCTGCCCCACGGTACTCTGAGGTAATATGATCATGATCTCGGACTTTGTCATTAAGCAATAGTTGTTTACATATGTGACATGTATTCGAGTTCTGATAATTCATCTCTTGCTCAGTTGTTAACGGAGTCATAGACTTTTTATTACTTAAAATTCTATGTATACGTTTAGCGTCTCTTATTAAATATTTAACAAATACTTCCGCACAATCTGTACCTCTGTATGAGACATACTTATTTAATTCATTATTATGTGCACAACAGATATAATAAGCAAAACATGAAGGTTGATGTGTCTTTAGTTTCCGAGTGTTTAAAGAGTTACTTTCATTACAGTCAATTAACATACATTCGAAGTCAGCATAAATGATGAAATTAATTTTCTGCTGCCTCTCAAAATGTTTAAATTTCAATATAGATTTTTTTTCAGGCAAAATAGACAATATCTTAGAACAGTTATGAGACTTGTATCTTGTTTCGCTACTGAAAAATTGTAAACATGCATCACATAAATAAACTTTACCTTTATAATGAGTTACTTGACGTCGTACAAGACGTATAAGATCTTTAATTAAACAATAGTGTCCAACAGTATTGTTTTCAATATATAGTAAATTAAAATGATGTTCTCTCTTATGCTTCGATACATAAAGAGGTCCAGTTACAATATTATTTTGCAAACCATATATATTTACACTCATATTTGGATTGTTTTTCTCAAACTGTTTAATATCATTCATTGTGGGTGGGAATGACATTCCTTCTATATTTAAAACCGAAGAATAATGAGGATATGAACTTGTTCTGCACACGTTATTTTTCGCTGGATATAATCCAGCAACTATACTCCATAGAAAACAACAATCATCTTCATTTTTTATATTAATGCAACTTCTAGAATGTTTAATAGCTGGTGGTAAATCTATATAAGATCCACCCCTCATAGGTGAATACTTATTTATATTAATTTCGAGATGACTCATAGAAACAAACGTCCAACCAGATTGACAGTGTTGGAACTCTGTTAATTTCTCGTTCAATGCATTCATTACTTTAGTTAATAATTCATTCAAATCAGTGTTTTTATAAATAATATTGTACTTGGTATTAAATGACTTTAGCTGCTTTTCTTCTAAAGTTGGTAGCATAAAATATGCAAACAATTCGAAATTAACTTTTATGCAGTTGTGTTTATTTAGTGACATAGTAATCAATTCTGCTATATTGGTTTGGTGATCACTCAGGAACGCCTCTAGACCGAGGTACTCGTCTTCCTGAGTGACATTCAATCTGTATGTCATTATTCTGTTATTGAATGCTGTCGCAATAATATGAATATTTGCGAACTTGGTATTCAATAAACAGTTTGCTTTGTGTATATTAGTTCTCATATGATAGGAATACTGATTTTCTGGAATTAATATTTTACATTTGTCACAGTTTATTTTTCTAGATCTTGACTTATTAGTGAGGTGTGTAGAAGCTGTGAAACAAAGAAAAAAAACAATGATAATAATTATAAAATATAATGAAATAACCAAAAATACATTGAATTACCCTATGAATTAAAGCTAATGCTGGGATAAATGTTATTATATTGTATATAGAGATATAACTATGCATCATGTACCTAATATAAAAATGTGTACAGGAATAATAAATTGATTAACAATAGGTTAAATCGTTAAGTTTCGTAGGATCCTAAGTACGACAGCGGACAATTTTTAAAATCTTTTTGGGTCGCTAAGATGAACTCTTTTATATGGCGCCAAGACTCCTTATCTTCATCCAGTTTAGTTTTTATAGTAGTAATAGCATGCCGCCATCTATTTATCGGCATAATTTTTTTTATTTCTTCGACATCATATATTTTTAACTCGACGTAATATTTTCCTTCTTTCGTCTCACTAATTTGCCGAGAATAGCCCTTCCGCAGCCTTTTCGTAAAATAAGAATGTATAGGTGGGACATTACCCGTTTTGGTAGAGCTCTTAACACATTCATTCTTGTCATCGTCTTCGTCACCGAATAATTCATTGGCCGTAACGCATGCTGGCGGAGAAATTGGGGAGATAGTTGGTTTGGACTTTTTCGAACTAGATCCTTCACTCGACTTGCCGGATCGCTCTCTCTTCATTTTCTTGTCCTCCGACTTCCCCTTCGGCTTCACCTCCGCTTCAGAATCGTCGCTGGAGAGAAAGAGATCGTTGGCGAGTAGCTTCGACCTGTGTATAAATAATATATTATTAGTGCACTGTAATCGATAATTTTATTTTCTACATATGTATAGGTGTTTATGTTGATTAGGTTTCGCTATATCTCTAAATATTTCTATGTATAAATCTAATATTAAAAATTATAAAAATCGATGAACAACAAATACAATGCTTGGTATAGGTACAGACACATAGTCTTAACGTCAAACTAGAATATTCTATCTATGCTACAGAGATAAGAAATAATGATCAGATTAACTATATGTATGTCACAGTTAGACTTGAAACGTTACGAGAATGGAACCCTCGACTGTCCAATCTTTCATAAGCAGTCATAATTATCATTGTGTTATAGTTGAAATAAATTAAAATAATTATGTAACTGGTACTTAGTTTTCATTTTTTTTTTTCAACACAAAGTAGCATATTCGATCTGTGCAGGAATCGAACCTGCATCACAATATTGACGGTCAACATTCGAATACTTGAATATATCAACTAATACATTGCTCTGACCATTTAATAGTTAGATAAATGATTATGAATAGATACTTACATTCTTGATAGGTGTTTAGACAGGTAGCTTGATCAGGAGCTCGGAGAGTTGATCCGTTGTAGAGAGGATTCGTACCAGAGAGGAATTGTACCGGAGACTAATTTGCTATGCGTTTTTATAGGCCTAAAATCACATCATTCAATCCAAATTTGTAAAACTGCATACTTGCAAAAATTGCATACACGAGCGTACAAATCTGAGCGGTTAAGGTTTTAAGCTTAGTGTTATTATATAAGATGGCTTTTACCCATGGCTTCGCCCGCGTTAGTTTTAAATTATCCCACGGGAACTTAATACTGAGATAAAAAATCCTATGTCATATTCCGGGTTATGGTCTATCTGTATGCCAAGTTTCATCGAAATCGGTTAAGTAGTTTTAGAGTTTATTCGTTACAAACATACAAAAATACAAATCTTTCCTCTATATAATATTAGTGTAGATTATTATATGTATAGATAGATAATGTAGACGGATGATGAATATAGATACTTACTTAAATAAACAATAGGGGAATTTCATATTTAGAAAAAAAGTTTGAAGATTGTTGTTTTTTACTGAATGTTTTTGACGTCAGGCGACGGTACAAACGCTGCGGTTTGCACGCTCGCATGCAACTTCTAGACATGTGGAGGAATGGAGATATGACTAGTCAGAATCTCATATTTCGGTATGTAAAAATAAGCTTGTATTTATCTTATAATTTTTTCACAATTACTATGATAACTTATTTGTTTTTATGAAATATAGAAGAAGTTGAACAATTGTATGAAAACGTAAAACGTGTCGATGCTCACTAATTGTAGGTACCTACTACAATAATAATCAGATCGATTAAGTAAATCTTGTGTTTTATTCCAGCATAGAGGTACATCTAAGCTATTAAAAAAATAAATTAATAACAAAAAACTATTTATTTTTAATCTTTATAATAATAATAGCAGGTAAAACCAGGCTTAATAATTGTATGTCGATATTGATCAATTGTTATGATCCGTCTCCTTAAAAAGAATTCAGCTACGTTGCAAATTCGCTAACGCTGATATACTATTAACATACCATGATTTTGCTTGCCAAATCATTTTAATAAAATGTATGAAAACAATAACCGTGAACAAAAATACAGTAGTATTATTTTGTCGATATATATTTTCGATAAACAATAAAATGTTAGGCGTCGTAATGTCTGCGGTTTCAATTTCACCATACCATTTTTGTATAGATATTAACATCTAACAAAAATATACGATATTGAACTCTATGTATTAAAAGAAATAATTAAATTTAAAAATATAAAAGGGGGATATAATAAATTGAAATCCATTTCATCTTTGAATCTGATGGTGAAGACTGAATCAGACTGATATAATTGCGGAATGTCGGTAAGTGTTACTTTAATACATTCACTAACAATTTAAAAATGTATTAATATTAACAATAGTAGTAAGTAGCATCACAGCATTAATTATTTCCACATAAGCCTTTATTTCAATCGTAACGTTTGTAGTGTAACTTAAATTAATATTGTATTGTTATTTCAGGACTCGGAGGATCTCTTCAATTTTGTACCCATGAATCAACCAGTCCAACAAACCACTGGACAGAAGACGCTGGGTCTCGCTCGCAAGAGATCAAAAACAGATCAGACATTCTATCAATTTATAAAGAAGCCTGTTTCTCGTGGAACGAAAATAATAAAAATAGAAATCTATGATACAGACAGTTTTCAAAAATCCGAACAGCCGATGTGTAATTGTGAGGCTGATGTGTGTGTTCAACATGTTGTGAAAACTATATTATACGATGATATATATACCAGTACGAGAGAATTAATTGCCAAAATTCAGGATGACATCGAACCAAGAGTATAGATTTAATAATTTAAAATGTATAGACGTTACCGTTTACCACTTATGTATGTTTAATTTTCTAAAAAAGTTTATGTAAATAATTATAAGTGTACCTATGTAGTAATGAATAGATATCAACTATAAAAATATCAAAAATTGTATATTTAAAATAAAATAATTCAAAATATCATTTTTTTATTGCTAACTCATTCTTATACATGTAATAAATAGCCACTGCACTACGTACCTAGGTATATAAGGCAGCGCAATGGACAATAGCGAGAGCATTCCATATTATCATATTCAATAAGTATGATCTTTTTTATGAATATTACTGCCATGCCTGCTATCTTAAAATAATATGTGAATAGAAGATTAAAATGTGGAAAATAGGGTATCCAGATCTCTGATCTGGATGCCCTATTTTCCAACTACTAATCGCCACCATGCTGAGGGTGGTTAAAATAAAGTCCAGTCCTGAGCCCATGCACATATATGTACTATATGGCACGAAAGCACAAAAACGCAGCCCACAAACAGTATGGAAGGAGTAGCAATAAAATTATAGGTGTTAATTAAATTTCTTCTTATGCCGTGAGTGCGTTTACAAACATATAATTTCAAATACACACCCAGATTCGTAACAATAATTTGCGGATCACACAAAGAGGTGTTCCACGAACTTGGTCGCCAGCCTCTTCAATTGTGTTTAACATGTCATTAGCTTATTATTTTCTTATTGCATCGATTATTATCACGTCGCACAACAATATCTCAATGATTTTCTTATCTGCTTTTGTTTTCATAGTTTTCGGCTTCGGCTTTCAAATTTAAGCATCCACATTTATGTAGTTGACCATCAACTGTCTACATATATCACATCCCCGTCCTAAATGTAACAACACTAAAATTGTTTTACAACATTTTATCACACAACGTCCTAGATCTAAATAAATGAAATTTGTTTTAAATTTTTAATGTTTTTACAAAACAACTCTTAACAATACGAGTGTTGTTTTGTTTTGCCTCGAATTGTTGAGTCGAAATAATGTTTGTTTGTTTGGGAATTTTTAAACAAAATCTTTTGCGGCCTGTGTCTGTTGTTTGAGAATATTTTGAAATTGCTTACCAGGCGTGTCTTTAGAAATTTGATCGTATCTATGAATAGAACAACAAAGCATTATGTTTTGTTTGCAAGTAACAACATTTAAAGCGTTTCAGTGCAAAAAAACAACAAGTTTGTTAAGTATTATAATGGTCGGAACCTTTAATATCACACAACTTGTTTTCGAGACGTCATAAAGTTCATTCACTTATTCTGTAATCCGAACACTCAAAACAAGATCTATATGAAGTGAAACTGTTTGATAACTATCACTCATTGACAACATTAACGAGTTAAATACTTGTGTACCTAGCTTCACTGACGAACAGACTGACAGACTACTATTCTATTTTGACGATTAAAAAGTACCTATTTATGGTATAGGCTTTCTGCCCCGCACAGCCAAACTTTCTTAAAAGGCCGGCAACGCACCTGTGACTCTGGTGTTGCGGATGTCCATGGGCGGCGCCGATCGCTTACCATCAGGTGATCCGTCTGCTCGTTTACCACCAATTCCATAAAAAAAAAATAGTTGACTAGACTTTGACTTTGACTTTGTAACGTGTGCGTGCTGTGTTTATGGGCAGCGCAGATTGCTTACCATCAGGTAATAACTCTTTATTTTCTTTGTTGTAGAATGCAGAGGCTTCGTACGACTTCAGCAGCAACGATCCGTTTCCCTATCCAAGATACACGGATGATTGGTTTAACAGGTATGTAAACATAATGTATATTATGTATGTAGGTATGAATGAATAAACTGAGACCCGTTCCAGCTTCCCACGGGTGCCAAGCTAATACTTATTTACTCCACTATTTAATGGATGTTGTCTACATATACTAATATAAAAAAGAGGTAATTTTTATAAGTTTGTACATATGTAGAGGGTAACTTTTTTTACCTCTTTTTATTCTTTGGGTTCTTTCACTTGTAAGAGTAGTAGCGGGTGAAACCGCCCGAGTTTAGTTATACATAAAACGATATCTGTTCAATCAATCTATGTTTTATAAATCGAATGGAGAGGTTCATAGTCGGTAAGACTCTGAGAGTCCTTACGCGTCCCGCTGGTTTAGAAAAGCCATATGATGATTATTCCCTCACGAAAATACTGGGGCCAATGTATACCAGTTGACACGATAACAATGTGGATGAAAAACAAAAATATTTTATAAACGGAAAACATGATTTAAGATCTTATCTTCTAGATTAGTCTTCGAAAGAACCACTAAATAAAATCTTTTCAAAACGTTATTTTCTAACTTTCTTTCCGAATCAATAATAAAACGAAAAACAGTAGCGCTAATTAGACTTACGTAATTGAATAAATATATATTTATCACCATTGATTATCCCTGATTACCACGAATATGTGACGGTAATATCGAATTAATGATAAACCAGCAGAATCAACCAGTAATATGATTTAATACGGAGAACTGTGGTTTGCCACAGGAATATATTAAACGTTAAATGTCAGTCCACCGCAAAACTTTAATAAAACAAATTGGTTTAGATTAATTTATTTGTAATTACATTTGAAAAGCGTTAAATTTATATAATTTGTATGTATCTGTATTTGCCCGTTTGAAGAAAGTAATCGAAATCACGTGTTTTTTTAATCTTTCAGGTAGGTAAAATGGAATTATCTACATATTTTAATAGGTACTGTTAGTCTCAGTAGTTGACCGGCAGTCTGGCAGGGCTAAGTGAGATGTGAGAGAATCCTCCTAGACTACCTAAACTAAAAACCAACCGGTTCCTCTTCCTGCTGTACCTTATCACGCTTGACTCCTAAGTCCTGGTCGTTTGCTGTCCCCAATCACATAAAAAAGTGGTCTTTGCTCTGATTCCCAGATAGGACAAAGTAAGTTTATCTTGTTAATAAGAAACAGAGTTCAGATTTGCATGGAACTAATGTAACGTTACTGATGAATAGTCCAAAGCCCCGTATTACCAAATCCCCAATCACCTAATTTACCCATCCCCGTTTAGTAGTTTGCCGCGCTATACGCTACCATAAAAAACAATTTTAGGAATTCTTTATAAATATTCAACAAAAACTAACTACACAGTATTAACAGCTATTAGTTCAGGCTCCATAATTCATAATAATATGAAAAGGTTACACATCAACATAATTTCAATTTGTATACAAATAAATTGGCAAGATATAGATAGAGATAGAGATAAAGATAGAGATAGAGATAAAGATAGAGATAGAGATAGAGATAGAGATAGAGATAGAGATAGAGATAGAGATAGAGATAGAGATAGAGATAGAGATAGAGATAGAGATAGAGATAGAGATAGAGATAGAGATAGAGATAGAGATAGAGATAGAGATAGAGATAGAGATAGAGATAGAGATAGAGATAGAGATAGAGATAGAGATAGAGATAGAGATAGAGATAGAGATAGAGATAGAGATAGAGATAGAGATAGAGATAGAGATAGAGATAGAGATAGAGATAGAGACAGAGACAGAGACAGAGATAGAGATAGAGATAGAGATAGAGATAGAGATAGAGACAGAGACAGAGACTTTTTACTTGCAATAAACTAGTGCTTCACTGCAATCGCACCTGATGGTAAGCAGTCATGCAATCGTTGATGGTAAGGCGCACTAGTTTATTAAAAGCCTATTCACTAGCCTTGAAGACACCTACATTGTACTCGGACGGAAAGACTCTGCGCCTGTGCTCGAGACTGAAGATCTGAGAGGCTTCACCAATCCAGAAAAAAAGATAAAAGATAAAAGATAAAAGATAAAAGATAAAAGATAAAAGATAAAAGATAAAAGATAAAAGATAAAAGATAAAAGATAAAAGATAAAAGATAAAAGATAAAAGATAAAAGATAAAAGATAAAAGATAAAAGATAAAAGATAAAAGATAAAAGATAAAAGATAAAAGATAAAAGATAAAAGATAAAAGATAAAAGATAAAAGATAAAAGATAAAAGATAAAAGATAAAAGATAAAAGATAAAAGATAAAAGATAAAAGATAAAGAAAGGTTGAGGCGAAAAGAAGTGTTCGAGTTGTCTGACTAACAACCACCCTGTTCCTTCTTCTGCTTCAGTCCAAGGTCGAGGTACCGCGGTTTCGGTTGCCACGGCTGAACATCGGCTTTGTTGAGCCCGAACTGTGGTAGTCTATTGGCTCTTTGAAGGCGCGCGGAACGCTACGCGCCGTACGCTCGGGTCGGGTTCTGGTCGGACAGCTACCCTTGCTCGTCGTCCTCAGACCCGCGCTTACAGCGGCCGGATATCGTAGTTCGATCCCTGATGCCCGGTGTCTCTGGACAGAGAATTACGCAGTAATTCATTGCATACTTTTTATAATTGTGAGTGGTTTAAGGAGAAACTAATATAGGTAACATATTTATAGTAGATAGCCGTATTATTTTTGAACTATAAAATCAACCAAAACAAACCCGAGTGAACAAAAGTTTTAATTAAAATCAGTTGTCGGTAAACTATTGACTTTGAAAACATTTAATTTATTAGTTTTAATCGAAAACTAGAATTATTGCCAAATTCTGTATAAACAAACAAACGAATAAACAAACAACTTTCGTATTAACTAACTAATTAATCGAAGTTTTAAAAGAAAAATATTTTTCGTAGAATTCATTAAACAAGCTATGGATGATTTATTTTATAGGCTGAAATATATTTTGTTTACACTATAAAGTACATGGTAATTTGTATATTTGTATATAGATTCGATTTTTGTTTAAAGTTACTATTATGTATTCAACCTACGCGTATTCTATACTTAATAATTATTATAAAGAGGTAAAATTTGTAAGTTTGTATGTAGGGGGTAATCTTTGAAACCTCTGGTGGGATTCCCAAAATTCTTGCACTGATAGATAGCTACAATGTTCCTGAGTGCTATAGGCTATAAAGCATCACGCTACGATCTGTAGGAGCCGAGCAGCGCGTGGAACCGCGCGAGAGTAGCTAGTACATTTATATGTGCGATAATTATTAAAAAACAATGCTAATAATATAGCTATTACAATAAATATGAAAGGACATTTTGTTTGTTAGCTTTTTATCAACGGGGAAAATTCCTAATGTTTTCTCCCGTCCTGGGAGGTCGAAGAGTGGCAAGCTCTTACTGACCACTTTTTGCGCTTGCATTCTCTGTTCATTTGTGTCTAGAAATATTTTTTAAACGTACCCGCAATAGAGATTGTCAATGTCAAAAAAATATACCTACATTGAGTAAGAATATTTATATTTATACATATTAACCAAAGGTTTCTTCTTTTTTAACAGTCACGGCACGCGATGTGCAGGGGAGGTCGCAGCGGCGAGAGACAACGGGGTTTGCGGCGTCGGAGTAGCGTACCACTCCAAAGTTGCCGGTAAGAATTAAATGCTAAAATTCCACCATAAACCTCGGGGAAAGGCCTAAAGGGCCTAAAATACTTGTATAAAGGCAGTCACAAAAACGTAAGTATAGATTTTCTCAAAGGACTTTTGTGACAATTGCGGTCGGATAACTGTGTGACCTCTGGTATTATTAAAAGTTTTCAACGCCAAATCAGGACGTATCTCAATCCTTTGAGAATACTGAAGTCGTCCGTCTCATATATTTCCAACAGATATTCGTATTTTTATCGTTAAATCGATTCTAAAACCGTTTCCTATTAAACTAGAAATAAAAAAAAAATAAAATACGTTTCTCATACTTTAGTTCCTAAGCACGTACGTCGAAGAAATGACTACGAGAAATCGTAGCACGGTTATTGGCTACGACGCTGTAGCCACCGTAGTAGTGACGTCACGCTCCGTAGCGGTTGCGTAGCCTTTTTATTTACTTCATAAAATCTCGTAAGCTTGTCATATCAGCCTGTGCCCTACATAAGTAAGTCTTTCACAGTATTCTCGGGCCATTAATATCGTACCTTTTATTCTAAAAGGGGTAAGTAGGTGTGACTTGGAGAATATTTTTACAAACAATGCAGTTGATCTGTTTTTTTTTATCTCAACTTTGTTCCACATTACACACAAGATTTTATCTTATATCAAGCGTATATATGTATACGGATGTCTTATATCAAGCATATACAAACTGATTTAACACAAAGAATTGTTCCGAACGTAAATCGAACCCACGACATGTAGCATAGCATCCATTATTTAATATGATTTAGCTGACCCGGGCTGCGTATTTATAGCCATATAAATTATTTCAAAAATATGTTTAGGATGAACAACCCTTATCACTAGGTATGAAAAATAGCCAGAAGCCGATTTTCAAACTTACTGAATATGCATATAAAATTTGGCAAAAATCAGGAAAGCCATTTCGGAAGAGTATTGTGACAAGTTTTTTTTTATATATTAGACCAGAATCTTATATATAAGATTTACAATATTCAGTTTAAGGAAATTCGATATTCTCCAAGATTATTATCTGCTTATTATATACCTCTTTTCTTTTAAATTCCACATTACATGGAATAGGTTTAGTAAAATGTGGGTGTTTTGAGCATTTCTTTATACATATATCTCCTGGGAATACGGGGGCGATGATGCCTTGTTATATCATTATAAACATAAGTACACTTTTTGTTTCATGTGCAAGGGTTTTTTTATGGGAACGAACATAATGGTCTGATGGTAAGCCATTGGCGCTGACCTGATAGAAATTCGTAACATTCGAGAAGTTCCCGTTTGCCGACGATTTTGGGAAAGGTTTTTAGAAATTAAATTAGCTGCGAAATAGCGAAATTAGGTTACGGGGAGGGATTGAGCTCGGGTACCTCATTCACACGACGAAACACATCGCTAATTTTCGGTGAAGCCGTGGTATCACTCCGGTCGGGATAGCCGAAACGTGACTCTATCACCCTTAATCGTGCTTATCAACTATTTCGTAATTAAAAAACTAAGTATCTTTTTATTTGTCATTAATAATTATAACCTTTATTTGCGACAGCCGTGGAACTTATCAAAAACTAATATAAATAGTTTTTGGCTTAATTTATATACTTAAAAAAACACAGCTGTTATAATTAAAGGTATCCTATAATAATTATCTCGATGAGACATCTTATTTGATCGCAGTAAGATGTTATTAACCCCCAACCGCCGGCGTAGAAAGATGATATCATTTAATTTGTAATTGGAGACCAGATGGTGTCTATTACTTTTTATTTTGTAGATCATAATTGATACGTATCGGATGCCGAAGGGTGCGTTTCATTGGTTTGAGAGGTTCGAGAGATGTGTTTACACCCACTTTGTAATAGTAATAGTTTGTTATTTTTATGTTTTGTGGGCGTTAGTTATTGTTGTTGGATTTTGGACTTTATGTTACTCGTAAATAAGATTGTGTTGCTGTATATGTATAATCACATTTGGGGGATTTTTAAGAAATAAATAAATATTTATATATTTATAACTTACTCCGTTAATTATATTGTATACCTATATAAAAATTGTAAAATTTATTTACAATTACATAACTAAACACGTTAGTGACGTCATTATGCACAAACACATCAGCTATCATAAATTCAGTGTATTTGTAAGTTTATTTTGGAAATTTCTACTTAGTGGAATAATGGAAATAATGATGGACATAACATACGCCTGCTTCAACTTTAAGAATCACCATTCATATTAGTGTTATTTTTGAGCACAAATTTAGACAGTTTACAAAGAATATATGTAGTATACTCGTATATAACAAAATTATCAATAAACTTCATAACAATCTATTTTAACCAAAGTATTTTGGACCAAACCAATTTTACTTATACAGTAATCAATTCCAAAAACACATTGTCTGTGCCATTACAAAAGCCTCTCCGAACTACATCAACATAATTAAATATTACCCCGAGCTATTTATACCGGGATAAATCGGTCAACAATGGTTCCATTAGCGATGGTCAGCTCGTTCGTCATTTAAGAACAAGGGGTGACAGTTAAATGTGGTGCAACGGGTTAAATATAGAACGGAATGGATGTTTATATGATACTAGTTACTTTCGCACGGTTTCACCTGCTGCTCGCTTTTTACAGATATAGCCTTTAGCATTAAGGAACATTGTAATTCTATCAATGAAAGTGTTTTGGAAATTCGACCAGCGATTCCAACGATTTCCCTCTACATACAAACTCACTTACTTCATTGTAATACTAGTATAAATTCTTTTTTTATAAAAACTGTGTTTTATTTGCACTCAAGCATTTTTGTTGATTTTTCTTGTAGAAAAGAGGTTTAAGAATGAGATTGAAAATTGGTTTTAGGAAAAAAATTATCTAATCTTATTTATTTTTATGTACCTACACAATATATAGATAACAATACAACTACAGTAACTTATAAAAGGAAAAGAAATAGTAGAGAGTGCGATTATTGTAAATATTTTGGCATAAAGAAAATCGTGTTACTTACTCTATTTAAAACACAAGAACGACTGAACCGATTTCTGTGAGAATTAGATAAGATGTAGTTTAAAACCAAAAGAAAAGAATAGGGTTGAGTAGAATAGGTAAGGTAGGTAGGTAGGGTAAGTAGTGAAATGACGGAAGCGAAGCCGCGGGTAAAAGCTAGAAGCAAATAAAAGTTATCTGTATGTAACTACACATTACGTAATATTTGTAAACGTATCAACATTAAACGATGTGTTTTGAATATGGAACTAAATACCTAATATTTTGTTGGCTGAATATTTATTATTGTCAGTTATCAAGCAATTGTTTTGAACAAGTTTGTTTGTTTTGTTTTGTTGGGGATTTCCATCTGTTGTTTGCCGATTTATTGGGATACATTTATAACCTATGAATATATAATATAAATAAGCGAAATTACTTTTAGTGAAAACGTTTACTCCATAAATATTGTCAGGAAACAGAATACAAAGCGACATGAAACTATAAAAAGAAATTACATAATAACATATGTACATAAGTATTGGATGTTTAATTATTTTGATAACAATTTAAAAGAAAATTTGATTGATACATAATGTAATAAAGAAACCAATGAACACATCATCCAAAACATTTTATTGCTTTGCATAACATCACTACTAAAATCATTTTACATGGTAAAAAACGAACTCACTTTCTCTGTCCCTATGTATGCTTAAATCTTCAAAACTACGCAACAGATTTTAATGCGGTATTTTAAATAGAGAGATAGAGCGATTGAAGCAGAAGGTTTACATGTATCAAAGGTAATTTCAATGAAATAGTAAAGCAATTTAGTATCGGCATTGCACACGTAAAAAACCTCGGTGGGTCGCTAAAAAACAAATTAAAAATGATAACGTTACAAAACATAGCGTATCGACTTGTTTTTTTTTATCTCATAACAAATAGCAATTAATCTATAAGAGTCGATCTCTTCATCTCTGGCCGCTCGTCCCTCTATGACGTCATAGTACCTATTACTCGGCGTGTCCTCACAGTTATTACTCACGCTCCGACGGACCGCATGATTATCACATTTTGTGGACCGTCCTCTCAGAATACTCTCGCAACTGTTTACCGTTATCATCGGAATCTAAATTTAATATCTAGCGGAGAGAAAAATACTGATTTGGTTGACGACGGTTAGTATAAGGTGTTTGTTTTTTAACATATTTTATGAAGCCATAGTGGAAACTAACTCCGTTCAGGTTATCCTTGTTTTACTAGGAGTGAAAATTCAGCAATTTTGTACTGCGTAATTACAATGCTGGACGATTCGTCAAAGGGATCGCGGCAGAATAGACGCGCTACGCAATAGACGGCTACTGAGGATAAGCTGGACTAAGTACCGCACCAATGTGTCCATAATAAAAGAGCTTCGCATCAAACAAAGACTTTCTTCGATTGTGCAAGCAAGAGCTTTTAAAATGTTTGGCCATATCATTCGAAGCGAAGACCCAATGGAACGATTGGTGGTGCAAGGTAGAATAGAGGGTCAGCGTCCTCGTGGTCGATCACCAACTAGACGGATGGACATTATAAAATCAGTGACATCCAGCTCAATTGTGGAGGGCGCGAGGAATGCCAGTAACAGGAAAAAGTGGAGAGAAATCGCAAAGGCAGCCACCAAGGACATACCATGACCACGACCACTCTGACAAGAGTGTACAATTGAAACGAAATTACAAAGCTATTTTTGAGGGACTAGAAACCTGACTAAATTCCACCCCGTTCCTTGTTCTGCTACAGCCTGGTACCATTTGCTCCTGCCCCGTAACCTCGGCTGAACGTCGGCCCTCCAGGGCCCTATCTGTGGCAGATATATGGCTCTTTAAGGAGGCTGTGGATACACCGTATGCAAACAATTACAAACTCAAATCTTTCTCTATCAAATGAAACTCATACACAGTAAAACAGTTGCAGATACGAAAACAAAGACCTCAAAAAGACTTGAAGATAGTAACTATGGTTTGGCTACTAATCCCACCATTTGGTTACAAAAAGTAACCAAATGGTAACTCCTCCGTTGGCGAGTGTCCATGGGCGGCGCTGATTGCTTACCATCAGGTAATCCGTCTGCTCGTTTGCCGATCGTTTACATAAAAACAAACTTTTGTCAGTCATATCACGTGAGTTACGATTCAAAAATGGCAAAATGCCCTTTTACAAGTATGCCAGAAAAAAGACGTATGTAAAACGGAATATAACTTTCTATTATAGAATATATCTCAAACGATTCTATTTGCTGGAAATCGTGATATCGTATCGAATGCATCGATATGAATTCGAGGAATTTCGACATCTCGTCTGAAGTCTATTGCAGTCAGCCTTTTAGTAGAAACGTAGAGAATGTTTCCACAGAATATTTACCTTCGTTCGAGTAATATTTGTAAAGTTTAACATCGTTGCTTTCACAGACTTTGTGTTTGGTTAAGAATATCGATATTTGTTCTACCATCGGGCGGTCGTAAAATGGAACGACGAATTTCTTATTCAGTGGCTGTTATAGTTTTATGGATGAATAAGAAGAACTGCTTTTGTTTAGACACCCTTTGAGTTCAGATTTTGTTTCTTGATTCAAAGTAATATGCTCTAATTATATTTAATTATTTTACATACAAGATTTTTTTACATCCCAGGTGTGAATAGATGCGTGCACTAAATTTCACCAGTTAAGTCGTAAACTTACTTATTTAACACGTTAAACGCCATGGGGGTCACCAGTGACCTTCCATAGCGAAGGATTTGCCTTCAACAGTTTTCTGTCAGCAGTCAAAGAATTAACACGAAAAAGTAATTATTTAAATACATTGGTAGGCTTGCCGTTTCGACCTGGTTGCACAGGTCGTGGTAGCAAGCAGAAGAGTTTTTCTTGTTAATACCCGCGTATTTATATATTGAATACTAGCCTAATTTTCTCCACTAATCAAAGAATGTTATTTTTCATAAACACGTTCCTCTTCAATCACTCTACTAAAAAAGACTGCATCATAATCCGTTGTCTAGTTTTAAAGAATTAAATACATACACATGGGATATAGGGACAGAAAAAGCGACTTTGTTTTATACTATGTAAGAAAAAGAAAGAGAAAGAAATAAAAAAAGAAAGAAAAACCATTATTTTTTGCGCAAATCACACATAATCTTAACAACTACAACAAACACTGATACCTATATAAATATAGAAGGAAAAATTAAAGAAAAACTGTGAAATAAAAAACTTAAAATACTAGGGCTCAAATCAAATCATGTATATAGTCTATATATTATATATGTATAGAGTCTTAGACCATAGCGTGATGTTTTTTAGCCTAACCTATCCAGCCAGTAATAATAGAATAGAAGTCAAAATCAAACAATTAAAATCAAAACCAGTAGTTCCTAAGATACATGCGTCCAAGGAAACAGCCAACCTTTTCAACTTTATAATAGTTGTGTTAGTAAAGATACGAACAGACCGAATCGTTTAAAAAGTGTGTGGTGTAATATGTATAAATACCTACATTTGCTTAAATCGACAACAAATATAAATATTGCCTACAAATCTAGCCGAAAATCCCATTTCTATTAGGTCAAACAAAGATATTCGTTGAAAACAAAGGCATTCAATATAAAGTAAGGCGAGGCCATTATCCAGAAGTAAAATGGCTGCCCTAATATATCTATTTGGCTGACCCATTACCATATGTTAGGAAGAAACTAACTTATTGCGATGTCTCTAGAAAATAATATAGTGTAGGTAGAATTTGACATTTATTCTACTTTTTTACATTGTTTTATTCTTGTTAGTAAAAGGTTTTGTTTTGTTTTTGTTAAATTGTTTTTATTTAGCCACGGGTCACCTGATAGTTAGTAATCGTCGACGCCCACAGACAACCGCAACATCAGAGGAGCTACACATGTTTTATTGGTGTTTTGTGATTTGAGGATTTAGGTATTGTGAGTTTGGGGATTGGGGGAAGAGAAGGCCTTTGTTAACCTCACACACTCGGTGTAATACCAAGTAGTATCAAGTATTGTTTCATACAAGTTTTGTTTTGTGTCTCTGTGTGTTGTATCACTGAAAACCGTAAGAGAGTAGTAAGTAAAATACAGAATTTAAAGCTGTGCATAGTTACACAAGCAGGCTGTTCAATTCATATCATCAGCCTATAAGTGTCCACTGCTCAGCAAAGGCTTCTTCTCACACGGAGAAGGTTTGATCATTAATCACCTTGCTTGCTCAAGGCGGATTGGTGATTTCAAACTTATAATTAGAAGTTATAAGTTTAGATTTCCTCACGATAATTTCCTTCATCGTCTGTTAGTGGTGTCTAAATAATAATAGAAAGTACATCAGAAAATGTCACAGTGGTACTTGTTAGTTTCAAACCCGCATCCTTATGTATGAGAAGCGGGCCCCTCAACTACGGAGCCACGCATAGGCTGTTTAATTATATAAATTCACTAGCTACTCTCTCGCGGTTTCACCCGCTGCTCGGGTCCGTTTAATCGTAGCGTGATGTTTTATAGCCTATAGTACTTAGGAACATTGTAGCTATCTATCAGTGAAAGAATTTTGGCAATCTGACCAGCGGTTCCAAAGATTACCCCCTACATACAAACTTACAAATTTTACCACTTTATAATATTACATAGTATAGATATACATATATCAAAGGTCATGTGTTGTGGCTACTAGCTTTTAGAAAATTATCCGCAAACATTATCCGTGTTTAGCAAGCACACTCTGAATACACCGTTATTAAATTAATAAGCAATTAGCGTAATGGAATTAGTATTTACTTAGTTACTTGGTTACATTACATTATGTAATTAAATTTTGTAATCTTCTAGGGAACAATGCACATTTTAAACAAATACTTGAGAGTCCTTTCTGGAGTTGCCATTTTGCCGTTTTTTTATAGTAGGGGTCGGATAACGCGCCGGGGTTGCGGGTTAAGCGCTATGAATCACCGCGTCCTCGGCCCAGAGCCGAGAGCCGAACAGGGGGGTTTTTAGTCAGTAAGAGTCTGACACTTTCTCTCGCCTAACCCTGGGCGGGAGAAGTCATTTGATGGTTTTACCCTGACAAAAAAAGGGAGTCGGCAAACGAGGATGGTAATCAACCAGCGCCGCTTATGGCCATATAAAGAAGTTAGAATTGAATTCTCGGTTTTGAGGATTAGGGAAAGGAGGAGGGGTTGGGCCTCGGTAACGAAATTTGCTTCGCCTAACGTATTTTGCCCCCATGGCGTTCAGTGTTCAGTTCAGTCTACCTCGCATTGTAAGGCTTGCACACACAACCCCCAATGGACATCTGATGGGCCTGATCTGTGTTTTTGAATAAATAGTCAGTAGGTATTCACAGACATAGTTGATAGATACGCTCCAGGCCGAAGCGGAAGCAATAGCAGGAATAGGGTGGTTTTCAGTTAGTAAAAGAAGTGATTTGATGATTTTCCCCCTACAAAAAAGACTCATATGTCCCAAAGTAACACAACTTTGCACGAAAATATTTACCTACTTGATCGCAAGCTGATGTAAAAGCCAATATAAAGTTTATGGATGTATGTAAAGCCACCTTTAAGTACTAAAATCAGATAAACAGTTGTTATCAGTTCGGCTTCGTGGAAATACAAGAGCTGCGGGGGTTAAGGATTATCTCCATCGAACGGCGGCAGCGATGCGATGCGATGAAACGCGTTTGGCTTCGCACGTGTACATTGGCGACATTATATTTCTTCACAATTTATTGTATGTTATTTTACATAAAAACATTCGTCTTCAAACACTCCATCTATTAAAAATACTTACCAAAATCCGATAGGACAAGGACAGAGATAGCGACTTTGTTTTATACTAGTCAGAATGTTTGTATAAGACAGTGACAGCAACAATTTTATTCCTCAGAAAATAACATTTATCGGACTACCGAAAAATCAGCCCTTAATCCACGATCGGCTTATATTTATTTTATTTTATTTATACATATCTCAATAAACACATACAAAAAAAACCGACTATGTTACATCCAATAGGAGAATACTGTGATTACAATGTGCGGTCTTATCACACAAGGCGATTTCCCCCAGACAATCTTTGGATGGAAATTCATTAGTGGTAACTTATAAACAAATGAAATTTTCTGTTAGCCATTTTCAATCGTATCAAGGTCTAAAAATGTACATACGTTTCACAATTAACAGTGAACGAAAAAAAATATTGATGACATGTTTAACTTAACTAATTCCTTTGACTTAACTAATGTTAAAAGTACCTAGTGGCTTTATAAACGCGTTTTACGATAAACGTAGCTTCGCATAACTCAGTGTGAAGCAGTCTTTAGTGTACCAACTGTTTTGACGCATAGTAAAGGGATTTGCGGCTTCCCGAGCTGATTGCAGGCTTTGTTTCCCCTTTGTAAACTAAATTAGGGATTATAACTGTCCAATCATATTTTATTTCAAACTTATTTTTAGATTACCATTTCACTGATAATTGAATTTTCTTTCAAAGTACAGAAACTTCTTTAATATTTAATCTGAGTGACTGTTTCTTTAGAATTGAAGTTATAGGTACCTAATTACTTAATTGGAGTTAACGTATTTAACCTTTTATATATTTATTTTATTTTATTTAGCGTAGTAGTAGTAGTAGTGTAGCGATCAGTATTTTTATGTTTAATGTGGGAGAGCCATTCTTCGTCAATTGGGTCGCCTCGGCCGGGGTAACATTATACTACAACCTCACAGAATACCGGTAAAAGAACAATTAAATTGTGTTTCGCCATGTGAGTGAGATTATTGTAGGCCTAATCCTTAATTTTTCCTATTCTCAATCCTCAAATCTTCTATCCTCATAAACGTAATAACCCAAAATGCAGGCAACGCTTTTCGCTAATGCCTTTAGTTTTGCTAGTATCAGTGGGCAGAACCTATCGCTTACCATCAGGTAATGCGGCTACGCGTTTGTTGACCTATCCCACAAAAAATATGGGTATGTCCGAAGTTGTCTTACCTTCTAGACCTTAATCTAATTTTTCCGGGTCGTCATTCTTCCCATTGCGATCCAATATAAATCTTAAATATGTGAAAGAACATCTTCAAACTCCTATAAAACAACGCTTATTCTTCGCGAAGAAATAGAATCCAATTTAAATGTTTGAATTTGGAACTATTCAAATAACAGTTTATCGCTGGAGTTTAATGAGTAAAATTGTCTTTGTCTATAGTTTCTTTGTGTGATTATTAAGTGCAAAGAGGTTCGTTGTTGGAGTTTAAGTTTTCTTCGGTTTAACGAGTTTTGTTCCTATATTTGAATATCTTTATTATTATTATAAAAGGACTATACATATATATACATATTTAATACGTATATATATGTATAGTATTAGTCTCAATTATTCGCTTTCTTCGATTTTTTTGTTTCTTGCTTTAATTAACCTATTAGCTTTGCTTTGAGTTTCAACTTTTATTTATTTAGTGGTATTTATCTTTAACATTCTTGTAGATAAACTTATTAGGGATGAAAATGTTTTGTCTTTCGTTTAAGAGTTGCTGACTGAGACGATGTAATAAGAATAAATTAAACAATAGTCAACGTTCTTAAAACTAAGTATGCTATATTGCTTTAGAGATATTTACTAAGCGCCTTTTGCTGTTTGCAATAGTTTTATCAGATGATATGAAAATTTATTATGTCAGCGCAAGATATTAAATATACAACGTAATATCACAAATACTGAACATAGTTCAAGAAATAGAGAGTAAAGTTCCCTAAAATCATAAAAAGGAGCATCTTCTTATCAGGCGAAGTGATCATGCCTGGAGGGCTACTGTCCAACAGTAGTACGTTGGTATTTTCTATCCGTATTTACGCGCGCAAACTTCAATTGCGCGACGCAGGATTTGTGACGTCATTATTTGATTTTTGTCGGAGATCATCTATGTTTGTCGTCACAAAAGATACATAGATATACAAGTTGATGAAGGTATAATAACTATGTAGTTTTAAGTGTGCGAGAGCCATGTTTTGGCACAATGGGCCGGCTCGACCTGAGTGATACGACATACCACGGTCTCACAGAAAACCCGTGTTAAGCAATACTAACGTTGAGTTTCGCCGTATGAGTCAGTTCCTATCATCAATCCTCAAATCCCTTATAACTCACAAGAGGGCGGTCGCACTTGTAGTAACTCCTTAGGTGCTACAAGTATCCATGAGCGGCGCTGATTGCTTACAATCTGGTAATCCGTCAGCTCGTTGGCCAACTAATGTCATAAAAAAATTTAGGCAGTATACTAACTATACATTGTGTTCTGCAGTTTCTTCCCATCTTAAACCCATGGGACCAATTGCGTATTGCTAATTAAAGATTTTTTGTTCAACAGGTATAAGAATGTTGGACCAGCCCTACATGACGGATTTGATCGAAGCCAACTCTATGGGGCATGAGCCCCATAAGATTCATATCTACAGCGCTTCTTGGGGGCCTACGGATGATGGCAGGACGGTTGATGGACCCCGTAACGCCACAATGAGGGCTATAGTACGAGGTGTTAATGAGGTAAGACTTTTTAATTTATACTAGCTACTGCCGCGCAGTTTCACTCGTGGCTCGACTCCTGTTGGATGAATCAGTGACATTGTATCTATCTATCATTGAAAGAATGTTGGAAATCCAATCGGCAGTACCAAAGACTACTCGCCATATACAAACTTACGAATTTTACCTCTTTATAATATTAGTATGCAATTATACATATATACTAGCGACTAACCCTGGCTTCGCAGGGGTACAATGCAGACACTAAAATTCTCTTTAATTTAACGGATGTATCTATATAAACCTTCCTCTTCGATCACTTTATCGATTATAAAAAAAACCGCATCAAAGTTGTATAGCTTTAAAGATTTAAGTCTACATATTCATACAGGGATAGCTCCCGAAAATTCCACTAAGTACCTATTTCCAAATGGAATATTCCAGAACCCCTGCTCGATTCCGGTCGTTGATAAGTTGTTGGAAATTCTGCACTGACATAATCTGATAAGCCGGAAATAGAAGCTATCCGTATGTGAATATATTTTAGCATACCTATCACCGGTCAGCACTTGAAATAGAAAACGGTTACACGTGTGCCGAGGGTGAACTGAGACGATTTTTTAAATCGGAATTTATAAATATCGGAACAGTGAAAGATTTGTACATGTGTGTTAGACTTACCAGTAAAAATATCGAACACTTTTATAAGAAACTTTTCGGTGATATCCACCGGAAAATGTAAATACTAAAATTTCTTAACGTGTAATTAATTTACTTTAGGAACAATATAATGATAAAGATTTATTGTTAAACCGTTTTAAACATGTAAAAGGCACATTTCGATATTGTTATTATTTTTTTATTATTATATTGTCTTCTTTTTTTTATTTTATAGTTTGGTGCATCGCCATTTTTAGTTTTATCCTTATTTTTTAATTTTTCATACACCGATGCAAACAGCAGTGCATATCGCATTCTCTTTCTAAATAATTCATATTAATTTTCAATTAGGTACAGTGCCAGCATATAAAATAGTATGTAGCAATGGCTTCTCGTCAGTAATAACAAGAAAAAAACATATAGTGTTTTCTTTCTAAATTAAAACATTACTTTTTATATAGTGTTATTTGTAACACAGAATAAAACAAATGACGACATCATGGCGTCACACCAAAAATAACAAGGATAGATATATACCATCTTCTTTTTCTAAACGTAAACATACGAGCTATTTTATATAAACCTATTTTCAAACGGCTCTAGGTCGGAATTCAAAAAAAGGTCTCCAATTTATTTATATTCTGTTTCTTTATTTTGTTACACCAAATTAAATTGCGTGTGTACATATATATTCTATTTTCAAACTGAATATCAAAAGAAACAATTTTACGATCGACGACCACAAAAATAAAATACTGAAGTGGAGGTCTCCACTTCAGTATTTTATTTTTGTGGTTTCAATTTTCATATAGAAGGGTCAGTAGTCAAAATTATCAATCCATGAAAATCTTTTCGATTTTCCAGACCAATAAAGGATTCTTCTTTTTATAAAGATGTGACCTATACAGGTATCTTCTAAGCGACTGGCTTCTGCCTGCGGTTGATAAAGCCTATGTGTTAATCCAGGAACAACCCAAATTGGTCCAGCAGTTTTGAGTGAAAGAATAATACACTCAAAAACTTTCACAATCATTATATAGTAAGTAATTTATTGTATAGTAGGAATTTACGATTTTATCAAATCTCTATGCATAATATATAGAATAAAGAAAAGATGGATGTCTCTTTCATGTCAACATTTCTGGATTTATCTGAATGAAACCTGGCCTAGAGATAGTAATACTTAGATTGCTTTTAAACCCTTTTTTTATGCGGAAACAAATTTAAAAAAATTCTTCCACCACCTTGGTTGGCGAGAGGTAGTGTCAGATTTTTACGGAATAAGAAGCACCCCGTTCCTTCTCCAACGTCTCCCTATCCATGGTGATCTAATAGCTCTATAAGGTGAGCGCGCCGCGTGCTCGATTCTGGTCAGACTCGAGCTTATGTATGATGGTCAGAGATTATCGCGCGATAGCCCCGACGCCTGGAATGTTTTCAGCGACTTTTAAGACGTGGGTCCTTCCCCCACGCGCTTCACTACTTTTTAAACTATGAGCGAAACTCCTAGGACTATCTAGTATATTAATATCGTTTTCTCTAGATCACATTTATATCACGCTATAAAATAGTTTAAATAGCCCCATTAAATATTAAGTAGCAGTTTTATATATTTACTTGGTATATAAAACTATATCGCACACATCGCACATGTTTACGATAACCGCCATTATTATATTTTATGTTTTCAATCAGTTACTACTGCGGTAGTTTTATTCGAGTTTTGTAGGAACATTTCATAAAATCAGGATAGTAGGTTGTTTTATGCAAATAGTTCGGTAATATAAATTGTTTTTTATGATAAAAGTTATATAGGTATATTAAACATTAATAGAATAAATATTATGTAGGCAAAGCTTGTTTTCGAAACCTGATCCTTTACTAGGATTTTCTCCTGTGTCGTGGTGCGTTGACACACATGCTAATTCACAGATACATACGTCAAACACACTCCAACCCGGAAAAGTGTGTGTATATACATATATGTAAGAACGGAGTGGTTTTTAATCAGTAAGAGTCTGACAGTCCCTCTTGCCCCACTCCTGAAATGATGTTATCTGATGATTTTTCCCTTTAAAAAGGCACTTGGCATCGTCTTATTAGACAATTAATTAATTGTGAGAAGGTACAATATAAAAATAACAACAACTATTACTTACTCATTTAACTATCTAACGAAGAACTCGACTAGTTTCGAGCCACGCTAGGGGCCCATCGCGTCGCGCTGGCAAATTACGCTCACCGCCTCGTGAGTAACGAATTTAATATAACAATTAACTTAAATGCCTCTAAAGCTTAACTATGGGAGAGCCAAGCTTTGGTACGAACGGGTCGGCTTGACCGGAGTGATACCACGGCCTCACAGAAAACCGGCGTGAATTAACCACAGCATTTTATTTCGCCTTGTGAGTGAAGTTACCGGAGGCCCAAAACCTCGCCCTCTCTCCATCCCTTCCCAAACCTTAAGCCCTTATCCCCAAAAGGCTACCAACGCACTCGTAACTCCTTTGCTGTTGCGGATGTCCATGGGCGGCGCCGATTGCTTACCATCTGGTAATCCGTCTGTTCGTTTATCGACCTATGCCATAAAAAAGAGGATTTCGACAATTTGGGCTCTTAATTATTAAGTTAGAAATCAAAGTTAAAGGTTCAGGTTCAACCTCATAACTCTCAAACATTTAACTTAACCATAATAAACCTAAGTGGCTTAACCTTTACGCAAGTTAAATGCTACTTAATTTCCCCCCGTTGGACGTCATTTCCGCTGAGCTCAAAGCTAAAAAAGAAACGTTTGAAAAAAGAACACGGCGTCTCTTCCGGTGTTTAACGTTTAACTTGAAGGAACTAGCTGAGATTATCAAGTAGGTATCTAGCTTGAGTTTCTTTTTTTATATTGACCACTAGCAGTATATCTCTTATAAAAAAAGTATTTTATAAATGGGATAGAATCACTGGATGGTGATAAGTGCATTGCTTGCCTTTTGCAGGTGTAGTGAAAGTTTTATTAACCCGTGATATGCCAGATATACGCGAGACACAATGTGTTTTCTATTGTGTCTCATATACCGGCAGAGAAGAGGTTAAGTAAAATTAAATTATAGCTCTTAGAAATGTCGTGATGGGCCAAAGTTTAAGGCGCCAGCTTCTTATGCATGACGATGTGGCTTTTTCCGAGCCCTATGTATTTTCTAATTTCATTAAGACACCACAGACACACGGTGAAGGAGAACACCATGAGGAAACCCAGATCTAGATAATTGCTAATTTTAAGTTTGAAATTGCCAATCCCTCTTCTCTCTTTGAAAAGAGGCCTTTGCTTTAGCAGTGAACATATTAGGTTTATGATGTGATTTAAAAATGTATGTTTATACCTAAATGTCTACTACCTACTCCTTTAACATATAAAAGTCATGATGTTTCATTTATCTCAGTAGGTACCAACTGACTCGTAACCATTTTGCAGTTTTATGCATCGTTTTAAATTGCCAATACTCGCTTTTATGTCCTGTCTTTCATAGCTAAACGACCAACCGGTTGCACTATCTCCGGTTTATACGAGCTTTGTAATCGATTCAGAACTCTATTTATCGACGGATAGATGTTATTATAGGTTAATGTTCCGATGCATATATGAGGTAGTGTTATGTAGACATTGGTCGAGAAATATCTATAAAGTTTTTAAGGTTAAAATAATGAAACATAAATTTATATTAGGATAGAAGTATGTATACCACAACCACCCAGCCCAGGGTCAGGCGAGAGAGAGCGTAAGACTCTTACTGACAAAAACCCCGCGTTCCTTCTCCTGTTTAAGACGAGGCCACGGTGCCACGTTGCGCTAACTCCGCAACTCCGCCTGAACATCAGCTCTATGGGGCCCCGTATGTGGTGAACTACCCTTACAGTTGCTGGAGATCATCTCTTTATCCCCGACGCCCGGAGTGTCGCCCACTGCGAGAGCTAGGGTACTCGCAGCTCCCTCAATTGATTCCCTTCTGGTGGTGCGGGTGTCTATGGATGGCGCCGCTTGCTTCCTTGCGTACCATCACGTATGCTGTGTTATACTCGTAGTATATGAACAACCACTTCCCATTTAAACCTCTATACCGAAAGTTACCATTAATCACCACACTTACCATCCATTATTTTTATACCGAAATTTACCATTAACCACTAGACTTACCATCCATATTTTTATACCGAATTATACCATTAACCACCAGACGAACGTAAACAACAAAGCACATTTACGAATACACCGTCAAAAGTAGCTCCAAATTAGTGGTTACCTTTACGTAAAGCCTATCAATCGAGCCCATACGAACCGGATCAATAAACAAAATAAGGGATGAAAAGAGAAATAAATTTACTGTGTGTTATTTCATCGAGAATATTCTCATTTTTATTGAGTATTGTCAATAGCTAAATTACTGGATGGTGTTCAAAGTGCATTTTCCTATAGAGATCAATGTTTCAATTTAAAGTTATCAAATCAAATCTTAATTAACTCATTTTCACCGCGATACAAAACAAAATTTATCATATTCATACACCACATGATATTGAAGACTAGCTTCAGCCCGCGGCTTCTTGCGCGTCGTAGGTATGTTGATAAAAATCCTACTTATGTGTTAAATTTCAACCAAATCGGTCCAACCGTTTTAGCGTACATGTTAACAAGCATACATCCGTACATTTTTACATTTATGATGGGATAGAATTAAAACAAACAAACGGATAAAACAAGCCAACAATGAGCACAATAAACAACGTAACATAATTTCAACCGTATGTACTATAGTAATAAACACTAAAATATATTGTTGCTAGCCCATAAATCTTACGTATTAACATATTGTACACATTCTTAGCGAAATAAAGACTAGCTTTACTTCTGAACTGTAAGTAATATATACTACTAATTCCACGTACATAATGAACGAGGTAAAAAGTTGAAATGTTGTGATAATGTTAACAACGATGCTTAGATAGATATTAGTTAACAATACCTATTTAGACTTCAAGCGCAATATCCGTATGCTAAGGCTTTGTTCGTAATAATTCTATTAATATTATAAATGCGAAAGGAACACTGTCTGTCTTTTATTCACGAGTAAACTTCTGAACCGATTTTAGTATTTCAGACATATGTAGTTTGGAACTCGAGAAAGGACATAGGATATATTTTTATACCAATCTGCAGGAAGTCACTATTCCACGCGAACGGAGTCGCGGGCTAAAGCTAGTTATAGATAAAAGGACAGAAGGGCAAAATATGACATATACAAATAAATATGACAGAAGGACATAATAAGGGAGGGGGGAGGTTGCCCCTTTCCTTTTACCACAGAAGGGTAGGGTACCACTAACCCAGTGGTTGGCGACATAGTCGTCAATAATATGAAATGCATGCCTAACTATAAACAATATAAATACTACAATACAAATACTTATTGGCTTTGAAAAGGGACTGTTATATGTTAGATTATTAATATTACATACGTTACAAAGTGATTTTTTTAATCTATTTATGATTCAAGGCTCTCCTTGACTGGTTTTAGTGTTTCTCTGGTTTTAGTAATGCACTCGGTAACTTGGACAATCGCCTCTTTCTAAACATGGACGTGTAGTATCGGCAGCTACAATAACATCTTTCGGTTGGTGGTAAAAATTACAAATTTTATTCCTCTGAATTCAAACTGGATTGTTTCTAAGAAATAATAAAAACTATTTTACGTGAATACTTTGTTAAACTAACGAACTGAAACTTCAAACTTTAATTAAGTGTAGGTACTTACTTATACTTACATTATTAAGTATTTTAATTACTTCGTGGTAAGTTTAGTGTTCGTAAGAATTCATTATTCTATAATTTTGGAATTAACTTAAATCATAATACTTTGAGATATTTTTTTTCATCAGTACTAGCGGTTCATTTGTTATTCCAAACAATAATTTATACAGAAATCCAGTCATTTGATAGAATAACATTATAGGGAACTCTTATCTTCCCTATAATCGACTATGGTGATGTTTGCTACTTAGACCTGAATGCAGATCTGCTCAATAAAATTGACCGGCTTCTCAATAATTGCATTCGATTCGTCTTTAATCTCCGCAAGTACGATCATGTGTCAGCGTATCGAACGCAACTAAAATGGCTACCGATAAGACAGCGACGTGAGATGAGGGCATTAACTACTCTTTTTTCTATTCTCCATACACCCTCTTCACCTTCCTATCTAACTTCACACTTTCAGTATGTTTGTTCGCAACACAACAAAAATCTCCGTTCTTCTAATAATCGCCTTCTGCACTGCCCTGCCCACCGTTCAGATACTATGCACTCTTCCTTTTTCGTTAAACCCATTCTTCTCTGGAATGAGCTACCTTTGGAGGTCAGGATGGTAGATAGTAGGAACGCTTTCAAATTGAAACTGCGAGATCACATTCGGAAGAAATTGGCGGATTCTCCACAATAGTTTACTATCGACACTTTTTTCCCGTGGAATATGATAATATGTATTGTATAATATCATGTATACGTATAGTCTGTGCTATATATATATATAACATATTTATTGTATTAATATAATGTATATGTATACATATATTTATATTTATTGATATATGTATGAGCAATAATTTTGTAGCATGTGTTTTTTTTTTCCTTGTTTTTATCAAGAAGATGCACCTACCACTCCTATTTCTCCTCCACCCAAAGGTAGACTGGCAGAGAACGCCTAAGGCGTTAAGTCCGCCATTGTACGTTGTGCAAGAAGTGTAAAATAAATAAATAAATAACAATATTTTTTAGTAAGAATCACTACGTAGTACTAACAAAGTCGCTGTCTTTGTCCCTATGTAAGCTTAAATCTTTAAAACTACTCAACGGATTTCGATGCGGTTTTTTAATAGATATAGTGATTAAAGAGGAAGATTTACAAACATGTTTTATGACATACTTACATAATATGGAGGGGAAATTTTGTATCACCATTGTATATGAAATTGAGGCGGTCGCTAGTTATTAATATACTAAGAAATATGTTGAAAATTTGATGATCTCGTGTTAAATCGTGATATTTTTATCCTGCCAGGGTCGTAACGGCTTGGGGAACATCTACGTGTGGGCGAGTGGAGATGGCGGTGAAGACGATGACTGCAACTGTGATGGTTATGCTGCTTCCATGTGGACTGTATCCATCAACAGGTTGGTTGACATCCACTTAAAATTATTACAACTTACAGTAAACTATGCAAAAATTAATATTTTAGAATCTATTAATCAAGAGGCAAAGAAGCAGATGAAACATCTTATGGGAAGCAATCGCCGCCATTCATTAAAGAGTATCCAAAATTTTGTGTTCACTCACTCGACGAATCACAAACGGTTTTCTGTCTCTCTGGTCGAACTGATCCTTTTGTTCCAAAGCAATATTCTGCCATACTAAAGAATTAAGAATTTTGAGAGAGAGGAGACGATAACAAGGGAGAATACATAACTTTACTTGTACCATGCCAGTTTTCTGTGCCATATCATCAGACCCGCTATACGTCGGTGATATGATCTTCCGGCGGCGGTATTCCCGAACCGATATGACCTTCAAGCCTTCAAGAAACGAGCATATTCCTTCTAAAAAGGCCGGCAACGCACCTGTGACTCCTCTGGTGTTGCGGATGTCCATGGGCGGCGCCGATCGCTTACCATCAGGTGATCCGTCTGCTAGTTTGCCGCCTATTCCATAAAAAAAAACGTACCGAAGCATAGCTCTCACATGGATCATTGGATCACATATAAGTTTATAAAAGGCTAGCATTTTCCACAATTTCTGTACGTTTAATTATGTACTTGTTGGCGTTTCTTAATTAAGTTTTCAACTAGAGTTGCAAGAACGTCGTGTGTTTAGTTAAAAAGTACTAAGTTACAAAGTAACCGTCACTATTCCCGACAGCAGCCATTTGTCAACTTGCTCCAGTTTAGAAAAAGTTATTTAAGTACACTTTGTTTTTTGGTTTCTTATCCGTTTTCTTATACGAGTACATAACTACTTGCGTAACGTGAGATTATTTTTATATTAAACTTGGAAAATAATTTGTTTCTATACTATAATATGTTAATAGAAACCTATGAAACTGGTAATGTATAAAACATTACCAATTTCATATTCTTTGAATTGATTTATTTTTAAATCGTCTTGGATTTGTAATTGTTATTATTAATATACCTATAAAAAGATATTCTTTGTGTTTTTCTGCTATATCCCTGCTCTTATCAGTAGTTATATCAGGTTTTTTTTTAACTCAAATAAGGTTTATTTATTAATTATACTACTTATGCAGTTTTGATGACATACAGACTTACAATTAATAATAAATAGGATGTCTATTTTTGTTTCAATTACTATCACGAGGATTTAGTCTTCAAGAATAAGCTTTCTTCGTTTCCTAAATGAATACTATTAAACCAAGAAATCGGTTTTTTTTATGAAATGGTCGTAGGTACACGGCATTAATATTGCTTGATCTATTATATTCAAATGCATAGTTATAAGGTTAGATATTTCAAACGAAAAAAAAAAATTTTACTGTGATAATACAGGTAAGAAAACTCAAAGAAACGCGAATAAAAATGTAATTTCTGGAAAACGAATATAATACTGTACTAATGTACTATACTCGTATATTAGAAAGTATACTTATATTTATATAAGTTATATAGTATTATTAGAAAGTAAACTTATAATTATTTCTTGAAATTTGTCTACAAACATTCGAATATTGAGAATAGGTATCGTTAAATTGTGTTAAATTTATTTTTTATATGTTACTAAATCAATCGCCTAATTCACAGACCCCGTTTTTATTTGACACTTTTTTCAAAATGTTAATATCAGTCCTAAAGTATTTTCGTAAATTATATATTAAAATAACTAAATGAGTATTCAACCTAACTACCAAAGTTGCAACCATTTTAGAAGATGTTTACGTTTGAAAAATCTACAATTTTTGCTTGTCATTCCCGGTCTTTATGACACTATTTTTAAAAAGCTGCTTTTGGCATTGATAAAGTGGCTTTTAGGGAGCCATTTATTTTATATACAGACTTATCTTTTGAACTTAACTTATAAAATGAACACTTGTGCTGTTATAAATAAGTTTATCTTTAGGTAACCAAAGAATAAAACGACGAACCAAGCGTTGCTTCACGCCGGTTTAAGACCGTGGTAACATTTTGATCGAACTGGCCCATATGGCTCTCCCATCTACATAGCAAAGCTTTTATATGGTTTAGTTCGGCAAACGACCAGACGGATTACTTGATAGTAATAATCAGCGAAGCCCGCGCGATACCCGCAACACCAATGGAATTACGAGTGCGTTGCCGGCGTTTTAGGGAAAAGGTTATCGGATATTTAAGGATTAGAAGGAGTGGGGGGAGGGGAATGGATTGGTCCTTCAGTAAACTCACACCGCGAAACACAACGTTGTGGTTATTTCCCGCCGGTTTTCTGTGAGGCCGTGGTACGGCCGAACCGACCCATTCGTGCCAAAGCTTGGCTCTCCCACTCTACATATTTTAGTTGTTCTAATACCTACATCAAAACTATCCAAACTTTATTTAAAATTTCCAGTGCCATAAACGACGGTCAGAACGCTCATTATGACGAATCCTGTTCATCAACGCTGGCAAGTACATTCAGTAATGGCGCCCGAGATCCCAGCACTGGGGTGGCCACTACCGACCTCTATGGAAAATGTACTGCAACTCACTCAGGAACATCAGCTGCCGCGCCTGAAGCTGCCGGCGTTTTTGCTCTCGCCTTGCATGCCAAGTAAGTTCAATATTGAAGTTTAGTCTGCTTAGTATAGAGTTTATAATTCAATTTCTATATTGATTTCTCTTTCTTCTTTATCTTTTTTTGCATTTAGAATAGTGGCGACTGCCCAAAATATTATATTTTATGTCATACGATGTGATTGTTGGTTATTTTGTGAATAAAAAAATTTAAGGTAAATTATTCCTATATTTTCGAGTTACCTAACTATTAAAAGTCTTATTATTAGAAAGTAAACTTAGAACAAACAAAAACTAAGTAAACATTATTTCACATTGTCTGATCAAGTTTTTGTAAAGTTTTGTTAAGTTTAAATATTGATTTGATTTGATACATTTGTTGACGCTAGTATAATTTTCTGATGAATTCTCACTTCACAATGAAATAAACCTGCAAAAATGTTTGTTTCACTTTTACTTTTGTCTCAAACGCCTCGTTTTGTTTACAGTCCCAGCTTAACGTGGCGAGACATCCAACACTTGACTGTATTGACATCGAAACGGAACTCTCTCTATGATGCCAAGGTAAGCATTCTATCATTATCTATCTGCCCGATTCCGTCCACAGCTGAAGATAGGTCTGCCGGTGACTGCATGGTTGGCGTAGAGGCTGGTAAACTAGCTGCTGTGCAACATGTCAGGGGTTCGATTCCCGCACAAACAACACTTTGTGTGATCCACGGATTGTTGTTTTGGGTCTGGGTGGCTTGTATATGTGAATTTATATAATTTTGTAAGGCTCGAGCAAGACAAGTGTATGTTGTAGAATAAGAAACCGAATACAAGAGTCCGCTCTTACGATTTTATTCCGCGGCATAAAAATCTGGCGCCGAATTATATTGCGCGCTTATTGTTAATTGGTAAAAAAATAAGCAAAATACCTGCTACAATTTCGCACCAGATGAATTCACCTTCTATACTTAATAGAAGGCTGATAATACGCTATTATCGCTGCGTAAAACACCAGAAAAATTACGAAAGCCTTGTCTCAAAAAAGGCCTTTAGGTAATATAGCATAACCTATATTTAAGCGTATTTTTAATTAAAGGGCCGTTTCCACTGGACTATGAACGGCGTAGGTCTAGAGTTCAACCACCTCTTTGGGTTTGGCGTTTTGGACGCGGGCGCCATGACAGCGCTAGCTGCCAACTGGCGATCAGTGCCACCACGATACCATTGCGAAGCTGGATCTGTGAATACACATACGTAAGTATAATTGCTTTCCTTGCATGTGGTACATTTTTTATGAATGAAGATTGAGTCGAGAGGGACTTTTTTTCAGACTCTTATTGGAGCTCCTCTCTTCCCCCCCCCCCCCCCCCCCCCCCCCATTCTTTGTAGTACTCTAGGCGAGGCCACGATACACTATTCCTTGCCCCGCAATCCAAATGAATGGTAGTATTAAATATTTTTGATCCAATTAAGGGACACTAAACGGAGACATTCTTTGATATACCAGAGCCTTTCAAAAGACCATCTTTAATCTGTTTACCAAGTTTGGTGATTGTGTCATAATCTTTTAGGAGATCTGGAGACACAAAACCCAGATAAGGGCTATGCTATATAATTATTATGCTGATGAATATAGGGATGATGATGAAGATCATGAAACTGATATTATTATACATATTTGCATATAAGTACGGAAAAAAATGTGTTAGAACAATTGCATCTAGCGAAGTCTTTACAAAAGAAGCCATATTACGGTCTAAGCCGACAGTATTGGCGCTTAAGTTAAGTGCATTGTGGATACTTGTATCGTTTAGTCTTTGAATAATAGTTTTGAGTTACAAATAAGTAGTAAAATAAAAAAGGGCCATGTACAGTCGACCGCACATCACTAATCTGCGGTGGGCCGTATCTAATTATAAATATATAAAAATAATAAATCAATATGAATATGAATATGAATAATTAGAAGATTCAAAATGACAACTAAAATCTTTAAATACGTACAGTTTGGGCAGGAGAAGGAAAGGGAGGTTTTTAGTCTTTAAGAGACTAGGACTCCCTCTCGCTTCACTCTGGACGAAGGAAGTCATATGATGGTTATCTGCCCACAAAATACTGAAAAACTGAGAAAACTATAATTTTATATCATGGCCATCATAATATGTTATAGCAAATTCAACCCCAAGTAAACAGTTGTATGTTTTAACAGTAAATACAACACGCAATCATTCAGCCACAAATCTAACCGTCCAGTTTTTCATTCTTGTTTCTTTTTTTTTCAGCGAAATCCCATCAGAAGGTCTTCTGACTTTGAAGATTGAGACGACAGCATGTGCGGGCACTCCAAGCGAGGTGCGCTACTTGGAACACGTGCAGGCCGTGGTCAGCGCCAACGCCAGCAGGCGCGGGGACCTTGAGCTTTTCCTTACCAGCCCCATGGGCACCAGGTGTGGAACCAATGGCATTTCTTTGACGGTGGTTCTAAATTCTCACCACACAGACTTAAGTGTGGAAGAGCCATGTTTCGGCACGAATGGGCCGGCTCGATACTACGGTATCAAAGGAAACCAGCCTAAAACAACCTTAGCGTTGTGTTTCGCAGTGTGAATGAGGTTACTGGAGTTCCAAACCTCCCTCTTCACCCATCCCTTGAATCCCCGAAACCACCTATCCCCATAATAGTGGCAACGCTCTTGCAATTCCTCTGGTATTGAGGATGTCTGTGACGGACGATGCCAATTGTTTACCATCAGGTAATCCGTCTGCTCGATTACTGGCGTATCACGTAAAAAAGAGTAATTATATGTGATATTAAATGATTTATAAAGAGAACTGAATCATCTGCTACTTTCATCTCCGCATTACCTAAAGGTCCATTGGAAGAAAATGCCTAAGACATTAAGTCCAGCTGTACAGATTCTTGTACTTAGTTTAATAAATGAATAAATATTTAATATTATAGTCTCGAGTCAGTTATTTAGTACCCAATTAAATTGTGACTCAGATGATAGCAAAGTTTCCTAGAAAATTATTTTTAATTGCTACTTTTTCGTGTCGTTAACCCATAGTGCAATATATCATTTCTATGACGGGACGACTAACGAGATTGTTTTTTTAAATTGACAGCGTTTTTAATGGTGTTAAAGAACTTTGCCCTTATTAAAGAACTTTATAACTGGCATCGGTAGGAAAAACATACGTTAACAAACATAATCACGAATAAATAATTGAAGTTAAGACAAGTTTGTAATAAACTCTAGCAACTGCAATCATCAATCCTGCTATCCTTATTATTTAAATACTTTTTACACACATGTTTCACAATGGCGGACTTAATTTCTAAGGCATTTTCTACCAGCCTACCTTAGGGTGATACAGAGACAGGTCATAGTAGGTGCAACAACTATTAAAGAGCAAGAGCTCATTCAAAGTTCTTTATGAAAAAAATTACTTCAGATATTCTTAATTCTTGACTTTCGACTTCCAGATCAATGATACTGAGCAGGCGCGCGAATGATGATGACTCCCGTGATGGGTTCACCAAATGGCCGTTCATGACTACACACACTTGGGGAGAATATCCTCAGGGCACCTGGGTTTTGGAAGTAAGTTTTTCACTTATTAATTCTTAACAAAATGCATAGCTACTTATAGTGTTTTTTTGGCTTTTTGATGGCGTCGATAAACATTATTGCCAATGACGTTTTAGAAAACCAATGTTAAGTTTTAGAAGACCACCCAATAGCAATGTTAATATTGCTATTGGGTGGTCTTCTAAAACTTAAGATTTAGAAGTTCAAGTCATAAAATCGGCAAAGGTCACTATTGCAAAAGATAAGCTGCGTATACTTTTGGTGAGGTGACCCTTTTTCGTTAGGGGAAAAATTTGAAATCTCTCGCCCAGGATGAGGCGGGAAAGAGTGTTATACTCTTATGGACTAAAAGCAACCGGGGTTTTAGTCTCGCCTTCGCCTTCTCCTGCTTCAGGCCGAGGCCGCGGTTTCTAATTGCGCTTACCCCGCAACCCCGGCTAAACACCGGGCACGCTACTATAGCAGCGGTAAGACCCCTCTTTACTGTACGTTCGGGTCTGGTTCTAGTCGGGTGACGAGCTACCCTTGCTCGCCTTCCGCAGACCCGCGCTTACATGACCCTGCAGCAATTTTCATATTCTCTTCTCATTCCAGGCTCGTTACAACGGTGGTCCAAACAGCAACGCAGGCGACTGGTCAGGGTACTTCCGAGGCTGGTCCCTGGTACTCCACGGTACTAGGGCACCTCCCTACGCCCAACTCCAGCCCCAAGACCCCCACTCAAAGCTCGCCGTCGTCAAGAAGGCGCACGAAGACAATGCTATCAACTAATATATAGGAATTAAACCAGGTTTTTATCACTAATCAGGGTTTGCTAGTTGAAAGTTTTAGTTTAGAATATATTTTTAAATTTGGTACAAAGTTTGTAGAAAAAATTTATAGATTAATCGTCTTGGAGTTGTCGACGTAGTTTGAGTTTTATTGTAGTATCTATGAGAGTTTATTTACATTTGACAGAACCTTACTAGTGTTCTCTGGCATAGGGTGGATTTTTGGAAGTCATATATATCAATATATTGAACTCAACAAATGGCTTCAAACTAAACTGTCATATAGAAAGAAAGAGTTCCTTTAAGATCTCTATTTAAAAACTTCTCTGCCACACTCTGTTTGATATTCAAAAAGACCGCGAAGGTAACGATTAAATACATTTATTAGTGATCGGATATAGAAAATAACTAATTATTTCCAGCCGATGACCTAAAATTCATATGCAAGCAACTGATCAGTGAAGAAAACTTGGATGCAAAAAAAGTAGGTACAACATTTATACTGCAAAGCATTAATGCAACTTAGCTTTTTTAAAAATAAAATCTTTTAAACTTAAAACACAACAAAATTACAGATTGATTAAATATTTAATGGCTTTGTAATAAATGTTGTGCCAACAAAAAAACTCGAGCGTCTGTTAAAACTTATGTATTTTTGTACATAACTTTCACAGAAGCAAAAAATAATTGTTTTTATTTTAATTAAGTATTTATTTTTCTTCGATAATTTATTTTTATTGGACGGTAACTGCGTTATTATTTTTAAAATATTTATATTGCTTAAAATCATTTTATTGCTTGTAATTGTACCTATATCTTATTTGTTAATCATAAATAAATTTATGGACTGTTACCGTTTACTACTATTTATTACATAAAAAAGTTGCAATTTTTATTCAAATTATTTGTTTAAAAAGGGAATTGATAGGTTGGATTAATTCCTAATAAATATTATGATTTAATTCTATTTTTCACTATCTGAACTTACTATACCTAACTGAAATATGTAAATTGTTTTTCTCTATTTTCAAACCATAAAATACTTCATGTTTGATTAATTTTGAAAATTGTTCTAGTCATTTTGTTAAACTTTTAATATTGTTGATAGTTAAAATATTATATTATTTTTATAACATAAGGTCGTAAGACCCAGTTTCATTAGAAAAATGAAATATGATTTTTTTGACATTAAAGATTGGAATGGCGTTATTTTTATAATAAATTTCGCAGTAGATTGTAGAAAATATTTATTTTCTATGAATTTTGTTCATCTTCTTTGTAAATCTAGAACTTACATACTGACGGACATATCAGGTAACGTCATAATACCGTACATTTGACACAAAGTATCATCAATTTAGTTTCATAAAATTAGAAGTTGAACAAGATTTATTATAGAATAGATACATTTTTATTCAGCATTTAAATAAATTGAATTTATTGTAACCAAATTTAATTTGTCATAAATATTTTTATTTTTTTGTAGTTAACGTAGCAAATTTATTTATTTCAAATTAATATGTTTGTATTTTTTTATTAAAGTCAAATGGCCTTTATTTAACCCAGCTAAATAAAGTTCATTTGAATAATTTTGCGTTAAATAATAATGCGTGTCGAAAGGCACACATGTTAGAGTATTTACAAAGAAATATATTAGAAGATTATCGTTATCAAATAAGATTATAATAAAGCTATTTATATAACGACATGGTTATAAATACTTCCTTTGGGGGCCCACAAACACTGAAAAGTAAATCAGCCTCTTTGCATCTATTTTCTTAAAGAATAAAATTTATTATTAAAATAAAAGTTTATAGCATTTTCACTTCCATATTAACCAAGTAACATTATGTATTTACATTTATGGGCATAACCGTAGGATTAATACAAAATCGTTAGGATATTGGTTAAGAAATTACAAAAAAAAACATATAAAGAAAAATATATTATGTACTACTATTATAGAAAATATAATGTGATTTGGTGTTGTATTTGAATTAAATGATGTTTTTGTAATTGCTACTCCTTTCCCTTTTATAGTTTTTATACGAGGTTTTTCGGCAGTATTTTTCTTATATTTGAAAGCAGTGTAGTGTAGCAACAAAAAAAGAAGAAAATTGTTTCCATAGTCTTTGTTTTGATACGAACATTCCGTTTGATTACAATAATGAAATAAACAGTCCGTGACAGCCCTCTACTGGGTAATAAAAGTTACAAATGAGAGCATCCTTCATTTCCACAGATAAGGATTGCAGTTTAGAAAGTTCAGCTAGGTTTATTAAATACTACTTAGTGTTTGAAAAGCAGTGTCAGACTCATACTGACAGACAAAACCATCCTTTTTCTATTTCTCAATTCTGGCTTTTTTATTTTTGGTGGGGGGGGGGAGATCTTTAAATATCTTCTCTCGCCCAGGGTAAGGTAGAGGGAGGGTCAGACTCTTACTAACTAAAAATCCCCGTGCCATCCGCCACTGCAGGCCGAGGTCGCAGCACCTTTATGCACTACACTTAAACTTACTTACATACTACCACTTATTCGTCAAAACATGGAAAAATAAAACAATGGAATCATTTTAACATTTATTTTTCATTAACAAATGTATCGGGCAGTTTGTTTATTTTACAAAAGTTATAACTATACACAATGTAATGGAATTAAGTACAAAATCTATTTATTACACTATATACAAATATGGAATTATTATATTTTTGTCTTGATTAGCCGTCTTAGGAAAATCAAAAAGATAAACACGAAAGAGTCAAGGTATTTTAATTAACACTTTATCAAGAAACAACATAGTAACGAACTTTTTACTAAATACAGATTATAAATTTTATAATCTTTTAAAGTACTAGCGACCTGCCTGGCTTTACACGGGTGTAATACTGATACTAAACCTCTCTACTATTTAATGGATTTTCTTATACAAATTAGCTTTCCTCTTCAATCTATCTATCTATTAAAAAATCGCATCAAGATTCGTTGCGTAGTTTTAAAGATTTAAGCGTATATAGGGATACAGGGACAGAGAAAGCGACTTTGTTTTATACTATGCAGTGTAACAGTAGACCCGTTGGTCTAAACAATCTTGATAGAAGGTTATAGAAGACAACAGCTCAATGATTATATGAAAATTCTTAGGTTTGAAGTTACTTACTTTTTCTTTATGTAGGTAATAGGTCGGCAAACGAGCAGACGGATTACCTGATGGTAAGCAATCAGCGCCGCCCATGGATACCCGCAACGGAGGAGTTACGAGTGCTTTGCCAACCTTTATTTGGAGATTTAGGGATTGAGGAGCGATTGGGGGAGGCGAAGGATTGGGCCTCCGGTAACCTCACTCACACGGCGAGACACAACGCTATGGTTGTTTCACGCCGGTTTTCTGTGAGGCCGTGGTATCACTCCGGTCGAGCCGACCCATTCGTGCCGAAGCATGACTCTCCCACACTTAGATATACTGCTTTTATTTTAAACCATAGGTAAATGTGAAATAATTTAAATAAAATAATATAAAGAATTTTAAGGGACAGCTTATCTTTTTACGGGATATCACATCGGGTATTAATTTATGATTAATTTACTGCGAAAAAATTAATTATCCTACTGCATTTAATATTAGGAATCTGGATTATTATTATGACAAATATATTTTTTTTATGTTTAGGTACACAATTTAATTGAATTGTAACGAATTTCATAGCACTTAATTATTAATAACATAATTAATTTCATACATACATTATTTCGTATGATTTAGCTACCTTATTTTATACAAATTTCATTAAATCAAGGTACAGAAGACTTAATATAATATAAAACATAGAAATACGTACAAAATCGTTCGTCACCGTTTCACTTTAATTCACAGTTTATTTTTAGTAAAGTCACATTTTTGTATGGTCCCATGCAAATTTTTTGTTATTTATTTTTTATTTAATTACTTCCACATTACTAGCCATACAATTGTACGGGCTGTTGTTAATCATCTTTTATTTGTATGAGTATTGTATGGTATCTCACAAACACATTCGTAGAGTTCATGTATGTATTTTTTATTTCGTTGATTAGTAAACAGAGATTGGTCCGTTTAGTGTTGTTGTATGGGCTCATACACCCATCTCGTTGTATGGCCTGCCGTTGTGCATGTCTACATCAACGCCGCGCTCGGATATCCCGTTGAGGCCATTCATGTGCCCACGGGAACTTAACTGTCAGAGGTCTGAAAAAAAGGTTAAATTAAGTTATTAATAAAAATGCTAATGTAATGTCACTTTATAACTTACTTGTACTTGTGGCCAATGTGGCCTTAGCCTGCTTTGACATGAAACCTACCTTAGGTTTCAAATAAAGGAAAATGCAAAATAGTTTTAATATTCAGATGGGCCTAGGATTTATTGAACAAAACGGCTTTCTCAATAACTTCACGTAAGTAAGCCGTCGGCGCAACAAATTAAACGAATCTCATGATAGTTTTTTTTTTTATGTAATATCTCTGCAAACGAGCAGACGGATTACCTGATGGTAAGCAATCAGCGCCGCCCATGGACACTCGCAACGGAGGAGTTACCAGTGCGTTGCCGACCTTATAGGGATTAGGGATTTGGAGATTTAGGGATTGAGGAGGGATTGGGGAAGGGGAAGGGGTTAAAACATAGAAGATAATAATTCATATGTATGTATGGAAATATAAAGGAACAATTGCCCTAAACTAGTATTTTCTTCTGTGTGTGAACATGAATACAATATGACATTGACATCACACCTAGACCCGAAACAACATTTGTGGTTCGCACACAGAGATGGTCCTTGCGAAAATCGAATCCGCGACACATTGTACAGTCCATTGTATCTTTATGCCTAACCATGACGTCAACTTTGATTCCTGTCAACCAGATTCCTGCTTTGGTGGTGATGTATCAATCTTTACTAATATTATAAAGAGGTAATATAGGTGGATTATGAATTGGTTGGCTTTCCAAAAAACCGTCACTTATAGATAGCTTCAATATAAAACATCACGCTGCGATTAAATGGAGCCGAGCAGCGGGTGGAACCACGAGAGAGATAACTGCCTTATAATTATAATTTCACCTACCCATGGTTTCCTGTTGTAACTCTAGTTTGTATGCTGGGTTGTCGTACGGCGGGAGTGACGACTCTCGAGGAGCTGATGGCACAGCTGCAAAAATACCAGATGTTTTTAAAATTTTAACATTCTGTATAGCTGATGATATATGGCCATCATCTAAAGGAGACAGGATGATTTGATCATGACAGGGTAATTTGAAATCGCTTTTCAATGTTATAAACTAAGTTTCGTGCTCGTGCTTTTAAATCGGAATCTACACTTTGGAACGAGCAAATAGCTTCACTAAAAGGACTGACCGACAGACTGACACTTTATATCTTTAATTTTTTTTTTCGACGTTCCAGAGTGCCTGTAACGGTCTAATTGAAATAAAAGATTTTTGAATTTTTGACTTTTTGTTCCTTATTCCCATTTAAAGGTAGACGATAATCACTCAGCTTCTCTCCGTGTGAAAAGTGGTTTCCCAATTTTAAGCTTGTGAATGACGATGATTTCATGGAGCATAAACAAAGCTTTGGATCTGCTTGGCCATTTTAACCAGACCAGATATTTTTTCTTTTATTTTTTTTCTTTTTTTAAAAAACGTTGCCCCACATTACACAGTAGAAAATTGTAATGTGGGGTGCGTTTACAAACATACAATTTCACATGCACATCACACCCAGACCCGGAACAACAATCTGTGGATCACACAAAGAGTTGTTCCGTGCGGGAATCGAACCCACGACACGTTGCGCGGCAGCCAGTTGCCCAGCCACTGCGCCAACCGTGCAGTCTATTTGTTACCTTCTTAGGTTGGGCTAGGTTATATAATGTGTAAAATAAATATACGTACTAGTAATAGGCACGGATCGTGGTCGATGTCTCCGCAGCACCACAAGGAGTAGAAGCAGTGAGGTGAGGGCGCCGAGGGCAGCCACTGCCCCCACCCCAACCAGCGCGCCGTAGTAGTCGCCTCGGTGACGACTGGCCACTGATGATGCTTCTATCTCGTCTGGAAGAAAAAAATACACATATTTAAAATCTTTCAAAAAGTCACCAGTATTACCTTTCAATTATGATAATTCGAGACACAAGAAAAGAAAAGGTTTGATGAATTAAACGAGTTTAATCAATAAGGTTTAGATTTGTTTGCTTTTACGGATAATTTTATTAAATCGAAAAGTTTAAAAATATCTTTTTTGAGGAGGGAAATTCATTATATTATATTAGTGTTACACTGTTCTCACATAATTGAACCAACTGTTTGTAAAAGGAATCTGCATGTAAAACGGATTTAAAAAGAGTAACCATGGAGTTTCTTGCTCGTTCTTCTCCATCGGAATCTACACTTTGGAACGAGCAAAAGCTTCACTAAGAGGGCTGACCGACAGACTGACACTATATCTTCAAAATTTTGTTTGACGTTCAAAAGTGCCTGTAAGGGTCTAATTTGGAATAAATGATTTTTGTCTTTTTTTTTATGATTAAATGTCTTGTCTCGCCCAGTGTATAGCGAAAAGGGTTGTCAGACTCTTACTGGCTAAAAATCTACTACCACTTCGTACGTAATACCACTAGTAACCCGAGCTTATCCCCACCCCATCCGTAAGGTTACGAAGACCTCAGGTCCATTCTTTGATAGCCGCAATAGTTCGAGACTATTCGGGTTTTATACTATTTTAAACAAAAAAATACTATGAACTTGTAGATGGACTTGAAATAAATAATGAACATGAGTGTTCTTAAAGAAAAGCTAATTCGTGTGATCCTATAGTTATACTCAGTTGAACATTTTGCTTTCACAAAAAAACATAGTTCAAATTGATTCCGTATAAAAAACAACTTACTGTCAATAGGCTCAGGAGAATCTTCGTGTTTTGTGTTAATCTCCAAAACATTACTGGTCTTCACTTTACCGTTTGTCAGGAACATCTCCAACCATACACGACACCTGGAAAACATTAAAATGTAACTTTAAAATTGTTGAACCACAGAAATCAGGGTTGAATATCATCTACGTAATACATAGGTTATGGATGGCTAATAGTAATCTGGTAGGCAGGGAGCCGCTGGACGACGGTTGCTTTCAAGCGGCCGATCTCATCGAAATCATTGTAGTAAGCCAAATTTCAGCAGTGACTGATGTTATTATGTGTAATAAGACGACAAATGTGCATAGTGATTACCTGATGGTAAGCCGTCGGCACCGCCCAAACACCCAAAACACCAAATGTGTTACGTGATATGGAGATATTTTTACTCTTATGGAGTTATTTTGCCTTAAGTAATGATAAGTTTCAATTCAGACGCCCACGTGGAACTTCAACCAACATACGTGAAGATATTGTAGGTGTACATAATAAAGATGAGACCATTTAACTCTCTTATCAGTTTTAATACAGTAACGAACAATCGCCAATCCTTTGAAACTTGATATTTTCACTATTTTATTTCATTTTTTATTTAAAAAAAACGTTTAATTACATTAGGAGTTTCTCCTGTTGTTGTTTGCTTTTACATACAATTTCACATACACAACACACCCAGACTCGGAACAACAATTTTTGGATCACACAAAGAGTTGTTCCGTGCGGGAATCGAACCCGCGACACGTTGCGCGGCAGCCAGTTCCCTAGCCATCTCGCCAATCATGCAGTCGTTGACCTTGCCTTGCTTTTAAAGGCAGACACAGCCAAACATTTTGAGAAAGTAAACAAAAATGTACAAATGTACTTACTTGGTGTTAGGCTGTAATCCAGTGAGAGTGATAGCCGGTGGCAGATCTCTGGTAGCGAGACGGAATTCATCCTGTTCTCTTTTCGAACCACAAGCGTGGGCTCCACGATACACACGGACCCAGCGCTCGGCTGGCGATGGAATACCACGCCACCATACTTCCGCAGCTTCAGAACCTACCGTACGAGCCTCGATCGTCACCGTCCAGTTGTATGGGTCTGCAAACAATAATAGTTACATCTTTAGATAATGACCTTTCTATATGAATTGTTAAGATTTGTTTTTGAGTAGATATACGATTTGAATAAATTTAAATGTACTTAGACGATAAGAAAGAATTTATAACATTAGAAATGTAAACACATCATGTAAACAAAGATACCGCAAAAAGGTAAAGAAAGACAGGGAAGACAGCAAAGTCGTGATTAGTGACTGAATTGGCATAATAACAAATTAATTATTTCACTTAAAAATTATTGCTTTAATGATCGTATTGTCATACTAATCCTAATCCAAACTAATATTATAAATGCAAAAGTAGCTCTGTCTATCTGCTTAAACTACAGAACCGGTTTCTGTGAAATTTGGTACAGACATAGTTTAGAACTCGAGAAAGCCCAAAGGATAGTTTTTATACCAAAAATTTGCAATAGCTTACAATTCCACGCGAACGGAGTCACGGGAAAAAGCTAGTAATATTATAAATGTGAAAGTTTGTGAGAATGTACGGATGTATGTTTGTAATTCTTTCACCCAAAACGGCTGGACAGATTTGGTCGAAATTTGGTATTTAGATAGGTGACAGCATCAACATACCACGGGGGCGAAATCGCCGACGGAATTTAATAAAATTACGTCTTTATTAATAGAACAAGTTACAACAATTAGTATTAAACTTAAGATCAATGAAACAGTGTCCAAAAAATATCGAGGTATTAACTCACCAACATAAGGAGCAGTGGTAAACTCAATTCTACCAGGATCGACAAGTTCAGTGGTTGCTTTCGGAGGCGGTACCAATACGAGTGATGCCTCGTACCGACTACCTGGACGTAGGTCATGGAGCTCAGCCGTAGACCGACTGTGATGGAGGAGTTCCGTCATGCTGTAGATCGGAGTGCCCACTGGACGGTATCTGAGGAAAAATTATGAAAATATTATAATTCATCATCATCTGGACGCTATTTGAAACTCAAGCTCAAATTCTTTATTAGCTAGTTAAGGTGGTCCTAAATGAAATAACAGGCACAGCCTAACGGCCTTTTTCTGTCCTTTGCTGGACAGTCTTTTATATAATGTAACGGTCGATTAGTTTTTTATTTATATATTTAAATACTTTTTGCACAATTATTGCACAATGGCGGATTTCATGCCAAAGGCATCTTCTTCAAGCCTACCTTAGGGTGATACTGTTACTTTATTAGTGTAATAATTAATCTCACATTGTTAATGACCAATCTCAGTCCTGAAGATTGAGATTTTGTTTAAATATTATTTGTATTTTTTTACACGTAATGTCGAAAACGAAATAGTGCAAATTACTCGTTAACCTTTATAGTCATAAATGTCTATTCTGTTCTGTAATTTTTTTTAATGTCCGTCAGTCTGATCTTTCATGATATGTGCTCTTTCTAAGGTGTATATTTGAACAAACATACATTTATTATTTAAAAATCATTAATTACACTTTTGGTCTGAGCAGGTAAGAATGCCGGTTATGTAGCAATTTACAATAAAAAATATATTAAATCTTAAAATAACTTCGTACCTGACTTGTATAGCGTCTATGAACTGCAATTCATCTTCACCAAAACGTCTCCACGTGACATGAGCTACGGTGTCATTGACATCCACGATGGTCAGCCTACTGTCGATCTCACGACGTTTCTCTTCAACTGTTGGAGTCGCCTGAAAAATAACAAAAAAACAATATATTCGAGTGATTTGATTTCTATGGTTATTTAGATACCACTAACATACGGTGAAGGTAAACATCGTGAGGAAACTTGGACTTATAATTTCTAATTATAAGTTTGAAATCTCCAACCCGCAGTGAGCAAGCGTGATGATAAATGCTCAAACCTTCTCCGTGTGAGAAGAGGCCTTTGCTCAGCAGTGGGCACATAAAGGATAATGACAAGTGATTTTTAACATACATATTGAGGTCTTCCATAATTGTAACCAAAACTATCGGACATCTGATAAAAATTATATCGGAATCCGAAAAAACGTTTCGGATAATGTAATTAGACTGGGCCGGAAATTAATTGCTACACGTTGGTAAAACCATTTTATTAAGTTGTTGAAAATGTACTCCACTATCGCGGATCTAAAAGCATTCTTCTTTCAATTTCGTTCTTTTTAATTATTAAAATGAAACAACGGAGCTACACTTTGTGTAATCCACAGACTCATATTTTCGGGTCTGGCCGCGATGTGTATATGAACGTGTCTGTAAACGCAGCCACAACACAAAAGGAAATTCTCCCATAAAATGGAGCAACGTTCTTTCAATAAAACAAATAGATTAATCAAATATTCCTCCCGTTTTTTTTACACCATTCATTACTAACGCAATCAATATAAACCGACGCTAATTGAGCATTTGCTTTTAACAGTTTTTGTCGCCAGTCAGACTGACATGTAACACAATACTTACCGAAGGAGAGTCCAGAGTTCGGACTGTATAGATTTCACTTTCTGGCTCCACAGGAAGGTTGTGGAGGTACAGTTTTCCTCTGATCTTATACGTTGTACCTGGAGATAGACCAGTCAGTCTGAACTCTAAACGAGGAGTGGTCAGAATCTCGTCTGCTGGCGCGAACACTTGTGAGAACCAACGGGATATGTCTTCGTCACTGAAATTGAGAAAATAATCTAACTAATAAAATATTAAACATGGGAAAGTTACGATGTTTGGATATTTGTTACTTTATCACGCCAAAACGCAGTAGGCGTAGGATACACTCCGAACAGACATACTCTACTTTTAATCAACATTCCACGTGGGCAAAGCCGCGGGTGTAAGCTAGTTTCTCATAAAGGAGTATTTAAGAGATATATAATGAATATTAAGTACATATTTTTTATTTATTTAGGCTTCAATGTACAAATTTGAACAAAGAAGGTTACAAATTACGATATTTAAAATTAAATAGAAGTACTAGCTGGTCTACAAAATTGATATTAAAAATTGATCAGACTAATAAAACATGCTAAGCCTACACAGTAAGACACCAGATAATTATTAAATAAGTAACTAATTTCATGAACAACCTTGTTTTAAATTAAACAAGATTCATTAATATCTTGAAGAAAAAAATCGCAGAGCGTCGATGGAAATACTTACGCCTTATCTGTATATCTCAAATCGACACTGCCTCGCAATCCAACCAGTACAGCTGGTAGACCAAAGAGCATCTTCACACTTGTAGGAGAGTCCGCTTGCAGAGAAATAACAGTCAGTTTCTTGTTCATATCTCCATATCCTGGGGGCAGGGTCAGACCTGGTGGAAGGCCTTGCAAAGCAGGCTCCCCAGGACCCATAGGCCTGTGGATGTTGTTCTGGTCGTAGTCAGGAATGTTTTCGTCATGAGGGAAGTGGATCTCGGGAGGTATGGTCGGAAGGAACGACTGCTGTGATGGCCCATCCGTCGTCGAATGACCTGCAAATATTGGCCCACACGTTGATACAGATGAAATTATTAAATAACCGCACCAAAGAGACATTTTCGAAAGGAATCCTTTTTTAAATACGAATTGAATTTTCTTTTACACTTGATCAAATTGGCTTTTTGAAAGAATTCCATTTAATTTAAAAAACTATAAACGAACGTTCGAAACAAATGCTTGTTAACTAACAAAAGAATATCCTAATTTAAAATGTCTCTTTTTACACAAACACTAAACAAACTAGTATAGTTTACAAATAGTATTAGTGAATACAATAAGATGACGTTATGATTGACGAAACGATGTGTTAATCGCATAAAGAACATACTGTACATAAACAATACAACCAAAACAGTGTATTATAGTCATAATAAGTTTTTTTTATGGATCTGACGAATTGTTTCCTTGTCTGCCACAAGTTGAGAAATATACAGAAGATTGGAAATGTCAGTCAAAGTAGGAAAGTCAGTCGTTAATATATCGAACAACACACAACACCAAGGCGAGGCAACAAACCTGCCGGCTCTCCTGGATCTTTGTCAGCTGACCGTCCCAGGTTCTTATTCGCTACAGACTCCATATCCATCTGATTGAGCAAATGCTCAAAGTCCAGCGTCGTATACGATTTACTACCCATGTGTGTCGCCTTTGAGTTTTGAGTATATGTTGAGGCAACGTCAGGCTTAGAGTTTAGTACAGGTCTTAATAGCACAGTCTCGTAATGATTGGGTTCTTTAGTCAGCACATGATGTGCTTTGCTATCGTCCTCCCACAACACGTCATGGTACATTTCAGTCGGTTTTAGACTCTTCATATCCTTAGTTTTAAGTATCGTCACATGCTTCCTAAATGCCTGGTCTCGGGCATTCGTTTGGGGTAGGATCACGTGAGGAATGTGGTAGTCTACTGTGTTATTTGGCAAAACGGGTTCAAATAAATTCTGCACATGCATATCGTGCATAGTGTTAGCTTTTGCCTCCTTATGGCTCTTAGTGAATTCGGATAACGGTCGCCTGTCAAGCGAAGGTAAGAAGAAGTTAAGATTTTCTATTCTTGATATAGGGACTTTTCTGACTGGCTCGTAAATTGATTTTACTTGTGCCGTTTGGGAATCTACAGACTGATGAATAGGCCGTGGAGTAGGCGCAGGAGGCCTATGAAAGAATTCGTGCATTTTCATTTCTGGGGTAATAAAATTAATGTGCTGGTCACCATGTGATTGGTGAAAAGGTGGGAGTGTATTTCTATAAGGATCAGCCAATTTAGGAAGTTCTTGTTTTCGGTGCTGTAGCTCCCAATTGTCATGAGCACCGGTAAGAGGTGGCTCAGGATGAATAGTTTTGAATGGGGCATCGACATCATTGAGGGTGAATACTGTGATATTGTCTCCTTGATCAGGAGGTGAGGGCTTGGATTCTACTTCGGGTTGGTACTGAGGAACCGGTGTGACTGGGGAAGGGAAGACAGTTTTAAGATATTTTGGTAATGACTTCACATGGTTAAGGTGCCTGTAGAATTCTACAGCATCAGTAGTATGGGGAGGGGCAGGTATGACAGGAGCAGTTGATGGAACGTCAGGTGGAAGTGGCGTCACAAAGTTCATTATAGCACCGAGAACAGGCATCTTGAAAGTCTGAAAAGATGATCCATTCCCAGCTGCAAGTAATAATGTGCGGATGAGTGACATGCTCGTGATATTGTGAGATGAACAATGATGATTTGAATATGATCTTGAATTAAGCATTAATGATGAATGATGTTGTTGAATATGCATAAAGTTTTCGTGGCGTAGAAGCGGTATCAAAATATTTGTGGACAGTTCTTCGTAAGAATGCAGATTTCTATAGTCCTCCAAATGTTCTCCTTACCGGGGTGAGGTATACATCCCCAATGCTTGCAGCAATCCTCATCAGATATGTTGACGGGAGCTGGCCGATGGGAAGGAGGACAGCGCAGCGTCTGAGGAGGTACAGCGGGAAGGGGAGAGCAAACATCCTGGCAGTCCAGCTCCCCATTCTCACAGAAGCAACGCTGTTCACAACCAGTCAAACTTATTGGCACTTCACTCCAGTTGGGTACTCTGAAAATAAAAGCATTTATTTGAATAAGTTTTTAACATTTCCATTTTGTCTAACTTGGAGAGCAAAAGTAGTATTTATATATTAGATTTTCGAATTATTTGGGCATCTAGTTATTACAATAAAAATTATCACAATTAAATAGTTCTGGTAAACAAAACTGACCAGACTAATAAAAACGAATTCTAAAAAAAGCAATATTCAAAAAAACATATCAACAAAGGCTACTCACGCAACTCCTTTGTAATGGCAGGTTCCATCGCTTAAACATCTGGCGGTCCTAGGACAGCAGTTAGGTGGAGTGGCTGGTGGAGAAGGTGCCCAACGCACGCAGCCCTTGGAGACCAGCTCTAGGCCCACGTGGGATGGACACACAAGAGCTGCACACTCGTGGGTGTCTGGACCAGTGCATTCACACAGCTCCGAACAACCGATGTGGAATTCATCACCTGGGAAGATGGAGACATAAGTTTAGTTTTATTGTTTGACATTTTAGCTAAAAGTGTTAACTTTTTTCATTATTTTTCCATTCATATTCATTTTGTATATTTCATTTGATTTGTAGTCGATGTCTAATAAACGGCCTAGATTCTTTTTTCAAGGTTAAAATAAACTTCGAAGTATAGATTATTGTTAAGATTCATCGGTCGCCTCAAATTTGCGCTAGGTATATTTTTTACTAGACACTATTTGACCTTGAAAATTAATTTTTCTGTAATCTATGTACTCTTTCTGAAAAAATCAACTTTATTTAAAACATACAGAATGTCAAAGTAAAAATTATAAATTCTACAGTAGACTATGATATTACTGCGCTCACAAAAAATAGGTTTTTGTACCTAAGTAAAGTACGAAAAACGATACGGGTTACAAAACCTAGTCTGCTTTCATGAACGAGGATAAAAATAAACGTTTAGGAAAGATTGGGTATTTAATATTCAGTGAAGCATTCGTTGCTAACTTGTAATGAATTATTCATGATTGAACAGGATGCACAGCTGGCTATCAGTTACATAGTATTACCTGATTATTTTCTAAGCACTTTTGAATAATAAATTGACAATGGAAAATTCCAAATTCTAAGTAAGACACACTAATTAGGTGTTGTGTATACTTTTCTTGAAGAAAAAATTTTTTAACATTAAATACATCAAATCAAAAAATAGTAACAAAGCGATAGGCCCTTAATATAATTATGTATGTCTATCGCAGACAAAAACTGACATAAAATCGATATAGTTCCTTGAGTGTGAAAAATAGTTCATTAAGATCAGCTCTAAATAAAATTAATAATACTTAATATTCCTAGTAGCGATGCTATTTTTCTGCTCAGCAGATGGCACCAATATGTTGCCATATTCGTCCAATCACTATGGCTGTTAAGATTGTCCAAAAGTTTGACTTTACCTAATTCACCAACAATAGCCTAGGGTATAATACCCATTAAATTTAGATAGTAGACATTATTACTTATAACATAAATTTCTTTTAAAAAAAACTCACCAATAGCATAAAACTGTCCGTCATGGTAGCAGCCTTCTTTGGAGACATTGTGTATATCCTCATTGGGCACTTCGTTAAGTCCATTATCGGAAGCCGTAATGGTAAAATTGAACTTCGTTCCAGTTTCCTTAGTCTTCAGTATATAGTCTCTTCCACCTTCCAAATTCAGGATCAGGTTGGAATACTTTAATTCCACATCACTGAAGGACTTTCCGCCATCATTGCTTAGAAGAAGGTGTATAGGGTCTTCGCTGTGGTTCAAATGCATCAGGTTGACTTGGACGGAATTGTTCTGCAGAACTTTCACTGAGCCTATGGGTTCTGTGAGTATCAAAGGTCTTGTTTCAATGTTGTCAATCTGCTCGTCATACTCTTCGAAACCTTTGATCATCTGTGGAATGAAAATCACAGTATTTTTTACTTCGAGTTAAACCGTTACTATGAGGAACGGCTTTTCACGTTATCATAGCTTTAAGCTGTGCCGATTTCGTCTGGTCAAGGTCATTTGTTTGGCATTTTTTTCAATACAGCATTTAATTTGGAATGTAATTTAAAAATTCTTCGTCCCCTATTTCAAAATCTGCACCTTTAAACTAACATACAAATCTTGTACTATTACACAATTGGATGCCCAGGATGTGGAGTTTGAGTAACATCGCCATATGGCTTCGGTGCTTTGTGTAGCATGACCAGTGCCAAACAAATGCTTTTTCTTTCTTTCTGTCACTTACAGGTAGATGATGATGATGCTAACAAGGGTTCTTACCTCGGTAGTGGTAGTGGTAGTGGTACTAGTTGTGGTAGTGGTCGTTGTGGAAGTGGAAGTGGAATTCTCTGGTTCTTCGTGAACATCATGGCTGACGTCACAGACTTGTACTTCACAACACGCATCGTTCGGATCCTGAACGTTGATGCACTTGTCCGAAACAGGTAGGGCATTGCATCTGTTAAATAAATTAGAAACTGTTATTACTTCAATACTAATTGTTTGGATAATATTTTTTACAATATTAAATGTCATTTTACATAGATAAAAATAAGTAAATTTGATATGGTTCTTCTATTCTGCTATTCATTAAGTCCATGTGAGATGAGATGTAAGCAATTTCTTGCTTTTTGGTTAAGGCCTTGTACACGGCAAATATTTTCGGAAGTCCAAAATCATGGAAACTACGGAACTGATTTTAATGAAACTTGGTGTTCATACGCTACATATCAAGGCCTAAAAACTTAATAAATTATATTCTCAATACATTCTTTAATTGAGCGATATTACGCGATTCGTCGCATCGTATCTTACATTTTAACACTTTTTGTGAATAAATAATTTTGGTGAATGCAGTATAAAAAAGATCGATGTCTGCTGCGAATGAATTGGCTTATAAATTATAAAGTCAATAGCTACTAATTTTATTCGTGTTTTGACATTTTATTTATCATTTATTGGTATGCAAAAAATATTTTATCATTTATGGTTTCTTATTCATTTGTGGCCATGTCAATAGAATATAACAATCAAAGAAAAAGAGATATCAATATTTATTTTATTTTAAAATTAAAGTTCAGCACTAATCACCTGGGTTTGCAAGTCACAACGGAGTTTGGTTCACAAGTGCAGGTCTGCTCACAACCAATGTGCCAGGTAGAGCCGATCGCGTGCGTATCATTTCCATAACGACACACATCAATTTTGGCCATCTTTCCATTTTCTGTAAATAAAATAAAGATGTCATGGGTATTAGTATATCTAGGCAGCCTTTTTGAGCAGATAATATTATCCATTTGCTCCTCCTTCCCTGGGAGAAGCAAGAGAACTACTGACTTAAAACCGTCCAGTTACATCTAATGATACAAGCTGGGCTGCAGAATATCCTGGGCCTTAATGAAACTCATCTGGTGGTCTAATGGCATATTTTTTGTACATTAAGGTCGATATAAATAGTTTATTCACGATTCGAGTTCTTATTCGAAAATCTTTGTAATTCCATTTTGGAAAATGATCTAGCATCGATCGCAAAATATTAGCATTTAGCAAAATATTATATGGTAAAACTCTAACATTTATATTTACGTGTGGGAGACCCATACTTCGGCACGAATGGGTCGTCTCGACCGGAGTGATACCACGGCTTTACAGAAAACCGACGTGAAACAACCACAGCGTTGTGTTTCGCCGCCTCCCCCAATCCCTCCTCAATCCCTAAATCTCCAAATCCCTAATCCCTAAAAGGTCGGCAACGCACTCCTAACTCCTCCGTTGCGGGTGTCCATGGGCAGCACTGATTGCTTACCATCAGGTAATCCGTCGGCTCGTTTGCCGACCTATTACATAAAAAAAATCCAATATAGAACCTGGCATTGGGGACGTCAAAGACAAAGGGTCATAATTGCCAGCCTTATACGAAACTGACAAAGTATTTTGTTCTTTAAACATTACATCATAAGATAAAGTATACCTAAATACCATTTTTACCTCCGGTTCCAGTAGCACAGGCTATAATGGAACAGCATTCGTCGACAGGCGACTCGAAGCACAGAGGATCGTTTAATCTTCTACCGCGCCTTATATAGGGATGCTTGCAGCGCGGAGAGCAGTCAAAAATTCCACCAGTTATACATTCGCACGTTTCTTCACAACCACGATCCATTCGTTCACCAATCTGTTTAATGTGAAAAAGGAATACATTAACAATGCTACCAGATAATAAAACGAAGTTGAAACTAATGGAAGCGTATTTATTTTTAAATATGTATTTTAAAAGGTCAAAATCATTTTTAAATTAAAGTATTTGAGTATCTGAGCAATCACAAATCATGTGATACAACTGATTGACTTATAAAAACGTCTAAAGATCCAATTAGCACATAACAATCAATATTTCAATTGTATCAGTAGATTATTTGGGTAAAATAAAAACGTAACTAATAAAAAAAGTCTGCAAAGCACATTAAACTGCTCTAAAATTTCATTGACTTTAAACTTTGTTCCCAAAGAATAAGCTCTAAATTCCATTCACCACATTCGGTAGCATGATAAGCTTACTGGTTCTACACATGTTTGTTTAGACTTACCTTATAAATCATCTCATTTTCTTTACACGTATCCATCTCCTCCGACCCTCGTTCTGCCGTCATCAGCGGATGGAATGGAGCCTGTAGATTAGCATAGAACTTCTCAGGCATATCCTTATGCTTATGTTCTACTGGTATCATCCTCGGCTCATCATCGTCATCTACATCCAAATTAACATCACTAAGATCCGACAGATGTTTCTTCTGAGATTTCGCATTCGTTTCATTATGCAGTGCAATCGCAAAGTTTTGTAGTTCATCCACATTCAGGTTTAAAAGCCTTGGCCTTGGTTTAATTATTTCTTGGGTTGGTAGTATTGGATCCCCAACTTCTGATAGCGGTGTGGCTTCAGTTTCTTGTTCCATTCTTCTTTCTGATGTCGTTTCTATGTAAGATTCTGTTGTTGTAGTTGTCGTTGTCGTTGTTGGTGTGGTTGACTGGAATTGTTGGCTTGGAGCCTCTGTTGTTGTTTTTTGCTGCACTTGTGGTGGCTGTCTGTTACCTCTGACGTCATCTTCTTCTCCTGTTATTTTACCTGCAACAAGGGAATTTTTATTAGTATTGTCTTCCAATATGGGTTTTTTAGAGGCGTACGTAATTGAAGAACATGATGTTACTATATTACTATCTATATTATTGTTGTTTTATAAATAAACAATACTAATTTAATCACGAGTATTATATTATGTCCACTCATCAATGCTAATTAAGTATTTGGCAAGAAAGAGATAATTGAGGAAGACCAAATGAACAGTTACACGTCCGTAGTAATAATGGCTCGAAGAACTAATAACCAAAGGTTAATGTCATACAGGAAACGTTTTCCTCAGCAAAAACTGAACTTGTCTTCAAACTAGGGCAAGGTCAGTAGGCGACACCGGTCATGGACCATTAGACTCGCCCATTATTCTACAAGCAATTATAAACCGTGATACACTGCTTTAAAGTCTACAACTAGACGAAGAGTATTAAAATCGGTACCAAAGCAAACGACCTGTCGATCGAAATCAATGTAACTGTCAACGAATATCGATTACGATAATGGTGCTCCGAAAATATGGCAAGGTATTCTGAACTTAAACATTGTAGAAATAAGAGCTGATTCTTCAATAGTCAAGTATAGCGTCTCAAATATGTACCAAGGTAAAATGGACCTTTAGCTGAATAGATTTAAGAATGTAATTTGGTCTTTGTCTTTACCAAGAAAATACGCGATGAATTTAGGACGAATGAACTTGAGACAATTTTATTGTTGATCGTGAGAAAGTTGGTCGTGGATATCAAAACAAATGATTGTTTCTGTTCTTAAAACAAAATAAAGGAGGATCGTGTGTCCTAATTGCAAGGCATACTTGACCTTGAGTTCTCACGTTTAGAGTTCATTGTTCTAGTGAGAAATGTAATGGATCATTTGTGTTTAGTATTATTATTTTAATAAGCGGTTTTTTGTTTTTTGTACGTATTTTATATGTTATTTAAGTATTCGTGTGAAATGAAAACCGTTATGTCTTAAACCGTTGTGTAAAACTGGCAAACAAACAGAAGGATTACCAGATGGTAAGCAATCGGTGCCGCCTATGGACACCCGCAACACTGGAGGAGTTACGAGTGCGTTGTCAGTATTTTGGGTATGAAGATTTTAGCGATTAAAAGAATTGAGGAAGGGGAAGGATTGAGCCTTCGCTAACCTCACTCACGCGACGAAACACAACGCTGTGGTTGTTTCACGACGGTTTTTTTCTAAAACTGTTGCCTCACTCCGGTCGAGCCGAAATTTGGCTCTCCCACACTTAAAACTATACTAGAAATATTTTTATACAAAGATATATACACTATTGATTAAATTTTATAATGTAACCAGTATTTATCGATTGTGAAGCTGATTTGAAAAAGAGTAACCATAGTTCGATGTTCGTTCTTCACCATTAAAGCTCTTTAGAACGACTCGCAGAGTAGGTAGACACTAGAGAGACTCTTACTTACTAAAACAGAGAAGGAGACGGAACGAAATGGTTTGTTCTCTCTCCTGCTCTGAGAATGGTCCGCAGGTCACAAACATTATTATGCTTGTACCCTCAAACCCAAGCTTCAACTAAAGAAGTCTTCTACATATTATATAGGCAACTAGATGACAAATGTGAACTCTTTTATATGTATACTAATATTATAAAGACGTAAAATTTTTAAGTTTCTATGTTTGTAAGTTTGTATGTAGGGGATAATCTTTGGAACCGCTGATCGGATTTCCTAAATCTTTTCACTGATAGATAGATAGCTACAATGTTCCCGAGTGCTATAGGCTATAAAACATCACGCTACGATTAAATAGAGCAGCGGGTGAAACCGCGCGAGAGTAGCTAATACCAGATAAAATTTTAAGTTGACATACATTAATAATATTTGTATGGTAATGTACGTCTGTGCACCTGCGGGCAACATTAGCATATTGTATGGCACAACTTCTACACACATATGATATATAAGTACGTATATGTCGATCATTCATGCAACACTCATTATGCTAGTCTGAGTATACCTATATATGTTTCAACTCATAATGATTTTAAAATAAGTTTTTGCAAACACTTCTTGGAAAAAAGTCTATGTAGATTTTGTTAGTGGAGATTTTCCTACCCTACCCATTTCCTAGTTAAGGGATTTAGGAGAGCTGGAAAACCATTCCTGAAATCTGAATAACTAATTACCATACAAAACGTACAGCAATAATGGAGTAGTTTCCTTCCAGAACCGAGCGTACGGCGCGTAGCGTTCCGCGCGCGCCTCAAAGAGCCAATAGACCACCACAGACGGGGCCCTAAAGGGCTGATGTTCAGCCGGGGTTGCCGGGTAAGCGCAACTGCGATCTCGGCCCAGAGCAGAAAAAGGAAAGGGGGGTTTTCAGTCAGTAAGAGTCCGAGACTCCGTCCCGCCCTATCCTGGGCGGGAGATGCCATTTGATGATTTTCCCCTCACAAAAAAAAAGTTTCCTTCGCTTTCCATAATGGTTATTTTTTCTTTCTCTTCTAGTTTTCTCGGTCAAAATATTTCGAGGTTTCAATACAATAAAATATTGAAGAAAAAAAATACTTTTATTCATCGATCCGTCGAAAGACTAAATTTTCGATACTATTTAGGTAATTATTAAAAAATAAGTAAGTTATCTGACGCAAAAATACTAGGACGTCATAATTTAACACTAATTAAATTATTCATCAATAATAATTCAATTATTAATCAGCAGCAAATTTCCATCCAGATACCAATTGGAAACTGACTAGGCAAATACACATCATTGAAGTTGATCCTACAAGAAATCCGAGGATCTTTTCCGGCCAAACCTGTGACCATTCGATTTGTAATCGATAAAATTAATCGATCAATCGACAATCACGATTAAAAATCGATACGGTGGGGATACCCTTAAGTCTGTAAGTGAATGATGGCCTCAGATCGACCTCAGTTGGATGTAGGTTAGCTAAAGGACGCGAATGTGCAGGTGGACCGGTTGTCTGCGCGTGCGCCTGACACGAACCCGTCCACTGAACGTTGTTTACGTTCTAAAGCTGTAGTATGCTAATTTTGAATTGAATTAATAAATTTTATGATGCTATATTGGGGCAAATTGTATTTAGTAAACTGTATGTTTAGGTGTAACCTTAATATTGCAACTATCATTTCTACGTTGATGAGAGTAAGAGGTGTTTTTTTTTACATTTAATGTTGATGTTCGAATTTTTTTTAAAGTTTAACGAAAGAGTTTCTTATTCGTTTAATCTTCTCCATTCGAATCTTCAATTTGGAACGAACCTAGTTCACTATTCTATTTTTAAGTTTCAGTGTGTATTTATGGTTTAGTTGGATAAATGATTTTGACTTTAACGTGTTTGATGGCCTATTTACAAAAATAAACTCTTTGCTTTATTGATATGGGAATGTGTGTGTTAGAAAACTTTTTTTTGGTGCCAAAATCATCATCATCCCTCATTTTAGGAAGCTAGTGTCAGATTCTTGCCGAGTTTTAAACTTTTTTGACGTTATATAATTTTTATACTTTAGCAATTGTTAATAGTAGTATAATATTTCTACATAATATATCTGTATATTTTTATAAACCCGTTTTCAATATTAGCACAGCTGTTGAAGAATTCGAACAAGTTTTAAACAGAAAAATCAATTTAGTCACACTTAATACATAATAATAATATATATCATCAATACTCTCGTTTGAAGACTTCGTTCCTTTTTTATAAAATTCTCATAGATCCCAGAATTATGCTAAGGATATAAGTTTAATTTATACAATTGATTGCTTCGACATCAATCCAAACTAATATTATAAATGCGAAAGTAGCTCTGTTCGTCTGTCTTTTCTTCATGCCTAAACTACCGAACCGATTTCTCTGAAATTTGGTACAGACAAAGTTTGGAACTCAAGAAAGGACATAGGATAGTTTTTAAACCAAAAATCTGCAGGAAGTCACTATTCCACGCGAACAAAATCGCGGGCAAACGCTAGTAGTACCGATAAATCAAACACAGTAAACTTTGAAGTTCTCACTTCGTCAACAAATTAACTTAAAAACACACCGTTACATTCTTAATAATCTCTTGAACTTGTACCGAAAAAAGCATGGCGAACGGTTAACAAGAAAGTGGGCCAGACGATCGACCATTGAAAATGCACCTCGCGAAATTCCAGTGACTAAGTATTCAGTCGCAAGAGTTGCGTAAATCGCGACAAGCATCCGTCTTTGTAAGGGCGACGACTCACTGATGCGACGCGGCGGTATTACGCGAAAACGCGCGGCAATGTCACGAACACCGCGCCTTGCTTACTAATACCATTGCTAAGATCTGCATCATCGAATATGTATTAGTCTATAATATATTCGGTGAAGAGTTCAACATTCTTATTGCTTCGCTTTTTATTACGTATACCGTTTTTGCTGTACTTTTCAAGGTTATATATTTGTAATTAAATAAGTACATATGTTTGTGTCGAGATAAGAATCGATTGTTATAAGGTGAAGGATCCACTCACGATTTCATTGCATGATGTACATATAAACGGAGGGCATCATTTGTCACGAAGTCTTGGTTCAACCAAGTGTTAATCGTAAAATACTTAGGTACTTATTTAATATTGAAAACGTGTATCATTAATATCAAGTTATTGGTTCTGTTTAAATGTAGTTAATTAAGTTTGTATTCATGAAGCGTTATAAAATATCTTATTAAACACTTTAAGATGCTAGATTCGTTATTTGATTGTTAATGTTTTTTCATTAAGTTTTAACTTATACGGATAAGCGTTAAAACGAAATGAGATAAAAATGTCTTTAAGTAGGTACTTATATATTTGGTAAGTATACAAACAAAAAAAAATCATTACTGTCGTCTTTATAATTTGGAATGTAGCACAAACATAACACGAGATTATCGCGCGTTTTTTTTTAATCAGAATAATAAAATAATAACGCGCGACAATCAACCTTGCACTAATGTGATTAAACCCTAAATCGCACGCGTTGTAGCGGATATTTTGTTTATCAGCTCAATGGATCGATGGCCAAGGAAGTCCGACATCTCACGGTTGAATGAAATCACCTGTTACATCGGCGTGTAAGTATCGGAAGTGATGTAAACCGTCCAACACTCCATTAAACAAACTAATTTGTTTAGCATGTAAACTGATGTCTTTGATTTAAATAAATGCTATTACTAATTTGCTTTCGTTTAGATTTATTAAACGTATATATAAGATGTTGCGATCATTTCACGTAGATGTAAACAAATTATATTAATTGCTAGCAATTAATTAAATAAGCAATTAAATGTTTAGGGTTTAATGCGTGGGCATTAGTAGAAAATGCGGACTCGATGTTATTATCTACATATATCAATATATAATAATAGCAAATACATAATAATCACTACATCATAATATATTTAAATAGATAGATCTGTAGAGTGATTGCAGAGGAAGGTTTATATGTATAACAACATCTATTAAATAGTGGAGAAATTTTGTATCAGTATTGCACTGGTGTGAAGCCGGAGTGGGCTAGCAGAAATACATATATAAAATAAATATTTATGCGCAGAATGAAGGTTGACTGTGCCATATTTGGAGACTGTTTTAGACGGTAATGAAGGTCAATGATGGCCGAATTCGCACGATTCTTATACATTCTCATCATGAAGATTCTAACATCTGGCAATACATTATAATGTCTAATCCTAAGATTGAAATCGCCATTCCACCTTGAATTAGCATGGTGATTAATGCTCAACCATTTGGTTGGTATTACAAAAAACAAAAAACAATTTAATTTCGTGACCTAATCCACCAGGATGGTTGGCGATATTTTTTATTTTTTAATTTAGGTATATTATTATAGTTTACCATAAAATTCAGTTACCGAACCTTTGCATAAATATTACCTATTTATTTATCTAGGTATAGTATAAGTACATAGGTATATTATGTATACAATCAATGTGGACTTAATGTATTGAGCATTCTCTACCAGTCTCGGTGATGCAGAAAAGAATACGGATGGCAGATGCAAGAAACAAGCTGAAATTAAGACTGAAGTAGCACTATACAATAATTCTACACAAACAATACATATGTCTATTATCCTATACCAAGTACATACATACACATTAACAGGCGATTGCTTATATACATCATAAGCAATCGCAAATCGAAAAATTTATAGCAATCCTTGCTCCACTTGAAAACCGGACCTAGTACGTCTTGTTCATCAATTACACAGTATTTCAAAGAATTTGTGTGTCAGAGTCCGTCCATCACGGATCAACTGAGGTTGCCCAATAATGCGGAATAACGTGCCACTGCCCCGGACCAGAATAGGGGAAGGAACGGGGGGGATTTTAGTCAGTAAGAGTCAGTCACTCGCAATTGTTTTACCCCGAGTGGGAGAGAATTCATTTGATGATAAAAAAGTATAATATAGCCCATCAAGGATCATCATTATCATCAGCCTATAAGTGCCCACTGCTGAACAAAGGCCTCTTCTCGCATGGAATAAGTTCGAGCATTAATCACCACGCTTGCTCAAGGCGTATTGGTAATTTCAAACTTATAATTAGAAATTATAAGTTAAGGTTTCCTCACGACGTTTTCCTTCACCGTATGTCAGTGGTGTCTAAATAATCATAAAGTACATGTAACTCGGTAAAAGTCACATCGGAACTTGTCAAGTTTCGAATTCGCGCCCTCACGCATGAGAAGCAAGTACCTTAACCTCTGAGACACCACGACACATTATTTGGACACAGATATATCACTTATTAATCATACACAGACCTCTTTTACCATTCTAAATGGAAAACCAATAGACCACCACAGACGGGGCCCTATAGGGCTGTTGTTCAGCCGGGGTTGCGGGGTAAGCGCAATGAGGCACCGCGACCTCGGCCTAGAGCAGGAGAAGGAACGGGTGGGTTTTTAGTCAGTAAGAGTCTGACACTCGCTCTCGCCCCACCATGCTGAATGGAAGTTAGAGCCAATGTGTCATCTTGTTTACCACATACTTTCACTTCTTTCAAACTAGTACAAGGTTGCACAAACAATAGGTCTTCAACCAACTATGTGTCGATTATCACTTTAATAAATTGTTTACCATTAAGACTGGTTCTTGCGTGTTCGTTTATGGTTTATTGTCAGCCATTCTTCTAATGTGGTGGGTAGATGTTTTATGTCATCATTACATTTTAGTTTCAACTAGTGATTTTGCGCTATGCTTCGGCACGAATGCGTCGGCTCGGCCGGAGTGATAACACGGCCTCACAGAAAACTTTTCCTCGTGTTTCATGACACATTTCTTTTTTCAAGCATTTCCCTTTGCCAAATTTGTGAAGTACCTACCTAATTAAATTCTCCATGCTTTTTATCTACTTGACCTAGGATGTGTTGAAGAAAATATGTATACCTACACGACCTGCTATTAAAAATGTAAACAAAAAAAGTCTTCAGTCTCATTTCAACTGACTCTTTGCAAACGCGACTGAAATACAAAGAAATTGATATCTGATCACTTCTCATTTCAAAAACAACACGTATATTCTAATTCTGTTCGCTAAAAGAATCTTTATTACACAACAATGCGATACGAGCATCAAAAATATTGTGTTACCAGAAAACATCAATGAGTAACACGGACAGACAAAACCAATTTCGCAAATAAGACAAAACTCCGAGACATTTCTATAGGCTCTCGAAACAACTTTTTGTTAATCTGACACAAATATTGCATCACGCAAAAATTATCACACAATATAAAATGTGAATTCCATTACTATAACTCTTATTGTGTTAGAAATAAGGTTGTAATTCCTGTGTTTCGTTTCCAGACTTTCCCGTTTGAACAATGCGCCGGCGCACGATGCGGTCTCGCATGACAGAAGCGTGTTATGTCAACGTTACGTGTCTTCCTATTAGTGGATGCTATTAAGTATAGATAGTCAGACACTTATATTTTATTAGTGTATAGATTTCTATTATGATGGTAATAAATTCATCGTTCAATTTTCTTTTTAAAAGTTAGATAGACTGCAGTTCTTTGAAAAATCTATTCTTAATAAAGCTTTTCTTGAGGGAAAATATCATCATATATCTTCTCTCTTTCTTTCACTGACTAAAAACTATCGCGTTCCTTCTCCTGCACCGGGCAAGGGCTGCGGCACATTAAAGCTGAAGTATTTCTTGAGGTGCTCAATGCTGGTTCGTATCAAACAATTATCTTGATCTAGAACAGTAAGTTTATCGAGAAAAGCTTTAGGCTAAAACAAAACTCTACAAGCAATGAAATCACACGGGAATTGTTAGTTGTTTAATATAATATATGTAATGGTAATGATCCACAACACATGTAAATATGTAGTTACATTCACTGCCTCTTTGAAATAGCAGTAAATCTATTAACAACTAAAAAGTTTTAAAAGTTACAAACAACAAAAGTTACAAAGTTACAGATGTATTTTCTTTGCTATAAACCTCACGGAGCCCGAGACTTTTCCAACGAATGCAAAACCGTTGAAATCGGTTCGTGTGTTCTATAGGTATAGTAATAACGTCAAGAAGGAAAACCCGACTTATTTTTATTAGTTCTTATTTTTGTGCCTTTAAAAAACAACTCTTTGTGTGATCCACAAATTATTGTTCCGGGTCTGGGTGTCATGTGTATATAAATTCAAATTGTATGTTTGTAACCGTACCCACGACACAGGAGAAATCCTAGTGTGGGGCAACATTTTCTATACATAATAAAAGTATTGATGCATCTTAATTGCAGTTAAATAACATTTATGTTTGTTTAATTCTGCCATAATATGTAATTAGTAGAATTTGGCTGAATATGAGACTTAAGGAAGATGTTTATTAGGGCGAAATTTTCAGGAAAGAAGCGCCATCTACCTATTTATAATGGCCCTTTATCTAATATTTTTGCTAGAATAGCACATTCTATTCTATCGAAACACGAACCGCTGTTAGTACAGTTTATTTACGACACCATTCGAGGAATGGTTAAAACCTATTTATTTCTTTTTATGGGATTTTATTATAGGGAAGCCTAGCGCCTAGAGGAGTCCGTTTTAGCACCTTCGCGCTATACTAAGCGTTAATCGGATCCCGACGAAAACAATTGTAGATGTTATTGAATTTATAGGAAAATTCAATTTAAAATTCTTTACTTTTTTTTTAGAATATTTTGAATTAGCTTTTGCTAGCGACTTTGTTCGTCTGTAATAGAAATTTCCTGCAGATTTTTTGTTCAAAAACTATCCTATGTCCTTTCTCGAGTTCCAAACTATGTCTGTACCAGATTTCACACAAATAGGGTCAGTAGTTTAGGCGTGAAGAAAAGACAGACAGGCAGACAAACAGAGTTACATTCGCATTTATAATATTAGTTTGGATAAACTGACTAACGGAAAAAGTTCGAAATGGTCAATCTGCCTTGAGCAAGCGTGGTAATTAATGCTCAAACCTTTTCCGGTTGAGATGAGGCCTTTGCTCACCAGTAAGCCTTTTGAACAAAGGCCTACTGCTGAGCTAAACAGTGGTACTTATGGACAATGTACAAGTTCTTTGCTGACCTTATGGTAATTAAGGGATTGGGGCTTGGTAATGGAGCTTAGTGATTTGAGATTGGAGGATTTATTTTATTGGTACCCCTGGAATTGGCCATAATGAATAATTTAAGGGATTGTGGATTGTGTCTGAGATTGTGGATTGTGAATTGGTCTTGGCATTAGGATCGGGGATTGTCAGAAACCAGCTACGAGATAAAGAAAACTGTATTTGACAAGAAGATCCGAATCTTCGAACAAACTCTTCAGCTTTAAAATAATAATAGGTATGGACTGTTTATTACAATATTATTTAATTAATGTTCCTAAAATCCTTGATAACTGGCCTTGCCAATCAGGCAAAAATTGTAGGGTCGTTAAACGGAGCAAAATTAATATGCAATTAATATCAGCCTATATGTGTAATTAATAATTCTATATTTACCGGATTTCCGACAAAGACAATTTAATTGAGGGTAGTTATAAAATTTCAAGGTTTACAATATTTGATACAAATAAATATACATACATATGTTTTTTTTTTTTTTTTTGTGAGGGGAAAATCATCAAATGACTTCTCCCGCCCAGGGCCGGGCGCAGGAGGGAGTGTCAGACTCTTACTGACTAAAAACCCCCCTGTTCCTTCTCCTGCTCTGTGCCGAGGTCGCGGTACCTCATTGCGCTTACCCCGCAACCCCGGCTGAACATCAGCCCTTTAGGGCCCCGTCTGTGGTGGTCTATTGGCTCTTTGAGGCGCGCGCGGAACGCTACGCGCCGTACGCTCGGGCCTGGTTCTGGTCGGGCGGCGAGCTGCCCTTACTCGCCGACCGCAGGCCCGTACTTACGGTGGCCGGAGATCGTCCCTCGATCCCCGACGCCCGTAGTGTCGCCAGTTGCGGCTGCTGGGGCGTGAGGAGGAGGATTGCTCCCTCACGCGGGCCGCCTCTCTCTTTGCGAGCATGACTGCTTCACAAAAGGAGGAGACGGCGTCCCAGTTCCTCTCACTCCGCACCATGGCCTCGACTAAGGCCGGGCGCGAGAGGTCGCCGCCGCCGATCACTTCCCTGAGGATACGGCGGTGCTCAGCCCAGGCAGGGCATACCGCTACCGTATGCTCCACCGTATCCTCTAGGTGGTCCTCACAATGACGACACTCGGGCGTTTCCTCCCGCTGAATCCGAAACAGGAACCTACCGAAGCTGCCGTGCCCGGTAAGCACCTGCGTCAGACGGAAGGTGAGGACGCCGTGGCGTCTCTCAAGCCACTCCTCAAAGAGGGGTCTTACCGCTGCTATGGTAGCGTGCCCGGCCCTCGGTTGCGACAGTCGTTGTCTCCACTCTGCCATGAGATCTCGCCGGAGCTCATTCCGCCACGCACTAATTTGGCGCGGCAGAGGATCTTCGCCCCGGCGACGCGCGTCTGCGCGCAATCTGTAGACGCGCGCGAGCGCCTTCGCTTCTAGATCCCACGGCGGTGATCCGGCAAGGAGGTTCGCCGCCTCCCCGGAGATCGTGCGATACCCGCGGATTACTCGTATAGCCATGACCCTCTGTGACGCGACCAGCGTACGAGCCGGCCGCCGCTTCAAGTCCGGCGCCCACACAGGGGCACCGTAGAGGGCCATGGATCGCACAATCCCCATATACAACCTCCGGCAGGAGGCGTTTGGCCCCCCGAGGTTGGGAAGGAGCCGCTTGAGCGCGGCCCCAGACCGTTCCAACTTAGGGGCCAAACGACGAAAATGCTCCGTGAAGTTCCATCGGCTGTCGAGGACGAGACCCAGGTACTTCATCGCCGACTCGACGCCGATGGTAACTCCTCCTGCCGTTACTTGGGACCCACCTGGAGGTGGCGCGCTCCGACGGCCATAGAAGCACATGGCCTCGGACTTGTGGAGCGCCACCTCGAGTCCCAACTGCCGGATCCTTGCAACGACTGTCGCAACCGCTTGTGACATCAGGTCGGCCGCCGCCTGATGCGACCTCCCGTTCGCCAGCACCAGCGTGTCGTCAGCATAACAGACAATGCTGACGCCGCTCGGGAGGTCGGTGCGTAGCACCCAATCGTACCCGATGTTCCACAGGAGAGGTCCCAGGACCGATCCCTGTGGGACACCGCGCGACACCTCTCGCCGATTCCACACGCCCCGGTGACCGGGGTAGATGACGCATCTGTCCGTCAAGTAAGCCTCGACTACACGACGGAGATAGGCAGGCACCCGGTGATACCGGAGTGCCTCCAAAATGCAGCTCCAGGGCAGCGAGTTAAAGGCGTTGGCGATGTCCAGAGACACCGCCACGACGACTCGCCTCCCGGCCAACGCTGTCCCCGTCGTGAGGTCCCTCACGCGCATGATGGCGTCCACCGTGGAGCGCCCTCTGCGGAAGCCGAACTGGCCGTCCGCTAAATCCGGCCCCCTTCCAGACAGGTGCCCGACGAGGCGGTCTGAGATTATCCTCTCGAACAGCTTTCCCACCTCGTCGAGCAGCACAATGGGCCGGTACGCGGACGGGGAGTCCGCAGGACGCCCCGGCTTCTTCACGAGGACCAGTTTACCCGTCTTCCACGACAGCGGAAACTGGCCTCTCTCCAAACATGCGCTGAACAGACCAAGTAGTCGAGGCCTGAGAGCCTCCGAGGCCAGGACCCAGACCTTGGCATGCAGCCCGTCAGGTCCTGGGGCGGTATTCTTGCCGCTCAGCCGGCGCACCGCCACTCTCAAATCTACCTCGGTCACTTCCGGAGCGGATTCGTCGTCGTCGTCGATGTAGCCCGCATTGGGCACCGCAGGGGGCGGGGGCATAGCCGGAGGCGTGTAACCCATCTGTGGTCGGGGGAATAGCGCCCCAACCACTTCGTCCACGACCTCCGGCCGGAGACTCTGAGTCAGTGGGGGCGCCCAGGTGCGGAGCTTATCACGCACCATCCGGTAGGGGCGTCCCCATGGGTCTCTGTTCAGAGTCTCCAACATCTCCTCGCGGGCCCGATCTTTGGCCCGCCGGATCTCCACCCTGAGGGTGGCCTTCGCCGCCCTGTACTCCTCGTATAGCTCCGCCTCTCTGGTTTCAGCGTCCAGAGGGCGGAGACGGAGCCTGCGGTGCCTGGTGTATCGGCGTCGCGCTGCGGTGCACTCACCGCGCAGGTCTGCCAATTCCTGCGACCACCAATACACCTGGCGCTTGCGTTGGCATACAAACATATGTACAGTCAGGGCAATTGCACTCTACCAATTTTAAAATCCAAAATATCTTTGTAGAATAGAGTCAATGGTTGAGGGCTGCTTTAAGTTATTGAATAAACTGGCTGTGAACCATTGAACTTTTACTACAAAGAAATTTTAAAATTGGTAGAGTGTAATACGGTAGTTTCCAACTAGTCAAATTCAATACTTTTATCCAAACGTCAAAAACGATAATTTTCTATGAATTTTTATGAAAAACTGAGCTATGACGTCATAACTTTTTTGCGTCAAATAGCTTACTTATTTCTTAATAATTAGCAATTAGCTGTCAAGTGATAAGTATAGTCTGGACGTGTGGCGGTACACGTCCAGACTATACTTATCACTTGACAGCTAATTGCTAATTATTAAGAAAACCATAAAATAAAAAAAAAACACATTTTCAAAGATTTAAAATCAGAATCACAATAGTACAAAAGGCCATTATTATTATTACATTTATAAGACTTTCTTTTGTTTTGTCGCGAGTGCAAATGCGGTGGATCGACGCGCGCGCCACCTATACTGCTCTTATTATAAATAAAACACTGCTCTCTCCTCCTATCTTAGGATAGGATAACAAGAATAAGTAGTGCTCGAGGTTAACAGAAATACAAAGTAAGAGTCTGACACTCCCTCCCGCCCGGCCCTGGGCGGGAGAAGTCATTTGATGATTTTCCCCTTAAAAAAAAAAAGACCCGGAACAACAATTTGTGGATCACACAAAGAGTGCTTCCTAACTAATTTAGTTACTATGTCCTTGTTAAAATGGTATTCTTGTAGCATTTACGCATCAAAGGTTTTTAACAAGTTAACTAAATATGTGACTAAGTTATTTAATTAGTACGTCGACGTACTCAACTCGACTTAAGTTAATATACAATTAATTTACAGGTTTTTTTCATTGATGAGTCATGGATGTCGTCTAGTTTGAATTTTAGTGTTTTAAAAGGCATACAAGTCTAGAAGCTGAAGATTAAGATTGGGAGAGCCATGCTTCGGCACGAATGGGACCACGGCCTCACAGAAAACCGACGTAGAGCAACACACAAGTTTAGTTTTTTCGTGAGAGTGAGGTTACCAGAGGCCCAATTCTTACCTCGTCCTCAATCCTCAAATCCCCTATCAAAAAACCCCCAAGAGGCCGACAAAGCATATGTAGTAAATCCTTTGGTATTACGAGTATCCATGAACGGAACTGTTTACCATTAATACATTCGTCTGCTCGTTTGCCGACCAACATGAAAATAGTAGGAAAAAATAGAACACTAATGTAAGTAACATCAAATCATCAAGCAACTCCCATAATAATTATATTTAGAGACTTAAGTACTTATATAAAATTATAGAATAAAACGAACCTATTAACTCATAATATTTGACCATAACTGACCGTCATTACAAAAAATGCCAAGTCGATCAACAAAAACGTAGAAATATTCAGAGCAAAAACACCAATTTTCATAAAAAATAACCGTAACAAGAAATACAAAATTCACACAAAAAGATCGTTCAATAAACTACTGAATATTTTGACAAAGCACATCAACCAATACCCGCCTGCCAAATAGAATTTCAACTTTAAAACAACTTAAAATAGTTGAAAATCGTAAGTCATGAGACTGGTTGGTATATTGTGAGGTGCTGTATAGCACACAGCCACCTGATATTAAGACCATTGACAATCTGTACAATCATCAACACAACGAACCAGGTTGTAAAAAAAGCAAGAGTTTGAGAATGCGTCGGTAGGGTTGTGAAGCTGTTGGGGCCACGAAATACCTATCGATAATTGAACATGGTGTTATAATGTCGATGTTTTTGTACCTTTGTCAGTGGAATTCATGTTCTGTTACCATATGCAATGGTGAGTAAAAATTTAAATATTTTTTAGTTAATTTTTATAGGTAGTCTTGTTAGTAGAAAATACAGGAATATCTTGAAAGTATAAAATCTTTATAGTCGAGATATCAGAACGCTAGGTCAAAACATCATTTATAATGAACAAACTCTAAAAGGTAGGTAGGACCTTTTTATCGTTTTACAAAATATGAAAACACACTTTTATTGCTATGATATTTATTTACAAATGTTAAATACTTTAGTAAAATTGAGACTATATTTCCTAAAACATTTTATCGACACTGTTTCCCACCTTACATCCCATCCCTATTCACTGGATTCCGAAAAAGGCGTCCAGAGTCACGACTATCCGCGGCCCCACTTTTAGATGACCGTTACCAATCGAGAGGACAGGCCTTAAGGCCTTAACTAATGGCCACCTGAGATCACAAATAGTTAAAAAATGTTCACCGAACGGCTAAAGGCGGGTTAATGGTTACTATTTAAGCGTTTAAGTAGGTGGAGAGTTTTAAATTGTTGTCGTTCGGTTTTCAAATGTAATGTTGTCTTTGGTCGGTCTTGCTTATGTCTGTTGGTTGGTGTGCCATAATTTTGATTTTAGAACCGACGATTTTTTTTATTTTGATGTTCAATTTTGGAACAAAATTTTTTTTTAAACATATTATCTATATTAAGCATCGATCACTAATAAGTTCTTTATTAGTGATCGATGATATTAAGGCACTTATTTTTGCTTTCAAATTATCGTGTGATAATCACGATTTAGTTTACCTAATAAGTACAAAGCGGTGACGTTGCGGATTCCCATTTCTAAAAACCATTTTATCCTAGTATTGTTTTCTTAAGGTTTTGAGGACTAAGGTTGAGGAACAAAATTATTAAATCTTCACTAAGCTCAGTCACACGGCAAAACACAACGCTGTGGTGTTTTCATGCGCGTTATTTTGTAAGGCTTCGGTTTAGCCGACCCATTCGCGTTGAAGATCTCCCACAGTTGAGGTGTAATATACTGTACTTTGCAAAGTAATTGATATAAGGTAGAATTACTATTTATACCTTGTTCCATATTGTATTTCTTTAAATGTAAGGTTTTTTTCCAATATTTTATTTTATTTAAATTAAGTGTTTAGCTACTGCAATCTTGCCTTGTCTATGAAGCTTGTAATACATATAATTCGTGCTATATTGTAAGTACCTATTAATTATGCGTATACAAAGATTTGAACAACGAATAGCGAACCTAAACAAATTTGAAAATTCTAACTATACTTTCTTGCTTATTTCGAATTACTTTTTTTTAACTTCAAATCAATTCCGTGACACACTAGTAACCACAAAACTGAAGAAGCTATTTTTTTCTATGTACCTATATGTATATCTATGAGTCATATACACAAATAAATATGCTAGGCAAATAATTTATAACTATTTTATTGAATTGAAACCACGCGAAATTTATGAACCGGTTAGTTATACCGATTTAATATCCGTAAAGGTTGTGAGATGTACCTACGACATATAACAGCGAAAACTTTTGAGCGGCCATTTTTATGTTAACCGTGAAACCATTATTATGTAAAATCATAAAGTACGTAATACTTCATGCTTTTACCTCCTGACCAAGTTGCGATTTTGCGAGAGCCATGTTTCGGCACGAATGGGTTCGCTCGACCGGAATGATACCACGGCCGCACAGAAAACCGGCGTGAAACAAACACAGAGTTGTTTCGCCGTGTGAGTGAAGTGGAGGCTTAACCTCTCCCCTTTCGCCAATTTCACTCCTATCCCAAAATTTTGATCCAAATCCCTAATCCCCAAAAATTTGGCAAAACACTCATAACTCCTCAAGTATTGCGGGTGTCCATGGGCAGCATTCATTGCTTACCATCAGGTAATCCGTAGGCACGTTTGCCGTCCTACCACTTAAAAAAAGTGTCTGTCATTCCCTCTTTCCTCATCCAAGGTAGGAGAAGTCATTTGATATTGGGGATGAAGTTTTTTGAGGCTAAATATAAAACTTTGGAACTTACAGATAAGTCTCAAAAGCGTTAACGCGGCACGGGCTTACATGAAACTTAGTCATTAATGTTAGAAACTACGGAACCGATTTTAAATGATGATGTTTGACATGAAAATTTCTACTAAAACCATACGACTTGTTGTTAATAATAATAATTTTGTGCACCAACCACTGGACTCCGCCATTTACCTAGTAAACCGAGAATTTATTTTAAAAGTAATGTCAAGCTCACTCGTTGACTATTCAATTTACAAAACGAATCGAATATTAAAACTGAATAAACACAGAAAAGAAAAAAAAACACCAATAAATCAACTCAAAATTCATCGAATTGACTAACAATCGTTCGTTTTAAAAGTAATTAATATTTATTCAACATCTTATTTGTCATATCCAACCGATATAATAAATATCACAACCGAAGATACTTTATCTACTAATTTAAAATGTAGTTTTAATTTAGTTTTAAAGAAGTTATTCTCTCGAACTTACCTAATACACATTTCCCGAGCTTACGGCGCGTAGCGTTCCGCACGCGCCTCAAAGAGCCAATAGACCACCACAGACGGGGCCCTATAGGGCTGATGTTCAAGCCGGGGTTGCGGGGTAAGCGCAATGAGGCACCGCGACCTCGGCCCAGAGCAGGAGGAGGAACAGGGGGGTTTTTAGTCAGTAAGAGTCTGACACTCCCTCCCTCCCTTATCTGTCAGGGGAAAACCAATCAAATGACTTCTCCCGCCCAGGATAAGGCGAGAGAGAATGTCAGACTCTTACTGACTAAAAACCTTCTCCTGCTCTGGGCCGAGGCCGTAGTGACTCATTGCGCTTACCCCGCAACCCCGGCTGATCTACATATGTTATTCCTGAAGCAAGCGCGGTGCTTAATGCTTAGCAGTAGACACTTATAGGCTGATGATGATGATGATACATGACTACCGAGTTTCATTAAAATCAGTTCAGTAGTTACTATAATGGATGTCTTGAATAAAATTCATACGGCAGGCGGCGTAAATTCTTTAAAAAAACCTGTTTCTAGTTACAATTAGTACCTATCCACAAAATCGTAATAGTTAGTCGAAAATCTTCATTTCATATTTTGCCTTAACCAAGCAAGTAATCTAAGACCGTATGATCTAGAGCTTAATTATTAAGTAACGAGGCAGTCAAATAATTAATTGATACTGCTATTATAAAGCTACTCATCGGAATGTATTATGATTGGTTTTAAAAGATGGATGATTTGTCATTTTGAAATCTTGTTTTTTCATTTACAACCAACGGCATTTTTCAACTACACTACGATTAGAAGGACACGGATTACCTGATGGTGATCAATTAGAAATTGCCATATAAAGACCACTGTTCAGTTCAGTTTAGTTATTAAATCCCCCCCCCCCCCCCCAAACCCTCCTTCACAGGGCCAGAGAAGTAGTTTGGCTATTCCACTCCCCCCTTTCAAAAGTGCTTAGAAACAATCCAATCCAAATTAATATTATAAATGCGAAAGTAACTTTGTCTGTCTGACTTTTCTTCACACCTAAACTACTGAACCTATTTGTGTGAAAATTGGTACAGACATAGTTTAGAACTCGAGAAAGGACATAGAATAGTTTTTAAACCAAAAATGTGCACAAAGTCATTATTCCACGCGAACGGAGTCGCGGGCAAAAGCTAGTAACAGTATAAAAAATTAACTCATTCAATTCTCATTCAATTTCTCCCCTCTCACTCAACCTAAGAGGGTGAGAGAAGGCTTTCGATAATTTGAACAAAGAAAACAATTAGATATACAGGTTTCTAAAGGATCTACAAAGTCCTTAGCAACTGTTTTCGGAATAAAATCGTTACTAAGGAACAGATAAAGTAATCATTAAATATCTCTGTGTACGTGTACGACGCGGCATAAACCATATTTATTATTACATCAAATAAAATTTGAAATTACATTTTGAAGTGACAGGGAGCCGCTATAGATCCAATACCGCGATTAAATACCAACCATTAAACATTATATTAATTATACTTGCGTCGATATCAGATGAACCCATTTTTTAAACTTAGGTACATATGTAGTTCATTGACTTACCTACTACTACTTAAAAGTGTTTACAACGAACATATATTTTTATGAAAACTTTCATGTCAAGAAACGTATAAACTACTAAACAAATTTAATAAAACTTGGCACTCATAGTCATAGGCAACGATCAATGCAGCCTATGCCCTCCCCGGAGTGTATCCTATGCCTGGGCCACATTTCATTCAAATCCGTTCATCCGTTTTGGCGCTGATTGAGTAATAAACATTCAAACATCGTAAGTTTCAAACAATCTCTGGTTGATGCCGGACTATTGTGCAATATGGCAGAAAATTATAATAATATGGTTATGAGCATAGTATGTAGAGTAGCGACACGGTGGCAACAAACGTTGAACTGCTTGGGGAAGGAGAGGTTTCACGGCTATTTGAGAAATCCTGGAATTAAGGACCTTACTATCTTACTGAGCTACGTTCTTCCACCGAGTCTTCTTCAACTCCTACTCTTGCGAATTTCCAATCAAGCCAGCCAGTCATGAAGTAGACGGGCTTTTTTCTCATCAGTGTTCACTGCAGTAAGTCGTAAAAACTAACCGCAGATGAAGAACCACTTCCCGAGAGTTAAGTCGGTGGCGTCCCACTGCCCAACAGCTATCCACAAGCTGGCTTGCAGATTTATTATAATTATTGTTATTAAATACTTAAGAACATTTTGAACATTCTTCAATTGAAAAGTTATTTAAGATTTTATTTTTGAATAGTAACTATTGTGAGCCATTTTATCAGGTTATGTAAGTGAGTAGTAATTTTAATAAATTAAGAAATCATGTTTGAATGTTGTTATAATTGAGTCTTTCTATCTCTCTGATAAACACACTTGTATTATGTAGATATGAGTCATCGAATTGATTCCACGAGAAGGCACAACTAATACATATTTTATATTTAAAAATAATCTTTTACTTAAATAAAATTAAGATATCATCCCTATTCGACCATCGACTATGAAAGGGATAAGGCGGGAAGAGTTTATCGCAAATTCTCGACTACAAAATAATTGCACATTAGGTATGTGCACTAGGTAGGCATAATATAAATATGAAATAACATTATACAGGGCATGTGTGTGGTCCTTTGTTTAGATTTAATAGGAACAAACTCGTTTATGTACCGAAGGACCGGTTCTGTTATGATATAGGTTAGACTTGAGGTCACGGTGCTCGGATCCCTTCTAGGAATTGTGTGAGTCACTGTTGTGATATAATACACTAGCTACTCTCGCGCGGTTTCACCCGCTGCTCGGCTCTATTTAATCTTAACGTGATGTTTTATAGCCTATATATAGCACTCAAGAGCATTGTAGCTATCCATCAGTGAAAGAATTTTGGAAATCCGACCAGCGGTTCCAAAGATTACCCCCTACATATAAACTTACAAACTTACAAATTTTACCTCTTTATAATATTATTATAGATTGAAGAAGGTTGATATTTATAAGCTACTAAACTAAGTTAACTAGTAAACGGCAATGTATTCCAGGTATTTTTAAAGATATCATGATGACAACAGAATGGTTCACATTTTTTCACCTACCCAAATCTCCAAGGGGGTATCGTCCCAACATTAATAGTCCCAATATACATAAAAACGCGCCAAGCTTCGGCACGAATGGGTCGGCTCGACCGGAGTAATACCACGGCATCACAGAAAACTGGCGTGAAACAACCACAACATTGTGTTTCGCCGTGCGAGTGAGGTTACTGGAGGCCCGATCCTTCCCCTCCCCCAATCCCAAAATCTCCAAAAGGTCTGCAACGCACTCGTAACTGCTCTGTTGTTGCGGGTGTCCATGGGCGGCGCTGATAGCTTACCATCAGTTAATCCGTCTCGTTTGTTCGTTTGCCAACCTATCACATATTAACATGGTTACGATGGTAACATCAACTATATTTTAGCCTTCACCCATCAGAAAAATATATAAAAAACGCTAGTCTGTTGAGAAGGAGAAAGATTTCCAATTTAACACGCATCCCAAAGATTTCTCACTAGCGCTGTTATAGCTTAAAAGTTTGTAAGGGTATTTTTCTTGGTCTTATCTTAAGAAGAAAATTAAAATAAACTTACTGAGTTCTGTATCACAGTCTGTGTATTCGTGGTTGCAATCAACGGTGTAGGCGGCGGCGCGAGCGGTCACCGCGACCACCACACACCATAGCGCTACTGCGCGGACGGACATCTTCGGTCACCGTAGCGCCATCTGCAAGAGGAGTAAAACTAATTAGTACATTTTTTAAACAATACAAACTTCTCTTCAGCCCAAAGCTAGCCTTAAGTTATTGAGAATTTTCGCGGGTCTGCGGACGGCGAGTAAGGGTAACTCGCTGCCCGACCAGAACCGGACCCGAGCGTATGGCGCGTAGCGTTCCGCGCGCGCCTCATAGAGCCAAAATAGATCACAGCAGACGGGGCCTTTCAGGAATGATGTTCAGCCGGGGCTGCAGGGTAAGCGCAATGAGGCACCATGGTCTCGGCCTAAAACAGGAACGGGGGGGGAGGGAGTTAGTCAGTAAGAGTCTGACACTCTCTCTCGCCTTGCCCTGGGCGGGAGAAGCCAATTGATGATTTTCCCGTGTTAAAAAATAACTTTATTGCGCATTTTTATAGCCTTAGTTTCTAGTTATATCGTTAGATTAACACCATGTTGTCATCTAAACGGAGTTGCAGATTCAGTCAGAGAATCACCCCAATCGAGAAATAAACATACATATAGTCAATATATTGAATGGTAATTTCCAAATGCATAATCGGTAGCCGAGGCGTACATTAAATTTGTTTTGTTGAAGCTTAAACAAGATATTCTTTCAGCGAGGGTTTTAGGATGACTATAAGCATATTATAGTATTTAGTTTTGGAATTTATAATGTGATATGGAACATGATTTTCGGAGTTATTAACACGGCCTCACAGAAAACCGGCGTGAAACAACCACAGCGTTATGTTTTGCACATTACCGCAAGTTCAATCCTTTCTCTTCCTCTTCCACCATCCCTCCTCAATCACTAAATCTCCAAAACCCAAATCCCCATCACACTCGTAACTCCTACCACATATCCATGGACACCTAGTCCATGTGTGGCGACGATTGCTTACCATCAGCCTATCGGCCTGCTCGTTTGCCGACCTATCACTTAAAAAAGTAGGTGAACAGGGTATTCAGACATGATGATGTTCTGAGCTCTGAGTTAAGACGGTCAGTAACTTGCTGATATCATCAACAACATGACTCAGCAGTCAGTATCGAAGTAGATTACCAGCTGTTTGTGAATCAAACAGTACTGTGATTAAGGTCGCGTCCCCATTGGCGCAGGCGCAGCGATCAGCGAGAACTTATAAATTTTGCACGAAGTGGTTTCCAAGACACAGTTGTGGCAACTACTTATAAGATTTATACCACTTATTTTCTATATCTTTACCTCCTTCGAAATACCTCTTTCCAATTAACACATTTGTGTATAAAAGTAACAAATTTAAAGAGGTTAAGGAAAATATCGTGAGGAAACCTGGACTTTATAAATTCTTATTATAAGTTTGAATTCGCCAATCCGCCTTGAGCAAGCGTGGTGATTAATCAAACGTTCTCCGGGTTAAAAAGTCTCACTTATCATCTGATGATGACGACAATAAACAAATTTCAATCTTTTCTAAAAATACTTTAAAAATGACAGTTAACTAGTTAAGGTGGAAGTATCTCGGCGTGTCGTGACGCGCTAAAAGCGAATCGGTTACAAACATTTACATATATGTCATGGTTAGAAACAAACTTATGTGTCGTGTAAAAAGCCGCGTTCTGTTAAATGTATGAAACAGAGACGTTATGACGCGACACTATGCATTAGCGTATTTCCACCTTAATTTGAAAAAAGTGGTATTTAATACTATAACTGTAAATCCCCTTTATTCAATCAAAATATTCGAAAGTAACACCAAAAATCAATTTGCTTATGAAATAAATCAATTATACTAAGGTTATTTTTTCGCAAACTGTACTTGAGTTGGTTTGGTATCCAAAAGCCTCAATAAAGCAAAACACACCATTACTATAAAGGTATAAAGATCCATTTTAACTGCCACTAATATTGTCACCTGCAAGAAACAGTTATATGAGACAAAATCCGCACTTGTATCAAATGATGACCGAAGTCTACGAGAGCGCTGTGGTCGTGTCTGCGGTTTAAATTAGGTGAGAAATGGATTCATTACGGTTCTATTCGCATTTGGAGTAATAATAGAGAGGTTTTGAATTATTTCGAGGTCGTTTTAAGTATTTTGCATAGCTGTATAATGGTCTGATTTGTAAATAAAGAGACAACACGAAAGCAAAGTTTCCATTTCTGGAGAAGAAGGTTTTCTTTTGTGAGGGGAAAATCATCAAATGACTTCTCCCGCCCAGGACAGGGCGAGAGGGAGTGTCAGACTCTTACTGACTAAAAACCCCCCTGTTCCTTCCTCTGCTCTGGGCCGAGGTCGCGGTGCCTCATTGCGCTTACCCGGTTGAACATCAGCCCTATAGGGCCCCGTCTGTGGTGGTCTACTGGCTCTTTGAGGCGCGCGCGGAACGCTACGCGCCGTACGCTCGGGGAGACGAAAGAAGGTTACTTTTATGATTTTAGTTAGGCTGAGTATGGGCGCTGTATATGCTGTCTTTCTTGCTTGATAATGCTAAGGAACTAAAAATTGTTCATCATAAACGCGATTTGGATGGATGGATGTAAGTGCAGATGGATGGATGTTTTGATGATGATTCGATACCAGGCAAATACCAATGTGACTTTCCAAGTTATACATATGTACTTTTTAAGTGTATTTAGACATAAACGATAATGGAAAACATCGTGGGAAAACCTTGACTATAAATTCTATTAATCATTATTATTTTATAAGTTTGAAATCTCCAATCCGACTTAAACAAGCCTAGCGATAGTTTTTTTTAATAGACATGTTTAACCTTTCAATTGTTGTAATTGGAGAAAGAATAGTTGCGCGGACGCCGGCGTTCTATAGGAGTTTAATGAATTAAACAAGGATAAAGATAAACAACAAATCGATTAAAATGCTAATCGAAACACCAACTACTAATATACTAAACGGTGTTTACTAAGCTGTGACGTCACAATGACACATCACTACCCACACAGTCCACCATTGTTAAGCCATCGGTAAAGTGTTAAATAATTGTATTAAAATTAGGTTTCACTTTCGTCTGAGGTCAAGTCAACCACAGAAAATAATTAGGTCAATAGTCTGGTCTGGGGCAGTGTATTGTTATTCTTTGTCAAAGGATTGATATAAATATATAAGTCTGTATATAGAGCTATGTTTCGGCACGAATGCGTCGGCTTGATGCGTGATACCACGGCCTCACAGAAAACTGGAGTGAAATAACTAGTGTTGTGTTTTGCCATGTGAGTAAGGTTAAAGGAATTCAAACATTTTGATCGTGGTTATGTTAGAAAAATTAACACTAGACACTCTTTTTATTAATCAACTTTTGTACAACGTGTCGCGGGTTCGGTCCCCACACGGAATAACTCTTACCTATATATAATCTACAAATTGCTATCCCGGGTCAGTGAATAATATCTGTGACATTGTATGTTTGTAAAAGCAGTCACGAGTTCCCGACACATGCGGAAATCCTAGATAGAAATTTAAAAAAAAAAAACGTTTGCCCGCATTAGGATTTTCTCCTGTGTCGTGGGTGCGGTTACAAACATACAATTTCACATGCACATGACACCCAGACCCGGAACAACAATTTGTGGATCAACAAAGAGTTCCGTGCGGGAATCGAACCCGCGACACGTTGCACGGCAGCCAGTTGCCCAGCCACCGCACCAACCGTGCAGTCAAATCAACATTTTTTTAGATTAAAATAAATCCTAAAAAAAAATTAATCGTTTTTTTGTTCCTTCTAAGTAGTATTTTATCAAATAAGTTAACCAATATGTTACGAAGTAAGTGTATATCGTCTTCTATACACTGTCTATGTCACTCGTAATGTTTTAGAAGAAAGTGCCCCCAATAAAACCACACGGTGAATGGTGCCAAATGTGCTACATTAACATAAGAAAATAATAATGAATATGTATTGTATTTACTCATATATATTTATACGGGTACAAAAACTTTAGAATATGGTCTGTAAAGTAATTTTTGTTTTATATTACTTCTCTTTTTGTCTATGAAGGATATATCATCAAATGGCAGACATGAGGAAGTATCAGAGTCTTACTGACTATAACCCCGATCCAACTCCTACTCTAGGCCAAGGTCGCGGCCGAGATCATGATGGGCCGATGATCTCCGGCCACCGTAAGCGCGGGTCTGCGGACGGCGAGTATGGGTAGCTCGCCGCCCGACCAGATCAGATCCGAGCGTACGGCGCGTAGCGTTCCGCGCGCGCCTCAAAGAGCCAATGGACCACCACAGTCGGGACCCTATAGAGCTGATGTTCAGCCGGGATTGCGGGTTAAGCGCAATGAATCACCGCGGCCTCGGCCCAGAGCAGGAGAAGGAGCGGGAGGGTTTTTAGTTAGTAAGAGTCTCACACTTTATCTCGCCTAACCCTGGGCGGGAGAAGTCATTTGATAATTTTCCCTTGACAAAAAAAAAGGCCAAGTTCGCGGCACCTAAATGCGCTTGCTCGGTTGAACATCGCCCCCTTTTGAGTCCCATATGTGCTTGAAACCTTTAAAGTTGTGTTAAAAACCCTCCTAAACACCTAATTATCCAAACTAGATAAAACACAAGACAAAATGAAACAGCTATTATGCAACATTTAAAAGAATGGCAACAATTAGCATTCTCTATTGTTTCCGCAAACAAAAGAAGGCTACTTGTATATGTGTTTTGTGATACGAAATCATTGAAGAAAGTATGTAACTACAATGTGAGCTAGTAGTTATTTAACGTCTAGTTACTTCATAAAGGGGTAAGCCGGTACACGTATGTTGTGTTGCAATTATTGAGAGAAGTACAACATTTTGAAAATAACGAATTAGTCACGTGACACGCGTATTAAGCGAGAAAAACAGCGAGCGGTTCGCCGCGCGCGACGCGCTTCTGCTCGTAAATAAGAGTTCCGTAGTGACGTGGAACTAGTAGAGCTTTTCTCGTATTAATTCACGCGAGTAAGTCGTTATTTTTAATTAACACATATTTTTTGGCCAAATATGCTAATAAACTAATATTATAAAGGGGGAAAAGATTGTTAGTTTGTTCCAGCGGTTCCAAAGATCTTTGGAACCGCTGGTCGGATTGCCAAAATTCTTTCACTGATAGATAGCTACAATATTCCTGAGTGCTATAGGTTATAAAACATCACGCTACGATCAAATGGAGCTGAGCAGCGGGAAAAACCGCGCGAGAGTAACTAGTAATTAATGTTTAGGTACTAACCTAAACTATTCCTTTGTACTTAACGACTTTGTTCCAAAAACAATACCTAAGTAGTTATGGTCTGGGTTCTTTTTTGAGTGGGGTGAGGTAATCTTTTTGTTTGCAAATATTATTCCTATAGCATAAATAAATACTATCTATTAAATACAAAAAGTATTACAAAATCAATTATTAGGTCATCAATAATCGTAAAAGTGTGAAGGATTACAAAATATATTAACTAGAAACGCTATAGGTAACCAGAGACGCCATTTTTGTAGCCCACGTTATAAAAATAGAGGTCGTTCTTAATTCAAAATTTAAAGTTTCTGCAACAAACCGCAGACGAATCAAATTGGGACTGCTTTTTAAATTTAAAAAATAACTAATGTTCTAAATTTAAAATGCGTTTGGATGAAATTAGAAGCACATTTTACTAGCTAGCAGTTTGGGTGAGAGTAGAATGGAATAAGTTTGACACCACCAGTTTTTAAGTGTAAAAGAGCCAAGCTTCGGCAAGAATGGGTCCTCTCAGAAGACCCGCCGGTCTTCTAACAACCACAGCGTTATGTTTCGCCGTGTGAGTGAGGTTACCTAAGCCCCATAACTTCCCCTCTCCCCATCCCTGCCCAATCCTTAAATATCCGAAACCCTAATCGACAAAATTTTGTAGTTAATGACAACATGGTGTGTCACGTTGGAGGTAGAGAAGAGAAATAAATAAATAACATAAAAATACTTATTACATGTATACTCTTTGGCCATACCTAACCACATTCTTCCAACTTGACATTTCCGCGAGTATCTTTTAATAATAAAAAGGAGTATTTATTTAGCAACACCAATGATGGCGGCGCCGTGGGTAGATCGCGAGATGATGGCGTCCGTTGCATCATAATCGGGTCACAACAGCGCATCGTCGCTTGCCGCTTGCGCACTGTGATTTACTTGGGAACATTTTCTACGCAAGTTTGTTACGTGCGAATGTAATTTATGTTTTATCTGTGTAGGTAATAATTTTTAAAGATAGATTTGTACGTCGGTGGTTTGTTAATTTGTTGCTTGTGCGTTGCGGAATTCCGAGTTTGAATAGGAGACGCCACCGAGTGTACATATAACACTATAATATATAACCATGTAATAACGGAATAAAACCTTTTTGATTTTGATCTTTAATGATTATTTCTATGTGTTTGTTTTTATTTTTTTAAATTATCGATAGAATTCCAAAACTGAAATAAATTTCTCATCATTAAATTAGTTTTGGACAGTATAATGGTTGACGCTGTAGCTAGGCAACCGGCTAGCAACGTATCGGTTCGATTCCCGGACGACTCATTGTGTAATCCAAACATTATTGCCACGTCTAGGCATGATTTATGTGAGTTTTTTTGTAAGTAAACGCACCCACGACAGACAGCGTCTTCATTTTTTTAATAAAATTCATATATAGTATATTTTATAAAATTATAACTTACAATAGCTTCCTGAGCATTGTTTTCTTGTAAGAAATAAATAAAAATGTCTTATCTCCAATCATTGTTACTATAGATCTACTTTTCACGTGTGATCTCATGGATCGGCGCACGCGCATCGAACTGACCCGATTTCTTCACTGACATCTTCCCATAGACTAGATAGAACCGTGACACACGATACTGTGCTATTGTTTACAAAAGACTTGCACAAAATGCACTAAGATATGGAATCAAAAGAATTTTACCTTGACAACTTTGGAATAGAGTCGAAAATCGTTTGAAGAAACTTTTAATAATGCTATAGTTATCTTGTCAAAAGATTTTAAACTTTATAGTTTTAGTGTAAAGTCGAAAATCGTTAAAAGTAAAGGTTCAAACAGTCAATACTGATGTGTTGAAAGTAACAAGAATTATATACGCTATTAGAGTAATACCTTGCTAGAACTTTTCACATTTGTCTTAGTTTAGTAAGATGAGAATGTTTCTGAAGAATTTTTTTAACTATAAAAGATGTGTAAATATACTTAGAGCCTTTTGAATTACAATTTTTTTTTGCCGCCCATGGACACCCACAACGAAGGAGTTATGAGTGCGTTGCCGACCTTTTAGGGATTAGGGATTTAGAGATTTAGGGATTGAGGAGGGATTGGGGGTGGGGAAGGATTGGGCCTCCTCCGGTAACCTCACTCACACGGCGAAACACAACACTGTGGTTGTTTCACGCCGGTTTTCTGTGAGGCCGTGGTATCACTCCCGTCGAGCCGACCCATTCGTGCCGAAGCATGGCTATCCCACACTTAAATATGAAATACTATGATAATAAATGTTATTATCCTGCTCTGGGCCGAGGTTGCGGTGACTCATTGATCTACTAGTAATCTGCATGCTCAGTTGTTGCATTATCACATAAAAAATGAATAATTAAAAATCCTATTTGTAATATTTAAAATCCTATTTGTAACATTTTGCGTAATATTTAAAAGTCGGCATAAATCCCACAGTTTAGCGAGTTCTTTAGCAAACGTTTAGTTAAGTGCACAGTTAATTACGACTCTACGCAATTGTAGTTAATAAGGAATTTGTTTGCGCACGGTAATCACATACTGTGAGATTCGTGGCCGTAAGGACGCCTTCACAAAGCCGTAAAATCTATACTAATATATATAAATGCAAAAGTAACTCTGTCTGTCTGTCTTGCTTTTCTTCACGCCTAAACTACTGAACCGATTTCTGTTAAATTTGGTACAGAAAGAGTTTAGAACTCGAGAAAGGACATAGGATAGTTTTTACACAAACAATCTGCAGGAAGTCACTATTCTACGCGAACAGAGTCGCGGGCAAAAACTCGTTATATAATATGAATAGAATAAAACAAAGTCGCTTTCTCTGTCCCTATATCCCTATTTATGCTTAAATCTATAAAACTACGCAAAGGATTTTGATGCGTTTATGTTAATAGATAGAGTGATTGAAGAGGCCGATTTTATATGTATAATAATAGCCATTAAATATTTTAGAAATTGAGTATTAGCATTGCATTCCTGAGAATCCGGGGTGGGTCGCCAGTATAATATGTATAAACAAAATATCAAGAGAAAAATTCCCATAATTTGCGTAAAGAGGCATTTGCTCAGCAGATTAGGGGAAATAAGGAGTTTTCTTTTAATCCAGTATACCTTTAGCTATGCAATACCAAAGTTCTTGATCATACTGACATTCACTCTACCATTATTATCATCAGCCTAGAACTGCCCATTGCTGAGCAAATACCTCTTCTCACAATGACAAGGTTTGAGCGTTAATCACCACGCTTGCTCAAGGCGGATGGTTGATTTCGAACTTATAGAAATCGAAAGTCGTAGTAACTAATCGTAGGCGCGCTGCTCATGATTAAGAGTCCCATTGTGATTTGAAAGGAGTCGAGCTTTTCTCAGTTAGGCCAAGAGATTAAGTCGTAACATTTAATAATAAAAAAGGTCCAGGTTTCCCCACGATTCGCCATGTCCTCCTTCATAGTTTGTGAATGGTGTTTAAATACATTTATAATGTACCCAAAACCTGAAAAAAAATTAGCACTTGCCAGGTTTCGAACTCGCGCCCATACGAACATACATGGGAAGCCGGTGCTCAAACCTCCGGGCCAGCACGACCTATCACCGAGGTAGTAAAAATTGAAGCCCAATCTCAACTATCGAGGAAGTTAATTAGTGTAGCGATTCGCGTTGATTATAACCATGTCAGCAGATCGTAACCCGCTATCTTGTTAATTAGAAACAGCTAATTAACATGTTATCTGTTAATCAACAAAGTGCAAGTAAAGATAAGCCTGGCAGAAAAATAAAAATGCAGTAATCCATTTTTTTTGTTTTTAAAAGAAGTACTTATTATCTAAGAGAATTTTTGGAAGGGCTTGCTTGATAAGGTATATTTAGACAGAATAATTATAAATCTTTAATATTTTTAGTTTCTGCCATCAGATTCTCTTTTAGTAGGTACCTGGGAGAGTAGCCTATGTGTGCGGACAGATTTCATTCAGATCTATTCAGTAGTTTTTAGGTAAAAAAGTAACACACGTCCAACCAAACTTACAAGCTTTTGTTTTTATAATTTTTAGTAGGAAGTAGAACAAAATATTACCTTTGAGCGAGAGAATCATTCCCTTTCCCTTAGAGCAAATCATCAACTTAATTAGTAGGTAGCATGTTAATCAATTGATCTGTATTAAGCAACGTACGAAAACTGGATATGATGAACTTTAATTAGAATCGTACCACATACATTTAATAAAAAATATGAAAAACCAGTTAAAGTGTTATTACTCAGTAAAAGATTTCTTTTTCTAATATTTAGTTAAATTATGTATAAGTATACCTATCGTAATGTCTGTATCGTAGGCCGAAAAGCCGGGGCATAATATATACACTCACAAAATTAACGTAAAATATACCTACGCCTAAAAGTTTAGGTTCCCAAAAATGCTGCTCAAATATAGATACCTAGAGCATTTTGTCTAACTCAGTCGTTTCTAGAACTTAAAACTACTAATTCCAACGGATACATATACATACATCGCTACTATAATCATAAGTATTTAGTCTCCTGTCTCCAACATATGATTAGTATTTCTCTAAGAATGAACACCATTATTTATCTTTCTCCATCCGTCACAGCTTCCATATATCGGAGAAATGCTCGCGCTAGTGACAACGAGTTACATTTTCTAGTTCAACGACCTTTAAACGCTAATTTGTTTGTGAAGTTACTCGTTTACTTAATGACGTCATAAATTGTTGAAGAGGTATCAACATAAAGTTTCTAAGTCGGCGGCCCATTCTTGCCAAAGTTTGGCTTACCCACACGGCCAAACTTTGGCAAGAATGGTTCGGCTCGACCACCAACCGTGGAACGACCACATCGTTGTGTTTTTCCGTGTGAGTTAGGTTACGGGAGGCTTAATCCTTCCCCTCCCCTAATAGCTCCTCCAACCCTAAATCCATAAAAAGTCGGAAACGGACTCGCTAACTTCTCTGTTTTTGTAGGAGTCACATATAAAAAAAACTTTATAAGTCTGTCATGCTATGTTAGTCACGTAGATATACGACCACGACCAATATTATACCACAGCCTTTTAAAAAACCTTAGTTTTGGGAACAACTTTGGCATTTTGTTTTCCTCGTCCGCAATCCCAGAATTCCTAACCTCCTAAAGGGCGAAAGCGCATTTAGTTTATTCAGTGCCTATGATCCAGAATTACACCATGATAAGAAACATTGCAATTTTTGTAACAGCGTCCTTACAAATATATTGCCACACGAAGAACTCCCACGTTTCTGCAGCAACAATAGTTGTGCCTACAAACGCGGTTTTCTTCGCTAATCGGCGTCTAGTTTCGTAACCATGTATGTATAAGCATTCGTATAAGAAAACTGCATTGTTTGATTACAAACATTGAATAGGTTTTGGTTACATACGAATTGTATGTTGTATATTATGTGTCATAGTTATTTAAGATCCGAACCGTTGCGGCTACTGTTGTTTAAACATTTGTCGATTAGCCAAACCATATTAAGTCATTCGGTATGGTTATGACATGATGGCACCTATAACACTTTTTTCGAATAGTAACTAAGTATTGATAATACTCGACATACTAAATTAATTGAGGATAACGTAGATTATATAAATAAAGAAGGCTCTAGTAGTTCCAAGTTAAAAGGGGACAAGTCGAGTCCCCTTAAACTCTTGTCAATTAGAATTGAACACACCCGGTTTCTGAAAGGCTTGTCAACGCTAAAATTAACTAATCTCCTGTTAAATCTCTTGTCAAGTCATCTGATTGGTTGTTGATAATTCAGTCAACCAATCAGATGACTTGACAAGAGATTAAATTGATTTTAACATTGATCGGCCTTTCGGAAACCGGTTGTAAGAGTTTCTCAATTAATTCACGTAGGTACCTAAGTCGTTATTTTTCAGAAATATGTATATTAACTAAAGTAGCCAGTTGAAAGTAATGGATCGACTCGACCAAAATGATACCAAAAGACCACCTTAGACGGGGCCCAACAGGGCCGACGTTCAGCTGGGGTGCGGGGTAAGCGCAATATGGTGCAGCCTCGACCTGGAGTAGAAGAAGGAATAGGGGGTTTTATTCAGTAAGAGTCTCCCCAGTAGTCCTCGGCGAGAGAAGTGGTTTGATGATTTCCGTCCCAAAAAATAACCTTCTCGATCCCACCTTCATCCCCAATTCCCCAAATTCCTAACCCCCAAAACGCTGGCAGCGTATCTGAAGCTCCTCTGATGTTAAGGGTGCCAATAAGCGGCACAAGTGCTTAGGGTACCGTCTACACGTTTACCGCTCGTCTAAAAGTTCAATTACTATGTCAACAGACTAAAATAACTTCACTACATAGTATAAAACAAAGTTGCTTTCTCTGTCGCTTCATCCATACGTAAGGAGATATGCTTAAATCATTTACACCCGAAAGGCTTATTAAGGCTTGCCTCTCTCTGTCGCTTCATCCAGTTTCTGAAAGGCTTGTCAACGCTAAAATTAACTAATCTCCTATTGGATATCTTGTCAAGTCATCTGATTCATCATAATATCAGCCACAGGACGTCCACTGCTGTACATAGGCCTCCCCCATTGACTTCCAGATAGGCCGGTTGTAAGCGACCTGCATCCAGCGGCTTCCTGCGACCTTAATCAGGTCGTCTGTCCACCTTGCGGGTGGACGTCCTGATTGGTTGTTGATAATTCAGTCAACCAATCAGATGTCTTGACAATTGATTTTAACATTGATCGACCTTTCGGAAACCGGGTGTTAGTATCATTATTACACCCGTGCGAAGAAGGGACGGGTCGATAGCATCTTATATAAACCTCTTTTAGTTAAACACACTTATCTACTTGTAATTAGTCCTTGGATCACGGAACCATCTTTATAGTACCTTGATAAAAACCAATGACGTCAGAGAAAGCGAGTAACGTCTTCCAAAACCCATTGCGAAAGAATTACGTGTTCGCACTTCGTATATTGAAGGCCATTTGTAAATATGGTATCGATAGAAGACATATACACGATTGTAGAATGTGTTATTAGAAGGTACCACGTGGGTCAATGTTTTTGATCTGAGGGTTTCATCGGAGGGTATTCCATTAAGTGTTAAAGCGTGAATTTTCCGGGTGAGAAAGAGGGATGGAGGTATAAAAGGTTTATAGCTCCATCCCTCTTTCTCACCCGGTAGATTGAGGTTTTAACAAGTCATGATAGGCCTACTGTTCCTTTCAAATGTCTTACTTCTTATGTACTAGGTACCTAACTAAAAACTTCTTATTTTTCTTTCGCTTTGCCTTTGCTCGTTCTTATCCATTCGAATCTACACTTTGGAACGAGCACCTATCTTGATTGACAGACTATAAAAATATTATATTGGAACGTTTCAAAAGTACTTGTTTATGAATTGACATTGTCTTTGACTCAGTTTTGACTCGAATGTCCATTTCGATAAGTCAACTTAGGAATAGAAGGTTAAAATTAAAAAGTTATTAAGTATAAACACTTTGAGATATTTTTCATTTTATGGAATTTGTTACTCGTGGATAGCGTAGGCTTCGAATGTAGAAAGAATTTTTTAAATCGGTTCAGTAGTTATTGGGCATATTCATTAGAAATAAAAATTTCCTGTTTATAATATTAGTCTAGATTATAACGATGACCCTTGCCTCTATTCTATTAATAGGTCTTTACCTATGAAATTGCCGTTCTGCAGTAGGTACTGGCCATTACAAATCAAAATAGTTTTTGTTAGGCTAAGGCTAATTAATTTTGTTTTAATAACATGGGATTCTTTTTCCAAAAGTCGTCATTTGTTTATTGATTAGTGTTACATTTTCATGGCATTTCAAATCAAAAATTCGTTTAATTTTTTTCATGCAAAACGGCAATTTCATAGATAAAGACATATTATAATAAATTATTGAACTAAATATATCTGTGTTAAGGTAACTCAAAAATGTTCAATTCTGTATCTGCTGCATTTGTTACAAGTCAGTATATTTTTATAAAAAACCAACGTCCATACACTTTAACGGTAAAGATCTCGCAATAAATGACCACGGTTAAATAATCTTAGGCATTTGTGCTAACTGCTCCAGCGATTACTGCTAAACCGCTATATTTGTACATGGAGTAATTGCTGATCAATGAACTTAATAACCGACCGTTTTTAGTAAGAGAATTCAGAATGAAACTCCAAGAACAATTTTGGAGATTATTTATATTTTGACCATCCTACCTACTTAATATTGTCAATGTGAAAGTTTGGGAACATGTCTTGTATGTTATGTTTGGTATTCTTTCACTCAAAAACGGCTAGATCGATTTGGTTGAAATTTTGTACGTCGATGGATTCACACATGGCTGCATAGATTTTATAAACATACATAGGTTACGCGGGTGAAGCCGCGCGCAGAAGCTAGTTTTGATATAATTATTTTTCGACTGATGTGCGTTGCCCTTTGAGGGTTGCTAGAAATTCAAAGAATAGGAGTTGAAAATTAAGAATAGGACGATTGATCGTCTGGTAATCTCATGAACACAGCGAAACACAACGCTGTGTAGTTTTTCGTCGGTATTCTGTGAGAACGCGTTATAAGTCCAGTCGAGACGACTCATTTGTACTGAAGCGTGGTTCTTCCGCACTTAACGCATTCAACGCCATGGGGTACAACAGATGGACCACTTTAGGTATGACCACTGACATACGGCGAAGGAAAACATCGTGAGGAAACCGGAACATTTCAACAATTTCTAATCATAAGTTTGAAATCACCAATCCTCCTTGAGCAAGCGTGGTGATGAATCACCCTGTCTGTGGTGGTCTATTGGCTTTATAACCTCTCTCGTCCAGGGTGAAGCAAGATGGAGTATCAGAATCTTACTGACTAAAACCCCCGTTTCTTCTCCTGATATCTCTCTATTCGCTTCTAAACACATGACCTAATTACGATGAATTTTAAGAAGGAACCCAATTAAGTAGTTTTTGTGGATATTCAATATTAAATATACAAATAGATGCGTACACTGCAGGTGGCAGGAAGACGCGCTATCCTATAACTAACGGGAATCACGAACAACCCATACAGTTAATGACACTACCATAATCATACATCCTTGATTCCTTCACGGGTTGACGCGGTAGATGCTACGGAACTACTCTTTGTGTGATCCACAAATTGTTACTTCTGGGTGTGGTTTGCATGTGTAATTGCATCAACGATATAGGAGAAATACTTAATGTGGGGTTAAAGATACTTACTGAATTTAATAATAAATGCCATTCCAAGCAATATTATAAATGCTTAAGTTGGCTTGTTACATTTATAAGCTACACTTTCTTAACTAACCTTTTTTACGGTTTAATTCACGCGAGAAAACCTCTAGGTAAAATCTATACTACCTACTTAAAACAAAATAAAAAAAATCCATTAAAAATAATGTGGTAAAGAGTCGAGCTTAACGTTAAAAATTGGATTTTTGAAATTCGAAAAAACCCCAGAATCAGTTCCATCAGAACCCAAATTCGGTCGGTGTATGGCAATCATGATACACTTAATGAAAAACTCTTTTGTCTAGATATTAAATTGTATCACTGGATACTCTACAAAGGACAAAAGTCCTGATATAAATATTTTATTTGTTATCACAACAAAAGAAAAAAACAATAAAAGTTCGCGCCTAAAAAAACCATAGACTCTATTTGTACTCAGCCAGGCAAAGATATGCACATAATGCCAGATATGTCAAAAACGTCAAGATCTCTTATCTGTGAGTGCAGGGATAAACGGAGCGCAACCAGTTCTTCACTATTTGCGGAATCATCTTATCGTTGAGTGCAATTCTCCTTTTGTGGGTAATTTATTAAGTTTTTTGTGTGTTCGACCTTTTAATTTAAAAGCTGTGTCTGTAGGCTATCGATAAATTATGACCCACTCCATAAAATTGTAATATTTTAAGCCAAAATTATACAATTATTATTAACGAATCTATTTAAAGTTTATTAAAATTCTGTCAACTGGTCCTTTGACATGGCTAAAGTAGAAAGTATAAAAGAACTACTACTAAATTTGACTTATCATGCAATAAAATTCATACATAAGGCCAAGTCGTTGTCCTTAAAAAACTTAAGCGAATTCAGTCTTAAAATAAATTCATGTTAAATAATCTGCAGCCCAAAAAATAAATTTTTAAATCATTGCCAATGTCAAAATTTCCCGCCAAACCGGTTTGAAACAATGACAGCTCCCGTTACGTCCAACAATAATATCAAGAATTATTATAAGGCGGTAATAAAATTCCAGAAAATTATTTAAAGCATTTTGTTCTGTGAATTGTAATTGAATGGGCGATTATATAAAGGTTCCCATAGCGTTACTTGCGCAAGTTGACCTTGTGGATCGGAGCTGAGTCGCAAGCGGGGTCATGTTCACAGCTTGAGAGCTTTTGGCGGGTCATTAAAAAGTAAATACTCGGGTCTCCATCTTGAAACGTGTTTTATTGGAAAAAGAACGCGTTTCGTACCTTTATGTGGAGTTCGATAATACACTGGTCCTGTATTATTTCTTAGCGTTCCATTTGATTAATAATGTGACTAAAATTACGTATTTTATTATAAGACTAATGATTTACGTAAATCCGTACCTATATTTGAATTTAGGTTTTTTTCACATTATTTTTTACGCCGCTTGTTACACAATCCCGGCTGAACATTAGCCCGCATCTGTGGTGGTCTAATGGCTCTTCGAGAGCCCTAGTAATCATTTGCTCTTTAATACGATAATCCAATATAATTTACAATAAATACATTTATACGAGTATATAAAAAATATTACTAAAAACTCAGTCCAGTGCTCGTTCTAAACAAAACGAACTAAAAACAGTTCTCCAACACGAACGTACAAAATAACACGTTCACTTCAATAAGTGGTTCGTGCAAAAATAACTGATAATTTGCAAATGCGTCGGATTATAGTTCGTACCGACCATAATGTTACCATAATGGTCTATTATTTATGTACCGTAACCTCTTTTTGTAACTTAAACCTATAAATTAATCAGTAATTTCGAAATTAATGAACGAATCCGACATTAACAACGATCAAATTATTCGGTTTTATGCCAAAGAAAAAGTACCTATGTAAAGAAAGTCGTTAAGTCTTCATAAGTGCCTATTTTTACATACAATTTCAAAGAATTTAATTGAATTAATCTTGAAATTTATTTATAAAACGACCATTTCATATGATTGTGGAAAAATGTTAACAAAAGAGAAAGGAATTTTTATAGTATCATTGTTTTGTGGTTTGTGAAAAAAAAATGAGGTCTATGTCAATTGAAATGCTAAACAAAAGAGGTTTCATGTAGGAATAGTTCAATGTTGTGCGTTATCGTTTTTAAATCTTTTTTTTCTTAACTTTGGCCCTTTAAGCACAAACACACTATAAGTAGAATTCAGATGGCTCTACTTTTATTTTTCTAGACGTTATGATATGTAGAGATTACCTTGTTACGAAATTTTTGAGAAATTTGAAACATTTATTTCAACTAAACCTACATGTGCTTTTGTCAAACTTCCAAATAGAATAATAGTCCGTCAATCTGTCCATCAGTGAAGCTAAGTGCTCGTATCAAAGTGTACATTCTAATAGAGAAGAACAAGCAAAAAATTCCACCATTAGGTACTCTAAAAAAAATAAACACAGAATTTTCGAAATATCAGTTTAATAAACAGATTATTTTAATGGGACGTTAACAAATCTATAAATGGCGCCATGTAAATCCCAGTAATCATAATAAATAAATAAATAAATGTGTAACACTCGCACTAGGCTCTCGGCCCACCTATGTGCAAACGATAAGCAACATATTTTTGCATCTACTCGTAAATACATAGCATCATTATCGGCTACTGCAGAGGAAGGGTCTTTTCTCACCCAGGGAAGGGAAGGCATTGATCACCACGCTTGCTCAAGGCTGATAGGCCATTTCAAACTTATAATAAGACTCTTTAAATCCAGATTACCTTAAGATGTTTTACTTCAATGTTTGTCAATGGCATCTAAACAAACCTGAAAAGTTCAAATGACTTAGTAAACGTCACATTGGTACTTGCCAGGTATCAAAACCTCATGTATGAGAAGCGGGACTCTTTATCTTTGAATCACCGCCCAACTTTAAAGGACATTTCGATCTTACATCTTAGCTATCAGCCGGGTCAAGCGCGACATGTAGGTACCGCGGCCTCACCGTAGAACAGCAGAAGGGACGGAGTGGTTTATAGTCAGTAAGTTTTTGTTTTGGTCACGGGTAAATCATCAAATGACTTCTCCCGCCCAGGGTTAGGCGAGAGAGAGTGTCAGACTCTTACTGACTAAAAACCCCCCCATTCCTTCTCCTGCTCTGGGCCGAGGCCGCGATGACTCATTGCGCTTAACACGCAACCCCGGCTGAACATCAGCCCTATAGGGCCCATAAGGCAACCAAGGTAAGAGTGCCTATCAACCAAGGCAAGAGTGACCATTTGGTGATTATCTTCCCTCAAAAAAAAAACCCTTTTAGTTATGGCTAGATGAAATAACAAGCAAAACTTTGTAACTGACCGCGTTGTTAACGTTCTAGTTTCATTATTTTCTTGGAAACGGTACTTTAGCGATCTGTTATCAACTAATAGATAATCTTACTTAATTAAAAGTTAATGGTTCCATTGTTAGTTAATTTTTTCAGCTTCGAAACAACAAGGGAACTCTTTAAAGAAATCTGTTCTTTAAAACAAACGCTAATAAATCCCAAGCGATTTCTATGAACATCGATCGTTGATTGGATTTTGTTACGAATTTATGACTCATCGCATATTCTTTTTTTTTAATGTATAAGTCGGCAAACGAGCAGACGGATTACCTGATGGTAAGCAATCAGCGCCGCCCATGGACACCCGCAACACCAAAGGAGTTACGAGTGCTTTGCCGGCCTTTTGGGGACAGGGGTTGCGGATATAAGGATTGGGAAGGGATAGGGGAAGGGGAGGGATTGTGCCTCCGGTAACCTCACTCACAAGGCGAAACACAACGCTGTGGGTTGTTTCACGCCGGTTTTCTATGAGGCCGTGGTATCACTCCGGTTGAGCCGACCCATTCGTGCCGAAGCATGGCTCTCCCACACTTAATTTTGTATTTGACCGCGCGCGAGTACCAACAAACCGTGGAAATATACCATGACCCCATAATAGAGAACGCAGGCTGTACAACTTAGCAGAAATTCTATAAAAACTTGTCACTTAAGCTAAGCCAACGTTAGGTCACCCATTTTGCCTATTACAGTCAAACCTACATCAAGTAACCGGTTTAGAAAAATGTTAAACACGTCGATTTAATCCCACAACGCTATAACTGTTAAAAAGAAAACATAGTAGTTCTTTTGAAATGGAAATATACAGTTGAAATTGACAGAAAACTCTTCGATATAAATTATAAATATTATTGGTTGATACGATGGGAATCCTACAAAAGTTTTATAATAGGGATAGAAATACGTAATTTTGTTACGCTGTTCGTGTAGCTATTCCAAGAGTCTGGAATAGACCAATCTCATTTGACTGCACGGTTGGCCCAGTGGATGGGCAACTGGCTGCTATGCAACATGTCGCGGATTCGATTCCCTTACGGAACAACTGTGTGATACACAAATTGTTGTTTCGTGTCTGGGTGGTTTGTGTAAGTGAATGTGTATGTTTGTATACGCATCCACTACAAAGGAGAAAATCACAGTGTGGGGCAACGTTTAACTTAAAAAAAAAGTTAAGACATCATTCTGTAAAATACCGTAAAAAGGTGTGACATAAAGAAGGAGATTGTGGAACGAACTTGATATCTTCGATATTTGGCCGCAGAAACCTTTGTGCAGAGAGAAGTGGAAGAAGATAAGGGAGAACTTTGCCTTCAATGGGATGACAACGGCTAATAGTAATAATACATACAATCGCCACAAAAAACGGTTAGGAGATCACAGTTTAATAGTTTGTAACTCTGATCTTACAAAACCCGTTGGAAAAGTCTTAGAATCTCTTTTACGATGCGTCTCATAATTTCATATAGGTACCTACCTACCCTTTATGTACCAAATATATTTAATTATAGGTCATAAGTTGGTGAAATACTAATTGAAATTATTGAAATACTGGACAATAATTAAACAAACAATTGAAAAATGAAAAATATAAAAATACTTAAATAAATATTTATCAAAATAAACTATTCGTGATATCTAAATTCTAACACTTTTTCTTCGCTAGAATATCGTTCATAATAATTAACAGCTTACATAGATAAGCGAGCTATTTTTGGTTTGAAACAAAATGTGTTTTTAAGAAAAAAATCCTACCTGAATTGTTTGAACCTTTTGGGCTGTGTTACCTTATAACCTTGGGGCATATTAAGGCAAACGGAGGGTTAACCTTCAAAGAATATTGACGGGTATAAGTGCTTATAAAATTGCCACTAAGCATGCAATTAATTGGCTCTTTAAAAATGTGGAGTGTTGCGATAAAGAGCCTTTTGTGACAAGGGTTTTGATACAAACTTAAATAAAAAAAATTTAGAAAACTATCGAACCGATTTTGACGATTTGTTTTTTTTTTTTTTTGTAAGGCGAAAATCATCAAATTACTTCTCAGACTATTACTTTTATTATTACTATTACTTGTCAGACTCTTACGGACTAAAAACCCCTCCGTTCCTTCTCCTATTCTAGGCTGCGGTGCCTGCTGGTCGCGGTGCCTCATTGCGCTTACCCCGCAACCCTGGCTGAACATCAGCCCTATAGGGCCCCGTCCGTGGAGGTCTATTGGCTCACTGAGGCGCGCCCGGAACGCTACTCGCTGTACGCTCGAACCGATTTTGACTATAGGGACTGGGCTCTCATAATAACACATCAACGTCTAAAAACTAAAATGGAATTGTAACAATCGTGAGACACACTAAACCTATTGAAAATAACTATATAAATTACTTTCGAAAATGAAAACGTCTCTAAGACGCACACCCTGCAGATGAATAAGGGTCCCTTAATGACTTGAAACCTGTAGAGCTTTTTGCAGTTAATTTATTCACAAATAGTTTTGTTTTTCAATTTATGTTTTACTTCAAACTTAAGAACGAAATACAGTTAAAGTTGTTTCAATACCTTTTACATCGTTTCGTCACTGACCCGAATAACCCTATAAAGTTGGGTTTGTTTTTTAAAGATTTCTAAACTACCTTCCAATATTGGTGATTCTATTTACTAGTTTTATTTAAGTAGGTGAATGATAGAGTATGATTAAATTTTGTACTTAATTATATTTACGGAATACTTTATTTATACATTAGTACACCTAGAAACATCTTGCTGCCCTTGTTCCGTTTTATTTGGGGTCGGCGCAATATGTTTTTTTCTTCCATTCTGTCCTGTCCCCGTCACGCTATCACTAACTCCTCGGTCTTCCATATCATTTCTCACACAATCCATCCATATTTTCTTTGGTCTCCCTCTCCCTCTCCATCCATCCACATTTATGCTCATGGCTTTTTTGTAACATGCGTTTCATCCCTCCTTTTCACATGGCCATACCAAGACAAACGGTTCCCTTTCAACTTTTCAGTCACTGGCGCCACTTTCAAACTTCCTCTAATATATTCATTTCTTACTTACGTACGTACGTACGTACTAGAACAAAAGATCCAAAAGTAATATTCTGTTTGTAAGTATGTTTGGTTATTTGCATAACTTAATCTCCTGAACTTATAGACGGATTTCAATGAAACTCTTTGCTGTATTTCTAATAAATAGGGGCATTATAGAGAGTATTTTTTGGAAATTGGATAAAAGAAATTCCGTCTTTAATCAATACTTAACGCGAACGAAGTTAAAAGAGCTCTTTTAAATAAATAACTGATTAAAATGACTCATAATTTCTTCAAAGTTTGCCTTCTAAGACATACCAGTTTCCGAACGACGTCTTCTTTTTTCATTCATAAATTATGACCAAACAAATTAGGTACACCTGACCCATTCCTGACTCATCATGCTCAACAATCAAGTATAGGTTGGAGCGGTCCAAAATGGCCGTTTACGAAACGAAACTTTATTTCATTCAAAGAACATGGCAACAGGTATTATGCAGATAAATGGCAAATAAAACGATTTTTCTCCATAATTTCATGGAGAGAGACGTTTCGACCAAGTTGCACTAATCGTAGGCACATTCGATGCTTTTTGGAGGAGATAAAATCATACTATCTCTTCCTTGATCCCTTTCTCTCCCACTTTGGGCAGCGAGAAAGAGATTGTCAGACTCATATTGATTTAAAAACTACCCTGTTCCTCCTCCCGCTCTGGGCCGGGGCTGCGATACATTATTACGCTTGAAACCACAATCCCGGCCACAATCAAGTTCTATTGTCTAAAAAACTTTTTATTTTACTTATTTCGTAATAGACAGGCATTTGGCCCCTATCACGCCTGGTGACAAGCGATAATGCGACCTACGATGGAGCATAAGCAACTTCACTCGGGTCTTGTAGACAACCAGGTGGACACAGAATTTAATTCACAATATGACACGTTTTTGTACACGGGATTTGAGGGAATCAGGGAAGATGCGGGAAAAGACTAGTCCTTCCATAACCTCACTAGCACGATGTGACACAAAGCAAGCGTTACTTCGCTCTGGGTATTTGTGAGGCCGTGATATTACTCTGTTCGAGCTCGTCAATTCGTTGCGAAGCATGAATCTCCCATACTTAGATCTCACTCTATCTAAAAATGGTCTTAAATTATCCAAAAAAATTGCAACACCAAACCAGATTACATCCCTACGTAGGTATCAACATAAAGTTATATTTTTAAACTATTTAAATAATCTCAAATCGTGACACACGCCAAACGGGACTCGGTCTTTTGAGTCGTCCGACTCAAAGGACGGTCGTATTCTCGTACTGGACGCAATTTCGCGCCCACAACCATTTGCATGTAAATTTGACGCGAGCGCAACGCAAAGAACTGTCGTCGCATACTAGTTGAATATTAATGTAATGGATCCTGTTAGGGGTGACAGATCAGATGTAATAGAATAAATAATGGCCATAATTAGCCCACATGGAACTAGTTAACATCTTTCTATACTCTACAAGGTCCATAATTGATCTCTCACAAATTGTTCCCACCTTTACATGTATGTACTTGCTTATGGTGAAGCAAAAATAGAGCATTGAGTATTGAACCTTTACAAGAAGTTAAAGTTTGCTACAATATTTAATCGTACTTATTGGAGTGAGCTCCACTTATTCCAAAGTAATAGGTACAAGATGCTTGGAACGTGACTAAAAATATAGTATAGTATAGAAGAAGTTTAGGTAGGTACTTTGTATGTTGATAAATTTTACATTTAAAAACTCAAACGTTGACGTTATAGAATAAAAAAGACTCATAGAAACAATCAAGAAGTTCTTTAAAATTATCTGAAATTTATTGAGAGTTTGGTAAAAATATAATGTTTTAAAGTAAAAAATAATGACATTCTGGTCTACCAGCGATCTCAAGAAATATGTAACAGATTACCAAAGACAGTCATTCGATAAATATCTGTGACAGCCCTAGCAAGCCAATCGACCGGTACATTTAACACGATAGCATTTCTCCCACGTTATGCGCAGGCGCCACTACAAAGTCACTTGTAAAACAATCCTATTTTTTCTACTATATGTAAGTACATAAGTACCTGCGAGTTTAAAAGTTCTGTGTCCAAAATATAAATAGTAATATTACGGAGAAGCTTGATGTTCCAGTTCAATTAATATAAAATGCTTTTACTACTGAGTAGACCAACTGGTCAAAACTAATCTCAAAACATTGTCTCTAGCTTATAGTTTAAAAATTATCTACACTAACATTATGAAGCTGAAGAGTTTGTTTTACATGAACGTGCTAATCTTAGAAACTTTTGCGTCGAATAAAAAAAATATCACGCTACGATCAATAGGAACCGAGCAAACACGAGCAAAAACAAATAATATTAGGATAAAATCTAAGTGTGGGAGAGCCATGTTTAGGCACGAATGGGCCGGCTAGACAAGAGTGACACCACGGCCTCACAGTAAACTGGGTTGATGAAACTTTTACGTTGTGTTTCGCCGTGTGAGAGAGGTTACCGGAGGCCCAATCTCTCGTCAATCTTTAAATTCCCTATCCATAAATCCCTAGAGGCCGGCAAAGCACTTGTGGTAACTCCTTTGGAATTACAAGTGTCCATGGACGGCACTAATTGATGAAGTAAGCACGTATGACATAAAAAATCTACGACAAGAGTGGACACAGCCTTTTTTCATTGGAAACGTTGAGATTTAAGATTTTCTCGTGCATCGAGTCAGCCGGAACAATAATTTGTTGCTCCGTGCGGATTTCGAAGACTCGACACGTTGCGTTTAGGTAAGTCTGTTAACCATGCGCCCATCCACTGTACTATCAAAATACAATAAAAATGTACAACACAAGAATGTATTTAAATAGTTCAAGAATAAATTGTAGTCTACCGTAATAAGAACATGACAGGAATTTAGAGTTTAAAGAACATGAACTAACTGTTTGTGTTCAATGCAAATTTTGATTATTGTTTGTTACATCTTACTGTAATGCAGTAACGTCATAATAGACTGACACCCGGTTTCTGAAAGGCTTGTCAACGCTAAAATTAACTTATCTCCTGTAAAATCTCTTGTCAAGTCATCTGATTGGTTGTTGATAATTCAGTCAACCAATCAGATGACTTGATAAGAGATTAAATTGATTTTAACATTGATCGGCCTTTCGGAAACTGGGGGTAAGTACAACCATTCATAATAACATAATCATCAGTCTATAAATGCTCACTGCTAACCAAGAGCCTCTTCTCACACCGAGGATGATTGAGCATTATCCACCACGCTTGCTCTAGCCAAATTGGAGATTTCAAACTTCATAAGTTCTGGTTTTCAGGTCAGTCTTAATAGTTTTGGAAAATATATTACTTGAAAAAATCACATTGGGACTTGCCAGGTTTCAAACCCGTGCCCTTATGTGTGAGTATGTAAGATCTCACCGGAAGGAAATCTTAAAGAAGCGTTTATATTTAAGCAGGAAAATCATTCAATGACTTCTCCCGCCGGATAGGGCGAGAAGAAGCGTCAGACTATTACTGACGAAAATCAACCATGATTCTTGTCCTGCTACAGCCGGGCCTGAGGTCCGAGCCGTCTGACGAAGTCCCACTCTACTCCAGAATAGCATTGATGGCTGAATGAAATACTATTCTGGACTAGAGCTAAGTTTTTAAAGAGTAGGTTATTTATTTTTTATACATTCCTGTTCAAATTGGAAATGACTACAATAAAAAATCTAATTTTAACCAAATCTAAACTAAAAGTCTCGCCGAAAGCAAGTAAAAAATTATGGCCTTTAAAACTACCTATTTCATTTCTTTTTAAGTTTAGATATTAAAATGCTATTGAGGTTTTAAGAAGACTAATACATTATTACCTAGCCTATTTTCTATCGCTAAAGCCATAAGTTCCTTATACTTACATTGCGCAAAGGCTCGTAAAAAGACTCAACGCTAATAGATTCTCGAGTTTATTGTACTTAAATAGGAAATGAGAAAAAATAATGCATTGTGTGTGCATTGCGGTTATTGGTGCCAGCAATGTTGTTATTCTCAGCATTTCTGTCAGCTTTCGCTTTTTGCCGTTAACCAAGTAGGTTAACAGTCACTGAGAATTTTGTTAAAAATAACTCCGATTCGATCGTGTGTGCTCGTTGATGTCTAATGTTCGGAAGATTTGACGATCGCGTTTCAAAAGAACATTAACGTTTAGAAATTACTTTTTCTTAGTTCTATTGATAGATTAACATAAACATATAGTTAAACATGTTCTGTAATTGTAAAATTCTGCCTTCTACAAGTAAACTTAAGAAAAAATATAAATAATAATAGAGAAAACCTAGACCTAAAAACTGACAAATCATCGCTTTAAAAAGCTCATTAGAGATCCCGCATTACTGCTGACCGCTACAAGACCCACAATTTCTTTAGTAGTGGAAAGTTTCGTTATATTTGTAGCCATTTGTAAACGCTTAGACACCAGAGATGAGCCGGTGAGAGGCTTCGGCCCAAACACGGCTCGTGGTACGTTGACGGCGATGCGTCCCTAAATAATACCGCTATTATACGCTTAAAACTTCAAACAACATACCGGTGGACTATAGAAAAACACTCCTGGCAGGTAGGAACACTTTCTAACAAAAAAATAATACAGTCTGTTTCACAATCACTGACACAACACAAGCAAAAAAACTTTAGGATAATAGTTCAAAAATATTTGAAAAGAATTTTAAAGTGTTTTGTGATGACACGAAATGGTATTGATTTATAAATGCGCGTGCGCGGATCGCGCGTGCGTGGTGGAGTGTTGACGCGGCGCGCGGGACTGACGCGATGCGCGGGCGCCGCCGACCGGTCGAGATTTCTCCCCGTAAACAACGAAAGCGAGCCTCTAAGCCTTTCTTCGAGTCGCGGCGAAACGAGAAAGAGGCCCTACTAATTATTCTCGAACACTCGAAATGTGATTTTAGTTATACAGGAGAAAAATTTTAAACATAGGTTATGGTTTGTTAGATTGTTATTTAACAACAATTATTATTAACCTATACACATAAATGTGTGTAAGATTAATACTAATTAGTTAGTTACAGTGTAACTTTAATTCATTCACCACCTATTGTCCTTCTGTTGTTTCTCTAATTTAATTAACACGATTGATATTCTTCTCAAATTCGATATATGGCTTTGGAAGCTAGCCCCTAGCTAGAAGTAAAGTATATATATTTTTTTATTTATTAACAATTATTACATTGTGTTTAAATTTATACAACAAAGAATTATACATGCAATTATATTGAATACAATTTTTTAAGTGAACATAGATAAGTATCTAAATAATTGCGCGAAGTATTTTCACAATATCAATAAAAAAATTAATTTATTAATAAATCAATAAAATGCATTTGTCTTTTCAAGTCATTGAGAGTCTAACAATGTCCAGAGAACCAATATGGAACAGATAAAATTGCAGAAAACTATTTTATCGGGTACGTTTATAAAGAATAATAATTCCATATACAGGTTAGCAAGGAACTTGACTAGTTAGTTACAAGCCACTCTAGGGGGTCATATTCATTTTCTTCTCTATGTGTTCATGCAATTTGCGCTTGCCCCGCAACCCCTGCTGAACATCAGCCCTGTAAGGTACCGTCTGTGTCGCTCTATTGGCTCTTTGAGGCGCGCGCAGAAGGCAACGCGGCGTACGCTCGGGTCTAGTTCTATTTCGGGATTGTTTCATGCATGAGACGCATTTCGCGACATTCACCGCATCATATGTTGTCTATTGGTCTAGCTATTCGCGTTTTGTGTCTTATAAATCAAATTATAAGTTTGAAATCACCAGTCCGCCTTGAGCAAGCGTGGTGATTAATGCTCAAACCTTCTCCATGTGAGAAGAGGCTCAGCAGTGGGCACTTATAGGCTGATGATGATGATGGTGATGATTCGCGTTTTTCGCCAAACAGTTACATAAACAATCCGTTAAACATAATAATTAATTTAATTAGAAATTATAAGTTCAGATACCCTCACGATGTTACCCTTCGCCGTGTGTAAGCCTAAAATTAAATAATCATAGAAAGTAGGTACTAAAGTATAACTCGGAAAAAGCCACATAGGTGTTAGCCAGGTTTTATGATCTGAGAAGCGGGCACTTTAACCTCCGGGCCACCAAACACAAACACGAAAATGGTAAGTAAAAATTACTTTAGTTATGAAACTAATTATTTATTACTAAATTATCCCTTGAAATATCTTTACTAATAGTATAAAGAGATAAAATTTGTAAGTTTGTATGTAGGGGTAATCTTTGGAACCGCAAGTCGGATTTCCAAAATTCTTTCACCGATAAATAGCTACAATGTTCCTGAGTGCTACCTACAGGCTATAAAACATCACGCTACAATCAAGTGGAGCCGAGCAGCGAGTGAAACCGTGCGGGAGTAGCTAGTATTAAATAAAAACGGTAACCTCGTCAATTCGACTTTAAGAGCAAATGGTAGGAGCTGTACCTGCTTTCATATAAGACTTGAGTCACCAAGTCACCACACTCAATGACGCGAGACCCAGGATACACATATTCGGTCAAGGAGGCATAAATAAAATGACTAAAAATATGCAAATTTAAAATTACCACACCACCCACACGTTTTTGCAAGGATGAAAAGGATAAAATTCAGTTTTTATTGAATCATCCGATATGACATTTTTAACGTAGTGATAATATTTTTGTTGTTATCAAGTTACGTTTGTAATATTTTTTTTTTAAAAATGTTTGTAATTTTATTTTTGTAATATGTAAGCTTGCCAATGCCAAGAAGATAGAGAATTGAGAGGATCAAATTTCCCGTTGAACTGAACTGTTTTTTTGCGAGGGGAAAATCATCAAATGACTTCTCCCGCCCAGGGCCAGGTGGGAGGGAGTGTCAGACTCTTACTGACTAAAAAAAAACCCTGTTTCTTCTCATGCTCTGGGCCGAGGTCGCGGTGTCTCATTGCGCTTACCCCGCAACCCCGGCGGAACATAACCCTATAGGGCCCCGTCTGTGGTGGTCTACTCGGGTACCTGAACTGGTGCGAGCGAAACTATGTGCGGTGGCCCACACGGAACAGGAGAAGGAACGAAAAGGTTTTAGTCAGTAGATAAGTCTGACACAGCGCCTTGCAACACTAACGGCAAGAAAAAATCATCGAATAATTTTACCCTGTGAACAATAACCGCCAAAGGATCACATTTAAACGAATTTATAAAAAGCGGAAGGATAGCTCATGTTGTGAAGATTTTAAAATACAGAATTTAGTTTAGTTTTTTCAGTTACATGCCATTAATGCCGTATTATCCTTTATAAGGTGAACAATGAACCCAAACTTACATAAAATACTGCATTTACCTACGCCAAATTTGTTCGTTTACCTAAACAGTAGGTAGGTAATGTCTGGCTTTAAAAGGATAAGTACCTACTGAAAATTTTAAATGATGTACGTAGCTAGGACCGACTTCTGGCTAAGATGCGCAATACAATACAATGCTTAAGCACCTACAAGAGTATCTTATGGTCTGGTAAAATAAGCAAATGTGTGATTGAGATTGCCAAAATCAGTTTCCTTAAGTCTTTTATGGTGCGCAAGATACCTATGTAGATGCAGATTGCAGGTTGGCAGGAATCAAAATTCTTTCATTCACGTTTCCACATTGATGGCAAGTCTTCAATACAGGAGTACAGTATGGAAAAATGGCCACCACAAACAAAAATTGAGGACTTCCTAAAGTCGTAGTAAGTGTTTGATCTAAAGCAGGCTTTGGAAGGGCTGCGGCCGGCGTATGTTATGTTTAATGTAGAGGGGATGATGGTAGCGATCAGAGAGAGGAAAGAATTCTACACTACCTAGCGTTTCGTCCTTAAACTTTTTAAAGAATATCTTTTTTGCAGTTCAAATAAACTTATGTTAAAATGTTTTATAAGAATGTCAACATAAATGAATAATTTTTTAAAATAGTTACCTACCTATTAATTAAGTAGGTACTTACTTACCTATAGGAAAAATACTATAGTCTCATAAGACGACCTATACTTAATATTTTTACCGTTATAAGATTGGGTTAATTTTAAGCCTAGCTTTACTATTTATCTAGCTAATTAAAAAAGAAACAAGTTTTCACTGGACGAAAGAATATAAATGACGTCACATTTTAGCAATATCATACGAAATTGCAAGCAGCATTGTGTTTCGCCGTGTGAGTGAGATTACCGGAAGCCCAATCCTTCCCCTCCCCATCTCCCTAAATCTCCCAAATCTCTAATCCCCAAAAGGTCGGCAACGCACTTTGTAACTCCTCTGTTGTTGCGGGTGTCCATGGGCGGCACTGATTGCTTACCATCGGGTAATCCGTATGCTAATTTGCTGACCTATCAAATAAAAAAAATTAAAAGAAATGTATTAGGTACTTTTGATATTTCAATAAAAGTATTGAATTTGACTAATTGTCATAATCTCGAATAAAACCAATGATGGTGGTTTATGCCCACTTTTAATTCCAATCTAGATTGTAAATAGTCGATTACCTGGTCAGGAAAAATAATCATAAAAACCGCAACACAACCTCTATGAGCTGTAATAGACAGATAACTGTCTTATTAAATAGTTAACTTTATTGTTATAGACTTGATCGATCGATTTGCTACTGACCTTAATGCACATACAACTGCTAGGTAGGTATGTATTACTATGTATGTATGTAACTCTTTACTCATAATGTAAACGCCACCACATCAAGATAACCCAATCAGTCTTAATTTGCTTTAATTCAATTTCAACTTTATTGCGTATCGGTATGGCAGAAAATCTGTTAATGTATTTTCACGGTGTAGGTAATTTGGTGTTTATAGAAGTACCTAAGTACTTACACCTTGCATGAAATAAGGCTTAATGTTCATCTTTTATTACTATGTTATCTATGTAAATACTATATCAACAACAAGATCCAATACATTATAAAAATACTTTCTAAATGTTCAAGCTAAATCTTATATTTTGAATCCTATCAGTTTGATGAATGGCTAGACGCCGAGAGGTCATTGACCGTTGTACAGCGTGCGCGCAAAAAACAGTGAACTGTTTACCAGATAAAAAGTGAAATAAGGAAAATTGCCACAAATTCTGTAGATAGCAAAAAGTATCTATCTATTTTAATGGTAAAACTAGTATTTTCCCCAATATATACACATAATTAGGTATGTACTTAAAAACTCGGTATTTATTTGTATAAAAAAGAAATATCTGTAGGGTAATATGATAATTAGTACCTACAAATCATGACATTACGGTTTTATTTAGTACATTTTCGATACCCTAATTAATAGGAAGCGAGCCTATTGTCAGACATACTAAAGAAAGTTAAAAATCATTTTTGTTTTTTAAGTTTCCTAAGTCAAATGTCGAGTCTAGAGCAGGAGAATTGGAACAGTGTCATTTTTTTTTAATCAGTAAGTAGGTAACTAACACTGCATCGCATCGCTCAAGCCAGAACCCATCAAATGATTTTTCCATAACAAAAGAATAATCCCTAACTCACCAGATAGACTAACAAATACCCCGCGAAAGGCATTCATCTAAAAATGTAGTCAAAATAAAATAAACGAATTGTTAGTCAACAAGTATAAAGCAAACTGGCGTAAGTAGGTACTACAAAAAATAATAAAAATATTATGTCATTCATAACACAGTATTGTCAATGTACCAACGTTGAAACACAACGAAATTCTTCAAGACAATAGTCGGAAATAATCAAAATCTCATCATTCCGAGAAAATCAAATAAAAATGCTTACAAACATTTGTTTCTGAATGATAAATCATTGAGGATTACACAATGAATGTAGGTAGAAAGTTTCATTTTCATTGCACGTTTTCTATAGCGGGCAACTGATTGCAAGTTTTGGTATAATAATAATATATTTATTTATTTTGCTTATAATGCCCAAAGGCATTCTCTACCGGTCAACCGCAATATAGACTTTATTTTAATATTGAGTAATATCGATAAGAATTAAGAATATTATAATTTATTAACCAGCCCAAAGGATTAGAAAACTGAAGTGGCAGTGGGCAGGTCACATTTGTCGAAGAAACGATGATCGTTGAACGTGTTCTAGAGTGGAGACCACATCTAGGCACACGCAGTGTAGGGCGCCCTCCAGCTAGGTGGACTGACGACATCCGCAGGGTTGGTTGAGAAGCTGAACATCGAGCTCAGTGGCGCGCTATTAGAGAGGCCTACGTCCAGCAGTGGACAACATCAGGCTGATGACGATGATGATAATGATGATGATTGAGTTTTATCGTATAGAATATTAAACTCGGGACGATTGACGAAAATTGTTAATAAAGAATATACGACTTACGTACCTACCTAACTTTCCCAGCAGGCTCGACTAGTTTCAGTCTATGACCGGAGTTCACACATACATGAGTATTAAGCTTGACCATTGTGTATTCTAATCCCACTAACATTATAAACGCGCTAATTTGTAAGTATATTTTATATTGGGTGTTTGTTACTCTTTCAGGTAAAAACTACTAACTCTATTTTCAGGTACACTAAAGGTAAAGTTTGACATTTTCAGAAACTAATACAACATATTATTTGGTTTGCAGATCTCCGTAGACTTCGGGGATCGAGAGGTGATCTCCAGCCACCGTAAGCGCGGGTCTGCGGACGGCGAGCTACCCGCTCGCCGCCCGACTAGAACCAGACCCGAGAGTACGGCGCGCAGCGTTCCGCGCGCGCCTCAAAAAGCCAATAGACCAACACAGACGACGTGGCCCTATAGGGCTGATGTTCAGCCGGGGTTGCGGGGTAAGCGCAATGAGGTACCGCGACCTCGGCCCTGAGCAGGAGAAGGAGCGGGGGGGTTTTTAGTCTGTAACAGTTTGATACTCCCTCCCGCCCGGCCCTTGGCGGGAGAAGTCATTTGACCATTCCCCTCACAAAAAAAATGATTGCCGTAGACTGAAATATAATTGTGTAAAGAAAACGACCGCATTTAGAAATAAAGAGAAAAACTATTGTTGAAGCGGTTGGATCACCGGCTGCATCGCAATGCATTCAAAACTGAGTAGGAATTTATTATTGATATTCTGATTCCAAGAGGAACAGGTTAGTTTTAGTCAGTAAAAGTCTGACAGTCTCTCGCCCCATCTAGTGCGGGAGAAGCCAGTTTATGAATTTAATGTCTCAAAAAAAGTGTGATGTGTTTGCTTTATATACCTACAGCACGGATATAAATCTTAATTTAGGACATTGTCCACCGCGGGGCCCAACATGGCTGATGTTTAGCCGGTGTGGTGGGCCAAACGCAATAAGGTACCTACTGCGGCCTCGGCCTGAAGCAGGATAAGGGACGGGGTTTTGGTCAGTAAGAGTCCAACACTTCCTCTGATTTTTTCTTCCCTCATTTTTTTTTTCCTTATTTTTAATAATGCGTAAATATGGGTATTCCAGTAACGTCTAATAAAATAAATGTAAATAAAACTTCAAAAACTATAAAATAAATATTTATTAGGAGCTCTACTCCACTAATTTATAAAACAAAATGTCATTAGCAGACTGGATTTCGTTCACGCGTAATTTCGTAGCGACTTCAAAACCCAGTCGTGAGTAGAATAATATAATATTTAAAATCACATGTCATGTCAATACATTTTACACCTGATTTAGTATACAATAAAGTCGTTTTTAGTGTAACGTGTATATTGATAAACATAATGAGGCACTTTAATTTAGCATTATTGTAAAGTACTAAAGTTAATAATTATTTACTGCTATAATATTAGATACTGCTATGTGTCATAGGCCCGGATGATTAGTCAGTCTGAAAACAAAAAATTATAATTAGTTTTATTTCATTTATAGTAACTATTCATGTATTCTTTTCTTCTAGGACCTAAAGTAACTACGAATCGGAAATCTAGCTATCGGAATCAAACGGAAAATCTAGCTCATAAATAATGAGATTTCAATATTATCCTCTATTCTATAATAATCCTACTGACAAGTACTACTTCAAGCATTGTTAATGATTATTTAATGGTAAGGTTTTGTCAAATCAGCCCTACCTTTATTGCATTATCGTCACCATTCGCCTGGTCATGCGGAAAGAAGTAGCTTTTCTTCTTCTTAACGAACGTAGCATCAAGATGTCCTCTGGAATGGAACAATACTTTAATTAGTACAATATTATATAGCGAAAATAAACAGCAGTTGTCGATAATAGGTGGGTATTATAGTATGTAAAAGCTTGTAGCTTCAAAGTCGCTCTAGTCCAGGAAAAGCCTACGAAGAGAGAGCGAGAATGTGGTTCAGAAGACAATGGCAATCCCAGAAGGTAAAAGAAGACAACGGCCACTCTTTACCTGGTGGACAAGCAGAGCCAATCTAGCTATTAATTCCCAACTGTCTGTCCCGACAACTAAGACACAGGCCTTGTCGGAAAATGATGAGAAACCTTTGAGATTGAGATGAGAACAAATGTGGGTAGACGCAAAGAGAAAGAATTTAAAACAAGAACCACTTGCCAAATTCCAGAAATGTTGGTACCACGTGATATTTAGTTTCAATATCAAACGTTGCTATGTAACGCCTCTGACATTGCAGATATGATCTTTTTGTCAGGAGAATACTATCAAATGACTTCTCCCGCCCAGGATGAAGAAGATCTATACCTATAAGCTACAGGCAGTTAAAACTACTGTTAAATATAATCCCAATTGCCTTTAGTCACGGCATCATGCGTGAAAGGCTAGGCAAATTTTAATAATTATTTTCATTATTAGGAGAATGTTCTTACGAAAGAGAATTGAAGAAAAGTATAAGGAAACAAGGGAAAGGCATCCCTATTCGTGCCATGGTAGATCGCTTATAAAACAAATGACTGAAATCGAGTTAGCTTGATAGCCGTTGAGTGCCCCGCTAGTATGAAATAAAATAGGCATGTTTGTCCATAATCATCTATCAAACTCTTCCCATTGTTCACATTTATAATTCGAATAAATTTTCTGACTCTATCGCATATTTCGTTAACGGATCTTCTTGCTACATAATCCTATCACAGTACATAGTTCTGCAAATTATAGAAAATAAAAGTATTAAACTAAACTATAAACTATGATTTTCATACTCTAAATACAACAACAAAAGCGCTATAAACTGGCTAGAAATGGTTAGAATGGCTATTATCAATTATGGATCATAACTAATCGCGTCGATGACGCCTATAACATATAATACAGTACTGTAACATCTACGCATTGCAGAACTATGCACTTACAGATGAAGCCATGTTATAGAGTATCCCTCCTCTTAAAAATGTGCCAAATTCCAGAAATGTTTTTATAAAACGAATACTTCTTAGTGTGCCTTCGGAAAGAAGAAAAAAAAAGGTTCGTTACAACATTGTAAACATTTTTTGTAAGAGCATAGTTTGCAATTAATTGGCGAATGAATATATACGCGAAATCCTGTGACTAGGCGTATTAGTGAAAATATGTTTTGAAAAAATCATTTTTGAATTTTACTGCCCAAATGAAAGAGTCTTGTTGGTCGATTTCAACAAATACAACGATATCGAAACTAATTTAGGTCACAAATTACCTCCTATGATTTTTTGAACCAAACCAACCCTAAATTCTGTAACCAACTCATAGTGCCAACTGTATGTCGGCAATGTTTGTTAATGAATGGACTTAATCGAGACACTTGTGTTATGCGCGGCGTTTGCTCGGACGCACCATAAAATACGAAAACGAAATCGACCAACAAAAGCAAAAATTTAATACGCCAAACCATGATTGTGCTAGCAATCAAATGAGCAAGTAACCTCTTTCATCAGGTATTTGAAGATGTTAGATATCACATTGTACTTGGCGGCATCCATGCCATACTGCAGTATATTGTTTGCGCAATACTCAGACATCGGTGCAACACAAGTATTGTATACCAGTAGTGCATACACCCATTTCTGCGTAGAATTATTCGCTACAGGCCGCAATGGGTGGTTCCTTCTTGCTATTTCGTTTTTGACCGCAGACCCGGGTAAGTTTGATTTCGTTGGCATATCTAGTTCTTCTGATGTTTCAAATCTATGGAGTTAGTTCGATTAGATTGGAGTGGGGTTTTCGTAAGACGGTATATGTTTGAACTCACCGCTTGTCGAAGTATGATGGCGGTGTCGTGTCTAGCGATAGCTCGGTGCTTGACGGCTGTGGAAAATTTTATAGTGTTAATTAAAGACATTATAATATTAAGCTTATATTGTATTTGGTTCGCTGTTATTAGGAGATCGGTTAAAATTGTCTAAAAATAGATCTAGGTTAATCTTAAATAGTTCAATTTTAGATTTTCAAATATTCACAGTAAAAACCTCCGCGGAATTTTCTGCCTTTATTTGTTAAAGGGGAAAATCATCTAATGATTTCTTTCATCGAGAAGGCTTGTCAGACTCTTGACTAAAAACCTTATTGCGCTGACATCTGCAACCCTGGCTTCTTTTCTGCCTAGCAGGCTCACCATCAATTTTATTACACTCTCAACATAACTAAATAGGGTATATTTAATACCTACATACAGTTGTTACAATGTTTAAGTCAAATTAGGATTTGATATGAAAATACTAAGACCTTCTAATGACACATCAACACAAGATCCAGGATCCAGCAGTTAATAAATCACACTTTTAGAGAGCTTTTGCACTAAGTCCGATACAAATTCGTAAAAATACAGGTCCTATAGAAAAACTCTGACAGAATACTATGGACATTCTTTTAAAGAAAATAAATGATGAATGACGTATATATGTAATTGTACAACAATGACGGACCATATTTTCACTGTAATCGGACAGACCTGACTTATCCCTGGTTTCCGAAAGGCCGATCAATGTTAAAATCAATTTAATCTCTTGTCAAGTCATCTGATTGACAGATGACTTGACAAGAGATTTAACAGGAGATTAGTTAATTTTAGCGTTGACAAGCCTTTCAGAAACCGAGTGTTAGTGTGGAATCACTCTAACTTTAGAATCCTACATAACATAGAAACAAAACTCACATTATTCTCCTTATCCTCGCTATCGGAGGAAACCCGCCTATTCTTGCAGAGTTCAGGCTGGCAGCGACACGTGGAACCACATCCCTTGTCGGACTTGACGCAGCCGCAGATCTTGGTGGAGCACGAACCCCGGCACGTGCAGTGCGCCGCGCCGTCACTGCCGCGCTTCACGGCGCGAGGTGGCTCTGTGCCCACTGATACGTCTGCTTGCGTGAAATTCATTGTCAGACGGGAACGCTGAGCCTGAAAGATTTATTTTTTATATAGGTTATTCTACATATTATTAAAAATTCTACAAAGAGCATTCTTACAACTTCAGAGTGTGCAATGGGCGGTTTTAACACAAAAGGTGATTTCTTCCAGATATCCTTTGGATGGATATCGATAGAAAGAAATACAGCGCGCGAACGCCGGCGTTCGCTTGGGGGTTGAAGCATTAAAGGTGTAAAGAACTCTTAGGCTTTACATGTTCATTGAGTTATTTTAACCACCATATTCATTTCAATCGTACACTCTTGTCAGAGGGGTTGTGGTCATGTAACGTCCTTGGTGGCTGCCTTTGCGATTTCTCTTCACTTTTTCCTGTTACTGGCATTCCTCGTGCACTCCACAATTGAGCTGGATGTCACTGATTTTATAATGTCCGTCCATCTAGCTGGTGATAGACCACGAGGACGCTGACCCTCTATTCTCCCTTGCACCACCAATCGTTCCATTGGGTCATCGTTTCGAATGATATGGCCAACATTTTAAGAGTTCTTGCTTGCACAATCGAAGAAAGTCTTCTTTTGATGCGAAGCTCTTTTAATATGGAGACATTGGTGCGGTACTTAGTCCAGCTTATCCTCAGTAGTCGTCTCCAGCACCACATTTCCAGCGCGTCTATTCTGCCGCGATCCCTTTGACGAATCGTCCATGAACCACCATATATGTACCAGAAAATAGTCGACAAACAGAAATTCAGACAACAGATTGAACAATTCATACCACAATTATATTTACCTGTATACGTTTAAACAAAGGCGTGGCTCTCCAGTCGGGATCCTTATTCCTGTCCTCAAACTCATCATCTTCCTCGTCAGTAGGCTCCACATACTCAACCTTCTTTACTGATTCCACTTCTTCTTTCTCCTTCTTCGGACGCTTCTTGGCCTTCTTACCAGCTGACCGCAGTTGTTCTAGCTCGTCTACCAACTTTTTCTGAGGATAAAAGACATGCTTTTGTTAATGTTTCGGTATTTTAATAAGGTCTATTCATGATCCTCTTATAAAATGTATTTTTAGTATATAAATTCATGAATAAAATTATAATTCATGATAGTTCTGATCCCAAATAATTTAATATACCCTTTTTATCATATCAAACACCTAAAATAAACTTTTAACTTATAAATTCAAGGTTTCGAATCGAACAAACCCATTCCCTACAAAACTAACTACGACATAAAACGCGCATATGAATCTAAAGTGGCATTTATTCCAAGGGAATAAGGTGTACAATTAAGTTGGCCATACATTTTCCTCCTCGACTTGTTCCAGCCTCTCCTGTTGGTATTGGATTACGTTTTGCAGATGTTTGCAGGCCTCACTCTTGTCCCCTTTGCCGACCACGCCGCGTTGGAGCGCAACTAATGCTGATAACTGTAATTAGAAACAAAAATATAATTAGAAAGATAAAAAAAAATCTCATGTTTGGATCTTCTCCTGTGTCATGGATGCGTTTAAGAACATTCAATTTCATATACACATCACACCCACATCCCGAAAGAACAACTTGTAAATCCCACAGTGGTTCCGTGCGGGAATCGAAACCGCGACCCGGCCACCAAACCAAACGTACAGTCAAAAATGTTGCTCAAAAAGGTCAATGACATTTATTATGAGTATAATACTTTATAAGTCATCATCATCAGCCTATAAGGCCCCACTGCTGAGCAAAGGCCTCTTCTCACACAGAGAAGGCTTGAGCATTAATCACCACGCTTGCTCAATGCGGGTTGGCGATTGAAACTTATAATTAGAAATTATAAGTCCAGGTTTCCTCACGATGTTTACCTTCACCGTATGTCAGTGGTGTCTTAATAATCATAGAAAGTACATATAACTCGGAAAAAGTCACATTGGTACTTGCCAGGTTTCGAACCCACACCCTCCTGCATGAGAAGTGGGCTCATTAGCCTCCGAGCCACCACGACCTTTAGGCCAACTACGGTGAATTCCCGAAGGGTGGCTCTCCCACACTTATGACGTCATATAAAATGTTATACAACCAACCTTTTGTTCACTCTGCAGTTTCACTAGCGATAACTGCCTCTCAAACTCCGCCTTACTATTCTCAAAGTCCATAGCAAGTCTATCGTGAGCCTCCTTGATCTCTTCATATCTTGCTTGGTAACCCTTCTCGCTCTGATTCGTCAGCTCTCTCTTAGCGTCCACCAACAACTCAAATAGACATTTTAGAGCAACTTTTGCTTCTAACATGGATTGAATGTTGTCCCATTGTGTGCGTGATTTGTTTTCTGTGGAAAAAATAAGTCTTTTTTATTATTTGAAGTTTTTCTTTTTATTACCATAAGTTTTTATCATCATGACAATAAGTTCCCGGCGAGGCTTGAAACTAGCCAACCAACCTGATGCACGTTCTATAAGAATATCAAAGTCTAATACCAAAAAGATCGCTTTTCATTAAACTAACGTTAACGTCTGCTAAGAGTATATTAATGGGAACCATGAAAATGATTCCTTGTTAGTTACTACAGACGCTAAAAAATAAATCAACTTACAACTAAGCACGGAATTGAAAACTTAACACCAAAAACCTACCCTAAGTCATTACAAATTAAGCTTTTAGGAATACCAAGAAATCCCACGTCGCGCAATTTTGTCACTAGTATACGATAGTGACAAAAACATATCTAACTCTCGCGCGGTTTCACCCGCTGCTCAGTTCCATTTAGTCGTAGCGTGATGTTGTATAGCCTATAGCACTCAGGAACATTGTAGCTATCTAACAGTGAAAGAATTTTAGAAATCCGACCAGCGGTTCCAAAGATTACCCCCTACATACAAACTTACAAATTTTACTTCTTTATAATATTAGTATAGGAGTATAGATATGGTGCTTGCCCTACCTTGGTCAGCAGTCAAAATCTTCTGTTGCAGATCAGATATCTGCGCCTTACGCAGCGCCAAGTCATCTTCTAATTCAGCAATCTTCTTTCTATTGGCTTCTTCGTCTGTACTGTTACGTAGGTTTTCTATCTGCTCCGTTATCCAAGCTCTGTAAATGTCAATATATATTATCAGTTGAAGAACGTAAGTTATATTTGAATATGTGCCAATATTTGGATGAATGATATGGATGATGTACGAGGAGGTTAGATTTTTTGCCAATGCTGCTAAATCTATTGCTTTTTTGCCTTGAAACAAATAAATTAAATACACTAGTGCACTTTTGCACCGGGCTCCTTAAAAGGATTTCCATACTTAGCCTACCAAAGTCAATGTTAAATAAAAGGCAGCTGTTGAAGAATTCAAATACAGGGTGTAAGGGACAGCCTTCCGCAAACTGATAGGGTGGATTCAGTATATCGTCTTAAGTTGACCGGTACATGAAATTATTTCAGGAACGTTATGGGAATCCAATTAAACCGATTTGTTTCATTACCTTACACGCAATGTATCGCTACCACCGCAAACGCACGCAGCGAACGGCAGCGCTTTTAGTATTATTACTTTACACTATGGGCAGCGCCGCGACCTTACCTTTCGGACAAACGGTCGCGCTCGCGCCACGTTTTAATAACAATAAATTATTATTTACAAGATAGCCGCATTACTTACAAAAGACAATTTAATAATCGCGCTCGCGCCACGTTTTAATATCAATAAATTATTATTTAAAAGATAGCCGCATTACTAACAAAAGAAAATCTAACAATCATAACATGGTAACTGATAAATGATAAAAAAAGAAAAATGCGTAGGTACCTTAGAATCGCTCCGGTTTCCGGCTCTGGAAAGCATTTGTGATGCGGTCTCGCATTTCGTACTCACTTGCACACGCACTCACAAACACTTTTTCTTTTACGTAACCCCACAAAAAGGGGTCCAAATGGGTTAGGTCTGGGGATCGTGCTGGCCACGGTTGCGGTCCAAACCTACCTAAACTACGTTTAAATAGGAAAGCACTGGTAAGTGGTAGCGTCTCGTTACGTTAGCGAACCAATTCCAAAATCCACGTAGGTATTGGTCTTCTGGCGCCTTTTTGTCTGGGAACAATGGGCTGGTTTTCTAGCAAGCGTTGATAGTCAACAGTAATTATCCTGGAATCTGATGGATGCCGACGGTCAGGATACCTACACTACTACAACACATTATCATCTCCCCATAATCACGCGCGCTAAACGTACCTATGTAGTAATTTCGCACAATTTCTACAACAAAACTTCACTACACTTCACAAACTACATAACTAATAAAACTTAACAACACTACTTATAACAAAACTTTTAAGCCGAATGCGCGAGCGATCCGTCCCGACACACGCTCGCGGTACACAAACAATAACATCGCAGCAAGGCACAATGGCGACTGCATGTGATGAGACACACACAAACATAAATCTGTTGTTGCCAATTACACGAAAATTAAGTACAAAATTTCGGGGTAAAAAATAAAAAATTATGCATGGTCGTAATTTATCATTCTGTTATTTTTTGTAGAGAAATGAATTGATTAAATCAATTTAATTCTAATTTCATTGTTTAGTTAATTTAGAATAATAAAAGTGCAGTGTGATAGAAAGCTGTGCTTCCATTCCAGGGAGATTGTGTTTAATTTCTGGCTCGACTATCAATTCATGGCTATTGTGAAGCCATGTAAAAATCTGTAAGTAGTTTAAAAACTAGCCAGTAATCGCTTAAAAAGAACAATCAATTAATAAATTAGGTAGTATTTGTAAATGCTTTAAAATTAAAACTAGACTAATCTTTATTTATTTCTTATTCAATTTATGTGCGCGACAAGATTTTCATTAATTGATTAATGAAAATCTCATCAATGTGATTATGAATGCAAAGGAGTTCTCAAGTTTTAGATAAATTTCGATAGTTCTAACTTTTTCGTTTACGTAGAAAGAGAGAAAGGTAGAAGAGGTAACAAAAGTTAAAAGTTGGCAACACTGGTTCAATCGATAGAAAGGGACGCAGCTATTCTGTACGTTGGACGGGATCGTAGGTATACCTACGGCGGCGCGGCGATCGGCGCGGTGGGGCGCCGAGCCGATGCGCCGTGACCGCGGTGCGGTGAGTTCAAACGACTCGCGCTAGGTAGAAATTGAACAGCTGATTTCATGCGTAGTTCTTTAGAGAATTCACACAACCATTGCGTATTTTTTTGTTTTAGCTGTGTTATTTACATTAATGTTATTCTTCATACATAGAATGTAATTATACATTGAAATAGAGGTGTAGGAACTGAAAAAACGAAAAAAAAATTGAAAATTTTCCTGAAAGAATTTTCACTGGAATATGATTCAGAATAAGGAGCTGAATGCACCCTGTTAATTTGTGGAGGGCTGTCCCTTACACCCTGTATAATATAATATATTTTTTTTTATAGGATGGTTCAGCAACTTTGCAGACTGATTGCCTGATGGTAAGCAATCGGCTCTGCGCATGGACACTCGTCGGTAATTATTAGGGATTTAAGGATAGGTTATTTGGGGGTTGAGGATGGGGGACGTTTGGCTTAGTCCTCCCGGGATTTGGATAAAGTAAGGATCCCATCTCCAAATAGGTACAGTATGTTTAAACCTTTTCGTTTGTTCAATGTTATCAAAAACTAGTCTTAATAATTAATAAATAAACTTTGTTAAGTGTGGGAGCGCCATGCTTCGGCACGAATGGGTCGGCTCTACCGAAGCGATACCACGGCTTCACAGAAAACCGTCGTCAAACAACCACAGCGTTGTGTTTCGCCATGTGAGTGAGGTTACCGGAGGCCCAATCCTTCCCCTTCCCCAATCCCTCCCCAGTCCCAAAATTTCCAAATCTCTAATTCCTAAAAGGTCGGCAACGCACTCGTAACTCCTACGTTGGGGATGTTCATGGGCGTTGCTGATTGCTTACCATCAGGTTATCCGTCGGCTCGTTTGCCGGCCTACTACATAAAAAAAATTTACACCAAAAGGGTTGACACTCATCCATTATATCCTAATATCATCTCTTTAACCAATATATTTTTGTTTCATCTAAAACTGACCTGTACTCCATTAACTCTTCTAAAGACTTCTCAGCTTCCACAATACTGAGGTGTACTTCCAGCTCTTGTTCAATGTATTGCTGTACTGCGCCCGCCTTCACGCTGCCTTTAGCGTTGCGCTTCATCTGAGAGAACTTCTGCCTTTCTAGGGCTTCCTGTAGTCGAGAAAAAGGCAATGGGTACTTTGCATATTGAAATCACATTTTCAATGTTGCTGAGCAAACTATAACATTTTAAAACAGAGTTTATATTTTATTAGTTGATTCTGGATCTGTACCAAAATTACTAATTTATGTTGTATGACTTACGTCATTAACTTTTTGATAATATATCTCGACTAGTTTCGAGCAATGTCTGGGGCCCATAATCATAATTAAGGATTATAGCTAAAAGTAATGAAGATCTTGGCATCATACCTTAAGCCTCTTATTAACAGCGACGGCTTCCTCCATTTTCCGTTTGAGGACATTCTGTTGCTTGGCATGCAGAGACTCCATCTTGGCCATAGCAGTGGCACGCTTGCGATCTTCGTTGCGCAAGCGCAGCATCGCGCGTTCATTGTCCGCCTTCCATTTGCGGAACTTCTCGCTTTCCTCGCGCATTTGTTTTATTATTTTCACCTGGGGAAATATATTGGTTGATTTATTACGCAAAAAAAATAAACGCAAAAATTATTACGATTCAACATTATCAGCCCATAAGTGCCCACTGCTGAACAAAGGCCTTTTCAAATACGGAGACGGTAAGAGCATTAATCACCACGCTTGCTCAATGCGGGTTGGCGATTTCAAACTTATAATTAGAAATTATAAGTCCAGGTTTCCTCACGATGTTTACCTTCACCGTATGTCAGTGGTGTGTAAATAATCATAGAAAGTACATTATTACGATTAAATTCAAGCTACGCTGGGGGCTGATTATTAGCAGCATTGAGGTACAAACGACTCAGTAAACAGTAGCACTGCCAACTAATGTACCTACTGTTAATAATACGTCTCACAGTAGTTATAACATTGTACTCAAACTGACGAATCAGAGAGGGGGTTTGTGTTTCCTAGAGTGTAGCCGAAAAGCTAAGTGTCTTCAAGTCCCAAGTAAATAGGATGCTAGGTAGGAAGCTGACGAATTTAATTTATGCACACGGCATTTCCTAGCGGTGCGTCCGTATTGACCGGTTTTTTGCTCTAAACCACATACCTAATCCGAAAGAACCATCATTAACTGATCCAAATATCGGTTTAAAAGCCGGTTCACCACGTCAAGTGTATAATAGCGGTTTGAAAATGTTACCGTTATCTGAGCCTTGTTAGCCATACCTTTACGTGATATTGAAACAAACATGTACTAGCAATTAAAAAACTTCTATATATGGTTATACTACCTCATACCCGCGGCGTCGCTCCCGTCATTTGAGTACCTAGCCTACTCTACCTTCCCTACTCTATGTACCCTACTTTACCTACCCTACTCCACCTACCCTACTCTACCTGCCCTACTCTACCTAACCTACACTACCTACTCTATCCTATATCCTTCTCCTGGCTCTAAACTACTTCCCTGCCAATTTTCAGCTATATCGGTTCAGCCGTTCTTGAGTTATAAGTGGAGTAACTAACACGACTTTCTTTCATGTATATAGATAATACCTTAGTAGCCTTCATAGCCTGTAGCTCAGCGTTCAGCGCGGCTATCTTAGCCTCATTCTTCTCTTTAGTCTTGATGATGTGAGCTTGTTGCTGGCAAGTCTTCTTCAGCTCGGAAATCTGTTGTTCTAGGCTTGAAACCTTAGTACGACGCTCCTCGTGAGATGGGTCCTTGCTCTGTAATTTTAATAATATTATATTTTGAATAATGTTGTGCTTTTTTTTAGTTCCGACAGATAGTTTAATTTTAAATGTGATTTTTGTGAGAGATAAATTCAAAGTTTACCATAGAAACAATGGGAATAGGTATATAAAATTATAAAATGTGAAAGTATTTATTAAAATACTGAAGGATTTACTCAGATACATTGTGGTGGAGTTGTAATAGATCAATAGCTGCATAAAATGAAAACTATACATGATACATTAAGGTCTCTGCCTAATAGTAGCCAAAAATAATAAAGACAATTGAAATTATTTAAGTTAATTCCCTGAAGATTGTTGTGGAAAAAATCCCTAAACTATCTGGCAAAAACTAAAGACTTTCTCTTACCTTAGTCTGCTTCAACTGCTGCAATAGCTCATCTCTTTCCTTCTCCAAATGAGCAATCTTCTCCTCATTCTCTCGCAGATTCTTGTGGTTCTCCAGCATATCCTTGTTGTTAGCCAGTATAGCTTGAACCACGGACGCCTTGATCGCCATAGCGCGATTCAGCTCTTGAAGTTCTTGGTTAAGAGCCACCTAAAAACAAAGAAATTTTAATAGTAAGATAAAGAAAATTTGAATAATAATGAAACAAGCTTTAAAAAAGTATTAATACTAATTTAGTCTTTTTTTTGTCAGGGGATTAGTTTCTCAGGTAAGAGAGAGAGTGTCAGACTCTTACTGACTAAAGACCCCCTTGTTCCTTCTCCTGCTCTGGGCCGAGGTCACGGTGCCTCATTGCGCTTACCCCGCAACCCCGCCTGAACATCAGCCCTATAAGGCCCCGCCTGTGGTGGTCTATTGGCTCTTTGAGGCGCGCGCGGAACGCTACGCGCCTTACGGTCGGGTCTGGTACTAGTCGGGCGGCGAGTTGCCCTTACTCGCAGTCAGCAGACCTGCGCTTACGGTGGCCGGAGATCATTTCTCGATCCCGACGCCCAAAATGTCGCCTACTGCGGCGGCTGGGGCGCGAGGAGGATAGTTCCCACAATACTGAATGTAGTCTTGAATCATGAGTGTTTAAATGTTTTGGGGAACCATAGAAAACTTAAAATTACTATCTTGAATGGCTAAAAAGAGTGTACTTTAGTGTTTTATTCTTCCGATATGAAAGAAAGTTTGTGGCTGTAAGATATTATAAAAAATCATATACCTAATAGACCAGCAACTTCTATCTTTCGATGTTGCAGGTTTCCATAAGTGTCGCCGAGGCTTACTATCAGATAAGTCTGCTTTAAAAAAACAAACAAATGTAAATTTCACCATACCTGTCCCATTGCTCTCTTCTCTTCCTCCAGGACAGCTTGGTCTTCATTCAATGGCATTTCATCATCCACCTTTTCATGATCACCATCATTGACGAATGACAACTTAATCTCATGATCAATCAACTCTTCATTGGTCTTCAAGTTAACAGACTGCAGGTCTTCCAAACGACACTTAATTTCTTTCAAATAGTCCACAACTGTTGATTTCTGGTGTTCATCGTCTTTATCTGTGGTATTCAAATTCTCTATGGTCTGGTTACATTGCTCTGTGAGCTCATTTAGTTTGCGTTCTATCTTGTCCTTGGCTGCTTCAGCTAGTAGAGCCTTTTCGCAGAGGTTAGTATTTTCTATCAACATGTTACTGAGATGTTCAGTAACTTGTTTATGCTTTTTCAACAACTCCTGGTATCTGGCTCGTTCTCTATCCAATTCTTCTTGTAGTTGTTCGTTGTTCTGTTCAGAGATTGTCGGCATTTTGCCTAGTAATTGCAGTCTTAGCTCATTTACGAGGTTGTTCAGCCTAAAAATAACGAAAATGTTTCCCTTAAATGTTGAAAGCCCTTGCAGCCAAAGTAAGCAGCTAGTGTTGAGTCCATTCAACAGACATTTGTAAATCTCTATGTGATGGCCACAATCACAACTATCAGGATTTTTTGAGGTCTATATCTGGGTTTGGTAAATGGGCAAAATTATCAAATTCCACAATAATAATAGTATCATAGAATCGCAACTTGTTAATGGCAAAAGGCTAACCAGAAAACACATACTTATTTCCCAACCCCGGCCCCCATATGAGTAGGTAAGAAACAATGGATTCTGACATAATGACTGCATCAATCATGCAGTTGAATATGTTATATTTGCATATGGTAGAGTTGCGAAACTGGTTGCCGCGTAAACTAAAGATGTGTGTGTGAAACATCTCACATAAACATCACACTCAGAACTGCGAAGTACGAACGAACGTACGACCCTGGAGAAATTTCTAGTGTGAGGCAAAATTTGCGAATAATGTTGGAGAAATAACTCCGTAACTGTCATAATGATTTACAATATACATACCGAACAATCTCAGCGGCTTTTGCATCCTGGTTAATGATAGGTTTGTTGCGTATCCTCCGAGCGCGGTCAGCGTACCGCAGTGTGGAGACAGTCTCGTCCAAGTTATAATCAGCAGGGCTTACACACGCCACCATTAGTGTTAAGGAATTACCGCCTAAACTGTCTGTTAGAGGAAATTGTTTATTAGATTGATCAGCGTATTTCTACCTGCGGCTGAATAGGAGTAACTATCAGTGCGTAAAATTTAATGAAGCTTAAATGAACAGAAAACAAAATGCCATCGTCTGGAATTTTCGAAAAGCAATAGTTAGCTAACCGTCGATTTGCCGATGTTAAGAATAAAATTAAAATGGATCAACAAAAAAAACATTTTTGTTCAAGACTTATAAAACAGTATTAAATGACTTCAAAATAAATAAATTCTTACCTTGTAACAATCTCGTAAGTTTACTATCTCTGTAGCTGATGAAACTCCTGTTGGTTCCATCTCCTAAAGCTGAGATCACATTGCCGAGCGCCAGTAAACCTTGATTGATCTTAACGCCTTCCCGAAGCCGCTCACCGCTCGCTTTCGTCTTTTTTATACGTTCAGACCCTGCTAAGTCTACCAGGTGGAACTTTGAAGTGGTTGCTAGGTTTCTGTAAAGAAATTATGTTTTGTAAGTTGGTTATCTGGTTTTTTTTAGGGAGCAGACGGTTCTCCGATCAACGCCGCCGCCGCATATCGAAACCCGTAATAACAGAAGAGTTATAAATGCATTGGCGGCTAGTAGCATTCCTTTTTAAGTTACTTATCTGAAAGTTATGTTTTTTTATTGGGAGATATTAATTAATCGTGTGGTTAGTACGTCTTTTAAGAAAAGGCCTACCTATCGATCCGTCTCGAAGGACAAATTAAGCTTTAAAGGTTCAAAAATCCAAATAAATTCTATCGTAAATATTGCAAAGGTCAAGAGAAACCAGATATGTACAGAAATAAATATACGTAAGATAGGTACTATATTGTCTCCAACAACTAAGTAGGTCGCGTCAATTGATTTTAATTAGTACTTGGTACTGGCAACAGATCAAAGGAGATCTTGTCCCACTATATTTAAGCTTATTGAATTTGAAAGTAACAAGAGTAATATATTTAGTAATGGCAATAATAAAACTTCTTTAACTTACAAATTCATCTATGGATGGAATTGAAGAAATGGAACATTTAATTGTTACTGTTATGAGTAATACAAAATACTTACTTATCAGTCCTACTTTCTTTACAAATAACTATAGTGAAGACGGCGTGACTTCGGCTGGAGGCCTGGTTCATAGCAGTCGATCCTGTCACACGGCCAGACGATCCTCGCTCCAACACCATCATGGTCTCCATAGTTGAAGTCACTGGAAGCTCTGTTATACCTGGGAAACAAGAGTATTGAATCAAATGTCAATTTTATTGATATTTTGTGCTATAGCCGGAACACTCCCCAAAGTATCACCTGATGGTAAGAAATCAAGACCGCCTATGAATTCCTGTGGAGTTATGAGTGTGGGACTGGCAGAGAATTATAAGTTTTCGCAAAAACTAGACATGAGAGAGAAATTAACTCTTATACAACTACATACATTATTGAATAGAATTATCAGTACAAAAATTGATAGGATGTAGACCTTCATCAGGAATTCCAAAAGTATTATGTTATGTATGTATCAGAAATAGAAACATAATGGGCCTTGGTTTCCCATTGTTGCTTCAGACATCCATTGACTGACAAAAGAGAATGGACCAGACTGAAAATAACAGTGATAAAACGTTAGAGATCCTTACCTGGCAGAATCACCCCCTTATTAATATCCTCCCTAATCTCTATAATACTGTGTCCCCTCTCCTTCCCTGAGAGCAGGTCGTAGCACTGTTCCTGATACAGCTCCATAAAGGAAACATTCACTTTGAATATAAACTTGTCCTCATGTGTCTCGATGAAATCAAATATGTCTGCCACTGCTTGGGGGATTACACCTGGGGACAGAGAAAATACATAATATCAGTCATATTAATTATACTTTAAGGAAGTTTGTGGTGTGATGTTTATAGTATAACATCAGTGTGACAATATTACTTGCTGAGCAAAAGCATTTTAAATACAGAAAGCATTAGAACTCAATCACAAAATTTGTTTACGGCAGATTGGCGAACTGAAAATAATAAGGCATGGTTTCTTCAAAATGTTTTCCTGTGCCATTAGGCAGCACTAATACAAAATACAATTATATTCAGAAGCTGAAACTTTGAATATTTAACAAGTTCTATATCATTATTCTATATCAGCTAATACCATGACTTTGTGCAATTCCATCATACCATAAAATGTTCCAGTGCAGTATGGAAGAAAACACATTCTTTTAAATTCATAATTTAAAGGAAACACATACATACATGTATAAAATTCTTAAGTAGGGATCAGGTAATACTGTTAAAAAAATACAATACCCAGTTTAGTAGAATCACCATCAGATCCGGAATAGTTGGTTCCCATAGTATAAGTCTTGCCAGAGCCTGTCTGGCCATATGCTAGTATTGTTACATTATATCCTGAAAACGACACAAACTTATGTACTTTTGAACTTTTGTTAATAAAAGTCTAAATAATTTCAGTCTTTATACTTACACCCGGTTTCTAAAAGGCTTGTCAACACTAAAATTAACTAATCTCCTGTTAAATCTCTTGTCAAGTCATCTGAATGGTTGTTGATAATTCAGTCAACCAATCAGATGACCGGACAAGAGATTAAATTGATTTTAACACGGATCAGCCTTTCGGAAACCAGGTGTTAGTGACTGAGATGGACGGACATTATAAAATCAGTGACATCCAGCTCAATTGTAAAGTGCGTGAAGAATGCCACTAACAGAAAAAAGTGGAGAGAAATCGCAGAGACAGCCACCAAGAACATACCATGTCCACAACCACTCTGACAAGAGTGTACAATTGAAAAGAAACTTAGTGCTAACTGAGGTCTGTTTCACCATTCTTCATAATATATAAAAACTTGATAAAGTTGGCCAAAGCTCATACATCCCATATTCTTTAACTGGTATAGTAAAATCATGGCAAAAGGAAATTATAGTTACTAAAACGTACCCACTTCTGGTCAGTAAGTAGTCATAGGGGTAATTCTTGTAAGAATCTTTGTAAATATTTGTATTTCATTATTCAAATATTATGAGTCTCTGGTGTTTTATTTTTTATTTTTAGGTAGTTTCAAGCAAGCGAGAAACTTTATTCAAAAAAGTTTAGTTTATAATGCAGGAGAGAAGTTTTATTAATACATTTAAAATTTGTTGATATTTTAAGTTTTGTTCTAGTAAAATTACATAACTATGAAACTACTGTAAACTTTTCTAAAAGAATATTCATGTAAATTGGTAAACAATACTTACCCTGAAAGAGTTTTCCAATAAGACCTTTGACGGCAGTGTCATAGAACTCTTGCTGCGTGATGTGTTGAGGAAATACATAATTATATGTGAAAGCCAAGTCTTTTATCTGGACCTGAGGCTGCCCAGCAACCACATCAATACACTCTTCACATCCCCTATCAGTCTCCAGTTGCATTAATGGCCTAATTCTAAGTGCAACTTGCACTGTGTCAATGGTCCCCTTACTGTCTCCTTCCACCATTTTGAAGTTGTTATGTTATTGGAAAAATACACCTCTCCCTCCTACTTCATCAACAAAGCTCGCATATCCCTCAATTTCCGGGTTTTTCGGCAAATCAGGGAATTGTCAGTTGTCAGGTTTAAATTTTTAAGTCCAGTTTGTGGCTTCTAGTTTTGTGTAGCCTGACATTGGTGACAATTTCTGCAAAAAGGTTTAAACACAGTTGAAACGTTATCTTCAATCTTTTATCTTAGTTCTACTTTAAATTAACGATGTCTAGAATGAAATGCTTTCAAAAATGTTTATAACAATTTCTAACAACGATCTTTGAGTTTACTAATATGCGACCGAATCATATACCGTTTTAAACTTACCGTAAAGCTTACAAAGCAAAACTATACACATAAAGCGGATGAAATATCTGTCTTTGTATTAACTTATTATTTTGTAACAGCACAAATCACGACAAAAAACGTTTAAAAATACAACGGTTCAAGAGCAACGACATATTCAAATTTAGGGTTACCCTACGGAATAATTCTGCAAAATATATTTTGTCTATACCTTATGTGACTGGCTGGCAAACTAAATATTTTTTGGGACCAGCAGTTCCTAAGGGCAAAAACGAGAATCCTATTAATAATAATTCTATCACAATTATATCCTAAGACCACGGAATAGAACAATTTCAAGGACCTTTGGCGCTTTTAAGTTCCCCTTATTTAATTCCAGGTCCAGGTTTTTTATCTTGTTTTCCTTCATTTCCGGTTGTAATCTTCCTTTTTTGTGGCGATAATCTTAGAAACTAGTTTTGTAGAATTAATGTAACTTTGTAAATGTCATAGATTTTAAATCCCGCGTGCATGACAAGTGAACCTGAACACCATGTCAAATAAAAAGATAAAATTCAACAATATGAAATCATTTTCATAATAAAGTTCTAAATATTTTTATTATAATATTATTTATTATGTTTTCGGTTTACTCACGTAATAATTTGACGACATACTCGACTAGTTTCAAGCCATGCTAGAGGCCCATATTTTACAGAAAATACTAAAATGTAAAGGTCGTAAAATTTACCAAAAATAACATTCAAGAGTTCAAGACTATTTTGTCTATGGCGATATCCATTAGTACATGTCATAATTAGAGCTGTCAAAAAAACGAGCGAAAACGAAAGAAAGTTGTACACATTGCGACATATTTTTGTGTGGAATTGTGAATATTCAATTAATAAGAACTTTAAAAGTGATCAAAACCTATTAATTTACTTACTTACACATAGTTTACATATAAAATTGTTTTGTAAGTGTCCAAATTCGAAAGTTAAATGTTTGTTTTTACATAGCGTCATGCCCCCGCGAATCAGAACGAGAGCTTCAAAAGCTCTCAAAGAAAATATTGATGTTACGGAAACTAAGAAGCTTGTTAAAACTAGTAACAAGGGACCTCGAAAAGCTTTAGCTGACAAAACAAACTCTGCATCAGATGATGGGTCATTAGAAATCCCGACGAAAACTAAAAAAACTAACACGAAACCTTTGAAGACAGGTCCAAACAAGAATGGACAGAAGAAGAGGATTGAAACGAAACAAAAAGAAAGTGCTGTGCAACCGAAAGATAATGTGCCTACAACAAATGAAGTGCGACCACGTCGTGACAGACGTTTACCAAATCGGTTTGTCGAAAATACGATCTTGAATAATTTGTCAAACAGTAAGGAAAGTGCAAATGTGACACTCGGCAGTCCTTCGACTAATTTCAAATCGGACAATACACCAGTAAAAATAGACGCTTTATCAAAGAACGAGGCAGAAACATCTCCCTTTCAAACTCCAGGTAAAGCTGAAAGTAGTTTACTTGCTAACCGTCCCAGGAGGATTTGCCGCTTGCCATCTCGCTTTGATGATCAATTCATAAGCCCTAACAAGTACATTCCAATACAACCAGCAAATGCCAGTACTCCAATACAATTATCTAAAGCAAAACCAGTTGTGATATTAATTGACAATATTAGTAGAGAAAACATAGATGAGATAAAAACTCCTGATAAAAAACCTGTAAGTAAAGCTAGGCCCACTAGATCTGCAAAAAACACTCAACAAAAGGTATCTACTGAACAAAAACCAGCTAAAAGTAGCCCAGATACTAACAATAATCCTAAAACTAGATCAACTAGAAGAAAAGTTGCTAAAACTCAACCTAGTATTGAAAAGGAGCAAAATAATCCTTCTAAAAAGGTTAATAAAACTCAACAATCAACCACTAAAAATGAATCCCCACTTAAAAAGAGTCCTACAAATGTAAATCAAAGCATAGTGAACTCTAATGCATCTTCTATAAGGAAATTCTTAACACCTATGGCAAAGTTCCCAATATTACCTAGTAAAAGTATATCATCCAAAAAGAAATTAAGTCCTAAAAAGCCTTCTAAGGCAAGCCAAAATGTATCATTCAAATTGCTAGGAAGCAAGAAAAGTGGTGAACAGCATGACAATGAAAATGAAAATGATGGTGACATTTACGAATTTACATTTGACCCTGACGAAGAACCTAAACCTCAAAAGAAAAAACGAAAAAAGGTTGTAACAAAGAAACCTCCCACTGTTGTTGCACCTAAACCGAAAAAGGTAATATACAAGAGCAGTTATGATCAGAACATTTCAAAAGCTCTGGCAGCATTAAAAAATGCTGTCAACCCTTCAAAAACTACAGAAACTAATAATCTACCACAGATAACTGAGAATAGTGGTGAAATTGCTGAGGAAAATCATGTACAAAATCATGTTGCTAATATTGAAAAACAAGTACAAATAAACAATGTAACGAAAGAAAATAATCCTTTAAATGATACTGGCAAAGCTTCTGAACATGGGTTTAATTACCCATCAATAAGGGTGGAAGACATTGCTGCTGATATAGAACCAAGCATGGATCATCATCACCATGATGATTTAAATTACTCACCTGTAAATTCACCAAGACCAATCAATGGCATAAGTACTCCTAATGCTTCTGCTAACCCTAGAGCAACACTAGAAAGATCTTCACACAATGATCCTCTCAACTTGGCAGAAGAACTCAGTTTCTTTGATGAACAGCCTGTAGCTAGCAGCAGCATGAATATGTCCGTCCGCCATCCAATGGCTAGTCCATGGAGAGTCGAATTTGGAAGTCTACCCATAAAATGGCGAGTAAATGCTTATGTTAAACCTAACATGACACCAGCAGTGGAAACTTCCTTTATTAACCCGGATGATTCTATGAAAAAGAAACATGTGTATACTAATTTATTATCAGAAGCAAATGATGAACCAGAAACAGTTGAAACTGCACAGAATCTGAAACAACCTAGTATAATTTCATTTATAAAAGAGATGGCTGAAAAAAGTGCTAGAAAGAAACGGGGGAGATCCAAATCTGTGTCTCCAACAAGAGCTGCTTTAAAAGAGAACGTTAATAGAAATGAAAATGTGAATAAGAGACCTACAAGGATAGAAGATGGAGTAAATAATGATGCTTCTGGACAAAGCAATAACACTTCTGAGGAGGTATCATGTGGAAATGACATATCTCATGATAAAGAAAACTCAAGAGAAGAGAAGAGACCTAAAAAACGCAAGAATAATGAGAACATATGTAGTCTACCAGCAAAATCTCCTAGAAAGCAAAAAGATAAGGACTGCACATTCTTTGGTTTTGATGATAGTGAAAATCAGGATGAGAATGAGTCTCCAGTGAAGGTTGCTCCTAGAGGTAGATCTTTGAGGGCTAGGACAAAGACTGTACTGAAAGAAATCAACGGGCCATTAAGAGCTGAATTACCAGTTGCAGCGAAGACTAAGATAGCTACAAGCTCTGAAGCAGTGAACAGAGTATATGAGGAGATGAAATCTGCTGCAGATGCACCGGTGTTCCCTGAAAAGGATGTGGAGGCCAATGAAACAAATGTTGAGGAGCCAGTGATGAATGATGACTCACAGTCTGTACATTTGTTTGAGGATATAGAAGTTGTACATCATTTGAAGGTGAGCATACTAAATTTGAATTATGATACCAATTTTTCTTTTTCTTTCAAAGATTAGGGTGTCTTGAAATTTCTTTAGTGTCATATTTGTTAAGATGTTTAAGTCATTTAATGCATGATAATTATTGAGTCATAATGATTCTCTGTTATCACCAATATTGTCCTTACTATTTCCAATTTCTCCTTTCTTTCTTTCTTTAGAAAAAACATTGCTTACTCAAGGGTTATCTCTTGTGTTGTGGGTGTGTTTACATACACACCCACGCTACACTACAACCACACACACACACACAAATCTTGTGGATCACACAAAGTGTTGTTCCGTGCGGCAATCTAACCCGCGACACATTGTACAGCAGCCGGTTGCCCAGCCACTATGCCAACCATGCAACTGTTCTAATAAATTCTTTCAAAAATTTTCAGCCACAGCGCAAGAGTTATGGAAAGTCCAAGAAAGTAACATTCCGGCAACCGTCTAATTCAGACAGTGATACTCAAATGTCAGCTGCGGTTGATTCTAATGATTCAGATTATGATGACCTTGGAGACCTGACCTTTGAAATTGCGAATGTGGAACAAAAGAAGAAAGTTATTAAAAAGAAAAAGCCTAAAGGGCTGATGTCTAAGAAAGAGGTAACTATGATTTTTATTTATAAATACAATTTGATCTATTTTTTTATGAGGTGGAAATCATTAAATGGGACCTTTATACTGTGCCTCAATTAACATTGGTAAATAGATAAAAAGGAAAAAAAATACTATGCATTGTGGTGCAGTCATTCATAGTCCAAGTGAACCCCCAAAATGTATACCACATTTTGGGGGTTCACTTGTAACAGAGGTTATGATTTTCCTAAAATAGAAAATGTCCTAATAATGAATTCTTGTCTTTTATCCTAATTGTATTACTACCTTAAATTGAGTTGATCACTTTAATAATAAGAAATGAATCAAACAGTTGACTTATGTGCTTCTTTTTTAAATCACATTTTTGAAAACGAATTGTCTTTTTTCCAGGAAAAGGAAGCAGAGGAATGGGCTGCAAAATTCAATTCAATGTGTGAAGACATAGAGAAGTTCCCTCTCCTTGTCGAGTGAAATCACCACCTATTAATCATGACATTATTTTAATTTTCAAATTATGTAAATTAATCGTAATATTTAACTTTTAAATACTCATTTCTTGAGGAGAAAGTGCAATTTTCGCACACCTACTTACAAATTATAATGATATCTCGATTTAACAATAATGAAAAGGCATTTTTTTTACAATATTAAATTAGTGTCTTGTAATATTATAATTCTTTGTTCTTTTTGTAAATAATCTGAATTTAATTTATAACATAGTTCTAATATTAATTTTAATTATAAATATACAAGTACCTCAAAAGGAAAAATACTTTTCGTAATCTAATCAAGTTGCAATTGTGGCCATTGGTGTATTTGCCATTTTATTTTATCGAGTTTGACTACAACATGACATTTTTTGTAGATTTTAAGTTTTAATTAGAATATTGTTTTAATTTATACACATTATGATTGGCAATGCTCGTGACTTAAAACTCATAACTGCTTAGCAGTAACTTCATTTTTTCGAGTAATTCTTACTACTAAGTTAGCCGTATTTTGGGACTGGCTAAGTACCTATACTCCTAGAAGTCTTTGGAGAAATACAGTCGTGAATATCTCCCAAAGTCGCTATTGTTGCCAATAATAATGATCGGGAATTTTAATTATGATAATTAAGCTGCGTAATTTTACAAAGGGACCATAATATAAGCAAAATGCATTTAATGTTAAGTAAGTTTTACCTCATAGAATCCTTTATTAACGGAATTTAAGGCAAACAAGCTGGATTTTAAGATTTTAAGTGAATTAAGAATTCTCATACTTGCATTTTATGATACTGAATAATGATTTTAAATTTGGTCTTTAATCTTGTGGGCAATTTTTTGTTATTTTATATTCGTAAATTGTTTTATGTTCGTTCTGTAAACTCTTTTTATTTCTGTTGCTCAGATTATTATTTTTATTTTTTGTGTGACGTAATGCTGGCGTCTATATTCTGTTTGCCCTGGAGACATTACTTGATACTTTAATAAATAAGATTTTTAACAATCCTGGTTTCATTTTTATCTGTATCTGTAAGCTAGCAGTTTAACAGACCGGCAAACGAGCAGACGGATTACCTGATGGTAAGCAATCAGCGCCGCTCATGGACACCCGTAACAGAGAAGTTACAAGATCTTTGCCGACCTTTTGGGGATTAGGGAATTTAGAAATTTAATGATTGGGGGAGGGGTATGTTCCATGGTATCACTCCGGTCAAGCCGACCCATTCGTGCCGCAGGATGGCTCTCCCACACTTATTTTAAGTAGTGTATATACATATGCTATTAATGTATTATTGTTGTACACTTGACGACCATATTTCCCATCATCATCACTGGCTCCATCCAAAGGTTGTAAGAAATTGCATCGATAAGACCTCCCATTGCACATTTATATCTCAAGCTTTCCTATACTTTTATGATATAGAGTAAAATGTAAAGAAAAAAATAAATAAGCTACGTGCTCCTGCCCCTGTAGCTATATACCTTTGTGGGTAGATATTTTGAGTACTAAGCCAAAAATTTTGGTTGGTTCCCAAAATCGTTTTCAATCTTCGAAATATTCGAATTTATAATAGATATGAATTATAACAGTTACTAATGTAAGGTAAGACAGTATATCATATCGTCTACTTTATAAGAACAATGTCGGCTTCTTTTGTCTGCATAAGAACTAAAAATATTCCAGTTCTGATGTCGTTTCTTTCTATATTCAGCCGAATTCCGTCTTTAGATATTGTTTACAACTTAATTAATTTATGTACCTACATTTATAAATATTGTTTGTTGAGCATCCGCTTCTGACTTCCGCTTCTATTGGGGTAAAATTCTGCTGAACTATATGGTAACACTGGAGGTTATTATTTAATCCAAGATAGATGGCGTTACTGGTCAGGACGTTACAGGAGCGGTGTTTGATGTTAACTTAAAATAACAGGTGGCGCTACTAATAGCTTCACCAAACTGAACCAATTTAATTTCAGATCAAGCAAATAGGGAACAATTTTAGGGCAACCAACATATACATTACCCGCATGTTAATGGTAAAAGCTCTATTAATAGCTGTGTGGTACAAATTCGAGAACTATCAGAAATTCAAAATTAATTTAACGTAGATATTAGGTACCTACGTTTGTTGGTATGTATGTATGTTTCAAACTATTTTTATAAAATAACTAGCTCCTTAGTAAGTCTCTTGGATTAAAGGTTATTGAACGTGTTTCATCGCTGGACATCTTCTAGAAACTGAAATTACTTAAATGCAATTTCTCTATCTCTGTCACAGACTTATGTTTCTCTACGTATTGAGTGGGCTAAAATGCCTTTGTGCTCCTAGAAGTGATCGAGTTCTCAAGTGGAGACCTCGTCTCAGTAAGTAATTGTTGTCGCGTAGTAAGTACTGTGGGACGATTCTAACAATCTCTAACAAAGTGAAATTCTAAGAACATTCATGACGTTACTAATTCCTGGTAAAGACAGAAATGTCTTGAGATGCTTCTTTCGTAATTAGTTTATGGATTTATTGTCTGAAAAGATTTCTAATGGCATAACTGATAACTCATGTCTAATTATATTTAGTTGTTGCTAGTATCTAATAGGGACAGGACGTAATCAGGCCCTCATGGTGTTTGATAGACTAATAGTGCCGATAAACTAATATTAAATCTTAAAACATAATTTTATCTAAGATAAATAGATACTGGGTCTAGGTGTGATGTGTATGTGAAATTGTATGTTTGTAAACTCACCCACGATACAGGAGACAATCCTTTACAAGTACTTTTTTTAAGATTATTGACGTTTCAGACTCTTACTTACTAGATCTAACTCAAATTAATTTTAGTCGTAATTTTCTACAGCAGCCTATTGTTAATCCAGGGTTTCAACATACGAGGACGGACAGTATGAGGAATCTACTCCTATAATCAAAGGATATTGTAACAGTTAAAAGCCTGGTCTAGTAGGTACGTATCTACCCTTCTAGAAAGAACATTTTACAGCTTATTATACGCTTATATATTTTCAGTAAAAGTTGTCCATAACGATAGGCGCAAGTAAAGTATTTTAAAAACGAAATAAATACCTACTTTGTAAGCACTCAACTTAATTAGTTCATTGACTGAGTACCTAAGTGAGTACGTATCTACGTATCTAATAAAAACGACGATAGAGACAGAGCAAAGAACACAATTAAATTTTAAAATTAATTAATTCAACAAAGTAAGTATCCACTCAGCCCTAATGTGATGCCTGACGATATTAAAATGATTGCTCTTTGGCAAATATGGCGGCCGGCTGAATTATACAGCGGAAGCAAATATTACCCTCGCAAACATACGTCCCGAGAGAGCGAGCTAGTTCGCGCACTCAAAATTAAAAGCACACAATGAAAATACAGTACCGAGACCCCTACTCGGATACCTATGTCGCGAAAAGTAAGTGCCTACTCCAAGCATCGCTCTTAACACTACGCGTAGAGTGGCCCACGCATTGTTGTCAATGAAAACAGTTGCCGTCAGAGTGTTTTTTTGTTTATAGACTCTTCGATGTTGCCACTCGAAAATAAATAGCCGCGCGGTAACGAGCAATATGGGCCTAACAAGCTGTAACGATGTTTTGTCTTTACAATCGATTCGCGATTGTTTGTTATTGTTCCATCTCGCCTCGATAACAACCGAGTTTTGTGTTCAATCCGGAGCCAATTGGAAAACAACGAGGCTTGGTACCATAATGAATAAACGGATGAAGTTGGTGGGTAGTCCTAACGTTTAAATTAGACTGGGGTAATTTTAATAGGTGTACTACGAGGTAATTATTGTAACTTGGCTATTTCGATTTCTTTTCGTTGTCCCATAATACTGAAGAATCCAGTTAATAATGTCATTTTTGGGACATAGCTAACTTCCAAAATAGTGTATCAAAATTTCAGAATTCTAAAGGCAGTGGAAGTCGGTGGCTACCAACGAATAAAGTCAAGAGACCCAACCAATCACGCTATAGTAACAATTAATAATTGAACACCTAATAATATCCACCCAGTGAGTAGACTTAATAAATTAACAATTGGACTATTTCAGTCATTTAATTAAAGGGTGGCCGCGTACAGCCAGGTTGTTCGGGTCGGGAATATTAACCGCAATTCTCGGTCAACATTCACAAAATTGACACGTCAAATATTTGTAACTTCGTCCTGGGACCACGTTAGACGGCAAACAGAATCGTGTCTGGTCCTCCCTTAATTTCCGATGTTTCTACACCATCGGGCTTTTGTCCCAATATGATTCTAAGTGGTATGTTCTTACGGTTAAGTTTGGTGTGAGCCGAGTTCGTTGAGATAGCCGCTTGTCAAAACAAAATGGCGCTGACTGTGTTTGAATTGGGCCGTATCAGTCGCAAGCGGAGATTCATTTTGTCGCGTTGCTTAAGTTCGTAGTAGAGTCTCCTACATATTGTCTCAGTACACAAGGTGAGTGTGTGCCCGCGTGTTAGGCTTGCATTTAAAGCTAGCTACAAATTTGTTGTTTCAGTACAAATACTACGATGATATTGTTTGCAGTTTGACTTTGCGTTCGATCGAGGAGTTTGTTTGGCAGCCTAGTGCCGACGTCGTAATAAGTCAACACTTGTATATTGATTATTATGATCTCTCTGCTACTGTGTGTATTTTTGACGCTGGTGGCGACTCTATTTTGACTTTCAATGAGAAACGGAACAGGAAGATGAATGTTTCAACATTTCAATTAACTGTATATTTCGTTTTAAAGGGAGATGGTCGAAATATTTCTTAGATGGTACTAGGACAGTATTTTAAGTGGGGAACCTAAACTGGTAGATCCTTTTCAATATTTAATAACGGTTGACGAAAGTCACACCTTATACCTATCTGTCAATATTGAATTCAGCCGACTTGGGAACCCCAAAACTATTTGCAGATAATGTAGAAGAAAGATGCCTACAGTCAATAATCATAACAAATCAATTACCTAATTAAAGAACTTAAACATCAATAAAATTGGATTACCAAATACGTTAAGTACACCTGTTTAGAATCTAATAAGCAGAATGAAGTCAACAATTCACTCTCGCCTATGTTTAGTCTTCAAATTTACCTATGATTAAAAACCACATGTAAGGAGTAAACACTAACTTTCAAAAGAGGAGCATACTTAACAAATATTATATTGTAAACTTTACATTGGTATGGTAAATATTAAATAATATGTGTACAGGTAAATAATATTGTCGCTAGCCGAGTCTACCTGCTCTCAGTGTTGCCATTATCATAAACCAAACACGTCAATATTTACCCACACAAACAAGGGCGTAATTTTTAAATAAATTGTGGCATTTCGCGAAATTGCTTCCGCAAATAGAATTGTGGACAAGAGCCGGCGTGAATGTGTGCGAAACTTTTTTCGTCCCGTCATTCGACCATGAACTGTGTCTTTTTAATGGGGCTTTCAACTTCATTTGTGATTTTATAATTAAAATCTAACAGTATCGTCAATAGCATTATTATTTAAAATATCAAAAAATCTCCAAAAAGCAATACAGATATATTGATACGTGATAGTATTCTATTTGGTCGTATTGTTCAATATTTTCGTCTACTTGAAGATAGATGGCGTTACTAGCTTTGTTCATAAAGATGTAAGTAGGTAAGCTTTTTTCAACAATTTTACTACAAAAGTAAATATATACATATCTCTTACAGTATAAATACTAGCCAAAATAGCATTAATATTAAACTTTATAGTTAGTTATCACTTACTTCATCTAAGTGATATTACATCCAATTTGTTCCTCGGTCGTTTTAACATAATTAGGGACCATTAAAGCAAGGTTAAGTGTATTAATGAAAGTAATATCTTAAATGAGCAGGCTAGGGACGGCCATCTTGTCTCGGATTTCGCGCCATTATTCTGGGGTTGCCGTTTGCAAGAAAGGTAATCCGTGGATTGGTCAGACTAAGCGCGAACTAACGTGGGGTGGCGATAGAAAATATCCAATTTCTTGGGGCCACTTACGTACATAAGTTAAATTGAACACTAGCCAGTATCGTCCATTATGTTGATAGGATTACTGGAGTCAGTGAACTGTTTGGCGGGTAATATTTTTAATGTGATTTGTTGAAATCAAAAAGACCTTCACTAGGTACTTATTGTCTTTTTTATTGCAATTGCTTTATACGTTTCAGATAATTTACTTAATTACCGTACTTTTTAGTTTGTGCTTTGAATGCTTTCTGAAAAAAGCAATACAGTGAGTTCCTGATATTACCCATATAATTAGGTACTTAACAAATCGACATGATTTTTACCATTATTTCAAAACTGTCGAAGGGTTTTCACTACATAGGTATAATAAAACAAATGTGATCTCTCAACTAGTGATACAGAAATCCATCGTGACACAACCACAGCATAGTGTTTCGCCTTGTCAGTGAGGTTACTGGAGACGCAGTCCTTCTTCTCCAACCCAATTATTAAATCTCCGAAACGTATTCGCCTCTGAATAGAACTCTGGCGTTGCGGGTGTCCGTGGGCGGCGCAGCTTGCTTACCATCAGGCTATCCGTAATCTCGTTTGTTGTTCTGTCACATAAAAAATACAATACATAGTAGGTAAGCCATCCTACCGTTATATGAACTGTGGAAATTATTACAATTCAAATTGTAACCGTCAATGACGTACCCGCCGCACCGCGAAGCACAGTGCTTGCTTATTAATCAATCGCTTGCATTTTTCCTTATCGTTGCAACTTACAGATATCCCAGTGACTCCCCGGAGTGTAAACATCCTTTAAAGGTAGATAGGTAATATTTTTATAGTAATAAAGCTACAAGTATTCTTTGTAATTCCCTAGGCATTTACATTTACCAAGATAGGTAGGTGTACCTACCTATTTACTTATATAAAAATGTTATTGCGATGATGGATGAAGCAATGTCGATGATAGTATGTCGGTACTTTTCTTTAGTACGGTAACTTTTAAGTTAGCGGATAACTAGGTATACCTATATTTGTTTACTGCCCAGTGTGGGTTAAATAGACCAATAAAGTGTAAATAACTTCTTATTAAAAAACCCAGTCCACTCCAGAAAAGGACTTACCTACCTACTTACATAGGAACACATTCACTTATATCTTTAAACATTAATTTTTTGTATATAAATACCAGCTGTCCCTGCAAATGCTGTTTTGCCATATAAACTAGCTTAGGGATACGAAAATTTTCCGTGAAAAAATTAGTCGAGAAAACTTGGTCAGAATTCTGATATTGCTCATGCACTAGCCCGATCCAGATCTAATCGGTTTCGTCCCAAAAAAAGAGTATCTTTTTGAAGATATTATAACCGCTTGAAAGAAGAGTGTTGTCTTAAAATTTCGCATTGTAACAAAAACGCAAAATCAAAATAATATAATTTTTTAGTCTGTAAACATCAGCATCGCTCGTTTCGATACCTACATAGGGGTCGCATAGACAGATGCGTTCGTTCAAGTTTCTATATTTGCTTAGGCCCCGTGTCCCGTTTTATCAGGACCATGCATGTCTTGCGCCCTCGTCCCGATCGTTCCAACGAAATAATTGAAAGTTCACGCATTTATTGATGGCCTATCATAAATAACGGAATAAGGATTATAGGAGTTCGCTTGTTAGCGGTTGGTTTTTGAATTGCATTTTTGTGTTCTGTTATGTTTTTGTGTAAGTTTTTCTATAGATGTGTTCCTTCCTTGTGATTTGTTTGAGTTTTATTAAGATACATAAACATATTTATCAGTTAGAGTTACGTCCCTGCTTTGAAATGATACCTATCTGACTGTTTTCCCGACTGCAAGTGGCTGGTTTTCCCCTCTACTGTACGAAAATTTTCTCTCATAAGAACCCACATAAGAACCTTTTATTTTTGATAATAACAAACACAACGACGAAATAATGATCTACCTATTCAAAAGCTATAGGTATTTTATTTTATTATTGTATGTGTCGTAGACACAATTTAGGTCACATCACTATAGAACTTTCTAAGTAATTAATTTCCAACAAAAAACTATAGAAACAGAACATTTAAATTCTAAGCCGTATTTACATTGAATTCATTAAGAACGCACCTATATAACGAAAGCAACAGTGTAAAACAATACAGAGCGAATAAATCCTAATTTATTACATTACTTAGTTTCAAGTACATCTGGGCTTGCACGCTTTTCATTAATTTTCGAAAGTTAGTAAGTCTTCGCGACTTAAGCGCCGAATCTACAATTTATGCAAAACGTGCCCGCCAATGTGCAAACACTAGTCCGTAATACTTGTTAACTATGTACTGTTAAACTAAGTAGATTAGGTATGTAAGCATGTACATGCTTTAGTTCGGTTTTTGGTGCCTACGTCTATCCAGGTTTTTGAGTTTGAATTCTTGTAACGAGAGTCTAGAATGGAAAATTGTACTCAAATTTCACTGTACACGAATAAATTGGCTATAGATCTTTCAATAAAAGCCGAGTCACATATCCGCAAAACAAAAACACCAATAAATTCCATTTAAAACATCGAATAGACGAAAGAAAAATCGCAGCTAATACCTCGACGGCATTACATCAGCGAATTAATTCCCCAACGTTCCCACCGGCCATAAATAAAGGCCTCGCTTCTGCAAACACATGGAAAGTGCGCAAACAACATAAAACACGGAATGATTGCAATTAAAAACGCATTGCGAGGTCACGTGACCCCGGCGGCCATCTTGTGCTTGCCCACGAAGCTTCGGCCGTTAATTATGAATTAGGTACGGGTAGAAAGTGGACAGTTTATTGTTTGTTGATCAGGTAAGGGCTTTGTTAGTTGGTTGGTGGTCAAATAAAAGTGGTTTGGATAATCGAATTCGGTTGGTACTTAAAAGTGGGATTGTGGTTGAAGTATGATAGGGTTTTCGTAGGCTGTGAGAGACTTTAAATTTATATTTAGTGCTTAGGTTTAAATATTTTACGGTAAGTAGGTACCTACATTTTGTATTGTAAAACCTGAATAAATAAACAAAGTATTACAATAAACAACTTCGACGATACTTTTATTTTGAACAGATTTTTATAAAAATAATAAGAATTCTTTTGCAACATCACAAAACGTTTATTACAGCAAATACGGATTGCAAATCAAAGATTCGCAAAAAAAGTATTGGAAACAAGACCGGATCAGCATTTGCCTGGAGCGTTTGTGAACGAACTAGCGATTAAAGTAAATAGAGATTCAAAGCACCGAATGCATTCAGATGCACATAGATTTATAGGCAATCTGGCCGAGTGAGCTTGTGAAACTTTTTGACCCACAATTTTGAGGAAAATCGACTATATTTTTGCCATTTTAACGAGCCATTTTTGCCAAACTTGTATTTAGTTATTGGAATACCTATTTGTTAAATAAAATGTTTAGTTAAAAAATTAAGTATTGTGTTTGTAATACAATAAGTCTTTCGGGATCCGTAATTAAGTTTGTCATGGGATCATGAGTGGCTAGAGAATCATGGCTTACTCTGAAGAGGTGGAAGAATCTATGTTCCTTTTTTAATTTGCTAGGGGTTGCCCAAGATTCCATGTTGCCATTTATGCAATTATTATGATTAAATTCTGTAATAATGTTAATATTTGACAGTTCTGTTGTTTAATTAATCTGAGACTTATCATATGAAATTGCGATCTACGCACGTTTCGCTTTTTGCAAAATTCTAACAGCAATTAAACGAGAATATTTTTGAACTGACCAATTTATGTATCTACCCAAAGAATAAAGACTTATAAATAGATCCTTATGTATATTCTTTCATCCGAGCCATCCCTTCGGCTCTAAAAATAAAATAAAAAATCCTGGATCATATATTTATACCGGAACTCACCCTACAGATTGTAATAAGTATTTTTTTATTTATAGGCCCTTATCGCCCGCGGTGCTAATATCGAGCAAGATCACGGATCATCCCAAGTTAAGGGAGCGGTGCCGGGGGGCTAAACAAGCGATTTTATGCACCACACTGCTTATACGACTTTTATTGAGTAACGTTTTATGTGGGAACAGATTGTTATTGTTGTAAATCGCAGATTTTTTATTTTAATGAACAAAGAAATATTTAATAAATAAAATGATTTACATTTGTGTTTGTTTTTATTTTTAAATTATTATCATATATAAGTTTATTAAACAAATAAGTTTGAAGCTTTTTAAAATATATATTTAGAGCAAAAAAAAAGTTTTTAATTGATATGATAAAATGACAGTTCTCAGACGTCAACATTACACTCCCGCCTAAAAATCAAGATGGCTACCTAAAAACGTTGAGACGTTTTAAAATTCCTACACTATGGTTTGAAAATAAATCTATCGTGGGTAAGTTTCCCCGAGTTTTTTTATACTTATCTGAGTTCTAAGAATTTCTTACGTTAGTCGAGGTGTATGGAAATATTTTAAGATACAGCGAACGAAGTTTGTTCAGTGAGATAAGCGATGTAGCGGATGCCGGCTTGTTTGCATTCATGTATAGTTAGGTACATATACAGGCACGAATGTTGCGTGGAGTATGCTTTTGTATATTAAGTATAATATATGGAGAATTATAATATATTGCCAAGAACATACCTAATTTGAATTTATATTCAATTTCTTCATAAGAACTTGTTTGTTTTGTAGCTCTCTGAGTCTCTGGTAGGTAGGTAATTATTTTGCGATTCTGCCATTTTGATGTGGGTGTCCTAAAAATCTCTGCCTACATATTTAGAATAAAAAACTACAGACTTCTTAAGCTTACAAATAGCGTTTCTTATTTTTAAAGGACTTTGATCTATTATGTTGTATTGAATATGTCGAATGTTATCGCATTTGTAAATAAATATTTAATAGCAAACAGTAATGACAATTAGACTGCACAGTAATGGCTACCAAATACGACAATATCGCCACGTTTGTTTATAAAAGATATCTCTAATTGAAGTTTCTTTGAGAGATTATAACATGGACCACCCTTGTCAGAAATGATAGTTGTTATGGAATAAAAAAAACCAGTTTTTTTTGTATACCTATAACCAAAGAGGATATAACCATCGTCATCCTCATTGTTTATAACTATCGAGATACACTTTAAAAACGATAGATTCTAACTAGTCCAATTCAATATTATTATCCAAATGTCAAAATCGCAAGTCTTGGTATTTTTGTCCAAAATCAATCCCAAAATCTCCAAATCCTCAATCCCCAAAATGTCGGAAACGTAATTCCTCCGTTATTGCGGGTCCTCCGGGAGCGGCTGATTGCTAACCATCAGGTAATTATTACATACGAGTAGGTACACACTCCTTTTTTGGGCAGTCATGATAAAATAGATACAATATGTTTATTTTATGTAGGTATAGGTACCTATATGTAAGATGAAATATCAAAAATAAAATCCAAACAAATATTATAAATGCGAAAGTAACTCTGTCTGTCTTTTCTTGACGCCTAAACTACTGAACCGATTTGGAACTCGAGAAAGGACATAGGATAGTTCTTAAACCAAAAATTTGCAGAAGTCGATAATTCATGCGGGCAGGAGCTAGTATGAAATATTACAAAAATGAAATTAAAAAAAATATAGTTCTACACTTATTAACTCAAACGTCAATTAAGTTAGACTGTATCCACAATAGCTTACATCAATAGAGAACCTGTAACATAAACATAACATGAATTATGTATGTTGATGTGTTTGTAGGCATAAACTAAGTGCTACTGATGGCTTGTCTTGTTTTATCTTCTCATATTTGATGGCGAACATATGCACTTACGTAATAGAGATATGTAGGTAAGTTATAACTAACTTGAAAGATAATTAACTTGAAAGAAATTAATTTATCAGACCCCAAGCGAACCGGCTTTCGTGCACCTTTTGTGTCTTGATTGAAAGGTTAAGTTCTGACATTTTTTTCCTATGGATAGAATGGTATAAGACCTAACGGATTACCTGGTGGTTGGTAATGTGGTCTAAGGATAGCCAAAATACCAAAAGTTGATAATACAAAGAGTTTATTAAGTACTATGGGACATGAATGGGTCGGCTCGATCGGAGCAATACCACGGCCTTAAAGAAAACTGGCGTGTAATAACCACAACGTCGTTTCACCATGTGAGTGAGGTTATTGAAAGCCCACTCTTTTCCCTCCCCCAATCTTTAAATCTCTAAAACCCTTATCCCCAAAAGTAAGCAATGCACCCAAAATTCCTCCGTTGTTGCGGCGTTGGGCGGCGCTGATTTCTTCTCATCAGTAGTCCTATCACATAAACATATACTTTTGCTGGTCTTTGGCAGGGTTAAGGAATTCAGAATTTGGAGATTTAAGAACGGGCCGGAAAAATGGGTCTTCGATAATCTAACTCATACGATGAAACAATCCAAACGTCTTTTACGCCAGTTTTTAGTGAAACCTTCGAACAACTCCAGCATTTTTTTGCAATCATGTCTATTTTCATTTGTTTTGACTACTGACTGGATTTGATTTGATTTGATTTGAATCAATTTAATCTCTTGTCAAGTCATCTGATTGGTTGACTGAATTATCAACAACCAATCAGATGACTTGACAAGAGATTTAACAGGAGATTAGTTATTTTAGCGCTGCCTTTCTGAAACCGGGTGGAAGTAATGCACTTTTGGCGCGGTGGCCACTGGCTGCCACGCAACGTGTCACGGGTTTAATTCCCGCACAGAACAACTCTTTGTCTAAACGCATCTACGACACAGGTGAAAATCCTAGCGGGAACAACGCTTTTAAAAAACAAGTTATTAAAGAATGCTAAGCTTGAATATGTAGCTTGGTGAACGACTGGAAAACTAAGCAACAGTGGGTTTTTCTTCACCATCATCATCATGATTATTGAGCAAAGGCCTCCTCTCATTCGTAAAAAAATTTCCTACTTCTTTATGAGATAATTGACAAAATGTCTACATCATCTAGAAGAAAACTATTAGAGAGAGCCATTTTAACATAGTATGTTATTTACCACTGCCCTGTATTTCAGAGAAGGTGGCTTTAGTTAGCTCGAACTGTAGCCATTCAGGTTCTATGCAACCTCGTATCGATCAAAGTTGAAGCTTGTTGCCCCAACCTATAAGAATCTATCCCTTAGGCCACGCTCTTGGTCAGTATTCCATTCGTTTACCTTCACAACGATAACTAATGAAGTTCTGAACAAATTAGTATCTCATTTAGGTAATATTATTATTGATTCAAATATCATCAAAGACCAAAACAGAAGACCAGAGCCTTTTAGATAGTCCGTTACCGAAAATGTAATCAGTTAAAAACTTTCGAAGTTGTAAAAGACGTTTTTGAGTTGATCGGCCGCAGCTTGAACGACCAGACAAGCTTGTGTCAACATACAGGGAATTAGTCCAAATTATGTGCGCCTAGCCACCCCCCACCCTTCACGAAGGACCGAGCACACCCGCTCAGACCCTCACCGAATCAATATTTGTTGTCCGTACTCTTCTGCCTTAATACACGCACAATGCTCACACAGACCCATCTCTAATCAATAACAAACCATAATCTTTAACAGTCTAAGTCCAAATTCCATCTTCACAGTCCCATGTACTTACGACTTGTTGCATCCGAAACCCGTGGACTCATCCCCGGTTGTTGCTTTCTCAACAAACGCAATAGGGTCTCTTTCTAACGCAGTTTTCCAGTAGATGCGTGGAGTTGTATGTGGATTTGGTTGTACAAATCATACATTATGTACCATTTTCTTATCGGAAAAATGGATTTATGGTAAAGAGAACCCTAATGGAAGGGGCTTTGTTATAAAATAGCTCTTTGGTGTTATTGTAATGTGGATCGGTGGTGCATTGATCTGCTCACAACGTTCTGTGGGATGGAGATCTCGCTTTGGTCGAAATAAGAAATTCTTTGACGATTTTTATTTAGGGAGCTATTGCTTTTGTTTCCTTGGAAGTTAAAATTTTATTTCGGATGTCATGCCTTTGTTAGTTGTTTAGTAGGACAGAAAATAATGAGATTCCCTGTAAAGATAACGTCGAATTTTCCAAATCATTACGACTTAAAATGAAAATTGTAACCCAGAGAGCCGCACATAAAAAACGAAAACACAGTAAAGAAAATTTTAAAACAGCTACATAAATATTAATTCACAATAAAATGTGGTAACGCGTCGGATGTTAACAGTAAACATACAAAAGTGGCCCAAAAGCCGTTTTCGCGTAAGTTACACATCAATTAATATAAAAACTCGCATCTCGACTCTTGTTGAATATTCATAAAGAGCTGTTAATTGCACAAGTCGGCAAATACGAGGAGAGAGCGACTCCACAGTTCCTGCTAAGGCATGTCTCCCCCCTCCCTCCTGAAGCGCCCTCCCCCTCGTCGCAAAAGGCCAACCCTACGCACACATACAACCGCACTCACACCACAGCAAGGGGCGCGCGCAACCGGGAAATCTACGGCCTTTTACGTACGTATTGTGTACAAGAACGCGATTACAGTATATTGAACAAAAATATGATTAATATACGAGAGCAATACAACTGTGGAAAATTGTTTTTTTTTGTATGTAAAACTTCGCTGTAAATGCTATGAATGATCTGGCTAAAGATTTGGAGTTTTATCTTCAGTTTTTTAACAGAATGGTGTAATAATCACGTCCTATTTAATGCAGAGATTTGTAGCCATGGTAATCCTTAACTTCCTTAGCTGCATGTCGTTTCTATAAAATTTGTTTCATTTAGAATCTTGTTGTGTGGTTGAAGTGACGGGAAAATTACAGTATAGAAGGCTAATTTTAACGTCATCTCATACTTTATCTATCAAAATGTTGCAGTCTATTTAGTTCACCTCGCAAGTGTAGCGCTAGTGTACTACTAATTACAGCGGATTCAGATTCGAAGTTTAGAATGAATTCATACAGAATCACACTGCTAATATCATTATTCAACCAGTGCATTGTACAGGAAAAAAATCATAGACTGCCACATCTTTTAGACATAGTACCTACGTACGTAATTGAGACGACAACAACTTTTTGTTACTAAGAGCAATTTTGTCTGTTTTGTTAACATATACTGCGCAGAAAACGCGTGTTGGGTGTGTGCGCATCTATTTACGCGACGAGTAAATATGTACCCTCGCCGTTTGTGGAGGCAGCATTAATAATTCAATTGGTTGGCCCGCTCAGGTAGCGTTTAAACGATTTTTAACTTGCCGTCAAACGGATTAATCGAAGCAGGAAGGAAACCATTGCCGAATGTTTGAATTTTATATTTAATTGACTCGGAATACTTTTTAATTATCGTAATTTGATTGTTTTCTTTCGACGTCGTTTCGTTTTTTTTTTGCGTTCTCTCTTTATCTTTCGGATCATAATGAGGTTTAAAAGATTTGTTGTTCGTTAGGTAGGTAGGTACTTACTTAAGTTAATGGATGAAGTGAATAATTTGTGAGAAGAAAAAAAATCTTAATACGTAATACTTTTTTTTGTAAAATGTGGTTAGTTGGCATTTACAAATGTTTAGGAAAACAACATCCAGGACGAAGGAAGTTTATTTAAAAAAAAATTGTCCTTGTATTCTGTAGAATGCAAAATGTTGCTTAAAAGTAAGGGTATTTCAAGCCCAAAGAACCAAGAACATTAAATGTTTTTGTAATATAGCTTTATGAGTATGATCTGGTTTGAATGTTAAAGATTCTTTATTCAATAATTCTGTTTAATGATAAATTTAAAGATAGAACTCATTTTGTATGAACTGTATCACATAAAGGGGCTGAAACAGGCTGCTTTTTACTACATATTTCAAAAATCACTACATAGTATAAAAATCGCCTTTTCTGTCCCTGTATCCCTATGTACGCTTAAATCTTTAAAACTACGCAACGGATTATGATGACGTTTTTATTATGGATAGAGTAATTAAAAAGGAAGCCGGGCCAATGCGCAGGATGGTCCTTAGTTTGCTTGGCTTAAAATTGAAATTCACAATACTTTGTTTCATACAACCTCTTAATCTCTTATTCGTAGCATATAGGCATAACCAAAAGGCGTGTGATGAGGCAGTTTGCTCATATAGCAGGCGTATTCTCATTGAAAACATAACACATCACTCCTATTTTGCATACGACAGACAAACAAAAACGTGACACTGCCGGGATTATATAGTTGGTCGTGTTAACAGCTCGATTGGGGTCGTGTCGTACAAACAGACGGACAAACGACCGCGGCTTGATTTCTTTGCCAAACACTAATATTTGAAAAGCAAGCTCGTCGCGATTACAGTGTGATCTTCGTGGATTGCGTTGTGCGGTGCCAAGGGTACAAGTGCATGGTTTTGGAAACAAAAATGTGAAGGATAGTAAGTTGTCGTGGTTGCCCGGAGGTTAAGACGCCCATTCCTCGTGCATAATGATGCTGGTCCGAAGCTTGGCAATACGGTAGTTTCCAACTAGTCAAATTCAATACTTTTATCCAAACATCAAAAAATATACTTTTCTATGAAAAACTGAGTTATGTATGACGTCATAGTATTTTGGCGTCAATAATCTCACTTATTTCTTAACAATTAGCTAAAAAATATCTAAAACTTAGTGTAATAGAAGTAGTATAGTTATTTTTCAATATTTTATTGTATTGAAACGTCGTCGAATAATTTATTTTTGACCTAGGAAACTACCCAATTGCCAATGTTACCTGTTCAGAGGGTTGAAAGAAAATATCGTGAGGAAATCCGGAATTATAATTTCAAATTGTAAATTGCCAATTTTCCTTCTTCGTGTGTAAAGAGGCCTTTGCTCAGCAGTGGGCACTTATAGGCCTGATCTAGTCTTTTTGAAAAGATATTTAACAATATCTTGTCTTCTAATAAACCGCTACGAAAACTAATAAAAGGCTGTGCCGTCGTCTTGGAGAAAAACAACTTTACAAATTTTTAAAACAAAAATGTTCAATTTTATCGTGGGTTATGAATACATTCTGGTAGTTCATAAAATAAAATATTATAAAATATATGATCCACAGATGTATGTCAAGCACGTGTGTAAACACTGACGTTCGGTAGCAAATTGGTCCTTTTGTGGAGGCGATGGAATTATTATTATTTCAATTTAACAGATAGATAATTACTCATATCATCCAATAAGTTGAAGCAGCAGAGCAGGTGTGAAGCACGAGGTCCTTCCTTGCAGGGCGAGAAGGAATATCATACTCTTACTGACTAATAGCCATATTGTTTCTTTTCCTGCTCCAGGCCGAGACGACAGCGTAATAATGTACCACATCCTTAGGAGCAAGAGAAGGAACGGAGTGATTTTAATAATAATATAATAAAACATTTATTTCAGACCAAAATACAAGATCCATAAGATGTTAGTAAAAGAATACTTAACCTAGGGTGTGATTCTGTAAGACTTTATTCTAAATTTCAAATCTGAATCCGCTGTGTGCAGTAGTACACTAGCGCTACACTTGCGAGTTGAACTAAATTGACAGCAACATTTTGATAGACAAAGTATGAGATGACGTTAAAAGTGGCATTCTAAAATTTAAATTCCCCGTCATTTCGACGCTCACTTCGCACTCGAACACGATTCAAAATCAAACAAATTTTATAGAATCGACGTGCTAGTGTTAGTTATAATAACGTAAATTATTACTATGCATACGTATCCAATGGGGTAGCATAGGGCTGTCCCATTTATCGCACAATACATACACGATGCAGGATATTTTAGTAAGACTTCGATACTCCTGAGAGTAGTCATTTTATGATTTCACTCCCAAAAGGTGGAAAGTCTCCTTCGATTATAGAAGATGAAAGGGACTGACAGACTGTACTGAAGAACCACCCCAGTGTCCCGTCTCTCACGTAGATGTGAGGGTGAGTTAATCAATATGTATGAAACGCACGACGAATTCCATATTAATTCCTAGTACCTCATAAATCTGCAATATAACAACGAAACTATTTGCTTTTTCTTCGCAGTTTTGCGAAAATAATAATCCTTTAATCTTCTAGGAAGTGTTTTAAGCCTTTGACTCATTAAGACAATTAAGACAGCGTCATATAATTATTATGACGCGGTTCTAAGGCTTATGTGCACAGAACAGTCAAAGTTAGAGTTGAGTGCCCCTATATATCTTTGTTGTAATATTTGCAGTGTAGCGGCTAGGCGTTAGGACTAGTTTACATTCGTGTAGGCCGACAATTTGAGGGTAGTTAGGACTTAAATTTAAATTTGGCGACATTTAGAACTACAAGGATCGTTCGACGGTTAGGTTTGAAATTTGAATTCATTCTTTTTATAAACGACATTCGATTTGAATTGGACCTTTTTTTTAAATGATTGCGATGGCAAGTGGTGTGTAAGTTACTTAGTGGATTTCAACAACATTTCTGAAAAATCTTTCGAATCAAAACATTATGCGAAATCTCCACTAAGCACATATTTACCAAATAAATGACGTAAATACATTTTCGTAGAAGATAACCCAAAGCAAATGTTCGAGAAGGACATTTTTGCGGCACGCAGATGCGACTTCGAGCCACGTGATCCACACAAAAATTGAGTTCCAAATACTTATAATGTTTAGTATGAAATATCAAATATTTCTTACTCCATGAAGCTATAATAGATATATTAATAGATATTCTTTGCTTAGCATTCCAGAAACAAATTAAGAGAATTTCTACAGTAGGTACGCAGCAAAACAATTCATTTCTACATCTATTTTATCGTCTCTATAATTTTGTCGTCTCTTTAGACGAAGATGACCATTTGATCCATCACGAAAATTTGTCTTTTTTGTTTGTCTTTTTTATGTGATTAATCGGCAAATGAGTCAATGGATAACCTGGTGGCAAGCAATCGACGCCGTCAACACCAGAGAAGTTACGAGTGTGTTGCCAGCTATTGGAGATTTAGGTATTGGGAAGGGATGGGGAGGGAAAGGATTGGACCTCCTCCTAATCTAACTCATACGGCGAAACACAGCATTGTGGTTGATTCACACCAATTTTCTGCATTTCGTTCGAAAAATGCCGATTCTTAGATCTCTAGAAGTATCTTGTCTAAAGATAGTAAAGGCTGCCAGACTAAATAAAAATAGTTTCTAACATCACCTGAACTGGTCTTCTCAGTTTTATTCAAGACTGCTCAGCTCCAATTAATCGTAGCGTAATTTTTATAGCCTATAGCACTCAGGGATATTGTAGCTATATACCACAAAAAGAATTTTGGCAATCCGACCAGCGTTTCGGTTCCCCCTACATACAAACTTACAAATTTTACCTCTTTATAATATTAGTATAGATATTCGCAATATTAAACACCCCAATCTTTAGCCATTCATAATATGTCCACACCCTTAGTAATACGTTCCGATGCACTGGGTGCCGGTTGATTGTTGGCTCAGTAAATTTGTTTTCGTCTCACCCTGCTTGGATTAGCTTGTTTTTATACTAAACAAAACAGTTTTATCTTAGTCAATGTTAATTGTAAGTGTTTGCCTTGCGAAATGCGACGCTGACGCATTCATGATGCACTTTTGATGCTTACATTTCTTTATGATTTAATTACTTTGTTTGTTTTTGTAAATGTCTTGTGCGTATGTTTTAGTTAATGTCAGTTATTAATATAGGTCCAAATCTGTCGTTAACTAAATGTTTATTAACTGAACTCACATTGAAGTTTATTTCTTGTTATTGACTTTTTACAACGTTTTTTTTTTGCCAAGAGTCTTAAAATTTAGAAGACAATCTACTTTGATTTACTCAGTACCAACACTTAAGTGGTTTAATCATTAAACTTTATGATAAAATAATACCAAATTAGACTTTAGAACTAATAAAAATATAAACTTTAACACGTAATAAAACTAGCTTAACAAACTAAGCGAGTTAAAACGGTAGTAATAAAATAATAATTTAAGATTCCAGTGTGTGTAACCTCGATAAAAGCAAGATGGCGTCGCTTTATCGCGGCCATATTGTTTGCTGAGCGGTCGGCGTGTGCTGCGCAAGAGTTTGTTCTCTGGAGACCTGTTTTACGTTTTACAAAGACCTTTATAATTCTAGAATATTAATGAGGACACTGGGAGCATTTTATTTGCTTATTTTTTATATGTTGTTGGTTTTAACCTCCGTGTTTGCAGGGTCGTTGTGGAGGAGACACACTAAAGGCGTTACGTTTGAAAATAAATATGAAAAATGAGTGGCGCTTTGATAATATCTTTTCGAATAAATTGCATTCTATGATCTTTCTTGAATGTTTCAAGTAATTTTATAAACAACACGGCAACATGAGTTTTTTAGGTTACCTATAATTGAAAAGACTTATTTAAAGCTTCAATTAAAAACATTGTCAAAATATCACATCAAATAACTTCTTTGAAGTGTCAAAAAGTTTGGTATCAAGCGAATAAAGATTATAACAATATTTATCGATACTAAACCAATAACTTTATTAACAAAACAAAATCATATTGTAATAACTCGAACATTTGCTCAAATGACACAACTCCCCGACCAATTTAAAAACAATTTACTCAAAAGTTACAAAGTCAACTTAAGTTTTCTCTGGCGCATAAGGCCAAGGGGCCTTGTATTGGGCCCAGCTAAATATGTGCTCTATACATAACACACAAACACACACAATATGTACACAGTACACACATCGCTTGCCGGGAAAATATTTGGTAACTCTGCCAATGTTATCCAAGGAGTTTACCTTGATAAATTAAATATGCCTAGAGATATGCCAATTGTTGCCGGCCCATTAATATTTGAATGTTTTCTTTGCAAATCCTTTAAATATTTGGCTTGTAATACGAACTAAGTCAGTAGGTTTATGTGTATAGTTTACGTGTTGTCGTTTTTTACGTAATTTGTTTATAATTCTCTGTAAGTTATTTTTAATATTTGTGAACGGAAGATGTTTAACTTGTTTGGGATACTCGAGTTAGTTAGTTGGAGACTGGCTTAGCAGTTCTGTATAACACGGCGTAAAACAATAAATCTTTATATTTCGCCGTGAGGTTACTGGAGACCTAATCCTTACCATATCTCCATCCCTATCTAAATCCTTAATCTCCAAAAACCTAATCGCCAAAAGACCAGAAACGAATTCGTAACTCCTCTAGAGTTGCGGGTGTCCCATGGGCGGCGCCTACTGCTTACCATCAGGTAATTCTGCTGCTCGTTGGCCGACCTATAACATAATAAAAAACTACATTGATGAGCTGCTGATTTTCTAACATAGTAATTTATTTTATAAAATTAAATAATAAAATATAAAGTATAAAGCATTTCTAATGGCTCTGGCGTTCTCTGCTAGCCGTTTTCAGGGGAAAGAGTTGTGAAAAAAATGAGACTATATATGTTAGATTAAACCTATTCATTAATTTTCAAACAATGACGTCGTAACATTCTACTAGTCTATTAAAAAGGTTGAATACCTTATTTAAAGTTCACCTTTTACTTACTGTTTTCAAAAATTGAATAAGATACAGTTTCATATCAGTGTCTAACTAAAAGCGACTGTTATCTACCCTTCGTAAGCCACAAAGGGTGATAAAATATCCTTGGTGGGACTTGTTGTCAAACTTTTGATACGATCTGATTACCTGTACACTCTTATCTGCATATGGCGACTGAACTCCAGAATATGGCAGACAGAATTATTACTACTCTTGCGCGGTTTCACCCGCTGCTGGGCTCCATTTGATCGTAGCGAGATGTTTTATAACACTCAGGAACAATGTAGCTATCTATCAGTGATAGAATTTTGGCAACCCGACCAGCGGTTCCAAAGATTACCCCTACATACAAACTGACAAATTGACAAACTTAGGCACAAACTTACAATTTTTACCTCTTTATAATATTAGTATAGATTTTTCGAAGGTTTTGTTAAACTAAATATTAACAGCTCGACAATACCTTAGAAAAATTATATTTCAGTCAGTATGAGTCTGACACTATCTCTCGCCTCACCCTGGGCGGGAGAAGACATCTGATGATTTTATACTTACAAAAAATATATTCACAGCTTGGCGGGGTTTCGGATCAAGCGCAATTATAATAGGCAATTAATATATAGGGTTTTTTTCGCTGTTTTCGGAGTGCCAGTAAGAGTTTGACATTTCCTCTCTAGATAGAGTAATTAATTGGATTGATTGATTGATTTTGACCCCATCAAAAAGAAAAAACTTCTTGTTTCGTACTTACATTGACTCCATGTAAGTTAGAGGCGAAGTTTTTGTCAGTAATATAGTGTAAAACCTGATTGAAAAAACGAACACCCAAAAATAAGTACATTAAGTATTTGAAATAATAAATGACTGTTAGATTGTAACTATGGCATTTGGACCTCATTTTCATGTTTTTATATGTATTCAGTTTAAAATAAATCAATGAAGTTTATATTGTTATATAGTATCTCTATGTATCTTTAAATCTTTGAAACTACGCTACGGTTTTTGATGTAGTTTTCTCAAAGCAAAAATCAATTGAAGAAGAAGGTTTATAATTAATGATGTGTAATAACGTTTTATATCAGCGTTGCACCCACACAAAGCCGGGATGTGTCGCTAGTAGTGAATAACGGAAGAGCACTTTCTTTAAACTTCTAGTAAAATGAACCACCGAAACAAATGACCATCAAACACACAAGTACAAGAAACAACTAACTCAATCAACAAACAAAAACACGTCACTGGTCATAATTAAGTGCGAAAACTGTCCCAAATCAGAATGGTCGTCCAAACATTTTATTTCAGAAGTGACAACTTGTAGAAAACACAAAATATTTACAGTGTAAATGTAAACTGTTTGACCTTGCCCGTGACCTTGGCAGGCGGGTTCACCCGCGAACGATAACTAGAGTTAATATTGGCGTCGCACACTGAAATGTTTGACAAACGCTCTACTGTATCAATATATAAACATTATATTTATATATGAAACGCTTTTGGTTCGCTTACTATAAGCACTTGTGTAATTTGTCTCTGAAACTGATAATCTGTCTGTTAACATTTGTGACGTCATTTGACCGCTTTCAGTTTTAGTTCAAGGGTGAAGGTTTGTTTTTTTTTTTAATTAGGACGGTCTGTTGTTCGAACTTTTTGGTTGTAAATTTATATTGGGAGGATATTATCTGTATTTATGTAATGGTAGTGGACTTCGGCAGTTATTACTATGTTGAATTTTGATCCTATTAGCACTGAGCGTATAGCCTTCGAGTATTTAGCAGAGTTATAGGCTTATTAAAGTAAATATCAATTGTAAATATTAGAGTTCTATTTTGTTTGGGTGGTTGACATCTGATTAAAGTGTAAGAAAGCTATGTTTCGGCACGAATGGGTCGGCTTGACGGGAATCACTCCGGTCAAGCCACCACGGCCTCACAGAAAACCGGCGTGAAACGAGTACAGCGTTGGGTTTCGCCGTGTGAGTCAGGCAAATCCCTAATCCCTAAAAGCTAGGCAACGCTCTCGTAGCTCTAGCTGTCCTATCTAAAAAAAAGGATATTAAAAAAATATACCTATTTTATCAAAATTGTCACAATAAACAGTTTTCTATAGAATTTACACGAGATTGTGTGTTGTGACAAATAGAATGTTTCTTGCTTGTTAATAAGCTTACCTACAAGTTACAAATATGGTTAAAACCTCGAAGAAAATGTGATTATTTTTTAAACTTAATTTTTTTCAAAGTCCAAATAATTTAAGCAGCCAATTTCTTCGGTAGTTGAACTGTTTAAAATAAAGGACTATGTATTGTACTATAAGGATGTCTGTAAATAAACGCATTTAGCGATAAGACCGTCCATTGTTTATTAATTTTAAGTTTGTCCTGTATATGTTGATGGTGTACAACAAAAATAAGATTAATTTACCTCATCGTCATAGAATCACCATTTCCATTGTTTTCAAAGGTAAAATAAAAAATGTTCTTCAACTGTCTCTTACAAAGGAAAATCATAGATATCTTTACCTGCTTGACATTCAGAATACTGACACTCAGACTATTTTAGAGAAATATGTATGTACCTCAGTTTTAGATGTATTGACATACTAAAATACATAGGTACCTATCTATATAATTTTGTACTTAAAAACATATTTTCGTGACATTGAGATCACCAAGTTCAATGTACGATTTCATTTGTATATTTGACCGGGTTTTGTTTTGTATATTTATTTTAGGTATTTGGTTTAGGACGACTGCGAAGTTATTTTTAAATATTCAACAATTTTTTTTTAACTTTGGCCCACACTAGTATTTTCTGCTGTGTCGTGGGTTTTTTTTGTTAGGTAAGCCGGGTAAGGGTTGCGGGGTAAGCGCAATGAGGCACCGCGACCTCGGCCCAGAGCAAGAGGAGGAACAGGGGGGTTTTTAGTCAGTAAGAGTTTGACACTCCCACCTGCCCCTGGCTGGCGAGCATGGCGAGCAATGTGTCGCGAGTACGATACCCGCACGAAACTACTCCTTGTGTGATCCACAAATTGTTGTTCCAAGATAGGAATAAAAGGATTTTTTCCTGTGTCATGGGTGCCTACAAACAGGGCGTACAATTGCCAACCGTGCAGTTTAAGTAAAGTGGTAGTTAGGTCCGTTTCAAAGTAATTATAGTTCGGTTATTCTGTCGCATACAGCTCATGTGTTAATGACATGAGTGGAGATTTCTGACTGCACAAATTATCGGACACGTTGTAATATGGCTCTGTGTACCCTTTTTGTGCTGTGCTGCGTTTGAACGTGGTTTGAGACGAGTAAGTTGTACGATGAATGAGCGTTTATAAAAAAAAATATCGAGCCGAAATTGTGGAAAGAGTATGCTATGATTGTTTCGTAAATAACATATTGCTTCCTAAAAATGGATTCGCTTAGGTGCAACGCTGATACTAAATTTCTACACTATTTAAATTAATATATTATACACTTAAAAGCTTCATCTTCAATGTAATTAAGCATGAATACGGAAATAAGGACAGATACAGTGACTTTATTTTACACTATGTAGAAATAGTATGGTTTACTGTTTTAGTTTCAGAAAAATAGCCATGCAATTGTAGGTAACGAGTTCTGTTGAATTTTAAATTCTGAAAAATAAATTAATTTTTAAGCATACCTAAGGGACAGAGAAAGCAATTTTATTGGACACATTTGATGTGTCCTTAAAATGTTTTCATTCTTTGCTTATGCAATCAAGGCTAGTAAAGTGGTCTCTGGTCCTTTTCTCAGAGGTTGTGGACGGAAGGTAAGCTACAGGGGTGCTAATGAGACGACCGACCACTCCTGACTGCACAAAATTATCGGTCACACAGTAATGTGACCCTCTATGGAGCCTTTTATGTTCCGTGCTGCGTTTAGAAGTAGTAGCGAGCGAGTAGAGTAAGTCAGTTTTTGAATGGACTGTTTTTATTTTTAAGTAAGCGTCTAGAATGTCTTTGTTTTTGTATTGGTTCATTATTTTTTTATTTTCTTTTTTATGGCGTAATGTTTTGATGTTAATATTTTCGTAGGAAATAGGATGTCAAAGGATCTTTCGACCATTAATTTTATTATGTTTTTGAGAAAGAGTTGCGATTTACTGAGCGATCAATTTTCACCGTCATGAGCGTCATAAAATAACTTATCAATTTCTGACATGTCACGTTGGAACTATATATGTATACTAATATAATCCGCACTCACCAAGACAGTAACTAGCTTGACAAAGCAGTGTAAACGAAGCACAGTTCAAAAGCGCAAGGCCAGCTGTTTGCAGTAACAATTCTGGCGTACAGCAGATTCGTATAGGTAACGTGTATTTATTTAGCGATACACATGTAATTGATGGAATCGGTCGTTTGTCGTTCGTCGTACGTCCATGTTAATTCACTACTTTAACCAGTTCCAGGTCCTAAAATGTGACTTTGTACTCTGTAGCTCTGAATTTACGGATGGTTTTTGAGTAAATTAGTTTTGTAAGTTTTGGACGGGTCGATATTAAATTTGTATCCGTTTTTAGACACTGTTAAATTGTTTGGAAGAAATATGGTTAGGATTCGTGTTGTTATGTAAAAGTTACGACTTAGCTGTTTTACGTATATGAAGACGTGACTTAAGTGTTTACTCAATAATCATTAACGAAATTATAATAAATTAAAACTAAACTAATTTCTGAGAAACAAGACAGTCAAAATTTTTGTAGTTCTAGAAATTCTTTTGACTAACTAAACAACCTAAACACGACAGCTTTTTTTCTACAAAGATCGTTCATAAATAATTTGTTCTTCCTTTGAATTTGCGTGTTCCGAAAAAAAAACTATTACAACACAATAAACAAATAACTAGTATGTACACGAAAACTTGGAGCATTTACAAGAAAAAAATGAATAGATAAATACTTAAATAAATATAGGTAAACATGTATGTATGCAAGTACTAAGCGTTGAAAAACATTGAATATCAATTCATTTCGTACTAAATAGATGTGACAATATGAAAATTGTAGCCGGGTGGTGTTGGCCAATAAGTGAGATCAAACATATAGTGGACGTGCGACTTCCAATAATTATGTTTGCTGAAATCGTTAGAGCCGTGTCGGCCATCTTGGACGATTCACGGACAAAAGTCTATGGAAAATCACAGATAAAATTAAATACGTAGGTAGTTATGTGAACTTCATGGTTGAATTTTATTTATTTATTCTTACTTCTATATACAATTGCATATCGGATAACTTTTACGAGGAGTTGATGTGCAGTTAATTTTATATTTATTTATACAAAAAGGTTTGACTCACAGTTTTGAATATAATTGATAGATTTAATTGGTTTTGAAGGATTATCTATGCGTTGAAATTTCACCATCGAAATTAGAGTCACTAAAAGTTACTCACGATTATTGAGTATGGTTTCCAGAACATCAGAAAATCAGCATATCGTCATTCACGGCTTCATGGTAATTATCCTACCCAAATGCACGAACCGTTTCGCCTTCCGTTTTTTCATCACGACCGCTTTGAAGTAGAATCCTTTTCGTCGATGTCTTCAAGGAATGAGCGAATATGTTGCTTATGCGTAAGCGTGCCCCATCGTAGGTCGCATAATTGCTTACCACCAGGCGAAATAAGGACCAAACGCAGGCTTATTGCAAAACTAAATAAACAGAAATGTTACTTTAGAATTCTTTAAGTAGTCATTAAATGCCTCTGACCTCGGGCGTAGAAGAAGTATTATTCATTAAAAAAAAAATTAACTACTTTGTTTTTAAGCGAAAATACTTTGTATTTATACACATTTTTTAAGTTTATGGTCGACTGTTCCTAATTTTCTGATCTTAGAAGAGACAAGGACATAAAAATTAGTGTGGATAAAACCTACATCATCGGTTATATTTTTTTACAGCACATAGATGCATTCTGCATAAATTTTGCCTAAAAAAGTTGGCTAAGTATTTCACCACCTTCATACTTATAAGTTCCTGATAAAATTATGTTCATTCAAATTGCGTTCTATATTCAGATTTATTTGGTACGTAGAGGCTATACATATAGACAAGTACTCTTAATGTATCACTGCCTGGAGCAGGAGAAAGAACGGAGTGGATTTTAGTCAGTAAGAGTCTGACAATCCCTCTCGTAACCAGGATGAGATATATAGGTACAAGTAATTTTATGATATCCTCCTCAAAAAAGGCATTCTTCAACGCCTGAAACAGTCTATTCAGATCTAGTGTTTCTATCTTCATGCATATCAAACAATAAATAGCTGCAAATATCCAGACAATTTAAATATATTATTTTATTTTAATTACATTAATTAACTGGGTCGTTTATAAACATGTGTCTATTGTACAAATTAAGGCAATCAAAGTCTTAGTAAAACACGTGAGCGTCTACTGATAGTAATGCACACAATAAATATTTGTGTCAACTAATATTATCATACTGTTACTGTATTGGTTTTAATTATCTGTGCCTACTCAATTCTGGCAACATTATAAATTAATTTGTCGTCTTACTTAGGTATTATTTTGCTTGTAAACATTGAATTCTCGTTTATTGGTGTAAATATTTAATATTTGATCCATATAATGTCTCATTATTTGAAATGTTATTGTTTTCTTTTTTTTTCGAATGTTCTAATGTCGTGTTTAAATATTTTATTTTGTCGATGGTTTTATTGGCGGGAAATTTGACGTCAGTTGTCAATTATTTATTTTGGTGTTTTTTTATGTTTGGATAAATTATACAGGTACTGATGTAACTATTTCATTCATTGAGTCTTTACCAATTGCAGTCTAGCCTACTGTTGTCAATGTTTAACCTTTTTACATAAGAAACTTTTGGTGTCAATAAAAAAAATGAATGAGTGAAATTAGTTCACCTATTTTGGCGTTTAGAGCTTAGCAATCCATTTAGCGATTAATTTTTTTATGTTTTAGATTTAGGTAGTTACGCGAAATATTTTTTTTGCAGTTTATACTTAGCAAATATATTTTTTATTGTTTTCTTTATTAAATATATTTTTTATCATTTTCTATATAATGTAAGATAAGTTTTAACCCTTCTGTGTAAACGGGACTGTAAACTAGGGTTTCGAACTAGACTACTAATAAATAATAAGATTAAATTTTATTTTGACTGCCCAGTTGTGTGGCGGCTATGTAACGTCTCAAGGGTTCACACACAAACCTGCACAGACACAAACAATAATTTGTGAATCGGACAAAGATACGTTGATTAGAACAAGATAATTATATATTGTTGGTCCTTAGTGACTGTTGAAACGTTGTTTTTTTATATTTCAATTTTCGAATCATCAAATAACTTCGTTCAAAAAAAGAACAACACACAGTAGGTAATTCGTATCAAACTTTTTAAAACAATTTCATCACAATTTTTATTTATCAAACATCATCTATATATATACATACGTGCTTGGCACATGTTTACACAGAGAACAGCGAACTTATCTAGAAGCGACAGATGGCTCAACAGTCTCATATTATGAGTAATTAAAAGAAAATTTTCCACTAACATTTTCAGCATCATATGATGATGATAAGATGGCTGTCAGACTTTATTTACTTTGATGAGTGACGGTGCAGTAGATTCTTTGTTTCGTTATAATACCTGATAAGGAACAATTTCCTATGTTTGTGCAGAAAGTGTGGTAGAATGATAAATAAATGACATTTCTTATTGTTCTTAGCGTTTGGCTCATTGTTATTTATAGAACGTTCGTTTGTTTTCAGGGGTGTGTGCCGTGTGAAGTTTTTGGGATTCATTCGAAAAAGATACAATTGTTTTTGTCATTTTGCCTTTGTGTTGCATCATTCGTCTATGTCATAGCTTTAGGCCTATGAATTATGTATTCCGTGACGAAAACTTAAGCGAATTTTGTTATTCATGAATAAGAATCTACTATTTTAAACGGCAGACAGTATCTATGTAGATATCTAATCGAATGTAGGATTTTCTCCCGTTTCGAAAGTGCGTTTCCAAACATACCTACAACATGTCATACTTAGACCTTTAGCGACAACTTTGGATCACACAAGTGTAGTAGTTCCAAGGCAGTTAATTGATTATTGTCTTAATTGATTTTTATTTTACTCCTTTTTGGGGAGGGGAGAAATGATCCTAAGACATCTCCCGCCCTGGTTCGGGCGAGGGGAAGTGTCAGACACTTACTGACTAAAATCCAAACCATCCCTCCTCCTTGGTCGGCGAGTAAGGGCAGCTCGCCGCCCGACCAGAACCAGGTCCGAGCGTACGGCGCGTAGCGTTCCGCGCGCGCCTCAAAGAGCCAATAGACCATCACAGACGGGGCCCTATAGGGCTGATGTTTAGCCAGGGTTGCGGGGTAAGCGCAATGAGGTACCGCGAACTCGGCCCAGAGCAGGAGAAGGAACAGGGGGGTTTTTAGTCAGTAAGAGTCTGACACTCCCTCTCGCCTGGACCTGGGCGGGAGAAGACATTTGATGATTTGCCCCTCACAAAAAAAAAAATCCCTCCTCCTTCGTGACAGTCACGAAACATTATAGCGCTTGCAACATAGACCGGCCTTAGAAGAATCTATGTTTTTTTTACGTTAAGCTACCATTCGTTTTGTTACGGAACCCAATAAAAAATAATATTCAGGTCTTTATATTAATTATATTTACTTTTAACCTGATCTATATTTTACTTGTCTTGCGTTATGTTTGAATAAAAAAGTACTTATTTGGAATACTACTATCATTTAAGTATACGACAATCTTAAGGCAAATTCAACTGTTCCGTTGTCAAATAAAGTTAGTCTTTTAAAACGTGACATAATTGAAGAATGATGTAATTAGAGTTTTCATTAATTAACATAAAAGTGGTAGTACTTTTGAAGATTTTATGCCAAGGACCTCTTGTAATAAAAATGGTTTATCAGAAACGGACGGTCTCGCGTCTTAGAGGCAAGAGCTGGGATTACTGATCTCTGTTATAATCGTAGTGTAGTCGTTTAATCTGTCCTTTATAAAAAAAAAATCAAGGGCTAAGTCAGATCGTTTATTCAAATCAGACAATTTAGGATATAAAATTGTAATCGTGAAATTTGTATACTAATTTAAAAATGTGCGTGAAATATTGTTCCCTATTTGTTCGTTCTAAAGTGTAGATTCCGATGGGGATAGGTAAGGATAGGCAGATTCTTTGTTACATTATTAAGTTCATGAGAACATTGTAACACTAATATTCAGTCAAAGGTGGTGGTGAGAAGATTTTCTTTTTCCGTAAAAAATAATATCACCTTAAGAACCTATTTAGATAGGCGCGGATACTTTGGAGCTGAGTCCCGATTAATTGACGATACCCTTTGTCAGTGTAGGGGTAGTACACAGTAGACACATGTATTCTATTTCGTAAATGATATCAAAGTGCCACATTTCTAAAAACTATCGAAATTTACACAACATCTTTGTATTTTGCAAAACTCTACTCATAAAGCAGAATTTTAAGTGTAGGAGAGCCAAACTTTGGCGCGAATGGGTCGGTTCGACCGGAGTGAAATCACGGCCTCACAGAATACCGGCGTGAACCAACCACACACCACAACCACATTGTTGTGTTTCACCGTGTGAGTGAGGTTACCGGAGGCCCAATCCCTCCACTTCCCCTATTCCTTCCCGATCCTTATATCCGCAACCCCTATCCCTAAAAGGCCGGCAACGCACTCGTAACTCCTTTGGTGTTTGGGGGCGTCCATAGGCGGCGCCAACTGCTTACCATCAGGTAATCCGTCTGCTCGTTTGCCGACTTATACAAAAAAAAAACCCACGCGTCAGAGACAAAAGTGGCAAAATCTTTGACGACATTTTCCTCTTGCGAAGGTCATTAAATCTTACCAAATGTTTCTCACATACTTCCCACCCACTGAGAGGTTCAAATTCCGCATAAGTACACACAAAATACTAGTTTAAAGCCAACGAGGACAATATTTGATTAACACTAATTAGCTCGAACCGGCTTCGCTTCATCCGCCGGCGACGTAAAGAAAGCGCCAAGCTCAAAACAAACATACGAAAAGCCACCACACGACCTTACGACCTTACAAATTGAAACCAAAATACGTTTTCAAAAACGCAATGTTACGTTTGTAAATCAAACCCAATTTGTGAAATGGAGAAAGTAACTTTCTACTAGCTCGTAGACTGTCATAATTTTAATTTATTGCAGATTTTTTTTTTCATTTTATAGTTTTTGTTTTGTTTTGTAATTAATCGTTTTGAAAATTTTCTGTGTTCACGAAGGTGTGAATTAATATATTTTTTTATTATAACTATAATTAAATTTTCACAGATTCAGTTGTTGTTTTAAGCAACGAGTCCAAGTCGTCGAGATGTCCAAGGGTATGTAGTTATTTGGTATTCTCAATACTAATACCCAACTTAACTTTTACGATTTATTTGTTTGTTACAATTTCTATAAAACCCCTGTATTGATTCCGATGAATTTTACCACAAATAAAGAATTATAATGGACAAACAATAATGCGCGGCCATCTGGGTGTGTCGAGTAAGTTCTTAATATTTACCTTTCTTTTAAGTATTCCTATTTAACACGTTACTTAATACTTATATTTCATTTTGGTTCTGTGGTCACAGGCACGCCCTAAAGACAGTTAAAGACATAAAACGTTACAATTATCGTCCTTTGTTTGTAATTTCTTTTTCAACTTCTTCATTCCTTCTTCAAAGAAGATTCAGATTTACCTACAGATGAAAAAACCCAATTCACTACATATAAAACAAAGTCGCTTTCTCTGTTCTTAAATCCCTATGTATGCGTAAATCTTTAAAATTCGCAACGGATTTTGATGTAGTTCCTTTTAATATTGCACCCGTGAAGATGCGGCGAATCGTTAGTATTTTATAAAATTTTTGGACACTTGTTTCAACCGCCGCTCGGCTCCCTTAGATAGTAGCGTGATGCTTTATAGGCTATAGCTCAGGAACATTTTAGTTATCTATCAGTGAAATATTTTGGAGATCCGAACAGCGGTTCTAAAGATTCTTACATACCGCTTTATAATATTAGTACCTACTTATAGATTTACAACAAATAACACACGCCCCTACAATTAGTAAAACCATCAAACATTTCGCTATACAGGACGATTCCCACCGTCCACTGTATCCATACATCTCGACCGATTTCACGGACAATCCCATACAAAAGCTACAAGTCAAAATGACAAAGCCCATTCATTTAAAACGGCACCCCTAACAACATTATACCGATGTAATACATATTTCATTATTAATTTCCACCTTTTATGGCCCTTAATTTTATTGCTGTGGCAACCCCGGACGTATTTTTTTTTATAAGGCTACGGCACGATGCTACAATGCCTGCCAGTTTACAATAGGGGGCGTTGTATTGTTGTATAATACTTTTTTGTTGATAGATAGTTTTATAATCATGTAGGTATGGTTGGGATAAGCAGTTTGGAAAATGTTTCGGACAATTTATTTTAATAAATTATTCATCTTTGAAATTGTAGATTTTTTAGTAGGTATCTACTTATGTTTTTTTTTGTTGATATATTGAATATCTAAATAATGATAATTCGAAATGATGTGGATTTCCACTTTGTGTAAAGAACAAATATTTAAATAATCCAAAAGGTCCTAAAAAAACCTTACAAAAGCATATTGCATGACGATACCTATTCATCTTAAAAACGAAAAACTATTCTCTCGCTTCAAAAAGTTAGTTAAATATATCCAATTCTTTTGCTGTCTGTACGAGATCTGATGTATCCACATCGTCCAATAGTTCCTGAACGCGATCAAGCTCGTCCCATTCATAAGGAGACACCGACATTCGCTTCCGGTTGCCCTTTCATTGTGCAAGTCAGATCGCGCGCCGCCGGCCATACCAACAAAAGACCGATTCAAAAATCGAATTCGCGATTCAAAAGCGCATCGTTGAGGTTTATTGGCTTATCGCTTGATTGATTGTGCGAACGCCGACGCAATTTTTTTTTTCATATTTTTTCTTTCAATGTTGCCAGTATTTATGGAGGAATAACTCGATAATATATTTTGATTTGGGCGTGTCGAATTCGCGATTCCCTTTGTCGGTTACAGGAAGTTTTAAGGTACGTCGTAAGTCCTGTAACAGGTACATTTTGTATGGAATGTATGGGTTTAGTGCACTTGTGTTTGCGTTACGCCTATTAGGGCTAACATTCGAAGTAAAGAGGCAGGTTTTTGTAAACGCTTACTCTGCTGAAATGGTTTATATTTTGTAAATAAATGTTCAATGTTGATTCGCTACTGTTGTTTGTTCCTTTGCATAGTTATTGTTATACGGAAATAGATGTAAGTACGATAATTGCACACAAATGAATCGGTTTTATGATATTGTATTGCTTTGTAAATATAACTGTGAAATCTTATACAGAAAGACTTTATATTGTTATACTTTTGACGGAAAAGGAAAATAAAATGAGTAACTAATAAAACTGCCTTACTAAGAGAGCAATCATACTATGCCATACTGAAAAAAGATGTTATTTCAAAGCTTTACTATTCTATTTTAATAAAAAAACTGTCTTTTTATAATCGTCATCCTCATCATCAGCCAGAAGACGTCCACTGCTATACAAGGGCTTTTCCCTTTATTTCTCTACGTCCAAGATCAAGTCACCACTAGCATTCATTGGCTCCCCGTGGCTCTGACGATGTCGTAGGTCAATCTAGCGGGAGGTCGTCCCACGATTCGTCTTCTGGACTATGGTCGCTACTCGAGCTCTTTTCTGACCCATCAGTTATTCACATTCGAACAACGTCACCCTTTGTCCTCAATCCTCAAATCCCTATCCCCCACAAAAGGCCGGCAGTATTAAAGGTTACTCCTTTGGTATTACGACTGTCCATGAGCGGCGCTGATTGCGTACCACCAGGTTATCCGTCTGCTCTTTTGCCGTTTTATGACATTAAAAAAGACGTGACCTGAGTATTGCACTGCAGATTTTAAGAGGTATATAATAAAGACTAGTATTTTCGCGCATTTCGTCATTTCGAATTTTGTCGCGCAAAGAAACCCCTACTGAGAGAATCGTGGCCTATAAATTATTCACATCTAATTAGTCATACGGATGTGTATATACCCTTGAGCTGAAAAATCCAAGAACTATCTTAGTCAACGGGGTTTTCCATAAAAAATACAATATTTTATTATAACAAAACTGTATTAGCATAACTATCCAAAAGACAATACATTTCCTTTCACGTTTTCAACTCACGCGCAGAGATCCTATTGGGCAACCCACACCACAGAATCGCGTACTAAGACAAACAAATTTAATGTTACAACTCAAAAAATAGTCGTATGCACTTATACTGTAGGAGATAAAGTGCATTTTTGAATGGATGTCGTGGTAATTGGTATTGTTTGTAAGTTTGTCGTTCAAAGTACCGTGTCGTATTTATGCCACCGTGGATAAACGGACATACAGACAATACATTGAATATGCACAGCGATAAAATACACAATCAGATGAAATGTGTTTTTTTTTCTTCTTTTGCTACTGTCCTATTTTTGTGAGCTTATAGCTGGCGTGATGAATAATAACTAATTTAAAAAAGGTTTTATTATTATCGCTATTTGTAGTTAATTTTGAGGATTAAAAGTTTAACATAACCTAAGTATGTTCTGTTTTGTTTAAATGTGAGATTCTTTTTGATACAAGAATTTTATCCTGAAAATGATATTGATCCTGAGCTACCATTTTAAGCAAACTCTAATGTTTTTAAATTGATAATACATTACAAACAAGGGAACAACCTACTACATTAAGATGAGAATATGATAGTCACTTCGTCTATCAAATTGACACTACACTTTAGCTGATTATTTTAAAAGCAAAATGGCATTGGTGCTGGATTTAAAACTTAATACCTGCTAAATGTCACAGACCCTAAAGAGGCCCTAAAGAGCTGATGTTCACCCGGGGATGCGGGGTAACCGCAATGAGGCACCGCGACCTCGGCCTAGAGCAGGAGAAGGAACAGGTTTTTAGACAGTAAGAGTCTGACACTATGGGCGGGAGAAGTGATTTGATGATTTCCCTCACAAAAAAATACCTGCTAAATGTACTAGAAGATTAATCGATGAACAAAACAAACTAAATATTTATTAAGACAAACAACGAATAAAGTAATTCATAAATTTAACAAACCCCAACCCAAATGACGAAAGTATTTCACCGGCAAACTGTCCATTCATCAAAAAGGCCATTAGATAACCATTATGAATGTTATTTTTACGTATGACAACACTCAACAATAGTATTTACATTCGATGTCAGTTTGTTTTACATCCGAAATACACATTGAATAAACGCGTAACATATTTCTTCTAACATTCTCAGTTCTTTTATGCTTTGAACATAATGTCACGCATTACAAGAGAGCCATAGTTCCGTGGACCAGCATTGTCCGTACAAAGAAAGGTGAATGAAGACCTGAATAATAATAACACATGTTGGCCGGTAGGAAAAAAGTTTTGAGATATGACAACACCGCCACGTGTTTAGAACACAATAGAATTTTAAAAGATTCGAAATTTTCAAAACGTTCTATTTGACGTTCGACTTTTTTTTTCTTTCACCGTCATTAATACTGGTCGCGTATAAAAATTAAATGTAAAGACTATAAAAAGTTTTTACGCGCGTAATTCGCGTTATCATAGACGATATATCAAAAGGGCGCTGTGTTTTTAAGCGCGCTTGACATGTGATAATTTACGTATAATATGTACGTATGTGCTCAGTGGGCTCATAAATTCGCAAGCCTGTGATTTATATGGGGATTAGAGCGCGTTATCATTACATAACTGTGTGGTGGCTTTAAGTTACACATATTACAGGTATCTAAGTATAATAATCATTTATTATAATAATATTATACACATTTAAGCCTTTGGTTTGGTAATGCTACAATTTACACGTACAATCAGTAATATAAAGTAGGTACTTAATTGTAAAAGTAGGTAAATAATTTACAAAATTATACATTCATATTTTCTTAGTCACACGACCTTAAACAACGAACTGCACTCCTAAAAAATTTAGCATACGATGTCATACATGCTTGATCAAATAGGTGTCAAAAACATTTGAGCATAATAGTGCTCTGCAGACTGCAAATGACACGCATTTATTATTGCAATCACAGTACATAATATGCAATTCACCCCACAAATATGTCAGCCAGTAACAAATCCTATAAAAACATACATACAAAAACACATTTCACATTCTCAGGCAGAATCACTCGATGTCTTTGCCATGTCATGGGTTGCAAGCATTAAGGGCCCTTCAAAATGGCGCGCAAACTGACGGCTCCTAGCTAAATTAACAAACAAAATTGTTGGAGATTATACCTTAACCGCTTTGTCGAGTGTTGCCACAATTTGAAGTGGGGATTTTTTGCGATTATTCTATTCTATATGTGACAATTGTCATCGTTTTTAGTGAATTATAAGGATTAAGACCCAGTTCCATACATATGTAAATTGTTATATTTCGCAATAAAAATAAGCAGTACAATATATCAAGGAGATATGAGATTCTCGAAAATATTTTTAGAAGTCGATTCTAAGAAGGCTGGACCAAAAAATACTCGAAAAATTAATTGGTTGGAAACCACAGAGTACACAATACCCACATACGACGTATTTGAATATTCTTTGAAAAAATAAATAAACATACGCCGTTTGCGATGAAACAAGGAAAGTTAAGGAAAACATATTAATTCAAAAAACGAAGAAAAATGCAATAGTTTGAGTATTTTAAATATCGAAAACCTAAAAAAAACTTTAATCGTAAGACTCATGCATATTCAGCGAACTATCAAACAAAACCTTAAAAAATAATGCCCAAAACACACAAGAAACGCAAGTACCTATTAAACTCAAATTAGTTACGCGACGAAATAATAAAACTTCGCTCGCAAACTTCCACAGCAATATTTCTGTGAAGCAATTTAATTAATAAACGAACGAACGAACAAGAAAGTTCCGTCCGACGGCCTTCGGAAAATGTTAATCTTGCTGCCAGTGTAAAATTCACAAAAACTTTAAGCCGGAGTAGCGGGCCAGTAGTTTGAGACTTTGAGTAGAGAACTTGTAATAGGTTTAAATTCTGAATATTTAAATTGTCTACAGTGTAATTTTGAAATCACAATCGGTCCAACGGTTATTAATGTTTGCCCTCCTTTTGTTTTAATTGAACGGCTACAGACGTTTACTTTGTACTGCGTAGGAGTATCTAATCGGGATATTAATTTTATTGAATATATTGATGTTGGGAATAACTTACTTAATTTGTCGAATTTTGTCGTGCTTTGGTTTGAGCCAAAATTTATAGGCCGTTTTAAAACGCATTCGGTTGCCTATATCGCCAAAAATATAAAAAATGAGACGAAAAAAGTAGTTCGCCAAAAGTGATAGAAAAAAAGTAAAGGTCTATTTTCAGTCTATTAGTAGTTAAATAGTTATAAATTAGGTTCTTTGTAAATACGGCGTAAATAAGACGGATAAAAAATTGCTAGTTTGTTTTAATTTTTAACTATTTTAATAAAGTGCCCAACAGGAAAATGTAGCACGTGGAGAGCTACAAAGTAAGACTGGATTATCGAGCTTTGTTTGTTATTGTTTTAATGAAAATGTAACATATCTTGTATTTTGAAACGAGCAATACTCCTTCTTAATAAGGCCAGCAACGCGCCTATTACTTCTTCTTGTGTTGCGGGTGTTCATGGGCGGCGCTTATCACTTACCATTAGGAGATTCACATGCTGGTTTGCTTCCAATTTCAGAAAAAAAAATATCTAGATGTATTTTTCGTCCCCGAAACCCCTAAATACCTACAAAATTTCACCGGAATTCGAGATGTTTCCGAGATTCTGTTTACATACCTATATATGTTTATGTACACACATATGTATAAACACGAGAATTGTCATTCCAAGCAAAATAGCAAAGATTTCATAAAAAATATATTATTGGCAAATCTTATCTTATTTTAAAATAAGTCAATAAAATTATAAAAAATAACATATACCCAATAAATTGATACTAGCCAAAGTTTTCGCAACAAAATAGGTTTTATTTGTGAGTTCATCGTTGTTTTCCTAAACATTCTTCTCGAGTAGTAAGACAGAATGGGAAGGGGAGATAAATATTTACAGTATTTTCCGTGTGGCAACACCGGGGCGGCTGTAAACAATATTTTTAATCGACTCGGCAAACTGTGTCGCTTACACTTAGCAAAACTCGAAGTGAAAATAAAAACAAACTGAAGCTGCTCGTGTAGCGAATAAGTCGATGGTACTCTTTTGAAAATATTGGAGGGTAATATTTTTTATTATTTAGCTTACCATCTTCATGAGACAGACTAAATGAATTGATCTACATGTTCTGTCTAGAAAATTAATTGTCAACGTTAACGTTGTCTATGAATTTAGTTCTGGTTTCGCTCGTTACGCTGTACGTTCCACTGGCTACTATTTATTGCAAAGGAAAAATCAAGAAAAAAAAAGTCAACGAACTTACAGCCAATACGTTTATCTCTTTCTAGCCCATCTTAAGACAGAAAAATCACAACAAACAAAACAGTCTTTAGCTATTGTTTTTTTTAACAAAATCATCTAACTAACAAATATTTAATTATTATTAAATGTATCTGAGTACGTCAGAAATGTTTTGACAAACGCACTCACCCAATCTGAGCATCAATAAAAAAAAATATGTCAAAAATAAATAAACACACTTAGGTGTTTCTAAATAGTGATCGGCGGCGGCGACCTCTCGCGCCCGGCCTTAATCGAGGCCATGGTGCAGCGTGAGAGGAACTGGGAAGCTATCTCCTCCTTCTGCGAAGCAGTTATGCTCGCAAAGGAGGAGGCGGAGCGCGTGAGGGAACTATCCTCCTTGCGCCCCAGCCGCCGCAGAAGGCGACATTCCGGACGTCGGGGATCGAGAGATGATCTCCGGCCACCGTAAGCGCGGGTCTGCGGACGGCGAGTAAGGGTAGCTCGCCGCCCGACCAGAACCGGACCCGAGCGTACGGCGCGTAGCGTTCCGCGCGCGCCTCAAAGAGCCAATAGACCACCACAGTCGGGGCCCTAAAGGGCTGATGTTTAGCCGGGGCTGCGGGGTAAGCGCAATGAGGCACCGCGACCTCGGCCCAGAGCAGGAGAAGGAACGGGGGGGTTTTTAGTCAGTAAGAGTCTGACACTCTCTCTCGCCTTACCCTGGGCGGGAGAAGTCATTGGATGATTTTCCCCTGACAAAAAAAAAAAGGTGTTTCTAAATAAAGTAAAAGTATTTAAAACTATTTTAAAGCAAAAACAACATTCACAATAACAACTTGGTTATTCTTCAAAATCGTACCTGACCTTCATGGTAGTGGTTAATTAAACATATCACCTCAGATTCCATACAAGAACAAAATTGGAACGAATGATAATACTATCAGAAAAAAACTTAGTACCTATTTAAAAAAAAATCTTCCAAATACACAGCTACCCCGTCGATGCAGCAAAACAATAAAACATTTTTACCTCAATCAGTTAATTAACAATTTGAAGGAAAACTGACAACCTTAATTAAATACGTCTCTATTGACTAAGTACCGAAGGACCAGCTACGGTAGGCGACCATCCAAGTAATATAACATTTCATTTAATAATTCCCAAAAGCATTGCCCGTACTCAGAAGTTTGCACAACGTTTTAATTAAAATAATTTAAAATATAATCGCTTTAGACCCAGAGTTCTATAACAAGAGAAGTTGGGAGTTTCCGAAACAGAGTAACAAGACAAAATAATAAAATATTAATAAGCGCCCGTAGACTGTACTGTAGAAAAGTTTCATCGGCAGCAAATATTTGTGTTTCAAATAAGGCGCGCTTGCGATACGACGGGTTTACCCGCGCGGACTCGAACCCGCTACCCTTGTAGTCGGCACATTCAGTTTTGCTTACAGTACTTTTATGTTGTGTTTTATGTTTCGGTTCTTATCGTTATTTTGTTGCTTATGGGGTAAGGAAATGGTGTTACGTAATAAAATGTTGTTGATATTTAATCTTGTAACCTATATCAACTATAATATTTGGTGCTAATTTTAAAGTTGGCATGTTGGATCATATGTTATTATCATTCTTAACCTTAACTTACATAATTGTTTTAGTACCTACACTCATATTAGGGGATTATAGAATTCGGACCGAAGGACCCAACAATTTATAAATGATACCTATCAGAAGAAACCAAGTTTAAGTGTGGGAGAGCCATGTTTCGGCACGAATGGGTCGGCTCGACTGGAGTTATACCACGACTTCACAGAAAACCGGCGTGAACCAACCACAGCCTGTTTCGCCGTGTGAGTGAAGTTACCAGAGGCCCGATCGTTCCCCTCCACCAATCCCTAAATCTTTAAATCCCTAATCCTCAAAACGTCTGCAACGCACTCGTAACACCTCTTTTGTTGCGGGTGTCCATGGGCGGCGCTGATTGCTTACCATCAGGTAACCCGTCTGCTCATTTGTCGACCTATCACATAAAAAAAACAACATTGTTTTATACACACTAGTGTCTGTTAAAAAATATTCAAACAAACAATTTAAGAATCCAAATAAAAAAGAAAAAATGATTCTATATTCATTTCAGAATACAACAAATACAGTTTGAAATTTGCTAAAACGCACACATAACGAAGTCAATTCAATATTTTACACGCTGCGGAACAAAAGCATTTAGCAAAATTGAATCGTTCAAAAACTCAAAAGTCAAATTGTGAACGGCGAGCCAACTACAATAAAAACCTTACATTGAGAGCTATTAGAGCGAGTGCCTAGTTGTAATGTAATATTAAAATAGTTGGGATGGCCCGCGGCGGTAACGCTAGTGAAATAAATGATATAGAACTAAAAGTTAAAACATTGTCTATACCAGAGACGGCGAACGTTTTGGTATCAATTTGTATAAAAATGTTTTTGTGATGTCATTTTCTGAGATGTTCTATTCGTATCATCATCATCAGCCTATAGGTCACTCCTGAGAAAGTCTGAGCATAAATCACCACGCTTGCTCAAGTCAGATTGACGATTTCAAACTTTAATTAGTAATTAAAAGTCCAGGTTTCCTCACGATGTTTTTCCTTCACCGTTTGTCAGTGGTATCTAAATAGTCTTAGAAAATACATATGACTCGGATAAAGTTACATTGGTACTTGCCAGGTTTCGAAAACGCACTCTCATGCATGTGCAGCAGGCGCCTTAACCTGCGGGCCACCACTACATTTGATACGACATTCGTATATGCACGCAAACTAGTCTGATTTCTGTTGTTGGAAATGAAAAGAGTTTAGTATGTCCAAAGAAGTATTTATTCACGTGTAAAAATATCGATACTTAAAAACAATTTTGTGATGACGTTTTTTATATTAAAAACGTTGCTTCAAGCACTCTCACTCACTAGCATTCTAAGATGTTCCTCTATCGTGTGTATGTTTAGAAATATACAACTTAACAAAATCGCTTCAGCCGCATGATCAGCCACTGTTCCAACTTTGTAGTCTAGTCTAGGCAGAGAATGCCTGTGGCATTAAGTCTACCTTGTACACAGAGCGCATATACGTGTAAAAGTCTAAATAAATAAACAGTTGTCTCAAATAATTTATTCGACTGCTTACTAGAGCTACGTGCGCCAATGGTTCACCATCTCTGGTCTTATACTCTCTACACAATGGACGATTGTGGAAATGGAATTTGATATGCAGCTGTTTCTGCGTATTGCTCGATTGTGAGTGGAATTTTCACGTTTTTTAGGCGTGGTTGATGTTGGATATTCTTTATTTTAATTGTCACGTGAACATTTTGTTTGTAGGTTGAAAAATAGGTAGTATAATTAGATACCAGTTATTTAATCTGTGAGTAGCTTCACAATGATAATGTAACGAATGCAATAAAAATACATTATTTTCACTTAAAGCAACCTAAAAATTGTGTTCAACATGATGTTCTAATTCTAAGTCACAACGAGACTCTTATTATTCACGAAGAATTCTTATTATTCATAAGAGTTCCGTTGTGAATTGGAATTATTAGACATTTTCTCAGTTAAGTCACTTAAATACGTCATTATTTTCAATAAAAAATATGTGACTCACGTTAGTAACTATTCAAATACAAAACCAGTATTAAAGAAGCACAAAGTGAGGTAAACATTTACCTATTGCACTTACACATATTCACGTGTAGATATGCAAAGGACCCATAAGTAGATCTGACAATCAATGAGCTGAGTGATTGGCGGGACATTGCCGTGTGGCTTATCACGGATCTAGGGAAGGTTACAGATATGGCTATGGATCTGAGTTATTTTAGGTTACAGTTCAGATCAGAAAATCCCGTGATATCAAAACATAGTTTACAGAATATATCGCTGTAGAGAAAATGGTTACATGATAGGTCTTTACCTATGAAATTGCCGTTCTGCAGTACTGGCCATTTCAAATCAAAATAGTTTTTGTTAGGCTAAGGCTAATTAATTTTGTTTTAAAAACATGGGATTCTTTTTCCAAAAGTAGTCATTTGTTTATTGATGAGTGTTACATTTTCATCGCATTTCAAATCAAAAAAATCTTTTAAATTTTTTCATGCAAAATGGCAATTTCATAGGTAAAGACCTATTATTTTTAGAGTTAAATAATGGAATGTTTAACTATGTAATTATAAATCTGACTTTCATTAATTAAAAACGAAACTCAATAGAAACAATATATTTTCTCTACTCAAAACCACATTTGACATCTAACACCAATTTCTAAACTACTTTTGACACAATAAAGCTAGACTCGAAGGACCAAAAACTCCATTAAATTCCACCATTAGGACCAGAAACGTGGTCCTTCGTGATACTTGTTTGAAATCTCTATATCCATGGTGAGCGATGTATTGGACGACGCGGGGTGTGTAATTGAATGTAAACAAGGCATTGTTGCTGCCCGTATCAATCAGCCATGGGTTCGAAAGCTCGATAGTTTTCTGTGAATCGAACATTAGGGAGACCTGGGGTTTTCGAGTAATTTTTGACGTATTTTCTTGTATCTTCATTATATACGCTTTGATACCGCGTACATCGAGGGATTGGAACAGTTTGCCGGATGCAGTCTTTCCGTCCGAATACAACTTAGGTGTCTTCAAGGCTAGAGTGAATAGGCTCTTAATAAACTAGTGCGCCTTACCATCAACGATTGCATCACTGCTTAACATCAGGTGGGATCGCAGTCAAGCACTGGTTTATTGCAAGTAAAAAAAAAAAAACCCTTAATGTTTCTTCTTCAATTTGTATTCGAACAACAAAAGTAGTAAATTATTACCAAATATTAGCGAAGTTACTTGGATATATGTATAAAATGATGACAATCTATTGACGTATAATAAATTACACATGACTAAAAAAGGTCTGTACGTTTATTCACATCTTAAACTTAGTCTTCTTGTGGAAACTACTCATGTCTGATATTAGTAGCAGCGTATCCACAACCAGACATAAACAGCACCAGACAGAGTGATAGACGAAAATATGTTATTTGTAATAAAAGCACCCATTACACACATTCATATAATTTACACGCCAGGCTTTGTCATTCCCAAAAGCGATAGATTGAGGTTCACATTTGTATGTACATACAATGTTATTTCACCAGTTACAATTAGTCCAAATTCAAAATTAACAATGCCTAACACGATAATAAAGCCGTCACATCAGAAACCGTAGCGAAATGAGCAAATGATTTCAATAGTGGTGTGACACCCTCATTACGGGGGTTCGTTGAAATTAGTGTTGGGACAACCCTCAACCGTACGCGTGTTGTACGCGTGTCGCAAACACCAGCGCGTGCGCACGCAACGCTTACTGATATTAAAAGGAATATGTTAATACACGATAGAGAGTGTTGCTTTAGATAGTGATGTGAATCTGAGAAAATGTGTAAATGATTGGTCATTACAACCGGCTTAAAAAAGGAAAAAATTCGACTATGTAACCGTTTTTTTAAGTAAATCATAAATGAAAATAATGTAAATCATAAATCCATAGAATAGTTCAAATATCTGTCATTCATTTTTGATGATTCTGTACATCATTTGATGATTCTGTACATCATGATTGAGTAAATACGAGTAATCTTTATCCTTGTGCTTAACGGTAATTTTATTAATTTAATCTAACAAATCTAACAATATATTACAGCTGATTTATACCAATAAATGTTTGATTTCGATCACTGTTTTTGCTTCATCACCACCCTGTATACCAGTCCTCAATCCAAATGCCTGCTCCAGAAACGCTTCACATTGTTATTCGTGTAACATTGAAGCACTTAATGTCAACCAGCCTTTGTACACCATCTATAGTGTCGAACTCTAACTCGTGTCCAATCAAAAACAAAACAAAACATATTTCAACACAATTCTCTTGATAGTTTTTCATGTCTAAAAAGATAAGTGTCTTAAAATCACATGATCAAAAAAGAGAAAAGAAGGTTTTACTCCTTTTAAAACTTCTTAGTAATAACGATAAGTCTTGGTTGGAATTACCTTACGAAATATATATTTATGTAAGAGTAATTTTTTTATGATTAGAAACATCCAAAATGTTAAAACAAGGACCAATATAATAAGAATGGGCAGTCATTTCGCATATTGTAGTCTGTCAAATATAGGTATATATATTTTAAATACTCTTTTCTTCCGTACCAATGCACCAAGCTTAGTTGACTTTATATATTTGATCAGCTGCTTAACACTGTGACGATTACAAGCCTTCCACGAGTATTTCCAAAATGGCGGTTCATCGTGGTAGCCTTGAAAGAAGTAGTTATTTTTCATTTCTACGTTCCTACATGCATACCTACGTAATCTATCTCAAATTTTATATAAAATTTGCTCTGTTTGCTTTTTTCTTGCAACAACCATTAGCTCATCTTTGCAACGCCCAAGGCAGGTTTCGATCGGAAGCAAATGCCTAAAGTATTTATCCACTAGTTGTGCTATTTCATTGTGGAAAATGCCTAAAGCATTTGTCCACTAGTTGTGCTTTTTTATTGTAAAAAATGCCTAACGCATTAAGTTCCCGAATAATTTAAGACTCCAGTCCTTAATCAATCATAGACACAAAAAATACATTTTATTTTTAATTGAATCGAAGCTTGTTCAAAACTGACATTACTTATAGGTACCCTATCTACCCTACCTACGAAGATGTTAACGTGAAGATCTTCAACGAACTAAAAGCCTTTTCCTAACTTTAAACTAAGATTGAAAACCACGTAGTAACTAGTAGATCCCAGGGCCATTATAAATTAGAGATGTCCCGATATCTTGGGAACGTCACGCTCTTATAAAGTTGGGGTCTTGGAGCTGGGGTCCGGGGGTCTAATCCGGTGGCGGAGCGGGTGAGCACGGCCCTGCTATCGCCGGCACGCAGCCGCATCTTGCTAGATATAAGCCTACTTATACATGTATTTGATTATGTATGAAAATCGAGGGTTTCGTAGCAGCGTAGTCTTTGGTCCTTTGCTACGAATTTTAATGTGCTACGCCGTAGACGTTGATAGAGGTCTGGCTGGTTTTGTAGTTTTATTTATTCTACTAATAGGGTAACAATTTTGGAGGTTTTATCGGGCGCAATAAAAGTTAGTAAGCAATTGTATTGTCAGTCAGTTGAAAAATTTAATTAACGTTTGCTTCATGTTATGATGAGATGCTTATAATTTTTTTTGCTTATCTTACACTAACACGACTTTTTATTAGTTTTTATATAACAATAATACATTAAAAATATGTAACGTCATATTTACGTCACAAAACAATTGCAACCATGTTTTTTCGATTAAATACATATTTGCTTTTTTTTAAATAAATATGTGGAGCAGACGAAAAACATATATAAAGATAATATCGACCATCTGTACCAATAGGAAGCTGTATGTGGGACAATAGGTGCAATTTACTGTATCCAAATTTTTTATTTCCTATATGCAATTTAAATGAAGGTTTTCTGAAACTAGGCCATTAGTTCAGTATTAAAGCAAAGGTTGATGCTGTTATTAAATTTGATTTGAAATTAAGGTACATTTTTATTTTAGTACAAATATTACGACTAAGTCATGTAGTTGAAATACAAGTGTGACTATGCGAGAGAGAGACAGAGACAGACAGACAGACAGAGAGAGAGAGAGAGAGAGAGAGAGAGAGAGAGAGAGAGAGAGAGAGAGAGAGAGAGAGCAAAAGAGACAAAGAGAAAGAAAGGACGAGGTCTTGCTATTTCGTTTCCTTGTGATAAACCTTTTTGAATAATAATTTCTTCATCTTTCTCTATCCTCGTTATCATATATTTCATCATGTGTTTGTTACTTAATCATTATCGTCACTGGGAGGATCACCCAGAAGACACAGCGAAGCATACGATGATGGTGTACCCTGCTCCGGCTGAGCACTGCCATGTCCTCAGGGAAGTGATCGATGGCAGAGACTTCTCGCGCCGGGTTAAGCCATGGTCCGGAGTGAGAGGAACTGGGAATACTTCTACCTTTGTTGCAAAATGATCAAGGCTACCTCGCCGCCTCAAAGAGGGTGGGCTTTCGGCCAGTAAGAGTTTTCTCTCTCGCCCCCCCCCCTCCCCTCAAGGAAGTTATTAGAAGAATTCTTTTCAAAAGAAATGAGAAACATTATATCCCTTTTGTTACTCAAAGGACCAAGACTAACGTTGAATGTCAAAGAAGTCTTAAAGTTGTTCATTAGAATTCTAATTTCAAAACATACCAGTTAAAAGGAAAAAAATCTGTGAATAATTTATTTGTGTACCTTCCTTAGAGGAAGATAAAAAAAAATATAATTACAGTACAAGTATTTGTTGAGAACGAGTCGTAATTATGAGTTGGGGAGCGCTTAGCTAACAGCGCCATCTACCGAGAAAGGTAGGGTTGATTTTTGTTCGTTGTTTTATTAGTGAAATTAACCCGTTTTTAGTGGGCGTATGGTTCTAATTAGCGGCGGGTTTCAACTTCTGTGTAAAATAAAATTCATGGTATTGAGACAAATTTAAAATATTCATGAGGAAGTTTTCTTGATTACATAACTAAGATCATTATACTAGTAACTTAAATTACATCATATCAGTTATTAACCGACTTCAAAAAAGAAGGAGGTTCGACGAGTATTTTTTTTTATGTATGTACACCGATTACCCGAAGACGCCTGGACCGATTGGCAACTTTTTTTTTATTCCATAGTGTATATTTGCAATTTGGTCCCATTGTCATGAGGTCAGGATCTGATGATGGAATCCTGAAGAAACCGAGGGGAACTTTCGAAAATTGTGGGGGCAAGTAGTTTTTTTGTATGATGTTTAAGTAGGCCTTTAACAAAACTACAACTTGACGAAGGTCGAAGTCGACCAGATGTTGGAGCTGGAAGACAGTCGAAGGATCTCCTTGACTATTTGGCGTAGTTGCTATGTGTTTGGGCTTGAATGATTCGTATTGGCAAGCACTTTGTACCAGTTGATCGTACCTGTCATTAAGGGTCTGATGATGAGAACGAAGGACAGCTCAGGGAACTCTTGAACGGTTTACAGTAACTACTTCGTGTTTGAACTTAATTCATTTATATTGATGAAATGATGATGAAATTTGGTACATACATAGTTTGGAACTCGAGAAGGGCATCAAAAATCTACAGGAAGTCACTATTCCAAGCGAACGGAGTCGCGGGAAAAAACTAGTAAAAATATAAATTTAAAAACAATAAAACGATAGCTATGTACTGCATCAGAAACAATAATTATAATTAGGCGGCAACGCGGGTAGGCGGGCGGTTGCCGCCCAACGTCATTAATTGCAGCCGCATCAAGGCTCTACTCGCCACACACACACAAACACAGCCTGTTTATTTACTCACGTGGCCCCGTCAAAATACTCTCATTAGCATTAAAATGATAATTATTTTTAATTGGAATATTATTATATTCTAGTGACCCGATTACTCTTATGGTGGTGTTATTGATAAAGTGTATGACCCGACATATTATGATGTATTTGTAACAGAATAGACGTTTGAAAATAGCAAGATAGATAATTTAGAACAAACAGATCGGGTCAACTTGAGTGATACCAAGGCCTAACAGGAAACCAGCGACGCGGTGGCGTGAAATAACGCTTTCGTGTTTTATCATGGTAGGTTTCTGAAGGTCTAATATATCTCGTGTGACGTCACGACTCATTACATTAATACTGAAATTAAATTCGTTTTATCTAAGTTTTGTTTGCTTTACGACATAAATCCATATCTGATATGCTTTCATTATCTAACTAATGCAACGAACGGATTAATTAGATTTGCCATTTTCCTACCATGAAGTAAATTCTTTTAATGTTCCATATTCAAAATTACTGATACAAAATTATTCACTTAACTGTTTCTTTCTATATCCGAGCTTTAGTCAGTATTTTTATTTTATTTATTTACTTTCTGAAAATGAAATTTACCTGTATTGATTTTCCCGTGCCGTTTACATACGAAATTTCATCGTTATTTGAGCTGTTATAGACATCCTTTAAATAAAAAAAAAAACATACAAAAAATCTTTATTCAAAAAGTATTCATAGACGTTGGAAAAATGTCTACCAATGTCTCCGTTTAACACAAACAAATGATACGTATTCCTATAATCACGGTAACATATAGTTTAAAAGCAATAAATTAAAATGACCAAGTGATTAACACCCCTATTACTTTAATCGACACATTAGGATCAAATAATTTGACAAAAGAACGCAACATGGTCACCTTTTGTCGCAATCCAGGGTTATCACAAATGACATTGTAAATTTTTGGTTTTAACACGTAGAGGGTGAAGCGGACAACGGACGGAGGCACGTGTTGGTTTATACAACGTTTTGCTTTTGTGTTTATTGATTTTGAAGGCTATTTGTAGGGTGACCATGGTGTTGGAGGATATTTTTAGTTGGATCATGATCCTGAGTAAGACTATGGGCTTAAACTACATCAGAGATCTATAATTACCTTGTTTGTGAACCGGGCTGGTGATTCCAGTTGAGGAGGTTTGTATGAAAGCTCGGTTTCGTCCAAATGTCTGTCCATTTTTTAGAGAGTGTGGATTAACATCAAATTTCATCTCGCGCCTAGGATGAAGTGAAAGGGAATTTCTAAAAACCATCCTTGTCCTTCTCCTGCTGAAGGCAGGGGCCGCGGTTCATTATTGCTTTAAACAACTTTTCTGCGGGGCAAATAGTGATTAATGTTTTTTTTCTGATACAAAATAAATATATAGGTAAAATAAATATATAAATATATAGGTATGAAGCTCAGTACCATCACTTTACAGATGACCAAATCAGCCATCACACAACATAACTAACTACGAACTTAATGCCAAATGTATTGTCATTTGCCAGAGAGTTCTTAGAAAATTGACGCAGTTTGTAAGTAGGCATTGATAACTGTTTTTTAACCCTTAAGAAAAAACTAATAAACTTACTTTAATAACATTTGGCACAGAGACAGATTACAGTCTGGAATAAAACTTTGGCTACTTTTTACCCTTTTTTTTGTGAGGGTAAAATCATCAAATGACTTCTCCCGCCCAGGGCCGGACGGGAAGGAGTGTCAGACTCTTACTGACTAAAAACCCCCCTGTTCCTTCTCCTGCTCTAGCCCGAGGTCGCGGTGCCTCAAGTAATGCGATCAAAGCTAATAACAAAACCTAGTTTTTTGATAAAACGAATTAGGTATTCACGGATGACATATAGTCAACGTAAACAAAAAAGCCTTTGCTTTTGTCTTTTGTTTAACTTCAAGCTAATGAGAGACTAGTATCTCAAAAAACCATATCGACATACTCACCCTAGTCTCCGCCCTCGCCTGTTAATCTTTATTAAAGGTATTATATGTGCATTCGTCGATCGTCCGACCTCCCCGCGGGATCTAGCCAGATTGCCAGATTTATGTGTGATACCAATTTATGATAGCAATTCGTTGGTCCAGTTATCGATCTGGCGATTTGAAACGTTGACATGATTATTCGAATTGTGATTGCTAGCTTAAAATTTTTGTTTGTAGCTTCTGTGTGTTTGTGATTGTCTACTTCATAAGGTCGCCCACGGCTCCGCCCGCAAGACATTTTTGAATTTTTTTCTACCTACAAATCTTTTCTGGACTTCCACGAATAAATCAAGACCAAAATCTGCCAAATCGGTAAAGGCATTGTTGAGTTATGACATTACAACGAAAAGTGGCATTGATTTTTATATATATAGAATAGCTTTTGCCCGTGACTTTGTTCGCGTGGAATAGTGACTTCTGCAGATTTTCGGTTAAAATACTATGTCCTTTCTTAAGTTTCAAACTATGCCTGTAATAAATTTCACAGAAATCGGTTCAGTAGTTTAGGCGCGATGAAAAGACAGATAGACAGAGTTACTTTCGCATTTATAATATTAGTTTGGATAGTTTGTTCCAAGAATTTGTTGAGCAGTCAGTCTTAAAGGCTAGTCTAGTTTGAATGGTTATCGACACAGAGAAACTATCGTCTAGGTTTATGAATATTTCGTTTCTGCGCAATGTCGCCGCGACGCGCACGCTGCTCATGAATGAGAGTCCCGTTGTAACCTGAAACTAGTAGAGCTTTGCTCAATTGATTTACGTAAGTCGTTATTTTGTATGTCCTTATATGTATCACGATAGTTAATATTCAGAAATCAAAACTATCTTGATTGAATAATCTTACAAAGCCTTCAAAAGTATAATTAACATTTATGATTTGATTTTCATTATTTCCTTTGGCTCTCTTTTCTTTTTTTGTTTATATCTTCAGTTAGTATAGAACCATATTCGCTAAATGTATAACAACATTTTATTTCCATAAATATTAAGCTTTGATTTAGCAACGAAAAACCACCCACAAAACGTACATTCAAATAAAATTCTTCCGTGTCCCTATTATATTACGTCTCAAATTTCCTTACATGGTGGCAGTTAGGGAAATCCTATGCATCGCAATGGTGAAAATCGTAACAATCAAAGGAGGGTTGTATTTATTTTTTATGGTTGAACAAATTTGAGATCTAGGGGAGAGGCGGCATCTTAATGAGATGCGGCGTAAACACGGCCCACTATTCCTTAGGGTAAAGGGGGTAAACACGCCCTTTTTCATTAAAATTTCTATTTACACACTATTTATTACTTAATTGTTTATTTTCTGGCGATTTTATTAATGGAAAAAAAATCGTCTTATTAAAAAAAAAATGTAGGTTGTGGATGGATTTGTGCTTCTCATATATGAGGTTCCGAAGTTTTGCCAAGTACCATTTGCGACTTCTTTCGAATTATATGTACTTTCCAAACTTATTTAGACATTTCCATAGCTATTTTGTATCGTGTCATACACTTACCTAAATATAAAAAAAAATATGTAAGTATGCATTCCAAAATATTTTCACTTTTAGCAATAGGAATCGACGCAATCAAATATCAAACGCAGCCATTTTGAATCCGTAATTTCTTGACTTGTATAAGCTCTTGTTTAATGCACAAACATAATTATAATATGGATTTCTTAAGCTGGTTACAAATAGTTTTTTATGTACATATATTTTTGCATGTTGAAACACTACCTATATGACGTGTAGTCGAAAAATCTTATTTAAAAAAATGAATTGTTACATTACATTTTACATTTTTATTAAACGTTGCCCCACATTAGGATTTTCTCCTGTGTCGTGGGTGCGGTTACAAACACAATCTCACATGCACATGACACCCAGACTCGGAACAACAATTTGTGGATCATACAAAGAGATGTTCCGTGCGGGAATCGAACCCGCGACACGTTGCACGGCAGCCAGTTGCCCAGCTACCGCGCCAACCGTGCCAACCGTGCAGTCAAATTGTTGTTCGTCAGTCTCGCTAAAACTCGAGAAAGACTGAACCGACATGGCTTATTGTGGTCTTGAAATGCTGCTCGATATACAGGGAAGGTTTAAAAGGTCAGAGAATATGAGTTAACAAAAAAGAATGTTATATTCGAGGCGGAACGAAGTTTGTTGGGACAGCTAGTAGTTAATAATTATCCGATTTTTTTGCAACTAAACTATAATGTATTCTGGAATAATAGGTAGGTTACAAGCTGATTACCTCATGGTTGGCTCATTGGCGCTCGTAACACTTAAGAAGTTACTACAAGTGCAGTGCTGACTTAGGGGATTCAGGGATTGAGGATAAAGAGACCCAACACAAGTGTTGTTTCACGCCCGTATCCTATGAAGCCGTGGCATCACTCCGGTAAGCATGGCTCTCCTACAATTTACTTTGTATACAGTTAACGTGGGCAGAAGGTAATTTGTAATTACAATCAGCTAGAATAGGCACCCGCCTTTTCTATTTACCACTAGTACGTTATAAAACTTTTTATATTTATTCGCGAGGTCACAGTTTACCCGCTAGCTAGCTAACTCGCGCCCGTGTTTGTCCGTAACTCGCATCTATTCGTTATCGCGCGACTCGGCAAACATCGGCAAACATCGCCCGTTCCATTAGTCCAGTTCTTTATTCAAATTCTGTTTGCTCATTGGTCGGGCGGCAGATAAAATCAACAGATAAGTATGGAAGGCTTGTTTACTTATAAATTTTAATTGTGACCTAATGACATAGTTGTAGGGTAATTGTTTTATGATGAGTACCTATGTGGAGTTTTCATAGAAATCGGTACTGGTTTTTATAACGTTCTATGATTGATATCGATCTACGAGTTTTGAATTGATTTTTAAATTGCATCGCGCAATGGTAAAAGCTTAAAATATTTGCATCACTTTTTTTTAAAGTGATTTTATGATTTGCTTTGACTTTGCAGCCCATAAAGGATAGTCGATAATAATTAATGTATGTAATGAGTGCTTATTGAGATTACTAAAGTTAAAATTAGAGTTCCTATACTTTTGAAGCATTAAAATAGAATAAATTATTGTTTGCCCCACCCTGGGCGGGAGAAGTCATTTCAAAATTGATTTTCATCTCACAAAAACACCTAAATGTCAACTGGGAGAAAATACCTAAGGCATTATGATCACCTGTACGAATTCTTGTATTAAGTTTAATAAATAATTTTTGCTCCTGCATTGAATTAATCTGTAACGATTTTTTTTATTAAGGAGAGAGACTTTTAAAATGTCCGTTTGGGGAGCAAGAGATGTGTGGAATTTTTAGTTCACTAGAACTGCGCCAGTGGTCATCCTCAGCATTTGTTTGGGGAATTGGGTCCTTTTATAGACTTTTTCCAGAGCCTTCACGGTATAACGACTGTTACGGTACATCGCTAAGAAGAATTCTGCTGAGTTTGCAACCCATTCGGATTAGGCATGTCTGCCAACCCTGTAGAATTGTATGAATATTTAGCGTGTTTTTGTTCTTCTGTCTTTTTTCTGTTTTTTTTTTTGTTTTGTTCTGGCTTTCATGTCTGATGCCAAATAAATGCATTTTCTATCTTTCGAATTCTATATTCTCACCTGCATACCAAATAACTCGGTTGACAGTACATACATATCTATATCCACAGCTACCTGTATATAATATAGTACACTTACATAGCTATAGCTAACCGAGTACCAACGTAAATCTTCGCTTAAGTTAAAACTTTTTATTACACGTCCTCGCTCGTCTTCCGAGCCAAGTCTCATCTCGCGAAATTAAGTTTCAAATATTAAATTCGCTACTTTATGAAAAAGATACACCCTTTTTTTTACTTGGACGTCTTATAAGACTTGGTTTAAGGTAGATTCAACTTTATTTCTACGGTATTAAAGTCTGTTGTGTAATGCAGATCTGTGTTATAGTTTCATAGTTCCCACACACAAAGATGCGTGTGTTGGGTTCAAGATTGTAAAAACAGGATGTTTTTTGAAGTGGAATTATGTGTGTCCTTCCATATTATATCTTTATAAACATACAATGTACTATAATCTATCTCGCTGGCTTATAGTGGGTTAGCTATTTCCATAAATATAATTAGAAACTAAGTTCAGAATATTTCGCGATGTTTTCCTTAATCGATTGTCAGTGGTGTCTAAAAAAACTTAAACAGTACACAGTACAACTTAAAAAGTAACTACAAACATATTACTCTGAAAAAGTCACATTGTTACTTGCCATCGAACTCTAGAAGGCGTCAGGAATAAGTAAGCGCGGGTCTGAGGACAAGAACAAGATTATAGATACAACCACGAGTGGGACCTAAAAGGGCCACTGTACAGCCAAGGTTGCGGGACAAGCGTATGATATGATACGATACTTATAATGTACTTTGGGCTAGGCCTGGAGTAGAAGAAGAAACCGGGTGGTTTTAGTCAGAGAACTCATTTGATGACGTATCCAATTCAAAGAAAAAACATCCTCTTGCATAGAAAGCGGGCACCTTAATCTCCGCGCTATAATGACTATCATTATTACATACTAGCTACTCTCGCGCGGTTTCACCCGCTGCTCGGCTGCTTCCATTTAATCGTAGCGTGATGTTTTATAGCCTATAGCACTCAGTAACATTGTAGCTATCTAGCAGTGAAAGAATTTTGGCAATCCGACCAGCGGTTCCAAAGATTACCCCCTACATACAAACTTACAAATTTTACCTCTTTATAATATTAGTATAAAAGTATGTATTTAACATACTCTCATCAACCAGTAACAAATAAATTGTTATAAAAACTCTATCTTCTAAACGTGTCACGCTTTCATTCGCACCTAACAATTTCCCCTACAATCTTTCCGTAGCAAAAGTCTAATTAAAAATCGTAATCCACACCCTCAATAACAGTATTTAATTGTAACAGCACGTTTATGCAATAAAAACATAATGTTGTATACAATCCTTGTACAGGCAGGATCGCTGCAATAGAAATCACGCCGAGTCCGCGGGGTTGGGGGAAACCAGGGGTCATTGGGTAGGGAAACGCAGAAAATTAATGCTTTTGAACGTTGTTAGAGAATGGGTATCAACTGTCAGTGGTGTCCAAAAAAACTTAAAGAATACAGACATACTTATAACTCGGAAAAAGTAATTCCAAAAATGACTATTGCAATTTCAAGATAATGTTATAAATCGTGGCAAATAACCAGTTAGATTACCTGATGGTCAGCAATCGACGCAAAACCGGAGGATTGCTGTATGAAAGGCCTGTCTGTTTTGCGGATAAGGGCATTTAGGAATTGGGAAGGGATTTCTTTATAAAAAATACTGTTCTGCCAGTAACTTGGACCAGACCTCCTTTGTATACTTCCACACTATAAACTCTCTCATTGCCAAATTTGATTCAGATTTGTAGTCCACCTTATATTAGGATAAGAAGTAACAAACACTTATGTATGGATATCTGATCTGAAATAAAGACTTTAATATAATTTAATAAATCCCACTAATATTACTTCTGCACGCGACAGTTTTGTTTAAAACTTTACTTCTGATTTTTCCCTCACGTTGCAAAGAGGGACTGCAATAGAAATCAGGGCTGAGTCTCGGGATTATCTCTCATTAGCAGGAGGAGAGCGCGGCCGTGCGTGACAACCCTGGAGTGATGGTCTGCGGCTGCTGTCGTTGATTGTACCTAACGTAGTTTTGTTGTGAACGCGGTGGAATTTTGTTCTGTTATTCCACGGGTATACCTATAATATAAAAATGAATCGCAAAATGTGTTGGTAAGCGCATAACTCAACAACGCCTGGACCAATTTTGCTAATTCTTTTTTTGTTATGTTCGTTATTATGAGGAGAAGGTTCTTACGAGTGAAAACTTTAGAAAAGTAAAAGGGAATAGCGGTAATTAACAACCCTTTCAGCGCCGTGGCCGTTCGCTTGCAAAACAAATGACTGACACCGGGGTAGTCGGGTACCCGTGCGAAGCAGGGGCAGTCTGCTAGTTTGTAATTAAAATATTTATTATTGGTAGTATTTATGTCACTTTTTTTGTTTTCTTTTAGTACTTATTTATGATAACAAATGTCATGTCGGGTGAAGAGACTGATGAACAAGACAAGCAAACGTTCTTTTTCTTTTTTCTTCAATTCATTGTATATGTATACTTAAGAGGAATGCACATTAAATATCTTTATGAATTTTGTAATTTTTGCCTAGTTGTGTTAAATGATTCTAGCTGACCCCACAAACGTTGTTTAGCCATATAAATTATTATGATACGAAAAAAACGAAACAAAAAATGTTCAAAAAGGGTGAACAACCCATATCTCTTAGGGGTTTGAAAAAAAGCCGGTATCTGATTCTCAGACCTACTACTGTATATGCATATAAAATTTAGTAAAATCAGTTCAGCCGTTTCGGAGGAGTAAGATAACTAACATTGTGACACGAGAATGTTATTGTATAATTATAAGATAATTACTCTCTTGCGGTTTCATCCGCTGCTCAGCTCCATTTGATTGTAGCATGATGTTTTATTTAAATTTTAGTGTAATACATCAATGAAAGAATTTTGGGAATCCGACCAGTGGTTTCAAAGATCATACAACATACAAATTACATTACTATATATACTCTAGACTACTTCTATAATTAATTATTTCTCATAAAATACGTCATTTCTAACATATCTTAATAACTCAATAAATCTCAATGACACAGAATTACATAACAATGAAATTTATCATTTCAACGCCCACGCTAAACTGCTCGGCAATAACATTTAACCCCAGTATAAGCCAGCTAAGTACCCCCTCACACTTGCGCACCCATTTGTCGCAAGTCGCAACAATACGCTACTAATCGCACGACAAAGGCTCGCGTTCAGATATAAATACAAATCGTGTTGTTTTCGGTCGGCACCCCTGTGCGAACCCTAGTGAATTGCAGAGGGATCTCGTATGTGAGGACAGCTACGATTTTCAAAGGAATTTTATTCGGACCACTAAAATAATAGGAGAATTTAAAAATGGAAAATATTGCGATGACGTCTATGAATTCTTTAAAAAATAAAATTTACATAAATAGTTATTTAATTGTAGTTCTGTTCTCGTCTTAATTCTAATCATAAAAGTTTTTTTCTGCATTTTATCCTTATCTAATCTTCGAATCAGATACAAGGCCATAAACATACATAATAATACATAAAAGTCATGTAAATATCAAATGAAATATGGGAGAGCTGTACTTTGGCACGAATAGGTCGACCGGCCTAATACTTACCAGGGCCACACAGAATACCGGCGTGAAACAATCATAGCGTTGTGTTTCGCCGTGTGAGTGACGTTACCAGAGGCCCAATTCTTCCTCTCCCCCATCCCTTCCAAATCCCTGATTAAAAGGACTGTAACACACGTGTAAAATTGGCATCATCGATCGCTTAGCATCATGTAATTCACCTGTAGCCTAAATATTGATTCCCGGCCCAGAGCAGGAGAAGGAACGGAGGGGTTTTTAGTCAGTAAGAGTCTGACACTGTCTCTCGCCTTACCCTGGGTGGGAGAAGTCATTTGATGATTTTCCCCTGTCAAAAAAGCCTAAATATTGATCCCAACAATAATCTAAAAAAATACAAAAAAATAAGCACAATTTTAAAAACAAAGGGAATTATTTTAATATGTGACGATGCAGATTTATCGAACAAAAAACACCCCATTGCCCATAGGCGATCATCCTGAAGATTATCCTCATTCCTGCTACCCTCCAAAGAGTACAGGGAGTGCCGTGATTTGGATTTGAAGGATTAATACAATACAATACAATTCAATACAACACAACTGAATAATATTATTATTGTTATTTTATTGAATTTATTTATTCGAATTTTATTAAATAAATCCATTTTTTTTTGTAAATAAATACATTTTATTGAGATGGAATGAGTAAATTTGTATTTTTTTTAATAAATACTGAGTTTTGTTGAATAATTTATTTTATTATTATTATTTGGGAGTGTTGGTGTGTTTTATTGGTGTTGTGTTAAATGTATCGTTGGGGTGATACAACAGGAGGGTTTCTTGTAGGCGCCATATGTGACAGATAGTGTTTATTTTTAATTTGATTACGTTCTTTTTTTGATTGTTGATCTGATTATTTGGAGCTTTGCGTAATGATTTTTTTTTATTTGTTTTGTTAGTGTCTCGGTTTAATTTGTCCGTATTGTGTAAAAGGATTGTAATACGTTAATTTCTCACAACATTTCTTATAAAAACTTTTACCAATACTACTTATAACAAAGATGGAAGCATTATTAAGTACATCTGAAACCAAAATAATTCTCGGAAACGAATCAGTATCACAATTAATTCACCAAACACACATCAGTAACTAAATTTTACGAACTAAACATTCACTATACAAATATTTGAGGCCAAAATTCATGTATAAATAATAAATAGCCCGTCAAATGATGACGTCATTATTGTATAGTGTTCCTACACACAAAATAACTTTATTATAATTAACCGAAGCGAATAAAATCAAAACAAACCCCGTACTATGGAATTTCACGCGCAACTAAATCAATTATTCGTGGGCACAACACTCGGGGTTCGGAGTTCGACTCCCGCGCATGTAATGTTGGGGCGGGACAATGCATGTCAGCGGCTAAACGCCTGCGGTATTTTGGCTTATCGATGTTATACAGGGTGTTGTTTAAATTAGTTTAAATGTTTTTAAGGGTATTTTTTTTGTTCCTTTCAGTACTTGTAAATACTTAATATATAATGATAAATACTTTTTTAAATTGATTATAATGTTTAATGGCTTACTTATGTAACTGTTAGGCGAGGACTAGTTTCAAATCATGCAAGGGCCCACATTTAACTTGCTATAACGACATTATTTTACCGCAAAGCGTGTCTTGCAATGCTGATAATTAATACGAGCTCCGGCTTGGCTTGCAACTAGACAAGTTAGTCGTATCCGGCTGAGTTTATTTCTTTTTTTAATCTTTAACATGTTGTTATTGTCTGTGTCAAAAAAAAATTAAAGTATATTTCACAAATGAAAGGTTTCTTACTAAACAAACAGCTACATAGGTCTTCATTAGAAAAGCTTACATAGAAAGATGTCTGTCCATCTTCAAGTTCTTTATGCAAACAAAAAGATGCGAAAACCATTACCAGTTTGCAACGCAGAACAGGAATAAACAAAAAAAAAAACAAGTGAATTTCTTACATTTCCGAAGTTTTACGCCCGAGGTTCAAGTGTGAAGTACTTTAATTTTCCTAACGAAGTGTTATCGACCTGTAATTAGCGCTCATACGGGCGCGTTAGTCGGGTTAGCGGGAATTAGCGCAAAGACCGCCGTTGATCGCCTTTAAAACTTAAGTACAAACGATTTTTTCTTGAGTACGAAGCTTTTTTGTTTTTTTAAGGAACCTTTTTTAGGTAATTAGTGACATTTCATATGTTAATGTATTTTTTAGATAACGTAACATGTTATTCTTTCTAGAGCACGTTAAGATCGCTAATGTTTGTTGGGGGACAATCATCAAATGACTTCTCAGCTCAGGGTGGATCAAGACTCTTACTTACTAAAAACCCCACGGTTCCTTCTCCTACTCCAGGTCGAGGCCGTGGCAGCTTAGGCTTAGATTGAACTTCATTTAAGCTTTACATCGTTATGAGTTACAATATAGCTACTAAAACACATAATGTTAATGAAAAAAAAAACACAATACCTTTTTATTGTTTATTTCATTTTTTGTTCCTGGCCTAAATATCTGATGCCTAATAAAAACATTTTTCTTCTTTCTTTTGAAAAAATGAACTATAAAAACTATTGGTGAAATTTGACATCCCCCTGTGAATATTTAAGCCGGCGGCAGCTACACAGCTAATACCCAAAATTGAGTGACAGCCAGAGTTAATAAAAGCTGGCCATAATGTTACCCATATGTCCGCACCCTTTGATTGTGCCACAACTGTTTAGTCCGATTCCTGATAGACATTAAGTATGACTACTAAAAAAAAACTAAAAAAAAACACAAATAAATAATTAATTATTTCCATCGAATCTTTAATGAAGAAAAGTCTTATTGGCCTGTCAGTTAGAGGCGATTATTTGACACGCATGTATTCTTAATTTTGTCGCATAAAAATAATATTTGGATAGAACGAATTCAAATTTAGAAGTGAGAATTCGCTACATTACTGTTCAGTTTGAAATATGTATAATGAGTCGTGACGTCATACCAATTTCAAATGAATATTTTCGTCGTAAGTATTTGATGCCGTAATAGAAGAAAAGTACGTGATTATTTCTTTGATTTTTTGTTAAAGTCGCACGTTAATATAAAAATAGTTCGGCCCTATTAATATTATCCCAAAATATTATCAAACTTGTTATAAAGCAAGTCGTACAAAAATTAAATTATATTTTCATATTAATACAAGTAAGATCGTTTGAAATATTTTTTTTCATAGTTTTAAAACATAGTCCTTTTGCTTTCTATTTCCCTACATCCCTATGTAAGCTTACGGTTTGAAAGGATTACTATACCATTACTACGCTTGAATCTTCAAAACTACGCAACGCATTTGGTTGAGGTTTTTTTTATAAACAGAGTGGTTAAATATGAAGGTTTATATGTATAATAACATCTATTAAATACCTAGTGAATAAATTTAGTATCAGCGTTGCACATGTACGAAACCCCGGCGGGTCGCTAGTAACATAAATTGATAGAAGTCAGCCATTTGCAATCAAAGATATATTTTACTTTGAAAGCAAACGAGAGACACATTCTTACATTTAAAAAAATAAATTGATAAAGACGACACACAGAAGAAACAAAGTCTCAATTATCTTACCAAACGAACTAACCTACCAATTAAAATTAACAGACAATTTTTGGGTAAGTTTAAATTAATAAAATATTCAATTTGAGGGTTGTGCCGGCGAGTTGTAACGGGGGAATCCTTTGGGACATAAAGACCCCATGCTACCGGGTACACGCTACCCCGTTGGGAGCACTTGTACCGGTTAACCGGGTTTTACTTGCTAACTTGTGATTATTATGGCGATAAAAGTATTTTATTGTTATATTATCTGAAATATTTTGGGCGGGTGGATGTAATTATGAGTCGAAACGTATGGTCCTTAATATAGTACGTTGAGTCCATTTAATATTTATACTGTTTTATTGTGTTTCCTATTTTTCGTAATGGAAAAGTGAAGTATTCTTTCGCTCTAACGAAATATTGACGAAGCTATGATTAAAATTGCAATGTGTAATTAATATAAGCAAAATTGGTCTAAGATTTATGGAGTAAGTGCATTACTCCATAAATCCTAGACCAATTTTACCTATTCTTTTTTTTAGTTATTGTTAATAGGTATCAGGAGAAAGTTCTTATGAATCTAATTTTAAAAAACTAGACACTAAATTTAGATTTTACCAATATATTCCATATATATGGCACGTTGATGACCTAGCTTTGCTCGGTATTTTTCTATAATTTTGTATAACATTATCGTATAATTATTCTTAGCCATTTTCATTAATCAGAAATCATAAAGTTACTTCTCTCGAGAAGAGGAAGTGAGAGGGAGTGAGAGACTGTTACTGACTACCGCCTCATTCCTTCTCTTCCTACAAGCCGGGACTGCTTTACAAGATAATAAGATACGTTCGTATATATAATATAAGAAACTACATCAAAGTCAAAACTATATCTAATCTAGGGAATAATTATGATGCTGTCGCGTCAGAATGTTTGTATACGACATTGACAGCAACAATTTTATTCCTCAGACAACATTTATCTGACTATTGAAAAATCAGCCCTAATTATATTAAAATACCATTTCATGTATTGTTACTGAAATTAACATTTATTTTTTAGAAGTCTATCATTAGGCCTCTTTAAAAGTGTGAAATAAGTAGTTTGTCAGGTTCCCGGACGCCCAATCCCATATCTTAAACTGTAACAACTTACAAAGGTACTTGTTACTCTATTAGCATAGCGGGTGTCTATGGGCATCGTCATTAACTTATCATCAGGTGAACCGTCTGTTCGGTTGCCGACGAGAGAAAAAAAGGTTGATTTCAAAATTTAAAAAACTAGTTTCCACCTGCAACTTTCCTCTCTTATATATCCTGGGATTTTAATTGGGAATTTAAGCTATAGCTCGACTAAAATATGTAAATCATGTATAATTTATAGCCTATTAACTAGCTTTTGCCCACGACTCCGTTCGCGTGGAATGGTGATTTCCTGTAGATTTTTGGTATAAAAACCATCCTATGTCCTTTCTCGAGCTCCAAGCTATGTCTGTACCAAATTTTACAGAAACCGGTTCAGTAATTTAGACGCGAAGAAAAGACAGACAGATAGACAGGTGAGTTACTTTCGCATTTATAATAGCAATCAGGAAAATTGTAGCTATCTATCAGTGAAAAAATTTTGAAAAACTGACCAGCGCTTCCGAAGATTACCCCCTACTACATACAAACTTACAAATTTTACCTCTTTATAACATATTTTTTTAACTTTACAAAGGTTTTATGAAAATTGCAATTAACACTACAGCATAGAGTCAGTTCCTGCAACGTTGTCCTCAGTAAGTGCAAGGCACACGCCATATTATTGTACAAGTGGTTTGACAGCAATAAAAATTCACCATGTTTTTACACCAGGCTCTCCTTGAAACTGTCAATTACTTCTCCCTCACAAGACAAGCGCACGCACTTACTGTTACTATACTACAACCACTATACATTGAGCGCTTGGAGTAGGAAGATTGCTAATAAAATTGCGCTTACATTGAAAAAAAACTTCTGATATTATGTAGACGATTTTGTTATGAAATTTTATTAATTTAATGACTTTAAAAATATTAACAACAATAAATAATGTTGATTTGATTAGTAACTATCGTGAAACATTCAAAATTTGTCGAAAATAAACACTAACTCACGTAAATTAACTGAGATAAGCTCGACCAGTTTCAAGTGACCACGGGACTCTTATTCATAAGCAGCGTGCACGTCACAGCGACGTCGAAACAATAACAATTAGTGGTTGTTTTCGATAAATAAAAAAGTGACAAATCCAGCGTTTTGTGTTTCTTATTATTAAAAGATTATGCTTTTAATTCCACATCTTAAGATAAACCATTTAAAAGTTTGATTTTTAACCCTATAACATATTATATATATAAACAAATCAATCAACAACCATTTCTCCTAAAGAAGGTGTATACTCCTACATAAAAATTGGCACGAGTCGCAAACAGAAAAAATATCAAAACCGTGCGTCGCGTTTGAAGTTGTCGTGCAATAGTGGGGCGACAAGACTCGCGAGTATTGGCCAAAGCCCGCCAGATGGCCTAGTGTTTACCCGCTACCCTGCCTGTTTGAGTACAACTTTGAATTTCAAACTATTAGCCATACCCACACCTGTCGATGTTTGTCCTCAATAACGTGCAGATAAACTTGAAAACCATGTTTTGTTAGTACATCGGCTTGATGAAGATGAACTTTCTTATTAAGTGCAGTTTTTTATTTAGTTATCACCTTGATAGTTGATGAGTGATCATATGTATTTTGTTTTTTTTTTAATAGTTTGGCTTCTATCTTGCTTAGGTACTTAAGTGATGATGCGGGTATAACCAGTTACGTTACATTAAGGATTTTTTATTATTTTTGAAAATTATTATGTTCTTGCAGAATATCGATGAGAGACATTTACAGCGTTGTGTTTCGCCGTGTGAGTGAGGTTACCGGAGTCTCGTCCTTTCCCTCCCCAATCCCTAAATCCCCAAAACCCCAATCCCCAAAAGGTCGGCAACACACTCTTAACTCTGCCGTTGTCGTGGGTGTCCATGGGCGGCGTCAATTGCTTACCATCAGGTAATCCGAAAGCTCGTTTGCCGAAAAAAAATGCAATGTTTTATTAGTATAATAGACGATGGTTTCACTGCCCCATTTGAGTGTCATGTGGTCAAGTGGAGGCAAGCACGACTACTAAAGATGGGGTTCCGGGTTTGATTGATTTCGTTTCACTTCAATCAATCGAGCAGCTTAAATCATTCACCATTATGATTATGTATGGTTTTTAACTTTCTCTCTTTTATTAATTAATTTGATTTTTGTATGTAAATGAAAATGAAATGAAAATAAGATGGACGGCAATGGTGTTTTTCATATGAACTATAAAGACTAGGAAAAGGTTTGATTACTGATTGATGCTTAATAAACGCATACAACGGACATTTGTCTCTTTTTCCCTTTCATCCCACAATTTTGATCCTATAGATTCGCCCTCAACGATATAAAATTCATAAAATAACTGGTAGAAAATTAAAACTAGCAATGTGAACCTAGGACATCACAATATTGTTTTTTAAATCAAAAGTGTTGCATTATTGTCTGTATATATATCTACTGTTGAGTAAAGGTCTCTTCTTATTCTCAGAAAGACTATAATTTCAGGTCACAAGACAGATAAAGGAGGGTCCAGAATTCCTGACGATGTTTTCCTCCACCACATGTCAATCGTGTCTAAATAATGTTAGATAGTACATATGTATAACAGAGAAAGTCACATTGGTGCTTGCCAGGTTTCGAACCCTCATTCATACATGAGACGCAGGTGTCATAAACCTATAGTCAACCCTAGGGAGTTTTTTTTATGGTGTAACTCGGCGAATGAGCAGACGGATTACCTGATGGTAAGCAATCGGCGCCGCCCATGGACACCCGCAACACCAAAGGAGTTACGAGTGCGTTGCCGGCGTTTTGGGGATAGGGGTTGCGGATATAAAGATCGGGAAGGGATTGGGAAAGGGGCGGGATTGGGCCTACGGTAACCCCACTCACACGGCGAAACACAACGCTGTGGTTGTTTCACGCCGGTATTTTGTGAGGCCGTCGTATCACTCCATTCGAGCCGACTCGTTCTTGCCGAAGCTTGGCTCCACATCCTCGGCCTAAAGCAGTAACGGAACGGGGAGGGGGAGGGTTTAGTCAGTAAGGGTCTGACACACCCTACAGCAGGAGAAGTCATTAGATAATATTCCCCTTACAAAAAAACCCCTAAAAAATCCTCATCAAAATTAAGTGTGCAGATTAGTAACATTAGTGTTTCCATGCTTTAAATAGCGCAGGGTAACTCCAAATAACCTGTGTTAAACTTTACACAACCCTTATAATTGACTTTGTTATATGTGGCCTTTTCTGCTACAGACTGTCCAAGTTATAAGCTTATACACTGCTCACTGCTGATACTACCAGCTCGCTTAAGGAAATACATACCAGTCTTCTGTAATATTTTTATTAGAGAGACTCAAACGTTACTCCTTATCTCTCTCAATTTCTTCTGCCCCCCTAGTCCAGAAATGCACTTGTAATCGCTTTAGTAATGATAGTCCGTACTCGTAGGTGGCGCCAAAATGTTTGGAACAAGAGTACATGTATTTGCGATTCGATTACTGTCTGTATGTATTTATTTATACTTTTGCACATACAACTGTGTAAAAGGTGGACTTAATGCCACAGGCATTGTCTGCCAGTCAAACCTTTGGGTGATGCAGGGATAACAGTAGGTGAAAGAAGCAAGCAAAATCGATATATAGCTGTAAACATATATCTTACCAGCTACTCTCACGTGGTTTCACCCGCTAGTTGGCTCCATTTAATCGTAGCGTGATGTTTTATAGCCTATAGCACTCAGGAACATTGTAGCTATCTATCAGTGAAAGAATTTTGGCAATCCGACCAACGGTTCCAAAGATTACCCCCTACATACAAACTTACAAATTTTACCTCTTTATAATATTAGTGTAGATAAACTTACTCACATAAATACTATTGTATAAATAGTACGTAGCCTTCTAAGAACGTTCTTCTTTTGAGTAATCTGCCGCTTTCGGGAGAAGAAAGAACTAAAGACAGTTGACTTTACCTGAAGCCTATTACTCCATAAGTCTCCTGTGACTTAGACCCCACACAGCACTACAGGACGCGCACGCGATGTCCAGTCGAGTTGATAAGTATCAGCTAGACTTAGTAATTGTTCGGCCGAACTGTTTGGATAGACCACTGCAGTATCTTCATTCAATGCTTCATTAATATAAAAAGTATTATTTCGTAAAACTTCTTGTTGAGATCTTCCCAAATCTTATCTTACTAATAAGTGTTTGGATGTTTGTTACTCAAATACGCCAAAACGGCTGGATGAAATTTGGCACAGGTATAGAATACACTCCGGAATAGGACATAGGCTACTTTTTATCAACAAACCATGCGGGCGAAGCCGCGGGCGAAGCTAGTTAATGTATGTTACTTTATTTATCTACTTATAACAAAGGTACCTAAGTATCTTATAAGCTAAACCCCACAAAACCGATGCAATGGTTTGACTGTGGGGTCGACGAGTCTCTAAATAATACAATTAAATGAAATTAATAATTAATAATACTTTCTTGTAAATTAAGCTCAGCCTGGAATTGCAGATGTAAGCGCAGTAATGTACACAGTAAGAAAAAGGAAATGATGATATTACCTTTTGTAATGCTGCTATCACTTCATCTTACTTAAAAGGATTCCAAGGAAATTTTCCTCCAATCAATCACTGAACTGTGTTCATAAAGTCTCCTTATGATGTTAGACATAAATGAACAATTCAAAATTTGCATAACAAGGGGAAATGAGTCTTTATTTCTTCCACAAAAAGTTGGCTTTCCACTACACACTCTGTCTTCTATCTTTTTGTATGTTGTACAGTAGGTAACGGTATGTAAATAAATCAAAATAAATACTCAGCTAGTACATAACAAGAACAAAGTTGAGAATTACATAAACAGTTATTGCAAGAGTACATATTTCAGAGCAAGGAGTAGATATGATGAAGAGTCTACCGTCTGAATCTCAATAATAGCAGTGGAGGGCCCTCCGACGGCCTCCCTGGAAAGCGATGGGCATAGAGTAGTACGATGCAGAGACTACGTTTGAAAATGGAAGTCTTTCTTCTAATACATATATAAGAATGAAATTCTGTTCGTTAGTCTCTTTAAGTCTCGAAAACTACTGGTCCAATTTGGGTAATTTTGGTCTAGGAAAAGTATGTTTTATATGATTACAATCAAAGCGGTGACTGCTACGAAATTCGTAGCACTAGCTACGAGAGTAGCAATTAGAAATATATGTATTTAATATAAGCTCATATATATTTTTATTGACGAGTTGAAAAACAAAACTGCAGATGCAGCAGTATTTAATAAAAGAATAAAAAAAATTGTAATACCATTTGATAAAAGAAATCTTATTCTCGGTCATTAATTGAGCCGAAGTCCAATTACAAATTCTATCACAATAATCATTATCTGTTTGCTGCCAGAGACCGCACAAATTCAAGTTCTTAACTCAACTAGAACTAACTCAATTAGAAGTTCCATATTCAACAAAAAATATTGTAATGATATCTCTGTTCTCCAACTTACTCTATAAAGACAAGCACTAGCCGGGGGGTTTAATATTAAAAATAAAATAGAAAAGAGCGTTCTCAGTGTAGTGGCTCGGTATTGTGTGCTTTTTAATAAATGCCCAAATCACCGGGAGAGGGCGTTGTTTGCCGTTATTGCAACCATGCCGCTGTTCCAATGTTACCCCCAGTTTTTTAAAAGGCCTCAGCAGATTATCCTTGGAGTGTTCGTGGATTTTTTTCGTTTATTTTCATGTCCTGTTTTATTTCTGTGTAAGTGTATATCTGGTGTATAGATACAACGTTTTGTAAGATTTCCTTGTATTTGTATCGTGAAATTGGTTTCAGGCTGCATTTCAGTGATCGTTGTGTAAGAAAAATCTACGTTTGACGAAACATTTCCAGGTTTAGTTTCACAGTATCACAGTATTGATCATCGTCTGGAAGTTGGAATTTTTGTTTTTACTATTCTATGTATAGAATAAATTAATTATTATAGAAAAGGGAGTGTTAGGTTTCTACTGAATAAAAATCATCCCGTTGCTTCTCCTGCAGGCCGGCTGAGGCTCCAGTACATTATTTGCGAACCTGCAACTCTGCCATCATCATCAGCCTGCAAATATCCTAGAGTTGGGTAAAACCCTCATCTCACACGGATCAGATGTGAGTAATAACCACCGCACTGGCTCAAGCCAAGTTAGTGATTTCAAACTTACAACGACAAATTATAACTCTTCACCAGTTTTCTTCACCAGAAACACCCATAAATTTTCAAGTACTACAGCTTAGGGAGCACATTATAATCACAAAGTTCAAGCTTAGAACAAAGAAAGCTGGAGTGGTGTATCAAAAACTGCATTACTGTAGACATTTGCCTTCAAAGCATCACGTACGTAGCACTTTGTTGGAGCCGCAAGAGACAATGGTAACAACGTAAATATATTCAGAAGTACTAAAAAAAATACAACATAATGATCATCCTTTATACTAATAAATCTGTAGCCACTGTCAAGGAATATAGGTGCAAATAATTCCTTTTTATATGATATGACGGTTAACGTGTATATGGATAGCCTGATGGCAAGCCTGATAAGCAATCGGCGCATGGGCACCCTCCAGAGGAGATCTGAAGCTTTTAAAGATTAGGGTTTTGATGATTTAGGATAAGGAAGAGCCAGTATCTCCCCTTCGGAAGGAATCGGTGAAAAGCTTTGGCGAAGTATATCAAAACTCAATACTTCAAAATTCTCGCAATAGGGAGGATCTCGGAGGATGCGGAGAAAGGAATTGAGAAGCTGTCTCCTTTTTTTGCAACGCAGTTATGGCTTAAGCGCTGGATTGCGGACGGTGAACAAGAGTACGTTGCTGTCAAACCAGAACCAGACCCAAGCGAACGGCTCATAGAGGTCTACGCGGGCCTCAAAGAGCCATTAGACCACCACAGATTGGATTGCCAGTGCAAGCATATTATTGCGCTTGCAGTAAGCCTGGAGCAGAAGAAAGAACGCTTTGGCCAAACCAAAGGCGAGTGAAGACATTTGACGACATACCCCTTAATATAATTTATAGATTCAGGCATAATTTTGCGGAAATACATGACATTAAATGTTAGGGAAAATATTTAGTGTTTATTATTAGACGTTGACCGAACGCTCGTCGAGTCAACATCTCTTGAGGATGCCCTGTGGAGGGGCGAAACACGTGTCGAGTATAGGTTTGATTGTGTGGCATGTTTTTCCGTTTTTTGCACTTGTGAATATGCATGTTACCTTTGCTGCATGTGCATATGCATGATTGCATAGGAGTGGGATTGCATCCTGCAACAAGCCTGGATTTGTCGCGGAATAAACACTAAATATTTTACCTAACATTTGATATACCCCTCCAAAAAAGCCAATTCAAATTACACCTTCTGTCCTTCCCTGCCCTATAATCGTACAAGTGGCACATGGACGGCCGGGTGGTCGTGATCAAAGGGCCTCCGTTGCATCAACCGCGTTGTTTGTGCGACCGAGCCTCCGACATATAATATACTGATCAATACATCTCCTTGCTGCACTATGTCCTATGTGTAGCTCCAACTTCCCATTCTGTACATGAGAATTGAATTAAGATAATTGAAGACAAAGATGGCTGCTTTTATGACGTCAGAAGTGAAAATGTTTTCGTGAAATCTTTTTGGATGTTTCGTTATGTGCGTCGCGTTGGCACGGAGGTTTATACGTCCGCATACATGAAGGTGCGGGCTCGAAACCTGGTTGGCAATGTGATTTTTCGAGTTTTACATACATATGTACTTTCTAGATTTATTCAAATATCACTGATATGCGGTGAGAAGGAAAACCTCGTGAGGAGAAAACATCTCAATCGCCAATTCCTCGTGCAGACGATGTATTGATTAATGCTGAAACTTTCTTCGGTTAACAAGAAGTCTTTGTTCAGCAGTAGGTGCAGGGTGATAACGATAATGATTTATTTTTTTGTTTTTGTTTGTAAAAAGGTGTTTGATGTGTTGTCGAAGATTATTCTTATAGGTAGGCATTAAATACTAAATTGACAACAATAGCTTATACTTTCGGATATCAATCACCAAGTAATCGGAAGATTTATATAGTCCAACTTTAACTTATCATCATTTTTTATGGTGTAGAAAAGCATGGCGCTTTGGCACGAATAGGCCTGTTTGACCCCTTACAGAAAACTGTCGTTAAACAACGCTGTATGATGTGTGAGTCTCATCGCCAATATGGTAGTTTCCAACTAGTCAAAAATCAATGCTTTTATCCAAATGTCAAAAACGATACTTTTCTTTGAAATTGGTATGAAAAACTGAGTTATGAGGTCATAGTTTTTTGGCGAAAAAATTAGCTAAAAATATCTAAAATTCAGTGACACGATCGATCGATGAATAAAGGTATGTATAGTTATTATTGAATATTTTATTGTATTGAAACGTCGATTTAATTTATTTTTGACCTAGGAAACTACCCAATTCTGTAATCCCCAAACCAATGGAATTGAAACTCTTTTGATATTGCAATCGGCATCATTAATTGCTTACCACCAGGCATCTACTCTTAGGACAATATTCTACAAGCATGCAACAGTCTGGTAAAGACCCTTATAACGAAAAGCACCCCCGTCTACAGATGTCGATCCTAATTATGTAAATAACTCATTAACTTGAAAGATCTGAGGCTTAACCGTCGTGCGTCTAATAAGCAATATTGGATGCAAAGTGTCTCAACGCAAGTGGGGCACTCACGCGCACTTACTTTGTGGGCGATTAGCGTCGTCTCATTAGTGGCTCGCTTTAGCACCTCCACAGTTCGCGTCGTGAATGAGTTATAAAGCCACAAGGATTCTGAACGACCAATTCGCGATTATGTTTCACGTTGTTGTGTTAATTTTAAAATGTAATTGTTATGTAAAAGTTTGTTTTTAGTTGTGTTATATGGTTCGGGATTGTTTGTATGGCATTTTAGAGATGAATAATGGAGGAATTAATTACAAATGTGAAGCGGCGAACGTTGCGTATTGCTGCTTATATAGATTAGTCCTCAGCGTGGCTTAAAACTAGTTAAGTTATCATATCAGGAGTTATGTGAGAAGGGAAGGCCGATACTCGGCGCAGAGCAGGAGAAGGAACGGGAGTTTTTTAGTGGAGGGTGAGCCCTTTAATGATTTTCTTCTGACAAAAGGCCGATGAATATGTTTAGTGGTATTACAATTTCAAAAATAATAGACTACTATATTTTTCTATAAGTAAATTTTTGGTATATGTTTTGTACATCATAATTGCGCTTACACCTACAACCTCAGCCGATCATTCCTTTAATCCCTTGCAAGGCAAGAGAAATTAGCCCTAGATTATAAACAGCTAAGTATTAATAACTTTGCATAAAATAATATTCAAGTTTTACCAAGCCGATGTACTCATGCTCGAAAAAACATGTAAAATAACGAACGACTAGGGAAGCAATACCAATAGTGTGGTATTACACTGGACAGGTCGCGGTCCGGGGCCGGACAAACAGCGAGATTACACGGTACCAGCCGACCGGACAAACACATAAACACAACACGGACCGGACCGTCATTGGAAATTCTCAAAAACCACGGCAATGTCCCTGTTCCACCAATATTTGTTCTGCCCAGATATTGGCGAGTACAATCCTCAATTGAGGTATTCATGTATGTCCTCATGTTGTAATCTTGTCAGAATTATTGCTTTTTTATTTTTGTATGATCTTATAATGGAATGATCATTTTCTTATAATGTTTCTTTGTTTGGAAAATGACTTTTCTAACCCCGGGCGGAGAGAGGGAAGAGAGTGTCAGACCTCTACAGATTAGCAACCACCGTTGGCCACCAGGGGCGTATTATTTTCGTAATAGTATCCATAAGCGCGGATGAAGATTCAAATATAGATTTTCGTAAGTTTTTATTTTTAAGTGGGGCGGTTAATTGACCTTCTTTTTTTAAATAATTATAGTCTAATAGTAAGCAGTGGGCGCCGCCCATAGACACCACGACGAAGTCCCCGGTCCAACAATATTTGATCTAACCTGTCACAGAAACTTGTCAAAATCGCCTCACAGAGAACCGGCGTGAATCAACCACAGCCTGTTTCGCCGTGTAGGTAAGTGAGGTGACCGGAGGCCCAACCCTTCCCCTCTCCCAATCCCTCCCCAATCCTTAAATCTCCAAATCCCTAAAAGGTCGGCAACGCACTCGTAACTCCTCCGTTGCGGGTGTCCATGGGCGGCGCTGATTGCTTACCAGCAGGTAATCCGCCAGCTCGTTTACCGACCTATTACATAAAAAAATTATTGGTTCTGTATTTTGCAATCTCTGTCTACTGACTACGAAAGCACAGATAAAACGATGAAAGTAATAATAGCCTTTCTAGATTTTTTTTAAGGTAGGCAAGTATGGATTTTGTATGGCCAAAAAAATAACACCCAATTTCCTGCACTACGCACATATGCTTCTCAAAAAACCAAATCAGACCAAAAGGACCACCACCACAAAATGCCACGGGTAAGTGAGAAATTCCTTCGTTTCCACGCTAAGGTGAAATACCTTCGCATTCGTTCTTAGTATATAGGGTGTGTAAATATATAGCATTATGTATGTACATGGTGTTCAAACAAGCGCATCACGTAGGTTCCACGAAGTGATGGCGCGTCGTTAGCGCGTGTATGCGATACTGAGGACAGTTTTACTTGAAAAAAAATATAGGTATAGTGTTTCTCTGTGTGTGTGCTGGATGTGGCAAAAAGGTTGAGGATTAAGCAGGTGCTAGTAAAATAGATGGTTTCCAAATTTAAATCTTTTATAAGCAACCGATTAAGAATGGTTCTTTGTGAATATCGGCGATGAGATGCGTACTATGGCAAGTATGGCAAGTACCAATGTGACTTTTTTCGCTTTAGATGTATTTTCTATGATTACTTAGACACCACTGACAAACAGTCAAGAAAAACATCGTAAGGATCAATCGAAGTCGCCAATCCGCCTTGTGCAAGCTGATTAATGCTCAATCCTTCTCCGTGTGAGAAGAGGCCTTAGCTCAGCAGTGGGCACTTATAGGCTGGTGATGATGAATTATGAACTTTAAGTTATTTAATTCTTAAGGTCTTTTTTCGTTAGTTTCCATTCCTACTCTTACAACCTATCAAATAGTCAACAATAGTATGTTCAACTACAGCTCAAATTCAAATCCTGCTCTTCTATCTTTACATAAAACACAAAATGAATTAAGACCACTTCCAGAATTAGATATTCAGTGTAGTTGCAACATTGTACGCCATATTAGATTAACTCCAAACGAAGAGGGCGCTGCGAGGACACGGTTTAAAACATCTATTTGCAAAGCGTAAATGTCACTAAATTATGAAACAAGAATAAATTAGAGACAAGGAAACTGCAATGAATAATAATACCTTTTTTTAAATAGTAACTATCACACAAATATTCAATAATTATTGAAACCTAGCTTTTACCCGCGACTCCGTTCGCGTGGAATAGTGACTACCTGCTGCTGATTTTTGGTACAAAAATTGGCAAATTGTCCTTTCTCCAGTTCCAAACTATGTCTGTACCAAATTTCACAGAAATAGGTTCAGTAGCTTAGGCGTGAAGAAAAGACTGACAGACAGACAGAGTTACTTTCACATTTATAATAATAGGTCCATACCTATATAATTGCCGTGCTGCAGTACTGGCCAGTACTGCATTATATTATATTATAGTATATATTGTATTATAGTATAGACTAGCTCCTTTCGCGCGGTTTAACCCTCTCCTCGGCTCCACTTAATCGTAGCTTGATGTTTTATAGGCTATAGCACTCAGGAACATTGTAGCTATCTATCAGTGAAAGAATTTTTCTCTCTTCCCTCTTTATAATATTAGTTTAGATAAAGACGTAAGTAATTAATAATTTAATGGTGTTTTTTATATAGATAGAATTATTGAAAAGATACGTATGATGCCATGACAGCTTCTCACACTGCTTTTGAATAAGAGTCCCGCTGTGACTTGAAATTTGTAGAGCTTTTCTCGATTATTTTAAGTGATAAAGTCGTTATTTCAAATTTAAATTTCGAAGCCAATACAATAATTAAAAAAAATAGGTACTTGATTCTTTGATCTATTGTTTTTTTCATCAAAATCAGCCTTTAATAGTAAGCAAACAATTGAGTATCTATTTAAAGAACAGTCCCTTGGTCCAGTACATCATTAGATATTCCAAAACTAGTCAGCATCAAAGGTCTTTAGGGGTGCACCTAATCTCGGCATAGCCCGCTCTTCCCTCAGAATTGAGCCATTTAATATTCCCTCTGTCTTCTAGTAACGCTGTCTTGGGAGACTATTCTCAAAGGATAGTTCGTTCGCTAATTTTAGACCAGTCTAAAGTTTTCATCGAACATGAGTTTTAAAAAGTCGGTCCTTTGATATGCGGTTAATAACGAAGTAGGTTTTAATGTTTCGAAAAAGTTTTAAAATCGGATAGTTTGATTGACGATTTATTTTTAAGTTTAAAACAGGCTTTTTTTAACATACTAGATGATCTAACTTGGTTTTGACCCCAAAATAAAAATTACTTTTAACTTCATAATTCAAAAAAAATATTAAAACTTATGCATATTCACAATTTATTTAAAGATTTTTAACTAGAAGATAAATTGATAAACAGAATTCAAAAGTATTTACAACGAAAACTTTACATAAAGGAAACTTTAAATAAAACTGTAAAAGGCGTGTCTTACACCTACCAATCTACAACTCAAGAACACACTATTAAAATACACAAACTACATCAAAATTAATCCATCATTAAGCCCCACCCACAACCAAAGAAGAGAAGTAAATAACCAAAAACCACATAAGGTAACCTGTTCGTAAAACGATTAAACTTTTTACATTAACAGCTTTGATAATAGCCTCCCATTACGGGACGGTCAGTCGGCATCTTTGAAACGCCCCAACTAGGCCCAACACCCGACATCGCTTCACTTAAACGAAATTAAAATTACATGAACACAAACAGACTATTAACAGTTTTTCTTATATAAGTATGTACAGCAAACAATTATTGTGATAGGGTTTTTAAAGGGTTTCTGTTGCCGGGTATTCCCGCTTTTAGATTTGTTATAAGAATTCCTATCTCCTTGTTGTTATACGGATCTTGACCTGGTTTTTAGAATTGATGAAACAATGAAACAATGAATTTATTTTTGCAAATAGGCCATGAAACGGCACTTTTACACGTCAATTTAGGTGTCTTCAAGGCTAGAGTGAATAGGCTCTTAATAAACTAGTGCGCCTTACCATCTACAATTGCATCACTGCTTACCATCAGGTGGGATCGCAGTCAAGAACTAGTTTATTGCAAGTAAAAAAAAAAAATTGTATGTGAAAAACTAGATGGAGCCGTACATGATGCATGTGATGCATGGACAAAATATATTTTTTTTAATAATACTTCGGCATGCGAGCAGACGCTTTACCTGATGGTAAGCAATCAGCGCCGCTCATGGACACCCGCAACGGACGAGGACCCGCTTTTAGTGATTATTAATTTTAGATTTAGGAACTGGGGAGGGATTGGGGAAGGGGAAGGATTGGGCCTCCGGTAACCTCATTCACACGGCGAATCACAACACTGTGGTTGTTTCACGCTGGTTTTCTGTGAGGCCGTGGTATCACACCGGTCGAGCCGACCCATTCGTGCCGCATAGCATGGCTCTCCCACACTTAAAATGTATGACAATTAACCTGTTGTGTCGTTAGAGGCGAATAGCGGACTTCACGCGTGACAGAGACCTGACAACAGCGCCCTTTTATACACTGTCTGTGGGTGTTTATAGGCTGATGACCATCATCAGCCTATAAACACCCACTGCTGAGCAAAGGCCTCTTCTCATAGGGAGAATGTTTGAGCATCATCACGCTTACTCAAGGCCGATTGGTGATTTCAAACTTATGATTAGAAATTAAAATACCAAGTTTTCTCAAGATATTTTCCTTCACCGTATATCATACATTTTTTTATGGTATAAGTCGGCAAACGAGCAAACGGTTTACCTGATGGTAAGCAATCGGCGCCGCCCATAAACACCCGCAACACCAAAGGAGTTAAAAGTGCGTTGTCGGCCTTTTGGGGATAGGGGTTGGGGATATAAGGATCGGGAAGGGATAGGGGAGGGGGAGGGATTAGGCCTCCGGTAACCTCACTCACACATATGTATAAGGCCAAAAAAGTCACATTGGTACTTGCCAGGTTTCTTATATACATAGTCTGGCCATAAATACTGTTACAATTAAAAATAAACAAAATATTACATTTGAATTTGGAATCTGTCATTTTTATATGATTTTTCATTGTGTTTTCTTATTTTGGCGCCAATAAATTGTTCAATATTTGTGATATTAAAATGGAGTGGGCTGATAAAGAGAACCGAATCGCTGTGATTGCATTACACAAAGTGGGTATGGAGCCAAATGCAATTTTTAAAACTCTCCACACGCTTGGCATTAGTCAAATGTTTGTGTACCAGGCTATTAATAGGCACAATGAGACCTCCTCTGTTTGTGGCCGTCCACGTAGTAGGTATAGGCTTATGATGATGATGATTCTGTTAACACTATCTCGTTTACGATCTTACTCGTAGCAAAAAAAGAATTTCCATTGATAAAAAATAATTCTATAAATACGACTATACCTAAATAATATGTACTTATTTTCCAATCAATTAAAGATAATTTGATAAAATATATCGCATCAAAAATTCTTCGTAATACAGCCGAATTAATCAGAATTTCAAACTACACATTTTTCATTCAATTTATTCACGACTGCACGGTTGGTGCGGTGGCTGGGCAACTGGCTGCCGTGCAACGTGTCGCGGGTTCGATTCCCGCACGGAACAACTCTTTGTGTGATCCATAAATTGTTGTTCCGGGTCTGGGTGTCATGTGTATGTGAAATTGTATGTTTGTAACCGCACCCACGGCACAGGAGAAAATCCTAGTGAGGGGCAACGCTTTTTTTTAAATATTATTGATAAAAAAGAATTCTATAAATACGACTATATACTTATTTTCCAATCAATTAAAGATAATTTGATAAAATATATCGTATCAAAAATTCTTCGTAAAACAACCGAATTAATAAGAACTCCAAACTACAAATTTTTCATTCAATTTAAAACACCAAAATAATAAATGTGCTTACTTACGTAAAATGATTACTAAAAATAAACTTCGATAATGATTTTTTACATGATATAACACTCGATATGGTTTCAATTTATGCTTGATTCAGTGTCACTGGTATCATTGTGAAACGTTCTTTAATCGGGCGTCGAACCCGTGATAGCTACGAAGTTTACTACCAAGGCGTCTACTGCACTCGACTAGTATCTTGTACTTGACTTATCTATATCGTTTCGTATTTGTTTTGCACTCTTTCGACAAATATAGCGTATTGTTACAGAAAACCGTCGTGAAACCACGCTTACATTACGTGTCGTCGCGTTAGTGAGCTTTCCCTTCCCTTCCTCAATCTACAAATCGTTAAAGTCTATTTTTTTTTTTATAAGAATAGGTCGGCAAACGAGCAGACGGAATTACCTGATGGTAAGTAATCAGCGCCGCCCATGGACACCCAACGGAGGAGTAACGAGTGCGTTGCCGACCTTTTAGGGATTAGGGTTTTGGAGATTTAGGGATTGGGAGGAACAGGGGGAGGGGAAGGATTGGGCCTCCGGTAACCTCACTCACACGGCGAAACACAACGCTGTGGTTATTTCACGTCGGTATTCTGTGAGGCCGTGTTCGAGCCCACCCATTCGTGCCGAAGTTTGGCTCTCCCACACTTAATTTCAAACGTTAATTTCAAAATCATTTGTTCTAACTAAATTATTTACTGAAGGGCCAGTCCTTTTTCTCTCTCCATCATCATCATCATCAGCCTATAAGTGCCCACTGCTTAACAAAGGCCTCTTCTCACACGGAGAAGGTTAGAGCATTAATCACCACGCTTGCTCAATGCAGGTTGGCGATTTCAAACTTACAATTAGAAATTAAAAGTCCAGGTTTCCTCACGATGTTTGCCTTCACCGTATGTCATTGGTGTCTTAATAATTATAGAAAGTACTTATAACTTGGAAAAAGCCACATTGGTACTTGCTATGAAGATAATATCCAAGTTTTTCTCGTAGGTATATCACTTAATTTTTCAACGAAAAACATTTTTATTGATGGCAAAACTGAGTAAATATTAAAAAAACGTTGCCTTAAAAATATGACTGCTTCCAATACATTTCGTAATCATACAAAAATACCATTTAAAATTAAACATACGTTTCGCATTTCGAAATTAACTCATGCCAAACCTTGTAATGAGGTGGGACGCGTGAAAACATAAAAACAACAGACGATTTTCTACCTTACCGCTAAAGATATAAATGCTGATTTTAATTTATTGTTTTATATAGGTAAGTCGGTATTGCTTTATACAGAAAAAGGCCATTTTGGTGTATCCGTGCGCTGTTCGAAGCGTACACTCGGTTTGTTTGTTCAACTGAGATGGCGAGCGGAGACGAAAAAACGCCGAAACCGGCTCGACGGACGATTTCGAAAATATTTCTTATAATACAACGAGTAGTGACTGCAGAAACACGTTAAATAAAATTTTATATTTTTCCGATATATTTACAGTAATATTTAAATTTTTTTTCAGACCCAAATATTGTTCAATGCGATCTCCCGCCGTGAGTCGAGAATCTCACAATCTTACAGAATACCACCCGTTCCAACTTCTACTCCGAACTGGGCCGTTAGCTGACTGAAGGCTTGAGCGGAGGCTGAATCCTTCTAATCCTCGAAGCCCATTTATCCACTTAACATGGACAATGCACTTGCAAATCATATAGTGTTACCGGTGTGATGGACGGCGCTGATTGCTAACCAATATGTGATCCAGATGCTCATTTGTCGCCGAATCACATTCAAATAAACACCACGCTTGGTGAATATCTGTTTTTTATTTGCTGCAGCCAAACGTGGCTCTGTTCGGCTGTTAACTTACCCGGTGGTAAGTGATGATGTAGCCTACGAAAGAAAGAAAAAGACAACTTCATTCAATTCAATTCAAAGACAAATTCACTCGGGCCTTGAAGACACTCAGGAAATTGCTGACTTTGGCCTTTGGAATAATTGCACTTATTAACAGTTCCGATGAAAACAATAGAGGCGAAATGCTTCGTTCCTGGAGGCGAAATACTTATAATATAATGAAAATACTTAGGTAATACAAAGTCTTCCTTTCTCTTTTGATCCGTTCCGTTCGTTAACTATTAAGTTACAATCGTATGACTAACAGAACGATTCAAGAAAACAATATTTAAAATTTCCAACCTCCTTCGTTGCTATCTGTACATATCTAAGATGGCGGCGGATGCATCGGCGCGGAACCGCCGACTGGCAACAGACATACCCATTCGGCATTCGGTTATATACCTAATAACATACATAATATTATGTAGGTATGTATTTGTGAAGAAGTACTTTTGTGAGGCAAAACTGAACCGCTAAAAATGGAATTTCTTGTTTGAGTTTCCAGAAGGAAATACAGCCTTGAAGTCTTGAATGAATAGGCTTCTATCTAATTTTTTTTTATGTTAAAGACCGGCAAACGAACTGACGTATTACCTGATGGTAAGCAATCAGAGGAGTTACGAGTGCGTTGCCGACCTCTTAGGGATTAGGGTTTTGGAGATTAAGGGATTCGGGAGGGATCGGGGGAGGGGAAGGATTGGGCCTCCGGTAATCTCACTCACACGGCGAAACACAACATTGTGGTTGTTTCACGCTGGTTTTCTGTGAGGCCGTGGTATCACTCCAGTCGAGCCGACCTATTCGTGCCGAAGTATGGCTCTCCCACAACAAAATTTCTCCTCTTCAGAATTTTCTCCTGTGCAGTTTGTTACTTTTACAAACATATAAATTCACATACAGAAACCACCCAGCGAAACAACAATTTGTGAATCACACAAAGTGTTGTACCGGGCGGGAATCGAGCTTGCGATACGTTGCACAGCAGCCAGTTGCCCAGCCACTGCACCAACCGTGCAATCAAAAGGTTGGCTATACATAGGTAGCCGCGCCCCATCATCCACATTATCGCATACCATCAGACGAGAAAGTAGTGAAATGATGACTTATTAAATCCTACTAATTTTATAAACGCAAAAGTTTGTAAGTATGGATGTATGTTTGTTACTTTTTCAGGTAAAAACTACTGAACGGATATTTGATACAGAGATAGACCTTATAGTCTGGGTTATACTTAACATAGATTTACTATTTACCCTGATACTACGGGTTTTTTTGTGAAGGGAAAATCATTAAATGACTTCTCCCGCCCAGGGCCGGGCGGGAGGAAGTGTCAAGCTCTTACTGACTAAAAACCCCCCTGTTCCTTCTTCTGCTCTTACCCCGTAACCCCGGCTGAACATCAGCCCTATAGGGCCCCGTCTGTGAAGCCGCTGGAAGAAACTAGTAGGGGTAGAAAAACACACATAGTGTATGTATAGGTAGATATACCAAGGATATTGTAGTTATAAATAAATTAATTTTTGATGTCAATAATATCACTGAAATTTTTTTTATATACATATGTACCTATATGTATATAAATGGGACTCATATTAAAATTTATTAAAGTCGAAGTTTTCCTTTTATGAGTGTGGGAGACCTATATTTCAGTATGTATGGGCTAGCAAAACCGACGCAATATCAGATCCTTACATAAAACAAACGCTTGTGTTATTTATCGCCGTTTATGTGCCACCAATCCCCAAATCACCCAAATCCCCAAAATCCCCAAATCCCCAAAGGACCGGCTAGCCACTTGAAACTCCTAAAGTGCTGGACGGCGCCGATTACTTGCAATTAGGTGATCCGTCTGCACATCCCATAATATAAAAAATACATAATATCTATCTAAGATATAGGATAATTCCCAATATTTCCCCTAACAATCTAACACCGACTGATACGCCCGCGTCTCCCTTTCCCGAGATAACCGTGTTTGCACGTCGGTTCCGGGATGTCGCTGTCCTTATCTAATGAGGACTGATAAGAACCTACCACCTCAACTGCAACGACATATCTTATAGTTAGTTTCCTTATAAATTATATTGAGGTCTGTGATAAAGAAGAAGACGTTGCATGCATTTGTAGGGTTTTTTAAGAGGAAGAAAAATATCAGATTTTTTTTTATGTTATAGACCGTCAAACGAACTGACGGATTACCTGATGGTAAGCAATCAGCGCCGCCTATGGACACCCTTAACGGAGGAGTTACGAGTGCGTTGCCGACCTTTTAGGGATTAGGGATTTGGAGATTTAGGGATTGAGGAGGGATTGGGGGAGGGGAAGGATTGGGCCTCCAGTTGAATTCTCTCATCGTAAGCGGGCTCAGTCCCTCTTGTGTTAGATTCCTACTTACTATCTCGTGCTGCAGGCTTAAGCTGTTACCTTATTGCACTTGATCAGTAACCTCGGCTGAATATCGACCCGGTTTGGCCCCATCTGTTATGGTCTATTGGCTCTTTGAGGCACGCGCTGAACGGTACTCGCGGTACGCTGGGGTCTGGTTCTTCAATCTCGCGCTCACATACCGTGGTTGGCAATCGCTGCTCGATCCCTGATGCTTGGAGTGTTACTTACTGCGGCGTGAGGAGGTGACTTTCCACAAGGATGTTCAAACAACACAAATTGTACCGGGTCTGGATTTGATGTGTAGGTATGTGAAATTGTATGCTTGTAAACGCCCCCATGTCATAGGAGAACTTTTGTAATGGTAAAGGAGGTTTTTTTATGTAAAAACAAGGAATGGTGTTAATACTTTGAGTTGACTCATAGGTACTGTTATTTTTATTTAATTTATCTAGGTTATTTTGTTCATGACTAAAGAAAATTCACATGTACATACATACATACATAATATATTTATTTATAACTTCAACAAAATAGAATAAATAATAGAAAAATAGACGAGACCAAGTCGTCTAAATGTAACCTTAAATTAAATTACAATTACATTTATGAAAATCTAGAATATCTATTTTACATTAAATTACATGCATCAATGAGATTATATTTTGCAATTACCTTAGTTATAAAACTTACAATTTTTAAGATACAATAAGAAATTTACAATGTTATGCTAAATATCATAATTTACACAGAAAAAATAAAATTTATTCGACAAAATTATTATTTTTATTAAAATAAGAATATATGTTATGTTGGATGTAAAAATACTGAATTATCCTACTTATTTTTATTACTCTTTTACATAAAAAATACTGAACGGAACAACATTTTTGTATATAAAGTTACTAAAGTATTATCTAAAAATTTTTTTTTTTTACTCAAGCCCATACAAAGTAAGTAATTAATAACAATCACATGATTCATTATATTACATCATCATTCTTACTTATTCGTAAAATTAACAGAGCCCGATAAAAAGGAAAATAGCCAAAGTAACTAAGTAATACCTAATTAAGAAAACAAAACTCGAATCTTGATAATTTAATAATGTAACTTCGAACAATTGAATAAAAAAAGGTCGAAGTTTGAATAAACATAGCGAGGGCTCTCCATTAAACGGACATCGGGATAAATTTAAAGAAAAAATTTCAACAAATTACCGATAGACGAGGCAATCTTAAATAAAGGAGATTTTTTTTTAAATTCCACCTTAATTGTTGAGTGAAGCGCTTTCTGCTAGAGTGAGACACGAGGTTGCATTACAGTTTTCTTTCAAAATATAAGAAAAAAAACAATTTTTGTAAACGTGTTTCTGAGTTAGTTTAGACAACACTGACAAACGGTGACAAAAAATAATACGAGAAAATTTAGACTTATGTGTTGGCCCGAAGGTAGGGCCCGCTTCTCATGCAAAAGGAGGCTTCGGAACCTGGCGAGTACCAATGCGACCTTTTCTGTGTCATAATATATTTTTACTTTTTAGGTTCATAGGGGCACCCCAGACCACACAACCACAAATGAAGGTCAACATCGTGAGGATACCTGGATTTACAGTTTAAAATAATTATAAGTGATGATTAATGTTCAAACCTTCTCGGTGTGAGAAGAGGCCTTTGCTTAGCAATTTTGCATGATGATGAATAATGAAATAACCTCTCCAGTAATGGTGCGATTGGAACAATAAGTGTTATTTTCCAATGATTTTGCGAAATAATATACCTACATAACAATAACATTACGTTTGCGATTATTTCGCACTCTAGCTATCAAACAATGTGTTAATCAAAGTAACAGACAGTTTTGAAAAAAAATTTAATATAAAGTTTGTCTTTGATTACAGTTAAAAATAGAACACCTCATTACTTACAATACATATTCAAATGTGCTTACACAAACACAGATGCAGAATGGAATGCTCATTCAGTATTAATATTTTTAAACTGATTATTATTACAATTATATCTATTCCTAGCTACTCCAACCGGCTTCATAGTTTAGTATCAACATTGCACATATTTATACTTTGTAGGTCTGAAGCAGTGAAATATCGCAGATTAACTCTTTTAGACTTCTTTATTAAATTTAAATTACACCGAGACGTCTTATTCGTTTTACAGTTGTCGCCATCTTGCTTTTCTCCCTCTATCCTTCCTCTCTCTCACACACATACGTCGTCTCGCTCATGTGTCACTCATGCTTAATATTCTAGAATCCTACAACTTTGTTCACTATTTAAGGAACCCTTTTGGAAGGAACCTTCCTCGTCAATCACTGTATCCGTTAGTACAACCGCATCAAAATCCGTTGAGCTGTTTTATAGATTTAAAGCATACACAAAGTTGGCAATGGGAATTTATATTTTTTATGTTGCAGGTGTAAATGGACGACGCTGATTATTTATCTCCAGGTGATTTATCAGTTCGTCTGCAGACCTTTCCTAATAAAATATGGTATGGGAAAGTAAACTTGTATACCCTAATTACAAAACTAGATTTATCTTTAGTCTAGATTCAAACCTAAGGCCCAATCCTTCCCCTTCCTCAAGCCCTTCCCAATCCCGAAATCTCCAAATCTCTAATCCCCAAAAGGTCGGCAACGCACTCCTCTGTTGTTGCAGGTGTCCATGGGCGGCGCTGATTGTTTACCATTAGGTAATCCGTCTGCTCTTTTGCTGAGCCATAACATAAAAAATATTTAGAATCTGATTTAGAATTTTGAGTCCTTTTCTCACCTACCTTCAATTTGAAATACAAAAACTGAGTCAATGGTTTACACCTAGATTTAGTCTATAATACCTTGGTTTTTAATAAAGTCGTTAAAGTTTTACTGGCTCACTCTTAAATAGTATTGTCCAAGTACCGTTGTGATTAGTCCCTGGCGATTTCTTCCAGTCAATTGAACTTATGAAAAGTGCTCAGCGACGCGACTTTGTCGTGTTTCAATCGTCGTCCGTCGGTCGCCGTCGGATAATGACTGTTTGATCTCATTTTTGCAACGAATTTGTCGTACGATTTTACTTAAGACTAATCAAGAGAGACTAAACAGCAACGATGTTTTTGTTGAGCGTTCATTTTTATTGATTGTGTTCAAAATGTGAATGGTATGTCTAGTTAAACTGATTATCAGTATTTTAACTGGCTGTGGTTGGATGAGAAGAGCTGAACATCGATCTTAGTGGCGTACAAGGCCTATATCCAGCAGTGGACGATATCAGGCAAGTCAAGTCAAGTCAAAGTCAAAATCATTACCATTGACCCCCGTAACACCAAAGGAGTTACGAGTGCGTTGCCTGCCTTTTGGGAATAAGGGTTTCGGATATTTTGTGAATGGATGGATGGGAGGGGGAGGGTTTGGGCCTCCGGTAACCTCACTTACACGGCGAAACACAACAGGTGTGGTTATTTCTGCCGGTTGATTGGATCCATGGAAGGAAGGAAGCATGGCTCCACGCCAGTTTTCTGCTGGTTGATTGGATCCATGGAAGGAAGGAAGCACTAAGCTCTCCCACACTAATCGGGAATCATTGGACATCAAAAATACTAAGCAATCTTCAATAATTGCTTATCCGTACTTAGATATAAATAATGGAAATAAAAATGGCGTTATAATAAAAAGTAGCTAATAAAATAATACGGGCAAGTTAAGCTGGAACAGTCTTGAACAATAATGAGCCAACAAAGCGAGTTAGCTTAGCGACGTCTACCAGCGCGCTGGGCTTACATGACGGTCGAATTAATCTGCAGAAATTGTAAAATAAAAAAGGAGGAGTAATTTTTTTGATAACTAAGTTGCATATACAGTGTAATTTCTAATTATAAAATCTACTTTTAGTGACTACAAAGATAAAACATCTGGTTATGTTTGAAAGACCACAAACATGGTCAGTTTTCTCCTTCATAGTTCATACTTGTGTAGACTATTAAAGAGATTGAATATTAAATTTGTTTCTGCATTTATTCTCAGAATAGTTACAAACAGATTTTTTGATATGTGTGATTCTTTCTAGCCTATTTACCAAAAAAAAATATTATTTCATCGAAAAACCTATTCATATTAATTTATTTAAATCCCTTTCCACATTTCGCTTAACATAATTGAAAGTTGTTCCATGTAAACTCTTCTTAACAGGCGTATCTCTGATAATTATAGAATCAAGCTCAAAATTTAAATTTTATAGGTACATACAAATCTTTCGACATTTAGAATTTTTTGTCGCAGCTTTACAGCTGAAAATAAACAAAAAACCCGATAAATAACCATAATATATTATTGTGGTTGTACTACAGATAAAAGTGCTTGGACACTTATTCATATTCGCAAAAGCGGAGAAACCTAAAACAAAAGCGATGACATGCTGACTTTATTTAGATCTAAATTAAAATTACCACAATAATACATTCGACGAGTTAAAAACTTTTTTTTATTGTCACAGGACGGCAAACACGCCAACGGACTACCTGATGGTAAGTAATCAGCGCCGCCCATGGGCACCGGGGCAACCACGGAGGAGCTACGAGTGCGTTGCCGACCTATTGAGCTTTGGTGATTTTGGGATTGGGGAGGGATTGAGAAGGGCAACAGTTTAAAAAACCCAAAAAACTAAACAATATTGTTTCTATTATAACTTTCGTGAACAATTCGAAATTATTTATTATGTTTTCGGCTTACTCATGTAATAATTTGACGACATACTTACTCGACTAATTTCAAGTCATGCTAGAGGCCCATATTCATGAGCAGCATTCCGCGTCGCACTGCCATTGTCGAAATTATAATAATTAACAATATATTTTGTTTGGCGCCTATGCTATAGAAAAAAATCACTACCAATTAACACACAGCAAACAATTATGCAATAAAACCTTTTTTTACCTACATAAAACAAACGTTATACATACACACATACATTAATATATATAGTAGAAAACAATAGAGTTGTGAATACACCGGCCACGCTACGGATATCAGGTTGGCAAATAAATAGGAGAGTATTGCGTCCCACCGGCAGATGGCAACACCGTCACGTTTCGCTGTAATAAAAATAAATATAGGGCTCGATACGTGATCCTAATGCGTGGGATTCAGGTGATATTTAGCGAATGTTTTTGTATTGAGAAATAATATTGAAAAAGGCGAATAAGAGATAGATAATATAATTAAATCATATTTCTAATTGCTTAGTATTGCAGTCTTAATGTACATCTTGGAGCTTGCGGGTTAAGAGCAATGAGTCACCGCGGCCTCCGCCCAGAGCAGGAGAAGGAACGGGGGGTTTTTAGTCAGTAAGAGCCTGACCCTGGCCGGGAAAAGTCATTTGATGATTTGCCCCTGACAAAAAAAGGTCAACATCTTGGAACTTGTCCGTGATTAGTACCTTGTTTTACTTAGTAGTATGAAATCCTTAAATTTTCAGTTCATACAAGCTTCATCGGGTTTGTAAGTACCTATTGTTTATTTTATTTTTTTCATATAAGTAGTTATATAAGTCTGTTTTGCAAGTAAGGGTAGATTTGGAATGAAGTATGCGGTCCTCCGGTTTAGTTCATATGCTAGGCTATTAATTTATTTTAATATATTTTGTGATTCTGTCGTAATGTGATAACTATTCAATTTTGTCTGGACTACAATTTTGTTAAGGTTTGAAGAGACCATAGCAACTTAATTGTTGTTTTTATACAAAAAAATTGTGTGATTGTAGTTTTTTTCCTTTTTGTCGATCTAATTATCATTATATTAGATTTCTTTTTTGTGTAAACTCTAACCCCTTTATTACAAAGCAAGATTTATCTTTAGTCTAAGTTGTACCATTGAGTAAGGTTTTCAACTTTGAATCTTATTCTCACACACCTTTAATTCGAAATACAAAAACTGGCTCAACTAGAATAGCCTTTATCTCAGTTTTAATTAAATGGTATTCGACTCTATTACTATTATAACGCATGATTTAATTTCCTCTAAATAAAAAAGCAGAGCTATATCTAATATTCTGCTATTTACATAAATATTCCAAAATTAAATAAATAAATAAACATAGATTATGTTGTGCAAATATACTCTCAAGGTAGAGGATATAAGATTTTAATTCCATCAACAATCCCTTTATTCTAGATTCGGCTTTGGCAGGCGAGATAGGCAGCTGACTCCACCGAGGCACTGAGTCGGCAACACGCACGCCGGGTATTGACTGAGCCGATTGCGCATGCCTACTAACCAACGAGTTTAGACCAGATATAAGGTTCCTAGATGTGGTACGTTAGTGAGGAAAGGATAAAGAATTTTCAAGGTAGCTGTAGTGGCAAACAAGTATGTGGATTACATAGACATGTAACACCAGAGGAGTTTTTTTGTCTTTTGGGGATTAGGGTGTCAAAGATTTAGGGATTGGGGAGAGGGAAGAGCGATTGGGCTTAACTCCTCGCTCACACGGCGAAACAAAACGCTGTGGTTGTTTCATGCCGGTTTTCTGTGAGTAGGGTCGTGCCAACTCATTTTTTGGCATAGAGCAGCAAACCATTAGACGGCTTGCCTGGTGGTAAATGGATATTCGCAATACTGGAGGATAGTTTGACTGCTCGGTTGATGTTGTGGCTGGGCTACTGGCTGCCGTGCAACGTGTGCAGCTCTTTATGTGATCCACAAATTGTTGTGCCGGGTCTGGGTGTCATGTGTATGTGAAATTGTATGTGAAAAACCTAATGTGGGGCAAGGTTTTTTTTTAAAATAAATAAGTTAATTCAAATGGGACATCTTTTCACATTTTTTTTTTAGTTTTATATTATATCCACAATACGTAAATGTTCTTGCTTTATTAAAAACTCTTTAGGATAACAAAAGCAAAGCTTACAAGAGTAGCAACGTACCGAAGCTCTTCTAGAATCTATATATCCTTGTTCTTCGTTCGGCACAATACGATACTAAACTAGGTTAAAATATAAATGTAAACTCCAAATAACAATATGTATTCCAAATACTGACTTTTGCATAGATACCTCCCGGAGTTACCTTTAAATAATTGTTGTAGGTGTTCATGTACATGAAAAAACAAGAGCAGAAAGTATTGGCTGCAATAATATAGGTACTAGCTTTACGGGGGGGGGGGGGGGGGGGGGGTTATGGAATAGGAGGCAAACGAGCAGACGGATCACCTGATGGTAAGCGATCAGCGCCGCCCATGGACACCTGCAACACCAGAGGAGTCACAGGTGCGTTGCCGGCCTTTTCAGAAGGAGTACGCTCGTTCCTTGAAGGTTTGAAAGTCGTATCGGTTCGGGAATACCGCCGCCGGAAGACCATTCCAAAGCTTTGCTGGTATCTCAATAAAAATCAAACCTATGATAGATATATGAGGTGATTTAAGGCATCATCTATCGACATACCAAAACTTTAACCATATCCATTCAGCATTTTTGCGTAAAAGAATAATAAACATACTTACATCCATACATTCTCACAACACTTTACATTTTTTTTTTTTGAGTGGGTGACGTCCTTAAATTACTTATCTCGCCTAGGATAAGGTAAAAGGGAGTGTCAGACTCTTACTGACTTAAATACAACCCGTTTCTTCTCTTCTAGACCGAGGCTGCGGTATCTTATTACGCTTACTCCGCAACCCCTAAGGCAAGCTAAATAAATAGGTACTGCATATTTCTGATTGGAATCTCTTTCTACAGTCTTTCGAAAAGAGAAATGTAAGCGATACAAGAAAATATGTGAAATAAAATTAAACAAAAAAAAAATTGAAAGTGTAGTAGACTTGTAAAGTACCTAATAGTTAAAAAGCTCGAGTAGTAGTGAAATGATCCTAATTCCTCCCTATACCACTCAAAAAAGGTGGCATCATCAAAAAAAGTTTTGTTCTATGCACCTATCTAATTAAAAAATAAATATTATATTAAAAATATCTATAAGATAAATGAACAGAAAAAACTTAATAACCAATGTATACCATTTTTATTTAACTTGGACAAAAATCACTTATTATTTAAAGACGTTTAAAAGTTATGAATCTTATCTATTATAAATGCAAATGCTTTTGACTACACAGCAAAATACAGCCATTTTCCACACAGATCATCAGCTAAAGTAATTATTTAACAAACAGAAAACCGTTACAGCAGCATTTTAAAACAACACCGGCGCCCAAAAAAACGAAACAATACATAAATCAAAATGAAGAACAATCCATTAACTGGATCTACAATAAAAAAGAAAACAGCTCGCGTTCTGATTGGCTGGCGGGTTGGCGGGAGAATGTGATTGGTCGGCGCGCAGCCGCGGTGCGTTCCGAAACTTGATACTTTTTAATAATGGCTCTGTGGATAATGCGATCGGCTTTTATATTACATGGAGGTATTTTATTACCAAAATGCGGTCTTGAGTGGCCGAGTCGCGGTGAGAAAGGGGCCGACCGCCAGTTCTTGTTGCGCCACGATTAGGAAGGATAATGTCGAGATTTGGAATTGTTATTATTGTTTTGGTATATTGGCCAGCTTAATGTAATTTGGATATCGAATAAATACCTACTTTAACAATGGCTATTAATAATTACTGTACAACAATAATGTGTTTATAAAATTAAGGCAATAAAAATAAGCAGTTATTAGACAAATAGTTCGGCTAAACAAAATTAACACAGACAATAAACTGTCGATTTTCGGGTAAATCGTCGATTCCGAGGACAGTCGAAAGTAAAATTTGGGCATTCGGAAAATTAAGAACTTCTTAATGTAAGACGCAGCCAACCCGTTAAATCAGCCATTAAACGGACTGAATTTGATAGAAAGGATTAATTGATTGATTGAAAGGTAAAGGATCGAACGAAAAACGTCTGTGTAAGATATACTGAATTAAAACGAACCAAATGAACACAGACACTAAACCCAAGTCTAGAACGTGATAGGAGAACTTGTAAAACATTTTTATAGTTAAATCATTGCCGATAACAATGTACAAACATTACAAATCGGCTGCAATCAAGCTTTAATAGATAGAACAAAAAAAATCATGAACACAATCTAGAGGGCCGAGACTAATCACAGTGCAAGCACTGTAAAGCGTTATCAAACAAGTTATTGCTCAAATACGCAAGATACACTCGAGCCTCTCTCATTGATGGCCCTGTGTAAACAAATATATCGACTATTCGATAAGGGGTACGACGCGAATCGATACTGACCCGATACCGCGACGATCGGCAAATAACGTATTTGATAAAAACTGAACGCACCTCTCTGGCTGCATTCTTATTTTGAATTTTCAATGACATTCCGGACGGCCAGGACGATTGAACTTTATAATGTGACATTTGTGTCCTTATTCCTCATTGGGGATTTTATTGGCGCGAAATATAAGTAAGCTGTGTACATAGATAAGAAATATTCCAGTTAATACTGACAAAGCTTGCTGTACATGGGTACAGATTAACTTAGTATCTCTCTGCAATTTTTGTTGTTGCTATTCAACTAGTGTATTTGAAAACTAGCGTTAACTTCAAACATTAATTTAAATAAATAAGTAAAGTCAATTACTTTATAAGTTATATTATAAAAATTAAATTTTATTTTCGCATTCCTAACCCACTGACATCATAGTAAACAATCATATTTTTGTCAATAACTAATCAATAAATAAACATGTTACAAAATGACGCCACATTACGCCGCCATGACACCAGAAAAGGCGCGAAAATCTTACTGAATGAGTGTTCTAAATACAAATTTGTACGCACTAACAAATTTTTATCGATGTTTGTTCATTTTATCGATTCAAATGTCTAACCGTCGATCGAGCGTTGTTATGATTCGCGAAATTTTGTAAAATCGATTCTAATCGGTAAAGCAAATATTGATGTTCTAGCATTGAGTTGTTACGAACCGAATTGATGATTAGTGATAAGGAATTTTATCTACGACAGGAAATAATTTTGCGAATGAATGTTTTAGTTTGTGGGTATTTCGAAGAATTTATTATTTTATTTCAAACGGTTTTAATAATATTATGACTTACACTCTCAAAGTGATTGACAGAGATGTTCATTAGACTCATTCAGTAATCATCAGCCTTACATTGGTACTTACCACTAATAATATTATCTGTAGAAAAACAATTTGTTTTTTTTTTCGCATCAAATCGTCCGATTTTATATTTGTCAGTAAAAGTTACTTTTAAAAATTAAGAGTTTCTAAAAAATTCAATTTATTCTATTTTTAATATTTTGGTAAATAAGTACTAGCTAGATATGCCAATTTGCCATTTTATCATGATTAAACATAACGATAAAAGTGCTGGCAAAATATCTATACTTTTATTAGAAACTGGCTTTGCCCTCGACTCCGTTCGGGTGGAATACTGACTTCCTGCAGATTTTTGGTAAAAAAAACTATCCTATGTCCTTTCTCGAGTTCCAAACTATGTCTGTACCAAATTTCACAGAAATCTGTTCAGTAGTTTAGGCGTGAAGAAAAGACATACAGACAGACAGAGTTACTTTCGCATTTATAATATTAGTTTGGAAGTTTGGATTATCTACTATCTATAGGTACGCAGTGATTATAGATTTTATAATTATAGTATTAGGTACGTACTTATAGTAAAATAGGTACTCCAAAAAGTTTCTATACCTTTGCAACAATGTCCCTTGAAAAGTAAACGAATCTTATCTATGTTTTATATAGGTAAACAAAATATATGTAAGTAGGTACCTACCTATACCTATTTACTACTTGTATAAGAAAAGTTTACTGTCTATTTTTAGACGCCTCGACCTCAGTGATACTACGGCCTAACAAAAAACCAACGTGAAGCAACGCTAGCGTTGTGTTTCTATATGAGAGTGGGGTTACCACAGATCCTATCCTTTTGCTCTATCTCAGTTCCCCAATCCCGAAAGGCCGACAAAGCAATAGAAACTTCTATCTATAAAGTTGCGAGTGTCAATGGACGATGCCTACGATCAGGTGCTCCGTCAAATCGATTACGTCATCATCACCATCAGCAGCAGCATTTTTCCGTCCAGTGCTGGACATAGACCTCCCCAATGGCACGTCAATGAGCTTGATGTTCAGCTCTTCAAACCAATATCCCCACCAACTGCCTGTCACCCTACGAATATCCCTCTGCCGCGCCAAAGCGCCGCAACTGGCGACACTACGGGCGTCGGGGATCGAGGGACGATCTCCGGCCACCATAAGCACGGGTCTGTGGTCGGCGAGTAAGGGCAGCTCGCCGCCCGACCAGAACCAGGCCCGAGCGTACGGCGCGTAGCATTCCGCGCACGCCTTAAAGAGCCAATTCATGTTCATGTTCAGCCGGGTTTGCGGGGTAACCGCACTGAGGTACCGCGACCTCGGCCCAGAGCAGGAGAAGGAACAGGGGGGTTTTTAGTCAGTAAGAGTCTGACACTACCTCCCGCCCGGCCCTGGGCGGGAGAAGTCATTTGATGATTTTCGCCACACAAAAAAAAAACCCTACGAATATCGTCTGGCCACCTAGCTGGAGGGCGCCCTACTTTACGTTTAGGCGAGGTCTCCACACCAGAACACGTCTAAATATGACCTTTTCACGGACCTCAAAGATCATCGATTCATCGACAAATATGACTTGCCCACTTTAGTTTGCTAATTGTTTGATGTCCATATCATATTAAAAATATATACCAAGTCCTCAACTTAATTTTGTATGCATTCGCAGTTGTCGATAAAGCCTAACATAAAAAAATGGTTGGTCTAAAGGACATCTATTTTAGTGCAGCAAAACTAAAATAACCTATTAATCGTCTTTTAACTGACATAAGTAGGTACAATTAATTGCGACAAAAGTCTCATTGTAATACTAGTTTTAAAAGAGTTTACGGAGCCTGCGCTTGTATTATTTGAACATTTTTTTTATTCACTCATTTACACTTTATATCAGGAGAAAATCAATTTTTCATAGTCATTTCATTATTTATTAAACTGAAGGAAGTGAAAATCATCCCTATTTTTTTTGTCTTCCAAATGATCTTCTGATTCATTTCGTTGGAAAATTCATTATCGTGTTCATATCCTTGAATTTTCATGATTTATGCTTACTGTATATATTTTCTTAGATGTTCTAACTACGTTTAAATGTCAGAAGGGCTTGATCCAAAAAACATGGAATTTTGGTTCAATTCATCACAGGTAACGACTTACAGATATATGTTTGAAAACCTATAAATCCTTGTAACTTCTACTCTATCAAATATGTAGTGTTTCATACACGAAGGTATTAATAAGTGTTTATTAGCGAGCATCCATTAAAACGCTTAGTCCGGGCGCCATGATGCAATAATTAGAGGCATCACAAAATGGCTGTCGGGTCAATGCTCCCGCGCCGATCAAGTTTGCTGTGTGCACTGCGAACAATTACGTGAATTTGAAAGGATTATAATACATTCTTGATGATATTTAGAAATCTTATAATATGATTAGGAATACTTAATTGTAATCTTGAAGATAAAGAAGATATGTCGTTATAAATTAGTACATTTTATATTGGATGTTTTTTATTGTTGGGCATTTGTAGGGACAGACAGACTGTAATAGGTTGTCCTTTTGTAGCTTAAAGATTTGGATTACATTTTTTTTTATTCTCAGTTTCTTTCCTGCTATTATGAGTTTATGAATCATGTCGCATTGGATCGAGAGTTCTGAATTGCATAAACCGCGTACAAGAAATTCGCCACGCGAATCATATTTTTGAAATTGCAACACCCTAGAACTCAAATCTAGGTAAACTGGGGGTACCTACTTTACTATGAACTAAAACCGGTAATGATAACTAAATACTTATTATGAAAAAAGGATTAATAAAAATCTATTAACTGATACAACCTTCAAACTTTCATTTGAAGATTGTACTCCATCTTACGACGCGCGCGAAAAGCGTTTGTGGCTCCTCCGTTGTTGGGGCTGTTTATGAGGGTGATACGTCAGATATTTTGCCTCCTATTCCATAAAAAATGGAACCAGAGTGGTCGTCAGCCGAGGCTGCGGGATAAACGCAATAAGGAACCGCAGTCTCGGCCTATAGCAGGAGAAAGAACAGGGCTTTTTAGTCAGTAAGAGTCTGACACTCTCTCTCGCTTCAACCTAGGCGAGAAAAGTTATTAGATGTTTTCCCCTCACAAAAAAGGGGTCGTAAAAAGACTGGTTATGCAATAATTCTGTGTTCTACATCTATCTAGGTATGTGTTAAGATATCCCTAAAGGGCTATCCTATATCTGATGGCCATGAATACGACTGGGTGTAACCATGAGTCAAGAAGTATCGATGTATTTCGTTATCAAGATTCCATGCGTGAAAAACACAAAATATTATGTTTTAACAATATTGGAAGTCGTATAACGTTTAAATAGTATAAGTAGTAGTTATTTCAATCCCAGGCCACTGATCATTAGTTGCTTAAGACCTTTATTGATGGTTTCCAACCATACGCTTGGCAGACTCTGTTAGAATAACAGCCTCTCCGGAGCTGACGGTGATTTTAAATTTCGAATGTTCAAATGTTGTTTTTGAGTTTGTTAGCGATACTAATGACAGTAAAAACAAAAAAAAAAATATTAAATTAACTAAAAATAGCGAGTTACGTGTTTAATATTAAGAAAAACTCTACTAGTTTCGAACCACATGACGCGCGGTGTGCGGACGCGGCGACGTCGCGCAGCCTACTGTCGGGTACTAGAACCCCTCTGTGGTTCGAAACTAGTAGAGCTTTTCTCAATATTATTCACGTGAGTAACCCACTATTTTTAGTTAATTTAGTATGTCTCACGATATTTATTAGAAAAACAAAAAAAATATTATTCTTTAGAATATCGGGAAAATGAATTGAGACGTACTTCAGACCAGGGACTTATGAATAGATAGAATTTATGTTTTAAAACCAAGACATTTATAACTCCGGCGTTATAAGGTACCGCGGCCTCGGCCTAAGGAAGGAGCAGGAGCAGGGAGGATTTTAGTCAGCAAGAATCTGACACTCCCTCTTGCACGACCGTCGTAATTTGATGCTTATCTATCTGCAAAACAAAGATATTTACAACTAAGAGAAAACTTAACAGATTTCCGCGTTTCTTGTGCCGGGAAGAATAAGTTGGTAACTTAAACATTAAGGGCAGATTTTTCAATTGTCTGATAAAAGTTACCTGGGGAATAAAATTCTTGCTGTCACTGTCTTATACAAACATTGTGACGAGACAGCATCATCATCATTCTATCTCTTTTGAATTATTGTTTCGAACAAAATAATTGCCCACCATCAAAATGGCCTATCGTCTTCAACCACCATTACCATAAAGAACTTTTAAATAACTTTTACAAAGAAAAGGGTTGATATCAAAAGTTTTGTTAAGCAATTCATCTTTCGTTGGACGTGGGACGTCGTTCGATATCTGGACGCGTCATAAATCATGAGTGGCCACGTCTCCCTAGATTGGAACTTGAAATTCAGTTGATATAGGGAAAATTTGATTTGTCACTTAATGCATTGGAATAATGACATTTGTGAAAATTTAAGAATTTGGGTCATGTTTTGAGGAGATAAAGAAGGTGCTCTTACTATTTATATTGTCTTTGTGCCGTGTATGTTTGTTTAGGAGTTTTTTCACCTAGGAAGGGGTAAACAGAGTTATGTAACATTAGTAATAATGGAAATTCAAACACCGTTTTTTAATGAATTTTTATATTTATACTTAAGAGTAAAAAATAAAACATGTATATGAGATATTTGTTTTTTATTAATAAATTAATTTTAAACACACACAAGAATACCGTTATCGACTTATGCGAAAAAGTTAGATACTTAAATGTTGCAGATAAAAAATACCAAAATTGCACTTTCAGTTACATAGCTTAAAATACATTTTTGCAAACCACATACAAAATCGATTCATTCAAACGCTAAATAAACCCTAAAACATCAACCGTTCAAATTGAAAACATTCTTTTTTTGAAGTAGGTGAAACATACCACACAGATTCAAAATACTTATCCACTTACTTTAATAAACGCCATTACCAAAATGGTTGCCGTGTCAGCCAATGTGGGCAATGGTGATCAGACGGGGCACTTTCTTGTGCCCGGACAGGTTGCCAGCGTCGACTGTATGGCGTCCCATGATGGATGGTGTTTACATGGCAAATAGTTTTCAATTTTACGAAGGCGTGTTCTGTTCTGTGCCGACCGGACGGGCCGGATGGATTTCGCTTAGAACAGTGTTGAGTTAAAATATTCTATCAGCACTTTAGGTGTGGGAGAGCCAAGCTTCGGCACGAATGGGTCAGACTGGAATGATGGCCACGGCTTCGCAGAAAAACGGCGTGAAACAACCACAGCGTTTTGTTTCGTCGTGTGAGTGAGGTTACCAGAGACGCAAACCTTTCCATAAATCTCTGAAATCCTAATCCTAAAAAGGCCAGCAACGCAATCGTAACTCCTTTGGTATTGCGGGTGTCTATGGACGGCGCTGATTGCTTACCACCAGGTAATCAGTCTACTCGTTTGACCAACTATACAATAAAAAAAACTTCTTCATCTTCGACGGTAACCCATAGAAAGGCATTGTTTGTTCAAGTGCACTACACTATAATATTCTAAAGGTAGCAGCTATGGTATGTGGACCGACAGACATACAGGAAATAGCTGAGTTTTTATTCATAGTGATGTAATTCTAAATATCATTTAGGTCGAGTGTATGAGAGCGATTCTTGTTAAGAGTTGAGTTTGTAATAATTATTTAGAATCTATTATTTTAATGGAGGCCTATGTTAGCAGTGGATGTCATGTGGTTTATACTTAATATCAATGACGTTATAAGTAAACTAAACAAAATTCGATTTTCAAAAACGACACACTGATACACACATGAACAATTCGTATGTTTAGACGTCAAAGTGAGATGGCATGATTCAATAATCGCGAGTGAAAAAGAGACAAATGTGACAAAGTGTGGCTAGTTAGCTACATTTTAATGTATCATTTGCTGAGCGCTTGTAACCTATCTACGCCTTTTTACTTATATGTAATATCATTGCCTAATATGATGATTATATTCAAAATTCTCAGTATTTTTTTCCCATTAGAGGCCTATTTAAACAAGAGACATTGAAACTCTTTTCGAACGAGTTAATTCATAAAGTAGAAACGTAGGCAACGTTCCGGTGTCTCTTCTGGTGCCGCAGGTGTCCATGGCCGGCGCCAAAAACTTACCATCGGGTAATCGACATGCTCGTTTGCCTCCTATTCTTTAAAAAAACATGTGTTTGACACTGACATTTAATAAATTATGTCAACGTTACATTTAATCCCATAGATACATAAATTTTTCTCTCAACTAGAATGACGTTTATCTAGAGCGCTTGTAGCCTAATATATCATATGAATCCTCCTTAGACCAATTAGAATCTAATTTGTCTAGTTAGGGTAGTAGTTAGGGTGCATATATAATCTATGTTAGATACACAAGAATGCGGTGGTTTTTAGTCAGTAAGAATTTGACACTCTCTCTTTCCTCACCCTGGACAGAACAAAATCATATGATACCTACAAATCCAGAGAAGCTTATTCTGTTAAATAACTAAAGACAATTTAAATAAGATGATGTCTTAATGGTACTTAGAATCTAGATATGAAACCTTTTTTGTGATTTTCTACAATCAGTCACAAGCTATAATCATATTTTTATTATAACTTTCGTGAGACATTCTAAATTAATTATTATATTTTCGACTTACTCATGTAATAATTTGACGAGATACTCGACTAGTTTCAATCCATGCTAGAGGCCAATATTCTAACTAGTCGAGTATCTCGTCAAATTATTACGTGAGTAAGCCGAAAACATAATAATTAAGCTATAATCATGTTTGTTCCTTGATGACTGACATGTGTAGAGAGATCATCAGCAGGAGATACCTTATATCCTTATCACCAAGAATTATGAAACTAAAGATGTTTTTAACAAAGCCTTCAATCGAAAATGAAAGTTACATGTATCACACTTCTGCCGACCACTATACGCATATAAGCGTGATGTTACGATGTCAAAGGCATTGACAAGTGGACATGTGACGTCACAAGTAGAGTTACGAAATGTTACGCTCACAACTAAGTGTGTATCCATGATGTAACTCTTGGTAAAGAAATACAAACTTAATCGTGCAGTTGATAGAAATTATTTTTAAGTGTGTAAGGGCCATGATTCGGCACAAATTGGCAGGCTCCAACCGGAGTTATATGAAACCGGCGTGGAATAACGCTTGCGTTGCCTTTAGCCGTACCAAGTACCATCCCCCGCCCCCCCCTCTTCCATCCTTAAACTGTCATCACCTTTAAATTTCACCAACACACCATCAGTCCTCAACAGTCTAAGCAGACTGTTGAGGACTGATGGTAAGCAATCGTCATCGTCCATGAAGACCATCATCAGAGGACAGTGTGTTGGTGAAATTTAAAGGTGATGACAGTTTAAGGATGGAAGAGGGGGGGGCGGGGGATGGTACTTGGTACGGCTAAAGGCAACGCAAGCGTTAGGTCTTCATGGACGATGCCGATTGCTTACCATCAGTCCTCAACAGTCTGCTTGTTTGCTACCCTATCCTATCCCCTAAAAATAGTATGGAGTCTATTTGTAATTTATATTGTGTTATTATAAATATTTAATACATTTTTTATAGTTTATTTATTAAGTCATATTTACACTATGGGTTTGTCAAATTACTTTGTAATAGGTCTCAAAAAAGATAAACATTGCAGATGTTTTAGAAGATTCTGTACAGACAAACTTTGATTTTATATCGAAACTAAATCAACTTAGAATTAAAACAAAAACCTCAACCGCTAGTCAGATTTCCAAAATTCCTTCACTGATAGATAGCTGTTTCTGAGGGCTATATATACATAGGCTATAAAACACCACCCTACGACTATTAGGAACCGAGCAGCGGGTGAAACCGCGCGGCAAAAGTGTTCAATACTTTAATGAGAACCTATCAATATTTTGTTCAACCGCAAACATAACTTTGTTTAATACAAGTGACAGATTCGTGTATGTGTGCAAACAAGTATTTGATACAAGATGTGTGTAACTACTGTCTGTCTGTCATTGATACGATGATCGTATCTTTAACTGATCAGTTTTTGTTTAAAAATGCTACTGGTATCTAATTGTATGTTAGTTTACAATGACTTTAAAACCTGTTAAAGCAGAGATATTCTTTGATTTTTATAAAAGGAGCGAGATCACGTTTGACGGAACGGTTGGTGCGGTGGCTGGGCAACTGGCTGCCGTGCAACGTGCCGCGGGTTCGATTCCCGCACGGAACAACACTGTGTGATCCACAAATTGTTGTTACGGGTCTGGATGTCATGTGTATGTGACATTGTATGTTTGTAAACGCACCCACAACACAGGAGAAAATCCTAAAGTGGGGCAACGTTTTTTTAAAAGAGAGAAAAAAAAAGAAAACGTTGTGGTTGGAACTATAACTTGGAATTTGGGTACAATACAGTTACGGTAATGGACCAAATCATTGTATAATATTATCACAGATCAACACAAACGTTATTTTACGCCTTGTCAATAATCAGTTACCTCACCTAAGCCTATATAAACCTTTCCACCCCACCTCCAAATACAAAAAGGCACCGCAACGTCAAGTGCGTTGCGAACTTTGCAATAACTAGACAAATGAGTAAGCACTTAAAAATATTCATGAAGAAACCGAATCATCAACCACAAGATTATATTTTTCTAACCAGGTGAAGTAACGCGTTATCATTCTCCTTTAAAGCTGATAACGGTCCGAGCTTTCATGATTATCAGAGACAAATTAATGCGATGACGTCACATTCTCGTGATAACAGATAAAAACTCCTTGGAATATAACCTACGTTGAATAGGCATGGAATATTCCAGGGATGTAATGGAATTAAAAAAAATGTACTGAAAAGGAATTCAAATATATCGGTTACAGATATCCAGTTACTTTGTATATTAGGTATATTAGTTTCAGACATTTTTTATGAAAATGGTAATTTATGCCTTCTGGGAATCATATACATATATATAAGAAGACTTCTATCACCAGCACTGCTGAACAAAGGGCTCAAAATATTAGTGTTCAAACCTTCTCCATGTAAGAAGTTACACGGAGAAGGTTGGAGCATAGCAGACCGGCGATTTCAAAGTTATAATTCCATGATTCCTCTCGATAATAACCTTAGACGTAACGCAGAAATAACTCGTTTTTTTTGTGAGGGGAAAATCATCAAATGACTTTTCCCGCCCAGGGCACGCCGGGAGGGAGTGTCAGACTCTTACTGACTAAAAACCCCCCTGTTTCTTCTCTTGCTCTGTGCCGAGGTCGCGGTGCCTCATTGCGCTTACCCCGCAACCCCGGCAACTCGGTAAAGTTACATTAGCACTTGCTAGATTCCTTGAACCTTCAAGCGTCGGAACGCTCAGTCTCCGGCCCACCACGACATTTTCATCATCAGGAAAGATAATATGACAAGACAAGATAAGTATGACAAAACATAAACTAGGCCTATCTTAATAAGAACTGGCAATCGATCCGCTAAGATGTCAAAAAAACTAGCTACTCTCGCGCGGTTTTCTCTCGCTCCCCGGCTCCATTTGACCGTAGCGTGATATTTTATAGCACTCAAGAACATAGTAGCTATCTATCAGTGAAAGAATTTTGAATATCCGACCAGCAGTTACAAATATCGCCTCCTTTTTTTGGTTAACGGGGGGAAATCTTCAAAAGGCTCCTAGCTTTTGGGGGAAAAGACTAGTGGAGTAGGAGTGTGGGATTCATACCACTAGAACCTCCCCGGAAGCCACCTTCAACACCTATAAGGGAGACCGGGACATCTTGATAGACAAACTCCTGAGTTCCATGGGTGCAACGCCTGTAATGGCTCATCTCTATCGAGAGGTATGTGACCTCTTTAAGCCTCACAAACGGGGGACCCTGCATACAAACTTACATAATACATTACTACATTTAACTCTTTATAATTATTAGTATAGAAAAAGTTTTAAGTGTGGGAGAGCCATGCTTCAGCACGAATGGGTCAGCTCGACCGCAGTGAACCATGGCCTCCCAAACAACCGGCGTGAAACAACCACAGCGTTGTGTTTCGCCGTGTGAGTGAGGTTACCGGGGGCCCAATCCTGCCCCTCCCTCAAACCCTTCTCAATCCCTAAATCTCCAAATCCCTCATCCCTAAAAGGTCGGCAACGCACTCGTAACTCCTCCGTTGCGGGTGTCCATGGGCGGCGCTGATTGCTTACCATCAGGTAATCCGTCTGCTCGTTTGCCGACCTATTATCTACATAAAAAAGTGCCTCATTCAAAAAACGAAATTCATCTAAGAATCTGTATAACCACAAACCTCTAAGCTCAGGTTTTTGAAATAACAAAATATAAACTGGTTTTCCTACTCTTCTAAGAATTATGAACAAGCGCTTAGCAAAAAACAGTCTATGGGATATTTCCTAGAACTGGCCTAGTGCTAAAAGTTAGTGCTCGAATATTTTTGAGTTCCTAGACCTTATGGTTAGAGGTGTGAGTTAGCATATTCCCCATTAAAAAAAAATATTTTATGTACTTATTATCGTAGTATATTAAAGGAATATTAGCATGTTTCAAAGTATTAGAGTGTGCTCTACTATGTTCATAAAAATATACCATAAATATCCTATATATGTCTTTGTTGTGAGGGGAAAGTCATCTAATGACTTCTCTCGCCCGGGGTTGGGCAGGAGGGAGTGTCAGACTCTAACTGGCTGAACCTCCCCTTCTCCTATCTTCTCCTGCTCTGGGCCGAGGCCACGCTGCCTCATTGTGCTTGTCCCGCAAACCTGGCTATCTTATTTATCTGACGTCAGATCGGAGTGGTATAGTTGTGTTTCCTCATCATTTTCTCAAGATAGGATCCTTTTGAGAGATTGGAAAAGTGACGAAGACTTCTTCTTTATTCTTATGCGCTTGGTACGCCTTGTCTTTTTGTGTCAATGTCAATTCCTAATTGAACTGAAATAATATCAGGCAGTGTTAATTGTCATGATTGATAGCTTTGTTATAAAATGTCTTTACTATGACTAAACTATAACTTATTATGGTGAGACAAATAGAATTATGAAGCATCACACACAAACCTGAGAGGTTTTAGCGATACTGAATAATAATAATAAGTTATCCTTCCTTGATACTAATATATGTACTTCGTTGTGGCAAAAACCCACCACTTTCACCCACCTACATAACACAAAAGAAAATTCACCGCCGTCAATGACATTTTCATTAAAAAAACAGGTTTACGTTTCCAAACTTTCGCTTTTAGACATCATAATCGAATGATAACAAAGCCAACTCGATAGCGAATCGATTACTTAATCATGATCGAGAATCGATAAATCAATAAATATGTTATAACTCAATTTGAAAGACAAACACAGTTAGATTGACAATGGTGACTTTTTAATGTTACTAAAAGCGTTGACACATATCACACGTTGACGTATTCCAATAAAAAATATAAAAAAAAACAAAACGAAACGAAACGAAAAAGAACTCAAGCGATTCAGTATAATACTTGACAAAAAACAAACTTGTAAATGTCATCGATGAACTCAAACTTTAAAATAATATAGAGCTTGTTTCTATTGGTATAAAGTTGTGTTTCCTAATTAGTTGTAATTTGGTGGTTGTAATGTTAAGTTGGTTTTTGAGTTTGATGACTTGTAAAGGTTTTTGAATGGTTATCAAGGCGCTGGGAGGTGGGTAGCGCAGTAGCTTGAGCCGTAACGAGATGAATGGAATGACAGACAAAATCAAAAGGTGGATAAATAAAATATATCGCCCACACACTGAGGGACGCGTGTCCATTCTGGTTTTCTTTTAGTTTTGTAGCGTTCATATATTCGGGAAGTAAGCATAGCCCTACATTCGGATTTTCTCCTGTGTCTTGGGCACGTTTACAAACATACAAATTCACTTACACAATCCACTCAGACCCGAAACAACATTTTATGGATGACACAAAGTGTTGTCCGTGCGGGAATCGAACTCACGATACGATGCACAGCAGTCAGTTAACCGTCCACTGCGTCAAGTCAAGAATAATAATGATTATTATTAGGTAGACTGTGATTTTCCGTAGATTAAGTTAGGGTATTTCTTAAATGTTTTAAAGTCCGAGGGAATAAGCATTTTTGGACACACTATTTAAGAATTATAATCCTTATTGGCAAACAATACAGTTTATTTCACTTTTTCACTAAAATCACTTAAGATGTTACTGAATTCTACTCCTAAATAGTGAGCCTTTAAAGTACAATTCTGCCTAATCCCCTTTGTTGTATAATAATTACAAGTGCTATGTTAAGTTACGTATATTTTAGGTCGATTACAAATTGATTGACCACAAGATATAATCAAAATAGCTGCCATCTTGAAATTATTAGTCAATCCGAAACAATTTGTTACATAACACATTTAATATGTAATATATGATTTCATATGAAATCATATATTACATTACACTAGCGACCCGCCCCAATTTTGCACGGGTGTAATGCTGATATTAAATTTCTCCACTATTTAATGGATGTTATTATACATACATAAACCTTCCACTTCAATCATTCTATCTATTAAAATAACTGCATCAAAATCTGTTGCGTAGTTTTCAAGATTTTAGCATACATATAGATTTAGGGACAGAAAAAGCGACTTTGTTTTATATTATTTAGTGATATTGAATTCTAGAAAAGTTCTGGTTGAAAAAGTATAATTTCGCTTCAGTACCTACGGCAGCTAGTCCTAAAGAAATCGCTTATAGAAATCGAGTTTTACTGAAAACCGAGTCGACCGATGAATCCAGTTTTATATTAATTAACATTTCGTCGGTAGATAAAAAAATATTGAAAGCAGCTCATACGCTAGCGCCAGTCATCATTTCATAAAAAAAAAAAACAAAAAAAAAAACAGAAATGACCCAAAACATCAAAGACAGTACATATTAAAATTAACTTTTAGCAAAAAACCTGACTTCCACTTTTCATTGTACAAATATTTTTCAAAAAAAAAACTCTTCGGAAAAAAAGTCTTTACAATCTTTTCTCGTACTACAATGGACACAAGCCATTCATTCTGTCCACTCACTAGGTCAGCTGAGATGTGGTTAGTTTTATGACGGCAGTATACCACCCGCAGCGTCCCATGTTCGATTCTCGCCGCTAAATAGTTATACAGCATGAATGGATCCACTAATTATGTATGAAATTTGTGATTATTGTACAATGAATGAGAAAAGAAAACAAAAGAAAAAGTTATTTTAGAAAAGGGTGTTAATGTCAAAATGCAAAAGCAAATGCGTCACTTTTTCTCCTAAACTACTGAATCAATTTTGATCAATTTTGTACAAATATTTTTAAACATTAATTTTATTGTCACTGATTGTAATACAAGATTAGAAATCTTTATCAAATGTGTTTAGCAAAATGTTACACAAATAATCAGAAATTTATATTACTGAAAAACTGAAAGACGCCTTTTTAAATCCTTGCTACAGTTAAAACGTCACGTTGCTGCGTTGTAATTAACAATTATACTAATGTTCAGTGCATTAAAACAAACAGACAGACAGACAGACAGATGAAATAGAATCAAAAGCCATTTAAATATAAACTAACAATCAAAACACATTGTACCCACTAAGTTTCGCATAACTTTGTTTCACACACGAAAAAGTTTATAAGAAAACGTTGTATTTCTTTTCAACAAATTTTTGCCGATTTCTTAAACAAATTAACACTGGCTATCCACGTGTCGAACCCTTTTGTGTACTTTTATGGTTTTATTGTAGCTTTTTGTCGTTCGCAAGATAACCCGTTGAAGGCTAAGCGACTCTTGCGCAAGCCGACAAAAGTGAAAATAACCGACGGTAAAAGTCAAACGATAAGTACTGATTTTTCGTTTTTTTTTTTTGATTATTATTGCTGGCGACACCTTTGTTCGTAACGAAAGGGTTGAGGTAATAATAATTATGTAATTATGTAGCATTTTTTTGTATCCTGTTTTTTAAACATGGAAATCAGACTGTATATCGTAGTAGTTAAAGTGTATTTTTAATTAAATGGTTTACCTACGTTATATTAGATAGAGATTCATTGATATCAAATCAGTTATAAAATAAATAGAGACGGACCTCTGAGTCTGTTTCGGCATTTCTTCTCAGAGTAGTCACATAGGAAATGCCGGCTTCATCTAGTGTTTTTACATATAGTTTGACGTGTAAAAGTGATGTTTTATGGCCAATTTACAAAAATAAATTCATTGTTACATTGTTTAAATAAATTTACTTATTTTTTTGATTAAAATTAAAATTTAAGTTATGTATTGAATATTTATTTCAACATAAAAACTCGTGTTAGTCAAATATATTTGTGCGTTAGATCGGTATAAAGTATTTATTGTATAAGTATTAACTTGCACTGTATTTAATATCGTCAAGTTTTTGTGAACGTTACTGTAACCTAGTATCCCTCACGATAGGCTTACTAAAACTTTTTGTAAGTGACTAATCGCACGCATTTGTGTAATGAATTTCATTATGAAACAAGCCGAAAAAAACAAATGACTTCTATAGTAATGTACAGGAAGGTTGATAGTTACGCTGCAAATATTAACCACCGTATTGTCACGTCAATGCAGTGAATGCACTCTCTTATATCTTTATTGCATTGAAATTATGCCGAAATAATAAGCCGCTGTGACAAAAATTTTATGAGTTTATACTTATGTACCAGTATATATGATTGATTTTCAACAATGGATTTGATATTATTTCGTGTGTTTAATTTGACAGCACTTAAGGGAAAATACACCTTATACACTAAATGAAATAAAGGAAAACAAATATAATTTGTAAATACTTAATTTTATTAATTCTGAAACTAACAGATGATATATAAGTATCCTATCTAGATTCGAGGAGTACGACATAAATATTTATTTATACCTACAAGAATGAATTTAGCACATTTATCAAAATAGTGCTAAAAAAACTATAGCTTTTGGTAAGCGTCTGAGGTTACATTTAATTGTATTATTTATAGACCTAACTAATATAAACTTAAATTGAGCAAAGCAATCAAAATTAATATAAAACATAATTCGAATAAATGTTGATTATTTATTTATTATTTATACAAAAAAAATGTATTGTTGTTAGAAATAAATAAAAATTAGAAAATTAATAAAAATAAATTTTATGATATAACTTCTGTGCCATTCCTTTTAAAGTTTGTTTAGTTATTATCTATTTATTTTATATAATAATATTATTGAACAATTATTTATACAGGTTTTATGTTTCAGAGGGATAATAAAAATTTCCCTTTTTCATTGTTTTATCGATAAGATATTTCAAAAAACATTAGATGTTATTTATTTATCGTGGATCAAAAAATCCAACGACAATTAATTTTACGAGTTACTTACATTTTATGAAATTTAAAAATACATTTAAAATGAAATGTGCGTAAATGCGCATTTAAAATGAAACACAAATGAATTCTAAGTACAGTGAATACACAAGACATTGAATAAATAGTAAGGCTATTTAAATTGTAGGTACCAATACTAATAAACCACACATAGAGCGCAAGACCTCGATATGTAAGTAAAGGTTATTTTCAAGGTGGTTCATCTAAATAGGTATGGCCAAGGTAAACACGGTAATGTCAATTTTGGCAGCCTCTGAATACTTCAGTTCTATTGACAAAATCCTTGTCACTTTAAGTGTTAATAATGAGGATTATTTTCTGGGTCAACTTCGTTTACGATAAAATAAATATTTATGTTATTACATAAATAACAGTTAACATTTACTATATTTATGTTAAATGTGTTATTAGAAAGAAAATTTTTATAATGGAACCTTTTGTATAAATTGTATCGGTAAATTCATTTACAAAAAACTAAAAAAAAAATTAAACTACTCAACCCTGTAACCCCGGAACTGAGAAAAAAAATCATTCAAATCGACAATAAATGAAATTTAAAAATTCATTTGAAATGTAAAATCAATTTATAAATAAATGAAATTATATAATAAAATAGAACTCACCTCATACGCTTGCCAAATACTCGATGTCTTATGCTAAATTGACACTTGCATATAAATATATATTCAATTGGAATGTGCAGAAGCCAAGATAGGTACCCATTATACACCAAACACCGTTATTTTAAGTTTTATAATTAACTTATATATTATATATACAAAACTTATATATCTACACTCCTAACGCGATGGTTCATGACAAACTCAGATTCCATTTCGCCTAGCTAATATTATACAGGGTGGTAGAGACAGGGTGTTTTGAATTTAGATGTGGTTTTTCGGTATGAGAAACCTTCAGGGATTGTAACTGTGTTCTTAATTAAACTTTAATTGTTTGTCTTAAAGCACATATTCTGATAATTTATTTAAAAGTTTAAGTTAATAATTAATAATTTTCAATCAGTTTTCGACTTTAATTTTTAAACCAAATTTTAAATTTAGAACACTTTGCCTCTTCCATCTTGTATATGATATATTTATATATATATTTTTAAATTTTATACACAATTTGTTACACAGACATTGCACAGTTGAACCGTCCACGATATGACGTCACTTCTCGTTCCGTCGCACACCAACTCTTAGCGATTGCTTTTTTTACATTTTGATTGTTGTTCCAAGTTTTTGTGAAGCGTCTGAACCCAACGTTGTTTTTGTTTGCTTTTTTTTAAATCAATATTTTTAATATCGATGTCATAATGATTCTTTGATTTGTATTACTTAACAATGAAGCTGGTTTCGTCATTTTATAATCATTATCATCGTCAGACTTCTACTTCTTGGGGCACTGCGTTGTGATTGTAACTCGTTTACTCTTGACACTTGATAATTTTTCCGATATTCAAATTATCAGTTTGTTTTACGCACTAATCAAATCAATCAAATAATTTAGTTAAGTAAAAGACATCAACGCGCTACGCAAACAATTTATCTAAACAACAATCGATAAACAAAGCGATAACGTATTGATCGCGATACGCTCACAGTTTTATCTAACTAGAGTACGCTGACTTAGGCGGGCAAAGCTCCCACTTAACTTTACATCAATTTCATACAAAACCGATCAACTAAGAGTTGGCATACAAGGGGCAACCGATTGTAATGACTATAAAGGACACTTTCTCAGAAGTTCCACAAAACATTTTAGGCCTAACTTCGCGCGGCCGCCGCCCGCCCCGACTCGTCTCACATCGTCCACCGTGCACTAAACATCTATACCTACTAATAAAACGCACACAAAATGGACTCATTTAAAATAATCGCAAATATTTACACAATATACAATAGTCAGGTCGGGGGGAGCGCTGCGGGCGCGGTAATATCACCAGAACACGAATCGCTCACTCAGAGTCCAATATCAGGAGATGAGATTAGCCATCCAGGGTGTGGCGTGGCGGGCCAGCTAGGGCGCGGGCGGCTGCGGCAGGCACCACGAGGGCGCGCGCCGGCCCGCCTACGCCAGCGGGTACTGTCACAAGGGCGGCTGCGCGTGCGCGTGGTGGTGGTGGTACAGCGGCGACTGGTAGTAGTTGTCAGCCGGCGAGTGCCCGTACCCATAGTTCACGTCGTACATCTTCAGGTCTGCCTTCGTGTCGGCTCCAGGCAGTAGCCGAGTGATGCTGAATGGGTGCTGGGCGGGCGCGTACCCCGTGGGCTCCTGCTTCAGCTGCGCGTAGTGCTCCAGCGCCAGCGGCGTGTGCTCAGGCAGGCACAGCTCAGGCGCCGCGTGCAGCTGCGCCAGCAGCTCGTCGCGCATCTCTTTGTCCTCTCCGCCCGGCGGCGCGCCACCTCCGACACCTCCCTTCTCGTGTGAGTGGTCGCCGCGCTTCTCATGCGACCCTCCGTGGTGTCCGTGCCCAGTGTGCGCTTTCTGTGCTTGTCTTATTGACTCTTTCTTCTCATCCTTAAATCGCTTCTGCCTTCGTAAGAAACAACCATTCTCGAACATATTGCCGCTATCTGGGTGCAGCGTCCAGAACGATCCCTTGCCAGGCTTGTCTGGCGTCCGCGGCACTTTCACGAAGCAATCGTTGAACGACAGCGAATGCCGTATGGAGTTCTGCCAGCGCTGCTGGTTCTGTCTGTAGAACGGGAACAGGTCCATGATGAACTGGTAGATCTCCGAGAGCGTGAGCATGCGCGATGGGTTGTTCTGGATGGCCATCGTGATGAGCGAGATGTAGGAGTAGGGCGGCTTGGCGTGTGTGTACGAGCGGCGGTAGGTCTTGTCGTTGCGAGCTCGCTGCAGCGCTGAGGTGGGCGAGGCGGCTTCTTGCTCGCGTGGCAGCGAGCCGTAGGGCACAGCTCCGCCGCCGCCCATGCAGGAGGCCATGGTGCTGGGCGGGCTGTAGCCCACGCCCGGGGAGCCCATGCACGAGCTGCCGGCTACCATGTTGTTGGAGTACAGGTTGGGGTAAGGCTGCGCAGGCATGCAGCCCATACCGTTCACGTATGGGGGCGCGAGGCCCGGTGACAGCGAGGACAGCGACGCGGACGTCGGCACGTCGCCGTACGACAGCTTCTGCGAGATCATGGCTAGCGCATCACCCGCGCGTGCACGCCGGCCAGGGGCAAACACTCGCACTGATTGAAAGAGTAAATAGAGGCCGGGGGCCCGCGCTCCCCTCCACTGCGCCGCGGATTGGCGCGCGGCGGGGCGGAGCCTGCTGGACCCGCCCAGCTGCCCGCGCGCCCCTCGCCCCGCGGGGCCCGGCTTGGCCCCCGCGCTTCGCTCCCCTGCCCCTCGCCCGCTGGCTCGGTGCGCGGCCGCCGTGCGCGACCCGCCGCTAATAATACCGCAGCTCCAAACGATAAAACCATGGAATTATCATAAGTGTTTCGGCAGGAATGTGTGCTCGTGACGACCGTTGAGACACGCCGCACGCCCTACAAGGCTCTACAAGTATTCACTCACAGTGCGCTGATATACGTTTTCTTAGAAAATGTTTTTCAGAGATAAGTAATGCTCGCGAGTTGTTTGCTGATGTTTCAGTCCGCGTATGTCGTCCTTTATTGTGGTTTCACTCCCGATTAAATTATCTGTGTGTTGTTGCCTGAGCTGTCTGTAGGCTACTATCTTAGAAAACAAGTACCTAGTTCTTTAATACAATCATATAACTGAATGGAGATCCGAAATGGCTCTGCAGGAATCGGTATTCTCATTTTCTTTTATACGCATAATTATTATTAATAATTACTTTAATTAGCAGACGAATAACTAAGATAGGTATTAACAATAATTTAATAAATTAACTAATATCCTTGTAAGTAGGCGCCGCTACGCTTCGGCTACGGCTACGCGCCGCTACGAAGCGATAACACAATACAGTTGGCCAATCAGATATTTTTTTAAACAAAGAATCGGTAACGTTTGTGTTTTTTAATATTATGTATATATAGATATGTAGATGTATATATACGTGCATTTAAGCTCCAAAAATTAACAAATGAAATACGACAGTACCTAACTATGTTTTATTTCTAGTCGGACTTTTCGCAAAAGGCCCTACACGGCTGAAAAAGTAAAGAAAAATACAAAACATATTTCTAAGCCAAAAATAAAACATTATTAGTTGAAAAAATTCGTAATTAAGTAAATGAATCTTGAAAGGGTAATACAAAAAATATGATAGGTACTTAATAACCACTATTGAAACTACTTATTACAATCGTATCAAAAATCTACAAGAAGTAATTCTTTTAGAAATATACAGTACTTACATATATACCCTCATTTGTATAATTACCTTGTGTAGAAATATAAACAAACAACTTTTGCACACAAATAAAAAAATAAATAAATATCAGGCGATTTAATGAAATTAGTTGGTAACGTAGGTAATTAACACGGCATTTAAGCTATTGATCATTATCACTTTCGTTCCTTAATTATGTTTTAAAAATATTTGTTTTCTTATGTATCCGACGGAGATACATAATTTTCGAATACGTTAGTTTCCAACTAGCCAAATTTAATTATTTTATCCAAATGTCAAAAACTATAGGTACTTTTCTATGAAATTTGTATGAAACACTGAGTTATGACAGTACGCATAGTATTTTTCCGTCAAATAGCTTACTTATTTCTTCAAAATTTCCTTAAAAATATCTAAAAAAAATTATATCGATCGATCGATGAATAAAAGTTTAGTTCTTTTTCAATATATTGTATTGTATTGAAACGTCGATTTAATTATAGGTACCTATTTGATCTAGACAACCACCCAATTCCACCTCTAATGTGACAATGAACTGTGTTTGTTTGATATTAGTTATCAGGTCGAAATATCTTATCAAAGTCACAGTCAAAATCAAAATCATTTATTCCAACTAAACCACGAATATAATAAAATGTCGTGGTGGCCCGGAGGTTAAGGAGCCCGCTTCTCATGCATAAGGGTGTGGGATCGAAACCTGGCAAGTAGGTACCGATGTAACTTTTTCAGAGTTTTATGTGCTTTCTATGATTATTTAGACACCACTGACATACGGTGAAGGGAAACATCGTGAGGAAACCTGGACTTATAATTTCTAATTATAAGTTTGAAATCGGCAATCAATAAAAAAATAAATAAATATCAGGCGATTTAATGAAATTAGTTGGTAACGTAGGTAATTAACACGGCATTTAAGCTATTGATCATTATCACTTTCGTTCCTTAATTATGTTTTAAAAATATTTGTTTTCTTATGTATCCGACGGAGATACATAATTTTCGAATACGTTAGTTTCCAACTAGCCAAATTTAATTATTTTATCCAAATGTCAAAAACTATAGGTACTTTTCTATGAAATTTGTATGAAACACTGAGTTATGACAGTACGCATAGTATTTTTCCGTCAAATAGCTTACTTATTTCTTCAAAATTTCCTTAAAAATATCTAAAAAAAATTATATCGATCGATCGATGAATAAAAGTTTAGTTCTTTTTCAATATATTGTATTGTATTGAAACGTCGATTTAATTATAGGTACCTATTTGATCTAGACAACCACCCAATTCCACCTCTAATGTGACAATGAACTGTGTTTGTTTGATATTAGTTATCAGGTCGAAATATCTTATCAAAGTCACAGTCAAAATCAAAATCATTTATTCCAACTAAACCACGAATATAATAAAATGTCGTGGTGGCCCGGAGGTTAAGGAGCCCGCTTCTCATGCATAAGGGTGTGGGATCGAAACCTGGCAAGTAGGTACCGATGTAACTTTTTCAGAGTTTTATGTGCTTTCTATGATTATTTAGACACCACTGACATACGGTGAAGGGAAACATCGTGAGGAAACCTGAACTTATAATTTCTAATTATAAGTTTGAAATCGGCAATCCGCATTGAGCAAGCGTGTGATTAATGCTCTAAACTTCTCCGTATGAGAAGAGGCCTTTGCTCAGCAGTGCGCACGTATAGGCTGATGATAAAAAAAACACGAATATGTACTTTTCAAACGTCAAAATAGAATTGTAGTGAGCCAGTCAGAAGCTCAGTAAAGTTAGGTGCTTGTTCCAAGGTGTGGTTCGAAAGGAATCATGGAATATTTCACCCTGACTGGGGTGAAAGAAGTGTCAGAATCTTAATTGACTAAAAACCACCCTGTTCTTTCTCCTGGTCCTGACTGGGCTGGTATCCTTGCGTTTGAACCCACATGGACTGTAGTTTAAAGTATACAATTACTAAATTCATTTTAATGTTGCATTGTCGAACATATGTATTATCATGTTTTATTGATGCAGCAATAAAGAATGGCCTTTGCCCAATGCATCACTACATAGTATAAAACAAAGTCGCTGTCTACAGAGACAGCGACTTTGTACCTTATAGGATACCTACATAGGGATATAGGGACGGAGGGATAGAGGGACGGTCATGATTTTGATTCAGTTTTTTAATAGATAGAGTTTTTTGATTGAAAAGAAAGGTTTACATGACATATATTAAATAATGGAGAATTTAGTATCAGTATTAAGTACGAATTCCGAACGAAGCCGGAGCAGGTCGCTAGTTAAATATAAGACCTTTATCATACTAATATTATAAATGCGAAAGTTACGATGGTTGGATGTTTGTTACTCAATCACGCCAAAACGGCTGGACGAATCTGGATGAAATTTGGCATAGGCATAAGATACACTCTGGAATAGGACATAGGGTACTTTTTATCAACATCAACATACCAAGCGGGCGAATCCGTGGGCGGAAGCTAGTTTCCTAATATTTTTTAGCAATAGGAGTGGTGACGAACTAGCAGACGGATTATATTTAATGGTAAGCAATTAGCGCCGCCCACCCGCAGCACTAGAGGAATCGCAAGAGTGTTGCCTGCTTATGATACGGGCTTTTGAGGATATGGGATTTTGGGGATTTACGGATCTGGGAAGGTTGAGGGTAGAGAAGGATTGGATATACGGTAACCACACTCACACGGAGCAACACAACGCTGTGATTGTTTCACGCCAGTTTTTATGAAGGCCGTGGTATCACACCGGTCGAGCCGAACCCATGTTACATTTCCAATGTAAAAGGAGTACCTATATCGGACACATTTCTTAATTCCGTCGTCATTGCTTAGACCTTTGACCAACTTGGGAACCAAACCCGAGACGATGTAGTCTACCGTTAATGATATTGTTTATGTATGCAAAACAAATACATTTATCAACAAAGAGAGGTAATTAGCTAAGTATCTATATATAAGCAATTATGTTTGTTTTCTAATTAACAACAGTCAGTAATTAGTGGCTATTGTAACCCCTTACTGATTACTGGATGGTACAAAGTCCTATATATTGTTTTAAAAGTCATCATTATCATCATCAAGATCTTCTCACACAGAGAAGGTTTTTTTCGTGATAGATCGGCAAACGAGCAAACGGATTACCTGATGGTAAGCAATCAGCGTCGCCCATGGACACTCGCAACGACGGAGGAGTTACGAGTGCGTTGTCGACTTTTTAGGGATTAGTGATTTGGAGATTTTGGGAAAGGGAACGGATTAGGGTAGGGGAAGGATTGGGCCTCCTTTAACCTCACTCACACGGCGAAACACAGAGTGAGGCCGTGGTATCACTCCGGTAGAGCCGACCCATTCGTGTCGAAGCATGGCTTCCCCACACCTAAATGGGGTTTGATCATTAATCACCACGCTTGCTCAAGACGGATTGGCGATTTCAAACTTTTAATTAGAAATTACTAGCGACTCGCTCCGGCTTCGAATGAGTGCAACGCTGATACTCAATTTCTTCACTATTTAATGAATGTTATTATATATATACATATAAACCTTCCGCTTCAGTCATGTAAGTATTAAAAAACCGCAACAATATCCGTTGCGTAGTTTTAAAGATTTAAGCGTACATGTGGATATAGGGACAGAGAAAGCGACTTTGTTTTATCCTGACTGATAGGTAGAAGTTTCCTCACGATGTTTTCCTTCACCGTATGTCAGTGGTGTCTAAATAATCATAGAAAGTACATATAACTCGGAAAAATCACATTTGGCTTTGCCGAGGTTGAACTCGCACCCTCGTGCACGAGAAGCGATCACAGCCGCGGTGTTAATGTCATTCTAGGAGGAATATAGGAATAATTAGTTATCTGGATAATGAGACTATATAGACAATGCATGTCATTTCAATAATCATTTAATTATATAGTATTATTTCTTTTGTTTAATAATATTTGTATACAGTTATTATTAGACTAAGTATTTTCTATTCGTTGTTTATTATGACTATAAAATCGTGTTTATAAATTATATCAAACGATTATGGGTAGATAAATAACATAATATTGACGAAAAGGACATAAGAAATAAAGACCAGTTTTTTTTACTCACATAACACAAAAACAAGAATTAATTTTGTTTGTTTGTTTGTTTTCTTAAAAAACGTTGCCCCACACTAGGATTTTCTCCTGTGTCGTAGGTGCGTTTACAAACATACAATTTCACATGCACATCACACCCAGACCCGGAACAACAATCTGTGGATCACACAAAGAGTTGTTCCGTGCGGGAATCGAACCCGCGACACGTTGCGCGGCAGCCAGTTGCCCAGCCACCGCGGCAACCGTGCAGTCAATTATTATTTTTTTATGTATTTTTCTCAAACATACTTAAAGCATTGGCCAATTTTTTACGTACCCTACCGCCGGCGCCGCGATTCCTTATTGAACTTAAGTACATGCAGATTCCGTTCCGAGGCAGTTTGATAAGAATTTTTTTAAGTTCTTGTATGTCACGTGGAATTTTGTTGTACATTGTTTTTAACTTTGCCCCACATTACGATTTTCTCCGGTATCGTGGATGCGTTTACAAACATACAAATTCACATACACAAACCACCTAGACCGAAACAACAGTTTGGGGACACAAAGCGTTGTTCCGTGCGGGAGTCGAACCCGCGACACGTTGCATAGCAGCCAGCGCGCCAACCGTGCAGTCAACATTTAATACAGAATCCCGTGAACGACTTGTGTAACGTTTGATTATATAAATAATGGCTGACTTATTATTATATCGCAATGTCTAGTTAGATAATTATGTCTGTCAGATATTATACCTCACCAAATAACTGTTAGTTTTGAATTCACGGTTGGTGCGGAGGCTGGGCAACTGGCTGCCGTGCAACGTGTCGCGGGTTCGATTCCCGAACGGAACAACATTTTGTGTGATCCACAAATTGTTGTTTCGGGTCTGGGTGTCATGTGTATGTGACATTGTATGTTTGTAAACGCACCCAAAACACAGGAGAAAATCCTACAATAGGGCAGAGTTTTTTAAACAAAAAAAAAAAAAATCCTAACATAATCAATGTATTATCAAAATTATTGTTGTCGTGGTGGATCGGAGGTTAAGGCTTTGCTTCTCATGCGTGAGGATGTGGGTTCAGTCGCGTGGAGCCTTGTTGCTGCCAAACGACGTTCTTGATAGAGCTTGATAAATGATAACACCTTGTTTGTTATAATGGCTGAATATTTTATTTCTTGATACATTAACGCGAGTTTACAGTGAGTCAGACTTGATACGACTGTCTAATATATAAAGAATATTTATTGTAATTGAGTAATTTGCCGACGCGGTGACATGTGCGATCATTTGAACGTACAGGTCCAAAACCTGGCAAGTACACCAATGTGACATTTTCTGAGTTGTATGTACATTCTATGCTTATTAAGACGCCACTGTCATACGGTGAAGGAAAACATCGTGAGGAAAACTGGACTTATAGTTTCTAATGTATGTAAGTTTGAAATCGGTAATCCGCCTTGAGAAAGCGTGGTGATTAATGCTCAAACCTTCTTCGAGTGAGAAGAGGCCTTTGCTCAGCAGTGGACACTTATAGGCTGCTGATGTGATGATTAAGTAGTATGAGTTTTATAAATATATGTATATAAGTATAGTTCTATGTATGTTTATATAAACCTATGTTATACTCATAGTATTCTATTTCGCTTGCTTCTTGCATCTACTACTGGATTCTCTGCATCACCCAAAGGTCGACTGGTAGAGAATGCTCAATGCATTAAGTCCGCCTTATGTACAAACTAAATTGTGCATGAAGTATAAATAAATAAATAAATAAATGATCTATACTAATATTATAAAGAGGTAAAATTTGTAAGTTTGTATGTAAGGGGTAATCTTTGGAACCGCTGGTCGGATTGCCAAAATTCTTTCACTGATAGATAGCTACAATGTTCCTAAGTGCTATACGTTGTAAACCATCATGCTACGATTAATTGTTTTTTTTTATGTATTATGTCGGCAAACGAGCAGACGGTTACCTGATGGTAAGCAATCAGCGCCGCCCATGGACACCCGCAACGGAGGAGTTACGAGTGCGTTGCCGACCTTTTAGGGATTAGGAGATTTGGAGATTTAGGGATTGAGGAGGGATTGGGGGAGGGGAAGGATTGGGCCTCCGGTAACCTCACTCACACGGCAAAACACAACGCTGTGGTGCCGAGAAGCGGGTAAAACCGTGCGAGAGTGGCTAGTATGTGATATACATAATGTACATACCTGCTAAGCATTTAATAACCTTCACTATTATTAAATCCTAAAGTACTTTTATCTATCCCTTTGGGGTAGGTGGCGCATGTAAGTCTAGGCCTTGCCAAGGTCATACAATACTAGTGATATACCTAGTATATTAGAAGATGAAGTACAAAGATATAAACATAGGTAGATACCGCCATGTTTGTTCACTCGTAAAGCCATAGGAAATAGCCGTGGGGGCTATTAAACGCAAGTTTTTTTCTGTTTTATGGCGTCGTTACGTTGTGGTGTTGATTTACTGTGAACGCTGTACATACCTACAAGCAGTTTATTATGTGTTTTATATAGGTATGGTATGTGTTTTATATGGAAGTTGTTTGACTATGGTATATTTTGTTATGTGTTAAACATAAGAGTTTTTTTTAGAAAATGCCTGTCAGCGTGTTGGTTCGGTTCCACTGGACAATACTCAAATACAGTCAGCAGTTACTAGATGTCTCAAAATTAATGAATCCTTAATTTATATATCCGTAGAGTTTATATAGAATATAGAAGCATTATTTTTGAGAGTACGCATATGTGTGCGCCATGTTCGAGGCGATAAAGAATTTAAAATTGAATGATAGATAGATACCATCATTTGCTCTTGTTTTTTTAACAACTGGTCTCTGCATTGTTCTCACATAAGGGTACAATAATGTCACACGGTGAAACACAACGCTTTGGTTGTTTCACGCCGGTTTTCTGTGAGGCCGTGGTATCACTCACTCAATTCGTGACCCGCCTTACCTGGTTATTTAGTAAGAGTATGACATTCCTTCTGGGCGAGAGAAGATATTTGATGATTTTCTCCCTCGAAAAAAGGGTATTCACCTATGTATAGGTAATAAAATAATGTACAGAAAGTATAAAGTGCCCCCATCGGTAAGTAGGTACATATAGCGTACCCCACAAAACATGGGAAGTATGTGAATATGAATGTTAAGTAAATGGGATAGATAATGTTACGCCGACGGAACGCCCGATGGAGGCAATAGACAACTGTGCTCCTTACTGAGCTGTGAGTATACACCCATTTTTAAATTCTATACTTATATATATGAATATTATAAAGAGGTAAAATGTGTAAGTTTGTATGTAGGGGGTAATCTTTGAACCGCTGGTCGGATTGCCAAAATTCTTTCACTGGTAGATAGCTACAATGTTTCTGAGTGCTATGTTTCAATGGCTAAACAACGGAGCTGAGTGAAATCGTGCGTTATTCATATAAGTACAGACCTTTTAATTTTGCAGATCCAGTGTCCAGAAGCAACTCGCCAACTTCGTGTACCGCAAGTCATTTAAGCTCTTTCCAATCTGGATTTAATCTGGACTGAACACCACTACTGCACTCTTTAAGGTCACCGGCGATGTGAGGGCAGGCATGAAGGACCCTAAGACACACGCCCTGAGACAGACCACTGTGTTGATCTAGGTGGATTTATTTATAGTGTGCTAGATATTTATGTATGTGTTTTGTGGTAGTGGTAAACATGTTCGTATGTATGTAATAGGTACCTAAGTAAATTATTGTTACAAGTCGAGCTCAATTTCATTCAATTTCTGTTCCAGAACAGGCTAGAACTCCGAGTATTTAGTAAAAGACTCAAAGTATTTATTAATTTGTTTCTACAACAGTTCATCCTGTATTGTATTTGTACTAAAAATAAATCTAAACAAATTGTTGAGGTGTTTGTTTACATTACAGAGAGATGAAAACGTTTTCAAGTTTTCGAAAATATTCTGTGATTATTGCGCTTCACAATTGCCAGTAAATACACACAAATATGTATGCATGTGAGTGCACACCTCACACATCATCATCCTATAAGTGTCCACTTCTGAGCAAAGGCCGCTTCTCACACGGAGAAGGTTTGAGCATTACTCAACACGCTTGCTCAATGCGGATTGACGATACACATATTGAGAGTGAAAACATTTGGTATCGATCTTTTTAATTTTCTAAACTGATTTCAGACGGGTTAGTCTTTTCACATACCCCTATACAACAAGAGAGGGTGTACCAACCAAGTCGCAAAGAGAATCAACCTAATGCGCGCAACTCGACACCGGATCTCAGTTAATGGTGGATGCGTGTCGCGCCCTCCCGGCAACTCTAGTCGCTACGTGTGTAGCCCGCCTTATGAGCCGCGTGTATTTTATTAACTGTTTATGTATTTAATATTAAGTGCACTGTGTTTCTAATGTCCCAGTTACTCAGATCTGTGTGAGGAATTTCTTTGAGTTTTCATTTGGTTTGAGAATATTATTTTTATGTAACATGTTTTAAGTTTTGTTCGGGCATTCGTAGTATATAGTATAAAACTATTAAGCAAAGGGCGTAGGGACATCTGGAAATCTTTTTTTTCTCATTATAGAGGATTTCAGTAAAGGTAATTAAAAGAAGAATGTAAAGAGCCTATTATACTCCCATGTTATATGTAAAAGGTTAGGCCCTGGCTGATACTTAATTTCTCTACAATGTGATGGAGGTTATTACCTATACAAGTGTGGGAAAGCAATGCTTCGGCACGAATAGGTCGGCTCGACCGGAATGATACCACGGCCTCACAGAATTACGGCGTGAAATAACCACAGCGTTGTGTTTCGCCGTGTGAGTGGGGTTACCGGAGGCCCAATCCTTCCCCTCCCCCAATCCCTCCTCGATCCCTAAATCTCCAAATCCAAAAAAAGGTCGGTCGGGCTCCAAAAGGTCGGCACCGCACTCGTAACTCCTCCGTTGCGAGTGTCCATGGGCGGCGCTGATTGCTCACCATCAGGTAATCCGTCTGTTCGTTTGCCGACCTATTACATAAAAAAATACATATTACCCTTCCTCTTCAATCAAAAATCCGTTGCGTAGTTTTAAACATTTAAGCATACAGAGTGATATAGGAAATTCAACTTTATCTTGTAACTACTATATGTAGTGATAACGAACTAACTATGTAGTTAAAAATGAACGTGCTGTATAGACCTCCAACAACTATTTCGGAGTTTAAAAAGGCTGAATATTTTGTTATGCTTCTTATCCATCTGTATTATATAACAATATAAAGGCCAAATGTGTTGGTAAGCGCATAACTCGGTAACGCCGGAACCAATTTTGACAATTCTTCATCGTTGAGTTTGATATAGTTACAAAACATTCTTATGGAAGAAAATTTTAGAAACGTTTAGAAATAGGAAAAGACTGGTTAAAGAAATTTGGAAGATAGTTGAATAGAAGTGGGGGCAAGCTGCTAGTCATAGAATAAATACTAGATAGATACCTATAGTCTTAGAATAATTGTATAAGAATTTACTCTCACAGAAATTGCGCATTCCTACATCATTAATTAGGTACTCGTGACAATTGAATAGAGTCGATGTTTGTACCCACAATTTAAGAATGAAGGCGGTAGCACAATTGGCTATCCTTGTCTAACCTCTTTCTTCATGGGATTATCACCCTTATATATTTCAAAATAAAATTGAAATTGAGTTATGTTTCTTAATAATTCCGGTTACTTTGACGTGCTGTCGTGTCGTCTAGGCGCGCATTTAGTGTTAATTGCTAAGGGCAGTGTTTCTCAAAAGTGGGCCACATGTCCATATGGGCCGTCAAAATTAAATATCAGTTCTCTACATTCCCACCATGTCTATAAAATATTTTACAACAAGAGTAATAGGCCCCTAGCTCACCTGGTGGCAAGCGATGTTGTGGCAGACGATCTACAACAACACAGCCACTGGCAAAGAATTCAAGTCCTTAAAAGTTGTAACAAAACATCGTCACAAGTATCTGGTGGGATGTGGGATATCCACCATGTTAGTTTTACCTGCGTATTATTTTACCTATACCCTCGTATTCAATTTAAAAATGTTAAGTGGGTCGCAATAAAGTTTATTAAATGGGTAAAAATTACCAGACACCTACACGCTACACTTTGGGAAACATTGGCCTAGAACATGTTTCGAAATTGAGTAAGACGCGACGCTATAATTCGCCATAAAAGTTTGCAACCTTAGTTGGTAGTGAGTGACAACTTAATTAGGTAGGTAGTGTTAAGATGTAAAATCAGTACTTAAAGGTAATTCTGGACTCAAAATTTACTTTGTATTTCCATTTTATTAATTTTGTGTCAATGTTTTAGACTTAGTTGCATTTGTTTGTCATAAATGAAGTAGCTACGGTTGCGCGGTTTCATCTGGCTCCAATTTATTAGGTATAGCGTGCTCTTTTTTGCCTGCCTAAGACATATTGGTTGCTCATACGCCAGCGCAGGGAGCAAAGGGCGCTAACCACTCTTTTTTCCTTTCTTGATACTCCTTCTTTGCCTAGTTACCTATCCTCGTACTTTCAATACACATGCGCAAATCACACTAAATATCTTCGTTCATCTACCAACCGTCTCCTGAATTGCCCTACTCATCGCACTAATTTTCTTCATTCTTCTTTCTTTGTCCAGTCTATTCTTCTGTGGAATGCGCTCCTCCCCGATATCAGGATGTCTCCCAGTCGTTTGTCGTTCAAGCGGAAAGTTCGAGAGCTCCTGTTAAAGAGAGTGGCAGAGTCATCAGGATCATAACATTATATACTATACATAGTGTGTGTATGATTGTATGTATTTATGTAACGTTATATGTAAGTTCATATATAAGTATACATATATGTATTTACTTGGTATTGAATGATATATATATATATATATGTATTATTTGTGTAGATTTATTATAGTGGTATATACTTTCTTCAGCCTGTTATAATTTCAAAAATTTCATGCTTGCTTCTTGCATCTGCCATTGGTACTCTTCTCTGCATCACCCAAAGGTCAGACTGGTAGAGAATGCTCAAAGCATTAAGTCCACCTTGTGTACAATATCTTGTGCATGAAGCTTATAATAAATAAATAAATATTGGCCTATAGCAATCGTTAAAAAGGTCATCTTTAACAAAAATAATTGTTAAATTCAGATTCAAACAATTAACATTGAAACAGTAATTCCGAAGAGTATCGCGAACATATCATCGCCAAAAAACAAACACATCTACTTTAAGATATGAATAGATAATGTTAAGAGATGTTTTTGGTTATATTTTTGTACTTTTTTTAACTTATTTTGTATTAAATGTATTTAAGTTAGTTCTTGCATTTGACCATAATTGTTTATACCATTGTCTCCCAAACTATACGATAATGCCTTCGGCATTAAGTCCGCCATTTTACAACAATTGTGTAAAAAGTATTTAAATAAATAAATATAAATAATGTCCCCTTGTGGACAATGAAGGTCCTCCTTCATTCATTAAGAGAGCTAGAAAAAAGAAACGGGCGTTTTGTAGTCACTTTATTCATTTCTAAATTAACAAAAATGGAATGCGATAAAAGTTTCTTTTTTTATTTGGTCATAAAGTTTGGGAACCTCTGCTAAAAACCAATTTAAGAAATTATATTTTTTATATAATGATTAATATGCGCATTGCAGATGCGTTAGGTCTGATAAAATGTTGTATTTGATACTGCATTGTGTTATGTATAAATAAATAAGCAATAGACCAAAAATGTTAATCTACACTAATAAATATATAAGCCTAAGAGTTGATTGTTGTTTTTTTGTTGGTGCGTTTGTGTGCGCTTATCTCCGAAATTACTGGTTCGAATTTAACAATTATTTTGGTAAGTCCATTAATGAAGGTTTTTTTTATTATGTAAGAGGAATTGATAAAATCAACTTGAGCAAGCGTGGTGATTAATGCTCAAACCTTCTCCGTATAAGCAGAGGCCTTTGCTCAGAGGCACTTCTTGGACAATGAGGATGAAATTAAAGAACAATAGCTACGTTAACAGTCTTGTACGAAGTTTTATTGTTTATTCTGCCTTAATTACGGCCACCTAATTAGCAATGTTTGTGCCTGTGATTAGTAGCCAGAAGCCAGTACGCTATTTACTTTTTTAATGTTTTGTTTATAACTGATATATCAGCTGGTATTAAACTTTGTTACTATACATACTTATATTCACTTCGCTGGCGCGATGGATGGGCTGGCTGCCGCGCAACGTGTCGCAGGTTCGATTCTCATACGGAACAGATCTTTGCTGTTTAAATTGTTGCTCCGGGTCTAGGTGTGATGTGTATGTGAAATTGTATGTTTGTTAACGCACCCACGATATAGGAGAAGATCTTAGTGTGGGGAAATGCTTTTTTTAAAAAAACAAATAAAAGTAATTTTGAAACAAAATTTTGCAAAAAAATATTCGTTTCTAATTTTTTTTTCGAATCCAAGCATTGTCTAAGAAATTGCATTTCGATCGATGAGTAATTTCTGGCCATCCGTGAGAAAAATGTTTGAATACATAGGTAGGTACATCATTTATCCACTGCATGGCAAAATTATCTTATCCATTGACAAAATCCTTTAACACCGTAAAACTGAAAAAGAAACATGCATTATTACTACAAATCGGACCAAAATAAACCCTTTTCGAAAAAAAAACCAGAGATAATCATTCAAAAGGCATAGACAATACATGATTGCATTAACACTCTTTGTGATAGCGACAGGTATAAGCCAGGTCCATTCAATACTGGCACGTTTAAGAAACCAGTATAACAAGAGCCCCGGTGAAACATGGAACTGTAGTTAAATGTATGAAGTTTTTGTTGCGGTGTAAGCAAGTAGCGTCATTTTGAGAGGTCAATATACATTGGTTTTTACAACTGATTAATTTTTGTCATTTTTGCCAAATCTGTCTTGCGCTTGGTCTTTTTAGGTATGATTGAGCTGATATTGACGTGAGAAGATGCTCTTACTAGGAATCGAAGCAATGAATGGCGGACGACGACCGCCCATGGTTCAGTACGTGGTATTTGGAAAATAATTTAGTGATTTGCACCTGTTATGACAGGGAATAAAATTCACTAATGACACATTTTAACAATAAAAAGTATGTATACTACGTGTCTATAGGACACATCGTGTTTTTTTTTTATTTGTTTCTGAGTACAGGCAAGAACAGCGAAGTGTGGGAGAACCCCGTTTCGGCACGAATAGGTTCTAAAGCAGTGATACCATGGCATCACAGAAGACTGGCATGAAATAACCAGAGCGGTGAGTTTCGACGTGTAAGGTTACTCAGGGTCCTCCCCCTCCCCCTTTCCCTCCCCAATACCAAAGTCAATGAAACCCTAACCCCGAAAAGGCTGGGAACAAACTCGTAACTCCTTTGTTGTTGCGGGTTTCTATGGGTTGCGCTGATTGCTTACCATCAGGTAATCCGTATGCTCGTTTGCCGACCTATCATATAAAAAAATCCAAAGGTAGACTGGAAGAGAATGCTCATTGCATTAAGTCCGCTCTAAGTGCAATTTTGGTTGAGCGTGAAGTTTTAAATAAATAAAAAATAAGCTTTATACCCTTACACTGTGGATGAAGCTGTTAACAGAAACTAATATCTTACATTACTATAAATTATGTTATAATGATTACAACATTTGATATCGCAATAATTGTATTGTAAGTAACTTTTTATTTTATTTTAATACATAAGTGGTCCTTGTGTTAAGTATGTATGTACAGATACGAGTGGACTACTGGTATAATACAAATTTGAGGCTATGACTATTACTGACTAAAAACCCCCCGTTCCTTCTCCTGCTCTAGGCCGAGGCTGCGGCGCCTCATTGCGCTTGCCCCGCAACCCCGGTTGAGCTCCAGCCCAATAGGGTCCACCGTGGCCTCGGCTCAGAGCAGGAGAAGGAACGGGGGGATTTTTAGTCAGTAACCCCCTTATTATAAAACAAGATTTATTTTTAGTTCCAGGTTTAAACCATTGAGTTGGGTTTTGAATTTTGAATCTTATTTTCATCTACCTTCAATTCGAAATACAAAAACTGGCTCAATGGTTTAGTCCTAGACTAAAGTAAAACCTTGTTTTGTAATAAGGCCGTATGAGTCTAACACTCTCTCTCTCGCCTAACCCTGGGCGGGAGAAGTAATTTGATGATTTTCCCCTGACAAAAAAAAGCCCTATAAGGTCCCGTCTGGTATAGAGTTAGATTACACTTTGGATTAACACATTAGCTACTTACACCCAGAAAAAAGGCCTGGCTATCAGCGACTTCTGTATTTTCGAACTATGATGAGATATAAGAGTGATTCAAGTAGCTCTTACAAATAAAATGTACGTCATATTATCCATTCTTGAATACAATATCTCTAAAAAAATGGAACGGGGTGGTTTTTAGCCAGTAAGTGTCTGATACTCTCTCAAAACAAGAGAAGCCGTTATGAATTTTACCCACTACGAAATAAAGTTACTGATAGAAACCGTTTCATCATCATCATCATCATCATCATTATCAGCCCATCAGTGCCCACTGCTGAGCAAAGGCCTCTTCTCACACGGAAAAGGTTTGAGCATTAATCACCACGCTTGCTCAATACGGGTTGACGATTTCAAACTTATAATTAGAAATTATAAGTCCAGGTTTCCTCACGATGTTTACCTTCACCGTATGTCAGTGGTGTCTCAATAATAAAAGTCACATTGATACTTGCTAGGTTTACCCTACACCCTCATGCATGAGAAGCGGGCTCCTTAACCTCCGGGCCACCACGACTTATAGAAACCATTAATTATTAAAAAAAATATTGATTTATAACCTAACCTAACCTTCCTAATCGTAAAAGCCAGTATTGAAAAATCTTTGGCTTATTCCTAAATCGACTATCAGACTCAAACTTCGCGAGTCGCGTCCACGACCTTCGATTTATTCGCGATATGTGCGATGTGCCAATATTATTGTGTACATTAAAGTTTAAATAAATATATACAGAGCAATAGAAGTACTCTCTATTCTGTCAATGTCCAAACACTTAAATCAATTCATTGATAAGTTGAATTTTTGTTTTTTTTGTCCTGAGGCAAATTAGAATTTCTTTAAGGTTTTAAGTGAGAGCCATGCTTACGTATAATAAACCAGCTCCAGAAGACTGACGTGACACAATGGTAGCGGTGGGTTTCACCGTTAACTTTAAATCCCTAATGGAGATTAGAAAAGGCTGGCCACTCACTTGTAAGTTTCTGATGATGCGGGTGTCCTTGGCACTGATTGCTTCAGATGAAAGGTCTTCTTGTTTGAACTAATGAATTAACGTTTCAATGAAACAATGAATTTATTTTTGCAAACAGGCAAATAAAACGGCACTTTTACACGTCAATTTATATGTGAAAAACTACATGAAGCCGGCATTTCCTATCTGACTACTCTAAGGAGAAGCGCCGAAACAAACTCAGAGGTCAGTCTGTTAAATTAAATAACATAATGTGAGAGAACAGTGCAAGTTCATTCTGTAGTGGTCTTTTGAGGAAGAACCACACCAGTTTAAGTGGACCCGTTCTGAAGACAGACACCCAAGAGTCAGTTTGCAACCAGTATAGCTAGTGCTGCTGAGTTGTCCGACGAACAATACCGATCTAAAGAACATTTGGGTGGGTCGCGCAAGTACTCAAACTGTCAGAACGCAGATGACTGGTGATCAAAAAGCACGACAAGTCTCACACGGTCCTTACACTAACAATAATAGAAAATAATAAAAATGTCAACAAATAATTTAAAAAAAAATGTCGTGGTAGTTCGGGACACATTAGAAGAACAATGAGTGCACGAACGGCGTTCGCTTGGGGTTTGATGAGTTAATGCTTTTAATTATTTTCAATAAATATTAAAAAAACAAACACATAGCCTTACGAAACTGCTTCAGTTTAACTGTGAGATCATTGAGACTCTATGACACAAAAAGCAGATAATATTGATTCAGAATAAAAAAATACCCAAGATTAAAGACTATATTATAATGTAGACGATAGTGTAACAGTCAGTAATTTTATCACTTACCATATTACTAATTATTAATATTATTCACTTCAAACATTAATCTATTGAATAGTAATATCCCTTAAAACCCGAAGATATATATATAATTATCCTAATTTTGAATCGATTCATAAATCGATTTTTCGAACGTTGCAACACTGTCCCGGTCCGCCATCCAGATTTGAATTTGGAGATTTTTGAGAGGTCCGTCAATTGTATTTCTGTAGTATAATTAAATATAATACTTAGTAAAAGTTTGTGTTTTATCTCAAGAACCCCACCCTTCTGAGCGTTTTTACAATAGGTACTGCCAACGTGAGCCGAGGCGCACAAAGACTTATAAAATTCTTAGTAAAGTTTATCTGTTTCTGAATTTATATCTCCTAAAACTCTGAACCAATTTAAATCAATTATCGTATATGACGTCAAGATAGAACTTAGAAGCTAGATTACACATAATGCTTGTCCATTTAAAAACAAAACCTACTGTAGTTATCTATCAATGAAAGTATATTGGAAATCCGACCAGCAGTTCCAAAGATTACCCCCTACATACAAACTTACAAATTTTACATCTTAATAATATAAATATAGATTGATACAAGCTCACGTACTACGTCGAAATTCAAAATTCTACGTACGTCAATTATAAGTAGTTGTGATCAAAAAACTAGCCATCTTATATCACTTGAGACTAGGCTGACCAAATAAATACTTATTACGCACAAACTTTTTACAAATTTTATGTAAAAAATACAGGAATGAAAAGACTAATTGATAAGCATGAGTGTCTAGTTTTGAGTGTGTATTGAGTATGTAGGTAATGTACATAAATATCTTATCGTCTATGCGGAAGATGTGACAATTTTATTGTATCAATATACTAATATTATAAAGAGGTAAAATTTGTAAGATTGTATGTAGAAGGTAATCTTTGGAACCGCTGGTCGGATGGCCAAAATTCTTTCACTGATAGATAGCTACAATATTCCTGAGTGCTATACGCTATAAAACATCACGCTAAGATCAAATGGAGCCGTGCAGCGGGTGAAATAGCGCGGGAGTAGCTAGTGACTCAATATTTGTGTAGGGTTAAAAAAACTGTTGTCATCTCTTATATTGTTGCTAAACGTAAAACTGTAAAATAAAGCATTTGATTCATGAACGAACGGATCGACAGATTAGCCAATTTGCAAGGCAAGCGAATGGCTACTCTCTCTGTTGACCATAGACAGGACTTGATTTGATTTGAGCCCTAGTATTTTAAGTTTTTTATTTTATTGTTTTTCTGTATTCTTTTACTGTTTACCTTCGCTTTCGATATTAATGTTTTATTCTTTGTTGTAGTTGATAAGTCTATGTGTGTGTAAGAAATAAATGGCTTTTTTTTTTCTTTTCTTTCTTTATATATCTGAAAAACTAACAACATTTCTTCTTATGATCCAAAATGGTTTCTAATTTCCAAGTCAATAATCCTCTGATTCTAGGAAAACAGGGAATGTGTTCTGTCTAATCACTTCACCAATACCTACTAACCATTTTATGGCATGGCTGGGGTTATGGAGTTTCCTTACATTCCCTGGACACCATGGGTGGTCTCTATCATGGCACTTAGCGTGTCACAAAAAATCACATAGAAAAAATATGAAAATATCGTACTCATAACAGGTAAGGTTTAAGGTGGATAAGACGAATTGAAGTCGTCATTTCTAAGGACTAAGGTAAGCTTAAATATTTTTAGGGAGATGTTTACAAAATATTATATTTGCACATACTAAAAAAAAAAACAAAAAAATTCTTCTCACACAGTAAAAATTGAACTTTCATGAGATATTTCAACAATGCAACGTATATTCCGCCAAATTGACTCATATAAAGACAATATAAATGTATGTCAGTCAGTACCTACGTACAATATTTATTAAGATTACTTTCATTATTTAATTAATTAAACATAGATAATACCTATATTACAACTAAAATTAAATTCATACAAAAATTTGCATAAACAATCTTTATTTTAGTCGTATCCACACAATTCCAAACCGACGCCATGTTTGTTTTCCTAGGTCAGGTATAGTGCGCAGGCGCACAGGTAAGGTCCATCCGTCCCGAGTCGAGAGCTTGTTTCCTTTGCTTTTTCACACGATAACACAACTGGGCTAGAATAAGGTAGAACGTGCCTTGCGCAGGAGTCGGGGGTTTTGTACCAAAATCTGACAGCAACATGTTATGCTTAGACACGGGGTGAAAGTAAATAAAAATATAGGTAGGTACTCCAAGTACAGTAAAAGTTAAATATATTTTGGTCATTGTGAGGTGTAGATAATTGTTTACTTTAATTTTTTATTTGAGTTTAGTGAGTTTTTTTTGCATAAGTTTAGTATTTATGGCTTTTGCATTGTTTGACGTCGTTAATATGGTCTTCATTAATATTTTTATCCAGTATTGTCGGTGTTCTCAGCGCCAATCGTTTACTATCGAAGATAAGTTTATAAAGTCGAGCAGTCTGATTACCTGATGGTAAGCAATCAGCGCCGCCCATGAACAGCCGCAACGGAGGACAACGCTGTGGTTGTTTCACGACGGTTTTCTGTGAGGCCGTGGTATCACTCCGGTCGAGCCGATCCATTCGTGCCGAAGCATGGCTCTCCCACACTTAAATGGTTATTTTCAGCAAATCCATAGGATTATAATGTCAAAAAAAGATCTATTTAAATAACAACAGTCTAAGCAGATACCAAGAGTTGCCTAACGCAATATCTTCTTGACCATTTAATACAGTGCTCCTACAAAAGCCATATTATTATAACCACATTCTTACTATCGCTGATTGCTCCTACATAAACACAACTGTCGATACTCCTCAAGGCCTAGCCTTGCATGTATCGTGAGCAAAAAATGGCGTATATTCAAGCACTTATTTCTTACTAAATAATACGCAAGAATTGCTTAATTTGAAAAACCGAATGTCAACGTGTTTTGAATAGTTTTCCTGCTTTTTTGCTATATCTTACGATTTTCGAGTTTTTTTTATTTGTAAATGTAGGTTCTTAAGGTTCATTTTTAAACTAAGTCTTGATTATTATTCTTACTTATTTTATACTTACATGCCTTACACTCATTCGAAATTTTTCATATCTGCTGTTTTTTTTAAGTAATAGGTCGGTTAAAGAGTTGAAGGATTACCTGATGGCAATACGTATGATAAGCCACCCGCAACAACAGATGAGTTACGAGTGCGTTGCCGATCTTTTGGAGTTAGGGATTTGGAGATTTAGGGATTAGGGTAGGAAGGGGCCTCCGGTAACCTCACTCACACGGCAAAACACAACGCTGTGGTTGTTCTACTAGGTACCTACCTACATCTAAACATCGATAGTGCACAACATACTTATTAGAAAGCTACTTATTTTGTACTAGCTTCTGCCCGAGGCTTCGCCCGCGTGGTATGCTGATAAGCCTATGTCTTAATCCAGGGTATCACGTATCTACTCACCGAATTTCAAACAAATCAGTCCAGCCGTTTTTGCGTAAAATAGTAACAAAAATACAACCATACAAACTCACATTAATATAAGATAGGATGAAGTTCAAATCCTCTAAATTCATCAATACTCAAGAATACAATCTACATAGATAGATACTTTACAAAAATTACTATACGATTAATTAAATTTTTTTAACACATAGTTAATATTCAAAAGTACTTCTCGCACCGTTCGCCAAAGGACCATAGACAATTCTCATGCATCCCACGCTCCCCCTAGCGGCGTGTGCGCACTTAAAAAACAATTAAAGTTATACCACAAAGTATAGAGTGAAGGGGCTTTTATCGAGAGGTCTTTTAATATAAGGAGTAGTACCTACTGAAGTGCTAATGTTATACAGGTTTTGAAGATTTTTATTCATTCTAGTACATTCCCATGTATTTGGCAGAATGCGTTATTGATCAAGTGACTGCAAAATTGGTATAATATTACAGGCATATTTCACTTAGTTATTTTGAAATCTGGGATTCCTTATGGATATCAAATAGCATTTAGTTTGAAAGGATTTGTTCAGTTTTTAAGTTTATTTTTAGGGCCTTTGCATTTGGCATTATCAACGCTAAAATTAACTAATCTCCTGTTAAATCTCTTGTCAAGTCATCTGATTGGTTGTTGATAATTCAGTCAACCAATCGGATGACTTGACAAAAGATTAAATTGATTTTAACATTCAAGATCGGCCTTTCGGAAACCGGGGGTAAGAGGGGATAAATTATCAATGTCCCATCCTAGGTGGAAGATATAATGTATCCAACTTAAAACCAATCCCGTTCCTTCTTCTTTTCCGGGCTTAGGTCGCAGTATATTATCGCATTTGTACTTGCAACTCTACTTGGAATCTCTTATTACGCTTGATTTTTATCAATAGCTTCATCTCTTCTCAGACTTAAAAGGAAAGCATGAAGAAAACAGGACTTACCCTGGCCTTTATCTAATATAGATACATATATGTTCGTTAGTCTCGCTAAAACTCGAGAAAGGCTGGACAGATATGGCTTGTTGTGGACTTGAAATATTGCTATATATATGAGGAGGTGCAAATGGTTATAAAATGAAAACATTGAAATATTAAGATTACTGGGTCAGCTAGAACTACATAATACCTCGAAGTAAGACTGCTTATAATCAAGTTCATTCAACAAGCAAAAACAGAAAATCAATTCCAAATCCAAATCCACCCTTCCTGCAACAACTCGCCAAAACAACGGACAACCCGCTAACTAACCAACTATATATGAACCTCGATATCCCGAATCCCGGGTATAGCTTGCGGCCTAATCTCGCATAATCCCGGACAAGTGGGCGCCTCAGGGGATGTATGGGAACTTTATTACTGTGCTGCTTACGCACGGGACCCTATACTTGGCAATATTTAACAGTCGTTATAAGGAATTAATTTGACCGCCCCTGAAGCAAGATTATCTGCATATTAAAACTTCTAGTGGGATAAGGACCCTTTTATTGTTTCGTGTTGATCGTGGGATATTGACTTGTTTATGTGTGTTGTTTTCGATTTGTGTGTTTGGAGATTTTTGCGAAGAAAACAGTTGAATGTGCAAACAATCTTTGTTTGATTGATTCTGCCTGTGTCTATGTCTAGATTCAGTCTGTTCAGATCATTTTCATCATTATATTGGCCACAAGGTTTCCTACATACGAGGACTTCGTCCTAACCATCCATCTGACGGCTACCTGTGACCTTGATTAACCTTAACTGCAGTGTGATTCTGTAAGACTTCATTCTAAATTTCGAATCTGAATCCGCTGTGAGTAGTAGTACACTAGCGCTACACTTGCGAGTTGAACTAAATGTTGATAGATAAAGAACTAAATTTTGAAAGACAGCAACATTTTGATAGATAAAGTATGAGAACGTTAAAAGTGACATTCTAAAATTTAATTTCCCCGTCACTTCGACGCTCACTTCGCACTCGAACACGATTCAAAATCAAACAAATTTTATAGAATCTACGTGCAGAGCAGAGAGGCGTCAATAGACAATGTCTTTTTTGAGAAGTTTTTTTACATCAAACTGTTTCATACGTTTTTATTTGTCCGACATAAGACCTGAGTTAGGGAACGTGTATAAATTATCCGAGTTACACTACACCCTTAAATGACCTGACCTTTATACCTAAGTGTGTACTCAGTAAGTGGAATGACCGTCAGCTGTCCCCAGCAGTGCATACTCGCAGCTATTACGAGCACTTACAATTTATTATTAAAGTTGCGGCTCACCACAATACCCTTCTAAGTAACGATCAATTAGGCATTTGATATTATACTTAATACTGTTTATTTTAGCTTGTAACTTGTATAGTTTAGACATATGATTAGAACAGGCCTTTTTGGTCCCAAAATGGGTTCAAGGTTAAACGCATTCTTGCATTTTTTTATGTGATAGGTCGACAAACGGGCAGAAGGATTACTTGATACTCAATACTCAATATATTTATTGCATTCCACAATGTGAACTTAGGTGGTAGGGTACATAAAGATTTACATACTTCTATTAGTTTAGGAACATAATGGTAAGTAATCAACGCCGCCCATGGAGACCCGCAATAATTGAGGAGCTACGAATGCGTTGCCAACCTTTTGGGGATTAGGGACTTTGGAGATTTTGGGATTGGGAGAAGGATTGAGGCTCCGGTAACCTCACGCGCCACTTACATGGCGAAACACAACGCTGTGGTTGTCTCACGCCGGTTTTCTATGAGGCCGTGGAATCACTCCGGTCGAGTCGACCTATTCGTGCCGAAGCAAGGCTCTCCTACACTTATGCTTATATTATGTCTGCTGTCTAATCGATTAGGAGACTACCAAATTTTTTATACCAAGCATTTCTGATACCAACCTTACTATACATTAAGAATGGACTGCAAATTACCTTACATAATCAAAATACAAAAGAATTAATACGACCATAAAATTTCCGTATCAACGCTCAATTAATTAAACACCCGACAGATCCATATCAACAACTTTTTAATAGAAACCAAACAACCTACACAAATTCACACTGTCCCACGCATTCAAACACCTTGTTAGACGGTGAAATAAAAACATTGCTGCAGTGGTGTATCTAATTAAAGTGGGGGGAGATGTTCCTAGGGGGAGGGGAGGGGTTACACGGTAGCTATGGCGGGCGTTAAGTGGCTCTCCCAGTAAAACCATCATAAACTTTGTGTCTTCGCCATAACTGGTACAGGTGGAGGATAATGTCGATCGTGGCGGAGTAGTAAAATTTATTAAGAATTTTATGAAACTTAATTTATTTCCAGGTATCTTTAAATTTATAGGTTGTTTGGAAGAAATTGCCTTGACAAAACCGGCTATTGTTATCACGAAATTCTTCTATTGGATGAAGCATGTTTTATTTTATTAACCATAAGCTTTTAATCATGTATGGATAATGATGAAGTAGAAAACTAAATTATCTAAAAATAACGAACGAATTAACTGATAAAAGTAATAGTTTCAATTCACAACGAGGTTTTATTCGTGCGGAGTCTCTCTTATATAAAAACCCTTTACCTAAATAAAGAAAGCCTGAGCCGGGGTACATTATTACGCTTGCAACCCCAGGGAAATTTTCACAAACCCAGAATTTATTTTTTAATAAAAACATTAAAGTATTAATATTATTTATAAAAAAAAACAATTCTCACCACAATCCATTTTGCCACACGGGTGTACAAGACCACCCGTGTTCGAGCACTCTTAAGAGACTAGTTGTTGAGGTCTACGCTTCCCATCCAGACCTTCATAACATAGGACCTCATAGCTTGGCTAGGTTTCAGTCTAGAATAGTGTTTCTCAAACATTGTGGTGTCATTTTTACACTGCCTTTTTTACACTAGTAAAAAAGGTTCTAAGCAGGAGTTCATCAACAGCAGTGACCGTTGACATTCCGTTTAGTCTCACCCAGTGTTGGAGGCATCATTAAATTATGTTTCCTAAATTAAACCAAAACAAGGTATTTAATCAACGATCACGACAATTTGCATGTGAAATTGTATGTTTGTAAACGCACCCACGACACAGAAGAAAATCCAAATGTAGGGCAACGTTTTTTTTTTAAAAAAAAAGGAAGAAAAATAACAAGTCCGTGAGATTTCTCCAGGCTCTAGGGTTATGGGCTACGTTTACCAAACATGGAGTTTGCCTAAACCTACGCGTCAAAATTGAAATGGATTAAACTAAAAATAGCATAGCACTGATCGTCCCTCTTTATCGTGTAAAGGCTTATCTGACATCCATCCACTTCTTTCTCCACACTTAGTAATGTTTTTCAATTTTGACGTATAAGTAGGTATAAGTGTTGTTTTCTGGACTATTTAAAATAATAAATTATCAAATACTAGCTACCCACACGCGGTTTCACCCGCTGCTTGGCTCCATTTAGTCGAAGCGTAATGTTTTATAGCCTATAGCACTCAGGAGCATTGTAGCTATCTATCAGTAAAAGAATTTTGGAAATCCGACCAGCGGTTACAAAGATTACCCCCCACATACAAACTTACATATTTTACCTCTTTATAATATTATATAGTATAGACTTAATTCATTATTTCATATTTCAGTTCTATGGTATCTTGGTGATGGTCAGATGTGTTAATAAATGTTAGGGTATTGTTTTTCGTTGGACAGCAAACTAAAACCGAGATTCCCTGATGATAAGCAATCGGCCTTGCCCATGGACACTCGTCAAACTATAGGAGTTACTTCAAGTGCCTTGCCGGTCTTTTGTGGGTTATTAGAGATTTGGGGATAGAGTATAGAGGGGAAGGATTGGGCCTCCGGTAACCTCAGTCACACGGCGAAATTCAACGCCGTGGTTGTTTCACGCCAGTATTCTATGAGGCCTTAGTATCATTTCGGTCAAGCCGGCCCATTCGCACCGAAGCATGGCTCATACTTTTTTAAACTCGGCGGAAATTGTGCAACCCTAATAAATAACTACTATATAAATAAACCCAATCGCTTATTAATAACCTATAGCCCCTTTAAGGTTGTTTCGCATTTGGGAAACATTGGCTCTAAAATACCTAGATCTACATATCTAGATTCGTTATTATATTTTGAATATTAGCTTCCTCTAACAGGATATTAAACGAGTATTTAGTTTCTGTGTTTGGGCAAATATTTGCTGGTTTGTTTAATATATTTCTATCAATACGAGTTGTTGCTCGCGACTTTGTATGCGTATAAGAATTTTCTCGTTTATGTCTGTTACTTAATCAATCAAACATCAGGACTCGTGTTTAAGGGTCAGTCTATTGCCATAATCAAACACATCAGAGTTGAGAAACTTAGATAATATTAATAAGACGCTTTTATAATTATCTTAGTTTATATAAATATTATTATATTTTAATGTTTTTCATTGTTTGATTTGATAGTTTGTTATTGAATGTTATCTTATTATTCTGTTTTAGCTTAAAGCTCCTTTTGCTATAAGTGAATGGATGTTGTAGCTATAATTGGAAGTGCACACTAGTATTGCATACATATTCTTCTACTGCCTCTGTTGTTAATCCAATAACTAAATAAAATAAAATAATTAAGAAATGGTAAAAAATACAGGAATCTATTTCGCTAACCTTTGCTCAGCATTCTCATTTGAGGCCAATCAACCATCGAATCAGAAGAAAACAAAACACTCTTATTTATGTAAGTAGGTATTCTTATTTACACACCCCAGATTAAACCTTCGATGAAAAACAAGTCTAATTATTGAAACACCCTTGCTTTTTTTAACAAAATGCTACGAAATGTAATATCGCAACTCTTTATTACAATAAAATCTCGTTTCTAAGAATATAATACTGAGGGATTCACCAGCTACGCTAATTTCCTTACAAGACTCCGTCTAACTCATAAATCCCTAATCCTTAGTCAGGTTATCAGAGTCTCCGAGCTGCCCAAGCGACCTGCCCCAACAGGCCCTAATAAATGTTTGCCCAGGCAATTAAACAGGGGCAAAGTCAAACAATATGTGGGTGGGCCGTGGGCACTCCGCTCAAAATCATATGACTTTGCGTTTTCTTACTAGAGTGTTATAATTTTTTTTTCTCTAGCTCTCTCTCTCTCTCTGTAGTTGTTAAAATCGTGAGTTATGTCAATATTGTCGTAGAAAAAAGGGTTCTTGGTTTTAATTTTTGATTTTTGTGGTTCTTTAGTTTGTTGTTTGTTTATGTTCCGTGCTAATCCTGAAGTTGTTGATTAAAATTCTGCGTAGGTACTTATAAGTCGTGATTGGTTGAACGTCGTTGCGTAGTTGCTGAAGATTATTAAAAAGTCCGATGAATAGGAACATTAGTACAATTTGTGTAGTCTAGTTTTAAAATATGTTACTTCAAAAATAATGGTCTATAATAATTCCTCTAACCTAATCAAAGCAACCTCTCATTTCTCACAGAACCAATAAACTTAAATCAAAATTAAGTAACCACTTCACATCCCAAACAAATCCGTTCAAAAACAATATTTTTTCATATGAACAGCAAAAGATCCACCACAAGTATGATCAAATTAATTAAATATAAATAAAGAAAAAAAAAACAACAACGCGTGTCAGACACTATGCACGCACTTCAATAGAAATGGCCGACCGAGCTCAGACCGAACGCGCGCAAAAGTTCCCGCGCAAAAATATTTTTCGAACATAACCTACAAATTAAAAAACTTGAACAATCTTGTGCCCTATTTAATTATAATAAGGGTGAAAGTGGTCTGTTTGATTTGTTTTCACACGCTTACTATAATAATTGTGGTCAGAATAAAAAAGATGGTTGAAATATGCGACTGGGTCCCACACTTCATGTAATTGAACTTGCATTTTGTTTGTGCGGGGTTGGAAAGATAGTGATCAGTTAAACAATGTCGAGAAAGATATTGAGTAATAGTATTTTGAAATACCTATACTTGATTAGTGTAATATTTATCTCTAATTGAATATTATACTCGGTAGTGAGGTATAGCTTTACTAATGAAAAGAACATTAGATAAAAATTAATAAAAGGTCTGAGTATTTGAGGCTAGCAACGCGCCCTGGTGTCGCAGATGTCTATGGGCGGCGTCGAACACGTACCACCAGATTATCAGTCGGTTCCTTTCCCTCCAATTCAATAAAAAACTCGACATTGTTTCAAAGCTATACGTTATCAACTTATTAACCTTTTCGCCGCCAACAACTTCTATAGAAGTTCAGGATTTTCGTGCCGTCCACGCCACTACTTCTATAGAAGTTCATTGTATCTACCTACTATAAAAAATACATTTACGATACATAAAACATTTGTTTCTTTGTAATTTTGTAATATGGACACGACGAACTATTTTTTCTCATGCAAAACAGACTATTTTCTGTTTTAAAAAGGTAAAACATAAAAGGTTTCGAATAATTTTATATCCCGCACGCCAACGACTTCATATCAAGTAGGCCAGTGATGTGACGCGTAAGGAGCATTCATTAGAATCTTTATTTACTATAATATTTGTTTTCTTTTCCATCCAATAGTTTTTTGAATTCTATGAATAAAAAGAAATTCCGGTCAGTAAATAACGTATTACAATGCGTTTCAAAATTAATGTACATCTACCTATCAAATCATTTAATTAAAATTAATTATTATGTACTGAGGGTTTTCGATATTGCTAGACCCATCTCTACGTAATGGCAAGATGTCGAGTGACACTAGCGCCGTCAACTTCAATAGAAGTAAACCTGTGACGTCGTAAGCGCTTAGGCGTCAAGGTCATTGTGTCATAGTTCCGGGCGACGCGTGCACGCACATTTTTCTTTCCCAGTGCAGTGCAAAATGACCGAATATGATTCGGATGGGTTGTTGCGGCTGTTACAAGGTGTGGAACCTGATTCCGACTTTGATGTTGAATGGGAAAGCACATCGTGACCTGACGTTAGATTTTAAATGTAAACTAAAACCAAAAGCAAACCAAACTCGATAGAAAGAAAGAAAAGCATAGACAACTATTCCTTACAAAATGTATCGTGCTTTGAACGCCAATGACTTGATATGAAGTAAACAGACTACGTTATGAAATGAATAGTGAAGTGGCTAATGTTACGAATTATTATTATTATCTCTAGCAACTCTATGCATGTATCTTCATCTCTGATAACGGATACCCATTTTTCTTAGTATAAATGCTCATAAAATAAAACAAATTACCATTATAACTTAACAGTTTGTATTTTTAATTGTAAATTTGAGTACCAATTTAAATTTACACATATTTTTTTATCATTATCGACATGATGTTACCGCCATCCCTACTTTCGTACTATACATTTATTATACATTTATACGTTGGCGTACGGCGACACATCGTGATTAGTATAGCTGGGCGGCGAAAAGGTTAAATATCTTAGAAACAAATGCGATTCTAACATCCTAAACAACGTACTCACCTGCATACATACGTCAAATGCAAAAAATCAATCAAATTATAACCTACTTCGAAAAATCGTCATGGATTTATAAATCTCCAACCTACCTACGTCGCCCAAAATAATCTACCATACCAAAATGCCGCAACGAACCATCAAAAGCGATAAACAGATAACGACCCTGACTTAACAACAGTTAAATAAACGTTTAGATACAGCTTTTATCGTCTGAATCCCTACAATAGACACCTGGTGTGCGCACATCACACTGGAGCTAAGCACATTAGGAAAACATCCCTCAATAGACACCCCTTTCTACCTGGCAAACCCTCTTCCCTCTGGTCACACGGAATAATGAACCCTCCCTATAAAAATTTTACTTGTAAAAATATAATTACAATCATATGCGCGTGTACGAGCTTCCGTTTAGTGATTGGTACATCACTTTTTTTGGAGTTCTGTGCTTTTAGCACATCGGATTTTCCGTTGATTTGAAATATAGGTACCTACATAAAAGAGTTCTACGTAACACATCTTATAGTAGCTTTCAAAAACAGGGCCAAAGAAGCTTTTTCAAAACTGGTATCAATTTATAGTATTTACTCTCCAAATATTTAAGCATCCACCAACATAATGTACCTAGGTACTCTTATTATGTCTCTATCTATTATAACAGCTACACAATAACAGAAACCTAAACACTACAACAGAAAATGCCAGGCAATTATTGTAAGCATTATTTTTTTGCCATACGGAACCGAACTAAACGCGCCGCCACTAAAAAGGGGCACTATATTTTTAAACCATAGAGGGTAGAACAATAACTGTCAGTGTGACAGCGCGCGCTTTTTTAGTGTTACCGACGTACTTAATATGTAATTTGTAGGGATGGGATGCATGATAAGCATTGGGGGTGACTGGCTGATTGATTAAATACGCGTGCGGTAGTCTGATAGCCACCAGTTTAACGTGTTTAAATGATAAGGGAGGAAATTACGCATGTATATGAATAAAAAGATTGTAACACTGATAGTAATAGAATTATAACAAGTGTTAGGCGATTTTTTCTTCAATCGTTTGTTGCATTGCATCCATTTGAGAGATTTTAAAGTAAACACATAAGGATTTTGGTTATAATATATCCGAGAATCTTTTTAGTTTTACCTAACCACGTTCCTATCGTGAGTCATAAATAAATTAGCTCTTCGATTTTAGTCTTTTTCTTATATTCATTACAGATTTTGTTTACCTACACGTGACGTTTTTAAGACAAGTAGACGCATATGCTTGTTTCTTCTATATTAATTATCAGTATAGATGATACGCAGTTAACTTCTGCTTAATCGCATTATTTTTTCTTTATAAAATCTTCATATCAACTTGGTCCCAGTTGGGCGCCAACATTGAAATTCGATACATTTTGCGAAAAATATGTTATCCCCTTCTGTAGCTGGATTATTGAAACAGCTTTTAGTAAATGTGCTGTCTCTCTGACAACAGGCAGGTGTGATAATAGGAGCGGACACGTGCCATGTTGCACAAAATGCACTCTCATTTCCGACTCAACGTAATTTAATTATACGAATTTGACTATTACATTACAATTTGAATTTGGAAAGTAGATTATACATATGTATTCATTTTTATTCTTTATTTTTAGGGGCATTTTGGACGTTGGTGTTTTTTTTTTGTACTGGACTATTATAGGTAGATATTACGTCATTACACGTTCATAACGATTATGATGTGTATTTTTCCGTGTCGAATAAAAACCCATCGCATATTGTGTTTTTTTGGCGGTCAATATGAAGCAACATTTTAGTATTTTTGAGGGTTTCTCACTCTTACTTAGGTACTAAAAACTATTGCACCGGTCCTTCTTCTGCTTTAGGCCGGGGTTGCGGTACAACATTACGCTTGCACTTGCAACCCTGGTTCAAAAGAGGCCCAAACCCTATGAAAGTTTTTTTACCCGACTGCCAAAGACGGAGGGTAATGTTTTTCGAGTGTATGTAAGTATGTATGTATGTCTGTTCCTTTGTGACCTCCTGTAGCCTAAACGGCTTGATGGATTTTGATGTATGAGGTATCGTTAGATTTGTCTTGATTACGGGAGTGTCATAGGATACATTTTATCCTAAAAGTCCCACGGCATAAAGACATAATAATATTTTTTCTAAATTTCCCTTTAAAAAAATATGTATGCGGTATCATTAGATTCATTTCAATCACGGGAGTAATTAATATAGGATACGTTTTTTCTCAAAATTCCCACGGGAACATGTTAATTCTGCGTCAACGCAAAGCAACTCATGCGTTAGCAAGCAAAAAGATAGGGCGTGGCCTGGCTTGCGGCGCGCGGCGCGGTGCGGAGGGGGATATGCTCGAGTATACAGCCCGAATGCGGGCACACGCATAAGGGCACACGTCGTTGACGGTCGTCTCTAAATAGCGATTTTTTCGATACTTCATCTACAACATTTTCGTTAAATAAAAACAGCTAAAAAGTTATAAATAAAAAAAATATTATTAAAAAAACAAAATACCCGACTGCACACTAAAAAAAGAGTAAAACAAGCCCAACAATACAAATTTACTGAATATAATTTATAAATGTTGATGGAAAGCATCGCAGGCGGGGACCAACAGAGGCTTATTTATAGTCATTTCTGTTGTGCACCATTTAGCAGAATTTTCGTTGGTGGCGGTCAAGGTGGTCCCCGCCTGCGATGCTTTCCATCAACATTTATAAATTATATTCAGTAAATTTGTATTGTTGGGCTTGTTTTACTCTTTTTTTAGTGTGCTGTCGGGTATTTTGTTTTTTTAATAATATTTTTTTTATTTTGTAAAACTTTATCCCTCATTAGGATTTTCTCCTGAGTCGTGTGAGCGTTGAAAAACATACAAATTCTCACACACAAGCTTCTTAGACCCAAAACTACAATTTGTGCATCTCACAGTGTTCCGTGCGGGAGTCAAAACCACGGCTCGTTAAACAGCAGCTAGTTGCATAGCCACTGCGGCAACCGTGCAATAAATATTCTTCAAGATTGAAAAAATATATTGTTATAGTATATGCACAACGAAAACATTCGAAAAGCAAAATCTTTTAAGAAAAGTTCTTATGCCAAACTTAAATTAAGTACAAAATATAAAATTCAAAAATATTTCATAGGCAAATGAAATTAAATAACATTACCAACATAAATGGAACGTTTCCAAACTCGAAGCACAGGTGGGGCTTAATCAAATTATACAAATTGCGACATACAATATTCATAGTTATAGGGACGTGGCGCCCACCGGCGTACCGGTCTCCGTGGTGACATTATGTAGAATTTCTGTTAAATGTAGATTTTAGTGTAGAGAAATGAATGTAAAAAAGGTTTCTTGCTTATAAGGATGTGCCTAGGTATTTTGTAAGTAAGGTCAAGACTAAAGTAGGTAGGCACTAAGAGGCTGTTATACCACCTACATAATAAAAGTGATTTTTTGAGGAGGCGAAATCATCTAATGATTTATACCCTGACACACTCCCTCTCGCCTTACCTTCAGACTCCAGAGGGTGTCAGCGTCAGACTGTTACTGACTAAAGGCCAAGGCCGCGATACTTGGGTACTAGCGCTTGCCCCGCAACACTGGCTGAACATACGCCTCGTTGGGCCTCATCATAATTATGTAGGTAACTACTTAAAGAACATTATATTGTTCAAAAAAGGCTGGTCTGTCTGTTAGCACCGATAGATATTATCAGTATAAAAAATATCGACACAACGCTTACACATCTCTAAAAACAATCGACAAATGTAATTAATTCATGATCAATAATGATGTGGAGGTTACGAGTCGTGCGGTGACGCGGCGGCAATTGATTTGAGCCCAATTTGTCGCTTTCATGTCGCTGCGGTAACGCTGCGGTGTCGCTGTTTGACCGGCTCATCTGGTGATACCGCAACTTAAATATTCATTGTAATAATTGCGGACAATCATGCGTACTTATATTTTATGCTTCAATTATTTATGTTCGTATATTATGGATGGGAAAAAAGTAGCTTCGATCGAAATGAAAAGGTTGGGAGAACCTTCTATTTTCAATTTTTATTTTTTTAACACTGGTAATAAATAATAAACTGTTTTGGACTGAACTAATTGCATTGTATCTGACATATTTTAATATGAATGTACCGGTAATCGAGGGAACACTGAAATTTTTTTTTTTGCCAAGGTCAAGACAGACTTTGAAATGTAATATTTTTTGTGCAACAATTTTCAATGAACTGTAACTTAAATAACAAAAACTTTCCCACAACCTGTCCAGTCATATGAATTATAACCAATCAGATCACAATTACAGATACACAAAGTACACTTAAGTGTCCATTTGAAATATATAATTACAAGTTTATAACGAGCATCGCACCTCTAAACTTTTCCCACAAAAGCATTGATGACGCGTTGTCGGAAGTTCCCACCCATCGCGCAAGATGGCGTTGGCACGCGGCCGGCACACGACCTGCGCGTGACCACCCCGCGAACCATGTTTTTATTGGAAACGATCAAAAATAATAGAAACAATGCATTGTTGGTTCGCTCTCGAATAAATTAGTTCCGGAAGGTTGGGGTTAAACGTAATTGAACTGCTCATTATTTACGCGTAAATACGACTATGGAATGATTTATGAGATTGTTAGGAAAATTTTGAATGAGAAACAAACACGAAAACAGGCTCATTTGTTTTGATGTCCAGTTTAAAGATTATTTTGGTGATACTTTTAGGGTTGATTTTTCAGTGGTTGGGTAAAAGCTATCTGCGGAATAATTACGATACTGTCGAGTCAGAATGATTGTATAAGACAGTGACAGCAAACATTTTATTCCTCCGATAACATTTATCTGACTTTTGAAAAATCAGCCCTAAAAACTACTAGACAAGTTGGTCAAGTAGAAGTGCTCAGGGTTTGATTCCCGACTCTGGTCATTATGCAGTGGTTGAGAGATGACGACTTGGACATAAGTAAGAAAAATAAAACAACTATAACATAATGTATTATAATATCGTTTATTAATTATATTATAACCCCCATCGTAATATATTCAATAATTAAAATGAACGTAGGCATAATGGAACAATACTAATATGAATTAAATAGCACACAACGAGTATTATTAATGAATATTATTTTATCACATTGGCAGTAATGTTTAGGTACAATCTGATGAAGAAAGCCATAGATGTCTTGTGGAATAAATTGGTCAATCATCATAATCTCAATAATAGATGGACAGAGATATGATACCCATAATATTTTATAACGCGGTAAACGAGTTTCAAAACTCTTTAGTTTTTATTTAAATTAACTACTTACTAACGTAAATTAACTGGTGAAAGTTCTACTCACTTTAAGATGATTACATTTTTTATTCAATGTAACTGAATATGCAAATGCTATGTAAAAAGTTTAGTTTTAAATAATATATCCCATATTAATATTTTATGATAATTTAAAAAAAAACAATACTTTCAACTGTATAAATGGACTGCTAAATCATTAACTTGTTAGTGATCACAAATGATTGACAATTTATTCCACAGTTCACCAAAATGGCTTAATATATCGACTATTATAAAAAGGAGTGCTAAGTGCGAGTCTTTTTTAATTTACGTTTAGAGCATTTACGAGGAACATTGATAACACTATACAAACTTTGAAGTCCTTATTAAAATAAAACTCGTTACTTAAACACAATATTTCACTGTCTAAAAACCTAATTAAGTACATTTTCGATACATTATAAAAGGACAGAGAGTGGTAATCTAATTTAAAGTTTCCACTAAAACGCACTCTTAGAATATTTCGAACACGTAGGTACTAAATACAATTTTAGAACTTTGATATATTACTTATCGAGTACAAAGCTTTATTAAAATCAGTTTAGTATTATCCATGATTTTAGACTTTGACCCCCTTATTACAAAACAAAATTTATCTTTATTCCAGGTTTAAACCATTGAGTCCGGTTTTGAGTTTTGAATCTTATTGTCATCTACCTTCAATTCGAAATACAAAACTGGGTCAATGGTTTCGACCTAGACTAAAGTAAAACTTTGTTTTGTAATAAGGCGGTGATAGTTTATAAGGATACCCGGGATGCATAAACACTGTTAACGCGATCAGGCCTCTGATTGGTTGGTTAATTTTAGCTGGCCAATCAGGACGCCGCACGTCATAAACGTCAAGTAAACTCACACTAAGCAGTCATTAACATTTATACACAGAAATGTATCGTCTTAAGTTAAAAAAGTATTTAAAATATTGCAGAAATTTTGGTTCAGTATTTATTTAGGTAGTACGGAGTCTTACAATTATTTATTAAAAATTTACATGCACCTAATAAATGGAGAAATTACAATTCTCTTTTAATAAACAGCTAAATAGCACATATTTTTACAATTTACAGATTTTAGCAGTTACAAGGATCTGTAAATACAGTTCTAATGAAAATAGTCTACAATATTCACAACAGTAAGGTTAGTTTTCCAATGGCAAGAGAAATATGATTTTGGTTCTGAAGAATGTAATCGCTAATTTCTATTTTTTCTTTACAGTAGCAGTAATAATAATAATACATGACTTTTAAAAGCATTTATATGTAACTAACTCCGAAACTGCTGAATCAATTCGAAAAATACTCAAATATGCGAATTACTCTTTTCAACGGCTGAATGCCGTTCAATTTCAATAGTCCATCCACAAAATATTGTAATAAAGATAAAGTTTCATTAAAAACTGTAGTATTATTATTTAGTTTAACCATAGCTAGTGTCTCTGTTAATGTTAATTTCCTTCCTTTCATAGGAAAGATACAAACTATGCAAATAATCCTGATAAATACATAATGGTCGAAAAATCTGTGATTTTGGTGTCACTTCAACTTGCTAATGGAAAACCACCTTTATTACAGGAATCAATAAGATACATGAAGCAGTGCACAGTGATGGCACAGTACAACAGTTCTACAACATTACATGGGCGGACAACGTTACTTAGTTAAGGCACCATCGTTCTTAATAATATGGCTCGTTTTGAAATGACAGAGGATTTTAGGTCTTATTACAACTAGCAAATAATGTTTTAATTGCGGTTTGAAAAGAATTTCTTTTTTTGAACATCCAGATAGGTATTTAGAATACAACTGCAAAAGAAAAATGTCATCAATTTACAAAAATTGTATTTATGTAATAATAATAACCGGCTGATGTCTCATTACATGTATATTAAAACTGTTCAGCGGGTCTCTGCGAGTTGGCTTCGGCCCCTCGTACGCCTTCCAAAGGTCCGGGACCCTGTGGTCCCGTGAAAGGAATGAACAAACATAATAATAATCTTAAAGCATTCTAATTTGTAGGTATATTTACAAAAAAATGTCTTTTGTGTTTTTGTAAATTGAATAAATTTTATTTTTATTCTGTAAAACGTTGCATGCTTAGTTTTTTGAGTTACCATAAATATCGTTACATCAATAAGTAGACTAATAAATACTCTTGACTTTTTTATCTACCTAAAATGTAGGTTCATATTTAAAAATACCACATGATATCCATACATGAAAAATACAATAACACCAATTCAAAACGAGCCACTTAATAAAATCTTAAATGTTAATGAGTAATCATTCGATTATACAATTATTGATAGCAATTTTACATATTATTACATAATTTATTGTGAGCAGTAAATATACAGAAGCATTTCCCTATCGGATTCAAGGCTACAGTGAGTAATATTATTTTAATTGTTTATTTATAAGGACTAAATATCCGATTTCTTAACTTCCAAACTCTCAAACAACAACTACAATGTCACTTTGACAGATAAACGAAAATGACAGTGACATTTAAATTGGATTTACGTTTCAGAATTCGATCGTTAGCAGCTGCATATTAAATGGATAATTAGATATAATTTCTATTAATGTTTATTATTCGTCAATAATTAGCATGTTTAATAGAAAACTGACCTTATATATAAAAGAGGGTATTTCAAAATTAAACCTTATTACTGTGAGATAGTTTTTAAAATACCAAGACCTACTTTTTCATTTAGGGCTCTTTTCTGTTAAGCATGCTATATACGTGGTGGTGTCCATTTTTATTCTTATTGCGTCTAAAACAGTATTTTTTATGAACTTAAGGTACATTTATTTTTTGCCTTACTTACTCATTACTTCTTGGAGACTGTAGCTGCACTTGTTTATTATTTACCCAACTTCGACGTAGCAAAAAGGAGGAATATAATTTCGACCTGTACTTAGTATAACCAACAAAACTATTGTTTCTAATGTCAAAGTATATAAAAGAATTACAACATTTTCAATACATTTCTTTTTCTTAAATCATTCTTTCAGACGCAATAAGAAACAAAACTACAGAAGCTTAAGTAAAAATAAATTAACTATTACAATAACCGAATCTACTTATCTCCAATTTGGTATGCATCTTACTAATAGTTAAATAAATTAGTTAAAAATCAGTCTAATGCGATGAAGTCGGTGGTTAATGGGCTCGAACAAGTTAAAACGTTAATTTGGGGGATAACTATCTGAAAACATATTATATTATAAGAATTAATTTATAATAATAATGATACATACACGACCAGGCGAATAAAAAAGGGCCATGTGATTTATGGTAATGTGGTGATTAAAACTAATTATTTTTTAGCAAGTAAATATTTTAAGAATCATAATCACATACAGAATGTCTGGGAATTTAATTATATATTGACTATATTAAACTCAGGCATATGATGTACCAACATCGATGAAAATATTCAAACAATGGGTAGGTCTACATCAAGTCAGTTACAACACTTTTATCGAAATGACAAAATAATTAAAATCAATGTCAACTGATTTTTAAATTACTTATAAAAAACAATATGTGATGTTCTAATTGTGACAGTTACATAATTTAATAAATGGTTTTCCAATAAAATAAAATAAGTGAAACTAGTCCCATTATTTTTTTAATAATTGTAAGTAATAAAATGTCTGTCAGTTTTACATGAAATTAAAAATATTTGAATGAATTCCAAAATTGAATTAAGTTTGAATAATCGATCAAAACTTTTGATTACAATCCAAGAAATCATAAATACGAAACTTGAATAATTTTATATGCCTGTTTCTATAAACAAGATTCGGTAAGACAAGAAAATATTGAAATTCTTACTTAAATTTATAATAATAAGTACAGATAACTGATATACACTACGATACACATAAAGATGGCGGGCGATTACAAATTGGTTAATAAATCACTCGTGTTAGACATACCGTAACTAGACAACACAAATAAAATGTTAGGATAGAGAGCAAAAAGTACAATCACACACAAAACACTTAACTACATAATTAAATTCGTTATTTAAATTAATAATAATAACACAAAACAATCACAATCACATGAGCCAGTTATTTAAGACGGAATTTTTCGAGCAAACCATCACTTTTCGTATAAACATTAATATTTAATTATCATTTAATTTCTGTGTAATTTAAAACGAAAACTTCGCAATATAACCTACAAAAAAATGGTTTGTTTGAGCAAAATTCGTTCGAAACTATTGTAATAATAAATTGTTCAATTAATTTTCAGCTTCGTTACAATTAATTAAAATAATAATCGCCGGAATCGTCTTGTATTACGAACGAAAATCGTAGTTTGTTTAGTTAAACATACAGAACAAACTTCACTAATTGATATAGACGCGAAATATTCCCAGAATACCGTAATCGATCTATTAATTAACACACAAACAACAATAATGAACGCAATAAGGATATCTAAACGAACTTTTAATTGGTTCAGTCAAGTTTTCTCGTATTTATAACAAAATTAATTTGAAAATGTGTACTTTTATTTGAAAATAGCTTCACTAGGAGGACAGACTGACACTTTTTTATCTACTTATAAGCTTTGTTTGCGGATCAAAAGTGCCGGTAGTGTAACTAATATCGACTTTAAATTTGGAATATTATGGGAAAGTATGAAATTTTCTTGATTGAAAATAAAAATGAAGGTTGATAACATGGTTTTGTAAAGATTTTTCATCTCAGCGTCCGAAAACCCGTGAAAATCATTGGCACACAAATAGTGCTGACTTATAGCAAATATTAAAACGGCTTTAATGTAAAGGTGTGAAAAGGCAATTGGTCGAAAATTGCAAACATCAACAGCCGTGCATCAAGTTAGTAAATAAGAGCTGATTGCTAGGCAAACGGTAATGTAATAATGTTATTGTGTTTGTAATCATTAAATGATCGCGACAATACTGCCTGGCAATACTAAATGACATACCGAAATGACGATTCTGTTACCGCTTACATTTATACGATTTTGCAGGGACAGCTAAAAAATAATGTGTGCTTTTATTTCTATACAAAAATATTTTATAACTTAAAACATTTTTCTTCGCGACGAAATTTTAAGTACAATAAAATTAAGGTTAAATATATATTATTTACGAGACCAATGCACAAAGGTAACAAGTAACAGTAGGTGAGCAAACAACACTATCGATTAAAACAATAAACATAGATTATATATTGCGATAAAATATTATTATAAAGTGATGTAGCAAAGTGAGCACCAATTATAATATCGTATTGTGTAGTGAGGAACTGTAAAGCACATGAAACTATCCCAAAATATCGGGCAATTATCAACTTTATTCCAATAGTATAAAGTGTAAAACATTCTTGAACTAATATAGAAGTGTGATGTACTGAGGCCTTGTACAATCGACGAATGTGTCGGTATCTAGGCAAATAAATAAGCTCTGAGTTATCGTTTGTTGCAAAATCTGTATCGCAAAATTTATATGTGTACTATAGTATAACATGATATATAAGCGAAAATATTTGTTTAATTTTCAGTCTGTATTAGAATAATGTATGTTAACTGTACTTTAAAACATTAGTTCTGAAATAATTATTAATATAAGCTTGCAATGTATTTTATTCGTGTCCTTCTATTCAAAACTTAGACATGATTTACTTTCGTAAACAAAAAAAAATCACAGAATTAGCACTAAATAACGTTCTATTTTATTAAAACCAAACTCGGAAAAGGGTGAATATGGACCTTAAATTAATCAATTCCAGTGATTGAGATTCAAATTCAACACACAATGACTAAAAAAAGTGCAGAACACACGCTAAAACTGAAACACTTCACCACAGATTATAGAAGAGTTATAATCTAGAACTACTGAAGTCCGTTCAGGTAAACTTATATATTATGGACCAGAATAGATCAGCGACGATGCAGACTGTCGCGTTTGCGATCTCCATTCGCTACAAATCGGTAACGGGGCCAAAGACAACAGTTGAATTGTTCGCCGAGTTGACACTCGTTCGGCGCGCGCGCACGTTCGACTCGTGTTCGGGATCGCTCGGCAACGATTCGGGACCGTTCGTGAGTTGGAGCCCGTTGAATTTTGAACGTAGCTGTGTTACAAGACGTTCAAGTCTGCAACACGATTTCAGTTTAGACTAGGTACCTGAAGGTGCAAAGCTTATTTATTTTCTACTTCTAAGTGCTTCGATATACCTAACGGAAAAACCTAAGCGCATGCACTAATTTAAAACCGCCACCAAAATAAATAAACTTTAATAAGTTAAACATAAAGCTGTATGTACGCAATAAATAAGTAATAATTATTAAAAAATATTTTTTATTAAAAATAAAATTAATAATTTTACTATATCCTCATACCCATGCTTTCTCTGTACATTAATAGCCTATCAAAAATAAATATTGTTTTTATTTAATTTCCCTTCTAATTCTACCTACATGAAAATCTCGTGAACTTACTTAAGCGAATGTTCCTCAGCGTTTTGTTTAGCTTTGCGCATGTCCGCAAGTTCCTTGCGCAAGCGCATCCGCTCAGCGTCGGCGTCTTCGACGTTACCGTTCGATATTTTGTTTTCGTTCGACTCCAAACTGTTGGTAATATAATTAAGTGAACTTACCGTTATAAATTAAACAACATGCTTTAAGAAAAATAATATATTTGTAAATTATTAATTGACAATTATTAATATCCGCCAATGCTAGAAGTGCACATTTTAGATTCAATTCAACAGTAAATGTTGTGGACCAAGGTATTATTATTAATTGATCGTGATGTGATCTGTGATGTACTCTTGCTCTACTTACTCTGACGACAGACAAAATGAGTGTTTAATAACCTGAAAGATAATAAATCAGTTCAAATTGAATACTAATAAATACCTTAGTCCACAACATCGAGATTTATCCAACACAACTACTTGGTTCATTCTTCATTACTTCTTATCTGGAAAAATACCTCAATTTTTGTCAGTTTTCGTTCGATAATACCTGGACAACCTGGTAACATCATCAGATATTACATGATCAAGTTTACTAACCCGTTTGTGACTCTTAAGACTCGCAACTCGTCTTCCAGTTTGACGATGCGATCCATCATACGACGCTTATCCGCCTCCGAAGCTCGCAGAGAACTCTGTAACAATATTATGTACATAAGACATGAGATAATGATACCAATTACTTATCGCTACATAGTATAAAACAGTGTTGCTTTCTCTGTCCCTAAATCCCTACCTATGATTATATCTTTAAAATTACGCAACGAATTTTGATGCGGTCTCTGTCCCTTTGTCACTCTGTATGCTTTTAAATCTTTATGGATTTTGAGGCGGTGTTTTAAACAGACAGTATAATTGGAGAAAAAGATTTTTGTGTAGTGATATATTCTATTAAATAGAAAAGATATTTAGTATCAGCATTACACCCGTGCACTATATCGCTAGTAGTCCAATTTGTTTAAAACGTCGTAGTGGCCCGAAGTTTAAGGCGCCAGCTTTTCATTGCATGAGAAGGTTGATTCGAAACCTGACAAGTACCAATGTGACTTTTCCCAGTCATATGTACCTACTTAATTTCCAAGCTCATTGACACATCTCAAACTTACAATGAAGGTAAACATCGTGTGGAAACCTGATCTTAAAATTTCTAACTAAAGTTTGAAATCGCCAATTTGCCTTGAGCAAGCATGGTGATAAACGCTCAAAACCTTATCCGTGTGTAATGAGAGGCCTTTGCTCTACAGTGACCACTTATAGGCTGATGATGATAATATATTTATTCTAAGATAAAGAAAGGCCTACAATGGTATGTGTGGTGAAAACTTTTTGCAATTTAAAGACTGCAATACATACTTCTCAAGTTCGATTGAGGCAAATTTTTCAATTAACAGAATCTCTTCCTGTGTCAAGTTCAACACCATTTATCAATTTTAAGAGGCCATAAACCAAAATCTTAAATAACTAAGTTTAAGAGTTTATGAGTTTTGTATGTGGAGGTTATATTTTACGTAAGTACAAGTGCATTCGCCGGCCGTTCGGCTGCGGATAATGTATTCGGAGACACGGTATGCTGACCATGCGGCTTTGGAGCGAAGGTAAAATGCTGCTTTTGGATGCAAGGGGTAAACTTTTGTCTGTTAGATCGAGGTATAAGAAGAGATGGAAGATTGCTTTTAGCGTTAAGACCGTATTTTGTACTCATACTAGTTTTTTTGTTTATATTAAGTTGCGTTTTCGTAAAATATAAAAATAAAAAACCTTCTCAATCAATTTAAGTGTGGGAGAACCATGCTTCGGCACTAATGGGTCGGCTCGACCGAAGCGATACCACGGCCTCACAGAAAACCGGCGTAAAACAACCACAGCGTTGTGTTTCGCCGTGTGAGTGAGGTTACCGGAGGCTCAATCCCGCCCCTTTCCCTATCCCCAAAAGGCCGGCAACGCACTCGTAACTCCTCCGTTGCGGGTGTCCATGGGCGGCGCTGATTGCTTACCATCAGGTAATCCGTCAGCTCGTTTGCCGAACTATTACATAAAAAAAATAAGAAAAAAATATTTTGTCAGTTTCAAAGTAAAGGTAAATAAATAAATCTATTTGTTTTGATACCTGGCAGGTATCCACGTAGGTCGAGAAACCTTTATTTCACATTAAATCACAGTTCATAAAGCAATGTTTGGTTTTTAAATATTTTAATTTACCAAATCGATCAAAATATTTATGTAATTCCAATTTTATATTTTACTTTTTTAACTCATAACAGATGTTCTAAGTACTTTACTTAATATTGCGGATTTTCTTATCATTAAAATTTATATTAAGTATATTATTGTGAATTCGTAACGAGCATCATTTTAGCGGCTCAACTTTCTCACCCCGCGCTGTGTTTCCGTGCAAGCTGTTAAAGCTGAAATTGCCTGTATCTCTTACACAGAAAGCAGCGGTCCCAAGCTGTATAGTGGCAGTAATAAGTGGCTGACATCGAGATAACATAACACCCCCATCATAAAAAGCTTTTCATGGATTTTTATTATAAGTGTGGGAGAGCCATGCTTCGGCACGAAGGGGTCAGCTCGACCGGAGTGATATCACGGCTTCACTGAAAACCGGCGTGAAGCAACACTTACGTTGTGTTTCGCCATTTGTGGCCCAATTCTTTCACCAATTAATCTGAATTGAGCAAGTACGGTGATTAATGCTCGAACCTCTCCGTGTGCGAAAAGGTCTGTTTAGTAGCAGGCTTATTATGATGATAATAATGAAGATGGTAGGGCAGGACATCTTCCCACAAGATAGACTGATCGCTGGATGCAGTTTGCCAAAGTTTAGTATAGTCTTCTGAATTATATGACCATATACTCATTCCTGACCATCAGTAGTTCACGGCTCAATTCGCTAGCAGTGTGGCAGTGACAGGCGGGAATGGTCCGATAGATCACAACACATGAGATATTATCCTGCGATAGCCAGCTATGATGAAGCTATTTGCTGGTGGTGCAAGCAATTTACTTTAGCGTCAGAGTCTGAAGTTATGAAGGCAAGCAAGAAGGTTCTAGTTTCAAAACTAGATGGCTTTTCTAAGGGGTTTTTGGGGGAAACTGAATTGGTTCCAACTGGAGTTATTACTTCGGAAGATTTTGTTAAGGATAAAAACACCCTTGGTTCGCCGTGTGGATATCAAAAGAGCCGATTAAGAAATTAACCATTTCACAAAGACCAGTCAGCAATGAAACTCTTTTGTTATTGTGATCATCGACCAAATCTACTGAAGGAAAACCTTATTTCGAGAAGACCCATTCCAACAGGGTTGGCAACGGCGACAGCCTGTCACAGACAGTCACTTGTGGACGATAATAATGACTTAAAAACACAAAATATTTACCCAGTAATCCAATAGTAACTTAATTAACCCGAAATTTGTGAATCACAAAAACAGCTTAATTAGTGTTTCGTGCGGGAATCGAGCCCGCGAAACGTTGCACAGCAGCTAGTTGCCCAGACAATACACCAACCGTGCAGTCATATAGAATACTTATACTTAGCCATACCCAGAAACGAAAAAGAAGTACTTAATGTATATATATTAAATCCGCCTCAGCCTCCAACTCAGGCCTGGAGGCGTTAAGTAAGATTACACGGCTAAGTCTATATGCGCACACAAACAGACAGACAGCCGGCGGGCAGTTAATTTTGTTGGTTCCGACAGTTTCCTGTGTATATCTGATACACTGTTGTCGCGGATACCGGTATATTGACATGTTTGTTCATAGAAAAAATTGATAAATTCGCTACTTTTTGGAAGCAAAATTATTATTTTTATTGATACACCAAACCCAACAACGTGCATCAGATTGGTGCCCAACGGGGCAGCTTTGACATGAAGCAGGTGAAGGAACGGGAGGTTTTTAGTCAGTAAGAGCCGGACACTCTCTCGCCATATCCTGGGCGAGAGAAGTCATTGGATGATTTTCCCTCCTGAAAGGAAGCTGCCTCCGAAAAGGCACCACACAAAGTTTCTTGATTAAATTGCCTTAAAATGAATTTGTAAACGGGTAAAAAGATCTATAACTTAAAAAGTCCCTTTAAAAGAAGACGGATAATTACTTCATTCGTAGTCATAGTACATGTCTTTAATTGCAGCCATTTGTTGATTCGTTCTGTCATTATAATGAGGAGCAGAAAACAGTTTTTTCACAAAAATTTTCTTACTTCATATTAAGGGACAGTGTACAAACTGATACTAAGGAAGCCCAATAAATTCTTTCGTCCCTAAACAAGACCATTTTCAACCTCTTGAATCAGTGACCAATTGAATCATAGGAGCGCGGTCCTAGGTATCATTTGAGATGCTCATGATCTGTGTCTATAAATTAAGTCGCCATCAAGGTGCTGGTCGCATCTTGAGAATGTATAGCTGATACGTTCTTCATATCACAATTGAGGCCCATCTATTAATTCATCAAACTGAATTCGCACATGTATTGTTCTTCTATCGTGTCTCGAATAACCACGATTGAAAAGTTATTACGCGCCTTAAACGCGGTGGGCGTGGCCCAAGGGATACATAGGTAAAAAATCTCCATAAAAAGTAACAATAACAACACCTACGTCAAAAAAACCGAGTTTTTCAGTTACCTAAAAGCCTTATGGCAATGGTTACTTAGCGGGCACAAGTGACGCATTAACTTGACCATGTTAATCGGGTGTTGCCGTACGTTTTTGCACTTCAATTAACTTATTACGAGGCGAGTGCCAGTGCTAATTATACGGACAAACGTACAGTAACACCCACGCGTAAATAACTTGTATGTTGAGGTACTAGGTACTTATGAAAGTCGGTCGGTATGCCCTTTGTTGCTGTTGTTATTTCGAACGGAAGGAAAAGGGGTAAATTCAGTAAAAATATATAGGTGCCTACTTATTGTTTGTGATCGTTATTTTGTAGGTACATTAAAATTGACGTACGATATTAGCAAGTGCGGCTTGGCCAGGTAAAAATATTTTTGATATCAAACCTATGTTTAATTCAAATTAAACTGCATCTTAAAACTGTTATTACTTCCAAAACAAAATCTTTTGAATACTCTATTTTTTTACTACCTCCGTTCTCTTTGATCGGTTACCTACCAAAAGACAAAATAACAATAAACGACCGCATTATTAATTCAAAAGATTATTTTGAAAAAAGAATCGTAATGTTGGCCGGCATGACGTCACTCTCGTCACGTGACGGCGCGCGGCGCGCGTAGGGTGGCGGCGCCTCACTGCACCGCCATCCACTTACATCTGCCAATATTTGCTCACCAACCCCCTTCCCGCCCCATACCCCTCCCCTAAACACCCCTCGCACGCACCACCCGTTCATATTTCAAATGCTATGATGTGGGGTGACACTAAACACTACAAAATACAAAGTTACAGGGGCTGCTTTTACACCGTCGTGTAACATTTATAGGGAACTGTAACGTATAAGTAGTAAAAATCTTTTTTTTATATACCTACATTTTTCTAGGTAAACTAACTAGTCTAAGAACGCAAACGAAATATTTCCTGTTCTCCAGAAAAAAAGCGCAGCTGAAATAGAACTTGAACTAACAGTTTTTACATCATTTTTTTTAATTCGATAAGTAGGTATTCGATTATAAAAACATCACGTTTTAAGAATAAATAACTCAAATACCTAGACATTATTATTGTTCTCCAACTAATCAATTTAACATAAGTCTGCTAAAAATCCCGCAGAAACACACCGCGATAAAATGCTTGTAAAAAATGGCTAGAGTAACAGCTGAATGGCAGTGATGTGGCCAATTTTATCAATAATAGACGAGCATGATGTATTCGAATTCAATTAAGTAACTAATTAACATATAAATATATTTTAGAGTTCGTTAAAGTCTTGGACTTTTAAGAAATTAGACTTAATTTTAACTTCCTAGGTTTTGTCACTCAAATGAACAAATGCCTTACACCGCTTTTTTCTGAAGGGAAGACCATCAAAAGTCTTCTCTCGCCCCCCTATGGCGAGAGGGAGAGTCAGACTTTTACTGACTAAAACCTCCCTTGTTCCATCTCCTTCTCCAGGCCGGGGTACCTTATTGAAAGCCTTTGACTGCTAACAGAAAACTATTGAAGGCAAATACCTCCACTACCGTTGGTAGTCACCGGTGCCCTAAACGGCGGTTAACATGTTAATGAGATATTAGAATTATCAACCAATAAAATATTTTCTTAAACAATCTAACGACTTTACCAATGAATGGCTATTTTAAAAGCACGGTTCATAGAAATGGCAGACCTTTGCTCTTTCTTCTTTGGTTAAGAATTGGGAAGGAAGCTGATACGGAACCAGCGAGTAGTGGTAGCACTAAGTAATACAATTAAAACTTGTTGTTTTGTTTCGCCAGGTGCGCATATTGTGTAGATGTCTTATGTGTGACAATTCAAAAACAGTAAGTTGAATAGATAAGTAAACCGGTTAGTTTTAGGAACAAATATTTAAAGACTAATAGTGAATCGTGACGTCCATCAAACTCATAATTGACCGATTATTTGTATGCGAAATTCCTTTTATTTATTTTTTTATTTATATTTAACCAGATGGTATATTCGATTTAGCTTCTGGTCTTTTTGCACACATGTGGTGAAGCTGATTCTACTAAGGTCTAGACTATATTATGTACAGACGTTTTAGTGCATCGAGACACTAGTAATATGTTAATTTCGATTTGACCATAAAATTAATAAGGAGCTTTCTGAACGATTATGTAACTGAGTATAAAATACTCATTACCTTAATGTTTGAGACAAAGTAGCAAGAAGGTAACTGGAGATCTAATTAACAACTAGCAACCCATCTATGCAATTTATTTGCTATTTAATGAGTGTTTTTTATATTTACATATAAACCTTCCTCTTCAATCGCTCTATCTATTAAAACCAAAGGAACGAAAATCCTTAACATTTAAGCATGTATAAAGACAGAGAACGCAACGTTACTTTATATGTAGTAATTAATTAACTACTTTATAAGTTCTCAATCACAAGGATCATCTTCAATAATTCATCATTATCAAGGAAAACAAATAATCCGTCTACAACCCCAAAAATGCTACAGTACGGTGTGACAGAAAGCCGCGAAAAACCGTTGAAAGTGCGAAGTCGCCACGTACGTAGAGTTAAATCGATGCGTTCCGTTTTATTCACTCTTGCTGATTTTATAATCCCCGCGTGTGCATACGGGTATGAAAATCAAACAGTTGTATCTACGGAACGTTCCTTTTTTCCAATTTTAAAGGTATCTAGAAGTTATTCCGAATTTGAATAGTGTGCCGAACGTTCGAATATGTTCGAACTGAAAACGGTTTGAAAATATCTTTTTTCGTAACATCAGCCTTTAAGTGCCCACTGCTGAACAAAACCTTATCTCAAGCAGAAAAGGTTTGATCATTAATAACCACGCTAGCTTTTTAAAGGGTTTAAAATGTGTCGCGGTAAAATGACTGGCTAACACTTATAGAAATACTTTTGAATGACATGCCTAACGTAAAATGATAAAAAACATTTAATAACCATCCCGTATTTGATCAACTTAAGCAAACTTCTGTATTCGTATTATTAATCAAGACAAAAAAATAATTAGATTCAGTGTCTTGTACCATAAAACCATAATCTAATAGAAAAATGTAAAACACCATGCAATATCTGTTCTATACCAATCACATTTACAAAAGCACATAAAAACTATTCTACAAAAATAATCATAAGTACTAATACTAGTACAATACTAACACAGGAGTATATCTATAGAATTATTTTAAAAAAAGGCCCAAGTCGAAATAATTCGCCAAGTCACTATGCGCTTGCGTCGTAGGCGTTTCGCATCAACAACAATGGACTTGACGCGAATGTCTATGCCAACACTAAATGTTACCAGGCCACATACAAGGGTGCTGTGGAAGGTACATTACTATAAAATAATTTTATCTACTAAAAAATAAATTAATGTAAGGTGAAGATCTGTTTGAAGGTTGACGATAATGATTATTAACCCTTAACGTGGCAGGAAGTAAAAATCTTTAAAATATGTACTTTTTTGATATATTTGGTGTTAATTATGACTAAAAGATACGAAAAAAATAAATAAAAAAATCTAGATATCCTAGGTTTCGAGAAAAACTATGTACATCACAATGCACACTGCCAATTATGCCCAAATGTCGATATTATATTGTTTGTACATTGTGATGGACATTGCCAGGTTGATAATAAAATACATTTTTAATTTAAATTGTATATTTATTGTAATGAAAAGGATGAAATATTAAAAAATCTTAATTATTTTGTGTGAAAATTACGGAAGCAATTACGTTTTTGTTTTCCCACAACAAAACATAAATGCACGTTACATTTTATACAGAAGACAGTTGTCCTACCACTTTTGCAGTACTTGCAACGCATTGTTTCATCCCCTGCTTCTGGAAGATGACCCTTGTCATCGAATCGGACGCTATCTGTTGGACGAACGGAGACTGGTTTATGGATTTTTAGATCCTCGCCTATGTCTTCTGTGGCGTTTATACCTTTTACTATTTTATTTGATTTAGTCAATCCTTCGAACAATTGAAATCTAAAATCCTTTAACATAATATTTTTCCCATCTCGTTTATGCAAAAGCCAAGCGTTATTAATACACATATCAATAAGTTGTGAAAATATTCCTAAATACCAACGATGACTTTTAAAGGGGGTTCTATATAAAGATATTAGCATGTCCGCCAAATCTACCCCACCCATGTGTTTATTGTAATGTTTTACAATTTGGGGACATTCTACATGTACCTTCTTTTTCTCATCTTTATCATATCGCTTGATAGTTTCGATGGGGTGCGAGTCTATATAAGAGCTAATAAGTGTGACGACCTTATTGTCGTTCCACTTCACCACCGCCAGCTTGTTTTTATTACAGACAACTTGAGCGCTAGAACCACGTTTCTTCTTCTTCATTTGTTGGTCCGTTGGCAATAATTCCTGACACCCTCGTAAACGATTAGTCCTTATAGTACCGAGACTTAGAATGCCGTACTCTTCTCGCAGTATGTGCGTTAGTTCAAGTGACATGAAAAAGTTATCGGCGTAAATAATGGCCGGCTTTTGCCTTATAGTTTGGCACAATGCAATCACTACTTTGCCCCCCAAACCAATTGAAGCTTCTTTGTCCCTAAATGTCAGTCCACGAAACGTGTCATCGCCACCATAAAGAAGAAAATCGTATATAATACCCGAAACTCCCGCACGCACGAAATTCTTGAATCCCCATTTTTTGGGTTTCATTTTTACATATTGCTTCCTTTTACCTGCTTTACGACCTTTATAAGGTATCATCATCTCGTCTATAGAATATTTTCCTTCTTCTTCAACTTTCAAAAAGTTTTGCCGTATTCTTTCCATTACGGGACGAATTTTGAAGTAGCGGTCTGAATCTTCTAAGGTGTTATTAGCAAAGTGAAGGTACCGACGTATTTGTTGATACCTTTTGAGAGGCATAAGATCAGCAATGAGAGGGTATCTTGTCCTTTTACCCCAATAATCTGTATAGGCTGGCATATGTACTATACCCATTAACATTTGAATGGCTAGAAAGTTTTTTATCTCATCTTCTGTCAACTGTATAGATCGCCCTAGTTGTTGCACTGAGTATAAATTTGTATTATGAACAATGTCAGTAATTATATCAGGTGAAAAAAAGTAGTAAAAATAGTCCAGGGCTGTATCAATATCTGTTTGATGGAGGTCGTATAGGTTTTCTTCGAGACAAGCACTATGACGGAATACTGATTTGGACCAATGATAATCTAGAACAAATTTCTTGACCGCAACTTTTTTGGTCACTGCATTCCTTGTTGTCTTCTTACGCTTAGACCTGGTAAGTGGCAACTGTTGTCGGCTAGTGCCGGGCTGAGGAGACGATTGTTCAACGGTTGGGGTTGGTAAAGACTGTATGGAGTTCAGTGTAGGTAAAATGTTGTAGTTGCTTGTAGTCGGTGATGGAAAAACTTCGTTGAATATTGGCGTCAGAGGTGCATCTACAGAGATATCAATCTGCTCTTTATTGGATTCAGTCGAGCTATCTAGTAAATTGAGGCCCTCAAGCGAAGACGCTAGCGAAGGTGGATCAGAGGTATCTGGAGAAGGTGGTATATATACGTTGGTTTCTTCATCGGACGAAGAACTACCCTCAGAACAAGCATTTTTTTCAGGAACCAAAGCCAAGATTTTGTGCGAGCGAGTTAGTTTTAAATTCTGCAGACAAAATAAAAAAAAACAAAAGTCAAAACCAACACCTTCTGTCAAAACATTACAAAAATAACAAGCAAATACCCCAAAACAATCAAAATCCAAATACTTCGTAAACCTGGCAATGTACAGTGTGGTTACCATAGTTTACGGTGAGTACTTCAGCGTGTCATTGGCAGCGTGCAGTGCAATGTACATTCAATTCTTTTATCAAATGCGTGAGATAGTGTTTAGGTAGCTACGTAAACATGCACTAATTGAATGCTGAATATTCTTTACATCAAAGCACAGACAAAACATTGCCAAGTTTCGAGCCAAAAAGTAAAAAAATAAATAAAACACTTACTCGTGTCACACGTACAGCTTGTTGCTTCGCGGCCATTTTGATTTTGACATGTGTTTAATAGTGTTGTCACAGATAAATAATTTTCTACCAATTCTACTGTATTTGACAATATATTGATGAAAAACAGAATTATTATTTTTTCCAAAACTAATGAGATATATTTTTTTTAAATGTATGTACAGTGTGATGTACGCTGTCAAGTTAAGGGTTAATGGCAAATACTGGGGAAAAATAAGTGGTACTTAAATCAAAATTTTTCAACTATTAGGTATAAAATTTAACTTTCTAATATTAAATTAGAAAGTTAAATTTTATAGCTACTAATAATGGTTTAGGTTAAAAATACCAATTACATTCGCATTACCCACGCAATTAAAAAAAAAAAAAAACGCAAAAACTAAAGAACAGATAAAAAATTTAGAATAATATAAAGCTGAAGAGTTTGTTTGTTTGTTTGTTTGAACGCGCTAATCTCCAGAACTACTGGTTCGAAATGAACAATTTCTTTTGTGTTTGTTAGTCCTTTTATCACGAAAGGCTATAAGCTATAAAACATTACGCTAGGATCTGTAGCAGCGGGTGAAACCGAACAAGAGAAGCTAGTTTAGAATACTTACACAATTTTATTACATTCAAATTTTTGAAAAAGAGGATGATTTTTGGGTAATTTTCCAAATACTGACTTAATTAATTTTTTAATAAAACCCACATTTAGGGAATATTACACGTGGACTAGCTTTCAACTACTTATCACTTTTACTATGTATGTGGTGCAACCAAGTGTTCCTTCTGTGCTTGCTATGTTCTGTGGCTCTTCGTCATTCAGCGAGACAGTGCGTCAGGGCGTGAAGAGCCCTCGACGAGACCACCCAACTCGCTCCGCAAATAATGCTTAATAGCACCGAATTGAGGTGAAAACGTAAAAAATACAAACTCAACGAAAAAAAAACTTGTGAAATATGAAAAAATAATGTTGATTTTACAATTCCTTGAGGTTTTATGCAAAGTCTTGGGTAAATAAACAGTGCTAGGCTTATGCTAATGCCATTATAACGAGCTATTAAGACTTGCGTATTAGATTTTTCATAACAACGTTTTTATTAATCATGTATACATATGTACACAATTATTAACAAATTCTCGGAATTTTGCTAGGTTTTTAAGTAAGTCCTTGAATTCTTGACTTTATGAAACTGCATTACCACTTTCGCTTCTCAGATCGCCTTTCTCAAAGTTTTTAAAGGCCTTTGAAACAAAAAGTAATATAAATAGTCACCAATGGTTTTTTATTCAGACATTAAAAATATTTTTAAGCGCCCTCTGTAGACTTCTAATCAAACTACCACAATCTGAAAACAACTTTGATAACAGCGCTATCTAGCCAATTCAGCAGTAAACGTTTCGTGCTATAAGTACGACATGTCAAAGACAGATGGCGCCACCAACTAGTTTCGTGCAGAATGAATTCCGCTGACAACAAATTAACAAAATTAGACATACCTTGATCTCTTCAAGAGCTTTTTCTGTGAACTTAGCTTCCGAAGATGTCAAACCGTTCTGTGAAAAAAGAAAACAAGTTACTGTTAATATTGAGGTCAAAACAGCAGGAATTAAAAGAAAAGGCAGATCGAGGTCTGCCATGAAATTGTTATTAATGGGTATTGTTTTTAGCACGTAACAAGACGAACAAAACTGCAAATCTAATAAAAAAATGTTAAAGATTACGCTTTTCTTGAGGAGGCGATATCATTTAATTCCTTTGCCAACCTGTTAATGGCGACGGGGAGTATAAGACTTATAAATGACTAAAAATCACCCCGATCCTTCACTTTCTTGCTATTGCCCGAGGTCATCGCCATTATTGCTCTTGCACCCGTAACCCCATTTATGGGTGTTTAGTTAAACTGAAGAGTATTCTTAACTACGTTTACTAAGACCACACAGCCAAAACTGCATCAAACGGCTGTTCAGATATACTTCTAGTTTAGAAAATATGCTAGACATATAAAAATGAGCTACACAAACGAGGAAACAGTTTCTGAGTAAGGTAAGTACGGACTGAATTCCATGCACGCATTGCCTCGGCTAACGACCCAGATTTATTGATCGATGAACAATACTGTTAGATTAATAATTTTACAGTATACTATGAGTAGTGGACAACATAATATCTACGTAGGTATACACACACTGTTTAAACGAAGTATTGATTGCGACAAATGTTTTTATTTCAAGGTGGCAAACGGGAGAACGGATCACGGATTGTGAGCATCTGCGTCGTGAGCAACGCCAGAGGAGAAACCGGTCTTTAAGAGGTACGGCAGTAGAACATGGGGGATTTTGTGGATTAGGATGGTGGAATTGAGCCTTCGATATTAACATAGCGAAACACGCGCTGTGGTTCTTTCACGCCGGTTTTCTGCGAAGCGGTTACAATTTTATTTCAATAACCGATCTTGATCTTGATGTTTGACAGAAACTTTAAAAGTTATCTCTCGATTTCTGATAACCGAAATGAGAACTTCCTACAAAATCAAGGCAGTTAAAAAATGTACCTAGTATTGGTGCCGCCACAGTATTCCTACCAATACTGTTTAAATTAGATAAGTAGATTACATGATCATTTTCCTGTACAGTTGAAAAGGTAAAAGACAGAGCATTAATTACAATAAAACTAAAGCCAATTTAGAAAGTCAAGTATTTGTGCAATAAATACAAAAATTAACAGGAAAAGATGGACGATTAGGTAGTTACATTAGATACAATGAATTGCCAAGTTTATTTGGAGTTTTTTATGTGATAGGACGGTAAAAGAGCAGACGGATTACCTGATGGTAAGCAATCGGCGTCGCCCATAGACTCCCGCAACACCGGAAGATTTACGAGTGTGTCGCCGGCCTTTTGGGGATTAGGGTTTCGGTGATTTAGGGTTTCGTTTGCCATAGCGAGCTGTTTAGCGTGCTTGCCTACCTCAATAAATTGACAATCCAACACGGAAATAATTATTCAATTTAAACCAGCAGTTTTGGAGATTAAAGCTTTAAGACAAGCAAAAAATAAATCTTCAGCGAAATAATATTTTTGTATAAGGGCGACACATTTGTTCTCTGTGATGCAAGTAAAGCAGCGTATTTATCATATCGACTGGTAGCAGGGGGAGGTCGTGGTGGCCTGGAGGTTAAGGCGCCTGCTTCTCATGTAAGTACTAATGTGACTTTTTCCGAGTTATATGTACTTTCTGTGACTATCTAGACACAGCTGGTATACGGTGAAGGAAAACATCGTGAGGAAACCTGGACTTATAATTTCTATTCATAAGTTTGAAAGATATCGCCAATCCACCTTGAGCTAGCGTGGTGATTAATGCTTTAAAACCTTCTTCGTGTGAGAGAGCACTTATGGGCTGACCAGTAGTAAGTATCTAAATAAGTGTATCAATGACCCCAATTGATAAATTATAAGAGGAAGTCACTTAATAGAGTTTTTAAAGGAAATATTAGGATACCAATGGAACTACACTGCAGAAATATGCAACGCGAACAAAGTCGCGGGCAAAAGCTAGTAGGCAATAAATATAAAAATGAATCGCATAATGTTTTTTACCAACGGTTTGTAAGTGTGTTTTCGGGGGTAGTCTTAGGAACCAATGGTCGCATTTACTGTATTTGTTCATTGACGGCTACAATTTCAGTGAGTGCTATCCAAAAAATTTTATAAATGCGAAAATAACTCTGTCTGTCTGTCTTTTCTTCGACCCTAAACTACTGAACCTATTTGTGTGAAATTTGGTACAGACATAGTTTGGAACTCGATAAAGGACATAGGAAAGTTTTAAACCAAAAATCTGCAGGAAGTCACTATGCAACACAAACAAAATCGCGGGCAAAAGCTAGTAGGCAATAAATATAAAAATGAATCGCATAATGTGTTAGTACCAATGCCTCGACCAATTTTACCATTTGGTATGTTTGTAATAGTCAGGAGAAGGTTCTTATGAAAAAAAGTATTTAGAAACGTAGAGGGGAGAGTTGAGAAATACTCTTTTGCGTTGTGTGCGAGGTATGTAGTTGGAGATCCGTGCAAAGCAGCGGTAGGCCGTTAGTAGGCTATAAACTATTCCTGACTAGCTACTCTCGCGCGGTTTCACTCTCTGCTCGGCTCCATTTAATCGTGATGTTTTATAGCCTATAGCACTCTGGAACATTGTAGCATTGTAGCTATCTATCAGTGAAAGAATTTTGGCAATCCGACCAGTGGTTCCAAAGATACAAACCTACATACAAACTTACAAATTTTACCTCTTTATAATATTAGTATAGATTTGCGTATCTAAGTCGAACTGTCACTTAAAACGCTGCTGTTTTTGAAATACCTTCGCCCGCGTTGTATGTTAAGAAACGTGTGTTAATCCAGGGTACTATATACATACCAAATTTCAAATAAACCGGTCCAGAAATTTTTGCGTGAAAAAATAACAAACATACATCCATATATTTTCACCGAGTTTTACATTAATAATATTAGTAGGATTGATATTTTGTTGGAAGTTTTTATTCTAAGAATGTACTCGTAACACCATATGCACTTCGGTATCGTCACTGGGAAGATTTTTAGTTATAAATACATGCCAATGTTTGTCTATTGATAGGTTATCAATGACACATAAATACCGTTATCGGGTATATAACTTGAATGTATGTAAATCTATTACGTACACCTTATTTGGTTATCTAAGAGTGTTATGATAAGAAGAATACTGATTCGCTTAGAGTTTAACACAGCCGCAATTTTGAGAATAAGTTTGATTTATAAAAATTACGGGTAGGGAATAAAACCTTAATCAAAGTAGGTAACCTTTTTGGACACTTGGTCATCGATATTATAAAAATGGCTGCCACAAATTCGAATGTCATAATGACCATTATATTAAGCACGAAAGGTCATTGAACTGGAAATGGAGAACGAACGATTTGAGAATGTTTGGACAAGAGCCAAGATGTTTTGGAAAATGTCAAGTCCAGTCTGGATAGTGTCTGCATTCGTATTGTACGTTGTAGAATTGATTTATAACCCGTACGAATTGTGTATGTATAGATGAAAGAATTGATAAAAGTCCCTAAGAAAATATTTATATCCATCCGCTTATCACATCTAAGACCAATTTCGATCCTTCTCCCGGCAATATCTGGATATCAAGTAGATCATGTTACTCTTTAAAAGAAGCATTCTACGATTGTGAAAAATTTTTACAAATCAATATCATTGTTTTGGAGTTTATTAAAGGCATTATCATCAAGAGGACATCTTTACATATAAATTATTGAATTTATTTTTGTATATGATTATATTATTATTAATTTATTTAATATATGATTATATGGGAAGCTGGCAATCCTTTTAGTTGGACACCGGTACGAAGGAGGGGCAATCTGCAAGTAGATAGTTATAGGACAGGAGATCAGAAAAGACGATTAAAGAAAAAGTGGGCGAACCAAAAAGTTTACATGTAGTACCTACATATAAACTTTTTGTAAGAAGCCGTGGTGGGCGCGATATCACGTGCAAAAACTGTAACTGCAGATTTAAAATAAATGTACAATCAACATAATAACACATATAGAAAGAAGCATACCGTTAATTCGCACGTATTCAGAACGACCGACATACCCCAAATTCTTGGCAGTCTTGAGAATTTTTTCGACTGTCTCGTGCACTGCCAACCAAGTCTTTCATACCTCAAACACATTTTTTTTATTTGGTCTATTTAGAAAATTCTACATGTTACCTATATTATATCTACTGCAACCGCTTTTTGAAGTTGGGTGATGAATTAAGTAATGCATAAAAGCATTCACATCTCATTTTTTACTGTTAAATTATGCCAATATATTTGTCCTAACATGAGTATTGGAGACCCTGCGATGGACAGTAACAAAATCGCACTGGATCCGCGTTCAAACGCAATAAGGTACCGTGGCCTTGGCCTGGAGTAGGTGAATGAGAGTTTTACAGTCAAAGATAGTCTGACACACGAAGATAAAATCAATCGATGATTTTCCCTCCCCAAAAAAAAGGTGTATACGTCCGAAAAAGGCCCAACTGTTCACAGATTCATTAAAATAAACACAATAAACAGTGACAGAGACATTGGATCAACCAATATCTGCAAAGACAGTTAAAGGAGATCCTTAAGGTGGAACTTAATAATAAAACGCGTTTCGCTTCGATAATCCAACAAATTGGTTCCGTATCTAACTTTATATTTGTCATGGTGCTCTCAGAAGTTTTATAGCAAATAAATAAAGTATTAAAAACCGTTCTATACAATCAATTTGTTACTTTAAACGGCGTTACAGTGGATACTTAATAAGTTTTTAATGTTGTTCTATGGTCGAAATTCTATTACATGTTTCTTTGTGGACTGCATGGTTAGCGCAGTGGCTAGGTAACATGGTGTCGCGTTTTCGATTCCCGCACTTTGTGTGATCCACAAATTGTTGTTTAGGGTCTGAGTGGCTTGTGTATTTGAATTTGTCTGTTTATAAACGCACCCACACGACACAGCAGAAAATACATTTTTTTTTTCTACAAAAGGAAAAAATATATAGACAATACCATTTTGCAACCATTTGAATAACACTTGCAACAAGTGTATAAAGTGTGTTAAAGTGGAAGTGTTATAGTTTTTTGTATTAATATAGAATTGAAGAGGTTTCTTCGAGATTTCTACAGGGGAAGAACAAGGGGATAGTGGGTGTACCGGGCCGACAGCGGTGATGCAAAAAAGCATTTTCCGAATTATAGATATAGTCTGACACTGCCCTTTTATGATAAAAACCATACTAATAAAACAAAGAGGTTGAATTTGTAAGTTTGTATGTAAGGGGTAATCTTTGGAATCGTGGGCGGATTTCCAAAATTATTTCACTGATAGATAGCTACAAAGTTTTGAGTGCTATATATTACTTGCTTTGTGTATTTTAGTCGAACTATTGCTTTAAACGCTTTAAAATCCCGGGATACATTATTTTATGGAAGCTAGTAATATCACAAAAGGGTTGGTATCACACTAGCTACATGCCTTGAATAGTCATTAGGAACCTTAAACCAAACAAGGTCACGTCTGAAGGTCAGAATGTCACCCTATTCTTGCCTTGAATTGTCCATTATATGTATTGTAGAAGAATCAAATGACTAGTATCGATTACTCGTAAAGAAAGTCATTTGATTGGTTTAAGACGTCAGTTTAAGGTCATAGTAGAAATATACTACTTGTATGTATGCATATATGCAAGTTAAGCCATTATTGTTCGTACAAAAATGACTCTTTGTTTATATGGCTCTTTCAATTTTTTACAATTCATTTCTTTGTTACATCATTTAGTCGGTTCCGTTATGTGAGAACAGTGTAACACTAATGTTTAGGCAAAGAATCCGAAAAAGAAGTTAACCTAAAGGAAAACATATTTTTGATATTACTTGCGTGACAAAAAAAAAGACAAAAGTGAAATCATTGATGTTAGTTGGACCATTCTAGGCCATATATGAACATCAATCAAATAAACATTTAAGATAGGAATTGTCAGTCTGTCCTCTTAGTAAACCTACATATAAGTATATTCGTTTCAATGTGTATAGTAGTAGTAAGGTTGGTTTTTTAATTCAATATGCATATGAGTGTTTTCATTATTCTTTTCTGTGTCCTTTGAGTTAGAAGTAAGAAATCTTTCTTTCTGATAGTGAACTGAGACATACTTCATCTTTATCATCATCAAGTGTGGGAGAGCCAAGCTTCGGCAAGAATGGTCGGCTCGACCGGAGTGATACCACGGCCTCACGGAATACCGACGTGAAACAACCCACAGCGTTGTGTTTCGCCGTGTGAGTGAGGTTACCAGAGGCCCAATCCCTCCCCTTCCCCTAGACTTTCCCGATCCTTATATCCGCAACCCCTATCCCCAAAAGGCCGGCAACGCACTCGTAACTCCTTTGGTGTTGCGGGCGTCCATGGGCGGCGCCAATTGCTTACCATCAGGTAATCCGTCTAGTCGTTTGCCGACTTATACCATAAAAAAATCACCAGCAGTCTAGAAGCGTCCACGGCTAAGTAACAAAAGGTGTGATCAAAAAACATGACATAAACGAAAGTTATTAATATGATCAAATCTAAAAATCCAATAATAGATTGTAGCTACTCAATTCTGTTTAAGCATGAAAGCGTAACAAACAAACAAATCACAAATTTACTTTTTAATACAAGAATGTTGTTGTTGTTGACATACCGATGACTAATGTAAAACAACTATTTTAAAGAGGTAAAATTTGTAAGTTTGTATGTAGGGGGGTAATCTTTGGAACCGCTGGTCGAATTGCCAAAATCCTTTCACTAATAGATAGCTATAATGTTCCTGAGTGCTATATATAGGCTATAAAACATCACGCTAGGATTAAATGGAGCCGAGCAGCGGGTGAAACCGCACGAGAGTAGCAAGTGTAAAACAATTAAGTAATATTTTTATGTATTTTCCCTGGACAAATAAAGGCACATAAGGCACAACAACTTTATTTTCGTCACAGTTATTAAATTACAGGGACAAATAATATGCATATTGGTCATATGGGGCTGAATAGGACCGATGTTTAGCCGGGGTTACGTATGGGTGATGCGCAATATGGTGTCGTGGACTTCGATCTGTACCAGAAGGAACAAGGCGGAAAGAAGAATGGTCAGAAAGAGTCTGACACTCTCCATACCTTAAACGAGAGAAGCCACTCGATAATTTATCTAAGGAAATTATTTAAGTTCCAACTTACATCGTTTCTCTCGACGACCATGGCTCGTACGCGCGAGTACAGCGCATCCTCGCGCATGCGCGCTGCGTCCCTGATCTCGCGCACCAAGTCGGTCAGGAAACCCGGAGCATATTGTCCTGCTAAGTACGCTGAAAATAACAAGTACGAGATTAAATTTTAATTATTTTCGAGAAAAAATTGCAACAATGCAATTACCGAGTTAAAAGTTATGCGTGATTGGCTATGCCCCGTCTAGTCCTGGTGCACCGTAATTCTATCTCAGTGCCGTCATGGGACGATCTCCGGCCACCGTAAGCACAGGTCTGCGGTCGGCGAGTAAGGGCAGCTCGCCGCCCGACCAGAACCAGACCCGAGCGTACGGCGCGTAGCGTTCCGCGCGCGCCTCAAAGAGCCATTAGACCACCGCAGACGGGGCCCTAAAGAGCTGATGTTCAGCCGGGGTTGCGGGGTAAGCGCAATGAGGCACCGCGACCTCGGCACAGAGCAGGAAAAGGAACAGGGGGTTTTTAGTCAGTAAGAGTCTGACACTCCCTCCTGCCCGGCCCTGGGCGGGAGAAGTCATTTGATGATTTTCCCCTCACAAAAAAATAAATAAAATAAAATCTCAGTGCCGTCTCATTAGGTGTTAGTAGGCGGTAAAAGTAAATTAAGTAAGTATATAAAATATCATTATTTGCTTCGTAGATCGGAAGCTTGCTTTTTGGGACCACTAGCTAAAGTTGCCCAAAGGTACACTGAAGAAATCATAGCAAGTAGATGATAAAACAATTTCATTTTTACTTTGAGAACAGCTGATCAAAAATATAGTCTACGTAATACGTCATTTAAGTAAATTTTGAAAGCGAAGGACGTTTGATATTACATAGCTGGCTAAAAGACAGAGCAAGTAACTTCAATGTCTGTGTAACACGCAACGGTTGCTGTACAAAAAATGCTGTAAAATATGAGTGATTTATTGCTTTCTTTTTCTTTTTTTTAACGCTTCTCAGTTATGCGAAGGGGTCGTTACCCTTCCAAATTAGCCCTATTAAATTATTTAAAAATAGAATAGAGGATATACTTAAAATAACAGCCAACATTCATATTTAAACTAGAAAAAAAATCACCAGATTATAAGAGTCACAAATTCAAAATGAGCATGTAAAAAGGTTCGGATATCCAAAGTCAATAAAGGTTACCACAGCGAATCTAAATTGCAGGCGTAATCTATTTCCCACAAAAGCGAAAGAGTTTTAATATCGAGGTATCTTCGGGTCACGTAACGCACGCGATTTCCCCGCACTAGGTACGGTAAGGGTGGGCGTTTCATCGATACGCTGTCCCGTCACTAGTCAAAAAGAAATGAAACCGTAGCGTATTTATGTTTCAGCCGGGGTTGCGGGGTAAGCGCAATGAGGCACCGCGACCCCGGCCCAGAGCAGGAGAAGGAACAGGGGGGTTTTTAGTCAGTAAGAGTCTGACACTCCCTCTCGCCCGACCCTGCGCAGAAGAAGTCATATGATGATTTTCCCCTCGCAAAAAAAAGCGTATTTATGTTGCTAGGTTATGTGTGTGAAGACAAATGATACGCTTGAGACTCTGATGCCAACTGTGTTTTATTTCTTACTGCATACGCTAGGTTACTTACTGATTAGTTTAGTTTTTTAGGGACTGTCAGACTCTCACTGACTAAACACCGTTCTATTGCTCTGGGCCGGGGCCGCGGTGACTCATTGCGCTTGCCCCGCGACCCCGCTACAAGCTGACAATGCATATTAATATAGGTATGTCTACACGTAGAGTATACAGAAGTAAAGTTTTGACTCCGAGTGTAAAAATAGGAGACGTCACACAAATATACTTGGTGTATCTTCCGCGTCATGTCATTATAGACGAAATAAATTAACATTAACACATTCAGTGCCCCCGACGCGTATGTGCGTTTAAGGAAACGCACATACGCGTCGGGGGCACTGAATGTGTTAAGAAAGTACATGTGGCTTAAATGAACTGCCTAACAAATTAAATGTTGTCTTATTCTATACTAGTGTAATGAAAACGAGGCTCCTGTTACTATAATATTTCGTTTATGAAGATAATTGAAATTTTGTTTAATGGACTCTTAAGTTTCTGGTAGTTTTTTTTTGTTATTAATTCTCTTATTTGTTTCTAACTGTACCTATGTTGATGTTTTCTGTTTTCATCACATTGTTATACATTTGGTAGCAAGTCCTATAAGCCTTCTTTAAAATGAAATAAACATGGAGTAGTATATTATTGTAGTAATTAGGATTATGGACAGAATAAAGGACACCGTGACGCACAACAGACGTGTTATTTATTTTACACCAGCTCCCCTACACCTCAAAAAACTAATAAATAGCGGGTTATGGCGATTGTTCAATTAACGGTCTCTGATACAGCTTCTCCCTACGACCAATTTGCCAATTATTTAATGGATTAAGATCTTCCTGCTATTGTCTCAAGTCACTTGAGGTCAACACTATGACTACCGTTTTCTGTGAGGCCGTGATATCAAAATCATTAGAATTTTTATTTGATCCTCATATTATATCAGCGTATCCATGTAGTCTCTTTATCTCTTTACTCCGTGGTGCACGAAACAGTTGGAATACTACGCTGATTGACGTTTAATATTCAGCACGGGTGATTCAAGCGTGTGAAACCGTCGTTGCTTTGATGGCCAACATCCAATATTGGTTACCAATACTAATTTATTTTGATAGGACTTTACTAATAAACAATTGGTCTTTAATATTTCGCCAACATTATCACATATGTTTGAGAAAGATATTCTTGGCACGTTTTTTACACGAAATAATAGAATTCCGTTGTCAAAAAATGAAGTCACGTTAAAAAAGTAATATTTTAGTCATGGAGATGGTTGGTAGAATTACACTAGTTTTTTTGAAGAGTATTTATTTACGCATTTTGCCACTCATAATTAAGCATGTAATCTCATTAACAGCATTTTATACTTTCAGACATGAACCGTAAGGTTTGAATCGATTTGGCTGCGTTGCTAAAACTATGCCAAATATTGTCACGCCTAAATGATTCATGGCGGTCAGAACCCTCGCGTTATGACGAATATTGATAGCTTCACTCAAACATTTATTCTTTGTAAATATAATTTGAGGATTTTTGCAATTTTTTAATTTGTATATTTTTTTCTTCCTGGCTTTCTTGTCTTAATTCGAATAAAAACATTTTTTTTTCTTCTTACTTTTTTTTTCAGTAAAAGCATGATTTAAAGGTGGGCCAATAATTTCAAAGGAGTTTTAATCACATACGAAGTCGAGTGTGTTGGTCTATCTATCCCTTAATAAACGCAATCTTTGCTCGAAATTCCTCTAAAAGAGGTTTTTACAAGTTTGATTAGTAAAAGAAGTGATTCGAAACAAAACTAAAATTACTTTAGGTTTTGGGCAAAAAACAAGTTAGTCTTACGACTTTTCTTTGCGTTGACGCGTTCGAAACTTTACCGCGTTTAGCCCTGTCATTGGTTAGTCAAATTAGGGCTGGCCAATCAGAGCGCCATACGTCATAACTAGTGTTGCCCAAATTCAGTCTTGGTCTTGCAGTCTTGGTCTTGTTCTTGCGTTTTTGCAAGACCAAGACCAAGAACATGACCGCGTAATTTTAGCAAGACCAAGAACAAGACTGACCGTGCAAGACTTGAGCAAGAACAAGACTTTGCCTGCAAGACTCTTGCGTCTTGCAGCTAGGACTTAGCGCTATTTCACTGAGTAGTTAGGTGTAACAGTTCGGTGTTTAGGTAGGTACACTTAAGAATTCTATGAGACGCAAAAAACTGTATCAAAGAATATGAAAAACTGGACCTATGCGCATTACGACTAATACCATAAACATAGCGAATAAAAAAATATCTATTAAAATCAAACTGAGTGCATGCATAGTTATGTTTTAACCATCGGCACTTTGATAATGCGGCATCAAAGGTTTTGTACTTACTTCTCAAAGAAATTTGCCGCTTTTCGGAAGTAGGTACATGGTTATGATACAGGCGCCGGCTTCGCGGCTTCTTTTGAAATCTAAAACAATCGTTGCCGCCACCCCGAAATCATAACATTTGACACTATTTGATTGCCGCCAGTAGTAGCCGCAGAGTAGGTATACTCATGCGAAATAATTTCGAATTTTAAGAGTACCTACAGGTGTTCCAAAGACTAATGAAGTTTCAGAGTGCTTAGAATGAAAATGAATACATTATACTGATCACGCAAGTAGTATTATGATTAGGATAAAATGGTAAGGATAGGTAGTAGATGTAATATTAATTCATTGTAGTAAGTATATATTATAATATTGATTACTTATATGGTTTTAAACTAATTGCTTAGGTACTATTATTGTACATTTAGTCATTATATTTGTTAAGTTTTTACAAGAAAATAGCAAAAAAGTGTTCAAATATCACCCGTTTAATAAATATTGTAGCCACTTTTAAATATACTTGAAACTGCTGAGAGGTTATTTTTTAAAGCATCATTAGTAATTAGAAAACATAGAAATAGGTTAAGTGATGAGTCAGCCAGATGGTTACTTTGTATTAATTCTTGGTCAAAAAAAAATTGATATAAAGTATCATAACCTAATGATAAAGCTGTTGATTTGTGTTGTATTTTATTTTTTATTCAAATAAATGATAAATCGTAAAACTCTTTTATTACTATACCATATAACTTGAGGGTTCAATCTCTTTCTAGACAGATAAGTATTGTTCTTTAAAATACAGTCAAGTTATTGTAATTAATTTGTTTTTTTTTACATGTTTTAGCAAATGTAAGCTTATAAATCATAAATGTTTATTAAGACACAGTTACTTCCATGGAAAACGACATCAGTAGATTTTTCGAATTTCTTATCAAATATTCAGTTATTTATTTATCTGCTTGATCTTTACTATGGCTATGTTAATTCAAGATCACAATGTTCCAATTCTAATACGTTTTTCTAAGATTTAAAGTAAACTTTAATAAATAGTAATAGATTAATAGGTAATTGCAAGACTAGCAAGACTCTTGCTGCAAGACCAAGACCAAGACTGGGAGCGCAAGACCAAGACCAAGACCAAGACCAAGACTGGCTAAGTCTCGTCTTGTTCTTGCATTTGGGCAACACTAGTCATAACCATGTCGATCGGGTTATTTTATTTATTTATTTATTTCACACTTCTTGCACAACGTACAATGGCGGACTTAACGCCTTAGGCGCCTTAGGTTATCGTCAAGCAAATTTGCACGACACCTTTTTATTGTATTGTATTGTATAACGTTGATCCTAGTGGGTCAGTTGTGTCATCGAGAAAAGAATAGAATCATTCTCACGTTGAAGTCACTTACAATATGTCTGTTGTCATGTGAATATTCACAGCATTTATGTCGGAGACAGAATACTTAGGTAGGACGACGACCTTGCCATATCTTAAAACAATCTTCAGATGGTCAATAAACACCTTATTGTTGATAAATACTACTTTTTTATGTGACAGGTCGGCAAACAAGCAGACGGATAACCTGATGGTAAGCCGTCAACGCCGGCCATGGACACCCGCAACAATAGAGGAGTTACGAGTGCGTTGCCGACCTTTTGGTGATTTGGGATTAGGGAGATTTAGGGATTTGGGGCGGGGATGTTCTCCGGTAACCTCACTCACTTACATGCCGAAACACAACGCTGTAATAATTTCACGCCGGTTTCCTGTGAGGCCGTGGTATCACTCCGGTCGAGCCGACCCATTCGTGCCGAAGCATGGCTCTCCCACACTTACTACTGTTTAATAGCACTTAGTATTTTTACTAGTATTTTTCTTGAATACCTACTAAGATGTTTGCACGCGGTTTTACCAGCTAAGATGGATTTTATTGGTAGTTCCGTGATGTTTTCTAGCCTATAGCATTCCTCATTAAATAGACTATCATATACAAAAAGAATAAGTAGTTCCTGAGATTAACGCTTTCAAACAACAAAAGGCTCTTCGTGTTTAGTGTTCTTTGTATAGTAGATTGTCAATTTTTTTCGCACCACGCGTGTTTTGTTTTCGTCATCACGGAACTATGCTTTTAATGATTTACCTACAGGTAGGGAGCTAGGTAAACCGTCTAGGAGTGATGTGTTTGGGACAAAACAATTCACGAACGAATCTAAACAATAAAAGATAAAAAACATGACCCTATAAAATCGAATGGCATAAAACAAAAATAGGGAAATACTCTTACGTCTTCGTCTTTACTATCTAAACATTTGTTTTTAATCAGTTTATTTTAATAATGATGTCTTTCCTAGCTATAGGACATGGAAACTCTACTGTGTCTATTATTAATATTACTACCTAAAATAAATTCATAATTAAATAATAATAGGATAGACGTCCAGAAAAAGCTACTGTGGGAGCACTGAAAGAAAGAGGCGTAGATCTGCGCGCGCGGTATATCACGGGTTAAGGCTACATTGCATGCATGTAGACGCAACTGCAATAGAACTGCAAACCAACCGCGCAGTCCGTTACAGGTTGCAGTTCAATTGCAGTCGTGTGTTGGTTGGTTAGTTGTTTTGCAGTTCTATTGCAGTCGTGTCAAATGCTTTTAAACTGCACCCGAACTGAAAATTTGCAGTTGGAGTGCAGTTTAAATGCAGTGCGTCTGTCTAGAGCCTTACTTATACTACAGGTAGTATTCAAGTTTCGCAAACTCAAATGCCAAGCATGTGCTCTGCTCTTAGATCCAATGTTCTTTAAATTTACTAATTTGTGGATAAGACATGGCAACGCTCTCTGTTTTGAGAAACTTACAACTAAAGACGGTTAACATTGGCTGCATGTACAACTCAATCAAAACCTCTGAGTAAAAAGGGTGTGTTCGCATTACAAAAAGGGCGTGTCTTAATTAAATACTGATAGAAAACGTTTTATTCTATGTGTTGAGTGAATACAATGCCAAAACTGAGAATGTTTTCAATTCATTATTTTGGCCGATTGACAATTTTAATTGTACTTGGACCAAAAATATATGCTGTATGCGCCAAAACGTGTACAAGGTGAGATAAGTTCATAAGAAAACAGATAAAAAAAATGATCAAAATCATTTCATTGTCAATTTAGATCAGCCGGGGTTGCAGGGCTTTTTTTTGTGAGGGGAAAATCATCAAATGACTTCTCCCGCCCAGGGCCGGGCGGGAGGGATTGTCAGACTCTTACTGACTAAAAACCCCCTGTTCTTTCTCCTGCTCTGTGCTGAGGTCGCGGTGCCTCATTGCGCTTACCCCGCAACCCCGGCTGAACATCAGTTCTCATCTATTGTCTTTTTGAGGCGCGCGCGGAACGCTAGGTACGCGCCTTACGCTCGGGTCTGGTTCTGGTCGGGCGGCGAGCTGCCCTTACTCGCCGACCACAGTCCCGCGATTGCGGTGTCGGGGATCGTCCCTTGATCACCGACGCCCGTAGTGTCGCCTGTTGCGGCGGCTGGGGCGTGAGGAGGAGGATAGCTCCCTCACGCGGGTCGCCTCCCTCTTTGCGAGCATAACTGCTTCACAGAAGGAGGAGACGGCGTCCCAGTTCCTCTCAATCCGCACCACAGCCTCGGGGTTGCGGTAAGCGCAATAATGTACCGAGGTCCCGGCCTGGAGCAGGAGGAGGAACGGTGTGGTTTTGAAATAATCCTGTCCATAATCATCATCAGCCTGATTTCGTCCACTACAGTACATAGGACTCCCCAATCACACGCCACTGAGCTCGATTTTCAGCTCTTCTCATCCAACCATGCCAGCTACACTGCAGATATCATCAGTCCACCTAGCTGGACGACGCCCTACACTAGGTACGTTTGCCTAGACGTGGTCTCCACGACCCTAGAACACGTCCACTTCAACGATGATCAGTTCATCGACAAATGTGACCTACCCACTGCCACTTCAGATTGCTAATCCTTGGCTATGGCTATATCGCTATGTCGATAACTTTAGTCCTCTGTCGGATCACCTCGTTTGAAATACGATCCTTCACAGAGACCCCAAGCAGGGTGGGCGTATTGTTTTTGGCACAAAATCGATTTTTTTTTTTTAAAAAAAAACGTTGCCCCACATTAGGATTTTCTCGTGTGTCGTGGGTGCGGTTACAAACATACAGTTTCACATACACATGACACCCAGACCCGGAACAACAATTTGTGGATCACACAAAGAGATGTTCCGTGCGGGAATCGAACCCGCGACACGTTGCACGGCAGCCAGTTGCCCAGCCACCGCACCAACCGTGCAGTCATTTTTAAGTTTAAGTTTTGAGTTTAATATACTTACGACTTAAGAAGTCATTAAACGTCTTTAAGTGCAGCTATAAGAGATAAAGAACAGGCATGCCATTGAACTAAAAAACTAATCAATGATCAGTTAATATTTTCGTCAGAATGGCAGAGAAACGTCGCGTTTGTCCATTAGTAGCTATAATACTAGTAAGACTACTTTACAACGTTTCAGTAATTGTATGGTTTCTACACACACACAAGTCGCTTATTTTTTATTAACTGCACTGTTGCCGCAGTGTCGGGAGATCGGCTCCCGCACGATACAACTGTATTTTTGAAAAGATGCAGAATTCTGTTGCTAAAAAGCAGTAACCTATATGTTAATCCAGGGTACCAACCACCTATATATCAAATTTCAATCAAATCGGTCCAGCTATTTTTGCTTAAAACTTTAAAAGAACAACATACATCAAACTTTCTCATTTATAATATCTACTAGTAAGATTAGTAGGAATTGTGTGATCCAAAGTTTATTATTCCGGGTCTGGGTGTGATGTGTATGTGAAATTGTATGTTTGTTAACGCATGGACGTCACAGGAGAAACTCTTATATAGAAGTGTTGTTGAAATTGAGTAGCATAAGAGTGGTACCTATATCTTTGCAAAAAAAATGTTAAATTTAAACATATTTAAAGAGTTTATTAAAAAAAAGCGACTAACTCAGCACTTGAAACTATCAAGTGACAACGGGGCTCTTACGCGGCGACGTCGTGCAGCCAACTATTGGCAGTTATACTAATATTATAAAGAGGTAAAATTTGTAAGTTTGTATGTAGGGAGTAATCTTTATAACCGCTGGTCGGATTGCCAAAATTCTTTCACTGATAGATAGCTACAATGTTCCTGAGTGCTATAGGCTATAAAACATCACGCTAGGATTAAATGGAGCCGAGCTGCGGGTGAAACCGCAAGAGCTGGTTTTTAATAATTTTGGTATGTCTCACTATAGTAATTATTAAAAAATTAGTACTTATAGTGATTGCAATGGTATACCTAGTACACAGACTTCGAAAGGAAACAAAACGTGTTTCGTCTAATACGCTGAAGTAACGTGTTTTAACGTATATTAGCCGGTTTTGATTAACATATTGAGTATATATTCGATATCTGCTAAAGTTTAATTTGTTGAAAAGGGCAAAGTTTATCGTCATGTACGAATAACAAACACAGTAAACTCACAATAACTTGTTTGTTTAATTGAAATACACAATTTTACTTAACTTTAAAGGAGAGAATCCTACATTTGTTGGTACAGGAGTTCACAAAATTTTAACTTTCTAGCTACCACTGTTCATAGCGAGACAGATAAACAGCCGATCGGACGGACGGACGAGTTTTTATGTTAATAATTTTTTCGACGAAGGAAAATATTAAATGACTTCTCTGGCCTAGGGTATGGCGAGAGGAAGTGTCAGACTATCACTGACTAAAAACCCCCGTTCCTTATCCTACTCTAGTCCGAGACCGCGGTACCTAATTGCGCTTAACCCGAAACCCTACTGTGGGGGTTGCTAAGTTCTTAATATAAGGGGGATCGAACCATAGAAAGGAACCTAAAGTAACAAGAAACAAAACGTGTAAAAGGTTTGGCACGATCGACTGAACTATCATTATCAACCACCAATCGAAAAACCTTATCATAACGGCACTACTTAGTTTTTAAGATACTCTTTACTTCCGTACCACACCGAGTTGTCTTACTTATATTTTATTGAAGCACTAGCATTCGCCCGAGGCCTCACCTGCGAGGTGGATAAATATTAAAAGCATTAACACGTAGTTGATCCAGACTAGGTAACACCTATCTACATACCTACTTCATCATCATCATCATCATCATCAGCCTGTTGTCGTCCACTGCTGTAGGTACATAGGCCTCCCCAATTGCATTCCACTGAGCTCCATGTTCAGCTCTTCTCATCCAACCACTGCCAGCCACCCTGCGGATGTCGTCAGTCCACCTAGCTGGAGGGCGCCCTACACTACGTTTGCCTAGACGTGGTCGCCACTCTAGAACGTTTTCCTAGCGGTCATCGATTCTTCGACAGATGTGACCTGCCCACTGCCACTTCAGTTTGCTAATCCTTTGGGCTATGTCGATTATTTCGTGAAAGAATAACAAACATACATTCGTAGTAGGATAGTAGGATAGGAGATGGGATAGTAGGATATTCTCAAATATTATTAGTAGGATAGCACCACGATAGTGGGGTTACCTACCTTCTTGATTATTCTTTGTTCTTTTACAACGTTGCATGTTGTAATTGTTTTAATTTTAATTTTATTACTTGCTTTTATGTTCTTACATTTTTTAAATTAATATATAATTTTATAGCCATATTGTTTTTTTAATTATTATGTATGTTATGTGTCTTTTGTTGCAACGAATAAATCATTAATTTAACTAATTAAATGTATTTAAATTAGTCCACCAATTTAAATGTCAAAAAGATTAAAAAAACATCTTGAAAGAGATTTTTTGCATTCGGATAAATATAAAAAATTTGTTACCAAAATAATGTACGGTTTACTAGAAAACAGCTCTCAAAACAAACAAGTTATAGGCGGATTACAAAATCCCAAATCTACACATAATTTTGGATGATCAGTGTTGCCATACAAAACTATGCATAATTTATGAGGCATGTAACACCGTCCTAGCGCGTCTGGACAAGGTCGCGCTGATGACGTGCATTATTTTATCTGCGGCTAACACAGCGTACGCTAACATTTAGATTATTGGATCGGCTATCCGATACGCTTCTATGTAAGTGGGACAATCTATCCATGTTATCACCTTATCGTGATCTGATAATCTTCAATGTACAAAGTAGAAGGTTTTGGCAATCTTCGTTTTTCTTTAAGTCTTGTTTTAGTTGTAGCTCAAATCAGATTCTACCGAATGTCGCATAATACCATGTTCAGAAAGTCTCACATCTAAGTCTCAGTTTCTTCAAAAAGACAAAATCAAATCATTTAAGTTACCTTTAATGTACAAAATGAAAGGTTTGCCAATATTCCGTTTACCAAAATTGGAAAACATCGTTTCGTCTATTGTTAAGTTTTCTTTTCTTTTCAGCTTAGAATCTACTGGACGCTACATAGAAATTTGCTCAAAATGATAAATAAAATTGAATGTGGGAGAGCCACGCTTCGGCACGAATGGTTCGGCTCGACCGAAGTGATACCACGGCCTCACAGAAAACCGGCGTGAAACAACCACAGCGTTGTGTTTTGCCACCGTGAGTGAGGTTAAAGGAGGCCCAACCCTTCCCCTCCCCTAATCCCTCCTCAATCCCTAAATCTCCAAATCCCTAAACCCTACAAGGTCGGCAACGCACTCGTAACTAGGTACACTGTTGCGGTGTCCATGGGCGGCGCTGATTGCTTACCATCAGGTAATTCGTATGCTCGTTTGCCGATCTATTACATAAAAAAAATGTAAACCTACACATCCCATCCTGGTCTCCTATTTCTTCAAATAGGTCAAAAGACAAGTAATTTATGTCAACTTGACCATTACAGACACTTTTGAAAGTCAAAAAATATAATAAAATACTGATAAAAGTTTCAGTCTGTCAGTCAGTCCTCTAGTCTATTTGCTCGTTCCAAAGTGTAATTCCTTAAGGTCTGATTTTTCAATGGTTGGATAAAAATTACCTGGGGAATAATTACGATGTTGTCGTGCAGAATGTTTGTATGAGACAGTGCATGCAACGATTTTATTCCTCAGATAACATTTATCTGACTGTTGAAAAATCAGCCCTAAGAAATACAACTTTATAAAGTGGAATCAATGAAAACAAAAGACAAATATCTTGATCTAAATACATTTTCCTCGTGAAAGTAATACTCATTTAAAAAAAAACAATAATAATGAAGATTAAGTAAAAACGTCACAAGATGGGGAATGTGCGATTATCAAATAATTATCTGTTGATAAGCATAAAATGGAGTAAGTAGTTCTTTGCGACTTTCATTCAATCGCATTATATGCAAATAGAATTGAACAAATGAATAAACGTGAATTAAAGAGTCGTTGATCTGTTCGATTTTCAATACGTGAAAGTTGGGTGGTTATTTGACGTTTTTATGCAAAACTGCTATACGGATATTGATAGAATTTAATGTTCAGATATATTTCGTTCCATAATTAGAGACAACATTTTGACAACAGGAAATGTCAAACTACAAAATAATGTGGCCAGATTTTTTAACATAGTGATGGGCCCGAGTACGATGTTTTAAATAAAATACCGATACCGTTTTTTTTATAAAATACCCTGAGCAAAATAAAACAACGTTGCGGTGATGTTTTTATAGTTTAGTGGAATTAATAATAATAATTTCAAATAAAAATGCCAAATCCAAGACTGGCTAAAAGAAAAATATTATATTTGAGGAACCTATGCTGAAAGCCGAGCTGTTGGAGATTTCAAGGAAAGAGAAGAGTAATTATGAACGATACGTCGTGGACTGATGGCTGCTAAAAGGTGGGTCACTATTTTACGGTTGCCTCCTTACCATTGTGATATTAACCCGACTGAGTTAGTATGGGCACAGGAAGGTACCAGGGAAAGTAGCTAAAAATAATAAAGCTTTTAAAATGCACGAAGTCCAGAACTTAATTTCGGTCTTTCGGTAAATACCGGTCGCGGGACTTCACTATTTATGAAATGGAAAAAACTTGCAACACTCGAAATGTCAAATCGTTGTCTCTAATTATGGAACGAACTATAGGTCCTAATTACCCAAGTCTGTGCCACACTTACTAACGACATGTCACTCAAAATCAGAACATTGAGTCTGACCTACATTCTAGTAGAGAATTCAGTCAAGGCGAATAGAAAAAATATGTTTAGGGTTGAGCCCAGACATAATCGTGCCTACTTAGCGTGTCTAATGCCTAGACGCATAAATAAAATTTGTAGGTCTTTCAATGTCGCTATTTTCGGCTAGACTAGACCAAAGAACATGGTTGGATTGTTATTTTTTTTCAAATAAAGCCTCGATCACAGAATACCTGCTTACTAAATTGGTGTTAGATCTCTTGGCAGATACGTTTAGGTAGGACAGAAATTATAACTTCGAATTGCTTAGTAAAAAAAGTTACTTAGGGTGCTATTTCTGCCGACAAATCGATTTTCATCATGATCCATAAAGCATTGCATTAGTTTCAATTGTTTTATTATCACGAATGACAAGCCACAATTTTGTTCGACCTAAAATGGTCTAAATCTAAATTCTTTGAATTCACTTCCATCGAGATGGATTTTTGATATTAGTTATAAGGAGTATTTGTTCATTTTCAGCTAATTCGAAGTTAAGATTTACATACAATCAATGATATAGTATATTTACAGATATGTTATAAGCGCACAAAAGTGAAGACTCAAAAAGGATACAATTGTATGCAAGTGCAATTAGTCTCTCTTAGAATATTGTTTGTTTACGTTGAGTACGTAATTAATAAGAATAGCTTATTCGTTTTTTCTTGTTGGATTTATCATACTATCCTTTTTCTATAATTTTAACTTGTAGTAATATGTACAATTAATAAACATGTGAGTGTGCTGACGCTTGGCGCAGATCACAACTTTCGTGGGTTTCGTGAGCGTATAACATATCTGTGTTAATATAATATCATTGCATACAATATACATATCCAGATATTTGGATTAAGTTTAAAATTTAACCCTTTTATTACCACTACGATTTTCACAATGATATCTCGGAAGCCACTTACATTTCTAGTACATTTACGTGAACTAACCGGGCGAGTCCACGGCGCTGAAATAAAAATTACGTGGACTCTCTGGGCGAGTCGGTGGCTATGAATGTGTAAAATATATTAGGTGTATTGTATTCAATTTTATAATAGTTATTTCGATTACACGTCTATATCAATAATCTTTGTCCGTGGCTAGAGAATCATTTTATTTTCCACGCACACAACAAATGTACCTATTTTATTTATTAGAAAACATACGCAATTAGTATACCGTATCTGGTCGGTGAGACTTCACTTGTATAGAAATTCGCTCTCACGAGATATATACATTTTCCGGAGTAAAAAACCTATGGGTTATTCCAGATGATAATCTACGACTCTTGCATATTTCATTTAGAAAAGTGCAGCTATAAAGGCATGTCCACGTTACAAGCACAGGTATTTGTCGAGGACGGGAAGATACAATGGTGCATTTAAAAAATGTTAAAGACAGGGGGATTCTTCAAAAGTCTTTTTAAATTAGACTAGATTTTGGGGAGGTAAACTAGAAAGTGTGGGATATTCACGCTATTAAAACCAACTTTAGTTGCTACTATCAGGACCTATAGGGACCAAGGAGTTCCCGGGTTTTCTGAATAGACTAGCTTCAGTGACCTTGGCTGTGCAGCATCAGTTATGGGACGTCTCCCGCCACTATCTTTTGGCCTTTGATGATGTAAATAGGTTTTGTCAACCCCTAATAAACATCGACTTTTATGGTATCATCGGGTTTAGAACCATACACTTAAACTTTCACATTTATAAGTATAAGATTAGTTGATTACTTACCATTTTCATTAAGTGAATGGTTAGGCGTAGCACCCATACTCGAGCTGGAACCTTTCAGTATGGCGTTGTGTTGTCGTAAGTTTTCCAGCTCAACTGTAAATAAATTTTAGTATAAACGAAAAGTAGTGAACACGGTATCTGCTGATATAAACCTGCCAATTTAGATATCCCAGGTCCAAATCATTCTCAGCCGGGGTTGCGGGACCAGCGCAATAAGTCACCACGGCGTCGGTCTAAAGCAGGAGAAGGAATGGGGAGGTTTTTAGACAATAAGAGTCTGACACTCCCTCCCGCCCCACCCTGGGCGGGAGAAGTCATTTGATATTTTCCCCTTACAAAAAAATCTTTCGCAACTAACCTACCTTCGAATCGAAAATAGTCTTCTTCAATTTTTTGTGACCCTCGACCCTGAGTAATTAAGTATTTTTCCAATGAGGACTTATTACATTTGCAATTTCTCACGTGAATAAATCGAGAAGAGCACTACTAGTTTCCAGTTGCATTCACAGCCGGCTGCGAAAAAAACTCAATGGGTTTGTATAAGGAGCAGTGTGGTTTTTAGTCAGTAAGAGTCTGACTTCTCTCTCTCACCATGGGCGAGTTCCCCTCTCGCCTTACCCTGGACGAGAAAAGAAATTTGGTTTTTCCACCTAGTTTGTCTTAGTAACAACGGTAGGTATCGTACTAAGACAAACTAGTAGTTTTTTCCTTAGTTCATTTACGTGAGTAAGTAGGTATTTTCGATAAAGTTAGTTTGTCTCACGATAGTTCCAATTCCATAATTTGGACTTTAATGGTATTTTGAACAATCGAACCCTACCAATTTTTAGGTGGTGATTTTATGTGATTGGTTGGGAATTATTGTAACCCGGCCGTTTTTTCGTCTAATTTGTAAAAAGTAGGTATACAAGTTGGTAACAAAAAAGTCTAAAAAGCTTGCTATTAAAGTAACTGATGAAAACACCTTGTTGTATGCTTATTTGAGGATTTAATGGGGCAATTGTGAGGCAAGTGTTCTTTGTCCATATTGCTGATCAAAATCTTCAAACATTGTGTTAGAACAATAGGGCTCTGGTCTCGATCTAGGCTTTAGAAAAAAGCCAAATACAAAGAGTTTATGTAGGTAGTTGCCCTATATCTAAACAAGATGTAAAAATGAAGAAAAGAAAAGCATCATTAAGCTAACCTAGGTTAGGTTAGCTTAATGATGCTTTTCTTTTATGTATTTAATACCACTCCGTCCCGTCTCCTGCTCCAGGCCGGGGCGCGGTACCTTTTGCGCTTGCTTTATTTAAATGTCAATAGTTATTTAACTAACTTGGCTAATGTAGTCCAATAAACTTTCTTATAACATTATTGACATAAAATCATGTTGATGACCAATTTTGTTTCCAATGTATAAAAGAGGAAAGTTAACGTAAGTTAAGTAATAGAGGTGCTCTACCGGAGTTATTCCGCGACCTCACAGAAAACCGGCGTAAAACAAATACAGCGTTGTGTTGCGCCGTATGGGTGAGTTTACCAGAGCTCCAATTCTTCCCTAAATCACCAAAAGGTCCAAAAGGGCAGCAACACACTCTTATGTTGTTGCAAATGTCCATGGGCAGCACTGATTGCTTACCATCAGGTAAACAGACCGTTCGTTCACAGTCCTATCACACAAAGTAAAGTATTTGAGCCCAAAACTTTAGTGCATTATAACATAATTTGTATGTGCCCATATCCTTGAAAAACATACTATATTTGGTTGCAAATACCACAGAATCCGAGTAAACATGTTGTAGGTAATTGCAGTAAAGGAAAATGCTTATGAATAATAATGAGTTCATTGTAACGGCTAATTATTGTATAAACAGACACATGCTAACTGTTCTTGTTGTAAAAACATTATGATTATAATGTGGGCAGTCAACGATATTTACATGATTTGAATAGTTGTTAAATCAGGTGAGATTTTGCTTTAAACTTAAAGAAAGGGATGGGTTTTGAGCTATTTATTAACAGAATTTTATTATGTTGACCTGTAATGAACTAGTTATGAAATGAAATCTAAAAGCAGTTAACTACACATACTTATAAACTGTTGTATCAACTTAAAACTTGGCCATAAGGCAAAGCAAGATATTTATAAATTAGATGGCTATAACATACCCTTAATATAATGGTACTATCAAGCTGGTTTGGTGATGGCGTTGGAAGGTCAATAGTTGAACCTTAGGACATCTACTTGTACTAAAATATGTGTTGAGTTTGGAATATGTCCATGTATTCTAATAAGATTATTATATAGTAATTTGTCACCACTAAACACATTGGTCATTACAATTTCTAATGATGTTAATACAAAGTTTCTATTTTGATAATGATAAGAAACAAAGTTATTTATTTATACTATTGTATCCTGTCCTCTGGGTATAGACTAGGTCAGTCAGACAATGGACTTGAAAACTGAGCACATTATACTACATACACATAGTTCTTGTTCCTAGACAAAGACACCTTATTAGGCTTTCATTTGTTTTGTTTCATTAAAATAAATTACATTGGAACTACATGCAGAAATCATAGGATTTGAGAGTGTTTTTTCTTGAATGGCAAATATGAAATGCTTCTGTTTCAAGCTGATAATGTAGGACAGCCCGCGGCCCAGAGCAGGAGAGGGAACAGGGTTGTTTTAGCCAGTAAGAGTAAGACTCTCTCACTCACCCTACCTAGGGTAGGAAAAGTAACTGGATACGAATTTCAACCCCCAAAAAAAGTAGGCTATAGCTATCTAAGTTCTTTTAAAACACATATTCATTGGTGATAATTGCCAAAATATGTGAAATTCTACTAATATTAAGCTGCGGACAAAAAGCAGTCAAAAACAGTATCTGCCAAATACCGAGTAGGTTAAGCATTCCAAAAAAGAAACTGTTTCAAGAAATATGGTGACAATATTAAGTCCTATGTGAGACGATTTGATTATTATCATATCCTTGAAAATTCTTTGTGTGGGAGATTAAAATGTAGGTGTAGTGGTTTGAAAGGATGACCTTAAGCGCATGTAAGTACATGGTAGGTTGTGGGTTGATTTGACTAATATGTGTAAGGAGGTTTTGTGTTATGCAGTTTTGTGCTCAAGGTTCTTTTAAATTTAAATTAGGAATGTGAAGTTAGATGTTAGAAAAGTGTGTTATGTAAAATGCTACCTAATCTATATACAAACCTAATAATTGTTAGTATTTTTTTTTATTGGATTATGAGTAAAATATAATGTATACTTATGCTGTTACCTTTAATCTAGCAGGCTCATAGACTAAATGAATTAGCTCCTAGGTCATTTTTAAAGAAGCTATATCAAATCTTCATTAGGAGTCTACATAAAACAATAGGGAACAATATCAATTGGTGTATTAAATGACCATATTAACTTCTTACCTTTGGTATCCATTAAGTCTTTACTCAGTCTTTCATTTGCCATTTTCAGGGAAGATATTTGGTCTAAGAGACATGTCAGGAGTCTACTGCCAACTTGACTGCCAGACATGTCAGAACTTGCTTCTGATCCAGAGTCCACATCTCCATTGGCAGGCCTCGCTACATCCGGCAGTCCTCTCACACAAGGGTCACTGAACCTCCTAGCATTGCTCCCTTCATCCTTCTCATTCAAATTAATCTCACTGTTGGAGTTTGTGTCACCAACAGACGTCACTATAGGGGGTAAACTAGCAAAATCCTGGCTGTCAGTCAAATTCTTTGGTTGCAAATAATTCATGGCGTGCGAGTGGGTCGGGGTCCCTTGCCGAGAGGCGCTGCTCACCTCCTCAGCCTTGTTCTCACTGCGGCGCCGCAGTCTCGGCCTCTGTACTTGAACGCTTTTGTTTACATTATTCACATACCGAAACTCAGGCCCATAGAATGGCATCATAGGTGGGTTGCAGTATGAAGGCAGCGTGGGCAGAGACATCGGCTCAGGTCCACATCCATACATGTGTCTGTAAGGATCGTAGCCGGGAGCGAACTGAGAACTACCCATCACATACTGCAAATTCGGATTTACATAAGTATCGTAGGTATCCATGCTAGGTGTCGACTCTTGTATGTGGTGCATTGTCTTATCTAACCATTTTGATAGGTAGGAGCCTCTGCTCCCACGAGATTTCTTCCGCTTTCCCAGGGAGCCGTTACTATTCGACGGTTTGCCGTTCACTTGTTTTGGTGTAGTAGCCATTAATGTCACTATTAACCACTTGAACACAGTTACGAAACACAACAACCGAACTTCAACTCCTACTTCCCAAATTCAAGACAATAATATTTTCCATTTACGCTGAATAATTCAAAACGCGCACAAAAATAATTTTATTCAATTCGACCGACTTGGGCAATGAATTATAAATGACGTTTACTGTCATTTTGTTTTTGTAATTTCTAATACAGATTAAAAATATGAAATAATAATACGTAGGTTTCGCGTGATTTTATTATTTAATTTTGATTTTAATTTGATCATCGCATTAAAATACCAAATTTTATGAATATTCCAAGCATAGTTGTATTCAAACTAATTATGTGAAAAATGCAGTAACTGCCATCTATGATTTCATACACGTACTTTACAAGAGCAAAGTGTTGGTGTTGTTTTACTAATACCATAGATGTCGCTACTTGTCTTATCAGAGAATTTATAACCGTACTATTTGTTATATATATTTGAGGTCTCCGGTCTCCATTTAAAAAGTACTTATTAATTTTACTTGTATTGATATGAGATTGTCTCAATCCTATAGGTAATTAGATAAGTCTGTTTAATTAGACCATGCTAAACTACATAATTATGTAGTTTGATTCGTACTGAGTTAGTGCTGACCACAAGTGTTTTTCATTACAAGTTATAAGATGCTATACTCCCTTTTTTCTCTCTTAATTATAATTAGAGATTTTTATACAGAGTATAATTATACCAGTCCCATCGTATCTTGTAATCTACTTACTTCACTCCCTTATAGTTGGACGACTTATTGTTTTGTAAGTAGTCACATTTATTTATGTTGATTTTTTGTTTTTATTGTTTACATCGAAGGAAAAGGATCTCATATCACTAGAGCTAGAAGGTTTCCTCTAGTAAGATCATGTAAGTACTAAACAAACTAACGTAATTACCTATCGGAAATAGAATTATCCCTGTGATAAGAATTAAAACAAGCATAATGCAATGACAGAAATTTATTCTCTAAATATATAAAACAATTTGATTTATATTTACAATTTAATTTTAATTTTTTTCTTTTATTTTCAATAAAAATCGGTGTGACTTTACGAGATGAATTGGGACATTTGTGAAAAACAAACAGCTAAAGGATATGTAAACTTTTTACAAATCCTATGGCACATTGATGGAAATAAGATAATATATTTTTATACAGATACAACACAAAAAAATGTACAGAAACAACGAATGTTGGCAGTAGTCACTTATATCAGAAATACACTTAAAATAGTAAAAATTATAGTTATAATTGTTACTACAACAAACTCGCTCTCAAAATGGTAATATTGGATTAACAAAATACTTAAGCACTAGGTAATTTTATATACTTTATTTTTCTTTTTATTATAACCTTATAAATCAAATTGATCAAATTATCGATATTTAACAATCCCGTCCTAAATTATAATTTTATAGACTAAACATTTTTTGTAAATAATCTATCGAGATTTAAAATTATAAGAAAAAAATAATTGCATTAATTTATTTAATGATAGAAGGTTTACTGATTGTACTTAATATGTACGGCATGTAACGTAAACGTTTCATTTGCTGGAAACGTCTAAAACAAGAACTTTTCTACCTAACATTAGGTAAATAATATAAACTTGGTATTATGTGCCTAAGAAAAATCAATTCAACCTCGCTCTATCTATCACAAAGTACCGAAATTTCAAAAAACCCTGTCTTAACAAAACTATTAATTTTAATCTTTTGGATTAAAAACTAATATTGTAAAACAGTTTTTAGTCAAGAAAGCTGTTTGTGAAAAATAGAGGTAGGGCGAATTTATATATTTTTTTTATTTGATTGCCATAAAACAAACACATAAATATTATTCGAGTGTGCGTGGACCTCAAGGCACCTTTCGAAATCATGTTCAGAAATTAAATTGTGCATATATGACACAAGGCAGTGGGTAGCGAATAAATAAATAGTACATTTGTTGCATGAAACATTAATACGCAGAAAAACAAGTGTACAAGATTATGATTCCTTAATACTAAATGAGTATACGGTTTGATCATACAATATAAATTAAAAGACTTACATAGAATCGCTTAACGCTATTTATAAATCTTTCTTTGAGAAATGTTCAAATGATTCTATTTAATGAAATCTTTGCCGATTGTAAAAATATATGTACTAAACTATATCGAATACCGTAATCCAATTTCTTTTATTGATACATAATATTACTTATTTCTTTCTATCTGTGCGAAAAAGCAAACAAGACAGAAATAAATTGAGTTATGTAGGTGAAAATTTAATTTACACATAAGTATTTCTAATAAAATTTTATTACATTTTGTATAATATATCAAAATTCATAACAATTTCTTTGTAAAAATTATTGACACGTACATAGCACATATAATTCTGCCTCGTTTCTTAACGCTACATCATATATAATTATAATTATATAGAACTAATTATGTAAACTATGATATAGCCAAACAGACGTTCAACAAATATATCTAGATACATACAAAATACATATAGTAATTCATTAAAACGACGTACACAATATATAATAATAATCTGCTAATCTAAGTCACATCGTTGCACACCAAGGATTCCACGCATACCGAATAAAATTACTTTTCAAGTGTGAATTATTTATGAAAACGTTTTGCCAGGCGACGAGTTGCGTCGGTACAATGAAATATCGCATGGAATCCCTTTGGCTTGTATTGTGTCTCACCCTTTGACCCTGCATACATACGAGTGATTTCAAAAAGAATAAACAGCAACTAACATTTCTATTGGAATGTTTGTGTGAAGAACTGAATTCTAAAATGCTATTTTAGTTAAATTCCAGTATTCAATCAATACACAACTGTTCCAAGGGAAATAGGGAAATCACTCTGGAGCCTCCTTCGAACGCAGTGGTGTTATAGCTAAACTAGTTTAACGTCGTCTAGTGCGGTGAGGAGGTCACTGGCGCCCTGGATGATGTCTGACTCGTTCCAGAAGTCGTTGGTAGTCAGGGGTACGTTGTTGTCGAGCATGATTTCTGGGGTTTGAAGGGGGAAGTTAGGGCTGGGTTGCATTTTGTTGTTGAGGTAAGGGTCGCAGCCCTGCATCACGCCGACTGGAGACACCATCCTGCTTCCTGGGCTGTATTGAGGGAACTTACCTACGGGGGACATGGACTGAGGAGTGTACGGACTCATGACGCGGTCCCTCTGAGCTGGGCTCATGGCTGGACTGTGCGTGAAGCTGTTGGGGCTTGAAGGTAGGGAATACATGGGGCTTACATTTAGACTCAGTGGGGACATTGGGCTGCTAATATTGGATCGGATGACGTTCATTTGAGGGTTATTGCGCATCATTTGCTTATTTGGCATGCCTTGTAATAGGTTTATTACGGGGAGTGGGATGTTGTTCATGTTGTTATTCTGTGGGACTGGTTGCCTAGCCATTTGGTAGTTGGGGCGCCTTTGTGGGGTCTGTTGTGGGCGTTGCTGTGGCAGGTCCTGGAAACATACGGAGAAATGTATTAGTAAAGAGCATTAATTCCAAAGAAATAAACTGTGATAATTTAAACAGTGTTCAAAGATTCGCATAGTCGGAAAATTCTGAAAAGAAACAAAAAAATATTTGTTACGAAAAGGTGCTCGTTGCTTTGTGAGAAAAGGACAAAGTATCAGTTTTAACCTTGACAGTGAAACAACTCAGCCTTAACAAATGCTTTAGTACGGTACAAATTTACATAATGTTGGAGTCGAGAGCGAGATTTGGACAAACGTACCTACATTGTTATGCAAACATTGCTGTAGTAAACAAACGGAGTAATTTATTTTCTGACCACGTGACTAAGTTAGTAGGTAGATCGAGAGATCTATTAGACTCGACATTAAAATTTATGATCATAGAATTGAGCTAGTCTTCGTCTCTTGTTGTGAATAATTGACGAAAAAATAAATGTGCTTATACTCAATTTTAGACACTTAAACAATAAATGAAATGGCTGGATGTCAAATAATAGAAAGTATCTAGATTGTAACATTCGCATCTAAAATTCGGTTCATAAAGTCATAGAAATATAGATTATGTCGATTTATTTATTGAAGTAGGTACTAGCCGAGTTCATAGTTCATATATTCTTGTTTTCATCACAATCCGAACTTTATTCCAGAATAAACGTTTTAACTATCTCTGACCCAAATTTCACGTAGATCCGTTTAGTCGTTTTGGTGATTGCATGGAACATACCTATTCATCCATCGTTTCACATTTTATAATTCTTTGCCTTCTTCAAACCCCGCGGCCCCGTCCAGTTAAGTTAATAGTCTAATTTAAAAGTAGTTTAATATAATTTGAGGTGGACAAGCTAGTGGTGCACTGCAGTCAAAGTGTATTGATCGATAAATAATAAGTAATAACCTACTGACATAGAATAGTGGTATATGATTTTAATATTGTTGAATGCGGGCTCCTGATTGGCTGACGGTACCTATTGTTATATTGTTATCTTTGTTTTATTATTTATTACTAACTATATAATCAGAATCTAGTACTACTGAGTACGTAACTAGGGTTTAATTGGCTAGTTTTTATGTATTTTTTTTCCACATATAAAACAACAAAAATAGTGAATAACAATCACATCTGCATTCGTTTATTTTACAATATAGTACTTAATATTCTTTTTTTTTATTGTTAATTCAAAATAAATAAGTGGGTTATTTGACGTTAAAATATAATGGCGTCACAATGTGCTTTTTCATGCAAGAGTCATAAAAAGTTCTTGATATTTCAATAAACGTACGGTATTGAATTTGACTAGGTGGAAACTACCCTATTCTCATCTCGGTAGTATGCGACTTCTAAATTTTCTCGAATTTGTTTTATACCCTTTATCTTGTCCAACGACAATATTCTCGAATCTATGTGAACTAGTTGGATGAAAATCCTACCTATTACTGGTACCGAATCAAGTAAAAATCAGTAGTTCCAAAGTAGCTATTATAAGTAAAACTGCTTAAAAGACGATGTTAGGAAACCTTCTAACATTAAAACGTTACTTAGTTGGTATTCGCTTCAACCTGTCTGCCACCGGGATTACTAGTGCGTTGTTGAGCATTTGGGGATTGGAGATGGAAGGAAAAGACTGGGCCTGCAGCGACCTAACTTACACAGGGAAACACAACGTAGCGTTGTTTCACGACAGTTTTCTGTAAGTTAGTTAAGGCCTATTTGTGAACACATTTTTGAGCTGTGAATGTATTAAAGAAAGACCATATTTACAACCCTTTTAAACTGTACATCAGGTAACAGTTTATTATAGATCTTAATATCTTTATATAGATCTTAATATCACATTAAATGTGTCTTGGATATATCAAAGTTTGCGTCCTATTCTACACTACTATATACTAAAATACGGCGTCCATAAAAATGTTCTATTAGATTTTATTTCACATTTGAGTGCAAATTTTAGCACCACACATTGAACAGCCGTGCTTCATAAAGCTTTTAGGAGTAAAAAAATGAGATAGCAACGAAGCTCTTTTAGTATATTTAACACTTCTTTAGGCATATCTCCTATTGCTAGTCTGAGGTAATGGAATGCTATATTACATGAATCCTACATATTTCACATCGTACTTATACATATATTATAAACGTGATAGTTTGTGTTATTGTTATTCTTTCACGTAAAAACTACTAAACTGATCTGTATGAAATATGGCACAGAGAAAGATAGCCTGGAATAAAACATAATTATGCTACTTTTCTCTACCTGATTTCGTTAGTATAAATAATTTTCAGAACAATCAAATCGAATGGTATTATATCAACTTTCAAAATATTTCTAGTACCTTCCACTGACACTCCAACACAAACGCATTTTAGAAGACCTTGAAATCAGTTAAAATGAATGAATCAAGAAGCATCATTTATTTCAATCAAGACAGAAAAATACGTGAGTAACTTTGAGACTTGATACTTAGGAGCAGTAATTGCAGTATCCGGGACATTGTCGTACCAAATATCACGTGAACTGATCTTACTATCTTCCCGTCCCTTTACGAAGGATCAATATTAAATAGTTTCTTGCCATGAGATAATTTATAGTTACGTAAGAACAGGGCCAGATACTTGTGATAGTCGTAATATGTATCTGCACTAAACTTTGATCATAACGTAACTAGCATGCAGATTGCAGGCCTAAGAAATGGCTTATCGTAGAATTAATCTATGACGCTCTAGTCTAAGTCCCGCTTAGGAAAGTTTCAGAATGCAAAGAATTGGAGAAAAAAGAAATATATCGAGACAAGGGCTCAAGTCAAGCCGTTTTATAGCTCCACCCTATCTCAGGGCAGCCATAATGCTCCAAGGGCGAGCTTAGAAGGGATTTTTCTTTTACTTATTGCCCTTAAGACTTCCACAAACAATTTCGTCTCAATGCTAAAAAGTTTGTGTAACAATTTTAGTGAAAGTTATACGTATTCGGTAGTATTAAAATCCCGAGAGTCTGGAGGGAAATGGGGCTGTATTAATAATTCCTTGGTGTGATATTTGGGTAACTGATTTCGACAGTGATTTATAGTGGGATGAATATTACTAACAGTTTAGAAGAAAGGAAGACCAATAGCGTGGTGGCATGGAGGTTGAGGCGCCCGGTTCTCATGATGTTGGCGCAAAACCTGGCAAATACCAATGTGGCATCTTTCGAGTTATACTTATTCTTTCTAAGACTATGTTAATACCAGTAACAAATGGTTTAGTGAAAATAATGCGGGAAAACCTGAACTTTTAATATCTAGTTTGAAATAGCCAATCGCCGTTGAGAAAGCGTAGTGATTAATACTCAACCCTTCTCCGTGTGAGAAGAGGTCTTTACTCAGCAGTGGGCACTAGCAACTTGACGATTTTTATGAAGATAAATATATCAAGGATATTCCTATTACAATTATACATATGTATGTTTTCCTAAGTATAACAATTAAATTCAAAATAACAATTAGGTTACAAACGAATAGGATACGCGATAACCTCGAGTTTTCCATACTTTGTAACACAAATAGGCGTACGTAGTTCTTTTCAAAATGTTAATTTACGCAGATATTATTCATATGTTATCTATCGCTTTAGAAAACTGCTAGGCAGTGTAGGTTCTTGAAGACGAATTTGAAGCAAGGAAAATTTAATCTATGTATAAAATATTACTAGCGACCCGCTCCGGCTGCGCAAAGGGACAATGCTGATACTAAATTTCTCCACTATTTAATGGATGCACATATACTTAAAGCTTTCTCTTCAATTAGTCTATCTTTACAAACCGCATCTAAATCCTTTTTGCAGTTATAAAGATTTTTGCATACATAGCGATGTATACTTAATATCTTACTATATGCTTAGTACACTTAGTACATAGGGATATAGGGAGAGGCGGTCGTTTTTTTTTTAACTTTGTACTGATGATTACAATAGAACACTGTTCTTGCTATGTCTCAGATAACTAGTTGTTCCTTATAATATGAATTATATTCCTAAACTGCCATTCTGAACGAAAACTTGAATTGTTACTTAGTAATGATTCTGTTCTGAAGACAGTTTTTAAGTAACATTAAATGATTTCTAAGTACTGCGATAAAACTCCTTGTTAATAACTTAACAAATCAAGCTTAAAAATGCTACCAAAATATTTTCAATTAACCCCTATTCCCGGTATTTCTGTACTTAAGACTTAAGGAATTAAGTAAGATGCCGAAGGGAGATTACTGCAAAGCTTTTAGTTAGATTTTGGGTTTAAAAACTCTAAGTAATAGTAATAAAGTTTGTGTTTTTAATAACGAACATTTGAAAATTAAAATATTTTAATACTTCTTTCACATTTATAGACTAGAAATCAAATGGGTTAAACAAACTATGTAGGGTTGGTTTAATATCCAGTTTTATGCTCACATTATCAAAACTATTGAGCTAAAGTTACTGAATTATTCCTATGTAAACATTTAAATATAATTGGACATCAAAATTTCGTTGAAAACGTTCCACGTGGTCAGAATACTAAGAAAAAGCCTGCAAATATCATTTGTTTGCATTTTTCTATAGAAGGAATAATTTGAATAATATATTCTTGTATTCGCATTGCTTTTCCATATTGTTTGGTTAAAGAATATTTTGCTGTCTGCGTCATGAATGCTGCCAATTTTAAATTTAAATCGACAGTTTTCACACACAGCAATTTATTTCGTCCTTATCATTTTTTTTCGCATTTCGGCTTAATGTTTCACAGTTGGCTAAAACGCTGATGAAGGATCACAAGGATAGGATACAGGTAAATAAAAAATCAACGAGCACCATTTTTAACAGAACTATTTTTTCTCTTTTATTTTGTGATATTTACTCTGTCAACTTCACAAATATTTCACTTCTCACCACAAAAATAATTAACTCTCTAATTACACTTCGTCCATACACACTATAAATATATTAAAATAACGATGATAACTCATATCTATGCTTACGTCTTTTCAATTTCGATATATAGATACTGCTATGACAATTTCCAAGCGTTATTTTAATCTAGAAGTTCGAGTATCTCACAATTGCTTATATTTAGTTCATCGTCGAAGACTCGCTCGTATAAATACATGCTCACTGTAAATATAAAGGCATCGAAATGTTCCATAGACGAACGTAAACTGTAATAGAACTCTAGTCTTTGTTCAACTTGTACTTTGTATCATTTGGCAGTGAAATGTTGAGACATACTGCCTGGGACAACACGCTACAATAAACTCTAAACAAAATACATAACCTTCGGAACAATACAACAACATTACTAAACCTATACCGATGTGAAGTAAGATTACTCGTACTCGACTAACGTAACTTACAGTAACGAATAAATAGCGATAACCTCTGAGTACTGGGTTAATATTAAAACTATTAATATTGACTGGGTTCCAGCAACGAACATAAGACTGAGTGCGCGGCGGGCCTCTCGCGGTAACTAAGTAACCTAGGAACGATACCGATACTTCACATAACCAACACGATATGCACGTTCAACTTAACCACTAAACTCAACAAACGATTGCTTCAAATATACACCATTAACTAAATCGTAAGTTCGCTAAACCTAACAATCTAAAACTAATTCTGATACGCCTCGAGGCGCAAGCACGAGATTGCAAGACCGTGGAAGATTAACTAAGCTAACCAGCCCCAGCACTAAGTCCCCTCGACTGGTCGTCTCACGTAAATAGCCCTGCCTTAGCAGACGTTAATCTGGATCGCGCCTTATTGTCTCGTAGGGCTCCCGTCACTTACAATGCGACTTTCAGTCAGATACTGGTACATATATAGGGTAATATCACAAGTATCGACGGCACTGTAATTAACATTAATTCGTATTAACCGACCAGAAAGTTCTGTGAGATAGCACTGGTATACAGGCAAATAGTTTGAACACTGGACGCGCGTTATCACAGTTTATTTAGAGTCGTGGAGGCGATCGCCTCAGGCTTTTGCTTTTTGTCGCGGCCGGCACTGCACCATGCAGATGTAGCCAGCATCGACGTCGCAGCCGCTCACCAGGAGGTTCATGAGGACGCTGGACGACTGTGTCGGCGTCGTCGACTGTACTGGTGACGGGCTGCGCTTCACACGCTTTGCGCACGGCTCCTGCTCTTGCTTCATTACTCTCTTGACACCCGTGTCCCATGATGACACACTCCTGATTGGCAGTAGTCCTGTTGAAGGCATTTCTTATATTATAAACATCACATAAATCTAAATTGTAATAATTTCATATATCACTTGCAATGTCGTATATAATACCTTGGTCAGAGTAAATATTGGTTATGAGATCTTGTGGTGGTGGTCCCGTGGTGGTGGCCGTTAATAGACGTTGCAGCGCGGGGGCAGGGGAGGTGGTTTGCATTTCTGTGGGCTGTGGTCGTGCCATGCTAACATTGTCGGGCAAGGCACCCCACATAACTGCTGGTTCCAAGACCGGCAGCTCATCGCTAGCCGGGATGAAAGGCGAGTTTCCGTCATCAATGTCATTATCTGACCTGTTGCTGTCAAATGCATCGAGTGACAGCTCTGTTAGCAGCGAAGACTGTTCGCATGACGAATCATTTTCCTAAAAAGGTTAATATTATGAGAATCCACTGTAAGTAAAAGGAAAAAAATAATAAAACAATACTTAAGTAAACGTTGACCAACCTGTGATTCGGGAGAAGACAACAACAGTGAATCTGGCGTTAAAGAGTCTACCGGCGACGCGTTAGCCAGATCATCTCCCAGTAGGCTGCAGTAATTATCGTTAAGAATGAATTCGTCGAACATGTCGAAAGGACTGTTCTCTAGAGGTATACAAGCATCGCCAGCAGTGGGTGCCAAGTGTGTCAGATCTTCCGGCTCGTCTTTAAGCACTGTAAACAACACTCATGTTATTATCATATCAACAGCAAATGTATAGCAAAGCAATCCCGTCACATGACAGGAATCTAAAATAGCAACAACGGATACCTAAGCTTTGGAAGTTCTTATGCCACTCACTTGTAAGTCCCTCGTCTTGGGAGAACATGAGATAGCCTTTGTTCATTTCTTTCTTTCGCGGAGCGAATATGAGCTCTGTGACAGGTATAGGACGTTTCTCCTCTGGATTAATGATGGCGACTATTGCACCGTTTGGTGTGTGCTCAGATTGGTTCAAGGCCGACACAGGCGCGGGTACTGGTGGAGCTGGGGCCAGCAAAGGCTTCAAGTCCGCGTACTGCACTTGGTGTGCGGCGAACACGTCATCTTTGCACTCGATGCCACTGTGAAAACAAGGATCATGATAACACAATGTTGGCCCCACCGGCCTCGATGGCCATAGTGGGTATAAAGTGACATGGTCTACAGTCAACACGTATGAACATAAATGAGATGTACATCATACAAGTGCCTTGGTATAATGGACTATAAAGTAAACTGCACGGTCATTAGTCGAGAGAGAATCAAACATTCCAATGTTAATCGGTTTTGAATACATGTAAAAGCGCGGGAAGTGTGAATAACGAAGTACATAAGAACACTAGTTAGAACATCTTGGCGTCGCGGTGTAAGATATACAATAGCTTGTAATCAGTCAACAATATTCAAGGTTGACGTAGGTCTACACTACATGTGAGCTCGATGTCACACATTATGGTACAGATGGATAAACACTAATTTGTTTCACGTCTAGACTAGCCTCTGCCAATCGGTAGTTTATGCAAACCACATGATTCAGAACCACAAATAAGGAAAGTGTCAAAATAATAAAGTTAACATTAGCGTAATAGCTAAAATTATTAGCGATGGGAGAATAATAAAGAAAATACCATTGGACTATTTTGAGGGCAATACATTTGATAGTTAGTTGAAATAGAGAAAAAACAGAAAAGCTGATGTAACTAATATATAAAAAAAATGTGAGAAACTGCACTTATATCCGTACCTGAAGTAATTAGGACTGTTCAAACAATTAACATGTGTATGTTAAAGACGTTGGAACAAATGACGAAGATATTTTTATAGCACAACAAACTGCACACGAACTGAGAGGAGAGTCATCAATCAACGCGTGCGCACTGTCCCACAGCTGACTCCCGTTTGACCATACTCTAGCGATACCTGATAACGAGAACCCACCAAAACATTGTATGTGCTGATGTACAAGAATAGATTATCTGTTTGTTACGTCTCTAAACAACAATATAATATAGACGAGGAATCGATACAATTAAATAACGATAATTGTGAGTTATTTCAATTTAATCCTAGAACCAATTCCATATTTTTCGGTTTGTGTTTTTCACAATCTTGTGGTTTGATTGCGATAAAATCAATTATTTTAATCATTTAAATTGTAAATTGTAGTAATTCAAGGTTATATAATAGGATCTGTACAACAATTTTTCTTCTCGTTCTACCAAAAATTATATTACGTACGTCAAATTGTCTTTTTACTATCCAAAAGAAAGTAATAATGCTCGCAAAAAGTCATACTTTTTGCTTTTAAAGTCCCAAAGAGGAAATTCTCTTTTTTATTAGCAGTGAGAGCAAAGCTAAAATTATATTAACTTCCAACTGTCTAGCCGTATTGTGAAAAGTTATGGGTTGGGACAAAAGTGCTCGAAATGGGTCGGGGAAATATACCCCAAGATTCGTATTTAGCGACCTTTTCTGCACAGATATATCTTCATGGGTCTTTATTAAAGCGATAACAAGACTGAACATATTAGGATTAATTAATGAACATCCCACGATCAGATAACCTAAAGATTGGCCCTGCGGAACATATTTGCGTCAATGATATCAAAATCAACATTGATACTGATACGCAAATACTTAGACGATAAAATGTTGTTGACAATAGTTACGGTTCAAGTTTTCATTGACACTATAAATAAAGCCTGCGATGGAAAATTACATATACCTACACATAATGAGCACTAATTAGTGTTAGGCAGAGCTAAGTAGTCACATCTAGGGTATGATAGCAAAAATCTTCCAGCTTCTAAGGACGAAGCGATTTCATCAAACTTAGATTAAAAGTTGTTTATTTTTCGTTACGCAACTTTTAAGTCATTATCTCGTCTCATCCACTAACCAAACAGTTATGTCTAGTATACTAACGTCACATTCCATTATCAAATTGCGTCTGAAACTCTAAAACCAGACATAACGTAGGCTAGACAGAAAGTGTTTGGGAATGTTTTTATTTGGTCCTTGCATTTACGCAATGTTTTCGAAAGTGAATTTTGTGCGAGTGAGATGGGTGACTGGAAGTGTTTTGAGAAAGAAAGAGATGTGATGATGGTAGTAACTGCGGCCTTGTAAACGACCTTGCTCCTCGCACCCCCGATCAGACCCCTTGTTTTCTCCGAACCGGCCATTCACCAGGCGTGCGAGAAGGGATGTTGCGCGCGCACTAGAGCCACGAGGTATGCCTATCGATTGAAGGCTTCAGATTCAGATCCTCCGTCTTATGGCAATCAGACACCGCCGAAATATCACCTATTTTATGTGTCTACGCTACAACGGCAGACAGATTTAATGTTTAGGAGACTATCCTAAAACCTTATGTAACGTTTAACTGTTTTCTTCTTACGTTACTTTGTTTTCATTATTGGATTGATTTATTTTTTACAAACGTTTCTACGTTTCTAAATTGTGCTTTTCTTTCTACTAAACAGAAGTCAATTGAAAAGTCATAATAAATGTTAGAGACTCACAATGTTTTGGTTGCATTTACGGTCGAACGGAAAACCAGCTCAATTTTATTGAAGTTAATGAATCGTTCGATAAATTACATTGAACATTAAATGAAGCTCCTTGGAAGTATTTCGAGCAACATTGTTTAATAATAAAAGTCAGAATAGATACGATTAAATTGAAAAGAGAATTTATTAGAATCTCAACACGAACGCCATTTTTTGTAGGATACTTTTATAGAAACATTATTCTATTAGATAACAAGATAAGAGGGCTTATTGCCCCAAAATAAAACAAGATCAAGAAAAGAGATATAAACGTAATAACGTTTCGTAACTGAAATATTTGGATACAAAGAAATAGAGAACAGCTGTTCGGTAACCTTGGCCGTGATACCGTTCAATGGGCAACGCAATTCAACAATTACATGTTCCACGGTCGAGGTCGACTCGTGACGCCTGACACATCAGCCTCATTGGACATCAATTGTCTTGAAGACACGTTACTCCATTACAATAAATATACAAATATAAGACACTGGAAAATTCTAAGTCACAATTCTAAAAGGAAGTCCGATTTTCCTGTTTATAAACTAGTCATTTTGCAGGGAATTAAATCAAAATCTTAGGTGCCAGACATGGCAGACGCAAAATTGATAAATATTAGTTGATTACTCCAAGGTTGATGAAGATAAGATACAATTCTCAAATTAAATTGATAATCTTAAGTCAGACAAACTTTCTAAGGCACGCTATGGAAATTTTGAATGACAAATTGATAAACTGCATTTTATTAGAGTCACTTCGAGCTTACCCAGCTCCATATTTTCTGAGCTAGCATCAAACAATTTGTAGTAAACTGCAAGTCACCAACGTGTGGGCACTTGTTAGTTAAATCAACATAGAAATACAAACAGAATTCCAAGCAACGACTATTGAAGCTGGAGGAGGTCCACATCACAATGAGTAGATTGGAGCTACCGGTTCTGATTCAACAATGCAAGTTATCAATTCATAGATTAATACACAGATCTCGGTCGTTTAAATTAAATCAAGTTGGAGAATCAGCATATCGGGCTGGCAATCGAGTAGAAGTGCGGCGCGGGAGTCAAGGCCGGCTCGGTGGCGCGCTTATGTAACCGAACTGACGGCGGGGGACGGGTACCGCTAAAATTAGCGGGTCTCACACAAACAACACACTGACAAGGCGCATCAGCGCAAACGCACTCGCTACACGCTCTGGGAATGCATTCACACAAAAATTCTAAAACCCACAAAAACGACCGAGCTTCACTCACTTAAGTAAACAAATAAACACTAGAATATGCAAGAACCTCGTGCGTTTCTGTAAATCGATATACCACCACAGCATGAAGATAGGAATCAATATTATGTAAGTAGAATGTTTAGTGAGAATTGAATGCAAGAATATAGACATCGTCATTGTTGTTAATGGAAAAGTTTCGCTTTAAATTAAATCGATCGAAGACTGCGATATTACTTATTTATCGTACTGTCACAGATTTAAACCACAATCGTTTCAATCGGGGGAAATATTTCTCCTACAGTAATCGTCTATGTTTTGATTATATCACATGATAATAAACAGGCACTAGTATGAGAACACATCCACTATTTATGCACTATTCACAGCCACTAAAAGTCGCACTGTTCCTTACCATGATGCGAAAGGTGTATCGATGTGTTGTTAAACAAGTTTGTCTATGTTGAGAGACGCCGCGTGTTACTGAATATACAGTGAACAGCTGATCGGGAGCGAGAGTTCGTCGGGGGCGGTAGGGTGGTCGCGTAGGGTGTACGTTTGCGTCGAAGTCTGTAGCACGAATGATACGCGCGGCGGCGGCGGCGGCGCACTCGTGACGCGGCCCACCTAAACACATACATTACAACGTCGCGCGATACCAACTGATGATAAATTTTTGAGGATAGCCGGTACGCATTCGACAGCCACGCGACTTATAATCGAGTTCACGAACCACCGGTGTTTCTAGTGGCGCCGATCACGAACAGGTTAACGCGATATCACCTTACTACCGAGTGATACCCACATGGCCGGGATGTTTAGTGCTCTGATAACTGATATCCCATTCATAAAATTACTGATAACAAACTGCAAAAAGTTACCAGCATAACAACAAGACGCATTGGGCATCTATGTAGCTAAACTGAGGTTTTAGCTGAAAAATAATATTCAAGTACTCTTAGTTATGAACGATGGCCTAGTTACGAAAGCTAATTGAAACGGAACCTTCGAAGTTGTTGATCGATTTCGAATTATTATTGTAATAAGTTTTGAAGCACTTATTTTAAGAACAATGGCACCCGGACAGGCCACTGAACGCGACACATTTAAACGTAGTTTGTTTCCTGATCAAATATAAGTAACATTTTGAGTGCATTAGTCCTGTTGCACAAATCATTTATCGGTTTAATTACACAATCTTATTACCTTATCTTTATGCAATGATTGTTTCAGAAACCATTCAATGCGGTTACCGAGACCTATTTAGATTTCATTTTGCTGTAGTAAAAAAGTGTTATGATATATTGATTTAACACGCTACACGTGTTCATGTTTGCTATATTTTTCCGAATCATGTAAACATTTTAGCTCTTTAATATAAATATTTTAACGACTTATGTTTGCGGATTTAAAAATGATATTCCATGTCGCAAAACATACATTTTTCTCGAGTTAAGGAAAGCATTCCCGGACGATGCTAATCGTTTTAATATCGTGTTCCATACTAATCTATAATTTGGGACGAGCAAAGAGCTTCTCTGGCGAACTAACAGATATTTTAAAGACCCTTGTAACAAACGCTATACTTTGGGAAAAATGTAAAATACATCATGCAACACAAATTGATTTCCAAAATATAATATTTTCAATACATATGGTAGAATGAAAATCAAAGCAGAAATTAAATAAGAATACTTTAAAGAAGAAAAGGCGAACAATAGTCTTGATATCGAAACAAATGGAGCACTTGCCTCATTCAAAGTATTTGTTGATAATGAATAGGTTCAGTTTGCCAATCCATCAACCAGCACAGACGCAGACACGATACTCGATACGTTTGGACGATGAAGCCGCGTTGTTCCACAATTTAGCCGCGTAACTCAACACCCAGTTCTAATGGACCCTGACGATACGGGGCCCCAGCGCTACTAATGCTAACTATGATATTGTAATTTATTGCACTGTAAAATCGCGTTTTATGGGGAATCTAACACTTAATGTATAGGTTTAAATGTCTTGTGACTAGTTGCTACGGTAGGAGTTCCAAGTGTGAACTGTTCACTATGAGACTGCTCACGATAGTACGGTGTGAATTTCAATGGCAGAGCGTGCGCAGTTCCAACTTGACTGTTTTACAACCTCTCGCAATTATCTGATGTAATATCCTGAAATTATTTTTAGAATAATTGACAATTATCATATTAAAACAATAATAGAAATATTATTTGGGTCGACTTTAAATAATATAGTTAAGTTCAATGACATTTTTTATTACGCTATTTGATTCTCGTTTACCTCAGCAACATCTATTAATAAAACAGATGAATAAGAACCGGTATTTTTCCTGATACTTAGCACGTTCTGTTAAAATACTAGTCTAACTACTCGTATATCTTTGCGTGCATTCGTCATATGTATATTTTGCGAATTTTAGTGCCTACGTGATGTAAGAAACGTTTTCATATCGATTGTTTGGCTCCTCACTTTTTTGGAGTGACTAGTGAACTTCCGAGAGCTCGCGTTACGTGACAGAATGCGATCCTGTCCCACTTCGAGAGTCCCAGTTTTTGTCAAAGTTTACTTAAACACGATTAAATAACCACAGGCGTGTTTGGCGAGTGACAGCGTGGAAAACAAGTTTTAAAGTATTAATTGGAGATGTATTATGGCTTACAATTATGGTGGTTAGCATATTGTATTCAAGATGGCGATGATAATTGGCTGGCGAGTTGCAACTTAGCTGTGTTTCGTGAAATTCGCACTGCGTTTCGCGAGCTGCAAGCTATTGTGCAATTAGGGGCAAAGGAGACCGCTCGTTGGCCGTCGACCCGGCCCCACCCCCCTACACCGGCTTGTTCTGACGGGCTACGTGACTCGGACGTCATTGCACACAGCTTGCATCATCGTCTTCACGAGGCGTAACTGTCATCGATTATTATACACTACCAGATTAGTACAATGTTTTTACATTGAGTGTTAGTTTAATTACAACATGAAAGAGAAAAACATGCTTTATTATGCATACAAATGAGGAATCTACAAGCGTTGCATTAATAACACTTTGAAAAATACAAACAACTATTAAATAATCACAAACGCTTCGAAGCGTGTAATTATGCCTACAATTTATTTTTACATAATAAAACATAAATTGTTGCCATCACGATACAAATACATCGTGTAAAGAAATATAGTAAACATTATTCACAGAAATTGCATTGAATAATAAAGACATCGTGTAAATACAAATAAATTTGAGTGTTTCTGGGGTGAAGAACGGCGCACTCCAATTCCGTCTGTCAATCACGAATTTTAAAACGTTACAGAATGAGAGCAGTGACAGTATAATACACTATGTAGATTACACAGCTGGTGACCACACAGAAACAAACTCAAAAACATTGTCCATACACATCTAACGAACTATCTAATCTAAAAAGCAAGCAGGAAGTTTTATCAACTTTCTAGGAAAAGCTGTAAATAATAACAACCCCTATGATTTCGATATTCATTTAAATATGTATATATAAAATTTTGAATAAAGAAAACAACTTTTCATAAGATGAAATTTATGAAGGTTTTGTGATAGAACGTAAAGGAGTATGGTAGATAATAAAATAAAAAGAATCGCCAGATCCTGCTGATAAAGAATCTTTGGGGGCTCATGAAAATATTGCGGAGAAATAACAAACGAAGTGTCTAGAACAGTAGACAATGATTCACGATCACAAAAACTGTTAACTGTTTTGTGAACTTGATCTAGCTTGTGTTCAAGAGATAAGGACGTTGTTACAAATTCATACTGAAGAACATGATTAAATGTTGTCATAAAAAGCTGCAAAGAGAAAAAGATTTTTTTTGCTAAGAAAATACAGATACCTTGGCCAATGCCACGTGGATATTAATCGATCTAATCGGAAAACTATCACATTAGAAGTCATTGACCACACACATTAATATTTATAGCTTTATTTGTAAAAGCCAGGTGTTATAGTTATTGGAACTCAAATTATAAATAAATATAAGGAAGGATAAATGATACGTGCAGCAACTATAGAATATAGTAATTAAGTGTAAGTATACAATTAATAATAAGTGGACGTATTATGTTCGTGACAAGAAAGTTACAAATCCACCATTTATGGAAAAATCTAGATTATATCCAAAAAAGGATATGGTATCGCTACTTTGTTCGGATTTTGTGCAAGGGTCCATTAATAGGAGATTCTCAGTGCAATACGTTCTGTAAAAGGTAAGAATTTGTAATTTATATCGATTAAAATATAAACACTAGCCAGTTTGAGCACGCGAATATTTTTTTCCTCATCCAATGAGACGTCATTGAAGTTTATGTTGGCATGCAAGCGCACATGCCCGTACTAAAGTCAATATGCAGTATTTTTGAATTAGGCCAACCGATCTGGATACGGGTCTGCAAATTATATGGGTACTCGAGCTAATGAAAATTTGCTTTTATTACAACATGTAGAAGATTGAAAGTTCAACAAAGCAATGCTGACATGTAGTAATTTTACTGCAGCAAATACGAATAAAATCGACTTTTATGTTACTGAAGGTAAGTTAGATTTACGAAGTTTTATACCCTATACCGGCTCCGAATAAATCTTTGAGGGACGGTTTACATTAAGTAGGTCTACAAAGGGCGCAGATGACGTCATAACGACTGACCCTTTAGAAGCCAGATCCACTCGTAAAGCAGTTGTATCATAAGATTCCTGACAAAAATAGGCGAGATGTAATAACTTCTAGCTGAAAATACGAGTTAAATGCACAAACATTTTGAAAGGTCTTAAATTATGTCAGCTGAGGAACAAACGGCGGGAGCTGGACACCCACGCGTTTCATTCAAGCTTTAACTAAAATTGCAATGTACCTATGTAGGTACTCGGTAGTAGGAAGGTGGGGTGAACGACCTAGGGTGGGAGGAGCGGTGCACTCGACGAAGTTGCATAAACCGTCCGACGACCGCAGAGCTCCGCATAGTTTCCAGGCAATATTGGTACAATGTCAAATTCACATGGATAACAAAAACAATCCTAATAGATCCCTCTTTTTTGTCCGTACACCAACGAAGATAATGAAATAAAAAAGGCAGCTGAAAACTTGATTAGTTTTCGTTCTAACAGTTAAGAATAGTTTTGTGGAAGAAAATTGATATTTCCTTAATGTGTTGGATCTAAAATATTAATAACTCTTGGTTTGAACTTAAGATAAGATCCAATCAAATCGAATTAAAATGACTACTGTACTATTGAAACTAAACAATGATGCAACGTATGATAACACAAAAATATTTGTATTTGAGCAAGCCCGTGTTCAAAAACAAGATAATAACGTGTGCAAAATGGGCCGTGGAATTGACGAGACGATATACTGATTGCTAAAATCAATAAATGTGTGTCATATTTTTAGTATCGACGACTCGATGTACGAAATGAGCAGCTAGCATTGCTTGCTGAAACCAATTCACTACTAAATTGCCTTCTCCAAGAAAAGTGTTTCCCTATGTTTTGTTATCTATTTTTGGTCCCTCACACATATTTGCCATAATCCATTTGCAAAATCTAATTGAGTACGACACATCCAAGACATAAAGTGCTAAATATAGAAAAAAATCTAGGTGTGTCCCTTTATATGCAATGGATACAGTTACGTGTTCTCGCATTGACCTACATGCGGTGTGAAAATAAATTGCGGTGCAATGTAACACACGACAAAGATATTAAGTCATGTGAATGTCCAGGTGTTACCATGTACTCGATCTCAATGATAAGGTCCTGTTTCAACGCATTATCTTGATCGCACCAACGCAAACTTTAAGCACATTCACTGAGCAATTACCTTCGCCTTACAAAGTACTTAACTATGCTAATCACAGTCAAGCATAAAGATTTTGCATCGGCTTATTATAGGGAGACAAAGTTTTCGAAAGTATATAATGAAGAAATAATTGTTGATAATAATCTACGATCTAACATTGACAAAGGTAAAACACATGCAGTAAATCCTTAGACCCTGGCGAGTAAACGACATAACATATTAGATCATGTCCAACAACAGGTGGACCCATTCACTTCACCTCTAAGTCCAACTTGACACAATTCAACACTGTAAATAATCCCTTTAAACGAGCTACGAGATATTATGTAGCAAGGGTAAATTCACTAACAATAGCCTGATTAACATAGCCTAAACTAACAGAGGACAAGACATTATGTTTTGCTGACAGACCAGAAACATTTTTAATGCTCTACTAACGAGCTTTCATTGGACTTGTATAATGCAATAGTAACTGAGATAATGTTATCGTAGTAGAGATAATTAAATAGAAAATTAAACATGGAGGATAAATGACATGGCAACCAACACCCGAGATAACCCCAGATGCAGCTGATGTTGATGCTCACACTACCACTATCATCTGTAACTAACGATGATAAGATAAATTTTCCATCAACGTTGTCCAACATAGCTAGTAATAAGCTGCTAATTTAAATTAATGGCTAATAAGTTGGAGAAATAAGTAACTAATGAGTACGAATTAATTGACACTTATATAATACAAGTAATTAAGGAGACGCAATACCTACGTATTTAGAGATAATAGTGCAAGAAATAGAAATGTTTTGCATGCAGTTTCACATCGTAGCCCTAGGTCAAGTTTGTTTAGAAAACTTGTAAGAGTAACGAAACGTGAGTTTTAACTTGTGATAAAACGTATCGTGCGTGACGGAGGAATCAATAAAAAATCTCAATCACATCATCAGTCATTAGTTTTGTTTGATTTTTCAATTGTTACAGTTCTAATTAACGTGTTGATGATAAATAGCTCATGCGATACTCTTAAATAAAGATGGTATAAAAATAGGAAGTTATACAAATCTGATTTGCCATTGTGAAATAAAAGAATGACTATGCTACAACAGTCGATGACACAATAGGCTTTTTATCGTATTCCCAATATACGTCACAAATGATGCAAACGGTTTTGATATTTATGTCGCTGAAGGAGTATGATTTGGCGAAAAATATGGGTGTGTCGGTACACGCCCAGTTTATAAATAGGCACAGATTGAGTGGTAGGTATGAAGACTTTGAAACGGCACTTATTCATGATGACTTTGAGACTTATGACGTTAAAGTTACTGGAAATATTGATGGATGAGAGAGAGAACAATCGAAGATTTATAGATAGACAAATTAGGCTGATACCAAGTAACTTTAGGCAAGGATACGAAGAAGATTCGTAATTTTTATATCTACCATATTTCTAAAAGCATATTTTGTTTTAATTAAACATCACATACATACAAGGAAAACGTTTTTCATATCAATTTACCATCACAGTGATTACGTACGCTCATCAAGACAAAGAATCATATTTTTTTGTAATAAAAACAGTGGTTACTTTGAAATCATCAGGCTAAATTGAAATCATAACAGGAGTTACGCTTAAAGAGATGATTACATGAAACATTATTCATTAGGACTTCTGTGCATAAGAAATAGTCATGAATAGAGAATGATCAAGCAATAATGATGTAAGGATATAGTGTGATGATTAAACAAATAATGATAGTGTGTAATTTCAAGGCTGGCGTGAGACGAGCAAAGTCTAAATTGGGAAATATGGCAAAGCAAATAATATTACCTACTAGTGAAGAACTCACACGTGTAAAAACATTCACGAGTTATTTATGTAAGGAGACCCTTAGGTACTCGCTCAGAAATAAAAGCTAAGTTCATTTTGTACAACATGACTTACATGAAACTGTAGAGACAAATAGAAGGTTAGAACATTATATTTACGCGGGTATTAACGCGGAAAATTATAATTTGAATACCTTGGTAGGCTTGACGTTTCGACCCGGTTGCACAGGTCGTGGTCACAAGCAGACTGAAGACGCGATGTCACAGCTCCCTGCATTCGGGTGATGAATCTTCATCTACCCCCTTATTTTCATTTTCTACCATATTAGGCCGTCTACACACTACGCTGATTATATCCACAGATGTGTTAACCGACTTTGAAGGAAAGCGAGGTTGTGTTTTGCGAAGCACTGGATTCCACGTCGACGACAATTTAAAGCCGTCCTCCCGATTGAAATTATTTGGGCATTTCTTTATTTCAACCGCTTCACGCACAAGTCTTGTATGGTAGTGGCGATCAGTGGAGAGAATTTGCGGTCGGTGGAATTCTACCCAGTGATTAGAACCAGCCTGGAGCAGGTGTTCTGCTATCGCTGATTTGTTGCTCTGTCGGTTTTTGACTGCGGCGATATGTTCTTTGAGCCTCTCAGCAATGGTCCGCTTCGTTTGCCCAATGTAGGAACTACCGCAGCTGCAGTTGATCTTATAAACACCTGGGCTTTGTAGCGGCAGTACATCCTTCGCCGTGCCTACCTTATCATGAAGTTTAGCCTCAGGTGTGTAGATCGTCGGGATCGAAAACTTTTTAAGGACGGATCCTATCTTGTCTGTCACACCCTTGATATAAGGCATGAAGGCAGGTTGTCTGCTCACGTTTGGATGTCTGGCTCTCTTCAGCGGTCGCAATAGTCGCCCATCCCCTACACTATATCCGTTCTTTTTAAGTACCTCCTGAACATGGTCTAGCTCTTGCCCCAGATGTTCAGGGTCACAGAGGTCATATGCTCTGTTTTTTAGTGATATCATCACGGATTGTAAGTGTCGGGGGTGGTGATGTGACTTTGCATGTAGGTACCGATCAGTGTGAGTTGGCTTTCGGTATACACAAGGTATTCAAATTATAATTTTCCGCGTTAATACCCGCGTAAATATAATGTTCTTAAGATGAAACGCGAAAGTTTAAAAGTTAGTATAGGTTAGAACATGACTTACATTTGCCGTTTACTAGTAGTGTTTCAAATTTTTAGTCTCTTATGTTATTTATGCCATAAAACTCTGTGGTGCTTATAAAATATGTAGTATTTTTCCAAAAAAATCACACGAACTAATTAATCTTTTTATATAATATACCTATTAAGTAAAAAAAAAAATGATGAAGCTAAAAAAAATTCAAACTGGTGTAAGAAGAATAAACTGGAGAATCAACAACGAAGAAAATCTAAGTTTTAACCAAACAAGTTTGGTGTATCTTCAAAGATATATTGTTAATTAAGACCGTTAATTGCATTCCAAAGAAAACTTCTCTGACTTTACGCTAGCGTTCAGATAATTAGAATGTTTTTCACACGAAAACCACAATTAAGAAAATGTTAAACTTATTGCTGTTGAGGATTTGTAATTTGCTTTTCTAATTTATTTGATCCTTTTCGCTAGAAACAATGAACATTCTTAAGTTTTCAATGAAGTTAACATATTCTTGTCAATTTAATAGATGGAAATGGTTTGGAACATCTATTTTTCTGAAGATATTGTAAAAGAGTTATAAAGACGTGAACTTGAAATAAGTTTTTTGTTGCTTGTAGTCAAGTAGATTGTAGTTTTCCTGTATAACGTATAATAAAATTAAATGTAAACAAAAATATTACACACGGTTCGGTATAGATAAGGCAGTTAACCAATAAATGTTTTTCATGGCCTACAGTTTGTAAACCACGATGCTAACATCTAGAAAACATAATGATAAGTGATCGTGACCTCTCAACTTATTAAGTAATGCGGAATATTTTTAATTACTACAATAACCTAACCTTACTTTTTTCCTTTAAACAGATACCTTAAATAATAAATTAGTGTTCAACCACCTACTGATTGTGAATAATTGGAACGAATACGTATTTCATATATAGCTTTCTTATTTAATAAAATTCTAATAAGAATAGGGTATTAGTTGTACATAATATATATCTAACAAAGTTTATACATATTTCCTAAGTTTCTTGAACGTGGTGTGTCGTTGTTCCCTAGTGAACAATTTATCATTAGAAAATGGAGAGCGAAGAAAAGATTTGCGAATGTACGAAGAAATCCTTGACCTTCTAAAGAACCAGTAATGTTAATTTTATCACCGATAAATTCAAATGGCTCTTACGTAATGTTATACAGACAATACATGTCTGCCAAATTGAGTTTAAAATAGATTGCAATAAACAGTGTTGAACTGATCCAGACGAAGCCACAAAAATAATGAAACGGAAAGGTCTGAATGTCGAAGCGATATAAAAAGCAAAAAAGCGGAACACACATAACAATCTGCGTGACCTCAAAATGCTGCATGCAGCTTTCAAGCGGAGGGTTCGTCGGCTGTAAACGTGATGGGACTCACTGAACTTATAGAGAAAATGAATTTTACATCCGAAGATACAGAAGTAAAATAAAGAAAACTCTGATTGGATTATATGAACGTCTGTAAAAAGAAAACAGTGATAACACAATTTGAGACAAAGAAATGTTATTAACAATGCTTTTTGAGAAGAATTGACAAAAACACTTGTGTTATAAGTATGGTTGAACCGGCAAAGTTGTCTAAAAGAAACCACATTGTCTGAAATGAAATGTACTAGACGTTACAAACACACGAATTGAAGATAGATTTAATAAATGTAATTGAATTCTAGACTTCCATTTTAACAGATTTTGTTGAAATATATGCGAACCAAATTGATTGAAATAAAAAGTTCTCCGTATCAAATATCAGTCATTTGCAGGAGAATAGCTATCGGAAAAATCTTTTTCACGGACAATTGCACTTCGTTCGAATACTTTTTACGAGATTAAAGATGTGACGAAAATAGAATGAGAAATTAGAGAAAAGTTTTCGTTGATGAAATTTATATAAAGTGTGATAAAAATTAAAGAAACAGATTTTATAGTAAATATCCGAGAAACGTATTATGTTTAAGAAGAAATTGAAATTGGTTGTGATTTTTATAATGTACGCCCACATTATAAAAATCACAAATTAGACAAAAAGCTTAAAACAATACACAAATAAAAATCACGAAACGAACGAGACACATTACAACTTAGAAAACGTACATGGGAAGAATCTTGCCATTGAAATACATAAAGAACTAAATTTGATAGTAAATTTATTTATAACAAATGAGAATAAGCAGTAAACAATAGACGAAAATACCTTTCCGTATGAATAAACAGAAACAGATGTTAATACAATGTTGTTAAAACATATTCAGTTATAGACGTGCCAAGTGTCGTACCAGTATGATGAGATCTAAACGCCAAAATGCCTGTCCCTGACACACAGTTAGTAAGCCAGGTGTTGTTCAAACGCATAATGAACATGTTCAAAACATTAACAAGAATCGAAACTAGGTTATCAAACTATATTTCATATGCCAAAGTGTTATAAAAACAACTGCGAAGAAAGCTTAGAACACAGATAACCAAACAATTAAATAAACATTATTTAAAAAGGATATAACCATAGCAATCTTGCTAACGCTCTACAATAAGATTTGGATTGAAACAAGCATAATGGCCTAAACGACAGACATAATCGCAAATCAAAGCCCTAAAAAGATTAACAAGCGCCTGTACATCTTAAGGGACCTAAATTAAATGTAGATCAGTCAATAGGGAGCGAGAAAGTATCCTATATTGAACGAACTGCTTTACAACTTGACTTTTCAGAAATCTAGGAACCAACAAAGTATGATTCTATATTTGAGCCTTTTGTAGGTTTTATTGAGTGAATTCTGTGTAAGTTATAACGGAGGTATAATGTTACAAAGGTTGTACGAAAATTTTACAACGAATGTTGGTGTTGTTTTATGCATGGTCGGATCTTTAAGTAGTTGTAGTAATAATTTATCTTTCTTTTAAAAATATTCAGTGAAATTCTTTGCAAATTTTAAAATAGCGGTTCCTATATTTTTTATGGAAAAAATTATGCAATTATACACAAGCATAACGGTCTTTGGTACTTATTCAAATATTTTGCATAATAATGTTTTCACCCAAGGTAACAGAAAATACTGTGGTTATGAAATTTTACGACGTTTCTAGGAAATTTTGCCGTCTGTTTTATGGCTTCTCCACTTTTATAGTTGTTAATTTAGTTAATTCGCAAATTGATAGTTATTAAATTAACGAAAGTGCTCTAAACGAGGTTGAAATGACGCGATAAGGCTTTTACGCCAAACATATAGTCACTTACGAGCATTACACTGGCAATCCTGTATGTACAAACCATAATGTTGTAAAACGTATGACGACAGACCAAGCTGACCTTAATAACAGAGAGTAGGTATAATGAAACTTATAAAATAAATAATAGAGAAAATTTTACTTACCTTATTAAAATATATGTATCAAATATCTTTATTAAACTATAATAAAAATGTTGTTAAGGATCCTGGAATGAACACTGAAAGTACGGAGAAACAAATACATGCAATGATAAAAAAATCTTATAGCTAGGCCTACCTGATGACGTAATTCACGCAGACCACGCTGATAGGCTTCTGTTGCTTGTCGGTGATGACGGTGGCCTGGGTTTGGACCCAGGCGTATCCGCCAGTTTTGGCGAGGAAGCGATAGCGCCCAGTCTCGCATTGCCCCTTCGAAAACACTGCAACAAAGATATACAAACGTCACAAACAACGTATAACATGCTTTGATCTGATATTCTTTGATGTGTCGTGTTCGTAGGAATCTATTTCCTCCTATCAATTTTGCTATTGATTCAGTGTCCATTATGAACATCGGAAAGCTTTTGGGTGTACTGTATTGACATATTTCGTCTTACTAATCAAGAATTTGGTTTTCAGTTTAGGAAGACTGGAAAACTTTTTACGCTGTTTCAATTGCATTTATAAAATTATTGATTAGTCGCGATATATCAGTATCATAAATATGATCTATACAATCAGTAACGACTGATTAGCTGATAAAAATAATTAGGTAATAAAACGTATATATCCTATTCCATAAAAAACTTAGGCTAGGAGAATAACAGTTCAAGAACAACGTGAGAAATAAACCGGTAATCAGCAAACTACACAAGAATGGCGTTCAGTTGAAGAAAACAAAATTCAAGTGTCACATTTAACGATGATAGCCAAAACGATTATAAAAAGGTGTACATCCAAATAAAATGGTAATTACTGATTTTGATAATATTTAAATGCAACAAGGTGGCTGGCAGTGGTTAGATGAGAAGAGCGGAACAGCTCAGTGGCGTGCAATTGGGGAGGCCTATGCCCGGCAGTGGACGATATCAGGCTGATGATGATGATGACGAAATGCAAAACTTCTTAAAGGATAATAAGAAAGGTCATCAACAAAAATAGGAAGAACGATAAATCGAAATAAATGATTCATAGCTGTTTCTGGAAATTCTGCATATTATTATGGTGATATAGTGTATGAAAATAATATAGTTGCAGATCGTATTAAGGATACCCAAGACGCCATTACGTGCCGTAAGGTACAATGCACGATTGTGCCAATTACATTTTAAATTGAATAAAATCAAGAAACGTACAGTATAGACCATTCATAACTGGTCATAAATTAGAATTCAATTATAGATATAAAATTAAACAAGAAAGGCGGAATATTAAAATGGTTACAGTAAATAACACCACAGATGTGTTTTATAACAGAAAAAACTATTTTTAGCTATGTATACGTAGTAACGCGTTAGATTTTGACAGCAATACTTCTGGCAAGAGTGTCAATTCACGTTGAAAGAAAACAACAGCAGTTCAAGAACGCACTTTGCTTCAACACCAATATAGAACAACAATCCATTGGAAACATGATAAACATGAAGAGTCGATTGCAAATCGATATCCAAGTGAAAAAATTATGATTTTATGTCACTTGAAATTATTTTACGATGCCGATAACAAGTTTCGGTTTTCCGTCAAGTCACGAAACCTCCACTCAAGTATTCCTACCTTCGATTTACGTCACCACTAGTTCTCATGTATAAGATCAATATAAAGAATAAGAAATATTTATTCGAACAACGTAAAATATTCGGGTGTTGGTCTAATACAGTGTAACAAATAGGGATTAATTTTGTCGGCATAGGGCAAGGGTCCTAATAAAAGCAATCCTTTTGGGTCCGGCTGATTCTCTGTGTGATATTAAGTCGGAACAATTTTTCTTGGATGAGACTATAAAGGCCTCTGATTAATGGTTCGTTAGTACCCCGTAGAGTGGTAAAGTACAAAATTTATTACTAATAATTACAGTAAATGTAAAATGGATTATAGATAAATATTCAAAATTCTAGAGAGATTATGTTATGAAATGGAATGAACCTCATTATGAATACCAATTTCCATAAAAGTCACAGACACAAACATTCAGAAAATACAGTTTATTTGAAATTTCGCTGATTCTTAGCTTGCTTGCAGAAATTTTTAAATGTGAACTAATTTTTCCAACCCCGCGGTCGTTATCTAATTTCGCAAAATTGTTTTATGATAAAAATGTAAGCATCCAAATTGTTATATGTCCAACCAGGTATCTGTTCATCAGCTAGTAGGTATTATTATGTAGGTATGCTACGGATGGTACTCGGCGTATTTACGCAATGCTATCCATAAATAAAAGAATGAAAACATTTTTATTACGAATATAGTTTTATGAATTATTTTTAGAGGTATAAATTCGGCAAATGGAAGCTTCAACAAATATTAGTAAATGACGATATTGATTTTTCAAGTTTTTGTGTGTTGTATGGTTAACAAACTATTTATCTTTATCTCTGAGCACATACTTGAGAACAAACATCGATTTAATACTATTGTTAGAGATAAAACGGATAACATGTGTTTAGAAGTATGCCGATACATTCGTGATAAGTGTGCCATAAAATATTGAAACTAAAACTTGTGTGTCTTACAGATAATACAAGAATTTTACATTTTTATAGAAATATTCCTAACAGTAGGTACTTCTGACAAATGAGAAAAATGTTTTAATAAGAAAAAAAACGGCTCATATTCCAATAAATATAGAGTGAACTTCTTGGTCCCAGAAATTGAAAACTATTTCGGTCAAGAATGTGTTACTGGAAACGGATATGGCGTGAGCTACCAACGTAAGGCTCAAAAGGAAAGGAGTCACGCGAAATGCAGACAGATAAAAGAGCAATGGCTGATTGCTTTTGTCGTAAAACGAAATGTTGTAATACCTAATCCACTCTACAGCAGCTCTCTGGCTCACGTATGCTTACGTCAGATAAGATAATTAAATACGTGAAATGCTTACTAAATAATTAACAAGGACGTGATGAAATAGTTGTAAATCGAATATCAATTCAGATACTAAATTTTATCCACCATAAAAGGTTTGTACATGAAAAGACACAGTTTACTTTTAAAACAAGTTGCTAAATAAGAGTAATTAAGATCTTAAGCCGATGCAAATTCTCGTGTTCAGTTCAACGGAAAGATTGGATGAATGCCAGTTCAGAGGATAGCAACAAGCACTTGTAAAAACAAAGAAATAAATTTTATTGCTACCGAAATACGTGAGTGCATGATATAATTGAACAATAGCAATCGTTGCGATGAACCGCAAATGCATTCCATTGAGGCAACGCCTATTAATTCACGATGCCAAATATATTTGACGAAAACAACATTGCAAATGCAACATGGCGCCATAAGAAGAAACAGTTCAGAACATTTATATTATAGCTGAATATAAAAGACATTTCATTAAAAGAAACATGAAAGTGAAGTCGATGTAACGACTCGATAGAGACGTAATGACTTCGTAATAAACACGGCAAGGCACTCTAGTCATACCAGCAAAAAGACTCAGTCTTACTGAGTTCTGTTCCGAACTGTTCTGAAGTCTAGGCATAATAAAATTAATCTTGATATTAGCTTAACCCAGTACACAAAATAGGCTTAACGACCTGCCTGAAGTCACATAGAATAAACAAAAAAAGTCGTAAAAACTGGCACAAAGGTTTACTGGGTTGATGTAAATTCTACTATGAATTCCGTGTCCACATACAATTTTAATACTCTTTTATTACAATTATACAATTTTTATTTCTATGAGCAATTGTAGAAAGTTAAGTGCTAAAAAGCGGCCATCAAATTTGAAAAGAAGCGATGAAAATTTTATTGCTAAATAACTTTTAAATCAGATGGAAAGATACGGAAAGCAGACATGAGATCGCATCTTAGAATTAAATGTCATTGTTAAGTGCTGTTTTATTGTTCCGATAACTTGGTATTCTCGAAAAAGGGAGGAGTTGGTACGAAGGATAGTGCGACGAACTACAATGAAGCTATGGAGCTATAAAAGCGAATACCAGACTAGGGTCGTCGAACCAAGGGCCATGTAATGCGAACTCGCCTGATAGTGACGCTGTTCGCTGGAGGCTTTGCTGACTAAGTACGAACACAGCTATACTATAGGACATAATAGATGCTCAAGTTTTATGTTCGTGAGCCCGTTAGTCGCAGATTCGCTAGAGTGCCTTTAATATTCTTTATGACCATGTTCATTTTTAGAATAAAATAAATGTGTACGCAAGTATTCAATTCGGTCAGAGCTTTGTTTAAATTCTTAATCAAATAATTAATGTCTACAGTAAATTTAGTTCCTGTGATGAATATCAATGCAATGAAGCAGATATTATAAATATCGTGTCTATAAAAGAGTTTAGCGATATCCATGTATTTATCTATCACCAGAAAGCGATTAGATTAGATAAAGAAATACACACTCGTAAAACGCTCCCATTGTAATATAATCCCAGAAATATGATTCATCGGCTGATAACTATTTGCAGTGATATAATGTTACAATGAAATAATTTCTCGTTACTAAGCAAGGACAATTTACCTTCACTTTTGGATTTATCTTGGTATTAATTCTGGAAATATCAAATTTTGTTCATGAAGAAAAATGTACAAATTCAATTTGTTTCCTTTGAACATTTTATTCACCAGTGAACGTTATCCAAAGAGATGACAGCGATTGATCTTACAGATATCAACGTAGTGCCCTTACTATGGACTATGTTCAAAATCTGAGTTCACACTTCACACGCAAGTAACATGAAGCAAGTAGGTCCGGGAACATCAAGGGTATGTTATCATAGTCATAGCTAATCAATATTTATAATATAGGAAAACAAAAATGTTTATAACGATAATAAGAAGATTAGCTACGGATTGTACATGACCTATGAGTAGCAAGCGATGTTTCCGTGAAAGATAACTTCAGATCTAGTGGCAGGGTCAGTTTGTTTTAAGAACCTTACGCAGGTTTTCTAAACATCATTCAATTAAATAGATAATTTGTAACCTTTCTGTATGTATGATGCTATAAAAGTAATTTTTAAAGATATAAGTGGAGACATTTTCGTCACGGATGAGCTTAAAGTTAATGCTAATATGAGGATGTCACGCAAAATTAAACAGCTTAGAGGACATTAAATATTTTGGGAAACATTAAGCTTCACATTAAACCAATGATTAACTTAGTCATTAAAAAGCACTAAAATGTGCACAATATGTAATGCAATGAGGTTGAATGTTGTAAAAATGTTTTCGCTCTCAGAGTGAATTATGCTTAATAACATGAACGCATCGAGAACACTCCAGTCTGCTAAGTAGGACAGGAAAATAAACCTGAGACAGAAGTCAACGCTCGGAGAATGAGTGAAGTAATGAAAATTTCAGAGGGTAGGTACCTCAGTACTACATTATTCATAAATTGAGTTCATGGTTGATATAATTCATGTATCTTTAGCAACGTGTGAGTAGATACCGTTTGAAAATTACATTGTTCCAGAAATGGTCGGTAGAGTAAATCGTATGATAAAGGTAGAAAGTGTTCTGTGCTAAAGTCTTGTGGTATGTTTTGCAATGAATTTTTGAAGTCAAGAGCAAGTCATAGGCGTACTAAATCTAACGATGTTTGTTGAACGTTACTGTTTCAGTCCATAATTTCACGCCGACTTTACGACCTTCGTTATTGTCGATTATTATGTAGGCCCAAATAAAGTCACTTTACGAACCTCACAATAAAGATTTACGAGATATTTTATAGAGAATCAGAATTATTGGCTCTTTTCAAAATGTGTTCCAAACTTGATAAATTTAACATTTCTGTTCTCAGAACTACACGTTTTCACATTAACAAGCACCATCAAAATAAAAATACCCTTTTCATGCCACAAAATTAATTCATGTTATCCCAATTAGCCAAGATAAAAGTAGTGAATAACCCAATTAAATTAATCAACCTCTGAATGAGAGCAACCATAAAAAAATTAAGGTAATTCAGCACATGAAATTGTATAATGTAAAAATACAAATGTTAAAAGGGCGGTTGAATAAGGAAAAATAAAAGTAAAAGCAGACTAGGAATGGAGAAATCGAGATTTCCAGAAAACTGTAATTGTCGCAATGTAATAGCGGCCCGCAATACTCGTAACAGTAAACGTTCAGAAACAATACTGGTCGAGATTAAAGTTGTTTTAACAAGGGCCAACGAACTCTTACCAGATATTACAATAAGTAAAATATATAGTGATTTTATCTGGGTTTAATTTATAGCACATAAATTCTGGAAGGTCAACGTTCTTGCCGATGAAATATTAAAAGACACAGTCGTATTAAAATATCTTAACACTAAACTAAACATGAGAGATAAAAAAATCCAATAAATACGAATTCTGACGACTAATCTTCATCATCTAGTAAAATTTCTAAGATGTCGCTGAAAACAGTAATCTAACCGAACGTTAGAAAAATCTAGAGAAGTTGTGTGTAGCGGGAGCACGTAAATATTCCCGGGGCGACACAAAACAATTCTGGATACTCGTAAAATTTGTTGCCGCTTGTTATCTCGCTCTGGACAGAAATGAGAAACTGCCAAATAGTGGCCAGCGGCTAGATATACGATATCAACAAGGGATACCAATAAAACCAAGATTCACTGCGGCTTTTCTAGGCAAAACTTTGAATAGAATTGACCAACTATAAAAAATATGACAATTAATGATAAAACGGATGAATACAATGACGTTAGATTTTTTATTACCGTTGTAGAGTACGTTAAACATCTACCTTGTATGCCAAGTAATTCTATTTACCTAATTCTATCTAAACCTTTTCAATGCGGCCCGCCAATTTCATGGGCGGATGGCCCAATTGTTAAGGCTGGTAGACTGCAATCTACATTGTCCTTTATATCCCTAACGTCAAACCACATTTCAAAACGATCATATTCACCATACAACATAGCGGCTCTTGAACGGTGAATAAATAGAAATGTTTTATTTACTTCATATTTGATTCACAGATCTTACTTGACAACAAACAGATCCTGTATTTCATGTTACATAATTTATCTTATCTAGATATTGAAATTAAAGGCAACATTTCCTAGAGACATTATCAAAATTCATCGAAATATTCAGAATCGATGATCGAAGAAATGGCTGAGGACACAAAATTTCTAAATTTTCACAGAGAGGGTCAGGAATGTGCCAATTTGAATAATCCGGGCGTAACAAGAACGTGGATAATGCGGCGTTCGTACGTCTGGGCACGTAATGTGAGAATATTAAAATCCTATGTCCGATAATAGGAACAAATGGTAATAGAAGGCTTTGACAAAACTTCGCATAATGAAGTACGATGAATATTCAATAATCGACAAGTAAAAAATCTTATTTTAGAAATTTTTGAAAGAGACATTTAAAATACTTACTTTAATCGTACTGATACTATTTAAAAAGTGGATAAAATGAAAAACTTTGCTTTTAAATAGAATAAAGATTGTGTTCTATTGATTTAGGTGTTTGCAAGTATTCAATGAACTTAAATGAACTTTATTGCTTAATCATTGAAGCATGTAAAATTTAATTTATACCTCATGTCTTTCTTTGCAAATTCTTTCCTTATCACGCTATTGTTTAGTGGCACGTTTCGATGACGTATATGTTACGTCTGAACGGTATTTTTATCGCCGCCTCGACCTCTCATAGATGCCCGAAGGTCTGGTGGTTTCATTCTACAGATGTTTTTGGCTGACATCAGCTGAATGCCAACTTCTGTTGACTAGAGTGGATGAAAAAACTTGAAAGATGCGAAATAAACCAGTTCCTGGTTTATTTTCGGCTTGCCGATGATTGGGAAGCCAAAATGGTGTGGGCACCAATAAATACGTCCGTGTTTGTCTTGAAATACTCTAATGCAACTACGTATATATCGGAACGAATATAAATTTATCATTAGTTATATCAGTGTCAGCTAGTAATTACATATGCAACCCGTCAATTGAACCAAGGCGGTATTCATTTTAGTTCGTTATCGATATCCGTCACCTTCCATCCTGACCCTTTATGTCTTTGAATATAAAACTTTGAAGGAACACGTGCTTTCTATCATTCATTGGGTTACATAAAAGTTTGAAAGAGAAAGTTGGCAGATGAGCCAATTGGGATAAAAATGTTACCCAAATGAATCACTTTACAAGTTCAAGGCGAAGTAGTTTAGAGTCGTGATCGGCACGTGAACACGTAAATAGTTTAGTAACTACTGCATTATCGGCCTATTGTTGTACGCTTATCACTTTATTACATGATAGTAACAACTGTACACCAGATAAAACTAGAATCTGCAATGATTTGCGATAGAATTTGTTGGTAAAAATACACGATACATGTAATGCGAAGTGTTTTCGGTTTGAATTTTTGCATCTTGTTATAACAACAAACGTTGGCGAGCGGTCCACATCTTCAGATATGTGCGTCGTCATACGCGTTTATTTCAACAACATCATGTGACTCGGAGTTCAACCGGAGGGGGAGTTTATCTAGGATCATTTTGTTATTGTCCACTTAAAGGATGGGATAAGATTTACAAGCGTTCAATTGGATAAGGCCCCTCAGTTTTCTTTAGGCAATTATGTTTAGCTGCTGTTGTTTTTATTTCTTGTGACTAAGTGTTGACACGATTGTGTGAAGTGCCAGTGTAGGTGGGTTATTATCTATCACGCGCATTACACGTGTTACGTTCGTGTTGGTTGCTTCTTTTAATCGTCGGTATTGATCAGCTGTTACCGCGCGATACTTCACGAACGGCCGTGACCCGCGTCGTGGCGCTCGTAAAATAATTTGCACTGATTGACATTTAAGACCCTTGAAAATTCTATCACTTTATCAAAGTCAGCGACAGGAATTCGGGTTTTGTCTTTACAACACTAGAGACTTAGTACCTACATCAAGTAACGACTGGACAGCGGCCACGGCTTCGAGATCTTTTTACTGTCACTCGTTCCGTCACTTTAGAATACGTTTTTAAACATCATTCTCATTGCTCTAAATAAGAGGCACAATCATTGGAGACTCAGATTAAAACAATCTTCTGGGCTTTGTGCATCATTTTTGTACATTATCCTTAAACCTCAGACAGGAAAATATTTGTCGGTTCTTAAAATAAACTTGCGCACACCAACAACCTTTGCATATTTCTGCACCATTAAAGCGTTATAAAGTCCCTAAAATATATTAGGTGTTACGTATATGATATAACCGTATAATGTGTCTAAACGCGGCTCCTAGGTCAGCAATGCGACCTCCGTCAGTGTCAACCAATAGCATCGTGATAAACCAGCATACACCAATAAAAGGTATTTTTATCCCCAAAACACGTGCTAAATAAAACGACGCGTTGTTTACTCGAAAAAATAGCTTGGTTACATAATACGATCGTAGGTTACGTACTGAATTAGAATAAATATTCGATAAACCGTTGGTTTATTTGTTTAGAACTGTCAATAGAAAAAGTAATAAGTGGCAAACATTACTAGAATAGTTGTCTAGTTGTGAAGTGTTTTAGAAGTCACACGTTGGGGCTTTCAAACGGCTAATTTTTACTAATTCTAATTAAATACAATACAATAAATGTAAAATGATTTACGTGCTGGTATGGGATAAATTTCCCAAATTTAATCGTAAAGGTACAAAGTTTCCGAGCTTGCATAAAAACCTTTACCCCCGTGCGTAATATTAAAAGGCTAAAAAATCAAGACATTTAATTTTATTTCCCCAACGAATTCTGCACTCGTAACAAAACAATATCCAGCCGGCTGGCAACAAGGATTTTTATTAAAATGAATGAGATATACGCGCGGACGCATCCGTAGTCTAAGTGGTCTGTAATAAATTCGTGTAGTAAGGTAATTTAAAATAGTCGGACCTATTGGACGCGTGGCTTTACCGAAGGAGGACCAAAGGGGCTCTTATAGAATTTGGATTTGCGATAAATCTTCACAAAATTTTATTTCAATTAATCATCATCATTCATTCCAAAGTTGTGATATTGTTCTTGTAATAATATCGTAAATGTAACGTAATTAAAAAATTCAACAAATCGTATTACTCAAAGTATGAATTCCTTATTAAGCAAAAATATTCCTTATAAATTGGCACTACAGCGAAAATGAATAATAATGATATTTTTCATTGAACACGCGATTAGTAATGGGCACATTCCAATATATCGATAAAAATAAGAATCGATTTCCTTTCCAATTGTGTTTACTTGCAATTGCAAAATAATTCTCAGAATGCATACGTTTGGATTAAGGTTTTTGTATACAATTCTACCTATAAATAATTAACAATTAGTAAAGTTTATTTCGTGTAAGTAGAAAACCAGATACTTTGATAACTATTATAGAACTACATACCAAGTATAAACTTCGGGTTTTCTCCAAGGAAATTTCAGCAGAATAGTTTATACTTAGTTTCCGAAGGAAGGAAGTATCTCAAAGTAATATCCTTGGTAGATAATGGAAATAGAAGGCTGTCGGTATACGGTAGTGCATTTTCATACTCAATAAGTATTTTTTTACCTTAATATAGAGAAAATAGTAAATGCTATCATCTATGTACCAAAAAAAAACCGAGCAAAGTTGTTGCTATAATGCACAATACTTAATTTGAATGTTCTAAAACCGAATACATCTATAATAGATATTATTTGTTTTAGCGGTATGGAGGTAAAGGCCCGCTTCTCATGCACGAAGACGAGGGTTCAAAACCTGGCAAGTATCTATCGATGTGACTTTTGCCAACTTATATTATGTTCTTTATTTAGACACCACTGATATACGGTGAAGAAAAACATCGCGAGGAAACTTGGACTTATAAGTTTGAAATCACCAATCAACCTTGAGTTAGCGTGGTGTTTAATACTCCAACCTTCGTGTGAGCAGAGGCCTTTGCTCAGTAGTAAGCACTTATAGGATGGTGTTGTGAGACGATTCGCCCCATTATAATGCCCAAGACTCTCCATCACTTTCGACCAACGTAACCAAAACATATAAAAATAGATTTAAACTAAATAAATAATCGTCCCTAAAACAATGTCCATAACTTACAAATTAACTATGCATGACTCATTTATCATAACCCTTAATAATTTGACAATAAATAATGACGTTCCATATCACTGTTGGATTCTATGCTTGAATCCAAGATGGCCGCTTAGTTGATACTTGATTACCTGGTCAATATTCAGAGCACGTCGTGATAAGGTCTCTTGAATGCATCATTACAGTCTCCCGTTAGATATTATGATAACAAAATAAATGACTATTATTTTATGCTCTCGGTGCATGGGAGAATTTATCATGTGAGTGAGTTAACTAACGAATAGAAACTAGGTTTTTAAATAATAATGTCTATTATCTCTGGCGGTTTTCAACGTGCTTATTACAGAAAAAATTTTGTTGTCACCATTATGTAGGTTTGCAGATACCGGCACATAGGTCCACATAGCCTATTACCCTATACACAAATCTGTGATATCCTGATATCAAAGATTATTGTTTGTAGGAAGTCAAATTTAGTATAGTGTGCCTTAGAACCAAGGAGGGGACGACTAAGAGGATTTTCTGAAATTCCTACCGTAACTGCAAATTATGGATATTTTATACGCATATGAATATAGCGCCGCGAGCGAGATAATTTGTATGATATCCAAGTAACCGCCTATATACTTAGGTTCCAACGTACTATTTTTTGTTGTAGATGCGTACGATATATCCTCTCCCACTATAAACCCAAATCAACACGGATTTCTAAATTAGTTTATGAAATTAGTTAGAAGTGGTTTAAAGTTTGGGCCATCTCTATGAAATTGGTCCTAAGTATTGAAAGTTAAACGCTTAGTAAATGAAAGAAAAAGGGCAAATGTCAGTGTTTATCCTCGACTAGTATTTAAATACCATTTCCCTAGAGGGCAAGGAACTTAAAAGAAAGTTTGTATAATCCATCCATCTATTAATTATTAGTGACATCGGCCACAGTAGATACCAATGACCGTTTCTAGGACGATGTATTACTATTCTAAACATACAATCGCGTGATAGATGGAAGGCTTTATTATAGGGACATGGATTCCTTGAGAAATCGTTCCATTCGAACGAACGTCATTGTGTTTCTTACAGATATTATAAATGGGATGTAAAGTGTGGGAGAGCCATGCTTCGGCACGAATGGGTCGGCTCGACCGGTGTGATGCCACGGGCTCACAGAAAACCGGCGTGAAACAACCACAACGTTGTGTTTCGCCTCGTAACTCCTCTGTTGTTGCTGGTGTCTATGGGCGGCGCTGATTGATTACCATCAGGTAATCCGCATATCGTTTGCCGTTGCCGACATATCACATAAAAAAGGACTAGGTGTCTATTACAAATATCATAAGGGAACAAAGATATTTCGTTCCCTGGCTTTTGGGATAATTTTCGCGTAGAACGCAAACAAACCTTTTGGCATAAGCAAGTCTACAATCAGCAAATAGGTTCGTCTAATTAAAACATTGGCAATAAACCGATAGTTACGGTACTGGGGACATTTGTCCATCCTAAATTAGTAACCAATTAGTGAAACATTGATACTCAACAGTTCACGGCACTCGGGTTTTCTGTTAATTAACCAACACGAAAGCTAAAGTATTTAGTTAATGAATTAAAAATTAAAAACGTTATCTGTCAGTTGTATTCAAGGTTAGGCCGTAAGCAAGTATAGGACAACTAGAAATAAAGCCACGACTTTATTAGCAACCAATATGAAAAGGAATATACCGACATTGTTTTGTTTCAGGAAGGCAAAAGTAATTGAAACATACTGCCAGCCCTTGTTCTTCAGCGATAGTACTGGCTGTATTGTCACTGAAGAACCTTAATCTTCATTTTTATCTTTTTCTCCCTACAATCTCAGAACCCACTGGAAAAAAATTTGGAGTATATTATATAGTAAGTTTATAGTACTATTTTGAGACATAATAGTGATTTAATTGGTAAAAGCGCTACTAGTGTGAAAAGCTGTATTACGCTGCGACGCGCAATCTGCTCATGAATAAGAGTCCCACTGTAACTTGAAACTAGTAGGTGTATTCCGATATTCACGCGAATAAGTCGTTATAGTCAAGTATTTATTGAGCGGTTGTAAAACTAATTAATGGCACATAATTGTACAAGTGACATAAATGCGAACATTTATTAAGTAACGTTACAGATTGTTACTTAAATTGAACGACAAAGTGATACCAAAAAAAGTTAGTATATTGCTCGTAGTGGGTTTCACAAGGCAAAAATGGCATAGCAAACGCTTTAGTGCAGTCAAAGAAAAGTACAGACGAAGTCATTTAGCCAAATGTAAGTTAATATACAAACTAGTTTTTAATTGGATAGCACGATCTTTCTTACTAAAACTTTGATATTAAAGGGCATAAAATTAAATGTAATAAAGGAGACATTTCGCGTCCGTCTGGTTCGCTGATCGTAAAACTCATGAACGAGTCGTCAGTCGACTGTCATTTCCTCAACTTTACGACGTAATTATTAACACGTGCCAGATCGATTGTTTCCATTTACTACGCGAGTACGACCACAGATTATGATCAATCAGAATAAACCTCAGAAATAACTGTTCATCTAGTGTGACGCGTTTCGTTATCAAAGATAGTAAAGTAGTAAAGATCTATTTGTCCCCAAAAAAGTAGTGTAGTCTGCAGTCTAACTAGAAAACCTGGAGCTCTATCATTATAATATTCTTGTCACGCAGTTATCGAAGATAGTAAGTAAAGATATATTTGGGTGTAGTTAGTAGCGGTCTAAAAAGAAAATCTAGCGCTCTACCGCGCGCGCGTATTTAATATCTCCAAAGAGTATGTCGTAGTTGTCATTTTAATTGTAAGATAATTGTTTTACTAGCTATGCGAGTCCAATAACCTAACCTAACCTAACCTAATATGGGACAATTCAAAACGCCATCATGATTGTTACTTAAAATGCTTCTCACAAAATATTAAAAACCATCTGAGATCTTTCTTTTAAACGAGAAGAAACAAGAGTCACTTCACTACCCAGTTCGCAAAACAGGTCTGAAAAATACAACAATTTGTATAAGGTTGTATGGGTGTGGAACCCAAATCTTACGTAATACCTACATACACATCAATCGTATGTTGCACACTAAAAAGGTAGGTATTATAAAACCGGTTCGATTCCAGTTTGACTGGTACACGGTTCAATTTTTTAAAATGTCGACTTGTATTTAAGATTGATATGATATTACGGATAAGTTTATGTTATTGGGATTCAGTTCTGATGCAAACCGATTTTGAACTTTGATCGCGTGTATTTTTGGTTCACAATGAACTTTAGAAGGTTTGGAAAGCGTAAGCAACACATCAGTTACGGCAACTGCTTTTCATTAGGAATATCTTTTAAAAAAGTAGCCTATAGGAGAACAGAAAAAGAAAAATTATCTAGTCAGTCAGTTTATATTCACTAAGGTGTCAATAAATTGTTGGTTTCGGAAAGAAAAAAAAATATACTGTGCCTGATGATTTTAGGAATTTCATGATGAAGCAAACTTATCCATACTTAACATATATGTATAATTATCGATACAAAATCCAGTGATATAACACTTACATGGTGTTTCATATCGTATGATATCTAACTATCACGAGATAAGACGCAAATAAGTAATTAGATTCCGGGCTGATTTCAATAGTCAGATATATGTTATCTTAGGAATAAAATTGTTGCTGTCACTGTCTTATACAAACATTCTGACGCGACAGCATCATAATTATTCCGCAGATAACTTTTATCTAACCATTGAAAAATCAGCCCTACGTTAAAAAATATAGCAGCGTAACTACCAAATAGTTTCGATAACAGTTTGGCAAAAAATAACAAATACACATCCACGTGTAGAATAGGTACCTACAGTAGTACTTTATTCACTATCACAGAATAAGGAATGATAATGGATAAAGTATTACACATTGCGATCATTTATCAGCGTTTCAGTTGTGAGCAAAATATTTTTGTTTGCTTATCACAATAAGTAAAAATATATTGTTTTTTATGGTATAGGGCGAAAAACGATTGAGCGGGTCACCTGATCACCAGCTTCACAAATAAATGGGACATTGGAATTTACACGAACTATTTTACTTATTAAAACGAGTCTAAATTGTCTATATATGATTTTTCACTAGATGACCAATATACAGAATGTACCAGTAGTAGACAACAATGTAAAGCCGAAGACTAGGTACCTACTTGAAGTAAACGGACTAACGAAATACCAACGTTGGTTCTCTCGATCTGTACAAACAGCTAACAGGTGATTTATTGATACCTACAGTATAAATAATACACGATGCAAACCAAACGAACGTAACTATATGCAAACGACATCTTACTGTTTATAAAAACAATACAATGACAGCGCGTGACGTACTTCGCTCGCATACATTGTCGTCCTACTAAAAAACAGAGGCCACTAGGTGGCGCGCTTGATGATACCAAAATGGCGCCGAGCGACAGAGGCGGCACCAACTCAGCCCACGTGTCTAAACAAACACGGCGCCGCCGTACGGCGCCATTGCTGTAGTCGACTGCGAGAGCGAGACCTGTTTTGCCGTATGGCATCTTTTAAAAGTATTTTTCAACTCTATTATGGTTCAGTGTGCAGTTTACGGTTGCAGTTCGAGATCCGATGTTTATAATTATGAGAAAAAAGAAGCTATTCAGTTACACAGGTACCTAATTACTGTTTTAGTTGTGAATTTCTAAAGAATGATATGAAGTCGCGCGTTTGCGAACAAACATGGCTGCAACCGGATAGTATTGATTGAACTCAGGGCCGTACTTGGGTTTCAATAACAATTTGAATCTGTTTTTTGTGGGTTCTGCTATTTAAGTATTTATTAGGTTTATGTATAAACAATTATTTTGTTACTATTTTTATTAATGGACGAGATCAATAAATGTTAGGAAGATTGCGTTAAATTTTGATGACTTTTCAACAAAATGCTGATTGACATTTTTTTTTCTGCAGGATACCGAAAAATCCTCGAATGCGCAGCAAATGGATACAGGCACTTGGAAAAGACAATATAAAAGAAAGTACAAGGATATGTTCACTTCATTTTGATGAAAAAAATTACTATACAACTAAACAAGGTTTGAGGAGACTATTGCCAGAGGCTTTTCCAGACACGAAATTGGTAGATGTTACGATTATTTTTGTGAACTGGGAAATTAAGGGGAAATCATAATGTATATTTTTTCTTTGTAGCCCGACCCTCCGAGCATAGAATCTTCGGAATCCAGCGATGATGAGGAACAAGCGCCGAACATTGTGATATTAAATCAAATACCAGCAGTGAACACGATTGTATCGAACATAAGTCATTCTGTTCCAACAAAAATAATTGTCGTTCCACAATCTAGTACTCTGAGAATAGAACCACAAATCGTTAATCAAGTTAATTTAGCTCCCGTCAATGTTGTTGGGACAACAGCGGTAATTATTTACCTATTTTCATTTACTTTTATAACAACATATTCTTGGGATTGTTTTTATTGAGAATTTCGAACTCATTCAATTCAGAGTAGCTGTTGCTCTTGTGACGCGATGCAATATAATGATTGAATTTTAATATATGCTTTGCAGCCTTATGTCCAAATGCAAGCCCAAGCTTCGGAAAACTCAAGTAGAACCGCATCGGCAGAAGGAAATTTCGAGAACCAAATGACAACACCGTTAGAAAAAAAATTAATGATTGAAGTAAAATTGTTGCGAGAAGCCGTCGATTGTTTAGAGGAACAAAATCGAAGACTACTCACTAAAAACAATTTTCTCCAACAAAAACTCGATAATTATGAAAGAGAGAGAGGGATGGTAAATAATGTAGATTTTAAACCGGACAATTTTGGTGTGTAACACTAGAAATTCAATGAGACTTATATTATATGGAATTTATATGTATATTATGTGACAATAATTATTAAACACGTAAGACTTATTTGATTGTGTACTTGTTTGTTACACACCTTAATAATAATATTTTAGTTTAAGGCATGAACATTATTGTGATTTAAACTATTTGATTAGGGTTTTTTGCAAAACTACTGTAGTAGTTTTTTGAATTAAATGTAAGCTGATTTGAAAAATCAATAAAATATTTTATAGTAAGAACCTAAAAATTATTTTCCTTGTTTTAATAGTAACTTCACAATTGAATTTGTAAGATATTTTACGAAATCAACGCAGTTCTTGGCAAAATTATGATATTGTATTCTTGTAAGCTATTGACATACACATTAATTAGTAATTTATACTCTTTTACCACGTAACTCATTATTCAATCATCAATTATGAGTAAGAACATATTTTTGGCGGTTGTGTAACCAAGTGCTGCCATCTATGCGAAACTATAGCTAACTACTTGGTCGAAAACTACACGACTGTGTTGTAGCTGGAACCAACAAGACTCCCGGTCAAAAGATGGCGCTGTTCAAAGATAGCCTTATGTTCAAATCGTGCCCATTTTTTCTTTTTAATTTATTATAACTATTACTTACGTGATTTGAACTGCTGGACTAAGGATGCAGCGTCGGCGGCGTGATGGTACTCGTAAATGGAACGGCCGACAAGTTCGTCTGGCTCGTAACCGAGAGTGCTCATCAATCTAGAAAGAAAGAAACAAAAAGTTGTATTATTCTCATTTTCCTACTTTTCACACCTGTTGGACTAACTAGTATCTAGGTACATAATAGTTTTAAGTTTACTTTATAAATTAAAGAAGATTTTTTTTTATTAGTTTGTCAAATATAAATTCCAGTTTTAATCCAGTCAACAAATGTAAATTAAAATTGTATTTTACGTTCCTCTTGAGATTGTGCGAAAAAATACAAAGAAAACGAAATGAACATAGTTTTGGAAAAATATTTCTACTACTGATATAGCTAAGTACTTATAGATAGAATTATACACCTGTAAACATTTCACAACTTTAACCCAAATTAGCACTTGCCTATCTTTGCCAGCTTTAGTTCAAAGTTAAGACACAGGAAGCCATTGAAATCCAAAGGTCACCTCTAATATGACCTGCAATCCCCATGCTTAGAACATGCTTGCCGGTACACCTACATAGATAACCTTGAATGACCTACCGCCACTCCCATCGTCGCCCCTTGCTCATATACAATATTTTATCAGAAAAACGTGCTTACGACATAAAACTAATCAATAAATTCGATTTAACACCTAGACTAACTAAAAAAAACCACTTACAGCTGTGCTATTTAAATATCCCGCCATTCTCACAGTATCCAGAAACAAAAATACACAAATACAAACGATTTAAAAACACAAACACACTATTTGTTATCACTGCAACAAAAACACATCACCACACATAGAAACATCGAGTACTGAACTATTTCCACGTAAGTTTATCGCGGACTGTGTACAAAACCGCGAAATCGCATCATGTTTAACCTACAAAATACATTTGAAGGTGATATTTTTGTTGATATTACACGGCTGGGTGAAGTTGCCAGTCGTAAATACTACAACACAATAGACGACGCACAACTTAAATTCGGTCAGGTAATACGGTCGATTTGTTTGGCAACAGCGCCATCTTTTGATCTTTGTCAATATCTTTATGTCTACTAAGTTTGTACTTGGGGAAATGTGACCGTCACCCTAATTTTTCTGGCCGTGGGGAACAGATTAATTTATTGCTTCTTGTAAAACTTATTTACGTAGTTTTAATGATAGAGTTGACCTAAATAAATTTTAATAGGTAGGTACAACACATTTTGTTTCTGAACAAAACAATGTTATTACACTACACAAAAATTAAAATTGTTGTGTAGTAACTAAATACTACTCGTATTATTCAATGACTTTTTTAACAGAAGCACGACTTTTTAGTATACATTCTTTAAAGACTTTGTTTTGTTGAACTGAAAAATACTCTGTTAGCAGTAAGTTTTCCTAAGACTGTCTTTATAGCATACCTACAAAGGAGTAACTAAAATCTTATCACATACCCCTATATTAAGCTTCTATTACACTTATGCATCCATTCATACTTTTTTGGTCGATCAAAGTTATATGCTTAGGTCGCCTAGTAGAGCATTTAAGCACGGGTTTCCATATATTCTTATAAATCCCATATCATAAAAACTACTGAACTAATTAATTCAACCTCAATTTTATTGAAAGTATGCAATATGACATTTTTTAAGTCATCAGTTATACGGGTTTTTAAGTTCCTATGTATGGAAAATAAAATTGATCCTTCAAAACTCTTTTTCGGATATCTACTTACTTTTTGAAAGTTGATATTTTGCAAATTTACCAAGTTTCTTCGAAATCGGTTCGGATGTTTCCGTGACTTTTGGACTGAAAGTTTGTTAGACCACCATATTCAAACTTTCAGCAATCTTGGTATACCATGGAGATATTATATAAAAGAATAGATACTCACGCTTCGTCCACATAATTGAATTTCATATCCAAGCTATGTTTGGACAAAAAGGTTTTGCTGTCCAACGGTATCTCTATGTTGGAAGGATGTGGTATGGGTCTGCCCACAGCCACCAGAGTTCCATTCTTGGCCACTTTCTTGTCATCCAGCTCTGGTTTCTTATCTTCATTGTTGTTGCGTTCTGTCTTATCAGCTGGTGTTAACATGTGACCGGTTATATGGATCACCTGGAATGGAGAAGGGAGTTTAGTTTGTGGTTTTTCTATGCTGCGCTGGGTGATTTAGATGATAAAATACTTTTTGGTGTAATTTTGTAAGCAATGACGAGTCAAGAGCTGTTTTATGGTCTACTCACACAAGCTTATACTGATGTAGTTTCGTTTCATTGAATACAATAATAAGTTTAAAAAGACATGTTTTTCTATGTAACATTTCGTTCACAAAACAAAAAGCATAAAGATTATTTTCTTAAGTAATACAGAATACCTAATTGTTTAATAAATCTGATTATTTTTCCTCATTAACAACTATTCTATAATTCTAAACGAAATTATTAATTAAATAAATAGTTCTAAGTCTCATGTGTGGTCAAAAGTTTAGCTTCTATCTATACTAATATTATAAAGAGGTAAAATGTGTAAGTTTGTATGTAAGGTACTCCTTCTTTGGAACCGCTGGTCGGATTACAATAATTCTTTCACTGATACCGCGCGAGAGTAGCTAGTATAATATATTTTCATACAAATAACACTGAATATTTTCTTAGAACTGACCCTTCACTTTTATAATTTAGTTTTTTACCTAGTAGGTACACCTATATCAAATTCTAGGTAAATGTTTGGCTACTAAATTCTTAAACCTCAGACTAAATAATATCTAAATAAGAAGCAAATGATTGAAGTTTCCAAGGCTGGACCAGACTTACTTTAGGTAAATTAAACAAACTATAAATTAGTTCACCACAATGTTTGTATGTCCATCAATATTCGTATTTATTTATACTACGGAAACCTCACATGTGCAATAAGCATTTTTATCAATGTTATTTTAAGACTACGCTTCTACTACATAATTAGCTCTTTGTCAGAATTCATCACATACTTGAATTTGGCCACTAAATCATTAATCCTAACATACCAAGTTACTGCCATCTTAGCTTACAAAAAAACTATAACAATTTGTGTTCATAATAAATCGTGATAAATGTGCTTCGAGTTTCAGAAGTAAAAACTACATTCTACTCAACATCATCCAAAGTTTGTAAGTATTGGTGTTAGTCAACTGTTTTATACCGAACAGTTCTAAATTTCAATTGGCACATCTATACTAATATTATAAAGAGGTAAAATTTGTAAGTTTGTATGGAGGGGGTAATCTTTTGAACCGCTGTTCGGATTGCCAAAATTATTTCTTTGGTTGATAGCTACAATTTTCCTAAGTGCTATAATAGGCTATAAAACATCACGCTAGGATTAAATGGAGCAGAGCAGCGGGTGAAACCGCGCGAAAGTAACTAGTAGATTATACTCTGGAATAACACATATGCTAGTCTTTACCCTAGTAACGAGGTTGAAGCCGCTGGTAAGCTGAATAGTGTACACGAACTATTACAACGTTTCAGTCAGTTTTTCCTTTTTATCTTATTTAGTTTAGCAGGTACCAGGGATTCAGAATTTAAAATAATTTTCAAGATACTTTTACTTTTAAACTCAAAGATGTATGACCACACATGAACATAACTATGATTTCGTTTTCTTTTTTACATTGGACTTCTGATATTGATTTTTAACGGAATGAGTTTTTAATAAAGCCATGTCAATATTAAACAGCATACTCATTCATTCAATTTGAATTAGTATAAATGCTTTCGATTTCACTTTGGGCAACCAAATCTGACCAGATGACCAAGTATTCGTCTATATTCCACAATATTGCTATCCATATTTGGATTGTAAGAAATGGTCAAGTTCTTTAAATTAATTTACGGTAGGTTAAGCTTTTTTTGGCAGGGGAAAATCATCAAATCACTTCTCCCGCCCTGGGTAAGGCGAGAGGGAGTTTCAGACTCTTACTGACTAAAAAGCCCCCCGTTCCTTCTCCTGCTCTGAGCCGAGGCCGCGGTGACCCATTGCGCTTAACCCGCAACCCCGAGGTTTGCCTACCAGAGACAAGACAAATTGACGTATTACGTACATTATTTATCTAAGTATTAAGACTACATTTCGGTATTTGTAATATTAGGTACTAGCCCCTAAACGTGTTATTCAAAATTCATTACATATTATATCTCGAGTTAATAATACATATACAACTTCTAGATATGGGGTTTTACAACTACGCCATCGTCGAATCTTTACAAAATTCCGTAAATAAAATGATTACCTAATACATACTGTCTGGGCTGAGTAAACAAGAATATTTACAGAGTCATAAAGCTACCGAAATACACAGTTTAGTGTTGTTCTAACTTTTTTTTTTACTTTTAACTTTGATGTCATCAAGATTTTTTAAAACAGAATCTTCAATATTAAGTTCGGGAAAATGAGACAAAATCATATATACCTTTTTCCTGTGGTTTAAACAATATATTATTTATGGACTGTATAAATAGGTTGTTAATGTTGTACCTTTCGTGTGACACTAGATATGTAATAATTACTAAATATGTAATTAATTTAATGTTTAGCGGCTTACAGCTCATTTGGCGGTATGACGTGCAGTGAGGTCCATGAATATGAGCCCCGAGTGTGGCTTGAAACAAGTCATGTTAACTCGTATAACATCTAGAGTAAACCGTTTATCGTAAATAATAATTTAGGTTTATCCTAAGTACAGTGCCGAAGGAAATAAAATGAAAAAAGTGTATTTTGAAAATTGATAAGTTCTTAGGATTTATGATACGAGATAATTAAACCAATCTCTATAGCGTTGTTAAAATTATATACAATACGGATTTAGTTACCTATTAATTATACCTATTCAGAATTATTTCCTTAAAATTATGAACTAATTAAAATCTTACAAAAAGGAAAACCTATATGGCACGTAGTTACCAGGTAAGCATTTATTAAGGTATGGTTAAACATTTGGAATCCCTATAACGTATACAGTAAATATCTTATGCAATATTAAAATCGCATAAATAATGTAAACTTCATACTTATATATAAGAGGAACTTTTTGATTCTTTGTTCAAATAAGGTCTGAAACTACTTGATCAATTTGAAAAATTTATTCCCTGTAGGCTACAAATGGGCGCAGCTAGTATGAAGGAATTCTCTAGCCCAGTGTGAAGGAGTGTCAGACTCTTTCCTCACGATGTTTTTCCTTCGCCGTATGTCATTGGTGTCTAAATAATCATAGAAAGTACATATAACTCGGAAAAAGTCATATTGGTTACTTACCAGGTTTCGAACCCTCACTTGAGGATACCGTCATGCATGAGAAGCGGGCTCCTTAACCTAAAGGCCACCACGACACTTTTCACTATTAATGGGATTGAATTTAGGTTCAAAGTTGTATAATTGTCGATGTTTAGAAAATGAACAAGATTTAGTCATATTAAGGTTTCTTTTAAGAGAGATTAAAGAGCTTTTTGGTTAGAACGATACAACATTTCATCGCACTCAAATTAGCAGTCTGATTTCGAAATATCCTACATTATAGGTCGTAATCACTAACTTTCGTATTATTATATTACTTGAATAGAGCCTATGCATATCGGAGCGCAGATCTAAGCTATATGCAAAGTTTTTTCTAATGAGTCTCATAACGACCTCTGTACCAATATCATATACGAGGCGGCTTCGACCGCATGGTATGTTAAAAATGCCGCCTATGTGTTAATCCAGGGTATCCGCCTATCTACATACCAAATTTCAATAATTTTTAAATTGTATCAATAATGATAGCATGTTAAATCAATCAAAACCTGTTGCCTTGCTTTGCTGCGCCCTAGCAGGGTTCATTGTTTGGAACTATCATAATGTAACAACTTGTAAACAACATGAAATGCAATAAATAAATGATGATGAATGCGCCAATCAAATCGGTCCAGCAGTTTTTACGTGAAAGAATAACAAAAACCTCCTTACATTTTCACAACCTTTCACATTAATAATATTAGTAGGATACATAGAAATGTGATAAGTTAGAGAGGTGATAGAAAGCCTTTCTAGAAGCCGCCAAGTACCTTATAAGAAGCAGATTTAAGATGCACATTCCTGCCCTTGCTGGTAAGGGTACATTTAAGCCGAAGCAGCAGGTCTCGGCGGCCCGTGGTGTTGGAACGCAGGGCTTCGCGTATCTCATCGTGGTCGCAGGGATGACTGAACTCGAATACACTCTGGCCCATAATCTCCATCTGTAATTTAAAAAATATAATGGTTATTTAAGGTACAACTATAATAAAGGGTAATGGATCTAAGTACAGACACATATCGTGGGTGCTCTAGATGGTAAACTGATTTCAGCTAAATCTGACTGATTTCAGCTAAATCTGACTGATTTCAGTTAAATATGGCTGTGGCACAGTGCCGAGAGAGTGAGCACAGAAAAGGTAAGTATAATTTTCAACGGCTAAGCTGGGCTTAGCGAATTTATTTGAAATACGAAGGAAAAGGTACTTATACACACGAAAAACAATATTGACACAAATTTTGGTGTGACTGTGTGAGTGGATGGGTAAGGAACAGGAGGAACTATCTTATTTCTTAGTAATTGCAGCATATAGGTGCCTACAAGGTAATAAAATGTTTAATTTCCATGGTTAATAGAACAGCCTGTAGGATACTACTACGAATATCTTCTACCTTTAGGCACCTTTAATACATAAATTGTACAAATTAATAACACAACCATATTATTCATTATGCATTTGATAAATCTTCAACAGAATACCTAAAACGACTCATTATTTAATACCTAAAACACAAAACTTCCTCATAGCACTTGCATTAAATTGAAAACAAATTGATTTCTAAGAATTGCTGTCGACGAAGTGAGTTGCGCACATGGGTACAAATCTAGGCGCCTCCGCGTCATTCAAATTGTAATTGTATGCTAATAAGAATTGAATACATTTTTAAATGTGTGTGCTGATACTATATTCACATTACCGAATTCGTGTTACGTGAGTTGAATAATACGATTCGAAGCAAGCCCTCAATTCGAGAAATATGTTACTGCTGATGATGAATGAATTTTATATTTTGATTCTAGTATTTTTTCACTAGCGAGACACAGATATGGTGGAACAGATATATCACCAGATAATAGTGCTAATATCTGGTGTTCGCGGTAAACGTATTAGAACAAACCTTGAAAATATCGACAGTTATGTCCATTTTTGAATAGTAACTATCGTTAGACATATTATGTATTTTTATTGAAAACTAGCGGCCCGCCCCGCTTCGCGCGGATCCAACTATGTCGCTATCAAAGGGTCACTTTTTCCTACTCTTCCCCTCTACTTTTCTAATATTTTCTTTCATAAGAACCTTTTCCTGACAATAATAAACACAACAAAAAAAGAATTAGCAAAATTGGTCCAGGCGTTGTTGAGTTATGCGCTTACCAACACATTTTGCGATCCATTTTTATATAAATAAGATAACGACTTATTCACTTGAATAAACTGAAAAAAAGCTCGTAAAAACATTATTTTCGATAAAAAATTAAGTATAACCATACATATTCATATTATGTTTATTAAATTTTCATGGAGTTTATTAATTTTTGTCGAAAATCGTAAATAATGAGAAATAGGTAGGTTGTCTAACGCAACAAGACAAAACGCAACAAAACAAGACGAAAGAAAACAATCAAAATTTAAAAAAGTGATGTTGTAATTTTATTATGGCACAAAGAGCTACTTCGAAATATTTCCGCATACGACGACAAGATGCTTTTGCTATGTATTCCTATATTGGCCATACCATATCATCAAGTAGGCTCAGAAGGAGATGACGGGATAAACTTGACGCCAGTTGCAGGAATTGGTCACTAAACGCTTTGGACAGAATAATGGAAGGAAAGTGGCAACGCCATTGCCCTGCAGTCGACGACGACTAAAATAATATAAAAAATAATCCTAGAGAGATATAGATAATATCAAATGCTCATCTATACTAATACTATAAAGATGTAAAATTTGTAAGTTTGTAGATTTGTATGTTTGTATGTAGGGGGTAATCTTTGGAACCGCTGGTCGGAATGCCAAAATTCTTACACTGATAGATAGCTACAATATTCAGTGAGTTATAGGCAAAAGCAATTGAGTGCTAAAGGCAAAAGCAGGGGGTGGAACCGCGCGAGAGTAGCTAGCTTATTTATATATCAATCTGAAATTGCTACTCAACATAAGTAGCAATTCCACGCTCAAATAATCATATTATTATTAGGCCGAAGAAGGCGCTAAATTGTGCTTCTAAAATACATGAACACAAACTCCTAAAACACTTCCTATCACAAATCCACACCATCGAATTACAAGTACAACGAATGCTAAATATACCGGCTATTTTTACAAAAGTACTTTAACATTGACCTATATATTTATAGGATATTGCTTTTATGTATTTTAAAAACATATCTACATAGTGTGTACAATATGTGTCATATTACTATATACCCAAGGTTCATAATTGTACATCAAACAAAATCTACCATTAGATTGTATGACGTAACAATGCCGTCGACCTATATGTATGCGCCTGCGCGTCTACTGAACACTTGTGTATCACCATGTGGTTCTAAACTGAAGTGTAATGTAGTCCTTATTACTCAAAACATAAGGACTAACGTTTTATTGCATCATTGTGAGATAAGGCTGATAATCTGAACACTTGTTCGCGTACGTAAGTTTTCGAATGATAAAAGAAAATTATCAGTAAATGGAAACATGTTTATACTGAAAGAATATCTGGCGATCTACCAATCAGAATATTGGAAACGTAGAATATAGGAAAACAATGCCACACCTTTATAAAAAAACAACCACAGATTCAACTCCTGCGCAACAAAGAGAAACAGTCATCTGTTTCTTTGATGTTTTTAACGTATAAGATCCACGCGTATAGTTCATCAATTACTTAAATAGATATATTGAAGCCTATGGAGTTTCTGAGACAAATACAAATGGAGGTTATAGTAAAACCGGTTCTACCAGTTACAACAACGTTTTGAACCATGACATTGAAATGTTGAGTCTTGTTTTTGTTTTGTAATATAAAATTATTTGTCCCGTGATAGTTGGACCGTCAATATGAAGGGCGTTTTAGAAGTTTTAAGATATTTAGAATACCATGTGTGAAAGGTTTGTAGTTTGTAAGCCGTGGTGGCCAGGGAATTAAGGTACCCGGTTCTCATAAGGGTTTTTGAGAATTGATATACTTTCTAAGATTATTTCGACATATCTGGCATACGTTAAAGGAAACCATGGCATACGTGAGGAAACCCAGATAAGGAAATTTTTAGACCTAGCATTAAGTTAACCTGGCATTGTGCTTTTAAGATTGTTTAGCGTGAACTGCGGTAAAGCGAAGCATCGTGAAAGAAACTGATCTCTCAATTTCTATTATAGTTTTTGAAATCGTCAATCCAACTCTGTGTAAACGTGACTGGCAAATAATGCTCAATCACCAGCATGAAAAAAATGAACCTCAGACAATAAAACTTAATCCAAAGACTACTTCAGTTGTTATAAGACAAATTGTCTCTGACCAGAAAGAAAGATATTTCGCACTTTAATCAACCATAGCTTTAAAGGATTTTGCTTTTAAATTCAATCAAGACTGAAGTGCTTCAATCAAATTAGGGAGGTTTCTAATGAGGTAATACAGTTTCAATCAACGATATCCTTATTCCAACAAATCAATGGTATTCATCAGATGGAAACTCAAGGACTTGCAAAAAGGAAGTTTGAATCGAGTCTTCGCTTCCGGGTTTTAATATAAAGACTGTTGTATTGGTTCATATTCGAAGGGACGTTTAAAATTATTTAAAGGACTTCTTTTCTTTAAGTTAATTATTAGTAACATTGGGTATATTGGTTTGAGAATTAATCACCACGCTTGCACAAGGCCGATTGGCTATTACAAACTTATAATTAGGAATTTTAAGTCCAGGTTCCTCACGATTCCTTCACCTAGCGCAGCCAGGTGTTAAAATGCAGTTTTTAAAAGCATTTCTGAGTAAATGCACGTGAGTACTTAAGTCGTTTTTTCAATATGAATGATGTTGTTTAGTTGTTATTTTTGCAGCTATTATTCTCACCAATTTAATTAATAAAAACATACTTAGACATTTGATATATACGTAATCGAATTATCACCCCACAGTCAAACTTAGAATATATCTTGATACTGATACGAAAACTGAAATATCATTGTGATTAAACTTATTTATTTCGGATATATAATAATAATGCTATATCAAACGATTTACATATTGGCGCAGTGTATTAACTTCCCAATAAAATGTGTATAGTTCTTTTAAAGTAGCTAGAGCAAGGAATTATCAATATTGCAGTTGGATTATCGGCTACTTAATAACGCAGTAGGTTTTCCCGAGATCCTTCGAATTTTATCGTTACTGATTGTATTAATTTATAACAGTCCTCAAAAACTGCATAGCAAAATAAATCCTCCAATCAAGAGATCTCCATTTGCGATAGTGGCGCCTCCATTTGCTATCGTACATAAATGACAACTATTACATTTTATAGATAGTTTACAATGAAAGATAGTAATATTGTATTTCCAGAGATTAGTGAGTTGAAAACAAACAATTTAGCTCTCTATATTTTCTTCGGCAAATATTAATAACGTCATTAGTTTACCTATTAGGTATTATCTTTTCAAAATAGAGTTATGAATGTCACGATTTGAACACGATAAGATTAATTATTATTGATGCAAATAATAATTTTAAATAACAACTGAAACCGCGTAAATATTGGATAGAAACAATAACGGCTAGTCATGTTCTAAACAGCCGAAATCATCATGACTGTTTTAAACATCGAACATAATTATTTCCCGCAATTTGATCCGTAATACAAAATATAATTAGTTATGTATATTGTTTTTTTTTAAGTTAAAACAAATTTGGATTTTAAATTTCTATGATTAGTGAAAGTTTTGTTATGTGAGTATTGTCATGTAATCCTTCTACTTTTTCAATTTAATCACTATCGTTGAGAAATATCCTTTCCACAATCCCAATGATATTCTGCAACTTTTTATAGTCTATATTTCGGGGTTTTCGCTCGCTAAATTGATTAGGTGTATTTTACTAACACAAATTGTAGCCAACACGCTATTATCTTTCAATTCACGTTATTAATATTAATTGATTATTATTATAATCTTGAAGGAATTCTGATAAAAGCCGGATATGACTAACTTGTATAAATTGTTTACGATTTTATAGGAGATCCCAAGTTAGTTTACATTTTTAACTTTTGGCCGACTATTTACATATTATTCGTCGTGGCTTTGGGGTTTTTTTCAAAACTATACAAATCACCAGAATAGTGCCTTTAGGATCCTAGTGAGAGTTCCATTTAGATTTATTACCAGATTTGACGTATCTTCTATTGAAAATGTATCAATCAGTCAAGCTCTGAGATATCTTAAACAATGGTGGCGAGTGGCTTTATAATAATTCAACCAAACAGGGTTTGCAGACATAACATTTTGATATAAATTGTAATGTCTTTCCTTATGAGGTTATCTTTTAATGTGTGATCATATTATTTGTATTCAATAAGCCATTATTAGATACTAAACTTCTTGGTGGCACGTGTCTAAACTATATTTATTTTATGCGTCGCCATGTAAACTGACGCGCGTTTATTGGTCAGTTTTGAAGCTGTTGTAATGTGATTGGTGGACACTTTTCTATAGTTAGTATTGAACGGGATTTTTGCTTACGTAGCATGAGTCTGTTTTAGGAAACATTACAATAGGTGTAACATGATGAATACACACAATTCGCTAGACGTAACGCGAACACGAACTCAACTCGTGATAGCCTGTACGGCGCATCGTGGCGCATATGTGCTCCATATTTTCTGGAGGCACGCTTTTATATGCCAAAGAACTATTGACGAGGTAAAAAGTGTCGAACTGTCACTATCAAAGTCACCAATCTAGTCTAGAACTGAACAGTCCCTCGAATTCTAGTCTCGCCTAACGATCTCCTGGAATCTAATCCAACTATTGATTTGTTTGCAGATGGATAGAAAGAGAGATTTTACTGGAATGCATGAGGTACTGCGAGAGGAACTTATGAATGTTGTTAATTTTCCTTGTTTTTGGTTGTTAATGTAATTAGATAAAATCAGTATTAAGACAAATAAGTAAAATAAATGAAGTCTTTTAAGTATTGTTTGGTAGGCGAACTTGAAAAAAAAATTATAAGAGGTAGTTAGCGAATGACCTGATTGATCTGTTAACGGAAAGAGATCAGCGTTTTCTCCAAGACATCAGCATCTCCATAGGAATATCAAGTGCATTACCGGTCTTTTTGGGGAAAGACGGAAGGGGGAAATTAGACCAAGTATAACAATATGACCTACTCTACATCTCTGTTATTCTAAGCTTTATTTAATTATGTTCTTATCGCTTCTAGTATATTCTGGCATTAAGAACTGACTGAACAGTAGGTACAGTAAAGATATAACACTTGTACAGTTAACCTCGAATCGTTTGTTTTCGAATAATCTTTTGATTTTGACATATTATCTCTAAGCTTCTAAATGTTATTATCAGATGTTCTTATCTGACTGTACTGTATGAAATGAAATAAACTCGATTGCCTAAAACTTCCTGACAATACTTAGGCATCAGTCTCGTTTACGAAAAATATTACCTATGAAATAGAACTTATCATAAAGTCACTTTGAAAAAGCGATAGAAATTTCTCTATATCGATAGCTTAATACATATAATCATGCTAGTATTTCTTTTTATGGGATAAGGCGGCAATGAACCGACGTACAGACATGCAGCCTTACAGCACTAGAGGAGTTACTAATGCGTTGAGTCCTAATCATTTTGAAGATGAGGTTTTTGGAAATTTAGAGATTGGGAAGGGTTGCGGGGAGGAGAGGGTTCCAGTAACGTCACTATGAAGAAGAACAACTCAGAAATAAGCTTTTGCCTTCATTTTTAAACATACGACCAGCCATTTGATAGCCGTTGCAAGTCATTGATTATTAGAAAGACCAGAGAGCTAATCTTACCTGGGACACCCCAAGATGGTCGGCGATATTCTCACTGCAGTACACGATGTCACCCTGTTGAGACAGCACGAGTACAAAGCCGTCCAGAGCCTTCATGTACGAGAGCTCTGTCGATACCTCCTCCATGCCCTCAGGGTTCTTCATCTTGGGATGCTCCGATTCAGTTTCTGGGACTGGAATAAGAGAATAAGGAATTTAATATCAACTTATTAATAATATAATAGGAATTAATGAGACGCCATTATTTTGAGGTTTCATGTTTCTGGATGTGGATAAGTTAAAATAAAATATTTGATTTTGACTTTAAATCGGAGAAAATCCAACTCCTTAAGAATACCTTAGAAAAATATATTATTTAATATTATAAAGCTTAAGAGTTTGTTTGTTTGAACGCGCTAATCTCCGGAATTACTTGTTCAAATGGGACAATTCTTTTTGTGTTTGTTAGTCCATTTATCGAGGAAGGCAAAGGCAAGCAAAAACATCACGCTACGATCTGTAGGAGCAGAGGAGCTGGTGAAATCGCGCGAGAGTAGCTATTAGAATATATATAACCTAATGTGAATTAAGAGTGTTTTTTGTTTTAAGAATTAGTATTATAAACTATCTACAATAAAAGATCTGGCATTGAAAATGTACGTAGTAGTTTAGAACCGATACTTGCATTCTGTGAAACAGTTATAAATGCAAAACGCAACTGAATTAAGATGTTTACACGTTTGCAATTCAAGGCGAGAGGCTTAATTTTGAACAAAGATTCCAAAATAACACTGAGTCTGAGTCATTGCACATATTACAAGAGTACCTAATTCGAGAGATGGAACCCTGTTCTGTAGTTCATGGTTGCCATACATCCATCGAAACTCCTTAGGAAAACTTCGAAAATTCTAAAAGTAGGTTTTGCTTTGCACCTTCCAAAACGCCACTAGGGAGTATCTTACACACTTTTATTTCTCCAGCAAATAGAGTTCTTAGAAAAAAGCATAAGGGCTCACTTCAATCAATCACGACATAGTCCCTGTTAATGATACATACATTCCGTGGGATCTCTAACAATTCCATTAAAATTAGAAACTGTATAATAGTTTAAATTGCCACATAGTCTTCCATCACTGTGGAACAAACGTTATCAATTTGAGGACAAAATGGACGCTCACAATGCAACTGCAGCAGAATTTCAACGCAAATAAATCACGTCCATACGTATGGTGGAGCGATTTACTTAAATCTGCCATTTTCCGCACATGTTGAATGATAAATAAGTTTCATTTGCATACATATTTAAATAGCGTATGTTCAGTGCAGAAACGTCAAAACTGCTTTATGCTGATGGTTGAGGCTAATCTGATAGAAATAGACACTGCATTATTTCGGTTTTGGTTTATTTTGGATATTTTATTGAATTATGTCGTGGTGGCTCGTAGGTTAAGGCTCCTCATATATCAAATACTGGCAAGTACCAATAATCCTATGTACTTTCTATGACAATTATTATATATGAATATTATTAGACACCACAGGCATACTGTGAAAGAAAAAATCGTGAGGAAACCTGGACTTATAATTTATAAGTTTGAAATCGCCAATCCGCCTTGAGCAAGCGCGGTGATTATTGCTCAAGCCTTCTTGAGATTATAGGACTTTGCTCAGCAGTGTGCACTTATAGGCTGATCATGATGATTATATTGAAAAAGGATGGATGTAAGCAGGTAGGCATCAGATGTAGTGAAGCATAGGTAGGCGTTCCATTTTTTGAATTCTACTAACATTGTTGTTGCCATAGAGTTAAAAGCGATCATAGGGCACTTAAAAGAAGTACTTACTCTATTTTGGATAAACCGATTACGCAAAGAGTTTATGACTCAACATATAAAATAGTTTCAATACAGATCGATATCGGAGGACGCGCGCGAATTCTCAATAGGGGTATAATATCAGTCTTGCATTGTCAATAAGGCAGAAAATTTTAAAGTCAAATAAATCATGAAAAAAAATCAAGGGTGCACGTTTTGTATGGACAGCTGAGCAGTTCGGATGGATGACGTCAATGTGGTTACAGCGCGTGGCTGCGCTATGAAAAATTAAATCAACGCGTGCCGTTAGTACCAATAAGTCTGGTTGCGGTTTACGCGTGTTTTTAAATGTATCCTTAGAGGAAACAAGGACGAATGATCAATAATTTAATATCTTTATGTGTATTGTCTATGACCTAAGGCTGTTACAGACCAAGCAACTGAAAATAACGTATAGTTAACGCACCAGCGCTACTGCATGTAAAATTTTGAACTACATTTATCAACTTTAACATTATTACATAAAATCTAAAAACCAATGAAAAGCGTTTACAACATCTGCCTTAGGCAACCGTGGTGATTAAAGCTCAAATCTTGCGAGAAGTCAAAAGAGGCGTTGGCCAGCTTTGGGCACTTATAAGGTTATGATGTGAAACGGATAGAGACAGAAACTATGCCTTCATATATGTAGCTGGAAATTCTTAGAGATGTTAAACCCGTATCACAATTTAATTAAAATAGAATAACAATGTTATTGTGTTACATTTAATTACTTAAATAATTTCCTGTATTATTATTACCTACTTAGTTAGTACTTGACTTAGTAACACTAATACTATACAAGAATGCATCAATTGAAATTTATAATAATGTCAATCTAAAAACTGAGTCTATTGAGTGAATTCATTAAATGAGTTTAAATGGCTTCAAACTAGTAGGCAATGGCAAAGGATTAGAAAGATTAACTGGTGGTAAGATAAATCAGCGCCGCCCATGGATACCCGCAAGGGCATTGAATGACGAGTCATTGCCGACCTTTTTGGAGATTAGGGATTTCGAGATTTACCTATCACATAAAAAAGAACAAGAAGGTATCTTGACACCTTTCGTTCTTTTCTGAAACACACGTCTTAACCTATATCATTCACAAAATTTGCATGGATAAACCACGTTTATTTAAGAAATATAAAATACTAGCTACTCTTGCGCGGTTTCACCCCTTGCTCGGCTCCATTTAATCGTAGCGTGATGTTTTATATAGCCTATAGCAATCAGGAATATTGTAGCTATCTATCAGTGAAAGAATTTTGGAAATCCGACCAATGGTTCCAAAGATTACCCCCTACATACAAACTTACTTTTACCTCTTTATAATATTAGTGTAGATAATTATATTAAGTCACAGCCGTGTTAATACGAAAGCATTTAGTTTTGTGGCCGGACTTTAGCGGCGGCTTGGCGATATTCCAGCGTGTCGGCAGCGCTATTGTTTAATTTGATTATCATTGCGTCTAAGCCAACAAAGTTCATCGTTCTAGTAAGGATCTGTATAATATAAACAGTTTTGAATTCTGTTTGCATGTGAACTAGTCGAACTTTACAAATAACTAGCTACTGTCCCGTGGTTTAACCCGCTGCTCGGCTTCTATTTATCGTATCCTGATGTTTTACAGCCTATGGCCTTCCTCGATAAATGGACTAACACGAAAAGAATTGTTCAAATTCGAATCAGTAGTTCCGTAGATAACCGCGTTCAAACAAACAAATAGTAGGTATACAGATGTAGACTTCCTTAAAGGGCTGATGTTCAGCCAGGGTAAGCGCAATGAGGCACCGCGACCTCGGCCCAGAGCAGGAGAAGGAACAGGGTTTTGGTTTTTAGTCAGTAAGAGTCTGACACTCCCTTCCGCCCGGCCCTGGGCGGAAGAAGACATTCGATGATTTTCCCCTCCCAAAAAAAAAAAATACAGATGTAGTGAAGTTTGTTCTCATGTTGTTCTGAGATGAAGGTACCAAGTATCCTAGTTCTAATAGATAATATAAACCCAAAAGGAACAAATCAAGTCTTCGTTCCAAAATACCAGCTATTAGTTTAAAGTTAATAACTTCGTAGAAAACTATTCATGTTAATTCCACATTTATATCATCAAGAAGTTTGTACAACGTCATTCGATGACCAGGTCAAAGTACAGGTCTAAAGAGATAAATCAAGCTCGGTTTTCCATCACGCAAAGTGGTGGTTAGGCAAAACGTGTTTCCATACTAGTTTGTCAAGATAATTTTAATAAGTATCTTGGCTCTGGCTGCGTGCCTTTATATCCTAAGCATTTTGAACAGAAATAAAACGCTGTTATAAAATAAAATTATTTTATTTCTCTATTTTGAGGTAGATGTATGTGTGTACACATATTTTCTAATAAAAACTTTTTTCTGCTAAGTATGATGTTTTCAATGTTTTAAATATGTATTATTTGGGCTTTCGCAGAAGCGGCTCAAAGTTTATTAACTGGTAGAATATTTTATTATTACAGTTAATTGTCAGTAATCTTGTGACAGCAAAGCTGATTAGACGTTGACGTAATTCGAATCACAATAGTGAAAATCCTATGCACGAAGTAAGGATTTAAAATATTGGTAACGATAACTATAGAGTTATATTATAGACAGGATGGATAACTACTAGCCCCAAATGTATGCTTTAAATAATTTCCAATATTATAAAACAGATATAACAAGGTGACATCGCGATATAAACAAACGTGACTAACAATAATATCAATTGAATAACTGCTTTGAGCCATTTTTAGGCTTTTTCCTTATAAGAGACTTTTTATTTATTTTGTAATGACTTAATTCAAAAACTACTGCGCAGACTTTAAGAACTATTTTACCATAACATTAACACTGAGCAACTAATATATTTATTTAATTACCTAGTAAAAATCTTGCGTCTACCCCATCCGCGTGCGAAGCTGGGACAAAAGCCGAAGAAGTGGTGGTTTTTGAGCAATGAAAAAACATCTTAGAACAAGGAAACTCAATAAGACTTTTTCTTGTTGGAGTCGGAGTTTATTACTCAAAAGTCACGAAAATTCTTACAGAAAGAGCAATTTGTTTTTTCCAAAAGCGCTAAAACAAACTAAGTAGGTAGGACACAGTACTATATAATAATACATGTATACTAAACTGAATTGTCACAGACCCTCGATCATTACCACCTGAATTTTGCCCAAAGAGAATGGTGATTCAATGCATTATTTATATTATTATCAAAACAGCGATAGCGATAGAATTACTATAAGCTTGACTGATACAAAGTGCATTAAGGTGTGGGAATGATTGCTTGCACGTGATTCTTACATGTTTTTCTGATAAATATAATGCTTTGTGCATCAGTAAGCGAAACATGGATTTTCGACTTTATCACAAAAGTGTAGAGTGAAAACTCTTTTGTCAAACCGATGAGTCAAAAACAACTAGCCAGATTTTTGTGCGGTTTTCACCAAAAGATCGAGCCGTCTAATACTTGGAGGGCAAAAAGCTATCAAAGTCAGAGTCAAAATCATTTATTTCAATTAGGCCCCAGTAGGCATTTCTGAACGTCAAGCAAAAAAAAGAAAATATATTTCAAAGGGTTTAAATTTATGCGTGTCAGTCTGTCCGTCTGTCCTCTAGTGAAGCTATTTGCTCGTTCCAAAATGTAGGTAACTGTAAATTCCTTAGATTCCGGATACTCTTTTTCAATCAGTTTTACAATGTATTTCTTTATTACATCATTTAGTCGGTTCAAATAAATAGTAAATATTCAGGATATAAAAAAAAACATTGGATTACTTACGCAAAGACACGACATCTCGCACTTTCAGGTAGGATATAGCTAGTCTCATGACAGAGGCTTTGTCAAGCTGTTCCACCTCTTCCTTACGAGCTGGTAGAGCAGCAGTGAGCTCTGCGAAGATCTGCATCTCCTTTGTACGTCGACATCGGGCCGCCACCCGCGACTTCTCCTTCCTTTTCTCATTATTCCTGGGAAAGAATGAAAAAGGAGTTAGGCTTCTCTACTCTCCAGGGTTCATGACGTATAATGTGACAATATGGAAGAGAATAAAAGTTTAAGTTCCAGTTATTCAAGTAAATTTGTACACAGATCAGGAAGGAGGGTGAACTAACTGAGGCTACGTCTGTTTTTTGGTCAATCGATGTCCGGAAAATTGGTTTTGGACACCATATAAAATAAAGTTGCCAAATCGATTAAAACACAGTTATAATCGTAAGTATGGCTATAAGACTTTAGGATCAATGGCTTCTATACATTAAGATAAATTTGCTGGGATAAAAAATCACATTCAATCACGATAACACGTTAGCAACAATGTTACTGGAAAATTATTCAAGCGAAAATGATTGAGTGGAAAAAATTAGAGCAAATCTGAACGCCATTGTTCTCCATCAAGGCAAAAACATCACGCTATGACTGACAACACGAAATAAATTAAAATGGAAATTGTTTGCATAGGTATCTACATAAAATAAAACGGTCCATAGAATATTCTTTTGAAATGAAAAGCCAAACAATCAAATTGTTTCGTTTCGACTTTGCAACAGTTATTTACTAGGATAATATAATATTCAAATCTAATAACACGTTTGCTAAAAATAAAAGAAAAATCGTAGGCAAAATATATGAAAATTATAATTAAACTTATGGGATTTATCCATAAAAATATGAAAAAAGATTATTTGGAAACCGTTTTTTTTATTCATCAACCATCGACAATACTGGCTAGTTAAATTAAAATCTATCTAAGTACCTATTCACTAAAATTTGAAAATGACATTACAATAAACAGAAAAAAGTATTCTAAATTTAAAACCAGGTACCTTTTCTTAACACCACACAATTTATCCCTATCATTTGGCAGGTGAGGCGAATCAAGTAAACACATCTTAAACACTGAGCGGCACTTGCCCACAAAATTCACCACTAAAATATATTTTTAGAAATCAATTGGAGACACAATGTAAACTTAGGCAGTTGCAGTGAACCACTGAGTTGTAACTTCTGTGATTTTAATTTTATTCCATTAATTTGTCATTAGGGGACGGGCGGCCATTATCTGTTTTAAATAGCGTATTTAAGAAATGCGTCACACTGGACACAAATGGCATTTTTGAACTGATGTTCTTCTAGTTTGTTTAGTCTAAACGACCGATGCGGTTTGAGGGGATTGTTTGTTATGATAACAATATTTTACTATCGTTAATTGTTTAGTATCTATTTTGGTTTATTATAACATATAATAACTTGTTATGTATAATTATCTAGTTGCTTTTGAGTAAAAGCAGCTAAAAATAGTATATCAATTCTCATAATTTTATACAGACTAAAACTAGGTTGGCGGTTCGGATGGATGGAAAGCTAGAATTAAAAAATAAGAATAAATATGGGTAAATGCAATAACTAACACATTTCGTTTTCTGTTTGATAAAAATTAAATATCAATTAGCGAAGTGTATTTGTCATCAGTCTGTTTTCTATACACAATAACATTATTGAAACTGTTGTCAGACATAGATTTTGTTTTCATCTACCACTGCCGAATGCCATAAGGTTGCATGACAAATAAACCGGAGCTGGTTTAAAAACTTTTTTCTATTTTCAACCTCAACTCAGATGGCCCATATGAACATTCATATCTAAGTGGTATTTGGATTTATTACAAACCTTTTTAAAACAAGAAATCCTGTCGTACATTTATTATTATAACAAGTTATTAAAGACGGATTGAATACAATGAAATCACGAGGGGTGACTAAAAACGCAGGTAGCCGAAATTACTGTTTGGATCAAACTCAAAAGATGGATTTTTAAGAAGATTAGGTCCAGTCATGTATTTAATAAAAGTGGAACTTTTAGTTTTAGACAATTTGAATAAACTAACATCAACTGGTGAACATCCACTGCTGATATCTATGGGGGTTTAGTGCAACTCGTTGCTTGGCAGTCTTGAGGATCGGAGATCACGATCACCATTATGAGGACGATACAAGCAAGTCCAGTCCAGCCCAAATTAAAAATACAGGTAAGTACTATTTTTACACAATTTGACGAAATAAATACTTATCTAGGTTACCGACAACGTCTAACTATAGATATTGTATCAGTATTTTTATATCGGGCAATAACAATCATAGATTACTTGCGTAATAATGTCTACGATGCGTGATAGATTTGGAATGATAGTAGCTTTACGTGGTAAAAGTGTCATGGCGGTCGATCGTGTCACATTGATGTTTAGAAGCAGCGTATCTATAACGTAATAAGAACACAAATTTGACGCTAGTTATGTTATAATTGCTATTTAACAAGGGCGAGCTAATTGCCAACTTGCATAATTTTTAATGACAAGTCCGTTAACCGAAATACTTAAAAATATTTTTTTTAGATGATAGGTCAGCAAACGAGCATACGGAGAACGGACACCTGCAGCAACAGAGGAGTTACGAGTGCGTTGCCAACCTTTTGAGGATTCGGGATTTGGAGATATTGGGATTGGGGAGGGATAGGGGAGGAAGAATTGGGGCTCCGCTAAACTTCACTCACACAGCAAAACAGCGCTGTGGTTGTTTTCCGCCAGTTTTCTGTGATGCCGTGGTATCAATCCGGTCGAGCCGACCCATTTGTGTCGAAGCATAACTCTCCCTGATCTTCGAATGGAGCCTTTTATTAGTCAGCCAATGGAAGGCAGTTCATATTATATTACACTATGCAATATAAAACTACTAAATTCTTAAAAAATATAATAAATAAGCCACAAAACAATACTTAGAAAATAATCACACCACAGTGTGAATCAAAAGAATGTTGAAGTGGTCAGAGGAATGTTTTCGATACAAAGACATACCTACATGATCATATTACTGATCGTTTCCAATTTTATTGTACATCATCATTTTTTATAGTAAAATGCGTAGAAATAAATAAATCCAATGCTGAATGCACAATAAGTATTTTTATACAATTATTCTATTTGCTTTAAGGAACTGCATATGATTCATTTATTTTAACGAGAACTACATAGTATACTATGCAGTTTGAATAAGAATCTATTTTAGGCAAGGTATATTATTTAATATCAAACGATGCAAAAATCTGCTTCTTTTTGGACTATGTTAAAAATGGGGATATTGTGTCACACACAACAAAAAACATATACCATGTTCTTTTGCCTTTATTAGAAGTCTTACTGCCTTACTCAGAGGCGTTTAATGATTAATTAAACCATACTTTCGTAACGATTTTGTTCCGAAAGCAATTGCTAAGGACCTATTAACCATTAAATGAAAATTGTGTGATTAATACCACTTTGAGTGGGGCGAGGTGGACTGTCAGACTCGTACTGACTAAAAAATACACGTTCCTTCTCCTGCACCAAGCCAGGTCCATGGTATATAATATATGCTGTAAAATAACATAGGCCTTATCACCTGCTATGTCTTATAGGACACATACATACATTACATACTTATATCCGAGTAATGACGAAAGAACTTAAGATTATGGATCGCTAACGCAAACCGCTTAGCTAGAGCAGACTTTAATATTGAATCGACGGCTACAATGACGCAAGCAGACTTCATACGTGTTTAGAATTCGAGAAGCCATTCGCAAAACACATACGTTTTCAATTTATTTATAAGGTGAACCCGTGTTAAACTTTTCTTAGTAACATATTTAGTTATATTAGTGAAAAACGGAGGGTCAAGAAACTATTTTTTTTGCCAAAACACAAAGTTAGAAGTCCCTATGAACGAGGGTACGCTTCTCAATGAAAATTATCAATACTGGCAACGGGAAAAGTTTACAATATGAAAGATAAAAATAATCAACGTTGTATGAATCTTAAATAAATCTAAACAGTGGCTCAATTCTTTAAAAAAGTTTTTCAATGTCTATGAAGATGCTTACAACTGACCTAAAGCCCATTGGCGCTAGCGTCGATTATCATTCGACGCTCCCTACATGTACCGCTCCAAAATGCATCTACCGTCAATGTACTGCTGTTGGTGATGACAAAACGTAGGATTATATATTTTAATAATCTTTATAAGCATGTTCTCTCCAGCTGCCTAACTATAAATCATGGTCCAAAGACCAAAAACATTATTGATCCACACGTAACGTAGAGGCGAGATAATAACTTTCTTATCCACGTTTGTTGTGTCTGCCATTTTGTGTAGCTATTGATATTGCATATCGTGCAATTAAATGCAATAATCTTAACGGATAATATGGATATTATTAAAGTATACCTATCTCTAATCTTTGTTACAATGTTTAGGAAAATTTTAACAAGCAGTAAACCTTAATTTTAATGCAAGTTCCAGAAGAAAAAAAACCCAATGTTATCTGAGTTTGGTTTATTTTTATCTGAACAATATATTGCGATATAAGTACCTACCTAAGTAGTCAATGATATATTATTTTTGTGAAGTATTGCCGCTTACAAAACCCTACAATAAAATCGTGGTTGGAGGTTGCCAGTCACTTATCTTTATATAAAACAAAGTTCCCCGACACGTCTGACTGTCTGTCTATACGCGATAAACTAAAAGACATCAGAATTAACGTTAGGACAGGTTTCACAACTGCACAAGGCGGTGAGGAAAACCGAGTTTCCATTTAAAACGTGTCACTAATATTAAATTTTTAATGACACAGAAGGGCTACTGCAACGACAAGTGACGATTTTGGAACAAGAAATTTGGGCTTATAAAGAATTAAATAATAATATAAGTAAAATTTCTTTATTTTTGATTGATTTTTGTTATACGTATACCTAACACTTCAACAATATATCAATGAACGTCAATAATGAACAATTGGAAAATCTGTCGACAACTTGACGACAGCAATTTATTAAATCTGCGCTTGTTGAAGACTCAAGGGGAACCGAAGGTTCAATTTAGCATTCAGGTCGACGCTTGAAGACTGGATTTTATTATTGTCATGCGAGAAAAATAAAATATCGAAGCTACACAACTAACGATATAAAATTGGGACCAGACGGTGCACTATGTAGGTAAACAAACATTGTAGACGGTAAACCAAGTTTTGGTATTACTGATAACAAAGCCACATGGTAGAGTGCAACAGATTGAGGAAAAATGTATACGAAGTTTTAGAATCCAGGAGCACTAGGCCGTAAACAATTGCAGACATTATTAATAAACATAATTCTTGGAAACGCGATCGGAACATTAAATCACTTGTGGCTGGTGGAATAAAACGTCCAAGAAAAACTTGTTCGCTTTAATTGAGACGTTAATATGTAATTAACAACGTTTTTTATTTAAGCAAAATGAGTACATCTCTCGTCATCATCGCCTGTTTTTAATTCTAGGGACAGACACTGTTTTATTTGTCTCCCGGACCTATTATATTGGATTTACCCTGGCAAAGACTAAAGTGGAACCGATTTTGGATTCGATAATTTTTATTTAGCTCGGCAATAGTAACCAAACCTTCAAAAATGAATTTAGAAGTAAAATTAAAGAACGATAATATGGAAAAGTGGATACAATGTAGATACGGTTTATCGTAATGTTCTAACTTCAATCGGTTTCTAAGGGGAGATAAACAGAGGACGAAGAAATATGCCGAGTGGAATTTCCCAAATATAATTTAGTAGAAGCATTGAATTGTATATTATTTATATTAAAATCATTCAATAAAAGATTAAGAATTGACTTTGAACGAGTAATTCATTCACTACATATATATATTATTATTTTTTGGAGAAAGTAAATCGTAATCGCGAACAAGTTTGACAAGGGCATAACAACAAACCAGCCAATCATATTTTTTGATAATGAATCACTACTTTATCGTATCATTCGATTTGATAATTGCAAAAATACAATATAAATAATTAAAAGATTTTAGCTGGAAGCCATTAATGGTTGGAAAGAAACACGTGACAAAACAGATTTTTAGGTCGATACAGTCACATGATACAGGATCGAGGGACGAAAAGCGGCTGGTTTTATAGAAGCTAATGACGATGCAACTACGTAAGGATACAATTGGCGCTGATTGCAAAAGTAACGCTCCCGTCTACCAATTGAGGGTCCGCGATGACGTTCATTCTGCAATAAAAGTTAGATCCAACTCGTTTCTAGTCGCGTACGCAAGCTAGACAGAAATAATAAATATGTATGGAGCTATCAAGATCATAGACGTTGCGGACATATACAACATAGGATCATGCGAACAAAGACTAATTAAAATCAATGTGGTTAAAACTGATACAGTAGACTTGAATAAATATACGAGTATAATGGTTTTGTGTTCAGTAAGTTACTAAATTTTGTTTTCTTCCGTGATTGAGTTTACTTCCGATACATTTCCATTGATTTCCTTAATAATTTTTGTTCGAATCTTATGCGGAACTGTTCTGTATATATAACTTTAAAAGCATTGACATCAAACATGGATCATACAATTTTCCTAAAACTCTTTGTAACTTTCTTGTATCTTAGGGCTGATTTTTCAATGGTTAGATAAAAGTTACCTAGGGAATAATTATGATGCTGTCGCGTCAGAATGTTTGTACAAGACAGTGACAGCAACCATTTTATTTCTCAGATAACAGCACATTTATCTGACTATTAAAAAGTCAGCCCTTATTGTTTTTAAATAACTGATTGTAACATTGTTACACAACCTGTGTAATAATAAACAGCGTAAAATCAAGCCATTTTCAAATTTTATCGTTTTGAATACAAGTTATCTTGAATTCAAGATAAAAGAAAACGAGACATAAATAATCAAATTCGGAACTGACCAACTCAATGACTTTGGAACAACTTACAAAATTCTAAACAGTAACAGGTACATTAGCGTAAACACTAATTATTGTTAATACTCAACAAAAACAACTCAAGTTGATAATGAAAACGATAAATTGAATTTGTTCCTTAGTTAATAAATAAACAGGTTATTAAAGGCAACTTAGCTTTGTACAATTCAATCAAATAATAGTACGACTGGATAAAGGGTCTTCAATCGCGTTTGATTTGAGACTTTCGTTCTAATTTGGGAATTAAAACCAGTTAGAAATAAACCTAATGGCTATTTGATACAGTTTTGTATAAATTGACACCTATTGGATTATTAAACTAAAGTTGATTGATAGACGCGTTAGAATGTTCTCGAAGCACCTTACGAAGCCTGCACAACGTGCACGTACACAAATTGTATAATGTGATGTTAGCGCCATAAATGTCTGGGATTCGAATTAATTAAATACTTTAATTCCGCTATAAATCAAGACGACATCGTCACTGAGAACCAACAAATTTTAACGACTTTCAAAATAACTATTAGGCAAACTCAAAATAAAGGAGGCCATGTAAACAATATAAAATCAAATATTTTTTTAATGATTTTCCTCAATTAAAAGTTTTATAATTATTCCTATGAAAAACTATTATTATGCGATTAAAAAGTAATTAATCTAAATGGAAAACGTGATGCGTGGCCTGGGGCCAACTTGGGCGCCATTTTGTAAAATATTGATGTCAGTCAACATGGCGATAATTGTAAGACGAAGTATTATAATGTTGATTTAATGCCCAATAAAGATTATAATTTCATTTATTGGACATGATTGCCTGTTAAAGCTCTCTTTATGTCTTGAGATTATTTGAAGTGCTAATATCGATTTGATAATTAAACATTTGCTACATTGTTGACGCTTAGATTTCTTCCGCATCGATACACATATACATACTTTGCTTTGTTTGGAACCAGTTAAATGTAATTAGCAAATCATAGAAAACTATTTCGAACTTTGTGATGGAAACACACACCATTAAAAAATTCCCAAGATATACTTGGGAATTTTTAATGGTGTTTGGATAAAGTTTTACTTTTGGATTTTTTTGGGTAGACGGCATTGACTTCCGTAAGCCCATCATCATTGGCATAAAATCTGATCTGAACATTGAATGGCCACCCCAAATAAAGAAATGGCTAGGGAAAAGACAGATAAACTATTTATAAATATTTATCAGCAGACAAGCCGGTATTTTCATTCCAAAAAGTCACCAATCAGCAGTGGACTGTGGCGTTAAATATACGTGACAAAGTTTATCATTAAGACGTCGTATGATATAAACACGCTGTTGATACCTTGATGCGTGGGTCACTAATGGAGAGGTTACGTTATCATCTCTATCGGACAACAGGCTCGTGTCTGATCCACGTTTGAGTTCCAAGTTACTGTCCAGCTAAAACAAGCAGTTTTTTATGCCGACGATAAAGTATTCAACCACCATTTCGTTGCTCAGTTTTTTATTACTGAACTAAATGTATTCTATGATTCATTTTATTATCTTTATTGAACGTCCAAACTTTGAGTGGGATACACTGACAAATAGTAAAACTCCTCATGTGACTTCCGAAGAACGGCCGATATTTTTAGTTCACAAAATCACGAGGTTCAGTTCTTTAGAAAACCATGTGCTTCCGAAGGAAATCAGCTCATCACGAGGTATCACCTGATACAATCTTTGGCGAACTTCCACTGATTACAAAACCAATGAAAATGTGACCTTTGTATTACTGCAAGGGGAAAAGCATATTGTTTCTCTGTTAATACTTTTACATCACCTCATTTTCGACCTTATTGGTAAAGCAATAAGATAAAGAGATGCCGATTAGATAGTGTCCAAAACATTGAAGTGGCTGTTCAATAAAGTTTGTAGGAGTTATTCGGCTCTTTCACAAGTTAGCACAATAAATAGTTTTCGAATATAAAATAAATATATTCAATTATCATCAGTTATTATATTTCTGAGAAATATTAACAAATTAATTTGTGTTAAAATGTCCGTCGCGCGTATTTCTATCGCAATAAATCAACTGGAAACAGAACCAGTCAAAACAACATTTGAATCGTGTTTAGAACTCCATCTTCACAAGTTGAATGAACGCAGCTTCAAACTCTGCTGGTGACGGGTTCAAAGAGGTTCAATGGAGTGATTAATTCATAGTTTTCTCGCTAATTAGAACTCTTTGTAATGCAATACATCTTCTTTATGAGTATAAACGAGCCACGTTGTTAAAAAAGCAGCGGATACCTCGCTTATAATCTGTATAGATATTATTTTTAGTTTATTTATTTAAAGAAGCTCGTTTTTGTAACACTGAAAACATTTTTGTTTGTTCATTGATAGCGCGGTCATTTTGGTAAATAAATAAAAAAACTTACGTAATAAAAATATTAAGAGCTACCTTAAATGCACGTGTTCGGATAAACCTTCAAAGTCTTGTTTATATTTTTAAATAGTTAATAAAGTGAACATGACAATGATATAATTAAAATTGTCTAGCAAGAGATCAAAAGTTCAACTTACATAAAATCTTCCAAGTCAACTACAGTCGTGTACTGACATGGCTGACCATCCACGTTATAGCACATGCTGTTATAATCCCATGCCGGCTGCTCATGGCACGGCAGGTTATGGACCATGGGACGAGGAGGAACAAACTGAACTGGTTGCTGATACACTTCCTGCACTGGGTAATACGGAACCACATTCTCATGTCCATAAGGAACGAACGGCCTAAAACACTGCACTGAAGGACTTTGAAGGTTTGGATTATAATCACCATAACTACACTGGGAGTTAACTGGCTGCCTAGACCACTGACTTGCCATCGGGCACTGCAAATTCCATCCTGGATCCTCATACACCCCAGTTACGGGGCACTCCAGAGGGTACTGCTCGCCAAAACCGTTTACGAGCATTTTGGAATCCGAAATTTCGCATTCGTTTACAGGGAACCGCAAAACAGTCCATCGAGGTACAAAAACAGCGAGCAACTGATAGCAGCAAAGATGTTCTTATCTATATTGAGGATAAAAGCCATAGTAGCAAAAACTTGATAATAACAAAATTATTAGATAACATTGAATTATTCGACCCTGGTAAGTCTAGCTGGCGACTGATATACAATAATTTTATTTTGTGAATTAATTTAATTTTAATACATCAGTATACATTTCCACGTTGCATCAAAATGTAAAGAGAAAATCGATAAAACGACATGTTTACCGATTTTTCCACGATGACGACTTATCTTGGTTGGACCAAAGGTGATAGATTAGGAGTGCAATATTATTATATCTAGTCTTTCGTTATTCATAAAACATTGTAATGACTGGAAATGCTAATTTGGAGTTGATTGTTGATGATGAAAAGAGTAATAATATCCGAAAAGGAATATTAAATTCGTAATCGGTTACGGACATACATGCAACTAACACGATTGACGTTAAATTGATTCACATGTAATTATTTTGATGCAAATTCAAAAATAAAATATCAGACAGTAATTTCAATATATATTTTATCTTTGCAACATACGAGTAAAACAGCTGGAGCGCACCAAAATGCCTAAGGCATTGTTACTTAACCGTTGGCTGATGGGATAGAGTAAGTATTGTAGGAGCAATAAAGAAGGAAAATTGGTAAAATAAAGTTGGATTAAATGTATTATGCAGATGGATAATACATCTATGAACGTAAATACTATACAGTAATGTAGTTAATCCCTACAATCATTATAAAGCTGAAGAGTTGTTTGAACGCTCTAATCTCACGAACTACTGGTTCGATTAGAAAAAATATTTTCGTGTTGTGAATTGACTCCCCATTCATCGAGGAAGGCTTAGGCTAAAACATCATGATGAAACCAGTAGGAGTCCAGCAGCAGGTGAAACCGAGCGGAAGCAACTAAAAAACAAAATACCAGATTTCTAAAATAAGATGTACCAACAGATTACCTAGCTAGTAGTAATTAGGCATTAGATGCAATTTAAGCTTCTCGCTTTTAATGAAGACATATTTAAAATTAATATAATTCCCGGCGAATTGCATAAAAACTAAACGAGCCAGTCGAGTTGAAACCGACAGGATGTAGTTCTCTCGTTAATGAGCCAAGACACTGGATTCCTTTAAGACAGAAATATAAATAAGTATTCTGTATCACATAAAAAGTTTGTTTGAATAACTTATCGTAATGGGCAAGTTGATTAACTAAGAAAAAATCAAAGGAATATTTTTCTACTATACTACAACCTAAAAATAAGTATTGATGGATTTTTCTTTCCACTGTAAAGAACGCCACTAAAATCCGCTCAGCAGTTTTTAAGTTTAGACATTGTAACCAAACACACAAAAACGTCGAAGGACATTTTAGACGATCATTACGCAACGTAAAGGGTGGCCAAAAGAGTACGTAAGATTTTAAAAACAAAAAATGAGGATGCCACTTCCACAAAAACAAAAGTCACGCAGAAACCGAATGCAACAACAACATAGCCGATATAAATATGTCACACGTGGAAGCAACGGAAGCTGACCTAAATGTGCATGTTGTCGAGTGCAACGCAATTGGTCAACATGGTCAGACATTCTGTTATAATACTCCAAGGCTTTATAAATTTTATAAATTAAATTATGTCTCACCAATTGTATCATGAAGAGAATTTTTGAATGAAGCAGAGACCAAAACTTGACTTGCATTTTCATCCTAATCTGCTAGTGACTTTTAAGTTTCTTGATTAGCTGGCTTTCCTCGGTTATATTTCAACACGGTGTAAACATCATCCTTAATAATAAAGTACAGGCATTGTTTTAAAAATTTCTGGCTTGGTTTGTAGCGGGTGCTTCAGAAATTTGGAGCTCCGGTGAGACGCCTATAGAACTGTTTTGAATGGTTCATCTTTTAGAATTAACTGAACATACTGTCAAAGAAGTAAAATATGAATAAAGGTTATATGCAATTTCTGCATTCATCAATGCAAATTAAAATGTTTGGAGAAATAACGTGACAATGCTGATAGATCGCCATGATTGTGTTCATCTAGAACTGCAGTTTTTTGTCAGAACCACCAGATTATTCTCGATTTATGTTCACTTTAATGTGCCACCAATAATCGCACAGAAATGGCTTAAGGTATTGTAGGTATATATTTTCAAATTAACCTGCACGGCAACTGGCTGCCGTGCAAGGTGTCGCGGGTTCGATTCCCGAACGGAACAACTCTTTGCGCGATCCACAAATTTTTGTGTCATGTGTTTGTGAAATTGTATGTTTGTAACCGCACAGGACACAGGAGAAAACCCTAGTGTGGGGCAAATATTTCTTTGAGAAGCAAAAAATAACGGGACCCAATTAGAAATAGTCGTCTAACTTTCTTGAAAGTTCACCCAGAAGGGCCGTGCGTCATAAATATGTATCACAGTGTTTAGCTTGTTGTGTCAGCCGTCTAACTAATAGATATTCAACACAACGCATATGTGGGCCGCCGGGCGCCTCATTCGAAACAAAGGCTTAATTTAAACGCGTTTATCTATGTGTACTTACAAACTTTAATATTATATGTATTCCGATAGCGGTCAGCATTCACTTATACACAGAATTAACTGTCTATCTCCACTAACAAGTTATTTAGTTAACCATTAAACAACTTTTAAATATTTAAATAAACCACTGTTAATAGTAGCGTATTTAACAAGCATGGAATTTCAATGTTTACTGAAGAGGTAGGTAATTACTTTTTATTGCTCAAGCGGCTTTGATGTTTAACTGACAAAATTGTAATCGAGAATGATAAAAATAATAACTACTTACTCGCCATGTAAAATAGGTAACTGTAACAATTTAAGACGCAAAAAATATGTTGTACTCTCTGCCTATTACACGAATATACGAAATAAAAACTTATTAGCAATTTAAGATACAGAAAATATTATGTTATGACTTTTAGAGACGATAATCACTACATCTACATAGTATAAAACAAAGTTGCTGTCGCCCTTTGAAACTCCGCAACAGGTTTAGTGCGTTTTTTTAGTAGACAGAGAGGTTGAATACTAAGATTTATACATTTTGTATGAAAGCCGAGGCGGGTCGCTAGTAAAAAAAAATCAAAGAGTAATTTCTTAGTCTTGATTGAAAATCTAACTCCGATATTTGGACAGAAAATTGACATTTGCTTCAATCACTGATAGCCTATCTGTTACGTCAAAGCAATCGATGCATCCATAACATATTAGCCTAACCAACTTTAGTTACTATGAACAAAAAATACGATTAGTCATGTATAATTTTAGTATAGTTGATTATTTTGTTATGATTTATCGATTCTATGTATTAGCTGATAATGCAATATGACAAAATAACGTTCTACCACCTACGGTAAGCTTTAAATTGGTTATCCGCCGATATTAAGGTGATGCTTGTATACCTTTTTATGACCACGATTAACCTTTCAATCGTGACACAATAGCAGAGCAATAGGTGTGTAAACGCCGGCGTTTGCTTGGGGTTACATGAATTGAGGAGTTAATTAGCCATAGCATTAGTCCCACTCCAGAGACTACTAGACTAGAAGCCATGTTTACTATAATTTCCAATTCCATTATCGACTCTGAAAAATAAGGAATGCATTGTACTTATAGATTAAATTTTACAGCACGAATGAAAAAAGTTTTTTTTTAAATACGTCCATAGGTACGTCCATTTAAAGGAATGTTCAAATGTATGGAAGTGCATACCTCTTGTAAAACAAGTATAAGACAAATGACATCGCCCAGCTTCGAGCATGTGGAATTCAGAGCATCTGGACTATATTAAGAGTGAAAGTCGAGCTTAATCAAAATGAATCTTAACAGTATGTGCTTGAACAATTCTAAAATTAGAACAGTACGCTAATGTATTAATAGATCTTCGGATTACGAACTTCTGCGATTTTGGTTGGTTTACTTTGATATCTACGTTTGCTTACGAATCAAATATCAATATTTGATCTGAGTCTTGTAGCAATTTTGCCAATGATGTGAATGACGTTCGTTAACGTTACGATTTTGAGAAATGTGTAAGGACACATAATACAAGGTCAATCTTATCTTACTTTTATTTATTAATTACCAGCTACTCTCACGAGATTTCACCCGTTGCTCGGCTCCATTTGATCGTAGCCTGATGTTTTATAGCCTATAGATCACTCAGGAACATTGTAGCTATCTATCAGTGAAAGAATTTTGGCAATCTGACCAGCGGTTCCAAAGATAATCCCCTACATACAAACTTAAAAAAATTACCTCTTTATAATATTAGTATAGATTTACAATTGTCTAGCGTGTTTTCTGCCCAGAAAAGCAATTAAGCTACTACTGAAAATGACAGTTGTAATATTTAATGGCAAAATTATTTCTCCTGTTATTAATTTAAGAATCCCTCATCATCATCAGCATCATCAGCTTGTTAAGATCCATAGCTGAACATCAGCCTCTCCAATGCAGTCCGGCTTTGATATTTAGCTTCTCACATCCATCCAATATCAGCCATCTTGCATCTTAAAGATATCATTACTATACCATACTACATAGTTGGGTTTTACCTACACTAAACAGTCAATGTTTCTTTCAATGGCCACGTAGCTCTCACAATTGGAAGTTCCACATGGAGCTTATTTAAGAGCTGCCGAGTATGGCTAAGTCTGAACACACAAAACTCAAATGACTAGGGCAAACAAAGACAGATATATGGTTAAAGCCTTAAACAGTAAGCTAGTCATATTCTCTCAAGGTATAAAGATAACAAAAAAAGTATCATATTTATACACAATTGTGTCATACATTATTTTGTTCTAAACTTCATTAGACAGTTATTGTGATAAAAGGCTTATCATTGACGCCACAACGCCTGATAAAAGTAACAAATAAGTTTTTAACTAAGCTAGGCGGGATAACGGAGTCTTCATTTTTATTCCTGAAATAAAAACTACACACCATAAAGTTACTTTACATTATTCTCGAATAAATTCTGTATTTTTTCCTTAAGATAATTATTATACTTTTGGACAACAATGATGTCAGTGTTTGTTAGAATTAACTGTAAGAGCTATTAGGCACAGTCCTGACTGGTTGCCACAGACTATGTAAACTCTTTCTGTCTGTTAGGGAACAAAACATAGGACTATCGCTTGGTCTTCTAGTTCCTGAACACAGTGACAGTCAATATATAGGTCCAGGCGACTTAGTAACAGTAAGTATTTCACAGTCGGTCAGTGTCAGAATCATCATCATTATTATCAGCCTATAAGTGCCCACTGCTGAGCAAAGGCTTCTTCTCATACGGAGAAGGTTAGAGCATTAATCACCACGCTTGCTCAATGCGGGTTGGCAATTTCAAACTTATAATTAGAAATTATAAGTTCAGGTTTCCCCACGATGTTTACCTTCACCGTATGTCAGTGGTGTCTAAATAATCATAGAAAGTACATACAACTAGGAAAAAGTCACATTGGTACTTGCCAGGTTTTGAACCCACACTCTCATGCACGAGAACCGGGCTCCTTCACCTCCAGGCCACCACGACGTAGGTATCAGAATCCTTTAACATAAAACCTTCTCTATTCGTCGCCAGAGATCTTCAGTAGTCACTTTATGATTCGCCAATACACTTGAAGTACGTACAAGTCGTTGAGTCGCTCCGGCGATTGCCCCTAATAGCCCCAAGTAATTAACTTAAACGTTTCTTATTAAGAAGCTACAAAACCTTTACTGTTATTTTGAGCTTTTAACAGATCTGTTGTTCAGATAAGATATAAGTTTATCAGTGATATCACGTGCCCTAATAACTACGAACTTGTTTTAGTTTGATAAGCAACTGATTTTATTATCGTTTATAGCAAATTTTGGATATAAACGAATCGATTCTTTTAAGGGGCATTTGCGAGAGGTTGTATATCTCTGTTTTGAACGCATTGTCTTCTTATCGTGGCAAATTATTATGTAATGCTTTCAAGTATTAATTTCCTCTCTTCATTGTATAATAATTCACACAAAACTACATATGTATAATACAAAAACAATGTACTTTGAGCGCTAATATCGCACTAGATAATTTGTAGACAACCTTTGGATTGATATTTTTATCATAGTTACTAATTTCCTCAATGAAGTCTTGTATCCTTGAATGTTTTTAATAAGCCTAGAAGTATATTTGATAAAATGTAACCAAGAACCTTTAACATTCCTAAAATCTGTCACAAAACAAATAATTGCATTTAAAATCGTTAAGAAAATAAGCTTGCAGTTTTTAAAATGGTCCATTGTACCCAGACATCGGGCAAACCGTGCAGTCGTCTTGTGTAAGTACGTAATTAAAAAAATGCCAATACACTTTGTACCTACCAAAATAATTAATTGTTCATGAAATCTTTTGGAATAAATTCCGTTTTTTATTTCGGCATTTGCCTGTCCATAAGTCGCTATACCTATATGATTTTTCTTCTTTTCTTAATTAATTTCCATTGTTTCTCAAAGTTTTCTCTCAATACCAGCCAAGGATGGTCCCAACAAGACGAGTTTTTTACTTCGTCAACATTTGTTTTTCCAGGTAATTGTAGCAACAGACAAACATATTATAGTAATAAAGTGCATCTGATTTTATGAGATAAAAGTCATAAGACGGTATATCTATGAAGGTTTGAAAACATGTATACCCCTTAAAATTACCCTAACCCCCGAAGTTTTAAATATTATACTTAAAACTTCGAAAATAATGTATAGGATCGTTGTTCAATATTAGACCTAACTCTTTCCACTCAATTTAGTGTTGCCAAACCTTTATTTTAAACATTAGATTAGTTTTCTCATTGAAGCCTTTTTTGTTTCGTTCCTAATGTGTTTTAATTTTACCTACTATTTTCTTTAATTTTTATTTTGTAACGTGCTATTTTTTAGGTTTTTGGTGTTACACTGGCACTCATCAAACTGCAGAGTCAGCGCAACAAGGTACCACTCGCCCTTCCTGTATCATGGGCCAGAGAAGTCAATTGATGAATTTCCCTCCAAAAAATTTAACAATAAAAAAATAATGCATTTGGTACAGCCACAATAGCCATCGCGTGCAGTAACATATTATTACAGTAATAATAACTATGGACCAGTAGGTAGACTACGTATTACATGTAGGTACGTCAGACGGATAATTTGCAACGATATCCTTTTAAAATTAATGCGTAATCGTTTTGCAAATTATATACCTACCTAGAACTTATTATGTTTGAAGCCACGTGTAAAGATGCTCTATAATAACTTTAGATCTGTTTTTTTTTAGAAGGAATAGATAAAAGTATTTTCAAACCTTTCTTTTCAAACACTATCTTATAAAAAACGTATAAAAATACGTTGCGTAGTTTTAAAAATGTAAGCACACATTGGGATATAGGAACAGTGAAAGCGACTTTGTTTTATAATACGTAGTGTTTTTTTTTTATTAAATTGTTTTCTTCATTTAAATTTCTTTATGGGATAAATTACAAAGAGTCTTAAATATTTAGCTTAAATCTGAGTGTGTCTGAACTAGGGTTTACCGTTTTTCAGGCGAAAATAGATTTAAAATGGACAAACAATTGAATAAACGTGTACAGGTACAGTACAGCATAGCGGACTTTGCTTTTTTCCTATGAACTGATAGCTACAAACAAGAACTTACATTGCATACACCTTGGTCTCGAAATTACCTTTCAGAGAAAAAAAAACTATATTGTTAGATAGTTATATGTACATATAAAATTATATTGCACAGCATGATTTCTTCTCCTCCAAAATCAATTCCATATTTAATATAAAGACTACACGTTAAGCAACGTCACGTCAAATTATCAGTCCCCCATATGGCATTGATGTCAACAAAATCAGAAAAACACACCGTCATACAGAGTTCATGGACGTCGGCGCTTGCGCAGACGCAGACCGTTGACAGAATAAAATAGATCATTGTAACTAATAAAGCCATTCATCATTCAATTTTGTTGGTGTTTGAGAAAATAAACATTAATAAAGTTGAATCTCAGGATTTCTGGCCTGTTATGACGGCGGCCATTTTAAGACAAATAGTTTTTTTGTCGTGTTGATATTTACACAGTAAAAATTATTTAAAGAAGTTTTTATTTAGCGTCTAGCTAACAAACAGTTTTTAAAATCTTACAGAACAAATTGAGATAGTGTTGAAACAACGCTAACTATAGTTAGCGACAAAAATAATACTCGGAAACGTTTCTAGTTAAAAGTCACGAGGAAAATGCATGAAAAACTATTTTTGCATAATGGCCCGTTTATCATTGGGTGCTAGTTATTGGCTGGAGAATGTATTGTGTAATGGAAAGAGTCGTTAAACTGACGTTTCTGTTTACTGATCCGTGACCTACTTTAAGATTGTATTTAGTTTGATAACTGCCAGGATTTATAATGAGTTCAGAGTAATTGGCTGCTGCTTCTTGATAGCGATTTGTTAAAGTCAAATTCAAAGGATTTAGTTAATAATGAATACAGTTACATAAAAGGTGTTACAAAATTTCAATAAGTTTAGTATTCAGTCATAAGATAAATGCAAGTGTTAGATTACAAGTTCTTTATTATTAATCAGTCATAAAATAACATTACTTCGAAAACTTATATTGTATAAAATATTTTATAGAATAGAAACGATTATCAATTAGCCATCTACGTAATGCCCTCTTGAATCGAGTAATTCTCGAAATTAGAGTTAGCCATTAGTTCAACTTTTTAATTTTAGATTTATAAAGTGAATAAAATGAATAGAGGTGACCTGTGGTGTGTTTTTTTCTTCAGTTTGGTTGTGTTTTTTTTTTGTTGTAGTAGGAAGTCAGCCTATCGCGATACGTGGGATAACACCTGGACTCGAATACGTAATATAATAACTGTGAAAGTGTGCATGTAAATTTATTATTCAACAAATTTACTCTTGGCGTATTTTACACTAGAACCAATGAAGCTGCTTTTATCCGATACGCCAAAGATTTTTTGATAGGCATTAATGACAAAAACAGAGACAAGTCAAAGACCTCTCTTTCAAAGTTATTACGTACAGCATCAGCGACTAGTTATTGATCATCAATTCATCACGCTTCTTCATGTTTTCGTGTACAGACTGATGAGTCATCTACCATTCTCGATTACTTTAGATACAAGAATTGATAACGAGTTCCAATAAATTGTCGGTTTTCTACCATTTTTTTTTTTGTCATAAATTGGTATTTATGTATTTTTAACTGCAAAGAAGATTAGAGATAATGTTTTTATGCAAAACTATTGCGACCATTTTAATTCACATTCTGTACTAGTGGATTCTATTGCGTTATAATTCAATTCGAATTTAATACGTAAAATGAATATGCGAGCTGGCTTCAGTCTCGTACGCCTTTCGAAAGGTACCTTTTTATGGAGTGTCACATCACCCAATAACTTGTGGTGGACAAGGTCTGGGATCAGATTGAGAGCCAGACTCTTACTGACTAAAACCAACCAGTTCTTTCTCCTCTACTGAGGCACGCCGACGTAAAGGAACCTAGTGTTTTTTTTTTAGGAAAAGGCATGTAGGCAAAATTGTTACAAAGAATATTAGACAACTAATTGTTTTATACACACGGGCAACTAAACAAAAGGAACACCCGATCAACTCTGTCCGTTGAAACCAAAGCAGTTATCAGGGGTTTGCCACCATCTATTCAATGTTAAAGTTTTAAACTTTGCTTATTTTAACTTGAACGCGCTAATGTCCGAAACTACTGATTCGACATTCGAAAAAATTTTTTGTGGTATTATATTCTATTTATCAAGAAAGGCTGAAGGTTAAAAAACATTACGCTACGATCAAAAGGAGCCCAGCAGAGGGTGAAACTGCGGGAGTATCCAGATATTTTAATAAAAGAATGATAAGAAAATTTATTTTCAAAATTATTGAAATGTAAACATTCTTTTAATTTGTCTTCATTGATTCTAACAAAATAGTTCATGACGTAACGCAGTTAACTATGTAAACAAACGAATAAAAACATCTTACTGAAGGTTTTATAAATGCTCTTGTTTGTTCCAAGACGCAATACTTCTAACATTTTTAGCAGGTACCGATTTAAATATTTTTTGCATCCGTCCACACATTGAAGTCTTTAAAATTACTAATGTAGGAACTCCTTGCGATAGTTGGGTGCATGGGATTTACCTGTTCCACGGCACCTTGTTTTGCTTGCAATAAATGTTCAATCATTCTACGAATTGTTTATGCGTCGTTGTGACGATACATTCAAATACTTGAACGCCGAGTTAAATATCATTTGACGGACACAGGACACACCCATTTCTCGGACAAATAAATATAAGACTCGAAATAGTATCTCTGTTGAATACATTTTTTTTATGTAATATGTCTTCAAACGAGCAGGCGGATTACCTGATGGTAGACAATCAGCGCCGCCCATGGACAGCCGCAACGAAGGAGTTGAGTGCGTTGCCGACCTTTTAGGGACTAGGGATTTGGAGATTTAGGGATTTGGGGAGGGGAAAAATTGGGTCTCCGGTAACCTCACTCACACGGCGAAACACAACGCTGTGGTTGTTTCACGCCGGTTTTCTGTGAGGCCGTGGTATCACTTCGGTCGAGCCGACCCATTCGTGCCGAAGCATGGCTCTCCCAGACATTTACGTTTCAGATTGTGTTTGTCAATTTTAAGCAATATCCATTAGCACTTGAATGCTGAAATACTTACATATTTACATAGTTTTACTTCTTTTACTACCTAACTCTAGTTACTTGTAGACGTATAAATATGGAAATATGTATCTCCTAGATTGCATTGAAAAACGTAGTTTTAGCTTGAATGTGCTTCCAAAGGAAACTAAGTTATAACTTGTCAGAGAAATATTTTAACATCATAATTGCAATTATTTGCAAAAACATTAAATTTAAAGATATGACTATAGGAATTCTGTAATTAAAATTCAAAATTACGCTGTAAAATATACACTTAATTAGGTACCTACTTATAAATATAATACATGACATTACTTAAATAAATTATAACGAACTAATTAAACACATATTTACCTGTAAGTACCTAGTTATCCTGGTATTCTGGCGATTAATTTTATTGAATCTAAGAAGGAACAATCAGCCAAAAAGATATCCTACAAATGAAATATTTGACGAAAAAATTGAATTTGTCTTGTTTCGTGTACAAATTGACTCAACAAATCGAAAGTTAGCCGGCCAGTTTACAAAACCGAGCGTCATTTGTTATGTTGACAAGAAAATATTCTACGAAATTCTCGAATCCAGTCTTCAAGTGGTTAGTAGTTATTGCATTTTTCGAAAGTTCTTCCTCGAGATGAAAATTTTCATTAAAGATTTTAGTTACAAAGGTAATTTTAATGGCTGCGAATATAAGTAATATTAGCGTTTTAAGAACGAAACCTTCAATCTAAGAACGAAATATTATCCTTACGCAATTCAATACAATTAATTTTGTGCAGTTTCCTTATTTTTTTTTAAATCGGCTAATTCAGGCGCTACATACTAAACTCCTTAGTTACACAAACTTTCTTCCACGTTGATGACGTCACAAAAGCATGGTCTCACTTACAAAAGACATAAACGGGAGTCAAAGCTTTATTGATTAAATATGCAAATTAATACAAATTGTTTATATTAACGTCATGATTACAATGTCGGAAGCCGGAAATATGAAGTGGTCGGTAAGCTCTTAAGTATTTACGCTTACGGAAAAGTTTATTAGCCAAAACTCATTTTTTTCCATGAAAAGATAAGTGTACGTCTCAATCGTGGTACACACACAGTGGAAGAATTAATAGCGTTCCATCAAGATTTTTGCCATCAATGGTTTCTGACGTGTGAATTTTCCAAAACGTCCCTTTCTATGTCCTCATCCTACAATTTTTATCGTACCATTCGTATCCTGACACGTTATTGCCTAAAATATTTATTCGGCCTGTTGATAATACGAAAATAAACCATAGCTGTACCAAAATATGAGAATATATTAATCTTAAATCGTCTGAAACGACTCCATACTCATTACTTTTCATTAATATACGAACGAGGCTGAATGCTGAAGTGTTTTGGGTCATAAAACTTAATCCTCAGAAAAAAGCAGTAAACTGCGTGTTAAGAAATGCAAAAAGGAATCAAAGTGGATGAAAGTGATTTAGAATAATGGCAGAAATATTTTGGATGGAAAGCTAAAGTAAAAATGTGTGTTTAAGTACTTTCTGGTTGGTTCATATACCTTGTACGACATAACTACTTAAGTAGTCACTTATTAGGCTGGGTAAGAACAAATGCTGTTATAGACAGGATGCGAAAAGTAACCCTAATTGAGAAATCATGATCGACGAATCAACTTGTAGCTAACTAACTGACGATTTCAGTCAACAGTTCTTGGTATCTGCGACTAATCCTTGCCATAGGCATCAATAAGCGCCACGATTTCAGAAATCAATGATCACAGGACGTGCATATTATGCTTAATCCGCCAATTTTCCTTTAGTCCTGCAGTATCAGTAATTGAGTAGGTATGATCATTCAACAACTGTTAAACGACAGGAGGGAGAATCAGGATGAAGAGTGTCCAACATAATCAAATCAAGAATGGCGATGTAGACGTGTGATGGTAATGGTTGAGGAAAATCTAGTTGAGTCATGTGGCAATCTTCTTGTCCATGTTGGTTATCTTCATAAATGTAATAAAGAATGAAGGAAGAAGTCTGCCCCATCTAATATGAATTAAGTAGGTAAGCCTTTTTTAGGAAATTCGTAATAAAACCTTAAAATAACCACCTCGGTGGCCACCATATCATATAGTTATATGGTGCAAAGGGACCTCTTATTATATTACTATGGAGCTCTAGATAAGTGGAAACAACCACAGCGTTGTGTTTCGCAGTATCAGGTTCAATCCTAAAACCTCCAAATCCCTTATCCCTAATGCCCCAAGGTCGGCAACGCATTTGTACCTCCTCCGTTGTTGGGTGTCCATGGGTAGTGCTGATTGCTTACCATCAAGTGATCGTTTGTCGATCAATGACATAAAAAAAAATCGCTACAATATGGCGGGTTTGGTATTTGGCAGTTTAGCTTACGACTACTAGGTACAAAGTACAACATAAGTCGCGACGGAGCAATTAATGCGCGAGGCCAAATTAGGTACTAGTCGTGCGAAATATTCCTTTCGCTTATAAATATCAATATTTGTTATTCTTACTTAGAAGACTTGTCACCATGTCTGTTCTGCCTATGTGTGGCATAAGAACCGTACTAAGGGACTAGACATTTAAAAGAGACCCAGCAGCAATGCTCTTTGACAAGCTTGAAACTTTTAAACTGCGATATCCTACCAACCTGCCCATATTGATACCACGATCTGATACCACGGCCTCATAGAATTCCGGCGTGAAACCACCCACAGCGTGTGAGTGAGGTTACCGGAGGCCCAATCCTTCCCCCTCCCCTATCCCTTCCCGATCCTTATATCCCCAACCCCTATTCCCAAAAGGCCGGCAACGCACTCGTAACTCCTTTGGTGTTGCGGGTGTCCATGGGCGGCGCCGATTGCTTACCATCAGGTAATCCGTCTGTTCGTTTGCCGACTTATACCATAAAAAAAAATATTGTCTTTGCGATTCAAATTATTTTTTGTATTGAAAATCATCAAATCTATTCTCGCCCGGGGTGGGGCAAGAAGGAGTAACAGACTGATTAAACACGAACTCGTTACTTCTCCTGCTCCAGGCAGGTAATTGCGCGTGACCCGCAAGATTGTATTTTCGGTGTGATAAGAATATGAGATTCTGGTTTTAATACAGGATACAAGGCATGTATTTGCTTTCTACAATTTGTTTCTAGAAACATCGAACTACCGATTCACAGTGGGCACAATTTACCTAAGATACCATAACAAAAAAAACGGTTCAGTATTTGCGAATACACTTAGGTATTTAATACGTAATTACAAAAATGTCGGTAGTAAAATGTTGGATTGGACGGAATATGGCGCCAATTATTGTATTGTACATAAGTTTTTGTCGTAAGTTCCTGACCTGTTTTATGTGTGTCAATTATTAACATTACAAGATTGAAAATTTAAAAAAAGAACCTTTAATCATTTATTAAATAAAATTCCTAGAAGTAGAGTTACTGTAATAATAAATCAAAAATATTTTTTTTCTTTCCATTACAAAAATACAAAGATGAAAGCTGTTATCATTTTTGTTTTAATAAAACGCAATACACATCTCTTAAAAGTCAATTTCTGAGAAAAATATAATTGATCTGTGATGTTATCAATAATTAATGTTTATAAAACAAACAAAGAGCTTCGAAACTTAAATACCAAGAAGTAAGAAGCCTAGATTTATTTCTGTATGTGTGTGTGTATGAGGAAACTGAATGGAAGTTTGTGCAATCAATGTTCAAACAATCTCTAGAATATTTTGGCAGACGTCATAGTTCAAATAATGAATATGTGGTAGTTATTAGAAGTAGAAAAAAATGGGAGCCTAATTGATTTAGTTATTTGCACACATGAGCAATATGAGCATGTTAAGATAATTCGGTTGCCTGTGTCGATGACCTTATTAATTTGGTTGTTGGAAACTTGGAACTGGGACATAACAAGTGTACTGGTAGACAATTAAATTAGGTCACTTACTTGAGATGGTTATTCTGAATTGTTTTATAATAATAGTAAGTTGATTTAAGGATAGAGTTCAGTTAAAATGTATTACTTTAGTAATTGATTTTTTGACGGCCCAGTTTTACGAATTTGATTGGCAACAAAGGAGGTGCCATTTTATATTTCAACAAATATAAATATTTAGGCAATTATGGTTGAATTATAGAAATCCTTACTATGACTAAGATGAAATAAACTTTTTTACCTCTGTAAGTGGGAACTAGTGGCTCAAATGTTTACAAAGATTTTTACTTAGGTACATAGAGTATATTTATATGACAATAATACTTTACAAAGAGGTTACATCACTTTGTATTACTTTAAGGTTTGAAACAAAACCCAGTGTGGGGTGAATTTAAAAAAAAAAGCACAAGCCTCATGGGACCAACAGACCACTATAGATGGGTTTCAGTAAGGCTGATGATCAGCAGGGGTTGTGGGTTAAGCATAATAATGCACTGTTTCTGTGCAAATCTGCCTTGCTGTATTTTGGTGATGGTGGAAACTTTAGTTATTATTTTTTTGAATAGTTATTCCAGTGTGTTTGACCTCTATCAAGCCTGAGGTCAATCTTATGCAGGGGTGGGTTAGAACAGACTTAGTAGGAAAATGATTTTACTACTAAAGTCAAATGTAATAAACAACTAATATAAAAAATAAATAGAAAAAAAAATAGGTGCCACAAATAATGATCAGTGTTACCAACCTACACTTAATTAGTTTTAATATGACAGGTGCATACAGATTTAATATTTTTATTTCATGTAATAAATAATATTAACCTTCTATTTATTCAATTCTATCTGGACATCTCATTCATCATAATATTATTGATAAGGTGATATAAATCTATACAAACTTTCCCCTGACAACAATGTGAAAACAACATTTTATCACAGACAGTTAGTAATCTCAGCAAACTGAATGATGATGCAATGATTTCTATTGAAATTTGATGTGACAAAAAGTTTTTAGTAAGGAGAATCAATATTTAACTAGTTTTATCTAGTCAAGTATTACCATTGAGCAATAGTTTCATTGGCCATCAATCAAGGTGTGCAAAATTAATAAATCCTGCCAATGTTCTTTATTCATCATGTGTTGCTAGATCAAAATTTTCATTAGTCACATTTTTCATGATGTGAAATTGCAACATTTTAGACTAATGTACCTAATGAACCATTATCATTTTCGGTACTGCCTCCCTTAGAAACAAGTGATAAAAATAACAATGGGAAATCAGCCCACTATAAATGTTATCAACATGATTTTGTTTACAACAAAGTCAACTTTTATCACCAACCTTCAAATAATAAAGAGGCAGGAAATGTTAAATAAAACACAAACAACATTTAAGTAGTTATGAGTTGTTGGATTGGTGGTTAGGAGTTCCGTTACTTTACCTGTCGTCTTTTTTATAACCATAAGTCATTTTGAAACTATAAATTGTCTCTGGGAGATCGACATGCCATCTGACCATGATATAATCTGGTAAATAGCCAAATAATGAAGAGAAAGTTTATTGCTTTTTGTCACACAGTGCCATCCAGCACCAGGAAAATTTAGTAACCATGCATTACATGGATGTAGGAACATTCCATTGATCTTTATTTAAAGGTTATGTTATACAGATCATCAAAATAATTACAAACACATACCTTCTTTTCTGATTAGCTGGCTTTGTAGACATTTCGGTTTTTATCGTAGACACTGTTATGAAACTTCGCGATACGAACACAATCTTAGAACACTGCCAAGGAGAGTATCATATCGCTTTTCGCGTTATGCTTTTTGTTTTGTTTTATCATTCACCACTAATTAGTTTCACTAATCACAATTTAGGTCATTTTACATTGCACTACACATAAAAATGCACTTTGTTATCGTGAACTTGCACAGTAGAAACACGAGATCGAAAACGAAGTTTGTTCAGAAGTTGATTCTGTCGTCAATTTGATATGTTTGTTCCGTACCCAATATTACGAACTCTATAATTGGTCGAAATGTGCCACTACCACAATAACTACCAATAGAGTTGCGAATACGGTGACATTTGAACAAAATTACGTGTCACAAATAGCTGCAAAGCAGCATCGGTAGATGGCAGCAGCAGCAGGAATAAGAACTTAACTGTAATTACAAAAGATGTCGTTAGTTGTAATCTCAAAGTCGCGTAATTAAGTTAATTAATAGTATCTCCAAGTATAACTATTTGAAAACTAATATAGTTTTCCACCAAAACAAATATAACTTACATCTACTTGGTTTCTAACATTTCAGTAATCTTTTATTACGTCTTATCTTTTTATTCAATTTCAAACAGTGTTCGATCACCGCACAAGATGGCGCCACTACCATCTTGTGTACTTGGTTGTTGGATTGCAATAAATTGCGACTTGCACTGTTGAAACAGGAATCGGATCAATTCATTTTCATTTTCATTCAAATTTTGATTTCTATTTTTTTACAATTACTAACAATATTTATTTTCACTGCTTTATCAAATTAGTAATGTTACAAGTACCTTAGAGTGAGCAATTGCTATGCACTGGGTTACAATACCGAACCTAATGCTGTTACTCTTTTTATTATTTGCACTAACTACTGCTGAAAATTTTCGGAAAATCAACAAAACTTGGTTCAATTGTACAACCATTCAAATAAGTTACGTTACGTGTAGGTTTTTATTTCATAAGTATCTAAGAGGTTACCGGAGGCCTAATCCTTCCCTACACTTCCCCTAATCTCCTCCTTAAGTCTCCAAAACTCTAATTACAAAAGGCTGGCAACACAATCGTAATCCCTCTGATGTTGCGGGTTTTGCTTGCCATCAGATAACCCTCCCGTTTGCCGACTTATAGGTATCGCTAATAGTAGATATATAATATAATAATAGTAGATATAGACGGACATTACACACTATTTGTAGATAGCTACTAAATAGTATGTTCATATAATGTCCGTCTAAAAATAATGAAAACTAAAGAACTCGATGACCAATAAAGATAAGTACCATTATTTTATATCTATACTACCTAAATGCCAATGTATGCACTCATGCATCATTTCAGGGTGCGTTTACTGTCTGATTAAGATCTCTATGGTTCATTTGTCGGAGTGGCGTTAGAGGACCATTGATCAACTGTCCGGACCGGCCAGTGACAAATAGGTGCAGCTTATGAGAATATAGATCTTATTAAGTAATTTTGTGATGCATTTGGGCCATCTGGTCTTTTAGGTTCTGTTTATAAGGTGTTATTAACCCCCGACGGGAAAAGAGGGGTGTTATAACTTTGACGTGTCTGTCTGTCTGTCTGTGGCATCCTGGAGCCTGAACGGATGAATCGATTTCAATTTAGTTTTTTTTTTTTGTATTAAAGGTGACTTACGTGCGAGTGTTCTTAGACATATTTGACGAAAATCGGTTAAGCCGTTTGGAAGTTATGGGGCTAAGTGTGGAAGGGTTACCGAAGGTCTGCAAATATACTCGAGCGGGGTCACATATGGAAGCGCACTGAAAACGAATGTTGATGGCTTAATCGAGAGAAAATGATATAAAATATCTTTAACAGTATAAAATAAAAAATAAATTAGACCCCCTACAAAATAGAAATATGTAGTAGATAATAAATTATTTGGATCGGTCCCCCAACGCCGCATTTTTTAAAATTATTACTTTTTAAAGGAATATTAGATTTTTTGTCGGCTGTTTTTAAATTTTAAGTATGTAGAATAAAGTAAGTAAGATATTGGTCGGACCCGGTGATCGAAGAGGGCTCTTTTATATTGTTGGGTAGGTACATTCACGCTTACCCACCAAGTGTTTATTAAATATCATCTAAATTCACTAGCTACTCCTGCGCTGTTTCACCCGCTGCTCGGCTGCATTTAATGGTAGCGTGATGTTTTGTAGCCGGAAAATTAAAGCTATAAATAAGTGAAATTTCGGGAATTCGATCAATGGTTCCAAAGATTACCCCCTACATACAAACTTACAAACATACAAACTTACAATTTTTACCCCGTTATAATATGAGTATAGATAAGAAGCCTGGTCGTATCATTAAAATAACATAATAATTTTTATTATCAGCACTGCACCCGTGCTAAGCCGGGTTGAGTCGCTAGTCAAGTCATCAATTTTTAAATGGTTTGCCTATTAGTAGAAGATAGTAGGTAGGTACAAGTACTATCAGACGTTTAATTAGTCTACGTCATTCAATTATGAGAACAATAGTTGCACCTAAATAGGTACCTAATCTAAGTAAATAAGGTAATTATCGTATTGGTTTTGATAAACAAAACGATACATACCTACTTACTTAGTTACATTATGTGACTAACAATGACGTGTACAATTGTATAATGTACCTATTATGTATTTTTTTGTGAGGGGAAAATCATCAAATGACTTCTCCCGCCCAGTGTAAGGCGAGAGAGAGAGAGACAGACTCTTACTGACTAAAAACCCCCCGTTCCTTCTCCTGCTTTAGGCCGTGGCCGCGGTACCTCATTGGGCGTGCCTTTCACGCAACCGGGGCTAAACATCAGTTATGTTGGGCCCATCTGTGGTAGTCTACTCCAATAAACTAAAACCCGTCTGCCATCCCTCTCATATTAAGAAAGTATATGTATATTTAGCAGTGGAATACTACGGAATATTGTTAATTCGTTTCCCACTAGGAATTATTTTTATAGTTTGTCACGAGCCGACTTCATAAGTTGAAGTGGGCCACACCTACTGTTTTATCGATAACCTATGTAAACAAAAACAGCGTTTCCAATTAATATTTAAATGAAATGATGAATACAAACTATATTTAACAGGTCGTTAATTAAATTTATCAACAAATTGCACCAATGGGGTAGATAAATCATGGTATAATTGCATTGGTACTAGAGACCCGCTGGTTCTAATGAATACCATTAATTTTATGTTTTATCTTTGAAGAGCCACGGATAGTCAGCGTAGCATCTGTCAGCGAGGCGTGAATGAAAATAACTTCTTTTTCATTTTATATTCCTATTTAGTAATATAAGTAGTTGCGGCCAGCATTCTATTCAACTTGTTTGGAACGATGTAATTACTGTAAATGAAGTAAAGTTTTAATAAATAAATTTAAATACCTAAAGCTGAATATAGATATGTTATTTCTTAGTAAAGGCATTACAAACTCTTTCATTTTTATACGTTAATTCATTTCCTATACTTCACAAAAGGTAATTAAAACTAAATATAGGTCGCTGAATATTATTTCCAAATAAAAATGCGGAAAAACAAAGACATGAACAATGAAATTCCTATTAAATCTACATTTGGCGCCTTTACGAAACACGCGAGCAATCTGTCATTCACGGATAACTGATAAATGGCAAGCATGTTACGCGGTTTGCGGCTGACCATTCATCATGCAGGAAAACTACAAACTTCCTACACATTCCTATTTTACATTCTAACTCTAAACACAACTCCTATTACCGGCCATAAACAACTGAGGTTTATTTTGGCGCCATGCGTTGCAAATTATTTAAATGCAGAACGCCTAAAATTACCTACGCGGCAAATTAGTGAAGTAATTATTCGAACTAATGTTCTATATTTTGAAGTTTGTCTATTGCCTTAACATTGTCCTTACTTTATGCCAAGTTTTATATCAACTTCATGGTGGTTTGCCATTACAACAGCTTTTTTATGTTATAGGTCGGCAAAAGAGCAGATGGATTACCTGAGGGTAAGCAATTAACGTCGCCCGTGGACACCCGCAACATCAAAGAAGTTACGAGTGCGTGGCCGGCTTTATAGGGATAAAGATTTCGGATATTTAAGGGTTGCGAAGGGATGTGGGGAGTGGGAGGGATTGAAGCTCCGGTAACCTCACTCATACGGCGAAACTCAATAACTTCTGTGAGGCCGTTGTATCTCTATGGTCGAGCCGGCCCATTAACACACAGCTTTAGTTCCTATTTGTTGTCTGTGAAGTCATAAAAGTTATGCGACAGGTCATGCAGTGATTGTGGCTAGAACAATAATCTAGACATGTGTAATGTCTAGTCATCAGACGTAAAGATTTTCATCTTGTTTAACGAACCGCACCGTCTTTGAGGCGCCTACTAATAATTCCAATGCTAGGTAATGTAAACGATGGCCAAGCTGCCCCAGACAGCAACTTGTGTTTAATACATTATCAACTTTACCGTATGGAAATAAAGTTTGATTTTAAATTTTGATAGAAAGGACGAGCTTGTGTGCAGCACTGCTTCTTTGGAACGTGTATCTAAGTATCTTACTCCATTATTCCTGTTAGAAATTCTAGTGCAATTTTATTTATCTTAATTGATATAGGTATTTCTAACGTCACAACACTTTATTGACAATGACTTGTGTGGTCCCATATTTCTTCATGAGGCTGTACACGACTTAAATTCTTGTCACATATTTTCGTCAGCGTTTTCTCGGGTCAACTAAGAGTTACGATTAGGTGTGTAACTACGGACGATAAATAGAAAAGTAAGGAGGTTTTTCGTTTTAATACTTAGTATGTGAGTTAGAATCATAGCTTAGACAGTGAAAGATTTAAAGCAGGAGAAAGAACGGGGGTTTTAAGTAAGTAAGAGTCTGCCAGTCCCTCGCACCTCACTCTGGGCGGGAGAAGTCATTTCATAATTTTCTCTTGACAAAAAAAGACTGGGAAAGATATTATTTTGTCAAAGGTTGGCAAATGAGCAAACTGTTTACCTAATGGTCAGCAATAGGCGCCGCCTATGGACATTTGTAACACCAGAGCAGTTACTAGTCCATTGCCGTCGCCTTATGAGATTAGGGTTCCGGAGATTTAGGGATTGAGGGGATAGGGTGAATTCGGTAGCCTCACCCACACAGGCGCTGGCGCTTGACCCGTAACCCCAGCTGCACAGAAGATAGGCACGACACGATTGATGAGGTTTTTGAATTCTGTTATAGAACCTACAAATTTTAATTAGTGTGGCGACCAGTCTGCTTGTTGGCTCTCATTTTTTAATAATTTGCCCAAAATATTTTATGACGATATACCTGTATTATTGTCGAGTCGCTTGTTAACTTCACATTACCTAAAAATAGGTATTGAATACGTACTTCAGCCACAACAACAAATTTAGATAGACACTTGTAAACTGCCTACGCGATTCTGGAGTGATTTACCTATATAAGCGATTGTTTCAAAATAGTATAGGTACGTAGGCATAATGACTGCTCGGGAGGAAACGCCCGAGAGTCGTCATTATGACCACCCAAAGAACATGGTGGAGCATACGGTGTGCCCTGATTGGGCTGTGCATCCCCGTGTTCTCAGGGAAGTGATCGGCGTCGGTGACCTCTCGCGCCCAGCCTTAATCGAAGTCATAGTGCGAAGCAAAAGGAATTGGTAAGCCGTCTCCTCTTTCTGCGAAACGGTTATGCTCGTAAAGGAGAAGGCAGAGCACGTGAGGGAGCTTTCTTCCTTAGGCTCTAGCCGCCGCAGCAGACGCAAGCGCGGATCCAGACTTCAAAAAAGGTTGTGGTCACAGCTACTAGAAAATCGGCTAAGTACGAGTCGGAGCATGGACATGCTCATTAACAATGCAAATCGTTTATGAACTTATGAATTAGATTTCCTTTTTTCCAAGCATCAGAATTAGGAATGTAAATAAACTTAGGAAGAAATCGGACACGATTTCTTCTAATTTCTAATAGTCAGTTTTGTTCCAAACCTATTTCAATCACAAGTGTAATAAAGTTGTGGGCATGCCCATCGTGCCCACAACGGTGGATCCGCCCTTCAGCAGGCGACACTCCACATGATCTCCGGCCACTGTAAGCGCGGACGGCTGTAAGGGTAGCTCGCCGCCCGACCAGAACCAGACCCAGTCTGATACTTACTCTCACCCACCCTGAGCGGGCAAAGTCATTTTACGACTTTACCCCTTAAAAATAGCCAATCTTCTGCAATGAGCAAATATTCTCGATAAATTAACTAAAAATCGCGGGTTACTCACGTGTAAATATTGAGAAAAGCTCTACTAGTTTCGAACCACAGAGGGGTTCTACCTCATGAGCAGCGTGCGCGGACGCGGCGACGTCGCGCAGCCTACTGTCAGTAGGTGGTTCGGAACTAGTAGAGCTTTTCTCAATATTTACACGTGAGTAACCCGCGATTTTTAGTTAATTTAGTATGTCTCACGATAGTTATTATAAAAACATTCTCGATAAACTTTTTGTATCTATCTTTCTTTACGGATGTATGTATTTACTTGATATAAATAAACAACCAGTTTTCTCCAAGTTCCTGGTCCTTACCTTGTACTTAAAACTTTAAGCATATCTAATAGGTAACCTAGGTATCATCAGTCAGGACCGGTTCTCAGAAGCCAGTAGTCCATTCAGCCGTTGATAATAATGTCTTCTAATTGCAAGCCTGTTACATTATCAAGTTAAATATGTTCTATAAACACCGTACTTATCATAATGTGTGGTAAAAAATACTACGGTGATTAGGCCTCGTTCACGCAGTGGCATCTTCTGATGTGACTGGTTAATCCACAATACTTGGGGTGGCCATAAAATATGACAAACAGTATAGCGACTTCAATTGTTCCCCGCTCTTTTTTGCCAAGCTCTACATTGTATGTGTGTGTTTTTTTTATGTTATAGGACAGCAAACGAACATACGACCTTGATTACCTGATGGTAAGCAATCAGCGCTAGCCATGGACTCCTGCAACAACGGAGCCTAATTAGGATTAGGGATTTGGAGATTTTGGGATTGAGGAGGGGAAGAATAGAATAGGGCCTCCGGTAACCTCACTTACATGACAAAAAGAGAAAGTTGTGTTTGTTTCACTCCGGATTTCTATGAGGCTGTGGTATCACTCCGGTTGAGACGACCCATTCGTGCCGAAGCATGGCTCTCCCACTCTTAGCATGGCGGCGCGCTGCTGCAATGTTCGACGATCGGTCGACGCGACGCAACGCACCGGGTCTCGGTCAACGGGGCTTTACTATGACATCTCCGAGATATAGCATTGTTGTCTTCTGTAGACTTATTAGGTTATTTATTTATTTATTTATAGTTCATGCACAATTTGTATGTACATAAGGCGGACTTAATGCATTGAGCATTCTCTACCAGTCGACCTTTGGGTGATGCAGAGAATCCAGTAGTAGACGCAAGAAGCAAGCGAAATAGAATAGTATATCTACCTTATCGTAAAAGTTTAAAATTGAAAATCTAGTAAATGAATTTGATAGCTTGTGCGAGGCATCGGCACTGGTATACCTGTATCCTCATTAAGTATGATCTGCAAATAGCATAAAAATAATAGTCTGTTAAGACTTGTTACTGAACAGGTCGCGCAGGTTATCCAGGCATATCAAGTTGGTACTAAGTCCTTATTAGTTAAACACTGTTTATTAGCTTTAAAAGCTAATTTTTAACTGTCGTCTCCATGTTCCACCGGTATTTAAGAAGTCATCGCACTGACAAAAGAATAAACGTAAGGTATGGGTTTCTCACTTTTTACTATACTTATGTAACACTAGCTACTCTCGCACGGTTTCACCCGCTGCTTGGCTCCATTTGATCGTAGCTTGATGTTTTGTAGCCTATAGCACTCAGGAACATTGTAACTATCTATCAGTGAAAGAATTTTGGCAATCCGACCAGCGGTTCTAAGGATTACCCCCTACTCTCTACATACAAACTTACAAACATACAAACTTACAAATTTTACTTCTTTATGATATTAGTACAGAAGTTAAATGATACAATACATACATATATCAACTATCAAGTGTAAAAAAACGAAGTAGTTAAATAAACCTATTAATTACTTTATAAATTAGAAGTCATAGAACCTCAAACCCAGCCACGTAGCTTTGCTGACGAACATAATGACAGACTAAGGGCTGATTTTTCAATAGTCAGATAAAAGTTATCTGAGGAATAAAATTGTTTCTGTCACTGTCTTATACAAACATTCGGACGCGCCAGCATCATAATAATTCCGCAGATAACTTTTATCTAAACATTAAAAATCAGCCCTAAGACTATTATTACATTTTGACATTTCTTAAATAAACCTACCTGTGTATGGTATAGTTGGAATTAATAAGTTTTACTTCCAGTAGACCAGCTTAATTTTAGAGTAAAAACACAAGAATCTTTATTAATGGTTCTTGATGTCACCTCATCGAAGAAATTCGGAACTAATAAGTATCTTTGAAAAGTCAAATAATGCCCAAAGCAAGAGATGTAGCGATGCCATTTATCTCGGTTGAGAACGAGATGTGTCTCAGTACCAATCAATCAACTACGCTATCAGAATCAAATGCTTTCTTCAACAATCTCGCCCAGGTTGCGCCATGGTCATTAATTTATTGTGGTTTAATGGTACGGCCACATTATAGCCCTCGACCAATTGGGTGTATCATAAAGTTAATATTTAATTGTTTGGATTTCTAAATGCATTTTTTTTTTGTCGGGGGCAAATGCCGGGGATATGGCGAGAGAGTGTCAGACTCTTACTGACTAAAAAATACCCGTTCCTTTTCTATCTCTGGGCCGCGGCCCCGGTGACGCATTACGCTTGATCCGCAACTTCGGTTGACCATCAGCATTATAGGGCCCCGTCTGTGGTAGTCTATTGGCTCTTTGAGCGCGCGGAACGCTACGCGCCGTACGCTCGGGTATTCCTTAATGCTGAAAATGTCAATAGACCAACATAGATGGGGCCTTATAGGGCCGACTTTTAGCCAGGGTTGCGGGTCTGGGTAAGGTACTTCGGCCTCCGTCTGGAGCAGGAAAAGGAACGGGGAGGTTTTTAGTCAGCAAGAGTCTAATATGCCTGCGAAGATTATCCATCCTCAAAAAGAAAAGGTATAAGATTTTTAGTCTTATATTAATCTAGCTTCAACCAAATACTGTTAGTGCCTATCACACCATCAGCCTTTTAGTGTCCATTACTGAGCAAAGGCCTCTTCTCACACGGAGAAGGTTGGAGCGTTAATCACTACGCTTGTTCAAGGCGGATTGGCGATTTCAAGTCTCAACTTAATTACAAGTTCAAATTTCCACACGATGTTTTTCCTTCACCGTTTTTCTATTGCGTTTAAAGGAGGTCTACTTACTCGTACTTGTAAATCAATTTAACTTTAAGCCACTACTTCACAAAGTGTATCCACAGCATAAAGGCGCGATCATCAAAACTTATCATTCAGTAATTCAATTATCTGGCTGCCACGATCGAAGCATCAGTACAAACCCGCTCTAATTACATACCCGACATATTTATAGCGATATAACTCGACCAGATAGCTATCTCCCAAGTTTTATTATTTCCGCTATCATTTTAACTTCGTATGAACATTCGTTATGGGTTTCGATGCAAGTGCAGTCAGGTGTCAGCATTAGTCATGGGTGCTTGAAGTTGTGTGTATAGATGTGTTTGTTGATAAATAATGAGGAGTATGGTAGTTGTATTAATCTTTAGTAATGTGGTCTAGTGAAATAATACACTTTAAGTCAAAATTAATCACAAAAATTTGCTTGTAATACGGAATTGGCTAGAAGGAATTTCTAGTGTATTGCTAGTGTTTTTTTAAGAAAAATATACTCAGATCCGGAGTGCTCTAGGAAAGCCATGTTTCGGAGTGAATGGGTGATACCACAAATACAGCGTTGTGCTTCGACATGTGAGAGAAGTTACCGTAGCCACAACACTACCCTCATCCCTAGTTCCTGAATCTTCCAATCCTCAAATCCAAACTATATATAACTATAATATACAAGATATTCGTTAAAATCATTTGCTTAAGTCTAAGCTACTTTTAAAACATTCTCTCCCTGACAATCTTATGATAACGCACTGATGATCGGATTAGTAATGAATTTGGTAAAAACAAGAAATAATACTTCGATCAAGGAATGGAAGTCAAGACTGTGTTCTCAATAGTACACTTGTGAATAAAAGACCTCTTTAGATAAATAGATAGTAGATGAAAGGTTTCTTCATATGTATAAGTGACTTTCAAATTATCTTTCCGCATCGCCAGAGATCTAACGACACTGAATTTATTAAAAGCAAAACGCACACGAAACCCAATCTTCAGTTTTTGATCATAAAACTGAGAATAGCATAGCGACATGTCTCGTAGCATTTTCACATCTATTCAGCTTTATAATATGATGCAAAATATGCTAAAATAGAGAAGGTGCATTCTGCAATAACATTTTGATGCGAGATTTAACTTCAATTGGATTTGAATAGGCTCTTGTTTCTAAAATTATGCGGTAGGTATTCATTCGTATAAAAGCAACTTGGTATAATACCTACCTTTGATTCCTTAGAAGAGAAAATCTGTTTTATATTTCGCCTACTTATTTTAAGTATATTTTCTTCACACATATTTTTATTCGGAAGTTTTTGTGATTTTGTATTTGAGTTTTATTAGGCCCGTTTATAAGGCTCATGTATAGGTATATGTCAAGGTATATTATGTACCAATTATAGTTTCTTTGTTTAATCCCCATACACATCTAGCTTAGGTTCTACCTACGTACTATGCTTTTGTTAATAAAACTCGTGTTTTTATTTCATCAACCTAGACTTTCTACAGTTCAGTATCAAGTGCCCTAATCTTAAACACTTTTTTTTGCGCAATATTTAACACTAGCATTTGTTGTAGCCACATCTGTACCAAAATTCATTAGCCTTAGTTATTAAGTAAGTTTTTTTTTGAGGTAATATAGGTGCTAGTTAATTTATAACATAGTAGCTATCCTCGCGCGGTTTCACCCGCTGCTCGGCTCAATTTCATAGCGTAGCGTGATGATGACATAGGTAGCTATGTTCCTGAGTGTAGTAGTAGTAGTAGCTATGTATGGTAGGTATCTATCAGTGAAAGAATTTTGGCAATCCGAAAAGCGGTTCTAAATATTACCAGCAACATACAAACTTACAAATTTTACCTCTTTATAATATTAGTATAGACAAATGATTATCTTATGCCAATTGTAATGGCGATGATAATTGTGCTGAGTTCACGGGAGTAGCCACCTAACCCCTTTCTGCTGTAATTTTCAGTTTTGTGTGTCATTAGTCTATTTGTTGCCAGCGATCCTGACGATATGGATTGCATGTTACTGCCGTGTGTACATCGAAGAGAACTAAACGCTATTTTCACTTTACTAAAGTTGAAATTTGAATCTTGTCGCTCCAAATATACGACGCTATCTGCAAAAAGGGCAAAAATCCATTTTAACGTCAATGCACACTTGGCATCCTAACCTACTTCATTTGATCCGCTTACTAAATGCAAACGTTCAGTCCGACTATTTTATAGACCAGTTCGCATCTGAAGTCGGGTAAAGTCAACTATGTAGTTTTGTGTAAACATTGTCAGGCTACCACTGCGCCTTTAGCAGTCAGTAAGTAAACATTCTCTCTAGCTACTTGTTTGAATTGACGACACATGTGACACCAACTCAGTTTATTCGGACTACTCAGTTCAAGAAAGTTAGTCGAGTTGCAATTTTCGTTAAAATAACTAACTACTTACACGTTTACAGTTTACGCTTTATTGTATACTAGGGACCAGCAGTGCTGATACAAATTTTCTCTACAAATTAATGGATGTTATTATACATATAAACTTTCTTCATATTTATTTAAAAAAAAGCGCATCAAAATCCGTTGTGTAATTTTAAAGATTAAGGCATATGCAGGGATATACGGACAGAGGAACTGAATTCGTTTTATGTTAAGAAGTGATGAAGACGGCTTAAAAAAAAGAGTATGCAAAACCATTTTAATCTTTGTTCTTCAATTTTTTTTATAATAACTATCGTGAGACATACTAAATTAACTAAAAATAGCGGTATATAATATTGAGAAAATCACATCGCCGCGTCCGCGCACGCTGCTCATGAGGAAGAACCCCTCTGTGGTTCGAAACTAGTAGAGCTTTTCTCAATATTATACACGTGAGTAACCCGCTATTTTCAGTTAATTGTTCTTCAATTTTGAAATAAGATATCATTTTGAAATAAGATATCAAATCAAAATTACTGAATTGGCAAACAGTATAAAATACTTTAGGTAGCTAAACTCATATGTATAAAACAGACCATCCACACAGCAACCTAACCAATACCACGATAGCGAAGGTCCTCGGACCACGATCGATAGCCGAGAGCAAATTGAACGGTTGCGATGAAAAATAATAGAAACAATGACAAAGAATTGTTTCGCGTGTTGCGTAAACGTCACGCGACAAAGGGGAAACATTTTGGTGAACGTGTTGTCGCGTAAAGGGGACTCTTATTACGCAATAAATTACAGTCACGCTGTGACGCCCTCTATCGACGTGTCTAAACAAACTGTCGTGTGTTGTCACGCTGCTGATCTGTGCCCGCCATTAATGCTGCCTAAACATAGATCCACAGTTTATATAGCATTGGCTTTAGCCTGTGGTTTTGCTTGTGTGTGCTGATTTTGATTGGCAATTCTAAATTCAGGATTTACTACTAATTGTTCTTCATCATCATATTATATCCCAGATTCATCTACTGCTAGGTATAGGTCATATTTTTTTCTGCCATAAGTAACTTTTGTTTTCCTCGTTGCCTGATCTCAGTCTTCACACATCGACCTTTCTACAGGTTTTTTATCGTGCAATTATAATATCATTCCTAATATCCTCACTTGTGTATTTCTTCCCATCTTCTACAAATCTTGAATCGGCAAGACTTAAACTTTTTGTCAAACCTTTGGGAGAAATTTTAGCACGAACAGACAGACGTAGACACCTTTATATGTATTAGTATTATTTAGTACAGACATCAGTGTCTTATTTTTCTAGCACCAGACGTATGTAGTTGTTATAGACAGAAACTCGTTCTTGATCGAGATCCCAGCTTTTCGATTATGTAATTCTTATTTTCACGTCCTCTTTACTGAATGTCAACGGCAAACTGCGGTTAATGAAAATATGAAAACAGAAACGATATTTTTTTACGTATCTAATAGTAGGCAAACGAGAATTGGGATCATTGGATGGTACGTAATCAGCGCCGTCGATCGACACATAAAATTAAAGCAGATAAGAGTGCGTTACCGGCCTTTTGGGAGATAAGTATTTGAGGATTAGCAATCTAGTTCTGCTGCCTTCTGTTGTTTGTCGAGCGACTGTGCCGTTAATGGACAACCGCACATTGCTTACCGTTGCTTATCATCAGGTGAACAACCAACTCATTTGCCGAGCTATCGTATAAAAAAGTCTAAAAAACTCTTCTTTCTTTATTCAGTCTGTTATGCTATGGAATGCACTACCCACGGAGATTAGGATGGCAACCAGTCGTTCGTCTTTTAAAACAAGATTGCGTGAGCATCTTCTTAAAAAAGTTGGCGAATTCAAATCTCTTATAATTACTTCTTTTTATTTTATTTATGTATTTCTATGTAGTATATGTATTTTATGTACTTATACTTCTTTATAGTTATATTTTTTCTATCATATGGTCATAAAATTTTGTTATGTATGTATACTTTTGTCACCTGCCACTCTCATCTCTCCACCATCTGAAGGTCGACTGTTAGACAATGCCTAAGACATTAAGTCCACCTGTAATTTCTTTGTATAAATAAATAAAATAAATAAAAAAAGTATTCTGTTGTTTAATTATTCGTTTTCATAATACATATAAAGCGGTTGAATGAATAATGTTCGTGAAATATAACAATTACCTTTTATAACGAAAAAACCGCAGAATACGATTATTGTCGTGCAAATGGCAACTCTGATAAATGACGTGATCATTATGAGGCCATGTCAGCATGGGCTTTGGAATTTTCATATTATTTTTAAAATTATTTAATCATCATTATCATCAACAGCCTATTAATATCCCACTGCTGAGAAAATGCATTCGGAAAAGAAATGAGTATCAATAACCACGCTTGCTCAAGGCGGATTGGCAATAATACACTTATAAATTAAGATTAGTTTCGGATTTCCTCACAATATTGACTTTCACCTTATGCTAGAGGTATGTTAAATAATTTGAAAAATTACATACATAATATAATACAAAAACTACCCCGTTCCTTCTCTTGCTCCGAACATCATTATGTTTACCCCGATACCCGAATACCACATTATAATAATTAAAAAATCTTAAAAACTTTAAAGAATATTGAATTCTACAAATTTTACGATAACTGTACTTACAAAATAATGAAACACACGATGATTTTTCACAGACTAAAGACGGTTTTTATTTTTCGAGAAACAATGGCAGAACGATTAGGTTGACATACCTACTTGCAGACAGATGTCGCTAGTAGCATGAAGTATTTATTTCGTTATAAATCTAACACAAAACATTTCCCAATATAACGCCAATCGATAGAAAATTGAATATCAGAAATTCGTCCAATAATGTTGTTACCCAGTAATTAATATAACAATGAGACGAAAATACAAATGGTTCTAGTGTTCTTATCTTTACGAAATAATAGACTGCCTATCTAGGCACTTGAAAGAGGCCAGTTTGCTTTGTCATTCTATTAGCGCCGTCCTCTTGACAATAGTTAAATGTTACTCAGACAAAATTACTTGTAAAAATACCTTTTTAGGGTTCCAGAGGGTGAAAATGTTACCAACCTGTTATTATAATTATAACTCTCTATTAGATCTCTTGAACCCAGCCAGACTTTCATTTTTTTTTTCTTTTTTTTAAAAAATACGTTGCCACGATACAGGAGAAAATCCTACTGTGGGGATTTTCTCCTGTGTCGTGGGTGCGGTTACAAACATAAAATTTCACATCACATGACACCCAGACCCGAAACAACAAATTGTGGGTCACACAAAGAGTTGCTCCGTGCGGGAATCGAACCCTCGACACGTTGCACGGCAGCCAGTTGCCCAACCACCGCACCAACCGTGCAGTCGAATACATATAACTTTATTTTGAGGAGGGCAAAACATCACTCACCCAGGGTATGGCGAAAGGGAGTGTTAGACTCTTACTGACTAAAACCTCCCGTTCTATTTTGTAATCCAGGCCGAGGCTTCGGCACCTTATCGCATTTGACTTGCGATCCCGGATAAACATTGGCCCTATTGGAGCCCATCTGTAGTTAACTGTTGGCTCTTTAAGGCAGGCGCGAAAAACTTGGCGACGCACGGGCCGTACCTTACGTCTGGTTCTGGTCAAGCAGCGAGCTAAGCGACACTTAAAGCTAGACAGTTAAAATGTAAAACACAGACACATATAAGTTGAATAAAATAAATATACAAGGGGCGACCCCATCCATCCACCCATACGATTTTGTTCCTTTTCTTTGTTCATTTTCTAGCAAGCGATACGGAACTCATCGTGATCAAGTTTGACATTCACTTGGTTGGTTTTTTACGGTTCAACTTTCAAATGTCGCCTAAAAACCCACGCATTAACGTTTTACCCTTTACAAATCCTCTAATAGTCCCGGAACTATAACATCATAAGTGTTCTAAAAAAGATTTAAGTAGTAACGTACACATGGCTGCACTTCAAGCTATACGAACCAGCCTATTATGATCTCGCTTTAAATTTAGTTTCAGCACATTCAACGGTCAATTTATACTGGTAACACTACACCCACTATTCACCAGGTTTGTCAATAACCCCACGCAATAGAGTGAACCAATTACCATAGACTATACGTAAGTCCTGACTTCTCGTGTTTTTTTCGCTTAGAATTTTAAACGCGGAATTGAAGTAAGATTAATTGATTTTGAATATGAATTTGTGAAACCAGGCGTTACTATTAGGTTAATAGAGGTATTTTATAAGTTTTTTATGGCATTAATGTTTCAAACAAAGAGTTGTTTGCGTATTGAGTATTGTTGGTGTTGGGATTTGCATTTTCATTATAAAATAACGGATGACAATAAGATTGAATAAAACTTGACCAAAAACAAAAAAAAATCGGTAGAAAAGCATTTTATTGATTTATTAAATTCTACGGAATCTTGTCTTTACGAATTCGAATCAAACTTTATCATTATTACAAACTAAACGAAAATAGTTTTAGCATTTCGTAGATAAAGAAATAAAAACCTAAAAGTACCTAACCTAACAAGATGGAAAATAATGGAATATTTTCGTTCACAATAATGTTTTGTTCACGAAGAATATAAATAAAATAATGAGGCGCGGGGCTCGCGAACTATTTTAGTTCGTAATCTGCTGTTTGAGGTAAAATAGTATTTTTTTAGTAATTTTGTTTATGACTATAGATACACAGAGTAAAATAACTCCACCACATCTCCTATTGAGTGTTGCCAGACAGTGAAAATTAAACAATATAATATTTATTCGTGTGGGCGATCTATTTAGTCTCGTTTTGTTAACACAATAATTGTATTTAGCGAGTATCATAGAGAAGCTTACATGCGTATGTAATGGTATTGTAACTAGATCATGTCTACCGAAGATCACAATACTAAAACATTTTATACATATTATTTTGTGTAAAAATAATGAGGTTTCACTTTGAAATTGGTAAAAAATGTCCGCCTTTGAACAACGTTTAGGTACCATATTTTTAGTAGCGGTGCGGTCTTAAAAAATACGAAATACACCCCGGTACTAAAACAACATTAAGTAAAGAGATCGTTCACTCGGCTCCCACTGTCGAAACTTCAACTAAAATCCAAAGCGTAATGTACCGAATAAATTACAAAATCTTTTTATCTGTAGATCTGGACTCCGACAGCAATCCATCTGGGACGGCTTAGAAGTTAGAATATCCAAGTTGTTTGTACTATTAATGGTTTAAAATTGGAATGTTGATACTGGCCGTCGATCTTCGCAGTTTGAATAATGAGATTTATGTTGCAAGGAGTTCTACTGTGACAAAAATATTACGATTCCTTTTTCTTTTGAGGAAAGTAGGCTCTTAAACTGATTGACTTTGCATTAGTTGGCTTTTTTATATTTGGAACAGCTAGCATGACCTTGCTCTTTTTTGTTCTAAAGTTCTAAACTGTTGGATTCGAAATTCAAACATCCGTAGTAATTTAGCGCTAATTATTGTCACTAAAAAGTATAAAACAAAGTCGCTTTCTGTGTACCTCTATTCCTAAATATACTTGAATCCTTAAAACTATGTAACGGATTTTCTGCGGTTTTTGAATAGATGGAGCGACGAAAAGAAAGTTTATATGTATAATGACATCCAGGGTTAAATAGTTGAGAAAATTAGTATTAGCAGTGCACCCAAGCGGAGCCTGGGTGGGTGGGAAATAATTAGGTTTAAGTACCTACCTACTAAACTTTAATTTTACTCCAAATAAAGGATAATTTCCCAGTGGAAAATAAACTGTTTCTAAAAACAAATTCATTTGAGATTCTAAAAATAACGATACTTCCATTTTTTTCTTGAAGGTAGTTTAATTTTTTCTTATTTTTGTATCTATCGTACGTAATTATCGTGTACCTACCAAAGTGTAAACAAATGTGTGACGTCAATATAACTAGGTTTTTACAAAGTCTTTTTCAAAGATTACCCCCTACATACAAACTTACAAATTTTACCTCTTTATAATATTGGTATCAATTTGGTATAGATTATTTGACTAGTTAGTCTTCAACAACGTTAAGGCATTTTGATAAAAACATCGAATCAGAATATTTGTCATCATTCCTATCGATAAGGTAGTCATGTAGCAAGCGCCTCCTGCATCGCATCGACCGAGTTCTCTGGAATGTTAATTCTAAACAAAGCATAAACTTTTGTTTGAAATGTTTACACAATAAAGTGATGCTGTACGGACCGACAAACAAAATTGAATCAACACTCAATAGGATGTAGTGAAAGTTTATCATCCTACATCGGATTGTACGTGTGATGGTGGTGTATTAAAATGATATAGAGCGCAATTACAATAATATTTATTTATAAAATCGTCAGTAGGTATTATAAGCTTAATTTTATGAGATCAAGACGAAAAACGAACAGACGGATTACGTAATGGTGGGGTACACAAAATATTAAAGGAGTTAAGTGCCTAGGCCTTTTGGGGATTAGGGTTTTAGAGATTTATGGACTGGGGCATAGGGAAATAATTGGGCCTCCGGTCACCTCCCACACGCTGAACCGTACACAAAAATTTGTTTTATTTTTAAAATGTGAAGTTACCGTAGCAGTAAAACCCTCCCCTAATCACACAATCGAACTTGTAATTCTGTCGCCGTGAAGGCCCATTGTCATCACATATTGTTTAATTTTAGGTAATAAGTCTGCTCGTAGGCCTGCTTACCGCATAAAACGATGATGATCTAAAAGGTGATGATAGTAAACAGAGCAAGAAAATTAAAAAAAAATCTGCATAGAATCTTCATTGTCGATATCTGTTTTGCTAGAATGTACTGAGGATGCAAGAGGAAGCTACCTGACAAATGGTGATATCGTTTTAAGTGGTTCGACAATTCACCTGAGACGATTCGGAAATCGAAATGTCAAGCGAATAACAAGGTAACCTACATTCTCTTTAAAGCTTCATGCATTTGTTTTGTTTTTAAAATAGTTGCAATGGTTCTGCTCTAACTAAATTGCTATTAATAATACTTTACGACTACAAAAAGCAATAAATAACACTATGATTATAAAATTTTACTAAAACCGCCCAATATTCAACGTGGAATTATGACAAAATTAGGCATAATATTCAAATCATTTTCTGAGTACCTACTGAACACATAATTATCACTAAATTACATAAATCTTTGATGTCATACAATCGATGCGTTAATAATAACTTTGGCAATTATTTTATTAAATTCAATAAAAGACTTTGAAATAAACGTTTATTGATAATTAAGTTAATTACAAATACAATAAAGTTCCAATCATTCGAATATTGTTAATGGAACACAGTACAATAATATCGTGGACTTAAAATAAGGGAAATAATGTAAATTACATTTGCGTTCGAGACAGTAATTTATCGGCACATCTACCCGAGATGACATCCGTTCAACTCAATTATTATTTCACTTTTTGTTGAATTGCGAGAATATTGAATTGAATACTTGCCATTGTGCGCTAGCTGCTTCGTTTGTTTTCAATAGCGGGAGTTATTTATATTGTTCCTTATTTAAATTTAAAAATAGAATTTATACAGAACGTGTTTTTATTTTCTCTAAGTCTAAAATGTAAAATGCACTGAATCAGTTCCAAGGTATGTTATGAGCGTTTTAATTTATCAAACCCCAAGAGAACGCCGGTTCGTGCTCCTATTGTGTCTCGAATTAACACGAATGAGAGGATATACTTATTTTTTTTTAATAGGTATTCCGTGACTCAGTTTTGATTGCACGCGGTGGCTGTACAACTTGTTGCCGCGCATCGTGTCGCGGGCTCTATTCCCGTACGGATTCAGGGTCTGGTTGTGATGTGTACTTATTTGAAATTGTATGTTTGTAAATGCACCTACCATAAATGAGAAAATCTTAGAGTAATTAAAAAAAAAATGCAGTTTGTGTGTAATGGCTATGGACGTCAGAAAATTAATAATCTCTAGACAACTCTGGGTAGCACCTAAGCGCTCTATATCATATCCATACCCGAAAGTAATCCGTTCCGTTCGGTATTTGTTGTAGCAATGAGCGTTACATCTCTGTTTCAGGAATGTTGCCTATAAATTTAATTGTGTGAGTTTTATCATTACACCACGACGTTTAATGATGAATGAACAAAGGATTTGGGTCGAACACCATAGTAATATATCATAGTAAAAACAAAACAGTGGCGTTGTAGATTATATTATTATGTTTTTCGGTAAAATTTATGGGTTAAAGTTAGCTTTATCTTCGTTTTTGGGCAAATGTCTGGTGCAGATGACATATGAATTCTTTTTTTCTCTTGTTTATTTGTTATTCTAAGTTTGTGTGTAACTACTTAAGTGAATGGGGGTTATGGTTGCGAATATACTCAGTAGTTTTGTGAGTTACTTCTCTATTAGTTTTTGTTTCAGTTCCAATACTCATAAGATCCATATTTGAATGTACATTAGGTTACATTCCACGTGTACCTACCTCAAGAGAGGCATTAGACCGTCATACCTGGTTTGTCAGTTGTCACCATTGATGAGGCCCACTAGGGCCTATATTCAGACGTGATTGCAAGAACAAACGCAATAATATAAGTATGGCGGCCCAGCTTGAAGCAGTAGAAGGAATGGCGTGGTTTTTAGTCAGTAAGAGTCTGCCTGTAGTTATTATTTTGACACGTAACAAAACCAAAAAAAATATGAATACAAAAACCAGCCGCGTTATATGTACTTTCTAAAATTATTTAGACAATACTGATATTATAACACAATACGGTGAAGGTAAACATGCATCGTGAGGAAACCAGGACTTATAATTTCTAAACATAAGTTAAGAAATCGCCAACCCGCATTAAGCAAGCGTGGTGATTAATGTTCAAACCTTTTCCGTGTGAGAATAGGCTCAGCAGTGGGCACTTAAAGGCTGATGATGATGATCATAATGAAAACAACCAAAATAAAAATTTTAAAACATACATAATACAATAATATAATGTATCAAGTATATAATGTATGTATGATTTACCTATACCTTGTCAGTAGAAAGTACATAGCAAAACTCCAATATTATTTTATCTTGTTACAGTTGGAAAAATAAAACATATTTTTTTACACCGATTGCCCGAATAGGTGTGTTTTGAGCGTTATGTTTTTTATCTTTGTACTGGCAACATACAATCAGACCTCTGTATTAAAATTACATGTAGGTAATACAGAAAGCAAATAACAAAAAAAACAGAAACAATTTTCCCGGAAAAAAAAATATCTTGCACTATAAATTTTATTTGAAAATGGTAAAATTGTTCGTATCAGAAAAAAATACAGGTAAAAAAATGAAAATACCCGTTCCCTCTTTAACAGAAAAATGGTTGAAAAATATTTCTCTATATTGTAGTTATTACAGACTGTAGACGGAAAATATAATTACAATAAAATTATCTCTTACCTCATTCTTGCAATTAATTGAGCGGAGATTCGCAAGAGTAGGAGTTGAAAGAGACTCGGGGGAAGGATGTATCTCAGTAAGGTGCTGGTAGGGGTCTTGATCGTACTTCCGGGATTGCTCTGATAGCCGTGGGAGGCCTCTCCTTCCCCAAGCAGCTCAACGTATATTGCCTCCGTGTCGCTACATGCTAGCGGCCCTTTCCGGGGGCCCATTAATTGAGTTTGCCAGTCACCCCCTGCCTGTTTATCCGTATGTATCAATATTGGTCAGGGGCAGGGGCCATAGTATTTCCATAGTTATCATATCCACCAGTCCATAGCAACCCATACCTATAACCCTATCAATTTTTACCACATTTCACAATAGTCCTGCATCAACCGGGGATTGTCCTTGGGTGTACTTTTATAGTGCATACAGGGATAATTGCCGGCTGATGTCCCATCACATTTAGATTAAAACTGTTCAACGGGCCTCTGCGAGTTGGCTTCGGCTCCTCGTACGCCTTCCAAAGGTCGGGGACCCTGTGGTGCCGTGAAAGGATAGAACAAATTATTATGATCATAGTTACCGATCAACCAGTAACTACCTTACGAGTTGTTAACAACTATAACAACTCTAACAACACCTCGGCCCTATAATCTTTCTATAAGAGATTTAAAATAATTTCGACTAACTGCGCTTACTTAACGGCCTACAAATGCGACATAGGTACAATGGGCAGTTATTTCATTCAATATAATTTTATTTCTATTAGGTAAACAAAATAAATCATTTGCATTTTTTATGTGATGCGGTGACAAACTGGCACACTTAATTACCTGATGGTAAGCAATTGGCACCACCCATGGATATACAAAACCAGAGGAGTGGCCAGTGCTTTGCTGGCCAATTGCTTATATGGGGTTTTGGGGAGGATTGGGGCGGGGAAGGATCGGGTAAGTCGCTTCACGCCGGTTTTTTGAAGTCGTGTTATCACTCCGGTTGAGCCGGTTCATTTTAGTATAATAAAATAACTAGGGCTGCAGAATACGATATCTCGACGCAGTTTCGAATTTAGAACGTAATTCAAATAATAACATTACGGAAAAAAAGTCAAACTAAAGTTTCAATTTTTTTTAAATATTGATATATCTATGTTATATGGTATCTGAATATACCAACAAAACACGTTTGGTCTTATATTCTTATTCGTTACCTATACTTACTTAGTCCGAGTCAAAATATTAACCTTTAGTACAATCCGAGGGCATTTTAGCCGGTCTTTTATACCGAACCTCGTTACGATAAAATATCGATATAATGAGCCCCTGCCGACAGGTTAACAAGCTCTTTCATCTGGCATCGCCCGTGAAATGCTGTCTTTTTAATTATATTGACAGGTGATGATGTTTTGTGATGTTAGTTTGAAAAAAACATATCCACCCTAGTAACTACACTCGATTACCGACTTTGTTAACTTAACTTAGAGTGTCTTTTATATTTTTTCTTAGAGATAAAGCTAAGGTATTAACACACACTGTTCATTATGGCATGTTTTCTCTTTTTATAGAATACCATACAATATTGTACAGACGTAGGGCTATCATTACATAATGGTGTATAAATATTTAGATGTTGCATGTTTATAGCTATTTCGTGCTTACAATTTGAATTTGATTTCTTAGTGTCCGTACTTTCGGCATTGTTTCCTACTCCCGCCAAAAATAACGGATAGAAATGTCAAGTGTTAAGACATGACGTTACAGGCTGTATACTCTAGTGCCATGAATTGGGCTGTAGACAAACCTGTTGTTTTTTTTATATAACAAAGACGTGGTATTGTTCGTTGTGATTTGTTTTATTACTGGTTTAAATTTTATCTAGTTTCGTTGATAGTATGGCTGTATCAGTGACAACTAGATACAGTGGAATGAAATAATATAACCGCCAACTACACGGTGTTCCAATTTCGAGTTCTTTATCGAATTCTGTCGATTGATGTTCTTGTGTATGTTTTAGTTTTTTTGTTATTTTTGTGCTAGTGAACTTGTAAGTAGGTGTTGAACATGATGTACTGGTAATAAAAATAAACCGTACTTTGGCAAAATGTCTGATTTTGGGACGGTTTTATTAAGCTAATCACCATAGTGACATGTCATATAGTACGAATTAATTTAAGACAAAATGGTTAACTAAATCTTATTAGATGTGATGATCACTTATAATCTAAATCCTAATATAAATCTACATTGACAGTTTCAAAGTCATTAGAATGTTGAAGATTATCAGTTTTTGCGTAACTCGCGAGATACTAAGTATTCGAAGTGGCCTCGCGAATGGCCCAAATTATTGACATCCATCGAGCATCCATTTGGCTTCAATCATAGCGTTCGTGCTAAATGGATATAGCGAATGTTAGCCCAATTTAAACTTTAATGCTTACACAAGTTTATATAAAATATGAAAGGCTTTTGTGAAAAGGTTTTAGGTCTATTTTAATTAACTTGTAATGCAAGCATGGTACGTTAATAATCGAATACATTATGGGATGAGTTGCTTGCAACTGTTTTTAACCTTTTGACCGCTATGGTCAGCTATAAATGACAAACGAAAAATACGCTTTTTTTGTCATAGCCGACCAGAACGTGTCATAATTAAGTAGGTATATTTGGTTTGTCGACTATGCATAGCCGACCGTAGCGTTCAAAGGGTTAAGTTTTTATCGGGAGTTCATACCTTTAAGTCAACGTTTTAATAATTATTGATATTTTTTTTCTATCTCAAATCATAGGTATAATGGATACAAATTCAAATATGTAGGTACTTTATTTTAATTGAAATCGGTGCCAGTAGTATTAATACACCAATTAGTACGATTCAAATTGAACTTTAACGTCCATATATGAAGAATAAAAATAAAACAGCAGTAATTTAGTGTTACTGGCAAAGTAATTGAAATAATAACTGATCCTGTGGGGTTAACGATCTCTTACTAATGGGGGGTCTGAGAGAAATTGACGGGAGTACGATAAGAACGCGTTTTAATAGCGGATGATCATTAACTGTACCGTGTAATGTAGCGGTTTAAACGAATCTTGTTATCCTTACGTCGTTCAGCCATCTTTTTGTGAAATTTAATTAATTTTGAGGTTCCAACTATACACAGCATGTCAAGGTATACGAAAATATAAAAGTTGTTTACGCTAACATCGACTTAACTGTTCAACGACATGGTTGAAAATCAGTTTTTTAAACTAGACTTAATGGTATAGCTTGATGTGCTGGCGTCTATCTACACCTGTGATATGTGTGATAAAGAAAATAAAAAATTTCAATTTTGATTGAAATTATGATGTCGGATTTTTTATTACCAACTTACCCTATGTTTTGCGTTAGTTTCTTTTTTCCATTCATATTTTAGGAATTTCTTATAAGTCGTTTTAAAAGGAACTCTTGAATGAAAATTTCTTCTTCCTAGCTAGATTCAATGAGATTGGTATTCAGGAGAAATCTTTATCTATTCAATATGAAGGAAAAGCTCGGTATAGGTACAATCAGGTTAGTGATAGCTTGAGGATCTAAATCATGTTTTTAAAATGAATTTTTAAATTGACTGGCTGGTTTCTGCTATGGTCGGGCAGCCAGTTGCTTATCTCTACTTCTATTGGTATACAAGCCAACGTTTAAACTAATCTTGAATTTAGCTCAATTTATTTACAAAAAAAAGATAGTTTCCCAGGATTCTGTGACTGTCATTTCTCCCGTCTCATAGAAAATCGGCGTGAAACAACCACATCCTTATGTTTCGCTGTGTGAGTGCGATTACCGGAGCCCTAATCCTTTCCATGCCCCCCTTAATCCCAAATCCCTTATCCCCAAAAGTTCACCAACGCGTATTCAGTTCCTCAAGTACTGCATATGTCTATGGTGGAGCCTTAAAATATGAAAAGAAACAAACATAAATATGGAACTTTCGAACGTTTGAGTTATTGATAATGGGATTTTTTATAAAACACACAAACTATAGAAAGATAAAGAATGGGTATTAGGACCGAAAATGGAGAACAAACTATCAAACAATAATCATACACAAAGCATTCGAAACAAGTGGGTCACAGTCACAATCTGTAATGGATGACTGGCGCGATAAAATTCCATTTCGACCGCATAGGTGTGGAATTAATGACCCCCATGTAGGTTGTGGTGTTATACAATAGGTATTGTCACCATGTAGATACTTTCGAGGCTTGTGAAGTTGGTTTTTTGTCCGTACGGTGATGGTAGAAGAGAAATACTTGAGTTATCAACTGCTTCGCTCGGGTACTTATCGTCGTAGCTGATTAAGGGACTGCACTTTTTGCAGAAACCCGCCATTAGAACTAGGCTGTTGGGTCCGAATCTAAGCCAACCAATCATAAGGGTCGAGGTTATATCCATATGTGTTGTACACATGGAGGAGGTCTTACATCTTACACTTATTAGTCTAGCAGTTGATTATCTGGCAAATTGATGATGATAATGATGAAGTTTCATTTATATCGACAGTCTCGAAAGCCTCATAGCCTTTTCCTACTAATAGTATATGGATGGATATTTAGGAAACAGAGAGTATAGGTCCCTAAGATTGGAAAAGGAGGATACTTCGACCAGGTGAGGTGTTAGCCTGGTGGGCTACTGCCCAACAGTTGTACTTTGGGATGATCTATCCGTATTTATTTGAGCGCAAATTTTCACTTCGCAGAAACGCCGTCTGTTGAACACTGTCGTTACTACGTGTGAGTGACAGAAAGATGAAAGATGGTTACTCATTTTTTTCAAAATTGATTGCGTAATACACAGACCTTTTTACGTGTCACGCGGGTGAAACCGCTGGTGAGAACTAGTGAAACGGATAATGTCTTAACAAACCTTTTTATAACCCTGAAACTAAACTAGTTAGAACACTTACAACGCTTAATATCAATATGAAAACTTGCCCTCATTTTAGGCTCGTAATGTTTTCAATTGAAGCTTGGGCTAAAGTTTCATTTGTCGATACAATAACGTTCCCGAAAGGCCCGAAACTTAGAAGTTTGTTAGACAAAGCTAAAACTTTGATATTAGGAGGTTCTTAGTAGGAAGGCGTGAGGTGATTGTAATGGATTCAATTATTATCAGCTGGGAACATGGCGTTAATGACAGCTGCTATCTAAGTACGTCGTTGTTTTTTTCAACCTTTTGTTGGATTAAAGAAGATTAGTAGTTTACTTGCATTTCTAGCACTAAGTACACTACTTTGGAACGAGCGAATAGCTTCACTAAGAGGACTGACCGACAGACTGACACTATATCTTCAAAACTTAGTTTGACGTTCAAAAGTGCCTCATCATCATCATCATCAACATCAGCCTATAAGTGCCCACTGCTGAGCAAAGGCCTCTTCTCACATTGAGCATTAATCACCACGCTTGCTCAATGCGGGTTTGCGATTTCAAACTTATAGTTAGAAATTATAAAGTGCCTGTAAGGGTATTTGGAATAAATGATTTTTGACTCTTTGTGTTTTGACTTTGACTAAGTACTATTGACTTATGTGTATGTGATGGGGCGAAACACCCGATGGTAAGCAATAAGTGTAGACCATGGACACTCGCAATTTGAGAGCTTTTTCGTAATAACTTAGGTATCACTTCCCACACGGGTCTGCGGTCGGCGAGTAAGGGCAGCTCGCCACCCGACCAGAACCAGGCCCGAGCGTACGGCGCGTAGCGTTCCGCGCGCGCCTCAAAGAGCCAATAGACCACCACAGACGGGGCCCTAAAGGGCTGATGTCCAGCCGGGGTTGCAGCGTAAGCGCAATGAGGCACCGCGACCTCGGCACAGAGCAGGAGAAGGAATAGGGGGTTTTTAGTCAGTAAGAGTATGACACTCCCTCCTGCCCGGCCCTGGGCGGGAGAAGTCATTAGATGATTTTCCCCTCACAAAAAAAGGTACTACTTCCCAGCCCTATTAAAAAAAAAATAACGGGGTGGTTTTAACTCAGTAACAGTCTCAAACTGCTTCTCGTCCCATCAAGGGCAGGAGACGTCATTTGATGATTGACGTCGTTGCCAGCCGGGGTTGCTGGTGTAAACGTTATAATATACCGCAGCCTTTTTGGGTGCAGGAGAAGGTGGTGGTGATTTTTAATAAGTAAGAGTATAACGCTCCATTTTGCCCTACCCGGAGCGAAAAAAGTCATTTGATGATTTTAACACCTCAAAAAAGGCCACCGTTTCGAGTATTTTACAAGTTACTAGCTACTCTCGCGCGGTTTCACCCGCTGCTCAGCTCCATTTGATCGTAGCGTGATGTTTTATAGCCTATAGCACTCAGGAACATTGTAGCTATCTATGAGTGAAAGAATTTTGGCAATCCGACCAGCGGCTCCAAAGATTACCTCCTCCATAGAACCTTACAAATTTTAGCTCTTTATAATATTAGTATAGATGATACTCACCTAAACTTTTTATATCCCGACGTAAAACAAAATCCTCTAGTATCGTCATTTATTTTGTTTTGTAAACAATCGATATCAAAATGAAATTGTAGTATTAATGGGCGCGGCGCGGGCGATCTGTAATTATAATTGAAGGGCTAACCATTTTATTGATTTTATTGTTTGTTGTCCAAACTTTGGTATTGGGAATTAATTATAGCATTCGTTATTTGTCTGTTTATTAAGATTAAGTAAATTTAAGTTTCTTGTTCATTGTAACTTGCCTGGATTCTTTGGTAAGTGCGTTCACGCAGTATGGGTTTCCATATAAAATTTCGAGTTGAAAATCTTGGAATGTACTGAACCAATTTTTATGAAACTTAGTGCCCACTAAAAACTGAATTGGTATATAAAATTAATAAGATATTATGAGATTTTTTTCAAAATAGTCTTTCACTAGTTTAGTCATAAAGTGGGAGGTAATTTTATGTTTCCATACAAACGGAATATCACGTTTTATTTAAGTTTTATGCTTTTATAATAACTATCGTGAGACATACTAAATTAACTAAAAATCGCGGGTTACTCATCTGTATATATTGAGAAAAGCTCTACTAGTTTCGAACCATAGAGGGGTTCTTCTTCATGAGCAGCTTGCGCGGACGCGGGGATGTAGGCTGCGCGATATCCCGCGATTTTTAGTAAATAAAGTCTTCTTAATTTAAATTTTGGACCTCGGTATTGAGCACCAGTGTCTGGGTGTGGCTATGACGTTCATATTAAATATACATAATTTATATTTGCCAATCAATAGGTATTGTTTCATCAAAATACATTTTGTAGTTTTTACGTGAAAAGTAACAAGATCCGCCTATAGTTACAAACTTATGACTTATAATATTAGTAGAATAAGTCTTCAGTTAATTGTCGTGATGGGTTCGAACCCTGGCAAGAAAGAATGTGAATTTTTCCGAGTTAGTAATTAGTCCGATGTACTTTCTAAAATTATTTAGATACCACTGATGATGTGTCAAACGGTGATGGAAAGCATCGTGAGGAAACCTAGATTAATAATTTCTGAATTGCCAATCCGCCTTGAGCACGTGTGGTGATTAATGCTCAAACATTCTCCGTGAGAGAAGAGACCTTTGCTCAGTAGTGGGCACTTATAGGCTGATGATGTGTGATGTGAAATATTCAGTTTTATTGGAATTAGTTCAGTAGTTTATTTAGTTGGGAACTTATTTTGTATGGAAACCCATGTCATGTCAATGCTTTAAGTAAATTAAAGTTCCTTGTTCCTTGAGACTAGCCTGGATTCTTTGATATAAATCAATATTGTCTTCAACTTCTGTTTACCAGATTATTAAGTATTGAATGTTTAGCTTCAATCTCCAAGCAAGATAAAACTTTGTAAGTACTTAAGTATTTTGTTTTAATTTCAATCTAGAATTCAGTAAATTCATTTTATTTGTATTGGAAATTTGTTAATATTCAAAACGCGAATGTTTCGACGGATGGATGGAAGCATGTTTGTTACGCTTATACTTAAAAACTACTCTATTAATTTGTATGAAATTTGTTACAGAGATAGATTACAGTCTGCGAAAACACAAGGGGTACTTGTTATCTCTAAAAAGCGTGCTAAGCTGTTTACAACCTATTGGTACCGAAGTAAATAATATTATGCGATCTTCGTTAAAAAAAAACTTCTTGAAAGAAAACAACCAACGTGTATGTATATGGATATGCTTATTCATGCTAAAATGTTTATGTATTTCTAATCAAATTCCTATCAAGATTTGTATTTTTTCGTCTTTGTGTTTGAATTTGAAAGTACTACTCTGTCAAGAAAGTACCGGGAAAAAGTCAATAATACACAAAATGTTTGTTATTCATCTAAATTTATTTTATCACCTTCAAAGTATACTCTTTCAGAAACGATACACTTACGCCAACGAATAATCCAATCATCGAAACTTTTTTTAAACGCTGTTTCCGGAATTGAGTTCAGTGCTCGCCGCGAATTCTCCTTTATGTCTTCTAACGATTGAAAACGGGTGTCACGAAGGGGTAATTTGAGTGTGGGAAAAAGAAAGAAGTCGGCTGGAGCCATATCTGGTGAATATGGTGGCTGCTCGATGGTGTTTGTTGAGTGTTTGGACAAAAAATCGTTTACAATGATGGCCTTGTGCGAAGGCGCATTATCGTGATGCAAAATTCAAGAATTTGCTTTCCACATTTCTGGCCTTTTTCGTCGAATTTGTTCTTTTAAACGCCGCATAACGCTCAAATAATATTCTTTATTTACCGTTTGACCTTCGGGCAAGAATTCTGAGTGCACAACACCGCGATAGTCAAAGAAAACAGTAAACATGACTTTGACTTTTGATCGACTTTGACGTGGTTTTTTCGGTTTTGGTTCAGTTGGAAGGCGCTATTCCGAAGCTTGTTGACTAGTTTGCATGTCAAACTCGTAAACCCACGTCTCGTCACCAGTAACAATGCGTTTCATGAATGTTGGGTCGGTATTGACTCCTTCTAGCATGTCCTCAGCGACTTTCATGCGATTTAGTTTTTGAAGAAAATTCAGGTCTTTTGGGACTAGCCGAGCGGCAACACGTTTCATACCCAAATTATTTGTTAAAATGGTACGGATCGACTCGTGAGATACAGAAAGTTCAGCGGCCATCTCTCTCAAACTTGAATGAGGATTTTCAGTCACTATTTCCTTCACTTTTGCGATGTTAACTTCAGTTGCAGACGTTGATGGCCTACCAGAACGAGGCAAATCTTCCATCACATCTCGACCGCTTTTGAACGCTTTGTACCACTCATAAGCACGTGTTTTTGATAAAGTCGATTCACCGTAAGCCTTCTGTAACATTTTGAGTGCCTCCGAACACGAAATTTCATTGGCGATGCAAAATTTAAGACAAACTCTTTGTTCGATGTTTTTGTCCAATATGAAATTCGCAATACACACTAGATATTATAAAACTAAAACCAGCACTGTTTTTAATATAAATAACAGATGCAACTCAAATTCCGCGCCAAAATGGAAAACAGTTATGCCAATCTAACAACAACAAAAAAAATTAAAATTCGAATTTGGAACCATAAAAAAACATTCATTCTCGATACTTTGTTGACTGAATGTATATTGCATTTTATATGGAATATTTAACTCGTAAAACTTAATTACAACGTTGCCAGCTTATAAACAAAAGACACGTCAATGACGTCACACCCAAAATGACAAGGAAAGATACATATCGCATCTCTTTTTAAATACATCAATTTTTATTCTACCACGTTGCCAGCACAAAAACAATTGACACGTCAATGACGTCAGACCCGAAATGACAAGGACAGAATCATAATAGTATTGTTTTCTCGTTCGAAATCCGAACTACACTAGCAATACTGAAAAATTAAAACAATTGACATGCCAATGACGTCAGACTCGAAACGAAAAGGACAGAAACATAATCGTATTGCTTTCCCATTCTAAATCCATACTACACTAACAATACTGAAAAAATAAACAATACGGTAGTTTCCAACTAGTCAAATTCAATACTTTTAACCAAATGTCAAAAACGATACTTTTCTATGAAATTTGTATGAAAAACTGAGGTATGACGTCATAGTATTTTTGCGTCAAATAGCTTACTTATTTCTTAATAATTAGCTACAAAATATCTAAAACTTAGTGTATCGATCGATCGATGAATAAAAGTATAGTTATTTTTCAATATTTAATTGTATTGAAACGTCGAATTAATTTATTTTTGACCTAGGAAACTACTCAATTGACCCGTTGATGACGTCAGACTCGAAATGACGAGGACAGAAACATTATTGTATTGCTTTCTCATTCTAAAAGCGTACTATAAAAAAACATAAAAACAAATGACACGTCAATGACGTCAGACCCAAAATGAAAAGGTCAGAAACATTATTGTTATTGTATTGCTTTCTCATTCTAAATCTGTAAGTACTATACTAGTTTACATGTAAAAAATAGAATTTGAGGGGTGAATAGATATATAGAATTCCTAGTATCTATTCACCCCTCGAATTCTATTCACCCCGTTTTACCGATACTGAAGAATTAAAACAATTGGCATGCTAAAGACGACCCGAAATGACAAGGACAAAACCATAACATATATCATCATATATATCTTTCGAAATTTAAACCTTGTTTTTCAAACAATTCATCGCGTATAGCGTCCTGTTCTCCTGGTGAATATTAATGTAACATAGACGTTAGAACAATATTTTTATAGGCATACGAGCAGATTAATCATGATACCTGACTGTAAGCAATCGGTGCCACTCGTGTACATAGCACTGGAAAAGTTAAAAGTGCGTTGTCGACCATGTGGGGGTTTTGAATATTGGAAATAGGACCTCCACTCCGGTCACTTAATTCCTTAAATTAAGCATTGTTTCACCCTAATTTTCTGTGAAGGTAACCAAAGCATCGCTTCCCTATGCTAAAACACAGTTAGAAAATAATATATGTTAGTAGGTATATGACATCTCCCTTTGCAAGCTATGTCTGTTTCATAATGATTACGTATCTGTCCTTTGTCGGAAGAAAACTCACTATACAGATGTTTGAATTGGTTATTGAGGAAGCAAGCTAGTATATCTATGAGTTCTATGATAATATACTGTGTAATGTGCTGCTTAATAATATTTTTTATTATTTCAGGTTTGGTTCAGTGGCTCGGCAACTGACTGCCCGGAACAACAATTTGTAGATCACACAAAGAGTGTGGATGTGATGTGTATGAGAAAAAAACCTAGTCTTGAGAAAATCTTAATTTGGTGAACGGTTTAAAAACATACGATTACAAAGAATGTAATAGCGTTTTATGAAAAATTTGAAGCAATATTAAAGATTTTTCTCTACCTATGTACTTCTTTTGAAACGTCAAAAACGATATTTTCTATTTCGCATGAAATAACGAGTTGTGAACGTCAAAACTTTTTTCACGAAATTCAATTAAACATCATTAAGTGGTATTAAAATGTTATTATTCGCTGTTTTGTAAAAAAATACAATTATGTTTTTAAGAGGATATCTACTATATTAATGCTCTAAAGATAGATTGTGTATTGATAGGAACAAACTCCTACTAAGCGAGAGCGCCTATTCCTTTTTAAGGCACGCGCCCCCTTACCTTGTCAGATGAAAAAAACAGTTTCGCGCGCTTTGTACCTACTGTAAAGCCGATTTCTTTAATTATATGATTGTTCATTTATATCATTGTGTTTTCATGTTAAAAGTATGGATTATTCCAAACTATTCTTATTATTTCTATGTCGGAAATTAATATCTACCTTTCTATTTTATTATTTTTATTCACAATAATGTAAAACGGGCGCCGCGCCGGCCCGGAACAGAAGAAGGAACGGATTGGTTTTTAGTCAGTAAAAGTATGACACTTTGTTTCACCCCACCCAGGCCCGGAGAAAATGGATGATTTTCAAACCTCAAAGAAAACTGCAGACGATCAATCAAAATGAGATTACCAAAGGCCCAATTTTTTCCCTCCAAAACCCTCCGTTATTGCGCGGGCTGGTTGATTATCATCAGGTAGTCTGTCTGCTCGTTTGCCGGCAAATTATGTAAAGTAAACACTGTCATCATCATTCATAATCCACAAGATGGTAAGTGCTGAACCTGTTTCCAAATAGGTGCAGTCAGAAATGAAAATCATTCAGCGACAGACTCAAAAGCAGTGGTGCAAAAGAAACTTGATGGATGTTAAAACCAATTGAAGCTGATGGCAGTGATATATTTGGTACTGCAGTAACAGTGAATGAAACTTGAAGCCAGTTTGGGACACGTGCCAGGTACCCTCATAAAAGGAAGACCTATGGTGAGGAATGGGTACACATGGTTTATAATATGTTGATAGGACAATTAAAATTATCAATGAGACTTATTTTTTTATGGAATAGGAGACAAACAAGTAAAAGACATATCCTGATAGTATCACAGATCAGAGACATCCGCAGCACCAGTCACAGGCGCGTTGCCGGCCTTTTAAGAAGGAGTACGCTTGTTTCTTGAAGGTCCTGAGGTTAGGTATTTATTTGTTCACACCATATCAAGGAGTATGGTTTCAAAAAAACTTAAACCGACTTTTTTCTGTTTCCTTCATCTTAGTAGTTTGTCAACATTTAATGATGAATTCATTTGTTTTTAATTCATAATATCTATTAGCTGAGTACCTTGTAATTGCGTTTAATATATCAATGTAAATACCGATCATTTTTCTTAACGGATCATAATCAAATAATGATCTACAAACATCCCGTTATACATACATAATTTGGCCAACAATTACACACGGAATAATTATTTGATGGTTGAAATGAAGTGTGATGACCACACTACACACAACTCACAAAAGAGAAGACACAGATAGGAACAGGCGGAGCGCGTGAGAGAGCACTGGCGTGAAACAATCACAGCGTTGGGTTCCGCTGAGAGTTAGAAAAAATATTGACGATGGTTCGGTACCGACCGATAATGGAAGAATTAGCCGATTTGAATACTCTTGTCGCGGACTAATCTTGGGTGCATTTGCGTAGTGCATACAGGGATAGTGGTCGGTTTGTGTGCCATTTCGTTTAAAATGAAGTTGTTTGAATGCGCAGTTGACTTCGGCCCCTCGTACGCATCCCAAATGACTTGGACTTATGATTGGTGAAGACATACTTACATAATCATTTTTTTTTAATATTATGTAAGTATGTCTTCACACTAGAATTTTCTCCTGTGTCGTGGGTACGGTTACAAACATACAATTTCTCATAAACATGACACCCAGACCCGGAACAACAATTTGTGGATCACACATAGAGTTGTTCCGTGCGGGAATCGAACCCGCGACACGTTGCACGGCGGTCAGTTGCTCAGCCACCGCACCAACCGTGCAGTCAATCATTATAAAAAATTATTACTACAACACATTCAATACACTTTAATGAGATTACTAAATTGTGTCGTCATTTTTTGCGTCTAATACTTAAGAGAAATTACTTAAAATAAGCTACAAAAATACTAAAGCTAAGTTGAAAATTCAATCAATCAATGGGAATCGTTATTTTAAGACACTTTAATACTTACATTTATTTATGGAACTAATTTATTTTTGTCTATGACATCCATTGTACCAATTGTTACTGTCTGTCACGAAAAATTTTTATGACATAAAATGTTTATTTTTAAGCTATCTATGGTGCTATTAATACAAATAAAATAAAACCTCGTCCTTCATATCAAGCAATAAAAACAAATAATTCGAACACTGCGATATTTATTGATCACACAAGTTTCATCGTAAAATTTGTCAATATTTATTTCAATCGTACAATATGTAATTTCGGCTACTCACTACTTAAAAAACATAAAGGCTAAAGCACATCAACTTAGGACTTTATTTGCTAAATCATAAAGTTCATAATCTATCTGACCCGCTGGCTGTACATGTGTAATAACACATATATTTGAACTAAATGAAGAAATAATCATACTGTTCATTTTCAAACAATATTTTTTTTTGCTTACCGTTAAGATGGGAATTACTTTACATATGATTTTTAACCTTATTTCAAACAAGACAAGGTTGATAATTCAATATCATATAAAATGCCTAATTACATATTAGTATGGCAATCACGGTGTATTTTATTTGATATTTGAAAATCAACAATATATTATACGTATTTGATCGTGTGTAATAGGGAATTCTGTTTGTATGAAATTTTGTTGAGAATTCAATTTAAAAATAGATTTTCTTTTTACTTGCAATAAACTAGTGCTTGACTGCGATCCCACCTGATGGTAAGCAGTGATGCAATCGTTGATGGTAAGGCGCACTAGTTTATTAAGAGCCTATTCACTCTAGCCTTGAAGACACTTAAATTGTATTCGGACGGCAAATTGTTCCAATCCAGATACACATACAGTTTTAGTAATTCTTTACAGACATACAGATCTGAAAGGCAATACAATACGGTAGTTTCCAACTAGTCAAATTCAACACTTTTATCCCAACGTCAAAAACGACACTTTTCTTTGAAATTTGTATAAAAGAGTTATGACGTTAGAGTATTTTTGCGTCAAACAGCTTGCTTATTTCTAATTTAATAATTAGCAAAAAAAAGCTAAAACTGAGTATATCGATCGATCGATGAATAAAAGTCTTATAATTATTTTTCAATATGTATTTGTTAGGTTGGTAAACCTAGCGACGAATGTGCAATTTTCAATAGTATTGAAAAGTCGAATTAATTTATTTTTTACCTAGGAAACTACCCAATTCTCTTCGTTCCACCTAGGGCAGAAGAAGCCATTAGATGATTTCAATGAAGTATCCTTACAGATTATATAGAACAATTCCCTTCACTTCACGTAGCTGGAGGGTCCTACACTACGTTTGCCTAGACGCGATCTCCACTTCCGAACACGTCTACCCCAATGGTCATCGGTTCTTCGACAAGAGTGACCTGCCCACATCCACTTAAGCTTTCTAATCCGTATTATTCCAAATTCAAAGACATAATATGAAAGGAAAGAAATAAGAAATAGATGAGAAATGTGATATCTTGAGCATTCCAGATTCAAAAACTCAAATTATTTTAATACGGAATAGATTCTGACGTTCCTTTGCATCGATATCATAGAGTTACCGTATATATACCAACCTTATTTGCTATATTACGAAAGAGATTATGAGTACAGCGTTTTATTTTGCCGTATGAGTAAGGTTACCGAAGGCCCTCCAAATCCCTAATCCCCAAAAGGTCGGCAACGCACTCGTAAGTCCTCCGTTGTAGCGGGTGTCCATGGGCGGCGCTGATTGCTAACCTTCTGGGAATCCATTCATTCGCTTGCCGACCTATCACATAAAAAAAAAAACCATTTACGGGAGTAGACCCCGAAACCATTGCCCGACAGTTACACATACGACACTTGAGCAACGATGTTGTACATATACAAAACTCATTTAAGAAAATAAATAAAAAATCTTAACTGTGATTACTAAAAGCTATAACTTATCACGATGATAGCTACAAGATATTTTGTGAATGAAAATGTTTAAGTTAGAAAGTGGCAGATTTATATTTTGACCCGCCAGCATATTAAGCTACCCAGTACAAGAAGGTGCAATAGATTTTTAACTTTATTACGACACTTAAAAGTTTAAAGTTCTATTTGATTTTAGCGGGTACATTCATGTGCTGTGTATAATCCCTGAGGCTTATCCAGTTGTGCCATCGATCATAAACGAAATCTTAAATCAAGAATAGATTATAATGCTTCACACATCAAAAGCAACATGCATTCTCGACTTCCTTAGTACCAATAGTTCTCCAATCTTGGATGATTAAGTGGTTAGTGGCCATTCTTTATCACATACACATTGGCTCATAAACTGGTAAATTAACCAGTTTTTACGAGGCCCTACTAAATGGTATCAAACGATCTAATTGCTTTATTCTGCCCGACTACTCGATTACTGCATACAATGGCTCCCAGTTTTATTTTTCCCATTTTGTAATAAACCTTCATGCTAGCAACTTGCTGGGGTTTATACGTTCTTTTTTTTAATTGCTAGTTTGAAATAAACTACATACAGTTTTTTTTTATTCTATGTTGGCGCGAAATTTATTGGGGTCGCATTCTTTTTTTGAAATCACTCTGTTACTACAAAGAGCAAAATAATATCTATAGGTACTATGCAAAGTTGAATTGTGATTTTGAATTTAAACTTATAAAATAAATAATCAGGTTAAATTAGTGCCACAGTGATATTACTTTGCCTCTTATATTCATATTTATTTCGCTTGTTACTTTGTGTACCTAAAATTGAAATTTAGAAAAAGAAACAAAGAAAGCCAAAGCAGTGATAAACTGTTAAATAAATTATAAATAAGCCATATCGAATTCAGATGACAAATTAAATGTTATACATCTAAGAATAATTTCGAAACACCGAACCGTAACGCGGTAAACGTTTACAAGTAATAAAATAACTGATCCGAATGTTTTAGTAGTTCACATTCTCTGGCGAACTACATTTCTCCTCCTTTTACGACCTATTCAGTACGAGAGGCCATATTTCTTTTACTTCTACTTACTTTGAATACGATTTTCGTCCCTCATCATAGTTTTTATGTAACATATATTGCTACCGACTTTTATAGACTCACACTACCGAACAATTTATGGCTACTAGTAATGTCTGTAAAATATGTATTTTTTTTATAACTGCTACCAATGCTTACGTCTTAAAGTTTCATGTCATCAGAATCCAACATTTTTTTTTTTGAGGAAAGAGCGTTATTATATAACATCTCTCGCCCAGGGTATGGCGAGTGAGAGTGGCAAATTTTTTTTGGTAACCTCCCCCTCCCCTTTCGTTCTATTGCTAAAGGCCTTGGAATATTATGACGATCATTGATCCGTAATCCCGGCTAGAACAAAGTGACTACAAGAATAAATGGGTAGATCGATAAAATTACTGCATCTAACAAGAATGAACCTATAATAAATAGGGTTACCAAACCAATATATATATAGGGTTAAAAATAATAAGCCTAGAATGGATTCTAGTTTTATTATTTTTTATAGAAATAATTAGAAAAAACCTTCTTTTAACCGGACCTGGGAAAAACAAAACTTGACCAGATACTACTATGAACCTAAGCCTGTTTGACCGAAAATAAAACCAGGTTATCGGAAATGATTATCTATTAACATTAAAGTTCAAGTAAATTTAATATAAGTAAGCAGAAACCGGTCCGTAATTACTGCATGAGCTGAAAAGTTGAGACGGAACGCAATTGACTTAGTGAAGGCACAAACTAAGCCACTTTTGTCGCTTGTCGGCGCGACTTGTGACACTTTAGCAGTTTGCATTTCTATTAAATCTTTACTATTAAAAGAAAACTTTCGTCTGGATTCATGTCTAAATAAGGGATCTCTGTTTCCCAGAAATAATATTGTTATAGTGATAGTTTTATGTGAAATTAATATTCGCGTTTATAGGATCATTTTGGGTAATTTTTGGTTATATTTGTAGATCCGTTTTTAATGATAAGGACTTAGTCTTAGTCAAAATTACTTTTGAACGACAAAGATAAAAAGTGACAGTCTGTCGGTCAGTCCTCTAAGTAAAGCTATTTGCTTGTTTTAAAGTGTAGATTCCAATGGAAAAGAATGAATAATAAGTCAGTTTCACATACTGATTCTTTGTTACGTTATTAACTTAGTTCGATTATGTCAGTAAAGTAACGAAAAAAAAAAATAACCTTAAGGACAATAGACAGTCCTAAGCTGACAACTCCTAAGCTGGCCAGTCCCAGTTGACAGCGACGGTTTACGAACATAACACGTACACCGCACAAACCAAACATAGGTATTACAGCAAATTGAGCGATTCAGTGTCCGCGCCACCGCCATTGAAACGTTTGAGTGAGCATGACAACTCCAAGCTGACATAAGTACCTAGATTCTATATTTAGGTACTAATAATAATAATAATGATATAAAGTTCCTTTCTGGTGCTTAAAAAACAAAAGAGACTAAACTTGTATTGAAGCTTCCATCCAGTCGAGCGGTTGAACAACGTTGGTGATTTGTAGAGCAACTATTTAGTTGCTTTGTGTACACTGTACTCGAACACTAACAGCCACAGCAATTGTAAAAAAAAACAATCAAAGTTACATTTGTGTTGTCTATTATAAGCCTTATGATCTTCACATAAAATTACAGTCATTATTCGTATGAGCTACATTTGTTAATGATTTTTATGATTAAGCAAAAAATTATTTGGGTTGAATGACGGCAGCTTTATGATCATTGAATATGCCTTAAACTTTTATTTAGTACTTCAAGAATGCACATTATCTTATCATTTAAAATATTTTTTGTATAGCAACTTGACTACCCATAATTCTTAATCTTTAAGCGAATGCTAAAATAATAAGGACTACCATTATTTATGAACACCGAATACAAATTCGAAATTATGCTAAATAATTATAAACAGGTATTATGTTATATTAAATAAAAAAAAAACTTTAATATGTTTATTATCTGTGATATTAAATTTTGAATTAGTCAGTTTATCAATAGAGGAAGGCTGTATATAAAACATCACGATACGATTTGTAGAAGTCGAGCAGCGATAATAGTGTCATTGATAATGCTCTCATATAAGTCACCTTTATCCTCAGTATAGGTACAGACAATATTAAACTAAGCTTTATTGCTAGTAAAACAATATACATATATACAACTTGTTTTCATAATAAACTTCGCACGAGTGGCGCCACAAGCGCTTTTAGGCACCTTGCCACCTATTCAAGACGGTGTCAGATTAAATACGAACTTCTAAATCTAATACCAAGATTTAGGATTAGTCATGTAGTCAATCATAAATCTTCATATAAAATTCATTAGCATCACTAAGTCTAGTTTTCTTGAAAAGCATGTTCATTAATAAATAAGTACGAACAAAATGTTTTACTAAGTTGATAAAACATTTTTGCCAATGTAAATTAAGCTGGCTATAAGTTGTGGGATGAATAAATTCTGTTTACAAATACGACCGATATTATATTGCTCGTTTCAAATTTACGGTGTTGCCAGTAAAGTGAGGGTTCTAGTAAATTGTATTGTTAATGTTTTTAGTCTCGCGCTCGGCAACTTGTGGGCTTGGATTGGGTGACTTGTCAGTTTAACGAAGCCGTTAACTACGCATACTGCAGTACTAACTAAGTAGGAAACGATTTTTATTTTTAGGTGTCAAAAAAAAAAAAAATATTGCGCGCAATGTTAAGCAAAAAAGTTTTGTAATACCTAATAGTTAGAATTCGATAGTGCCAAAAAAAATATTTAAAAATGCATCTTTGACCTTCAATATCTCGAGAACACGTGGAGTCCCAGCTATGGTTTTAAAGAAAAAAAATGATCCAAATAATGAGAAGAATACGTGGCTTTCGGCTTCGTTAAGTGTCTTTTTACACCCTGTATAAGGAGGATGTTTCTATGTGAAAATTCAAATGCCGAGTATAAAGTGTTAATATCAATTTGTATGTCAACTGCCAAAGTTTGCTGATTGATTACTAAGCTCAATAATTATAGTTTTATTAAAGTAACACGTGACAACATAATCAATAAGGATGATGACGATACGACATAATCCGTCCGTTCGATAGATAATAAAAGAATATGAGACTGGTAATTTTTATTCTATCGCATAAGAACACAATGCCAACATAAAAAGAAGGTCATAATGACTCACTCATTCAAGATATCACACATCATCAGCCTTCTGCTGAGCAAAGGCCTCTTCTCACACGAAGAAGGTTTGAGCATCAATCACCACGCTTGCTTAAGGCGGATTGGCGATTTCAAACCTATAATTTTATTAGAAATTATAATTACATTTCAGGATTATTATAATTTCATCGTCAGGATCCCAGGATTCCTGACGATGTTTTCCAAAATTTGTATATTTTCCATAATTTTCCATATTTTTTGGAAATGGTGAACATTTAAATAATAATAGAAAATATAAATAACTCGAAAAAGACACAATGGTCAATACTTACCAGGTTTTGAAGCCGCATCATCGTGCAAGAGAAGCGGGCGCCTTAACCTCCGGGCTACCAAGATTTCACCCAATATCTATATATTATGAAAAGTATTTGTTTCCAGCACAAAAGAAAACATGTCTAATTTTTGGATTAATCTATTTAAGACGGACAGCGATAAAACAAAACATAATAGTGGATATTTTCTATCACCCAATCTATACCTTTTTTGTAATTTTAAGAAAGAGTACTTAGTTCTTAAAATTACAAAAAAAGGTATGTTTTCTTTGTGAAGGCAAAATCATCAAATGACTTCTCCCGCCCAGGGCCGGGCGAGAGGGAGTGTCAGACTCTTACTGACTAAAAACCCCCCCGTTCCTTCTCCTGCTCTGGGCCGAGGTCGCGGTGCCTCATTGTGCTTACCCCACAACCCCGGTTGAACATCAGCCCTATAGGGCCCCGTTTGTGATGGTTTATTGACTCTTTAAGGCGCGCGCGGAACGCTACGCGCCGTACGCTCGGGCCTGGTTCCTCGCCGACCGCAGACCCGTGCCTACGGTGGCCGGAGATCGTCTCTCGAAAAAAAAAGGTATGCTGCAATACACTTCAGCCTACCTTACAAAAACAAACATTGTGTCACGGTTACGAAGTCAAGAAAATTGCCAGAAGCGTTGATAGAAAGCATCCACTCTATACCCATATTCGGTTGTCTAAACATCATCCTATTGGTAAGTAAACATTTGACAGCGACAGTGACATGACCTTACTCGTCGGTGGCGCCACCTAGACTGCGCAAAAACGATAGCTTTCATTGTATGTCATTCCCATAAGCCCCGGAGGTTTAAAAGCCGCATGTATACTGTCATCCACCGATGTCCCATCGATGACAGGGGTCCATATTAATTGGCCACATGGGGCTCACCTGTTTACTTGACCAATCCCCTTTTTATTTGTTAGGAACATATTTTTATTTTTAAATGATTCTCTTCCGAGTTTATACAGGTTTTGTTGTCTGTTTGGATTTGAGAAAGAATTTTTTGGTGGTTTTAAAGATCAAATATCGAGTTGGTAGAAGCCAATTTGATATTTACTTAAATTTATTGCTAGGTAGTGGATGATTATAATTATTTTGACTTTAATATATATAAACTAAAATATTAGGTATGAGTAAAAAAGGTAAATATCTCAAAATGTTGAAAAGATATCTTGTTTATTAAAGCATTTATAACATGAAAAAACGTTACAAATCAATAAAATATAGGTAACCTTATATTAGAATTTCAACCGATTCAATTAAAATACAGTACAAAAAACAAGCATTTAAAGCGACAGATACACAGACAGCAAAACCGTAACAGCTATTAACACATTCGAATACGGAATCCCTAAAAAATAAAAATAAAAATGAAAACAACAAAAAAATATTTGAGTCACAATATGAACACACCTGTTTGCTACTTTCGCCCTTTTGTCGAACATGAAAAGGGTCATTTCGTAATGTAGCTATCTCTCAACGGCCATTACCGTGTCTTGTTTACCTGTATTTCTTGTTTACGAGTTACAAGCAGTGAAATGTAAACGTGCACGTAGAATGTGGCACACATTTTGATCTAAAAGTGTAGTCGTTTGAGAAATATTTGGATATATTTAGGTTATTATAGGCTTCGGGAAATTGCTCTTTCTCTCTTTATGTACTGTTCTGTAAACTGATAATGAGTGCTAACATGTGCATGCTGTTACCGAAGTGAAGTTACTGCGTAATTTTCTTTGATAAATGATCTTTACTTCTGTACTAAAAGAAACATTAGGGTTACATCATCAGTTGGCATACCCAGTTATTATAATTTTATTATCTACGTTGAAGTAAACATAATTATGTGTAAACAGATGTTTTACATCATTACAAAGGTTTTAAATTAGGTAACATATAGAAAACTTGGTCGGTTCTCCTCGTCAAACCGCTAAGGCTGAAGACAAAAGTCTTCAACGAGTGCGTTCTTCCAGTGATGACACGGAGATTCTTCCGAGATATGGCCACTGACAATACGACTGATCCACCACTTTGAAGTTGTACAGCAAGCTACGGAGAGGAATATGCTCGGAGTCTCTTTGATGGATCGTATGCAAAACAAATTGATCTGAGAGAGAACTAAAGATTTTGACATACTATCTACTATACTATATAGCCCAAAGGATTAGCAAACTGAAGTGGCAGGGGTTAGATACATTTGTCGGAGAACCGATAACTGATGATTGGGGTTAAGAAGTGTTCCGATATGGAGAGAGCGTCTGGGCAAACGTAGTGTAGGGCGCCCTCCAGCTAGGTGGACCGACGATATCCGTAATTTGACGGTCAGTGTTTAGATGAAAAGAGCTGAACATTATGCGCTGAGGCGTATAATTGGAGAAGTCTGTGGCCAGAAATGGTTACAAAAGTGAAAAACTTGCACTTCTTATTTTTATTTTTTTCACCTTTTGATATGCGTTTAATTCAATTTGACTAAGAACACACAAAGCCAAACTACATACACTTTATAAAAAATTGTTACTCACCATCTGTAAACATTTTACATTATACCATTGCCAAAAATACGAATAAAATCTTCCAACTACGTCTGGTAACCAATGAAGCCGTGTTTGGTACATATATTCTGGACATTTCGATGGTAGTTACCTATTTGAGACATAGTAGCGAGTAGAAACGCACCTGCGACTATCATTAATATTGCAGAGCACTCTTTATGAGTGGCTTCTTGTAATGTGCTTTCTTATAGCCAGAGGGCACTTGATAGATTGTTTTTCAATTTTAATCTTAGAGTTGTAGAATGTTGCAATATTTTTATGTAGAAACTAGATTCTGCTCGAGTCTTTGCCCGCGTTATCTGGGTGAAAATTAGTCCATTTGTTAATCCAAGCAACAATCTATTTCTGGGCCATTTTGCACCACAATGCATTCAGTAGTTTCTACGTTAAACAGCAACAAATTTCCGTCAATCCATACTTACACATCTTCGCGTTTATAACATTAGTGAGGTCTATAAATCTGTGTGGGAAAACTTTGTTTCGGCTCGATCCAAGTCGTGCCAAGGCGTCATATAAAATGCGGCGTGAATCAATGCATGTATTGTGTTGTGTGAGAGGAGTTGCTGAAGGCCCAATCTTGGCCCTCCGCCATTCCCAATTTCAATCCGGGGATCTAATAACGTAAAAAAATCCTACAACTTTTACTACAATGATTAAACCATTAAATTCCAACGTAAAATAACTTCATTTTAGGTTTAAATTTCTGTAAAGAGCCTGAAAAAAATCAAGCCGGTTTACCGCAATATACTGTTATTTCTTTAGGCCTTTTAAGAAAATGTTTTATAAAATTTGAGGTTGTAGAAAAATAGGTCCGTAATGAGGTGACCTTCAGTTTACGGATTTCAAAGTAAGGTACGAACCTGGGGGTCTACTCTTATTCTACGAAAAACGAACTTTCGATCGAAACTTCGCGTGTTTCCTACCACAGTTTCAATTCTTTCCGAAATATCGTTCGAACGAAATTGTTTGACATTTAGAACCTACTCTAATCCTTATTAGCTCCGAACGAACTTTTGAATTTGACAGACAATTTTTCGGATTTTTACCTTCAAATTGACGAAACCAAAAGTGTTACCTTTTAATTTTCGTTTAGTGTGGATTTTGTATGAAAATTGTTTAAAATGGCTACAAGAATGCTCTAAATCGAAGCTCTTTTAGGTGAAGAACGTGTAGAGCGTAGAAGGAACCGGTGCCGCCAGGCAATCTACTTAATATACCTAAGTCAAATTCTCGACTTAGAGTTTGTAGGACAGTCGCCTATTATTTGAGGAGCTGTGAGAAACTAACTTTTAGAAAAGTTTTCAAACAAAAACTCATAAGTTGTATGTTATTGATATGATATGTTTGCATGTACTCCGATTATTCGGAACGTGTTAGTGGGTGGAAGGGGTAAAGAAACTGATCGCTGCGCTCGTCGCGGCACAAATATGTAAAAAAGGCAAGTAAATAAAAAAACACTTTTGAAAAAAATACTGATTTTTATATCATAACGTTCTGCACTTATTAAACACAAATTAAAAACTTATCATCATTTTAAATTAAATTTCAATTTTCTAATAGAACAGATAAACAACTTATTAGCATTTTATATAACATTAAAGCAATATCATTACTGTAACACATCCAAGTATATTAAGCTAACATAAATGAGTATTTACCAAATAATGCTCAAAATAAACATATCACACATTGTCATCCCAGTTACATACATTTGTAATTGAACATGAGTGTAATATGAATGACTTTGTTTTAATTCTATTACATTATATTATAAAAATATTAATTAACATTGCATACATTTTTATCAAATTCAACAACAGGTTTCTTTTCAAATGTAGATATTTAGCTTCGACTCGCTTTGTCATACAGTTTTCTTCCACCACTACACAATCAATATTAACGCACAGCCATGTTATATTATTCGCATTAGTTCTTTGTTCTTCCACATCCCTCACATCTTCTGCTAACACCAATTTTACATTTTAGCACAGTCTGAGGTTGGAAAATGATTGTGTGTTTATAACACTCAAAACCTGTTTTTATATAATGAATGATATCCATTTTTTATACAATTCAATATTACAATTCAATCAAATTCCTTTCTCCACATATATTTATTGTCTTTTATAGTATATTTTATTAACTCGTATATTGATAAAAATAAACAATCTGTTGACATTAATTTTTTGACACATGTCGTTCACGGTTCGAATACAGCCATTTTTGGTCGTCATACATAACAACCCTTTCTTGGCATGAAATAGTACTCTTTAAATTAGTCGGTTATAAATGTTTGTAAAAGAGTGTTTTATAAGGTAACGATGATCAATTACACGATAAATTACAATTCCGTCAAAAATATATATATTTTTATTTTCTGCGTGGAATATTATAAGTAATAGTTTTACAAACCACATGCATAATGTGAAATTTAAAGAAACAGCCAGAGAATTTGTAATTTTTACTTAAGTAAAAACCGTAATTTACCACAAATTACATTAAAAAGAACCTACACAATTCCATTCGTTCACAAAAATTATCTCTGGATCGAACTTCGTATGCGTGTCCGAAAATAAAACAGAGTAGGGTCGTCAACGTTCTTTCGTTCGAGTTTCGTTCGTCTGCGAAAGTTTCGTTTCGAAGAAAGAGAGTAGACCCCCTGTTTTGTTATCTAGCCTTTAATCCGTGGTTAGGCTGGAATAGTGCAAATTTTTTTTTGGTTCAAAATCCTTTACTTATGTCCTATGTTACGATATTACATATGACATTAAGTCTAGACTTCGTAATCTTGTTTGTTTTTATAAAAATGGCTAATGGACTAAGTCAAAATTTATACAAAAATATAAAAAAAGAAAAGATTTTTCAATGCTTTTTTTAAATAATACCCTCATTAACTTGTTTTACGATAAATCTAGCAATTTCATATTCGTGTTTTTGTAGCTGATATTTAAAATATAATTTTTAAACGCAATTTCGTACTATACTCGCAGAAAAGTGTCTACATTTATATATCGAATTTTACTAGTAGTTAAAAAAAAAATTGCTACTACTCATGCAAATGTAACTTAGCTTATTCAACTGTTTCATGTTTTTTGCAGTAGATATTATTAAAATCACTAAATAATAAAAAAATATTGCTACTACGATTTGATTATTATAAAAATATAATAAAAACTCAGATTTCACACATATATTTACACGTTATAGTTATCAAATCAATATTCATAGAGAATCGTCGACATTCGTGTAGATTGAAAAAACAAAAGCTGTAAATCAATTAATTGAGAATATTCATAGATAAATAACTAATTCTATCGTTATTTTAATTGCCTCTTATTAATATTCCATATAATCAAAATTTACTTCCCAAATTCAACTTCGAATGCTCGCTCTTCGCTCGGGTGGCCATAAATTCTCCGCCACAAAATACCAAAATATGAATATTATTATGCATGACTCCGTTGGCGTTGCCATGAAGCAAACTGATTTGTTATCCCATAAAAACGCCTTTACTTTGTGAGATGGGAAGTGGAATCAGCTGGGACAATCCACCCTTCGAACACTTTATGGTTACTTCCAAGAAATGCAAGTATTAGGAATAAGTGGCGATTTTGAAAACCGTGCAACGTATTCCCGATAAATACTCAAACGCTATTTATGTTCGACAAATGGACATTTTGATTTACGACAACCGTTTGGTTGCACTTAATAAATAACAGTTTATTTTGTTCGTATCGAGTTTGTATTGACTGGGGAACGGTATTCAAGTCTAACACGTACTGACCTAAGGTATTATGTATAGAGTAAGATGAAAATAGACCTCTATTATCGTATAATTTTACGGTTTCGGGGCTCAGAGGTTTTTCCTTATTAACGGTGGAGATACAATATTATAGTATATTTAGGTAAATAGGTTCCTTCGATTATCTCCGTTACAAATGAAACCTATAAGCATCTGCTTCATTTGGGTTTGTGCAATAAAAGTATCGTTAAAGTTAATTCAGTGCCGAATAGTTGGGATTGTGAATCAAGTTGATGGCGCTAACTGCTATGTTATAGACCGCGCTTGCCAAATTGTTTTGTCTTTGTAACTTTTCTGTAATTGTGTTAAGGAAAAGCTCTTAGTTTGTTTAATAATTAATGAAAACGAATAACTCTCGTAGGCATTTAATACCAGTCTCATGTTTGTGGTAAATTATATTATTCATTTATTGTCAAGTATGGTTCAGCCCTGCTTCTGCAGGAATGATCCAGATCCATACGAGTACGGATAACAGGTGTGAAACAATGTTGTCTTTCATCGTATAAGTGAGTTTACAAGAGTAACTGTCTCTTTCTTCCTCTTCCTCTTCCTAAATCACTGGTCTGAGAATCAATCTGGTGTTGCAGGTGTACATGGGCGGCGTGGATTGCTTACCATCAGATAATCTGTTTGCTCAATTTGGACCAAGTGTTAGTCGATCATTATCATTATGTTCTTTTTCTATATCACACCTTAGTATATAGTTTACTCACGTGGTATGTACGAAAAAACCTCTTGCTTTACAAAAGCTTATAAATACTAAGTTGCTTTCATTGATATACTTAAAAACTATTGTTTGTCACATTTTTTTTTCGGAAACTAATGTGTAATTTGGATATCATTTGCAATAGTAAGTACTATAAAACAATTGACAAAGTTATTTATATTCGAACCTATGTATGTTTATAATAAGACACTCTATCTTGAAGAACCTGTAAATGGGTCAAGAGGTACCGTCCATGTTTGTCGTCACAGCCGACTGCTCGCAGAGAATTTGACGCCGCACACTTTAAATAACTGCTGTTCACACGATTTGTTTTAAATGTCAGCCTTTTTTACATTTTTTTAGACATTAATGAGGTACAAGTAGTTTTTATTTTAATTAGTATTTATTTGGTTTGAAATTGTTCTTTTAAATTGGATGTAAGTATTATACGTATATGCACAGATTACGTAACCAAAAGTGAGTAATGCCAATGAAATCCTGTCATTATATTTAGATTGTGGTTTGAGTTATTTCGAAGGAGTCTTAATAAAAAGACCTACCTATTCCTTGTGTTGCAAACTGCAGATATTATTGTTTTTGGTTTTATTTATTTCAATTTTTATACCAGTTTAAAGAATTCATTATCCACCTTTCCACAAGTAATTTATCTGCTCATAAAATTATACAAATGAATACAAATCATACTTTACAATTGGGTATCTTTTTAAAACTTCACTTCTTCTTTTGAACAAAAGATTAGAATTCTCAAAGAAAACTTTTAACGGCAACTTAGTTAGACCTAGGTACTTCGTTATACGCCTAAGACCCGACCACTTTTTACGACAGTTTCCAGTTTCTTGGCAACACCAAAATCTCAGTTATTCAAACAGATTGTCTAGTTTTACTGTCTACAATCTCGCAAACTATTAATTACAAAGATTTCCTGTTAATTTTATCGCTGGTAGACAAATTTTATATTATAAATTATAACGAGTGGTTGAACTCTTCATTTTTTACGAATATAATAACTAATAATGGAAGTCGTTTTATTTCGAATTTTATTTTGATAACTATATCCGTTGGTATTTAAATAATGAAACATTTGAATGCAATAGATGTATAAAATGGGGGTTAAGGAATTCCATTACAAATATCGATGAACATTTTATTATTTAAAATTGGAGTTAGAATGTCCTCAACGATATTATTATTTAATCGAGTGGAACAGTGACTGCCCGCAGAATTTTTCTTTAAAAACTATCCTATATCCTTTCTCAAGCTCCAAACTATGTCTGTACCATATTCCACACAAATAGTTTAGGCGTGAAAAAAAACCAGACAGACAGAGTTACTTTCGCATTTATATTAATAATTTGGATAAACTATCGACAAAAACATCGATATTTTCACGTCACTTCTCATTTGTATTTCTGTAAACAATGTTGTGTTGTTACACAGCGAACTGTGAATAAATTCCTGAGCGAATATTTTTAGGCTTAAATAGCCTGCGTTCGCGCATTGAACGGGCATTGTAGTTGCGCCGGCGCATGAAGCGAACTTTTGTTCTTTCTCACTACACTGACAGTAACTACGTGTTTTACTATACTGTAAATATAATTACTGGTTTTCAACTGTTTTTGCATCGTTACTTGTATAATATATGCAGTAGTTACTACCCAGGTTAGAACTGTGTAAGACGTATTGGTAGGTTCTGGTGTTTGATTTTTTTTTATGGTATAATATGGATACCCGCAACACCAAAGGAGTTACGAGATCGTTGCCGGCCTTTTGGGGATGGGGGTTGCGGATATAAGGATTGGGAAGGGATAGGGGTAGGGGAGGGATTGGGCCTCCGGTAACCTCACTCACACGGCGAAACACAACGCTGAGGGTGGTTTCACGCCGGTATTCTGTGAGGCCGTGGTATCACTCCGGTCGAGCCGACCCATTCGTGCCGAAGCTTGGCTCTCCCACACTTTTCTTGGTAAAAAAAGATCAGTTAGTAGAAAAACTCATATAGAGTTTTTCTATCCTCATTAAAATTTCATTAACATCTGTCCTTATAAACTAATGCATTTGAGCCTTGGAGCCTTGGCATAGCAATATAAACAAATACATATAAGTTACGCATTCAAGAATGTAATGTTCTCGTACACTTAGCACACTTGGCCTAGGTCATAAAGATAAGGATTGCTCCGGAAAACTCATCGATTATGAATATAAAACTGATGATGTATTAGAAAACTAGGTATAGAGCCTAGAGCTTCTACTTTTCTTTGACGTTACCTACTTCATTAGAACACAAAAATGATACGCAAACATTAAAAAATATATTTGCTTCACGGTTTCCAGCCTCGCTCTAAAAGTGGAAAAAAAAAACCTTGATTAATTCCTAAATAGTTAATTAAGATTAATCGTGACCTAAATCCTGGTTCCTAATAAAAGTAATGGAAGGGTTTGTTCCCAAATAAAATAAACATTTCTCACATTACCGTAAGAATAACGTTCTCGACCTACTTACTTACTCGAAATTAATTAATTTGTGAAAGGTTATATATGTATGTGCGTCCCTCTATACATATAAGGATTTTGAATGTTAAATGTTTATATTTTCTTTTTTTAGCAGTCAGTGCCGCCTTTAAACACCCGAAACAACAGAAGAGTTACGAGAGCGTTGCCGACCTTTTGTAGATTAGGGATTTGGAGATTTAGGGAGTTTTAGGGAAAGAGACGGATTGGGTCTCCGGTAACCTTTACACGGCAAAACACAACGGTGTGGTGGTTTCGCGCTGGTATTCTGTGAGGCCGTGGTGTCACTCCGATCGAGCTGACTCATTCAGAAGCATGGCTCTCCTACAATACTATACATTTGGACTTTGTTTTTCTATCGAGCTGACCCATTTATTCCGAAGCATGGCTCTCATATACTATACATTTGGACTTCATATCAATTTTTTATTTTATAAATCAAATGACTTTTTTCAGCCAGGATGAGGCGAGAAGGAGTCACTCTGAGTGACTATAAAATCATCCCGTTCGTTCTCCTATTCCAAGTTGGGGCCGCAGTACCGGCTATCATGTCCCACCCACGGCGGCAGAAGACAGTCGATGATTTTCTACACTCAAAAAAGTATATTATTCGATACAGCACAAAGTTCAATAATATGTTGACACATGTTGAAAGTGAAAACTGTGTGTGTTATATGTATTTGTTACTTTAATTGACAGTTTGACCTTTTAATTAAAAACCGATGTTTTGAAAGAAACGCAGTAATGGTTAAACAATTAACGAAAACTGAAAGTGTACATTGCTCATATTTTTGCTAGGTATGTCATTGTAGTAAATATTATTGAGTGAGGCATGAAGGAAAAACCTTGGATTTTGCAGGTGTGGCCGGCGAGCAAGGGTCGCTTGCCGCGGGACCAGAACCAGACCCGATCGTACGGCGTGTCTCAAAGAAAACAATTAGGTACCGTGGCTTCGGCTTAAAGCAGGAGAAGGAAGGGGTTAAAAACCACCACAAGTCAGTGTGAGTCTGACACTCCCTCTCACCTCACCTTGGGCGAGATAATTAAGTCACATGATAATTTTTCTCAACATTATATTTGCTATTATTACATTCTATTGTTACCAAGTCATGTTCGGTAATAGGATATGAACAATGATGTTATAAGTAAAAAGGTGTAGATAGGTTACAAGCGCTCAGCAAGTGATACATTAACATGTGGCTAACTAGCCACACTTTTTCATATTTGTCTGTTTTTCACTCATGATTATTGAATCATGCCATCCCACTTTAACGTGTATCATACGATTTATTCATGTATGCATCAGAATGCCGTTTTTGAAAATCGAATGTTGTTTATGTAACCTATCTACCTATACAATTTAACTTATAATATCATTGGTTATGAAGAACCGGGTCTCCTAGCACAGGTATTTTCATATATTTAAAAGACCAGCCTTGCCTAAGATTGATTTTAAAATTTGGTGTCAATGAAATATAATGTTTGTTTTGTGGACAACAATATGTTATTATTATATATACGATCGAGGTAATAAAATCAAAGGTGAAACATTTATTTTACCTAAACAATAAACAGGCACTATTTGAAACGGCCAAAAACAGAACATTCCACCAGCCAGATTGAAATATATAAGAACGAGTAACAAATTCCATCGTAAAACAGTTCTTTAAAAAAAAAAAAAAATAAGAATCATACAATGCAAAGAATTTAATATCACTAAAATAGACCTACTTACAGTGAACAGCTTGTTCAGTTACCATAAGTAAGTAGTGGATACTTAAGACTAACTTCCAAGTTCGATTGCCACTTGTTTTTCCTAATTGATTTTTACACGACCGTGGGAACATTGACAGCTGCATTCTTTTGTCTTTTGTCACTAGAATACTCTTCATTTGATCTATTTCCATGGTCAATACAGCGTGTTTTAATAAAAATAAACCCCTTTTTTATTAATTTTAAGTGTGGGCGAGCCATATTTTTTGGTGCTGTTTTGTTGTCAGCAGGAGACTGTTTTGTTTTTATGGTACAGGTCGACAAACGAGCTGACGGATTACCTGATGGTAAGCAATCAGCGCCGCCAATAATTACGCGCTACACCAGCTTTTTAAGGATAAGGGTTTCGGATGTTTAACGATTGGCAAGGGATTGGGTGAGAGAGGGATTGGGACTCCAGTAACCTCACCCACATGGCGAAACACAACGCTGTGGTTGTTTCACACCGGTTTTTGTGAGGCCGTGGTATCGCTTTGGTCGAGCCGACCCATTCATGCCGAAGTTTGGCTCTGGAATTCAACTATGGATGCAAATTCACAACCCAGTTACCATTTGTAACTGCCATAATTTTGATACCTACATCGTTCTCTTTCTCTCTTTAACTACTACCAAAATAACCCGCTCAAGCAGTTCTTATCTACTTAAGATTACCATCTTGTAATATCTAGTATATTTCGAAACCCTTGACGTCATGAATTCAGGGTAAAAAGCACTCAATCAAAAGTGTGTTTTCTATCAAAACGTTTACGATACATTTTTGCGAACCCCAGGCAAAATTAAATAACCGCGAGGCGAATGTTATCATGCAATGTTATTGTAAAAGTTTACGCGTTTTCATTTTACCTCTTCTTTTAGGAGATTTCTTAACGCTGAGCAAACAATGATAGATATCCAGTCGGGCTTTACCCTTGTCAGCGGGGCGAGAGCCACTGCTTTTAATTCCCAGATACGTCCCTAAATAATCAAAATATGGCCCTTTAGGTCCTTTTCTGTATCCTTGTAAGCTAAATATAAATGCTTCACATACTCTTCTGTAGTTAAATTGTGTTGTTGAAAAATTCTAAAATTTTGCAGTGTACTTAAACATTATGGGGGAAATAAATTTTGAAAATATTTATTTTCTATAACTATTCTGCAGTTTAAAATGTAATTACAATAGCTTCAATATATTGGTTTTACAATGAACTTAATATTCGTATCGTATCGTATATTCTAGCTATTTTTAAGAAGTAAGTATCTCTACGCTATCTCTGAAAAAGTTTTATTGGTAAGTACTTGGTATTGATTGAAGGCATGTACAAAAATTATATATGGTTTTTTATGGGATAGGTCGGCCAGCGAGCAGACGGATTACCTGATGGCAAGCAACCAGAGACGCTCATGAATACTACACCAAAGGGGTCACGAGTGCGTCGCCGGCCTTTTGGGAATAAAGGTTTCGGATATTTAAAAACCTCACTCACACGTCGAAACACAACGCTGTTTGACGCCGATTTTTTATGAGGCCGTGGTATCACTCCGACCCATTCGCGCCAAAGCATTATTTTCCTACACTTATACAAAATCTTACCACAACTTTGATCGTAACATCTACTTCTTTAGGTTTCAACAAACCATCCTAGTGTAAAAAAATTTGGACCCTCTAAAGCCGGGCCCGGTCATTATGACCGATGATATTACAACAATAAAACAAACTTGAACCCATACAACGATGGTCCCTACACCCATTAGTTCCACATCGAAACTCGAACATGTAGAAACTTTATCACATCGTTAACTTCACTTATCTACAACTTTTGAGTAATTAGAATTAAATTAATTGATTAGCCTTATTTCGATAGTGATAAGGTTCAGAATGTAAAATGTTGTTCGGTCACTACGGAGCATTAAGTGCGTATGTCAGTTGCGTGTTTAAGGGGATAAGTGGACAGTGGCTTCCCGTTCGTGTATTAAATGTTAGTGTAAAGTCGAAAATTAGTTTTTTTTCTAGGAATATATAGAGTACTCCTCATTTATGATTTATGGCAAGTCTTCTGATATAGTTTCTATATGGACGTGTGGGTATGGGAGTAGGTAAACTGGCTGCAGATAAACACTTTACCTAATGGCATCTAAGCTATCAGAGCATGGAATTTAGTGGTTTTCAGTCAGTAAGAGTCTGGCACAACTTCTCGCCACATCCAGGACAAGAGAAAAGATTTCATGATTTTTCCGCACTCAAAAAAAACAAAAGCTGTTCAGTGGAATGTTCGGTGTTCGCTTCTGGACAAAACAATAGTTACTAGACCTATAACAAATGATAGCCATAAACATGTCATGAATGATTTAAAGCAAATATCTTGAAATGATATATCCTTATATATTGCAGTCTCAAGATATAAGGAGTACTTACCAAATAGTTGAGCTGAACTTCAAAAACTTTAAACAGAATATTGCACATGTAACGCGGTGACTGGGTCGGCTGCTTTCCAACGTTTTTCGGGTTGGATTCCTTCACGGAACAATTATTTTTGTGTTATCTTTAGATTGTTGTTTAGGGTCTGGATGTGGTGTGTATGTGAATTTGTTCACAGAAGAAAGTGCTAGTGTGAGGCGACGTTAATTAAAAAATAGTTACATCTATTTATACGAGGCTAGCGTCGCCAATATTTTCTTCTTGGAGCATAAACTCGTGTGACATACATAGAATAATTTTGGTCCTAAAACAGACCAAAAATCCAATAAAACTTACAAAACCTCGTTTCGAAAGTCGATTAGTTGAACTGCTGAATTATTGAATTATCACTATCATCATCATTATCAGCCTGTTTCTGTCCACTTCACTTTAAGTACCTTTCGAATTGCACGCCACTGAACTCGATGATCAGCTCTTCTATTTGGTATAGATCGCTTTTAAGTACCAAATCAAAATCTCATATATTCAATCCTAATTACTCAAACCACTTACAAGTTTATCATTCCATATCTTTAACGATAAGCTTCATAATGTCACAAATAAAGACAAAAAAATAAAGATATAAGACGCCATTACTGCCCAGTGAATCTACTCTCATTTCCCACACTTAAGAGCGTGAATACATGGCGCGGGATTTCATACAAACTTTATTTTCAACAAGAGAGGCTAACACAGAAAAGTACATGTAACAGAGCGGCAAAGGATCTACGTGCCACCCGATCACGATGTGTAGCCATTGTAGCCATGGCGATTCGCAACACCAAAGGAGAATGCATTTCTAAATGCATTGCTGGCCTTTTGGGGATTGGTAGGCTTTTAAAGACTGGGAATTTGGGGTTTGGGAATAGGTTTAAGGAAAGGTCTCCGGTAATTTAACGTTGCGTTTCACCTACGTGAAGCGGCCCTCGCTTAGCGCTGGATTTCCCAGCGCTGCAGTCGTTTTGACTATAATTTTCGTTTGTCGTGAATAAATGTATTTTCTTTTTAACGCAATAATGTGCCTGGCCTGGAGCAGGAGAAGGAACGGGGAAGTTTTTAGTCAGTGAAAGTCTGGCTCTCCCTTGCCCCATCCAAGGCGAAAGAAGTTTTTACCTACATTATTGTCCCCGCTTAAAAAGAAAGCACCCAGTAACAATAGAATTGGTTCAGCAGTATGTATGAATTTGGCCAGGCAGGTTTGTATGAAAACTCCCGCCGCATAAAAGTTCTTAATATCAATGTCAAACACACTTCCTGCTTCTTGAGTACGCGACACATTTGAGTTTCGTGACCACTTTATCCAAAATCCAGTAGCTAATAAAATTCTTAAACATTATCTTATCAGTTGGACATAAAGTTCAAATTCCGGAAAACTTGATTTTTACGGTAGGTGCACAAAGTTGTTGAAGAATTATTTTTTTATGGTATAGAACGGCAAACAGGCTGATTTATTACCTGATGATAGCCCAAATAGACACCTACAACACCATGTTGCCAGGGTTTTCGGATATTTAAGGATTGGGAAGGGATAGGCGGAGGGGAGAGATTGGGTGTCCTGTAACCTCACCCACCCGGCGAAACACAACGCTGTGGTTTCAAGTCGGTTTTCTATGAGGCCGTGGTATCACTCCGGTCGAGCCGACCCATTCGTGCCGAAGCTTGGCTCTTCCACACTTAGATTAGAAATGGGGAATGGGTGGCGGTGAATTAGTAATAATAACATAATATTTGTTGTGAACTTTGTAACTACCAACTAACGGGGAACTCTTTTTCGCGGATCCGTCTAAATTAGTGTCTGGGAACTGTTGGCCCCAATTGCGGGAATTTGATTAAATGATGTCGTTGTGGCCCGGTGGTTAAGGAGCCCGCTTCTCATGCATGAGGGTGGGGGTTCGAAACCTGGCAAGTACCAATGTGACTTTTTCTGAGTTATATGTACTGTCTATGATTATGTACATACGGACACCACTGACATACGGTGAAGGCAAACATCGTGAGGAAACCTGGACTTATAATTTCTAATTATAAGTTCGAAATCGCCAACCCCCATTGAGCAAGCGTGGTGATTAATGCTCTAACCTTATCTGTGTGAGAAGAGGCCTTTGCTCAGCAGTGGGCACTTATAGGCTGATGATGATGATGATGAACTGTTGGTCCGAATTAAACAATTATTTTTGTTTTAGATATTCCATTTATCAAGGACTATAAAACATCACACTATGATTAACAACAGCAGATCTTTAATCCTCTCTAATCTATCTACAAACTTACACTTTTATGGGTTTTTTTTTTTTTTTTTTTTTGTGAGGGGAAAATCATCAAATGACTTTTCCCGCCCAGGGCCGGGCAGGAGGGAGTGTCAGACTCTTACTGACTAAAAACCCCCCTGTTCCTTCTCCTGCTCTGTGCCGAGGTCGCGGTACCTCATTGCGCTTACCCCGCAACCCCGGCTGAACATCAGCCCTTTAGGGCCCCGTCTGTGGTGGTCTATTGGCTCTTTGAGGCGCGCGCGGAACGCTACGCGCCGTACGCTCGGGCCTGGTTCTGGTCGGGCGGCGAGCTGCCCTTACTCGCCGACCGCAGGCCCGTACTTACGGTGGCCGGAGATCGTCCCTCGATCCCCGACGCCCGTAGTGTCGCCAGTTGCGGCTGCTGGGGCGTGAGGAGGAGGATTGCTCCCTCACGCGGGCCGCCTCTCTCTTTGCGAGCATGACTGCTTCACAAAAGGAGGAGACGGCGTCCCAGTTCCTCTCACTCCGCACCATGGCCTCGACTAAGGCCGGGCGCGAGAGGTCGCCGCCGCCGATCACTTCCCTAAGGATACGGCGGTGCTCAGCCCAGGCAGGGCATACCGCTACCGTATGCTCCACCGTATCCTCTAGGTGGTCCTCACAATGACGACACTCGGGCGTTTCCTCCCGCTGAATCCGAAACAGGAACCTACCGAAGCTGCCGTGCCCGGTAAGCACCTGCGTCAGACGGAAGGTGAGGACGCCGTGGCGTCTCTTAAGCCACTCCTCAAAGAGGGGTCTTACCGCTGCTATGGTAGCGTGCCCGGCCCTCGGTTGCGACAGTCGTTGTTTCCACTCTGCCATGAGATCTCGCCGGAGCTCATTCCGCCACGCACTAATTTGGCGCGGCAGAGGATCTTCGCCCCGGCGACGCGCGTCTGCGCGCAAACTGTAGACGCGCGCGAGCGCCTTCGCTTCTAGATCCCACGGCGGTGATCCGGCAAGGAGGTTCGCCGCCTCCCCGGAGATCGTGCGATACCCGCGGATTACTCGAATAGCCATGACCCTCTGGGACGCGACCAGCGTACGAGCCGGCCGCCGCTTCAAGGCCGGCGCCCACACAGGGGCACCGTAGAGGGCCATGGATCGCACAATCCCCATATACAACCTCCGGCAGGAGGCGTTTGGCCCCCCGAGGTTGGGAAGGAGCCGCTTGAGCGCGGCCCCAGACCGTTCTAACTTAGGGGCCAAACGACGAAAATGCTCCGTGAAGTTCCATCGGCTGTCGAGGACGAGACCCAGGTACTTCATCGCCGACTCGACGCCGATGGTAACTCCTCCTGCCGTTATTTGGGACCCACCTGGAGGTGGCGCGCTCCGACGGCCATAGAAACACATGGCCTCGGACTTGTGGAGCGCCACCTCGAGTCCCAACTGCCGGATCCTTGCAACGACTGTCGCAACCGCTTGTGACATCAGGTCGGCCGCCGCCTGATGCGACCTCCCGTTCGCCAGCACCAGTGTGTCGTCAGCATAACAGACAATGCTGACGCCGCTCGGGAGGTCGGTGCGTAGAACCCAATCGTACCCGATATTCCACAGGAGAGGTCCCAGGACCGATCCCTGTGGGACACCGCGCGACACCTCTCGCCGATTCCACATGCCCCGGTGACCGGGGTAGATGACGCATCTGTCCATCAAGTAAGCCTCGACTACACGACGGAGATAGGCAGGCACCCGGTGATACCGGAGTGCCTCCAAAATGCAGCTCCAGGGCAACGAGTTGAAGGCGTTGGCGATGTCCAGAGACACCGCCACGACGACACGCCTCCCGGCCAACGCTGTCCCCGTCGTGAGGTCCCTCACGCGCATGATGGCGTCCACCGTGGAGCGCCCTCTGCGGAAGCCGAACTGGCCGTCCGCTAAATCCGGCCCCCTTCCAGACAGGTGCCCGACGAGGCGGTCTGAGATTATCCTCTCGAACAGCTTTCCCACCTCGTCGAGCAGCACAATGGGCCGGTACGCGGACGAAGAGTCCGCAGGACGCCCCGGCTTCTTCACGAGGACCAGTTTACCCGTCTTCCACGACAGCGGAAACTGGCCTCTCTCCAAACATGCGCTGAACAGACCAAGTAGTCGAGGCCTGAGAGCCTCCGAGGCCAGGACCCAAACCTTGGCATGCAGCCCGTCAGGTCCTGGGGCGGTATTCTTGCCGCTCAGCCGGCGCACCGCCACTCTCAAATCTACCTCGGTCACTTCCGGAGCGGATTCATCGTCGTCGTCGTTGTAGCCTGCATTGGGCACCGCAGGGGGCGGGGGCATAGCCGGAGGCGTGTAACCCATCTGTGGTCGGGGGAATAGCGCCCCAACCACTTCGTCCACGACCTCCGGCCGGAGACTCTGAGTCAGTGGGGGCGCCCAGGTGCGGAGCTTATCACGCACCATCCGGTAGGGGCGTCCCCACGGGTCTCTGTTCAGAGTCTCCAACATCTCCTCGCGGGCCCGATCTTTGGCCCGCCGGATCTCCACCCTGAGGGTGGCCTTCGCCGCCCTGTACTCCTCGTATAGCTCCGCCTCTCTGGCTTCAGCGTCCAGAGGGCGGAGACGGAGCCTGCGGTGCCTGGTGTATCGGCGTCGCGCTGCGGTGCACTCACCGCGCAGGTCTGCCAATTCCTGCGACCACCAATACACCTGGCGCTTGCGTTGGCACGGCCGGATGCGGGGCATCGCCACGTCGCACATCCTTGACATGGCGTCCTGGAGCCATCTCGCCTTCTCGTTTATGTCGGCGGGCCTGACCGGTGGTATCACCCAGGCCTGCACGACTGCGGCTTCCAGGAAGAGCTCCCGGTCCAGTTGCCTAAGCGCCCAGCGCGGGCCACACGTGGCCTGTCTGACTGGCGGGTCTGCGGACTCGGCGGAAACGTCGAACCGTATATACCGGTGGTCCGAAAACGTCTCCACCTCCTCCATGACGCGCCAGTCAACGACACGCGATGACAGAGCGGGGCTAGCGAACGAAATGTCCACAACTGACTCGCCCCGCATCCGTACGCACGTGGGGACAGAACCCCGGTTCAGCACGACTAGGCCTGTCTCCAGAGCCCAGTCTTCGACCATCCTTCCCCGGACATCAGTGAGCCGGGAACCCCAAGCCAAATTCTTGGCATTGAAGTCCCCGAGGACCAGCACGGGGAGGGGACGGAACCCGACGACGACGGTGACTAATTCCCTGAGGGAGTTGTGGAACTCGACGAGAGTTCGGTTCGGAGAGAAGTACACGCCCACCACAGCGATCTCTCCGAACCGAGCCGCGACGCAACCCCTGCCTCGCTGAGGCCCTTCGGGGGTTGGGGTACCGGCGGCGGCCGACGAGATGATGGTCACCGAGCCGTCCAGGTCTGACACCCAGTGTTCCCTGGGTGGAACGAAGTACGGCTCGGAGACCACAGCAACATTGATCGACCACTGCGCCATGCTCTGGAGCAGGAGATCCTGAGCAGCGACGCAGTGGTTGATGTTCGCCTGGAGGAGGCGTAATGGAGCCATTATTGGGTATCCATCACGACCTCCTCTCTGACGGCAGCGGCGACAGCAGCAGTCGCAGTAGTATTTGCGACTGCGGCGGCAGCGGGAGCGACGGTGGGAGCGGTGGAGGTGGCTAAGGGCCTACCTTTGCTCCTGGGCTTTTTAGGGGGGGAGCAGGTTTTGCCCCCAGCCCGGTGATCGGCCGGCTTGCCAGCCGCCGCACATACTACGCAGTGCGGTGGGGCGGTACAAGCGCCGGCCCTGTGACCGGGCTGACCGCAGCGGAAGCAGCGGTCGCTGCGGTCCACCTCTGAGGTGCACTTGGCACCCACGTGGTGACCCACGAGGCAGCGGAAACACCTCAAAGGTCGGGGTTCCAGGAGCTTCACCTGCGCTGAAACCCAGCCCACCAGGAGCCTTTTGCCCTCTGCCAGCTTTTTGGCCGCTGTGACGGGGCAGCTGACTACCACAGTCCGCAGCCCCGTATTGTCCGGGCGGATAGTGCCTGCCTTCACCTGGTCAGCAGGGCACCTCCCCGTCCTGGCGACAGCGGCCGCCACCTCATTCTCCGTCACGGAGTCGTCCAGGCCCATGATGCGTAGCTCCAGGCATTTGGTGGGCCTGGACACGCGAGCTTCGTCCGCCGCAATGCACGCCCTGAGCCTCTCGGCAAGGGCATCAGCGGACGGGCCGCTGGCCGCGCCGGGGACCTCCAAGAGACGGGCTCCAGTGGCAGTGACCCTAACTGCGAACCCGTCGGGTGCCCCAAACTCCGCGGGAGTTACCGCCCCCTTTAATTTGGCGAGGACCTCGCCATACGTCACCCCCTTTTTCGCCGCGTCCGGCTGTAGTGTGATAACTACAGCCGAAGATTTTGGAGCGAGGAGCATTGCCGCAGCGCGCTTCTCCTTGCGCCGCTGCTGTCGCCGCTGCCGCTGCTACTTCTTCCGGAGCTTCCTCCTCTCCTTGGCGACCTTCCTCACCTCCCCCGCCACTTGCCACTCGCTACCAGCACGCGACTCAGACGGCGGAGTAGGTGCCGATGCGGCTGGGGCTTCAGCCGCTGCTCCTCTTCGTCTGCGGCTCATCGGCGCAGGAGCCAGCGCCGAGGGAGACTCGGGCGCCCTCGTCGGTGGCAAGGCTGGCGGCGCTTTCGCCCCCTTCTTCACCGGTGCGCTGGCTTGTGCCCCACGGCTGGTTGGCGGCTTGGGCTTAGCCGCTGCGGCAGCATACGACCCGGCTGCGAGTGGAGGTCGCAGGAGCCTACCCTCCAGCACGTCGAAACGCTGCTGGAAGGCGGCCATTTCCTGCCGCATAAGGCCGAGAAGGTCGGCCTGCGCTGGCTGCGCAGGTTGGGATCGGACTCCCCGAGCTGCGGCGAGCTCTGTTTTTGCTGCCCGAAGCTCAGCCTCCAGGGCAGTATTGGCAGCCACCAAGCGGGATAGCTCCCGCCGCATTCCAGCCAGCTCTTTTTGCATAGCGGCCATCTGCCGCTTAGCTGAGCCCGGCTGGGATACCGCCGACATAATAGCGGCTTCCGCGTGTTTAAGCACTCCATTTCTGCCAGCCTGGGTTTTTTGCCCAGCCAGCATGCGGAGTGCTTCCTTTACTTGTAGGCGGAGGCTCTCAGCGCCGCCTACAGAACCCTCACCACCGGAGGCCTCCATCTCCGAGGAGTCCGAGCGGGCAGCCTTTCCCAGGGCGCTCCCCTCCGCTGCCAGCCGCTCTGCCGGCTCAGATCGGCTCCCGGCCGCCCTTGTGGAGCCCTTCCCCTTGCCCCTACCCCGCGCAGCCGTGGGGATTTTGGGGGCTGGAGCCTCCTGCTCGTTGGAAGACGGCTCCAACCTGGGACGTTTAAAAACGCCCCGGTCTTTCTTGTGGCGCGGCGCGATGCTGACGCCAGACAATGATGAGTCGGACTCTGAGTCCGACTCCTTCCTGCTAGAGGCACGTGCACACGATGCATCTAGCGCCTCGGTTATATTCGCAAGCGAGCTGACCTCGCTTGCGTTCTCCTCACCGTTAGGTGGATTTTTATTTTTGTTTTTAGGTATCTCCATTGAAGTCCCACGAGTATGGGGGAAATAAGAGGTCCGCCCAGGGAGAGCCCCCTGTCCCTGGGTAAGTGTGCATTTGTCTCCCAACTAGGGGGTCCACCGGTCCCCTAGCTGGGGGTGCGCTCACGACTGATCCTACTCCTCAGCCATACATACCCTCGCCGCGCACCAGAACTTAGTATTGGAGGAATTTTTTATAGAGGTTATCTTCCTCGCGGTCCGGGCGGTTAAGCCAAGACCCTCGTCCCGGTCCGAGTCATAAAACATGACCATGATCTCTTCCCGGATTACGATATCGACGGGTGCAGTCGGGCGCAGCTAGTGCCCCGATGCTACTCATTGGCAGGGTGAGTGCACAACGAGCGCCGCCCTTGTTTCTCCGCCCCGCTCTCTGCTAGGTTCAGAGAGTCGTGCGGAGGAACGCCCCCACGGAGGCGTGGACTCCGAGAGCCGGTCGCCTCTAGAACCCGACCGGGTTCTCCGCCCGGCCAGAAGTTCGCTGCGGGCGACAGTCAAACCAACCCTGTCACCATCCCGTTAGGGAGACTGTCGCCCGCACCCAGGGTGCACCACGGGGAGGTCTTCTGGCACGCACCCCACACTTTTATGGGTAGAGATCCAAAATGGAATTGGTCATCAACATCACAATAGACCTGTCTGTGTCATAAAATTGCTTAATTTCACACGTAATTGGATTCTTCAACGATCGTTATTTGGTAATTATAGTATTAACATAGCGATATACATAAGTACGTGGTATAAAAGTATAAAAATTGATTGCGCTTGTAAAAAGAAAGATATTTGGGTGCCCTCCGACGATAGTTGTAATTTGACGTTGTAAAAATATTTGTGATTGCACAATTTTGTTACTAAGCGCGCCTTCAAAAAAGATTGTACTTGGTTTAGTTGGAAAAAATGAATAACTTTTGATACATATCGATATTCAATTAGAGCATCAACTTTTTTCGTAAATATATGTATATTATTACCATTATTAAGTTATTTACTGTCAACAGATACTTACGTTGATGTATGACGTAGTCCTATGGCTTTTCACTTTGACTAAATTCTTATATTTTTTAGTACGAATTGAGTCCTATTGACACATTAGCCGACCTTTTTGACTTCTATTTCAATGTATACCTACATTTTTCAGTACAAATTCACTATTGTTGGTACATAAGCAGTTTTTTAACCCAATAGACTACATTCTGATTTTTTTTGTACAAATCAAGCGCTATCTAGTCATAAGTTGACCTAAAACCTATCTTTGAAAACCTTACAGTGTGGCCAAGAAATAAATTTAGACATTAACTGTCCACTTAAGCGATTTTATGTCTCAAATTACTGTTCACTGATGCACATCGTTTTATGACGTTAAGTAAGGTGTAAGGCGATGAACCAGCGCTTGCGCATACTAACGAGCATTTCATCTATAATAAGCCGTCCATTTATCATGTGATTACTGTGTAGTTTAGCTTGTTATAACTCTATGATTGTGTTATTTAAAGTAAAGAACAGTAAAGGATGGTCATTTTAAAAGGATTTATGCCTTCTTAGTGTATAAATAAGGAATAAATTACACTGATTGTTGATAGTTATGCTCTAAGTTTGGAGTAATTTCATTTGAAATAAGACATTAAGTTCTTACGACTTTATTCCTTATCAAGTTGTAAATCCAAACCAATATTATAAATGCGAAAGTAACTCTGTCTTTCTGTCTGTCTATCTTTACTTCGCGCCTAAACTACTGAACTGATTTCTGTGAAATTTGGCACAGACATAGCTTGGAACTTGAGAAAGGACATGGGATAGTTTTTATACCAAAAATCTGCATAAAGTCACTATTCCATGCAAACGGATTCGCGGGCAAAAGCTAGTAAATAAATAATCCTTTAATGACAGTTGTGTCATAACAACCATTGGATAGCATGTCATTAGTAATAGTCCAGAATAATATGATCGATTTTCATTTCTTGTTAAATCGAAACAATAACAACGTTGCAATTTTAGTTTTTAATGATTTTCTTCGTATGGATCACAAGATGTCCGAATATGATCTTATCGCTGCTTAAACGTAGCGGAGTTCCTCGTCAAACAGTTAAATTTTTTTTGAGACAAACTCATAGCAGTTCTACAAATCTGTTTTCATAGAACACCACGAAAAAAGTCGGATACATTCTAACGCTAAAGTTGTTAGTAAAACCTTATCAAAACTAACAAAGTTTCCGGAGATCGCCTCAAGTAATAGAGAAATATCCACTCGCCTAATCGTATTAGGACCTCCTTCGGATATAACGTTCTTGAAAAGGGTGCTCTTTTATTGTAACCGGACAAACAAAACCCAAATGGAATCAATCCTTGACGCGTCAGCATTATTTGAACTTATAGGTGGCTGGGGGGTTAGGAGGCACTCTCAGACCCCCAAGTTCCAAAGCCTGCACCCCAGAAATTTCGTTGAAGCGTAAAAAGTGTAGTATTAAATCATGACTTTTATGGGACGCTGGCTTTTGTAAATATAGTATGATTTGGACTGAACGTAAACAAGGCAGGAGGTCAAATAAACAAGCCTTGTTTTGCTTGTGTATCTAGGGATATATAGGTATATAGAATATTTTAAATATTTGTTAAAGTTGAGAGCATTGCAAAATCCTTGAGTTTTGCCGATAAATTTAGAGGTGAGCGAATGTTTTGGGAACCGATTTTTTTAGTTCCAGTATTTTTAACATTCATCGTCCTTATTGTGGTCTATCCCTAAAAGGCTTGCAAATAATTATATATTACAATTATTTGGTGGTTTGACTGTTCAAAGGTATTTATTTTTATGTTATTTTTCATTACTATTCAGTGGTGAGTAATATAAGTATGTAAACAAGAAATTCTTGCATAATCATACTAAAAACTGAAATTAATTAAATTGTCCAAGTACGAGTCTTCGGATTCTTACTAAAATCACGTTGACTATAGAAAATTTCATAGCTCATGAAATACAATCTGATGTTTCTTCTGTCTGGTAACATTTAGAAAGACGGTTAGCTTGACAGTTAGCCAGACAGATAGCTAGACAGCCAGCCCGATAGACAGGCAGCCAGTCAGACAGGCAGCCGGAAACAGACTGAAGGAGCGCAGTCTTTTTTACCGAAACAGCTACTTTGACTTTTATAGAATGTACTGTATTCATACAAAGGGCCCCTTTTCCCCAATTTTACCCTCCAATTTTCTAATATTTTCTCTCATAAGAACCTTTTTCTGAATAATAAATACAAAACAAAAGGTTTTGGCAAAATTGGTATAGCCGTTTTTGAGTTATGCGCTTACCAACACATGTTGCGATTCATTTTTATATTATAGATTTGAGTTTGCCCAATCCATCCCCCTAGGTTACGGGAGGCCCAATAATTCCCCTCCCCCCATCCCTTCTCAATCCTTAAATATCCGAAAACCCAATCCCCAAAAGGCCGGAAACGCACTAGATACTCCTTTGGTGTTGCGTGTGTCCATGGGCGGCGCCGATTGCTTACCATCAGGTAATCCGTCCGCTCGTTTGCCGAGAAGCACCCAATCATACACTGTGCATTTTTTCTTCCCCTTCAAGGATGAAGACATTATGTAATTCTTGCTAAGCTTAGCTAATAGAATTTACAAGCACTGCACTTTCTTTGGTACATACAAACTAATTTAAATTGATTAGCAAGAGAGTTTAATGGAAATACTTTATCTCAACTAATATTGGTTCGCGGTTTACATCACTTCGCATCTTCGGCATCAACTTAATGGAAGTTCATATAAATTGCTCCTTCAACTAAGAACTAGTAGTTCATATTTTAAATATTATGCTATTAGAGAAGATAGTTAGGTATGGTAATTATTAATTAGTAGTTCTTTGTAGATTATTGTAAACTAGCTACTCTCGCACGATTTCATCCGCTGATTGGCTCCTACAACTGGAAGCGTGATGTCTTACAGCCTAAAGACTCCCTCAATAAATGGTCTATTAAAAGAATTTTTCAATTCGAACCAATAGTTCCGGAGATGCGCTATCACTAGATCGGCAGTTGAAAGGCTCGGAAAGTTATGGAAAGACAGGAGAATAACCAAAACCACAAAGGTTCGCTTAATGAAGGCCTCAGTACGCTTGGTACTGATGCCTCGACGAGGAGGCCTGGTTAAGGATCACAATGATTGCATGCAGATATGAAATCCACTTTTCTCGTAGGAACGATTTATAGGCAAAAATAGTAGATGAAACCTGAATCGTACCGTTTTCTCGGAGTAAACTTACAGTCCTTAGCTCTGTAATTAAAATTATTGTGTAGAAGATGAAGATCGAAGATGTGGTGAACAGTAATTGATAAATTATTACAATGTTTTGATGGAAACCTCTTTTAAAAAAGAAAGAAAAAAGTAACAACATTAACATATTAGTAACAATATTAATTTTTTTTTAAGATCACATCTTTAAAGATCACAATTAATCAAGCGTGTCACCTATATTAAAGAGAGTCACTACAAAATCAACCCTGACTACAGATACATAAGGGTGATAATAGCGTAAATTACCTTGCTAATTACAAGACCACACACTACGCTGTAGTCAAGTCACATTAATCACTCAAAAAGAACTCTAAGGATAATCTACAAAGGTGCCAAGTAAATGAGGCTTTTTATTATAGATTTTAAAAAGAACATACTGGCAGGATGGGAGTAAAACCTTTTGAGTTTAAATACTTGAGATCTGCTTTCTTTAAGTATGTAGGTACAGTCAGCTAAAATAAATTTTAATAAAAAATAAAATGTTTTTAGAACATTCTTTGGTCAGGTGGGTCAATTTGGTCCCGTACCGAAATACTTTACTTAGAAATATTTTAATGATAGATTTAGAGTAAAGTGAAATGAATACTAATCTCTTTTTCTCTAAAATTCAACACAAAGAAGAATAAGAAGCTCACCTACCCGTTATTTACAAGATCGGTAATTTAAGCTTGGGAATAATTAAAAAACGTTTACAAGTTAAATAATTTTCAAAAATAATTTCAAAATTTACAAATCAAATTAAGTGTGGGAGAGCCATGCTTCGGCACGAATGGGTCGGCTCGACCGGAGTGATACCACGGCCTCACAGAAAAAAAACAACCATAGCGTTGTATTTCGCCGTGTGAGTGAGGTTATCGGAGGCCCAATCCTTCTCCTCCCCCAATCCCTCCTCAATCCCTAATCTCCAAATCAACGCACTCGTAACTCCTCCGTAGCGGGTGTCCAATGGCGGCGCTGATTGCTTACCATCAGGTTATCCGTCTGCAGGTCTGCCGACCTATAACATAAAAAAAAGTTACCGACGTGTATACGAACCTAGTTTTCAGTAACACATATTGTACATAGGCATTTAAATCTTATTTGTAACTGAACCAACGTTTTTTTAAGAATACCTACTAATAAAAATATCTTTAATACAATGTCAATGTCAATTTCACACTGGGTCGGCTCGAGAGGAATGATAGCATGGCCTCTCAAAACACCTCCGTAAAACGACCACAGCGTTGTGTTTCGCTGTGTGAGTGAGGTTACCGGAAGCCCAATCTCTACATTCGCCTGTCCCTTCCCAATCCTTAAATATCCACAACCCGAAAGGCAACACACTCGGCGGCGCCGATTGCTTACCATCAGGTAATTAGTCTGCTTGTTTGCCGACATATGCCATAAAAAACTAAGAATTAAAATTTTGAAGCTAACTGTACATTCTGTTTACAAGATCAGTAATTACTCAGACGTACACGATGCACAATCAGCCGCAATAATCGTTATAAATACAGCTGCGGGTACGCAGCCATATCATTACGCAGATTGTGTTTATTTGTACAACAGTTGGATGATTATTTGTAGAGCTATAACTTGGAAATTCTTGTGAATGCTTAATCACGAAATAATTATAGAGAGAAATATAAATAGTAGCCAAGTTTTTTGTGTTTGATTTGCGATTGCAAGTAATAATTGCATCGCTTTACTCAGCTCAAATTAATAAAGTAATCGAAATACAGTGTGGAATCGATAAAACGGTAGATTACTAGATTCTGACAATTCACTTTCGATTCACAGTAATTACTTATTATTAATAAGTTGATAATACACTTTTTATGATAAAATGAAAGAAGTTTTATGTTTTTATAGTGATGCTTTCCCATGTCGATAATAACTTTTGTAAGAAAAATAAGTTTGTAGGTATGAAAGAAAATTTTACTAATATCATAAATGCGAAAGTTACGGTGTTTGGATGTTTGTTACTCAATCACGCCAAAGCGGCAGAACCGATCTGGATAAAATTTGGAACAGGCATAGGATACAATCCGGAATAGAACATTGGCTAATTTTTACTGCGTGGAAGAGGCCGTGGTTTAAAATATTTACCGAGAAACCAGAAAAAAATGAGGTGGGCTGTTAAAATTTGAATGCAGTTTTGTACATTATTATTACATATATATGTCGAAGGATGGGCACTATTTTCTTTAGAGATATTATGTAAACAGTTTCTTCTTCTGACTTGATAACAAGTCAGTAGTCACTCATAGATTGAGAAATAAAGATTTTAAATAACAGTCAATGGTACAGAATTAACTACCAAACTCCGCAGTTTTGTTAATATTGAAATTTTGTTTATACATTTGAAAAAGTTCCAATCAAAGAAAACAGTGATAAATTCGCCGGAAATATCGTAAAAACATAACATACTCGGAGCCGAGCCCGACAATTAAGAATTTTAATTTAAACGATAACATATAAGATTGTCGAGAAACTATTAGTACTACTAGAAAACATCGTAGTTTGTTGTGGAACGAAGTACAACAACAAACTTACTAATCATGGCGTATAATACCGCTAACTATAGACAGATTCCGGTGCAATTCAGGGTTCCGCAATGAGGGGTAAGCGCAATGAGGCACCGCGACCTCGGCCCAGAGCAGGAGAAGGAACAGGGGGGTTTTTAGTCAGTAAGAGTCTGACACTCCCTCCCGCCCAGCCCTGGGTGGGAGAAGTCATTTGATGATTTTCCCCTCACAAAAAAAAACTATAGACAGATGTATCCAGTACCTACCCTCTAAGATTTCCAAGGCACGGACTACAGAAAAAAATAATCCGCCTTCCTACTCTTAGCCTCCTTCACAAAATAATATCTGTGACTCAGAACGATGAATCCGTAAAACTGTAATTAAGTTTCATTTCGTCAAGAAAACAAGACCATATTTATTTGTTCTTAATAACTTTATGAATTGTTCGTTAATTGTTTCATGAAATTATTTCATGGTAATTTAATGGGACATTTTTACACAGACACATAAGCCTAGCAGTGCTCACTGCTGAGCACCCTGCCTCTTCATCTACGGTGAAGGTTTGCGCAATATTCATCAAGCTTGCTCAAGGCGTATTGGCGCCTAACTTGCACCCTCATGGATGAGAAGCGGGTGATTTATCTTAAGGCACCATGACATGTTTCTTGCATTTAATTTCTTATTACATTTGTAATTACATGTACATTTGTAAAGTTGCTAATAAGGATTTTCTTCTGTATGTTGGGTGCAGTTACAAACATACAATTTCACATACACATCACACTTAGACCCGGATACAATGGAGTTGTTCCTTGCGGGAATAGAACCCGTAACACGTTGCTCGGCAGCCAGTTATTGTAGTTATAGACTTAATTATTTTAAACACTAGAGTAAATGACACAAAACATACTAAAATATTTGTACGATAAACAGGAAGCATAAGTTATATTCCAATTCAGGAATTATGGGTCCATAGCGTTAAGGAGGTATTGTTTTTTTTGACTTCACACTAGGCTTTTATCTTGTGATGGATTTACAAATTTATGTATAGTGGACTCTAAGAGACAAGGCTCATCAATAAAACCATGTATTTTTTGTTATCGTTTGAAAACCTAGTTTTGAAAAGAGTTTATTTTCAATATAATACCTCAAAGTACACTTCCAAGGACTAGTCTACAAGCCAATGGCTGAAATCTTTGTCCAGAAGAAGACGTTGTAATGAAAAGATTAAAGGTTTTTATGAGGCTATCTTTAAACTACAAAAAGTTTTTTCTACCGGTTGGCAATGGAGCAGACGGAACAGCGGATGGCAAAAAACCATAGAAGATGCAAGTGCAGTGAAGGCCTTCTGAGGACTAGGGATTTAAGGTTGTAGTGGTCACGGATTGGGCCTCCGGGAACCTCAGACACTCGACAAAACAATACCAGTGTTGTTGCTCGCCCGTTTTCTGTGAGGCCATGATATGACTATAGGCGAGCCGGCTAATTCGAGCCGAAGCTTTACTCTCCCACACTTTAAATCGAATACGATAAAATTTCGATTCAAGTAAGAAAATTAGATATACATATAACATATGACAAGTATTCCCGTTTCAAAGCTCAAAGCAATTCAAAGCTTCGAGCTATATTCAGACTACATGAGATGCCATTTTGATTTTTCAAAAGAATATTTTGTATATTAAAAAGAGAGTTCTTTAACGGTCCGTTTTTAAAAGCATCGTTTTTGAGATATCTACATGTCTAATAAGAAACAACAGACTGTGCTTTTTATAACGAAACAAAATATTTTTGTAAATATCTTGATTTAGGTAATGAGGTTTTCGACATGTGGGATGTAGACTTAGCAATAATTGTGCCGACAGTCGTGTCTGCAAATGGCCTAATGGCTAAAAGATGGGTTGGGTCAAGAACCTCATGCAGAAAGTGGTACTTCTGGACACGGCGCGTTTGACCACAGGGACTTGGACCCCATTCCCGTTACCGGTAGGATACTGCTTCTTATAGTTTTTAAACGTTTTTTTTTTGGAAACGTTGTAATTGAGTTTGATTGTTTGCATGCACGGTTGACGTGCTGGCTGGGCATCTGCCTGCCATGCAACGTATCGCAGGATTCAATGCCCGCACCGAACAACACTTTGAGCGATCCAAGAATAGTTTGTTCTGGGTCTGGGTGTGATGTGTATGTGAAATAGTATGTTTGTAAGCGCGCCCATGACACAGTAGAAAACCCAAATATAAAAAAAACAACATTAAGAAGTAATTAAAAGAGTAATTGCCATTGTTAAGATTGTCAACGAAAATAATATAGAACGTTAGGGAAACCTTACATCGCTATTGTATCGTCACTTTGACCCTTTACAAGAAATGTGGGTAAAATAAAAATACGGTAACTTGGGAAGTCCTGATTAAATATTTGATTTCCTGTTACGGTAGCTAATCTGCGGGTAACTGGTCGTGTTTATATAAATTATCTTCGTGTAACTACGTTATATGTACCTACCTACTTATGGGTAGTCTTGCTCAAGTGGTGGGGAGAGGGGAGAGCGTGCAATGTTTAAAATTATCATTAGTGTTTCAATTGTTGTAGCGAGCGGACGTGCGTGGTGGACACGAAAATAATTAAAAATTATTCGTCATAGGTTATTGCTGTGTTGTACAAAATAATTTAGTTTACATTCGTTACGTATTTTATATGAACTTGTAAAGTTCCAAAAATGTAATAACTTCTCTAGTCCCATAACGACAAATAAAGAACGTCTAAATGTACGGAACGAATGGACCAAAAGGCCGGATTGATACCACTGCTTTATGAAAAATCGGCGTGAAACGACGGTTGCGTAATGTTTTGCAGTGTAATCCGTACTGTCGCCTATCAAAAAAAAAGGCTCAAACACTGATATATATTATGATGACGAGTGTATACAGAAATGGCTGACAATGAGTGTACCTGCTCTTATTCCTTCGAGAAACAAAAGAGAAGTAAATGTCCCGAACAAATATACTGACTTTTAAACTTAATATTACAGCATACCAAGTAACTTATGAATTTGAAAGGCATGGCTAACTGAACACTTACTTTAGTTCATCCCCCAGGGTTCGAACTTGGGACCAACCCTTCTCAAACTGCTTACGTCATGCACTCTACCGTTACAAGTTGCTCCGTGGGAAGTAATGCGTCATTGAACAAAAGCCCTTATCATAACGTAATCCTGTTAGAATATTATTTTTGGAGTTGCTTAAAGAAATGAAATATAGTGAGTAATAAAAAGGAAAGCGGTGTTTGCATTGCAATTTACATATGTTACAGTGACTTTTATTCTCAGAAAGGATTTGTAGAGGAGCTTAGGTCTTTTTATCCTCCCTAAGGATGTGTTGTAACAGGCGTGGCTACGAGGGCATAGAATGGGGTGTCTAGGCGGTCAACCAGTGACACAGGAAAGCATTGGCGGAAAGGTTCTTAACCTAATTTCCATGACGTTATAGGGTGACAAATGAATAACCTGATGGTAAGCAATAAGCCCCGCGCATAAATACCCGCAGTACCAGAAGAGTTATTAGCGCGTTATCGGCCTTTTGGGGATTAGGTTTTGGAGATTTAGGGATTGGGGTGGGATCTGGTCTCCCGGAAGAATTAGGAGTTGTAAAGTGATAAATGGATGATGTCTTCCCCTAAACAAAACACTTATGGGTAGTTTGTGGTAATCTATAAACCGGCTCTTAGAATAACATAAAAGGTCAAAAGTGCAACATTTTCTAAAATATACGGTTTATTCAGATAATCGAATTGAGAAACGCTCAACTATTTTCAAGTCACACCGGGGCTCTTATGGCGGCATTATCGGCGATGACGTTAGTTCACGTGACTAAAGCGTCCTTTACAATAGTTTAAGACATAATTTCGTTTCTCAAAGCTTAAGTTTATTATAAACAATGTTAATGCTGTAACTTAGGTCGTCTAGGTACATAAACTACCATCGGCGGTGGTCGTACAGGCAATATTAATGTCCACATAAACTTATTAATTACAGTAAATGAATGCACCGCAGTGTTGCAAGCGGTAAATTTATTAAATGAGTCATTACATTGTAAGGACTTAGTAACGTATGGTCATTAGTTCTAACTTTTATTGTTGTTAATTACACGTTGTTTTTATTATAATTGTAACTGAGAATGTTTAAGTTCAAAGCGTGATTATTCTTGATTCGATATTAATGTCGACAGGGTTTCTAGAAATTTTTTAGTAATTCAGTGAAGTCTAGAACTTCGTAAGTCAAACACCTCCTTTACAATTGACGATCAGACTAAAATTCTACAATAACTCTCGTTTTATGAGCGGTTTATACTAAAAGTAGTTGACTTTTGACTGTAATCAATACGCAGGTTTTAACTGTTTACTACACGCCATATTTGATCAATAAAGTCTACTACATACCTCAATCTTCAATACAAAACAGTTTTCTTAAAAATTCAAAATCAATATTACTATCCAATATTAAGCCAATAATACAGCGATTCAGCTTTAAATTGACAAATTGATTTAACAAATATATGATAAGCAGGTTATTCCAAAGCTCTTTTCATTCATAAACACCAATAGAAATATAAAAAATACTTTTTTAAAGAAAACACGAAACATATAATTTAAATAAACATGTTTCTAATAAAAATAATGAGAAAGTTTTATGCCGATGTGACACGACGTCGACGTTCCGTATATTTGTGAGCCAATAACGCCAAAACGGCTGAACCGATCGCGATGATATTTTATAAGCTGATTCAGAATAAACACTTAAATATTTTTCTACCTATCTTGAAATTATATGTGGTTGTTACGGGAAAAACTGCTGGAACATATACTATTGTATACATAAAGTAGTTTTTATTAAGCATAATGATTTTCTGTTTATTTTTGGGATGGATGAAACACGACTATTATTATTATGGTAATCAAATTCAAAATCCATATATATAGACTGTGTATTATCAGTTGGATTATTGGAAATCGAATCAAATAAAGTCATTGGACAGATAAACATCTTGTTGAAATTGAAACACCATTTACATCAGACAGAAAGTGAAACACCATTTATGCAGTTTTGTAACGTATTTTATGGATTTGGAATGTCCTAACTAATTTACTTAAAATGAAAATGCATACTTTATTTGTTTGGTTTATTGTATTTGTCACGCCTAAACTGTCGAATCGATTCTGATGTTTTTTTGTAAGAAGATAGGAAACAAACTGTAGATAAGAATGCTATCATAAATATTTCAGCAAACATGTAAACGCGTTAAATATTCTTTGTTTCATAGCCTTTCTTTAAAAATAGTGGTCTGTGTCACTATGTCATTATCCAATCTCCTTACATACTATGTATATGAGTACATAGTATAAAACAAAGTCGCTTTCTGCGTGCCTATATCCCTATATTGTAGTATGCTTAAATCTTTAAAACTATTTAACGGGTTTTGATATTTTTTTGTAATATATACCTAGAGTGATTGAAGAGGTACCAACCCGCATTGAGCAAGCGTGGTGATTAATGCTCTAACCTTCTCCGTGTGAGAAGAGGCCTTTGCTCAGCAGTGGGCACTTATAGGCTGATGATGATGATGATGATGATGATGAAGAGTTAGATTTATATGTATAATAATATCCTTTAAATAGTGGAGAAATTAAGTATCAGTTTTGCACCGGAGTGATGCCATAGCGGGTTGCTAGTCTACATAATAAATGCAGGAAACATCAAAATGATCTGTTGTCACAAGAAAGTTAAAAAAAAAACAATTACACTTTCACATTTCTATTATAGTGCTATTAATAATGACAATATCATAATTCTCTTTGTCAAACTTCATCAACAATCGTTCAGCAGTTTTTGTGTATTTCAAAAAACTATACGCAAACAAAGAAATATCTAAAGACACCGTATAAATTCAGCAAAGAATATCCGTTTAAGATCAGATGTTATCTTAATAGCATCGGAGAATATAGTGAATGCCGCCCGCTTAGGTCTTGCAATTGCACACTGTATTGTCTCTTTCAAGTGATATTTAGTATTAAGAGTGATGTATTTATAAATATTTCTTTTAATATAACCCTTTGAACTTAGTGACAAGTCATAAAACATACGGTCGAATTGAGAAGCATCTACATCCTTTTGAAGTCGGTTAAATAATATAAGAAAACATACTTTTTTAAAAGAAACTCCATGGTTTTGAATGGGATAGGTCGGCAAACGAGGAGATCCACCGCCTGTGGACGCTCGTCACACCAAAGTAAATGCAAGTGCTGTAACTTCACTTAAACAGTGTGGTTCGCCGCGTATGTAAGTTACGTCCTTAACGTGTTTACTCTCCTAAGTGGTTTATTAATTTGATATTTAACGTTCATTTCATTACATACCTTATTATCACCAATCATTTACATGTAAAACACAAATTAGTTGGTATTATGAATTTGCGCGGGAAACGGGAACGATGCAATACGTCAATAAAGCTCGCTAATCTGTGGCACACTATTTTTTTTTTAAACAAGCGGGAACGCACGCACTTAGCCCGCGCATGTCATACCAACATTACGGTGCGAATTCGTCGCTAGGTTTACCAACCTAACAGTTGGTAACAATTTTAGCGAATTATAAAACTTCAATAGATTTTTTTCTGAAATAAAATCAAATCATTTATTTAAAATACAAGCGTGGGTGAATTTGTACAAAAGCTGTTTCTTTAGAGCAGAGGTTCTCTGTATTCTAATGATAAATGTGGGAGTTTGATATAAATCGTGTTCCTAAATACATGTGTTTGCTAATAAGGTTTTATATAAAAAAAATCGTCCCTCGTTAGCTCATTCTTATTTAAAGGAATCTATACTTTGGAACTCGACGAGCAAATAGCTTTACTAGAAATCCGACCGAGTGAGACTGAGACTTTTTTATTTTGTAGGTATATTTATTTGTTACCGGAGGCCCAATCCTTCCCCTTCCCCAATCCCTTCTCAATCCCTAAATCTCCAAATTCCTAATCCCTAAAAGGTCGGCAACGCACTCGTAACTCCTCCGTTGCGAGTGTCCATGGGCGGCGCTGATTGCTTACCATCAGGTAATCCGTCTGCTCGTTTGCCGACCTACTACATAAAAAAAAAGTATTTTAGTCGTTCGAAAGTGCCTATAATGTTTTAACAGAAATAAGGCTTTCTCTTAGATTTTGATTAAGAAGGTCGTCAATAGTGTCACAGCATTTCCAAGGCAAAACCTCCTTTAACACCCTTTAAAATTTTATAACAGTCATATTTACGTCAATTTTTAAACACTTAATTTATTTAACACTAGCTATTATTGCGCGGTTTCACCCGCTGCTCGGCTCCATTTAATCGTAACGTGATGTTTTATAGCCTTTAGCACTCAGTAACATTGTAGCTCAATCAATCAGTGAAATTTCAAACAAAAGAATTTTAGAAATCCGACCAGCGGTTCCAAATATATTCCCTACATACTAACTCACAAACTTACAAATTTCACTTTTTTATGATATTAGCTCGTCGATTCTATAAAATTTGTTTGATTTTGATTCGTGTTCGAGTGCGAAGTGAGTGTCGAAGTGACGGGGAAATTAAATTTTAGAATGCCACTTTTAACGTCATTTCATACTTTATCTATCAAATTGACGGCTAGTGTACTACTTCTCACGTCGGATTCAGATTCGAAGTTTAGAATGAAGTCTTACAGAATCACACTGTAGTAAAGAAAATCCGAACGCGACACCGTACCAAGTGGCGCGTTCACGCTTGTTTTAAATCCTTAAAGAACATATTCTTCTATCAGCAGGAACAAAGATGGCGATGTAGAGGGATCAGTATCACAAATTCTCCCCCTTGTTCCTCTTCGGTCAATATTTTACGAGAACAGGGACACGGTGAAGCGATAACGGCTCTAATTAAGCTTAAAAGCTTTTATATCAAGTGTTATAGAGTCTAATTTACATAGTTTCTCCCTACAAAGGTAATTAGTTTGGATAAGGAGTTTTTTCTAAAGCCACGCCTCTGGATCTCAATCGAGAATGGAAGATTTGTTATTTGGGAAGTCGAAGGGTTGGATCTTATTAGAGTTTCAGCGTTTGGTGTTTAATTGAGGTAAGTACTTTTTGGTAATATTACAATTGAGTGTTTGATTGAATTGAGATCGTAGAAAAGGAAGTTCGAGCTTTATTTAAAATACTTATGGATGTTTTCTTAATATCACACAGTTCTTTTCCAGAAAACAATGTGTCATGTATGTAAAATTTGCGACTTACTCCAGCGAGGTTTCCGCGCTTCCTAGCCTAGGTCGTAACGTGATCTTTTATACACTATGGCCCTTCAGAATTAATGGACTATCCAATACAATATATGTTTTCAATTCTCACCAGTAGCAGTAAGCACGTTTAAACGAGGAAAAATCTTTTAAGCTTTTTGGTATTATAGGACAGGTTAACTCGTATAGAGTACCCTATTGGTATTTAAAACTATGTAAATGACTATAAAAAAGTAAATATATATTTGTTTGTTTGTTTGTTTAAGACTTCATGCACAAAACACTGTACATAGGCGGACTTAATGCAATGAGCATTCTCTACCAGTCTACCTTTGGGTGATGCAGAGATAATCTAGTGGCAGGTGCAAGAAGCAAGCAAATTCAATTAATACCTAATTTTTAAGACTCAAATCGTTGTTTCTTGATTGTTTGTCTCCATACGAATCTATAATATATATTAGAACGAGCACCTACATAGCTTCGCTTGACTGACGGACAATCTAAATTTGACTATTTAAAATTTTGGATTAATTAATAAATGCTTTGACTTTGATGTTATCGAAATTAAAAGAAGCTTTTTACCAAAACTCCATATTAAGCGAAAAATATGGAAAGAAACAAATGGATCCCACTAGGGTTAAAGGACAACCGGATTGGCTGGTTCTAGAACAACGCACAGAAAAAAGAACGGGGTGATTTTTTGTCAGGAACAGGGCGGGAGAAGTACGGAATAGAATGAAATCATTGAAAAAAAAAACCTATGTTTCGTTTACACTCAAACGTAATCCCCGTACAACTGGCGCGAGTCACTAGCACACGTTTCAAATATACGATTGTATGCTAATTTTCCAATTCTATAATGCGTCACTCTTGTATTAATTTATAACCTATGCGTTTGGTATTTTATTTTTTGATTTATGAACAGCCACATCCATCATTGATGTTTATGGCTCCATTAGGTACATATCTATCAATTAATCTTTGTTTCTTTTATGATTTAATGACAATACTTTCGATTTCCATGTATTGGTCAGTGGCGTTTCACTTTTGTTTTTATTATGGCCGCCATTTTGTCTTTTTATTTTTGTTCTCGTAAACACATTTAGGTAGTTTATTTAATTTTCATAGTACCGGCAAAGTCTGGCGTAAACTGAGTATCTAAATCATTAGGTTTTATTGAAGTAAGAAGTAAATTCAAGTCCCCGTACAATTAGGACGGAATGACGGTTTATAATCGCGTAATTTTCGAATCGAATGTTAGCTCGTGCATTTTTGTCCCGCGACTGAGAACGTCACAGTTCCACCGTATTTCGTCCGGGGTTGTAGTACTATTAAACAAATAATATTTTAACAGTACTTACTTTTGTTTCTCTAGGAATTTATATCTACTATACCTACAATAATTAAATTGGAGTCACCTAGCTACATGTAGTATCTACCTACTTATATTCAAATAGAATTAATTCAAGAACCAACCAAATCTTAATTAAAAAGCAAATAAATAATATAACAACACTAAATGGATGACGTCTAAACAAACATTGGAACAGAAATCCGCTTAATTTTACGTGTAGACATCAGCACATCCATCTACTTCTTTCCTTCTTTATTCAATATCTTACTTTATTACTTTACATTAAAATCTAATTTTCAATGAAAGAACTACAGATTAGGATAGCTTGACCTGCCAGTCATGGTACCTACTCATAAAAAACAAAATGAAATGGTTCAAAAAGTAATATTAACATTCGGATAACGAGCTTCTACAATTATACCTACGTAGCTATAATTATAGCAAGTTATTTATGATTTAATATCACATGTTATTTGTTTGTAAACATGTTCTTTAATTGATGTTTTTTTTAAAGATGGCTGACTGCTTTTTATTTAGTTGTGAATGTGAACAGGTTAGGTCCGGGCCAGGGATGCGGGTCAACCGTAGTGATATACCGCAGCCCACCTTGGAGTAGAGTATTTTGTTTTTTTTTTAAATATATTGGCTACTCTCGCGCTGTTTTATCCGCTGCTCTGCTCCATTTGATCGTAGCGTGATGTTTTATCCTATATCACTCAGAAACATTGTAGCTCCCTATCAGTGAAAGAATTTTCGCAATCCGACCAGCGGTTCCAAAGATTACCCCCTACATACAAACTTACAAATTTTACCTCTTTAGAACATTAGTATAGAAGTATAATAGATAATAAATAATAGATAAGATTTATCTTTAGTCTTCGTTTAAACCACTGTTTTATACACATTATCCCTACTTAACTTCAATTTGAAGTACAAAAACTAGCTCAATGGCTTAGACCTAAACTAAACAAAAACCTTGTTTTGTTATCAATATATAAGGTCGCAAGAGGCTGTGATGCCGTGTCGTCACCCAGGGTGGTAGAGAAGTTAGGCGGTTCCTTCTGACCAGACATACATACATTTTAGAATTGCATGCCTTTTATGATAAATACACCTTCTAAGAAGGTGCTACCACGCCACCATCATCAGCCCGCTATCATTTGCTACTGGATATGGTCTCATCAATAATATTATACCACTGAATTTGCAAAATACAGCTCCTCAGCAGTTTCTCCAAATACTTAATACCCCAGCAATATTGCCGGCTTCATCTAGTTTTTCACATATAAATTGACGTGTAAAAGTGCCGTTTTATGGCCTATTTGCAAAAATAAATTCATTGTTTCATTGTTTCAATAAATATCTGACGATGGTACGCTGATGGTAGCCAACGACAAGGCTAATGGGCACAAGTGTGTTGTTAGACTTTTGGTGGTGAGAGATCTAAGGATTGGGGATGAGGGACAAGTATTTGGTAAACTCAATCGAGAAATACAATGCAATACAACAGTTGTTTCACGCTTGTTTACCGTGAGGCCGTTGTGTCACTGCCATAGCTAAGGATATATGTAGATCCACTACAGTATCAACTTGATTAGTTCCAACTTTCCCTATTTTATTGAATACCCGTATCTCACCGACGATGGTCCATTGGCAACGTGTTGCACTTAATTAGCTATCAATTAATACAGACGTATCATTGCTGTTACTAATTGACAGTTGACGTCGATTACCTTTGTTATAAAGTTCGTCGAATGATATGGGATTTTTTTTTTATTTGATAAGTCGGCAAATGTATTACCTGATGGTAAGCAATTGGCACCGCCCAAGGACACCCGCAATCAATCCCGATTTCTTTTATATAAAAGGTGGCCCCTAACCTGTCTTTTCTTCTGTGTCGTGGGTGAGTTTACAATCATAACATTTCAAATACACATCACACCCAGACCTGTAATATCAATTTGTGGATCACACAAACAGTTGTTCCGTGCGGGAATCGATACCACAACACGTTATGCGGCCCCGAGTGTCGTCATTGTGAGGACCACCAAGAGGATTTTTATTTATTTATTTGCGGTATGCCCTGCCTGGGCTGAGCACCGCCGTGTCATTAGGGAAGTGATCGGCGGCGGCGACCTCTCGCGCCCGGCCTTAATCGAGGCCATGGTGCGGAGTGAGAGGAACTGGAACGCCGTTTCCTCCTTCTGTGAAGCAGTTATGCTCGCAAAGGAGAAGGCGGATCGCGCGAGGGAACTATCCTCCTCGCGCCCCAGCCGCCGCAGAAGGCGACATTCCGGGCATCGGGGATCGAGAGATGATCTCCGGCCACCGTAAGCGTGGGTCTGCGGACGGCGAGTCAGGGTAGCTCGCCGCCCGACCAGAACCAGACCCCAGAGTACGGCGCGTAGCGTTCCGCGCGCGCCTCGAAGAGCCAATAGACCACCACAGACGGGGCCCCATAGGGCTGATGTTCAGCCGGGGTTGCGGGGTAAGCGCAATGAGGCACTGCGACCTCGGCCTAGAGCAGGAGTAGGAACAGGGGGGTTTTTAGTCAGTAAGAGTCTGACACTGCCTCCCGCCCGGCCCTGGGCGGGAGACGTCATTTGATGATTTTCCCCTCACAAAAAAACACGTTATGCGGCAGCCAGTTGACCATCTATCGTGCAAAACTTGCAGTCAATTGAGTCAAAAGCGATTTGGGGAGGGAAAGGATTAGGCCTTCAGTAACTTAATTCATACGACGAAACACAACGGTTTTCTGTGTAACCGTGGCATCACTTCGGTCGAGTCGACCCATTGTGCCGAAGTATGGCTCTCCCACATTTTCAATGAATTCTTCATAGACATAATTGAGCTAAATTCCCCGATCGTACCTTCATACCTAATTATACAAACCCATTACATAATTGAACAATTACAACTAACTAAATAGCCACAACACAAGATCCCTAAATCTATCCCTAAATCCCTAAAGGGACTACCCCTGAAGCTTTCCACAATTCCTCGTAATTCCTGTCATACATTATTACATTTTACATAACAGATAGTACCTAAGTATTTTTTTATTAATACTCATTTGAAAAAAAGGGGGCACTATACTACCGGGGGCATATAGGATCGCGAAATTAAGCAAAATGATGTTTATGGAGAATTCAATGAAAAAATGGGGAAGCCAAGCTTCGGGACGAATGGGACTATTCGAACACGATGTCCACGGCCTCACAGGAAATCGGCAGTGTTTAACTACCACAGCGTTGTATTTTACCGTGTAACTGAAGTTAACGGAGGCCAAATCCTCCCCTTCTAAGTTCCGAAATCTCCGAAACACTAATCCCAAAAAGAGCGGCAAAGCATTCGTGTCTCCTCTAGTGTCGCGAATGTCAATGATTGCTTTTCATCAGGTACTTAATATGTATGATCGCTTGTCATTCTATCACATAAAAAATCTGTTTTGTACTCAGACAATACTTCGGGGTTAAGGGTGGATAAATATGACACGCAATTTTGATTAAACGGCGGTTTCCGACAGGGACAGACCGCAGCGACATGCACTGATGGATCTTCCAAATTGCATCCACAAATCTGCAGTTAATCTGTTTTGCTTAATGTAGGTAATTTGTTTTTAAGAGTAAACGAGGAGGGTTATTATTAATAAGGACTGATTACCATGTAAACTATATGACAAATACATTCTGATAGATACTACGTAGTGACAAAATATGTATGTAGAAAGAAAGAAAAGAAAGGGAAAACATTTATTTGAGACTCGCACAGAAAATAAATACAATTACATTTAAACAAACAAAAATAAACAAAACAACAACAAAAAATATTAAAAAATAAAATAAAAGACCTGTGCGAGGTCAAAAAGGCCACTATCTCAGCATATGCTGCGATAATTCACCAGTAGGTAAAAATACCGCAGCGCTGGTATTCTGATAGGGCCTGGTGACGTCACGGACATACTCACGGAACACAGAAACAGAATAACATATATATAGATATAACACTAGCTAAATCTGTTTCTTCACAATTCCTGTTTTCACTCTAAAGAAAATTTGGCAAAAACGTAAAGAAGAGAAAAGTAGCTACATATTAAACTAGTATTCCAAAAAACTTACACTTCTTTTTTAAAGACATTTTATACACTATAAGACAAAACTGTGATTTTTTATCTTTTTGCGTTCACAGTCTATTTTGTCCCCAGTCAGCTGAACAAAAATTGCAAGGACAAAAATCACATACGTACTAAGATTTGGCACCTTAAGGAAACTAAAACAGGCGATAGTAATATGAAACAATAACAATAAACTCTTATACTTCAAGCAATAAAGTCTACTTTAGCATGATAGGTATTAGCACTAGAGATGCGACATTTCTGCATGACTATAATTTGCAGGCGACAGTCAGTGCACCACTAGGGACGTGTCTCCCTCACCGCGTACACGGTTAATATATTTCCCACTAGCAACCCTGCTTGTACTGCGGTTTACGGTGACCTGTGTTGCCAACGTTTTAGTTAAAAAGAAATAAGATAATTTGACGTTTAAATTTCGAACATCGTAAGTATGTATTTTTTTTTACCTGTAGTTTCTACAGCAAATTTTTATGTTAAAAAAAGATGGTCAAAAATTAAATTAAATTTATTTTATTTTATCCAACATGTTTATCTTTTAGCTTAATACCTGAAGCAATATTTACGTAACGCAGTGGGTCGCTTTGCGACTTGCTCACTTTAGAACAACGGTGTTTTTTTAAACCGAATAAGTTAATCTTAAGAGGTTATATTTATTTACCTGGATGTTTTTTCGAAAAACCTTAAAATTTATCTAACAAGCCAGTGCCGTATGTTGATAAAAAGTAGCCTATGTCCTAAGGCTACTTTTCCGGAGTGTTTTCTATGCTTGTGCTAAACATCCAGATCCGTCCAGCCGTTTTGCCGTGATTGAGTTACAAACATCCAAACTATGATGTCTGGATTGTATGGATGATAGCATTTATGATATTAGTAAGAAGTAAGGTTTTTATTTAAGTAAGATTTATATATAAATCTCCACCTGCAGCTCCTGAGTAAACCGAACATTTAGTGTTGATTGTACACCCAACACACAAGAAGTAAGTGCGATCGAATAAAAAAAGAGATAGAAAATATCTGACAGAGAGAGAAAAAAAATATAATTCTTACGTGTAGGTACTCTCATTCCGATCCCAAAAGCTTTCGTAAAATGTACCTTATCGTGGGAAACCACCTCATTGCATTTACCTCGAGAATTTTGAATGAAATACCTTCCTTTATTCAGAAACCCATCTGCCCAAACCCCACTAATTTAATATAATTAATTCATAGTTTAATTCCATTAGTTTTCAAGCTCATCGTCGTAATTTCAACGTATGTTTAATTTAGACGACAGAGCATTGGTTTTATACCATTTTATCATAATTAATTAGTTTATTTAATTGGCTGCAGCTGGTATTGGTTCGTTAAGATTCTTATGATGTGATATTCTATTTATTATAATGCCTTTCTGTGATTCTATGATGCAGCGTTTGATACACAGAAACGTTTATTCAAGCAAAAATGGATATAGGGAATCTGTTTCTCGTACATTTATCTATACCTACTAATATTATAAAGAGGAAAAAATTGTAAGTTTGTAAGTCTGGATGTAGGCGGTTATCTTTGAAACCACTGGTTGGATTTCCAAAATTCTTTCACTGATAGATAGCTACAATGTTCCTGAGCGCTATAGGCTATAAAACATCACGCTACCATTAAATGGAGCCGAGCAGCGAGTTAAACCGCGCGAGAGGAGCTAGTTATTTATATACAATTTTCTGCAGTAGCACTGCGTGTACTTACAAATCCCTTCAACCCTCCGAAACATTTAATCAACTACAGTAGATAGATACACCCATGAAGACACCGAAACATCGAATCCCAGTGCGTCCCAGGGAAATGAATGACTGTATTGGGTCCCGCAATGAATTATGTCAGAAGATATTATTTGAGGAGAAGAAAAAACCAAATAAAATTTCTAAGAAGTCTGTGTGCTAAGAAGTTGTGTACAAACTGCTGTGGTGCCGAACTCGTCATTTAGTTCAAGAGTAACAAAACATAATAAAAAAAATTGTTTAACAACTTACTCGTACAGGCTCGTGAGCGGTTATTGCAGGAACGGCTAGGATAACGTCGTAAAATGCCTCTCATGAATATGAGCTCCTAAAGTGCTTGAAACCAGTTCAGTTAGCTCGTCAAAACTCAAAGTTTTCACTCGAACGTACGGCGCGTGCCGTTCCGCAAGCGCCTTGAAGAGCCAATAGACCACCATGGGCCCTATAGGGCTGATATTCAGCCGGCGTTGCGGGGTAAGCGCAAAGAGGCACCGCGACTTCGGCTCAGAGCAGGAGAAGGAACGGGGGATGTTTAAGTCACTAAGAGTCGTACACTCTCTCCTGCCCTACCCTGGGCGGGAGAAGTAATTTGATGATTTTTGCCTCACAAAAAAAGTTATCAAAGGTATCAAATATGTAATTGGGTATTTCAAATACATTGGTATATAATATGTATGTACCATACTATATGTGTATAAACAGTAGAAGGTTCACATTTAATTACATACGTTTAAAAATAACAATGGTAAGGGTTCAAAGTTTAGGAGCGCAGTTTTTCCCAGAAATATTTTAATTGTCCGAGTTCCGCTGAAATGTACATTCTGAAGGTCGAACCCCGTCGTTACGATGTGTGCAAAAAAGTTTTTACATTAACAAAAGTATATATACCAGTACCGGGAAAACCGTTGTACCTTACCACTTATTGTTTAAAATTGTAAGTGCCTGGTTAAAAACTTTTTTTGGGTAATGTACATTGGTACTGAGCAATACATAAGTATATATTATTTAATTTGAATGTGCCCCGGGGTTGTGTGCAAAGCTCAATGATATACCGCTGCGCAGTTCGGAGAAGAGGAAAGAACGGATTGAATTTTAGTGTCAGTAGTAGATACTTTCTAGCGCTCCAACCAGGATGCGAGAAGTATTTAGATGATTTGGAGGCAAACGAGCAGACGGATCGCGTGATGGTAAACAAAAAAATAATATGTACATATTATTCAATGAAGTAGGTCGGCTAATAAATGGACTGCAAAATAACGGCGCCTCCCATAGTCACTTTTAACACCATAGTTTTAAATCCATTGTCTGCCTTTTGTAATTGAACTTCCGATAACCTCTCTCACACGAAACACAACATCGGTGTTGATTCACGCTGTTATTCTATAAGTATATATAACTATTATAAAAACTATTATAAAAAGAAAACTAGGTATTGTATCTATTAACGCTTTGACCGAAGTTTTCGAAAAGATGCTTCCACACTTTTGTTTTAAAAGAAAATGACTCGTCTCCTTTACGTATCACCTAACAAAATTAAAAGAATTGCTACCAACAGAACCATTTCCATATCTTAATGTTCAATCTGGACAATTAGTGGAAAGCTTTATTACATCACAAGTACCTACGTTACGTAGTTACGTACCAGGAACAATTATCTCCAATTGAGATATCCTGATGCCCTGAATCTCTCATTTCTTGGGATTATCCGATAACATCGGTTTCTATTGCCACAAATTGACAAATGGCGTTGTAATGGCGGCTTTTGTAAATATAGCTTAAGATTGTTTTGATGTCATAAGTTGTGATACGAAAATGTCATGGTGGCCTGGAGGTTAAGGCACCCCTCATGTATGACAGTGCGGATTCGAAACCTGGCAAGTACCAATATGACTTTTTCTCTATCATTATCACTGCCATACGGTGAAATAAAACATCATGGTAAAACTTGGACTTATAATTCCTAATTATAAGATTGAAATCGCCAATGCGCCTTCAGCAAGCCTGGTGATTAATAGTCAAACCTCCTCCTTGTGAGAAGAGGCCTTTGCTCAGCAGTGGGCTGATAGGCTGATGATGCGTGTAAATTGTACTAAGTATTTATTATTTGTTAAACTACTACGTAGGTGGTCGATTATTGCAACTGTCGAGCAAGGGGTACCGAGTTCAATGTGTAATTCAATCACCAAAGTTAAGTAACATCGTGTATGGATTGTACTTAGATGGGTGATCGCTTGGAAACACCACGTGACGATTTTCAGACAAGGTTTTGCGTCACGCGCAAGAATGTCGCGACCCTGACCTGGAGCAGGAGATACATTGATTGATTTTAGTCAGTAAGATTCTGAAGATCCATCTCTCCCATTTCAGGACAAAAAAAAGGATTATCAAGCTTACCATCAGGTGATGTCTTCTTGTTTGTTTCTTATAAGAAATTAGTTTTACGTCGATTTATATTATTGTGAATTTTTGATAACTTGTTATTCTAACACGGTGACTAGAATTGTGGCCGGGTTTTGGCACCAGGCTGTTTTTTGAGGGAAAAATTTCTATTACACCATTATATGTACTTTGGAAGTTCAAAATAACTTCTTCTACCCTGGGTTATGGCAAAGGGACTGTCAGACTCTTACTGACTAAAAACCTCCACGTTCCTTACCCCAATCCAGGACGGGGCCATGGTATATTATGTTTGGCACGAGGTTAAATCCATGTTTATGGCTGTTTTTAATAAAACATAGCTACGTCACAGATCAACAGATAATACAGATCAACTTTATATGTATAATACAGATCAACTTTATATGTTAAACGAAACAGATATAAAAATGTTATCGAAATACTAAATCGATGAATCGATTAACCGACTTTCGACTCGATTACACATTTAGTGTTATGTCACGATTTCAAAGTAAAATACCTATATTTGTATTCATGGAATTCATGATACCTACCTAAAATAAAAGTCGTATATTTTGGTTAGCGTTTTTTTTCACTATCTTCAAATAAGTTTCCAAAACAATCTCAAGTGACAGGATAAATAAAAAACATCCTGGTTGTCTAGTACATATCATAATTCCGTAACAGCCAAATTTAGGAATTGTGAAAAAGGGTTCCCTAATTACCAAAAAATAAAGCATTTTGTCATACTGCTTTTTTTGTGAGGGAGAGGTCATCAAATGATTTTTCTCGGCCAGGGAATGGCGAGAGGAGTATTAGTCTCTTACTGACTAAAAACCTACCCGTTCCTTCTCCTGCTCCAGGCAACCCCGGCTGAACATCAGCCTTATATGGCTCCGTCTGGCGTTTATAATGTGCTTGCAACATTTGTAATAATTAATTAACAATGTACCTAAGAACCCGGTACCTACAGCAACGAAGACAGTGCCGATTTTTTTTCATCTCCACGCACAAAGAAATTTTGAATATTAATCACTAAGCTTGTTAGGTGGATTGGCGATTAAAAACTTAAAATTAGACATTATAAGTTCAGGTCACCTACATATGTACTTTGTTAGTGTGTCTATATAAACTTAGAAAACCCATCATCATCAACCTGCATCCGTCCACTGCTGGACATAGGCCTTCCCATTGCCACCTAACTCGATGTTCAGCTCTTCTCAACCAACCTCTGCCAACCGTCAAATCCTCATGGACTTCCGTTGTTATGGGGATTATGGGGTTATATTCTGGACTCTTATCGGCTTAAAACACCGCATGTTCTGCCTTTGCCTGCCACGACTCATGTCTCTTTCACCGAACCCAAGTCATGATCCATAATTATTATTGTAATTGTGGAACCAAACCTAACCTAATCTGACCTGAGAAATGTAAATGATTTTACTGTCACAGGCCCAAAACTCAGTCGACCAAAAATAGTTTAAAGGAAAAATTATAAAAGTAAGCAGCTGCAATAATTTAATTTTCATTCATTTCATTCACATTATTTAAATATTAACGAACAGCTTGTTATAATTTTATAGTAACATAATACCGTAGATGAAAATAAAACATTGTATTTTATTAGCAAACAAACTTCTTTACGTTGTAATTAACTTCACTGCGTCTTTTCATTAAAATAAAGACGAAAAATATAATTGAATCATCGGGTAAATAGATTACGATCACAATTAAATTTATTGGAAATAATAAGAAATTCATTCCAATTAGATATCAATTTAAAGTTATTGTTATATATGGGTTTCAGACCACCCAGTACTAAGTCCAGAAGTTTCCACATTCATAACCTCTTCAAATTATCCAACTAAATTTTAAGTGCAGACTAGGACCAGACCTTACAGCGCATGGCGTATTGCGCGCCTAAAAAAGCCACTAGGACAGATGGGCCATTCAGGGCCGACGTTCAGGTAGGGTAGCAGGTACAAGTGTCATGTAATGTAATAAAACTCCGGCCTGGAACAGGAGACGGAATGGGTAGGTTTTTAGTCAGTAATAGTCAAAACTATATTTATATATATATATATATATATATATATATATATATATATATCTTAGGCCTGTCCCATCGTAACCTAGGATACGCACTTATATTACTTAATTAACGCAAGATTTGGTGAGGATGGATATGCGTTACTCTTTCGTATAAAAACTACTAAATGGATCCGGAGGAAATTTGCCACAGAACTCGATTTTAGTCTAGAATAATATTTATATAGGCTTGGTAGAAACTAGTTAAGTAATGTATAAATATTGATAAATACAATTTCTTTAACAACATCAGGCATTCATTCAAACAGCTACCAAAACCTTCTTCAATACAAAATTATAATAAGAATTAACTAAATATTTGGCCATGAAGATTTATAATATAATTAGTATATATAAATATTATAATTAATTCAACTAAACGTTGTAGAAAGTAAATGCAGATGTTTATGGCAGTTAACTTGAAGAGTTTAATAAATTGTTTAACCAATAACTGTCTGGGGCCACGAACAGTTAACCCGTTACTGGGTGTGACTTCTTAAAGAACGAGTTTATATATCTTTGTAGTTTTATTCGTATTAGTATTTCTCATACGAAGATGGCACAAGAAAAAGTCATTAAATTATCTTTTTGGCTCAGTATTTCGTTCAGTACACGGAAAAGGAATAAACATAACATAAACGATACCTGAGTACAAAGTTTTCCATCGAATTTTAACTAAGCCAGTTTTCGCTATAAGCATCGTTTTTTAAAATCCTCTCGATAATTTCAATACAGGACTGGGGCTTACAATCAAAATCCTCGTAAAGTTACGAACGTAAACCGTACCTAAATTTTGATTAGTTATAATACAACAAGAAGCTTATAAAACACATGAAGGACGTAATTATTTACAATACACCCACATTTTACAATTTATTTTTAACAAGAAACAACAAATATTTGTATTTCAAGTTTAACTTATACGTTAATCCCATAAATGGATTATCGCGGTAAAAAAAAATATTTAATATATTTTGTATTTCGTGATATTCAAAATTAATATGTAACTAAACATCTGACAGTTGACAGTCACAAATTGCTGTGAAAGGGCGTGACCAATCACTTTACCGAGTATAAGGCGCGGACATGTTGTATTTTTAACATAATGTCATATTGCTGTCAGTGTTCCTTTATTGTTTCAATTTTAAATATTTTTCTACCAGCTGTAAATGGGTTTATAATATGGGTGTCTATGTAATAAACTAATCAACGGTTTATATAGGTATAAAATAAAAGTGTTTTATGTGAAATGAAATGTCATATACAGCAGAGGCCCGTCCCTGCTTCACACTCGATATGCTTTTGTTTTCAGCGAGCCATCGCGGCATCAAAAGATTTGCTTTTTGCAGATTTCCTCTTCTATAATCTATAATAATATTATAAAGAGGTAAAATTTGTAAGTTTATATGTTTGTAAGTTTGTATGTTGGGGGTTTTCTTTGGAACCACTAGCCGGATTCCCAAAATTATTTCACTTATTGATAGCTACAATGTTCCCTGGTTAATCATCATCATCATCATCATCATCATCAGCCTATAAGTGCCTGCAAAGGTTTGAGCATCAATCACCACGCTTGCAAATGGCGGATTAACGATTTCAAATTTTCGACAAGGTTTTCTTCATTGTATGTTAGCGGTGTCTAAATATTCATAGAAAGTACATGTAACTCGGAAAAAGTCACATTGGTACTTTCCAAGTTTCGAATATCATGCATGAGAAGCCATCGCCTTAACCTCCGGGCCACCACGACGTTAAGACGAAATAATGTTAACTACATGGTACCAGTTAGAAGCTTAGTTAACTCTAAAGTCCTTATTGAACCCTTTATCTCTCAGTAAATTGATCTTGATAATCTTCTTTACGGAGTTATCAAATTCAATTATAGTCGTGTTCGACGCAGTATGCTTTCGAATACAAACTTTGCTTATACTTGTTCTGCCTCGCGGTTTTGCTTCTTAGTGTATTCGTTCGTATGGAAATGTGGTGTCAAGTAGCCTGGAATTCTAAGTAACGATTGGTGTTGTTAACTGTCCTAGGTTATATGTTTTGGTCTGTTGAAATTGAAAATAGTGGTTATCGTGGTCATCTACTACAACTCTTCTGCATGTTTTTATTGTATCAAAGAAGGAACCGTTTGCGCATCAACTCTTGGTAGTCTTGCCATTAAAAAGATCTACAGACCCAATCCACCCACAGATCCTAATACCTAGATGGCTCATAACGCATTTGACACTCTGGGAACAGACCCACGGGTGGACTGCGCCGATTGCTTACCATCAACTAATAATTTGATAGCTGAAAAGACAAGACATTTTCAGAAAGCGGTTCGACTCGAGTTGTGTAATCAGAATTGCTAAAGGAGTGGCGTACTTTACCGGAGTCTGTGTTCCTCGAAAGGTATAGCCTGGTTATCTCCTAGGTGATAGGCGTGTTCCATTGTAGGTCGCATCATCGCTGCTCAATACGAAATAAAAAAATGCATACATTACCGGATTTGAAAATCCGGTAGCAGCTTCCTTGGCTACCAACTAGTAGCATACTGTTATTATACTCATAAACTAAACAGAACACAATCGAAAGTGGGTACCTATTCTCAAAAATATTACTACTCGTAAACTATCCTAATACTACTACTCGTAAACTATCCTAAACTACTATCGTTGTCAATAACTTAAAAGGGCACACACTGCAACAATAACAAAAGATATAACTTGAGATTTATCATCCACTCCAAGAGAAAGTTACTCAACTTATGCGTCTCGACCATAGTGAGTTGATATTGGCCGTTGTCAAGATGAAATATTCGGCCTTCGCCGAAAGCCGAATATTTTAGATTTTTTAAATTTTAATAATGGAATACTGTAACATTGTATGCGTGAGATATCATTAATTTTAACGCATATTTTATAATATAATATTATAATAAAATACAGTGTAAAATAAATAAATGTTCATAGATATCGTTCACACTTTTGCTTTTCGTATTCTCGATCAAGTAGGGATCAGTCAATTATTTTTTTAAATCGAATACATCTTCATACTTCAAGTGAACTAAAATTGATGCACCTATTGTTCAGCAACAATAACTAGGTACAATTTTATTATACTGCTCTGGCTGGACAATAACCTAGCGTGAAAGGAGGAGTCAGGGATTCAATTCCAGGACGGAGGATGTGTGATGTGTATGTGAACTGTGTGAAATTTTTATAAACGCACCCATCAACGCAGTCATTTAAAAACTATATATAAGCAAAATAAATACTAAATCAAGCGTGGCAATGTCAAAGTATCCGGCACTCGACATACCTATTTTATATCCGGCCACGTCCATAACAGTACCTTTATTATTAATAAAACTGTTTATGTTAACATTTGATGACGGAATTTGAAGATGTCGTAAATGTTGTAATAAAATATGATCCTACATTATAAGTACGTAATTACATGGCTATAAATGTTCGCTTGTGGACCTAATTATTGTTTAAAGGCCGATTTCGCGTGTACTTGTTTATTGTTAGAGGGTTTAAGCCGAATAGTACCATGGAATGATACTTCGACCACATAGTTAAAGTAAAAATAAAGTAGAGTCCAATCGAATAGAGAGACATAGAGAGAGAGAGAGAGAGAGAGAGAGAGAGAGAGAGAGAGAGAGAGAGAGAGAGAGAGAGAGAGATAGAGGTCGAACTTGCCACAGTTGCGACGTGAGCGGCCGTGGCCTGGACCAAGACAAGAGAAAGAATAGGAGGTTTTTAGTCAATAAGAGTCTCCCTCTCGCCTAGCCAAATGAAGCTTACTCTAACTATCGGCAGACTTAAAAATCATAGTTAAAGACTGCAGCGTAAAAATTGCAGCGGTAAAGACGATACAAACAAACACAATTTCAAATTGATAATATTATGTAGTAGATGAAGATTAGACAATGTATGAGTTCAGCCTATTACCAAGTATCGCACACAGTTTGTCAAACTTTATTGTTAGTAACACGTCTGAATAATGGAATTACTTTAAGTCTATACAATGAAACTTTAAAATATCTTTCTTAATATATAGGCATACTAGCTACTCTCGCACGGTTTCACCCGCTGCTCGGCTCCATTTAATCGTAGCGCGATGTGTTATAAACTATAGCATTCAGGAACATTGTAGCTATCTATCAGTATAAAATTTTGGGAATCCGACCAGCGGGTCCAAAGATTACCCCCTACATACAAACTTACAAATTTTATCTCTTTTTAATATTAGTATAGATATAGTTTCATATACAGTTTGAAAAGACTTTTGTTTGTTACTCTTCTCTTAAAAAAATACTGAACCTATCTTAATGCCAAATTTCATTTAGACCCCTAAATGAAATTTGGCGTAAAGGTAGGTTATAATTAATTATAGTTTTAATATATGTTTTTTTAGGTTATGTTAATATTTTTAGGTTAATTTGGTAGTGGAGGAGCTAACAGAAACTAGTGTACGTTTAGGGAACAGAGAGTAAAGTACCCTAAGATCGGAAAACGAGGATCCTCCGACCAGGCGAGGTGATCATGCCAATACCAACAGTTGTAAGTACGTTGGGTTTTTCTATGCCTGTTTAATCACGCGCAAAATAAAGTTGCGCAATGTAGGAATTGTGACGGTATGTATAATAATGTAGGAAAAAATACTGTTTTTTTTTAAATCATCAAATGACGTCTCCCCCCAGGTTAAGCCGAGAGAGAGTGTCCCACTCTTAAAAAAAACCCAGTTGATGCCGCGGAGCGACATTGCGCTTACCCCACAACTCGGGGTTGCGGGGTAAGCGCAATGTTGAACGCTGAACATTAACCCTATCCCGTATCCTGTATCCTGGGTCTAGTCTGTGCTGTTCTATTGGCTTTTTAAGAGGCGTGCGTAACGCTACGTGCCGTATGCTTTGAAAAAAATGTTGGAATTGTGTTAATCTTGGTAATCTTTAATTGTGTAGCCTAATATGTAACTTAATACAAAATCGTCAATCAACTAGCGAGTATCAACTGTATTTTATGTACGAAGTAACTCGAAACTAACTGTATAATTAATATGCGTTTCTTATCTATCAATTTATCTCGTTATCTCAGTCTAATAGCTCAACACGATTACGCTACCGTAAAACAAACTCAACCACGTGTCAACTTAACCATATTGGTTATTTAAGTTGTTAACATTTAAAATATGGCTGATCAATTCAAATTAATAACTTAACATAATTTAATATGTACTAGTTTTCTGTCTGCGTCTTCGCCCGCGGGGAATGTAGATAGACTTATTTAGTACTAGCTTCAACCCGCGGCTTTTTCCGAGTAGTACGTTGATAATATGCAACCTATGTGTTAAATTGTTTTGTTGACAAGTTTATACCCGCTCCAGTGACACGCACCGATTGCAAACCTTTGATCAATGTAGCCAAACGCAACGTACCTCGCGTGATTTAATTGTTTCTTTACAATTATTATTATTCGATGTGAAATTACAAAATATGTGACGTCTCGGGGTCTCTGAAATGTGACAAGGACGGGAGAGGTGGGCTCAAATATCATTAAATTCTTGGATTTGGAGGAATTATTGATGGGTGCTAAGACCAATTCTGATACCTATGCTGATGATGATCCCGTACTGAAATCATCATTTACAAGATTTATCACCATTAAAAGTATCCGAAGTTATATGCTGATCCGAAACACTTCGAATGATGAAATAAATTTTAATATGTTTTTTAATTTAAATAAATTCAATAGTTTCTCACAAACAAACAAACAAACCTTTCCTCTTTAACATTAGTTCAGATTTATCCACATATTCATGTTATTTTTCACAACTTTTTAGTAACGGAATGTTGTGTGTGAAAATTAATCATATTTATGTAGAAGGGATTAATGTGTGTGTTTATCTGTGTGGGATCTGGTATTATATAACATGGGACACACACTAAATGCGTTATGTTAATATGAAACGCCGAGTGGACGCTGTGCGGTTGTCTTATTTGGAAGTTTGGTTCCGTAGGTCGGTACTTACCTACTATAGTTTTGTGCTATTTGGAGGATTTTTTTATGAGATTGTTCGGCAAACGAGCAGACGGATTACCTGATTGTTAGCAACCAGCGCCGCCCATGGACATGGATGTAGAACAGAGGAGTTGCGAATGTGTTGCCGACCTTTGGGGACTAGGGATTTGGAGATTTAGGCATTGGGGAGGGGAAGGATTCACACCGCGAAACACTCACGCCGTTTTTCTGTGAGGTTGTGTTATTATTTCGGTTAAGCCGACCCATTCGTGCCGAAGCTAGGCTCTCCCACACCACACATTGTTATTAATATCGGCGACTTTTAGTTCTCGTGTTCTTATCTGGTTAAGTTTACTTAGATAATTATTTATTTTGGTTAAAGTTAATTGGTTGGGGCGAGGGAGTGTTAGATTCTTCAGTTAAATGTTGCAGTCACATCCGAAGCTGGCAAAAAATGTTACATTGTACCTACCTTTACGTTGCATAATAATACCCAAAGAGTCCTAATACAGAACTTTTTTCAAATTCAGCCAAACTTATTATTAATATTATAACGTGAAAGTAACTTTGTCTGTCTGTCTTTCTTCACGCCTTAACTACTGAACCGATTTGTGTTAAATTTGGTACAGACATACTTTGGAACTCGAGAATGGACATAGGATAGTTTTTATCCCGAAAATCCGTTAGCGGGAAATTACCAAACATCCCGCGAGATTGGGAACAATGGGGGTAAAACCAAAAATATATATAATAGTTAGTCATTATTCCACGCGAACGGAGTCGTGGGCAAAAGCTAGTACAAAATAAATCAGATCACTGAACACTAAATCAGCATTAATAAGTTGCTTCTATATTGCGGGATTTATAAACCCCACAGTGGAACTCTAAATAATAGTAATTTCCACTCACATCAGATGACATTTCATAGTTGTTTCGAGTGGTGCTCAACACACGTGGCCGGAGGGGAACCTGTTCAACATGGACGCTGTACAAACAACATTACCAACTAAATCAACCATTGTTCAAACTTCATATTTGCGGTTATATCGTATTATAGGCAATTCCATTAATCTATTACAATTTGTGTATTAAGTATAGGCGTTTATGAACCACAGTTTGGTTTTAGATTTATTGAATCTCATTTAAAATGTTTCGCGTTTACATTGTTTATTTACTAGTATTAACGTGCAAGAGGGTGGGTTCGAAACCTGGCCAATGTGAGTTTTTCCGAGTTATATGTACTTTCTATGCTTATTTAGACAACACTGACATACGGTGAAGGTAAACATCGTAAGGAATCCTGGACTTCTAAGTTTGAAATCGCCCATCCGCCTGGAGTAAGCGTGGTGAATGCTCAAACCTTTTCCGTGTGAGAAAGACCTTTGCTCAGCAGCGGGCACTTCTAGGCTGATGATGATGATGATTTACGTATTATTAAAAAATGTGAAATCTGTATTGATAAAAGCAAAATGATCAATCTATATTTTTTTCTTCTCGCTAAAGCCATACAATCTCAATGAAAGCGAATGTCAGATAAAAGAGCACTTTGATTCCCACATTCTTTCAAGAACTGTTTTAATTAAGCGTTTAACTCAAAATGGGACAGTATTCACGGGCGGCCAAAGCTCATAGGCTATAAGCCAAAGGATAATAGTCCTTATATTTATAGCCTCTACTAATGGACGCCGTCAGATGACTTTAATTCCAACAACATCATTACCTCATCTCCTAACATTCGATTCATACGATTTTCGCCCAATAATTGAGCATAGATGGCGTTGCAATCGCATTAAGGCTGCGCTGCGCGAGAGTCGGTAGCCAGTCGTTTATCTTAAAATGGGTGTGTTAAAACTTAATCGACTGTTAAACACGGGATGTAATTAAGAGTTTTCTAACGGAAATCTTTAACCTTTAAATAAAGATAGGTGCAATTGAATTGAATGCGATAAAAGGTTTTAATGTAGCTTTTTATTGGTCAAGCCTTAAATCGTTAATTCGGATTTGCCTTTAGGAAAGTAGTTTTCAGGTTTTGGTTACGGAAACCCGTTTTAAATGGAATACGCTTTTGTTCCACTACAATTTTGTTTACTTAAATTTTAATTAACAATTATGTAGATGCGTTGTGACAATTGGCTTTAAATTTAATCTCAGATGCTTTTTTGGTTTGCCTCTTTTATGTAAATAATATTATTCAATTTATTTTCACTAAACGAACAAAATATTTGATCGAAAATCGAATTCAGGATTAAAATTACATAAGTATGTTTATTCTGACCACCAAATTTTTCAACCGCACGGAATAACAAAAAAAAAAGAGAAAAAATACTAAAAGCATAGTCAAATATTATAACGACATAATTTTTTAAAACTGGAACATTGCCAAAGTTGACGTTTTATTACGACTGGCAATTTGTCATGTTATCAGCGACGGAAAATTACGACGGTCGGGTGCGATCCCAGATATAAGGGAACCCTTCGTAACTTTTAACTGCTAAGTTTACTTTATATAATTTGTGGGACCCGATTTAGTGGATAGTTTTACTTATAGTCTGTTTCAGTGGCTAGTATTAAAATTAAAATAGCCACAATTTATGTAAATTATGTTTAGGTAGTAAAAAATTGTAAAGCATTTATCAATTACTAGCGACCCGCTCCGGCTTGGCACGGCAATCCTGATACTAAATTTCTTCACTACTTAATGGATGTTTTTAAGCATATAAATCTCACTCTATCCTAAGTATGTTGTATAAAACTAATAGATACGTCATTGACTCTATGTATTTAAAAAAAACTTCATCAAAATCCGTTGAGTAGTTTTAGAGATTTAAGCATCAACATGGGGATGCAGAAACCGAGAAAGCAACTTTGGTTCATATATATGCTATATAGTGATGTACATATACAGTAAATGTGAAAACAAATACACGAACAGTGATATTTAAGTATATTGGTGATTATTTGAAAATTGGTATGTGAACTATGTTTTTTTTTATCTACCCTACAGTTATGAATTTGATTAGTGGTATTTATAACTACATTTGTCATATAATAAGTATACCTGTTTTTAGTACTTTGAAAAAAGAATCATTGGACATCAACTCAACTTTACTTTATAGCTTGCTTAAGTAGCTGACATTGAAGTAAAAATAGCTAGAATTTGTATGAATTATGCTTAGTGTCTTAAGATCTCGTTCGCTTAGTGAGGTGCCGATTGTACTTTTTTTTTGCTAGTAACCCACTCATATCTTCTTTTAATTGGTATTGTTCGTTGGACCATTCGGCAACAATTGTTAGTTGACCTGCTCATGCGTGTCTGTCTTCAGAATGTTTTTTTTTATGTAATAGATCGGCAAATGAGCAGACGGATCACAACACCAAAGGAGTTACGAGTGCGTTGCCGGCTATTTGGGGAAAGGTGTTGCGCATATAATGATCGGGAAGGGATAGGGGAAGGGAAGGGATTGGGCCTCCGGTAACCTCACTCACACGGCGAAACACAACGCTGTAGTTGTTTCACGCCGTTCTGTGAGGCCGTGGTATCACTACGGTCGAGCCGACCCATTCGTGCTGAACCATGGCTCAAAAGACCATTCCAGAATAAACTTACACTATTTATCGTCATTATGATGACCTATCGCAAAAAAACGCACTGAAAAAAAAAGAAACAAAAAGAGCGATAGTGCTGACTCATTATACATTTATTTTATTTCATTTTAAAACTAAATAGATCGTTTACTTTTTGTTCTTAATCATAAACGATCCCAAAGTCTACAATCCTGAGTACTTCACCATCTTAGACTACTGGAATATAATATTTGGTCTGTCCAAAAGGTCTGCGTGTGTTGGCAGTCCATAAACATTTTCTTAACCAATAAAACAAAATGAAATCAACCATCAATGGCTAGTGCCCTAAAAATATCATTAACTAAAGATAATCGAATAAAAAGTTAATTACTCCATTACTTTGAGTTCAAACAAACGAATATTTGAAAGTTAACGAAGTAAACCAAGTTGTTTTTGAAGTAAATTAGAAATCAATTACAAGTTCTTTACCAAAACGAGTTAATGATTGGTACTTCTGCTTGTAATGCTTGGCTATACGTGCTTTACAAATGGAAAGTCGAGGGTCGGTGCCACTGTACAAGATATACAGAAGTACAATTATGGCTGTGCAAACAATGAAGTATGTTTTTGGAACGAAGTTCCTTATTGCTTTTTGCGAAAGAGGGCTACACAGGAAAAACTAGAAGAAAAGCTGAAACGAAAAATAATGCCGTCTTTCTCTATTTCTCTCTCACTCTCTCTCTCTCTTTCTCTCTCACTTTCTCTTTCTCTCTCTCTCTCTCTCTCTCTCTCTCTCTTTCTCACACACATATGTACACTCGTTCATAGTTTTTATTCATTTAACTTTTTGGAACAAAAAGTTTTTAGGAAATTTATTTCAGTGTAAAACGCCAAACGTCAACTATAATAATATATAGTATATAAAGTACTTACGTGATATAATAGAAAAGAAATAAAAGAGTTTTTAATAAAAACAAAAAATATTAATTGCGAAATATGTTGGACCTACATTGTATCTAGCGTGTCTAGGAATTCCCATCAAGCAAGGGTCGCCTATACGATCAAATTCCTAACTTTAAAGTTAGTCAACGACCATAACAAAAACATTGTTTCAGTGATAGAAAGGGATAGATGTATACAGGAAATATGGCGCTGTCCTTTTTTAGGACATTATAGCTTATAAGGCTTATAAGGTTCGTAATATTGTGTAGTGTTCTTTAAGTATGGAATGTTTTCATTATTTTAATGGTTAGTTATAGTCTAAGTACCGTTAAATAATATGTCTAGGTATATTTTATGGGTTTTTAGTCTATATAAGTGACGCATCTATAGTCACCATCCTAGAGACTTGCATTTTGTTCAATAAAGATTGTGGTTTTTTTTTTGTTTTTAAAAATTATTGTTAAAGGTAGAGAAAAGAACATTTGCAGACTAATCAATGATGTTAGAACTGATGTTCCGCTCTTATCTATTATCGTCAGATCAGTCAGAAGATACAAAATCCAGATTTTGTCAATTGAAAATATCTGTCCACCTTAGAAATCACGAAATTAATCTTTTTTTTATATAAATCAAGAATTCACTCATTCATAACCGAACGTAACCAAAAAAACATGGGTACCGGTTTTATTAAAGAATAACGATGGTGTTACTCTCTTGTTCATCTCCATTCAAATCTACACTTTGTAATGAACACCTACCTTCACTGACGAATAGACTGACAAACTACAATTCTACTTTGACGTTTCAAAAGTACCTAGGTACTTATAGTTTATGTGGAACTAGCTTTTCCCGCGACTCCGTTCGCGTAGAATAGTTGACTTCCTTCAGATTTTTGGTATAAAACTATCCTATGTCCTTTCTCGAGATTCAAACTATGTCTGTACCAAATTTAACATAAATCGGTTTAGTAGTTAAGGCGTGAAGAAAAGACAGACAGACAGACAGAGTTACTTTTGCATTTATAATATTAGTTTGGATAAACGATTTTTAGTTTGACTATAACTTTGGTCGTGTAAATAAGTCAAAATTTAAATCACAAATCAGACTTGAACTTCTGTTTATTACCTGTAATTTACCAATATTCTTTACTCACGACCATGTTAATACCGATTTAAGTTTGTTTAGTCTGTCTGTCTCTACTATTGGTACAGCCGACGGGCGTTAAAAAACTTGAAACAGGGGCCAAGTCATTAAAATGTCATTAGGTACAAAGCTCCGTGAAATAAAAGTGTTTTACTTTGGACACACGGACGGACAGATTAGTATAGGGGATCTCTTAACCGACTGAAATATAAATATAGGTATTGTAAGTTTTGAATTTTAGTCATTTTCTAAAGAGATTAGATGATGTTGCAGATATCAGTGTGGGAGAGCGATGCTTCAGCACGAATGGGTCGGCTCGACCGGAGCGATACCACGGCCTCACAGAAAACCGGCGTGAAACAACCACAGCGTTGTGTTTCGCCGTGTGAGTGAGGTTACCGGAGGCCCAATGTTTCCCCTCCCCCGACCCCTTCCCAATCCCTAAATCTCCAAAACCCTAATCCCTAAAAGGTCGGCAACGAACTCGTAACTTCTCCGTTGCGGGTATCCATGGGAGGCGCTGATTGCTTACCATCAGGTTATCCGTTTGCTCGTTTGCCGAACTATTACATAAAAAATATGGATGTCTTCATCTAGGAATATTAACATGATATAAAAATTTCAAATCATTCGTTTTAAATTGTAGGTAAGTTAGTGCTTTTTTTAAATGGGGAAAATCATCAAATCACTTCTTGAGTCATCTTTAATTTACGCCCTGGGTAGCGCTAGTTTCAGATTCTAACTGACTAAAAACCATCGTGTTTTTTCCCTTGCCCCAGGCAAGGGCAGGAAGGTACATTATAAAGCTCTTCTCTTTTTAAAATTTCCAGTGTAAGAAAACACCTATCACTCAGGCGTGGGAGAATTACAGGTGGGTGGCTGCTGATGCTAATGACGATGATTATGAAAAGAAAAGTTGCGAAGGAGATAATTGGCAATATAATAATTTGTAATAATGTCAATTCAGTAATCTCATTATTTTGTTAGACCGTTTCTTCGCTCAGTACCTGTGAAAGCGATGATATGTTTGCTGTAATTAGAATTAAAATTAGCAAGTCAAGTTTCTGACACTTTATTATTAAAAACCAAAGTTACTGAAATTAGTGATTCCACACAAGTCTATCTTCAAAATTTCTAAGCCTCCAATAACATAACAAAACAAAGGCATTCAAAAAATTCACAGAATGATATATATTTATATAAACGTTATTATTTGTACCTCTAGATATGATTTCAATAAGTGCCTATTAACTCTAGGCAAAATGGTCAAATAATAAGTTTTTTGTATTTCGATCGCATCTTTCCACTACGATTAATATTTACACTAATTCAAGCGAGAAATTGAACACAAGGTTTTCACCAAAAAGTTTCCAAATAGGGTCATGAGTAGATAGAAAATATCTAGAATATACAAATATTCTAGGAATACAAACAAAAGTTGGTAGAAACTGGGACACTGTAAACATAGTACCAATACCAATTTGTACATAAATATAAAATCGCTGGATAGTTTACAAAACGTGACACCGCATTTTGTGAGTTAACTAGCAAATAGTAAACTGTACAATCTGTATCTAAAAGTGTAAGTGTGGGAGAGCCATGCTTCGGCACGATTGGATCATCTTGACCGAAATTATACCACGGTTTTACTAAAAACCGCCGTGAAGCAACATTGACGTTGTGTTTAGCCGTGAGAGTGAGGTTACAGAAGGCCCAATCCTTCAACTACCTTCAATTACCAAATCCACATCACATATTAAATCATCAGCCTATAAGTCTATTGCTGAGCAAAGGCCTCTTCTCACATGGAGAAGGTTTGAGTAACCACAATATTGCTTAATGTGGATTGGCGATTTCAATTTTATAATTAGAAATTATAGGGCCAGGTTTTTCGCTTTGTTTTCTTTCACCGTATGTCAGTGGTGTCTCAATAATCTTAGAAAGTACCTACATATAACTCGGAAAAGACATTGGTACTTGCTAGGTTTCGAACCCACACCCTCATCTAAAAGAAACGAACACCTTGAGCTCCGGGCCACCGCTTACATTACCACCAAATTCTTACATCCTTAAAATCTCTAACAACCTACGAAAGGCCGGCGACCTCCTTTAGCATTAGGAGTGTCTATGGGCGGCACTAATTGCTTACCTTCAGGTAAACTGTCTGCTCGTTTACTGACCTATCCTATTAGCTGGGCCTTGACCAATAGACCTACTAAAAATCAATACCCCTTTGTCTCCTACTAAGAACCTTCTAAGTCTTTTGTGATTAGATTTTAAAACATGAAACTATCTACAAGATGAGAAACTTTTCGACCATTAAATCGTATGTGGCCATTCATATTTCTATACGTCTAGACCCTCATTTACTCGGGTACTAGCCTTTATAGACGTTATTATACTAGAGTACTAACCGCTATGGCTACCAATATTTATATGTACCTACTTTGTATGTGTGGAGACGGCTGCGCAACGTCATTCGGCGCGACGCGGACGCTTCTTAAAAATAAGAGTCCCATTATGACTTGAACTAGTTAGTAGTACTTTTCGCAGTTAATTTTACGAGAATCAGGGCTGATTTTTCAATAGACAGATAAATGTTATGTGACGAATAAAATTATTGCTGTCACTGTCTTATACAAACATTCTGACGCGACAGCATCATAATTATTCCCCATATAACTTTTATCTTACCATTGAAAAATCAGCCCTAAGTCGTATAAGTTTCATGTAATATGTTTAGTAACGTTTTGGCTTAGGATATTATGCATTTGAGTAATTTTTACAACAACAAATATATACTTAGTCATGTGCTATCTGGCGTTACTGGCATATATTATATGTAGATATTTCTATGATTACTAATCATTCTTATGGCATTTATACTCTTAAATTAGTGTATTTAATTTTAAATGGGTGATACATGACTAACGTATGTATATAAGAAAAATTAATATAAATAAGAAAAAGAGCAGATGCATTTAATAGCACGGTTCCAGAATTATTATACTTATCTAAAATTTTCTTAAACCACAAAAACTTCGACGATAATTTGCCTGACCCAGAATTTGAGATACCCCTTGCTTGACAGTTGTACTTGCGACCATTCCACCAATCATGCAATGAAATAAAAAAGTTGATAATACTTCTGCTCACGAATTAAACTAAGTACCTACCTAAGACCCATGTTTTTAGCCACTAAACCAATAAATACAGTAAGTATCCTAGCAAACAACATCAAGTATCAACACCGCACTTACCATCTCGGGTCGTCGGAATATTTACTTAATACCAAAAGTTTCTTATATCGTCGTAAAAAGGTTTTATTACGTTCATATTATCGCTGTTGTAACGGATTATATTTGAATACTGGCCAGTCGATTTCGGCGTTCCTTCTTTGAATTTGACAGCTGTCATAACTGTCACATTCAATGAGTTCCTTATTGTATTACGAGCTAGCTTTTGCCCTCAACTTTGTTCCCGTGAAATAGTGACTTCCTGCAGATTTTTGGTTTAAAAACTATCCTATGTTCTTTTTATCGAGTTCCAAACTATGTCTCTACCAAATTTCACACAAATAGGTTCAATAGAAGTTAAGGTTAAGGCGTGAAGAATAGACAGACAGACAGAGTTACTTTCGCATTTATAATATTAGTTTGGATTTTAATTATTGCTCTTAATGAAATGAAGTCAAATAAGTGGGTCGAGTTTTTTTTTTAAAAAACCTATTCTGGAACCCATAAAAGGCATTTATAAATGTATATGTATTAAAGTAAAAAAACACATTGCCCTTTTTTCGGGATTAGAAGTATGAACCTACTCGGGCAAAATGGACTCGAAAACTCAGTTGGCAACAAAAAACTCGATGAATCGGTAAAATAAATATATATTAATTCTGATTGACTGGATTTTCTACGAGTATACTTTTGTTTCGCAAAAAGGTTTTTATTTATCTAACGTCCGTTGAAAGAGTTTAGGTCGGTATTCATTGGGTAAGTACAATTATTTATATTCTATATTTTTTAACCCCCGACGCAAAAAGAGGGCTGTTATATAATAAGTTTGACGTGTCTGTCTGTCTGTCTGTGGTATCCTGGAGCCTGAACGGATGAAGCGATTTCAATTTAGTTTTTTTCTCATTAAAGGTGACTTACGTGCGAGTGTTTTTAGACATGTTTGACGAAAATCGGTTGAGCCGTTTAGAAGTTATGGGGAAGTAAGTGGGGAGCGGTAACCGAAGGTCTGCAAATATACTCGAGTGGGGTGACAAATGAAAGCGCATTGAAAGGGAATGTTGATGGCTTAATCGAGAGAAAATGTTATAAAATACCTATAAAAAGTAAAAAATAAAAAAAAAATAAGTTAGACCCTCGACAAAATAGAAATATGTAGTTGATAATAAAATGTTTGAATCGGTCCCCCAACGCCACGTCTTCTTATAATTATTACTTATTTATTTACGCTATTTCTCGTTGAAGTGGTTAATTATGACCAGTATGAATCGAACATGGTGGTACTGAATTTTTTTTAGTGTCGTATTTTTGTATTTATTACGATTTTTATGGGAATGTTTGCGGAATCGAGAATAAATGACTTCTATGCCATTATACACAAGCGATGTGCATCCATTATGTGGAGATTGAAGGACAGTCCTAACAGTATACTATACTGGCAGATAAAATTGATGGTCCGTTTATTGGTAGGGCAGGTTGCTTTTATATCGTAAGTCCTTAAGTATTTCATAATTGTGAAAATATTAGTATAAGTTGTAATTACTTACCTTGCATTATATAAATACTTAAAAGTTAACTATTGAAATTACTGTGGCTTATTATAAACAATATTTTGTAGAAAGCTATCAATAACTTTTATTTTAAGTATTTATTATTTATAAGACACTAGGCAATTAGACATGTGCGTTCTGATGTGCATGTCAAAATATTTACTAATGTTTTCTACCCTATGTATGGTCTGAAATTAAATAATTTAATTTAATTTTTATTCTTATCGGATATTAGCTAGTCTCGCGCGTACTACTACTATTTCTGCACTGGCTAGACTCACCCTCCACTTGCGTCCTAGTTATACCTTTAGCCCATGTTATGGTCTTCTGAGGGTAATAAACATCGAATGGGTTCTCCCGCCCTGCGTGGGGCGAGAGGGAGTATAAGACTCTTACTGACTAAAAACCACCCCGTTAATTCTCCTTCTCCAGGCCATGCCGCGGTACATTACTCGCAAGCCCAGTGCTGAAGCATGACTCTCCTTCACTTAATACTCATCTTCTTAGATTAAGCCTTACTTAAGTAATGACTTTGTTACAAAAAGTTACTTTCTGAGTTTATTCATTGCATAGTATGAAACAAAATCGCTATTTTAGTATGTATGCTTAAATCTTTAAAACTACGCCACGGATTTTGATGCCGTATTTTATATTAGAAAGAATGATTGAAGAGGAAGATATACATATAATATACTCCACTAAATAGTGAAGAAAAGTATTATTAGCATTGCACCCGTGCGAAGCCGGGGCGGGTTGCTAGCTTATCAATAAATGACTGAATCCGGCGGTAAAACTGAACAAGCCAAACATTTTTATTATAAGCTTATCTTACTTAAGTTAATTTCATCAAACCTTATGAAAGCGTATTAAAATCATTAAACGGAATATTCCGACGGTAAATATTTATGAAATGTTGTTAATTAACGGTATGAGTAACCTGGTTGTGGAGATACTTTATACTGATAATTGTTCAGTAGAATTCAGAGCATGATTGGAGAATGCCACTCTGTAGGATGGTATGTCGAACAACTCGAGTTTTTTTAATGATTCTTGACATAACACTTTGTATATGTACGTATGTATGTATAGTAACAGATGTGTCTATACTAATATTATAAAGAGGTAAAATTTGTAAGTTTGTATGTAGGGGGTAATCTTTGGAACCGCTGGTCGGATTGCTAAAATTATTTCACCGATAGATAGCTACAATGTTCCTGAGTGCTATAGGCTATAAAACATCACGCTACGATTATTTTAAGTGTGAAAGAGCCATGCTTAGGCACGAATGGGTCGGCTCGGCCGGAGTGATACCACGGCCTCACAGAAGACCGGCGTGAAACAACCACAGTGTTGTGTTTCGCTGTGTGAGTGTGGTTACCGGAGGCCCAATCCTACCCCGCCCCCAATCCCTTCTCAATCCCTAAATCTCCAAATCCCTATCTCTTTAAAGGTCGGCAACGCACTCGTAACTTCTCCATTGCGGGTGTCCATGGGCGGCGATTGCTTACCATCAGGTAATCCGTCTGCTCGTTTGCGGACCTATTACATAAAAAAAGGATGGAGTCGAGCAGCGGCTGAAACCGCGCGATAGTAGTTAGATTGTAATCATTCTACAGTTCCACATTTGAATTTTCTTCTGTGCGTTTTTTTTAGTTCGTAATGGGCAAGCATGTGGCCGCTATCACGTCTGATGGTAAGCGATGATGCGTGATGTTTTGCCGGGTGTCTGGCTGGTGGCATGATGACGGAAAGAACTAGGAGGAATACCATATAGCTACCCCGAACATTTTCCGAAATTTATTCGATGAAAAACCGAAAGGCCAAGCGACACTTCGAGACCAGTAACAATAATTTGTGAAGAAGATTATTAAATACCGAAAATATAAAACTAGCGAAAAACATCTATTCCTACACCAAGCTTATATAAAAACAAATATGTGAACGAATTTTTCTACCTACACTACATTATTTACATTAAGTATCTACTAGTTATACATAATATTTTAGCCTATGTTCTACAAAGGTTTTATTATAAATGTTTATGAAAATCAATGGACAGAATAATAACACCGATGTACATAGTATATGTATTAAAATGTAGAAAATTACTTTAAATATTTGTCAACGAATTTGCACAGATTATATCTAATGAAAATCGAACACAAAATTACAAATGTTGCCTGTTCAAACATACTCTGTGATATTAATTTAGATTCTATCACTATTATAATCTGTGGTCAACATTAAATTGAAATCATATTATTTTCCCGCCACATTTTCCCGGTAAAATATTTCTCGCCACACAAAACCCTCTAATTTCAAATAACCACTTAGTCTGTGTATTTAAAATATTTGCTTTATACGGAACAAGATAAATTTATACTCTGAATTGTAGCTTTTAATTTTAATTATACCTTTAGTAAGGTCCGTCCTCATGTATTTACATTTTTAATACGATACATAGGTCTAACATTAAACGGATAGTACTTGTGTATTTTTACTGATAATTTTTAAATATTTAAATAATTACTTTTTTATGTTATAGGACGGCAAGCCAGCAAACGAATTACCTAGTGGTAAGAAATCAGCGCCACCCATGGACACCCGCAACAACGGTGAAGTTAAGAGTGATACGATTTGGAGATTTGGAGAATTTGAGATTGGGAAGGGCCTGGGCCTCCGGTAACCTCACTCACACGGCAAAACACAACGCTGTGGTTGTTTCACGCCGGTTTTATGTGAGGTTACTCTTGTTGTAATGATTTTTCATTCAAAAAGCGTCATTATTTTTTAGGCCTAAATTGTAAAATAAGAAGTATACTGTATGTGTGATTTGAAAGTTATTATTTATCAATTTTATTGTAGCTAGCCAGCGGCGTAGAGCTCATTCAAGACGTTCCTACTTGATCATTATCAGCTATAAAACTCGAAAATGTGGTGGAAGGTGCCAATTATATGATTGGGCAGAAATTCGAGGTGTAATTGAAAACCACCTCATTAAAACAGTGGCTTCGAAGCTAACGTAACGCGTTGTAAACTGATATTAAATTTGACTAATTCTTAGGAATGTTTAAATTGGTTCCTAGTACTGGCTTTTTGGAAGTCTTTTGATGGATTTGAAGCACTGATTTCTGAACTCGATACCATCTCTTTTGTCTTATAACTTTTGTTAGACATATTAAAGGAAATAATTAATTAGAAATCAAAGTTTACAGCGTGACGTTTGCCGCGTCTTGTGTCGCGCGATATTGCTCAAGTTCAGTTACATGAAATAGCCGTTTTACATGTTTACCTAATTAATAGTATCATCTTGGCAGCTGAAGTTCCAATATTTTGTCAAGGTTATTTTTCTATTACACAGGGCAACAAAATGCCATTTTATTTTTTTGCGTGGGAATTGGTCCACGGTGTGTGCGGTGTTACACATCTGTGAGACGTGAATTTTAGTGAGCCTTTGTTATAACTAAGTTTTATCACTTTGATCCAGATAAATGGTGCTCTTCCACGCAAAGTCTTTGTTTATAGCCTAATTCTGGATATCTTTACATAAAATAATTTCGTGTCACGTGTTTGTCCGCGATGGACTCCTAAACTACTAAACCGATTTTAAATTTGATTTGCATTCCGTGTACATTTTGATCCAACCTGAAAGATAGGATAGCTTACATCTCAATTTATAGTCATACTATTATTTACGTTAGGTCTGCTTGTAACGTATATGTTGGGACGTACCGTGTTTAGTTCAACGAAGGAAGCTGGAGTTATAAAAATACCATGGACTATACAAACAGTAGCTTTGCATTAGGTTCGGTATAATATAAATAGCGATCAACATTTGGTAGTATTACAAAGAAGGATAAAGTCGTATGTGATTTGTCAAAAAGCATATCTAAATTTAAAAAAAGAAAATTTAATTTTTCTTCCAAGCAATGGCAGGGTAGGACGCTGGTTTATTATAAGTAAACCATATTTTTCTCGCCCATTGGTTACCATGGATATTAATTCTAGATCGATGTTTTCAATATTTTAATAGTCTTGAAGTGTCCTCATTTAAGTATCGATAAGTTGAAATATAAAGACTAAATACCATGAAAGCGAATGTTTAGGCGAATTTATAAGGAATCGGAGATTCAGAGAGTACTAATATTTTTTCATACTTTTTTGTCCTCTAAAAGTTTGATAGGATTTTTGTTCGTGGCTGTGAATTTAGGTTTTTTTCGAGTAGGTCATAAAAATATTGGACAAAAAGATTGATATAAAAATAATGTCTTCGGGCTTTCCTGAATTATATATTCACAAAATTTTTGAATCACCACTTTGCCCGAAAATGGGATAAAGTGACATACAAATAAGCAGATGGATTATCGAATTGTAAGCTCATAGATTAGCGTAGCCAACATCAGGGTAATAAGCCCGCAAAACTCAGGAGTCAGGGATCGGGCGACGAGATGCGACCACGACTATGGCCAGAAGTTAGGGACCACGTCTCAGTACCATATATCATCACCGGCAACATACACTGATTAGCATCCTGGTCTTCAAACACTGTTCTTTTTCAGACAAAACGGGATTTTTCAGACAATCCGGGCATTGGGGATCGAGCGACGATAAGATATCGCAGTGTGGACCTGGAGCAAGAGAAGGAACGCGGGTTTTAGACAGTAATAGTCTGACAATCCCTGGGCGAGAGAGGTCATTTGATGATTTGGCCTCCTCAAAAAAGGGGTAATAAGCATCTTAATAACGGTAAAGCGTCAAAGCACATACATCCATCTACAAAGGAGACGACAGTGTGTCACAAGGGCTTTAAGCCTGTTAATGACGCAACAAAACAACTTTGAATTAAGTGTCAACTATCACGAACATTCAAAAGGCTATAAAGTCAATTCGCTTTAATTAGACCCTTGTATTCAGAAAGCGCTTTATGAGTCGCCAGCAGCGCTTTATCGCTTTCCGATTACCATTACCTTTCGATTCGGAGTTGACTCAATATTTCCAGTGAAGTTGCGATTTGAACTTTGTTTGGTGTTAATTAAACGTGTTTTTTAATTGGGGTTGTTATACCGCCGTTGTTACATCCGACAGTAATGTTATTATTAGGGGGTTGCGGATGCAGGGTTCTCCCCGTTCCTTCTCCTGCTCCAAGGAGATTAAAAACTGAGTCAATAAGAGTCTCTATGTCCTATAATGTGAATCATAATGTCGTGGTGGACCTGAGGTGACGGAGCCCGCTTCTTATACATGAGTAGTTCGAAACCTGGCAAGTACCAATCTGACTTTTTCCGAGTTATATGTGCTTTCTATGATTATTTAGACACCACTGACATACGGTGAAGGCAAACATCGTGAGAAACCTGGTATTTTGATTTCTAATTATAAGTTTGAAATCGCCAACCCGCTTTAAGCAAGCGCGGATTAATGTAACCTTCTTCTTATGAGAAGAGGTCTTTGCTCAGCAGTGGGCACTTGGGTGATTCTCCAAAAAACCTTAACTTTTATTTAACAAGTCATTATCCTCCCAGGTTTTCAAGCATCTTAGTAATTTATTTTATACAATATTTTTAATCGGTTGCTTGTAAGCAGTGAGATTTAATTTAATAAAATAATTATCTGTGTTTTAATCAGCAGACTCGTTAATTTTCGGTTGAGGATAATGACATTATTAATTTTTTTTTAATTGATGTGAAGAATCACCCACTTATAGGCTGATGATGATTCCATCTCCCAAGGTGGAAGAATACATTTGTTGATTTACTCTCTCAAGGAAAAAGGGTCTTCAGTGTCTTTAAGTTATTTCTATTTCATTATATCATGGACAAGTTCACATTTACAAGATAAATATTATTTTGAAATGACAATAACTATTTCATAAGTTCTCGGCTGCTATTGTTATTATGTCGAAACTATAACAGTAGATGGCGCTAATATTGCATGTGATCATAATGATATTATGATTTCTATTGAGATATCTAATTTGAATTGAATGTTGTCTGTCTTACAAAGGACGCAATTAGATAGATACTGGGTACAAGTTGTTTGTAACCTGAGTAGAAGAAAGGCGTGAACTTAAACATAGCATTTGAAGATTAGAACGACAAACCTCCCGCAACGACAGAGAGGTTAAGAGCGCATTGCCGACTTTTTGGGAATTAGGGATTTGGACATTTAGTGATTGGGAAGGGATTGGGAGAATTGAAGGATTGGACCTCCGGTATGGTGTATGGGGTTGAATGACAAACGAGGAGACGGATCACCTGATGGTAAGCTATCAATGCCGTTCATGGATTCCCACAAATGGTTAGAGATTAAATGATTGGGAGATTTGGGATTGGGATATCCCAAGGATCACACCCGTTTTCTTCTGAGAAGCCGTCGCATGAAAGTCGGGCAGAACTACATACATGTGTATGTTTCTTCCACTCGTATGACTATATTATAATTCTTTATAATTTTACTACTAAAATTCAAACAGTCTTATTAAGTACCTACATTTAGTTTTATTATTACGATTGTGGCAACATATGGGTGCTAATATAGTTCCTGAGTAATAAGCTAGTTTACAAAGAGCGACACGGTTAGTATTCAGTAATTACAAATAAATGTAATAGCAGTGGTTTCTTGATTGTGTTTTAGTGATAGTGACAATTATAGGAATTTCTTATAAAATGTGTACAATTGAAACAAACACGAGGAAAGCTATTTTTGCAAACATATTAAATTAACTGGAAAGTTTTTTTTGCATTGAATGGAAAACAATGGATAATATCTTTCTAATTTTTTTTTTCATGGCATAGGTGGCAATCCAGCAGACGGCGCGCAGGCGGCGCTGAGCGCTTACCATCAGGTGATCACCTGATGGTAAGCGCTCAGCGCCGCCCATGGACATCCGCAACACCAGAGGAGTCACAGGTGCGTTGCCGGCCTTTTAAGAAGGAATACGCTAGTTTCTTGAAGGTTTGAAGGTCGAATCGGTTCGGGAATACCGCCGCCGGAAGACCATTCCAAAGTTTTGCTATGCGGGGCAGAAAGTTTGACATACAACAGTATGTAGAAACATTATTATATTTAAAATAAATTAATAAAATTAATCTTTCTTTACTATTTTTTATGGTATCAGTCGGCAAACGAGCAGATGGATTACCTGATGGTAAGCAATCGGCGCCGCCCTTGGACACCCGCAACACCAAAGGAGTTAAGCGTGCGTTGCCGGCCTTTTGGGGATAGGGATTGCGGATATAAGGGTCGGTAAGGGATAGGGGAGGGGGAGGGATTGGGCCTCCGGTAACCCCACTCACATGGCGAAACACAACGCTGTGGGTTGTTTCACGCCGTTTCTGTGAGGCCGTGGTATTACTCCGGTCAAGCCGACCCATTAGTTCCGAAGCATGGCTCTCCCATACTTACTATACTACTCTACAAATGTGAAATTAAACGAAGAATTATTTAATAGTTTGTTTATGTAAATAATTATAATTTAAAAATACATAGCAGCACTTAATAGATATTTAAAACATTTTAGATTCAGATTCAGATGTAGTGTGGATCAAAGTGACCGATCTTTAACGATTGCTTGTCTTAGATATCAGGTGATATTTGGGAAATACTTTTGTTTAGAAAGTTGTCCGATATCTGTTTGAATAGATGTCTGCCATATTGGTGTAGGGTGGCTATATCTAACAGTTCATTATGGAATAAAATGTTTTAGTTTCGTAATGTTATCTTTTACTGGATTTTAAACCTTTCAAGTGTTTTTTTATTAAGTTTTGATGACAAAATTATTTTTTGTTAATAGCAGACGTATTACGTGAAGGTCAGCAATCGACTTCACCTATAAATACATACAGCTCTCAGCGAGTTACGAGTACGTTGCGGGCCTTTTAGGGATAAGGGTTTTGTAGATTGTCATGATTGATTTATAGATTGGGCTTCCGGCAACCTCAATCACACGGCGAACCATTAGTCGTTGTTTCACGCCGGTTTTCTATGAGGCCGTGGTATGGCAATTCTGAGCCATTTACAATTTTATATTTAAATAATTTTATTGTAAAAGATAGTATCTATTGAACAGATTATAGCCTACAGAAAAACACATAAAACCATACCAGAAAGCTACAAAACAATGCACAGTTCCAAACTCCCCAATTCACACCTTTTAAAACTCGTGAAGCTCGAAAGCCAATTAATACTTGGACGGTTGAAAAGTCAAATCGAGTCGTCCATTTGCCGAATCGAATCGCAAGTGTGCCAATATCAAGAGGCGACGTGTTTATTTGTGAGGTACGAGTCAGCACTGCAGATTCATCACACCATGTAGCTCTTTTTGTCATTGCATTTTTATGAAGGTCTTTTTAATACAACTGACACTTGTACACCTTCATTTGTTAGTTATGAATTTGGTGTTCTTTTTATTCGAATTTAACAAAGGATTAGTGATCAAAGTTGATCATATGTCGTTGATTATATCACACATGATATCTTCTGATATCTTCAGCATATAAGTGCTTACTGTTGAGCAAACGTCTCTTCTCACAGGGATAAGGTTTGAGCATTTATCACTGCGCTTGCTTAAGGCAGATTGGCGATTTAAAACTTATAATGAGGAATTATAGTTTTTAAGAAAGGAGGTAAAATCATCAAATCTTAACGAAGAATGGATAACCAAAAAAAGTAAAAAATCATTTATTCCAATTAGACCCTTACAGGCACTTTCAAGTGTCAGTCTGTCGGTCAGTCCTTTTAGTGAAGGTATTTGCTCGTTCCAAAGTGTAGATTCCGATGGAGAAGAACGAGCAAGACACTCCATGGTTACTCTTTTTAAATCAGTTTCACATACTGATGGATACCTGATGGTACGCAATCGCCCATGAACACCCTCAACACCAAAAAAGTTACGAATGCGTTGCCAACCTTTTGGGGATTAGGGTTAAGATTTAAGACTGATAAGGCTGGGGAAGGGGAAGGATTGGGCCTCCGATAACCTCATTAACCCGGCGATACACAACGCTGTGGTTGTTTTACGTCGGTTTTCTGCGTGGTATCACTCCGGTCGAGCTGACCTATTCGTGCCGAAGGGTGGCCTTTCCACACTTAAGCAGTTATAAATTATACAGTTATGTTAGCCAGCAAGACTTAATGAATGTTCATTAATCTAGTTGGCTCACTACCATAAACCTCTTTATCGCTCTTTATATTATTTATGGATTTTGAAATGAATGAAAATATATTTTTTAATTTCCATTTGCGGAAAACTCAAGGCATTGTCGTGATAGCTAAATAAAAATAACCGGCACCTTTTATACGTAATATAGAAAAATATTAACAGTTTCACTGCTAATGGTGATTACAAAAGTACTTTAAAGTTTTTAGTAAAACTGCGACGGTGTTTTAATGGCTAAAACTTATTTACTGTTACATCGTTATTTAGTCGATTTGTCATTTGTTACCTTTGGTTTGGTAAGAGAATAATGCATACTACTTTATTCTTTCATAGTATCACGCAACTATTCCCAGAAGTCAGTAGTAATGTCGTGGTGGCCCGGAGGTTAAGGAGCCCGCTTCTCATGCATGAGGGTGTGGGTTCGAAACCTGGCAAGTACCAATGTGACTTTTTCCGAGTCATATGTACTTTCTATGATTAAATAGACACCACTGACATACGGTGAAGGTAAACATCGTGAGGAAACCTGGACTTATAATTTCTAATTATAAGTTTGTAATCGCCAACCCGCATTGAGCAAGCGTGGTGATTAATGCTCTAACCTTCTCCGTTTGAGAAGAGGCCTTTGCTCAGCAGTGGGCACTTATAGGCTGATGATGATGATTCCCAGAAGTTAATGCTGAGAAATATTTGAGGCCTATTAACTAACGCTAAGTGCGAGAAAACTGAAAGAAAATCGGCACGAATGATGGAAAAATATTTTTTCATTCTTTTCGGACCCTATTCTGTTTAAACAAACAAACAATCAAATCTTTTTATAATATTTGTTTTGAGTATAAATTTAATTTATTTTGCATAAAGCAGGGGTCATATCACCCATTCTCTTTTTAAACGGAAAAAAGGCAATGAAACAGCACTTTTACATTTCAACATTAAATATAAAAAATAATCAAATCTACAAATCTACTCAAACTGTCAGAAAATAAATAAATTCTTGGTAGTCGAAAAGCGCGGCAAAATCTCATACGGCTTCAGAAATAATTTAAAATCATTTCAAATGTCAAAACACTGAAAAAAATATATGCGACATAAGGTTAAATTGTATAAACCTGTACCGTGAATTCCACATAGCACTCACCATACATTTTTTTATAAGAAAATTCCTGAGAAAATCCCAAAATACATGGAGTCTCTACATTGGAAGTCATCCGAATTTAATAGCTCTATCCCTTTATAAGTATGTGACCGAAGACTGTGTTTTACTGTTACAATCATAATGTTGTAGGAACCGGCCGGTATTAGGAACACGCCATAGGTGATACTCTTATCTGCTATTTCATTATACTGTGAGATATTAACCATTAGGCTCATTGACGGCTGATAACACATATCTTGAAGAATTCCTTCCAAATTAAACGCGGTTTCGTTTGCTTTTATTTAGTTTTAATTCAGTTTATCTATGTTAACTGGTCTGTTTGTGTGGCTACTGAGCATTCCTTTTCTTAACATTTGAAAATCATTCAATGACTTCTCCCAGATTGGGTGTGAAACTATTTTAATCTTGTGTTTTACCTTGTGACTGAGAAGGCCCAATTCTTCATCACCCGTAACCAAATTCTATCCTTAAATCTCTAACCAACACTCTAAAGTCCACAATGCATTCATATTCCTCGAGTATTGCTAGTATCTGTAGTCAACGTTGATTGCTTACCATCAGGTGTGAGGTTAGCGCGAGTCTATTCTTCTACCTAACTCCATTTCGAATCACAAAATTTCATATTTCTCAAAGTTCTAGCCCCCAAAAGGCCAGGCTCACACTCGTCATTCATATGGTGTTGGTGAGGTCGGCGAAGTTTGCTTACCATCAGGTAATCTGTCTGCTCGTTTAACCATAAATAAAACTGCTCGCCAAGGAAAATGTACCCTTCTAAATATACGATTAACATGCTACGACTACACGAAAAGTAATTTTAACGTGAAATTTGTGAATAAAGTCCCTGTAAATATCAAATTTTATATAAAAGCGAGATAAATGTAATGTGAAATTGTACTCAGAAATGTTTCATAGAAATTATTAAAACCACATTTAACTATATGACATTCATAATGAAACGTAATGGTCAAAATACAAGTAAAGATTTCAATGATAAATTACATACGTGATTAATATTAAAATGAAAACCTTTTTGCTCGAAACGTTCAATGAAAATATTAACAAAATACAACCTTCATAGATATTCCTTTCAAGTGATAAAATGAATTCGTATTTCTACGTAAAATGTAGATGCTTCGACGAAATGAAAATTCGTTAAAATTATTGTTATTAAATATTTAAAACAAACAGGGTTGCCTCGCTAAACGGGATCCCATTTGAGTTTAAATAATATAAATTTTATCCCATTCTGCCCATCTCATTTTGCTCCGAACCATAATAGGAATTAGGCCTCATTTCACAGTTAACGGTATGCAAAAAAATCTTTACGACATTACTCTCATTAAGCAAATACCGTAATAAAAGTAAAAAATGAAAACGTAATCAAAACTGGAGTCGAATCTTGGGCACCAAATTGAGATGTGGGGTAACACGCATTATGATTTTATGTAACAGTTTTATTTCACATTCATTTTAATGCCTACATCACAATTTTGAAGCCATTAAACGTAATAACGACATTTAGTGACATTTTATTTTATATGGCTACACTGTATTTTTATTATCTGTAATTATTAATTAACTGTCATAAATATTAAAATCATTTTATGATTCTTGCATTCGTTAAAAGTAATTTATTTTTGTAATATTACTACAACTATTTTATATTATTTAAATATATTTTAAACATAATTATAGGTGTTCGTTAGTAAAAGGATACTCAGTACACGAATGGGTTACCAGTGAAAATAAAAATAAGACCGCAAATTGAGATGACTCGGAGATTCTATGTACCCTTTAAATAGGGTTGCCAGGGTGGCGGAAATAAGAAAATATATGGGTCCCTTCTGAATTCTAAGTGGAAGAAATGGACAGTTTCATGAAAAAAATATGTTTAGCAATGTGTGTAGATACATATTAAATGTAAATATACAATATTTAGTATGCCACAAAAAGTGTTCAGTATATTTTTTTACTAAAGTAGCTGATAATTCTACTATGTATTAACTGGATTCATTGATTTCGGATTGAAATAATGTTTATGTAAGTTCATCGTGTGAGTAAGGTGACCGGAGGCCTGATTTTCCTCATAAATTCCAAATTCCCATTACTAACAGCCCAGAAAAGGCAGACACACACCACAATTTCGGTGTTGTGACTGTTAAACGGCGGGCACGCTCTTGTAGCAGCGGTAATACCCCTCTTAGAGGAGTGGCTAGAGAGACACCCTGCGCTCTGACTTCCTCACCTTCCGCTTTACGCATGTGCTTACAGACCTCGGCCTAGACAAAGAGTGGAATCGGGGGGATGGGGATTTGTCAGTAAGAGTCTGACATTCTCCCTCGCCTTACCCTAGACAAGAGAAGTCATTTGATTATTTTCCCTTACAAAAAAGGGCCATCTGTTGAATCGTTTTCTGACCTATCAATCAAAAAAGCCTTAATATAAGATTAAAAAATAAATATAGTTTATATTGATAACAGACCATAACATAAGCAATTACACTTTTACACTATAAAAAAATACAACCATATCACTATGAACTAACAAAAGCCACAAACTATAGCAAAAAAATTGAAAAAATAACTGCACCATAAACAATTACACACACAGCACCAACCTCCGTGCAATACAGCAATTAATTCACCCGTGTCAACCCTACGTGCAGCCATCTATAATAACCAGGTACAGCCCTTTATAATTAAATTCCGAAGCAACTTACTTATCGTCACTTATAATTAAAAAATAATTACGGACCGCTGCAGTTAAAGTGATGCTTCTTCTTATAACATTATAATTATATGTTCTAACTAAAAGCCTTTTATTTAAAGTCATAAACCTATTTACATATAATTATGTTCGATGATTTTTTAATTGTTTGCTTTTTATTTACAGAACATCATCATCATCGTCATCAGCATATGAGCGATATAAATAAGTAAATCCCTTTGCAGATGTACTTCTTTAATCACTAATTATAATATAAGTTTTACAATAATTGAGTGTGTTTTCGTCGCGACTATTAGAATGGCAGTGGCCGGAAGGCGCGCAGCTCGAACCTCTCGCTCGCGCTACGGATGCGTTCCATACACGACGAAGAATGATGCGTTCCGGCGTAGACAGCATATAAGTTTTAAGTGTGGGCGAGCCATGCTTCGGCACGAATGGGTCGGCTCGACCGGAGTCATACCACGGCGTCACAGAAAACCACACCACCACCTGAAACAACCACAGCGTTGTGTTTCGCCGTGTGGGTAAGGTTGACGGAGGCCCAATCCTTTTCAACCCCTAATCCCTCCTCAATCCCTAAATCTCCTAATCCCTAAACCCTAAAAGGTCGACAACGCATTCGTAACTCCTACGTTGCGGGTGTCCATGGGCGGCGCTGATTACTTACCATCAAGTAATCCGTCTGCTCGTTTGCCGACAACACATAAAAAAAAGTACTTAGTGCTGAGTAAAGGCCTCTGCTCAAACGGAGAAGTTTTAAGCATTAATCACTACCAAGATTTTAAACTTAGAATTTAATTCATTAGGCCAGGTTTTCTTACAGTGTTTTTCCTTTACCGATTGTCAATGGTGTTTGAATAAATTGGTACTTGCCTTTTTGAACCATACGCTCTCATGTGGGTCACCACGACATTTATAAAGTACTTGTTACCCTTTTTTTTTGTGAGGGAAAATCATCAAATGACTTGTCCCGCCCAGGGACGGGCGGGATCACTCCCGCCGCTCCCGCCGCATTGTGTCAGACTCTTACTGACTAAAAACCCCCCTGTTCCTACGCCTGCTCTGGGCCGAGGTGGCGGTGCCTCATTGCGCTTACCCCGCAACCCCGGCTGAAGTACTAGTTACCCTCAGATTACGTTTATGTTATAAATATACTGGGCTGCGCCGATTGCTTACCATCAGGTAATCCGTCTGCTCGTTTGTCGATCACTTATAAAAAAATATCTAGCGCAATTGCTCTGGCTGTAAGATTACGTCCCACTTACTTAAATGAAGAATAAGTTGACTTGGACTTGACAATTCCATTGTGTTAATTTAAATGTGATCTAGATGCAAGAAAAATACTCAGTTAGTGCTAAGACCATCTTGAAGGAATTGGTTCAGTTAGGTCACACTGAGACATGAATAAGTGCGGCTCGGCACATGTACAATCTGGATTAAATAGACCAAGACAGAATTTTTTTACATGTGTTTAGTAAGAGACTCACATTTTTTTGAATCTCACGTGATATTAGGATGAATAAAAGGGGTAATTTATGGACGCCCCTTTATTGGAACTTGGAACATACTTACTCGTAGATATTGTATAAATATATGCATATCCATTTGTACGCAAACATCAGCTTCAGATTTTTAAGTTGGCATCGTTACATTCTAAAATCAAATATTAATAACCAATCCAAAAAACGGAAAATATTATACACAAAATATATATACATTTATGGAAATCTCATGGCTCTAGAATTATGCTTGCTTTGTGTTATCTATCTATTAGTTTTTGTTGCAGATGAATTGCCTGATGGCTAGCAATTAGCACCGCTCATTCTGACACCCGCAACAAAGGAGTTAAAAGTACACTGCCGACCTTTTTGGGACTTAGGGTTTTGGAGATTTAGGGATTGGGGTAGGGGCAGGATAAGGCTCTATGTAATCTCACTCAAACGGCGAAACACATCGCTGTAGTTGTTAAAGGCCGGTTTTCTGTAGGGCCGTGATATCACTCCGGTCGAGTCGACAAATTCGTGCCAAAGCATGGCTCTCCCACACTAGTTTGTCTCTGTGTGACCAAAAGGACTGGTAGAAAAGCCCAATCCATCTTATGTACGACATTTTGTGTGCACACGAAGAGTATTGAATAAATAAATAAAAACAATTTGAATAATATAAACTTTAACTGATTTTGTAAATCTGACCGCAGAACAATTTTAAACGAAAACAGTGTTCCCACGTTGAAATAAAACGAAATAAAATTACGTAATTACTTTCCTTAAAAATTACGACGGTACAATTTCGTGATATCATCCAATCTACCATCAGATCTTATGGGAACCCTTTACCCGCGAAAAAGGGGGAAACGAGTTAAGATCAGTGTTAAAAATGCAAAGAGTTTTATTGCCTTCCGTTAGAAAGTTGGATCTATAAAAAAAAGTGTACAATTTAAACAATTATCAAAAACATTTATTCCAACTACACCATGAATAGGTACTTTTGAAACGTCAAAGTAGAATAGTAGTCTGTCAGTCTGTTCGTCAGTGAAGCTAGATGTTCGTTCTGAATTGTATTATGTATTGGACATATAACTCAAAGATTTATATTGTAAAATCACTATCTTTTTTGAGGGAGGTAAATCAGCCGATGACTTCTTCCGCCGGCTGTGAGAGGTAGTGTCAGACACTAACTGACTAATCCCGTTCTTTTTCTTGCTACAGGCAGACACAGCAGGGTATATTATGGTGCTTGATCCGCAGCCCCAGGAGAAATCCTTCAGTGTTTACAGACTGTACCTACCTATACCTACTAATTTTATAAAGAGAAAAGATTGGATTGTTTGTTTTTTTAATTAAATAGCCTGTGAAACTACTTGACTAATTTGAAAATCGGTTCATTGCTGGGAAACCTCACTACCCGCGCAACAAATTTTACCTTTTTATAATATTAGTCTAAACTGATACTGACTGTACGTTAGTATGTTTGTAAGTTTGTATGTAGGGGCTAATCTTTGGAACCGCTGGTCGGATTGCCATAATTCTTTCACTGAAAGATAGCTACAATGTTCATGAGTACTATAAAACATTACGCTACGATAAAATGGAGCCGCGCAGCGGATGAAACCGCGCGAGAGTAGCTATTAGGTTATAAATAATATGCGAGTGAAACCGCCGCCGGGCACATCTATTACGTCATCATAAAACTGCGAAAGACCTACCCCAAGCCTGCTAAGCCTGTGACTGTGGACACCCATCCTTGAGAGAGATTTTCGTGTTTTTTCAACAGATGATGCATTCCGGCTAATTGAGAGTATGAAAGGTATTGAATTAATTAATTTATCCAATAAATGAATTACATTATCAATACAAAAGATAATTAGCTCGAGTATTATGGAAGACTCAAAAATCTCTCTCGAATTTTCAGACTCATGCTTCGACACGAATGGGCCGGATTGGAGTGACAGTACGATCTCACAAAAAACCGTCTCGTGAAACAACACTAGCATTGTGGCTTACCGGTAGTTACTTGAGGCCCAAATCTCTGCCCGACCCCCTATTTCTAAATCGTTAAATACTGAAATGCCTATACCCCAAAAGACCGCTACTTGTAACCCCCCTGGTCTTGATAAGAGTACTGTTTTTTTGTCGTCCAATTCCAAAGAAACATCGTAAAATGCTACAGTAATATAGCTACTCTCGCCCGGTTTCACCCGCCGCTCGGCTCCATTTTATCGTAGCGTGATGTTTTATAGCCTGTAGCACTCACGAACATCGTAGCAGCCATCTAGCAGTGAAAGAATATTGGAAATCCACCCAGCGGTCCCAAAGATTACCTCTTTATAATATTAGTATAGATAATTCACAATTCATAAAATGTTATTGGTCTTAAAATAATTGTTATAATCAATCTATTGACTGATAATGAAATATGATTTTTATTCAATTTTCTACTGGTATCTACATCTATTCACATAATTGGTGCACAGATGCTTATCTGACATAAATATCTTGGTTCAATTTCATCTTAAGTGTTCAAAGTTAATGGTTTAAACCGAAAAATGATTTACACTTCCCGTAGACTCGAGTTAAACGGAAGACGTAACTGTTAAACTTTAGAATTATGATTATCTTTTACATATTATTCAAATTAGTGACTGTCTCGGTGGTCAAGTGGATGCAGCTACCGAAAATTGGTTTTTGAATTCAAGAGTCATGAAAAAGTTCTCAAATAGTGTAATGTGTATAGATGAAAATGTACCGCGGCTTCTGCCTGAAACTGGAAAAGGAAAGAATCTTGCTGACCAAAAACCAATGGGTTACTGTTAATGGGACACTCCCTCTTAACCTACCAGGGCGAAAGGAATAATTTTTAATATTTATATTTGCATTAACAATCTTAAGTATAGAGATATCAAAGAAGATATTATTGGAGACGAAGAGCCAGTGCCCCAATCCTCCTGAAATCTCTAACGGGTTTTCTAAAAACGTGCAACGCTAATGTAAGTTTACTGATGTCGTGGGTGTCCATAGGCTGCGCTGTCACTATCAAATTCGTTGTTTTATCCCATGGAAACGCTTAAATATTGATGTTTTATTTGTTTATAATAATATTATTCATAATTGCGTGAGAGAGGATTTCATTATCAATGAAAATACCTAATTTTATTGATAAAAGTCTAAGTCAGTTCCAAATAAAAATACCAGTCTATTCAAACCTCAGCAGTTATTGAGGTCACTGCAACTTAAATGAGAGGAAACAGAATGATTTAGACCGAATATGAAAATGAAAAATACTTTAAACTCAAAATTATAGCATAATTATCTCCAACTATGGTAAGTGTTGATTATTTTGAGTATAATTATGGACTGTGTGGGTTTTGAAGGCCATTATAATTACACGGTATTTGACTATGGGTAGTAAAACTAATTATTTCCCAAGATCTCCCATTACATATGATGTGCTGGTACTTGTTTAGTTTAAATATAGCTAGCTCTTATGTAAAGTTATGATAATAATATAAATAAAGTATGTCTGAACTTTCGTTTACTTTTCGTAGTTTGTTTAATTTATTAATAACGCGATATCTTGTTTTTTGTTTTTTATTGAATTCGGAAATTAGAATAGCAAAACGGTCATGTAATATGGAAATTATATCTAATTTGTTACATTGTGTGTAGTCATGTGTAGTATGACAGAGTGTAAAATTTTTTTTTCAGGTCTTTGATATTAAGTACGTATTCATTTTTCTAGTGGTAGTCTTTATTTTATATTTTTTCCTGTTGTGTTCTGTGTGCTCAGTAACGAAGAGGTTTATAAAATTCTTTTGGCATATACCTATTACTTCCCACCCTTATCCCTAAATATTCGAAACCCTAATCCCTATGGTTTAGGGCCTATTCACAGGCTTTTTTTTGTCAGGTGAAAATCAAAACCGTTCCTTTTCCTGCTCTGGGCCGAGGTAGCCGTGCCTCATTGGCTGAACATCAGCCCTTTAGGGCCCCGTCTGTGGTGGTCTATTGGCTCTTTGAGGCGCGCGCGGAACGCTACGCGCCGTACGCTCGGGCCTGGTTCGGCGGCGAGCTACCCTTACTCGCCGTCAGCAGACCCGCGCTTACGGTGGCCGGAGATCATCTCTCGATCTCCGAGGCCCGGAGTGTCGCCTTCTGCGGCGGCTGGGGCGCGAGAAGGATAGTTCCCTCACGCGCTCCGCCTCCTCCTTTACCAGCATAACTGCTTCGCAGCAGGAGGAGATAGCTTCCCAGTTCCTCTCGCTATGAGTCTATTCACAGACTACATTTCCTAATCAGAATAATGAGACTGTTGTTACTGGTGAAAAGCCCCCCATAGCTATATAGCTATAGCCCCATTTGCCTCTACATGATCAAAGAGGCAGACGTCATTTTAAATAAAAAAATAATTACTATTATTGTGTCAGTAAAAAAATCTAAAAAAGTAAATATTTAGACTTTTTCTAATAATTAATTATCCCTAAAAAAATTCTATCCACATCCGTTTTAATTTAACTTTACAAAATTCAACTTTAACTCAACAACGTAGAGACGCTATTAGTTTAAAATTCTGCCACCTTAAATGGGCGGGCTATCCCAATCAATAACTTAATCGTGACTACAACCCACGATCGGTTAACGGTACAATAATATTATTTGAGATTAATTTGTCTAATTCACTTACCCACAATTCCATTATTCAATAATTAAAGCGATAATGATTGATGTCAATTGGGGATTAAAGTTAAAGCCGCTTTCTATAAACATTTAAATGTTTTCATTCATTACAATGTGACAGATCTGCTATTGATATGTATATTTTTAAATTGAGTACGTTAAACGTCGGTTTATGTTGAACTGGGTTAATATTGTCGTTTGGTGTAAGTCGTCCTACTTCTACGGAGTTATAGGTTACAATAAAGTTATATGTCAGTTGATTATTCAGAAGATATTTGCGTAATTTTTTGCACATTTTAAAATTGAGGATATTTTAGTAATTTTAAATATCGAACATAATAAGTGCTGACGTTAATTCCATAGTTCTTCCCCATTCGAATCTAGTTTTTGGAACGAGTACTTAGATTTACTGACAGAGATAGGTACAAATATAACAGTACTAATCGGTAAGATGCCTTTTACAAAACATAAAATTTACAAAACCGCCAATGCGTTTATGTATGGGCGATCCATGCTTCGGCATGAATGAGTCGGCTCGATTGGCCTCACAGAAAACCAGCGTAGTGTTTCGCCGTGTGACTGAGGGCACCGGAGGCCCAATCCTTCCACTCCTCCAAATATCTAAATCACCATAGTCTTAATAAAAGGTTGGTAACTTTTATGTTGTTGCAGGTGTCTAAGGGCGACGCTGATTGCTAACCAGGTAAGTGATCACAAAAAAATTGCGCGTGGGTGCCTTAATTTGTTCCAACAATCGCGGTTACGATTCCTCATAATGTAGTCTAGGCCTAATAGAAATCTATTATGTTGAATCATAGACCATATTCAGCAATTCAAAAGCCAGTTACACGTGTTTCAATTAACCCATAATCATATTAATTACAGATCTAAAGTTTAGTGGTAATTCAATGACAGCGCATGTTTCATTAATTTGCTCGAGAGAAATCCAATCATTTTGTTTGTATCTACAATAATAATAATCTACGTTTCTGCGTTTATTTTGATTGTTCGTAATTGCCGGGTAATCAGAAACCCACAGGGTTGTAAGCACAAAGGTCTTGGCACCACGTGTGCTGTTGATTCTATATTCCTTAGATTTGAAAAGGGATTTTAAGTCTTTTCTACTATGTTGAATTCTTCAAGATATAAAAGGTATAACCAGTCTTTGCAAATTAAGACTTCGCAAGGCCGATTTCTGGAGCACTTAAAATAGCATTTTAGCCATTAAGCTTAGGGACAAAAATTGCAAAGGATTGGCGAGGATATGGAATTAAACATACATAATATATTTATTTGTAATTAAGTTTAAGCCCAAGCCTGAAAGAAACTGTTTTTCAGGGCAAGTGATTACTCATATATCTTTTAATTCTTGCTTGTTCTCTTGTTTATGAATCTACCGTATACATTTCCTAAAGTCTTTTCGATAGGTAAATTTCTTTTTCCGTAGTTTTTTGAAAAAGTTCCAAACGAAATAGTTTTTAATGTTTGACACGTATTGAGTTGAGTCTACCGAAAAGTATAGAATGTTTTTTTTTTAAGGAACAGAGAGTTTTACACGTACTTTAGTTTTCATTCACGTAGTACAAGGTCTTACGAAATAAAACATTGTCATCTGTACCCGCCAGAGGGTATCAAAAAGGGACAGTTAAGCCGCGTTCACAGTGAAGCCTTCAATCAGCGATTGGCGGATTAACAAGCATTTCGATATTGTAATAAAATCGAATAAGGAAAAGAGTTGTGATGATGTAGGTATCTAATATTTCTTATAAGTAGTATTTACAGTTTAATTAGTTTGTGTTAATTCAGAATTTCAAAAGTATATTAATACCCAATGACATAAGTATAAATAAAAAGGTGTAGATAGGTTACAAGCGCTCAGCAAGTGATACATTAAAATGTGGCTAACTAGCCTCACTTTTTCATATTTGTCTCTTTTTCCCTCACGATTATTGAATCATGCCATCTCACTTTAACGTGTATCATACGATTTATTCATGTGTGCACAAGTGTGCCGTTTTTGAAAATCGAATGTTGTTTATGTAACCTGTCTATACCATTTTACTTTCAATATCATTGTGTATACCTTATTTAAAATTTACTGAATAATGTTGGGTAGGTGTAGGTACTTATTCTGTAGTTTTGAACATCACCTATATACATACATGTAGCTCTCTTCGTGCCGGCAATCGAGGTTTTTTTTTTAAATAAAACCGCTAAGAAAAACTACTATTATTTTATTTGGATTATTACCGTCTTTACCGTGGTGGCATCTAAAACCATGTGCCACACTGTTCATAATATTCCCCACTTATTCCATCCCGCTCACACAATCCGACAGCCCTGGCACTCAGTCTTTATAACTAATTTCAACCAAATCGTTTCAGCCGTTTTTGCGTTAGCGAATAACAACCAAACATTTATACCTACATTATCACAAACTTTCACATTTATAATATTAGTAGAAAGTAAATTATTTCATCCGATGCAAACGTACCCAGAAATAAGATTGATAATGCATTTTTTTCTCGCTTCTTCCCCCAATAGAATCACAGCCTTAGGTATGTTGGCTCAGTGTACGACAAATGAACATACTTCAGATTTTTTTCCTGGCAACAAAAGAGTACAGCCGTTCATTTGTCTGGTCGCGATGATCATTAATCTGGCTCATTTGTGGATGATCATTCTTCCGTCAATTAAGGAATTTTCCTCCCATTTCCGTTATTCGCTATGCGCTTTGTGACTTTCTATGTTATACGAGTTGTGACTTTTTGCTCGTCATTTTTATTTGGTCAGTGCTACGTGGATATATGTATGTAGTAGTTGTGTGTGTGTGTGTTTTTCTAAATTTGTTGTTGCAGAACTACAAAGTCTAGAAGTCAATTTCGACTGCACGGTTGGCGCAGTGGCTGGGCAGCTGGCAGCTGTGCAACGTGTCGCGGGTTCGATTCCCGCACGGAATAACACTTTGTGTGATCCACAAATTGTTGTTTCGTGTCTGGATGTGTTGTGTATGTAAATTTGTATGCTTGTAAACGCATCCACGACACAGGAGAAAATTCTAGTGTGGGGCAAAGTTTTTACAAAAAAAGAAAAAAGAAAGAAAATATTACTTGTCGAACCGTTAAAAACTATATGAAATAAACATACCGACTGAGTAAATTATCCAATAAAGCCTGCGGGGCTTGTTTATATTTAATATAGAATTTATTGAATTAAGAATAACCTACTCAAAAGATAAGAAAAAGCGTTTTCAATGCACATGCAAATTACCCTATTGAACTCTTAACTAGAAACCAGAAATTTTTCAGATTTTGTGTTGGTGGATACAATTTGGTTTTGATAAAAGATTGTAATTTGAACTATGACTTTACCAAACAAACTGACAATACATATTAGATATGTCGCAAACTGATTAATTGTATATACATAAAAGGCGTTATTGTCTTGTAAAAACTAAATTATAAATGGCCCTACAAAGTTAAAAGAGATATTACATTCATAAATCTGTATATGTGTTTTCGAGAAACGCAATTACATATAAATCCCCTTAAGGTATTCTGGCAATATGTCAAATCTAAGAAAATAATACGTAGTTATATATAATTTCGAACATCCTGTACCAAAAATTCGATGTATGGTTCGGTGAGGGCGGGATGAGTAGGCAAGAAATCGTCACGGCTTTAAGGTTTTGCATTCATGATGCATAAAGTCGAATCACCCAATTGTGCTGTGTGTGGTGTTGTAGAGGACGTTCAACACATTTTGTATGAGTGTCGTCGTATTGACTCTCAGAGATATCAGGATTTTAGTTTTAACAGTTATGATATTGGTTTTTATCATAGTGTGCTAGCGTCACCATTATCATCTGAGGCCAAAAAAATGTATCGTCTAATTATTTTATGTTTAAAATTAAGAGCTAGCTAAACCTATGAATGGTTTAATAAGTAGATAAGTAAGTTCTGAATTTTGTACACAATAATAGGGCTGAAATCTTCTTTATGGAAAAAAGCCCTTTTAATAAAATAAAGATTTAAAAAATTCGATGTACGGTTATTTTCCAGAAACAAATGATTTCTGCTTACGTATTTTTTATGGGGTTAGAATGGCATACTATCTGACGGATTACCTGATGGTAAGCTATCGACGCCACCCATGGACACTCGTAAAACCAAAGGAATTACTATAAGTGCGTGTCCGACTTTTTTCGGTTATTAAATATTAAGGATAAGAGATTTAGGTATTGAGGAAGGGATGGGGAAAGTATTGTGCCTCCAGTAATCTCACTCACATGGCGAAACATAACGTGTGCGTTGTTTCACGCCAGTCCAGCCTGTACATTCACGCTAAAGCTTGGCTTTCCCACACTTTAAAATGCTCGTAATACCGCCCCTTTATGTAATACTAATATTGGTTTGGTTTTCACTCGCTTGTATGGCGTATATGTAAACTTTTCTCTTTCCGTATTATGATGACGAATTAAAATAAAATGTTTATGTACCTGGTTGCAACGTAATGTAGTTTCCAAAAAGTTTTTCTTGTTCCCAAAAAGGTGTGTTTGTCGAAACGAACCCACCTTTATGCATGACAAGCGGACGACCTAACTTCTGGGCCACCACCACGTTTTATAAGTTAGTTATTGATTGCTGTTTCCGTATTATAATAATTACAAATTTGTCGTAAATTGTTTCGACGAAAAATGCAAGAAATTTGAAGTTTAAAATATGTGTAATAAAACTTCTAGTTAAGTCCAATAACGTTAAAATCAAGGTAAAAGCATTTATTTCAATTAATCTTTAAAAAGGTTTTTTTGTAAACATCACCGTTGAATATTCCTTTAGTAAGTAATACATCAGTAAGGCTGGTACTTACCCAAACAAACAAAAATATTATACTGAAACACAACCCGATGTGCGATATTTCTACTCAAAATGTATCTAGAATGATGAACCGACAGAACCGACTAAATGATGTAACAAAGAAATGAATTGTAAAACTGATTGAAAAAGAGTAACCATGGAGTTTCTTACTCGTTATTCGCCATAGGAATTTACAATTTGGAACGAGCGAATAGCTTAACTGGAGGACAGACGGACAGAATGATACGCACTTAAACCTCTTGATTATTTTTATCTTCTTTTTGCTTGACGTTCAATTGTGCCTACTGTGTCTACTCAGGATAAGATGAGATTCAAATAATAATCATAATGATATGAGGTGACTTGCAATATATGTATAGTGTAAAACAAAGAAGGAAAAAGAAAAAAGGGTAGGCAATTTACCCTTATATACCTAATATAAACCAATAGGGAAACAATATGATCAACTGAGACTCACATTTTCTATGCAATGCTTTGTCAAAGTCATTCTACTCAGATATATCGTTCTTACTTAAACTGTTCCTTAGCAACGAATATGTTTTTTATTTCATTGGTAAATGATTAGACGGACTATATATTGCTAAGCGATCGGCGTTGCTATTGACACCACATGAGTTACAAAATGCGATGCCAGCCTTTTGGAGATTTGGGTATTAGGGATGGAGAGGAGAAGGATTGGGACTCCGGAAACCTAACTCCATGCTGGTTGTTTCATGCCGATTTTTGGCGAAGCTGAGTTATCACTCCGGTCGAACCGACCCATTTGTGCCGAAGCTTCATTCTTCCACTCTCAAACAGATGCATAGAATAAGTTAACTTTGCGTTTAGGATAATGACATCGTTAATTTTTACTCAAAAAACAGTGTTGACGGCGTTTATACGTTAGGTATAATTAACCCATAAAAAGATATTTAAGAAAATGTGAATTTAGCCAATTCATGAAATAGCATATTCCTTGAAATTTTAAACGCTATTTTAGTATTTCATTATAGGTACTCATTTAGTATAAAAAAGTCGCTTTCTCCGTCCCTATAAGAATATGTATGCTTTAATCTTTAAAACTACGCAACGGATTTCGATACGGTTTTTTGTAGATAGGATGATTGAAGAGAAATGATTGTGTTTCAAACATTTATCAAATAATGGACAAATTTAGTATCAGCATTGCAACCGAGCAAACTCGTTGCGGGTCGATAGTACATTATGAAAAATAATGACCTCTTTTCTACCTTCTTACGCTGTTAAAAATCGATGTAAGATTCTAAAGTTGTAATGTAAATTAACTGTCATCGGTAAACCACGTCACTAATTTAAACGGGTGTCGGCCTCATGAGAAGTCTTTAAAAATATTTACTTACTCGGCTCTGTCAACAAATTAGTGAGAGGTGATGACAATTACGGCTTAATGACAAACTGGTTTCGAAAATACTTGGCTTATAGTACAATGAGTATGTGTTTAAACATAATGGGAATATACGCATTTTTCTTTAAAAAATATTCAGCTTATAATGGAATGAACATAAGAAAATGAAAGGGCATGATAGAAGTAAGTTAAACGTTTCGCTTTTTAGATATGAATCAGTTTCGAATATTTCAAATTCGAACACATTTTTTCATTTTTAAAAATCGAATCTTACCTAACCTCCTTTTAACAAACTTACAGGTTGATATTTTACTAATATTTCAAATTAAATGTAATGTAATGTGTAATTAAATGTAAACATGGCTGTTTTACGTAAAAACTACAGAATGGACCTGAATGAAATTATAGTCTAGAATAACATAGTCAAAATCATTTATTTCAATTAAATCCATACAGACATTTTTGAACGCCAAATAAAGCTTAAAGATAAAATAAGCGTCTGTCGGTTTGTCGTCTCGTGAAGCTAACTTTGCTCGTTTCGTTTCAAAGCGTAGATTCCGATGGAGAAGAACAAGCAAGAAACTCCATGGTTACTCATTTTAATCAGTTGCACAAACGGATTCTTCATAGGCAAATTATACTATGCACCCCCGAACTGCCATAATATTCAATATTCAGAAATCTGTCACAGAATATCTCAAGCAACAAGATCGCAAATTATCTATTGCCTAATAGCTTGCAAATCTATGGCATACATATAAGCCTTCGTGTACTTGTGTGTATGTTCGATATGCTATAGCGTTCACTGCCTCTCATCCTTGTTGACAGTCTAATCTCTACAGCTGTTGTCTCTGGTACCTACAGATTAATCTATGATATTAGTGAATTTCTAAGATGAATAGCTCTCGAATGTGGCTTTATTTTGGATGGTAGATAGCTGTGGAAAAGTTATACGCTTAATCAGAATACACATGTGTCTAAGGATAAATAATTATACTGGTGGGAACGTTTGCAGTATTTTTTTTTTAATTTGGTAATCTTTTAAATGAAAATTGACAATCTTTTTTCGTTATAAGTCAAGTCGAGCCAATAGATGGCAATGCCGTAGATTCTGAAGTTATTATTGCTTGCTTAGCAAGAGTCCTAGTCTAGAGGCCTATCGAATAGAGTTTGTATTTAATTGTTACTTTTTAAGAGATAGGTCGTCTAACGAACGCATGTGTCACTTGATGTACGAAATCAGATTCGGCTATGGACAAGCGTAACACTTAAGTAGTTTAAATTGCTTTTTAGGGATTTGAGAATAGGGGAAAATTGGGTCTCTTATAATCTCACGCACACGCCAAAACAAAACGTTAGCGTAGTTTCACACCTGTTTTTTGTGATGCCGTGGTATTAGGTACTCCGTTCAATATCTCCTTCACTGTATTTTTATTTAATTTCTGTGCTTATTTGGCCTGTCAAATGGTGTATTAATACAGTTTAAAAACTCAGGTTCAAGCTCAAACTAGAATTCTTTATTTAAATGTTTAGGTAATACAAAACAAGCTAAAACAACAACAACAAACAGATTAGCGACCTTTTCAGGCGTTTGACCTATAAAACGTGTGAATGCATTGTGTTATTAATAATTTCCCTTGCCTATATTCCTTGTATGTTATTATGGTAAAACATCAACCTAAAAATAGTTAATTAATCAATTTGTTCGTTTTTAATTTATTAGAACGTTGAAAATAACGGTGAATAACAAAGTTGGTAGCATACACGTGGGAGGCCTTAGCCTGAATTTCGTCGTACGTTTCAGGGAAATGGTGTAATTATATAAAACAAATTGTTTTGAAAGAAAAAAGTTTTTTAATTTTGTCTTTTTCGAGCGTTTTTTTTTTTGTAAGTTATGTCTTTGACTGTATCCAGACTTCATGTTACTATAGAGAATTGAGGAAATTAAAAATATAATTAGTTGTGAAAATGTGTCTTGTTTGCCTTAAGTTTAAGGTAGACGTTTCTCATATACGTAAGTGCTAGTAAAAAATCTAAGAAATAAGTATGAATGTATAAAATATATTTGTAAGACACATCCTTGGAAGATAAATAGAAACGATATATTCATTATAGCTTTGGGAAGTATTCCGTGCAATATGATAATCTGTGCTCCTAATTTAGTTTTTACTTTTTGGTAATTGTTTTCCGTTTTCAGTTTCATTATTTTGTTCTTCTGATCACTATTGTACTGCTGATCAGGAATATGTTTCGCCGTAAAATATGGATAATATAATTAAAAAAGAAAGAGAAATATTAATTATTATGTTTTCGGCTTACTCACGTAATAATTTGACGAGATACTCGACTAGTTTCAAGCCATGCTAGAGGCCCATATTCATGAGTAGCAGCGCGACAGTCGCCGAGTCGCGTCGCGGAATGCTGCTCACGAGTATGTTTTCGACATAATAATTAATTTAGAATGTCTCACGAAAGTTATAATAAAAAAAAGTGAAATATTATTTCAAGTAACCATCTTAACAGAATTATTGGCATATTCTTAAGTTAATCACGTATTTAGTAATAAGTGTAAGTTTATATATATGTGTAGTTCTTATGAAAGAACATCCGATCACGTAGGTTCTAGGTAAATCAACGAATGTCCTCTCCCACCCTGAGAAGGGTGAGAAGGTGTATCAGAATCTAAGTGGTAGACTCATATCGGGTTATTAATTACGCTATACAACCAACAAATATAGTCTTAATCCACATTCAGTTCCTAGTCTATACTAATATTATAAAGAAAAAGATTCGATTGTTTATTTTTTTGATCTAAATAGACTCCGAAACTACTTGATGCGTGGAACTGCGCGGCACGATTAATAAAGAAAAAGTATTATTGGGTTTACGAAGATCAGTAAGAAATATCTGTCCTAAACGTAGCCATGACCATAACAGAAAAACCTTAAGCTGAAATTATTTCTAGCAAGCAAAAAACCATTAAGAACGACCATACACATTAAAGTAGCAAAATGGTAGCTATTTCAAACCCAATCGACTCCTACACGTGTAACTTTGTATCTTTAGACATCTTAACACATTTCTTTTTCTCTTATCACCAACACCATCCAAATTGGTCTCCGGACCCCCATTAATCACCATTTGTATTCCAAAACATTACACAGTTGGTACAACACTACAACATCTCGATATCGATTATCGATTGAACGTCGCAACTAGTCGATAATATATCGCAGGTCAGATTCCCAGCATTAACCTATCAGTTTCGAGCCGCGAGTATTGAGTTTGCGGTACAGTGTGTGCTACGCGATAGTTTACGCGTCTTCTAGGCTAGAGTGAATAGGCTTTTAATAAACTAGTGCGCCTTACCATCAACGATTGCATCACTGCTTACTATCAGGAGGCACGGCAATCAAGTACTTGTTATTATAATTAAAAAAAACTAAAATACTTTTTTTCTAATGTGTGTTGTGTGATGGATAACTTGATGTTAAGCCATCGGCGAGTGCGTTGTCAGTCATTTGGAATTTAAGGATTTGGGATTAAAGCATTGGTTATGGGAGGAAATGGACCCCCGGTCTTAAACCTAAAATTAAAATTTGTAGCTTATTTCGTAGTAAAGTAAATTATTCTTCTATGTAATAGAATTTAAAAGTGTTTACGCAGCTTGGAATTACAAACTTTACAGACAAAGTTATACGCCTGCCCAATCCCATCATGTAGGGGGGACGATATCAGAAAAACTCAGCCAAATTGTTTATTGAACTTATCGGACTCCACAGCAAAGGTCGAAAGTTACTTGAAAGATAAAATTAAAGTTATCGCTTCGCTCTCAGTATGACGTTCTCCTGCCTAGAGTAGTTTATTACAGCTCATACGCGCTACGTAATTTGAATGGGGCTGTATAAGAGTTATTTATGGCTTTATTTTATCCTCCATTCAGCTCTATTTGTTACATTCTATAGTATTTTAAGCCATAACTGCTGGAACTAATGGTGAGCTCTTAATTTGAGTCTTTTGAGTAGCTTATAAGTTTATATGGGAGGTTTTCGATTGTATTGTTTGTGTAGAGGTCCGGAATATTGTTGTGATGGCAACTTTACACTGAAGTACTATGATAACTTCTAAATCATGTCCCAGTTCGCTGAAGATAACGTATTTATAAAACGGTTTTATGAGTGCAAACTTAATACTTATTGAAAAATAATTAGTCAGTTCAAATCTGTCAGTCCCTCTCGCCTCACAAAGGGCAACTGAACAGTATACTAAAATATTTTTTTCATCTTTCCTAGTTTTTATTTATAATTTAATTAGGTTTGAAAATTGATAATTTAGTTTTTGAAATATTTACTTACTAATAATTATTTTAGGCCATATTTTCCAAAGCACATTTGTAATCGACATGTAGTTTAAAAATCATTTCATCCTAACATTGTCTGATGGTAGATCCAAGGAAATATTACTTATAACTTCTTCGCCACGTAAAACACATATCCAAGATACCTAAGTTTTCTTCCTGGATAACCTCATCTCAAAGCAAGTACTCTTAATGTACAGAAAACACGGCAATTGTCTTACAGCGAACATTTTCCAGCATTTTCCAAGAATTATATAAAAAGCATCGGTTGCTTTCTGTACGTAAATATCTTTCTTTAGTGCTGCTGCAGACATTTTTGTTAAAATTGCACGTGGTGTGAGAAAATTGTGGGTCAATATGGAACGAAGAATAAGTTTTGAAAAAACAAAATGGCTATAAGCTTTGGACTTCCTTTATCGGTTCAGTGACGTTGTATTGAGTTGATATAGTACTATTCCTCTTTTCTAATATATATGAGATATTTTAACTTTAATTAATTTGTTTTATATGGTTAGAATTTTGTTTTGAGAGATACTCATCATGTTAGTTGACACACGATGTAACTCATGATGACGGACCCCGGTCTTGACTAGAATCTGATCAAATTTACACATAAAAAAACTACCTACGACACACTAGATTATTCTCCTATGTCTTGGGTTAGAAACACGAATATATATACGAAGCAAAACAAAAATTTGTTAATCACATAAAGTGTTATCCATAAAGGAATCGAACCTGCGACACGTTGTACAGTAGCCAGTTGCCCAGCCACAACATCAACCGTGCATACAACATAATCCTTTTCAAAACACCATTTTTATTCCTTTCCGTATCATTGACCTCAATAATAATTCTAAGCCAGATTAATACACGAACAAACGCTACCACACTTAACAAAGAAGAAACATTGAATGCACACAGGGCAGGCGACAAGCGTTAGTCCGTAAATCTGAACCGATTAAAGGGAGGACACAAAACCTACCGCAATTGGCTGAAACCTCAACAAAGCAGTTTGCGCCTCAAACCGTATCTCCAATAGTGACATCGACCCGAATGTCGAGGTTTTACTAACAGACAGCCTGGATTGCAGATTGCAAAGGCTTTGATACTATTTTGAAATCTGTCTTTGCTTCGTCGACAATGAAATTGATAGTTTGTACCTAGATGGCTTGGTGGTACCTAAGCGACATTTTTTGTCGTTTCTACGCCATTACGGTTGAGGGAGTTTTATTTTCTATGTGTATAGATAGTAAGTAAGTGTGATAAGACCGCCTGCTCTTGGTATTTTTTTTAATAATGTGTGCAATAAACTATGCATATATAAGTAAATAAATAAATAAATGAGACTGATATAATCAATAGGCAGAATCGCCCGTGCCCATGGCATATACATATATATCGCACCATTCGTGTAAAAAGGAAGTAAGTGATTTTTACCAACTTTTCAGGAGCTTAAAAAAACTGTCCTATATTTTTATTATGAGGTCTAGAAATAAGTTTCAAAGAGAAAATTGCAGGTCACAGTTGCCTTCAACTACACGTGTTATTTAATTGAGGAACAGATTGATGTACTTCGTGATAATCTAAAAAAACACGGTTACTTCTTTATTCCACGAAATAGATCACATATTTGCAGGAGTAACTACAATTTTTGCTTTTTATTATTGTTTTTTTAAATATATTAAGTAATTTAACTCTACTTACGGCTTTGTACTCTCTTATATTTCATTAAAATCTAGAGTTGTAAGTGTAATCACGTTGTTAATCAACGGGAAATCCTTTTTTGTAAATAGAGTTACGTATTTTTAGCTAGCTATTTATTTAACTTTAGTAGGTGTATTTATAAAAAAAGCTTTTATAATGCGGAACGTAACCGAATAATAAATTTATATCATGCAATACCTAATTCTTATAGTAAAAAGTGTATGTATGGCAAAACTGTAAATACTGAAACAAAATAATTGAGAGAAAATGAAAACAATGAGGGTTATTTTACGATCAATAATGGGTCATTATTTAATTTTTATTATTAAAAAAAATGTTTATCACATGCATACTTAATCAAGAAATGTGTAAAATAGTGATATTTTTATTGACCTTTATTAATTATCCTCAAGTTTGGAATCAGACTCGCTGGCAGCAGATTGAGTACTTAAGCTCTTCGACCTCTCTCGCCTTCCTTAGTCAAGGCCATGGTTCGTAGGAAGGAATTGGGAAGACGTCTCCTCTTTCTGCGAAGCAGTGATGCTCGCAAAGGAGGAAGCGGAGCGCGTGAGGGAACTATCCTCCTCGCGCCCCAGCTGTCGCAGTAGGCAACATTCCGGGCATCGGGAGTCGAGAGATGATCTTCGGCCACCGCAAGCGCGGGTCTGCAAACGGCGAGTAAACGTAGCTCGCCACCCCACCAGAACCAGACCCGAGCGTACAGCGCGTAGTGTTCCGCGTGCGCCTCCAAGAGCCAAAAGACCACCACAGACGGGGCCCTATAGGGCTGATATTCAGCCGAGGTTGCGGGGTAAGCACAATGAAGCACCGCGACCTCGGCAAAGAGGCCCAGAGCAGGAGAAGGAACGAGGGGATTTTTAGTCAGCAAGAGTCTGACACTCCCTCCCGCCCCTCACAAAAACTCTCTTTTAATAAGTCTGGCAGTGTGGAGGTATGTTATTATCTCTTCATAGACCTATCAAGTCTTTGTATAATTTTCCGGACATTGAGGATCTACCGAAATCTCTTTAACTTTACTCCAACTAAGTTCTTCACCGAAGTCATCTTTTTCCAAATTCTTATTGTTGGCAACAAATCTAAAAAAGGATCTGGAGTCATTTTTTGACATTGTATTTTCACTTTGTCCTTTTGCATTTCGAATGATTGCATATATTTCTTCTGGAATATAGATGATAATGGAAGATACATGATTGTTTTTGCTTTTTTCAATGCAGGAGTGCATCGTGTCAGCCTCGTTTTGAGTACGACCTTTCTGTAAAAATCTTCTGTAATTTTTATACCTAATGCTTTAGATGCATTTTTTATGGAATAGGCAAACGAGCAGATGGATCACCTTATGGTAAGCGATCAGCGCTGCCCATGGACACCCGCAGCACCAGAGAAGTTACAGGTGCGTTTCCGGCTTTTTAAGAAAGAGTACGCTCGTGTCTTGGAAGTTTGGAGGTTGTATCGATTCAGGAATACCACCGCCGGAAGATCATATTCCAAAGTTTTACTGTCAGGGGCAGAAAGTTTCTCGTGAATTGCACAGTTGTTGACTGCCAACCATCTATGTGATGGGGATGAAAATGCTTTCACGTAGGACGTTGGCGAAAAGAAGCGACGGAGATTAAATCGAACAATTCCTCAGAACACTCCCCGTGATAAATGCGCCAGAGAACACATAACGAGGCTACATCCCTACGCAGTGCCAAAGATTCCAACCGGTCCCAGATAACAAGGCAGTCAACAATTTGGACAGCTAGTCGTTGAATGCGGTCCAGAAGCTGTTACTAGGGAGAAGCTGTAGCAGTATTCCATATGGGGCCGAACTTGCGCCTTGTAAAGTAACAGCGATGCTCCGGGGTGAAATATTGCCTCTTCTTCGAGCTTCTTCGAGGCTAACTTGGCCTTACCCTCTAGATGACCACGGACTGGACTGGACAACTGGACTTCGCTCAATATGTAGACATCAAGTATCCCAATACCGGCCGAACCTGTGCTGCCTGTTTCGACTCTCGATGACTTTTTCCCGAGAAATGTTAGCACGGCCGGCGTAAAAGGCGTGACCCGTGCTGTCATCCAACATATTATTGATATGGAGGAAGAACAAACCCGATCGAAGGCCTTCGCTACGTCCAAACTGACTGTCATCGCTTCCCCCTTGGACTCGATCGCCTGTGCCCAACAGTGTGTCAGGTAAACAAGGAGATCACCAGCGGACCGACCTTTACAAAAACTATACAGTCGGTCACTAAGAAGCTGATGATCCTTCAAGTACCGAAGGAGCTGGCAGTTAATAGATGTTACCATTATTTTCGAAAAGAGGGAAATTATGGCTATCGCTCTGTGATTGGACAGATTTGAGCGATTACCTTTTTTCGGGACTACGCCTGAAGAGTATGAGAGCCGAAAAAGACGTGTTAAGACTGGTGCCAACTCTTTAGCGCACATCTTTAATACAATGGGTGGAATTCCGTCAGATCCATGATGATGATGAGTCAGATGTAAAGAGACAGAGACCCTGTTTCGACGCAACTACAGGAACTGGTCGCCAGGTTCCCGTCTGGATGCTCCAGTGGCTATGTTCCTGTACCTGTGGATTCCAGTTCGCCTACTCGTATCACTGCTGAACCAGGGGCCAGAATTCAGAGAAGGGTGCGTCGTCGTAACTAAGAGACTGAGTTAACGGTACATCATTTCACTATTCTTTGTATCTTGGCGGTAATACATAATTGGACTCTGTACCCATAACCTTTTAGTAATTTATTACCTCATTTACTCACATACTACATACCGGTAAAAGTGATTAAAATTAAAGACAGAGTCTTTAATTTTAATCACTTTTACCGGTATGTAGTATATTTACTTTTAATCAAGATTGGCATTGAATTGACACTTGACGGAATGTTTTGTTTGTGACATCTGTCATTTGCGTGCTGATACGTTTTGTTACTTCAGTGTAAATGTGTAAATAAGTTTTCATTCGGTGGTTTATGATTTAATGGTTACAAAATTATTATAAATTATTTATATTGCTGTATGTTAGCTTACTTTTACAAATTACCTTTTTAATAGTTTTAATTAGTATAGTGATTTGATGTTTTTGCTTCTCTTGTTTGATATAGATTTATTTCCTTCGTTAAGCATTTGCAAGTTGGGGAGGTTGTATTATTTACAAGCAACTTTTACACCCTTTTTTGTTATTATCATTTTTACATTTATATTATCATATTTTATTTTATTTTTATTATCTGCACGCTAATGGATAATTTAGGTGACCTTAATGATAGTTTTTTTTCATGCTCCTCACAGTCTAGTTTTATTAGTGCGAACAGTGGGGTATCACAGCAATTTACTCTTCATGATTCATTATCCAGTGTTTTTTTTACTTTATCCAAAAAACCTTAATATTGCTCATATCAACGCCCAGAGTGTTCCTGGTCACTATTCCGATCTTCTGGCAACCTTTAGCAACGCTCGCCTTGATATTCTGCTGATTTCCGAGTCTTTCCTTAAGCCTTCTCTCCTATCCACACACTATGTCCTTCCGGGCTTTATATTAGTCCGCAACGACAGAACTGGTAAGGGTGGTGGCGGGGTTGCTGTGTATATTCGTTCTGATCTACCTTTTCGCGTAATTAGTGCGTCCCCCTCTCTTTACTCTGAGTCGGCTGAGTATCTGTTCGTTGAGGTGACGATTAATGTTAACAAAATTTTGGTGGCTGTATTATATAGCCCAAATCTTCACGTCAATTACTTTGATACTCTTGACATGGAGCTTAACAATTTGCGCCCCAATTATAACCATGTTATAATTATGGGCGACTTTAATACATGCCTATTAAAACAAGATTCTCGTTCACGTAAACTCCAGTCACTTCTAACTTCTTTTAATCTTCATTTGCTTCATCTCTCACCCACCCATCATTCTCTTCACTCTTCGCCCTCTTGGCTCGATCTGATGATTGTGTCCTCACCTGATCATGTAGATGAGCATGGTCAGCTGACCGCTTCATTTTCATACCACGACCTAATTTATATGTCATACAGAATCCGTACACCTAAACAGAGACCCCAGTATGTAAGTCTTCGCAGTTACAAGCGTATGGACCTGGAGGTGTTGCAGCATGAAGTTGGCCTCATCGACTGGAGTCCTGTGGTTGATGCTGAAGACATTGACGTGAAGGTCGATATCTTTAATAAAATACTCATTGACTTATTCGATAGACACGCACCGGTGCGTCGTGTGAGAGTCAAACACAACCCAGCTCCATGGGTTACGCCTACTATAGAAGATGCCATGGCTCGCAGAGACAGGGCCAAACAAAAACTGAAGCGCAGACTTTGCGATAAAAATCTCGCTAATTACAAAGTTTTACGTAATCGGTGCAATCGTCTGTGTAGAGATGCTAGGAGGCGCTTCTTTGACGAGAACCTGCTGAACCACAATTCTGGCGACGTCTGGAAATTCTTGCGATCAGTGGGCATTGGCAAATCGAATATGTCTGCCTCAAATGACGTTGATCTGGCTGCACTAAACACTCACTTTTCGCTCTCACCTGTTTCATTAGACGACTCTTCTAAATCTATCACTCTTTTCAAATTGTGCTGCCTACCACCGTCTCCCTGTTCTCCTTTCGTCTTAAATAATGTCACTGAGGAAGACGTAAAAAAGTCAATGTTGGCTGTTAAGTCATCAGCAGTGGGTAGTGATAAATTGTGCTCACGAATGTTTATTCCTATTCTGCATCTCCTCATTCCTATTCTTACCCATATTTTCAATTTCTCCTTATTCTCTTGTTCTTTTCCCTCTATCTGGAAGATGGCTTACGTTATCCCTCTACCTAAAATTAATAAACCTTCTTCCGTTTCTCATTACAGACCAATTTCTATCCTCCCTTTCCTCTCCAAGGTCATGGAACATATTGTCCATAAACAGCTAACCGCTTACTTATCCAGCAACAGCCTCATTTCTTCATTTCAGTCAGGTTTTCGCCCTGGCCACAGCACTGTAACGGCGTTGCTTAAAGTCACTGATGACATTCGCTGGGCCATGGACAATAAGTCACTCACTATTCTTGTATTGTTAGACTTCAGTTCTGCCTTCAATTCTGTAGACTTTGATATCCTGTTGGGTATTCTGAAGTCTAATAATTTCTCGTCATCTTCCTTGACCTGGTTCAATTCCTATCTTCGGGGCCGCCGTCAACGAGTCCGCTTAGAGGAATCCTTCTCTGATTGGTGTGACCTGGCTGCTGGCGTGCCACAGGGTGGTATCCTTTCTCCAGTTCTTTTTTCCATTTTTATTAATACCGTTGCCAAGGTTATTACTTCCAATTTCCACCTCTACGCGGACGATTTGCAACTCTACCGTCATTTTAATCTGTCGGAGGCGCACTCGGCGATAGAAGCCATGAATCGTGACTTGGGCGGGGTTGATGAGTGGGCCAAATCCTTTGGCTTACAAATCAACCCACTTAAGTCCAAGGCCTTGATCATTGGCAGTAAATATTATCGCAACGCTCTGGACATCTCTGCTCTCGATCCTCTGAGCTTAAATGGTTACGTTATCCCCTATACGGATGCTGCCAAGAACTTAGGTGTTCATATTGACTGTAACCTTTCATGGGGTGGTCAGGTAAGTGAGGTTAGTCGTAAGGTGCATTTTTCGATGCATTCACTAAAACGCCTACAGTCTCTCTTGACACTAAAAACGAGGATCCACCTGGTGCAGTCTCTGATACGTCCTCTGATTGACTATGCAGATGCTTGCTACTTGGATGCCACTGAGGAGCTTTTAAATAAGCTTGAGCGATTGCAAAATGTCTGTATCCGATTTGTCTTCGGTTTGAAAAAGTATGACCACGTCTCTGAATTTCGCAAGAGGCTCAAGTGGCTCCCGATTCGCCTTCACAGGAACACTCGCATTCTATGCCTCCTTTACAATATCTTGTATAATCCAGATTATCCCAGTTACCTTCGCGAACGTTTCTCCTTTGTCCGGCCTCCTGAGGTCCTTTCTCGAACGCATCTCAAATCCCTTCTTTCTGTTATACCGCACAAAACTGACTTTTACTCTTTTTCCTTCTCTGTCCACGCAGTAAGATTGTGGAATTGCCTTCCGCCTAGCGAACGCGATGCTAAGTCCATATTTATATTTAAAAACCTTCTTAAGGAACACTACCTTTCTTCTTGCAGTGCAGAGTAGTTATGTTCATATTTATATATTATATGTTATACTTTAATATATGTATATTATTTATGTATATGTATATATACTTATACGTTTTATTTTATTTCTGTAGCTCTAGTTTTAGTCTTAGGTTAAATTATTGTTTTGTTTGTTATTTCCTATTTCTCTTTTTCCTGTTGTTTTAGTTTATCACTTATTTATTTATTTATTTATTTATTTAGAAAACCAACAGCGATACATGTGGTATAATACAAATAAAGATATTACAGTTTAGTAAGGCTAATAATAGGTTTCCCTGCTTAACTTAATTTGTGTTTACCATGCGAACGGACTTTAAACAATATTAAAAAATAAAGTCTTACTATACATAGAATTGAAAGTTAAATATACTACTTGTTATAAAAAGAAATTAATTAAAATATGAATTAACATAGTTAATACTTTATGGTGAATGGAACAAAGTTACCGGCTGCTTGTCTATATCAATTATAAGCCTTTTAACTCGGGCTTTAAAACTAGGTTTTGTGCAGTTAAACATATCAACCTGAGAGAAGTTTCTGTTGTAGGTTCGCGCAATGCGAGTAAGTACACAATTACTAGCATAATTAGTGGCATGCCTTGGTACATGCAACATTGGCGTATGGCGAGTGCGTCGTAGAGGAGCATTAAATTTGATCTGTGATAACAAATCCGGACAATCCAGCCTACCATTCAGTATGTCGTAAAGTAGACACATGTGTCAGTATCACACAGTGTCTTATGTCTCTTACATTTTTCCTTTCGAAGGACTGCAGGAAGAGATTCCATATAGGAATATGCAGTACCTATGTACCTCTGTCTCTGTATTTGTTCTCTATTTACTGTATGTGTGATGTGCATAAATAATTTAAAAAAAAAAAAAGACATGAGCACCAATCGTACCAAGAGCTGGTAAACCGAATATCCGGCATTACACCCGCGCCATGGCCGAACCGGCTGCTTACGCCCCCCTCATCCAATGCCCAATTTGACGGAAAGGATTAACCCAAAAGCTTTTTCCTTTGCGTCGTGCGCCAACGATTCTCTCCCCACGTGCAGAGGTGAGAATGATGGTCTGCAGAAATTGGCTTCGATAGCTTGTCGAGAGACCAGAACGCACGAGTTCCTGAAAAAAGGCGCTCAAGCCTCTCTTCAACCCTACCGATATGGTTTGACTTGGACCCGCTATGACTCTTTTGAAGGACCTGGAGGCAAAGTTATACTCCTTTTTAAACGGTTTTTAAATCCCGCTCCGCCACCGCGTCAGCCAAGGCTGGGTAAGCCTTTTACTTCCTGCACGAAGCTTTTCTAGAAGAAGAGCCGAAACAGGGACCGAGATCTGCCACCGACGGGGACCACAGAGGAAGAGTTCCATCTCTTGCAACACCACGTCAGCAAGAGAGTCAGCAGTAGCGTTGGGATCATCCTGGGAGAAACAAATTCGTCTCCAAGGATAGGATGCAAAGAAGGATCTCATCCCATGCCAATCCGCTGACTTCAGTGGTCTGATGAGCCAATAGGAGCATCGACTATGATCTTATAGCCGGTCCGGTTGGGAGGTACTTAGGTACTTGCGTTTATAATGGAAATCTTCCGCGAGCCGGTGTAGGCACAATGCGGTGTAGGCGACTTGTGTTGTTCGGTGCAATACATCCAATAAGTACTTTTTACTATATACGACACTAAATCAGCCAATTTTTTTTTATTTCATTTCAATTTCACAAACATATTTTTATTTATTTTTTCTTGTAAAAGCAGGTATTCAAAATCACTCAACATCATTTATAAAATGTTTCGCGTAATAAAGAAGTAATTGCAACTACACTTAACACGTTGTGAAGTTTTGCTGGGTAGAAAGTATGTAACTATAATCACACATAAACTATTAGCTAAAAGTTTTGTAGAAGAAATAAGTAATTAGAATTACACAACAGTCCTAGATTGTAAAAAGACAGGAACAAGTCATTATTTATATTTGCGTTATAGAGTTTATTGTAAATCTTCTTTTAAAATTTACGTAAACATTATTATGACTTTATTAGCAGGATAAATTATAAAGCGAATAAATGTAAATATGCATACCTCTATTTTATGCTGGATTTTTATATTTTTTAAAGTCGCAAAATTTTAGTTTTTTGCATTTATTCCTTCATTTTTGTAAATAGCTTCACGAAATTTTGACAGAAGGTGTAAACCGTGATGCTCGTTTTATTTACGTAATAAAAAATTTTTGACGCAAGTTCACTTACGTCTTTTTTACACGGGTGGTGCGATATATAGACTGACTATCATATATAGTCAGAATCGCTCATGAACAAGGGTAAAATTTATAGCGAACTAGCTTCCGTTAGTGGCTTCACCCGTTTGGTGGATAAAAAGTAACCTACATATGTCTTAATTAAGGGTCAGCTCGGTTAATAAAGAAGAGTAGAAGAGTTTTAATCCAAGGTATTATAAGGTATATAAGGTAAGGTATACACCTCACTGCAAACCAAATTTCAACCAAATCGGTCCATCTGTTTTTATGTGAAAGAATGACATACATAAATATACACACGTACATTCTCACAAACTTTCACATTTGTAATATTTACAAGGAATAAATGAAGTAGAGTTAAATAGGAAGTATTGATTTAGGCTGACTAATGGATCATCATCATTACCATCATCATCGGCTAGTAAATACACCATTTTTTGAGAAAAAGTCTCTTCTCAGACGGAGCAGGAATATTGCAAAATGATTGTTGATTTCAGTTAATTTTATTAAGTGTTTGATAACGTAAGAAACTACTTTTTAAATCGGAAAAAGTCACGTAATATATTGTAGTTTTCTATATTTGGCCCAAAGATTGATCGGCAGAGAATTCCATAATTGTGGCATACCTAAGACCGCCTTATGTATTAAGTTTTATAATTTTATGTTCAAAGAAACCTTAATAAAATAAAAATGTAATTCATAAAGTTTTTGAGCGGTCCCCTATGTAATGTGGGTGGTGACAATATTAAAACTTGTATATTTAGGACCGTGGTTTTATTAATAGGTGATTATATCTATATGTATAGTTTTACAGACAGTGGGCAGTATAGTGTAGCAGTGGGTGAGGCATAGACAGTGACTTCTAAACAAGAATACTTAGCTATTATTGAACATATTAGTATTAGTAAGTATTTTATTGTTATGAAATAGGTTGGCAAACGAGCATACGGTTAACCTGATGGTAATCAATCGACGCCGCCCGCTACACCAAATCAGTTACAAGTACGTTGCTAGCCCGTTGGGGCCCGTTGAGTAGAAGGATTGGGCCTCCTGTAACCTCACTCACACGACAAAATGCAACGCTGTGGTTGTTTTCTGACGGTTTTCTGTGAGGCTGTGTAGTATCATCGCGGTCGAGCGAATACATTCGTGCCAAAGGTTGGCTTACCAACACTTAATTATAATAGCGATATTCTTTAAATAGACTCGACTAATGTTTTTTACCATTCCATTAACACCGCGTCGCAGCCTGGAAAAACAACTATAACAACATAATAATAAAGTATAATCTAGAATAATACATGCAATCATCAACTTCATCAACATGAGTACTTACTATGTACTAGATGTCAGTTCTTTCTCCTCAAAAAGCTAAGCTCAGTAGCAATGTAGTAGTAAAATAAGCAAAAATCAGTCAGCCTAGTCCATGTTAAATAAATGTCTCGAGGCAACTATATAATCTTTTATCTTACAAGTTTTTATTTTCTAAAACAAGATCTTAGAAATAGAAATCTTGTTTGCAATGTCTTAAACTATCCTCGATAGTTATGTAATTTTTCTACTTTAACTACTACTTAATACAAAAAACTCCCACATTCTGTTGTTTTCTTGTTATGGATGACACAAAGACATGTAGTTTATTTTTATCCTATTTTCCATACATTGATAACAATTCCAATCTAAATTTTCAAATTTCAATAATTAAAAAAAAAATTGTACATAATTTCAACACAAGAACTTGCTGCCGACACGAACCAGGCCAGAGCTTACGGCGCCTAGCGATCGGCGCACGACTCATAGAGTCAACAGACCACCACAGATGAGTCCCAATTGTGCTGATGTTCAGCCGGGATTGCAGAGCAACCGCAATAAGGTACCATGGACTCAGCTTGGAGCAGGAGAAGGAACGGGGTGTTTTTCAGACAGTTAGAACTTACACTGACTGTCAGAGAAGTCATTTGATGATTTAACCCCCCACTCGAAAAAAGCAACAGTAGATCTGATGAGTCGCTCGAATTAGCAGTTTTGAAGTAACCACTAATTAAAAAGACCAAAATCAGTACACACTAATAATATCCCCCGCAAAACTGTAATGGATTCATTAAGGAACTTTATTAGTGTGCTAAGAATTCTCGGGCGAAAATTAACGTATTAGCACTCACCCACTGTGCACGACGTGGGTAGTGTCAGGTCACTAGTTACTTAGCATCAATCCACGATCGATATCCTAAGTTTAACCATTCCATTAACAATCCACCAAGTTTGGCATACCGGCTGCAATATGACGTCACAAATACGTTCACAGTAACAAAGTTCTATTCCAAGTTTTAGGGCAAGTCCTTAGTGTATGTGATCATCTCTTGCAGGTTTCTTAGGAAGTGATGTTGCTTTTGTTTTTGTTAGGTAGTTGACGGGGTGTGGAAAATATAGCTTCATATTTCGGTGTTCAGTAAATAATGATCGCGTTTAACTGACGATGGTACCTAGTAGAGTAGCTGCGTAAACAACTGTTGAAAATTTGCAGAAAATTATTTCAATTATCTGCTGCTAAAAGCTGAGCAAATTGTTTCTGAAGACCAGGTTTTTCAGCGCGCACATCAAAAAGACAATATATTTAGCACAAATTAGGCCCAACAGGGCCAATGTTCCGCCAATGGCCAATACCGGGGCCTCGGCCTGGAGTAGACGAAGGAACAAGGGGTGTTTCGCTTTACCCTAGGCGGGAGAAGTCATTTGTTGATTTTTCAGTCATAAAAAAGGTTTCCTCACGAAGATTTTCTTTCATTTTCTCTGCTAGTATAAAGGAACTCAAAACATCCTTAACTAAAAATGTGTGTCGCTCTTAAACCTCAGTGTATCGTCTGGAGTTTTTAGTCAGTAAGAGCCTGACAGTCTTTCTCGGCTTACCCGGGGCGAGAGAAGTTATTTGTTGATTTTTCACTTACATAAAAGGTTTCCTTACGAAGTTTTTCTTTCATTTGCTCTGCTAGTAAAAAGGAACTCAGAACACCCTTACCAAACATTGAGGGTCCTTTTAAACCTCTGTGTACCACCTTAAGAAGAAAAAAAATATTAGGTATGTGAGGTCTTTTTTCATCATTTTTATTTAGTATTTGATAAATCGTGTTTCCATGCCAGATTCACAATTTCAAGCCTTGTTATCATTAACATCGCTAGTCGCGACGATTCCTACTGGAAGCACACCCTAAAATTCTTGAAGTTTACATTGTGAGATTGAGTCAGTAAGTTTGAGTCTTTTGACATTCTTTGTGATTGTAATTAGGATTTGTTGGTGGAATGGGTTGAAATTTAAGTTAAATAAAGGGGGTATGGCGTAAGGGGGTTCCCGAAGTATGTGGGGGTACAAGGGAGGGGCGAAACTTTCATTTGCTTTTTGTTTTGCGGGATCTGTAGCTGATTGAGTGCCAATAACAAAATTTGTTTATCCAAGTTTAGGTTATAAGTGTTCATTGAGATTCAGATCAATGTTTTGAAATGTTCTCTGTTTTCGGACAAGTGTTAATCGTACGATTGTGTAGCTAAATATTAACTACACTCATACTTTTAAAATTAAACATTGACTCGGCGATGTACAATTAGAAATTTAGAGGTAAAAGATTAAAAATCATGTTGTATATGCGGAAGAATCATGCTTCGGCACGAATGGGCCGGGTGATACCACGACCTCACATAATACCGGAGTGAAAGATGGTTTTGGTTTCTTTTCGCCTTATCAATCCTTTCTTTCCATTATCAATCTTCTATCCTAAAATTCCCAATAACCCACAAACGGTTGGCAACACACTTTTAACTCCTTTCGTATAGTCGGTCTAAACATAAATTCTTAATAAAAAAGTATTTTTGAAACTTCTGTTTATATATGTTTAAAACTTTTTAATTTTTGTCATTCTTATTTATTTATTAGTTTATGTACAACACATTTATTATATAAGAAAATACAACAAAACAAAAAGGTATATAGATACTGTATATGTATTTCTTTTGGAACTTGTTTCAGTAGTCCTGCAGGTCATTTCAACAAAAACACAAGACCCAGTTTATAATAAAATGGGTGACACAAAACAAAATTAATTGTTAGAAGTATTTTGGACCGCTTCTGCTACACCAATATAGTAGACTGCAAAGGCCATTAGAAATAAATAGTGACTACTTTATTCCATCTAACTTTAACTTAATGTGTAGAATAGTTTACCACAAGACAGTAATTCAAAGTGTAACTTGACGGATGGTAACCGACCTCTTTCCAACTCATTACACATTTCAACAATTTTGTCACTGGATGTCCTTGCGATAGGCCTTCATTATTGTAGTCTGTGCTCTTTCCCGAAGCCTGTTATGGATCAATTTCCAAAATGGGCGTATGCGTCTGGTGCTTTTTCACATGTGGAAAAAGTAACATTGGTACTTTCGAACTCGCACCCTCATGCAAGATAAGCGCCTTAAAACCCCTCAAACCGGACCACCAGGGCATTTTAGTGACAGTCAGACTCTTACTGACTAATAACCATGCCGTTCTTTCCTATGCTCCAGGTTGAGGCCACGAAACCTTATTGTGCTTGACCTGCAGCCCTGGCTGAACATCAGCCCTGTGCCCCATCTGTGGTGGTCAGTTGGGTCTTTAAGGAGCGCGCGGATAGCTAAGCGCCATACGCTCCGGTCTGGTTCTGGTTGAGTGGTGAGATATGCATTTTCACCGGTGTTCGGAGATCGTCACCTGATGACAGATGACTTCTGGGGTTTCGGTATACAAGGCCAATAATGTACTATAGCTTCGGCCTTTATATATGTATATAATATGGTGGAATGTACAGAACAATATCATATATAAAGTGTGGGAGAGCCATGCTTCGGAATGGGTTGGATCGACCGGAGTGATACCACAGCCTCACAGAAAACCGGCGTGAAATAACCACAGCGTTGTGTTTCGCCGTGTGATTGAGGTTACCGGAGGCCCAATTCTTCCCCTCCCCCAATCCCTCCTCAATCCCTAAATCTCCAAGTCCCTAATCCCTAAAAGGTCGGCAACGCACTCTTAACTCCTCCGTTGCGGGTGTCCATGGGCGGCGCTGATTGCTTACCATCAGGTAATCCGATCTGCTCGTTTGCCGACCTATTACATAAAAAAATATAGGTACTAAGTAAGCTGACTTGACGCCTATGATGCGAGAATGTTGTTCGACTTTGTGACCCTGATATTGTAACATGTCTTAGGTTAGGATGGGACTGACATACGCTGTGTGTCCAAATGTCCAAAGGTTCTGAATTTGTAAAGAATAAAAAAATATAGAACGGTTGGTTTTCAGTCAGTAAGAGTCTGACACTCTTTCTCTCCCCCTCCCAGGTAGAGAAAAGTACTTACGTAGGTACTTAAAAAAGTCTTCTGTTTTCTATTAACATACTCTGTGGCGTTAGGAAATAGGTCAGTAGGTTAATATTAAAGCACGTTATATATTTTATTTTTGACGACAAAAACTTATTATAACTTATGTTGTCTTTATGTGAACTTTATAAACGTAATATTTTGCTTCCGTAATATTTGATTTGAAAGTTAATAACTTCTATGTTTTTATTTGTAAAAGTTTTGGTTATTCTTTTTATAGAAATGTGGATGGTATAAACTATTTAATATTAGGTATGTGTCATTGACAAAAAAATTTTGATCTATAATTATCTTTCTAACAAAAAGTTTCTTCTTTCTTCTTCTTTTCGTGTTTCCCTACACATATGTTTATGTGAACACTAACTAATTAGTGACTAATTGTTTAGATAGTTAAACTGGTTAATCAAACATTTCATATTTTATTGGTGTTTTACTTTATATTCCCACTTCCATCAAGGTGGTCTTAAATTTTTGACCTGCAGTGTATTTGCGCTTGACCTTCTATAGACGTCTAAGAGCAAAATTTCATATACCGAAATGGAAAAGTACCTATAATAAAATAAGTATGTATATTATAATAATATTACTTAAGTAATTATATATTAACATTTATAATTGTATGACTTCCACAAACAAGTGAAGGAGCGCCATGCTTCGGCACGAATGGGTTGACTCGACCGAAGCCACGGCGTCACAGAAAACCGCAGTGAAACAACCACAGCGTTGTGTTTTGCTGTGTGAGTGAGATTACCGGAGGCCCAATTCTTTCCCTCCCCCTACCCTTAATCTCCAAATCCCTATTCGCCAAAAGGTCGGCAACGGAGTCGTAACTCCTCTGTTGTTACGGGTATCCATGGGCGGCGCTAATTGCTTACCATCAGGTAATACGGCTGCTTGTTTGCCGACTTATCATACAATAAAAAAAGCAACAAGAACACAACAAATTGATAAAACAAAATCTCACTAGAACATTAGAACGACACACGTTACCAAAGATTAAGGTAAAACTTACATCTTGATTAAAAGAAAAAAAAAACAATCGTCTCAATGTTGCCAGACAATAAAAACATAACATTAAGTTGTTCACAAAGGTGGTCACAGGATAGAAAAAAATTAATGAAAGATGGTCTCACTTCCGTGGACTTCCAAAACTAATGGGGAATTAAGTTTATGGAGTTGTAATATAACTTTTGTTATGCAACTTTGTACTATTGTAATAAGGTTGATATTCTTTTGAAAAAAATTGATAGTTGGGGTACATTGATGTGCTTGCGTCTGGCCAATGTTTGAATATGTCATTCGAACGTACGCCTTAGGGATAATTCTTGAGTTTCATTTATTTTAATTATAAAGAAGATTTTTGGAACTTTCTCTATTATGCAATAGTGTGTATGTTGTTTTAGATAGTATAACATATTTATGTTTTAATGGTAAAGTTTAATGTATAGTGGAAAAATAAATAAATAAATACGCCATTTATACTAACTTTTTATTCATTAATTACTTATTGAATGAACAAAACACGACATTAATTTGGTACAAAAAGAGGATTTTATGAAATATGGTATTCCCTACCGGGCCGGAACCGGAATCTTTGGGTCAAGTGAAGAAATCAGCGAAAAATAGGCTCGGGAAATATGGTTTGAAACGAAAAAACATACAAAAAAAATATTATAAAAGTACCTTGAAGTATTATAGGAACATACTTTTTTTTGGAGGAGTCTGTCTTATCTGAATCTTCCGATCTACAGTTTTTAAACTTAGTCCTTGTCACATATACAACACGCTCAGACCAGTAGTGTGATTCTGTAAGACTTCATTCTAAACTTCGAGTCTGAATCCGCTGTGAGTAGTAGTACACTAGCGCTACACTTACAATTGACGTGCAGGAACAACCACTTGAAGGTCGGCTTGTTGCGCCGCAACCAATGCATTGAAAACCTATCTGTCATGATCACATATTCTAAGCCGTACCTAACTATTGTAAATTTATTGATTACTAGCTTTTGCCCGCGACTCCGTTCGCGTGGAATAGTGACTTCCTGCAGATTTTTGGTATAAAAACTATCCTATGTCCTTTCTCAAGTTACAAAGTATGTCTGTACCAAATTTTACAGAAATCCGTTCCGTAATTTAGGCATGAAGAAAAGACAGACAGAGTTACTTTCGCACAATATTAGTTTGGATGACGACTTCAGTCTGAATTGCGACGTCACCACAATCGTGCTTATGAGAAGAAATCTCGCTATGTCTTGCAACTAGTTAAGATTTTCTCTATTCATTTACATCGTTATTATCAATAAATATTTTCGTCTCTAAAATTTGTGCTATAAAACTTTTTGGTATTCTGAAAATTTCAAATCTCTGTCCTCAATTTCAATTTGCGTTCAAACCATATAAAGTTTAGTACTGAAATATAAATTTAGTTTCCATCCTCATTTTATCGATAAAAGCAGGATTCAGCGGTTCGGAATGTCACCTATCTATTGGAATATCAAAATCAATCATAGAACCTTATAGATTAGCTACACTAGTTATACAAAATGTTTCTGCCGCAAAATATTGAAAAATCAATCTTATTATTTCATACGTTTAAGTTTTAATTCATCCGTATGCTTAAAGCGATTCGTGGCAAATATTCCTGCCTGTGTGTTCTGTAAAATTTTGAAAAATAAACCTTATATTTTATGCGTTTGAGCTTAAATTCATCCGTTTCTTGAAGATTAAAAGTATGCACTTACACGGGGTTTGCGGTTGCCAGCGTTACCATTATCCCCGGTCCCGGCCTAGAGCAGGAGAAGAAACGGGATGGTTGGTGACTAAGTCTCACACTCCCCCTGGCCCCTCTATACGGAGCCCATCCAGGACGAGAGAAGTTATTTAAAGCCCAACTTAAGGACTCTTCAAATAAAAAACAATTTACTATCACGCGGTTTTACCTGCTGCTCCTACACATCGGAGCGTGATGCTTTATACAAATAAAAAGAATTGCTCAAATCGAACCAGTCGTTCCTGAGATTAGCGCGTTGAAATAAACAAACTCTCAAACATACTTACTCATTATCTAAATGATGGACAACATGGGTTTTCATTTTCATATCACATTATATCATACCATTCACCTATTCAGCCTTTTACGTCAGTAGAAAACTTTTAAATTTCGAATACAACCACAGATTATCACTTCCAATTTAATGAAATCATAATAGAATCACTTACACAGACATGATATCTGGGACGTCGAAGAAATTCAATTACGTCAGCGAAAATAAAGTCACGACAATAGCTGTAGGTCTCTATTACTCGTCATAAGTCGTCTGTCCCAGATTACTTGGCCGTTACACGTGACCCCGGAGACGTCAGTCAACGAATCTAAGGATTGCCAGCGCAGATATCGATTTATGATTTATTCAACGCCAGTAATATTATGTGCCTGGATATTTTTGGACGGTGTTAATAAAAGTTAGTGTGGGTTTTTTTGCTCATAATTTTTCTTTTTTAAAAACCTTTCTTTACGATACGGTTTTCTCCTATATCGTGTGTTCGTTTACAAACATATAAATTCACATACACAAGCTACGCAAACTCGAAACAACAATTTGTAGATCGTTTCGATACCGAGTACAAGAGTCAGTTGCCCAGCCACTGCGCCAACCGTGCAGTCATGAATGCCCAAACCTTCTCCGTGTGAGAAGAGGCCTTTGCTTAGCTGTTGGTATTTATAGGCTGATGAGGTGCTATGAGATTTCTCATTATTACCTCCAAACAATAATTTTTAACTGGCGAAACATTCACATAGGTACCACTGCCCAATTTTCTGTAATACAAATTCTCTTCAAAACCATAGAATTACATAGAAATCAATTATTATGTTGTCGGCTTTCAAGCCATGCTAGAGAACCAGGCCCGAGCGTACGGCGCGTAGCGTTCCGCGCGCGCCTCAAAGAGCCAATAGACCACCACAGACGGGGCCATATAGGGCTGATGTTCAGCCGGGGTTGTGGGGTAAGCACAATGAGGCACCGCGACCTAGGCCCAGAGCAGGAGAAGGAACAGGGGGGTTTTTAGTCAGTAAGAGTCTGACACTCCCTCCCGCTGGCCCTGGAAGAAGTCATTTGATGATGAAAAAAGCCATGCTAGAGGCCCATATTCATGAGCAGCATTCCGCGTCGCGAAACAAGTCGAGTATCTCGTCAAATTATTACGTGAGTAAGCCGTAAACATAATAATTAATTTAGAATGTCTCACGCCAATCATCAATCATCAAAAAGCTATGTGTCACAGAATTGGCTTACAATTTTACAATAAAATATGGCTTTTTTTTGTGAGGGGAAAATCATCAAATGACTTCTCCTGCCCAGGGCCGGGCGAGAGGGAGTGTCAATCTCTTACTGACTAAAAACCCCCCTGTTCCTTCTCCTGCTCTGGGCCGAGGTCGCGGTGCCTCATTGCGCTTACCTCGCAACTCCGGCTGAATACAATATGGCCGGAATAGTATTTTACGTCATTAAAATGTTCTAGTGTTATTTTACAGCAAATTACCTTCAAAATTACTCGTAACAAATGCTGCGTGCTATGTGATATACTCATGTTTTGGAGCATATTACTCAAGGTGCTTGTTTTTGCTATTATACTAGGTAATTTCGCGCATATTCACCCACTGCTGTCCTCTTGTTTATCGTAGCGTAATGTTTTGTAGCCATCTTCGATAAATAGACTATCCAGCTCAGTATTGTACAAATATATACACCCAGTAATTCCATAGTATTCCAATAAACAAACCCTTCTAATTAAAATAATACAATATAATTATCGGATAGGCTACTTTTTGTAAGCGGCTTCGCTCACATTGCCAGGGTAAAAATAGTCTTATTTCAAACTATGTTGTGTTAATTTAAACTTAACTGTTTTACGCAAAAAACCAATAAAAAAGGTAAGTACGTGCGCGTAAAATCCCGTAAAACAGAAAAGTACTTATTTCAAACTATCTCTGTACCAAATTTCATTAATATCTGTTCAGTAGTTTTTAAGTAAAATTGAAACAAATATCCATCCAGCCATCAGTAAGGAGGACAATCTGCTTTATTTCGTTTCGTGTGACGTAAAATTTGATTAATATTGAAATATAAAGAAAAACAGCATTTCAAGTCAAGGAAAAAAACTACATAACTGAGCTAAAAATACAATAAAATGAATTATAAAACTGCTTTAAAAAAACCTTTATAATTTTTATTTATTCTAGGAAAAAATATTTCAATAATAATGTTAAGTTTATTTTTGGCATGGAATTAAATAATAATATAATATTTGTGAGCGTTGTGGTCATATTTCGTTACAATTACCAAAATGGAATCATTAATTAAATTGAGGGATTTTGGATTAAAAAATATGTAAGTAGGTATGTGGTTATTTTATGATATAAATAATAACGTTGCCGTATATAGAAATATGCCATTATGTCCGAGTGGGAAATAATAATGACATGTGATTAATGAAATTGAGTTAATTGAAAACAAAAATGAACAAAAACAAAAGACCACCATACCTACATGAGACGATTCCATCAGTCATGATTCAGAAGAAGTCACATTCAAAAGAATGGGAAGCAGAGATAAAAAAAAACATAGGCCTGTCCCAGTAGACAGTATAACAACTTTTATAAACTGCTAGCAAGGTTTTTACTACATTTTTAATTGTTACCACAGTCAAGTTGTTTTGTATCTGGGATTTGTTCTGTTATTATCTTGTATGTGCATTGTGCATGTGTATAAAATTATGTATCCACTAACTACCCTCACGCGGTTTCACCCGCTCGGTTCGGCTCCATTTAATCGTAGCGTGATGTTTTATAGCCTATAGCACTCAGGAACATTGTAGCTATCTACCAGTAAAAGAATTTTGGCAATCCGACCAGCGGTTCCAAAGATTACCCACTACATACAAACTTACCTCTTTATAATATTAGTATAGATGTTCTTCATAAAAACAATAAAAAAAATGTTATGCAACAATTACTCTAATGTATGGTAAACACATCTGTTTCTAATGTTTGTTGAATTGAATACTGGTAAGGTACGAAACCGCTTTATGTGCTAAAAGTTCCGTTTAAAACTAATAATATTGTTTTTTTTATGAGATAAGGGGAGAAACAAGCGGATGGGTCATCAGCTGATTAGCAATCGGCGCTGCCAGGACATTAGTAATTGCATTGCCCTTTTGGCTGTTTTGGATTCTAGAATAATTTAAGAAGTGGAGGCCCAATCCTTCTCCACCCCCAATCCCTCCTCAATCCCTAAATCTCCAAATCCCTAAACACTAAAAGGTCGGCAACGCACTCGTATCTCCTTAGTTGCGGGTTTCCATGGGCGGCGCTGATTACTTACTGGTAATCCGTCTGCTCGTTTGAAGATCTATTACATAAAAAAAGTAGCCATAAGAATTTGGCGATTAGGAATGGGGCGGGAGGAATGAGCCATCAGTAACCTTACTTACACAGAAAGCATCTTTTTATACCAGTTTTTCAGTGAATCCGTGGTTTTAATTCGGTCGAGCCGATTCACGCCTGCGGGAGCATGGTACTCTTACTCTTAATATCAATAATTAGCTTCAAGCCACACTTTCTTAGTTACCATTAATCTGATGTTTTTGCGAGGGGAAAATCTGCAATTGGCTTCTCCCGCTCACGCTGGGGTGAAAGGGAGTGTCAGACTCTTACTGACTCAAAACTTGCGAAGACGGCTTCCCAGTGCCTCTCGTACCCCACCTTGTTTCGACTATCGGTGTTGAGGTTACAACCACAATAACGTAATGTCAATCGATAGGAGGACCAGGAGAAGGAACGGACTAGTTCTAAATAAGGAAGGGTCAGACATTTCCTCTCGCTTTACCTAAGGCTTGAGGATTTATTTAATGATATTCATTCAAACAAAATTAACCAAAATGAATGCAGCAATTAAGATGTCAAAGCCCAACCATGACATAACTTACTTCCACATTAAAACCAAGAAATAAGACATAGAAAATATTACACTATAACAAAATCATAAGCTCATAAATGGTATAGTAACTTTTATTACCCTCAAAAGCGTAGGGGACCTCTAAAAACAGCCAAGGGTCATTAAGTGCACGATTTGTTTATTTTCCTAATTAAACATAAATGTATCCGTCTGTCTTGGTACTTTATTATTTTTTACGGCAAAGTTGTAATTACTAGAGACAGTCATTAACATCTGTGTTCTATTAAATTAATGGGACATCGAACCCAATAAAAAAGTTACCAATAATCCAATGTGTGAACTGATCTGTAAACTCCTGTTGAACCAACTTTAATTAAGTGAAAACTTTTTGGAATTTACCTTATTAAAGAAACAGGATTTAGGGTTGCGTTAGAAACGATTTGACGAAGTGTTCTAATTTTAAAATCAAGACGTAAGTATCGTGATTCTAAAATTGTAAATTTAAAAGAATACTAATTATTAGTCTACATTTCTTGGTGTTGATAAACTTGTGTCTTGATTCAATGAGATACACATTTTTAATTAAGTATTTGTAGGTATTGTTTTGGACTTATATATAATCTGTCATACATACAATAAACTTTGTGAATTTCTATGAAAAGAACCAGTTTTGAACGAGCGTGTATCTATTCAGAATTTTCATAAACCTTTGTTTTGGTACCGGGATAGTAGCAAACTGAAATTTTAGTTTAAGTAATGTCAGTTTTGGCATCATTCTTAAGTGTGGGAGAGCCATGCTTCGGCACAAATGGGTCGGCTGGACCGTGGTTATAACCACGGCCTTAAACCGGCGTGAACTAACCAGCGTTGTGTTATGCCGTGTGAATGATGGTACCGTAGGCCCAATCCTTCTACTCCCACCATCCCTCCCTAATATTTAAATCCTTTAAAACCTCTAATATGCCTTTGGTGCTGCGGTGCCCATCAGCGGCACCGATTGCTTACCATCAGGTATCAACCGCATACTCGTTTGCAAATTGGGATACACAATAAAAACAGTTCTTCCAATAACTTCACACACAACATTAAGTTACAATCGAATTAGTTTTACTTTAGATTGATTTCAAACTAGGAAAAAGGCGAAGAACTGAAAACTATTCAACAAATTATGGTAATATGAGGGTTCAGTGTGAATGTGTTATCCTCTATCTAAAGTTTTCCATGTATCGGGAAGACTGGCCTGCTAGTAGATAATCAAACCAAAAACTATAAAACTGCTTTGTATAGTCTTATAATATTGTTTAAGACAGATTATATCTATGTGTAACGATTGAAGAGAAACTCGATTACTTTCAAGCTACGATAGGGCTTATATTCATTGCGCGTCACATAACGCGGGCGAATGTCGCCCAGCGTCTGACCGTCCCACGTAAAATTAATAAATTCTGAAGAATTTATCATAATCTTCATCAAAAAGATTTATTTACTGTGACTTTCCGGATTTATTATAGATGTCGTGGTTGTGAGTCTTAAAACAGTCAAATTCCGGGCAATGTTGCGAGTGCTAGGGTAAAAATTTACCTACTGCAAATCTGTCCAGGACCGGGTTGGTTTTTAGTCAGTCTGACACTCTTTCTCGCCATATCCAGGAAAGTCATAAGACGTTTCTGCTGCTAATAAAAAACATTTGAATACGAGTTTTCCTAAAAACGTCGAAACCATTGTCATTCTTAAAAACGTGGTTAAACTAAACTATTAACTAGTTCAAAGTTTAATAGTGTAACCGTCTGTTGTTCCTTTTTAATAAAATAAAATGAAAATTAATATTATTTTTCTCAAAACGTGACCTAAACGTCCAAACTATTAACATTCTTAACAAAACATGGTTTAACCAAACTATTAAATTGAACGTTACAAACAAAGTTAACGGATATATTTTAACTACACAGTTAGGTTTTACTTGTTCCTATCGTACGTGTCTGAAGTTTCAGCCGAGACATGTTGGCTTTGCTGAAGTTTTCAGTCATGAAATTAAAAGTTAGTTTTCAGAATCGATTCCAACGTACTGCGGGAGGAATGTTGCTTTCTGAACGGTGTTTGGAGTATGAATTTAGTTATTGCGCTCACCAGACGGCGCTCGTGATGAGAAAGGTCTTTTCAGGCCCTTGATTTAATCAAAATCAAAGTATTGTTTTCTATTAATCCGTTGAATTTCTGGAACGTCTTAATGACGGACGGACTGAAAGGGATACGCCCTTTCAGTCCATTTATCATCATCATCATTATCAGCATATAAATGCCCACTGCAAGTGCTGAGAAAAAGTACCTCCTCGCACTTAAAAGTTTTGAGCATATTAATTTTCATGGTAATTATTCTAATTACCAGTTTTAGGCAGATTGAAGACTTTAAATTTTATATATTTTAGTTCACCAATAACGTCTAAATAACCTTACAACATGTAGGTAGGTTAGGTTAGGCACACATAAGCTGGATAAAAGTTTTTGTTCTTGCATCCTCATACAAGAAAAGCCCTTCTCTATACCAGATATTACAAAACAAAGACTTTAAAATAATAATAAAGACGGACTAAACCATATAAAATTCGCTGACCCAAACTGTGCCTTAAATTTCAATCACGACAAGCCTGATTCGAAACCGCAAACATCACAAAATTCGACTCAGTCTAATTTATTTTGAAACTGTTATTACTGGAAATTCATTAAAAAATAATGGCAACCCTGAGATTGATTGAAGTGGGCGTCCCTAGTTGGCGTGAGGTTTGAAATGTGTGAATCAAATTTGTATCTTAATTGGTTATACAAATAGTGTGTCAATAAAGGTGATTTTAAGATGTCATAATTCCATCGCAGCACTTTTTTAAATAGATTTTTTTTTCTAGTTCTTAACTCTAAGAACACACAGATATGAATAGAAAATCACCTTACCTGCCTTCATTGTTTTTTATTTTTGTTAATCTACTAATACTTATACTCCATCATAAATCAGCGTTTTGAAGTTGTCATCTGTTAGCTTGTAAGAGAAAATAGAAATAAATAAAATTGAACTATACAAAATACCCAAAAGAATCACAAACAAAAGCGTTATTACGATGTTGACTGACGTAAAAATATAACAAATGAACAATCTATGAGAGAAATTTCCCATCGGATTCGGGGTCTTTAAGACCTTCACAAACGAAAGAAACTTGAGGAAAATCCCTTTAGGACCCATTAGCCGGCCCGCGAGTCTCATCACAAGTTATTTGTCCTTAATTTTGTACATTTCTGGACAGACCCGTATCTTGATCGAGCCGTTGTAAGATGTCCGGTTTATTAGTATAGTTTTGTCTTGTCATATGCGTCTACGGAAGAGATTTGTAAGGAAAAACAGAGATAGAAATACTAATTGCTTATAGCTTCTTTTTTTATTATAAGCTACCGGTCCGCTCTTGACTCGAACAGGTATCAAAGTATGATGTCATTCATTTCTTTTACTAGCGAAACATGGCCTCAAAATATTTGTAGTTGACATTTTTAAAGAATAGTGAGATCTCCTTCTTCTTACAACGGAAACATACCTACTTCTTATATTGAAATCGGTTCAGTTGTTCTTGAGATTTGTGCTTAGCAACACAATAAGAGATTCATTTTTGATATTTATTTTATGTATGCTAAGCATTTTCAGATTTTAGAAAGACAACTCATATGTATAGCATAAACTGGATGAAATTGGTTTTTGGAATTTAAACACGTAACATCACGTAATACAGAATTTAAACGCAAAATACTCATAAAATTGTAAACAGTGTAATTACAAATATTCTGCCTCTCCTAAAATTAATATGGATATATTCAAATGTATTTCTCTCAACATTAGTATACCGTTTAACTTGATATTCACCAAATATGAGCGAGTTGCATTATGTATTTGTTTAATCCTTTGATAAATCTGTTATCAAAGGTATGTAATCAACAAAGTATATTTTGCTAGTAGAATTGTGATTAGCCCAGAAATTTTGTTAAATGGTGCGGTAACAGCAGCAGCCAGAGACAAGGGTCCAAGACCTACAATTTTTTTTCTTAAGTATACAAAAACGTTGAACCACACTAGTATTTTCTCCTGTGTCTTGGCTGCATTTATAAACATACACTGACACATACACATCACACCCAAACCCGTAACAACTATTCGTGGATCACACAGAGAATTGTTCCGTGCGGGAATCGGGTACAATGTACTGTGGCTTCGGCCACGAGCAGAAGAAGGATCGAGGGTTTTTTTATAGTCAGTCACCACACAGCGAATCCTGGCCTGGGCCTGGAGCAGGAGAAAGAACGGTATGGTTTTATGTCAGTAAGAGTCTGACCCCTTCTCGCCTCAGCCTAGGCAAAAGAGGATTTTGATGTCCAGGTTAAAATAGAGTTAAAATTAGACTGTAAAGAAACCCCGCTTGTTTTGTCAGGGAACGGGAACGGAATATAGTGTCAGACTCTTACTGACTAAAAACCCCCCGTTCCTTCTCCTGCTGTGGGCCGAGGTCGCGGTGACTCATTGCACTTAACCTGCAACCTCGGCTGAACATCAGCCCTATTGGGCCCCGTCTGTGGTGGTCCATTGGCTCTTTGAGGCGCGCGCGGAACGCTATGCGCCGTACGCTCGGGTCTGGTTCTGGTTGAGCGGCGTGCTACCTTTACTCGCCGTCCGCAGACCCGCGCTTACGGTGGCCGGAGACCATCTCTCGAAAGAAAGAAAGAAAGAAAGAAAGAAGAAGAAAGAAAACACATTTATTCGACAAATAGGCACACAAATACAAGTATATAAAAATACATAATAAGAACACAGTATTTATGAATACAATAATAAATTAATAAACAAAACAAGAATAACATATAAAGTGTTAAAAAAGAAAAAAAAAACGAAAATAAAACGCTAAAATAACATTCATGTGCCCATGCCAAAAGGGCCTCCACCTCAGCATATAGTTGAGCAAATATGCTCAACGCTGATTTTCAGGTGGCACCCTGCAGTGACTCACGTCACGGACGGCGGTACCGCCACTCAGTAAAGAAAAGAAGTAAGAAACATAATGTGAATATAGAAGAAAGTGTGCTTGTGTGAAAATATTATCCAAATTATTCAGATATGAATACATTTTATATCATAATAAGTGAATACAATCTTTTTTTAAATATGATACATAAGGGAGTAAATTGCTACATGTTCTTTTTTTAATTATAGAAAGGATACCCGATCCTTTTCTTTTACCAATCTTTTCTATTTTATACTGCCCCTTTTCTATTACCAATCTTTAAAAATAAAGGAATGGCTGGCACAAAAATGTTATTATGCAATTAAGGATTTTTTTAGAAAATAAGTAACGTGTAACTTTTATATATTTTTCGTTGTTAACTTGTAATTTTGTTTTAATTAATAATGTACCAGCCCAAATGGGCCTTGATTATTGTATGCCCAAAACGGGCTGATTGTTGTACTGTATACCACTATAAATATGTATAACACCTGTAACCAACACAATCAACACAATAAAGATTACTTTACTTTACTACTTTACTTCATATCTTCAACTTTTAATATTGCGGGTGTCTACGCTGATTGTTTACCACCGGTGATACGTCTGCTTGAAAAGCAAACAAAATATTAAATTAATGTATTTATGTAGGTATGTCAATATAGTCTATGCTTAGTACTGAATGTATACAAAGTTTATCCTTATATGCATGTTATGCATGCATATGCATAAAACGCTTTGTAGTTACATCCATTAGGAGTTCAAACTAAGCAAGAATAGACGAAAACCTAAGCCTAATTTACATTGTAGGTACACGTTTTGTCTTAAGCAAAGAGCATATCTTTTGGCCCGCATTTAGGTAATGGTACGAATGGTAATTTGTGATGTAAACGGAATTTTAAATGACGACGATAAAATATCAAGACAGTTCTCCTAACAATATAGGAGAAAATGTCCGTTAGATAATTTTTAATTATTAATGACTTTTTGTAGACTTTACTTTTTGTAGCAGGGATGAAAAGCATGTTACAAAAAAAAAACCATGAGTATAAATGTGGAGGGATGGAGAGGGAGAGAGAGACCAAAGAAAATATGGATGGATTGTGTGAGAAGTGATATGGAAGACAGAGGAGTTAGCGATAGCGTGACGGGTGACAGGACAGAATGGAAGAAAAAAACATATTGCGCCGACCCCAAATAAAACGGGACATGGGCAGGAAGATGATGAATGACTTTTTGTACCTAGACAAAGTTTTCAAGGAGTTCTTTGTTATTGCGCTAACTTCTTTACAATGGATCACTTGAACAAAACTAGAATCAAAACAATAATAATTTATAGAAAAACAAAATGACAAGAAACTGCCTTCAAAATTGAAATAGTTCTTCATAACGTTTAAGTGTGGGAGAGCCATGCTTCGGCACGAATGGGTCGGTTCGACCGGAGTGATACCACGGCCTCACAGAAAATCGGCGTGAAACAACCACAGTGTTGTGTTTCGCCGTATGAGTGAGGTTACCGGAGGCCTAATCCTCCCCTTTCCCAATCCCTCCCCAGTTCCTAAATCTCCAAATCCCTAATCCCTAAAAGGTCGGCAACGCACTCTTAACTCCTCCGCTACGGGTGTCCATGGGCGGCGCTGATTGCCTACCATCAGGTAATCCGTATGCTCGTTTGCCGACCTATTACATAAAAAAAATAGTTTTGAATATAAATTCAAAACTATTTTTTCTAAATTATTTATTTTAAAAGTTCAGTTTGCACTCTAAACGCATTTACAGTGTCCGTTCCCTCACGAATAGAAATAATCAAAATATAACTACATAACAACTATTAATAATTTAGGTAGTAAATGGGATTGTGCTTGTCCTGTTTTTATCAATCCCACTATTTAATTACGACGTTGCCAATACATAAACAAATGACATGTCAATGACGTCAGTCCCGAAATGACAAAGAAATACATATATCGCATTCTCCTTCTTTTTTCAACCATTTTTCTTCTACTACGTTGCCAGCACAAAACAATTGACACATCAATGACGTCAGACCAAAATGATAAGGATAGAGGGATAAATATAGTGTATTCTCTTTCTAACTTTAAACTTTACTATTATCGTCACAGAGGTAAAACAAATGACATATCAATGACGTCAGACCCAAAATGACAAGGACAGAATAATAAGTATAGTGTGTTCTCTTTCTACCTTAGAACTTTACTAATCGTCACAAAAATAAAACAAATGACACGTCAATGACGTCAGACCCGAAATGACAAGGACGGAAGAATAAATATAGTGTGTTCTCTTTCTACCTTACAACTTTACTAACCGTCCCAAAAATAAAACAAATGACACGTCAATGACGTCAGACCCGAAATGACAAGGACAGAAGAATAAATAGTGTGTTCTCTGTCTAACTTTAAACTTTAATAATCGACACAAAAATAAAACAAACGACACGTCAATGACGTCAGACCCAAAATGACAAGGACAGAAACTATTCATGAATTTTAGTGTTTTCTTTCAATTCTCCTGGTTTCAACAATTTAATTTTAAATTGAGTTTTATTATTTACCCTTTTACCAAAAAACGTTCAATTGATCCTGTCACTCGCGTCGTCGCCTCGTCGAAAGTTCGGGGAAAATATAATAAATACTACTTAATAAAATTTCAACAAAATTGACAACAATTTAAAATAGGTATTTGTAAAATTCACGTATTTTTCCAATTACTTTACAAGTATAAAAGTATTTTTTTTTAAAAACAATTTGTTTTTGAAAAACTGTTACAATTTCAATAACAGGTCATCTATACTAATATAGGTATTATAAAGGGGTAATTTTTTTAAGTTTGTATGTACGGGACAATCTTTGGAACCGCTGGTTGGTTTTTCGAAACCGATCAAGTAATTTTGGAGCCTTCAGTACAATAAAACACAATCAAATCTCTCTCTTTAAAATATAAGTATAGAAGTACATATACATTAATCAAAATAACAACTCAACAAAGGTAACTTTATAGACTATTTTATGAATAACAGTGAATCATCAAATCATCATATTATATTTATAATATCATCAAATATCACTCAATATATTTCTCACAAACAGGATATTAAATGGAGCCACAAAGGATACAAGGCAATTTACAATTTACTAACTAAATATATTTTACTATTTGACTGGTATTCAAATGCAAGTAATGCAACTAAAATGTAGGTTCGGTTTGTATTTGGAAATTTCGCCTCAAAGACTTGGAAACACCGATAACTTTTTACCTCAAACTGAATTTTAATAACTTTAGGTACTCAATAATATTCATTGCGATTCTAATTCCTTAAAGGAATCAAAGTTACACGTTGTTGTTAATAATGCAGCCTTTATTTCTGCTATTAATTTGTTATTCATATAAATATAAATTATATAATTATATATTTTAGTAACTGCTAATTATTGAATATTGTTTTTAGTTTTAAATTATTCCAGTTATATATTTGAATATTTTATAAAAACTATGAGCGGGTAACACCAAGTAGGTAGGGTAGTATGTGTCGCCACCGATAGAGACTGTTGTCATGCGAAAAGACAGCTGTCATCTGGGGTAAGATAAGTGCTAATCTATTGGCTCATAAAGCAGTTCTATGAGGTCGTAATATCACACTGACTGAGCTGGTCTATAAGTTCCAAAAAAAATTATAGTCAAGCTCAATGATAATTAAAAAAAAAACCAACTAAATAGAGAACCTTTTTTCGAAGTTGTAAAAATTGTGAAAGCCGTTTGGCTATATCATTTAAATTCTAAAACACCATTAAAATACGATCAGCCGTTTCAAGTCAAGGATTATGTTCCCAGGAAGACGGGCTAGGGGTGTCGAACACAATTTATTAAAAGAGAAAATAAAAAAGTATTCCTTTCTTTAAAGTTCGAGGCCAATAATTATACCTCTTTTTGAAAGGGGAAAATCACCCAATGACTAATCCGTTCTGGGAATGGGCGACAAGAAAGCTCTAAGTCTTAATGACTAAAACCTTTCGGTTTCTTTTCCTGCTCCAGGTCGGGGTTGCGGTACATAATTGAGACACGGCTGGATATCGCCTAAGCATAAGGGTAAACTACACGAAATAAATCCAAAAGTATCAAAAAACTTACAGGAGGCTTAGGTAATTTACGTATGTTTGGCGTGCCCTGATAATGGTCTCATTGAAAGAAATTTTTTGTTACCTGCATTATCTAAATAGAAAGAAACCTGTGTTATAGACATTTTTGTGTCTTCATATCATCAAGAACTATTCAATAGCTTGTACATGAAAGAAAACACATAACATTTATCAATCTATATATCCATATTTACAAACTTTCGCATTTATAAGAGTAGGACAAAAATACCCCAACTGTAGTAGCAGCGCGACGGTCGCCGAGTCGCGTGTCGCGGAATGCTGCTCATGAATATGGGCCTCTAGCATGGCTTGAAACTAGTCGAGTATCTCGTCAAATTATTACGTGAATAAGCAGAAAACATAATAAATAATTTAGAATGTCTCACGAAAGTTATAATAAAAATACCCCAACTGTCTTAAAATTCTTAGCAGCCCTATTCGGTACGAAATGGATGCGTCGAGTGCCAAAGCATTCACTGCGGTAACCGACACTAGATTAACTATCTTGTAACAAAATGCCGCAGTCCAGGATACTCACTCAAAGTACTTAGAATACCCAGTTTCAGGTAAAATTTAGGAACCAAATCTGATCGTAACGAGATCACTAGAGATTTATGAGATGGTAAGAGGAATAGATTAATACATTTTGATTGGTAGATAGATAGATAGATAGATAGATAGATAGATAACACATTTATTCAGCACAAACAATAACAGACACAAATTAATTGACAAATAAGTGGGTACACAATACAAATTAACAAGAAAATGACACAAAATAGAATCAAACAAAAAAAAAATTAAATATTACGTATTAGACGGGTAGTTAGTACGAAAGAAAGAACATAAAGAACGAGAAAAAAAGGAGAAAAATAATAATAAAATACGGCGCGGTTCAGTGTGTCTTTAGTTTGCACCGAATGGGAGTCCAGCTCAGCATGTGTCAAGTATATACCTGATGCTGGTATTCTGCTGGATCCCTGCAATGACGTGATTGGTAATTTCATTATGAGTGCAAATTTGATCACATAGCACCGAAAGGATTAAATTTCGTAGAAGACCGTCTAACGGTCTGATGGTGTTAGATTTCTATTTGGGTCTATCTACAAAAAAAAATCTCTATACTCAGACAAATTTAAGGCTATCATAAATTATTCCTTTCTAGTTGACGATGTTGTTTCGCAAGACCGGGTTAAGTAACCATTAAATGGTTTTGACTCTGAGTACGACAGAAGGAGATAACTTTCTTTAATTAGAAGTAAAATAATGATGTACACTTTGAGTTTGTTGAGTTCGGGACGAATGTCTTAAATGACGAACTCACAGAAAACCGGCGTGAAACAACCACAGCGTTGTGTTTCGCCGTGAGAGTGATGTTACCTGAGGTCCAGTCCTTCCCCTCCCCCAATCCCTAAATCTCTAAATACCTAATCCCCAAAAGAAAGATTGGCAACACACTCGTAACTCCTCTATTGCGGGTGTCCATGGGCGGCGCCGATTGCTTACCATCAGGTAACTCGTCTGCTCGTTTGTATTACATAAAAAATAGACACGTAGCGATATCGTACATCAACAAATTATATAGTAAAGATTATTTTTGGCATAAATATACGCAATAATAAAAATAACTCACGGCGCCATCCAGGAAATCGTTGTTCTCAGAAAGAAGGTAGAGTTAGTGATTCATAAAAAACCTGCTTGACATACTAATAAAAAACTTAGTTGAACAGGCGCTAAAGAAAAAAATAGGACCAGTTAACAATTTTCCTCAATAAAATTCCTTAAAAAAAATAACGCAATCGCTTCTTAGAATTCGACCAAGAAAAGGGCTTGACCACAAATTGCTTTCGCGCAGAAAATGAGATAAAGTCATTATACCAATTGAGGCTTGTTACTAGAATGGCTCGATGGTATTGCTCCATCAAAAGTTATATCTAAATGTGAAATAATTCCATTGATATCTGCTATTTTCATTGGTACTCAATTGAATGGCGTCAATGTGGTCATTTGGGAATGAGGTTCAATTGAGGTGTGGCGAAAAAACAATCGAGGTTCGTGTATGTGTCATGATGAAATGTCAGAATTCTTAAAGTAAGGACTATCTAGGCTGATAGGTGCTGATGAGGAAAAAATACGATTCAATGAGGATATGGGTTTTTGGTGTGACATCCTCCTTTCTTGTAATAGGTAAAAAAGTGTACTTGCAATTCTTCTTCCTGGTCGTATTTGTTGCGATTCCCGTAAAATTATTTTCTTGTGTAAATTGCGGTTTAGATAAGAGGTTTCGGTTTTGGTGTAAGTTTTTTGAAATGAGTAGATAACAAAAAATTATGGCTATTATAAAATGTGTGATGGATTTTACGTTAATATGAATTAGTTGTTTATGTGAAAATTAAGAAAAACATGTATTTGGATCATTTTAAACATCTACATACATGTAAATAAACTTTTTCATGAGTCACTGTCGTTGACCGCACGCACAAGGATGTGTGTGAGGACAACTGGGTGCTGTTCTACGAGTCGCGAGTCCGATTCCCGAACGGAACAACTCAATTTGTATGTTTGTAAACGTACCTGAGACTTATTTGGCATATTATTATTATTAAAATGAAAATTTCACAATTATAAACTTGTAATCAATTAGACATGTTAGCGTAGTTTAATGAAATCAAATTTAAACAAACAGACAGATAGAGAAAAGTGTCGCACTACAGTTTCCTTCGAAATTAAAATAAGTAGATACTCTAAAAGAAAGAAAGAAAAAAAAGTGTTTATTCGCGTCTACGACGCACATAAGACACAAAACAAACAAGTGTATAAACATAAAACAAAAAAAGGTAATACAATATAATAAAGAGAAATTATAAGGAAAAATATGCGTCACAAGCACGCGAAATGGCCCTCGCTCAGCATATGCATAAAAGACGTTCGTAGTGACCCGGAGGTTAAGCCGCCCGCTTTTCATGCATGAGGATGCGGTTTCGGAACCTAGCATCTACCAATGTGACTTGCTTCCGAATTATGTATATCTTCTTTCTATGATAACTTAGACACCACTGGCGTAATGTGAAGGAAAAAATCGTGAGGAAAAATGGATATTCAATTCAATTCAATTCATTTATTTGCATTCCACAATGTTTAACATAGTTGGTAAGGGAATATGAGATACAATTGTGGACCCTGTAGGGCACAGCAAAAAAATATAACATCTTGCTTTGAGATTCTTGCTTTGGATATATATCACTTCTTACTTTGATCAAGCGTGGTGATTAATGCTCAAACCTTCACCATGTGAGAAGAGACCTTAGCTCAGTAGTAGGCACTTATTGGCTAATATTGTGACTCTAAAAGCCAGGTAATATGTACTGTTATGTATTTAAGTGTCATGTCGGCAAGACACTACCACTTAGAGGCGCTCTCTTAACGTCATCTTCATAGTGACACTTAATAGTGTCAATATTGACCAACCGTACCATTGTTTCTCTGTTACAGTTTACCTTGCCTCGTCCATTTAGCTTTTGTGATCATCAAGCATGGAGTATGAAGAGATGTGAGAGATTTTCTGGGTTACACAGGGTTTTTTTTATCTAATAGATCGGCAAACGAACAGACGGATTACCTGATGGTAAGCAATCAGCACCGCCCATGGACACTCACAACGGAGGAGTTACGAGTGCGTTGTCGACCTTTTAGGGATTAGGGATTTGGAGATTTAGGGATTGAGGAGGGATTGGGGGTGGAGAAGGATTGGGTCTCTGGTAACCTCACTCACACGGCGAAACACAACGCTGTGGTTGTTTCGAGCCGGTATTCTGTGAGGCCGTGGTATCACTCCGGTCGAGCCGACCCATTCATGCCGAAGCATGGCTCTCCCACACTTAAAAAGGGTATTTTTTAAGATATATATTAGGTTCTAAACAATTATCACTATATAGTATAAAACAAAGTCGCTTCCTCTGTCCCTATGTCCCTATGTATGCTTTAATCTTTAAAACTACGCAACAGATCTTAATCCGGTTTTTAATGGATAGAGTGATTGAAGAGGAAGGTTCATATATATGATAAAATCAATTAAATAGTGTAGAAATAAAATATCGACATTGCACCTTTGCGAAGCCGGGTTGCTACTAGTCCCTAGTAATATAACAAATACAAACATGTATTTGTTTCTCTTGGTAAAAATTATCGATGGATGTTGGAATATTTTTTCTGAATAATTATAGTTAGAGCACTGAAATGACGTAAGGTTACATTTATTGCTTCGACCACGCGAGTTAAATAGCGGAATGTAGACAGTATGGGTTGACTCTTGAGGCACCGCGGATTCGGTCTAGAGCAGGAGAAGGAGGAGAAGTTTTTAGTCAGTAAGAGTCTACCAGTCCCTCCAGCCTCACCCTGGGGAGATGCGTCATCTACCCCGGTCACCGGGGCGTGTGGAATCGGCGAGAGGTGTCGCGCGGTGTCCCACAGGGATCGGTCCTGGGACCTCTCCTGTGGAACATCGGGTACGATTGGGTGCTACGCACCGACCTCCCGAGCGGCGTCAGCATTGTCTGCTATGCTGACGACACGCTGGTGCTGGCGAACGGGAGGTCGCATCAGGCGGCGGCCGACCTGATGTCACAAGCGGTTGCGACAGTCGTTGCAAGGATCCGGCAGTTGGGACTCGAGGTGGCGCTCCACAAGTCCGAGGCCATGTGCTTCTATGGCCGTCGGAGCGCGCCACCTCCAGGTGGGTCCCAAATAACGGCAGGAGGAGTTACCATCGGCGTCGAGTCGGCGATGAAGTACCTGGGTCTCGTCCTCGACAGCCGATGGAACTTCACGGAGCATTTTCGTCGTTTGGCCCCTAAGTTAGAACGGTCTGGGGCCGCGCTCAAGCGGCTCCTTCCCAACCTCGGGGGGCCAAACGCCTCCTGCCGGAGGTTGTATATGGGGATTGTGCGATCCATGGCCCTCTACGGTGCCCCTGTGTGGGCGCCGGCCTTGAAGCGGCGGCCGGCTCGTACGCTGGTCGCGTCCCAGAGGGTCATGGCTATTCGAGTAATTCGCGGGTATCGCACGATCTCCGGGGAGGCGGCGAACCTCCTTGCCGGATCACCGCCGTGGGATCTAGAAGCGAAGGCGCTCGCGCGCGTCTACAGTTTGCGCGCAGACGCGCGTCGCCGGGGCGAAGATCCTCTGCCGCGCCAAATTAGTGCGTGGCGGAATGAGCTCCGGCGAGATCTCATGGCAGAGTGGAAACAACGACTGTCGCAACCGAGGGCCGGGCACGCTACCATAGCAGCGGTAAGACCCCTCTTTGAGGAGTGGCTTGAGAGACGCCACGGCGTCCTCACCTTCCGTCTGACGCAGGTGCTTACCGGGCACGGCAGCTTCGGTAGGTTCCTGTTTCGGATTCAGCGGGAGGAAACGCCCGAGTGTCGTCATTGTGAGGACCACCTAGAGGATACGGTGGAGCATACGGTAGCGGTATGCCCTGCCTGGGCTGAGCACCGCCGTATCCTCAGGGAAGTGATCGGCGGCGGCGACCTCTCGCGCCCGGCCTTAGTCGAGGCCATGGTGCGGAGTGAGAGGAACTGGGACGCCGTCTCCTCCTTTTGTGAAGCAGTCATGCTCGCAAAGAGAGAGGCGGCCCGCGTGAGGGAGCAATCCTCCTCCTCACGCCCCAGCAGCCGCAACTGGCGACACTACGGGCGTCGGGGATCGAGGGACGATCTCCGGCCACCGTAAGTACGGGCCTGCGGTCGGCGAGTAAGGGCAGCTCGCCGCCCGACCAGAACCAGGCCCGAGCGTACGGCGCGTAGCGTTCCGCGCGCGCCTCAAAGAGCCAATAGACCACCACAGACGGGGCCCTAAAGGGCTGATGTTCAGCCGGGGTTGCGGGGTAAGCGCAATGAGGTACCGCGACCTCGGCACAGAGCAGGAGAAGGAACAGGGGGGTTTTTAGTCAGTAAGAGTCTGACACTCCCTCCTGCCCGGCCCTGGGCGGGAGAAGTCATTTGATGATTTTCCCCTCACAAAAAAAAAAAAAAAAAAAAAAAAAGCCTCACCCTGGGGGAAAGAAGTCATTTGATGATTTTCCCCTGACCAAAAAAAGAATGGTTCGACCCAAACCGAGACGCCCCGCGATATACGCACTATTTTGCGCTCTTTAGGTAAATAATTATAGTTACACAGTAATTTCGCATCCCAATAAGAACCTGCTTTTAACCCCTATTGTATAAATGCATTATCGAATATTAGATTAATATATAGTCTTAAAATAAAGCAGCACTTAGTTGCAACGAATAACAACTTTTTTTTTCTATCTCGATCCTTTCAGACTTTTAGCACGAGCCGTAGGTATTAACGCCCTGAATACTTGAAAAGTTAAAATGTTTTACGTGTTGTAAGGCTGTTTTCTTTCTTTCTGACGTTCTGTGGAATATTTTCTAGCGACAAAAGTGAAAAATTAAGGCTTTGGCTTATACGTACTTGCCTGAAAGTCAAACGTTTTGCAGTATTGCTTGATATTTTATTGAAAGCACGTAACATATTTATTGTAAGTACACTTACGAGTAGTATTGAGGTTTTTTGCATTTTCTTTTTGAAAGAACAAGAACAATTTACGTTCGAGACAATGTGGGCGGATGCCAAAATTTTACATTTTTTTCTTTCGAATATATTTATGGGACTAGCACGTGCTAAAGTAATTTGATTAATAATATGATGTGAATATTAAACGTATAAAATAAAATGAGAATTTAACTAGAGAGTACCTACCTACAAAATATTCGCAAATAATTAATCATAGCAATATAAAACAGAGTCGCGTTTTCTGTCGCTATATCCCTATGTATCTTTAAAACTACGCAACGGTTTTTGATGTAGTTTTTTTTTTACCGAGAAATGTCTGTATTTATAATAACATCTATTATATGGTCGCTAGCTACCTTATAAAATCATGTTATTTCGCTACATAATTAAATAATATTTAGCAACAGATAAAATCAAAGATAGAAACGTAAGATTCCACTAAAATTCAAATTCAAAAACATAAAACGTTACTAAGTAACCGTTATCGTTTTGTTCCCATTCAGGGATGAGAATCACTTAATTTAATCTTACCTTTCAAACCCTAATCGTCCTCTTCAAACCTCCAAAAACCGTTTATTGGCGTTCCTTCTGTGAACGTGACCTTGTTAGGATAACCCTAACTACCGAGTTTAAATACAAGAAACTAGCTTGGTACAAAATCACCTAATTCCAATGCAAAACCTTCGCGCGTAGTTAAATGATTTTTTTACGTTTTTTGTAATGTCGCTGTAATGTAATATGCCTAGCGCATGGTCAAGGTAGACGCGCTACATTAAATGTGGCGTCGATCGGCAATTTAGTTGCTGGTGATCCGTTGCAAGAATTTTTGTGAGATAACTCCTACACACCAAAACAAAACTTACTTATTCAATAATTTTTGTACACACACACAGCACAGAGGATAATACATATATAAAATAAGAGAACATAGCTGCTACTTATTCCTGTTGGAATTTCTTCCAGTAGACCTGAGACAGGAAATGTAATATACTTAGAAATCATTTAGCAAGGTCATTTTTGACTTTATAAAAATCAAGTTGGTAATTGCTTGCCTTAAAATCTCTTGTCGGAGCCATTTTGTTTGATAAAGTTTAAATTATGTGTTCAATGGGATTAATGTAAGATCTTACACTTGGATATAATTCACAACAAGTACTCAGAATTATACCCAACACATGACATGGCAAAACATATTAGCAAATCAAACAGCCTAAACAATAACCAACGCAGTACACAAACGCCCAAAAAAGTTGCGCGTCTACCACCACACAAACTTGAATTAAAATTCCAACTACGCGGCAAGTATGTTTAAAAAAAATATCTGTATCACTGGCGCTCCATTTTTAATATCCTAAATGTGTTATAAACGCCACATTTGTAATGGTTACAGCGCATAGTAAAAATTTATGACGCGTACTCATCCAGTTTCATTTTGCAGCATATTCGCGAGCGGAGTCGGTACTTACAACTTGGGAAATTGTTTTCATGTCTTTGTAGTTCGTCGTTTTACTAATGAAATAGTATAAAGTCCCTTAAGCTAGTTGGATCATTTACAAAAATGGGTTTTGTAACAAGTAACAAAACAGTTAGATTATTAATTTCAAAAACTGTATCGTTTGTTGAAAGATTAACAATCAAGCAATTTTTATAACGGAAAAAGTTTTATAGAAATTTTCGGGTTTCAAAATTCTCAGTACATCAACAGTAACATAATAAATAATTTCACACCACGTGCAATTTGTATTGTTTTAAAGAAGATATTTTTGTATCTAAAAAAATCAAATACAAAGCAAATAGCCTCCATTTTTGTCATCAGAACCGCTAAGAATTTTGTTTTATCTGTGAAATGAAAGTATACGTAACCATCTCATATTCGTTCCGTTGTACGCACGAAGGTGTTAATATGATGTTCTCTCTACTTTTTTTTTAAATAGATGTGATTGAAATGTACTAGTTTTGCGATTAACCTGCAGGTTACACAGAAGAGTGGAAAACGAATATCGATCAAAATATATCGGTTTATTTTGCGCTAGGATTCATGCCAAATGATTCAATTTGGTACAGACATAGCTTGAAACTCGAAAAAGGACATAGGATAGTTTTTAACCACAAGTCTGCAGGAAGTCACTATTTTACGCGAACAAAGTCGCGGGCAAAAGCTAGTATAATGTAGAACAAAAATCCTCTTTACAACTTAAGTCTACTTTGCCTTTTACTAAATAGGTATTAGAGCATTATTAATAAGTACCTTATTCACAAACACAATAACCGCTGCCCAAACAGCTAAGTATATAATGGATGGTAATTCCGACAAATACTTGTCACGTGGCAGTCAAAACTATGGCTTATGACGTAGCCAAACTATGTGGGTACTAGTAAATATTATATGATCTATTTAGGACTATGAATTTATGTTATTTAGAGGAGGAGTTTTAATTTTTCAATTTAGTACTGAATATAAGTATGTCGTGGTGGCCCGGAGGTTAAGCAGCCCGCTTCTCATGCATGAGGGTTCGAAATCTGGCAAGTACCAATGTGTGTTGCGAGTTATATGTACTACCATGATTATTTAGACAACACTGACATACGGTGAAGGTAAACATCGTGAGGAAACCTAGACTTATAATTTCTAATTATAAGTTTGAAATCGCCAACCCGCATTGAGCAAGCGTGTTGATTAATGCTCTAACCTTCTTCGTGTAAGAAGAGGCCTTTGCTTAGCAGTGGGCACTTATAGGCTGATGATGATAAGAATCGAATAAGAAAGAACTTTTTGTAAAGAATTTTCCCACCCTGGGTGGTGCAAGAGCGAGAACAAGATTCTTATCGACTAAAAACCAACACCTATGTACTTTTATTTTATTTATGTATTTTCCTCTGTGCTGTTTGTGTATACATAAATTATTAAATAAATAAATAAACCAACACTTTCCTCCTCCTGCTCAAAATCGGGCCGCGGTATATCACTGTGAATGCACCTGCAACACTTTTTTTTTTTTTTTTATGTAATCGGTCGGCAAACGAGCAGACGGATTACCTGATGGTAAGCAATCAGCGCCGCCCATGGACACTCGCAACGGAGGAGTTACGAGTGCGTTGCCGACCTTTTAGGGATTAAGGATTTGAAGATTTAGGGATTGGGGAAGGATTGGGCCTCCGGTAACCTCACTCACACGGCGAAACACAACGCAGTGGTTATTTCACGCCGGTTTTCTGTGAGGCCGTGGTATCACTCCGGTCGAGCCGACCCATTCGTGCCGAAGCATGGCTCTCCCACACTTAAGTCTCTGGCGAGACTACAACCATCTGTTGTGATGACTCTGTGCGGTGCTTGGGTCTGGCCCTTTCCCGTCGTCCACAGATCAGTGCTTACGGTTCCTGGTGATCCCTGATGCTCAGAGCGTCTCCTGTAGCAGCTGAAGCGGTGGTAGAATTCTTCCTTAACGCGCATTCCAGGTCTGACTAGTGGCTTAGAGTTTAAATAATGTCTGTGAATAAATAATCATTTTAAGAGATTTTTTTCTAAGCACAACATGAATGTGTGTGTGAAAACTTCAATGCTCTGCTCAATTTTTTAAACAATTTAAACTAAGTACAACTAATTTACACAACCCAAAAGACTAGAACAATCAAAAACAAAACTCTAAGATGGTGTGTCATTGAAGAAAGTTCCTAAACAACGAAACGGAGGCGAGAGAATTCTTTCTTGAACTACGAAATTAGTTATTCCCGGTAAGGTGTTGGAGAAATATATCTGCTCATATGTTTTAAGCATTTAACATTTAGAAAACGAGTGTTTTTCTCAGTAGGTTTAGTTGCGGTTGCCCAGGTGAAGAAAGAATGTATGGAGAGATAATTTTTGTAGCTTTTTAAGGTTAAGTCTGCGAAGAAAAAGTTTTCTAGAACAAATGAGGCGTGTCATAAGTTTCAGAAAATATTTCTTCATGTTGATTTTGATATTAAATCCTTATAGATTATTGTTAGAGGTATATTATATGTAAGGCCTCTCGTGACCTCACTCACACGGCAAAAAACAGTACATCTGTTTAAACATACATGATTTCGATTTTGGTAATCTGGGTCTCCAATCATGATAAATCAGCGTAAGTTAACATATTAGTTAATCTGAGCACTCCGCACCTTCTCGTTTTTACGTCAAAGAAGTCAGCATACATTTCAAGGCTGACCTATTTCCACGTCTTTTTGTATACGTCTATCATTTTGATAAAATGTTGCACCACACTAGGATTTTCTTCTATCCTATCCAAACTTAATACTTCATTTTTTAATTGCCCTACAGGGCTGATGTTCAGCCAGTGTTGCGGGGCAAGCGCAATGAGGGACCGTGGCCTCGGCCTAGAACAAGAAACAGAGAATGAACCGGAGGGTTTTTAGTCAGTAAGAACCTGACTCTCTCTCTCGCCATGCCCTAAGCGAGAGAATTCTTAGATTTTTTTTCTTCCTCAAAAAAACAACTTATTTTTTATATAGATAGACAAGAAAACAATAATCTTCAAAGTCTACCGAAGGTTACAATTTAAATACTTTCAATGAATAATGAATATTAACGTAACTTGTTTCAATACAGTATTTCAAGCATAAATAACCATTGCGCAGAATGCTAATATATTTTGAAGGCAGCGTTTAATACCTAGACTATAATATTTTATTTATACTGTAAAATTGTTAAATTTCACTCTCGTATAAATTTTGGAGAAAGGCTAATAAATATAAGGATTTTTTTGGCAAAATCTGTATGTATGTATCTGCCCGGTTTGGAAGAGGATAAGGAACGGATTGGTTTTTAGTCAGTAAGAGTCTGACACTTCATATTACCCTTACATGGACGAAAGAAGTTATATGGTGAGTAATCCCCTAAAAAAACATTAAATCTACAACCTGATATTCCTTAAGCACTTCATTTGAACTAGGCTAGGGGCATTCGTATTCCGACGTTAGAGGTGAAATTCTTGGATTTCATCATACATCAGAGAATGCATTTGGAAAAGGTGTTTTCATCAATCAAGAACGAAAGTTAGAGGTTCGAAGGCGATTAGATACCGCCCTAGTTATATTTTATCAGTTGCCATTCACTCTTTTCTATGGTTATCTACGCAAGAGAATTCCCATTCCATTATTCTAAAAATAATAGAATCTAGAGATATAATAATAGACAGAGAGAATAAGATCTCCCAACCTTTTTCTAAAATTCAGTAAGTGCATATTTCGATTAATTATATTTTCATTATATTTTCAAAAGTTTTTATAATAAATATTTAAGTATATTATGAAAAATGGATGTGTATAAAAAATGTAGGCACCTACTAACACACTCATATTAAATTTTAAAAAGCTTTCAAAGGTAGACTTTTAAAGCATATTTTTCAAACTGAATATTTTTTATGCCATTACTTCGAAGTGTTGTTAAAATCATAACTTGTATTCATATTCATTTAAGGTCTCTGACGCCTGTACAGTTCAGCATCTACATAATAATACTTGTATATTATCGACAAAGCTGTTCTTGCAAAAACCGTGACATTTTTGAATTTCCCTTTCAAAAACCCTTTTTTGACGGTGGAAAACCATCAAACTTCAACCACAAAATTTGCTCCACTCCACTTTGCGAGAGAAGTCACTCCAGCAGTTTCAGACTATTACTTACTAAATACCATTTCATTCCTCCTCCGACCTCGACCGACGTCATTGTTGAGTTTGTACCAGCAACTAAACTTTTTTTGTGAAAGCAAAATCATCAAATGTATTTATTCTGTCACCCAGGGCATGTCGAGAGGGAATGTCAGACTCTTACTGACTAAATACTCTCCTGCTCCTTCTACGGCTCAAGCTGAGGCCGCGGTATCTTAATGTGCTTAACCTGCAACCCCAAAGTGTTAAAAAACCTAAAGATTGAGTGATAGAACTTTAAATGTTTTTTTTTTATGTGATAGGTCGGCAAACAAGCAGACGGATTACTTGATGGTAAGCAATCAGCGCCGCTCATGGACAACCGCAACATAGGAGTTACGAGTGCGTTGCCGACCTTTTAGGGATTAGGGATTTGGAGATTAGTATATGTTTAATTACCTATTCTTCATGTTACTAGACTTGATGTCTGTGATTCAGAAATTAAATAACAAAACGTGAAAAGGGCAGCAGGTATCAATTCATACACATTAAGTACATATTTTATTTTTTTATTCTTCAGTATTAAAACGTACAATTTTTTTACTTTTTCACGCCTCTGGCGGCTCTTATCAATCTCGATTTCAATTTTACTAAAGGTATATTTAAATTCAATTTAATAAAAATAGCTTACGATTTATTTCAATTTTATTGTTTTACCTACATCAGATGTATACGTTGAAAAATATGTAGAAGAGTAATACAAGTCTCTTAAGGTTTAATATTCTCCCTCCTACCAATCCTTAATTCCACAATAATCCTGAAGGGAGAAAAAGAATTAAACCTAAAATCCACCATACCCAAAGGCTGTCAACGCATTTGGTGGTGCCGATCCCTTACCATCAGGAAAACGATGGTGATTCATTGTTTTTCGACCTCAGGAAGTCAGGATGGGCCAAACCCTGCACCACAAAAAGCTAGGATTTCAGTCCTGGATCACACGAAATATTTTAAACCTGCAATAACGCTATGCCCAATACAAATATCTGTATTCTCTTTGATTAATAATATGTATCACTTTCTACATCACTACATAAGTAATTCTGCAGACGAGAATAAAGAAAAAAGTATTAAATAAGAACGTTTTATTTCTATCCAATGAAATCAGTTGAATAGTTGTTCAAGTTAACGTCTAACTTGCGAGTTCTGATCTGACTTATGAAATAAATATAGCATCTCAGACAAAGTTTCCAAGTTGCTTTGACGTTTAGTCTTAAAGCATCGCTACACTATTGTATGAAGGAAAGTAACTTATTATAACTTATGTAATAAGTGTGGGAGAACCATGCTTCGACACGAATGGGCCGGTACGACCGGAATGGTAACATGGCCTGACAGAAACGTTTGCTGCTGTTTTCTTATTTTTTTTGTCGGCAAACGAGCATGCGGATTACCTGATGGTAAGCAATTAGCGCTACCCATGGACACCCACAATAACAAGGAAGTTACGAGTGAGTTTCCGACCTTTTGGTGATTAGGGATTTGGAGATTTAAGAATTGGGCCCCCAATCCATAAATTTAAACTTTCTTATCAGGAAAGACGTTGCACGTGCTTCAAAGACCTCATCAGACCACCACAGATGGGATCGACTACGATTGGTGATGTTGGTAGGAAGTAATGGGGTGATTTTAATTCAGTAAGAGTCAGACACTCTCTCACGCCACGGATTTAGCGTGAAAGAAATTCGAAGAAATTCCGAATTCAAAAAATCAGTTTAATTTCTTTTTCTGTATTTAGGTATTTTTTAATCCTAATACTTATAATTTACTGCAATGCATTTACTAAATACCATTAGATACATGAAACTGATAAAAATAGAAGTACCTAACTTTGTGTTTATTGGTTGTATAATATAATACATTATTATAATTTATTTTTTGTTTACGACTGAAGTCTTTAAAAAGGAGTCTTGGTGTTGTGAAAGACACCGGATTCTTTCAGCAGACTAACCCCAGAATCTTTGCGGTTTAAACTTTACTGTTTTACGGGATTTAACGCGCACGTAGGTAGCTTTTATTTATTTTTTGCTTGACGTTTCGATAGAGTTACACCTGCCGTGGTCACAAGCAGACTGTTAAATCCCGTAGAACATAAGTTTAAAGTATAATTTAACAAATCTCTACCAATGCGTACGCCTGTGTCTTTGCTGTAGAAACTGGGTAAGAGCCTAGATTTCCCATTCTTTGCACTCGTGATCCCATAAATAAATATAATTTATACATAGTAAGAAACGAAAGAAAATATAAATAAAATGTTTAATTTAACACAGAAATTCTAGCTAAATCGTGATCATAGCGACAACCGGACCAACGAAGTCCAGCACCAAGGACTAACAATGAAAACTTTCCAAAACTCAAGAGAGACAACTTGAAGAAATTAAAAGCCGAGAGCTACAATAACAATAACTATTTCGCTCCCGCTCGCCACCAGATGGCGCATCACTTATTCAGAAACGCGGGATCCAATAAAAACTGCTGTCTTTCTTACATTAAGTTACCTTTATAAACGAATAAATTGGTGAAATAGCTTCGTAAAGCTGTCGAGCCCTCATTTCATCAGTTTATTCTTCCCAGCTGTCCTTATAGGAATTCCCAGTGAGATCGTTTCAACAGCACTTCATTCATTACCGCCACCCCTCTTTTGTCTTTGCGTTGAGTAAGGATATAAAGAAACTGGATGCGACTTGAGTGTAGGTACTCATGGTACATGGTATGTTTGCAAAGTAAGGTTGCAAATATATTTTTATTTATTTTCTCTAAACCAAATTTCATTTTGACTTTATAAGATTTTTTTTATTATTGTATGTTTTTTTTGTGGGCAAGCTTTTTACTTATTAGGTATGTACTTGAAACACCTGATAAAATTTTATCCACTGAATCCTACCCAAAAATGGAATGGATGGATGTCACGGTGGTTAAGACAGATTTTAAAGCAAGCAGCATCCTCTTGCATCACGCTTTATTAACACAGATTTAAATTTTATAGTTAGAAATTATAAGTGCAGGTTCCTCGCAATGTTCTTTTCGCCATTTGTCGGTGGTGTCTAAATGCACTCACAAAGTACATTTAACTCAGAAAAAGTCACATTGGTACTTGCCAGGTTTCGGAACCACACCCTCGTGTGCAAAGAGCGGGCGCCTTAACTTCCACAACACCATGGTTACAAAAAGGCCTGCCATAATCTCCAAATTTTATAGCTTCAAGGTTCATTTTAAAATTGTCAACATTCAACTTTAAAAATGCCAAAAAGGCACTCGTACATTTTAAATTAATATACAGAACCATAACTTGTATTTAAATAATGTATGTACATACGAAATTACGATTTATGTCTGTTATTTTAAAAGTAGTTTACTATGTGGTATGAGTTTTTAAAACAGATACAATGTACTTTATTGTTGTTCCACTTAATAACGCAAATTGAATTTTCTTTTAATCATGCGTCTACTGTCACGTTAGTCGCCGGTGACCTACGGTAGCGGAAGGTTTGCCCTCAATAGTTTTTTGTTGACAATCAAAAACTTTAATAATATATTTAAATAAAGAATTAGAACGATGTGTCAAATAATACTCGTATATCTTCTCTCTATACTGCTTACTTTAACATTTTATTTTTCTGTATTTACACTCCGGCAAACGAGCAGACGGATTACCTGATGATCAGCAATTGACGCTGCCCATGAACACCAGCAACACCAAAGGAGTTACAAGTGGGTCGCTGGCATTTTGGGGATTAGAGTTTCGGAAATTTAGGGATTGGGGAGGAAAGGCCCCAAGCGTAGATCCGGTAACCTCACCCACACGGCGAACTATGATTGTATCAGGCACATTTTCTTTGAGGCCGTGGACAACCCCAGCTGCCAAAGCTTGGTTCTCCCAAAATGTAGTCATAAATATCAAGAAAAGGAAGATTTCTAACGAATTACATTCGACCCGACTTCACCGAAAACTCAACAATTACAAAAATACATTAAAACAAATAGAAATATTCTATTTTAAAAATCCGTAATCTTGTAATATCTAATTCTCAATCTTCAATTTCGTCTTCCTAAAGTTATTTAAAGCTTCGTAAAGTCGATTTACTTCGCGGATGATATTGAAGAAGTCCGCTAAAAATAGCCTAATCTTCGAAAAGCTGGTTTCATAATCCTTGGGTGGAAAATAGCTGGTCTGTCAGTCAGTACGATCATTAATAAAAGCGCCCTAGCCCGTGGGGAACAATCTCCATCAATCTTTGTGTGAAACTAGATATGATCGGTCTTAGGTTTTGTTATGTAGAATTTTCAAGAAACGAATAGAAAATTTTTGTTGAGGTCTAATTTTTACTTTGTGGGATCATCTTTTTTAGGTTATTTTTCTTTTGGATAAGAGAAAAAGAGAAGAAGAAGACTGTACGGTTGGTGCGGTGGCTGGGCAACTGGCTGCCGTGCAACGTGTCGCGGGTTCGATTCCCGCACGGAACAACTCTTTATGTGATCCACAAATTATTGTTTCGGGTGTGGGTGTCATATGTATGTGAAATTGTATGTTTGTAACCGCGCCCACGACACAGGAGAAAATCATAATGCGGGGCAACGTTTTTTTAAAAATTAAATGAAGTTAGCAAACTAGCGGATTACCTGATCGTAAGCAATCATTGCCCATGGACACCTGATCAACTCGCAAAACAACAAATAGTTACAAGTACGTTGCCAGTCTTTCGATGATTGGGGAAAGGAGGCAGTGAAGGATAGACCAGCAGTAATCTCATTCACAGAATCATCCCAGAGCGAAATACAACGTTAGCTTTGTTTCACGTCGGTTCTGGTGTGAGCATTCGTTCTAAAACATGATTCTCTTACTCTTACAGCACAAAAATCAAAAGTCAAAAAAGTCAAAAATCATTTATTTCAATTAGAAACCCACAGGCACTTTTGAACGTCAAAATAAAACAATGAATCGTTTCGTTTCAATCGTTTACTCTTGTCGGAGTGGTCGTGATCATGGCATGTCCTTGGTGGCTGCCTTGTATGTATAAATGTAACCTGTCAATCGTCGAAATCGACAGTTATCTATGCATTTTATAAGGGACTGAACATAGTCCCTATTGAATATGAGGCCACAACCAATTTTGCATCTTATTAATGTATATCTTAAAATCAACAAATAAAAAATGGACAATTCTTAAATGTTACTATATTTAAAAAAAAATTCTTCAAATCACTTAAATCCCTAATCCCCAAAAGGTCGGCAACGCATTCGTAACTCCTCTGTTATTGCGGGTGTCCAGGGGCGGCGCTGTTTGCTTACCATCAGGTAGTACGAATGCTCGTTTCCCGACTTATCACATAAAAAATCCATACACTACTGGCTAACTTATGAACCGCCTTTAAATCTTATTACCTATGATACTTTACCGTATTTCTATTGCAAAACCAAACAACATAAATTTGTACCTACACTAAAAATAATGAAAGTTAAAGTTTGTTCACTTTATAAACTACTACTACGGGTTAAGGATAACAATTAATAATTACTATAACATCTTTTTAACGATTAACCTTTCGCCCACATGGAGCAACTAATCCAATTTGTTTGGCAAACAACGACGGATGTACGAAACTTAACTTTCTTTATTAAATTAAGAGAAAATTGTGTTTTTGTCCCACCCTTTGATTCTCAAGGGATTTATTAAAATGAAAACAAAAAAAAAAATAATTGATCACTTAAGTTTCTTAACCTTCTTTCTCAATCACTTTATGTATTGAAATCTCACATCAAAATTGGTTTGGTAGTTTTGAAGATTTAAGCGGTTATATGGACAGAAAAAGCGACTTTGCTATATACTATGTAGTGATAAAACTTATAACAAAATATTGCATCGAAAATATCGACGGGGAAAGGGCCAGAAGGCTACCAGTATTGCTACGTTGTATGGCAATCCTTATCCTTTGCCCGAAAGACAAACCAAACCACTGGTTACAAAATAGTTGACCAGCTATTTCGAGATCTCTAACTTTTCAAAAGTTAATGCAACTTAGGAATGTGCCCTAAAATTAATTTCACAGTGACGACCAGAATACTTTGCAGATATAAAGTCAAAGTCAAAATCATTTATTCCAACTCAAAAATGAAATGTTGAAATAAAATGATAGTCTGACAGTCAGTTCGTCGGTAAAGCCAGGTGCTCGTTCCAAACTGTAGATTCAAATGAAGAAGAACGAGCAAGAAACTACATCGTTTCTCATTTTAAAAATAAAAACTAAACTGCAGTTAAAAACCAACTTGTAATTGCGGTAAAAAGTTGACGATTTTGTATCATGCAGTATGCATCACAGCACTCCAACACTCAAAAAAAAAACACGCAGCAGGGATGCTAAAAACACATGTACCACACGCAAACAAACTCTCCAAACTATACTTGACACGTGGTTCGTTCCTCCACGAAGCATCCTCAGGAGATATTGACTACAACTCTATGAGTCGAGGAGATCCACCTCGCAGCGTGTATAGTATTCGTAGGTCGTGGTGGCCCGGAGCTTAAGGAGCCCGCTTCTCATGCATGAGGGTGTGGGTTCGAAACCTGGCAAGTACCAATGTAACTTTTTCCGAGTTATATGTACTTTCTTTGATTATTTAGTTTAGACACCACTGATATACGGTAAAGGTAAACATCGCGAGGAAACCTGGACTTATAATTTCTAATTACAAGTTTGAAATCGCCAACCCGCATTGAGTAAGTGTGGTGATTAATGCTCTAACCTTTTCCGTGTGAGAAGAGGCCTTTGCTCAGCAGTGGGCACTTATAGGCTGATGATGATGATGATTCGTTTAGAGTGAATGACTCTGATGCTAGTCGATTCAGAGAACTCGGAGCTTCCGCAACTAGCTATATTCCTTATTGGCTGATTGTAAACTTTATCCTAGAACAGCTCATGCTCATAAGAGTCTAGTTTTAACTTGAAACTAGTAGAGTTTTTCTCAGTTAATTCAGGTAAGTTAGTCGTTGTTTTTAATAGATTTAGTTTGTCTCACGATAATTACTATACGACAAAAGTATAGAGTTAGTTTAGAGACAATTTTGAGATTGTATTCCGACCACATCCTTTTTTTTTGTCAGGGGAAAATCATCAAATGACTTCTCCCACCCAGGGTTAAGCGTGAGAGAGTGTCAGACTCTTACTGACTAAAAACCCTTCCTTCTCCTGCTCTGGGCCGAGGCCGCGGTGACTCATTCCGCGGTGACCCGTAACCCCGGCTGAACATCAACCCTATGGGGCCCCGTCTGTGGTGGTCTATTGGCACATTGAAGCGCGCGCGGAACACAACGCGCCTCACGCTCGGGTTCCGACCACATCCTTGCATTTTTGATGTAAAACGTTTGAGTCACCAAAATGTGCTGACTGTGGCATAATTGAAGATGTACAGACTATTTATAGCAATGTGTCCGGAATAACCATGACTTCAGAAGGATAATGGCATGTCATGTCTCGCCATCAAGCGAACTGGTTTGGCGAGTTTAAATGTAAGGTGCCATGTTGAAGCAATATGAAAATAAAAACAAATAATGGTAAACCAATTTTATTTTTTATGTTATAGGTCGGCAAACGATCAGACGGATTACCTGATGGTAAGCCGGGGATGGAAAGTGGGGATTTGGTGATTTAAGGATTGGGGAGGGATTGGGGGAAGGGAAGGATTGGGCCTCCGTTAACCTCACTTACACAGCGCTGTGGTTGTTTCACGTCGGTTTTCTGTGATGCCGTGATATCACTCCGGTCGAGCCGACCCATTCGTGCCGGAGCATGGCTCTCCTACACATCAGCTGTTGACCGTTCAAATTATTAGTTACCACTAATCCAATCCAAATTGTGAAGGATTTAGTTAAATTAACTCAATTGGCCATAGATTTGTAACTTTTGTCTTCTTGTGGGAGACACTAATCTATTCGAAACATCGGATGAGACGATACGGTGGCTAAGCGACGAAATCTATAGTAGATTTTAGAAAGACCTATTTCTACACGTGTATTTATTACATATTATCTATAATCTTCGTTGTCTATGTTGATCTCAGAAACTATTACAACCTTCATAAGTATATAAATTTCAAAGTTAGCTAAATAACGGTTTAAAGTCTGTCATTGTTTTATGAAAGTGGAAGGTCACATTTCTTGGATCAGGAAATGAAAGGCGTATAATCAGATTATTAAAAAAAAAGATAAGTGAAGAATGGTATCGGTCGCCTATTTGGTTCAATGATCACAAATATGGCGGCTGAACTCTGTATCGCTTTTTTTGCAGACCTAATGCAGTATTTCAACATTCTTCGGCAGCTCAGCTGTAAACATCATGGCTTTTGGTGTAATTAATCCTATCATTTTTAGTAGCTGTAAAATCATCAATAGATGTAATAAATGTGACGTTGACTTCCCGTAATTATTTACATGAAAAAGGTCTGTGGCAGTCGTCAACTGCCGAATTTTTAGGTAATTTAATGGTTAAGTTTTGTGAGAACGTGCTACAGACAATTTTTTCCAAATATTATAAACCTAATTGGTTCGTAATCAGTCCTTAATTAATAGACGTAGTAGTTGACAATTTTTTTCTACTCCAGCTAACTTGTTCGCCCTCTACCATTTAAAACAAGATGACTTACAAAAAGACATTAATCAAGAAATTCCCTATCTTAAAATAATAGTAATAGCAGAGTAACATAAGTAAATAAATCGATCATGACTTGGCATTCCGAAAAAGGGTGTTCATTCATTCGCGAACAGTGAATTTAATGATCCGCTGCGCACTGGTAAAAAAAAGGAACTTGTACAGTCATCGGCCTAAGTGAGGCCTTAGGCGTAAAACATAGGAAAGCCTACGGCGTCACTTCACATTTTATGGACATCAAACTCATTAAGGTATCATAGAATTACTTTGATAGATTATCAATCTCATACTTTTGTCACAAAGGGATAATACTTGCAGTTGTTTGTGGTCTGGTATTTATACACCTACTTCTCTACCCTGGCAAGTACCAATGTGACTTTTTTCCAAGTTGTATGTACTTTCTAAGATTTAGACGCCACTGACAAATAATGAAGGAAAACATCGTGAGGAAACCTGGACTTATAAGTTTGAAATCGCCAATTCACTCGGAGCAAGCCTTAAAACCATCTCCGTCTGAGAAAGAAGAGAGCCTTTGCTCAGCAGCTGTGTGATTCTGTAAGACTTCATTCTAAACTTCGAATCTGAATCCGCTGTGAGTAGTAGTGCACTAGCGCTACACTTGCGAGTTCAACTAAATTGACAGCAACATTTTGATAGATAAAGTATGAGATGACATTTAAAGTGACATTCTAAAATTTAATTTCCCTGTCACTTCGACGTTCACTTCGCACTCGAACAAGATTCAAAATCAAACAAATTTTATAGAATCGACGTGCAGTAGGCACATATAGGCTGAAGACGATGATGATACTAAAATGATCTGACTAATCAAAAAGACATGCGTCAATTGGTACACAGACTTTTTGCTATGCACCAACAAACTGACGATATGTTATGAATTCCGATTTGCAACTAAAATAAATAAAAATGATTCGCTTTTATTTATCTTTTAGCCATCAGAGCGCAATTTATGAGCGTTGTTTTGTTATATAAAAAACAACACGATGTTTTCATATTTTTGACTTTATAAGCCAATGTTGAATTCTTGTTCTCTTTTTTCAAATGTTTAAGTTTTTCTTTAGTAAGCAGAGATGATAGGAAATTCAGAGATCATCATCAGCCCGTTCCTATGCACATTGACTCCTTTCTAATGGCACGTCACTGTGTCCAATGTTTATCACTCAATCCATCCTTTCACTGCTGTATATCATATCTATATATGGTCAAACCTTCTAGCTGGTTTGGATGCAAACCGTTGACACAATCTTCACACCAGAACACGTCTACCTCAACTATAATAGGTTTTTCGACAAATATGACTTGTCCACTCATTCAGTTTTTTGCACATGAAAAATAGCCCTAAAACTTAAAAACAAAATTTAATGGTCTTTGATTAAAGTATAAGCTTAAGCGAAGTAATCGGGTTATATGTCCTTATTAGGTTTATCAATAATTGGCTGGTTAGTTCATTCGCAAAGTTTGATCTGGAATTGGAACAAAGAAAAAAAAAAGGTACATTAATTTACTAAGGAGGTTGCTTATTTCCACCACAGACCACCATCTGGCATGAAACCAGATTCCAACATAAGAATTTGAAATTTATAAATCCAATAATAAATACCTTAGCTCTAAAGAAAAATAAAATAAATGTTTTCTTATAAATTAGTTCGATCTCTTATCTTAGAGAGTTTCTTAGACACTCTTCACTTCACTTGCTGCGACTTGGACTGATAACGGAATTCAATCTCTTGATTCCCAAAACCTAAAAGGCCTTCAGCGCACTTGTAACTCTCTGATTTTGCGAGTATCCATAGGCAGCTCCCATCGCTTACCATCAGGTAATCTCCCAACTCGTTTGCCGCCGTATAAACAATCGAAGATGGCTAATGGGCTACATATTACTAAGTTTGTCAAGTTCGACCTCATTAGATATGTTAATTTCTCTTGATGTGGAGGGTATGACGATTTAAAGAATTTTTTAGGTTTATTGAAAATTAAGACTTATTCACGTGAATGAACTGAAAAAAGCTAGTTTCAAGTGACAACGGGACTCTTATTGACCAGCAGCGTGCGCGTCGCGGCGACGTCAACTATAGTTAGCTGCGACGTTAGCAGCGACATTGAGCTTTTTTCAATTTATTCACGTAAGGAATTCATTATTTGTATAACATTTCATATGTCTGTCAATAATAACTATTGAAAAACATGTATTGAAGTTTTTGATAAGTTGTTAAATTGCATTTTAATGTCTGTCTGTCAATCCAACCTCTTTCATTGCCCCAACTAAGGATGTGATTCGAATTTTATTTCACGGCTTGGTGCGCATGACCATTGATTTGCTATCAAGATACACTCGAACGTAACTCGCTTGTGAAAATCGACCGATTTTTAATTGGTTTCGGTTACCGTGCTTAGTTTAAACGTGCCTGTAGGTCGATTGTTACTTTTTTGTTTTTTTTTTTTATTAACGGGCTGTTAGAGTGTCGTCGGCACGTAGTATGGGATTTTGTTTTTGATATCTGAGTAGGGCAAAGTGATATTTAACAGTTTCTTTTAAGTTTTTGGAAATTTGCATAATTTTCTTTTCTACTTATTAACCCGTACCGCAACTCAAAATAAATAAATGTTATCTTATTGTTATGTTATGAACTTTTAACTTTTAAGACTTTCACGAATACGTCACCCAAAATTAGTCAGTATTCAGATCAGCCGTTCCCGAGTTTTTGCGAAATAAACAAACAGCAATTATTTTTTATATGTAACATACCTTCTATGAATCGTTTGAAGAAATTACTTTTTAAATTCTTCATAATTTCCTATCATCTATACTACTAGGTATATGTTGACCTCACGTAAATAACAAAAATAAAAAAGTAAGTGTTTCAATACAGCAGCACATCGAGTTATTTCAGTCTTGTCAATTTCGACAAACTATTTTTAACTGTATTACAAAACAATAAAATCGGAAATGCATCAAAACAATTTAACAGTTCGGAGTATTTTGATATGCTAGTCTTTACATAACAAAATTGTTTAACAACGTGACATAACATTCAAATGAAGATTGTATCTATTAGAGAAATCTGTTGTAACGTGCGGCTGTCAAAACATAATACCGTGCGTGGTATATTTAATGGCGGATTAAAAGTTTTGCTCCACATTTATGTTAGATAACTAGGCCAGATGTGGTTCCACTACACTTACGCTGTCTCAATAACCTATCTATTGTAGCAAATGCAAGAGAAAGAAGGCTGCTTAAAAACCTTTATTAAGTCTCCATCTTTAGTACTAGTTAGACATCTTAAATACTACTAATAGATAAACTATACTAGTATTATAAAGAGGTACATTTTTTAAGTTTGTGTGTAAGGGGGTAATCTCTGGAACCACTGGTCGGAATTTCAAAATTCTCTCACTGATACATAATAATACAATGTTCCTGAGTTTTATAGGCTAAAATTATGATTTGCGTATTTTAGTCGAGCTATCGCTGTAGGCGCGTGCGCAGCCGTGGACGGAAGCTAGTGCAGAATAAGTTTGGGAGAGCCATGCTTCGACAAGACTGGGCTGGGATGGATCGGATCGGCTAGACTGAAATGATACCACGGCAACACAGAATACTGGCGTGAAACAACCACAGTGTGGGTGAGGTTTCCAAAGGCCCAATCCTTACCCTCACCCAATCCCTCCCCAAAACCTTAAAACTCCGAAACCCTAATCCCCAAACGGCTGGCAACGCACTTATAACTCCTTTGGTGTTATGAGTGTCCATGGGCGGCGCAGATTGCTTACCATCAGGTAATCCGTCTGACTGTACACAATATAAAAAGATAATTAATTCACTGACCTATTCTGAAACATTTGAGGATTACTCAAAACTTCTCCTTAGTCTCAATTTTGTTCGGGAAATAATTGACAAAGCCCAGACGGATTGGGTTAAGTAAGTTAGTAACTAAAAACTAGCTCCGAGTATGGCGTTAAGACTGCTAGATTAAAATTTTAGCTGGATACTCGTGTCGAATAACTAGGTCAGAATTAGATTGTGAGTTTATTTTCATTTGTTTTTACTTGACTACCGCGTCGGGCGAGCCGAGAACTCACAATTGGGTATAGTACAGTTACTGAAGAAATACTGTTGTAAAATATTTATGTGTGGGAGAGCCATGCTTCGGCACGAATGGGTCGGCTCGACCGGAGTGATACCACGGCCTCACAGAAAACCGGCATGAAATAACCCCAGCGTTGTGTTTCGCCGTGTGAGTGAGGTTATCGGAGGCCCAATCCTTCCCCTCCCCCAATCCCTCCTAAACCCCTAAATCTCCAAATCCCTAATCCCTAAAAAGTCGGCAACGCACTCGTAACTCGTCCGTTGCGAGTGTCCATGGGCGGCGCTGATTGCTTACCATCAGGTAATCCGACTGCTCGTTTGCCGACCTATTAAAAAAACAAAAAACAAAAAAAAAGAGAGAGAGACATGTCTGTCATATATACATGATGTAAAAGTAGAGAAGTAAGTATCATTACCAAAACAAAAAGGAAGAGTTTTTGAAAAAGAGTACCTAACCAAGGAGTTTCTCGCTCGTTCTTCTCCTTAGGAACCTTCACTTTGGAACGAGCAAATAGCTTCACTAAGAGGACTGACTGACAGATTTACACTTATAATCTTTAAGCTTTGTTTGTCGTTCAAAAGTGCCTATAGTGTCTATTTGCAATAAATGATTTGACTTCGACTTTTGACTTAGGTTCTTAGTGAAATCAAATGGAATTGCAACTTAAGTAAGTAAATAAAATACTCGGAAATATCAGTAGAAGCTTACATAGGCGTCTAAAAATTACATAACACATTTAATTTTATTATAAGAAAAAACAAATTGTTTTCACTTAAAAAGAAAATGTACAACAAACCACAAACTTTAAACTTCCAACCGGCTCCTAAACCGCTGACAACAATACCAAACTAAATAATCTCTAGGCAAATCAGACACCTAATCAGCCTTAGTAATCAATCACGCGAACCGTACAAACCAATCGGTAATCTAGTAATCCTGTAATCCAGTAATCCTAGGACAGCAATACTGTAATTACAATTACCACTTCCAGCATGGTTGAATCCATAACACCTGATTAGGGTGACAATGAGACACACTGCCACGAGACAATTCCGGTCGCCGAACGATAAATAACTTGGGCGTTCTACATCATTCACGCTGTGTCTCATTTTCGGGACGTTCGGAGATAAAGGCAATAATTTCGTTCGATATTTATTATTTTATTGGTATATTATTATTCTAATTGATTGTTAAGTTTAGTGAAATTTTGGTAATAAATTTTGACGTTACGTTAATTTTTATTTGTTTACTGTTATTGGGGTCGATAGTTTGCCTATAAAGATCTTGTCTTTAGATACACTTGTAATAGAATAGGAAAACAATTGAATAAAGAAATTCAAAAATTCGTTTCATATATTTTAAAAACGGTAAAAGAAGAGATGAAATCTAAAACTGTTTTATAGCGCTTGCAATCCCTTGTAATAACAGTTTCTCACAAAATTATACCTTAGGACGCAATTAAACGCGACCCAATCTTCGGGTCTACCATTCCATCCTGGCACCTTTCCAAACTAAAACTGTAAACTAAGACTTTAATAGAGAACTAATTAGCCGCACTTTGACTGACAAATTGAGGACAATAGAAACCATATTGGCAATTACCCGATAGGGTGAACAACCGAATTGTACCGTTACTATTTAATGCCACCGTAAAATTTAGAGCAATTGGTTATTATTTGAATAGGACTTATAGGTTGATTACTCTCCAACAAACGAATCCCTTGGGCCTTAAAAGGGTTCCCGTTCACTCTATTTACACATTTCTCTTTGCCATTTATTTTCAATAGAATCTAACCAATATTGTTCCAATTAATGCTTTGCAAGTACGATCTACCTACGTCGAGCGAGAATGGAAAAATGCGACTCCATTTTTAATAATGGAATTCGAATTTCGAAGCCTACGAACACTAACAACGGTAGGCACTTGGTCACGTTTCCATTGCTTAAAAAAAAGAAGCAATTTAATTAATTCTGACAGATGAGCGTTTATGATTATGTTGCAAGGAGGTTTTATTGGCTGAACTAGTTGTGATCGCGGTTTTACTCATGTCACCAATGTGAACTGGTTACGGTCTAATTTTAATGCGAAATTTCGCCTAAACCTGTTTTTAATAGATATCAAATAGATATCTTGGTACTAAATATTTATACATATAAACCTTAGCAAAAAGTGTATTTTTTAAATTGAATCGCTTATACAAATCGTTTGACTGTCAGTACCTACTTAATTATTATCGACCAAGATTCTCAAAAAGGTTTATTTATCTATTTATTAATTATGGTGTTTTTATTCTTATCGATACGCCAACCTTTTCGTACCCTCTAAGTCTTAATTACACAAACTTAAGTTATAAATTGAATGTGAGAGAATCATCAAAAAGGTATTTTTGCTACTAACTACCTACATACTTAGTCTTTTTTTAAATGTAAGCAGAAGATATCAGTATTTAGTCATAAAATTCAAATACATAAGTTACCCCAAGGATGGAACCCGAAGTCTTGCTAAGTCACGCTCACAACTAGACAAACAAGTAAATTTGGTTTTATTATAGAATACATTAAAGATTACCTTGAACGCAATAAGACGTTTATTTTTTTAAAACATGGCTCCCTTGTTACTCCCTTCACGTTCCATTTTTAAAACAAGTCAATTAAGTATGTATAATATAATATTTATCGTGAGAGCAGTCTCCGAACTAACATCTTATTACACCATTAATACCTTCATCTAATTATAGCCACTTTTTATACACATTTATTAAAATGCGATAAGATCAAAAGCAAAAGCGCGAATTTTGTGACGCCTCAACTCGTAAACTGTTGGACTAAATTTGATATTTGTTTAAATAAGTATAGATTAGTTTTGAAAATAAAAAATTAGATAGAAGATGAAGATGGTCCATGTTTATGTTAATAAAGTACACAATTAAATAATTTTGGTATCGAGAGAACAAAGAAAATTTGGCTTGTAAACAAACTATAATTTTTTTTCAGTAATTTTCAGTATTTGATTTAATGAGTTTTGGTTTTAAAAACATTGTATCACACTAGGATTGTCTCATGTAAAAACATCCACGCGTTACAAACACGGAACAGCAATTTGTGGATCAAACAAAAAATTTTTTAGTGCGGGAACTGAACCCGCGACACGTTGCTCGGCAGCCGGCTGCCGAGCCACCGCGTCAATTGTGCAATCGATATGTGGTAATAATGTATTGGTTTCACGTCTGTGGTATGTGTGTATTATTTGTAGTTATTTTTCTTCATTATTTCCAACCGATTTACTTACCTGTTATAATTATTCTTTTATAAAACCCTTTAACTGTAAAATCAATAAAATATCTTAAAAAATTTCGTGATTAACATTTATTTTTCAATTTATTTTCCAATTTTCCTACAGCGTGTTTTTATTTTATAAAATAAACAAAATATTATTTCGCAAAAGAACCTCACTCTCAAGGTAAAAAGAAAATTAGATGAAGGAAATTTTAAAGCTAGCATGGAATATTTTCTTTGGCCTGTAGCTCGCAATACATAGCCTTGGATTATGGTTACATTATATTTTCCTCTCTTTACAAGCTTTCAAAGATATACCTCCAACCTTTCAAGATATGAAGTGCTGCGAATAATATAAAGTCTGTAGTGTATCCGACCGCAGCAACCTTGAAAGAAAACCAAATAGTTTTTATAGCGGCACTAAAATATACAACGAAACATAAATATGTAAACGTTGTAGTTGGCATAAAATAAAAAATAAATAACAAACAGAGACTGTTGACTTTAACAGTAACGATTCAAGTATATCACGAGAACCCTCGTTTCCGTACGATTGTATTATTTATGCTATGGCCACTTTCCGGTATGCAAATAAGTCACATAACTGACACGCCCGCCGACAGGTTTTCACCAGCCTAACCGTGCAGATGGACCACAAATCTATTAAAATAATAGCCGTCTCATTCAATTCTCTAGCGCTCATCCTGTAATGACTCAGTTGAACAGACCACGCTTCGAAGCCCTCAGCCGGACAGTCCAAAACCGACTGCGCGCCGGGACGCACGCGTGTTCGCTGCGTGTATCCGAACGTGTTTTACGAAATTCGAACATCGCGTTCGGAATTGAAATTAAAACCGTAAAAATATTATCTGTGCTATGTTCTATGTGTTTCCAAACAATTAAGTTTTGTGTGGTTCTGTGAAAAATAAATAAAGTTAAACCGTTTTTTTAGGAATGAATGTATTCTGTGTGTATTTGTATTTTTGAATTCTGAATATAAAACTGTGTGAATTATTAGTGTGGTTTGCCTTGGTTGGTGTGAATTTTACAACAAAACAACTTTCGTAAGTTATTTTAATTTTTCGGCTTTTGATAAATATTAATATGTGTAGTAATGTGTAGTAATTATTATAATGATTTCGATTTGTGTTCGGCATATATAATTTATTTGTAAATTAATGTGTTTGAGAAGATTAATACTTTAATGTTGTTAATGACTGTAGGAGTTTGTTGATAGACGTTCGTGAGATTAATTAATTATCTTAGCGTGATTGCTTGTGTTAGCATACTAGTGTGGGGAAGTTAATAACTGACTTAGGACCTCTGCGGAAATTTACTAAACAATTTTACTGTTAAATATATCTACGTAAACAACATCTTTCTCTTTGAAATTATTCGACGATGATAAAGTTATGAGCTAAATATGTTTCGAGCTTAATTTATTTAGCGTACGCTCGCCTGTTGGCTTAGTGGCGTTAAACTAAATTAAATTTCGTTGCATTTCTGTCAATCATTCCGGATTTTTTAGAGCTGACAAATGTTTCTCATAAAAATTTGAATTTAGATTTCATTCGAAAAAAAAACTTATTGTTTTTCTATTTAGAATGAATAGGTATATTTTATGACATTGAACAAGCCGTGGATAGGAGCAAAATTGGTTAGTAAATTATAAATTTGTTATTGATTTAAATAATAATTATAGATTTTTTTAAGAGATGTTTTTTTTATGTTTTATGCCTTAATAAAATAGGAAAGCCAAGTCAAAAAATAGCTTGAATGAACTTTAAATTTCCTTTTTTTAAAGGACAAAATAGCTTGATAGAATTACACGACTTTTTACATGACGTGAATTATTGAACTTAGAAGCAGTAATTGAATGCGTTGCCGCGTTTAACTTTATGGTGTGAACACGACTGATGTCCTGTATAATTGCAACACAGTACAGACACACTGATCTATGGATATTTGCTGTACTATTTTGCTGTAAATTTTAGCGTCATTTACTTACGTACTTTTCATAGTAGTTGTTATAAGACAAGTTAGTATTTAACTAGATGTATTAAGAATAAAATGATCATTTTCAATAACCTATTAATACATTTTCAACTACCTACTCTCACGCGGTTACACCCACTGCTCGGCTCGATTTGATCGTAGCATGATGTTTTATAGCCTATAGCACTCAGGAACATTGTAGCTATCTATCAGTGAAATAATTTCGGCAATCCGACCAGCGGTTCCAAAGATGACCCCCTACATACAAACTTACACATTTTACCTCTTCTAATATTAATATAGATCATAGGTAATTTAATAATTTGCTTGATAAATACATTTCAAAATTTCTCAATTATTTAAAGGATGTTATTATGCATATAAAATATGGTCTTCAAACACTTTATCATTTAAAAAAACTGCATCAAAATCCGTTGCGTAGTTTTTAAGTATAGGTATGTAGTAGGTAGTAGTTATAAGTAAAATTTAAGGATACAAATGGATATAGGGACAGAGAAAGCGACTTTATTTTATACTATGTAGTGATTAGTGAGATATAGGTCACTAGCTTTTGCCCGCGACTTTGTTCACATGGGATAGTGACTTCCTGCGGATTTTTGGTTTAAAAACTACTACGTCTTTTCTCGAGTTCCAAACTATGTCTGTACCAAATTTCACACAAATAGGTTCAGTAGTTTAGGCGTGAAAAAAAGACAGGCAGAGTTACTTTCGCATTTATAATATTAGTTTGGGAGTTTGGATTTAAAAGGTACATTTTAATTTGATAGATGGATTTACCAAACTACTAACTAACACTTACACATATTTATTTTGGAGGTTAGTTGCGATTGACAAGAGCTATGATTATTATTAATTAACATACGTATTTATTCGAGTACACAGATACAGTTTGCACAATTATTTGGTAAGCAAGTATGAAAATAATGATAGTAAAGCTACTTTTAAGCCAATTTTTCTTTAGCAACTGAGTTGACAAAGGTTTCCAAAAGATATGTCTTCTATAAAAACTATATTTAATTTGGAGATACTAGATTACCGTAGTAGCATTACTACTCTGTAGAAAGTAATAGTTCACATACGTAGGTAGATGAAAAGAAAACAATACGATAGTAGTAGTCAAATTCAATACTTTTATTGATATATCAGAAACGATACTTTTCTTTGAACTTTATATGAAAACCAACTATGTATACATTTATAATGTTATAATGTTTTACGTTAAATTGAAAAATCAATAATTAAAAAAAGATAATAGATAAAATAAAGTTTTCGAAAAATTTACGTTACGTTACGTAAATTTCGTGTTTCGCCGTCTGATTGAGGTTACCGGAGGCCCAATACTTCCCCTCCCCCGATCCCTCCCCAATCCCTTAATCCCCAAAACCAAATCCAACCAAATCCCTAAGAGGTCAGCAACGCACTCGTAACTCCTCCGTTGCGGTTGGGTTGTCCATGGGTGGCGCTGATTGCTTACCATCAGGAAATCCGTCTGCTCGTTTGCCGATCTATTATATAAAAAAAAACTTTGGTTGAAAAAAGCGTGATTATTTTTTAATAATTTAGATATTGTTAGTATTGCAAAATCGAAATAATTATTTTTTTGTACAGGAAACTTCCTTATTGGATGTATAGGATACGTGATTGAATATAATATATACCTACATTTAACATATTTTCTGCAACAGAAAGAACTCTTTTTTATCTGGACTCTTTTGACCGTAGTCCATGAAGCTGAATGACACAATCTTGTCAATAATCCTCTCCATTCCCGCCTTTACCGCGTGACATTCTAGAACGTCGTTTAAAATTCGAACACGTTCTTTGTTATTTTTTTCAGCCAGTAGGTACCTAATAAAAATAGTTTTTAATTCACGATAAAAAAACACGAAATATTTTGAACGATAGCTACTTTATCACAACCTTATTTCTTTATCTGCATATTTTGTCAATTTTATTTAAACAGTTTGTTATGTATTTGTGTGGATTGTATGTATATTACGTATACGTACCTATTTGCTACATCATTATAATACCTAAGTTTAAACACTACTGCAATACTAACATGTTTATACAGTCTGAGTTTCGACATATTTGACTAGTTCTTAATAATATCGTAGATTGTGAGGTAAATAACTTGCTACAGAAATTGGAACGTTAGAGCCAAGATTATACGTTGTAATTTACAAAGTTATTGGTATATGTTTGGATTTATTTACATAATACTAGGTTTGTTTCCACTGTATCAGTGTAGGAGAGTAAATAGGTATTCCAAGATATAGGTACTCTAGTTTGTGAACCATGTTAAGATCGCGACCTCGGCCCAGAGGAGGAGAAGGAACGGGGGGTTTTTTAGTCAGTAAGAGTCTGACACTCTCTCTCGCCTTACCCTGGGCGGGAGAAGTCATTGGATGATTTTCCCCTGACAAAAAAAAAAGGCATTCAGGCAATTATTGAACTACGAAGACGGTATAATAAGTTTTTGTATGAACACCCGCAGCGGAGGAGCTACGAGTTCGTTGCCGACCTTTTAGGGATTAGGGTTTTGGAGATTTATGGTTTGAGGGAGGATCGGGGGAGTGAGGTTACCGGAGGCCCAATCCTTCCCAGATTGGGCTTTCGGTAACCTCACTCACACGGCGAAACACAATGCTGTGGCCGAGTATCGCCGATTTTGTGTGAGGCCGAGGTATCACTCCAGTCGAGCCGACCCATTTGTGCCAAAGCATGGCTCTCCCACATTTAAAATACTTATATGTTTTTTATGATGTAAAAACAATGCTTTATTAACCTAAAAACATCATTTTAAAACTAATAGGAGCCAAATTAGCTTCGAAAAAAAATATTCGCATTTTACACCTAAATGAATCATCATTTAGGTGTAAAATGCGAATATTTTTTAAGGTCAAAAACTATTTTATTTCGTATCTATTAAGAATACATTTCTCACTTTTTATGAACTGGTTTCCTTTAAACTTACCGTTTATCGCGGCCATAATAAGCGCGGAAATATTTCAAAATTTTTACTAATTAATCACCAATATTTTTTCATGGTATTAATGGTGTTGTTTTAAAACATGTTGCCATGCCACGTCATTTACAAATTAATAAGGAAACTTAAAGGTCATTGGAAAAAGGCGTATCTATGTTGATAAGTGGAGTTCTTGTGACCAATATTTTTTTAACTACACGGTTGTAGGATGCGGAATAACTCTTCCGGGAGCTGATGAGATAGATAACGGTAATCTCACTCACACGGCGAAACACAACGTTGTGGTTGGCTCACGCCGGTTTTCTGTGAGGCCGTGGTATCACTCCGGTCGACGACGACCAAAACTTGACTCTCCCACACTTATCTATACTAATATTATAAAGAGGTAAAATTTGTTAGTTTGTATGTTTGTAAGTTTGTATGTAATCTTTGGAACCGCAGGGCGGATTGCCAAAATTTTTTCATATAGATACAATTTTTCTGAATGCTATAGGCTATAAAACATCACGCTACGATTAAATGGAGCCGAGCAGCGGGTGAAACCGCGTGAGAGTAGCTAGTTTTTTCATAATCATATTTTGGTACACCTAACCTATTTAACTTTGAACTCTGTTTATCCCTTCAGAGAATAAAAAAAAAGAATATTATAATATGTCTTTGACTAAAAAGGTCACATAACAACCTCGTTATAAAGGTCTCTCACTTATAAACCTGGACTTATGTATTACACCCTGTGTTGGGTGAATGTCATTATTTTGTACGAAGCCACGCTGTTAGCAGGGTAAATACAGGGCCGGATTCAACAACAGGTGAAATAGGCAACTGTCTTTTTTTCTAAAATACCTGTCACCACACTATAATTTTCTCCTGTGTGATGAGTGTTTTTATAAACATCAATTTCGCATACACATCCCAATCAGACCCGGACCAACTATATATGGTATATACTCCAACCACCTATATACTCTGTGCGGGAATTTGCGCCGCGACATTTTGTGTAGCGAGCGGTCAGTTATCTGTCCTACAGTATAATCATATCTTTATAAAAGAAGACACTAATATATAATAACTCTTCCTTCAATTTATTAAAAACATTCTACAATCAACATTTTTATGTAACACAACGGAAAACGAACAAACGGATTACCTGATGGTAAACAAAAAGTATTTAAAAATCGTTTTTATTAATTTGCAAATCAAAGGGGCTCTGATAAAGGGGCTAGGATAATCCGGCCCTGTATATACTCTGCTGTAGCGGGATATACCCTACTTTATGACTGATTCGATATTCTTGATTAGACGCTAGGGTGGGTCGCTTTTGTATGGAAAAAAATAAAGTTGTCCAATAAGTTTTGTAATAGCAAAAAAAACGTGACCCACATACATTAATGGAAAAATAACGAAAAAAAAAATTTCTAGGTTAACCCCTTCTACCCGCGCATTGAGTTTGAAAAACTGAAATTTTTGATATTTTTGTAATTTATTTGTAAATTAATTTCTCGTGACCTATAGGAAAAACAACTAAGTAAACCAATAAAATAAAGTGCTTTTGGACTAATTTTTATTATTAAGAAAGAAAAATCAACAAATAATACGACAAAATAATAATAAAACATGTTCAAACCACGATAAAATCCTTTTTACTTTCGAACTTAGGCATAAGTTTTCGTGACCTAATTTTATTTTTAATTAAAGCTTCTCTTGCTTTTTTATGGCAAAGCTGCATAGATGCCTCGGTCACTGTTTTAACAGCTCGCTCCACAGCTTGAGTATGACATGGTAGCCGCAGGAAAAGGACTTCATCATCACCACCTGACTCAACTAGGGAATGAAGAGTCTCATCCGGGACATTGGTCAGTATAGGTGGTTGCGAGTAAGATTGCTGCCAGTCTATCAAATCGATGTATGTCGAAGCGTTTAAATTTATCTTTGGCACTTCAAAAACTCGAAGCTGTCGGGGTTCTGATGGTTTCCTCGCCTTTAAAATGCGTCTAGCGGCAAGTTCTCTTACATGTTTTTGTTCATCAGATAACATAGACAGGAGCAAGTTCTCTGGGTGCGCAAAAAAAGCATTTCGCCTTAGTACAGGATCAACAACACTCTGCAATTCTGGCGGAAGATATCTTGAATAATAAACCAACTTCCAAAAGTGCCTTGCTCCATCTTTACACGTCGGATTTAATTTGATTTCAAACCAAATAGGAGAATATACTTTCACTACAAAAACAGCTAGTTGTTTCAGTTCGTTTGTTGGTATCTCAGTAGCCACATATAAGCGCAAAATCCTGTTAGCCTTTGTTAGCCACCTGGCATGTGACATTTTTCCCGGAGAGCGATTAGACAAATCGGGAGAGCACTTACCACTTATGACGGCAGATGTGATATCATAAAGGTAACGTTGATCAGAACTGAGGTCTTTTACATTTGAAATGTCTGGTAACATGCCTTCTATCCTTTCAAACACGATAACAGGTCGCTTCTCACAATCATCTAATAACTTTCCGATAGCACCTGAATAAGTATTAGGTCCTGTTGTGGTGCCATCAAGTTTTGCAAATAAATGTCTCAAGGGCAGTTCATTTAAGTGTAAAAGGCATATGATCCATTGAAGTGGTCGTTGTAAACGCTTTTCTAAAAGCCGTATGACTCCGCCGTATTTGCCCGTATTGGTTACCGTCCCATCACAACCTATGGCAAGAGTATCCTCTAGAGACATATTCAATTGACCTGTTACTGTTTGAAAGATAGCTGACTCTAACCCTTTTGCAGTTCCATGGCTTGGAACGGCATACCCGACATAAACCGATCCTGGTTCTTTAATTATTGAAATGTGTTCTTCCACGGATGTCAAGCGGTATTTTTTGCCCCCTTTCATAACAATTTTCAGGGTTTTATCTTTTCGTCCATCAAAAAATAAGGCAGGTATAGTGTCTAAATGGCCTTGAGATAATGTTTCTCTTCGTAACTTTTGTCTCGCTCGCCGCAATTTTGACTTATCGATTACTTCGTTATTAATTTTCGCATCTTGCAAAACAGCAGAAGCGACAGCAGCGGCTGCTCTGTCGGATATCCCGTATCGGTCACAGATAGTTGACAAATTCTTCAGAGATGCTATTGTACGTTTTTTTGATACTGGTTTTAATGGACTTGAGGGCACAGATTGTTTTTCATCGCTACTTTCAGACGTTATTAAGGTATTAGGATTTTCGTGAGAAGGACCTGGTTCACAAACGCTAGAATCGTAATAGGTTTTAAGCTTAATTTTTCTATCACTCAGTTTTCTCTTCCTCTTACTTGTCAATAAATCAACAGTTCCCATAATCATTTTTCTCTCCGTTCTCTGATCTATTAAAAAAGCTCGTTCTTCCTTAGGAATCTTTTGGTCCTTGGAACATTTGCATAACTCTAAATCTTTACACTTACATGAACTCAAATCAAACAGTTTTTCCGAATTTCTATGAAAATCTTGAATCTTTCCTTCTGATAAACGCTTCAATGATTTTAATAAATTTTTACACTTTGCGTGGTAACTTTTAATCAATTGCATCACACGATTATGAGACACAGTAGGAATAGACGCTTTTCTCCACAAACATTCAACTTTAGATGACACTATTTCAGATATATCATTAATAGATGGCTCCTTTTTGGAATCGTTCTCAAGTTTAAGCTGATGTCTTACTAAATTATAATATTTCATAACTTGTTTGTAAGTGGGTAGTTGATTTTCGTTAATATCTTCCGGAGCACCAAAAATGGGACAACTTGTGGATTTTCGGGTGTTATTTGAAATCTCCATGATGCACAACGTCACAAAACTAACAAAAACTACTTAAAATAGCGAAAAGTGTAGATGAATGCGTGCGACCTTTCACCCGGAACTAATTAGACGCACTGAGACAATGACGCGTGATCGACAGTTTACGTCCTCTTTCCCCCCGCTCCTTACCCCGCATTGTACGGACGATTACTCTAATAGTTTAGGCTGATTATTGTTTATATTACGTTTATCTCTGAATATAAGAATGTACTATCATTATAAACCATGTAGTTCATACAATAAACTCTGATAAAATAAATCCGATTTTAACAATTTTTTCGAATTTTTAAACGTCATGCGCGGGTAATTAATATTAATAAATATTAAAAATAAATATACAACCTTTTAAGTCTTTACCCAGGTCATCTTTTGCGCACTATTACAAATCGAAATTCGGAAAAAATATTTTTCGACCCACCCTATTAGACGCGTCATACTTCTCAGGTCATTCACCTTGTATTATACTGATTAATTTTCTAGGTACGACGTCGTTGTCGTTTGTGCTTTTGGTACGAGGATCATAAAGAAATGAAGTATCACAAAAATATAATAAAATGTAATCTGTTATTCTTCGAAAGGAGAGGTATTTTCAAAGGACGCCTACATGAATATAACTGGATATATTTTAGTGCCATGGAAACTAAGAACGAATGTAGTAGCTGCAGAATTTAGTACCATGAATGAACGAATTTTTTTAATGTAAACTTTTTTCAAGCGGCACTTGAACCCTAAACCTCAACAACCAGATTTATGGTCAAACCTACATCTTCCATATAAACTTGTAGTTTTTTTAAAACGTTGCCCCACACTCGGATTTCCTCCTGTGACGTAAGTGGGTTTATAAACACACAATTTCCCATACACATCACTCTCTGTATTATGTAAGTATATGTGACTTTTCTTTTATTGGGTCCAAGACCGCCACAACTTCCCTGAACCGCTGCAACTCGTGTAAACTAAGATCTACATTAGATACAACCATGAATTCATGAAAACAACGAAACAGTGACATACGGCTTATTCCAGGTACTTAAAAACTGTCATGAATCCCGCAATAAAATAATTCAGACAATATTATTTGAGGAGAAAAATAATGAAATAGTTTTCACTTCCCTCGGTGAATTAAGTGCAGGAAACTGAATGACTTACGGCTTAAAGGCACAAGCACAAGTGAAAAAGTAAAAAAAAAATAAGATATGTAATATGATATGATGTTTTGTATTAGGAATATAAGCGTATTTTTTTTTAAGATTTTCTATACCTACATATGAGTACATTAGATATTTACTTACTACACACCTGAAACAAAACTTATGATATACGTGTCACTGAAATTCATGAACTTTCCTGAAAGCTTTGCTGTGTACAAATATATATTTTGAGATCAAAATATGTAGGTGCCTACTAAGGCTGTAGATACAGTATAGTGAAACGAACTGAAACCAGGTTTCAGCACGTAAATTGAAAACTCTACCGCTGAAGTTTTTTGTTCAGTTCAGTTGTATTTTTTACATGAAATTTACTTCGTGTGAAAAGTGGGTGTTGCGTGTAATACTGAGAACTATGGGTGTGTGTGTGTGTCTCTCCTTGCTGTTTAGAATGAGAAGTGTTATGTTTACGTTTCGTATTGTGATTTATATTTTTTTTTATAAAAACTTTACACCACTCTAGAACTTTCTTCTGGGTCGTGACTGTTTTCTCAAACATACAATTTCAAACACAGGACCCGGACCCGAAACCGCAATTTGAGGATCCGACAAAAAATTTGTTCCATGTAGGAATCGCACCTACCACAGCTTGCTCAACAGGCCATTGTTAAACCACTGACGCATCCATACAGTGCTATTAAACATTCTTTCGTCCAGGATGAGGCGAGAAGAAGTGTCAGGTTCTTACTGACTAAAAGCTCCCTGATCTAGAAGGATCAGGGGGCTCCATGCCGAAGCCGTTATTTATTTACTAGCTTTTGCCCGCGACTCTGTTCGCGTGGAATAGTTCTATACTTCCTGCTGATTTTTTATTTGAAACTATGCCTGTACCAAATTTCATACAAATCGGTTCAGTAGTTTAGGCGTGAAGAAAAGACAGACAGACAGAGTTACTTTCGCATTTATAATATTAGTTTGGATGGCTTCATGTACACGAAGTAGACTTAATGCTTTAAGTATTCTCTGCCAGTCTGCCGTTGGGTGATGCAGAGAAGAATACCAAAAGCATATTTTATACCGAAGCCATATATTATAAATCTTCTTCTGGTATAATTATCACGTTTATAACCACTATAAAAACCAGTCTTGTATTTTACACTATCCTAAATTTGTGAGTCACGTTGACATTTGCTAAAAGAACCCACGCACTCGTAGTTGAAAGCTTTAACCTCTGAGCCATCACGTTTACTATCAGATGTCTGATCTAATACACATTCAGAACGCATCTATTACGCAAACTTAGTTAAGTAATAACTACTTAATATAAATGTTAAATTTGACGCATTAATGTGGCGATGGGCTAATGATTATTAATGAATACTTGACTTTTTATGGTTTAGGATTGCAAACGAACAAGCGGATTCCCTGATAGTAAGCAATCGGCGCCGCCCATGGGCACCCAATACACCAAAAGAAGAAGGAATGAAGGCTTTTTGGGAATAAGGGTTTCGGGTATTTAACGATTGGAAAGGGATTGGGGCGCGGGAGGGATTTCGCCTGAGGTAACCGTCCTCACACGGCGAAATACAACGCTGTGGTGCACTTGGCTTGAGCATCCGTGCCGAAGCTTGGATCTCCCGCACCGTGACGGAGTAAAATATATAATTTTACGACATATAATGCAACAAATTACTCTTTCATTCATTGATTTTACGATAAACTCGATATTCGAATGTTCCTAGCTTTTTTTGCAAGAATAAAAATATGCTATTTGACGCCAAAAATAAACATGATGTCACAACTTATGATCCTGTACAAAATACATAGGAAATCTGTCGATTGTAACTATGCCAAAAATATTCCAACTCTCTCTGATGCACAATTGTACTTGACATCTAGTCTACTACAATTTGATGTGCGAATGTGTACCGGATTCTGCTGGGTTAAAAAATGAATCTTTTTTATTTAACAGACAGAATAAATTTTAACTCGGCATGAATTATATACCAATTTGACCTTTTCCATGTTAAACATATGTAGATACTTTCTTTGATTATTTAGACAACACTGACAAACGATGAAGGAAAACATCGTGAGGAAACCTGGACTTATAATTTCTAATAATATAAGTTTGAGATTTGCCAATCCACCTTGAGCAAGCGTGGTGATTAATGCTTAAACCTTCTTCGTGTGAGAAAAGGCCTTTGCTCACCAGTGGGCACTTATAGGCCGATGATGTGTGTCATGTGATGAATTATATCACAGAAATTTATACCTAGTAATCTATAGTGTAACTAGTGGACCCAGCCACGGGTTGCTGTAGCTAAGGTAAATAATATTGTGACGGTAGCTATCCTATCTTTCAAGTTGGATCAAAATGCACACGAAATGCAAATCAAATTTAAAATCGGTTTAGTAGTTTAGGAGTCCATCGCGGACAAACACGTGACTCGAAATTTTATATATAAAGAAGATTTTATTAGTGAATGTTAGTGTAAATGTAAACTTTTAAGACGACAAAATAGTAAGTATATTAATGTACCTACGTACTTTCAACATAAAGTTCAAATTGTATCACGCGTTTTAGTAGAGTATCTCAAATCATTTTCCTTAAAAATAACTTGTTTTGAGATTAAAGTTTTAATGTTAAGGTATTCATATTGTTTCAAGGCAAACAACATAATACTTTGAATACTTGAACAATGTCCAAACCATGAGTATTTATCCAATACCATTAATATTTTTAGCTCCAATTATTTATTTATCATTTATTTATTTATTTATTATAAGGTAGGCTCACAGCGTATGTATACAAAGTGGTTTAAAGTAATGGTTATAGGCAGTAGGTCATATACATTAGCCAGTTACGAGCTAACCAACATTCTAAAAATTATGCGTTTATACAGTCAAAATATATAGAAATTCAAACTAGAACTAATTAAATTAACATAAGTAAGACACCAGTATTAATCATATTAAAGTATTAACTAAATAAAATTACAATTAAAATTTGATGGGCTACCATTTATAAATTTTGTATTGTGCTACATGAATGTATATTACTACTGTATAACTAAAAATTCGGATTAGATATTGTTTAATGCACTCGAATATTTTTATTATACTACAATATGGTGTACAAATTAGGACATGGCTTGGAGCAGTAGAAGGAACGGGAAAATTTTAGTCAGTAAAAGTCTTTGACACTACCTCTCGCCTTATCCTGGGCAAAAAAAGTAATCCTTTGATTTGCCCCAAAAACAAATGCCTTCGACCAATCCATTCGGCCAAGGATAAGACCAATTGTCCTGAAGAAATCCTTACCACAAATCGGGAACCACGAGTCTCAGTTATGAGGAAAATGATGTGAGAAAGATATTTATGTAACTTACACATAAGAATGTACATTGGTTAGATCAATTAATATTAGTAAAATTCAAATTCGTATTGTCAAAATCTGAATTTTGTAACGGTTTGGATATTTGTCGTGTCATAATTGTTTTAATCAAATGGCATGCTTATTGCTGGTATATCACAAGACATCAAAAACCACATATTGTGATACATGAGTAAAAAAATTACTTATTTCCTTGATAAATTATAATTGGAACAACAGGAAGAAGTTAGACGAAGAACGTTAACTCGACGTCTTTATGGAAGCCCAATCCCTTCCCACCTCCATCCCTCGCCTAATCCCCAAATCCCAAATTCTACTTGACCTTTGGAGTTTCGTGCGTTCATGGGCGGCGCCGATAGCTTACCATCAGATACCACTCCATTGCCGAACTTACAATAAATTAATAGATAATGATAACTACAAAGGTTTTCGTGATGTAAAACTGAGCTTAAAAACCTATGTACCTATATATATGTACTTCATTCATTGTGTTAAATTGACAAGGCGACTACTTAAGTCATTTAAATTTCCAGGTTTTAGTCTAAAAATAAGAATTCGTATGTCTATTCGTGTATCTACCATTCATCATTCACCTATTTAAATTTAAAAGCTTGTTCACAGAAAATTATTTTTGAAACCCGATACTGATATATATTATGTAGGTAGATTTGACATTTTCAATTACAACGAATAGGTAGTTTTTATTATAAAAAAAGATGATTGATACTATACTACACATTAAATAAATTTATTTTCTTTAAACTTCATATTGATAAAATTTTGATTTTTTTTATATAAATTTATAGGGACGCGGTGGTTTTTAGTTAATAAGAGTCTGACACTCTCTCTCACCTCAAAGAGAGCAGGAAACGCTTCATGATGATTTTTCGCCTCAAAAAAATAACAAAATAAAAGATGGATACACCAAGATAACCAAGTTCTATCATCATCATCATCGACTAATAAACCAAGGCCTCTAAAAGAAAATCCACACCCAAACAGCAGATTTAAAAAAAAATTTTTGCTATTGTTTACCCTGCCCTGTTTTTCACAATAAAATCCGGAATAAAACTGCGCAAAATCATTAAAACCGTCAGAATCAAAAACGCCCAATTACATTCAGAATTTGGGATACTCCGCCTAAAATTATTATCTAAATAAATATAAAATTCAGAACAAATGATTTTGACTCGTTAGTCACCTGTCCTGCGGCTATTGTTTGGTCCCAGCCCTTAGGGGTCTAAAAAACCCTTCTATGTGGGAAAAAAAAAACAAAAACAAAGGGTCCTGTTTTTGTTTTACCCTAAGACATAAAAGAAACCGTTAGCGGTAAGCAAAAAATATCCAAATAAGAGAAATTGTGGTCACTGGTATTCCATTTGCATTTTATATGTATTTTTTTTATACTTTAATGTACACAAAATGATATTAAGTTGGTACGAAAGGCGGACTTAATGCCATGTGGCATTCCCTACCGGTCAACTTTTGGGTCAAGTAGAGACATCAGCTAAAAATAGGCACAGAAAATAATGTTCTTTTTGGAAAAAAAAAATATTAATAGTAGTATTACTATTTTCCGTTGTCACTCTGTTGATATTACTAGCAACCATTCCCGGGGGCCTGGTCGGTGAGTTGGCGAGTCTCCACCTGCCATTTTTACGTGTATTTATTACATTGTTTCGGCAGGTGCCATAGTCCTTCCATAGTTCCCATCATACCAGTCCATAACAACCCACACCCATAGTCTTATCCCTTATTTCCATTATCCGCAATAGTCCTACACTAACCGGAGACTGTCCTTGGGTGCATTTCCATAGTGCATACAGGGATAGTCGCCGGTTAGTGTCCCATTTCATTTAGATTAAAGTTGTCTAAAGGGCCTCTGCGCAGTTGGCTCCGGCCCCTCGTACGCCTCTCAAATGACCGGGACCCTGTGGTCCCGTGATTGGTAAAGTATTACTATTAGGTATTATGTAGCGGATAAAATTGTCAAATAACATACATGTATAATGTTACATGTAACGAAATATTAAATTTTATATTGTAAAAAAATATAGAGGCATAAACATATATATTGTACATGTATATATTATGAATGCTGTATCTGTATTATATTTTATGGGGCCTGAACAAACGGGTTTTACAAGAACTAGATGGTATTACGGAAGAATCCGGATATCGCCAGCTATTTATACGCAAACAAGATTCTGGGTATTTAGTCAGTTATCTTTGAATAAAATTGAATATAACTACTGAGAATTATACTTTTCTTTTTGGAGAGGACTATGTTCAGCTGCTGATGAGTCTTTGTGTTGGCGATGATGATGAATAAGAAACTTTTAATCAGCTTACTTCTTTCAAGTTCAAAGTTATAATGAAACATGTCAAAAGAACAGTATGACAGGTATTATTTATTTATTTTAACACTTCATGTACATTCTTAATACAAAGGTGGACCTAATGCAAAAATGCATTATCAGAGAAGTGTTAACAAAAGGTTCTAAAAAAGCACACAAATTATTATGCAATTTTATTTTTTATGGTAGAAGAGGCAATCGAGCAGACGGATCGCCTTATGGTAAGATGTCTGCACTGCTCATGGACAACCGGGCACCAGAAGAGTCACAGGCGCATTGCTGACCTTACTTACAGGTCTTCCCTTCCACTGCAAAAACGTTTAATAAAAATTGTATAAGTATACAAAATTAAAAAGAACGGACGTTTTCACTCGCACCAATGCCATATCCAAACGTAGTTCCTTTGATACAATAAGGTCTTTATTATTAACAATAGTATTCTCAATACTTAATAGTACCTTCTTAACTAATTGATTTGAATTTCCTGTTAATAGGTCTACTTCTAGTATAGATTACATTTACTTATTTATACATTTGTAGATTTTCCCCTCACAAAAAAGACCATATTTTATCATCTGAGCCGAATTTCATTCAGAATGACAAGTATGGGTAAATAAAAAAGAGACAGAAAAACAAACATATACCTAATTAGGTAAACTATACAGCTAGAATCACACTATTTGTTTTATAGATAATTTAAGTATAATGTATCGACGAATATGCAAATAATGATTGCCTTAGTACCTAACTAGTTTAATGCTAAGTTGTCAATGTCAATTACATTATGCTAGGTACAATCTTTGGAACGCATCTAATGCAAAATAATGTTTGTCCTGCATGCACTTCTGAACACAAGTGTAGACCTTAATTTGCATAGACGCAAGTGTCATGTCGTTTAAGAATAATAAATAGCAGCAAACGTGTTTAAAATTAATACTTTGAAGTATTTTTTTCATTAATTTATACACCACACCATCAGCTTATCAGTCCAGCATCAGTATTAATGCCCAAAAAGGCCTCTTTTTACACGGAGAAGGTTTAAGCAATAACCAGCCTCTTTTCACACGGAGGTCTAAAACAAAATACCAAAACGTCACTAATTAAGACTGAAGGAGTACCTTGTCTGTATACGTAATACCCATTCGTATAATTTTTACACCAATTTTTACCCAATACAATTAAATAGTAACGTTATGTTAAAGACTATAACGGAATACAATAGTAAAAGCCGATTAACAAAATACTAGTACCAAAGATCTCACACTCAATAATCACTAATGACGATCCATTTAACAAGATCATACTGAAAACTAGACGAAAATATATCGCTCAAATACAGGGCTCAAAGAAGAAAAATATAATAAAATACATAGATCCATCCGTATTTGAGCAAATGACAAAGATTTTCACCATTCCGAGATAAAGTTTTATCTTTTATTCAAAGAGGCGTTATCTTCAATTCTGGCATCGCATCGCCCTTCCTTCAGGCAGAATATGACCCACAGGGAGGCCTCTAAAATTCAGGATTTTATTATTTTTATCTCTAATTCATATATTTTTCTCTTCAAGTTCAAAAGTTCATTAGTTCAACTTTCTATGCGTACTAATTGACTCCTTTTTAGGTCATTTTATTAATGAAGCGAACTTGCAGTTTTTCGTTTTTGTGCAGAAATGAAAGCTTGGCTTTTCATACTTCTTTTTTACGTTTTAATTGCGTTTTCGACCTTGAAAGCGACAGTATAATGCGGAAAATGGTGGTATTCGGGAAATATCATTTATTTTTTTCTAAGTATGCGTTTATTTCTTGTTGTTTTTTTAATTATTCTGAATGATGATAAACAAACCTTCAAGAGCTTATGTTTTTTTAAGGCTGGCAACAAATTTGTATTTAGTTATTGCCCTCAAGATTATTTTCTGTTTCCATCCCTTCAGCGGAATATTTCTTTTTAATGGTTCACATAATCGTACAACGTAACCAAGTATAAGATTGTAAAATTGATTAAATAAAGTTAACGTTAGAGTTTCTTAGTTATTTTGAAGAAACGAAACACACACACATACACATACCTACACACACACACACACACACACACACACACACACACACACACATACACACACACACACACACACACACACACACACACACACACACACACACACACACACACACACACACTGATGTAGAAGAGCGGAGTGTCTTAATACAGGCATTATTTGCTTAAAAGGAGGCTTCAATCACCAACTTATGTTAAACTTTTGGTAAAAAAATAAAGATTTTTGTATTTTGTATTTGTATTTGTATTTGTTTGTATTTGTATTTTTAATAGGAATCTACAATTTAGAAAGAGCAAATAGCTTCAATAGAGGACTGATCGAGGGACTGTCTTTAAACTTTTTTATATTTAATTATTTTGTGTAACGTTCAAAAGTGCTTATAATTATCTATATTTAAATAAGTGATTTTATTTTTAATTTTTACTCTGACATACTATCTTCTCTGAATAACGAATTGTTGACTAGAATTGACCTATCTATGTATCATAGAAAAAGTTAAAAAAAATCTATATCGATATTCTATTTTAAAATTTCTATTGACATTTTTAGAATTACAATAGGAATAAGAAGCATATATATATATATATATATAGTGTATACATATGAACCAGCTTTATAAATTGCATTTACATGACTTGATCCCTAAACGAATAAGTTAAGACGATAATTAATGTTAATAGCTATACACATCAGTCACGTCCATCTAAAACCGTATTTATTTCTTAAACAACATAACACTGAATTTTTCAAAACTTTATAAGCATTTAACGCCTCTTTGGTCTCATAACGCGACCGATAAAAGTCAAATGTCTCAATGGAACGAGTGTCATATTTCTCGATGGTATTTGATGTGACGTGTCAGAAGCCATGTCTCTTGAGTCACAACTCCATCCATGTTTGCCTTGAAGAAGCAATAGGTATAAGTTTTTTTTTATATTTTACTCCATTTTCGTCTTTTCAATTACGAATTAAAATAAATATGCTATAAAAAATGATTTTAGACTGTTTAATTTTCCGATTAATGATTTGGAACCGTTTTGACCTTTTGGAGATTGAGGTTCTAGACATTGAGGGGTTAGGGACCGAAAGGAATGAGCCTTCAGTAACCTCGCTCGTACGGCGAAACACAACGCTGTGTTTGGTTCACACTGGTTTTCTGTGAGACCGTGGTATCACTCCGTTCGAGCCGACCCATTTGTGCCCGAAGCATGGCTAGCGACCCGCCCCGGCTTTGCACGGATGCAATGGTGGTATTTAGTTACTCCATTATTTAATGTATGTTATTTATTAAACCTGCCTCTTCAATCATTCTATCTATAAAAAAATAACGCATCAAAATCCGTTGCGTAGTTTTTAAGATTTAAACACACAGTTATAGGGACAGAAAAAGCGACTTTGTTTTATACTATGTAGTGTTGAAACTGAGTTGTTTCAAACTTCTATATCGAATACAAAAATATGTGTTTTATTCAGATAAGGGGATGGATTTGTTCAGTATTGCTTTCTTGTTCCGTTTCGAGGGTAAAAACTTGGATGTATCAGCTGCCATCCTGTCCCGACATCGCATAACTATTGTTGAAATTAGGTCACTATCTGAATTTTATTAGTTTGAGCCTGTAGTTTGTATGAATGGTTATTTTATTTGAAATCCTATGGGGAATTTGTTACTTCGAACCGTTGTCCTATACGACGACGTTTTTCTGTTTCGTGAGTGTGTTTGCAACTATTTATGTAAGTAGTTTGACCTGCACATTAAAATTAGTCATTCATCTCATAACATGCAATTTGCACTACATACTTAAGGTTGAAAATTGCTTAAAAATTATGCTAAAATAATATTATATTTCACAGCGTTAGTCCTTGACAAATATGAATTGGTAAAGATTGAATACCAAGTATAACATCAATAAATACATACTTTTTAGAATGTCTTCAATAATCGAGTTCTTGAAAATACACACTTCTTATAACTTCTTTACTAACCGAGTTCTTGAGATCACCACATTCAGAGCAACCAATATAAAGATTACCTAAAGAACATTGGTTTTGATTAAGTAAACAAATCTTACTAGCCTCCTATCCGTATTAGTGTAATGAAAATTAATATAGGTAAGTATGTATTTCATCTATATTATTGTACTATCTATATTTATAGTACTAACTTGTTCGGAAATAATGTGGAATAGTGACTTCCTGCTGATTTTTGTAATAGTTCCAAACTATATCTGTACCAATAATTTCACACAAATAGGTTCAGTAGTTTAGGCGTGAAGAAAAGACAGACATACAAACAGAGTTACTTTCGCATTTATCATATTATTTTGGATATATTTTTAATTAAACTACTTACCTTTAAAATTCATTGAAACGTTTCTATGTGAAATTGTAACAAACATGCTGCCATCGGTACTTACAAGCAGATAAATGACACGCAAAAAAAAACAATATAATGAAATATTTAATAAAGTCCCATGTTGGGTGGCAAATTCTTTTAATAACAAAACATCTCATTTTTATAACAAAATAAGAGCAACAAATATAGGTACAATAAAAACAAAATGTATGCAAAATCAACTGCCCATATTCTCGCCCATAGGGTCACATATAAAAAACTTATTACAAAATCCAGTCACATTGTTCCCTTGGCACCCTTTATGTATGTTGAAAACCTATAAAATCAAAGGGACTCGAAAGACCAATATTACAGATACTTTTAAGCTAGGTATTCATAACAGAACTCAATTTGGATGTTACCCTTTGTCAATAACAAATTGTTTTAAATTTAGAATAATAATATTTAAAATTGAAACCATAAATAAAATACTGGCCATATTTAATTGTTTCCCGCCTGGATTCCAAACCTCTTGGGAATCCTCCGTCATCAAAAATCAGCCTGATTCTGTCCACTGCTGGACTCTCTCTCCAATTGCCCGCCACTGACCTTGGCATGTTTGGGAAAACTATCGGAATAAAATTAGGCTTACGTTTCTGCATGAAAAGGACTTTTCTAATGACGAAACAATTTTTTTTAAATCGGTTCTGTTTTTCTGAGTATTTATAATGCAAACATTTTAAGCGCATTACTTTCAATACATAATTGGGCCAAATATTGTAACAAAAAGGTTTTAGTTGTTACAAAATCTAATTCTGAAATTCGAAAAAATATATTTAAATCTTTCTGCGAACACCGCTACATTATTTCTACACTTCAAAATTACAGAGTACAATGACCCGTCTAAAAGAAAAAAAACACGCCATATGAAATTCCACTGTATACCTACATATATGGCCATTCAGATTCCTATTCAAAACTACTAACACTGAATAAACCCAAAATCGCGTTGGGTATTGAACTGACTTTTACACAAACGATCCAAAAATTGAGTCCCAGGCTTGAAAAATGTTGGCGAGTGACAGTTAAAAATTGCGCCTCGAGCCACCATCGCTGTTTCCGCAGTACCCAATATCCTGACTTTCAGTTTCACTGTCAACAACATACGCAAAAAAGAATATATCCCTATCTTTCGTGTCTACCTAATATCGAAACGCGTTGTATTCATGATATCTACGCTTTGAGAAGTTTTTTTAATTCATGTCTGTTCAACTCTTCTATTTTTATGTGATTGGGCGTCAAAAGAGCATTTAGATACACCTGACGGTAATCAAATCCACGTCACTCATGGACACCCCAACAGGGAGTTACAAATGCGGTGCCTTTTGGGGATTAGGGTGTCGGGGACTTAGGGATTGGGGAGGTTGTCTCCGGTAGCTACACTCACACGGTGAAATACAACGCTCTGGTTGTTTTACGTTGGGCAGCCGTGGTATTACTCCGATCCAGCAGACCCATTTAGATCTATGCTGAAGTGGAAGCTTAGCTCTCCAATATTAAAGACGGTTCTCATAGATATGGTTTGAAAAAAGAAGCTGTAATAACCATGACTCGTGGTGGCAGTAGAGTAAAATACATGTTTCACTACTCCATCTTCTGTCAAGTTGCCTAAGAGTCAACTAAAGAAAAAGATTTGGAACAACACTCCCTGGTTATTCTCAACCTTCTACCAGCGATCTAAAAACCGCCTGCTTAGAAGGTTATCGCGGGAAAACCTCCCATAGAGGAGGCCAGCAGCCTATTGCCTTTTTTGTCTTTTTTTATGTAATAGGTCGGCAAACGAGCAGACGGATTACCTGATGGTAAGTAATCAGCGCCGCCCATGCACACTCGCAACGGAGGAGTTACGAGTGCGTTACCGACCTTTTAGGGATTAACGATTTGGAGATTTAGGGATTGAGGAGGGATTGGCGGAGGGGAAAGGATTGGGCCTCCGGTAACCTCACTCACACAGCGAAACACAACGCAGTGGTTATTTCACGCCAGTTTTCTGTGAGGCCGTCTTCTTGTCTTAGAATATGTCATATCCGCTGTATCTGATTATAATTGAAAATGTAAGCACTTCTTCTAGTACACGTCGAAATATCATTTTAAATATGAAACGAAAATATTGATAAGTAAAAGAAAATTTGGCTTATAAACGAGCTCATTATCAAATTATAAATGGCTATTTCAATAGCCAAATGTGTAGGTATATATTTACGAACCTGTTTGTGTTTATAACTGTCAAATGATTGTACTGAATTTGATAAATCTGTTCTTCTAATATTTATTATCGTTAGAAAAAGATTTGCAATAAAAATTTACACGTTTATCGAGAATACCAGGAAATAGCACACAGGCGAAGCCGACCTAGTAAAGCCTAATTGTTCCATTTAAGCGTTCAAACTAATTATTCAAAATCAACGTCGTATACAACGACACATTCGTCATATGACGTCACCAAAAACATTACGGTCAACCTTGAATTTTTGTAATTACGTAAAGAAAGTTTCTGATACATATCTTAAGTAATCCAAGTGCTACATGTGGCCGCTAATTACACATACGAGTAATATAAACACATAGAAAATTCGTCCATATGACCCAATTGTTAATCGTGTGGTACCAGCTTGGTAAAAGCCAATTAAATGGACTTTTGGACAAATTCCTTAAAAATCTCTATATATTTTCGATTGCCACAACCTTCTACATTACAGTTGACTGCACGGTTGGTGCAGTGGCTGGGCAACTGGCTGCTGTGCAACGTGTCGCGGGTTCGATTCTCGCACGGAACATCACTCAAACTCAAACTCACTCTGTAAAGAACCAAGAAGGTTTGAGCATTAAACACCACACTTGTTTAAGGCGGATAGACGATTTCAAACTTATTATTAAAAATTATAGGTCCAAACTTCACCGTATCCGAAAAATCATAGAAAGTACAAATTATAACTCTGAAAGTCACACTACTATCTATTTGCCAGGTTTCAAACCTCCGGGCCACCACGACAAAATACATAATACATTACAATTTACATCCGTCCGATTGTTCATATACATGTAAGTTTAATAATGTCGCTAGTTTGATTAGGTAGGCACTCGACAACATAAATTATTCAATACAAATCGCTATGTGCACCTAATTAACTAATTAAGGACAAAAGCCGGGACACAATTAACTGAAACTATGGGTATAAAACATTAATGCGCGTCCGCTCTTTGAGTCCGCTCATATCACGAAGGAACAGTGCAAACTTAAATAGCTCAGACCCAATTACATTGAATTCAAAATTATTTCAAGGTAAGTTTTAGTATTTCTATTGTTATTGTATGATGAAACCTATTCCTGGCCTGTTACAATACGAACACGGTTCGGATAATTGAACGGAGTTCGCTACCTATACAAAAGACACAGTTCCAAGTTTGTTTTTCAGCGGTAGGTCAACTAACGAAACTGCAGATCACCTGGTGTTAGGCAATCTACGCCACTACACTATGGAATACCACAGCGCGTTGCGGGGCGTTACAGTGTTTTAGGGATGTGAGAGTTGAGGATTTGGGTATGGATATGGGGTAGGATTCGGCCTCTAAGTATATCTAACGTTAAATTTTATGCGGAAATCAATGGTGGGTGATTTGCCAAACCAAAGCGTCAAAGATCCGATTTGTAATCAAAGAATGAATAAGTTTTAAGGTAACTCACATTTAGTTCTCTAAAAAATGGAAAAAATATTTTTACATTTAGTTATTATTCCGCAGTATTATTTAGTAAATGTCCCAGTATACTTGGAGCAATATGGCTGAACCGTCTCTTGTGCAAGATGAAGCGTGTTCCATAATCGCGCTTAAAAATTCTCTATGTCATCCATAATAAACTATGTATTATTCCGCATCTGGGCGATGATGAGACAGAATTCTACCAGAAAAAGAAGTTTTTCGGAAGCAAAAATCTTCTAAAGAACTACAAAAGACCAAAACACATTTCGCTTTATGACTGCACGGTTGGTGCGGTGGCTGGGCAACTGGCTGCCGTGCAACGTGTCGCGGGTTCGATTCCCGCACGGAACAACTCATTGTGTGATCCACAAATTGTTGTTCCGGGTCTGGGTGTCATGTGTATGTGAAATTGTATGTTTGTAACCGCACCCACGACACAGGAGAAAATCTTAAAGAGGGGCAAAGTTTTTAAGAAAAAAAAAAGAAAAAAAAAAGCTTTCATAGCATTTTGTATATTTACGACACTCAGTACACTTACATATGCGCAATTCCTTAGCTCCTTACAATTTGCACTAACATACAGCGGACTAGCACTAAAAGTTTTAATAATTTACTGCGAAAACTAAAAGCTGGAAAGGTACTAGGAAATATAAGTCAAAGTTAACCAGAAGTTATAGTTTATGAACAAAATGGTTTTATCTTCTTTGTTGATCTTATAGTCATACATATGAGTGTTGAGTACGAAGTCATACATTCATTTTTTTAGGGATCCCTTTTTCACATATTTTTTTGTCCTAATATACTTTGGCATAACGATTTTGGCATAATTTGTTTTGGCATCATTTTTAGGCATACATTTTATGTTGGCTTAATTTGTTTTAATAATACTTAGTTATATTAGGTCTTGAAATTTTAGGCATGTAGATAGCGAACTATTTTTTCAATACGTTACTTTTTATATATTCAAATTCAATTATTTTATCCAAATGTCAAAAAATACACTTTTCTATGATATTTGTGTGAAACCCCAAAATTATGACTTAATAGTATTTTTGCGTGAAATAGCTCACTTAATTATTACTTGAAAATTTTGCTAAAAAATATCGAAAATTTAGTGTACTGACAGATCAATGAATAAAAATAATAATTATTTTCGAATATTTTATGGAATAGACACATCGAATTCATTTAATTTTGACAGGAAACTGCCCAATTTATTTATAAAAACTTTTTGGTTTTAATTATGCTGAATTACTGTAATTCGTGATTGGAACGCTGTTTTTTGTTTATGGCGTAGGTAATAGTGTCCGCAAAAAAACATTGCATTATTGAAGTATTTGTCAACGCAATATGAAGAAAAATGGGCAAATTATTTTTGTTAAATTGATTTAAAAACAATTATCATTCTGTCAGTTTATTAATATTTTACCATTATTTCAATATCAACATTTTACCTAACCTTTTTAAGCTGAATAAATAGTTCGAAGTTGAACAAACAAATTTTAATAACAAATTTATTGTGTAGGTACAATGAATAAACAATAGAATGAAACTTGAAACTCATAATGAAAAGTTGCTCTTATTCGAGGGTCCTACCTATCCCCTTGGGAAATACGCACCGTAATGTAACGTTAATTAAAATTATAAATATAATAAATAATGCATACTATTTTACGGGGAATAGTCATGATTTGTCACGAATGGGTGATACCACGGCCACAGAGTAAACCGGCGTGAAACAACCTCAGCGTTGTGTTTCGCCGTGTGAGTCAGGTTACCGGAGGCCCTATCCATCTTCTCCTCTCCTAAAGCTCCAAATTAGGCAACGAACTCGAAACTCTTTTGTTGATGCACGTGACCATGGGCGGCGCTGATTGCTTACCATCAGGTAATCAGTCTGCTCACTTTGCCGACCTATGACTTTAAAATAATTATTGAACCAGTAATGCCGTAGCAGCTAGCCCCAATAACCAAAAAACAAACAGCATTACAACATTATTATAGTATAGGCTTGTTTCTGACAGCGGCTTTGCTCGCAGTACCAGGGTCAAAAGAAATTTATGTCTTATTTGACTTAATTTTAATCTCCAAATCTCTAATCCTCAAAAGGCGGTGACGATGGGCGGCGCTGATTGCTCCACCTGCTCGATTGCTGTCCTATCACATAAAAAAACATACTATGTACCGTGGCCCCGGCGTCAGACAGGGCTCTCTAGCACAAGAGAAGGAACGGGAGGTTTTTATACAGTAACAACCGGTTTTCGAAAGGCCGATCAATGTTAAAATCAATTTAATTTAACAGGAGTTTAGTTAATTTTAGCGTTGACAAGCCTTTTAGAAACCGGGTGTAAGAGTCTCACACTTCTTATCCAGAGCAAGAGTAGGCATTAGACTATAAAAAAAATCCAATAATAAAAAAAAACATTTTTAACTGACACGTGGCGCCAAAAGGTTGGCAGCAATTTTTTATTTCAAACGAAAGCGTATTCAATATATTTTTATGAATAAATCATTTGCCGGATTCCAGATTATTGTGCGTTCACGAAGGTTAGAAAAAAATATTGACATAGGTAGGTACAAATAAATGAATGAATACCTATATTTATTTGGAGTTACTCTATACGTTAATGTTTTTCGATAATTGAAATATTCAAAAGCTTTCAACAAATTGATGTTGGAATGTACTTAAAGTATGTTTAGGAACCTTTTTGTTGTTTTCCTAATGTCTTTATTTATACATAGTTTGTTACTTTGTGAATTCTTCTTTATACATCGATTGGATATCTAGATTTAAAACTACAGACACGTTTTATGTGTTTTTTCTTGTTTTTTTTTAATAATATTTACATGTTTTTAACTGATTCAGCATCACTTAATCCTCTCGGGTTTGTGTGTGATACTATACTATTCTATTCGTCTCACACAATAGTAATACATAAACTTAACATTAAACAATTTTATAACATAACCAATGATGTATAAAACTATAGATACGTTGTCCGCGCTCTAAAATGACAACATGAAATGAAGGCAATTGACAACATCGCGCTTAGTTACGCACCAACCTGCCGCGCGACGCTACGTTTGTTTTTAATTTATATCGTGTGTAAACCTGTGCGAAACACAAAGAAAGCATGTCGTCGTGTGTGTTCAGACGATGTATAAATTATACTCCAAAAGTTAAAGACAAAAATGTGTCATTTCATGCGTAAGTTCACCAAACAACCCATTTTTATTTTATTTTTTTCGACGCAGGCGCCCACCATCTTATGGCGGCCGGCGCATGAAGGTATAGTCACGTGCCGTCGGCATAACTGAAGATGTATATTTATCTCCCTCTAGCAAAGGCATTCCACTATACGATGTCATATTTTCTTTCCCTTTCTTTACTCGTAGAAGTAGTTATCTAGTATTTTCGCCGTTTTTAAGCGCCGCGATGTTGGTTCATGACGTGTCTATATATAATACGTCATTGAACATAACAATCAATTTAACACACTGCCGTATACTTTCCAAGTAGTGGGTACCTAGAAAATATTCCGCAGTGTGTACCCAAAATGTACTCGGTAGTGTTCTGTTACAATCATATTTGCGAAGAAATGTGTTCTTAATTTATATATTAGACATGCACTCGTTCTTGTGCCGTAGAAATTTTTTGCAGATATGGTGGTGGTGCAATCTGTATTATAAAAAAACGCTATAAAATCCGTTGCGTGATTCGAAAGATTTAAGCATACCAAGGGATATAGGGACAGAGAAGGCGACTTTGTTTTATACTATGTAGTGATTGTCACAATCTGTCATACGCTAAAAACAATATTAAACATTAGTATTTTTTTTCTTTATAAGGAAAAAAATACGATTATGTGGAACGTGGCTTTTTTTAATCATACTCGTGGCTAGATAATAAATAATATAGGTAAGAAATTTTACTTCTAAATCCACGTAGTGGTGTTGAAAATTTTCATTTCTAATAAAAGGTATATGTCAGAAAGTAACGCTTATCCTCCGGTGGGTTAAACTTCAATATCGAAGTTAACATATTGGTTTTACTTTAGAAAAATATAAATGAAAACCTGTCATGAAAAAGTTCTGAAAATATTACTTATATAGAATTCGTGAAAAATTATATGCAGATAATCGTTTACTTCAATTTAAACTTTTGATTCGAATCACCTGGGTGGCGTAAATTGAATTTTCTGTTTGATAATGTAGGTATCAAAGTCAAAGACAAAGTCGCAGGCAAATTATTTATTTCTTAAAGACCTAAAGCACTTGGACGTCAGTCAAAATAATTAAATAGAAAAAGTTTTAGAAGGTGTCACTCTGTCGGTCAGCGCAGAGAAGTTTAGTATTTTTTTCTTTTACCCAACTAATGAAATTATTTGCTTCAAAGCACTTTGAATACAAGCAAAAACTCTGTTGTGTTCACGTTGGAAAACACTCATATAATTATATGGAAAATCGAGAGACGATCTCCGGCCACCGAAAGCGTGGGTTTGCGGACGGCGAGTAAGAGTAGCTCACCGCGCGACCAGAACAAGACCCAAGCGTACGGTGCGAAGCGATCCACGCGCGCCTCTAAGGGCCAATAGACCACCACTGACGGGGCAGGGCTGATGTTAAGCCAGGGTTGCGGGGTAAGCACAATCAGCTTGTGAAGGAACGGGGGTTTTTAGTCAGTATGAGTCTGACACTTCCTCTCACCTCACCCTGGGTGAGAGAAGTCATTTGATGATTTCCCCTGACAAAAAATACATCTATCTGTAAAATAAAAGAGGAAGAGATAAAATACAATACACTACAGGAAAATTAATAAAACTGGTCATTTCTTAGACTCGCGTCTCTGCCTGTAACATAGCCAAATTGATATCATATTTTATAGGTCTACAGTTATTGCGACTTTGTCTTGTAAAGAAATGGAAAAGTCATACAAACTAAGCCGAATTAAATGGCAATAAAAAACAACGACGATGCATGCACAAAGTGAACCTAAAACAATGGAAAAATACTTTTCCAATAGTATTAGGCGCAGGCCCCACGTTGGGCGCCAACATAAATGAAAGTTAAACAACGAAGGAAATTTACAGGGCTAAATAACTCTAAACAACACATTCTCTAGAAAAAAAACTTGCATAGGTAGCGTGATGCATTGTAATAGTTCACCGCCCTCCCCCTACCCCTCCCACAACTACGGTAGTTGGTAAGAAACTTTCCCAAGAAGATCACAACACAGCTACTTTAGCTTGTGAAGTTATATTGAAAATTTCTACGTGATATTGGCTATTAGAAGAATCATACAACCTACTTATAAGTCTACTTATCTACCGACTTTTTTAACAAGTAGTAATCTATAATATAAAAATGAATCGCAAAATGTGTTGGTAAGCGCATAATTCAAAAATGGCTGGACCAATTTTGCCAAATCCTTTTGTTTTGTATTTATTATTGCCAGGAGAAGGTTCTTATGAAAGAAAATATTAGAAAAGTAGAGGGGAAAATTCGAGAAAAAGGGGACCCTTTCATGATAGTTGAACCCGTGCGAAGCGAGGCGAGGGTGGGCTGCTAGTGCTTATATAAGATAGCATCTGCTAGTGGCTTAGGGCCTATTTCTCTTCGTAAAACTACCTATTGTTAAAGTTTTGGTGTCAAAGTCATGTTTTTGAAATAAACTTACTCTATTTGCAATCTAACGTAACAAAAAAATGTAATTTACATTATATACGATCAAGCACAGGATTATTAATATTTTTTTTTAAATCTCTAATATTGCTTCAAAATATTCATTTATATACTTTAAGAATTATTAATGTAATGTTTAAAATAGCGAGTTTGTATCCAACCTCTTTGACTTGAATTCTTTAGAATTTTTCAAGTCCTTTACTTGTTACTCCCGTACGTTATTTGAAGAATTCATATGAAATAGTATAGATAATAATATGATGCAGGAGTAAACGAAAATATTTCTAGTAACATACTTCTCTTCAACAATCTTGTTCTTTAGTTTTTATTATATTTCGATCAATAGTAATACTTAATGCTTACAAGACGCCAGAAGATGTTAGCTATAGCTAGGCTATCATAGACTAGATATCCCACCAAACTCAAAAGCATTATACCATTCCACGATTCGGCAAGCATGGTGGAGCCCTGTTTGGGCATAAATGGGCGAGTTCGACTGGAATGAGTAATAAACTCAACAAAAACCGGCGTAAAACAACATATGTGTTGTGTTTTACTCGAGAAAAGACATAGGATAGTTTTGTAACCAAAAAATTGGAGGAAGACACTATTCTACGCGAGCAAAGTCGCGGGCAATAGCTAATTTCCCATAAAATCATGGCAGTGAATGTTTTTATTTTGCCTCAATTTTTAGGAAGCGTTCTTTTCCGAAATTACTGATTTCCAATTTACGTGGTCTGATAGAAGACTGCTGAAATAAAAAAATAAGCTCCGTTCTATTTGCCTTATAAGGTTCTTTAACCTGCTTGCTTTCAAGTCCCAATTTTAGCTTCTGGAATTTTATTGGTTTCGGCCCCATTTTTAGGCTTTCTATATTGACCTTACCTGAATAAGTAACCGACTGACGAAGTTTCTTGTTTACTTGAACTAAATCTCGGATGTTGTAGGTTTGGTATTTTTGTTTATAGATTTAGGTTAAGAGTCATAAGTCCGTAAACCGAGGGTAACTTAGTTTGGCGACCTTAAAAGAAGGCTTTGCCAACCAAACAACGGTTTAAGAGGATATATTTTTTGTTAGGGGAAAATCATCAAATGACTTCTCCCGCCCACGGTGAGGCGAAAGGATGTGTCAGACTCCTACTGAATCAAAAACCCTCCGTTCCTTCTCCTGCTCTATGCCGAGGTCGCGGTGCCTCACTGTGCTTACCCCGCAACCCCGGCTGAACATCAGCCCTATAGGACTCCGTCTGTGGTGGTCTATTTAATTGGCTCTTCGAGGCACGCGTGAAACGCTCGCAAAACGCCATACGCTGAAAAGAAGATAAAATATTGTCTTCTTATAGTGTTCGCAAAATCTTTTTCAGAAGATATTCACTGTTTTTTTTTTTTTGTTTCATGCCAAGTTCATTACATATAATTGTTATCGCTTTAGAAATGAAAAAAATTCAAAGATTTCTGAAGGTCATTCATATGTCACGTGATCATCATATTGTTATTAATTCTCATGCATCTGTTTTGTGTCATAAGCGATAACGATTATCTATACTTAGAAACGGGGTTAAAATTAGTGTTTCCGATTATACCAAAATTCTTAATAACAGATACAGAATAAAGCAATCAACCGATACCGCATCTCAACCTCGCCAGGTCTAAAAACCAGTTCTGGTTATAGTTAAAAATATTCTAAGGCTATGAAACAATATTATTGTGTCGACGCACATAGTAACGGCCACAGATAGCGTAACAATTCCTACATCGCGCAAGTAAAGTTTGCGCGCTAATAAACGCATCCCAATGTACGAACAGCTGTACGTTGGGATTTGCCATATAATGCGTTTATTAGCGTCTCGTCTGGTCCGAGGATCCTCCATTTCTATGGAGGATGAGAAACTTTAACGCCCTGTTCTCTCATCCCTTCAAATTATTATATAATTTTCAACGACTCAAAAGATCACACTAATCGCATGATTGGTGTAAAACTGAAAACCGACTAGCGGAGTATTAAACATACGATACTTTACACTTGTACATCGCTGGCAAAACGGGTGCATTCATTCATAACATTCTCATATAAAGGAATTAACTTAGTAATTTAACAAAGAATTGAATTGTGGAACTCATTGAAAAAGAGTAGGTAACCATAGAGTTTCTTGCTCGTTCTTCTCAATAAGAATCTACACTTCGAATCGAGCTGATAGCTTCCCTAGAGGACAGAGTGACGATTTTTAGTATGTTGCACGGTGCTTTTAATGGTTTAATAAAAAAATGGTTTGACTCGACTTATTAGTTACTAACTTACTAGCTTATGTCGCGCAGTTTCACCCGCTGCTCGACCCCTGTAATAATAAATCATAGGGTGAAGTTTGTTTTATACTCTATAGCACTCAGGAATATTGTAGCTATCTATCAGTGAAAGAATTTTGGAAATCCGACAAGCCGTTCCAAAGATTGCCTATACATACAAACTTACTTACACTTTAAATTTTACTTCTTCCTAACACTGGTATAGATATTGAGTGACTTTGAACTACGTCCATCTTATTATCAACAAAAGCCTTTTCCACAGTTTTGTTTTTAATATCTATTTATACCGTCATACCACGTACAATATGAAATAACAATTCCTGCATGTCACATAAAACAAAACACATTATAATTATAATTATATTATTATTATTAACACGTACGTTATGAGATATCAGATTCCTCTCACAATACAATCTGTGTCTTATTACGCATGGTAAAACAATTTAATGTTATATTTCGCTTTTGTTATTATAAATATTATGTTTTAAGTATCTGCAATGTTATGTGAGAACGATGTTTATGTCAGTGGCATACCTATTTCATGTTTATTTTTGCAATAGACCGGCAAACGAGCAGACGGATTACCTGATGGTAAGTAATCAGCGCCGCCCATGGACACCAGCAACGGAGGAGTTACGAGTGCGTTGCCGACCTCTTAGGGATTAGTGTGTTGGAGATTTAGGGATTGGGGAGGGATCGGGGGAGGGGAAGGATTGGGCCTCCGGTAACCTCACTCACACGGCGAAACACAATGCTGTGGTTGTTTCACACAGGTTTTCTGTGAGGATTATTATCTGTTTGATTGTTTATTTATAACTAGCTTTAGCCCGAGGCTATGCCAGCATGGTATGTTGATAAAAAGTAGCCTATGTCCTATTCCGGATTGTAAACTAGGCCTGTGCCAAATTTCATCCAGATCCGTTCAGCCGTTTTGGCGTAATTGAGTGATAAACATCCAAACATCGTAACTTTCGCATTTATAATATTAGTAAGATGACTTTTGATATCTATAACAGCTTCTTAAAACTACTATGTTGGCATTGGTGGATCACGTGATGGTAAAAATCAGCGCCGCCCGTGGACACCCGAAACACCAGAGGAGATAAGAGTTGCGTCGCCGACCTTTTGGGATTAGGGTTTTAGAGATTACATTAGTATATATATATATATATATACATTAAAATACTAATGAAAAAATATTTTTTTTGTTCTCTTATAGAAAAAAGTTCTCTATTCTCTCTCTCTAAAAAATGACAGTAATGGAACTATTAATTCTGATATTGTGCCTTAAACGATGTTACATAGGTAAAAAGCTTTTGTTGTATAGTCTGCCCACCTAATCAGGGGTCTTTATGTATATTTCTTTTGCATCTAAAATACTACCAAATTTTAAAAGTATCGTTTTTAAACCAAATTAGAAATGAAAAGCGTCCCAAAATTCCTGCAGTTCACTGTCACTAGGTTTTTCGTCTCCAAAAAGCCGTGTCAACATAGCCACGGCTAAATAGCAATGCTTTGACCGAAAAATAGGGCGTTCAGTTCATTTTCAATCATATAGAAATAATTTAATTAGCGCAGTATATATAGGTATACTCCAGCACAACACTGACTGTACGGTTGGCGCGGTGGTTAGGCAACTGGCTGCCGCGCAACATGCCGCGAGTTCGATTCTCGCACGGAACGACACTTTGTAGGATCCATAGATTGTTGTTCCGGGTCTGGGTGTGATGTGTATGAGATATTGTGGAAACGCACCCACGACACAGAAGAAAGTCAAAAGTCCTACTGTGAAGAAACATTAAAGAAAAAGAAAAAAAACTGTTTTTTTTTTCTTAAAAGGCATCGCGTCTGTGATTACTCTGGTGATCTGCCTGCTTCGTCTCTTAGACCATGAAAAAATCAAATGATGATATGTGATGGATGCACAATCGACTCAATGGTTGGGCTTCTGTGTAAAATGTGTCGGCTTTTATTCCGGCACAGAATATGTGACTAACAAGTTTTTCCGGGTGCATAGCGAATTATATATTAGAGTATGCACCCACGACCTAGGACAAAATACTAATGACAAGCCTCCTCCACCGAACCTATAAAGAAAAAAAAACAGCATCAGCATTAACCGTGCTATTCAAAAACCTTTATATGCTAACGATAGAACCGAGGAGCAGGGTTAATCTGAATTATTTAACATAAATACACAACCTTGTTGACTACAGTTTGCAAACTAAACTTCATTTAAATCTATCGCCATACAAAACTTGGACAATACGTCAAAACCTCCAACATCCCACCAAACTTCAAGATGGCGGACTAGTTTGACAGTTCTAATGCTTTTCTATCCTTTTCACTAGTGGTGTGTTAGAACAAGATGCAACCAAATGCAGATAGGTTTATTTCAGTCTAGTGGAACCTTTATAGATAATGGCCGTTTGATTCTATATTTAAAATTATGTTTTTTTTTATTTCGTAATCCTGAAATTCACGTTTATGCCCTGTAAATATATCTCTTTATCGTTGTAAATGGGATTATTTCATTACTAAGTCGGGCGAAAGATTTCTGTGTGCTGTTCATGGACACAAGCATCACCAACGAACTTGCAAGTGATGCAAAGAACGGCCGTTTAGAGTCTTTTGGGGATTAGGGATTTGAGGATTGGGTTATGGTTATGGGGCAAGGAAGCTTCGCCCTAGAATATCCTCAGTAAAATATTGAAACACTTCGTATTATTTCACGCCGATTTGAGGCCTTGTTATCACTCCAGCCGGGCCCGTTTAATTCTGCCAAAGTGTACAATAATATTGTATATTATACATCTCCTATACTCAGTTCGTTACAAAATGATCATTAATAAAACAGAGATACTTACAATTTTACCACTGTATAGTTTTTGATAGGAGCCTTATACACACACTTGTTATAAATTAAAATTAAAAGTGTGATTAATGGCCTTTGTCCATCGATTTTCACTTTTATTATAGATTGCCAATGTTTGCCTTTGGGTAGTTGACTAAGTAAACTAAGTTGACTAGTTCAACAAAGTTGACCGAGTCAATTTGTAGACAGATATTAATAATAATTTATTTCGGACTTGACTTAAAACAAAATTCTTCTATTTTTAAATACACTAAAATATTTAAAAAAATCATAGGTACTCTTATTAAATCGATTTAACGATACCTATTATTTAATTATATTAATAATCGTATTTTTCTATTTAAATTTCATGAAAGTATAGTATAATAAATATTTGAAATAAATACCACACTCATTATAGAATTTCTTGCGTAATTTTCGATTCGAATCTACACATTGGAACGAGCACCTAGCTTCACTGACAAACAGATTTGGACTGATGACTAATGGTAAGCAATCAGCGCCGCCTATAGACACCCGCAACGGAGGAGTTACGAGTGCGTTGCCGACCTTTTAGGGATAAGAGATTTGGAGATTTAGGGATTGAGAATGGATTGGGGAAGTATTGGACCTCCGGTAACCACACTTACACGGCGAAACACAACGCTGTGGTTGTTTCACTCCGGTCAAGCTGACTCATTCGTGCCGAAGCATGGCTCTCCCACACATAAATATCTGACTTTTACTGACTAAAAACCACCCGAGCCCTTCATCCACTCCGAGCCGGGGTTGCTGTATATTATAGCTCTTTACTTACATTCCCCGGCAAGATATTGTACATAGTATAAGTTTTCTCTGGCCCTTTATCCCTATGTATGCTTGAATGGTTGAAACTACGGAACAGGTTCTATTGTTGCTATGGTTACTCTATGTTCAAGATATTTCCTTTAATTTTATTGTAAACAAAGATTGTACACCCCACCAGTATGTCACAGTGAAACTTGTATACCTAAATGATATTTTTAAAATCTAAACTTACACCTCTGACAAACAATAAATCCGTTTGAATTTTAATTTCAACAGATTTTGGTGCGGATTTATAGGTATAGCGACTGAAGAGGAAAGTTTATATGTAAATTAACATTCATTTAATTGTGAAGAAATTTAGTGTCAGCACTACACCCTTGAGAATTCCGAGCGGGTCGAAAATGAATCGCAAAATATGTTTGTACGCCCATTACTTAAAAACGCCTGGACCAATTTTGCCAATTCTTTTCTTGTTGAGTTTGTCATTGTCAGAAGAAGGTCTCTTATCTGAGATCGTGGTAGCCCGGAGGTTAGGGCGCCTGTTTCTCATGCATGAGGGTGCGGATTCGAAACCTGGCAAGTACCAATGTGACTTTTTCAGAGTTATATATGTACTTTCTATGGCTATTTAGACACCACTGATATACGGTGAAGGAAAACATCGTGAGGAAACCTGGACTTAAATTTCTAATTGTAAGTTTGAAATCGCCAATCCATCTTGAGAAAGCGAGGCGATTAATGCTCTAAACCTTCTCCGTGTGGGAAGAGCTTTGCGCAGCAGCGGGCACTTATAGGCTGATGATGATGATGTGAAGGTTCTTATAAAAGATAATTTTAGAAAACTAGAGAGAATATCGGGAAATTGCAACCGGTGAGATACCCGTGCGAATCTGGAGCGCATCGCTAGTATCTATTATTTAATTACGAAATGATTAGAGATTAACCTCTACAGCTGTGGTTTGTGGTTAGTTGGCAATGACAGATTGTCATGTCAGAACACATGAGATGCATATAATTATCTCGTTACTTGACACTTTCATTATGGTTTGACCTCTAAATATTCTGTTTGAGGTTACTGAGTTATATAGTATAGTCTTGGGGTGATCTAATAAAATAAAATATCTTTGTTAATGGATTTTTTTTATTCCTTTGACATTATTATCAGCAGCCTATATGTTTTAACATTGGTAAGGTTTGAATGAAAAAAATAAAGGCTTCACGATGTTTTTCTTCGCCATATATATGTCGTGTCTAAAAAATCATAGAAAGTATATTAAATTCGGTTATATGAGGTTCACAACCCACACCCTCATGCAAGCAAAACTAGCAACTTGATTTCTGGGCTTTATGGAGTTTTTTGCTCGTTCATCTCCATTCGATTCTATAATTTGAAACAAGCACCTAGCTTCACTGACAAACAAACAAACGGACTACTATTCGATTTTGGTTACTACGTTTCAAAAGTACCTATTTATTGGAATAAATAAATTTTGACTTTGACTTTGACTGCACGGATGGAATGTAGGACAAAACCAGGAACGTTAATGGTTAAAATTCTGCATAACATAACTTCAATAAAAAAAAAAATGTTATAGCAATGTTCCATGACTCTGCAATAGAGTTTGCTATCGAAAAGTAAATCATAAAAATATGGTTTATTAGGTCGAGCAATTTCGACGTTCACAGAAATCTATTTATTTAAATCGTTTTGAATAAAATTTGAGACCAATTTGAATACGTATGTATGTATGTATTACAAAAATGAATAGTAAAATATACTATGAATACATATTTTGATACTTCCATGAAATTATTTTGCTAAATTTCAAACGTACCAATTTCAATTCGCCTAATGTTTTTTGTCATTCATTAAATAAATCTGCATCATATGACTTCGGATTGTGTGTGTATGTGAAACTCATTGAAAATGAGTAGCCGCAGAGCTTATTGTTTGTTCGTCTCTATAAAAAAATTACACTTTGTAACGCACAAATGATATCGGCAGATTAAAAACCGACAGAGTGACTACATTTTTTAATTTGAAATATCTTGTGATGATGGTAGAAAGAATAAGTGCCTCAATTAAGTTAAATTGTTGACAATCTATCGTGATAGCCCAGATGTTAAAAATGTACTTCTTAGTCGAAAAAATCTATGTAGGTATCTGTACTTACTAGTTTTATAAAGAGGTTAAATTTATAAGATTTTGTACAGGGTAACGCTGGTCGGATTTACAAAATTATTTTACTAATAGATCTAAAATATTCCGGGGTTATATAGACTATAAAACATCACGTTATGATTAGGAGCTAAGTCAGTAGCTAATCTTTAATATAGTGGTTCATCATCATCAGCCCATAAGTGCCCACTGCTGAGCAAAGGCATCTTCTCACGCGGAGAAGGTCTGAGCATTAATCACCACGCTTGCTCAATGCGGGTTGGCGATTACAAACTTATAATTAGAAATTATAAGTCTAGGTTTCCTCACGATGTTTACCTTCACCGTATGTCAGTTGTGTCTAAAATAATATAATCATAGAAAGTACATATAACTCGGAAAAAGTCACATTGGAACCTGCCTGGTTTCGAACCCACACGCTCATGCATGAGAAGCGGGCTCCTTAACCTCCGGGCCACCACGACAGTGGTTCTAGTAGAATCAAATAAAGTTGTGTGAAGTCCTTACAAATCCAGTATTCAATGCATCGATACAGTCAATATTGTAACTGTATGCAGTTATTGACGCGATTATTCTGCAAGCAAGGATTGCGGTTGTATGCATTGGCCGACGAACGGCTCACAACTCAGGCTGTGTGGTAGCTCAGAGGTGCATAAAAATTATGTAACTGGTTGCAGGAAATTATATTGTTGTTTGAGACTGAATTGTGTTTATGTGGATTGTGTATTTTGCTTCTTATTGGGGTTATGAAGATTAAAAAGGATACTGTGTTTGTTTTTTCGTGTTGATAGTAATATCGACCTATTATTTAAGTCCCAAAATCGCCATAATCATATGATTTTGGGTGTGATGTGTACGTGGAATTGTATGTTTGTAAACGCACCCACGACACCGGAGAAAATCCTAGTGTGGGGCAACGTTTTTTTTAAAAACTTAAAAAAATAATAAAGAAAGTCTCTTTTTACTGGCTCTTCTTTGTTTTTTTTTTTATTAAATAACCTATTTCAGGATGTAATAACTTTTATAATCATCTTGCGCCAAGTAACGAAATGTTATATGATAGAATTTTATTTCTGTTTTTTTAAACACGAGGGTAGGTGAACTAACGTTTGTATTAAAAAAAACAGCATACTGACATCGCCGCGTCCGCGCACGCTGCTCATGAGCCACCTCTCTGTAGTTCGAAACTACTAGAGCTTTTCTCAATTTATACACGTGAGTAACCCGCGAGTTTTAGTTAATTTATTATGTCTCACGATAGTTATTATAAAAACACAAACGTTAGGTATAAAAATTGACTATTAAAAATTCATAAATAAACGTCGATAAACAATGTATAAATTGCTTTGAAATTTTGTAAAGTTGTGAGGCAAGTTCCCATCTATATCCTGTTCCATTTCTCAAGTTTTCCGGGTACAGGTGCGCTGTTGGTAAGCTCGCTTCATCCCCCGAGGATTACACTTTGCAATAAACGTGTCGATTCTCTAATACATTTTTGATCTCCATTCAAGTCTTACAGGAGATCAGAGGCGTTGGAAATGCAAATGCAAGTTCAACGAGGGAGGGAACTCTATTTCTTGTTAAGATGTATTTACTTGGTGTTATGTGTATTTGATGTTAGCGATCGTCTTTTACTTTTTCTGGCTTGTAGTTCTAGTAACTGTTTAAAACTTAAACTGCCTTGGTATCTTTTATAAAATAGTCTCTTGTATTGTATAAGTACCTGTTTGACTGCACGGTTGGTGCGGTGGCTGGGCAACTGGCTGCCGTGCAACGTGTCGCGGGTTCGATTCCCGCACGGAACAACTCTTTGTGTATTCCACAAATTATTGTTCCGGGTCTAGGTGTCATGTGTATGTGAAATTGAATGTTTGTAACTGCACCCACGACACAGGAGAAAATCCTAATCCAACGTTTTTTTTTTTTAAAAAAAAAGAAATTAAGGAGTTCTTAAATAAAATAAAAACCAAGTTAGTCCGTAGGTACTACAATAATTTTAAAATCGAATTATCGAATAACTTACAAAATAATCGACTTAAAAAACTAAAAACCAGAAAGGAAAATATCAAGCCTAAGCTAAGCTAACTTCTTAATTAAGCAAATTAAAATCAATTCAAGACATAATTTTCCGGAACAATCTCTTTTGTAATTCAGCTGCAACTAAGTGGATAGGGAATTTGTTAATTCCTAGACTGAAAATTATAAGCTCATAGCTTTACGTAAAACATCTTGAATTAAATAACAATTAAAGCCTTCTGCAACGATAGTTTGTTACTTAAGCACTTATTAGTTGTAACCCTTTGCTTTGTTTGTGTGAATTAAGCCTCCTCCATATTCCCAAAATTATATGCCATAAGATATATAAAATAAAGTAGATTTCTCTATATGTATATCTATATCCCTATGTATGTTTAAATCTTTAAAACTGCGCAAAGGATTTTGATAAAGTAATCAAAGAGGAAGTTTGAAATACATAATAACATCTATTAAATAGTGAAATTTTATTAGCATAGCACCTGTTCGGAGACGGGATATGTCGCTAGTATTTAATAAAATAAAAAATAATAAAGAAGAAAAAGTGAGAAAAAAATATACAAAGAAAGTAAAAAAACTACGTCGAAAACATACTTATATTTGTTAGAAAAAGACGCTACAAGAAGTACAAATGTGTTTCTATCTATAATGAATTTATGAAACCAATATGCTTTTCGCACGACACGCAAGTGAGTTTCCGCCTCTACACATAACTAGGTACTCATTCCAAGATGAACGAGCCAGAAGCTCCATTCCATGGAAAAGAAAGAAACTCCATTTACAATGTGTACTGAACCAATCTTTATTTAAGTACCTGCATACCGAATAACTATGCAGACTCCTATATTATCTTCAGCAACTCAAATAGAGACACTGAATGCAAATAACCTCACATTTTAAGCCAAGCGAGCGTCATACACGAATTCACTCAGCAAAATCCGTTACTGTCTTCACCTACATTAGGTATTAATACAGAGACGAATTAATCCAGCGATGGGTTCCTACTGAATAATTTTAAAGGGCCCTCGATTTCCGCAATTTTTTTAAAGGGGAACATCATCCAATCTATTCTCATGTCTTAAACTAATTAGGCACCACATTCCTGTATCCTGTTCCGATCTTGACCGCGGCACATCGCTGCATTTGAACCCATATCTTCGACTGTCATAATCAAAGAATATACTTGAATAAAGGCGTGGCCTGGATGTGGATTAATCTTCAAGATTAATTTTATTCTGAGGTCGCTTTTATGAAATTAGTCGTTCCAGTACAGAAAAGACTATTTTTTTTTTGTCACCACTTCTCCCGCCCAGGCTAAGGCGAAGAGAGAGTGTGACAGAATCATACTGAATAAACCCCTCCTCCCGCTTCTTCTCCTGCTTTATTAGACCGAGGCCTCAGCGCCACATTGCGCTTACCCCGCAATCCCGGCTAAACATCAGCCCTTTACGGCCCCGGTGGTCTATTGGCGAAAACAAAAGACTATAAGGTGGATTTTAGCTTAGCACGAAGCACCCCTTTTCCAAGAAGCCCGTATTACTCTTGCTACGTGCGAACACTCTGTGTGAAGACATACTGATCTACACTTAATAGTATTGTCACTAAAGCGAGCACTAGAGTGTAACACGAACCGGCAATCAATTGCACGCTGTAATACAACCGGTTGCTGCCACAGCGAGGCTGGTAAACTATGGTAAATAGACCACGGAGTATGTAATAAATAGAAGCGAAGAATAAAAGACTTTATTAATAGTAACATAGAGTAAGATTTTCATTTACATTTTTAAAAGTGTCAAATTACCTAGCATTTTTTTCTGTTGGTATTAGGTATTATTTGTCAGCTTATGTACTTTGATTTTTGCAACTATATCTGTGCTAACATGTACCTACTTAATTTATTGGAAAAAATATGCAAAACTGTCAATTTCAGTCTCATAATAGTGTTGTTTATTAGCCTAGCTAAATATAATCCAACATACCATAGATGCACTTAGTTTTGTAAGCATATTGTTAATCTAGTAATCTATAAAAACGTAAAGTTTGTGTGTAGGGGGGGAGTCTTCGGAACCGCTGGTCGGATTGCCAAAATTATTTCACTGATAGATAGCTAGAATGTTCCTGAGTGCTATAAGCTATATATGAAACATCACGCTTCGCTTACATGGAGCTGAGCAGCGTGAAACCACGCGAGAGCAGCTAGTATAAAAAACGTCTTAGACAGAGCAACACGTCTATCATTCAGACACGAATAGCTCTTTACAATACAAGTAAATTGTAAAACATTCAATCATTTAAGTTATAAACTTCTTAAAAAAACTACATAAAATAATATTCATTATAAACAAATGAAGACTCTGTTTACAATGATACTCTGTGGCACACCAGTGTTCTCTAGCTAATCACGTTATTGTGCACTGGGCCACAAAAGCTCATTTTAATTAGAAACGACTAAATTAGTAAATTTGTATTTTAATACCACAGCTGCAAGATTCAAATCACCAGTTAATGTATTTATGATGCTACAGATGTGCGAATTCGCGAACCAAAACACGAAAATGATGTTAAGAAAATTACATTATTGTTAGTGATTGTATACTTGTTTTTGGTGTGAGCAATGTGTATGATATTCTTGTAAAAGTATATTTTTATATAAAATATTTCCTTTTTTTATTTTCAGAGTTGAAGCGGGTGATTTTTGAAGAACGTATACCTATTTCAAACTTCTTGATTAACAGTAAGTACCTACATAATTATATAGATAAGCATGTACCTATTATGTTCTAATTTTAAATTTGAAATCGTCAGTCCACCTCGAGCAAGATTGGAGATTAATTTTCATTTTTTTATGGTATAGGTCGGCAAACGAGCAGACTGATAACCTGATGGTAAGCAATCAGCGCCGCCCATGGACACCCGCAACGGAGGAGTTACGAGTGCGTTGCCGACCTTTTAGGAATTAGGGATTTGGAGATTTAGGGATTGAGGAGGGATTGGGGGAGGGGAAGGATTGGGCCTCCGGTAACCTCACTCACATGGCGAAACACAACGCTCATTCCTTCTCCGATTGAGGAAAGGCTTATACTCAGTAGTGAGATGATGATATCTGTCAACAGATTTTAGACTTTATTTCGAAGAGACAAAGATTGAAATAGGTCTTGTACATAAAACATCTATACTAATATTATAAATGCGAAAGTAACTCTGTCTATCTATCTTTTCTTCACGTCTAAACTACTGAACCGATATCTGTGAAATTTGGTACAGACATAGTTTGGAACTCGAGAAAGGACATAGGATAGGTTTTATAAAAATCTGCAGGAAGCATTATTCCACGCGAACGGAGTCGCTGGCAAAAGCTAGTATTAAATATACTACAATAAAATATATACCTAGTTGTCGATACCTTCCTAGCTTCTATATAGTTCATTATTTTGTTCAGAGAAAATTATAAGGACAATTCCATATTTCGCTGAAGTTCCTATATTTTAAACTTCATAAGAAATATCGGCTCCTTTTTATGGAATACTGGAAAATAATTTTCTACGTTTCCTCCCGGTGTAATGCCGGCAAAAAGTTTGTTATTTAATAATCACTTTCGTAGAACAAGTACCTACGAAGTTTTGCTAACTTTGTTCTACAGGTATATACAAGTACAGTGACACTCAAAAATATATGTGCTCATAAATATCTATGCTAATATTATAAAGATGTAAAATGTGTAAGTTTGTATGTAGGGGGTAATCTTAGGAACCGCTGGTCGGATTGCCAAAATTCTTTCACTGATAGGTAGCTACAATGTTCCTGAGGGCTGTAGTCTATAAAACATCACGCTGTGATTAAATGTTGCCGAGCAGCGGGTGAAACCGCGCGAGAGTAGCTAGTATAATATAAGATAGTATATATTATACTAGCTAGAGGTCAAAATGTATAGAAAATTTTCTCGTTCATTATTAAAATTTTATCGTAATTTTTCTAATCTTTGTTAAATGAAAACAATGGGAAAATTATCTATTAATTCGTATTGTAATAAAACTTTTATATCATTTTCTTTATTCTCAGCGATTCCCTGGTTTTAATTATTTGAGTTGCTCATCTTATTATTGGATTTTCAACTTTTAAGTTGTTCAAATAATAGGTATATCATACTAGCGACCTGTCCCGGCTTCGCACGGGTGCAATGCAGAATTTGATACAAAATTTCGCCACTTTCACATGTGTGTTATTATGTATATCCTCCCTCCTATAGTGTCTATAGAGATCCTGCCTTACACTGCCATACCTTCCTCTTCAATAACTATACCTATTAAAAAAACGCATCAACTATTGTTTCGTAGTTTTAAAGATGTAAGCCTACATAGAGATATATGTATAGACAGAGAATGACTTTGTTTTATACAAAACTAGCGCTCGCCATCGGCTCCGCCCGCGTTTATATCAATTTCCAATATTTTATCTTTTTTCTCTACATACAAACCTTGTCTGGACTTTCACGAATAATTCAAGACCAAAATCGGTAAAGGCATTGTTAAGTTACCTATAACATTACATCGAAAAATGTCATTGATTTTTATACTTAGATACGTAGTATTCCTTTGTCCAAAGGAATTTTTCAAAAACTGCAGTATACCCACAAGTATCCAGACAACAGCAGGAATATGCACAGTAGCTAGCTCATCGTCCAACCATGTAGTATATTTTGTATGGTACCTATTGTATAGGGCGGCACACGAGCAATCACGGCATCACGTGACTTTACGGAATCGATACCGCCCTTAGGGCCGGGCACGCTACCATAGCAGCGGTAAGACCCCTCTTTGAGGAGTGGCTTGAGAGACGCCACGGCGTCCTCACCTTCCGTCTGACGCAGGTGCTTACCGGGCACGGCAGCTTCGGTAGGTTCCTGTTTCGGATTCAGCGGGAGGACACGCCCGAGTGTCGTCATTGTGGGGACCACCTAGAGGATACGGTGGAGCATACGGTAGCGGTATGCCCTGCCTGGGCTGAGCACCGCCGTATCCTCAGGGAAGTGATCGGCGGCGGCGACCTCTCGCGCCCGGCCTTAGTCGAGGCCATGGTGCGGAGTGAGAGGAACTGGGACGCCGTCTCCTCCTTTTGTGAAGCAGTCATGCTCGCAAAGAGAGAGGCGGCCCGCGTGAGGGAGCTATCCTCCTCCTCACGCCCCAGCAGCCGCAACTGGCGACACTACGGGCGTCGGGGATCGAGGGACGATCTCCGGCCACCGTAAGTACGGGCCTGCGGTCGGCGAGTAAGGACAGCTCGCCGCCCGACCAGAACCAGGCCCGAGCGTACGGCGCGTAGCGTTCCGCGCGCGCCTCAAAGAGCCAATAGACCACCACAGACGGGGCCCTAAAGGGCTGATGTTCAGCCGGGGTTGCGGGGTAAGCGCAATGAGGTACCGCGACCTCGGCACAGAGCAGGAGAAGGAACAGGGGGGTTTTTAGTCAGTAAGAGTCTGACACTCCCTCCTGCCCGGCCCTGGGCGGGAGAAGTCATTTGATGATTTTCCCCTCACAAAAAAAAAACAAAAAAAAAAAAAAGACATCATAGAACACTATAGAAATTACAAGTGCATTACCAACCTTTTGGAAGTTAAGGATTTGATGACCAAATGGTGACAAAACACAATGCTGTGGTTGTATCACACCGGTTTTCTGTGATGCCGTGATATCACTCCGGTAGAGCCGTCTCGTTTGTACCGAAGCACTTAAAAAATCATATAAAATCCGACTACATACATACAATCATCAGCCTATAAGTGCCTGTTTCTAAGCAAAAGCTTCTTTAACGGTGAAGGTTTCAGCATTAATCACCACGCTTGCTCAAAGCTGATTGGTTATTTCAAACTTATGATTTAAATTGTAAGTCCAGGTTTCCTAACAACGCTTTCCTCATAAGTCAGTGGTGTCAAAATCTAAACAAACAGTATAATCAAGTAGGTACTTATATTAAATTACACGGAATTAAGTAGGTACCTATTTATTATTAGTCACGCTGAAGCTTTCACGTGTCACGCTATTGATTAAACACTCGGAGGCATCAATGTCACTTCATTAACGAAGGCAAATTACAATGTATTTGTAACATCAGGAAATTCCCGGCTCTTTTACCTTAAAACATAATTTAACAAACAAATCATGAAGAATGGTGTAGATAAGTGGTAATGCCTGAAATTGTCGAAAAGATCTATTTAGGTAACATAAGTATAATTTATTTCGAATATTTTGATGATAATTATTTACCATTCTAATTGCAAGGTTTGCTACAGTGAGAATTAATGTTTAATTTTGTCTATATTTTACAGTTATTGAATGAAAAATCAATGAATATACTTGTAGTTGATTCCGCTAAAGTAATTTCTGATTAGCATGTAGGTATAAAAGACTGGATTTCTGACATTTGAATTTGTAATAAGATCTTAGGGAAAAATTTGGCTTTTTCAAATGATGATATACATAGAATAATTAGCATTAAAAACACAAGTCTATGTAGATGATTTGATATTTTCCTAACTGTCTACTTATGGAAAGAATTCCTATACATCGCAGTTTCTTTTAAATCCCGAGAAAATACTTTTAAGTTCAGTGAATTAAGTAATTTAATGTCAGATCAAGTGAATCTGCTGATGATAGTTTTTTTTTTAATTTTAAACTAGCGTTTTAATGATATCTTTAAAAAATCACAAACAAAGTTAGGTATCAAAGACAAGGTAGAGGTGTTTTTTTTTGTGAGGGGAAAATCATCAAATGAATTCTCCCGCCCAGGGCCGGGCAGGAGGGAGTGTCAGACTCTTACTGACTAAAAACGCCCCTGTTCCTTCTCCTGCTCCGTGCCGAGGTCGCGGTACCTCATTGCGCTTACCCCGCAACCCCGGCCTTACCCCGCAACCCCGGCAAGGTAGAGGTGTAGACCATAAATATAATAATAATTGGGTACGTAATTTAAATGTAAATAAATTCGTGCATTCATTACAAAATATACCTAATATTAGTATTTTTCTAGCAAAATTTTAAGAAATAAGTAGTTACATGTTATGAAAATACTTAAAGTCACAAAAAGTAATACCGTTTAAATTTCTCAGAAAACTGTCGATTTAGATAATTTGAAACCCAATTGTTAATTGCTTCGTTGAATTTGAAGACCTCCTTGGTCAACTAAACTAAAAATAAAAGTGCTTCGGCCTTGAAATCTTGCTTTTATATTTATGGTCATTATTTTTTATATGTGTAAATGTTTTCTTACGTATAAATGAAAAGTTAGTGGCAAGTGAGTTTTTACTTATACTAAGATAAAACTGATGATTTGAGAAACAATTACTAAGGTCGGAACTGGTTTAAGTAAGTAACCCAGTTCTTATCTTAGTAATTGTTTTTGGAACAAAATCGATTCTAAGGAATAATTTGATAATGTGCTGAAATCTATGAAAAAAATTAAGGTCATAAGTTAATTTTTGATAATATTCTTTATTTTTTATTTTATGTGACATGGTGCCAAACGGGTGGACATATTAGAGGCACCCTTAACTCTAGAGGAGTTACAAGTGCATTACCAGCCTTTTGGAGATATGGGGAGGGATAGTGGAAGAGGAAGGATTGGGCTCCGGTAACCCCTTAAACAGGCGAAAGACAATACTGTGGTCTTACACGCCCCGTCTTCTGTGTTAGTCCGGTCAAGCTGACCCATTATCGGTCCCGAAGCATGGCTTTCCCTCACTTAAATAATAAGGTAAAGTTTTTATGCGGTTTTACTTCTTAGTAAAGCTTAACTTCTTAGAAAAAACGAGTTCTAAATTAAAAAACAAATCGATTCCACGCTTTCGTTTAGTGCCCCGCTGTTGTCAGGGTTGTCGCGGAGTCGTCGAGTTTTCCAATATTCATCGAATTATAAATTGCATTATGATTATTATTTTTCAAGGTTTCGTTTGCGGAAACGTGTTTTTATGGTTTGGTGGGTGATTTGTAACTTTGTAAAAAGTATTTTGAGAAATAAATTAATGTATTTTTGTTCTGTGTGGCATAGTTTTGACAAATTCCATGTTTTGTAGACAATTTTCATTTGAGACAAAATTCAATTTTGGCCTAACTTTTCTTTTGTTTTGCCGAAATCTTTCGAAGACTGCGTCGACGTATGTCTCGTTACATACGATGGTCATCTGGCGGGTCATAATTGTTTACAATATTTGAATCATCTTACACCTATTTGTTTACCTATGTACCACAATAAAGAATATTGTATTGTATTGTATGCTATATATTAGGCAAAAAAAACATTTTAGTACGAAAACTGATACACTTAAACACTTAAATTTGAAACGTACATCCTTATTCCCATTCAAATATCGAACGTAAAGTTCCAATGTTTTTAGTTTACTTCTCAAAAGAACTGAAACTTACTTTCGAATCTTCACACGTGGAACATAGCGTTAAAATTTTCATATAAATTCGAATTGGAAACGAAAACGTGCTCTCCAGTATCAAAGATCCGAGATGTTGATCTTCTGTGAAACTTACGTTGATAACACGGTTCACATTTTTCAAAGGAATAAGCATGTTACATATTCATGTAACATTTTGGTGAGAGGACAATAATCAAATGCCTAAGACATTAAGTCTGCATATGTACACATTGTGCATGAAGTTTATATTAATAGAACAACTTTTTCTCACCCAGGCTGAGGCGGTAGAGGGTCAGACTTTTACTGTCTAAAAATCCCCAGATTCCGAAGAAAAGCAATAATTATTGCAATTATTACTTTACACCAAATTTTGCCTTATTTACTGTTTATTAACTAAAAAAACACAATCCCATAAAATATCACATAAACTGTCGACGAAAAAAAAACTATAAAAATGAGTTTACACGGGAATAGTACCTAGTAGACCTACCTAACTAAAAGTGTGAAAAGTGACTTTATGACAAGAAGAGTGAAGCTGGTCCCACCCTCTTGAAATTAAAACGGTCATATCATTTATATGTTTAACAATAAACAATGCACAGCAAAAGCGTAACTTACAAATTAATCTAACTAGTTAATATGGCTCTAATTAAGTAAGTAAACAGGAGCTCTAGACGTTATTCATAAAGTCTAATCCAGGAGTGCGCATTGTTATTAATAAAGGTACAACGCTACAGGGTTGTCGCGTAGGTAACAAGAGGTAGGCAAGCCTAGCACGTAAACAAAGTACCAATCTGGCAGTTACAACACCACTTTACCCGTCTAGCTAGCTCGAGAGACAGCCCTATTTATAGTTGACTCCGTTCAGTCGACTAACACGTTTGCCGATTTTATTGTGCAAAATAATGAATATTTAATTTATAAAAAGAGTTTAAAATAAATATTGAGTTTTTTTTAGATTGTGTTCAATTGTTTTGGTTTTAAAGTTTTGGACAGATAAAAAAGTACCTAATTTCATTAACATTAGTGCATATTTTTCTTGGAAAGACGTTAGAGTCTTAAGTGACGCCTAATTGAGGGTGACATTTATTATTTCTTCTATGTCTACGACATATATTTATATATAATTTCTAATGCGAACACATGTTTTTTATGTGATAGAACGGGAAACGATCAGACGAATTACCTGATGGTAAGCAATCGGTAACATGGACATCCGCAACATCAGAGAAATTACGAGTATGATGCCGGCCGTTTGGGGATTTTGTTTTGGAAGATTTAGAGATGGGGGTGAAGAAGAAGCATTGGAAGTCCGATAACCTCACTCACACGGCAAAACACAATGGTTGTTTCGCACCGGTTTTCTGTGAGGCCTATTTCTATTTGTGCCAAAACATGGCTCTCTCACACTCACACTCACATTTTATTTTTCAAATTTACAAATGTTGGAACAATTTTATTTAAATTAAATTAAAGTACTTATTGACGATGGTAAAAACTTCATTTCTGACAGGTATTCTCATAGGTATAAAAATACCTCAGAAAATGCAAACCTTTTCCGAGAATTATTTTCATTCGCTGTAAGTATCAAGTTTATGTTATGTTATGAATAAATTCTCGAATATTATTAAAGTAAAAGAAAACCCGATTTTCTTCGAATCACCCTCGATTTCAATACTGTGTGTATTTTTTACCAGTTAAAATAAACGTATGTAGGTAACGATATATTTTCAATATATCGGAAAAAGGGAAAATGGGGTAAGTGTACATTATGTTTGCAGAGCTATTTGTTGTGCAGGTAAGGAAATAAAAAAAATATTTTACTCAGTACAGACAGAGATGGTTAAAAAATATGCCTTTTTATTATAACTTTCGTGAGACATACTAGGTAAATTAATTATTATATTATCGGCTTTCTCGCGTAATTATTTGACGAGGAACTCGATTAGTTTCAAGCCATGCCAGAGGCCCATATTCATAAGCAGCATTCTGCGACACGCGACGTGGAAACTGTCGCGCTGCTACTCGAGCAGTAGCGGTAAATTAAAAATATGGCTTCATTAAGAACCATAAAGTTTAGGACCAGCGCACGCGCAGCGTAACGTGTATCCACGGCCTGAAGCAGGAGAAGGAACTGGGTGTTTTTTAGTCAGTAAGAGTTTGACACGGAAGTTTCTATGTCGTGTATGACCTCGAGATTCCTCTCACCATAACCTTGGCTAGAGAAATCATATGAAAAAAACAAAAAAACGACAAATTTTGTTGCTTGTATTTCTACATTCAAAACTATGTGCATTTTAGAATTAGAATCTAGTTTCATTGAGAGACAGACTGACGGACGTATTCTATTTTCGGTTTGAACGTTTCAAAACAGGTATCTGCATTTTATGACATATGTAGGTAGTTGAAATATTTAAGTATTCTGACTTTGACTTTACCTTAATTATTATTTTTGCACATCACACATACAGTAAATCGGAAAACAAATACATAAATAATTTTTAACAAAATATTCCCACTTCAAAAAGTAAACTAAAAAGCAAAAAATAAATTTTCTTTGTAGAAATTAATATATGTTTTCATTTAGTTAAATAGAAAATAATATTAATAACCATTTTATAATCTTGAAGTCGGTGATAAGTGAATCATCAAAGTCATACCAAAACAACAACTTCGAAAGTTCCTCTCGGTTTCCCTAGGATTCCATCATCAGATCCTGACCTCATGAAAATGGGACCATTTCGGCAGTATAACCTTTCAAACAAAACAAGAATTTTGGAAATCGGTTCATAAATGGCAAAGTAATCGGTGAACATACAAAAAAAAACAATCAGCCACACATAGTACCACTTCCTTTTTTGAAGTCGGTAAAAAGAGGTGCATAGGTACTGCATATTCCTATATGGAATCTCTTCCTGCAGTCCTTCGAAAGGAAAAATGTAAGAGACATAAGACACTGTGTGACATAAAACAACAGGAGAAAGATAAACAGGCAATAACAAACAAACAATACTTTAATCTAATGAGTAGTTAAAGTAGAGATACAAAAATATTTAATTATTCGCTAAAAAATAAAACGTGAAACAAACACAGCGTTGTGTTTCGCCATGTGAGTGAGGCTACCGGAGGCCCAATCCTTCCCCTCCCCCAATCCCTAAATCTCCAAAACCCTAATCCCTAAAAGGTCGGCAACGCACTCGTAACTCCTCCGTTGCGAGTGTCCGTCCATAGGCGGCGCTGATTGCATACCATATACTCGTTTGCCGATCTATTACATAAAAAAATAAATTTGAGAACATCAAATCCGGGTTAGTAATTTTTTATTCAAAAAAGTAATGATTATTACAAATTTAATATGTAGGTAGGTATGTAAGTAAGACATGCCATGTTTAGCCTCGAGGCAAAGACCATAAAACTGTGCAAAAACCGACACTTGTTTTCCATCAGTTAGGTATTTACCTACGCAGAAACATTGACAGGACGTCCATGAACTAACGAATTGAACTTAGATTTTTGATAACAATAATTATGATTAACATCTGTAAGGTAATGGTCATGGATTCCTAACATAACTTTAGTAACGGTCAATATTTTTGTTTTTAAATGTAGTTACCTACATTGTAGTTTGAATCTTGGATCTGAAACTAGCTTTCGCCTGTGGCTTCGTTTCAGTGGTATGTTGATAAAAATAACAAAAGTTTTAATTACTTACACAAATAAAATTAAATAAGTTACCTAATAAGCTAATGTTACCAGTTTTATACAGGGTGTAAAAAGACACTTAACGAAGCCGAAAGCCACGTATTCTACCCATTATTTGGCAATGGGATCATTTTTTTCTTTAAGACCATAGCTGGGACTCCACGGGTTCTCGAGATATTGAAGGTCAAAGATGCATTTTTATTTTTATTTTTTTTGCGCAATCGAATTCTAAGTATTATTACAAAACTTTTTTCCAAACAAACATTACCTGAATTTTCGATTTTTCTAAATAAATTACGCATTTGAAGTTACGAACAGTAATGTACGTAATAAATAAATGCAGACCCGCACAAAAAACATCGTGCATCTCAGTAGGATTTTTATTTTACAGAATTGTTTTGTTGTTGCGTAGTAAAACGTCGACCTACGTAATTATCACAACATTTTAATGCTAAGCTGAACCTACGCACACAATGACACAAAGCCCGTTTGCTTTACATTGCGCGCAATATTTTTTTTTTTTTTTTGGAATACCTAAAAATGAAAGTCGTTTCCCAGTGATAATTTTAGCGTAAAGCTACTTAGTTAGAACTGCAGTATGCTTAGTTAACGGCTTCGTTAAGTGTCTTTTTACACCCTGTATGTATGATTTTTATTCATAAGGTTATGTATATCATTCTGTAGGAACCACTCTGCAGATAAAGGCCTCCTCCAAATTTAGGCAGTTTTCTCTGGATTGTGCTATTTGCGTCCAGGTCCCGCTGTGCGTTTTATTTCGTCCTCTCATCTATTGTATGGTCTCCGTTTCTTTCTTTTGCCCTCTGGCCCACTCCATTCTAACAGTTTTCTTGTCCATCTGTGATCTTGCAGGCACGCTATGTGCTCGGCCCACAACCATTTTAACGCCAGAGCTTGTACTAATACTTGTAGCCTAAGTGTTAATCCAGGGTTTAATCTATCAATATGCCAAATTTCAAAAAAATCGGTCTAGCCATTTTTGCGTGGAAGAATAACAAATATACATCCATACATTCTCACAAACATTTACATTTATAATATTAGTAGAGGATACCTTACATACAATACTCATCCGCTTTTCTTCTACCTTCCATTCTATTCATCATCATAATGATCATCACCAGGAGATTTCTAAGGTTTTGCACCTCTTTTCAGTTTTCCCAACTTGGTGATTAAAAACCAAAGCCTAGGCAACAATACTGATGAAACAACCTTTATTTTGGACCTTCTTGCATCTCACTTAGGTACGATTTTAAACACTACTCCTAATCAAGTTAAGCCCGCTTCAAGTTTTCTTATTAGGACTGCCTAGGAATGGCACTCTTTGGCAGATATAGAATATACAACCTATAACGCCAATTCGCCTTGAGCAAGCATGGCGATTAATGCTCAATCCTTCTCCGTGTGAGAAGAGGCCTTTGCTCAGCAGTGGGCATTTATAGGCTGATGATGTGATTTGAATATAAAGCTGCGCATCAAGTAGGTACTTAGAAAATAGTCTGCTTATAAGAATTTCATAATTTTATTTGATTTATTAAACTTTCTCCATTACGGAAACTATTATTTCATCCGGTAGGCAAAATATCTTACTCAGATACATATGTAGAATAAAACTTGTTTCATTCAAAGATTATAAAGTTGTTAAGGCTAGGTATTCCCAATTTTACATCACTTTGATTTAATAATAAACAAAGAAATCGTGGTTTTTTGAATCCAAATAAAAAACTTGTTCTAGTTTACTCTATGCACTTTGACAATTTGTGGTTCAAAACACGAAATCGAAAACTTCACTCGATCAAAAAAAAATCCGAAAAACAGGCTTTATCGACATTTTTTTCATGTTTTTCTAGTTTTTCTCAAAGCTTATAAATGTTTTACTAACAAAAACCATATCTAAAAAAAGCTAATAACGTAGAGAAAATTAATTTGTGGTTAAATTTTGCAAAAAAGGGTAATTATTTTAATAATACATTATTATATAACCCAGCGGCTCGCGTTCGTCACTTCAGTCGCCCGCTAGGCCTTGTCGAGGTGAGACCTGTGTCCCTTTTTCAAGCGCGCGGCTATCACTCAGTGTCAAAGAATTTTTATTTATTTTTAGTAGTGCACAGAAGTATGGGAAATAAAAATAAACACAAGAAAGTAGCCAGGTGCAAAGTCCGGAAGGTTAGACGAGAAATCAGGTAAGTTTGTTTACAATTTTATTTATTTACGTACTAATAGGTATCTAAATACTTATCCGTCTTTTGATTTCTTTACCTTTTACTTTCAAAACCTATCCATCATTGCAAAGAAATAGCAATAAGAGTGCGCTTCTTACTTCTATTTACATACATATTATGTAGGTACTATTATTATAACAATAAAAGTGCAGCGCCGTGAGCCGGCGCGCCGGCCGCACCTGTACAGTCTGTTTATTACCTACTAGCTGTTGGCCCCGGCCGCGCTCGCCAGCCAACCCCTCTCCTATACAGTGTATTTACTGGCTCTAGTGTCTCACCTATCTCTGTACCAAAATTTATCAAAAACAGCCGTTTAGACATGAAAACGGAACATACATTCATACTTACAGAGATGCAAAAATACACAGTTTCCATTTATAATATTAGTAGGAAATTAGGGATCTCTTTTCCCTTTAAAGCAGATATATGTAGGTACCTACACACCGACATTAAAGTCTCAAGAACAGAAATTTTTTTCACCAATACCAACATATTACATAGTAGAACCATAACAGTAGAATAACTTGATAACGTTTTCATAAACATTTATTTATTGTTGCAGTACATCAAAACCGCGACTCAAAGGAATGTACGCGACAAAACAAAACACAAATATAAAGTAAGTATCTAGTATAATAAGTATAATTATATCGGGCTGGTGTCCGCAACTCGACGTCTAAAGCGCGTATTTTTTACCTCCTTTTGTACTTATGTAGGTATATTATTATATTTATTTTGTGTACCTATCCTACTTCCTAAAGTTCTGGAATGGCGACCACGCACTGGAAGACGCAATGTTGGAAGGCCTCCTGCAAGGTGGACCGATGACCTGGTGAGGGTTGCGGGAGTCCGATGGATGCGAGACGCGCACGACCGTTCATTGTGGCGACGCTTGGGGGAGGCCTATATCCTGTGATTATGATGATGATGATGACCTATCCTACAATTACTAATCTATGGATAAATTTGTTATTTTATATATGAATTTGAGTGCAGAATTGGAACCGATTTTATTTACTGCTTCAGAAATCTTAATAGAATGGTCTTTTTCCAGACATCAAGAAACAATGGCAAGCGCCTGTCCAAGTGAAGTTGATAACACCGACAACTCTCTTGTGACACTTGATCCTGTTGATGCGCAAGCACAACCCACTGTGTAAGATTTTTTTATTGATGATAAAATTAATTCCTTCGTCATTTTTCCTTATGTAATAATCATATGGTCCCACTGCTAGGTAAATGTCACCCCCATACTTTTTCACTATATATTTATATTCCATGTATATTTTAATAATTTTGAAAAATGTGGCAAAATATAATTTAATTTATTTAAGCATTATAGAAGACTTACAACAAAACAGACAGTAATAAGTTTCGTTACAAAATTGACCAAAATTGAAACCTCTGTATTCATATAAGAATAGAGTTGCTAGTCTAAATTCAACCCGTGAGTTTTGTTTGTATATCTTATAAAAGCCTAATTGTTTTTCATTCATTGTTTCAGTGGAATGGAAAATATTCATGACACATTTATTGTGGAAGAAGAGGCTAGAAATCAAGATGATTATCGTCCTGTTATAGGACGTCGAATCGTTGATGTAAATTTCCTTCTTAAAGAATTGCAAGAAAAAGGGCGACATAATAATTTATTCGATTGCAAGATGAGTAATTTCCGTTTAATCAGCGAAAGAAGTCTAGGGCTTATCTCTGTTTTTAAATTCCAATGTAATATGTGCCAAGAAACTTGTCTAGTAAATTCTGAAGATTACAAGGATCCACAGCAAGTAAATTTAAATATAGCTGCAACCACGGGAATCATAGCTTCCGGCATTGGATACTCTACATTCGAGGAATTATGTTCTTCCATGAATATACCGACATTTTCATCAAAATATTATTTAAAATTGCAAAATGATGTTTATACAAAATGGGAGAAAACTGCTAGTGAGTCTCTGGCGGCTGCTGCAGCAAAAGAAAAAGAAATAGCGCTCGCAGAAGGAAGAACAAAGAACGGTTACCCCGTCATTGACGTATATGTTGATGGCTCATGGTGTACCAGGTCTTACGGAACAAATTACAAATCTACATCGGGTACGGCAGCAATAATTGGCAGAAAGACTGGCCAAGTTCTATATCTTGGAGTAAAAAATAAATATTGCTTGGTGTGTGCCAGAGCTGCTAACAGAAAGGCCGATCCGAAACAGCATATCTGTTTCAAAAACTACACAGGTTCTTCAAGCTCAATGGAAACTCAAATTATACTCGAAGGATTTAAATCCTCGATTTCAATGTATGGACTTATATACGGCAGAATGATAGGAGATGGTGATGCTTCAACCTACGCTAAAATTCTCAACGCCAAACCTTATGAAAATCAGAATCTGATGGTTGAAAAAATCGAGTGCCGGAATCATATCTTGCGTAATTTCTGCAAAAAGTTACGAGGACTTACCACAGAAACTAAATATATGTTGGCACATCGGAAAACGCTGACTAATGTAAGAATAATGTCGATGCGAAAAGCAATCGTAAATTCCATAAAACATCATAAAGTTTCACAGAATAATAGGCATGTGGCTATATCGTTACTACATAATGATGTAATTAACTCTTTGGCACATGCTTACGGTGATCACAGAATGTGCCAGAGTTACTTCTGTGACAAAAAAAACAATTTAAATGAGGAGTTTAAAAAAATCAAAAATTCAACATTTGCCTTTAGATTAAATGCAATTATTTCCAACGTTGCTGCGAAATCGCGAAGTCTAATAGAAGACGTAGACACTAATACTGTCGAGTGCTTCAATAATGTAATAGCTAAATTTATTGGGGGAAAAAGAACAAATTTTGCATTAAAAGGAGGTTACCAGGGCCGTTGTCACGCTGCAGCAGTTTCATTTAACACAAAAGCTGCTCTTTCCACTATTCAAAAAGCTTTTACCGAGAAAAGCCCTGGCGGAAAAGTGGAGGAAGTAGAGAAGAAAAGAGCTGCAAAAAGAAAATACAACGTTGAGCATCCCACAAAAAAAAAGAGGAAATTAAGAGAGACACAAAACCAAAATGATTATGGGCCAGCTTCTTCAGCGCCAGACATGACAGAATCTCAAATGGAGCAAGCCAAAAACGAATACATCGAAAATTTAAAAAAACTTACGTCTGATCGAAACTCTATAGAAAGGTCCACAGTTTTACAAAGAGATAGTAGTGAGTGGCTAGAGATAAGGCAGAAGCTTATAACAGCATCTAATTTTGGCTCCATATGTAAGCGAAAGTTGTCATCCAGCACAGCTCCTTTAGTTAAAAATATATTATATAAAAGTAATTTGGCTCATGTTGCATCAATAGCCCATGGTATAGAAAATGAACATCAGGCGCTGCTGCAATTACAGCGTCAAGAGAACGTAAATATTTTGCCCTGTGGATTATTTATTGACGAATCCCACTGTTATATGGGGGCCACGCCTGACGGGTTGATTGGGAATGATACGATTGTTGAAATTAAGTGTCCATTAACAGCATCAAAACAAGGTTTAACGAAGGCTATTGAAGAAAATAAAATTCAAATAATAAAATATAATAAAACAACTAAAACCAAAACCATAAAAAAAAACAGTAATTGGTTCTACCAAATCCAAGGACAACTTCACATCACAGGACGGCGTGTGTGTCTCCTTGGGATCTGGGCAGGAGAGAATGAGCCAATCCACATAGAACGCATCGAAAAAGATGACGAGTTCTGGAAGAAAAACATGGAGCCAAAGCTAGTACAATTTTATTTGAAATGCTTGCTACCAGAATTAGTGGACAGCAGACACGAACGTGGCATGCCCATTAGAGATCTGACATTGCAAGACAAAGAAAATGAGCAGCCCAATAGAAACATTTCACCATCATTGTGTGAACCACAACCGGGTCCAAGCTCACGTGTGATCAATATTGATCAATATTAAATTAGATATTGATTTCCTTCAATATTTACGAAATACTCAAAATGTTGATTTACAAATAACAGTCATTTTGTGTTTATTATTTCATCTTATATTAAAAATTATTTAATAGTAATTCCATGTTGTTTTTTTACCCACTTTAAGAAAAATGAGGAGGATCTAATTTTGTTTTAGTGAAAAACATTTTAGTTCAGAAAAAAAAAATACATAGAAATAAAAACACTACAAAGAGCAAAATAATAATTTCTGGGAAGGTAAAACAGAACTAAAAACATCGACTTCCAAAATTACTATTTTGCAATTTGCAGTGTTTATATTTTATGTCGTTTGATTGTTTTGTAATAAGTGTTTTTCACTCAACCATAAACACACCATACTAAGAAATGTTAAGTACTGACTCTCGCCTGCACGCACACATTTACAGCGTGTTTTTACACTCGATAATCACAACTGAAGCGCGTGAAGCTTCGTGAGATATACTATAATAAACTAAAGTGTTGAATAATTGAATAAAATGTATGTACATAACCTATTCTAATTCATTTTCGGCCTTTAAGATTACTACGGATGTAATAAATCAACTCGATTAGATTATTCTGTTTTTTTAAAAAATGGATGAATGAAATAACTTGACCTACTGTATAAACGACACGATTACCTATACTATGACACTTCGCCGCTCGGCGTTGGGTTCATCTAAGTTCACACTCGCGACGTACGCGCGCGCTGCTCACGTCGCGTAAACATTCGCGCGTTAAATGCCTACTTTGCTTGGTCTAGCTGGCCTTAACATTAAGCATGCCGACAGACGAAACTAGTTTTTTATTAGATTAATTATTAATTAATCTCTTATTTCCGAAATTACATAATGACACGCTCTTTTGAATTGGACCTATGTGGTAGTGTAACGCATATATGTAAATATCTAACCAGATATGAGGAGTGTACCTGCCTAATAAATGATGTCTACGACTACGTACAACTTTTGAGTTCAAAAAGGCACTTTTGACGTAGCTACTATAAAAAAGTAAAGCATTATATTGATAAATAACCGGATCCCTGCTGCCATCAGGATCGATCATAAGTATGATCCAATAGAGCAAGAATAAAATGAAATAGCCATTAAATTCCATATATATGTATAATTTTAAAAATAATATTTATTAGCTATGCAACGATAATTAGGTTCAGACGTAACTCATTATAACAGAGATAAACTCCAAACAATATGGGATTCGTTAGAGATGTCCGGCATTTCATATTTCGAACGCTCTTTACGTTTTAAAATGGCGGCGCTCTCAATGCATACGTTGCTTTGACAGTATGACGCCTCGATGATCCAAAGAGGTTTACTATATTATACTTCGGAAGTGGATTAAAAGAGGTTGCAAATTCAAATTCAGAATCTATATTACGAACTAAGCTTTGTTATAATGTTCTTTAGAATCTTTATAACCTAGCTACCCAGCTTCACTGACGAACATACTGACAGACTACTATGTATTCTATTTTAACGTTTCAAAAGTACCTATTTATGGTTTTGTTGGAATAAATGATTTTGATTTGATTTGATTTGATTTGATAAAAGACACATATTATATTTTATCATACCTACTTATGAAAATACATTACATTGTATACAAGTAATCAGTCATTATTGTTTTTTAATCTGTATCTATCTAATAATATCACTATCCACTTAATTTTTTTTTTAATTTAATTACTTGTACTATTATTTCTTTATTGTAATCAACGTCTTTCTTGTTCCAACGCACAATCTATGGAAGCGCCAACGCTACCATAGGTTGTCGAGAGCGCCCTCATATTTATTAGTATCATCTATTTGTGTTTCAAGTAATGACAAAGGTTATTATCAACCTATGTGTAAAATTTAACAACAACGCAGATATTAATCTTCAAACTGAGACCTCAAAGCTGTCATGCACACCCACTACAACCTACATGTCATTTAATAACATGAAAGTCACATTTGTGGTCAAAACTATTCAAATCCGTATTCTTTACAAATGAATAGAATAAACATATTATTATGTATAACTTAATAAAGTTATAACCAAAATTGGACTTTATTTTCACCTTAAGTAGGCCGATTATGGAGAAGTACATAGTTTCTATAATAAGCTACAATGTTCCTGAGTGCTATGGGCTATAAAACATCACGCTACGATAAAATGGAGCCAAGTAGCGGGTGAAACCGCGCGAGAGAAGCTAGTTCCAGATATATTATTAGCTATCTTTAGACCAAGCTTCATTGAAATCCGTTATGTAGTTTTGACGTGAAAGAGAAACAAACATCTACAAATATTAGTAAGGCTTTATTGCTATACCTACTGCACATTTTGGAATAATAATAAGACGTTTTTATTTGTATTAAATGTAGATAAGTACTACAATCATATGTTAGCAAAAGTTAAAGAACCGTTATACAGTACATTCTACCTTTCAAAGGAAAGAGAGGGAAGAAAATGTGTTTATTTAAGCTGTATTACAAAAGAAATATTAATGTATGAATAGCGTACACGATATAATAATCCGAACTACATAAGTATTGACTTGACCAACCTTGTTAGTTACAATTTTCATTTTCGAACACAAGATGGTCAACACACAAAAGTTTGTAGGTACTATCCAAATATGTAGGCTAATATTCTGTGAGTCTAGTAATAGAATGATAACTCAAGCTCATACGGACACTGTTTGCGAGCATATTACTCAACAAGACAGCTCAAATTTAAAGCTTACACAACATGTTCACTGTTTTTCAACCTTGGCCTTAAATGTTAGTTTTTTGACCAACTTTTTATATCGATCGCCTGAGGTCAAGTACACAAACTGTTTGATGACTTAAAAAACTAAAAGTTCAATATTCCATTCATTATCGCGTCAAATCCGTCGAGTCGATTCTATTCGATTTCTTGTCCAAGTGTGTAATTAACTATCGATTTTGGCAATCGATTTTTCACTCACGCCTCCTTTGATTGAGTTAGATTTTTTTTACAATCTGTTATTTTTGTATAGTTTGGGTATGGCACATTATCAGGTGTTTTTGTCGTCGATAACAACATCAGAGCTCTTGTCAAAACACATTACGTCCACGAGCAGACGGATTACCTGATGGTAAGTAATCGGCGCCGCCCATGGACACTCGCAACGCCAAAGGTGTTAGTTACTACGAGTGCGTTGCCGGCCTCCTAGTGGATTGTTAGGAATTTACAGATATTTGATTTGAGGAAAGAGGATGAGGTAGCTTCAGTCAACATTATATTTACGCGGGTTTTAACGCGGAAAACTATAATTTGAATACCTTGGTAGGCTTGACGTTTCGACCTGGTTGCAAAAATATTATGAAAAGACTTGAAAACTAAAAGCGTTTTCATTCCTTCATATATCATGTCAAGTTAATAACTTCAAATGCTCGCTTGGCACGGTGGCTGGGCCACGTGTCACGGCTGCGATTCCCGCACGGAGCAACTCTTTGTGTAATCCACAAATTGTTGTTCCGGGTGTGATGTGTATGTGAAATTGTATGTTTGTAAACGTACCCACGACTAAGAATAAAATATAGTATGGGGCAAGGTATTAAAAAAAAACTTACATCGTTGGCAAATAACATTATTACTTAGCGACTCGTAGCGAAAATTTCTATATAAATTCTGTACCTATAAATCATAGTCGCTTTTTCTGTACCTATTTCCCTGTATATGCTTAAATCGTTAAAACTACGCAACGGATTTTAATACAGTTTTTTTATTTATTTATACATAATATATATACACTTCATACAAATACGTATACAGGAGGATTTTTAATAGCTAGAGTAATGGAAGAGGAATGTTTACATGTATAATAACATCCATTAAATAGTGGAGAAATTTAGTATAAGCACTGCACCCGTGCGAAGCCGGGGCGTGTTGCTAGTAACTAAATAAAACACACAATGTAACTTCTACTAAATTCATTTTAAACTTTGTACGAGATCGAGTCCTTTAGGAATCGACTTTCAAACGACGCGACGTGACCAATGGTAGAGTCGGCTGTCAACCCCATAAACGCGTGTACACCTTTGACCCCTACGAGCCCAAACTACGCCCCCGAGACCAAATTTTGCTGTCTAACTAAAACTGACATTTTCAACCAACATTAACACAACATTTTTCACATATAAAACACGTTCGTAAATTCACGCATTATTTAACTAAAAGTACATTTACTGAATGGAAATGTCAAATAAAATTCCACAGTTCAGTGCATTGAATTTTATTCCGGAATTCCGGGACGGTAGTACAATATGTAATAACTTCAGTGCGCTCGGAATCCTCGCGGCATTCTACGTAGAACACCTCGTGCGAGGAACGAAGGTGAAACTGGTGATAAATTCTTTTCAAACAGGTCAATTTCTATAGAGCCATGATTACTGTGTCAAAAGACTAACACAGCTAAAATGAAGACCTCCAAAAATGTATGTCTATTTATAGAAAAAAAAATAAACGAGAAAATAGTATAAGTCTCAAATAAATTCTTAATTAGAATGATGACAAATTGTTCTCTTATTTGACTGTACGATTTTTTTTGTGAAATTGTGAAATCATCAAATTTCTTCTCCCGCCCAGGGCCGGGCGGGCGGGAGTGTCAGACTCTTACTGACTAAAAAACCCCCTGTTTCTTCTCCTGCTCTGGGCCGAGGTCGCGGTGCCTAATTGCGCTTACCCAGCAACCCCGGCTGAACATCAGCCCTATACCTAGGGCCCGTCTGTGGTGATCTATTGGCTCTTTGAGGCGCGCGCAGAAAGCTACGCGCCGTACGCTCGGGTTGACTGTACGGTTGGCGCACTGGCTGAACAACGGGCTGCTGCGCGGCGTATAGTATGCTTAACTCCCGCACCGAGCAACTCTTTGTGATCCACAAATTGTTGCTGTAGGTCTGGGTATGATTTTGAAATGTACTTGAAAGCGCTCACAATATAGGAGCAAACAATAGCGAAGGCCAAAAAAGTAGCGTTTTAAAAAAAAAACAAAACAAAGTTTTAAAATTCCAAACACAGTTATAAAAAATATCTATATCTAGCTACTCTCGCGCTGTTTCACCCGCTGCTCGGCTCCATTTGATCGTAGCGTGATGTTTTATAGCCTTTAGTACTCAGGAAACTGGCAATCCGACCAGTGGTTCCAAAGATTACCCCCTACATACAAACTTACAAATTTTGCCTCTTTGTAATATTAGTATAGATGATTCTGTATACGTAGGTATATGTGGTTTGTTGTGGTAAGCAAAACCTTCGTCGGCCGCTCAACGAAAATCGATCCAAGTAAACCTTTCCTACCTTTATCGAAAAGTTACTCGCCACGTTCGAATGCTGTCGAAACTTAACCAATAATGTTTATATAATACCTGACCTGATGAATTAATTAGAAATTTGGAAGCTCATCGTAAAAAAGGGCCTCGGATACCTTTGTGACGAACCGGAGTCTTTGATCTCGGGGCGAGGCGTCGGCACCGAGATTAATTTATCTCCGCACCATATAAATCACTTAACGCATTTTTAACTCAAATAAAATGTCTTAACTAAGATTTAATGTTATCGATTATCGATTGAAACAACTTTGGAGAAGTCAAAGTAGCTTTCTACCTCGTTTGCCGACTAATTTCTCAACAATATTGGATTATTTTTCTTCGGGCGGTCGCGAGATAAGATCTGTACATCACCGCAGTGAGGCAATGTTTGCCGTGTTTTGTACTAAATTGATGTTCCTAGCATGGCCTTCGTTTGATATTGTGTAATTCGTTGCAACCTCGATGCATTAAATTGTCCTCTACTAAGGTAGGTACTACTGGCAAAATTTTCGCATGTCCAGATTTGAAATCGCACAAATACAAATGTTACATGTCAAATAAGCAAAATAGATTTTAAAATCATTTAATGTATGTGATTTAAATTAAAAAAAGTGTTTTATATCTTTTTTTTGTTCATTCATAAAATTAAATGCATTTTCATTTTTAATTTATACCCCGTATCCTTTTTACCTAGTTTTTGAAACATGTATATCATAATAAATTATTAAACTAAACTTATAAAACTGCAAATACAGCAATTCAACTCTACATATTCTTTCAACGAGTTAAAACGGATCTATTTAAGTAAGGAACTACACAAATAATAAAAGCGACATAAACAAATAAAAATAAACCTTACCGAGTCTACAGGTCAAACGACTGATTGTACTTGCCCGCGTGCGTTTCCTACGAACTATGAAACACATAATTACATTGTAACAAAGTTGTATTTTGTATGCATTTTTCAACTCTTTCTCACATCATTAAGTCCCTTATAGTGGATTGTAAGCGAGTCAATTGCAGCCATTAGGGCAAACACCCAGACTGTAATTTTCATCCATTATTTCTGTGACCACGTTTCTATGACAAAGAATGACCGTACAAGAACTTAGTCAATGCTAAATAAATTAAAATCTAGACTCTGTATACATTTAACTATGTAGGAACTATAATTATAGTGTAGATTGACGGTTAGATGAGTCCAAAAGGTTAATGGTTTTTAATTAAATTAATTAAATATCAATAAATCTATACCGTGGTGGCAAAACTTGTTTATTTATGTTATAGTGTGACGAAACTCTGTTAGTTTACGTTTATGGAGATTTGCCGCATTTTTTCGTGGTTTGTTTTGCGTCGAGCGTTTTTAAGTACATTGCTCAATTGGTTTTGTTTGTGTGAATTATGATGCAGAACACTGCGGTAATGTACAATGTACGACGAACGCCAACGCGCAAAACGCAGCTTTTCTGTAGACGATGTCTTTATATTTTGACGGAGGAAAACCATCACATGCCTTCTCTCGCCTTATGTAAGGCGAGAGGTAGTGCCAGACTCTTACTAACTAAAAACCACCTTTACTTTCTCCTGCTTTAGACTATTATTATGAAGTGTGGGCGAGCCCTGCTTCGGCACGAATGCGTCGGCTCGACCGGAGTGATACCACGGCCACACAAAAAACCGGCGTGAAACCACCACAGCGCTGTGTTTCGCCGTGTGAGTGAGCTTACCGGAGGCCCAATTCTTCCCCTCCCCCAATCCCTAAATCTCCAAATCCTAATTGCTAACTATACTAAAGGTGGGCAACGCAGCACTCGTAACTCCTCCGTTGCGGGTGTCCATGGGCGGCGCTGATTGCTTACCATCAGGTAATCCGTCTGCTCTACATAAAAAAAATTACGTCCCTACAACCCCGTCTGTCTAAAGACGAGTTTCTAGTGTATGGTTAGTTAGAACGCCTAGTTTATTGTACTTGCATAATCGTGACTAGTAATACAAAACAACGCGGAGCATGTTTGTACTTTGTACCGCTTTCACTCCTAAATTACTTATCTGATTATGATCGATTTTGATTGAGACATAGATTAGACAGTATAAAATCGTAAGTTGAATTTTATTCGTGTTGTGATGAATTTGAGGGAAAGCTGAGTTTAACTTTACTAAGGAATTGTTTAAGTTATCATTAAACGTTTCTGAGTAGGACGGTTTTTGTTAATTCGATTGCTAAAATAGACAAGGTAAAAGCAAAAGCCAATTCCTATAACAATACTTTTTCATTAAAAAACCTTTTTGTAACACAAAACAATATTCTAGAAGCACTTCGCAAAATAATAAACATATCGCAAATACCATATAAATAGAAAGATATAAAGCTCTCTCCATTGCGTGACTAGATGTGACAAAAATATTACATACCTTTGTCATGCCTTCACGAACAGTAATGATGTCTCAAATAATAGAAACGGCACATCAAGCTACACTATAGCATAAAACTTCTTCATATAAATCCGACCTTAACACATGACAATAAAGCTGAAACTGTACTAAAAATATTGACATATTAGTGTACTTTCACATGCGATCTGTGGAAGAATTTGATAAATTGCGTCTCGATCCAAAGTTGGACTCTTCATTTAGTTTATATCTCCATGTTAACCTTCAAGTGTCTTAGAACAAGAATGGCGTAACCGACAGGGAAAGTTCATGACGCCGTAACGATTTAGAACTGAATAGACACTCCAATTTTATGAGTAGTGTTATGTATTTTGTTTGGAGTTGCTATTGTAAGTATTTATTTTTGTAAAGCCCTGCGTAGACGAGCTTCTTTATTCCGCTGAAGACAAAAACTTGACTGTCACAACATTTTTGTGGCCAAAATTAATAAAAATAGGGTTAAAGTAGCAAAGCAAGGGTTTTAAAATCGTATTTTGTTGGAAACTTAAACTGTTTTTCTCCTAACTCAATCAACAAATCCGTTGTAATAATGAATGATGGCGCAGTGGCCGAGCAACTAGCTGCTGTGCAACGTGTCACGGGTTCGATTCCCGCACGGAACAATACTTTGTGTGATCCACAAATTGTTGTTTCGGGTCTGGGTGGTTTGTGTATGTGAATTCATATGTTTGTAAACGCACCCACGACACAGGAGAAAATGCTAGTGTAGAGCAAAGCACTATTTGAAAAAAAAAATCGTTGTAAGATCGTTTACATATGCGTACCGAGTTTATTAAAGTCGGTTCAGCAGATTCCGTGATTTTTGACATGAAAAAAAATATGTCCAAATATTTAATGGAAAATGGATATTTTTTATTGGATAGGTCGGCAATCATGGACACAACCCGCAACACCAAAGGAGTTACCAGCCGACCTTTTGTGGATAAGAGTTTTAGATATTTTAAGATCGGGAAGTGATAGCGGGTGGCAAAGGGGATTTGGCCTCCAGGAACCTCACTCACACGGCGAAACACAACGATGTGGTTATTTCACATCGGCTTTTTAACATTTTTGTTACAGTAAGTTATTTGGTACAATTTGTAAATAAAAAAGATTGTCAATAAATACCTCGTGGATAGTTTCTCGTCTGCACAGGTTTTCAAGATGGCGTCATTTGTTTTATTTGTTTCGTTGTTAGACTTGTAAATTGTTGTCTTAATATTGATAGGTTTTTAAGTAAAAAGGTTCAAGGTAGAGTTGTTTGATCTTATTTGATTGTCTTGTTCAGTTTTTAACAATGCATTTTAAATGTGGAAGAGCCGTGCTTAGGCACGAATAGGCCAGTTTGAAATCATGGCATCAGTTTTAAACTGGATTCACAGAAAACTGGCATGAGACAACCACAGCGATGTCGTTTCACCATGTGGGTAAGCTTATCGGAGGCCTAATCTCTCCTCGTTCACTCCCAATCCCTTAATCACCTACCACTCATTTTAAATATCACTCCTAGTTTGGCGTTTATAAGTACCTAATAAATTTGAATATAAAACCTACCTACTATTTTATTAAATTTTAATACCAACAATTATCAATACATATTTCAAATATAATCATCATACTGTCGTTTATTGAATGACGGTTAATGTTAAAATTTTATTTGGCATAAATACTGGATTTTTTATTGATTATTAATTTCAGAAATAACCGTAGAAAATAAGTTACATACTATAGTTTAAGTTTCTGCACTGATCGGCGTCGTGCGTTAGTGTCGGCCATCGCTGAAAATCAGCGCCGCGACACTGTCTCGTATGGGGTCGCTGCATAATGCTGAGCGAGGGACATTTCGCGTGCTTGGACGCATATTTTTCTCCTACCCTCTACTTTTGTTATATTGTTTTTACCATGCTTTATGTATTTTGATATTTAATTTTTATGCGTCCCAGAGCGAATAAATACTTTTTGTTTCTTTCTTTCTTTCTAACCGCATTCTACAATTTCATACAAAACTCATAGAAAGGTATTGTTCATGCCATGTATAGATGAAAACTACTAGAGTCTGCGTTCACCTTCTATGAACAAAAACAGGCTTAACATTGTCACTTTGTGCAGTGAACCCCATAAATTAAAAAACTTTTTGTCTCCAAGCGCGCCTGACCACATACGGTCAAGGGGTATTTCCAGCCAAGTTTCTGAAGTAACCGCCCACGAATGTCTAACCCTAATACAGAACTTAGTACACTAAGTTACAGTTAAGTTAATAAGTTATAAAGTTGTTACTTCGAAAACGCATATACCATCCTCGTGGAATAAACTTGTTCCCTTTTAGAACTTGCACGGATAGTTATGGACAGACAAAGGATTCTAGTTTGTGTGGTAAATTATTTATTGTTTACTTTTAATAGAGCAAAGTCAATAAAATCTTTATGTTGATGCAGTAAAATATTAAAAAATTATCTCACTCTTAATTTTTGTTGGTATTTTTCTAACCATTTTTCAAGATATAAAAAAATAAAAATTCCATTTGAATTAAAAAAAATACGTAGCACACGCACCGAGACACACACGCACACATATAATTACCAACTCACATAACACACATTTTTGTTTTGCTTTCAATTTTAAAATTGTTTTTATCTGAGATTATTATCAGCCGTTATCACCATTGGCAAAGGCCTCCCTACCCTTCTTCCACTCATCTCTGCACAAAGTTTTCTGCGGCCAATCCTCGTCGAAGACGCAGTGGGACAGTAACGGCTGATAATAAAAATATAATATATGTAAGATGGCCAAAAAAAGTTCATTCGTATCCTAGTTTGGGTTCTTGACTTCCTACTTAAGCCTAACTTAAGACTTAGAATTACTGTGTTATGGTGGAAAAATATAATATCAGGTATATCGAGAGACGATCTCCGGCAACCGTAAGCACGGGTCTGCGGACCGCGAGTAAGGGTAGCTCGCCGCCCGACCAGAACCAGACCCAAGTGTTCGGCGCGTAGCGTTCCGCGCGCGCCTCTAAGAGCCACCATAGGGCTGATGTTCAGCCAGGGTTGCGGGGTAAGCGCAATGATGAACGGGGGTTTTTAGTCAGTAAGAGTCTGACATTGACCCTGGGCGGGACAAGTCATTTAATGATTTTACCGTCACAAAAAAGGTATATACCATCTCTGAAAATACACAGATAGTACGTTACCTTATTAAGAGTAGAATAAATTAATACATATTATAATTATTATAATCGATGCACAGGTGGCGCTCCAATTACTATAGGTCCCAGCACAATTTTCCCTTCACACACCCACTTGGAGCCTTTAATTTATCGTTTCTAAAGCCCGTTACATAACAGCATTGAAATAATAAATACAGTATGACTATATTTTATGTTACAGCGATTCATGAACTGAATTTCATTCATTTTCATGAGGTGACTTGCGTTATTGAAAAAAAAATAGAACCAAGGTTCCGCAAGAAAATGTTTTATTGTAACCGCTGTGTTTTCGTTTTGTCTTGTTTTTTATTTTTGTTTTTGTTTATTTGTGTGTTCAGTTTGTGTTATTGTTTCTTTGAGTTTTTGATAAGTGTGGTGAGCTGTACAACAGATTGTTTGCGAACCGTTTTATTTTATTTATCTTTGTCTTACGTTTTTAATTGTCAAAGACCTGAAAATAAAGTATTATAACTCATTTCGACCATAGCCCGGAAAAAAGGACATCATCAGAGTCGTGGGGAGCCAATGGATGGCAGGTGGCAACTTGTCGTTCGACGTAAAGGACTAAGGGGAGGCCTTTGTTCAGCAGTGGACATCTTCCGGCTGATGATGATAAATCCAATTTCATATTAATAAGTTTTTTACAATGTGAACTCCATTTTTCATAAAACTTGGTTCCTTAGTTTTGACTTACTTTAAGGGTCATCTTTAAGTTGCGAGTCAATCGCAATAAGGTGCCTCGGCCTCGGCCAGGGACAGGAAGTTTTAGTCAGTAAGAGTCTGACACTCCCTCTCGCCAAAACCATACAAAATTTCGTATTTTTATATTATATTCGATCGTAGTGTGTTGATTTATATCCTATAGCCTTCTTCGATAAATGGACTACCACAAAAAGAATTTTTCGATTCGATCCAGCAGTTTCGGAGATTAGCGTGTTCAAACAAACAAACTAATTACTTTATAATATTAAATAATTCAATAATAGAACAGATAATATTAACACGATCACATTCTCAATTAAAATTTCACATTTAATTTTGAAAGAATATAGTTACAAACTCGTAAATCTTTTTGCTTTAAAAACTTCTTGAGCAGATTGTCTTAGCACACAAAACACTTTATAAACCAACGCCTCGTATTCTCAATCTCAAAGCCATTCCCCGCCTTTTAGTTTAAATTTTTAATTTGTCAACGGACTCCTGCAACTAATTGTTTCATGTCAACGACACTGCAAGCTGGATGGGTGTAGGGTTACCGATTTGCAGCGAAAAAGAAAATTTATTATTTTTATTTCTTTTAATTAATTGAATGGGTGAGTTTTATTTATTGCGTTACGAGGTATCCACCTTGTCTTGTTATAAATAAACTTAAGTAAGATCAAATGTTAAATTTTATAACATTTTATTTTTTGTAGTGTCTAGGCCTGACAACTCGCTCAATATTCTTGTTTCAAACTAACAGCCCGCCCCTGGTTCGCACGGCTATCCAAGCCATTGCGGTTTCCCGACTATCCCCTGTACTGTTCTCAAAAATTCTTTCAGAAAAATATTCTACTGGCAATAAGTAACACAATAAAATAAAATTGGCAAAATTGGTTCAGGCGTTTTTGAGCTACGTGCTTATCAAAGAGAATATAACCACTATCGTCATTGGTGCTTCTCAACACAATTTGCTTTACATTTTTATATTACAGAGATTATAATTGCACACACTAAAGTAAGTTTGTTTGCTTTAATCGACGATACTTTGTAACTATTTTTCTATAAAGTATATTTTTTTTACTACGGAAGCGGTTTAGGAAGCTGGCGGCAAATAATAAACTGTTTTCTTTCCTTGGCTGGGCCGTACAAGTGAAGCCATGTGGTAGCGTGGAAGGAACAACATAAAACCTAAAATCTTTAATCGAAGCATAACACGACGTGGATTTTCCCAATCCTTTTAAAACGATTGTTATTTCATATTTAGTTCTATCATTCAAAACAAATCTTGCCTATTAAAACGCGACCCTCATATTTTAATAGTCTCAAGCACATCTCAACCCTAATTACGTATAATTAGATATGAGAGTTCCCTACAGTTCATGTCGCAACATGTTTCAAATTTAAACAACTTGTTCACAAGTTACTACATATTTTGTTGTCATATTTCCTCATCCAACTGTACTGCAATAGTACCTACATGAGAAACATTTCAACAAATACGGGCTTAATTTTTCTATACTTAATTTCTGTTTTGAAGTTATTCATTTGAAGTCATTCAGTTTTTATGCAGTTTCTATGATGATGTGGGTAAAGCTATTGAGTAATTCTAGTGTCATGCCAGTTTTTACCGGTTTTCAAACCAGATACTTTGTGTTCAGAAGTTAATCTTTACAATGACTTCGGCTTGAAGCAAAAAACGGAACGGGTTAGTTTTTAGCCAATAAGATTTTTGACATGCTTTCTCTCTCTCTCTCTCTCTCTCTCTCTCTCTCTCTCTCTCTTTCTCTCTCTCTCTCTCTCTCACACTCTCTCTCTCTCACTCTCTCTCTCTCGCTGCACGTAAGGCAAGAGAAGTCATTTGAAATATTTTCGACATAAAAAGTATCTGTACAATCGGTGCAAAGAGTTGGTGTGAAAAAACTTTTACTTAATTACATTCCAAACAATTCAACTGCAGGCAGTTCTAGCGTCGATTCCTCTTGTTTCATATAAAAGAAAACAAAATATATTTTTACACCGACCGACCATCCAAACTTCCAAACTAATATAATAAATGCGAAAGTAACTCTTTCTGTCATTCTGTCTGTCTTTTCTTCACGCCTAAACTACTGAACCGATTTCTGTGAAATTTGGTACAGATATGGTTTGAAACTCGAGGAAGGACATAGGATAGTTTTTATATCAAAAATCTGCAGAAAGTCACTATTCCACGCGAACGGAGTCGCGGGCAAAAGCTAGTTTAGATATCAAATTGAAATAAATAAACTATGAAACTTGAACTTATGAATTTTTTAATCAACCTCGAAATAACTTTTCTGATTTCTTGCCATCTCGATATCTCACGCGGTCTTAAATCTCTTTTAGGGCCAGATTTGACATGAAATTTTGAGTTATTCATGTCTGTATAGGGTAACCCCACATTCTTTTTGTAATCAATGAAAAAAATTGTGTTATAGTAGGTAGAAAATTCAGGACAAATAAAACATCCGAGCTGGTGAAACAATGCGTTCTTTGTGAAATATTTTGTTTGTGAATGAAGTTAAAAACGGTCGGGATCCGAATCAGAGGTAACGTGCATTTCAATGTTAACTCTCTCGAGAGACATTCGGGATACCTTTTCCACTATCTGTGCTGTTATTGAATTTTTACGAATCGTTAAAACTATGAAGAAGTTTAGTTGCTCTATTTTTTTTTTGTGGAATTGAACCTTCTTAAACTTAATGTTTATCGAATATTGATATTCTTTTTGTATTACAATTATCGAAGTTTTGCAGGACCATAAAAAAAGTTGACGTTAAGTGTTTGTTTTTAAATAATAGCGCACTTCTAATTTAAGGGCAGGGCATATCCTACTAATATTATTAATGTGAAAGTTTGTGAGAATGCATAGATGTATGTATGTTTGTGATTATTTGACCCAAAAACGGCTGGATCAATTTGGTACGCAGATAGATGATACCCTGCATTAACACATGTTTTTATGAACATACCAAAGCAAAGGCAAAGCCGCGGGCGGAAGCTAGTATAAGGAAGCTGTCATAAAAATCGAAGTTTCGTGATACTCCTATTCAGATAATAACATAATGAAAAGCCAGGATGCTTATCAGTACCAGATCAAAAGGACAATATAACATATTTCTCTAATATCTATCAATAAAGAACCACTCGAGATGAACATGAATATAAGAAATATTGTCTCCTAATTAATATCCATCATGGCGGCCAATCTCAAGCAGATTATTAGCCAACTTATTAGACATTGAAATAATATTCGAGTAGGTATTTTCTTACATAAAAATGTATAAACTATACTCGGAATTTTAATTCCATTCCAGATTTGACAATTTTAGTGTTGCAACGTTATGACACGTAATAAATAGTGACGTTGCGAAATTATTCGATATGGAAATCGAATATTTCTGAATCGATTCCTCTCGTTTATAAATTTACTCTCGTAAACGTAAGTTTATCAGGAAATAAAATATTTCTGAACCGATAATTTAGTTTTGACAATTAATTAACGATCTGAGACTTTTCTTTTGTAATTGTGTGTGAAATTAATAAAAAATGTGATCATGAAGGAATGTGACAAATAAAACAGACATTTTATAAATTGTCGCCGTCGTCGCTATCGCTATCGCCGTTACTCTATGTAACATTTATTATAATTTGTGTCTTTGATATTTATTGTCAATTAACATATCTAGCTTACTCATTTTTTCCTCTTCTTTGAAAACATGGGATACACATTTAGACCATTCGGTAGCCGTAATTTTTTGAATTCCTTCCTCAAACTGATTCACTGATTGTTTATCGATTTTGTGTTCATCACTACACTGTTATATGTGGTATCATTATTTCACAAAATTACAGCGGTCAATGTCAAATCAGGAATTGAATTAAAAGTCTGACTATAGGAATTCTTACGACTGTTTTCGTTTCGTTACTGGTCTAAACATTCCTTTTCTAGCAAATAGTTCTTATATAATATTGAATAAAAACTCTTCGTAATTTAATTCAACTAGATGTTTTTTTTAAAAAAAGAACACAAATTCCACGAACCTCTCGCTGGCAATGTTTATAACACAGATAAAAAATAATAAACAAAAGACGTTCAGATGTTATTATTTCTCTTCTACCTAAATAAAATATTTCACACAGTAAACTTATTGTTATTCCATCTTTTTTCTCTGTTGTACAGTTTATTTTACTTAAATATAGATACCGTATAGTTTTGTGCATTTAAAAAGAATATTAAACGTATTATATCGTATTATAATGTAGATGTTTTATTGATTTTTATTTTATATTCATAAGAAGTACCTTTCTTTAAAATTTCGTGGTGGCCCGAAGGTTAAGGAGCCCGCTTCTCATGCATGAGGTTGTGTGAGTGTTCGAAACCTGGCAAGTACCAATGTGACATTTTTCGAGTTATATGTACTTCCTATGATTATTTACATGACATCACTGACATACGGTGAAGGTAAACATCGTGAGGAAACCTGGACTTATAATTTCTAATAATAAGTTTGAAATCACCAACCCGCATTGAGCAAGCGTGGTGATTAATGCTCTAACCTTCTCCGTGTGAGAAGAGACCTTTGCTCAGCAGTGGGCACTTATAGGCTGATGATGAAGAAGTTCTTTAGTTAGTTACGTAAGGTACTTAAACATAATATTAAAATATTTCATATTTTCTTCTTAAAAACGATGTATTGGTGAAGGTTGAGGTGCCTGCTTCTTATGCACGAGGGTGCGAAACCTGGCGTGACCCCAAGGTGACTTTTCCGAGTTACTTATATGAACTTTCTAAGTTGTTTCAGACACCACAGACATGTCGTATGTCGAAGGGAAATATTGTAAACAACTCTCAAACCTTATTCGTTTAAGAAGACGAAGATGACGACAGCGAAGAACTTTATAAAACCTTTTTACCTAACCTAAACGTTAGCCCTTAAGTATAACCGTTAAATAACAACAGAGCGGTCCTTTAGACCGACTTAACATTAAACACTAAACTTACATAATGAAAAACATTACAGAACTTACGAAGCCATTCATCTACATTACAAGTACCCCTCCCCCAATCAAACGGTCCCAAGGTTGACTTGAACCCTTTTTTACCCCTTGAACTAATCCATCATAGGTATAATGGAGGTCCTAGCTTGTCAGTCTGAAAAATTTTTCAGCGAGGATGATACATTGCCCTCGTTTTATTTCTACATGAATGATAAGACTTGTATTGAATAACGAAGTTTTGTTTTAAGCATGCTAGCTACTCTTAGTTTTGACGTCATTGGTGTTAGTTTTGACGTGAAAACATTGGCAGAAGTGTAAAAATATTTGCTAACATATATTGACTTGAAAAGAGACTGACCTCTGAGTTTGTTTCGGCATTTCTTCTCAGAGTAGTCAGATAGGAAATGCCGGCTTTATCTAGTTTTTCACATATACATATAAATTGACGTGTAAAAGTGCCGTTTTATGGCCTATTTGCAAAAATAAATTCATTGTTTCATTGTATGTTTTATGATGTTTTTTTGTTATTTAGTAATATCAAGGTCATGCCTTATTGCAAAATCCAAATCCAAACTATAATATTATAAATGCGAAAGTAACTCTGTCTGTCTGTCTGTCTGTCTTTTCTTCACGCCTCAACTACTGAATCGATTTCTGTGAAATTCGGTATGGACATAGTTTGGAACTCGAGAAAGGACATAGGATAGTTTTTATACCAAAAATCTGCAGGAAGTCACTATTCCATCAAAAGCTAGTGTCTATTACATTTTTTTTTGTGGGAACAAATTACTTAGCCCAGACGGAGTGACATATTATTAGTAACTAAAAACCGTCTAGTTCGTTCTCCGAGACAGGTGACAAGGTGCCTTACGTACTGGACTACCGCTCTCTTCTAAAAACGTGAAAATTTTAAACCATGATCTTCAATTTGCCATAGTTACGATCTCCAGAGTCCAGCACTACATTTATGTACGACTAGCATCCGCCCGCGGCATCGCCCGCGTGGTATGTTGATAAAAGCAGGCTATGTGTTTATCCAGGTTATCACCTATCTCGCAATAGGTCACCGCGGCCCCCGCCCTGAGCAAGAGAAGGCACGGGGGGGTTTAGTCAATAAGAGTCTGAGACTCTCTCTTGCCTTACCCTAGGCGGGAAAGGTCATTTGACGATTATTCCCTGGCAATTGGCATTGGCAACATTAATAGGATTTATTTCTGAAGAATAAACGAATATAATTCTCTGTAATTTCAATTAAAACAATCTCTTTCATATAAAAACACTCACTCGAATAAAAATCTGTATGGGTTCAAAATTTATTAGGTATGATTTTTTTAGAACCAATTGCACATAGCATTGTTTGTTTTATATATTTTCAGATGAATGGGATTTTTGTTAAATTAAATTCCATCGAAACGAATCATAGAAATATACATACATATATAAAAATAAATGCCACTTTTCGTTGTAATCTTACATCTCAACAATGCCTTTACGGATTTGGCTAATTTTGGTCTTGAATTATCCCTGGAAGTCCAGAGAAGGTTTGTGCCTACGTAAAGAAAATTAAAAAAAAACTTGAAAAAGTGTATAATCGACATCCACGCTGGCAGAGCCGCGGGTTACCGCTGGTATAGTATAAAACAAAGTCTCGTTCACTGTCCCGATATCTCTATGTAGGTACGCTTAAATCTTTAAAACTACGCAACGGATATGGATGCGATTTTTAATGGATAGTGTGATTAAAGAGAAATGTTATATGTAAAATACCTTACATCCATTTAATAGTGGAGATATTTAGTTTCAGCCTTTCAGCCCGCGCTAAGTCGGGGTGGAATGTTTTAATATAAGTTCTCAAACATAATATTTAAATTTCGAAATGATAATAATGTGAAATGATAAAATACTCATTTTTTTTTTGTAAATCCGTCTTGTTTTTGGGACCAGATTGCTAGTCACGGTGTAGGTTTAAATTGGATGAATATGACTTTAATACGTTTTAATTTTAACCACATTCAGACAAATATTATTATGGTACCCGAATTTCTATTCAGAATAAAAATATTGTGGTGTTATTTGTATTTAGCATTTTCAGACTGGATACTATTTTCTAATTTTAAGCTGTGAAGTTATCTTGAATCGTGCCATATGCGTACACTTAAAAACAATCTACATATATACTATTATATTATAAAGATATAAAATTTGTGAATTTGTATGTACGTAGGGAAGGTATCCTTGGAATTGCTGGTCGGACATCCAAAATTATTCCGCTAGCTACAATAAATGTTTGTGAGTGCTATATTTTTTTTTTTTTTTTTTGAGGGGAAAATCATCAAATGACTTCTCCTGCCCAGGGACGGGCAGGAGGGAGTGTCAGACTCTTACTGACTAAAAACCTGCGGTGCCTCATTGCACTTACCCCGCAACCCCGGCTGAACATCAGCCCTTTAGGGCCCCGTCTGTGGTGGTCTAATGGCTCTTTGAGGCGCGCGCGGAACGCTACGCGCCGTACGCTCGGGCCTGGTTCTGGTCGGGCGGCGAGCTGCCCTTACTCGCCGACCGCAGGCCCGTGCTTACGGTGGCCGGAGATCGTCCCTTGATCCCCGACGCCCGTAGTGTCGCCAGTTGCGGCTGCTGGGGTGTGAGGAGGAGGATTGCTCCCTCACGCGGGCCGCCTCTCTCTTTGCGAGCATGACTGCTTCACAAAAGGAGGAGACGGCGTCCCAGTTCCTCTCACTCCGCACCATGGCCTCGACTAAGGCCGGGCGCGAGAGGTCGCCGCCGCCGATCACTTCCCTAAGGATACGGCGGTGCTCAGCCCAGGCAGGGCATACCGCTACCGTATGCTCCACCGTATCCTCTAGGTGGTCCTCACAATGACGACACTCGGGCGTTTCCTCCCGCTGGATCCGAAACAGGAACCTACCGAAGCTGCCATGCCCGGTAAGCACCTGCGTCAGACGGAAGGTGAGGACGCCGTGGCGTCTCTCAAGCCACTCCTCAAAGAGGGGTCTTACCGCTGCTATAGTAGCGTGCCCGTTGTGAGTGCTATGTGAGGCTATAAAATATAACGCTACATATATTGTCAAAAAGTCCTGTATATCACAAAACAAATACTATTATCACTGATATCCCATATCCCATAACAAAATAAGTGCAAATTCACTTCCACTAAATACACTTCACAAGTAAAGAAACAACCATAGATAACTGAAATCAGGAAATGCCTTACACAAAAGAGCATCCATCGATACCACATTATCTTTTTTGATTGGGTTGAGTATACACACCGGAAACGAGTTCCGCCATTAACCGGAAACGTCTCCTTATCAAAGGTTGCTACTGTCAATTTCCTCAATCGAAAACTCAATAACTTTTCGCACTGCCTTAGATATAGTGAGGGGATCAAATAAAGTTACATCGTTGCTATTATTTCCGTTACTTAAAATCAGAATTTTACAGTAAGCAAACTGAATATTAACGGAGGTTAAGGAGCCCGCTTCTCATGCATGAGGGTTCGAAACCTGGCAAGGTGCTTGCCTTTCTGACTTTTTCCGAGTTATATGTACTTTCTACGATTATTTAGACACCTCTGATAAACAGTGAAGGTAAACATCGTGAGGAAACCTGGACTTATAATTTCTAATTATAAGTTTTAAATCGCGAACCCGCATAGAGCAAGCGTGGTGATTAATGCTCAAAACTTTCTACGCGTGAGAAGAGGCCTTTGCTCAGCAGTGGGCACTTATAGGCTGATGATGATGATGATGATGATGATGATGAAACTTGATAGTTGCTAGTGTACTTAAATCTAAGTACAATTGAGTAGTTTTCCAAGTCAATGATTTTGACTTTACAGTACAATGAAGTATTTAAATATAATAATTCCTACTTTTTTTTTATTTTTTTATGTGATAGGATACCTACCTTCTTTCTTTCATTGGTTTTTTGTGATACAGCAAACGAGCATCCAGCGTCCATGGTAAGCAATCAGCGCCGACTGTCGCAACAACAGAGGTGCTACGAGTGCGTTGCCGACCTTTAAGGAATAAGTAATTTGGAGTTTTATGGGATTGGGATGGTGAAAGGATTGGGCATCCGGTAACCTTAGTTGCACGCCGAAACACAATGCTATGGTAGTTTTGGTTTTCTGTGTGGTTATCACTCGATCGAGCCGACCCATTCGTGCTGAAGCATAGCTCTACAAGCCCACACTTGATTTCATTATATATATATATGAAATAAGTATTCTATTTGACGTAAAAATATTCTGACTGTTGTAAAAAATATGCTGTATTTTATGTCATATAAAATTAATAGAAAAGTATCGTTCTTAACATTTCAATTAAAGTATTGTAATTGACGAGTTTAAAACTACCGGGTTTCAAATATTTTGTCAGTACTTGTAAATATAATGAAATATGGAATGTAAGCTTTATAATAATTGACGAATCAATCAAAGACTATGTTCTCGGAACCCATTTTTCAATTTTTTTTTTTTTTATTTGAAAGCAATTTAATAATTGTTACTGGTAGTTATTATCTCAATATTTGAAAAATGTAATATTAATATTGATTTCATCCTTTATAAACTCTAAATATGGAACTCAAGTAAAAGTGTAAGCTAAACCAATTTTATATTAGAAAAAAAAAACAAATAAAATCTAGCATGCAAACAATTACTTACTTCGCCATTTACACGTGAAAGCACATTTTTGTAAAACAGTGCTAAGTTTTCGTAAGTAGGGCATGAAAAGGCGCGAAATCGATCATAGGGAGGCGAAAACTTTAAAATCCATTAAACTTGGTCACGTTCACCGTAACACTAGTGATGGGATTATGCCTTGTTTGTATTCGATTATCGAAACATTGTAAAATGAAATCGAATAGGGATTTTTGATAAGGTCTTAATTTAAGGTTTGACTGCACGGTTGGCGCGGTGGCTGGGCAACTGGCTGCCGTACAATGCGGGCTATATCGATTCCCGTACGAAACAACTCTTTGTGTAATCAACGAATTATTGTTCCGGGTCTGGGTGTAATGTGTATGTATGTGAAATTTTATGTGTTAAACGCACCTAAGACAAAGGAAAATATGCAAGTGAGGAAATGATTTTTTTTTAATAAGGTCATATTTTTGTTTAATTCTTATTTTGAACGGTTTAGGTACTCACGGGTCTATTAAGGACACGGCGACCTGAGCGTTGCGTAGACAACTGGCCATATTTTTAAATACTTACCTACTTTTTACAAAGCAACAAAGATCATGTATGATCATGCGCCTTATATACCTACATCATCGAAATTCCATCAAAATAGCGTATTAGCGCCCTATTAAGAGATAATGCGTTGGCTGGGCAACTAGCAACGTGTCACAATATAGATTCCCTCAAGGAACAACTCTTTGCGTTATCCTGGATATGAAGTGTATGTAAAATAGTATGTTTGTAAACCCCCCAGCTAGACCGACACAAGAGATAATCCTAGGGTGAGTTTGTGTCCTGCTATAGGTCTGCGGTCGAAGAGCAAAGGTAGCTCGCCGCCTGAACTGATCGTGGACGTGAACGCCTTATACGCCTTAGCCTATGAACCAGGCCCACGAGTGCGGCGCGTAGCGTTCTGCGCACAGCCTTAATGAGCCTATTGGCCACCACAGATATGGCCCAACAAGGCAGATGTGTAAACAGTTCTTCGGGTCAAGCGCAATAAATTACCGCAGCCTCGAAAGCTTAGAACAGGCAGTAAGAGTCGGACACTCCAAGAAGTCATTTTATTATTTTCCCTTCTCAAAAAAGATGTACCTACATTATAATATTCCATAATAAATCGAATCGTATTATTACAATTTTCCACCGTATCTATCAAATGAGCGTTAACAAAAGCTCAGTTTTCAATCACTGCAAGTGAGGTTTACTAGAAATAACACATTCGTGATTTAGTAATTACCATTGCTGTGCTAATGTTCGTTCAATAATATTCTAGCGTTAGTTGAATGCTTCATGACCAGAGTGATATGTTAATTAGTCGTACGTTTTCATTATGGATTGATTAAATAGGTTTGTTGGTCTCTGAATATTACTTAAACATCCCCAAACAAACACACACAACATCACAACAACCCTGTCAGATCGTGGTGGCCCAGAGGTTAGGGCGCCCCCTTCTCAATCATGAGGGTGCGAATTCCAAACCTGGCAATTACCAATGCGATACCACTGATATACGGTTTCTCAGGGAAGTGATCGGCGGCGGCGACCTCTCGCGCCCGGCCTTAATCGAGGCCATGGTGCAGCGTCAGAGGAACTGGGAAGCTATCTCCTCCTTCTGCGAAGCGGTTATGCTCGCAAAGGAGGAGGCGGAGCGCGTGAGGGAGCTATCCTCCTCGCGCCCCAGCCGCCGCAGAAGGCGACATTCCGGACGTCGGGGATCGAGAGATGATCTCCGGCCACCGTAAGCGCGGGTCTGCGGACGGCGAGTAAGGGTAGCTCGCCGCCCGACCAGAACCGGACCCGAGCGTACGGCGCGTAGCGTTCCGCGCGCGCCTCAAAGAGCCAATAGACCACCACAGTCGGGGCCCTAAAGGGCTGATGTTTAGCCGGGGCTGCGGGGTAAGCGCAATGAGGCACCGCGACCTCGGCCCAGAGCAGGAGAAGGAACTGGGGGGTTTTTAGTCAGTAAGAGTCTGACACTCTCTCTCGCCTTACCCTGGGCGGGAGAAGTCATTGGATGATTTTCTCCTGACAAAAAAAAAACTGATATACGGTGAATTTTTTTGGTCAGGGGAAAATTATCTAATTTTAATGTTTTCTGCCGCCCAGGTTAAAGCGAGAGAGTGTCAGACTCTTACTGACTAAAAACGCGCCCGTGCCGTCTCATGTTTTAGGCCGAAGCCGCAGTGCCACATTGCGATTACCCCGCAATCCTGGCCGAACATCAGCACTACCCGTCTGTGGTCGTGTATTGGCTCTTTAGGGCGCGCGCGGTACGCTACGCGCCGTTCGCTCGGGTATCGTGAGGAAACCTGGACTTGTATTCTTATTCACTTGAGCAAGCGTGGTGATTAATGCTTTAAACCTTCTCCGTGTGAGAAGAGGCCTTTGCTCAGCAGTGGGCACTTATAGACTGATGATATGTTCCGCCCTAATATTTGGACTTTTAATAAAAGTTAGTTGGCCATTTAACAGATATAGTACAATACATGAGTCACCCATATGGACAACGAAGAGTGACATTTTAACACAGACTCGCCTCAAATTACTTTAAAATAATATTCGAATAATTCGGCTAAAAATACGCCTCAACTTTTCCGGCATCAAAAAGGCGTGATATTATGCTATACCGTCACGTTAATTTATTTAACGCCCTGTCAACCTAAACACTACGCTTTGTAATTTATTTTCACTTCATAACTATCATTGTCATTTTATATCGCAGACAAATATCAACTTATTGCCATTGGATATAAATATCGGAATCGAACAAAAAAGTTAAGCGATATTGCCGTAGAAAAATACGAGTATTTTATGACGACAATAACTGTAATCGATTCGGTTTGATATCAAATACATAGTTCTGAATCGCGTGGTTGATGAAACATAGTGTTCTATATTCGGAAAAAAATTCAACAAATAAATTCGTATAGCCGCGGGGCGTACGGCAAAACCGAGCTTATTCGAATCCTAGTGATGTGTAGTTCTTTTATGCGATTATTCGAAAAGAAAAATAATTTTATTCGGTTTTTTTATCGTGTTTAGAAAATGTAGTTAAAATATTTAAGATATTTATTATTAATTGTAGCTAAAAATAAAATGGTTTAGTAAGCGTATTAATCATCGGTTCTTCGTTAGAGGTAAAATTTTTCACTGTTCAGTGTAATAGTTAAGAGGCAGAATGGCTGAGTGTCAATTAATTTAGCCTTAGAATACCAGGAGAACAGGAATATCGTGGATGTCTCGTGGATAATTGAGTGACCTTCTAGAAAATCAAGAAATACAAAACTTCTTCGTAACTAAAACCAAACCTTCTTGCCAAAACTTCAACATCTATGAGACTTTTTACGAGTACTTTGTTTTAGTATACCTCCAAGTTTGAAATAGGTAACTAGGCGAAATAGACTTAGGAAACTCAACCACAATGTTAAGTAGCTGACCCAGGCGTATACCGCCTTTTATTTTTTTCTGTTACCTTATTAAGATTCCCAATCAACCAAATTAGCGTGGTGATGTTTTAGGACACGTTTTTTCAGCATACTCTTTAGAATGATGAATCAGTTTTTCATAACAGATCCCATAAACAATTTAATTGCTCTTATTATTTCACGAATGTAAAAAAAGAGTATTCATTAAAAGAGGACATGTAAGTGTCTAATAATAACTTTTTTTTTTGTAATAAACCGGCTTTATTAAATATATATTTTTCTTTTGCTACTAATGAAAAGAGAGAAATGTCATGAAATGTCAACAAAACAAACATTATTTTCGATCGATGAGATATCATTAATCATTGGCAAAAGAAGATTGTTCAAATGTTAGGAGGGTAATTAAATGTTAAGCGTCGTTCACATTTTAGCTCATTATATATAGTGATATTTTCTAGCCTTCATTAATAAACGGACTATCATACACAAAAATAATCATTAAATTCAAACCAGGAATTCTAGAGATTAGCGCCATAGGGTATTCAAACAAAAACATACAAACTATTTTGAACTTACTAGCGACCTGGCTTAAAATGGTTGCAAAAATGATACTAAATTTCTTCAATATTTAATAGATGTTATAAACGGATAAACCTTCCTCTTCAATCACTCAATCACATCAAATCGTAATCAAAATCTATTAGGTACGTTGTTTTAAAGATTTAAGTATACATAGGGATATAGGGACAGAGAAAGCGAATTTGCTTAATATTATATAGTGATAAAGTGATAATTATTGACATGAATTCCCTATTTTTAGCTACCTTCTTTTTAGTATAGTCAACTTAAATCTCACATTTGATTTTTAACTCGCTTATTTAATTACTAGTTAAGCCTATTAAAGGCAAATCTAAGAAGGGTACCGTAGATCACCGGTGACCTATGTATGGATTTGACACCGGTTGTTAACCAATTTGTTAAAACATTATATCATTGGTCTTTGTTTAGCCTGCATTTAAATATCAGACAAGTAACTACAAAGCTGTTCGATTTTCGAATTTCTCCGTAAATCTGGAACAAGCAATAGCTTTGCTATCACATTGCATGTAATTCTCAATTAGTGAATATTAGTTTCCTTTATCTGCACCAATGTATGTTAAGCTGTAAGCTCCCTCTTTATCTCAAAAGGTTTCTAGAAATCAACAGAGTAACTGTTAGGATTACGAATTTTATGAATGGAACGCTCTCGGATTTCTGATTATCATGTTCTTTCTACAGCGATGCCGGCGATAATGTTACCTCTTTATATTGAAACTCGTTAGTAATTTGAATTTCGCTCCCATTGACATCTTCTAATTCTAATTTCGAATTTTCCCGCGTAATCGCGGATTGGAAATGACGTTAGTAATTTGAAATTATTTTTAAATTTTTAATGTTTTATTGCTATTTTAATTTTAGGTTTGACACATTGTGAAATTATTATTATAATTTGAAATGAATAGAATTTAACAATATTTTATTTTTGGAAAGTTGTATTCGTAAAATTATTTTACTACGGTTCTTCCTGTGTGAAAGAAATCTATTAATTATTAGCCTAATATTTTGGCTGTGCAACCAATTGCACGATTTAATATGACACCTATTTCTAGGCCAGGCGAGTTTAAAGGAACTTTTTTTATATCTCATGAATAATTGTAACCAATTTATTCTCTCAACCGCAAATTGTATAACATTCTCTTAACGTAAAAATAGCGTTCGTAACATTAAGAACTTTTGTATACAGTATGAACAAGTCTCAAGTTTACTATGCCGAGGACAAGGTAGGAATTAATGGCCTCTACCAAGGCACAGAGTCAGTTATTAAATATAATTTCGTTGAGTATTATGCTAATACTGTCGGTTTTTGTAATCCAAGCGTTTATTATAATGAAATCTCTATTAGCATAGTTACATACAGAATTCAAAATGGTCTTTGTACTTTTTCATTTTTAAGGGGCACTTAAACAAACAATGTCGTATGTCACCCCCAAAACTTTGCAATTATAAATCTTATTTAAGTTCGTTTAAAGTTCAAAGTTTAGTTAGTTTATGTGAGACATACTTCAGGAAGTCGTTAAATGTGTTGAATAAGGTCGAATTTCAAATAAGTAAGGATTTGTTTTGTTGTGTTGTTAAGTACCTACCTTGTGTGATTTTGTTCGTTAATTTGCACTGATTGTGGCACAGCAAGGTCGATTTTTGACCTTATCTTTTTGTCAATAAATGTTAATTTTTTACCTTTATGTGTCTTTTTGATTATTTCCATTATTTTAATAATGTTTCCCAGCAAAAATCGCATTTTGTACCTTTTAAATCATTTCTCCATTGCAACAATGTGTTTGGTTATTAATATACTACATATTAATAACCAAACACATTGCTTCTTCACATTCTGAACCAGAGTAAAAATAAAAAACATCAAAATAAAAGTAAGCAGAAAAAACGACTTCAAAACGAAAAAGTATAAAATATAATTAAAAATTAACTCAATAAAGTCAATAGCCTAACTAACGGCCAAATTCATTACTGCAGCAGCATGGAGTGCAAATTACAAAAAAAAAATTATAAATCTTTAGGGTTCAACTTAGCAAGTCTTACTTGATCTACCGACATTCTAACTTCACCTAATAAAAGCAATCTACAACGAAAATGGAGGCATAAAAATTCCATCAGCATACTGTAAATATTTTCGTTACCCAAGTCTGGCCGTTTATATTAAAAATAGTTCGTAGAAATGAGTATTATAATCAATTTAATCCTGCCTCATTTTGGCTGCCAGTATTTCTTAAATGACGCCTTTTCAAATCACTACATAGTTATAAAAAATATTGTCTCTGTCCGTATATCCATATGTATGCTTAAATCTTTAAAACTACGCAACTGATTTTAATGCGGTTTTTTTAAATAGATGGTGTGATTGAAGAGGAAGATTTATATGTATGTAGTGCACGTTACTGTAACAATTTTATACTAGCTGCAACATTATGTTGATAATTTGAGTCGCACCGAAGAATTGGAGAGTTATGATATTTGCAAGCTATATCATCATCATCACCATCATCAGCCTATAAGTGCCCACTGCTGAGCAAAGGCCACATCTCACGCGAAGAAGGTTTGAGCATTAACCACCACGCTTGTTGAAGGCGGATTGGCGATTTAAAACTTATAATTATAAATTAGAAGTCTAGGTTTCCTCACGATGTTTACCTTCGCCGTATGTCAGTGGTGTCTAAATAATCATAGAAAGTACATATAACTCGGAAAAAGTCACATTGGTACTTGCCAGGTTTCGAACCCACTCCCTCATGCATGAGAAGCGGGCTCCTTAACCTCCGGGCCACCACGAGATTATAGTATGCAAGCTATAAATATGTGTTATTTAAATAAAGAACCTTTTTTTTAACCCAACGCTATACTACACGGATCATTGATATAATGTGAAACCTCATATTTATTATAATAACATCCATTAAATAAATATACCATTGCACCATAGTGGGTCGCTAGTTTATAAATAAAAATTAATTTATGTTACTTTCAAATTCTATTACCCATGTTAGTATATGTACTAGGTGTACTTACATATTATGTATGGGATCCTTGCCTTTGTAGGAAATGAAACCTTCTTGGAAATGTGAAACCTAATATGTTATGTTATCCGACTCATTTTGGAAGTAAAATTACATTCCAACATGTCGATTTTTATTTCGAAAATAAATGGTAATGTTTGTTGATTTTGTGGAATTTTGCCGACTATCTGAGTACTGAACAAAGGTAGCGGGGTTTTTAATTTCAGGATTATTTTTTAAACAATATAAGAAGGCTTTCGGTACAAATAAAGATGGGGCATTTCGCATTAAGAATACTGTTATAATACGATGTTAAGAATTGTGGTGTATGGAAATGAACTCAAGCCCAGCATTATAATATACTAGCTACCCTCGCGCGGTTTCACCCGCTGCTCGGCCCCATTTGATCGTAGCGTTATGTTTTATAGCCTATAGCACTTAGGAACATTGTAGCTATCTATCAATGAAAGATTTTTGGAAATCCGACCCCCAGGTCCAAAGATTACCCCCTACATACAAACATACAAACTTACAAATTTTACCTCTTTATAATATTAGTATAGATACTTAGTGTACTTTTTTATTAATGTATGAATGCATATGTTGGTTTTATAATGATAATTTGTTTGTTAATGTTTATATTTTTTAAATCAACATGGGTTTATATAACGTGTGGGTTGAGTTTACAAAGATAAAAAATCACATATTCAGCAACAGAGTTACGGTCAAGCGCAATTATGTGCCACGGCCGAGAAAAAACTGATTATTTTTTCGTCAGAAAGTCTGCCACTCCTTTCCACAATCAAAAAAAGTCGCTGTGCTCACCGTGCATTTTCCAACTGGAAAAAAGGTTGTCCACAGTTTCTTGTTTAAATGATTCTGAGTAGGCAGACAACGAAACAAACAAATTAAAAAAACTACTAAGGGGATTAAAACATTCTTTTCTAGTTCTCGAAAACAGACCAAAAACGTCTGATCATGTTTCGATTTGCGTGAAACAACCACAGCGTTGTGTTTCGCCGAGTAAGTAAGGTTAGCAGAGGCACACCTCTACCCTTAGTCCCATCCTTTCCAAATCCTTAAATATTCGGATACCGAAACCCTTATCCTCAAAAGGCCGGCAAACCATTCGTAACTCCTTTGGTGTTTCATGTGTTTATAGGCGGCGCCGAATGCTTTCCACCAGGTAATCCATCTGCTAGTTTACCGACCTGCAAAATCTATAAAAAAAAACATTTCGATACAGACCAACAATTTTAGTTACATAAGCCGGTTCAGATATAATTTTTAAGCGATCATTTTCACTGGGCGACGACTTTCCGACGGTAACGCGGCGACGCCTCGACGACCGTACAGCGACCTCAATTTCAAGTTCCAGAACAGATTCGAATTTTAAAGTTTTCAGTGATTCGAATTTCGTTAGACACATTTATCGGGCCAGCAAATGAGTCGGATGTGTGTTTCGAATGTATTTTTGTTTATTTGTTTTTCACAAAACTGTCTCTTTTTAACCGTAGTATTTTTAAAAGGAATCCTTTTAGCGCTCTAATCTATTGGAAGATTTAGTCTTTGGCTTTGTGTGTTTTCTTTTTAACCCCCGACGCAAAAAGAGGGGTGTTATAAGTTTTACGTGCCTGTCTGTCTGTCTGTGGCATCCTGGGGCCTGAACGGGTCAAGCGATTTCAATTTGTTTTTTTTGTATTAAAGGTCACTTACGTGCGAGTGTTCTTAGACATGTTTGACGAAAATCGGTTGAGCCGTTTAGGAGTTATGGGGGGTCAGTTGGGAAGGGTAACCGAAGGTCTGCAAATATACGAGTACTCGAGTGGGGTGTCAAATGAAAGCGCACTGTTGATGACTCTTAATCGAGGGAAAATTATAAAAAATACCTAAAAAAAGTATAAAATAAAAAAAATAGACCCCCGACAAAATAGAAATATGTAGTTGATAGTAAAATGTTTGGATCGGTCCCCCAACGCCGCGTTTTCTTTTAATTATTACTTTTTAAAGGAAAAATATATTTTTTATCGGGGGTTTTTTCTTTGGAAAAACAGCTTTCAAGAAGTGTTGAATGCTAATCAGATTTATTCAAATTTTGATACTCGGATTATGACTGCTTGGTTTTTAAAAAACATAATAAAAATAATAACTGCGTGTTTGACGCGGCATCTGAATATCTAGTTTAGTGTCGCGAGTTCGATTCCCGCACTGAACAATTTTTTGTGAGATACAAATTGTTGTTCCGTGTCTAAGTGCAACGACGATGCTCGGCCTCGGCAACGCGTCAAAATTATATTTTAGTAATCCTAATGCAGTGGGGCGATTTTATTTTATTGTGTGCCAAACAGTGTAAGTAACAGAGTTGTGCTTCGGCACGAACGGGCCGGCTCGACCGGAGTGAAACCACGGCCTAACAGAAAACCGGCGTGAAACAACCACAGCGTTTTGTTCTCGTCGTATTAGTGAGGTTAACGGGGAACTCCTCTGGTGTTGCGGATGTCCATACCACCGGCCACCGTACTGCCCATTTAACATAAAAAAACAAACTCATAACGGAGTCTGAACTTTAATTCCATGTAATTTAAGTTGATACTTATTTAACATTGCTTAGGTACATTACTGAATTCTTATACCACAAAGGCTGGACTGGGTAATCCAATTACAAAACCTTTGCTTAGCTATTATACTCATAAATTCGTCTTTCACACCAAATAGACGTCATAACATAAATCTTCCCATGAAATCTCTCTGTACACGCCACCCAACCGCCAATGGAAAATCTCCCTTACAACAATAATTTTAGGAATTAATTTCCGATATCGAAATCAATAAAAGATGCGAGCTCCAATACTAATTACATGAATACTTTATGCAGGCAATCAGCTTACAGATAAGGCTTCTTTTCATTACTATTCGATCAATATACAGAATGCTCGGAAATGCGATCGAAATTGCACGAGCTTTATACAGGGTGTGTTATTGCTTGCATACTTTTAGGGGCCCTGCTTGATGTTATGCCTAATATTCTTGGACAGTTATAGTGTCCACAGTGAAGGCTTAACTGTTATAAAATACATCATAAAACATCATCAGCATATTAGAGATAACTGCTGAGCAAAGGCCTCTTCTCACACGAAGAAGGTTTGAGGTGATTGTTGATTTCAAACTTATAATTAAAATTTATAAGTCTAAGTTTCCTTACGATTTCCTTCACTGTTAGTCAATGGCTTCTAAAAAGACTTAGAAAGTTATATATAACTTAGAAAAAGTCTTATTAGTACTTCTGAGGCTTTGAAGCCTCATCCTGATGCATGAGAACTCACGAAGACCTCGATCTAGTTACTTAAACAAAATCCATGTGTAATTAAATAGACAGGGCAATGGTTCAGATAAACATATACATATAGGTTAGATAATAACTAGGCGGTAAATACTTCTCAAATGGTATTAACATTTTTCTAAATATTTTGCCCCCCACAATGGATACCAAACACAGAGTTGTTACTTACGGGAAACAAATAATTATGTCCCGATCCTCGATACTTCTGCTATTATAATACTTCAAATAACATACGTTACATTATATTACAGCCTCTATTAAGCTACAATTGAAATGGCTTCATTAAAGTTGATCCATTGACAATCACCCTAAGTGCACTACAAGCATAGAGAATACATCGGCAATCCATCAGTATTACGTTCTGCTATTAGACTGAACAATATTCAATAGCTTCGTATCAATACAATCGTATTTATTACATAACATTCCAATATATTACTTTACATTGTATACAAAATTGAAGTCGCTTTCTATGTCCTTATGTGTGTTTAAAACTTTAAAACTGCGCAAGGGATTTTGATGCGATTTTTGTAATACATAATACAACAGTAACACTAAACACACCACCATTTAACCGAAACGAGACATCCAATAGATAGTAATCTAACAAACAATTTGTAATTGAATGTGGTATCACTGTAGCAAACAGAATAGCACGACCGTCCGTGTCGAAAAAAAAATAACATTAAAAAAAAGTAACAGCAAAGTTTGCGTTCCACTTTCAACGGTTTAAACTCGCAACCAATATGGCGGGAGACTAGGATTTTTACGTTAAAGACAAAGCGAAAACTTTCAACAAATATTTTTAAAAGACGGTAAAGTTTTTCGGAGATGGCCCCCGTTTCGTCCGAATAGTTCTGTCCGGTTGTGCTTCTGTCTAAAATTTGGATTCTCTCGTCCGTTTTTTGCATGCGCACGTCCGAGAGATTACTGGTGTAGCAAGGTATTTAAGGCGAACTGCGTTTCATATATGTAGTTTGAAGACTATGGAGGGATTAGTTGAATTAGCTGTATATTAAGCATTAACATGCTAGCACCTTGTCACATAGAAGCAAACCAGTTTGTTACTGTGAAAAATAAAACAAGGTAATCGAAACTCGTAGTGGACGACTAGCCAAACTTCACGTGTGTCCAAAGTTATAAAGTGAAGTAAACACTCCATTTTTCCCATCTAATTTTACGTATCTGTAACCACTTACCGTTAATGGGCAAGGCTTTTCATTCAAGGTCACAAAAAATCCAATATAACCACAACCGCATACTTATAACTACCAAACCTTGAGGCGTGTGACCATTTTTTAATTAAAACACACATGCTTGTATGTACGTAATTATTTTTCAATTACTACTAATCTAACGGAAATAAGGTTGAATGATTGACGACTGTAGTCATACGAAGAAAAAAACAACGATTCCAAGATGGCTACCGCTTTGATTTCGCGCGCAAAAAAAAACTACCGTTTATTTAAATGTTTCGGCTCATCAGGTCATCACTCTCACGGAACTAGCCACCCACAAGTATAGCCATTATGTTTTATATAAATAAAGGATTATGTCATTAAAATTTTCCATAATGTGCGTCATATGTAGGTATACATAGTGATAATGATAATCCTCATAACATTAGTTGCTAATGCTTTATTTTTAAGTAACTTAAGTAGATCCGGGAGGGGATTATGGGATCTAAATAGATTTCGTAAAAAGTTGACGTATTGACTTTATAAATGAGACGAACGAGTTTATAATTGCCTGTTCTTTATCTATTTCTTCACTAACACTTAGTTATTAAACAAAAAAAATTAAAGAATATTTTGTCATTTCGAAGCACAACTACCTAATAATAGCGGCACTTGGATTGGTACCCCAATAGACCATAAGAATGAAGAATCCACAAATTGTTTACCTAAAAAAATCTGCCATTTAAAGCTTACCTAGAAGAAATTTAAAGTATATTAAGTATAGGTAAACATAAACCTCGGAACCCAATAACGAAACTGATATCTTCCATGATTGAGGACGAAACTTAATGTGTTATCGGCCTTATTTGTCCCCTACGACCCCCCAGAGACCCAAAGGGATAGTCCATTCTTGGGAGACCTTAACTATCACATTATACCAGTATCCAATAGAAACTTTTTAATCGAAAACAAGATAAAACTCAATTTAAGAACAGACAGATGATTAATAGAATTATAAAAGTTTTTTAGGTACAAGCCTGCCAAATCCTCTTAAAAACGCTATAGGATGTAAACCAGGACCTACAGTAGATACAACTATAAAAACACCGAAACACTGAAAAGTCCGGCGCGACCCAGGGACTGACTTTCTTGGATCCTTGATATCCTGGCCCATCCTAAGATCATGTTCCTTGATTCTGAATATTTTAGTATTTTATAAATAACATCTTAATCCCGTGATTTAAACTGTAATACGCTTTACTAGTTTCAAGTTGCAACGGGGCTCTTATTCACGAATACCCAAGACACAGGAGATCCTGGATGAAAAAAAACAATAAACATTCATTTATTTCTTTATCTTAAAAACTAGTTAAATGGCATTACTTTGATTTATATAAAAAGATTATACTACTAAAAATCCTACCAGAAATAACCGTATATTTTTTGTTTCAGATTAATTTGTGAATCACCCATTGCGTTAAAAGAAACTGGTTTTCAAACAACAACTGTAAGTAATATTATTTATGTATTAATTAAAGTAAACCTTTTTAATAATAACCTAGACTTTAGACTCTTCACACAAATTCTTGACCTTCGTGTCTATCTCTTTTGAGGAGGGTAAATCAACAAATTACGTCTCTGGCCTAGGGTATGGCGAGAGGTAGTGTCAGACTCTTACTGACTAAAAACTCTTCCGTTCCTTCTTCTTGTTCCCTAATCCCCAAATCTCCAAAACCCAAATCCCCAAAGGCCAGCTACTCACTTGAAACTCGTTTGGTGTTGCTGGTATCTATGAGGAGCGCTGATAGACACTAGGTAAGAGGCTGTTGCTCGTTTGCCGGCCTATCCATAAAATAAAACATGACTTTTCCAGCCAGAGGACGGTGAGAAGAAGTGACAGGCACTAACGAACAAAATTAAATCCATTCCGTTTTTTCTCCTGCTCCAAATCGGAGTCCATTATACGCAGACCGCAGTGCATCTACCCGCAATTCCGAATGCCTAGAAACTACAACTATAACAGTATCCTAACTATTATTAATATTTTTCTTTCGACTTCAAATCGTCAACGAAATTCAAAGGACATTCTACCTAAAGTCTAAGGCAAACACACACACCAATTACCCATCTCATACATTACTTACCTACCTAACAAAAGGTGTAATTTCCTTCAGTAACTGTAATTAGATTTATAGACAGTATTACATAAACTATACACTACGAATTATCCTCTAATTGATTGAATACCAGCAGTATTATTGTTTTAGGTCACACGTTTGTAATTTGACATATCACACTAGGATACTAACAAACATTACCTAATGTAATTAATGTTAAGATAACATTCTATTATTCGAAGGATAAATAACCTAGCATAATATTGTTACCCACTTACATTGTTATTTGGGGACAGTCGTGTGAAAACGTAAATAGCATTGAGACCCAAAACCTTATGAGAAATTATCGTTTCGAAAATCAAAACTTTACAGTTTTTGGGTAGGGCCAAACTTTTTTCTTTTTTTTTTAAATAACACGTTGACCCACACTAGGATTTTCTCCTGTGTCGTGGTTGCGGTTACAAACATAAAATTTCACATTCGCATGACACCCAGACCCGGAACAACAATTCGTGGATCACACAAAGAGTTGTTCCGTGTGGGAATCGAACTCGCGACACGTTGCACCACCCGCACCAACCGTGCAGTCAAAAACTTCATGCAAGATCACCCGATCACCCGATTCTCCTTTTTTGCTAGGAGAAAATCATCGAACATCTTCTTCCGCTCTAGATAGGGTGTCACAGACTTACTGACTAAAAACCGTGTTCCTTCTCCTGCTCGAGACCGGAGCCGCGGTATATTATTGCGGTTGTTGCATCATTAAACCCGACGGTTTTTTTTTTTGTGAGGGGAAAATTATCAAATGGCTTCTCCCACCCAGGGCCCGGCGGGAGGGAGTGTCAGACTCTTACTGACTAAAAACCCCCTGTTCCTTCTCCTGCTCTGGGCCGAGGTCGCGATGCCTCATTGCGCTTACCCCGCAACCCCGGCTGAAAGCTAACGTCACGCTGTATTCCCAGGCGGTCACCCATCCAAGTACTAACCGCGTCCGATGTTGCATATCTTCGGTGATCGGACGAGAACCGGTGCTTTCAACATGGTATGGACGTTGGCGACGGTGATAAGTGGTTTAAGCTTTCAAGGCCACAAAACATGAGCAATTACCATGACCACAAGTGATCAACTTTATGACAGTTCTTATTCCTAATCTCGGAAGACTGTTACCTTCACACTTGGCAGGCCGATGGCGGTGTAAGATCGTAGTTTAGATTTATCGGAGAGCCCTCATACCCAATCTATTTTTGACGGCTCCTACAAAACCTCCGCAAGAGGTTAGTAGTGATGAATGTACTCATCAATTTATGCGCTGGAGACACTAAAAAGTGCAGCCCTTCTACAGTAAAATTGTATCAATACATTTAAACGTTGACGTTTCAATTCATCACTGTTTAATAAACGTTATATCATCAGCCTATAAGTGCCCACTACTGAGAAAAGGCCTCTACTCATTTTTTTATGTAATAGGTCGGCAAACGAGCAGACTAATTACCTGATTGTAAGCAATCAGCGCCGCCTATGGACACCCGCAACGGAGGAGTTACGAGTGCGTTGCCGACCTTTTAGGGATTAGGGATTAGGGATCACATGAAGAAGTTTTGAGCATTAATCACTACGTCTGCTCAAGACCTATTGTCGATTTCTAACTTATAACATTATTTTAAGTTATATTTCTAGGTTTATGTGTCCAAATAATCTTAGAAAAAGACCCATCCAAAGTCATATTGGTCCTATTGTCGGCGCATCTGATTGAGCAACCACAATGGCGACCGAAGTGCAAGTGTAAACAATAATTGTACACCCTACGAGTATGTTACAGTGAAACTTATATAAATTATATTTTTTAGACTTAAATTTACACCCTACACAGACACACAAACAAGAAATGCATTTGAATTTGGCACTTGTTAGGTTTTGCCAATCAACACTGAACAGGAATCAATTCGTACAGAAACAATAAGCACTGAAATGCTATTTAAATATTTAAAAGGGATTTATGAGCGATACCGTTTCACTCCATATTATTATGCACTTATAATTAATTAAATACCTGCTTTATATCTTTAATCACGTTTCATTAATTTATACTTCATCTAGGTAATTTAAATACCAGACTATTATTTTGAAACTGGATGCTTTCCTTAATTAAAATAAAATGATCCCGAATGCTTGATGGAATAGAATATTAGAAATAAAAATCGCATTTTCATTATTGATTTTAAGACGTGAGTATAGCAAACTAATTTCTCTATTTTTTAAGAAATAAGTTTGCTATTGGATGCTAAAGGTAGGTAGGTTATGTTACATGGAACTGTGAACGAGTGGGGCTCCGATAGGAATGGGCCGACTCGATCGGAGTGATGCCACGGGTTCACTTAAAATCGCCATGAGGCTCTGTCTCTCCGCCCATCCCTAATCCGCGTATTATGCAAATCTCAAAATTATAATCCAAAAAAAACAGCAACGCACTTGTACGTTGCAGGTGTCCATGGGCGCTACGAACTTCGTTCTATCATTAGGTCATTTTTAAAAACTTGTTAATACCAAAAACTGTACTTTAAAAATGTATTGCTAAACGTGTTTGTAAGGGTAAATCTCGAGAACGGCCGAACCGATTTCGCTGTTTATTTTTCTTATATTGTGTTTGTTAAGATCAGGAGAAGGTTTGTTTTTAAAGAAAATTAATAAGGAGAGTAAAATGGAAAATGTGTAAATAGCAACTCTCTTCTTAAGCGACGTTGTTGGAGCCTGCTCCATGTGAAACAGGGCTAGCCAATAGTTGATAATATTTATACTCGAACCGAACACGGACCCTAAGAATCCTAGCTCAGCAGTCGACCTTACGATTCTCTCAACAAGCCAACCGTTTTCGAGAATTAAGTCAAAATCCGGTGTTTACGACATTTTTTATGACTAATAAAAAGCTATTTTGAAGTAAGCACCTGCTAATTACTTAAAGTAATTATAACATTTTATACGACCTGCCACTTCACTGAGCTTATGACCTTATATTATTAAATTCGGAATGTTTCACTTAGACATGTAGGTATGTCAAGAATGTGTCTTGCCAGCTTTTTTCGACAGTGACATCCTACTAAAACTATAAACGTGAAAGTATGCGTGGATGGATGATTGTAACACTTTTTTAAAAGAGAAAACTCATCAATTTTCTTCTCCAGCTCTGGATCACCCATTCCTTCTCTCTACTCTACTACTCTAGGCCGAGGACTGCGCTACTTCTAAACACACAAGTCACAAAGGGACTCTTATTCATGCACAGTACCATCATATGCATGCAACTACAAATAGGTGAACGGATCTAAATGAAATTCGGTTTCACCCGTTGCTCGACTCCATTTGATCGTAGCGTGATGTTTTATAGCCTATAGCACTCAGGAACATTGTTTCACTGATAGATAGCTACAGCTGTTCTAAAGATTACCCCCTACATACAAACATACAAACTTACAAATTTTACCTCTTTATAATATTAGTATAGATTAGTTTGGATGTTAGCATTGCTAACCTTACTTCTACAAAAGAAAATAGCTCAATGTTATTTTGTCCAGAAATTTTAGAAACGAATGTCTGGTTTCTATTAATTTCGTGTGAGTTAAAAGCTAAGCAATTATTCTATCAAAACTATGAATTATGTTAACAATGTTTTTACACGTTTAATGGAAATAAATCGTAAGAACAATGATTTGTCTTTTAGGAATAAGACAAAATATTAATGTTGCGGTTGCATCGCGCTTTCTTCGTACAATGCAGCAACAGGCCGCATCATCACAACGCTTCGGTTTGCGGACAACCAGAACCAGTCCTAAGCGTATGGCGCGTAAAGAACCCAAAAACCATGGCTCGTAGAGAACCCGGGCGTATGGCCCGTAGAGTTAGGGTCAGTCAGGGTTTCGGGGCAAGTGCACAGCCTCGGCTTAGAGCAGGAGTAGGAATGGAGTGGCTTTTATCAACAAGAGTCTGATGCTCTCTCTCGTCTACATTCAGGACGGAAGAAGATATTCGATAATTATCTTCCCTCAACAAAAAAAAAAGGTGATCCGTCAACTTATTTGGCCCAACCCGTAAAATTTACCTTTGATCATTAGACTCTCAGAAGCATTCTGATGATCATCATCGTCAAAAAAAATGAAAATAATGGCTTATTTAGATAGGTTTGTATGCCAAGAGCTGTGAGACATTTACATCAAATAAAAAAAAATAATGGTGGTTATAAGGTTAGGGTATCTTATGCATTTACAAGACCAAGTATAGACCTAAGTGACTTTATCAAAGATTACTCCATCATCATTGGCATACGAAGAAGGAGAACCTGGACTTTTAATATCTTATTATAAGTTTAAAATCGCCATTCTGTCGAGAGCAAGAGTTGTGATTAATGCTCAAAACTTTCCCGTGTGATACGATCCTTATAAACTGACAGGTGATGTAATGTGTTCGGAAACCACATCGTCTAGTGGGTAGCTGAAAAGACTGTTTCAGTTCAGGATTCTGAACCTTAAAGACATCATTCTTAATATAAAAATCGCTGAATTTTGTCCAATGCATCTATGTATTTGATTTACAAATTCTTATAGACTTTTTATTTAAAAAAAAAACACACTAGGATTTTCTCCTGTGTCGTGGGTGCGGTTACAAACATACAATTTTACATACACATTATACCCAAACCCGGAACAACAATTTGTAGATCACACAAAGAGTTGTTCCGTGCGGGAATCGAACCCGCGACACGTTACACGGCAGCCAGTTGCCCAGCCACCGCACCAACCGTGCAGTCGACTATAGACTGGTTTTAATACCTAATATGTTATATTAAATACCTGTTTATAAAGACTTTTTTGAGGATTAATACGCACATAAAACACGTCTTTTTTCCATACCTGGTTCTAAAAATGCGAAAAGTAAACACATAATTTGCAAACACAGAAAAAGAATTAAAAGATAACTCAATTCTAAGGTTTTTTTTCGTGTAAATAAATAAAATTTCCACACGAGACCGGTGGAGGCCTAAACTAACATTATGTACTAAATAAAAAATGGCTCAGGTGGGTGTGTACAGTCTATTGTAATCACCAGCACATCAAATTACCCCTTACTGTCCAATTTCAGTTCGATTTTCAACCCTATAACTTTCACTTGAAGTTGAAAATCAATAGAAAGTAAAGGGTAGTTTGATAAGCTGCCGAAGACCCTTTTGTTAGCAGCTGGTAAAGAATTAATGTTCTCTTGATCGAATTTCGATTAACAGTGCTAATCAAATTGAGTAGATATTAAGTAGACAATCGCCTTTTACACCTGTTCGTTGATAGGGTAGGCAGAGTAGTAAAAATGTTTCTCTAGACAATATCGTGGTAGGCCAGAGGTAAAGGCTCCCGCTTTTCATACTTGAGGGTGCGAGCTTAAAGCCTGGCAAGTAGCAATGTGACTTTTTCCGAGTTATATGTACCTTCTACGATTATTAAGACACTACGGACATACGGCGAAGATAAACATCGTGAGGAAACCTGGGCTTATAATATCTAAGTATAAGTTTGAAATCAATGATCAATGACCAAGCGTTTAATGCTCAAACCCGTGTAGGAAAAATATTAACATTTTACAGTCAACTAAAGGCTAATTTTTAATGGTTAGATAAAAATTATCTTTGGAATAATTATGATGCTGTCGCGTCAGAATATTTGCATAAGACAGTGACAGCAACAATTTTTTTCTTCGGATAACATTTATCTGTGTATTGAAAAATCAACCCTAACTCGACAATGTTTTGTTTCTATGTAGATGGAACCCGAAGCCTTGGGCTTAACACTTGTGTTTGCTACTTTTCGATAATATTGATTATCTCATTATGTATATAGGTCGCCAGTCGCAAATGTCACAACAGAACCTCGAACTTTTTGGTTCAATTCTCTTGTCGAGTAAATAAATTATTGTTACGTTTATTTCGCCTGCAAAATTCTTCGTTACATGAATTCAAGATTATTTTTATGTATTTATTATTATTTAAGTGTGGTGGAGCCATGCTTCGGCGTGAATGTGTCGGCTCGACCGAATGACAACACGGTCTCACAGAAAACAGGCGTGAAGCAACCATAGTGTTGTGTTTCGCCGAGTGAGTGAAGTTACTGGAGGTCCAATCCCTAATATAATTTCTCCTATATTTTAATGTCAAGCTATCACAGCTTATAAAATACAGCTTTGCGTCATACAGTAAGGCGGACGCATTGCGGAGTCTTATTCTTAGTAATAATGGATTCCCATATTTACATTTTCAGTACAAAACTCTAAAAATACATAATCTCAAGCTCTCCGTTTAAAGACAAACAATCGTCATTCTACCTATATTTTTACATTAAATCATAAAACTGGATTTGCTATCAACCATAAAGCTATTAACAGAACAGCGTAACGGGTACTCTTAAGTATAAAAAAAACAGGAAATAAGTTCATCAAAATAATGACTTGTCAAGTTTTTTTCTCTATCAATCGAATAGGACACAATAATATCCTAATTAGGCGTGTTATTGCCAAAAAATACTACTAAACATAATTATAGAATTGTTATTGCTCTCTCTTTCTAGTAAGAACGTAAAAAAGAGATGATAATAGTGTTACCTATTTCAATTTGTTTCGAATACTGAAATGACAACAAACAGTTTCGCTTAATAGGTATAAAAAAAATTTAATAGGCTCATTAAAAATTTATTTGCCAACTTGTTCTGACAATTTTGACAGCCCTAATTATTTTTTCTTTTGTTGCTTTGAGAAAAAATTAAGGCATCATTAGATACAAAGTACTTTATATTCAGTTCAGTCCAGTGATGGATGACAGACTTGACACTGGCCTCTCCATGTCTACAAAACACATGCAAATAAGGTTGAAAATAGCTTGAATTCAAATTCATACTTTTCTTTCAAGAACCTCAGTCCTTCTGTCTCTAAAGCGACGATTGACTGCACGGTTCCATCTTTCTCTTTCTTTTCTTTTTCAAAATTCGTTGGCCTACATTTCGGTTATCTCCTGTGTCGAAACAACAATTTGTGGAAAGACCTTTGAAAAGACTGCATGGTTGGCGCAGCGGCTGGGCAACTGCTATGCAACGTGTTGCAGGTACGATTCCCGGACAAAACAACACTTATATGATCCACAAATTGTTGTTTCGAGTCTAGGTTGCTTGTGTATGTGAATTTGTATGTTTCTAAGCGTATCTAAGACACATGAGTAAATACTAGCGTGGGACTAACACCGTAGCACCAAGAAATCGCGATTTCAAATACCTACGGAAAAATCAAACAAGACACTTATCCGCTAAATTGACTTCGAATAAAACAAAATAACTATTGGTTGCAAATTTTAATGGCGGTATTGTAAAGCATCATAGATTGCAAATTATAATGTAAAGCATCATTACTGCAAGCCTAGTAATATAAGGTCATCAGGCAATTTGTAGGGCAACCAACCGTTACTAATGACAAAGTACTTTCCCTGAACTTGATTTCAGATTATATGAATTGAAAAGATTATATGGATCAACTGTAATCATAATTCGTGGACTGCTCGGATAGGGAAACGACTGGGCATTTATTAATTAGCATTTTAAAAGATTAGGCATAGATTAGGCATTTCGTGTGCAGTACGTTCTCCATCTTCTTACTTAAATAAACGACAAATCTATTTGTATAACTCACTTTTTTGAGTTTATAGAGAAAAAGTTATTATATGTTCTCTCCCGCACTGAGTGATTAAACCACCAGACGATAAGTGCTCACTACTAAGAAAAAAGCCTGCGCTCACATGGAGAAGCTAAAGTTGGATTAATAAGAGGTGAAAAAATTCCGGTTTCCGCACGAAGTTTTCCTTTACCGTTTTTCAGTGGTGTCTAAATAAACTTTAAAAGTACATAGAAATAACTCACATTGCTGCTCGCTCCGTTTCATGCATTGGTAAGGATGCACCCTTATACATGAGAAGCGAGTGCCTAAGCCGGTCCTGGTCCTTGCCATCATTACATTTTATATTCAGACATTTAATTATAAGTACCTACTCTTTGGATCACTAAATATTGAACTGTATCAAGCCAAAAATAGCCAAATGCCTTGCCTTGTCTAATAAAAACCAATATTTTATCTATAAAGCATATCTCATAACTCCATTCAAAATTACGCTCCGACCCTAAAAAGAGAAGTGGAAGGGACTTAATACAGAATCTTTTCAATTTATTACCCCCTTAATTATGGAGTTCTATTTTGTATTTAAATTAATGAGCGGTAGCTTTTATAATGAACGTGAAATTGAATTTTAATTCGATTGGAACAATTTGAAAAGGTATAAAGTTGAAAGTCATTGGAAGGAGAACAAACGAAATATGCTTCAAAATAATCTTAATAAAAGGTTTATTTTAATATTAACCTTTTCTTATATCTTTCAAATAATTCTGTTGGGTGGAGACCACTTTATAGATAGATCCTAATTTCAACGCTTGGGTCGGAAAACATATGTACATATTTATGCGTGATTGAGAATAGCCCCCTTTTGTATTCCAAGCGTTTAAAAACGCATCTTAGTTGCCTACTTAATTGAATTATAAAAAGTATTTCGACTTATCAATACAACTAGCTACTCTTGCGCGGTTTTACCTGCTGTTGGACTTCATTTGATCGTAGCGTAATGTTTTATAGCCTATAGCACTCAGGAACATTGTAGCTAATTATCACTGAAAGAATTTAGGCAATCCGATCCCAAAGATTACCCCTACGTACAAACTATAAAAAAAAAACAATAATAAAAAGTTAACGATAAACTTAGTATTTGTATGTTTATGACGAATTTTTAAGAAATCGGTCTTTTCTGAATCATTCTCAGAACTATTTACATAACGCAAAAAAGTATTAATAGTATGATGACACAACAGATTCCCATATCTGTTCAAAATTCATGGAATATTGTCGATAATGACAATTCGACAAAAGTTCTAAATAGACTAGTTAGTTCTAGACCTGATGATAGTATTGAGTTTCCAGTAATCACACTTATACGGCGAAACATACCGCTGTGGTTCTTTCACGCCGGTTTTCTATGAAACCGTAGTTCACACCCGGTGACATGAAGCTTGATTCTCCTATCCTAAAAACCTGTGTAGTGATATATATGTATATCACTACACATGTTTTTGTTATCCTACTGGCTACTCTTGCACGGTTTCACCCGCTGCTCGGCTTCATTTGATTGTGGCGTGATGGTTTTATCCAACAGCCTTCCTAGATAAATGACCTAACGAATACCAAAATAGTTCTTCAATTTGAACCAGTGGCTCCGGAGATTACCGCTTTCAATCAAACCAACAAACTTTACAGAATTTTAATATTAGTATACTTTAACTCTAGTGCATACAAAATTTCTATAATTAACAATCACTGGGTGATTTCCACATGCGCTGCCTGTTATCCTTTCAAAGATATTCTGATATTACATTGTACTAATAGAACCAGTGTTTAACTATCAAACAATGTCTGAACTCCATCACAATTTGGTAACATGATATTTTGCTCAAAATTTGTTCGCGCAATAAGTTGGAAATTCTCGAAGTTTCTCTCATGCATCGAACATTTCCTATAGCGAAGATAACGGGGCTTATTATGATAGATGTGTTATCCCGTGTAATAGTGTAATGTAAGATACAAAGCCAGGGTTCAGGTTATTGATAAACTGCCCGGTACAACGTAGCCGTTTTAAGAACATAGTGGATTTTGGTAGTCTGAGCGACTAGCCAAATAGTATTTTGGGGTGATTGTCCGAAGAATAGTATCACTTATTAAACAAATCATTATCCACTCGACCTGTCTAGCGTACTAGTAACTTAATGACATAATTTTTTTTTTTCAGTGAACAGGTAAATGTTTGCATTAATTTTTTACTTAATTTTCAGGACAGTGAAATCATTTATTATTGTTATTATGTTAAGAATCTGACATAAATTGACACATGTAAGCGTTCATCATAAATTTTTTATTAGCAATCTGGCTTGCAGCACGGATTTTAAAATGTAAATTGCCTATAATAAAAATGAACTAACCTATCTATCTTAATACAACTCCAGTACGTATTGTACAAAATAAAGATCAAAATATTATTTTATTTGGTCGACTTAAATTGGAGCCTAATTTGAAACTTCAAACTCAGTGCTCACGATTACAAGTCTCCGAGACAGTTCCATATTACTAAAATTGTTCAAAACTAGACGATGAGAAATAAATTCCCGAGAAAAAACTTCAAGAAAAAGTCACGAACAAGTTTTTACATGATCTGCAATATTTTTTTGTCATCCACACTTTTTGCGAACGCCAAACACGCGAGTCTTGTTTGATCATTCCAAAGTATTTTTAGGTGAGTCATCTCCGTATATTTTTTTAACAGAGATCGAATGACGAAGAGCTCAGCGGTTGGGAGGCCAAAGGAAAACAAATTAAGAGGTCTTTTTGACGTAGCCTTTGTATTTTTAAGCAGAAGTGTTTGTCAATTATGCTTAAAGAAGTACTAAAAAATTGTGGAGGCACACTGAATGTGTATTAATGAGGGGGAGTTTGGCGACGAGCACAATTTACTTGAGCAAACACGCACGCGGTACCAGGGCCCCATATATTAGTAGAGCTAAAACAAATTGATACATATTCGCAGCCCACCGCTTTGCGCTCAGTTAACTTCTACAACTTGCGCGGAATTATAAGCAGACGTTACATTAGCCTTTTCTTTTATCTGCAAAAATCGCGATGTAAGAAAATACTTTTATATTTTTACGTAGAGCTATTTATTTTTCTGCTTGTCTCCTTTATTTTAGGATAAGTTCAAGCTCTTGAGTTGGATAAAATGTATTGTATTAACAATACTTCTGATTTCATTCGAAATGTAGAATTGTTCTTGAACTGAAAGCGACAGGCCCAGTATTTATACCATTGACATTACTCTTATATAATAATTAACGAAAAGTGGTCTGTAATTTGTATTTAGTTTTAAGTGTGGAGTGTCGTAGCAGCGTAGTAGTGCTACGAAAATGACTACGACAAAACCCTTGGCGCGGGAAATTTTAAATACACAAAAGTATTGTGTAACTAATCTATTTTGACATTTAACTAACACTACAATTATTTTTAGTGACCTTGTCGATACCTACGTTCCAAAAAAATATAAAGACTTGATAAGTTCGTTAATATTTAAGACCTTTTTGTTTGACTCAGTCTGGTGCGAATTTTAAAATTGTTGGCGCCAATATTTAAGTTCAAGTTATACTCTAACACATTCAAGTTATCAACTCGAATCTTAACACTTCTGCTAGCGATTCCCCTCCATAATGAAGAATAACATGAAATTATTTCAGCAACACTAAGAAACACAACACTATATTCTCAACTCGTTATAAAACGGAACAATGAGAACTTTATAAAGATCATTTATATTAAAATAACTGCAGTCTTGCAACTCTCATATTTGGCAACGTTTGAAATTGTACTACTTAAACAAAAGTACACGAACGAAGCGAACGAAGGAGTTGAACATGTACAGACACTGTCAAAACGCTTTAGCAGACTCCATTCCATTTTCGCCTATATGTGTTTAAAAAAAAACTATTTTTACTTAGAAAGTTTTATTTAACTACAAGAGCTATTTTTGCATGCTGGAACAGATTTATGTGTGTGCATGGATGAAGAGAAAGAGTATTAGCTGGCGTTCCAATTTTCCAGTGTGTGTGATATATAGCATATTTATATTTTAAGTCACTGCATAACAGACAAGGCTCTGCCAAAGGTAACCAACGCAACTGGAAAAAACGTACCATCGTAGTCATTCCTTAGGGAGTGTAGAGCGGAGTAATAAGAGAATATTTTTAAAAAGGTCACTCAGTCGAAAAAAAACAATGATTTTTTTTTATGCACGATCTGCTAAATTCTGAGAAAAAGCTAGTAACTATGAAAATAATATAGGTACATTAAAGTCACATTCATAAGAGTTGGCATAATCATTTAACGACCACAGTGTTGCGTTTCGCCGTGTTAGTGAGGTTACCAGAGGCCCAATACATACCCCTCCCCATCCCTTCCCAATCCTTAAATATCCAAAACCCTTATCCCTAAGGGGCCAGGGGGGTAACTCTTTTGGTGTTGCGGCAGTCCATGATTGCTTACCATCGGGTAATCCGTTTGCACGCTTGCTGACATACACCATAAAAAAATCGCAAAAATAAATTTACTTTCAGCCAAAAACACTATAAAGCCACAAAGTGAGATATTTCGGAACACTCTTTGATGAATATTGACATTCCAAAATGGTTGACTTCCATCTTCCAGCCTAATTGAAAGCCCTGACATTTATAACTACTAAATGGAATATATTGTTCAATCTATTCTTATTGGTAACTTATTATAAAGCCGAAGAGTTTGTTTTGAGCGCGCTAATCTCAGGAACTACTGTTTCGAATCGAAAAAATCTTTTAGTATTTGATAGACAATTTATTGAGGAAGACTATAGGCTATAAAACCATCTCGCTACGATCTCTAGAAGCCAAGCAGCGGGTGAAACCGCGGAACAGTAGCTAGTCAATAATATAGGTCTTGTGTATTCAATGGTACATATTTCCAAAGTAAATAACAACAATTTGTCTGCAAAAACCGCTTGAGGCCAACACTCGTTAGTTGTATTCTAATTATTCACATTACCTTAACAATTCATGATATTGAGTAATTATGTATTTTTTTTATGGTATAAGTCGGCAAACGAGCAAACGGATTACCTGATGGTAAGCAATCGGCACCACCCGTGGACACCCGCAATACCAAATGAGTTACGAGTGCGTTGCCGGCCTTTTGGGGATAGGGGTTGCGGATATAATGATCGGGAAGGGATAGGGGAAGGGAAGGGATTGGGCCTCCGGTAACCTCACTCACACGGCGAAACACAACACTGTGGGTTGTTCCACGCCTTTATTCTGTGAGGCCGTGGTTTCACTCCGCTGGAGCCGACCTATTTGTGCCGAAGCTTGGCTCTCCCACACATGTATGTTTGTTTTTAAGATTGAATAACTTCATTTTCCTTCAATCACACTTCGTCGTGTAAGGGGATGTGAGACTGACCCAATCACCCCGTTTGTTCTGCTACCCTTGGCTGGAGCCGCGATACATAATTGTTCTTGCACCCGCCTCGGTTTAAAGCAGGAGAAGAAACAGGGGCGTTTTAGTCAGTAAGAGTCTAATACTCGCTCTTGCCTCACTCTGGGCGAGTTAAGTCATAGGATGATGTTCCCCTCACAAAAAAATTAGAATCTCATATCTAAATTATCGATATAACATACCGGTTCCCAAAGAATTTAACCATTTCTTGCATTCATTAAGAAGACGAAGATCACAATAGAGCCTATAAGTGTGATCCAGGCAGATATCAGAGTCTTACAAACTAAAAATCTACTCTGACAACAACAACTCTGTTCCCTGCTTACCGAATTCCCCTACAGCAAAATTATTGACGAATCTTTGAATCATGGAATTCCTACTAAATGAATAATCATTTTTATGTGCCTATCTAAAATCGTGCCTTTAAGGAAATGAATCATTCGTCAGCCATTATTGGCGGTTAAAAATCAGAACAAACATTTCCTAGAAAATCAACACTAATATGCTAATCTAGTCTACAACTTTGATAGAATAGAAAAAAATTATACCTACATCCTAGTTTGTGCAAAAGAAGACTTATATAACAACTCCAATTAAAACCACAAAGATTGATTTTCAAACCGCAGCTATCGTGGTTGACATATGACCTTAGAGTTGCAGGATGTAATTACAAACTAATATAAGCAGATTCATAATTGCGTTCGAAATTAAAATATACATAATTGAATAAGTCAAGATACACTGGTAACTGTGACTTAATGGTAGATTAAGTAAATTCAGAACGGAGAACCCTTTGAGAAAAAAAGAAGGGAGTTTGTGTCAAAGTTGAAATCTTTTATATATAAACCACTGGGACCTTCTTCGTGTAAGATGATGCCTTTGCTCAGCAGTAAGCACTTATAGGATGACGATGTGATGTGTGACTTGAAGTTATCCGTCTTTTTTGCAAACAAGCAAACTTAGAATAATGACTCTGTGTAATTACTGCTCGTTCCAAGGCGTGAATTTCTATGGAAAAGAACAAGCAAGAAACTCCAATGGATACCAGCGCCACTCAACTCATCATCATCATCATCATCAGCCTGTAAGTGCCCACTGCTGAGCAAAGGCCTCTTCTCATACGGAGAAGGTTAGAGCATTAATCACCATGCTTGCTCAATGCGGGTTGGCGATTTCAAACTTATAACTAGAAATGATAAGTCCAGGTTTCCTCACGACGTTTACCTTCACCGTAAGTCAGTGGTGTCTAAATAATCATAGAAAGTACATATAACTCGGAAAAAGTCACATTGGTACCTGCCAGGTTTTGAACCCACACCCTCATGCATGAGAAGCGGGCTCCTTAACCTCCGGGCCACCACCACCTTCACCACTCAACTCAACCGTAGCATTTATATAGGGAAAGGATCCTTTGAGTAAATCATATTCCGGAGACTCCATTGTGCAATGCCTGGAACGGCAATTCCCTAATTCCGGGGAGATTTGCCAAAATTTCCTATTTTAAAATGTTTTAATTCATCAAAAAGTTTATAGTAACATGCACTTATCATTATTTTACTTAATTTCGTATCCAGGAAAAATGGGTAACAAAATTTCGGTCAACAATGTGTAATGAATACTTTTGGTGCAGCAGGCGGCTACAGTTACTGTTTTCCATTAAGGAGGCAGTAAAATTTACCACCTTATAGTGTACAAAAATAAAGTAAAACGTTGCTTAGCTAATAACACAAGGTCTCTCAATAAATCCCCGAGGGAATCGAAAGAAGTGCTTTTTTTAAGGAGGAACATTATCAAATGACTTCCACCCTTGGTGGGGTGGGACGGAGTGTCAAACTCTTACTGCCCCGTTGCTTCTCTTGCATGGGGCCAGGGTCGCGGTCCATAAGTGCACTTGCACCCGCGTACGAAACGTCTGTACGTTTCATAGACGATAGAGTTATAAGACTTTTCATCAGTGACGTTGTTTGTGCCCTATAAGCAGGAGACTTATAAAAAGCCATATTTTATCAGAAGAGTAATAAGTCCCGGGGCTAAAACTTCAGCGTTTATGCTAATGTAAACTAACGTGTATCAGGCTGCCAAATCGGTAGCAGATCTGTTCAAACTTTTTGACTGCACGGTTGGTGCAGTAGCTGGGCAACTGACTTCCGTGCAACGTGTCGCGGGTTCGATTCTCGTACGGAACAACTCTTTGTGTGATCAACTAATGGTGATTCCGGGTCTGGGTGTCATGTGTATGTGAAATTGTATGTTTGTAACCGCACCCACGACACAGGAGAAAATCCTAGTGTGGGGCAACGTTTTTGTTGCAATATGGCTAGTTAATTAAAATTTTGTAAAAGACTGCAAAAACCAGTAACTGTGGTTCACTGCGATTCTAGACTTTATAAGAAATAAAATATACCTAATATTACAAAGATTTATACCCCAGTCATTTTTGATGTTTTTTTGCAGCGAAGCAGTGGTATGTAAAAATTGCTCCCGATTTTCGCAGAAAATGCAAAGTTTGAACAATTTTGCCAACGCACTTATCACTCGACAGAATCTCCTCGCAAACATTACGATTCTGTGAACATTATTCCTTGTTATTTGTGGAGCAATCAATTAATAAGCAAATTTATTATGAAGTCTGATATACTTACTTACAGTGCATATGTTGCTTATTAAATTTCATGGTAGACGTACTCTATTGTACCACCAGGCGAAATAGTGACCAAAATACAACCCATTACAAAAAAGATGATCATTATGCTTCGCTGTGTCAGTGAGGTTACCGGAGGCCAAATCTTTTCCCTAATACCCCCATAGACTTGTAGAACCTTTTCAGATATACTACAAAACACCCTTTTATTAGCATGTATACAAAAAAGTCAAATGCCTAAAAGTAACCTAATTGCGGGAAAGACTTGCCATGATGACATGCTTTGGCACTAATGTACTGGCTTGACTAGAGTGATACCACAACCTCAAGGAATACCGTCGTGAAAAAACCACAGCGTTGTGTATCGTCATGTAAGTAAGTATGTCGGAGTCCGAATCCTCTCCATCCTTATCCCCAATTTCTAAATCCCCCCATCATCAAATCCTTAACTCACAAAAGACCAGCAATGCACAAGCTCGATCGCAAATAAAAAGTATGACCAATAAAAATGGAATGGACAGTATCACAAATTTTTCCTACGCCAAAACATAAAGCAAGGGCGCAGTCTGCAGTCAAAATATATTTCCTGAACAAAGTGAAGCAGTTCAGTTAAAAGCATGAAATATACTACGCCTGTCTCCAGTAGCACACGACTTTAACCCGAGCAATATCGAGCGATATAGTTTTAAAAATAACTTAAAAAATAAGGTGTCAACGTCGTCGTTCCATTTACCTTATCTGTTGCTTCATAACTTTGGTAGATACAAAATTATATTGGAAAAACCCATTGAGTTGTCGACCTGTTCACAATACCTTCCAAGCGATAATAGGCTTTATGCCGTCTAGAACAGGATAGTGTTAGTACAAAAATGGCATATGACGGAAACCTTTTCAAACTTGATTACGAGTGCCTACCAAAAAGTTTTTACCTATATATATCTCTATAACTAAAATCGCATTGTTTCAACCGCTACTCGGCTTTTACAGAACGTAGCATCATGCTTATATGCATATAGCCTTGTTCAAAAAATTGACTAACGACACAAAAAGAATTGTTCAATTCGAACGAGTAGGTCCGGAGGTTAGCGCGTTCAAACAAACAAACTCAACAGCTTTACAATATAAGAATACATTAAAAGTAGTCACGTGATAACGTGATAAGTACACAGTAATGGAAAAAAAGTTTTAATGTTTGGTTACTTACACGTTATTCTCAATAACGAATGAACGATTTTGAAAAAACCTTTTTGGTCGATTAATAGAGTATTTTTAGTTTTACGAACATCTTACAAAGGCGCCATTCTAGGCAGACGAAGTTGGAGCCAGGAAGTAATACGTAAATAACTTATATATATATACATACCTAGTTAAGTTAACGTCTATACCCAATATATTAGGATTTGGCTTGTTGTAACTAATTCTACACTGACCAACAGATTGTGGAGGTAATATTTATAGTACACAAGTTGAACACAGACACAGATGCACTCTATTTCCACGCTCCTGTTGCCGTAGGAAATTCCAGGAATTGCCCGCAGTCTCTTAAATTCCTTATTGAGTAAACTATGTAGCTGTGTGGCTTTGAACTCTAAATTTATTTTTTACTTATACTTCTACTCTAGGATTTCCTCCTGTCTCGTGTGTACATTCATCATCATCATCAGTCTGTAAGTGCCCACTGCTGAGCAAAGGCCTCTTCTCATACGGAGAAGTTAGAGCATTAATCACCACGCTTGCTCAATGCGGGTTAGCGATTTCAAACTTATAATTAGAAATAATAAGTCAACAGGTTTCCTCACGATGTTTACCGTCACCGTATGGTAATGGTGTCTAAAAAATAATCATAGAAAGTACATATAACTCAGAAAAAGTCACATTGGTACTTTCCAGGCATCGAACCCACGCCCTCATTCATGAGAAGCGGGCTCCTTGACCTCCGGGCCACCACGACATTTTTTATTTACGTTTTACAAGTATATAAAATGTGGAGAGCCATGCTTCGGCACGAATGGGTCGGCTCGACCGGAGTGATACCACGGCCTCACAGAAAACCGGCGTAAAATAACCACTGCGTTGTGTTTCGCCGTGTGAGTGAGGTTACTGGAGGCCCAATCCTTCCCCTGCCCCAATCCCCCCTCAATCCCTAAATCTCCAAATCCCTAAATTCGAAAAGGTCGGCAACGCACTCGTAACTCCTCCATTGCGAGTGTTCATGGGCGGCGCTGATTGCTGACCATCAGGTAATCCGTCTGCTCGTTTGCCGACCTATTACATAAAAAAAAGTCACATTGGTACTTGTCAGGCTTCGAAGCCACACCTTCATACATGAGACGCGGGCTCCTTGACCTCCGGGCCACCACCACATTTTTTATTTACGTTTTACAAGTATAAAAATTCGCAAACACATCGCACTCAGACTAGTTTTCTACGCACACTTCCACTACGGATTTGTATATGTCATAAGTTCGATATCTCTAAATAATCATAAATATTACATACAACTTGGAAAAGCGTTACGGATTTAAAACATGGCAAGTACCAATGTGGTATTGATAACCTTATCCATGAGATGCGTTGCGACGTAAAATCCATCTGTGGTTGGGAATCACCAAAAACTACAATTCTTTTTATCACATTTATTTTTTTCATCATCACCTAAAAACTAGTTTTCCTTAATAAACTAGATTCATTACGTCATAAGTTTATGACATCACATTCTTCAACGAGAAGGAAAATCCATTGTACCTATCATTCACAAATCTGCAACCAAAACTAGCTTTTAATTTCAACTACATAATGTACCTTTTCAATTAACTGACGCCGGAAATGGTAAACCCAGTCACGATAATCCCCCATGATGAATGAAGTAATACATCCTTAAAAAACATTAAGGATATTTTTTTTTTTTATAATTCGTTCATCATCAGCTTATAAGTACTAGCAAAGGTTTCTTCTCACACGGGGGAGGTTTGAGCATTAATCACCACGCTTCCTGAAGGCGAATTGGCGATTATAAAATTAAAATTGGAAAGTCCCGGTCTCCTCACGATGTTTTCCTTCACCGTATGTCAGTGGTATCTCAATAATTATAAAAAATACATATAACTCGGAAAAAGTCACATTGGTTCTTGCCAGGTTTCAAATGTGCACCCTCATGCAAACGCCTCATGTAAAGCGAGAGGAGCTGTTAACCTCTCACTGACTCAAACCCACCCTGCGCGTGTCGTCTAAATGGTACATAAAGTTAAAAATTTCAAAAGGTAAAGTAATGGTACATAAATTTAATATTTTTTCTTTGCGAGATATGTATGTTGATTTCAAATATCGTCTGACCACACTATTCACAAAATCTTATACTGAATACTGACACAGTTAAAACCTTCTTGTATACTTCCAAAATACATTTCTTTATTTTTCATTTCATGCCTGTCATTACCCTTATTCCTTACGAAATATACAATGCATTCTTAAAATAATATTTTTATAGTAGATTTAGGTACTAAAAAAAACATTTTAGCCTGACGGTAAAAGTCCAAGCCAAAGCCAAAGCCAAAGTCAAACTCAAACTCAAAGTCAAAGTCAAAGTCGAAGACAAAATAAATATACATATATACCTAAATAAAAATACTTTCTATAAATATGATTTTCATAAAGGCGACCAATGGGTCCCTTAACTAAACACCCTAGAGGCATTTTCATATTTGGATTAAAGCTATGCAATTTGTGTGGCCATGCAAAGCAAACGCACGAGTATATTAAATTTCAGTTCAATCGGTTCATATGAGATATCCGCTTCAAAATTCTCCACTTCACAAACATATATGTAGCTACATATACATGTATTTATAAGTTTAATAAAACCTTGGAATGATAAGAAAGTAACCTAAAACTTACAGAATAGAGTAATCTAGAATTAAGTGTGAGAGAGCCATGCTTCGGTACAAATGGGTCGGCTCAACCGGAGTGATACCACGGCCTCACAGAAAAGCGGCGTGAAACAAAAACAGCCTTGTCTTTCGTCTTTTTCCAAAATCCTTAAATCGCCAAATCCCTTATCCCCAAAAGGTCGGCAACGCACACATAACTCCTCTGTTGTTGCGGGTTTCCATGGGCGTCCATGATTGCCATCCGATATCATCAGGTAATCCGTCTGCTCATTTGCCGACCTATCACATAAAAAAAACTTTGCAAGATACCAAATAGCTCCAATATTAAATGAAAGCCAAATTAACCTATAAAAATGTGGTTAGACATTCCCCAATCACTTCAAATGGAAATAGCATCCACTTAACAAAACAAAAGCAACAAAAGGAATTTAAATTAACTACACAAACAAACCGACAGACTTTAATATTAACGTTCTCAATATCGATTAGAGTTGCCAGACTTATGTTAGTCTAGCAACATTATTGGTTCCAACTAAACGGGCCAATAGGCCACATGTTGGGTCCAATATGGTCGCCAACATTTCCATAATGTCCCGGGAGATTTATTGTCCTACCCAGACGCTTGCTTAGCTAAAACTTTATTGGTTATATTAAGGTAATACTTGCAAAAAGTTATAAATAAGATTTGTGGTGAGAACTTTCTTTTTTTTTGTATCTTTTTTCCCTCCATAGTACACTTTAACGCGTAAAGTTTAACAAGAAGGATTGTTCTCCTAAATTAGACTGCTTTCTCAAATAATACTGTTTTGTTTGTTCGATGTACTAAGTTTATTTTTTTTTTTATATTAGCCCTTTTATATCTTTTTCACGTCAGCTGGGAGTTGTTTGTCGTAGGCGTTTCTGACTGTTACCTTAAATTTTAATTAATATGCTGGTATTTTGTATAACAATGGAAGTATCGAATTATCATCTGTCTTCGCTCTTTAGCTTGAAATAAATTGATAGATTTCAGAAAATATAGGTATTAAATATTCAAATTTATATATGTATTAGACTGTCAGTTCTGTTCGTGTAATACCAGAATATGGCTAACGAAGTTTTATGCTTCTTTTTCTTGTTGTAATTTAACAATGTTTTGGTAGTAGAGTTTGAAGTTACTTTGTAACTGAGAAAATAAAGCAGTAATTCCGGTTGTCATGGTAACCATACGCAAGGTTTATAGATTGATATTGAATTTTAAAATTTAAGGGTAAAGTCGGCAATGTACTTGTAACACGGTGTTTCGGATGGCCTTTGGTGGTGGTTCAAATTCAATACATTTTTATGCAAAATGTCAAAAACGATACTTTTCTATGAAATTTGTATGAAAACTGAGTTATGACATCATAGTATTTTTGCGTCAAATAGCTTACTTATTTTTAATAATTAGCTACAAAATATCTAAAACTTAGTGTATCGATCGATCGATGAATGAAAGTGAGAGACTTTTTCAATATTTTATTGTATTGAAACGTCTAATTAATTTATTTTTGACCTACCCAATTGCTTACCATCAGGTAATCCCTAAGGTCGTTTGCCGACCTATCCCAAAAAAAAAACGCGAATCGTACCAACGCAGATCTTAGCCAAAATTTCTTAATTAATTTCCTCTAAATACAACAAAAAATAAATATTTACTGGCGAAAAATACAAAACTTAATTAAAAAGAACAAGGCTAAAAAGGCCGCGTCCTAAATCAAGACTTTTTGGAACAATATCTAAGATAAAAATTAAAACTTTAGTAAACTAAAAATATTAATTAGTATTCTATTGTGTTTGTTGAGTAACGAAAGCTAAGTTAACAAAATATAACTTCTGTTATAACGCTCATAAATATCGAAAGTTCTCGAAGCCTGCCAGCTCGGATATAATAAACCTGCTTAGTTATTTATGAACAAAGAATGAGAAAAAACGATACTAGAAAAAGGTTTTTCTAAAAAGTTTTCACGTGACGAACATCCGTTCGAAATATAAAATTAAGGCAAAAAAGTATATAAAGTTCAATAATGCGTAGGAACACTATTACTATTAATGTTCGCGTAAAATCCCCATTAACAGTTCATAAATAATTACGGTTGTACTAAAATACCATTGAGTTTTTGTTGTCTATTAAAAAGTTACATAACATTCCGTTAAAAAAATAATAATAATATAATCTCATCAAAAACTTCGTTGGACTTTTTGTGCGATCTGATGACACGCAGATTCAATTTGCTGTCTAACCTATTTGCATCTACGAACTTGGCTAATCAAACCGGTCATAACCTTTGACATAAGGTCAAATTAAGGACTCTTTGTCATAGAAAAAAAAACAATTTAAAGTGTAGTTTAGACATCCTGTTTGTGCTGCGCGAACAATGACCTGAAACATTATGAAGAAAGAAAGACAACTTATAAAATACTATTCTACCAACTTCAAAGTCCAATACTGAACTTAAACTGCTTCATAGCTCGAGTAGCCTCGAAAGCAACTGAACAATTAAGTAAGAGTCACTCACTGTTTTAAGAAAAAAAGGAGTTTTTAATAAAATAAATATCAAAAAGTGAGAGGCCTCACTAGATTTTCCTTCTGTGTCATGAGTGCATTTACAAACATAATACAATTTCAGATACCACCAGACCCGGAAAAAAATTGTGGATCATACAAAGAGCCACCGCGTCAAAATTTGGTAGGATATTTTCAGATTTTAAAAACAATATCCGTGAAAACACGACAGCAGACTCTTTACGATTCAATCAACATACTTTGTATTATAAATGCACCTTTATAATTTAACCCAATAATATGTAAAGATAAAAATCTTTTCGGAAAAAAAATAACCTTAAAAGTCAACTCAAGGACACTTTGCAACGTCGCGTCGTCATTTAAAAAGGACGCAGCACAAAATACTCTCACGTCCACCGTCGCTGGCGAGGGTTTGTTCTTCTATATCCGATTTCCACATACGTGTAGGACTTGTGGGGCCTTGTTGGGACCTATTAAGCGGTATGTGAACAGATCAGGTTACCCCCCACAAGCACTGCACTGTTTCCTTTATAACAAAAGCCATTAATGGATAAATTATTGCGTTTGAAGTTGAAATTAATGACGGAGAATTGGCGTTTAGTTTGTAGCTGTATAACAAGAACTCTGAGGGTTACTTTGTGTCCAGTTTGGCGGTAGAGCAAAAAGAGGGAAGGGATAAGTAAGGTTTGTCTGTAATGGCGATTAATGTATACTAGTAATAGATTTTATCTTATCAGATAGATCACATATAACTTTTTAACGTTGACTCACGCTCTGTTTTTCCGATTAGTCACAAGAATGATTTTGTCTAGCCTTGGTTTTTGTATTCCTTTCTTATTTCCAGCAAACTTTCATAAGAGTTGTTTTTACCGATGGTCTACATAGATGCTGTAGATCCGCATATCATTTGAAACAAGCTCCGGACATTTTTTATTTAACCTCATCGCATTCTTTTTGTCGTCAATTTAATGTTGAATGACTATGACTTTTTTTTCTTTAATATATTTTTTTGTCTTAATGGCAAAACATAGACTTCTTATTGTATGAACTACTGACACGTACGTATTGACCTATTTTTTGCAAATAAAAATATTCTATTTTACGGATTATTCGCACACCTACAAATAATAATCAGAAATATATTAAGAATTTAAATAAAAATTGTACGGAAATTGTCCAGTGACTCAGATTCCTCTGTCCTCCCTAAATTAGGTCTTGAGGAAGTTTTATTTTAAGTCTTCTTGTACCTATATGTGTGCAACTTGTGTGTGTGCCAAGCATTCCCCTCTCTTCTATTTAAATAATAATAAAATCTATCAAAACAAACAAAATAAAGAAGTTTTTCCTAACTATTGACGCTCACAGCCAACAGTTGCCTTCGACACTGCGAACATAAGTTAGAAGTTTGAAATTGTCAACAACGGTCACATCTCCGTTCCTGTGACGTATCCAATCATACTCAGGAAGGTATTGACAGCGGCAAGACATGTCATTTGTGATAGAAATGAAAATAAATCGGATTCTAGTTTTGGTCCTTTATATAGATAGAACTTGAATGCCACTTTAGTTTTCGTTTTAGTTGTCGGAATAGATGATGATTATTTAAATACTTTCTATATTTGAATATGTGGTGGGTTTTTTTTTCTTCCTTCCTTCCTTTTTTGAAATCTGGCAAGTACCAATGTGACTTTTTCCGAGTTATATGTACTTTTTATGATTATTTAGACACCACTGACATACGGTGAATTCGAAACCTGGACTTATAATTTCTAATTATAAGTTTGAAATCGCCAACCCGCATTGAGCAAGCGTGGTGATTAATGCTCTAACCTTCTACGTGTGAGAAGAGGCCTCTGCTCAGCAGTGGGCACTTATGGCTGACGATGAAGATGATGATGATTTGAATACTATGCTGTGGAAGGGAAGAGAGATTCAGTTTGGTCATTTGTTTTTTGAATTTTGAAAGGACTCTTGTAGTACCGCGGCCTCAGCATAGAGAAAGACAAAGAACGGTCTGGTTTTTAGTCAGAAAGGGTCTGATACTCTTTTCGTCCGATCCAGAGTGAGTGAGGTCATTAGACGATTTTCTGAGTCAATGTAACACATCTCTGATCCCAAACTTGCATCCCGTTATTCCAATATTGTAATAAAAACGTGGATATGATAAATAACCATAGAAATAACAGTAACCTTATCACATCACCAGCTCTGAATAGTTGAGTTCATGCTTCATAACAGTATTCCTTTCAGACTTAGTACCATAAACTTACAATTTGTAAATGAAAATAACTTTACTGTTTTACTGCACATAATATGAAGGAAAACCTTGCTTTGATGAAACAAAAGCCGTATCGTCAATACAAATGATGTGTGTCTAATCGCTAGTCTTGGTGTTGGATAGTAGAATAATGTCGTGTTACGGTAAATTAGTTCTTATTTACATACAGGGTTGCCAAGTCGCCATAACTAGCGAAATAGCCTGGTAGACGTTCGAGTTTTGTCTAGCGTTTGGGTTGCAAATTGTATGTCGAAATAAGTCTTAGAATGTCGCACTACGTGCGAACCGATCCGAACTCTCCGTATAAGTGTGGAAAATTGGGATAAACCTTAAAAGAAATCGAATAATGATGCAAATAGTGCATAAACAAACAGAAATAGCTGAAGCGCTTCAAGAAAATGTCATTCCTGAATGCTCCCAAGAACGTGAAGTTACTCTCTCTCTTTCTTTCTATCTGTCTCTGTCTCCCCCTAGAACATGTAAGTAGAGTTGAGTAATTTTATGTCTCTCTTTCGTCGGACACTGACTATATACCATTCGGTATTGTTAGTATTTTCGTTGTAAATGCTAGTCTATGATTAATAAAAAATACACCCATACTTTAATCAAAGCAAGTTGCAACTCGCAGAGCTTTTCTCATCAAATCGTTAATATCAATAAATTTCTATCATTTCATTGAACATTGAACATAATTGGTTTAACTCATCTCATCACACATTCACTTAGCTCAAAGTAAGGCATGACACAATGATTTATTAAAGCGAAAATCTATTTGACATGCTTCTAAACTAGGACAAAATTTGCCTACTTATGTCACTAACACGCACTTAAGTGACCATTATCAAAAATTCTAGCCAAGTCTAAGGTAATACTCGAAACCTAGTACTCAAAAGCATCCCTCAAAACCAGCTAGACCACATCAAAGTAAACTAGGCTATGTCAACGCCGTTTTTCAGTAAGGAAGGTTTATGTATAAATAACGGGTTGCCTTACAAAATCCCTAAGGCTCAAGGCATATTTTGTGGTTAAAATCCGTAAAAAAAATACACCAAAGCTCTTCGGGTTTGTAATACTCAGACCCTAATGGATTATTAGGAAAATTACTTGCAACTGGAAACTGCAACTTTTACGAACCCAATTTCTTGTAAAAGCGGGTTGTAATGACAATGTAGTCTCCATAAAAAACCGTTAAGTTGAAATGAAGAAATTTTAGGCCAAGGAGTATGAATAAGACAATCCAAATTCAGGAGTTGAAATTTTCTTGCTAAGAGAGAATTTTCTTTAAATGGGAAACCTATTTATGTATTTTTTTAAAGTCAAAGTCAAAGTCAAAGTCAAAATTAAAATCAAAGTCAAAGTTTTATAACAACCCACCTATGACATATCCATGTACGTATTTATCATAATTGTTATCAAAAGAATAACGATTTTCCATTCAACCTCACAACAAAACTAAGTAAACAAAATAGTTAACCTGAAAAAGGGCTAAAAATACCTAATGTATTAGTAATTACTCGACCATCCCAGGATATAAAGGGCACTTGATTGCATTGATGTTCGAAAACTGCACAATTTCGCGAAAAAGCGCCCGGAGCTAGTGGAAATACGGCCATCAGAATTTCATTACCAAAAGATTAGGTTCCCGTCGCCTACTGTACAATCTACACAAAGTACACATAACAACCTCTTTGGACAGTATTCGGGAAATATGTCAAAGGAAAACACGTGGCTCTGTGTGTTTTTATACTGTATCACGTTAAGATTGAACTCTTAATTATGTTTGCTACAAATATTTACTGGTTTTCAAGGAAGCGGTGGCTGGGCTACTGGCCTACCTGTCAGGGGTTAGGTTCGATTTCCACAGGGAGCAACTCTTTAGTCTTCGATCCACAAGTTATTATTCGGGTGTGGGTTTTTTTTGTGAAGGGAAAATCATCGAATGACGCCCACGGTAGGGCGGGCGGGAGTGTCAAACTCTTACTGACTAAAAACCCCTTGTTCCTTCTCGGGCTCTGGGCCGAGGTCACGGTGCCTCACTTCGGGTGTGGGTGTTTGTAAGTACGAGTGTCGTACGATTTAATGTTTATTACTCTTACATGAAAAAACAACAAAACGGATCTGAATGTGATTGGTACCGCGAGAGAAACAGCAGGCAGAAAGTAATAGATAAATAACTGTGAAATAGAAAAGATGAGACCATAAAATTATGAAACCGGTTAAGCTTCTTATTGCGAATCTATTGTTTTTGGTATTTTTAATACATGATATTTAGTAAATAAATACATTAACAAATTTGAAAAAAGAAGTTCAGTAAATTGATTTTAACATAAAAATATGCACAAATCAGATACAAAAAACATAATTATTATGAACCTGTTTTCAATTTAACTTATTCATTACCAATTTTATTTAAAAAAATGGTCTGTTTTTTGGTTGTTGAATTAACCTGAATTATAATATACATAATTATATGTTTAATGTATGTAGCTAAAATTATTTTATAATCTGTGGATTTTCCTTGTGTAGACTTACCCGTGTCTGATTGGTCGTATTGTCTAGTATCATGTTTCCAAAAATGTGAAAAAACTTTGCCCAAGAGTCCTGTTTCTAACCATAACTTCGACATTGAAACTTTTCTTGGATCAAAAAGCCACTGTTCTGGTAACCTTTTAAGTTAATTAATAAAAACTAAATGATTTTGATGAAACTTTCTAGTACCAAACCATTTTCGTCTCATGTAGATATTACTGACGTAAGTAGATAGTTGTCTCAAAACTTAAAAATGTAATTCTTTATAACATACATTTCGGTACCTAATTAAGTTCAATAAAAATCTGTGTAACTATTAGTAAAGACGAATATAATATGAAATAATAAAAGCCACATTGTATTTTTTGTCTCTTTTTTTAAATTTATATTTGCCTGTAGAATAATATAATATAGAATAAATAAGTCGTACACATGTAGATGATTCTAGAAGTTTATAATATTTTCAACATATTTAAATATTATGTTGTCTTCCTTTTACAAAATAACGAACCTGAGAAAGTCTCTACTAATTTTAGGCCACAATAAGATTTATATTCATGACCAGAGCGTACCGTCTACTGTCAGGCTTTTTTAAATAAAGAGAAATAGAGAGAGAGAGAGAGAGAGAGAGAGAGAGAGAGAGAGACATACGAGTCACAAGTCGAGATGTTTTTAATAAATAATAATAAAAATTTATTGAGTGACAATTAGTTCAGAATATTAGAATGTAATATAATGTATCTCACGTTAGTTACATTACGATAATCTTTTTTTCTTATTTACAGATCAGACTGACTACTTTTCGCCTGGTGGTAAGTGATGCCTACTTTTTATTATGGAAATAAGTGGCTAGCGAGCGGGCGTGTCTCCTGATGGTAAGCGATCAACTCGACCCATGACACCCGCAACACTAAGGAGTAACAAGTGCATTGCCGGCCTTTCAGGAAGAAAGTACACTCTTTTTCGGCGCCACCCAAAACACCAGAGGCGACATGTGAGGCGCGGCTTTTTGGGGATTAGGGTTTCGGGGATTTAGGGATTGAGGGAGGGGAAGAAGGATTGAGCCGTTTATTTAAAAGATGATTGAACAAAATTTTATTTTATTTTATTAATAAAAAATGTGTGTGTTCTACATCTATTCATACTTCATTGTACTTCGTTCACCGTAAGCGAATTCCTTGACTTGTAACTTCTAAGGGACGCTAACTGTATTCAGAAGTCTGTTAAATACAAAGCGGATTACTGTTTCCAGTTTACGAGCAAACGACCGTAATGTCCGGTTAACTAAACATAACTTTTACTTCAATCGTTAATATTATTCCGTAAACATTAATATTTCAACTACATTTCGATTATTTTCGTCTTTTAAACAATATTTCTGTTATTTAATACGTAGGTATCAGATGTTTTTATAATAACTATCGTGAGACATACTAAATTAACTGAAAAGCTCTACTAGTTTCGAACCTCAGTAGGCTGCGCGACGTCGCCGCCTCCGCGCACGCTGCTCATGAGGAAGAACCCCTCTGTGGTTCGAAACTAGTAGAGCTTTTCTCAATTTATACACGTGAGTAACCCGCGATTTTTAGTTAATTTAGGTATCACATATTTCAAAAGATATATTCAATACTCGTTTTTGATATTTCCCTACTCAGATTGTATATTTCTCTCCCCTCTATGAATTAAAAAAACATTTTATCATTACAAACAAAAAGGTAACGCGGCCTCGGCCTAAAGCAGGAGAAGGAACAGGGGTTTTTAGTCAGTAAGAGCCTGACACTCTCTCTCACCTCGCCCTGGGCGAGAGAAGACATTTTATGATTTGCCCGTTACACAAAAAATCATTACCAACTAAGTAATAAAATCAAATTAACCATGGGTAAAGATATCCATACTAAGCTTATTTATAACATATAGAAAAACGCTTCATCGTGGAATAAAAAAGCTTTGTGAGTGTACAAACTATTACTTTTTAAAAACGTATTCTTCAATAGTATGTACAATTTTTTCTTTTTTTATAAGAGCGCCTTTCAGGAATTTGATCTGCAAATTGAAATATAATGACATCAAAGCTAAATAAAATAGTAAGTTGTAGATTAAAATGGGTTGAACATATAACCACCACCATATCATACTCTTAATTATTGGAATTCAAATTGTATTTGAACACTAAAAGTGGTAAATGATTACCGAATCTTAACAAAGTAATTAATGTAAAAACAATACTTTAATGACAACCCTACGTGCATAAGTTAGGTAAGGTTAGGTTAGAATTGTGGCTCTTAAAGTATCTACACGTCACATTAAAAATGTCGTGATCAAAAATTTGTTTTTTATTTTTATTTTTTGGAGTAATTTTCTTTTAAAATGATATCAAGATATGAAAACTTTGACTATAATTTTACATTAATTCTCTATGGTCTGGATCTTGATGGTCATTTACTGTTTTTGTCTGATATATTTTATTAGCCGATTAAAATTACTACGCATATATGCTCCCACACTTATTATATTTTTATTCTACTTTCAAATAAAGAATAATAATTGAAAAACATATATTCACTCAATTTCCATACAAAATATATTCAAATATGAATTTCTAGATTGAAACTGGAAACTAACAAAGAAACAGACTTTAACAAAGGTCAAACACTAAAATATATTAGTTTATTGCCACCAAACAGCCTAGATTTTATTACATAACCTTTTAACGTTATATCAAAATATTTTTATTATTATGTTAATTCGCGATATCTTTCATAGAAAAACATATATTTTATAAGTTATTTTAGATATCTCATCTCATTTTAATAAAGCTTTATTTTTATATTTTAGGCATGTTTTTTCTTTAGAATTTTTTTTTTTTATTTGTGAAAGTGCGAAAAAGCCTATTATGCTATGATAGCTTTATAGATTTAATCTATTGTAAAAATAATTTAGAATATGCGAAAAACCTCAGTGTTGCCAGTGTTTACAATTATACTTTTATTTTAAAACAACTTATAAGTAAACGATAAAAAATAGTGTCAATAAATACCTGAATAATAATAAATATTTCGACACATTCGTTAAAGAGGAAATGCATATTACGACTAAAACTTGGACCGCTAATAAATTACGAAGCGAAATAAATGAGGTTCATTTAAAAAGAGTTGTCACGAATACAATTCATTACAAAAGGAAAAAAGGTGCTAAGGGCCAGGTTTTGACCTCTACATCATGGTAAGGGTCACCACAAATTCTCGATATTCAGCCATCAATCCCGAATTTTGGCTCAATGTGCGATTACCGTGAGAGATGGCTAACCTTCGAGTTAACCCCAGTTCCACTACCTCCAACATTTATTATTCAAAAACATTTCGTCCCTTTTTCTCACAGTTTTCAATGATAGTCCCTTGGTACCATCTAACTTTAAGTACACCCTGAATTAACTAGGTTTTTAAGTAGTTTTTAGGTCCCTAACCTCAAAAATTGGAAGCGAAATTTTATTTTAACTTTTAACAATAAAGATCTTTTTGGTCCTATGGGTGCAAAATGTGAGTTCTTAAAACAGGGACCGATTCCAGTCGTATTTATTGGTATAACATTTCAATATTTTTGTGCTTAGTTTATTACGATACGAGACCTCTAACCACATTATAAATGTAGTCTAAAAAGTAATAAGCACCTCTAATAAGGGGCGTGCCCAGATATTTGAAGAAAGATGTGCAGAAAATATCCTGAATATTAATGAAAATAAAACTCTAATCTACTAGGTACTCATCCGAATCTTCATTTGAAAACAAGAAAACGCAGTAGTAAATTTAGTGTGTGAACAGCCTACTAAATAATCTACAATTTATCACTATACCTAAAATAAGACAACACATAATAATACTTTTTTGACTTCCGAACAAATAATATAACCTTTTTTGCGTTTTGCCTAACCTGCCTTTAAGCTCTAATGGTTTTCAAATAATATATGACATGTATTGTGTTGGATTTTTACCTAATACGGGAAGTTTCGTCATTAATTCAAAGACAAAGCGGCATTCTAAACAATGTCTTTTGCCAATCATATATCGCACCATTCGTGAAAAAAGGAAGTAAGTGATTTTCACCAACTTTTCAGGAGCTTAAAAAAACTGTCCTATATTTTTATTATGAGGTCTAGAAATAAGTTTCAAAGAGAAAATTGCAGGTCACAGTTGCCTTCAACTACACGTGGTATTTAATTGAGGAACAGATTGATGTACTTCGAGATAATCTAAAAAAACACGGTTACTTCTTTATTCCACGAAACACATCACATATTTGCAGGAGTTATTGCTTTTTATTAATGTATTTTTAAATATATTAACTAATTTAACTCTACTTATGGCTTTGCACTCTCTTATATTTCATTATAATCTAGAGTTGTAAGTGTAATCACGTTGTTATTCAACGGAAAATCCTTTTTTGTAAATAGAGTTACGTGTTTTTAGCTAGCTATTTATTTAAGTTTAGTAGGTGTATTTATAAAAAAGCTTTTATAATGCGGAACGTAACCGAATATTAAATTTGTATCATGCAATACCTAATTCTTACAGTAAATAGTGTATGTATGGCAAAACTGTAAATACTGAAACAAAATAATTGAGAGAAAATGAAAACAATGAGGGTTATTTTACGATCAATAATGGGCTATTATTAAATTTTTATTAATAAAAAAAATGTTTATTACATGCATACTTAATCAAGAAATGTTTAAAACAGTGATATTTTTATTGACCTTTATTAATTATCCTCAAGTTTGGGATCAGACTCGCTGGCAGCAGATTGAGTACTTAAGCTCTTCGACCTCTCGCGCCCTTCCTTAGTCAAGGTCATGGTTCGTAGCGAGAGGAATTGGGAAGACGTCTCCTCTTTCTGCGAAGCAGTGATGCTCGCAAAGGAGGAAGCGGAGCGCGTGAGGGAACTATCCTCCTCGCGCCCCAGCTGTCGCAGTAGGCAACATTCCGGGCATCGGGGATCGAGAGATGATCTTCGGCCACCGCAAGCGCGGGTTTGCGGACGGCGAGTAAACGTAGCTCGCCACCCCACCAGAACCAGACCCGAGCGTACAGCGCGTAGTGTTCCGCGTGCACCTCCAAGAGCGAAAAGACCACCACAGACGGGGCCCTATAGGGCTGATATTCAGCCGAGGTTGCGGGGTAAGCACAATGAAGCACCGCGACCTCGGCAAAGAGGCCCAGAGCAGGAGAAGGAACGAGGTGGGAGAAGTAATTTGATAATTTTCCCCTCACAAAAAACTCTCTTTTAATAAGTCTGGTAGTGTGGAGGTATGTTATTATCTCTTCATAGACCTATCAAGTCTTTGTATAATTTTCCGGACATTGAAGATCTACCGAAATCTCTTTAACTTTACTCCAACTAAGTTCTTTACCGAAGTCCTCTTTTTCCCAATTCTTATTGTTGGCTACAGGCTTTTTGAAATCTAAAAAAGGATCTGGAGTCATTTTTTTGACATTGTATTTTCACTTTGTCTTTTTGCATTACAAATGATTGCATATATTTCTTCTGGAATATAGATGATAATGGAAGATACATGATTGTTTTTGCTTTTTTCAATGCAGGAGTGCATCGAGTCACCCTCGTTTTGAGTACGACCTTTCTGTAAAAATCTTCTGTAATTTTTAGGTAGGTTTTGCTGTAGGTTTTGCTTTAGATGCATTTTTTATGGAATAGGAGGCAAACGAGCAGATGGATCACCTCATGGTAAGCGATCGGCGCCGCCCATGGACACCCGCAGCACCAGAGGAGTCACAGGTGCGTTTCCGGCTTTTTAAGAAAGAGTACGCTCGTGTGTTGGAAGTTTGGAGGTTGTATCGGTTCAGGAATACCACCGCCGGAAGATCATATTCCAAAGTTTTGCTGTCAGGGGCAGAAAGTTTCGCGTGAATTGCACAGTTGTTGACTGCCAACCATCTATGTGATGGGGATGAAAATGCTTTCACGTAGGACGTTGGCGAAAAGAAGCGACGGAGATTAAATCGAACAATTCCTCAGAACACTCCCCGTGATAAATGCGACAGAGAACACATAACGAGGCTACATCCCTACGCAGTGCTAAAGATTCCAACCGGTACGAGATAACAAGGCAGTCAACAATTTGGACAGCTGGTCGTTGAATGCGGTCCAGAAGCTGTTACTAGGGAGAAGCTGCAGCAGTATTCCATATGGGGCCGAACTTGCGCCTTGTAAAGTAACAGCGATGCTCCGGGGTGAAATACTGCCTCGATCTTTTATTGCACCGAGCTTCTTCGAGGCTAACTTGGCCTTACCCTCTAGATGACCACGGAACTTGACTTCGCTCAATATGTCGACACCAAGTATCCCAATACCAGCCCAAGCTGTGAGGGGGGTGCTCTGAAATTGAGAAGATACGACCAACAGCAGTTTTTTAGCTGTGAACACGGAGATCTGTGTCTTTGAGGGTTTAAATTCAACCAAGGAAAGTCTACCCCAATCTGAGATTCTCTCTAAAGAAGTTTCGATTTCAGACAAGCCTGTTTCGTCTCTCGATGACTTTTTCCCGAGAAATGTTAACGGCCGGCGTAAAAGGCGTGACCCTTGCTGTCATCCAACATATTATTGATATGGAGGAAGAACAAACCCGATCGAAGGCCTTCGCTACGTCCAAACTGACTGCCATCGCTTCCCCCTTGGACTCGATCGCCTGTGCCCAGCAGTGTGTCAGGTAAACAAGGAGATCACCAGCGGACCGGCCCTTACAAAAACTATACTGTCGGTCACTAAGAAGCTGATGATCCTCCAAGTACCGAAGGAGCTGGCAGTTAATAGATGTTACCATTATTTTCGAAAAGAGGGAAATTATGGCTATCGCTCTGTGGTTGGACAGATTTCAGCGATCACCTTATTTCGGGACTACGCCTGAAGAGTATGAGAGCCGAAAAAGACGTGTTAAGACTGGTGCCAACTCTTTAGCGCACATCTTTAACACAATGGGTGGAATTCCGTCAGATCCATGATGATGATGAGTCAGATGTAAAGAGACATGAGCACCAATCGTACCAAGAGCTGGTAAACCGAATATCCGGCATTACACCTGCGCTATGGCAGAATCGGCTACTTACGCCCCCCTCATCCAATGCCCAATTTGACGGAAAGGATTTACCCAAAAGCTTTTTCCTTTGCGTCATGCGCCAACGATTCTTCCCCCACGTGCAGAGGTGAGAATGATGGTCTGCAGAAATTGGGTTCGATAACTTGTCGAGAGACCAGAACGCACGAGTTCCTGAAAAAAGGCGCTCAAGCCTCTCTTCAACCCTACCGATATGGTTTGACTTGGACCCGCTATGACTTTTTTGAAGGAACTGGAGGCAAAGTTATACTCCTTTTTAAACGGTTTTTAAATCCCGCGCTGCCACCGCGTCAGCCAAGGCTGGGTAAGCCTTTTACTTCCTGCACGAAGCTTTTCTAGAAGAAGAGCCGAAACAGGGACCGAGATCTGCCACCGACGGGGACTACAGAGGACGGAACGAAGAGTTCCATCCCTTGCAACACCACATCAGCAAGAGAGTCAGCAGCAGCGTTGGGATCATCCTGGGAGAAACAAATTCGTCTCCAAGGATAGGATGCAAAGAAGGATCTCATCCCATCCCAATCCGCTGACCTTCAGTGGTCTGATGAGCCAATAGGAGCATCGAGTATGATGTTATAGCCGGTCCGGTTGAGAGGTACTTAGGTACTTGTGTTTATAATGGAAATCTCCCGCGAGCTGGTGTAGGCACAATTGCGCGCCTTGTGTCGTTCGGTGAAATACATCCAATAAGTACTTTTTTCTATATAAGACACTAAATCAGACTATTTTTTTATTTAATTTCAATTACACAAACATATTTTTGTTTATTTTTTCTTGTAAAAGCATGTATTCAAAATCACTCAACATCATTTATAAAATGTTTCGTGTAATAAAGAAGTAACTGCAACTACACTTCACACGTTGTGAAGTTTTGCTGGGTAGAAAGTATGTAACTATAATCACACATAAACTATTAGCTAAAGGTTTTGTAGAAGAAATAAGTAATTAGAATTACACAATAGTCCTAGATTGTAAAATACAGGAACGAGTAATTATGTATATTTGCGTAATAGAGTTTCTTGTAAACCTTTTTTTAAAATTTACGTAAACATTATTATGACTTTATCAGCGGGGTAAATTTGAGAGCAAATAAATGTAAATATGCATACCTCTATTTTATGCTGGATTTTTATGTTTTTTAAAGTCGCAAAATTTTTGCTTTTTGCATTTATTCCTTCATTTTTGTAAATAGCTCCACGAAATTTTGACAGAAGGTGTAAACTATGATGCTCGTTTTATTTACGCAATAAAAAAATTTTGACGTAAGTGTAGTTACGTCTTTTTTACACGGGTGGTGCGATATGTAATTAGTTTCACACGAAAAAAACAATGAAACAAAGAGACCATTGTCAAAAATTCGCTACCAAGTTACTTTTTACATAAGAACTAGTCTTAGGTCATCTAGTTAGGTCAATATACTAAAAAGACAGATTTTCTAGACTAATATTTTACTAAGACGAACAGACGGCGCAGTTTTTGCTCTCCAAAAGATAACAGAGAATTAAATGGAGTACCCAAGGCATTCAGAGCTCTAAAGTTGTCAGGAAAAAAAGCGAAGACTTACTTTGAAGCTTCATAAAGCTGCTACAAAAAATGACAGACATCCATTCAGATTTTTGTTTTTACTTTTTACTCCTAATTAGTCGTAGTTATGTCACAGTTAGACTAGACAAGTGTAGGATGAATTTAAAATAAGATTTCTTTGAAGCCTTGGCTATACAAACGACTCTCGATGCATATTAGGTGACTAAGCCTTGCTGACCAACACAGTCGAAGTTAAAGTCAAAGTCAAAGTCAAAGTCAAAATCAAATTCAAAGTCCAAATCATCTACTTCAATTAGATCCTAACGGACACTGTTTAACGTCAAACAAAGCTTAAAGATAAAAAGTGTTAGTCCGTCGGTGAGAATGCTTCTTCCAAAGTGTAGATTCCATTGAAGAAGAAAGAACAAGAAACTCCATGGATACTATTTTTAAATCATTGACACATACAGTTGAATACATAAACTGTTGTTCCGCGTCTGAATGTGATATGTATCTTGAACCATGATTGTAGTAAACTCACCAACGCCACGGTACAATACATGTGATAATCCCTGTGTGCTTTAAATAAATAACATGGCTTTGAACTTTTTACTAGACGCGAGAGATATTAGGTCAGAAGCAGTAAGTAATGTTTGTCACTCATTCACTTTAAAACTGCTGAACGGATCTGAATGAAATTTGGCACAGAGATAAGTGTAGTCTGGAAAAAGACAGAGACTCTTACCCTTGCCCTTGTGTTTACAGGAATTTATTCTCATACAACACTACAGTCACTTACATGAGACAAAATTAAAGATTTTATTGCCACACAATCCACAATCAAAACTAATATTACAAATGCGAAAGTAACTCTGTCTGTCTGTCTTTTCTTTACACCTAAACTACTGAACCTATTTGTGTGAAATTTGGTACAGACATAGTTTGGAACTCGAGAAAGGACATAGGATAGTTTTTAAACCATAAATCAGCAGGAAGTCACTATACCACGCGAGCAAAAGCTAGTCACTAATATATTTAAATGTTCAAGAGTAAATTTGGCTAAGGAATCCTAAAAATATGGAAATGAAAGAAAAATAATTTGTTTTCTGTTTATAAATGATCGTTGCGTAAAACAGGAATGAGTTTACAATATCAACGGGTCAAGGTCAAATACAAATGGCTTCTTTATAAATATTTAGGCATAACTGCTTCAGTTGGTTATATTTTATGGTGATAATATGCGTAAACGAGACTGCTGGAAGAAGTCTTTTAACCATGGGTGGATTATCAGGGTCTTACTGATTCCAAATCACCCCGTTACGTCTCTTGCTGTGAACTGAGCACATAATAACACTTTTTTTGTGAGGGGAAAAAGCATCAAATGACTTCCTCTTACTCCCGCCTGAAGTATCAGATTCTTACTGACTAAAAACCCCCTGTTCCTTCTCCTGCTCTGGGCCGAGGTCGCGATGCCTTATTACGCTTACCCCGCAACTCCGGCTGAACATAATAGTACTTTTTTTTTTTTTTTTTTTTTTTTTTTTTACTTTATTTTACAGAAAGCTTACAGACTTATAACAAAAATAAATACTGTATTTTATGCTAGCGGACAATTGCTAATTAAAAGCTTCCACATATATGTTAGCAATCAGCAAATCTCATATAGTATTTGTTAAGTACATAAACAGAAAAAAAAACAAACAAGAAAAGAAACATAATAGTCTAAAAATAAAAATACAGAGCCAGGAGATTGTGTCAGCATTGTGCCAAGCAGTTTGACATTAAAATTGAATTTATTGCCTTTCGTCACCAAAATAGTCCTTACTCAGGATATCTCCAATTTTACGTGCGCTAGTGTTAAATAAATCAATTTCCAAATGTGATGCTAAATTATTAAAGGCTTTCACAGAGCGTATGCAAAAGGCGTTACGTCTGTAATTAGTAGAAGCAGTTGGTGCTTGTAGTAGTGGTCTTTTTCTCAGGTTATTTTGATTTGTCCGAATAAAAATTTTGCAAAGTAAATCAGGACAGTCAATAGAGCCATTTGCTATGTTCGCTAGAAAACAAATATCACTAATATTACGTCTAGTTTCCAATGGCAAAAAATGGTACCGTTTACAACGGTGATCATAATCATTTGAAAATTGTTTTGCTTTATAATCCAAATACCTCATGAATTTTCTTTGGACATGCTCAATACGAGATTTGTAGATCTCGTACTGAGGATTCCAAACTTGAGAAGCGTACTCAAGGTGGCTGCGCACGAAAGAGCAGTACAGAACTTTAATGGGTTTCAGAGAGCGAAAAACGGAGCAATTTCTTATTATAAATCCTAATGCCTTAGATGCTTTATTAACAATTGATTCTATGTGGCTATCAAAAAGAAGTTTACTGTCGTGTAATACGCCAAGATCTCTTATATTATTAACTTTAGTGATGATATGTCCGTCTAACGTATATCCAGGTCCAATCACAGAATTCCGTCGAGAAAACACTACCTGGTAACACTTGGAAACATTTAGTTGTAGTTTATTATTTTTACAGTAGGATATAAACCTGTCAAGATCGGACTGGAGTTCTGCAGTATCAGATAAATTACGTACCAACTTGAGGACCTTCATATCATCTGCGTATAAAAGAATATGTGAGTTTTTGAAGCAATTTTTAATGTCTGATATAAATATAGTGAACAATAAAGGTCCTAAGATGGAGCCTTGAGGTACCCCGGATGGAACAAAATTCCATTTGGACGTATACCCTCGCAAAACTACAGCCTGGGTGCGATTGTCTATATATGAACAGAACCATCTAAATAGATCACCATGTATTCCAACGGACAGTAGCTTCTGAAGAAGAACACGGTGATCTATACGATCGAAACACTTACTGTAGTCAGTGTATATCACATCAACCTGGTATCGACCATCCATCCCAGCAGTTATGATTTCATTTGACAATATCAGGTTGGAAGTAGTTGACCGCTTTCTAAGGAAGCCATGCTGTTCGTTGCTAAATTGGCATTCCATAGCTGCATAGAGCTGTGTGTGAACTACTCGCTCCAGCACCTTGGAGAGCAGGCATAATTTAGATATGGGTCGATAGTTCTCTATATTAGATTTATCACCTTTCTTAAAGATCGGCGTAATGAATGCCGATTTCCAAATCTTAGGAACGACGCCTTCTCTCAGAGACCGCTCAAACAGTAAGCAAACTGGTGTTACAAGGCTTTTTGCGCAATTAATAATAAAAATGGGAGGTATCATATCTGGCCCACCAGATTTAGAGGGATCAAGTCCTTTAAGTAACTTTAAAACCGTGGCCGGACACACGTCTATTGAACCAAGATTCATTGAGCTTGTGGAAGCGGTGTTTATGGCACTGTCCAGACTGATGGGTTCAGAATCATGTTCTTGAAATGTCGATTGAAAAAATGAAGCAAATAGTTCTGTGATTCCCTCGCCAGTATCTGCAGACATGTCCAAGTGATACAGAACCTTTGGTAATGTGTCGCAACTTTTTTTGTTTTTTATATACGACCAAAATACTTTTGGGTTCTTGGCAATGGATTTTTCAATTTTATCTAAGTAAGCATCAAAACACTCCCTCTCTAAATGTTTGGTTCTCAAACTTTTCTTCAGCGAATTTTGTTGATGTATTAAGTGTTAATTGAAACTCGTTGCCTATTTTAATTTTGTGAGGTCTTTTTCTGATTTCAGCACTATTATCGGAGACGTATCTGATTTCCTCGCGTGTATCTTGCAATGCTTTACCCAGACATAGCGAAAATCCATTTCCGCGGCTGCTTTTTTAGTTTTGGATAATAAAGCTTTATTGTGCAGTGTCAAGTGGTCATTGACAAAGATCCTTTGGTTTCCTGGAAGACCAATAAGCCCTGTGGTTAAAGGAGTATCCTTACGAGCTATCCTTGCTGCTGCTATAAAATCCTCCTTCACATATCGACTGCAGAAGCATACTATAATCGGTTTTGTGTGATCTTTGTCTCGACTTGGCACCCGAGTAACAAAATTGATCTGAGCTTTGGATACAGGATAGCCAATATTCGTTCCAATCTTGTCTAACATATTAAACAAGTTCTCGTTGCTTGATTGGGGCAGACCTTTGATTTCAACATTGTTCATTCTAGCCCACTGCTCCTTAGCATCATTTTCCTCCTCCAGCCTGTCTAAACGGGATTGCATGACACCCACTTGCTCTTGAACTTTTTCCACGTGCATGAGGCGTGCTTCGATGTCTTTAATTTTGCCATTGAAGTCCTTTAATTCTTTGTTCGTTTCGCTTATTGAAGACTTCAAAAAGGCAAATTCCGAACGCAGCTCGGTGATCTCGTCCCTCAGACATTCCAGGGGGGCTAATTTATCAGCAAGAGCTCGTATCTCCTTGAGTATGAGAGACTCTGACTCGATCCTCGGTGACAGTGGTGGTTGAGTAGTACTGGCCAGTTTACATTTGCTGCAACGCCACGTAAGTTTTCTGTCACCCAACCGCCTGTAACCAGCCTCCGTAACACCCGCACAATGGAAATGCAGCTCCTGGTTACAGCTCGTGCAATGAGCTCCGTCAGATAGTTCAGCGTCACACGCGCCACACTTGCTTGTATCCATGACTTTATAATAATATGCGAAACCAAACAGAAGTTTGAGATACGCTGGAATATTGGTTAAACGGTGATAGGCGTAGGTATCAAAACGACCGTACGGCTAAGAGCCAACGACGGAACTGACCTACTTGCACCCACATTCCCGGTCGTCAGCCCTTTTGGGCCTTATCTGTGGTGGTTTGGTGGCCGGCGGTGTTCCCACCCAACCTGTTCCTTCACGTTTAGCCATTATATCTTTTTCGTGCGGGAAAAATCATCAAATGGCTTTTCTCGCCAAGAGTGAGGCGAGAGGGTTTGTCAGACTCTTACTGAATAAAAACCCTACGTCCTTCTCCTGCTATAGGCTAATAGATACCTCATTGAGCTGGTTCCGCGACTAATCATGGCGACGCTGGACGACAGAGCGATTTTTGCAGCAATCATTCGCCATATTTCATCTATACTATGAAAATGAATCTCTAAATGTATTGTTTAGAGCAATCCTTCCCCTTCCCAATCCCTCCCCAGTTCCTAAATCTCCAAATCCCTAATCCCTTAAAGGTCGGCAACGCACTCGTAACTCCTCCGTTGCGGGTGTCCATGGGCGGCGCTGATTGCTTACCATCAGGTAATCCGTCTGCCCGTTTGCCGACATATTACATAAAAAAAAAACTAAAAACTCGAGAATACCTAAACCGATTTCGTTAATGAAAACGAATTAACAATATATTATTATATAGTTAGGTACCGTACAGTGCATATATAGGTACCTATGTCTACTTTACTACACATATACATATGTATGTATAAACAAGCTTGAGATATAAATAGCAACTCTGGACGTTTCATCTTCAGTATTATACAACCTTTGAGTGTGTCAAGTCAAACAGAGATCCGGTCATCCATCATACGAAATTTCCAAGTAGCTCCATTGGGTTTCGAGTTTGCTCTTCGGGTTGAGTTAAAAGGTCAAACGTTCCACTGAACATTGGATCCCACATGAATTTCTCGTTGAAAAATTTTAGTCGAAGACGAAGTAAAATATTTTCTTTGTTTATAGATATTACTATCATCATCATCATCATCAACCTATAACTGCCCACTGCTGAGCAAAGGCCTCTTCTCATACGGAGAAGGTTAGAGCATTAATCACCACGCTTGCTCAATGCGGGTAGGCGATTTCAAACTTATAATTAGAATTTATAAGTCCAGGTTTCCTCACGATGTTTACCTTCACCGTATGACAGTGGTGTCTAAATAATCATAGAAAGTACATATAAGTCGGAAAAAGTCACATTGGTACTTGCCAGGTTTCGAAACCTCTTACATGAGAAGCGGGCTCCTTAACCGCGATATTACTATGTTTTATGCTAAACTAGCCGTCCGCACTATAACGCTAACAACGAACTGTCACTTTTCCCCTCTACTTTTCTAATATTTTCTTTGCTAAAAACCTTCTCCTGGCAATACTAAATACAAAAAAAAACAGAATTGGCAAAATTTGTCCAGGCGTTGATGAGTTATATGCCTACCGACACATTTTGCGATTAACTTATATAAATATAAAAATAGATTGTACTATATATAACAATATAATGCAAATTTTACCAGTTATCGAAACAATCACCGGTTACAGGAGACCCTAAAGCTAGCCTGTTTCACACGAAGAAGGTTTAAGCATGAATCACCACGCTTACTCAAGGCGGATTGGCGAAATGAATGTTATAATTAGAAATTATATCTCCAGGTTTCCTTACGATGTTTTCCTTCACCGTATTTCAGTAGTATGTATCAAAATTAGCCTGTCATGTGTCTACCCAACTACCCACAAACAACACCCCAAATCATCAGTCCTTTTCAATTTAAAACCACGTAGGTATGTGTAACACGTGTATCCATTGTTATTGTTCAAAATTAACTTAATATTTAGACAATCGTGGTTAATTTTAGATATAACATATCGTACACACATCTGTTACCATAAACAAACGCTTGTTGTTTATAAATTCCATAAAAGATTATCTATGTTTGGTTAATGCCATATTAAAACTTTTTTCATGAACAATTTTGGTATAGTCGAGAAAAAAGACGGCTGCTATTCAAGGAAGTAGAAATTAACTTTTTTTATTTCATAACGTGCAAATATATGCATCATTATATCGATTTCAAATTCCGTGTGACGTCATGATATAGTACATTCTACACTGAGCAGTTAATAAAATCGTTTCACCTAATATGTTATACAATACTTATCCCTGCGACTAAATAAAAAATACATATTGAGTCATAATTTTTCTAACTAAGCTAGGCTAAATTAGACCTTTGTAGTAAACAAAGGTCTAATTTAGTCTAGCTTAACAGAGTTGTTATTTTCATTGTCATCATCCCTATTTCACAGATAAATAAAAAAAAACTTTAAACCAAAACCAAAAAGGACGAAAAGAAGATAAAAATAAAAGGATCAAGAGGAGCGGGGTAAACTAAGTATCGTCGATAATCCTATTCTTTGCCCACCTATTTTCAAACAAAGTCCACGGCTTTTATACAACGCTAAAATATTCACAGTAAATAATAAAGGGCCTGGACGATCACAAAGGTTAATGGAAGCCAATTTCGCTATAAAAGCACTTGTCTAACTTATTTATTTGTTTTTAGACATATCCTACGTCCAGATATCTCTTTGGATTATTTATCAAAAGTATACATATAGTATTAATGTTAATGCAGATTATAACAGTATTCCTTTTATCTATGATACTTTTGAATTTTAAAAATGGAAGGCTTCTCTTATTTTGTGTATTTCAACGAATGTACAGTTCATATGTAATGAGGTTTGATACCCATAACACTTACATTTTTGGTAATTGACAACTAGACGGATGCAATAATTATTTTTTCGAATTGTCAAAATAGCGTAGAATATATTTACCTTATTTTTTTTAGACGTGACGTGTTTTTGGCGCCAAATTATATTAACAACACATTTATATAAAAAAAATCATTTAATGAAAGTGTGACTTGTTTTGAATATTATTTTTGCATTCAATTGTCGAAATAATTTATGTTTTTCTAAGTCAAATACTCTATTTATATTACAATATAGGTACAATGAAATGAAAAAAAAATAAGTGCTTTCTACATTTGGGGTGACATAATTCTCATAACTGTCAAAGACGACAATGAAACTTTTATCAGAAACTCATAATACTCAATAGTTATTCCGAAAATAGTAATAAAACCTCAACTTACCTACATTGGAAAATCGTTTTAATCCTATTCTTAAAAAAACTACAATAATCGTCTAATTTACGCTAACATCGCGAAGCAAAATAAACTTTATTTGTTAATCATTAAGATAGAAGATAATTTCATTGATTTATTTCAAAACGTTCGCAACTTATACGTTACTTGTGAGTTTCCGTTACTTTGAAACGCAATTTGGAATCCACTCGAATACTTTGTCTCTTTCACAAAGAGATAAGGAACAAATAATGTAAATTTGGGTACATATTGTTGAATGAAGTTACAGTCTATCTTTAACGCACAACTTCACATTTCTTGTACGAGACCAGCATATTAAAATACCCTCTATTTGTCAAATATCTTCAATAGATTCTGTACTTTATTACTGGTGTGATAGAATTGACAATATATAGATACTACAAAGTTTGTTATGCCCTTTAAAGTTGATACACAATTTCCCGTGTGCAAAATGTAAATACATACAACATAATATAAATTATATCACAGGTAGGTAAATAGGAAGGAAGGAAGGTACTCTCTGAAATAAACTTTACCTAGTAGGTATACTTAACGAAACATGAAATTAAAACCGCACAGGTCGGAACAAGTAAGTGCATAAAAAGAGGAAAACAGGCACTTAAAAAGTACTTTTACTAAAAACCTGCACTTTTCTGAACAAAATAATGTTTTAAAATAACTTTTTTCTACTAAACTTGAGCTCTTTAAACACGGCCAAAGACAATGTAAAAATTTTCTGTGGTAGTCTGCACTATGGTTCGGGCGGCCATTACGATCTGTCAGATTTTGGCGCCATAATGATATCGTATGGCATTCAGACAGCATGCAGGTACAATTTATTACAGATGGCAGCGAACAAGCTGTCGGATCACCCAATGGTCAGCACTCGGTGCAGGGACATCTTCAACACCAGAGGAGTTACGAATGCGTTGCCGGTCTCTTGGGGATAGGGTTTTGGGGATTTAGTAGTAAGGGATGGATGGGGGAGACCCAATACTTCCCGATTATGCATCCGGTAACCTCACTCACACGGCGAAACACAACACTGTGGTTGTTTCAAGCTGGTTTTCTGTGAGGTTCCGTGGTATCAGTCCGGTCGAGGCGACTCATTCGAAGCATGACTTTCCCACACTTAAAAGTTGTCCTACAGTTAGCTCTTACTGGCTGTTGCAAAAAAAAAAACATAATATATTTTACAAAGTAACCTTAAAAAATATATTAGAATAACAGTAAGCACATCGCCCTTCATTACTCCGTAACGGGTCTAGACTATCAATTAGCACTAATTAATAATGTGAAAACGTCTGCTGTTTCTAAGCAAAATCGACAAAACGAGCCGAGTGTTATCGACATGATCTAAGTAATTGAGTATCTTCTGTCTGTAGATCATACCATTATCCGAATTAAATAACAGCATTCAATAAAATGTCGTGGTGGCCCGGAGGTTAAGGAGCCCGCTTCTCATGCATGACACCCTCATGCATTGGTCGGAACTTGGCAAGTACAAAAGTAAAAAGTCACATTTAAGTACATGTACTTTCTATGATTATTTAGACACCTCTGAAATACGGTGAAGGTAAACATCATGAGGAAACGCAACTTATAATTTCTACGAGTAATTATAAGTTTGAAATCGCCAACCCGCATTGAGAATTGCCTAAAGACCACAACACATGGGGCTCAATAGGGCATCTGATCATTAGAACAGATCGTTTTGTAAGTGGAAAATCATCAAATGGCTTCTCTCATCCAGGATAAAGCGAGAGGGGGTGCCAGAATCTTACTGACTAAAAACGACCCCGTTCCTTCTCCTGCTTTAGGCCGAGGCGGCGGTACTTAATGCGCTTGCCCCGCCACCAATGATCAACTGGAGTTGCGAGTGCAAGCACCATCATATAACGCGGCTTCAGCATAGAACAAGAAAAGAACGGGGTGATTGCCCCAATATTTATTAAAGACTAACTTTTGCCCGTCTTTTTAATCGCGTGGAATAATGGTTTCCCGCAGATTTTTGCTTTAAAACCTATCCTATGTCCTTTCTCGAGTTCCAAACTATGTCTGTACCAAATTTCACAGAAATCGGTTGAGTAGTTTAGGCGTGAGGAAAAGACAGATAGATAGACTTACTTTCGCATATATAATATTAGTTTGGATTAACTTACACTAACATTACGAATATTTACATTGTCCGATCAACCGATAAAAATTTGGACGTCGGATCAACAAGGTAGGTAAGAATTTAAAAGTAAATATACTAATACACCCACCCTATAATCGAAATAACATCTTAATACAGCACAATAAAAATTTTGTATACCTACCTATTATTATTCAATAGGTATATAATTTAGAACAAGATAGCCTAAATATACAAAATTATTAACATAAAAAGGTCACTATTTGACCAATACAATTCCGTAGATCACGTACACTGTATGGCCAGGAGAACGGCGCATTGTAAAAAACTATAAAAATAATGTTTTAAGAACTTATCTTTATATTCGATTAATTATTAGAGTGACACGACGACCTCAAAGAAAACCGGGGTGATGAAACGCAACCTTGCAATCCTCAAATCTCCTATCAAGTCAAAGTCAAAATCATTTATTCCAACTAAACCATAAATAGGTACTTTTGAAACGTCAAAATAGAGAAGTAGTCTGTCAGTCTGTTCGTCAGTGAAGCTAGGTGCTCGTTCCAAATTGTAGATTCGTATGGAGAAGAACGAGGAAGAAACTCCATCGTTACTTAAAAAAAATTGTTTTACAATTTTAATAATATTACATTAAGTAATACATTATTGTACCCCTATGTGAGAACAATGCAGAGACAAGTTGTAAAATTAGAACAAATGTTAAATCCCCAATAACCCACAAGAGGCCGACAACAGACTTGTAGTAACTCATTAGATATTACGAGTATCCATGGTCTGCGATGATTGCTTACCGTCAAGTAATCAGTCTGCACGTTTCTGCAGTATCACAGAAAAGTAGAATCTACACGATGCCATTGCAACGAACCGAACTTCACTGACGGACATACCAGAGCTATGTGTGGTATAGGTGAAATATATGTTTAGTCATGGACTTCGGGCTTTTGAAAACAGCCCAAGCTAATCGTTCTATTTCTTTTCCTCTGCATTGCTTGGTTATATTTGCTTGTTTTATTCATAAAAGGTGTTGATTCGCAATATGTCTGCTCGTTTGCCCCTTAGTTTTCAACATCCATCCAATAGTTTTTTCATAATTTCAAACAAATTTAATTTCTTACAATAAGTAATTTTACCTTTAATAAAAGCTCCACTCAAACTAAGATACCTTCTTTATAAAGAATTAAAAAAATATTTCTTCTAATAACAACAGATTGCTTCAAAAGAAAATACAGCTTCATCTTGCTCAAAGTCTCAGCTCATTTAGCGCATAACATCAAGTTTAAAACTTGGACAATATTAAAAGTTACAAACTTAAGTATGCATTTAAGAGGTACCTATTGGATGTAATATTATCTTTGATAAGTTCAATTATTCGTGCCTTTGTTAACCTTACCTTTCAAGTCTGCATCTTTCATCTCGCAAATAGTTTCTTCAATGCTTATTTAACAAAGCGTTTATTTTCTTTGATCTTTTTTCGTATTGTTTTTCAAACACACTGTATGTTCTGATTGAGTTTTGACGCAGCCTGTAACTGAGCGTTCAACCAAGTTCAAAGCGACAGCAAAAAAAAATTTTTTAACGAGTTTATTGAAAAAAGTTTGTTTGTTGAGCATTTTTTGTGTACTCAAATATAGTTATAGTTCAATTTTAGGTGTCAATCGCTTTCATTGTGTCAGAGTCATTGATTCGTTTGTGTAGGTAAATCGTTACAAGAATAGCTTTTTATTTTATTGATAACTAGCTTTTGAACGCGCCTCCGTTCGCGTGTTAAAGTGACTTCTTGGTATAAAAATTATCTTATGTCCTTTCTCGAGTTCCAAAATTTCACAGAAATCGGATCAATAGTTTAGGCGTCAAGAAAAGACAGACAGACAGACAAACAGAGTTACTTTCGCATTTATAATATTAGTATAGATAACGAAAAGCTCTACTAGTTCAAGCCACAGCGGGACTCTTATTGATTAATTATAAATATGAGCCGTTTTCACTTTATTCACTTGAAAAAGTCGTCATTTTCAATAAATTAAGTATGTCTCAAGATATTTACTATTTAAAATTAGCTATTTAGTTTTGTGGTATTACACAGGTCGAGGCCCGTGGCCGTTCCACACTTAAATCAATTGATGTGTTAAGAAGGTACAAAGTACGAACATGACTTTACGTTTGACGCTTTGATTGGGAAACCGGCTGCCGAGCAAAGAGTCGCAGCTACAATACATATCTGTGTAATCTACAAAAAATTTTTCTTGGACCTGAATATGACTCGTTTACTTACACAACACAGAAGATAATATTTGAAGAAGCAAAAGTTTTTTCAATGATCTAATTCTAATAAACATGGTACTCACTACACAGCTTATCGTAAACCACGAAAAAACTTTAACTTATAAATGTTTCTCATTCTTCCTTTTCTATGTCTCAACCAAAAAAACATCTTCGATAACACAAAAACAAAAATCTTATTCGTATCAAAAGTCTAATACCAACCAGATCATAAATTCTCAATCGACAATATCCAAATCTAAAGCCCCAATACTTTTCACAATAATACCGAATAAAGGATTCTTTCCTCTGCAATATTTGCTTTACATATACTATTCAAAATCGATGCAAAAAAAATTATATTGTCTGTTAAACAAATACAAATAGGTTTTAGTCTGTGACACGAGATATATCACGCCTTTACATTTCAAAAAAATAAAAAAGTCGAGCAGACGGATCATCTGATTGATGGTAAGCGATCAGCGCCACCCGTGGCCATCTGCAACACCAGAGGAGTCACAGGTGCGTTGCCGGCCTTTTAAGAAGGAGGACGCTCGTTTTTTGAAGGTTTGTAGGTCGTATCGGTTCGGGAATACCGCCGCCGGAAGATCATTCCAAAATTTTGCTGTGCGGGGCAAAAAGTTACGGGTGAATCGCACAGTTGTTGACTGCCAACCATCTATGTGGTGGGGATGGAAAAGTTTTAGCTTGGAACGATGGCGAAAAGATGTCACACTTTTTTTCGCCAATTCAAGCATGTTAAAAAGAACCGGCCAAATTCAGGCTAGAAGAAAAACTGTGTCATATGACTTAGAATTTGTTGTTGCATAGTTTAGAAAATCTGACGGTAAGCAATCGGTGTCGTCCGGCAACGAACTCATAACTCCTCTGGTATTACGGGCATCCCTTACCAGCGCTGATTGCTTACCATCCGCACCTTTACCTTCATGTTTTGTTATGTGGTATGACGGCAAACGAGCATACGGATTACCTGATGGTAAGCAATCAGCGCCGCCCATTGACATCCGTAACAACAGAGGAGTTACCAGTGCGTTACCGACCTATAGGGGATTGGGGGAGGGGAACCTCACTCACACGGCAAAACACAACGCTGTGGCTGTTTCACGCGATTTTCTATGAGACCGTGGTATTACTCCAGTAGAGCCGACCCGTTCGTGCCGGAGCATGGCTCTCTCACACTTACAATGTTATGTTAAAATAATCAATATCCCACATAGGTATACAAATTTATAAAAAATATCTTCCTTTTTTGATTTCCTCCGCTAACTCAATGACCCCACACTTATTAATACGCCGTGACCCCACAAGACGATCCGGAACCACAGTGACCCTTACCCTTGCCTCGGCATTTCCGTTCAATTACCTGAATCTTGTTCGATGCTAATCTAATGATTAATTCTGTTTGTTTAACGTAACAACACTACTGCCTACCCTCTTTTATCTTCCCCATTATCATAATAATGCTGGAAGGAAAGCTTTTTCTTTGTTAGGATTAATTTGATTTGGTATAATGTATATGCATCCTTATATTTGCTTTTTGCGACTCAATAATGATGTGGTGAATAGTGGTTGGCAGTTCGTTGTCAAGTAAGGAGTCTTTATAATGAGGGACTGAATTCACAATAGGTTTTGTAATATGGTTTTTTTTGGAGGGTGAAAATATTATCAAGAGACTTCTCTCTCTAGGTGGGGCGAGAAGGAGTGTCAGACTCTTTCTGACTAAAGACCATCGTTGCTTCTCCTTCTCCAGTCCGGGTTTGCGGAATATTACTGCGCTGGCAACCCAGTAATAGGTTCAGTAATTGATCATTTAATTGAGATGTATGTGAAATAATATTGTATTCTCGTCTTATTATAGCGAGTGCTAATCACCACTTTTTTTTCTTTAGGGTAAGAACGATACGTTATATCACGCCATATCTGATGGCATCGATGGACATTCATTTGTCCAACAAAAAGTCAATATTTATGTAATATGTACGAAAATATACAGAAAACATATTCAATGTAAAAAATAGAACACAAATGAATAAAAAAACTTACTTTATTTCGAAATTCAATAAAAACATCTTTTTGAATTGGCACTCATAGAAACGACCGTTCCCAGCAAATTCAGCTCATAAAATGATTAATTCAAGTACCATTGCACAGTAAACAGTTTCTGTCCAAGTTCCTTTACGAGGGCGCCACCGTCGCCGTATTCATTATTAAGCTGTGGATCTTATTACGCTTTCAGGGTCCGAAAGTGGCAATATTTCAAGACAACTGTCACACTTATTGTTTAACTGGGAAAAGAAAAAATGTTCAGATAACGAATGTACTAAGTTACACCTAGTAGAAAATGTAAGGTATGAGGCGTATGTCTTTATTTAACGTTCAGTGGACGGGTTTAATGTTTTTTACAGTACATATTTGAATAGTTACTGTTTAATTTTCAGTTCAACTTTGTGCTCAGTACTGGCAATGAGTATTTGGTTGTCTTAACCCGTTGAATGTCGGTGTATTAGACACAATAGAAAATACATTGTGTCTCGCGTGGATCCACGTTTAAGACATACGAAACGACCGACGACTTTCTCCTGTGTCGTTGGACATCCAGACTGGATTTATGGATTACACAAAAACTTGTTAGGTGCGAAATACATTCATTATAAAAATAATGTATAGGTATGTTCTCTTTATGAAAGAGGTTGGCAAATGAAAACGAGACCTTTTGTCCCTACACGTTAAGCAAAAATTTTTCTTTCATCTTTTAATAATCTAATGATAAAATGTCAATTTTTAAGAATAATTAAAACACATTAGACGCATATTATTCTTCTTTCTTTAATTACAGAATCAAATACTTTCGACGATTGATAGAAATATTATGTGACGTCACAACTCAGTACATTTTATGCTAAACGGTGACGTAATGACCACTCCTAAACTTATTTATTTTTTTATTATAAGGTAGGCTCACAGCTTATATATACCAAGTCGTTTAAAGTATTGGGTATAGGCAGTAGGTCATATGCATTAGCCAGTTACGCAGCTAAACAACATTCTAAAAATTTAATTTATTTATAGTGAAATTATAGAGCAATAAAGAAAATCACATACATTCATGAACCCTAAAAACAGAACACTCCTTATATAAGAAACGTATTTTTACATACTCTAAATGTCGTACTAAATAAGATTTAATATTTTCACACACAGTCACCACCTACGTTATTAAATTAACAGCACAAGCGAAACCGCGGTAAGAAACTCGTATATAATAAAGGCAAACTCGCCCCAACTTCACGGGGAAAGAAAAATTAATATTCTTCGCTCATTCTCTAGAACATTATTAAAAAAGTATCCTCCATTTTACTCAATGTGCATGATAAAAATGAGAAACTACTTATTATGTCTTTAAAACTTTTCCTTGTAACTTATATTCTGTAACACTGAGCACGGACTAACTTTTCAACTCAGATTCTCTTGTAAATTAGGCAATAATTTTATTAAAGAACGTAGGTACCCACACTTTTCTGTATGAAATTAATATGGTTATTTTGTTTTGTATTGAGGAAACTAAAATGTTTATGTAATTATAACTTCTTTGTGGGGCAAAGGTGTATTCAGTTTTCGCTTTTATAACTAACTTAAATAAAGTTATATATAATGTTGACGTTTAAAACTGTTTTATAACCTATTTGCAATATTTCATTGACGTAACTGTCTGACGGGTAACACGACTAATTTCAAGTCACACCAAGGGCTTATATTTACGTAGCATTGCATGCCACACGACGCGCCTCATACAACGTCAACGTCATACAACCAACACTTATGTATCTTCTAAAACACAAACACTAAGCTGAAATAAATAAACGTAGGTACAAGGCTATGATATACATAATTATAAGCTTCATACCCAAAGAGCACAAAATAAAAAAAAACAAATTAACTATTAAGTTAATACGACGAACAATTTATTTAATGTCCAAATGACACAAACATTGATTACCTTGACATTCAATTTGATTCAATCTTAATGACGGCTGTAGTAATTAATTTCATATTAAAAAAATATTGTACTGGTAAAAACTGTGGAACAAACCTACATAGGTAAAGAGAGGCTAGTAAATAATTAACGAACAAAAATTCAAAACTTTGAACAAAGCGCGGCTTGCGTAGGCTTTCGTAATCTTTAATCCGCGTATAATCCTTGGCAACCAAATTTTAGAACGAAATTTAGTAATAAGCTGTTAACTATGTATGATTTACATAAAAAATAGGGAATTACTAAATCAGAAAACTTTACAAATATTTATATATATAAAAAATAATAAAAAACGGCTTCCTTACGGGATGCTACGCCACGTACGCTGCTCGTGGTTAAGAGCCCCAGTACGACTTGAAACTAGTGGATAATTTCTCGAAAGAAACATTTTATGGTTTTTTTGTTGCTGGATATAATTTTGTGTTATGTAATAATCTAACAGATATGTATATGAACTCGCTTAGTTATTATTATTATATTACAAGTAAAGCAAGAAAAACAACTCCCGAATACGTCGAAAGTTGGAATGAAAAAAAACCATTAATCACACCAAGACATGGGTAGTTTAGATCGACCTTAAGTGTTTTTGTTGAGTAATTTACCACTAAAATGTTAATAGCTAAATGTTTAATTCATATATTGAAGAGATTTATTTATTTTTCTAAAAACAAAACACTACCAATTAATTCATTTGGAATTGTTTTTATAATAACTATCGTGAGACATACTAAATTAACTAAAAATCGCGGGTTACTCACGTGTCTATATCTGCTAAGCTAGTAGGTTGCGCGACGTCGCCGCGTCCGCGCACGCTGCTCATGAGGAAGAATCCCTCTGTGGTTCGAAACTAGTAGAGCTTTTCTCAATTACACACGTGAGTAACCCGCGATTTTTAGTTAATTCATTTGGAATTAGCTAAAAAGCTAGAAATCTATTACTGTCGTTGACATTATTAACTCATAGCAGAACAGGCTGGCAAAGAATTATCAGCATGTGTTCTATTCTTGAATTAGATAGTTTCCTAGGTAAAAAAATAAATTATTTCGACGCTTCAATACAATAAAATATTGAAAAATAACTACACTTTTATTCATCGATCGATGGATACACTAAATTTTTGATTTTTAATTAAATTTTTGATTTTAATTTTTTATTAAACCTATTTTTGTGAAATAAATTTGGTGCAAACGTAGTTTGGACCTCCCGAAAAGATATAGGAGGATAAAGATATAGGATAGTTTTTAAACCAAAAATTTTCAGAAAGTCACTATTCCACGCGAACAAAGCGGGCAAAATCTAGTTTATTATAATAAGAATTATTAATCAAACAAAAAAGTTATATAACATTATATTCAGTAAGTTTTGTAAAAACAGTATTAAATAAATAGTTTCAATATAACAATGGAATTATAAATCCGTTTAAGGTATTTTGTAAAGTCCATCGAAGTGGTCACAACTTCACAAGCTGAGGTAAGCGGCTTACAATGCAAGCAAAAGTTAACAAGAAAAATATCATTAAACATTTTATAGTCTGATTTAAAAAAAAAAAATGTAAGTGTAACAATAGATAATTGGGTATTTTCTTCTTCAATCAAAATGTAAACCTTCTTTGATTCTATACAATAAAATAAATAAAAATGATAATTAAAACCTCATTGATATGACTGATAATTTACTATATATTTAAATGATTTCTTGCATTTAAAACAAATGTGTATGCTAATTGACTATTTCGATCGATTGACCCAAGTGCTACCAAAACCACCACAGCATTGTATTTAGTCGGCTGACACCCGGTTTCCGAAAGGCCGATCAATTTTAAAATCAATTTAATCTCTTTTCAAATCATCTGATTGGTTGACTGAATTATCAACAACTAATCAGATGACTTGACAAGAGATTTAACAGGGGATTAGTTAATTTTAGCGTTGACAAGCCTTTTTAGAAACCGGGTGTAAGTAAGCTTAGGTCCAATCCTTCCCTTCCCCCAAATCCCTAAATCTCCAAAACCCTTATCACCAAAAGCACACCGGCAACACACTTTAACTGCTCTGGCGGACATGAGCGGTGCCGATTGCTCACCATGAAGGAACTGATCATTTGCCCACTTACTTATAACTAAAAACAAAAAAGCGATCACTCTATCAAGCATTCTAGCGTTAGACAGCGAGTAGCGACAGTTCCTTGAAATCAGACGTCTTCGAGAACAATATTCATGACTGCGCCTTCAGTAGAATACTCATTAAAATATTCCTAGTAGGTAATGTTTGGATCTGTGCTTGGTACGGCTCATTCAATATTCCTTTACAAATGAATGCTCAGGTCTATTAGAAGGCTAGAATCCTAGTTACAAAGCGGCCTTTAATCCCCAATTGGTTATGCAGAGGCACACATTACATATATACTAATACCAAGCCGCTCCGGATTTACACAGCTGCAAGGCTGACACTAAATATATGTACTACCTACATAATCACTACATAGTATAAAACAAAGTCGCTTTCCTGTTACAAACTTATAATTGATTTTTTTTGGATTGCAGAGGGATTGGGGGAGGGGAAGGATTGCGCCTCCGGTAACCTCACTCACACGGCGAAACACGACGCTGTAGTTGTTTCACGCCGGTTTTCTGTGAGGCCGTGGTATCACTCCGGTCGACTCGACCCATTCGTGCCGAAGCATGGCTCTTCCACACTTACTTAATCTCCCTTAATCTCCAACACCTAACTCCCAATCCCCAAAAGGTCTGCAACGTCCTTTGTCAGTATTTAATTAAATAGTGCTTAAATAAAATACTAACGGTAAAGGTTAACTATAGCAACCTCTTTTCTATCTACCCCTTGAGGGATAAAGGCGGATGCTATTATCGTGATTAAATAAAAAGTAAAAGTCCCAAAGACTTGACCTTTACAAAAGATTATAATCGCGGAAGTAATGAACTGGAAAATGATAAAATTGAAACTTTAATTAAAATTTTCCTCTTATATTAAAACATTATGGAAATGAAAAATTGGTTTAAAATCTTGAAAATAAATAGGTATCTACTGGTTTTGATTGATTTTTGGCTATTTATTGTTCGAGAGATCGACAAGATGCCGACTTTTAAGCAATGTAGTCCTAGTCCGGTTGCTTTGTTGGAAAATATAAAACTGAGGTTTTAAAGGATTTTCAAAGATTTGTCAATGGCAAAGAGTCTTAAATTGGACAACGGAAATAAAAATAACTGGAAAAAGATGTCATTTTATCGAGTCTAGAAAAGAGAATTTAGAGAGTTTCGAGCTAGAAGTAAAAAAAGACATCAATAAGTTCGATTATTTTTCTTTAAGTATTTTATTATTTTGAAAAGTAAAAAAAAATAGCTTAAAGGACACATTTATCCAGGCCATAAACTCCAAAAAAAAAAGTAAAAAATACATAATATATTTTTGATTAAAACACGTACCCAATTCTTAATAATTATCCCAAACCCACAATTCGAATCTGAACAGAAAATATCGAACAATATACACAACAAAAATAAGGCTTCACAATCATTTTTTTCTATTCAAAGTTATTCTTAAAATATATATCTATTCCCCTATATTATTTCCATCTCCCTAACTTTAATCATGTCAAACAAAATGGCGAATACTCGTAGATATGCCGAATTCATTTCATTCGGTGTTTACGCATCTCAGGATTTTTATCCCTCGATAAACATGTATATATTACGTTTATCTACCATGTTTATGTACGAAAAACCACGATATTTTACGAAACAGGCAATAAGAACACCCATCAGTGATGTTCGGAGATTTTTTTGCAATAGACCAAGGGCTTGTATTGAGAAATACGTATCCAAACTAATATCTCTGACTGTCTTTTCTTCACGCCTAAACTACTGAACCTATTTGTACGAAATTTGGTACAAACATAGTTTGAAACTCGAGAAAGGACATATAGTTTTTAAACCAAAAATCTGCAGGAAGTCATTATTCCACGCGAACAAAGTCGCGTGTAAAAGCTAGTTTTCTATAAGTTATGGTTGGCAGTAAAGTTATGTAGGTATGTTTTGTTAAACTTGGTTGTCGTCTCCATCCCTATGTGTGGATAGGATGAACCGAAACAAATAGATGTACGAGACGACCCGAGAATTTGTTACATGTTACCTAATTAAATAGATTTAGTTTTGATTGGGTTTATCTTATAGTTACTTACATACAGTGAAAGAAAAAATGTGTTGATTGTTAAACTTGTATCCTTGCATACGGTAAATTGAAATATTGTGAAGAAACCAAATCGCTCAAATGATAAGTTTGAAATTGGCAATCCGTCTTAAGCAAATGGTGTAATTAATACTCAATCTTTTTTCCATATGAGAAGAGGCCTTTCTTCTTGAGAAGAATTGTTACTGGCTGACGATGAATAAAATTAAACAGTGCTTTTACCAATAACTATCTATAACCCTAGAAAAAAAAAGTACTTGGTTCTAGAATCAAATAAAATACATGTTTATGTAACTTACAGACAACTAATTTTAAACATGGCATTCTTTATTCAAAAAAGGTTTTTAAAAATATATTAATTTATTCGTTTTCATTTATGTACAATTAATACACGCACCGCAAACATGATTGGTGGATGATACAAAAAAGGAATCTGTTTCTTTTTTTTTTTTGATTCATATTTCTGCAGCCCTTTGAAAGGAAAAATGTAGGACGACATAAGACTTTGTGTGTAAGAAAGACATGCAAAGATTAACAAAGATAAAACCAACCCTAGAAGTACTTATATAATTTATTAACATGTACCTAACAAACAGTATCGAAAAACTAGTACCGATAATACTCCAATTGTGTATCGTTAGTTCGCAAACAGGGAACGAACCTCTTAGATACGAGTACTTGTTTGGCAACTCCAAACATTTTCACCCGTTCTTCATTCGTTAGTACCAACATAATATATGTTCAGGTAAACCTTAGCTTTGATCACATTGTGTGCAGGAAACTTGAGCGTGGCTTTTTAGTGAAATAAAACCTTTTTGTTACGTTGTTTGTTTAGGAAATGTTGGTAAGGAATCTTGATGCTTTTGTGGAGATCCAAGATGTACCGTATTATTGTGGATGAAAACAGATGACAATCGATTTCTAAGAAACTGAACGATGTTTGGTTCTTGGTACCTACATATATGTTTTTGTTTATTTAGATCAACATATGTAGGTTCTTGTTTTGTTCAAGTCTAATTAAAAAATGTAGATTTTTCTTTTTATGTGATAGATCGGCAAACGAGCAAACGGATTACCTGATGGTAAGCAATTAGCGCCGCTTACACCCGCAACGATGGAGGAGTTACGAGTGCGTTACCGACCTTTTGGGGATTCGTGATGTGGAGATTTTGGGAATGATGAAGGATTGGGGGAGGGGAAGGATTGGGCCTCCAGTAACTTCACTCACACGGCGAAAGACAACGCTGTGGTTGTTTCAGGCTGGTTTCCTGTGAGGCCATGGTATCATTTCGGTCGAGCCGACCCATACGTGCCAAAGCATGGATCTCCCACACTTGAATTATCATTTTGAGATTTCTTTTGTAATAATAAATCTTTTGTATCTTTCTTATTTAAGGTAGATTAAGATTTTTGATTATGGGAGAGCCATCTTTAGGCACGAATGGGCCGGCTTGATAAGTGTGATCCACGGCCGGTAACAACTACAACGTTGTGTTTTGTCGTGTGAGTTAGGTAACCCCAATCCTTCCCTTTATCCCATACCTCCCCAACACCAAAAACTCCACAACGACCGCAACGCAATAGTCTATTATTTATTATCTTTAAATTTTACGCATTAAAAAGTATTCCATTTTAGTTACCATAACAAAAAAATAGTAAGTAAACAGTGCTGTATAATTAGTGTGTCACTGAGTACTGGCCATTAATGACACCCCAATTACGAAGCGTTTAAATATTTTCAATACTTAATTTAAACCAAGTAGCAACACTTAAAAGAATTACTAAAATCCATGAGATCTTTAATTTAAATAATCAATAAAATACCGTTGAACAAACTGATAAGCGTCGAGAAACTGTCAAGGACAGTGTGAAAAAGAGACGCAAACGAAGTTGGCAAACGAGCAGATGAATTATCTGATGGTAAGCAATCAGCGCAGGGAGTTGCAAGTGCGATGCGAACCCTATTGGAGATTAGGGCTTTGGAAAGTTTTGGGATTGTAGAGGGTAAGGATTGAGAAGACCTTCAGTATCCTCACTCACACGGCGAAACACAACGCTGTGGTTTTACACGCCGGTTTTCTGTAAGGCCGTGGTATCACTCCGGTCGAGCCGATCCATACGTGCCACTCTCGCATATCCATGATCCATTTTAGATCACTAACCCAACAGAGTAAGCAAGTTCAACAAACTATAATACATAAGCAAAGAATAATAATAATAGAAACGGGTAACTTAGAACTTATTTACTTAATATAACTTGAAAGGATAAATGAAGAGAGAACTAAAACTAACAAAAGGAAATTGTTAAATGTATGTTTAGTTTAAGCGTGGACGGGTTTCGAAGGCCATATACTGTACTGAACTGAAATAAACCCGTGTTGGCCTTCAAAAAGGTCAAATGTTATTGGCATGTAAGTGTTTGAGTTATGGACGTACATAACATCGTGCTTACTACAACTTAAAGAGGAAAATAGAACTTCAAAAAAGGAGAGGAACTTGGTGAGAATTGGCACTTCTGCTTAGATCTCATTCAAAAATAAATTAATTCGACGTTTCAATACAATAAAATATTAAAAAATAACTATACTTTTATTCATCGATCGATCGATACACTAATTTTTAAATATTTTGCAGCTAATTATTAAGAAATAAGTAAGCTATTTGACGCAATAATACTATGACGTCATAACTTAATTTTTCATACAAATTTCATAGAAAAGTATCGTTTTTGACATTTCGATAATAGTATTGAGTTTGACTAGCTGGAAACTACTGTATTATGGAATGATCTATCGAAGTGTCTAACAGTTTAGGTGGCTACAGGTAAACAATCTTACTACGCCTTTTTATATTAAAGAATTCGTATTAAAAAATACATACAAAGGTTATTTAAATTTAGTTTATTAGCTAACATTGATTCAGGTTAATCCTGATTGTTAAAATTTTACATACAATTCTTACACAACTTTTAGATAAAAGGACATGCCAAAGATGTTTTCATGTAGTTTTTTACCTAAACCATTGGAACATAGCAAAGACATATTCTTCCCGCAAAAGAAAAGAAAGAAAATAAATTTATTTTCTTTTAAATTAGAATTAGAAAACGCATTTAAATATAGTAATAGTCTATCAGTCTGACCGTCAGTAAGAACTTTTCAAAGTGAAGATTCGTATGGAGAACAACGAGCAAGAAACGCCATTCATTGTTCTTTACAGAAACTTAATCTTTTACTCGTTTTGACGACCGATACGGTAATGCAGCGCTACATACTAAAAAAGTGGATTTTGGAAAAGAATAATCCGATAAAGCTTTTATTAACGACAACAAATTATAATTATTCACACTCCACTGAACACGGAGATCGCCTCTCAAATCGCACTTGGCTTGTGATCAAAGCGGATGTGAATAATCAATACAAAAACAGATCAGGGAAACCAATACAAAGGCTCTATTTAAAGAAAAGTAACAACAGAAATAACCAATGAACTCTGTACTAATTATAAATCAGTAGCATAATGTAATATAAGAGATTTGTAAACGCAATTGTACAAAGCCAGGAAAATGTAAAATTAATTTGTTAGACAAAAGGTTCGCTCGTCGCTTCGTTACCAGGGTTTCCGTGAAAAGGGGATTTTCTTTGATCATTTTCACGTTAAATTACTCAATATTTTCTCCTTAAGTCTCAATCAGCGTTGATTAGCTAGTGATTAATGGTCCCATTATTTATAACTAGCTTATAACCCCGGACCCGGTTTGTCTCTCATTCAACGCAAGCACAATAAGAAAAAAGTTTAATTGTGGGAGAGCCATGCTTCGGTACGAATGGTTCGGCTCGATTGGAGTGATACCACGGCCTCACAGAAAACCGGCGTGAAACAACCACAGCGTTGTGTTTCGCCGTATAAGTGAGGTTACCGGAGGTCCGATCCTTCCCCACCCCCAATCCCTCCTCATTCCCAAAATCTCCAAATCCCTAATCCCCAAACGGCCAGCAATGCACACGTAACTCCTCCGTCGTTGCGGGTGTCCACAGGCGGCGCTGATTACTTACCATCAGGTTATCCGTTTACTCGCTTGACGAGTCTCAGATAAAAAAAAATATAAACTTTTATTGCCTATCTATCTTCTTTACTTCAAAAGAAAAAACTTGAATAAGTATCTGTACCCAGCAAAATGAACTCAACGCGAAAAGCAAAATACCAGTGCAAAATAAAATCTATGAATCGCTAAATGATTTGCTAATCGTAAATTTCTGGAACAGGTTTTGTTTTTAGATTTTGGTATCGCCGTGCTAATTTGACGAGAAATGTAGAAAAGCCCACCGTTCCAATGATGAGGCTGGCAGGGTTCGCCAACAAAACAAATGAAACATCCCTAGTTAGATAAAATGCGAATTCCTCTTTTACTGTCCATAGGTACTGTCGTATACATAATTTTAAAATCGTTTTCATGTCATCATCAATCTCTTCATCAAAGTACATCATCATCATCAGCCTATAAGTGCCCACTGCTGAGCAAAGGCCTCTTCTCACACGGAGAAGGTTAGAGCATTAATCACCACGCTTGCTCAGTGCGGGTTAGCGATTTCAAACTTATAATTAGAAATTATAAGTCCAGGTTTCCTAACGATGTTTTCCTTCACCGTATGTCAGTGTGTGTGTTTTCAGTCGGTGTTTAAATAATCATAGAAAGTACATATAACTCAGAAAAAGTCACATTGGTATTTGCCAGATTTCAAACCCACATGCATGAGAAGCGGGCTCCTTAACCTCCGGGCCACCACGACATTAATATTTTATCCAGAAGTTTACTAGTATTGACAAACCAAAAGATAACACACACTTTTAACTACATACCTACATCCCTTCAGGAAAATTAGCACCCTATACCTAGCATTAGGTATTAAAAAAAAAAATCAGGACAAACAAATGAACTCACAATAATTTCTATAGGAGTACATATTGTTTTGTTCGCTATTATTGATTTAATTGAATGAAACATGAACCGAACCGATATTAAACGAGTTCTCATTTATACTGGCAAAATTATAGATTAATGGGCCACTTATGATAATGGTATTAGTTTTGTATTAAAACTACGTTGATTAATTGTTCAAAATATTTCGTACATTTTGGCAATATGGTTGTTAAATTATTTGATACTAGCTTCCGCCTGCAGCTTTGCCCGCGTATTTATAAAAGTACCTAATGTATCACAGGATTTTGAAAACAGCAGCGTTAAAGCGACAGCTCGACTTAAATACGCAAATCTATACTTAATATTATAAATAAATGTTTGTAAGTTTGTATATAGGGGGTAGCCTATATACAAACAAAACGGCCAGCGGTTCCAAAGATTACCCCTACATACAAACTTACGAATTTTGCTTCTTTATAATATACGTATAGATAGCCACCAACTCCAGCTTCGCACGAGGGCAACGCTGATACTAAATTTCTCCACTATTTCATAGTGGTTATTAAACAATATTGACTATCCTCTTCAATCACTCTATCTATCAAAAAATCCGTTGGATAGTTTTAAAGATTAAGCATACGTAGGGGCACAGGGACAGAGAAAGCCACTTTGTTTTATACATACATACCATGTATATATAGTTTTTTCATGTTCTTAATGTTTCTGTCTTTCTATCTTTCTAAATCAAGGGATATATAATGTGTGTCGTACATAATCAATTAGAATATTTTATAGGTATTTGATTTTGTTCTTTTTTTAAAAAAAGGTTGTCCCAAGCTTTGTCCTGTGTAGTATTTGCGTTTTAAAATACATACTTCTTTCCATTGGCTTTAAACGAAACAAATCAACTTAAAATAACAATTTAGTAAATAAATAACACGGGGCACTCATTAAAAATAAAATACCTAATATAATGTCTGCTATTTTTATCATGTGGCCAGTTTAAATATGGCGCCTATACAATAATTTTACCAAAGAGGTTTTATTCAAAAAAGTCTATTCGGTAATTTTATCATAATTGAATAACAGACGTCACCCGTCCTTCCAAACTTTTACTTTCACAACATTATTAGTAAGTAGCAACATACATTATTAATTAATAAATAATTACATTGTTTTGACATCGTAATTCCGGGTAATTAGTTAACATGTTGACATGTAGCAAACACGTATTGAATAACCCGTTAATTAGTTATAGGTATTTAATTATATAGTGGAATAAAACACTAATTAGGATTGTGTAATTGATCGGTTAACGATCAGTTAAACTTTTAATTTGTCACTTAATGTCACAAGTACCATCATCATCCTTCCTGCCCTTGTCCCGTTTTATGTGGAGTCGGCGCAATATGTTTTTTTCTTCCATTTTGTCCTGTCACTCGACTCGTGTCTATCACTAACTCCTCTATCTTCCATATCACTTCTCACACAATCCATCCATATTTTCTTTGTTCTCCCTCTTTTTATCTTTATTTTCTACAATATGCTTTTAAAAATTCACAAATCTTTTATCGCGAGCAAAGTTGCTTGCAGCACCCTAGTTTTTAGTATCTAGACCATTACTAAAATACTTTGACATACATTAATTATTATACACACGCTAATTGAGTGTTTTTTGAGCACAACAATAAACATAGATATAAAATAAGCAAGATATTTTTCTCCATTCAAAACACATTATCAGCCTATAAGTTTAGTGTCCTACTGCTCAGCAAATTCCTCTTCTCATACGGAGAAGGTTTGATTAATCACTTCGCTTACTCAACGCTGGCGATAAAAAGGAGATTGGCGAATTAAAACTTGTAATTAGAAATGATCTTCGTTGTGTCAGTGGTGTCTAAATAATCATAGATAGTACATATAACTGGGATACTTTCCAGGTTTTGAACTCTCATGTATGAGAAACCTTAACCTCTGGGCGACCACGAGAATTGGGTAGTTTCCTAGGTCAAAAATAAATTAATTCGACGTTTCAATACAATAAAATATTGAAAAATAACTATAGGTACTTATATTCATCGATACACTAAATTTTAAATATTTTGTAACTAATATTTAAGAAACAAGTAAAGTATTTGACGAAAAAAATCTATGACGTCATAACTCAGTTTTTCATACAAATTTCATAGAAAAGTATCGTTTTTGAAATTTGGATAAAAGTATTGAATTTAACTAGTTGGAAACTACCGTATTGGTTATAACAGGTACCTATGAATTAAACAGCTATTCTACAATGCCTGTCACAGTAGATATGCAAATTGACAATCCTGTCAATAGTCTACTGAAATCATTCAATTTAATGGTACAGTGATGTTATTACTATCTGGGCAGTCAGGCCCACAGTTCAGGGCGACTGTCTCATCGTAGTTGGTACCAGAAATTTCGTTGCTAAAGTGATCGCTTTACATATATGTATTTATATAGAACCATGGCCTCACAGAAAACCGGTGTGAAACAACCGCAGCGTTGCGTTTCGCCGTGTGAGTGAGGTTACCGAAGGCCCGATTCTTCCCCTTCCTCAATCCTTCCTAAATCCCTAAATCTCCAAATCCTCAATCCACAAAAGGTCGGAACGCACTCGCTCTGTTGATTGTTTATGCAGGTGTCCATGCGTAGCGCTGATTGCTTACCATCATGTAATACGTCTGCTCGTTAGCCGAACTAGCACATAAAAAAATCTGCTCTGATTTATAAAGGAAAGGAAATGGCACCAAAAGTAATGCTCATTATCAGTAATTGCCATTAATTCGTCTAAAAATAAATTTGATAGCCAATTTGCGGATGAATTACTTGATAGTAAGCAATCAGCGCCACCTATGGACAGCCGCAACACCAAGAGGACTTACGACTGCGTTGCAGCTATTTTGGGAAAAAGAGTTTTGGAGATTTAAGCATTGAGGAAGTATAGGGGGGAAGGATTCTATCTATTCTATTCTATTTAAAAAAAACGTTGCCCCACATTAGGATTTTCTCCTGTGTCGTGGGTGCGGTTACAAACATTCAATTTCACATACACATGACACCCAGACCCGGAACAACAATTTGTGGATCACACAAAGAGTTGTTCCGTGCGGGAATCGAACCCGCGACACGTTGGACGGCAGCCAGTTGCCCAGGCACCGCACCAACCGTGCAGTCATTGATTGTGTGTGAGTATTGTGTCTCCGGTAACCTCAATTACGATGAATCACAACGCTGTAGTAACCCGGTTTTTTCAGTCGTGGTCTTGGCTCTCGCACACTTGGTTTATTTTCGTCAAGATTTTTTTTTTCAACCAAGTAGATTGTTCTTGGTGAGTACTTATAATGAAATAATAATAAATTCATAGACAGAGATATAAGATATTGTAGATAGTAAGAAACTTCAATTACTTATGAAAATACATTTTCTCAAACGATGCAGCATCTAAAAGCTAATTTTAAATAATAAAGTCTCTTCTCATTAAGCAAGCCTTTATTTAATACCTTTTAAATACAAAAACATTTATTTACAGAAGATAATTAAAACTATATTAATGGCCCTTTATAAATATTAAACATTTCTAAAACTAGTTATTGAGAAATTAAAATGGATGGCGCGAATTAATTCCTAATTGGGCAATAAATATAGTATTGGAGAACATCGATAAAATATATCGTTTTGGGCCAAATAAACAATGAATGTAATAAAAAAGAAATACAAGGGTCCCAAGATAGTATATTGAATGAAGTTTTTCGATGGAAAACGTAAGTAATTTGTTCATAAAGAAAAATATATATTTCTACAACGTATTTCTTATGTTTCGTCAAGATTTATCGTGCAACTAATCCGTGGATTAATCCGTTTAAACGTTGGATCAAGAAAGGCAATATTTCTTCTTCTTTTTTTTGTTTATTTGTTAAGATTTAAAAAGACTTGGTGTTGAAATGGATGTTTTATTCAAAAGGTAGCTAGGTAAAGTTATTCACGTCCGCTTAAAGTCTAGTTAAAAGGCCGTTTATATTAATTAATATATTCAATGAAGATTTATATGGACTTAAGGATTTATTTACATCGATTTTTTTACTGACTACAATCTGATGTTAAGCCATCGGTTTCGCCAATGGACACCCTTAACTTCAGAGAAGTTATGACTGTGTTGCTAGTAGTGAATTTGGCATTTGGGGATTGAGAATTGGGGGAAGATCAGGAATAAGCATCCGGTGACCTTTAGCATTTATGAGTGTTTTCTAATCACTAAACATAATTTAAGACTACGTTTGAAGTTATATCCAATTTCTGTATACATTCTAAGCATTTTTTCTCAAATAACTTAACTAAAATTATCAATTCTTATAATATCCGCAAAACAAAAAGGTTGTTCCGATCTATTTTCGTTCGTCGGCCGTTAGTTATACTAAATTATGTAACATAAAAGTTATGTTAAATTTGAAAACGGAATTATTATAACACCGTCAACATTTTATATAAATTGTATTATTATTCATATTTATACTTTTTCCTTGTGGTAGCAATAGAGGTGCACTGCATGCAGAAAGAAAATATAAATCTCCCACTTTTACTAAAACAATTTCGCATGAGTCCCATTCAAGGTGGTGAAACTTTTCATTCTTTGTTGAATTTGAAACCAGATATGATTTGAAACTAGCAAATTTAATATCACGTAAGAAAGCCGTATATCACTGCACAGTATAAAACAAAGTCGCATTTTATATCCCTATGTCTCTTTGTATCCTTAAATCTTTAAAACTACGAAACGGATTTAGATGCGGTTTTTTTTATAGATAGAGTGATTAAAGAGGTAGAATTATATAATAACATCAATTAAATGGTGGAGAATTTTTGTATTAGCGTTGCCACCGTGCGAAGCCGGGGGCGGGTCGCTACTACTTAATTATATTTCAATAATTTTAGCACTTGATTGCGTGTTAAAGCGTGGTTTTTGCATTAAAGTGCACAAAACTAAAGATGTTTATATCTTGAAAATGAACTGTATAAAATCGAATATTATAAAAGTAATAATAAACGTAATATACAATGTTTTTTTTTTTATTTTAACCTTTGTCTGCCGACTAAAACTGTTAAAGGAATCCTCCGCTAACGGAGGTCACCGGTGACCCCCATGGCGCTTAACGTGTTTAAAAGTCGAAATTATTAATTTTCGACTAAATGAAGTATTAAAATTCAGATCAAAGCGATGAAAACCATGCTCAAAAGTTAGTTGATGACACATTAATGAGGACAGCTTAAATGTTTTTGTGATGGCCGGACTAAAGCTCGTCATTATGTGATGTTGAAGGTCACACCATTAAAACATTAATGAGATATGCCAAATTGATAGAAAATAACTACATTACCAATATGATTGATGGGGATTTATCGAAAATCTAACTTATGGGATATTTGTCTTTTTCGGTTATGTAACTTTAAGCTTGTAATTAAGTAACGCCATGGATTAAAAACATCGTTAATGAAGAGTTCCATAAAGCGATTGGCAAAGGTTTCTTAACCATACCTTTGGTTTCACACACGATATTGTTAAGCGACAAAAATCACTCTAGTCTCATCGGTGACAGTGGCACTAGCTATCAGCTGTCAAATGTGACATTTAAGGACTTTTTTCCCGCGCTAAAGATATAACGTTTATTCTTATATAAAATTTGAACTAGAACATGACGTAAGATTGCATATAATAAATTTTACAGGAAACAAGGGTTTGGATAAATCGTCGTGGTAGCCCACAGGTTGCGGCCCGCTTCTCATGTATGAGAGTACGGGTTCGAAAGCCGGCAAGTACCAATGTGACTTTTTCCAAGTGATATGTACTTTCTATCGTTATTTAGACACCACTGACAAACGGTGAAGGAAAACATCGTGAGGAAACCTGGACTTATAATTTATATAACTTTGAAATCGCCAATCCGCCTTAAGCAAGCGTAGGAAGAGTCCTTTGCTCAGCAGTGGGCACATATAGGCTAATGATTTGATGATATAAGGGTTTGAAATTTTTGTTAAATGTACCTAATAAATGCATATAAAACAAATAAACGATTTCTTATTTTGGTAGGAGAGGGTGTGATCAAATGACTTCTCTAGCCGAGTAAGGCGAGAGGGAATGTAAGCGGAGCAGAGCGGAGCGGAAAAGAGCTTTGCCGCGATTCAACAATCACATGGCTTGAAATCCACATTATGTGGATTTCTGGCTCTTACTAAGACTTAGATAATCCCCCCGTACCTTCTCCTGTTCCAGCCAAGGGTTGCAGTACTTTATTGCGCTTGCCCCGCAACCCCAAATATACCTACGATAGTTTATTGCTCTACACCCAGGTCCAATTCCAAACTCTGCGCTATTTATTATATTTTTACAAAGAATTTTACAATAAACATTTCTAGAATATGAGTAAAAATTTCTAAGCTAAAGATCCCAACACTAGTATAGCGTGACTTTAAAAAAAACGTTGCCCCACTCTAGTGTTTTCTCCATGTCATACAAATACAATTTCACATACGAACCACACCCAGACTCGGAACAACAATTTGTGGATCACACAAAGAGTTGTTCCGTGCGGGAATCGAACCCGCGACACGTTGCACGGCAGCCAGTTGCCCAGCCACCGCACCAACCGTGCAGTCAAACTGAACTGAACTGTCTTACTATCGATATAGCGGTTTTTAAGATACAATCTGGTGACAAACCAATGGACAATTAGACAGTGAAGTCTAGTCTAGTAATAGGATCCCATTTTTAGCGTTTGAATATGGGACCATAAAAATGCGTGATATAAGTATCTATCTACATAAACTTTGTGACTGGCTAAATAAATTAAATTCGCATTAAATTAGTAGCAACCTTTCACGCACACAGTCATACTTCAAACACTCAAATAATGTTCATACAGTTCACTCATCTAAAAAGAAATTGTAAAGATGGCAGTGTGCTTTGAGTAAAGACGTATTCAAAAAGTTTTATTTCACCAAACAAGCCAATATAGACCTTATCGTCGTAGACAGTGACTCTGATACTTAGGTAATCTATGTATACTTAATAAAAATTGCTTGTTGTAGGCAATAAAATCGATGTAAACAAAAAAAAAACAAGTTCTTTAAGTTTATGACCTCCACCCATTAGATACTAGATAATAATATTTAGCCAAAACTTAATAAAAACTATAACGGATAAACTCTTAAACTTGCTATGGAATTTAGAATACCTACCTATCTTATATAACAAGTTTTTATATGTTATAAAAAAAGTACCTACTTACTAAGAATTTTATAAGTTATAAGATTCTATATTCGCATATTAAAATAGCAGAAAGATTTGCATATTAAAATAGTTTTTATATTAATATATTTATAGTATGTTTTAGTATCAAATATGTTCGCAACTTTGTTATAGAAAGGTATTTGATACCGAAGAAACAGTCTTTTAAAAAGTCAATATCACAAAACTTACAATATATGCATAGTCGTAGATTTGACTTCTTTTTTTGAAATCGGAATATAATCAAATGACTTCTCAAGCCTATGGCGAGACGAAAGGGAGTGTGAGACTCTTACTGACTAAAAACCCCCATTCCTTCTCCTGCGCTACCCTGGGTGGAAGAAGTCATTTGATGATCATCCCCTTACAAAAAAAGGGTATCACATAACTACATACTGAATTTAAACCAAATCTGACCAGCTGTTTTGGCATGAAAAATAACAAACATACATCCTATGTCTACTAACTAGCTATTCTCGCGCGGTTTCACCCGCTACTCGGCTCCATTTGATCGTAGCGTGATTTTTTATAGCCTATAGCACTCAGGAACATTGTAGCTACCTAACAGTGAAAGAATTTTGGGAACCCTACCACCGGTTCCAAAGATTACCCCCTACATACAAAGTTACAAACATCAAACTTACAAATTTTACCTCTTCATAATATTAGTATAGATTAATATTAATAGGCTACCCAACTGACCAGTCTTGATACTATAAGCAATAATAAAATTCTTAGTCAGTTTTAAATATTAATAAAATAACCGGTGGTAGGTACCGTTATTACAAAACTAAACAACGCACATGTCCGTTCATTCATTCACTCTTTAATTCGCTGTCCGTTCTAAATACATCGTAATGGCTTGTCATCAATCTTTTTTAATTCAAACGCACGACAAGGACAATACTCTGTGAATTTACGACATCACACCACAAATAAACAAAATTAATTTCTACACAACAAAAAGTGTCCTTGATATGTCAACTTTAAAAAATAAATCGAATTGTAAAAAGTTATTCAAGATCCCATTGACATTTCTTGACATAAGTGTTACGTTATTGCCATATTAAAAAATGAATCACTATTAAACGCCTACACCACAGCCTTGATCTAACACAGATTAAATAATTCCTTTTTTAAACTACACACTATTAAATGTTAGGTAACGTTCGGTACGTATTATGTACCACTTTGTGTAAGTGGTCGGTGGTCGCTATCGCTGCTGCTTTGCATAAGAATGTAGGTTCAAGTTTGAGGTCTAAAAATAAAAACGGGCATGCAGTGCAGTTGTTCTAAACAACAAAGTGCAACGAAAAACTTGTGTGGGTGAGGATCCTCTATAAAATTGAACTATTTACTGTCTAACGTAGTAGTAGTAGTAAGTTTTTATATCAAAAATATTAAGTGTGGGATAGCCAATTAAGTGTAGGAGAGCCAAGCTAAGGCACGATTGGGTCTGCCTGACCAGAATGATAACACGGCCTCACAGAAAACTGGCGTGAAATTCTTTCTTAATCTCTAATCAATAAATAATTTTCCTAAACCCTGCTTACCATCAGGTAATCAGAAGCTCGTTTGCTGACATACCACATAAAAAATGCCCTACACACCTTTGTTTACCTACTATCATCATCATCGTTGATTATATGTTGTATATAATATACATGCTATATTACATTACATTACGTTGGTACAGTACATACACCCGTAACTAATGACTCAACTTAATGCAACCATCAATTGACGTTTATCCATTTATCATTTCCAATGTTAAATATGCGTCCGATGACCACACAACCACCCATAATGAAGTATAGTGCCTAACTGTTTGACAATTAACGTCATTTAGTCCCACATAGTGTTGCTACATGCAAATAGAAACGTTGATTGATCATTTTCGCTTAAATATTGTTGCCAGCTACAAATTTTACCATAACGCTTATAACCTCTTTTCCCATTGACGTCATGAATCACTTTGTTAATTGGCTTCTCTGTGACAAATTTTAATTAGGTAAAGCTGTGGACTTTTATTTTGTATGGTTTTTGGGCCTTGAATCGAAGACTTGTAAAAGTTCAATCCAATTTTAATGACATTGTATATTTTAGGTCGAGTGGTTGGAATTGTTACTGCTATTAATATCGATTATAGTAAAGAAAAATACAATGTATATTTTTTATTTAGATTTCCGACAGTCAACACCATATGGGCAATGCTTGCAGTCATATTACTTATTTGGGTTAACAGCATAATTAGAAAAAACTTTTTCTTCTATCCGTAGCTATGATGAACTACACTTAATTGATTTATACTATACTCGTAGCTAATATAGGAACATCCAGATTTCCTGATGTTATGCAATCGGGCCACCCGTAGGCTCCTGCGAAATCAGAGGAGTTGCAAGTGCGATACCTTACTATTGCGAGATAGGGACTTGTAGATTGGGGAATTAGGGATTGGATAATTAAACTCTCGACACGACAAAACACAAAACTTAACAAATATAACTACATTTATTTAAAAGCTCCTTACAATCGGTAGGTACACATGCATAGGTACATGCACTACCCTTTCACAAAAAAAGTTTAATTTAAGCCCACAACACTGCGTCGTTCCCACCGCCGACGGAACGCGACCTACAATAATTGTTTTTACATAATCACTTTTCTGAATGACGTACATTTTTATGCGTACAATTTCAGCTCAAGCATAATTTGGGCTCACGACCTCGACGTGTGAAGAGCTCATGAATAAGGGTTCCGTTGTAGTCCGAATCTAGGCAGGTACCCCCTTTATAAAGGGTGAAGGTTACATTGTAAGTTATAGTTGAAATAGCAATAGGTAGGTAGTAAAAAAATGGTAATCGGCGAAGATTTTTGTTTCTAAAAAATATTCAGCAATAGTAATAATTAATGACTGTTTTTCAGACTCATATGACTTCTCTCTCCCAAGGAGAGACGAGAGGGATTGTCAGACTCTTTCTTACTAAAATCCAGCCCGTTCCTTCTCCTGCTCAATTCCGAAGTCGCGGAACCTTATTCCGCTGGCCCCACAACATCTTCTGCGCTTGCCCGCAAACTCGGTTAAAACTGTTCAAAATAATTATAAAGAATTAAAGAAAACACAGATTTTTGAATGCCTTTTTCTCTATTTACTTAACTAAATGTTCTTATAAATATATTTAAATTATCATATTTTTATCCATAATTCAACCCCATCTTTTGATCAGCTTCTAGTAAGGATAGCTAAGCTACGGTGTCGCTTCCACCAATATCTACCTACACGGGTGGAAAGCTAAACGCCTCACTGAGCCCACAAGAGGGATTTGCGAATTTCATTTACATAAATATCACTCATGCCAATCCGGATATTTTTACTTAGAAATAGGTATTGTCAACAAGGGCTTTCTATATTTCAAGGACCTTTATCAATGTGAGCTTTGCTCTGATGTAATAAAGATGCAAGGGACTCTGAATCCAATGCAATAAGTACATAAAAGGTAGTATTTTATTAACAATTTACATCTATAATATATCATATATTCACTATAACATTTATAAGCCTCTCACTCGCGCACGACACGGATTCCAAACCTCCCATCTTGATACGACCGTTCCATTGTATGCAGAAATTAAAAATTATTGTTGATAAGCCCGTAAATACAGCCACGTGCCTATCTAAATCTATCAGATTATGTTAATGCATTGTTTCACAGACAATAATAGGTCGTGACATCGCTATCTAGGGAATCAATAATACGAATTACTTTTAACGTTCAAAATGTAATACATTTTCGTTTAAAGCTGTCAACAGTGTTGTTTGATTTATTACTTTCAAAATAAGTAACTAATTTAGCGTCACTAATGAGGTCGATAAAGGCCGATGACAGACTAGAAACACACGCACGGCGGTATTTCATCGCTCCTAATGAGTCGTTCATCTGTTTTCGCCTTTATTAGAAGAGTCCACAACAAACAGACTATTCAAATAACAAAACAAAAGAATATCAACGGTTTCAAATTGGAATTGGTCCAATAAATGGCAATAAGCCGGTTGCCTATTAAGTTTATTGGGACTTGGGCAAATAGCAAACGATAATTTGTATAAAATTCCTAAAATTTTGTCCCAATTTGTGCCAACATCTGTTAAAATAATAATGTTAAGATTATGTCGGTAATAAATGTAGTATTATGCAAAACCATCAACTGTGTACTTGACTCCCAATACATCGATTCTAGCAATGGAACTTTGCTTTTTCCATATTAATCAATCTCTTCATGCATGCTCACATCTCAAGCACATAACAAACACGAATTCTAATGTTCAAGCAATTAGTTTTTATTTCATTTAACAAGATTATTTGTCTAACAACTAAATAAACACTCTTCACATTACTTTTCAACTCACAGGTCGTCGACCCTGTTTTTTTGGCGCGTCAAGTGTCAACTGTCAAATATTTCCCGCCTAAAATGGCCGCACCTAGGTATAACTGGTTTGCCACACTAAATAAATCAATTAATATTTTTATTGCGACTTGTAATCTGCTACCTTACAATTTTATCTAAAATCTGTAAGTTACTTACGCTACGATACGCTAATATTATTATTTTATGGTAATTTATTAATTTTTAGAGTTCTCTTATTTGCGATTGGTAACTAAGTTTTACACCCGGCTTAACAAACGGAAATAACATTAGGTAACATTTTTACATTGGGTATAATTTGGATTTGGATTTTAGTTATAATACAGAATTTCGCCTTCGCATTACGGGGAAATACATATAATACTGATTAAACATCATACGACTTTATGTCAAAACCCGTCCCTTTATTAAAATTAAAAGTATGAATGAAACTGAATTCATTACAAAACTCTCTTAACCCTATGATCTGGTAAATCGTTTCAATATAGCTGATGAAACACTTCGATGTACATACGCGATGCGGTCGCTGTGGTCACCCATCCATGCAATGACCGCAACAAGCGTAGCCGAACCTAGGCTGTTTCGGTTAATTCGAATTCACGAATGCGTCCGCAATAAACCCTGACAATTTAATAATAATTGTGGGAATTACGGTTTATAATCATGTCAATTATAATTAAGTGCTTAATTCCTGTTAGGTTTGACAATGGGTATGTATCAACCAAAAATTGTGCATTTTGCCGAACTATAGATAAAATATTGTTTTTTTATTAAAGAATACTGCATCGTTGTTGGAGTCGTCGTAAGTATGGCCAACGAACAAAATATCTAGGTGGGACTTCCTCACATATAAAAGACTGGACGAGACATGTCTACCTATACATTTCGCACAACGAGAAAATTTTTGAGGACAAAATAATCATCAAATGACTTTTCCGCCCAGGCGTAAGTGAGTGTCAGACTCTTACTGACTAAAACCTGAGATTATGTTCTGGGCCGAGGCCGCGGTGACTCACTGCACTTATCTCGCAACAAGAAGATGTCCAGAGATGATACAAGGCTTCCGTTGTTTTTCGCCGTGTGATTGATGTTACTGAAGGCCCAATTCACCTATACTTAAATCGCAAATCTTCAACTCTACAACAAAGCCGGCAACGGGTTTAAATGTGGGAGAGCCAAGCTTCGGCACGAATGGGCCGGCTCGACCGGAGTGATACCACGGCCTCACAGAAAACCGGCGTGAAACAACCCACAGTGTTGTGTTTCGCCGTGTGAATGTTACCGGAGGCCCAATCCCTTCCCTTCACCTATCCCTTCCCGATCCTTATATCCGCAACCCCTATCCCCAAAAGGCCGGCAACGCACTCGTAACTCTGTTGGTGTTGCGGGTGTCCATGGGCGATTGCTTACCATCAGGTAATCCGTCTGCTCGTTTGCCGACTTATAGGTACCATAAAAAAAAACGGACTTTCAATTCCATTCGCATCGCGAGTGTCTATGAGCAGTGCAGATTGTTGAATCGGGTATTCCTTTGCCGCCCTATCCAATAAAAAACGTGATTTAATGTTATATATTGTATAGCGACAAAAATAGACGTATTCTTAACCTGGATAACAACAAAACAGTATCTAAACTCCTCTTTGACTACACCTATAATACAATTTGTACAACGAAACCATTAAACCCTTTTGACCGAGTTTTTCCCAACTGAGAGCCAATTACGACCTCAGAGTACATCTACCTGTTAGCGTCGGCCCATCATTACCAAAGTTAAGCAAACAAAGTTTTTATCAAAAATAGAGGGAAACAAGTCACAACCTCAGTTTCGACGGTATTACAAACTTATTCACACAAACTATGCTTTTATGAGTCTGTCATACAAATGTCACATCACGAAAGCCCCGCTTGTTGGAAAACAAACTTTTGCATTTGATATGAACTAAATTTCGTCGGACACCGGAGTTTGTCACGTGAAGGCAGCTCACGCCGCCATTTTTATTTGTTTAGTTAATAATGACGTCAATTTTTTTTGTGTGACTTGTTTTTTTTTAATTTTTATCTGTTGTCGTTAATTTGGCGTGAAGTATTTTTTTATTTAATCTGTCGGTTTTTGTCATCATGCCTGTTTATTTATTTATTATTCAAAACATTATGAATATGTAGGAGAAAATTAAAGTACCTATCCAACATTAAGATTAATTTTAAAATATTAAATTTCTATTTTCTAAATGGAAAAGATTTACTATTTGTTTTTAACATAAATGACATCACTTTGTCATTATGTCAAATTCATGTCATCCGTCGTACTTTGTTGAAGACAACTGAGTTTAACCTTTTAGCAGATTCGGTTGCCATTCCAGAATGAAAAAAATACATTTTATGTAATTATAAATACATTAATTTTCTAATTATTAAATGTAAATACAACAATTTTCTTTCTCTTTTGTTACAGGTTTCCCCAACACAAGAGTAAATGTTCCCCAAGATGGTGGCACACAAGTCGTGACGACTGCGCATGTCCAGCGCTTCCCTCGACCAATGAGCGAGCAGCGCGGGAGCATGGATGGGCCGTAGAATGCGCCTCAATCCGGCGCCGATATACATATTCCTTCTCATCTGTACCGGTGGCTATGCTTTTATACCTGGCGTGGATGGTAAGATTAGTTTATTACCTAAATATTTATCAAAATGCCTATAATAACTCTCATGTTAAGATTACGTAAAATCAACTAACGTCAAAAGACATGTGGTTCGATGTTTAGTAACAAATAACAGAGATTATATTAATGAAACTAAACGCGAAGAACAACCTAGGTTCGATAAATGTAGCCTCAAATAGCCTACAGACTACCACAGATGGAGCCCAACAGGGTCGATGTTTCGAGTCAAGTGCAATAAGGTTCCCCGGCCTCGTGCTAGAGAAAGAGAAGGAACAGTGGAGTTTTTAGTCAGTATATGTCAGACACAAGTTTCCGCCATACCCCAGGCTCACGAAAAACTTGTTATTTATTAAATTTTACATTTTATTTTAAGCAAGCTAAAAAACAACCTAATATTTTCTTTCAATAACATTATCGAACTAAATCCATAATTTACCTATCTCAACATAATGAACTTTGATTCTGACACGAAATATTGTCCCTCGCTAAAACCGAAGGTGAAAAAGATAAATGTTTCTAAGAAGATCGAGTGCCAACTTTTGCAGCCGTCCCTTAATTTCCAAGTTTCGAGTCCCATTTGGGCGCCCTTATCGGTTGACAGCTTAGAACCGCGCGAAATTCTGATAAACGAACAACAGAAAATTTTCGTTTGCTTCAAAATAAATCTAACAGTTTGAGGGGTGCGTAGGTACTGTAGCAGATTTATTGGGCAATATATCTTGTTCTTGTCAACACAATTCAGGTCTGTTATGTCTTACTTGCTTGGATTTATAGGCTGAGAACGTTATTGTCTAGTTTAAATTCTTAATTCGATAACCTGACCTTCATAAAAATACGTAGAATCTTCCTAATTTATTGGTAGCCTAATTTATTTCTTCGATAAGTCACCTTTGAGGAGTAATTGTCTAAATAAAGAACATTTTTTGGATGTACAATTAGCGTAATCTCTTTTGAAGTCATTTCGCCTTTTCATCGACGAATGTGTGGGCACATAATTCCTAATTTATAACTCGCCTACACTCATTTTTGCAGTTATTTGTATAAATCCCATATAATAGGGTAAGTATATTGCCAAGCACAATGGCAGCCTACGTCCTATTACTGAGATTTTTTTTGCCAAGGGAAAATCATCCAATGACTTCTCCCGCCCAAGGCCGGGCGGGAGGGAGTGTCAGACTCTTACTGACTAAAAACCCCCCCGTTCCTTCTCCTGCTCTGGGCCGAGGTCGCGGTGCCTCATTGCGCTTACCCCGCAACCCCGGCTGAACACCAGCCCTATTGGGCCCCGTCTGTGGTGGTCTATTGGCTCTTTGAGGCGCGCGCGGAACGCTACGCGGTTACTGAGATACGTTCTTCAATTAAACAATGACTTTATTTTTGTAAATACTTACGACGTATTTACAAAAATAAAGTCATTGTTTTATTATAAACAAAACTTTTACAAATCAACATTGTATAAATCAAATCTAGGTTAGGCTGGTATTTCCTATCTGACTGCTCTGAAAAGAAATTCTGAAACAAACTCAGATGTCAGTCTTTTTTAAAGTCGAGAAAAATATAAAATGATGTGGGAGAATCGTCTAAGTTAATTCTGTAGTAGTTTTTTGAGAAAAGCAACACTAGTATGCGTGGACATGTTCTGAAGGCAGAAACTCAGGTTTCAGTTTAAACCCGAGCGTACGGCGCGTAACGTTCCGCGCGCGCCTTAAAGATAGGGCTGATGTTCAGCCGGGGTTGCGGGTTAAGCGCAATAAGTAAGCACGGCCTCGACCCAGAGCAGGAGAAGGAACGGGGGGTTTTAGTCAGTAAGAGTCTGACACTCTCTCTCGCCTAACCCTGGGCGGCAGAAGTCATTTCATGATTTTCCCCTGACAAAACAAAAGATCTCAATTTAAAACCAGCTGAACTAACTGGTGTCGCTGAATTATCCGTAAAAAATACCGACCAAATTAACAATTAGGTAAATCGCACGAATACTCAGACCATAAATAATCATTACTCAAAAAACAGTCAGTGTTCAGGTGTTTTCATGGTTGTATCTACTGCAGCATTCTAAACTCAGCGTCGCTCAGCGCGCGATGGAGCGGGCTATGCTCGGGGTCTCTTTGCGCGACAAAATCCGGAATGTGGAAATTCGCCAAAGAACCAAAGTCACCGACATAGCTCGTAAAATCTGCAGGCTAAAGTGGCAATGGGCAGGCCACGTCGCTCGAAAGACGGACGGTCGATGGGCCCGAAAAGTCCTAGAGTGGCGACCAAGGACCGGAAAACGTAGTGTGGGCAGGCCTCCCACTAGGTGGACCGACGGCATCGTCAGAGTCGCGGGGAGCCAATGGATGCAGGTGGCAACTTGTCGTTCGACGTGGAGAGCCAAGGGGGAGGCCTTTGTCCAGCAGTGGACGTCTTCCGGCTGATGATGATGATGATGATGATGATCTACTGCAGATCCTGGCTTACAGGAGTTGCAGCGGTTTAGGAGGTTGCGGCGGGCTTGTCGCACAAATAAATAAAAAAACAGTCTTAAACCGTTCTCATACAAAAAACAATTACCTATCTGTTTTTGTCAAAAGGAAAAGAATTACCTACCATTAAGTCAGCAATAATGTCAAATTGTAAAAAAAAAACATTTTGTTGCGAACATCTCCACATGTCCCATGCAGACTTTACAGCAACTCATAACTAGCATATAGATCTATCTTAGATATCTTTTTTTTTTTTTGTTAAAAACGTCGATATTGACTTTCAAACGAGCCAGTCAATTTATGAAGCCAATTTTTTTTGCAAAAAGAATGTTGCAATTACACAACTTGAAAAAGTCCCACAGCTTATCTACATATAAGCCTATATATTATGATCTTTATCATGCAGAACTAATATACTACTTGCCTATAATTCAATACCCTTTTGATAAAAGATAAGTGGAATAAATTTCCTTTATCTTTTAGTGGTTAGAAAAAGGCCATTTAAGTCAAACTACTAATTTATTGACTGGGTCATTCCCTTTTTTATGTCATAAGTCGACAAACGAGCAGACGGATTACCTGATAGTAAGCCTGATAGTAACTCTTTTGGGTTATTAGTGATTTAAGGATAGGGGATGGGAGGGAAGGATTGGGCCTCCCGCAACCTCACACGCTGTAGTTGTTTCACGGCGGTTTTCTGTGAGGCCGTGGTATCTCTCCAGTCGGGCTGACCCATTCGTGCCGTAGCATGACTCTCCATGACTATCCAAAGATTATTCTGTATTTTTAGATAAAAACTGTATCTTGAAATAGCACGAATTCTGGAATTGTATCCAAAGTACAATCTGCATCATTGATCGCGTGATATTTAGCATTCGATGCCCAAATAGATCAAAGTGTTATCCTACTTTTATTTATTTATTTTGGATCTCCAATTAAAGACGTACACATAACATTGCAAAGTATAACTTTAACAATAGGTATGTTGTTGGTGTAAGTACTCCTTCATTTATAGGAGACCACACATGCATAAATAATATCTACTAAACTCACTACTAACAAACAAATGGTGTAATTATAGGTGCACTTTAAAAATTAAGATATTTAAATTAAAATCAGAATAGAGAATAAAACAAAACAATCCCAACTAATATTATAAAAGAATGCGATAGTAACTCTGTCTGTCTGTTCTTCACGTCTAAACTACTGAGCCGATTTGTGTGAAATTTGGTACAGACATAGTTTAGCACTGGAGAAAGGACATGGGATTTTTATACCAAAAATCTGCAGGAAGTCACTATTCCACGTGAACGAAAAAAACGTGTGGTTCGCGGCCAAAAGCTAGTGATAAATATTCATAAGCTTCTCGAATATTCCAAAGAATTTTTTAAATGTGTTTTTGTTAATGCTTTGGGTACCTACATTGCCTACAAATATATTCTTGGTAAAGAGTTTTTTATTCAATAAATCAATAGATAACTCCATGGTCATACCTTTTCAGAACTGCAGATGGGTATTTATTTGTATTTTTGTTCAACCTTCAGGTCCCGTATCCAACGTAGAGGCCTTGGAGGGAGGTGATGTCACTCTGCTCTGCGACTCCACTCCTGATTCTTCCGACGACGAGTTCATGATTCTCGTGTGGTACAAGAATAATATGCCCATTTACAGGTAACATATTTTTATTTTTAAATTAAAACTTTTAACACATTCAGTGCCCCCGACGCGTATGTGCGTGCGAGGAAACGCACATACGCGTCGGGGGCACTGAATGTGTTAAGTCAAGAGTGAATAGGTTACTTCTAGGTAAGCGCGCTCCATCGTCGACCGAATCGTCGCTTTCCATCAGGTGTGATAGCGGTCAAGCGCGAACGTATATTCAATAAAAAAAATCTTTGCCCTACACACATTTGTAGTTTTTCCTGTCTCGTGGAGGCGTTTACAAACATTAAACTTTAAATACACACAACGCCCAGACCAGAAACAACAATTTGCGGATCACACAAAGAGTTGTTTCGTGCGGGAATCCAACCCACGACACGTTACACGGCAGCCAGTGCGCGAACCGTGCAGTCGTTTATATTATCATTTATTTATTTTACGCCTGTGACACCGGAGTTCTACTCAGGTCGAGCCACCCAATCGTGTAGAAGCATTCCTCTCTCAGACTGATAAGTAATTCTTCTTCCCTTCAAAAGAGTGATTAGGTCACATCGAATCGTAGAAGTGATTAGCTCAACGCTATTATGTTTCTAACGTCGCACCTCAATCTTTATCGTGGTTGCTTTCCAACTGTTCACTCCAACCCATAATTTGTGTACGAAACAGCACAGCTCCAATTGTACTCGAATATATGTACCTTCACTCCATCACTTGGCCAGCTGGCAATTTACCTCACCAACCATTCCACTAATTGGACAGCCTGCAATCTACACAATAGTTTGCAGCTTCTAGTTTGGACTTAATTAGTTAATTAGCTCACATTAACCACTACTACTCGCCTATCCTGGAATTTGGATCACTTACTTAGGCTGGAGTACGCATAGTGCTTCGTAAAAATTCATCTCTGTTCAGATTGTACCTACGTGGCATAAAGTCTGCCTTTCTATAAGTACTGTGCATGTTAAAAAATTAGAACACGGAAGAGGAAGCTAGTTGTAACGCATGTAGACTGTACGGTTGGCGAAGTGGTTGGCCCGGCTGATCTTCGCGCCAATTCGCTTTCGGCACCATACAACGATTTGTGTGATCCATAAGATTGTGTATGTTAACGCACACACGACACAATAAGAATAAATTGAAGGCAATTTTTTAATTTTGGAATTTCGAAGTTGTTGTCAAATAAACTAACGCAACAAACTTTTCAAAACACAAAGTTGGCTTCGCTCAAGTTTGATTCAAACTAACCGAAAAAGAAACCGGTAAGAATTGCGAAAAAGTTAGATTGATTACCCAACGACATAAACACGCCGGCTACCTCTACCTCTTTATTCAAATTACCTACACAACCTCTTTCACCAAGCTTCGTTTACGACCACTATTAAGCAGCGAGGAGTGGTCCGTCGCCTTATTCGGCACACTAGCGCCGCCACTTTGCAAAATAAATTAACAGCAAGTCAACCGAGATCAACGAACTTTCCGCCCACGGCTTAAATCCTACAAATAATCAAAGCAAAGAGTATTTATTCTACACAGAAACTAAACAGAACCACAAATAAACGCAAAATCGGAACGGAATAAAAATACGAAAGCTACTAAGCTCGGAATAGCACGGATGCTTTCTGAAAAAATAAAAACGAGTAACGAAAGACCGTTTCCTATGACTTAAGTTGTTAAAAACTAGCATTGTCGAGTTTCAATAGGAAAGTTTCGCAGGATAAAACGCTGTATTCGTTTTAACATAAAGTTTAAAATTCCTTTTCACAGTACCTATATGCGAACGGAGAGTATCAAATAGTCCTTCTCAATAACTTTTCAGTTTGCGAACTTCTCTTCCAAGATCTAGAATAATATCAGTAATGACCAATTCAGTAGAATCGCATTCTTCCATATTTTGTTATAAACATATTATATATTATGGTTATCTACCTTCTCACCGTGAGCTAAAAATTCGAACAAACCAATGATTAAAACCACATGATTAAAACCACATGCTATACAATGATGACAAGATTTCAAATGCTTAAGTGGTTCTTTTTGCGATCTGATTGCTAGGCCACGTCAACACCTGTGTAAGTGTTCTCGTTTATAAAAACATTTAAATATCAATCTTATAGATCAGAATTTAGAGTACAGTTTGACGTAGATGAGGATGATGATGAGACGTTAACACAGTCATACATTTATTTTGTCTGAGCACTATTGCAAAGGTAATTTTAATCCACCAATTAAGGTAAACTGTTATTTCTAATTTTTGGATAATGGATATGGATCTATGTATTTCCGAAGTTAGCCAATGAAGATAGAAATGATTTTTCTTTCCTTCTTTAATAACATTTGGCTACACCAGTATTTACTTCTTGATCGTTACTTTCTTGTGTTTTACAAACATCAAAATTAACAGACACATTACATCCGGACCCGGAACAACAATTTCTTGATCACATACAAGTTGTTGCGTGCAGGAATCGAATCCCGTTGCGTATCAGCCACTATGCCAACGATTTGACTACACGGTTGGCGCAGCGGCTGGGCAACTGGCTGCGGTACAACGTGTCGCTCGTTCGATTCCCGCACGGAAAAACTCTTTGTGTGATCCAAAACTTGTTGTTCCGGGTCTGGGCGTGATGTGTGTGTGAAATTGTATGTTTTTAAAGGCAGTAACAACACATGATAAAATACTAGTGTGGGGCAACATTTTTAAGAACAAAAGAAAAAAGTATGGCATTATATTGATTAATAAAACATAAGGTTCCTACACAACACAAAACTTAAGAGAAGAAAAAGGAATTAATAAAATTGCAGCTGGCTGTTCATAAATCTACCATACACCTTTTAATTCAGAGTCTCATTCCCAAAAACACCTATTTTAAACAACATAATTATCTTTGCAGCTTCGAGGTCCCGGACAAGCAATGGTCGGAACCATCCTTCAACACGACCGCCAGACTACGAGCAGACATCATCAGCCAGCCAACCTCTGTCACGATAGCCTCCCTGTCAGAAGATGACCAGGCCATGTACCACTGTAGGGTCGACTTCCGACTTTCACCAACCAGAAATGTTGGCATCAATCTTACTGTTGTCGGTAAGTTTTACTTATTTATAACTATCTCTTACCCGCGGCGTCGCTCCCGTCATTTGACTACCTACCCTACTCTATCTGCCCTACTCTACCTACCCTACTCTACCTACCGTACTCTACCTACCCTACTCTACCTACCCTACCTACCCTACTATACCTAACCTACTCTACCTATTCTACACTACCTACCCTACTCTACCTAACCTACATAGCCTACTCTACCTACCCTACTCTACCTACTCTACCTAGGGTAGGAAGAGTAGGTAGAGTAGGGTAGTTACTCTACTTTACCTATCCTACTCTACCTACCCTACTCTACCTACTCTAACCTACCTACCCTACTCAACCTACAGTACTCTACCTACCCTATTCTATCTACCCTACTCTATCTACCCTACTCTACCTACTCTACTCTACCTACTCTACTCTACCTACCTTAATCTACCTACTCTACTCTACCTACCCTACTCTACCTACCTTAATCTACCTACCCTACTCTACCTACCTTAATCTACCTACTCTACTCTATCTACCCTACTTTACCTACCCTACTCTACCTACTCTACTCTACCTAACCTACACTACCTACCCTACTCTACCTACTCTACTCTACCTACCTTAATCTACCTACCCTACTCTACCTACCCTACTCTACCTACCCTACTCTACCTACCCTACTCTACCTACCTTAATCTACCTACTCTACTCTATCTACCCTACTTTACCTACCCTACTCTACCTACCCTACTCTACATAACCTATACTACCTACTCTATCCTATCCTATGTCCTTCTCCCAGTTCTTAGCTACCTCCCTACGAATTTTCAGCCAAATCGGTTCAGCCGTTCTTAAGTTATAATATAAGTGGAGTAACTAACACGACTTTCTTTTATACATATACATATATAGATCTATACGAGCTGCCGTTTCGTCTGATGGTAAGCAGAGGCTTCGGCCTTGGACACCCGAAACATTAGAAGAGTTACAATTTTGTTTAGCTTTTTAGAGGTTAGGGATTTTAGTAACGGAGGCTGGATGGATGGATGGATGGGGATTAAGAAGAATTGAGCCTCCGGTAACCTTTCATACGTTGAAACATAACGCTAACGTTGCTTCACGCCAGGTCACCACTTGATTTACCATACATGCTGAGCGCTCGTCACTGTTTTGAACTATAATTGAGAATACAATAAACTCTCCTTGATTCGTAAACTTATAAATAACTTTGATGAAAAACTATCTCTCTCACTAGGAGAGAGATAGTTTAGCATTCTGAAAAACGAAACAAAAATATTTTATTATTTCTTTTTTGTAGAAACTTTTTCATAAAAATCGAGGAAAACAGTTTGTTAGATATTTATACATTTGTATATTCCATTTTAAAAAGCAAAAAGTGATAAAAAATTATAGTCTATTAAAACTGCAACATTTGATTTCAAACTAAAATTAAATCCTCAGAAAGTTCTAGACATTTCTACACCATCCATTTAGTGCCACAAATACAGCAACGTTTTCAAATGAAAAATGTCAGCGAAACGTGTCTATTGTAGTGTCGCTTTTAGGTACAAATTAATGTACCTATGTAGGTACCTAAACAACACAAACAATGTCTACCTAGAAATACAGAATGAAAAAAATATCACCAACATTCTGAGAAAAATACGTTTCTTAATATTTAAAATCTTTCTCAAGAATTCGACTGTATCTTCCTCTCCGCGACCTGTATAAGTAATATTTTCTTTCTAAAGGAACTTTTTTCTGGAGTATTTTTTTCTTCATGTAACACCACTTAGTTACTTTTATCTTTATTCTTTATTCAAAATACGATTAGATTCTCGTTGTGTAGACTAAACGGTTCTCTCTAGCATTTATTTAGATAATCTGTTTATTCTGTGGTAGTTGGATATATTTTTTTTTCCTTTATCTGTTATTATGATTACCAATGTCGGAAAAAAATAAAGATTGTAATTAGATACAACATTTTTATATTAATTTGATAAACCTCTTTTAAGGTCCTTTGAAGGAGTATGCTGAAATGCGCGGATTCGTGCACTAACTTAACTCCAGTGTTTTTTGGCGCTGTATGTAAGCACCAGGTTCACTAAAGAAGTCACAAAAATGATTTGCATGCTTTTCTAAAGTTAGATATAAGTAGGGATAGGATAGGTCGTTAGTGGATTATGCCGTTAGTCACCGTACACACCCAAAAGTTTTGTATGTCACCGGTTTTCTGCACTGTCACCATCATCATCAGCCAATTTCTGTCCACTGCTGGAGAGGTCTCTCGCCACTGAGCTCGATTTTCAACTCTTGTCATCCAATCACTGTTTACACTACATTTGTCAAGACGCGATCTCCATTTCAGAACACATTTACTCAAACGATCACCAGTTCTTCAAAAAATGTGACCTGCCGAAAGCCACTGCAGTTTGCTAATGCTTTGGGCTCTATATTAAACAGTGGTATCATTCCAGTTGTGCCAAAGCATAACTCTTAAACGGTTGATTGCGTGTTTTGTTTAAAAAAATCTCAATTGTAATACATTAATTTTATTTATTTAAACACTTTTAATTCATCAAACTTCAAGCGAATGCCAGCATTCGCCTACTAATGTTCTTCTGTTGTGTCTCGAATTACCATGATTGGAAGGTTAAGTAATATATTACAGTACCTACACTTACCTTAACCACGTAATCTTAAAAGCTTGATGGAGTTCGCCACGTTCTCATATAAAGGAAAGTAGGTACTAATAAAGGATTTTCGCAAAAATCTCTCTTTAGCGGGAATTCACACAAACAAAGCCCTGTCAAAGAACACGTCACGCTGGTTCCGTAAAGGGATAAGCTGTGACAGTTTTAAAGTTCACATAAAATTTTCGCTAGTGTAACAATAACCAAAGAGAATAAAATAAACTCTCCTCGATTCGTAAACAAAATAACTTTAATGAAGAACTAGTTTTAGAGATAGTTTGCATTCTGAAAGACGAAACAAAAATATTTAATTATTTCTTTTTTGTAGAAATCTAAGGAAGTTTTTCATAAAAAATCGAGGAAATCGCGCAACTTATTAAAAATATAAGTTATGGTGGAATTTAATAGTGGCAAAAGAAAGCGATAGAGTACTGAAATACTGATTTAATTTCCTCACTTCCACAGAAAAAAACAAAAAAAGACCTCCTAACTTTTACGTCTTCCATCTTATCTTTATCTTCATTCATTCCCTTCATCGGTCATAGTAGTTCATACATTCCTTCCCGCTCATTCATGGATTCTCTTTTACTCCGTATGCACTTCACATTACTTTAATATCATCACCAACCTACAAGTGCCCACGGTTGAGCAAAGGTCTCTTCTAACAACGAGAAAGTGAACTGGACAAGACGCCCACCTTTTATGCAAAAGAATGCTTGTTCCAAACCTGGCGAGTACCAATGTGACTTTTGCCAAATTATACATAGGTAACTCTAAGATCATTCAGACACACACTGCAACGCACTGCACGCAATTTCAAATTATTAGTTCGAAATCACCAATTCGCCTTGAGAAATCATCTAATTCGCAATGACTACCAACAAGCTGATGATTTAATGTAAAAATGTCTTTTAGTAGATCTAGTGGTGGCCCGGAGGTTTAGGCACCCCGCTTTTCGGGCATGACCGGGTTCGGACCTGGCAACGTGAGTTTTTCCGAGTAAATGATTATTTAGACCCCACTGACATAAGGATAATGGAAAACATCCTGAAGAAAGTTTGAAATCGGCAATCCGCCTTGAGAAAGTGTTAATCACTTAATGCTCAAATCTTCTCCATGTAAGAAAAGGCCTTAGTTCAAAGTGTACACTTACAGGCTGATAATGTGATGCGAAATATCTATTAGTACGGCAATTCATCTTTAAATACAGGAAGTTTATTTACAAACATTAAAAAAGGCTTTACAACCAATTCAAATCAAATCCAACCAAAAAAATTCGCAATATCAGATTCTTTTGTAACGATCAAAAGTGTGAGGTTTCATTGTCTGGTGAAAATTGGTAAAAAGGTTTTATTGTTAACAGAACAGTATAATAATATTGTTTAAATTCATAGATAATACCCATTGATTCTTGTGTACAAATCAGCATGGAGTCCTGTCCTTTTCTCTCTCACTATCTATCTCCCTCTCTCTATTCAAGCAGAATTGATGGAAATTAACTTTATTTGGTACCTACGTCCTCTCTTGATAACAGAGTGCAACTGCCAAACAAAAAGAATTATTTTGTCTATTACACTCCAATTAATTCAAAAACGTACCTAAATAAAACTTTTGTGCATAGAGAACAAAATTGGTTTACTGTGTGTGGTGAAGTGTTAACATGAAGAAAACCATAGAGTAAAAGTTCTGTAATACCACATATGAAATAGGTCTTATTCAAAAGTGTGTGTCCCACATAGTATTTATGTTAATATGGAAAACGATGCTTATTGTGTTGACGCCACAGGGATCCTGAGTCGATACTGGGTTCAAACAAAATATTAATATAAGTGTCGACCCATTCGCTCACAGAATACCGGCGTGAAACAACCACAGCGTTGTGTTTCGTCGTATGAGTGAGGTTACCGGAGGCACAATCCCTTCCCCTCCCCCTCCCCTACCTCTTCCCAATCCTTAAATATCCGCAACCCTTATACTTACCTAAAAGGCCGGCAACGCACTCGTAACTCCTCAGGTGTTGCAGGTGTCCATGGGCAGCGCTGATTGCTTACCATCAGGTAATCCGTCTACTAGTTGGCAGGTCGGTCACATAAAAAAAACACAAATGTAACCAATGAAACTTACAAGTAGAGTGATAAGGAAATAATTCAGATTTTTATTTTTTTTACTTGCAATAAACTAGTGCTTGACTCTGCGATCCCATCTGATGGTGAGCAGTGATGCAATCGTTGATGGTAAGGTGCACTAGTTTATTAAGATACGGCTTGAAGTGGTGTCTTTAGCTAAGGACTGATTTTTCAGTAGTTAGATAATGTTATCTGAGGAATAAAAGTATTGCTGTCACTGTATTATACAAACATTCTGACGTGACAGCATCATAATTATTCCCTAGATATCTTTTATCTAACCATTAAAAAATCAGCCCTAAGATTTTAATTTATTTATTTATTTATCACCAACATACAACTATTATCACAGGAGTTTCCTAATACAATAGTGTAGTAACATTATAAAGAAATACATAAAATCAAAAACAATACAAAGAAACCTTACATACTAATTATAAAATAAATATATTAGATATTTTAAAACCATGTCAAAAAACGCTACCTTTTAATTCGTCATTCTAAAACGTACATAACTATGCTTGGAAATGTAAAAAACATTTTTTTTCTTAAGTCATCATTCTCAAAAAAGACAAATTAATGTTTGCTAAGAGGCGCCATAAAAACTTTTTAAATATTCATATTATAAACGATGGCATTCAAAGAATAAATTCGTTTGTAAGTGAATAAGAATTCTCTTATTCATATTTCTTTTTATATCTTTACAATAAATTGCTATAAATCATCTTTGAAAAACTGAATAGCAACCTAATAATATTATGAATACATAAACATAATAAAGAATAAATATTTACAAATTATATGTATAATAAGTAGCTTTAGCCCGCGACTTCATTCGCGTGGAATAGTGCCTTCCTGCAGATTTTTGGTATAAAAACTATCTTATGTTCTTTCTCGAGTTCCAAACTATGTCTGTACCAAATTTCACAGAAATCGGTTCAGTAGTTTAGGCGTGAAGAAGACAGATAGACAAACAGAGTTACTTTTGCACTTATAATATTACATAGTTTGGATTTAGAACGCTATTTATTTATGCCGTAAATTTAGGAATCATATTTAAAACAAACGAACTATTTTTGATGAAATTCATATATCAAAATGTTACAAAAGTAAATGACAGATTTCTGTGAAACAGTAAGTTTTCGCAATAAATATGGTAGTTTCCGATTAATCAAATTCAATACTTTTTGCGAAATGTCAAAAACTACATTGTTCTATGAAATATGTATGAAATTACATGTACCGTCATACTTTGTACGTCAAACATCATATTTATTTCTGTTGAATTGTCTAAAAATATGTTTTTATGTACTTTTTATGTACCTTGTAGATCGCCAAACGAGCAGACGGATTACCATTTGGCGGCGGATTAGTAAGCAATCACGCCGCCGCCCATGGACACCCGCAGCGGAGAAGTTACGAGTGCGTTGCAAACCTCTTAGGGATTTGGAGATTTAGGGATTGGGGAGGCATCGGGGGAGGGGAAGAATTGGGCCTCCGATAACCTCACTCACACGGCGAAACACAACGCTGCGGTTGTTTCACGCCGGTTTTCTGTGTGTTTTCTGTATGTAGAGGCCGTGGTAACAATCCGGTCGAGCCAACCCATTCGTAATGAAGCATGGCATGGCATAACGGTATCATTATTTTTAAGTCATTGACTGACGACTGTTAAGGGTCAATCCTCCGCTAGCGTGGACCACGTGTTATCCCGAATGAAGCTCAACGTGTTTAATAGGTACATTTGTTGTTTAACAAGTTGAAATTAATTTCTTTTAGGCTAAAGAACCTACCGATTTGCAATACATACCCCATATAAAATAAACATAAATAAAACTTATGTTTATAAATTTCATTTTATTGTAAAGTCTAAATAAATATTTTTACTGACAGAACTACATGTTTAATAACAAATATTAAAACCGGGTAGTCTTTTAAAAGCGATTAAAAACTAGTAAGTTACTGATACTAATGCCTAGTCTTTAACGATAACCTGAGCTAGATAAATGTGCTACAAATAAAGGTAGACGCGGTCAAAACTTACCAACGAACGAGTCCTAATGACCTCCCCTTTTACCGGCAGACAGCAAACAGTTTTAACTAACACGGAGGTTACTTATGTACGTAAATAATGTATTAATTGACGTAATTGCAATGATAGGTTTCACAAACATTTGAAACCTATTAATAAAAATGTGATGTTAAAAAGTTCGATACAATTTGCGGCTGATGAATAACGTGATGGTAAGCGATCGGCGCCGCCCATGGACACCCGCAACAACAGAGAAGTTACGAGTACGTTGCCGACCTTTTGGGGATTAGGGATTTCGAGATAGGCGACAGTGGCCGCGTCGCGTGTCGCAGAATGCTGCTCGTGAATATGGGCCTCTAGCATGGCTTGAAACTAGTCGACTGTCTCGTCAAACAATTACGTGACTAATCCCCAAAAACAAAATAAGAAAACATCTCCCCATTTATGTTTAAAATCTTAAGCCAAAGCAGTTCACGGCCGACACACAATCGTCATCAAGGTAGCATTACATCATTGTATCAAAGCAATCAAGTCCTATTATCACTTTGTACCAGAATCCAAGGGCAAGCTAATTAATTCACACCTTGTACGCATTAACATTCTTCTTAAGATTTTCGGCCCTTTGAAGTTAAATCGATATAATTATATATCTTTATTTAATATTTTACTTATATTATAAAGAGGTAAAATTTGTAAGTTTGTATGTAGGGGGTAATCTTTGGAACCGCTGGTCGGATTGCCAAAATTCTTTCACTGATAGATATCTACAATGTTCCTGAGTGCTATAGGCTATAAAACATCACGCTACGATCAAATCGACCCGAGCAGGCGGCGAAACTGCTAGAGAGTTGCTAGTTTCTTAATAAATGAACTTAATAAAGACTACCACGTTTTCCCAATAAACTAATTAGCTTTTTGGAGGGAAAATAATCATTAAATTACTTTTTTCGCCCTGGTTATGGCAAGACACATTGAGTTTGACTCTTACTGACTAAATACTACCCCGTTCCTTTACCTGCTCCGGGCTGACCAGACATTTATTCCCTTGACCTGCAATCCCGGCTGGTCGTTCTATACCACTTTTCATACAGATTCTTATAGTGATTTATGGAGAATGAAAGAATCTGAAGTTGCTAAACTTTGATACGAAATTGTTATTGATATTTTTTGGATGTTTTCAAACGGCACAGAATTTAATCTTGTACCCATTAGACAAATACAGGTAGGTACTAAACTAACAAAACTTACAAGAGAACAGTGGAACCTGCTACCTGGATTGTGGGAGTTAAGCTTACAGAAAACCAGCGTGAAACAACCAAAGCGTTGTGTTTCGCTGCGTGAGAGTGGTTACTGGATGCCCAATCCTTCTATCCCTCCCTGAAACCCTAATCCCAAAAAGGTCGACAACTTCCTCATAACTCATCAAGTTGCGGGTATCCATAGGCGTCGATTAACTTTTTTTTTTTTATGTAATATGTCGGCAAACGAGCAGACGGATTACCTAATGGTAAGCAATCAACGCCGCCCATGGACACCCGCAACGGAGGAGTTACGAGTGCGTTGCCGACCTTTTAGGGATTAGGGATTTGGAGATTTAGGGATTGGGGAAGGGTCCGGGAAGGAGAAGGTTTGGGCCTCCACACAAAAAACATTTAACACATAACATTATATAATTTTCATTAACTTACATACTATAGGTACATTACTTACTTTATTTCCGTTAATTTTAATCCAAAAAACCTCAATTTAATATATGTTATGTTCACGAAAATAATTATTAATTTATTCATTGATTTGGTCTGATTATACTCTCATTTCGTATCGAATATCGGGACCAACGAATTCATTACACTAGGTGACGTAAAATATATTTTCACACATTTTATAAATCAGTATTGAGTTCTATATAACTTGTTAAAAAATAATGGTTTCGACTGTTTAATCATAAAAAAATATAATTTAATTATTCGAAAATTCAATATTTTAAACTTAATTAATTCGCTATGTAAAACTAAAAAATGTTTGTTTTAAATCAAAATCCAATTAAAATCAAAATCCAATAGGTATAATATCTACAATTTTCAATAGAAATAACATAGAAAACAGATCTTGAATGATTCGTCATCCCAGCTCATACATTTTAATGCCAACAATTTTCCAATATTCATCACCTGTAACGATTTAATAAATCTCGAAGGAATCTAATAAGGGATTGGTTTTTATCTTCCTGCCACAGTATAAAAAATACTTGAAAAGTAAAGCAATCAGTTATCCGAGACGTGCGTCCTCGGCGAGCGCTGGCACGATATTGAATACATGAGGGCTTTTTGTTTTCACTTTGGCAACCCTACATTACTTTTTTATTACGACAGAGATTTATTTTTACACTTATTTTATGTTATATTCTGTGGCACTCCGGTGACGTGTAAAAATGTTAATGTGTATTGAAATCAAGGATTGTACGAACTGTTTTTATTTTAGTCACATTCTTTTCGTTTTTTGTTTTAAATTTTGAGGTTACCTAGAATGTTTAATACAATTTTGGTTTTATGAAATAAATAAGCACAATAATAAACAAATGAAACTATTAAATAAAGATATCTTAGATAATCAAATTTCATTTTTTACATTTCTGATATTTTTTCTCAATTTCATGCTGAAATAATACCCGCATATTATTTTCCTTATTGTTAATCTACAGAACTCAATTGTTATATATTCACAACCTCCACCACCGATTTCTGTGCCGGAATTTCAATTACGCGGCCAATTTTATCATAAACGAAGTGCATTATACAATTTTCATTCCCTTTTCCATTGACTCAGTATTCTGATTGACACGTTTGCTTTATGCTTATAACGCACTGATAATAATTTAAGATTTAAGATTTTAATGTGCTAACACTTTTACCCTATAAATGTATATCAGCCTTTTACTACCGAAATCTACTCTCACGCGGTGAAAATAACATTAATCACTACAAGGGGTTCGCGATTTCGAATTTATTTTAAATTTTAAATTATAGGTATAAGTCCAGGTTTAAGTAGATATGTCAGTGGTGTCTAAGTAAAGTTATTTGGTGGTCCGCCATTTTACGCCCCGCTTTTTACAGCGTAGGTAACTAAGGGTGCATTGCTTTACTCCGCGTGTGTATGGTTACCATAAGCCTAATCCTTTCCTCCTTCTATGACCAATACCCAAAATCCCTAATTATCAGTAAATTATCAAAATATTGGCAGTACAGTTGAGTAGTTTCCTAGGTCAAAAACAAATTAATTCGACGTTTCAATACAATGAATTATCGAAAACAAACTATACTAATATTCATCGATCGATTGATACCTATACTAAATTTTAGATATTTTTACGGTATTTCACGCAAAAATATTATGACTCACTTTTTCATACAAATTTCATTTTTGTCATTTTTGACATTTGGATAAAAGTATTGAATTTGACTAGTTGGAAACTTCCGTATTGAAACTGCTCTGGTGTTGTAGCCAGCCGCCCAGGGACCAGTTTCGCGCCAATTTCTAAACATCAAGTCATACTTCAACTTGTGTGACGTCCTATCTTGTATAATAATTCTTGCCAAACAAGCAAAAATATTCAAATGCACTCAAAACGAAATAAAACATTTGAACACGAATATCTAATAAAAAAGCCGATATTTTTAAATAGCAATGAAAAGAATCACTTTCCTTCTAAAAATAACAAATTATTTAAACAAGAAAGATTAAGAATTCAAATCCGTTTCATTGTTAGTGTAACGCACTGGAAATATCACCGGCAGACATGTTTGTTTTGACGCGTGCGCACTACACACGAACGATGAATGAACGTTTCTACTAACATTAGCAAAAAAGAAAAAAAAACTTTTTCTTTTAACTTTAATCGGCCGTGAACGAATATGTAGGTAGACCATCCGTCTAGATTTTCGCAAATAAAATTTATCTTCGACTTAAAAACTTTTTTGAAAGTTACGAAAAATATTAATTTATGACCGAACTTTTTAAGTACGAATTAAGACAGTAATTTATTTGAATAATTTGAAAATGGAAATCAAAGTTTTATTTTTTAACAAGCGAACGAATGAACGAGTAATAATAATTATTCCACAAATTCAACGCTCATTGTAACATGTTAACTGTTGTAATTAAAGCTGAATTGTAAATTCAATTTGTAAAAAGAACTTATTCAATATTTATGTGTAAATGTAAATTTAAATCTTATTAATTCAGTTTGTTATGTTTACAAAGATAATTAAGATAAACAATTTTAATTTAACCGTTAATATTGTCGTTGTAAGCGATATAAACTTTGTTTTTTAATATGTTGGAATGTTGCGCAGTAATTTCATATTATTAGACATTCATTGGCATATAAATAGCGCCATGTTGCATAAATATCGTAATTTTAATTATGCATGTGAACATAGAAGAAAAATATTTTATTACTAGCTTTTACCCGCGACTTCGTTTGCTTGGAATAGTGACTTCCTGCAGATTTTTTACAGACGACATGTCTGTACCAAATTACATAGAAATCGGTTCAGTAGTTTAGGTGTGAAGAAAAGACAGACATACAGACAGAAAGAGTTACTTTCGCATTTATTATTTATAATATTAGTTTGGATAGGTTGTATAAAGCCACGTCTATTATTGATTGATAAATTGTTGAAAATTTAAAATTATTGGTTGATAAATGATTACTAAGTAATTGAATTTAAGTACCTGGTCAGCTAACTAAGTCAATATGCTTAACTTTATGTATCTAGAATATACACTATCTCTATAGTGACTAGAATTCTTTCAAGTGTATGGAATTGGATAATTTCCTCACTCAGTCAAAACAAATTAATTACTCCTACATTTCAATTCTTTAAAATAATTAATATTTTAAGTCATACGGTTTTTTTCTGTTTTTTTTTTTCATGCGCAATTTGACGCTAACATATAATGACGTCAGAAGTTACCATATCATTTAATTTTCCTGGATAATTATCCTTTTTTTTCAAATTATTTACCAAGACAAGTATTTATTAGAGTACCTAGTTGTCAACTACCGCATTAGGTACAAGGCCAAACCAATTCACATAGAAAATTTTGTATCTGTCTTAATCAAATGAAATTTAGTCTTAATCCCTGCAAGGAAAATGTGAGACTGTTTTTAATGTAATTGGTCGGCAAACGAGCAGACGGATTACCTGATGGTAAGCAATCAGCGCCGCCCATGGACACCCGCAACGGAGGATTTACGAGTGCGTTGCCGACCTTTTAGGGATTAGGGATTTGGAGATTTAGGGATTGAGGAGGGATTGGGGACGGGGAAGGATTGGGCCTCCGGTAACCTCACTTATACGGCGAAACATAACGCTGTGGTTGTTTCATGCTGGTTTTCCGAGAGGCCGTGGTATCACTCCGGTCGAGCCGACCCATTCGTGCCGAAGCATGGCTCTCCCACACTTAGATTTGTGTCTATTGTTGCACCAAATAATCACTCCATCTAACTGTCTATCTGCATAAAACTATACGTGGTTGACGAATTATATAAGAATAAAATATTTATCTTACTAAAACCTTTTTCTTATAAACAAACCATCCACGCAACAAATACCCACCTCTTAGAACACCATTATTCACGCAAGGACAAATCCACAAGATATTTAGTTAGTAAATAACCGCCTTTGAAAATCTCTAAAAGCAAGTTCCTTGTAAATAATACGGTCTATCCGGGGATAAAAAGTTAATCGGGTTACCCTACTCGAATAGAACAATGAGATACATTAGGCCTGTTTACAAAAAAAAGCCTTCGAAAGATAGACTTTCTTTTGTTTAAATATTACAAAGGAATAAATCGATGAGCTAACGGGATGAGCATTATTTTATTTTCGATCTACCGACGTAGGCGTTCAGGAAGCGACTAATGTACAATAATACAAAATACATGTCATATTATTAATAAATTAACTATTAATGTTTTGTATTTATTTTGTACAGGGAAATGGGGTTATGTTTAGTTGTATTGTTTCGTTGTGTGATGAGTTTTGTATATTATTATTTTATTTCGCTACGGCAACCCCTACGATATATCCCAAGCGTAAGGCGCAGCGTTCCGCGCGCGCTTCAAAGAGCCAATAGACCACCACAGACGGAGCCCTAAAGGGCTGATGTTCAGCCGGGGTTGCGGGGTAAGCGCAATGAGGCACCGCGACCTCGGCCCAGAGCAGGAGAAGGAACAGGGGGTTTTTAGTCAGTAAGAGTCTGACACTCCGTCCCACCCGGCCCTGGGCGGGAGAAGTCATTTGATGATTTTCCCCTTACAAAAAAAAAACCCTAGGATATACATAATCTACCAGCTAAACCGGTCGTTTAAAATGATAATTTCTAAGTGATTAGGCACTCGCAACACCAAAGGAATTGTTAGTACATTACCGAGAATATGGGGGTTCGGTTCGTTCAGGTTAGGTGTGATTGGGCCTCTGGTAACCTCACTATTTCGAAAAACAATGCTTCTTTTATGTGATAGGACCACAAACGAGCTTGATGGTAAGCAATCAGCGCCGCCCATAGACACTCGCAACAACAAAGGAGTCACGAGTGCGTTGCCGACCTTTTGGGGTGTAGGGATTTAGGGAGGTTATTGAACATGGCGAAACTCAACGCTGTGGTTGTTTGACGCCTGTTTCGTATATTAAGTACTAGCTACTCTCGCGCGGTTTCACCCGCTGCTCAGCTCCTTTTAATCGTATCGTGATGTTTTATACCTGCCTGCCTATAGCACTCAGGAACATTGTAGCTGTCAATCAGTGAAAGAATTTTGGCAATCCGACCAGCGGTTCGAAAGATTACCCCCTACATACAAACTTACAAATTTTACCTCTTTATAATATTAGTATAGATCAAGCCGATCGAGCCGACCCATTCGTGCCGAAGCATGCCTCTCCCACACGTAAATCAACATTCAGGCAGACTATTTCATGCTTACTTGACTATAGTATCTTAGTTATCTAATTCTTAACATTTTTGTTTTTTTTTCTACTCTTTAATGCAATGTGATGTAAATTGAATAATTTAATATTATTTTATAAGCTAGTAATAGCCCTCTTTGCAACGCCTGAAAAAGGCCGTTAAGCTGTGCCTGTTATTTTAATTTAAGATCCTTGTACTCACCTTAACATGCAAATAAAGAATTAGAATTAGAATTTGAATTTAGTACGATTACCTACTAATTCCTAACCTATATAACTAAATATAGCTTATCCTGTGTCCTTAATTACGCCACTGGGTTATATTATTTACTCATTAGTATTAATGACCTGAAAACTGCGCTGAAAATGTACTGCAACCAGATCTTAACGTAACTATAGTCTAGGTATATGTAGAATGTTATATTAATTTTGTTTTATGAGGTTACATTTGAAAAAGATGGTTACTTTTAAAATAAAAATCGTTTCCCCACTTTAGGATTTTCTGCTGTGTTGTGGGTGCGTTTACAAACATAACATACAATGTCACATACACATGACATCCAGACCCGAATCAACAATTTGTGGATCACACAAAGTGTTGTTCCGTGCGGGAATCGAACCCGCGACACGTTGCACGGCAGCCAGTTGCCCAGCCGCCACACCAACCGTGCAGTCAAATTATTATAATAATAATTAAATAGTGAACGCGAAAGTTTGTAAGTTAATATGCATGATTATCGAATTTGTTTGTTACTCTTTCATGTAAAAAAGACAATGTAATAAAGAAACCAGTACAGTATGTCTAGTATCGTTATAGAATATCGATTGATTAATTATTAGTGGTATTTCATCAATATATGTCTAGTGTAATAACTAGGATGAGATATACAGGCAAAGTAATTAGGGCCTGTTTCAGAATTCTTGAATAGCCACCTTGTCGTACTAGACAAATTTCAATGTAAAACTTAATTGGTATGAACTATGTACTACTACTAATACCGGCTTATTTACATGAAAGAGGTGAATCAGGCCTTTCAAATAATAGATTCAGTCTACTGCTGCGTTATACGGTCACCACGCAATTCTCTTATAATTATAGGTCCCAGTCGTGGATCGAAACCAATCGAGCAGTCTCGAAAATTTGCGTTTGTTCAAAATTGTATTCCCAGCGAATACCAAACTTCACGGGCATACAGCGCGTTGCGCACGCGCCACTGGACCACCACAGGCGGGGCCCTAAAGGGGTGATGATCAACCGGAGTTGCATGACGCGCATTCCAAAGCATGAGAAGGAACGAGAGTCTGACAATCCCGTCTGTCCCAATCTGGACGGGAGAAGTCATTTGATGATTTTGCCTTCACAAAAAAAAACAAAAACAAAAAAAGGCGATTAGCAAACATAGGGTTGCAGATGCAAGTACAATATCGTACCCCGGTCCGGAGCAGACAGAGAAGCAACGAGGTGGTTTTAAGACAGTAAGAGTCTGACCCTCTTTCTAGAACCCAGGGTGAGAGAAGCAATTTGATAATGTCCCCCCACAAAAGAAAAGCTAGTATTTTAAATCCTGGTGCTCATGAAATAAGAACCCTATATCTATGCCTATGAACAATAAAAACACTCAAAAAAGAGAATATGTTTATGAAAAACAATTTGATATTTTACGACAAAGACACAAAGATATGAAAATGTTAATTAAAGACTAAAATATTTCGCTTCTTGAGTGCGAAATCGTAATCTAGAAGTATGTGTGAACGTAGCGAGCGCTCTTAAAATTTAATTCTGAATAATGATACACTCAAAGTAGCTAACACAACGTTTTATACAATACTGTCCTATATGGTAAACGTGCCTGTATTTATTTACGTACATTATATCAGAGTTTATTTAACTGTGGGATAGCCATGCTTCCCCACGAATGGGTCGGCTCGACCGGAGTGATACCACGGCCTCACAGAAAACCAGCGTGAAACTTCCAAAGCGTTGTGTTTCGCCGTGTAAGTGAGGTTACCGATAGCCCAATCTCTGCCTTTCCCCCAAACCCTTCACACATCATCAGCCTATATAACACCAAAGGAGTTACGAGTGCGTTGCCGGCCTTTTGGGGATAGGGGTTGCGGATATAAGGATTGGGAAGGGATAGGGGAAGGGGAGGGATTGGGCCTCCGGTAACCTCACTCACATGGCGAAACACAACGCTGTGGGTTATTTCACGCCGGTATTCTGTGATTAATGGCTCTCCTAGTATTTCGAGTTTCCAATGTCATCGATAGCAATTGATTACTACCCTTTGCCGCCATTCCATAGGAAAATAAAATAAAGTACTTATAATGAAAAATGTCCCTGACAGCCTGTTTAGAAAGACATACAATATGTCCAAAGCGTCCATCTCAAAGCGATCATAAACGTTTGATATGTGGTCCATGAATTCAAAGTTGACATGTAAAAAATGAGTTGCAGAAGCACATTACGTCTTAATTCTCTAGAGTATAAGAACGAAAATACTTTGTTCCCCGAATATACGGAAGCGTGCCATCTTGTTATGTCCCATGGGCATCGTAAAGTGTAGAGATAAGGATGCAAGATCATTGCCGCGGGCCCAAACGCGAAATGTGCGTCAAATTTTTACTATTGGTTATTTAATTTAACGGTCCATTTTGTACTAGAAAAAGTTTTATTTTATTTATATTTTACATTTGGTTGTTTTGAAAAATAATTTAAATTCTTTTAGCGACTTATTTTTCAACTAACTTAAAAATATATAAATCGACTGAAGTGATACCACGGTCTTACAGAAAACTGGCATGAAACAAACAAACAACACAGCATTGTGTTTTGCCGTGTGAGTGAGGTTACCGGAGGCCCAATCCTTCCCCACCCCCAATCCCTTTCCAATCCCTAATCCCCAAAAGGTCTGTAACGCACTCGTAACTTCTTCATTGTTGCAATGTCCTTAGGTGGCGCTGATTGCTTACCATCGGGTAATTCGTATCCTCGTTTGCCGTTCTATGCCGCTTATTTATTGTAACAAAAGTACCTACAAATATATACAAATGCCGCTGCCGGTTTAGGCAAATCTAAAGAAGCAAATCCACTTAGTACACTCTACATTTTAAATCAAACAAATATCTGTAAATTGTAAACGCACCTAATAATTTATCATCTAAGTTACTTCGAAACAAATACTATACCTACCTATCTATCTATGTATGCTTTTGCGGTAATGCTGTAATAACAACAACTAAACCAATAAATAATAACACTTGGAAACAACCATCTTAAATTTGCAATATTAAACTTATTTTGCAACAGCTACCGTCTCTAGCTTCGCGTGGTATGTTCATAAAAAATAGTCAATGTCCTATTCAGGAGTGTATGCTATGCCTGTGCCAAATTTCATCCAAATCAAAAATCCAAACATCGTAACTTTCGCATTTATAATATTAGTAAGAAGTAAAATAAGATGGTAGCTTCTTAAACTCAAAACCGCGTTTCTAAGCGATTCGCACAATACAATACACTTGCGTCAATGGATCAGCGGCTCAACGCCGAAATATACCGGCAGCTGTTTAACCTTATATTTGACTACTGCGTAATAAACGTCAATTACAGTCTTCAGAGTAATGTTATTGTCGGTACATTTCACTTGAACTCATAGTTATTATAAGGCAAGGTTGAAATAACAACTCTACTTGAAAAGTGTACTACTGTAAGGGTTAAAAGTAGACAGACGGGCACGTTATTATAGTAGCGGTAAGATCCCTCTTTGAGGAATGGCTTGAGAGATGCCACGGCTTCCTCACCTTCCGCCTTACACAGGTTCTTACTGGGCACCGCAGCTTAGGTACGTTCCTGTTTCGGATCCGGCGGGAGGAAACGCCCGAAAGTCGTTTTTGTGACGACCACCCAGATTGTGCCCTGCTTAGGCTGTGCACCACCGTGTCGTCAGGGAAGTGGTAGGCGGCGGCGACCTCTCGCGCCCGGCCTTCGTCGATTCCGTGGTGTAGAGCGAGAGGATCTGGGAAGCCGTCTCTTCTTCCTGCAAAGCAGGAAGCGGAGCGCTTGAGGGAACTATCCTCACTCCAGACCTCGGGGTTCGAGAGATGATCTCCGGACCACATAAGCGCGGATCTGCGGACGGTAATTATGGGTAGCTCGCCGCTCGACCAGAACCAGATCTGTACCTAAGGCGTGTTGCGTTCCGCGCGCTCCTCAAAAGGCCAATAGACCACCACAGACGGGGCCCTAATAGGGCTGATGTTCAATCGGGGTTGTGGGGTAAGTGCAATTAGGCACCCGCGCCCTCGACCCAGTGCAGGAAAAGGATTTTGATGCCGATTTTTACCAGATAGAGTGATTGAAGAGGAACGTTTCTACTTGCATATAAAAATGGCCATTAAATAGAGGAGAAATTAAGTATCAGTGTTGCACCCGTGCAAAACCGTGGCGGGTCGCTTGCATTTAATAATGATATACGTCCGATATATATCTACCTAACTGTATGTTCAAAGACGGTTAAGATTAAGAATAACTCCAACTAGCTTTGTACTGAATGTTCTTACCTACATAATTATGAAATAACTTGGTGACTGTACGTCTAGAATAATGACTACCTTTACATATGTATATGTACCTATAATTAATATCACCCAAATTCTACTGTAAATAAATAATCTTGACAATTATATTTTTGGTATAATTATTAAATAGAATGACGTTCGAATTGTCACTACGACAAATAGTTAGGTACAACTTGTTTCAGTATTTTATATATTAAAAACTAACTTTTTCCCGAGACTTGGTCGCGTGGACTAGTGACTTTCTGCAGATTTTAGGTTTAAAAACTATGCTATGTCCTTTCTCGAGTTCCAAACTAATTTAGTACCAAATTTCACAGAAATCGGTTCAGTAGTTTAGTTTCGTGAAGAAAAGACAGACAGACAGAGTTACTTTCGCATTTATAACATTACTTTGGAATTAGTTTGTATTAATATCACATTTCATGTATCGGATTATAAATGAAAACAAATTATGAGTTTATTCATTGTTATTAATTGATAGTTGTTTTTTATCTAGACAGTGCTAGCCAACGTGTAGATTTCGTCACTCCAACCAGCTAAAACCCTTAAGCAAAGGCCCCAAACATTTAATCGAAAAAAAAATGAACAGGTTTTCTGAAAAAACTAAGAACCCACTGTGATTAAAACTATAGCATTATGTACATTTTGTAAACCTTCAGCGGAACTTAATTAATGCCTAACCTAACTCAACGAGGTTTTAATGTCAGAGGACATTAACAATTAAAACGAAAAAAAAAAAGATTTTGCTTATGTTAGAAAACAGCGCTTTTTCGCAGCAAATCACTACATAACAAAGTCACTTGCTCTGTCCCATGTCCCTATGTATGCATGCTTAAATCTTTAAAACTACGCAACGGATTTTGATGGCGGTTTTTCAACAGATAGAGTGATTGAAGAGGAAGATTTATACGTATTAACATTCAATAAATATTGTAGAAATTTAGCATCAGCTTTGCACTCGTGCGAAGCTGGGGCGGATCGCAACTTCGCGGGTGATTAATAAAAGTAACAAAAGTATAGGAATATAGGTGGAAGAAATTACTAAACTTAATGAAATACTTTTCAATAATTATATCATTAGTCCCAGCTAATGAGGGTGCGATAAACCGTGCACTATTCTTATCGTTAGGCTAAAAACAAGTGATAAATTAAAATGATGCTGAAGAGTTTGTTTGAACGCGCTAATCTCCGAAACAACTGACTACTACTGATTCGAATTGAACAATTCTTTTTGTGTTTGTTAGTTCATTTATCGAGGAAGGCTATATAGGCTGTAAAACATCACGCTTTGATCTAAAGGAGCTGAGCAGCTGGTGAAACCGCGTGAAAGTAAATAGTATTAAATAAAGTTTTTTGTTCCAGTCCTCCCAAGTCCTCCTTTCTTCATGGATGAGATGAGCAACAAGGTGGTCGGAAGAGTGGGTCCTTACCACGATGGAGACACCTTAGTTCTGCGCTGTCTGGTCATTGGAGGTAAGCTAATAATCATCAAGATCATCATAAATTTATATCTACATTATTAATAATATAAAGAGGATATATTATTAATATTATAATTTTCAAGTTGGTATGTCCCTATTTAGTAATGTTTGATATCGCCATGTATTTTAAATGTTAATTTTAAGTGCTTTAATTTTGACTCTTCTATTCAGCTTGGAAATCAAAGATGGGACACTGAATGTAAAGGGAAGCTTAACTAGCTCTTTTATAAAATAACGCTGAAATATAACCTTAATATCTATAGTGACTTCCTGCAGATTTTTGGTTTAAAAACTATCCTATGTCCTTTCTCGAGTTCAAAACTATGTTTGTGCTAAATTTCACAGAAATCGGCTCAGTAGTTTAGGCGTGAAGAGAAGGCAAACAGACAGAGAGGCAAAGTTACTGTCGCATGTATAATATTATATTATACCTAGTTTGGATGTCTAATATTCTAACAATATATATGTATTTCCACACTTCAATTAACAAAGTCGGTTTAAGACCAAACACGAGACACGACGTGCATTTTGAAAAAAATATAACTTCTTCTAGACTTCTAAATAAATTAATTTTCTTTAATATACCAAATCAAAGACATGCCAATACGCCAGACTAATAAACTTCAAGAGCTTAATATCATTAGTTTTATAAATTAATATTAATGTACAAACAACGTGAGCTAACTTATATCAACTTACAAAGTAATATCAAGAATTCATGAGCTTGTGTGTAAACTAATTAAGTAATTAGCTGATGCAATCAGCAGAATTATGTTTATTGTATAAATATATAATAATTGTAATGAAATATGGAAGATTTGATAAGTGATCTTAGCAAAGATTTGCTTTTTAGGAATTATTATTAAGTAGCTTTTGCCAGCGACACCGTCCGCGTGGAAAAGTGATTTTTGGTATAAAAACTATCCAATGTCCTTTCTCGAGTTGCAAACAATGTCTGTACCAAATTTCACAAAAATCGGTTGAGTAGTTTAGGTGTAAAGATTAGGCAGACAAACAAACAAACAGAGTTACTTTCGCATTAATAATATTAAGTTTGGATTTAGATGTCATATACAATCTTATGCTTAAGAATTCTGGAATATTGCCATCGCAAAAGTTATTCCGCCGAACAAAAGAATTCATGTCAAATCAGTTAAAAATAAAAAAAGTTCACGGTAACTAGGCAAAGGACGATAAGTGAATCTATACTATCTTTTCTATACTAATATTATAAATTCAAAAGTAACTCTGTCTGTCTGTCTGACTTTTCTTCGCGCCTAAACTACTGAACCGATTTCTGTAAAGGTACATACATGGTTTGCAACTCGAGAAAGGACATAGGATAGTTTTTATACCAAAAATCTTCAGGAAGTCACTATTCTACGAGTCGCGGGCAAAAGCTAGTATCTCTGTAAAAGTCTAACTTAGAATATATTTTTCTAATTACTTAGGTATGAATGTTACAAAGCAATCTAAAAACAAACATTGTAACTTTGCAATCCTTATGATTTTCTTATTTAAATAGCTTTCTCGCTATTTAATAAGACTGGGAATAAAACCTCTGTAAAAAAACTCATCATAAACCCGATATCTTATTTAATTACTTAATACAAATAATACAAAGACTAATAAACTTAAGCTTGATTTATATATACAACGCAAGATTCTTGCATTTTGCATGCAATTTATTTGACTCGTTTGGTCTAAACATGGTTTTTTTGGATGGATTACCTGATGGTAAGCAATCGGCGCCACCCATAGACACCCGCAACAACATAGGAGTTACGAGTGTGTTGCCGACCTTTTGGGGATTGGGGATTGATTAGGTGAGGGGATGGATTGGGCCTTCGGTAACCTGAAAATCATCAAATGACTTCTCCCGCCCTCGGGAGGGAGTGTCTGATTCTTACTGACTAAAACACCCCCGTTCCTTTTGTTCTTCTGGGCCGAGGCCGCGGTGCCTCATTGCGCTTACCCCGAAATCCCGGTTGAACATCAACCCCATAGGGCCCCGTCTATGGTGGTCTATTCGCTCTTTGAGGTCCTCGTGGAAGACAACGTGCCGTACGCTCGGGACAATGCTGTGGTATGAAGGTTTTATCACTCCGGTCCAGCTGACCCATTCGTGCCGAAGCTAGGCTCTCCACTTAGCATGGCTATCCTATAGTGTTGTTTAACAACATGTGTGGTATTGTGCGGACGTACTTTAACTCATTATTTTCTTCATAATTATAGTTCTTGTTCAATTACTATAAAGAAATAACATCGTTTAAATGAGCCTTAATTATAGAAACTCTTTGCTCTTAGACTATCGACAAATATTTATTATTATTAATTTGCCAAAATAAAAACGTTCCTCGCGGTATTTGAATTTAGAAACGATTACGTTCTACAAAAATCTGTTAAAATATCGGTGTACTTTAATCCTCAGAAACTGCGAACTATCACGTTTTTTTTCTCTAATTTATTTTAAAAGGAAAAGGTTTTTATGTAACGTGTATTTTACAAATATTTTAGGTATCTAACCAATTCTTAATTTATCAGCAATCTTAAACGAAGTACCTTCCTGCCTTCGATCTAAGTAATGTCCGCTTACGACGGTTTCCTCAAAAAACGGACATTCCAGAAAAGGAAAGATCAATTAAATACAACTATTTCACTTTAGTTTTACTCGAACCAGCTTGTTCAAAAGTATTTCTTTTAAAACTACCATTACGGGTTCCGAAGTCAGTTTTCGAATTGAAACGTAGTTTACTTTGATATTACATTTTTCGAACTCTGAGATTTTTGCGGACGCGAACCGGCGGACGGTATGTCATACCTAAATAACTTAAATTCGTTGATTTGACGATACACCTACTTAATTTTAGATTTATTCTGCAAATATTTTAATTCAGTATTTGACGTTAATACAATTCTATCGAATCTATTCGATCTATTCAAATCTACAATTTGGAATGAGCACCTAGCTTCACTGACGAACAGACTGACAGGCTACTTCTCCATTTTGACGTTTCAAAAGTACCTATTTATGGTTTAGTTGGAATAAATGATTTTGACTTTGACTTTGACTTTACATTATGACGATATCTGTCATTCATAGAAAAGTCAGTTTTTGATAAGTCTTATAATAAAAATATTGAATTTGAAGTTGGAAACTACACTACTCTGAGTTTGTGTCAGCATTAGGTACTTCTCAGAGTAAACACTTAAGAAATTCTAACTTTATCTACTTAGTTTTTTTTTATAATTTTGACGTTTGAAAGTGCTGTTCAAGAACGAATTTGCAAAAAAAAATATGATTTAAACCGGATTCGATGGAATGAGACGTTTTTTGTTTTAAACGTCTAATCGTTAGAATTAATATGTCCTAAATAAGTCTAACGAACGAAATACCTACAACTTAATGCAACTTACGTAAACCAGTATGCAATTAAAGACCTTTAGTTTTAACACCTGACACTAACAAAGGGTCACTTGTACGGTTTTCCTATAAATTTTATTCTGTTTCTATTTCTTTTTAAAACGTTGCCCCACACTAGGATTATGTCCTGTGTCGTGGGTGCGTTTACAAACATACAATTTGAAAACAATCACACCCAGCCACGGAACAACAACTTGTAGATCACGCAAAGAGTTTTTCCGTGCGGCAATCGACCACACATTGCGCGACAGATTGTTACCCAGCCACCGCGTCAACCGTCAAACTAAAAGATAATTATTGACAAGGAAATTGCGAATATTAAAAAACTACTTCAATGCAAACCACAGAACAATTTTTATTGACACTCTACATATGTTATATGTCAACATATCAAACATATTATGTTCATTATTAACATTCCTGTTTGCTAAGATAAATAAGTTTAACTAAAGGTCGGGTCCATCACAACATTTCGGAGGGTAGTTCCAACTTCCCAACTTTCACAACTAACCTACATTCCGACTGGCGCACAGTTATCGCTTAATTTTTGCCAACTACCCTCGTTTCTGACGTTGGCTCCGAGAATTTAAATGTTTGTATCAGCTTGTGGAAGATAATTTTTGTTTTGTTTCTTCGTGAATTCAATCAGCTTTTTTAATTGTGTTTTTATCAGATTCCCAAGAAGTACTTCTTTTCAATTTTTTTTTTTTATGTAATATGTCGGCATACGAGCAGACGGATTACCTGATGGTAAGCAATCGCCGCCCATGGACACCCGCAACGGAGGAGTTACGAGTGCGTTGCCGACCTTTTAGGGAATAGGGATTTGGAGTTTTAGGGATTGAGGAGTGATTAGGGGCGGGGAAGGATTGGGCCTCCGGTAACCTTACTCACACGGCGAAATACAACGCTGTGGTTGTTTCACGCCGGTCTTCTGTGAGGCCGTGGTATCACTCCGGTCGAGCCGACCCATTCGTGCCGAAGCATGGCTCTCCCACACTTAAATTCTTCTTTCAACTATTCTTTCAATCGTGATAATTCAAGACACTATATGTGTGCGAACTCCGTTCGTTTGGGCTTTGATGAATGAACTAGTGACCCGCCCCGGCTTCACACGGATGCAATGCTGGTACTTACTAGATTCCTCCATTATTTATTTAATGGATGTTATAAATACATATAAAACTTTCTCTTCGATCACTCTACCTATTAACATAACTACATAAAACTCTGTTAATTTTAAAGATTTAAGCACTATGTAGGTATGCTTATATGGATATAGCTACAAGGAAAACTACTTTGTTTTCAGTCAGTTCGTTGACTGGATTTTCGAAAAATAACAGATTATAAGTGATAGTGATATGAAAAATATGAAAAAATGCGCTTATGAACGATATAGAAAATAATCAGACTCCTCATTTAATTAAAATCTGAAATCTTTATAGACAATTAAACACAAAAACTTTGTTCCATAGGTCGTCCACCGCCTCGCATAAGCTGGTACTCCGGCGACACGCTCGTGGATGCTTCAGATGGTGACAGCGAGATCCCAGCAGTGAGAGAAAATGAGCTCTATCTTCCTTTGACGAGAGACAATGCAGCTGCCCTCTCTTGTCGAGCCTCTAACACACACCTAGCGCCACCTATCGTAGCTAGCTTGGAGATTGAATTGTATTGTAAGTCGATTACCAAAATGTTTTACTGTATAGTACGGCCGTCGTATCTTGGCGAGTCTGAAGTTAGCAGATTAGCTGCGCAGTACACAATTTTGTTCATAAAAGATCCATTGCGCAGACAAACGGCTAACTTCAGACTCGCCAAGATACGTCGGCCGTATAGTACTATTACCCTATTTTATTTAAATAAGCATACATTTTGAGAGAGAAGGGCAAGGAAATTCGTTGAAGTTTGAATAAATGTTGGTTGTTTGGCAACATGGCATGCTAACATATTCATTAAGTTTTTTATGTGATAGGTTGGCAAGCAAGCAGGCCAATTACGTGATGGTAAGCAATCAGCGCAGCCCATGGACACCCGCAACAACGGACGAGTGCGAATACGTGGCCGTTGTCTTTTGGGGATTAAGGATTTGGGTGGTTATGACTGTTGTATGTTGTATTGTATGTTAAGGATTTGGATGATTATGATTGGGACTGTTACGCAATAAAAAAAACAGTTGATTGAGTATCAATTTTAATTTTATTTTAAATTCCTTAGTTTTTTTTTTCAAATTTCGAATTTGGCACAACTAAGGTTACAATAGTCTTAACTGTCATGCAACGCAACCAATGTTACTTTAAATGTTATGTAGGATGTAAAAGAATGTGATGTAGAAGAAAATTCAACTATTAAAATAAACTAAACTATCACAAAGTTAAAGTTCGACGGGTCTATAATCAGCCGTCACTACTCGATACTGCCAGTATCTAGTTAGTAGTTGACTATAGTCAACAACATTGAATTGGAGACTCAATTCATCATCATCATTATCAGCCTATAAAAGCCCACAGCTGAGCAAAGACATCTTCTCACACGGATAAGGTTTGAGCATTAATCACCACGCTTGCTCAACACGGATTGGCGATTTCAAACTTATAATTTGAATTTATAAGTCCAGGTTCCTCACGATGCTTTCCTTCACCATATACCAGTGATGTCTTAATTATAAAAAAAAAACATTTAACTCGGGAAAAGGCACATTGGTACTTCCCTTACTTACCTTCACGCATGAAAAGCCGTCGCCTTAACCTCCGGGCCATACGACGACTCAGTTGCCATGCAAGAAAAAAAAACATTTTTTTTTATTTACAGTACCAGCGTTTAATGTGTCGATCCACTGGGTGCGTGGCACAGTGGGTGACGCCCTCCGCGCTGGTAGTGTTGCGCTTGCGCAGTGCACGGCGCGGGGTTCCTATCCGCAGCCAGAACTGTCCTGGTGGCTCGACCACAAGCACCTCACACATCATAGTAATCAGGTAAATGTTGTTTCTTTAAATAATTTTCATTTTTAGTATTCTTATCTGAATTAATTCTGATGTCATTAAACTAAAACATTTGACGGTATATTCCTTTTTTATCCTCGAATTCTTCTATAAAAAGATAAGGAAAACCAAACACCGGATAGAGTACAAAATGTAATCGTCATCAAAATATAAGGTCGACTGATCCCTTTTTTTCAACTCAAATTGTTATAAAACAGCAGAATAATCTTAATTAATGGACTGTCGACCTCGTTCATTATAGCAAAAAGTTGCAATCCCGGAAAAGAACAGCGTGGAAATCAATTAGCAAACGATGAGGGGATCCAGGTAATTACTAAGCGTCAATCATTTGAAAACGCTTGTTGAAGAGCTTAAGACTCGGCAATTATGATTTGCGTCAAGTTTGTACAAAGCTGGAAACCACATAAAGGGCTCTCTCAGACGAGGGTAGTTGTCAAAGCAAACATCGCTATTACGTAGGTTGTTAACAAGGAATTACGCCGCGAAGGTGTGAGTGCTAACACCGGGGTTTTAGTCAATAGCTGTGTGATAGGCGCCCTGTTACTACAGGAAACCTTACTGAATTTAGCTCCGCGACACACAAAAGAAATTTTAGACCCTGAAATTTCAAAGCTGTTTTACAAAGCGAACGTAATGAGGTTCAAGGAAAACTTTTTTCGAGTGTAAATTTTCAGGTGTATGTTTTTCCAAAAAAATGGGCTTTTGTTATCCGTGCCCTGCATTCAATTAAAAGTTTAAAGCATCATGATCCTTGATAGATGATGAAAACTGCCAAACTGCCGCTTGTCCGTATAATAAAACAATACATGAGCGTAATTTAAGTGCCGATTCAGAACGAGATACAATTTGAATCGTCTCTAGGGGTTCAATACAAGTGCTTATCGATATTTGTGATCACTTCGTATCAGTAATCAAAATATATGGGATTGATATTGACTCGAACTCTCACACGATGAAGTGTGACGAGATTTGATCGCTGAAAAAACATATCAAGTTGTCCAATCTGGCGAATTTGCTTTTAATATACTATATAGTTTGTTTTTGAAACTTTATCCACTATAAGTACTTCAAGGTAGGTAATACTAGAAAAACAATTGAAAAATAAATTTGCGGTGAAATTCGTGAAACAATATTTGTACTTAGACAAATTAAATATATTGTTCTTTTTTCTTTAAATACGACAGTACGTCAAACTAGCCGACGGATTACCTGATGGTAAGCAATCGCCGCTCATGGACACCCGCAACACCAAAGGAGTTACGAGTGCGTTACCGGCCTTTTAGGTATAAAGGGATGGGAGAGGGGAAGGGATTGGGTTTCCGATGACCTCAGTCACACGGCGAAACACAACGGTGTAGTTGTTTTACGCGTGTTTTCTGTGAGGCTGTGGTATCACTCCGGTCGAGCCGACCCATTCATGCCGAAGCTTGGCTCTCCCACACTTTGTTCCGGGGCGATTGCCGCTTGTCTAATACCGTACGCATTTAATTGAAGACTTTACAAACAATTAATGACTTAGAACAATCACATCACGTAATCCAATCTCCTCAAAATAAAGAAATTAAGCCCTCCAGGCGTCATTTATCCAATAGCCTTGTAATTTAATTTCATCCAGAACTCCATGGAAATTTCCAATGCAAACAAAATGTACCTAATAATATAAAATTACTTAGTAATAGACGGACAAATTATGTTATCACATATTCACTTTCATGATATTAAAGAAATTATGTTTGTCAGTTCATGTACATACCTAACCGCAAAGTGTAATAACACTATATTAGTTTTTTAAGTGGATAGAATGTTCCATTTATATTATTTAGTGTACTTGTCGACAGACGCGTATCGATAAGTTTTGGTTAAAAGAAGGTTTATTGAGATCAAGAATGCTAAACTTACTACACTATAAAACATCACTCTAAATGTGCATCTTGCAAAAATTGCAATTTTTTTTTTCTATGTGATAAGTCGGCAAACGAACAGACGGATTACCTGATGGTAAGCAATCAGCGCCGCCCATGGACACTTGCCACAGAGGAGTTACGAGTGCGTTTCCGACCTTTTAGGAATTAGGGATTTGGACATTTAGGGATTGGGGGAGGGGAAGGATTAGGCTCAAGATTGGGACTCACACGGCGAAACACAACGCTGTGCTTGTTTCACGTCGGTTTTCTGCCGACCCATTCGTGCCGCAGCACGGCTCTCCTACACTTCAATTTTTTTTTTCCTTTGCTAAGTATAGCCTCATGGACAAGAAAAAAGTATCTATAGAGCTAGATTATAAATTATAAACGTAGGTTATATTTATGTATTTCATCACAATCAATCTTTGTTTTCAGACATGGTTCAATTCATCTCTGACAGCGATATCGTACCTCGAGCTGAGCCCAGCGGTCGGTGACAATGGCGCTACCCTCGCTTGTGTCGCAACCAATCCAGTAATGGCACCCAACCGAGGCTCCAAGGCCGATGTCATAACACTTAATGTTACATGTAAGTCCATAAATAGCATAACTACAACACACAACTATGAAAACAGACATTTGTTGATACTTTACTATGAAACTAACTTGAAATGGCGCCCATCACATGACCCTGTTGGGCGCCATTAGTATTAATGTTACCGCTATTGAATCCTAGATAAATATTTTAAAGCAGAATTATTTAAATGTCATATTCAGATCCCATTCAAACCGCAAACGTTCAGTGTACCAAATTATAACAATGTCCATAAACCTGAAATGGCGCCCAACATGGGACTTCAGGAATGTTATGAATAAAAGTTGCTACCTATTACATTTTTATTTGTATACATACATACATTTATGCATAAAAATAATATAACAACGACAAAGCACAGAATAGAATAGAATAGAATAGAATAGAATAGAATTCTTTATTTGCAAAGAATGTAGGTACAAATTATTTGGTGCAATAAAATCCTACTATGGGAAATAAGGCCGCAACTCTCGTCTGTGTCGTTATGTACTTTTTAATGCCACCCAACTGGGTTTCAATGTAACATTGCCCTCAATGTTGACTGTAAAATGTATCATATCTAGATTTTAATCCCTGAGCACAGTTCGTACCCACGTTACGGCACAGACTGTAATGGCGCCCAACTGGGACTCCAGTGTGACATCATTACATTCCCTATTTCGCGAAAAGTTATCTAAATAGTTCATCTTGTAATTGGAAGTAGCGTATTTAAGGTTTCATTTTCTGAGTATGTTGATATTTCTTTTTTTTTGTAAATGAGTTTTAGCGTGCGTTCTGCCTCTTGGGAAATTCGGTTTTGTTACGAATATTATTTTAGTTTAACCTACTTATACAGTATTGTATTGAATGGATTTTTCTGTCGTTTTTATGATACACAGTTCGAAATAGAAAAACTATTTATTTTTACTGTAATAATGTGTTTGATTGCACGGTTAGTGTTGTGGCTGGTTAACTGTCTGCTGTACAGCGTGCTGTGGGTTCGATTCCCGCACGGAACAACACTTTATGTGATCCACAAAATTGGTGTTTCAGGTCTGGGTGGTTTGTGAATTTGTATGTTTGTAAACGGAACCACGACACAGGACAAAATCCTTATGTGAGGCAAAGTTTCTTGTAAGAGAAAAAAAGAAAAAAAAAGTTATTTTCGTGTTTTTTTCTTTCAGATAGCCCAATGGTAGACGTGATAAAATTGGGCGATGGTAATTTAAACGATGTTGTGGAATTGGATTCTCTACAATTAGAGTGTGACGTCAGAGCCAACCCACCGGTTGAACAATTTACTTGGTATTTTAACGTAAGTATCCATTAAATTCGTGTTACCAACTTAAAAGGCCAAAAACCGACGACCACGCGTGTCTAGGATTCTTAATTACACAGTTCTTAAGTGTAGCTTGTTTATTACCAAATTTTACCTACAGAACGTCGCACCTATTAATTTTGGAAAGGCGTAGGCGTCTGTTAATATTTAATATCGAACCTATTTTTATAATTTTTCTGTTCTATTGTCACTACTTTTCTTATACCTTAAGAGGTGTACTGTGCATATAAAGCAACTTATGTTACTATTCACTTTGTTCACTCTCTTAGGACTCCTTAGGAATATGATTTAAGCTTATTACCAAGCACAAAACTACAGTTTGTGCTATTACTGAGAAAAATGTACAATAAAAACCGCAAATCCAATAATACTTTGCTCAATTTAGAAGGCGGAGACAGTCACATTTTAGAGTATATAACCATTTATAAAATAGCACAGTTTTGGCTAAAGCTTTTGAAGAGGTAAAAAATATTCCATGTTTTATTTTACCTACAATAATATTGCACTATATTATTCAACGAGTAAGGATAGTATTGAAACATTACGCAATCATAAAAAAAATAAAACTGAACGAACTTAATTTGTATTGTGCATTATTTCTTTTCTAGGAATTCGAAGGCTAACGTTGCGTAATATATTTTTAATTTCTTTGTAATGTCAAATTAAACAAAATGGCGGCCACAATACTGCAAAAGGCAAAGAGCGGGAATTTGTAATCAAGTTCCATTTCTATGCACCTCAATGATAAAAAAGCAGATTTATAGCAAATAAAAAAAGTTACTTTATCATTAGCAGGACCAAATAATGTTTGACTTATAATGTGCCTATTTTTAGCCAAGTACATATAATGAGATGTTTCACTAAGCAAGAAGGAAGCTTGCAAGCAATATTTGTCTGACATGTCGCTCGCCTTAAATGTTTGTCAGACTAGTTTGTCAATTGTATTGAAAGAAATAATTGCTTTTTTTAAACTTTTGGAATTGGGAACAGAAATGGTTGTGCAAAACTGTTGTAGGCTTAGATATAGGGCACCTAACATGAGAAGCAGATCTCGGCAATCGTTTTTCTGATTGTTTGACCCATCATTTCCAGAACCACATAATATAAATTAGTGCTTTCGCTGGGAGACCGGGGATGGTTGACCAACTTTTTACTTAAGCTTCAATATTTCCGATGTTTAGCTAGATTTATAAAAAACAAAAGTTGATACAGGTAGAATAACTATTCAGGTACCTAAAATACTTACCTATAAACTATATATTTCTCGTAATTATACTTATTTAGTTGATTTTCTAAACCCCTGACATTTGGTCAACCTACCCCATATCCGGGGCTGGTTGGCCATTAGCATGGGGTAGGTTGACCTAAGCAGTAATTAGTATGAATAAAGAGGATTAGTATAAAATAAAACATCAAAATATACTAAATAATATAAACTTTTTATTTAATTATTAACAAACTTAAATTTGAGATCCTTCTCCATTAATAATGAACTTTGATAAAGGTAATCTCTTAGGTCTCTTATTAAACTATTAAAAACCTAACTTGACAATAAGTAACAAACATTTTGTACTTTCTGTTTGAACCTTAATTGCAACTTGAATTAAATTTATATACATATATATTTATACATTATATATATAATAATTATATATATAAATTTTAAAACTTAACCTAGGTATGAATCTTATCTAGTGTAAGTAGATATCTATCAAAAATCAGACCATAATATCAGTCTTCTAAATCAGAATTTCAATTTTTACATTCTTACATTAGCAAACTGCCTTTTGCACAATTAGAATGAGCCCATAACTTACACGTAATGCACTGGACCCACTTTTCACCAGGTTTCCTGGCAGAATAGGATTCGGTACATTCCAGACAAATTGCGTCATCGTCGTCACCTACATCTGAAAGATCATCATTACTCTAAAAAAAATACAAAGCTACGAATTAGTATGTAAGGGAAGCCATAATAGTGTTAACATTAATGATGCACTCGGTCGCGTCTCCGGGAATGGCGAAGGACCGAGGAAGCGAGTCTTTAGGTTCCGCGGGTAGGAATAACAAATTAAACAAATTTGTTTAATTTGTTAAATTTGAGCCAAGTGGAGTCGGGGTGCTCTAAGTTAGCCCACATACTTCTTTAAAATAAGTATAAAATTTACATTATAAGTAATTAAAGTTGGTTGACTAATTAGTCTACCTACCCCGAAGAAAAATTGTCAACCAACCCCGGACGCCATTTTGAATTTTAACTCGATATCGTATGCAAACTGTGACACTAACATGGAAGGAATACTGTTTGATATAGAATAAAGCTGTCATATTTACATTTGGCATAACAAAAAAATTGTTTCAAACTGATCTATGGACACAATAACAAAAAACAATACGAACAAAAACATTACTTACCGAGACCAAAAACACAACATGTGATGCCACTCACTAACACTGCGCGACTCTGGCGTCTAACTCCACACGAGTTAGCGGGCCGCGGGAAGGCATCGTCGTTCGTGATTGGTTGATAAAAATGACGTGATGGTGGCGCGTTTTTGTCGCCTAGTCTACCTGCCCCTATAGCCAACCATCCCCGGTCTCCCCTAATGATTATTATTATATCTTTTATTTTCAAGCAACAAAGGTTCATAGTGTTTTTAATGGTAGAGGTCAGCAATTGACAAGACGGATTACCTGATGGTAAGCAATCAGCGCCGCCCATAGACACCCGCAACAGAAGAGTTACGAGTGCGATACCGACCTTTTGGGGATTAGGGATTTGGAGATTTAAGGATTGGGGAAGGATATTCATCACATTCCCTAGTAATCTTACATATTGTTTCTCATTTCCAGGATATAGAGATAAGGCCTGGCGGTATATGGGGTGATGCGACGTCGTCACACCAACTCCTGGTGGAAGAGACGACGCGTGCGCACGCCGGCCGGTACGCATGCGCCGCGCGTAACGCCATAGGAGAGACCAGATCTGAGACCATCGTTATTACTGTTTTCTGTGAGTTTTAAGTAGATTGTTTTTATTTTTCTTAATTTTACAAAGAATATGTATTTTCCATTTTTAAAAAGCAACGACGAGATGAGAAATAGAACTACTTACATTTAGTAGTTTAGTACTTATGACATCATGATTATATAAATATCGAAGCATACTACAGAATACATAAAACAGTCAAGATTTTTTCAATTAATTATGTGAAGACATATTTTTTTGAAGAATTGCACTTTGTTTAATTCCTCTCTTCATTAGGTTATTTTACATGAAATTGCATCTAATTCGTGTAGGTATCTTATGACTATTTATGGTCACGCAAACGAAACAATTTGGACACATCAATTTAAGCAAAGAATTCTACATCAAAATTGAGTAAACATTAACAATTCATGTAAAATATTCTGTTCTCCAGACCCACCGGAATGCACGGGCCACGGGATAAGGCTTGTCAGAGAGACGATGCACTGCATTGTCAAGGCTTTACCAGCTCCAGACACTTACTTCTGGCACTTACAACCTGCGGGCTTCGAGGTCCAGCATTTAACAACAGGGTCCCCTATATTACCGTTGGATCAGATCACGGGACCTTTAGCGGAGACCTTGAAGGCCAGTTGTGAAGCTAGCAATGGTGTGGCGTCCCAGGAAGAGCCCTGCGATAGGATATTTGGCTTCGAACACTTGAGGCCTCCTCAGCCTCAGCTATGCGATATCACGTATGAGTTTGGGGAGTTCCAGATGAGGTGTATTCCAGGTAATATTCGTTCTTATGTTTAACATTAGTAGAACGGGATCCCCTAAACATTTATTTTATTCTGCTTTTGGGCTAAGTTCGGAAAACAAATCTGTGAAAAAAGTTATCACGCCATATGAGCCCAGTAGAACGGGATCCCCCCCCCACCCTTCCCTCCATAAATATTTATTTTATTTTGCTTTTGTTCTTGTCTTAATAAGTCAGAAAACAATCTGTGAAAAAAGTAGTCATGCTGTATAAGATCAATGAAACTGACAAATATGTATATGGAAACAGTCTTAGTTTTAGAGTGACGTTTTAAGTCACCCAACGGCACAGAGCATAAAAATTAATCAATACTAATATTATAAAACTGAAAAGTTTGTTTGTTTATTTGAACGCGCTTATCTCTGGACATACTGGTTCGGATTGAGCAATTATTTTTGTGTTCGTTACTCCACTTATCTAAGAGCCGAGCAGCGAGTGAAACCGCGCGAAAGTAGCTAGTTAAAAATACAACTTCAAATCAGGAACTCTGTGGAGAAGTAGTAGCATTTCGCTAAGTCTATTCGTTTTCCATTATTGTCTAATCTAAAAGATCCATAAGTAATATTTTTTGCATAAAAAAATCCATAACTGACCAACCCATTCTGATTATCTGATTTCTCTATTACAGTGGAAAACGCAACCTACTATGAAGTATCAGTATGGAGGATATCGGAAAGTAACTCAACTTTAGTATTGGAGCGTCGAGCCAGTATGGGGTTTGGTAGTGGACGAGCTCTAGCGGCTGGTGGGCCTGGGTCTGGTGCACCCAGCAGCGCTTTAGCTGGTGGTCTAGCTGTTCGAGCTGGGCTTGGTGCCGTCAGAAGAGGCGATGAAGCTGGTGCAAGAGCTTGCAATAGATATGGATGCTCAGCGCCCCTGCTTCTCCGCCCTACAGATACCTTGTTACACGCTGCCGATCCACCTTGGTGGCATTGTAAGTGTATTTCGCTTTTGTAAAAATAACCAGACATAAAATTCTAACCATAATACCTACAGACACTAGCAACATATTTTTCTTATCAATGAATTGATAAGAAACAGAAGGCTATCAACAATTTTTTACAATATCCAGCCTCTTAACTAAAGGCATCTGTCGTGTTTCTTAGGGCCAGTTTTTTGATCCGTAGTTAAATACGATTTGACTATTTGTTATCTTAACTATAGTCAAGAGGGTAACCAATTGTTATTACGTAATTTCATTTTTTGATGTCCACTTTAACTATGGTCAAACATAACTATTGGTTAATTTGTTGCCAGTGCAATGAACAACTTCCTCCCTAGAAAAAACGTGTTTATTTGTGGGTATTTTTCTTTAACTGACAACACTGATCAATAATGAATGAAGTTGAACCAAATGTCATTTTTGATATTTCAAAACTTTCAAAAGTGTCTTGATTTCAAATGGAATCGTTTGGTTTTATCATAGAGATAGTATAACATATACAATTTACCGTATTAATTTACCGTATTGGTTCGATTTAAATAAAATAAAGCATAATTACGCTAAAAAGGGACAAGAAACGTATGTTTTGTCTTGCTCACACCTACATATAACCTACATATATTCCATTTGCACTTTCTCGCTCTAACCATTATTATTGTTTTAATGGCTTGTCTATTCTATTCTCTGTCTATGGGTTTTATAGTGTTTTCTTAAACTTGGTGTTTTTTGCAAGTCTTTCTTTATATGTCTTATAAGTGTGGGAGAGCCATGCTTCGGCACGAATGGGTCGGCTCGACCGGAGTGATACCACGGCCTCACAGAAAACCGGCGTGAAACAACCACAGCGTTGTGTTTCGCCGTGTGAGTGAAGTTACCGGAGGCCCAATCCTTCCCCTCCTCCAATCCCTCCAAATCCCTTATCCCTAAAAGATCGGCCACGCACTCGTAACTCCTCCGTTACGGGTGTCCATGGGCGGCGCTGATTGCTTACCATCAGGTAATCCATGTGTTCGTTTGCCGAACTACTACATAAAAAAATGTTATTGAATTGTCATCCATAACTCCTCAAGTATTGTGCTGACTTTCGTGGTATTTATACTATGTATTTTGATGTGGTATTTTATTCATTATGCCAGGGAAAACCGCAGTTCTAACTTTAAATCTTCTGAGTCTGACGCATCAAAATAACGGACACTATTTAAATTAATTATAGATAAAATGTAATTCTTCGGAATGAGATCACAAAATTATACAACAAAGCAAGAATCAGCTGTCGAATCTAGTTTAACTATCCGCCATCTTGGTTAACCCGCCACCGAGCCGTGGTTAAATTATTTGACTAATAGTTAATAATTTGACAATTAGTTAAGCTAACTAATGATCAAAAAACACATTTTGTCGATATTTAACCATTAGTCAAGATTTTTAACAATTGGTTGGGTTAACTACGGATCAAAAAACCGGCCCTTAGTAATTACTAGAAACAATAAATTCTGTGAACATTATTCTGAAATCGCATTTTGTAAACAAATTGATAATAGAGACATCTAGCGCGCATTTTAATTATGAACAAACCAAACTGCCCTGTTTGTTTTCACCCTTACTCTAAGCTTATATTGGCCAATAGATGGCGTTAGGTTTTCGGAAAATTAGCTTTAATATTTGAATGTTCAAATCTTTTTATATTGTATATCTTATGCGTTTTAAACCGTCTTTATTTCAGTTTTCCTAGACAGAGACGTGGGCATATCACTGGGTGCCATGGTACTGGTGGCAGTATTCATCATATCCTCAGTGCTGGTGATCCGGCTGGCGCGGAGACCGCGCTCCAAACCGCAGCCCGTCATACAGGTGCTGCAGCTCGATGATGTAGCTAGGAACTATCTGGATAATATTGGAGGTATGTTCCGTACACATTTTTATCACAATAGTCATAGAACTTTGGTATAACTCTTTGGTGTACTTTACGCACTATATCCATCATCTTCCATCCGATTTCGTTCAAGGATTATCTGAATTCTGTCTAAGTTTTCTAGTACTGTATTTTCATGGTTTCGAATCGTTCATGTTAAAGAAGCATCCAAGTCAGAGCTAAAATAGATATGACAATTGCCACGATGATGATGCTGGAATCAATAAAATTTACATTAGATTATAAAGATGTAATATATTCCAGTAAGAACATAATGGCAATAAATAAATCTTTCTCCATTACAGAGCACAAAGTGCACGCATCATGCAGCCTACGGTCCTGCAGTAGCGGCTACTCTGACGCGTCAGGCGAGTCAGCGCCACCTGTCGAGCGGCGCCGCAAACCTGCCTGGGACCGCTGGGAACCTCCCCCTCCCGACGTCACCCTCACATTACACAGAGAAAGTGCTGTTTGAACTACGACTGATTAAAAACATGGCTTCTGACTTGTAACCTTTCGAGGAAAAAAATATTTTCATTTTTAACACAAATTACTTATTGGTTATTTGTACGATTACGTTAAACGTATGTATGCGCAAAAAATGTAATTATTAGAAAATTGATTGTATATAATTTCTAATTACCTACTGGTATGAAAAACTTCTATAGTTCGTTCCATAATTAGAGACAACGATTTGACATTTCGAGTGTTGCATGTTTTTTCCATTTCATAAATAGTGAAGTCCCGCGACCGGTATTGACCGAAAGACCGAAATTAAATTCTGGACTTCGTGCATTTTAAAAGCTTTATTATTTTTAGCTACTTTCCCTGGTAGCTTCCTGTGCCCATACTAACTCAGTCGGGTTAAAATCATAATGGTAAGGAGGCAACCGTAAAATAGTGACCCACCTTTTAGCAGCCATCAGTCCACGACGTATCGTTCATAATTACTCTTCTTTTTCCGGGAAATCTCCAAAATCTCGGCTTTCAGCATAGGTTCCTCAAATCTAATGTTTTTCTTTTAGAAAGTCTTGGATTTCATATTTTTATTTTAAATTATTATTATTAATTCCACTAAACTATAAAAATATCACGGCAACTTTGTTTTATTTTGTTCAGGGTATTTTATAAAAAAACGGTATCGGTATTTTATTTAAAACATCGTACTCGGGCCCATCACTATGTCAAAAAATCTGGCCACATTATTTTGCAGTTTGACATTTGCTGTTGTCAAATTGTTGTCTCTAATTATGGAACGAACTATACACTATTCTTGAGGACAACGAATTATTTTAAACAAATAGTTTTCATTATAATGCGTCTAATCTATAGGTTTCATTTTTTATCTGTACAAAAAATACCGCGAAATAATCTGGCATACATGATATTTGACATTTTGACAGGTAAAAGTTGCAAGGATCTGATTGGCGCCCGATGGTCTAAGCTCGTAAAACAAGCTTGGAACATTTTTTATGATAAAATCAATGGAAATCTATAAGTGTTATTGTACTAAACAAATTAATGTAATATTGTATATTATTCAAAGAATAAAATTGACCCCAAACTGTTAAAATATAAGGTATAAAATATGTCGTTAATGTTACAGTTACGAGAAGAACTTAATTTAAATTATATCCGAGTCCTCCTGCCCCTAAAAATAAATAGCCAAATAGTAAGTAATAGATAAATATGCTGTGTTATTTACATTTTTAATTGTATTTCGGAAGAAAATAGTTATAACACTGCCATTTGTACTTACCTATGTACAGTTTTTAAATTCTATAAAAAAAATGTCTTGTAAGAAATTCAAAATCAGGTCGTTGTAAAATTTTTATGACTTACCACAACAACGAAAAATTACAAAGACAAAACTTATTAAAAGTATTTCTATTCAGACTATGGTTAGCTCATACACTGTCTTTGTTTTTAACTGGCCTAAAATTATTTTGTCTACTCTCTAATGAAGAAGTTGCCTAATAAAGAACGCGTCTCTATCTCTACGTCATAGTCTATGCGTTATAAACATTTTGAAATAAAAATCGAGCATCTAAATAAACTATACCTACCTACGTAAATGCCAATTTCTGATGCATTTGATGCATATAAAAAGTAGGTAACCCTTGTAGCTTTCTGAAAGCAGATGTCTTTGGAAATAGTTTAAAAATGCATTTATTTATGTTTATGGATTTCGCTTCAAATTAAACTTGTTGTAAGTTGAAACATCCAACACATTTATAATCTGTGCCATGTTACTCCAACGAAAAAAAAACAGGCTTTAAATTATTGAAAATATTTGTTTATTATAAGCTTATATTTAGAATAAATATTAAATTATAAGTAAATCTAATATTAATAAATATTTAAAACTAATTTATGATCTATTTATTTGTCTGGTATATCTCCTCTTCCTTTGAAATCGACTGAGATGCCGTTGTTATCCGCTTCGACGTTTATTGACGAACCGTCTGCTTGCTTTTGTTGGTATGAATAAGTTTTTGCATGTGGTTCAATCAATTTGAAGTGTTTTTGGTGATAATTTTCCTTATCTTTTTTGTTGTTGTTTAAGATTAATTCTGGATTATGTGCGAAAGATTCTTTCTCTTTCAAATCATTTCTTTTAAGTGGATTAACAATAGACACGGGAACTGCAACTCTTTTAGATTCGATTGCTTTTTTATCTTCTTTAATTTCTTTCAATTGTGCTGCACTTATTTTTATTGGCTCAATTTTTACAGATTCAACCACATTAAGATTTTTATTGTTGTTCGTTTTCACATTTGTCTTAAGTACGTCATTTTCTTCCACTTGTTTTATTGCCATTGTATTAGGGTGATTAACGTAAACGTAGCCCTGGTCGTTACCATCGGTGATTGTTGCTTCAGCTTTAGATGTGCTTGTAATTGGTACTTGGATTGGTTTCACTTGGTCACCTTCTTTCTTGTGAACAGTTTTTAACTTTTCAGCAACATTCGCAATTTCAACATTACGAGATGGAAGATTTTCGTTTAGACGAGTATTCTGTTCAGCTTTCGTGTCACTTTCTTCGATCTTAGTCTTCGAATTTGCTTGTGCAACGACAACATTTTTAACGTATTGGGAAAGACTGTGTTCTTTAGATGGTGCGATTATGACTGGTTTCGGCTCATTATTGTTCTTCACAATAGCCTTAGCTTCTGTACGTTTCAAATATGGATACGTAGGAGATTGATCCGCCTTTACTACATTAATTGTATGAGGAGATACGTTTTGATCATCCAAATCACCATTATCTTTAACTGGATGTAAAGAATGGAAACGTAACGGATGAGGAGTTATCATTTTAGACTTCAGGAGTTTTATTGAATTTTCCGGATGATCGGCATTTTTAACACGTTGGGATACAACCTTTTCTTTAGGTGCTGCGATAACGACTGGTTTCAGTTGATTCGTCTTCAAATTGTCCGTGATATTCATTCGTTCCAAGTACCAAGATGGTATAGGTCCAAGCGTCTGAGATAAGTCAACTTTTTTGCCAACATTTGTAAAAGCAGTTAACTTATCATTCTTCGAATCACTATCACCTTTAGAAAAACTAACTTGAACGTCTTCTAAATGAACTGAATTTGAAGGAACTCCAAGTTTCTGAGATTTGTGAGCAACAGTTTCAAAACCTTTTAAAATTTTCTCGTGAAACCGACTTTCGATAACAGGGTCCCCTAGCTTAGGGTAAAAAATATCAACTACTGGAGCAGTGTAAACTTCTTCTACCCTCTCATATCTGTAAGGATCAGCACCCAAGAGAAGCGCTGCGTCAATTCTTCTCCTTATACAGTAAGGCAGTTCATTCTTTTTAATACTTTCCACTAATTCTGTTCCTGGCTTAGTATCGGCGGTAATGATTGTTGCTTGCTCATGATTATTTAGCTGTTCATATGAAACCGGATCATACGGCACCTCAAACTCAATTCCTTCTAAAGGTCTAATAACTTCTGATATTACAGGTCTTGATTCAATGACAGGAACAATTTCTTCTTCTACAGTTCTTATACCAGGAAACATTGCGACGACATGGTCTTTCATCAATCCGTCGTATCCCCCATATAAAATACCAGAAGAGAGTAGTGTATCTACTTTTCTCACGGCTGCTATAGTATCATCTGGAGATTCTATTCCTACGACTGATCCAAAAGCCTTGAGGTTTACTGGTTCTACTTCTTGATACACAACCCCTTCAGCGTTGACCATCTTCGGACTAACTTTAACCACTACATTATCATGTCCAGGTAATCTAAATACTTCATATTCAGGTTTCGAAAGTGGGACAGCTACTTCTTCAATGATTTCTGGCTCCTCTGGCCCAAATAAAGCTGATTTTATCAATTTGATTAAGACTGGAAAATGTCTCTTGTGACGTTCTTCTGCTGATGCTATGGCGATGCCCACCAGTAGCATAAACTGAAACAAATGAGAAATATTTTTATAGAATGGAGCTTTGACTAGTGTTCCATAAAACAGTCAGAAAATTATAAGATTATATGATCTCTATTGTTTCTTTTTAAATTAACATTAATATTATTTATAGTTACATTTTAATCTTAAGTTGAACGGAACAACAATAGGTAATGAAGATTTTGCACATTTTAAACGTTTAATAAATCTACATAGGTACTGCCTACAGCTTTTCGCTAGATTATATACAAAAACAAAAAGCAACAAATTGACAAGCAAAGTTACTTTGCTACCAAAATTAAAAAAAAATATATTTCAATAAAAAAAACTTACATTTAGCAGGAACAGACGCATTTTTAAAATCTGAATTAGTTCCAGAAGACGTTCAAAACGTCAACACCAGGGCTGAGCAGTCAGTTATTGCACAACAATCTTATAAACACTTTACGCAATGAACCAATTAAAGAATATATTCTGAAGTAGATTTTGGGACAAAGATCACTAACAACACTGGATTTAAAATTAATTCACTTGAAATATGTTACACTCACAAAGAACACATTGATACTAATAAAAGGTAAACTAGAGCCCTGAATTTATACCACACAGATTACGGAAAATGTCCTAATTTATCGCAAATGAGTTTTAGCCAAATTAGTTTCATTAATTTATCATTATCATCATTTTCGAAGAGAATTACTTCATTGAGCAACGATTACGTAAATCTCAAAAATTGGATCATTATTGCAAATGACCTTTTTTAAGTTTAAATTAGTAGAATCATAGAAATCATTACTTACAAGATAAGTACCTACTTAATGTCTTTTTACGAAAATAACACGAGGTATCTTAGCAAAATCTTAAGCGTATATTGGTGTTGTTATAGTAAAACCTTTTTCTACTTATACATATGCGGTATGAACAAGTCATCAGGTTAGTAGTTAGCTCAGCCTGGGTTTTTTTGTCATGGGAAAATTATTGGCTTCTCCCGCCCAGGGTAAGGCGAGAGAGAGTGTCAGACTCATACTGACTAAAAACACCCCCGTTCCTTCTCCTGCTCTCGGCCGAGGCCGCGGTGACTCATTGCGCTTAAACCGCAACCTCGGCTGAGCATCAGCCCTATAGGGCCCCGTCTGCGGTGGTCCATTGGCTCTTTGAGCCGCGCGCGGAACGCTATGCGCCGTACGCTCGGGTCTCGTTCTGGTCGGGCGTGGAGCTACCCTTACTCGCCCTGTCCAGGTTCCAACTTAGGAGCCAAAAGCTGGAAATGCTCCGTGAAGTTCCACCGGCTGTCGAGGACGAGACCCAGGTACTTCATCGCAGACTCGACGCCGCTGGTAACCCTCCTGCCGTAATTTGGGACCCATCTGGAGGTGGCGCGTTCTGACGGCCATAAAAACACATGGCCTCGGACTTGTGGAGCGCCACCTCGAGTCCCAACTGCCGGATCCTTGCAACGACTGTCGCAACCGCTTGTGACATCAGGTCGGCCGCCGCCAGATGCGACCTCCCGTTCGCCAGCACCAGCGTGTCGTCAACATAGCAGACAATGCTGACGCCGCACGAGAGATCGATGCGTAGCACCCAATCGTACCCGATGTTCCACAGGAGAGGTCCCAATACCGATCCCTGGGGGCACCGAGTGACACCTCTCGCCGATTCCAGCGACCGGGGTAGAGCTCAACCAGGGTTGCGGATACAAGTGCAATAATGATTCGCGGCACTGTCCCGTAACAGGAGAACGAACGGGGTGGTTTTTAGTCAGTAAGAGATTAACACTCTGTCTCACACCACCTAAGGCGAGCGTAATTTAATGATTTTCTCTTCTCAAAAAGCTATGCGCTTGTTGAAAGCTATGACGCAGCGGACGTTGGAGCTGGAGTTCGCCTGCCTAGGTCTGCAAGGGATTCTATTCCTTATCGGTAAAAAGTGAAGTAATCTATATCTATACTTAATAAATTTGTAGAGAGGTCAATTCTGTACATGAAATATATATTTTCGAAATAACTATTAGGGGGTGATTTGTGATCGACAGTGATGTCCAAAAAGTAATCTGTTAAATTTTTGTCCGTCTGTATGATAGAAACCAAAACTACTTGACAGAATTTAACGAAACCTGGTATCACGCTACAATTAATAGGAGCAGAGCATTGAAGGGAAATGTTGGGAAAACGGGAGAAGTTACTCCCTGTTTTAAGCTTCCGTCGCATGTGCATCTTTAATGGTTAAAGTTACATAAAAATCATGTATCACGGAAATGTTCTATATAAAATTATCTAAAAAACATTTTACAATAGCATACTAACCTATCTTTAATGGTTTTCTGACAATAACACCTGTAACTCCTGACAGCTTAGCAGTTCGGAGCATTCTGATTATATTTGTGTACTCTTACGTTTAAAATACGAGGGTATTTTAAAAAAGTTCCACGGCCCTAATTAAAAAAAGTTCACCTATTCAATGCCATGCAGCAAGATAATAATACTGTGAGTATAGGCCGTTTAGTTATTTTACCCTATTCTTTTACAGGTGGCCTAAGCTACATGCACAAACGTACTTAAAAGTATAATAACATCCATAAAAAAATGTAAAAGTGGAGAAATTAAAAAAAAACCAGTCACCATTGCAACCGTGCGAATCAAGGCAGGTCGCTAGTTAAAAACATAGTTAGTCCGTCGGTCAGTACCTACTCTAGTGCAGGTGTGCCCTATTTGCTCGTTCCAAATTATGGATTCCGATGGAGAAGAACGAACAAGAAACTTATGATAGGTTGGCAAATGAGCAATATGATTAAAGTCAAAATCATTTATTCCAACTAAACCACTAGGGTGGCCGACCTGCGGCCACCGTAGGGCGCGGCCTGCGGACGACAGACTCGGGGCGTCTTGTCGTCCGACCAGCAGCAGGCCTCGAGGCGGCGGCGCCGTGTTCCGCGCGCGCCTCATAGTGGAGTCCTGCGGTCGGGGTGACGGCCGCAGTGGGTGACGGGGCCCGCCTTACCGTCTGGCGGGCCAACACCCGTCGGGGGGTTGCGACGAATGCTTCGGCGATACCCGCCCCTGCGACACATGGGTAAGTGGAGGAACACCGGGTTGGTTTTTAGTCAGTAAGAGTCTGACAGTACCCTTCGCCCTTCCCCGAAGGGGATGGGTCTCCATGAGGATTTTCCAACCCGACACCAAAAAAAAAAAAAACCTAAACCACACATAGGTACTTTTGAAACGTCAAAATAGAATAGTAGTCTGTCAGTCTGTTCATCAGTGAAGCTAGGTGCTCGTTCTAAATTGCAGAAACGAATGGAGAAGAACGAAACAGAAACTCAGTCTTTAAAAAATTGTTTTACAATGTTGTTATTAAACAAAAATAACAATAGCTGGAATTTATTAAGAAATTTTAAATCCTTGATATGGTATTTTAAATCAAATGGTAAGCAATCGTACACTCCGCCCTTGGACACCCGCAACACCAAAGGAGTTACGAGTGCGGGGATAAGTTTTTAAAGGGTTGGGAAGGGATGGGGAAAGGGGGATTAGGCCTCCGGTAACCTCAATCACACAGCGATTTTCAATCAGTTTAATATTCAAATTATTTATCATGGAAAATTGCTTGTAAGTATTCGTCAAAACATACTTATTTGAAGTTTTATAAATGGACCAATTTTAGACCAAGGTCTCTGCCGTCCTATTTTGCAATCAGCAAATAATGTGTTACACCTACCGTGTCACGCGGGCTTGAGGGCGGTGAGTAAGGGTAGCTCGCCGCACGACCAGAACCAGACCCGAGCGTAAGGGTGCAGTTCCATTGAGGCGGAGCGGAGAAGAGCTGTGCCACGATTCACCAATCACATGGCTTGAAATCCACATCTCTAATGTGGATCTATCTCGAATGTGGCTTGAATATCAGGCGCGATGTGTTCCGCGCGCGCCTCTTAGAGTCATCACCATAGACGGGGTCCTATAAGGCTAATAAATTAGCCGGAATTGCGGGAAAAGCGCAATGAGGCATCGCGGCCCCGGGGGCCTGTCCTGGTACAGAAGGAGGAACGGGATGATTTTAGTCAGTAAGAGTCTGACACTCCCTCTGGCCACATCCAAGGTGAGTAAAGCCATTTACTAACTTTTAGTCAAAATTTTACAAGGAATACATGTTACATTTACTTTTCTTACACATAGGTAAAAGCTACGGTTGAAATAAAAACACGTGCTGGTATTTGTTAAATATTTATTACGTAATAATACTAATTAATGGAAGACAGTAATTATAATCAGCGATAAATAGTTTCTCATGATTATTTCCACTTACATACCTATAAGTAAAATACTTAACTTAATTGACTAGCTTACAAGTTAAACCTAAATTTCATATTATGATTGATGATTATTAGGTATAAGTATTATATTCATAACATGCGAATAATATACGTAAGAAAATTCTCTTTAAAATGGGTAAATAGATTTATACATAACACATTATGTAGGTATGTAAATTAATAAATAAAATACCCAAATGGGTAACAAAGAAAAACAAACAGACGTCATACTCGTATTACTTATTGAAATTAGTTGATTTTATTTTGTATTCGGAGTTGAGGTAACATCCCAACAATATCTTGAATAACAAACTTAGGCATTTAAGAGCGTTTTCACATTACACACAGCGAAACACAATGCTATGATTGTTCCAGGCTTCTTTAGGTAATTTCGTTAGTATCGGCAAAAGCATTTTCAGGATTTTGACTTTAATAGATCCCCGCGCCTCGAAAGGATTTATACAGTGTTATTTTGAACGAAGAACATACCATTCAAGGAGCTAATTTTGGTGATCCATTACAACAACTTTTTCCACTGGAAATCTCAAAGACACGTTTACAGCTCCATAAAAATTGATCTAATGATCAATCAGCTGTTACGATTTGTATATGGAATTAAATTAATTTTGAGATTTCAATATTGGTGATATGAAAAAAGTTGTTGTAATTTAGCACCAAAATCGACTCCTTGAATAAGTCCCTCGTCCAAAATAACACCCAGTATATACCAACGAAAGAATCTACTCGTATAATATATACTTATATAAAACTCAACGCTAAAAAAGAACAAAATTCTTATCCTTGTTAAATGAAAATAATGTATCATGATTGGTAAATATTTAAAATAGTAAATATAGCTACAAACGGAAAATGTCAACTTTTCAATCCAATGCAAAACAACGCTTCCTAAATTCCCCATGACCCAAGAACATTCTAGAACGGAATTCTATGCGCACCACGGTACTTCAGCATCGAACACATGCCTCGGAGGATGTATAGCGTGGGAGGCATGGTGGGGTTGAGGAGAGCCGTGGAGCAGTTCACACATGAAGCTGATGTAGGTGATGGCCAGCCTCAGGGTCTCAATGCGGGAGAGACGCTTTTCGTAAGCAAATGTCGGCACCTAGACAGAGAAGAACAGATTATAATAATGCCTTTACAGTTATTTAAAAAGGAGGTCTTCTTTGTTGGTAATTATTTTTAAAACGTTACCGCAACGGTTGGTCAAGGGGGACCTATGGTAGCGGCGGATTTCCTTCAATAGTTATCAGTCAAATTTCGATGAATTTCTATCATACTAACGCTTAGAATATTAATTATGGTATTAAGGGTTCATTTTTCAATAGTCAGATAAATGTGATCTGAGGAAAAAATTGTTGATGTCACTGTCTTATACCTACAAACATTCTGACGCGACAGCATCATAATTATTTCCCAGGCAACTTTTATCTAACCATTGAAAAATCACTCCTTAGTAGAAAAATACGTATACTTACCAAGATTAGCAACTAGATAACGTTGTTTATTCAGCTTAAGATCTCCGGAAGTAAAAGTTGCAGATCATCAAATGACTTCTCCCGCCCAGGGTGGGACTGGAGGGAGTGTCAGACTAAAAACTCTCTATTTCTTCTCCTGTTCTAGACCGAGGCCTCATTGCGCTTGTCCCGCAACCCCGGCTAAAAGTAGCAGAAATTGACTCTTCTATGTCTGTCCTTATCTGACTTCACTTGACTGAGACGACAGGAGTAGCATCTATTTGAAAAACCGAAGTCTTAGCTAACTAAAGCCAAGGATTGACAAAAGTAAATAAATCACTTACTTGGTTTATTGAGACTCTGCCGTCGCTGGAGACAACCCTGCAGACAAAACATGCATGACAATTAAATCAAGTACAAACCTTCCTCCGCAACCTATCGAAGCCCTCATTAAGGTTGAAAGTGCGTCGTTGCTCACGGATGTTGGCGGCGCGACGTTGCGCGACTGAGGCGACGCGATGCCGCGCCTTCTTGCCACCTGGCGACGACATGCAATGGTTTAGCTTAATATTCAATACCAACCTTCCTACGCAATTTATCGAAGGCTTCATTGAGATTGAACATGCGGCGTCGCTCGCGAATGTTGGCTGCGCGACGTTGTGCCACGGACGCGACACGGCGACGTGGTTTCTTGCCGCCTGATGGAACGCGAGCGCCCGCGCGACCGCCGCATCCCGCCGCCGACCACACTGGTCATGTCAATTTTTACTTAGTTTATAAAGTTATTTTATAAAAACCAGAAACTCCTAAAAATATGCTAACCTACCCTAACTATTCAGCTGATATACAATCAGTAGATTTTCTAATGGTTTTCTATAAGAAGTGGACAAACAAGGCAGCAATTGACTAGTAAAGCCGAAGTACTCTAAAAGACTTTTAGTGGATCACACTTTTTATACATTACAAACACATTCTTGACAAGGGGCTTCTATGAGCTCCTCAGCGTAGCAGACCAGAGAATTTCGGTAATAATTCTGGAATAATCCTGATTAAATAATATTTCATAATTATAGCATGGTCTACAATTGATCCATAGAATAAAAAGAAATGAAATAGACTAGTTACCAAGGTCGGCCGGCGGGAACGCCAGGATGTCGGGGTACGGCACGGGTGCCGGCGGAGCGTCCCACAGCGGCCCGTAAGGAGACACCTCGCTACCCTGGATGAAAGAATAGAAGATAAACATTAATACAGATAGTTCTATTTTCTTTTGTGAGGGGAAAAATAGTAAAATGACCTTTCCCGTCCAGGGTCGAGCGCGAGGTAGAGTCAGTCTCTTAATGACTAAAAACCTGCCCCATTCCTTCTTCTGATTTAGGCCGAGGCAGCGGTGACCTTTGGCGCTTGACCGGAACCCCAGCTGAACATCAGACTTATAGGGCCCGGTCTGTTTCTTTTATAAGTAATAAGTCGGCCAACGAGCAGTCGGATTACCCGATGATAAGCAATCAGCGCTGCCCCTGGACACTCGCAACGGAGGAGTTACGAGTGCGTTGCCGACCTTTTAGGGATTAGGATTTTGGAGATTTAAGGATTAGGGAGGGATCGGCAAAGGGGAAAGATTGGGCCTCTGGTAACCTCACTCACACGGCGAAACACAACGCTGTGGTTGTTTCACGCTGGTTTTCTGTGAGGCCGTGGTTTCACTCCGGTCGAGCCGACCCATTCGTGTCGAAGCATGGCTCTTCCACACTTAAATGGCTCTCCCGTCTGTGGTGGCCTATTGGCTTTTTGAGTCGCGCGCGGAGCGCCAGTACGCTCGGGTAGTTACATGAACTCTGTCCTAAATCTTGCCAGGTAGGTTGCCATTTGGTTAACGAGGCCCCACGCAACAGGAGTTGAATGGCTAGTCTAAGACCTTTTTTTGTGACGGGAAAATCATGAAATGTCTTCTCTCGCTTAGGTTGAGGCGCGAGTCAGTGTCAGACTGTAGTGACTAAGCCCCCGTTTCTTCTCCTGCTTTAGGCCGAGGCCGCGGTACCTTGTTGCGCTAGCTTACCTAGTCTTAGACCTTAAGAGTCCGACACTACCTTCCAATCGTGTAGGCAAACTTAGTGTAGGGCTCCTTCCAGCTAGGTGGAATGACGACGGTGGTATCCATAAAGTGACGTTGTCGGTGGTTGCATGAGAAAAACCGAAATTCGAGTTACACTGTTCTCACATAATTGAACCAACTGTTTGTATGAGGAATCTGCATGTGAAACTGATTTAAAAAGAGTAACCATGGAGTTTCTTGCTTGTTCTTCTTCATCGGAATCTACACTTTGGAACGAGCAAATAGCTTCACTAAGAGGACTGACCGACAAACTGACACTATATCTTCAATATTTTTGTTTGACGTTTAAAAGTACCTGTAAGGGTCTAATTAAAATAAATGATTCTAAACTATTTATTTTTGTATTATTTTGAATGTTAAAGTTCAGCCACCAAGTGTTAAAGTTTACCTGGGTAAGCGATAATTTGGCAATGAACAGCCCAAAACTAGGGAGACTATCGTGATCTTTTTACAGAGGCATAATTATTTTCAATTTCTTTTACAAAAACTTAATGAAAAATTATTAAAAATCAACATACTGCTGAGCTGCTCCAGACGTGCGGCGTCTCGCTGCCGTATGACATCAGCGGGAAATGAATCTTGATACCTTTCCACAGACTCTTGGACAAAATCAACACCACCACCAGTGCCCAAAGGGTACTAGGGATCACTCCAGGACCTTCAAAGACCGACCACAAGCCACGAATCACCAAAACGAACTAAATCAAATTATATCTTTACGCTCAGAGCTTGCAATTTTATTAACATTACTTGCTTTGCAAATATACACCCAAAATTAAATGTTGTAAAGATGAATTTGCAAAATCGAGCTCTCAATTCACCCCTTACCATAGTTGGAACAGTTTTCTCGATTCTGATTGGTTGGGTGAAGGGAGAGATGAGGGTGGCGAGCCCTGATTGGTCGCAGCAGGCGCAAGAGGCGGTCTGTATCGACCACTGATTTCTGAAATTGCTGTAACACTACGTGAAAGCATTGAAAAATACATTGCTTGACATTGTGCAGTATGAGCTAAATGTAAAAATTGATGCTTTTAACGGCAGTCGTTTTTAAGTCGGTTTTGAGTAGTTTTATGTGCAGTAGGTTTTCAATTCGCAATCATTGTTAAACATCAACATTTTTAATAAAAATACTACTAGACCTCTATTAGGTAGAGGTAAAGAAAAACATTGTGAGGAAACCTGGACTTGTTTAGTAAATTTTTGTCAAACCGCCTTGATTAAGCGTGGCAATGAATGCTCAAACCTTCTTCATGTGAAAAGAGGTTTTTACTCAGCAGTCGCCACCTGTGGGCTGATAATGTTGATCTGAAAGAACTGAATCATTCCTAAACTGAATGTCATTAGGAATTATTATTATAGTCAGCACATCGCTAATATTTATTAATATAATAACCTAAGATAATTGTTTGTATTTAACATACTTCTACTAGGTAATCAAGAAAAGCGGTAATTAAAATCTTTACTGCTCACACACAGAAAAGCGCATTCTTTTTAGCTCTTCGTGTAAAAATTTCAAACCCATTTTTATGTTTTTTTTTATTCTTGGCCACAAGTTTTCAAAAAGGTCAACACATTTTTGAGAAGGGAAGGCATCAAAAATGTCTTCTATCGTCCTAGTACAAGAAGGAATGTCAGCCTCTTTCTAACCAAATTGAAAAACCATCCCGTTCGTTCTCCTGTTCAAGTTTGAAGCCGCGGTACAATTTGGCGCTTGACCCGTAACTCCTGAAGAAATCACTTATTTAGAGACTAACACCCGGTTTCTGAAACGCTTGTCAACACTAAAATTAACTAATCTCCTGCTAAATCTCAATTCATCTGATTGGTTGTTGTCAATCAGATGACTTGACAAGAGATTAAATTGATTTTCACATTGATCGGCCTTTCAGAAACCGGGGGTATGTATCTTCTAGGCAATCCTAGGATACCTACCTCATCATTAAAAAGCATTACTTGTAAGAAGAATTGTTCAAAAGTTTCTTTTAGAAACGTATGCAATAAGGATCAAAGACTTGTATAAAATCAAAAATGCACCTGCACCCAATAGTATTCGAGATTCGTATTGGCTAATCTGTTATTGATCATATCGCATTAGCTGATAGGCGTGACCCCGGCAGATGGCGGATTAGCAACGCATGCATTGTCCTGCTCTGACGAAATTGACGATATTTGTCAACTTTGACACAAAATTGGTGCAGATTGGGTAAAGCTTTTCATTCATATCTTTGAGGGTTGCATTGATGTGTTAATTTTTTTTCGTGTGTCTCGTTGATGGAGCGCAACTTAAATAGGTACTCATTTTCTGAAAGTTTTGTTAGTCCTTTTTTTATTTTGAGCTTACGGAGTCATGTAAGGTAAGTTGTTAGCCATGCTTGAGTTTGGTTGGAGAGACGCCATGACGTCTTTACCTGCCGTCTGATGCAGGTGCTTAATGGATAAGGAAGTTGCGCTAGGTACCTGTATCGGGTGCAACGGGAGGAAAAGCCCAGATTTTGTCATTGTGAGGACCACCCGGGGCACGGTGGAGCATACGGTGGCGGTGTGCCCTCAGGGAAGTGATCGGCGGCGGCGACCTCTCGAGTCTGAGCTCAGTCGGAGCCATGGTGCAAAGCGAAAAGAACTGGGAAGCCGTTTCCTCTTTCTGCTAAGTAGTGAAGAACTAACCTTTTCACGCCCCAGCCGATCCGACGATCTCCGGCCACCGTAAGCGCGGTTTGAGGGCTACGAGCAAAGGTAGCTCGCCGCATGACCAGAATCAAATCTGAGCGTATGGCACGCGCACGCCTCGAAGGACCACTAGACCACCACAGACTGGGCCCGGAGTTACGGGGCAAACGTAATAAGGCGGCGGCCTCGGCCTGGAGCAGGAGAAGGAACAGGGTAGTTTTTAGTCGGACATTCCTCTTTGCCTCATCCTACATGCTGATGATCATTTTCATCAATGAAATTGTGTTAATGTAAGGTAATAGGCTTTTTTGAGGCTTGAGGCGTCAAAAGCTGCTGCTAATTCAGCCGCAGATTGAGTTCCATCAGATTCCACAATCGCCTTGAATTTGTTATTGTCGACCAAAGTTTCCGAACAGAGATAATTTTTCAAGTCATAATTTGGCCAAAAATAAACTGACTTGAGTAGGTACTGCAGATGTTTGCATCTCGTTCTTATTCCGTTTGCTACATTTTCAGGTAGCACACCCTTCATGAATTCTACCACTGCTACTTCGCTGTGCTACATAACGGATCTTCTTTCGTATATCCTAAGTGATTTTAAGACGCCCAAATTTAAGTCAGCTAAAATTTCGCCATTGTCCTTACCATATTAATAGGTTCTAATATTATATAGGTACTTTTTAAGTGCTGGAGAGCCATGCTTCGGCACGAATGGATCAGCTCGACCGGAAAGATACCACGGCCACACAGAAAACCGGCATGAAGTAACCACAGAGTACTTTTTGTATAATTCGCCGATTGAGCAAGGTTTTATGAGGCCCATCCTTTCCCGCCAAATCCCTAATCCCCAAAAGGTTGGCAACGCACTCGTAAATCCTCTAAATAAGTACACGAAAAAAAAATAAGTAATATCAATTACATAAAAAAACTGTCATCTTCGCACCCGTACGACACTTGGACGCATCGCTAATGATAAATATACTTAGTTTGATGTCATCAACCCGAACCTAATAGGTACCTACAAACTTACACTAGCTTCTAACATAGTTCTACTCGCAAAAACTTAAAATACAAATCCTTCAACACGTAACAAGAGTGTCCAAAATAAATCCGTGTCAAATTATGAGATTTAGAAAAACATGTCACCGAATTACACGCTTCAATTACAAAGGGTAGGGCTGTTATTAAAGTCAGGGGCGTTAGAGCGGCCGCACGTGGCGTCGGGGGACAAAATATGTTTTGATATGATAACTAATGCTGCGCATTGTGAACTAATTGTTTGGGGTAGCGGCGTAACTAGGCGGTGATGCAAGTGCATCGTCACCTTAGCGGTTTTTCGATCAAGATTGGGTAGTAAGTGTTTTGAAATTAATAGGATCGGTAGATGATGTGATTTTAATGCAAGCCATAGATTTTTTTATGTTTGTGTAAGTACTTAGTATAATTATTTACTTACCTAAATATACCTCTATTAAAATTTGGAGTAGGTATTCATAAATGTTTTATTAGGTACCTATACTTACGATAAATGTCATAAATATCATTATATGTAGGTACTAGCGACCCGCCCCAGCTTCGCACAGATACAATGTTGATATCTACTAAATTTCTCAAATATTTAATGGATTTTGTTATACATTATAAACCTTCCTCTTAAAGACACGCAAAATCAGTAGTTTTAAAGGTTTTTCGACTTAGTTTCATACTATGTAAGTATGTAGTGATGACCAGATTATTTAATTTATTTTCTGCTCGCTTTTGCCCGCGATTCGTTCGCTTGAAATAGTGTCTTCCTGCAGATTTTGGTATAAAAACTATCCTATGTCCTTTCTCGAGTTCCAAACTATGTCCGTACCAAATTTTACAGAAATCGGTTCAGTAGTTTAGGCGTGAAGAAAAGACAGACAGAGTTACTTTCGCATTTATAATATTAGTTTGGATATATTTCTATCTTCTGATCTTTTTGCTGTCGCACCTACTTACCATTACCTGTCTCTAATCACCCACTGGTAAAAAAAATCTTTGTAAAATATCTGGGAACACAAATACGATTGCAAATGCCTAGTGGTGTTTTATTTCCTCACTTAAAATATTTGATGGTATATCGCAGGCTAAATACCCAACACAACTCCCTAAGGTCGATTGGTTCCGCTACCCACTGCAGTGCAATGTGAATCTACCTATATTATCGTGGTCTAGGCACCACCACCACGTTTTCTCTACTCAGATTATTTTTTTACACTGCCAAAGCTTTTTATATTCAAGTTTGGCATTAAAAAGTCAAAATAGTCCATGTATGTACTCTTTCAATACGCACACGAGCGTACAATCGCCTTTTCTACGCAAATGCACTAATATGTTTTTAATAAATCGGAACCGAAGATAATGTGTCGTTTGGACACACTCGCACAAAGCGAGGATGACGCGGGGCGATTATAGAGGGTGATCCGAAATGGGGGTGATCTTTTAATATTTGCGAGCGAGTTATAATTGAAAATATATTGTTTTGTTTTGTATTAGTTTCAATATTAATATTTAGTAATCTAGTAAAAGTAGAAAGTGTAATAAATGAAGTATAAATATCATTGAAGTTGCAAACCAATAGGAATGATCAAAACCATTTAAATTTAATACTTTTTGACAGATTTCATCCAAAATGTCGTTTACGTGTAAGCCGAATAATGTAAGCCCTGATCCCAGCGGTAAAACCTCTCTTTGAGGAGTAGCTGGAGAGACGCTATGGCGTCCACACCTTTCGCTTGTTGGACACGGAAGCTTCGATAGGTACCGGTTTCAGATCCGGCGGGAGTAAACACCCGTCCTGAACTCCTGGCCGTCGTGTCTGTCGTATCGTTGGTGTCTGTCATATAGGTCGTGTCAGTCGCGTAAATCGTATCATACCTGTCGTGTCGTATCGGTCGTGTCAATCGTGTAGGATGTATCATGCTTGTCGTGTCGTGACAATCGTGTCGGTCGTAAATGTCGTATGGGTCCTATGGGTCTTATCAGTCGTGTAGGTCGTATCGGTCGTCTTAGACGTGTCGTATCGGTCGTGTATGTCGTATGGGTCGTATCGGTCGTCTTAGTAGTGTCGTATCGGTCGTGTAGGACTTATCATGCCTGTCGGTCATATCGTACCTATAGGTCGGACTTCAGTATTTCGGTGTTTTCATGTGAAAGACAGAAAAGTTCTTAAGTTAAAATAAATAAAAACAAATTATATCAAAACCATCATTTAATATACTTTTTTTATTATAATTAACTAATTATATTACAGTTTTCTATGATTATCTAAGGGCGTGAGTCGCGCGGCAGCTCGGACCCCGCGTCATTCGATCGTCACGAGGTTTCCTTCACTTTTCCATTCTCCGTCGCTTTGGTCGTGATGCGTTCCATAACCTCGTGGTTGTATGTTGAATGTAGCATTAAACCAAGGACTCCGGCTCTGGGAAGAAAAATAAAAGGTTAATAAGTTATTTGGCGTGAAACAACCACAGCTTTGTGTTTTGAGGTGAGGTTACCGGAGGCCCAATCGCTCCCCCTCCCTCCATCCCTTCCCAATCCATAAATATCCAAAACCTTTATCCCTAAACGGCCGGCAACGCACTTTTGTGTTGCGGGCGTCAATGGGTGGCGCTGATTGCTTACTATCAGGTAATCCGTTTGCTTAAAGTTAAGTGTGGGAGAGCCATGCTTCGTCACGAAGTGGTCGGCTCGACCGGAGCGATACCACGGCCTCACAGAGAACCGACGTGAAACCACACAGTGTTGTGTTTCGACGTTTGAGTGAGGTTACCGGAGGCGCAATCCTTCCCCAATCCCTAAATCTCCAAATCTCTAATCCCCAAAAGCTCGGCAACGTACTCGTAACTCCTGGTGTCTATGGGTGGCGCTGATTGCTTACCATCAGGTAATCCGCATGATCCTTTGCCGACCTATTACATAAAAAAAGTGTCACAATAGTTCTTGTTCAAAAAAAAAACAGATCATGATCATGACTTAGTATGTCAGCACCAAATTTCATCATTATTTTTATCAGGAACAAGTACAAATCACTTTATAGCGTACTATTAAAACTCAACAAAACTTCTTCATCATACCTAGAAGCCATGGCCAGCCTGATACTCCTCTCCTGTTCCACCAGCTCATCCAACTTGAGCCACTGCCGTACCCTCTCCATATCAATCTCAGCGCGCCGCAATTTCTCCCACTGGTAGTGTTTCAAGCATGACTTCTTAGGGGCTCGGCAGAACTCTCCCGTCGGCTTAAACACATTGCGGACCAAAGGACAGCCGCAAACGTCGTGATCACCGACTTTTGGATCTTTGAAGTGTTCTGGACACATTACCTGGCAAATGTAATAGAAATTAAGAAATATGAAGTTATTTAATATCATACAATCTTGGTAGGAATTGCAAATAAATGTTAGTTTCGGAAAAGTTATGAAATAGTGACCGAATCGTAAAAATATTAACATTATTTTGGTTTAATGTAAATAAATAAACAATAAGACTTTTTTCTACACCATCTTTACAAATTACACAGAAAAAATATCAAACATCACAAGGTTGTCTAAGACTATACAAGGAGTAATTAAAAGGAAGCTAATCAATGGTGACAGGCTAGTTCAGTTTGCATTTCTTTGTCAATTAAAAAAACGGTAGAATTTTCAATCACATAACACCCAGACTTCTAATCCCCTACCCCTATAACCCTAACCGCTAAAATATCAGAAACGGCAACCCTCTCCGATATTACGAATGTCCATAATACGGTATTTTTCAAGTAGTCAAATTCAATACTTTTATCCAAATGTCAAAAACGATACTTTTCTATGAAAGTTGTATTAAAAACTGAGGTATGACGTCATAGTAGTTTTGCGTCAAATCGCTTACTTATTTCTTAATAATTTGCTATAAAATATCTAAAACTTATTGTATCGATCGATCGATGAATAAAAGTATAGTTATTTTTCAATGTTTTATTGTATTGAAACGTCGAATTAATTTATTTTTGACCTAGGAAACTACCCAATTGGCGCCAATAGACCATAAACAAATGATGGATCAGGCGATTCGCCTGCCAAATTTTGCGACAAAAAAAAAACATAACACGACTTATTAACACTCAATGAACGGACCATAAGAGGTCCCGTTCCTCTGAGTAAAAAAAAAACACTTACCCTCAACCTCTTACAGTAAGTAGCGTTAATAGGGTTGTAGTAATCACAGAACATGCTCTGGCCGTCGATACGCGTGCGATGTCTGCTGCCAAACGAGGCTTGGGCCTCGTACTTAACGAAGCATTTCTCCATATGTTTTACCGCAGTCCGAGAGTGGATCTCGTGACCGCACGTTATGCAGTACATTGATGTTTCGTCGTCTGCATCCTGGAGGCAAAGGGAATATTATATAAAATTATTATTAATAATAATTTTTCTGTTTGCCCGGAGGTTAAGGCGCCCCGTTTCTTACTCTAAAGGGTCCGAAACCTGGCAAGTACCAATGTGACTTTTCCGAATAACCTATTACTAGTACTGTCTAAAATTAGGAGTATTTAGACACCAGTGACAGATGGTTAAGGAAATCATCGTGGGAAACACTGGCTTTATAATTTTTCATAGTAAATTTTAAATCACCAATAGGCACGCAGTTAGCAACCTAAACGTGGTCATTAATGCTCAAAGCTTCTTCGTGTGAAAAGGAAAGTTTACTCAGTAGCAGGTACATTAATGTCCAAGGTCTTAGAGACTTTGTTGGATTGAAAATCAGCAAATGATTTTCTTCTTCTCTCTCAACTACTGCCTTGTAGCAACCGCAGTACATGGTGGCTAGGGCCATGGCAACCATAGCAGGCGTCGCGTCAGAAATCTCAAGCTTTTAGGAGAGGATTTTCAATGATTTTTCTTATAGTTATAATCCAAAATATACAGCTAATTAATTTTTCCTAGAATAAAACATGAACAGGCCTTATAAATCCACAATTCTATGTACCTTATCATCAGTATGAACAATGGTAGCATTCTTCGCTCGGGCCACGATCGCATCGAGGTCTGAGTGTTGCGTGTCCAACGCTCGTAAGGCAGCCTGCGCACGCGCAATGCCCCCTCGAACTACTTCTAACGCCTTGCGGTTCTTCTGCTCGGCGACGCAGGTTGAAAGGGACCATTCTTGAATACGTTGTGGAAGCACCTGTAAGTAAAAATACAATAAATACACATATGTATATAACAAATAGATGATAAATATATTTAGATATAAAAGAAAAATATATATTTATATTTGTGCTCCATGGTGGCCTTGGGTTAAAGTTAAAGTGCCCGCTTCTCATACCGCAGGAGGGAGGGTCGTTCGCGGGATGATCTCTGGCCACCGTAAGCGCGGGTCTGTAGATGGCGAGTAAGGGTTCCTCACGCGCCTCATTGAGCCAATGGCCCACCACAGACGGGGACCTATAGGGCTGATGGTCAGCCGTGGTTGCGGGGTAAGCGCAATGAGGTACCGCGACCTCGGCACAGAGCAGGAGAAGGAACAGGGGGGTTTTTAGTCAGTAAGAGTCTGACACTCCCTCCTGCCCGGCCCTGGGCGGGAGAAGTCATTTGATGATTTTCCCCTCACAAAAAAAAAAAACCATGAGAGAGAATGGTATATATTAGTCAAACCTTAATCGTGTGTGAAGAAGCTTTGGCTCAGAACTTATAAGCTAAAAATGATGATGAAATATAATACTCTGACTAGGACAAATGGGAGAAAATGTATAGTTTATTATTTTACCTGATAAATCCTAGCAGTGGCGAGCCTCATACCGCACTGGCCGGAACAGTACTTGGAACCAAACTGCGCAGGCCGCGTGCACTGCGGCCCGTAGCACTGCCGGGCCTCCGCCGTTTGCAAGTGAGCGAGCGACTCCTCTGGCTCATGTTGCTCTCTTTCGTGGTGTTTCTTCTTTATTCTGTTGCTACTGCTAGAAGAATATAGTTTGGTTGTATTATAAGCGAACAGTTAAATATTTTTGATGATGCTAATAATTTATATTTTTGACTGCACAGCTGGTGTGGTAGCTGGGCAACTGAATTCCGAGCAACATGTCGCGGGTCCGATTCCCGCACGGAACAATTCTTTGTGTGATCCACAAATTGTTGTTCCGGGTCTGGGTGTGATGTGTATGTGAAATTGTATATTTGTAACCGCACCCACGACACAGCGAAAATCATAATGCGGGGCAATGTTTTAAAAAAAAACAGATAGTAATAGTTTGAATAGCGCCGCGACGTACACGCTGCTCATGAATGAGAGTCTTGTTCTGACTCGAAACTAGTATTTATCTTTTCTCACTTAATCCTCGTGAGAAATACAAATAAACAACTTTAAAATTATTTGAAAACAAATAATATCTTCCGATTTATTTCGTTGCGGAATCCAGGAAAGTCATTCGTGTCCTTGGGACGCGTCGGACTTGTGTAATGTTTCACCTTCACCACTCTGCATTCTGGCTTATAGAAATTGCACAAATTTTCGGACGGCACTTGTCCCATTAAGCAAATACTAAAATTGTCTAAGAATTTTATCAAATACAAGCCAGCTATTTAGTAGTTACTAAGTTAAAGAAAATCAAAACCAATATTATAAATGCGAAAGTAACTCTCTTCTTCTGTCTGTCTGTCTTATCTTTACGCCTAAACTAATGAACCGATTTCTGTGAAATTTGTTACAGACATAGATTGGAACTCGAGAAAGGACATAGGATAGTTTTTAAACCAAATATCTGCAGGAAGTCACTATTCCATGCGAACGGAGTCGCGGGCAAAAGCTAGTACAATATAAACATAGAATACATACCTGGATTGCCTCGAAGCCTTTTTACTCTTGATACACATACGCATTTTGCACTTCAACTTCACTTTATTACTGCTTCCATACTTGTACATATCCTCACAGACTTCGCAACTGAAACAAATAATTTTTAAGTCCCAGAACAAAAATATTTTAATTCTTAATAATAATATTATATGTGATAATTAAATATTTATCTTTAATCAGAGAGTACTTAAGGATCAAAATTCAATGCATAGGTTTGTTATGATTATGCATGAAGTAACAATGCATGTTTTAGGACAGAATATTATAATATTATTGGAACCTGGAACTGTATATATTCAATTGCGGCTTCTTTTGGTTAGATAGGAAATGGGAGTTTAGTAGTTAGCATTTTTTTTATGTGATAGGTTGGCAAATGAGCAAATGGATTACCTTATGGTAAGCAATCAGCGTCGCCCATAAACACCCGCAAGGACGGAGGAGTTACGATTGCGTTGCCGACCTTTTGGGGATTAGGGATTTGGAATTATGGGAAAGGGTACGGATTGGGGTAGGGAAAGGATTGGGCCTCCGGTCACACGGCGAAACACAACTCTTTGGTTATTTCACGCCGGTTTTCTGTGAGGCCATGGTATCACTCTGGTCGAGCCGACCCATTCGTGCCGAAGCATGGCTCTCCCACACATTTAGCCAGTAGTACACTGCATTTATTTTTGTTCAATGTGTAAACATGAAACTAAGGGGTTAAATTTTCGTGTTCAAATAGGATGTTACCAGAAAATAACAAGATCCGTTAGTTTATCAATTTACTAGGAAGTTTATAAACTTTCGTAAGATTCTAAACGGGAAATAAATTGTAATATTTTACGTCCACATTTTCGTAAATTTATCAATTTCCGACGTTATACGGTAAATTTATAAACTAACGAATGTATATTCGTAAAATTTTATATGGTTCGACCAATCACAGAAACTCTTTTAAATATACGATCTTTGAAACACGTAAAATAACACACTGCTCTCTGATTGGTCAATGTTCATAGTGGCAATGCTTGTGTCCATAGACTAGAATAATCAGACTTGACAAACTATAAATTAGAAGCAACAATGCCTGGTTCCTCTCTGGCACGGATGTAGTGAGTTGAGTTTTCTATTATCAGTTTCAATAGCAAACCGGTTTGTTAATGTTCCGTGGCCAGCAATGGCGGCCGCGAGGAAGGAGAAGTGACACGTGACAGCCAACCAATCAGATCGCGCGTAGCGTTTGGTTACTGCTTACTTATTATTTTACGAGTGAGTTCAGTAAGTTTATCAATTTACGATAATGTGGACCTAATATATTACAATTTATCTCCCGTTTAGAATCTTACGAAAGTTTATAAACTTCCTAGTAAAATTATAAACTTACGGATCTTGTTATTTTCCAGTGACATGGACATTGTAAAATACCACTAGCTATGTTAACTGCCAGCAAGTAATGAAACTGTAATGTTTATTCAACAGAATCTTATTGGTAAACTTGGTCCAACTAAACATGTTAGCTATATTGAATACTTACATCCTGGTAGACATAAGAAAAGGACATAAGGATGGATGCATCTAAGTATTTAAATTTTTCATAATTACTATTATTTGAGTGTATGTGGAATAATCTGTTGATGTTGTTTTCCATGTAATAGATCAATTCATTGTTTTCTAAGAAGAAAATTGAAAAAAATAAGTGTCTAATAATTTTTCACTAAGAGTAACTAATTAGATTTTTAGTTTTCATTCCTTGTCATTATTCCAATTAAACCAGCGGACAATAAAGTAATTACTATTCATGCTTTGACTTATATATGACTGGTCTGTATAATGATACTCACTGTCCACAATCGTTAATCTGCAGACATCCTGGGCAGTCTCCACAACCATCCTTATTGCTCTGTCTCTTTGAGGACTTGTTCTCTGAATGGTCTTTCTCTTTTCTCTTCTTCTTTCTATCTTCTCGAGGCGCTGAATTAAAAAATAATTGTAAATAAATTAAGAAATTAAAACACTAATATAGGCTGGAACTGTGTGGTGGATAAAAAAACCTGAGTGAGACAACCGCAGCATTGTGTTTTGCCATATGAATGAGGTTACCTTCCCCTAAATCTCGAAACCTTTTAGGTATGGCAACACACGTCATAGATTGATTACCAAATGACAAATAACCCATAAAAAAATTGTTTGTTGTTTCTTTCTGACAATTTACCTTATTAACAGACTATGTTTTAAAATCTGAGTTTAACTGTAATGTATCATAGCTGATACATATTGTGTTAAACAAATGGACTAGACTAACTTATTAAGTGTTTCTTATTTTTAATTTAAAAAATTGTATGACAAATATTGGACAAATACTCCTACTAACTTACCAACTTCTCCATCATTCTCCCTCTTCTGTGGTCTAAATCTAGTCTTGAGTGTTGGATCTTCTTCTCTACAGCGATCACAGAAATAATTCTTGATGTACTTAGCTTCTCTCTCTGATATATTGATACAATCTCCATGGTACCACTCTTCACATGCATCACAAGCTCTAAAATCAGTCAAATAATGATGAAGTTGTGATATTTAGTAATAAACAATAAGGTTGAGACTAAAAATCCATTTTTAAAGAGAGGAACTTAAAAATTGGTCATGTTTATACACATTATGAGTACCTATTTAGTTTGTTTTTGTCCTGGTTGGTCATTTTTTTTGAAAAAAAACTATTTGCAAAAGTCCAATTGGAATTACTTGTGACGACTGTTGATAAAACTACTATATTTAAGGAATATCAAAATATAAGCAACCAAAATCGGTTTTACAACTCACATCATAAATCTGGAACTATCTGATGATCGACATATGCAATACTGTTGTCCGGCTTGGTTTAACAACGTCGTAATCTTAGATTGCCGCTCCGGTAGGTTAAATTGCTTCGCTATTTCTGCTTTCTGCAAAAAAATAACTTTCTGAGCTACACTGCTACGAACGACTTTATGCATTTTTACAAGCTTTGGTAGATAAAACTTACGCTTTGTTTATACTTCTTGTCACCCATCTTGTCAGTATTATTTTTTAATCCGATTTAATTAAAGTTTCTGCTATTTATTGCGATCTTTTGCTGGTAACAACAAAACCTCAAGCAATTTCGTCCATTTTGATCATAGACAACTGACATCAGTGACAACTTCACACTGACAACGACTTGTACCACAGATAACGGAATCAGTACAGACAAATTACTTACTGAGAACCCATAAACAAAAACTATTCACATTAATTGCGTTTTATTATTTTAGAATTTAATTATACACTATCTGAAAATTAAAGGAAGCATATAAATTATAAAAACAATTAAATAGCAGACAAAATGGAAGATTAAGAGGCATCTAACAAAACAAAATTGCCAAACTGTCACCTGTTGCCATAGCAACAAGATTTGTTTATTCAATAATTTGAGGTTATAAAGTTCACAATATTCTTACAAGATTACCAAGAATTAAATAATCCATTTTATTCTGAAAGCATGGAGGAATACGATGGTTTAGATACTCCCCAAGTAATAACACATATTGAACATAATATTAACCATTCCATATTTGATTGTAAATGGATTCCTTGTTCAGCAAAGTTTGTTGTTATCGGTTCTTTACCGAAAGGAACTGGTACATTAGAAGTCTATGAAATTACATCGGGTGAAATCCGGAAGATAAAGGAGATAGAGAGGCCAAACTCTTTTAAATGTGGAACGTTTGGGGCAAGCAGTGATATCGAAAGAAGATTAGCAACTGGTGATTTCAAAGGCACTTTAGAAATATGGTACTGCTACGGCTATTTATAATAATTGTATTTATGCCTGTTATTGCTGCCTATGCATCTTTAAAGCCTTTGTTTGTATTACAGGGATTTAGAGAAATGTTGCCAAATGTATATTACAAAAGAACATACAGATATCATAAATTCTATAGACGGAATGGGTGGTAATGTCAATAACTGTGGTGCCCCTGAAATCGTCACTGGCAGTCGTGATGGTAACTATTGACTCATCAACACCATACACCCAACACATGTTTAAACTACACATATCTGGATTAAACTTTTTATTTGTGGAAGAACCACAACTTAGTAATATTTTTTTACTGATTTTTATACTGACACAAGCTTACAGATTACCTGTTTGAAACAACACTTACTAATTGACTGAAATTACCTAAGCCAATCCCGAATCAGAAAATACACCAAATCCAAAAAGGCCGGCTTAATGTTTGTTACTCCTTTAGACCAGCCAGTGCCCTTTCGAGGCGCCGATTTTTCACCTTCAGGTTATCCATCTGTTTATAATTTCAGGTACAGTAAAAGTATGGGACCCCCGCCAAAGAGGGAAACCTGTAGCAAACATGCAACCAGTTAAAGGAGAAACAAAGAGAGACTGCTGGGCAGTCTCCTTTGGCAACTCCTTCAATGATGCTGAGAGGATTGTGGTTGCTGGTTATGACAATGGAGACCTTAAGATGTTTGATTTAAGAACCATGTCACTTCGCTGGGAATGTAATTTGAAAAATGGGGTACTTATATTTTATTTATATAACATAATGCTTTGAGAAGGATTTTATTATTTCTTCTTGAAATGCGAATCTTGAAAATTGTTTACAGGTATGCTCTACTGAATTTGATCGCAAAGATATTCCAATGAATAAACTGGTGGCAACTACTTTGGAGGGAAAATTCCATGTTTTTGATGTAAGAACACAAAATCCTACCAAAGGTTTTGCTCAGGTAATTCTTTACTATCCAAACTGTCTGTTATATACGAAAAAATATTTAAATATTGTCTAACCATATTTAAAAATTACAATGTCACTTTATTTTAGGTGTTAAATAATGATGCAAAAAGTGGTACGATATGGGTGGCGCGGCACGTGCCTCAGAATCGAGATATATTTGTCACCTGTGCTGGCAATGGTCAAGTGTCCTTGTGGAAATAGTAAGTGAATTCTTAATCTTTCAGTAATATACCTTAAAGCGCCAGAGAAATCTAGTATAGGTTGAGGGTACAAGCGTAAAGTAGTTCCCAGAGAAGGAACTGGTTGGTTTTTAGTCAGACGCTCTCTTTCCTCCACCAAAGCATTGCATCATAGTATTAAAACATTAAGATTTTTCCTGCACTTTACTTAGACAGAGTACCTGCACCCTGCACTTTACTGAGACTGATAAGCTAAGTTCAAGTAAACTTTAAACTAAGCATATTATTATTTAATTTTAACTACTTTTTGTACCTTTATAATTTCCTTTCACTATACAACGAGACGAATTTAATTTTAAGAAGATGCTTTAATTTATTTCATATTAAGTTGTTCCTTTTAAATTTTTTGTTTAAGTTTGATTATTGATTTTTTTGATTATTTTTAATATTTTTTTTAAGTTTCTACTTCTGTCCACAACCTGACCGACCTTTAACTAAAGTTTTTAGATAACCGCAACTCGGGACCTCAAGATACAGGCCTCGCCTAGTTTGGGGACCGCCCATTGACATAGGAAATATAAGGACTTGAAATACCTACGAAACAAAGGTGCATACCTACAATCCAAAATTTCGCGTAAGATGGCTGCCGTTGCTAGGGTTGTGCCGACTACGTATTTAACGAGTATCGATACAATTTGAGTATAAGTTCTACGTAGGTATAGCTTTAGGGATTAGCCAGCTGATTAACGGTATATTTTTATGGGAAATCATCTAATGTCATCTCCGGCACTTTTCGTGACAGACCGTTACTGACTAAAATCAACTCCTGTTCCTACTTTGCCGTCGGCCTAGCTAGAGCCCGGAACCCGGGGTTACCTAGGTCTCTTGATTGGCTAATGATTTTCTCAAGTCGAATTTGTATCCATACAATTGTACGGAAAGCGTCTTTAAAAAAAAAATAAAAAAACATACAATCGAATTGAGAAACTCCTCCTTTTTTTGAAGTCAGTTAAAAAATAGGACTGTGTTTATGAACAGCGTTTAATGGAATGGTAAAATAGAAAAAGATAGTTTTTGTTAAATGTTTATCCGCCGAAATATGGGGCCCCTTAAATGCGTATGTGCAACACCTGTCGGAATTTGTGATGTGCTCGCGCACAATTTCGGCTCGTCTGATTAAGCGATGATATCTTCGAAACTACATTAGCATAAAATAGATAAGTAGTGAAGTCAATCTTACTGTATGTATCTCACTTTTTATTATTAAGCTTAGTGGTCGCACTGGGATCGCCGCCAACGCTGCTCTGTCAATCGGGCCCGGATAATTATAAAACATGACAATTTGAACTTCTACATATGTAACTAAAACCAATACCAAAATACTGACGTCTTACTTTAGCCTTACACAAAATAGATTATTTAGGATAATATATTATGTTGAATTTTAAATGGGAGATTATATCGATACTTTTGTGGAATGGTACGTAACTATGCCATATTGACATATTATTGTAAACAACAATTTTTTACTTAAACTGTCTCACAGACAAAAATAGAAGTAAATATATATACTTTGGCAATAGATTAAAGTATCCGTAACATTTTTTCTATCTATGTGGATTATTTTAAGTAATATTTGATGAAAACTGTTTACTAACCTATGCAAAGACAATTTAGGTTGATTTTCGTTCTTTTTTGCACCACACTGCACAATACAACACACAGGCATATTGTATTTTTGTTTCACTATATATCTTTGCAGTTTAAAACAATGGTTCTTTGTAATTTACTGGAAAACCGCAATAATTGAAAACATAAACAACCGTTTGACAGCACAACTACCATGAAACTCAGGTACTCTGAGCGCTTAAGATGGCGGACATGGCACTTACCTACAACTTTGCTAATGTCAAAATGATTTGTTGCCATAATAAGCAACAACTTAAATATTGTTGTCCCTTTTGTCTAATACAATTATTGCCTAAGAAAGAGTGAGAAAAAACTATATTTCATAGTTTGTTTCATATTTAACCCATATTTGTATAAGCAGGTATACATCTATAATAACAGGGCGCCTCTATATATTTTCTATCTCAATGGGACCGCCGCTCTTAAAAGCAATGTCCGCTAACAACACTAAGTTACAACAAACAATTGTACCTAATTATAACTAAACTTTAAGGCAAACTTATGTAACTGTGGATAAATAAAATTTTATTATTATTTTTGGTGAGAAAACCCTTTTCTTAGCTTTATTAAAGCTAGTTTCATCCATATTTACGGGCCGGAGCCAAGTAAATACAGGGTGTGGTGAGTGACGTCAAACGTTTGTAGGTGTAATCATGTGGTCGGTGTGTTGTCTTCTATTTGCATGAACTTCCTGACGATTCTGCAGGTATTAAGGATGGCTGCTTTCTGGAGACTTATGTACAATGTTTCTCTCAAATCTAATAGTTTGATACTATGGAGAAGATGGTTAGGTATTACACCTGTGGTGGAAAGAACTATTGGGATTACATAAACTTTATTTTGTTTCCATATTCTACTTATTTCGTCTTTGAGTTCTGCATATTTAGTTATCTTTTCGGTAATTGTTTTCTGTAAATTATGGGTATTTGGTACTGCAATATCTATTAGGTAGGTTATTTTATTTATTTTGTCTTGTAGTGTTATGTCCGGTCTATTATAATGTATTGTCCTGTCGGTAAGTATGGCGCGATCGTAATAGAGTTTATGCGTAGTGTTTTCTAGTACAGTTTCTGGTGTGTATTTGTAATAAGGGATGTTTGTGTTTTGTATAAGTGTGTGTTTGAGTGCAAGCTTTTGGTGAATAATGTTTACTATCTGGTTGTGCCTGTGTGTGTAATCTGTTTGTGTGAGTGTTGCACAAGCTCCTGTTATATGTTGTATAGTTTCCGGCTGGTTGTGGCATTTGCGGCATTTATCATCGGTTACTGTGGGGTCTTTAATAATATATTTCCTGTAATTTTTGGTATTTATGATTTGGTCTTGAATTGCTATGATGAATCCCTCAGTTTCTGGGAACAAGTTTCCTATCTTTAGCCACTTATTTGAAGCATTGGTGTTCACGTGACCTTGCTCTAAGTCATGTGGGTGTCGGCCATGGAGGACTTTTCTTTTCCAGGCTTCTAGTTTCTCTTTTTGTGGCTCAGTTTCGCTACCGTTTTCTATACCTATCGGTTCGTTTAGGTTAAGTGGCGTGTAATTGTGATCGTTAGCAACTATGGCTTCATGGATGTGGCTCGTTTGAGATTTTATGTAGAAAAAAGATTTTAAATTGCAAATTTGTTTTTGCCATAGATGACGGATGTCTATTAGGCCTCTTCCTCCGTTTTGCCTTTTAATTGTGAGCCTCTCTACTGCCGATTTGGGGTGTAAGTTGTTATGTTTGGTCAGGATAGTGCGTATTGTGCGTTCTAGTTGTTCAGTATCCGTTTTTGTCCATTTTATTATACCGAATGAGTAGGTTAATACGGGAATAGCGTAGGTGTTGATGGCTTTAATCAGATGTTTGCCTGAGAGCTGGGACTTACAAATAGCGTTTAGTCGTCGTTTGAATTCAGCGGTGAGTGTATTTTTTATTTGAATGTGATCCAAGCCTTTTAATTGCGAATAGCCTAAATATTTATATAAGTCGGTTTGTTCCAATGCAGTAATAAAATGGCTACCATTTACTGCATAGTCACCAGGTCGTATTTTGCCCCTTACAATGTGTAGAGTCTTGCATTTGTCTAAGCCGAATTGCATATTGATGTCTTTACTGAAAGCTGCTGTAATATCTATTAGATTTTTCATATCTTTTTCAGATTTGGCGTAAAGTTTAATGTCGTCCATATATACTAAATGTGAAATTATTGTTTCTTTAGAACTATGTTTGAGGCAATACCCGGCCTGGCAATTTTGCAGCAAATGGGAAAGAGGGTTCAGGGCGAGGCAGAACCACAAGGGGCTTAGGGAGTCTCCTTGATAGATACCTTTCTTGATGCTAATCTGTCGCGTACTAACATTATTGTCAGTAGTGTGGATATGTAGCGTAGTTTTCCAATGAGGCATTATATTACGAAGAAAATCTATAATTCTTTTATTTATTCTATAAATCTCCAATATTTGAATCAACCAAGAATGTGGGACACTGTCAAAGGCTTTTTTATAGTCAATATATGTGCAATGCAGATTTCTATTTTTTGATATGGCTTGTTTGTGAATAGTAGAATCAATGATTAGTTGCTCTTTGCACCCCATGTGGCCTCGCCTACATCCCTTCTGTTCCTCTGCCATTATTTTGTGTCGTTCGATGTGGGAATTGATTTTTGTTGTAATAACTGATGTTAGTATTTTGTAGATTGTGGGTAAACAGGTGATAGGTCTGTACTGTGAGGGCTGTCGTGAGTGTTTAGTTTTAGGTAACATGTACGTTATTCCTGTTGCTATAAAATCCGGTATTCTTTGACTTCCTAGTACTATTTCAGTTAAGTTTTTTGCTATATATTTATGTAGGATAGTTAATTTTTTAAACCAAAAGTTATGTATTTTGTCTATTCCAGGTGACTTCCAATTATGTAGTCTAGCTGTTACGTTTGCAATGTCAGCTTCCGTTATTTCTTTGAACTCCATTTCGTCTATACCTCTCCACTTTGTTTGTTCTTCTGTTATCCAAGATGCGTTGCCATTGTGACTAACAGGTTCTTCCCATAATCCGGCCCAAAATGTTTCTAATTCTCCTCTGGATGGTACTGTGATTGGTTCATTTGTTGTGTTGGTGTATGTTGTATTTAGTTTTCTATAGAATACCTTTTCATTTGTGGTAAATATTGCGTTATCATTTCTACGCTGTTGTGCTTTTTTATATCTTTTAAGTCTATGTACTTTTAGTGCTAGTTTTTGTTTTAATGTGTCTAGAAATTCTTCAGGTTTAGTATTATTAGTTTCGTGTCTGGTGTGTATCTGCATATTTTTGAAAATAGTTTCTACTCTTTTGACTACTTTATTTGATCTATTGTTGTTAATATATTGTGTAAGTCTACCGCAATCAGCTCTTAGTTTCTCAATGTCTTTTTCTAATCTTTGTTGCCATGGTGGCTTAATGCTGGTTCTTGGTCTATTGGTTTCTGTGTCTCCTGTTATTTTAAAATTAAGTTCCTCAGAGATAACTACGGCTGTGCAGTATATAATAGTGTGTAAGTCTGTCAGTTGGCTGTCATTCGATACAAAATGGGCTATAATACTTTCATTAAACAAGTTTACTAAGCGGAAAAGGTTACGATTATACCTAAGCTTTGGTAACCTTGGTCGTGATGCGGGATCCATGCCTGAATATAATGTGAGTGTCATTTTAAATTTATCGTAAATTTGTTTTATGTGTTCTTCTGTGATTTGTGCTTGTTCTACAGTGATCAAGGTGTCAATATCATTTTCTAAAGTTAATATGATGTTTTCTGTTTGTGTGGATGAGTGTGTTGTTTGTGTATTGTTATATGGTTGAGATTGTATACCAAGAGGTTGAGTAGGAGCTAACGATTGTGTTTGGTAATTTATTGCTATGTTTTGTGGAGTTAAGGCTATGTTATTACTGTTTTCCGATTCTGCTTCTAATTGCTGCCGTGTTTCTTCTTTTAATTGGTCAATTATATCTTGGGACAATAGTTTATTTCTAATTATTGTTCTTCTTTGGTCTGAAATTCGCTGTTCGGATACGTTAACCTCTGGGTATTGTCGACAGAAGAGTTCATGCAAGAGTTTTCTATAAATGGTCATGTCAGTCTCTAGTTTTGTTATGTAGAAGTAAGTTCGCATGATGAATATATTAACTTCTTTGCTCCATCTCATGCGAACTCTAGGTTTTCCAGCCTTGGTGGACACGGGTAAAAAGGCATTAACCCCCCGCGCAACATCCATGGTTGGAGTAGGTGCAACGGTGTGTAAAACTGGTGACGACGGTGTGGATGGAGAGGATGTTCTGGATGGTGTATATGATATGGTACTGGGGCTGTACGGCTCCAGTGGTGTATTTGATCTATATGATTGTGTGTCACCGTCGTCATTAAGTTCGGCTGTAGTATCTTTGTCGGTGAGGGCCCGCCTGTTCAACTCCTCACCGCTGACGGTTCGCATGCTGAAACACCCAGCGTCAGCTCCAGGTGTGCCCCGGCGATCGCCCCCGGGCAGCGGCCCTATACGTTTTCTTCTCGAGCGAGTCTCCATTTTTAATGGGTTTCCAGAGCCACGTTAGCCACGCCAGTAATTTCGTTAATCGTGTGTCCGCCCCCCACGTGATCAGATGGTCGATCAGGACGTGTGGTTGTTTAGGGGGCTTATTATTATTATTATTATGTGTGTTCTTTTCCACTCACGGGACCACAGGGTCCCGGACTTTTGGAAGGCGTACGAGGGGCCGAAGCCAACTCGCAGAGGCCCTTTGAACAACTTTAATATAAGTGAGATGGGACATCAGCCGGCAATTATCCCTGTATGCACTATGAAAGTGCACCCAAGGACAATCCCCGGTTGATGCAGGACTATTGCGAAATGTGGTAAAAATTTATAGGGTTATGGGTATGGGTTGCTATGGACTGGTGAATATGATAACTATGGAAATACTATGGCCCCTGCCCCTGACCAATATTGATACATACGGATAAACAGGCAGGGGGTGACTGGCAAACTCAATTAATGGGCCCCCGGAAACGGCCGCTAGCATGTAGCGACAAGGGGGCAACATACGTTGAGCTGCTTGGGGAAGGAGAGGTATCCCACGGCTATCAGAGCAATCCCGGAAGTACGGTCAAGACCCCTACCAGCATCTTACTGAGATACATCCTTCCCCCGAGTCTCCTTCAACTCCTACTCTTGCGAATCTCCACTCAAGCCAGCCAATTAAGGCAAGAATGAGGTGGGAGTGCTTGTTCCTCATCAGTGTTCACTCCAGCTCGTCACGAGGACTAACCGGAGAGAGAAGAACAAGACACCTCCCGGGAGTCAGGTCCGTGGGGTCGCCACTGCCCAACAGCTCGCCACAAGCTGCCTTGCGGACTTATTATTATTATTATTGTATGTTCGTTTCCGTTCACGGGATCATAGGATCCCGGACCTTTGGAAGGCGTACGAGGGGCCGAAGCCAACTCGCAGAGGCCCTTTGAACAGTTTTAATCTAAATGTGATGGGACATCAGCCGGCAATTATCCCTGTTTGCACTATGAAAGTGCACCCAAGGATAATCCCCGGTTGATGCAAGACTATTGCGAATTGTGGTAATAAACGAAAGGGTTATGGATATGGGTTGCTATGGACTGGTGGATATGATAACTATGGAAATACTATGGCCCCTGCCCCTGACCAATATTGATACATACGGATAAACAGGCAGGGGGTGACTGGCAAACTCAATTAATGGGCCCCCGGAAACGGCCGCTAGCATGTAGCGACACGGAGGCAACATACGTTGAGCTGCTTGGGGAAGGAGAGGCATCCCACGGCTATCAGAGCAATCCCGGAAGTACGGTCAAGACCCCTACCAGCACCTTACTGAGATACATCCTTCCCCCGAGTCTCCTTCAACTCCTACTCTTGCGAATCTCCACTCAAGCCAGCCAATTAAGGCAAGAATGAGGTAGGAGGGCTTGTTCTTCATCAGTGTTCACTCCAGCTCGTCACGAGGACTAACCGGAGAGAGAAGAACAAGACACCTCCCGGGAGTCAGGTCCGTGGGGTCGCCACTGCCCAACAGCTCGCCACAAGCTGCCTTGCGGATTTATTATTATTATTATTATTACCTACAATCTACCTACCACTTGTCCAAGAAGAGTAGCCTGTTTGGCGCACTCTTTATTAATCTGCAAATTACATTAAAAAATTCCATTCTACTTTGCAGTGAATATCCTGAACACAGATACCATGTAGACCACCAAGGAGTATCCAGTGGTGTTCCAGGAAAGTTGAAACGTCTTCAGCGAATGGTGGTCAGCTCTCAACCTATAAATGCGTGGGAGTGGAACCGCGACCACCTAGGTTTAGCCGTAGCTACGGCTTACGATCAGTGCGTCAGAGTTCTTATAACTACCAAACTTAATTTGCAATAGTTTTAGATTTTATTGTTATTATCTAATATTTCTTTAAGTTGAGATAGGTCATAAAGAATTCTGCAGACTGTACTTATTTTTATTCTTGAACTATATACTTATGCTTTGTGTTCCAACAGCAATATATTTATTTTTTTATTTTCGTTATTGAAGTTTTTTTCTTTATTATATTGTAAACTACAATGTAACGTATGTATGTAAAAGTTAATGTTGTTTTCAAGTTATAACTATTACATTCCTTACTAAGCATTTTAAATTATTTTTTTAAACAAGCTTGCCACTTTTAACATGTATGTATGAGCGTGTTTGCTCCACAAACATTAAAGTAGCAATTAAGTGATTAATTGCTGGGAGTCAATTAATAAACAACAATTACTTTATCAATGTACATATTTTCATTCGTTTGATAACTTGTTAAAAGCCTAAAAGGGTTAATTAATTGTTAAAGTTTGTCAGAATTTTCCATTGAATCTAGTCTACAAGTTCTATGCATATGGGTTTTCGGCCAAAATCTACTTGTAGTTAAATAAAACAAAATATAAATTTTCTAACTAAAAGAGCGATTTATTGTTAGCCCTAGTGCTTAGGTACACATTATAAATAAAATTAAGGCTAGCATTCAGTTCTTATGACCACTAATGTTTTTCAAGTAAATTGATCGTCCGCGCCAAACTAAAGTCGTGTCGAGTTCATTGTACCGTCAAATTAAGCATGAAGTGTAGGTTTTTGAGTAATTGACTATATATTTAGATTTTCAAATTCCATCTGTACTCAGATTATTGATAGAAAGTGTATGGCCAGTCGATTACTTGCTAAACCTACACTTGCTCTTCAAACAATTAGTAATCACTCGATATATCAATATTTGCGTCCCACGACTTTAATATGCCGCGACGATTAGTCGACATAAAAGCGTGACTGACTACATTCTCCACATAACATCTTCACCCTAACGAAAATAATGCTAATTAATTCAAATTCTTAATCAAGAAACGCAACGTTATAATAACACAGACATTACCATCGCTACAAAGTTTATGTATGGTCCAATATTCCGTAGCATCCTTAATTATGCAACCACACTAATAAAATTAATTCAAAATCATCCTTTATTACATGGCTGATAACATTACTACGCTGATTTAAACGACTACATTATATCGACTCTTTAAATAAGCATTCTTGTTTACCAAAATCTTATAATAATATACTAATCAATGACGTGCAATCCACTTGCATTTTGTATGTAGTACACATGTTAGTCTGAACAGCATAGTATGTATTTCATCCTGTCTTGTTATTTATCACTTGAAGGCAATCATGTTATGTGTAACCCCTAACTAGTGAATTGTACAAAAACTAAATTTTCATACTCCGTAAGCTAATGTTCACTACCTCTATAAAACTTACATTATTTTTACACTCTCATGTATGATGGACTTATAATAATGATTTGCTTCTTATAAAGCGTATTCCTGTGTTTTCATATCTTGAGATCGCATTCGAGCAAGCGATTGCATGTTTTGCATTGAGACCTTTAGATGTTAATAACAATAGATTGCATTTTGGATTGTAACAACGTCCAATACACAATTTCTAGGAACTGATGTTTAGAGGTAAAACAAATGACGCACCAAATTGCCTGCATTGTGTCGTTGTATCTACTCGAAATACTCAAACGTTATTCAACAGAAGGATGTTCTCATCTTATAGTCAGCGATAGGTACATATTAAATGAAACTGCTATCGAGTCACATTCCAATATTTAGGGATTGTATATTTTCTCACAAAGCTATATGGTGCATCACTTGCCTAAGGCCTCAGTATTCGCAAAGTTGTGTAGTCAACTGCGAATTATTTAACCAATAAATAATCGGATCGCCAAATACAAAAACTAATCGTTTAGCAATCTTTGCACTTTCGTCGACACATATCTGCCTATGACTACACCAATATTCACAGCATGTAACATCAATCAACATCGCAGACATTGACCTCTAAATATTGAGACATAACAGCCATACAAACAAAGAATTATCCACTCAAATACAAATCCTCTCTAAATATAACAATCCAATGTTTGCTTACAACACTTGATGATTATAGAAATGAAAAATAACTGCTTATGATCTATAGTTATTCGTATATGTATCTTTAAATATATCCCAATATGTTGAATGTCAAGAAATGAGACCATATTGTAAAGTATAATGTATCTTATTAAACATATACCAACTTATTGTTTGAAGCTAACATTAGTAGTGTCTATGTGCTACTGCTAAATTCTGGCTCGTACTTAACTATCAACTGTCTCACACGCTACGGAAAAACCAACATAAGTTACTTAAACTACAAGTATAGAAATAAACGTACATAGAATATTTACATTGGATTACCTTAAGATAATAGGGCTGGTACTACATTATCGACGTGATCCGATAATTAATAGCAATCTTGTCACAAAACATGGCGACTGAACTTGTCAAATAATGTAGTACCGATTAAAAAGCATAGGTGGATCCATAAAATGTTGAGAAGCCTGTGCAATCAAAAATTATTATAATCTAGATAAGTTTCGAAGGAAACCTCTATTCATTAAATAATTCAGTTCATTCATAATTACAACAATTATTAATTCTAGCAATAAAATCAGCACGCAATATACAAAGCTTTAAATATTTTTGTTATTTCCTGAATTTTCTCATCGCCTTAACGTATCTTACATGTTGTGTCCAACAAATAAATATTAATAGGTTATCGCAAATCAATTGAACATTGAGTTAACATAGATTGACACCGAAACATAGAATTACGTGAAAGTAACATATTTGCGTACATTAAAATACATTGTAATTCAATTCATAGATAATATTCGATGCTAGAGACATTTTATTGGGGTGTGGGAGTTTAGTTATAATAAATAAATAGGTTTTTTATGGTCAGGAAATGTTATACATAGATGTATTGTCTAAGGGTCTAGTCGATGACATTGCGTAGGGTTGTAGGTGGAGCCACAGTGTTGGGAGTATGTTCGCTGGCACTGCAGGGTGAGGCAGTGCGTAGTCATGCAGGTCCCTCACGTCGCGAGGGTCGCCATGAGCTCGGGCTGGCCGCCATGTTCATGTTACACATCTCTTCATGCATTTTGTACGCACACGTCAAATTGCCGCTGGCGACCTGTAACGAGGAAAGTAAATTAGATTGTTAAGTTAGTCACAATGTTGTTAGTTGTTTTCATATTATTTATTTTGATTGAATAAGTGAGATATGTCACATAATACATATTTTTATATCGTCTGTAAAGCCATTTACAATGTGGTAGGAAAATGTTTTAATTAATGTGCATTCTAATTCCGTTTGTTTGCATTCAACCTTTATACATATTTAATTGAGTTAATTTACAATTTGTTTTGTTCATGTATGTGTACGTGTCAGCAGCTGTTAGTATACTAATTTATTTCTAGACATAGAAATTATTAATGATATAAATTCTATGTAATCTTGGTAAGAAAATAATTTCCCAAGATTGTATAATTTACGTACTATGAAAAGATATATTCTTGCATTTTTCACATTACAAACCGGAAGAGTCATTCTACCCAACCATATCATTAAATCTCCTCATAATATGATAACTTTTAGAGAGGGGTTTTCTCGTCATAGTAAAAGTATGGTCTTAACATAGGGGCCTGATCCACCACCTTCATAGAAGTATCTATGAAGGTTGTGGATCAGGTAGACCCCGATAGACTTATATGGCGGATAGTTCATACGAATAGCGTTCTACAATGAAATTTATTTGATACATAGTGGTCGATTAAGACATTGTGATACATGCGTAAACTGTAAAGATCGTACAAGTTAACGTAATAACCATTAAGTTTTTTTTTAATTATTTACCTGTGCGGATGTATCGAGATTCAGTCGAGGTTGTCCTGGAAGATGAGGCGCACGTATCCGGGCGAGCCCTGCAGCGGCGCCGCGCAGAACGGACAGATCGCGTGGAACCCGTTTGTACCGTGCGGTATATCCACACTAGCCCAGTATCTGAAGGAACAAGATATATTTATAAATGAAAATATGTAAATGTAATGTAAATATGGAAAAGGGTTTAAAAAGGTATGAAACAGTAACTAAAGCTACGACTGTCGTGGTGGTACCGCGGAGAAAATCGTCCGCTTCTCACGAGTGAGCGTGCTGCTTCGCCTTGTACTACATTAGAAAATTATTTATTTTATTTTAGAAATTATATATCTAAGATAAAATAAACACGAAACATAATTCCTTAGGGCCCGTGCACGGGACTTGCTGGACGGATCCAGTGCCTCCCAACGGGTCCGAGAGCCACCTTACGTCGAAGGAAAACATTATTAATACTAATGTTAGTATAGGTCTAAATGTATAATTTATTAAATGGATTGTATTTAAAAATACTGACTTGACGGTCCTTTCGGAGGCCATGTGTCCGCAGGGATTGAATGCGTAGGTGGGCGGGCCCGCGTCCACGTAGAAAGCAGGTTCGATTCCCATGCAGACGCGTACTACAGAGCCAGCTGTCAGACACATGGGGCAACGTCGAGACCCTGACTCACTGCCTTCCGCACCCCACGAATGCTCGCCTGTTGGATAAAAATATCATAGATTAGGATAAAATAAAATAAAATTTAGACTCTTTTTTATCATTGCAGCGTGAAGAGGTATACTTTTTCCTTTCATATCCTTCTTATGCCTATATATTTCTTAGATAATACTAAGACTTGAATATTGTTTAAATACCTACCCTTTCAGATTTTTATTAGACCACGTTTATTGGCACACTTAGAAAACTTATTTTCATTTCTTTTTCGGTACATATGAAAGCCAATCTATTATTTTCCTGAAGTATAAAGTTACGGGGCTAAATTTTTTATTTAACATGTTTCAACATTTTAAAACTATGCAGAAGTAGAGCATACATTCATACATGTTAAGCGCAATAATGCACACAATTCTGTAACTATTGTTATACTTAACAATTAAATGTAATTATAGTACATCTACATTACATTACAATTGAAAATGAAAGTCATTACGTTGTACATAGAGTTTCAAGTGCTTTGTGCTAAATAAGTGATAACACTCCATACTTCAAATGTTGCTTATCAAATTAGAATACTGTCCTAATCTGTTTATATTAGATAATGTTTTTATATACTAAGTAATGTTTTGATGACTCTGCGTTATTCTTTGTTCGTTCTCGTATTGGCGGTATCTATTGGTGTTCCAAGTATTTTATTACACAAATAAAAATACTATTTTTAATTTAAAAATCTATAAGGATAAAACTACCACTTAAAAGTAGTGTGCTTAAATTAAATGAAATAAACGTTCTTTGAATGAAATAAATTAAACGACACTGTTTTACCAAAGAGTTTAGGTATATTAAACCCGATAGACACACACTGATTAATTCGCACAGGTTTATTCCCATTTTTCCTAGTACATTTTCTACTTTCCTTATTTAGCAAAATAACGACCAAACATCACAGCAGAAGAGTAGACTAACGTCACTAATAACGTATTTTAGTTAAAGATGATTTGGATGTTTAAGTCCAACCTTGACAATACTTCGATCATATCCAAAAGTTAACTTGGAAATCTATTAGTCTTAGGTATGTAGTTGAAATATTGCTATTTTAGCTTCATGATACGTGGTTGAGTAATACAAATTGGTTTTCCCAATGTTCTTAAACACCTACCTGTTCCACTAATTACGGACAGGTCCTTAGTCACAAATCGACAATAATCATAGCGATATGAGCTACATACACACGACATATGAAACGTTCTGCTCCCATGTCGGGTAGGCAGGATAGAACGCCTAACTTAAACTGCCTTTTTAGTATCAGCGCCCGTAAGTGCGTTGCCGAGCATTTAAGAAGGGGAATTTAGAGCAATTTTTTTCTAAATCTGCAGATTGTTGTTCCAGGACCGTGTGTGATATGTATGTATATTTGGAAACGCACACACTTATCATAAGTAGTAACAAATATCTTAGTTTGAAATCCAATATAAATAAAAAATAATGATTTAAAAAAGGAACAAAAAATTAAAAGAAAATAAGTTGTCAAGAGAAAAGGAAAATCATATTTTAATGCGTTCTATTATCTTATTTGTTATTTTAGCACCATAGCCAAAGACACAACCAAGCCTCTGTTACCCGAAATGATTTAAGGATTCCAATGTTACGCTATATGTCTTAATCTGCCCAAGCGTTTGGAAGTTACAGTGGAATAAAGAAAATCCCATACATAAACTCTAAAAATTGAAAACATAATACTCCTTTTTTGGGCAGTCGTGTGAAAATAGAAGGAATCTCATTTGATTTATCTGCACACATAACTTTTTCACTTATGTTCTTTAAAATAAAAAATAACTAGGTTATCAATGTCAACTTATTGACAAATAAAATAAAACATAATATTTTCCTTTATACATACGTAATATGCGAGTGACAAAAACAAAATGTTTTTACCTTATCTTTTGTATCGTGTTTTATTAAAATTTCCTAATATTTTATTTGTCACCGCTTAGTACCTACGTTGAAATTTAATTCTAAAGTAAATAACAATTATGTAAATACGCTGCTTCTAGGAAATTGCGTGTGATATAAATATTTGAATTAAGTTTGTCAAATTATTTATTATAGAATATTTTTCCTGGAGATTTTGCAACTATTTTAATGTCTATATTGGGTTTTAACCAGCACAAACATAACAATAAAGTAGTCTGAGATCTCGGTTTGACTGCATGTCACTTTACACTTATATTTTGAATTAGCCAGGCCCTCCCATTGCTTAATTACATTTCCTTTTGATTACTTTGCCATGGTATTGGGCAAAGATAATCAAAGCTGGCATTGATAAATAAGCCTTTAAGGGATTTCGATTTGTTTTATGGTTTGAAGTGAGGCTTACATTACATTACACTTTCTAAAGAATAAAAAATTAACAGGATACTCTTTTGAAATCCATATATAAAGTTTTTATTATTGTTTACCGCAATTTCTTCCTTGTTTCTGATTTCAAAATGTATTGTACTTTGTCTCATTCTTATAATAACGACGTAGAAGACTTAATAGGGCAACTACCTATAAAGCTAATGTACAAACGCCTACAGTAATTATCTATTGTCTGAACAATCTCTATTGTGTTTATTTTTGATATCGATTCATGTCGATATCATTAATAAAAGCTTATAGATAAGCAAGAATGGAAACAAAACAATATCTGAATGGGGTTTTTGACACTTTTTTTTTCACATTTTCCCAACTTCGTGTTTGGTTGAAAAGATGAAACCTCCTTTAGTCTGTTTCGGCCTTATTACAAAACAAGGTTTTTCTTTATCTAAGTGTAAAACGTTATGCCAGTTTTTGTATTTCCAATTGAAGGTAGGTAAGAATAAGATTCAAAATACAAAACCTGACTCAATGGCTTAAACCTAGAATTAAGAAAAACGTTGTTTTGTAATAAGGCCAAGACAGATAGACTAAAGGAAACTAGTAAATTATATACTTATATACATCATATACATCATGGAAGGAGTGGCAACCTCTACCAAACTAAAACCACATCGTTACTTCTCCTGCTCAGAACCGGGTCGCGGTACATCATAGCGCTTGTGCCCATTTATGAGCTTCCTCTACAAAAGAGAGTTTTGACCTTTACGAGGGTTTAGGAGAAGTTGAAAAGAATGAAAACCGTCGCCGTCGTCCTTACACTACTCGATAATAACAGACCCGTTTAAATTTAAACTTGTAGTGATTTCTAGTTAATTCACGTAACTCATAATTAAAGAGGAGGTTTATCAATTAGCATCTATTCTTTCTTAGTCACCTTCTACGACATCGTGAGAAGAGAAGGGTAGAGAAAAGAGAGCAGTTGAGTGACTGGGCGGGCGGCGCGCGGTCCGTTTTATCGACCTCGTACCCTGCAACCGCGGCGTCCTCATTGTCGTATTCAACGTCTTAGCGCTTAGCGCCGATTAATGGTGACAAGTATAATATTTTACGCACACGACTAATAAATGAAGACCCCTGCTTACCTTGTACATGTCCACAGTTGAGGTATACGTAAGGCTGGTTCAGGTCCTGATGTGCAGAGGACAGCTTGCGCGGTATCACAAGCGTGTTCAGGCCCACGGGACACTGCGGCCGGCCAGCGTTCAGCTCGTCCACTAATGCTTCGAGATCGCGTTTTGTCTGAGAAGGTTACAAAATTTATATTTAATGTTGATCCTACGGTCGTTTAGGGAAGTTATTTATTCGTTACAAGATATATAAGATTCCTGTGGAAAAAATTGATCAATTTTCCTTGATATAATATTGATATAATATACGAAATGACAAAGATGCAAACTTTTGACAGATATAAATGATTATATGTTGATGATTTAAAAAAATATGTTTCACTGACTTACAAATTATTTACAATTTGATTATTTATTTTATTATTTATTTACAATACTACAATTAAACACAATTCAAATTACCACTAACACCTTAACTAGGCCGAGCTTATACCTTAGGTGTTAGTTCTTCATCTACAGTCGTGTACATTAAGATCCAATATGTATCGTAATCGTAAACAGCTTTTGCACAATAATATATGTTTTAAAATTTTATACTGCTTCTAAATGTCACTAACGGGCATTTATTATGCAAGTGTAAATCATAATTATGTACAAAATTATTAATTGTTACGTCATTATTATGTTTAAGTATATGAAAAACGAGAACCTGTTGAATACCTGTATTTTTCAAGGTTTATTATTACATGCTTGCATTAGGTACTCAGGATACGCACATGCATTAAGATTTATTTCGTAAATATCAATTGATGAGATGATGATGAGAGTTGTGCTAATGGCGGTCCCATTATCTAATAGGGCTAATAGGTGCGGAGAGAACAGAACAAGACTAGTGGGGATGAAAATCATGGAAATCAAAGAGAACCAAATAACTTAAGCAACCAAATAAATAAACTTTTAAGTGTGGGAGAGTGTTTCGTCGTGTGAGTAAGGTTACAGGAGGTCCAATCCTTCCCCTCCCCCAATCCCTCCTCAATCCATGAGTCTCCAAATCCCTAATCCTTAAAAGGTCGGCAACGCACTCATAACTCCTCCGTTGCGGGTGTTCATGGGCGACGCTGATTGCTTACCATCAGGTAATCCGTCTGCTCGTTTGCCGAACTATTACATACAAAAAACTTTATTTGTGATAGGATGTCAATATAAGTGAGTTCAGAGTAAGAGACAAGGGTGTTTGTTGTTTGTGATAGGATGAGTTTCTCTAGCAGAGAAGAAAGGAAAGAGAAGACATATTGTGCCGACCTCAAATAGCTTTGGATAAGTGCAAAGCTACTTGAAAGAGTACGAAGAAGTGACTTTTTCTGTGTGCTAATATAATTTACATATTTTATAGCCCTTAGGTTTTTTCATGTCATAGCGTGGCAAACTATAAGACGTATAAACTGATAATAAGTATTCAGTGACACCTAAGGACACCCACAACAATGGAGTTGTTAGAACCGCATTGGCGGGCTATTAAAGATGTGTGATATGCAGATGAAGGGTTTGGATGGATTTATCAAGAAATTAACGCTTTCAAGTATATTAAACTGATTAAGCAATAAATTTTTAGATTATCAACACAATCAGTCAATGAATTGACACAAATTGTCACATTGAATCATCGTGATTCATTAACAGATGACAATCAGTTGGGAATTTGAAAAAGATTATTAGGTATTTGTCATTATAATGACCTATAGAGTGATATGAAACTATCATTCATATGTTATTTGGTCAAAATATATCCATTCTTTGAGATAATTATCACATAGTAGTGAGTTGATATTTAGGTAAAGACGTTGTCCACGTCATTAAATCTCAACTTAATTATTGTTTATTTTTTTTTTGTATGTGATGGGTCGGCAAACCAGCTAACGGATTACCTGATGGTAAGCAATCAGCGTCGCCCATCGATACCCGCAAAAACGGAGGAGTTAAGAGTGCCTTGCCGACCTTTTGGGAATTAGGGATTTGAATATTTTGGGAATGGGGAAGGATTGGGCCTCCGATAATCTCGCGAATCTTGTAACTTGGGTGTTATCAATTAAGTTTTTAATCGTTGATAAGAAGTACTATCAGATGATATGTAATTTGGCAAAATTACATCATATGAAATAACGATTTTTTTTCCGAAGAAGATTTATTATGTAAACGACTTTGACGTGTAAAAGAGCTGTTTTATGGCCCTTTTACAAAAAAAAAACATTGTTTCATAATATAAAGCCCAGAATAGACTCTAATAGAATTCGAACCTACAATTTACAAGCACATAAATTATGAGTATTAAGTTATAGGTATAAACTTACCGGTGAATTTTTAAGTCCTTCAGCACTCCTCCATAATAATGTAGCGCCACATAAGTCTATCATCGTTCCGTCTCTGAGGACATTTGTCTCAGCTTGACATGGCAGGCCCTTTAAAAAGAAAAACACTTTTGCATTATATGGACACGTCCATAGAATAAAACAGAAATATCTCAAGTGTGTTTCTCACGTGTGTTTTAAATTCCAAGCGTATTCTTTGAATTTTTTATTGAAGCCTAGTTGGAAATTGAGAGGTTTCTAAATTAATTGAGTTTGAGGTGCATTCCTTTGTGTATCCCTATAGGCACGCGATTGAACATCTGTTCTGTTTTTTGTGATCTATGTTGCGGGCAGCTGTTGGTCAACGTCAACATTGACTTTTTGTAGTCAGGTCAGAAATTCTGTTCGTTTATTAAGTATATTAGCCAGATCCACATCTAATTGGCTTATTAATAACATTAGTTTATTCAGAAACGTGTTTAAGAAAAAACTACACGGTGACGTCATTGTTAAAAGGAATCAAGATTAAGCGTAATAATGTACGTCTTGTAGTACTTGTAAAAATAAATTGACCCCCTACCGTGACAGGTGTCCACCTCATGGCTCAATGTTTTGAACACTTGTTTAAAGTAATGAATTAAAATACAAGTGTCAGGACTAAACCACGTGTTTCGAATTAAATTTTGCACTGATTGCACTGATCAGATGTTCATTTTTAAACATCGGATATTTACTGGGGCTATTTAAGTACCTCTATGGTGGATTCTGTTACCTTTTGTTGTGCAGAGCGGCTCTCCCTGAGCGAGAACACGGCGCCTCCGACGGAAGTCTCGCGCCACGGCCCACAGGTGGCGCTACCGCCACAGAAGTCACCACGTGGATGCATGATCAAAACACCATTTGTCGTAAGTCCATCTATTTCTTGATTCTCTGTCCATTTTGTCGCTTTTTCCTGGAATTTTAGATGATTCATTGATATTTCGTTTACGGATAGTACAATCACTATCAAAAAGATATGTGGAATGACTAATAAGTAGTCCAAATTCGTAATTTCCTAAAGTTGGTGCCATGTCACAAAAATATGAATTAAATCCCTTTAGTCGCAACGCCCCTTTATTCAAACGTTTTTCATTTTACGATTAAAAAATTATGAACGACTTTACTACTTTTACGGCGACGACGATATTTCTTAATTTAAAATTATTAAGAAATATCGTCATTCGAACAACAACAACTATAGCTTTATTGAGCTAATTTAATATCGATGATCAATTAACTGAGAACCTTAATAACAATTAAAACCTTACAAAATTAGCCTCTTAAAAGAGCAAACTGATAACGCTCATCAATGAAAAAATGCCGTGAGATGGGCAGTTATTGATTAAAGAGCCTATCGGCTTTAAGATATGAGATCTACGCACCTACACCGTACAATATTAATGATCACAGATCAATATTAAGGCGTGGGTATTACGCAGCTGCCGTTTTCCTAGTTTTCTATAAATAGTACAAACAAATCTACCTAACAGTAAATTAATAACAAACTCCATTGTTTACCTCATACGAAATTGAACCGTAAGTACCTATATGAGAAAAATACCGCCACTACGCACGTAGTTTTGTTAAAATGCCAAAAATCGGAATGATTCTCGTCTTTAAATTCCATTCACAACTGACAGGGAATGTGAGTGAATAAAGTGCAGAATTGCTTCAAACATTTATGAATGGCTAACATTAAAAGATCGCTGAATCTAAGTGGGGGCTCATCTCGAGTAAATGGCGACTAAATTATGGGCATTAGTCGTTCAATTACGTGAAGCTAGTACGTCACGACCGCTCTGATGACGTCAGAAGCTAAGAGACGTTAGAACTGTATCTATACTAATTTTATAAAGCTAACGAATTTGTTTGAACGCGCTCCAGAACTACTGGTTCGAATAGAATAATTATTTTTGTGTTTGCTAGTACCTATATTTATCAAGGTAGACTGTAGGCTATAAAACATGACGCTACGATTTGTTGAAGCCGAGCAGCGAGTGAAACCGCGCGACAGAAGCTAGTTATAGATGACTATAAGGTTCATAAGTTTAAAGACATGGAACATGAAGGTTGAGTTAGGTATCAGACTTGTTTGTGTCTTACTCAAGTTACAAAACATCCTTTCCATGTCTACCCTTATCATATCGAAATGTCTACAAGACATATGTATCTCGTGTCCACCCACGTTGAAATGAAATAAAAAGAGCTACATAACAATTGCAAGAAATACAATTGGTTCTGTAGAATCAATAATCATTGAAGAACAAAACTTTCGTTATTTATCGTCTAAAAACTTTTAATTTAACAAACTCCTGGCGAAACGTAACAAAAATATTTTAATTTCATCGCAAAACAGCCCAGTAGGAGAACTTGTTTAAAATAAAATGTGATAATCAGGATATTTTGACTTTCTGTACAAGCCAATTTGCGTCCAACACATTTGAAGGTAAAATTGTAGGTCACTTACCCCTAAAAATATATTTCTGGAGGAGTCAAAACCGGCTGCGTATATGCGGCAGTTGTTGACGTCGTTACGGTCAGCTATGATGCGGCAAGCGAACCGAGATATTGTACTCTGCAGCACTTTTGTATCGCCACTTTTATCACCAGCCACTGTGTCCATCACCACGAAGTCTATCGGTGATTCCGATGATCTACCGATCTGTTGACAAAGAAACATTAAATTAATCATTATGTTTTCAGCTTACCCACGTAATAATGTGACGAGATACTCGATTAGTTTCAAGCCATGCTAGAGGCCCATATTCATGAGCAGCATTACGCGACACGCGACAATTATAATAAAAAAGAAACAATAATTGAAGAAACGATTGCAGACACATTTAGTAGAAATAAATATCCGAAACCTTCATCCCTAAAAGGCCGGCAACGCACTCGAACTCTTTTGGTGTTGCGGGCAGCGTTGATTGCCTACCATCAGGTTATCCGTCTGCTCGTTTGCCGACATATGCCATAAAAAAGTAACCGTTTACAGGTATTTCTAGGAAAGTAATAATTAGTAGTACAAGTCTGTGATAGACTCAATTTTACACTACTGAACATGTTAATGACACCGTATACTTTACGATGCGGTCAGTAAGAAATATTTCCATTGAAACTACATGCAAAACAGCACTTAGGAACACCGACCTATCTACGAAGATAGTGCAAAATAAAACAACAACGGAGCTGATAAAGATTTGCTTACGATAGTGGAATTCCCGTAACACATGTAGGCAGTTGGTATGAACGATAAGTATTTTTATAACCAAAATACTGAATACAGATCCAACTTTAAAAGTTAATTACTTAGCAACAACGATTCACAGACACAGATATCGAAACCAAATTACTAGTCGTTGATTTCTTCGTGAAAAACGTCGGATGAAGAAATTGGACGTGACAAAAGGTTTTTTATTGAACTGAACGGTGATTAACGAGTATCCTCAGAACAGGCATCGGTATCAGAGAAGTGCGAAGGCTGTGTTACGTCAGCCGTTCCAAAGAGTGAATGCATCGCTCTGATTGGTAATACCGAGGAGAATTCGCGAACCTCCTGGTAAATGCTCTTTAAAACCTCAAAGTGCATCAGAGGCCAAAGGAAGTAATAAACGTTAAAACTATTAATATATCATAAAACATAATCTTTTATAACAATAAAAATAAACGATTCGCATCACGGGTTACCCTGACTCGTCTAAAATTTGACTAAATTTTTTTCCACTAGATGATGTTTTTCTACTCTTGATACATTTTAGATTTGGATATTTATGCCTAAATGTGGATTTATTTTTGGATATCAGTCTCCAATTTGATGTTTTTATCTTGAAAATATTTAACAATTTCGTCAACGCCGTCGTCCTATTTATCGTTTGGCAATCATGCGCCTTATTTCATGAGCCAACTGGGACGTCAGCATCATTTTATTTTTGTACCACCTCCAAGCATTGTATTTACCACATTTTAAAGTATTTTCACACGTAACGTGTTTATAAGGTTAATTTCAGAACTGAAAACGTTAAAGTGATCCGCAATTAATGCTTGTTTGCACGGATACGGATCGTTCTCGAAGCAACCTGTTAATTCCCAATTACGAGAAATTCGAAATTGAATTTCTCTCGATGTTACGTAAGATGGAGTTCAATTAACTTATAATAACTTTAGGATTTAACTGGCATAACGATTTTGATGGAAATGCGTATTTATACCGTGGCAACCATTAAGATTACGTACTTGGTTACGAACAAATCGCTGAAGATAAGCGTTGAAGTGTAATAATCTAAATTACAAATTGATCGGGTGGGTTCACACGCGTGATCACGCACATCATGTTCGATCTGTCCGCGGCATGAAGACAATGGGTACTGATCCGTCAACATCGGTATTTGTTGCGTTAAATGGTAATGTTTGCAATATTGTAGCTGGTATATCATAGTGTAGCATAAGAATGCAGATTAGCGTGATCGACGCCGCATTGCCGCTGTTGGGTAACTTGAGGCAAGCGACGAGGCATTTGCGTCACGAGCCCGGCGCGGCACAGGCAAGACGCCGCATATATTACGAGTACACGAGGCCCTGCATTATGCACTTGTGAAATTAACTTTAGGTAAGTATGACAATCGATCCGATGGCCTTTAATTCAAGGCTGAATAGAAAATGTTATAATAATGCTTAAGTATAGTAATTGTTTGATTCTAAAGAATTGTTTAAAAGCTACTAGTGAACTAGTCAATATCCATTGAAAGCCTAATCTAACAACAGAGCATGACGACAAACATTCACCGACTTACTTTCCGAAAACGATACCAAAGTATGCAGTTGCATGAATCTGCTCCTCGGTATATTAAAATCGGTTGAGTTGCTATCCGAACTGGTATTGGTTGAAACATCATTACTTCAGTTTTATCGTGTCTAAATCCAATCGAACCTTATTGCACGGCGACAGCTGCGTCTAGGTTTCAATTGAGCAACTTTGAATATTTTTTCGCGTAAACCACAGAATTGGATCAGCGAGCGTGACGAGAGAATAAAGATGGTGGAGATTACACGCTATCCGGTTACCATCCCGTTATATTATACCGCGAGTTGCGTCTAGTGCGTCTGTGCTTTAACACCAAGACTAATCTAATCTGACCATGGTTAAATATTAACCAAAACAATCGATAATTACATCTTGAGCAAAGAGATAAGAGCCGTATCACGCACGGGTTTAGGTCGTGCTTCGTGGCCGGACCACGACATTTGTCTTGCATATGACTGTGATTGCGTATTTTATTTCTAATATCGTTAAGAATAAGATTGGTGACAGATGATAAAAAACAATCTACCGTTGAATGTGATTGTGGAATATGAAGCAAAAAAGAACAATGTTCCTGAATAAACCAAGGTCGAATACGGTCAAGGTTTATTCTGTCGGAACACTCGGAACCGTGTTATGTAAATTGCGTTAACACTATAAACAATGTACATTAAACTACCTGATAATCAGGTATTCCGACTTCCGAAGTATTATGTAAGTACTATGATTAGGTAGAATTGCTTACAACGAAAATAATAAATATTAATTTACAGGTATGAAATCATTATTTAATAGAATCAGCTGTAATATTAGAAGTCGAGCTGCCATATTGGTGTCTGCTATCAGTAAGGTAATGCAGTGGCCACCAGTAACTAATACCAGCTGACCACAGCCCGATAAGTTAGACGCAACTACATCAAAAAACCACAAACTAAGTGATAGTTACATTAAAAGAAATATATTATGATTATGGACAATGAACATAGGACAAATTTTCCATTATTTTTTCAAATGTAATAGAGGAGCTAGAGACGTGAATGTCGAATTAAAATTCTGCGTGGTTCCGTAGAAGCTCGAAAGAAAGACTTATTTGAAACGCTTAGTCCTATAAGGTCCATTGTGCTAGAGTCTGGCACGTGCTACATCTTAAAGATTGCCATTTCCAAAGGAAATTCGATTTCCTTCGACTAGATTTCGCATCTGGTGTTATTTTCGTCCGACTTCAGTAATAGTTTATGTGAAAAACATATTGAAATAGTATATTAAACTAAGTTTAATGTATGTTTTGTGAATGTGAACTCGGTGTCTCCCCTAAAAATTGGAATATACTGTGTTCAATAATGAAGCCATGTAAGGGGGAAATAAAATTGCCCCTTTAAACAAATTCATAGCGACCGCAGGTGTGAGCGGTTAATACCAGGGGCTGTTCTTCAAGCCGGCAAGCAATGAAGCCTCCACTCGGAGGTAATTTCCTTTACATAAATTCGATACTGGCGTTATCACCACGCTTCGCTTGCTTTATAAACTAATTTGAGAACCGGGAAGTGGATATCACGCACACGTTGAATGCCATTTGACTGCCATTATCATTGAAATAGACGTTCTTTGGTGGAATTTTACGAATAAATAACTGCCTTGAAAGAAAATTCTAAGTAGAACGAGAACATCGTATAGCAACAATTGTATATTTATAAAAAGTGAAATGAAATACAGCTTTATCCATAAAAACAACTAAATGTCCTGACCCTAAACAATTGCGCAGTTCTCAAATACCCTTTTTCTGTAGAAAGTACTGGCAGTTGTCGGTTGGCGCCATTTACCTGCCCGACGTCTGTACATTCATCTGCTTCCTGTTATTCGGCACTCGGCACTCAGCGTAGGGACAAAAACTCAGGTACAGAACAAACACCATTAAAACCATTGTCCGTATAAAATTCACTATAATATTTCGGTAAATAACGAAGGAACCGTACATTCCACCAGTTTACCCAGTCGCATATTCTGTTCCCGCATAAAAACAATTTTGAGAAACCGAAGAAGTTTTTTTTCGTACTAATATGTAGTCTTCATTGATATGTAACGATCCGCACATGCTATAAACTTGCAAAGGGATGCCTGAGCTAGTTGCAGCGCCGTTTACAAAGTTATGGCAAAATTATGCGCGTACAATCAACGGTTTGAAATAATTCGCATTAATTTATTACCGCTGCATATGATCAGGAAATGGGGAAAACATTTTGAATATCTCTAGCAATTTTAGAAAATATCAATTCATCTTGCGATTGAACATTGAATACCTATCATTAATTTTCCAAAAGCTTTTTCCAATAACGTTTATTTGTAAAGTAATTACGTACAGCAACGAAAACAAAATGCGTAATTGAGTACGAAATATATCAAGTGGATCCCTGCCTTGACAGCGTTCGAACAGAGCATTCGATCGGTCGTAGGCGGGACGTAGGCGAAGACGGAGGCTGCTACACGCAGCTATCTCCAAAACATTCAGTATACATAATTAAATCACATTATCTGAACAATGAACCTAGATAATTCGGCTTATTCTAATCCAATCTGCATAATTAGATTCGTGCCAAAAAGGAATCGGACTATTACAGACCCTGTATGATACAGATTTTATCGGTTATTATGAGCACAGTAGCCTGTTTGTGCTTTTGTAGTTCCAATTACTAACGTATATGAAGTTTGCACTTACAAACAGTGAAGCCAATGTTGATATTCTTTAGTCTAAGCCTTTGAGTGTTGTTTCGCAACTACGGTATATTCAACACAGTCATTATACTAGTATGGTTTGTTTGTATGTATCTTTAGTTCCTTGCATGTCACAAGCAATGTTACGGCACGTGTTCTGTTCAGCTCATCCTGTTCATGTCGATATTCGAATATATTGGGTAACCTGGATTTTCACGGATTGAGCTCCAAGCTATTTTAAGCTTTATAACCTTAGAATTCGGTTTACATTACACGTTCCGTATATTAATATGAAATAGCTTCTGAAAACGTGAATGTGAGGAAATTGTGCGGGGTTCCCGTTGTTCGCGATATGCCGCTGGCTGACTGTCAACTGTCAATAGGCAGCTTCCTCCTCTGGAGGTCGTATGAACGGAACGCTTTTGAAAACGTTGAAAGTGATTGACGTGAATTGTAAAAGATGTTGAATTTGTTAGATAGAATTATGAGAATAGGTGACCAATACCTTGGAACATCTGGTTCTTTTGCCGTATCATGTCTATTACGACAATTATGTTGATTCAAGCAAATACTCGAAGTTATACTCAACCGCACATCAGTTTTCATAGAATTCCATTTGCGCAATTTCTAATAATGGCTCGTTATTGCTGACAGAAAAAATATACAAGAACGAACCATAATTCTGGTAAGTCACCGAGAAGTAATATGAATATTGTGTATCATCGGAAAACGTCACGTAACAACAACATTACAATCCTTGACACAAACTTAAACCTACATAATGTCACATACATTACGAAACTGCGAAGTTCCGTTCAATTTTGAACCTGTAAGGCTAATGTCAATTGAATACTGCCTACACAGACATTACGCTGCACTGGCATGGAACATTCACCATCAAACAACCAATAATCAAGTAGCTAGGCAAAGTGCAGTGTGTGCCTTGGGGTATTGTGTGTTAGCTTGTCAAACAACTTGTTCCTTCAGATCGTATAGTGAAACTAGCCATAACGTATCCGGTAAGAAATAAGAACTCAAATTGGATACCATAAATGATTTGACGAAAGAAAAGCAATGGGTTTTCTGAATTATAAATTCTGTTTCGAAAAGAATCAATGAACTGTTACTAATGAAAGAACTTGAGAAGGGACACTAAAACGTGACAGAATGAATATGTTGATCAAACTGCCATCGTACTTATCTTGAAAATTTTTTTCGGATAAGTTTTTATACTGAAAAACCGCATTCTGGAAATTTCTAAGAACCTGCACCAGCATTGGTCAAGATGCTACTTATATACAATACCAGGTACAGATAGATATTGGACGAATTCCGGCGCACAATGAGGTCGGCCCACGCAAATGGCGCGAAATGGGACATCCTTCGTTCTAGTTGCACGAGTTGCATTGTTGTTTCGCAAGCCACGCTAGTAGTAGAGCATTAATTATATAAATATGTTTACACAATTACCTATCGGTACTTTCAGCAGAAGCACCTTGAATTATTTTCTAATTAACGAAGCGTTTGCAAAATAACTATTTTGATTTTAACGTAACTAGATTCCGTAGTGGAATTTTGTTTACCTCTCTAATTTTATCTGATCTATACTGTAAAATAATTTTACCTCGTTAAGATACAAGTGCATAAAGCACACCACTTATTACAATTAAATGAGATTCCCGAGAAGAAGTAATTTATTGGTCATATAAAATAAATTCAATAACTCTTGCATAAATTATTTATAATTACGTTAGTTACCCCACACAACATAAGGGGTATACGTTACGTTATACACGATTGTAGCAACGTTTAATTTCCCCAATTAAAAACTAGATTACATTTTTGGACTTTTACGATGACGTACTAACCAAAAACCCAAGCGAGGCACTGAATCATCTTATACTTATAGCCATTTTTTAATTGCTGTCGTATTTAATAAAGTGGCTACGTATATCTTAGATAAATCAAAATTTTCATTTGCAGATTTCAAGGATTAGAAATTATATTGCGAAAAAAATATTTATTAATCACGTCGGGGCAGTTTTATAGCATAAGGTAATCCTGATCTTTGTTGAGTCCAAGATTAAAAGCTCGATACCTATACTACATATACTTTTTTACATAAAATCATTTTATTTTTGTCAAGACTGTTGTTTAAAGAAATATTTAAGGCACATTGTAACTCTTAAAATATCAGTACTAATTCAATTAATTTACCTTCATCCGTTTTTACAAACAATGGAAGGAAACCGGAATCAAAAATATCGAAAAAATACTATAGAATAAATGCATTCCGTATCTTCCCAGTGGGATGGCGTTGGGGATACCAATGCGTCTAACGTGGGTTTACTTGAATATTATCGAATTGAATAACTGTCGAGGTACCAATACAAGTCTGGGTAAAATTTTGATATTTTCTTTGACGGTAAAGGCATTCTATAACTTGATTCATGATTTGAAACTGAAAAAAAATGTCGTAAAAATGCTAGATTGTTCTGTGGTTTTGTTATACGGAATTCAAGGTAGATAGCTAAGTCAAAATTACTGTGACAAGATTATTTGGTAATTCACATGGCGCACACACATTATCTCCTAAGTATGTGTAATTTATGTCTCGTTGTAGGACATTAGACACCGTCGCAATCCCAGCATTGTTTTCTACCATTTGGCCTTAAAGTACGAGGGTCAGTGCGCAAATTACCGAACACAGTGTTTAGTACAAAAAACAATATGTGAGTACAATACCTAGCACAAAACAAACGTCCTTTACAGGCTAAAATTATCACCACAAAGATTTGTAATGAGTATTTGAATGTTTATTGTCCATACATTCGCACATGTTCATGACAGACCATCCCAATTCTCGGCGCCATTGTCCTACGAACAAAGGCCATTTCCAAGATGGCTGGCGCTAAGTACAATCAAACCTACGTCCTTACTTGAAATCTTAAAAATAAATTGCCTGTTTGTCGGCATTTTTTCTAAAGACGACCCAATTTGGAACATCTCCATGATACAAAATTGCCCCGTTTACGGATCAAGCGCCGCGGTTCAAGTGTGAAAGTACCTTGATTGCATTCAAAATTTAGCTCTTGTTACTTTTAGTGAAAACGATGTGTCGCCCAATTAATTATAAGCCTGACATTTTCAACGCTTTCGTATGTCGTGCTAAAAGCTTGAACATTCCAACAAATTAACTAAATCGTATAATTTACCGCGAATTACTGATTTATTTTAAACGAGTCCTCGATTTAAGAACTGAATACATGAAAATGGATGTATTAAATCAAACACTGTATGATTCTAAAGTTTATTTAGTGTGGGTAACAGCGCTAGGCATAAACAAAAATAGTTTGTTCCAAAATCAAATTTTAATATTACCTGCCACACACTACACACAGCCTACCTATTGTACTTATGTACCGATATTCGATACGTCGATATTTCGTCTATTGTCCGTTTAATGATTCACTACTTATCGTTGTCTACACAATATCGGATGGACGATATTTTTATGCAAGTACGATTATAATAATATGTGCATTAACAAACTACAAGTGAAGTCTATTAGGGTCGAATCAAGTGTCAAACCGTTTTACAGTCGACCCACAAGGAGGTCAAATGCACAAGCCTAACGGTACTCTTATAATAGGTCTTCGTGTGGTGAATGAATTATGGACTATAGGTCGTTCCGTTTTTCACGCTACACCGTCCTTTACTAAATAACCGTCATCAGAACTCCGTATTGTTTTTATTAACCCGACATTTTGCATAAGCGCCATTTTAAACAATTTCTCGGAATCAAATTATAGATATATCGAGATAAAAATATCGATTATGCGCTACAAAACTGGTATTGGCTTGTAAAATTTTAAGTAATAACAATTTTGACCTTTGCAATACCATATCATTAACATTATGAACTTCAATATCTCGTTTAAAGTTTTTTGGGCATTCCGTAACGGTATTTTAATGTTGGATATGTGTGACGTAGTATTAATTATAAATTAATTTATTTCCACTGATGTAATTAAACGAATCAAAATCAATGAAATTTACATTCTAGGTGAATCATTCATCTGCATTAATCAGTGTAACTTTTACCGCGAAGACAATGGAACGACGTTTCTTTTTTCTAGCGGCTGTCTAGTAACCTAGAAGACGGTGATAATATAGAAACTTATTTGCTGGACTGTGCTAATACAGGAAGAAAATAGTGATAATGAGACAAGATCAAGATTGTAGCCGAGTTTGTTGTTTATAAATTTGTGAACTGTTATTTAATTTTTTTTATGTGATAGGTCGACAAACGAGCAAACGGATTACCTGATGGCAATCAGCGTCGCTCATGGCCACCGGCAACGACGGAGGAGTTACGAGTGCGTTGTCGACCTCTTGGGGATTAGAGATTTGAAGATTTTGGGACAGGGAAAGGATTGGGGTAGGGGAAGGATTGGGCCTCCGGTAACCTCACTCACACGGCGAAACACAACTCTTTAGTTATTTTTTTATGAGGTTTTCTATGAGGCCGTGATATCACTCCGGTCGAGCCGACCCATTCGTGCCGAAGCATGGCTCTCCCACATTTAAGTTACACAGTTTATGGTAAAACTACTAAAGGTTTTTTATCATGATGTCAATTAAGAGAAGAATGATCAAGACGAATATGTTCGGATGAACAGTACCTTTCGTCTAGACATGAGAGATAATGAACGTGGAGCGTCGCGTCTTCTACTTATCCTAGGGTCCGATGAACCGTCTCGCCGCTGCCCCCTACCAACGTTACCCTTACCCACCCCATTGAGACATCTAGGTGAATAATCTCCGAAATAACGAAGTTCATTGTCTGTCAAACCGATATCAAAGGTTATTTTTTGGTCTTTATAATATTTAATGTTTGTTTGCTTCAACTTATGACGGGTTAAAATTACTTCAAAAATAACAAATTAATGTATTCGTATGAATGTAAATGTTCACAAAAAAGTTTATGATGCACCAATTAAACCAATGGCTTCAAAAACAATCATCAGTTTTATAGAGAATAAAAGAAATTTCGCAAAGCAAGTGTAAATACCGTGACTATTTCTTATTATATTCATGCTAGCGTCCAAAGCAAACAGATTACTAAAATCTGTTTGATATAAGACATGCATTGTTTATTGAAACAACACGAGTTGTTTACACAATGTTTGACGGTAATTTAAAAAGTTTCCATTTTAAAACCGTATAAATAGTCTTTTGTGAACGTTTCTGGAGCTTTCTGGAGAGAAACACTTCATTAAAAAGATAAAAGGGAAACTTATACTGGAAAGCACTTTGTTATAAGAAAGTTTTGTTCTTAGAACAATATCGAAACAACCTCCAAACTTCCACTGGGTGAAGTATTGCTTCAATTTTAGTCTGCAAGAGTAAGTTATGCGGTTTCCCTATGAGTAGGACAGCATTAGACTCGAGGGAGGTTTAATGGAAAAAGTTTTACTATACTAAACAAGCTACCGACGATGATCAGTATAAACCTGAAGCCGCTTTTGCAAAATTGTTATTTGATTTGAAATATGCACCTTAAATACACTGCACGTAGAAATCTAAACATTGATTGTTCTACCATACAGCTACAAAATTATTAAAAATCCAATGAGTTTCGAAAACAGTGTTGTTACTTATGTTATTGCAGCTGTAAAAGTCATCCGAATGGAATACTTTCGCGTTTCCCCAGTATAAACGGGATATTTTCTGGACACCGGCCAAGGCTGCACTTTCAATGATAACAGTGAGGAATTCTGCGGGGAGTAACTTTGAATTGTGATTAAAGTTCTGTTGAATTATCGATTATCGAAAAATATAACGTCGTCATGGATATCTACGTAGGTATTCAGTTTCAGAGTAACATAATAATATGTATTAAAAAGGCATTTATAAAACTTCGACATTCTTTTGTCGAAGCCCCATGTGAAGCCTTTTCCAAACTCAGTAGTACTAGTATAGTAAATTTTTACATGACATAATTTAGAATTAATTCATGAGAACTAAAACCAGTTCTCTTCGTGATCTTGAAGGTTAAACGGAGATAAGACATAAGTGAAAGTAAGTTAACCGGGGCGGGGTGAACATGTAGCAAATATGTGCACAAAAAAGACGGCGAGCCACCGTTAGATAAATGGGCAAACCACAACATGATTTCCGAAGGAACCGCAATAAAATCTGTATCTACTAACATAATTTAACCAGAATCTAGGACTTTGGAAACTATAGAACGGATCTGCTACAAAACCCTTCTATCAGATGAAAATGAAATTGCAATAGAGATCAGATTTACTACTTATAAGCAAATAAGCTTTTTTGTAAAGCAAGCAACCGGTATAACCTTGAAAATTAAAAATATTTGTGTTTGCTACAGAACAAGTTCAGTGATGGACGGCTGCTGTCGTGTCACGTCGCATGCGGGCTTATTAAATGACTACCTTGGGGTTTCCGAGACGTCGTGATGCGAGTAAAGGGTACTAGAAGGTGGCAGTTAAGTACCAGTCGCAATTATCTAGATATGAGAATCAGCAGTTGATTGCAGATCGCGGTTGTCATGCCACGATATCGATTGCGGCGGGTGTTGCGCGCCGGTCGGCCCGGCGACGTCCTTGGCCCGACCACGCCGTCTCTTACTCCCACCCCTAGTCTGACGTCACAGCTCACACCCCACCCTCGTTGACATGCGGATCGGGTCATCTGTGACGTCACGTGTCACCCCGTTAGCGCCACAAAACATGATGCATCACTGATTTTTTTTTATTACTACCGGCATCGATGCCAATCAGCGGTAACAGGGTTTTGTACATTTTTTTCGCTATGCTCAATATCGCAAAGAACGGGCATTTCATTTAACGGGATCGGAATTTTTAATTTACCCGCAATCCAAACATTTTTAGGATGACAAATTACAAAATTAAATCAAAGACAATCTACTTCATATTTCACCCTTTAATATACAAAAATAAATTACATTTTTCAACATTATGGAGGATGAAAATAATGAATTTATCATAGCACGCTGAGTTTGTAACGTCGGAAACTCATCACTAGCTCGTTTATCGGTAGATATTCATTACATTCAAACTTTGTGGAAAGAACCAATCAGTTTTTATTGAAGTGAAGAGTGCTTAGCAGTTATTTATGTATGAAAAAGTATTTAATAAGTTCATTCCTCCGTTTTATATCTTTTGTAGCCTATATTATTATGTTAAGACGTAGACATACAAATATTTTACACTATATTACACTACTTGTAACACATTTGCGAAGTCTGTGTTAAATATTAAAAACGTAATATTATTTTATGACATCAGTCTGTGAAAGTCATATTTTAGTGTTACAAGGTTTCCTTAAAACGTAGGTTAATTTAATACACGTACGTACCTAAATTGACAATTAGAAGAAGTATATTTTTTCCTTAACTATGAAAAGCAATGACGTCTTAGTTCTGTGTCATTAGGTCATTAACCTGTTAGTTTAGAGGTGTAGCATATAAATCCATTGAAAGATGCCGTCGTGCACCGTTCACCTCGACTGTATTATGAAGGAGCATTAGCATATTTACAAAAACTAACGAGACCTAGATCTCAGGCCAACGAACTTGGAGACATACAAACTATTAAAATAGTGTAAATATAGCTTATAATACCGTCATGGATGGAGCACGGCCAACGACTGATTAAATATAATCAGTAATACCCGGTAGAGATTGTAAGTGCTGATAATCTTAAATGGTGTGGCTGCGAATACCCTTGCCTTTATGTGATGGTAAACGTTATTAAGAAGTTTTAATAATTGTTTAAACAATTGAAAAGATTGTATCTATAAGCAGACACCCAGACCTTGTCCAAATCGGTCAATGCTTACATATGTACTTACTTCGTCGTAGTTTGTAGATAATACACAAAAGACTAGACTCTGTAAGACGCAAAAACCATCGGTAATACTAACAATTTATTTTTTACAGTCGTAAACAAGTTTTGATCGATGTATTCTGTTAAAGAAATAATCCAGATGAAATACGGCGCAGAAAAATATGTAATGGAACAAGAATACGAGACTCGTGTTGTGATCTTATTGAATATGGATGGATTTTTTCCCGAGAAATGAAGGATATCATTCACGTCTGTAAGCATTAGTGTGTATCTAGGCGTAAACAATGACGCGCTATATGCTAATGTTTTGATCACTTCCGGACCGTATGCGACTCCAAGCTAAATAAATATTTAATTTTGTACTCGGATATGATTTTACGACAAGTTTGCAGTGTGTAAGCGGTAGCAACAATGGAAATGGCGCTCAATCAAATGAACAGGATGTGGAACAGTGCGACGACCGCGGCGGCAACGAACTTCAACGCTCTCCATAGAAATTAGCAAGTGCGGCTGCGTCAATTGCCCACAGATTAAGGTTTTGCAACAACAATTCGAAACAAACAACCTCGTTAATATTACAGTGGTGGAGGTGAACGCTTTCAAACAGTTACAGCTGAACAAAAACAAGAAGATCCGCAAACAAAGGCCAAAGCTATTAAACGACGCTTAATTTAACTGCGGCCAATCTTACTCGGTGTGTTTACTTAACTAGTTATAGCAATAAGAGAAAATAAATGTATTTACAATAAGGGCAGCTGTCGAGATCTACGCATCGTAAAATTGTGAACAAATAAATAACTATAGTTTTAGATCAATTTCAAGTGTTTGCTATAAGATGTGATAATGTGATTGTGACTCTGCATGGGCTCAGTTCATCAATGCCGCTTGTAGGGACCAACGCATTGTTCTCCCGGGGGGCACTAACCCACATGCGCCGATTAGATACGAGACGCCACGACACGCTGCCGCCGGGTAAACACACTGCCTCATGCGCAACGCGAACCGTAAACAACACGATTTATAACAACAAACACTCTGACACTTTGCAAATAAATTTATATTAAAAAAGGGCGACCCCATTTCGATACCCAATTTAATTATTCAGAACGTTACAACATCAGGTTGACGTTTCCATTTGAGACGACATGATCGCAGCATTTGTTTTGGCACAAATTCAAATTTTTTTCTTTATAAAATCTTGTTTTAATCAAAGCTTTTCTCTAAGAAAGGTTTCGAGTTACTATTTGCGCATTGCGAAATTCTGAAAACGTTTCCGAATCGAGGGTGTTGTTATCCATACCGGTGTAGATGAAATACTCGTCCCCATTTAGCAATCGCATATCAAGGCTCATTGTTTATGCTCGTGTACCACATTGTTCTGATGTGTTGTAGTGCAAACAGACATCGTCTGTTGCCCGATAAGAGAACTTGACACGAGGGGATCTTGTAATATAATTTCGAAATCAAAAGATAGAGCTAGTTCAGTATTCCCTTAATGTTGCAATGTCTTTAACAAACATGTGAGAACATGTAGGTGTGTGTCCATTCTCCAAGGTGCTAGAGAGAAAGTCTTTACGACCATGTATAGCCTGTACTAAACTCAACGTATCAATTAAAAGTCCGTAGTAGTAGTACCTCACCGCCTACTATACAGCTTAATACCTAAAACTCAACTGAGTAAGCGTACGCCATTTACCTCGATATTAACTTGGGAAAACCACAGTTGTATAGCGGACAAAGGCAAATCCTGTTGATATGTACCATGTAGTCACGTGGCCCAAGTGTGTGACAGGTATAGTTTTTTTTTTACTTTTAAAATCAAAGCAAACAGTGTAATCATTCGGGCCTCCCATAGAGTATTAATGAGACTCCAAAGGTCAAACGGAACCAAACAGTACTCTCTGCGACATTTTAGAAAATAAAAGTTGGTTTGGTTCAGTAACGTTCATTTAAGATTCCCTCGCACCTAAGTGGGCCCTTAAATATTCTTCTTGGATGTCACTGAATAAATTGAGACGAAACACGCAACTGCCATTAGACCGAAAGAATTCGACTTTTTCGTAGAAATATATTGGGATCTAAAATGTTTAAAAAATTAAATTGTATCTCATGCCTTTGCTACGTACCTGGAACATATCCGTGTCTGGGTCTTCTGTGTATTCGACGATAACCGCTTGGCTGCGGCTGAGTGTGTAGGATATTGAGTGTTGGCTGGCATCGAGGATCGCCTTGCTGCTGTGAGGAGTCTTGACAACATAGTGTTTGGACCGCCTCACACCATTCGCAGACGGTCGTCGATACAGCACGAATTTGCTACGACGTCGACCTCGCTCTCCGGCTGGGAGGTATCCGTTGTAACTGAAATAATAACACTTTCTTAACATTTGGAAGAAAATTACAATTATGTAAGTACAGTAAGTTATTTTCGTCATTGGAAAGTTCCAACTTTGAACCGAAACTAATTTTAGCAAGAGAATGAAGGAAAGGGTAATATCGCGGAATGTTATTTTGGGACTTTCAAAGTTACGAGATTTTTCGTCAATACCAAATGCCGTTTGTCGTCAAGATCAGATATTATCAACCAGATGTATTTGGCAATGACATTGAAACGACGACCTTAACGTCTAATCTGTGAGAAACTACGTATATTCCTAAATGGAATGATTTTATTTAACCCACCATCTTAAGTCAGTCCTTAGGTCAGTGTTAGTATCAATTACAACAATAAGTGTTTTTTGTATTGCTTAGTTATAGCCATTACACGCATTAATAGTCGATGGGAAAGGTTAAACTTCCGTGAGAATTCAAATCGAACAATCGGCGTGTACTTGTATCTCTGGCTTCTATTCCCACAGATAAGAAACAAAATAAATGTACAAAGACTTTATTTAGAGAGTGAAAATATGTTTAAATGTGTTTCGCTGAGTGAGTAAAGTTCCCTCAATCCCTAAATCTTCAAATCCCCATAAGGACGGCAACGTACTCGTAACTTCTCCGTGGTTGCGGGTGTTCAAGGGCGGCGCTGATTGCTTACAATTCGTAAGCTAGTTTGCAGCCTTTTCACATAAAAAAATCAATTATGGCGGTACGTCTTCGATTACAATATGAAAATATTTTTTGTTTATTTACGAATTCCTATGAAACAAGCGTGTCGCGGTTTCAAGTTCACGTTGTGTTTAAAACAAAAACGACGCTTAACATATTTTTATGACGAATACGTGAAACATAAGCTACATACTTCAGTAATTAAACTCGAGTAGTTCACAGTGCTATGCAGAATTTTTATAAAAGTGTAAGAAATCGGACAATGTTGACTGCTCGTGGCATGGGAAGCTGAACAAGTGCAAACCTTTGTGTAGTGTTATATAAGTCGGCGTAACACACTGTCTGATATAAGATGTTTTTGTTAAAAACTTTATTCTGCGGATTCCCATCAGATAAACCTTGTTTCCGTGCGTCTACTGAGTTATTTTCACCTTAAACCAAATATCTTAGCTGTAAAGAAAATACCTAAGTACCTGTATCTATTTTTTATCGCGTGCTTCGCGGTTGGTTTTTTCTGTATAAAATTATTTCTCCATATCAATTGGGTTTATCCACTAGTAAATCGAATTGAACTACATCATTATGTTAAGAATGTCGTTAATAAAAATACACTGTACTTATACATTATTAATGAAATTGGTTTCTTATTGAAAACAATTTTCTCATCAAGTAAAATATTCAAAGCAATCCAAATAATCAAAGGGCATCTCGGAATTCAATAGTACCTAATGTAACCTTGATATTCGAAATAGAGGCAATCAAAACTTCCCCGACCTATGGTTTCACCCCGAGGCTACTGTTGTGAAGGAAAATTCAGTCGTATTCAATATAATTAACCACATTAAGTCCTATAAAGGCCTCGAGTACGATTTGTGGTTGCTTAGTGACCGAATATAGAAAAGAGCGGTTGAATAGATTGGTACAAATACAGCTATTAAATGAATGCCTAAGAAAGAAAAACAAGAAACAAACAGAGAAAGCAATGAATTATGTCCGAGCAATAAAACGGTTAAATCGAGTAAAAGCACTACTGTTTTCGTTAACAGTAATGGCCAATCATAAATCGACACACTTGCACAATACCTAAACGATGGGTTACAGGTTTGGACGATCTTTACGCGTGTACATGTAGAAAAGCTGGTAGTTTACATGTTTAAAATAGAATAGTTACCACATCGGTAGGGCGGCGTCGTTGGTAGGAAAATCCTATTATGAATAAATCGATCATGACAGACACATTATGAGTCCTCGGCACCCCTTGTAGGCAAACGCTTGCATTACTTAAAGCAGTAAGAAAATAGGGATGGTATTGCGTTTCACCGTAATGGAATTAGTTCGCTCGCATGGTTGCGGTTACGCAACTTGCAGCTAGGGTCGATCGTACAGTACTATGTATATTGAAAAACACTTATATCTTAATTATAGACAAGTTTGTTGTAGATTGCAGCTCAGAATAGAGTTCATTATAAACATGGTTTAGTACAAAGTGGCTTTATGCAAGAACTAACGAATCGCGTGTTGGTTGGAATGGTACCAAAGAAAAATTTCACCCGATTTCTTCATGTTACCTAGTAGTCAATATATAAAAGAATGGAAAGGAAAAAAGACTAAAACTGTTCAAACATAAAAACTGTTATTACAATACTGAAAAGGGATAAGTACATGCCATATTTTAGATCAACAAAGGATAAAACAATATTGATTTGGAAAGTAACGGCTGACTGGCGGATTACATATTATGATGCATCGTTTTCGTCCTTTTCCCTTCCCAGATATGAACCCGAGTTATGAAAATTTTATTAGAAGGAATCTGTGGGATATTACGAGCCCACAAGGGGAATGATGTATTGAAGCTCTCGCTTCATTTCATTCACTTGAGTCTGCTATATCGTGTTCGGAAGGGAGGGTACTGAAATCAAAATCATGTTCTTCAAATTGAAATTATCAAATTGCGAGTATCTGGAACTTTCTGATGTATTAGAAAATGATTGATCGAAGAAAATTCAAAAATTTTAACAAATCATGTTAATACATATGTAGTGCAGTACATTGACTACCAAAAAACTAAAACACTTTTCGACACAGCGTATTATAATTTTCTTGTGCTAATCATACCTGGTTTCCTTTTTATGACAAAAAATATCGAAAAGTCCCAAGACATGTTTTATAGTTTTCGAATAATCTGCGGTGACGCAATAGAAATTTGAAATTTTTATAAGATATTTCGTATTTTGGGAAGTACCGTATCCTAGAACGAAATTTATCATCAGTGATAAAGTTTAAGAAATACTAGATTACAAAGCTAAATAAAGCCAAAGTCTATCTTGGATATAAATCATATGTACTTTTGTTGAGGCACACCAATCCAAACATTAATAGAATATGATTTGCCTTGGAAAGAAAGTGATATCAATTATATAGATTATTTCAAGAGCATTACCAAGACGGCCAGAAGACGGTCACAATGAAAGCGACCACATCGCTCGATTCCAATTAAAACCAATTGTATCAAAGTCGAATGTCACGGGTCAAAGAGTAATTGCACTGCATTGATTTCATAAATATTTGGTTTTCCCAAATTAGTTACGAAATATAAGTATTTTATCGTTTTCGTGGAAAGTGATTTCACGCTCGCGTTATTACACTTTAGTGAAGTCAGCCACTTTCGAATACCTTTCATTGTGCGCAAACAAACCCTCTTCTATGCCTATTTTTAACTAAATTTTTTGCGAAATTGTAGTCTGAAATATAGGCACGCCTACTCTTCGCCTTTTATATTGTTAGACCCACGTAATAGGCGAGGATATTGCCATAAATAACTCGGGTTCAAATACGTACTTGGTACTACTTGAGAATATGATATTCGAAAATCCCTACAACGCGTTTCATATTATTTTATATATCAGCCTTACATCTCAGCCATACTAGTATAATTGACATATTGGAAATAAAGTATCTCTAAAGTAATATAATGACTGACACCTAATCTGTCAGCATGAGAAATCCAGATAATGCTGCACAAAAGTTTGCGTTTCAACTTTTTCTTTCTTCATTCACATCTAGTTTGTTGAGATAATACTTTGTCATGACGACGTCGACAGAGATGAAGCACGTTAATCTCTCACACCAGGCTTATGTCAATGAATACTAATAATAGGATCGCAAAAAACTGGATTTTCTACGGATATTCCTAAAGATTGTTTACATCGTTATATCTACAATTAGAGTTGTTTATATCGCCTTGATAAATAATAATAATAATTCGAAATAACCCACAATCGCATGATAAAATAAGAATTTACCTAACGTAAGTACCTTCTACTCTTGTAACTAATTTAAATATTTTTATTACATTTCAAATACCAGACCAAATAGTCCGCACGTTTTCGATATCGTGAAAAAACTTGTGCTCCATGCACGTGATCGAATACTGTGTATCAAAATAACTGAAAACAAAGGCAACGGTTAGCACAAGCCAGGCGGATTCGTTCGACCTTTGTGCTCAATTAACTGTAAATCAAAACAAGCTAACATCTAAAGTTTCAACAAACTTAGACTTCAAACAATTTGTACTGAAGACTTCGTACCAAAACCTTTCGCATCTCAATCAATAAACTACTTGATTGAAATCTGTAAATGAAGTCGGTGCTTCAGAATATTTTCGGCAAATACGAAGTAATTAAGCATCCGTTAGACGTTAGACGAAAAATGAATTAGAAAACGTGTTTTTCTGTCTGCTACGTACAGAACATGCCAACGGAATATTAATAGTAGACGAATGAACGGTTATGCACATACATACAAAGATATAAATTAAAATATTCGGTTGCCAAAGAAGCGACTGCGATGAAGAATAGCTTGGTTAAATTATTTTGGGATACATGTTTCTTAAAGGAGCCTAAAGCTCTAAAGATTACTGCATCCATAATTCGACACCGAAATGTGGTGTTTACATCATTAAATTGACCTTAATGACACCTACGAAAGTTTATAGAGTATTTTTGTACGACCACACAACACCATGATGTAATAAATAACAAGAAGCGATTTAGCTTGTTATGATTTTAACGCATAGACGGCGAGCTATTTTAGCAGCATCGCTCGTCTCGCAGACTTGCTTCCGCACCGCACTGCACATCTTGTCTAATACAAAGAAACAACAAAGCATCCAAATTACGTGAGTCGGCTGTAAACCATATGGGATGCCTGTGTTATCGTTACAGCATTTTACTACAATAATAAAAAAAAATTCGTGGCCCCGTTCATAAATACGTTTGTGAACATTAAAACTGACATACTAGCCTATTCATCTGATAAATTTGTTGCATTTAATAGCTGATATCCGAGAGAACTTGTTCTCTGATGTAATGGTTTAATTCAAATTCTGAATGCGCGACCGGAATCTGAATGCGCAGGGCATATCATTAACATTGAAAATTAACAGTGACTCTAGCAGTGGGCTGTTAGTAGTATGGCAAAGCGAATACGTTACTAAAACACTTAACAATCCCAGTACACGGAAATCTCGTGATGAAACGAGAAAATAAAGTCTGCGCCGTATTCGTTTGCGTACATAATTAAAGACCGGAGTTACGTTTCAGCAATGCGAGCCCCGTCGCTATTTCCACTCTTCCTCTCACATCAAATTTAAATCACACATGCCTTGTGTCTGGCTTGTGTATTTGGGTCAAAAAACGAGCCGTAACGAACTGGAGGTAAATTGTTGAAACGTGACGTTGAAGAGAGATGTTCCATGTTCATGACCTCTACATAACATGAGAAACCAAGTTTTGCGGTCAGCTGGTCTTGAACTCGATATACTACGATTATTATGAATTCATGTCATGACCGTGATTATGAGAATACACACGCGTGCTGTAGATTACAGAAACTAAGTGCGTTGTTTGTTGTGATCATGGCGATAATTTATGCAGCTATTAGATGAATAAAGGTGTTAATGTTAGATTCCAAAGTTAAGTACTTTTCGGTAATGTGGCAACAAAAGCACAACCCCCTTGAAGAAGAAAAAGAACATGGTCTTTCATAAATGCAATAAAATAGAAAGTGCCGCATTAATGCTGTAAAGTACGTGCAAGATATTGTAAACATTCTTCAAAAGGCAAGGCATGCACGATAAGCGTTGTCCCTGAAGATTAAACAAGACAACTTTGTCTTAATGATGTCACCAGACAGACCATCCACACATACAGTAGGTTGTCCGATTGGTTTATAGCCAGGACTTGTATAGATAAATTGCAATATTAGCAAATACAGTATGGTAGACATATAGATGTCTTCACTATACCTATTATTAAATAGAGAATATGCAAATTTAAATGGGAAATGGAGAGCTCGTAAAAGTACACAAATTTCATGAACATTTATTAATTTAAGACGTCGGAAGCTTTCAAAATTCGAAGTGCGATATGGTAGGGAAGAACCAAGGGTCTTTTCCTATGTAACGGAAACATTTGACAAGCATTGTACACAACCCTATCTAAGGGTGGTCTAACTTGATCGAGTGCCAGTCAATCATAGTTTGAATGTTTAGCTACTCAGCAGACCCTTTTTGCTTCAAGTGTCAGATACGGTAAGGGCTCTGAGGTACGGTGGAAACCTCTTCACTAACAATAGAGTAATTAAAGTTAGACAACATTTACCGATCAACGACCGATATCGTGATAAAAGACTTAAGAAGAAACTCAAATGGTTGACAATTTTGAAGCAAGAATGTGTGTATTTAGCGGTACTGTTCAGCAGCGTTGCCATTAATATGATAAAAAAACAACAAAGGGTCTTTGTTACTTTGAACATGTAAGTAATACAGGAGACAGTTTTGTGATTGGCATTTGTTTCCAGCTGAGGAGATTCTATTTAAAGACAAACGATCAGCCACCGTTGTGATATCAACGAGTGCAGAAGGCAGAGAAAAGACAGTTTTATTATTATGATACATAAAGATGAATGTATTATTACTGAACAATGGAATGTTTGTATAAATCATTTTGTTTTAAACGATACGGAAGTAAATTATGATAAAATGTATGCAGAAGTGATTGTTTTCTGGGTTATTGAATATGATGAAGATGTTGCAGCGCAGGAAGAGCAAATAAACAACGTTGTAGAAAATACACAATGTTTTCTTTATTATGTTGTCTGGATGTCTTTTTTTATGTAATAGGTCGGCAAACGAGCAGACGGATTACCTTATGGTACTCTGGACACTCGCAACGGAGGAATTACGAGTGCGTTGCCGACCTTTTAGGGATTAGGGATTTGGAGATTTCGGGGTTGAGGAGGGATTGGGGGAGGGGAAGGATTGGACCTGCAGTAACCTCACTCACACGGCGAAACACAACGCTGTGGTTATTTCACGTCGGTTTTCTGTGAGGCCGTGGTATCACTCCGGTCGGGCCGACCCATTTAGCCGAAGCATGGCTCTCCCACACTTAAATATCAGATAAAGCGATTGCATACATACTGCTTACCCATGCTTTTGTATACTTACTAAACATAATGTTTTGTTATACATCTTTCTTTATGAACTTTAAAATGTATAACATAGGAAATTGGCAAACCATTCTGTAAGGCAATCTGAGCTGTGCCGTAAAATTGATGTTGATTTGCTTTATTTCTCTTTTATTACAGAAACGGAATGATTCGCTTTTCTCCTTTTGTTTAAAAAGAAATTGTAAAACGTTTTATGGGTAGTATTACTAGGAGGCTATCAAATGTATGTTATTATAGTTAATATATATTTTATAATTAGTTTTAATTGTAAAGCAAAAATCAAGTTTGTAAGATGGAAAACATCAAACGCTTCTGACATTTTAGCCTATAATGACCATGTTCATACATAGTCATTATAGGGCTAATATAATAAGTGTGGGAGAGCCATGCTTCGGCACGAATGGGTCGGCTCGACCGGAGTGATACCACGGCCTCATAGAAAACCGGCGTGAAACAACCCACAGCGTTGTGTTTCGCCGTGTGAGTGAGGTTACCGGAGGCCCAATCCCTCCCCTTCCCCTATCCCTTCCCGATCCTTATATCCGCAACCCCTATCCCCAAAAGGCTGGCAACGCACTCGTAACTCTTTTGGTGTTGCGGGTGTCCATGGGCGGCGCCGATTGCTTACCATCAGGTAATCCGTCTGCTCGTTTGCCGACTTATACCATCAAAAAAGGCGTAGAAAATAAATAAATGACCACAAGACGAACAAAGGAAATTAAGATAAACAATAATGTAATTACGTTTATCAAAGCTCTTATCACAGACGCCTCAAACCATTAAATCCAGACATTCGGAACCCAAATCAAATTGAGACCGGAAACATCTGTAGGCTGGCAATAAAATGGAAGTGATATACATATAATGTTGCCAACAATCTGTAGATATTTAGTACAATTTCGTGGGTTTTAGTGCTATTTTCTTTTTTTGAACCGTTGAAAATAGACACTAGGATGTTCTTCTGCGTCGTGGGTGCGTTTCATCATCATCATCATTATCATCAGCCTGATGTCGTTCACTGCTGGACATAGGCCTCCCCAATTGCACGTCACTGAGCTCGATGTTCAGCTCTTCTCATCCAACCACTACCAGCCACCCTGCGGATGTCGTCAGTCCACCTAGCTGGAGGGCGTGGGTGCGTTTACAACATACAATTCCACATTCCCATCACAACAAGACCCGAAACAACAATTTGTGAACACTAAGAGTTGTTCGGTGCTGGAATCGAGCAGTTGGCCAGCCACCGTGCCAACCGGGCAGTCGGAATTAATCATCGGTGCGGGAATCGAACCCGCGACACGTTGCGAGGCAGCCAGTTGTCAACCGTGCAGTCGGAATTAATCACGATACAGTGGTGAATGTCTGGATTCACAAGCCTTTATACATGGTGACATTCGCAAACCATTACGAGGTCAAAAAGATTACCGTAAATAATATCCATGACTCTAGGTATATGCTTAATGGATTATATCGATTAGATGTATTGCTTGCGTGCAATATGGTTCAGAAAAATACTTAATGTGTGGGAAATCGCTTCCGCTTTTTTTGATAAAATCGTCTCGTGGACTTGGAAAAATACTTTGTGTTGGGAATTTCTTTGGCTTTCTATGACAATGGCGTCTCGTCAACGGCTGAATGTACACTAAATAAAAGATAAATAATAATCTGTTTTTTATTGTGTTATCGCTATCATTATCCATTAAATAGCTACTTTAAGGTCATCGTTCTAGTTTCTTTTTCTCGTGATAAGCTTTAATAAAGGTTTATCCAACAGAAACAAATATCGGTCAAACTCCACTTAAAAGATTCTAAAAATCTTTTACGAATTCATCGCGACATTTAAATTGGCTCATGGCTAAATTGAGTTAATGGTCATTTGTAAACTGTTAAATAAAAATGACTAACATTTCTCACTATTTTGATTTTGAACAATTCACTTCTTCTGTAGAATAAGGTACGAATCAACACAAAAACTCTTGAGTAGTTCTTTTATGGGATAGGTTCAGATAGGTGCAGGGAGCGGGCAGTCCGATTCCTTGACGGCAAGCAATCGGCGCCGCTCATGGATACTCTTATTGCCGGTCTTTTTGGGTTGTTAGCAAGATATCTTATTTATTAAACCTCCATTATTATATCTCTTTCTCTCGCTGCTATTCTATCTCATTCTCCATTATACCACAGTCCACCAGAATTGTATAGGTGATATATAAATAAGTTAAATATGTACTCAGTATATGCAGGTCAGATCCTGCACTCGCACGCTAACCTTGTATGTTCTTCTCGTAAATGACCGGACAAAGGATCATGAGCTACGAATAATTACTTATGATGACGGTACGTATCGAGGAAATCAATGTTTGATAATTGACTTTACGACTCGATGATAAAAAAGATACAAAATGGCAAAAATAGAACTATGTCACGGTACTCATATACGTGCCAGTTGAAATATTAGCAATGAGACCGACATCTCCAATCTACAACTAGCATAACAAAACATGTAAAAAAAACAATGCTAAAAAATCTATCTAACGGACATTAATTTACACGTATGTATAAATCGGTAGACAACCATATAATATGGCACAAAATGCCGTATGTAGACAAGTAAACAAAATCAAAGAAACCCTTCTCTTTACTTACAAGGAGCATACTTCCAACGCATCATACCATATTCAAAGCAAGATAATTGGAAGGCGATTGAAAACAAACTTCTTCCTGATATTGTATTCTGATTTCAGTGATTACTTGCCTTATTCAGTGTGCAGTCAGCTGAATGTTGCGACACGACAATTTATGTTCCTTATCAAGCGGCTAGACGGAGCTCTCAAAGGGATCGGAATACTATACTTATATAAACAAGAGTTCGTTGCCTTTTAACATCCGATTAGCATCTTACAACATTATTGGTCTTTATAAATTTTCGGGCACAGTTTGATAAAGAAAACGCGGCTTTAAGAAGCGTAGGAACATGGGTTCGACACGCAGCGCCTCTCAGGAATTTTAATATAAAATGGAAGGGACATTAACAGACGCTTTCTACTGCGGAACTATAGACATAAGTATAATATGGGTTGCTCCCTAGTGGCTGCAAGAATTGTGTTGTGGGTTACTTACTATAATTGATTGGGTATGAGGAAAAATACATTAAGTATCAAATAGCCTTTCAGGGTAGACATCGAGTTATTTTCTTCTTAGCTAAGTTGCGAGACAAAAGATGACAACTTACCCGAGTATAACGAGTTCTCCATATTTGATGAGAGGCTTTGGCTTCTGTTCCGAGCCGCTCTCGCCGGCCTCCTCCAGTATTGGTGAGTCCGCACTGTCCGCAGCACTGAAACAACGAAACACATCGTGTAAACAATTCATGCAACCAAGATCTGTTGAAGATAGTAAAAAAACAAGAGAATGCTTATTATGTTATGGTACTTTGTTCATATCTTCTACGTCTAATACAAACTAACATCAGCTCAACATAGCAAACAATGTCGTGGTTAAGAAGGAATCATGTTTTAATAAGCCAAGCTTTGTCGGACTAGTCATCAACAGGATTACCACCCACAAGTTTTATTGAGTATGCGTCCATGTACTTCCTCCCAAAAGATCTCATTGATATGACGGGTCAAGCCTTTGCATCAGGCTCAGAAACTGGTTCGAGACAGCTGTGGGTCAAGATTAGTGGTAAATTATAACCACGCCCGTAGGAACCGGTTGAGTACGATGCACCGACACTTACGCAAGCCACATAAACCTAACAATTAATAAAGTTATTAAACAACAAAACTATTTAAATATCTATGAACTAATTAGACGATGTCTAACGTCTAACATTTTGCAGGAGTAGGATTCACTTTGTCCTGAACCTAAACACAATTTTGTGTGCTTTGAGTGCTTTATCGATCAGTGATAAGTTATCGCCTGCCTGGCCTGCGAACTAGGCCACTCTATCTCCTAACATATACTTTCAGCGACCAAGTATATGTACCTGTTGTTGGCGCAGTTCTACTATCGCTTTGTTATGATTTATGACCGATTATTATTTGTATGTCAATGCTATATAATTATCGAGGCACAAAGAAATGCTATCAAATGGCGCCGTTCATAATAAGTTACAAATTGAACGAGCGGAGGATAGCAAGGACAGCGCCGGCCACAGCGTCCCTGATTACGGGCACGGGGTCAAAGCCCTCCATCTCCCGCCACCCCCTTCACTCCTGCCTCGACTATGGACAGTCATCTAATGCCGACCCACAATTACTGACCCAACATTTAACTAATAACACTATCTGGACGGTCCATTGTCGACATGGAATATTATAAATTATTTGAAACAAAGGCGGCGAGATTTCTATAGCTCTAATAACAATCAGCACTTTTAAATTGAGTCAGATAATCTAGATTACAGCCATTCGTTAGTAATGGTTCCTTGTTTTAGTATTGCATAAAAACGCGGCGGTTGATTCCGTGACACTAACAATTAACTTCATTTGCATGTCTGACTATCATTTTTTCCGCACGGTTCTTCCGCTTGTCTCACCTTTGTCTGATGCTACGATTTTTGATCTGATTTACATTTGATATGTTGCTTTTTGTGGAAAAAGTGTAGAAGCAAACAGAAGGAAACAATAGGGTAATACACTCTTAGCGTTATCGTAGTAATATTTCTAAGAATTACTATGGAGGTGATTCACGTCACAGTTCCTCATAGTTCCTATCGACTATAGCACCGACTGTTCGGCACACTAAGCACGTGGCGATAAAAGGCTACGTTGCATCCGGTTTTGCCGCAACACACCAAATGCGTCGAATGTGGGAACGCCGGAAGTTTACGAAGAATCACTCCTACACGACGAGAATTCAGTTGACTCATTTCATAAAATACAAACGCATGGTTATAGTGAGCAAGACAATTCAGTCTCCACACCTACTCAATGTGGACGCAACTTGATCATGGATCCAAACCAGTTTTCTACGTACTCGCAGTTTCAATGAAGTTACCTACTCTCGAAACTGAACGAAAATAACATTGTGCTATTGTATCCCTTGTTGTGCTTGTACTTTCACCATCCGTAGTCACGATTTCAAGGTTTAAGCTGTCTTGTAGTCAGATACGAACACTTTTACCTCGACCACCGACTGGGCTTTCCCAATCACCGGTATTATCTATCTAATAGTATGCAATCTAACAATCGAATTCGAGTAAATTGATTCAAAGGAATCCGAATTAGCCATTGTATTATTTTCATCATATTGAAATAGCTCTTTGGATATTCTGATAGCATAATATTAAATAAAACATATTAGGGACTTATTTCGTAATTTGCGAGCTAAAAGGCGATAGAACAGTTTATGACTGTGTACAAAAACAATATCAATAATTTATAGGAGATACCAAGAATACATTATTACATAACATTGTAAAATGTCAGGAATTCACAAATAAAAACCAGTCAAAGGTAGTGTAGTCAGCCACAAAGTGTAATCAACTGCCAATGAGCAACGGCCGGTGATCCAACGGTCATTTTTTTATAAGAGGCGGAAATTACTTCGAATCGACGCTCTATCCGGACCCGAAGCGATTTATGTCTGCTTCGGATTCGATGACACACCTTAACGTAGAAGGGATCGCAAGTGGATGTAGGCACGACTCAGCTGCGGAGTTTATTAGTTATCGTAAGACCCTCAGAAGGCCATAAAATGATTATAACGTAACAATAAGAACGAATGCTGTCATGCGAAATATTATTAAGCACATAGATTGAAGTAAAAACAGCCAATGGATTTTGAGCCTGTTTTGGGGCTTTGGGCATAGTGATAAAAATGTATGATTATAATATAAATGCGCTTTATTTTTGCAAATCTTATTTACCCGAACGGAATAGTTATAGAAGATGTATGATAATTTGACAATAATACTAAAATATGGTAAAAGAACCAATCACAATTTAAATAAATGACATTGATTTGATTGTGATTTCAAGATCGACAATACTACTTACAATGGTAGTAGTTAAATAGGAACTATTTCTTTTAGAATCTCAGGAAAATAATTACCATTAGTTATTGTGTGGTCCTAAGGTAATAAAGTACCACGGTTCCACACTTGATTGGAACTCACGAATCATTAAATCATCAGAAATGTTCTGAAGTTTAGTGTGTAGAACAATTTAAGTATGACTTCAAACTTGATCAAAAAATGACAGCTTGATCGAATTCTATGTTATTAAAAGTGCCCATAAATTACAAACTGATGACTGACAGATTTTTTTTCAGATTTTCTCGTGGTGGTTGTGAAAAATCCTGTGGCCCCGCTTCGGTTTGACGTTGAGTTCTGGGACACTCTGTATTTAATAATAATAATTTGTGATAACATGTGTAAATAATAAACTAACCGCGTCTATGACCCGAAGCATGATGGACCGTTTGTAGCGGTTCATAAGGTCATTGCTCAGTAGTTGAGTTGTCGTTTAAAGATACCAACATGACGAGGCATAAGTCCAAAGAAAATCTCATTGGTTGTCAAGAAAACCAAATGATGTTCAAAACTAAGGTTTTTGTGTGAAGGGTAAACCAACAAATGGCTTCTCCTGCCCAGGGTAGGGCCGGAGGGAGTGTCACTCTTACTGACTTGACTGAAATCCCCGTTCCTTCTCCTGCTCTGGGCCGATTCCGTGGTGCTTTATTGCGACTACCCTGCTACCCCAAGCTAAGGTAAGGCATATGATTATAATACAGCTAGTGGTTGCTATTTCCCGAAGCCAATGGGGCGTAAATCAGTAATATATGCTCATAAATACAGCAATAGGTAGTGGCTCAAGGTATGTGATGACAATAAACGCATGATTAACGATAAAATTCTGACCTAGTAAGTAGTTAACCTTCTTCAAATTAACTACGTACTAACCTCATTATTAGTATGACATTATAAGAAGTAAGGTACATTGCATTTTTAGGCTTAGGCTGAATATTAAGAACATTCAACTTCTAATATAATCTGTACTAGCTAGGTTGTATTCTAAATCACAACATAGGTAGTATAAAACAAAGTCGCTTTCTCTGTCCCTATATTCCTATGTACGCTTAATGTAATCTTTAGAAGTACAAAACGGATTTAGATGCAACTTTGTTTTAAATATTGAGTGACTTAAGAGGAGGTTTTATGTCAATCACCCATTAAATAGTGGATAAATTTAGTATCAGTATTGGACCCGGGAGAAGCAGAGGTGCTAAAGTATGAAAATAAAAATACAAATAAACACACAATTGAAGTATAATAAGATACTAAACTTAGCGCATAGCTTTCAAAACAACGACAGCTGTCAGTATTGTCTTAAAATTTTATTAATATTACATGCTCGACTCGAAATATACCAATTCTAGTAGGTAGAATTACATTCCCACCGAACAAGAAACCACCGTGAGACTAGGTAACAAAATATCTACCGCCTTTCAATAATCACTTAATTTGACACATCTTGAATTACCGACAACAATAAAAAATTGGCAATACTATGCAATGAACGAGGCCAAGTGATGCCATGCGGTCAGCGAACCGTAACATGTCGGCACTCGTATGCGGCCATGCGCACACGCAGCGATCAGAGGGGTGACCTTCCGAATAAGCAACCAAATTCAATTGACTATCTGACCATTAAATCATTTCAAAAACGCTGACTTTTATATCCGACTGGATTACCAAAAGCGCGTGGCACGTGCCGGCTTTAAGATCCGAATGAGGGGTGCATTAAATTAATCGGCCGTTTAATAAATTCAGTGCCGACCTTTGCAAATGGCAGCTTTGAAGTGACTTTTGTATCTATGTTCAGAAATAGCACATTGCTGTTGTAGGAAATGGGGAAGAGCCTCTAAGGCAAGCAAAACGCACACATCTGTCGAGCAGGTGTCAGCCGATGCAATATTCAAGGCAGGTGTCGAAGAGCGGTGGCGTTAATTGTTTAAGAATAGAATTAGAAAACATTTTTATTTTTATAAAAGAATAAATGGCCGAATCAACCATTGGTTTATTGACGAACAATTTTATTTTCATACACATTTCTACGAAGTAATTCAATAAAGTGCAATACGAATTTCGAAAGTTACTCGTACGAATTCGTCTAAAAACATGACCCTATTTTTGTTTGATTTACAGTTTTCCTTTTCTTATTGAATCATTGCTTGAACCGTTATCACGGCTCGACAGGTTAACCGAGGGGGTTTTACGCGTTTAATTTTTATGAGTAAGCTTTTAGCTTTAATGCTCGATTTTTATCAACCTATTTTCAGAAGACTTTACAGGAAATTTGGTGACATAAGTAGGTAATGTTAAAAGGAGAAACATGTGAGCGGCAAGTCGTTTTACTAGTAGAAATTTGACTGTGATTAAAATAGTTTGATCTGCTTTCAAAACAAGCCAATAAAATACACAAACTAGAACAGCTAGTTGTTATATGTATGCATACAGATATAACCTAGGTATGTACAGACAAAAGTAGAGGAACGCGTGCCGTACGTGCATTAGTTTGATAAATATAATGACGTCTAGACATGGCTTTAACTCGGCTCAGCTTGCAAAGTAGCTCTCATCCCATCCTTCGCGTCTTGATTTTATAGCGTTCTAACAAAAGAGCATAAATATAAAGCATTCCGATCTTGTTCTTTTTGCGTACAATAAATGTATATTTACACCATGGATGAGTATTCACAACCCTGCGAAGTAAGTGCCAGTATGTGTAAATTCACATGGAAAAGGATCAACAAACAGCCGATAACGTCGCTTAAACCTGTGAGGTCTGCGTTTGTGGAACAGGTACGAACCTTCTCGGAAATGCCCTAATTTATCATATAAAGCAATGTAACGTTACTTAATAATTTCTGGTAAAATCAGATTAGTCAGTGGTAATACCAGCAGATGTTGCAAAAAGTTAAGCAATGCACCATAAGGCCGGAAATGACTCAGCTAGTCCTTTTATGCCCCTTCGATGAGTTTCTATTTTCTGAGTAGACAGTATCTAGTCTACTCAGGGGAATCGGGTAAGTATAGTACACAAACTAAAGCCTACACGTGTCGTAGTTGTCGTGTAGTTCATTTACTAATGGCTTCTTCTGAAGTCTTGTTTTATTACGTTTGGGAAATGTAGGTGTAAGTAGGTGCTAGACATTTAACGGTCTCGTTTTGCGACACATTTCGCGCAATCAACTAAGAGAAGCCTGCTCATGGACGTAGCCCTAGCTAAGATGAAACTTTAATGAGCGAGGGTTAGAAGTGGGCTCCAAGCCAACGCCACTGCTTTGTTCCCCTCATCAAAGTATTGTTATAAATAAAACTCAATCGTTTTTAAACGTCCCGTTTCAAGTACTCGAACAGTTATACGTTTTGGGCAGTCAATAAACGTAAACAATGATTGAATTTACATGTGGTTTTAAACACTTGATAAGATTCTGTGGATTCCTTTGTTTGGTTATGGACCAAGTTGACGTACAGACAGAGGTCGTCGACAGGCTGAGATAACAACGTAAGAATAACATTAATGGCTGCCTGTACTTGAATACTAGTGGCGTAATAGAGGCAAGCAAGGCCACGGCAGACGCAAGGATCGACACGTTATTAAATAAGTTCCTAAATAACTATTGTTATTGAGGAAGCCGTACAATCTCGATTAGGTATTTAATGAGGTTATTTTTTTATATTTTCAAGTAGAACTTGAAAGTAAAGGAAATAATATAAGGAGCTACTGGTAAACAAAGGAGCTCATTAGAATGCGAAGGTTTTTAATTATGATAAAAATGTTGTACCATACAGGATCCCTGCTCCTATAGTTCGACAAAGAAAAAAAAATATAGCGAAAGTTGTGAGTTTGATAAATTTCGCAACTGGGGATTATTATGCGGTCGATAAATCGTAATAATGGGCTTTCCGATACTCACAGTACACGGAGCGGCGTGACTTGGAAAAACCGTTTTTATTTCGTCGTTTTAAAGTAGATTTTTCTCTTTCTACAAACGACGTAGGTGTGTTTGACTGTTATATTATTTTTTTAGTTATATGGATTAAACAGTAATGACATAATACAAATGTGAAGATTGATTAAACCCTTTACAAAGAAACAAGGCACAGAATGGCGTGATTTTTCGCATCCAAGTGGTTCATAGGCCAGAGGTCAAAAGAGGTTAATGGTTACTAAAGAAAATGTCCTATCCTCTATTCTACGGTGAGTGAGCAGTGTTTTGGAATAAGACTGAAGTTTACAAAAGCATTGAATATTGTGTTATGTTTTACATTTTCCCACCTGTGACCAATTTTATTTTTTGAATACTGTTTTGTGTGTCTGAATAACTTTTAAACGAAGTAATTCCAATAGGATTATATTAAGCACTTAAGTATGTACCTAAATTAATTATACTACTGTGTGGTAACACTCCCTTTTCAACAACCCAGTCTAATTGCAAAATGTCTATCATATCAGATAAGTTTTGAGTATTTTCAGGTTAAATTAATGTTTTCTAATCATACATAGCTTTAATTGACATGTAATCAATGATTGACACTGTTTACCATTCAACCTATCCTCGACCCAGTCATGATGAAATTCCATGTTGATAACAAGTTTGTGATACAAGAACTTAATTTTAATGTAAGCATTTCCAACATGGAATCTGAATATTAAAGGACTACTTTAGAATGTAGACATTGGCTAATAGATATTATATATATTTTATCACTTTACAACTAGGTAGTGTCTATTTATATTTATCATTAGTGTATATGCCGCTTTTTATTTAAAGTCAGATATAGTCTCATTGTATGTTTATATGCAGTATTCAAGTTGCTGTTGCTGCCACTCTCATCTCTCCATCACCTAGAGCTCAACAGTTAGATAATGCTTGAGGCATAAGTCCGCCTAAACAACTTATTGTATTAAGTTTTAATAAATAAAGAAATAATAAATACCTAGGGTGTTTAGAGATAAGATTTTCATTATGAATTACAAACAAATTTACTAACAAATAATATTACAAATCTCTGTTAATGATCATTTAATTATTTATTTGGAAATTCTTGTTTATTCTAAATATTTAATTAGCCATTATGTTAATTGTATTTGGTATCATTTCCTAGATGTTATTCTTGATCCATTTGTTATAAATAAAAACAGATGTTATTAAGTTTCCTGTTCCAAGCAATTATGTTAAGGATATCCTTTCATATCTAAAATTGGATTAAAGATTAGATAAATCAAAGAAATAAAACATTTAAAAATTATCAAACCCAAAAAAGGAATATGATTTTTTTAAGTATATGGGAAATAGGGATGTAACAGCCCTTTCAAAGCCAATAATGACAGTTTTACAAAAAAAAAAACAAATGACTGCCAGAGATAAATAAATAAATACACATCTGAGCAAAGCAGGGGCGGGCTGCTGGTCACTTTGACAAAAGAGGTTGGTATATTATTTGGGATTGCCAAAAATTATTCAATTAATATGCAAACACATACTTCCTACATCGAAAGTAGGTATAAAAAATATCTTATTTAAAAAATATATTTTTGTGTATTATGTCATGTTAAACTACAGAAAAGTAGGTAGTTACCAAAAGATAAAAAAATAATTTATTTGTTCTTGAAGGTAGGAGACTCATTGTCTGATCTGCATGTTAATTGACACACAAACCTGAATAACTAATAATAGTAGCTAGAGACTTCTGTTACAGTTACTGTTATTTATGTCGATTTCCAGTTTTAAATGTGTTTTTTATGTGTGTGTGAGTAAATATCACGATACAACATTTAAAAATAAAAAACAAAGCAGGTTATATTATTTTTACAAAGCCTAAAAACGTGTTTAGAAAAAACGTATTCAAATAAGCCTTGTAAGCTTTTTTAATATTGGAAATATATATAAACACTTGGAATTAAGAATAAAATAAGACGGAAATTCGAGATCAAATTCTAGATTTACAAGATCGATAATTCTGACAAAAACGCATCGTAAGCATGTTTGCATACGAATACGTGCAGTAAAACGCATGGCCAGTTACGTTACGAAATAATTGCATACTGAAAATAACGAAATCTTTCATTATACTATGAATTGCTACCAAACATAAACAAACAAAAATATATACCTATGCGTCTAGCTTTACCTATATCATACACATTTGGTCTACTTTGTTGCACATAACATCCACCCATGAAACAAAGCATTTTACTTCGATGTCAGTACTGATTGATACCCTCAATAGTATTATATTAAAAAATGTAGTACGTTGTAGATAATAACTTACCGTTTTACGACCATGATAGAATCCGTCTCCTCGTTTGTGGACCCTATGATTCGAACTATACTTTACAAACTGCACTAACAATTTCGGAAACACCATGAATTTTATTATATCACCATCAATTCAATTTACGAAATACACACATCGCTATATAGCGATAAACACACTTTTCTTCATTATTTCACTAACATCCAATAATACGCACTGCACTTTGATGAACATCAAATCTTATAAACACAAACTAAAACTAAATGTGTTTTTAGATTACAAGTACAACAGCACGAACTTCACTACAGTGTGCACGCACCGACGAAGAAAACATTACAATGTTACCAACATGTGCACAGAAAACACATAATTTTTTTTATGTATGAAACATAGTTAACATTATAATAATGTGTATATTTTAAATCATACAATTTTTTATTACGTAAACAATTCTATAAAAACTGATTATTTGATTAAATTTTTGCATAAATAACGTCTGAACGATCACTTGTTTTCGAAATTTGTGTCGTCAGTTTAGCCAACCTAAGAAAATTTCTGAAGCTCAACTGATATTCTCGCTATACTAATAACCGAGCGCTGTTGCCATAATTAAAGTGGCCCATTCGTAATTCTAATTTAATTATTGAAAAATTTAAAAAAATACGACTCGTCAAGTGTTTTATTTCTAAGTTAGATCTTAGGTCTAAACAATTACCAAAATGAGAAAGCGCAACCATTTATTATAGAGGCTCAGAGCATGAAAACGAATAGAGAATATACGGGTAGTTTTAATCAGTCAGATTTGTAAGTTTTTAGTTTTATTTGTCAATACCATAGTGAAACTCATACGAGAACCATCAATGAATACTAACCACGTTACTTAATGATCGTTGTATGAAATATTAAATTTCTCCAGCGTGGTATGTTGATAAAATGGTATGTACGTGGTATGAGTGAATCGAGGGTATAACCGTATATATACGTGCATATCAAATTTTAGCCAATCGGTCCAACCGTTTTTGTGTGAAAGAATAACAAATATACTTCTCACAAACTCTCACATGTATAATATTAGTAAGATTGTAGGATAATAATGCGAGAATTGTATATCGTAGTTAACGCAATGGCTGTGCTAGTGGACGGGTGGACAAATGTAATCAAAATAATGTTAAACTGGTTTCTACAAGAAACTTATAAAAACACGTTTTGGGTACTTAGTAAGCAAGATCTTAGCAACTCTTGTGCAACGTGGTGCAGCTTTGATTCCCATATTCCATGTAAGAGAGTTTAAATCTAGACAACCCTGTTTTACATAGAGAGATTTTCAGAATAGTTTCATTATTTATTAGAATAATAATAATATAGTATGAAAAATAGTTTCAATGTAATTTTTCGTTAAATAGTTTTTATGATAACGACAAATTCGCTGTCAAAATAATATAGCACTTGGTAAGTCGAGAATATCAGTATAAAATTAAAAATACTGCTTCCTGTTCGCGCGTAAATTAAAAGTTTTCACTTTTATTTTTCTAAAACATTAAACAGTTAGGTATCTAGGTATTTTAGACTACCTAGCCAAGTTTGACTGACACAAAACAATTAATTTAGTTCTGAATGCAATGGAATGCCGTTCTTGGTTCAATTTTGATCTCTTGAAATATTAACTGTTATAAAAACTTAATTAAATTAATCTGTTCATGGGTAATTTTTTGTTATTGAACCAACACGATATTTGACCATTTTAGAATTTCACCAAGAAATATTTTTTTAATTTAATATAGGAAGCAACAAAGCTGGTTTGCTAAAAAACAAAATTTCAACTCACCGTTTCAATCGCAATCTGATACTGGCATCCATCAAAAGGCGCAAATAAATAGAATTAATGGCGACACTCCCGTATTTTGTGTTTACACTAACATATTTTGATAATTTCTTTGCTCTTTCAATGAGTTTACTTCTGGAATATTTCTTTATTTTGTGCTCTTGAAATTTACAAAAGAAACCCATAATAAGTATAATAAATAATGTAAGTAACAATATATTAACTTTGATTTATCACTATAAATACGACTAGATTGTTTAAAAGTCTTGGTAAGTCACTGCACTCGGCTTGGTGCGTAATACTTTGATACCTAACCAGTCGCTATAAGTTCGCTTCGCATCGGCCAACGGTGTGGCTGGTCGTGTAGCGACATGTCGCTCGCATAGTGCTGTTCACACGGGCCCAAGTCCATCTTATGCCAATCAGAAACACAATTAATCAAATTTTATCATTTATTTATAGCTTTACAACTTGGAAGCAGATTACATGTAAATAATACCTACCTCTTATGTAGGTAGGTAGGTAAACAGGTTTTTAGTAACTACCTAAATATATTTTTCCTCCCAGGTTTTTCGACCCTAGTAGCTGTTCGAAATTTAGAGCTTATTTTTTATTACCAACTAAAAATCTTTTGAGTAAGACACGTTTCTCACCATTGTCTTTATAAGAAAAACAATAATAGTACCTAACTACCATTTCCTTACCAGTAAAACAAGTCAAGGCATCCTATTTTATAGCTTACAATAATGTCACGGTTATAACTACTCAGTAGGTAAGTACCTACATCAAATACATGTCTGTATCTACCTATTGTAGCTATACTACAGCCTACATAAGAACCTAGATTGTACTTACCTAATAAGAAATGACCTAGGTTATAGGTACTTACGATAAATTCCCGCCAATTACACCAAGTGGAGCAAATTGAAAACAAAGGAATGTCTATCGATGTAATTGACGGCGCCTAGCGGCTATCTTTGTCTATTCTTATTTCAAATTCAAAGATAGATAGGCATTATATTTATATACTTAAGACATTATAAGTTAACGATTGCAGTAGACTTAGAAATATCTAAACATGATGAACAGCACTAAAGTTTGCTTTTTGTATGCACTTTTGCCATCCTTGCGTATTTCTAAACTAGACACGTTTTATGCACTGTGTACACAGCGCTCGCACAGTGACGCACTCTGCTCAGACGACATAAAGGCGGGCAGACACACTGTGACTCAAATTCGCGGTAGGAAAACGTCATTCTATGCAGGTTTGAACTTGTCTGTATGTTTGTATTATCATTGCGGTGGCGGACTTATGATGTAATCAGATAGTTGTAAAACATTCGCGATTGCATCGCATTCCGATCCGGTTTTGAGGTTTGATTGTTAGCGTGGGCTTGGCTTGGGAATAACCTATCATCGCGATACAATTATTTATATTATTATAATTAGCTTACAGTTCTTTATGTAAGTACTTGCTTACCTACTATTGTTTCCAACGTCGTCGCACATAATCGATGTTCTGTAGGCCGCCATACTACATATCTTGTTATGACGAGTAAAACATATTATATAAGATTATATTTAAAGAAATAAAAGTTCATTGTTACACAAATAAAATAAAAATATATTATAAAAACATTTCCTTTATTGCTTTCATGTTACATACACATTTACATAATACATAATTAATTATATTTTGGAGCTTAACAATATTCTTTTTTGTTACAACCAAACTTGTGGTTTAAGGCAGATCATAAGACTATTGTGTTTACAATTGATTGTTTACCATATTACAGTAGGTACATTTCTTAATAAATAAAGAATAAGCTACATTTAAAGTAGGTACATACATTCAACAATTAACAGTTAAAAAATTAAGATAGATAGATTTTTGCAAGATTGATCAAAATCTGTCAATTTTGTAGTTCTAATAAACAGAGATCGATCCAGATTTTGGATTAAGAACAGCTATTAAATCGGGCACTAATGCACAGCAGATAAAAATGTGTTTTTAAGATAGGAGAAATAAAAATAATAGGTATAAGTCAACATTGACATTATTATCTGTTTAATTATAATTCGAATCGATGTTTACTATTATATTGAGTACACGTACTAACCCACATATTTTAATAACTTGATTTCGGGTTTGTCCGAAATCTTCGACCTCGAAAGTGCGACCGTTTTATCAATAATCGGGTAAACCCTGATGACTGAACCTGATGACACTAATATAAGCATAATGTCACAGTACAACTATGATAATGTCATTGTTTCAATTACCTAGGTAGTAGCTATACGTGTATACGTAAAAAAAGTTATAGGATGAAATATAGAACCATATTAAACCAACAGTTCTTTTTTGTTACAATCTTTTATAACTTGAACTTTAATTATATTCAAGCATATATTTTTTACTTAAAATTAAATGACATTATGATAGACAGAATTGAATTCAAAAAGACCTGATAATATATGAAACACAATATAATTCGTTTGCTAAACAGAAAAGAGGCCTAACTTAAAAAATAAAGTATTTCAATCTTAAAAATTATGCTTCAATAATAAGGTTCAATTTTGGAATATCTTCATTTTTGAGTTAGTCCTTTTTTCTATTTCACATGCGAATATGTAGTATGTACGTCTGAAGAACACTGAAAAATCAGTACCTAATCGTATTTGCTATTTAAAATTATAAAGAAAACTTGACTAAGGTGTAAATAAAACTGTATGCACACTGTAAAATTCTACATTGTATGTATTTTACATTTTACAAAATATATTAGTTTGTTTTTATTAAACAAATTCCTAGCAGATAATTATGACATTACAACATCCATACAAAAAAACCAATGCTAGCTGTCTTTTCTACATTCTTTATTTAAATATTAATCTTTATGTAGGTACCTACGAGTTTGCCACGTTATAAACAGCCACATCATAGGCGTTTTGTAAGCGGTAATTACAACGGTAGTTTCCAAGTAGTCAAATTCAATACTTTTATCCAAACGTCAAAAATTATACTATTCGATGAAATTCGTATGAAAAACTTAGTTATGACGTTATAACATTTTGGCGTCAAATAGCTTACTTATTTCTTAATAATTAGCTAAAATAAATCTAAAACTTAGTGTATCGATTAATCGATGAATAAAAGTATAGTTATTTTTCAATCTTTGATTGTATTGAAATGTCGAATTAATTTATTTTTGACCTTGGAAACTACCTAATTATATCAATGTGTCATAAATATAAAAATGAAAACAATTTTTTACAATACGCAATGTTTATACGTCAATTTGGAACAAAATAACTGGCTCTCTAGTTATGTATTAAATCCAATAAGTTATCAGTCAAAAGCGCCATCTTTTGTTTCCAGTATTTCTAATTTTAAAAAGATTCGGTGTTTTTATAACTAAAACCCTATTATACCGTTATGGGCTGGTAAAAGTACTAAATGTTAGACTATATACAGGTGAGAAATTAAAATAATTGATATTTTAACAGATAGATATGTACTGAGCCGTCTGATTCAAATAATATTAGGTATTATAGCAAGAATAACTGTGTGTAAAATGTGTATGTTTGTCAATGCACCTACAAGATCACTCACTACATAGGTAAAACCTAGTGTGAGGCTAGACTTATAAATATGTATTTAAAAATGGTTTTCCTAATGTCGTGATCGTAAAGGTCTCCATCACACACAAATCATAACTTGGGTAATTGTAAAATCTTCCTCACAAATGATGAAGATAGTGAAATCATTGTATTTTCATACAATTTCAATAAATGATAAAATAAATAAATTTCAGGAAGAAACAAGTACTGACAAGCAGAACAGCAAGCAGACAAGCAGAACAGCTTGTCAGTACTACTTGTGTGTGCGCAATGTATGACGTCATACATTGCTCATGTATTGGACATGGGACGGATATTACATAGGGTGACTGGTAATTAGTAGCTGATATTTTTACATGGTATTGTTAACTCATGATAACAAACAACTTTACCAAAGAAACTTTTTCCTATACTCCTACCTTTTTTGATACACGTAATTTTTCTTTTTCCCCAAAAGCTAGGTGCCTTTTGACGGTTACACCGCGTTAACAAAAAAAAGAAAATACTCCTACTCCTACCTAGTCATCTTTTTAAATCACGTGGGAGAATAAAGGTGAAAGGTAAGTAAAAAAAAACAAATAAAAAAGGTACGTGCGCAATAAATTCCGTTAAATAGTAAAGTAAGAATAGGTGGATTTCAATTCAAGTGTGTGTTCTATTTTTCAAATGTCTGGTGAAACTCGGTATTGTCAAAAATACCAAGAAAGTAAATGGGTAATAAATGATCACTTCAATTATGAGAAAAGATAATGACGTCACATGTTTTCATAGTTAAATGACAGTCTATTTGAAATTAGTTAACAAACATTTAGAAAAAAAATAAACATAATTACGTTATCTTATCAAATAATTGACCGTGGAGATATTTTAATCAAATATTTAGAACTAACTTCAGTAATTATATTTCCCAACTAATGACAATTACAGCTCAAAATTCTGAGAAACTTTTATTTCTATGGTGGATGATACGGGTTGTTCATTGCAATTTGCCCGCTAGATGGCATTGAACTCAAAATTTTCGTTTTACTTCTATTTAGAGTAAGATTTGAACTGGAACAAGGTTTACTTTCTACACTAAGGATTTATTTCTATGTCGTGTGCATTTACAAACATACAAATTCACATACACATTACACCCAGACCCGGAACATCAATCTGTGGATTACCTACACAAGGCGTTGCTCCGTGTTTGAATTGAATAGCAGTCAGTTGCCAAGCTAGTTCGCCAACTGTGCCTTCAGCCGGCGCTAAACAAAACATATCACATCAATCACAAAATATATTAAAGTTAGAATTACCCCTTATGCTATCTACATACAAACATGTAACTACATGTTTTGTGTCATACGCATATCGACGGCTCATATTAAAGCGACTATCACACGGCACGATTCATCGGGGCACACAAACTTAGGTAGGTCAGGCCCTATTTAGGGACACTAACAGCCAATCCACTGGAACTTATTACTATTTTATTCACCTGGAAAGTGTATTGGATAATAAACGTGGACACCACTATTGTATAGGCAATAATGTAATGATAGTGTGTCCAAACTAAAATTATAAATGATGCGTAAATAACTCTGTCTGTCTGTCTTTTCTGAACCGATTTCTGTGAAGTTTGGTACAGACATAGTTTGGAACTTGAGGAAGGACATAGGATAGTTTTTATACCAAAAATCACGGGCAAAATCTAGTGTTAAATAAATAAAATCTTAGTATCATAAGGCACGAAGAATCATGCCATCTGATCGGTGCTTAGTACAAAGTAATAGTCCAACTTATAACACTACTTTTTCAACGAAATCCTTATTTACTAAGGAGCCTAACGAAAATAAAAATAAATTGAGATCTAATTCACAAATTCCAGATTGTGATATACTAATAATAATAATATTTAGGATCAATTTTTACATACATATTTATAACTAGGAATTAACCTAACTAAAATCTAGAAAAGTAAAACGTAATTCAGCTAAATAATATTAAAATGATGATACAATAATAGTTATAATTATTATTCATTCTTACTAAAATTGATGTTATGACGTCAAATTTTTAAACAGTAAATTGTGACGTCATTGGCTTGTTATTTCCGTGATTTCGTAACAACATGCAATACATAGGTACCCTGGAGTTACACGAGACCTGTTATAGCGGATAAACGCTTATATTTGCATCTCTGTCTTATATACTAGATATACAAATGAAAGACAAAGACAAAATACTCTAGCTCAGGCTAAACAACATACATTGAACATAAAAAAAACTTTTTAAAAAGGCATAGACATATAATTATTATACCGTAATCAGTATGTAATCTTTAAAGAATAATTTTAACTTTTAACTTTGAAGTGAGTTGGTTAGGTTATTTCTTTTTATGTTGTCAAGATAAATTATTCGTAAGCTTCAATATTATGTAAAGATAAATTTTACTTACAACAAACAAGAAATCATTTGATTTGTCCAAAATTACTAGGTACAAGGCCTAGTTATATATTAATTAACATATGAAACTTCATGCTGAATAAGTATCTCCCCCTAAAGCTTTAATAAACTGCTGTATTTATATTTTGGTAGTATAAAACATATGCAATAAACAAAAAATTATATGTAATATGGTAGTACTAGCTCAAGCAATGCCGATACAAAATTTCTCCACTGTTTAATAGATTTTGTGTGCAGTGAGTGCAGTAAATGTCGTGGTGGCCCGGAGGTTAAGGAGCCCGCTTCTCATGCATGAGAGTGTGGGTTCGAAACCTGGCAAGTACCAATGTGACTTTTTCCGATTTATATGTACTTTCTATGATTATAATGTTTCAAAACATGTCACACCTTCACATAGTGGTGTCTAACCACTGACATACGGTGAAGGTAAACATCGTGAGGAAACCTGGACTTATAATTTCTAATTATAAGTTTGAAATCGCCAATCCGCATTGAGCAAGCGTGGTGATTAATGCTCTGACCTTCTTCGTATGAGAAGAGGCCTTTGGGGCACTTATAGGCTGATGACGATGAATGAATAGATGTTATTATACATATAACCTTCCTTTCTAATCATTCTATCTGTTAAACAAACTGCATTAAAATCCGGTGGGTAGTTTTAAAGATTTAAGCGTAAATAGGGACATACGGACAGAGAAAGCGACTTTGTTGTATGTAGTGATGCAATAAGTTTAATAAATATTACATTTAGAATTCAGTCTACTGTAAAATAGCTTGTGTATCATATAAGAAAAATGTTTTGAATTTATTCACGCATGATGATTGTATTTTAGAAATAAAATGACATATGTTTATGTAAGATGCTTCCTTGCCCTTCCAGCGAATACATTATCGTATCTTTTTGAAAGGTGCTGTTATTCTTATAGTAAATATGTTATCAGTATACTTTGTAATGGAATTAACTATCCGACAGCTTCCATAAAGATGTAGGTTTGACAACTGTTATTGAAGCTATTGTGTGCTGGAACGCGGATCGCGTGAGTCAATGTTTTCTCTGTTTTGTTTCATACAATGGCGGTAAAGTGGTTAACTAAATTTCCTTTGCCACAGATTAATATAAAATTAATACCAAAAAATAAATATTGAATTAAGATGGTTTAATAACATCTCGAATTTTTCTTCGGCAAAAGATACCTCCGCAGCACAGCACAATCCCGTTCAAATTTCGACAAGAGGGCAATCGTATTTATATACTCCGAGTTATTAATCAGGAACTAAACACACAATAAAACATTGCCCAACCAAGAAATTAGACCTGGGACATTATCCTCAATAGTTACACTTCTACAAATCAGATTCTGAGTAGACTTTGAGGATGTAACGTATAAAGGAATATATTTACTACATTTCCTGGATGTCTTATACTTCGTTGAACATCCAATGGGCAGTTGATATCAATATTCTTCATAGCCGTAGTAATCGTCCTCTTGTCCGTTCTGCAACATGGCCGCTAGAGAGAGCTCACCGCCGACGTCCACTGGATCTGCCTCCATTTCGTCGTCGTAATCTTCTGCAATATCTGCGGACATCAATTACGTTTATTTAGTTCTAATTCAGTTTGAGCGATTACCAAGGCCCGCATCCTTCCCTTCACCCATCACTCCCCAATCCCTAAAAAGCTTTATGCATATTATTAAGGCCAGCAAGACACTTGCAATTTTTGTGAAATTTGTAGTGCGTCTTCATCGGTAGTGCCAATTGCTTATCATCAAGTAATCAGACAGCTTCTTAACCGCCGTAGCGAATAAATAGAAAAGTTTGCTTTTTTATTTTTGATTTAAACATTAAACATGCATTTAAAGTTCATTGTCAACTTTACTTTGATACAAAGTCGAAAACACAATAAACAACATTGGCAGATATGAGTGACTAGGTGACCTATTAGCATTATTTAATATTTTTAGTTTATTTTAACCATTACTACTTTGATTTAAAATCGAAAACACAATGAAAAGCATTCACAGATTGAGGCAGCATGATTACTTGGTGTGTGCATATTAAGTTTCAACTTTATTACTTTGACATAAAGTCGAATATAAGTTGGATTTAAAACTATTACTATTTTCATGTAAATTTTGAGACATGTAGATAAATTACCGACAACAGGCTGCGGTGTGGGTGGGGCAGGTGTGGCGGGGGCGCGAGGGGAGAGGTTCGGCTGGATCTTCCTCTTGCGCTTGCGCTGTACGGGAGACTCTGGGACCACAGCTGGCGTTGTGGGCTTGCTACTAGAATAGAAAATTGAAATAAAAATGTTAGTTTTTATATCACTTACAAAAAAAACCAGGAAAAATTTTTAAACGAAAATTCTTCAAGGACTTCCAAGGTTTTGTAACACAGTAAAATATTAAATACTACTACTCTTGCGCGGTTTCACCCAATGCTCGGCTCTTTTTAACCGTAGCGTGATGTTTTATAGCCTTTAGCACTCAGGAACATTGTAGCTGTCTATCAGTGAAAGAATTTTGTAAATCCGACCATCGGTTACAAAGATTACCCCCTACACAGACACTTAAAAATTTTACCTCTTGAGAGCTACAGAGTGCGTAAGTCGTCTATACTAATCTTTATATATAAAAATGGACCGCAAAATGTGTTGGTAAGCGCATAACTCAACAACGCCTGGACCAATTTTGCTAATTCTTTTTTTGTTGTGTTTGTTATTGTCAGGAGAAGGTCTATAAAAGGTAGGAAAATAGAAAAGTAGAGGGGAAGATTAGGAAAAAGTGGCACTATGATAGCGAGATAGTTGGACCCGTGCGAAGCAGGGGCGGACCGCTAGTATAATATAATAGCAAAAGTATAACAAAGCTGTACTTACTCAACAGTAGTTCCTTTAGGTGTAGGTGGTACCGGCGTACCAGGATGATCCAAGCTCTTAAGAATATCATAATTAATCTTAGAGCTAATCTTCTTTTCAGCTATCATCTTCTCGATAGCTTCTCCCGCGGTCGCAGCATTACACGGAGTCCTCTTCTTATAAGACCCGCGCAGTTTCTTCTTTTTATCCTTATTCTCTTCTCGCTCCTTTGCCCGCATTTCTTCTTTAACTTGAAACATTGTATAACTACAAATTAAGATTACAATTGATACGAGATTCGTTTTTCAAACGATGAAAAACAAAAAGGAGGTCAATTGAAAAGTATTATTAAATCCTATATTATTAACATTTAATATGTATTATAAATGTGAAAATTTGTGAGAATGTTTGATATTTTTTCACGCAAAAACGGCTGGAGCGATATGTTTCAAATTTGGTATGTACAATACGGCCGACGTATCTTGGCGAGTCTAAAGTTAGCCGTTTGTCTGCGCAATGGATCTTTTAGGAACAAAATTGTGTACTGCGGCTACTCGGCTAACTTCAGACTCGCCAAGATACAACGGCCATATAGTTGATAGGTGGATGCCCTGAATTAACACGTAGGCTATTTTTATCAGCACTACTTTAATATTCGAAATTCTCAGTAGCAGTCCCCAAATCCTCAATCCCGAAATCCCTAATCCACGAGCGGTTCTCAACCACACAGACTAATTATAATTAATTAATATTATAATTTGGGCCCGATATGTATCGTTATAACAAAGGAATGATAATGCTTTGATGAAAACTCCTGCCCTCCATTTTGGACAATGTATTCATCAGCCTATAAGTGCCCACAAGGAGAAGGTTTGAGCGTTAATCACCACGCTTGGTGTAGGCAAGTTGGCGATTTCAAACTTTTAATTAGAAATTATAAGTCCAGGTTTCCTCAAGATGTTTTTCTTCAAAGTTTGTCTTGAGGTGTCTCAATAAATGTAGAAAGTATCTTGTATCTCAAAAACAGTTACATTGCTATTTGCCTGGTCAAAAACAGTACATCCTTTCCAATCAGCTGCGCGACTTCACCTCGACTCGCAAGCTGCTCATGTATAAGATCCCCCTTATGACATGAAACTAGTAGAGTTTTTATCAGTACATTTACGTGATGCAGCCGTATTTTTTCAATAAACAATACGAATATAAGACGTTAAGTTAGCAGAATACTAGTTCATCGAAAACTTACTTTTCTGATCTTTCAAGTATCCAGCGTTGATTTTGTTCCAAAGTAGCGCTTTATGCTTCATTTCCTCATCAGACATAATCAGAGAATTGATGTACTCCTCGTCTTTCTGGTCTAGCACCAGCTCGTCGGCATTGTGAAGATCTTTAGCCGCTTGTTTCGGTTCTGGTCGGACGAACTTGTCGGATTTGTCCTCCTGACTCGACCCTAGGCCTATCACGGCTAAATCTGGGCCTAGAAAAAAGCGGTTTTATTATGATTACAACAATTGATACAATATTTTGAAAAACATGAACAGAGATTTTTTTGAGGGGGCAAAATACTAAATTTCACTTTGAAAGAACAGATTATAGATTACAAAACATATTACTTTTATATTTTTTACATAAGGGATTCTCATACCAAGTCCTTTCTCATGTTTCATCTTTTCGCTTTTAGAGCCAACTGCATCCTCTTTGGTCGTAACGTCATTAGCAATCTCTCCGATGAGGTCCAGAGCATCCTCAGCTGCGAATCTAGACGCTTCCACATCTTCCGATGTTGCTTCATCTGTAATTTTAATATAACAACTTAATCTATACTTTATTATAAAGTGGTAAAATTTGTAGGTTTGTATGTAGGGGGTAATCTTTGGAACCGCTGGGCGGATTTTTCTTTCACTGATAGCTTACAATGTTAATGACTCTTATTTCTTCCAGTCTCTTACTGACTGAAAACCCCTCGTTCCTTCTCCTGCTCTAGGCCGAAGCCGCGTTGTCTAATTGCGCTGCGCTTACCCCACAACCCGGGTTAAACATCAGCCCTGTAGGACCCCGTCTGTAGTGGTCTATTGGCTCTTTGCGGCGCGCCATACGCTCGGTTCTGGTTCTGGTCGAGCGGCGAGCAACCCTTACTCGCTTTCCCCAGACCTGCGATTACGGTGGCCGGTGATCGTCTCTCGATTCCCGACGCCCGGAGCTTACTGCGGCGGCTGGGGCGTGAGGAGGAGGATAGATCTCACATTCCTCACTTTTTTTTCACGCCGATTTGTTATGAGGCCGCGGTCGTGGCCATGGTGGAATTGCGAATTGCGCTCCCATGCTTTTTTATTATTTAGTCAGCGCAATATGCCTTCTTCTATCATTCTCGTGTATCAGATGTCGTCATATTCTTCTTATATGTATAATGCACTTATGTAATTATTATAAATTTAAAATTTAAAAAATCCCCGAGCCTTTGGTTACCCTTCCCCACTTACCCGCCCCCCCCATAACTTCTAAACGGCTCAACCGATTTTCGTCAAACATGTTTGAGAACACTCGCACGTAAGTCACCTTTAATACAAAAAAAAACTAAATTGAAATCGATTCACCCGTTCAGGCTCCATGTTGCCACAGACAGACAGACAGACAGACACGTCAAACTTATAACACCGAACACCCTCTTTTTGCGTCGGGGGTTAAAAATAGTTGTAAAATTAAATAACTTCTTACCAATGCCCAATACATTTGTAGATGTGCCAATCACAGCAGCTACCTTTTTTCTTTTGTTGCCATCTTTTTCTAACTGGTGCTCTATCTCTTTCTGGAGTTCTGTTAATTCTTTCTCACCATCTTCTTCTTCCATTAACTGAAAGATATTACAGATTTATTATAAGTATAGATAAGCCACTGCTACTGCCGCGCGCCCACCCGCTGCTCGGCTCCCATTGATTTTTATGGCGATTTTTTAGCCTAAAGTACTGCGGAACATATTATAAGTGAAAGAATTTGAAAATCCGACCAGCAATGTTTCAAAGATTACCCACTAAACACAGTTTACCTCTTTATAATATGAGTATAGAAAAATGGTAGGAAAACTTAACGATAAAATTGTGAATGCGCCTAGAGCAAGCGTATTTAATCAAAACTGTTCATTCTGGGAGGCATTTGATTTTTTGATTCTTTGAAAGTCAAACCTTTGTTTAGATGAAAACAAAGTGTTTTAAAGTCAAAGTCACTATTTCTATTTTATAATCACTTATTACAATTAGACCATTATATGCGCTTTTCAATATCAAACAAAGATTTAAAGACAAAAAATGACAGTCTGTCTGTCCTCTTAGTGAAGCTATTTGCTCGTACCAAAGTGTTGATTACTTTTTCATTGCATTTCATTACCAAATCCTATAGTATATCCCAATGTCGCCATATTGCTATAGTTGATACCGAATTTATTTTGTAACAACGCAACAATTTACAATAACAACAAACATTTTTAAAGTTTCATTAAACATTTTTTGACAGAAAAATTAACAATACAATAACTAATACAAATCTATTCTCACAAAAAACGAGTTAGTATAATCATTTCCTACTAATGACGTTATGACGTGTAACATATTACCAAAACATTTCGTATATAAATAAATATATGTATAATATAACAAAGATACGGAAGGAGCAAACGGCAAAACCGGTTTGAGCTTGCAAAATATATATACTTACATAAATATATAATACATTAATATATCCTGTTGTAGAAAGCCAATTATGTTTCTCTTAAATCGACTTTTACGCGGATATCGGCATTAAAAAGTTTCTCTTCGGATTATTTTAATTTCATCGAAATTTCTACTTTTATTTCTTATGTAAACATACACACAGGGTATATTTTTGTATTTAAGCTAAACGTTACATTTGTGAATAAGGATTATTATAGATAATTATATAATTTACTTAAACATCTGAAAGTATAATATGATTATGTTATACCTATAACATAATTTTTGAATGCACTATTGGCGAGGTGCCTAGGCAACCTGTTCTGTATTGTATTTGCGGTTCAATTCCCGCACGGAACCACTCTGAGTGGACTACAAATTGTTGTTCCGGGTTCTGGGTGTAATGTGTATCCTAATGATGGAAAACATTTTTTTAAAAAAGCCTACGTATACTCGGTCTTCGTGTATCCAATAAATGTCGTAAGATACATTCTGAGAGCTGGCTCAAACCGCACCTTCCTTCCACTAGTTACTCTCTTCCCGGATTTATTCTTATCAGAAATGATAGGACCGGAAGGGGGGGTGGTGGTGTTGCCATCTATCTTCGAAGTCACTTCCCCTATAAAATTCTTGCAACTTCTCCCTCTAACTATAGTTCGTCTGCTGAATTCATCTTCCTTGAAGTCAGCATAACGGGAGTCAAGGTTCTCATCGGTGTTGTGTATTGCCCACCAATGACGGACTACTTCTCTGATCTAGAGCTGGCGTTGGAATCCATTGGATCTGTGTGTGAGCATCACGTCATCATGGGCGATTTTAATACAAACCTGTTACAGTCCTCCCCCCGTTCCCGCAAACTTCTTCATATCATCGAGTCAGCCAGTCTTCACGTCTCACCTCTCCTATCAACCCACTGCAATATTGCAGGTGAAGACACTTTGCTCGATTTAATCCTCACCTCTAGTCCATCTCACGTATCCTCTCATGGTCAATGTCCTGCTCCTTGTTTCTCCCTTCACGACCTGATTTATGTATCCTACTACATAAAGCCTCCTAAACCTGTTCCTAAAGTACTGCGCATGCGTTGTTTTGCGGGGATAGATTTGGATAAGCTGCGTAAAGACGCTTCCGAGCTTGAGTGGGAAGCAGAGGTATCCGATTCTCCCACTATTGACGATAAGGTTGCCACTCTAAATCGCATGATCAAAAACCTCTACGACATTCATGCACCAATCAAAAGTGTTAAAGTTAAACGTCCGCCGGCTCCATGGATGTCGAGGGGGGTACGTATGGCGATGAGACGGAGGAATCGCGCCTTTCGGAGGTACAGACGTGATAGGTCGGAGGAGAATTGGGTTCTCTTTAAGTCAGCCAGAAATCGATGTAACCAGATGATACGTAATGCTAAACGCCGACATATTCTTGATAATATATCAACCAGTTCTGCGGCTGATACCTGGAAGTTCCTTGGAACAATAGGTATCGGCAAATCAAATCATATAGAGCTACCTAAGACGATTGGTTTGAATGATATAAATCAACATTTTACAACTGCTGCCCTTTTGGATCGTCAAACCATTCGGCAAACGGTAGACTTTATTAAAAACCTTCCTCATCCTTGTTCGGACACCTTCAAATTCTCTCCGGTGTCTGCGGGCGATATCAATAAAACCATCCTATCCATAAAATCGAAGGCCACTGGCTATGATGAAATTAGTCGTAGTATGGTTATCCCTATCCTTGAGTATATCTTGCCATCCATTACCCACATCATTAATTTTTCCTTATACTCAGGACAGTTTCCTTCCCTGTGGCGTTATGCTTACGTCCGTCCCCTTCCAAAAATCACAAACCCGACCCTTCCCTCCCATTTTAGGCCTATCTCTATCCTCCCCTTTCTTTCCAAAGTGTTAGAGGCGTGCGTGCACAGGCAACTGTCATGTTTCGTCCACCGGCATAACCTTGTAAGTCCTTTACAGTCCGGATTCAGACCGGGGCACAGCACCGCTTCAGCACTTCTCAAAGTGACTGGCGACATTAGAGAAGGGATTCAAGACACAAAAGTTACTACTTTGGTTTTAATTGACTTTTCCAATGCCTTTAATGCCGTCAGCCACGATATCCTTGAATCCATTCTTTCCCATCTTATGGTTTCGCCTGGGGCACTGGAGTGGTTTTCATCTTATCTTCGGGGGCGCTGGCAGGCGGTTCGCGTTGACGAGACTGTGTCAGATTGGCACGAGCTTAAAGCTGGTGTTCCACAAGGCGGTATTCTTTCTCCACTGTTATTTTCTCTTTTTATTAATTTTATCACATTTAATCTTCAGTGTTCGTATCATCTGTATGCCGATGATCTGCAGATATACACTCAGGCTCGGCCGGAAGATCTGCACGAAGCCATCGATAAGCTGAATAATGATCTCACAACCATCAGTTGTTGGTCTAGTCAATTTGGCATATCAGTCAATTCTGCCAAGTGTCAGGCCATAGTTATCGGCAGTCCTCGAATGATGAGCAGAGTGAAGATCGAAAGTGTTCCTTCGGTAACATTGGATGGAAGCGTCGTCCCTTTTAGTCCTTCAGTTAAGGACCTGGGCTTGCATCTGGATGCTACGCTGAGCTGGCAGGTTCAGGTCTCAGGTGTTAGTCAGAGGGTGATGGGGACGTTGCGCTGTCTAAATCGACTAAGGAATTTTCTACCACCTAGGACGAAGGCAATGCTTGTGCAGTCTTTAATCTTTCCTATAATCGACTATGGTGACGTGTGTTACTATGATCTCGGCTCGGATTTGCTCAATAAACTTGATCGTCTCATCAATAACTGCATAAGGTTCGTCTTTAACCTGAGGAAGTACGATCATGTTTCTGAGTACAGGTCCGAGTTGAAATGGATGCCAATTCGCCAAAGAAGAGCATTTCGCGCTTTGACAACTCTTTTTTCACTTATCAACTCTCCAACTTCGCCTTCTTATTTAACCTCCTACTTTTGTTACCGCTACTCTGGTCATTCCAAAAATCTTCGCTCTTCTCATAACCTTCTTCTTCATTGTCCCTCTCATAGCTCTGATACTATCCACTCATCCTTTTACATTCAATCCATTCTCCTGTGGAATGGGTTGCCCTTGGAAATCAGGAAGGCGACCTGTAAGCAATCGTTTAAGGCTGAATTGCGTAAGCACATTTTGAATGGACTGTTGGTAGAACCATCATCATAAAACTCTTATGTTATGTATTCACTGTGTATAATATTATTCATATATATATAAATATATATATGTATACTATTTATGTAAGTATATACAGTATGTATTGAGTATTTTTTTTATTAATCTTCCACCATATACCAGTATTATTATAATATTCTATATATATATATTTATTTTAGTGTTCTTATTATTTTTAAATCTTTTTATCGTCTCAAAGTTCTCTTCTTGTTGCACCTACCATACTCTCTCTGCATCACCCTAAGGTTGACTGGTGAGAATGCCTACGGCATTAAGTCCGCCTATGTAATGTTTTGTTGCATAAAGTTTAAATAAATAAATAAATAAATAAATACATTAAATGAATTATTATATTTAGTTAGCTGGGCTAGCGCCACGTCGAATACCACACAATGCTGCAAATGAATATGAGCCCCTAGCCTGTCTAGAAACTAATCGAGTTCTTCGTCAAACATTTAAGTTAAGTAAGCCGTTAAAGAAATCAATTATGTATAAGCGAAGAAAATCTATACTAATATTATAAAGAGGTAAAATTTGTATGTTTGCAAGTTTGTGTGTAGGGGGTAATCTTCGGAACTGCTGGTCGGATTTCCAAAATTATTTCACTGATAGATAGCTACAATATTCCTGAGTGCTATAGGCTATAAAACATCACGCTACGATTAAATGGAGTCGAGCAGCGAGTGAAACCGCGCGGGAGTAGCTAGTAATTAAATATGTTCCTTATATGTATGTATACATATGTATATGTATGTATTCTAACTAATACCTTCTTAACTTTTTTTTTTGTGAGGGGAATATCATGAAATGACTTCGTCCGCCCAGGGTCGGGCGGTAGTGTCAGACAGTTACTGACTTAAAATATCCCCGTTCCTTCTCCTGCTCTAGGCCGAGGCTGCGGTGCCTCAATAGGTAGGTCCCTTCTTAACCTACACTTATACCTACCTAGTTTAGCAAGATTATTACAACGAACGTTTGTAATATCTGATCCTACGCCAGTTTACATATTAATTCTAAATTCAAATCTGATTTTGGAATACATAATACCAACCAGTATTTCTAGACGCATTAATGTTGACATAAGACTAGGTATATATTTTTAGGCTATACAAATAATCTTTGGTGATATAGCGCTAATGGATTAAATATGACTGGTGATTTTAAGAATGCAATGAAATACGATTAATTAATACATAAGTACGTACTTGGGTATAAAAAAATGTGTTAGCTTAAAACTCAAGAACGGCTTGATAGATTTGTATGATCTTTTTTTTTGTCAGGGGAAAATCGTCAAATGACTTCTCCCGCCCAAGGTAAGGAGAGAGACAGTGTCAGACTCTTACTATCAAAAACCCCCCGTTCCTTCTCCTGCTCTGAGCCGAGGCAGCGGTGGCTCATTGCGAGATTTTTATGACCTTAAGTCATTGATTGGTGGAATTGCATTTGTCTCGAAGAGCAGAACAGTTTCATTACTATTTTAAAGACTACATTTAAACTTGTAGATATTCAACGAAAACTTTAATTTAAATGGAAATTATGTAGAGTTTGACGCCCAGCTCACGTGTGAACAAGATATAAGTATACGAATGTTTGTAGTATTATGTGTACCTTATGTATATTATTATAAGTTCTTCAACCTCAGTATGAAAATTTTTTAATAAACATCAGATTGAAAAACCAATTTTAAAACAGTTTAAATATTTTACAGCCAACACAAAGAACGACGATTCTTTTAACCAAAAGACTCCTTACAATATGATAATTTAACAATACCTACATGTAAATAATAAAAAAAAAGTTTTTTGAACTGCTAAATTATAAATAAACATATCTACCTATTTAAAAATGCAAAACTTCCGTTGTTTAATGCAATGTGATTTGCATACATACAATTATTTAATATTCATAACAAAAAAATAAAAATAAAAAGCACGCAACCGATTTCGATGAAACTTAGTATCCCTAAGTTGAATATTATCTGGTAAAACAAAAAGAAAGAATTACTTAGATCGGACTAGTAGTTTCGGAGATATGCGAAAACATACATATGTACATATTTTTTGCCAAATTTGTCAGACTGATATAGACTAACACTAGATATTCTCGCCCGGTTTTACCCGCTGCTGGGCTCCTATACATAGTTTAAATATAGCAACAACATTACCTTCTGTAGTCTCTCTTTATCCCTCTTCCTAGCTGCTCTGAAGGCTGGAGGGTCCTGCTCCTCTTCCAAATCCACGGTCATGAACTCCTCGAGTGTTAAGGCACTGGAGGGCGTGTCTCCGAACTCGAGAAGTCGTTTCCTCAGTGTCGACTCATGAACTTTGACGATTCTCACAACATCGGCCGGTGTACGGTTAAATTCGTGCAGCCTCGCTGCTATTAAGAGAGCTGAATAAAGGAAAAATATTCTTTGAGTATTCGTTACATAAAGTTCAAAAAACTGGATCTACGCTCCAAGTGCACACGACAATACTGTCATATTCAATACTTTTATTGAAATGTCAAAAACGAAACTACTTCAGGAACCAAAAATGTCAAAATAATGGGATAAGTTCTACAGCTGGCGTAATAGGAACATACAATCAGGCCTGATGATACTATCGTGAAATAAGCAGAAATTATAAGGGGAACCTTACATACTTATTTAGATTCCAACTACACAACTCTTCCTCGATTTAAATCTATGCAAAGTTAAATAAGGGTTGCTGTTGTATGACAAGACGCTTGTATTATAACGCTCCAATAAGTTGTAGGTACCTACTTACAAAAAAAAAAAAACAAGGGAGATATTATTTCTACACCTTCCCTTAACGAAAACCTTGCTTTTATTTCTCCAGACAATACAAGGAAACTTGTCAATCAAGATCAAAGACTTTTAGTTAATAAGGAATTACAATGAACTAAACCCAAGGCCGTTGGTGCGGATAATTTTAGCTTCCGTAGATACTAAGTGTTCGGTTGGTTGATACGGACATATGTATTTGTCCAAGAATGCTTTGTTACGTAATCATTTCTTTAACATTCAAAGCATACAATACCAAATTACTAAGAAATAAGTCTTTAGGACTTCAAACAGATAAATCGCTACATGTACTTTAAATGTCGCCCGGGCCAAGCTCCGACACAAATGGGTAGGATCAACCGGAGTGATACCACGGCCTCACAGAAAACCGACTTGAAACGACCACAGCGTTGTGTTTCGCCGTATGATTGTCCATCGTGAGGTTACTAGAGGCCCAATCCTCTTCCTCCATCCTCTGAGGCCCTCTCCCCCATTTCTTCCCAATTCTTAAATATCCGAAACCCTAACCCCATAAGGCGACCACTAGTCTTTACATACTGCCAACCAAATACAAGTTAAAAACGCTTCGTTTCATATAAAAATGCATAACAAAGGTGTAAATTCTAGAACCTTCGATTGAAATAAAAAAAAACCGAAAAATACGCAATGACCTTCTTGTACAATTTTTTGTGAACTAAAGCTTTATTGACAAAAATAAGTATCGATATACAAGGGAGCCATAAATATGTCAAGGAGGCCAAATATCAGTGCGCACTGGTAAAATCGCGGAGCCTTATATGGCAAACATGTTGCAATGAATCGAAATATTTACAGCCTTACGATAAAAGGACAATAATAAGCTTATCTTTTAACATACTTCATATTTTATTAAATTTATTTCACTAGTATGAGCGTGAGTGGATCTTGTATGCCAATATTAGCTTGGAAGAAAAGTCTTAAAGATAGCCAAGGACGTACCTCGAGCACCGATACCATGGGAGTCCGTCATTATCTAACAAGCGTTTAATCCAATATCTGACACGTCTAATAAATTAACTGGAACTTTATGGCCATGATTATTACTGGTCAAATTGACAAAAAAAAAACATATATATATCCCAAAGGAGAAAAGCGAAAACCAAAACACCGCTTCGTGAAGTACCCTCGACTTAGTTTGAAATCTTTTTGTATCCGCAGATAGCTAAAGATTTAACAGTCAAAAAGTCGCTTATGAATAAATTTTCTATATAAATATTCTATGAGAACTATAAATATTGTTCGGTTAACTTACCAGCTCCACAAATCCCAGATGGTCTGCGTCCCGAGTGTATTGAATCCCTTTTCATACGTTGAACCAATCGCAGTGCTGTCATACTGACTTCGTGAGATTTCTCACCAAATTGCAATTGTGATGAGAAACGCAGAATATACAAACAGGGATCTGAAAAAGAAGATTTGAATGAGACACTATCCTTTTTGATAGGAACACTCATAGATCAGGACGCAAAAGCTGTTTACTATTTTACCGGGCTTATCCCTGCAGGCTATTTTACCGGGCTAGTCGTTTGTTCTTTCCTCTTCGTTGTGTCTTCTTCGCGAGGGGCGTTTATATAGAGGCTATCCATTTTGGATGAAGAGGGAACAACAACCGACTAAGTACAGCACCATTGTAGATAAGAACTAGAGGTATTTAATGCCGAAAATGGTTAGTATTGGAGAAAATTTAGATAAATGCACGTAGTGTTGTGAACACAAATTTTTGACATCTTTAAAAACAAATCTGCAGTTTTAAAATATCTAAGTAATTTTTAGAAAATGTTGTAATCAAAACCGCAGCAGCAGCAGCTGTGCAGGATGCCTAGATGAAGATTACATCAGTGAAACAGGAAATTCTCACGCAATATTGCTTGGGAACATTACGACGTCTTATTGTGTGATATGAAAAACTTTAATGGGCTCAAACCATGTTTATGGTACCAAATATGGCCATACAAGTTTTAAGTCTGGGGCAACAATTGTGTTAAACCACTCAGTCTTATTGGGCTGAATATGAACTCTGGTAATTATTTCCTTCCACTTTCCAATGCAGTCTTTCACTCTTAATCGATTTAAGTGCATATTTTTTTTTTCTATTATTTATTATCATCTGAAGCCATTTACTGCCCCAGCGCCCTCTACTTCCAAGGTGTGAGGGCCAAGCGGGGCACGCCCAATAAGGCACCGCCGCCTCGGCCCTGAACAGGAGAAGAAACAGAGGTGTTTTTAGTCAGTAAGAATGATATACTCTTTCTCTCCTCAACCTGGATGAGAGTCATTTGATAATATTCCCCACATAGAAAAGGGGTTGCCTAAACAAAATCTATAATCTTAGGCAGCACAGCTTGTAATACAAACCTTCTTCAAATACATAATAATGTATATACGGCCTTACAATAATTAAAGTTAACATTGAAATAGTCGTATGTAACTGTTGTTAATATAAATTGCTCTAATATCTTAAATACACACACCACGTTGTAGTGACGCAAGTAAAATTGCGCTGTGTTATTATAAAACCGTGTGATTCCGATTATGAGGTATAGTGCTTTGTATGCTGTTTTGTTGTCTCTCTACCATATACTATATTTTGAGCCATAGTTTGAGTACGAATTGTTTAAACTTTTTAATAAATTGAGCATACTATCTTTATCTAATCAATCAAGATGCAATAAATAAAGTGATAGTCTTATTCTTTAGTCTATTACTGCTCTTATTGAAATAAAATAAAACTAAAAAAGGATTTTTTTGGCATTATGAATTCGTATAATGTACTATTATTAGCTTCCTAAAATATTTTATTTTGATAGCAAGTTTAAATTCGGTTATGACCTTCAGAGGTTTTTGGACTCATTAGAAAAAAGCTGACCTCGAGTTCCTTTGTCATATTTGGTTGAATAAAATTAAAAAAATAAGTAAGTATATATTTTGAAATGAGAAAAAAAATATTCTTAGACAAACAGGAGAGGGTGGTAATTAAGGATGGAATTTGATAAAAATACCGATATCATTTGCAAATTTTATTATAAAACAGGTCAAATTAGTTTCGAAGTAATTCTAACTTACCTATTTATAGTTCTGTTAGCTTCCTGAACAACTTTATTTTCACAGCAAGTTTGAATTCATTTATGACCTCAAGAGGTTTATGGACTCTTTGGTATAAATCAGAAATCCAATCCAAATTCTTTTGTTTCATTTGGTTCAATAAAATTTTAAAAAAGAATTGCAATCCTACCTACCTAAATGTGAAAGTTTGGGAGAATATACATATTTGTTATTCTTTCACGCGAAAACGGATGGACCGATAAGGTTGAAATTTGGTATAGGGATACCCTGGATTAAAACATAGGCTACATCCACTGCTTCCGATAACCACTCACAGGGCAAAACACAACGCTGATGTTTAAAAAAAAGCGCAAAATAAACTTTAGCCTTCATTAGTTTCCAGTAGTGCAACAAAGCGTATTGCAGAAAAATATTGCTGATTTGGAAACCGAAATTTAAGACGTGTTGGGAAAAAAGTTATAGCGCGTGAAACCGTATTAAAGTACTCGAAGAAGGTATAAAATATTACATTAATGGTTAATACCCTTCTATTATATCATTATGAAGATTGGCAAAGACTTTACAAAATGGATTAATAGACACTACTAATGAAATGCTTAATATATGCTTTGTTCTTTGGCCTAACACTTATGGGATTTAATTATAAGAATAATAGTTTTAATAAGTATTTGCATGGATATTTAACATGCATAGATTTGAATATTGTATTCGTGGAATGGAGCATAGCAGTACCTACCTATTTCGTTACGGATTGGTTTGGCAACGTAGGTCGGCAAACGAGCAGACGGATTACCTGATGGTGAGCAATCGGATGCCCATGAACACCCACAACGCCAAACGAGTGCCATTATGTTGGCACCGGTCAACAAACTTTGCCAAAACCAGTAAATCAAATCGTATAATTTAATTCTATACGTTCTGCGTTCTTGGGATTTTTTGTTACCAATAAGTACTTCCGTATGCTAATGAATAAAATAGCTCGAGCGGATCTTTAAATTAACGTAACATTACTAAATATCTGAGACGAACAAAAGGATAGTAAAACCGGTAAACGCAAACCGTAGGTATTTACCGTAACTTAACAAGGATATCCTGATCCGATAACGAATGGCTTCCTTGACACATATAAGGTTAAACTTGAGACACTAAAATCTAACAAACATTACTCGAATCAATACACTACGAAAAATACGTAACACACGAAAAAAACCGGACATTTTCGCACGTATCGCTGCTCGTAAATTACTTCCTAGTCGAGAAATCGATATGAAAGAAATCGATTTTAATTATGTATGAATCGATTTGTAGTGTCTGAGAAGGCAATATTTTGACTATGACTGTGTTTATTTATTAATCTATCGCATTAAAAGGAAGAGCAATTTAACCACTTCTGTAGGGCATTATAATCCGAGGAACATCTAAGATTTTTTTATTGTTTGTGGCAAAGTGAGCGATTAGCGCTGCCCATGGACCCTTTTTTGATTTTACAGATAGAAGACTTTTAATTGATTTAGTAATTAATAAATAAATATGTACCTATTTATTTATTCTTGCAACGACCCGACCAGATTTTGCTATGATTAGTTTCGTTATAAAGGTATTCTATTTGCATACGGTTTTAGTAGGTGCCTAATATAAAGAGTTATTATGGTGACATCGTCCCTTTTTTACTGGCAAGGTTATAATTATTAACGTTGTTTTCGTAGGTGGTAAAACCCAGGTAGGTAGGTACCTACCTACATATTCAAGATGTGCAAAATATGTGTATAATGAAAATGGTATTGTAATATATAAAGGGCAAATTCACAAGCCTTAGAAAAAACTTACTAAATACAAATAGGTAGGTGCTTTGTGTTAAAATACCTAATGAGCAACAACTCATAAAAGTTGCCTGATTAGATTTTAGGAAAACTTATCATAGTTATTCATTATGAATGTAAAACGAATGACAACAACAAATATCAATTCCCATACAGTTAAATTCTACATCTTTAATTGTTAATAAATACACTAAACACGTAATAATGCAAAGCAAAGCAGACACGGCCATTTTGTTTATATTACGAACGTGCAATTGGCGCCAAAACGAACTACTTTTAATGTCTCTATAATTACGTTACGATCTGCATGCTGTATTCGTATTTGTGGCCTGAAGGTTACTGCAAGGGAAACTATTGAGCAATGGCTACAAGAATACTGTATTCAACATAAAAAATCGAGAAATTATAACCTGTTTTATGTGTTGCGAAATAAAATACGAGTCACCCAAAATGTAGGTACCGAGTTTCTTTTTGTTAAAAAGTGAAGGATTAGTGTACCTACTTGAAGTGGTAAACACGAAACGTAATTGTGATCTTTAAAAAAAACTATGATAAGTATTTTTGTAGTTAATCATCAAGTTATTTTGCTTAATTGACAGCCAAAATAAATAAGTTAAGGTTAATGATGTTTTCAATTCAAAAAAAATTAGACAGCAACAGAGTAAAAAAACATAAATATCTTTTTTTAAGGGTTTTATTTAAAATAACGACTTACTCAAATGAATGAACTGAAAATAGTTCTACTATTTTCAAGGCACAGCGGGACTCTTATTAATAAGCAGCGTAGGATGCGATGCGTTGGACGAATATTCAAAAATCTTTGAGGAATATAATATCATCTTATAAAATACTCCAACAAAGTGCGGGAAAAAACTTCTCCAACAACATCGTGTAGGCATAGAGTAACCTTGTAACTTCTAATGCTTTTACTTATCAAAACTATCACTAAACTCTAAGGAAGTAATGTATTACATGCAAGCCGGGGCCACTAGCCTAGAAAACTGATAGTGCGCGATTGTAGGCTAACCTTCACCTTCGCCAGACCACTAGTTTCCGACACTAGGACCGGTTGGTGCATTGCGGATCGTAGATTAACTGCACGACACAAAATAGGAAAAATTAGCTAAAGACGTTAGACCCACTAGACTACTCATTTCGTAGCGAATAATAAAATAATCGTCATAATATTCTACTCTAGCTATTCCCGCACGGCTTCACCCGCTGCCCCTGATGTTTTATAGCCTAAAGTCTTCTTGAATACATAGACTAACAAAAACAAAAATAATTGTTCAATTCGAACCAGTAGTTCTGGACATTAGCGCGTTCAAACAAACAAACTCTACAGCTTAACAATATTAGTATAGATTTAAAATATTTGAAAGCTATTGTATAACACCATTAGCATGGGGATTTGCCTCAACTAAGTTGGTTGTCCGTTAGTTAACGACCAAAGCAAATAAAATACTTGTTGATTACCTACTTTCGGATCAAACCTCTTTAGATTCTATCCTAAGGCTCTACCCGAATCATTATTCGAATTCGAAAATGGAAACCAGACAAGAAGACCCAGATTATTATTAACTCATTACGTTACTAGCACTAAGATGACCTTATAATACCTGAAGAATTAAGCAAAGTTTGTGTTTCTTTAAGAAATATACATAATTTCCTACATGTGTCTACATTTCGCCACTCCACGCTCATACGCATTTAATTCAAAGGTCATATTATTTCCACAATGCGGTCGATACAAATATGTATTATCAATTTCTGTCAGTTCACGGCTGTTACTCATGTTTTCGACACTTGCGTATCTGATCATGAGAATGTCAACGGCAATGTGGATCTTCATGCTAGGAAATCTATTACTTTGCACATTCAACTATCCTATCTTTCAAAAAGACTGATCAATTTTTTTGTTCCTCTTTTGTCAATAGCTTCTACGGTTCTTAATTTTTTACGTCAATTAACATAATCTTCATATCATCATCTATAAATATCACTATCATGCCAGGGTTATCCATTTTCCCTAACGAATTGAATGAAGTGATTGAAAATATCATTAAATTAGTCATGCTTCCATATAATGGTACAAAGTCATCACAGCAACGCACAAGGATTCTCCAATGACTAATGTATTGCGGGGCAAGCGCAATAAGGTACCGCGGCCTCGGCCTAGAGCAGGAGACGGAACGGGGGGGTTTTAGTCAGTAAGAGTCTGACACTCCCTCTCGCCTTAACCAGGGCGGGAGAAGTCTTTTGATGATTTTCCCCTCATAAAAATATGAATAATGTAATGGCTATGATAAGTAAAGCCAAAACTAAGCTATTATAAGTCCAATGTACGGTAGAAATAGACGGCTAGCCAAAAGAAGGTACAATGAACTAGGCGTATCAACCAGTTAAGAACAGAAGGTTACATGTACTAAATATTTCAAAACAAATTCAAGGCGAAATCCTGATTTTAATTTTAAGTGCCATCCTTACTGAAGATTGCCTTTGATAAAAGATCAGACTAAGAAAACGATGATCAAAGAAAACACGGAAGAATGATCAGCATTCAAAAGGTATAACTATGACGTAATTTACGCATATACTTCCTGATGCGATTAATAAAATTCACGTATCCGCTTTCAAATCTGATAGAACAGATCTTACAACTGGCATGGAAAGGAACCTTCAACGCCAATAAAAATAATATGAACCCTAGTGTCTAGTTGAAGTGGATGCAAAACAAACATGCGCCATAAAGACCGTGATATTGGGGGAATGAGAATCAACGTAGAGAGGGCAAGGTAATGTAGGGATACATTAACAATGACATATTTTGGGACAAAGAGTAAAATAAGAAAGCTAGTCATGTTATAGATAAAAACTGATTTATATGCTTGATTAAGAGATTTTACGATTTCGGATGTGAAAAGAATTATAATCAAACAAACGATCCAGTTTTGTCTGACCATTTAGACAAGATGCGAACCGACTATAACTATACCATCTGATAAAATTGAAAAAAAAAACCGTATGACATTTTATTAGATTAGTATCGACTAGCTAAAAAACTTAGCTAGAAAATTCTTTCTGTATTAGAACAGAACCTGATATTAAATCTTATTTTTATGACAAAATTATCATGAGGAAAAATAACGCGAAGCTATTCTTGGAACAAGTCCTGTTGACCTCTGTCTTAACAATGCTTACTGGCTTTGATGTTCTCCATTTTTCCTATTGTCGCTTTATGTCCTTATTTGTATTTGTAATTGAAATCACAAAGATAATGAGGATCATTTGTATTCAGAATTAGATATTGTACTATAAGCAAAGGTTACGCGCCCGATAGGGGGGAGCCAGTAGATATGAGAGTTGTTATGTTTTTATCATGAGTAATTTCTGTCTTTTCCTCATAAAACCTTTAGTGTAAATAGAACCGATCCTTAACTTTCTGATAATAATCTATAACATAATATAATGGAATCTATAACATATTACTTGAACTTATTTCAGAAAATTGTTTTAACAATTCGCGGTCAGTTGCTAAGACAGCAAAAGTTGATCCATCACACATCCTTTGGCCATTATAATAAAAAAAAATCATTTAACACTTATTATTTCTATTGCAGTAGAAGCCAAAATTATTGCTTAGACGGAACTATTAATAAAACACTTGACTAAACATGTGTTGCCATGTTAATAAAAGACGCCATAAGCGATAAGGATACTTGGGTGGATTAAAGAATCCTATCATCACGAGATGCTCGTTAAATGTAGAGCTATTTAAATCTTTACAATCGAACATAACGGGCCGGCAAACAAACGTGTTTGATACGAAAACAAAGACGCTCTCAGTCAGCAATAGCATGTATATGGTCTGTTTACAGGTTGCGCAGGCGCGCTCAGAATGCCGATGGCTGTATAATCTGTATATGCCACCCGCACTAACCTCCTTCGTCGTATGAATATGAGGTGTGAATTAAATAAACATAAAAATTCACATACCTAAGTGATGGTAACACGGCCTCGGTTTGCTTTCAAAATCACTTTGAGTCTTGAGCTAAATGACTTTGTGAAAATGAGAAGGACAGGGTATTCCAGGGTTATATTGATTGATTGTTTATATTGATACATAGATTACATCGGTACAATCCTATTTTCTACTAATACATATTATAAACACGAATGCATGGCTATATGGATGGATCGAAGAGTGTTACTCTTTCGTGTAAAATCAAAAAGTTTGAATACGTATAAAACCATCACTTTAGTGGTGGCAAACAGACAAAGCACAGCTGAAACTTTAGCCTCTAAGAAACACAAATAATTTTCCGTCTGTTTTTCGAAAAGAAAAGGAAAATCATGGTAGATTTCCCTATTTTTCTGCATCGTGGGTTTTTTAAAGAAGGTAAGATGAACGGACAAGCTCGTTTGGGATTCGCGTTTATTATATATATATGTTAAATTCAGAAATATATTGAACTTATTTTAATTAGTGAACGAATTAATTGATTTTGTATTTAAATAACCTTTGTTTACGTTTTCCATTCCTTTTATAATCCACCAGCAATACATATTTGATATTTAAGACTTTTTTTTCATGATTTTTAAATAAACATCCACGAACCTGTCGTTAAGTCACGCAAAAACGTTAATCAATAACATCCATATTTCTACAGCAGTGGATAATTTTGGTAGTCAAAGGAATGTCAGTAATTAACTTGCGTCGTAAACAAATATGTTTTACAAGGTTACTAGACACCACAAAACACCGTTAACAACTAGTCAAAAACGATAAAAAATAACATGAAGTTTGGTAATAAGTGTACTAATAACCACTAGGTGACACAAGTTAAAACTTTTTTGTAACAATAAGCAATTAGGCTGAACACACGAATGCCTTCGCCTTCCAAGGCGTAACGACATAAAATATGTAACTAAGTACCGTTTAAAATTAAAAATAAATGTGCTATGAATTCACGTAATCTTTTGAAATACCTACTTTGTTTTCATTAGGAATTTAGACTGTGAACAAAATATTGCATGTTTGGACTTTGGAGGGGGTAGGTTTTCATCAAACATTACCCGAATATTTTCTGCCGTTGACCTAATTACAATCGATAAACATTTTATAAATTTTCTAAGTGGTTTAACATTCAACAATGTAGCGTGCTAAGCAGCTAATTAAATCGTTTAGATACTACTAAACAAATATTTGTTTTTCCTAAAACCCGCAGTTACTTTATTTCCATTCTAATAAACAGTCTTTTCATTTACTTAGGGCTGATTTTTCAATGGTTAGATAAAATTATCTGGGGAATAATTATTACGATGCTATCGCGTCAGAATGTTTGTATAAGACAGTGACAGCAACAATTTTATTCCTCAGATAACATTTACCTGACTATTGAAAAATCAGCTCTTACTAGTTAAAAATATTTGGTGGATTGCAATAAAAAGTAAAGTTAGAGAAATAAAATGCCATCTGGGACAATCGTATAAAACCTGTGCAAACTGTTAGCACAAAGCTATTTGTGGTAAGCCATTCCAAAATTTAATATTTCACATTTTGTTGATATAAGAATTTCTTCATAGATAAGATCAGTTTAAGAATATATAACGGTTTACGACAAGCAAATAATGACAAGGCAAAAAAATAATTAGAATCTACTATCTGCTCTTAGGTACAATATTTTTGCAGAATGTCCCAACAGAGAAATTCCAAAACCGATAATCATACGTGATGATTTTTGAAAGTTAATGATCAATTAAAAACAAGCGCTAACTAAGAGAAATCAAATACTTAACTGGAAATTAAATGTTTATCTCGATTTCGCGAATAAATGAAGATAGCTGCATTTCGCCCTGCATTGATAAACTGTGACATCATCTACTTTCCCAGTTCAACTTGAGTATAGAGGCAGGTGTCCCTAGTGGCCTTGCGCAAGAGTGGGCCGCCGGTGTTCGTGAGCCGCGCTTGCGCTATGAGATCGGGCGCAGTCGGTCGAGCGCACTGGCGCGAGCGCATTGATTCACGGAAAGAATACCGAAAACAGTTCCGTTTTTGAAATAGTTCGGTAACCGGTGTAGTATAAGTGAAGTGTTGTGTCCATTAACTAGTTTGTTGACAAACTGTGGTCATGTTGCAAGGGCTGCGGTGTGCCGAAGGAATGAAATGAAGGGAAGGAGTTCCAGGGCGCCCAGTAAACTTCCCGTGGTACTGGGGAAAGTACTCCTGCGCTGGATCTTCACCAAAGCTGACCTCGTGTTCTTTGTTTACCGGTTGGTTGTTATCTATGATATAATTTTGCTTCCGCACTCCAACTCTGATTGGACGTACTGGTTTCGTATAAATAATGCCTACACAAAGTTATTAATTAAGTAGTTGTTTATTATTGTTGTGATGCTTGGATATAGATATATAATATAAAAATTAAAGACAAACCAAATAAAACAGATTAGTTTTTTCGAAGTAAAGTTTAGTTCAACCAAACAATAAGCTAAAAATGTTTAAGGAACTAAAGTCGGTTTACTTCCTAGTTAATAAATTAAGAATAGATATTTGATTTTAAGTATTTCCATAGAGCAACGTTTAATAAACCTATCTGTATATCTGTAATATTGCTTGGTGGTTTATCGTCTTATTTAATATTGGCAGGTCGAAAGCAAATAAAGATCACAGATTAAAAACATTTTTTTTTTGAAACTTGAGAATATACAATCGAGAATGATATTCACTAAATTCTATAAAAGCTTGCTTGTATTTTTGTACGGTATAGTCACATCACATATTTGCAACGAAACTGGCTTAACTGGAACCACGACTGGAACATAAATGCTAGTTGGCGCCAAAAAGTGACATTCAAGTTCAAAGAAAAAAAAAACTTTATGGCAATTACGTTAACACGTTTAGTTTTTAATAAAAACATCGTCCTGTCGTCCATCTTGTAAGATCTAAAAGACCAGGAAATGTGTTTGATAATTTATTTTAAATTTAAAGAAAATTATTATCATTTGACACCTTTTCTTGTAGGTAGGGACTGTTGAATTTAAATTCAGCCAAGAAACAATAATAATTTAAAACTAAAGTATAATTATTCGAAGCATAATAATTAAACGTACTATTCACGACTTTGAAGACATTGTGTCTTCTTGAGACAGTCAGATAGGAGTTTGTGAAACTAGTGGTAGTAGTAATATTATAATAAAGACAACGAACAAAAATGTAGAATACAATTCTAGGCGAACCGTTATTTTAAGAGTTTTAAAACCGTCATTCTATGACAGAGTACGATATTTTTTACCGTAGCAAATAACAGATGTGTACATAACACATATAGGTAGGTACATAATAGGATACCCCTTACAATGGGGATGGAGTTTATTACTATTTGTTACTATTAACCACGCATACACAGCCTCCGGGCTATTATCGGGTAAAAATCCCAAAGAGAAAAAAGGCACTAGGTGATAAGGTATTTTTAGTGTTGATACATTTCATTCTTTTCAATTAATTCAACGCAAATATGTATAGTTTATGCGTGCATGTAAAATAATTGGGTTCCTGATTAGTAAATTTTTACTAATTAAGTACCAATTAAAATATTTAGGTTTTTGACAATTTCATTCATTGAATACGTACATACCTAATTACTAATTAGTTTTCGTTTTCTGTCTAATTTATTAGAAATAAGCTGACCGGCTGATGTTTGGTTCCGCTTTAATATTATTTACACCTTTCCTGGACTTCTACGAATGCCAAATCCATCCAGTAATTCTGGAGAATAGGTGTAGGCTCAGCTCGCCCCTTGGCTCTCGCCCCTGATTGCCTAAGTGCATCAACTCGCCCCTTAAATTATTAGATACTCCAACTCGCCCCCCATTGTTGGTTAGTTAAAAGTTAATTTTTTCTTAAAACTTCAATAATGGTCCCATAAAAGATCCCTTTTGTTACAGTAGGTAAGCTAGGTAATAAAACTATCACAAGTGGTTAAATTACTTACCAGTTTTGTTTACTGTACATTTTTCTGAATATACCTTTTTTAGTTAAATTTCAAAGGGAATGCCGCAAGGGGCGAGTCGATGCTTCAAAATAATTATTTAATTGTTAAATTTTTCACTCGCCCCGTAAGGGTTTTCGTAAGGGGCGAACCACAACTCCAAATTAATAAAAACGGGGCGAGTGGAACATTTTCATCGGAAGGGGCAAGATCCAGGGGGCGAGCTGATACTACACCGGAGAATAAGTGAGACAAGATTGATATAATTGTATGTGCGAAGACGGCAAATAGGTATGATGATGATGATAAAGTGAAAATTCTAGTAGAAAATTGTAGTATGTATAATACGATGATAAGAAATAAGCATAGTGTGTGTGATTAATTAAGTAACCATCAATATCACTATTTCATAAGAATATAGTCAGTAGGACAAAAACTAAGAAGTCGAAAAAAGAAAACAAATGCAAAAAATATATGCACAGAAGAGAAAAGAATTTGTGATAAGATGGCGCCTTCACAAGATTCTTTTCACATTCTCTCTTATGAGCTATGCATAAGAGAGAATGTGAAAAGAATCTATATAGTACCAATCTCAAATAACTTAGGGCGTACTAAAGTACAGTTAGAAAAAGAAGCTTAAAACTAAAATAAAAATACTTCTAACTAACTTCCACCCGCGGCTTCGCACACAAATAAAAGTAATCTATCCCGAAATTTAAAAAACAAAAAGACACAAAAAGTGTTTAAAGCGACAGCTCGTAAAGTACGCAATGTATGTATATTTTATAGCACTTTGCAATATTTTAGCTATCTAGTGAAAGAATTGGAAATCCGACTAGCGGATCTGATTACCCCTACATATACAAACTTACAAATGTTACCACTTTATAATGTTAGTATAATAGATGGAAATAGAAAAAAACAAGAGAAAGTTTGATGGAGTAAGAGAGAAGATTTTTAACACCAGATGTAATGTTAAGTTATCTGCATATTTACCTATTATTTCAGGCCTATATTGATTTTGGTTGTAGCCAAAGCGTCATAAGTAACGAACAAGAGTCTTAAAAAAGGATATTATGGACAAAACAACAAAAGTAGCAGAAATCGGAGCAAATATTTTTATACACATGTATCTATAAATAGAAATAAAATTACATAATATTTTTAGAAAAACAAGTTTATAACGAACACCTAACCTGTCTTGCGAAATATTTTGAAAACAACATTTTAAAGAAACGCTTTTTGAGTTAAATTAAACTTGTTATAAATTAAATCTAACTATGTGAGTGTTGATATATTTAGCACATAAACGTGTTATGTGATCACCATGGGAATTAATATCTAAAACATAATAGGTAGACAGCGACAACACCCTTTATAACTTATTGTAGGTACACTCAATATTAGAATACCTACATACGTGAATACACTAAGAAGGAATATTTTTTTTTTAATAATTATTATTTACGACAAAGGGCAAACGGATTACCTGATGGTAAATAATCGGCGCCGCCCATTGACACCCGCAAGGTCATAAGAGCTGTTATGAGTGAGTTGCCGGACTTTTGGGTAGGTATTAGGGTTACATGGGGATTTAGGGATTCAGGAGGGACGGGAGAAGGGGAAGGCTTACGCGTCTGATGTTCCGACCCATTCGTGTCGAAGCATGGCTCTCCCACAATCAAACTTACTTTAACAGAACATACTTTGCAAAATATCTTTGCTACTAAAAATAGAAAAATAAAACCTGCGACAAAAAATCTATTTACGCCGCTGTGTCGTTGCCGAACCACGAACAGGGTTATAGATAGTTAGAACCTATACTAATCTATCACTGTAAAGTCGTGACTAAATAATTGAATCAAATTAAATTAAATTTTATTTACTGGCAACATCGTGACTTAAAAATTTACAACGTTGGTGTTCAAAAGTTAGGTACGATATATCTACGATTATTTGGTGAACAATATCTACTTTGGTGGTAATATAATAAAAATCCTAGACAGTCTGCCTTAATATAATCTAGAGATACGTTTAGAACCCAAAAAACAATCCATCCAGAGATAAAACCAAAAATGGCATAATATATTCTCTAAGCAGTGGACTGATGAGGCTTATTCGTGAAATAGAACAGAAGTTGGTCATAGAGAAAGATGAAATAGAACAATCTAAATTTAAAAATGCAATTCGAAAAACGGAATGCAAACAATTCGAATTAAAAAGTTACATGATTGTATTGTAAAAATAAAAATAGTAATAATTAAAAAAAAAGATACTTACCAGAAATTTAGAAGTTAAAAGCGTATTTACTCGATAGAAATACTTTTATTTGTAGTTTATATTTTCAACATTCGCTGGCGGTTTTTAAAAACGGTACCTAATGGAATTACAATAATCATAAATGAACCGGTATTGGTCACTTTCAGGTCAAAATCGTTAAATCCAATTTGGAAACGGATCTTATTTCAATCTTTTTCCTGTTGTATTTTATTTATTATTGACTTTCTTTTCAATTACGATTACCAGATAAAAGTGATTACCAAAAATTTGATTACATGGTCAAGCAATATCGTTTTCGAAGTCGAAAAACATTAAGATGTGTTTTTTTTCTCAATTAAACAAAGGGGTAAAAGCTATCCTTATTTCCTTATCAATAGACAACAGACATGATACGGATGGAGAAGATGACGATATCCAAAAAGTTTACATTCCAACTTTAAAACAGACTTCTGAGTAGGTATTTCTCCTCAAAGTAGTCAGATAGTTAAGGCTTAGACAGTTTTTTTTTTAAATAATGCTGGCACATAGCGTCTGTTTTATGGTCGATTAACGAAAAAAAATGTTGTAAGTGTTATGAGACATATTTAGGTAGGTGCTATTCACCAGTTGTGTTAATAATGAATGTAAAGGGGTTAGTCCCATGTAGTGGGGGAAGCAGTACTACATATAAATAACATTTGTATGACGCCTGTCACATAAACTGTCAGTTAGACATATTGCTGTGCGAAAACCATATTGTAGTCACTACAAACTTGTAGCACACAAAAGCTAGTCTTGATCCACTTTCATTGTAACATCGATCATCGTTAAGCCCTGTCACAAAGGTCGCCTTCAAAATTTCTAGAACTTTCGCAATGGGATACGAAATCGTTTGAATACGATGCTTGCATCAAAACAATAGCACAATACTATAAAATAAAACAATTTTATTAACGTTAACATTGACCTGTGTTTGAACGTTTCTTGTGAAAATACGAATACGAATTTTAATACGAATAAATGTGAGAGAGCCATAGCTTAGTCGGCTCGACCGGAGTGATACCACGGCCACGGCCTCACAGAAAATCTGCGTGACACAACCACAGCGTTGTATTTCGCCGTGTGAGTTAGGTTACTGGCCCAATCCTTCCCTTTCCCCAATCCCAAAATCTCCAAATCCCTAATCCCTAAAAGGTCGGCAACGCACTCGTAACTCCTCCGTTGCTCCGTGTCCATGGGCGGCGCTGATTGCTTACCACCAGGTAATCCGTCGAGCTCGTTTGCCGACCTGTTACATAAAATGTGCGTGGGTGGTATCACCACAGCTCTTGATAGTCGAGGGGATAAACAAATGCACGTTTTCTCAGTTAGTTACATCGACTTATAACTAGCGACCCGACGTCGTAGCGACGCTGCTACTAAATTTCCCCACTATTTAATGAATGTTGTTTTAAGTACATATAAACCTTCTCCTTATCACTTTGAACTTTCCTTCTCCTTATCACGCAACGAATTTTGATGCTTTTTTAAATATTACATATTTAAAAATTTTATATTTATAGTTTTGAAGCATCGTATCGTAGTTTTGAAGCATACCTCCCTACCACTATATCCCTAGGGATATAGTGGTAGGGATAGACAATGGGTCTACTTCATATATACATATACATATATATTCGTATTTTACCTATAATGAAATATCCAGTCGCTTTCATTTTCCGTGAACAACTTATTATTATAAGCGTGACATCTCACAACAATTTTAAAGCAATTTCCCGGTCGCAGTGTTAGTTGTTATAGGTCCAGAGATGAGTTGATGAGTTAATCCAAAGAGTATACATATAAACACTATTCCAAGTAAATCATTGACTGCACGGTTGGCGCGATGGCTAAGCAACCGGCTGCAGCTAAGTTACATGACTATCTATCCTCATTCTTCTACGATCCTGCCCTCATTCCAAGTTGTTTATGGTCGACACAAATTCTTTGCAATCTTTCAAAAATACCTCTAACTAGAAACAAATTCTTAACAAACCTTGATGACCCTTTTTTGTAAGGGGAAAATCATCAAATGACTTCTTCCGCCCAGGGTGGAGCGAGAGGCTAACAGACTCTAACTGACTAAAACACCCCGTTCTTTCCGAGGCCGCGGTGCCTTATTGAGGCCTTGTATGACCCCAAAATGCTTACAGTGGGCTATTTAGGTCACATTGCTATACTGACCTTGGCACATTGATGATTCGATTTCAATATTGGCTAATAGGTACTGAATACAATAGTATAATTTACAACATAGATTAGTTATATACATTTATACAGCAGATTTCTTTGAAAAACTTCAGTATGAAACCGTGTAAGTAGATATAGTGGAAATGGGAACAGTGGTTAGTGGGTAAGCATTTAAGCAACGCATCGTATACAAAATTACCTATTGTATTAATTTATGAAGCTAAAATATGCGCATTGATTAATTATCTTCCCATGTTCCCAATGAGTTTTACGTGAGCATACTTATTTTTTTTTGCGTAAAAATTAGCTATAATGTATGTAATTTTTAATTTTTAATTATGATTAACTATCGAGGCTATTGTCAGCGTATAGCAAGTAGGTATCACATACTTATGAGTAAATATGTAGTAAAAATTAAATATTTTGTAACATAAAATTAAATTAATTTTCAATAATGCTCATAAGACAATGATTGCACATAACTTTGCAGTTTTTGTTGCCGAATATAATAGGTAATTCGATAATAAGTAATATATTCAAATAGAAACCAAAATAATCCAAATCCAAATCTAATAATATTATAATTATAAATGCGAAAGTAACTCTGCCAGCTGTCTTTTCTTCTCGCCTAAACTAGTGAACCGATTTTGGTGAAATTTGATACACACATACATAGTTTGGAAATCGGGAAAGAACATAGGATAGTTTTTATACCAAAACTCTGCAGGAAGTCCTACATACTAATTCTCTCGTTTCGTTTTTGAAACTTTACATTACCTAAACAATTAACGAGATTTTTCTGCTTTTAATTCATCAAACCCCAAGCGAACGTCGGCGTACGCGCAACTATTGTTCCTCTATTGTGTCTAGAATTACCATGATTAAAAGGTTAAAGGCGCCAAAGCAAACGATGAAATGAGATCTTAATTATAAAACCTATATGTACCTAAAATTCTTAAATTATTGCAATAGGTGAAGCTAATGTTAATATTATTTTCGTTTTATTTCAGTTTTATTGGGTATGCTTGTCATCTACACGTGCGATCCTCGATGAATAGCAGCGTGGATTTCTTTGAAAGCCTCATCGACGAAGATGGGCGTTTCGCCGAACTAAATTGTCAAGAACCGCGACAGGGATATCGGCCTCGGCAACGACAAATAGTTCAAGGTAATAAACATTACGTACAGGTCCAAGTATTTATATAGGAACATTTAATAAGGAACACCCAAGATGGTATGAGTCATTGGGCGTTTCAGTCACAGAAAATATGTTTTTGAAAAATAGGAGGTATGGATAGAACCCCAAATATTAACTTGCGAGAGCCAGGTATCTACCAAATCACATTTTGCTTTGCTTCCAATTGAACATTCCAATAACAATAATACCAACCTAAGTAGTAAACTCTGACCAAGTAATTAACCAATATTGTAAATCAGTTGCGATTTTAATATTCCACTCGTTTACAAATATGTAATAATGCTATATCACGTCCATAACGTGAAAGAAGAAATCTATGAAACAAAGCTCATATTTCCGAACGAACTACAAGATGTCTTTTGGACTTGGGTGGATATTCTGTGGCATGCGCGACGACCGGCGCGACCTCGGCTGTATGCCAGTGTTGCTATGAATAGAATAATATACGAAGTTCTACTTTTTAGACATTTAAATGTTTCATACAAATTTAAAGAAAATTGTTTAAAATATTATTTTTAGTAAGAGTAAAATATAACATAATTTGTAAATTTGACAATTTATATAAGACGGACCGTTGTATATTAAATACCGAGTAGTATTTTAGAATCATATTTCGAAATCATGAAACATTCTAAATCACCACATGCAAGAACTTGTAATGAATAGTTTTTTTTTTTGTTTACAAACAAGTACGTTGCTTTTTCAATTTTTAAAAGAGTTATTGATCTTGACGCGTATTACAAAGAGTATGAACAAAATATATATTTAAAGCACAAAAAATCTTTAAATCATATACGTACAATTTTACATTAAAACTTTGTATATTTTTCATATTTATACAATGACAACACTATCTTTTCCGCCTGCCAGCAAACAAAATGGCTGACGTCAGTGACTAGAAGCTCGCGGCCTGAATGTTTGCGATAGAATTTTAAAATATTGTGAGGTCACATAGTCACTATGTTGAATTCGTGTTCTAGAAACGTTTCAAAACCTCAAAAAAGGTTACAGGACAGCATCCCTAGCATGTCCGTGGCACAAACCAACGCTTGGATGAATGGTGAGCTTGTAAAGCATTGTAAATATTGATTTATTCATGTGTCAATTTACCTAAATGTTTTTAAATGATTGTAGAGGTCAACAAATGGGTTAATTACAGTTGTTTAGTTGAAGGAATGAAATTCTGTGTCATGGTTCCCTGGATTTAATTTAGCTCGCTGTCGTAATTCTAGTGCTGAGTGCATGTGATATTTATAACTATCGTCTGACAATATGGTTTCTGTCTTTTTCCAGCTGAGAACATCAACAATGGAGGAAGTTTGTCCTTGTCCCCGCCGCACACGGTGTCGCAGCGTGAGACTGGCACTCAGGTGTCTCAATGCTACAGTGGACCCCCGTCTCCCTGCGGTTCTACGAGTGCAACGCCTTCCCCCACGACCTCTCCGGCCCCTCCGCCTGGCGCGGCCACTTTAGACCCTAATTGGCAAGCCACTAAACCCACTGTGCGGGAGAGAAATGCAGCTATGTTCAATAACCAACTTATGTCAGATGTCACATTCATAGTTGGAGGGCCTGGTATGTATCACACTTGTTTATTAAAACCTGTTTATTGTTGTTATTATGTTAATAAAATACCTATTGAGGAAAATGTTTACACCAGTGAATTTATTATCTCAACTTGATAAATTTTGTGACTAATTGCTTCCTTAAACAAATGTAGATTGTTTGTATAATAATTTAAGTGTTGTTTATGATATTTCAGGCCACTCTCAGATAATACCTGCACACAAATATGTATTAGCGACTGCCAGCTCTGTATTTTATGCTATGTTCTATGGGGGATTAGCGGAATGCAAGCAAGAGATTGAAGTTCCTGATGTAGAACCATCTGCATTTCTTACACTTCTAAAGTAAGTGAAAATAGCTTTGCCCCCTTTTGTCTGGCGGTATATGAGACAATAGAAATTACACACTCTGGCAAACAAAGGGTTAATCAAACTATATTGACTACTTTCTTTTTTAAAAGACATTGTGTTTTCTGTTTTAGGTACATTTACTGTGATGAAATCCAGCTAGAAGCAGATACAGTATTATCAACTCTATATGTTGCCAAAAAATATATTGTTCCACATTTGGCCAAAGCTTGTGTCAATTATTTGGAAACTAGTCTCACAGCAAAGAATGCATGCTTGCTACTCAGTCAATCCCGGTTATTTGAAGAGCCTGAGCTGATGCAGAGATGCTGGGAAGTTATAGATGCCCAGGTATGTGAATCTACTGAGAATCTCGCCACAATGTGTCTTGAACCTTCATCGTCCTACAGCAGTCTTTTGATGGAACTATCAGAATCATCCAGTCGAAATTTCTCTAGTCCAGAAAGCATGGAAAATGTTCATAGTATTTATAATTAAGGATTCTATTATTGTTCTATTTTGCCTATAATGGACTGATCTCTGACCAACTATATTATTTATACCCTATACATTGGAAATTATTATATTGTGAAAGTTATTTAACAAATCACTCTTTTAACTCTCTAAATTGACAAAAAATATGTACAAAATTTATATCATATTGATAATTATGATATTTTGTGCCACAAATATGCATTTGTATACTCAATTTTAGGTTGTGATTTTAGGCTTAAGGGTGAAATGCTGTTATGATTTATTTTTATGTAAATAGCTTCTATAATTAACATTCCAATAAGCTCTCTTTCTGTGTGTCTCTAGTCATTATAACATGAGCTAGATTAACTGCAATACAGTTTGCTTGATTAGTATACAATGTTATATTGTACATACTCTTTGTATGTTGTGCAATGCATGTAATTGTTGTTATGGCAATTTTGTATTATTCTTGATGTAAAATATAGATCTGAATAAACTATTGAACAAATTGTATTGCAGTTTCAATAATCCTTCACCTTCTATAACAAATATTGTTTAATTTTAGGCAGAGATGGCCCTGACTTCAGATGGTTTTGTTGACATAGATGTGTCAACACTAGAATCAGTATTAGCGAGGGAAACACTCAATTGCAAGGAAATCAACTTATTTGAGGCAGCCTTAGCATGGGCACATGCTGAATGTATGCGCAGGGACATAGATCCAACACCAACAAACAAAAGAGTCATGTTGGGAGGTGCCATATACTTGATAAGATTCCCTACTATGTCATTAGAGGAGTTTGCTAACAGTGCTGCTCAGATTGGTATTTTGACCCCACAAGAGACTATTGATATATTTTTACATTTTACTGCATCAAGCAAGCCACAATTGTCTTATCCAATTAAGGCGAGAGCTGGATTAAAGGCTCAGGTAATTATAACTCTAAATCCACTTCTAAGAATGTTCTTAAAAGAATACAAGTTATAAACCAATCTTTCTATAACTTTACAGATCTGTCACAGGTTCCAGTCATGTGCCTACAGGAGCAATCAATGGAGGTATCGCGGCAGATGTGATTCCATCCAATTTTGTGTTGACAAAAGGATATTTGTTGTTGGATTTGGACTTTATGGATCCTCAAATGGAGCAGCTGACTACAATGTCAAGATTGAATTGAAACGTCTTGGCAGAGTGCTGGCAGAAAATAATACAAAATTCTTCTCGGATGGATCAAGTAACACTTTCCATGTGTACTTTGAGAACCCAATACAAATTGAACCAGAGTGCTTTTACACTGCTTCAGCAATACTTGATGGAAGTGAATTAAGTTATTTTGGACAAGAAGGTTTAAGTGAAGTGTATATGGGGACAGTGACCTTCCAGTTTCATTGCTCTTCAGAGAGCACCAATGGCACAGGAGTACAAGGGGGACAAATCCCAGAACTGATCTACTATGGACCCACAGTCAACACTGCAATGGCCAACACAACTACTAATGAGGACTGACACTTGAATAGATCTCGCCCTTTTAATTATTATTCCGTATAATATGATCGGAACACTTAGAAACTCATTAATAATTCATCAGAATCTAAATTAAAAATTTATTATAGGTACTTAACCATTCCCGAATGTTAAATTGTTATGTTGGAAAACTTTAAAGTTCTTGTGTATATTGTTGAACTTTACTAGTAATTAAGATACATACCTTAAGATTGTGATATGGGTGTCGTGAAAGCTCTCTATAAATCAGTAGGTTCTAGACCTACCTTGATAAAAATTCATTGCAATATATTATAGTTATGACTTAATAATGTTGTTTATTTTTCCTTGTTTTACTTTTAATTTATAAACAAGAAGCTATCTAGTTCTAGTACGAATAATAGATGCAACTAACGGTATTTCGAAATCGACGCTCCCACTTAACTATGGCGTTGGATAAACCAGCAAAATGCATGGAAAAATTGAATTAGAAATACAAAAATATTATGTTAGACTACACAATGCCGTTTGTTAGTACGAATATCCATAAAGACCTAGGTATTTATTCATACTGTTCATTAGACTCGACGTGTCGAATAAACTGAAGAAGCGCAAGCAATCTTAAACTACGCAGGTATCTACATTATCGAACTATTATGCAACAATTCGACCATATAGGCAGGTGTAGGTAGGTAAGTGTATACTCACAACACAAATCAAATCCTTGTTTTATGCCTTATATAATTATACGTGTAATAAAAATGGCTTCGAAATCAACAGTCTCGACCTACGAATTGAACCAGGGTTTTCAAGCTCGGACTTCCTTCTGCCTGAATTCACGAGAGTGGACAATAGAATATAAGAAAGAAAATTAAGATTAGCACTTACCAGTAGGAGGTATGTTGATGCATAATGCTCTCGAAAGCTTGAAGTATGTTCGTCCCACTTGATAACAGCAGATAGGTACAGCGTCGCTTACATCAATCAACAGATCTGTATAATTTTGTTCAGGTAATTACATATGCAAACAGTTTCACCAGGAAGACTGGCACTTTTTAATTGAAATAAATTATTTTGACTTTGACTATGGTAAGTGTGAATACATATTTTCATAGACATACTTTCAAGAAACACAAGTAGGTAAGCAAAGTGGGAACTCACAGGGTTGTAGATATAGATAGATATGATCTATGGGCGTACCACAAGACTCAATATTGGGTCCATTCATAATGTTGGTGCCAAACAGGCCTATTCATTCGAACGTAACGAATGTCGTTGGGCCACTATGAAAAGAAATTACGGACTACAGCCTTGTTGCGAATCAATGCCCTAAAGTGGGATTAGGCCGCGAAACACATTAAAAAGAAGGATTATAAATTTATATAGAAAATTCCTTAAAAATCTCCCATTATGATTGTAAATGAAGAGTAAGTCTCAGAACTGTATGACTGTTTCGATTAATTCTTACTCTTATTATTAAAAATAGTAGTGCACCTGTGAGTGTGTTTCATTTAATGTACTATAATTTTAGTACAGTGAGGAATTTGGCCCCCAGGCTACCTCACTTACATGGGAGAAACCCAACAAAAACATATTGTTTAATGGCTTTATTCAGGGTACCAGTTGAAATAGCCCATTAAGACACAATTATTTTGGCAAATATGCTTCTTGGAGTATTATGAAAAAATTTAAATATGGAAATAATATTTTGTATTGTTTTATATGGAAAGGATACGTGCTGTGCCTTCAGTCCTGCATGTCATGTATACGCAAGCTGCTTGAGTGTGACTGGAAGGCCTTCCAATCGTCAGATGTCGAGACAGAGCCATCTTGTAGAAGTTGCAGGCTATGTCTATGCATTGCTGGTTTAGTCGCAACTGTTGGCAGAGAGCTGTGATGCCTTCACGGGCTTTTCTTAGTGTCACTTCTCTGGATTCTTGCCCAATACCAGCATTGAAGGCTGTCAAGATAAATTAATGTTGATTAGTATAAGTAGTTAGTAGCTTATAGCTTATTTATTAATAGTAAAACATCAAGAAATATAACTCATTGATTCTTCTAGGAGACATCATGTAGGCAATGTTGAAGGGTCACATTACTTATTAATTACATAACCTACTATATTTTATTAATATACAACATATAACTACACTATTATTACTTGCACTTCTAATATTCTACACTCTGGTTCTTCTTGTATCAGCATAAAACTTGGCAATTGTGAGCATTAAAGATTTGATGACCATGCATTAACCAGGTTTGATAGATAGGAGGTTGCTGATGGAACATTCAGTTCCCTGTAAACATGCTGAGTTGGGCTTATAAGATATGTTGTATCTATAAGATTTATTTTGATACAGATTTTCTAAATTATGAATTAATTTATCAACAACATAATAATATAAAAGTTACTTTTAATAGCTTCAAAAATATTGTTTACCTCTGCCAAAACCTGTAGCTCCTCCTTTAGTTTCAGCAGACACAAACTGTCCGATGGTAGAAGCCCCACCATGGGCGTTTTCTTGGAACTCGATTTCAGCAACAATAATATTATCTTCCAGCACAGATCCACAGTTTGTACACACTGCGTCACCTCGCGCCGGGTCCACCTCGATGTCCGAGGAACCACAATGCTTACATTTCTTCCCAGACATTTTTCTGTCCACAAAAATGAGAACATAAACATTGATGGCGATTTAGGTTAGGTTGAGAAACATCAAATAATTTTACGTTTTTTTGGGTTTCCGTCAAAGAATTCAGATTCTGTAACTTTACCAATAGATGCAAGTTAGCATGAAGGTAGTGTTTCATCAAAAAATATAAACTTTATCTCTAGTTAAACACGAATCGTTGTCGTCTCAAAGTAGTATAATATAATAATAAGTAAATCACCTTGGTTTTTTGATAAATTAAGTAAACGAAAACGTTTTAATGGAAAGCCAAGGGTTAAATATTCATATCCGATAATGTTAAACAATATAGAATTGTTTAAATAAGTGAAATCCTCAATAGAATGATAACAATTTTGACTTCGCTCACTAAACACAAAATAATCACGACCACGACTGACAAGTGACAATTAATGCCAGCTGCAGCTGATAGTTGTTTACAATGACAATGACATATTGACGTTGGAAGAGATGTGGACACATTACTAAAATTATGAATTTAGTTGGATTCCACTAAATGAAAATCCTTTTTTAATATTTAGTTGGGTACTACTGAGTGCTATTATAGCAAAAGGTAATTTAGATGGTAGATTACATTTACAAAAACTGATATTACCACAACCGTAGGTATTCAAGTTTTTGTATTTTTGTCCATAATCTAGTCTTTAAACTCACTAGATATTTTATTTGTTTACGATAAGTAAGCATAATAATTTACTGTTTCTCGTAAGTAAAATAAGGAATAAGTCATGCTTTGGTTGCATAAAGTTATTCCTTTCTTGGCTTTTAATATTATAAACGCGAAATTTTATACGAATGGACATGTTTGATACTATTTTATGATTTTATTTATTTACGTAAAAAACAATTAAATTGACTTGGTACAAAGATATATTAGTCTGAAATAATACATAGGCTTCGTGTTATGCACGCCATGCGAACGAAGCTATAGGAAGAAGCTAGTCAATAAACAAAATAAAAATTAAACCATTTCAAACTTTAATTCTTGATTTTTTTACTTTTTGTCTTTTCATTTTTTCTTCATAAAATAACTGTCCAATCAATAATTTGAGCTTACAATTTAGTTAGGTATCAAAAAATAATTAACCACTATAATGCTTAAACTACTTTCTTTCACACATTATAAAATAGCTTGTGTTGCTTCCTCGTTGCTTTTAGTTAGAACAAAATTAACTAACCTCTCCTTAAAATGAGCACTGAAATAATTTATTCATAACTTATTTTATTTTTATTTACTTTAATGAACTTGAGTAAATGAAAGTAAAAATTGGTCTTTTATTATATAAGAAAAAACGTAGAAAATGAATCTCGATTTGGTTTAAGCGAATTTGAAGCGAGTTCTCTTGGTATCGGAGAACCTTGTAGAGCCAAATTTTGTGACGACATACAAAAGCAGCTTCGCTATTGGTTAAATATCACGCTACCTAGTATTTTTAGACGATGAGATCACCCTTCAGTTTCGTTTGGGTTGAAGTATTGCGAGACGTCCAAAAAGTAATTTTGTGTATGATAATATTCGGCGCTTATGTCGTTTCGTTACAGAACATCTGAATTTTTAAGGAGAGAAGGGCATCCCCAAACTGACGACGACGTCATCCTTCGTTCGTTTGTGTGCAAGCTGCAATGATGAGTCATCATTGTTGTGTTCTCGTTGGATAATCTTTTTTAATTCAAGGCGCCTTATTTTGATTCCGTTCCTGTCATTAGTGAACTGTCAAGAGAAACTTCGCAGCATTTGATAGTTACGCGGAACTACAAACTTTGTTTGAAGTTCTAGATCGCTTTGATAATACGCGTTGTTTGTCGAGTAAATTACGTAAAACATATCTAGTGTTGAAACTTGGACATAAGTGAATCTGAACTGATGACGATGAAGCTAGAAATCAGTGATAGTCAATCAAATCAATCGGACATTTCCTGCGACAGTCAATCTTCGCAGGACTCGTCTACAAATGATTTTGTTTCGTCCGTCCCGACCTCTCGGTCCTTACTTACGGTAAGTAACTCTATCCTCATGCCTCCCACATTCAGATAAATGAAGAAAGAAAAGGTTATATCAACTTTAATAGAACTTGAAAAAGTTTTGTAAATGATTTCGCTTCATTTTCATATTCTTAGGATCTGTTACCAAGGTAAAACTGGTTTACTTAATCAAATTAATACAGTAGTTAGTAGGAAATCCTTTGTGCTGGCTGACTTCCTGGTATTTCAAGCATTTTTACACCTCATAGAGGATACTCATTAACTTACTCAAATATATATTGAAAAGCATTTTTGTTCATGAAAATGTAAATAAGTAACTGCCCTACCTCAAAGCTTAACTTTATGATAGGACTAGAGAAAGAGTATAGAATAATTTTGATATAATTTCAATGATTTTGAATGAATGCATATAAAGTGATCCAAATTGATTCCAATTTATGTAAAAAAACTAGTAAACAATAAACAAATTATTGAAATTGGCACTGTTTGAGTCTGAACTATATTATATAAGGAAAACAAACAAGTTCTTATTGTACCTACTTTGAAAATGCACAGATTATTAAACGCAAGCATAGATGCTACCACAAAAACCTCAAAGTAGTTAATGTTTTCAATAGATTTAATACTTTATTACAAAACTATACAGTTTTTAATTCATGAAATAAATTCAGATCTAAATAAAGCAGGGTGTACTTTCCCGCATCTTAAATTCTGTCAACTTCATAGTATCAGTATATCTGTAGATTAGTCTAGAATTCTAGGAACAGTTGATAAATTTATTTTGTTTACTTGGTTTCTACAGCCTATACTACACAAACATGCTATGGTTATATTTAAATTGTAATAAATAATATTCCATATGTATTATAATACTCACATAATAAAATAAGATATTAAAATATGTTTTTTTTTAAATAATGGGCTTTTTCTTAATGTGTAAATGGTAAATTAGAAGAGTCATTAGGACTCTAAAAGACAATGTAGTAACACTGGTGGTGTTTAAAATCAATTTATATTTAATGATTAAGATAATTTTATTAGAAAAATGTTATCAAAAATGGACATACAGTCACCATGAATAAGGTTTAGATTGTTATTTTTCTTTAAAATTCGACATTGATAAGATTCTTACAAGTGCTTATCACAAATCTCCTGATAACATGGATTGGTACCTGTCAGTATTAGTCATGACATTTAAAATAGTCACTGAGTCATATCAAATATTATAACACCTCATTTTTGATAAGGTTCTCAGAATTTCTTTGGGCTTTTTCACTACCGATATACTTTAAGCGTGATAATACTTATTATTTGGCTAAAATCATAATATTTAGATTATCAACTTTTATAATTTTGTATATGATATGAGTCATTAAATATTTTGTTTTGCAAAAAAAAAAATAACAGGAAAATTAAATATTTTATAGAAAGATAGTAAACAATTAATTTAAAAATAATCACTACTTATTTAATTATGCTGTGTTTCACCATTTTAGTCTCTGCTCAGGTGTTACATGACCTGGTAGGCAGCAATGACCACTTACCGTGAGGTGGACATGTTTGTTCCTTTATATAAATAATTATACATATGTACCTACCTACCTACCTACTTAATATAAATATTAAAATATCCCTAATAAAATAATACTTTGGGACTTAACATTTACAGGAAAATATTATACAATCTTAATTCTATTTATTGTAGGATAGATTTGCCCTTATTAATATATTCTATGCAGGAAATTATATTTTAATTTATTGTCCTTATTTATTAAATATCTATTTATAAATGCTCATTTAGCAATAATTTTGCTATGCATGACTACATAGGTAGTCCATATTTTGATAACAGATGACAAATCCTATACTCATCCATCTATGGTATTCCATAAACTAATACAGACCTATTAATAAGTATTAAATTACAAAAAATTGCATGTATTTTCTTGTAATGTGTCAGGGCATACAAATAATAAATAATTTATTTAATAATCAAAACTTGATTGTTGAACTTCATTACTTTAGTGTAAAGTAGGTAAACATTGGTAATATGTATCTCCGTAACCATTGGCTTAAACAGTAAATACTATTGGAGCAGTTCTAAATAATATTACAAGAGCAGAACGGGTAGACGGGGATAAGAGATAGTATGTCTTATAGTCCTATCCCCGTCTCTCCCATACCTCGCCGTTTTCCATTACTTAAATATAACTCATCGAAAGTGTGTGACTGCTGTTTGTTGTTCTGCCTATGTAGAATGAAATAAAAAAAAAAATTAAAAAAATTCAAAATAATGGTGTAGAAAATGGTCGGCAACGCGACGTCGCCGTGACGCTGAGAGCTTTTAGACTTTGACTCAGTTTATTTACATGAGTAATTTTGTATTTTTAATAAGTTTTGTACCTATGTCTCATTATAGTTAGATACTATACAAAAATCCATTGTGTCGTGTTTCATTACGAAAGTGCTGTGCAATTGAATGAAAAAATAAGACGTAATTATTATGATTGTTATTTCTTTTATCGTGTTTTTGTTAAGGGTAACACACGTGTAACATAACCATGTCCCAAGTTAAACAAATACTACAGAGTTATGATAACAATTTTGTTTTGAACAATGGTGTTTCCTTAATTGCGTAACATCGGCTTTAATTTTCCAATATGTAAATCTGAGCGTATCCTTAATTACAATAATTGCCATGGCAAATTAATATGGGAAGGGAAATCAGAATATCTGTTGCTATTTGGAAATTCTTGTAAATAAATCATAATATACGAATATATTTTGGAACAGTCAGCTTTGTAATATTAATCCTCTAGACTAGTTATGTTTAGTCTGAATTTGAATGTAAAGTTTTTTTTGAAAGTCATCATTTAAAAAACTTTTTTAAATTGGAGCCACGATTGAAATCTTAGGAATCCCTTTTAAAAACGTGTAAATCTTTATAGATATACAATATACAAGCAAAATTACTCCATAAATGCCTCGTCATTGTGATAATCATAACATACGTACTATACAGAAAACTATGTTTGTTTGTTCCTCTTTACCGTAATTAAACGTTTAATCGTAAAGCAATCCGTAGTAAAATCACTAAGAATCTTATTGAAATTCCCTAATTCCCTTAACCGCTCTGAAAAAATGCGTGTCCCATTTTTCTAGCGTCATTTGCAACGAATCTTTTTTTTTAACTATTTCTTTAGATACTAGTCGTTTAAGACGCTTCGTTTAGTTATTACTTTTCCTAAATAAAAATGAGACAAATTAGTGACAAAATCGCTATAGCAGCAATACTGCTGATTTGTAAGGATGGGCCATTCTTGTCTTAAAGATAAATTAGTGGCTTTGCTAAATAAACTAGTTTATTTACATTTTACAGACAATATTCCATACCTCAAGGTTATTTCCCATTTGTCTTGAATTAGAACCCGCAGGTATAAAGTAGTATCATACCTACATTTTGAAGTAGGTGTTCAATTTCCCCTTTCTTTTCCGTTCTAAAGTTGTTTGTTTCTTTATCGTGGTTTTGTCCTGAACCACTGTGTCAACTTGTAGTTATTATACAAATATAATTATACATACTGTAGTAGGTGTAATTTTTTAAACGAGGATAAGATTAGGCAACCTCCAACTTAACGGTTAGTAAAAATGGCGACTCAGCCCAGCCATTTTTGAGAAACCATTTTAATCCACTCAAGCTGACACCACGGGTTTTTCCCTCTGAAAAAATTGTTATTCACGAATCCAGGTCATGGACTACTAGTCCCATTACTTTTTCCAAATGTTTTTTTCCAAACGCATTTTATAGATATTTTGTCACTAAGTGAAAAATAAATAAATTAGAGTTGGCCTATGAAAACACGGGATTCGGTTGAATTCCATTCATTGTGAATATTTGTGAATGGGTTTTTTTATGCGGTTTGGAATATATTCCCCTATATGTGGTATAGGTAGGAAGAGCATGCACGTAAACAAATGCACAGATATAAAAAATACAAACCCAGCAAAGGTGATCGTCAATGTATGATAATGGCGCCTAATAAAATTTTGTCTTTGAATACGTGTATCAATTATATTATATTTTAAGTCACCTTTCGATCGTTAAACCAGAAAGTTCTAGAAAGACTAAGTACCCTATTTATTACGTTCAAAATTAAACAACAATTTTGTCTCTCATCATTAACTGCTGCCTTTTTATGTTCTTTGTCTTGTTAGAGCTTCTTCAATGACGTCACTTTTCTCTTTAGCAATTAGCATAATAGTTTTCCGTTGATGTTAATTACGAACTATCTACATTATATTCCACTTTATTGCACATAAATCCTTTGTGATAATATTGTTCTTTATGGATACAAAACCACTAAGTTTATTTGTCTATCTGTAGACCGCAAAAAGTTTTTGTTATATACTGATGATTGAATACACGCGGCAAAAACTTATGGCATGCTAGTCCGAAGTGAACGGTCGCCTCGTCTAGTCCGAACCTAAAATTACACAAAAAACCTAGATGTCTAAGTAAACTGGTTGGTGTGATTAATATCCTCAATGTTTGTATGTCAACGTGACAAAGTTCTATTTCCTAAAGCTGTAAAAAATTGAAACCCCAAAATATATTTTATAAAATTCGTATTACTCCTCAAGGTGTTGTCTGGTTGGTAAAAACCATTGAAGAGGTCCTTTACCGTAACTGCAGGTTAAATAGGTATTAAAATGAAATAAAACCCTTTGAACTACTTCGCATTTGAAAAGGTTATAGCAGGAAAACATTGAAAGAGTGGCGATGACCGCGCTGGGCGCTGACGTCAGCGATTCGAGGAAAACTCGGGTGCCGGGCCCACGCGTCGCGTGCGCATGTCTACCAAACACCACTCACGAAACAAATGAACGTAAATTAAACGAACATCATGTTACCATTGACTGGACGATGGAATACATTCGATATTGTTCTGTACCTAATATTTATCATTAAAACTCAAGACAAAGTTCGTGGAATTTGCTGCTACGATTTAACGCAGAGACCTTGAACAGTGGCATGTGTATTGGCTCAAGGCGACGCAGTGTACGTACAACTAGCGAACAGACGACCTACAATTTGCTTTAGTTCACTTGTTATGATCTGGGAAATCTGTTTACTAATTGTTAGAAATGGGAAAACTGATAATATAATGTTTTATACTCAGTATTCTAGCTAGATTTATTAATCTCAACGCTGGCAGCAAAACATATTCATTTGAACATGTTAATGTGTTAACGTTTATAATAAAAACAGCTTTGCCATTTAATGAAAATGTAAGCAAATGATTTACATCAAGAAAGAAATAAACAACTGAACCGTTGCTCTTTTGCCAATGTTGGCGTTTAGCTCGAGTGTAGGACTAAATAATGACCCATTTATCTAATCGTCTATAACTTTTGACATGGGTAATAAAATGACGTGTCTTTGAATTAATTACTACAAAATTATCCGTTACTATTTATTTCGATCTTTAAAATCTTTTGTTCCAAAGAGTTTTGTCCTTCGTTTGTTTTTTGAAACACAGTACTGTTGAACGAAAATAGTGTATTGATTGTTTTTCTGCTAAATAGGAATTGAGCATCGAATTGTATCGCATTAATGGGCAGTGCGCAAACGTTGATTAGCAAGTCAATTAACGCGGGTTCAGGTTGGGCAAGCACCTCACACCTCCACAGTCTCAGATTTATTGTTTCTGTAAATGATTCCAAGATAGTCTATTTAGATAGTGTTGTGTACTTCCTTTTGTTCTAGTTAGTGCTGAATTGGACTTTATTTGAACTATGATAGAGAGGGATTCTCATTTATTTTATTTGCTGGTTGTTAACGCGTCACTTATTTAAACAAACTCACTACTTAAATAATAAATCCAATTAAATAAATTTCGTATAAGATAGAGATAGAGAAAATATTTCATAAACAGAGAAACGTGGTTTCAAAAGCGGTTTGACATTTTCACCTTTTAAATAAAATAAGGCCTATAAATTCTTTACAATTCAGTCTTATTGTTACAGCGATACATAAAAAAAGATAATTATTAAACCTGATCAAACAGTACAAACTATAACTATGACCTTTACAAACAAAAACACCAGTAGTTACGTACATAACCATTCGAATACACGTGAAGAAATTAATTCGAAAATTCCAATGAAAAACGTTATAGAAATGGTCCAATGCGATGTGGTATCGATATGAGAACATATTTATTTCAAACTATGACATCGACGGTTTTCGTGGAAATTGGGGCTGGACTATTGGAAACGTTAGTTCGCGTGACTACTAGTCAAGGACGGGCCCTTGAACTGTCCGGGAGTTGAACGACTCATACTGTTACGATCTCGCACGAACTAATGACAGCCACTGAGGCACATGCTTTATAGTGGTAACGATTTGTAAGTTGATTGATGCTTATTTCAATATTATCTCCAAAGATCTTGAGACATTTCATTATTGCAATTTGCCCCAATATATTGGAAGTCAAGTCTTGAAAATATATTACCTTTTTTGAATACACACATACTCATTTTTCTACTGTCGTATCGGACGCTAAAGCTATCACAATTCTAAGTAGGTGTACCTATACGTGTAGTTTTTAGAAAGGGGCAAAAATTTATTGTTCGATTCTTAGAAAACCTCTGCAAGTAAACAATAACCTTTAAGTACACTATTTTTCTATGAAATTCAGGTGTATATTGATTGTTAAGGAAAAATTATTAAACTATTTTATCAATAGTACGTGGTATTTTGATTTGGTTGCCACAATTTCCCATGAATTTGATAAGCGGTGTGTAAGCTAGAGTAGATGACGTCATGTTTATATCAGACCATCTTATATAATGACCAATCGTGTGGTTATCAGACGGCTTGGTTCCTTCCGTACGATATTTACACATCATAACAATGAATTATGTGTCATGAGACTCGATCATTCAGCAAATATAACGTTAGAATAGGTTAGAATGTTGCATTGCCATCAGAAAATATACCTACCAACCAAATGAAAGAGAATTTGCCAAAGACAAAATAGGCAAGTATAAAGTATAGAAAGAAAATCGTTCGAGGACTTTTTGATAACCGTACAATTATATAATTCTTATTAATTTTCATTTATAGCGCTAAAACATGCACTGTCATCATCATTATTGAAATCTTCATTTATAAATTTTTGGGCGCGGTGTATAGGTACCTACTTCTCGTAATCGAGCCTCTAAAGTTCTCTGATTATGAGCAAAGATAATGTCATCCATAATACATATCATTTTATAATTATATATATGATTCATACAATGTTTTCGTAAACAAATGCGGATTACTTCATAACGTCTAACTTTAGAAACAACAATGATTACATTCGCTGATTGGAAGTACTCATTATCTGAAGATTTTGTAATTTTCGTGAACTAATTACGTTTATTTATAATAATTTGTAGTCAACTTTCCTTGTTCTTGACTGTAGTGTGCGTAAGTTTTGTTCGCAAATGCCGTTCTAAATATCTACGAATAAATCGATTGGAACTTAGGATAAGTTACTTATTGCCTCAGCCAGCTGCAGCTAGCTGCATACACCAACCTCATTATTTCTGATGGACGTAATAGTATTAATATTATTTGCTAACCGATCTTCGGTGCAAGCTTCCGACTTGTCAATAATTGCACACCACAGCTATTGTGCTGTTTAAATATGTAATTGTAACAGTTCAAACGCAATTCAGTGTTTTTTTCTAGTAGATGATTTATTATAAAGTAATTGCTGGCTTTGTGGCGGCAATATTTAGTACCTCACTTTGTTTGCTATTCCATTGCAGACTATCTAAGGATAGCAAATGACCCATTTAACCATGTTCGTCTATCTATCACAACTTTTGTTTTAGTTTGGACTACATTGAAATCTGAAAATGTGACCGACGTAACATTTCGCGCTACCCGATCTATAAGAAAATGGAAATCCCTAATTTTTTAGTCACTACGATGATGTTTTGATTCTTTTGCCAAGTAATACTCTTTAACTGCATGAAAATATTTACTTCACATGTCATGGAAAAACTATTCTTTGAATCATTGGAACATCGCTTCATTCAAAGAACCGTAAAAAAATGTATTTGGCTCGGTTAGCGAATTGTTGAAATGCTTGGACATACGACGTTTTGGTTTCGAGGTGCTGTTTGCGCGTGCGCCGTGCGGCCGCTTCGTATCATACAAAACCGGCCACAAGCGCGCCAACTGACTCAGTCTGATATAAAACATTCTAGCTACGCGTACGTCTACAGTTTGTAGAAGCCTTCATATGACTCATACTCTTATCATATTGTGATTTGACGCGCGGTGATATTCGCTAACTCTTTGCACTGTGAACTTTTAATTTATAACCCTTAGTGGATAGTTGATATAGTTTGGATAATATAGTGGAAAGTGGTCTTCATGTCTCAGCTGGTACCATACCACCTCTACAGCAGCGAGCAAGACGATAGTCTGATGTTCGCTACCATGTTTGACTACCAGGCAGATGAATATAAGAAGCCAATGGTGAGTATTTCATCCATCTGCATCAGCCCATAAGCTCAATTTGTTAGTTTTTGCGTCCACGGAACCAAAGTTTTACGCGACACTTCGTGAAGTGACTTCGTAAACAACTTTCTCAAGTTGGGGACAGTTAGTTGTGTGTGAATGGTGCAATATTTTTACATTTTGTCGTCAGTTTAAAACTTTTAGGTATTGTATCCTTGTTGAATGACCTTGGGATTATTTAATAAGCGTCGCCTAGCTCTCACTAGTGGTTGCTAATTATTTTCAAGTCTCGAAAGTTATTTACACTGTAGTAAAAAGTAGTTTTCACTTAAGTAAATTTTACGTATTAATTTTAAACAATATTTGCCACTGTTGTAACTCCAATAATAGGCCCCCTGTCACTTGTAGCTGTCTAGAACGCTATTGGTCCGTTGTTTGTGCGAAAAGGACGTAGATTGAAAATTGGATCAAACGAGGTTCGGATCACGTTTGACAATATTTAAACTTTTACTCCTAAATGTTTTGTGTGCCTTTTTTGATTTGCATTTTTAATGTTATGTTTATTAAAAGTACCTATAGAATATTCTAGAACTGTTCATGTTTGGTGTGTACCCTAAATTAAATTAAAAGTATTACAATGAGTACCTAGACACATTTGATAGTAATAACGTCAATGAGTTCCAGGAGTTGTTTGTCTGCCATTCCTGTTATTACAATAATTTATTCCTATTATTAGGCACTGACGTAATCTATCGGCGTTACCAGCAGTGTTGTCGTCCACAATAAAATTTATTGTAACAATTTTTCATTTAAAGTTACTTTACTTCCCTAAAAGTTCATTAAGGATACGACAGATGGCGCTGACTAAACATTCGCGTGCTTTTATCGTCAACAGATATAGTAACGAACAAAATACATTGTGATAACACTCTAGGTAAAGATAAACAATATCTATATGTTCGTCGCAATTCAATCAACTCAGGAAAAAATAAACTGAAAATACGCCATAAACATATTTTTACTATAAAGTCACGTGTATTCGTTTTTTCACCGTTTAAGATTTTCACCTTATCACTGCGTGCTTGACGTCACATATGGTTCGACGGGGTGACGTCATGCGATGACGTCATCTTGCCCCACTGCGCAGTGCGCGAGTCTTGAGAAGTTCCACGAACTCGTATCGCTACCTGAACCATTATTATAATGTAACGACTGTACAATTTTTATTTTACTTTATTGATCTCTTATAATGAAAACGGCGATAGAGATCCAAACTAACCGAATGGCCTGTTAGTTTAAGGCAATTTGAGTTTGGTACCTATTTAGCCGGACCTTCCTCGTAGGGGCTGTCTGGCTCCAAGACAGTCACGTATACCAATGGTGCATGTAGGTACCTACGCTAGTTTTTTAACCTCAATTCAATGTCTACTAGTGAGTGACTCATCTAGTCAAATAACACGTTCATAAGTAGGTATATAAGCATTTCATAATCTTGCGTGAGAATATATTATTCCAACTACAGCGTTTTATTAATTTCTATTTACTCTAAGATTTAAATTACTTACCTACATTTATTTAAAATCCCATGGTATAGAAAAACAGGACAAAATAAATGAAAATAATGCCCTTATCGAACGACGTCATGAGCTAGACTTGTTTATGTACAATATGAATGAATGAAATCCTTGGATTTCCCCAACACTCATAACTTAATATTGTGTGCATCACCTACAAGTATCATAGTAAGGTTTCATACCAATCGATAAATATCATGTCTATATTATGAAAGAGACGAACCTATAACATGGCAACGTAATCTCTACTTAGCATTGCGTGAGATTACCCACGTAGGCGTGGCGAAGCGAAAGTGGGGATATCTTATCCCCTCCTCTTTCGGTGATAATTTCAAATAATTCCAAAGTTCAAAATCAACAAGAGATCCTTTTTGAAAACCCAGTTCAATTCCTAGTAAGTGGTCGAAACAACTGATCTTTTAGGATCTGATAACCAAGACTATCAGTTGCGCAAGCGCAACCGGATTTGTCGGGCGGCGGGGCGCAGGCGCAGCGGTGATGGTAACCTTTGCGAAGCGAAAACGTCAAGTCCGGCTGACTTGACCCACTTCGCGCGCTTGTGAAATTTCTCCTGCGCCTGACTGCTTCCAAGAACACTGTGGTTGGGGATTCCCTACACGCTAGAACGCAGCACGCAACCATTTACCTGCCTTGCACAATTAAAATTACTATTACAGCATTTACCGTTACTCTAATTACCATTCGGATCATTCGACCTTTAATTGGTTAGATATTTTGACGTAAGGCCTGATTTACCCAATAGGTACAGCAGATGCATTGTCTATTGAAATGTAAACTGATTTCAAACGGCGATTGACCCCGTTGACTTTAGTTAGCAGATGTATTTTATTGACGTACACCTATTAGTGTTGTAGTCAATACGAGCCGGATGTAGACAATTTGTTTTAATTGTAATCAACTCGGAATCGGGTCCACTTGAATATCGTCAAGGAATACAACAGAAATTTCTTGTATGGTCTTAATTATGAAATCAAGTTCTTTGTAGGTACCTGTTGTAGTAAATTCAATATTGTAAGTATTGTGTAGCCACGGATTAGATAATATAATCTTCATTATACCAACACACGCAGAGTTTTCCAAGAATTGTGAATCATCGGAAGTAGGCAAGCCATATTTTTCAATACAGACATGACAAATACTTGTATGTTTAGGCACTGGTTAGCGTCAAGTATGCCATAATTTACAAGTTTATTTCAAAGCTTTATTTTTTTGTCATAGAGTATCCATTAAATGAGGCCAGATAATAGCAGGCATTTATTGTTTAATATTTTGATATGACTTGGCCAGATGTGCTACTAATAGGACAAACTAAATATACAGGAATTATGGTACTGATTCGGAAATAGATTTGGCATGGTTTTAACTCCTTACATAACTTAAATTGGTTAAAAAACATTAATAACAACTATCACAGCTTAAGATCCATTGGCCTACACAAATACCATTCCTAATGTCGCTGTCAAATAGATTTTTTATTTGTATTTCTTTTATATTTATGATCCCTTGTGAAGTTTTTATGTTCATTAATTGCAATGGATAGGTGCTCTGATGCAATTCTTTAATGTAGGTAAAAAATTGCAGGCCGCACACCTGTGCGCACTGGCGAATGACGTCACCCATGAAGCATGCGGTCTCAGTACCTATGTGAAACTTATTGTTTATGTGCAACAATGTTAATAGAAAATTACCTTATTAGGAATCCTTTCTTTCTTTGTCTTCGTATCAGCCTACTATAATTACCACGTGTCCTAAAGATTATCTTCGCCTTTCATTTTCAACCGGTACCTGTAGGGCAACTTCATTATGTCGTAGCACACCCGAGACAATAAGATATTACGTAGTGATAGCTGTACTGGACAAAATGAGCTTTTATGCAGTTGCACAAGTAGCCACGTACAATAAAGTCCGAAGTTGACTTCTTTATTACCTTTAAAAGATAACACGGCTGCGTTATCCGCACTGACCCATTACATAAAGTGTTTTCCATTGTCTCCTGCCGTTCATTGCTTTCGAGCTATGGCTGCTTACAAAGAGAACAATAATGGAAGGATAGGAAAAAGATTTAAGTGCATACTTCACACAGATATTTTGTGGTCTTTTATGGCTGGGGTTACAAAAGTTGAAAGCGAAAATTTATTTGTTGGTACAAAGTTATTTTCTTGGGAACCTTCAAAAATTTTGCGTTTTAAGGATTTCGGATCTTTTAATGGTTTTTCCAATTCTGGACCCCTTGTCTATAATCAATATAATGATGACTTGCAAATATAGTGTAACCATGAAATTATGACTCAAGGCAACTATACAATAAAATTTATGTAGATGTTATCGTGATTGCCTATGATATTATATTGTTCCCGCCAATCAAAGTCTAACATTTTAATTAGTCTTAGATTACCTTTGGTGCGACCTAAAATATCATTAGATCTTTTTAGCCTATCTTTTAATTTATTGATTTCGTGCTTTATTTGTCCTTTTCTATTTTCTCACACTAAATGCTTCTCGTCCAAACGATTTGCTATCTCGGTCACATTAAGTTGTTGGACCATGGTAGCTGTCAGCACGGTGCTAAGTCATGCGGTCCGGTCTTGTCGCACCTTAGCCAACCACCCACGTTGTACAATGTCATGTCGACGTTTATCCATATCAAAAGCATCGTAAAGTTCAATATTTGTCTGCAATTGAAATGTATATTTGTCACCTCAAACAGCTTTCAATGTTTCTCCTATTGGACTCGAATTATCTGTGAGAGATTTATATATAGGTAATACAAAAAAATACTGGCTACACAAAAAAACAACGTTTAAATGCTTGCGAAAATAATATATCCCACACATTTCGACTACCTAATTACCTAATTTAATATTCCGGGAAACCAGCTTTTGTATGACATAATGGATTTTCGATAAAAAAAAGTTGAAAACGGCACTTCCCACACAGGTCTGCATATTTCGTGGGAAAGTAAAGTAAATGCCACGCAAGGTCACAGGTAAATCTCAATGCAAGGACAATTTGCTGTTATTTTAATATAATTCTAAGTCCGCTTTGACCTCGAGTATAGTCAAATGAGTTCGGAGAATCAAACTACACAAAATCGCAGCGAAACAGGAAAACGTTTTTGTCTTTTACAATTATATTACAAATATATGTATGTAGATATGTGTTAATAAAGTTACAACTGTTATAATCCGTTCGATATTAAAATTTCCTGTTTGTTTAAGCATCAACTTTATTATAGAATGTGATGATATTAAACATAGTCCATGTTTATTCTCAGTCCTTATTGAGAAACTTGCTCGATTGGTATGAATTCTCATACTTTGCATTGTATTATTATTCACTTGGAGGAAATTACAATGCATTTTAACAACAATTCCCTAAATGGAAGGATAATTCTAGAAAGTTGATGAGAAATTTTTTTTAACTACAATAAATGTAGTTAAAAAAAATGACACTTGATAAAGCCTCAACACATTCCAAATGTAAATGTATTATGAAAGTGGCGGGTGATTGATGCACCCCATCGCTCCATTCGTTATGGCTACTTATGGTTAAGAAGCCAAACACGCGACCCGACCCTAATAAAGAAAAAAAAGTTTTAATACTGTTTTAAAGTACTGCTTATAATTGTCTTCTGATTTATTGTTAACGTTACAAATTTCACCAAACTCAATCGGATGACAACGTGATACAATAAAATTTCGAAGAACTCTATTTACAAATGATGCCGCAAAGACAGCCGCTTAAATTTTTCCTGGAGTTCTTTTGGGAGCTGTAGTAACGGTGCAACAATAATTGCATCGAGTTCTGATTGTGTCGGGGATCCGTTAAAGGTAGTTAAGGATCCCGACGGTTGACTTGGGTACCCAATGAGTCACTCGTTTGGCTCGCACGGTATTCCGCCGGACATTCTGACCATACCGTTTTATTTATCTTGATCGTTGGGCGGGATTATGAAGCTAGGTTGCCGCCACAATTAAAAATATCTAGAAGCGCAATAAGTTTATATTATAATTCTAAACAAAGACTTTTGTATAAATTAGCGAGCTTAATTTTCTTTGTTTCACAAAGCAATAACAACTACGTCACAATAATAAGCATGGAGCTGATATTTACAACAGCTGCGAAGTCCTTGTTCCGATTATGGGCAAGAATCGTGCTTACCGCTCCGTAGATTACTGACATTTTCCACGTTTCCGCCTCGAGTGCCTTATTAAAAGATGTCATACTAACCACTGCAGGCAAACTAATTGCATTAGATCATTGTTATAAATGTGTACGCATGTAAGATTAGTCTATTTGTACCTATTTACCCATTTATAGATACAAAATATGTTGGAATTTTGAATTCCAATCAACTGGTGGAATTCACCTTTGCTAGAACACCGTGAGAAAAATTAAATAGAAAGAAAACAAAATGTTTTATTTTATTATAGCAAAATGTTTTATTTTATTTAGTACAAGACCTGGTATTCCAGACATTTATGAATTTATTGTTAAGTGTATCAATCAATCAGTATAATTAAAGAATGTTCCTCAATTGGCATACCAATTTGTGTTTATTGACCTATCTTGGTGCAATTTGTTATTATAGATAGCCACATCATCTGCATGATAATCAGTATTTCCACCCTCGACACTCGTATAATAGGGCTATGAATTGTAGGCAGTCTGCTCCCGCCCACAACAAAATTCGTGATAGACGGCACAATAACCGCACTACCAATACCGACGCCATTATTTAATGAACCCTCGTCAGATGAAAAGGTCAAATTATTTGAAAAGATTAATCTCGTAATTTATGTGGGCCTAACGCGCCTCGACAGATTTCTCGCCTGACGGACTGAGTTATATGGCATTGATTTTATATTTCATGTAAGTCACAAAGAAATGTATGTGACTCGTTTTTTCAAACGTCTCGAAGAATACATTTTTTGTGCTCTAAATATTTTGATCAGTCCTTTTTTGGTTTCTCGGTAAGTTGGTACTGGCATGTTATAAAATTAATCAACGAACGTAATTCTCCAATGCAGTATAAATTGTCGGATGGATAATTTGCACGGGTATGCCAGTTTACTGAGAGTAATGTACTCGTAAATGTTTACGACTGTGGCTGCGTTTTCAATGTTATTTAAATCATTTTTTTGAGATTCCTCCAGCGTGCTATATAGGCTTCGCCATTACGGATTACCGGTGATAAATATTTTACGTTTATGGCATTCCATTGAATTTCTTGTGAAATTTTATCGTTGTGACCTTCAAGGGGTGTCAAATGTACTTTTTAAATATTAAAAAACTCTTTTTGCAATGAACTTTTTGCCATCGTATTTTGATTGTTGTTATTTCAACTCTTCACTCTTTTGCATTTGTTCAATAAATTGTTTTGATAACATGGGAAGTCGGTAAATAACTGAATTAATTGGTTTCGAATGGCTGCTTATTTGCCACAATTCTTCGAATCCAATTTTGTATTTTACCACACCTACGCAGTTCTTAATTCTGAAACAGTTGCAGAAGGTCACATGTCATGCTGTTACTGAATCTTGGCTCTTTTATTCGTTTCCGAGAGTTTTAAAGTTAGTTTGATGTCGAGTTTGTAAAAATTGTTTGCATTAGCATGATTTTTCATCCTTTGTATCGCATACAAACAACGACGCAGTTGATAGTTATCTACTATGTAGGTACTACACGTACAGTGTCCCCCGTCACAGATCATTGAACTTTGGTATATTGATGATGGGACCTGAAATCTATTGACCCATGTGACCAATCACCTTGACTAGTAAAACTAAAGCACTCTTGACTTTTTACGTCACATTAAAACACAAGAAAATAATTAAGTTAATTTTCCTCAACCTTTCTCTGTCTGTTCTGATTTTATGGGTCATTACTTGTCTGTGTGCTTATACAAACAACTGCTGCATATTATGCCATGCATGGGTGAATTCACGACATTGTAAATTGTTGAAGGAACTTATCATTATTTAAAAACACGATTAGTTGTGGGAAAAAAAACAGTTGATTTTTACCGATTATGATGTTTATGATTGTAAAACATGAATCCTGCATAGTTATTAATTGAAGGATAAGTTCGCAAGCGGTAGGTTACTTTTAACCAGGTTAATGTTACATGGGTAACTGGAGTACGTTGATGATCAAGTCTATATTGTTTGATGACGCGTCGGTGGCGGTGGCTTGGCTGCTCGTGCTCGACATGCTTGCACTAATTCAATTATTCCGTTTATGTAGTGCACCGATCGTGTTGCATATTGAATTCAGTCCGACGCACCACCAGCCCAATTAGGAGGACACTGAAAAGGTGCTACGTTTGTTTGCGCTTCATTGTTCTCATCGATATCGGCGCTGCCGCCACAGTTTCGCAACTGGCAACTCTCTGTTTCCTCGTCTTTTTAAGGAATTGAAAGTTGTTGATTTTCTGCATCGCGACGAGGTGCCTTGCAGTTGTGAAATTGTGCGTAGGTGCGGTGCATATTGCGCGGGGGCCCGTCTGGTCGGCGGCGGTGGCTGCGCCACCGGTGCCGGGTGCCGAGGGGCGGCCGGTGGTGTTTACGATGCACCGGTGCGGCGGCGCCGAGTGGGGCGTAGGCGTCGCCGGGGGGCGTCGCGCCAGGCTTATCAGACGGTGGCGGGGCCGGCGCGCGAGCCTCACTCCACGTTCTACCGCTGACCGCGCGTGTCGTGCACGCTCGCTGACACCGGTTTTAGATAACAAAAACCTTTGTCCAGTCGAGGCAATAATATTTACACACTGCGTGCTTTGCGCCGCGTAGTTTCTGAGGGGTTTTCCGACGCCGACCGACATCTGTCAGCCGATTGTTTTCGTTGCGCGCACGCGGGAATCGCGCTTGCTTGTATCAAGTTACAACAAGTTTTTAAAGTTTTTAATGAAGTTTCCTGTTGCTTTGTGAAGTGTGTTTATTTGGATTGCAGTTAGAGGAAATCGGTAAGTGGTAATCCGTTTAATAGGCCAAGATCTCGTGGTGCTGGATGGGGATTCCCAAGTTACTAACAACACTGATTGTTGACCACAAACACAAATCATTTTGTTTGCCATTATCTGTATTTTATTGCAACAGCTTCGTGATTGGTACCATATTGTAATTATCGTAATCACAGTATTGATATCCAAACAGTAGGTTGTAAGAGTTTTGGTATTATGACAATGATATTTGATGTCTCGTAGTCAGTAGAGTTTGTTTCCCTGGGATCTGATTGAGGTTGAGATGGTTGTCGTGGTGTTGGGTTCGGCAAAGGCGCGCATGTGACGCCGCGACGCTGCGCGCGCGCCCCGTGTCATCGTTCGCGGTCAGTTGAACGAACCCTCCGGCGACCGACGTCAACCTTGCCATAATCGCGATTATTTGCATCGCCATTGTAAACACTGTGGGCTGGAAGTGAGCCTCTAATTGTCTCACCGAATGTGCAGATGAGCTTAAGCACAAGCATCGGATCAGATCACCAAATCAAACAATTCTTTTGTTGTCAAACCTAAAATGATATTATATTAACGCATGACTGAGGTAAAATGTGGTCGTATTACAATCATGATAAGAACAGTGGAACATTGTTTGCTTTCTATTTTATCGGCGCTGCTGATAATTTTTATTGAATGCCCCATCGTTCCATGATTACGCTTACTCTTCTGAAAATAATCATCATGATACAGATACAGTTTCAAATGAATTTTCAGTCATATGTGTTAAGAAAAAACGAATATGACATTATCCAAAGAAAATTGTAGTAGGTTTGTTATCTGCCAGATGTAGATCTGAGTAGTTTATTGACCATCAGAAAATAAAGGAAATATTGATTCCTCCAGTGTTTTTATTACTTAAACTGGGATGTTATTGGTAGTTTCATGAAATGATTGCTATCATTAATAACTTTATGCAAACTAACAAAGCAATATCAGAATAAATGTTATCGTGCATAGAACTTCCGTGTGTTTCTCGAAAACATTATCTAAGCCTAAGGTACAACATTTATCGGATGGAGACGTGTAAGTAAAATATGTTTAACATGAAATAAATATTAATCAAAGTATTTTACGATAAATGTGAGGACATATAAATGCACACAAGGCATCCTGTTGCGCTATTCAAATTAGTCTTATAAATACAGGAGCCATTATTGTCTCGGTCACATAAAAATGTATAAAAATCTATTTTATGCGGGCTTATTATTCTTTGTGTGTCGTTTAAATGCGTATCCAACTTTGATGACATTCATAAGGGCTTTTTTGTCACGGGAAAATGACTTCTCCCGCCCTGGTTAAGGCTAGAGAGAGTGTCAGACTCTTACTGACTAAAAACACCCCCGTTCCTTCTTCTGCTTTGGGTTTAGGCCTCGGATTATCAATAGTGGCGTGTAGGCAAACTTTTATTACTTTACAAGACAAAATTGCCAATATTTTTTTTTTTACTTTGCATATGTATATGTTTTTCAACTTAAATAGCGTAAGTGTTGAGAAAATGATTATACTGTTACACTTTATTTGTTTATTAAGATTATTTTTGTGTGTGGATTTTGTAAGAAGAATTTAATCAAGTTACCGATAATAGACTATCAATATCAGTCGTACTTATCGTGAATAGGTATTCTTCTTAATGACGTTTTTTAAATGGATACGCGTATAAAAGTATGTATACCGGGATTTAAAAACAGCAGCATTTCAAGCGATAGCTCGGTTAAAATACGCAAATCAAAGGTATAGCCTATAATAGCACTCAAGAATATTGTAGGTATCTAGAATAGAATAGTGAACGAATTTTGGAAATCTGACCAGCGGTTCCAAAGATTTATTTATTTATTTATTTATATACAATTGCATATCGGAGGACTTAATGCTAGATTTACCCCTACATACTAACTTAAATTGTTTACCTCTTTATAATATTAGTACAGATTTTAAATGAAGGTATTGTTGTACAGCAAGTATAATAAAGATTCGCAGTGAGTTCTTAATTCATCAAACACCAAGCGAACGCCGGCTTTCGAGCACCTTTAATTTTCTATTGTGTCTCGAATTACAACGATTAAAAGGTTAAAATACATCGTCCTTTTACGTAGAAAGTGTTGAACACAAATTATGACATACTAATCGGTTAACTGTCTGCATTGTGATACACGGATATGAAGTACGTTTGACAAAACCTTGGGTTTCTGCCAAGCTGATGTCAGTTACACGAATGTACACTTTGCTTGATGTATTGTAAACTTGTAGCGACGCTATATCTATAGCCGAAGTGTATACATCTGAAATTACGTCTCATTTCTTATTTACGCAATTAAAAGAATATTGACTGATATCTGAAGTGTTCCAGGTCGACCTGGAAGTCTTTTGAAGTAGCTTGTATACGTCACTCTCATGACGATGATCATAACAACGGTCTGATGAACATTAAAAAATGTCTGTACTTCTTTTAGACTTTTTAAAAGATATACATATTTTTACAAGCACTAAGAAAGTTATGGTCGAACGTTCTGTTAAAATAATCTAAACTAATATTATAAATGCAAAAGTAACTCGGTCTGTCTTTTCTTCGCGCCTAAAGTACTGAACCTATTTTTGTGAAATTTGGTGCAGACATAGTTTGGAACTTGAGAAGTTTGTAAACCAAAATTCTGCAGGAAGTCACTATTCCACGCGAACAAAGTCGCTGGCAAAAGCTAGTCTTATATAATTTACACTGAATAAATAATAATTACAAACTTAATTTTAGGCTGGACTTTAAACATATAAAAATCAAGAATAATATAAATATATTCATAACAAGTAACTCGGACTAGGCCCGCTTCATCGGTAATTTCTATAGAAGAGCAATTGCGAAACATTTTGCGATAAGTACAAGTGTTTGTGGAGCTAAGTGTTCGTGGAAGGGCGATAAGCATAGTGCCGGTGTGTGCAGGCAGCGATTGGGATGCCGCTATCTCTACTGATAACGATGGGACCAGTCCTGCAAATTGAGACGCAACCCGGACAAAATATACAGATGATAGTGGGTTACATCAGCAAATATTTGACGATTTTGAACGCTAAAACTCTATAGCATATACGCAATACTCTATAGTAATTGACTTCTTTAGGACCGAGATGACATTGGTTTGACCCTACAATAAATCTTCTAGAACAGATTTTGTTGGAAAACTTTCTATATTTAAGAACACATTAACATTATGGAATTTCCACGCCTTTTTATGTATGTTTAAACACAAAACATTTTCCTTGAACGCACGAAATACTGTGTGACGTCAGTTGATGGGCGTACAATTATCTCGTCGGCTCTCGGGTGGTGCTAGGCGGTGCCAGGGCCACAGCGAAGTGGCGGCCTTTCCGCACCCAACTGATAAACCGAAATGCTTTCAACTGCGCACGCGCAGCTGAGCCCGTTTTGTAACAGATTAACGGGATCCTTTGACAACTTTTGTTGCAAGGATTTCGCAGTACCAATATCTTATTCCATCATGATTTCTTAACCATTAAAAATAAATTTTCTAGAAACAGTTTATAACCTCATTATGTACAATTTTGCTAAAAAAATATCAATCTTTTTTTGTTTCTATTGTCAATATTCGTTTCTAATAAGTTCTAGGCGACAGTTTATGTGTACTAAAGATATTTAATATTCATAGCTATCGGTTACACTGTGTTATATTTCGTTAAAATATTGCAGGTAATAAAGCGTTGTTTGTCCGCAACGAAGGCTCGAGCGTACCTCAAAAGAAATTAGCATAAGTGCCGCCAAACACAGCGAGCACCGAGACAATGGCTTTGTCTGTCTATCCGTCTGTACGTCGCCTACTATAACTGTTTCGTTATGTTTTACAATGTTACTTAAAGTGTGCACCGACAAAGTGAAACAGTGGTCATATTTATGCAAAAATTACTAAGTTGTTCAAGAGTTGCGAGTTTCGTTAACTTTTGCTCGATTATTATCTACTACTAAAGTACATAATGGCGGCCAGTTATAGTTGAAAGTAAAGCCTACACCGACTTCATACTCCATATATGTTTCACCTAACCTTTTATTTAAAATGCCATACTTTAAAAGGAGCCACTTTGTTAACCACGTATTCTGAATCTTTAATTCCGCGTTATTTCCAAAACTCAAGTTGAAATTTTTTGAAAATGCTAATTTCCATTACATTGATACTTAAGTTTTAGTTTAAGTATATTTAAATCGAAATGAGCTCCTTAAGAACAGTAAAGATTGCTTTGATGGCAATGTAGGCGATGTAATTAAAAAAATGAATAAAACAAGGAATACATTTGCGTAGGCGTCGGTCTGAAGCCGGCAGTCGCGACGCGGCGACGGGTTACCGAGACCCCCGACTAATAATACGAGGTGCACATTTAATTCATTCCTTTATAAAGTTTTACTCGACAAATCTTTCTTGGCGGATTCATCGTTAGGAGAATTAGGTAGATATTCATAGAGAGATAATAATGTTGTTTACCAATAATTTGTAGATAACAACTATACGGAACAAGTATAAATTAAACGCTAAAGCGATTTACCTATCTCAATGTTTATCTAAACGTGGATTTTGTAAGATAAAATTCGGTTTTATTTTTATCAAAAAGTTCCAAGTGTACAACAATATTTTCTTTACATATATATATTTCGTCACTCCTTCCAGTTTATTAATTCAAGATTATGCACACAAGTATAACATGTTATCTGACCACGCGAAGAGTCTAAATAACCATTAGCGTTTTGATATAGTTGCATTGCCATTTAACGCGTTAGGATTATACCTCTTTGTTCTACCGCATTCGTGCAGCTGCTTGTTCCTTATCGGTGTACAACAATAAATACCGATTTAAAACTGTTCTCACTGCAGATAACCCATAACGCCCTTCTATAAAATTAAATCTAATTACTTGCAAAGTCTTTGTCCAAAATATTGGACAAGAAACAAAAGATGACCTAAAAACCAAAGTGCCAAAGTACACTGTTCTCTGAACAGTAAATTTATTGAACAAAATGTCTGTTAAAAAAATCGTAACTTTTTCGACAAGTGTGCGGTTAGCCGTCGGCGCCGCGCGGAATGTTTGCCATTTCCGGACGATATCCGGTCCTTGCTACGGCGCCATACGCAGCGCTTTAGATAACCTTATCTTTTATATTAATAAGAGGTAATGATCCAGAACTTTTGTTACTAAGTTTATGCTACAAGTTTATTGTCTTTACTCATTCTGTAAATTTTCACACTAATACTGCAATTATTGTCAGTATCTAGTTTGTCATTTAGTACTTCCTTATAGTCAATCCGTTTATTTTCTTTCTCGGAACATGAAATTAGGGATTATTTTTTTATATCATGCACAATATTATTCATAATACGCTTATTGCCATCCATATTTTGTTACCTCACACATAATATTTTTTAATTTTCACCAATGTCACGCGGTGATTCATAGTTCAGAATGATTCATTCAACGTAATCGAGTTTTTGAATTGAGCCGACGACGAATGTAAATACGCGATCGTAGTGACCCGCGATAGAGAGCGAGTGACGGTGAGTCACGCGGGTTTTCCGAGAAATACAGAATGAAGCAGTTTTCGTGAAAACGAAGGTCGATTTCGGTCGGGCAGTCGCAGTAATAACTACCTCTTTTGTGCCAACAAAGATTAATTTAATACTCTTATAACTCAGCGCCTCGATGTTAAAGTTTTAAGTATTTCCCAGTAAAAGAAGCACCAACTATATAAAACAAAAAGAAACGTGATTTTCATTTTAAAATAACCCCATGCGATTTTTAATTCCCTTAGGTACGAAGGGTGCATGTATGAAAAGCGACAGTGCATCGATCGCCCGTTCGTCCGTGCAGTCACAAATTTTTCAACGTTACTTAGTGCTCTATTCGTTGCTGGCTAGGTACGAGTTCACTTTCCATGGTTTACGTGTTTGCAGCAATGGTTTTTGTTTGAGCGTTAGTTTAGTACAATAAAGGTAAAGTGAAGGGACGTTGGCACGGTGCCAGGGCGTCGATTTATTTTATTATTCGCTTGGTGGCGGTCAATGTCGCGACAGGCCGTCGGCGGCGCCACACATCGGTTGCATGTGTTGCTCTTATTATTTCTACACTTTTAATTTTTATTATTCGTGTTAGGTACTTATGTGTCACATGTCTATCATTGTAATCAAACTAAAGTGTGTCTTAATCACTTTGTTATGAATTTTTGTCTGTTGTATCTTATTTTATTCCTAGGTCTTACTTATTTCCAGCTTCATTATAAGCATTGTGCTAACTCAAATAATGATCTAACGGAACCTTGGCGTGCACCTTTCGTTTCCGACCGAACAATTCATCAAGGATATTTGTTTTTTTATTCTACTCTTTTTGACACAGATTTTAAGATTTAATAAAAAAATACGGAGTTAATACTAGGCAGTTAAAATTACATTACAAAAATCTTAAATATAATAAATTGCACGAGATTTATAAAATGGCTTCAATTTAATTATGCGCACTAAATTATCCTCATCACATAAAGTAGTGCAGCACAAACTGTACTCTATTTTATTTAGAAGCGGTTCAAGGAATTTTCTAAGTTGCCAGAGCGTCGCTATTAGTATGAGCAATTAGCGTTCTGTTAATGAGCTCTCAGACAACCGACAAGATACGAAAAGACTACTACTGAACACATCTTAACGGGTAGTGGGGCGTTTAAAGTTGATGGGGTAATCGCCTGGGAGTGCTTTATGGCGCCCGTGCCTAGCTATGTCAATAAGTTCCGTATCTCCATAGAATTGAGGTCACTTTTCGAACAGCTCGTGTATTGTTGCATCGTCGTAGGAATTTCACATATTATGATGCAAGTAAATAGGTACATGATCTTGCTATGGAATCTGGATATCGAAGAAGTGCTTGAGTGTCAGTCATTTGTCTTTGGTTCTCAATTCTTTAATCAACATTCGGCTATTGTGATATAAATATTTTTTCTCGAAGTTTCTAATAAGTATTTCTAATAATTTTTAAAATACAGAGTTCTTTCATCCTAGGTTCTAAGTACAGCTGTAACCTCATTACAAAGGTGACCAAATATTGTGTGCGGTGGGCGTGCCTCACCTGTCGCATCATGCGGCCGCCACGTGCGCTTGCGCATGTTCCATCTACGCGCCGCGCATACCGATCCCAAGCCTCGTAGGACTAACACGTATTTTAGCAAATAGGCCAAGTTTTTGTAGTAACTCAACTTTAGTAACCAATTAATTAATTTTAACTGGAACATCATTTCTATCAAGATTATTAGTTTAAATTATTTTCAAACATGGAACTACGTTTAGTAGGTACTTCATCCAATGTAAATATTTTGTCAAGCAGCTCACCGATTGTACTTCATTTTAAATATTACCATCCTCTCAATTCATTTCATGTGCCTTATCATGTGTATCTATAAAACAATCACGAGTTCGAACAATATTATCTTTAAAGAATATCTACCTTATATAAGGCCACCCTGATGCTACACAAACAACAATACTAAACTATAAAACACGGCGGTGCCGTTTATGTATGACACGATTGGTTTCCGAATACTAATTTCGCACTATTCTTAAGGGTCATACACCTTTTGAAGTTTGTTACACTCAAATATGGACGCAGTTTTCTGCGTTTTGTCTCTTAAATGTTGTCGTCTGGTTTTCTTCACATAGGTTGGTACGACTAGCAAAATAAGTTTTTCTATTGCCATTCTTAGAAATGCTAGAATTATAGGGTTGAAAGATCTGGCTCTCTCTATAAACACAAGGTTGCTGGCTTAATTCCAATTTTAATTGTTTATTGTATTGTTGTTTATTTGAAAATAGATAATATTCCTACTATAATATGATAATACTAGGGTCTTTTTGGAGGCTTTTCTCTACGACTTATGATGTGAAAAAGAATGGATGCGAAATCTGTAAAATAAATTAAAAATCTTTACTGCTAGTCTGTTATATACCGTTCTGTTTTCAATCAATACTCATTTTATTGTTTACCGAACTATGTTTTTATTTGTTTTGCATAATAAAATGTGAAACAGTATGCAGATGTGGCACCTATTGGCCATCGTTCCCGGATAACCGGCGCAAATCTCTAAATTAAACTATGACGACTCAGTTCGGGAATCATTGCGACAACTAGTTTTTACGTTTTCATATGAGGAAAATTTTAACAAAATTCACTTTCTTGAAGCACAAGCCTGCGATTACCGTGATAAACATAAGCTATCTACCTATATCTGTTAAGATATATGAGGAAAACGATACGCATTACCGACTACAAACGATGGCACTTGAAGACAAGATATCATTTACTACGAAAAGCATTTTTAGACAAGTCTGTAGTTCTAATAATCTAATCTATCTACGAATAATATTTTCATTATGTATATGACTGAAGACAGTCTTCCCCGAAACTCAAATGCATGTGGACATTGCACACATGATTAGATATATTATATTGCATTATGTGGGAGGGCACACGTGCGGATAACGGTTCGCGTTATCAACTGAGCGTACTAACCTCACCCAGTTTGGTCGGACAAAAGAAAATCCGCATTTCGCAACCTAAGTATACGGTGTCAACATATACCTATTTGAAAAACATTGTGCAAATTATATACGATAAAATATTTACTTGACCTTAGCCATTTTTATTACATTAATTCATTTCAGACTTATGATTTCTCAGAAAGTCTGCAATGAAATGAAATGAATGTCCGATCTTTTGTGTTGTAATTTCATGTTATTTTCTAGACTTAAACAAAAAATTGCGGCACAAATAGTGTCTAAAGTGTAACAGAACAAAACATTAGAGCTGTACGTTCATACGTCACAACTAGATATAGCGGTGATCTCATTGGCGTGCTAGCAGCGATAACACCGCGTACTACGCTCTCCGAGAACCCTCAAGGGCTCCGCATCGGGAATGCTTCAGTGCTTCCAAGAAAATTTGAATAAGGCCTAGCGTACAATACACGTAGCAATGACGCACTCGGTCTATAGGTCAAGGTAACAATTTCTTTATAGGTACAGTGTGACAGCAATATGAAATGAGAGGTCCGAACACAAAGAAAATAACGTGACATGCTTGCAAAATCCTTTGTCATTACACGATTTACAAAACGGTACAATCGAAACTTCTCGAATAAACGAAAGTTAAGTGAAATGCGAACAAGGATACAGACACCCAAAAACGAGATTACCAAGACTAACAAGCAAGAATGTGATAATAAAGCGGCGGTTAATTGTTAGGTAAAGCACCGTGACCAATTAACGTTCATGTTAGCTATACAATGCGCGCGCGCATTTGAGACGAATTTCATTTAAGCAATTGTAGTAATTGACCGGGCAGAGCGCCTTCCGGAGCAACTGCCGCCTGCTTTGTCTCCTGCACTGATGCACGAGGTCGGCAGTGTCGCACTATCTCGTATAGAATGATTTATGTTTCTATAGTTTTAATGCAATCTTAGCAAAGCTCGTGTGGAATTTTAACAAACCACAAATGACTATATCGGGTTGAATATTGACTCGATATGTTCAAAAATGATTTCTGCACTTTTACAACGCTCCTTTTATGGTAGTATTGACGCTCGTCTATGGCCATAATGAACGCGCCCACGGGTCCAACGCGTCCTTGCGGCAAGGTCCGACCAAGCCTCCCGCCCACCAATGGCGTCACCGCTGCCATCATAAATTTACAATAGTTAATCGATACCACTATATAAAGCTCGAAAACCGTAGACCTAACTGTCTACCAAAATGCGATGCAATATATGAAGCAAAATGAAAACGTACAACTAACAACAATAAAGTTTCGTTTGAAAGCCGGCTATTGCATGAGTGCAGAGGCTTTGTTTTGAGTACGAAGCGTTACCTCAGATAAGTAACCATCGCCGCGTGCGATGCGAAATGATGCGAAATATTTCCGGAGTTAGAGGAGTATTCTATTAATAAATGATTCGACGTCGCTCGTGGGCGAAGATTTCGGGCGAGCGCGGGCGCGGCGTTCAGTAGCGCGCGATCCGCCGCGGCCGGCCGCCGTACGCGCGCGCAACGAACGAACGACCCGCACTCCCGCGCACACGATACTCCACGCGATACTTCGCGACATACGACCTACGATCCGCCCCTAAACACGCGTTAACACCGACCCCTAAGGAAGTCCCGTAATCTCAAAACTCACCGGTGCACAGACGGATCGACCTCACGTAGTTATACCTACTGCACTTTTGCGAGGGCGGATTATAACGAACAAATCGACTAACAAACTCGAACCGCACGAAGGTGTCGCGTCGCAAAAAGCGCAACACAATAGAGTAAGCGTCTAATTATAAACGTGGTTGAGTTAGCACCGCAACATGCAGAACATTGATCCTCTGGAAATCGCCAACATCCTCGCTACGGAGCTGTGGTGCCAGCAGGTATATCTCCTACCACATCGTGGTCATGTTCTATGCTAGGCTAGGCGTACACCCAGAATGTGTATAAATTCCTCTTGGTTACCTGCTAAAGCAGCTGGATGTTGCTGCATTCTGAAGTGACAGGACTGTTGAGTAAAGGTGTCTTTCCGCATTCGACTCATTAGCAGCTTGGTATAATGTATCATAACTAGAACAACACTAATTTATGTTAATAATTCGTTATCGCCAGTAATTTGCAGCGCAAGTAACGGGAGCAGTAAGTTTGTTACTAGAACATCAGTTTTTAGGTGACAGATTTATTGGTCAGCTTTCAGCGAACACGCCATTAGCGTACTCACTCAACTTGCTCGAAGTAAACAAAATTATAGAATAAAGAGAGCCTTTAAAAACACCATAAAATTATTTACATTTACGGAAGAATGTTTTAATTAACAATTTGAATGTGTAAATAAAATTGTTATTTTGTTTATGTTGTTGATACGATGCACATGTTGTGAAAATATTTTGCTGATAAATTGTGATCGGAATGTGGAAGCGAGCAGTATTCGATCACAACAATAAATATTGCATAACAAATATATCAATTTTGCAATGAATTGTTGCAATAATGTTACCAATACTATCAATTATATTTATTGCTATACTATAGTTGGACTTCTACTTATAATTCGGTCGAGTTCATGTTTTGATGACGACGCATTAGGCGCCTTACCATAAACATTGATTATTCTCGAATTTTGAAAACAAGTTACAACAGGTTCACATTCAAATCTATTTCGGATTAGGTATTCTATTTTTAATTAATTTCACGCTATCGCTTATTATTACTAAGTGATTCTCTCACTTGTACAAAACGGTGTTGTCAATAAATAAGCTACCTATAAATATTTATTTATTATATCTTACTTGGAACTAGTGAGAGCTCCTGATGATATTTGGGGTTTAGAATAACAAAGTATGACTCATTTGGCCTAAATTTTCTCCATCAGCTGTTCGGAACATCGAAGTGTTGATATTCCAAAGATTTTCTTTTTGTACCACTCAACTCATAGTTTCTTTCTTTTGTTTCCAGTTGGCAAACCTAGAGGGCCTCCAGTCGGGGGTCCCAACCCGCACCACGGCCACCATCACGCCCACCCAGCTGCGGAACTTCGAGCAGACCTACATCGAGCTGACCAACTGCCGCAGCGAGCCCACTACTCACGCCGGCTTTGTACCACCTTCAGTCACGCACGCCAACAACTACGGTATGTACCACATTATCTTATTCCAAGTAGCATTCTTTATTTTAAGCATAACACAAACAAAAGTACCAAATTTGTGAATGGCCACCAAAACTGGCTTCTGAAGATTGGCACTAGCTGACAGGTTATAAAATGTCAAATTGTTTATAAATAAAAAATGGTCAAAGCAAAGCATTTTTTGAGACAATCAGTACTAAAGACCAAATCCTTACAATTTCAGGCATCCTGAATTCGGTGGGGTATTGCGATTCGGGCCCGACGACGGCGCTGCACGTGTCGCCGGGCCCACTCTCCGCCAGCGGCGACAGCAGCAGCAGCCCTGGTCTGCCAACTCCCAAGAGGCGGAACATGGGCGGCCGAAGACCTACCAAGGCACCGACTGACCTCTCACCCGAGGAAGAAGAACGCAGGAAGATCAGAAGAGAGAGGAATAAGATGGCCGCCGCTCGCTGCCGCAAACGTAGACTAGATCACACCAACGAACTGCAGGAGGAGACTGACAAGCTCGAGGAGAAGAAACAGGCGTTACAAGAGGAGATTCGCAAACTAAATCATGATCGGGAGCAGTTGGAATCCATTCTGCATACTCACATGCTATCTTGTCCCCTCGGCAAGCGGTCAACGAGTCCCCCAGACATCAAACCCTTCCAAGAATACTCGTACCCAGAGATGCCTGAAGACGGAGTCCGAGTCAAAGTAGAGGCTGTAGAACCTGTCGTAGACCCCGTCCTGGTGTTGGATAACATATTTACTTCGCCGGCAAATGACAAGAAGTAAGTGTGCTTGGCTTTTATTGGTTATAAAGTAACCGCATTCCTGAATTCCTTTGATATATATTATATATTTATTATTATAGACATCGTGACTACAACAACGTTATTTTTGTTTTCCAGGATAATGTTGTCGGCGGCCAACCCTGCCGTGGTGACGAGTGCTGCGCCGGCGACGTTGGACACGCCCCCAGTGCTGTCCCGCCCCAATAGACCCAACTCATTACAGGTTCCTCTCAGCCTAACGCCCGCACAGGTAATTACACTTACTTTTAAGTAAGAACTTTGATGACATTCTGTTGAGTAGGAAATAAACAAAAAATCTTTTAATTGAAAAAAAAAATACGAAATTCTACCAAACTTGAATTAGGTGCACTTAACTAATAGTTTGTTTTTTATTTTATTTCAGTTACATAATAACAAAGCTTTGGGCAACAACAAAATAGCGGGCATCGAGATCAGCACACCCAGTAACGGCATCCCGTTCAACTTCGAGAGCCTGATGGAGGGCGGCACGGGGCTGACGCCGGTACACCCGCACCCGCACCCCTGCGCCCAGCAACAGCGCGCGGCGCCCGACGCCGCCTCCCCCGACGCGCACAACAGTCTCGTCAGTCTCTGAGCCTGCGAGCCTCGCGGCCCTCGGACATCGTTCGTCTTGTAAAGACTACGCAATACTTATTTATTCGACTCTTATGGACATCGGCAGCGCCGAATTTTCTCTTTCTGTATTCTTCCGCCGTTCGGTGTACTGTGAGACGATCGGTCCTTTCTACTTGTCTTTATTTATTGAGAGCTCTATTTTAAGTAACATATTGCTCACTCGTGCTTTGTATTTATAACGTAGTCTTGTTAAAGTTAGTGACGGCCTAGCGTTGCCGGCCTACTCAAGTCAATTTACGAGCTGTTTTATAAACATTCTAAAGAAAATATTTTTATAAATAGATGTGTATTTCTGCAGAAATAATAATTGTGATCGAAAAATTAAATAAAACAGAGTTTTATTTGAAGCATTTCAGGGATTTATTTTCGTGTTGTGCTTAATGTCTAGCGAGGCTAGAATAGACGGTGCGTTTTATATTGTAAGGTAATATGTAAAAGATCTCTTTTACACTATACATTTCGGAATATTTCGGCACAAAAATTGTATTTATTGAAACGATCCTCAAAGTATCTTGTCATAATAAACCTCGTGCCATTTACTACGTCTACTCTCAGGAATACAATAATTACGAGTACGAAATATTTAGTTAACCATAAACTAACAGCAATATTACTTAAAGAATAAATAATATATTGAATGTAAGTTAGCTCAATGTTGATGTAACGTCTTACCGTTCCATTGGATTAGGTACTGGTAGTGTAAAATTATTGTTAAGCCTTTTGTGATACGTCCAGTGATTGTGAGCGCGTCTTGTTATGTATTGTATTGTAGCTCATGCCACACACATTGTAATGTCCTCAAACATACATAAACGCACTGACTGCATTTTTATACTCACATTGTCTAATGTTACTACATGAAATTAAACTATTTTCTAATTGCAATTATTACAGTAAATGAAATATTGAAGTCAATTATAATATTAATGCTATGAAAGTATTGTCCGTGGCATGAGTTCCTAGGATGTCTTTATAGGTAGAGACCACTGGAATAAAATAATTTAGTTTAAGGCAATAATTAGTGTAAGGGCACTTAACGATTTAATTATATATTATTATGCATAACTTAGACCAAATTATTACTTCATGTGCTTTATCGTAGTTGTAATTAAAATCTAAGCCAAATATTGAGTTTATGTCGTTACTTTAGATTTAGTTATTCCCGTTAAAGTATTATAATCTACGCGCAGAGAGCGGAGAGTATTTATTTAGTCATCTACGACGTACCGTATGAACCAGCATGGTTTTATATTGTCTAGTGCAATACTGCAACATTGCCTACGGTATAATAAGCGATAAATTTTTGCTATGAACTTATTACTCATTCGAAATATTAAAATAACGCATAATATGAACACCTAGGTTAAATAAGAGATGTAATTTTTTCTAGACGATTTTTCTTAACGCAATTGTAGTCTATACTTTTGTATTTTTTCATGAAAATTAGCAAAGCAATATATTTGATAAAATTATTGGAATTTATATGCATATGTAGTAAAATATATATATATATATATGTAAATCAGAAAATATAATTTGTTTACATACACCTGAATATGTTTTTTTTTTATTTTCAGTCATACCTTATCACAACGGATAATGCTTATTGTAAAGTTTGAAGTGATAATATAAATCTTTGCACTTAAAAAACAAGTCTTGTTGCCTTCACGGGAAAAAACATTCAATAAGCGATTCATCATATAACCCTAAAATAGCTATAACATACAGTACTTTTAAAAGTAATAAAAATATACAGATTATGCCCAGATCTGGCATAATTTTTATAAATATATAATTAACCCCTATTTTGCACCTAAGCCTGATCTTTACTTGAACTGCTATGTTATTCTCAAAAGTTAATTTGCGAAATCACTTCTGAATCCGCGGTGCATTTTTATTTAAAGTTTCTTATTCTGAAATCTACATTGGCGCCACCATGTGACTAACGAAGTGAAAGAAACTAAAACAAGTGAGTATTTTGAAGTTTGTGTACAGGCGAGATGAGAAGCGAAATAGTGTGTAATTTCACGATGATTTTCGCTGATGAAATTTACAACTTACAGAATAGCACTGCTGGTCTACAATATAAATCTATCAAACAACTTAACTCTAGGCGTAAAAGTTCAAATTAGCCTAATCCGTATTATAATGATTTGTAACTGCCAACAGCATTTTATCTAATTTGCCTCTGATGTAGAGTTTGAGTCCGAGGTAAGTGTAGAACAATATTTCCAACAAGCTGATGCAGCTCAAACCCATGGACAGGCCAAATACACCTCCGAGATTAGCTGGAAATACAAACACTGGTTATTTAACAAGGTCAACCTTTTTTTGAGGGGATAAATCATCAATATTGACGGTTGGTGCGGTGGCTGGGCAACTGGCTGCCGTGCAACGTGTCGCAGGTTCGATTCCCGCACGGAACAACTCTGTGTGACCTACAAAAATGATGTTCCGGGTCTGGGTGTCATGTGCATGTGAAATTGTATGTTTGTAACCGCACCCACGACAGGGGAGAAAATCCTAGTGTTTTTTTTTTGTGCGGGGAAAATCATCGTGAGGAGGAGAGAAAATCCTAGTGTGGGGCAACGTTTCAAAAAGACAAAAGAAATACCTGTAGGTAGCCAGGGTGGAGCGAGAGAGTGTCAGATTCTTAACGACTCAAAACTAGTTTATACATACACATACACCCGCAATCCAAGGTGAGATTTTGGCCTTAGTTAGCCCGTTTGTGGTAGTCTAATGGCTCTGTTAGGCGCGCACGCGCGTCAATTTGTTTACTTAGACTTCTTTTTTTACACAATGGAAAAAAGTTGGTACATGAGGGGGATTGTTGTGTGGGATTGTTATGTATTATTTTTACAAATCGACCTTTATGTTGAGCAGAGAAATAGAGAATAATAAATATGGACAAAACGTCTCAAGCTATCCTGGGATATAGATACTACCTACATTTAGATATTTTGAGATATAAAGATTGTTGTAGTTCAAAAAATTTAAATTAATTAGGTATCTACTCACAAGCTAAGCTGATGATGGACATAACAGTTTCTTGTTTTTGCTTCAAATACACCGGGTTCGTAAAGAAGAAATGGAATGCGCTGGTGCTGTTGTTCAAGTCCAAGCCTTCACTGGAAATGGAAAGTTTTAAATTTGAATTTGGACAATGAAAGTCACTACAAAAACGATAAGTAGAACAAGAAGGCCTAAGGTACCATTAGTGGCGCTAGTGTAGCTTAAAGGACCTTAAATGGCGTGGGTTGCAATACAAACATCAAAGTCTAAGTGCATGGAAACTACTTAACCGATTTTAATGAATCTTGGTAGGTACTCATACGCAATAATAGTTGTTTAAAAATATTTAAAACGTACAATTATTGAAACGTATTTTTTTAGTTATTACGAAAATTTAAAATGGTAAGCCTATGCCTCATAAACGCTGTTACGGTCTATTACCGATAGAATTAATTCCTAATGTCAAGTCCGTCCTCTTCTGCTAGTTAACCGATTTGGCTGGATCTCACTAATGACGTGAGTGTCAAATGGCAATAGTAATTAAATACGTGATCTGATCAAATATCAGGTGAGGGCTTAATTTTTAGAACCATTATGCAGCACGATCAGTCTTTGTGTTGTGGATGTGATGATGAATGAATATCCCACGTGGAATGGAAATCCGTAACAAGACATGCTTTCTTTTTATTACTCAGAGCTTGATCATTGCTTACTATGGATTTTTGAGGGTGTAAGGTATAGCCCTGAAGTTGCCCAAGGTCATTTCACCGCGATATTTCCGTGACTCACAATCTCTTAGACAATTGCAATTTTCCGGCGTCAACCAACTGGACATGTTCCCTGAAATAAATAAAACAAGTTCTTTAAAATGTACCTTTAAGACCAGTTTTTCAATTATGTTGTAATAAACTTTTTTACTTATAGATTTGTGAAACGCCAAGTTTAGAAGACCTTTTTTGTTTAAAAAAATATGTAATTTTTGTTTCATTTGCCCTCCGAGAGAAGGCTAGAACCGTTTTGTGAGTATTTGAAAATTTTACTGCTATACGATACACAAACCACACGCAAGCTCAGCTTGTTAAACAACCCTCACTGCTGAGCGAAAAACATAAGAGAGCATAAGGAGATCTTTATTCACTTGTTTAACAGTTGATACATTCCAATTTCAACGCATGACGACGCTTTTTTTGAGGGCGAAAATCATCATTTCTTCTTTCGCCCAGGGTGGGGCGAGAGAGAGTATTCGACTCTTACTGAGTAAAACCCACCCCGTGCGTTCTCCTACTCCAGGCTTAGAACGTTGTACATTACACTTACATTTGACAGCAATAATGCAGGGAATGTCAACGAGTTTGCAGTCGTTGCCCCTATTGTGCGGTATGTATGGAGGAGTGCAGTTACAAGCAACTTTCACAGCATTTGTATAGCACAAGTGGTCGCAGTCCGAGTTATGGTAGCTCCGAAAATGATCCAATTGGTGCTCGTCGTGAAAAAAGCAATTTCGACTGGAAAAAAGACACAATTAGGTTATCACATCACTAATCATAAGCTCTTTAAGTGATGGCCTCTACTCACACGGTAAAGGTGCTTACTGCTCTAGGCGCATTGGCTATGTCAAACTTATAACTAGAAATTATAAGTCCAGGTTTTTCACGCTGTTTTCCTTCACCTTCATGTCAGTGGTGTCTAAATAATCTTAGTACCTAGTACATATAACTCGGAAAAGTCACATTGGTATCTACTTGCCAGGTCTTGAAACTGCACTCATGCATGCATGAGAACTGGACGACTCCTAATCCGGAAAACCACGAAGCTTATATCGTGCTTATATCTAAGGGTTAAAAGACAATAAACAGAGATCGTAAATTGTTTTGCCCTACCTCCAAACAGGCAGCGATTTTACTTCATCAGAGCAGTAAGTATATGTAGCAGATAGGATGTGGAACGACTCCCCGTAACCATCAATGTAGGATAATTCATCGTCAGAAGGAAACTCTGTGTAATCTGTGTACATTACCTAAAAAAAACTAAGTTATCAATTTAAAATACTTTCCAGTTATTACTACAGAGCCCATTTGTCATGAACCCTATTACTCTTCATCGCCCTCCCCTGCCCCTATCCCTAATCCCCAAAACGCCGGCAATGCACATTTAACTTCACTGGTGTTGCAGACCCATGATCCATACTGTCCATGGGCGGCGGCGATTACTTGCCAGCATTTACATATTAGATATTTCGACGGGTCTCTGTTAGACTATCTCTCCGGTAAATCTATCTCTGTACCCGGTTCCTATATTTAACGAATCGTCATTGCATTACGACAAAATGACATTACGAATAGTTATCTTGACCGTCTACTGACGGTTAAAATATTTATAGGAAAACCACAGACACCATAGATCTCCATACAATTCGCTTACCGATATCCGTTAGTTGTAAACCGTCAGTAAGTTGCACGACGAGACGTTTATAATAGGAACGGTTTTAGCTTACGAGTCGTATAATTATAAAACTACTATTCGTAATTAAAACGGATCGTTTCTCAATTATAGGAACCGGGCGTAAGTAGTTTTCACGAAAAAAGAGGAACAAACATCCATCCATCGTTACCAACAGAATTTTGCGATTATTCTTTAAATAGGATAACATACCGGTACCGCTCCAGCGTTCAGTAGTGTGGCAGTCATAGAATCTTTTATCTCATAGTCTGTGACCACTACCAACGCGTTATTGAATCCCGTGGCTTTTACTGTACGGTTCACGAAGTCTCGTATTTTGATGTTCCTTCAAAACAAAGAACTTTCGTTATATTGGTACTTTATAACTTTTTCATTGCATATACCAGTCGTCAAGTCTCAAACGAATCCCAAAACTTTTTGTATGCATATATAATTATGTAGCTACATACATACATGCATGTGTTATTGAAGTGTCATTTCGACGATAATACTTGCTTAGGTACTTATTTTTATGAGGACTAGTGTAGACAATTAGGTACAGCTATATTTTCTATAGTTTTGTCAATTCCCCAGCCACAAGAATTGAAAATCAACTTATACATATTGGTAAGCTGACTGCGCGTCCTATTCTGGTGCTCGGGGATCTCAGCGCTAAGTCATCTGCGTGGGGATCTCGACTATAGGATCGCTGAACCTCGTACGCTTACCGATATGAGACCCAATGTTACTTGAAAGTAGTCGAGCGTTTGTGAGAAAGTCGTATATTATATTTGAATTAATTTAACAGATATTACTGACAATAAATATTGTTAAAAAAAGTTTAAAATAACTTACATTTTTCCATTAAACATATAGTTATTGTTAAAGCTGCAGCAGTATCCGCGGGAGGTTAGAATCGGTTTGAATAGATCGGTGCAATTATACAGTTTTCGTTCTAAATAGCAGCGTTTTAGAAATCTTTCACATTTTTGAGGTACACGACCCATTAGCTCAGGAACCTAAACAAATGAAAGGTTAAGATATTATCAGGAAGGTAAAACTACTAAGTTGTATTGTGATGTGGAGTATGGAAATAATCAGGATTAAAAACAGCCTGCTCGGTACGGGTTGCAGAAAAATTAACTTACAGCTAAGTTATTAAAATGGCCCTTAATTGCACTGCATTAAATTTGATTTATTAGTAAGCAATACTCATCAAGGTTACGTAGACCTTCTATTAGTAACCCCATTTGGCGTAGGAGAAGAGCAAACGGTGCCCTCTTACGGCTCCCATAAGTTGATCGGAGGGTATTGGATTTGAGCAAGTTCATTTTATCCTCTTTAGCAAGAACCGAGGTGGAGGTGTTTTGTTGAGCACGGATGAGACCAATACCCCGTCATTGCACCTAGTGGTAAGGCCTGATACTAATCTCTTTTTTTTCGAGACAGAGAAATCATCAATAATCGCTGCCAATTCTCGTTAAGGAGTTAGCCAGGATCGCGGGTCAAGCGCGGTAAGGTATCTCGGCTTTTATATAAGTAAGAGTCTGACACTCACTCTCGCAATGATGCCCTGAACGAGATTAGTCATTTGGTGATTTAACCTCTTCCGAAAAAACCTTAGAGGGTAATGGACAGTAACTCATGAAAAACCACCTTTACTTGAGGTCACAGTTACAATATTATAATACAGATTAGATTACTAGTCAAATATACTTACGGTGTATCGATTCTTTTCTAGTAGATCCTGGAAATTTTTCAACCAGTTCCGTGTCTGGTCTGTAGTGTTAATGAATTCGTAGAAACCTAAAACTAGCGGAAGATATGATTCCAAATCAGTTTTGTTGCCCTCGCTGTAAATAATGATAGGTATTGAATTAACACGTTAAGCGCTATGGGGGTTATCTGGGACCTCCATTAGCGGACAGTTTTCTAATGGCCATCAAAGGCTTAATTACACTAGCACTATTCAGGTCGATGTTAAAATTAATGTATTATTTATTTTTTTATTCAAACGTGCTGTTGTATAATCCAATGGTAGCCAATCGGAGCCCCCCTTGGCCCCAACACCATAATGAAAGAAAGAAAGAAAGAAAAATAATTTATTTGGCATGAACAATAAGAAAAAAAATATTGCAAAGTTATGTACAATAATAAGAAATAATTATAATACAACAATAAAAAAAAAGGTACCAAAAATATAAAAAAATAAATAAATAAATAATGGGGATAGCCATAATGCCGCAACCCATTTGCAACTATTTTGGGAGTTCAAGGACAGGGGAGATCGTGCCTTCGTAATCCTCACTCATATGGCGAAACACAACGCTGTAGTTGTTTCACGCCGGTATTCTGTGAGGCCGTGGTATCCGGTCTCTCTGGTCCCCGACTCCGGTCAAGCCGGCCCATTTGTGCCGAAACATTCTTGAATAAATAAAAGAAAACTTGGTGACTCACATAAGAGTAGTGTTGAAGTACTTCAGAGAAGATTTAGTTATCTGGTTTGGGGTACACAGAGTAATGGCTGGGTACGGAAGGTTTTTTATAGGTTCGAACTGGTTCTCGATGGCGACCCTCGTCGGCATTTCCTCAAATCGATTGTAGAGAAAGTAGGTGACAGTAAATGACATTGCCAACACTGATACCATGTTTACTGCCCAGAAGCACCTGTGGAAAGCAAGCTAATCTTTGAGATTGTCCCAAATTTTTCTCTCATATGTCTTATATATTACGAACTTCATTCTTCTTTTCTCACTTTCTCATTCTCTTTTCTCACTCTCATTTTCTCACTTACGAACGTAGGGAAAAAATCTTACCTTCTTCCGCCATGGATGGTCTTTTACTGAGTAAAAACCCCGTTCCTTCTCCAAGTAAAACCGCGGTACTTAATTGCTCTTGCGTCCGAAACCTCAGATATTATGATGGGTACACATTCGTTTACCGTTTATGACAACATAAGGTCCCATATTAAGAAATTCCTTGGACACCCAATTCAGCCCTTCTTCCATTCCTCACCAATCAGCTAAACACCAAAACCCTAACCCCAAAAGAATGGTAACTCCTCCGAAGTTTACCGACCACCTCCGAAGTTCACATAACAAAACCACTCGCTATATCTGTGGCCAGCAATCGAAGAACTCGCAACATAATCCATGCTGTGCATTGTGACAATATAACATATTCTACCTTATATATACCCACCTTGATAATATGTCCGGATAGATATAAAAGTACTTGAGACCTACTATTGTGCTGTTTAAGCAGTAAGTTCGCAAAAGACGCCAAAAGTTGTCCATTTTATTTCGTTTCAAATCTGCTCGACCGTGTAGTGACCACTTATTTATTCAGTTTTTTGTTCAGCCTTTTAAAGCATACAATTGTATCAGTAGTCGAATTAAATATTTACAGCAGTATTTGTCACGAATGGTAATTAATAACATTAATTTTATTTTCTATATCTGATGTAAATAATTAAAGCTTGCACCCTTGTTTCATTTTCAAGGACAAACGGACTGTATATTATTTACGGACATAAATTTATTTGATACCACACCAATAACATATTTTGTAAAAAAAAGAAATTAAAAGGCGCAGCTGTTCAGTGTTTATTTTAAAAAGGCATGCGCAACAGTCTTAGGATTTTCCAAAATATACCTAGGTACCTGGGGCGTGAGTGAGAGTCAAGACTCTTTCTGACTAAAAATCAACCCGTTCCTTTTCCTACTTCAAGCTGAGCCTCGATACATCATTGCGTTTACATCCCAAACCCCGGCTTGACATCAGCCCTAATGGCCCTATTTATGGAGACCTGTTACTCTTTGTGCTTTTAAGTAGTAATTTCGCAGGAGGCGACAAAAATTACCCATTTTAATGAAATTTAATTTAAAATACCATAGAGGATGTGGTTATATCGTAATTGAGTTATACTTATGTTATTATACTTACGTATTGAGATAAAATATATGATTATTGGTTTGTTTGTATTGAATAGGCTCTGAAACTGCATAAATGATTTAAAGGATTCTTTCACTATTGGGAAGTCAATCTTCCCGTCTCTCAATATTCCCGGTGAACATAGCCCATGTATTACGCGGGTGATACCTCGGGTACAACTAGGATTTATTTAAACATTGCGCTTTGTAGGTAATTGGAATAAATGTTACTAGTGTGAATAATTATTAGTATCTACTATTGGGGACTAGCGGCCCACCCGTGCGAAGCGGGGGTGGGCCGCTAGTCCCTATTCCCTAGTCTAGTAACTATCTCGCTAACAATGAGAGGGTCTCTTTTCCCCAGTTTTCCCCTCTACTTTTCTAATATTTTCTTTCATAAGAACCTTCTCCTAATAATAATAAATACAAAACAAAATGATTTGGCTAAATTGGTCCAGCCGTTTTTGAGTTATGCGCTTACCAACACATTTTGCGATTCATTTTTATATTATAGATATAAGTAAGTATGAATTACTATTAGCAGGTACCAATTATTTTAATTTGTAGTTCCGATTATCTGTTTTACGCTATACGCCACGATACAGCTATTAATTTTAAGTTTCAAATTGGACACAAATTAATCTTTACTTTTTTATTGTTTACAGCTTACTCGCTATCTGATCTATCTGCGGTCAATGATGGCGCACGCTTAACCAAGTAAAGTCGTAGTTTGAAGACTCCGTTTGCTAAGTTTGGAAAAATAAACAATCATATATTGATTCTAGACTATACTAGATATTAACACTAGCGGCCACCCGCGGCTCCGCCCGCGTGGATGTCGATTTTACACTTTATCAAGTTCCCGCCTTTATGTTGCAATTTTTCCTGAATTTTCTTTGCTATAAACCTCACGGAGCCCGAACTCTTTCCAATGAATGTGATACCGTGGTAATCGGCTAGAGCGTTCTGAAGTTATAGCGTTTTGAAGGAAAACCTTACTTATTTTTATATACTAGACTAGATTTTGCCCGCGACTATGTTCGCGTGGAATAGGGATTTCCTCGAGTTCCAAACTAGGTAATTTAGGCGTGAAGAAAAGACAGACAGACAGAGTTAGTTTCGCATTTATAATATTAGTATAGAAGTATAAATAGTCATAATCTCCTTTATATTTACAATCTTACTGTTATTATAAAACGCGGCGAGAAAAAAACACTGCATTATAATACACAATAAAGTTTTTTGAGGCGGTTAAATCAACTGATGACTTCTCCCACCCTCGTCGGGGCGGCCTTAGTCGAGGCCATGGTGTGGAGTGAGAGGAACTGAGACGCCGTCTCCTCCTTTTGTGAAGCAGTCATGCTCGCAAAGAGAGAGGCGGCCCGCGTGAGCGAGCAATCGTCCTCCTCACGCCCCAGCAGCCGCAACTGGCGACACTACGGGCGTCGGGGATCAAGGGACGATCTCCGGCCACCGTAAGCACGGGTCTGCGGTCGGCGAGTAAGGGCAGCTCGCCGCCCGACCAGAACCAGGCCCGAGCGTACGGCGCGTAGCGTTCCGCGCGCGCCTCAAAGAGCCATTAGACCACCACAGATGGGGCCCTAAAGGGCTGATGTTCAGCCGGGGTTGCGGGGTAAGCGCAATGAGGCACCGCGACCTCGGCACAGGGCATGAGAAGGAACAGGGGGTTTTTAGTCAGTAAGATTATGACACTCCCTCCTGCCCGGCCCTGGGCGGGAGAAGTCATTTGATGATTTTCCCCTCACAAAAAAAAGCCTCGTCGGGGCGAGAGGTAGTTAATTTAAATCAAATCAAATTTTCAGACTGCTAATTAGTTAAAACCGCCTTTCCTTGCTGCGCGCCCGAGTCGCAGTATAAGTAGGTATATTATTGTGTTTGCACCCGCAACCTTGGGTGAACATCAGCTCTAGATGTATTTTTAGTGTTTTTCCCACCTTTATAATTTGCTTCACAGTTTGTATGTGGAAATGGTTGTTTCAGGTTATTCAAGAAGAAGTTTTATACGTATAATAACATCCATTAAAAATAGTGAAGAAATTTAGTAATAGGGTTGTAACCGTGCAAAATCGGAGTGGGACACTAGTAATAAATAAAAACAATACTTAGGAAAAATGTATAAAGTGATTTTATTGAGAATTTCTCATTAAGTACATATTTTTGTAATAGGTAACAATGTTCTAAAGTTCTGTTGACATTTTGAACAATAAATATACATATATAAGTACAACTATATCATAATATACATATCTATATTTTCAACACAGTTTGTGTACTGTGAATATAATTTTTGTGACTAATGGGAATAGGTAACATAAACCAGACAATAAAATGGCTATTAAACATAATTTTAATATAAATATATATATTATTCGTCAAACAACAAAATATTTTTTTTCTATGACTATTTTTTAATATCAAAGTTACGAATGATTACATTCTGACTTCAAGATTACCACAAAAGAAGTACAATAAATATACTTTTATAGATAATTATACAATTTTATAAATACCACATTAAATTTGGTGGCGTGCGACAAAATACGAACACGCTGTAAATAACATCTATACCTATCTATAATTTTACTTTCACTCAAAGGTTAACAAGTGCATGGACATTTTGGACAGGGTAGACAATAAAATCATATCTGGTTAAAGACCGTAAAATGTTTAAGGGGTTACTCATTACCACAAGTCTCGAAAGACCTTTAAAGATGAAGTACCGTAGTAGGAGTCCAAATTTCGCTTATAATTTTCGAGACAGTTTTTTTCTGACATATGGCTGTTAATTAATATCCACACTCGGCCTTTTGGTGCTTAGGGATTTGAGAATTCGAGATGGGGGGAAATTGTGTCAAAATTTTATTCAAACAATTAAATTTTATAGAAACTATAAAAAAATCATACAAAAGTTTACATCTTAATTAAGGGTTGAAAAATTTCTGGCCGGTGAGTAACGGAGACATTTGAATAAAGAACGTAATATGTATTTATAAGTTTTTATGAATTATCTGCGCATAAGTTTATCGAGTACTTGTACGAGGGTGGAATAACAGGCCTTAAAGGTCAAACTATTGGTTGTGTACCCCTTAAAATGTATAGTCAGTTACCATATCACTAGTTGGTAGTTATACCATAAACAAACATTCATAAGCTTTTAATTGCCGACAAAAACGAATGAAGGCGAATCCACCATTACGACAGACATCATTGTCTGAGACGGCCGTCAATGTATTAAACCCAGTGCACTCGAACCTGTCAATCCTAACTCTACGAATACTAAAAAATAAAATATTTATTTTTTCAAATTACTTACTTATCACATTTATATTTTTTTTTGATGAAGCTTACAATAAAGAGATACATCTTCACACTTTATAATTACTATTTTTTATATAATTAAAGTAGAGCAGGTACTATTTTGGCTTCAGTGAAAAGATTTTTATTATGGTAAACGTGTTTCGCAATAGTGCGATTTTACATTTGACAAATTTTAAAACTCAAATAAGTAATAATATATATTTATTAAAGTTTACATTTAAAATTACTATAGGTACATATAATGTATATTTTATATATAATTAAAATATAGAAAATTCAACTTATTTTTTAAATGTAAACATCGCACTATCGCCAACTTTTCTATGCTATGTTTTATATAAATTCTGGATGTATGAATATATTTGAAATCTTATGCGAATACGATTGGTCATCTTAATAAGCTACTGGTATTTATTTATGAAGCTATAATGATTATATCGACGTTGAGCCGCAATTACTGAGCAACTCTGAGTATTTTTTGAAAGGGTAATTTAATTATATGTGGGTATTTAATATTAACATACTGAATTATTGAATCTTGATGTGGAATATAGTAATCATATAAAAGTTTAAGAAACCTATACATATAATTATAAATTTATAATAATATACTGAATACTGTTATGTAATTATAAAGAATTCAAGAACAAATAGTTTTATTTTTAAAACCGTGTTAGTAAAGAAATGTTTTATGTTTGTGATTAAGTATTTCTATAAGCAGAGTTTAATAGATTTAAGTGATATTTCGAAAAATGACTGTTTTTGTAATAAAATTTAATTAACACACAACTCTTATTTTTCTTCTATATATAGTTTACTACACCTAATGGGGGCCATAATTATCTTAACGTTGACGTTTGAATAGCGTCTAACAACGGTATACAATGAATAGCAGTTTCATTTATATAGTTTTCACACACGTTTTAAACTTAAAAAACACAGCAAGAACAATGCGAGAAATATTAATAAAGCTTACATTATAACTTTTAAAACAGAAGTGCGTGGTTGTATTTAATACATTACAAATTTAGCCCACGCACATACAAAAACACGTGCTAGAATAATATCCATTAACCTATTGGAAACTATTTGGTGAATAAAGAACACATTAAAATTTATTTAAATTATTTATCTATGAAATGTGATTTTAATAACCCTACCGTTCTATCGGAGGTTTCAGTATCCTCGCTGAATAGCGATAGTTTTAACAACATCGTAAGCAAAATTTTTATTACATTTGTCAATTATATAATACATATATTTTATTCATACAATAATATATTAGTATAAATATTTAATGCATAGGCACACTACGCCTAAATCGTGGGGGTACTAAGTCCCTCTTTTCTTTGTAAATTTCCTATTTATAAGTTATAGGTTAATAAACATTATATGTATATAATTTATTTTGATATACATAAATATATAGATACATAATCACATTATAAGACGTGTCGTCAGCTAAACATCCAATGTTGGTGTTTATAACAAACTATTTTATAATATTATTAGAATTTATAACATCTGTTTGATCCGCATTTAAGCCAACATTTTATCTTTCGCGTTCAATGTATATTATTATAATAATTCACTTTATTATAATGTATATAAGTAATATATAATTTAAATAATAGGCATGCAGGCATTCAGTTTGAGTAATTTATTGCTTATTTATAATTTCAAATGCATATTTTTACGTCTAGGTAGGTTGGTATGTGGTTTTTCAATTATAATTCAATAAGTAAGTAAATCTAATTGTAAACATGTTTTAAATATTCGTATCGAATTTTGTGTATATATTTCGTGCGTTTTGTCATAAATTGACGTTTCCTATTTGAAATGATCATGCAATGAATACATTTATGTAGGTATGTAAAATTCTTAATTAATTATTTGGACATTATTATTATATTATAATAACAGATAAATAAGTAATTTATATGTAAAATAGATTCGTAATAAAGTCAACTACATTCGTAATTATATTTGAAATAATCGTTAACTTCGTATTGATTTTAAAATAGTAAATATTTAACTGTTACGCACAGGAATAATACTGTATTAGGAACGTACTGAAAGTAATTGATGACAAAAAGGACAATAGATATAATCTATATACTTATCCACTTCTTAAAAAATGCCAAAGCTAATATGTATGTAAAATGTTATGAAATCCCGAGTTTTATATAATCTATCTTATAATGCATGATTGAATAATGGGTCCGTACCAGTTACATACAAAATTGTTCCTTACCTCATAATATACGAAGAGTATAATCAACACATTCTAGAATAAATTTCAGTGTCATACATCAAGGTACAATATAATATATCAATATTCAATAAATATCCTTTCTAGTATCATTATTCTATCTCACAAGTATTGTGCGCTCCAAGTCTTCATCATCATCATTATAAATACTACAAAACGTTAACGTTCAAACTTCCGAAAATGAGAAATTAATATTCTAAAACATCATCGAAAACAAGCATCAGCAAAGAGTATCCGGTTTAAAAGAGTACCGCATTCAAACCTTACAAATCCCGTTCTCACTAGATACAGATAATATAAGCTTTTAATATAATAATGGAGAATTATATTTTGAGATTCGACGTATCGCTTGTACGCGTCTACATCACTTACCAAACTCAGTCGAAAAGTGCTCGTAGTGCAACTGAGCGAAACATCTCGGCACGAGCGGAGACATCGCTCTTCGCTCGGTGCTCCTCTCGGCGGCAAAGCAAACCGCGTGCTAACAACGAAAGCGACACGCACCGGACATCAACAGGGTGCGGGGGCGGGGCCCGGGGATCCGGGGCCCAGGCTGCCGGGGCCTGGGGGCCGCGGGGAACAGAAGCTCAGGCGTGCGCGCTGGCCGCGCGCTACGTCACCGCGCGTCAGGAGTCCAGCAACACGTGCCAGCGCTGGACCTGCGCAAAGATTGAACTTCATACCAACAACGCACTTCAGTGACACATGACCTTCATTGGGAGGAAATTTCAAACAAACTATACCTATCTGGGTATTTGGAAAAAAAGCAAAATCGTATTGAATTTATTGGAGAACTTTAAGTAAATAAAATAGGGAGAAACATTCAATGGAGAATGGCATTACATAGACATTTAAAGACAAAAGTAAAAATAATCCCAATCTTAGACTTCCAATTTTTATTTCCTCATTATTCTTAAGCCATTCTTTTATGGTTGACCAGGAATGACTTCAAAGTTGTCTACCCTTAAGTGTAACCCTTTTTTGGCAATTTGCAGGATATTACCTGCTCGCCCTGGCGCTCACACAGTTCCTGCCAGTGCCTCTCTTCCTCCCGGCCGGAGGGGCTGTGTCCCAGGGAGAACCAGCCCACCATCTCGTTGCGCTTGACGCTGCGTCGCCACCACACTGACACCATCAGCGTTACCTCCGTCAGTTGGAATAGAGCTACCTGGAGAACGAACACATTAAATTGATTAGAGCTCCAAAAACGACATCATCAGGTTGGTGTTCTTGAACTAAATAGTAGTTCGTATTTCAAAAAAATTTTGAAAAGGAAAATACATTTAATGATTTTCCTCCCATTTCTTCTCCTGATCCATATAGTGGTGACACAAAACGTAATAATTAAAAATATGTCAGGTATAATATTGTCTATTGCACAATTGGTGGGCAACGGTTAAGGGCTGATTATTAATTTGACAGTGATACAGGTACTTCTTGCAATATCACAGGGTTACACCATGGCAGAAAAGCAATGTTAAGTATGAGACACTGGGTCTTGTCACTGTCCTTTTTATTCAAATCAAATTCTTTATTTCAAATTGACCACAAAAGGCACTTTTGAACGTTAAGTTTTTCTTTTATTTTATTATTTTCTTTATCCCATAAGTAACATCATCATCATCAGCCTGATGTGGTCCACTGCTGGACATAGGCCACCCCAATTGCACGCCACTGAGCGCGATGTTCAGCTGTTTTCATCCAACCACTGCCAGCCACCCTGCGGATGTCGTCAGTCCACCTAGCTGGAGGGCGCCCTACACTACTTTTGCCTAGCCGCGGTCTCCACTCTAGAACACGTTTACCCCAACGGTCATCGGTTCTTCGACAGATGTCACCTGCCCACTGCCACTTCAGTTTGCTAATCCTTTGGGCTATCTCGGATAACTTTAGTTCTCTGTCGGATCACCTCGTTTCGAATACGATCCTTCAGAGATAAGTAACATAATTAAGTAATTACTGACCTGAAATATGAAGAGCTCCTTATACAACGGGTTAGACTGAGCCCGTCGAGTGGTGGACTTGCAGCGCCCCATCTCCATGCCCAAAGAGCTGATGAGGCACAGCTTCACGTAGGTATCCGGAGCCTTATTGGGAGACAGCTTGCGGAAGTGGGTTCCTTTTATTACCTTGGAAAAAATATATAAATGATTTTGCCAATCGTTCATTAATTCCACAGCTGAATATTAAGAATATTCTAAAACGTGTGGTTTAAACTGATATGTATGGTATTTTACGGATTTTTTTAGTAACAAAATGCAAAAATGTTATCTTGTTATTATAACACCTAACAACTCTTTCTAAGAGAATAGACAATTGGCAAGTTTTCTCTGTCAAAAAGAAACTATTTCAACGCACAAAACAACAAAAATACTAAACACCAATTATACCTTCCTTCATTATAATATACTTCGATATACTTTATTTTTTTGAGAGGGGAATATCATCAAATGACTTCTCCCGTCCAGGGTGGGGCGGGAGGGAGTGTCAATCTTTCTTAATGACTAAAAACCTCCCCGTTTCTACTGCTGCTTTAAACCGAGGTCGCGGTGCTTCACATTATGACTTCACATTAAAGCAGATATAGCATTTTGGTTTTAGACGTTTCTTTAGAATTTGACAAGATGGAAACTATCCTATTATTAGCATTATAGTCGAAGAACCTACCTCAACAGAGAGATGTCCTGTGGTGGAATTGTATTGCAGTCCGAGCAGAAGTTCTGGAGCTGATCTGGTGCTGCAGCAGGACGATGCAGAGTCTGACCGCGCCAGACTGCACGCTTCACCGCCAGGACCTGCTCCCGGCGTCGTCACCGTCGTTATAGACGATGGACTCGCCAGCACACCAGACATCGAGTGGTTTAGCTCCAATTTTGGAAACTGGTTGAACAAAATTATAATATACATTCTACTCATCATGTCGGAGGTCTAGTCAGTCAGGGTTCACATGACTGAGATTTAAAGATAAGTACAGGAAAAAGGCGTTGTGGATCTAAATTTTTAATACTCTTTAGAACTATGAGAGCAGGGTGGAAAGTTCCGCGTCTTACTCCATTGAAAAGGGTTAATCCTCCGACCGGGCGAGGTGATCGTGCCTGGCGGGCTACTGCCCGAAGGTTGTTGTCGGAATTTTGTACCTGTTCTAATTGGGTAGTTTCCTAGGTCAAAAATAAATAAATTTGACGTTTCAATACAATAAAATATTGAAAAATATCTATACTTTTATTCATCGATCGATCGATACACTAAATTTAAGTTATTTTTTATCAATTTTTTTAAGAAATAAGTAAACTATTTGACTCGAAAATTCTATGACGTCATAACTCAGTGTTTCGTAGAAATTACATAGAAGTGTCGTTTTTGACATTTGGATAAAAGTATTGAATTTGACTAGTTGGAAACTACCGTATTGTGTAGACTCTTGAACGTGGTTGGTGCTGTTGCTGCTTGTTGTAAGATAGATGTCGCTACAAATGTTTTTTTCTGCTTTTTTTACAGATCCTTATTACCAACTTGTTTTTTAGGTCTATCAAACTTCTTATTTTGTACGAAAGCTTTTCATATTAGGTGCAAAAATTAAGGTATATAAGTTTACCTTGCTAACTTGTAAGCTAGGATGATGTTGGCGCGGAGTCAGCTGTATCCACATGCCGTTTTCCATCTCCAGACTGAGCGAGGCAAAGCTGACAGTTGCTTCGCCCAATAGCCGTTGACGACGCATGCGCTCGCAACCGTATACACGTATACGCAATCCGAGGCCGTGTACGTCCTCTGTGAAAAGTAATGTCAAGTTTAAGAAAATGATTCAGATTTTTTCATAGAAAACTATGAGAATATGTTTGGTGGTTTATTATAAGGTTTGTTGTGAAGAATATTCTTAAACTTTACCTTTTGAAGCTTCAAACTCTCCTCGTTCGGGTAAGTATTCAGAGAAAGTCATATTTTTGGTAAATTTGGATTTGAGGATTTTTGGATTTGGGATGGGGCTGGGGATTGGACCTCCAGTGAGTTCCCTCACAAGCAAAACGCAGCACAAGCGTTTTATCACACTGATTTCCTGTGTAGTGACTGTACCTTTAGTTGAATAATCATAACATAATTTTCTAGTAATATCTCGCCAATATTGTTATTACAATGTATTATTATATCTAGTTTATTCAAAGTATTACGATAATACTTCAAGTCCGTCCACAAATAGCTCGGAGTTTCCAGAATTAAGGATAAACAAACTGATTTGTGGAATAATACATTATATCAAGGTATCTGTGTATGATGTAGTTTTAGTGTATACTGGCTATTTATTGTGTTAACGTGTCTCGACCGCCTGACGATTGAGATTATTTAAGGATTTTTTTCTTGTTATATCACTTATAGAACAGTTTACAATGTTCATGTTTACATGGGAATAAAAATTAATTTTTGTACTAATTTTATTGACATTAACAAGGTAAAAGATGTCTGGTCTATATTATGTCCATAAATCATTACTATAATCTGTCTCTATGCAAAATTTCATCCGCACGGTTCAGTAGTTTTAATGTGACAGGGTTTAAAACATCCTCCAATCATCCAACATTCATCCACCATCCAACTTTCATCCATTTCGCATCCAACCCATCAACATCAGCGGCCATTCACAATCTACAACTATTCTGTGGGTTTTCTGTACATAGAAAGGTTTACCACAATTCATACGTTTAGTAGTCATCATCATCATCAGCATATGGGTGCTCACATGGAGAAGTAATAAAGATTGTTGATTAACGTTGAATCATTGAGCTAAGCTTAAAAGAGTTACTCAAGTTATTTCTGGACAAAAATATAATACTGAATTACAGTGCTCATAATACTGAGGAGTAACCAACACGCTTTCTTAAGGCGGATTAGTGATTTTAAAATCATAATGTAAAATTATAAATCCAGTTTTCCTCACGACGCTTATCTGAAGGACTGATCAATTATCTATCTAGGTCACTAGCGCGATGTGGTGGGGTGTTCCACAGGGGTCGATCTTAGGTCCGCTCTTAGGGGTGACGGCCTCACCGTAATTTGTTACGGCATACTGGTGCTAGTAAACGGCTAACACAGGCAGCGGCCAACTTAATGGCAAGAGAGGTTGAGTCGTTGACATGTTGAGATCCGGTAGTTGGGACTCGAGGTGGCGCGCCAAAGTCTGAAGTCATGTGTTTTCATGACTGTCGAAACTCAAATCTGGATAGGCCCGGACTAACGGCAGGAGGGGTAACCATGGGCGTGGAGTCGACGATGAAATATGATGATGAAACTTTGCGGAGCATATTCGACGCTTGGCTTTCAAACTGGAATTGATCGGCGGGGAAGACCTCTTGGACTTAGACTTAATTCAGGCCTTGGTGCAGACCAAAAGGAACTGGGAAGTGGTCTCCTCTCATCGTAAGTAATGCTCGCAAAAAAAGAGGCGGTTCTTCACGTTCTAGCTACCACAGGATACATTCAAGATGTATGAGCAATCAGGCGTACTAGCCTTTTTGCCCGTGTTTGACTTACCCGGATTGATCTTGTGGAACACAAAGCTCTCCATGTACTGTGGATTCTCGCCATTTCTTATTTTCGATTTGTATTTTTGTTTTTTCAGTGGCATCAATACAACTCGAACCTGCAACATAAAGTAAACCAGTTGAATGTTATTCTGATATTTGTTGGGTTACGTTAACTAAATAATGTACACAAAATCTGTCAAACCAAATATTTATTATGACCTGAAAAACCCTATTAATATAGAACGGGACTTACTTTTACTACGTAATAAAATACCTCATCGCGTACACATTGTGTATAACACTATCCATACATGTGATAAAATAAATTTTTGTAAACAAGAACTCTTCTCTGAGCCATTATAATGTATAGGAATATAATAATTTGGAGGATCGGCGGTTTAGGGTCATAGTTAGTTTGCCGATTTTTTTTTTGAATACTTACCTTAACTATCTACGGTCCATTCCTCCACAGCTCATCCTCAATCCTCAAATTTCTATCTTTTAATCCCTTATAAACCACAAGAGGCTGTCAACGTACAAGGTCCTAGATTCCGTGAGCAGCGCCGATTGCTTAGGTATAGGTAATCAGTCTACTCGTTGGCCGGCGCAATCCCGTGGCTAGACGTAGTTTGACAATTAAGTTGGTTAATCAATATTAGTCACGTTTCGACATTACCTGGCTCTGCAGTATCTGTCCCTGACTCCTCTGCGGTAAGGTCCTCGCCTGCAGAATGTGCACAGTCATGCTGCGGACCGGAGCGTCATAAAGCAGCGTTAGCTCCAAGAACCCTCGCACCTGAGAAATACTCTCGGCGCAGAGGAGGGACGTATCCTGGTGATGTGCAAAAGTTATGACTTTAGTGTATTATGGCAGAGGGTCATTCCCGCAGATGGTCATTCCCTCTTCCACCTAGCAAAAAATAAATGACTACTAAAACCAATGACTTAGAATTTTCCGGACTGCGTTTTTGTGAGGCGAGTATGAGTACCAGAGCCTCACCTCAAGTCACATCCAACAAGGTCAGTCTTACTGACTTGAAATTACAACGTTCCTCCTTTTGCCCCAAGCCTTTTAAAAGCACGTGTTATCAAGATTCTAAGATTTTATTACGGTAGCGGCCCGCCCCCGCTTCGCTCGGGTCCAACTATCTCGCTATCAAAAGGTCACTTTTTCCTAATCTTCCCCTCTACTTTTCTAATATTTTCTTTGATAAGAACCTTCTCCTGACAATAAGAAACACAACAAAAAAAGAATAAGCAAAATTGGTCCAGGCGTTGTTGAGTTATGCGCTTACCAACACATTTTACGATACATTTTTATATATAAGAAGATATGTATAGTTGGTTAACAGTAGACCAAATTACATTGTCTTAAAAGGCCAGTACCATGCTCGTCACTCCTCTGCGGTCCTCTCTAGAATAAGAATTGAAGATTGCTTGCCATCCGTTAAACTGCCTTCTTATTTGTCGCCAAATTCCATAAAAAGCTTCAATCCACTTACATTGTGCGCTATAACATCGCTGTCCACACTGCTTTGTGCCTCCAGCGTATGGATGTACTCCGCTCTCTTCGGCACCACCTCATCGATCCTGGTCTCTCTCAGCGCAGTCTCCCGAAGACTTGTCTCCCGCAACTTGTTCTCTACGAGTTCCACATCCAGCTTCGGAGCTGCTGCATTCTCGTTCTTCTCCTCGTAGTGACATTCCACCTCCTCCTTGTCCTGGGGAGTTTAGAAAGAGAATGAATGGATTCTTCATCTATATGGGCGAAACTCATCACCAGTGTTACCTGTTATTTCTGTAAAAGTGTGTGGTGTAAAACTCTTTATTTAAGATACTTGTCTATATTAATTAAACAGTTTTATTTATATTAGTAGAACGTCAGGTGTGTTTAAAATATGTTTTTAAGCTTCGTTCCTCGCTCAGATAGGGTGAGTTTAACTTATAGCTTTTTCTAAGCACTGACAGAATTCAGCAGGTTTTTTTATATTACCAAGTAAATCAAAGATGGTGCCTTGTCAATTGAAACACACACTGAAAGTAAAGTGTTTTTGGACAAAACATATCTAAAAATCTAGAAGTAAATGCATAAGTAAGTAATATGAAAAATTAAAGTTTAGATACAATTAAATAGAAAAATGAGAATAAAATTTACCATGCTATAATGGAATAAAACTAATGATATACTACGTAGACAATGATAAAGCTATCCTAGAGTCCTACCGTGAACAATATTTATTGAACTCTCATTTGGAATTCATGAGATCCGCGCAAGTGGTTGAGGAAATCTCCTGAATCTAAGATATTCCATTTAGAAGTGGATATTGCCTCACAATTTGAGACGATCTTAAGATAATGGCAATAAGGACTAGATATATTTAAGTAAATTGTATTTTAACACGGTTCCGATTTCCATTTGGAAGGTACGAAAACCGGTAGCTATATTTATTTAATAGTGTAATACAGGTAACTGGAGGATAGTAAAATCGGTAGTGATGCGCTCAGGATATTGCGCAGTTGGGAGTTAATTGGTGTAAATTATTGCAATCCCGGTTATTTCCGGACTGCAGTGGCGTCCGAATTAATGTGCCTAACTGAGGCGGCCTAAATACCAGGCTTACATGAAACTTTATTAACAGTTAAGCATTGAGGTGAGTCATACAAAACGAGTGAGATTTTAAATATATCCGCGTTATTCTTACTTATCTCTATAGTAATGATTATATTAGAAGCGTGAAACTATTGAAAGGAGAATAAATACAAATGTCGAACGGTCTACTGTCTCACCTGTTGGATGCGCAAACGCAGCTCTTCATCCGAGTCGGACGCCTCGAACGTGAATATTCGTTCGGGGTAATGGTTCGGTTTCGACAAAGCATCTATAACAACACAGACGTACGGACAACGTCAATCGATGTACAATATTGCCCTAGCCCGAGCTAAACTACGCCAACTCTTACTTCATACTACTAAGTTCTAGCATTATAGTCCTCTACGACTTCTAAGTGTGTAGACATACACCTAGATATAACAGGTATAAAGAAATTAATACGAGACCTTGGTGACGCACACGACGTCCTTGGGGGTACATTAAACACTAAATTAATGAATATTACTTCTTCTATACTACACAATGACGTTCTCACAAATGACTTCGCTCTATAACGAAATCAAATGTACCTAAGTACATCATTTATTAATCACAAAATCAATAGCCACAGGTTTGTTTATAAAGGTAAAGCATTTCACATTTCTATGCTTGGAATTTATAGGGGACAATATTGTAACGTGATCATTTTACATCTATTGTGTTAGCAACAAAGAAAACTTCGGTACCGTTCTAATGAAATATTTATTAACGACATACAGTAGCTTAGTAACACAAAGCAAAACAAAGAGTCGGTACTCACCAAACTGAGCATTGTCGAGGGGAAGACAGGGGGCAGCGACGTGCGCGTTCACAGCGAGGATGTCATCGCAGCACTTGCGCGTGAAGACGGCCGTGTAGCACCAGCGCCGGCCCAGGAACAGCAGCAGCACCAGCACCACGACCGCGAACGCCGCTACCGCGCTTATGTACGCGGTCGCCTCCACTGCGCACACCAACAACACTCAGCACCTCGCTCGCTAGCCACACTCCAGCCCTCACAACCATGTTTACCATTAGACGGGTTGATGACGCCGATGCTGGCCACCATCCTGGCTCACTGGGAGCCCGCGGGCCGCATCGCTGCGCGGTCCGCTCTCACGCTCCACACTCACGGTTCCCGCTTAACGTGCAAGAGACATTCGACGAATATCTCCGTGGTATATAATGCGACAATAAAGCGAACCGAGGAAAATAATTGGGACGTGTTGGCACGGTCGGGCTGTCAAAGTGCTGCACATGCGCCGTACGCGAGGGGCACGACGGGGCGTTTGGAATATTCTGCGCGGCTATAGGACGAAGGATTCAGTTACAGGTGTACTGTGTACGTATACACGTACGTATAGCGAGGAGCTTGTCGTCAAGGCCGAGGGCGGCACGTGCCCTCGCACCCTTCGGCTATACATATACAATTATACCTAAGTAACAATATAAATATGCTTACTGGACCTGTCAAGGTTTGCATAAGTTATGACTTACAAAGATTAATAATGTTTAAAGGCCAACAACAGTAACATTATTACCTAATGTCGCGTCGTTTGAATAATATATTGTACAATACATTTGCTCGAAATAGTTTAACGATATACACGATATGCGATATACCTACGCACTTGCGGTAAGTATGTGCCTACATGGGCTACATGTACCTCGCTCCAATGTTGCAATTAGGACATTGGAGATCTGCCAGAGCTGTAGCTGCGGCGCAATACGTCACTCACACTTCAAACCAGCGAGGATTTGTGTAAATGGAATTAAGCTGCACATCAGTAGGAAAGCTTTTAGTAAATTGGATATTATTCAGGTGCTTTGCATCTAATGGGGGATTTATTCAACGATACTTCTCATCTAGCAAAGAAAACTATTTGTTCGTATTTAAGTAGGACAGATAGAGACAGATAGAGAGACCTAGTAAGATATTAGGGTGCATATTGCGACCTAGTAATTTATAAGGGATTTACTTAGATATGTCCATTAGATATATCCAGATAGTCCATTTAGTAAGTTATGGATCCGACATTTTTTTCGTATGACTTTTGTTTTGTGAGTACCATGTCAGAAGTTGCCAAGGGTTTTAATTTTATTAAATAAATTCTTTGATAAGTATTTAAATACGTAATTATAATACGGTATCTTAATAAATAATCGACAAGCGAATCTCGTAAAAATAGGACCGTAATCCAAATTGACAAAAAACAATTGAGTTCTAGGAAAAATGGCTAGGTGCTTTTTAAATAAGAAGGGAGTTGCATGTGCCCTTGTTATTTAAAAAGGGATAACTCTTAAAACTTCGATGCAATGAAAATAAAAAAGTACGTATAATCTAATTTCATGATGGCCATAAAGGACTTTGACTTGAGTTCCTAATAGAAATCCTATAATCATCTTTCTTCATTAGTTAATCGTAACAGATTATAAAATATAATCCCTCTAGTTAGTTTTTCTATATTAAAAATAAACTATATTCTGGTTATCATTTATCTATATAATGATTTTTTGTAGGATAAATTATTATTATCAAGACTATACATCCATACTTTTATTTAATTAATACTTTACTATGATTAATACTGTTGTCCTACCTATGTTAATTTAATTAGTTCTAGTTTTAATTTCTAATATTTTGACTGTTTATACGCATAATTTTTAGAATGTTGGTTAGCTCGTAACTGGCTAATGTATGTATATGACCTACTGCCTATAACCAATACTTTAAACCACTTTGTATACATAAGCTGTGAGCCTACCTTATAATAAATAAAGTAATCTCATGTCATCAGAACTGTAAAACAGACATATTTGTTTATATAACTCATAGATGCTGTTATTGTGTACGAGTAATATGTCAAATGTCAAATTCAGTGTAGACCAGTAATAATTATTTAGATCATCATTATTTCATGAGCCTCTTTAAGTTGTAAAATATAAAACAAATGAATCACTAAATAATTTTATTATTTTAGTATGGGTCTAATTGAAATAAATGATTTTATCTTTTGAGTTTTTTTAACCGTCGCAATGTCTGAAATAGCCACTAAGTACTAGAATATGGAACGTATTTTTTCATATATGTTGTACCACCTGGTTTATCGAGCACTTTTATAACGGTAGTGACATAGGGCGCTTAAAAAGAACATTTTGTTCATTGGTTCTTTAAAAACTATCTACTTATGTTCCTCTTTTCTATATTTTCAATATTTTAATACTCCAAAAAAGTGTAAAACGTTCTTAGTTTTTTTATTTTTTTATATTTTTATTATTTATCGTAGATATTAACGATATTGTGTCTTAGTTAAATAAATTTAGTTGGTTTATATTTATGATTTTATGACATATATGTATTGCCATTTCAATAAGGTTTTTAGTGTTGCAACAATAAGTGGCTCAAACAAGAACAGATAATCCTAATGGATGGGTAAAAACGGTTTAAAAAATAATAATAATAAAATCAACAATAAAACACCACATTAATATTTTGAAAATGTTTTTTTTATTAACACTTACATTTTTACAGCGCTCCTAGCCAACAGAGTAATACTATAAAATGAATCGGTGTAAAGAACTGTCGAACGCAAAACAATGTTAGTTCTACAGTGTACGATAAACAAACCGCTTATAAAGATCAGATCATTACAATAATATCATCAACGACTATTGTCAGTGAGATGTACATCGTTCTCATCAAACAAGCACAGAAGGTCACCCTAAAGAAACGAACTTCATTTAAATCTATAAACATTTCATATAATTTAGATTTTATTAGTCGCTATAATGTTATATTTTACTTTTGTAACCATTATTATAATGTTATATGTATTCGTTACGAAAAATTGAAATGAATCGCTCCACTTGGTCCTCGGCGGTGCGTGAGAGCCTCGTGGTGGCCGCTCGCGCGCTCGGCGTACGATCCTGCCTACCGCGGCCGCGCAAGGGCCAAGTGCCGACTAAAACAAGATCACTCTATCATAACTGTATAATTTTAAAAATTTCTAATTACGCATCCCTACGTTTTGTTTATTATCTTTTAATTAAGAAATAAAATCTTACGTAATTACCATGAGCAGCCTATTTTAATAAATTTGACAAAATTCGCTAATAATCTGATTATTTTAGAAAAGAAAAGCGTCGGGTCGGGTCCGGTCCGGGCCGGGCGGGCCGGCGGGCCAACAGTAGTCGACGGCAGTGCTGTACGTACGTAGCGGTGCGACGCGCGCGCACCGCCCCGCGCCTCTAAGCGATCGCGACTGTGTATGCTTTATTTATCTACGTTTACAATTGAAAATACGGCATCAAAATTTCAACTACCTACCTAACAGTAAGCAGTAGTACACTAAAACTCAGGCACTCCACATCGACCTCTCATACACCATGCACCCGATCGAATCTTCAACTAAACTTTTTCCACTCGAAAAATTCAACTTAAATCTAATTCACTTAAATTATAATAATAATAATGGCTTCTTAACTGTTAATTTTACAACAAATGCGTTTCGTTGGCCGCCGAGCACGGAGCGCGGCGGGCGTCATACTTCTGCCCACTCGATTCACGAACGATGAACTACCGCTAAACGATAATTTATTACTTATTACATAAGTATGTGAAAAACAATTTATTAGTATTAGTTTAATCTATCTTATAATGTCATCAGTGTCACTGAGGGCGTACTACTGTAACATGAATCCGAGCCGGCGGCCGCTTGCGCGAGACGGGAGCGTGGCGCGACGGGCCACTCATCCAATATACTATAGAGACTCAACTAATATCGAAAGATTCATCAAATTGTCGCGTGACAGTCGAGATACTCGAACGTTTTAAACGATCTCGATACAAAAATAACATGATTCACGATTTCAAATAATATGTGTATTATATTTTTTATATCATCACAAATATCAACTTCATTCTCCACTGTGCATATATACATACATAGTTCGTTAGAAACGAGAGTGTAGAGTGTGCGGTGGCGAGGGGCCGGCGCCAGCGCAGCCGCGTCCTCTCGGTCACATTACGCAATGAAACATCGGAAACATCGGAAACATCGGAAACATCAGAATAACATAGAACACTCGACAGGTACAGACACAGGTGCCCCTGTGCGGAGCGATGCGGTAACAAGCGGTGAGAAGCGTACACGACAGCGATTACACATATACCGGAACGGCACCGCAAACCTCTGTCAGTCTGATATAACAACACAAATGAACTTTATGTACGCAGTAACTAACTGATGCACGACGGTGTGGACAGTGGTCGGTGCGGTTTAGTAGTAAGTCTCTTGTTCGAGCCAGCCGCCGGGGTTGCGGCGCAGGTAGAAACGTCGGATCTCGTCGTAGATGAAGATCGACAGCATGAATGGAATGGCAGGCAGCCACCACACGAACCTGGGGGTAAAGAAGACCATCGTCAATACTAGCTTCAATTGGCCAGGTTTTGTGGCACGTAGCGTTGTGGTCCGGTGTACTCACTTCAGAGGGTACATCCTCAATCCCTTGTCCATTCCAGGCGTGTAAGAGAGGAATGCAGCCAGCGCGGTTTCGAAGATCAGACCGAAGTTGAGAGCCCAGTTGCGCATGCCCTGGTGGATGATTGAGTTACGGCGCGTCTTGCAAATGATCAAATCAGCCCATTGCACCACCACGATGGAGACGAAGAAAGCAGTGTGGCAGGTGAACTCGAGAGCCTTGCGGTCGCGGTAAGTCTGGAAGTGGGGGAACAAAAAAATATAAAGTAATGTACAAATAAAATGTAACAGTTGACAAAGACAAAGTTTAGGGTCAATTTAACTGTACGAAATAAGCAGGTAATGCGGTTAATTTTTTAACTCGTCCTGATAATGAGCACATTTCCTGTACAGCATATTTCTCATTGTATAATGTGATAATTGAGGAAGTGTTAATAATGAAATAAACGCACCCATTCCTGTCCGTAGGAGTCAGTCAAATCGTTGATGGCCTTCGAGTCCCATTGCTTTCGGATACCGAAGAGATGCATCGGCAGGAAGCCGTTTTCAGCCATGATCACGAAGTACACGAAGAAGCCGGCAGCGGCTTGGATCATGCCGATTTGGCCGTACGCCATCGAAATAAGCCTGTGTACACCCGGGCACATGTCACATTTTGAACTCATCGCCTTGACGTTGCCAGTTACACACATTTATACTTTTAATGGCCAACTAATTTTGTTTCATTGTGATATTTGTTTGCAATATTTTTATGTGCTAATTGGTTTATTATTTTATGTTAAGCACTTTTTGAGTTTTGATTAAGCGTCAAATTTCATAATTGCTATAAAGCTGTTAGTTTTGTTTTGCAAACATCACCATCTATATGGCAATCAAGACTTAAATACTTTATACACCAATGTTCTCTTTGATTTATAAAATTAGTAATCGTATGTTTGTGTATATTATATTATTAGTCTTATTTGCCATAAGTAGAAGTTAACCAATTCAATTGATGATTTGAAAAATAGAATACTTATTGCTTTATTCCATTTGAACCAGTTTAGATATGAATATTTCTTGTATCCAGATATTTTGCAATATATTCTCTTTTTCAAGTCATTGTCATTATTATAATAACAGGGTTAAGGTACAAATTCCATCGAAGATTCACACAAGCATGCAGAGGAGAATTCAACTATTTGGCGAAGAAAGCTCAAGCGATTTTTTGTGTTAGAAGTAAAAAATAAAAAAAGAGTTCTGGAAGAATAAGCAAGAAGAGTTAAATAAATATAAAAGAAATGTAAAGATTGCTATACAAAATTGCCTAACCGTGGTGTTTGTATAATCTGTGGGGCTTGGAAGCGCTATTAGCAGTGTGATCTGCAGTACAACGTGCTCAACTATAGAGAATATACTACATAATATAAAACAATAGAGAAAAATATATACATAGTAACAATATAAAAAATAAAAATAATGTTACAATATAAAAGATACTCGATGTCACCTAAGACATTCCTTCAACAAAAACGTTTGTTTAAAATATATTAATATTAGTAATGAACCATTCGACCACCACTATTCTACTTTGGCTAACATGTAAACTCACACACAATAATAACCACTAGTGCGTTCTCTATGACAGAGACTAAAACATTTTCTAATTTGTTCGCTAAACGTGCAACTTTTTTATTCGACACAGCATTGCATCGCTAACTTTAATAATTTAATTTCTAATATTGAAATATGGAAGAGTGAAGATTATACAGATAAAGAGAGTACTAGCTTTCTAGTTCTAGAGACTTCTAAAGTAATTTTGGATAAATCTATAGAAATTTAAACAAGGTAATAGATTTTAAATAAATACTGTTGCTATGAAGAATTCGGTATATTTATTTTGTATTATGTACTTTGAAAGCGTCGCGTTAGTTAACAAATCTACCGAATCAAGGGTTTACTCTAATTTAAACAAGATCGGGTTGACAGCCAATTGCAATACGTGGGCAAGATACGGGGGGAGGTTCGGATCGTCATAATCACTCTTCCACATCCAGTTTCAAATGGTACTGTTGAACCACAAGTAGCCGCACCACTGATAATATTTAATCTCACCAACGGAGGCGGTGGTATGCTCAAGTATCGGTGGGCTAGTCATTGTGTTAACACCCAAATGAGAATCTAGTAAGCGCCGGGGTCGCGCGGTGACGCGGCTCCCGGTGGCGGAGTGGGTGCGGGGCCAACCTTCTGTTGACGAGGTTGTCGCGGTAAGGGTCCCGCGGCTGCCGCTTCATGATATCGGACTCGGGCGCCTCGTACGCCAATGATATAGCAGGCACCTTCAGTAACACAAGCAATCAGGACAAACCAACACTCGCGCGACCAGCACGCTCCGACTTATACATAATAAATATACGTACATATACCCCTCGGCTACGCCGCAACCTATATCTACAACTAGCGTTATTACAAATTAATTAATATCAAAAAGTACATAAAACTATTTATCGTAGGTTTACTTATATTACTCATAAATTAGCTAGTAAAAAGTGGAAAAATTGGCGTGATTGAAATTCAAAAATTATGGCAGCTGGTACTAGCCTTGAGGAGACAAAATATAATAATCTGAAATACTACACTAGTGAGAGAAGTTACAAATATAAGCCCTAGCAGCATGTTGGTATCTTGTAGGTATGATACAGTGTCGCAGTACCTAACTGTACATAGATACGCAGGGACGTTAGTGTCATATATATGAGTATGCGGTGTGATGAAGCCTGTTGCGTCGTGTGACAAGAATACCGAATGAGACGATTCACTTGTGATATACTTATCGTGTATGAGATCATGAGAGGTAGTAAATGAGAAAGTCAAAATACAATAAGTATACAATAAATAAATAATCAGTAATAGTTGTAAAGACGTCGAGGTGTGTTCGTACATGCACGATAGACAAATGACAGAGACAGGAGACACCAAACTTACCTTTGCGCGCGAACACAGAACATAGCGGAAAAGAGAATGAATAAAACCACAAAAACAATGGAACAATGCGTTTGGTCTGTGAGCACGAGGCGCCGTGTGTCGAAACACGTTATTCCATCACCACATCAAGCTACATAGTTAAAGGAAATAGGAGATACTTTAGTATAGAAAAAATATATAAAAAGACATCGCAAGGCAAAGTTAGGAGCGGTGCGATTGTCGCCTTCAATATCCACACAGACAATTCTAGATTCGTGTACCTACAGGACAGCGTCCACACACTGCAGGCAACAACCAAACCTCAATATTGAAGACTAGACACGTGGTAGCAAGCAAGTAGCGGATAGAATAATATCTTTGAACGAGTCTCGTCACTCGTTATGTTTTACCTCTCGTTAACGAGTTTATCAGTGAAAGGGTTACGCGGCTGTCGCTTCATAATGTCAGATTCGGCCTCCTCGTAAGCCAGGGAAATGGCGGGCACCTACACAAACACTAGCGATGTGAGCGACCCGCGACCCGGCCGCGGAACGCCCAAGCGCTCACGCACTCGCACGAAAGCGTGGTGCATCAGTCACATGTGTACAACATCGAACATATAGCAACAACCTCACAGGCAGACGCCACCGCAGCCTCGCTCTACTGCCAGACACATTACACTAATTCTTGTATGATTACGCGCTGAGCCGAGCGCAGTGGCGTATGCTTGCAACCGTTTGTTACGCTTAAAACTATCACACAAAATAAAATTAACACAAAAAATGTAGATCATGAGATGACTTCAGTTGTGGCAGACGGGACTCTTTGTAACTTAAAAGTATAAAATGAACCGCATGTTGTATGAGTGAGGATGTCATGTTTTGGAACTAAATCACATGTTCTATGGACGGTCTCGAATTGACTGGATGGTGATGGGGTGAAATGACTGTGGTACATCAGTGTGTTGTGTCTGTCTTACTGTGGGACAGTAACTAAGTCGAGCTTGTGCAGACCTCGTACACTGTCCGCCTCGGGCTTATACACGATGCCTAGTACTGTGTAACGTAGAGTCACTTGTTTAAAATAAAATGAAGCAAACACATCTACGTACATCATCCCCTCATTCCTACTAAACTTCCAGCGAACTCATATCAGGAACATGTAAAGACAACACTTATTAGTTGGGACCTATCCTAAGTTAGTATGTCTGCCTGATTTTAGTAGAATCATGCATGACTCTACATTTTTATTACACTGTAACACAATAATATTATTTACATAATCGTAACGCAGCCAATTAGTTTCCTGACAAAAGGTAATTAGGATGGATGAACAGCCATGTTAACTTGGCAATAAATTTTGTTAGTTACGTTTATGTAAATAGGGTACACATTAGATAAACACCCACTCGTCACGATATCGAGACAACAGCGACGTTATTAGCTGAAAACCAGTTAGTAGTTATATGGCAACATAACAATAATCACTCAATAAAGACCTCTCATTGACAAGTTTGTCGCAAAATGGGTTCCTAGGAGGGCGTTTCATAATGTCAGCTTCTGCCGTCTCGTAAGCCAACGCGATCGCTGGCACCTACGTCAATCACTTATTTAATATAAACAGTAAAAGTACCGGCTCGAGGGATCTTCAGCTGAAATATTTATGTCACATACTAACTATAGTATACTTATATACTTCTACATCCTTTGTTCATTATTATCGCCAATTTTTCCATTTGCAATAAGATAAATATTTATTTTCGTTCGTACTTTTTAAATGAACAAAAGGTGCAAGTTGTACAAATTATTTAATATTACATTATTCTATGCAACATTGTAAGTATAACTCTTCCATATAACATTTCCAAGAGTTTAACAATGTATCGTTCATTTAATATAACAAACAAAGCGAATGGAATGTCTTGCAATGTTGCACATTTTATAAGATATTCGACAGTAGTCTTGTAGTAATAAGGTCGAACTTACCATGTCAGTTCCAAGATCGATGCAGAGGATGGTAACGGTACCTAGGGGCAGTGGGATGTCGCAGAGGATGAAGGCAAGGAAGGGTGAGATTTCAGGGATGTTGGAAGTCAGGGTGTACGCAATAGATTTCTTCAAGTTGTCGAAGATGAGACGGCCTTCCTCAACACCAGTTACAATTGAAGCGAAGTTGTCGTCCAGCAAGATCATGTCAGCGGCCTAGAAGATTGGTTAACAGAACATTCAAGTGTGCCATCCAGAATCTTCTGGAACAACTGTAACTGTAATCGGTAGTTCACTTACTTGTTTAGACACGTCTGAGCCAGCGATACCCATAGCAACACCGATGTCAGCCTTCTTCAGAGCAGGAGAGTCATTCACACCATCACCAGTCACAGCCACGATGGCTCCCAGTCGCTGGCAACCTTCGACGATGATCAGCTTCTGTTGTGGCGAGGTTCGGGCGAATACGATTTCCGTGTGGTACCTGACGGGAAATAATCGATTAGTATCAGTAAATAAGGCACTATGTAGTACAAAACATCAATTTAGGGCCAAAACTCACTTCAGGATCTCGTCAAGTTGATCAGAGTTGAGTTCCCTGAGCTCAGTTCCGTGGACGACGGCGGCCTTAGCTTCGCGTGGGTTCACTTCAGATACGGGGATGTTCAGCCGAGCTGCGATGTCTTCAACGGTCTCGTTGCCTTCGGAGATAATTCCTACTGACTTAGCAATAGCCTTGGCAGTGATAGGGTGATCGCCAGTAACCATGATAACCTGTGAAGAAGTGTAAACATTAATGAAATGTCCCAAGACAAGGTATTTGAATGCATATCTTTGTAAATTTCACATACCTTAATACCAGCTGACCGGCACTTGGCAACAGCATCAGGCACAGCAGCACGAGGAGGATCAATCATACTCATCAGGCCGACGAAGCGAAGGTTGTCCAGGGGGAAGTTGGGGTCATCAGTGTTGAACTTGTAGCCAATGGGGTACTTGTCCGATGGCAGTTGGAGATCGCAGAAACCGAGCACACGTTCACCAAGACCTCCCAATTCCAAATAAGCGTTGTTGAAAGCTTCCTTCATTTCCTCATCCAAAACCTTCTCCTTGCCGCCGATAAAGATAGTGCTGCATCGTTCCAGAATCCTCTCAGGTGCTCCCTTCATCACAAGCAGGTGGCGAGGATCGCTGGGGTCGTCGCTCTCGTGGATCGAAACCTGGTACTTGTTGGTCGAGTTGAAGGGGATCTCACAGACTTTCTTGTTGCGCTTCCTGATAGATAAAACATCGCCGAGAGCCAGTTCCATGCACTTGAGCAGAGCAGCTTCTGAGGCGTCACCGGCAACTTCCTTTTTCAGAATTGGAACACCATCCTGACCTCCCTTGAATTCAGCTCGGTTACATAGAGTAGCGATTTTAGCGAGAGCCTTGAATCCAGGGCTGGTGCGGTCTGTAAACAAAATAATCGTTGTAACAGTTTTGAACAAAGATTTCGAATCATTAATCCTTAACATTCACGAATACGTACCATACTGAACTCCAGACTGATCTTCAGTGGTGTCAGCTTCAATAATCTGGTTGTCAAACCACATGTGAGCGACAGTCATCCTGTTCTGTGTCAGGGTGCCGGTCTTGTCTGAGCAGATGGTTGAAGTGGATCCGAGGGTCTCGACAGCCTCCAGATTCTTGACCAGGCAGTTCTTGGAAGCCATTCGCTTGGCAGTCAGGGTCAGACATACGGTTACAGTGGCCAATAGACCTTCTGGTACGTTAGCTACGATGATACCTGATAAAGAAACAAAGAATTAGTGTACAGTACTATTGAGCGGCTGATACAGAATTGTGGCTTAGTGCACTTACCAATGAGGAAAATGACAGCGTCCAGCCAGTGGTAGCCGAGGATGAAGGCAATAACGAAGAAGGTTACGCCCAAGAACACAGCCACGCCGGTAATCAGATGGATGAAATGGTGGATTTCCTTAGCAATGGGAGTCTCTCCAGTGTCCAAGCCTGACGCCAATCCCGCGATACGACCCATCACCTAGTACAAAGAGTAACAGTATTAAAATAAGAAAATCCTCTAATTCATACCATATCATAATTTGTCATACATTGTTTTTGTCTTACCGTATTGTCTCCACAGCAGATGACAACTCCTTTCGCCGTGCCCTCAACCGCGTTAGTAGAGAAGAATGCCAAGTTCTTGGTTTCCAATGGGTTTTCATGGGTGAATTCAGCACCACGAGATTGAGGTTCAGATTCGCCGGTTAAACTTGAGTTGTCGACTTTGAAGCCTCGCGCCTCAATGATACGGATATCAGCAGGGATGCGGTCACCGAATTTAACCTGAAAATGGCAAGAGAAACAGTAAGTTTATGGACAATTTATGGGAGGTTTTTTATTACGAAAGTTTGTTAGATCCTTACCTCAACAATATCACCGAGTACCAAGTCCTCAGCGCGCAGCGTCAACTTTTCTCCCTCTCGAATGACGGTAGCGAACTGGGGTACCATGTTCTTGAACGATTCCATGATCTTCGATGACTTGCTTTCCTGGTAGTATGAGAAGATGCCCGTAACGATAACGACAGCCGCCAACACGATTCCGAGGTACAAGTTGTCATCCGCAGGTTCTTCGACGGTACTTGCCTGAGAAGTCAATCAGCCACGGTCAATTGGTCTGCTACTTCAGTTAATTACTTAAGTACGCTGAACATCTCAACGAATTCCTGGTTACTGACCTGAATTCCGTAGGCAATAAAGCAAAGAATAGCACCAATCCACAATAATAACGCAAAGCCACCGAACAGATTTTTACAAAACTTCACCCACTCGGGCGTCTGTTTAGGCGGCGTGAGCGCATTTGGACCGTCCCGTTCCAGGTTCTCTTTCGCTTTTGCGTGACTAAGGCCCTGTAAGAGAAGAAGACGATGTATTCCAGTTAAAGTGTTCTTAATATAAAAAGGTTAGTATTTGAAGAAGAACAGAATCTGAGAATAACAATATTACATTTTCTGGATGTGTCTGAAATCTTTGGTAGAGCTCTTCCGGTGTTACTTTGTGAAAATCGATGTCCAACTCCTGTTTGAGATCATCTAAATCTCCTGCTTTCCGTTTTTTCGCGGGGGGTTTCCGGCGTGTCTGGAACATTTAAAAAAAATACACACGTGAATTCAATACAATAGTAATATTCGGTTAGTCTATAAATAAAATGTACAGTTTACTTCAAGTCTTATTTCAACAATCTTAATAATTAAAAATGATGAAGTATCAAAATGCGATGCAAAACAAAAAATGCTTAAAACCATGCAATAGATTAATGTTGACCGCTGCTTGTCTTGCGACTGCTGGCGTCATTGGTCACTTAGCAAGAAAATATGAAAGATGGAATGTAAATAAAAACCTTGTACTGTCCGTCAGCGGTTCTATTATCGTCCTTAATGGGTCCAATGGTGGCGACGCGGTACGAGTCGGTTCTGCCATGCTGTAAACACAACTAGGGGCTAGACACATTCTACAAGGCGGCCCTATGGGCCATGCACTCATGGATGAATGGGTGGCAGTGAAGAGCAACGATATCGCATGAACTCCTGTTCACACGATCTCAGGAAACATGAAGAACAAGTGTATGATTCAGGGTGCATGCAATATCGATGCTCGAGAACAAAACATGACAAAGAATATAATAAAGCACCTGGTTGTTAATACATTACAACATGGAATCAACCAGGCACTCTGTAAAAAAACAAAAAATGCATTGATGTTAAAAAAGACAAAGGGTAGCGCTAATTTAAATTGCATCTAAAATGATTGTGCTTACTATGATGTAATAAACTACAATTGTAAGGGTGTGTAGATAAAAATTGAATAGAAGTACCATATTCATTTGAAAAACGTTCAATTGCAAAGCATTACACAGCAACAGAGCATATGAGGCATAACCTTGCCGACTGAGTACTCTATAGAGCTGGGGACCAACGGCTCAATGGCGCTCAATTGGTCTGAACTAGTTGCGCGTGCGAACCTGAGCGAATGTAAGGACATCGCACAGGCGTACACCTCTACGCATGGACGATTCAACACAGAACCTCAACCACCAAAGCATAATACAATGTGATTACACTACAACTAGATACTCACATCACCCATAGTGGTCTGGATTATTTATGCTTCAGGAAGAGTACGTCCTTTCGTCAGGGTGTGTTATTGTGAACTGTCCAACTAGTCACTCAGTAACGACCTCAACGTTAAAATTGCCTGGATATGGGCTCTTACGTAACAAAACGAGTGCGCTATATGCGCTAAAGAGGGGTAATGTCACAAAGTCTAAATGCGTCCGCGGTGCCGTAAACAAGCCAGCCGTCGCCGTCGATAATTGATGAACGTTTTCATAGCATGCCTCATTAAACCGCGCCCTGAATTCCCATGAAGGTTATCGCGGGAATAACTGTAGCTGTAAACTGCACTAGCGCCGAAAAATTCAACGGATAATGAATTGTTTAATCAAGAAAACCTTTCAGGAAACTGAAAGGTCGGACTTCCGTTAGGGAAGGCGATATATGAATAATGGATGTCCAAGATAGATTGAAGTTAACAGAAGGGGTGTCGATGTAACCGTGGCGCGAGAGAGAATAATGGAAACGGAATATTCATAGGGTGTATTTCGAGATGGCTCTTGCCTTTCACCGCACGGTGCAAGGCAGGGGCCACACTGGGACTGACATGCGGCAGAGGCGACGGCGGCGGTGCGGCGCGGCGGCGTGTCCCGAGTTACATAAGCGGCGCGCACATCGGGCATGCGCACTGCGGACCAACCCCCGCGCACTACCCTCGACATAAATAGCTAAAAGACAAGGTTGCCACCCCGGGGCCCCGGCGACCGCATTTATAATCTCTATAAAGGTTAAACCGGAATATCTGATGGAAAATGGAAACTGGTTCTGGCATGAATAAAACGACGTTTGCAAGGGGATGATTAACCCACTTTCAAAACCTTGAAACGAGATCATGGGTTAATACTAAATCTCGTATGACAGGGTCTTTCGACACGCCATGGTTTTGGCACGAAAACTGTTCTATAGTGATATATTTTATTCTCAGGAATATAATAACGCGTAAAACATACGTAACTCACAAACGACCGGAAAAAGATTGAAAACAATAAATAGACGTGATTGAGTCAACGAACAGCATACAAATGCCATGGCATATGTCAGCTGGCCGGTGAAGATTCATTGCCACGGCCGCAAAACTGCTTTACACCGAAAATTTGTGGTTACTACTGTAGACACTGTAGTAGATGCGTGACGCAATGAATGGGACAATTATTTTTAACATTAATGAAACGCGGCGCATGTGACGTGCCTTCGGATCTCCGTGACGCTGTGCGATTCTTGATCGTTGCCAAAACACTATTATTAACTAAACCCTACTTTCACGCGGTCTATCTGGAGATCTAGACGAGTGTAAGGAATCATAAACATGTAACGCCGGCTGCGTTCAAATCGATACTGGATACTAAAGATAAATAATACCCAGAAAATATTGATTTCACATTTATTTTACAACCTTGCATTCTTCGCTTGTGATTGAGAGAACCTCTTAGTTTTATTTTTTAACCAATGAAGAACTACTAAAATATTTTTAAAGAATAAATATCCGTTTGTTTATGATACTTCGCATTTAAAAATAGAATTGAGATTTTTGTCATTGAACTGTATCCAAATTGGTACGAATAATTTTTTTTTTTTATGTATTAAAATATTCACTGTGATAAAGTTGAAAATTAAATGACCGCAATTTTATTTTGATAACCTTAAGTGTTATTTGACAAATCGATACAACGAAGTCATAACTGTTATTGTTTTTATGTAAGAGATCACTGAACCACGAGTTCAAAATATAATTTGAGACGAATAAATAATTTGTATTTTAAGTCTAGGAGAAATATTTCGAAGTACTATTACGTAATCGCGACGTCCTACTATGACGATGGATGACAACTGTCTAGTTGGACTGTCCATAAAATGAAGAATACAATACTTTTAGCACAGATACTGTAATAGTTCTGGTATTGCGTAATGGCTTTAACCAGAGCATGTCCCACTGGCCATGGCAACGAATGCTGGTCAATCAGACGACGATCTACTGCAGATGTGTTCTTTAAATCACAATGAGATTCATTTGTAACCACTGCACGGTATTAATCATTGTTGGTACCGAACCTTTGTGTCCTACCTACCAATAGTCACTGAGCTCCAGAACTAGTTAAAATCCCCAAAAATACAAAGAGAATAAATTTATAAAATGTTGGATGCCAAAAAAATAACAATTCCAAAAAGTCAATCAATTAATTTAAAACCTCAAAGTTTTTTTTTTTAAATAGGCATCCTAAGACGTGTGAAATCTTTTTAATATTCGGAAACACTATCAAGGACCACGTCTACGATCCTAATTGATGCGTGCTGTCGTCATAAAAGGATAGAGGAAATACTCCAATAGAGCGACGGTACTCTATGCGATTTAAATGACATAATGACAAGGCAATTTTCTAATAAACCTTCGATACTCTTATAGTTGTCGTGTCCGAAGCACGGTTGGCTCCCGCGACAACCTGTTAGCCACTTCCTCCAGAACACCTAGTGAGGAATGGTCTTTTGCCTTAGTATTACGATCACGCGATCAGGACATGACGTTCCAAGGCAGGACATTCGACCTAAATGGCCGTTAGGAAACTAGGGCACGCTGAGAGCTGAAATCAATATTTTCAGCTTACAGGAAAATACTAGGTCGCCGCTGAATCCATTTTTCAAATTTGATAATTTCATTAGATTCGTGTTTTGTATTTCTTGGACACTTGGATAAAACACTTTTATACCCATTTTACCAATTTGGTACTTTTACGTTTTTTTTAAATATTGAGAGTGAGAGAAATCAATGAACTGCGTAATTGATTAATCACATTTTGGAAGGATTATCGTACTAAATTTAAGCATATTTGTCCGAATCTACGACTATTGACCATATGATTTTAATTTTTTTTTTCAAAGGCAGAGTTAGTAGACAGTATTAATCATTTAAGAAAAAAATGTAAAGGCTTTGTACCGAAACTAGCTTGCAACAATATCAATGTTGATCTGCATTAGTAAAGACGTAACCGGTTGTCGTAATATGTATGCCTGTATTAATAGTAATGCATCTTATAAAAAATAAGGGAAATATATCAGGATGTTTTAAGGAAGTGATTCGGTACTGGCATATGAGGGACTGAGCGGAGTGTCCCTCTCCGCACAGATCGATACGACGAGTTACGCAACCCGACCGGCGCCGTCTCCGATACATTACTCCTCTTCTGTCAACCGAATTTTGCAATGAATTATATTATTAAACGTAGTCGTAATAAACATGATAACTAATGCTAAGACACATTCAGTGCATGACAAAACTAAAATGGACAAAGGAGCTTAAGCGGTCATAGGGAAGAAGAGGACCAGCTTTGGACTACGTGCATATGATGTACCGGTTGACATTTATGTGCCAGAACAAAGGCAATGGAACGTGCAAATGGTTTCTTGCGATGAAACTGCACAAGGACATGAGACCAAGATCGCAAGCACTGTTCACGAGCAGACGAGCCCAATGCAAGCAGCACCGGGCTTTTTCGTTACCTTTCCGCACTCACTGTTTGCGACATGCACTTACACCTTCACAAAAGCACTGTCTCGGCGACTCGGCACGCTAACTGTAAAGGCTAAGGCAAGCACTACTGCAAGCACAGCACTCACCTCGCCCATTTTCGCTAGTCTTTATGAAAAGGCGGATAAAAAGGAACAAGCCGCCTCTCGGTCTCGCCTCTTTCCCTCAACGGAGTGGGGTGGGTCGTCGCTAGTTCTGCAACAACGGGGACCGTTACGGTTTCCTCGTTCCAACGTAAAAACTTAAAAAGTGTGCGCTTTCACGTAGTCTCGTCGCACGGCACTGGCTATGTCATCTTTGTACGAAACTAAAACCCGGTATGAAAGAGGTGCGCGGATGGCGGAGGCGCGTAGGGCGCGACGTTCGGCGGCCTGCTTCGGGCGGCGACTGACGGTGGGGCCGGCGCGTATCGAGCCGACGGCGCACTGACGTCACACTGCGTCACGACGCCAGCGCCGCGCTGCCAGCGACGCGCGCAACCCGCTGCGCGAGGCGCCCTCTATCGCCACCGCCCCGCTCGTAACCTTCCACAACCGGTACGTTGACAGCCCCTACTGATCGACAAGCTTTCCGGCGACGCATGTTCAGCACCATACTGTCTACCAAATATCTATGTACGATTCCTCAATTACTTACAGAACATACTAAATTGAATAAATGTAGAAACTCCATATCTACTAGTAGACGTAAGAGATAAATAATTATTACAATTGCATCACGAAGGTTGTTTTCCACGGCGGTAATATATTTTTATGAGTTTGTAGATACCTAGGGCGTGCGTCGTAGGCGGGCGGAAGGCCGTCTCGACGGGCGGCGCGCCCAGCCTTAATACTATATTGAGTACTTATTGACAAATGGTCTTATCTTGAAGGCAAACTCTTAAAGGAAGAACGACGCTTATTATCGCTTAAATAAGATGTACACAGACAGATATTCAAAACGTCGAACTTATTGCAAACTTTTCATTTCCTTAAGACTTTGGCTTTCATATAACATCAATGCTCCCGAAAGTTTATATTAGGGCGGTCAATAAATTTTATAGCGAGTGAATACATTTGCGTCCGGTTTATTGCATTCATATTATGATAATGTCATAACCTCGGCGTATAAATAAATTCTAGACGTAAATGTTTTATAGTCACTGACCCTCCCAGAGTACACTCCGGTCGGCTGGCTCCTTAGGTTTCGGCTTCTAGAGCACACGCGGAATTTATTACTTTTGATCGCGGACTAGAAACCCGCATTACGCCCAAAAAAGAGGCTTTAGCGGTGTTATATGGGCATCATTAAACCTTTTGTACAAAACCCTTGCTGGTTCATACCTACCTGAAATATGGGTACTTTTATTTTGTCGGTTAAAGAGAATATTGTGTTCCATAAACTGTTTAAACAAACATCAGTCAACAAAGCTTAGAAGGTATTGCAGTGGACGAAGTGGTGCATTTACGAGGCTAATATTAGATAATCGATGGAGGAAATTGCTATCGCCCTCTTTGTGGCACATTCGTTTCACCGTATGCAAGTAGTGATCGATCCGATTGCCTGGAAACCAGGACGGTACATGAATAAGGTAATACTAACATCGAACTAGTGTCTGAATACATGATTGATGTGTTCAAATATACCTATAATAAATACATCACGAAGGAGATGGGCACATCGGAAAGTAGTTTGCTGTGTGTGTAGAAGTAGTAGCCAAATTGTAATTTGCCAAAAGAGATCAAAAGGTTAGGGTTTGAACGATGATACTTAATATAACATAACCTTTGTTTATTTAATTTATTTATTTAAGTCAGGCATCTGAGGCCCATACAGAATACAATACACGATACAATTTATACTAGAAATTATGCACGCATAATGCACACGAAAACGTGAAAAAAAATGCCTTCCATAGCAGTCAGGGTTCCAGGTCAAGCACAATAAGGTACCGCCGCCCCAGCCTGAAGCAGGAACAAGAACGGGATGGTTTTTAGTCAGTAAGAGTCTAATACTCCCTCGCCTCACCTTGGGCGAGAGAAATCATAATGACGACATTCCCCCTTAAAAAAAGCCTTCCATAGCAATTCACATTTTTAGTTATTGATGATAATCAAATAAAACATTAAAGTGACATAAACGTTTTGTAGGAATTCGACCCTTATTACAAAATTTAACGTAAAATAATAAAACAAGCAGCAGGAAGCATTCCCAGAGGGGTCAGATAAAGGTGAACATGTTAAAACACTTAACACTCACTTTATTAAGCTATGAACCCCATGTAAAGTAAGGGTGAGCCTATTTCCAAGACAACTCCAGAACCGTTTATACTTTACTATACTATACTTTTGAATATCCAATAAAATCCCGATAACACAAACGAAATTTGAGGCCAGACCCTTTGGTGTTTTTTTATGTAATAGGTCGGCCAACGAGACGACGACAGACGGATTACCTGATGGTAAGCAATCAGCGCCGCCTGTGGACCTCCGCAACGGAGCAGTTACGAGTGTGTTGCCGACCTTTTAGGGATAAGGGTTTTAGTGATTTAGGGATTGGGGGAGGGGAAGGATTGAGCCTCCGGTAACCTCGCTCACACGGCGAAACACAACGCTGTGGTTGTTTCACGCCGGTTTTCTGTGAGGCCGTGGTATCACTCCGGACGAGCCGACCCATTCGTGCCGAAGCATGGCTCTTCGACACTTAAAACTGTTGGTGTTTTACCAGCTTATTGCCAATAATATGAACGGTATGAAATTGTTTATTTTCGGAGCATGTGAAACATATAACTCGTCTTTTATATAAATAAGTAGGTTGAAACTACAACGTATAATCCCATTATGTAGGACAACATCGACTCAATCATATTGAAACAAAGCCTATTGCCGGTTTTATAGATACTTATAAAACAACAGTTTAATTATAGCCTGTGTACCTTCATTGACGTCAACGTTTAGTAAAATATTAGGCTTTTAAATATATTTACAAGAACTTACATACATTGTTTAGGCATTTACGCTCATATATGGCACCTTGAGTAGGCATTATAATTCCAACATCCATATCATTCTGTAAATGTACCTATACGCGAGAAAATTGGCAATTCATCCTTCATATGGAGTAAAGAGATTCATGGCAGGGTTAAAACTCATCAATTTTCACGCCATTCCTGCCTAAATCAGATATCGTTTTAAAGGATACGGACATAAAAACTGTGTGATTACGTCTTCGATTATATTATACAATGTTTTCGTCATTAACAATTCACGTATTTGCTTTGACAATGACTCATTTATAAGGGTTTCCCGACGTAGACACGCAATTTTAATAATGCGTGTTGCGTGACCACTGTAAGTGTTATATATACGTCCACGACGTACAAATACCACCAACAAAATAGGAGTACATTTTTAATGCTCGAACTTGAGAATACGAAATGGAACAATTCACCCCAAATCGCGAAATGTCTCGATTCCCGTTATACGTCAAGTGGTTACCAGGGAATACATTTCCGCCACACCGAGGGCGCAACCTGTCAGATATTAATTTCCGGCACTTGACACTGCTTAGCCCAACATAATTATACGTCAGCAAATATACATCGTGGGCGCCACATAGCCAGCGAACAGCCCCTACACCCTCACTTAAGCACGTAAAAGCGCTTGAACAACATTAGCTTTTAATTATAATGATGCTAAAATTGTAGACGTTATAATAAGCACAGCTTGACCTACGACACTGTATAAAAGTTTTCTTAATAAATCCCAGAATATTACAAAACGTAAGAATAGGTATAGACGACGGAATAAATGTTATTTCTAAGTTTCAACTTAGAGACGGTGTTTAAAAATTCGATCGTAAATGTGTTGAAGCAATCGTTGGTACATTTTATTCGCAATCTCCTGCTGCCTATGCCTCCCCCGTTGCAATAAAACGCAAAGTTGCACACTTTTCAATTTCAGCGTCGGCCGTGCCCCGCCTGTGCGCGTATTTTTCATTTTACCAGCACCACTGGACGGGGATGTGGAACAAAAGGACTTTTCCACTCATTGTTTCAGTTGATCTAGAATTGTGAGCATTCCAACAGTTTTTCTGCGTAATTGCCGAGGATTAATTAAACTCAGGGGAGCTCTAGGCTCTAGCATTAAATGAAGACTTCCGGAGATACAAACATAACTTGAGTATGGGTTTGTATTTAAATAAACATATCTTTGTTGCTTAATTTATACATGTAGTAACTGAATGATCAAGCTTAGATCACTATCTTTTTTTGAGAAAATCAAACCTAACTAGGTACGTTGCCCCAAAACTCTTTTTACATACAAAGTTACACCGAAATCTATGTAACCATTTTGGTGAAGTTACACCAGAATTACTCGTTTTTCTCGTTCCTAAATATGAATGAAATAAATATAACGAGTTAAAACTGTAAAGCAGGTAAAAGACAACGATCAATATAATTGCAATATGTCAGCTACGTGAATAATACAGCACGTATGCACCGCCCGACAGGGTGGCTCCCAGGCATAGGTCAGTTACCGTGCCGTGCCGGCATGGCACGCTATGGGTTTGAATTTATATTTTTAATGCTCAAACGTTCCTTTTTAACCTTTACAAAATACCGTATATTCTAATTTTCACTTTATATTGCGTTATTACTAAAAATAACCCAAAACTTTGATAACCTAATTTGAGTCATTAATTAAAGTTGAGAGGGCTTACAAGTAACCACGATATTTCAGTTAGGTAACTAGTTAGTCGTAACATTTTTTCCATTAATGTTATTTTTTCTATTATTCTTGTAGAGTATACAGTTTTTATGAAGAGACACGTAGTGTACATTATTCAGCTTGAACATGGTCTTCAGACCCTTTTAAATACATGTTAAAATGTTAAGGGTGACAAAAAGATTTTAAACATAGATAATTCACAGGGCTGTTCATGATATATTATGTAAAGCATTAGTATCAAAGTAGGGGCAGCGGGCCATTCCTTCATCGTGAAAGACCGGCTGATATGAAAATTCGTCGTGAAGCAGTCGACGTCGGGAGGGGTGTCGAGGGGAGCTCAGCAAGGGGGGCGGAGGGTGCACGGAGGCTCTATTTGGGTCACCCCGGGCGTCATTCTCCACGATCAATAGCGGAGTCGGCGCGCGCCGTCTTCCCTCTCGCTCGCGCGCCGCCAGTTACCTAACGCGTCTCGCACACTGCCCCACCAACATTAATTATTTTCCAAATCACCTCTTATATGGGAACTATTTAGATAATACTGAAAACTTCCAATATCCCTATTAGTGCCAACAATAAAGTCATTTAACAAGAGCATATCGGTCTAAATCGATGCTTAAGTAGCCCAATATGAGGATATCCTATTTCTTCACTAAGCTGTACTCATTGAGTTACATAATCTAGGACATAATGTATTATAAGAAAAAAGTAATGAGCATTTAACAAGTCCCACTACAAAGATTTTTATTATTCGTCGACAGCGGTTTTTAATGAGCCTATCTAAAGATATTCAGTGGCCATCTTCAAGTGGAATAGATGATGCAATAAATTTCCAGTCAGCGCTATCTCAAACGGGTCATAATTTTAAAACTACGCTGAAAGCTTATAATGAGGCGTTCCGAGTCGGGGAGCGGACTGAAGTGGCCGCATAAATATTACTGACGAGTATACCCGATGAAGCAGGGAATGCTAACTAGCTGAAGATGTTCATCTCCGGTGAGAAAATGGAGCCTCCGACACACCTATAGAAATTGTTTATTCTCCCTCTCTCTCATTACTCAATTCAGAAGTGAAGTAAATGACAGAAGTAGCTTTTGTGTTGATGACCCTCAATCTTAACACAAACCGACCAGATCCCTCAGGATTCAGGTCATTTGCATTTTGAGAGAATTACTTAATAACTTTTTATATTTAAGTTCATCGGCTTGGACAGGAAAGTTTTAGTTTTTGACTGTTTGTCGAACAAGGTTTTCAAAATCTGTAATGATTAGCGCTAGAGTAGAGGATACATTATATTATACTGTATACGAAATATCTTTAGCAACGTATTCTTTGGAACAGTAAATCATCTATTGTTAGGCAAAATACCTAGACCACAATCCGCGTGCTCAGAAATAGCTCGGCTTGAGTAGGTACGTCGGGATATAAGGTAAATTTTCGTATATAGGTAACGAGGTGACGTATGCCGTAAAGAATAATATTTGTCGGCAAAATATGACCATAAGCTCCTAAGGTAAACCGCTTCAGAGGCCGAATTTAAAGAGATTGCGGTTTACGAGATTTCAGCGTGAAACTTTGAACCACAAATCTTCGTATAATATCAGTTTTGTGCTAAACTGGCAAAACTGGGACTTTGTTCCGCAATCGCAACACACGGCAACTCGTAACGTTACGTAATAGCAATAAGGTACTGAACTTCACTTACACAAATACATTCAGCATTGATTTTACTACCAGACATGATGGTGTAGTGATCGCCTTAGCAATTTAAACAACACTACAATATCATAATATACACGCAATAATGCAGAAGATTGCGTTTGCTCTTCGTACCGTAAACGCTATTAGATACAAAGACAAGTAAAAACAAACAGATCTCGCATCTCTTAGAAATACTTCTTCCTAATAAATTGATTGTTTATTTTTCCTCTCGGCTGAAGCTATGATTGTTAGTACTCGTACAAATGAGATTTCCGTATAACGATTTACTTCCACGGCAAATAAACAAGAACAGTATGGAGAACTTTATTATGGTGATTATCATTGGTACCAGTTAACATACATATGTATAACTAGCTTCCGCCCGCGGTTTCACCCGCGTGGTATGTTGATAAAATGCAGCCTATGTTAATCCAGGATATCGCCTGTCTGCACATCAAATTTTAACCAAATCGGTCCAGCCATTTTTGCGTCAAATAATACCAAATAATATTATCTAGTATGATTATTTAAAGTTTTCCAAACAATACTAACGAGGATCAAAGTCTCACAAACTTCACTAGCTCCAAACGACAAGAAAATCAAGGTACCTAGGTTTTTAATATAAAACTCAGTAAAAGAGGTAAGGAACACCGATTTAACGATTCCATTAGTTGTCGCAATTAATAAAAATGTAATGGTTCTTTTGCAGCAACCTTCTCCATAAACGCCACATAAAGACGCACAGCTCATTAAAATGACGGGGCACGTGCAAAGAACAGATAAAATTACTTCTCATGTTATCGGGACTAAGGTCTTTGGAAATAAGGTTTAAGGAGCTTAAGCATTCCTTCCTAATTTTGGTGAACATTAATTCAATAATGAGATTCGTAGGTATGTTCATATGGCAAGGGCGTCAGGGCTTTTGTTAAAGATGGCAAAGGCAGGGTAAATACCTATTATTATAAAACTAGGCTAGTTTTCCAATGATTCAATCTCAAAAAATTACTCTGGTCGAACTGCAATTAAAATTGAAGATATCTGTTTCATTTGTGACTTGCGGGCCTAGGTAGTGCTTTTACGCAGCGCTGACTCGGTAACTAGGTCACCTGACGCCTCCGACGTGAACATTCGAGATGGAGCAAATTAGACCAGGGGTTTTCTCTCAGTGGCGCGGGCCTCACCAGTAAAGCCTGCAAATGTGGCATAACGTGCCACCGCCACCTGCTCTTTAACACACGTGGAAGTACCTACAGGCACGTAAGCGCGTTGACCCCTAAACGTGCCGTTGCAGATATCGTCACCGCTAGTCAATCTGCATAAACGCAGAAAAAAAAACGGCTAAAACAAAACGAAGCTAAGCAAGCCTGAATTATGGGAAGAAGAACGATGTTGGCTGCATAAAGGTGGAAAGGAAGGCAAAGAAGCCACTTTGCCGGCGTAACCAGTGCAGTATCGCACTGACCGGATGTCAAAAGGACCACTAAAGAAGACGAATTATTAGTTATGGTACATTAACACCCGGTTTCTGAAAGGCCGATCAATGTTAAAATCAATTTAATCTCTTGTCAAGTCAACTGATTGGTTGACTGAATTATCAACAACCAATCAGAAGACTTGACAAGAGATTTAACAGGAGATTAGTTAATTTTAGCGTTGACAAGCCTTTCAGAAACCGGGTGTTAATGTACCTGTGGTTTAAAGTAGCGTAAACTATGTTAGGCCCATCGCAAAATTCGTAACAGAAAACGATGAAAAAAATTAAGGACGAAAAATTATTTATACAATATACATAGGAAGCCTTAAACGTATGAAAATAGACTAGCGAACACTTATTTAGTCATTTGAAGTAAACATATCCCAACACAGCCAATGCGATGGGTATTGTCATCATAGTACAGAATACGTGTATACATATGCAACATAGTTTTATCAGAAAATTAGGAATATTTATATCTCACTCAACTCACTGAACCTTAATTTGTTTTTGATCTAATAACGGTAATTAATCAAACTTAACATTTCATCCTATTTATATTTAAGCACCAAATACATCATTCGAATTGGTTTTACACAGAAGACAGAACACTTGATCAATAACAGTATCTTGTCTTTAACGCGTCAATGTATCAATATTTTCTACATGGTGTGTGTAGAATAAAGTAAAGCGTTTGTTGCCATAATATGACTCAATACTATCGGTAAATAACACAATATTAGCAGATCATGACATGTTTGCAGTAATGTACAAATTGTATTAGAAGTTTTTCCCATGATTTTATAACTTGTATAAAGAAAGGTGGTAAGTAGACGTAGACAGTGACAGAGACGTTGGAGGATGACAAAAAGGACGATGTTGATGAAAGAATTGAAAATTTAACTCTTTTTAAGGTAGATATAATACTGATGTACTGAGAAGATAACCGAAATAGGAGAAATTACTTATAGTGAATCGAGAGCCTTAACTCTATGAAGTGAGGGATAATAGTTTTACCTCACCTCCAGCAGAGTCGAGCGAGGTCAAAGTGAATAAACCGTCGAGTCAATTTCCGATATTAGATTTGCCTAGAGGGAGAGGTGAGGTGACGGTATTCCGAATGCGCTTTATATAGCTAGGGCATTAGTAGAACGTGTTTTCAATCAAGCAGTAGCGTCTTGATCGATGGGGCTGATTTGATGTTGTGGAGAAACATGAAATCTTTCTAGATATTTAACAGAAGTGTCAAAAAAGTTCGACTTCAGTGCAGAATCCACATGGAATTTATCAGACATAAGTACTTGTCTACTTCTGCAGAGGACACATAAAACTCAAAAGGTAAACTCTACGATCAAGTTATATCTCAAAATGACGCTACATAAATTCCAATATTAGCTGTGAGCGGAAAAATTGAAATAAGGTTAAAATTTACGGGATTAGGTACGTCGAGGGGGATTTCGTTCAACGGCATCCGGAACACGCGTGGCCTTGCTAAAAACGTGTCTCTGCTTTGCGAGATACGTTTTCCACGAAATTCAGTCAATGAAATGATTACAGAATTAACATTATGTGAGCTAACATAAACATCGGACGTCACAGTCGTTGCTACGATCTGTGCTGTTGATTCACCCGGTTCAGCACACAGGCTGAAGGTGAAGACGAAGGAAGTTTATTGCAATATCTACTGGCAGATAATATTTATAGTTATCTGTAACTATTCTAAAAATTGCACACGACTCGATTTCACTCACTCTTAGTTGATGCTTTGAAGAGTAGTTTTAACGAGGTTCATCGACGATATTTTGGTAACGCAATATTTACAGAAACATCAGATTTATCCGCATCATAAATTAAAATCAACCATTGATATTTACAATATTGGTTACACTAACAAGTTTTAGTACTTAACAACTTAGTTTCCGTTTGGTTTTCATAATAATTGTTTGTTTGGTGTTGAAAATACAATACAAAATACATAATATATTGATTCCGTAGAATAGGAAGGTAGGGCAATGGATTAGTTAAACCACGAAGCCGGTGAACTGTTAGAAAATGTTTTAGTTACACGAAGTGGAGTGCGGATGTTATTTGAGAACTACGCCAGAAAGGCTGCATTAACATTCAGGGGATTATCAAGCAGTGTACAAGTCGGAGACAAAACCTTTTTCGAAGTAGAACAAAGAGCCGTACGCATCGTTGCGTAATAAGTGCTTCACTGTGGTCTGACATCTGCAGCTTTTGTACTGAAGGGACCATTTGAATTTCAAAGCACCATTTACCCTTCTGTTGTTATGACGTAATTTGCAAACCAATTAACATTATGTGCACTAAACTATCTTTTTTTTATAAAAAAACACCTCTCTAATCTTTTAAAAATATATTTAAAATTAAGTTGGCTCAGAGAACCACGTAGCTTGAGTGCCAAAAATCTTGACTGTCAACTACGGCAAAACGTTCATAATTATTAAGTTAGTTGTGCCATTGTAGTACACAGTAAAGCATTATATAACACCCATTCATTTCGCACTAATTAGCTGATACTGGCATTGGAGACCAATCAGGTGCGCTAAACAGGCTCCAGGGTATTTCGCGAATCAGCTGGTGTTAAGTGCACGTGAGAATTGCCGCGCTCCACATAACTCAATTATGAGCATGACAGCACCACATAGGTAATATGCCATATTATCTGCATATTAAATGCTTTTATGTATAACAATATGATTTGTTGTGATGCTATCTCTGCAGTCTGTTTACAATTAATATTCCAAATTATGTTTTATTTGCAATTGAAAGCAGTTTCATTTGTTGTATATCCAAAACACTACAACGGGCGCGATTTTTAAATAGGACTCACATATTTCCTTCCTGTATTCGTAATACGAACAATATTTGAGGAGCTATAAATTAGCAGATAAGTCATTTAAATTATTCAACTCGTTTGTAAGAATTCCAGGGAAACGTGTATAAATGAGAGCATTCCCGAATCTAAATTGCTATCCTTTGACCGTTACTGGCTAATGCCGGTGAGATCCGCTCGAGGCGGTCCGCACCGGTGGAGCAGGAGAGTTCCCGCGCGATTTCCGTTCTCTAAACCACTTAGATCAGTTCAATGCACCACGTATGTACGTTTTACAAACCTACAGATCGTTATGTAAAACTTATGTAGGTACAAAGTATTTTCAAAACATTGTCCTCGAATTACTATCTAATCCTGAAATTACAGAATGATTGGATTCCGTAAGAGATTAAGCTGAAAGCCATTCATCAGCCGAACACGTGCGTTGCATAGTAATTAGGGCTCAAAGGGAAATAAATGGAATCATACGAAAAAAGGGCAAGCGTGTGTACAGATCAGTTAAGTATTTATTCTTCTTCAAAACTAGATGAAGATTAACAAAACTATACAGCGAAACGGGAGAGTAAATGAACAATTTTCAAGAAACATCAAGTTGGAAGTTTGCGAATATAACGGAAAAGTTTCAGGTAAGTTCGTTCTCCATTACAGTATTAACTACTTGCTGGCCCAATTGGATGTGGGCGAGGCATATGAATGAATTTCGCGTCTGTTCCGAGTTCGTGGTCACCGGTGCTCCTGCACTTTAGATTATATAAGTAATTCAGTTAAGGATATGAAATGTCTGGACTCAATTAGGTATTCCAGGTCGTCTACAAGATTAGTATTTATATGAAAGAAGCGTTAAATTGTAGTTATTTAACGTTCAAAATTAAAATGTTTCATTTGTTACGTATTTAGACCAAATTCAACGTCAAAACGACGAAAATGAGATTTATGCAAAGCTCCTTTTCTCTCGAACAAACTGACAGACTTGATTTTTGTAGAGGTTTGCGACTATCCCAGTGGATTCCAAATGAGCGTAAAAATTGTGAAAATGCAACTGTACAAATATACTGGGAAAAAGAAATGATGAAATGTGAAAAAAGTTGTCAAACGATGAGACTTACCGATAAAAGTGACAGGTGTTTATTTTCCATTCATTTGTGAAAGAGCATAGTAGAACCTAGATCCATTCGACACTTCTGTAGTCACGCAAAATAGTAATCAGTTAGATTGTCATAGCAACTTTACTACATCGCCCGTTTCTCTTTTAAATACATTTTGTTTCAATATTTCAAGACAGTGTTTCGGAAATGTTATCCTTTAAACAGTATCAAATTATGTATCACAATTTATTCTTTGTAAGAAAAATTTTAGCAGTACCTACCTAACATTGTCCCCTTAGTACCTACTATTTCACATTTTAGGTCATCCATTTTAGATCACGTCTCCGCTTTCCATCACGTGAAACTGTAGGTACAAACTCTCTCAGAATAATAATGAAATCGGTATTATAAATTACAGTGTTTTATTTTAAAGTTTGAATCGGAAAGCCACCATCTATTTGTTGTATACTACGACTATGTTTAAGCATGTTACTTTAAGGAATACTCCAATATTTATAGTATTACACATTGCGAGAACATCTTCCTAAAGCAATTTATAGTACTTATGAGAACATTATTCTCACTTAAATGAGGGTGTAACTAAGAAGAGAATAAGCACACTTCTACAAAAACTCACTGTCACACTAAATGATTTAGGTATCATTATTTGCCGCACCGGGATAGCAACGTTAGCGAGAAATTGGATGTGGGCGTAGGAAAGCGCTAGTCGTATGCTCCGTGTCTCTGTTTTAAATTAATTAGACCGTATAACAATAAACTTCCACTAATAAATCTAAAAGGACAGCATATTTCGAGGGCCACTATGACATGAATATGAACATTAATGTCACACTTTCTATCAGAAAGGTCGAGCTACCAAACTTTTCCCTCCTGGAACGCTGAAAATCCAGTGACGTTGTAAACAATTTCGGCGATGTTAGGGATTACATAAGAGTGATAAATCTCCTTATATAATAGGTGATTGTACAAACACATAACAATGAACCGGGAGCTTCACGTGTATACGTTGTCAAACACATGTATTAGTCATACAATCAAAAGACTGGATGGCGACACACTGCAGTTTAAGCTGGATTTCATTTTAGCCTTTGAACCCATTCAACGGGGTAATCTGCGTACCTAGACTGAGTCAGAGGAAAAGAACTGTTTAGGTTTGTTAATTTAAATTAGCCAAATTATCTAGTGAGGATGGGAAGCAGACGACCTTTGAAACATTAACTCTTCTAGAGCAGTCAATTAACTTATAAACAAAGCCACAAACGGTCCACGTCGATGGAGAAAATATTATATTCAAAGGTAAGTTAAATCGCACAGAAACACCTTAACTATCTGACAGATAATTTAGAAAGACCGATAGCGGAATAAGGAAAAAACAGGATAAAAGTGATAAAACTAAAGAGGGGGAGGATTATATCCGACAGGGTGTGGAAAAACTGCCTGGGTGAATTATGATGCTATCAGAACTGTGTTGTTCATGCTCAGGCGTATCTTGGCTTGGACCACTAGATGAATGATGTAGTGTTTTTGTCTGAAAACAGACTTAATGTGGTTCAACTACAGGACCTGAGCACCTTACACAGTTGCACACAAGATGTTGTTACATAAAATAATCTTGTACTTTTAACAGATAGCAACATTTATTTATGACCATTGACCATATAAGGCCTGTTATGGGTGCAACCTAGCTGGGATTGCAAGGCAAGCGCAATAAGGTACCGCAGCCCCGACCTAAAGCAGGAGATCTAATGGGGGGGGATTTAGTCACTAAGAATCTGACACTCCCTCTCGCCTCACCCTGGGCAAAAAATGTTACATTGATGATTTTCCACTCACAAAAAAAGAGGTGTAATCTAGATAGGTATGTAGACGGTGTATAGATTATTATATTATACACCAATGCAATCCAATGGCAAACACATGCCATATACGTGTTTGTTATTACACGTTGTCCATCTATCAAAATGCAGGCCGCAGTAATCGGATAGCATTGTCACGAGGTCTATTCAGAAATTAAATTCATTTTATCTATAGCGGTGCAGTTAACTGAAGACAATTGTAGACTGAACTGATCTGATCCTTTTATTCAAAGGGTCCGTAATATGACTTCTAAGTGGCAGATTTCATTAATGCAACGCGCAGAATAATTGAGTTAATTAATAATTTGAATATTTGAGTACGAAAAGGTCAGAGCTTAAGTAAATTTAAGTTTAGTAGGTAATTTTAGACAGTTCATTATTAGAAAAGAGGAAAATTTTACAATTTTTTCTTAATCTCATGGGACTTTATAAAAAGCTAACTAATTAATAGGATAAATCGATTGGAGGCTTTGTGTTTGATGTGTCTGTGTTTAGCGAAGGAACTGACCATAAAACGTGTTAGGAATAAAGATAACTCCTTGTTCTTTAGTATTTCTTTGAACCTCAATTCGTTTACTAATATGTCAATCGAGCAATAGCTTTATGGACGTGAGTTCTGGTATAACACTTCTGTCCTTCAAAACTAACATTCATGTGAATGTATTTAAAAAGAGGATAACACATTTGCTTTGAAAGATTAATAGTAAAGGCTAATAGTAAAATGGAGCAGCTAACATGACGCACACAATCATGTCGTAGTCTGACGAGGCAGAGAATCTCTAACACGCTAAGTGAGCATGTGAGACTGTCTCTGACAAGACCCAGGGCAAACATAATTACGTTCTCCATGTTGACTTTAAGCGTTAGTTCGTGAATTACTTGCACCATATAAAGCCATTGACATAGCGTACGTATCTAACCTAGACAGCATCCTATCTACTTACATAGCACCGTCGAAAATGTTCCCAAGAGAGAACCGCGTTATTAAAATTTTTGTGGGTAGAAAAAATTCAGAGATGACCGTCTAATGTAATATAATTAATTCTTTGTTAGGACGACCTCTAGAGATTTCGCAGATGACATGCGGTGTTTCGTGGCAAAATATTGTCATTAGAATACACAAGGCTTTACATAGAAACGCCCTTAAAATTTATAGTTATGAATACAAAATATAATAGTCCGGAGAGAACAGTCCAAGATATCTGGCAAGTCTATTCTGTAACTCGATTACATTCAACCTGCAGTGAGATAAAGCCAGACTAAACCGGAAACTATAATATTAATTATGGTTACTATCTCTTTTATTAAAAACAATCTGAAATAAATCATTAAATTTAAAGCCAATTGTATTCTGAAATTCACATTTTCGTGTAGCCTTGTGCTAGTGTTACTGCAATTGTGCGGAAGACGAAACGTGATTGTTACGTCACAGCGTATCACTCAATTCCGTAATGGATACATTGAGTGCTCCCATATTCAATTTTCCATTTAAAATGAAAGCATGAAAATTCAGAAGACCTTCAGGAACATTTATTCATAACAACGTTGTACAAAAAGACATTAGCACAGTTCAATGTATTGATTTCGCTGTATTATACTTTCAAAGTAGGTTTCAGTATGAGGAATAGAAACGACGTGAACATGTTCCAAGCTTCATAAATTATACAGAAGTTCAGTGGAATTGCAGGAACTGAACTATAGGGGTAGGCCCCTAGAATTCAGTAGGAACCAACCCCCTGTGATTATTGTAACAATGCGAGGTTCTGTATAAACTACCTTCTAAACTCGGGCTATCTTATTATTATTGTCTATTTTGGGATTCTGAGAATCTGACTCTAATGAATTTGTATTTAAATGGAAACGTTCATGCTATACGTAAAATGGTAATCAATTCATTATCACAAAGTGATTCTCTTCACAACGTAGGAAGTCGAGGTGCGGTGGCATTTAAGTTCAATTATGGAAAGAGCCTTATCACCTACGTCACTCGTGGCAAAGAAGGTTACTAATGGTTGTTAGGTAGGTATACAACTATCTTTTGATAGATTTTCTCGAAACCACCAACCATGTTAAGATAAAATTTGTGTAAAAAAAAAACAGAAAATAGGCATGCTGCTTTCAAACACAAAGTTAGCCATGAAGTTTCATTACAAAACAGATCCAATAGAGAATAGAGAGGAAATGAAACTTATATAACATTATTTTTTCGTAGAGAAACTAACTACGTAAAAGAGTGTTGGTAGTCTCTTTATGGAGTTAGTCGATAAAGTTTTCGAAACCAATATAGAAGTATAATCAATGTAGTCTTGCAGTCTGCGAGTCTGCGGGCGCGTCGCGTAGTTATGTAACGTTCAGCAGTCCTGTCTAATCAATACGAGCGCCGGGCACTTCATGCTAGGGCCAATGTACGGGGAAAATGCTTGAGGCGCTCTACTCCACGGATATCTTGGCTACCATCTTGGCACAGGCTCTGCCTGACGTTGGCAGTCACATTTTGACGTTTTAAGATCATGGAATCACGTGTAAATGTCACGGTTTAGATCCAATTGTTAGATTTGGCACAAATTGATTCTGTGCCCTATGCTAGCATACCAAAATTGGCAGATGTAGGAAACGATGCTTTCTTGTTTCGTTGAGTACTTTCTTTTAAAAATATACCCTTTTATATAAAGATGTTGTTTCTGTGATTACGGAACGAAATGACGACCGCACCCACGAGTTTTATAATAGAAATAAAATACCTACTATTGCCTATTAAATCTTACGGCCGCGCGGCCCTGAAGGAAGATGGAAATGTTCGCGAACTGCTGGCTCAGCGGGACACGATTTGAATAAAAACCTATTTTCCGACCGAGCAACTACTTTTCTTAAATTGTACTTTGAAACAAAGAAACTTTAATTTTAAATAGATTTATCATAGCGACCATTTGGGTAAAATGCCTATAAAGTGGGTTAACGCTCATAACACGATAGGGCAATGTTCGGATAAAGAATGACATTTTATTATAAGCGTTGGCATTCTTTCTTTGGCACAAATAGCCCACAAATCACATAATATTCCTTATGACAGTGGAAAATGTTACTACACGCATATTTTACGATTTAAAGACCAATAAATTTTAATATTATTGTTATATTTAACATTATTTTCTCAATTTTCTGTCAGGAATACATGAATGCGAGGAATGGAGAATCATTTTAATTCCTGGAAGGAAGTCCACGTTAGGAAGTCTTGTGTTTTCAAAGTATTCCATTACTATTTAAAAAAACGACTCGTAAGTCTGCGTTCAGATTTTTTATTACAGGCGAAAAGAAAGAAGAGCCATAAAAGCGCCATTCTATACGATAACAACCTGCGTACAAAGGTAAAATTCTCGTGAAAATTTAGCAGCATGAATTCATGTTATATACACATATTTACACACACACACACACTTCAGAAGATAGATAGATACAAAATGATACAAAAGAAAATTGCATTCGAATTCTATTTTATTTCAATTTAAACCACACAACACAAAAAAAATTACTCAATAAGCCAGGAGCTTACTGATAAGCGCACGAACAGTTTTCTTAAAGGAAACTGGCAGAGGGCCAGGAAAAAGGTAAAGCGAAAAATAAAATTGTCTTTACCTACACTTAGCCATATTATATATAGCCTATACCCTATACTTAGTCCTAGTCATTTAAAGAGTGGGAGAGCCATGCTTCGACAAGAATGGGTCTGCTCGACCGGCGTAATACCAAGGCCTCTCTAAAAACCGGCGTGAAACAAATACAGCTTGTTGTTTCGCCGTGTTAGTGAGATTACCGGAGGCCCACCGTTCCCCTCCCCCAAACCCTAAATCTCCGATACCCTAATGCCCAAAAGGTCGGCTATGTATTCGTAACTTCTCCTCGAGTATCCATGGGCAGCGCTGATAGCTTACCATGAGACAAACTGTTTGGTCGTTTGAAAAAAAAAAACGCGATGGGACCTAGGCAAAATTGAACTACAAGTAACTGTGTCAATGACAAACACGCACGTAACCAAATATTGCAAAAGGATACCCTGAATTTTGTTTCAAGGACTTTCTTCAGCAGCCCTAGTTATAAACACGAATTCATTGTAATAGCGACACGCAACCCTTATGACCTATGACCTTTCTTAGAAGTAATAAAAGTTAAACTTTAGAAGGAACAATGTGTCATGTCTGCTTATTTGGTTGCCTACCTACGGTCTCCCATTTCGACGATACATTTAGCGTACGGTGCAGATACCGGAGATACATTACTCAGAGCTGAAAATCGATACCTAAGTACACTGATATCGAAAATGGTCGAGTACCTACTCAAGTTTCTAATGGCGGTATTCATTTACATACAAATTGACGTTACATTTTTTCTTTTCTAAAAATAGCTTGATGTCTTCTTAGCTTTGATTTCTGAGATAAATTGGAAGGTATGATTTCGAATCCATGTTGCGGGAATTAGCTTGTTTATAGAGACTTACAAAATTGGGATTTTTCACTTTTGGCGCGACAATATGAACATAGGAAAGGAATAGAATATAATAAAAGATCAAAGTCAAAAAGAATCGAAGTCATTCTGCAATTTTTTTGCCAATTTTGCTACGGTATAATAAAAAAAAAAATTTACAAAATAAAAAAACCGCCTTCAAAAAAAGTCAAGCAATAAAAGTTACTACACTAAAAAGTAAAAAATAACAATTTTAATTACTGTAAAAAAACTTAATATATAGGTAAACTTATTTGACATTAATATTTTGCAAATATTCAAAATTTATTACTTATTTTTGGAGTCGGTGCCAGCATTTTAATGTTGAAACTTAATGTTAGTTTGCTTTTTAATATCCGGTGCCATTTTTCGTACATAATGCTTAAACATTTTCAATGTACTTAAAATGTTTTTGTAAGTATATATTTTTTATTTAAAAAAAATGTGCAAATCGGACATTTTTTGTAGAGAAGTCTAATCTGTATTTATGTCTTAATTAATATACCTATATTTGAGTATGCAAATAGGTATTAAGTAGTTTTATAATTAAGTAAGAGGTAGTTTTTCAAGGGATTGTTGCCCATTTGTATTTCCTTGCATGGGCTGGCACCGACTCCAAAATTAAGTAATAAATTTTGAATATTTGCAAAATATTAATGTCAAATAAGTTTACCTATATATTAAGTTTTTTTACAGTAATTAAAATTGTTATTTTTTACTTTTTAGTGTAGTAACTTTTATTGCTTGACTTTTTTTGAAGGCGGTTTTTTTATTTTGTAAATTTTTTTTTTATTTGTAGCCGTTTAGTGTTTTTTTTTATTATTATAATGTGTTATGGCAAAGAAGTCAATATCGTTCCTACATTTCTTTTGAAAAAGTTACCAATGTCATACTTATACGTAGAAATACATATCATAGTACATTGTTACTGTGTAATCGTTTTGATCTCGAGGAGAGATGATATGATGCATGAGATACTTATGACTTATAGTTAAAATAAAATAATAATCTTATCATAAATTCATATTAGTTCTCGCCAAATAACAAAAAACTAGATATTTTCATCAACAGACAGATAAAGTTCAAAGATACCAAATGCAATCTAATTTAGTATCTATGATTAAATACATTCGTAGGTACATAGAAAAAAGACCGATGCAATTATTGTTTTGTATCAATTGTAACCCATTAAATGAAGAATACTATTTTGTTATTACTAAGAACATTCATATATAGACAAGTTGGTAAAAATACAAAAGACCATCGCTATTGTAAATATACATTTATGACTCATTCAATGTATGAACCTTTTTTAAGTAAGTATTATCTACATATGTGCACACAAAAGAAACACAATTATTGTTTTGTACGACGCAATTATTGTTTTGTAACCCATTTAAAACGACTGTTTTGTTAAAAATGCCAATGAATTCTCTTAGCCTATTACCAGGAAAACGATAAGAACACAATGACGCATTTCACCACTAATGTGTAAACGCAGTCCACGTGGACTAATGCAAAATAGCCAATACTAGGCCAAACTCCGCCCCCAAAGGTGTGCGGTCCCGCTCTAGAACCTTTCGGCCCCATCGGCCATCTGTTCTACGAGCAATGTGCCGTGCCCACTGTCACTTAAGTTTGGCATTTCTTCGGGCTATGTCGGTGACGCTGGTTCTTCTGCGGATTTCTTCATTTCTGATTCGAACATGCACGGAAACTATGAGCATAGCCCTTTCCATTGCTCTTGACAGCTCTAATAAGCTTACACAATACTAGGCCCCATGCCAACCTTCCAGCTTCATCATCACATCAGTTCAATAGTACCTTACAGCCAAAGTGCATCTTATAACAATTCTAACAAGCCCAAACACGGCTAGGATATATTAATTATATATGCAGTTCCAGTGCCTACCTTCCAGCTCCATAATCATCATTAAATCAGTTCGATGATAACATTTCCAACATAATTATTTAAGATCATTGGTTTACAGTGCATTTTCATAGTTTCTGAACTACCTTGATTGTGATATCTATGCGAGTGTCAAGTTTCATCACCCATTTCTGATCTTCTTCACCAGTTCCACCTCATCAAATATTACTTTTTGACTGTAAATGCTTGAGTGCTCTATGAAAATATTAAAATTACTATATAGTTGCCTATAATATTTGAGGAGTTCCCTCGATTTCTCATGGATCCCATCATTAAAACTCGATTTTGAAAAGAATGGGACCAATCTGGAAGCATATCCTTTCAATCATAAAAAAAATTTTGCAAATCCGTCCATAAACGACGGAGTTCTGAGGTAACAAACATAAAAAAAAAAAATAAAAAAAAAAAAAAAAAAAATACAGTCGAATTGAGAACCTCCTCCTTTTTTTGAAGTCGGTTAAAAAAACTGACCATTTCACGCTACGAATACTCCCGAACCCGTATAATCTGATAATAAAAATGTTTGCCGAAATAGAAAGACGGAACGCTCCCGGTGGTATGTCGGATACGTAATCCCGTCTGATTTATACATATGAGTACATACAGAAAATATTTTGCACTTATATTTTATGAAAAAGGTAGAACAACAGCGGACACTATGAATAGAATAGTATGATTATTTAGTTAACTGATTGCAGAGGCCATAGACAATTCGAACAAATTGATATAAATATCATTGCATGAAGGGTTGTTGAGCAGATAGTATTTCTTTTATTGCCCATAATTTAATTTATTCCTTTAAACGAAGAAAAACAATAAAAAAAAAACAAAAAATAACAGAATGGAAATTAGGTACTGCATATACCACGTAACGTAAACTTGTACAGTTATCTGGCTTAGGGTTATTCTTATGTGCAAGAATGACAATGTACGCGAGAGCTACTTACATAATGAAATCGCAACATTTGAATAACACCGGGGAAGTTCTCAGCTCAACCCTACTATGGAAAACAGGTTAGCTGTATATGTAAGAACGTTCTAGAACAAATGTAATTTGGAATACTGAACAGCTTGGGCGACTTACAAATAAGATTATTTTACCACACGACTGATCCAAATCGAAATTTCTTCGTTTAACTTTCTCAACTTGATTGAGTTATTTAATCAAAGTTAAAACTTGGTAAATGTGTGTGACTTGCAAACCCTCATATTCACCTGTTTTCATTAAATGTTTTCTCGATGAATTTATAATTATTAGCAAAATCCTGTAGATAAAATCCAAATCGAAATGTGGAAAAAGTTGTACAACACAGATCTCAACATAGAATCAATAATTAAATAATGAACTGAGACATCGTACATTAGGCCCACTTTATGCAGGAACCTACTTTTGAAAGAAAAATTAATCGGGAAAGTAAATTGACCTTCACGGGCTTAATTGGTTCCGCTTCACCACTCCATCATGATCTATTTAATCTTCGTAAACAAAACCTTAATTGAAGCCAGTTTTACGATATGAGATTTCAAGTAATTATGTTAGTGTAGTCCCTTACTGCCAGCTTTTTCATTAAATTGGTACCTGTGTTCTATATCAGTATGTATACGACTGGACACGCCCAACGCGCTTCTGGAATTTTCCGTTCCCTCGCATCGCTGCGATATAATAGCAACCTAGATACAGGGGTTACTTTAGGATAGCTGAAGAAAATGCTACATCTTCGCCTAGTTATTTTACTTTTGAAGAACTTGTAGACAAGTCTTTGATAGGGGATTTCAGATAAATCCAAGGCATAAGTTGCATATTGGTGCGAAACTCAGACAGACCTGGCAGCTCGATAGTTTTATTCCGAGTTGTGCTCTGTGCTGTGGGATTTTGTATCTCTCAAGTCTCTAGGTATACCTTATGTGTTAAAAATAAAGAAACAGTGACTAGTAGTAATCTTTCTTAATGAAAAATGGGGCATTTTTTATATTTCTTAGTACCTTATACTATATCAGTCGTGAACTTATGTCCGAATCTTCCAAAACATTAGAACATACTTTGAAATCACCAATCATATCAAGCTATCTCTTCATTCTAATCAAATTAATTGATCTAGCAAGACATTTGTCAATTTCAGTTCGAATAAAAGTTGGCCTATTTCAAACCGCCTTAATGTTGTGTATATTTTTCGAATACGCTTCTTGTAAGGAGCGTAACATAATTTTACAAAATATCCATCGATATTTTTATTTTGGTCAAGGCCAAAGCGCCTGTGAGGGAAAAATTTACATTATCGTTTCATTCAGATTTGATTTGGGGTCAGCAATTTGAACTTCAAACGCTTCGTCGTATTAAATTCCCTCGTTGATTCTCTTTGTCATGACAACTGATATTCTTATGAAACTTTGCCACTATTCCTTAAGTGCATAATGTCGCGTGCCAGACGCTGAACATAGTCAATTTGCAGTAAATCACCTAAGAGGTCAGGAGTGACGTGAATCGCTACATGAGCGCTCTAGAATCTCCTAAGGTAGGTAATAACTACCGTATGTCTACCCGTAAGGGTTGCATGGTAACGGGTAAAAATACAATACGAGACTCTTCTACGCTGGCAGGTCGTTACTGCAAAACTACTAACTAGGTAGACAAGAATTACAGTTACCCTACACTGATGTTTTTATATTCATACTTGAATATATCTATCATTAATGGTCAAATATCAATAAATGAGATTGGCCTCTTTAAGGAATACGTAACTTACTCTATGCATTTGCCACTATCACGCCTAAGTTTTGGATAAAAAGCTCTACAACCAATAAACCTTTACACATAATTACTGTTACTTAGGATAATACCACGTTAAAAACAATCCTCGATAAATGAAATGCAATGATCGTAATTCCAGATTAACAAACTGTTATGTTTCACACACGTTTTCTTGGCGTTCTGCCATGATCCGCTTCGCTTCTATCCAGGAACGGAAGTGGCAGAGTGCTCATTAGTTGACGTATGACCAGTTCCTTAATCTCCTACATGAACATGGAGCAGTGAACTTATTTACTTAGCGACGAGCACCCCGCCCTATTGCTGGCTACAAAATGTATGTTATGTAACCACATTTTCCCACTGAAACAATTTGTTTTAAATTCCCATCTATTTTCAAAATAGAAATCTTCCAAACATCCCACAAACACAACTAAAAAAAAAAGAAAAAACTCCAGCAAAAATTATCTCTGTCCTAATTTAAATAAAGATAACGAGTGAAAAACAGAATTCCACCATGGCTGCTAATGATACTCATAAAAGTTGGAAGCATTTCAAACGTGGTTCAAACCCGTAAGGCTCAACTTTTGAAATGCGTAAACAGAACAAATTGGTAACAATTCGGCGCCAGTGCATCTAAGTTATGAAACTTGCAGCGCGACCTGCCCGGATCGATGGCGACCTCTTTAGCGACCAATGCACCAAGTTAACTGCCCGGGAAAACCGTAGCGTGTGCTTTGTTACATTACAGAAATAAGTTGCCTCGATTTAAATCGGGTCTTCTACAGATTGTCGATCTAGTTTTTAACTACTATTAACTGTCAGAGTCACGGAAAATGTTACCATTTCTCTTTGTAGTTCGAAATAGATGAAAGACGCGTTCAAATTAAACAGAGTGATAGAAATCAGATTAGGCACACTCTATCGAACTAAGTGATTTATGTTTTTCTATAAGCACCTTTGTTATTTTAGTTATTGGAGTGATTTAAACAGAGACAAACTCGATTATTTTGCTGCAAGCAAAGGTAAGCATACAATTACGTAACAGCAGCATTCCTATGTGCTTAGCGCTTATACGAAGTTAAATTAATGAACAATAAAATTGCTATAATGCGCTTAAAACAATGTCCTTAGTATATCTACAATGAGATAAAAGAATCAACACAAAAATATAAATGTTCTGGAAAGGCAAGCGAGCATCGCTATCGTCTGAATAAATACGATCATTTTTCCTCCAGTTCAGTTGTATGAAACAAAAACCTTTTGCGATATTTCTGAACACGACTTTTATCGGTTGTAATCCTATACAAAGTCAAGACGGGCAGATGAAGACTTCGCCATTTTGCAAAGTAAAGGAAAGATAAGAAAGAAAGAGCAAAAATAAAACCCGATGTTTTAGGATCAGTCTTTATTTTTTGTTGTGTCAGTGAAAGCATTTGTTCAGTTTTTGAGTTGACAATGTCTAGCTAAGCCTGCAAAATCAATAACCGATAGTTTTTTAAATGAGATTATTACATAAATTCTTTTAATCATTAACATTTTTCAGTAACGCATACATGTAACAGTTTATCCTTTTGACCTTCTAGAAATATTTGTAAGGCTCCATTTCTGTGGAAAATACGCTTACTTCCGCAAACGATATCTTAACGTTAACAATAGATTGTCGTTCCAGGTTACATGAGCTGTTCTTAGAAAACGTCTTATCTCTGATACCTTGCGAAAAAGGTGTTATGTTTGGTGCGAAAAATTGATGATCGTGAAGCCATTACTTAAAGGAATAAGCTCATGAGTCCTGGTGGACTTATCCTATGTTGCCATACTTAATTCCATGAGCCTTATTATAATATCGCGTAAATTAACATTAACAACACAAAGTTTTTTTAATTCTCTTTTTAATGTCAGAATGTCTTGCCTCTTTGTAAATGTTAGGACATCACGAACACCAGCACCTTTAAAATAAATATGATTTCAAGTCGATTCTTGTACGTAGTTACGGTCCTTGAAGATATCGAGCGAACCGTAAATGTTAGTTACTGATACCTTAACGCAGTAAAAAGAAAGTTGAAAATATTTGATAACCGAGTAACAAAATTTTAACGGGGCAAGTTGTGCGTAATTTTCTTATGTGCATCTGCTACTTAATAAATCTACACAATGATATTTGGCAGTAGACATAGTAAAGTAATATAGCTATACTCTCGCATTTTTTATTACGTTTTGTTTTTATAGTAGACAACAAAAGAACAGAGAAAAAAAATAATTCACAATACATGAGGTTCGTTCCCTGGCGTACGATAACTATCAGATTTCCTAGATTATACCATAACGAAGCACTAACTGGTCTGCGCCCCATTATGAGCCTATTTCCCTTAGTGCCTTCAGTAAATTTCGCAAAATATTCTTTGTCGACGAAGAACTTATCAGGCCAAGTTGCCGCACGCAACGTTTCAACCCCTTTACATACCAACATAACTACAAAATTTATAAGTTCCGATACATACGATAAGTCGCGAAGCTTGCGTAACCAATACAAGCTGTTACCGTGCCTTTGCTATCCTTGAAAAAACAATAAACGTATAGGTAAGCTAGGCCAAGACGTCTGTTGCTAACCGTCCTCCAGACGTCCAAATATTCAAATTACGAAAATATCCTATGACATTTTTAACAATTTAATCAGTACGACCTTCAGTATTAAAATGTTGGTCAGTCGAAGAAAATTCTCGGAGATATCACCCTAAAGTGGCGGTCATTATGCTACCCGTAACAATGTTCGACGGGCCTGGAACCGAGATAAATATTCACGCCTCGCTAGGGATATTCTGAAGTCAACATCGTTCCAGATAGTCCTCAGGCAATGTACGAAAAAAATAATAAGCAGTGAATATTTTGGCAAGTAACGCAATTTACTGAACAATGCTAAGCTTTCATCGTATTATTTTTTTTTTCAAGATCATATTGAATACACGTTATAAAACTAATACTGAACAACAATAAAATTGTAACTGGTATATTATTGTATCAACTTTACTTTTGTAGTTTTTAAATTGACTACATGACACAATTTCTAGATGGTACCCAGGTATATAAGGTATGATGGATAGAATGACAGTGTATTCTACACCAACAAATGATTTGATTTAATTAATGGCACAATCTGTCTGTTGTTTCGTTGAGCGAGCACTAACGAGGTGGCCGCCGCGAGGCGTAATTAAAACGCCTCAGAAGGCGCGCGACAATTCTCTGCTAATGTTTAGATACTCATGAATAATATCCTCATTAGAACAAGGAGTTACACAACGTCTGCGACTATCGCCACCCACGACAGTGCAAGAGTTATGAGGACACGCTCTCATTCCCGACATCCTGCGGGAAGTGCGGCTACTTGCGTCAGTATCGTACAGGACCTTAGCCTCACTCTGTAGTAGTTAACCTGTTGTAGACGATCTCTCAGACCGTTGCAAGTGTGATATATGGCCAGTCGTAAATAGTCAGCGAACTGATTCGCCATCAAACACTTGGGGCCTCGAGTACCAATAAGCGTAACGATCCGCTCATTCAGATCCGCAGTGTATGGAAATTCTCCAATCACGTGCAATTCACACTGCCTCCAAATAGGTTTACTTATAATGAATTTACCCTGGAGATCTTGTGAATTGAATCGAGTTATCTCTAAAAGGGTTTTTGACGTGCCCCATATTCGCAAGGCTGTTTTCTAATTTCACAGCCGACTGCCTATTACGGGCGCTAAAAGATACGAGTCAAGATTCATGTTATAAGTATGTGGGGCAAGAAAAGTTTTCGGAATCAGAAGAAACTTTTAGCTCGCTAATAGGAATGGAGTACAATAGATTACGTAAAGTTTGTGGATGTGGCCTCCAGCGTGAAAACATATTATATTCTCTACGTAAGTACCGAGCATGTGCAGAAAAATCTCTTGAATAAGCGTACGTCAGCTAATGATGTCGAAAATGAAACGCATGGACTATTGAATCATTCTCATTTATAAGCCATAATGCAAGTGGCACAATGTCGGACAGGCGTGGAAGGCCACCTATTCACATTACCCGGCAAACCCTACTGGGTTAGTGTCCATCAATTCATTCAGATGAGGAAGTAACCTTACTTTACAATTTGCAAATCTCGTAGTGGGTACTAATAGCTGAATGGATGATTTATCAGTCTTGCTCTAGCAATAAATTGCACAGACGGCACCCACACATGAGTAATTCAAAAGCCAATCTTAGTTAATTACGTTATTGAACACTTCATTGTATCGAATAACATCCTATATTAAATTGAACAAAATACGTTTACATGTTAGAAGCAGTGCAAAAATTTCGTCTGGATTATTCCAGCGCTATTAAAGACAGCGTACGTGGGTATCCAGTGGAGTATTTCGCCTACGGATGTGTTGGTAACCTTGGATGAAGATGAGCTCGTCTTGGAACGCGTGCTGTGTCCTTTGACACAAATGCGGATGCGCTCAATTGGCGAGGCGGCCGTTATCGAACCGCGTTAAACACCAAGCAAGGCTGCACTCCCTCAGTTTTGCCATGTTTCATCAAATCATTGTTACAATGGCACAGAAGAAAAATCTCAAATATAATTTCATAATTATGACGAAGAGAAAGTTTCAGACAGAAAAAGATAATCACCTCCAAAAGAAACCCAATCGAGGGTTAAGTTTGAGTTTGATAGACCAGTAGTTAAAAACAACAGTTAATGTCATCTGTAACATATTGTGTCCAGTAGATCTTTTTCAGGAAACAAAATGTGTTGTTATAAGCAGGAAATCAGAAGCTGCTGTCTAGATGCGTTTTTGGCCGTATTTTTAAACTAAATTCATCAAACTGAACTAAGCCAACAAATTAGCACACCTATTGTTCTTCTATTGTGTCTCTAATTGCCACAATTGAAAGGTTAAGAAGAGAAGTTTCTCATGAAAGAAAATGACATCTGACAGGAATTACAGGAGAAAGTAGAAAAAGACATATTTAAATAACTTGGAAACGAAAGAAGAACTGATTTTTTTTATGGTATAAGTCGGCAAACGAGCATACGGATTACCTGATGGTAAGCAATCGGCGCCGCCCATAGACACCCGCCAAACCAAAGGAGTTACGAGTGCGTTGCCGGCCTTTTGGGGATAGAGGTTGCGGATATAAGGATCAGGAAGGGAACTGTTGTTTATTTTTTCCTAAGCTGATTGCAAAAAGTTTCTTAAAAACATTTCTTCTTATCAGCTTTATTTCCAGAATTAAATAATAAAAATAGTTTCGAGCCAATTTTGGTGTTTAATTACATCAACTTTTTCCATGGGACCAATATTGAAATCTCAAGAGTAAATTTATTTCCCCACACGAATCGCTAACAAGCTGATAGCAAACAGCTGATTAATAATTTTGCATGGAAAAGTAAACATTTTGTTTTAGTTTCCATATTGGTCTTCAGATTAAGGTTGTTTTATTTGAGCACCGGAATCGGGTCCTCGATTATGACCCTCAGTCAAAATAACACCCTATATAATGTAATACCATTTCCTTGCTACCTTTGCTTGGCTTAAAATGAATGGTCATGCTTCTTTCTTGTTGTTAATGCATCATTCATAGAAAAGTTGGTACCGTAGTAGGTAAGGTTATTATGGCAATAACTAAAATATGTAGTGTCGAATTGCCAAGAGTTTAACCCAATTTATGAACCTTACATTTACATTATATAATGTAAGTGTAATAATTCAGTTCATAAATTGGGTAGTTTGTTATGTCAAAAATTTAAATTATTTTGAGTTTACAATGTGATCAATTATCATTCAAGTTAAATTATTTATTCAATCATTGATTTGATGATAAACTAATTTAGATGTTCATGTTTGCTCTTTCATGTAATGAAAGTGTTGAATTTAAGTAGTTGAAAATTACCAGATGCAATAAACAAGTAAGAGAGGTTAAATTATCAAATAATAAAATGTATACTTTAAAACGCACCCATTGTCTTTTTCTAAGATCCTATTTAAAATATCCCGTAAAGTAGCAACCAACTCAAATGACATTTATTGTTATTTTTTCCTTTATATGACTTTACAATTTCTGGAGAGCCACTATGTGCCGAATAAATTTGAATATGGAACATTATTTGAATGAACTTTGTGCCATACCATGGCCGTCGATAATAATTATAATATCATGAAATAAGCCTTTTGACTAACAGAAACATATTTAGATATACTGAAACATTACAAATATATTTTTTTGGTAACCCTAAACAAGTAATTTTTATTAAAAAAAAACATTATATCAACACCTCTTTGGTTCAATCCATTATACTTAAGGCAATATTGATGTTTTTTATTCGAGAGCCATTTTTTTATAAGATTTAGGTCAATCTATTGTCCTATAGGAAATGTGAAATCTAATAAACAAAAAAGTATAAATCGTTTAAATAACTATTAAAATTACGTCACAAAATCCGGTTAATTGTTAAGCCGGTATTTGTTTTACTTAAATCAGTAATAAATTAAAAGTTAATTGTTAGTAAAGTGACAAGTAAGTGCATTTTTGCACATAATTATGCAAGGTCGTATTTTTTATCAACCATTTTATTCATTAAATCCTACTTTTAATTCAAAATATCTATGAAAACATAGAAATACAAATGAATAGAAAATCCAACGGCTGGGGCGTGGCCTTCTTCACTAATTTGATGACTATAAAGCTAATATATCGTTATGAATTCTCATAAATAACATGCCCTACAGAGATCACATTTCGTAAAAGCGCTTATAACCCGTTATAGTAGACTAAATTCAATGAAATATATTAATACTTACGTCCAAAGACTCCTTTGACGCCATCTTTCACACACAAACAAATTAGTTTGACGTTTCTCTCAAAATCGATAACAAAATTCGTCCTTTAGTTCGGATACACACTCCACGTTTGTTTTTTACTAATGGTATCCCAACAAGATTACTTGTAATGAGCAGTTCATATTTTTATTGGAAAATCGGCAATTGGAAAAATATTTGGATAGTGTTATTAGTCGTGTAAAATCCCATTGAATTATACCAATGGGTATTCTCACAAATATTCATCAAATCATATTAATTAAAACAATTTTCTTACGTTTTATTTTCTAATCCCATTTTCTTTGACAAACAACAAATTGCTATGCGTGCCCCTAACTTTTACCTTGTCGACATTATGTAAGGCACTTTTAAAATATGTTATGTAGAGCCTTTTCTAAATTTGATGTTCCCATGACAAAAAAATAAGCCTTTTTTAAATCTAGGGCAAACGAGCATATGGTGGCGGTATGGCCTGCCTGGGCTGAGCAACGCCGTGTCCTCAGGGAAGTGATCGGCGGCGGCAACCTCTCGCGCCCGACCTTAATCGAGGCCATGGTTCATAGCAAGAGGAACTGGGAAGCTATCTCCTCCCGTTGCGAAGCAGGTATGCTCGCAAAGGAGGAGGCGGAGCGCGCGAGGGAACTATCCTCCTTGCGCCCCAGCCGCCGCAGAAGGCGACATTCCGGGCGTCGGGGATCGAGAAATGATCTCCGGCCACAGTAAGCGCGGGTCTACGGACGGCGAGTAAGGGTAGCTCGCCGCCCGACCACAACCAGACCCGAGCGTACGGCGCGTAGTGTTCCGCGCGCGCCTCAATGCTGATGTTCAGCCGGGGTTGCGGGGTAAGCGCAATGAGGCACCGCGACCTCGGCCCAGAGCAGGAGAAGGAACAGGGGGGTTTTTAGTCAGTAAGAGTCTGACACTCCCTCCCGCCCGACCCTGGGCAGGAGCAGTCATTTGATGATTTTCCCCTCACAAAAAAAAGGGCAAACGAGCAAAACTTATTACTATTGGTATCTGATAAGCGATCGCTGAGAGAGATAGAGAGAAAGCCTGAGAGCCGACCATTCAAAAAGACTTTTGACCTTTACAACTTGTACTTGATTACCAATTTTATATTTGCTGCAACTAATACTTTGCACTTGGCGCAGTAGTCGGTATAGTCGATGCGCCAACAAGCCACAACAGCATACTGTTGAATACAATAAAAAAGTAATAAATTTTAATACAAGATACTTATTTCATGACACAAAAAGCATTAACATTGCCTACGTATAATATAAAGCATTAAAATTTGGCCATACATTTATGAGAATCGTCACCTTAATTTATTGATTGAGGAACGCTCATATGGATTGAATTAAGAGTTGCAATGATGCTGCATTATTACAATTTTTCTTTCAAATAGTTTAATTTTTAGATTAATATCGGGAATGCTGCACTGCACGTGGTTAATTAATCGTTTTTTAAAACTTTTCCAGAATTTTAACGATTTGCATGCAGTTATCTGGGCTTTGTTTGATATTTTCGTATTTTTATATTTTATTATTTCATTTATTTTTTTCATACTTCTATGTTATACCCAATTCATCCAAAGGGGCGGGATATAAAATAATGACTCGAAGATTTCCTTCCAATATTTATTTATTAATCAGTTAAAAAATTAAATTACGTAAATAAAAATTTTCAACATAATTATAAGCCAACTCAATATTTTTATTTGGTAACATCATTTTCAGTTTTTCTTTTAACAATTATATTTTTTCCGTGTACTTTCATGTGTACTTTGAGATTGTGTTTTCCTGTAAATGCTTTATTACATTCTTCACACACATATGGCTTTTCACCTGAAATAAAAATAAATTGAGCTATTCTGTAGAGATAGAGAACTAATGAAGGTTTTACATAACGCGCTCGAGAGATGGCGCTAGCGATGCTTATGGTTATTATTAGTCCAATTAGATTAGGAATTATAATTTGACCAATAACTTGACAGTGGGCAATGAACCTGAAACTACATTAGCGCCTCCAGTGGTGCAAATATCCTCATTACAACAAAAGAGGTCAGTAGTGAGGTAAAGTCGGACTTTATTGTCCGATTTCTATTTAGTAAACGTGCTGTATCGTTAATTTTGCCTGTAGAATAGGGCAAAGGCAAAACTACAGTAAAATTAAATTAAATCTATTATCACTATTCATAGTTATTCACAACATTGAGCCCTAATACGTCCATTGCTGACATATTGAATGTTTTTTTTCCTATTCGTAATAAGATCGATGTATATGGAGCACTTTGTCAAATTGTAGTAATGGAATATTGGAATTAGGGTACCTGTATGTATCCGTCTGTGTTTAAGTAGCACAGTGGAAGAATAGAACTTAGCGGGGCAATATTCGCACTGCTTCGTGCGGTTACCGTCGTGCTTGTTCAAATGCGCAACGAGAGCAGAATGAGTCTTGTATTTAGCTGGACACCTATGACATTTGTACTTGCATTCGTCCGAATGACTCAACATGTGGCGGTTTAACTAAAACACAATATATCCAATATTAGATTTTATCAAGCAATTTTTTTAGAAATAAGTGTGCAATCAAACTTATGACTGCACAAGCCCTACATCGCGCTAATGATATTTATGCTACGATTAAGGCGAACAATAATTCTTATCTATGATTCAGGTACCTTCGAAATGAATTTGGTTAAAGTTTTGAGAAGACCCGAACTTATCATGGGATTACAATACATAAAAACATAGGTATGTCCCGACACAGGTCTACGTTACGCGAGTAGTGTGGCCTTCCTTTTACAATGCAGGTTTTTGCCCATCAAGTGGCGCCGATGTGAAACATCGTCTTTTCGGCCAATAGGAAACTAGCTATTTACAGACTGACTACTAGCTATTTAGCCTTACTGTCGGATATTTAGTTTTTGACAGCTGATCAGTCATAATTACTTTTTGCTAGATTAGCGCCATCTGGAGAGGAAGACGGTAGCCGCTCTGCTCTAGCCTTATTGCATACTAGCTACTGTCCCGCGGTATCACTCGCTGATCGGCTCCTACATATCGTAGCGTGATGTTTTATAACCTACATAGCCTTTCTCGATAAATGGACTAACAAACATAAAAATAATTCTTCAATTCGAACCAGTAGTTTTGGAGATTAGCGCGTTCAAACAAACAAACAAACTACAGGTTTATAATATTAGTATAGATTCTGCATTAAAATTTTTAAACGGTTTCTAATTTATTATTAGGTAAAGAAATACTTACACTATAATTTCTTTTGATCTGAACACCACATATGGGGCATAAGCTTTTTATATTGTGTTTACATGTATGTTTGTCGTATTCATTCTGATTAACAAAGATTTTCTTGCAATTGTTGCAGTTAACCTTCTGAGGATTGTGTTTCCTTTTTTTGTGATCCTGAAAATATTTTAATTAAATGAACAATCAAGGTATTTTGTCCGTAAGGGCGGGTCTGCGGACAGAGAGTAAGGGTAGCTCGCCGTTCGACTAGAACCAGACCCGAGCGTACGGCGCGTAGCGTTCCACGCGCGCCTCAAAGATCCAATAGACCACCACGGCAGTTTCGGCCCAGAGCACGAGAAGGAACGGTCGGAATTTGATGATTTTCCCCTGACATAAAAAGGGTATTTTTCCAACTATGCAGTAATTTGCATATGATAGTTATCGGTTACCTTTAAATCCTATTAAACATTGCTTTCTTACAGAAAATTTCGAATATTGAATACATTACTAAAATTCAGGATGTTGTAACCTTAATTTGTAATTCATTTTATTTTCTTTATAATGAAAACGTGGTGTTGCTACGTTAGTCGTTAAGTTTAAGTTAGCAGCAGTTAAACGGAGTACAGATTAAAAACTTACTAATATTCCACTGCCTTGTTTACAGGAGAAATCGCACATATCACAGGTAAACGACTTGGTTAATCCGTGGGACCTTATATGCGATCTTAAAGCTTGCTTCTTTTGAAAGCTGGAAGTAGAAATATTGTGTTAGTTACTGACGTTTTAGACAAAGTTTTTTTTGGGCACTTAGTCCGAATTGACACATTTAAATTTTACTTTCATATGGGAGAGAAATAAAACAAGAGATTCTGGACAGTCATAACGGACCCGATTTTAAAACAAACTAGTTTTGTCTAGTTTTAGCTAGTTCAAGCAGAAGATGGAGCAACTAGCATGAAGGAAACTAGAGTAACTGACTGAAGCGATTGAAGTATGGTTACAGTCAGTATTGTTTCTGGAGTTGTTGATAAGTTGTGGACATTTGATCATCATCATCATCATCGATATACCGTGACTTGACAATTGCCTTTGGGGGTTTTTGTGGATTAGGGATTGGGAAGAAGGATTGGGCCTCCTTCGCGAAATAAACCGTGTTTCACGCCGAGTTCTGTGAGGCGGTGGTATTACTCCGGTCGAGCCGACCCATTCGTTCCGCAGCATGACTCTCTCATACATTATTATTATTATATCCAAGACCTACCCAGTATGTCTAAGAAAAACCTGAAATATAGTACTCACCATTTGGAACATACGTCGCAAATATAATTTGCATCGGAATTAGAATGTACCACAGACAAGTGATAACAAAGCCTTTTTGGTGATGAAAATAATATATTACATTTGTCACAAGACAGACGTTTATCCTGAAAATAAACATTTAAAGAATGATTTAACTTTATTCAATCGCACTTATTGACGTAGTAGGTACCTGAGCAACAGGGTTTACAATATCGAACTATACTACTATCCTACCAATCCTACTATCCACCTATACCTACTATCTTACTAATATTATAAAAGTGAACGTTTGTGAGAAAATATAGATGTATGTTTGTTATTCTTTCACGCAAAAAGGGCTTTACCGTTTTGGTTGAAATTAGGCATATAGATTGATATTAGATAATCCAGGGTGGATTAACACATCTGAATGAGAACTTTATTTGCATTACCAATAATGCACTAATACTGGATATCCTATATATACTATTTTTATATCTTTATGTGGCAATAAGTTCAAAGTATTTGATGGTAAAAGTTCAATGTTCGTAGCTCCAACACACAATCCAAAGGCATTGCAAGTGTATTGTGACAATGTAAAATGATGTTTTAAGGGGGTTACTGTCTTTTTGCTCACCAGGTAGCGCCGGTGCAGCCCTTTTGTATTTTCGTCCAATAGGGAACTAGCTAGTGTCACGCTATTGGAAGTTAAATTTTCGACAGCTGTTTGGAATTGGAGTATCTGAACTTTTACAAGATTAGTGCCATCTAGTAACAGAAAATGGCAATCTTCGTTACGCCATCGCCATGCTAAGAGTATTTATCATTTATGAACTTTTACTTACATCTTCCTCAATGTGAATATTTCTATAGTGAAATTCCAAATATATATTGGATTTGAATGTTTTATTGCAAATGTGACATTTAAATTGCGAAACCGGCACGTGGTTTAGTCTATGGGCGTAGAGTTGTGACAGACTATTCACTTTAACTTTGCAAAGATCACATTGTCTTTCATTATTATGACTATCTACATGCTGGTTCATTTCACTTATACTGTAAAATTCTTTGGGACAAATACCTGAAAAATAAGAAAAAAATGCATATTATGCAAATATTGTAAAATAATTTTGTTTTCAGATAGTCTGGTCGTAATTACCACAGTACCACTGGTTAGGTTCCACTTGGGTTTCTCGTTTTTTCATATATTTCTTTTTTGTTTTCATATCTGAAAATATGGAAGTGCTATTAATCTAGGAAGCCACTTGTCTGTTACTTGCTGTACAAATATTATATAAGAAAGATCAAAATACTTAGTGCTTGACTAACACCCGGTTTCTGACAGGCTTGTCAATGCTAAAATTAACTAATCTCCTGTTAAATCTCTTGTCAAGTCATCTGATTGGTTGTTGATAATCCAGTCACCCACACACACAAGAGATTAAATTGATTTTAACATTGATCGGCCTTTCGGAAACCGAGTGTTAATATTTTGATCTTTAAATTACCACCATTTGTGATAAAATGTGGAAATGGCTAACTACCAGTCACCCATTAAAATATGATATCAATATATTTACTTACGGTATAAATTCGCCACATTTTCGCTTACGAGTTTACAGTTTTTCTTAAGAACATTGCTAGAACTTTTATCTAGAGAATTGTTAATCTCTAAATTATCATCAAAATTTGAATCTGTAACATCATAATCGTCTAATTTGTCATCAAAATCATCAACTTCTTCCTTTATTTCATCTTTCATAACAAATACTATATTGTCATATTCTTTGACTAAAGCCTTCTCATCAGTTTCAGTTTGTATTTCTTTATCAATTTCAATTTCTGGTTTCGCCGTTTCTTCTTCTGTTTTGACTTTCTGTAAAAAGTGAGAATGTAGCTTATAGCTTATGTCTGATTAAGAATTTTAACATGTACTAAGCACACTAATTGAGACTAGAGTTGTGCTCAACAGGGCAGGTTGGAGATCACTGAGGAAGGCCTATGTCAGAGAACAAGTTGGAGGGGAACAACTGGTTGTTGATGATGATGATGATGATGATGATGGTGATGATGATATCCAGCAATAAAGGCTTATTTTAGTTTTTTATGCATACTATATCTGTCTTTTATTTTTCTGTTGCAGAAATGCTGGGAGAGCTGCAAAATTTTATTTCTATAAACATCTACAATAATTATTATGTTTTTGTAAACTGTAAATAAATAAATGATATTATAATTTCATTTATATCGTGATTCCTAGCCACACCATAGATTTTTTGTTCTAAATTTTGGTTAAGTTTTGTCTTTATTAGTATCAATTTGGAGATTTAGGTTGGAGGGGGGAGCATAGGGCCTCTGGTAACCTTACTCACATGGCAAACAGAACCCAAGCAGTGTTTCCAACAACCCAAACATTGCTTCAGTATGTTAGGCCAGCTCTGCCACTAGTGAGTGAAGTTATTGGAGACCCAATACTAGTCTTATCCCCTATTCAAACTCCAAAAAACTGTAAAAGCACTATATCTACAAAATTACTGGTATCCATGGGCAGTGCAGATTGCTTACCATCAGCGGCTTTATCTGGTTGTTAGCTAACCTGTACCTTAAAAAACAAAGTTTTTTTTTTACTTACATCAACCATCTCTTCCAATATAGTTTCTGCCTTAATACACTTCTCCCTAAATACTATGAAATATTTCACATTTTCCATACACGTTATGCAGGAATATTGTGGTTTTCCATCTGATAGGGTAATCTGAAAAAAGTAATCATGATGGGGTTATGACACAGGTAGAAATAAATTATTTTTTAATAATTACAATATTTTCATAGAATAAATTATTTTTAAGCTTAATTATTGAGTTTTTTCTAGAAATTGAAGAGATCAAGTTTATATCTGACATATAAAGATTATGATGTCACATATAGTATACTTTTAATAAGGTATAATATTGCTGCTTATCCAGATTTGAGGGAAGGAGAATGCAAAATGGCTTGGCTTCTTTGGGTGTCAGATGTGACCTCAAAGTATTGGATTTTCTTAATTGTCATCATCACTATTACACATATATAGAATGAGTTTAGTAGATAAGTTATAAAAGAGGGTAGCTGAATTAAAATCTTATCTTCCAATGTTTACAAACAAATAAAAGAAAAACATAGAAAGCATTACTTATGTAACTCGACAACCACACTGAAGAAACATGGGAATGAGGGTAAGTATAAAACAACATTGTTTGGTGTTATTTTGCAGAAAGAAGCATAAAGTTTTAGAGAATTTAGAGTTGTATTTGAGGCATGCACCTGATAGCAGATATTTGTACTTATATGTATATTTTAAAATTAATAATGATTATGAAATTAAATACTATAGAACAAAACTCACGTTAAGATTTGTTAGCAAATTATAGTTTATGACGAAGGACTCATCAACAGGAAACATTATATTTTGAGTTGACAAGCATACTCTACACATTTTCTCGTACATTTTAACCTGTAAAATAATTTGTAGTTGTTAGTATTGTTGGTTTGAAAGTTATTTAGAGAATTAACCATTGATACAATCTAATTATTTACTTGAAACCTAAAGTCAGCTGCACAATCGGTTTATGAAAACATTGTTGTTTATATGACTCTGACGTGTCGTGACACTGTATTGACAGTTCGGCAGATGACTAAGTCTTTTGTGGACCACAAAGATTGATTCGGCTGAACAGTCTGTATCCTTGAGTTGAGAATGTTTACTCTGAAGAAGCAGATGACCTAACTATTGTGGCTGAACTATTCCTAACTGGATTCGCTATATTGTTTCACACAGCTCAGCAATGAACTCATACTTACTAAACAATTGTACGAAGATATAAATCCATAAGCTCGTCAACTCTATGGATATGGATGAAATGAAACGTCACCATAAAACGTCAATGTCAAACAAATGCATAACAAATTAATAAATAGCAGTAGGACCAGCAGATTCTATCCTTTACATCCTAATGTATAATATTTTTGAGCGAATAATGAAATGTGTTAGTGTACTGAAATAATAACAGCAGCGTAATTAAAGCCGTGATATCAAGGTAGTTAAAATTATGGAGTTACTTAAAATGTAGGAAAATATAAGCATAGTTCACCGGCTTTTTTGAAGCCATTGAATTACGTAGACGCCTTTTCAGTATATGTGTATGTACATAGTGTTAATGTTTCAGTTTTATGTTCTTCTTATAGTATTTTATTATACACGTAAAGCTGTTTTTTTTTCGATATACACTTGATTTGTGCTTGTTATTGAACCAATTTAATACAGTTCTTGGTCTCCAAAATGTTCAAACGCGCTAAGAACCTTTTCTTTTTTCTCTTAGATTTCAGAATGAGGATTAGGAGATTGTCAGCTGTGTTTTGGACAACATGCATAATTGCATTCGTGTTTATTTTGTATGTGGTGACTGATTTGAGTTTCAAACTGCCTAGCACTAAGCCAGCTGTGCAAGATTTGGATGTAAGTACAACAAATAATATTAATTTTATTTTCTTACTATAAACATTTAGTTTCGAATGTAAGTGACGAACAATGGCTTATTGTACTTTATGCAGACTAAACATTACTACAACTTATCACCAATGACTTTCATAATTGGTAAATAATATCTAGTTACATGGGTAACATTAGATTTTTGTTACATTTACGATCAGTTTTCCTATATTGAGCAGCTACCTTCACCATATACATGGATCCTTATAATTTCCAACACATTAATGATCACCATCAATAGTTATCAAACTTTTATGTATGATCAAATAAAAATTAAATTGATCCTTTATATACTCAACTTCTTAACTTAGTTTCAAGATTAATGTGGCAGGAAAATATAACAAAATAGATTGTTATTATCATGTTTGCAATGTGCAAGTACAGAGAGAAAGTCATGATATAAAAATAACGTTACACATGTTCCTAAATAAATGTAATTGAAAGTAAATTATAATATGCCTAGTGCATAAATACCATCGTATTTATGCACTAGGCATAATAATAGGCATTATAATTTACTGTGATGTGATGATGTGTGTGATGTTACATCTAACTTCTAACAATAAACTCACTTGAAATGTTGTTTAACATTAATTTACTTAATATCATCTAAGAATGTAATTTCGGTTAAATTCTATCAATATTAATTCATACAAAAACTTACAGACAAAATGGTCTGCCTTTGAAAATAAGCTGCGGCACATCGAGAATGAATTGTACCAGCACCATGCTGTTGTTGGTGAAATTAAATCTGCTGTTGATCAAATAGTGGAGTCTCAAGAGTACCATCCACCTCAAAAAAGGCCAAAGGAGGTTGTTATCAAAGAACCTCCAAGGGAAAGCAAGGAGGTTAAAGAATATAAAGCAGTTGGTGATGAGCCACCAAAGATGAGGATTCCATTCAACATTTCTGCTTGCCCAGCAACAAAAAGAAGTTCAGCTAAAGTTGATATACAGGTATTGTATTTCTTTCACTCTCTTCTTTCAAATTTCCCTCAAAGTCACAGTCAAACTCAAATAACAATTAGACTATTAAAGTCACTTTTGAATGTCAAACAAAATTTATTATAAAATGTTAAAAAGTCTCAATCTGTTTGTCTGTCCTGTAGTGAATGAAGGTATTAGATTGTTCCAGTGTTGATTCCTATGGACAAGAATGACTAAGAAACTACTACCTACTACCTACTTATTACTTTCTTCTACTGTGAAACAGTCACAGTTAAATTCTTTCTAAGCTTAAATAATGTTTTGTCAATTATCTTATGCACATACCTAAGTACATTCATCAAAATTATCCATAAATCCACTAATAATGGAAACTTAACCCCAAAGTGGGGAAAAGGACTAAGTAAAACAAATTAACATAGACATTTTGATAGTATGAATAAGGTTTTTTTTTACACTAACATAATGAACTCATTGTGTAAGATTAGCTCACACTTTTACTAGCTGTTATAAACATAGTGACATAATAAGCACAATAGACTGTTTAGGATTAAGTTTGAAAACAAACAAATGTTGTTAACAAGATAACTGATTACACAGATTAGGTATACACAAAATCCAACTATGAGCTAATTTCAAATTAAGACTGCTTGCTGTCTTTTTTCTTTCCTTTATTAATTCAAAAAGAGTTCTTAATGTAGTCATGGTTTTTGTTACAAGAAGGCTGGACTGACATAGTTTCCTAGGCCATAAATAAATTATTTGGACTTTTCAATACAATATACAATACAATAATCTATACTAATATTATAAAGAGGTAAAATTATCTTTGAATCCACTGGTGGGATTTCCTAAATCTTTTCACTGATAGATAGCTACAATGTTCCTGAGTGTTATCCAAACTAATCCAAACTTAATTTTATAAATGTGAAAGTAACTCTGTCTGTCTGTCTTTTCTTCACACCTAATGTATTGAACCGATTTCCGTGATATTTGGTACAGACATAGTTTGGATTTCCAGAAAGGACATAGGGTAGTGTTAATACCAAACATCAGCTGGAAGTCGCTATTCCACGCGAACGAAATCGCGGGCAAAAGTAGGCTATAAATTATACTTGACATAGTTTAGGTTTTTAAAATATCTGGATAAATTACTTCCACACGCATGCGAAGAGGCGGCAGCTAGTTTTTGAAAATAAGTAGGTATGCTGTTTGTCGTATAACATGATGCCATAATTTATGTTGCGATCTCACACAAAATTCATAGAAAAGTCTTTATTGACATGTCAATAAAAGTATTGAATTTCACTAGTTAGAAACAAGCGTTTTTTTTAAAATATGCTACCTCAATTTACTTAATAATGAAAATATCTAACTGCCTACTTACTATTTTAAAGATAAACCAATACACCAACAAATTATTACATACAGCTATCAATGTTCTGTGTAGATAATCAGAGTTATAATCTACAATTTTATCTAATCTCATTCAAGTGGTCTTTCCATAATATTTTTTATTAATTGGAACATTTGTTGTTACCCACAACTGGTAACTGTAGCCTGTCTTTTGTTATCTTTGAATTCATTTGAATATAGTAATGACTAGTAGTTGTTATTTTTCCACAAGCATAAGTTGGAAAGATGGAATAAAGGGTTCACATCTGAATTCCTATATATCCACACCCACATTGTCTAATTCCTCAAAATATCTATTTTTTCCATCAATAAACAGCGAGAGTCTCCCATCATTAGTGTCGTTAGTATCTATGGGCGATGCCGAAATCTAACCATAAGGTAACCAGTTTACCGCCTTATGTCATGAAAAAGTATCGCCATATTTTCTCTTTCGCCAATTTCTTTTGTGTTTATCATTTATAAAACTTTGTATGTTTTTAGAACGAATAGAAAATAAAAAAAACGCGGTGAGATTAGCTCTGTTCGTAGCACTCCAATGTATAGTGTAAATGAAATACATTCTCACATGTACACCTTTAAAAACAAAGTCTGTATTTCTCCTTCATGTATTAACACTGGTGCCCAGATGCTCGTCATACCCAGATGCCCTACACAGCCATGATTCAATATTTGGCCTCGTCCAGCGATAGTCGTAGCTATTCACCATATTCTCAAATCATTTAGGTGGAGGGGGTGTTCAGAAGATGGATGGTACGGTTTAAGAGGATCGTTACGCAGTGCTAAAGAGGAACGCGAATGGACTAATTGTTATTTATATTCTTACACCGTTGGATCTCTACATAAAAATAATTGTTCAATTAGAAATAGTAGTTCCCGAGTTTAGCATGGTAAAACAAACATAAAAAAAAAACAACTAGGTAATATATCAATACAGGATGTTACCATTTTGTTTCATAGATGCTGTCAATGTATGATCGAATCCTGTTCGATGATTTGGATGGTGGCGTATGGAAGCAAGGCTGGGAAATAGATTATGAAGAAAATCAATGGAATCAAAAGAATAAGTTAAAAGTATTTATAGTTCCACACTCACACAATGATCCAGGTGAGTTTTACTACTAAGCTAATTATGTTTATGCATGAACTAAGGATCGCAGCATTCACCTGTGACGAAATTGGTTTTTTTGTGAGGGGAAATTAATCCAATGACTTCGCTCGCCCAGTGTGAGGCAAGAGAGAGTGTCAGACTCTTAATGTCTAAAAACCCTTCCGTTTCTTCTCCTGCCCTGGGTCGAAACCGCGGTGCCTTATTAACTTACTGAGTACTTGGCTGGAATTGGACGAAATACGAAAAAAACAGAAACTACTCTTTACTACTCTTTACTCAAATTCGGAATCTTGAATCTTGAGCTTTTAGGCCTGTAGGCCAGCCTGTAAAAATAAACGAAAATTTGAAATTTAATTTTTCCTTCACCCATTACACATGGTTTCGTCGATTATGTATCCACATTAATTTTTCATCTGTAGGTAATACCTATGTAATAATACAGCTGTTACTCTACGTCCGAAATGTTCGGAATATAAAACAGTTAAACTATTAGTCATTGATAGTGACCTTGTCACCAGTTATCAAACGTTATCACCGACACAGGTGGAAAATAAATAGAATTAGGTGCCAATACACGCGGTATTTGAAGTTTTATAAATAAAACACTCTGAGTACCTAATTAGTACCTTAAACTTTTTGTACATGCATACCTAAATATGTATGTATCCGTTTTCCAGTTTTCATTCAGTTAAAGTCTAGTCTGATTTGAATCCGGCTATATGGAACACCAAGGTCGATAAACTTTAATAAAAAAAAACTTTATTAGTAAAGTTGATGTTTTTTCAAAGTTTTAATTTGTCATGGTTTACAAACATAATGTCACATACTAATGTCATTTGTAGATTATACAAACATTTTTTGCCGTTAATTTAGTTAAGGACTTCTTGCTGATCAGTCTTGTTTATGGTCACAAGAATGTCTGCAATGTTGAGTATGAAATTTGCCTACAACCGAAAAATTCAATCAAAAAATTTAAAGTAGTTCTCAAAATCGAGTTTAAGAAGTTAATCAATTACCTATGTATATACGCATTTATTAATTCGGTTCTGGCTGTTACCAATCGGTTAGTTAGCCGTAGCACAAATATTGCGATATACTGCTTCAATTCCGTAAAGCCTTGTTTAAAATCGCAAAATATATCAAACTTCTAATTAAAATCATATAATACGTTTTCAAAGAAGATAAATTATTATTATTTTATTACACACCAGCGTTTCCCATTCATACGCGCGTCATTTTGCGACCCGGTCACGGGCCATCAAAATTGAATAGAAGACAGGACCGCAAAATGGTCTTCTTGTAAAAAAATGGTTCCCTATTATTCCTATCAATCGAGTCATCTCACTATTAAGAAGTATGTATGCAAGTATTAGTAGCTTCTTTACTATGTGTAGACAGTTATAATCCGAATACATTTTAAAAATAGAATCAGTTCGGGTGTAAGTATTAGGTAATATAATATTTGTATAGCTGATCACGAAGAGACAGTGTGAAAATTATAGGGCCACGGTAGAACAATGATTGGGAAATACAATAGTTTATTATTGAAGATACATACATTACATTTGTACCAAATAAAAACAATTATAGCATCTATTTTCACAATGGTCGGCCTTATCGCAAGCGGCGATCTCGTCCAGGCAACCTTTAGATAGATTATAAGTGTAATGGAGGAAGGGATATTAGATAAATACCAAGTAAGAGGCTGACACGCCCACTGGCCTCACCGGAGGATTTCAATCGATGATATCCACTCCTCGAAAGAGCCAAACGTTAACTTTTCTGTTCACTTATTCGACTAGCCTTTGTTCCATTTGTCTATGGGGCAGGGGAGAAAGCGTAACGTGTTTACTCATAAACAATCACTGTCGCCTTTCTAATATTATTGTCTACACAATGTTGTAATCTAAAATGAGTTCAATCGATTCAAAGTTGACATTTTAAAAACAAAACGAAATGTTGACATTTTATATGTGGGAGAGCCATCCTTCGGCATGTGGCCATGGCGAGTGACACACAAAAAATTGGCTAGAAACAACCACAGCGTTGTTTTGCCGTGTTGGTCGGGGTTACCGGAGGCCCAATCTCTCCCCTCCCCCCATCCTTTTCGAATCCATAAATACGCTAAACCTTTATCCCCAAAAGGTCGGTAACGCACTCGTAACTCCTTTGGTGTTGCTTACCATCAGGTAATCCATCTGCTCGTCCGCCGTCATACCTATCTCATTAAAAACACATCGAACTATAAGAAACAATCTAAAATCTACAACAGACTATCGATTACTTCGCTTCACTTTAGAAAGTACTATACCTAGGTCTTATTTACCGCCTGTGAATAAATTGCTCCGTTACTAAAAAGTGTGTCAGTTGTGACGGTGCTGTTGACGGCGCCAGCCATCCAGTATTAGAATACTATTAGCACACTTATGTACATATAAATAGGATATATTATAGCTTTGATTTACGACTGTTATGAAGCTAAAAATTATGGAATAATTTACTTCGTTACGTTAAAACTTTTTTCACACTAGTGTTTTCTTTTGAGTCATGAGTCAGTGATTTGTTTACAAAAACATAATTTCGAATGCACATCACACCCAGACTTGGGACAGCCGGGGTTGCGGGGTAAGCGCAATGAGGCACCGCGACCTCGGTCCTGAGCAGGAGAAGGAACAGGGGGGTTTTTAGACAGTAAGAGTCTGAAACTCCCTCCCGTCCGGCCCTGGGCGGGAGAAGTCATTTGATGATTTTCCCCTCACAAAAGAAAACCCAGACTTGGGACAACAATAATAATTAGTGGATAACAGAAAGTATTGTTCCGTGTGACCGAACGCACGGCTACTGAGACAACCAATAAATAATTCTTCTTTTTTTGTTAATCTAGATTTCCTTCCTTATAGCTTGATTCGATGTGAAATTGTTTTTTTGGCTTCCACGCCAGTTGACGACTCTTATATTTGCCGAAAATTTGGCTGATGACTCAATTTAAAATGGGTGAACATTGTGATTCATATCTACATTGAGAATATTGAATAGGAACGAGAAGTCATGTAGAAAAAGTATATAAGGTCACTTAATACTTTTCCGCGAAACAATAATGTTAAAAGGACGAAGTAACTAAGATATATAATAATATCATCCGATACATTTATTTAACATCTATACTAATATTATAAAGAGTTTGTATGTGGAGGTAATCTTTGGAACCGCTGACCGCTCTGGTTGCCAAAATTGTTTCACTGATAGGTAGCTACAATGTTCCTGAGTGCTATAGGCTATAAAACATCACACTACGCTCAAATGGAGCCACAAATAAAAATACACTATACGATGAAAAGTGAACTTTATGAACTTCTGCAAAAGGTTAAAACTTTTTTTTTCTTTATTACAAATTGGTTGAATTATTATTTACGATATTATTAAATTGGTTGCGATAATATAAGGACGTTGGTTATCAAGCCCACTTGTAACGAGCTTCAGATAATATTTTATAATCACCATGTACATATAATACATATCTACACATTCGCAATGAATAATATGTTATTTTTGTATACCTATCTGTTTGTGTATACATATATCCATTATTATAATTTGCTTATCAATTGAAATAAAACCTTTGCTCGGTAACTAAAGGTATATTTTGTAATAGGTACCATATCTATATCCTTGTTTCAATCCGGAACGCGGAATAGGAATGTTTTTGTTTTTTTTATGCCTACAATCAATGATATTATAGGTAAGTAAAATGGTGTAGATAGGTTACATTAGCAACATTCGATTTTCAAAAACGGCACACTGATGCACATACCTAATAATATGAACAATTCGTATGATAAGACGTCAAAATGGGAAGGCATGATTCAATAATCGCGAATGAAAAAGAGACAAATATGAAAAATTGTGGCTAGTTAGCCACGTTTTAATGTATCACTTGCTGAGAGCTTATGACCTATCTTCACCTTTTTACTTATAATATCATTGCCTACAATTATATTTACGTTCATTTTTTCTGTAATAATCTGTAGTAATCTTCTGATTTTACGTTGTGTTTTTTTATGTGATTATAGGTCGGCAAACGCGCTGACTATCTGGATTGATGGTAAGCAATCAGCGCCACCCATGGACACCCGAAACACCAAAGGAGTTACGAGTGCCTTGCCGGCCTTTTAGGGACAAAGGTTTCGGATATTTAAGGATTGAGGGAGGGTAGAGATTGGGCCTCCGGTAACCTCACTCACATGGTGAAACACAACACCGTAGTTGTTTCACGCCAGTTTTTCGTAAAGCCGTGGTATCACTCCGGTCGAGCCGACCCATTCGTGTTGAAGTTTGGCTCTTCGATACATGAAGCGTGATGTGCTTCATGACAGTCCATTCATGTCTCAGAGACGCGCTAGACTTTAGTATTTCGGTGTTTTCGTGGTTGTATCTATTGTAGACTGTGGCTTTTAGGAGTTGCAGCGGTTATAGGGGGTTGTGGTGGGCTTGCCCCATATAAAATTTTTATTATTAAAAAGCCCGCCAATTAACATAATAAATCTATTTCATAATATTTTTAAAGATAAATCTAACGAAATTTTATTAATGGTCTCACGTTTGCCAATTTTAATCTCAAGTAGGTACTCACCAGGTTGACATTTTAGAAATTTTATTAAAATACCTAATCGGCTACAATAATGGTAAAAAAATGTTCCCTAACATATACATTTTCTGAAATCATTTAACCTGAAGAAAACAACATTTGAAAAAGGAATACTATTCAATGATATAATAATATGTGTAAGAGTTCATCTGAAATGCTTACGTCAAACAAAACCAGTAATATAGGATAGTTAAAATATTCCGACCTTTTCATGTCCACTTCAGAGAAAATAAATACGATATCACTGTTCATTGCAGGTTGGATAAAGACGTTTGAGAATTACTACAAGGCGCAAACTCGCGCGATATTCACCAATATGGTGGAGAAATTGTCAGAAGGCATTGGAAGGAAGTTTATATGGGCTGAGATCAGCTTCTTGGCTTTATGGTGGAGCAGTGACGCCACAGATAAAGATAAGGCTATATTTACAAAGTAAGTAATCTGTTTATCATATTTTAATGTTGTTTAAAGTATAGGTATAGAACGCCATTCATGATTGTTGACGTAAAAAAGATTCGATTCATAACTTAAAAAAAATCTCATACTTTAAACGAAATATTGTGAGCAAAATTTTTTCGTTGTCTTTGGACTTGGTTGGTTTGCCGTCCTATTAACAGTTTTACAAGTGAGTATAGAATTCTAGATTTGTAAGTCAATTTTGTAATAAAATAATGCAAATCAATGAGATACGTATTATTAAGCAATACATATATTTTTTGTATCTTGAATGCCGCCCTTATGAATAAAAAGCACGGTCGGGCTTTTTGTTTATCGTTTCTTGATTTTGGCGTCCCACCGTGATGTGAAGTGCGATGGCACCGCCCGCTTACATTACTCACATTTCTAAAATTCTAAATTCCAAAGTTAATTTCAATAATGCACACACGAACTTGCGCTGAAGTGCCATGACTGATATCTTAGTCACTAAAGTAAAGCAACGCGACTAGAAAACCATACACTTCGCTTAGATCTAGATTTTTATTGGAGTTAGATCATCACAACAACTCTTGGATGTTTCAAAGGCAAACAGTCTAATTTCGCAGTTATCATAATCGACTTTTTACAGCATTTGAGGCTCGTGTATTGTTTTTTTAAAATTCGAATAAATGTTATAATTACTAAGAAATGTATGGATTTAAGTATGAAGGTCAGTTTTCTTAATGAAAGCTCTAAGCACACATGTTTGTAAAATATTGTCTAAAATATGTCAACTTAATTTCAGTCTCCTAAAATCAGGCAAGATAGAAATAGTGACAGGTGGATGGGTGATGAACGATGAGGCTAACTCCCACTGGCTATCAATCATAAAACAGCTGACTACAGGCCACCAATGGCTAATAGACCATTTGAACTACATACCGAAGAACGCATGGTCTATAGACCCATTCGGATACTCTAGTTCTCAACCTTATTTACTGAAATTAGCTGGAATGGAGAACTCAGTTATACAGAGAGTGCATTACAGAGTGAAGAAGGAATTGGCTTCTAATAAACAGTTGGAGTTCCATTGGAGACAGCTTTGGGGTAAGTCTGTTGTTTTTATTAGAGATATCTGCTATAGAAATTCGATGATGGCCAATTTACTTAAAAATTCAACTACGTAAGAGATATTATAATACGCACAAATATAAGAGTACTCTCCATACTTTAGACTGCACGGTTGGTGCGGTGGTTGGGCAACTGTTTGCCGTGCAACGTGTCGCGGGTTCGATTCCCGCACGGAACAACTCTTTGTGTGACCCACAATTTGTCGTTTCGGGTCTGGGTGTGATGTGTACGTGAAATTGTATGTTTGTAACCGCACCCACGACACAGGAGAAAATAATATTGTGGGGCAATTTATAAATAAAAAAAAAAAATAGTTAAAGAGCAGATTTCTATTCAAGATTAAATTTCAAAATTTTGGATACTTCTGACTTGATACTTTGTACGGTAGGTACGCAAAAATACTCTTAACTTTTATAATATGATTCCTGTCTTACTAGTAAAAGACTGGGTGCTGAGATAACGCTTTAGTTACTTTTTGCGTGCCTTGTGGAGAATTTCTAGATACTACTAGCAGTCGCTCGCGGCTCCGCCCACGTCGATGTAGATTATACAGAATTCTAAGCTTTTAAAAAAATCTCTACTTCGTACAAACATTCTCTGGACTTCCACGAACAATTCGAGACCAAAATTAGCCAAATCAATAAAGGAATTTTTGAGTTATAACATTACAACGAAAAGTGGAATTGATTTTTATTTATGTAGAGATAATATATGTTTTTTTTTATATTTTCTTTATTATATTCCAGACGGTATTGGCAAAACGGACATGTTTACACATATGATGCCTTTCTATTCATACGACGTGCCTCATTCCTGTGGACCTGATCCCGCGGTATGTATAGGCATATCATACCATAGCATACCATATATACCACTATAAACTGAACTTTGAATGTGCGGAAGGCTTGTGCAAAGCGAGACATCATGAACTGGTGTAGAGGTTCTTCAAAAATTAGTTTAATTGTATCAATTTTGGCCATGAGGCCATGGACTCCATTAAACGTTTTCTTCAAGCACTAATTACAAAAAAATCTGACCTTTCACGGATTTAAGAAACTACTAAATAGTTCGGCACGTATGGACCGGCTCAGCCAGAGTGATACCAATGCCACTTGAAAATCGTTTGAGTGAGGTTACTGGAGAAAGTCAATGCCTCGACCCCGTCTCTAATACCAAAATCTTCAAAAGTCCGTCAACGCACTGGTCTGGCATCGTGAGACTCCATGAGTGCACCGATAGCGTATTCGTTTGCCCATCTTTTCCCAAAAATAATCCCAACAAAATATTTTTTATAGTATATATTAGAAGTTAACTCGGTATATTTTTTGTAGGTTTGCTGTCAATTTGACTTCAAGCGGCTTCCAGGCAATGGAGTCACATGCCCCTGGGGGAAGGCGCCTCGAAAGATCATCGAGAAGAATGTAGAGGAGAGGTAAGTTAATTTTTTTTACTACTTTTTATATTATTTTAATTTGAACTTCTACTGTGTCACTGTTACGTCATACACTTGTCGCGTTTGATCGTTCAAAACTAAGGTTTTCAGACATCGGTGTCCTCTCTCTCACCCTCTTTATTATAGATCATAACTTCTTATGCTTAGAGATTCAATTAACTTCAATTTCAATGAACTTGTTAACAAAGCGCTGATTTTATCACGATTCATAAGAATTTAAAAGGAGAATAAAGACTGCATATAATTGTTTAAATTAATATAATTCGTTTGCTTAATAACAAAGAGACCTAACTCCAAGCAGAAGGTATTTGAATCGTAAACATTATGTTACAATAATAAGGTTCAATTTTGAAATACCCCATTTTAAGACTTACTTCTATTTTTTAATAAACATGCGTCGTATGCCTAATAGAAAAGAGGCTCTAAAATGAAAGTATTCGAATTTTGGAAATTCGTACAAGAATGTCTAAATTATAAGGTTCAATTTTGTAATACCCTCGTTTATGACTTAGTTCTGATGTTCCAGGGCCCGCACAATCCTTGACCAATGGCGTAAGAAAGCGCAGTTGTACCGGACAAATGTGGTGATGTTCCCCCTCGGAGATGACTTCAGATACGATCGTGCTAATGAATGGGATAACCAGTATCAAAACTATGAAATACTCATCGATTTCATTAATAATAATGATGCTTGGAATGCTGAGGTGAGCATTTTAGAGAGAGACCTGTAGGTATACTCCCTGAAGCCGGATGTTAAGCCACCCGCTTCTCACATATGAAACCTGGCGAGTACCACAGACAAACGGTAAAGGAAAACAGTTTGAGGAAACCTGGGCTTATAATTTTTTATACTATGTTTGAAATTGCCAATCTTACACGGAGAAGAGGCCTTTACTTAGATGTCTATTTATTTCATTGCGGGATCCAAGTCAATCGTACGGCACGGATTTATCTAGTTGTGGTAGCTTGTCCCTTAAAAACATGTCCATAATTAAATCCAGTTGTTACTAAAACTAATGCCATTTAAATCAGCGTCAAGGCGTTCCTGCAGCGTCTCTTGACTTTTGTGGCAGTGACAATTATGAAAATTCTACTTCTAATGGAATAAATATAATATTTAAGTAACCACGAAATTTAATTTCAAATAATGTTAGATAAACCCTTCAACCAACCAATTAATTTAATAAAACGTCACTTTCCTATTTCATTGCCATAATTTGTTTGGCGCCACTGTAGTTTTTGGCTTACTCACTACAAGTAATTATTACCAAATGGCTATACTACTCTCCCAGGTGCGATTCGGAGTTCTCCAAGCAATCTTTAGTTAAATAACCTTTTAATCTACCAGCTAATTTAATTAAATGTAATTTTCCTAACTCATTGTCAAACTTTGTTTGGCGCCACTGTAGTTTTTGGCTTACAATTAATTAATAACAATTGTCTATACCAGGTGCAATTTGGAACTCTCCAAGATTATTTCAAAGCAGTTCATGCTGAGGTCAAGGCGAATGATTTCCCCGTACTTTCGGGAGATTTCTTCACATATGCTGATAGGAATCAACATTATTGGAGTGGATACTACACGTCTCGGCCCTTCTACAAGAACATGGATCGAGTGTTGTTGGCTTATGTCAGGTAAGAGACCTATTTTGCGATAATATGAGACGAGAAGGGGTTTCTGATTCTTTAAATTCAAAGATTTTCATAAATTAAGTTTGTTTTTAAATATATTAATAAGAAATGAAGAGAATTTAAGAAATAAATCTATACCAATATTAGTAAAGCGGTTGAGTTTGTTTGTTTTAATTTGCCATTCTACGAAACTGGTAAATCGGATTGGATAATATTTATTGTGTTTTTCATGTTATTGAGGAAGGCTATAGACTATAAAACATCACTCTACGATATCTAGGAGAGAAACGGGTGAAATCGCGCGGGCAACCAGTTCCTAATAAAAGTTTTAATTTTTTTTATTGTACAACTGCCGTTTCTTTTTGGTAAAAGAAAACTCTTAAAAAGACTAAAACAAAACTGACCAAGAGCAGTTTCATCAGTTTTATCAAAATCAACCTTAAAAGATCTTATTAGAATCTATATCTCTTTATCAACAGGGCGGCTGAGATAATATCGTCTCAAGCCACGTCATCGGGCGCGGTGTCGCAGATGATGTCACTACAGCTTCGCGACCGAGTAGAGCAGGCACGCCGCGCTCTCTCACTGTTCCAGCATCACGACGGCGTCACTGGCACATCTAGAGATGAAGTACGGGAGGACTATGCTAAGAAGTTAGTATTTCTTTTTGTTATGTCGTGTAAATAGGTACGGAGAAAGAGGGGGAAATTACACCATAGGTTAAAAGCTATTATGCGATTTTTTCATTTTGGTCCTTAGGTTTTTGTAATACAGTTAAAAATCTTTTTCTTGGTTGCTTTAAATTGGTAGATTTAAAGAAATTAAGTTTCGAAAACACTTGACACACCCTGTATTAAGCCTTTGTCAAGGTCTATATCTGTAACTAGTTGCGAAAACTAGCGACTTATACGTATTCTTTTTTTTACTTTGCCCCCTTTTACATAATATTCTAACAAACATACGATTTCACCCTCATAGCACACACAGACCCAGAACAACTATTTGTGGAGCTCACAAAAAATTATTTCGTACTGATGTCTCACTCGCGACACGTTGCACGGTAGCCAATTACCCCGTAGTCATAATTTAATCAAAGAATAAAAAAAAATCCATCTTGGTTACAGAATGCTAATGGCCATAAAATACTCTCAGTCAGCTATACAACAGGCTGCCTACTATCTCCTGAACCAGCCACTAATCGTGGACCAAACGCAAGACGACATATACTTCGACGTGGACGACATCTGGCGGATACACGACGAAATACCGTCCCGTATCACTATTGCTTTGGATGTGGTCTCTCCTTCCAGAAGAATTGTTCTTTACAATGCTCTGGCGTTCAAGAGACATGAGATCTTCACTGTTCTTGTTTCATCGCCTCATGTTGAGGTAAGATTGATAAACTGATTATAAATATAGTTGTATATATATAATTTTCTGTCATACTAACTTGATCATAATCCTACTAATCGTACTTCGTACTTTCAAACAAATATTATAAAGGCGAAACTAACTCTGTCTGTCTGTCTTTTCTTCACGTCTAAAGTACTCAACTGATTTGTGTGAAATTTTGTACAGACATAGTTTGGAACCGAGAAAGGACATAGGATAGTTTTTAAACAAAAAATCTGCAGGAAGTCACTAGTCCACGCGACGAAATTCGCTTATTTTTTTAATAAAAAAATATGTTCTCAGACTAGCTACTCTCGCTCGGCTTCACCCACTGTTCCGCTTCATTTAATCGTAGCGTGATGTTTTATAGCCTATAGCACTCAGGAACATTGTAGCTATCAATCAGTGGAAGAATTTTGGCAATCCGAACAGCGGTTTCAAATATTACCCCCTACATATAAACTTACAAACATACAAATTTTACCTCTTTATAATATAACCGTTATCAGTTTCATTTTTTATTTCGTCACAGTAACACCCGGTTTCTGAAAGGCTTGTCCACCAATCAGATGACTTGACAAGAGATTAAATTGATTTTAACATTGATCGGCCTTTCGGAAACCGGGGGTAAGTTTATTTTAGTTTTCGTTTAGCAGTACGTGAGTGAGGTTACCGATCGATGGTCCAATCGTTACTTCTTCCTTAGATATTGCGGCGGTACCGATTGCTTAACGCCAGGTGATCAGTAAATTCCCTATCCGACCCATACTATGAAAGTCTTGTGATTACAGGTGTTCGACCCCGAAGGTAATCCAATGATGGCTCAAATATCACCAGTAGTGACCGGAGACAAGAGACTAGCGTTTGCTGCGAACAAATACCAATTATCGTTCCCCGTCACTGTGGACCCGCTCGCACTTACAGTGTACACTGTCTCACTTCGAGACAGCACTAGACTTAACAAGTAAGTATAGTAAATGTTCGATTCTTTTCCTTATGTCTATACTAAAATTGTAAAGAGGAAAGATTTTATTATTTGTTTATTTGTATGGCTTAAACTCCAAAATTACTTGATCAATTTGAAAAAAACATCACTATTGGGAAGTTACATTGTCTCACAGGCTATAATATATATTATGCGGGTAAAACCGCGGGACACAGGTAGAAAGAAGTTCATATAAGAACTGTATCTGTGGAATTGAGTGTTTTTTATGAACAAATATCACCTCAATTCTACATAAATATTTTGCGACAATTTTTTGTAAAGCTAATTATATTATAATTACATTACATTATAGGCCCCGGTATACCGGGGCCTATAATGTTAGCTTTACAAAAAATTGCTGACAAAAAGACTGCTGACTTTACAAAAAGTTTACTGATCAGTAAACTTTATTACCTATTTAAATTCAGATACACATCATACTCTCACGTGCGAGTTTACAATTTTACAATTTATTGTAAAGCTTAGCTTTATTGTAAATTTATTGTAAAGCTTTACAAAAAATTGCTGACAAAAAGACTGCTGACTTTACAAAAAGTTTACTGATCAGTAAACTTTATTACCTATTTAAATTCAGATACACATCATACTCTCACGTGCGAGTTTACAATTTTACAATTTATTGTAAAGCTTAGCTTTATTGTAAATTTATTGTAAAGCTTTACAAAAAATTGCTGACAAAAAGACTGCTGACTTTACAAAAAGTTTACTGATCAGTAAACTTTATTACCTATTTAAATTCAGATACACATCATACTCTCACGTGCGAGTTTACAATTTTACAATTTATTGTAAAGCTTAGCTTTATTGTAAATTTATTGTAAAGCTTTACAAAAAATTGCTGACAAAAAGACTGCTGACTTTACAAAAAGTTTACTGATCAGTAAACTTTATTACCTATTTAAATTCAGATACACATCATACTCTCACGTGCGAGTTTACAATTTTACAATTTATTGTAAAGCTTAGCTTTATTGTAAATTTATTGTAAAGCTTTACAAAAAATTGCTGACAAAAAGACTGCTGACTTTACAAAAAGTTTACTGATCGCATGTTCGTCTATTTTCGAGATATATCTCGAAAATAGACGAACATGCGATCAGTAAACTTTATTACCTATTTAAATTCAGATACACATCATACTCTCACGTGCGAGTTTACAATTTTACAATTTATTGTAAAGCTTAGCTTTATTGTAAATTTATTGTAAAGCTTTACAAAAAATTGCTGACAAAAAGACTGCTGACTTTACAAAAAGTTTACTGATCAGTAAACTTTATTACCTATTTAAATTCAGATACACATCATACTCTCACGTGCGAGTTTACAACGCGGATTATTGGACGGTGGACCTTCCGAAGATGTTCCCGATAGAGCAACCGGCCGCCCGTCTCATGGAAGATATCACGGTGCAGGCAGGGAACAGTACGCGCGTCGTCGCCACCATGGACGGGCTTATCAAGGCCATTGTATCACCTCAGGGGGCCACCATGCCTGTACATATGGACTTTTCACAGTGAGTATAATAACTCGTTGAATATCGGTTTATTATTATGTATAAGCCACAATAAAAAAAAAAGTGTCTCGCGTGGATCCAGGTCTAAAAACACGAAAGGTATTTTTTGTGTGATAGGTCGGCAAAGTAGCGAACACATAAAAAATACGAAACAAACGAGAAACAACCACAGCTTTCTCTTTGCCGTGTGAGCGAAGATATTGGAGGCGCAAAACTTCCCCTCCCCCCATCCCTCCCCAATACCTAAATCTCCTGAATACTAATCCCAAAGCGGGTGTCCATTGGTTGCGTCGATTGCTTACCATCAGGTAATCCGTCTATTCGTTTGCTAAACTATCACATAATAAAGTTATCATTGAGATTTGACCAAATGTATTGCATTACTGCATCGTTCTAATTAGTGATTGCAATTTTTGTCTTGTTATAAATAAAAGCGTTGTTTTATCAGTGTTGCCATCAAAAGTGTATTGATGTTAAAAAATGGTAATTCTGACATCATCGAGTCTAATTTTAAAGTTTCTATACTAAAATCACTTCAGATACGATAGTCAACGCGGTAAAGACAACAATAGCGGTGCATACCTCTTCATTCCGACCGGACCGGCCACAGACTACAAAGCGTCGGCCTTCCCTGAGATAGTGGTCACTGAGGGCATCTACAAAGCCACCATGTACGCCGCACTCAACTCCCCTAAGGCCGCCGATATCGTTCTAGCCGTGCGTATTATTAGAAATCGTCTTTTATTGCTTTCTTCGTAAAGTTTCATTTTGTCTGAAAATATCAAAGCCACGATGCTCTGAGTTGGAAAGTTAGCTTTGATTCTTGTTGTTAAGTTCTCTTTTTGTGTGTAAAATATTTAAAACTGCCGAACGCCGTACTCAACTCATCGCTACTATCGTGTAATGTTAGTTATAATTGACTGCAGGCTTGATGTGATGGCTGGTCAACTGGCTGATGTGTCGCGGGTTCGACTCCCGTACGAAACAAATCTTTTTGTGATTCACAAATTGTAGTTCCAGGTCTAGGCGTGATGTGTATGGGAAATTGTATGTTCTTAAACGCACACACGACAAGAGCGGAAATTTTCTTACTTCTTATTAAAAAAAAAACGTTGCCCCACACTTGGATTTTCTCCTGTGCCGTGGGTGCGTTTACAAACATACAATTTGACATGCACATCATACCCAGACTCGAAACAACAATTTTTGGATCACACAAACGGTGGTTCCGTACGGGAATCGAGCCCGCGGCACGTTACACATCAGCCAGTTACCCAACCACTACCCTAACCGTCAATTAAACTTATAGTACACGAATCCTAGACAACGTTTAAAAATAAAGGAAATAATGTAAAGACTCATTGTTTTCTTGGCAGGTATCAGTGTACAACAACCCGTCCTTGCCTCACAGCGAAGTAGAGATCTGCAACACGTTCATGATAGACCCCCAGGTCGATGACCTCGAGCTAGCGCTGCGCCTGCGAACTGCAGTCAAGAACGGAGACGTCTTCTATACTGATCTCAATGGGATGCAGGTGAGATCGCAAAGTTAACAACACAATTTATTATTACAGAGTATCATGGGTGGTGACGTTTGCTTACCATCAGATAATCCGCTCACTGATTGCTGCAGTAACACATAAAAATAATACGGTAGTTTCCCACTGGTCAAATTCAATACTTTTATCCAAACGTCAAAAACTATACTTTTCTATGAAATTAGTGAGAAACTGAGTTAAGACGTCATAGTTTTTTTTTTTAATCTTATACGATAATTATGTGAATACTTTACTTATTTCTTAAAAATATCTTAAATTCAGTATATCGATCGATCGATGAATAAAAGTATAGTTATTTTTCAATATTTTATTTTATTTTAACGTCGAATTAATTTATTTTTGACCAAGGAAACTACCCAATTGCTGTTTACTCCCCTTGTACTAGTAACAGGTCTTCTATAGGAAACTTTTTATTTAATCTTAATATAATTATAAACTCTTTAGAAAGCTCTTACAAACAGATCGAATCACGTCCTAATATCATGAAAGAACAAAAGAAGTAGACCAGAAGACCAGAAGACCAGAAGACCAGTGGACCAAATACCAAATAGACCAACAGACCTTTATACTAACGGTCTTCTCAGCTCCAGTGGTGTCAGATCTCGTAGCCGCCTGTTTTTGAACCATGCGAGTCCTGATAACTCATGTTTCTCTGTTTTCTTTTAGATGATAAAACGTCGTTACTTCGAGAAGCTGCCTTTGCAAGCAAACTTCTACCCTCTGTCGGCCGCTACGTATATAGAAGATGGCAAGTCCCGGCTTACAGTCCTTACTTCCACACCGCTCGGTATGTCGGCACTACAGCCTGGACAGATTGAGGTAATAATAATTACAATTATTTATTTAATAACTGACTCGGCAAGCTCCGTACCATCAAATATATGTTTTGACGTTAAAACTTTCCCTGGATTTGAACGAATATTTTAAGACCAAAATTATTCAAAACGGACTATCAGTTCTTGAGCTTTAACGAGACTAACGAACAGAAATTCTATTTTATATATAGCATTTAGTTACTAGTTTATTAAAACAGTTGTGTCAAGAACAATAATACAACAATTAGGTACAAAGGCACAGCTTATTTTTTCAGAAATCTCTTCCAGCAAGCCGCTATGGGGTGCAGTTAAACACTGAAGTTGATTTTGTTAAACTTTTTTTTTTCATTTTCTTTTTACAGATAATGCAAGACAGAAGACTGAGTCGCGATGACAACCGAGGACTCGTTCAGGGAGTTCTAGACAACGTCAGGACTAGGCATACGTTCAAAATTATCGTCGAAGACGCCAAGAAGTACTGTAGCGTAAGTATACTATTGTTGCATAATAAAATACCTCTGAAACTTTAGTAATGTTTTTCAACAGAAACTATCGAGAGACATACTAAATTTACTAAAACTAAAGACTTATTCACGTGAAATAATTGAGAAAAGCTCAACTAGTTTCAAGTTATAACGGGACTCTTATTCGCGACGTCGCCACGACGCGCTCGCAGCAAATATTTGTTATCTAAAAAATCTTAACCTAACCCAGCTATATTAGAAACAGGTTTTCGGAAGGTATATCGCTATACATTTAATTGTGCATTGGTTTTATTTACTCACCATTTTTCATGCTAGTGCAATTCCGAAACATGGCTAGTATCAATTTGACTTTTTGTATGTCATAATGTAGTTTCTAGCTATATTTAGACACCATTGACAAACAGTGAAAGCAAAACATCGTAAGGACTCTTGGACTTTCTAATTTCTAATTAGTAGTTTGAAATCGCCAATCCGTCTTGAGTAAGCGTGGTGATTAATGCTCAAACCTTCTTCGTGTAAGAAGAGGCCTTTGCTCAGCAGTGGGTTAATAATATGGTGTGATGAGACACGATTAAAAACTGACTAAACACCTACTTGCTATGACCATATATGTTAATACCCCCAGGAACAAACAACGGACCTGCCATCAGGTCAGCTTACACTGGGCGCGCACGTGTCCCAACAGTTGTTACTCCAACCACTCATAGCCATGCACTACACGGCCAAGAAAGATGGACCCCGCATCGGGTACGCCCGCGTCACCCTCAACGATGCGGACATCGTACTGGCATCCTACCATTCACACGTTACCGCCAAGGTGAGACTTATTTTTAAACACATGCGGCCTTAATGCAAAACAAGAATTATCTTTAGTCTAGGTTTAAACCATTGAGTCATTTTGAATCTTATTCTCACTTACCTTTTATTTGAAATTCAAACCGAAATTCAAAGGATTATCACCCTCATCAAGGTTGATAATCCTTTGACAGTTTTTGGTATATGTTATGTTTATGTTACCGGCGGCGTATAGGTGCTTTGTCAATAGATTTGCTCAAGTTTTAAAAAAAGAACAAACTATTGAACTCAGACCCTAGTCTGAGCTTGGACGAAGCGTGAACTGTCCGAACACTTGACGAAAATATTTAAATTAAAATGAAAGAAATAAAAAAATCTCTGATATTTCTTTTACAAACATAGTTACAGTTGGGCTTGCAATTAGGGTGAAGGTAGCTTAAGTCATTGACTGCCGACAGTGGCAGTGACGATTGAGGGCAAATCGTCCACTAGCGTGGCTCGCGTATTGTCCCCTATAGATAGTGTTCAATGTGTTAATTAATCTTTCAACCTTGGTAATTCGAAACGCAATAAAAGAACAAGGCGCGTTCGCTTGGGTTTCATAAAATAATTCGTTTTTCTCTCTTCTTCTTTAACTTATCCTCATAAAGTTGAATTTTCAATGAATTTAAGTAGTCGTGTCATAAAAAACTAAAGCTTCATTAATAAAACTTAACGTAACACGAATAAGGTTGATTTTGGTTCACTTGAAATTGTTTAAACACAATTGAGGAATTTTTTGTTCTTATTAACTTTTGTTTAAATTAGAACAAAGATGGCGGCGTGCTGCACGGGATGGGTATGACACTGCAGCGAGTACTACTCGACACGTGCTACGGCAGCCCCGACATAAACAAGTACTATCGGGCAGGGGACGGACAGGTAAATCCAGTATTTTTATTGTTATTCTAGTTGTATGTTGATAAAAAGGAGCCTATGTCCTATTCCGGAGTGTATCCATGCCTGTGCCAAATTTTATCCAAATCCGTCCAGTCGTTTTTGCGTGGTTCACTTTCGCATTTGTAATATTAGTAAGATTGTTATTTGTTTTTGAGCTCATAAAATAGATAAAATGGTGAATGCAACTTACACACTATGGCCATATAGCGCCGCCCATGGACTGCCGCAACAACGGAAGAATAACGAGTGCGTTGCCGACCTTTTGGGGATTACGGATAATTCGAGATTTTGGGATTGGGGGGGGGGGGGATTAGGGAGGATTGGGCCTCCGGTAACTCACACCTCACTCACACGACGAAACATAACACTGTGGTTGTTTCACTCCGTTCGTGACGAAGCATAGCTCTCCTACACTTAAATATTATAATCATCTCATTTATATAAGATCTTGCCCGCATGTTTTACTTTAATTGAGTATGCATACACATGTTTGACCAAATAAAATTCATTTTTATCTCAATATTTTTGTTACAGGTGACAATATCGGACCTCATAGACGGTCCCGCAGACAAAGTATACGACAGCTCTCTAACGTACGTCACAGTACGGAACCCGCTACCCAGCGGAGTGCTGACCCTTTGCCCCATGGAAATAAGGTCCGTGTTCATCAACCAAACACTTAAAAAATACTAAATAAAGTTTTTATTTCAACCTTGTAAAGTACTACAACTTCACAATTATTTAGTAAAGTTGAATACAGACTTTAAGCACTGAGTGTTTAGATCGAATGTTAGTAGGGGAGCCCAGGATGCTAAATTTGTTGTTACTCAAGCGTCGTAGGGAGTAACTTTAATGGACTCCCCTACTATTTGCTTTGCGTTAGCGCGATTGATACGTTGATGACGTTCAGCGCTCTGATTGGCCAGCTTCAATTTCACTAACCAATCAGAAGGCTATATGCGATAACGCTTCAATGGCGCTAATGTAACAATAACTTCGCTCTAGGCATTTCAAATTCTATTTACAAAAATGTATGATTTACACACATTAATGAATGTTTTGTTTGGTGTATCCGAAATTATTTTTTTTTGAATTATAAACTCTACTGTTATGGATTGAGAACACGTTTTTCTATGTACAGTGGCAGGTCAATGTCTTCTGACCAATTATTTTTTCAACTTTATCCTTCATTTATTAAGTTTAAAATACAATGAAAACTTTTTACTTTTTATTAAATCATTTTTAGTTTTGAGCTTCAATGCTTTGAAAATAAAGTTGAATTAACGACACATTCTGGTAAGTTGGCAATGATTGTTTTTTTATAATTGACATTAATTGTTATAAGTTGATGTATTTTTTCGTTGTTTTATTGAATGATCGTAAAATGTTTTAGAGGAATCATGCACAAGAATATACGAATGAAATTGTAGCTAGGTATTGCAAAGTTAATGTTTCTAAATATTAATAATAATTACTTTAAGGCTCTGTTGCACTATTGCGAAATAAATTTCTGTTAGCTTAACTCATAGATATTTTGTTATAATTTTATTAATATATCCACCAGTTAAGCTAGTGGACATCTACCAGGTCAGGTTATGAAAATACCCGATGCTATACATAGAGAGTGATCATTTTCGTGACCAATTTAAAAAAATATATTTCATTTCTCCTTTTTGAATCAGTGATTAAAAGCGAGTGATAAATTTTCAATCGTCTTGGTTTGGAAATAAGATTGAAAACGGTCTGTGGTATTATATTTAGGCTCCAAAAAACTCCCAAGCAGTAGCGGTCCTATAGAGCCTTAGTAAATGCCAATGAAAATCGAGTAGACGTAATTAATCAAACTCATATCTTGTTTCTGAGGCCATAAGGTTGAACATAGGTCCCAATTACATATAAATGTAACACATTTTCGCGTAGTATTGGAGGTTAGTACGATTTGACTGATCTAGCTCTTTTTATATGGTGATGAATGATAATTAAAATTTGTTTAAAATTGATTGGCTTTGTCGTGTGATCAGAATATTACTGAAATATCGACTAAGAATAAATAAGGTCTCCAAAAAAAGATGGCGGCACATTCAAGAGTATAAAAAAAGAGTGGCACAAAATTTTGTTGTTGTTAAAATTAATTTTAAAGCATTTTTACATTATGAAAGGAACGTAATTTAATTATTAGGAAATTAATATTAATTTTTACATTATATCAAACTATTACTGTAATCTAAGGGCTGATTTTTTAATATTCAGAAAAATGTTATCTGACGAATAAAATTATTGCTATCATTGTCTCATCATTATTCCTCAGGTAACTTTTATCTAACCATTGCAAAATCAGCCCTAAATCGCATATAGGATCTTTATATTTTTTATTTCAATATCGAGACAATGACACATTTAATATTATGATTATTTATATTTATTTGTTCATATTTGGTTGTGCGGTGCTATACCAAGTTATATTGCCATCAAATTGTTTACCAATTAAAATTAATTTTGTTAATTTATTTAGAATATATTTTCGTTTAAAATCAACATTAGCCAATGATATTATAAGTAAAAAGGTGTAGATACTTTTCAAGCGCTCAGCGAGTGATACATTAAAATGTGACTAACTAGCCACACTTTTTTCATATTTGTCCCTTTTTCACTCGCGGTTTTTTAATCATGCCATCTTACTTTGACGTCTAAACATACCTTGTTAATATGTGTATCAGTGTGCCGTTTTTGAAAATCGAATTTTGTTTAGGTAAACTATCTACACTATTTTACTTATAATATCATTGAAATTAGCATAATTTATTAAAATATAAAAATTACATTTAGATTAATTATTATTATAAAAACTCCACTACAATTGACTTGGGTCAATCATTTTAGTTTTTAAGTTTTAGATCGTAACTTGTAATGTATATTTTATTTCGTTAAATATATTCCAGTGTTATATTAATATTACTTTATTGACAGAAAATATTATTTTAGTATAAATTAATCAAATTTAATTCTCTCTAAATTAACATAGTTTATGAAAATTGCCTTTAAAAACTGTATTTGATTTTTTAGTACACAAAACGTGCCAAGGTTTTTATCTTTCTAAAGCAAGTTCCACATCGTATGCTGTTTTTGTTAATTTATATAAGCAGCCAACTTTTCAAACAAATAATGAGATATAATTACTTCTATAAATGGATGCTTCACGTCTATGTTTTTAGCCAAGTTGATGGGTTGAAGTATAAGAGTTATGGAAACGAAATAAATCTATGGGGATCGTCTGCTTAACAAGGCTCTTTTTTATACTGTGATTATAAATGTAATATCGATAGGTAATACATTCCCCAGTCATTTGTTTTGTGTAATACCGCCAACGTATCTTGTCGAGTCTAAAGTTAGCCGTTTAGCTGCGCAGTACACAATTTTGTACCTAAAAGATCCATTGCGCAGACAAACGGCTAACTTCAGACTCGCCAAGATACGTCAGACGTACTGTATCACTAACAGTTTCAATAACCTATTTTATTTTTAGCCTATTTATATATGCTAAGAAGAGATAGAATAGAGCAGTTTCCAACTAGTCAAATTCTATGTTTGAAACTTTAAGGTATTGCAATGTCAAAACAATACTTTTCTATGAATTTTGTATGAAATTGCAATATATATATGAAGTGTTCTTTCGTCATAAAGCATACTTATTTTTGAATTGCTTGAGAGTATTTTAACTAAGTTTATCGTCAAATCAATGAATGAATGTATGATTATATACATCTAGATCTACATAAATATATATCAAAATAAAATAAATGTAATAAAATCAGAATAAAAATGAGAAGTCAAAATAATTTATTTCTATATTTTTATTATAACTTTCGTGAGACATTCTAAATTAATGATTATGTTTTCGGCTTACTCGCGTAATAATTTGACGAGATACCCGACTAGTTTCAAGCCATACTAGAGGCCTATATTCATGAGCAGCATTCCACGACACTCGTAGCAGCGCGACAGTCGCCGCGTCACGTGTAAAGTAAGCCGAAAACATAATAATTAATTTATTTCTAACTTAGGAACTATTGTGGCATTAACACAATAAAAATAGGTTATTGAAGCTTGCCTTAAATACTGCCCGCTCACAATTAGCTATATACTTCATTTTAAATATTATCTACCAAATATATCAGAAATAAGTAAGTATGATTTGGAAAAACATGGTTTCATAATAAATACTGAAAACAATCAACATGTCTAAGGACACAGATATTTAATTTATAAGATTTCTATATATATAATTTGCACGTAAATACTTAATGTTAGTTACACTATGTTGGTATATAAATATCTTACTTGCAATGCATTGTATTATGTTACGGTAAGTAGTTAGTACGATAATTCCGTCGATTCGATATTGATATCGTTATTATGTATTTTTACGTCTATATATAAAATTATTCATGGCATAATGGCAGCACAAATAATTGTATTTACTTGTGTAAGTACTTAGAATGGATTTTGTATAATAAATAAATAAAATTGTTTCGGACAGCGTCGTTTGACGATCTTCATGTTCAGACAATGTTAAGAAAGATTTAATTGATGATTACATTATTATAGGTCATAACTTGAGTGTGAGTGAGGTTATCGTAGGCCCAATCCTCCCCTCCCCCCCTTAATCCGTAAATCCCCTATCCTTAAATCCCTAATAGCCCGGCCGGCAACGTTCTTATAGTAACTTATTTAGTATTACGGCGGCGCTGATTGCTTACCATCAGGTAATCCGTCTGCTCGTGTGCCGATCAATTACATTACTAAAAGGAGACTTAAACGGATCAAGGCCAGACTAGTTATTATAAATTTATCTAGGTTCCCTAGTTATTGGTTAGAATGTGTAACATAAGATTCAATTTTGTATGTAAAATATAACGTCGTCCTACTGAATATGTAGCTCGTCAAATGTTGCTATTTACCTCTGCCTTTCGCTAGTTACTGTAGTTCCTTTAAATATATACCTACGTCATATACAATTACTTGTTTTATGCATTTCATAAGGCCTACCATGATTTGTTAAAGCGTGAATCTTTCGGGCGAGAAAGAGGGATGGAGCTAAACACCTTTTATATCTCCATCTCCTTCTTTCTCCCCCGGATGATTGACGCTTTAAAACGTCACGGTAGGCTTACAGTTCCTAGTACACTGACATACAATTTCAATTATATTCCCCATTAACAAATTACTGCTAGTTACTTTATGCTGTCTACATAAAACACGTAGAGATCTCAATACTTAAAACAATATAATATTTAAGTATGTTACAGTTTTCTTAAATGGACATGTGTATGCTATTAATATGATTATGTATTAAGAATTTTTTCCTGAATGAATTATTATCTATTTAAAATATTAGTGAGATTTGTATTATATTGTTTTATCATGCATTTAATTGTACTTTGAATTAATAATGTAAATATAGGAGATTGTGTTGAAAATTATTTGGCTGTTTTATTTGTTGATCTGCCTTATTTTATGGTTAAGAAGTCATATTTACTTCTAGGCCAGTATGATTGGCCACAATGACGTATGGTTACAAAATTTGCGTTGATCGGAGATATTATTATGAGCTTATTCATTGAATTAGTCCTTGAGGTGGGCTACGAATAGGGTGACGCCTACTTGGTCAAGTTTAACACAATCAATTAAATTCTCGGTGGCTCCTCCTTTCTAGGATGTTTCCGTGTTAGTGACTAACCATTTTGAGCTTCTTGGCGTAACTTTAGCTCCTTCATTGAGTTCAATGCGCATCTGATTCGTAGGAAGCTGATCATCTTGTTGAGGGTAAGGCGGTTATTCACGCGGAACAATTGCTTAATCCAAACAAATCGCTAGTTCAGTCCTGTACGGATTACTGCTCACATCTTTGGGATGGTTTGGCTAAACACAAAGTGGGCCTACTAGAACACATTGAGAGGCGTGTCAAGAGGTTCACCAACGAGTGCGCTAGTGGAGGCCCGACTTCTAAGCCTCGAACACAGACGGATAGTTGCAAATGCCTTTCGGTATTTCATGGGAAACATTTTGGAGTGCGCATCGACGATTAAACATTTGATAGGTGACATCACAAATCTCACATTGCGCAAAAAAATTGCGCTCGGTTAAACATTGATATAAAATACCAAGGTAGGTAGAACTGTTTGGCAGTAGTTCACCAGGCATCTTCGATTGATCCATCAAAACTTTAGTTTCTGCTACGCTAAAACTGCTACGCTTTTTTTTTTGTTGTCAGGAGAATATCACCAAATAACTTTTCGCGCCCAGGGTAAGGCGAGAGAGAGTGTCAGACTCTTACTGAATAAACCCCCCCCCCATTCCTCCTCCTGTTCTGGGCCGAGGCCGCGGTGAATCATTACGCTTAACCCGCAACCCCGACTAAACAAAACTGCTACCTTATCCCCTTTTTTGCACTATAGTATCATTAGACAATCAGCAAAACGTCACCGTTTCATCTCCCACAAAAGCACGAAGCGATTCGCCTCCAGTCTTTTTATCAGGTCTGTGTTCTTCGAAAGGTACCTGGGTGTCTCTAAGACCGGAGTGAATAGCTCCATGGTACGTTGCAACATGCTCGCCGCCATGCAAGATGATCGCCAACCACCGACTCGTTACAAGTAAATAAAAAATCCTCAAGAAAACAGTATTTAATGTGGATGACGATAAATCCAGGTCTACTTACAAAATCATTATTTCCACACTTCATTGTCTCAAGTGTGTTCGAAACTTTATTGAATCAAGCCCTCAGCGCAATTTTACTTACGGGGTTTAGGTATCACTATTGAGTTACGAAAATATAAAGACGTATAGATGCTTATGTAACTAATGTAGGACGGTCGGTTGTTGTTTATCTTTGCAGTGTCGGAAGATCTAAGTATAAAAAGCTATAAATGAGGATTTTACAAGTGAGTCCAATCAAGTCCAATGTCATTCCCAGAGTTAGGATAGATAATCGCCACGTTTGCGGCCAGCCTCTGTGTAGAACAAAAGCAACAGGGTGGTTTTAGTCAATAAAAGTCTGACACTCACAAAAGACGGAATAGAATACCTCATTTAGTACTCAAATCTATTCAAAATTTAGTTGCTTTTGAGATATCAGCAAAAAAAAATTAAGAAATTCCGTATGAATTTTTTGCAAATTGTAACGGGCTAGATGTTATTCAAGTGCATTTTAATAAAAGACAATATTGTATTCAAAGTGTATTCAAAACTTACATGGTAACAAAATTATGCAGTTTGAATCACAAACACAAAATAACAAATAACACAAGAATACTGTCGACATATAACATAAAAATACATAGTAATTGAAAAAAAAATAGATATTATGTACTTTATTATTACACACACACTTTTGATCCCAAAAAGAATTTATTTAGGTATTTATGGCGATGAAAATAATTGTAATAATTCTGAGTAATACTGAAATACAAAATGCATACTATATTTATCACTGAAAAAATTAAATACTTTTTGTATTCTGAATACGAAATTTTATATAAACCACCCACAATAATAGGCACCTAATATTATATATACTAACACTAGTGGAATTGGCAAATTGAAATCACAATTTAAAGGAAAATTTTGAGTACACATTCGAACAATTTTTTTTTCACGTCTACACATTTATTATACGATGTAATGTAATGGTACGTTTACAGGCTTGCCGAGACCTACAAACACAGTCGTGTGAACCGTGTGTTTTGCGTGGCTTGCAAAAACTTGTCGGCGATCTGGTCAGGTATCGGTTTTTGCACACAGGTCAAAAGAAATTTGTGGCAAGCGTTTGCGATATATTTATACGTCGGCGCGTGTTTGTGCTTGGGGTTGGGGCTTGTAGACGTTTGACAAGTCTCGGCAAGCGTGTAAACGTACCATAAGGTGGTATTTGGTGTACTTCAGTGGTTTCGGGTGCTTTTGCTCCAGCATAATTTTTTTTTAATACTTATTTTTAAAAGCCCTAATCAATGCAAATCGCCAAAGCATAATCAGTAAGAGCCTGACACTCATCGCGCGGCCCAGGGCGGACGCCAGATTAACAAAAAAAACGGCTGATGGTTTTCAATCACCGACCAATCTTTTATTGATGGAGGATTATTAAATAGTCTATTTTTGTTGTTGTTAGGGACTGACCAATAACCTATATTCAATATTCCTGTATGTAACGACCTCGGAAAGTGTATGCCGGGTTGATTGGCAAACTGAATTATCGTGGCCCCTGGAAACGTGTTTCTAACGGGGGCGACATATTCCGAAACTGCTTGAGATGTTTTATTACAATCAGGACCATATTTTGAAATATAGAATCATAGATGATAATCTTACTAATCTGGATAACCACTGTTCCATTTTCTACCACTTCCAAGAATCTGAACTGTGCTCAAACCAGCCAATTAAGGCAAGAATGAGGTAGAAGATATGTCGTGGACAATTTCTTCCCGAAGTATATTTTTTAATCGTTATAGTCACTTATAGTGTATTGGTAAGTGGAGCACGGGTATAATACACCAAATATCACAATCTACCACACAAATATGAGAATAAATGGCAAATGGTTAAAATATTATTATTATTATAATAAGTACTACTGTGATAAGACTAGAACGTTACATGCTCATAGATATACTGGAAAAAATAACATAAAATAGAGTTTCTGTAGAAAATTAATGTATTTTTAAATATCAGAAAAGACTTAAACAGTTGATTCTTGATAATTTCAATCACCAATAGCTCAAAAATTGTGTTTTTGTTATTGTATTCTATTATTTTTATTATTCTATTGTTTTAAACTTCTCAACCTGTGTTCTCAACCAATTCAAAATCTTATGTGTAGAATTCCTTTAAACTTCTTACTTTATTATTTATCACAAGAATCAACTGTATAAACAATTCAAAGTAATAGATACGTCGCAGTCATCTTTCGCAATCCGTCATTTAACTAACAGCCTGAATGATTAGCCAGTTGATTAAATGGCTGATATTTTTCCGCCAGTTGAATAGTTGACAATAGACATTAAAATTTAAAACCGATCTTTTGCGAGTATGGTAGGTTAGGTTAGGTTAGAACTAAGACCAGCACTGATCGTTTTGCCGTCAGTTACCAGGTTTCTACCACGATATCATTTATTACATTGGCTAGACCGTTAATTAAACGACCAATTATTCTAATTGGCTGCGAAATACACATAGTATGAAGTCAACTTAAAAAGTCAACAATTATCGAATATGAATATTTGAAATTATATGCACAAAAAATAACAATACCTAATTTTTTATGTAATAATAATAGTTATGAGTGGGCTTATTTAATAATACATGTTGAATAATATTCAGATTACACTTACTTGACACATTTTTTTACGAATTATTGAGTTAAAAGTATGTATTTGTATATTGGTAAAATGTAGTAAAACGCCTAAACAAGATGCGATGCGATAGTTCAAAATAAAATACAGATCGCAGACTGAAAAAAATTAAATAATAAATTGAAACACACAGTCAATCTCTCTATTCTTCTCACAACATTTTGTTTTTTTTACCTATCATTGTGTTTTAAAAACACATACTCCACAATATCACATCAAAACTATACCAACTATCTGCTGGTCATAAAATTTTTATTCCGCACGGGAATCGAAGTAGCGAGCGTTGCGCAGCAGTCGGTCGTCTATCCACTGTGCTAACCCAGTTCAGTCCATTCATTTCCAAGTCATAACTATAATCTTAAGATATAGTAGAAAATTGAGCAATAGACTGATAAACAACAAATTATTAGAATACTCCAAACCATTTCTTTTGTAACAAATCAATAATTATTTAGAATGCCATACTTAGAGATATTTAATGATATATGAATGATTAAAGGAAGGTTCCTTTTATTATGTCGTGGTGGCCGGGAGGGCCTCCTCATGCATGGGGGTGCGGATTCGAAACCTGGCAAGTACTAATGTGACCTTTTTCCGAGTTACATATACTTTCTATAATGATTATTTAGACACCACTGACATACGGTGAAGGAAAACATCGTGAGGAAACCTGGACTTATAATTTCACATTTTGTTTCGAAAACTGTTCCTACGGTCTTAGCTGTTTTCTTAGATCATTAAATGATTCTGAGTACGGCAGTTAGACATAAAATTAATTAAAATCTACTACTGTCTCACGTAACTGTTTCATTTTAGTGTTGACTATAAGTTGACTGCGCAGCATCAGTTACCGAACATACTTTTTATAACTATGAATCCCGATAGTAACATGAAAATAGACGAGCACGCTCGAAAAGTTACGTAAGTTGTCAGTAAATTCTATTTAATTTAATGTTATAGAAATCATATTTCGTTGCATACATTAATAACTAATTCTAACATAAAACCCATATTTACACTTAAAACTAAAATAAATTAATATAGACAAACTAATTGGCAACCGAGGTTCACTTAGATTAAAAATTAAGTCAACGACAAATAAATACTAAAGTCAACCATATTGTAACCCGTAATAAAACAAAGAAAAACAAAATACAACAAGCGTATTGCAGAATTATGACGACAATAGGTATACAAAACTTACAACTAATATCTATCGTTATCCTTTTCTTTTTCTTGTTGTAAGAAAGAGATGGAAACAATAGAATTCGATAATACGGTAAAATTGATTAAATGCTGAGTATATTATTATAATGATAATTTTAAAATGTATGAAACATCCAAATCGCCAAATTGTCGTGGTTTATCAAAGCTCTTGAGCTTTTCAACCTTCTCAGTTTGAGAAGAAAGCCATACTCAAAAGTAGTAGACACAGATTTTTATTAAAATGCAAAGTGTACTTCAAATACTCCATTCCTTTGTATTGACATGATAAATAAAAATATTTTGAATGAAACCAAACTTATGTTAATGTAATAGAGTTGAATTTGTAATAATATAACTTTATAGTCATCCTGGATTTTTGTTTTAAGATAAGATCTCGTATTTTGCTACTAAGATAATTCTTAAAACGATGAGTTAGAGCTCAAACTTGTTCAAATAGACTGCGTAAAAGTTTGTTCTTACGGAATGGAGTGTTAATTTTGAAACGTTCTATTTTTGAAATTAAATCTTTATTATTATGGAGTTGCATTCAAACTTTCTTGAATTGACTGAAAATCATAAAGCAAGAATTTAACCTCCTTGAATGGTGATTCTTTAAAAAACCTTAACATTTCAACTAGTCACTATCCAAGCTGTGTGTGTTTAAGTATCTTATTTTTTTTTTTTGTTCAAAAGGGGGCAAACGAGTAATTGGACTGGTATAAGCGATCATGATCAAAGAAACCATGAGCGCGTTATGGGCCTTTTTTGATTGCTTTAGAAAAGAGACACGTTATAATTCATCTAATTCAGAATTTGTATTTTAGGGTCAGTTCATACCAAGACGTGACACGAGGCTGCGCGGATATTAGAAAGATCGATTCAAAAAAACAACTTTATATTGCACACGATAAGGTATAAATTTCATACGGTATGTCTCACAGTGGACGCTTCAATATACTCTTGTAATATCGTCTTAGCGTGTCGCGTCTCGGTGTGAATTGACCCTTAAACTGTCAAAATTGTTAATTAAACATATTGTTAATTTCTTTTAAAGAATCACCATTGTTTATTTGGTTCGTTTTGTCGTCAATCGCCTTAGAGTCGGGCCTGAAGTCTTTGATTGAAAACCACGTTGTTATTATCGAAGTCCACGTCGAGCCAGGGTGTGATTGAGCTGATCAGAATCTTAGATAACAACAGGTTCTTTGGTACCGGTTCATATGCAAGTTCGTCCCTGTAACAAAGAAAAATACAATAAGTAAATAAGTATGAATATATGATTAATTTCGATATGTAGCAAACAAGACAATTTGCTTGTTAAAAAACAATTTCTTTTATTAATTGATTTAATGATTTATTTGATTTTAGTACTTTAAAGTCTAATCATAATCCCAAAAAAAATATGTTTTACAAATTTGGAAAAAATAATTTTAAAATATTTGAAGACACATAATTACCAACAAAACCAAGAAAAAGATAGTAATAAGAAATAATATAAATATTTACAAAATTTGTTAAAGATACAGCTTAAAAGGCGCGACGTCGGCACGTCGACGCTCATAAAATTAAATAAGAGCCCCGGTGTGACTCGAAACTAGTAGAGCTTTTGTCGAAGTTCAGTTAGCTTAAGCCGTATTTTTATACAAGTATGAATGTGAATAGTTCGTTAAGCTGTTTTTGTAAATAGTTACCATCGGTGTTTGATAAGAATTTCAGTATCAGCGAGTCCCCTAAGACAGCCGCGGGCTGCCTCCAGGCTGAGACTGTATGGGTGTCCCTGCCAATCTTCCACTTTACACTGGATCAGTTTCACCGCGTCAGCCTGTAGTATCGGCCCCCTTTGCTGGAAGTATATTGCACGTAAGTCTATACTAATATTATAAAGAGGTAAAATTTGCAAGTTTGTATGTAGAGGGCAATCTTTGGAACCGCTGGTCGGACTGCAAAAAATCTTTCACTGATAGGTAGCTACAATGTTCTTAAGTGCTATAGGCTGCATATATAGGTGCATATATAAAATATTACGCTATAATCAAATGGAGCCGAGCAGCGGGAGAAACCCGCAAGGGTAGCTGGTTAACAATAAACAAAAAAAAAAATATTTTTTGTTTGAGTACAGAACATACCTGTCGCATAATTTCAATAGCGGCATACAAAGTGGCAAGGAAAGGCCAGATGGTCCACGTCAACAGAAACTGTCGCTTCGAATTCTTTCCGAGCGACAATACGTCCGTCTCGCTATCATACTCACAGACGCCGTTATACACACAGTAGTCAATAGCCGCTTTGAATATCTGTAACAACAAATACTTTACTGAAAAACGCATCAAAAACGGTTAAGCTTATTACGAGATAATCGTTGACAAACATACATACATATTAAACGTACATGTCAAAGTAACATTTTGATTTTATATAATCAGTTATATCGGTTAGTTATATATATTATTATAAGTTATATTAGTAATATGTATACAGGGTGTCCTAGAAGTCGACATCAAGCCGCAACTGGGTGATTCTGCTGCTAATTGTTGTCATCAGAAAAATATAAAAACAAAATATCGTAATTATTTTTAAAGTTATTTCAATATTAATTTTTTAAATCTACCAACACCCTGTGATTATTTTTGAGCTACTGTTGCTACAAATCTTAACGTACAACAATTGTTTTTTTGTAATGTGTAACCCGACATCCCACCCTAACTGCTCCGGTTTTGAAAAAAGTGTGGCTTTTAATTCCAAATTGTATTCCAGATTATTAAATCTCTAAACTTCAACTGACTGTACAGAAAAACATGTACTACGTTTGTACAAGTTTAGCAAATAAACCAAAAAGTTGGCGCATTTCATAAGGATGGTACTACATACACTTACTACTTAATTTCCCAAATAAGTAAAAAAAATATTTCTAAGGATGACCACAATAAGCAGCAGAATCACCCAGTTGCGGCTTGACGTCGAATACTGGAACACCCTGTATATCGATTGAAGCTGGATAAGAATTTTGGTAATAGCTAATCGAGTTATATAAAATTACCATCAATAATCATCAACTTACTTGGGGCTCCTCTGCCTCTATGTAGAAGAACTCGTGACTAAGCATTTTCCTCAGGTGCCTGAACTGCTCCTTCAACCCAACTGTAAATTAATTTCATTAGTTTAATATTTGGACAATTTGAATATTAAATACGTAATCGAATCGTTATTATTTTTTATGTATATCTAGGTAACAAAAAAGTGACATCATAGACAACATTTCAAATTTTTTTACGGTTATAAAACTTTTGCTAAATATAGAAGGAAAAATTGTTAAATTTTATAATACTTTCTGAATATGCAATTTAAAAAGTACCTAATAAGGTAAATGTTATTCAAATACATATAACAATACAGAGGTGGAAAGGTGGGAAATTATAGAGAAAGGAATGAGTCAGGAGATGTATTATACATAGTTGGGCAGTAGACCCTCTACGATAGGGCATTTTGACATTTGAAAGTGGCTCAAATGGTGTAACTGCGATTGGTGAACTTTAACTTCGAAGAGAGACAGAGATATGGTAGAAAAACTATTATTTAACAATCTTCTAGCTAAAATGAAAATGAAAGCGAGTTTATTTGTCATAGTTCTTTAGGCTTTAATTACTCAAAAATAATAGGTCTTTACTTATAAAATTGCCGTTCTGCAGTACTGGCCATTTCAAATCAAAATAGTTTTTGTTAGGCTAAGGTTAATTAATTTTGTTTTAAAAACATGGGATTCTTTTTCATATTCATAGTAACATTTTCATCGCATTTCAAATCAAAAAATTCGTTTAATTTTTTTTCTAGCAAAACAGCAATTTCATAGGTAAAGACCTATTATATTGAAAGTAACATATACATAGGAGTACGGAGGAGGACATAGTCATACCTTATTAACACCTCAAAATAAAAATATTTTGACAAAACCGCGATTAATACGTGACTGCACGGTTGACGCGGTGGCTGGGCAACTGGCTGGGGCGCAACGTGCGCGGGTTCGATTCCCGCACGGAACAACTCTTTGTGTGATCCACAGATAATTGTTCCGGGTCTGGGTGTGATGTGCATGTGATATTGTATGTTTGTAAACGCACCCACGACACAGGAGAAAATCCTAGTGTGGGGCAACGTTTTTTTTTAAAAAAAAAGATAATATATATATATATATATATATAGGGAAAGAACTTAATAAAAAAAAAGGTTAATGGAAAACAAGTTTATTGATATATGTAATGTACACCACATTAGCGTGTTGTGACGTCACATACCACGTCACTATAGTTAGAGACAAGACCTTTTTTTATGGGATAAATCGGCAAACGAGCACATGGATTACCTGATGGTAAACAATCGTCGCCGCCCATGGACACCAAAGGAGTTATGAGTGCGTTGCGTTTTGGGGATAAGGGTTTCGCATATTTTTGGATTGGGATGGGATAGGGGTTAGTTGAATGCACGGTTGGCGCGGTGGCTGGGCAACTGGCTGCCGCGCAAAGTGTCTCTGTTTCGATTCCCGCACGGAACAACTCTTTGTGTGATCCACAAATTGTTGTTCCGGGTCTGGGTGCGATGTGTATGTGGAATTGGTTGTTTGTAAACGCACCCACGACACAGGAGAAAATCCTAGTGTGGGGCAACGTTTTTTAAAAAGAGAAAGAAGAAAGAAAAGAAAATAAGAGGGATTGGGCCTCCGGTAACCTCACTCACACGGCGAAACACAACGCTGTGGTTGTTTCACGCCGGTTTTCTGTGAGGCCGTGGTACCAATGCGGTTGAGCCGACCCATTATAACTTGCTCTAACCTCAGACTTTAGAATATTGTACTTACTCGTTGTTATAGGATCTCTTTGCACGGTCAGGTAGACAAGTGCAGGGGGCACTAGGTAGTGCAGTACTGGATTCACGTACAATTGGAGTTGGATCACCGACACTGCCGTCGCCATCGTCTCAGGGTGAAGTATGTGACCTGTAATTAAATAATACATTAACAAAACATTGCCTCTTATTCCCCAGAGATCATTTACTAAGATATTTGTCCTATGTGTTATATTATATGAGTTTCAAACGATCAGACATACATCGAATGGTATCATCACAGCCAATGGACTCTCGCAACACCAGACGCTTTACAAGCGCCTTGCCAATGTTATAAGGGTTGTTTGAAATTCGAAGATTAGACAATAGGATGGAAGAATAAGACCTGAGACTAGAAGTAATCTCACTCATACAACGAAACAAAACACAAGCGTTTATTCACGCCGGGCACGCTATCATAGCAGCGTTAGACCCCTCTTTGAGGAGTGGCTTGAAAGACGCCACGGTATCCTCACCTTCCGCCTGACGCAGGTGCTTACCCCGGCCACGGAAGCTTCGGTAGGTTCCTGTTTCGGATCCGGCGGGAGGAACCGCCCGAATGTCGTCATTGTGAGGACCACTCTAAAGATATGGTGGAGCATACAGTGGCGGTGGCCCTGCTTGGGCTGAGCACTGCTGTGTCCTAGGGGAAATGATCGGCGGCGGCGACCTCTCGCGCTCGGCCTTAGTCGAGACCATGGTTCGTAGCGAGAGGAACTAGGAAGCCGTCTCCTCTTTCTGCGAAGCAGTGATGCTCGCAAAGGAGGAGGCGGAGCGCTTGAAGTAACTATCCTTCTCACGCCTCAGCCCCCGGAGTAGACGACATTGCGGGCGTTGGGGATCGAGAGATGATCTCTGGCCACCGTAAGTGCAGGTCTGCGGACGGAGAGTAAGGGTAGCTGGCCGCGGCCAGAACCAGACCCGATCGTACGTATTTTTTTAATCTATATGGAGTACATTATGCACGTCTTAAATACATAGATAACAGTTGTAGAAAACAAGAAGACAACAGTAAGTTGTAAAAACACTATGATTCAGGCACGGTCAAATACAAGGTTCTTTACTTCATGCGACTCGATAAGTTCTTCTTCGTGTCAGCATAGATACTCGTAATATTTCGACCATAGATAAAGTCGCCAACCGAACTTTAACAGATTTTTCATTTCAGTAACTCGGGCAAAGCCGCTGGCAGAAGTTACCAAATACCAAAAATATAATAATAATAGGATACTTATAATCATTTTAGAAAAAAAAACAACTCTCCAATACTCTAATATTACAAACTTCATTGACAACAATCCTATGTCATACATATATATTGCCTTACAAGTTGCAAATTTTTGAATACCACAGCCCCACAGAATACCGGCGTAAAACAACCCACAGTGTTGTGTTTCGCCGTGTGAGTGAGGTTACCGGAGGCCCAACCCCTTCCCCTATCTCTTCCCAATCCTTATATCCGCAACCCCTATCCCCAAAAGGCCGGCAACGCACTCGTAACTCCTTTGGTGTTGCGGGTGTGTGCCGATTGCTTACCATCAGGTAATCCGTCGGCTCGTTTGCCAATTTATACCAATAAAAAAAGGAGGAATTGACCTGAACTGATACGAGATTGCATAATCAATTCGTAACTGTCTGTCAATTATGTTATCAAAAGATTACAACCTCATAAATATTAATCTCCATATTATAATCTGGTAGGCTCGACATATCAACCAAATTTTTTATATTTAAGCTTAGTACTTTGTTTTTAGATAAGGGGCATTACTTTTGTATTTATTATAATTTTTTATCGTGTTTCGAAGAGAGTTTTAAGGATTATGAACTTTCAGCCGAGGTTGCGGGGTAAGCGCAATGAGGCACCGCGACCTCGGCCCAGAGCAGGAGAAGGCATTTGATGAAAACAAAAATGATTATGAATTTGGGGATTAAGGAGTGAGTATTGAGCGAATGGGTCTATGAAAACTACAGTACAGGTCAGCTGACAGTTACGTTGCAAATATTTTGTCACATATATCTTCAATTTACTCAACTAACACCCGGTTTCTGAAAGGCTTGTCGACGCTTAAATTAACTAATCTCCTGTTAAATCTCTTGTCAAGTCATCTGATTGGTTGTTGATAATTCAGTCAACCAATCAGGTGACTTGACAAGCGATTAAATAGATTTTAACATTGATCGGCCTTCCGGAAACCGGGGGTTAGTGACAAAAAGCCGCGGCTGTGACAAAAAATCACAAGCAGTGTCAAAACACAAAAAAAATATTTACAAATAGTCATAAAATAACGTAAGGATATTATCTTTTAGAATAAAACTCGCGATGTTAAGTTTTTCTACAATAAAATATTATCTAATCACGTGTGCAAACTTGAACTTGAGGCCTAAAAACATTACGACATTATTTTGACTTTTCGTTAGAAGTAACATTGTCTAATAACGTTCGTACGCTAACAACAAAGTAAATAATTACAGTACGAATGAATACATTACTTAGAACATTGGTAGTATGTTTGCTTCCAATAAAATCTCCATATTTCTTGTAAACACATTGTATTTTATTTCCTTATGTAAACATACTGTCAACAACGATTGTTTGGTAATAAATAGTAATCAGTTTTACTTTAGATTTTTTTATGCCTGAGTTGGATTATTTCCTAGGTCAAAAATAAATTAAGACCACGTTTCAATACCTACAATAAAATTAAAAAAAAAAACCTTTACTTTTATTCATCAATCGAGCGATACATTAAATTTTCGATATTTTATGAAATAAGTAAGTAAGCTATTTGACGCAAAAATACTATAACGATAACTCAGTGTTTCATACAAATTTCATAGAAAAATATCGTTTTTGACATTTGGATAAAAGTGTTGAATTTGACTAGTTGGAAACTACCGTATTCGACCATGAATGACTTAAAAGCCAATAGACCCACACAGATGGGGTCCAAGAGGGCTGATGTTAAGCGAAGGTTACGCAAATATCTGAGTCTTGGAGCAGGAGATGGAACGAACACTCCATCTCGCTACAATATGTCTCGACTTTCGCATTCTCTCATTGTAAACAAGTATCTTAATTTCGCTTGAAGGGACTTTGACCCTTCATGACTGAAGAACCGGAACCTAAACTACGATAATAATATAAAACTTGCATACCACGTGATAATAAAAGGGGGACCAAGTAGGCTCATATAATGTCTATGGCCATGTAATATACGTATCTATTGACTTGAATATCTAGTCAGCTAGTCACGAACGCAGATTTTAAATTTGAAATGATATTCATTCATTAGACGCACCTCCAACAATGACCTACATTCTTTTTATTACATACTACATTTATAATCCACACAATTTTATCAAGTTGAAGAGACTTGACAAGGGATAATAACTCGTATTGCTAAAAAATTAAAAGTAAAAGTACTTTGAAGCGTTATTGTCGCGCTAAATTGTACCTAAAACGTTAATTTTATTTGAAAATCAATTTAATTTCCTTTATAACACAGTTGATTTTAATTTGATACCAAATTAATTCAGTTTGTTTTCATATGATTAGTTTTAAATACGCGTTTATGACCGAATGTATGAACGTTGAGATATAGTAAGTTAGGTTCATAAGGGTTACTATCGAAAAAGAAAATAAAATTATTTCCAGCTCAACTGTAACGGTGCGAGGGTCCATAGGTAATGCTGATTGCTCAACATCAGGTGATCCGGCTTTTCGTTCGCCGTTCTATACCAAAAAGACAAGAAACAAGATATCCAAAAATGCTTGCAAAAAAGGCGTTGTAGTTCTAAATGGCTTACCTTTCATCTTCTTTTTGACTTCATCAGACAGTTCCGTAGGGTTCGCATAGATCAATTTAAGCCGTCCCTCATGGTCCAACTTCATCATCTTCTGGTGCACCACCAGGATCCTGTCGACGCTTCCCTTTACATCATTCTCGAAGACCTTAGCTCCTAAGATCCTCAACTCTTGGATCATCCACTCAACTTCTGTATAAACTTCATCAAGTTTTAGGGGTTCGTTCTTCATGAGGCTCTGCATAAGCACGAGTGCAACGAGGTTGGAGATCGTGGCGACTGTATTCTTTTGTTGCAGCGTTATTACGTAGTCTGCAAGGGACTGAACTTGTTTGAACTGTTCCGGTGTGACAGCTTGCAGATCCATGGGCTTAGACGTCTCTGAAGAATTCAATACGTTAGAATTCTGCTTATAGAATTCCCTGGCTGAAAGCGGTTCGCCAACGTTGAGGTACATGTTGCCGAAATGGTCGTTTAGATTGTGCAGCGCTTTTAAGAAGCCCTGAAACAAAGACATTATTTTTCTTTAGATTCGGACAAGATTTGGAAAATATATAAGTGGAATTAATATCATTATTAGAATTTTAAGGGACTGACTGGAAGAGAGTTTGCTTAGATAGGACCATTATTCTGACAAATTAACGAATCTATACTAATATTAGTTTGTATGTAGGGGGGTAATCTTTGGAACCACTGGTCGGATTCCCAAAATTCTTTCACTGATAGATAGTTACTAACAATGTTCCTGAGTGCTATAGGCTATAAAACATTACGCTACGATCAAATAGCGCCGAGCTGCGTGAAACCGCTCGAGAGTAGCTAGTGTTTAATATTTTACACAATATGGTAGGTGCTACAAATACATTCACAAATTGTATTTGTATTAAAGTATTTAGGAAAGCCTGACAATTTTTTTGTACATTAGACAAGTCTACTATCCTAGTTCAATAATATTGGTAAGCTATAATAGGTAATATAAGCGTTGCTATGCCGTGCGAGTGAGGTTAATGAAGCCCAATTCCTCAAATCCTCGATCCTTTAATCTTTAACTCACAAGCAGCGAGCAACGTACATGTAACTGCTCTAATGTTATAGGCAGTTTTGTATCCTCCCGCCCTATACCAGAAACAACCTTATAAATAATATCGTAATGGCACAACTTCCTTATTACTATACTTACAATCTGACATAACTTTGCATAGACAACAAGTGCACAACTGTTAAGCCAGTCTTTTATTAAATGGGCGTGGTTTAACGTCATTTACGATTGTATTCTAGGTTCAGTCAAGTGTGTAAGCGTGTATGCGTGTGTGTGTGCCAATTCTTAGATAGTGAGGCGATAAAATTAACATTTGCATAATCTGTTGGAGGTAAGCTAATCGATAAAATAGGATCGATAAGACGATCACTCGATATGCCTAATGTGACGTAGTGATACGATGGATAATGATGGGAACTATTTTTATATATAGGCGATTTTAAATTTAGGCGCGTAAAAGACTCAGTCTCCGTGGTAGAATCGGTTCCAGTTTGTACCAAAGAGGTTTTGAGTATAACGATGACCTCAAATATTAACATTAACTAAGAAGTTACATAAAAACTATAGTCACAATCAATTATCAAGTCAAATGTTTAGTACATTATTGTCATTACGTTCTTGGTTAGCGGTTATTACCCTTACGCCCTTGGTAACAAGGTTGCAAATGATACGGTAGTATCTTCAACCTTAACCTTGTATTTGTTAGATTGACGATGGATTTGCGTAGTGCGTAGATATGTAAGTATAACCTAACGCGAGAAAAACATAAAAGAAAAAGAAATAAGTAGACGCGTATAAATTAGCCTTTGTTATTGTGTTTTGTTGTTATTTTATTTTTTATTGAGACGAGGAAATGATCCAATGAATTTTTATGCCCTGAATGCGAAACTAGGGGAGTGTCAGACTCTTACACCCGGTTTCCGAAAGGCCGATCAATGTTAAAATCAATTTAATATATTGTCAAGTCATCCGATTGGTTGACTGAATTATCAACAACCAATTAGATGACTTGACAAGAGATTTAACAGGAGATTAGTTAATTTTAGCGTTGACAAGCGTTTCAGAAACCGGGTGTTAATGTCTAAAAGCCACCCTATTATTTCTCCAACTGCAGTCCAAGTCCGAGGTTACATTATTGCTTGACCCGCGACCTATAGTTTAGCTAATTTTGCAATTTTTTAGGTTATAGATTACGACGTACACCTAAGAGTGGGAGAGCCAAGCTTCGGCACGAATGGCCGGCTGGTCGGCTCGACCGGAGTGATACCACGGCCTCAAAGAATACCGACGTGAAACAACCACAGCGTTGTGTTTCGCCGTGTGAGTGTGGTTACCGGAGGCCCAATCCTTCCCCTCCCCTGATCCCTCCCAATCCCTAATCTCCAAAACCCTAATTAATCCCTTTAAGGTCGGCAACGCACTCGTAACTCCTCCGTTGCGGGTGTCCATGGGCGGCGCTGATTACTTACCATCACGTAATCCGTTATCTTAATCTCGTTTGTCGACCTATTCCATAAAAAAAAGAACCGAAACGTATGTCAGATAAATCTACCCAGATAAAGAATAAAGAACCATATAACCATGTAAGAGATACGATTTTTGACTGTATTTCTAATAAATTGAATAGTTGAGTAAACCTGGAACGCAATAGGCTCACTATTAGAACAAACTCAAAAGGATCAAAGGTTAAATAAGTAATAAAGGAAACATAATGAATTATTTTTTATCTTTTACATTAATTACTACATCTATTGTTCAAGATAATTATGCTCAACATGCTGTTTAATTTGTTGCTATAGGTACGAATTTAATTATGTTATTTGCATTAGTGATAATTGATAATACTGTTCTCTTATTGTATCAAATTAGTCGCAACTCAAGCAGCAGAAATTACTTGAGGCCTAATGTCCACACCCCTCCAATCCCCTAATGGCCTAATACCTAGAACCTATTCCTAAGCTTCTAAAAAGGCGGCAACGTATCAAACTCTTTGCAGACTGAATCCTTTTTGGTTGTTATCGAATCGGGCAAGAAGTAGTAATCTACATACATAGTTAAGTTCGTGTCTGCAAGCGTAAGCCGAGTAAGAAAACCGACTTTTTTTAGATTAAAATGCTCAATGACGTATTGACGTCTCTAAGTGAATAATTGATCTAAAGCTTTCTCACTTTACTTTTGACGTGACTCGTCTTGTTTCAAGTGAAGCTAGGGGCTCATAATCATGAGTAGGTGGTATAGGAGACAAACGTGCCGAACGTGTCATCTATTATTTCGTCTCATGGAAGTTGCAGGCTTAATTGTTTCTATAACATTAAAATAAACAGCTGTTACAGAACAAGTCCTTTTTCCTTCCTTATCTAAAGCTTTAGCGAATAAAATGATTATTGAGTTTTGACACTCATGTACAGTCAGGGGTCAAAAATGCAATTGCACTTTACCAATTTTAAAATGACGAAAATATCTTTATAGATTAGAGTCAATGGTTTTGGACTGCTTTAATTTATAGCATAGAATCTAAATTATTGAATAAACTGGCTGTGAACCATTAAACTTTTACTAGGTACATAAAAATTTAGTCATATTAAAATTGGTAGAGTGTAATTGCATTTTTGACCCCTGACTGTACATATATTTATTTAATTTTTTCTAATGCTCAAAATGGAAAGGAAATGTTACATTAACAATTAGTTAAGTGTGTCATAGGGTCGACAAAGTGTTCCATGAGCATTGCACAAGCAAACAGGTTCGTATCAAACATTTACGTAAAACATTCTTCAAGGTAACTATTACTATGTTGACATTCATTTCATTCTTCAATCGTTTGAATTGAACGCTGTTGGGGTTTTGGTCACGTCTACACTTGGTGATAAATGGTAGAAGACTACACTCAAAGGTTTGGAAATTAAGATCGTGAAAATGAAATATATAGACGACACAAGATTCTACTAAAAGTGTTTAAATGGCAGAAGTGTGGGAGAGCCATGTTTCGGCACGAATGGGTCGGCTCGACCAGAGCGATACCACGGCCTCACAGAAAACCGGCGTGAAACAACCATGGCGTTGTGTTTCGCCGTGTGAGTGAGGTTACCGGAGGCCCAATCCTTCCCCTTCCCTAATCTCTCCCCAGTCCCTAAACATCCAAATCCCTAATAGGTCGGTAACGCACTCGTAACTCCTCCGTTGCGAATGTTCATGGGCGGCGCTGATTGCCGACCTATTACATAAAATAAAATTTTATGAGTGGAAATTGTGTCGAACCCACCAAGAATGAGAGAAGTTATTAGATCATTTATCCTCTCAAAAAAGGGACCCGCAACACTACAGGGAGTTACAAGTTACAAGCGCGTTACCAAGCGCAATAAGGTACCCGGTTCTGGCCTCAGAGCCCGAGATCAGGCTCAAGAACCGAGAGGTGGAGTTTTTTGTCAGTAAGAGACTGACACTCTCTCTCTCGCTTACCTTTGGCGAAAGAAGTAATTTAGTGATTTCCCCCTAAAAAAATCCTTTCGCGGGTTATGTTTGAACGTTTGAAGGTGTGAAGAATTAGGCTTCCGAGACCTTCCCTTCCTATCCTAACTATTTTCACTAATATCACGGAATCTAGAACTGTCCTGACCTGACAGACCTGTTTGGCATCACTTGAGTAACTAGAAATTCTTGTCACGTTAGATAATTGGGCTAACGAAGAAAGTTAAATGTTTCATGGGTACCTAAGGTTTTATCACTTGTATTTTTACAGTACCTAATAAAGTAACCTTGACCAGCGTTTGTTTTTATTTAAATGTCTATTAAGTATACAAAAACGATGCGAAAATATGTTGAAAATGCAATACTTCTTTTATTCTATTTTTTTCAAAAGTGTCTTCTATATTCTTTTTTTTTTATTTAAATTTTACGGCTATTGTGTAGTCTTTCTCATAGACAAAATAGCCAAATAGCGTTTCTATTCACGCAATTTTTTTTATATAGACTTGGTCGTATTTTACATGTGGCCCGGTGTCCAAGTTACTGTTGTCTTTAGTGTAGTGGTGTAGTTTCAAACATACAAAATCACATACATTCAGACCCCAAATATTAATGGATACATACATTTTTTATTTATTTGTCAGGTGGATGTAAATAAATATGTTGATATGAACTTGAATTGTACTATATCAAAAGTGCAAGATAAAACACATTTTTGTAAACACTCAGCATGATACGGTATTTCGCGAAACGATTACGGTTATCTTTTGAGGAAATAGTTAGAAATAAAAAATAATGTTACACACGATGGCCTAATACTATCTATAATATACTATCAAGAAATGTATTAGGAATGTTGGCTAATTTATCTATGGTCACAAATATTATGTTTTTTGACAGATAACTAACCTAACAATTTTACGTATTGGCGCGTATTTTGTTTTGACATTATATCCGTTATTTTACTACAGGCTCAATCATGCCTTGTAGTAAATAAGGAGATGCTATCTATAGTCGGTCGGGACACGACTGGAGACTAAGAAATCCATAAAAAAACTGAAACACTTTACGACCTACGAACACATTCCAGCATTGGAAAATATGAGCCCTTAGCGTGGCTTAAAGATAAGCGAGTTCCTCGTTTACGTGAGAAAGAAACATAACAACTATCGATACATTAAAATTAATTCTACACTAATGAGCTTTAAACGCCTATAAATGCTTTTTGTATTTATATATTATATTATAAAGCTGAAGAGTTTGTTTGTTTAAACGCGCTAAGCTAATCTACGAAACCACTGGTTCGAATTTAACAATTATTTTTGTGTTTGATTATCCATTTATCGAGGAAGGCTATAGGCTATAAAACATCACGCTATGATCTTTAGGAGGTGAGCAGCAGGAAACCGTGTAAGAGTAGCTAGTATATCTTTATACCTAATATATACCACATACTAGCCAATGCAAGTCAGTAGTTTGCCCTAGTTACATTATTAGCTGGAATTCCGAGGCGACTAGACCGGAACAACTGATGATGTAATTTAAAAGCAAGTTCACATTACATATTCTTTAAAGCGATTGGTAAGAGTAAATACTTCAATAAAAATATTTTTTTATTTGGTAAGACGGCAAACGAACAGACTGATTACCTGATGGTAAGCAATTAGCGTCACCCATGGACCACCCACAACCATGAAGCAGTTACGAGAGTGTCGCCTACCTTTTGAGAATTTAGGGATTGGGGATGGGGGAGGATTGATCTCCGGTAACCTCAAACACAACGCTGTGGTTGTTTCATGCCGACTTCTGTTAGGCCGTGATATCATTCCGGTCGTGCCGAACCATCCGTGGCGAAGCATGGCTCTCTCACATTTAGCAAGTATTATATTGATTTAAAAGAGTGCTAATTTTAGAAAAAGTGTCTCAAATAAAAAAATTCAACTAAATATAAAGGAATTGTTAACTAATGCCTAGTGCATCTACTACCTACCAATTAAATTGTAGGTGAGGCATTATCCCTTATCCCTCCTCTAAAAAAAAAAAATCGTGACTAAAGTTCCGGACAGTAAACATTTATTTCCCTTACAACGAAATGTTACCTGTACGTACAAATTGGTATTCGTTCAGATGTTCTGCGCATGTCTAGACGCCCTAGGTTCAACGTACCAGCGCACCTCTTCAAACTGCAATCCCAAATCAATAACTAGGGCGGGGTGCAGGGAAACATACCATATGCTTGTAAAGCAAGGTACATTTTTAATGAGATAGCCAGATAGGTATTGTAATAATAGGTAAAGGTATTGAAAATGATGAGAGAAGTAAATTATCTACTATTAGGGTAGCTGCCGTCGATATTATTGTAGCGATGTGACCTTCAAATTCAAAGAAAGAGTACACCTTCCTAAAGTGGTGAGGCAGTTGTGACAGGTTAGGTCTAGCGAATGTCAATGGGTGGCGCTGATTGCTTACAATCAGGTACTCGTCTGCCCCCACAAAAAATCTGCCACGCCCTTAATTTGTTCGGGTGATAATACCTACAGATCCGATTACCTTTAAATATGTGTCCTAATATTTGTTCTTAGAAAACTGTTTATTAATTTACCTACTGAATAGTCCTTTCATAATGAAGCTTTAGACGTACTCGAAGTAATTTCTTAGAACTCTGTAAGGCCTAAGTACAAAAATGTAGGATGCCGTCATTCGTCTCTTGGTGATTGTTCACAGCTTAAACTCTCATTTCATACAAATATCCTAACAACGAGCATAAATATAAAGAGCTAAGGATTCCCAGATTCCCAGGCAATATTTTAAGTTCTGCGCATGTCCTGATTCACAAGGGGGAGCGAGGATTCATCTCACCCCTTCAAACTGGAAGCCATAATCAATAAACGTGGCGAGGCAAAATGATACCTATAGGTTATGATTGTAAAGTTAGGCACATTTCTATTTGATACTTTGACAAGACAATTGACTAAATAAGTTGGCTATATTATCAATTATTGATCTATTAAAGGTTTTGAAAGTAATGTAGAAAACGAATACTTATGTTACTAGAATTCTGGTCGAAAAACATTTTTTATTTTTGAGAGGTCCGACTCTTACTGAGTAGAAACCACCTCTTCCTTCTCGTGCTTGGACATCGGCCATACGGGATCGTATCGAGAACATAAGCTCTATTGGGCGCCATCTGACGCTATCCACCATTTGGCTCTTAGAGGTGTGCGTCGTGTGCTCGGGTGTGGTCTTGGTCGGGCGGCGACCTACCCTTGCTTGCCGCTTCCTCGAAGATCGTGCGACCCACTCATGATGCGTATGGCCATTACATGACCCTCTAGAGGCCTCTAAAGACGATTTTTAAAGAAATTGCGGTACAATTTTCAAAATTTCCAAATTGTCAGTGTGGTAATTTTGCCATCCGAGACCAAATAATGGTGCCACAAGAACTCACTGCTGTCTGTGTGCCTTTACTGAGTGTGTAACATGTAATTATACTTTCCGAAAGACCCAGTGAGCAATACAACCACATTCATATTTCGAAGACATACAATATAATATTACTAAGAGATTTACACATCGATCGCATATATAGGTATATAACAAAAGTTCCTAAAATTATATTATGAAATCTCAAATCCCTTCGTTGAATGTCTTCAACACCTCTCTTTTTTTCTGGTTATTTTATCTCCTTAGCCTCAAGGCCTGGATTCTTCAAACTTCGAGACCTTCATATCCTACAAGGGCATTATCGCCCTCTGGGAAAGAAGAGCATATAAGAGCTACCATCGTTTCTAAATCTTTAATTCCCTATTTATGCAAGTACATAATTTTGCAACGCAATTCAATAAACGTGCAGATCAACCTTTGACATTTCTGCAACCCCTACCCCTTGTCAATCAACATTTATGCGCATGTCTGACCTGACAGGGAGCGTGAGGGGGGACCAGGTATCATCTCACCCCCTTCAAGTTGCAAGCAATCAATAACCACAGCATCCCAACCGGACTACGCCCATACATCATACATTTTGACCTACCCGTTATTTTGGAACATAAATTGGCAATGTTGCTATCATTTTGTCGGACCTTTTTTTTGTATTAAAATACTAACATTTAAATAATATTCTGAAAATCTTCTGCTTCTGACTTTCTTCCTTTTGGTCTCAATTAGTTTTGGAGTCAGCAATGAGAGCAACTTTCTGAGTGCCTTAAACGTACCCGTTATCCGATTTTGTAAAGCATTCGAATGGCTATAACGCCATAGTATGACAATCTGGGCCATGGACCGATTGCTAAAAGTGCTTAATAATGCATAAACATCATTGTATTTGTAGAAATACGGCTACTAATTTATAAAATTGCTTGATATTATCAACCGTGGTTCGTTGCTTGGCACCATTACAATCTCAGCAGAAGCAAACAGTCATTACACTCTTGTCCTGGTAAACAGTTCTTATTAATTTTATCATCTCTACCTGAGTACCTGCAATTTTATGTAGAAGTTCAGATGTTCTGCGCATGTCTAGATGTCCTAGATTCATCGCATCTCTTCAAACTGCAATCCAAAATCAATAACCAGGGCGGGGGCGTAGTAATACATACCTTATGGTTGTGAGGTAGGTTTATATTTGGAATCACAAACATGCTAGGTACAAAGATAGATAGGATAGGATAGTAGGTACAAAGATTGATGTTGGGAGAGAAATTCGTTCGTTCTAGAATGGTATTTTTTGTCTAATAAATTTTTGTATTAATCCCTAATAATTTAGCTCTTTGAAATAAAAAATGAACAGAATAGTACTTAAAAATTTGAGAAAGAAAGACTTGAGATTTGAGATGAGACAAGAAAATCGGGATTCTATCAATAAATAATAGAAATGAAAACAAAAAAAAAAAAATTTTACGCGTATTTTATTTTCTAACTTAATCCAAGCATTTCGATTACTTATGTTGATTTCAAATATATTGTGACGTCACGAATTAGTAATTTTTTACTGAGCGGTGACGTAGCAACTGTTACAATAAAATTCGTTTTTTTATGTTATCGTTTTCATATTCAAAAAATCAGTAAATATCTAAATTTATTATGCAAATAACGATCTGAGCAGATCTATAATCTTTATACCATGTCATCATGCCATGTGTTGGAGGCCTGTGTAGTCGCTCTTACAGAAAAGGGAAAATATGTCTTACTCAAGAAACATACACTAATATATTGGCAAACGATCAAGTATTCAACACGCAAAAAAAAACTTAATGACTCTTAATATTCCATCTAAACATTGATACATCTATATTCGATATTAAGATACGCACCGAGATGTCATTAGCACACAAGATTTTGATTAAAAACACGCGACTTTCGGCCTTGTGACATACGAAATATGACATTGACATCATTTTCTATGACTATACCAATCGACTCGCGAACTTCTCAGAATAGCGCTTGCTTAATTGACTTCACAAGTTTACGACTGGCCAATTTGGTATCGATGACACTTTTGAACCAATTAATTAATCGCCACACATCTTTATTCAATCCAACAACAGTGTAGATTGCTATGGCATAAGAGGAAAGGCAAGAGAAAGTTTAATCAGATATTAGTGTACGTGGAAATTAAAAATAGTAAAAAAAATGTATCCTGAACAGAAATTTACATCAATAGAATTGTGGTGTACCTCAAGGAAGTATTCTCGGACCTTTACTCTATTATATAACGGTAATCATAAATTGTCGGAATAAAAACGGTTGTAAGTTTATAACCGATCATACCCACATACATTTAGTTTTTTTTTTTATGTGATAGGTCGGCAAACGAGCAGGCTTCTTACCTAAGCAATCAGCGCCGCCCATCGTCGTAACAACAAATGTTTTTGGGGATTAAGGATTTGGATATTTAGGGTGTGGGGGAGGGGAAGGCTACCGGTAACCTCACTGACCCGGCGACACAAACCGCTGTGGTTGTTTCACGCCGGTTTTCTGTGAGGCCGTGGTATCACTCCGGTCTCTCGCACACTTTTGATGATGATGATGATGATGGACGACAATCATTTATACACCAATTAGTAAAATAAAACTTATTGAATTGAATTTTGACGGCAAACCTAACACTAACCCTTAAAAGTGTTTAAAGACGATGCAATTTAAATAGCTGATGACCTTACATTTCTGGGAATAAATTCAGATAAACGAATTGGAACGTGGTGATTAATGCTCAAACCTTCTCCCTTGTGAGTACGGCCTTTGCTCAGCAGTGGGCACTTAGAGGCTGATGATGGTAATGATGATGATGATGATGATGATGATGATGATGATGATGATGATGATGATGAATTGGAAAAGCCCCACATAGAATAGGCTTGTTAATCTGTGTTTATGGTTTCAATACTGAATAGTCTTGTTTGCATTAAAAATTAAGAAAGAATATTTCAGAGGAAGTTGACCTTTCGGCCTGCCAGGACTATGTGTCATCTGTACACAATATTAATTTACATTAATATAATATTATTGGTTGAATACGCGATTCTGCAAACTTTAAATATTACAAAAATAAATGACACGCATAATGGTTGACAAGTTTGATTATATTAAAACTTAGTGAGCCGCCGGGGCCGGCTCTACCGGAGTAATACCAAGCTTAAAAAAATATCCACCGGCGTGAAACACCGCGTGTAGTGTCTTATTGTTTCATAGGCGGCATTAACATTCATCAGGTTGTCCACCTAAGCGTACATCGCATTAATCACTACATAGTATAAAACAAAATCACTTTCTCTGTTCCTATATCACTATGTATGCTAAAATCTTTAAAACCACGCAACGGATTTTGATGCGGTTTTTTTAAATAGATAGTGTTTGAACAGGAAGGTTTATACGTTTAATAATATCCATTAAATAGTACACAATTTTAATATCAGCATAGCACCCGTGCGCAGGGTGCGTAGCTAGACCATTACGAAAAAAAAAACAAAATAATAGAATATACGCAATTCTAAAACTGTCAAGGTGACTCAACAGACGAATATATTTGCATATAAAAATACACATAATATTAACACTAAACATTAACAAATTGATACAAACCCATTTTATTTTATTTCATATTGTCTAAATAGTGCAGGCATTTATTTTAATATGTAACTAAAAACGAAATGAACAAATATTTTAATCGTAGAATCGTTTTTTTTTCAGCAGACAAGCAGATGGATTACCTGATAGTAAGCAATCAGCTCCACCCATGGACACCCGCAAAACCTTGTAGTTACGAGTTCGTTGCTGGCCTTTTAGGGCTAATAAAGGGTTTCGGATATTTGAAGATTGGGAAGAGATGGAGAGAGGAGTAGGGAAGGCGCCTCCGGTAACCTCAAACACACGGCGAAATACAACGCTGTGGGTGTTTCACGCCGGTTTTCGGTAAGGCCGTGGTATCACTCCAGTCGAGCACCCATTCGTGTCGAAGCTTGGCTCTCCCACACTTAGACGTCGTACTTCAATAACGAATATTACCACTTATAATTAAACAGAAGAGATTGAGATATATAGAGTTAATTTTTTTTTTTCGTTTGTCATTTTCAAATCAGTAACGGCTGGTCAGCAGTATATATATGGTCGAATTGAGAACCTTCCTCCTTTTTGGAAGTCTGTTAAAAGCAAAATATCCATAAAAATGCAACCTATATTAGTCGGTATGTTTTATGCCATAGAGCTTCAATCCGCAACACAGAGCCATAATTCCGTAACTTGCATCTTCTTACCCTGTTCAGGTGGCAAAGTGGCAACGACCTCGTCGGTTCACCTCGGCTAAAGGAAGATGTACTATTCGCTTTTTTATAATAGGAAGAATCAACTCACCCCAGTGGACTCCTTAGGTTTCGGCACTCCAAGATGTTCATAGGCGAAGAGAGAAGTCTCCATGAGCCTGTCATAACTGATGTTAACAGGAACAATAGTGATGTCGGAAACTTCATGAGAGAAGAACGGGACCATCGCCATGGATAACATACCTGGTGGGGAAACAACAATAAATTATTATAACTTTTCTAAACAATCCGTCTTGTGAAAAAATATTGAATTAAATATTTTTAATTTTGTTATTATAATTATATTCTTCAGTCTATAAGTACTACTACTTAGCGGAGCGGATGAATTTTCTTTTAAACTTATAATTCTATCAAGTTGATACTGTAACTGCGCAGTGTCGTGAAGTACCTAGTACAAATTTATTGTAGCTTAATTTACTAGTAAGCTATTAAATAAGATTCATATAGTTTATGAAATTAGTGGTTGTATTATATAGTCTACCACTATTTCCTATATCCGGGGTGGGTCACGCGCAATAACGTACCTGGGTGATTCTCCAAAAAACCTTAACTTTTATTTAACAAGTCATTATCCTCCCAGGTTTTTAAGCATCTTAGTAATTTATTTTATACAATATTTTTAATCGGTTGCTTGTAAGCAGTGGTGAGATTAAATTTAATAAAATAATTATCTGTGTTTTAATCAGCAGACTCGTTAATTTTCGGTTGAGGATAATGACATTATTATTATTTTTTTTTATTGATGTGAAGAATCACCCACCTACCGCGGCTCCGGCCCGGAGCAGGAGAAGGATCGTGGTGGTTTTTAGCCAATAAGAGTCAGAAGAAGCCTATCCCTCTCGCTCCACCTAGGGCGAGACGAGAGACGATCTTCGGGCGCGCGCGCCTCAAAGAGCCAGTAGACCACCACCGACGGTGCCCTTTAGGGCTGTTGATCAGTGCGGAACAATGCACCGCAGCTCCGACGGAAGGAATGGAGGGGGGGGGGGGAGGTTAGCTAGAATCTGAAACTCCCTCTTCTCTCTCTCCTCGACTTTAGACTGACTTTTCCCCATCATAAAAAAACTAGTTCCGACATTATAACATATTATTATGTTATAATGATTTGTAACAATGATACAATTTTTATTATAACTTTCTAGTAATTATTTTGACGAGGTACTCGACCTAAGCCGTAAGCCGAAAACATAATAATCATACCAATTCGTTCAGTATGCACATCTCAAACGTTGCACATTTATCTAGATGACTCTATTCAATCTTTACTTTGCAAACTGCCATTATGTTGTTCAAACACAATGTTTACACAACTTTAACTATTCTGCTAGAACAAATACAAATGAAGTAGATGCTTCGCTTATAAGTGTTAAACGGAATCACAATTATATGTTTTATTTAAATTATGCTAAAGCGAGTGGTCAACTTGGAAAAGTACTTAAATAGTTACTATGCTAAGGGCTGATTTTTCAACGGATAGATAAAAGTTAGATGGGGAATAATTATGATGCTCTCGCGTCAGAATGTTTGTATAAGACAGTGACAGCAACAATTTTATTCATCAGATAACATTTATCTATCCTTTGAAAAATGTAGGTATATATCCTATTACCTCTCAAAGGTGTAAGGGCAATGATGTACCGCGCGGCCCAGAGCAAGGGAACGAACGGTGTTATTTTTATTCAGTAAACTTAGATACTAGGTATGAAATCGAACACACACATTGACATCGAAGACAGCCTCACAAAAGTAAAGATCGCCACCAGTGGTTATGAATTCATTTAAATAAGATAATTAAAAAAAAATCAAAGACCTATTCTAGCAATATTATTATATGTATATACAGAAATAGACTCTAGAGTTACGGGTTACAGAAAACAGGTCGCTATAGCAGATAACAAATTAACAGGTAAAACTTACCGTATTTAGGGGGCATGCTCTTGTTGCTTCGGCTGCGGGTGCCCTCGAGGAAGAACTCAATGGGCGCGGCGTGTTTAGCCACTACAGTCTTAACGTACTGTTTCAAAGTCACAGCATACAAGGCGTCTCCACCCAGCGTACGACGGATGTAGAAGGCGCCAGTCTCCCTCATTCGGCGACCTATTACCGCCATGGAGTAGAAATCTATAACAATAATATGAAATTAGAGTCTTACTTCACTGAGGCACTATTGTTGGATGATGAGTTGCGAATAGTTAGACCTGGAGTTAATGAGAGACGCCAAAACGGTAACCACCAGGTAAACTTATTATTTGTATGAGATCAGCGGACCTTGCTGTGGTAGTAAATTATGTTAAGAAATTCGTCTTTCTTTTCCCAAAGCTAATGAAGGGAACATCGACAGTTGAAGAAACATGTAAGAACAGAGAAGTTCCAAATGTAAAAAAGCATAAAGTATGGAGCAGTAAAGGACGCTAGCAGTACAGTTATTGTTGCATTTGGCATCTCAATGGTCCCTACTCTGTCATACCTAAGTCCTTAATTTAAAATGGATAGCTGTGGCGATTAACATGGTAAGGTGTAGAAGTAAATCGCGTGGCAAAGAACTTAATTCAGTGTTGCATTAGCCATAAATCCGTTGAAATCTATAAATGAAGATATACATACCCATGCCAGCAGCCACAGCTGGGAAATCAATGTTGAAGTGGTAACACAGATACGTCATCAAGCAGAAATCTGCGTAACTCCTGTGAGTGGGCAGAAACAGCACTGGATTCTTGCCCATAATCGATTTCAGCTACAATCACATTGAGATCATTAGAAATTTTAAAAGGCAGGGCTTTAAACAAAATGGTACCTATTAAAATTGAATAATAAATATATTAGCATCAGAAAGAGTATATGGTTGGCGCAGTAGTTGGGCAATCGGCTGCCGCGCCATCATAGAACAATATTTGATAATGATTGTAAGATTGGTTCAAAGGCCCCAGGAATTTGCTGCACCCACCTACAATTAATCCTATAGAAACATGTACACACTCACATCAAACACAGCTGCTTCATTGACAAACATCTTGATTTTCATCATGAAGCAGATTTTGAGGAAGAGCACTCCCATCCACCTTATCACATGGACCTTCTTATCAAGGCCCATCTCTTCCAAGAACTTGTTCACAAGCTTCTGCAGTTGTTCCTTTGGGGCACCAGTTCTTGAACATATCTAAAAGAATAGTTGTTTTTATAATTAAGCTTTTATCCTGTGCACAGAATCACTGGTAAAGACTTGTGGTGGTTGAAATAGACCCCATAAGATTGTACATATCAGCATCAACCACAGCTTCTATTTTGTTATAGCTATACTAATATTACAAAGAGGTAAAATTTGAAGGTTTGTAAGTTTGTATGTAGGGGTAATCTTTGGAACCGCTGGTTGGATTGTCAAAATTCTTTCACTGATAGATAGCTACAATATTCCTGCGTGCTATAGGCTATAAAACATCAAGCTACGATCAAGCCAAGCAACAGGTGAAACCGCCCGAGAGTAGGTAGTAATATATAATCTACTAGCTTCAGCCAGCACCTTTGTCAGCACAGTACCAAGGTAAGTAAAGGTGTAGCCAATGAAATATTTCAGACAAAAATCTATTATAGGACCAAATTTTATTCAAATAATTTCAGTACTTTTTCCTTTAAAAAGTAAAAACAGTTACTTTAAAACAGTCACATTTACAGTATTAGTAGCATTCTTTTACCAAATTACAAAATATTCTGTTAAGATGAGTATTTGTTTTTTTTTTTAATTTGTTGTGATACTGGTTACTGGCTATTGACTGCGTTTTTAAATGAATGCTCAATGTGATAAATTAGGATAGCACGAAAACTGTTTTGAGTCAAAAGAATTATGTCATAAAATATGCGGGATGGAATAAAAAGAGCCTTGGATTATTGTTGATTCTTTTTATAATTGGACAGGTTTTCAGGTAAGTTTGTGTGTTTTATTTATTAAATAAGAATTAATTAAACTATTCACAAACTTGTTATCTTTGCTTGATTTCTTTAATAATATGAACTAGGTATTCATATTTGATAAAGGAAAATTAAAATTAAAATGTAGGAAATAGTTTTTTTTTTTTTGCTAATATGCCTGATGCTACTGCTGCATTCTTGGAAACTTAGGTATTTTTAATCTTTCACTCTCAATCTTGTTGGTATTTGTTCGACATAGATGTAGTTAGTGGAGTTTATTATAATAATTTATGGCAAGCAACCTTAACAGATTGAAAAAAGGATTATTGAAAGTATACATAAAAATACTTACCGATTCAAATATTGAGTTCATGTACATAGAATTGGCAACCAGATCTTTGAGATCCTGTGGCGAATATTTCTTGTCTAAAGTCATCGTCCCTTGCGGATACCAGTTCCGGGTCATAAAACCGACAATACCTCCCGGCTTCCTCCTTGGCTCCAGGATGTCAACAAATCCCACTTGTTCACTCATTTTCACGATTTATGACACAAAATAATACAAACTAACACATTACTGAACTTCACTAAGAGGTTAATAATTTCGCAACTATGTAAGTTTTACTTTTACGTGATTTCAATTTATTCTAGTCCTTTGTAAGTTTTTTAACACGCAGTTTTGTTTCAGAATTAATTTACCTTTTTCCGATATGCACGCAACCTACTTGCATCACAATCGCGAAAATACTGCATCTGTCTGTGATTCTGTAATCAATCGATTTGAAATAAGGCTGTTTGACAACTGACAGTGGCAATGACAACTGCCATTTGACAGTTATAACGCTTTTGAAGTTGACAGATATAGATTCGTCTTAAAATGGTTTTAATTTAGAAATTAAAGCGTTTTTTTCTAAACTTTTTATATATATTCATCGCAACGCACACAATGATAACAAATTGCCCCATTCATTATAATTTGTATACAGTGAAGTGAGTATCTCTACCACAAGGTCCTAAGGTACCTAATAATCGGATCGGTCACAGGTTTCAAGGAGGAACTCGTGCACGGTCCGCTAAAATAATATTACCAGAACTTCAAAGGATTTGTTTTGCCCAGTTATGATATTTATATAAGGCATTTATAACTGTTTGGACACAGAAAAAAAAATGTTTAGGTACAAAATGAAAATGCAGGATTAATTTCATTACATATATATTATCTACCCATTTGTGTATAGACATTTAGCACCAAGATTAATTCAATAATTGGATCTCCATACACTTGTAATAAAACGATTGTACTAAAATATAATGGACATAATATTTCTCATAACTAATATAATTATGGCACATAAAAGAATATAATTTGAAGAAAATAATTTTCGAAATATCATTTTTTTTAAAACCTAAACAATTCCAACAATAGTCATAATTATCAAAATGTTTAAGGAGAACATAGAAAAATCTTGGTCTTACAAGTATGATTTTGGTACATCCCTGTAGTCACCTTTAAAACTACATTTATCAATATTACTTTACATTAAAACTTTAAGTGGCTAAAACCACTCTTTAAACTTTCTTATAATATAATTTTTATACCATGGTTTGTGACCTTTATAAACTTTAGCAAATAAAATATGTACCAAAAATCTACTATAAAATTTTACACCAACATTTAGGGAGAATCTTTGGTGAAGATTCAATAATCTTATGATTAAAACTACGCTTAATGGGCATACAAGACGCGGCATGTGCATCATTTTGTTTAACACGATACATAAACTTATGTAAAAACAGAGAACATTTAGTTGGCTTAGTGAACTACGTTTAAAAACTATAAAAATACTTACAATCTATAGCCTCAATATGGCCTCAATGACATATGGCTAAAAAATATAAAATGTACTTGTCAGTGATTCAATAACATAATATTCATTACTTTAATCAGTAAAATATCGATTTACAAAAATATGATTCATAATTATATGAAAAAAAAAACGTAGTAAATAGGAAATCAAACGTATGGCCTAAACATAAACCGCTAAACCTCAAAAATTTAACGTCCAATGTTATATTAGTGAGTTTATTCTCTATGGGGTAGCCCCATCTGCTTAGCAAAATAACTGAACGTAACCTGAATTCTTAATACATTTTACAAGAATACTGTTTTCTTATTAAGCAAATGTTCTTTTTATAAATTAAAGAAAATCGAGAATTTTTGACGATTTTAAAATCGTGTGTTTATAACCTAGATTATAAATTGGCGGGAAATTTACAAATAGGGGGGAACTGTGTTATACAATATTGTAATAAGTGGTCCAAGTGTAAAGCAGAATTCTATAAAAATATCACATTTAATAGACGTCACGTTAGTAAATAAGATTACACATAGTACCTTTGTCAACACATCCGCTGCAACCTATTTTGAACCTTATCGATGTTAGAAAACCCTTATTTAGATTACCAGTCTACATTTCCTGAAGGACTATAGTTCTACGAACCGTCAATTTAATGAAATTTTTGGCACACTTCTGCTATTTAAACTTTAAGTTAATCACAGTATAATTTTTTGGAGGGAAGTTTTCCAGATCTCACAATACTATGAGTTCCTACTAAGGTTTTTAAAAATGTAACATTCTTTGTATAATCCAAGGCACCTCTTATAATTATAACAATGGCGTTTCTAAGACACCCAACCACAAACTTCACTTTCTTTACATTATAACCTTATCCACATTAATTTCTATCAAATAATAAAAATGTCACTAACTCGAGAGACGAGATCCAGTTCTTTTTAATAGTTTCAATACACATAAAAATTCTTCCACACGTCATGATGCCCCCGTAATAGGAATTTCCACGTGAATTGATGATTATTAAGTCACACAAGTTTAAATTTACGAATAAATTGATAAAATTATTACGTAAATATGTGGCAGCGGATGTGAAAACAAATAAAAATTGTAATAGCCAACACACACGTCAATAATACTTAAAAATAAGTGGAATGTTACCACGCGTTTCAATTGTATTAAAACTTTAAAACTACGAGTGTAAAATATCTTGTTTTTAATAACACGGGTGTAGAAAACTACAATACATTTATTATTTTAATTACATAAAAGTTCTTGTCCATCACACGTTTAATTAAAAATTACCTTAATAACGATAAATGATAGGCGATTAGTGTTGATTTGTCAAAAAAATGTCATGAACATTAAAAAAACATTTACAAATGTCTCTAAATTTGTGTAACATTATGTAGGCTTCCGGTAACAGGTTTAGTATGCGAGGAGGTTGTAAAATATTCATTGTTGGGTAGGTACGCTTCATCTTTTACATCTTCTTACGTATACCTAATTTATGTACTTACCATGAATCCCAAAGAGGCAGTTCATAATGAATATAACAGACAGTAGCACCAATGCGCAGATTAGGTTCGTAGCAACAGCGAAGTTTCCTCAGTCAAAACAAAAAAAACGTACCTTATAGCTAATTTTTTTAAACTACGCTAGCTAACGCAAAGAATCCATAGATCCGGCTATACGGTGCTAAATAATTCCAAATTTAAAATTTAGTTTTTTGTCTCTTTCGCAGTAATTTCAATGCGTTGTATGAGTTGCCCTAACTTGTCTATAATTTGTTGGCTGCTATCATCTGAAACGATTTTGGAATCGAAGCCGTGGTATGTTCCTAGTTCGCGGCAACGATCCATGTACATACGCCATTTGACATCTTTCTCCAAACACAGCGGGTTTCCAATTATGATCACTTTGGCTTTTGCGCGAGTTATCGCTACGTTGAAGCGCTAAAAAAAAGAATAATAATTGTTAATTCAGATAAAATTTTGTAATTTTTGGAAACAGGATTAGTGATTGGGTCATGTTTTAAGTCTTAGTTACATTGAACTAATGAAAGCTGATTAGAGTGAATTATACCTACATCAAGGTATACAGCTCAAACTAATTTTTAACTATAGTTAGTAACAGAATTTTTGAACAACGAATTTTGGAAATCGGACCTGTGGTTTTAAAAATAACCCCCTACATACAATCTTACAAATTTTACCTTTATGCTATTAGCATAGATGACTTGTTATTAAACTAGCGACCCGCCCGAGCTTCGCATGGGACAATGCTGCTACTGAATTTATTTACTATTTAACCGACGTTATTAGGTATACACAAAAACCATCCTCTACAATACTAATTTTAAGTAATCTTTAAAACTATGAAGCTGTTTTTTATTACGTTGTGCTATGTGTTCAAAAAAACGCATCAAAATCCGTTGTGTAGTTTTAAAGAATCGGGATATAAAGCGACTTTCTACTTGTCCTTTACTATGTAATAAAAAATCTTACCTTATCATCGACAAGGAAACCGAGTTGGAACTTAGCGTCATAGTCCAGAAGGTTGCAATTGGCTCTTACAGTGGATATTATGACGACGCGCTTCTCTTTGCCTTGGTAAGCCTCCACGGTCCCAACTTCTATATCGTTGAAGCCGCATTCTGTTAGCGACTTCTTTATTTGGTACACCTGAAAAATATATTTTAGTATAAATAAAAATATAATCAAGTTTTATATTTTTTGACATAAATAAATCTATATATATAAAAGAAAGTCGTGTTAGTTACTCCACTTATAACTCAAGAACGGCTGCACCGATTTAGCTGAAAATTGGCAAGGAGGTAGTTTAGAGCCAGGAGAAGGACAAAGGATAGGATAGAGTAGGAAGTGTAGGTTAGGTAGAGTAGGGTAAGTAGAGTAGGTAGAGTAGGGTAGGTAGAGTAGGTAGGGTAGGTAGGGTAGGTAGGGTGGGTAGGTAGGGTAGGTAGGGTAGGTGAGTAGGTAGAGTAGGTAGAGTAGGTAGAGTAGGGTAGGTAGTCAAAGGACGGGAGCAACGCCGCGGGTAAGAGCTAGTAACATATAAAATGTGTTGGAGAGCCATGCTTCCAGAGTGATACCGTTCTCGGCTCCTTAAGACCTTCGCCCAACGTCTCGGGCCTCAATGCGCCTCTGCGGTAATCACCAACTTTACACGCTTGTACCATATCCATAATGTAATATTGCATACTTATGTTTTTTCATTTCTTTGAATCTACTGTACTAGGTCCCGCCCGCATGTTATGTTAGTAAAAAGCAGCCTATGCGTTAATCAAAGGTCAACTATCGACACTCCGCATTTCAACCAAATCGGTCCAGCGTTTTCGAGTGAAAGAATAACAAACACACATCCATATATTCTCAAAAACTTTTGTTTATAATATAAGAAGGTTAGTAGGAGGTAGTATAAATCGAAATGAATTTCATATCGCACCTGACGAATGTACGGTGTGACGATGCCAATATCACTCATAGGTACCTCATGTACCTGCACCAAACGCTTAACGTACTGCAGCACCATCTCACATTCCATCATGTTGAAGAAGCTGCAAAAATAAACCATATTGTTATAACAATAGAATCACAATTTGCATACAACGCAATGCAATGAAATTATTTTTAAAAAGCCGTTTTCATTCATTGCTATTATTTTCATATTAAAGGTTAGTAAGTTTAGACTGGAATGAAATTCCTACGTCATTTTTAAGTACATATAAAATGTACCTACTTCTGGGTATGTAGGTATGTTGATTTGAAATTCGTGTGACGTCAAATCGTCGTTCGGCGTTCGAAATTCAAATCAACATATCATCGAAAGTATTTGATGTCATAAGAAAAGAAAAAATGTTCTTTCTTGATTAGAATAACTTTACAATTTTATATAACAGTTTTTAGGTTGGAGAGCCATGCTTCGGCACGAATGGTTTGGCTCGACCGGAGTGATACCACGGCCTCACAGAAAACCGGCGAAAAACAATTGCAGCGTCGTTGTGTTTCGCCGTGTGAGTGAGGTTACTAGAGGCCCAATCCTTTCCCTCCCCAATCCGAAAATCCTAATCCATATAAGGTCGGCAACGCACTCGTAACTCTTTCGTTGTAGCGCGTGTCATGGGCGGTGCTGATTGCTTACCATCAGGTAATCCGTTTGCTCGTTTGCAGTCCTATCACATTAAATATATATATATATATATATATATATATATATGGTAAATCATCACCTATTCCCCGTCTCTGTCGCTTATCAAGCAACTGCAGTGAATCTTTTGATGTACACTTTGACTATTTGTCGCAGTTGCGAAAAAAGTGGGCCGAACTAAATTAGTAATATTGTAATTTTTAATCTTGTTGTTTTTATTGTATTAATTTTTAATGTTTAATCTTGTTAAATAGAGTTTTGTAAAAAATGTATTTTTTTTTATTTATTTTTTCCAAACTTAGACTATTTTTACAGGTTTTGTTCCCAATGCAATAGCCTAGCTTATATGCCTAAACAATAATATCTACATATCCTTACTTGACTAAAGTTTTATAACATAAACAAACAAATATATACCTAATATAATATAATAAATATAATATGTTTAATTAAATATATATAGTTTAGTCTTGTTAGGTATACTTTTATAAGTACCTATTATATATCAGTGTCCATAACGCTCTGTAGCTACCTTTATATGTTGTGCAACTAGTTTGGAACTCAATAATTGTTAACTGTACATTTAAGTGTTGTAACAGCTTCTGGTGGTTCAAATAAATATATACCTGGGTGACTTGCCGATCCTTTCTTCCTTGGAAAGCACACCATGGAATACGATGGCGCGACTGGTCTCCTTCTCACCTAGGATATCGGTTGTACTCAAGGGATCTTCCGTTGAGCATGCCTGTCAACAATTTATAAGACATTAACCAGTGTCCATTTTCATTGACTAAACGGTTGGCACAGTGGCTGGGAAACACATTTGTGTGATCCAGAAATTATTGTTCATGGTCTGAGTGTGATATGTATGTCTAAAGAGTGATCAAATTCGTAAATAAACATTTTGGCTAAAAAAATTCAAAAATGACATTCATTTTTTTTGTAGGCAAGCACGTTGGCGTTAAATATGGTAACACTTAAGTGTGGGAGAGCCAAGCTTCGGCACGAATGGGTCGGCTCGACCGGAGTGATACCACGGCCTCACAGAATACCGGCGTGAAACAACCCACATCGTTGTGTTTCGCCGTGTGAGTGAGGTTACCGGAGGCCCAATTCCTGCCCTTCCCCTATCCCTTCCCAATCCTTATATCCGCAACCCCCATCCCCAAAAGGCCGGCAACGCACTCGTAACTCCTTTGGTGTTGCGGGTGTCCATGGGCGGCGCCGATTGCTTACCATCAGGTAATCCGTCTGCTCGTTTGCCGACTTATACCATTAAAAAAACACATATATCGTTTTAATTAACGCCGTAGGTATATATACGGTCCATTCTTTATCAATCCACAAAAGTAAAATAAATATGTCAATTGTCAACATACCCGGAGTTGTCCCTTATAGAAGAGTTTGTCAGGGATTTCCAAAATGTCCGGGTGTGATCGGAAGTTGTTTCGTAACATAATCACATAGTTGGGATCGTTGCGGCTGTCACTGTATAGAGAATTGTCCTTCTTGAGACGCTCCATCAGAGATGTACCTGTGGTCACAAGAAATTATTACAGTAACAGTAGATTCAAATATAATCCTGTTGTTTTACATAATATACATATTAGGACGGAAGAGTGCTTCGTTTGAGTGGGTGATCATGATATGATAGGTTTTAAGCACCCTGTATGCTGTATGGCACGGATACTTTTCAGCGACAAATACAAAATATATTTATTAACTCGTATAAACATTTACAAAAGGTGTAAAAAAAACTGTGTTGTCGAACTGACTGTTTTTTTTAAACTTACACTAGGATTTTCTCCAGTATCGTTATATTATATAAAACCTAAAAATTCACATACACAAGCCAAACAGAGTGAACTCAAAACAAAGAAAAAAGAGCTCACACAAAGTATTGTTTCGTACGGGAATCGATCCCGCAACACGTTGCACAGCAGCCAGTTGCCCAGCCACCACGCCAACCATGCACTCGTTTTTAAGGTTTCCGTTTATGTTACAAATATGTAGAAGTAAAAATTGGCTGACACTTTTTTGGTTAAAAATAAACTTAATCAGACAGTCATTTCCTCAACAAAATCGACTTCTATACGACCAATAAATAATAAGGATAAGGTTAAATTTTCCTAATACACATCTAAACTCGGTACCAACATAGCGCGTCCGAAATCAATATCTAGTTAATGTGCTAATAGTATATCTTTATGTTCAAAGTACATACCAAGTCCAATTTCCGCAGCGTTTCGCGATATGACGACTGGGCCGAGCTGGTGAGGGTCTCCGGCCAGGATTAAGGACCCACATTTCTTGAGTAGACCACAAACTGGAATGAGACAAGCTGGCTCACTCGCCTGAGCCGCCTCGTCAATGAAAAGGTGGGAGATGTGATGGCCAATGCGACGTTGTGCCATGAGTCTGTGAATAATACCAGGGATGTTAGGAAGCTCCGTAACCGTATCCGAAACTACTATCGGATATCCGATATACAAAAAAAAATATCCGTAATTGTAACCGAAACCTTAATAATAATTATAAGTTTCGGATACTATCGGATAGGGGCAGAGCCTAATTGAGACACGTTACACTTGTATTTAACTTTTGCAATAAAAAAACCGAAATTATCGGATCCGAAATAATTTCTTATCCGTATCCAGTAAAACATTATTCCTATATGCGTATCCAATTCGTATCCGATAGTTCATATCTATAACATCCCTAAATACACATAGTTTTAGTTGTGAACTTTTTTTTTATTAAACAGAGCCTAGACTTTAAGGCGATCGCATCTCATGGGTGTGATCGCATGGGGGTTCAAAACCTGGCAAGTACCAATGTGACTTATTCCGAGTTATATGTTCTATTATTAAAAAGACACCGCTGACATACGGTGAAGGGAAACATCGTGATAGAACATGGACTTATAGTTTCTAATTTTAAGTTTCAAATCGCCAATCATCCTTGAGCAAGCGTGGTTAATGCTCAAACCTTCTCCGTGTGAGCAGAGGCCTTTGCTCAGCAGTGGGCACTTATAAGCTGATGATGTGTGATGTGATGCGAGAGCGACAAACTATTTAACCAAATTCAGCGAGGCGGGTGGTAAGTAATCAACGTCGGTAATGGATGCTGGCAACACCAAAGAAATACGGTTGTTTCCAACTAGTCAAATTCAATACTTTTATCCAAATGTCAAAAACGATACTTTTCTATGAAAATTGTATGAAACATTGAATTATGACGTCATAGCATTTTTGCGTCAAATAGCATACTTATTTTTAAAAAATTTGCTAAAGAATATCTAAAACTTAGTGTATCGATCGATCGATGAATAAAAGTATAGTTATTTATCAATATTTTACATATTAAAACGTCGAATTAATTTATTTTTGACCTAGACAACTACCCAATTGCTAGTACGTTGTCGTCCTTTTGGGGGTTATGTATTGGGTCGGATTGGAGGACTGGAAATAGAGTGAGGTTTTGGTTTTGTGGTCGGGTCACCATTAGAGCCAAAGTATGGCTCTCCCACTTAAACTTCTTAAATATTATTTATATAGATATAATATATACTATAAATGTTATATGAAATCACAAGTTATGACGTCATCACGTTTGAGTCACTTATACACTTAAATTAAATTAAATATATTATTGATGGTGGAAACTACTCAAGTACCTTCCGAACTTGGCTGCATGCGACAGTGTGGTGACGACTATACGGTAAGACATAAAATCTTTTATGGCGATGTTGATGAAGTGATGGCGACTTGTCCCGTTAGAATATTTGAGCAAGCATTTCGGCAATGTCTCCCTGAAAGAAAATATAATGTATCTTAATTCCTATTATTTAAGGTGTATATTTATTTGGGTGTTTGATGTATAGCAGGGTTATCCTTTTTCTGCTTATGAAATGGCCTTTACGTGACATAAAATATATATAATTTGGCTAGAACACCAATTTGCCGAACGCACAGATAAAACGGTAGTTTCCAACTAGTGAAATTCAATACTTTTATCCAAATGTCAAAAACGATACTTTATGAAACATGTATGAAAAACTGATTTATGACGTCATAGTATTTTTGCGTCAAATAGCTTACTTATTTCTTAATAATTAGCTAAAAAATATCTAAAACTTAGTGTTCTTAGCTTTCCCAATAAGTAGTATTTTTGTGTGGCCTTAGTATCTCTCGCAAGTTTAAACCAGATTCGTAGTTTTAAGACACAGACACCGGGTCTAAAGACTATTTTGGTACTTACCAGTTTCTGAACTTGGAATTAGCCCGAAGCAACCAATTTGATTTTGGGAACAAATGGCTGTATTGTATGAGCATGCTCGCTACGTGGTCGGCCGCCATGTTGGAGTCAGTACATACCATTATGTGGTAGTTGCGCTCCGAAATCGCCAACTGAAAAATATTGACACTTAAGTTAGTACCTAATTTTAGTGAATATACCTGGAAGATTTTTTTTCTTAACATTAAACCTAGCTAGATTAATTTTTCGTCCCCGAAATCCGAATATATATATATATAATGTAAATTACCTAACTAAAAACGGGGTGGAACTTATTTAAGTATTAAACTAACTTAAAAAATAACAAATGAAAATTGCATTTGATTATTTTGAAATAGAAGCAAAGTTAAATTAATAGGGATTATGATCAAGTATGTGAATAGATAAGAAAAGCTGAAAAATGAAGATGAGATGACTTACGAAGCATTGAAAGGTTTTTTCTTTTTATGAGGGAAATCATCAAATAAGATCATATAGGGGAGGGTGTCAGACTCTTACTGACTAAAAACCATCCCATGCCTTCTCCGGCTATTGGCTGGGGACGCGCTACAATATTGCGTTTGCAACCCCAGCTGAATATCAGCCTAATTGGGCCTCATCTTTTGTGGCCTGTTGGGTCTTGGAAGCGCGCGCTATACGCTCGCGTCGCTATTTAGCTTGGCAAATAACACTTTGTGTGATCGACAAACGCACCTACGGAAAGGTTAAAAATGCTAGTGTAAGAGAAATTAAAATGTTACCTGTAAGATAGCTTCGACGATGGTTATAGTTTTGCCTGTACCGGGCGGGCCGTGCAGTAAGTAGGGCGCAGTCCCTGATGAGTTCGTCACAATGCACTCCACTGCACAACGCTGCTCCAAGTTAGCTTCCACGAGCGGGTTGAAATAACTAATAAAAACACGTTTAGTTCGTTATTTGAAGGGAAAAGGCTACTGTGTTTTCAAAGGCGGCGTAAGGCGGGTCGACTTGGGCCACCGCCTAAAGCCCGCGTTACAGGGGACCCGCCTCAAGAATTTTTATCTTTCGTCTTCAGGTCGCTACAGAAAATGGCCTCGCAAAATCTGTCTTACCCACATCACTACATTGTTTTATTTGTTTCCCAGAATGCTGACCCTTATTAGTTGTAGGAAAATGAGAAAGAAAAAACATGAACAATTTATGGCAACAGCACGTCGATTCTATAAAATTTGTTTGATTTTGAAACTTGTTCGAGTCCGAATTTTCATTCTCAATATGAAATATAGGTACGCATATTAATTCATACCTAATACGAAATGATATGCGTCCTTATGTATGAGTGTGCTTTATCTAGTTTATTTGGAACTTATATGAAGACAGTGAAACAAATTATAATATCTTTACGTAGTTAAAAACGTATAATGAAGGTACGAACAGTTGTACTCACTTCAAGATTGGTGGGGCCTTTTTGACGCATTCGTTCTCCTTCGGGAATATCCTCGTGTAATGGCCATTGTTTCTGATATCATTCACGGCTTTATGCATCCTCTCCAGTGAAATGCGAGACAGGAAGAACCGAATGTCAAACAGGCCATCCATCGCATAGTAGTTAGTAAATCTGGAAATAAGATGGTGGGTCATAAAAAATGGTAATTTTGTTTAAATATTTTGACCTCATTAAGGCAATCAACGGACGCTTGACCATTGATACCTGTTGAGGTACAAGTTACAGGCGTGTTGCCAGTTATTTGGGATTCTTACAGAAAACCGGCGTGAAACAACCACAGCGTTGTGTTTCGCCGTGTGAGTGAGGTTGTAACAAAGAAATGTATTGCAAAAGAGTAACCATGGAGTTTCTTGCTCGTTCTTCTCCATGGGGATCTACACTTTGGAACGAGCAAATAGCTTCACTAGAGGACAGACGGACAGACTGACAAGCTTAATGTTAAAGCTCTTGAAATACTTTATTCACATTTTTTGCTTGGCGTTCAAAGTCAAATTAAAATAAGTGATTTTGACTTTGACTTGACTCAATCCCAAATTCTCAAGATCCATGATACCCAAAATTTCGGCATCGCACTTGTAACTTCTCCGTTGTTGCGAGGTGTCCATGGGCGGCGCTGACATCTTTCCACCAGGTAATCTCGTTTGGCGCCTTATCAGTACAACATAATAAAAAAAAGAAAGGTACTTACTTGGCATGTAAGTCTCCAATTAGAGCTTCGTTCTCGTTGACCTCTTTAACGGTCGCTTCAAACATCACCTCTTGTTGGTTATGAGGCCTGACGAATAGCAAGTCTCCTGCAAATACACGTAAGAATAATATGAATATTTTTTTCTTATGTCACCACGCCTTTTGTCTCTGAAGAAGTAAGCAAAGAAGTATTTAATAGCAGATAATGTAACAAAAATGCAATAAAATTGCATTCACGATGAGAGCTTATTACGGTGAAACGGGGTGAATAGAATTCGAGGGGTGAATAGAGACAGAAGGGGGTGAATAAATACAACAAATCTATACCCCTCAAATTCTATTCACTCCGTTTTACGGTACGCCGACCTTATATTGAGCCTCCAGTAACCTTACTCAGACGGCAAAAAACAACGCTGTGGCTGTTTCTGTAAGGTCGTGGTATCACTCCGGTCGAGCCGACTCATTCGTGCAGAACATGGATCTCCTAATTGAATGCGATATTAAAATTTAATACGGACTTACCGATCATTAAAGAAGGTCTCTTTTCGCTAAGCCCCGGCACAGTCAGAGAGTAAACAATTCCGTAGTTCGGATTTGGTTGTATCTTCATTGTGGCGCGAGACATATTATAGTTCTGTGGATAATAAAATTTCGTTGTCAGATCAACTAAGTCCCCACATATATAGTATTATTTTAACTATCCTATGTCCTTCCTCGAGTTCCAAACTATGTCTGTACCAAATTTCACAGAAATCGGTTCAGTAGTTTAGGCGTAAAGAAAAGACAGACAGACAGACAGAGTTACTTTCGCATTTATAATATTAGTTTGGATTTGGATTGAGCTATGCTAACAGTTTTTTTACGGAATAGGAGGCAAACGAGCAGGCGGATCACCTGATGGTAAGCGATCGGCGCCGCCCATGGACTATTGCAGAACCAAAGGAGTCACAGGTGCGTTGCCGACCTAAGAACGCACGTTTCTTGAAGGTTTGAAGGTCGTATCTAGATATCACGCTACGATCTGTTTGCCTTGTGTGAAACCGCGTGAAGGTTTTTTTATGTATTAAGCCGGCAAAGCAGACGGATTACATGATGGTAAGCAATCAGCGCCGCCCATGACACCCGCGCAACGGAAGAATTACGAGTGCGTTGCCGACCTTTTAGGGATTAGGGATTTGGAGATTTAGGGATTGGGGAAGGGTCCGGGAAGGGGAAGGATTGGGCCTCCGGTACCTAACCTCACTCACAAGGCGAAACAACGCTGTAGTTGTTTCACGCCGGTTTTCTGTGAGGCAGTGGTATCAGTCCAGTCGAGCCGACCCATTCGTGCCGAAGCATGGCTCTCCCACACTTAACTGGACACTTAACCAATACTAACACTTAACTAAGAGGTAGCTGGCTGGTTGATAATTATCAACTTTTGTTCATTCAAAGCTTTGTTTCTTACCTTAATATTAACTCGTATGACAGTCTCTTCATACCAAAGCAAGTTATGAAAGAACTTCACGTAATTATCCTCGGTGATACCAACGTCGAATGTGTGCCTGGAAATACGCAAATAGCATTAACATTGTATTCGCAGTAGTGGTACTCATTGATAAACTGCCATCTAGTGGTAGAAAGTGTTACTACTTATTAAGGAGATTTCGGATATTCTCAACAATATTTTTATTATAACTTTCTTGAGACATACTAAATTAATTATTATGTTTTCGGCTTACTCGCGTAATAAATAGCAGTAGTCACGTGTGCTGCTCATTGCTAAGCAAAGGCATCTTCTCACACGCAGATGGTTTGAGGATTTATTGGAACTTCTAATAAGAAATTATAAAGGCCAATAACGATGTTTCCTTAACAGGTTTTCAATGGTGTCTAAAGAAACTTAGGACACCCAAAAAGTACATAAATCTCGTAAAATTGGTACCTGCTGGCCACGTTTGGAACCTAATACATGTGAAGCGTCGGGCCACCACGACCACACAATTCTCAAAACAATAATAAAAACCATGTTTAGTTTTTTTAAGTAAATAAAAAATAATACTTAAAAGATTTAGGAAAAATATAATCATCATAATTTTGTTTCCATCCACTGTTTGAGAAATGCCTCTATATTAGCAAGTCTGATCTCGTGAACTCGCCAGGCGAGTCCAGGGTACTAGAATAAAATTTACGTGGATTCTCTGGGTGAGTCGGTGGCACTGAATGTGTTAACTTGCCAGGGCTTCCTAAAAAGTAATCCGAAGATCTTTGTGTCGGGATAAACCTCGCTCTTCCTCGTTATACAAATCTATGGTTGTGCTAATGAAGTATAATTACACATTTTGTACAATAAAATAATATAATATTCAGAAAAGTATTTAATTGAGTAGCTTATTATTGTAATCTAGGTTTTTTTGTGAGGGGAAAATCATCAAATGACTTCTCCCGCCCAGGGCCTTACTGACTAAAAACCCCCCTGTTCCTTCTCCTGCTCTGGGCCGAGGTCGCGGTGCCTCATTGCGCTTACCCCGCAACCCCGGCTGAGGTTTGAATTATTAATGTTACTGTTAATACACTTTTTTAATGTGATAATGTAGGTAGGCTACTGCACTTTTATTTTTTGCCAACTATGCTGTGATTACGCTAGGGTCTGTGCAAAATATGGGTGTTGAATAAAACATAAATAATGTCGATTGTTACCTGTTGTTATTACCTCCTAGTAAAATAAAATAAAAAAGGACAAATCACTTCAGTAGGTATGTTAAGCAAACTATGTATACCAACCTTATGTCGGACGCCAAATCTTTCTCAGCCTCCGATGCTTTATCATCAACGTTCAATTTGTTCGCATAGATCTTCTTGCAAGTTTTTGGGATTCCGAAAATATCATCAGATTTACTGGAAATAAATTAAGGAGTTACTAGTTGTCGGCGGCGTTTATGGGGTGTTTGAAGACTGGGATGGGGGAGGAAAAGGGTGTGGTAGGGTATTGGGCCTTGGTTACCCTATGCGAGTTTTTTTGCGGGGGAAAAATCATCAAATGACTTCTCCCTAGCGGGATGTAGTGTCAGACTCATACTGACTAAAAGCCCCCCGGTCATTCCGCTTTGGGCCGAGGACGCGGTGCCACATTGCACTTAACCCTGGCTGAACATCAGCCCAATAGAGCCCCGTCTGTGGTGGTCTATTGGCATTTTTAAAGCAAATACAATTTAAAATAAAAGATAGAGTTATACATAACATAATCTACTACTTTTATGAAGTACAACTAGGTCACACGTTTGGCCGGCGGCGGCGGTGGCGTCGTGTTACAGTTGTTGGTGTCACGTTGCCTGCCGCGATGACACTCTACCTTGAGGAACTTGTCGAAATGACGATGATCATGACTCGGAATTCATTTATTTATTTATGGTTTACCAAGAGATGTTACAGCTAATCACGACTTATGTTTGGTAAGCTAAGAATAAACAATACCTACTGCACATCTAATATAAGGAATTCACAGCATAAACGACTTAAAGTAATTGTAGTAAAGCGGAAAAAAACAACTTGACGTTGCATTTAGACAAACGGACATAACTGCATTCGTTGTGATGTATTTGATTTTCATAATAACATTTAGTTCATGGACACGCTAATATAGAAATGTAGGTAAGTACAATTATAAGTTGTTTTTATAGAGCTCTAGTCTAAGAGATTATTGTTTTTCCAGAAAAGCTCTACTAGTTTCAAGTCACATCGGGGCTCTTAACAATTTTCGAGTGTCGCGGTGTGACTTTTATATTTATTTATTTAATTAACTTAATATGTCTAACGATAGTTAAACCAAAATAAACTTACTCAGTACGTGTAGATCTGACTAACTCTTTTGCCCAAACCTTTTTTCTTTCGTAGGGGCTTATAATGTTGTCGTGAAGTGACACAGTCTTTTCTACAAACACCACCTGAAACAAAAAAAAAATATTTATTTATAGAAAATAATAAAAAAAACTTGGAGCGTGTTGAGATTGAATAGGGAAAAAACGAGACAAGCTGTCATCGGGTTGTTTACAAACACGTTTTGGAAAAAAATGCGTGTAGGAACAACTGATTGTAAGTCGGTTAAAGTTTGTTATGAATCTATGGATGTGTAAGAATGTATGGATGTACCTAAATGTTCTCGCAAAAATGGCTACACCGATTTGGTTGTAGATAGGTGATAACTTGGATTAACACAGGCTGCTTTTTACCAACATACCAAGCGAAGCCGCGGGCGGAAGCTAGTTTAATATCCTACAGAAACTAATCTATCGTTAAAATTGCGTTTTTCGGATTACAACATGAAACAAAAGATAACCATTTGAAAAAAAACCTAATCAGTTATACATAAAACTGTTAGGTTTGGCAAAAAAAAACAATTTCAAGTGAAAAGGGTTGCCCACTAAGTTAGAACGATAAGGGAGACTAATACTTATAATAGTGCTTATAGACCGAATATAAGGAACATAATTATTGCATAATCTGCTGGAGTAGCCACAAACAAGTTAAATAGACCCCTTTCCCAAGATTTTGTTCCATAATAATCTCCAATTTTAAATTACTAATTGATCAAGCCAAGAAAGAATACGTTTCTGACAAAAAAAAATGTCAAAGGAGTTCAGTATGGAAGATAACGTTAAAGTTATGCGAGGTCAAGAAAACAAATACTACACTTGACGTTTATTCATTGGAATTGCATATCGCTTTTTTATCGCCGAAAAAAAGGCATATGCAAATTTTTTATTGATATATCCTTGCTTAAATTAAGGAAATATTATAGACAATGCGTAGCCGTGCTAGGAATTTTATTAATACGGTTCTTTGCACTGTGAAAATTATTCAAGACTCTCCTAAGTAGTATCTACCCATAAAGTTCCTGGTAAAAATCAAGGTCAAACCTTTGATGAAATAACGATAATAAGTAAGTACCTATTGTTTATTTATCGCAGCATTCCGAGAAGTTACTAAGCAAGCCAACGGACAAACGAAAGGGACCAAACTCACGACCGTTTCGTACCTGCTTAAGAGGAACAATGAAAATAGTAACTGTTTCACAGAAATCTAACAAAAACTAACTTCCACGTGTTACCACTAGCTTGTTCCAAGCCTTTTGTTTTTATAAATGACTTCTTTCTTTAAATTCCATCAATACGTAATAGGAATGAATGGCTTTGTATTTTTTACAAATATGTGCGGTGTGAAAGGACGCCAGATATATTTTTTTATTTATAGGCATTTGTAGGTACTTTCTGAATACTATATTTATTTCAATAAAAACCTCCTTAAAACAAAAACGTTAAAGATAGGTAACTTCTAACGAGGTCGACATATATGTAGTTGTAATAACCGTATGAATACTTCATTGTAATCCAATCGATAAAAGAGCTCTTTGACACATTAGTAAACTCTATACTAAACGCCTTCTACTTTTAATTTGCATTTATTTTGAACAATAATTATAAAAAAAATATTTTTTAAATGTTTGTTAAGCACAATGGGTGCTTATATCTCACGCAAGAACCAAAACCCCAAACAGTAACAATAGGTAGTACAAAGTCCGCAGTAGTACCTACCTAATATGCAGACTAAACCGTGGGTGTTTATTTAGTTGATTATTATTTTTAGACAATTGCCAACACAGTTGTCTGTCGAAATTCGATACATTAATAAAATTCTTCATTATTTTCAGTTTTATACATTCGTCTATTCCAGTTTTTGTATATGATTAGACACTAAAGTAATCTAGTAATACGTTAGATCTAGCTACGGGCATAAATTCCTCGCTACATCCAAAGGAACGCATCAGATCGGATTTCATTTATATGTAAAAATCTGACCGTGGCCATAAATAACGTGGATTGAAACCTGAAGCGTAGCTATGTCATATCAGAAGTTATAGGTACTTTTATACAAAGGTACTTATAGTGACAGTGATATTGTAGGATTTATCGCCAGAATTCTTTAACGTCTTCTTTGTTAGAAAGGCAAGAAGTATTTGTAACCCTCCCGAAAACGAAGAAGGTAAAATATGTAGACTCTTTGGTCTGCGGATGGCGTAGACGGAGCGTAGCGTTCCAGTGGAGCCCAAAAGAGCCGATGTTCAGCCGAGGTTGAGGGGCAAGCGCAATAAGAAATGCGGTGGTTTAAACTTTAAAGTCAGCAAGAATCTAAAAGAGAGACTTCTTTCGTATTTGCAGCCACTCCCTTTAGTCTCACCCTAGGCAAAAATTGACACTTGATCGATGATTCAGGTCAGTCGCTTCATAGCATTAATGAGAAAAATAATATAGCAATAATCACTTCTACCATTAAGAAAACATATGTATGTATGTATTTAGTTAGGTATTAACTGAGCTTCGGTGACGGAAAACGCCCTAACTAATTCTGGCTTTATACATAATCACAAATTATGACTTTGAAATTGTAATAAGTAAATTTGTGGTACTTAATGAATAGAGTCTAGATAAATGTCGTAGTGGAGGTTAGTTAAGGCGCCCGCTTCTCATGCATGAGGGTGCGGGTCCTAAATCTGGAAACTACCAGTTCGTATTACTTTTTCCGAGTTAACTATTATGTTTAATAGGTATGTAGGTACTTTCTAAGATTATTTCGACACCACAGACAAACCACGAAAGAAAACAAAAAAACTTATAATTTCTAATTATAGGTTTGAAATCAACCAATTCTATTTGAGGACGCGTAGCGATTAATGTTAAAACCTTATCCGAATGAGAAGAGGCCTTTGCTCAGCAGCCACTTAAACCCTGATATTACTCAAAGCCCAAGAGAGTAAAAAATACAAGCTGATCATAAAAGAATGAAAAAAAAAAAAACAACACGTTGATCATTCATCGTAAGGGAACTGTTACTTCAGTATCGTGTTTTTAAAACCTTGCCCATCACAAGAACATTATTTTAAGCATAACATTAAAAAGTTTTTATTGCGCACTTAAAAGCGTCGAATTATTTAATTATTCTAGTGTTACGTATCCAAATAGTTATAGATATTTTAAATTTATTCTATATTTAAATAGGTAGAGCCTCGCCATAGACGGAAAATAATGGAAAAAAAATCTATAAAATGTGTTTGCAAAACTCATCATAATTAAGCAATTATATACTAATTAATTATACTTAATGGCATAATTTATTAATGTCACTTACCATTTCTCTCAATAAAACAATGGTCTCGTCACTATCGTCTTTCCGCTTCAAGTTGAAAAGTATTGGAGTTTCGTACTGTCCAATGTGTGGTGATTTAAAACTGACCACAATTTTATCAGGCAACTTTGTTTCTAGAAACATAAAACAATTTAAGGCCTTTTATCTCTTCCTAGTAATATAGACAATATAGTGGAGTAGACAATGGTCTATTATACATACCCTACATTCATACATTCACTAACTTTGTTATTAGTCTACTATGATCTGTTGTGATGACAAGAGCCATTTAATGTTCTTTTTTCGCCACAGGTAAGTCCAATTCAATTAAAAAAAATAATTAACACGTTAAATGCCACGTGACCGATGCGACAACTAGTTAGGGGAAGATTTGCCTTCAGCATCTTTTTATTGGCAGTTAAGGAAATTTTGTGATATCATTTTTATAGAGAAGTTAGTCTAGTGGCCAATTTTTTAACCAAGCTCTTGTACAAATTTTATCTATTGTCTGTAATTGAGAGTAATTTTTTTATAAAAAAATATTATAAGTTACTTACTTGGTGGCATGGAGTAAGGTTCGCAGCCGGGCTTGTAGGGGTTGTTGGGCAACTCAAAATTAAATTTTAAATGAGCTAAATCTATTTCTACAACCTCTAGACAGTTAGTTCTGCTTTCATTAGTGAGAGTAAATTTAAATTGAACAGGCTCATCTGGTTTCACCTAAAAAATTAAATATTCCATAGATAAAATATAAATGGCAATATACAAATTTAACTTTAGAATTACTTGAAGTTATCTCTTTAATTCTTATGTATATACTTACCGAAACCTTAATTTTTCCGTGAATACTGTTGGTGGAGGCGGTTGACGAGGTGACTTCGCAACAAACCGAAACTACTTTTTTACGATTTATAATGAACTGTGACCTGTAGGCAATATATTAAAACACATTCCTTATTAATATTATTATATGGCAATTAATTATTAATAAGATAGTAGATAAAGATATTTAAAACTTAATGATTTAGTACCTTCTCAATAACATTTAATTTGGTTTAGAGAATTATTTGGAATTATTTGAATTACAAGTAAATTTTAGATTAAACAAATGACAACACATATAATAAATATATTAATATTATATACATTATTTAATTGCCCTAAACAGGTAAAAGAAAAATATTAAAAAAAGAAAAATATATTACCATGCGCTCAAGGAAAGATAAGGACACAAATTATTTTGGTTCATGAACAAAATAATACAAATTGATTTTATTTAATAAAAAAAATACCACTTACTTATTTGTTGTGTATTGCTTCAGGCAAGCATTCTGCTTATGTTTTTCAGTTTCAAAGTGATCCATTTCTACATTTCGAAGCGAACACACTTTGCATTTATTGGGCTTACCGTCCTTATCCGTTTTTAGACTCATTTTTAACTCCTCAATCATTACGGGATTTCTTAAATACAAAGAAACCGACCTCCTCGAGATTATTCACTGTTCTAAGGCACAAAACACTAAATAAATGAAAATCGATAAACGAAATACTTAATTTGGATAAAATATAAAGAACAAATTAAATTGTAGAACAAACTGGGGCTGTTACTGCCGATCTGGGCGGCATGACATGACTGCAACTCAACACTGCCGAGCCACAACAAAGAATGAATTATGAAACACGAAACGAAATATTAACGACTAGCCGGCCGGTCCCAATCCCAAACAAAAAACGTCAACAACCAATAAAAATTGTTGGTAATGTTGGATGCGAATAGGGTTGCCATATAGTAATGGTTACGAGAGCGCTTTTGAATTTGTCCATTAAAAAATTACAAAAGTAGTAAGGAAACTACGTACCTACAAGTAGTAAACTTAACATTTAAGTGATTAATATGAAGGGCTCAAATATTAATTGAAACTCTATTTTTTTAATATGCGCATGGTAAAAATTGCGCATTAAAAATCGAGTAAGGTTCACTGAATTTTATCCATATTTATATAAATTAAACATTTATATGACTTTTGAGTCTGATATTTGAATAAATACATGGCTTTTGAATTTTTTTACTTTCTAATAATTTACAAATGCCAACACCGGCCCTTTGCTGGGGAATTACTCAAACACATAGACTATACAATATACATACATATACCTACTGAAACTCAACTATCTAACACTCATAATCCGGGAAGGTATTGATAGAATTATTATTTATTATGCTATTAGCTCCATAAGTAGATTAGTTTAGTAGGTATTTTTATTTAAATACAGTAGATAAAGCTACACGTTGAAGCATTTAGACAACTTATCGTAAAACGAAAATAATATGGTAAAGTGGATTTGTAAGAATACATATCATAGGCACATAAACGACGTTCTTGCAAGAGTGAGAGGGCCATGCTTCGACTCCATTGGGCCAGCTCACCGGGAATACCACGATGTTACAAAAAAGCGACGAGAAACAACCCTTGTAATATTTTTTTCTGTGTGAGTGAAGTTATCAGATACCCAATCCGGAGCGGTTCGTCTCCAGTTTTATCATAGGAACAGCTTAGGAGTGGATTTTTATGCTGGAGTTAATGTATAACCTGGGTGTGTTCAAGGCCCGAGTGAATAGGTTGCTTATGGGTAGGCGTGCTCCATCGTCGTAGGTCGCATATCATAACGTAGCGGCCAAAGGCCAGTCCCACATTCCCAATTCTCGAATCCCTAATACTTGGAACTCTTTTGTCAAAATCACAAAATGTAATAAAACTTCAGTCATGCTTTTACATATTATGTAATTATATTCAGATTCTTTCGTACAAAAAAGTAAGAACAATAAAATTGAGATCACTATTAGGAATGTTGATTACAAATTATAATTGTTTAGATAAAATATGACTAGGGTTGAGATCAGGGAGGTCAAGTTAGGATGGTCCCTTGGTAGACTAGGATGTCGAGTTTTAGTTGCGGATCCCTTCGAAGGAGAATTTGGAGTCTTCGGGTTGGTTTCTTAGTTCGCTGCGGACTCCGGTGAACGGGAACATCTTCCACTGCCAGTTGTTGTCCAGTTGGAACTCGAGTCCAGTGCAGACTCCTTCCATTTTGTTGCAATAATAGCCGGGAGCGCACTTCTTGCCATACATGTCAAATTCACGTTTCTCAGTGCATTGTTCCCCAGGGCCCTGGTAAAGAACGAAATTATAAGTACACACAGTAATTGTTATTTTAGAGGTAACCGCGATGTAGAATCTTGCATGTGATTATTGCTGTTGTTAATGTTGTGCGATAGATGTCGCCACAGTTACTTATGTTACCTACATCTATAGATATGTAGACAATAAGTTGTTATTTAATGTATTAATTAGAGCGCCTCATACGCCAACAAACTATATATTTTTGTTTGTTACCGTAACAGTATATTCTTTCAAGAAATAAATAAATAAAAAAAAGAACTAGATAATATAAAATGGAGATTTGGTCTTCATGTTACATAGGCGCTGTTGAGTTTATAATCCATTGATGGATTAATTTTACTTTTGCTAATATTATATGATACTACCTAGCGGTCGATTCAGCATCATCAGCCTACAAGTGTCCACTGCTGAGCAAAGGCATCTTCTCATACGGAGAAGGTTCGAGCATTAATCACCACGCTTGCACAATGTGGGTTGGCGATTACAAACTTTCTGATTAAGAAATTAGAAGGTAGGTACATATAATTCGGAAAAAGTCACATTGGTACTTGTCAGGTTTCGAACCCTCATGCATGAGAAGCGGGTTCATTAACTTCCAGGCCACCACGACGCTGTTTCAGCGGTCGATTTAAAAAGAGCAATCATGGAGTTTCTTAATCGTTCCTCTTCGTAGGAATCTACATTTTGGAACCAGCAAATATTTTCACTAGAGGACAGACCGACACACATATAGTTGACTTTTGATATTTATTTATGTTTTGTTTGAAGTTCAAAATTGCCTGTTATGGTATATTTGAAATAAATGATTCGATATAAAAATAAAGAATAATTGGATAAATTAAAAACTTCATACGCTGAAGCAGTCAGGTCGCTTTCCGCAAACTTCGTTGGTGTATGTTCCAAACTTGCAAATTTTGAAGGTCTTGCTGCCGTTTCTGATGGGACATTCCTCAGTGTTGGCCATCCAATGGTCAGTCTGGTCGCATACCGGGCATTCGATCAGCACACTGCCATAACAAATAGATGGTTTAATTAAAATAGGTTGACAAAAAAATCTAAAGGAAAAAAAGGTTATTTAAAAAAATACCACGTTTGAAGTGTGGCAACACTTTTACATTTAATTATGGAATTTTCAAAATCATTATGTTATCTACTGACGGAATATTATTAATCGACACATCGAAACTAATGTTAAACACTTGAAGAACGAAAAATATTATATTTATAACAGTCAAGTGCGGCATAGTTCATCGGAAGAGGACTGTTACTTCAGAATTGTGTCTTAATAACTCGATTATGAAGTTTCCACAAGAGCATTCCAGGCAAAAAATTTACATAAACCGTTATCATTGTGAACTTGAAATAAACTCTAGAATTCATAATACTTATTTTGATATGTTTTTGAATAATTGGTCATTGTGTTATTAATAACTACATACTTACATTACACGAAAATACCACGCGGTGGGTATTTTTAACTGTCAAACAGAGACAAATTAATTACCTAGTTAAGTATCATAATTGTTTGGATAATTTATAAAATAAAATAATCTTAATTTCGGACAAGTGGTAGATACATCCATAGTAAAAAGATATCTTAAAACTGTTAGTTTTTTTTATAGAGTTACAAGCGTATTGTTGAAACTTGCTTCTGTCGCGCGGTTTCATATTGCTCGGCTCCTACAAATTATAGCGCGATATTTTATAGCCTAAAATCCTTCCTCGATAAATTTACCTACTAACAAACACAAAAAGATTTATTCTATTTGACCCAGTACTTCTGGAGGTTAGCGCGTCAAAACAAACAAACTCTTCAGCTTTATCACCTCCCTGCAATGGTTTTTATATAGTAGGTAAAATATGACATAAAGATATTTGGATATGAGTTCGTTACCCTTTAATCGTTGGTTCGTCTCTGGTAATGAAGTTGCGGGAGTCATAGGAACCTCTGTAGTGCGCCTGACAGGTGCTGAAGGCAACGAATATCAGATACACCAACGACTGCATGTTGTAGAGTTCTGGAACAAAATAAACAAAAACGTGACGAACTGGTTAGTAATACATATCGGTACCTTACATAGCAAACCAGCAATGAAAATTTATCGCCCGAACCCAGGGAGCTGTGACATAGCATCTTCAGTCTGCTTGCGACCATGACCTGTGCAACCAGGTCGAAACTTCAAGCCTACCAAGGTATTTAAATAATTATTTTCCGCGTTAATACCAGCGAACGCCACATTTCATCTAAATCAGATAGGTAACTGCTAAAAACGCTTTAGTTTTGTAAAGAATATTTATAAAAGATCTCACAGTATTAAAAATAAGAGTTTAGATTCATATCTTTCAATTCTACTGTATTTTAAGTTTGCTTGTCTCTGAAAAAATGCTCGTAAAGAGTAAGCTGGTTTGCCAATTAAAGTATAGGTAGAGCTGTAGTGTGGTAAAGAAAAACTGTCAGTATTCAACATTTATGAATGTAGGTTATGTAGGATAGTTAATACCTATTCGCCAATTCTACGGTGTTTTACATTAATCTTACGCTTAATACACAAAAAATATGAAGTGAATCTCTAATTATAAGTTTGAAATCGCCAACCCGCATTGAGCAAGCGTGGTGATTAATGCTCTAACCTTTTCCGTGTGAGAAGAGGCCTTTGCTCAGCAGTGGGCACTTGTAGGCTGATGATGAAGATGACGATCTACAATTATTCAGCACCAGAGGTGTTTCAGCCGGGGGCACTGGTCAAGCACAATAAGGTACCGCGGCCTCGGCTCGGCTCGTCAAAAAAAAAAACACCATAGAAGTTAGGTTATAGTTGGTTTGCCCCCATTTGGTGTACCATCGAAGAAGTGATGCTTTAGATAACAATTAAAAATGGAATCCTTTACATTTCTCCAAATTACCTTCTACCTTATTGACGAAAGTAGACAATTTTGAAACAAAAAGTTCACAATATGTTTGAGTTGTCAGAGTAAGCAATGGCTTTCAACAATAACATCATTGAATAATTAAATAATCATTAATGTTTATCATTAGCCGATAACAAAAAGATCGGTCAGTTAATATTATCTACGTGATCTAAGTAACTAACAAAATAATTACTTAATATAAAATGAACCAACAATCAATTAGCTTAAACAGCTAAATATCATCACCTTATATGTGCCCATTGCTGAACAAAACCCTCTTCTCACACTGAGAAGGTTTGAGCATTAATCACCACGCTTGCTCAAAGCGGATTGGCAATTTCTAACTTATAATTAGAAATTATAAGTCTAGGTTTCCTCACGATGTTTTCCTTTGCCGTAGGTCCGTCTGTGGTGTCTAAATGAACTTAGAAAGTACATATACGAGTATGACGCGGAAAAAGTCACATTTGTTGCTTGCCAGGTTTCGCATTAGCACCCTCATGCATGAGAAGCGGGCGCCTTAACCATCACCACGTGGGTGGGTATAGTATTTATTTATTTATTTATGTAATCTCTAGCCAACAATATTACACAGGCGGCTTTAATGCCATCGCAAGCAAGGAAGATATTTTTTTTTTAAAAACGTTGCTCCACACTAAGATTTTCTCCTGTGTCGTGCGTGCGTTTACAAACATACAATTTCACATGCACATCACACCCAGACCCGACATTGGGTATCACATTATCAGTTTTTCGAAAAATGTTGTAGTGACATGGTTTCTGGATTTATTTCCATTCCATATGATAAAAGGCCTAGCCAGTTACATAAGAGACTCACAAAAAACACTTATTTCGGCTCATAATATAATCATTGGTGTAAGAATTTTTCGATCTCGGTTCGAAAGATTACCACATACAAACTTACAAACCCTTTATAAGATTAGAATCTATACATATAATACAAATTTACGGGACCAAAAAAGTTGTGAAATAAATAAAATAATCTATAATAAAGAGGTAAAATTTGTATGTTTATAAGTTTGTATGTAGGGGGTAAACTTTGGAACCGCTGGTTGGATTGCCAAAATCTTTCACCGATAGATAGCTACAATGTTACAGAGTGCTATAGGCTATAAAACATCACGCTACGATCAAATGGAGCTGAGCAGCGGGTGAAACCGCGCGAGAATAGCTATCAATGATAATTGTATGATATTATTATGATGATATGTAAGTAATTTATTAGAATATCATTGAATGTAATGTAATTATGAATTCTTTTTTTAAAGGGGCTAAAATCATAGAATGATTTCTCCCGTCCTGATTGGGGCTAGAGGGAGTGTCAGACTCTAAGGTACTGACCAAAAGCCACCCTGTTCCTTCTTCTTGCTGCTTCTTCTTGGCCTACAACACCGGCTGATAATAATGACCACTAAGTTTTAACATTTAATTGTATAACACATTAGAACATTTATCAAATACGGTCGTTTCACGCTTCGGCAATCAGAGTGCTATATCTAATCAGATAAAAAGAAACCGACGAATTGAGAACTTTTTTTGAAGTCGGTTAAAAATGGCGAATAAAATCATAAACAAAGTGTTCAATAAATAAGTATTTTTTTAAAATAAAACATCACAAAACGGCTATGACACACATCAGTTGTTAGCAAGCAATTCTAATAATATTAAGTTGATTTTTTAATAAAGAATTAATAATGTTTGTTACTTTTACTTAACTTTAAAACCACTGAACGGATCGCAATGAAATTTGTCTTAAAGATAGATGATAATATACTCGAGTATAGCGGGAGAAAGCGATGGCAGAAGTTAGTCGGATATAATATTCAGAATGGCGTCACGTACAAAAATTCTTTATACATGGGTTACAAATACCTGAATCATTAGGTGCTTATTGATATTATTAAACATAACTGAAATATTCGAAGAAAACGATGAGTGCCTGTCTAAAATTACTACAAAAATGCAACTCTACAAACACTCCACCCACATATTCATTCGGGTTTAAAATAATGGAATAGTCATGGATCTATGAATGTAGGTAAACATCGTGCCGGTTTTCATGTAATCCTTTGTTTATTTTTGTTAATAGACAAGTACCTACAACTTTGATCATGTGGTTTTAAAAAACACTAATTGGATTGGTTTTCTCATTGACGTTACGTCGTTCGATTGGTTTTCTTTATTTCGGAGCTGTTTGTGTGAATGCTCTGAAGGATGATTGAATGTTTTAAACATTCGGCTTTAAGGCTTGCTTTTTTTAAGCGTTACAATTTAAGTAGGCACACAATATACAGTTTCGTATGTTAATTATGTTTTAGGCATGTTTATGATACTTAAAAACTTATTAACCGTCGTATTTACCATTATCTATACTAATATTATATAGCTTAAGAGTTTGTTTGACCGCGTTTTTCTCAGGAAATACTGGTTCGAATTGAAAAAGTATTTTTCTCTTTATTAGACCATTTATTAAGGAAGGCTTTAGGGTATAAAACGTCACGCTACGATCTGTAGGAACCGAGCACCGGGTAAAACCGCGCGAGAGTAGCTAGTTAGTAATAAAGCCGGGGTTGCGGGTGCAAGCGCGATAATTAACTGCGGCGTAAAGGATCGGGGTGGGTTTTAGTCAGTACGGTTCGGACACTTATTCTTGCCCCCCATCAGGGGTAGGAAAGGCTATTGGATGATTTCTTCTATTCAAAAAACTCAGCGTTATCAATAACAAGGAAAGTTTGTATTCTTTTTCAATTGTTTTTCAGACTTCTAGTCTATGATAATATTGTTTACACTTTTTTCAAACTTCATAGGCTGCATTTGAAAGACTTTAATGTACTCCATACAAAGATTTCTTTGTTTATTTGCCTTCATTAAAAATTGCAGATATAGAAATCAAAACATAACAATTTCCGATTCACGAGTCAGTGACATAGAATTAAATATAAAAATAAACGTCATTGCAGTATGACGTGGGTGCATTTGAACATGTGTTTCAAATCGAATATGTTCGATTTAATGCTGGCAATGTGCTGCGGTGTTTCATCTGAGTGTGTGTATGGAGAGCAATGTATGTAAGTGTTATTGTATTTTCGTTGGAGTCGGTTTTTATCGGGGTAGAGATCTGTCTGCGCGAGCGCCGCCCGCCCAAACGTCCGGCGTCCGCAAGCTAAATGCGCATTCATGTGACACACTTCGCAGAATACGGAGGCAACAAATACTGAATAATATTCTCGTTAAAATAAAAGTGAAAAAATAAAATTCATTATACATTGACTTGGTGAACTGAACAGTGTTTATTTAATTAATTAACTCGTTTGTTTTATTCTTCAAGTTTATAAAATGGGCATGATTTCTCGAGTGCGCGGGCGCATTAGGAGTGATTCCTTCTCGAAGATTCACACGCTCAAATCTGAGGACAAACTTGCCAATATCGGTAAGTCGGAATCACATTTTTTTTTATTAATGTAATATTTTTTTACGGATTTGAATGTAGGGATAGTGTCTTCTGTAAATCTAAGACGACTTTTGCAATAAATTAAGCATGTATGCTACTATATTTGTTTGTAATTAGAAACTGACTTTTTAAATAATTACTTAAACATATCCTATATCTTTGTGTAAGTTGGTACTTGGTAAGTTTTCAGGTGCATATTATTACCAGAACCAGGATTAATGTGTATGGAAAAACAATAAAAATTACCGTTAGACGTTCGAATAAAAATTAAATATTCAAAAACAGAATAAAAGCACTAGAAGTGGCCAGTTCGATTGCAGTGATTAAAATTTTTGACTGAATATATAAAAAGTTCCATTGTTTCGAATCAGAAAAATGTTTTCATATAAGTAGGTGGCTATCTATACGATTCATATTGTTTTTGTTTACAATTTTATTGTTCTTTCACTGTTGACTCATGTTTTCTATTGTCACTTGCACGTGTACCTAAATAGGACATGTCGCACAAATGCGCAAGGGCTGGTCTGGCATATCTAGTACTGTCATTGTAGCATCCAAGTATTTTATGATGACTTGTTGAAATATTATTACAACTTGTTAGGTACTTATCTATATTGTGTAGCTATTTCATCAACACATAGGGCAGAAATATATTTATTTTCAATATTAAACCATTATTTTGCAAGGAATACTGTGAGTTTGTAAGATATTGTTCAAAGGTTAGAAAAAGTCGTTAGGAGAGAAAATTAGGTGAATAATTATCCTGAATGCTCTTTCGCTACGCCACGTGCTACGACGTAGCAGGATTTCGTAGGTCGTACTCGTAGCGCCGCCAATAAGAAGTTTGTATAGTATAGAATTTATGGTCATTTTAAATCGTCTATTGATTTCTATTTTCCTTTTTTGGTAAAATAAGATTGTAAAATGGCAAATAAGACTGAGCAATTGAAAATGGAGGTAAGACTTATTGTACTGTGTAGGATAAGGGTGCAAAAGTAATATTTTTGTGTTAACGTAAACACATGTTTGGTTTCGGCACATATAATGAATGATACATAAACAAATAAATGTAAGTATATGAATATTTTCTCTCATTTGAATTGTATGTTTATAAGAATTGGGTCGAGGCGACCGGATAACGAATGCGAATGAATGACTTATTTAGAAATACTTGTGAGGCGTGGGAGAGCCATGCTTCGGCACGAATGGGTCGGCTCGACCGGAGTGATACCACGGCCTCATAGAAAACCGGCGTGAAACAACTACAGCGTTGTGTTTCGCCGTGTGAGTGAGGTTACCGGAGGCCCAATCCTTCCCCTCCTCCAATCCCTTAATCTCCAAAACCCTAATCCCTAAGAGGTCGGTAACGCACTCGTAACTCCTCCGTTGCGGGTGTCCATGGGCGGCGCTGATTGCTTACCATCAGGTAATCCGTCTGCTCGTTTGCCGATCTATTACATAAAAATACTTGCCTGTCTCGTTCTGTTTATAAATTATGTAGGTACAGATTCTAAGTCAAAAAAATAATGTTTTAAATAATGTTTACTAAAAACTGTACGAAAGTGGCTCATAGAGTTGAGTTGAAGGCACGAGTTTCTATGGATAAGTCATGAATTTAACCACTTCCAAAAAGGAATAAAACAAGTGTTAATAATAAGTATGATATTTATGTTATGGAATAGTCATTGATCTATGAATGTAGGTAAACATCGTGCCTATTATCACGTAATCCGTTGTTTATTTGTGTCAATAGACAAGACAACTTTGATCATATGGTTTTAAGAAACTAATTGGATTTGTTTTCTCATTGACGTTAAGCCGGTCAATTGTTTCTCTTTATTTCTGAGCTGTTTGTGTGAATGCTCTGAAGGATGATTGAATGTTTTAAAAAGGGATGATTTGTTATTGATCGGGGTAAATATGACGTCTTTTTTGTTTTAATGGGATAAGCCGAGATCTCCCAAATCCGCTGCAACTCCTGTAAGCCAGTAACTACAGTAGATACAACCATGAAAACACCGGAACACGCGTCTTGACGCGTCCTGTGGACATGAATGACTGTCTTGGATCCCGCAACGGAATAAATTATAAAATATATTATTCGCGGAGGAGAAAAAAGAGGAGGAGGAGGAGTAAATATGTCGTCTAGCAGCGAGATGGAGTGTCCTAATCCCACTGACTAAAAACTTCTGCTCCGCTCCGGGCCGGGTCCGCGATACGTTAGTGCGCTTGCCCACCACAATCCCGGCTGCAGATCATGCTTATTGGACCCTATCTGTGTTTATCTAATGGCTAAGAGATGTTCAATTGTTTCTTCATTTATATGCCTTGTATGCTAGGCACTGAGAACTAGCTTACATCAAAATCGAAGAACCAACCAGAATCAGTTATTCTGTAATCAAGTTTCCAGCAACATAGCACTTAGATCTAGACATAGAAGCACTAATTACATTATTTTGTCTGCAAGTAATTGTTAGATTTTTATAAGGTGTAAATAAAACCTTTGAAATTATTTGGAATAAAATCTTCGGTAAAAACGTCGATAAATATAGGTACCTACCTAATGACGTTTCCCTGTGAAGTTTGTTATTCGTATTTTTACCTTCAATCATTGTGAACAATTTTCTAGTTTACACAAACTGTTGCGTGTGTTTGTCCTTGGCCATTCATGATATTATTTACAGCCCTCGCTGATTCGAACTCTTTGAAATATTCTGCGAACAATTTGTGTTTCAACAAATATATTTATATTTTACTTATTTGTTATAAAGGAAGCTTTCAACATGAAGTATGTTGACGTAAAAACATAAAGATAAAATATACCTTGGGTACCTACTTCGAAAAGTAAATATCTGGAATAGCCTTATTTTCCGGTGGCGTCCAAGCAAGCATTCGTATTTTTAAAAAGTTATTAATAATTGTTTACGGTGCACTGACTCTGGCATGTTGTTCTTTTTTTTATTTACCGCCTTTTTACGAGCTGGCAGTTAGAAAGAAATAACCTTGACATAACTTTGTATCTTCTGAATTTACCGTATTCCCTTGTTATTTAAAAAAAGAAAAGACTTATTTTCATTTTAATAGCTTCCATATTTAAATAATGTACTAAGCTAAGTTCACAATTTAAACTCAACTTCTTTTATATTTCAGTATGGCTGCTGTCTTTGGTCCTGTTATTACCATATTGGGCGCCCCGAGGGTTGCTCGTGGCGCTTGGCGGTGCTTGGCTGATGGCCGCATACACATGTTTGGTGGTTCCTGTCCTCATCTCAGCCAACTACAAATACCCAGCGACGTGGTACCCTGCCGTGGTCAAACTCGCTCAAGGTATGGATCATTTAGGATAATAAGATAATGGAAAGCTGTCGGGTCTAAAATAGACAGGTACAAAGATATAAGCTTTGTTGCGAAGAACGATAGATCTCAGAAAGATAGAAAACGAGAAAAAAAAATCGATCGATATCAATATTACCTAAGTCTAAATACCAAAGTTAGTTATTTATTATGTTTTCGGCTTACTCACGTAATAATTTGACGAGATACTCGACTAGTTTCGCGCAGTAGCAGCGCGACAGTCGCCGAGTCGCGTGTCGCTTGAAACTAGTCGAATATCTCGTCAAAGCCGAAAACATAATAAATAATTTAGAATGGCTCACGAAAGTTATAATAAAAACCAAAGTTAGTGGTTTTATTCTGCCGAGTAAATTATAAAAAAAAAACACACACAAAACAATATCGGTATAAAAACATGAATATTATACGCTAAGAACGGATATAGGTACTGGCATACGGAAATCGAATCCTTCTACACTACCGGAAAACTAAACGAGAAAAATAGAAAAGAACTAAAATTACGTTTACAAATAACAAACGCCCACCGAAACCGAATCGTTAACTGATTTCTTCGACGCAGACAATACTTGTATTAAGAAGAATGAAGGAAAGTAAACATACGATTGGCACAAACACCGGTGTGTGCCAATCTCCCGACCTATGCATCCCACGCTTCGTTTCATGACAGAAAATATGGCCCCAGATTCCTCTATTAATGACGTCTCAGATGCATAACATTGCGTAATGATGAAATCCATTCAAATTAATATTGTTGCAAGAATTTTCTCGAACACACATCATCAGCCTACCTAAAAGTGCCCACTGCTGAGCAAAGGCCTCTTCCCACACGGTTCTCCGTGTAGAATAGTAATGGGTTTGAGCATTACTTATAACCACGCTTGGGCGATTTTAAATAAACATAGAAAGTATATATAACTTGGAAAAAGTTACATTGTTATTTGCCAGGTGTCGTGTCTTAACCTCCGGACAACCATAACACATTATTATTTAAGTATATTCTAGAATATTCGACTTTAATTTTCCGCAAAAGAAATCCACTAGAAACAATTATCTAACCTCTAAAGTCTTAAAAAGAAAATTTATTATTAATTTTGTAAAACGATCTCATATGAAGATGAGAAAAACAGTTGAAATACATTATAAGAAAAACAGTTGAAATAAAATTGTTCTAATGAGTTTTTAGCGTCGAAACAATGATGCACAATTTTAAGTGTGGGAGAGCCATGCTTCGGCACGAATGGGTCGGCTCGACCGGAGTGATACCACGGCCTCACAGAAAGCCGGCGTGAAATAACCAAAGAGTTGTGTTCGCCGTGTGAGTGAGGTTACCGGAGGCCGAATCTTTCCCCTACCCCAATCCGTTCCCTTTCCCAAAATCTCCAAATCCCTAATCCCTAAAGGCCGACAACGCACTCGTAACTCATCCGTCATTGCGGGTGTCCATGGGCGACGCTGATTGCTTACCATCAGGTAATCCGTCAGCTCGTTTGCCGACCTATCACATAAAAAAATGCAATCTAATAACTAGATTTCATTACAAACCACAACATAAAAGAAAACGCGTTTAAGTAATACCAGATGGAAAACTTATCGTTAATAAAAATAACAAACATTTTCTCTATGTATATCGCAATATTTATTTTTAATTTGACTTCTCAAAAGTAAACAAACCTCCTCCTGTGAAATTACTCGTACTCCATTGCGATGCTTAAGAAAGCAAACAAACAAACTTTCGGATTTTTATATTATTATACATAATAATATATGATACTTATCATTCATAAGTCAAAATTTATAACGTAAGTCTGAAATCTTTTAAAAATAACGCGAGCGTGTGTCGATTTAAAAATTTTATCTTAAAGGTTCTTGTAACTATGTATGTATCAGAATTCAAATGATACCTAAATAACGAACCACGGCTTGTTAGTATTATTGTTGTAGTCTTGAGCTTATATTTATATAGAAAAGTCAGGTCATTGTCGAGAAGAAGCTGAATGGGGCGACGGAAACTGGCTGACTGCCAGTGCGCGTGCGTCATCCCAAGTTTACTTGTATTTTTGCGTCTAAACAAGAACACATGTTTGTGTATATGTATGAACCACAGTGATTATTGACACGATCTGAAGAAAGTCTGGGCACGGGTTGAAAGTTTTACGTCCTAAGTTTATTTTGATAGATGTTTCTATATCTATCTACGTATTGTGGGTGTGTGCTTCCTACAAATAGGGCGCACTTTGTTACATTTCATAACATATTACATTCAGTCATTTTAAAATTATTAATTTAAGGAAAGTGGGCAAAGTAGAACTTTGTTTCGTGTGCACAATAGAAAAGAGGCTTAATTTGAAAAAGAGCGTATTTGAATCCTAAATGTTACGTGCACCACAGTATTAAGGTTAAAATTTGAAACGGCCTCTTTTATGAGTCTGTTCCGTTTTCTATTAAATAGTCTAGATTATGTACTACATGTATACAAAGAGCATTTAATAATTCGTATTGTTTTAATCATAGCTGTTTACGTATTTCGTTTTTGACTTAGATCAAAAGTCAGTTTCGTTCATTTTTGTATCGAGTTTCTTTTATAAGCATTTGGGTTGCATTGAATTGATAATAGCTTTTTACTGAATCATTTATTCAACCTTATATCTTTTGTTTAAAAGTTAACATTTAAAAGCAGATAAATTAAATATTTTCGACAAAAATAAGATGTGAATGGTCAACAGTTGAAATCGTTCGTTGTGTTTATTATTTACGAATTCAAAATACAATTTTGTTTTGATACACGACTCAACATGTGGTGCGCATTTGCGACTGTAAATAAATACGCATTATTTTCATTTTAATTTAGATGTAGGTAAACGTCCAATGTTATACGGTTTTTATAAAGGTGTTAAGACACTTTGGGACTGACGTTTAAACGAGGAATTTTTGTATGTAGGTAGGCATGTATGTTCACTGGACCTCAGAAACGGCTCCAAGGATTTAGATGAAAATGGCATGTGGATAAAGGATTTTGGGGAAGAAAAATCAATCTAGCAAGGTATCAACTTTAGAACATCATCATCAGCCTATAAGTGCCCACTGCTGAGCAAAGGCCTCTTCTCATACTGAGAAGGTTAGAGCATTAATCACCACGCTTGCTCAATGCATGTTGGCGATTTCAAACTAATAAAAACTAATAATTAGAAATTACAAGTCCAGGTTTCCTCACGATGTTTACCTTCACCGTATGTCAGTGCGGTGTCTAAATAATCATAGAAAGTACATATAACTCGGAAAAGTCACATTGGTACTTGCCAGGTTTCGAAACCACACCCTCATGCATGAGAAGTGGGCTCCATAACCTCCGGGCCACCACAAAATTTTAGAACATGATTAAAATAAATCCTTACTAAACTTCACCAACCGCCACGGCCTCGCAGAAAATTTGCGTCTAGCAACCACAACATTGTGTTTCGTCGTGTAAGTTAGGTTACTAGAGACCCTATCCTTCTTCACCTACCCCAATCCCTAGATCTCCGAAACCCGAAAGCCAAAAATGCCCGCAACGCACTCGTAAGTCCTCCGGCATTGTCTATGGCCAACGCTGGTTGCTCACTTTCACTGTAATCTTTGTGGCCGTATCCTCCTATCACATGTGAAAAAAAGACAAAAAACAGGTCCTAACAGATTATAGTGATACAACTTCTACTTCTTCAACTTCCTTCCTCTACAAGGAATTGCGATAAAAAAAACAACAATGCGTGGAGTACGACATCTTGAGTTGCAAGGAATTTTAAGTATTCAGAATTATCTGTCTAGAGACTGTCATCCAATGTTACTATTTTCGTAACTAGAGCACATTTCTTTCAATTAATACGTGATCTTGGTCACGAATTTCGCGTATACAGTGTTTATCGAACGGTGAGATAATATCAGATTTTGTTGCCAGTTAAGAAAAAAATATGTAGAAATATGGGCAGTCATTAATTTTAAATCGAACAGTCGGCCTGTTTAGCTTGAAGATAAATAGGGTACGTTTTTTAACTGAAAAAATTAAGGATGTTTTATTTTTTTTCTATACAAGGTATGTAACATACATTCTCAACAGTCTAGATTCTCTCAAATGAGTTTATATTATATTCGTAGTAATTTTTATTGCGTAAAATAATTGCTTAGCATTTTATAAATTCGTCTATATGTGGGTTTATAAAACACATAATATGTTACACAGGTCCTATAAAGGAGCTATAAAGGGGAAATATTTAATTTCGGAATATTAATATTTTATAAATTAAATTATAGATACTTACCAGATTTTTTCGGATGTAGTGTTGGAAGGTGAATGTAGCTGTTGAAGCCTAGTTCTGAACTGACTACCCTTGTGCTATGGGGGTGCTTTTATACCGAACATCTCTGTGGTCAGCCACTGTAGCCGTATTCACGGGGAAGGTGGTAATCTGAAAGAAGCAGTGAAAAATAAGAATTTTTTTTTTAATTATGTTTCTTTGGTACATCGATTCAGAAAAAAAAATTATGTAAGCAACCAATTGATGGCTCGTATTTTTCTCAGAATGCGAATTCTACATGTATGAATTGAATTAACCACATAAATAATGTATAGTTAAAAATATTTTAGCAACACAAATGACTAAAGAAACTAAAAAGAGAAGATAATACGAATACTAAAAGTAGTATCAAAAAAAAAACAGAGTAAAATAAATTTCACTCAAAATTAAATTTCCCGTCCTGGTTACTTTTTACAAATACCGTCCACGTTTTTTAACCTCTTTTTACAGAAATAAGACTAAAATGGGTATCCTTGAAGAAAAAATATGCAAATGAGGGGAAATTTCTTGAAACAGTCAAGTGTAAAGTTGGTGTGGTCAACATGAAGTGACAGGCTGACAGTCGCCCACGCTCATCTTTTAGTTGCTACACTGATTTTATTAAAATAAGTACTTCGGTGATACTTCAAATCTGGCTAAAAACTTAAACTCTGGCTAAAATGGCATAATTTTTTGACGCCCTGAAAAATATAGTTTTCAGTTATTTAATTCGGTAATCGCTAGATTTTTTGGATACCCTATACTAGGAAGATGGGTTTGAGAGCGTATATTTAGATGCTACCCAAGTCACATAAAAAATAAGACGCTATTTTTGCACTTCTATACCGAAAAGTTAAAATATGGTCACGTAGTGTTGTAGGTTGATATTACAAAAAAAGTATCTTAAATATTTTCTTCTGTTTCAGAATTGGCGAAGAAGTTACGGTCACCTGTATCGCGGGTGATGGGAGTCATGAAGGCTGCGTATGCGCCGGTGGAGCGCGCTGAAAAACTCTTTCTGCAAATGAACAATCTTTCAACTATGATTGGACAGGTAAAAATCTCTTTAAGTTTTTAAGAAGAAAACTTATTCATTATTTTATCAGGCATATTAAACATTTAAATTATTTGTCTCTTTCCAGTTGCTGATGTTTACAGCCTGCGACCGCCTACTAGTTTCCCAAGGAAGACTGACCTGTCTCTACTCCTTAATGTTTTACAATGTCGTCACTTACTCTGTCAGCTATGTTCGCGAGATCTGCACCAAGGAAGACTGGTCACCGTACGTCAACGTCACGCGCCATTCTCGCGTCAAGCACCTCGCGATGTCAGCCACAAAGATAGTCCTGGAATGGACGAAAGCAGTCACTTTTATTGTCACCATTACTTTCGTACTCCTCGCTCTTGGGTTGGAACAAGGACTTGAACATTACAAACCCACAGCATTGTACACAGTCATAACTGGCACATACTACCTTTTGACAGAGAGAACGTTTTTGGAACTTTGGCCAATTGGACTCTCTGCTTTGAAATTGGAGAGGTTAGAAGGCATGGAGCTGCTATACTTCGGTGCCTGGGCTAGAGCTATCACTACAATGCTGGCCTTGCCCTTAGTGCCAGCTTTAATATGGTACGAGCGGTGGAGGTTATCCGCTCTGCTTTTCTACGTATGTGTCTTCGTCCATGGAAGGCATAGGCTTGGAGAAGCTCTTATGAAGCTGCAAGAAGCTAGAGGCTCCCTGGCGAGGTTTAGGCGAGCTACTGCAGAAGAACTCGCGACACTTGAGGACGTTTGTGCTGTGTGCCTGGGTACTATGAAATCAGCACGAGTGACGCCCTGTGCCCATTTCTTCCACGCAGATTGTTTAAGGAAATGCCTGGCAAATTCGGACAGATGTCCCATTTGTGTCAGGCCATACGTATTTTGCTGACGAACGGCTATTTACATTCGAATAAGACTGCTTATAACGAAATTAAACTCCGCCATTTCCAATAAGTGGAAATGTATTCGATAAGGTGATATTTGTGAAAGTAAGGATGTTAGTTTTAAGATGGCGAGTTATGGAGGGTATAAACATGGTTTGAAGATTGTTGTGATCGATTGTATGTGTTGTATTATTTACACGTAATTTAAAGCTTTAGGTGAATTTTCGATAAGAATGTCTAGAATTGCATTGTATATCTACAAAAAAAGAAAAATATTTCCTCAATCTATTTATAATTTCGACAGTTCTTATTTACTTTTTAGAAGCAAAAAATTTTGTCTCATTCTGTATAAAATCAAAATCTACGAATAAAAAAATATAGTGCACCGTAACCCCTGCTATACCTAGTTAGATTTTTAATGATATTATGTCCATATTTTTTATAATCGTTGTCGTTTACTGCACTACGGGTTGTGAGAGCTAGCCCTGCTGGCAATGAGACTAATTAAATATAGAAAGGAATTACTTGAAGATGGAACGGCTCACGGATCGCACCTTATGTACCCAGATCTTAGGTAGCCCCACGCTTTCTTTGGGTCCAAGTCTGTGTTAATGGTTTTTTATAATAAATCGAAAGTCCGAGAAATGTGCTGTCTTTTCTTTTAAAAATTATGTATGAATAACAAGCGACCTGTAACGATTTCGCATTTTTAAATGGTGAATGAATCTTCCATTCTCCAGATTTTTTTAAATCAGAATTTCTGTTGTTTTTCTTATTGTTACCTTCAAACATTCACACAAAAATACAATTTTTTTATTGTGCAATTATTTGTCGTGTAGACTAAACTAACTCGTCTAGCTAGGCATATGCCATGAACTAAATAAAGATATTATTACTACCCTAACACCAGATATATCTAGGTACCGTATTTCAATCCTTGTTTTGGCGCATTTCGACCGCTACGGACAAATATCCTTATTCCGTTCAAGAGTACCTGACCGAATCGGGAAAGAAAACTTACCTAATATGAAGACATGTATTTTTTTATTTATTTATTGTACCCTTCTTTACATAACTAAGAACATAAAAGATCATCATTAATCGGTAAACATCATTTTTACGGGGTTAAATTATGAAATGACTTCTCCGACCCTAGGCAGGCGAGAGGCGAGAGTCGTAATGTCTGTATAGCCGCAAACCAGATTTTAAAAATAGGACTTAATAAAATACTATAAGTGACCACTTCCCACATAGCTACTTACATAAGTAACTTTCATGACGGTGGTAAAATCATAAAACACTTCAAAAGTACATAATTTTCCAAGTAGGTAAGTAATTTTCCAAGATGCTTGCAAAAGTTGACTTCAAAATTTTTTAACCAGAACACATAATATTCCTTCCCGTAAGCTTGACCCTAAAAGTGGTTAAATATCTAATACACAAGTTGTGGCTCTTTGTCAATTAATTATATTGTTCTCTGTAACTCCATATTTCTGTAGGAGCATAGACTGCATCCTGAAAGAGGCTTGTTGCTTGTAGGTAAGTACTTACCTATTACTGTTTAAAACTGCGGTTTACTTATATCGGAGATGAAGCGATTGCAATAATTTTAAGACACTTAGAAAACCTTTGTGAATTAAGCCTACCTGATGTAATAAAGTAGAATCTGCTATTATTCAATTACATTGTATTTATAATGAAAATCCCGCCAAAACCGCAAATATAGCAAATGGCGGCGTTGCCATGACATCATGCGGTTACGTCACGTAAACAAAACTGTCAAAAGTTTAGAGGTTATCTAGTATAAACTGAAAAACATACGGTCATCTCTTTCAGACATACGCTATGTTTTTATGTTTTCGTGTTGTCTCTTTTCTGACCGCGCAGTTACCACATTCGTGAGCTCCAAATCTAAAACGGCTTATCTCATAGAATTGAATTCTATTGGAGTTAGTTACCGCGGCATGCGTAGCCGAATATAAACGTGTGTCGTCGATTCGTATACGAAATTAATAGTAATTAATTATAACAACAAAATATTAGTTTATCAATGAAAATGTGAGTGGTTTGTGAAGAACTTACTCGTAGATGTATATGGTCGTTCAACGGATATATTTATTGTTAAGGTAGGATCTTATAATTCTTATTGCTTACTTATTATTATCTACCGACTTACAACAAAAACAAGTTTAGCAAAAAATACGAATAACAACATTATGAGATAATATTTATCAGAAGCTTTTTTTATAAATTAATGTAAGAAAGAAACGGGTTCATGTCGGATGCTGAGTATTGATTTTGCTTGGAGATTTTAGCGTTATTAAGATGATATGATACCTAAGGAGTCCTTTTTTGTGTTGTTGCCCTGGAGCGATGATATTATTTATCGTATGTAGATACATGTTATGGGTTTGAGTTTGGTTTTTTTTCTTTCATCAACCAAGGCTCATGCAATATTAAAACAAAGTCAGATGTTTCTTACATATTTTAGGCCTCATATCGAAATCGTGTTCCATGCGGACAATAATAAATTAATGTACAAAAAGTTATTAAATAGGTATGTAATTATGTATGTGATAGTTTTTGTTTTATATGTAAGAAATTGAACTCTAAACATTTTAACGCTGTCAAATTCATAAGCTGACAGAAAGATTTTTTAAATATTTATAGTTTTTAATAAAGATATTTAATTTGTTGTTTTCAGAAAATCATGTTAGTATTGAGTTTAATATACATACTTAAATCAAGGGTTAATGCCAGGTTCTTTTAGAGGAAAATGTTTTTCAAAGTATAAAAAAAAACATTTGTTTATTCTTTTTTATCCCTACAAATGGCTTTCTGTCACCAATTGCAAAGATCCCAACAATTTGTCCTTCTTCATATCCTTGACCTTGCGAAGTCTCGAGGCCTCGGCGACGCCGAGACGGTGCCAGTGCGAAGCCCTGACGTAATCAAGATTATGCTACATTTCCAAGTTCATATTAAGTATTATTGCCTTAAAAACTTTAGTTAGAACCGACCGATGCATTTTGACTTGTCAACCAGGGCTTCATATTGGATACCAGACTTCTATTGTCATTTTCTATCTCCATAAAAACTTATGCTAAAAGAAGTGACTAAAGAATTAAAACGAATTGGGCATTTTACTTCACTGAAAATTTCTATAATTCAATGAATATGTCTCACCTAGGAACATAGTACGGAAATTTTGAAGAATCGTCCCCATTTGGTTCACCTAGCTCAGTAGGTGTGGCAAATTTAAGAAAATGCAGACCTTTAAAAATGAGTAATATTGTATAGAATATCATTTTACGCAATTAAACACATTCTCTAAAAGATAAAACTGCACTTCTATATAAAAAAATAGGTATATAAAATGAACTGTTATCGCACTGTGGTTGACATTTTATTTTTTATCTTATCACAAAAATTGGAATCGCAGAATTGACCCAATGTAGGTATATTTTCTACATAGCTAAATAATAATGACACTCCTATAGTCATATTTAATTTTAAAATTACGCTTCGGGTCTCTCTGTTGGGTCAATTCTACTGCCTTAGATACACTAAGCATCTTGACTATAATAATATGCTACCTAAAAAAGAAACAGAAAATACAAAAAAAAAGTAAACATTGTAACAATAAAGACAGGATAATTCATGCGCGTGCGCCGAGGTGTGGCAACAAAAACGGAATATTAAATAGAAGTATTACGTCATGTCCACAAATGAGATTAGTACGAGACGACACCATACAACATATTTATATTGGTAGAGTAGTCTGTGAGTATTTATAGTCTATAACTGTATTCATTCACTACGTTGTCTTTTTTTTATTTAAAAAATGTTGCCCCGTTCTTCGATTTTTCTCCTAAGTCGTGGGTGCGTTTACAAAAATACAATTTGACATACACATCACACCTAAATCGGGAACAACAGTTTGTGGATAACACTAATATATCTATATAAGTATGTAGTATCTATTTATTTATATCAGTGTTCTATATTTATTTATACATAATTTGTATGTATTATTAGTTTATGTAAGATTATGTTGTTATTGTATTTGTTTAAACTTATACATTATTATTTTGAGTCTTTGTTTTTTTGTCTTTAATCTTTGAAAGTTTTGCTGCTTGCGCTCACCGTTTTTACTCATCTCTGCATCACCCAAAGGTCAGACTGGTAGATAATGCCTACGGCATTATGTCCGCCTATGTACATAAGTTTGTGTGCATAAAGCCTAATAAATAAATAAATCTATACTAATGACCCTACTTCGGCCGGAGATCCGACTAACTTCGTGTTAAACCGCCATGGCATCGAAATACCAATTTTCCCTACCATACTTCTCTCGCCCAAAATGACAAAACTGACGACATACCGTGACTCACGAAGCTTAGGTACAACTGGTGAATTATCCAAGTGCTGTCTAACAATTGAGGTGACTAATTGTGGATACGATTTTACTTGTTCACTTCTATGTAACAAGATATTTTTTTGTCGTACAATATATTCACCTTTTGCGGGGCAAGCTCATTAAAGTACTTCGACCTAGGCCTGGAGCAGGAGAAGGGACAGATAGGTTTTTTTTAATAAGAGTCTCACTCCATGTGTGAGATATAATGGTTATCCCCTCCCAAAAAAGCCTTTTAAGAAGACGTGAAGAAGGGATCGTACCATTTTTCTACATACTTAGAATGTCAATTTCTCTTGGTCCAAATTGATAATTGCTAAGAACGTGGTAACAGCTGGACTATTTTCAATTGAACCCATTTTTGTTGCGATTGTAACAGTCTGGGGAAGACAACTAGGTATAGACAATTCTTAAAAAATACGAAATTCGGGATATCAATGAGAGATGTGCCACAAAAAATAAAAATAAATGACATCCAATAATTTTGTCGCATGATCAGATTTATGGTCATACTAGCTTCCGCATGTGGCTTAACCCGCTTGGTATGTTAGTAAAATTCAGTCTGTTTGTTAATCCAATCCATTAACAAAAAGGTATTTCCTTTCTACATGCTTAGCAAATTTCAACCAAATCCGTCCAGCCGTTTTTAATGAAAGAACAACATACATTAATAATGCTTTCGCACTTAGAATGTTAGTAGGATTCCAAATCATTAAAGTTTTAAGTCTTTAGCGTCAGTAGTTGGTAGATAGGTAATCCTATCTGCAATATCGTCAGCAAATTGCAATTTACGTGCCTTTTGCTGACAGAATCAACATCTGTTAATGTCCACGATAGTGGATTGTATTTCTGATCTCCACACGTGCACCTGCTCGGATTGACGTCAGCAATCCATCTTATTCAGCTGAGAATTTATATTATTTCAACTTTCTTTGTGCGAGATGGTTTTCTTTCGTAAGAAGAACACATTCCCTGTTTAAATCGACTTCTTAATCTTGAGTGGGCTGGATAAAATCACGAAGTGACGCAGATTAGCTTCGACGTGTGTGCAATTATGCCTACTTAAAACGTTTGAAATGCTTACTGTAAAAGCCCAGCTTTAAGCCCATTTAGGAAGGAATGTGAAAAACTGACATAGCCCATAACTTATAGGGAGAGCCCGATAGCCTTAAAATGAAAGAAAGAAAGAAAGAAGAAAAGAAAACTGTTTTTATTCGAACTGAGACTAAAACTGAGACGAAAAAATATATAAGAATAAAAAAATACAATAAAAAGTTTGAATAACAGGTAACAAATAAAATAAAATAAAAATAAAATTAATTAAAACTATAACGACGAACAATAACGAAAAAAATTACTAAAATCTACTTACATGGTATAGAAATAAAAATTATTTTCTTTTCCTCCTTCAATCAACTTGTGAACTACAAAAAGAGTCAAGAACTAAGTTTTGAATGTATGTTTTCTAATAGGAACTTAGATACGTAATTATACTAAAATAAAAGAAATTAATTGTAGAAATTAATTACGCGTAGAATTGTTAATGTCTTTATGTACTCTGGGAATTCATACATTCATTCTGTGTCGATAATTAAAATGAACTAGGAATGACGTCATGATTCACACGCCGTCGGCCGACTAGACGATGAAGTGTCAATATCAAACGAGAAAGTATAAACTTTATCTACAAGAAGCCAATGTTTTACACGGTCCATATAGCTATTTACAAAGTTATTTAGCTTAAATTACGTTGCAGACATATTTTGAAGTTCATTTTTCTATAAAATAGATACGCTGTACTTACCTAATTAATGTTTTATACAACAAATAGCTACCCTCGCGCGGTTTCATCCGCTGCGTTTCATCTGGCCCGATTTGATCATAGCGTGATGTTATATATCAGTGAAAGAATTTTGGCAATCCGACCAGCGGTTCCAAATATTACCCCCTACATACAAATTTACAATACCTTTTTATAATATTAGTATATACTAGTGACCTACGCCGACTTTCTCCGCTACATAATGGATGTTTATATTCATATTATTATAAACCTTCCTATTCAAGCACTCAACCAAAAACCGCATCAAAATCCGTTGCGTAGTTTTAAAGATTAAAGCACTAATAGGGATATAAGGACATACAGGGACAGGAAAGCAACTTTATTTTATACTACGTCGTGTTAGATACCTAGCAATTTATTAAGGTAAATAGGTACCTATATATACTTATATAGCTATCACAAATGAGGATTAGGATATGTATGCACATGTAATGAAGTGGGTAAAGAAGACGTGATAACCTCCTTTCTTAAATTCAGTTTGAAAATGGAATATATTTCTGTAGGAAACCGTATTGTATTTTTTTTTTTTTAAGAAACTAGGTACTGGGTTTTCGCAACCCATATTACATACAAAATCAATATAACTAGATGAGTCTTATGATTTTTTTTTATTGCTATACCGGCTATACCCATCTAAATTATCATAAATACAACGAAGTTTAAATTTGTCTACACCTGTCGGTAGGCATAATCTAAATATGACCATGATGTTACATTACATCCGTAGATGTATTAGATATTACGAGTACATATATTGTCGCCAATAACTCAGTAAAGCGGAACCACAAGGGAAATCATTCAATATAAGTACTTTATGTCTATCTACTATTGCGTCAAAAAACTAGTAATGGAAAGCCATAATGTTGTGGGTATTATGACAGCAAAGCCGTTATTTGTTTACATCAATTGATTAAAAATGCCTTGAAACATATTTAAAAAGTAATGTTTAGCTCATTCGTCTTCTAAGATAATAAATCTGAAACACTTTTATAATTGTTATAAAGCAAAGCAAGTAAAATTTTGGCGGCACCCGCCATGTTGGAAAAATCAGAGACAAACAATATTTTTTGGGCAAAAGCACTTACAGCCATAGTAGGTAGGTATATTCATACACAGTTAGGTAGAAGGTAGATACTACGTAATTGTTAAATATAGGTGCCGATTATACTCGAGCAGTGACCATAGTAACGAAATACACCACATCCGAAGTGGGTGACCTCGGTGCTCGCGTGAGTATTGAACCAAGACGCTTATTATACGAAAGCTTCCAATTCAGAACAAATAGGTTAGTTCGTTTCATTTCTGATCTGAGAAGCTAAGATAATTTATGATCTAAACTAGCGAACCGCCACATCTTCGCACAGGTGCAATCAATGCTGATTCTACCTAAATTTCATCGATATTACAATACCTACATTTAAACTAAGTCTAATAGAATTAAATGATTTTCATCTGACTTAAAAGGGATATAGGGTGGTTTCGATTACGTGTAATCGTTTTTAATTTGATTTGTTTTTTACAGGTGGTTCTTAGTATTTTGAGTTTTTCTGCAAGTAAAAGATATGAATTAAAAATGCACAATCGTCAATGTGCGTAATGTAATGTTAGTAGAAATGAAAACATAGAGAGTAGGTCTAGATAGATGGAATGGAATGTTATTTAACCTTATTGAGGGATTTAAGAGAACCAACAAAAAACAAACTTATAGCTGAGGTAGTTTGTTCTACAAACCAAAAGGGGTGGCTATAGCATTGGTGACTATTGCTGAGTACACAGTATAGAGACATGCCATATTTTTCGGCCATCTTTGAACAACAAGAATTCAGCGAGGTGACGGGCTAACAGCAATGACACACCACGGCCGGGCTTGGACCAAAAGCTGGAACGGGGTGGCTTTTCGTCAATATGAGGTCGACACATTTACTTACCTTACCCACGGTGAGAGAGGAAACTTTTCAAATTTTTTCCCCATAAGAAAAGGCATAGTTTGGACATTTGTCTTTCTACTGGTTTGAAGTAAAGCACGCATGGTAAAATGCCGATTTGCGGGGTAATCGCAATAAGGCACCGCGGCCTCGGCCCAGAGCAGGAGAAGGAACGTTACGAGTCTGTCACACCTTCCTTTGGTGATTTCCCCTCACAAAAAAAAAGAAAATGGTAAATGAAAGTACTTTTGATGTCAGCCTGTAGATACATAATTAGGTCAAGCCAAGTCATTCTGATCGTGACTCTTCATCGGCTTACAATACATTCGAGGCGATGAGACAATCATTCTAAGTTTATTTCAATGCTGGTGACATTAGCCAATATCTAAATACTGCGCTGACTTCGGTATCGGCCCTACTGACGTGAGAGGTTCAATGTTTCATCGGTCGAACTCTTATTCGGGTTATTGGGTGCTAGCGCTATAATGTACGGCTGTCCATATACACAGTACGAGAACGAGTTAGTTTTTATAAGAGCCTCGCCCCACCGAAGTGGTGAAATCATTTGGTGGTTACCCCAGCCGCCGCAACAGGCGCCACTACGGGTGTCGGGGATAAAGTGACGATCTCCGGCCACGCGCGGGTCTGCGGTCGGCGTGTAAGGGCAGCTCACCGCCCGACCAGAACCAGACCCGAGCGTACGGCGCGTAGCGTTCCGCGTGCGCCCCAAAGAGCCAATAGACCACCACAGACGGGTCCCTAAAGGACTGATGTTCAGCCGGGGTTGCGGGGTAAGCGCCAATGAGGCACCAGGACCTCGGCCCAGAGCAGGAGAAGGAACAGGGGGGTTTTTAGTCAGTAAGAGTCTGACACTCCCTCCCGCCCGGCCCTGGGCGGGAGAAGTCATTTGATGATTTTCCCTTGTTTCAAATAGATGGTGTAGAAGAAGTCGTAGCAAAAAAATAGAATCCTGACACAGGTATTATTTAATACGATTATCTAAATTAGTATAATTAGAAATTTGGTAACAATGGACCGTTAGTTAGATGAATGATCTTGTGTTGTTTCTCACTCTTTCACCATAACTACTGAATCGATCTGAATGAAATTTGATACAAATAGATTATAAACCTGGAATATCGGAAAGGTTTACATAAATTTTATTCTGGTACTGCAAGCAAAACTCCGGGCAGAATCTAGTAAAAAATATTTATAAAACTCTATAGACTATAACCAATTGGGTATTTATGTATAAAAGAATAACGGTAAACGTTGAAAAGCACACAGCCGTCAAAACATGTTAAAGCTAAAAATACATTTTATAACATAATTCAAATCCCAATAACTAACGTTTGGCGTAGTATATACATAGTTTATGTAGGAATTTCCTGTTACTATTTCCAGCGATTATTTCTGTCTCAACTCGACTCCAGCCTTGCCCTTGGACCTTTGCAGTTATGTTGTGTTTAACGAGTTTCCAACAAATGTCAAATGGGTTGTCTCGATCAGACTTATACCACGGCGTCGCAGAAAACCGGCGTCATTGCGTTTTGCCATGTGAGTGAGGTTACCAGAAACCCAATACCCTACCCTACCCCTATTCTTCCTCAATACCTCAATCTCCAAAACCCTTTATCCCCAAAAGGCTGGCCGAACTCGTAACTCCTCCATTGTTGCGTGTTCATTGGTGGCGCCGATTGATTACCGCTTATCTTCGTTTGCCGACCTCTCATGAATAAACTATATTAGATAGGTACATATTCTGTGGCATAATTCAAAATTCGAACTTACCTGATGACCACGGTAGTTTCCAACTAGTCAAATTCAATACTTTTATCCAAATGTCAAATCGATATTTTTCTATGAAATTTGCATGAAAAACTGAGTTATGACGTCATTGTATTTTTGCGTCAAATAGCTTACTTACCTATTTCTTAATAATTAGATACAAAATATCTAAAACTTAGTGTATCGATCGATCGATGAATAAAAGTACAGTTATTTTTTAATATTTTATTGTATTGAATCGTCGAACTAATTTATTTTTGACCTAGGAAACTACCCAATTGTCTTCAAATGTTAGTCACATACATACCTACATGTCATTATTATTTCTTAATTTTTTTAAATGTTTGCATGTTCTTCCAAACAAAGTAATAAGATTAACAGCCAAGGTAATATCATGGAAAGATCATACTGATTTAGGATATACGGGTTATCTACTACTGTTGAATGAGACTTTCAGGGGCGGCACTGCTCAATTACAAACAAGTGACCAGCTTGCAAAAAAAAATCGAAGAATGTTTTTAGTACTTTTTGAATTGGCAAAAAACCTGGCACAGAGTAAATAAGTAGGTTATTGAAAGAAGCAAACAGGGGCGGCACTGCTCACTTACAAACAAGTGACCCGCTTGCAAAAAAAATCGAAGAGTGTTTGGTAGTTGTTGAATTGGCAAAAAACATACCAAAGAGTAAATAAGTAGTTTATTGAAAGAACCATAGAGGGTCTATGGTTCTTTCTACCCTTGGTACACTGCCACAAAGAACTAAAAAGCCATTAATCCGCTGACGTGATTGCGGTTGCATCAGTCAAGACAGGAGAACTATTTGGCCAAGGTTTTGTAGTACATTGATCTCATTTCAAATTGGACATACTCATGCATCTCTTTTACGGTCGATGATGTGATGGTTTGAAATATTTCAATGTTGGCTGAGAGACTGACAGTTGACGCGTTGATGCGTTATTTGTACGCACGAAAGGCGGCGCCGGCGTCTAAATGGCATACAAAGCACACATAAAAGGTTGGGGGCCTTTTGTATTATACAAAAGTAGGTTAATTTTACATTATTTAATGACCTTAACGTTTTTATTGATGAGACTAAGGTAGTTTTCAACTTGTCAAATTCAATACTTTTATTGAAATATCAAAAACGATACTTATTAGGCACCTATGAAATTTGTATATAGTCGCAACATATGAGGTCCTGAACTTTTACTACCCTATCTAATGATTTCTGAAAAATCTGCAAGAAAAAATCGAAATTTTTTTCGGCAAATTAATGAATTAAAGTATGGTTAAGACAAAGTAATTTATTATTTTGACCTAGGAAACTATTAGTCAATTATGCGTAGGTAGCTAAGTAACACAATAAAGTATGGAAAGTTTGGCAAATATTTGTGTATTGGTTCGGAATAACCATTTACACAAAGGAAAAATCATCAAACGATAGCGTTCAGGAAACAGAATAGTGAACTACGAACTAGCCACTAACACATATTTCATCTAAAAATAGCCAATTGTGTTTGAATCTTAATTTAAACTGACATTGCGCCAATTGTATTCGCCGAATTTCTAATATTACATGACGAATTTGTCCTACTTTCGGTAAAATACGGACTTTTCGATTCCATAAGGAATGAACTCGGAACATTAATTCTGATCGTAAATTATAGACCCCAGGGACGCGTCAATTCAATACGCTAATTGACCTACAACAGTAGTTACAAATGGATGATCTATTTAATTAATTAACTTTATATTATTGGGTCAAATAACAAAAACTTAGCTGGACTTCATAAGTAGACTCCATTTAACATTTACCTACTTATTTTCTGTAATCTATGCTATGATAATTTAAAAAAAAAGAACACAAAATTATTGAATTTATTTAATTGATGCCCACGATAGTTTATTTTCAAAAAAAGAACACAAAATACATAAAAACATCTATTAATTAACGTTAGACGTCTGTGTAGGTGAAACCTGTACTAACCTTTTTCTTTTTGTCCACAAATACAAAAACAAAACAAGTGAATACGACAAAATGGATCCAGTAACTTACCTACCTATATGTATAATATATCTTATGTACTCGAAAAAAACGCACAATGATGAAATAGGGAAGCAAAAAACTCAGATTATAAGGAAAAAGAACTCCTTCATTATAATATTCAAGGAGTATTTTCTCTCTATTCCAGATCTTCCATGACCATGGAGTGACGAATCATGACGATACTTTTGTACGACTACTACGACTTGGAGGAGAGGTCCTCCAGTCAGCTAAGTGTGTGGAAAGGTAAGAATAAAATTGGCTTAATTTTATAAATAAACAAAAGAAATACTGTAACTACAAGTAAATAGATCTGGACATTTATTCTCCTAATAATAAAGCAAATTCTCTTTAGATGTACGCTAAGACTTATCATCAAAACAGAATACATTCTTCTTGAAAATGCATCAAAAATTTCAGTAATTTTCTGTATGTAGCTGCGAACTAAACACCTTACTGTTCCATCTCCCCCAAACCGCAAATCAAATCCTGAAATCCCTGAAAGGCTGATCAACTCTTCTGATCTTATTGGTGTCCATGGGCGGCGCTGCATCTGCTTATACACCCATTCTCTCTCTCTCTCTCTCTCTTCATATATGTATATCGCATAAAAAAATACGCCAATACCATGCCCGGTGACATTGGAAACACCTCTTGGTTTTGTGAAAACATAAATTACCTATGGTTTTGTGTGTAGCCAAAATGGAAGCACAATATTATATCAGTAACCAATAAGCAAAAAATATTGTTCTTTTTTTATGTGATAGGTCGGCAAACGGCCAGACATGTTAACTGATGGTAAGCAATCAGCGCCGCCCATGGACACCCACAACAACGGTTACGAGTGCGTTGCCAACCTTATAGGAATTAGGGATTTGGAAATTTAGGGGTTAGGGGAGACCGGTAACCCAACGCTGTGGTTGTTTCACGCTGATTTTCTGTGAGGCCGTGATATCACTCCGGGTTGAGCCGACCCATTCGTGCCGAAGCATGGCTCTCCCACACTTTTATTTTAATTAAGAGGCTATTTATTGCCTGTGTATACATATGTCTGAATATTCTAGTATCATTCTTCTTTTACTCGTAAGTAAGTTGAAAGGGAACCGTTTGTCTTGGTATGGCCATGTGAAAAGGAGGGATGAAAAGCATGTAACAAAAAAAGTCATGAGTATATAAATGTGGATGGATGGAGAGGGAGGGGGAGACCAAAGAAAATATGGATGGATTGTGTGAGAAGTGATATGGAAGACAGAGGAGTTAGCGATAGCGTGACGAGTGACAGGACAGAATGGAAGAAAAAAAACATATTGCGCCGACCCCAAATAAAACGGGACAAGAGCAGGAAGATGATGATTCTTCTTTTACTCGTAGGTACATATCTAAATAAGTTTCATGTTTGGATACGCTCGTTGTAAATGTAACGTTATCTCTAACAGCCATTTTACGATAATGGTGACTCAATTTGCATCACTGAACTACTTTCTACGATAAATGGTGCTAGTTTACTTTTAAATTAAGTACTCGCCTATAGATACAATTTGAGTTTCGTATTCATAAACATTGAACTACTTTCAATTGGAATGATCCGAAATGAAATCCGCTTTTCTACAGGATGCATTTTGGCGAGTGTGCGCAGGAATTGCACGATTTGATTCCGCCATCTCAATTTCAAATTCGGACATCCCTTACGTTGTACGGCAAATATCCCTTACGTTGTTGAGACACCTGCGGCCCGGACTAAGCGTTTTGCCTCGTCATTTATACCGCGTAAATTGAGGGATTGGAACAGTTTGCCGGCTGCAGTCTTTCCGTCCGAATATAATTTAGGTGTCTTCAAGGCTAGACTGAATAGGCTCTTAATAAACTAGTGCGCCTTAACATCAACATCAACGATTGCGTTCAACATTCATAGTTCATATAAAAATTAACTATCATAATTTAACAACGAAACAAGCTTGTTGTCTCTTCTAAAAGTCTTATATGCTTTTACATTTTAATATGAAATATTACACAAGCGGTACAGGTTTTCTTTTTAAAAAATACGAAAAATTCTATAAAAGACGATTTTTGTCACGAAAACTTCGCGGCGACGCGCACGCTGCTCATGAATAAGAGTCCTGGCGTCACTTGAAACTAGTAGAGCTTTTCTCAGTTAATTCACGTAAGTAGCTATTTTCAGTAAACTTGAACATATGTAGGTATGGAAATTTGTGTTCGTGTGTGCGTAAATGCTGTTTACACGATGTTTCAGAATTTAATAGGTATAACGAATATTTCAATTTCAGTGTTAGGTATGAGTACGGTATGAATACTTGGGGATATAAATAGCATTCGTTCTTGGGAAATATGAATCAGTTATTGTGAAGTGTATATACTTACCTAGATACTAGTAGATACATTTTATCAAGAAAACAAAATTCCTCTTAGCAGCTTCGCCCGCGCGCGTCTTTAATTGATAAAAAGTGTTGATTCAGGGTATCATATGATACCCTGAATCAACACTTTTTATCTATCTTCATACAAAATTTCAACCAAATCGGTTTAGTCGTTTTTGCGTTAAATAATAACAAACATACATCCGTACATTCTCACAACTTTCACATTTATAATATTATAAGTAGTAGGATTGAGGATTGAGTACCTATATGTAGATAAGTTTGTGGATTTACCTGTACAAGTAATTTGATTTGAAGTCATGATACCCATATTGTAGTCCTATTTTGTTGACGGTACAACGCGCTTTGCACCCAGTTTAGGTCTACTAACGTAGGTATTAGAGATTTATGAAATAGTCTACGCGTTTATATTAAAAAAAAAATGCAATTTTTACTCGTAGGTACTTCTAGAATTAATTATCAATTTTATTATTACCTATATCTATCGATAAAATGAAGTAGAATATTTGTCGATAAAATCGATAATATTAATATTATATTGAGATGAATAAAATCTCCCTGCCAGGTATTGCTCCGGCGTAAAAGTACCTAGTTAATTCAGGTCAATAAAATTAAAATCTAATCGCAAATTCGCATCGCAATCAAAAAGATAACAGGTTCGATGCCGCATGTACTCATCGTTTATCAGTGTTGTGTCATTACACTATGACCTCACTGTACAAGCAAACACGTCTTTTTAGACCGTTTGAATTTTCAAACGATGACCCAAAAGACCCGGTAAATTATAATTTTTTTTTTATGTACTTATTAAGACTGCAATCGAACATACGGATTACCTGATGGTAAACAATTAGCGCTGACTACGAACAACGGAGGCGTTACGAGTGCGTTGCCGACGTTTTCGGATTAGGGATTAGAAGATTTTAGGTTTGGGGGAGGGGAAAGATTGGGCCTCCGGTAACCTCGCTCACGCGGCGAAACAACACGCTGTCACGCTGTTGTTTCACGCCGGTTTTCTGTTCGAGAGTAAACCTGAACTTATAATTTCTTATTAAAAGGTTGAAATCGCCAAACCCCTTAAGCAAGCGTGATGATTATTCAAACTTTCTCCTTGTGAGACGAGGCCCTTGCGCAGCAATGGGCACTTATAGGCTGATTATGACCCAGAAGTAATTCATAGTTCGTTAATGCTACATAAAAATCCTTATTTAGTGATTAAATGATAAGAACTACAGTACTGTTTGTCTGCGCAATGGATCTTTGAGGAACAAAATTGTGGACTGCGCAGCTACTCGGCTAACTTCAGACTCGACAAGATAGTAGATAGGTACGTTGGCGGTATTGTACTCTATAACTATTTTGTCTTCAATGTCGCGTATGCCATTATAATATACTAGCAACCCACCCTAGCTTCGCACGAGTCTAATGCTGATACTAAATTTCTACCCTATTTAATGGATATTATCATACAAATAAATATTCCTCTCCAATCTATCTACCCAATAAAATTACCAAGATCAACATCCGTTGCGAAGTTTTTTAAGATTTTGGCATACCTCTCTACATAGGGATATAGGGACGGAGAAAGCGACTGTTTTAATCTGTGTATGTAGTGATGAAACCCATGCGTTGCGTTGAAATCAGTCAAATCACCTCGTCAAAGATCGTTTACTCATTATTTATAGAATGTCCTATTCTGTAACTGATTTTCCATAATTGTGCAAAAATAGTGCAACTTGTCGTACATCGAAAAAAAAAGTAATACTACGTTGACTTACGAATTGCAATAGAAGTTTTATTACTTAGTTACTTTGTTGTTTAGTTTTGCTACATATTGGTCTATTTTTATTTTCGATCTAAGGATTTTAATAATATACATATGTTTTCTTTTTATTTCAGCATGGCACATAATACTGTACGTATGTGCCGCCATCTTCGGCATCACCAACTATGTATTCCTACAGAATACGATGCAACTGGTGGACAACAACTGCGTACTGTTCCCGCGCAAACTGGAATTCCACACCGTAGAACTAAGAGCTCAAAATTTCAGTGAAATACATGACTTTAAGAATGTGACTGACGATGCTCAAGGTAACTCGACCGTCCTTCCCTCTGACAGTGAAAAAGTGAAGCGAGAAACAGCTGATAATGAAACGACTACAACTGAAATACCAACAGCAGATGGCGATACTTTCCTCACCGGTATGTATTATGTGGCTATTGATCGCAGGTTTTTATCATTACTTTTATCGAAGAATAAGTTTTATGAGCCATTAACTCCATGTGAACGACTACAGAAATAAGCGTTGCATTTGAACACGAAACAATAGAATTAGAAGTACATTCAGTGATTTATTATCTATGCAAATGTTTTTATTACCTATTAGGTGGGCACTGGGATAATATATGTGGCATAAAACTTTGTGTAGAAACCATCGATCACTAATAAAGAACTTCTAAGTTCTTCTAAGTTCTTTATTAGTGATCGATGGTAGAAACACAGAAAATAGAAAAAGTGTAGGTACGATTTGCAATTAAATTTGGAACAATAGCTTTATAAAACTGATAATATTTTTTTCTCTTTTTTTGTCAAGGGCCAGTATTACGTCCCGCCAAAAAACCTTGGATTACTTTTTTATCTGTAACACTCTCCGTGAAAAGGAAATTCATAAGTAACGTCAATACAACTACTTTCCCTAGCGTTTGAATTGTTTTGTTCGCGAAAATAATATTTACTAACATTGCGAGGCAAAATTTACTAACAATTATGATTTGGTTTTGATTATGCTGTTAATTAGGTACCTAACTTGAAATTCCACAAACTCAAACATGTTTGAAACGCATGCGTTTTACCAAATAAAAGCGTGAATTATTTTGTTTGTTCATAAATAGTTAAGCATATTATCCTACCCTGTAAAGTGTAGACTATATTGAGGTTGTGTTATGAGAATATGGAATTGTTGAACACCTTGTGGCGTTTTGGCGCCTTTTTTCGTTTCGACTGCTCGACTTAACTGGGTCTTTTTTCAAAAAACCCTTAACATTTATTTAACAAATCTTTTTACTCCCGAGTTGTTAAGTATCTTAATTACTTATCACCTATGTGAAGAGTTTCCGTAATAAGTATCTATATACTTATTACGGAATAACTCTTTGTGTCATTCATAAATTTGTTGTTCCTAGTCTGAGTTTGAAGTGTGGATTTGAATATTTGTGAACACATCCACTACACACGAGTAGGAGTTTTCATAATGTGGATTTACATTTTTTTTTTAATGATTGCTTGTAAACAGCTGTTTGCTTACGGATTTTTATTTATTGAAAATAAAGACTCATTCACGTGAAATTACTGTCAAAACCTCAACTAGTTTCAAGTCACAGCGGAACTCTTATTTATGAGCGGAACGCATATTTGAATTACTCGACCTGGAACTAGTAGAGCTTTTGACAGTTATTCCACGCGAGTAAGCCGTTATTTTTAAATAAATTTAGTAAAGACATACTAAATTTACTGTATGTCAATACAACAATAGTTATCTACTGTACAAAAATAGTGCGGATTTAATTGAATAAAATCATTATTTGTGTTTCAATCTGCAAAATTGTTGATCTTGAGTTGACGGTAATGATATCGTATGGATATCGTTAATATACTTATGTTAAATTGATGTGAAGAATCACCCATCTCATATCGTACCTATAAACCTTTCTCCCTAGTGTTTGACAAACATAATATCTATTAATTCGACATTATTTCCACAAAACACACACATATTACACAAAAAACGAGCTCTCCAAACGAACATTACTTTTTTTGTTCCGATAAACATCAAAACAAATGAAACTCATGTACTTATTCCCTTTTCAAACTGATTACAGAAAACAAAACGCATCGCCTAGCGTTAGACACAACTAGGACTTTGTTCGAGTCCGATGGAGACTGTCAGTTTGCCGAGTACATGCCCCTGATGTCTATGATATTTGCCGCAGTGTGGATCACCATGTTCACAATGTGTCCTCGAGGAGGACGAGCCAGGACAGGGTAAGTTGCGAAAAATGTTATTTCGTCAAAATATGTGTAACGTGGTTAAAGTTCTAACCTTCTAACCTTGATATATTATGCACTAGCGAATACCGAATATCCGCACCGGCTTCTCATGGGTGCTACGATGATTCTGAATTTCTCCACTATTTGGTTAATCTTAAAGAAACCATTCTCTCCAGTCACTTAAATAACTACATCAAAACTCGTAGCGTAGTTTTAAAAATATTAGCAAACTTACATAGGGATATAGGGAGAGAGACAGCGACTTTGTTTTATACTAGGTATGTGGTGATGAGAATCAAGTTTCATAAAAAGCGGTTCAGTATTATCCAAACAACACGTGTTTCAACTTTCAAATAGCTAGCTAGTACATACATAGATTAGTTAGTACTTGATCGCAGAATTAACTAAGTAATACATGAGGAAAACAAATAAATACAGGAAAATATAAGTAGGTTCATATAAATAAAACGTCTATCTGAGTAGTTCGAAATTACCAACTAATGTATTCCTTGGGCCTTTTTTTAAGAAGGGAAAAATCACATTTCTTCTACCTTCTTGAGTGAGGCGAGAGAGTGTCATACTAAAAACCACCCCGATAACGTCACGCACTCGCACGGCAAACCAAAACGTAGAGGTTTTTTTTACGTCAGCTTTTCTTTTTTGAGGCCGTGACGTCACTTTCATTATTCTCTCCGCACTTTTTTTTTGTTGAGATAGGAAAGCAAATGAACTGACGTATTGCCTGATGGTAAACAATCAGCGCCGCCCATGGACACCCGCAACTACAGACGAGTTACGAGTGTGTTGCCAGCTTTTTGAGGATTAGAGATTTGGAGATTTTTCCGTTTTTCTGTGGGGCAGTGATATCACTTCGGTCGAGCTGATCTACTTGTGCCCAAGCATGGCTCTCCCACACTTGTATTTCTTATAAATATATGTATGAATCTTTCGCGACGTGGTGAAAATGTGTCTAACTATCAACGGTATTGTAATTTTTAGGACTAGCGCATTAAAGTACTTATTATTAAAATTGTCCTTAGTTCTAATGATCTAAATTAGGAGCTAACCTTGAATTTTGACTAAGTACGCAGTTGCCTACACAGTAGAACCATATTCTAAAAGTCGTTATTTTTTCTATTTAGAGTTTCCGAACAGAAAAAAGAATTATTAAAATACGTAAGTATTTAGAACAACGCTGGTTGGCTTGAATCCAAGGAGGTCACGCGGCAGATTTGAAGTCTTGTTAACGACGACTAATTAAAACTAATTTGTTTCGTGAGTTATGGAAAATATAATTCTGCTTGACAGATTCACTAACAAAATTCTCTTAATCAGCATTTCATAGACAATGCTCTTAGGAAAAGGGCAACGCGCGCGCCTTAGAGAGACCACCACAAATGGGGGTCGCGACCTCGGCCTGAAGCAGGAGAAGGAAGGGTCTGGGTTATAGAAGTAATTCGATGATTTTCCCATCACAAATCTGAAATCTAGAATCCATAGGACGGGCGAATGGCTTTGTATGGCTGTGAATGTGACCATTGTGTATTTACCATTTAGCACCATACCTAAATATTTAATATTTTTCAGGCTTCAGCAACCATGGAGAATCCTGACTCCAGCGCTTCTGTTCGCGCTGGTGATGGTAGGAGTGACTGGCCACAGTTTTGCCTTAACAAACAAAGGTATGCACGCCTTTTGTGCAGCCTTTTACGAGGTCACCAATTCTACTACGTAAGTATTAAATGCCTAAAAAGTTTTCTTATTTGAAACAATCTAAGAAACAGATGTTAGACCTGTAGTTTTATCACACCTTAAAGTTTCAACATTCCATGGAGGATTCGGATAAACAAAATGGCATAGCTGTAAAGAGACTTGAGCTGGTCTACTCATAACTTATGGGGATTTTTAAGCTGGATCATACCTTTGAACGTTCGCAACACCAAAGGAGTTACAAGTGCATTACCGGCCTTGTGTGGGTTGTTAGATATGAATTTGGATTTGAGGACTGAGGACGTGAGGAGCAGGATTGGGCCTCCGGTATCCGCACGCACGCGGCAAAATACAACGTGGGTGTTGTGGTCTGTCTCAGTTGTGTCAGTGTGGTTGAACAGGCTCATTCTGGTTTAGCATGACTCTCCCATAATTGGGGACTTCCGTTTTATTAAAAGGCAACATAATGACACAGTATTCTATACAATGACCATTAACATTGTCCATATTATTAAGACAACACAATCTTTAGATTTAACCCAACGTATAAATATTAATTGGCCAAATGCGTTGCATCAGAATTTTAAATATTCCCTTTATGTTTCTAGTTGCTCATCAGTGGATCCATTCTTGGAACTGGGGTGGAACTCTACATGGGGTTTTGGCGCGCGGGTGGCAGCTACCCGAGCAACTTGCGCAGGAGTGCTGGCCAGCTGGGCGTGTGCAGCCGCTCTACTGCTGGCGCGCTGCCTCACTGCGCCAGACTTCGTGCTGCGACGCACTGATGTCTACCTCGCTAAAGACCCACAGCAGGTCAAACTTCACAAAATTAACCAGGCTTTCAATTTAAAAATGCAATACAATACATTTTAATATAAAATATCGGTACCTATCCATTCTTAGTCACTTTTTTAAATTCTACTAAGATTATAAATGTAAAAGTTTGTAACAATGTATGGACATATGTTTGTTATTCTTTCACGCAAAAACGGTTGGACCGATTTGGTTGGAATTTGGTATGTAGATAGATTTGCGGGGCAAAGCAGCACTGCAGTCTTAGCACAGAGCAGGAGAAGGAACAGGGGGGATTTTAGTGAGCAAGAATCTGACTCTCCCTCCCGCCCTATCCTGGGCGGGATAAGCAATTTGAAAAATTTCCCTTCACAAAAAAAAATATAGATAGACGCGGGCAAAGCCACAGGCGGAAGCTAGTTTAAAATAAAACGATTGAATACGTTTTTACCTACCTAAGTACCTACCTACTACAACAACTAAAACATTTTTTTACAGAAAGTCATCCCTCACTTGTTGAAGACTCAGAAATACCATCAACGGTCTAACCAAAGCTCGCCGAGCAAACGTGACAACGCATCTGTTCGATCCGAACCTACAGTGACCACGGAACTGGTAACAGCTTCCGTAGAGCAGGGCCAGGACACCGCCCCTACCTCACTCACTGCCACACCAGTCAGGTCTCCACGTACCACCGAAGAAATCGAGATGACATATACGGCACAAGAACGCGCAAATAATCAGAAATAATCAGAATAAGAAGCGGATTAAAAATTTAGTACCTACAAACTAGTATAAGCTGAAAAGCTACAGTGGCGCCATTTTTTATACAACTGCATTTCATTTCGTTGGCGATAATTTTCTGTTCTGTGGCGATACCTAAGTATACAGTCTGTCAATCATAAGACCTGTCAAACATATCTTTAATATAGGTATCCTCAATTTGCTTGATAATCCGCAACCCGCGACTGATCTGGTATGGATAAGTGTGCGCTTCTGCTATTGCTAAATCAAATATATAAATAAACCTATAGGTGCTTTGAAATTTATGAAATGTATTTTATAATACATAAAGCTATATACAGCTTCATTTTGACAAACTGATTTTGTATTTGTTATAATTATTTTTAGGCTTTTGTTCTATTAAATCTAGATTAACAATGAAAACGTGGTTTTTAATTGATTCTTTCTAGAGTTTGGATTTTAGAATTGTCTCTTAATGAGACAAACCCCCGAAATTTAATGTCAATAATTCAGTGTCCCTCCATCTATATCAAATATCCGTTTATGACGACGCACACAGAAAATTCGACGACAATTATAAAAATCAAGAGTTGATGTCACAAATCCTACATCGTGCAAATAGTGTTTGTTCGTAATTAAACACGGACAGAAACCTAATTTTTTTTTCCTGCTGAGGGGTAGACTAACCTGCCAGGCCTCCTGGATGTGCAATCTAATTATTTCGATTTTAGGGTACTTTCTGTTCTCTAGACGCCTCATATTTGCTACGCATGTGTTCATTAATATAGGTAATTATCAGCACAACAGAAATTGGCGACTAATTTTGTAAGGCGTAAGAATGTCCTACGAGAATCGTGTCAGGGCGTTTGACTTTAAAGCAGAAAGTTCGTGAGCATCTATTAAAGAAACTAATTTATTATAAGTATATATGTACATATAAATATAAGTATGTAGTATCTATTTATTTATACATATGTTGTATGTATAATACTTATACATTATTTATATGCATCTGCATCACCCTGGTCAGACTGCTAGATAATGCTTACGGCATTAAGTCATAAATAAATAAATGGAAAAAGGAAATGTAACTATGTTTTTTTTCGGGGACGAATGCACTTACATAACGATGCGCCTTTTAACAAGGAAGAGCTACTAAGATGTTCAGTTTTTTTTTTTTTGAGGGGATTATCATCAAATTGCTTTTCTCGCCCAGGCGAGAATGCGAGAGGCCAGACTCTTATGGACTAAAAGTCTCGTTCCTTCTCCTGCTTAAAGCCGAGGCCGCGGTACATTATTGCTTGCCCCGAAACCTAGGCTGAAAGATATTCAGATAATAAAAATGTGAAGAGGTGCATGAATGGGTGAGGCTACTTACTCCGTGTGGGTTAAAGAACTTAAAAATCTGTTTCCTTTGAAATTTTTGGCATTTTCTTTATTTCTGTGTGAAAATCTTAAAGAGGCTTACAGAATACAATCATGTTTCAAAAGTAGAGTCTGCAGTTTCAAAAAAAAGTAGCTGTGCTGTGATATACGGAAACTTAAAAAATCACATCCGTATTGTCTATATATATGAATTTGTATAGACATGTTGGGACTTTTGATTGAATCACCGCGACAAGTGGTTTTTGTTTTCTCGTGATGTTGAACTAAGACTGCCAAAGAATTCTGAAGAGACCGAAATAGGAGAAATTTGAGTTTGGAGTTATGTTCTTTGTTTAAACTTTCAATTTCCAATACCAGCTCGAGTCAAAATATTATAGTCCAAGAGATTTTGTTACAAGTTCATTTCATACATACTATATCCGAAAAGACTTTTTCCCCAACCTAATAATAATAGTTTTTTATTTTGACAGCGGCCTGTAATGTCAATTAGCTGTTTGGCAGTTTCTGTCATTCGCGTTTCAATTGTATTGATTACTATTTGTTATTGTTTTTGATATTAGGCACCTGCATGTGACTTTCTGGTAAAAAAACCTGAAGAAAAGTAAAAATTACAGAAACGTCACATTAAAAGTCTGAAAAACATTCACAAACGTCAGTTGTCATTGTCATCTTCGGAAAAAAAACCAAAAAAGTATGTGAAAATTTCTTCTGAAAATCTGAAATCAGTGTAACTTTAGGACATTTTAAATTAGTAGAGGTTATTCAAATTATTTCATCATGATTACGAGCCAGTTAAATAGGTTTACGTTTAGGAACAAATGGTCTAGAAACTTCTTTAGGTCTTCGTCGACGTCTGAGGATTCATCCAAAGTGTTATATCCGTTAAAAAACCGGAGCTTGATAAAAGTAAGCGGATCACATGTGTCACAATTCCTTCAAGGCCTCATCACGAACGACATGAAACATTTTGAAGAAGGTGCACAATCAATGTATGCTATGTTTTTAAATAACAAAGGCAGAATTTTGTATGATACTTTATTACATAAATGGGGAGGTGACAACACATACTTGATAGAATGTGACAAAAGTGTGAATCGATTGTTACAAAGACACCTAAATATTTACAAACTGAAAAAAGATGTTAAAATATCAGATGCAAGTCAACTGTTTACCTTATGGGCACTGATAACTCCATTAGATATTGAAGAAATATGTGAACCTGATGTCATAAGAAGTATTAGTGTATACAGAGATCCACGACTTGCTGATCTTGGATTTAGACTGATAACTACTTCAGATATTGCTCAACTTGATCTGCACTGTGCTATAGGAAAAGATACTGTTATTAAGAATACTGATGTAGACTACCACAATTTGAGGTATAAACTAGGCGTAGGTGAGGGGGCTGAGGATTTATTCCCTGGAACTGCTTTCCCTTTAGAATCTAACTGTGATTACCTCCATGGAATAAGCTTCCATAAAGGGTGTTACATTGGACAAGAATTAACTGCTCGGATTCACCACACAGGTGTTGTCAGGAAAAGATTAATGCCTGTAAGATTTTACGACAGGACGGACAGTGAATCATTTGATAAAGATGCTCCAATATATGCAAGTGTTGATCCTGGAAAAACTCAAATAGGAAAGTTAAAAAATAAATCAATTGATTATGGAATAGGTTTAGTAAAAATAAAGGAGGCACTTGAAGCTAAAGACTTGTTTATTGGGCTAGCACCCGTTGATATTGTGAGGCCACATTGGTGGCCTGTGGAGGCTCCTAAAGAAAAACACACATTAAAAAACGAATATGACTCATAGTATAAAATATGAGACAAATACCAATGTCTTGTGAATAAATGTAGGTATATTATGGTGTGGAATGGATAACTTATTTTTATCATTAAATACTTAATAACACATTTACAGATAATTTGTCATTTGTAAAACATCCTCCAAAACAATTGTGTTGTAATCTGAAATCTTATTCTATGCATTTTTTTCAGCTATTCACAAATGGAAGTCACCAAACCAAAGGAAGAGCAAACAGTTTATGATTTCAAGTGTACATCATGTGGAATTGATGAGAAAGCTCATTACAAAGGAACAAATCCTCCATTTTCACGCAATATTGTACTAAAGTATCCAAGTTATGTAATGAAAGATCCCTTTAGTCCACCAGGAAAGGGAGAAATACTTGTTCTTGGATCTGACTGCACAATTTGTGATAAACCTGTTTGTGTCAATAAAGAATGTAGTTTATTTTATAAAAAAGTATATTGTCTAAGTTGTGCTAATGAATCTGTAGATAAATTTCCTATCGAAATAAAAAATAAATTAGTGCAAATAAAAAATAAGTAAGTTATAAAAAAGTTGTTTCATTGAACATTGTTACATGAAAAAGATAGTGGCTCAATAAGTTTTCGTCCATGCTACTATTACAGGATTATCTCCGTTTTGTTTCGAATTTATACGCTTTGAAAGTAATGACGTCTATGAAAAATGGTTTCACTATTGGGAATCTACACTATCTCGGGGAGACCGAGGTTGGGAGGCACGGCTAGCCGAGAATAAACATTATGAAAATGTTTATTCTGCAAAGAAATAAATGATTGTGTAGTATGTAGGTAGATATAAACACCCATCTGTAAATAAATGAGTTAGCAGAGTACGCATCTCGAATGCATTAGAAAACACCACGTCATGTAAGGGTTGGACCTCAACTGGCAGCAGGGAACTGTTCACTGTTCCGCCTGTGCTACCACGTGCTGCAGTAGTATGCTGCCGCATGCGAACATGCGCTATCGCATTCCGCAGACAATAAAGGTGAAAGAATGCGTTAGCCTGCTACCGCACGCTTCAGCGTTCCGGAATCTCCCTGCCGACCGTTGCATTTTGTCCATGATGCTGATCGCCTAGAGGATTCCGCCGCGTGCTATCGCATTTATGCTTTCTGTCTCGGTCTAGCAAATGGCAGTTCTAAGCGACAGAAAAAGAAAGGGCGACGGAAAAACGCGACCCCATGCTGCCAGATGAGGTCCAACCCTTAACGAACCACACGGGATACGAGACGGATTCTCCTCCACGGAACATCACAGGAATCTTTCGTTTACTTATTAAAGTATACGTGAAATATTATTTAGAAAAACACAGATAAAATCTTGTCATGGTTAATACAGAATATTTTAGATAAATCGTTTTTTTTATCTGCCTCGTTGATCGCAAGTGCGACTAGGTACCGAGCGACAGGTTTCGGTATCGGTTCGCGGGTGAAGCAAAGCATTATTGGGATATTCCAGATTCTCGGAAATCTTTAATTAGTAGCGATGAGGTATCGGACCCCATGAAGACAATAGGCTCACCCCTTGATTTATGTGACTCATAACTGGATGTGATTTGGCAATATAAGCACACTATGTACACTTCTGTGTACATTTATTGAGTCAGTCGTTTAGGGGGGAATTACGGGGAAGGGACTACACAGAGCAGTTACCAAAATAAAAAACCATAATTATAAAATACTGTTTACTTTGGCTTTCCAGTCCGATTTACAGTATTTTCATTAATTTTCACAAATTGTATTCAGTAACACAGTTATATTCGACCGAAACTCTAGTTCCAGTAACACATTTTAATATAATACACAAATTCAAAGCCGTGAAACGAAATGGGGTACAATGTGACCACAAAACGGTTGCGATCATCTTATGCCACATTTTATTACAAAACAAATTATAATCTTAAAATTAATAAAGATAATTACAGCATAGTTATATTAGGTTGTATATATTAATAAGCTCTAAAAACAGGACAAACTTAAATACACGTTTTGTCTTATGTTCCAGTCACTCCAAACATCCAAAGATAGCACCACATTACTTTCACCCCTCCAACTGTCCCGTGACTGTCTCCGCACACGACCGACACGCTACCAGCAGTGTCCACTATTCACATCTACTCGACACCATACGATATGAAAATCTACAACAATTAGGTACACGAATCGAACTAAAATTCTAAAAGAAATGACATAATATACTTTTAAATGACACAGTACAGTGTTAATTCGAATTTATTGCTTTCCTTCGATAGCGAGATCCACATGCAACTATATTTACACAGCTACAAAGGTGGTACGCGTGTAGAAATATTGAAATTCGAGAGATTACAATTAACTATAGATAATAAGACGTTACGATACATTGTGAATTACGTACAACATTTATTTTCCACATACTAAAACGACAAGTAGATTTGTGATGAACTATAGCGTAAATAGGTTGGCTAGTGTTCACTATAAAGATAAAAAATGGACAGGTTCTTTCGTAAACTTTGTCAGGTAAACGCCGTTATATACAATCATACGACCATAATTACTACCTGAGATAATATCAGCTATTACTAAATACTTTTAATCTTATTGAATTGGGCAGTGTACGTGATCCTGTGTTGTCACCTACGCGAGTACAATTAAGAGTTATATTTAAAAAAAACACGAATAGCTGTTAAAATATTGAGTAAGTTGACAAGGTTTCTTAAAAGATTTTCCATAAATATAGGATTTGGATAAAATCTTTCATAGATAAACGAAGCTATCACAATATACTTGCCAATGAAATAAAAGTACGCGCCTGGACGGGTGATTCATTTTGTTCTATGTCGATTAGCATTTCCACACATAGACACTAAGCAGGGTGGGGTATTTACTTTTGACTAATTAGATTACGATACGATATTTAAGATAAATTAACAAAATGCTCACAGCCTAAATGTACATAATAATAATTTTGACATACAATTATATCGATTTCGCGACATTCATGCACACAGATACAAACACTTAGTTACAAATGCACATCAGTTGGAAGCTAGAGCTCTGCTATTCATAGCTTAATATTATATGCTATACAAAACCAGTTTGTCTTGGTCTCGCTATAAATCATCTGTTCGTAAATTACACGGTCATATTATACTGGTTCTGCACAGCTGGATGTGTAGTGAAATAAAAGATGATACATACAACGTACAATGATGAAATTACACTACATGAGCATATTAACTATGAAATATTATGGAAACTGAATATGTCAGTATGTACCTAACTCTAATAAAAAGCAGCAATTTTAGAAATACTAACGATTTATCGACTTACATTTTAAAAGTCGAATAATCACAATACAAAAATTTATAAAAAAGAACGTTGGCCGTAAGATTCCTAATTTAAAAAGAACCATCTAATTTAGATTTGTGTAAAAACTAGGAACACTACAGTCCTTGCTCTAGTAGCAGCCGCGTTTAGCTAGTTAGCTTACAAATTAAATAAATAAAAGCATTTGCGCTAGTAGTTCTTTAGAACATCGTCAATGTTCTAGAGAAGCACTAATACTTAAAAAGATGAAGCAGTCATGTTTTAGTTTCGATAAAAAAAATCAGTTTGTACACATCCTTCAGATTAACTAATGCAAATATCACAGCCAATTTGCTTAATAATACATGGAATTAACGGCCTAGCCTATGTAAGTATTTGTGATGGCGATTACAATTTCAACTAACCTACCATTTTGGTAGCAATTCGGTTTGCAATCCCTTGACTATGAAAAGACTTGAATAAGAAATTCAGTAAATCAATCCGTTATTTGAATAGCTAATTAACAAAGTTGGCTGTGATATAAACACATTTAATATTAACAATGTAAATTCTTTATCAATGACATAATTATGTATCAGTAAAGTGACATTAAGAATATTCCGATATTGATCAGTACTAATCGAGAAAATTCTCAAACACTTTTCAACTGCTTTATAAATATTACACTGCACTCGCAGAAATAGAGATATTTGAATTCTATGATCGAACACCATTACACAGTAAATTCTCGAAATAATTTACTCTTTCGCATATTTTAAGCGATAACATCATAGACAGGAATTAGCAGACGAGAGCTATGATATCACCGCTTAATTTAAAAATAAGGCTGTTATTTTTTCACACAAAAATCGTATTACAGCATTATGCACTCAAAGTACATCAAGTTAATGCCGAATATGACTTGTGCACGTCGATTTCATATTTCGAATTTTAATTACAAATTGTATTGCACTCGATCGAAGCATAAAGTTTCCTTTTTAGCGAGTGCAGTGATTTTTTTTTTAATCTGTGGCAGGCTGTATGACATTACTATATGAGACAAGAGACTGCCACAGACTAAATATAATAATTGTGTTACCATATACTACGCACAATTAATGTTGTGATGATACCGTTTGGAATGTAACCATAGATGTTTTATACAAAATTCCTTACACGAAATAAAATGAACATTATCATAAAAATGTCAGTGTATCATTTTCAATTCCTAACTAAATAATAATTATATTCATATACTTATTGAAACGCAACGATCACAAATCTATTTATATACATTAAACTTACATATAATATTATAAACAACCGAAACATTATAATTTTCTCACATCATTTGCACTTTCATGAGATGTCAATGTTTTTCATTTTAAACAATAATATTATATTTATAGGACAGTCTATGCAACGTATTCCAGAAATACACACTGTTTGCTTGCTTCTATTGTGTATATCAACTTGATAATAATTGTCTGTGAGATATACAGATCTTTTAATTCAATTTTACAACAATTATTAAGAGCAATTTTTTGTTAAAACTGCGCGAGATCTTCGTTTGGCGAGCACAGAGACGTAAGCAAATGGAGAGCTATAAAACTGTTTATATCAAGCTAGTGAAAAATATACGACTTGTAACAGGCGCATCTAGTCGCTACATTTTTCCAACAGTTAATACGACGTCAAACGCTTTTAAGTCTCCGGGTTTTACCTCCATTGTTTCACTACTCCGCGCCCGCGATAATTTTGATAACATTCCTAATATGAAACGCCAATTAATAATAATGCATTGTCACGTTGCCAACGTCCAAGTAAAAGTACTGAATACTTTGTAACACGTTTGGCAGGTTTTTGTAGAAAATAAATTCAAATACCGTTGTCAAGGTTCATGTTCAAACAGTTATGTTGGACGTGAACTCAGGTTGAGCACGTTGTCGCCGCCGTCGAGGGCGGGGGCGGAGGGCTAGGGCTCCGGTGGGGGGTGTGGCGGTACTGGCGGGGCCGTGGCTGCGTTGGCGAGGGCGTCTAAGGCGTCTAGAGCTAGTGCGAGGTGCGCCAGCCCACTAGCCCCGCGCGGCGCCGCCTCGTCCGGTTCCGAGTCTGGCTCGGCCGGTTCTGAGGCTGCGTCATCGCCAGAACTGCCGGATCCGGATCCCGCTCGAGTCGTTGTATTGCTTGGTCCTCCCGTACATCCGTTCTCCGGCTCTGAACTTTCTTCTTCTGTTTGTTGTAGAACAAATTATAGAATTAGTATGTGTGTTTATTATATCATTAAAAAGGAATTATTACAGAGCGAAAGATATTTTTGAATTTGCCACAAAGGTAGAAAGAATTTTCAATGAAATGATATTTATGTATTTGAATGAGAATAGGGGATAAAATTAATGTTAAAGAAAATTAATGAATATGAAGAGTAATAATAATGACCAGTGGCTTGCTGCAGACGGGTCCTAATGGCGCGCGTGGCCCTCAGCAAGTCGCGGGCGCGCGCAGGGTCGGGCGGGGCGCGCGCGTGCAGCAAGGTGAGGGCCCGCGCGGCGGCCAGCAGGGGCCGCAGCGGGCCGCGGGTCCCGCCCGCCACCAGTTCCTCCAACAACGCCTCCGCCGCGCCGCCGCCGCTAGAACTACTACTGGAACTGCTCGACGCGCCCCCGCCCAGCTATAACAAACAAACATTGCTATATGTATCACTTTCCTGAAGGATTATAAAAGCTTGCATGTACCCTTAGCTGTTACATGTTCTTTAATAGGATATTTCAAGTTTGCTACGTACATTTTCCACGATCAATTATGATTGACTATACTTTAACAGAAGAGTAAATAAAACCCGAGTCTCCTTAAAAAAATATCACAATACAGTGGTAGTAAAGTAAAAAGCTAACAATGTTTCATTGAATGTAATTTAAAATACAGAGAATAGAAACATTTATCAGCTTTCATATTGTGAACCGACTAGAGGCCAGAGACTACAGAATTATATTCTTTAGTAAAAAGACATTGCTTCACGGTAGGATTTTCTCCTGTGTCGTCAGTGCATTTACAAACATACAATTTCACATCACACCCAGACCCGGAACAAAAATCACACACAGTTTTTTATTATATTCCAATCACAAACTCGCCAGCTTGATATTATGGCGTTTTTCATAGTCTAGCAAGAACAAGAAGACAGGCTGTTAATGTAGTATTTAGTATGAGTTACCTTTGGGTAGTAGTGCTGCATGAACTGGTATATGACGGGATCCTCGAGGGAGTCCCTCTCGTCCAGCAGCACGGCGTCCACGTACTCCGCAGCCACGCTGCACTCCACCAACATCTCCTCCAACTTCGAGTCCGCCTGAAACACAATTCACTCACTCACCAATCCTCCTTTTTTATTCGCTACTACCTTCCGCACGCGGCTTCTCCCGCTTAGTACGTTGATAAGAAGTAGCCTATATCCTATTCCAGAGTGTATCCTATGCTGTGCCAAAATTTCATCCAGAACCGTCCAGCTGTTTTCGCGTGATTGAGTAACAAACATCCAAACATCGTAACTTTCGCAACTATCTCGCCTAGTAGTAAGCTATGCAATAAGAACAGAACCTATTATCCGGGCGTTGAATAAACCCAGACATCCTTCCCTTCAGGGAATACACTCTAGACTTTATGTAGGCATACATCTTATATGTATGCCTAAAGCCTGTTGAAAAATCAAAAAAGTTCCTTTTTGGAGGGAAAATAATTATCAAGTGACTTCTCTCGCCCATGGTGAGGCGAGTTGAAGAGAGGAGAGGTGTCAAACTCTTACTGACTAAAATCCCCCCATTCCTTCTCCTGCTCTAGGCCAAGGTCACGGAGCCTCATTACGCTTACCCCGCAACCCGGGCAGACATTAGTCTGGAATAACTTACAGCCTACTTTTTAATCATAGTACAACTAGAATTATAACTCAAGAACGGCTGAACCGATTTGACTGAAAATTGGTAGGGAGGTAGCTAAGAATTGGAAGGACATAGGGTAGGGTAGAATAGGTAGGATAGGGTTGGTAGTGTAGGGTAGTGAAATGACTGGAACGAAGCCGAGAGTTTAGCTATTGAGGAAATAAAGATAAAATGTACCGGAGAGTTGGCGACGTCGGTCCAGAAGGCGGCGAAGTAGTTGAAGCGCAATGGCACCGCCTCCAGCGCGCACAGCGCCGACACCAGCACCAGCTGCTCCGACATACAGCGCTGGCTGCGGGCCACGCGGCAGCACGTGTCTGGGGGGGACAACAAGTGTGTTTTACGCGATTACAATCAATAATTACATCATTTGAAAGAGAAACACACAAAATCATTTGTAATTAAGTTATAGAAAATGTGTTGACTTTAGAAAATAATTTTTTTCCAATACAAAAATTCAGACTTTTGCTACAATGAATCATTACATGGATGCCGTTTGCGCAACGTTTTAATTGCACAAAATGCATTACCATTGCGCAAAATGTTTTTTCGTTGCGCCACTAGCGCTAAGTGAGAACTGACCTATGAACTTGTGGTAGGGGCGGTATGAGGTGGCGAGTCTGTGCGCGTTGTGCTTGTCGTGGGGTAACGGCGCGTGCTGGGGCAGCGCGGCGTGCGCGGCGTGCTGGGAGCGTGGCCCGCACACGTGCGCGTGGCGCGCCCGAGACCCACACGCTGCGCCCGCCGCGCCTGCCGCCAGCGGGACCAGCGCGCCCAGTGCCGCCCCCCCACCTATCATTACTATCTCACGTAGAACACCTGCACAAAAATATAAATCATATAATTATACTCTAGCAATAGGACGTAACCACATCATGATTACAAAAGAATCATGGCGTCCGCTGTTTGGCGCGTTTTCGCGCTGTATGCGCGAAATATGAAATTATGATAAAATAATAAATTAATATTCGTGTATGTCGCATTTTTTTAAATATTTTAGAGGATTTCAATTGTATTCGCACCCTATTGTTTGAGAAAGACCTACTTAGTTTTTCTCCCCAAAATGCTAGGAGCATTTTGAAGGTTTCCCCGTTATAAAAAAAAAGTATATAAATAAAACTAAGATGAGACTGACCTAGCGCGGCGTCCCTGAGATGGTTGTGCCGGTGGTGCAGGTTGAGCATGGTGAGGAGTCGTCGGGCGCACTCGGGCCAGTCCTTGCAGGCGAGGAGTAGCGCGCGCGCCTCCTTGTGGTCGCGGCGCGTGCGCAGCGTGCGACAGAGCGCGCGCGCCCAGCGCAGCGCCGCCGTCAGCTCGGCGCGCACGCAGCCGCCCGCGCCGCCGCCGCCCGCCGCCCCGCCCCCGCCCGCGCCCCCGCCCGCGCCCTCCACGTACACCGCGTGCAGGCTGTGCAGCGCCTGCCATTGTTCAAGTCCGTGTTCAACTCATTTATTTGCATAAAACATACTACGTAACAAGATGTTCAAAAAAATATGTATGTAGCACACGGCATTCCATTTATATTCCTCTACGGCGAAAAGTCATAGGTGGAATAGTATTCCACCAGACAGACAGAATATAGTCACCTACCTAAGACTTTTTATCGTAAGTGACTCTTTACACTATAACCACGTAGAGAGGTAAATTGTCGTTCATTTTGCAATTAGGTCAAAATGACAACTTTACAGGAGAGTAAAACAACTGGAAAACATGGATGTTAGAGAGCTCCGTAACATTGAAAATTGTACAACTCGCAATATAAAGGACGAAATATAAAATCCTCGGTACGGTATCGTGACAGCGATCGCTGAGCAACCTTCTGGCATAAGACGGTTTAATTCAGCACTTGATATCTAACATACACTATGCCATATAAGTGTTCAATGTCTTTATATAAATCATTCATGTACCAGTAATAGTCTATACAAATACTAGCAGACCCAGCCACGCGTTGCTGTGGTTCTTGTCAAAATAATATTGTGACTATAAATTGAGATGTCCTATCCTATCTTTCAAGTTGGATAAAAATGCACATGGAATGCAAATCAAATTTAAAATCGGTTTAGTAGTTTAGGAATCCATCGCGGAAAAACACGTGACACGAAACTTTTATATATAAAGATTATAAATCTGCAGAGTTTGTTTGGATGCGCTAATCTCCAGAACTACTGGTTCGAATTGAATAATTATTTTTGTGTTTGTTAGTACATTTATCGAGGAAGGCGATAAAACGGCTACGATTAGCAGCGAGTGAAACCGTGTGACAGAAGCTAGTACCTAAATAACTATCAAAGAAAAGCACTCACTTCGAACGTCATCTGTAGTCCTCCATTATAGACAACATAAAGCCTATCATCCTCGTTCTCAACGAGCGTGCAGAAGGCAGATATCAGCGTGGACCAACATGTCCTGCCGTTCAACCCTGCAACCCACAACTGTCTATACACACCATCTATAACATATAAATGTTTTAACAAGTTATATTTATCTGTATCGCACATGTAATTAACGAAATTTGTTAATGTATATTGTTGCTCACCCTGTAGATACGCGGCGAGAGTACTGCGGCGGAAGGCGGCTGCCTCCCTCCCCTCCCCCTCCGAGCCCCCACTGCTGCCCGCGCCCCCACCCCGCGCAGCCAGAACACGCGCTAGTCTGTATAGTAAGAGATATTGTTAGTGTCATATTAATTTAACACCATTTTGTATAATTTCTTGGCCAAAAAATAGACTGAAGTTGTATGAGATGCCGAATGCATCCCTTGCACATTGTAGTTTTGGTCGAATTAATCAAAAAATGTATATAGTATTAATATATTTTTTTGTTAATTCATTTTATAATTGATAATAAATATCTGTCAATTTCAATTACTTTACATCGAGAGTGGAAACGCAATGAAAGAAAAAGATAAGAAAATGAACTCGACACAGGCGATTTCGTTTAAGAAAAATGAGGTGTATGAAGAAAACAACCTCAAGCATTCAAGTACATAAAAAGTATAAATAGTCACCTTAACAGTTCATCGGCGGCGCCGGGATATAGATGAGCGTGTGGCGCGATGTTCCGGAAGGCCCAGTGAATGTTCTGGTGCTGCGCCAGGGCGCGGGCGAAGGCCCCCGAGCGTCGGCAACACAGACGCAGCAGGGCGTAGTAAGGCGGCAACATGGCGCGGTTATACGCCACTACCTCGCCGTCCTCGTGGTCCGCGCTGAAGTAAAAATAATCATTGTTTACTCGCTTATAAGTTTATTAAGTGTTAAAGACATGGACACTTTATAAACTAAGATGTGAAATATTTATTTTATTTATAAATTGCAAATACGCTAAACCATCCCATATTATAATTCTATTGACGATTTATTGTTTGATTTACTTTGTAAAGGTTTTTTTTTAAGTTTTTTTTCATATCTGTCCTTGGTTAGTGTTTGAAAAATAAATTGATTCTAAGTTTAGAATATTATAATTGCAAATATGAATTTATTTGTTTTAAAGTGTCGCACATACCCAATCTACACATATAAATAAAATTGGAGTGTCTGTTTGCGAAACTGAAATAAAAAAGTTTACTACATCCATATGTCAATATACGGTACGGTAAATAGTAAACTTTTTTATTTCAGTTTCGCAAACGGACACATAATATAAGACATAACATAACATATTCTTAATATAAGAAAAAACACGAAAAGAAAACAAGAATTATATTGGCTATCCAAACTAAACTAGCCTTTGAATTTGTAGCAAAAGGATTCAAAATGATTTGCGCTCAAAACTCAAACAAAAATCGACTACATTATATTTGCTAAAAATAAGAAAAAAAAATTGGGAATATGTACAAAAATATTATACTAACAATAAAAAAGAAATATACAAAAAGATATTTTGAAGGGGACACCCGGGTTTGAACCGGGGACCTCTCGATCTGCAGTCGAATGCTCTACCACTGAGCTATATCCCCGCTGATATACGTGCCGAAATAGCACACTAGTTGATAAAAATTTGACACGTTAATCAAATCACTATACTAATACTATCTATAAGAATCGAATATATATCATTTAAAATAAAATTACTGTAATAATATGCTGAGATTTTATCGATGCGATGTCTGTTGCTATGACGCGACCTTATCTAATCCTCAACCTACGCATTCATAAAAACTACGTATGTGAAAAAAGCGATTGTATTGCAAACTAAACACATGTTTTGATTTGGTTCTTGCTATGAACTATTTTATTTCATTTGACTATAACATATAACACAAGTTTTAAGATATGAAATCGTTGATAAGAAGTATAGAAAAAAAACAGATATACAATATACATACATACAGGGTGTAAAAAGACACTTAACGAAGCCGTTAGCTACGCATACTGCAGTTCTAACTAAATAGCTTTACGCTAAAATTATCACTGGGTAACGACTTTTGTTTGTAGGTATAAAAAAAAAATATTGCGCTCAATGTAAAGCAAACGGGCTTCGTGTCATTGTGTGCGTAGGTTCACAGCTTAGCATTAAAATGCTGTGATAAGTACGTAGGTCGACGTTTTACTTCGCAACTACAAAAAAAAACTGTAAAATAAAAATCCTACTGAGGTGCACGATGTTTTTTGTGCGGGTCTGCATTCATTTATTACGTACATTACTGTTCGTAACTTCAAATGCGTAATTTATTTAGAAAAATCGAAAACTCAGGTAATGTTTGTTTGGAAAAAAGTTTTGTAATAATACTTAGTATTCGATTGCGCAAAAAAGAAAATTAAAAATGCATGTTTGACCTTCAATATCTCGAGAACCCGTGGAGTCCCAGCTATGGTCTTAATGAAAAAAATTATACAAATAATGGGTAGAATACGTGGCTTTCGGCTTCGTTAAGTGTCTTTTTACACCCTGTATACTTACAGTAAGTACCTAAAACCTTCACAGTACTTTAAAAATTACTCTACTTTACCTTACTCGTTTTAAAACCCACATTCTTGTAAACAATGAGACAATTATAAATATCTTTCGCTACCCAAAAATCTCTCTAAACTTCTGTCATTATGTCTATGTCAATAACAAACACATAAAAATACTTACAGTATATAGTTGAAGGCGATGTGCTTCGTGAGTCGTTGGTTCGCGACGGCTAGTTGTACGTTCTCGGGGCAATCTACTGATACAGCATGCCAGAATGTAAGCAGAGCCTGTTTGTTGGGATGAACTGCTACTGAAGGCTCTGATATCGCTGGGTGGTAGAGCTCCCATAAGTCGTTAAAGTATTGACCGAACTGCAAAGAATATGATGAATTTCATGGTTTAAATTGTTTCAGTAATTTATCTTTCCATTCACTAGGTATCCCTTCTACCCATATAACTGACAGAAACCTGTTTTAACCCGTGATATAAGCGAACCACAATGTGTTTTCTATCGTGTCACCCATACCGGCACACAAGATGTTAAAAAAAAGTGACTTAAAATAAAGATTATGTCTTTAGTTCTAGAAACTTTTTATATTTCTCTAGGGGACTTGTAAGAACATTTTTTTTTTATTTAAAAATTATATGTTTTGATTTTATGTTACAAACAAAATATATCTTTAATACGTCAACATAAGAACCAAAATAAGTTAAAATAGTTAATAATTTTACATGAAATATACGAACCATTAGTTTCTCGACCCTGCTGACGACACAGTAGGACATGACCCCGAAGTAGGCGGTGAGCTTCATGGTGCCATGCACTGCTATGTCCGTGTACTTGCGGGCCGCCTTCAGCTTGCCCAGGAGCATCGTGTACACCTGGAATATTCAAAATTCTTCATAATATAAAGGAATAAATACAATGAAATGTTTAGTCGGCAGAACACAAGCGTTGTTATAAGATGTTTTTTTTGTTCTCGCCTTGCACGGACCAAATTATTTCGCTAACAACGAATGGGGAATTTTGCCAATTAACTTTGTGCTAATCAATTCATTTTGCGATTCGTTTTTATATAGCTACTCTCGCGCGGTGTCACCCGCTGCTCGGCTCCATTTTATTGTAGCAAAATGTTTTATAGCATATAGCACTCAGAAACTTTGTAGCTATCCATTAGTGAAAGATTTTTTCCAAATTTTACCTCTTTATAATATTAGTGTAGATATATTTGAAGGAATAGTATGGAGATGGGAAGAAAATTTTAACAAAGGGTCGGTACGACGAACCGTTCATCGCGTTGCAATTGTTTTTAAGTTGATAAACTATTGTATAATTCTATTTGTATTGTATTGTATTTATTAACTATTGTATGCCCATAGGGGGGCCATTGCTGTTTACAATTTATTATGTTTTTGTCATCTATATTAAGTAACTACCTATATCCACAATAAATATTGATTTGATTTGAAACAAACATATTCTCTATTGAAATTCCTTTATAGGATAAATAAAAAATGTAGGTATATTTGAATGTTATATTGTAAGAACTCCTTATTAAGTCATAATAAGATGCAAATAGACTGCATTATAGGTTAGAATAAGAGTAGGTGTAGTGACCTGGTGCAGCGTGTGGTGCGCGGTGTCGGGCAGCTTGGCGTGGTGCGCGGCGAGGTGGGCGGGGCGGGCGCGCGCGTAGCCGGCGCGGAAGTGCTGGCTGGGCACGAGCGCCACGAGCAGCAGCGCGGCGGCGGCGCGGACGCGCGCGGTGCCGGCGCCCAGCAGCTGCGCCTCCAGCCAGCGCTCCGCCGTGCGCAGCGCCCACGCGTGCGCCGCCTTGTTGCGCGGCACCTGCAATCGAACATTGAGTAAACAATCGAACATCGCTTGCCATGCTTGCTCAAAACACCTTTTTCATAAGAGAGGGTAAAGGCAAACTTCCAGGTAAACAATTCAACATCGCGTGCCACGCTTTCTCAAAGCACGTTTTTCTTAAGGAAAGATGAAGGCTGTAATCGTAGCCTCTCTCAAAGCTTGGTCAAAGTGAATTTATCTTATTCAATAATAATAATAAAACAATATTTTACAAATCGTAACAGCTTTTGCATGAAGAAGTATTTTTTTTTTGTTGTGAAAACGTTTTTATATGGATATCACCAGAATCGAGTCTTAAATTTGTCCCTCGTTTACGCTAAAACAGTCAGTATAGTAATATGGTTACCTGCAGCGCGAGCCACTCGAGCGCGGCGTGCGGACAGACGTCGGCGACGTCCCAGAGGCGCGCCAGCACGAGCTGCGTGAAGCAGGGCAGCCCGCCCGTCGCGCCCGCGCCGCCCCCGCTGCCCTCCACCAGCAGCGTTAGTAACTTAAAAAATGCTCCGCAGCTCTGCAAACAGACAAACCACAATATTTATATCATAATTGAACTAAATTACACAGCAAAATACATAACAAAAGTTCGAAAAATTAAAATTCGAGACAAAAATGTTCAACTTCACTGAAATAAAGTATACCAATGGACCAGTGATTTGAATTTACAATGTTGAGTGGCCAGTGATATGATACTTGTATTATAAAGGTGTAAAATTAGTAAGTTTGTGTGTAGGGGATAACCTTTGGAACAGCTGGTCGGAATTAAAAAAAATCTTTTTACTGATAGATAGCTACAATGTTCCTGAGTACATGGCTATGAAACTACTTGATTTAAGTATTTAGTCTAGCTATCGCTTTAACAATGCTATTTTTTAAAATCTCAGTATACATTACTTTTACACGCGTGCCAAGACGCGGGCGGAAGCTAGTTAATATGAATAAATAAATTAAAAAACAAGATTGTAAAACATATTATAAAGAATATTAAATAACTAAGTATCTTTCCGTTCTTCTCCACACAAAATCTACATCGATTAATAACAATAATTAATCTATTCTAACACCCGGTTTCCGAAAGGCCGATCAATGTTAAAATCAAAAATCAATTTAATCTCTTGTCAAGTCATCTGATTCGTTGACTGAATTATGAACAACCAATCAGATGACTTGACAAGAGATTTAACAGGAGTATAGTTAATTTTAGCGTAGACAAGCCTTTCAGAAACCGGATGTTAATCTATTCTTAGTGTTTCAACAGTTCCTATACACGGTTTAGTTGAAATAAATACTTTTACCTTTTAATTAAAACAAAGTACAGTATATACCTCAGAATGTTTAGCGATAGCCTGGAAGATCATGTTGACAATTTTCTGCGCGAGCGGCTCGTTCCAGCGACACAGCGCGAATATCAGCGACCGCGTCTGTTGCAGGTTGAGGCAGTCGCGCGTCTGCTGGTACAGGAACGGAAAACCCTGGAATTGAAATAAAACGTTGAAATAATTTTTAATAATTCCTCTACTAATGACTATGACTAGCTTAAGGTATCAGCGTTCAATTATAAAAAAATATTGATAATTTTAACAGGATTATAAAGACGTCAATTCATATAATGTCGTGTTCACGTAAGTGTATTGAATATATATCTACCGATATCCGAAAATATCCAAATCCCCAATTTTTTCCCCATCCATAAGACCTTTAAACCTTGAAAAAACGCGCCTGTGTCTTCTACAGTGGTACTGGTAGCCATGGGCGATGCTGATCATTCACCACCAGGACGTGACACGTCATGCTTAGTACCTTGAAGCCTCAAACATTTTCAACATTCTGAGTATAAGTAGTACGTAGTTACACAGGTACCTTAGCATGCAGCAGCGCCCTGGCGTCGGGCTCCAGTAGGGCGAGATGTCCGGCGGCGTCCCTGGACCGCTCGAGCAGGCCGGCGACGAGCGCCACCATCTTGTCGAGGGCGCCGGGCCGCAGCTTGTCGCCGCCTGTCTCCGCCGTCGTACTACCGCTGCCGCTACCGCCCGCTTCTTCCGTCGGAGACTCCGTTTGCTGAGCAAGCAAAGAGGATTAATTATTCGTTTTTTTAGAAAAGCTTACTACTCGAAATAACTATAATTATACTACAATTAATGCTAGAAATAGAAAAAGAACCGTGTTAAAAACCCGTAAACTTCTAGAACAAGGTTTCATATCTACATTTGACTAGCGGTCGCCCGCGGCTCCGCCCGCGTGTATATCGATTTTACACCTTTTCTACATTTTTTATTTTTTCTCTACGTACCTACAAACCTTCTCTGGACTTCTACGAATAATTCAAGACCAAAATAAATTGTTTTAGCTTAAACTAAATACACAGGACGTATACTAGTTCAAGGTCACATTTTAATATGCTTTAGAACTTTTTCCTGTTCAAAAGGCTGACAAATATAAATGTTTGCAAAAAAACCCTGTACTATTTTATCCATCTTAAATATAATGATTACGTATTCTATTCGAAATTCTAAATTATACACTAAAACAAAAATTGTATTCTAGGTTATAAACAATAAGTTACAGATTAACTTAACAAGTGAATAAGTACATACACAGCTGACGGCTGCGGAGTTCTGCCCCAGATAGAAGTTGACCATGCTGGAGATGGCGTTGATGCGCAGCATGAACTTGCCCTCCTCCTCGCCCATCTTGCTGAACTCGTACAGCAGGCTAAAGTACTCCGTTAGGTGGCGCAAGTGAGACCGTGCGCCATTCTCCATCTGTAATGTATATATATTTTCATATATCATATTTTTCAATACATTTCCTCACAAAGTGGCTCTAATCCCATGGAAGATAGGCACGTAATGACACCTATAATAAAAATGTGACAATTGTGTGTGTGTGTGTGAATTACAATTATCCACTATTGAGTAATCGATTTTTATCTTTATTCAGTTGCCGTTTTATTTTTATAGAGTAATGATTGACGCTTACATTTGCGCTAAAATGATATCAGCGAAAAACCCAAAAAAAAAAAGGAACTTCATGTCAAACTGCATGAAAACGAATATGGTAAACAACTTAAGCGTGCAAAACGTTATGTAAGTTCTAAAAACCAGAATATCTAGAATCAGAATATCTAGATACTGCAACATGCAGAGACAGAGACACATGAGAAAAGTAGTAGGTACTTACCAATGACAATAACATCCTTATAAACCTAGTAACACAACTTGCTTCTCCCAATTTGCTGGTGTCCTCGCCCTCCTCCGAGCCTTGTAAATACAAGGCGCAATGACTAGATCTAAAAACAAATATAAATCACATAGTTTATATATTTAAACATTGCCAGTCTTTAAATAAAATAATTTATGAACTTGTTTTCAAAAATACAGACTTTATCAGGATTTATTTGATTTTGCAGTCATTTTATAGCTGACGACGAACGGGTTAAATTATTAATTAGAAGCTTTTATAATGTTATTTCAAATTTAACATGATGCTAGACTTAAGGCTCCAGTATAGCTCGAATTAAGTCGAGCATCCTGTTTCGGATACTTACGAGCAGAAAAATAGCTCATGGTATATAATAGCTTATTAAATATACATATTATGAAATAAAAGGAATCGAACTCACCTGAGCCTTTGTATAACATGCATACAAAGTCTTTGAAACATTTGTCGGACCATCTGATTCGGACATTTTATTAGTACCTGTAACAACACAAACATATAATTAATATCTGTTGTAAATATTGTATTAGTTATTTTGGTAGCTAGGCAACTGGCTGCCACGCAACGTGTCGCGGGTTGGGATTCCCGCACGGAACAAGACTTCGTGTAATCAAAAAATCATTGTTGGGTCTGTATGTGATTTTTATATAAATTGTATGTTTATAAACGCACCCACAAGACACAAGAAGATAGAAGAGCGTGACAACGATTTTATTTAAAAAAATATTTTGAGTTGCATTTTAAAGGGTTGGTTTATTCTAAGACATACACCTTATAAAGATTTCAGAGTTTTACTAAGTAAAATAATTATTATTAGTTACTGACTTGCATCGGCCACCACGTATCGTCAGCCATATGACCTAGAAACCACTCCGAGGCTGCAGCCGACGCGTTGAACTGTTTCGTCACCAACTCCACCCACGACACCATTGTTGGCTGAGAAAATACAATACATACACATTACTATCCTTTAAAATACCCAGTACACAAGAACTTTCGCAAAGAAAGGTTTTATTTGCTAAAAGATCAAATTATAGCAAACATAACGAATTTACAGTTGGTTGCGCAACGTAGCCGCGACGCGTACGCTGTTCCTGAGTAAGGGTCCCGTTGTGACTTGAAATTAGTAGAGCTTTTCCCAGTTTATTCAGTTGCTATTTTGAATTTAATAAAGTTAAATTATTGCACGAAGTTAACCGTGTGAATAATAAAATAAGCTCTACTAGTTTCAACTCTTTTATGTAGTACTAGCGTACGCGCCACGTCGTCGATCCGACGCTTTTCTCAGTGTGTTAATTCAATTGAGTAAGACGTTATTGTTAAAAAAGTTTGCATGTGTCACTATAGTTAATCTACAATAATTGGCTTTTTATCGTTAGCCATAATTGTATATGAAGTATATTTACATATTTGTACTTTAATTAAACTTAACTAAGTAAACTATAGTACATTTATTCGAACCTTTTTGAAGAGATGAAAATAAATATAATACGATACAAAATAAAACAAATACATATTATATTATGTACTTATAATCATATTATGTATGACATAGTAAAACTAAAAAATATTTCAGAGTCACATTTCACTTTTCAGTCAAGTTCAAAATACCTGCGCTAGGAGTCCGCTCTTTATTTAGGAAGATTCTAGGATAAAGTTTTATTACTAAGGTAAATAGTTCACTTACCTTTTCCTTGGCATGAATGAAAGTTTCGATGAAGAATGACGTGGAAAGTCTGGCTGCCACCTCAGTGACCTCCGGACGTAATGTCATCAGGGATTGGGGGACTGAGCTGCACATCTGACCCATAAACCTGGATCAAAAATGAGGATTTAACTAAAGCTTCTTCACATACAAAATCTCTTTTCACAGATACTCCATAGATGGACAAATGATAGGCATTAAATCTACTGATCTAGAATCCGCAGTCAAGCGAACCAGATACTAATATTGTTTTTCTGTTTCTACAGTTATTCTATGTACATCACGTATACGTAAATGTTATATTTTTGAGGTATTAATTAACTCTTGGTGTGCCAGAGTGGATCTACATGAGACAATGCATTTTTATTTCCTCTTAAATACTGGCAGTCAAGGGGCTAATTTGTGATCAAGTGGCAATAAAAAAAAATCCTAATTAAAAATGTCTTATTTCCTATGTCCTCTGCTTTTTTAGGCTCAAAGAGCTCATAGCATACATTATAAGGACCTTCCTATCGGATATAAAGAAGACCTTTTATCTATCTAACCACACTAACATTATTACAGCTTACTAGACGTCAACTTTTACCATCCATTATTTCTTATCAACATTAGTACACTCTTTCGGTCGTCATAAGACTTAAAACAATTAAAAAACTTATCTTCTTTCTATGCAAAACTTACGTGAAATATGCATGCTGGAATATATTCTTATCATGTAGGAATTGCATGTTATCATCCCATATCCACTTGAGTAGGTCCGGTGGTAGCTTGATAGTGGGGGACGAATCGCTACTTCTTCGCTCCACGGACGAGCTCGGACTAGTTTCCTCTGCTGTTGACGACTGTGAAAGATTTGCGTTGTGATAATTTGAACTTTACAATAAATGTATAAGATTCATTATTATAATATAGCTTTTTGTTTTTAATGGTTTTCACTGTCCCATTACATTTTATTATCTTTTATTTACTTTTAACCTTCTAAGAAAAATACTTTAAAATATAAAAAGCAGTTTCCTCCGGTAACGGACTACGGAACGCTTTCTGCATCACGTACTTGACCCAACCGTCTAACGTAGGCTTACTTAGGTGCTTATCGAGGTTCTTAGCCATGAGACCATTGACAGACACGACTATCGGCACAATGATTGCCGAGTCTACATCCCACATGGAGAAATACTCTTGAGTTAAATCAAGATATGACGCGACGGCTTCATCAATTGGTTTGTTGGCTGCAATTGTCCTATCAGTGATGATAGTTCGACCCCAATACAATGTGGCATATCCATTTTCGAGAACTGCAGTGTTCCATTTATTATTATCATGATATCAATCGGTTTTTAACGCGACACGTGTCGTTGGTAGATTCGTGATTATAAGCCCCCGATGTGGCTTGAAACTAATCGATTCACCGTGTCAAACAGTTAAAAACGTTTTTTTTTTTTGATATGGTATATCTGTATATGAATGGTACCTGTGCCTCTTCCTGCTGTCCGCAGTCGGAGCCCCGGTGACTGCGCGGGGGGCTCCACTCGTAGAACAACATGTACGCACTGTTGGTCTTCTCGAACGAAAAGTCCATGAACTTGTCAGTGACCGAGTCGTATGTCTTACTCTGAAATAAAAAAAGTGTTTATTATCTAACTAGCTTCCACCCTCGGCTTTGTCCGCTAGGTATGTTGATAAAAAGCCTATGTCCTAGTCCCGAGTATAACCTACGCCTGTGCCAAATTTCATCAGGTCCGTCTAGCCGTTTTGGCGTTATTGACTGACAAACATCCAAAAATCGTAACTGTCGCATTTATAATATTACAGTAAGATACAGGCGGAACGGAGTCCACTGTGAAGGAATTCAATTCAGATCCCTGATTTTGTCTTTTGTTATTTATCAAGATTACAAGAAAATAAGTCTCCAATTAATCAGATCATCTCTCTCTCTCTCATATCAAGAACAAAAAAAATATATCGAGAATGTATCAATGTATCACCCATTTTAATAGACTTTACTTTTTTATTTACATACATATACTTTATTGCACACATATGCAAAAATCTACAAAGAAGAACAGGCTTAAATAATTATAGAGTGTAAAATGGATGGTCTTATCACACAGGCTGATATCTTAGATAAACCTAAATTGTGCCAAAGCATGGCTTTTCCACATTTAAAATGTAGGTTTATTGAAATAGAACTAAGTTTGAATAAAATATCTTGTATTTCAGAGCAAAAAGAGATGATTAAAGGACATTGTATACTTACAGTCATCTCTCCGCCGAAGCATTCAGCAGCAATATGCGCGGGGTCGAAAGGTTTGACCTCAGCGTCATTGAACAGCAGCCAGCGGTCGTGGTGTTCGTGCTCCCGATCGCGTATGAACGAGTAGTAGTGGCCCCCGTCCGCAGTGCCCGTGTGCACTGTCACGCCTATTAACTCGTATCTGGTTGGGGAAATTGTTCAGGTATAATAATTACATTGTCGACTCAAACGGCTACCTCTCTAGGGCTAGGAAATACGATAGTTGCCAACTAGTCAAATTCAATACTTTTATCCAAATGTCAAAACGATACTTTTCACACAAAATTTGTATTAATCAATTGTATGTATTAATCAATATTCTCAATTTTTCATACAAAATTTGTATAAAAAAATTGAGTTATGTCGTCATAGTTTTTTTGCGTCAAATAGTTAACTTATTTCTTAAAAATTAACTAAAATATATCTGTGTATCCATCGATCGATGAATAAAAGTTATTTTTCAATGTTTTATTGTATTGAAACTTCGATTTAATTTATTTTTGCCCTAGGAAACTACCCAATTTTAAACCGCAGCCCCGGCTTGGCGCAGCTTTTTAGTATGTAAGAGTCTGACACTCCCTATCGTCTTACTCAGAGTTCAACAAGTTGCGCAAGTTCAGTGAACTTGCGCATGTCATTTTAAGTTTGCGCATATTTTTCGTGTTTTGCGCAACATAGTAAAATTCCTTATGTAATTTTACAAACAGAAAAACTATCAATAAATATTGTGAATTAATACAATATTTAAAAGTAAACTTACTCATAATGCTCTTCAAATTCAGAATTATCTTCTATATCTGCGGCCGTAGGACTAGCGTCACCTTCTTTCTTTTCTGCTAACTTATTTTTTTCCTCTGCAAAATCAACATTGAATAATTAAATCATGTATGATTAATATTATAACACTTTTAAGTTTGGGAGAGGTAAGCTTTGGCACTAATTGGTCGGTTCGACCGGAATTTGGGGGGTTTAAAACCGGCGTGAAATAACCACAGCGTTGTGTTTCGCCGTGTGACTGAGGTTACCGGTGGCTTAATCCCTCTCACTCCCGATCCCTCAATTCACCATATAAATAATGTTACGAGTAATATCGAAATCGTTTTCGTAAAAGCCATTATGACCGATATTTACCTTGATACTGTGCCGGCATGAGATGTTTCTCGACATATCCGGACATGTCGAGTCGCATGGGGAATGAGAAGTGCGTATTGACTTTCTCCTTCAACATAGTCAGCATGTTGAACGTGTAGCGCATCGTGTTGAAACACAGGATACGAGGGAGCTTCTTGAAACACGCCCTGTAATAGAAATAAATATTCAAGGAAATTTAAAATGGAAGTCTTTTTGGAGTGACTATAGTCTATCGGTTCAATATCATACAAAATCTAAATTTCTACACGGATCATAGAATGATTCGCTGTACCTTACATATAGAAATGAGAAGAAAAAGGAAATTCATTAATTCGACAAGAAACTACACTAGAGACCTACCAACTTTAACGAGAGAGAGTGGAAGACAATGGGAAGAAAAGTTCAAGCAAGCAGTAGAGAGATCATACGACATACAAAGTCAATATAACAATTTTGAAAAGGAAATGACCAATTTATTTAACCAAATACCTAATACTAGAAAAAACATGTATGACTATAGAAACTCTTATATAAAGAAACTACTACAAGAAAGAAGGAAATTATACCAAGAAAGAAGAACTAGAGAAATGAGAAACCAAATAACCCAAATAAGTAAACAAATTAATAGAGAAATTTCAAAAAACACAAAAGAGCATAGAAGACTTACTTTTGAAAAATACATGAAAACAACAGGAGCGGTGAAAAAAGCATACATAGAGCTACAAAGATCTTCCAAGTGGACACCAAATATAACAGATAAAGCTGGTAATAGTAAAATTAAAAGACAGGACATAATAAAAGAAGCTACACAATACTACGAGGAACTGTATTCAAGTCAATTAACAACTGAAATTCATGAATGTATACAAGAAAAGATGAATGACTACGAAAAAGTACCTCCAATACTTCTTTCAGAAATAGAGTATGCAATTAAGACACAAAAAAATAACAAATCGCCCGGAGATGATAGAATAACAAATGAACTTTTAAAGTCTCTATGTAAACCTCTACTGAGACCCATACAAACGATGTTTAACAATGTACTCGAAAAAAGAAAGACTCCAATTCAGTGGTCCAGATCTACAACAACATTACTACATAAGAAAGGAGATAGAGCTAACTTGAACAACTACAGGCCGATCAGTCTCATGAGCAATGTCTATAAAGTCTTTTCGAAGGTGATGCTGAGCAGAATCGCTAAAATACTAGACGAGAACCAACCGCGTGAACAAGCAGGATTCAGAAAGAAATTCTCGACGATCGATCACATCCACGTAGTTACACAACTTATAGAAAAAAGCAACGAATATGGAAGGACTGTGTATATCTGCTTTATAGACTTTGCCAAAGCTTTTGATTCCTTGGAGTATGGCGCGATCTGGAAAGCACTAGTAGAGCAAAACGTAAACATCGAATACATAGAGCTTCTATACAGTATCTACTCACATAGTTCATCTAAAATACGACTAGAGAGGGATGGAGAAGAATTTCCAATAAAGAAAGGAGTTAGACAGGGTGACCCACTCTCTCCCAAAATATTTTCTGCGGTTTTGGAGACAGTGTTTAGAAATATTAATTGGAAAAGACTAGGAATAAAAATAGACGGAGAATATTTAAATCACTTGAGGTTCGCGGACGATATTGCAATATTTTCAGAAAATAGTATACAGTTAGAAAAAATGATTAACGATCTGGCGAGAGAAAGTAAAAAGGTTGGGTTGTCGCTGAATACTTCAAAAACAAAAATAATTACAAATAAAAAAAACGAAGTTGTTAAGGTACACGGAGAAGCCATTGAGTACGTGTCAGAGTATATTTACCTAGGCCAATCTATTTCATTCAATGATCATACCGAAAAAGAAATAAATAGACGAATTGCAATAGCTTGGAAAAAACATTGGATGTTAAAGGAAATAATGAAAAACAAAGACATTGACATAAAAATTAAGAGTAAGCTGCACGACATAGTTATACTGCCCTGCCTTACATACGGTTGTCAAACATGGTCACTGCGCAAAAAAGATGAACATAAATTAGCCATACATCAAAGGAAAATGGAGAGAAGTATGTTGGGTATCAAAATATCAGACAAAATTAAAAATGAAACAGTAAGGAAAATAACGCAAGTAACCGACATACTTCAAAAGATAAGAACTATCAAATGGACATGGGCAGGTCACGTATGTAGAATGGCAGACAACAGATGGACTGTGAAGTTAACAGAATGGACACCGAGGGGAACACAAAGAGGAAGAGGTAGACCGAGAAAGCGATGGGAAGATATATTCAGAGAGAGAGGAGGTCCAGACTGGAGAAGGAAAGCACGAGATAGAGACGAGTGGAGGAAGCTGGGGGAGGCCTACGCCAAAGAGGCGACATCCACAAAAGATTAGTTGCCTATTTTAGTGATAATATTTAAAATTAATAAATAATTAAATGAAAATTATATATATAGACAAATATATGAAATTAAACAAATGAAATAAATACTGATTAGAATACAATTGTAATGTTGTGAGCATGTTTTTGTGGTTGAATAAAGGCTATTTTTATTTTATTTATTTTATTTTATATAGTCTATCGGTTCAGGTGATTAAATAAAGGGAACGATCTTGGTACGTCTATTTATATTAAAGAGGTTTGAAATTAGTTAATTATCTAACATTGACTTAGGCAGGTTATCTGATTGTAAACATTTTTAGATACTTTTTGACGCTGCTTTTAGATAAAAAGATTCGCCAAGATTATTTGCACTTAGATAATTATCTAAACTGATAAACGATAACAATAAAAAAGGCATTCAAAATGGTTGTGAAAATACGTTTTCACCACTATAACATTTTTAGTCTACTCTAGTAGGAATTATGATGATATTTAAAAACTCATCAGGAACAAATGATGATATCCGATCGATATACTTCCTGGAAGAGTCAGCCAGAAACCTACTTAACTCACAGGACAAGTTTTATTGCCATATGACGAGTATAATCCCAAAAAGGATACACAAAATTAAATCCTGAGCTTAGATTTCCTTTTTTACACCACAATTTGTACAAATGTTAACCAAAAGTTGTACAAATGTTAACCAAAAGTAGTACATAGAATGGATATGTATAAAATGGATATATATAAAAAAAAAAGATATATTACCGTTTCTCAGCGCGGACTTTAGCGGAGCAATGCGAGCAGGTGTAGCAGTTGTCCCCCTCGAGCGTGTCCTTGACGGTGACCTCGTCCAGCGACTGGTGCAGGTTGCGCATGTCCGCCACCTGGCAGCGCACCGTGTAGAACTCCTCCAGCGTACGGGACACGTGCGGACAGTCCTACGAGTACAGGGCACGGGTGTTCATATATTTGTCAACACACTTCCTCATAAAGTGGCTCTAATCTCATCGCAATTAGGCAGGTAATGACACCTATTACCAAACTGTGACACAATTCACAAGTGAGTAATAGAGTTATTTTTTTATTATTGGTCGAGTTACGCTTACACTTGTTCTAAAATGTTATCCGCGAAAACGCAAAACAAGAAACACCATTTTTAGTCTATGGCCGATATAGGAATAACTGATTAATTTTTCCCGCCATTCCGAAACATTTTAAAACTCGTCTCGTTTTCTCTTTTGAAGTATTATTATATATTCAGGAATGTGTTGAAAAACGTCGTATAATACACGTGTGTATTGATGATTACCGTCCTCGGCTCATGGCTCGGGCCTCAATGCGCCTTTGCGGTATTTAGATACCAACTTTACACGCTTGTACCATAATGAACTATTATTTTATATATATAAACTTCATGGACAATAGGTATATATGCGGACTGGATGCCTTAGGTATTTTCTGCTATTCGAGCCTTGGGTGATGCAGAGCAGATCAAATTGTTATTTTTATGGTATAAGTAGAAGGATAAACGAGCAGTGTGCTGGCAAAATCAAAGGACTAACAAGTGCGTTACCGCTTATAAACATGAGCTAAGAAATTCTTCACAAAGTTACCAAACAACGAAACCAATTCCCCATTACAATAAGTAAAATAGATATTACAACAAATAAACTGTACTCTATTGATCTTAGAATAAAATACGTTTTTGTATAGCGATCAACTTGGATGATCTAATGTGCCGATGAAATAGAGAATTAAAATCATACACATATTTCTAGATCACATCATAACTCACCAGTGAGACAACATTATTACTGAGCACTCCACAGAACAAAGTCTTGACTAGTTTCTTGAGCTCCGGCGTCATCTCCTCGAGTTTGGAGACCAGGTCTATGAAGAACTCTGCCATGTCCTTCTGTTCGCCAGTATTCAGGGGCTGATGGTCCATCTGGTATACCTTGCAGAAACTGCGAGGGTTGTACGCTTTGCGTTCACTTTCCTGTACAAATAGAATCATTACTTTAGTCCTGAACACGATATTTGAATATTGACAGAAATCAAATCTATCTATTATCTCGTTTACGAAACAGTAACAAAACATCGAAAAATAAACACCAACAAAAAACTTCGTGACTGCATCTAATAAGTTTTGAAAAATGATCAAATCTACCAAAAAGTCCTTTAAATCATAACAAGAAAAGTGTAGTGAATTATATTCTTGTTAGGTACTACAGGGATTATTAAAAAATAATAAAAAGGTGAGTTTGTTACCCCAACAGTCAGGGGCCATCTCAGAATCAGTGCTTTGTATTAAGCACAGCATATACCGAGATGGATCCCTTGCTACAGAATTTTTTTTTTGTCTGTTTCCAATTTATGTATGTGTATCAAAATGAATGGTTTTAAAAAAACTAAGGTTGGGAACAACCTACGTTTACGTAATACTAATCAACAAAATTCACATCTAAATCAATTTTTCGTTTAAAATACTACACAACATAAATAAATGAAGGAACAAAGTAAAATAAAATATTTAAAACTCACCATTAAATAAGCGAACATCCTCTGCATCTCATGCAGCGTAGCAGAATGTCGACTGGCCGCGGGATCCGCTTGCAGTAAGGCGGCGCGGGCTTGAGGCATCATGTACAAATGCTGCATACACGAGGCCATGTAACACGTCGCTCCAAGGTTCGTAAGGCCGACGTAGCCACATTCAGACCGAGACTCTTCGGCAGGCCAGTAGTCCCAAGGGTAGGAGGATTGAGGACCTGCGTCCAGACAGTAGCCTTAACCAAAAATAGTTAGTGTGATAGTTTCTTGTTTCATAAAAAGTTTTTTGTTTTATGGTCTCGGGGGGAAATCGACAAAGAAGTCGTTAAGTATCTATACTAATATTATAAAGAGGTATCATTTTTATGCTATTATATAGGGGATAATATTTGCAACGGCTGGTCTGATTTCCTAAATTCTTCGACTGATAAATAGCTACAATGTGCCTGTACATATAGTACCATAGGCAATAAAACATCACCCTACGACAAAAAGCAGGTGAAACCGCGCGGAAGTAGCTAGTATTATATGTATTTTACTTTACAAGTTATCTGATATGGTTCATCGAATATTTTACTTAAGAACGTTTCCGCCATGTGGGTTTACGTAAAACAATTTCAAGTAAAAATCCAAGGAAAGTACTGATTTATTTTTAATGAAAAAAGTTAATAGTAGGTACGACTCAAATATATATCATGGTTTAAAACTTATTAGTGTATATTCTAGGATTGCGGTTCGAACGCGATAATGTGCCCGGCCTCGACCTGGAGCAGGAGACAGAACGGGGTGATTTTTAGCCATTAAGCGACAGACGATCCCTCTAGCCACGCCCACAAAAAAAGGCATTGATTAATTGCATATGAGTACCAAGATCTATTTAAATCGCTTGAGAATTTTAAATAATTTTTCACTTGAAAGTTAAAGAACACTTGTGGCGTAAACGCTATCAAGTCCTATCTGTTAATAATTAAGAAAAGGGAACATAGCTCCTAATAATTGGATAGATCTTTTAACAAGGACCAAATGATTATAAGTTTTAATTCGATATTAAAACTTACCAGGTTTATGATGTTCCATGAGCTTATTGTGTAGTACCATGTAGTTGTCGGGTGCACCCCTCACTAGCTCCACCAAGAGGTCGTAGGCGGCAGAACGAGATTTCTGCGACTTACACTTGGGCAAGTTGCGGTTTTCCGGGTTAGGAACATCGAAGAGGAAACCGAATACCTGTTATTAAAAACATTAAAGATTAATTAATTTTGATTGAGCAATATCTAGATCAAAATAGGAAAGGGAGTATCAAAAAGGAAGTTAACACCTTTTAATAAAAGAATGAAAGCTAACATAACTGTTGCGCAAACTCTTGCAGTATTGCGCAAATTTTCAGATATTGCGCAAACAATAGTTATAACGTACGAACATGCCACATTGTATGTGCATAGCGTAACGTACCCGTATATGACTACAGATAGCGTCATGAAAAAAGAACTCTAAAAGAAAGTGATAAATGCCTGTTTGGGTACGGGTGCACTTGCGCCCGAGAATGCTCTAGGCTGTGATCTAGAAAATACTTCGATACTTTAGACAAGTTAAGTTAAAATATCAATATAAAGAACCTCATGCACAGCTCGAACACTTTACTTGACGCATATGGTAAAAATCTTTCTAAATATCCTTATAAATATATTACTAACAATTTATCTAAAAACACTTACCATTTCCAACGTCCTAGTTCCTTGTTCGGACATTTTGAACCTTAATGGGTGTTTGAGCAAATGCGTGAGTAAGCTAAGTTGGCCACACAGTCCATCGTCTGGGGAACAAGGCTCAGTCCTTCGTTCTATGATCTCACGTTTTTCTAGAGACGCGCGTATTTGTTCACAGAGCTCGTTCAGATCGGGGGCGCCACTGTCTTCTGATGTTGCGCCCTCTGTAGATTTTTTTTGACATTTAGAATGGTTACTTTTATTTTATTAAAAATAACAACATACTTACGTGAATAAACTGAGAAAAGCTCTACTAGTTTCAGGTTCTTCATGTGATTAAGTCGTTATCTTTATATATAAAAATGGATCGCAAAATGTGTTGGTAAGCGCATAACTTAACAACGCCTGGACCAATTTTGATAATTTATTTTTTGTCGTGTTTGTTTTTGTCAGGAGAAGATTCTTATCAAAGAAAATACGAGGGAAGTAGAGGGGAAGATTAGGAAAACCTTCCCCTTTGATAGCGAGATAGTTGGACCCGTGTGAAACGGGGGAGTCCCGCTAGTCTTTCTTATAAATAAAAATGGATCGCAAAATGTGTTATAAGCGCATAACTCAACAACGCCTAGACCAATTTTGCTAATTCTTTTTTTGTTGTATTTGTTATTGTCAGGAGAAGGTTCTTATCAAAGAAAATATTAGAAAAGTAGAGAGGAAGATTAGGAAAAAGTGACCCTTTGATAGCGAGACAGTTGGACCCGTGCGAAGCGGGGGAGGGCCGCTAGTTTTCAATAAAAAGAAAATGTCACACGATGGTTACTTTAAAAAAAAGTAATTTTTATACTAAATAAGAGGATAGAGAAATGATCAACGACTGAGAGCCAATTGTTAAAAATAAGTTTAAAAAATTACAAGTAAATAAACAAAAAAATTAGATCTGAGTGTTTCACTCATTCCCTAGACCACCAATTAGAAGACTCAAAACTCAAATTAAGGATTCAACATAACCGCGAATCTCTAAAGTATTATTATTTATTCGATGACCTTGGAATGAGTTGGAACTAGAAGGTAAACATTTTCAAGGTCATCGATGGTTCGAAGATGGAAAAGATTGTATTTACTTTTATTTACCTTTAAAAAAGTCTTCAGGCAAGCCGTCAATGAGTCTACAAACGAGCCAAAAATAATCTCGACAAGCTGGCCCATACGGCTCTTTGCCTTCTTCGGCGTGGTGATGTACAACCTGATGGCAAAGGAATCAAGTATAAACATTTGAAACAATTGCCACTTGACAATGAGTCAAATTCAGTATCTTTATTGGGAATGTTAAAATTTTTAAATGTAAGTAATATTCTATGAATTTCGTACAAGATCACAACTTTATGATGATAGCATTATATACTTACGTCATCAAATATCATTCGATACATTGATTATTTGAAGTATTATTCTATCAGAATATTTATATGAAAAGCTTTTTTTTTTAATTTATACTTTTTAATTTTGCAAACAATTTTGCACTAGGTAGACTTAACGTATTGAAATATAAATTTGAATTAGAATAGTTTTATTTGAATTATGATGCGTCACAAATGCATAATAATGAGGTGTGTGTACATACGTCGTGATGATGGTGGTGATGGTGTGCATGATGGGGCCGCATGTCGGCGGCGCGCGGCAGGTGCTGCAGGAGCAGCTGCAGCAGCGGGGCCAGCACCGCCACCTCGCCCCCCGCGCACAGACGGTACAGCGCAGACCCCGCCTCGCGACGGACCTACGCACACAATTTACACCTCCAGTTCAATAGTAAATACATTATCATGAATCATGTTTCAAAAATATTTCTGAAAAATTTCTTCTTCCCAACTGGGAAAGAATTTTTCAAATCAGTGATGTAGTTTCAAAGCCAGAGTAGCAATTCAAACAATCAAAACTTTGCTTTTCGTTCTTATCTTTGAATAGAGCAAAAAGTTGAAGTGGGCTGACTCGACTGAAGTGATATCACAGCCTCAAAGAAAACCAACGTGCAAAAAACTCTTGCCTCGTTTCGCTATGCAAATGACGTTCTTGGAGACTCAACTCGGGGAGAGTATACAGAGATTCCGATGTTTGAAGGTGTCCATAGGTGGTGCTGATTGCTTACAATCAAGTGATATGTCTGCTAGTTTATTGTCCAACCCTATAAAAAAAAAAATGATGGAAAAGAATATAGAGCTACATACGGCAGGGTCCGCGTCGTCAAGTAATAGTCGCGGCGCGGCGCGACGCAGCGACCAGGCCAGAGCTACCGCGTCCCCGCCGCCCCGCGCCCACCATACGCACATGCGCATCGCATGTTGTACCACCTGTATTAAAAACATAATATCTATGACGATGTATGACGTTTCAAAATAAGAACTTATTCTATTTAAAAAAAATAAGGACTGAGCAGCTGAATTTTACAAAAAAAATATATATTTTTTTTTTTAAAAAAAACGTCGCCTTACTTTAATATTTTCTCCTGTGTCATTGGAGCGTTTACATACATACATTTCAGACACATATAATACTCAGACCCGGAACAACAATAAGTAGATCACACAGAGTTGTTCAGTACCGCGGAACCGAACACCGCGACACGTTGCGCGGCAGTCAATTGTCAAGCCAGAGCGCCAATTGTGCACTCATTATTTGTTAACTAGATGGCGCTAAAATCGCATAAGGTCCTCTATATTAGGTTCAGTGTGTTCACATACCTGTGCCCTCCCCCAGAATCCAGTCTTATATGTGGTGGGTTCCTTGACTGTAGCCGCCTCGCACAGTATCGATATCAGACGCTCCGTCGTCTCTTCAACGCTCATGAGCGATAGTAATGACTGAAAACATTGACATCAATATTTTTTAAAAAGATTTTAGGGCGGCTTGCGCATCGTCGTTAAATACAGTTTAAGAGCGACGTAAACGCATTTAGTCTGCTAATTATATTTAGCGTCTTGCACAACAAAAATTTAGGCACTAATCACGTTTAACGAACTGTCAAAGTTAAATACCCAAAGATGGCTATTTAGCGACGCTAAATACGTTTAGTAGCAATCGCGCGTCATCATTTTGAGGTTAAAGAAATTTTACTATTATTTTAAGATTTTAAAGAGTTCGGTAGGAAGTTTGTAAGATGGATTTGTGGGAATTGTATTCTGACGACGCGACGATGAGGAGATTATAGAATATATCAACAATAGCACGAGACGCTTCACAAATCACAACAAAACTTTGAGCGACAGTTGAAAGCTCGTCGGTCCATTTCACGAATTTTTTTTTAAGAAATGCATCCATTTTGCTCTAAGTCAAGTGTACATCGCACGAAAACGTAAAAAGGAACAGAAGTAACTTTACCGACTCCCTAACTACGATTAGTTAAATTACTATCCAAACGGACGTGAGCAAGACCTTTTTAATTGTATTTAGGCTAAACATATTTAGCAAGATAAACGCATTTAACTAAATTCTGTTTAGACCACATGTTGCGCAAGCCGCCCTTATTTGTAGAGTTGAAAAAGAGGGTTTATTGAATCTCAACTTTATACCTCTGTAATTAAATGGTTTTTGAACATTCTACTACTACCACAAAATAAGTACAGTAGTTGAGGATTTTTAACCGACTTCCAAAAAAAGGAGGAGGTTCTCAATTCGACCGTATATATGCTTTTTTTATGTTTGTTCGCCGATATCTCCGTTATTTATGAACCGATTTTGATAATTCTTTTTTTATAAGAGGAAAAAACCCATTTTTTTCTGTATGTGGATGTGGATAGCTCTGTGCGTTACTTACGTTACTAATACATTTTATATCGTTATTAGTTAAGAAGTTCTCATCTCATTACGTAACTGTATATTGTACCATTAATTAAAAACATAATACATAATACGTTCAGATTAAGATTTTTGTTATTTTCTTTTAGAATGACTCATTGTTATCCCATAGTATCCGCTTTACAGTCATAACATCGTAAATACACCAAATTATTTTACTCACCGGGTGCAATTTTGGAGTCTGCGCCGGATCATTGGAGGGCAACGTCCCGATCCTACACAGTAGCTGCAATAACAAGGCCAGGCAGTCCTGGCGCCACTCCGTGTCGTCATTCCTTTGTAGCACTCCTACAATGCAAGAAAACTTATTTACTACTGCATCAAGTATATAAAGGTACTTCTGTCTGTCTGTTAAGGTTAAACCATTTAGGGACCTTCTGATTCTGATAAAGGTAATAAAGTTGTCGCATAGATACTTGCAAAACAAGTAGAGTAACTGAACCAGAAGAGTAAAGATTACTCTCGGTCATTCTCGGTCTATTTGGGAATTTGGAGAAATGCTGGCATGGGGCCACGAGAAAGAGCATTATTTCGGGCATGACGATGTGGGGGCTGTATAAGGTAACCACAATGACGTTACTAAACACAACGCGAGCGTTGCTTTATGTCGGTTTTCTGCAAAGTAGTGGTGCTCTGGTCGGGTCGGCGCGTGCGTGCCGATGTATAGCTCTTTCACATTTATATACAATGCAATACATAAAAGGAAAGAGAGCAACCGAAAATGGATTGACTACTTAAATGTGATACAAAGTTAACAAGGCAACATTATGGAACGCAGTATAGCTTTTGAATAAACAGGGAAAATAAAACTGCGCCTACCATAACTAACTCAAAGTCAGAGCAAAAAGTTTACTCACCCGACATCATAATATCATATAGCAGTCTTAAACCTCCTTTCTTAATAAATAATTCATTCCAATTCTCTACAGCAGCCTTCTCTTCTTCATTCTTATCATTTGTCACCAGCGGACTCAGTGTACTCACTGTATTCTCTTTCACATTTGTCGCACCACTGTTATTTGAGCTCAGCTTATCAATAATGTGGAGGGAATACATGAGTTTCTGTGGGCTGGTGGGGTCAAGTAATTCTGGTAGCTTGCTCTCCGATGGGTTTTGAAAGGCTTCCAGTAACGTCGGATTGTTTGGCACGGCTTGAAGGATGTCCCATACGCGACGGGATAGTAGTTGGGCTTTTGTGTGCATTACCATTTCCTGTTGATATGATTAAAGTTAGTTATTTTTAAGTGTGTGTGTCAGTAAGTTAGGCAGTAACAACAACTAGTCTACCTTAAATAGATCTTTATTTATGTTAATACACAGACACAAAAGTACAAGTGCGAATACTGTGAGAGTAAAAACTGTTCAATCGTGATATAAGCCCAAAGTTTGGTGCCAGCAACGGTCTTTTTTTTTAAAAATAAACATAAACATTGCCCCACACTGGGATTTTCTCATGTGTCGTAGGTGCGTTTAAAAACATACAACTCCACATACACATCACACCCAGACCCTGAACAACAATTTGTAGATTACACAAAGAGTGCGGGAATCGCCAACCGTGCAGTCAACAATTATAATACCAAAATATAAATATGAACGATGTTGGCTGATCAATGATGTTAGTTTCAAGATGAAAAATATTAATCGAATTTTCTAGTTTAATAAACTTAAGTAGTAACACACTTTACTTATAATAATAACTACTCATTAACTTACCCCATTAGCTCCGGGCTCCTTCATCTGCCCGAGCGCCTGCATGAGCGTGAAGAGGTGGTGGAAGTAGGTTGGGTCCAGGAGTAACGAGGTGGGCAAGCGGGCCCGTGCTGGGGCGGGCTGGGCGGAGGGCCACTCCGCCCATGCACCCCTGCCTCCTACACCCACCGACACGAACACCAACTGACGGAAACAGGCATGTCAAACTTTAATATAGTTCAGAAGAAGAAGAATTTGTGGTTGTACTGCCAAAAATGGATATTGCAGAGAAGTTAGAAAAACCAAATTATTTCTAATTTAAAATTGCAACACCTAAAAGTGTAATAAAAGCCGGGATTCTAAAGAACAGTGCAGGAATGACAAAAAGCACTTTCCTCTCCGACAGCTATTGAATATTGCTTTTTGTGAAACAATAATTTAATTCCACAGTAATTCAAAAGACAAAGTCACTAACAAACAAGAACAACTCACAAAATTTGAAGTACACCTATACATTACATTTTATTTTATTAAACTACAGCGAAAAGAGCCTTTTTAACAGGGTATATATGAATCTGACTATGAAAGGCATATAAGGGGCCGAAGCAAACTCGCAGAGCTCCGTTGAACATTTTTAATATTATTCAAATCGACCAGTCGACGACTATTTCTGTTTGCTCTACGAACAATCCTCGGTAAATGAAATAACTAAGCAACTATTATAATTAGTTTGTTCACCTGATTGTCCTTAAACCCCATATCGTAAAGCGTCCTTTCATCGTAGTCAATAGTGAGTTCTTGCCCCTGCGTGATCATGCGCAGAGGCCCGTCCGTCGATAGCGCAGTCACACCTTCCTCGCCTTGAATCTGTAAACAATTATTTATATTATTTTGTGGAACCACAAAATGAAACGAAGAATATAAAGGGAACAGAATATATTAAAGTAGCTACTCTCGCACGGTTTCACTCGCTGCTCAGCTCCATTTGATCGTAGCGTGATGTTTTATAGCCTATAGCACTCAGGAACTTTGTAGCTATCTATCAGTGAAAGAATTTTGGAAATCCGACCAGCGGTTCCAAAGATTACCCCCTACATACAGACTTCCAAATTTAACCTCTTTATAATATTAGTATAGATAACTGCAAGCAGCTATAAGAGGATACAAAGGTAGCAGCTTCCACTTAACTCTCTAAAGGATATGTACATTTGGCTAAGAGCTTGGGAGCTCTTAGCCAAATATGAGGATTCCTCACCTCCTGAAGTCTTGACTACTGACACACATCTTGGTTCCTATGGCGTTCAACATGTTAAAATAAACGTTATTGTAATGGAATGGACGAAAATCCTTAGTAACTAATGATAATGATGAAAAAAGACTACAACAAATAAATCAATACATTCATTAAAAAATTAAAATACGAAACGAAATTAACTGGCTTGCTTTCTCTTTCGCTACTTTATATAACGGCTTACAATTTTACGTCTCAATTTTTTTTAGTTTAGCTGAATTTTGAAACGCGCGGTAAGTAACTTCGACCAAAAAACATGTATACAGTATAGTAACTCGGAAAAAAACACATCGTCAAGTTTCGGATCCGTCCAAACTTGTTATATTAACATATCCATGATTATGTAGTGGTACCTGTTTCTCCCACCAGACGTGGACATGCGCCCGCAGATGCGCGACGAGGTCTGCATGGTGCAGCAGTAGCGCGGCGCGGGGCCCGGCGCCGGCCGGCTGCAGCGTGATGCGCACCGTGCTGCCCCCCGCCCCCGCCGCGCACGGGCCCTCCCACGCGCCCGTCTCCGCCAGCGTCCAGCGCCGCAGGTGGTACGCGTACCTGCCGATATACCACTTTGTTATATCATGTATACTAAAAATTATACCTATCTAAGATTTTACGGAATTCCATTTTCTGATCCCAACTATCCTATCTAACATTATAAAACACCATCTAAGATATACCAGTTTTGTTATTTACTAACTTTCTTTATAACTTTGCATATCACTAGGATTTCCTACTACGCGGGTACGTTTGTAGACACACAATTTTACATACTCATCATACCCAGACCCGGTACAACAGTTTGTAGATCACACAAAGAACTGACCTTATAAAGGCAACACTTATTAAGACTTAAGGGGAAAAATACATTATTAAGAATGTTGATACGTCAAAATTTCCTCTTCTTACAACTTTTGATCATAAACATAAAACGACTCTCAGTCAGCATTTCAAAAACCAATTCCTCACAACTTCTTACTAATCAAACAAAAAAAAAACAAAGTACTACAACAAACCTCCTTTTAAACGTATCAAGGTGGGTCTTCAACAGCAACAACGCCCTCTGTATGCATTGTAGCGCAGCTTCCTCAGTCATATGTTCATAGATGTTCTGTTTGTCAACTGTCTTCTCCTCTTTAACATCTTGTTCGCATATCTGTGAGGTCGATGTTCCCTCTCCGTCCGCCGTCTGTTTCTTACTGATCAGTCGCTCAGCGGCAGAGGATAAGTGGAACATACATTTAGCTACAAAGTCATCCTCTTGCTGTAGTTGCTGGCCCATGTAGTAACTGTTCAGGTATTGTATGGCACCCATTGATACGTCTGGAAGAATATGACATGCTTTTGTAAGGTTGGGTAGAAGATAAACTATGTATATCCTAATACTTTGGTGGATGTAATATAATAATAATAATTTTAATGATTGTTTTGTCGTAACACTTAATTTTAGACAATTTCTAGTTTTTTTTAAGAAATATGAATGATAAATAATTAATACAAATTTAAAAAGATATGTAGTTTCTCTTTTAAAAATAAAAAAGTATCAAATTAGAATTAGAAAATTACTTAAGTCACACAAACTTAAACGATTGTAAGGAGATTTTAGAGCATAAATTGTGTTTATGTATTACCAGTGCTGTTGGCCCTTAGTGCAATCTTCCACAGATGGTCCATGGCCAGTGTATGCGGATGGGCAGCGTCGCGAGAGTCCCCCGTGCCCAGAGCCATGCGCGCTAGGTTGCACAACTGCTGGTACAAGCTCAGCCCCATTATGCTGATTGTCTGAGGAAAATGGATTAATGTTAATCTATACTAATACTACTATAAAGAGGTAAAACTTTTAAGTTTGAATGTAGGGGGTAATCTCTGGAACCGCTAGTACATATTACCAAAATTCTTTCACTGATAATATTCCTGAGTGGAGGCTATAAATTTAACTTGATTTGCCGCATTTTAGTCGGGCTATCGTTGAAAACGCTGCTGCTGTCAGAAGGCACTCAGATAAAAACATTTACAAGTGCAAGTACGATAGTTACGCTTTTTGAGGGGAGAAAATCATCAAATGATTCGTCCCACGCTCAGTGGAGCGAGACGGAGTGTCGGATTGACAAAGAATAACTCTCCGGACCAGGGCCGCGATCGTCAGAACAGGTGTGGTTCTTTCCTCGAAAATCCATTACTCTCTTAGAGTAGGCAGATAGGAATGTGATTGTTTAATTGTTTACAGATTTCAGCTAAAAATCATTAACCTACTTTTATTTGACGTCACCTCAAAAACGTATCAGACAAGGATTTACTAAAGAAAAAAGAAAAAAATAATGAAAATACGTTTCACTTACCTCGGGATCCAAGGTGGGCATTTTCTCTACATATAGGAATCTTAACGCGTCCAATCCCAACGCGTGTTGGTCGGGCGACTTTGTATGTGACAGGAGCCACGAGTACAGACAGTCTGCGCACTCACTACTGCCCCGTACTACCAAACACTGCCACAATTCTTCCACTTGTTCAACTGTTAACCTGTGGAAAAATATATTGGTCTCTAAGAGCAGTAATGGGTGTACCTAAATTAGTCTAGGCATTTTTTCAGTGGAACATCATCAAATGACTTCTCCCGCCCAGGGTAAGGCAATAGAGTGTCAGACTCTTACTGACTAAAAACCCATCCGTTCTTACTCATACTTTAGGCCGAGGTCGCGGTGCCAAATTGCGCTTACCCCGCAACCGTGGCTGAACATCAGCCCTTTAAGGCCCCGTCTGTGGTGGTCTATTGGCCCTTTGTGGCGCGCGCGAACCGCTATGCGCCGTACGCTTGGGCATCTGGGCATGGTTTTTGAAAAGGTCACCGCGAGACTAGTATTTTAAATAACGTTAAAGTGTGTAGTTTTCAAGAACTTTTTGTTATGTATGGCGAAACAGCGATAGGCCGTCGCTTAAATATACAGTATAATGTGCAGATACAAATTCAGCAAGGGGTATAAAAAATCATTCCAACTAAATAGCTAAATAAAATAGTCCGTCAGTCTGTTCGTCAATGAAGTTAAGTGTTCAAGAATTTTAAGTTCACAACTAGTGGGTGAAAAATTTTCTATATAATATATCGAAATATACAAACATGACCCTGTTCTTCTTTAAACTTATAAAAAAGCGTCATTGAATGGTTGTTATGAATAGGTAGAAAAAAGATTACCTAAAATGCTGCGGCGATCCGACGGGTGAGAAGATGGCAGTGAGGAAGTGCAGGCGCACGGTGAGCTCGGTGATATGCGCGTAGTGCTGCGCTGGCGGCGCCCCGGGCTGCGCCCCGGGCTGCGCCCCGGCCTGCGCCCCGCCGTGAGCGTTGCTACTGTAGTGCCGCAGGTCCTCCAGGAACAGGCGCATCATGCCACGCTCGCGCTCCGCCCACATTACCACCTGCACCAATCACACACACTCATATCCTCGAACATGCCAAATTAGACTCTATTACCATATAAAAAGAAAGAAGAAGAAATACGTGTCTTCACGCGTATGACATATAGACAAACAAAAATTATAGTAAAAACTGAAAATAAACATCTACAAATACAAAACGGAAATCCAAATTTATATTATAAATGCGAAAATAACTCTGTCTGTCTGTCTTTTCTTCACGCCTAAACTCCTGAACTTCTGTGAAATTTGGTACAGACATAGTTTGGAACTCGAGAAAGGACATAGGGTAGTTTTTAAACCAAAAGTTTGAAGAAGTTAATATTGCACAAGGGCGAAGTCGCGGGCAGAAGCTAGTAAAGTACATATACATCACACTTGCGTGAAACAGCCCTCACTCAACATAATGCTGAGATCCTAAACGGGATGAAGCCTTCGGCCTGATTTCCGGCAAAGTACAGTGGCCTATAATTATAGGAATATAACTTCAACACATTTTATACGGACCCTTGCTCGAAGCTAATCTAAAGAGGAATAAATGCTTTGTATTTTTGTTTTTAAAATTTCGAATATAGAATTGCTACAATTTTAAATAGGTTCCTAATTCTCCTTGAAAGAGAATTGCATTGCCAATAAAAATGGGAAGAGAAATAAAGCTTTTTTTTAAATGTCAACATACCTGATGCATATCCATGCCTCGTAACTGTTGGAATGACGAGAACAGCTTTGGTAGCAACCTAAGAGACACAGCCACAGATCTAAAACAAAACAGAACACATACTTTTACTAACAATTAACTGGCACAATCTAAAAACAACCTTGTTCAGTAAAAATAAAGTTGAATTTCATATGACCTGACTGCAATATAATCTATGTTACCTATAATTCTACACATAGCTTAAACTATAAGTTACCGTGTTACTTAACGTTTAAGTCGAAATTTGTACTCACCTATGATTCGCAAGATTGTCCAAGCATCCTTCAATGAATTTGATCCTGATGAACTTGTCAGTACTGAAACACAGGAGCGCGCATAGTGCCTTCTCTGCTTCAAGCGCCAAGCCTTCACCTAATTGTTCCTGAGAACATTAAATGGACATTTATAATTTATACATGACAGGTATATCGTAGGGTAGGGTATGGTAGGGTAGAGTAGGTAGTCAAAAGACGGGAACGAAGTCACGGGTGAAAGCTACTAATTAGTTATACATTTTATACATTGAATCCACATTTTTTTATTGATAGGGCTTTAATACTACTTCATTGTTTTAAAAAATTCTTTTACTGTGGGGAAGCTACGCTAACCACGGTTAACATAAGCTTTAAATACGGTAGTTTCCAACTAGTCAAATTCAATACTTTTATCCAAATGTCACAAACGATACTTTTGTATGAAACATTCAGTTATGACGTCATAGTATTTTGGTATCTAATAGCTAACTTATTTCTTAAAAATTTGCTGAAAAATATCTAAAATTTAGTGTGTAATTCGATCGATGAAAAAAAGTATAGTTATTTTTCAATGTTTTATTACATTGAAACGTCGAATTAATTTATTTTTGACCTAGGAAACTACCCAATTACAATTGTGAATGAAAATGAATGAAGAATATGATGATGAAAACAGCTGTGGTCGTATATCGTGTTCATACAACTCACAATGGCGCCGTCCTGCAGCAGGTCCCAGAGCAGCGTGTTCCCGGGGCGGCAGACGTCGTCCACGTCGCAGGCCGGCGCCGGCGGGGAGCCGCGCGCGCGCTTCGCCCCGCCCGGGGCGCCGCCGTACTCCGTCAGGCACTGCGCCTAGTTCACATAGTAACATGTACCTTTATATATAGTAGTACTTTTTAAAAAGATTTTTTTTGTAGTATTTTTTTTATCGGGCAACCCCGCCGCATCCTCCGAAAACCGCTACAACTGCTGTAAGCCAGGATATACAATAGATAAATGAAAACACCGGAACACTGAAGTGTAGCGATTCCCTGCTTTTTTGTCGTATATGAATATCTAAAGATTGTCCGGTAAAATTACATCCATTATATCTCGTACAAAGATTTATAAAGGTCAAAATTAATAACACCAAACGATCTAACTTCTCAGTCAGTTCTTCTGATCTCAATCATTACGAAGTTTTTCTATAATTCATCACCTCATTCATTGAGGTTAATGAGGAAATGAATGAAATCGGATTTTTGACATTTTATATTTAGTAGGCACTCGTAATGAGAATTTCAATTTTGCAATTGTGGGTTCAAAATTTTTACTCTATTCTCACTAGCTTCATAATAACCTAGTACAAAATGTAGACATTACCTGTGCTGCCAGTCTAGCGAGTTCCTCCTCACATGCGGAGTCGTCCTCATCCAGGTCCGCGAGGTGCGGGTGTGAGTGCGGGGAGAGGGCGGAGGACGCGCTGCCCTCCTCCTCCTCCCCGGCGCCGCGACGCTTGTAGCTCTCCATTAGTCGCAGCTCCATCAATCGTCTGGTAATTTAATACAAATATTCAATACTGCCTAATGTTATTGATTTAACAAGACTATCTCCTGTTGATTCCGTTGTGCGAGTCAAGCAAAAGTATTTTTGGCTTTCTCCTTTGCGTTTTTTAAAAGGTCAGAAGGTAAAAACTAGATTTTTTTTAAATACTAGTGTTGGGACACTAGTATTTTCTCTTCTGTCGAAGGTGCGTTTTAACATCACATAAGCTCACACAGACCTGAAAAAACAACGGAATCGAATCGAACCTGCGATAAGTTATGCAGCAACCAACCAGTAAATAATCAATAAATAACAGGACTGGTTAAAAACTCAACCGGAGTGAAACCACGTCCTTATAGAAAACCGGCGTGAAACTACCACAGCGTTGTGTTTCGCCGAGAGTGAGAGGATACCGGAGACTCAATTCCCATCCACCATCCCTCCCCAATCCTTAAATACTCAATACCCTTATCCCTAAAAGGCCGATAACGCACTAGTAACTTCCTTTAGTGTTGCGTGTGTCCATGGGCGGCGCCGATTGCTTACCATCAGGTAATCCGTCTGTTCGATTGCCGACCCATCTATTCCATAAAAAGAAAAAAATCACTTCTATATCTCACTATCATTAAGACGTAACTCACCTAGCATCAACATTGTCACAGATCAACTGACAGTGCGCTGTATCACTGCCTGACGATTCCTCCTCGACTTCAGACACAGATTCGGCCAAATCAGCGGTCTTCAATTGAGTTGCTGCTAAACAATAATGACACTTATAAACCTACCTCCTTTACTATCATAAGCACAAATTCCACTGCACGTCTTTATTGCATAATCAACTTTTTTGTAAACAGTAAGGAACAATTTTCTATATCAATCTACAGCACAGTATCGTTGTTGATCAAATGTAGTATTGCCATAATGAAACCAATTTTATTACTTACAACATAAGGTTGACTTTACAACAGACGTTCGATTGGCTATGACAACATAATACCTATTACAAAAAAATGTTATTTATGTAAATAAGTAAATAGTAAGACGGTGTATGGACCATGCACTCACGGAAATGCTTGGGTTTGCCTGGCTTATGTCTTTTCTTGTAGAACTTCTTCTTGCGAGGCCGCAGTAATTCCTCGGCACCACTACTCGCACTTCCGCTGCTTCCCGCGCGCTTGCTACGTCTGTATCGAGGTAAAAGAAGTGTTAGGAAAACTATCAAAATTCATAATTATTAATGATTAGAACAAATAATGTTGAAATTGGTTGCGCATGTCTTAGGATATCTTTGTATTTAATTTCACAATTACATCCATTAAAAAAGTTTATTTAAAGTAATTTTAGCACTTTGTGAATCATTTTTTTTAAGATATTGGACTTACACCCGGTTTCCGAAAGGCCGATCAATGTTAAAATCAATTTAATCTCTTATCAAGTCATCTGATTGGTTGTTGATAATTCAGTCAACCAATCAGATGACTTGTCGACAAGACTTAGGACAATACAAACTTATGTAGGACATTGCATTACAGAAATTGTAAAATATACCCTTACTCTTTAGTAAAAAAAAATGTACTCACTTCTGGCAAGATTTGAGTGTAGGACACTCCTTCTTGGTAAGCTCCTCTCCCTCTCTGAGCCACTCTTGTTCAGCTGGAAGAAGATAGTAAGAGTGTATACAGCAGATTGATTTAGTTATAGCATTATATTGTAGGTATATGTTTACCAGTCAGGTCACGCTGATGTTTACTTTGTTTGCGCGGTGTGGGTCCCGCCTCTTCGCCCGACGTGCTCAGCTCCTCGCACTGACAACAAATTAAATTATAGTAACGGGATATAATCAAACAAACGTTATTTATTTTACGAGGTTTAAACAAACGCATAAACATTATTGTAAATTAACCTCTTGTCTGTCGGTATATCGGACCGGATCCGCTCTCTGATACCACGGGTTAAATAAAAAATAAGGAAATGAATTAGATGACATTCTTTTTTCATAAATATTTTTTATCAGGTGGTCATTCTTAGAAATTTAGAGTAAAGACATGCAGAAAACTAAAAGATTACACATAATTTTGCTTGAAGATATCTGTTGATAGTTGTAAGATTCCACTTCACAAACACTCATACTATATACATTGAAAATAATAAAATTTGGTTGAAATAGTTACAGCTTTATAGCGTAGTAGACTCACAGGATCATCATCAGAGTTGGTCTGGTCCATGCTGACGCTGGCTTCGGACGAGGAGTTGTGATGTGGCTTGCAGGACGGTTGCGGCGGACGCAGCGGTGGCTCGTCGACCAATGTCGTTGGGGACGACCCGCCTAACGTGCCCGACGCACCCCTCGACCACATCGCCCGCATCAAGGCCGAAGCTAAATACAGACTCTATTGAAAAAAAAACAACATAATTATTTGAAGAAATATAATAATTAGAAACACATAGAGATTTATGGAAAAATAGCTTCAAAGCGCGGCTTCGCCCGCGTAGTATGTTGATAAAAAGTAGCCTACGTCCTATTCCGGAGTGTATCCCATGCCTGTGCCAGTTTTCATACAGATCCGTCCAGTCGTTTTAGCGTGATTGAGTAACAAACATCCAAACATCGTAATTTTCGCATTTATAATAATAGTAAAAAGTAAGAGAACAACTTACTAACGCGAATAAACTGAGAAAAACTTTACTAGTTTCAAGTCTCACTATAATTACCATTTAACATACTGTTTGTAGATTGTATAGCCATGTAGGTACTCACTTCATCACGCCCAGACTCGGAATAATACCTTGTGGATCACATAGAGTGAGTGTGAGTCCGTGTGGGAATCGAACCCGTGAAACGTTACCGACGTTTGTCCAATCACCGCGTGAGCGGTGCAGTTAAATCTGATAATTATTTACCAACGCACGGCTAAGATATTATGTAATATGCTAAAAATATTTTATAAATAACCACTTCACCATTAAAGTGTTTTATAATTTTTGAATTACCAAACTTAGTTACACCTAGTCTCTATGGATATTGATGATAGAAACTGTTGTTGATAAACTGTTTTTGGATTAATCGATTCGAATTTTCATTGCAAAAGGGAACTAATAAAACATCTGATAAATAAAAGTACTACTCAACTCTTTATATATACATTAGATTCAAGTTTCAAAAACCAAAACAAATTCGATACTTTACAACTTTTATATGTGTATATCTTCTGAATAACTACAGTAAACAGGATAATTGTTTCTTTAGTATATAATTTATAACCAGAACAGTTGCAGTTGTACACAAGAAATATAGAAGTCACAAAGGACACAGGAGGAAATTGGGGGTGACACTCATCACTGATGAAGACAGTGATCAGTCAACCAGTTTGAATTGAAATGTGAATCATTCTCACCTGTTCCGTGTGTTCTTTAGGTGGTAAGGCACACAGTAGACTGTAGAGATGTGCGCATGGTTTCGGCGCCAATGCCCTGATAAAGCCGGGGAGCAGGTCGTACACCTGTCGCCCGCAGTGCTTCAGCTGCGCCGCCGCCCACACCAGCTCCACATGCTCAGGTGTTACGCGACCCTCAACCGCCAGAAACTTCAGAATCATATGAGATTGCTTTATCACCTGTGGACAATGTTACAAGTGTCAGTTTATATATTTTTTAAACACAGTAGTAGTTATGTTCTTTCATTAATTTTTTCCCGTGTGTTGTTGGTGCTTTTACGAACAATCTGCTGAGTGCGGGTTCGAAGCCGCAACCCGTAGCACAGCAACCAGTTGCCTGGCCACACTACATCAACTATGCTGTCCAGTTGCCCAAATCGCCAATTTAAATATAATAGTAAGTACCTATCTCATAATACTTTCTACTGCAAAAGATGTGAAAAGCTTCCCATAGAGAGAATTAAGGGCAGGCAACAATTAGTACAGTCTTTAGTAGTAGTTAGAAAGGGCAAATGTTTGCAACAGATCATATTACACAAAACTTTCAAGAACTTTCAATCATCGACAATTACCTCCACATGCAAATTAGGTCCAAATAGATGTTCAATGATGTTATTGTTCGTGAGCCACGTCGCCAGTTGCTGTCCAGCAACTTCAGCGTCTGTCGCCGACTCCCCGGCGCAGAGCTCGTTGTGCGACGCAATGTGCGCGTTGATCTGCGCCACTCCCGCCAGGCGCATCGTCAGGGTACTACTGTTGAAGTACTTGAAGGCTAATGCCAGTCCATCACCATCAAATGTTAGGGGTACATCTAATGGCTCCTTTGCTGCTCCCCACATGAAATCTAATCAAAGAAAGAATGATTATAAATTCAGTATTAATATGATTAACAAAAGTAGTTAGTTGTATACAGAATAGTACTTGCAACTTACCAGCCATAGACTTCACTGCGGGCACTCTGAGATCTTTGTCTTCTAATGTGCACATGTACTTCAATATCTTGCTTCTCAATGGCATGAACAGCTGTGACACCGCTCTGAAGTTTAACCACAGCTTGAGGTTGCCTACTGCTGCCACGATGGCATGTGCCATTGACAGCGGTAGACTACTCTGTGTGGCATTTTCAAAGACAGATGTCATAGCACAAACTCCACCCAACTTGCAAAACAAGCTCACATTACGAAGCAAGTAAGCTGGTATCTCAGTATCATGTAGGTCACAATATAAACTAAGATTAGAGATTTCTTGAGCAGACAGGTCATCTAAGCGGCTCAGTGCTGAGTGCTTGCATGCTAAGTATAGAGGAAAGTTGAGCAGGAATACTTTAGACACAATATGCATGAGCTTTTCCTTTTGCTGCATAGACCATAATTCAGGGTCTTCAGTTGAAGTAGAAGGTGTCTCAGCATTTTTGGAATCTTCTGCAGTGTCTGCTGCAGCGGCGGGTTCATTTGGTTCATCTGGAGATTCCTTCTCTTCACTGTTTTTTTGCTCAGGAGATGTTGTGTTTTCTTCTTCAGATTTTTGTTTTTCTTGTGCATTGTCAGGAGGTTGCGGTGGGGCGGGTGCTGGAGCGGTTTTAGCTGCTTCAACTAGTTCGTCTTTAAGCTGCTTCAGTTGACAAACAGATAAGCACAGTATACTCTGTACAACTAGATAGAATCTTTCAAAATTCTTCACATCGCGATAGCAACACATACATTGCCTGAAACAAAGTTGAAAAACAAATAGAATGTCTTCTCAAAGTCCAAAATGTAATGACTAGCAACCACAATTGAAAGGTTACTTTGTGTTATCACAATGGAATAACAATACATTATGTTGAACTACAGTATATATCAGTCACTCCAAATTAAACTCAATTGTACAATTACAATGAGACAACAAGAGTATCAAAGGGCTAAACAAAGCATAGCAGTTACATTGATTGAATGTCACATTACAACAGCTGTACAAGTCCAAACTCTTTATATTTACAAAAATATATGATATTTTACCTTTGTGGCCATGAAAGAATATAATTCAGCACTGTCTCTAGCTCAGATTGGCTTATTGTTGGATACTGGGACACATCGTCGGTAAGCCTGGATTCACCTAAAACCACACTCGAACAATATATTATCACGAATAACCAACACAAGTTGCCTGAGATTTTAACTACTCACACTTAACAAAAACATATTTATATTATTTTCGACTCAAATAGTTAAATAGAACAGACAAATGGACTGCTAAATTTCGAAACAATGTAACTTACAATTTACTAAAAGCTGCGAAAACTCCGAACAAACATCACACATTCTTAATGCTTTATGTCAAGAATAAGCGAAATATTATTGCAATATAATCGCAAAGGTTATTTCAAGTGAATTATTGATCATTATTGATATTTTTCGTATCAGAAAACGAATACTGCCTCAAAATGTCACGGTATCCGTTCCACCATTGTTGACGATTGTTGTCAAAACTACGTTTTGTTGTCAACGCGTTAATATATTTTATTGATAATTTAATATTAATTTATTCAAGTTTAATTAAAATATAATTGATGTATCAGTTGTATTTTTTAAAATAAATAAATAATGCATGTTATAACGAACTAATGGTTTATTAGTCTATCACTTTGGATCAGCTGTTAAATGCCTCTAATTGCTTAAAATCGACTAAAATGGTTGTGTTATTTTTGACAATTCGTTATCCTTTGACATTCTAACTCAAAATGATATTTTTGTTTTGACATAACTCAGCAGTTGAAGAACGAGCTATGGGTTGATTGGTTGTTGTTGTTGAGTTTATCAATAGAAATGGTTCAATTACTTTATATTATCGCCAGCTTACATGTGTTATTATGTCCATTTACAAAAGTAGAGGAAAGTTTTAATATCCAAGCCACACACGACATTCTTTATCATCGACATAACCTCTCACAGGTGTCTTGAAATTCTAATTTTGGATTCATAAGCAGCTTCATGTAGACATGCATTGATTACTATTTTCTTCCAGTACGACCATAATGAGTTTCCGGGAGTGGTACCGCGCACTTTCATCGGTCCGCTGGTTATATCAGCTCTTTCGGCGCCAGTAGTGTCGTTCTTTCATTTAACCGGAGTACACAAATTCTGGATGCAATATGTAGGTTAGTAAGATTAATAAATTTTATATATGCATCTGTTTTACTTTACAGCTTTTATGATTAGAGTTATTACTAGTAATTTCATTGAGTTAGATTCAATCTATTTTTGTATTATTCAAGTTTCTTGTTTGTTTGTAGTGCGTTTAATGTTGGCTGCGTCAGTGATAGGAGCATGGACTCGACTGAGGAATGCTCTGCTGAAGCAGTTTGGGAGCTCTTTTGCTTGGTGGTTCACATTGATCACAGTTACTCAATACCACTTCATGTTTTACATGAGCCGGCCACTTCCTAACATCATGGTGTTACCCTTAGGTAAGACAACATAAAGATAAGATGCTAGATTCACGAATATCCCTATAATTGGATTTGCCTTATCTTATCCGAATATGTTGATGCTATTAACTCTAGCGTGAGACAACTCCCTGATATTTATGACTTAGCAACAAAGCATTAATCTTGAATTTACTTGTAAACTTAAGAATACCAGGCCATACCTATGTTTGATTATCTTATTATTATTAAAATACTTATACTATTCTTATAAAAATCTATTTATATAAAAATGTTGCTTTCAGTACTCCTAGCATTTGAAGGATGGGTGTCTGGCAAACATAAACAATTTATTGTTGCTGCTGGAGCCTCCATAGTGATATTCAGAGCAGAGCTTGCCATGCTGTTTGGACTGTTCCTCATTATAGACCTACATTTCAAAAAGATTGATTTTACTACGTAAGTAAATAATATTAATACAGTATTTTTTTGATAATGATATAAGATACAACTTTGAAATAAACTATACATTTTGGCATTGTCCTTACTGAAACACAACATGGGATAAAATAGAATGTTATATAAATATAAAAAAGGAAAAGTAAAAAAAGCATGTGGAAGGTATTTAACACATTCAGTGCCCCCGACGCGTATGTGCGTTTCCTCGCACGCACATACGCGTCGTGGGCACTGAATGTGTTAAGATATAATTGATTAAATTTGTCTTCCTAAACTTTAATTAATATACAATAATATTTAGACCTATGTTTTATATGCCTTTCCATTAGCAAAACCAAAAAGTAGTTAATAAAATGGGTTCAGAGCATATTATGATGAAAATGTATTATATAAATTTTGTAAACATTTCAGGCTATTCAAAATAGTAGTGCCAACTGGAGTAGGCCTAGTGGCTCTAACAGTAATTGTGGACTCTATTTTCTGGGGCCGACTGCTCTGGCCTGAAGCTGAAGTCTTCTGGTACAACACAGTGATGAACAAGAGCTCTGAATGGGGTGTATCCTTTTTTAAATAACTTATTAAATGCCACATATCAGAAACTACCTTTACTCTTTATATCTTCTTATATTTAAATAAATTTGTACATTATTAACAGAAGTTGGACCAAATAAGTATATTTTGGTTAGGTTAGGATTGAAAATATGAAAACATTGTAGGTACCTTACTGAAATAAGTTTTTTTCCCATACAAACTGTAAGTGACATTGTTATACTTTTTTTGACAGTATGGGGATCGCCAGGTCAGCGAATTTTCTTATTATATCAAAAATAATTTCTGTTCATTAGTCTCGCTAAAACTGTAGATTGGCTTATATTTGAGGTGGTACTTCATAGTTTGTCAGGTCAGCTAGTACTTAATAATTTATTACCAAACTATGTTTCTTTTTTATGACCTAAAATAATCAATATGATATTTAGAATACTAAATAGGTATGTATGTAACAGGATTCATTTGATATTTTATTATCGACTAATATTATATTTTTGTGATAAAAAAAGGAAACAGATAGGTACAAAACCAGATTAGTGGTTTTACAAAGTAGATGAAAAAGGAAATATGACGGAAGACCTTTTCAAAGTTTAAACAATAGCTCATAAACCTTTTTTGATTAGCACCAGCCTTAACTCACACCGCAGACGTCTCCATTCCTCTGGTACTTCTACTCAGCTCTTCCACGAGGCCTAGGTCCTAGTTTAGTCCTGATCCCAGTAGGACTTTACTTAGACCGACGACTGATCCAGTATGCTGCACCAGCCTTTGTCTACATCCTCCTATATTCCTTCTTACCGCACAAGGAACTCCGGTTTATCATCTACGTCTTCCCCTTGCTCAATATGGCGTCTGCGGCCGCCTGCTCCTATGTGTAAGTATTTATTTTTATTTATTATAATATTCTGTTAATCTCGATGAGTGTTTGGTGATTGTTTATTCAGTTGATGTCTTTGTTAAGGTGTGTGGTGTGGTGTTATTTTATAAAACCAATTTTTTTCTTTACATAATTGTTTTGTCTATCTTGCAATTGATATGTCAATATCTTATACAAAAGAAGGGCCTTTGATCTCTACTGTACTAGTTTATAAATTAAATTCAGTTCAACAATTCAGCCATGAAAACAAGTATCAACAACTATCTTTGTAATTGTCGTTTCAATTGTTATGAAGTGTCAAGTTTTACATTTATCTTTCTAATTATTATTATTATTTATCACCATATTCATTATATAACACCCGCTCAGAAGTGAGCCTCATATATTCCCAAATTATACAAGGTCGGCTATGGTATGGATCTGCATCCATTGGATCCCAGTGACCTACTAGAAATATACTCTTAACTGTTATAATATCTTTACAAAAGCCTATTTTTGCTGATTTCTCACAAAACCCTGAGGTTTCTCACAAAAACACTGACAGAGAATGCATATGGTATTAAGTCTGCCTTATGTACAAAGAGAAAGTCTATCATATTGTGTACATAAGATAAATCTATAATACTTAATAATTATAAAAAAAAATTGTTTACTACTCGACAGCGCTGTGGATTACATTACGCTTTACTTTACACTAGTCTCAAAGTCAATAACCTGTCATTTCCCAATGATAAAATGTTAATAATTATTTCCTTCTTCTTCCCTTTCAGATATGTTAGGAGAACGAAAGCACCGATATTCGAGCTGCTGTTTTGGGGCTCAGTGTTTGTGATACTCGGCAACATTATCATATCATTAGCATTCATTCTGGTAGCCATGACTAACTACCCCGGTGGAGTCGCAATCACTAGGTCTGTATTATACCTAATTTCCGTTAAGTATACATTTATTTCTATTATTCCCACTTTTTGCATATTCGACTAATATCATTAACGCGAAAGTTTGTAAGTACTCCTAGGTGGATGTTTGTTACTCTTTGACGGAAAAGCTGCGAAATTAATTTTAATGAGAATAAGCCACAGAGATAAAATGTATAAATTATCTGCTGCATTAACATAAGCTACTCTTCGTCCGGGTAACGCGGGCGAAGGTAATAGCTGTAGAAACTCCAAGGGCTGGCAACACTTATTCCTCAGTGTTGCCAGTGTTCATGGGTGGATCTGATTGCATGTTCATGAAATAAATATGCAGATTCATTTTGGCATGTTTTGAAAAAATATTTTAGTCTTTTCATACATTTCTCGCATAAATAAATACACTTTCATATCAATAAAATCACTAAATATCACTCGAAACTTACAAAAGTTTACCAAATCACTTTTCTTGTTACAGATTCCACAAAATAATGAAGGATGAACCGTTCGTCCACGTACACATCTGTAACTTAGCTGCTCAAACTGGTGTGACAAGGTTCACGCAAATTAACGATAGTTGGAGATATAGTAAAAACGAATCGCTAGCTTTAGAACAACTACAAGACTATACTCATCTTCTTGTCGAAGCAAAAAGCAAGTACTCACCTAATCTTAAATACTTTGCCCAAACACATGTAATCCTAGATAGCGTAGAATCGTTCTCCCAAGTAGCAATGAATTACAAACTAATGCCTCCTGTTAGGATTAAAACAAAACCGGCCATTTTTATTTTGGAGCGCAAAGATTTTCGTGAATTTCCTCATGGACACAATCTTGCGGGTGCTTCTGGTCTTAGCCCTACTCAAATGCAAAAGGATGAGGCGGTATTAAATAATGAAGATGTTGTCGATGTCGTAAACTATGATAATATTAAAGAATTAGGATCTAAGAAATCCGAGCCTGAGTCGGATGTTGAGGTACAGACTGTGGAAGTTGACATACCGTCAGAAAATGAAAGTACAACAGAGGACACTAAATCGGTAGTGGAGGAAGTAACACAGGAGCCTGGCGATGATATCCTTGAGGAAGTAGAAGAACCGATGCAAGAAGACGTCAAAGAAGATAATAAACTTCCTAAATTACAAAAAGCAAAGAAAGCTTTCGAAGACTTAAAGACGCTTAGACAAGAAAGGAAGAAGAAAGCGATTGAGAAAATTAAAACTGAAACACGTAAAGAGGTCGTTGAGTCCGCAAAAGAGAAACTGAAGGAAATTATGAAACGCCACAAACATATCGCTCATGAGCTTTCAGAGAATATTATATCTGATATAACTGCTGAAATAGAAGAGAAGGATGGCAGAGGAGACATACCAGAAACTGAATTTATACCCGAAGAACCAAAGATAGATCTCGTAGATAAGGAAGAAGAAGAAGAAGAAGACATTAAAGAACAGAGTGATGCAGAAATAAAAGAAGAATTAATAGAAAAAGATAATAATACAAATAAAACTAATGAGAATATAGACACGATTGTGGAAGAGGTTATACTAAGATTAATAGATAGAAAAATTTACGACGACAAGACGAAACCAGAAGACATAAAGCCTGAAGACAGGCTGATGATACAGAAAATTGTGGAAGAAGTCATATCAGAGAAACTGAATTATTCAAATGTTGATAGTAATAATAATAAATGAATGTGTAGAGATGTATTTAAAAAAAACATTGGCCCTGTTTTGTTTCAATTTGATCTCGACACAAGTCATTGTAAAGACACGTATTTTTATGTACCTTTATATAATCTATATTCAAGGTACAGTTGACAAAAGAAATTTAACTTTAAAACCTAAGAAAATTAAATCTTATATCAATTGGACCTAATTAAGATTATGTTGAATGGATAACATGTCCATCAAGGGATACTAATGCAGGGACTTGCGATGTACGGGGATTAAACAAAATCTGAATATATTATTTCTAAGTAAAATTTTAATAATTACTTTTAGTGCCAATTACCAAATCGTGCCTTGAAATGATACTTAAGTTGTATCGGTACACGGGTGATACGAACGGATTGATATTCTTTGATCGTAAAGGAGGATTGTTACCTGCTCGTTAAACCCTCCCATTTGATTTGGACTTAACACACAAGTCTACTAGACAAGTCTAGTTCTACAAACTGATGAATAAGCGCTATATATATAGCTACAGTTTTAAGTGCAGTGCTGTTTCATCTTTTTAGATTTATCTAGAAAATTTTGGAATAAATACACGAAAATATAATAAAATAAATCAATATGCTGCGTAACGTTCGCGTTATTAATATAGCTGATAAAGATCAAACTCTTTTTTGAGGGTTGAAAATAATGAAATTACTTCTCCCTTCCTGGATGGGGCGAAGGAAGTGTCAGACTCTTACTGACTAAGTACCACCACGCTTCAGCTCGGAGTGCGGTACATGCTTGAACTTACACCCGCAACCCCAGCTCAGGCTAGAATGTAGGGTGCGTTTCTATCGTCTGTCCGTCCGTGTACCGTAAAACACGACCTTTTTTATAATAATAAAAAGAAATAAGTGGGTGATGACTTGCATTTTGTTTCAGCTTTTATTATGTTTCGCATTTCTTCTATGTAAGAATTTATTATTAAAATTGTTGTCCCAATATTTCTAGTCACGTAAGTGTTTTTGTTTTATAAAATAAAATATATGATGTACACTTCAATGTAATTTTATTTTACGTTTAATAGTTTACAGTAAATCTCCTCTTACAATCCAAAGATAACACCATCTTTGGTGGTCCTCTTTATCATTAGTAATCGATATCCAAGTATTTAGTCAGCTCATAGTAAGTAATGTAATGTGACAAATGAATAATAAGTAATGTGACGGCTAATTAACAGACTTTATTAAAAAAAATTAAGTAAACAGATTTATAAATAAACAAGTTTAAGTCCTACATCATCTGTAAAGCTGTATTAAATTATTTGCAGATATAAATACCCGTAAAAATATGGTAAACCCGGTTTGGGGCAAATATCGTTACCTAGTAAATAACGTTATAAATATCATCTCATCAGTATATTTACTAGTATATAACTTTAGTTTTATCATGAACACTCGTAACGTAAAATCCATTGTATCGATAATTTTATCGATATGATTTCATCTCCAGTTGGAAAAGAATTTCGTGTATCAGTGTCTTGGTTGTGCCAAACGTTTACAAGCATTTAAGTTATCACAGCAAGCATGAATGACATCCCCCGTCAAAATATAAATACGAGATCGATTTCTCGTCCCCGAAAACCCCTACATCTCAAATTTCACCGAAATCGTTAGAGCCGTTTCCGAGATCACCTGGCTGATTTACCATGTGAATCTAAACCATCCAGGGCACCACTCAAACGCATACAGAAAAGTTCATTTAAATCGGTCAAGCCGTTTAGGAGTTCAATTACATACACACGTACAGTAGAATTATATGTACATATACATAAAGGTATCTTCGAATATAAGTACCAAATAATGGTAACGGTTTCGAGGTCTGGCAATTAGTAGTTGAGTGGCCTTATATGGGAACATTATAAAACCTCAGAACATCGGACTTCTGAATTCGATAATTAAAAATCTTAAGGGCAGCTCTCAGCCTTAAGTAGAAGTCATCGGTGTAATAGACCAAATTAGGGTATCGCCATCATTTAATCCGATCCCCTACAGGGTCCCGCACAACTTCACTAGTTGTTCAGGATTTTTTTAAGAGATAGGGGTGTCCGTTACCCAGGCCAGATGTTGTCGACAATGGTCATTTGAATCTTATAGATAATTAGTTGTGCGGCTTCTGTAATTGTTGCGCACATTTTTAAATTTGTTGCGCTTATAGTTTTTTAATTATTTCACAAAAACATTTCCTGCTGGCGTAACGTTACCACAGCCAGACCTTTTTCTTTCTAATGGGAATATTTAAATAAATATTAGCTATAAAATTAGTTGTCTAGATAAAGTAAATGTTGTGCCTTATTTTGTATTTGTTCTTTCCTCGGTTGCGAAGTTATTCGAGATTTTGCGGTAACGTTTTTGGTTTTGCTAGATCTTTGAAATGGTTAAGCGGATTCTTATCATATTTTGTACACGACTTCCGAGGACTTAGTTTAAATTTGTTGTGCAATAACAAAACCAAAATAATGCATATTTTAAAGGTTTTTTCATTAAATAGAAAAACACTTCAATTGGCCCCAGCACTCCCAATAAGAAGTCGAAAGACTTACTTCAAACGTAATTTTAAAGCTTGTAACTGCCTTCAAATGTATATGAAGTTTCATTAGTATCCCGTAAGTATTTAACAAGTTATGATGATATTCAGTTCTTCACGAGCACGGTCTTAATGCACGCGGTGTTATTTGGCCACTGGCTTGGATATATGAACTGAATGTTATGTCAATGATTAGTTGTTTAGATCAGTTGTATATCAGTAAAATTTCAGCTCAATACATTGGATAATTAATGAGATAATACTATTAAAGTCATTAGGAAGTGAATGACCGTGGTAAACCGACCAAGTTTAGGTAGTTACGAAAAAGCGAAAAGGGTAACGGACACGAGATAGGGTGGCAAATGAGCGTACGTGTTACTTGATGGTAAGCAATCGGCGCCGCCCATAACGCCGGCAACGCACTCCAACTCCTATTATGTTGGGGGTGTGTCGGGGACTAGGGTTTTGTTGAGACGGGGATTAAAATAAAATAGTGGACTGTATTAAAATAGGTGTACTAGCCACGCCACTGCCCACCAGCTGATGACGAAAAATGTGTAGGTACACGCTGCCAGTTCGTGATGGCCGCGCGTTTGTTGGGTTCACTTCGCTTCCCAACAGAGTTGAAATATTTAAGGATTGGCAATAAATTGGGCCTCCAGATTTCCTTTTACGCATTTAGTCGAAAGCAACAAAATGAAAACTCAAAAATAATTTGTATAGACGTTTTATTTTACCCATTTTGACGCAGGTACAAATATTACCAACATTAATACAAGTGTAATGAACATATATCTAATCAGTCTAATAAGGCATACAAAGTAAAGTTCACTAAAATACACAGGTACCAACGAAGTACATAAGTACACGGAATAATAATATGTATGTATAGACGATGACATACACGACTATATAAAAAGTTTACAAAAAGAACAATAGATATAGTATGAATAAATTTATGATTAATCTCGATTGGCAATTGCCACAATTTAAAAAATTGTCATATGAAAAATTGGCGATATAGATAAATTATTTTGTAACGATAGAGTTCGAAAAGTAAAAAAGTCTAGATAACAAAAAGTTACTTTATATCGCCGTCTATGCCATCGACTGCAGAAAGCAACGGGAACAAACTATATTACCCGTATTTATAATTACACTAGATATGCCTTTTACTCACATAATTGTTTTGATTTGATTATTTTGATTTAAATTTATATTTTAATACACAAATGAAGCATTAAATACTATCTCACTTATATGAAAGACATTACTTTTTTCTTTTTTTTTTCTTTCTCGAAGCTTCTTCATTGTCACAACCCTCTAGTTGGAGTATATGAACCTATGTAAAGTTTAAGGAAGCATACATGTATGTTGTGGTATCAATAACCACGTTATTTCGTTAGAATTAAGGTCGAGTTTGCTACGGCAGTTTGAAATATAAGATAGGTAATTAACTGTCTATCATTTATCTGAAGAGGAATCACATTCACTTACTTTTTAAATATCTTATTAATATAAATCTATACATTGTAGTGGATTATTTAGGTTTATGTATATGTATGTATGTAAGTACATACAATTAATTGTACCTAAGGTAAATAATAAAACGTTACTAGTAACTAAGTATACTTAAACAACATGAATTAAAACATTAAGAAAATCTTAGAAAATAAATCTGTCAAAATATACCTACGGGACATTTGTTGATTGTACTAATGGCGTAATAATTTTAAACAATACCAGAAAAATATTGGTATTTAATTTAAATTCTAAAAAAAAGTAACATTCAATCAAAACGATGGCTTTTAAATCAAATTCTAACTAAGATAAAACCATGATTTTTCTAACCGCCAATATCGGAACAATAAGTTATACTTTCAATAAAAAGCTATAATATTCCCAAAGGCATATTTCAAATAAAAATTAACATGTTCGCTTTGGAAAATTAAAAGTATCATCATCATCAGCCCGTCAGTGTCCACTACTGAGCAAAGGCCTCTTCTCACACGGAGAAGATATAGATGCAAATGGTTTAAAAGTATGCAGTACACATTAAAGTACATTATTTTGAATTTGACGGATGAATGACACAAAAGGGGTGAATAGATGTTTTCGAATATTCTTAGTGTCTATTCACTCCTATGCTGCGTCTATTTACCCCCCGATATCTATTTACCCCGTTTTATTGTTACCTTAGAATTTCCAAAGCAAACATATTAACTAGATAAAGACAAAATGCAATTCCTAAATCTGAATAATATCGATAAAAATGTATCACAAGGTTTATGTTGGATCCTTACACGTCTAAAAGCATCTTCCAGTTGAATCTGCCCGAGCTAGAGTTGATTGAAGGAGGGCAGGGAGGGCAGACAACCTCCCAAGGGTTGTCCTTCATGGCACCGAGGGCGCAGTACGGTACTCTGAGGAGATTCTCGTGGATCTTGTAGGGTTTGTGGTCGGTTCTGGTTTCATCGAGGAGCTTCAGTGACACGGCCATCATATCAAGGGTAGCTGCGTGGCCCACGAAAATAACGTTGCCACCTGAGAAATATAAACGGAGTTGGTTGTAATGAATAAGCTGCTAGGTACTAGTACATAAGACTTTAGTGTGTAATGACTACAATATTAATTGGGTTGAGTAGGGCCTTTCACAGTGCACAGCAGTAGCAGAAGCATTGTAATCACGTTCCTTCTTGCGACTAGATTATTAATTACAATGAAAAATAAAACGAAACTTAACAAAGAGCCCCGTTTTCATTAGAAACTAATAGTTTTTCACTCATCACCCGTCTCGTCATCAGAAACAACACAAACAACATCTCTCTAAAAAGTTTGAATCAAACACCCCCTTACCTTCTTTCTCGGTATCTTTGACAGCAGACTGCATGACCTTTTCATTTCGTTTGTAGAATTCGTCGATTGTCTCAGTTGTGTTCACATCCACTTCAACGTACGGTTTGTAGCTGAAATTATTATTATTATGTCAATACTTGTTGTAGAAAAAAGCTGAGAGATAAACTACAGGAATTTATTGTGTGTTGTGTGTGCCATGCTTCGGCACGAATGGGCTTGCTCGACCCAAATGATGCCACGGCCTCACAAACAACAGGCGTGAAACTACCAGAGCGTTGTGTTTAGCCGTGTGAGTGAAGTTACCGAAGGCCCTTTTTCCCTCTCCCGATACTTAAATCTCTAAAACCCTAATTCCCGAAGATCGGCAACGCACTCGTAATTCCTTCATTGTTACGTCCATTACCGACGCTGATCGCTTACTATCAGGTAATCTAATAATGGTTTGAAATAAGTCGTGACTTCGATACTATACCGTATTTTTTTTTATATATTTGTAAATGCTAATAGTAGGAATAAACCTTTTTAACTTATCACTTACTTCAGGTCGACGTTAAGGCCAGCCTTGTACAACTCCATGGGGGTCATGAAGGGCGCCATCCCCTTGGCCATGTGCCACATCTTGTACTCAAAGAGACCAGGGTCTACCCTAATTTTCACCGAAGGATCAGCTTGGAGACCTGTAATCCATACAGCAATATAAATTTAATACTACATAGGTATATCTTTCTCCGATGAGAAAAAGTATAAGTAAAGTGAAGTAAACTTTAGATTCTATAACTCACTATAACACATTCTAAACTCTATTGCAAAGTCATAAATATGAAAGTTAAGTAAACAGCTAAATCAAAGCCAGTATAGTAATATATGTTGTGTCACGACAGCATACACTACTACGCTACAAACCAAAAAATGTGTTATTAAAACGAAATAAGATTGGAAATTGTTTATCACTCTTATAATAACTGATTTTACTGAACTGCATAATCGGATAATTTCCAAACAAGAAGAGACCGACTTGAATTAGACCTATCACTCACTTGATAGTGATAACAAAATGAAAGTATCAACTGATATCACAATCATGAGTGTACGCAAATAATATAATTAATTTGTTCGGACTTTGTATAGCCTTTAATTGTCGTGTTTCTTGTTTGTATTATTCTGTACCGATAATGGTATTGTATAGTGAGATTTTGTTAATTTAATTAATACTTCTATTTTATTTTCATTGTAAACTAGCGGCCCACCCCCGCTTCGCACGGGTCCTACTATCTCGCTAACAACGAAACGGTCCCTTTTCCCCAATTTTCCCCTCTACTTTTCTAATATTTTATTTCATAAGAACCTTCTCCTGACAATAATAAATACAAAACAAAAGGATTTGTCAAAATTGGTCCAAGCGTTTTTGACTTATGCGCTTACCAACACATTTTGCGATTCATTTTTATATTATAGATACACACATAAGATTGTAATATGCCTTATTGATTTGTTTATTTGACAAACTTTGCTGTCAGATATCAATAACGTTAATTTCATATCTATACTGTATTATTATAAAGAGCGAAAATTTGTAAGTTTGTATGGAGGGAGTAAGCTTTGTATTCTTTTATTGCTTGTTTGCTTTGTTTTCTTTTATTTATAGATAGTTACAATGTTCCTGGGTGCCATAAGCTATAAACTATACTTGATTTGCGTATGTGATGATATCGCTAAGGCGCTGCTGGTTTTAAAATCCTGGGATATATTACTTTTATACGCTATACCTTTGTTACTTGAAGGGTAAGGCAAAGGTATATTAAAATGTAACAACCACTTTTCGGTACTAATAAAATAAGGGGCAAATCTACGTATTAAAATATATCAGCCACTATTCCAAATACCGAAAATATTTTGGTAGTACCAAGATGTTTTTCGAAACTCTAAATACTTCTTAGTTAGGTTGGGAATTGATCCAGAATGTAACTCTGTATCAATCAACGAATAACAACCGGTTTCTGAAAGGCTTGTCAACGCTAAAATTAACTAATCTCCTGTTAAATCTCTTGTCAAGTCATCTCATTGGTTGTTGATAATTCAGTCAACCAATCAGATGACTTGACAAGCGATTAAATTGATTTTAACATTGATCGGCCTTTCGGAAACTGGGTGTGAGTCTATAAGTTTTGCCCAAACACACATTTTATATGACTGTCTCAAAATACAAAAGACAAATCGTACCTTCAAGGAAAGCGTGAGCAGTTTCGACGCAGCGCAACGCAGCCGATGCGTACACGTGCTTGACGGATACGCCAGCCAATCGCAGGCCTTCGCCCACGAGCTGAGCTTGCAGACGACCCACTCGCGTTAAAGGGGTATCTTTCATGTAAGAATCCGCCCCACCAGTCCTGGAATTATGAATATCATTAATATATTAATGATAAGGTGCCCACTACTTGAATCGAATTATCAGTCACGGGGAGCCAATGGATGGAGGTGGCGAGCTGTCGTTCGACGTGGAAAACAAAGGGGGAGACCTTTGTTCAACATTAGACGTCTTCCGGCTGATGATGATGACTATTGGTTAATATCATATATTATTTAAAGTGTTGTTCATCAAGTATAAATCTAACACAAGATCAGTCAAGCCTAAAAATGCTAATGAGTATGCATATCTATGACCGGAATTTGTAATATACGAATAAAGCTATGCTATAAAATTTGAATCAAAGTCAATTATTTGCCTTATTCAAATGTCAGAGATTGTATGAAACACTTACCTCTCACCCAGTTTCAGGGGTAAGTTCAAATCCTTCCTAGTGTAAGTGCCGTTTTTGTCGAAACAGAAAGGCACCCATTGTCCGTACGTAAGATCTACTCTCTCGCCGTGACGCATCGCGAAGATCCAGCGACGATGTTTTTCGTCATTTTTAGCCTGAAAGGAAGAACAAACTTTAACATTAATCTTTTATCTACCAGTATATAAGACAAAATAGAAAATACATTGTCTTTCGCTTATATACACGTTCCTGCAAACCACGGCTTAAGCTAAAAAAACTTTTGGACGATTACCATTATCAAAGTGCTGGCAATTTTCGAGGATATGCCCAAAATACGCAAAATCTTCTATCGCAGGCTAAAATACGCTTTAAGTCGTTGAACCAAAGAGCCAAAGTAGTCTCCTTCACAAATCTACCACGACTGTTATTTAAAATGAGCTTGTAAAACGTGTCAAATAAATTCACGTTAAATAATTAAGCTTGCTGAATATGGCTAGCAATTCTACACTAATGTGGTCAGTGGTATTGCGCATTCTGTGTCTGATGACTAATAATTATGATGTAAGTCTCAAATAACATTACAGGAACTCAGACAAAAACAGACTGTCTAAGTAGTAGGAGACGTTTACTTCTAGTACCGAAAAACGGGGTGAATAGAATTTGAGGAGTGAATGGATACAGAAAGGGGTGTAAAAAATAAAAAAGTGCGAATTTTTCTTGTATCTATACACCCCTGTTCTACATCTATTAACCCCGTTTCACAATACCAATATGAGCAGTTCCTATGGACGCATAGAGTTTATAAAGTCTGTGGATGGGGACTATTCAACGTATTACGACGATTGGTACATCTCAAAATTTCAACCGAGAGTAAAGGCAGTTTTTTGCCATATAACTTCACACTAAACCATAGTCTTTTCATCAAGTTTTGAAAAGGCCGAAACGACACACTAATGAGCTAACCGAATCGCAATTCTATACATGAAATATAAAATTCACTATAAAAAAAATATCTAAGAAATTATTTATTACATTGATAAGATATTATTGCATCAATACACCACAAGGATGTTTTAGCGTCCTTGTTATCGACATGACATAATCACATCACAACCACGTTGTTTTTGCTCGACTTTCAGCTATCAATCTTTTGAACATTTAGCAGTCAAAACAAAGCTATTTATTATCTTTCGATATTGGCACGGTAGCGTTAAATCAATGCACTTTGAAAGCGTTATCAATCTTGTGTTAGGACTTATCATTCTTGTCATACATCCAGCAAAAAGCATCTGTCAAACTTTCCGTAAGTACCAATTCATGATGATTTGTAACCTACGTACTTACCGTAAAACGGGGTGAATAGCTACACAAAAAAATAGATGTTGGCGAATTTTCCTAGAATCTATTCACCCCAATGATATTACCTACTTATTAACAGATATGTTACAAGCGCGCAAAAGTGAAGACTCGAAAAGGGTACAATTGTATGCAAGTGCAATTAGTCTCTCTTAGAATAATGTTTGTTCACGTTGGGTACGTAATTGGTAACAATAGCTAATTAGTTTTTTTTTTGTTTTATTTATCATACTATCCTTTTTCTACAATTTTAACTTATAGTGACATGTACAATTAATGAAAGACATGTAAGTGTGCTGACGTTTGGGGCGGCACACATTTTTAGTGCGTTTGTGAGGGTATAACATATCTATGTTAATATAATACCATTGATTCACCCCCTCTTCGTCTATTTACCCTTCGAATTCTATTTACCCCGTTTCACCATACGTACTACATGCAGTGTAGTGTGTTTATGTACCCAGTAGTTTATTGACTCCAAAATGGGTCTCATTTAGCGACGTTTTACATTAACATATGATTGACGAGTCTTAGATATTTCATATACCTGTGACTAGTTATTTGGTGCAAAATTTTAAGAAGTTTGTTTAAATATTACGAACTGTTTTAGAATGTATGGAAAGGATATGTTCCGGCCTCCAACTCATACGAAAAGTACACAATTTGAAAATTAAAATCACATTAAACGTTTCGTTGAAGTAATGGCAAATACTTTTATATAAATGAACTAATACGAATGTCCACGACTTGGAACACATGTTTCTCTCTCTATATTGTTCGATATTATATTTGGAATGAAAAGTATCCCAAATCGTGACCAAAAAATCCATGAAAACATTTTGAGTAATTAACATCGAAACATTTACACAATATATCAAATTAATGATATTATGGATTGCAGTCCTAAGTAATAAGTAAGTAGTACTTGCAGCCCTATAAAGCATCAGCCGTGGTTGCGGGGTAAGCGCTATGAGGCACCGCGACCTCGGCCCAGAGCAGGAGAAGGAACAGGGGGGTTTTTAGTCAGTAAGAGTCTGACACTCCCTCCCGGCCGGCCCTGGGCGGGAGAAGTGATTTGATGATTTTCCCCTCACAAAAAAAGCCCTACAAAGCATTTCCGATTATTCGGGTTGCAAACCCTGTTCCTAAGTGGGCTTTATTTTTTATTAACCTTGACCTATCTAGAAAACGGAGGGCTTCTATAACAGCTGCGTCTACGGTCGGTACGGTCTGACATAATAATGATAATAGAAAATGGGGTTACGGATATATAGTTATTTCTTTAACAATAGGTATCACCAGTGTTTGCCGACTTTGCTGCTGATAGACTACCTAGTTGATCGAGTGATCGCAAGCGGAACTGCAAGAGGTTTCGGAATCGATTCTCGGGCAAAACAATGTAGTTTGGGTTTTTGTAAAATAAAAAAAAAACATTTGCCGTTATATTGGTGAAGACAAAAATTAAAATTTCCAGTTTCAATCTTTAAAAAAATATAGTAGGTACTTATTAAAATTCCTCTACAGCGAACCTGATAATTATTTTAACACACATTATAAGACTTTCGATATTTTTCCACAACAAAAACTTTTAAGGACTGTTAGACTATTAAAGTTACTGCTTCTATATAATTCTGTCTCTGGCTTATTTCAATAGTTTCTGAACATAATAGAAATGGCCTGATATGTTTCTAAAATTGGCTAAAACCCACCAAATTTCCTGCTACCCCATATAAAATAAAAAAAACTTAAGCAAATCCTCCCAAAATGTTGACCTCGGCCTATATTACATCTCATTAAGCGAAGAAAAATAAAATAAAATCTTCAAGTAAGTACCCCACGCACTTTATGAAGACACCTCGTTTTATCTTTATAATATAATCCATCGAATCATATACACATCCAATATTTTGATATGCATCGCACATGATAATGTATCTATTGCCACGTTGCAAATACCACATCACTGCTATTTGAGTGACTGTAAATAACTTTACATTGCGTCATCGTATAACGATACACATAAAATAAGGAACATAGAAGTTAAATTTCTTTGAATATAAGGTATGAGTAGATGATGCAAAGATCTGAGTAGTTAGGCTAGTTCATATATTCCTCAGACATTGATAGATTATAATCCATACCCCTGTGTAATAAGTATGCTTAAGCAAGATTATTTTCTGATGCAATTTCGAGCGAAGAGTTAGGGCCGAATTTAATACAAAATGTGTGAATCGATGAAGATTTTTGATAGAAACTAGATAAGTGTAATTTCAAAATAATATCTTAATCTTCTTATTAATCCTCAAAGCTTCGATAAATGGACTCACGAACACAAAAACAATTGCTCAATTCGAACCAGTGTAGTTCCAGACATTTGCGCGTTCAAGCAACCAAACTTTACAGCTGAATAACATAAGAATTGATTTTAAGTAATACTCACAATCGGATCTGTCGAGAACTTGTTGGCGTTACTCTTCCAGTCAATTGAAATTCCTGAAACAACAAAAATATTTTAAAATAATTTACTTATCCTCGTTGACACAAAACCTCCATTTTCTTTTAATATTTTAGTAAGCTTAAGAAATCATTACTGAAAAATGATTTATGATATACACTTCATCCTCTACTATATTGGCTCTACATAAGTCATAGGTAGACTGTAAAATTTTTAAATTAAATTTTGAATTGTTTTCAATTTACGTATAAGGGGCGAGCTTATTGCAAACATAATATTCAATGGTAGATTGAACAGATCTGAGAATCCAAACTGCTCTGAAACAGATAGATTGTCTCCAAAAAAAAAAAAGAACATCTCAACTCATGAAATGTACTCACCTTGCGTCACGTCCATGATTCCGTTACTATTATCGGTCTGGACAGCAGTCCAGTACTTGCCCCACTCTTCATAGGTCTGTTCAGACTTCTCATGACCCAACTGGGCGGCGTCTTCGTGTGGGTAACTCGCCATTTCTCCGTCCGTATTCGAATCAGATTCCGATTTACAATCTGAACCTAGAATATATAAAAGCAATAGAAAGATATTAAACTTCCCGTCAAACGCTTTCATTGCACTGTCTACTCCGAACAACTGGTCTATCGAGAAGAATGTTATTAGAAGCCAACTATGTTTATTGAATCCTTAATCGCTACCTTATTATCATGAAATTGGAGGACCTACGACAATATTTAATTTTGATCGTACTAGTACAGTCGTGTACAAATGTGACTTTTTTTGTTCTCAACTAAAATTTTCTACATTCGTTGTTAGGTTATGTTTTTTTATCTCATAGATCGCCAAACGAGCGGACGGATTATTTGGTGGTAAACAATCAGCGCCACCTATGGACAATCTGGTTACTACTAGTACGTTATCGGCCTCTTGTGGGTTATTACTTATTAGGAATTTAAAGGGTAAAGGATTTGAGGATTGAGGATGGGGGCGGGAATTGGGCCTCCGGTAACCTCAATGCTGCTTCACAAACCAACTTTACAGGTTCATATTCGCACCCTCATGCATGAGAAGCGAAGCGCTTTCCTAAGGGCCACAGCAACATGTGAAAGCATACTAACAAATTACCGACTTTAGACATGAGTTTTGATTTCTTTTAAAAACCTTGATCGAATCGGAAGATCTTAAGTGAAATTACTAATTAAGGGAAGGGGCAAAAATTGTTTTGAAATTGTAACTATGGAGAACAAAACAGACGAAAGGTCACTGAACGTTATTCACGCGACTGTACCTCAGACATCAGTCGACACGGCAAAGTTTGCTTTGAAACAATATTCGTTCCATTATCTCGGACACGTAACAGATAGTTATTATGTCCAATTAATTTGGTGTTTATTTAAACACGTGATAGACATATCTTTCATTGCGCAAACATAAAGGTACCTCTAACAACAAATATTAAAGGTCCAAATATATACCTATAAATATTCAAATTTCTAATAACTATCAAAATTGCAGTCATATCTCAATAACTTTAATTGAGAATGCCCGTAGTTATTACTTAATTATATTAAAATTGACAACAAGTCAATTCCAAGTAAAGCTTTCATTAGAATAACCTAACAATACAGCAAACTACGGCTAAAAAAGTCTTTGTTCCTTAAGGTATAGTTTATTTAATTTGTTAAACATCCTCTAGAAGCTATTCGTAAGTGTTCTTAGATTGTAATATCAAGTTCCTAGGTGTACATTTGACGCAGGTCCTTAATAAAATATTTCGATCGAAGTTGACTTTTTTGCCTCGAGCGCCCTCTACAATTGATTTTGACAGTTCATAAAATAATGATTTATTTAAAAGGAATTGCTGTTTTATTGGTCATAACATTACTAATTCAGTTCATTTGTAATTTGAATGATCACAGTTATTTGAGTGCATACCTACTCAACGTACATATATCTACGCTAAGAAAACATACTTATAACAACTTATAAATTTGCATGACTCAAGTTCTTTGTGTGGTTAAGTTATTTTTTTTTTTATTTAAATAGCAGGTTTTCTGACCAGTCTGACAAGTTAAACCAACAATAATAAAAATAACTTTTATCATGGCGTGAATACGCAAAATAAATAACTGCAATGATAAAGTTTAATGACTTGATCTTGGGCTCATCTTGTAGATTAGCATACACTATCAACATTTTGAGTCATACGTATACACTTACCTACAAATTAGTTTAATTAAAAACTTAAAAAAATATATCACGCGAGAACTATGTATTAATAACTCTGCGTTTTTTTTTTTAATTATTTTTTTCAGAAAGGTTTTTTTTACGTTATTATAAAAAATATTTTTTTATAAATTAAGCGTCCTTTACTTTTGATATCAAAATAATGCGCTGGGTAGGTAGGTATTTTACCTAAACTTACTAACGATGTAAAGGGTAAGTAAAAAAGATAATTATTCGCGTTAGTCACTAGTGCTGACGAAGAGTGACGATGTAAATTCGATATCAGACTGAAATGTCTACATCATAAATCAGTTTCAAATTAGGGTTTTTCGATTGACACTTCGTATGCGTCAGCTCCTAACTGTCAGATAGCACAGATTCTTACCGAACGTGTATTTTTTGTAAAAATTGTGTATTTTGTAAATTATATTAATTTTATTATTTACTATGGATTACGGCCAAAGAAACGATGCCGAAAATTCGCCCCTAAGACGACCCACTGACTGCCGAACGGCAGATTGAGCGCAGAAAATGTCTCTATGTGTGTTTAATTGCACACATAGGCACTGCACTACACTGAAAACCATATTCCGTGTTTAGCTTAGTTTAAGAATAAATAAATAAAGAAAAATATCAATCGTGCATGTTTTTTGACAGGTTGTTGGACCTAACAATACAGAGCTACCATCAGGAACATTTCAGGAAACCCTCATACACAATTGTTGTACGAGAGCTGAGATTTAGGTAACATGGTTCATTTTCCTCACCAACAACAGTTGACGACCGCACAAACTGGACTTATAAGGCACCTCTAGGTACATAAGACGTTTGGCTTTTTTGTCAGGGGAAAATCATCAAATGACTTCTCCCGCCTAAGGTAAGGCGAGAGAGAGTGTCAGACATTTACTGACTAAAAAACCCCTAAGTTCCTTCTCCTGATTTAGGCCACGGTGCCTAATTGTGCTAACCCCGCAACTTTGCCTGAACATCAGCCCTGTAGGGCGACGTCTGTGGTGGTCTATTGGCTCTTTGAGGTACGTTCGGGTCTGGTTCTGGTCGGGCGCCGAGCTACCCTTACCCGCCATCAATAGACCAGCGCAAACAACCAGTGCCTACCACTAAAAAAACAATTAGTAATATTGCACTTTATCGTTAGAACGCGGCCTTGTCCCTATCTTCTAGATTAGCTTATTCTATATTTATATTAATCTAATTCTGATTTACAAACTGTACCTATTATGCATTCGTATCTAAATACCCATTGTAATTTAGTATTTTATTTTTGCATTAATCGTATAAAAAACATTTAATTTACAGCCAACAAACACGAATCCTTTATATAAGTATTTTAATTTCTTTTATAAGGCATTGTTTCCGTGCTTACGGATACTTATAGGTATATCTAGGGAATCGAGGATAGTGTCAGTGACTGTTTAGTTTAAAAAAAAGAACTAACCTTATTTATACCTGTCTTAATAATAGATACTTTTTGGAAGAAATAAGCTCTTCATAAGTAGCGTTCCGCGCGCGACTCAAAGAGCCAATAGACCGCCACAGACGGGGCCGTTAGGGCTGTTTGGTCAAGGTTTCGGGGAAAGCACAATGAAGCATCGCGGCTTCGGCCTGGAGTAGGGGGGGGGGTTAGTCGGTAAGAGTCTGACACCAGGGTCATAAGAAGCTTCCCTGCGCTTTTTTCCCTCACAAAAAATATGGTTATTAATAAACACATTATCAAGTCATTTTCAAAAACTTATTTTTGTTCTGAAACAAAATGAGAATAAAAGAATTAATATATCTAAAGCATTAAGAACTTTCCCACTAAATTATGAAAGAATGAAATGAATAATGAAGATATTATTTTTTTAATCACCTAAAACATTCCTACTAATCTAATTATACCTAGACTTATAGAAAACTAGACTAAAATAACACACTCGGCAGAAATAAACTCGTTCGAAACAAAGTCATATATACGTATAGAACACCAAATTAAAAAAAAAATGTTCCTCGTCCAACAACAAATCCGTGGTATCCGGTAAAACAAGTCTGTAAAACCACCCTAAACTATTCTAATACGCGGCGAACCCTACCAACGCTCGCATTATAAAAAAAAAAAACAACCAAAACTTTGGGGCGCAAAAAAGAACGTTACCGACAAAAAACAAACCGGGGTACCGGTAAAGAACTGAATCCGGACAAAAACCGCACTTAAATTTATAAGGATTAAGGTTTAAATTACACTAACTTGCATTAGGAGCTAGTTGAAGTCTGTATATAAATAATCGCTATCACAGTCCGCCACACTATCACTTTAACGCAAAAACTTATTACGTTAGGTGTAATCGCACACTTCACTTGTAAACAACACATTTACACGTGTCGGACGCCTAAAACCGTTCAAAACAGCACGTGAAAAATAATAAATAGATAATAAATACACCGGTTTTCTTTCTCTGGACAATTTGTATTCCTTTGTAGACACATTGTTTTTTTTTGCAAGACAATGACACAATTTAAACAACATAAAGACTCAAATGATTCGACACGAGAATTTGTTCAATCAAACTCTATCAAGTACGTAATTTAGCAAAACAAAACAAAAAAACCGGTCGTCTTTAGAATAAAATTGTTATTGCAGTAGTTACTTAGTTATGTTTCTATTCACACATAAAATAATATAATATGAATACAATGTAAATAAGGTATGTACTTACTGTTGTTGCCAAGTGATATTGCTCGGTGAAGAGTCCAAGCGTCAGACTCCGCTGTGCGTCGGGTGAATACAGCCGGTAAATAACCACTGACGCCTACAAAAGCAATGCAAAAAAACAGAGAATAGAGTTAGGATATGACGCCACAATTTATCGCGGATAACATGTTTAAATTGACATGTCAACGAATATAGAACACCAATCGAATTCGATTTAACAATAAGATTCCATTTTCAAATTTATTCAAAGAACGCTTGTTTTTTTTTACATAGTTCAGTAAAAAAATATTAAAATAAAAGAATTAATAAATTAGGTAAAAAACTACATTATTTGCGCTTTTTTATAAATAGACGAACAATGTAATGCACATGACAATTAAAAATAAAAAAGAAAAAAAATAACTTCAACGCGAATTAACAAAAATAGACAGTCAAAATTAAAATAGAAATAAATTTTCATTTATAAAAACATACCTCGAATTTTTTAACGTAATTGTATGGTTTGTTGTTATGAAACAACCAACCTTTAGAACTGTTAGACAGCGAATAACAAAATCTGATTGAGTATCGATTCTTATATGAAAGTAGGAAGATTCGCAATTTCATATCTATTCAATATCAAAGAGATAAGATACTAGCATACGTTTTTATTAAAAACTCAATGATTAAGTTGACTGACGTAGCTGATTAGATGAATTTCTTTCAAAAAGAAGTTAATGTCATTCATTGCCTACACATCAAGTTGAGTCATACGGTAATGAAAACTTGATTTGATAATAAGCTTAAATAACCAGGCACTATCATTACTTACACAAATATGGAAATTAAATGATCATCGTCCTTGTTTACGGTCCATACGAATTTGACCACAAACAAGGTTAGCGACCAACATTGACAGTTCACATTACACAACAACACTAACCTCCAATTTTCAAGTTCAACACGGCAAAACTCTTGATGAAACGCGTCATCGTAAACGTCACGTGATTAAAAACAATATCGCAAGTCACTGTTATATTACTAATCCAAACTCAATACTAAACACATTTAGTTAAAATCGAAGCCCAGCCAAAGACCGAACAACAATCGCTATCTCTGTTTGAAAAACAGCTGACAGCAGATATAATACTGCGCCGTGGTTGGCTCGTTAATCTCAAGGGTGCTCAACATAGGCCGAATATACAAAGCGCCAATTGTAAGCCGTATCTTAAAAACGGTTATTTAATAATAACTGATACACATAGTTATTTTAAACGTTATTTCGCGCGTTTCCAATTAGAGCACTATTTGTATGATGTAATGCGTGAGCTATTGATAACCGAAATGTACCATGGAGCTATGCGTAAACTGTTCAGAGTTGAGAGCGTTATATTCACGCTATATGTGCGAGTTTATTTATAACTAGCATCGACATTTTTCTTACCCCATAGACATCGCATTAAGGGAGACTTTTCGACAACACATTAGTCACCCCAAAAACTCAATTTATCGACCGACTACGTCCTTGACCCTCGAGCGCTTTCTGTAACCACGGTTTTATTTTAGAATGTATGTGGCTTCTTTTCAATGTAAATAATGTTGAAAAATACCTAAAGCATTGAAATCAGAAAATTTATTGGACTTTGTTTCAGAAACAAATAATACTCTAATCGTAATTACTGAAATTAAATCGTTGACAGGCCTATGTAGCTCGTTGTCCGTGAAGAAAGCAGTTAGCATCTCTTACTTTCATGGGCAAATAATTATTGCTTTCCTTTTCTTTCATGAAGGCAAACCAAAGCAAGTCAAGATGGCGTTGCCTAGTAACGCGGCGGGTGATTTGCCGTAGACGATTGAAAAGTCGATAGATTATCATGAATGAAATAAAATGTCTTTTTATTATTGGTATTAATAAAATAACAATGAAGTAAGATAATAAAATAAGTTTAAATAAATGTATTTTTCTTGTTTTTTGAGTCTGTCTTACCTTTCACCTTGAATTAGCCGAATAATATCTGTCTAGTGCGCCGACATTATTATTTTTAAACAAATATTGTCACTTTGTTTACATTACATTTCCCATCACTATCCCTCGCCGATGAGATAAACTTTCTGGTTTGCGACCAGAAAGTTTATCGAAATTTTTACTAACTTTTCTTTTGCAGAAATCCAACAAAGAGGTGTCTATTGCGAAAGACGTCGATGACTACTAGTAAAAGCAGAAAAGAGACAGCACTAATATCTAGAATTCATAATCTCATTCAGCAAATCTTTTTTGTGACACTACATGGGGTCAAGACTGTACCTACCTACAATGCAAATATGAATACTATTGTCGTAGAATTACTTTGTTATGGTAATTTAGATGTTTAGAATATTTTAGAACCTACCTGTAAGCCAGGATGTACCATGCACCCAGCCGTCGGACGTATTCGCAAATTCCTTCTCTTCGATATAAATATAGTCGCCAAGTACTAGTTCAAGCTCATCGCTCGCTTTAGGCGCGTAACCTTGAGTCACTTTATGAACCTGACGACAACAAATTCTAATGTTTAGTAATCATTCAAATGTATTACATAAGCTTAAGTAGGTGTTGCTATCTAAATTATTCCTACTAATACTCATACTTTAACTCTACCGTGTTCCTAATAGAAACGATTATGCTACAAAAACCTTATTAAAGAAATTAAAATTATTGCAATTCGGTTTTTTACAGATAGACGTACCTTATTATTTCATATTTAATTCGAATATCATAAGTGAGTAGCAACTTTATATTTTTGTTCTTTTACTTCTTAGGGTCGTTGTTCTTATCCTTACCCCAGTTATTAGGGGGGCATTAGACATTTTTCCGTTTTATAACTACCTAACTAAATTTCTATTTTATTGATTGAGACAATCAAACTTTATTGCTCCAATTGTTTTTCTTAATTGCACCTATCGTCATCATGAATCAGAATGTACATCATTCTCTATATCTCATTTGTTATGGACGGAAAAACTTATGACTTCTTCCGCTGTGGGTATGACAAGAAGGAGTGTTTAAAAACCACCCCGTTACTCCTCCTGCTCCGGCCACAGTCGCACCCGCAACCCCGGCTGACCATCCAAAGTTTGAGATGGTGGACGAGGTGGACCACCACCTCAAACTCAAACATCCTCGACTCGAAGTTAGTTCGATTTTCTAATTTTTTTAGTCAAATAGACTATCCGCAATTTAACAAGAGGTGGTTAATAAGGAGGCTGTATAAAACAGTTGTAACATTCACCTGGTGGTTAGCAAATCTTGGGTCCCTGGAGTACAGCCTCAGTTCCCAGCTGGAGTGGTCTGAAGGTTGCATGTCATCTACCAAGGCCTTCAGAGCATCATACGAGGCGACATCGAAGTGGTAAGCCAACGTTATATGCAAAGACTTTACATGCGCCTCCAAATTTATCGCTGTTAAGACAAAATTGTGCGTTATTAAAATATGACAAATATTTTCCAATTTCCAAACAAATTCATTAGTACCTAAGTAATTATTCTTTAAAAATAAGTATTTTTCGGTCGTTTGTAGAGAATTTTAAGCTGCTTATTATGTTTTAGATCTTTAGAAAGATTTTTTCTCGTCGCACATTTCATTTGTTTATTTATTTTTATTTCTAACAAAGGTGTTAACCCGCAGTGGTATGTCAGGAACCCTTAGTAAGTACAGATTAACCTAGTCAGCAGATTACGTTTAATGCGTGACTTTGCGCCCTTGCACAGCTCCATTGCAAGAGTTTTACGCAAAACTATTAGAAATTCATTACTTTTTCATGAAGAACAAATTCTAAGCGTATGAATGATATCGTTACTAAAATTAAAAAATATGTTAGACAGTTCTATTTTGATAAGAACTGTAGATGTAACATTTTGGATAATATAAGAATACTGTACAAAATATACGCGAAAATTTTGTTCCTTTTGTTCTCGACATGACGAAACTAACACCAATTAGTTAATTAATACCGACTCCTTTTCAACTAAATCTACAAACATGCTTTCAAAATAAATAATTTAAAAAGTTGAAGTTGATAGTTGCATAAGATGTGAATCATATATTAAGTACCAATATTTACCTGAAAATGCGCGTTGGACATGCTCAAGGAGTCTGCCGCTGCATTAGCCTATAAAATTGCTGATAAACAAAATAAAATAGAGCAATAAAATAATACTGGACTAAATAAGCTAAAGCTATAAGGATAAGATTGAGTGAAATGAAAATTCTGCAAAAATAAATTCTTTGAAAATTTGTAGTACCTTTGCAACAAAAACTAATGTTAACTTATAGTTGTTAACTTCTTTACACACTTAAAGCTTCAAGAGCAAATAAATAAACTACATTTTTGGAAAGCAAGTCCTTATGGACACTCTTACATTTGATAGGCTTCTCTTGAGGCATGGTACACCATGGGAAACATGTTCCCAATGCATCCAGATGCTCATATGTATCCACCATAACACCCACTAAAAACAATTTTAGGCAGAATTTTACACTACACAAGTACAGGAGTTATACAGGTGATTATTAGATTCCTACATCGTTATTTCCAGCCCTTACCTCATGAAATGGAAAGGATACTAAAGGGAAAGCCATTTAGCTATGAATTGCATTACATATTTCAATCTAACTCAATACCATTTACAGTTTTATCAAAGCACTTGAATATCACAAACATGAAGACATAAATATACAGGAATAATTATAATAATAAATAATGAGATTTAATCTAAATGTTAATCAGTTAATGTTGATAAATACTATTTGCCGAAACCTTTTACTACTTTTTGCTTGTTTATGATGTTATGAAATATTTGTAGAGTTGTTTAATAGATAAGTATTTATAAGAGTTATGTTGGTATTACTTACGCACTGAAGAGACCTGTTTAACATACTGTACAGCTATTCTTTTCAAGTAGTCTGCATGTTCTTCGGAGACAAATAGTGCCATGAAGTTATGAGACACATAGGGCTCCAATTTCAAAGGACAGTTTGGAGGATCCCCTACTTTCTCTACCACATGTTTTACTGCCTTTCCTAGTTGCAGGGAAGTTTCATCTGGAGCCTAGAGCAATATGATATTTCATTATTTATTACTTTCTTTTAGTTCATTTTTCTCAGTTATGATCCCCTCACTAATGGTTGTGCATAATGAAATATTACCAAAAAAAAAAATATAAATGACAATGATTGGGACACCAGAAAAGCTATATATACCGAGAGGGTAAAAGGGGTGTAGGGAGTCCTTAATGTTCATAAGCAGATTGGTTTTTAATTTGTGGTGCTCCCTGTTGACTCAAAAGCAACATTTGAGTACATGTTAATTTTTCTCTACTACTCTTTTATATGAGGAAAGAAAATCATCTTATTTATTCATTTTAGAAAAAAATATGGAAACATTATTAAATAAGTACCACCAAAATCTGTCCTTTTAGGGGAAAGAAATATTATATTCATGTGGCAGAAGTTAAAATAAAGAATAAGTACTTATAAAAGTCCCAAACTGGAACAAAAGGATTGTTTAATTACTTTTACTTACCTTAAAGAATGAAACAAGAGTAATATGAGGTGGAAAATTGTGTGCCCCATTCCAACCGGAAATTTCTTTAGATTTGTCCCAGAATTCCAGCAACTGGCTAAGTAGTGGTCCCGTGGGACTGGCATAAAATATATATTCCCTTGGCTCATCAGAATCAATATAAGCATCATTCACATGGGTCAGAAGCCAGTCAGATGCTAATTGGACACTACGATTTCCTGTCGCAGACAACGCTTTCAATCTGCAAAATATTTTTTGCAATTTTGTTACAGGTATGTATAAGAAAATATTAAAAATTAGCCGATACCAGCTGTTCCCCTAATCTGCTAAGCAACAGACATAATTTATTTGAAATGATTTATTATAATTAATCATGCGAACTCCTATTTCTTGAATAATGATAGAAAATTAAATTAAAATTATTTTTTTCTTACGCCCGGTGCCTCGGAAATCCCATTTGCAAAAGAATTTGAAGGGGTGACGCATCTTGTTTCGCTTTACTCGAGGAAGACACTTTACGTGGAGGAAGATTTGCCATTTTAAATATTTGACTCAGTGAATTACACCAAACTCGCCGCATAAAAACAATACATGAAAAGTGAAATCGCCATCAAACAAACATTAGCAAAAATAGTGTCAAGTGTCAAGTTTTTGCTGTCACATGACTGTCAAATAACAATACAATTGATTTGACGTCCTCATTGATGAGGGTTCGTTTCTTTCTACTTAACTTTTGTTAAATATTATTAACTTTAGAACACATAACGCCTCAAATTCTGTATAAAATGGATAGAAAAAAATACTACAAAAGAATGCAAAAATTGCATTATCGTTCTATAAGACTATTATTTCTTAGGGGAAGATAACGAAACATCATTAGATGTATAACGAAACGTCAACGTCAAAGTCAAACAGCGTGGTCCTGTGTGGTCTCTCACTTATACAAGAATATTATAAAGTACACTGGATGTTGCACCAAGAAAAAAGAACTGAGGACTAATAAAATGACCTTGAAACACGTCATTTATGTTTTGCATCTCTTTCATCAGGGTGACAACTATTTTTACTAGCTTTAGGATATTTTGTACATATTTATGATTGTTTAAATTCAACATTTCTATTTTAGTGTGGTTTTCGATCGTATTAGTTTTGGTTTAGTAATCTATACATACATATAATTGTAAATCTGTAGAGAAGTCAATTCTGTACATTAAATATATTTTCAAAATAACTATCAGGGGTTGGTAATCGATAACTACAATGGCTAAAATGTTTGTCTGTCTGTCGTATGTATTCCTTATCCCATTCGTTGCTACCAACGCACCATTTGCGTTGATGGAGAAAACTACGTCATGCCACCAACATACCGTATGCGTTGAGGGTACCTTAGGATGTTTATTGGCATTACATAAAAATTATAAAAAATATTTGTCAACATTTCATGGCCAGAAACGTTTTTTAAATGTAGAAACTGTTGGTTTTTGCTTTGAACTATGTTCTTGTGCTGATAAGGAAACAACGGTTGGTGCCTCGAAGATCGATTTTGATTTTGGAATAACAGATGTTTTAATGAGTTTTTACCGCATGTTTGTGAATTGTCCAACGCCTGCGCTGCGCCGGCCCCGTGCCTTCGCTTTACGTCGCTTGTGTATGTTTTAGGTCTAAGGCGAGCACAAAGCGTGCGCGGATGCTGTGCGTGTGCAGCGCATGTTATCTTAATACACCCTTAAGAGTACTTACGTATACACACAACTGTTAACACTTAACAGTAATACTGCTATATCTAGATATCATTTCTTTAGATATTAAACTTGATACAAATGAAAAGATATTAAAATTGTCAGGTAAGCAACACAAATTAAAAAGATATACTACGTATGTAAACAATAAGAATTATAATGATAGGTATTCTTTCAAAAACACCCCTTGAAAACAAGTCAAGCTGATAAGTTCCCATTTAAGCTTAAAAATTACTTGCAGCTAAAAGCCAATACCTATTTGATTTTATAAGTCCTTACCAGTCCACGATATCAACCATCATCATCTTCCTGCCCTTGTCCCGTTTTATTTGGGGTCGGCGCAATGCGTTTTTTTCTTCCATTCTGTCCTGTCACTCGTCACGCTATCGCTAACTCCTCTGTCTTCCATATCACTTCTCACACGATATCAACCATTCAATAAATTTCCTTAAACAGTTTCAAGTCCTCGTTTTAAAGTCTAGTATCAAGTCCTTTTTATTTAAATAGGTAATAACAAATGTCTATACATATTGACAGAGGGCGAATGTAAGATCATGTGTGTTGACGATAGGATCCCGATCTCGTTTTTCAGCCACCATAGGCGCGGGCTAGCGGATGGTGAATAGTTGGTAGGTTGCCGTCAGACCGTACCGGGGATATTTAAAAAAAGTCAGTACAGTGCAAAATCATTTTTATTAATAAAAATCACAAGTTTATATCACACGTGTGAAAATAAAACAGTTTTATGCAATTTTTGCCTTTTAGTGCGAATCTCACCCAAAAGCCTTTGAGTATAAGTTTTCAGATAAGAATGAATTCTTATTTTAAAAAACTATTCGAAATATATTTTATTATTTCAGTTTCGAAACATATTTTATTATTTTTAAGTGTGGGAGAGCCATGCTTCGGCACGAATGGGTCGGCTCGACCGGAGTGATACCACGGCCTCGCAGAAAACCAGCGTGAAACAACCACACCGTTGTGTTTCGCCGTGTGAGTGAGGTTACCGGAGGCCCAATCCTTCCCCTCGCTCAATCCCTCCTCAATCCCTAAATCTTCAAATCCCAAATCCCTAAAAGGTCGGCAACGCACTCGTAACTCCTCCGGTGCGGTTGTCCATGGGCTGCGCTGATTGCTTACCATCAGGTAATCCGTCTGCTCGTTTGCCGACCGATTACATAAAAAAAATAAAAAGTTTCGTGTAAATCCATACAAGTATCAGTGATGGGATGTTTAGGCACAAATAATTCCTGCAACAATGGATAACATTTTTCCAGGACCGCTAACACTAATTTTGATTGCAAATTATTAGTTTTGCTGTGAAGCAGTATACCTTTGGATACCGAGTGCTTAAACAAACTATCTGAGTAGCGGACTACCTTGAACGCTGCATCAGATGCGAAACATAATTTACCCCTATTTACAAAGGTCGTAAACGCAGAATGTCTATTAATATTAACAAATAATCATGATCATTTTTTTTTCATTTTCGGTAGTTAATAATTGATGACAAAAGTCACGAATTTTTTTTTGTAAAATTTTATGAACTATGTATGAGTTCATAAAATTTTACAAAAAAAACGAACAATGATTACTAACGACTTCAAATCTTTTATTTTTTGTTCATTTCGCGCAACTTTTTGTTGTAATTTTTTTTCTTTTTTTCCAAACACTTTTCCCGCAGTGAATTTAATTTTACATTGAACATTAAAATCTTTTAAGCGGCGTCGTTTCGCTGGCGGTTCATTTTCATTAACTACCTGTGGAACAAAGATTATAATCAGTAACAACTAAGATGATCAAAAGGTCTCAATGTCTATCATGAGCTTACTACATCGTGAAAAAACCAAAAAACACCTAACCTGGATGTTAAAGGTTTGGTTTGACTTCTATGCCATAAGTACAAGCTAATACTACACAATAAATTAAATACTTACAATATTTTCAGTGTGTGTGTTGTGCGTTGGTATTGTTTCATTTGATGAAGCCGAGCACTTGAATGGCGTTGTACTTTCCTGTAATTTGAAATATTATTGTTAACATGATTGCTAGGTATGTAAGCAGCAAATTTTGAAAAGGATAAAAAGATACCTTAATACTAGACAATAAGTTAAATACTTACAATATTTTCATTTTGTATGATGTGTATGTCCTTTTCGCAATAGCTGTGTTCTTTTCCTGACATTGTGGAACAAGTATCAGTTTCTGTCGGTATCATTGCATTAGGTGAAACCAAGCATTTGAATGGCGTTTTACATGCCTGTAATTTGAAATATTATTCTCAACATGGTTGTTGGATGGGTAAGCAGCACATTGTGAAATGTAAAAAATGCTTACCATAACGTTATTACCACAGGAGCATAATTGTACAGAATCAACCAGAACAGCACTATTTAAAAGCCTTTTTGGTCTTAATGGATCATAATTCTCCGGCTTAAAGTGTAAGCTACAAATCTTTGCTGATTCATAAAACTTCCCTTTTAATAGCAGACAACCATTTCTGCCTTTTTTCCGAGTCCTTGGGAAAACTGAAACATAAAATTAATTGTATATTAACCGAGTTGACTGATTTAATTTACTGTAATTAGACCAAAATAGCAGGACAGCTCTAAACTTAGTTTTGACACTCTTTTAATTATTAAAATTTGAAGACCTTTCTGTTTTACCCTCAGATATAATACGTTAGTCTCATTATAAGAGCAACGAGGCCTACATAAAATTCAACCATTCCACAAATCAAAAAGTATCTACCTAACTTAAAAAATATGGTCACTCTTTAGCTCTTTGTTTACAAACACATAATTTTGACGTCTAAGACTAAACGTACCTGTTTTTTAATAATTAAATGCGATTTACGCATATAAATTTCTAAACGATGACAAAGATTACTAGAAAAATATTTGTGACACCGTTTCGAACGTAAATATTTACAGATTTTTTAAATATTGGCATAAAATACGTAACGATAATGTATAACTTAAAATATGGTATTTCTGGACTTACCTGTGAAAGATGACATTTGATGTTGGGTTCCATACACTTGTACAATCTTTGACTACGCAATACATAATAAGGCACTTTAAATTAATTCACAAATCCTCGAAATACTTTAGTCAAACACTTCGAGTAGTCGAAAAGTAATTGACAGAGCAAGGCTCGGATACCGGTTAAATTTTCTAACCGTTATTATGTACTTGACGCAAAACCTTTACATTTTGGTTTCGTTCTTATATACCGGTTTTTTTAAACCGTTATTTGGAAGAGCATTAATATAAAGGTTTTTTCGAATTAAACGGTTAAGAGCAATAAAAACCGGTTAATACGGACGCACTGTAAAGAAATGCCGCGTACTGTTTAGATTTTATTCAATAGTAAGAGTTTTTTGTTTCGGATCGGACGTTTGTGTCATTGCATCAATAAGCTCCGCAGCAAAAACATTAAAAAATGAGTAAGTATCTAATTTTTTTTTCGTGAAGTTAAGCTGATAATGACCAAACTAATCGGTAAACAAAATATTTCGAATGAAAAGAAATATCGCTAGTACCTACGTCTTCATACCTCGCCGCTATGCGCGGCAGCGCGGTATTCGTACAAGTTGCAACGCGTTTAGCGACGTCGTACGTCTATAAACCGGTTTATTTAGATTAAAATAAAGTTCTTAAAACGTTTACGTTCTTAAGAAAAGTTCGGAGATAAACCGAAATAAACCGGTATTAACCGGTATTTTTTAAACCGGTTCCGAGCCTTGTGACAGAGTAGCCATTTTGGATAATACTACCCCAACAGTGTTACAAGTTTTGAACTCCACGTTAAAAGTTTAAAAGTGGGTAAACTTAAAAATAATTTTAATAAAAAAACAACTTTAAAATAGCCTGAATTAACTATGAATAACTTTTAAATTGTTTAAATTTTTAAGGCTGATATTTGGATTTCGAAATAAACATAAAATATGTGTGCCTCTCTTTTGGTAATATATTTATGATCAGTTACCAAGGTAAAAAGTCATTTTATTATGGCAACATTTTATTCAAGTGTGAGCGAGATAAAAAACATACGAAAGGTGAATAAACTCGGATTCAATAATTTCTTCTAGGGGCAACATCCAGTGTTCTATATAATATTCTTGCACTTATAGTACATAAGTACGCATCGCCATCGTAGAAAGGTTTACATACTCTATGCGCAGTGTTCCCAACTTAGGGGTTTTCCCCCCAGATTTAGGGGGTAAATAAGTGAGATGGGATTTTTTTAGGGGTCTGAAATTTTTAGGGTTATTTTCAGGGAGTTTTTATTTCTTTATTATTTTTGAATTTATAATATTAATATTTATTTCTTTCTATGTGAAAAATGACATTGAATCTGAGTGGCACCAATTGAGTAATAAAAAATATGGAGCACTACCTCTTCTTCAGCTGATTTTTACTTTGAGGTTTATAATGATTGTGACGCAGCTGGCTATAAACGTTTTTAAAATATTTCAAAATTCGGATTAGCATTTGTCACTGTTCCAATTTCAAACGCCAGTGCATTCTCTATCTATAATAAGTATCGTTCAAAATATGTTACGGAATCATCGATCACTAATAAAGAACATTAGTGATCGAAGTACGGAATAGACAATCTATTAAAATGTTGGAAAGCATCCTGATGATGATACATTAAATCGAAATGATGAATCTTGTGTAACTTTTAATTCATCCAATAAAATGTTAAACTTAATTAATGTTAACATGTATAATTTTAAAAAATCTGAATCTTCAGATGAAGATTAAATTTTAATGTGTTAAATTACTTTCAATAAAAACATTTCACAACATACCTATTACAATATACTATTATTTCTAAATCGTTATGAATTTATATTTGTGTATTTTTTATTTTTAGGGGGAAAACATAAGAATTAGGGCGATTTTAGGGGATTTTGTCACCAATTTTAGGGATAAATATTTTTGAGAGTTGGTAACACTGTCTATGCGCATCGCGTTGGTGTTTTTGTGAGTGAGTTCGCTAAAAAATATTGCAAACTTTGTTTATTTTGGGAAAACAAGGATTTCATCATGTATCTCCGATATTATTTAAACGAGAAGGGTGAAAGGCAGTACACACTATCGGTAATTTGCATCATTACAATATCTGTATAACCTATTAACTCACGTGTTTGTTTACAAAACATCACATTGTAAATTGTACTATATTTTATTTACAATTCAATTTAATTTCAAAGCAATTCGCTAACATTTTGAGCAGTTCTCTCTAGGATTTACCAGACTTTACCTTATGCGTGGTATTTTTTTTATTTTACATCTTTTTATTTCAGACGATTGATCCTTATGGCAAACCGACGATATCAGCTCACCCAGGTAAATATAATCCATTAAAATAGATGTCCTAAGTTGTAGCTATTGTAAAAATTACCTATAAAGTACTTGTTGGGTACCTATCCTATTTAAAAGGCATAAGTCATCAAAGTCTTCATAAAGTAATATATTGTAGTTATGAAAAATAGTAAGCAAAACTTATACATAATGCAAATTTAACTTGTGACAAATGCAGAGTCTAAGTAAAAATCTATATATTTAGCTAGTTTTAGTAACATGGAGATAAGACTTCTCAAAGGTTTACATACATAAGCTTTGCACTGTCCACTAGGGTGGGTACCTTAAAGTCATTTGATTTAGTCTGTCCTGTAAGTTAACTTCCTAAATAATGAGGTTTGTACAGAAACAATTTTTTGAACCAGGCACCAGCTATGGAGTATATATAATGTATACAAATAAAAATCTGTCTTCTTATTTATTTAGCAGACTAGATGTTGTTTTTTGCGTAGTTTATTTTCATTGTTTGCCTAAAGGAGCCTACTGCTAAGCGAAGGTTCTTCTCACACAGAAAAGGCCACTAAACACCACAATTGCACATGGCCGAGATAGCAATTGAAACTTTTAATTTGAATTTCATAATGAATCCATGTTTATTTATTATTCTTATTAAACATAGTGTTGTGAACAAATTAAGATATAACATAACAGCCTTTTTAGGAGATTGATAATCAGTGGCCTTTCAAATAACTATATGTGTGATTTTTTTGCAGCCCGCTTTTCTCCCGAAGACAAGTACTCCAGGCAGAGAATAATCATAAAGAAGAGATTTGGCCTCCTTTTAACACAGCAACCCGAACCTGTACTATAAGCTCCTTAATGTTTAAATAGAATAAGTTTTACTTTAATTATAAATTTTAATCAATTTTAATTTTTTTACTTCATTCCTTTTTGACTTATTTTAATTTACTAATAGGTCATCCTAACTTCAATATTTTCTTTGCGTTTTTGTGTGAAGTTATATTTAAGAGTTGCAATCTCAAAATAGTATATTATACCATAATTACCTAAAATATTAAGTATTAATTTAGATTCTCTGCAGTAAATTAAAAAGTTGATAAAAACTACAACAATAAAATACATACTAAAAAAATATTTTAATAAGTTAAGGCATTTCTTCTTAGTCATTACACTTTTGGCAGAGTGGCTGTGGCTATCGATGGATGGTTAGCGCCATACCGTCATTCTTCTTTTCTAGAGCAGCACATTGAGCGATGTCTCTCCACTTTTGTCGACTTTGAGCGTTGCGAGTACACTGTTCTGCTGTCGACTTCGTAGTTTTCTTAATCAGGTCGATCCAGCGAGTCGGGAGACCGCCCTCGTGGTCTCATGCCTTCTGTGTGGCCTTAAACCATAAGCCGGTCCATATAGTCCACACTTCTAGATATATGCTCAAAGAACTTCAGTATTCGCAACTGCACAATCGACGATCTCGTATGTGAAGTTCCTTGAGGATCGAAATGTTGGTGCGGAACGCCGTCCAAGGTCCGCAAAAAACGCCGACAACACCACATCTCCAGAACATCGATACTAAGGCGATCCTGTAGTCTCCAGTGACCAGGTCTCGGCTCCATGTAGAAATATTGGAAATACAATAAGGACTTCTTTAGGCGAACCTTTGTAGTTTTGGTTATTCTCCTGTCTTTCCATACCTTTCCGAGCCTTTCAACTGCCGATCTCTCGCTCTCTCGAGACAGTGATGGCGCAACGACGCTTGATCTCGTTTTTGCATCCTCCATAGTTTGAGATAATAGATCCGAGGTAAATATAGCGTTGGACTACTTCGCAGTTGGCTACCTGTTGTTCTCCTTGAGTAGCGAGTTCAGCTCGACCATAACCTTCGTCTTATCTCTATTCTTTAGACTAAGGCCGAATTAGAGACAAGTGGTTTCTAGACGAGTCAACAAATTCCCTAAATCTTATTTAGAATTTGCAAGAAGCGTGTTATCAGCAGCGTATCGAAGGTTATTTATCATGCGACCACCAACTGAAACAGCCATCCAAAACAATTCGCATGATGTAGGTATTTGATATATGTGTTAAACAGAAGATTCGAAAGAATACATCCCTGACGAATACCGGGTTCCGTCTTGAAAGCATCAGAGAGCACTTCATCAACCCGTACTGTAGCTGAACCACCTTCATAAAGTCGCCTTCTCTAATAGGACTTTCCAGAGACATTCCCATACGACAGTGTCGAATAAGAGCCGTGATTTAAACTCTCGGGCTTTTTCAATAATTTAGCGCAGTATGAGAATCCGTTCGCGTGTGCCTCTCCCCTTCACGAATCCAGTTTGTTCAGGTGCAATTTGTAGCCTTGTGTTGATGATGTGAAGTATACTTTACTTGCATGCGATATAAGTAAAGGCATTATGGTGGGCCAAAGAAAACTGTGTAGACGCCCTTACAGAGCTTTAATCTAAATGAACTGGGAATGGGACTCCTCATGCGCTATTCCAACTGGGCCGAATGTTACAAGCTTTTAGTTTTTATAAAATACAGTGTTGTTGTGCCCTGCACCGTGGAATAAAAATGACAGCGGCACGGCACCCCTTATGAGAACGGACACGCTATTATAGCAGCAGTAAGACTGCTCTTTGAGGAATTACTTGAGAGATGCCATAGCGTTCTCACCTTCCGCCTGACGCTAGTGATTACCGGGCACGACAGCTTGGGTAGGTTCCTAAACGCCCGATTGTCGTCATTGTGAGTGTAAGGGTTTACTGGGTATGTACACAGGAATAAAACAGCGGATTGAATTGTAATGCACCTAACTGCCCGGCGGCTCCACAGTGACAGAGCGGCCAGCGACTCCCTAGCCGCACTCCCCACCACTCAGCTCCCCCACCAGTTAGCGTGCCACGTTTATTATATGTAATACACTACATATCTACCTTTTACAAAATTGAAAAATTGAAAATATTATTGTAAGATGTTCATCAGAATCACAATACTAACAGTTAACAATAACAAAGTACAAAATCAGCTAAAAATCAGTTATTCTCTTTCACTTAATTCTTCATCTTCATTATTATGGTTCTCTAAATATCTATCAGGGCATATTTCCCATTTGCCTTCGACTTTCTTCAGGTGTACTATATTCCTACGCAGTCGTTTCCCATTTTCGTCATTTACTACTTCAACGTCATTGCCTTTTTTATTGAGTACAGTATGTGGCGCATTATTAAATGTAGTAGTTAACTTATTCTCCTTCACGGTATTTTTTACATATACTTTTTCTCCGACTTCAATGTTTGATTCCGTTGCTTGTCTTTTTCTGTCTGCATATTCCTTGCCCTTTGTTTTCATCTCCACATCTCTGTCCTTTGTTTCGAGATCTACTTCTGCGAATTCAATATCTAACACAGAAGGTAGCTTGTCTCTGAATTTGCGCCTGAAAAAAAGTTCAGCAGGAGATTTACCGGTCACAGAATGTGGTGTGCTATTGTACATGGTCATATATTTAAGCAAATCTTCTTGCCAATTGGACTTTTGGCTTTGACTTATTCGTAACCGTTTCAATATATCCCTGTTTTGTCTTTCAACTTCCCCGTTTTGCTGTGGCCAATAAGGAATGCTATGGAACAACTGAATACCGAATTCTTTGCAAAAATCATCGAATTCTGTACTAATAAACTGTCGGCCGTTATCAGCAGTAATACTCACGGGTGTGCCTAATCGAGAAAATATCTCTTTTAGTATATTTATTGTGTGCGTTGAGTCAATATTTTTTGTAATCTTTACCTCCTTATATCTACTGTAATAGTCTATGACGACTAAAAGGTAATGTCCGGTCGGTAAGGGTCCGAGATAATCTATGGCTATATCAATCCAGGGTTGTACTGGAAGCTCGCGTCTGCGCATGGGATTCGGGGGATTGGGAGCGGAAACTAGAGTACAACCCTTACAAGATCTGACATAATGTTCTGCATCTCTATCGATTTTGGGCCACCAAACTTTAGATCGTAGTCGTGTTTTCATGGCTACGATGCCCGGATGACCTTCGTGAGCTGCATTTAGAACTTTCGACCTCAAAATAGACGGGATAACGATTTTATTCCCTCGCAAAAGTAAATTATCTTGAAAGCATAACTCATGTTCGAAGATCTTGTAAGTGCTGACGCTTTGTTCCCAGTTATTATTATAGATTCCAATTCTAACTAATTTAAGTTCTGGATCCGCTTCACATGCTTGCGTTAGCTCACGCAAGGTGATTGCGGTAGGACGAGATTCATCAACAACTAGATTTAAATAGTTATCATCATCGAAAGGTTCTGGAGACTGACTATTATCGACACACAATCGCGACAATGAATCCGCAATATTTTTCTTGCCTGGACTATAGACAATTTTAAAATTGTACGACTGTAGGCGGAGAACCCAACGTTCGATTCTCGCACATGGTTTAGAATCTGGCCCGAATATTACCTCCAAAGGCTTGTGATCACTAATGAGTTCGAAACTATCCTTGCCAAACAAATACATGTCAAAATGTTCTACTGCCCAAACTAGAGCAAGAGCTTCTTTCTCAGTTTGACAATAACGCTTTTCGCGGTCTGAGAGGCTTTTGTTACCGAATGCAATTATTCGCGGCCCATTTTTACCATGCTGAACGAGTACAGCGCCTAACCCAACTGGACTAGCATCAGCGTATACTTGGGTGCGGTCTAGTGGATCATAGTATCCTAAGGTTTTAATTTGTGTCATGGCCCGTTTTAACCCTTCAAATGCGCGTGACTGTTTATCACCCCAATGAGAAGTAATATAAGTACCCTTGTTCAGTTTTAATCTTAAAAGTTCGCGTAAAGGTTCGGTCCATGTTGCTAAATTAGGGATCCATTTTCCTACATAATTTACCAGCCCTAAAAAGCTTTGTACCTCTTCAATGACACTTGGTATTCGAAACGAGTCAATTGTTTTAATATATTTATCTAAAGGCTTTACTCCCTCACAAGACAGTTGATGCCCGAGGAATTCTATTTGTTTAACCCCATAAACACATTTTTCATCATTTAAAAGGACATGGTTGTCTTTTAAAACCTGTAAAACTTGTTTTAGCCTCGCCCCATGCTCAGCCACATTGCTACCGTAGACGACAATGTCATCAATAAAGTTAACCACCCCAGTACAAGGCAGAAGCACTCTTTCTAAGTTCTTCTGAAAAAATTCAGGAGCACAGGAAATACCGAACATTAGCCGCTTGTATCTAAACAGACCCTGGCTACAAATGAAAGTTGTGATGTATCTACAATCTTCATTCAACTCTAATTGATGAAATGAATTTTTTAGATCCAGTTTAGAAAATATTTTGGCGTTTCTGAACTTTGGTATTAGCTGTTCCATAGTAGGCAAAGGGTGTTTTTCTCTAATAATGGCTTGATTTGCTCGCCTCATGTCTACACAGATTCGAACGTCTCCATTTCCTTTTAGAACGGGTACCAGGGGAGAGATCCAATCAGAAGGGCCATTTACGGGTTCTATGATATCTAAATCAACTAGCTCTTGAATTTTTTTATTAATTTTAGCCTCCAAGGGTATTGGAACTCTTCGACAAGGTTGAGAGACCGGTTTGACAGACATATCTATAGGGATATGGATTTGAACATCTTTAAATTTAGGAAACCTACCATCGACTGCATTAACTCCTATTCCTAGTTTCAAAACTCCAAGTTTAGTAGCAGTATCTTTCCCAAGCAAATTCCTTGTGCCGTCCTTTACAACATAAAAAGTCGCTTTGACGCCAGGCAATCCGTTATTAACCATAATGGTAGAATCAAATGCGCCGAGAACTGTTAGAGGGTTTTGACTTCCATAGGCCTTAAATGTCTTGTTCGGGTTTTTTATCTGATTTTCAACTACAATTTTTTTGTTTTTAAGAGTTTGCCAAGTTACGTCACTAACTATATTATATTTACTCCCAGAGTCAATTAACATGTCAGTTACGACATTCCCAAGAACACATTTAATAGTTTCGTTACCTTCAATTTGGAAAATATAATCGACTTCATCAGATTTACTTTTTAATTTCTTATCAGGATGGATAGACTGGTTTGACTTGGATGTATCATCATTTAAATTTCGTTTCTTTGCCCTAGTCCTGCAAAGTTTTCGGAAATGCCCAATAAACCCGCACTTTAGACATTTTTTATTACGGGCTGGGCAAAACTTACTATCACTTGAATGAGTGCCACTACAACGAGAGCAAGAATTAGAACTCGAACTCTTCTTACTCGTACGTGTCTCTACTCTATTTACTGACAGGTCTTTACTAGGTCCTGGCAAACCAAAGTTATTGAGTTGACGGTTTACTGTTTCTAAAGCGTTGGCCTCGACTATAATTTTGTCCAGTGTAACGTCATCACCGAGAGTCAGGATTGTTTTTCTTAATTTGGCTGATTCGCATTTTTCAGTGATTTGATCGATCATATGTTCGTCGGGGGCAGTAAATTTGCATTTCGAACTTTGGTGCCGAAGCCTAACAAGAAACTTATCAAACTTCTCTCCACTTTCTTGTTTAATAAGTCTAAACAAATGACGCTCATATACCCGACTTTGTTTGGGTGCAAAATACTCATTTAGTTTGTTGATGGCAACTGTAAAAATGTCGTTGTCATCATCGACAGAAGTTTCTAAATGTGCGCCAGGAATATTATAGTAAACTTCCTGCAGGGTTAAACCACCCATGTGTAAAAGCACTGCTCTTTTTGCTTCTGGTGTGGTAACATTAGTAGCAATCAGGTACAACTCAAGCGCACGCTTCCACTTTTCCCACCGTAATCCCACCGAAGCCGGGTCCCCATCACAGTCCAAGGACTCTAGTGGCGGTAGGTGCGACATTTTTTTTTTTTTTTTGGACTACCTGCAACATAGGATTAATATCCTTTTATAGGTACCGTTCCGATTTCCATCGAACTACCTCTAGATCTCCAAGAATCGGCATTTGTCGACATAATTATACATGTTGGTTTTACCAATAATATAATAGATCTTTTAGGTACCGTTTGGTTGCCCAAACTACCTCTGATAACCACATTTATGTTGACAGAACAGAAATCAATAAAAATAAAACACTACAACAGGCGTATACTATATAACAGTAAATAAGCTAAAAGTTCTCAATAAGTTTGTCTACTGAATAAGAATTTGTAATATTTCTGATATTGCGTATTGTAACAATAGCTACTACGAGTAACACTGACATTCAAATCATTTTTGTTCCATCAACACTATTATGTGTTGTATATTTTCATGTACATGTACATCAGTTAGTCAATAACGACTATTTAGGTACCAATCGAGTAACAAAATCAGCTTTATCTTGAAACGTTCGTTTTGTAAACCAAAAACAAATTACGGAAATTCATTAAGATCATAATTCTATTGTTCTTTAATTTGTGTCTGTAATGAAGGTAGTCAAAAGGTTAATCAGAATGCTGGTTTCAATAAAATAATATAATAGCATACGTAAGCTAAATAAACCAATCACTTCAATTATTGTAGCATAACCAAAATTTTATTTACGTTATTTTATTTCAATTATGACGTATGTATTTTATGTAACAAGATTCAATAGCGGTATAAAGTTCATATTCATTCTTAGTTATGTAAAACTGCAAGGAATATCTCAATGAATAAAAACTGATTAGTCACTGATTTACCTCTTAATTCGATATTTTTGTATTTTTTGTACATACCTTACTGTTTTGTAATCCTGGCAGGGTCGCCACTTGTAAGGGTTTACTGGGTATGTACACAGGAATAAAACAGCGGATTGAATTGTAATGCACCTAACTGCCCGGCGGCTCCACAGTGACAGAGCGGCCAGCGACTCCCTAGCCGCACTCCCCACCACTCAGCTCCCCCACCAGTTAGCGTGCCACGTTTATTATATGTAATACACTACAGTGAGGACCACCCCGACCACCCAGAGGACACGGTGGCGGTGTGCCCTGCTTGAGCTGAAGAACGCCGCGTCCTCAGGGAAGTGATCGGTGGCGGTGACCTCTCGCGTCCGGCCTTAGTCGAGGCCATGCTGTGTAGCGAGAGAAAGTCGGAAGCCGTCTCCACTTTCTGTGAAGCAGTTATGCTTGAAAAGAATGAGGGTAGCTCGCCGCCCGACCAGAACCAGACCCGAGTGTACGGCGCGTAGCATTCTGCGCGTGCCTCTAAGAGCCAATAGACCACAACAGACGGGGCACTGTGTCACTGCCACCTCGGCCTAAAAAAGGAAAGGGGGGTTTTAGTCAGTAAGAATCTGAAACTCTCACTCGCCTTACCTTGGGTGGGAGAAGTCAACATCATTAGATAATTTTTCCCCGGTTAAAAAAATCCCTTAAGAGAAAATGGCGTCGCAAATTAAGTCTTTGACCAAAATGCATATTACTATACAATCAATCAAATCATAATTATTATTATTTTATCGTTCTGTAAACGACAATGTACTAAATGATATAATATTATTCTCTATCTATGGCTTGGCTAGTTAGTGAGTAAGGTTGGTGGAGATCACAGAACATATATACCCTAAAGAGGGGTGGCAATTGAGACCCTCGCACCACACTGGGTGTAAGAATTCATTGGTAATTTTACAACTGTACTGTACTGTGTACCTTAACATCTTTGTAAAATTATTAAGAATTATGAGAAATTCATACGAAAATACAATAAGTAAATATTGTTGCGCAAACCACGACTTTTCCTGCCTGTTATGTGCCGGGTGTTAATATTCTACCCATTTTTCATTTGCAGAAAAGCAATGGAGTTAACTATATTAAGAGGCGAACTTTAGGTACCTGTACCATTTTAAAATGTATTTTATAGAAAACCATGAGCCGTGGAAGCAGAGTGACAGTGCTGAGTGCATACAGATTAGCAAAGTACTATTCGCTTATGTCCAACGCTTAGGATCGTGTTGTGTTTCGCCGTGTTAGTGAGTTTACCGGAGGCCCAAATACGGGGGGTATTTCCCCTCATCCCTTCCCAATCCTTAAATAACTTATTCCTGGCAACGCACTCGTAACTCTTTTGGTGTTGCGGGTGTCCATTGCCGGCGCTGATTGCTTACCATCAGGTAATCCGTCTGCTCGTTTGCCGATCTATACCTACCATAAAAAAATCTCTACGGCCCAAGAACACTACTCTATTTTTGAGTGGACACTACGAAACAAATGTCAACTGTCAGTTGTCAATGTCGCAACTCACAAAAAAATTTGTTGATAGTTAAATAGTTTTGAAAGTGGCGTTTCCCGAGTTTCTCGACTGTTTATTTAATTCAATTCGGTGCATAATTAAAGTAGTATTTGAAGATTGTTACTTTATTGTAAAGAAGTAAATGAAATTTAAGATGTCTAATAAAAAAGAAGACTTAAAAATATATTGGAATAAGATAAATTATGCTTTTCCAATACTCAATGACACTATTTTCACCGACTGCAGTATCGCCGAGTATGAAGAGATACAACAAATAATTGTCGGCCTAGGGATCCAAATTAAAATACGAGACCTGGTATTCGTCCATATTGAAAAGTATCTGCGGCAGCATGTAGCGCCTTCGTTCTGGTCGAAGTTTGTTAAAACGGAAGAGGATGTAAAGGGCTTTCAGCTATTTAAGTCTGCTGTGAATGACTTATACGATTCCGTTTCCCAATTCTCTGGGATATTAGAAAGACTGACCATACTAAACAATAGCTGCAATGATAGCAAGCCAATTTATGGCGAAAAAGATGTTATTTCAGGATTTAAACAACTTGTAAGAGCAACTCTACTGGCTCAACTGCCATTAGACTTTCAAGTAATCATCAATAATTTTTACAAAGTGTCCTTCAATGTGTTTGATTATGAGTATGAGAACAATGACATGGGTGAGGATGTTATGTGCAATGGATGTTTAAATGAATGTTCGGACTGTAATTGTATGTATATAGTTAAAGTGTTCCATGATACTAACAGGAAACTGATGGAGTTACAATTGTTAGAGCGACTGACTGGTCAAGTATTGACAAATTTCATACAAATGAGAATAGAATCTCACATTCAGAAACTCTGTACAGGCACATTTGATGTGTCACACATAGAATTCCTGGAGAACTGGCTTAATACTAATGTCATGTCTTGGTTAACTAGGATATACTGTTCAGGCTCTTCCAAACCTTCGCCTGATGACTCAAACACTCTGAATGCTATATCTAAGTTTAAGCAGAAACTAAGTTACTTCTTATACCACAGCTACACTAAACTAAGGATAGACCAACTGTTTAATATCATAATAGAATACCCAGACTCCCAACCAGCTGTGGATGATATTAAAATCTGTCTGGAAAAGACTGACCTGAGATCTACTTTATGCAAGAGCTTGCAAAGTGCCCTGGAAACAAGACTATTGCATCCAGGTGTGAACACACCTGATATCCTGACTGCTTATGTGACCACCATCAGGGCTTTGAGACATCTTGATCCATCTGGAGTGATTCTTGAAACAGTCACAAAACCTGTTAGAAACTATTTACGGAATAGAGATGACACAGTCCGTAGTGTTGTAAGCAGTTTGACAGAAGAAGGTGCAGGTAGTGAACTAGCTGAAGAGCTGGTCAAGTTTGCAGCAGAAGCTGATGGTGATAGTGATAAAGATGAAGCTTGGGATGAATGGAACCCTGACCCAGTTGATGCTGATCCAACAGTTGACTCCAGTGATAGAAGAGCTAATGATATCATTTCAATGCTTGTTAATGTATACGGAAGTAAAGAATTATTTGTAAATGAATATAGGACACTACTTGCAGACAGATTACTTGCACAAAGTGCAATCAACACTGAAAAAGAAATAAAATACCTTGAATTATTAAAATTAAGATTTGGTGAATCACAATTACACTTCTGTGAAGTTATGCTAAAAGATATATCAGATTCCAAAAGAATAAATGCTCTGATACAACAAGATAAGGAAATAGAAACTTTGAATAGAAAGTTTACATCCAATGCAATGATCCTATCTGCACAGTTCTGGCCTCCTTTCAAGGATGAAAGCCTGGAGCTACCAGAAGAAATAAAACGCCATTTAGAAGCATACACTAAGTCATTTGAAGCTTTAAAAGGGAATAGAACTTTGAGCTGGAAACCACATCTTGGAAATGTAAATATTGAAATCGAAATTGGGGAGAAAAAATTAGATTTAACAGTATCACCATTTAATGCTACACTGATATTGCATTTTCAAGACAAACCAGAGTGGACATTAGATGAGCTTCACCAGGTTATGAAAGTGCCTGTGACAATTTTGAGGCGAAAAATAACTTACTGGCAATCAATGGGCCTTATCACTGAGAAGAGTACAGATTTGTTTGTGCTAGTGGATGGTTCTGATGGAAACAAGGCTAATGTAGCTACAAATCAAGTCCAGGAAATGATCTGTGAGGATGATGAGACAGAGAGTGTCATGGCTTCAGCACATGATCAGAGAGAAGGAGAGCTGCAAGTGTTCTGGTCGTATATTGTTGGAATGTTGACAAATTTGGATTCTTTGCCACTGGATAGGATTCATCAGATGCTAAAAATGTTTGCATCTCAAGCTCCTGGCACCGAGTGCAGTCTACAAGAGCTTAGGCAGTTCTTAGATACCAAAGTGAGAACTCATCAGCTTGTTTATCAAGGGGGAATGTATAAATTACCTAAGACATAAGTGTAAATACTAATTGAATTATCAAATAATAATGTAATTGTTATAATTTCATCTTTTTTTTCGAAATCCAAGTCAATGAAATCATAACATTTCATTTATTTTCTCCTGCCTTAAAAATCCTGTAAATCTCAATTAAAACAAAACAACATAAAAAAGTTTAACAAAACTTTATTTTTACATTTTAAATATAAAAATTTGGTTACATTAGATAATGTCTGTGGGTTAATATCTGGATTACTTATCATAAGTGACAATATTCTCGAAGCTATTTCAATCAACAAATGCTAGCAATAATAAATTAGCTGTAATAAGTTATAAGTATTTTTTTTTTATTTTATTTATTTTGAGGAACAGCAAACAGATACATTATAAAGACTTACAACTAGTTTAACAATTTTGTGATGTGGTCATAATGTAACCCACAACGCTGTCCACAGGTAGACATACAAATTTAAAAAAAAAACGAGTTATAAACGCTAGGAACATTGATAGCAGTGCGCGTAACAAATAGTTAGAATGTTTAAAGATACTAGACAGATAGTGGAAGAAATTACTGTAATAAAGTAGTTTGAGTATTAAATAGGGAACTGAGAAGGAGGCTTTTGAACTTATTTATGTTGCAATTAAATATATCTATGTCAACAAAGGTAACGTTATATGTGTCAACCATACGGCGGATAGGTGAACGCAGGCCTGAATTAGTTCGACAGGTGTTCAGTGCAAAAAGGGTACCTGCGCGTACCTGTCGCCTATGGATGGTTCTGGGTACAGCATAGCAGATCATGTTGTTCAGGTTTGTACAGTTAAATTTGTTTCTGACTATATTGTATAAGACTGTCGCTAAGTAATACCACCACACTATATTTTAATAAAAATATAACATTTTAATACTTAGTGTTTGCAATACATAATCTTGTGTCAGTCTTAACAACTATAAAAATACTGTTTAAAATTAAAATGTGGAAATAATCATTCGATTAATAAATAATAATTAAATGCTATTAAAATAATGAATAATAAAAACTAAGAGATACTGAGAAACAATACAGATTCTTCAAAAATATTTTGAATGGAATGCATCAGATTAATTGATGTGAGTACCACAGGTAAACAATAAATGCAAGTCGATTGTTACACAATATTACCACACTATCTCTTTTCTAGAAAATAAAGATCCGAAAATATTTTAAAAACAAACGAATGGAATGTAGTAAATCTATGAAAAAAATCTCAGTAGGTGTAAAGCCGAATAATAAAATTAAAATAAATATTAGAAACCAATATACAGACAGGGACGGCAAAATCAACCTCACATAGAACATCTCCGGAAACACCTGTGAGACCAGACTAGAGCATCTTGTAGGATATATTGTGGAATAATGACATGGGACTACATACATTTTAATTATTAAAATTTACCTGCTTACTATCCGTGTACATTTCAGCCTGATTTAAAAGTTCTCTAACAAAAATAAATAATAACAACGAATCGGACTTGATTTAACTTCAATTATGCAAATAAATAGTAATTGTATAAACATACCTACAACAGTTAAAGCTCTACATCTAGTTTACATATGTACAGAAACACCAATGTTATGTCGAATGATTGCTGATAACAGTTTGTATATCTCCAAGACATTTACATAAAAATATTTTGTTAAAACGTTTTTAACATTTTAACACTACAGTTTGCACACTTCAAGCTAACAGCAAGCATGTACATTACATTTTAAATGCAAGACTCTACAGATATTAAAAGCTTACAAAATATTAAGTACATGAAAATTCCTTTAAGTCCGTTAAGTAGTGCTATAATCTCTCGATGGACGAATTAACTTAAGATACAGAGTGGAGACTTTCACAGAAACATTTTTCACGGCCGGCTGATGGACTGGTGTGTCCAATTGGACTAACAGAACAGCGACGTGATATTATAATTTTTTTATTCAATTCAGTTTTCAGAGTGGCTTTGATAAAAACAGGTCAAGTTTGACATAATCCGTCTACTAAATCTAACGTGTAACGCACCATTGTAGCTCTTTAGCGACCGAATTGTTATTAATCGGTATTGCATCAAGCACCGGTTTCGGCAGCGATGTATATATCCCTCATACAGCTCCGTAAATGGGACCTTTTTATTGATTTTTAGGCTAATCACATCAACAAAACTTCAGACGGACCTGTTACGCCTTTATGCGGTACATGACGGGAATTTGTCGCCACTAAAACATGATGTGTGTTGTCCGGGGGACCGGTGGCTGGATTCCAAATATCCTAGGAAGTTGTCGACATGGAGAGCCAAGAGTCTGCTCACCGGTTGCGGCGGGAGGCGGGTGCAGGCGCGGCGAGAGGGGGCGGGCCCGACAGAGGGGGAGCGGTATGCGGGGCGGGGTGGATGGGCTGAGGGGGGCGCTTGAACGGGCCCAGACGTTTAGAAGGTCGCGGCGACACGCCATGGTTGTCTCCACCTCCACTCGGATGGAGTGGAGCCCCGTGATCCAACAACGCTGCGGCTAGTCGACCCGTGCCTTGATCTGAAAAACGTAACTAATTAATTTTAAATCACATCAAATATGTATTCAATTACATAATATGGTACAGAAGCATGTTAGATGGCAGTCGCTCGATGTAGTGTTAAAAAACAATAATATACAATGACAGTTGATGATTTGTATATAAGCATTAATTGCCCAATAATTTTGCCCGGTCCATAGCTACTCGCTGTACCTGGTGTTAGTGTCGTCATGATTCGCAGCATATCGGAAAGCTCAGACGTAAGTACAAGACGATGCGGCCCACACAAAGAAAAACAAAAATGAACCACCTAGGTTACGGGTCCGGGTCATGTTTAGTGCGGAGGCGGCGCGTGGGGCGGACGGGGGCGGACGTGTTACCGTGGTCGGCGGGCGGCGCGGAGGGCACGGGGTCGCGCATGCGCTCGACGAAGGCCTCGAAGGTGGTGGGCAGCGAGTGCGCGGCGACGAGCGCGGCCAGCTCGCGCGCGCGCTCGGAGTAGGCGTGCAGGTACAGCGCCATGGTCGCGCGCACCGCGCGTCCGCCGCACCACGCCGCCGCGCGCACCAGCCGCGCCGCGCACGACACGCGCACCACGCACTCCTCCCACAGCGGACCGAACGCACACACCTACACACACACACACATAGGTACTTACATTTTATCACAATAATGAAGTTCATCAAATTATCCTACGTTTTTATAATAACTATCGTGAGACATACTAAATAAACTAAAAATCGCGGGTTACTCACGTGTATTTATTGAAAAAAACTCTACTATAGTCAGAATTTTAATTCGATTCCTGATTTGACATGACCTATTGTCATTTTGTGAAATAATGATACCACATATAACAGTGTAGTGATGAACACCAAAATCGATAAACAATCAGTGAATCAGTTTCAGGAAGGCATTCAAAAAATTACGGCTACCGAATGGTCTAAATGCGTATCCCATGTTGTCAAAGAAGAGGAAAAAATGAGTAAGCTAGATATGACAATAAAAATCACAGACACAATTCATAATAATTGTTACAGAAAGTGACAGCGATAGCGATGGCGATGACGGCGACAATTTATAAAATTTCTGTTTTATTTGTCATGTTCCTTCATGATCACATTTTTTATTAATTTCACACACAATTACAAAAGAAAAGTCTCAGATCGTTAATTAATTGTCAAAACTAAACTATCGGTTCAGAAATATTTTATTTCCTCATAAACTTAGTTTACGAGATTAAATTTATAAACGAGAGGAATCGATTCAGAAATATTCGATTTCCATATCGAATAATTTCGCAACGTCACTATTTATTACGTGTCATAACGTTGCAACACTGAAATTGTCAAATCTGGAATGGAATTAAAATTCCGAATATAGTCCAAGAACCCCCTGTGGTTCGAAACTAGTAGAGCTTTTTTCAATAGACACACGTGAGTAACCCGCGATTTTTAGTTAAATTATCCTACTAATATAATATACACGTAAGTTTATAAGTTGGATGGATTTTGTTACTGTTTCATATGAAAATTATTGAATCGATCTAATACAATGAACTTTAACATAAAGATAGATTATAGTTTAGAATACAACGAACTTACCGTTGCCAGAAACTAGTTACAAATAAAACATTGGAAATAGCAACAAAACATTTTACAATCATCTATAATAATATAGATTCTATATAAATATACCTATTAAAGAAAGTCGTGTTAGTTACTCCACTTCTAATTCAAGAACGGCTAAACCGATTTAGCTGAAAATTGGCAGAGAGGTAGTTTAGAGCCAGGCGAAGGACAAAGGATAGGATAGAGTAGATAGTGTAGGTTAGGTAGAGTAGGGTAGGTAGAGTAGATAGTGTAGGTTGTTAAATGACGGAAGCGACGCCGCGGGTAAGAGCTAGTTGTTAATAAGAATACTTTATAAAATGTAACATTAAAAACTACTTACATCGGGTTTCCTAGACACGGTACAGCGTAGCAGTCCCCCCGGTAGTGGGTATAATACAATGAGCACATCACAGAACTGCGTGGGCAATGTATCACGCTTGTACGGCCGCCAGTGCTCGCTCCATACCACGTGCACTTCGTCGTTACCCAGGTGACGAGTCTGTAATAAGGAAAAAATAACATTATTGATTCAATACATAATAACACATTATCTAAATGTCAAAAACGATACAATTTTCTATGAAATCCGTATGAAACGCTGAGTTATGACGTCATAGTATATTTGAGTCAAACAGGTCACTCATTTCTTAAAAATTAGTAAGTACCTACATATCCAAAATTTAGTGTATCGATCGATCGATGAATAAAAGTATAGTTGAAGAGTCTGTTTGTTTGTTTGTTTTATTGAGAAAGACTATAACACATAACGTTAGGCCAATAGCAGTTGAACCGAGGAGCGGGTGAAACCGCAAGGGTGAAGGAGCAAGTATAAAATATACGCTGCTTTCAAGAAAACGACGTTCAAACTTTTTGGTACCTTATTGAGGATAGCATCAGGAGTGTCGGCGGGCATTCTCGTGGCGACGTGGAACAATGCTTCGAGGGTGAGCGTGGCCACGTAGGGCGCGCTGACGCCGCCGCCCCCTCCGCCGCGCAGCCCGCCTGTGAACCCCACGTGACTCTCCAACTCCACCTAAAATCAAACATTTGTCGATACATATATACTATTTTCTTTCATACTTTTATTCGATCTACGGTAAAGGAAGGATTTACGAACATTAACCCGTGATATCGCAGAGCGCGGATCTACACGAGACACAATGTGTTTTGTATATACCGGCAGACGAGAGGTTGAAAGATTGAATGAGATAACGCGATTTTCCAACTAATATATTAAAATAAACTTCATAGCTTTGTTTTCAAATGATGATTTTGAACTGCTATAAATAATCTTGAACTTTCAGATTTGCTCTTTGGGTCACATCAGTAATACCTAGTACCTGGCCACCTTCATCAATAGAACTTATACTACGAAAATCATTAGAAATTTATTTCATCATAAAATATCAGTGATTAGACTGCCATCATCACCATCATCATAATAATCATCATCATTAGCATATAAGTGAGCGACTGCTTAGCAACGGCCTTTTCACCCAAGGAGGTTTGAGCTTTTTTTTTTTGAGCTTAATAAGGTTTGAGCAAATCATCACACTTGCTCAAGGCATATTGGCGATAGCATTTATAATTAGAACTTACAAGAAACCGCTGGGTTTCCTCACGATTTTTTCCTTCACAGTATGTCAGTGGTGTCTAAATATTCATAGAAAGTACCTACATAAACTCGGAAAAGTCACATTGGTACTTGCCAGGCTGCGAACCCACATCCTCACGCACGAGAAGCGGGCGCGGTAACCTCCGGGCCACCACGACTAACAGGACTATATTCGACAGTGGCGCCATCAATAAAGTACTAAAAGCTACAGAAACTCCTTCTTACCTCCCACGCCAGTGCAGCAAGGAACGCTTCGTAGGCAGGACTACCGCATCTATTCGAAAGGATCTCGTTGCGGTTCTCCTGCCCTTTGCCCACGTATATCACGGCCACTTTGTGCGTTTCGCGACATCTGTTTATTAACAACAAAATAATGATAGAATTATAATTATGGAATGCAAAACTTTCTTTGTACACAGTTCGTTGTTTTGCTCTTAGGACGATGATAGTAGTAATTTCATAGGCCACACAAATTTAGTGTTGCGTGTTTTGAGTCAGTAAGAAGCTGACACTCCCGCCGCACAGCATAATAAGGCTCTTTGGAAGGGGAAAAATCATTTTATAACATCACCTGACCTATAGTTCATTCCATAATTAGAGAAAACAATTTGACAACTAAAAATGTCACACTACAAAATAATGTGGCCAGATTTTTTAACATAGTGATGGACCCGAGTACGGTGTTTTGATATACCGATACCGTTTTTTTTATAAATTACCCTGAGAAAAACATAAAAGGGTTGGGGATGTTTTTATAGTACCTATACCTATAATTATAGGTATAGGTAATAACCTATAATTATAGGTACTATAAAATCATCCCCACAATATATACAATTATAATTGTACCTAGTTATTAATATTTGAAACTAAAAAACGACTTAAAGATTATCACAAATAAATGAACTCAGAGCAATATGAAGAGATCAGAGATCGGATAGGAGCGATATTACAATCTGACTGACAGACATTATATTTATAATTATAGAAACGAATACCAACGTATTTCTAGGCTTAAATTATGTTTGATATTCCATCTGTCAAATTGCTGTGAGGAAATGCCAAAGCTGACCATAGTTTCTTGTAAAATAATTATATCATATCAATGCTAATACTTAATAGTTTTACAAATGATTTTCGGTCTTTCGGTTAATACCGGTCGCGGGACTTCACTATTTATGAAATGGAAAAAACATGCAACACTCGAGATGCCAAATCGTTGTCTCTAATTATGGAATGTGTGTCGGATCCTTACTGTGTAAAAACTACCGCGTTTCTTCGCCTGTATAGAGTTGGATCTGCGGTAACTTTATCATTGTGCTTGTACCCGTAAACGGTAGCTGTCACTGAAGAGTAAACTCTTATTTCACTTTGATTTCGGCCTAAGTCTAATACAATGTGCATTGTTCGCCGTGTGAGTTAGATTATCAGAGGTCGAACCTTCCTTCAAAACTCTAAATTCAAAAGAATTGGTCTTTCGGCATTAAGCACTAATTGCATGTGCTCTAAAAAAATATAACGCACGGAACAACTCTTTTCGTGATCCACAATGTGTTGTTCCGGGTCTGGGTGTGATGTGTATGTGATATTGTATGATTGTAAATGTATGTAATAAAAATAAAAATGATGATTTCATACCTCTGCGCATCGAGATTCCTAAGGTCCCGTAGCAGCCTGTCGGTACGTCGCAGTAGATGGGCATGCGTCCTGCGCGCGGGCGCCAGCGTGCCCAGCTGGGCGGCCAGCGCGCGACACACGACGAAGGGCCGAGCGCTCACTGCCGCGCCACTCGGCGCCGCCTCGTCTTCCTCATAGCTATATGATGTACTGGATGTACAAAAGTTAATATAAGTTACATTGTACAAGTGTCTGCCACGTGTCACGGGCTCAATTTACGGAGCAACTCTGTAATACACCATTTTCATGTTGTTCCGTTTATACGCACCGACACGACATAATAATATGAGCAAATGCTAACGCAAAAATTGTCATTGGTGTGAAGAAGTTACGATTTGTTATTGTTTGAAGAGTTATGACTCAATACAATGTCATTAATTCGTCAATACGTGCTTGACACTATCAAGCTATTTCAGGTTGTGATACTGGTTAAAACAATATTTTAGGACTCGGATACTAAAAGCGAATGATTCTATTTTAAGTTTGGTAGTAACAATTTTATTTATGACTTTAATATATCGAGTATTACAAGAAGATTAACATTATTTATATTTGTTATCCTTTCATACCTATCCCTAGTCGCCAAGTAATGTCGTTCACTATTCCGATGGGCTACCAACGTGGCCACCAGCTCGTCCTCGGCCCCCGGCGGTAGGGGGGAGGGGCCAGCCTCGTCTAGCCGCCGCCCACACACCACTTCTGGTGATGTGTGCCCGATGTATGCTAGTACCTGAAAGAGAGAATTACTAGATGAAGAAAAATGTACTTTTTAGTGTCGGTGGGTAGCGAACTCACTTATTTATAATGTCAGTTTATTGTCCAAGAAGTTTTTCTTGGACAATAAAGGTCAATAAGGTTTGCACACAGAACAGTCTTGACAGATTCACTTATTACAAAATTTTTATTTGAGCGCAAGCGTAGCCGTTTCGAACGTCTCGCGGCCATTCGTCAAGTGCCTAGCGCGCTCTAGCGGACAACATAGGAAAGACGCTTTCGGGTTGCCGCTACGCTATAACTTTATGCAAAATATTTAGAGTAAGTATTTTTTTGGCATTTTGTTGACCTCAAAATTGTAATTGACGACTAAACATTAATAAATATATCTTAATGTAAAATTTCTATACGTACGTGATCTAGTTGATGTTTATCCGGCGGACAGTTCTTGTAGTCCGGTAGCAAGTCCGGAGGTAGCGGCGGCGGGAGAGACGATAGCGTGTTATCTCTTGGACATTCGTCACTGGGGAGAAAATTATACAATATTTTGAATTTATACAAATAATCAATACCTTTTTTACGAAACTAATATACATAGGTACTTAGTAATCGGCGCTGCTGGCGAGAATTGATAGTCGGAAGACGATTTGTATCAAATATTCATCATAATTGAGATTAAATGACAATTCTTCGAATAGAGTGGGAGGGCCAAGTTTCGGTACGACTGCGTCAACTCGATCGGAGTGATACCTACTTTGAAGTGGCATGCACAAGTTGCGAGCGTATGTAAGAGGGTCACTGGATCCTTACGGACACTGTATCGACTGAAGAATTTGCTTCCGTCTGCTACGAAAGCGATGCTGGTGCAGGCCTTGGTTTTTCCTATTATTGATTATGCTGATTTTTGTTACTACGACCTGAATGCTGATCTACTCAATAAACTTGACCGACTTCTTAACAACTGCATTCGATTCGTTTTCAACCTGCGTAAATATGATCATGTTTCTGCACATCGGTTGCAATTAAAGTGGTTGCCCATACGCCAGCGCAGGGAGCAAAGGGCGCTAACCACTCTGTTCTCTTTCCTTACCTCACCTTTTTCGCCTAGCTATCTATCGTCTTACTTTCAATACATGTGCGCAAACCACAGCAAGAACCTTCGTTCTTCCCATAACCGTCTTCTTCAATGTCCCACTCATCGTACTGATTTTCTCCACTCCTCCTTTTTCGTCCAGTCTGTCTTGCTGTGGAATGCGCTCCCCCCTGATATCAGGATGGTGTCTAGTTGTTTGACTTTCAAACAAAAGGTTCGTGAGCTCTTGCTAAAAGGTTTGGCTGAATCGTGACCACCATATATATAGTATATTATAATAATTATAAGTATATATTATATATGTATATGTTATTTATAAATATATTATGTAATTTGAGTACTTAGTTTATATATATTATATTGTAACTTGTAACTTGTGTGTAAATATTTGCACATATATATGTACCTATCTCGTCTTCACTCATTTAAATTTAAGTCTGTTTGCTTGCTTCTTGCACCGACCATTGGCTCATCTCTGCATCACCCAAGGCTCGACTGGTAGAAAATGCCTGAGGCATAAGTCCGCCTATGTACCCATTGTGCATGAAGTTTTAATAAATAAATTAATAAATAAATACCACGGCCTCAAAGAATACCGGCGTGAAACAACCACAGCGTTGTGTTTCACCGTATGAGTAAGGTTACCGGAGGCCCAATCCCTCAACCTCTCCCCATCCCTTCCCAATCCTTATCCCCAAAAGGCCGGCAACACACTCGTAACTCCTTTGGTGTTGTGGGCGTCAATGGGAGGATTGCTTAACATCAGGTAAACCTATGCTATAAGAAAAGATTAATGGCTGTCAACAATAACAATTAATGGACCACACAAAGAGGTTTTCCATGCGAGAATCGGAACAGCGACCCGTTGCGTGGTTCCAGTTGCCCAGCCACCGCGTCAACAAATCGTTTTTACATGTATTAATAAAGTAATTAAACTTACGTGTCAGGTAATTCAAGTGGTTCTATGGTTTCCGTGGAGGTTACGGACGGGTCGTAGAAGAGCGCCGACGCGTCCCAGCACGCTTTGCCCGCTATGTCACGGAGTAACACTCGCGCCTGTTTGTCCGATGTCATTAGACCTGTGAATGAAATGTATTCGTTAGCCAAATGTTAACCGGAAAACATCAAGGATAAAATGGTTGTTACTCATTAAATAATTCTATTCTGGTAACTATGTGAGTTAAGTAGGAAAATAATATTAAACATTTTTACGCAATAACTTGGGCAGAGAAGAAGAACGAACATATTTTTGTTGATATCATTTAGGTCAGTTTATAATAACTGCTATTGTACACATACACCAATATACTTCAAATAATTTTAATGTGGAATTTAAATTTGGAAGATCACATGTCTTCTCCCGCCCTGGGCCGAGCATGAGTGAGGGTCAGACTCCTATTGAACTACTCCCTTTCCAGAGGTCCAGCCAGATATCCGGTAACCTAACGCGACAGCGTTTTCAAAATACGCTTAAACAGTTTTAGCCTCATTACGGCGCAGAGACATTTGTGTTAACTAAAAATCGCGGGTTACTCGCGTGTTACTGAGAAAAGCTCTACTAGTTTTGAACCACAGAGGGGTTCTTCCTCATTAGCAGCGTGCGCGGACGCGGCGACGTCGCGCAACCTACTAATAATATAGACGTGACGATTTTAGTTAATTTAGTATGTCTCACGATAGTTATCATACAAAACAAAGAAATTTGTGTGTTCAGATATCCGTCGCAAGAATGACCTTTCTTTTAGTTCGAAATGGGCAGACATTTAGCCATTACCACTCCTAGTGCTAAAGAATAATGCGTACCCATAAGCAACCTATCCACTCGGGCTTTGAAGCCACCCAGGTTATATCCTTCGGGGAACAGACTCCGGCAAAGAATTCCATTCTTAAGCGGTTCTGATTATAAAACTGGAGACGAACCGCTTCATGCGTGTAGGTGTAGACTTGTATACATTATACAATTACTTAAATATCTGTGATACTGGAAAAATAAGAATAATAAAACCAACTTACCGGGCGTAGTAGCGGCCGGCATGTCCAGCGCAGGGAGTTCTATAAAGGACGCTAGAGTGGATTCACTGAGACGCATCATCTGTACATGTGGCGCCGTCAGTACCGCAGGGCCGAGCTCCCCGCCCAGGGTAGGGCTGTCGTGTTGCTCACACACTGAGGAGGAGACTTGCCATCCGTTCCATAGAGGCCAGTGACCCAGGAACAGTACTAGTTGTGTGCATATCTGGAGAAATTTAAATTTATTAAATTTACTAGCTACTCTCGCGGGGTTCCATCCGCTGTTCGGCTCCTATAGATCGTAGCGTGATGTTTATAGCCTATTGTGAGTAATATTTTGGGGCAACTCGACCAACAAAGAAATTGTCTTCAAATCTCAAAAGAGATGCATCAGGGCAATGTTTGGTCTCCGAAGCACTGATAGCTGTAAGCAATATTTCATTAAATATAAAATACTAACTCTACCCTCCCTATTTATATATGAGGTCGCTATATTTGTAAAAACCAACCCAAAGCTATTTAGTCGCCTTGCCGATGCAAGCAATCGTAGCCGTAGGGATGGTGACAAACTAAGTATTGTGCCATGCAACACTGCACTAATGCACAAAAGTGTATTCTGCCTAGCGCCTGTCATTTATAATAAAATACCCAAATCCATTCAGCAGCTTCCCTTAAATAAATTTAAATTACAATTAAAGAAATTTCTTATTAGCAAATGTTTTTATAATCTGAAGGAATACTTAATTGATGCCTAACACTATGACGTTTCGGTTCAAATAGAACAAAATTTTGTACGCCTATCCTAGGCAAAACATGTAAGGGTCTGATTATTATTATTTTTTACACCTTATGTTGCAATTATTTGCTTTGTACACATACACCCATGTTTTACAAAATAAATTATCTTTTATCTTTTTTTTTATCTTTTATCTTTTTATCTTTTATAGCCTTCCTCGATAAACGGACTAACGAACACAAAAAGAAATGTTCAATACGATTCAGTAGTTCCGGAGATAAGCGCGTTCAAACAAAATCTATAGCTTAATAATATTAGCGGCTTCCCAGCTTTACCCGGATAAAAACCACCTAGAAGATATTATATGCCATTCATATTTGGCATCTATCCTAAGTTGTTGCTGTGAAACGTAAACCATTTTTACAAATCTAAATAAACCAATTCACGTTAACAATTAGCACATGAGTTAAAATTAATATTTGTAAATAACATACCGTTTGCGCCCATAATTTGACGTCTATCGTAGAGGTGGGCGTTGTCTTTGGTCCCAAGTTGTCCAGCTGTATGTTTGGGTCGAAGTCCTCGTCGACGGGTAGCGATAGGCCTTCTATATCAGATCCATTAGTGCCTTTCATCACAGCGTATAGTACCTACAAGAACGTGTTTATATTATCTATCTCGGATATAAAGCAAAACAATGTACACATTTTATATTGAGTATAATAAGACTAAGTCTCATAATAGGATAACACACATGTTAAAGGTGCAATAAAATCGAATTTAATTGATGTTCAATATGTGTCAACTCAAGAGATGCCAGCTGATCTTCTAACGAAAGGCTTACTACAAAACATTCGATTTTTTTTTAGAATTGGTAGGTCTGGTTCCTAATTAATGTTTCAATTTGTTAATTGTTACTACAAACTATGGTTTTAGGAACATTTTGTTAAGAAGGGGTGTTATATTAAGTAATAAAATGATTATCTATGATTTTGTCTGTGAACCTGTTTGACGCTTGTCTTAAATATATGTCATCAACCGAAAGTGCGTGTATTAATAAAAAATACGTCAAAATCTTAATTATTAAGCCGAGACACACATTTGAGTGTCTATCTAGACAGTAGAACCTTTTTTTACCATTTATAAACATAACCTTTAATCTTGTATTCAAATAATTAAATACAAACTTCAGTAAAAATATTAAATCAAGTTCATGTATTCATCTATATATACGGCGAAAGACATTACTGGTCTAGTTGACTTAGAACTAAGGTAGACCATGTTTAAGCTATTATTGTTTTTTGTTTACCAGGGTAATATTATCATTACCCCAATATAACATGCTTTCCCCACCCCCCAACAGGGGTAGCCAGACATGTATGCAATAGTCCCTTTTCTCTAGTACTTATACATTTAATTCTATGTGGGTTTTAGAGTTTTTGTCTTCCGTGTTAGTAAGGTTACCGATGGTCCAATTCTTACCCTCCTCCATCCTTCAACAATCCTTGAGTCCTCCAAACCCTTATCCCCATAATGCCGTCACCGCCGATAGCTTACTATCAGATAATAGTCTGATCGTTTGTTAGCGTATTACATAAAAAAACACGAGTTTTTCCTCTACTATGCAAATCTTTCTCAGTTTTTCACCATGCTAATTAGTAACGACTTGACCTCCAAGAAAATGTGTCAGACAGCGATCAGACTAGAGAAGTACTAACAAGATTCTCGACAAGTGTTGCAAGAACAAATATATATGTTTATGTAAGCGCATTGTAAACTCGGTCTCCTCTATTTATTTCATTAGCACTCAATTATATGGTTGTGAGAGATAGTGTTGTCATCGTTTGGTGAATTTTGTTTAAATTCTCGGTTTTTGAAGGAGTAGGCACAGTCAACAGCTGCTTTCAGCCGCATTCACCTACTCCAAAACAACCCTTACAACTTCAACATGCAGAAGATCGTAAGTTATTAACATAGTTTCGAGTTTTGACTGAATTTCATAGACATATCTACACTGTAACAATTGATTTATTGTTTCAAATATCAATATTCAAACTTAAAAAGGACTTAAAGAACCCTTTCTATAAATATTCAATTTCAATGAAGTTTTTGGACATGTTTTACCAAGTCACAATCATATTAACCATCGATATTTTGTATTCAGGTACTTATCGCCCTTGCCATGTTCGCTATGGCCGCCGCCGCCCCGCAACAGGGCAACCCAGCGGAACACCCCGTCTACATCCTGAAGCAGGATTCTGACATCACCCCTGATGGTTACACTTTCGAGTAAGTTGTTTTCTTCCAATACCAATTTTTATTCACTTAAATTTTTAAACTGGTATTTCAAATCTTTCTGAAAAGCGTGATTATTGCGTCTTTTGTAGATGGGTCTTATACTTCATCGGATTAGTACAGGCTGTCGATGATGTATATGAAAAAGACCTAACCTAAAAGACTTCAATTCTGACTTTTTATTTTCCTTCCTCTAGCTTTGAGACCAGTGACGGCACAGCTCGCCAGGAGAAGGGTACCTTGAAGCAAGTCGGAGAGAACCACCAGGCCCTTGAAGTGAGTGGCAGCTACAAGTACGTCGGTACCGACGGCCTCGTCTACACCGTCAACTTCGTGGCTGACGAACATGGTTTCCAACCCCAAGAGCATGTTGAGCACCCCCAGCAATAAGCACCAATGTTTGAACCAACGTGAGCAACCACTATAAAATGCTTAAGCATTTGTGTGGCCAACACTTGACCAAACATTTGTCTTATTCGCCAGTTTGTGTAGGTTTTACTACATAATGCTGACTGTTATTTTGTACACTTTTCGTATTCTTTTTATATGAATATATTGCAGTAATATACTTGATATTGTTGTATTTTTGTGAGACGAAATCTATCCCCAAATCTCAGTATTTCCTTGTAACACAAGTAACATGCCCATTATCTACACTAGCGCCATCCACAGACATTTTCCTAGGCCTAAAAACATAAGCAACTAACCTTAAATATCATAAGCAACAGCGTCTGGTCTCCATCCTTTTCTTGCATCAAGTAAGTAGGTCCACATCTCACTGCGAACTCAGCTAAACACAGCAATAACGAACCAGCTAGAGGCTTCACTGAGTCTCTGGAACTACTGGGCGAGATCTGCGCTAAACATGCGCATATCCACTTGATGATTTTACCTGAAGAGAAGGTATAAAGTTGCACAATCGTTTCTTTGTAACAAAAAATGATTTTTTTTTAAACTTTGCGCTATTGTGCAAATATGCTAAGTATGTATTACATATATATTTCTTGAATTCCAGTAAACAAAATGAATTTAGTTGAAAACTTATTGTGTGTAAACCACATATTGTAATTTTAAAAAGTTTTGCTAAAATCATATTTTTTATCCTTAACACTAACGACACTTTATCCAAAACAAGTTGCTAAATAAACTAAAAACTAAACAATTAAGGTTGGTATTCGCGTGGCACGTCTTATACGTTAGTTCCTTACCAGCAAGTCCAGGATAGAGCTCGACAATTCTGTCTGTGTAGTCGGCTAGTGCCAGAACACAGTCGCTCACCACCTTAGCGATGTTCTTGTTCTTCATCTGTGGATTATTTCAATATGTTTAATTGTGTGCGTAAAGCTTACTATTAAAATATATCTTTTCATTTCATTTCACCAATATGATATTTTAATTTTTTTCTTGTAAAACTTTGCCCAACTGTGCACGTGCACTTATATAGTTACGTATATGTATGTCCCTACAACCAGTTTTTATTATTACTGATTACATTGCACATCAGATAGCACTTTTTTCTTAAGGGGGAAAAGTAAGTTTCTGATTCTTTATTACAAAACAAGATTTATTTTTAGTCTAGGTTTAAACAATTCAGCCGGGGTTGCGGGGGTTTTTAGTCAGTAAGAGTCTGACACTCCCTCCCGCCCGGCACTGGGCGGGAGAAGTAATTTAATGTTTTTTCTGTCACAAAAAAGGTGTAAAAAATCAAGTTTTGAATTTTCAATCTTATCCTCATCTACATTCAATTCTAAATATAAACACTGAGTCAATTCAAATACAAAGTCAGGTTTTGAATTTCGAATTTTGTTCTCACCTACATTCAATTCGAAATACAAAGTCAGGTTTCGAATTTTGAATCTTATTCTCACGTAACTTCAATTCCAAATACAATGTCAGGTTTTAAATTTTTAATCTAATTCTCACCTAGCTTCAATTCTAAATACAAAAACTAGCTCAATGGTTTAGACTTACACCCGATTTCCGAAAGGCCGATCAATGTTAAAATCAATTTAATCTCTTGTCAAGTCATGATTGGTTGACTGAATTATCAACAACCAATCAGATGACTTGACAAGAGACTTGACACCTAGTTAGTTGATTTTAATATTGATCAGGCTTTCAGAAACCGGGCATCTAAAGAAAAAGCTTGTTTTGTACGGACATTACTGACTAAAACCACCCCATTGTTTTCCTACTGCAGGCCGAGGCCACGTTACATTATTGACCCGCAAACAAAACTAAGACAGCCAACTAAAGTTTATTTTCATAAAACCTAAGCGAAAGGCATGTCTCATTCAATTAGCGTCTTCTATATAAAAATAGCTATTTTGAAACATTTCTGCGGTCAGTTTCTAATAATAAGCACCTCAAAATCGGTGTGTTTTACGGTACATTCTACTTGTCTGTCTTGACTACACTCGCTCCACATAGGGAAGAAGATGGGAGAAGTCATTTTGATGATTTTTCCTCATCAATAAAAGAAAATTGTTTCGATATTGTACTGTTGTTTTTACTGTTCGTTATAAATAAGAGTCCTGTGGTGACTTGAAACTAATTAAACTTCTTTATTATTGACATCTTTCATCATCAGCCTATAAGTGCCCACTGCTGAGCAAAGGCCTCTTCTCACACGGAGAAGGTTTAAGCATTAATGACCAGCTTGGTCGAGATGGATTGGCGATGTTTTCCTTTATCGTATGTCAGCGGTGTCAAAATAATCATAGAAAGTACATATAAATCGGAAAAAGCCACATTGGTATTTGCCAGGTTTCGAACCCGCACTCTCATGCATGAGACGTGGGCTCAATAACCTCCGGGCCACCACGACCTCAAATGATAGCATTATTTTAACAATTAATAGCATTATATTTACGAGTTCCCTCTTATAATTTTTCGAAAAATATTGTAATGATATGTAATAATAAACACGCATAGTATTCTGTGGTAGAAATAAATCAAGCTTTATCACTGAATGTAATTCAATACGATAGTCACTTGTTTGACACAGGTTTTTATAGAAGATAAATTGAAATATAATAGTTTTTGATAACAATATATCGGGTATCGTGTATATGAGTAATAAATTGTGTTAATTTTAATAGTTACTTGTAGATTTCACAACTCTGGGTGGCCACAACATGTTAATAAATTTAAATGTAGAACGTTTTCTATATGAACTATGTACCACATATATGTTGGTTTATCGAATACGTAAATGAATACCATGTAACAGGCTATTAATGTGTGACAGCCTGATTTTATTTTGTGATACTCGTCTGAGCAATCAGATAAAAAACGAAATTTAGTTTAATTGGATGAATTGACGTAGCGATAAAAGTGATTATAGCTAAATAACGTAATTTGCAAAAACAAATAAAATATGACCCTGACTACTTAATATGGGAATTGAACTAGAAGTCACAACCATTCTAACGGGACAGATACAAATAACATACACTTTACCACATTCAGTGCCACCGACTCGCCCAGAAAGCCCACGCAAATTTTATTCCCGCGCCGCGGTCTCGCCAGGCAGATTCAACGTAAAATGTACAAGAAATGTAGGCGACATCCGAGATATCATTGTGAAAATCGCAGTGGTAATTAAAGTGTTAAAACAAACAAGCATTGTATTCATCTTTTAGCAACTCCTGTACGGTTTCAATCGCTGCTCCGCTCCATTCGATTGTAGCGTGATGTTTCATAGGCTATAGCACTCAGGAACATTGTAGCTGTATCAGTGAAAGAATTTTGGAAATCCGACCAGCGGTTTCAGAGATTACCCCCTACATACAAACTCACAAACTTAAAAGTTTTACCTCTTTATAATATTAGTGTAGAAGTATAGATTACCATAAGCATCTGCAGCAAGCAGGTGACGTATGAAGGCAGACGCGGCGCAGTAGCGCGCGTGGCCAGTAGATGGCAGACGTGCGCCGTGAGGGCACATGCGCCTGCGCAGCGCGCCGCCGCGCTCCCCTCCCGCCGGCATACACGTACCACTATGTTCAGCACGTGCTCCTAGGGGGAGAAAGATACAATTAAAATATTACTAATTTTATAAATGCGAAAGTTACGATGTTTGGATGTTCGTTACTCAATCACGCCAAAACGGCTGGACGGATCTGGATGAAATTTGGCACAGGCATAGGAATAGGACATAGGCTACTTTTTATCAAAGTACCACACGTGTGTCAGGCGGAAGCTAGTATACATATATATCAAACTAGCTTCCGCCCGCAGCTTCACACGCGTTTAAAAGTAATGAATCCGGAGATTTATTGTTAAGATTATAAAAACAGCAGCTATTTAAGCAATAGCTCGACTCAAATACGTAAACAAAATACAATTTATTCCAAATAATTTTGGAAATCCGACCAATACATACAAACTCACAAATTCGAACTCTTTATAATATTAGTATACGCTTTTTTTATGTAATAGGTCGGTAAACGAGCAGACGGATTACCTGATGGTAAGCAGTCAGCGCCGCCCATGGACATCCGCAACTGAGGAGTAACGAGTGCGTTGCCGACCTTTTAGGGATTAGGGTTTTGGATATTAAGGGATTGGGGAGGGATCGGGGGTGGAGAAAGATTGGGCCTCCGGTAACCTTACTCACACGGCGAAACACAACGCTGAGGTTGTGTCACGCCGGTTTTCTGTGAGGCCGTGGTATCACTCCGGTCGAGCCGACTTATTCCTGCCGAAGCTTGGCTCTCCCACATGATAATAAAAATAACTGTTTAACGATTTTTTGTATAATAAATATTCCAATCCGATCAACCTGACAACTTTCGAGCTAAACCTCGACCGATTGACCTCGAAACTCACAATAAAATAATATTATGGATGCATACCTTGAGGTCAGGACAAGACACGGTGTTATATTGATGGGGATAGGGCTGCAGCATGGGCGCATTCATTAACCCGTCCGGTAACGACAGAAGCGAGCCCAGAAATGTCACTGCCGCTGTACGTGGACACTGCAAGAAATATATTACTTACTATCTAGGTATCTAGGTAAAATATTGTTGTTGATTGTTAGTTACTAAGGATGAATAAGTGATTGTGAGAAATATGTGTAGGAATATTCTCGTCTTCTATTGTATGTCTGAATGAGAAGATGTAAGTATGACTTCTTCCCTAGAATTTTTACTATCATTTATATTAAAAAAAGGTTTTACTAACTGGGTATAATTCAAATAGCATAAATACAATTGGGTCAAAAATAAATAAGATCAATTTGTGACGTAATACATCTAAAAATAAAAATTAAGTAAGTGCAATTTGTATCTTATTTTGCTACTAAAAAGTATGTTATTTTGAGTAAAAACAAACGTGACGACGACATTTAGTCACGCCGTTCCAACCTTTCGCGACTTTCTGTGGGACTAACGAAAAGCAATTAATTTTTATATATAAAAATACTATAGTTATAATATTTTAAAATTCGAAATACCTAGTCGAATTCATTAAATTTAACTATCAAGAATATACTTTATGTGTAAATATTAATATATATTAAGAAACTATTAAACAAGTTCGACTATCTAGCTTATTGTTACAAAATAAACATATTGCTAATTGTAATTAATAAATCAACATTCAAATGGTACTACTCACCGAAGGTCCCATATCGGAGGAGTTGAGCACGACAGTGGAGGCGTGCACGAAGTCCAGCAGGAGTAAGGAGTACCCGTCCAGTGCCAGCGACAGGTAGCGAGGGGCTGCATGCTCCACTAACACGTCTACCACTGAGCGATCTTCCCCGGTTAGACCTGAGGGGAAAAAGGAAAAAGGTCATTCAAATATAATTGGCTTGTCCAGTCTGTAATGATAAACGGGTGAATGTATTTTTATAACTCTTTCATTTCAAAACTACTTATTGGATCAGTATGACATTAGGATCAGTATGTCGTGGTGGCCCTGAGGTTAAGCAGCCAGCTTCACATGCATGAGGGTTCGAAACCTGGCAAGTACTAATGTGACTTTTTCCGAGTTATATGTACTTTCTATGATTATTTAGACACCACTGACATACGGTGAAAGTCAACATCGTGAGGAAACCTGGACTTATAATTTGTAATTATAAGTTTGAAATCGCCAATCCGCATTGAGCAAGCGTGGTGATTAATGCTCTAACCTTCTCCGTATGAGAAGAGGCCTTTGCTCAGCAGTGGGCACTTATAGGCTGATTATGATGATGACATTAGGTGCAGCGATAGATAGAGTTACTTTTATAACCTAGGCATGAGGACAGACCCACTGACAGAAGCTAGTAGCTCGATATAATATTTTATCAAATAATAAAACTCACCATGATGAAGAGCTCGTTGGTAGAGATGTAAGTGAGCGAGATGTAGTCGGTTGTTGCAGGAAGAGGGCGCTCCCGGGCCTTGCGCCTGCGTCGACTCGCATAGTAACCGCAGCGCGAGGAGCTTGCCCGCCCTGTCGTACAAAACAGATAATGTAACTACATTAATGAGCACTTGATTGTATCATGGGAATATACCTCAATTTCTTAGTGTATCATGATCGTGGTTTTAAGAGCGGAAGGGATAAAAAATATTTTTATTTTTTAATGGGAAGGGATTTGGCCGTAAGCGATGATGCGACCTACGATGGAACATGCTTACCCATAAGCAACCTATTCACTCGGGCCTACTTCTGAATAACTTTCGGAGAACACAGACTGCAGCAAACAATTCCATTTCTTAGCGTATGCACTTTTGAACGTCAAATAAAGCGTAAAGATGAATAAAAAGTGTCAATCTGTCGGTCAGTCCTCTTATTGAAGCTATTTGCTCGTTCCAAAGGGTTACATTTTTTCCAATCAGTTTCACAAACAGATTATTTGTTACATTATTAAGTTGGTTCTTTTATGTGAAGACATTGTAAGATTAATATTTAGTTAGAGAATAGTAAGTGAACTGTCCTTAATAATTTAGATGATTATTTGTTGACTGAGTAATTGTCTATGTTATAATATTATTCTGATTATGAAATAGAATTCAAAGAGAGACCCAAACATATAATAGATAAAACTTACAAAATATATTTCACGAAATGATTCGATCCAAACATTTGGAAAGATCACGTATCACTATCAATCACGAAGACTCGATTAGAAAACAATACACAAAAACAACTTTCTTTTATATCACAAAAACCACGGATGGAGTAAATCGGTCTCCTATTCTTCGTCCCATAACCATCCTCCATCTTCTTATAATATCCTAATTCGCTCTGAAGCCCTAGTCACTAGTACAAGTAGTTCACAAAGAAAATGAACCTATCTTCAATTTCAAATAGTGAAACAGATAATTCGGATGTTTTCAACTTGTTACTCATAATGTAAGAACAATAGATACAAACAATAATATCGAGATAAACAAATGACAGACCTGTGTGAGGGCGGCAGCGCCTCCGCCTCGAGACACCATCCCGCCACCAAGTTGAATGGTACGTGGATCTCCGTGTTCCCATTGAGCGTCTGGTTCGCACTTATCTGAAATATATACTTAATTTCACCACCGAGTCGCAAGAAACCTCTTTTCCTTAAATACATTGAGTGCGATATAAACAATATTTTATTAAAACAAACAACAGTGCCTCCAGTACGTCTTGATGGCATTCAAAAGACTTCTGATGTGGATCGTTGTTATTGTTAAAAACTTCATTATCGTTAAATTCCATGATGAAAATATTTTCTGTTTAACTATTCACATGACACTCACGACATCACATTTCTTGTCAAAACAATCGGTTGACGTGATAATGTGCAATATCGGAATACCCTCACAGCGATTTATAAATAACGGAGATATGTAAACACTAAACAACCTCCTTCCTCCTAAGTCTCCTTAGGAGCCTTCTTTTTCCTGTTCTTCTTTCGCATTGGCAGTCCTTGAATACTTTGGTTTTGGACAACAGGTCGCAGAAGCTCAACAAGACCATTCACGGAACTCGGTCCGCGGCCGGTTAGAGCACTCGTTGGGGGAACAATAAAACTATTTATTACAACAATAACAAACAGTAATGTCCCGAGATGACCGCGAATGATTTTCCTATACGTGCACCATCTGCCAAACATTGCCAGATATCGACTGATAACTTACTCCAGCGTGCCATTATTTGTGATAAACATTAACAGATGGCTTCAGTTCGGAATGACATGGTCCATTACATAAGTGTTTATTCACGATACCGGTTTAATTTGAACATTCTAAAGTCGTACAATTCCATGTAAATATTATTTACTTGCGACGTGGGTAGCGTGTTGGGTAAACGAACAGATTTAGCATTTTTTGTTGGTACTCAGTCAGTATTCTGAGATATCTATTGTTATTTTGCAAGATTTCATTTAAATTATTCGTTATTCTTATCTAACGTGCCATATACGGAAATATAGCATGTTCGAGATGACATTGAACTATTCGCATTACCTCTTAGGTGTAAAGTGGGTGAACTGCCTAAGGATACAGTTTACTTAACGGACAAAATCATCTGTATCTTAAGAATTAGGAAGTCGTATTTATATTTAAATGCACTACTGGCGCGTTAAACTGAGCCAACTAGCTGCCGCGCAACATGACGCGGTTTCGATACCACCATGGAACAACTGTCAAGGATCACAGATCACACAAGATTCGCAAATTATTGTTCTGGATCTGTCAGTCGTGTGAATGGAAATTGTATGTCTGTAAACACACGAACGACTCAAACGGACACATACACACACAAACAACAATCTTTGTGTAGGAAAAAGTAAAAAAAAACAATAATAAATACATTACGCATCTAGTTTCTGACCTGTTTTTAGGAAAATTATAATGATAATGTTCAAAAATAATATTGATCAAAGGCAATTTAAGGGGGCTGTATGTTTTAAGTGAATATTGAAAGATAAAAAACAAAAAACTTACGAGACCAAAAACTTAATACAGAAACACAAAACACACTGAAATACGTGAAATTTCTACTTTACAGCTAGAACATTTTTAATAGAAACAAACAAATGAATACTCCTTCATCAATATTATAAAAAGACTAACCGTTTGCATCATCGCAGACAACATTCGAATAAATATAAACTATACAATAAATTATTACACCATATTTATAATGTTTAGGTGTTTATTCAAAATTCAGGACAATATCACAATGGACAATGTACAAAAACAATAATCCTCATTGTTCATAATTTACCTACATACAAATATGCAACACTACCTTTCATGTTCTATTTTAAATGTTTTCCGATTTCGAGATTATCCGCTACTAGCGACCCACCCCGGCTTTGTACGGATCCAACACTGATATTAAATTTCTCCACTATTTAAAGGATGTTATTATACAAAACCTGACTCGTAAATCACTCAATCTATTAAAACTAGCTACTCTCGCGCGGTTTCATCCGGTGCTCGGCTCCATTTAATCGTAGCGTGCTGTTTCTAAGCCTATAGCACTCAGAGACATTGTGGCTATCTATCAGAGAATTTTGGAAATCCGACGAGCGGTTCCAAAGGGCTACCCAATACATACAAACTTAAAAATTTTGTCTCTTTATAATATAAGTATATACAACGCAGCAAAAACGATTGCGCAGTTTTAAGGATTTCAGCAAAAGCAGGGACTGACGAAGCGACGTTGTTTTATATTATGTAGTGATTCTCAGATTGATGGTACGCCCAAATGTGTAAACAATTTACGTCATTTTTGTCAGATCCTATTTTCTATTTTTTTTTCTAAACTGAAGTACCCAAGGATACACCTTCTTTTTGGGGGGACAGTAATGAAATGGCTTTTCTCGGCCAGGATGAGCGAAAAGCCCGTTTCTTCTCCCGCTTAATACTGACAAGAAAACACCTATAATATCGGTATAAATGTTAAGTTGTATGAATAAAAATTATTGAAAGTATGATTTGGTTTATATTTTATTGCATTGAAATGTCAGAATCTTTCAGTTTTGACTAAATAGGAAACTCAATTCAGTTCAGTCATTATTATTCAAATGAGAATTCACTTAAACATCTTTCTTACTCTCAACTCACTACCAGGCCAGGTGGTCCACCTTATTTTATTTAGTTTGCACTGAAAAGGGGTACAAATATTTCAAAGTCTTATCAAAATCGAGTAGGTACGCTAGTATGAATTGATCTTGACATCAACAAAAACATTGTATACTAAGATAAGACTGTGAATCATCGAATTTTTTGTTTGACATGATAAACATAAATCGCCTTGACTATGACGAAACATAGGTAATGCTATTGCGAAGTTTCCTTAGAAGACAAAAACTCAATATAAAATATCAAAAGTTCAATGATTTAAAAATATGCACTGACAATTTATTTCAAAGCACCATTATTTTCTTAAATTTTTTAGTCATATTCAGATTTCCCTGTTATGCCGTGAAGAAAAAACCGTGTGGAATAAATACTTAATTATTGATTGTGGTTCTGGTGACCTTTTTTCTAGCTAATTTACAAAAGACGTGAACGCTTATCACGATTTGAGGATCTATAGTTGATTTATTCACTTATATTTGTATTATTATGGCTGGCGCAAGCTGAGTATTTCTGTGTATGTCAAGATTACTAATGTATTTTACTGATTACAATGAGTATTATTAGCCATAAGGATGCTTGTCGGCATTTTAACTTCGACTCGGAAGGCACGGATAGCCCGCGCCTGATCTTTCGTCGGTCATCTCCGGTTATGGCTTATCGGATTCAGAGAGTGAAAGAACATAGTTCAATTACGTTTAAGCACACGCTTGTAAACTAAAAAAAAACGATCGTTATAATCAATTATAAACCGACCGGGATGTTGACGACTATGATTAACGCATTTGTAACTAGCTACTCTCGCGCGGTTTCATCCAATACTGGGTTCCTACAGATCGTAGCGTTGTTTTATAGCCTGTCTCGTTAAATGGACTAACTAACACAAAAACAATTGTTCAATTCGAACCAGCAGTTCCGGAGATTAGCGCGTTCAAACAAACTCTCCAGCTTTATAATATAAGTGTAATTAAACAGAATGAATGTCTCACCTTGAGCAGCGTGCTGTTGAGATGTATGAGATAGTTGTAGAGGTTAGCGTGTGCGTGGGGGTCCCGCAGTAGGTTGGGGTCTCCCAGCGCGGCTAGCATGCGGCGCCATAGTACCGCCGCCACGTCCGGCAGCCAGCCTCTCGCCCTACCCCCCATCACGACCCCCACCCCCTCCCCACCACTCGCACCCCCCAACGACTCTCCCGACTCGTTCTCCGTCCATTCTGGCATACCGATATCCAATGAACCTACTATATCTAAATTAATTTATCTAAACACTTTGATAAACTGCTTTCATTTGTTAGTTCCTGTGCGCCTGTTGTGTTAGTGAAGCTTAGACCAGGATGCGTTGCGCAAACTTTGCGCTAAAATTTCTTGATGCGCAAGTTGATGCAGTTATCATAGCTTGAAAGTAATTCTATGCTGATTTAAATATAGCAAAAGCCATTCTTTATACATTTCATTTTCTTAGGCAATCTCAAGGCTCTGTTTTTGCTCAAAGCCAAGCTATGAAATCTAAAGCAATATTAACCAATACCTTAAAAATATTGAAATAGGTTTACGTACCGACATTGCCGCCATCTGACGCCAAGTCTATTTGCAGGGGAGAATCTTTGATGGAACTGCTTTCTACACCACTCGAAGGAGCGGGAGAAGGTGACCGCGACCCTGGGAAGAAATCCATTAATTATTTTATGTAATAACTAGCAGGATAGAGGCCGCAGGCGGGTATACCCCGGAAAAGATGGCGTGACGATCTAGACGCCTATGATCGAGACTGGTGGACACGGTCGAAAGATCGGGAGGTGTGGAAGCGAGATCGGGAGGCCTTTGCCCAGTAATGGAACATTACAGGCTAGTAAAAAAATAATAATAATTAGCGACTCTCGCGCGCTTTCATCCACTGCTCGGCTCCTAAGGATCGTAGAGATGTTTTATAGCCTAAAGCCTTCCTCAATAAATGGTCTATTAAACACAAAAAGACTTGTTCAATTCGAACCAGTAGTTATGAGATTAGCGCGTTCAAACAAAAAACTCTTCAGCTTCATAATATTATAGTATATATTTACTATCTTCTTCTGCCAGACCACCCAAGCAGTGGACTGTCCTGGGCTATAAATGGTTGACTTCTTTTATATGTAATAGTATATAGGGCACAAACGACCAGACGGATAACCTGATGGTAAGCAATCGGCGCCGTCCGTAAACACACGCAATATTATTGAGAGATTCGCAAGTTTGTTGCCGGCTTTTTTGGGGGTTAGAGATTTGAGGATTGGGGTATTGAGACATCAAGGATGGGTATGGATGTGATAATATAGTATTGAAATACATACCACTGGCTGAATCTCTCTCCTCGTGTTGCGATGAGTTCCGTAAAGAATCTAAAGAATACCATCTCCTTGGCTTATCGTTGGTTTGTTCTTTGGTTTCTGAAACAAAATATTGTAAAATATAAGACTTTTTAACTTACTTCCATTGTGAATCTTAACTGCAAAACAAGAACAATCTAATTTAATGCGAGTCAGTTCTTTTCGAAGAAGAAAAATAATTTTCTACGTGATATCATATTGTGTTGCATTTTTTAATAGAAATTGTTAAATTCAACATTGAATTGGATCCATTCATCATTGATAAACTGACTAGGAATTTCAAAACTGTGTATATTAGAAACTATAAGTAAGTATACCAGCGGTCGCTGACGGCTTCGCCTACGTTATGTCGACATTACACTTTTTTCAAGTTGCTTTTTAATTTTCTCTACGTTCAAACCTTTTCTGGATTTCCACGAATAGTTCAAGAGCAAAATTAGCCAAAATTGTTAAAGTAATTATTGAGTCATAAAAATACAACGAACAGTGGCATTGATTTTTATATATAAGTTCATTACTAAGCGAAATAGGTTTTATTTCACTGAAAAAACAACACAATTAATTATAATACATACCTGTATGCGGCTGATTCTGTTTGCCTAAATGCGGGTCACTGCGACTCCTGGTCAGTTGCCGCCGTGTGCTGCCTGCTTCTTTGCGAGGATGAGGTTCGTGGCCGGATTTCGGTGATTTGCCTGTGAAATAATAAAAAACGTTACAGCTATTTTCATTTGGTGTAATAAAAATGATGAAAAATGAATTACTAATGTATTTGAAAAATCTTCGTAGCAATATAATTTTTCTATTAAACCCCGACATGTATAATAGATTTCCGTTTGTTTAATATTTAATAAGATAATTAATCTACCAAAAGTTCATATTGCAATCACGATATACCGTTTCTGCTCACCAGATGGCGTGCATGTAGCTTTAGGTCATATTTGCCTACATCAGTAAATAGTTTATTACATTTATACATGTTTATTATATTAATTTTTATCTGAAATCAGATCACCTGATGGTAATGGATTAGCACAGTCCTTGGTCACCCATAACCTTAAAGGAGTGACAAGTACGAAGGTGATATACGTACCAGGAGTGCGCGTAGTGTGCGTGGAGAGTGATATGGCGGCGTGGTGGGTGAGCGCGGGGCGGGGGAGGGGCGCGGGGGCGGGGGCCGCGCGCCGACCTCCTCGCCCGCGGTCCGCCGAGCTCTCCGACAGGTCCAGCGAGTACACGTGCCGCGCCAGGACTCGGGTCAACGTCTCCATCGTTTTCTGTTACAAAATAATATTTATAATCATTAAATCTATAAAACAACAGACATTCATTTAGGGTAGTATAACATGTGATAGATGTGTATGTGGGAGATATGGGAGAGTAGTGCTTGGTCATTTATAGGCCGGTTCGGTGGAAGTGATACCACGACCTTGCAGAATACCGGCGTGAAACAACATTTCGTTGTATATCGCCGTGTGAATGAGTTAAGAGCACACAAAAGGCCATCAACACACTTGTAATTCTTTTGTAACCAAGTGTCCAAGAGCGTCGCCGATTGTTAACCATAAGGTACTCCGTCTACTTATTTGCCAACATACCTATACCATAAACAAAAAAATACTACGCTCTCTTATTGGGTTACTTTGTTTTTAGATGAGTTGAGAACATAACTTCAAATTTATTTTTCACACAATTTTTTAACTGCCTTTGAAATCAATTATTTTCTTACCGCCCATTCTTTGATGAGATCCTCCCAGTGTGTGAGCCTCGTGAGTAGTTCCATGAAGTTCTGCCATAACTCAGGTTTCACAGCTACGTTTAAATTCGCCTTGATCCATGTTACTATTAGAGTTTGAAACAGAGCTGGGGCCAGGAATCCACCTACAAAGGCAAAACGGATTTTATCCACTAATCTATATAATATATATAAAAGAAAGTCGTGTTAGTTACACCACTTATAACTCAAGAACGGCTGAACCGACTTAGCTGAAAATTCGTAGGGAGGTAGCTAAGAACTGGGAGAAGGATTTAGGATAGAGTAGGTAATGTAGGTTAGGTAGAGTAGGGTACATGGAGTAGGGTAGGTAGAGTACGGTAGGTAGATTAGGGAAGGTAGAGTAGGGTAGGTAGAGTAGGTAGTTGAGTAGGGTGGGTAAAGTAGGGTAGGTAGTCAAACGACAGGAGCGACGCCGCGGGTAAGAGCTAGTACTAGTAATAGTAACAACACCTTATGGATTCGAGAAGTTTTTTGAAACAGTTCATTCTAAGGTTTAGGACAATAAAATTTTGAAATTTATTAAACAAATTGTAATGTTGTGTTTACCTAAAGACTCCTGTTTCCGTTTCGGTGGTACTTTAGTAAGGACCAAAGATGTTATCTGCAATAGCACCAGTAGTAACTGCTCCCTGTTGAAGTTGACAAAGTAAATAAAGTTATTCGTTAACTACCATAGATTATACAAAGTAAATAGACATAGAGTATTAAACACAGACTATAGAGTACCGGTGCTTATGGAGAAAACGTGCTAGAACCTTCATGGTTCGTTACTCTTTTTTATGCAACAGTAAAAAGAATGGATACAAGTTGCGCTTGCTGACAACGTTTACCGAAGCAGTCAAATAGTTGAATTAGCCATCGAATGACTAAATTTGTCATTGAGGCTGCAAGATGAAGGGTTAAGAGATTGTCATGACCACTCACTTGCAACCAGAAGGGTAGGTTAAGTTAGAACTGTTAAACGCACATAAATCGAATCGCCATCGCAAATGAACAGCTTTTTTAATTGTACTGCGATCAAAGAGCTAGCAGATTGATTGCAGTTGGCTGCCACATACTATATAAATTCTTTTCAATTTTATTTATTTGCTTACCAAGTGTTAGCATCCATAGCGACGTGCATAACCATATATCTATATATATTGAGCACTCGCTTGCACGTGTCTGTCTGTTCTTCCAGCAACTGTTGCTGGTTGAGAGCGCCAGGGGGCGCCACCGGCGACGCGGACGCTAGGAACACGTTCGCGGCTTGCGTCATAAATATTTGTAGCACATTCTGCAACAATGGGGTGAAAATGTCATTAACAAGGGGAACGACAACTTGTCAATAATGTTATAAAATGACAAAACCTATGTTCTACGTTCTATGAACGTCTCTAGTGCGAGTTTACTAAATTGTGACGATAGGATTTTTCACTGACACTAAGCTTAAAATTAATTCAATCAATGAGGGTATAATTATTTTTAGAAAATATAATAGATTTAATAGTTTAAGTAGCATCGTAGTCGGGTATTAGGACACCCACGGAGGGACTCTAGTTGATAAAAATCCCCAAAGACATTGTAGCTGTATCAGCCGGGGTTGGGTCAAGCGTAATAAGGTACCGCTCCAACCTGGAACAGAAGTAAGAATGGGGGGGGGGGGGGGGGGGATTATTAGTTAGACTGCCTCTCGCCTCACCCTGGGCGAGAGAGGTCATTTGATGATATTTCCCTAACCAAAAAAAAATGTTATCTGACAAGTTCACATTGAAATAAAAATTGCTAGTCTAAAAAAATAATTAAGCAGGTATTGCAAATAAAAATTACTTCCTCAATAAAAGAAGTGTTCGCCTATTTACAGGCATGGGTAATTTTAAGCTGTTTGTGGTTTTCCTTGTTGACATAGCTATTTGTATTAACATTACTATTTGTCCTATAGTTATGCATAACACTGTACTAAAGATGGTTACAGGTTTAACAAAAACCTCTTTTGCTTACAGACATTATATCATTTCATTTTTTTTTTTATGTGATAGGACGACAAACGAGCAGACTGATTACCTGATGGTAAGCAATCGGCGTCGCCCATGGACACCCGAAGCAAAGAAGGAGTTACGAGTGCGTTGCCGACCTTTTAAGGATTGGGATTTTGGGGATTTAGGGATTGGGGTAGGGGAAGGATTGGGCCTCCGGTAACCTCACTCACACGGCGAAACACAACGTTGTGGTTGTTTCACGCCGGTTTTCTGTGAGGCCGTGGTATCACTCCGGTCGAGCCGACCCATTCGTGCTGAAGCATGGCTCTCCCACACTTATTTCATTGGGTCTTCTGATTATCTGACTGCCTACGCAAATGTGAGTACAATGGGCCAATTAAATGTGAATGATACTATGGCCTTGTAGAAAACCGGCGTGATACAGCCTTTAGTCATATAAGTAAGTACACCCACCACCCAACATTTTACCAGAACCAGATCCGAGCGGACGGCGCTAGCGTTCCACGCGTGCTTCAAAGAACCAATAGACCAATAAACCAATAGACGGGGCCATATAGCGGTTGCAGAATACGAGTATAAGCGCAATTAGTCACCGCGGCCTCGGCCCAAAGCAGGAGATGGAACGGGGATTTTTAGTCAGTAAGAGTCTGACACTCCCTCCAACCCCCTGGGCGTGAGAAGACATTTTGATGATTTTATTAAAAAAACATTGTTACCTGTAACCCAGCTCGCACCATAATGTTGTCCCGTCCGACAGCTCCGAGGTAAGAGTCGTTGCGCAGGCGTCGCGGCGGTAGCGCCGGCTCCCCGCCGCCTTGCTGCTCGAACGTATTCTCCATCAGGAACGGGGGCATTTCTGCTACCTATAACGTAATCAATGGTTCATTGTCAATTATGTTTTTAGCACCATAAGATACTTCATGATATAACTCTTATATATTATTTTTTATCTTACTATATATGCAAAAGTTACTTAATAACGCAAAAACGATTGGACGGATCTGGTTGAAATTTGGCACAGGCATAAGATACACTCCGAAATTGGACATAGGCTACTTTTTACCAACATACCACGCGGGCGAAAGCTAGTTATTTATAACGTTGCTTCATACTGGGATTTTCTCCTGTATCGGGGTTTGATTTAACAAACATACAGAGTTGTTCCGAGCGAGAATCGAACCCGCTCTCTCCTATGAGCATTAATCAAAACGCTTGGTAAAGGCGATAGCTACCAAATCGATGCCTATTAGTTGGAACTAGTGGCAGCTCACTTGTCATGGTGATGGTACATCTAGTGAGCTGCCACAAGACATCTATTGCCACCGAAAGCGTAGACAGCGATTAAGATCGCAAAAATATAGATAAAAAGATTTTTTAAATGGATAATTTTCTATTTAAAAATCTTCGAAATGGCCCTGTTTTCCTTGAATATTTTAGGTAACTAAGCTTGGTAGTTACCTAAAATATTTTGTATTGCTCACTCTTGCGGTACAGCGTACTACTACTAGCTATGTATACTTAATACACGGTTGTGCGAACTGTTGACGATTCGCTTTGCGAGCAATCAGTTCAAAGTCAACCGACCGTGCGACAATGATGACACGCCATCAGAAAACTGAATACATTCATGTTCCCTGTACTTAATTTATAGCATTCATAATATATATACATACGTTGTCTCTACATATTGTTGTTACTTTAATTTCCGTAATGTTAATTTCTTACCTGTTAATTAGTATGTCTATCTAACTATGAGAATATACTCTATGAATGTATTATGAGGTACTTACATTCATCTGTATCCAATCCTTATACAAAGCGATGACGCGTCTTACAGCGGCGGCGTGTGAGAAAGGCAGTAGGAAAGCTTGCCTCAGCACTTCTATGGTGAAGTCAACATGTTCCCGCGAGGAACAACATAGCACGTCTCGAACTACTAGCTCCGAACTCAACTCTTCAAATACACCAGAACCTGAGAAGTGATTTTATTCGAGTTTGAACTTTAAGGTAGCAAATTGACGATCGATTTTTCATAATTGAGTAAGATTGATTCTTAATAATTTTATGACGATAAAATAACTTTTCCACTCGTAGCACACTATAACTTAATATTATTGGAAATAACCACTTAATCACGAGAATTAACTGCGAAATGTTCAACTCGTTTCAAGTGTCAACGGGACTCTTACTCACGACCAGCGTATGCGCCGCAGAGACGTCGCACAGCAAGTTGTTATTTTGAATAATTTTTTTATTTCACACGATAGTTACTATACAATTATTAGATATTTTGATAACTTATTCAAGAAGGCGCATTCTTTACATATTAATATAAAATAACATAAAAATTCGTTCAGTCTTTAGTTATTGAGTTCATTGCAAACAATTAATTCGCGCAATTACTAGACATATTTAGAGGTAAACCTCTTATCTCAAGACAAGCAAATTAAACGAACAATAATAACGGAACAAACCTGACTCCAAGCTCGGGTGGGGTGTGTTGGAGGCGGAATCATGGGATGATGCTCTGCTGGAGTCTGACGGATGTCCAACTGTAAACGAGGTTTCCTCCTCATGATGTAGCGAGGTCGCTGGAGTGGGAGTGTTCGAGTGAGGCAGGTGTGACCCCGTACTGGTCATGGAAGATGGCTGACCACCGTCACTGCCTTGCTTCTTCATGAAATGCGCATAACTTGCGACCCATTTGATTAACGTGACCCTACATAGCACGTAGTCGTCTTCTAGTATATTGTGTTGGACTGGCAGTTCTGTGAATAAGAATAGTTGTGTGAGTGAGTTATGGTATTTGAAGTTTGGTTGTGTTAATCATGGAGGCTTGGCTTAAATGGTATGTAGTTGGTGTAGAACTAATCTACAACTAAAACTTTAAGTGTAAGCCTTATTACTTTCAAGGAAGGACTATTTTACAGTATCCTTGATTTGCAAGTGAAAAAATCTAATTGGACCCTAAATCTTATTGAACTTTAACTCGTAGCCTGAAATGAGAGTGTTTATTGAAGAACTCGTAAAAAAACTTACCTAAATTAGGTTTATACAAGGAATTTTTGACATTAAACTGTGGACAGATAACAGGCAAATAATAAATCTTAAATTTCTCGAGAAGAAATGCGAAACATCTCATTGCCTTCGTGTGACATCTGTCCCTCCACTGGATCTTCGTGACTGACGTGGCCATTCCGTCGAGGAGTATATCGAAGAAATACTTTGTTTCATTGTCAACGGCCTTTTCGTTGGCACTAGGTGGTAGGAGCGGTTGGATCTCTACACTTTGGACTGGGTTCAATGCGTTGGTATCATGGAATATTGAAGCCGATACATTGGCTATTTTCCCCATGATTCCTGTGGGTGTTTGTTCGACTACGACTTTCTTGGCATTGTCAACTGCTGAATTAAAGTTCGGATGGTGCATAATATCTTCTATACTGAAGTCCCCGGAGCCATGTGTTTCGTTTGCTGTAATGTTTGGCTTCAAAGGAGATCCGATTGGCATTAAGGTGGGTTCCGGCATGCCGGGGACGAGGGTCGCGAACATTTTATGTACTTCATTCGGAGCATTGTCACCAAGCGCCTGATACCACAGGAGGAAGTATCTACAACGAATGACAGATTATCGTTTATCAATATCGCTATTGCCACATAACATACCTTTATTTCTTTGAAATGATTGATATGTACTTTTGCTGTAAGGTCATTTAAACGTAATAATTTAAAATGCGATAGGGAGCAGGTGTATAAACATTCCAAAAGACATAAAACAGTACTAAGATCTTTCAAATTGAATAGACTAACCTAAAACCGAAAATTTTGTTTGATCTGGGGATCTAACCCGATCGATACCTCTGCTTCGTGCTTGTGACAGTTAAAATCTCAACCATCAAAACAGTTATTTATTAAGTTTAGCATATTATACCTTATAGCCTCTGCTCTCAGCTTTTGCGAGTTCCCGCTATGGAGGAGTTTTGAAAATATTCTCGTCAATGAGTGTAACTGCCATCTCTTTCCGATTAGCTCTGGTAGAAGGCATAATACTTTATCTAAAAGGGACAATGCCCCTTCTAGCTCCTCCCTGCCCGCCTTATGTACTAGAACATACAAGAAATAACTTAATTTGTATGCAAAAGAGATAATGAAGAGTTACCATGAGTGTTACATGAGACTGAAAACAATGTTGTTTTAATATGGCAATTAAAGAGCTATTACATTTTGTATTGTCCAACCCATTAGCGAGTGATTAGGTATGACTCAGCTTTGTTATATAGATTACGAGTTATCCTTGTGTCAAAATGGTTGGAATTTGTTACATACCTATCTATTCTTATCCTCTATTTGAAATAATATTATACATAAGAAAATAAGCCTTATATTAGTATTTTTAGCAATGAAATTTGAATGCATTGAAACTAACAAGATAAATAAAATTTAAAAGAGGCTGTATATGAATAAAATTATTTCAAATGGAGAGTTTGATGTTATAGAGGTTCTAATCAATCACTTCATGACATAACATGCTTATCATCCCACTTGTGATGAGTAATCCAGTGTCTATGATAAGTAAATGGATAAAGTAATGAGATAAGATAGTGAGCTAGAGAGATCAATGTGAAGTACAAAGCCAATGTTCATACAAAACATGGTCAAATTTAAAATGGTTCAGTTAAATATTGCTCAAAGTCATTTTACAAGGAAAAACAAATAATATTCCTGATTATATATCAAACGTAAAAGTATTTAATATGCCTTTAAACAATATTTAACTTGTTTCAAACTGGATATAAATGCATAATCATGGTACATGAGTGACTGTCTGATGATCAAAACACCCAAAACTCACCGAGATGAAATGGAAGTTCTGTACCGCAAAAACAGAAAAATTATAAGTAAATATGTGTGTCAATTGGATTAATGTAAACAAATCATAAATAGCAATAGATACAATTTATATTTTTTTTCACATACATACAAAAGCAGGACATTCACATACATTCATCCTTCTTCGTAACATTTGAGTAAAATTTTTTTTACAGTAATTATTTACAACAGCAATTTTTTTTTATAAATATATAGCTTGCATTAGTTACCTCGTTGTCGTAAATTATTTTCAGCCTGGATGAAGTTGTCATACAATATGAAGTATACATGACTGAAGTTGCCTTCAAAGTAGTTTTTTGCTTCATCGGTGTCAAAATGTTCTGAAATAAAAGGTATAATAAGAAAATTATAAAAATGAGTATTTATTTATAATTAAATAAGTATGTTTTTATAGAAGAAGGAAAAGGAGAATTTTATTACTTTAATCTTATTTAAAAGAGCTGACTTATAATTATCTTTTTTACACAACCCTTGAATGCACACTTTTAAATTGACACTATAGTCTACTTATATATCTATAGTCATATAGAAAGAAAGAAATCCCAAAAATCTTGTATGGTCAGTGTGACTACAGGAAATTACTGTTCATGACTGACGTTACAGACTTTTTTCTAAAAGAGTTTTCTTGTTCTTCTCCATTTGAATCTACACTTTGGAATGAGTACCTAGCTTCAACAATGATCTAACTGACTGACTATAAAAATATTCTATTTTGACACTTCAAAAGTAGATGTTTATGGTTTAGTAGAAATAAATGAATTTGACTTTGACTGATTGGGGTAATTTGTCTCATGTAATTTTTGTTAAGATTACAGGTCAGGAAAGTTTTTAACTAGACTAAAGTTTAGAAGTATAGGAGAAAATTCTGATAATAGCAACCTTTTTAACAAAACTAATGACTGTGACTTGGATACCTGGTTGGTTGGGCCAGAGTAACTGGTCATATTGATATTAAAACAAGTACAATTCAGCCATATGAATTTATATTCTTACAGGATTCTTCTTCATTTAAATGTGACTATTTATTTTATTTTCAAATATTTTATAGAAGTTTTAGTTTAAGCAATCTATCAGTTATAACCAAAATTTAACAGGTAAAAAGTAATAATTAGGGTCATTGTCTGTGGACATGAGTACCATTGTCAAATAATCTGTCCATCTCTTGACTTTAACATTGTAAGCATACACTATACAAAGTTCAATGACTTTCAACTTTATACTAAATTTTGGCAATGTTATTAAAGGTTCCTATTTTGAATACAGAATTGATAAATTTATGTCCATTGCATTATGGCAGCTTTCTCCCAGACAATTAATATTCTTTTCGTTTAATATGTTCTTAATATTTAAATCCACAACACAAGAAAGACATTAACCTAGAAATGAGGAATGATCTCTCACATACAATATATAATACACATCAACATTTGATTTAAACAATGGAAAATGACATACAACTGAGTCTAAGCTATGTAATTAATTTAGTAGAAATGACTATTTATACAAATGAAACTCTAAATAGTACATCTTCGATACAATAAACAGTTGTAAGTTGAGGCGCATCAACTACAGTTATTCGCGACTAATTAGCATGTTCGGAATGTGATCGCTGTTGAACGTTTAAAACCTCACAACTCATCTCTAAATATTCTCAAAATCTTCTTATCACTTAGAGAAGAACAATAAAACAAATACATTCTCACCTAAAACGATTTTTAAGTGTTTTAATCGGGTTGCTGAATCCTTTTTCGAGTCTTGTATTTTAACCGTTGATTTCTTAACATCCTGGTGAGATTTCTTGGTAAACATTTCGAATGTTATATTATAGCGTCATTACGTAGATTCTTTTCATCCTTAGAATAAAAAATACAGTAATTTCACATTGTTTTCTTTAAGTTTTCACTCCCATTTTGACATTTCACTTACATAAAAATCTCGGTTGACGTAAACACTAAAGGTGAGTTCGTTTCACGGTAGAACTGCAAAGTACCGTTGCTTTTCTGATTTTTTTTAAAACTTTAGATGTGTGTAAAACCATTTTTAATGTGATTCTGTGTACCTTAAATATAGTAATGTATTTGAATCGTTTACATTTGATGTGTTTGAACAGCTGCTGTATTATTATTTTATGAGTTTAGGACCCAGCATGCAATAAACTAGGATATCATTAATGCGTTTATTAAATGAAATGGAACGTGTATTTTTTTTCTAAAATAAGGCACCGGTGTTTAAGCATACTGCCAAGTTAGGATTTTTTTCTTAAATTAATCGAATAAAATATTTTTAACGATTGTATCGAAACATATAAAGCCGTTCTTACAAGTACTATAGTCACAGGCGTTAAAACTTATACAAACTATTTGAAAATGTTTGACTTTCGCGCAAATATGCGTTTGATTATGTTCATTTTTAATTGTATTGTCTGCGAGAACAATGAAAAAGTCAAATGTATGAAATCCTTTCGATTAAGGAAGGTATTATACTTATCTCAAATTGTATTATATTACAGGCAGAAACGTATGAGAATTTACTAAACTACTTACCAGTATATGTTTCAGCAGGCAATTATTTAGTATCAGCCAGAGGTGTAGACAACTAAATACAACGCTATTAACAACAAATAAGCAGAGCAAATAGTCAAAGTCTAAGAAATTGTGTAATATTGCATACGAGTAGAAGAATCGTCTTCTATTTGTGTCCAGTCTGTGTGGACTTCCTTGGACCTCCTTTAGCGGATGAAGGCCTTGCATGAATTTAGTAAGGCCTAGTTATTCTCGCTTACTTATGTTATTATTAATTTTAGTATTAATATTTATAATTAATAATACCTAATGAATCCGCCAAATACATTTACATCTTTGTTAACGAATCGTATCTAACGTGTAGGTACATTGTAACCATGGAATTTTGTAGACAAACATTAATTACGCTGTTGTATACACCCCTGCTTATTAGAAATAGGGATAGGTTTCAATAACACATTTTTTTTACTACACTATAGAGTTCTGATAAGCGCGGCAGTAGGATATTGATATTTAGTTTGTTTCCTGCTACTTCTTGCTGGTGTTAGTGGGATTATTCAAATTCAAATTATATTTTCTGAAGGATAGGTCGGTTATCGAGCCTACGAATAATCTGGTAAGCAATTGGCACGAAATGCGTTATCGGCCTTCTGTATATTGTTAGAGACTTAACGATAGAAGGCGTTTTCAAGTGGTCAACTTTCCCAGGACATTGTTTCAGCTTCCTACGATCAGCACAGAAGACTGCACACTGCACGGTTGACTCAGAGAAAAAACAAGTCGTTTATGAAATTGATGTTCTGGTTCTGTTATATGTAAAATCACCCTCGACATATGAGAAAAATCAAACGTAGGGCCATGTTTATAAAAAAAAGACGTTAAAAATTTATATTTATAAAAAAGGAATCGCAAAATGTGTCGGTTGGCGCATAACTCAACAACGCCTGGATCAATTTGTTTTTATCGTCAGGAGAATGTCCTTATGAAATAAAAAAATTGAAAAGTGGTAAGTAGGTATATTCCCTGTATTGGGGAATACCGAACCTTTCGTTTTTAGCGAGGTAGTTGGTTAGTTGGATTCAAAGTAAGGGGGTGCAAAAAGTCTAAATACCCACATACGAGTAATATTTTTTTGTAACAGCCGGTTATAACCGGTTGCATAAGTACCTATTTAATTATTTCATAGATGAGTTAAGCCTGATATCTAGACATTGGCTTAATAAATACCCAAACCGCAAAATGTAAGAAATGCGGTTTTACGAATCAGTTACCATTGTCTGTTTTTTGTACGCGAGATAAAACGTAATACCTACGTGACGATATTATTTTTTACGTCACCTTGCTATAAATTTTGTGTTTTCGCATAAATCAGCCAGAAATCAAATTGATTCATAAGTCAAATCGTCGGAACTGCTAATATCTGGTTAATATTTACATAAACGAAAAATGAGGTTTCCCCATTATATGTATGTACTTTTGCTTCGCAATAGACTTTGCCTTATTTTTTATATATGATATAGCTGCTCTCGTGCGGTTTCACAAGCTACTCGGCTCTTTTTAATTGTAGCGTGGTGTTTTATAGCCTATAGCACTCAGGAACATTGTAGGTATCTGTCAGTGAAAGCGGTTCCAAAGATTACCCCCTTCATACAAACTTACAAATTTTACCTCTTTATAATATTAGTATAGAATACACATGTGGATCCTCTATCATCGACAGGTGTGTCGATCTCATACGAGGTAAACCCAGCGAGGTGTTACCCATAAATTCACGTTACAACTAGAAAAAGCGTTTTAAAAAAAGCGAAAATTCGATCTGTGTTGAAGCTGATGCACTTGGCGTCATCAGCTTTACCCATTTTTACCAAATAGCCGACTTGTTGTTATGTAACTTTTAAAACAGTTAGTTAGATTTGCATTTTTTACTGTTTATAGTCATGGCACACTGCACATGCCATGCCCATGTGTAGTTGGTCAAACAACGGAGGATAAAATTGGGGAAATATTTTGCAATCAAATAATAATATGGAAGAAGTAAATAAAAAAAATCCGTAATAACAAATGCACAGTTTAATGAAGCAGTCAGGCAGTAAATAAGCCAATCTCGCAATCACGACTTACCTTTAAATTATAATAATAATGCATAATAAAACACGCATGTTTATAAGTTCATTCAACTCAGCACTCGACGAAATTACATGACAAACTAATAAAGCCCTGTTTCCGTACTTTTATTTCTTGTCATATCCGAAGATCCGTTCTTAGGAATTAACGTTCAGTCTTCACAAATATTTTTTATCTTCGACAAACCCGTTTTAATTTGTACGCATGACGTTCGGTAATTTGTATATAGCTTCGGACATTGTCTCGGAGGTGCCTAGTCGCTCTTGGACCGTGTCAATGTGCATATCAGTTCGTATTTTAAAATTTAAATTTAAACTCAGTCTAGTCAGTAGCATTCTTGTACTCAGTTAAATCAGTGTCACAGTGATCAATAATTAATTCAAAATGTGTTCGTTAAATAGTATTATTGTTGCAATTATTCTGATCAGCATGGCAATGGCAAAACAACTTAGAACACAAGATGCTATTGGTTTTCCTGAAGTGGAAGAGGATCAGAATTCTGTTAATAAAGACGTAAGTAGCTATTTTTTAGTAAGTAATAAAACCTTTTTAATCGTGTTATGTGAGGTGGGTACAAAAAGGTCGAATAATTTTCCTTGTTTTAAACATGTTTCTTTAATATTAGGTATATCCTCGAACAATTATTACGAAGTTAGTGTGATTTTTTGCTTATCGCTACGATTTTGTAACAAAAAACAACCTCAAGCATCGCGAATTTTAAATGATTATGTTTTGAAGTTAGATGAAACGAATGTATTTGATTGTTACGTGGGTATTTTGGGAATTGTTTGCTTCACACGTACAAAGAAATTTAAGTTTAGAATTACTCGCTGTTCGGGAAAAATGTCAAATCGAAAGCAATACGATATTAAAAATAAATAGTTTTTTTTTTATATTAGTATGAAAATCTTATACCGGACGCGTACTCTGAATCAAAGTAAATATCAAATGACCTTCCAATCGTGACCACGCTGAGGTCATGGGTCTCTGATCTCAATAATCACGTTTTCTTGTTTACTTACAACTTCGGAACTAGTACACTTCTTGTTTTTTAAAAGACAAGAATGGGTGCTTGAGAATAAGAAAAATCGATGAATGGTCTAGATACACAAATATCTAACTATGTAAGTAGTCTTCAAAAATTAAAACTTTCAAATAATTTTTTTCTGCAGGTTATTCTTTTATCGACGGTTTGTTTTTTGGCGGGTTTTAGAACACGTAAAGAAAAAAAAAATGATGAGAGAGTAGCTATGACTAATATTTTTTTTTCAAAAAATATATGTATGATTATCAATACATTATCAAATGTGCAATAATTGCTAATAATAAAAATTAACCATTTAGTTTCGCTCGCATAAAGTATATGTATACCATTTTTTATGAGTATTTATTATAGGTTACAAATATGTGATAAAAGATTCCTTGAATTACAATCGACCTTTTAAAACTGACTGAAATTTGGACATCTGCCTGTCTATACGTATTCTCATAAGGAATAGAAGGCTTGGTATTATACCAGACCACATACCTACGAACTAAGGCAAAACCTCATAAAAAATAAAATAGGGTACATACGTTTACCTCTTTTGCTCGTACCTACTGGGGATGATAAAATCGAAAAATGTAATTGGCAGCCCACAAAGGGTGCCTGTTTCTAATGCATGCGTGTCCGGGTTTTAAATTTGCTAAGCACCAATAACACATTTCCTAGTTTTTATTAATGCCTTCTAAGTTTATTAAGACGCCATCGATATAAGATGAAGGAAAAAATCGCGAGAAAACCTGAATTTATAATCTCTAATTTATTATATGTTTGAATTTTCCAAATCCGTCTTGAGTTACTTTGGTAAAAAATGCCGAAGACGACTTTGTTCGTGTGAGAAGAGGCTTTTGCTCAGCAGTGGGCACTTGACGGTTGTTTTTTCTATAAATGAGCTGTGATAAATGAGCAAACGGTTTACCTGATGGTAAGCAATCAGCGCCGCCTATGGACACCCGTAACAACGGAGTAGTAACGAGCGCGTTGCTGACCGTTTGGGGATTAGGGATTTAGAGATTTTGGGATTGGGGAGAGATTGGGGAGGGGAAGGATTGGGCCTCCAGTAACCTCACTCACACAATGAAACACAACGCTGTGGTTGTTTTCTGTGAGGCCTTGGTATCACTCCGGTCGAGCCAACCCATTCGTGCGCAAGCATGGCTTTTCCACGCTTATTATTGTTTGATTATGATTGTTTAACTAAAAGATCTCAAGAAATCCGACTGTTTTTGTAGTGATGTCTAGAGTTAAGGTATAATCCCTAATCGTTAGTTTTTTGTTGTGATCATCTCCATTGCTTGCGGCAAAATAGCGTAACAAACAAAAAACAAATGCCAAATCACGTTGGCTGGTATTTAGGAATTACACACATATAAATGTACCTCACATGGTAACATCATCAGCTTATAAGTGTCCGCTATTGAGCACAGGCCTCTTCTCACACGGAGAGGGATTAAGCATTAATAAGCTTTAAGTCCAGGTTTCCTCACGATGTTTTCCTTCACCGTACAACAGTGGTATCTAAATAACAATCATAGAAAGTAAATATACCTACCTTACTTGAAAAAGTCACATTGGCAATACGGTAGTTCCCAACTAGTACTCAAATTCAATATTTTTATCCAATGTCAAAAATGATAATTTTCAATGAAATTTGTATGAAAAACTGAGTTATGACGTCATCGTATTTTTGCGTCAAATAGCGTAATTATTTCTTAAAAATTAGCTAAAAAATATCTAAAATTTAGTGTATCAATCGATCGATGAATAAAAGTATAGATAGTTATTTTTCGATATTTCATCGTACTGAAACATCGAATTAATTTATTTTTGACCTAGGAAACTACCCAATTGTCATCTTGCGAACTAGCACCCTCATGCATGCACGAGGAGCAGGCAATGTTTAACTTACTTACTTTAACTTTAGGGTTATTTTTGAGAGCCCTACCTACATATTAAAATGTGTTTAAGTATAGTCACTTTCTTCTTGTCTCAATGGTTAGGAAAGTTTATGTGTCATTTCATTATACCTACCTACCCAAAATACTTTCTCTCATTACGATAACGAGACTTAATAGGTAGGTATGTAACTATATACATCACCATTACATAATTATGTATGTATTTGTTATCTCAGTCATTAAGGATATTTACTAAGTCCCTGATTAGGTGACCATTAGCTGGTTTGTTTACTAATTATTTATGTTCTCGTTTTGTTTGTTTGTTCCCTGCAGTGCGGCTCTTTCCTCGTCCTTTTGATCCACCAATAACTTAGTGACACTCTAAGAAATTAAAGTTAAGCCTAAAATCTTCATAATCGAAGTCGTTAAAATATATGAGCAAGATTCTGAAAACTTTGGAATGAACTTCTTTCGGCGGCGGTATTTTCAAACGTTAAAGAAACGAGGGTACTCATTATTAAAAGGCCAGCAACACGCCTGTGACTTCTGGTGTTGCAGGTGTCCATGGGCGGCGCTGATCACTTGTCATCAGGTGATACGCCTCGATTGTCTACTTTTCCACAAAAAATTAAAATGCATAAAAATGCAACCATAGCGTTGTGTTTCGCTGTGTGAGTTAGGTTACCGGAGGCCCAATCCCTCGCCTCCCCCAATCCCTCCTCAATCCCTAAATTTCCAAATCCCTAATGCCTAAAAGGTCGGCAACGCACTCGTAACTCTTCCGTTGCGAGTGTCCATGGGCGGCGCTGATTGCTTACCATCAGGTAATCTGTCTGCTCGTTTGCCGACATGTTACATAAAAAAATGCGTAGTTTATCATCTGGCAAACAATAACTCACGTTTTGTTTACAAATGCTTTGTCTTTATCCTTAATGCTTCTTCATAAAAGTGAATAGTTACATAGAAATATATGTTTATCTGCAGGGGAAGGCCGGTTTCTTATTAAGATAACACATTCGTAGTTAGAGGCCAACTGATTCATCTGTCAGAAAAGACGTGGGTACCCACATCTCAGTTGCATACATTTGTCACAAGATACAGATATAAATTCATATTATGAAATAATGTTGACTATTCTATAGAACTATAAAAATAGTGTACTCTGTTTTAGTTCTTATTATTTTCGGGTGGAGACAAATGACTTCTCCTGCCCTTGATCTGGCGAAAGGAAGTGCCAGAGTGCCTGACTAAAATCCACCCCGTTTCTTCACCTCCTCTGGGCTACAGGACATTGGGTACATTATTGTTCTTCTACCCGCAACCCTTGCTACATATTGGCCCTATTGAGCCACGTCTGTGGTGAAACACGCCGTAAGCTCGATTCTGGTTCTGTTCGGGAGACCATTGCTCTCCCGACCGACGATCCGTGCTTACGGTGATTGAAGTTCGTTCGTCCCGCGATTTCCGACTGAATGGGAGCATGAGGATGATAACGTTCCACACGCGCTCAGCCAATGACATTATTAGTAAAATGGTATAACATTCGATTTTCAAAAACGGCACACTTATGCACACATGAATAAATTGTATGATACACGTTAAAGTGAGATGGTATGATTCAATAATCGCGAGTGAAAAAGAGACATATATGAAAAAGTGTGGCTAGTTAGCCATATTTTAATGTATCACTTGCTGACCGGTTGTAACCTTTCTAAAACTTTTTACTTATAATATCATTGCGCTCAGTTTTCTTTGCGAGGAGGACTGTTTCGGAAAAGGAGGGTATAAATACTTGCAATCTACAATAAAAACAATATTACAAAATCAATTATCTTCACGTTTTAATAAAAACAAGTTTCATTAAGCTGTGGGTTTCCCATTTTAGTTTAATGAAGGAGTTTACATCATTTATTTTTATCAGCTGTGTCATTCATCGTACAGCAGGTTTCATTTATGTTAATGCATGGATGCAGTCGTTCAATGTATCCACTACTTAATAGACCGGTAGCAATATAATTATCTGATATGGATTCTTCTTTTTTTCATCAACATTATAAAGGAAAAAACAATAAAAGACAAAGGTATATTACCTAGGTACTGCATATTCCTTTTCGTCCCTACAGTCTTTTTTTTGGAGTAAGTAAGGATAATCATCCATTAAATCCTCTTAGCCTGGGGTGACGAAAGAGTAGAGAAGGAGTGTCAGACTCTTCCTGCCTAAATACCATTCCATTCCTTCTCCTGCTCGTACATTATAACGCTTACATCTATGTACTTCTCTGATATTCTCACTGTCATACTGTAAAAACGTGTTATGTTTATTTCAATTTGAATTAAATTGTCAATGTTAATAAACAATCTTACATTCTCCACTAACCACTGATACTTCACACTCACTTCTTCTATTTTCTTATTTCTGGCGTTAATTTTTAGGCATTACAAGCTTGAAGTTAAATACAAAATAACCATCATACACCACCTTACTCATATCTACGACGAATCATACCAATCATCATAGCCAACTGACGAAACTCAAGACCTTTTGCTAAAGGGTCGGCTTTTGAAGAATCATTATTAATCAAGGTTATTGACACATTACCCTCGCTTGGCTTCAACTAATGATCTCCTGCTCCATCTACAGGGTAGATTCGTAAACTTCCCCATAGTAGTAAGTTCAGATACCAACATTTTATATGCATGAAGTTTTTTTGTGACAGACTATTCTATCTTTCTCTTTTTTTTATTGATGTTGAAGAAAATGTTAACGTCTTAAATTTTGCCTGCGTGTCTGTCTGTAAAACGAATGCATGAATTTAAATATGGTTTTCATCCAAGTAATACTCAACGATGTTTAACTTATTTGGGCTTCTTCTTTTTTGTCACTGATCGTGTGGCTAGCGAAGAACCTAGTTGAAATAAATGATTAAAATAAAATGTTTTTCATTTCCAGAACCGGCAGCCTGTTTACATTCCATCGATGTGTCCTGATAGCGAACTGTACTACCCAGGAGACCAGAAAGACGACTGGATTTGCGATTGCAGACCAGGTGAGACTCAAATAACCTTCTACAATAATTTGTTAAATTTATCTCTCTTAATTAGAGTCAAGTCTTCACCATATTTGTCTGAATGTCTCCTAGAACCCAGTGGGAACCTCATTTTTGATATAAGTATGCGAGGGATGTTCGTATGAAAAAGAAATCAACAGCTTAAGATGCTCCATAGCCGGTCCAAACTCCTACTGACTATAGTAATTTTAATTAGAAAAGTCCAGTAATGCCTTTGTTATACAAGAAAATCCAACCCCGCAAACGTCATCGTACACATCAACCAATTTTTCAGCCTACCACAATCTTTAAGAAATTGGTACACAAATCTTAAGTAAACTGTAACTTAAGCTTCTCATGCATGAAAGTGTGGGTTCGAAATCTGGCAAGTACAAATGTGACTTTTTCCAAGTTATATGTACTTTCTATGATTTTTTAGACATCTGACATACGGTGAAGGTAAACATCGTGAGGAAACCTGGACTTATAATTTCTAATTGTAAGTTTGAAGTCGCCAACCCGCATTGAGCAAGCGTGGTGATTAATGCTCTAACCTTCACCGAATGAGAACAGGCCTTTGCTCAGCAGTGGGCGCTTATAGGCTGATGATGATGATGATGACACAAAAACTAACCAAATTTTTATATTTATTTTCAGCATTCTTATATCACCCCAAATCGGACACTTGTTGGCCAGCTTACAGAAAAGGCCCGTGCCAGGATGGAGAGTACCTCGTGCTAAAACCAGAGTCGGCCATACCCGTGTGTGAGAAGAACCCTTGCGCTGTTGATACTTATGTTCCGTACAATGGAAGGTGTGAGCAGCTGGCCACCATAGCTCCCTGCAGACACATGTGGCCCATCCCAGCCGCGCTCTCTGTCAATGCCACCAACTTAGCTGTTACCTGCGAGAGGCTCAACCTAGAGTCCAGGTTCGGGGAAGACGCCAGCCCCATGGTCCTTGTGCCATGCCCGCCAGGCTGCAAAAGAAGTATTAACGGCAAATGTACTCCTGTAGTAGGATAATTAAGTTTATTAATTATTTTTAATATCATCTATTTATGATTGTTACCTTAAATTTTATGACTATAAATAGCTTTTGTACCTATTTGTGTGTGTTTATTTCCTTGCATAAATCTGTCAGCTACAACAATTTGAGAATAGCTACTTTTATAATCATACACGCTAAATTTCATATTGATGCGAATATAATTTTTAATGTCTGCGCGTGTAATACATGCATGCTTAAGTACTTGCAACTTACACATGCGTGCTCAACTGAAACAAAAATAGTAGATGTTTATGTGTGTTATAAAAAACTGTAATCAATATTCACTTTGTTAATTAAGCAACAAATCCCCTAAAGTTGTAGCATGGTAATATCCGAGCAACCTTGCACGGTATGGCACGACGCCCGCCGCCGCCGCCAGCTATGGCAACGGGCGGGCGTCCCTCGTGTAGTCATGGCGACTCTGCCGTCAATGTGCCACACCATGTCTCTGTCATCGGCGTTTATTTACCAATTACCACAATGGACATCGACGTGGCTGTCTGCTCGCACGAGTATCGACAACCCTCGCGATAAAATCGGCGCCCAAATTATTATATTCGAGCTCCAAATGACACCGTGTTTCATAGCCACGAGTTCGTTGTAGCAGTGAGCGTTCGGAAGGTTAAGGTTGATTGACGGCTCGGTGGAAAGTTTGAAACATTTCCCAAGTGAAAAGTGCACCTTTCTAGAAAGTATACCTCGAAGGAACATGCAGCTGAAATGTGGTAAGTGTTATAATGCCCTAGTTATTAATGCGAAAGTGCATGCAAATCGTTAGAAATATACTCTAGCTGAGTAACGTCAACTGTAAAATTCTAGAATTTTTATTGTACGTTTAAAGAGAGTTGAAGCAATAAAGCTGGTTCTTAAGTAGTGTGCGGTCGGTGGCGAGTGCGACGGCTGATCGTTTAATTTCCATATAATCGCAAGCGTAGCCGAGCTTGCTCCTATCGCGATTGATCGCTGACCCATATTCCTGACGGCTGGCCACAGTGGCCACTGACCACCACAACATACCACTTACTCTGATTAACCGAAGAAAATGACCTTCGCCGATTTTTGTTGTGGCAGTCGAGCGGAATGTTTCCTCTGAATCTTGATTTGGCAGGTTACTTTGTAAGGCGAAGGAAATGGCGATAGGAAATATTGTTTGTTGTACCGTGACATGGTTAATTTAGAAAACGAATACTAAAGCTAGACTTATTTACGGTTATTTAATAATTCAAAAAGTAGTATTTCGCAGTAAGTGGCAGCTAAGTTGTTCCAGGTAGACGTTGTTAGGTACATTCGTGTGAAACTAATGCTTACTCTAACACTATGTAAGGTACCAAGTACGTGTAAGGAACACGAGTGCATGACTACTATGCCGCCTTCATAGGGTAAAAGAATGCAAACTTAAATGTTTAAGTTTACAATTTACATAATTAATCGTTCGCGATTCAGTTTTAAATACTTAATTATACATTTTCGTGAAATAATTGCATAAATTCTAGGTTCTGTAATGTTTATGTGATTTTTATTAAAACCAGGCATTTTAATCGTTTTGCTTGGAAAAGTATACAGACTTATTGGTATTATATTATTTACATAGAACTGGTGATTCCTTTTAGGCGTTTCTCGCAGCATTTCTTTTAGAATTTACGTTTTTATTTTCGCAGAATTCGTGGGTAAGAATCAAAAATTATCCACCACTTTCTCTCGAGGCGAAGTGAAGGTTTTTCACAAAATGGTGGATGTATGTATATAAGGTTTTATGAAACAACGACACTAATTGCCCGATAGCATGTTAGTGTAAATCGTAGGCGTACCTACATGATGTATTACCTACTTGGTGCAGAGGCCCGACTACCCACACGTAGCACAGACGCGTCAAGAGCTTGACACTGCACACACGGAGCGAAAAGTAAATATCGTGAGGATAAACCAGGTCGACATACGGCCTACTTCCCTATATATTACACTCTTGATAATATATTGAAAGAATTACGTATACACTGATTTATTTGTTCTCCCATACGCATTATGAATCAACTGCTTTGTTCGCGACATTGACAGAAAAGTGGCATTCCGAAACGAATCTATACTTTGGAAAGAGCATCTAACTTCAGTGGCGGACGACTGATGGATTTTTTGTCACTTAAAAGCTGTCTTTATGTTGTTAATGTGAAAAGCTTTTACTTCATTCATGTAGCCTTTGAATTTATGGTTCAGTTTTTTAATTAAATGAAAAAGAATCGATTTTTGTTTTCGATTTAGTGTTTTTTGTTATTTTGGTTGGAGTCTACAGATATTTAATGAAAGTTTAGAGACGGGCAAAAGAAAAAGTAACAAAATAACTTTTAAATATACCACACAATTTAATTTAATTTCAAAATAGTACCTAATGCGAATTAGTTAAACGTGTGAGTAGCATTGATAAATTATATGCAAACGAACCACTTCTAGTAAGTATCTCTCAGAATATAATGATACGAAGAATTATTATCTAATTGAACTAACCTTATACCACTCTGTTTACACAATATCTTTCGAGCAAAAATAATTTCCCCAGTATACTGCAACTATCTACTACGTTCAGATGTACCTAACGACTGGAAAAACCTTCATAGCTTGAGTTATCACTTGAAAATGATATTATTCATTGCTAGAAAGCACGTCACGACGCAAATAGGTTCATAGCTAAGTTAGGCCGAGCTTAAAATGAAATTGTAGGCATTGTTTAATTATACCGAATTTTTACAACACGATTGACCCTTTTCTGCTATTGAGGTCATTGGGTCAAAAGATCTGAGGAAACTACGGAAAAGCACGAGATTGACGTTAAATAAGTCCTTGAAGGGTTGCGTGAGAGAGTGGAAGTAACTGCGTGCAATTTAAGCGTGAACTAGCTATGTTTTTGGTCGACAAAATACCTAATTCATACCAACATTTATACTGCTTGTAAGGTAAATTATTTATACACACTACCTACAAAGTACGAAAACAATTAGTTTTACGATAAGGGGTTAAGGAATATTTGTCGTTAGATATACATTTCCTGTTTGCAGTCAACTAATGGGTTGCGCAATCAAGCAATAATATGTACCAACTAATTGGGTTGTTAAGTATAAGTTGTTTGCTCGTCGATTAACGAAGAAACAATCAGAAAATTCAATTCAATATGCTTTTCACAAAGCACTACAAATTCGAAAATTGTCCTTTACAACGAAGAAATTTTTGTTATTAGTACCTAAGCACTAAACTCTTCAATGTCTGCAACTAACCGGATAAATCCTTGTTTCTCTTCCTTTATATTATAATCCTTTGCTTTACGCACAAATGCTCATGATTTTATTAATGACTTAAATTATATAAGTATATGAATAATGGCATAAGATGTTTTTATGTAAACAATTCCATCTTATCAAATGTCCTTATTTTTACTCAGCAGATGCAACTGTTATCTAGAGGAAAAATGTATCTCTCTTTATAACTTTCTCCAATTCAGACGTTATACATTTAAATAAATTCGTTGTATTTATTATTAAAAGTGTGTTTGATGTACTGTGTGATTAAGTGTGGGAGAGTCATGGTTCGGCACGAATGGGTCGGCTCGACCGGAGTGATACCACGGCCTCACAGAAAACCGGCGTGAAGCACAATTTTGTGTTTCGTGAGTGAGGTTAACGGAGGCCCAATGCTTCCCCCCTTTCCCCATCTTCAATCCATTCACTTATTCTTTAACCCCTAATAACCCACAAGCTAACGAACGCACATTTAGTAACTCCTTTGGTACAACGACTGTCCATGGGTGGCGCTGATTGCTTACCATCAGGTAAACCACCTGGTCATTTGCCGACCTATGACATGAAAAAATTATGATAGAGACATATAACTATGCGTTTATTACTATGTAGTAAGGATTCTTAGTATACCTATCTATACTAATGTTATAAAGAGGTATTTTTTTTAAGTTTGTAAGTTTGTATGTAGGTGGTAATCTTTGGAACCACTGGTCGGTTTCCCAAAATTCTTTCACTTATTGATAGCTACAATGTTCCCGAGTGCTATACCTAGCTTATAAAACATCAGGCTACAATATCTAGGAGAAGAGCAGCGGGTGAAACCGCGGGACAGTAGCTATTACAATTTATATTTGACGGGGCATCCAGGCGCTGAGGCTCCATAATGGCGTAGATTCCAGAAATAAAACGTAATTTACGATGATCAGGCTTTTATTATTTGCCAGCAATTACAATTCTTGAATAATCACGATAATCGAGATGCAAACGGATACACTTTGGTTGCGCGGCGAATTCGACACGGGGCTGACTAACTCGACAGTTTTGCCGTCGCAATCTGAAAAATGAATCTTCACGTTTTTTTGATTTTCCATCCACGGCAGGACGTCAATCTCGTAAGGTTCGCAGCATTCATTTTTTGTTTTCCACAGTACCAACATGAGGTTACAAATTGACAGTTAGTCTATGGCCACAATATGGCCCAACCAGCCAGCCACGTATCGACTACGCCCAAGTTCGGATACTTGACGCAACCAATAAAAGAAAAAGAAAAGATACTGCCTATGGTTTGATTTTTAAACGAAAACCTATGTTGACAGATTACAACATAAGTTCTACAACTAGCCGATCCGGCCAAGTGTGGCGCTACTGTCGCGTGCTCCGACACGGCCATCTTGACGTTTCACACGTCCTCGTGTGGGGTATCTGAAAAGAAAACTCAAAGCAGTAGCACAACTCTTGCTCGGTCAGCCTGACTAAAGTAAGGGTTAGCTTGAAAAACAAAAATGCAAGAAAGTGCAATATTTACAAAGGTGTACAGGAAAAGTAATCATAACTGCGTCTAGCATTAAATTACGATACAAACTATTCCAATTTGCTAAGCGTTTACAGGGAGAAACAAGAATTCTAGTGTTTACAAATGTTTGCATGGCTGGCTATGAAACAGTAACCAAGCAACACATAATTTCAAAAATACTCTCGTGAGCGTCTGATAGTATTCTTCTAGACAACCCCGACTGGCGTCTGATGGAATACATCAAGACAGCTGCACCTTAACCACATTGCACACTTCAAGACAGCCTTCACAGCGTCTGATCGTGTTGCACACTTCAAGACAACCTTCACAGCGTCTGATCGTGTTGCACACTTCAAGACAACCTTCACAGCGTCTGATCGTGTAATTGTCTTTTCAAGACAACCTCTTCAGTTATCAGTGTCTGATAGCGACAGTTCGAGACAACCACATACAGGCGTCCGATTTCAGCCCATTCTAGACAACCGCTCTTAAGCGTCTAAGTCACTTACACACTTAAAGTAAACAAGTAAAATCGAGAATTTCACCAAACATCACGAAAAAAAATATTGTTCCATGGCCCTTTTCTTAATGAAACTACTGGTCAGAGTCATGGTCGTCACTGTCAGCATCGTCAATTTCACAAATACCATCTGGCATTTTCCGCAGACGGTCATGTGCGTACTTGTATGTACGATTGCTGTTCAAAGCTTTCAGCACGTACCGGTCGCCTTCCAACACCTCAATAACCTTAAAAGGTCCTTTGTACTTGGGGTCAAGCTTAGTCTGGTTGCGTTCCTCGTTCTGAAGCAGGACAAAATCTCCAACAGAGAACGGCTGGACTTTAGCCTTGCTGCTATCAAACCGTCTTTTGTCGTATCCAGCGCTGTCAGTCATGTTTTGAACCGCTTCAGCTCTTACCTGTTCTAGATCTGTTACAGGTTCTTCGTCGTCAGCAAGCATCAACTCCAGCGGTCTTGCAATCTTGCCTATGAGCATCTCCAGTGCACTTGCCTTAGTCACCCGATTTTGAGTGCAATTTAGAGCCAGCTGCACGTCGGGTAACGCATCCTGCCACGATCGGCTACCGGTTTCCGCAGCGGTCAGCATATTTTTTAGAGTGCTCATAATGCGCTCGACCTGGCCGTTGGCCCTAGAGCTTCCGGTTGCAATGAGGTGTAATTTAATGTTTACAGACTCACAGTACTCTTTGAAGTCTCTGCTTGCGAAGCATCGTCCTTGATCCGCAATTAGCCGCGTAGGGGCACCAAAAAGTGAGACGCTCTGCTTCACGGCTCTGATGCTGCTGGCAGTGTCTATATTCAGGGTATGGTACAGCAATACGTACTTTGTGAAGGCGTCGACTAGAACGAACACATATTCCTTCTTGTCGTTCTTTCCGCTGAGTTTTCCTGTTGCATCAACATGCACAGTGTGCCAAGGTATCGCAACTTTTGGAATAGGGTGCATGGATGCTTGAACCTTACCTGAATTCGACTTTGAGATTCTGCATGTAACGCAGTTCTCAACGAAACGCCTCACATACTTCGTCATGTGTTCGAACCAGTAAAGTTCGAACACCTTCTCTAACGTTTTCTCCCACCCCAAGTGCATCAAGCTCTCGTGCACGCCGTTGATGATCGACCACCTAAGCGACCGAGGTATGATAGGCAAGCAGCGAGTCTTACCGTTACGCTGTACCTTCCGGTATAAAAGTCCTGAGCGTAGCTCGTACGTCTTCGCAACGTCGTCAGGAAGCTTGTTATCGTTCAGGTCAATAACAAGCTTTGAAATCTCAACATCTTTCTGTTGCTCAGCCAGGAGCCAGTTACCGGTCAATTCGGTCAAATTGATGCGCTTTGGTTCCACTTTATTCGCAGGCTTTTGACTTACCTTGTCGGACGGGACAGGGTTTCTGGACAAAAAGTCTGCATGAGACATGTGTTTTCCTCCTCGGTGCACGATATCAAAGTCGAAACTCTGTAGAAAAGCCCACCATCTATGAACACGTGGGGCCAGGTCCAACTTCTTTCTGCTGGATTGAAGTGAATTGCAGTCTGTCACGACAACAAATTTTCGTCCATGAAGGAAATGCCTAAAATGCCTAATTGCGTTGACGACCGCTAGCGTCTCCAGTTCATAGGAGTGGTACCGCGATTCAGCGGTCGTCGTACGCTTGCTGTAGTAGGCAACAGCGTGCAACTTACCAGCCTTTCTCTGCATTAGAACTGCGCCGTATCCGATCGCACTTGCGTCGGTGTGCAGTTCCGTGTCAAGATCTGGATCGAAAATAAGCAATACCGGTTCGCTAGTCAGTGCAGCAATTATTTGTTGTCTGATAGCTTCATGTTCAGCTTTCCAGACAAGCTTTCCATTATTCGAGCTCGAGGTAAGTGCGTAGAGTTGAGCCATTACCTGCGAGAACTGGGGCACGAACTGCCGAAAGTATGATGCCAAGCCAATGAATTGACGTAACTGTGTCACAGTCTCCGGGGGTGGCAGAGCAGTAAGAGCTTCCACTTTCCGCTGGTTAGGGCGTATCTCACCTTGGCACACCTCAAATCCCAAATACTCCACCTTTTGTTTGAGGAACTTGCACTTCTTCATGTTGAGAGAAAATCCCCTTTCGGTGAGGACTTCTAGCACGATCTTCAGTCGCTCCAGCGCTTCCTCTACAGTGCTGGCCATAATCAGCACGTCGTCCATATAGACCACAACATAGGTGTTCACCAGATCCCCGAGAGCTTTTATGATTGCGCGCTGGAAAACTGCTGGCGCGTTCTTTAGGCCAAACGGCATTCTGAGATACTCGTCTGGTGTTACAAACGCAGTTCGTTCGATGGAATCAGCTGCGACAGGGATCTGATGAAAGCCCGATGTGAGATCCAAAGTGGAGAAGTACATACCTCCGTGCAACCTAGCAATTTGGTCGGAGATGAGTGGTAGCGGGAATCTGTCAGGTATTGTGTTGTCATTCAGTTCGCGGTAATCCACGCAAAGCCTGTCGGAATCATCTTTCTTCTTGACTAGAAGTATTGGGCTTGCAAATGGTGACGAGCTAGGACGAACTATGCCTGCGTCTAGAAGCTCGCTTACCTTTTCTCGAACAACTTGTCGCTCTTGAGTGCTCAGCCGATATGGTCGCCGATTAACAGTCTTGTGTGGATCCTTTAGGCGAATCTCCATGGGTTCAGTATCCGCGCATTTCGCTGGCACACCTCTTGAAAAAGACTGCTCAAATGATTTCAACAAATCAAGTAACTGACCTTTGTATTCAGGTGGGACGTCGGTGTCCACCGTGTCCGGATTAATTCCTTGGTCAGTTGGCAAAACATGGCACAACTGAACGATTAGATTTTTGGAAAATCTCAGTTGCGAAGCAGTGATATGTGCAGCCAAACCTAACAGCAAAATCTCATGACCTACTACGATGTTATTATGATGATGTTACGATGATGTGCAATAAACAGGGGTCTGACCTAAACCAATCAATGTCACTGTATTATTGAGTCGTCGTCCGTTGAGTCTCTGTGACACAGTCTCTTTTACAAGTGAACACTCAGCTCCAGAATCAAAATGAAATGAATAAGGCTCACCAGCAATACGCACGGTCCCAGTAGGCACGCTCCGGACGCACAGGTTGACCCTTTTCACGTTGGAGGCGCCCGCTCCGCTGGTCCCTTCCTGGCTGCGCCGCTTCGGACAGCTCGACGCGTAGTGGCCGCTCCCTTGGCAGTGGTAGCAGGTGACGGCCGCTGGTTTGGTCTGGTTTGGCTTGCTGTTATCATTGTTGCCCAGTTGAGGTCTAGGGTGCTCGTCTCTCCTCTTCATATTGTCCCTCCTACGTGACTGACACATGGTAGATTTGTGTCCCATCTTCCCGCAGTAGTAGCACTTCACAGGAGTTGTTGTGCAAGTGCTGCGGTTCTTCTTGGTATCAGGCACATCAAGGTCATTCGCATTGGCTTTACGTTTAAAAAAAGATACTGCCTTCAATTCTTGTTGCAATTGATTGCGTGTCTTGACGTCGGTTGTAAACGAAAGTCGTTGAATACGTCGGTCGAAACGTGACAAATGTGCAAGAACAGTAGCTATAGCCAGTTCTTCGGTGGGTAAATTTTTCCATCTGGCCATAATCGACGTCATAAGGGAGGCAGCATATGCAGCAACACACTCATTTTCTTTAGGCTTGCTTTCATTTAGGTTGATTAAAAATGAAGCAACAGTTTCGGGACAGTCGTATCTTGCTTTAAAAAGCTCCTTGAAATCATACCAGTTCATGCCAGGGTATGAAATCGTCGAAAACCACGTGGAGGCATGCCCCTTTAACGCACGACTTAAAGCCACCATAAGGTGCGTACCTTGCTGATGCTGGTCACTGATGCAGAGGTCAGCCGTCGATATCCAAGCACGTGCGTCGACATCTCGTTTATCAGGGTCGAAATCGGGCAGGCGTAGCTCACTGGTACAAGGCGTCTTCATAGCTTGCACAAGGGTCATAAAATTCCGGTTCTGCTGTTCCAAAAGTAGATGCCATCTTCTATCGTCTGCGTCGTTATTTATTGCACGTGGTGAAACGTTATTTGCAGCGGCATCATGATTTTCAACACTCGGTGGGTCGTTGTCCTTTGCACGTGGCGCGTGGTTTTCCAATCCCACTTCTGATGACGGGGCATCCAGGCGCTGAGGCTCCATAATGGCGTAGATTCCAGAAATAAAACGTAATTTACGATGATCAGGCTTTTATTATTTGCCAGCAATTACAATTCTTGAATAATCACGATAATCGAGATGCAAACGGATACACTTTGGTTGCGCGGCGAATTCGACACGGGGCTGACTAACTCGACAGTTTTGCCGTCGCAATCTGAAAAATGAATCTTCACGTTTTTTTGATTTTCCATCCACGGCCGGACGTCAATCTCGTAAGGTTCGCAGCATTCATTTTTGTTTTCCACAGTACCAACATGAGGTTACAAATTGACAGTTAGTCTATGGCCACAATATGGCCCAACCAGCCAGCCACGTATCGACTACGCCCAAGTTCGGATACTTGACGCAACCAATAAAAGAAAAAGAAAAGATACTGCCTATGGTTTGATTTTTAAACGAAAACCTATGTTGACAGATTACAACATAAGTTCTACAACTAGCCGATCCGGCCAAGTGTGGCGCTACTGTCGCGTGCTCCGACATATTTATGCAGAACTTGCATCGAGTAGGTACGGTAATTGATGCGATAATACCAACATTATGGTCGACGCGAGGCGATACCGTGATGTGTCGATATTGTTCATGCATTCAAGGCCTGAATGCAAAATTGAATGAAAACACTGTGATTCAATGTCATAGGGACTAGAGAATTGTTATGTGGGTACAATGTCAATATCTAGTAATCTATGTTTCTCGTCTTATCATAATAATGCGTACTTGGTTTTAAGTTTAAACAATTAACTAACTTTAACTATTGATTGTTTCTGTGGTTTATAATAAAATGAATAATCACTATATAGTAGAAAACAAAGTCGCTTTCTCTATCCATATATATGTATGCTTCAATCTTTAAAACTACGCAACGGATTTCGGTGCGGTTTTTTATGTATAGAAAGATTAAAGGGCAAGGTTTATATGTATAATCATCATCATCATCAGCCTATAAGTGCCCATTACTGAGCAAAGGCTTTTTTCTCGCACGGAGAAGGTTTGAGCATTAATCACCAAGCTTGCTCAAGGCGGATTGGCGATTTCAAAATTATAACTAGAAATTGAAAGTTCTGGGGTTCTAGACGACGTCATACGTCGTCGTGTTGGCCCGGAGATTCAGGAGCCCGCTTCTCATACATGAAGGTGCGGGTTCGAAACCTGGCAAGTACCCATATGACATTTTCCGAGTTATATGCAGTTTCTAAGATTATTCAGGGACCAAAAAAATATCGTGTGGATGTATCCACATGTATCCACCATCCATTAAGTAATGCAGAAATTCAGTATCAGTTTTGAACCAGTTATGAATTCAGTAGATACGCAGTTTGGGCGGGTCGCTAGTATTTTAGATAAATCTTCTGAAAAAATAGAACGTTCCTTTTCCTTTTTCAAATGAATGAATAAGCAAAAAAGGAAAATTTCTGTAAAAGGTGCCATGATTTGTCCATGAGCAGCATTGGTCACTTTGCTATTCAAATAATTCGTCAGTTCGTTTGACCTTGCCCTAAAAATAGTAAGCAGTATGGTTTGTATATGACTGTGCCGTAAACTGACGAAACTATACAAGGTTCTTTTTTATGGGATTGGGCGGCCAACGAGCCTACATATCGCCTCATGGTAAGCAATCGGTGTCGTCCAAGGACACCTACTACACCAGAAGCACCATTTTGTAGAGGGAAAGTCCTCAAATGACTTCTCTTGCCAAGGGTAAGGCGAAAGGGAGTGTCAGACTCTTACTGACTAAAAACTCCTCCAAGCCTTCTTTTGCTCCGCGCCGAGGTTGCAATACCACAACGTACAAGTAATTATTTGAGAATTGGACATTTGGGGATTGGGCAGAGAAGGAAAAGGCCTCCGGTAAACCGAATCACGAGGTAAAATACTGCGCTGTTCTTGTTTCACCCCGGTTTTTTTACGGCCATGGTATGATGACGGAAAAGTGGTTCAAACTCTTTGACATCATGACGTCAATGGATGGTTGTCAAACGTTGCCTAGAGATTGTAAATTTCGTCGTGAATTGTCAACACGAGTTGGTGTAATCGGTAAGGCGTGTGGATTACACCACAGAGACCCCGAGTTCGAGTCCCGCCGTAAACATGAAGTTTTTTAGTTGATGGAAGTTTTGTCGAACTTTCTGGAATTATTTGTGTGAAAGAAATGAAAAATTAAAGAGCGAGAAGGAGAATAAATAAAAATGAATAACGAAATTATTGGAAAGTTCTGGAGGCATGACGATCAAAAAGAATAACGAAATTGAATGTTCCAGAACCTGACCGGGGGTATATAAGCGGAACTGCGGCTCACCGCTGGCAGTTGAGTTCTAAGTCCAAAGCGATTCGGAAAAAAAGGAAGAAGTGAAAAAGGAAGAAAAGTGAGTGAAATAGTGAAGTGCAGTGAGTTAAGTGAAAGTCAGCGTAAACTGTGAGCGGCAAACGGAAGTTGTGTCAGTCGACCGGACTTTGCTGGAGAGGAACGGCGATAACTTAACTCCGTGGACGCTGTCACTTAATTTCAATAGAAAGTCTGAAAACCGGTATTAGTGTTTAATTTCATCCAATCCCATAACCCAAGCCCGCATAGTCAGAAACGTGACGTCAGGCACGTAACATTTGGTGTCAGAAGTGGGATTCGAGAAAAATGCCGCTAGTGCCGCAGGACGTAAGAGGAGTGAGTACCCGTGCAATGTCAGAAGCGCAGCGTGTGAGGGAAGAGGGTGCTGCAGCTCAAACCAGCGATGCAGAAGCTAAGCCTGTGCAGGTGGATCTTCTGCTACAGCTGCAGCAAATGATGGCAGAGCAAGCGCGCCGCCAAGAAGAGCAAGCGCGCTGTCAGGCAGAACAGCTGCGGGAGCTGAAAGAAGATCAAGCGCGCCGCCAAGAAGAGCAAGCGCGCCGCCAAGAAGAGCAAGCGCGCCGCCAAGAAGAGCAAGCGCGCTGTCAGGCAGAACAGCTGCGGGAGCTGAAAGAAGATCAAGCTCGTCGACAGGAGGAGCAAGCGCGTCGCTTGGAAGAGATGCATAAAGATTTTACGAAGGGACTGCAAAAGGCTGTCGAACGGGTACAAGAAGTGGAGGAAGGGTTAGGCAAGTTGGAACATCGCGTCATGGCGATAGAGGAGAGAGTGGAAGAAGAGATCTCCAAAATCAAGCAGGAAGTGACAAGCCTAAGCCCTTTGAAGAGCCGAAGCCGTCTTGCAGCCGTTTTTGAAGCCCCGAATGCGGCCTCAAGCGCAACGAAAGGGCTCAAGATTCCCCATTACGACGGAACAACATCCTGGACCGCGTTCAAGCTACAGTTTGAGACACTTATGGAGGCTTATGGTTGGACTCAGAAGGAAGCACAGTCAGCCCTCACCCTGGCCCTCCGTGATCAAGCGCTCTCAGTGCTGGAGGGTATCGACGCACGTGGGGATCTCAGCTTTAGTGCCCTCCTTGACGCACTTGAGGCACGTTTTGGAGACAGCCACCTCGAGCACGTGTACAGAGCGCAACTAAAAGAGCGTACTCAGCGTGCTAATGAGAGCCTACAGCAATGGTCCGTGGAAATCGAGAAACTTGTGCGTCGAGCTTTCCGGTCGACTCCGTCAATGATTGAAGGCATGCTTCTCCAAGCGTTCATTGATGGTATTCGGGACCCCGAAGTACGAGCTGCTGTTCATCTGGGCCATCACAAGAACATGAAAGAAGCTCTGGCCCATGCATTGGAAGTGGAAGCCGTGCGTGGTAACTCCCGTACATTATGTCTGCGGGAAATGACGACAACGGAGCAGGTACCTCCACGCCGTCGGAACTTCATGTGCTATGGATGTGGAGAGCGTGGGCACATACGGAGCGACTGCCCGAAGAAGATGAACCGCCAGGACGCGGCGGTCTCAACTTCTGACCAGCAGGGAAACTTAAATCCAGCCAGGGCTGCGGGGTGGGCGCTGGCTGGTAGTGGAACAACCCCAGCAATCTACATCAAGCAAACCAACGATGGAAATACTCTGGTGATAGACGGTCAAGTAAATGGGAAAAACAGTCAGCTGACATTAGATACTGGAGCTTCAAGGACGGTGATAAATGTTCGGCTGCTCGAGCAAAACATCAGGAAACACCTTAAACCAATTGTTGGCCTACAAATGAAATCAGCTACCGGCCAGTGCATACCGATAAGCGGAAAACTGCATGTAACAATCAAAATTGGGGAACGTGTTTATCGACATGAGGTTATTGTGGCCAAAATTCTGGATGACTGCATCCTGGGACTTGACTTCCTGCAAGGGCACCAGTGTAACATCGACTTAAAATCTGGAGTTTTACTATGTGGAACTGAGGAAATTCCGATGAAGGGTGGAACCCTGGGAAAAGTTTGCTGTTTAAGAAGAACTGTTCTTGCACCAAAATCACAGACTCTCGTACCAATCGCATTACCTAGGAGGAAGGAAGGAAGTTTACCTCGAAGGTGCGCTGTGATTGATAAATCGGAACACGTAAGCTCATGGCTACCGGCAAGAACTGTCGTGGGGTCATCTGATGTCAACCGCATTCCGGTATTCAACTTCAGTGATTCAAAAATTACGATTGAAGAAGGAGAGCCTGTGGGCGTATTGGAAGAAGTGGCCTGGATAAGAAAATGCTCGGAGAATCTTGTGAAGAAGGACAGTACGGGAATTGACTTTGTAACGAAAATCTTAGACGAAAACAAAAGTCTGACAAAAGTGGAGACTATGAAAGCTAGAAATTTACTTCTTCGATTCTCTGATGTGTTTTCAAGAAGCGATGGTGATATTGGCCGAACTGGTTTGGTGAAGCATAAAATAAACACAGGTGATACAATGCCAATTCGTCAAAGGCCCAGACGCATACCATTCGCTCGTGAGAAAGAGGTTGAAGAAATGATTGACGATATGAGGAAAAATGACGTGATAGAGCCCTCTTCTAGCCCTTGGTGTTCACCTGTCGTGCTTGTCAAGAAGAAAGATGGTTCAACGAGGTTTTGCGTAGACTATCGACGATTGAATGATGTAACCAAGAAGGATAGCTACCCGTTACCAAGAATCGATGACACACTTGACACACTGAGTGGCATGAAATGGTTTTCAACGCTCGATCTGAAAAGCGGCTATTGGCAGGTGGATTTGGATCCCAAGGACAAGGAAAAGACCGCATTCTCAACTGGGAAGGGACTCTGGCAATTTAAGGTGATGCCATTTGGATTATGCAATGCACCGGCAACCTTCGAGCGTTTGATGGAACAGGTGCTGGCGGGACTGCTGGGTGAAACCTGCCTAGTTTACCTCGATGACATCATCATTGTTGGACGGGATTTTGACGATCATCTAAGGAAATTGGAAAAGGTACTCGACAAGCTGCGTGGAGCAAATTTAAAGTTGAGTCCAAAGAAATGCTCTTTCTTCAAGCGCGAAGTGAATTATCTAGGACATGTTATTTCTGAGAGAGGAATTGAGACTGATCCAGCCAAGACTGCCGCTGTTAAGGAATGGCCAACACCTAAAGACAAAACGCAAGTTCGGGCAATTCTTGGATTGTGCTCGTATTATCGGCGGTTTGTGAAAGGATTCTCGGACATTGCCAAGCCTTTGCATCGATTGACAGAGGAGAAACGTGCCTTTATCTGGGACGAGGATTGTGAGCAAGCCTTTCGAGAACTAAAAGAAGGGCTTTGTAACACACCAATTCTCGGATACCCCAGCGCGAAAGGAATATTCGTAGTAGATACGGATGCCAGCAATATTGGAATAGGAGGTGTCCTTTCACAACGCGATGGTGAGCAAGAGAAGGTTATTGCTTACTTCAGCAAGTCACTATCCAAGCCGGAGAGGAATTATTGCGTGACCAGGAGGGAATTGCTGGCCGTAGTCAAAACTCTGCACCATTTCAAGAAGTATTTACTGGGACGGAAATTTTTGATCAGAACTGACCACGCTGCTTTGAAATGGCTGCTTCAGTTTAAGGATCCCGAAGGCCAAGTAGCCAGATGGTTGGAACAACTTCAGGAATTTGACTTTGAAATCGAACATCGCGGCGGAAGAATTCATGGCAACGCAGATGCATTATCGAGACGCCCATGCGTGGAAGATTGCAAGCATTGTGCCAAGAAGAAAACTGCTTTTCTTAAGGTGATAAGGACTGATACTGTTGACGAGGCATGGGGAGATGATGCGATGAAATTAGAACAGGAAAGAGATGCAGATATTAAACCAATACTGGAGTGGCTACGAAGTGGTAACAAGCCAAGTTGGAGTGACGTCGCCCAATATAGCGCGGTAACGAAAGGTTTATGGGCACAGTGGAAAAGCCTTACGCTGCATAACGGACTTCTGTGCAGGAAATGGGAATCAACAAACGGCAAGGACGAGCATTTGCAATTGGTGGTGCCTCGTTCAAAAATAAGGGATGTATTAAAAGCGTTCCATGATGGATCTTCTGGAGGACATTTGGGAATTAGGAGGACTTTGGTGAAGATCAAGGAGAGGTTTTATTGGTTGCATTGCAAATATGACGTCGAAGATTGGTGCCGGAAATGCACTAGTTGTGCAGCTGTCAAGGGTCCACAAACAAGAAGCAGAGGGGCGATGAAAATCTACAATGTTGGTATGCCTTGGGAGAGAATAGCCTTAGACATCGCTGGACCATTTCCAATCACTGATTCGGGCAATCGCTACGTTTTAGTGGTTATGGATTATTTTACAAAATGACCGGAGGTCTTTGCCATACCGAATCAAGAGGCAGTAACTGTAGCCACGAAGTTGGTAAACGAGGTATTCACCCGATTCGGAGTGCCCTTGGAGATGCACAGTGATCAAGGACGGAACTTTGAATCCCAAGTTTTTCAGGAAACTTGTAAACTTTTGGGAATCCATAAGACTCGAACGACCCCTTATCATCCACAGTCAGATGGAATGGTCGAACGTTTCAACCAAACATTGGAGCGACACTTAGCAAAGGTGGTTGACAGCCATCAGAGAGATTGGGACACTTACATACCTCTCTTCTTGCTTGCCTATCGGACTGCTGTACATGAAAGTACCGCAAAGACGCCTGCATTTGCAAATTTTGGAAGGGAAATGAGATTACCGGCAGATCTTGTATCGGGCTGTCCACCTGGCGACTCTCGCACCGAGTTTAGCGATTACATAAGCGAGTTAAGGGCAAAAATGTTGGACATTTATGAGCAGATCAGGGAGGCCGGTCTTCAAGCTAGTGATCGCGCAAAGACGCGCTATGATCGACGAGCCAATTCTGTTGGGTTTGAAGAGGGGTCATTGGTCTGGCTTCATAATCCAGTCAGAAGGAAGGGAAAATCTCCGAAGCTGCAACCGAGTTGGGAAGGTCCTTATGAGATAGTCACGAAGATCAATGACATTACTTACAGAATTCGGAGGACTTCAAGGAGCCCTTTGAAAGTTGTCCATATAGACAGGTTGGCGAGGTATTACGGCAGCAACGATGCTCGGGACGAGCGAATCTAAGAGGGGGGCAGTGTGACGGAAAAGTGGTTCAAACTCTTTGACATCATGACGTCAATGGATGGTTGTCAAACGTTGCCTAGAGATTGTAAATTTCGTCGTGAATTGTCAACACGAGTTGGTGTAATCGGTAAGGCGTGTGGATTACACCACAGAGACCCCGAGTTCGAGTCCCGCCGTAAACATGAAGTTTTTTAGTTGATGGAAGTTTTGTCGAACTTTCTGGAATTATTTGTGTGAAAGAAATGAAAAATTAAAGAGCGAGAAGGAGAATAAATAAAAATGAATAACGAAATTATTGGAAGGTTCTGGAGGCATGACGATCAAAAAGAATAACGAAATTGAATGTTCCAGAACCTGACCGGGGGTATATAAGCGGAACTGCGGCTCACCGCTGGCAGTTGAGTTCTAAGTCCAAAGCGATTCGGAAGAAAAGGAAGAAGTGAAAAAGGAAGAAAAGTGAGTGAAATAGTGAAGTGCAGTGAAATAGTAAAGTGCAGTGAGTTAAGTGAAAGTCAGCGTAAACTGTGAGCGGCAAACGGAAGTTGTGTCAGTCGACCGGACTTTGCTGGAGAGGAACGGCGATAACTTAACTCCGTGGACGCTGTCACTTAATTTCAATAGAAAGTCTGAAAACCGGTATTAGTGTTTAATTTCATCCAATCCCGTAACCCAAGCCCGCATAGTCAGAAACGTGACGTCAGGCACGTAACAGTATTGCTCCGGTCGAGATGGCCCATTCGCGTCGGCGTAGATATGGGTCACCCACATTAAATTTTTGGTTACGTAAAGGTATGTGTCTCTTAATTTGTTAAAATGTTTCGACTAATGCATTAGATATACTTAAATGTACAATTCAGTAATAAAGCATGTATCGCCTATAAATTTATCGTTTCTACTACTACTTTTTTTCATCGTTTTTACCTACTCGTAACTAATGTAATCCAATGTGAAATCAAGTATTTATAGAAAATTATGATACATGTAATGTGTACAACCATGTAACAAGCGAGTTGATTGGTGTAATTAAACAATTAACAGTCAGTCATTATGTGAATAGTTGTCAGTTAGTGAAGTAATTGGATGTTACATTTAATAATTAATTGATGTCTACAATTACAAGTATCTGCTTTAGGTCTTATGAATGAAGTTGTTTAGGTACGTTTAGAGAGAATTTTTTAAACTGTCGAGCGCAATTGCCAAGCTCTCTTCTTTTTTTTGAGAGGGAGAACCTTCGTTTTATATTCTCCCGCCATCGGCCCTATTCGGGCCACATCTACCATAGCCTAATAACTTTTTGAGTCGCGCGCTATACGCTACGCGGCATACGCCCATCAGGATCTAGTCGGGCGGCGAGCTACCTTTATTAACCATCGCTTACGTGGGCAGGTTTCAGATATTTGAAAGTATCCCAAGTATAAGTACTGAGTTTGTTTTAGTGCCCGGTGTTTATTGGTGTATGATCTATGATAAAAGGCTCAATAAATATTACAAGGGGCTCGTAAAATAAATGGTAAAATAAAAAAAATGCGGTACGTGGTATACGTACTTCTGCACCACTGTTTACAGTATCTACACTTTCGAGAAATTATACATCACATCATCAGCCTATAAGTGTCCACTGCTGACCAAAGGCCTCTCATACGTACAAGGTTTGAGCATTAATTAGCACCATGAGGCGGATTGACGATTTCAAACTTATAATTAGAAATTATAAGTCCAGGTTTTCTCACGATGTTTCCTTGGTTGGTTCCTTCATTGTATGTCCGTAGATCATAGAAGATCAGAGAGAATCATAGAATCTAAATAAACAAAGAAAGTACATATAACTCGGAAAAAGTCACATTGGTACTTGCCACATTTCGATTCCGCACCCTCATGTATGAGAAGCTGGTGCCTTAAACTCCGGTCCACCACGACAAGAATTCATAAGGATGATATTATGATATTTTTTATGTTTAGAGGGAGGAAAGTCTTTAAATGGTTTTTCACGATTAGGGCGAGGCGAGAGGGAGTGTCAGATTGTTACTGACTAAAAATCTCTCCGTTCCTTCTCCTGCTTCAGACTCGCCAAGGTATATTACAGCGCTTGATCCACAACGCCGGCTGATACAATGACCCTGATTTGTACAATTATCGAAAATTTCATAAAACTATTGACGATTAGGTAAAAGTTCCTTGAAAAGTTTTATCAGAGGTGAATCACGCGCAAAATCATCAGTAAGTCCGCTACGTAAATTATGTTAGCATGATTAGAATCAGCGGGGCGTCGTGGCGTGCCAACCTTACGTCACGCATCACCCGCCGACACCTCGCTACCTGCTACCCACTCCTCGTGGAGCTAATTAACTGCCTTGGAGCTAAAGTAGGAGATGGCGAACCAAACATTAAGTGAAACTGGGTTAACCTTCGTATCTTTCTCTTAGTACTAGAGGAGCCCAGGATTCTAAATTTGCAGTTACTCAAGCGATCTAAGGACCAACAGGATTTGGTAGAATTTGTGATAAACAGACAAAATTATTTTTAACAATGTTTCCCTCCGACAGTGGATAAATATGAATTATGAATTAATAATATTTGTTCCTCTGGTGTTGCGGATGTCCATGGGCGGCGCCGATCGCTTACCGTGTGGTGATCCGTCTGCTCGTTTGCCTCCTATTCCATGAAAAAAAAATGAATTTTTAAAGTTATTTTTTTCCCCGTGTCTCTACATGAGCTTCCCTGTGATTACCTTCTCGCTACAAGGATACTTAAATGAATAGGATAAATAAATAGGGTAGGATTAAGATAGTTAACTTGCACATCCTAATCAAAATACGGAGGAAACTCTTAGAAGGACTGCCAAGAAAATGCCATAGTTGGACCACATGAGAAATTGTTATAAACACTGGAATGGTTTCTTGAGTACGACTAGAAATACTTATGACCGAAGTAATTGTCTTGACTTTTGACATTCAACATGAGCGCCATTATGTGGACATACTAATGACATTAAGTACACGCAATATAAATATGTTGTATACACCCCGTAGTTCAAGGGCGAAGTGATTCAGATCTTGTGCCTTATTAGTTATTTTGAAGGTTAATCTAAGAAAACTTTACCTGTAAATATTGGTTTATCGTAGTTTCGTTAGGTAAATAAGCCGTAATTAAATAACATAATTACCTCAAGCGAAATAATAGGCATAAAAATATTGTTTTGCTTGAAGAACTGGTCCGTTTCTTCAAAGTACCCAAGTTGATTTGTACTGTTGGCATCTTTAATAAAAAATAGTAAACGCTTGAACAAAATACATTGTATCATCGCGTGAGAACTTATTTGCTTAGTACAAACTGTCTCAGCTGACTAGTTCAGTTAACAGTATTTTCTGTCATCAATCCACTAAGTAAGTAGGTCCCATTTACGACATCCCTAGAATCAGGGTAGCCTACTCTTTACCGGAAAATAAAATATTTATGGGAATAAACTGTTCCAATGTGTCAATAACATCCAATTGCTGTTATAGCGTCTATAAACCAAGTTACAGTTGGTCTGAGACCGTAGACTTGGATTACGGTGACCTGCTTTAAGCACGTTAATAGATTAGGTGTTGGGCGGGCGGCGGGCGGCAGGCGTTGCGTGGCGCCCACCGCCCAGCGCCACCTCTGTCCGAGCGGGCAGCGGCGCGCGAGGGCCAGTCTGAGGCCCGCGCCCTCCGCGCCCGCTCGCGAGCCGCGACTCACACGGCCGCGCCGCTGAACATATGGCGCGACTTCGCTAACACCTTTGTTATGGACAAGCGTGCCACCAGCGGCCGGGGAGAGCCCATCCCGAGCATCCTCAAGAAACCTAAGGGCCGCCACAAAGGAGATCTCCTGGATAAGAGCACAAAGATCAAGCGCGAGAAGGTGGAAGACTCCAAGAAAGGTGGAGATGTGAGCACTCCGCTGCAGCAGGGGTGCTCTCCGCTCATGTACGCCTGCCAGCAGGCAGACTACAAGGCGGTCGTCGATATACTCAATAAGGACGTGAGTTCGTCGACTGCACTCACACTAGAAGCAAAAACTCAATTTAAAATGATTCACACTTCTCTGACATCCAGGCTGAAGCTTGCTGCTTTGTATGTAGATTCCATTGTAGCTTCATTCAGACGAATAGATCTTTTAAAACTTTTCCAAAGTCGTCAATTCTTGATCGGAATACTGGCAGGTTATCGTACATTAAATGAAAAGCGTTCTTTCAATGTTTTATGAGTAGCACGCGATGTTCCTCGTCCGTCGATCACTTCACTTCTTGTCTGTAAACAACCCTCAACGCTCGCCTACTGCGCTACTTCAAATACTTCCCCCAATGTTTATGTATGTAATAGTCGCCAAGACACCGCGCCGCCACACATTCATTATGTATGACGTGAATTAGGTTTATAATGGTTACCACGTCGATGTAACTTAATTGTCTCCAACACGATTTGTATCACAAAATGTCGAAAAGAAAACATTTAAAAGCAAGTATGAATAGTTTTTGTGTAATGAAAAATCAACTAAGCATGAATTTTGTAAATGTTGACAATGATGTAGAATCAGATTGCTTTGAAGGAAATGCACTAACACGCGGTGAGACGGGGGTGCGAGGTACCAGTCAATCAATAGGTTTAGAATTGACTGGCACAATAGAAGGAGCCGTCCTCACATGCACGGCACACGCTAGGCGTGACGATTACAATCCGTTGTCTAGTAACACGACACGTGGCATAACCCGCTCAGCTCGCTAACGACCCAACTCCACCAACGTCATGTTAATTCTTCGAAACTAATAATAAGTCATAGATTCACAATGTCATGAGTAGTCCTAACTTTGTTTTTATCAACGTTAGTGTTAACTGCGGACATGATAGTGAACAATTTTCAAAGATTGTTTTCTTGTTGAATGGATAAATTAGATGTTGGTTTATTTTCCATTCATTTCAGTGTAGTAAACAGACACAGCAAAATTGTATTCAATAAACTTGAGAGTTTAACTATTTATACAAGTAAATTTTTCTAGTAGTAAATGTTATGAAATTGAGATGTGGAATGCAAAAAATTTGAAAAGCCTATCGGAAAATTACGTACGTAATTGACTTGGTACGTAATTTGACCAAAAACTGTAAAAGACACAGCAAAATCGATAACGATTCTTGCCGAACAGGTATTCCATAATAATAATTAACGAGGCACAAGATATTTATTGCAACTTACGAAATGAAGAATAATAAATATACAAGTAGAAAATTTCTTTTATTAGACTGGGAATTATTATTATAGGCGAAATGTTTTTTTTTTAAATGGTTCATGCATCAAATCAAATGCCTACCGAAGAATGTCATAATCACATCAAAGCTTGCAAAGCACTGACCAGCCACAATCGCCACCCCAGCATAATTAATTAGGTATACGGAACGGTCTTGGATTTTGTCGTAAGTTATTTTAACTAGATTTTGATGATAACTGAAGTTCTTGATGGCTTTATTTTCTTGTATATTCATGGAAATTCTATTACTATTAGCCGGCTTCAGTACGTGTTCGTGACCGCGGTCTGCGGTGTGCGTTGCACTACTGCGCGTCGAGCGGCGCGGGCGCAAGCCAGGCGGCGCGTGCGGCGTGCGCAGATCGCGTGCTGATGGCTGCGCCGGCGCTGGCAGACGCAAGAGACGCTGATGGTTTAACACCACTACATCTAGCGGTCGTTCATGGCAACGTACCGCTGGTGCAAACTCTTCTAGCTGCTGGTGCAGATGTGAACGCCAGAGATGATGAACACCATACCGTTGTTCATTGGGCAACAGGTAACTATTGTTGTTAAACTTTTGTACTGCTATATATTGCTTCGTTTTTTACGATTATAATCGAGTTTCAAGGACTTCACTACATGATTATTAGGTGAATATAAATTTGAAATTAATGAACCCCAAAACCTTTGAATAATATAGAAAAATATTTTATATTTGTAATATGCCTTAAGTATTTCTCGGGCAAACTTAATGTTAGAAACTATCTAGGTGTGAATCATTTAGTTCACCTCAGTGTTAGGGTGTTGCCCTCTGCGTCACTAAAATAGATGGATAGGTGTTCGGAGTGAATTGTTATCTAAGTGAATTGTCATCAGTCAGTCGGTAGACGTTGAGCCGAACTTACGTGTATTCGTGTCGCCGCGCCGGTGACTAAGCAAAGTGAATACGTTTCTCAAAGTTTTCTACATAGTCAGTTGTCATTTAGTTCTGAACTACATAACCATGTTTGTTTGTCATCGCTGTAACAGTGAGATAAGAGACGCTGTCCAATGCACTGTGTGTCTAAATCATTACGACTTTCCCTGTGCTGGGATAACCGAAGCTGGATACCGTAGGCTGGGAGACAGGAAAGCTGTTTGGAAATGTAGCGCCTGTAAGATCGGGGCCTCTAGTCCGAATCCTACTGGAAAGGTTGTGGGCGGAGCGGGGATGACGTCTGGTGAACTTGACAGTATTCATCTTGAGCTGAAGAAACTTGCTGAGCAGATGGCTTCTTTGCCTCAACTGATAAGTAAAGTTCAGATGATTCAAAATGATCTGACGGAGCTTAAGAGCATGAAAGACGAAATGTTCGAAGTTAAGAAGAGTCTAACCTTTGTGCATACCTCTATTGATCAGTTCACTGATAAAATCGCGGAGATCGATCATGAAATTCAAACGATGCAGAAAACAAAAGAAGACATTACTCGCCTTGAGCAGCGTTTGGAAAGGATTGAAGTTTCAATTCGTGATAATGAGCAGAGATCGCGGTTGAATAATGTGGAGATTAAGGGCGTGCCGGTAACTGCATCTGAAAACCTATACACGATTGTATCGAAGATTGGTAGCATCATCAATTGCCATGTCAATAAGGAGCAAATTGACTACATTGCTAGAGTTCCTCAGCGAAAAAATAAGGATAACAAAAATATAATTGTTTCTTTGCACAATCGATATCTTCGTGATGACTTCGTAAGTGCGGCTAAGAAGTACCACTCAATAAAGGCTTCTGACTTGGGTCTTAATGGCGATAGCAAGATTTTTGTAAATGACCACTTAACGTTCGAGAATAAACAGCTGCTCAATAAGGCAAAGTCACTGGCTAGAGAGAAGGATTTTACTTATGTGTGGGTCAAAAATTGCAAAATTTTTGTGAAGAGAAATCCCACTTCTCCCACTCTCACAATCAAGTCAGATGTGGATTTAAAGAAAATATATTAGTGGCACAAGTTATAATTTTACTAGTTTTTGCATGTAATATTATTAAGTTTATAGTCGTAAGTATTTTGAGAAACACTGGTATGTTATTTTTTTACACCTATTCAATAGATTTACTAATGAGCCTCGCTTTTGTTCTCTTATCGCTCGGGTCGAAGCCGGCTACCTGCGCCTTTTGTTTGCATTGTGGTTCTTATGTCTTATGCGTTAAAGCTTCATTGCCTTTAATAGTATATTCATTTGTATTTTTGTGGTTACCTTATTTTAAACGAACAATTTTTTATAAACTTGACGATGCTTATGCGCCTTCTACACAGTTATTCGGCTATAAGTATATTTATTACTGGCTTCTTCCGCAATTGATTGTTATTAGCTTATTTAATCTGTGTGTTTTAGTATTTACGGAGCTTGTGTTTTGGATTTTGGTAAAAACGTGGAATTCTTCCGTATCAAATTGTTTATTTCCTTTGCTAATACCTCGTATCTGTAAAAATGGCTATTAAATTGTATTATCAGAATGTACGTGGTTTGCGGACTAAGACTTCTCAACTACTTAGAAATGTATGCTTAAATAATTATGATCTCATATGCTTGACTGAGACTTGGTTAAAGGATGATTTCAATGATAACGAACTATTTGGAGATAATTATCTGGTTTGGAGGCGTGACAGAAATTACTCGGTATTGAATCAAACCCTTGGTGGGGGTGTGCTTATCGCTGTTCGCAGAGAATTGGTTGCCGAGGAACGCAATGACTGGTGTTCGTCCGCCGAGGACATTTGGGTAACCCTAGTGCTTAAGCGCTCTCAACCTAAAGTCTCCTACAAAATACATATTTGTACAGCATATATTTGTAAAAACAATCTTGGTAATTCATTGCAAACACAATTATCATGTTTTTACTCTAAATTAAACGACATCGTATTAAATAATTTAACGGATGCTTTTGTTATTGTAGGCGATTTTAATTTACCCAATGTAGAATGGAGTTTGTCGGGGGATGGGCATTCGTTGGATCCTAGTAACATTCAAGGATTGATTCAAGCGGAGTTTTTTGATATTTTAAATACGGGTAATTTTCTCCAGTATAACTCTCACAAAAATACAAATGATAGAATATTGGATCTGGTTCTCAGCAACAATTACCTTGATGTCGCTAAATGTTCTGAACCATTAGTTTCTGAGGACCCACATCACGTATCTCTCTGTATAAACTTTGATTTCGTGGAATATCATAATATGTTACCTACTCAACCAAGACTTAAATTTTTGTTTGATTTAGCTAACTATGAAATAATATCGAAAGAACTCGACACTTTTGACTGGAATAATGATCTTGTTCAAGGGACAGTGGAGGATGCTACGTCACTTTTTTACTCTAGATTAGACAAATTATGCAGCTTACATGTACCTGTAAAAATGATTAAGCCTAGTTCTAAGTATCCTATTTGGTATAAGTCACCTCTTATTAAAATATTAAAAGAAAAATTTAAGTACCATAGAAAGTTTAAAAAATATGGAAATAGATGTGATTACGATTCATTTTCTGCGTTAAGAGATCGAGGAAAAATACTGGAGAGGGAAATGTTTGCTGATTATATTGACACCATAGAAAGTAATATAAAAAAATCTCCTAAGTCTTTTTGGTCTTTTGTAAAAACTAAGCAGGGTTCTAACGCTTATCCATCTAACATGTCATATGGACAGTGTGCCTCAAGTGACAGTAATATGATTTGTAATATGTTTAGTGACTATTTTTATTGTAATTTCCTCCAAACTCCTAGTAATAATAGCATTGGCCTTGATTCAGATATTTTGAACAGATGTCAGTCCTCTTCTGATATCGGTTCTATAGAAATTCTTCAATCTAATCTATATACTTTATTAAAAAAATTAGACTTAAATAAATCTGCTGGCCCGGATGGAATTCCACCTATGTTTATAGTACGTTGTAGTATAAGTTTGTCATTGCCCTTATCTATATTGTATACTCGATCTCTAAATGAAGGAGTGGTTCCTGTTATCTGGAAAAATGCGTTTGTTACACCCATACATAAAAAGGGTCCCAAGCATCAAATTGAGAACTATAGGCCCATATCTAAGCTCTGCTTATTTGCGAAAGTCCTAGAAAAAATAGTTCACACTCAACTTTACCACGCTCTTCAACACTCGTTTAGTGAGGGTCAACATGGCTTTATGAAGAATAGGTCCACTGTATCTAACCTCTTGGTCTGTTCAGAGTATTTATCGGATATAATGTCACGTCCTTCCCAAGTCGATTCAATCTATACGGACTATAGTAAAGCCTTCGACAGAATAGATCACATTATCCTTTTACGTAAATTATTAACGATAGGCATTAGGGGTAATTTGTTTAGATGGTTTCAGTCTTACATAGATAACCGATGTCAAACGGTAGTACTCAATGGGTGTAAGTCAGTCCCGGTTAAAATACCTTCAGGCATTCCGCAAGGATCTCTTTTAGGTCCATTATTGTTCACCATATTTATCAATGATATAGGTTCTTGCTTTACTCATTCTAAAATAATCCTCTATGCGGATGACATGAAAATTCTCTGTCCAATTTTTTCGGTTCAGGATTGTATGGGTCTTCAGGAGGATCTTGACAGCTTACAAAGTTACTGTGCAATCAATAGATTAGAACTTAACGTCGCCAAATGCTTTGTTAATACTTTCACACGTAAACCGAATCCTATTTACTTTAAATATAAATTAAATCATACCATTTTGCATCGTAAAACTTTTGTTACAGACCTTGGTGTAATTTTTGATTCTAAATTACTTTTTGATACACACATTGAGAATATAATAAATAAAGCTAACAAAGCACTTGGTTTTGTACTAAGACTGGCATCTGATTTTCGTGACATTAAAACTTTTAAAATATTGTATTGTTCTTATGTCCGCAGCCATTTAGAGTATGCCTCGCAAGTTTGGAACCCGAATTACAATATTTATATTGATAGGATTGAGCGCATTCAAAAACGTTTTTTACGATTTCTACAATTCAAAACACGTAAGTATGTATCCGGTTATAATGTGCGATGTAAGAAATTTCATATGCTACCTCTCTATAAACGCAGACAAATAGCTGATATTTTGTACCTTTCCAAGATAGCCAACAATATGGTTGACTGCCCCGATTTGTTGGGTAAAGTGGGTTTGGTAACGCACTGTAAGACTTTGCGTAAGCCTAGTCTGCTTTATGTCCCTTGTGTTAGGACAACCTACAGGCAAAATTCTTTTCTTATAAGAGCGAGTAGATCCTATAACAATCTGTCTGAGCAACATGATTTCGATCTATTTCATACCAGTGTTTCTCGTTTAAAATCTATATTGTCTAAAAGCTTCTTTGCTTAACATTTATCATTTAATATTGTTATTACTTTGTTTCTTTCCTTAAGATTTATCATTTATTATTATTTTAAGTACTTTTGTTTCGATCGTCTGCTGACTGCTGCTGTTTTTGAATATTAGTATTTAGTTATTAGTGGAAACTTTTAATTGGCCTTAAAAATTTTCATTGTTTTAAATTTATTCATTTGTTTAGCTGTAAGTTTTCCGAATATCTTAAAATAAAATAAAAAAAAAAAAATAAGGCGTGTCACTCGGAGCTCGCAGCGTTGCCTTGGTGGTTATCACCAGGCCTCGCTGTACGGAGCGCTGCACGCGAGCCTATTAGTTACCCACCGCACTCGTGTCAATCATATGCCTTTTATGAAGTTATTTATCGCTGCCTTCATGCTACCATGTCACTCTTAAGGTTTATTAAATCACAAAAGTTTGCCACGGTGAGTACTGGTGAGGTTTATTTTGATTTATTCCTTATTAGTTGTCCTTAGTAGTAAAGTTGAATGACTTTCGGTTATCTTTTGGTTTACATCAACTAAAGCTACGTAAATCTCATACGTAGTTAACTTATGCCTTTTTATCGTGTAGAATTTTTTACTTTTATTTTTTTTACATGTAAATCTTCTTTTTATTTTGTCCACTCTCGCCCAAGGTGAGGGAGTGTCAGACTCTTACTGACTTAAAAACCACCCGTTCCTTCTCCTGCTCTATGCCGCGGCCGCGGAACCTAATTTTGCATCCCCGGCTATTAGAAGGGTTTTGTTCCACCAGTGCCAGCACTGAAATTTGAGTACCGAACTCGAACCAGGAGCGCCCTTGACAGTACCTTTATCCTTTATCCGGCTTGCAAAAGCTGCCATACTAGGCAGCACCCAACATTCGTTTAAAGAAAGAGGGAGACTACATCTTGAGATGAGAGGATATTACCCTGCCTGCTTGACCTGCTTACTGCTGCTGGAGTGACAGCCAGCCCGAGCTGTTAACCCAGCAGCTCAATAGTATGTCTACGTCTTTTTTTATTCAGTAAATAGCCTATTACTGGCACAGTTATCGATGACCTCCAAGCTTGCGATAAAGAGGTTCTTTCGTGCGGTTGCGGTCAACCTGAACATATTTTACATAATATTGAGTCGGCCGCCCGAATCCCTCCACCGATGTCCTTGACAACACAGTAGCTATACAACGCCTAGAGATCTTTATCAAAGGAAAATTATTGCATTTCAACTTTATTTTTTGTTTGACTCGTTTCTGTGTAAGAAATACAAGAAAAGATAAAAGAAATAAATAGACGACCACGAAGAGTAAAGCCAAAACCTAAAACATTTAGACAAAAACCTCTATTACTTTAAAGTACCTTCAAAAAGAAACATGACAATTCTCAATAGTGGTTTAAGAATTGCATATAGAGAAACATCATGAAATATTAAGATATGCTAATGTCTCCAAGGTGAAATTGTGAGTGAAGAACTGAGGGGTATTATAAATAGGGTTCCAGCGCAAGGCTGCATAAGATGGTCGTATAATGTAAGAGATCATGGCGACATGCCACGTACGCTTGGAGGCCATGTCGTGTTCCGTTCTATGTGAGTTGTGTGACGAGTAGAAACGGAACTCTGCCAGAATCTGCTGTTTCCTCACAGTTCCGTTCTTTGTACGGAAATAAAAAAAAACTTGTAACTTCTTTAACTTTTACGCCATTCAAAGTGGCTTGTTGTTTTTAGCTTAAGAGTTAAAAGCTTGGAGTTTTATGAGGACTCGGTAGGAGAAACCTGGAGTTATAATTACTAATAGTAATTTTTAAATCGCCAGTCCACCTTGAGCAAGCTTTGTGAATAATGCTCAAACGCTCTTCGTGTATTTGCTTAGCACTTTTAGGCTGATGATGATGATGATGATAACTTCGTGTGGGTTACAAGAGCTTCAAAGGTTTTTCTCATAATTTTCAGTCAGAATACTAACAAAATACGTGCAGGTATTACGTATTGTTGTCACACATTCGACGTATGAAGGTTGCAGTCTCACAAACAATACAAACTTAAGGCTAGCTGAGCTATATTGTGTCGTCAAATTACAACGCTATTCCAATGCCGCATTGTTAAGCATAAGTAGTCATAGTGAACGCGAGGATGGTGGTGGTAGGCTAGTCTACATTTTAGGGAGAAGTGGGGGTGTCCGGTCCGTTATTGAGCGGCCGACAAGGTCAAACCCTTGAACTCTTGCGGACCGCAGTCCAATGTATCTAGGATTACGTTTTTCAAACAATTTTCTTCACTGAAAGGTCGAGCCTTGCTGACTGACGCGTTAATGTTTTATGCAGGTCAAGTTGATGAGTAAGGCCGACGCGAGACGTCCGATAAATTGTTATTATTAATTTATCTATTATGTATTTATAACTAATGTAGATCGCGTGTTACATCACGTGAAAATATTGGATATACATATATCTGTATACTTAGAAATAACATGTCTTTAGGTAGGTACTAAGTAATATGTTTGTTTATCCTTCCTGTCTTCGTTGTATATACAATCTCAGATTTTAGGAAACAGCTTCACTGATTTTGTTGTAAGTTTACACGTAAAGGGTTTCGGGGACGAAAAACTACGTAGATAGGATGCAATTTCAGAAAACAATATCTAGCCAGATTACCTTTATAATATAACTATCCTCACCGTGTTTACACCGAATTTGGGAAAGTTGTGTACTTTCATAAATATCAATAAGCACGAAAGGAATTTCACAGTTTGCGGTGAAGTGGGTGCACTGCGAGCGGTTTTAGCTTCCGGCGCAGACGCAGCCACGCCAGATCAACACGGTGGATACCCTCTACACTACGCCGCACAAATGTGTGGCGCTCCAGCCGCTACTGACCACCAAGTAATTAATCTTTACAATAACCTAATCTTTCTAGATACACTTTTTTTAGGATAAGTCAACAATCGAGCATATGGATCACCTGATGGTAAGCAATCGGCGTCTCTTACAAATAAGCGTAACACCAAACGAGTGACTTGTGCGACACAGAACAAGTACTAAAACTCAAAATAAGTATAAATGGATTTTTTTATGGGATAGGAGACTAAGAAGCTACTAGTCAGCTGATGGATAACCTGATGGTAATTAATTGAAACCAACCTAGATACCTGCGGCACCAGACGACCACAGGCGCATTGCCGGAACTTTAGATAGTAGATGAAACATGAAAAATATCCATTTGATCTACAGAGCAGAGGTGCAGCTCTAGAAGTCTTGCGAGCACTAGTCAAAGAGGGCGGGGCAAGTGTAGACGTGAGAGACGCTGATGGCCGAACCCCTCTCCTGTGGGCAGCGTCAGCAGGGTCAGCGGCTGCAGTATTGGCATTACACCAAGCAGGGGCCAAGGTTGACGATGCTGACAGGTACGATATGATTATCGTTGTTACGTAGGTTCTAATATATTATAAGAAATATTAGGGTATATATTCGTAGATCCCAATAAATAAAAACAATGAATGAGCGATTTGTTTTTTTATGGTAGGTCGAGAACGATCAGACGGGTCAGCTGATGGTAAGCAATCGGCGCCGCCCATGGATATTTGAGCGTTGCTGGCCTCCTATGGGCTGAAAATAATAGCCCGGTGTAATTATTCTAAGCCTAAGGGTGGTTATAAATTTAAGGACAGGGGTTTTCGTGACTGAAATTGGGAGTAGGGGGCGCGAGGTTTGGTTGATAACTTCACAAACACTCACGGTGAAATGAGTGTTGTTTGACGCCGGCATTTGGTATCACTCCGGTCGAGCTGGCCCATTTACAGTTTACACATATTACATTGCTTATAAATACTGTTTTACACAGAAATAACATTATAATACTACTTTACAGAGACGGACTAACTGCTCTACACTGCGCTGCTGCCAGAGGGCACACAGAAGCTTTGGAAACATTAGTAGGTCTGTGTGGAGCGCGAGTTGACGTAGCAGATTCGCATGGTTGTACTCCATTGCACTATGCGGCTGCATTAGGCCATGCCGATGCAACATCAGCTCTATTACAACACGGCGCCGATTCACATCGACAAGACCGAAGAGGTCGAAGCCCCGCTCATACAGCGGCAGCTAAAGGACAAATCGAAACTGTGCGGATACTAGGTATACGTTCTTAATTAAATTTTATTCTTAAGATATGAGATTCCATTTAGTTTTTTTTTAAGTAAGACTTGTCTAAGACCTGTTATTTTGTAATGTAATTTCAGGTGCCCGAGGTGCTAACTTATGGCTCCGAAACTCTAAAGGCGACTTACCTTTACATGAAGCAGTTGCATCCGGAAGACGAGAATTAGTTAAATGGCTTTTAGATGGCCGTCCATCCCAAGTAAACGCTACCAACCATGAAGGTCGAACACCATTGCATATAGCAGCCGCTACTGATAATGCTGATCTGTGCCGCTTGTTGCTAGACCGCGGTGCTGAAGTTAATCTAATAGCGAGATCATCAAAAAACGAGCCCCTTACTCCCTTAGATTGTGCAACAAGTCGTGGTCACCGATCTACGGCTAAATATCTACAGATGCATGGAGGAATACCTGCATCTAAATTAGCCAATACAGATATTATCATAGATGGGGCTCCAATAACTGCATTGCCCACTCGAAGAGTCACAAGTACAAAAATAGATGTACATGATAGGATAAGGATAGAAAAAAGAGAAGTAGTTGAACTGTCTAGCCCCGTCCAAGAGAGGCGGAAGTACCAAGATAGAGGTAGTAGTGATTCCAATGAATCTTCAGCAGATAGCAGAAGAAGAACGACAAAGAAAAAAGCAGAATCTCATAAACATAAAAATAATAATCACAAAGAGCGACGAAAAAGACTTATGCATACACAAAAAAGTTTTAGTGACGGATATGATAGTGAATTTGAAGCTTTTGAACGGGAAGATTCCCGTGATCGTAATCATAAAAATTCGAAGAAAAACAGATCAAAAAGTGAACCATCAAGGCGTCATAAGCGTAGTGCAAAACAACACCACCACCATCGTTATAGATCTCGGTCTATCAGTTCTTCAGAATCTGACAGTTATTCAGAGAACAGGAGAAGCAGAAGACGCAGGCGCAGTAAAAAAAAATCTAGTTCATTCTCAGAAAGCAGTAGTTCAGAATCCAGTGAAAGACGCAGTACTAAACGCAAAGGAAAAAAAACGTCAATCCATATAGAAAACGATAACGAAAAACAAAGTGTGAATATAATAAAGTACAAAACAACTGATAGTTTACAGGGTAAAGAAAAAAACGAAAATTTTATTACAGATTCAGAAAATAAAATTGAGGGTCAGAGATCAGAAACAGAAAAGGAGGAGAACAAAATAGTTAAGGCAGGTCATAGTGAAACTGAAACTGATACGTTATCAGTTAAAACAAACATGATCATCACTGAAGCCCAAATTCATATGGAACGGCAGTCTAGTCAATTAGGAAACTCCGAATTAAATGTCACGGTCGATTCTTCGAATAACGTATCTATCGAATCTACAAATTTATCAGTGACACACAAAGACTTAACTGAAGAAACTAAACCAAAAAGTGACAAACTAGAAATACAAAATAATAATAAAGAAGTTCTCAAAGCAGACGTGATTGACGTCCCAAGTAATGAAACCCAAAAAGAATCTTCGCAAACTGATGTTTCAACAGCTGACAAACAAGATGCACTAGCTGGAGATAATCAGACGCAAATTAAAACTTCAACGGAAGAGAAGGATGACCAAAATAAAGTTTCAAATGAACCAGAAAAAAGCCAGGCTAGTAAATCACAAACTGAAGGAGAGCAAATTGTTAAATCTGAAGCCAAACAAACAAGTTCTGAAAATTTAAAATCTCCTCAAGATGATAGTAAGGACCCCAGCGCAGTGTCAGACAATGAACTGAAACAATCGCCAACTTTCTCAGAATTGACAAGAAGAAAGTCATTTCAGATATTATCCGGCCCAGATGAAATTGGATCACCCAGTCAAAATGCATCGGGAGAATTAAAAACTAGCTATGATGCTCCCAGTATAGAACAAACTGAATCTCCCGAGAAAACCAGTTCGCCAGCTGTGTCATTTTCCAATAAAGATATAATAATAGACAGCAAAGAACCTAAAGTTAAAACTGACCATTTAATGGGAGAATCTGTCGACCATAGTTTAGATCCTGAAACTGATAAACAAATTCAAGATAGTATTTTACAAAAGGATAGTAGTGATAGTAACGTCATAAGTTCAGAAGAGAGAAGAAAAGATTTTCAGACGTCTACTACTGGAAGCAGCACTGAGAATGCTCCAAGCAATGATAAAGGATTACTGTCCGTACTTGATGATAACGTCCCTACGAGTGACCGTGCAGTTCAGCAAGTTATTTTAGAAAATTTGTCAGAAGAATATGATGTAGACTTGACTTTGCATCAGACGACACCAACCAGAGTGCGAAAGACATCCAAAGAAAGCCAAGGTAGCAGTCGAAAGAGTAGCATATACGAAACAGAAAGTTACAAAGTACTGTCGGATATTGCTAGTGCTCCAGATGCTACAACTGGGATTCTTAAAAAAACAGTATCAAAAGTTGATGAACCTTCCCTGGAAGACGGAGAAACATTTGAAGGGGGAAGTATTTCAAAAGATGGTTACATAGGAAGGGTACCAAGTGTCAGTGACAACGAATTGTACAGTCATAGTGAAGCAAATGGCCGAAGAAAACGTTTTCGCAAAAAAGGAAGAACGAAAAGTCGAACAACTATTAGATCAAAAAGTGAAAACTCAGAGAGAGGGTATGAATCTAGTGGTTTAATGGATTCTGGTTTTGAACCAAGTCCCAGAGCTATTCAGCGTAGAATAACAAGCCCTCGTCTCGCAGCTTATTATAAACAAAGAAATGCCAGCGGAAGGTATTCAGGAAAGTCTGACAGTCGGATCCCGGTTCGAAAACCAGGTGACAAAAATGCCGTTGATATGAAGTCTGTTACTCAGAGAATTCAGACAAATATGAGACGGTAAGAAATCGTCCAAGATAATTCATTTTTGATAGTATCTACATGGTTGAAAATGAAATTTCATATAACACTTTACAATTCAATCACTTTATGTTTGCAGGTATTATTGCGAAAGAAAGCTTTTTCAACATTTATTAGAGTTAAAACGACTTCAAATAAGAACCAGCAAAGCAAATGAAGCGGTACTCGTCAAGAGAGCCATCGACGAATATAATAAATCAAGTCTAGCTAACGTTGGTCTGGGTCCATACAATACTCCAGATTATTCCTTTAGTAGCTTTGAGAAATTTCTTTATGAAAGTTTGAGAAAGCTACAAAAGAGTGGAAAGAAACATTTGGATAATTTACCAGAGAAACCAATTGACTTTGACTATGGAGAAAGTGAATTGTACAAAATGAGTGCTATTCCCGACAACCCATGTCTTTGTACTAGCAAGACCCACAGGTGTTACCATGCGGTCCACGCTTATACTGGTATACCGTGCTCAGCGTATAGTAAGTATCGTTACCATCAATAAGAAATACATCTAATCGTTATTTATTTATTTATTTTATTTGGACAACTAGTAGTTGTTACATTTAAACTTATATCTAAAAACTTATGTAATAATAAAATCAAATGCACAACATTTTAAAGTGTCACAACATGCTCTGTAACGTAACGACAACAGTTGGTATATTACAATTACAATTACAAACTAGAAAAAACATTTAAAAAAGGAAAAAAAAATACTACAATAATGCGGAACAATAAAATTAAAGTAAAAAATAACAATAGAAACAATCGAGACAAATTAAGAACTAAGTTTGGACACTCAACAATCCCATCACAGCCTTTTTAAATTTTGGTAGCGTATCAGCAAAGATATCGATCCACAAATTTCATTATATAAATTTGGCAGTCGAGATATGGCAGAAAAATCTCGCAAATTGGTTCTAGCGCATGGCCGACGCAACAACCCGTTACAACGACGTTATTAACTTATGATTTTGCTTTCATTACAGTACCCTACAAATGGAACCACCACACAATGCCGAAACCCGCAACAGCTGGTGGTGGATCAAAATCAAAAGGTTTTCTTCCGAAAATAAATTCTAAACCCCCATCAGGTACTGCAAAAGCGCACGTCACTCTAGAAGTGTCACACGGGACTGAAAAGCAGTTGATAGCGTTACCAGCTGAGAAATTGGACAAGAATAAACGATATTATGTCACGTTCACTGTAAAGGGATCTGAGCCGACGTCTGATAACGACAACTCTTCTCCGAGCGCGACTTTAAACACCAAGAGTGTAAGGACAGGATGATTGTGATAATAGTTTACGTTTGACGACAAACCTGTACTAATCACTGCCAGTATTCAAAAAAAACTGTAGGTTGGGGCAAATAAGAGAATAGGCCAGTAACGCGCTGCACCTACAAAATAGTGATTAGACTGAACGAAGCCGTCCATTACGACAAATAAAAACTAATAATTATTTATTTTTTATAATTCTTAATAAAATATTATCTATGTACGAATATCTGTCAGAGTATCTATAACAAATAAGTAAATGTTGTGTAGTCTTCCTGTTAAAGCGTTATAATGCACAGATAAGAAAATTTATCATTAAAACGCCGATTGTTTTCTGCACAAAATATTTTGTCATGATACTCAAATGTATTTAATTACAATTAGTGAGAATATAATTGATTTTGAGAACAAGTTTGTTTATTTTGATGTAAATATGGGAATTAAAATGATTTGAGGTTATGTTATGGTACCTACTTTGATCCTTCAAATCTTTTCAAATAATAAACATAGGTGATAAGATAACATTATAAAAATAAAATTCATCTGGAATTCATATAAATATTTATTAATCTAAATGAGGAAAATATTGTATAAAGACCATTTACACAAAACATAATTATGACATGCACAACACTAAAACAGAGCGCTTCGCTATAACAAACGAAAAAGCTATAAAATAAAAAATAACATTTAGACTCCAAGCAATAGCGCTACTCCGGCGAGTGTCCAGCGAGTTGGTTTATCCCTGGTCTTCAGATTGAACGTCCAAACAAAAGTCGGGCCTCGCATACTGTAAAGAAAGTTTTCATAGTATTTAATAAAGATCTTTTACTAGTTGGCGCTAGTGTAGCTTAAGGGACCATCAACTAAAAAAGGGAACTAGAGTTTTGAACTCACCGAATCTTGTAGACCGGACACTCGTACACGTTACGAGTATCCTGCTTATCCTGCGTGACGGCACGGATGAACATGACAGGCATCATCGGGAACAGCTCCATCATACGGGATTCGACTATGCCGCCGGTCATAGTGTCCCAGCGCGCGCCTTCCATAAACAGTCCGTGAATGTTGGCGCCTTCGCGTGGTGGAGCACTGTTAAATTTGAAATGTTACATGTTATATTAAAGTGGATGGACATCATAATACAAATTATACTGTACGACCACCAGTGCTGTATACATTTTAGAGGCTAATTGGGAGTTGATTATATTATGATTTGTCTGAGAGCACTTACTTAAAGTCTTGCCGGGTCTTCTTGGTTACGTCACAATTCAAGCACATTTTATCTAATGGCCACTCATTCTTACGAGCCGTCTGTTGCATGATGGCAGTCAGGAACGACTGAGGGTTGAAGAAACCTGCAAGCCACACTGCTGGTGGCAGCTGAAAAAAATGAAAGATGTAAATGAACGTGCGCATCTGACACATCTGATAATAAGCGTATTTGGCCGATGTGGACCGACCATTAAGAATTTTCGTCGAGGATGGCTTTAGGGGTATTACTAGCCTAGAAAACATAACGCCGCTCAATATCTCAATGAGAACAGGGCAGAGGGTGAAACTGTCGGATTTTTTTCATGAGATAGGTCGGCAAACAAGCAGACGGATTACCTGATGGTAAGCAATCAGCAGCGCCAGTGGACACGCAACAACAGAGGAGTTTCGAGTGCGTTGCCGACCTTTTAGGAACTAGGGATTTGGAGATTTAGGAATTGGAGAGGAAATGGGGGAGGGGAAGGATTGGGCTTCCAGTAACCTGGCTCATACGGCGAAACAAAACGCTGTGGTTGTTTCTCGCAAACTTTCTGTGAGGTCGTGGTATCAGTCCTATCGAGCCGTCCTATTCGTGCCGAAGAATGGCTCTCCTGCAGTTATAAAGTATAAAGTACTAAAACTTACGGTAAAATCTCCAGTCCAGTTTTCAAGTTCAGTCAGTCGTGTGCAGAGGTCTGAGAACCAAGCGGCCAGCCCCAATAAGCTAGGGTACGCCAGTTTACTCCATGAAGCAGGCACGTTGTCCATGAACAAAGATTCCATCAGCTGTTCCATGTCACCGCTTATGGTCAACTCGCCCTGTTAAAAGGTGCTTATGAAAGACACTTTTTATATTATTTTAACTAAGATCTTTGATGAAGTTATTGTTAAATTAACTGACACACTTTTTGAAACTATTTTATGGACTATGGGAAAAAAACCTCGAATAATCTATTTAAGTTATGTGCGCAGCAACGTAATGGAACAGCTCAGCATTTTATTTGTATGCATTTTATAAATGCGTCAATTTTACGTATAGTTAGTTCACTAATACGTTGTAAAATGGGCCCTAAAATAATGTCACTTCATTAACATTGTGTTAGTACCAGTTAGTATCTGTTAAACATTTTATAATGTTTGATATCACATCCCTACAATTGATTCTTACCTTTTTTTGTGACGGAAAATCATGAAATGAGTACTCTCGCCCAGTGTTAGGTGAGAGGGAGTGTCAGACACAACTAATTAAAAAAAGTCCGTCCCTTCCCCTACTTTAGGCTTAGACCGCGGTGCCCCATTGTTTTTTTTTTCAAAGTCAAATGTTGGAATTTCTTTCTTACCTTAAGGCCCAATTCTGTCTCCTTTAATGACCTTCGAATTTCTCCCATGAGGCGGTTCATCCGTTCACACTCCTGAATGGCTACGATAGTGAATGGAGTCAATTCTTCAACTTTAGACATCAGTTCAGCAAGATTAAATGGTTCAGGAACTCTGTCCAAGATGTCATCTAGTAAAAGCCGAATCTGTGTACAACAGAGATTACCATAGTGATAAAAATGTAGGTTAAACACGTTTCGGTCAAACTAGGTATATGATGATGATGATGAGTATGATGGTGATGATTATGATGACGACGATGATGATGATGATGATGATGATGATGATAGTGGTGCGTGTGAGTGTTTAGAGTAAAAGGACAACTCTTAAATTATGTTCGGGCATAAACTTTAAGTGGCAATGACAATATTAATACGCATTGAATTTTTCATTTGTCTTTTGGTGATTGGGCAACCACTGGTATCTATAAGAGTAGAAATCGCCTGTATGAGCTTTATAACGAGCGGACATATATTAACACTGTTGAATTCAGTAAATACGTAAAAAACTATTCTAAAATATTTAAAAAGGTTTGCTCTATTGCAAAATCACTATTCTTATGCTGTAAGATAAAGAACAGTACCAATGTTATCAAAGACACTTGGAATATTATCAACAGTGAGGCAGGAAGGTCTAAAAAGTAACAAAAGTAGTAACAAAGTGCAAACATAGTCTAGTAATTGATAAAAGATAATAAAAGCGGCTGTAGAAATCGCAACTGCTTTTGAACATTTCTTTTCCGACATTCCTGTATCCACTACTAAGTCCTTGAATTCATCTCCCATTGTTGCAGTCTTTACTGAAAAAACATGTTGTAGCTTACGATTCAGGGTTTTCCTTCGAACACATACAGGGTGTAAAAAGACACTTAACGAAGCCGAAAGCCACGTACTCCACTATTTGGATCATTTTTAACCGACTTCAAAAAAGGAGGAGGTTCTCAATTCGACGAGTATTTTTTTTTTTTTTTTTTTTTTTTTATGTATGTACACCGATTACTCGAAGACGCCTGGACCGATTTGCAAAATTCTTTTTTTATTCGATAGGGTATACTTGCCATTTGGTCCCATTGTCATGAAGTCAGGATCTGATGATGGAATCCTGGAGAAACCGAGGGGAACTTTCGAAAATTGTAGGGGCGAGTAGTGTTTTTGTATGATGTTTAAGTAGGCCTTTATCAACACTACAACTTGACGAAGGTCGAAGTCGACCAGATGTTGGAACTGGAAGACAGTCGAGGGATCTCCTTGACTATTTGAAGTAGTTGCCTTGTGTTTGGGCTTGAATGATTCGTATTGACCAGCACTTTGCAGCAGGCTTGGTTGTAACTGTCATTAAGGGTCTGATGATGAGAACGAAAGACAGCTCAAGGAACTCCTGAACGGTTTACAGTAACTACTTCGTGTTTGAACTTAATTCATTTATATTGATGAAAACTTTGTACCTGTATGTATTATAACAACTGAAGGTCTGCAGTTTACCTGATGATGGAGACCATTGACCGTCGAGGGAATTCCGGATGGAACCGAGAGACAGTCGAGAGAACTCCTCAACGATTCATAGCAGCTTCCTTGTGTTTGAGCTTAATTAATTCGTTTTGATAAGAACTTTACATCTAGATGGATTGTGACTGTCATCAGGGATCAGATGATGAAGACGAAGGACAGTCTAGGGAACTCCTCAACGGTTTACAGTAGCTACCTCGTGTTTGGACTTAATTTATATTGTTAAGAACTTTCCTAGAGAGATGGCCTGTGTTCCAGTAGTGGGAACATTAAAATGGCTGATGATGATGATGATGATGATGATGATGATGAGAACTTTCCCGTTTCTTGAGATCAATATTTTTTTATCGAGCGGCTCCTTTCGTAGGCCTAGGTACACAAAGCTACTTAAAAAGTATATACTATTCAATATGTTAATTTATATTTAAAATGTTACTGTAGTTTACAGAAGAACTTGTAACAGATACTAAAAAGTAAAAAATAAAAAAAACTACGTTTAAAAAAACCGACTTCAAAAACAAAAAAGTGTCAAATAAGTAATTAAAATTGATATTTTAATACCACTCTTACGTACGCGAAGCTAATACTTTTAATATTAATAATAAAACACTATCAATTCTATGTGCTACCTATTCATAGATTTGAAGTCGGTGCCAAGCCCTAAACAGAATAAAACTAAATGAGAATAGAGACTGTTTAACTGCTAAAAGACGAAATTTTCACAACTAACAACGCAGCTACCTAGTACTACTTTTAACAACCAAGTACGAGAAAACTTTCAGAATTCATAATTCATCCAAATATCTTTTTAAGCTATATACAGTTTCGCCGGTAACGAAACCATATAGCCATTCTGCGCTAACGCCATCAAGTTAGAAAAACGGTACTAAATTTCTTAAATCCTAACCAACAAATTCAAACGCGCCCGGCGAGTGTAGGTACTCATGTATCATGCTTATTATATTATGTATTAGGCTTGGCACCGACTTCAAATCTATGAATAGGTAGCACATAGAATTGATAGTGTTTTATTATTAATATTAAAAGTATTAGCTTCGCGTACGTAAGAGTGGTATTAAAATATCAATTTTAATTACTTATTTGACACTTTTTTGTTTTTGAAGTCGGTTTTTTTAAACGTAGTTTTTTTTATTTTCTTTAAGACCATAACTGGGACTCCACGGTTTCTCGAGATATTGAAGGTCAAAGATGCATTTTTATTTTTATTTTTTTGCGCAATCGAATACTCAGTATTATTACAAAACTTTTTCCAATAAACATTACCTGAATTTACGATTTTTCGTAAAATAAATTAATAAATAAATTACGCATTTGAAGTTACGAACAGTAATGTACGTAGTAAATAAATGCAGACCCGCACAAAAAACATCGTGCATCTCAGTAGGATTTTGATTTTACAGAATTGTTTTGTTGTTAAGTAAAACGTCGACCTCTACGTACTTATCACCTACGTACACAATGACACGAAGCCCGTTTGCTTTACATTTAACATCATCATCATCATCATCATCATCATCATCATCATCATCATCATCATCATCATCATCATCAACATCATCATCATCATCATCATCATCGTCATCATCATCATCATCATCATCATCATCATCATCATCATCAATCTGTCATGATACACTGATCAGGAAGCTTTCCCATTACGGAATAAGAAGTGCATCCCTGGACCTTCTTACCTCATACCTGAGTAATAGGGTTCAGAGAGTTGAAGTAAACGGAATGGTTTCTGCCGGGATTGTTGTGAACATGGGTGTTCCGCAAGGTTCTATTCTCGGCCCGTTTTTATTTCTTATCGATATTAATGACTTGCCTTGCCTTGTAAGGGATAAACACGAGATAGTACTGTATGCTGATGATACCTCACTATTATTAAAAACTCTGACGGCGACAATCAGTTATTGACAATGTAAACAGTGCTCTCTGAAATAATTCACTGGTTTGGTGTTTAATAACTTATTACTAAACGAAACTAAAACTAAATGTTTTAAATTAACAACACCAAATGTCAAAGAGGTAAAAACCAGTGTGCATGTCAAGGGCGAGGAGTTGAGTCCTGTACAGCCATCTTTTTAGGTATAACCCTGGACGCTAAGCTCTATTGGGGCCCACATATAGATGGCTTGTCAAAGAAGCTCAGTTCTGCAGCATATGCCTTTAAAAAATTAGAAAATTAACAGATGTGGATACAGCGCGGTTACTTTATTTTAGCTATTTTCACAGCATCATTTCATACGGTGTTTTGTTGTGGGGGAATGCTGCTGACATCCAGTTTATTTTTGTTCTGCAGAAAAGATTTAATGTTAGGGAAAATATTTAGTTTTAATTCCGCGACAAAAATCCAGGCTTGTTGCAGGATGCAATCCCACTCCTATGCAATCATGCATATGCACATGCAGCAAGGGTAACATGCATATGCACACATACACAAAACGGAAAAACATGCCACGCAATCAAACCTATACTCGACACGTGTTTCGCCCCTCCACAGGGCATCCTCAGGAGATGTTGACTCGACGAGCGCTCGTCGAGTCATGGCAGCCGAGGCATGTTTGCTGCATGTGCATATGCATGATTGCATAGGAGTGGGATTGCATGCTGCAACAAGCCTGGATTTTTGTCGCGGAATTAAAACTAAATATTTTCCCTAACATTTAATGTCATGGATTTCCGCAAAGTAACGCCTGATTCTATAAATTATCTGCAGAAAAGAGCTATTCAATCAATCTATAATCTTAGGCCGAGGCATTCGCACAGAGAATTATTTAAGGAATCTAAAATAATGACATTTGCCTCTCAATATATTGTGACGGAAAACTCTTTGACATCATGACGTCAAGGGATGGTTGTCAAACGTTGCCTAGAGATTGTAAATTTCGTCGTGAATTGTCAACACGAGTTGGTGTAATCGGTAAGGCGTTTGGATTACACCACAAAGACCCCGAGTTCGAGTCCCGCCGTAAACATGAAGTTTTTTAGTTGATGGAAGTTTTGTCGAACTTTCTGGAATTATTTGAGTGAAAGAAATGAAAAATTAAGGAGCGAGAAGGAGAATAAATAAAAATGAATAACGAAATTATTGGAAGGTTCTGGAGGCATGACGATCAAAAAGAATAACGAAATTGAATGTTCTAGAACCTGACCGGGGGTATATAAGCGGAACTGCGGCTCACCGCTGGCAGTTGAGTTCTAAGTCCAAAGCGATTCGGAAGAAAAGGAAGAAGTGAAAAAGAAGAAAAGTGAGTGAAATAGTGAAGTGCAGTGAGTTAAGTGAAAGTCAGCGTGAACTGTGAGCGGCAAACGGAAGTTTGTGTCAGTCGCCCGGACTCTGCCGGAGAGGAACGCCGAAAACTTAACTCGGTGGACACTGTCATTTAAGTGCAATAGAAAGTCTTGAAAACCGGTATTAGTGTTTAATTTTATCCAATCCCGTAACCCAAGCCCGCATAGTCAGGAACGTGACGTCAGGCACGTAACATTTGGTGTCAGAAGTGGGATTGGAGAAAAATGCCGCTAGTGCCGCAGGACGTAAGAGGAGTAAGTACCCGTGCTATGTCAGAAGCGCAGCGTGTGAGGGAAGAGGGTGCTGCAGCTCAAACCAGCGATGCAGAAGCCAAGCCTGTGCAGGTGGATCTTCTGCTACAGCTGCAGCAAATGATGGCAGAACAGCTGCGGGAGCTGAAAGAAGATCAAGCGCGCCGCCAAGGAGAGCAAGCGCGCCGCCAAGAAGAGCAAGCACGCTGTCAGTCAGAACAGCTGCGGGAGCTGAAAGAAGATCAAGCTCGTCGCCAAGAGGAGCAAGTGCGTCGCTTGGAAGACATGCATAAAGATTTCACGAAGGGACTGCAAAAGGCTGTTGAACGGGTACAAGAAGTGGAGGAAGGTTTAGGCAAGTTGGAACATCGCGTCATGGCGATAGAGGAGAGAGTGGAAAAAGAGATCTCCAAAATCAAGCAGGAAGTGACAAACCCAAGCCCTTTGAAGAGCCGAAGCCGTCTTGCAGCCGTTTTTGACGCCCCAAATGCGGCCTTAAGCGCAACGAAAGGGCTTAAGATTCCCCATTACGACGGAACAACATCCTGGACCGCGTTCAAGCTACAGTTTGAGACACTTATGGAGGCTTATGGTTGGACTCAGAAGGAAGCACAGTCAGCCCTCACCCTGGCCCTCCGTGATCAAGCGCTGTCAGTGCTGGAAGCTATCGGCGCAAGTGGGGATCTCAGCTTTAGTGCCCTCCTCGACGCACTTGAAGCACGTTTTGGAGACAGCCACCTCGAGCACGTGTACAGAGCGCAATTAAAAGAGCGTACTCAGCGTGCTAATGAGAGCCTACAGCAATGGTCCGTGGAAATCGAGAAACTTGTGCGTCGAGCTTTCCGGTCGACTCCGTCAATGATTGAAGGCACGCTTCTCCAAGCGTTCATTGACGGTATTCGGGACCCAGAAGTACGAGCTGCTGTTCATCTGGGCCATCACAAGAACATGAAAGAAGCTCTGGCCCATGCATTGGAAGTGGAAGCCGTGCGTGGCAACTCCCGTACCTTACGTCTGCGGGAAATGACGACAACGGAGCAGGTACCTCCACGCCGTCGGAACTTCATGTGCTATGGATGTGGAGAGCGTGGGCACATACGGAGCGACTGCCCGAAGAAGATGAACCGCCAGGACGCGGCGGTCTCAACTTCTGACCAGCAGGTAAACTTAAATCCAGCCAGGGCTGCGGGGTGGGCGCTGGCTGGTAATGGAACAACCCCAACAATCTACATCAAGCAAACCAACGATGGAAATACTCTGGTGATAGACGGTCAAGTAAATGGGAAAAACAGTCAGCTAACATTAGATACTGGAGCTTCAAGGACGGTGATGAATGTTCGGCTGCTCGAGCAAAACATCAGGAAACACCTTAAACCAATTGTTGGCCTACAAATGAAATCAGCTACCGGCCAGTGCATACCGATAAGTGGAAAACTGCATGTAACAATCAAAATTGGGGAACGTGTTTATCGACATGAGGTTATTGTGGCCAAAATTCTGGATGACTGCATCCTGGGACTTGACTTCCTGCAAGGGCACCAGTGTAACATCGACCTAAAATCTGGAGTTTTACTATGTGGAACTGAGGAAATTCCGATGAAGGGTGGAACCCTGGGAAAAGTTTGCTGTTTAAGAAGAACTGTTCTTGCACCAAAATCACAGACTCTCGTACCAATCGCATTACCTAAGAGGAAGGAAGGAAGTTTACCTCGAAGTTGCGCTGTGATTGATAAATCGGAACACGTAAGCTCATGGCTACCGGCAAGAACTGTCGTGGGGTCATCTGATGTCAACCGCATTCCGGTATTCAACTTCAGTGATTCAAAAATTACGATTGAAGAAGGAGAGCCTGTGGGTGTATTGGAAGAAGTGGCCTGGATAAGAAAATGCTCGGAGAATCTTGTGAAGAAGGACAGTACGGGAATAGACTTTGTAACGAAAATCTTAGACGAAAACAAAAGTCTGACAAAAGTGGAGACTATGAAAGCTAGAAATTTACTTCTTCGATTCTCTGATGTGTTTTCAAGAAGCGATGGTGATATTGGCCGAACTGGTTTGGTGAAGCATAAAATAAATACAGGTGATACAATGCCAATTCGTCAAAGGCCCAGACGCATACCATTCGCTCGTGAGAAAGAGGTTGAAGAAATGATTGACGATATGAGGAAAAATGACGTGATAGAGCCCTCTTCTAGCCCTTGGTGTTCACCTGTCGTGCTTGTCAAGAAGAAAGATGGTTCAACGAGGTTTTGCGTAGACTATCGACGATTGAATGATGTAACCAAGAAGGATAGCTACCCGTTACCAAGAATCGATGACACACTTGACACACTGAGTGGCATGAAATGGTTTTAACGCTCGATCTGAAAAGCGGCTATTGGCAGGTGGATTTGGATCCCAAGGACAAGGAAAAGACCGCATTCTCAACTGGGAAGGGACTCTGGCAATTTAAGGTGATGCCATTTGGATTATGCAATGCACCGGCTACCTTTGAGCGTTTGATGGAACAGGTGCTGGCGGGACTGCTGGGCGAAACCTGCCTAGTTTACCTCGATGACATCATCATTGTTGGACGGGATTTTGACGATCATCTAAGGAAATTGGAAAAGGTACTCGATAAGCTGCGTGGAGCAAATTTAAAGTTGAGTCCAAAGAAATGCTCTTTCTTCAAGCGCGAAGTGAATTATCTAGGACATGTTATTTCTGAGAGAGGAATTGAGACTGATCCAGCCAAGACTGTCGCTGTTAAGGAATGGCCAACACCTAAAGACAAAACGCAAGTTCGGGCATTTCTTGGATTGTGCTCGTATTATCGGCGGTTTGTGAAAGGATTCTCGGACATTGCCAAGCCTTTGCATCGATTGACAGAGGAGAAACGTGCCTTTATCTGGGACGAGGATTGTGAGCAAGCCTTTCGAGACCTAAAAGAACGGCTTTGTAACACACCAATTCTCGGATACCCCAGCGCGAAAGGAATATTCGTAGTTGATACGGATGCCAGTAATATTGGAATAGGAGGTGTCCTTTCACAACGCGATGGTGAGCAGGAGAAGGTTATTGCTTACTTCAGCAAGTCACTATCGAAGCCGGAGAGGAATTATTGCGTGACCAGGAGGGAATTGCTGGCCGTAGTCAAAACTCTGCACCATTTCAAGAAGTATTTACTGGGGCGGAAATTTTTGATCAGAACTGATCACGCTGCTTTGAAATGGCTGCTTCAGTTTAAGGATCCCGAAGGCCAAGTAGCCAGATGGTTGGAACAACTTCAGGAATTTGACTTTGAAATCGAACATCGCGGCGGAAGAATCCATGGCAACGCAGATGCATTATCGAGACGCCCATGCGTGGAAGATTGCAAGCATTGTGCCAAGAAGGAAACTGCTTTTCTTAAGGTGATAAGGACTGATACTGTTGACGAGGCATGGGGAGATGATGCGATGAAATTAGAACAGGAAAGAGATGCAGATATTAAACCAATACTGGAGTGGCTACGAAGTGGTAACAAGCCAAGTTGGAGTGACGTCGCCCAATATAGCGCGGTAACGAAAGGTTTATGGGCACAGTGGAAAAGCCTTACGCTGCATAACGGACTTCTGTGCAGGAAATGGGAATCAACAAACGGCAAGGACGAGCATTTGCAATTGGTGGTGCCTCGTTCAAAAATAAGGGATGTATTAAAAGCGTTCCATGATGGATCTTCTGGAGGACATTTGGGAATTAGAAGGACTTTGGTGAAGATCAAGGAGAGGTTTTATTGGTTGCATTGCAAATATGACGTCGAAGATTGGTGCCGGAAATGCACTAGTTGTGCAGCTGTCAAGGGTCCACAAACAAGAAGCAGAGGGGCGATGAAAATCTACAATGTTGGTATGCCTTGGGAGAGAATAGCCTTAGACATCGCTGGACCATTTCCAATCACTGATTCGGGCAATCGCTACGTTTTAGTGGTTATGGATTATTTTACAAAATGGCCGGAGGTCTTTGCCATACCGAATCAAGAGGCAGTAACTGTAGCCACGAAGTTGGTAAACGAGGTATTCACCCGATTCGGAGTGCCCTTGGAGATGCACAGTGATCAAGGACGGAACTTTGAGTCCCAAGTTTTTCAGGAAACTTGTAAACTTTTGGGAATCCATAAGACTCGAACGACTCCTTATCATCCACAGTCAGATGGAATGGTCGAACGTTTCAACCAAACATTGGAACGACACTTAGCAAAGGTGGTTGACAGCCATCAGAGAGATTGGGACACTTACATACCTCTCTTCTTGCTTGCCTATCGGACTGCTGTACATGAAAGTACCGCAAAGACGCCTGCATTTGCAAATTTTGGAAGGGAATTGAGATTACCGGCAGATCTTGTATCGGGCTGTCCACCTGGCGACTCTCGCACCGAATTTAGCGATTACATAAGCGAGTTAAGGGCAAAAATGTTGGACATTTATGAGCAGATCAGGGAGGCCGGTCTTCAAGCTAATGATCGCGCAAAGACGCGCTATGATCGACGAGCCAATTCTGTTCGGTTTGAAGAAGGGTCATTGGTCTGGCTTCATAATCCAGTCAGAAGGAAGGGAAAATCTCCGAAGCTGCAACCGAGTTGGGAAGGTCCTTATGAGATAGTCACGAAGATCAATGACATTACTTACAGAATTCGGAAGACTTCAAGGAGCCCTTTGAAAGTTGTCCATATAGACAGGTTGGCGAGGTATTACGGCAGCAACGATGCTCGGGACGAGCGAATCTAAGAGGGGGGCAGTGTGACGGAAAACTCTTTGACATCATGACGTCAAGGGATGGTTGTCAAACGTTGCCTAGAGATCGTGAATTGTCAACACGAGTTGGTGTAATCGGTAAGGCGTGTGGATTACACCACAGAGACCCCGAGTTCGAGTCCCGCCGTAAACATGAAGTTTTTTAGTTGATGGAAGTTTTGTAGAACTTTCTGGAATTATTTGAGTGAAAGAAATGAAAAATTAAGGAGCGAGAAGGAGAATAAATAAAAATGAATAACGAAATTATTGGAAGGTTCTGGAGGCATGACGATCAAAAAGAATAACGAAATTGAATGTTCTAGAACCTGACCGGGGGTATATAAGCGGAACTGCGGCTCACCGCTGGCAGTTGAGTTCTAAGTCCAAAGCGATTCGGAAGAAGTGAAAAAGAAGAAAAGTGAGTGAAATAGTGAGTGAGTTAAGTGAAAGTCAGCGTGAACTGTGAGCGGCAAACGGAAGTTTGTGTCAGTCGCCCGGACTCTGCCGGAGAGGAACGCCGAAAACTTAACTCGGTGGACACTGTCATTTAAGTGCAATAGAAAGTCTTGAAAACCGGTATTAGTGTTTAATTTTATCCAATCCCGTAACCCAAGCCCGCATAGTCAGGAACGTGACGTCAGGCACGTAACAATATTTATGAAAATGTAATTCACGCTCATAAAAACAAAAGCGTATTTAAGAAGCATATACATAATATTACTTAACACGAGGGGGAAAAACAAATATGTTGTGCCTGCCTCCAGGCTTCAGAACATTAGTAGTTCGTTTAGATGTCAATGTATACGCTTTTACAATAAAATTCCTAGCGATATGCAAAATTTGAGCCTCAATAAATTTAAAAGTGTAATAAAGGCTAAACTTTACTGTAAAGCATTTTATTAAATAAAAGACTACTTAGAAGATAGTCAGGCTTGGGAATGAGCCGTTGTAACGTCTTGACATGTTCGTACCATAACCAACATAAGTTGAACTTTTATATACAATTTGACATTACGTTTATTTTTTTATACAATGACATTATCACCTATTGACATTTTTTATTTTTTGTTTGACATTTTTATTTATTTATTTAAGTCTCGAGCACAGGCGCAGAGTAGCCAACCTTGCGGTTTTCTACAGGATGCATTTTGGAGAGTGTGCCCAGAAATTGCACAATTTGATTCCGCCATCCCAATTTCACCTTCGGACATCCCGGCGTACGGCGAATATCCACCCCTACGTTGTTGAGACACCAGCGGCCCGGACTAAGCGTTTTGCCTCGTCATTTATACCGCGTACATCGAGGGATTGGAACAGTTTGCCGGCTGCAGTCTTTCCGTCCGAATACAATTTGCGTGTCTTCAAGGCTAGAGTGAATAGGCTCTTAATAAACTAGTGCGCCTTACCATCAACGATTGCATCACTGCTTTCCATCAGGTGGGATCGCAGTCAAGCACTAGTTTATTGCAAGTAAAAAAAAAAGACATTTTTATTTTTTTCTATTATTGTTAGTGTAATGACCGTGTGAGACTTGCCGCGATTTTGATTACCAGCTATCTGCGTTCTGACAGTTTGAGTACTTGCGCGGCCCACCCAAATATTATTTTGATCATTATTGTTCGTCGGATAACTCAGCAGCACTAGCTATACTGATTGCAAACTGACACTTGTGTGCCTGTCTTCAGAACGGTCCACTTAAACTGGTGTGGTTCTTTCCTCAAAAGACCACTACAGAATGAACTTGTACGGTTCTCCCACGTTATGTTATTTTTACACTGTCTGGACTTGAAAAGAGACTGACCTCTGAGTTTGTTTCGGCATTTCTTCTCAGAGTATGACTACTCTGAGAAGGTAAAATATAGAAGTATAGAAGGTAGATAGGAAATGCCGGCTTCATCTAGTTTTTCACATATAATTTGACGTTTAAAACTGCAGTTTTATGGCCTATTTGCAAAAATAAATTCATTGTTTCATTGTTTCAATATGAACCATGCTATACTGAAAAAAATAGAGTAAAATGTTACCTGTTCATCCTTACTCATGCCGCCTCCAGCCTGAGCGCCTGTGTCTCTCGGTTGCATTTCAAACACCACCTACAGAAAGCTAAGCTTGAGTATAAACAGTTGCCTAATTGTTTTTAAAGGGACTAAAATCCCTACACTTCACAGAATGTTGGTGAATTAACCCTCGAAATCTATTTCATGCTATGAATACCAACATGAAGATCTTATGATACTGGGAAATGATTGGCAGTATCTTGAAGAATAATATGGTATATTTGCCAGACTTCGTGGCAAGGTAAATAATGAGACTGTAGATGGTTAAGGTCTGTTTATTACTTTAATTGCTGGTGCTTATATACTAAGAAGATGCGTGAGATTTTCAGATTTAGCTATCCTAACAAACGTGCAACAATTAACATGTGTGTCTTATCTCTATCGTATCTAAGTAATGTAGCGACGTGATCGTGCCGCTACATATACTCCCCCCTTTTAAAAATAATTAACATATAAATTGAAAAAAATTAGTATGTACCTAATTATATAATAACTTAACCTTGCTGATAAATTACATCCTATGCGTAATGTAATGTCATTGTTGCTAATTCGAAGGAAATAAAAACTGCTGCCTTTGTTGTGACGGCGGCGGCAGTCGATGAACTATCCACTGCATTTGTGCTGATTGTTTCTGCTGATTGAAAATTTTAAATTCTTGTTATTACGAAGTCGTAATAATTCTTGGTCATCATGCTGATATCTTGCTAAATCAGCATAATTAATCGGTGATGGCACATCAATTTGTTCTATCCGTGACAATGCGTCTGCTACAATATTGTCACGTCCTTCTATATGTTGAATGTTGGTACAATATTGTGAAATAAAATCCAGTTGTCGTATTCGCCGTGGCGTATCATTAGATGACGGTTTTTGGGAAAATGCGTAAGTCAAAGGTCGATGATCTGTAAAGATAGTAAATTCTCTTCCTTCGACTAACCTTTGAAAATGTTTGACTGCCATATATATTCCGAGCAACTCTCTGTCGAATGTCGAGTATTTTTGTTGAGTATCACTTAATTTCTTTGAAAAGAATCCTAATGGTTCCCAATTACGTCCTGACTTCTGCTGCAGAACTGCGCCAACACAGGTCGAACTGGCGTCCGTCATAAGTGCCAAAGGGGCGGTGCGAGAGGGGTGAACTGTTAATACTGCGTTCCTTATATTTTCCTTGGTCCTTTAGTGATAATATGATGCTTAATCTTGTGTTTTGGAGTAGTGTGGAGGGAGGCTGGTTTCGTAATATCCTCGTATTCATTTAATAGTTGAGTAATGCGTGGATTCGTCTCAATGTTAATAGTGCGGATTGTTTGCTGCGTCGATTTGATCAGGGTTGCGGGCGTTGTCAGCTCAGTTACCCTATCTATGAGTTTTCGACCAGCTATATCGACTAATAGCTTATAATGCTCTAAAAAATCTGCTCCAATAATCGGTTGTGTTACATCGGCGATGACAAAGTTCCATACAAAGTTTCTTCGTAGCCCGAAGTTTAAAGAGAGTGTTTTTTCACCATATGTCTTAATTTTTGTACCATTGGCGGCATAAAGTATACATTGTTCATCTTGTATTAGTGACTGTCTCTGTGGCTTGCTAATAACTGAAATATTTGCTCCCGTGTCAATCAAAAATCTCATACCACTTTTTCGGTCGGTAATAGTGAGGCGGTTGGACGGGTGAATAGCACAGAGTTCCGCCGTTGTCCGTGCTTCAATTAGTTTCCCTGTTTCCTTGAGTTGAGATCCTGTTTCCAATCACAAGGTTGAACACACTTTTGTGCATATTTTTTAAATCTTCCATGGTAAAAACAAAAGTGCCTTCTTTCTCTTGAACTTGACTGTGGTAGGAAATGCCGACGATTGGAATAACTTTGAGTGCTGCGTCGATAGTTTTTTTGACCTTGCTGAATTGCATTTAGTTCCAATTGCATTTCTGCTAACTGTGCTAGTATGCATGACATTGTATCGTCGCCAGATTTGTTTCCGTTTACAGCTGACACCTCTGTACGTGTTGAATTTATTAATATCTTGTCCGCGATCTGGCTCATCTTGTTCACATCTATGTCTTCTGTGACTGCTAGAACCGAAGTCACTGATGGTGGCAGAAGCCTCAACCATAGAAGTTTGATGGTTTCGTCGCTGATATTTCCGTTACTCAGGGTCCGCATCTTGCGCAGAAGATGTGATGGTTTCTGGTCGCCGAGATCCATTTCAGACAATAATTTTTGGAGCTGACGTTGGTCTGATTCCTCATAGCAACTGATTAGGCGTTCTTTGATAGCCTTGTACTTTTCTATTGGCGGTGGGCAAGTAATGAGGTCACTAACCTGTATTATTTCTTCTTTTGGCAGTTTTGCAATGACCGTATAGTACTTGTAATCGTCTCCTTGCTTCTGTGGTGCTACTATGGCTTCTAGTTGCTTAAACCATAATCTGGGTTGGTCCCTCCAAAATTCCGGTTCCGGCTGATATCTCCAAGGCTTCTTGTTGGCTGCTGCTTGATTTGCAGGGTGAATGAGTCATGTTGATTGTTCTTCGTCGGGTCACCAATTTGCCAGACTTCGTGGCAAGGTAAATAATGAGACTGTAGATGGTTAAGGTCTGTTTATTACTTTAATTGCTGGTGCTTATATACTAAGAAGATGCGTGAGATTTTCAGATTTAGCTATCCTAACAAACGTGCAACAATTAACATGTGTGTCTTATCTCTATCGTATCTAAGTAATGTAGCGACGTGATCGTGCCGCTACAGTATACATATGTATAGTATCCGTTTACCTTAAAAAGTCTTTCGGAGACGGTAGTCAGGTATCCTATTTCCGCATTAGGATGTAATCCGTACAAATAAGGAGTTTCTTCTGGAAGATAGTCATCGATGTAGGCGTGATAACCAACGTAGTCAGAATTGGGTGGGGATATGAAGCCAGGTGCCAATTGTAGTTCACCATCCACCTGAACAATTAAATTTAATTGACATTATATTGCTCATATAACTAAGTATTTCGACATAAACATTGAATACTAAAATCGCAAAACTTTAAATAAAAAACAAATTAAATTAACGGTTCATGGAACTAACTCGAATTTAATAAAGAATTTGTTTGTAAAATGGTTGAAAAAGAATAACCATGGATTTGTTGCTGGTTTATCGCTGTAGAATCTATAAGTAACTATATTTTGGAACAAACAAATGGCTTCATTATAAGCTGACTGATAGACTGACACTTTTTTATATTGAAACATGGTTTGACGTATGATCAAATGTAGGTAATGTTGATCTAAATGATATTGCCCTTTGACTTTTGACTTTTTTGGAATAGGAGACGGATCACGTGATGTTCAGTGGTTGGCGCCGCCCATGGACAACTGTGACACCAGAAGAGATACAGGCGCGTTGCCGGCCTTTTAAAAAGAAGTACACACGTTTCTTGTAGCTATCTGTTTGTTACTTTTAACGAAACATGTTAAGGATATTATTATTTGTAGCAATAAACTCACCAATTCTGCCTGCATGTATTCGAGTAGGAAGGTACGACAAAGCCGGCGATCCCAATCGTCAGTAATGTGTCCTCCATACATGATCTCGCCGAAGAGATACCGCAAGTCCTCCCAAGGCACACGAGGATTCGCTTCCAAGTAGTTGTACAATACGTACACGCAAATCGTTAAGTCACCAAAGTTGAATGGGTATACTCTAAAGAGAAATACTTCAGTCATTATAAATTGTTGGTTTACGGAAAATCATCAAATCATCCCTAAAGAACGAAGACTCGGAATATTATTAAAGACTAATCTTACTATATTAGGTGAGATTAGATATTACTAGCTAATCTCAAGCTGTTTCATGATGTTTTATAGCATATAGTACTCAGGAACATTGTAGCTATCTATCAGTGAAAACCCCCTATATACAAATTTACAAATTACAAATTTAATTAAATTTGATCTCTTTATTATTAAGTATAGATGACGATTACTACACCTTTTAATACTAACTTATACAACTTATCTGAATTGTTTACCAGGTTGATTGAAAGAATAATCTAGAAACGATTTTGAATATGTGTTGGTTAATGTTTGATTGTGTAAAATTTATAGGGTAAGAAACTTCGACAAGGACTCTTCAATTATTAGTTTTTCTTTGTTGTAGGATTAAATACATTTAATTTTATTAAATTTCTTTACAATATTAAATAAAGTTAAATTAGGTAATACGTCTAGCTAGCGACGCGCTTTCGATGCAGTGCCGTGGTCGGTCGTGGGGTGTCGCGCGGTGCACCCATTCTCCCCGCCGCCCGCGTGCTTGTCTTCCCCGCGTTCGCCCATCATGTATGTGACTCACGCAGTATATAGGCGCGTGAACATAGCCCCCGCCTTGGAAGCACCCGCTTCCAATGAAGTTTTACGAAGCTTCACAGACATCGTCATCATCACCGTCGGTTGATAAGGGGCATAACTTTGTGTAAGCTCGTCTGATTACCCCCGTCGCTGTTTTGACGTCTGCGACTCTTGAGATGCCGTCGTTCCCAGTGAAGGTGCTGGTGACTCTGCCGAGGCGCCATCTAAGCGGTGGCAAATTGTCTTCTTTGATGAGAACGAGGGTATTAGGTTTGATTTCTTGATTCTTATGTTTCCATTTAGTTCTCGTTTGGAGTTCGGTAATATATTCTTTGGTCCATCTCTGCCAGAAATGCTGTCTCAGTTGCTCCACTCTCGCGTAACGTGACAGTCTAAGTGTAGGTGTAGCTGTCAGGTCATCAGAGGCTGCCGCTGTAAGTGGACGTCCGATGAGGAAATGTGCTGGCGTCAGTGGCAGTGCGTCGGCGGGATCAGATGACAAGGCGCATAGAGGACGTGAATTCAGTATGGATTCAATCAATGTTAATACTGTATAGAACTCTTCGAAGGTTAAATGTGCATTACCCACCACTCGACGGAGATGGTGTTTGCAAGACTTTACCCCTGCCTCCCACAAACCACCGAAATGAGGTGCGTACGGCGGAATGAATGAGAACTTAATATTTTCATTAGCTGTGTAATTGATAATAGAATTCGAGTTATTATTAAGGAATGTACTAAATTCCTTTGGGGCTCCTACAAAGTTTTTCCCATTATCGGAGAAAATCTCTATAGGCTTACCACGTCTCGATATGAATCTTTTTAAAGCGAGTAAGTAGGCTTCTGTAGTAAGATCAGTGACTAGTTCCAGATGAATGGCCTTTGTTGAAAAACATATAAACAAACAAATATAACATTTTTCTAATTTAGCTCCTCTTCCTCTACGGCTTAGTATGAACAGTGGTCCGGCGTAGTCCACGCCACAACGATAGAATGGAAATTTCGATTCTAATCTCTCCACTGGTAAGTTGCCCATCTGAGCATTTATTGTTTTGCCCTTTATGCGGGTACAGATAACACATTTACGAGTTATCTTCCTAGCTAACTGCCTACCACCTATCGGCCACCAATTTTCTCGTAAAGTGGACAGTAATAGTTGAGGACCGGCGTGCAATAAACGGAAGTGCTCGTGTCTAAATAGTAATAATGTGAAATTATGTTTACTAGACAATACCACTGGATGTTTCTTATCAAAAGAGAAATCAAGGGAGTTTTTAATTCTACCGCCTACTCTTATAAGCCCGTATTCATCTAAGAATAAATTCAGACCGTTTAAGTTACGGTTGGATTTTATTGGTAAATTATTTTTTAAACACTTATATTCCTCCGGGAAAGATTCTTTTTGTGACAGTCTAGATAACACGATCATTGAATTGTTTAGTTCCTCAACTGATAGTGTTCCAAGAGCTCGATTTGATTTTAATTTAATTCGCGTATTTGTAATAAATCGCAAAACATACGCCATTGTGCGTTTTAAACGATTTAAAGAAGAAAACCTATCAAATAATCTTAAGTCGGTGTTAACTTGACACTTCATGACAACAGTGGTTGATTTAAGCTCTGGAAGTTCGTTGAAATCAATGTTACGACAGACTGACGTGAGACCTTTTTCCCACTTCGAGTTGGGTTCACGTAAACAAGTTGGTCCATGCCACCACAGATCGGATGCTTGTAGTGTATCTATAGTAACACCGCGCGAAAGCAAATCTGCTGGATTTTGTTTACCATTTATATGCAACCAAGAACAACCCTCAGTAAGCTCATTAATTTCAACGACCCTATTCTGAACAAACGGTTTTAAAGAACTCGGTGTTATGTTCAACCACCCTAACACTGTTGTTGAGTCAGACCATAGATAAACATTGCTAAAATTAATTTTAATTCCCTTAATTATTTTATTGTATAATCTTGCACCCAACAAGGCACCACACAACTCGAGGCGCGGAATACTAACCGGTTTTATCGGAGCTACTTTGCCTTTCGCACACAATAGACGGATAGATAACGCATTGACCGAGCTGTTATATATATAAGCGCGTATGTATGCGCATGCACCGTACGCGCTCTGTGAGGCGTCGCAAAATATATGAAGCTCAACTTGTTTGTTATTATCGCTTAAGTCACTCATAATATAACGAGGGACCCGTATAGTATGTAAATTATTTAATTTAGTAAGGAATTGTTTCCAGCTTAGTTCAATATCTTGTGGAATAGGATCGTCCCAATCAATTTTACACAACCATAATTTTTGTAATATAATTTTTGCAATAATGACTGTCGGTGCTAATAAACCTAATGGATCGTAAATTTGTGAAACTATTGACAAGATACTTCTTTTAGTTATGCCAGTACCATTACTATCTTCAAGTTTTGTTATGAAATGTAGGTCATCGCTCGCGCTAAACCAACCTAACCCTAACGTTTTATTTTGACAGTTTTCTCCAAATAACATTTCCTTTGAGGAACTATTTATTGTATTTATATTTGAAGTATCATAATTAAATACCCACTTACGCAATGTAAAACATCCTGAACTTAAAGCTCTAAAAACACCGTCACATATAAATTTTAACATATTCTTATCATCATGACCCGTAATAAGATCGTCTACGTAAATATCTTCTTTGATAACTTGCGAGATGACGTCATCGTTACATTCGTCAGCAAGCTGTCTAATGCAACGCATGCTTAGATACGGCGCGGACGCAGTGCCATACGTCACCGTGTTGAGCTGATATATAGCAAGCGGATCTGAAGGGTTTTCTCTCCACAAAATACACTGCAAGTTACGTTGGTCAGGCTGTATTAGTACCTGCCTAAACATTTTCTCGACATCGGCACAAGCAATGTATCGGTGTCGCCGAAATCGTAATAAGATTGAAAATATATCATTTTGTAATATAGGACCTGTTAATTGGATATCGTTTAAAGATTTGCCACTAGTAGATTTGGCACTCGCGTCAAAAACTACTCGTAGCTTAGTGGTACTACTACTTTCCCTAAACACCCCATGATGCGGCAAAAAATAAGTTGGAAAAGAATATGTATGTATGCGAGTCATATGACCCAGGTCTAAATATTCTTTCAAAAACGCGGAATACATTTTTTTATACTCAGGATTGCGGGCCAGTTTACGTTCAAGCGATCGGAACCGGTTCTCCGCTAACGTAAATGTGTCTCCTAATGAATCAGCTGACTCGCACAATGGAATGCGCACAGAAAACCGACCCTTATCATCGCGTAACGTAGTACTAGAAAATAAATTTTCACATGCACGTTCGTCTTTAGAATAATTATTGATGGGCATTGTGATTTCTTCTAACTCCCAGAACTTTTTAAGCTGCACATTAAGTGTTTGTGTAAAATTACACTGAATTTGATTAATACGCAAACTCTTTGTTTGAACTGGACCGGATATAATCCACCCGAGTTTTGTATTCTGGAGACAGGGTCCAGTAGGTAATCTAATAAGTCCTTCATTTAACAATTCCCAGAATAAGTCTGCACCGATGAGAAGCTGAATTTCGTAAGGCGAATAAAAGTTTGGATCAGCTAGTGTTACATTATCGGGTATGTTAAAATTAATATTTACGTTTAGTGAGGGTAACTGTGCGGTAATTTGAGGCAAAACTAAACATTTTAAACTTCTTTTATAATTGTGAACTTTGGACCTCAATTTAATTTCACAGGATTGTGTGGACTGTGTAATGCAATGTCCTACACCTGTGACTTGAACAGTGGACTGTAACATTTTAGTATTTAACGTTCTGCATAAAGACTCAGCTACGAAACATTGCTGACTACCACTATCGAGTAATGCGCGGATAGTGTGGTATTTATTATTGCAGTCGGCAACCTCCACTAACGCTGTGGATAACAAGACAGGCTGCACTGTTAAAGAGATACAGCTGTTATTGTCTCGTTTTTTAACCGCTACTGAATGCAGCATCGCGGTCTGAGAACTGCCTACAGCAGGCTCCTCTCGCGGCGCCGCTTGCAATGAGTCATTGGACACTTTATTATCACAATGAAGTAATGAGTTATGTTTTAAGTTGCATTGTTTACAGGGTCCAAACCAACAGTTCATTTCAGTATGGCCAACCCGCAAACAATTGCGGCAAAGTTTCTTTTCATCTACAAATTTTGATTTATCGCGTACCGATAAGTTTAAGAACTTGCTACATGAATAAAGCGCGTGATTAGCATTACACAAGTTACAAACGCGAGACCGGTTTGAAGATTTTGATGTTTTATTACTATAATTTTTATTTATTTGTGTAGCAACATAACTGTGCGTGCTATTATTGACTTGATTCGAAAGCGCTTTTTTATGATTATTGTCGACTGGTTTATTGCTAGATACCCTTATCATTTCAAGCATGTCTGCCCGATTTTTAAGAAATTTAAGAAAATCATCTAGTTTTATTTTTTGAGAAAAAGAAGAACCCTGCGCTTCGTTATTGATTAAATTCCCCTGGTAATTCTCCCATTCTCTTTCTGTGGACGCATCTAACTTTGACGCCGCAAAGAAAATTACAATGGAATCCCAGGAGTCTGTAGGTTCACCTAAGATTTTTAACGCTCTAAGATTTCTCAGAATATTATCAATTAATTTCCTTATTTGAGCAGAGGACTCTTTATTTATCGGCTGCATAGCAAACAAGGCTTTTAAATGGCTATGCATCAGCAGACGACTATTGTTATAGCGATTTTCAAGCAAGTCCCAAGCAATACAATAATTTCCGGCAGTAAACTCTAGCGATTTAATTACTTGCAAGGCATTACCAGTGAGAGCAGAACGCAAATAATGGAATTTTTGTATTTCATCAATATCTTTAGAAGCATGAATAAGCGATAAATATGTGTCTTTAAATTCTAGCCACTGATCATACGAGCCATCAAAAGAGGGTAGCTTAATTGTAGGTAGTTTTATATAAGTTGAAGATTTAGAAGATAATGATTTTGGTGAAGAGTCGTCTTGACTTAACAGACATTTGGCACTAGTCACTGTAGTATAATATCGATCTTCAAAGGATTCTCTTTCTACCAATTCTACCTCCAATTGACTATCTGACACAATAAGATCTATTTCATCCTGAATTTCCGAAAAATTCGCTAACAATGCTTCCGCTTTTTGCAAACGAATTTCTAATTCTGTTCGTTGAGCATTATTTAAATCAGTATTTTCGAAAGAACTAACATATTTAACAAATAAAGAAAATTTACTTTTAATTATACCTCGCTTTTTAACTAAATCTTTAACCGTGTTAATTGTAAGCTCTTCAGACTCAAAAGGAGTAAGGGATTGCCGTTTTTTCGTCATTTCGGTAGCTATGAAAGACAAAGGAAAGTACTCACAGTTTGAAAAGTAACCGTTTTTTCAACGAATGGCGAGTATGCCGCGCCCACCTTCTTCTGTTCTCTCACTCCTTCTTCTCTTCCTAGACGTCCTTATCTTTCCCAATGGTTACTTTGAATTGCGCTGATCTTCAATGACGATTTTCCTGATGACATCCGGCTTCGAAGGACCATATGTTGGTTAATGTTTGATTGTGTAAAATTTATAGGGTAAGAAACTTCGACAAGGACTCTTCAATTATTAGTTTTTCTTTGTTGTAGGATTAAATACATTTAATTTTATTAAATTTCTTTACAATATTAAATAAAGTTAAATTAGGTAATACGTCTAGCTAGCGACGCGCTTTCGATGCAGTGCCGTGGTCGGTCGTGGGGTGTCGCGCGGTGCACCCATTCTCCCCGCCGCCCGCGTGCTTGTCTTCCCCGCGTTCGCCCATCATGTATGTGACTCACGCAGTATATAGGCGCGTGAACAATATGGAAGCTTACCTGTTCCATCCTTGAGGGCCAAACTTACGTCTCTCAGCGACGACAGCATGGAAGTAGCATAGAGCAAATAAAACTGATTTAAACTCAGCCTCCTTGCTGCACATCTCTAGTGTTTCCTGACTGAAGCAATCTAGAGCCTAGGAAAGAATATCTTCGTACATTAAAAATATATTTCATAAACGGGCACTTTCTTCGGTCAAAAATAAATTCCTTCAAGATTTCAATACAGTTAAATATTCAAAAATAATCGTACTACATTGATGAATTTGACGGTATAATTAATTTTTGATTTTTATTGGTTACATTTTTAAAAAAAGGAATTTGTTGACCCAAAAATATGGCTAAATTTATAGAACAGTTTCATCAGCCTGTACTACCCTCACTGCTGAGAATATCTCTTCTCATCAAGAAAAGAAATGAGCGTGAAGTGTACCTTATGCAAATTTGCCCACATGCCAATAGGTGGTTCATTGGTTATTTTGATCGATGACTCCAAGATTCCTTGAGGTATAATGTGGTACGCGGGATCAGCGGCTGGCTCAGCGCTTAGGAACAACCTTTAATAAAAAGCAAAAAGTAAATAGGTATAATTATTATTTTATTTTAAATGACAAAATTTCTAAAGTGAGCTTTAGCAAGGCCAAAATAATTCGTTTAACAAGATCGTGAATGCGTGGCGGAATGAGCTCCGGCGAGATCTCATGGCTGAGTGAAGCAGCGACAGACTAAAAACTGGTGTTTCTTTTTTTGGGCTTTTCGCGGATAGCATTTAGTAACTCAACCAATAATTAAAAAAAAACTATTACTCACTTGTGGATAAGTCACAGTGTGATTATAGATGTCATTACGTGCCTATGCCTAATTGCCATGGGATTAGAGCCACTTTATGAGGAAGTGTGTTGAAAATATAATTATGGTTGCTACCTATTTATAAGTTTAACTTGAATGCTTCCTTCCTACCTGTATTCTGGTTCAGGGTTTTCGAAGCACTCTTCCATTTTCTTCTCTAGTGATGGTAACCAATTCTTGACTAAGTGAATGTTTTGCAATATGACCCAGTGTCCATTGACGGATGCTATGCTCATCCCTTGCTCGGCTACTACCTCTTGACCTTGTCCCAAGGACACGATATGGAAATTCTTCTTGTCCGTCGAAAAGCCTATTTTGCGGCCCATCTTTTCTATGTCCTGTAAATGTTTTTGAGTATTACAAATATTTGTGTTGTCTAAATTAAACTAATTATAAATAATGTCTACAATACTATACTTAATGTTGGGATTATTTCCACTTTTCGGTTTCTCCTTTATCATGGGTGCGTTTACAAAAATACAATTTCACATACAAATCACACCCAGATCCGGAATAACAATTTGTGGATCATACAGTTTTTTTTTCGTACGGGAATCGAACCCGCCACTCGTTGTACGGCAGCCAGTTGTCCAGCTACCGCGCCAACCGTGCAGTCAAATTCAAGTTATGGACCTTTCTTCAAAAATTGAAAGTCTTATGGCTTAAATCTTATGTCTTAATTACCTTCAACGGGTCAACACCAGGCGATAGAATAAAGAACATAGCAGTTGTCGAATTACTCTCTTGATATGATACATCTAAAGTTGGCGTACGAGCCTCAACGTATTTTGTTCCAAGATTTTCTTCACAAAACGCTCTACAACAAAAAAACCCTTAATATTTACGAAAGTCAATGAGAAAAGTCAAAAATAAAACAAATTGGAAACTGTACACAGTTTCTTAGCAAAAAGAAATATATTTATGTATTTACTAGTTATTAATGTGAAATTACCCAGAAGCGTAAGACATGCGGTCAGGTCTCAGAGCTCGCATTATACAAAGCCGCTGCAGTGATGTCTTGTTCTTCCATTCACCCGGTAACTTGTCTCTTTCGGGAGCTTCACCTTCCGTATATTTCTGCCACCTGATTTATAAAAACAAAGTAGGTATCAAGTTGCTATGGGAGATAAGAACAGCAAATCTTTTAATTTGATGTCGCGTGATTCGTCTAAAGCGTTGTCTAGTGAGGTTGTTACTTACATGTGTATTGTATGTTACAGGTGTTTGGGTGAGCCTTGCTTGGGCACAAAATGGTCGACTCGACCGGAGTGATACTACGGCCTCACAGAAAACCGGAGTGAAACAACACTTACATTGTGTTTCGTCGTGTGGGTTACCGGAGGCCTAATTCTCCCCCCTCTCCCCATCCTCAATCTTCAAATCCCCTAACCTTAAATTCCTAATAATTCCCAAGTTGGAAGTTGGCAACGCACTTGTAGTAACTCCTATGGTACTAATAGTGCTCATGGGGGCGCTGATTGCTGACCATCAGGTAAGCCGTCTGCTCGTTTGGCACAAAAAATAAAATAATATACCTCTTGGCAGCTCCTTCAATATCTTTGTCAAGATTCTCGAATGCATCCATTTTGGAAAGCGCCGTGATACCGCCGAAGCTTTGGTGGCTCAGCCAGGAGTACGGTGAGTTCTCCGGCGCAACGGCGTACTTTAATAGGAAGTCCAATTCTTTTGCGTCTACTTTACCTTCAGTTTGCAGAACCTAAAGAGTTATCATCATCGGTAATGGTAAATAAGGTATTCACAGATATTTTAAATCTTATAGGTTTTTCTACATAGTATAAAATATCAGATGTCCTGGTGGCCCTGCAGATTAAGACCAATTTTGGCAAGTATCAATGTAACTTTTTCCGAGTTATATATAATTTCTATCACTTAAAGACACCACTGTTATTTGGTGAAGGGAAACATCGTAAGGAAACCTGGACTTCTCATTATAAGTTTGAAATCGCCAATCCGCCTTGAGCAAGCGTGGTAATTAATGCTCAAACGTTCTCCGTGTGAGAAGAGGCCTTTGTCAGCAGTGGGCACTTACAGGCTGATGATGTGTATAAAATAATATACCTGTAGAGTAATGAGGAAGAGGAAAATAAGCTTGTCTTTTTCAAACAGTCCTCGGCTTGTGTAAACAAAGACGGCGAATGTAATGCTATCAAGCAAGTTCTGGACGCGATGCTCGAGGTCTGGTGCCGGCTCGGCTTTAGCCAATGCATCCTTGAACACCACACTATACGCTTTCAGCGAGAACTGGTACATCGGGTTGATCTTGTATAAGTCGTTTAAGATGAAATATAATAGCGAAGCTCTTGCAGCAGCTCGCCTGTCAATAAAAATGGTCACGTCAAAAATATAGACAGTTAAACATCACTAGGTACCTACTATTTCTTTTTAAATTCGATCCTAGATAATGATAATAAAAATTTATTTCCATGGAGACGGCAGGAATATTGAATAAAAATAGGCAAGGCACCGAACACTTTTTTTTAAACACAGTAATAAAATTCTCCATCTAAACGGCAAACGAGCACTCTTTTGAAATTAAGATATGGATAATTTCAAATTACCTATACTTATCTCTAGCATCATCGATCTGAACTGCTGTTTTTTTGCCTTCCTCTACTTTTATTTCAATATCAGCGGCAGTCTTTTTGGTCGTTTCTAAGTTTATAACGAGTGCAGAGTCACTCAAAATGTCAGGTCCAGCCGACGACAAACGTTTTAGTAGATCGTCTTCTAAAGTCTTCAACGTAATTTTGAAATCGTTCTGTTGCTTAGTAAGGCCTGCTCGCAAGGTTTCTAAATCTGGACGCTCGGCTTTCACTACTTCACCCAAAAGCTGATCTTCTAATCTGTAGATGGAAGATGTAAATCATTTAGAGTTAAATTCTTATTTCATACCACTGAAACCTTAACGAAAATGTATAAAATTAATTAAACATTATGGTGAAAGGCTTTGGCCAGATTTTTTTATTAAAAACTAATCGTATTTGATAACTAACTACTAATAATAATTACTTTAACACGTCAAAATAAAGGTCAAGAGTCAAGTAAAGGACGGTTTGCCAGCCTGGTAAGCGGATGCAATGTAATAATGTACCTACCGCGACCCCAGCTCGAGAAAGAACATGGAGCATTTTCTTCAGCTCCTCATTTGCCTTCCAAATGACCGAGACCCTGCGGTCCCGTGATTGTCGAAATAATATTTATAACTATTTTATTTTAAGAGGGTTTCAAGTTCGTCAAGTTTTTCAAGGTATTAGCTATCTACGGGCAATTAATGTTAGCAAAAGCTTGACGACTGACCCATCCTTAGTGACGGTGAAATTGATGAGCGTGCACTGCGCTTGCATCTCCGGCTGGTAGTGTGGGTTGGCCAGCTTAGTTTGCAACAGAAATCGGAAATTGGGGTGGTAATCTATCTCTCTGTCTCCAATCTGAAATAAAATGATATTGTTTTTATTGTACCCCATTATTCTAATATTCTTCCAACTATGTGTTTCTAGATGTGGCCACGTGATTTGATATGTCGATATGCAACTATTTTTTTTTCACTGTAGTAAACTACACTCGTACAATTAACTTAGCACTAGTAGAAATACCTACTAGAGTCTACTATATTTTGAAATGATAACCGATTATTGTTCAGAGTGATTACATGTGAGACATATTCATGGACTTCTACAGCTATTCATGTATTACTTCTGACAATGAATTTAAGCACTGTGCATATGTCTGCAATCTGTTGTTATCGGTAACTTTTCTAACTGCTTTAAATACCTTACTTTCAAATCCGTGTGTAATGTTGAGTACTAAGTTTCAACTTACTTTGAGCACTTTGCCCTTGCGTATGAGAACTCTTCCAAGCAAGGGGTCTAACACAGCTTCCACGGTCTCCCCAATATTCTCCAGCATTACTATCTCACCATTGCTAACACCACGTTCAATACGATCCAGATAGTTCCGCTGTGTCAATCTGACCACGACTAAACTGTCTCCGTATTTCTGTTTGATCCATTTTAAACCTTGTCTGAAATGCACATTATTTAAAAAATATACAATTAAAGAAAATAACATTTTTTGTTGTTTTTGAATTTCGAGCAGTCTGTCCTCTGTGCGATTTTCATAACATAAATGGAAAATAACCGTATCTAAAGATAACCCAGAAACAATTATTATGTGTAGCCAAAATGCCAAAATGCCATGAAAAGGGCCTAAAAGTTAAAATACCAAAAAAATGTGGTAATAGAAAAATAATAGTAAGTACCTAATAAAAAAAAGGTTAAGTGATAGCTTTCAACATCGAAAGTGAATATGCTTTAGCCGAATTCTTAAAAATATAAAAGTGCATGCGTTTTATGTTCAAAATACGTTTTTTATGTTTTTTAGTTCTTTATATTTTTAACGATACTGTCATAGTTTTTTGGGTGGATACCTACTATAAATAGTGGAAGGTATATGACTTACAATTGCGGATCGATTAAGAGCGGCCATCTTGCGGAGTTACTTAGTATAGTTGCATTTTCCGTGCTCATAGCATCGGTGGGCAGCCCTTCATTGTTCCAAGACGCTACCTGCGCGTCATCTGTCAGCATCGACAGCGGATCCAAACCCTCGGTTGTGTCGATTTTGGGCTAAGACCATAAAACAATAATATTTTTCTGTGCCCTAAACTAAACTAAATAACTACTGAACATTTATAAAAATTCTGGTCCAAAACTAAATTTTATGTTTGACTGTAACTAATATGATAACTGAACGATCAGGTTCGTGCTGCTAGATATTTCGGGTGCTAAATGATAAGTCTGAGCTAAATGATAAGATTCAGAGAACATTTATTCCGACACGTTACGCTAATTAATGCTAAAGATGATACTTAGTGCTTCTATAGTAATGCATGCCGATCAATCGCGCACTGACTCGCGTAGCTCGCGCTTCTCGCTGGTGCGGCCACGCGACCTACCTAGTTTGATATAACTGCTGATGATGATGTGTTCGATGAGTATCGAACAATAACATCCTAAGTAGTTAATGGAAATATAAGTCGTATTATGGAAGCGTATATTCCCTATTATTTTAGAGCCAACCTAATACAGATAACAGTCTTTCCTGATCAGGATCTACTGACATTAGTAACAGTCAAGACAAACATTCAAGGATAAATTATATACTAAAACTAAAAATCAAAGTAAAACCTTACATTGGTTTTAGCAAGAGTGGGTATCCAATCATTGTTGATGAGTAGCATGCGATAGCGTCGCATGAAGCAGCCCACGTAGGAAATGAATGCGGTGACGAGCAAAACATCTCCCGGTAGCATTACGCCTGACTCTTTCAAGTTCACTACCGTCGCTGACCATCTGAATAGTGTTCAGTCAATGATTATGGATGTGTTTTATAATCAATACTATTGAGAAGGAAACATTTTATTTGAAGCTCGAATCAAATTAAAATTGTTAAAGTATGAAGCCACGACCAATACGGTAGTTTCCAACTAGTCAAATTCAATACTTTTATCCAAATATCAAAAAAAACGATGCATTCTATGAAACTCCAAATTATGACGTCACAGCGTTTTTGCGACAAACAGCTTACATATTAAATAAAATATAGTGTATCGTCAGATCGATGAATTGATCTATTTTTGAGCTGGGAAACTACCAAATTTTTCTTGACTAGCTTTTGCCCGCGACTGTGTTCGCGTGGAATAGTGACATTCTGGAGATTTTTGGTTTAAAAACTATCCTATGTCCTTTTTCGAGTTCCAAACTATGTCTGTACCAAATTTTACACAAATAGGTTCAGTAGTTTAGGCTTGAAGAAAAGACAGACAGACAGACAGAGTTACTTTCGCATTTACATATAATATTAGATTGGATTGCTAACAGGTATATTTTTAAAACATTGTAGTTTTTACAAAACGCAAGAAATTTCCGAACCTGACTTTCTCTGAAGCTAGACCGTTGACTAATCTGTTTGCTAGATCAATGGTCGCATTAGTAGCATCGGCTTCAGCCTGACATTTCATTTTCTCGTTAACTGCCTCCTGGAAGGCTTTCAGCAATTCTTCCAATTTCTCTTCCAATTCCTATCGTGAAGAAAACATCAGTAAAGTATTTATAGCAGCTTCAAGTATGTTATTTAACTACTTGTATAAAGCTACCAAAATTGGAAACGTTTTATTAGATTTTCATATTTCGTGATTATTGGATTTTTTGGTTTTTTTTGTAGCGTTTTATACTTTCCTCCTAGCAGTAAGGTACTCACAGCGATCTGATCAGTAAGAAAGGCGAGTTTATCTCTAGCCGCCTGCAGCTCAGCATTAGCAGCATTGAGTGCACGTCTCTTAGGCTCGACCACCACATACACCTCGTAAAACTTGACGATGTTAATGACCCAGGAGCACAGACCGGCAGCAGCCGCTGACTTGGACATTATGAACGCCGCATTGAATTCTGGATTCTTTATGTATGGTTGTACCGCCTGTAAAAATAAATAAGAAAACGTTTGCCCGAGGTGACTTTCACCAAAACAGCAGAACAACGAAAGTGTGGGAAAGCCAAGCTTCGGCACGAATGGGTCGGCTCGACCGGAGGAGGTCTCACAAAAAACCGGTGTGAAACAACCACAGCGTTGTTTTTCGCCGTCTGAGTGACGTTACCGGAGGAGGCCCACGCCCTCCCCTCCCCATATCTTCAATATTTGAAACCCTTATCCCCATAAGCCTGGCAACGCATTTGGTGCTGCCAGGCCAATGAACGTTATCAGACAATCCGTCTGCTCGTTTGCTTGCTGATGAAAGTGTTTGTTAACAGAGACTAATCACAACATAAAATACAATAAAATCCCCATAGGAGGAGGAGGAGCCGTTTACAAAATATGTCATAAAAAGATAATAACTATAATGAAGGAATACGACAGAAATATAGTCCTATATCACCACTTACCTTAACCACGTCGGGATGAATATTTTCTTTATCGTAGTAAACTAGATCGTTCAGGAACTGATCTACTTTTGCCATCATTAACTGGAAAAAGAAAATAAAGCATTGAGTACGTTTTTTTTTTCATTACCAACTATAATCAATCACAAATGAATCCTAATATCCGAATAAATTTTTGCAACAGCTTTCAAACTCTTTTATATTATATCGTTCAGATTTAATTTAAGAAGACGTAGCGTCGTAGGACTGACGAGGTCTCTGGTCCACCCTGCAGGTGGTCCGCCCGCAGGGGGCCAATAGATGCTAGTGCGACTTGTCATTTGGCGTTGAGAACTAAGGCGTCCCGCCTTTGTCGTCGACGTCTGTCGGCCGATGATTACGATGATACAACTATAGAACTGCTTAAAATAGACTTACTTTGCATGCCTTCCATGATCTATCTTTCGGTAATTTGCCCTTCTTGGCGAAAAGGACGAGTACCGCCGCACACACATTGACCACAGCATCAGGCGGTGACCCGAAAGACTTCAGTTCCGTCAGATTGTTCTTATTTAGCGTATTCAACGCTTCCTGGGCCGCGATAAGCGCTGGCTCAGCCTTCGCCAAGTCATCCGCGCAAATCTTAGCCTTAATTGTCACGTCTTCTTCTATAACCTTTACTTTCTTCTCCTCCTCCGCGGCTGAAGTTATAAATGTTTATGAGCTTTTTGTACGGTCTTTGAGGGTTATATTGTGCAGAAATTGGTGTGTTAAACGGTACGTTGCAGAAGGATCAGGGCGGTCATCCCCTCTCCCTAAACTATGTAGTAACTAAGGCCTTATTGAATTACATTGAAAGTTGTAAATGAATAAATAGTTTTAATAGTTCATGTATACGTCCGATAAAAATAGTTTTTAACCAAACACATTTTATGGTAGGTATTATTTAGATTCTGTAGATTTGTTATTAAAAATACATTACCAAACGCTTTTTCTTTGGACACCTTTTCACTTTCAGCGCCGACAACTTCAATGAGCGCCTCGGCGGCTTTGTTTTTCTCTTTCAGTATAATTTCTTGTTCAGCTAGAGTCACCTGCGTAAAAACCCAAATTTCATAAAAATTAAGACTAGTTCTTACAATATGAATCTGCTGCTGATAGAAAAAAAACATGTCATAACCAGGATCGGGTGTTAGGCGCAAATAGCGCGGTCCTTATTTGCGCTTGACCTTGACCAAGCCGCAGCTTTGGCGAAAGGGGGGTTTTTAGTCAGTAATAGTCTGATACTCTTTCTCGCCATACCCTGGGCGAGAGAATTCATTTAATGTTTTATGAAAAAAGCCACCATTTGAATACAAAGCATTTAACTATGTTTATCAGAGATCAAATGCTTAGAAATCATAAACAGAAGTGAATCACACCTTCAGTACAGCGACATCACCAGCACACGATGCAAGTTTCTCCAATCCGTTCTCCAACCTAATGATCATCATTTTGAGGTTTTTGGTCTTCTCGTTGAGAAGTTTGCTGTATAAAGCGATCTGTTCCAAAAAGGTCTTCGGCGTCGTATAGTTATACCGCTTCTCGTTTTGGTAGTACACTTCCGACATTTCGTTTACACTTTGATGAACGTGCGACATGAAACCCGCCACCGGATCTACTAATTGTTCCTGTAACATAAAGGCTGCAGGTTTAAAAAAGTAACATACATGTTTAGTTATTAATTACTCTCGCGCAGTTTCACCCGATTCTTGGCTCCAGTTAATCGTAGCGTGATGTTTTGTAGCCTATTATAGCATTCAGGAACATTATAGCTAAAACTATCAGTGAAAGAAGTTTGGCAATCCGATCAGCGGTTCCAAAGATTACCCCCTACATACAAAATTACAAATTTTACCTCTTTATAATATTAGTATAGATTAACTTATTTGAAAGTGTAGTTAACGGGAGAAAACATACTAACCGGTAAACTTTCGACTTCAGCTAGAAACCGTTTCGAGACGGAACGCAACGCTTCTTTTGGCCAAGCGTGGAACCAATTAATAGCGGTACAGTTCACGAGAGATGGGAACTTTCGCGCCCGCACTCTTAGCGTGGCGCCTACAGGCGAGAAACACAATATAACCTGGCAAAGAAACAACCCTTTAAAGACAAGAGATATGTGTGCCATTGCAAAAAACTAGAACACAATGGGTAACAAAAATATAAAAAGTTCTGTAAAAAATCTTTAGTAAAAACGACTTACCTTGAGCAATGTGCGAACTCGGTTAATGAAGAAAGCCCAACAGTTTTCACGGGTGTCAGGTACACCAGTCGCTTTAGTCTACAACAAAGATATAAAATATACAAACGATTTCAAGTTATACCTTTAAAACACTATAATATTGAAGCAGACCACGCATTGGCACATGCAACACCTGAGGTGTTAAAAGTTCATATTCACAGCAAGAATGTGTACAATTACCTGCTATTTTCTTGGAAGACCTTTTTAAGGTCCCTTATATTTATTGGCACAAAACATTTGAACCTGATAAGCAATTTTTTATAAGCATACAACAGGGGGTATTGCCACCATCCACTATTATTTCTAAGTTTCGCTCACCTCTCCTCGAACCCCGTTGATAATGTTTTCTACATCCTCATCCGGGAACAACTCCGCGATCTCCCCAGAGGCCAACAAGTCGTTGATCAACACCAAGAAACGTTCGTCAGCGATTTGTCCGTCAGTCATTAGGAAAACATTGCCGATCGCCTTCAAACCAGCCTTCAAGTTCAGAGCAGCTGAGACATAGTATTAACATCAAATTACTTTATTATATTTACCCACGTCAATGTATTTACAATCTAGATAGAAAATCAATGAGAACAGAAAAAAAGTATTGAGCAAATTTCTATAACCTAGACATCCTCCATCCACCTCTATGGAGACAGGTGTAAACAGATATGATTTCAATACAATTGGATAGTTTCCTAGATCAAAATTAAATTAATTCGACGATTCAATACAATAAAATATTGAAAACTAACTATACTCATTTTTTATATATCGATCTGTTGATACACTAACTTTTAGCATTTTAATATTTTTAGCATTTATTTGTAATAAATACTATTTGACGCAAAAATACTATGACGTCCATAATTTGGGTTTTCACACGCATATAAAATTAAAGCTATTTTTAAAATAACTGGTAACGTCCGATGATTATTCAGCACCGATATTTACACATACACCGAGATTCTAAAAAAACTCACCTAAATCAACTTTAAGGTCATTCATGCCGTATCCTTTACGCAGTTGTATTTGGAATACTTCCAGCGAGGAAATGAAAGACGACAGTCGAGAGAGTGACTGCTTCCCTGAACCACCCACGCCAACCAACAAGGCGTTGCCACGAGGAGCTTCGAGGATACGATTGATCCTTAAAAAATTATGAAGTTAGGTTACTGTCATGAATACTACAAGTCTCAAAGTTCAGATAAAAATAAAGTTGGGAGGCAGACTTCTAGTTATGGAACCTGACCTTAACAGAAAGCAGAATCGACGAGAGATTTATTCAGATATGGAATGTCTTAGAAACAAGTTAAAAATTGTAATGAGTGTCATAATTCATCAAACCTCAAGCGAACGCGTTCGGGCACCTGTCTTTTTATTGTGTCTCATATTATCACAATTTACAGGTTAATTGATCTTTTACTATACTGTACACGTCATATTCAATCAAGTCTGTGTTTCGGGTGCAAGCACATTAATGTAGGTACCGCGGCCCGGCCCGGAAACAGGAGAAGGAACAGGGTAGGTTTAAGTCAAAGTCTGACTCTTTCTCACCCCACCCAACGTCGGAGAAGTATGATGATTTCCCGTTCAAAAAAAAACGTTATATCTATACATATAAAAGAAATTCGTGTTAGATACTTTATGACTCAAGAACTGCTGAACCGATATGGCTAAAAATTGGTAGGGGGAGGTAGCTTAGAACTGGGAGAGGAAATAGTATAGGTTAGAGTAGAGTAGGGTAGCTAGTGTAGGGTTTTTTTTTTTTTTTTTTTTTTTTTTTTTTGTGAGGGGAAAATCATCAAATGACTTCTCCCGCCCAGGGCCGGGCAGGAGGGAGTGTCAGACTCTTACTGACTAAAAACCCCCCTGTTCCTTCTCCTGCTCTGTGCCGAGGTCGCGGTACCTCATTGCGCTTACCCCGCAACCCCGGCTGAACATCAGCCCTTTAGGGCCCCGTCTGTGGTGGTCTATTGGCTCTTTGAGGCGCGCGCGGAACGCTACGCGCCGTACGCTCGGGCCTGGTTCTGGTCGGGCGGCGAGCTGCCCTTACTCGCCGACCGCAGGCCCGTACTTACGGTGGCCGGAGATCGTCCCTCGATCCCCGACGCCCGTAGTGTCGCCAGTTGCGGCTGCTGGGGCGCGAGGAGGAGGATTGCTCCCTCACGCGGGCCGCCTCTCTCTTTGCGAGCATGACCGCTTCACAAAAGGAGGAGACGGCGTCCCAGTTCCTCTCACTTCGCACCATGGCCTCGACTAAGGCCGGGCGCGAGAGGTCGCCGCCGCCGATCACTTCCCTGAGGATACGGCGGTGCTCAGCCCAGGCAGGGCATACCGCTACCGTATGCTCCACCGTATCCTCTAGGTGGTCCTCACAATGACGACACTCGGGCGTTTCCTCCCGCTGAATCCGAAACAGGAACCTACCGAAGCTGCCGTGCCCGGTAAGCACCTGCGTCAGACGGAAGGTGAGGACGCCGTGGCGTCTCTCAAGCCACTCCTCAAAGAGGGGTCTTACCGCTGCTATGGTAGCGTGCCCGGCCCTCGGTTGCGACAGTCGTTGTCTCCACTCTGCCATGAGATCTCGCCGGAGCTCATTCCGCCACGCACTTATTTGGCGCGGCAGAGGATCTTCGCCCCGGCGACGCGCGTCTGCGCGCAAACTGTAGACGCGCGCGAGCGCCTTCGCTTCTAGATCCCACGGCGGTGATCCGGCAAGGAGGTTCGCCGCCTCCCCGGAGATCGTGCGATACCCGCGGATTACTCGTATAGCCATGACCCTCTGGGACGCGACCAGCGTACGAGCCGGCCGCCGCTTCAAGTCCGGCGCCCACACAGGGGCACCGTAGAGGGCCATGGATCGCACAATCCCCATATACAACCTCCGGCAGGTGGCGTTTGGCCCCCCGAGGTTGGGAAGGAGCCGCTTGAGCGCGGCCCCAGACCGTTCCAACTTAGGGGCCAAACGACGAAAATGCTCCGTGAAGTTCCATCGGCTGTCGAGGACGAGACCCAGGTACTTCATCGCCGACTCGACGCCGATGGTAACTCCTCCTGCCGTTACTTGGGACCCACCTGGAGGTGGCGCGCTCCGACGGCCATAGAAGCACATGGCCTCGGACTTGTGGAGCGCCACCTCGAGTCCCAACTGCCGGATCCTTGCAACGACTGTCGCAACCGCTTGTGACATCAGGTCGGCCGCCGCCTGATGCGACCTCCCGTTCGCCAGCACCAGCGTGTCGTCAGCATAACAGACAATGCTGACGCCGCTCGGGAGGTCGGTGCGTAGCACCCAATCGTACCCGATGTTCCACAGGAGAGGTCCCAGGACCGATCCCTGTGGGACACCGCGCGACACCTCTCGCCGATTCCACACGCCCCGGTGACCGGGGTAGATGACGCATCTGTCCGTCAAGTAAGCCTCGACTACACGACGGAGATAGGCAGGCACCCGGTGATACCGGAGTGCCTCCAAAATGCAGCTCCAGGGCAGCGAGTTAAAGGCGTTGGCGATGTCCAGAGACACCGCCACGACGACTCGCCTCCCGGCCAACGCTGTCCCCGTCGTGAGGTCCCTCACGCGCATGATGGCGTCCACCGTGGAGCGCCCTCTGCGGAAGCCGAACTGGCCGTCCGCTAAATCCGGCCCCCTTCCAGACAGGTGCCCGACGAGGCGGTCTGAGATTATCCTCTCGAACAGCTTTCCCACCTCGTCGAGCAGCACAATGGGCCGGTACGCGGACGGAGAGTCCGCAGGACGCCCCGGCTTCTTCACGAGGACCAGTTTACCCGTCTTCCACGACAGCGGAAACTGGCCTCTCTCCAAACATGCGCTGAACAGACCAAGTAGTCGAGGCCTGAGAGCCTCCGAGGCCAGGACCCAGACCTTGGCATGCAGCCCGTCAGGTCCTGGGGCGGTATTCTTGCCGCTCAGCCGGCGCACCGCCACTCTCAAATCTACCTCGGTCACTTCCGGAGCGGATTCGTCGTCGTCGTCGATGTAGCCCGCATTGGGCACCGCAGGGGGCGGGGGCATAGCCGGAGGCGTGTAACCCATCTGTGGTCGGGGGAATAGCGCCCCAACCACTTCGTCCACGACCTCCGGCCGGAGACTCTGAGTCAGTGGGGGCGCCCAGGTGCGGAGCTTATCACGCACCATCCGGTAGGGGCGTCCCCACGGGTCTCTGTTCAGAGTCTCCAACATCTCCTCGCGGGCCCGATCTTTGGCCCGCCGGATCTCCACCCTGAGGGTGGCCTTCGCCACCCTGTACTCCTCGTATAGCTCCGCCTCTCTGGTTTCAGCGTCCAGAGGGCGGAGACGGAGCCTGCGGTGCCTGGTGTATCGGCGTCGCGCTGCGGTGCACTCACCGCGCAGGTCTGCCAATTCCTGCGACCACCAATACACCTGGCGCTTGCGTTGGCACGGTCGGATCCGGGGCATCGCCACGTCGCACATCCTTGACATGGCGTCCTGGAGCCATCTCGCCTCCTCGTTAATGTCGGCTGGCCTGACCGGTGGTATCACCCAGGCCTGCACGACTGCGGCTTCCAGGAAAAGCTCCCGGTCCAGTTGCCTAAGCGCCCAACGCGGGCCACACGGGGCCTGTCTGACTGGCGGGTCTGCGGACTCGGCGGAGACGTCGAACCGTATATACCGGTGGTCCGAAAACGTCTCCACCTCCTCCATGACGCGCCAGTCAACAACGCGCGATGACAGAGAGGGGCTAGCAAACGAAATGTCCACCACTGACTCGCCCCGCATCCGTACGCACGTGGGGACAGAACCCCGGTTCAGCACGACTAGGCCTGTCTCCAGAGCCCAGTCTTCGACCATCCTTCCCCGGACATCAGTGAGCCGGGAACCCCAAGCCAAATTCTTGGCATTGAAGTCCCCGAGGACCAACACGGGGAGGGGACGGAACCCGACGACGACGGTGACTAGCTAGTGTAGGGTGAGAAGTATATTTAGGTAACTAGGTTGGATACTATATGTAGTCAAATGACGTAAGCGAAGCAGCGTAAAAGCTAGTATAAATACATACCTGCAAATATGGTACATGGCATCTTCGAACAGCACCAAGTTCATAGTAGCCACTAGATCGTTATACGCAGAGAGCGATTCATCCAAAAGCTTCTTGATGTGGTTCCAGTCCTTGATGGGGAAGTACTTGGGGTCGCCTATACCCTCCGCAAAATGGCAGTAGATCAAGGGTTTCTCCGTTAACACTTTTTCATCGAAGTCCTGCGAAGTAAATTATAAATATAGAACGAGTTATAACTATGACGTTGTTAATAGGTACTAATCTTACAGATAATGTAAATGTAATAATGTAACGTAGTGTATTTATAGTCATAAAAAAAATATATTTAGTTAAATTTCACAGCAACTAAATGTCGGGGATGCGGGGAAAACTATAAGGTGCCGCGGCCTTGACCTGGATCAAAATAAGGAAAGGGGGTGGTTTTTAGTCAGTAAGAGTCTGACACTCCCTCTTACCCTGAGCGAATACTTATTTGACGGCTTTCCACTTTTGGAATAAAATAAATCAAACACTTTTTGCATAAAAATATCTATCAGTCAATTTATATTGTTAAACTTACTTCACAATTTTTCTTGATCACCTCGAACATAAGCTTGGTAAAGGTTTCGTTATCGACTGCATCAACAAGTTTATCCGAGTACACTCGTGTCGCCTCGTGCATCCACAATCTGATTAGCTCAGAAGTTGTCTTAATTGCATCACCAGTTGCGAACAATATGCCCTAAAATACAACGCAAATATTATGTCCGCGACAGTGATAACGTTTATTCAATTTCATTTCTCAAGGACTACACTGTTGCTGGTTGCGGTGGCTAGGAAACTGGCTGCCGCACGGAAAAACTCTTTGTATGGTCCACAAATTGTTGTTCCGGGTTTGAGTGTGCTGTGTATGTGAAATTGTATATTTGTAAATGCACCCATGACACAGGAGAAAATCCTAGTGTGGAGCAACGTTGTTTTTATAGAAGAAAAGAAAAATTCTATTTACTACATGGTGGATTATGAATAATTTTCTTTATTAATTGTAACAATTTTCTACCTGGAATATATTGGAAAGGTCTCTCAAATTGAAGATGTAGTGGAACTTGATGGCGGTAGGCAGGAATGTAGTTGAAAGTTTATTGTGTAGAGCCAAAGCAACTCCAACTATAGACTGGGCATAGCGAGACACCGAGGGCAGGAACTTGTTTGCAGGATTTCTTAAATGCTGGGACAAGATGCTGTTGTAGATGTGGTGGCACGCGTCTATCCCCGGAAAACTGTTAATGACGAAGAACCAGTCAATCGGTAACATATTTTTATTATAACTTTCATGAGACATTCCAAATTAATTATTATGTTTTCGGCTTATTCACGTAATAATTTGACGAGATACTCGACTAGTTTCAAGCCATGCTAGTGACATACTATATTGTTTAAGCAATGTAATGAATATTGATTCAGGACAGGATACCGATAGTCATTATTATTATAATTATGTATTTCTCAAAATGGATACTTTTGTCTTGTTTTTTGTTTTGAGATTAGGAGGTCAACTCTGTAGTAGGTAAGTGACATTTACTTTCATACTTTTTTAACTTACTATACATAGTGCACACTTAGATATATGAAACTAGTTATCTTGGAACCTAAAACAAAATGAAAGAAAACTTCTAAGAACGTAATAAAAATTGAAGTACGTACCTCACAGCAAAAGTACAGAAGTGTCTCTGCAATCTGGGGTCAATAGTGAAGGAGCCAGCTGTCGGGTTCATGCACGCCACAAACATGCAGTTTGAAATATCCTTCAGTGTCAATTTTTGTCTGTCGTACCTGAAATATATAAAGATATTTTGCTAAAACGTTGAATATTGCTATTCATAAAGGTATGGCAAAAAGCTGGTTATGCCAAATTACCAAAAATGTTATTAAGCAACATATATAATATGTTAGATGATGCGATATGCGATATTATCAATTTATTTAAAACTCGACTAACGAGTATGCTAGGTGATAAAGAACGGTAAGTATAATGAGATTTTTTTTCTTTAAAAAGAACGTTGCCCCACTTTAGGATTTTCTCCTGTGTTGTGGGTGCGTTTACAAACATACAATGTCACATACACATGACACCCAGACCCGAAACAACAATTAGTGGATCACACAAAGTTGTTGTTATTCGAATCCGCGACACGTTGCACGGCAGCCAGTTGCCCAGCCACCGCACCAACCGTGCAGTCAATGACGGCAGATTGGCATAGCTTAATACATTAAAGCCCCCTTAAAAATAAGAAAAGTAAAAACAATCGTCGCTGCCCATGGATAACTGCAATACCACAAGAGTTACCAAGTCTGTTGCTGGCATATTGTGACATATTTTTAGAGATGGCATATTTTTAGGGATTACTGGATTAGGTATTTGGAAACATGGTTCTCCCATACGAAATATGTTCCAAATAGAAGAGTTTCACTTCCTTCTTCAGGCTAAGACCGATCTTTAAAACACTTTGTAACTAGGATACAAAAACAATAAGTATCTAGAGTTCAAGGCATTGAAGTGGTTTAATGACATCAGCTGTATTTTTAAAATGTTCTATTAGTCCTTAAAGTCTTTGGGTAGTATTAATACTCACCAGTGTTTATAATCCATAAATTGTCGGATCAACGTGTGTGGTTGCACCGTTCCGTACATGTCTACCTCGGGCATGTTCATATCATCTACGAAATAGATCATAAACTTGCTGCCAGGCGGTCCAAAGTTACGACCAGATTTCTTCTCCAGTGGTTTTTCTAACACTTTCTGAATCATTTCTATAAATAAATATGTATGTCAAAATTGAACATAATAATCACATTAAATTCAACTGATTTTCGCAAATATGTAAACCGTTTAGAGCAATATTTCACCTTTAAAGCAATTTGTTCAATTATATTAATTTTTTTATTAAGTAATAGCAAGAAGTGTAAAAATTACGCTCAGTATACGGCAATAGCTCCCTATTACATGAGACTTGATGACATGATACATAACCAGTGAAAAGTAGGGGTTTTATAATATAAGTAGGTGACAAACAAGCGTTACTTAAGGACTACGGTTTTTCTAGAAGATTTCTTTTAATAACGCTACATTCACTAAATTCACTCTTTAGAAGAACTTTACCTGATGTAGTATAGAAGTTAAGTGGCACGTTAACGATAGCATACGAGTCTGGCAAGGCGGCGAGCTTAGCCGCTACACTCACAGACTTGCCACTACCAGCACTGCCCACTAACATCACTGGTTTCTGCTTCTGAATCAGCAGGTCCATGAAGAACCTCGTGCGAGTTGTCTCATTAGTCCCTACCAACGTCGACTAAAATTCAAACCATCATATGAAATCATCATTCAGTCTACGATTGTATTTTATATTCCTTTTATCAATTTGAATTAATACCTGAAGAGGAATATCAGGATCTAATTCGAAACTCCCGACCTTTTCAGACCAAGGTAAGAACTTCTTCGTTTCTGGATCAATGAAGAAGCTAAACACATTGCCCGTACTCGGGAACTTGATTTGCTTAAACTCATTACAGAACCATTTACTGAACTCATTACGCCAGTCAACTATCTGATCTTGGAAAAGGGCTGAACCGAAGCCCCATACAACGGAGAAGACGAAATAAATTTCGTACCTTAAAATAAGAGCAAAGGTATACATGGCAATAGTTAATGAGGTAAGGTTAAGTTAGGTAGGTTTTATCAATAAATTAATCACGGTTGTGAATAAACATTAAGCAAAATTTTAGTAAGAGAAACATCCTCACCATTCCTTAGGACAATCACTGGGCAGTAAAGACTTGTTTAAGAAACACTCTAGCAAATAACAGCTGAGCTGTATTTGCTGTAGCTCTGTAAGTGGTGTAATTTTCTTGTACTTCTTACAAGACTCCAGCAACGATGGTATGTACTTGTCGAACATCACCGTCAACATTGCCTTCTCTGATTCGTCATCTCTCGTTGTATCTATCCATGATGCTACGTATCTGTGGTACAAGGTGCGACATTTAAACTTACGACACGAGTTGCTATTTTTTATAAAAACGTCCCAGACGGGGTTTTTCTTGCATGTTGTGTGTGCGTTTGCAAACATACAATTTAACATTTGTCCCAGACCCGGAACAAAAAACTATATTGTGGATCACACAAATAATTGTTCCGTGCGGGAATTAAAACCGCGACACGTTGCACGGCAGTCTGTTGCCCATTAACCGTGTCGGCTGTGCAGTCACAGTTAGATAAGTTTTAGTCTACGTAAATACATATATAAATAATGTTTAAAAAGCCGTTTAAAACCAAGAGAAATAATCTTTTAATTCAACATAAAAAATCTTGTTACACTTACGGATTCCACCCTAAGTCCTGTGGGTTGATATAAAGAATACCAGCTCGTGATACTGTTGCCGGTGTAGCTGTCCTCAAGGTGGCGATTTCAAATAACAACCGCATTGATTTAGTCAAAGCGATTCGTTCGTTACTGGCGAGCGTTAACACCTGAAAGGTGAAAAATCAAGGCAAAATAACTATTAACTTATGTTTATTATGGGACGGGCGGCAAAGGAGTAGACGTATCACCAGATGGTAAGCAATCACCACACCAGAGCAACAAAGATTTGAGAATTGGAACTCTGGGTAAGGGATTGAGGATAGGGTAGAGTAAGGTAGATCAAAGTGGAGCGAGAGCGAAACCACGAGCAAAATATATTACTGAATATATTTTCTTAACAGAAAGCTACTCACTTTATTGTCATCCATTAGAGTATTTAAGCTTTCGATCCACATAGGATCAATGTCTCCATCAAGAACGATCCACTTCGGTCCATCTCCTGGCATATTGGCCATATCCCGCATGATGGTGGAGAACAAACCATCTTTCCACTCTCGAGTGGCTGGGTTAATGATACCGAAGAGTTCGTCGTTAGTCACAGCTTTAGGATCGAGGTCATTGTAAAATGGTTTTTGCTTCAACATGAAGTAAGTCCTATTGAGACACTGCCAGACCATTGACTTGCCAGTTCCCGCAAACCCAACGATGAAGACCGAGTGTCTTACAGCGAAGAGTTCTACTAGTTGCACCATCTTAAATAAAAATGAGGATTATGAAGTAATTGAACTCAAACTTTCATCAATCTGTCTCAAATAGCCAAGGGTATTTATAAATAATACTCGTTTTTATTTTAATCAAGGAAAATGTGTCTCACTTTCAAAATAAAACCAGGTTCTGGTTGAAGCTTCATAGATATGGCACCGTCGACCAAATGTTTCTCGAAATCCATATCACGTTTTCTGGGTACGTCAAGAGCCGGGAAAAGATCTCCTATGAGCCCCATAAATACAGGCATATCATCAGTTACAATTTTAGGAATATTGAAATCTCTCAGAGCTCTCATTAACACTTGGTCTTCAGGTCTTTGGCGATCACTACGCTAAAAAGATATTAGAATAATTTAGGGCCATTGTCACAATGTCTATATGTGCCAGGTTTGCAACTTTATACAGTGATGCTTACCTTCAAAGACCCGGCCACCACCAGCACAGACTTAATAGCCCTAAGACCCCAATCGTAGTGATCTTGTTTGGAGAGCAGTTCACGACACAGGGTGTACAGCGTGATGAACTTGCGCGCCAATAGGCGGGCATCCTGGAATCCTTCAGCAACTAACATGATCTCACAAATCAACTCGAAATCGGGCACCACCATGGCACAAGGTCTGTGTAATATTTATAATCAGGTTAGGCAGTGTTTTTTGCAATATTTTAAGAAATCTGAATATTAAACTATACATACTACTATACATTTCTTAAATCTTGTTTACCTGAACAATGCCTTCAAGTTCTCAGGCAGCTCAGTTCTTCCCGCATAACCGGGATTCATCGTGATGAACATACCAATAGTTGGTATGAGTGTAATATAATCTCCCATAAAGTCAAACTTCTTTTTCTTAGCTTTGATTGCATCCAGCACTGACTTCACTTGGACTGACACTACGGAGAGCACCTCCACTGAGATCCGGTTGAATTCATCGAAGCATCCCCATGCGCCGGTTTGACATAAACCTTTTGTAAAGGAAAATATTATATACATAACTATATTTATAGTTCGGCCGTTCACAGAATGCGCTCCTGACACGTCGCGATTGAACTGACGACGTAACTTTGTAATGGCGTTGCAGTTACGATAAAAATATTTTTGCACATTGTTTACCGTTTTAACAATTGATGAGCATTAAAACAACATTATTATATCAATACAATAAATTTTATAATTTTGTGCCAAACTGAGTGTCAAAATAACTTGGTAAACAATATTTTTCTAAATCTATACTGCGCTATTACAAGGTTATGTCAGCGCTTTATATTTGTAGTGCTGTGCTAACAATAACAGGCAATAACAGTATCGTAATCTGTTCTTATACAGTTATACTTAATAAAATAACACTTTTTGTTTTTCATTTTAAGAATTGAAAAGTTGATTATGGAACATTTTGACCGAGATATCAGGATTGATTTTGTAATTGATAATAATATAAATATACATGTAGGCGAAGATGATGATGAAGACACCACCTCCTCGAGTGAATCGGAGTCTGATTAATATTTTGTACGCACGTTCAATTCAATGTACTTTATTGCATAGAAATAACGGTTGTAACTTTGTAACAAAGAATAAATAAAACAATATTATTATATTAAAATTACCTTTTTTGGTTTCCACTTAAATTACTAAAATATAAATTTTAAATGATTCCGAAAATTTAAAACGAAAGTAATCTTAAAAATAACGCGGTTTCATTTTGGTGGAACGGTAACGAACTCAGTGTTATGTTGTGCCCATCACTAGTCGTGACTAACTGATAATAAGTGTCAGGAACGCATTCTCTGAACGGCCGAACTATAATAAAGTAACCATAATACATATATATTATTTAAAAAAATTACGTCTTTTCTTACGATTTGAACAAGTCAAGTTCCAAATTTTTAAATCAAAAACCTTAGAAAAATTATTTTTCAAGTTAATAAATTACAACCTTTATAAATATTTCCGCAAGATTTGTAATCCATTTGTTCGGAGCAGTTGAAAACATAGACCATGATGCCCAGAGCTCTGCCCAAATCTTTTGTGGTTTCTGTCTTCCCAGTACCGGCGGGCCCGGCTGGAGCACTGCCCATTACCAGATGGAGACTCTGTGAGGATTAATTAAAGGGATGTTTGAAATATTTAAAACTACATTTGGTAACAGAAACATTGTTTGAAATTAGGTTTTTATGGGGCTGGTCAAGGGAGCATTCTGATCACCTAATGTAAGCATGCAAGACCATGGACACCCACAATACGAAAATTAGAACGCTAGCCTTGTGGATACGGGAAAAGGATTAGGCTTCTGGTAACCTTGCTCACACGGAAAAACAAACAAGCGTTGTTTAACGCTGGGTTTCTGTAAGTCCACACTAACACCCTGTTTCCGAAAGGCCGATTAATGTTAAAATCAATTTAATCTCTTGTCAAGCAAGTCATCTGATTGGTTGACTGAATTATCAACAACCAATCAGATGACTTGACAAGAGATTTGGCACCTAGTTAGTTGATTTTAACATTGATCAGGCTTTCGGAATCCGGGCATAAGACTATCTCTCCAGTGGATTTCATCCATCCGTGCCGGAACATGGGTCTTCCACACTTGAAGGTCAATACTCCAGAAAAAGACATCTTTAGTATTTATAGCAATGAAAAGTACAGACATTAAAACCGATACAATACGTCAACAGTTAAATAAATAATTCTAAAACATACGTCCGTACGGCTAAAATTTCTATGCATATTGTAGATGTATTTTACCTGTGTCAAAGTGATATAGCAGCGATCAGTTAGGGGCGTGATAACAAGCCTAGGCGTGTTCCCGAGGTATTCATAATCATACATAAATTGTGCGTCACAAATATTCGCGAAGCAATGCCCCAATGCATTATCCCAGCGATGTCTGAAATATGTGACAATAAAATAAATATGAAGCGGTAATTTTACCCAAATATTTTCTAAGGGTAAGGATGACCAGGCTTTTAACCAAAAGATGTACTAGTTATAACACAACACGAACTAGGTGATAGCTTTACCTCTATAACGAAGGACCAATTATTAGATGCCCGGTACCAAATACAAATAAAAAAATTATTATTAAAAAAACAAAATACCCGACTGCACACTAAAAAAAGAGTAAAACAAGCCCCACAATACAAATTTACTGAATATAATTTATAAATGTTGATGGAAAGCATCGCAGGCGGGGACCAACAGAGGCTTATTTATAGTCATTTCTGTTGTGCACCATTTAGCAGAATTTTCGTTGGTGGCGGTCAAGGTGATCCCCGCCTGCGATGCTTTCCATCAACATTTATAAATTATATTCAGTAAATTTGTATTGTGGGGCTTGTTTTACTCTTTTTTTAGTGTGCAGTCGGGTATTTTGTTTTTTTAATAATAATTTTTTTATTTATAACTTTTTAGCTGTTTTTATTTAACGAAAATAGACGTGTGCCCTTATGCGTGTGCCCGCATTCGGGCTGTATACTCGAGCATATCCCCCTCCGCACCGCGCCGCGCGCCGCATGCCAGGCCACGCCCTATCTTTTTGCTTGCTAACGCATGAGTTGCTTTGCGTTGACGCAGAATAACATGTTCCCGTGGGAATTTTGAGAAAAAACGTATCCTATATTAATTACTCCCGTGATTGAAATGAATCTAATGATACCGCATACATATTTTTTTAAAGGGAAATTTAGAAAAAATATTATTATGTCTTTATCCCGTGGGACTTTTAGGATAAAATGTATCCTATGACACTCCCGTAATCAAGACAAATCTAACGATACCTCATACATCAAAATCCATCAAGCCGTTTTGGCTACAGGAGGTCACAAAGGAAAAGACATACATACATACTTACATACACTCGAAAAACATTACCCTCCTTCTTTGGCAGTCGGGTAAATATGTACTAAAACTTTGTATTACTCAAACTTCAATAAACTCTCTTGGTCCAGTCATCCTGACCCTGACAAAATATTGTGTCAAGGTGCAAGAATAGTACCTGAATAACTGATTATTAGTTTAACTACGTCCTTACTAGATGTTCCTCTACCTTTTAAGTCGCACAACATTATGGCAAAATTACTTTTATAAACATGTGTTTTAATATGGTGAGTCCTACACATTACTTTCTTAAATGCAAAAATAACGACTTAGGGCTGATTTTTCAATGGTTAGATAAAAGTTATCTGGGGAATAATTATAACGCTGTCGCGTCAGAATGTTTGTTTAAGACAGTGACAGCAACAATTTTAGTTCTCAGATAACATTTATCTGACTATTGAAAAATCAGCCCTTACCAAGCCCTTACGTAAATTAACCAAAATAATATCTTTTACAAGCAACAACGGGACTCTTATTTATTCACAACCGCGAAACACGCATCTTTTCTCAGTTAGGTGTAAGCGTTATTTTCAAAATATTTTAGCAACTCCACCTAATGTACTTACCTCAGCTGACTCTGCCAATGAAAAGCGTTGGACGAATCCACCTTAGCGACAATAAGCTTAGCGACCACATCTCTAGAGTGTACATCAATCGTACAAATCGTCATAATCTTCTGTCGATCCCCTACTGTCAAGTCGCCAAGTAGCAACACAATTAATGCGTTTAGCTGCGCGATTTGTTTCTTCTGATAATCTTTTAGCGCATTCTCATAACCTGAAATATTTTTGACATGTCACTTTAAGAACGAATACTAAACCTTAAACATCACTACATCAGACAGTCAGTTAAGACAAAGTCCCTTTTTTCCGTCACTATATCCCTATTCATGCTTAAATTTTTAAAATTACGCAAAGTATTCGGTTTGTTTTTAATAGGTAGAGTGATTAAAGAGGAAGGTATAATAACATCCATTATCATCATCCATCCAGCAGGGCAAAAGGCTCCTACCCTTCTTCCACTCCTCTCTGCACAAAACTTTCTGTATAAATAAATCCATTCAATAGTGGAGAAATTTAGTTTAAGCATTGCACCGTATAACAGTAACTTGCAAATCTGACAAAATAAGTTAGTTGAAAGGATAAACCATAAAAAAAAACATTTATATGAAGTGTACCTTCTTCAAGTTTCTCGAAAGCCTGGTTAGTCTCCGTGGTCCACCATATCTGTGTACCGACGAGAGCGGGCTGTGCGGGCCAGTCGAAAACCCACTCATCTCGAGGCTTCTCTTCGTACGACTTGACACTGTGCGCCAAAATATCGCGCAGAGTCAGGCGCATGCAGTCTGTCACTCTGTTAAGCCATGTTTCTACCTAAAAGTTTATGTTTCCTTTAGAAATATTACGACGCAAATGGCCTTGTTCAAGGTTCAATGGAGCCTTGCTTTTTTCATGTGATCGGACGGCATACGAGCAGACTGATTACCTGATGGTAAGCAATCGCCGCCCCTGGACACCCCCAACCTCAAAGGAGTTACGAGTGCGTTGTCGGTCTTTAAGGGATAAGGGTTTCAGATTGGCCTCCGGTAACCTCACTCACACGGCGAAACACAACATTGTGGTTGTTTCACGCCGGTTTTCTGTGAGGCCGTGTTATCACTCCGGTCGAGCCAACCCAGTCGTGCCGAAGCTTCGCTCTACCACACTTAAACTATACTTGCTATATATAAAGCTAAAGATATCAAGATACCCTAACCAAGTCTAATCAGAATCAAACGGAAATGAAATTAAAACTATATGGCCAACTATACCTTTCCAGTACAATCGCAGCAGGGTGCTTTAAAGGGCACATGCTCCTCGTTCTCCTTGGATATTATCTCGATAGCTTGCTTGCTGGACGGACTAGCGAAGACAAGCTTCGCCAGATTGTCGTATAACTTCGGCAAGTGCCGACACACCGCCGGGGGATTATTGCCGTTTGACAAAATATCTGAACACCAAAATAAATTAAGGATCCGTATTTTGGCAAAAATTATAAAGTGTTCTAAAAAGACCCAATATTTGAATTGTGTTTTTCTTTAGAATGTCTAAAAAAAAATTTATCCCCCATCCCCATTGTTACAAGCATTCAAAAGATATTTTATGTTACGAGTGTCAGTAGCTTAAAAAAAATTATTGTTAACAAAATTTCACATACACATGACATTCAGACCCGGAACAACAAGTTGTGAACCACACAAAGACTTGTTCCGTACGGGAATCGAACCCGCGACACGTTGCACGGCAGCTAGTTTGCCCAGCCACCGCACCGACCGTGCAGTCAAACTTAAAATACAACTATTACACATAAGGAGACCATATCTGTTGTGATAATTTATATGCAATAATAATTTCCTTTATCGGTAGTTTAAGTATTTTTTAAACAACATCGCTTCCGACTTACCAAGCAAATCAGCAGAAGAAACGAAGTAAAACCGAGGATAAGCCAAACGCTTCGTCTCGAGGTAATTATTGAGGGCCTTCTCACACTTGTTCAGAGCTTCCATCAATTCCTCGAGACATTCTTGCAGATGTGGTTTGTTCGTGGCCTCTATTACATTAGGTGTCGTACCTATATCTCTTAGCATTTCCTACAACGAATATCCTATGTTAACTAATAATTTATTTACTTAAAATATCAATACAATATTCATGATATATCAATAAAAAATCATTCTAAAACGTGTATCTTACACGATTCTTTTATACAAATAATCTAAAAAGTTTTTGTAAAAGGGCACATAAATAAAGAGCTAGTCAGAATTTTAATTCGATTCCTGATTTGACATGACCTATTGTCATTTTGTGAAATAATGATACCACATATAACAGTGTAGTGATGAACACAAAAATCGATAAACAATCAGTGAATCAGTTTCAGAAAGGCATTCAAAAAATTACGGCTACCGAATGGTCTAAATGCGTATCCCATGTTGTCAAAGAAGAGGAAAAAATGAGTCAGCTAAAAATGTGATCTTGAGATCACATTTTTTATTAATTTCACAGACAATTACAAAAGGAAAGTCTCAGATCGTTAATAATTGTCAAAACTAAATTATCGGTTCAGAAATATTTTATTTCCTGATAAACTTAGTTTACGAGATTAAATTTATAAACGAGAGGGATCGATTCAGGAATATTCGATTTCCACATCGAATAATTTCGCAACGTCACTATTTATTACGTGTCATAACGTTGCAACACTGAAATTGTCAAATCTGGAACGGAATTAAAATTCCGAGTATAGATAAATGTAGATGGATCAAAAGCCGTTAACCAGAATCGGTGACAAAATGATACATGTAAGTAATAATATAATCATTAGCAAATAAGGTATTTAATCTTTAAAATTATGTTTCAATAACAAGGCTCAATTTTGAAATACCCTCTTTAATGAGTTAGTTCCGTTCTCTAATGCAAATTGTGAAACCCGCTCACCTTGAACGTTTTATCAATATTATCAAACCTCGCCGAGTCTTCCGGTAGCTGGGACCGAATATCGTCGGAACCAACGAAAATACTCTCCAAATACTGCCATTTACGTTGTACTTCGAACCACAAAGCAATCACAGCGTCAGCAGTGCCTAGTTTCTTCTGCCAACTAGTTACCTCCTCTTCGAAGAAACCGAGAAACTTGGAAGACATCATGTTTTGTACTTGATTCTATAAAACAGTAAAATTTATTTGTTTCAAATTGTAGTTTTATAAATTAAAACTCCTCCAATTTTCGTTAATAAAGATTCCTCTATAGAGACGCACCTATCTTTCTAGATGCTCCAGAAATATCTAGATCTTTCTAAAAGACAATCTCCGTAAATGGGGCATATTTTAAGGTAAAGAAAGACTTTCTAACTGACTAACTCAATCATATATGTTAAAATCTATTTAATCTCTTGTCAAGTCATCTGATTGGTAGACTGAATTATCAACAATCAATCCGATGACTTGACAAGAGATTTAACAGGAGATTAGTTCATTTTAGCATTGACAAGCCTTTTAGAAACCGGGTGTGAGACTTTCTGCTCGGGCTTTGTTTTACGCTTCGCAAATGTTTCACTTCTACTCCCAAGTCCTAAAACCTAACGACACACTTCTAACTCCCCCATTGTTAAGTGTGTCAATTGCTTTGTCATCAGGCGATACATCAGCTCATTTATCGCCATATCCAATAAATATAAAATAAAATATGTTGAAAACTTATATTTTATTATCACCTGATTGTCTTCCAGTGTCTCCACAAGCTCCTCACTAGCTCTAGGCAATTTGATGCCGGTTCTTTCATGCTTAGTGTAATCGAACTCCATGACAGCCCAGGTAGTCTCCAACTCCCTTTATAAAATGACAATAAGTCTTGATCAAATATTATTATGCATATCAATATATAGATTTCTAGCAATGACATTTAGCCGATTGCCCGTGTGAATTGGCAACCCAAAACAACACACGGTATCGTAATACAAGGATATCCCAGGCTATGGGACTACTTTTTATATTATACGAGTACTAGCTGACCCGGTACCAAAAATAGCCAATAGCTGATTCTCAAACATACTGAATATACATATGAAATTTAGTAAAAATTCATAAACCCGTTTCGGAAGAGTACCTAATGTAGCTAAGGTTATGACACGACAATTTTATGTATAAATTTATAACATACTTAAGAGTTTTCTCCATAGCAGCTTCTTTGACGGATTTGTCAACGATAGTCTTCACCTCTTCCTCAAATTTGTGTAGATTGAGAGCGAGCAAATCTGCCAATGTTGTGTCGTCATCGATGTGGAACTTAACCTATAGAAGTCGAAGAAATGGGGAAAATTGTATCCAGCACATAAACAGTTTGTCATCAGTTTCGTCATCAAAGCATAATAAATGATAAAGTATTAAGGCTGATGTACAGGACACCAGTTTCTTGAACAAGTAGAAGCAATAAATTAGGTACACCATCCATATTGTTTAGAACATACAAGTCAATAATAACCTTAAAGAATTTTGTGTAATAGGCAAGAAAGCTTGTGTCGTCGTGTAAATAGGGCTTTTATATTATCAATGTATTAAATATTTACTTATTTTATTGTAATCTGTGCTATGGATATGGGGTCTAAGTGACTGGTGATGAAAATATTTAATAAATGGCTTACCTTACAACTATGATTTGAAAACGAATATATGTACACTAACAATAAATTGACTACTATAATATCTACATGATGAACTCAGACAATATTATTGGATGATTTGTTTTTATCTGCGAGGTATACCCCAAAGATTTTAGTTCGAAGCCTTGTTGCTTCATTTCTTTCAGAGAGTAAGATCTATTGAATTTGAATGTGGTCATTCTGTTCGCTTCTTGCAACTTCGGTCTTCTGTAGTCTTGTATTTGTAAATATTCGCCATATTCCACTTTCATTCGATTATTTCTGTTAACACTTTTACTCTCTACAACTACATCTTTTAATGATTCGAATTCTTTCATAATATCATCTAATGATTTACTAAATTTTCTATGAATGGAAGGTGTTTTTACATGTGATTGTCTTGTATTTATGGTCATGATGTGCGAATGTGTCGCTTTCTAGATAAAATGAAACAATAATTTAAGTTTATGTACAAAACGTAACGTTAATGTATTAGTTTTTGGGGTATTTCTTACCTTCGTTGCCATCATCAATTCTAACCAATGCCTGTCCTTAATTGCAGGGTTCTGTAGGTCGGTGACGGCTCTCAAAGATGTCATCAAGTTCTTTATTGTTGATTCTATTACGTTATACGGCTCCCTGTTGCATCAATGGTCGATAAATTGGTAATCAGATATGTAGAGACACAGTAAGATATTGTTGATTAATCCTTTCAAATTTATTAATTTTAAAAATACCAATCTAACTAATATTGAATCCCGTGATCTTATTATCATTGGTTATTCTTGTTATGAGATAGGTCGACAAACGAGCAGACGGTTTACCTGACGGTAAGCAATTGGCGCCGCCCATGGTCACTCATAACAACCAAGGAGTTACAAGTACGTTGCCGGTCCATTGTTTTTATGAGATTTAAGGAAATGGGATTGAGGCATTGAGGATAGGGTGATAGATTGTGTCTATGGTATCTTTACCCACACGGCGAAAAATTACGTGCATATGCATATTGTTTCATGCTGGTATTCTGGGAGACAGTTGTATCACTCTGCTCGAGCCAGCCCATTCGCGCCGAAGCACGTTACACAAAGCAAACAAGAGTGTGTTAAGAGCGAGGGGTAAAGAGCCTGAAGAGTGATATACCCAGTGAAGCCATGGGCACAAACTCAATGATTTTAAGGATCTTACCATGCCCTCATCTCCTTGTCAAGCTGTCGCAGATCCTTAGTAAATCGTTTACACTCCTGGTCCATGCCGTCGGCATCGATCTTCTTCCATGGCGATTTCTTCCAGAATTCGATTGATCCCATCACCAAGTAATAATAGTCCCACAATTGCTGGTAGAGAAAAAAAACGTAAAAAAAACTTGCTTAAATCAATCCTACCTCTCACATCAAACCTATATGGTAGAGAATGAAATTATGATAGGTTATATTTAAATTATCACAACCGCTTACTGTTCCCGCTTAATATTAGGACATATATAGTATTTAATATTTTATAATATATTATTGAATCACACAAAAATTTAACATATCACGAACTTAAATGCCAAAGCAGTGTGGACCTTACCTTGATAAGTTTAAGTTCGCGTCTACATTGCTTGAGATTCTTCTCGTCTGGAGGTTGGATGTCAAACAAGCCACAGGATTTCTTTAGTCCCTGTAATATATCTTCAAATCCTGAAAGCTCCAGGTGGACCTTGTCAATACTTCTATACGGTTCCTTACACGACTCAAGGAACATCTAAAACAAGATATTACCTATTTATTTAGAGAATTAAATTATTCAGGGTCAATCAATGTACAATACAAAAAAAAAATAGTTCTTAAGAGTTCTTTGGTTTTAGTTTAATTTTTTTAAATGTGTGTCAGAAGTAATTTATTAGTGGTTCACGCACGGCTATGTAGGTTCAAATTCACACACAGAGAACTTTGTATGAAGCTGTTCTTAAGTTAAATATGATCTCCCACAATTGATGGTTACCTAGTACTTTGTAGCGTGGTACTGGAGATTTTAGCCATTATTGTCCTTACGTAAATTCAAATTGTAATTTTTTTCAGTATTTTTCTTTTAAAAAGCTTAAATTTAGCTTTTATTGGTTCGGAATTTTTTGGTGTTATTTCTTCGGTCCCTTTTATTTAGTACAATTACCTTAGGTATTCATCAACAATTGAAATATCTCTATCAAATTACAATAGAAATTGGAATATGAACTTAATGACAATACAGGTTTAGAATTTGATAATCATTGAAATCGTACCAATACTAAATAAATTAAAATATCAATATTCATTAATTCCAGCCAAATTATGAGTTGGTTGTATCTTCGTAGCCGCTACGAGGTTCATACTCGTAGCAGACTCCATTTCATTTCGTAGCATCGTAGCAACCGATCGAGCGTTGCCCTAGGGAACACGTAGCCTAACTTTCCGGCGGTTCGGTCAAGTTTACCAGGATCGCAAAAATGTAAAGAGTTCTCACGGTCGTTGGTTGGCACGTGTAAGCAAGGATCCTCATACCACGGTACCACTTTCGTCACCAATGGTGCTAATAACTCATCTGTCACAAAGTGATGTCACAAAATGACGCAACAATTGCGGAAGTATTCAGCATTTTGGTACAAAGTACTAGGCTTCCATAAACGAACAAGAGCGTACAGATTCATCTCGAAAAGTTGCAAGGGGTGGATATTTCCCACCCCTAGACACTCACACAAACCCACCCCTGGGACGTGTTAATACAAACTCGCACATTGTGAGTATGAGACAGGCGATGTGCGTATTGCTATTTCATTTTTGGGCTGCTTGAACATTTCAAGCGGAAGTTTTAGAAGAATTATTTTTTCATTTGCAAATTAGCTATTTATTATGAAATAATACAAATAACATCATTAAAATATTATCCTGAACTAAATCATTCAACGCGTAGTAAAACTGGACTACGAAACTCGTAGGCCACGACGACGTAGGCGGGCCTCGTAGCTACGGCGCAGCGCAGTGACGTTTATGGTGACGTAATTGTTCGAAAACCGTCGAAACAGCGAGCGAATGTACTAGGATAATATGAACGGGACGGAGATAAATAATAGACTACTTCAGTATTTTGTATAGAAAAACTCGTGGGCTGAAGTAAATATTAGTCGTATGACGTAGACTGTGACGTGTCGCGGCAGTGATGTTCCGGGAACTCGTGCAGATGTACCAGGATAACATAATGTGAAGAGAGGTACAATTCGACGTAGAATGGAGAAGGCATTTTTAATGACGCCAAACCAACTAAACCAAACCAATGGCGCGTATTTTTTTATTATTGTTACCGTTAGGCAGGTATTACCTATTATTAGAAGATTGCTAATTTACGTATTTATTATTTTAGATTTATGTAGGCAATGAATATGTTCTCATTAGCTTTATAATAATCATCTTATCGGTACATTCGTTTTTGTTTTGTACTCGTCTACTCGTAAGAAAAAATAATAATACATATTCTAAGAGTTTTCTTTCTTTAATAAACACCTCCACTACTTTGATCACAACGTGATATGGGGCAAATGTTACGCGGACGAAATCGCTGGCTTTTATATAATAAAAGAAAAAAAAAGAAAAAATGTTTTGTGAAAATATAAACATATATTTACCTCTTTGGTCTTAAACTGTTCCCTGTACATGTTGAGTCGTAGGTTGATGAGCGCCACACGCTTGGCAATGAGGGCAGCTTGTGCAGCTTGGAGCGGTGCCACCGTGTTCTTCATTACCGTGGCCTGCTTCACTAAGTTACGCCATTTTTCAGGTAACACATCCAGCTAATGAAAAAGACGATACTTAATTATAAATCTGTGGGTTTTAATCAAAATAAACTGATGTTCTGTGTGCATGTGCCAGCACTTCGTGAACAGGACGAAAACATTTTTTTAACATAGCAGCAACGAAATTTGAACTCTATTTACAACTTGATAAGTATAAAGACAAAACGATTAAAAAACAAATCAAGGACCAGCTGGTTCGTTCGGGATTACGGATCAAACGGAATAATTTACTGTGAAGGAAAATTGTGGGTTTGTCTAAAAAGCTAGTACGTTAAAAAGCTTAAGCTACAAAATTAATTGCGCCATAAGCATGACGCCTCCTTCAATATTGTAATGCTTACCAAAGTGTGTACAGAATACTGATGTTTCGTCTCGCCCTTATGTCCGGCAAGCATTAACATAAAAACATAGTATATTCAACCTACTTACGAAAAAACACGTACTTTGTACAATATGCGATAGGAATCCAATATTGAAAAGATAGAGCTATTAATGATTATTGTTTCAAATAGTTAGAGAAATCAGTACTTTCATACTGACTTTTACACTGGGTGTCTATTTTGAATACTTACTTGTAACTATCACAAGAGTATAACCTTTGACGATACGCTTAATTAACTACTATTTGTAATTACATACCTGTAGTACATAAAAACAAAGCAAAAAAACCCCTAACACAATCTATCAACAACATACCTGTTCATACGTTTCTTCGGGGAACTCGACTCCATACTCTTTAAGAACATCCATGATATCTCTAAGCGGTTCAAACATATGATCAGTGTCGGCGTCCATTTTCGCTCGAACCTCATTCAGTACTCCCATCACTTTGAGCAAACCTTCGTAGTCATCCTCTGCTAGTTCCACTGAAAGCTCTTTTGATGCATACGCTATAAACTCTTGGAGATCGTCCAAACTAGAATCGTGTAATGCTGATTATCGTCAGTACAAAATGGATGATTTTTACTTAATAATATTATAAATTCAAAATCACTTGACATTATAAAACAACTATCTCTTTATCCCTATGTATGTTTAAATCTTGAAAACTACGCAACGGATTTTGATGTGGTTTTAAGAGATTGGATGATTGCAGAAGAAGCTTTCTGTATATATTAATATCCATTCAGAAAAGAATTTTCGTATCAGCAGTGCACCCGTAAAAATTGACTACAGCTTGAAGTCTAGCTTATGTTACTAGAGTTTTCACGAACCTACCAAGTATAAATGAGGAAAGGCCGATAGTTATAAAGCTACGTGCACAATTACACATCCAAAATTCAAAAATACTTTTTAGAATGTGTCATCCTTAAGAGCTACAAAATTAAGCTCACTTCATAATCTCTTTAAAGATGAACTTAAATATAGGATATAGTATAGTACCTCTTATGTACATGATCTTTCAAATTCTCCTTGAAAAGGTTACTCCATTTGCATATAATGTTCATGATAGCTTGGTTCAGCCGCCTCAGATCCAACCTTAGCCAGCCATTGCATAGGTACTCGGAAGGTAAAGCCGCAACTTCATCGTACATAGCATTATACTTGTCTATCTATAATTTAAAAACTTTTTAATTAGTCGTACATTGTGTTAAAATGTTATTTAGGCAAGTAATTTTTGCATTTATTTTCCTTCGTTACTTATGAAAGATGATTCTTATCATCCTACTCATATTATAAACGGCTTCTGTGCCCTAGTACTAAGATCGAAGCCACTGACAAAATCTAATACGTCATATACTAATTTCAACAATATATTTCTTTAATTTTTGGTTTTCGTTACATCATCAAATTACTTCTGCTGCCCTAGGTGTGCGAGAAGGAGGGTCAGGCTGTTCTATACTAAAAACCATCCGTTCCATCACTTTCTGATCCAGGCCATATTTTACATTTCTACTTAGATCTTACCTCTGCCTGATACTGTTCTAGGGTAGGTTTCGCTTCTGGAGGATCACACTGGTTCTCATATCTATACTTATCAAATTCCTCCGGTGGTATGAATCGACCGTACTTCAAAAACGCTTGCAATACTTCTTGTCTGTCCTCTGTCCACAGAGGCGTGTACTTCTCATATTTCTTTAGAAAAACAAAAACAAGTTAATAACTTGGAATCATAAACTAATTTTCATCTTTTTTATTGTTTCGTGCACATTTTGTTTTTAAACGTTATTTCACACCAGGATTTTTCCCTAGTTGAGGATGCGTTTATAAACATATAATTTCAAATACCGGAAAAAAATATTACTGGATAATACGAAATAAATATAACGCACAAATTATTTTGTGCGTTAATCAAATCAGCGACTCGTTGCACAACGCTTAGCCAAGGCGACAATCGAAAATTGAAAATAGTGTAAAAAAATACTACTTACCGACGAGTACTGAGCGATGTCGTTAATGCTGTTTTCAATTCTCTTCAACATTTCGTGATACAGATCAATCATAGCATCTTCACCAATCAAGTCATCTACGAAAACCAAAGGACAACTTAACACCAATCTGAGGCTAGTACTGAAGAGTTTGTTTGTGTACGCTAATCTGTGAGACTACAAATTTGTCATCGGTTTGGAAGTTTGGACCAAAGTTGTCCTGGCATTCATACGATTTTCCTATAGGGTTCAAAGTAATTCAAATTTACGGAACCTGCTAATTATTAAGAAAGCATATAATAATTAGGAGAACACACAAAAGGAATTAAAAAAACCCCAACCCTTAATAATATAATTTATCATCATCATCATCAATGTGCATTGGCAATTTGGGGCTTATGCAGTCGGTGCATTCAGTGAGACATACAATCGCTACTTCACCACTTCTTTTTTCTAATGTTTCAAAAATCCTACCTTCATAAGAAGCTATGGGCACAATCGGATCTATTCTAGGGAACAGTGTGGTCTGTAGGAACATATCCTTCATCATTTCCATCAGTGTATAGAAGAGACCGCCTTCTTCCATAACGTCCAAAGATGGATAGAAATAAATATCTGAAATTAGATTAAATATTGACATAACAACTTTAATTTTATCAGGTAAATGCAAAAAACCAACGAGATCAGAGATACACCGCACATAATGACATTATTTGTGGAAGGGCCATGCGTTCGGCACGAATGGGCAGGCTAAACCAGAGTAATACAAGGGTCTTGCAGAAAAACCCTTATTTTATGTTTGACTGTGTGAGTGAGAAAGGTTACTTACTGGTGGCTCATCATTTCCCCTCTAGTCTCAGACCCCAAATTCCCCAAACCTCAAAACTCTTAGCCCAAAAGACAGGAAATGCATACTTAACTCCTAGATGTGCGATAGATGATGGTGGAAGCTGATTGCTTACCATCAAATGATCCTGTCTAACGATTGCATTTAAGCCAACGTCCTATCAAGCGTTCTGGAGTGGACGCTCAGATCTACCAACATACCTGGATCCCTAAGCTCAGCAATTACTTCCATAAAAGCAACCCTCGGACCCTTCTCCAAGTCAGTCTGTGTCTCAAACAAGTTTAAGCTAGCCTGCACGGCTTTCATTATTTGACGAGAAACCTGTAAAGAAGTTAAATACAAGCCGAATTATATTATTGTTTCATGACCTTAAAATAATAATGGCTTAATTAAGGTCACAGGGAGCCGCTGGATACAGGTTGCAGGCATATTTAGAAGTCATTAGAAGAAACCTTGATGATCATGAGAGATGATGATGAAGACGGCGGTATTATCACATTATACCTTTTTTACTTGTATTTGAAAATCATAAAATCGAAAATAAAGCAAAATTACAAGTGAGTCCACGTATTTCACATAGGCTGGCCAACGGGACGCTCTGAATTCTTGTTCCTCCAATTCACGCTTTTCTTCTTCAATATCAGCTAATTCTTCTGGATCTATCTCTTCCTCTTCCTCGGCAGGAGATTCCACCTCCTCACCTAAACCGAATAGATTATTGAATGTTCAAAATAGGTATTTGTACTCAAAGCACTGAACAGGGTGAAAAATGTGGTTGAAATTAACTGAAGTACAAACTTTCACATTTATAATATTAGTAGGAAGTAGGATACAAATTGCCGTAGGATTTTTGGACAACTATTTAATACCTTGATCTCGTAGAGCCTGTCTTTCATTTTTTTCAAAAATTTTCAATTCTTGCTTCAACCGACGAGCCTCTCGTCTCTCAAACTTAATCCGATCTTGTTCTGCCTTCTCTCGTTCCCTCTCCTCTCTAGCTAAACGTGCTTCCTCTCGCCGTTGTTCAATCTCCATAAGTTTTTTAGCCCTTGCTTGTTTTTCTTCTTCATCCAAAGTCGATTCGTCGACTTCTTCCAACGTCTCGTCTTCCAATAAATCCTACAGCAAAGCATTGTTGTATTTACATACATAATATGCAAACATCGAACCTGGGTGCGTGAAACTGGCCAAAATTAATCGCCAAACCGCATGGTAAGCTCTTTTGTGAGGCGAAAATCATGATCTTACTGATTAAGAACGCCCCTGGTTCCTTCTCTTGCTCCAGGCCGAGGCCGCGGTACCTTACTGCTCATACCTACATTGACCCGCATCCCCGGCTAGCTTGGTTGGTACCTGGTTGTTCTGGTTTAGCCCTTACATTCAGGATCATGCCAATTTTACTAAAGTCCTATCACATAAAAATGCGTATAATTAGCTTTACATTATGGGTACGTCACCTGGTCAGATTCATCCTTAATGTTGAAGAACAGATTATAATTGTCTTTCAATATTTGTTGGAATTCCTTGTGGCTTTCAAGGATACTGTTCCTCCTGTAAACACATCAGAACATTTTGATGTATTATTATACAAAAGTGCATTCAAATACAAAAGTGCATTTGTACAAGATAAATATGTTTAAACTGCAAAACGTGTAGAATCATATTTGTGTGCCATTTTATTTTAAAGTATGATTTGATCCCTTATTACCGAAATCCTCGTATCTTAAGAATGGATAAGTATGATATACGTTTTAATGGGCTAAAATAGCATCGAAATAAATGGATGGAACGCAATCATGGTCACCCGCAACCAAGAGTTAGAATTACGGTGCTGGCCTAGTGTGGTTAAGGGATTTGAGGATTCAGGATTTTGGGCTTTAAGATGGGGAAGAATGGAGTCTCTAGTAACCTCATTAACACGACAAACCCAATGTAACCGTTGCTTCACACACCAATATTCTGTAAAGACTATTGTATATATATTACTCCGGTCGAAATGACCCATTCATTCAAGCAAGCATAAGGACTCCCCAACACTTATTATAAAGACTCCCTAATAATATATGAGGTACCTGTTCAAGAATCTGCGATGTCGTTCATTAACGGCGAGCAATTCCAGTTTATCAGGATTGGCCTTGCGATTATGCAATGGAACGTCACCCCACGTCGCGATGTGTTCCAGGCCTCGCTTCACGTTGTTCTGAGCTGTCAGAACACGCTCTTGTAACGTGTTTATTGCGGCGTACACTTCCGCCATCCAATCAGTGACTAAATAGACAAACGTAAGACTAAAAATATTAGTCTTGTTCTGTATTTTTAGAGGGAAATCATTAAATGACTTTTTCAGTCTGGGTAGAGTGATAGGGACTGTAAGATACTTATTGACTGCCTGGAGCAGGAAAGGTCAAGAGGTGGTCCTTCCCTCTCCTGCTTCAGGCCGGAGCCGAGAAATATTACGCTTTTTTGTGGAGGGGAAATCATCAAATAAACTCTCTCGCCCAAGACTTAAGACTTTAAGTCCGCCTATGGTATAATATGGTATATGGTACCCATTGTGCATAAAGTTTAAATTAATAAACAAGTAATTTTTACATGTTCCAAAACTTACAGTCATCATTCCAAGTGAGATTCTCGACCCCGCGGCCCAGCAGCTGATCGATAGCAAATATCTCCTTCTCAATGAGCGCCACTTCCGTCTCGTGGCTGCCCTCGCGGATCGCGTTGTACCACCCCACGGCGCGGTTTAGGCGATTCATATCATACTAACAAACAAACGATTTTGATTTAAAAAAATAAATAAAAAAGTCTTTAATTAACTATGAAGGCATATCTATAAATTTAAGACCACTAAAACCATTTAAAATGCAGCAGTCACCTTTTGCTATGGTCTATCGATTTAGTTAAATAGTCTTAGCGTGTCTTTTTATCTAAAAAATTTTACAATCAGGTGTTTACGTAAAATGTTAGCTTATACAGTCTCTTTAATATAAAAAGCCATACCAAGAATGTTTAACTATAGTTAACCAGTAACCACCTACTCACAAATACTCACTTGTAACTTCTCATTTCTATTGTAAAGATCTAAACCTTCCTGTGGTATGCCTTGCTTGTCCAAATACTTCATGTAACGGATTTCCCGTAGTAACATTACAAGCTGCAGAATAGAATCGTAAGTTTTAAATTATTTTTAGAATGCAAATTAAGGGGTTTGCGGAATTAGGGAACGGGGAGAGATGGTCCTAGGAGAATATTTATACTTCCGTTACCTCATTCACACGACGATTGTATCACGCCGGTTTTCCGGACTATTCGTGCCGAAACTATTCGTGCCGAAACTATTCGTGGCTCTTCCCACTTCTACATTGAACTAAACTTTATTCACAAAAGACTCTACGTGTAAAGTCAGAATTCACAAGTGATTTGGCTATTGTATTGTGAAAATTTCAAAATGTTCGGCGCTTAAATATACTTATATACTCCGTAGGAGTTAGTGTGTACATTCCCTATACTCAAACTCATATAAGCTTAGTTCAAAACTGACCTCAGGACTAAAGTTATTGCCAACAAAAGGCGGATCTCGGTATATAAGATTTTTGGCAAGGTGAGTCTTGCAGATGCCAGGTACAGTAGCGCACCACGCCTTAAACTGTCGGTCCTCAACCACATTCAAGTAGCTCAACATTTCATTAGTCTTTTGTTTCATGTATAACGCGTATTCCGATTCTATAATACTGAAATAAGAGATAAAAAATAGTGTTTGGTCATAAAAATGAGGAATGTAAAAATCAAGGAAGCCCATGTCCAAAAATGAGAAAAATGGGATGTGTTGCAATTTTTCCATCGGCTTTAAATAGGTAACATCAATGATATTATAAGTTAAATGGTATAGATAAGTTACATAAACAACATTCGATTTTCAAAAACGGCACACTTATGCACACTTGGATAAATCGCATGATATACGTTAAAGTGGGATGGCATGATTCAATAATCACGAGTGAAAAAAAGACAAATATAAAAAAGTGTAAAAAAGTTAGCCACATTTTAATGTACCATTTGCTGAGCGCCTGTAACCTATCTACACCTTTTTACTTATAATATCATTGGGTAACATCATCTACATTATAACAGCCTACATTTATCGAGAATAAAAATATATTCGATTCTATTCGAACAGTTTCAATAAAATCAAAACAATATCTACTTACGGGTCCTCAAACAAGATAAAGTCTTCCATAGGAGCCTGAATTCTCCTCCGTAGTTTGTGAACCCACCAGAGCAATCCAGCAACTGGTGGTAAATAGGGATCCACCATCGGCCGTTCCGATCCTCTCGTTATTTTCTGTACAAAATGTGATGTAAATAATTATTTGTATAAATGTACCTATATCTATACTAATATTATAAAGAGGTAAAAGAAAGTTTGTATGTAGAGGGTAATCTCTGGAACAGCAGGTCGGGTTTCCAAAATTATTTCACTGATAGATAGCTACAATGTTGAAACAAAGAAACATTTATTCACATAGAACACAGGTGTTACCAGACATAATAGTGGTGTACAGTTCAGGCTGTATTATGCCTACGTTAGGCATGCAAATATTTCTATAAACTAATACAATTTCAAAATATATTCTACTAGCTACTCTCGCGCGGTTTCACCCGCTGCTCGGCTCCATTTTATCGTAGCGTGATGTTTTATAGCCTATAGCACTCAGGAACAGTGTCGCTATCTATCAGTAAAATAATTTTGACAATCCGACCAGCGGTTCCAAAGATTACCCCCTACATACAAACTAACAAATTTTACCTCTTTATAATAATAGTATAGATTACAGCAAAGCTAACATGTATTATTATTACATATTAATGTTCCTAAGTACTATAGGCACAACAAACATCACCTCACGACCAGTATGCGGTATTGGACCAATACAAGTTCCATTTAGATCTGGGAGCAGCTCAGCATCTTCTCGCCAAGAAATTTCGCACAAGCGAATCGCTAGTGCACTACGTTCTTATCATCAATTACCTCGCCTAAATAAAGCTTTAATACAAAATAATGATGTCGAAAAAGTTACGATAAAAACCACTTAGGTATACTTACATTTGAACTGTAAGTTAGTAAGAAGAACCTCTATGTTAACGCATAGATTGAAAATACAGATGTCCTTATAAAACTCACCGCCATTTCATCGTCAAAAATTTCTTTAACGGCATCCAAATTGGCGTGCATTAAATCAACTAATCTTGGCAACTTTGGTTTTAGTTCATTCTTGATTATAGGCCGGTGGAAAAGATCTCCGATAATTTGAAAAAACTGTAAGTAAAAAATAAAGAAATTAAAGCAAAGGTATATATATTATGTAGGTGGTGGGTATACTGGAATTGTCCCTATTAGGCTAGGGATCAAAAATATTAAGAATCAGTTTTATAAATATTAACGAAATGGAAAATTGTCAATTTTTAGAGGATTTGGGCGATCTTATCTTACTAATATTATAAATTCGAATGTAACGATGTTTGGATGTTTGTTACTCGACGGATCTGGATGAAATTTTGAACAGGCATAGACTACTTTTTATCAACATACCACGCGGGCGACGCTACGGACAGAAGCTAGTAATTTATATGGCAAAACCAGGTCTGCAGGGTCATCTAGTTACATATTATCTACCTTAAAGAAATGTTCCAAATTATGGCACTCGTCAAGTCCTTGTGCGAACAAAGACGCGAGCCGTCGGTCAACGTCTTCTAACACAGCCATATGGGTATCGTAGTCCGCTAAGAATGAATCGTCTTCTGGATCCGCCGGGTCATACTGTATGTTCCCCAAATGGTTGTATTTCGCTGCGTAATGCTCTAGCACCTGTTAATAAATGTCGCTAATAAGTTAAATACTACAAAACTATACTGTACAACATGTATTACAACACCCTTGCGAGAAATCGCCTCGTGTGATAAGACTGCCCATTGTAATCACAACAATTTACTATATTTTATAGTATCCAATGTATTGCTTCTAGGTGTATGTTTGCTATTTGTGTCGTGGTGGCCCAGAGGTTGAAGCGCCCTCTTCTCATGCATGCGGATTCGAAACCTGGCAAGTACCAATGTGACTTTTTCCAAGTTATATGTACTATCTATGACTAATTAGACACCACTGATAAACGGGGAAGGAAAACATCGTGAGGAAACCTGGACTTATAATTTCTATAATTTCGAATTATAAGTTTGAAATCACCAATCCGCCTTGAGCTAACGTGGTGATTTATGCTCAAAACTTCTCCTTGTGGGAAGAGGCCTTTGCTCAGCAGTGGGCACTTATAGGATGATGATGATGATGATGATGATGATGATGATAATGTATGTGTGCAAAAAAAGTATATATATGTATAAAGATTATGACTCAGTTGATGATCAGATGTTTACAAACTAAAGGCACAAGAACAAAATAATTTGACATCCCTACCTTCATGCATTCGGTACTCAATATCTTCCCTCTCAGTCCACAAAACTCAACTTTTTCCAGTTTCAAAATTTCTACAGTGGACTCTAGTATGTTTTCGATCATTTTTAGTCGCTTCATGTATATGTTGAACCGCTTGAAAACTCGGTCGAAGTCAAAAGACCACCTTACTGGCATCACGCCTACGGGGAAGAATGTGTGCACCTTATCCCGGTTCATCTCGTACGTCTCGCTAATGATTAAAAGAAATTAATAATGCTGTATTAATAATTCATATTGCAATTAACCTTCTTGCATTGCACACTTTTAAGTGTAAGAGAGCTATGCTTCGGCACGAATGGGTCGGCTCGACCGGAGTGATACCACCGGCCTCACAGAAAACCGGCGCGAAACAACCACAGCGGTGTGTTTCGCCGTGTGAGTGAGAAGAGGCTTAATCCTTGCCCACCCCCAATCCTATTCATAAATCTCTAAATTCCTTTTCCCCAAAAGGTCGTCAACTCCTCTGTTGTTGTGTCCATGGGCGGCGCTGATTGCTTACCATCACGTTATCCGGCTATTCGTTTGCCAACCTATAACATGAAAAAAAAATGCCTTCCTTGTGCTACTACTAATAAACAATAATTTTCTGTTAGGAAAGACAGGTAGTAAAGGTTAGAGTATTCCCGTGCCATTTTTAAACTTGTGCTATTAAACCACGTATTTTTGTCCTACGTAGGAACAAAATCCGATTCTCAAACTTTTCATTTAAGAATTTATAAATAAGTCATAATACGGTAGTTTCCAACTAGTCAAATTCAATACTTTTATCCAAACGTCAAAAACGATACTTTTCTATGAAATTTGTATGAAAAACTCAGCTATGACGTCATAACATTTTTGCGTCAAATAGGTTACTTATTTCACAATAATTAGCTAAAAAAAATCTAAAACTTGGTGTATCGATCGATCGATGAATAAAAGTATAGCTGTTATTTTTCAATATTTTATAGTATTGAAACATCGAATTAATTTATTTTTGACCTAGGAATCTACCCAATTGATCATCGACAGATACTAATGTCTGATAGTCTGCAGTATTTTTTTTTTTGTTTGAAAAGATATATCCTATGCTTTGTGTCTAACACTATCTCTTTCCTAGATATAGATGATTGCCGCCATAAGAGATAGACTGAAACATTATTTTTCTTTCGAAGTGCCACAATTCTTATTTCTAATGCATGCATGTCCATTAGTATAATAATTTGTCGACTTGGGTGATTAACTATGACATCTACACCTGCATCAATCAGTTAGTAGATACTAACACCCGGTTTCTGAAAGGCATGTCAACGCTAAAATTAACTAATCTCCTGTCAAATCTCTTGTCAAGTCATCTGATTGGTTAACTGAATTATCAACAATCAATCAAATGACTTGACAAGAGATTAAATTGATTTTAACATTGATCGGCCTTTCGGAAACGGGTGTAAGAGTAATATTTCTTTATTTTTCTTTTCTTTTTTATGTACCTTTTTGAAACGTTACCCCATATTAGGATTTTGTCTTGTATCGTGGGTACGTTTACAAACATACAATTTCACCCGGTACAAGAATTTGTAGATCACACAAAGAGTTGTTCCGTGCGAGAATCGAACCTGCCACACGTTGTCCCACTACCACACCAACTAGGCAGTTATTACCATGATAATTACTCACAGGAAATGATTCAAAATGCTCAAAGACTTTCTAATCTTCAACAATTGTTCATCGGGCTCTCCTTGAAATATGGTCGGGGGGTCGATACAGTTCGAACTTTGTTGTATCACGAGGTTGCATACTTCTCGGAGCAAGGCTGTTGATAAAAATCCAAACTTATTAGTTTATAAATAGCGCGTTAAGAAATATTACTTAATATTAATAAGGTACAGTTTTTGCGGCTTCACTTTTGTTTAGCGTGTGTTAAAAATTAAGGTCGCATCTTCATCAATCTTTAATTTCAGCTTAATCAGTCGAAAATCTAAGAAGATTTATACAAACTTTCATCCCCTATTTTATCCACTTAGAGGTGGAATTTATCAAAATCCTTTCATAAGGGATGTAGGCATCCCATATAACATAGGTATTATAGTAGCTTTATGCATGCCCGGTCTCAGCCCGATCGGTGTAAAACTGACAATGTTTAATAACTACTGAACCGATTTCTGTGAAATTTGGTAACAACACAACATATCAAACAACATATCAAAAATTCGTAAATATCCTATTATGTTATGGTGTGTGATATAAAAATATTATAACTCGTACATCGTCGAAAAAATGAAAATAAAACATTGCACATAACAGTTTATACATACGAATGAGTTTCTCAACGCTGCAGAAATATCTAGAATTTCCCCACAATAGTCCTATACAGTGGAGCATCGGTCGGATCATGTGCTTTGCATCACTAAATTCTGTTGTTTCGAACGTTTCAAAGTGTGTCTGCAGAGGTCTCTGATACACGAATATATCACGACACTCCACGATGGCTGAAAAGTACAACAAATTATTGACTCTATACTATACTATATATTCTTTATTGTACAACAACATAAAAAAATAAAAACAAACAAACATGAGTACAAAAGGCGGTCTTATCGCTAAAAAGCAATCTATTCCAGACAACCTTTGGATGAAATCAAACTGTAGAAGAGGTTGGAACGGGGCAGTTAATGGCATACATTGAGATAAATACATATACATACATAATATGAGAACATAAAATATAATAGGTAAATAAATAAAAGTGATAGTTATGACTCTATTCAGTTTGTCGTACGTTCTGTTTTCTTTTTTATATCTGTTCACCCCCAACACTTTTTTTGTCAGGGGAAAATCATCAATTGACTTCTCCGGCCAAGGTGTGACGAGAGAAAGAAACTCCCCGTTCCTTCGCCTGCTCTAGGCCGAGGCCGCGGTGCCTCATAACGCTTACCCCGCAACCCCGTCTAAACATCAGCCCTATAGGGCCCAGTCTGTGGTGTTCTATTCGCTCCATAGCTCTTTTTGGCGCGCGTGGAACGCGCCATACGCTCGGTTTAGTTTGATGTAGCGAAAATACCTATCCTATATGTATATATAAGAGTAAAGACAGGTATGACTCACCAGCTACAACATTCGTTAGCATAGTCTTAAAGCAGCTAAGGTACACGCTCTTCGTGTCTTCCAGATAATGTGCCATCCTCTTAACCCGAGGGTCTCGCAATTGCGAGTATATACCTTCAAGATTCTTGAGTCGCTGTTGGTAGAACATTAAATCCTCACTCGGCAATGGAAATTTCTTTCTCTTGAACGCTGTCATCAAATACGTACAATTTATAGAATAAGAGTATCTTTGATTAAAAAGTAGTATGAAGTAAAACTGTATTACAACTATTTCGCACATTGCCATTAGGAGTCGGAGAGCCATGCTTCGGAACGAAGGGGCCGGCTCGACCGGAGTGATAACGCGGCCTCACAGAAAGCCGGCGTGAAGCAACACTTACATTGAGTTTCGCCCTGTGAGTAGAATTACCGAAGGCTCAATACTTCCTCCCCCCATCTTCAATCCTCAAATCCCCTATTTTTAAATCTCTAATAACCCACAATAGGCCGGCAACGCATTGTAGTTACGCCTTTTTATATTACGACTGTCCATGGGCGGCGCTAATTGCTTACCATCAGGGAATTCGTCTGCTCGTTTGCCGACCTACTAACATATAAAAACTCCAAAATTAGGTGATAATACAACCTTATTCGAAATAAGAATCTAACATCAAAAACGCGATAAATCAAAAGATTAATATCTCTTTCTCTCCCAACAGTCAGTACCTACAATATTAAGTACATGCTTACCAATATAAGAATCCTGTGCTAACAAATCATGGACCTGTTGCGCCCATTTTATTATTGCTCCCTCTATGTTGGTTTTCAGGTACAAGTCTACATTTTCTCCATCACTGCAACATGCGATAAATTTAGGGTGAGATAGCGGCCAAACTCCAGCCTATTACTAATTTTAAAAAAGCAAACGTGTCACTTGTGTCGTGGTGGCCAGGTTAAGGTGCCCGCTTCTCATGCATGAGGGCGTGGGTTCGAAACCTGGCAAGTACCAATGTGACTTTTTCCGAGTTATATGTACTTTCTATGATTATTTGGACACCTCTGACATACGGTGAAGGTAAACATCGTGAGGAAACCTGGACTTATAATCTCTAATTATAAGTTTGAAATTGCCAACTCACATTGAGCAAGCGTGGTGATTAATGCTCAAACCTCCGTGTGAGAAGAGGCCTTTGCTCAGCAGTGGGCACTTATGGGCTGATGATGTGATGTGAAACGTGTCACTTCAGTTGACTTCACTGACGATAGTGAAACGCGAATTTTTATTAGCATTTTACCTTTCTTTTAACCTAGATTCTGCATGATAAATATTTTCTACGCCTGCCGGCATCGGTAGTAACACTTGACTAGACATTTCTCCTTTTAACTGCAATAAGAGATATTTTTATATGCGCATCTATTGTAGAGAATAAAATTTACGACATTTAAATATTTACTTGCAACCAACCTGGTACATCAAATTCCTCAGTTCGTTGACATGTCTCTTCATATCATTCTGTACTATTTTGGGCCACCCTTTTTGATTTTCTGGATTACACAATAGTGGCCCGATCACTTCATCAGCCAACACAGTTAAGTCGTGCAAAACATTACCTGATATTTCCCCAATAGTAAGGATCTGTTAAAGTATACGAATAAGGTTCAATATCGAGCTTATAAGTTATATTATACTTCAAACTTTCACATTGCATATGACTACTTTACTGCCCGACGGGATTTAACGAGCACGTGCCTTTTAAAAAAAATCAAATAGGTATAAAAAAGATGCGTGCGCGTTATATCCCGTCAAAGAGTAAAGAAGCGTATGAGCTGTTACGTCCGTCTACGATCTCGATATCTGTACTACGCCGTAACTCATATACTAAGACATAAATTATATGCTACGACTTTAATCATAGGCTACCGCGTATCTCATATTATACCACCACGTAACTCTTCGCGCGCGTCTACAGTTTGCGCGCAGACGCGCATCGCCGGGGCGAGGATCCTCTGCCGCGCCAAATTAGTGCGTGGCGGAATGAACTCCGGCGAGATGTCATGTCACGAGAGCCGGGCACGCTATTATAGCAGCGGTAAGACCCCTCTTTGAGGAGTGGCTTGAGAGACGCCACGGCGTCTTCACCTTCTGCCTGACGCATGTCCTTACCGGATACGGCAGCTTCGGTAGGTTCCTGTTTCGGATCCAGCGGGAGCTTATGGGCGGTGAGCTGCCCTTACTCGCCGACCGCAGACCCATATCCCAGTGTCGCCTGTTGCGGCGGCTGGGGCGTGAGGAGGAGGTTTGCTCCCTCACGCGGGCCGCCTCTCTCTTTGCGAGCATAACTGCTTCACAGAAGGAGGAGACGGCGTCCCAGTTCCTCTCACTCCGCACCATGGCTTGTGCCAGTGTGGGAGAGCCATGCTTCGACACGAAAGAGTCGGCTCGACCGGAGTGATACCACGGCCTCACATAAAAACCGGCGTGGAACAACTACAGCGTTGTGTTTCGCCGTGTGAGTGAGGTTACCGGAGGCCCAATACTTCCCCTTCCCCAATCCCTCCTCATTTCCTAAATCTCCAAATCCCTAATCTCTAAAAGGTCGGCAATGCACTCGTAACTCCTCCGTTGCGGGTGTCCATGGGCGGCGCTGATTGCTTACTTACTACTTACTACTTATTTAATTGTTTTTTTTAGTAATATTTAAAAAGTGAATTGTAGAGTTGTTAAAATAAATATATGTGAATAATAACTCATATTCTATAACGTAACTGACATATCTCATATGCTACGGCGTAACTCATGTCATGTCACTCATGTCATGTCACTCATAGCACATGAGTTACGACGTGCTATGGCGAAAATTACGATATAATTGCATGCTGCAGCGTAACTCATATGCTACAGCGTAACTCATGTGCAAGAGCATTACTCACGTGCTACAGCGTAACTATGCTACAGCTTAACTATGCTACACCGTAACTCATCTGCTACAGCGTAACTCACGTGGTACAGCGAAACTCATGTGCTACAGCGAAACTCATGTGCTACGGCCCAACTCGTATTTTTTATGGTGTAACAATGACAAAAATGTCACGTTAATGACCGTTTGCTGCGCTACTCCTATTATGAATACATGCTATGGCATTACTTATCATCTCCTAAAGTGTGACTATATAGTTTGCTACTGCACCTGCACAAACTAACTCTAAAACTGACTGAACTGAGTTACCGAACGAAAATTCGCCTGCGTTATTTTCTCGTCGACGTTTCTCAGGAAATAAACCATCTTACTCCTGCTAAGAGGTGGAAACGTCAAAGTACATGTTAGCATTCCCGCCGTGTTAATGCGAAACACTAATACTTCATACTTTGGAGTATCAAAAAATCTATGAAGTATATGCTGAAACAAAAAGTATGTTTGTGAATATTGTAAAATCGTTCCGGCTGGTTTAAGTAAGTATTTATAGATTCTCAATAATTGAAACTAACCTTGTCATCGCCAGTAATGAACTTATTCCATTTCTCAATCTTTTGTTTCAAAGTTTTCAACAAGTATTCGCATAAGAACTCTAATCGAGTATCAGCTTCCTCTTTCTGCCAAAAGAAAGTGATATTATAGAATAAAAAAAAACAACTGCTAATTGTGTTTACTTCAGACACTTTATTATTTTTAGTGAGCAGTTAGGACTGTCGAGTTTCTGATTGCGAGTTTCTCATTAGTCTAATTCCGCGTACTTGCACAGGCACGACGGTTCAATTAACGGAAGACGAAGCGACGTCGTCTATTCTTATAAGATTTGCGAAGCTTTGTTGTAGTTTGCAAACTAGCAATATTTTTAAAAAATAGGATATAGGTACCTACTACTAGTAAGTACTACTATCAAACAAATGTATTGCGAGTCCAGCGCAAAAACATAGCACGGTCCAGCTCGGAGCAGGTTTTTAAACCGTGTTTTTTTTTATTTTTACTCGGTCGGCCACGAATCAATTTTTTTTTCGATTTTCCCCCCACAAATAAACAACTCATGAAATACAGGATTCCGATAAAAACAGGTAGGTAATATAAAATACTTACGTCACCCATTTTGGGGGCTTTTTAGAGTTTCACTCACAGAACCTATCCTAATACGAATTAGATCATTTTTATAAAATAAAAATAATAAACTCAATAATTATTAGAATATTTACGCTATTTGATGAAATTGTTTCCTATAAACAAAATTGTCGTCAAGGTAACCCCACTCAAATTTGAACTTCGAGCCAAACATTATTCTCTGATTAGTTCATTAGTAAATAATCTGTAACAACTTATCAAGAAATTGAAGATACACACACAACTGTATTTTGTTATAGAAATTTATTTCATTAAATTCTTTGCATTTAGTGTTTTTCTTTTTTGAATCAGATACTTAACTATCGCATGCTTCTTAATTGAATTTGTGAACTAAGCTTAGTGCTTATATTCTCTTTGTTGTAAACGAAAGCGTAACGAAACGTCAAACCAACAAACTCCCTGTCTGTCAAAGTCTAAATTCTAACGTCAAAATTACGCGCCAAAATCCGGCTTGGAAGTTGAGAGTGCTCACTTATTGTGATCAAATACTTGCGTGCCAAACTTAACAACTGTAAAATACTGATAATTAGTGATAATGGAAGGATTTGATGATCCCGGTGTCTTTTTCTCCGATAATTTCGGTGTAGAGGAGAATGAATCTCAAGATCAACTTAACCTACAAGCAGTAAAAAAGAAGTTCAAAGAGTTCATACGACAATTCCACACTGGAAACTTTAATTACAAATACAGGTAAATGTCTTGTTTCCTAATCTTTTTCGTACTGCCATTTCTGTACCTATTGTTATTGAAATGCATGTATTTTCTTAACACTAATTTGATAAACTTGTTAACAGAGACGCCCTAAAACGCAACTACAACCTAAGTAATTACTGGGTGGAGATCAATATCGAAGATTTATCCAGTTTTGATGAGGTTTTAGCTGAGAAATTGTACAAAAAACCTACAGAACATCTACCCATATTGGAGGAAGCAGCAAAAGAGGTACAACTTAAACACAAACTTAATGAACCTACTCGATAATACATTAAACCTCGCCTGTAATCTCTTTTTTTTTATTTCAAAGCAGTTTTAAAATATCAGTTTAGATTATTTTCAATCGACTAATAATTACTTTATTTTGTTTATGTTTATCTTAATAATCCGTTAATAATTACTCACAGTATTGCACATTTGAATTATTTTTCCTTTCATAAGTCTACAGGAAGAAATTCAAATAGAAATTTTGTATTACCTACATAACACAACTATATAATTTATTAATTTATTATCCTCTGCATTTAACATGATGTGTGTAAGTATACTAATAAACAAGAGTCTTTTGCATTGTTGTGTTGCCTGTTTTTATCTATAAAATAAAAATATAAACCAATACATTATAAGATTACTGCAATTTGGTACCTTCAACTCAAAGTCAATCGGCCCCTAAGGCAACTCACTGACCAAGTCTTGCATAGTCCTAGTACTTGATGTCATAGTTTTACACAATTTATTCTCATTACAGTTGGCTGATGAACTAACAGCACCAAGACCTGAAGGGGAAGAGAAAGTTGAAGACATTCAAGTCCTGTTGTCTTCAGATGCTCATGCTGCTAATCTCAGAGAGTTAAAAGTATGTTCTTTATGTCATAATCCATGAAAAGTTATAATTACGAGAACATAATATAAAAATAAGTAATTTATATTACCTTAGTCATGTAGGATAACTTTGATTCAAACTTCCAAACCAATGAAAAATTTAATATACACTTTGTTCTGGGTTATTATTGGTTAAGGGGTTGTATCAAAGCTACCCCACAAGGTCTAAGCAACCTGAATTTACCTGGTATTGGATTTTTAATGAATACATAAATAAATAATGTAATCCTATTTTGTATTATTTTTCAGTCTGAAACAGTATCCCGTCTTGTCAAAATTCCTGGTATTGTAATATCTGCCTCTGGCATCAAGGCGAAGGCAACAAAGACTTCTATTCAGTGCAGATCATGCCGCAATATTATTCCAAACTTACCAGTGAAACCTGGATTAGAAGGATATGTTATGCCCAGAAAATGCAATACGTAAGTTTTACCAAAGTACACAGAAGCCTACTTCCTGATTTCTTATAAAACCTGTGACTGGGAGAGAAAATATGGCGTTAAGTCCGCCTTATGCATGTGTACTTGTGTGCATTAAAGTATAAAAAATAAGTTTACTTGGTATACATTTTCTCCATCAGATTTTGTTGTTTCTTTTGGTTTAAAATATATTGTTTCACAGGGAACAAGCAGGTCGACCCAAGTGCCCATTAGATCCTTACTTCATCATACCAGACAAGTGCAAGTGCATTGATTACCAGGTAAGAATGACATTTATTAATTTGGTTTGTTTTCCTGTCTGTCGTCTTTCAATTCCCTGCCAAAATTTAAAACCAATTCTAGTTACTCTTTCTTTTAATGGCTTGGTAGGTTGTAGTAACCCAAAAGACTTTTAAAGAGTTATACATACTTCCTAAGTTCATTTAGGCACCATTGATATATTATGTTAAAGAAAAACATTACAAGAAAACCGGGCAAAATATTATACAAGTTTCAAATTATATGTTTCAAATCGGCAATTCACCTTGAGCAAGTATGGTGAATAATGCCTAATCTACTCTTGCACAGCAGTGGGCAATTATAGACTATAAAAATCGGAATTTACTGTACTAAAAACACCAACAATAGCCTTTTTGATATTTATGAGTATACTTAGTCGGGTCATAAGTTCTGTCAAAACCTTATATTTTTAATTTTCGATTACTGGCCAGAAATTCTTCGACTTATTTTAAAAATAGAACTTTCGCGCTTGTAGAAAATAAAAAAGAAATTATTTTTTATTCATTTTTAAATATGGAGTGGTCGAATAAAGAAGACAGAATCGCGGTTATCGCGTTGCACCGCTGTGGTTACGCGCCAAAAGACATTTTCAATATTCTTCAAAATTTGAAAATAACGTTACGGTTTGTTTATCGTACTATCAAACGATACACCGAAGAGTCAAGCTTCGAAGATCGTAAGAGAAGCGGCCGACCTCGCACAGTTCGGACACATAAGGTCATCAAAGCAGTGAAGGCGCGAATCGAACGAAATCCCGTACGTAAACAAAAAATCCTAGCTCTGCAGATGGGGCTAAGCAGAACCACTGTTAAAAGAGTACTAAATGAAGACCTGGGACTACGAGCTTATCGTAAAAAGACAGGACATTTTTTGAACGAGCGTTTAAAAAAAATTAGGCTAGACAGATCCCGCGCTTTGCTACGACGGTACGCGGGAAAAAAATACCGCGAAATTCTTTTTTCGGATGAAAAAATTTTTACTATTGAAGAAAGTTTTAACAAACAAAATGATAAGGTGTATGCCCACAGCAGTGAAGAAGCAAGCGCGCGTATTGCGAGGGTCCAGCGTGGGCATTACCCTTCCTCATTCATGGTTTGGCTTGGAGTCTCATATTCAGGCGTAACTGAGGTGTTTTTCTGTGAAAAAGGTGTGAGAACTAGTGCCGAAGTTTATCAAAATACTGTCCTAACAAACATAGTGGAACCTCTTTCTCAGACAATGTTCAGGAACAGGCATTGGATATTCCAACAGGACTCTGCACCGGCTCATAAGGCACGAAGTACGCAAGACTGGTTGATCGCTCGTGGAATTGACTTCATCCGGCATGAAGACTGGCCCTCTTCTAGTCCAGATTTAAACCCACTGGACTACAAGATATGGCAATATTTGGAGGAAAAAGTCTGTGCTAAACCTCACCCGAATTTGGAGTCTCTCCGAGCATCTCTGGTTAAAGCAGCGGCAGACATAGATATGAATGTGGTGCGTGCAGCGATCGATGACTGGCCGCGTAGATTAAGGGCATGTGTTCAAAATGGGGGAGGGCATTTCGAATAATGTAAATAAAATTATATTGTACATTTAATGACCTTTCATTTCATATATAATTTTTAAATAATTGTCAAAAGGCGTATAAGTTATTACATCAAAAGTTTGTGACAGAACTTATGACCCGACTAAGTATAATTATGTAAATCTATTTTCAAATGTCTTTCTAGGTACTAAAACTGCAAGAAGCTCCAGAAAGTATCCCACAAGGAGAGATGCCGCGACATCTGACAGTATACTGTGAACGTGTTCTGTGCGAACGTGTCGCTCCTGGCGCCAGAGTTACAGTTCTCGGCATATATTCCATAAAAAAAATTGCTAAAATTGGGGTAAGTAAGCATTTTATGGATGTTGGTGTGTTTATACATTATTGAGACGCACGTTACAACTATCAATCTAAACTCTAATTGCTGTTTCTCTAGTTACATATTCTTCTTGCTGTTCTCCTAACAAAAGTTTATTTGCAGAGGGAAGGTCGGGAGAAAGGCTCAGTCGGTGTCCGTTCCTCCTACCTCCGTGCGGTTGGTCTGACTGCCGAGGAAGGAGTCACTGGAGGTCTAAGACCATTCACTGCTGAAGAAGAGGAGCAGTTCCGAAGACTGGCAGCATCACCTGATATCTATGATCGTATTGCGATGTCCATAGCCCCCAGTGTCTTTGGCGCTATCGACATGAAAAAAGCTATTGCCTGCCTTTTATTTGGTGGTATGTATAGTTTTCGTATTCGTTCGTATTTGCATGTATTTCCGATAGACTTTTTTATGAGTAAAATATTTATTTTCAATAGGTTCACGCAAAAGATTACCCGATGGTCTAACTCGCCGAGGAGACATTAACATATTGCTTCTGGGTGACCCTGGTACAGCTAAGTCACAACTACTAAAATTTGTGGAGAAAGTCGCTCCTATTGGTGTGTACACCTCCGGCAAAGGTTCCAGTGCAGCAGGTCTTACTGCATCTGTAATAAGAGACCCAGGCAGCGTGAGTACCTAACATAACATCATCATCCTTTCACATATGAATGTAGCATTACCCTATTATTTATTATAAACGTTACTATTCAGAAACTACTTAAGTGTTTCTAATAACCAGGTACTAGACCACACGCTTCATGTCCATCAAAGCGATTAAGTAATATAAAGTAGCTCTATTTCAAATTAAATATTTTCATTGACAGCGTAACTTTGTTATGGAAGGCGGTGCGATGGTACTCGCAGACGGAGGTGTTGTATGCATTGATGAATTCGACAAAATGCGTGAAGATGACCGAGTGGCTATCCACGAAGCCATGGAGCAACAAACCATATCCATTGCTAAGGTAAAATTCGTTAAAGATGCATATTATTGTAGTAAGTTATAAGAACTTTGTTGTAAGTTGGACATAGTGCTTTAATATTAATTCTATTCACTATTACAGGCTGGTATTACCACCACATTAAACTCCCGCTGTTCAGTACTAGCAGCCGCTAACTCTGTGTTTGGTCGATGGGATGACACCAAAGCTGATGACAACATTGATTTCATGCCAACTATTCTATCAAGATTCGACATGATATTTATTGTCAAAGATGAGCATGACCAAAACAGGGACATTGTAAGTTTTTACATATAATTTCACGTACTTTTACATAAAGAGACCAAGTGTTCCGTTCATTCTTCAAAAATCAAGCATTCTTCATTTTTATAGTCCAAACATAATAATATATCCTATCTACATATCCTATTCTTTCAGACTTTAGCTAAGCACATCATATCAGTTCACATGGGTGGTGACAGCGTAGAGCGTGAGACCGCGGCTGGTGAACTACCACTCGCGCTGTTGCGGCGGTACTCTGCCTACTGCCGAGCACGCTGTGGCCCGCGTCTCTCTGCCAGTGCCGCAGAAAGATTACGCGCCCGATATGTCCTCATGAGGACCGGAGCCTCACTGCACGAGAGACAAGTGGACAAACGCCTCTCCATACCTATTACAGTCAGGTAAATTCTTTCGTACCTACAATAATTTCGAAGTATAAACCTTCACTGCACATGCATAACTTCTCTTATATAATATTAATAATTTTGCTATGATTAACATTTGTTTTATATTTTTAGACAACTGGAAGCTGTTGTCCGTATATCTGAATCTCTTGCCAAGATGCAACTGCAGCCTTTCGCTACAGAAGTTCATGTCACAGAAGCACTACGATTGTTCCAAGTGTCTACATTGGATGCAGCTATGACTGGCAGTTTAGCTGGTGAGTTTTTCTACAAGATACAATTTTACACCTTTTATAAAATTAGCAGCAAAGTTTTCCACAAAGAAACATTATTGTGTACAAATAATATACATGTGTATAAATGACTAATCTTTCATTACTAGGTGCTGAAGGTTTCACCACAGAAGAAGACCATGAAATGTTATCGCGTATTGAAAAGCAACTGAAGCGCAGGTTCGCAGTAGGTTCTCAAGTCTCTGAACAAACCATCATTCAAGATTTCCTCAAACAAAAGTATCCCGAAAGAGCGATCCTCAAAGTTATACACACTATGATAAGACGTGGAGAGTTACAACATAGACTGCAAAGAAAGATGCTGTATAGGCTCTCGTGATTTTTTTCTCTTTTTGTTAAGTACTACTATTCGTATTTTTTTACTGCAAGGAAATAAAAGTTAATCATGTAATTTTAGATTTTTTTATTCACGATCATAAATAGATCACAATTTTTAATAATACCTTTGCTTGAAGCAAATAACATAAAATCATATTTTAATCAGTTCAAAACTGATCATTTACATATTGTCTATTAAAGCTAAAAGTGGATATCAGCACATTGCGTTAGTGTCCAAACTTTTAATTTACTGACACGCGAGCTTGTGTGTGCGAACTTTGAAAGCAATAACTGACTTGACTAGGAAGTGACATTTAGCGTCGTAAATATTGTATTACAATAGTTTCTGCTTTACGCTCTCGAACGGATATTCAGGATGAAATTCCACTCCTTTCCAAAACAAAAAGTTGAAAATCCTTCCATTTTCTCCCTTGTCTAAGCGAATCAAGGTGTCCATTTCATCCGCAGTCAATTCAAAATCATAAAAATCCATATTTTCCTGAAAAACCAAAATCAAAGTTAATAGGTAGGTAGTTATAAAAGTGATTAGTATAAATAAAATCCAAGCTAATATTAATAATGCGAAAGTAACTCTGTCTATATTTTCTTCACGCCTAAACTATTGAACCGATTTCTGTGAAATTTGGTACAGACATACATTTGAAATTCGAGAAAAGACATATGTTTTTATACCAAAAATCTGCAGAAGGTCACTAACGCGAACAGAGTCGCAGGCAAAAGCTAGTAATTAGTAATTTTACCTTCAATCTTTCCAAATTTGTACTCTTTGGAATGACAACAATGTTTTGTCTAACCAAGAAGTGTAGTAATATTTGTGCAGGTGTCTTCCCATATTTTTTGGCTAATGTGGTCACATCTGGTAGAGACAGCAAATCAGGGAAAGTACTGGGGCTAAAATAAGAAAAGTATTGATTCTTAGTCCTAAGCAATGATGTATAAAACTATAGATACGTTGTCCGCGCTCTAAAATGACAACATGAAATGAAGGCAATTGACAACATCGCGCTTAGTTACGCACCAACCTGCCGCGCGACGCTACGTTTGTTTTTAATTTATATCGTGTGTGTAAACCTGTGCGAAACATAAAGAAAGCATGTCGTCGTGTGTGTTCAGACGATGTACAAATTATACTCCAAAAGTTAAAGACAAAAATGTGTCATTTCATTCGTAAGTTCACCAAACAACCTATTTATATTTTATTTTTTTCGACGCCGGCGCCCGCCATCTTATGGCGGCCGGCGCATGAAGGTATAGTCACGTGCCGTCGGCATAACTGAAGATGTATATTTATCTCCCTCTAGCAAAGGCATTCCACTATACGATGTCATATTTTCTTTCCCTTTCTTTACTCGTAGAAGTAGTATCTAGTATTTTCGCCGTTTTTAAGCGCCGCGATGTTGGTTCATGACGTGTCTATATATAATACGTCATTGGTCCTAAGAGCTTTGGGTCATTAGGTACCTACATGAACAAATGTAAGTAGGTAAGCTAGTCACCTGTATTTATATTTGGTAACAAAATGGTTTTTAGCTCCAGGGCTTCCCAGAGGGGCATATGCAGTTAATATAATGTTATGCTTTTCACAAAATTTCCGTAACTCAATTTGCTGGAAGTAAGCGTGAAGTTCTACTTGTAACACCTGTGGTTTAAATGTTGCATGATTCACAATTTTCTCTATTTGTTCCTCATTAAAATTAGATAAACCAATGTTGCGAATGAGACCTGATTTTTGGCACTCCTCCAATTTCTGAAACAATATTTTAAACAATGAAATAACTCGATCAATATCTAATTACTGCTACTTTCTCTGATACCACAAATAATTTGTCTATATAGTAGAAGTGATAACAGTACTAAAACCTACCTTCCAGGTTGCTACATGGTCCGTATCCATATCCAACTCATAGTTTCCTTCTTCATTAACTTTCGGTGTCAGTGTTTCAGGATCACAATGAAAGCCAAAGGGTACATGTATGAGATACAAGTCCACATAGGTCATTTGTAAGCGTTTTAGTTGAAGATTTAGGAATTTCTCGACATCAGAAGCCCTATTGGCTATATGCGGAAGCTAAAAAAACACGTTTTATGTATTTGTATGATACCACAACACTGTGACAAATGCTACTACTTATAAGACGGTAAGCTTTTTATCTCAAAAATTACCTTAGTTGTAATGAACAACTCTGATCGTGTTCCTCTTCCATCATCAATCCATTTGGTGATGGCACTGCCAATCGCTTCTTCATTATTGTAATTAAATGCCGTGTCAATATGCCTATATCCTAATTCTAGAGCAGCATAAACAGTGGACTTGACAACGGAGGGTTCAGCCTGAAAGAAAAATGTTCATGATTAGTTATCTAATTAGCATTTATTAAACAAATTAATAATTACATTACCTGCCATGTTCCTAAGCCCAGTGTAGGCATTGCATCATTTGTTTGTGATAGCTTAACAAACTTCATTTTTCTAATTGTATTATGATATTGGCAGCTACAGCTGACTGTGGCTCTGAAAATCGAGCGTGTTCTTATCATACAACTGAAACTGAAACAAGACTTTGACAGTCGCAAAACTTGGCCGATTGCCATAAAATAGTAATTGAATGAAACTCAGAGTAACATGCGACGTCTGATATAAAAATACAGCTGGCACAGTTTACCATAAGCTGAAATACAACAGCTTTCCCTTTACACAAATTCAATAGTTCACCTACCTGAATCAAAATATGTCAATGATTTTTGTATAATATATTGATTTTTACAGACGTAGACAGCAAATATTTCAAATTTCCCGGCCAATAATAGTAAACGTAGTGGTTACATACTCTTTGAATAATAGTACTTCCGGTTTTTAGAGAGCTGTGCCATTGTTTATTATTTTTGATTATGGCCATATGAATAACTCTATAAAAATAATTAAATCTGTTCTTTACGCGATAATTCCGTTACATTACGCGCAAACCTTATAATCAATGCTTTCTAATCTACTATTTAAAAATAAGTCGGGTTTTCCTTTCTGAAGCTATAACTCCAGAACGCAAGAACTAATTTACACGGTTTTGCATCCAGTGGGAAGATTTTGGGCTCCGTAAGGTGTATAGCAAAGAAAATTCAGGAAAATTTTCAACATAGAAGCAGGAAATTCTTTTTTTCGAATACAGCGTCAACTTTTTGAAATACATCTGGTGGCGAAACGGTCTTCAACGGGTTTACTAGTATAATATTGATATTTTGTCTGGTCAACACCAAAACATTACGGCATGGAGACCACGTATGAGATAATTGTAAATCACACTACTTCTATTAATTAATCTATTCCGGCTATTCGAGAAAGCTTTCCATTTCAATTTATTTATTTGACTATTTCAAATGAATAAATAGCAATATTTCAATCCAGTTGCCAATGCGTTAAAGAACATCAACTTCATAGATTTTTTTAACTCTTGGCCAAATCTTACTAAAAGTAGTGTAATTGTATCCAGCCCTCATTGAGTATTATTGCCCACGGAATTTCTGTTCTGTGGTATTGCCATTCGCAAATCTCTGTCAACATGTTTGACAACTTTGACAGTTACAGTGACATTGAGGAGTTGTTGTTTGGATTTGTATTGTTCGAATTTAGAACACGCGCTAATCGCGCTATTGAAGATTTATTCGTGACCACGTATTTACTGTATTGATTCCCGCCAAAAACTTATAAGTAAAACAGTCTTAACTCAACCAAATAATATAATTGTTGCAAAAATGGGTGTAAGTAATTATAGCTAAATAGATAGAGTTACCGACACTGGATTTGTAACTGTAATTTGTGTTGCAGCGATATGTGATTATTCGGTTTGTTTTTTCAGAAAAAAACACAAGCCAATGTGAACAAGAATAAAGAAAAACGCCAGGCAAGAAAGCAGGAGCAACGTAGGATCGCAGATGGAATGTCAAGCGTAAATTCAGCCAATAAATTGAAGGATTTGGCTACACTGTGCAAAGAACTCCTTGTTTACCGGAATAATGAATTAGAAGTAGAAATGTACATCCAGCGGGTCACTGAACTGGACAAAAACGTGCTTCAGTGGGCAATTGACCTAACTGAGAGGAATATGAAACATTTGTAAGATATATTTTTGTGTATTGTTTATTAAGTACTTTTTAGCATAACAAGATCTTTGTCGCCCCGAAGGGTACCCATAGAACGTATGTTGTGATGATCTCTTATTAGACACCTATGTTTTTAATTCACTAAACAGTTATTATAAATGTTGATAATTTATGTCCAGAAACTTAATGGTCAGCCTATGCCTGGAGCACAAAAAGTAATAGGGCAGTTTTTAGTCAGTAAGGGTCTGAAGTTCCTTTTTGCCTTACCCATGGTGGAAGAAATCATTTAACAAATATACCCCTTCAAGAGAAAAAAGCCTTTGTTGAACAGTTGATATCTTCCAGATGACAATGATTGTACTGTTTCAATATTTAGTAATAAGTATTTATCTATTTTAAAATTCTTAATAATACCCCATGGTTTATGTAGCGGCACTATCACGTCGCTACATTACTTAGATACGATAGAGATAAGACATACATGTTAATTGTTGCACGTTTGTTAGGATAGCAAAATCTGAAAATCTCACGCATCTTCTTAGTATATAAGCACCAGCAATTAAAGTAATAAACAGACCTTAACCATCTACAGTCTCATTATTTACCTTGCCACGAAGTCTGGCAAATTGGTGACCCGACGAAGAACAATCAACATGACTCATTCACCCTGCAAATCAAGCAGCAACCAACAAGAAGCCTTGGAGATATCAGCCGGAATTTTGGAGGGACCAACCCAGATTATGGTTTAAGCAACTAGAAGCCATAGTAGCACCACAGAAGCAAGGAGACGATTACAAGTACTATACGGTCATTGCAAAACTGCCAAAAGAAGAAATAATACAGGTTAGTGACCTCATTACTTGCCCACCGCCAATAGAAAAGTACAAGGCTATCAAAGAACGCCTAATCAGTTGCTATGAGGAATCAGACCAACGTCAGCTCCAAAAATTATTGTCTGAAATGGATCTCGGCGACCAGAAACCATCACATCTTCTGCGCAAGATGCGGACCCTGAGTAACGGAAATATCAGCGACGAAACCATCAAACTTCTATGGTTGAGGCTTCTGCCACCATCAGTGACTTCGGTTCTAGCAGTCACAGAAGACATAGATGTGAACAAGATGAGCCAGATCGCGGACAAGATATTAATAAATTCAACACGTACAGAGGTGTCAGCTGTAAACGGAAACAAATCTGGCGACGATACAATGTCATGCATACTAGCACAGTTAGCAGAAATGCAATTGGAACTAACTAATGCAATTCAGCAAGGTCAAAAAAAACTATCGACGCAGCACTCAAAGTTATTCCAATCGTCGGCATTTCCTACCACAGTCAAGTTCAAGAGAAAGAAGGCACTTTTGTTTTTACCATGGAAGATTTAAAAAATATGCACAAAAGTGTGTTCAACCTTGTGATTGGAAACAGGATCTCAACTCAAGGAAACAGGGAAACTAATTGAAGCACGGACAACGGCGGAACTCTGTGCTATTCACCCGTCCAACCGCCTCACTATTACCGACCGAAAAAGTGGTATGAGATTTTTGATTGACACGGGAGCAAATATTTCAGTTATTAGCAAGCCACAGAGACATTCACTAATACAAGATGAACAATGTATACTTTATGCCGCCAATGGTACAAAAATTAAGACATATGGTGAAAAAACACTCTCTTTAAACTTCGGGCTACGAAGAAACTTTGTATGGAACTTTGTCATCGCCGATGTAACACAACCGATTATTGGAGCAGATTTTTTAGAGCATTATAAGCTATTAGTCGATATAGCTGGTCGAAAACTCATAGATAGGGTAACTGAGCTGACAACGCCCGCAACCCTGATCAAATCGACGCAGCAAACAATCCGCACTATTAACATTGAGACGAATCCACGCATTACTCAACTATTAAATGAATACGAGGATATTACGAAACCAGCCTCCCTCCACACTACTCCAAAACACAAGATTAAGCATCACATTATCACTAAAGGACCACCGGTATCAGCACGTGCAAGACCGATTAAAACCTGCATTTGTCTTCAATAGTGGAAAGAACGTGCCAAATTCAGAAAATAATCACAACGGGCGGAACACGTACATCACGAAGTCAGGACGGGCGGTTAAGCCGACAGTACGATTCGTCACTTGCTGACACAAGTAATCAGTCCATTTAAATGGATAGTTCATCGACTGCCGCCGCCGTCACAACAAAGGCAGCAGTTTTTATTTCCTTCGAATTAGCAACAATGACATTACATTACGCATAGGATGTAATTTATCAGCAAGGTTAAGTTATTATATAATTAGGTACATACTAATTTTTTTTCAATTTATATGTTAATTATTTTTAAAAGGGGGGAGTATATGTAGCGGCACTATCACGTCGCTACATTACTTAGATACGATAGAGATAAGACATACATGTTAATTGTTGCACGTTTGTTAGGATAGCTAAATCTGAAAATCTCACGCATCTTCTTAGTATATAAGCACCAGCAATTAAAGTAATAAACAGACCTTAACCATCTACAGTCTCATTATTTACCTTGCCACGAAGTCTGGCAAAGTTTACAATACTCACAGTCATTTATTTAGCAATATCAATTTTAATTATCCATTTCCCACTTCAGATATGAGACCTGCGCCTGGGGTTGGAATCGAGACCGGAAAGTGGAGGAGATGACAGATGAAGGTGCATGGTATCTCATTGCAAGAGAAAAGAATGGAACACTCCTTGCATTCTCACATTTCAGATTTGACATGGACTTTGGGGACCCAGTTCTTTATTGGTAAGTTTGTTTTCATTTACACATTTTCTTGCTGTCCTACATAATATATGTTTTACAAAACAAAATTCATCCTATCTTTATGTACAGCATACAGTATCTATACAAAGTTTCAATAAGATTTTATTGAACATGGTTTTGTTCTCTTATCTATTGGTGTTGCAGAACATGAAAGTAGAATTATATGCTAGAAATAAAATTGCTGTTGTCACTAGTAATGCATAGACCAGATATGTGAGTATGATGGATGCTAAAGGGATATGCATATTGTATAAAGTACATAGTACCTAATTGGTGTACCTTCAATGGGCCAAGGATAAGATTGTGTGAATGAACATCATATTATAAATAAAAAGTCATCATAATAATCTGTTCTAAAATATTTAGAAACTATATTTATTTCTTTAGTCTTTGTATTCTAGTCATCTGGTTTCATTATTGTTTAATTGTTTTAATCTGTGTACAAATTTATCGGAGAAATTAAAAAATAAACTACATTAATACTAAGCTCCTCTAGAGGAACTTTTTAAATTAAATGCACAATCTCTATACATATGTATACTGCATAGATAACATTACAATTTAAAAATTATATAACCATAATATTATGCTATTTTAACAATAGAACATGTAAACATTTCAATAAGTGCTATTTAAAATTAGAATAAAATTATTATTTTCTGAGATACACAATAATTCAATCAACAGACTACAGAAATATATTTTTAAATATCTTACATCTTATAAAATAATATGTACAACCTATACATTATATAATACAGTGAGAGTGAATATTCTCTATGGCAATAGCACTCATCAATTGGGTTTCACTTTGTACTTCCACAAAATACATAGGAAGAAACTAATGTTCTTTCGCAACAATCTCTTTTCAAAGACTAGTTTTTCTTTTGGCCACCAGCGAATGCACCTTGTACATAGGTACCTAAATAGCTTATGTAGTATATATACGGTGAGAAGTGCTATGGTAGTACTTAGTGCTATTACATCTAGTAGCATGTACTGTGGGTAAGTGAGGTCGAGTGCAGGCGACCTCATGTGTGAAGCTCCTCTATGTCTCAGTACATATTCTATCCAATAAACGCCCATATCCAAAGGTTTCATCGGCCGATCTAAGAATATGTTCTTCAACTCCGTGGCTCTGTCTTTATATCTGAAAAATAATGATTGAATCGTAAATTATTAACGAGAATAGAAAATAGTGTGATTATTTGCAGCTAGTCTATATAGATGGCGCTAGTGGTTGCTAGTTCAAATAGAATTAGGCGGGTGCTTCAAGGTAGCCCATTTAAACATTTTACGTCCTTTTTTATGAGATAGGTCTGCAAACGAGCAGACTGATTGCCTGATGGTAAGGAGTCGGCACCACCCATAGACACCCACAACACCATAGGAGTTACGAGTACGTTGACAGACTTGAGGATAAGAGTTTTCGCAATTAACAGTTTTATCAATCTTTTAAAAAGGTCAGAAACACACCAGGCTTCAGAGACACTCCGCACAACAGTCTTCGGCTACCAAAAGCGCGGGCCGCGAGATACCCTTGCTCGCAGTCCGTCTCTCACGAACGTGCGCGTTTATACCAAATATATGAGATAGTGGGTTTTTGCAAGATGGTAAACATTGCAATTAACTTTCACACATGGTTGTAAATATGATATAATGAAAGTAGTCTCGGCCATTATCTCCGTATCATATTATGTCACTGAGGTTATCTAGGCAGACTGCATTGTCTCGAAACCTCACGGATCTATCATTCATACCAAACTGTATTCAACACCGTATAAGTTTAATCGATTACATAAGGAAATTTCGGTTAGTAGGTACTTCAGAGGACGATAACAATAACTGGCAAATGTTTGAAACCTAAGCGTAGATTTGAAAAAAATTGCAACTGCATAACCATAGGCAGGGTTCTAACTTTCAGTCGGGGTTGCGGGGCTAGCGCAACTAGGTATCGCGGTCTAGGCCTAAAGCTAGAGAAGTAACGGCGGTGTTCTTAGTCAGTAAGAGTCTAGACACTACGTTTCCCTTTACCCTAGGCAAGAGAAGTCATTTTCACTTTCCCTTCAAATCAAAACAATTGCACCAAATCTTCGATAGCTGAGTAAAACATACCGTGGATCTGTTAACAACTCCCGTAGTTTTCGCCTCCATGTGTCTTTGTCAGTATTTTTAAGATTTACGATTTCTGCAACGCCCCTGTCAGCCATCGCACGTGCATTGAGCGCCTGATCTGCGTACAGCGGCACCATCAACATTGGGACCCCACAGGCCACAGCTTCTTGTGTGCCTAGTAGACCACCATGCGAGATAAACAGCTTCACGTTCGGATGACCTGTTTACATAACATACCATTCGTTACATGCAATCGATAAGATTGTAATCATGTAATCAAAGATTCAGAATTAGCGTCCGATTAATGACCGTATAAGTGGCTAGAAAAGTCATGTGCCATAAAACAAAAGAATATAATAAATTGCAATAACAAATTTCATATAAATTATGTAGTATAAAAACATTTGTCTATACAGAAATGTATTGTAAAGTATACACAATGATGAGTGATTCAAAGTTCGCTTCATTGATCGCTTAATTTCGAACTTATCATGCAGAATAGCGATTAATAGATAACACGACTATCACTAGGAGTAGGTAGCTACAGGGGTCGGGTTTGGGCGATAACGTTATAATTACAACTCACATAAGGTAGCGTGCTGTGGTATCCAGTCCATGGTATATGCGTTGTCAGGCACTGTGAGGTTCTGGGCCAACATACGCCTATCCATCTTTATGAACACCGTCTGAGGCAGCTCCGACAAAACGTCAAATATCCGAGATAATGTATCACTTGGTATCGTTTCTATTCTCGACATTGATCCGAAACTCCAGTAGATCACGCCTTCCGTTGATGCGTCCAGAAGTTTTTGCATGTGCTGCAAAATAATACACATATTGTAATTATTTAGCGATGACTTTATCATCGTCGTAGTTGCAAGCCTAAAATTGTTCGCTGCTCCGCTCCGGAGCAGTTGAAGGAACGGGTTGATTTTTGGACAGTAAGAGTCTGACACTACCTCACGCCATACCAAGCCATATCATTATATCACACCTCAAAAAATTCTTTGACAATCACTTTAAACGTAGTCAACTTGTATTGGACAATTATAATTAAGTATATTCTTGTTTACTTCACGATTTTCCATGAAATTTGGCAACAACAACATTATGAGCACACGGCTAAATTAATCATATTTCATTATTATTGACACTATCTGTTGGCAGGAGGGTCTTAGGTCCTGGGTCGGAGAGATAGGCGGTTCCCTATTGCATCTGGAAATGTAGGTTAAAATAGTATTCTAGTATCGACGGGACTATACACATGAGTATTGAAGTATTAAGAGCATTGTTAAAATAAATAGTAGAATAGTATTTTAGTTAGTAACTTCTAAGACTACCTTTCTTTAAGTGATGTAACGAAAATTTCGCGCACGGAAATTGAAATTAATTACTCGTCAAGATGGCACTACTCAATCGATAGCTTTATCTAAAATTTTACTGTTTATGTGTTTGTCCTGTCCTTAATTGCTTCTGACATCATTTTATTTTTTTCTCTGATGATTTTAATTGCATCAATAACGAGTATTTATGATTGTATTTTATTATTTATGAATTATGCTTTTAATTGGTGTTTATGGGTAAGTCACTACGATGTAAGGTGGTACTGTTCAATGAGATAACGGTTTACGTAACCAAATATATGAGTCGGAGATTTAAAGTTACATTTTCTATGTAAGGTACAAATGTACACAAAAAAATTATTATAAAGAGAAATTCGGTTTTTAGACCGATTTAAAAATATAAGTACCGTTATTATAAAGCCACAGTCACTGTTTTTCATTTTTACTCAGTTAAATAGGCAAAAACAAAGAAAAAGCTAGTCACCGGGCCACTAGTCTATACTTCTATATGTACTTACTTAGATTATAGAGGTAAAATTTGTAAGTTTGTGTGTAGGGGGTAATCTTTGGAACCGCTGGTTGGATTGCCAAAATTCTTTCACTGATAGATAGCTACAACGTCCCTGAGTGCTATAGGCTATAAAACATCACGCTATGATCAAATGGAGCTGAGCAGCGGGTGAAACCGCGCGAAAGTAGCTAGTCAATTATATTACAACATTTGACACGTCAAATCGGGTTTACTTAACTTCTACTCAAAAAGGTTATTAGCGCTACCAATGTGCCAAAATATCGTCTCATCAATTAATTGTATACAGAATATCTGTGTAAGAACATTGCAACTGTGAAAAAAGCAGACAAAAGGTACATTTACTTAAAAACAGATGAAAACTATTCCAAAAGAAGGACTTATGTTATTAGAAATTACCAGACTTTGGAGGGCTGCGGTTGCGATAACTGTTGTCTATGAACCTTACAATCATTGAAACCAACAATAACGATTGAGATAATTTCTGCGGACACGCAGTCTGTGTGACCCAGTGACTTGGGAATGATATGTGCGCCTACCGCATGCCGCTGGCCGATATGACCTATGATTAAAGTGCATTAGAGGCGATATAATGTGCTAATCAATTACCAATATCAATACAAACTGACTTATACTCTCATTACTATCGCCAATTAAGGTACTTACGCGTGAAAGAACCGGGGAATCATTCAAGTGTAAACCTCCAACCTCTACTAACGTAGGTACTAGGGGCCGTACTTCATTGATGCTGAAATGGCTGTTCGACAAAACTAAACTATAGTTTTGTGCCAATGTTTCCAATTTCGGTCCTGGGCCAAAAAGTCTGTCCGATATAGCCTGGAAAACCGAACACATTAGTCTAAATTATAAACTTTTTTTGGTTCGTTTCCTAATAAAGAAAATGAAACTAACCTGTGACGGAATTTGCGATTTGTATCTATACAAAATTTTTGCTATTATCACCGCCATTGTGTTAGCAAATCTTTCCCATAGCGACATACGTTGACCATATCCGACCATATAAGATGGTACATAGGCAGTCGCTTCGGGGTTTCCAAGCTGCTCATTCAACCATGGTAGTGGAACACTTGAGAGGAACCCGACCACAGGAGCTCCATATTTCTTGCCGAGAGGTAGGAAGCAATCGCTTCCAAACACTTCAACTATAACCAGATCGAACGTCTCTGTCGAATTGAATAATGCCCTGACCTCTGGCACTTTGGCAGCAGTCTCACATGCGTCCACGCATTCTTTCATTATCTGTTCCAAGTTTCTCATAAAATCGGGCTTTAATGAGTCGTTTTGCTTTGTAAGATTGTTAGTGATTTCTGGTATTGTCCCCGCGAGGCTTATTTGACGCACATTTGATCGCGGATTTTTCTGAAAAAATACAAAAAATCTATCATACATTTGTTTTCTTGTTCAAAGGAGGTTGTTATACTTATGACCTGTTTGACCTTAGAAAAGTGCATCTTAGATATCGATGCCTTTAGGTATGTCTGTTATATCGTGTACCTATCTATTGCAATCCTGCCATGCGTATAAAGGACAAGATAAGGAATTACTTTGCCCTTAGACAAAACGACGCTATCTTACAGTTACTCCATCTTCGATTGATAGCAATAAATTATCGTAGTCTGTTTACATGGCATCCAACGTCTTTCAGACATACGGATCACCCGGTAGACTATACATTGATATAATCCGAAAGATAATTACGACAGACGGATATGATAGAAAAATTATGTTTTTGTTGTTAACGTATTTTTAGACAACTTCATTCAAGAATATTAATTTATCGATTGTGTTTAAAAGATAACCTGAAATTATCGGTGTCCAAAAAAACTACCAATATAATAATATTATGTATATAAATATAATATTATGCTGCTATAACTACAGGACAAGTTTTTTTTCTTTCAGTCTCTCATTTGTTAAGAAAATTAGTTCAAATTTTGAAAATTGTTCTGCTAAAGCTCGACATTGTTCATTAGGGGACTTATTACGGCATCACTGTATTTCTGCACATTCTGCGGTAGTAGCCTGTGTCGAAATCAATTAAGGATTGTATTGCAACGCAGTTATTGAGTTGGCCAACTGACGCTAATATCTGTAATCTATCCCAAATATTGAACAAAGCTCTAAGATATGTATCTAATTTTGTACTTCTGAAAAATACAAACAAATTAGTTTAGCAATTAGTTTTTTTTAATTATTTGCAGTCCTTTGACTCTAGCCTTTTTAAATTTGATTGTGTTTAATGTTATGTAAACATATTTTTATCTATCTGTCCTTTAACCAACCTGTATTGAATTGGAGTTCGAACACTTGTGACCGCTTAGAGTTCATCACTATTATTTTGAATGCACTCGTATCTGCTTGACCGTGGATTTACTCTTCACGCATTGTCAAATATTATCGGGATCGCGTATCACCGTTTGCACGTTGACCCGTTTGATCATAACTAGTCACTGTCCACCATTAAGTATAAAATATTATCAGTTTATTCACTTTGGTGTTACGGTCGTCACAAATTGATGTCATAAGGTAATCAGTTGGATTGCCGACATATGTATACGTCCCTATAACCTCGTCGTTAAAACCTATGTCTAGCCTACCAGATAGAGAGAGCTAGAGAAGAAACGGGAAAGCGAGTTTGATTTTAAGCTTCGGAGTCTCATTTCCGTGCGTGGCAGAGGGCGGTACGACCGCCCTTCTGGTAGCCTTTATCAGTTTGTTTTTTAGTCTTTCTTAGACTATGTCGCACCCTAGATGGGGCGGGAGAGATTTTCAGGCTTACTGACGACCCCGTTCTTTCTCCTGCGGCTGTCGCGGACAATTGTTAAACTTGCACTCGCAACCCTAGCAGAGCATTGGCTTTCTTGTGCCCTTGGGTAGACGAAGCTTCGAACTATGGAATTCTGACACATTCTGTATGGAGCTAGTGGCCATATTTATTTTAGTTACATCTAGTTACTATCTCTGACTGACTATCGTCTATTAATTGAGTAATGCGTTTATGTTGGCCGGCCAAGGAACATTTAAAAGGCATTTTCTTAAAACAAATGATTTCGCCAACAATGTCTACACGTTGTGGCTGTGACGAAAATAAATGACTTTTTCTTAATATACTTTAAAATTTAACTTGAATAGACACGTTTTTTAAATATAATTGCCATGCAGATGCTAAGTGATTTCGGGTCAGTCTCGGTAACTTTATTTTTCAGTACTAGATAGAAGATATAAATATTGTAACGTGTACCTAGCAGCGTTTGCACATTGAATCACTGCAATTATTTATGAGTTGTTTATCGCCCATTGTAATGAATACTAGGGTAGCTAGTACCTAAAGAGTTCCCAGAAATCTATACTCATCAACTAACGCGGTCGTACTACAGCAATGGCCGAGAACAAGAGAAGGAATTAATGGTAGTTGTTTCGTTGGTGGTTTTTAGTCAGTAAGAGTCTGACACTCTTGCATATTTCATTCGGTGATTTGAATTCCTCAAACAAAAAACAATACTGCATTTTGAATAGCAATATTATCTAACTTATTATTCACGGGAAGTGATACATAAGAATTTAAGATTCCCTTATTCAAGAGCGAACTAAGCGGCTCACTTCTATAAACCAATTACAATTTTTAGGTTCTTCAAGTAGCAAAAATAATACAAATCTCAGTATCACCGGAAAGCTCTTAACGGAACTTCTGTCATAACTAGTACATTATAAACACAAGACCGGCAACCCAGGATGACTGTCATAGGTTTAGTGATGTAAGAATATAGTGACAGTAATATATTTTAAAGTGTTATTAGGTTTTCAATTAATTTATCTCACTGCTCAATGCACTTTCGTTTAGCTCAGAATTTTAAGGAATAAATATAAAAATTATAGCTTACTACGACTATTATTATACTGAAATCGCGTATAATAAAGCTCTTTGAAATACAAATATAAAAAAACTGATTTATGGATAATATAAACTTACCATGGGGAAGTGCGAAACGATGGTAAGGTGATGATCCTTTTTAGCCAGTGCTTCAAGCAGCCGGCCGTACATTGCGTAGTGGCTCTTGGTGTTAGTCGGCAATACGGCGAGTAGACGAGCTGCTTCCACCGACACCGCCCACGCGAGGACCAGCCATAGGAGCCGCGGCCTCATCTCTGTGCTGCCCGTCTCGGTTTGCGAAGCCGTCTAGCCTGAAACCGCCGAACTCCCTACTGCTGATAAACGCATACGTCACCGCCGATAACAGTAGTCTCCGGCTTCTCCTATCCAACACCCGCGCTCCCCGTCTCAGCCCTCCCGCTAAGGAACTTTCTACAACAACTTTTCCAATATTCCTCATTTCTGCCTCGATTTCCGGCGAAATAGTCATCGTCAACTTCGGTCATTAGAATATGTTGCGGATTTATTTTCTTCGGTATTTCTAGTATGGTTATGCTCTATTTTCAGTGCATTTACTATTTAGCAATAGTGCGTGAGTGACGTGTACATCGTTTCAACAGTGAACTTAAATATATTAGGTGCAACTTTTGAAATTACTAAGCGTTTAACCTATTTCCCCAACGTCCGTGACAAACGGTTTGTCTTTTTTTAAGGGAAAGAAGTGCTTATCAGTTTTTAAAAAATAAACCAGTGATTCTAATTCAAAGCTTCAAAGAAATATATGTATTTTTCCGTGCGAAGAAAAAATATATTATTTTTATCCAAAACTACGTAATTAATTACCAGTTAAATAGAAAATTGACACAGGCTGCCATATTTAGATGGAACCGACCACCGCATTCGCGGCCAGCACCTTTACTAAAATCAAATTTCGCCAGGTGCTTCTATCGTACGTATACATTAATGTGTGCAAGTGCAATAGACTCTTCATTGTTAACTAACTTCATTCATAACGAACGGAGCCAATAACCTAATGAGAAACCTAATTTATTGGAACATCACGATCATATGAAGACAGGAACGTAATCCCAGATACAAAAAAATGGATCTATGACACAATCTTCATGATTGCGAGGCAATATAAGGCAATTACTTTTTTTTTCTTCAACTCAATGTTTGTGCTTTTGTGAAATCCCAGTTTTCGTGCTCGGTAGTGTGTAGTGCAGTGTTTTCACGGACAGCATAATGCTGAAGAGCTAACTTGTACCGACCGAGCGTAAATAATAATAGTTAATAAAACGCATGTTACGTTTCATCCTTAAGATGTTTAACCCTGCGTACACCTTTTATATTTAAAGTTAGAAGTAAACATCGGATTGACTCCCCTAATATGCAGACCACGCATATAATAAATCTCCAATCATCGAAAATGTTTGTATTATAAAACATGCGCATCAGCTAAATAGAATCGACTTTCAATAGATTTTTTATTTTGATCGTAACTTAAACTTTTTGTGCTCATGTTTCACCATTATGTGAAAAGGAAAACTGCTCTTAAATCATCATGGAAATATGTATGCGTAGGCTCAAAACCTTTAAAACGATATAACCATAATTTAGTCTCAGTTAGGGACTAAACTATGATTTTCTTTAAACAAATAATTCCGTATACTCCTTAGTTACCGATTTTTGTTTTTGCTCTATGCCTGCTGCTTCGCTCTTTTTGAATTCTCGGTAAGTTCTTATTAATAGGTCCCTATCCTGTAGGAATACCGGGATAACAAACACACTTTATTTATTTCAATTTTGTACTTGTAACTTACTTAGATATAAGTATGGATAAATCTTCCCTCTTTATATTAGGTATTAATATAATTAAATTGTTACTATTCTTGTAAATAAAACTGATACTGTCAATAACATTTGAAAGGCTCTGAAACCGCTTTTAACCAGCTAGTCGAGAAATTAGTATGAAAAAAAAAATTGTGCAACAAAATCAATGAGAGGTGAGATATGTTTCTGAACTGTTCTTAATTAACATTGTTATCTTGCCTATGTAATCTGTGCAATGCGTAAGAACAAAACGTAGCTACAGTGTAGTGCCATCGGGGAGGTCACAAATCGGAGTAATTATTGATGCGATTCTTATTAAGAAATAATTAATGCGATCACTCATTAATTGTGTGATTTATAATAGGTATCGTACGTTACGGACCTATGCAGTCTTAATTAAATGAAATGATTTATCAAATTAGACAATTGAATGTGAAAACACTCGATTCCGAAACAACAGAACATCATCGTGACAAGAACCTAGTAGGAATAATAGGGAAAATGGTGCATAGTGCATACTTCATCATACTTAATTAATATACATAATCACATATTCACTTCCCATCATCAGCCTATATGTGCCCACTGCAGAGCAAAGGCTTCTTCTCAGACGGACAAGGCTTGAGTATTAATTACCACGCTTGTTCAAGGTGGATTGGCTATTTCAAACTTATAATTAGGAAATATTCGTCCAGGTTTCCTCGCGATGTTTTCCATCACCGTATGTTAGTGGTGTCTAAATAATCCCATTGGTACTTGGCACGTTTCGTTCTATCGTGCATTTGAAGCGGGCACTTTAACCTCCGGGTCACCACGGCATTGTAAAACAATCAATATAAACCCTAAGGAAATCTAGTAATGAACTTTGATGCAAACATCATTACTATTCTACTACACGATACTGATAACAATTTGTCGATGCTGCAATAATTGGAGATAATACCGCACCTAAACATTGTTGCCGATCTTCACGCGAACTTTCGTGTAATGACTTCATAAGATCATCGCGCCTACGTGCATTGGTACGGAATGTACTGCGCATTCCCGCCCAGATAAGTTTTTGCGGTTATCGGCGGGTAATTACCTAATTAAATTTATTTGTACCCAAGATTTTGGAATGTGATCGATTTATAGACTAACTACTTCGACGGGATTGGGAATACCTATGTATTATTATGTAGAAAACAAAAATAATGGCTCTATGCGGTACTCGAATCCGCGACACGTTGCAAAGCTGCTAGTCGCCTGGTCACTTTTTTATGGGGAAAATCATCAAATGACTTCTGTTGCCCTATGCGGGACATATCTACTCTTACTGATTAAAAGCCACTCCGTGCCTTCTGCCGGTTTAGGCCGAGTCGCAACCCCTGCTGAACATCAGCCTTTTTGGGCCCCATCTGTGATCGTCTGTTGGCTCGTATACTTTTGCTTATAATATTAATTAATAATTACTATTAATTACGGTTAATAGTCTATATTCAATCCCTTCATGCATCTCAATTATCTGTACAATAGGTAGAATGAGTGACCTTTAAGTCTTAAGTCTCGAGCGACGTGAAGATTAGAAATAATACTTACAACATTGTTTCTATCTCATCTCCACGTGGCTAAAGGCAGACGTTCCATGTAACATAGGTACTAAAAATAATCCCGTCTTTGCCTAATTATCGTAACTTTATTTTTCATTATTTCTGATTAAAACCTCCACCCAAAGAGTGTCCCATTATATGTATTACGTGTACCTCTTTCGTATCAAATTGGTCAGCCTCGAACATAAGCGCAAAGTTGCGAGCTGTTCGGTTTTTTAACGAATACATTTCTGAGCTGCATCCTCCTAATCCTTTCCACGATCGTACCAGCAGACAATCGGCAAAACGTCATCGTTTCATGGTGGATTGCCCAACCTTCCCTCCCATTCGCCTCCAGTTTTATCAGATCAGTAAGTACCGCTAAGAAGTGAAATTCATCGCCGGAGCCTGTTTCCCCAAGGGAACTTCCAAATAAAAAAAAAAAATCGATGAAAATTAAAATATTTTGGTAATCAGGAAAGATGAGCTAAATTAGAGAAAGGCTAGTTCGACTCCTTTCGACTTACGGTCACCAGGACCATTTTAACGACAAACCATAAAAGGATGTCTTTATATCAGTTCATTAGTGTAAATGTGTAGGTATTTAATTGAATACAGTGTAACACAGTCATTTAATTGTTTCAGTTACGAGGTGCAGGTAGAAGCAGATGGTCGACGACGCGGTCTTGGGCAGCGCGTGCTCAGTGTCCTTGAGAAGCTCGCTGACGCCACGCGCATGCGCTGTGTACGCCTTACTGCGCTCACGCACAATCCCTCTGCATCTGCGTTTTTCAGAGCTTGCGGGTAAGGAATCTATTTTTCCTTTTTTGTCAGCACATGATCAGACGGATTACCTGGTGGTAAGCAATCAGCGCCCATGGATACTCGTAATACCGAACGAGTGATTACAAGTGCGTTGCTGGCCTATTGTGGGTTATAAGGGATTAGGCTACAGGTATCAATCCGGTCGATCCGACCCAATCGTGCCGAAACATGACTCTCCCACACCTATTTAAATTGTATCACTTTACCTTAAAAATCAAGCGGCGAACCTCCTTGCCGGATCACCGCCATGGGATCTAGAAGCGAAGGCGCTTGCGCGCGTCTACAGTTTGCGCGCAGACGCGCGTCGCCGGGGCGAAGATCCTCTGCCGTGCCAAATTAGTGCGTGGCGGAATGAGCTCCGGCGAGATCTCATGGCAGAGTGGAAACAACGACTGTCGCAACCGAGGGCCGGGCACGCTACCATAGCAGCGGTAAGACCCCTCTTTGAGGAGTGGCTTGAGAGAGCCACGGCGTCCTCACCTTCCGTCTGACGCAGGTGCTTACCGGGCACGGCAGCTTCGGTAGGTTCCTGTTTCGGATCCAGCGGGAGGAAACGCCCAAGTGTCGTCATTGTGAGGACCACCTAGAGGATACGGTGGAGCATACGGTAGCGGTATGCCCTGCCTGGGCTGAGCACCGCCGTATCCTCAGGGAAGTGATCGGCGGCGGCGACCTCTCGCGCCCGGCCTTAGTCGAGGCCATGGTGCGGTGTGAAAGGAACTGGGACGCCGTCTCCTCCTTTTGTGAAGCAGTCATGCTCGCAAAGAGAGAGGCGGCCCGCGTGAGGGAGCAATCCTCCTCCTCACGCCCCAGCAGCCGCAACTGGCGACACTACGGGCGTCGGGGATCAAGGGACGATCTCCGGCCACCGTAAGCACGGGCCTGCGGTCGGCGAGTAAGGGCAGCTCGCCGCCCGACCAGAACCAGGCCCGAGCGTACGGCGCGTAGCGTTCCGCGCGCGCCTCAAAGAGCCATTAGACCACCACAGACGGGGCCCTAAAGGGCTGATGTTCAGCCGGGGTTGCGGGGTAAACGCAATGAGGCACCGCGACCTCGGCACAGAGCAGGAGAAGGAACAGGGGGGTTTTTAGTCAGTAAGAGTCTGACACTCCCTCCTGCCCGGCCCTGGGCGGGAGAAGTCATTTGATGATTTTCCCCTCACAAAAAAAAAAACCTTAAAAATCAAAACCCATCCTTTTACCTCTTAGATCTAAAGATCACAATTATGAGCTTAATTTAATTTTGTTTCTTATCTATATAAAGAATATTAACTAAGTTTCGGGAGATAGTATACTGCTTAAACAGCTATAGAAGTTCTATACGACCTTACCACTCATCATAAATTTTTGTTGTACCATAAAATAAGCAAATCTGCAGAAACAAAAAACATCCCGTTCCTCCTGCCCTAGGCCGAAGCCACGGTGCCTTATTGCGCTTGGCCGACAACCCCGGCTGACGTATCCTTCCCTGCCGTCACAAAATAGGCAGAATAAATAAGTAATTATGGTCTATTTTAATTTTTCAGGTACAGTCTAGACGAAACAAGTCCAGGCAAGGACGAGGCAGCTCACTACGAGATCCTAAGCAAGTTGACTGAGAACCAGCAAGATGGCGACGCGTCACAGGAGAAATGTCCTCTTAGCGATGGCATGAAAGCCGTGCAAGTAGGCAATCCGCAATGACAATAACTAGTCAATATAATATATTAGCTCCATTTTCCTATAGACTCAATCTTGTAGGTGTTTCTTTAGAAAAATCATTTAATATTTTTTCTAACAACAAACCTAATTTTCCGGATTTGTAACTTTTATAGCATCTTAATTATCCATTATCCCTTGGTGTATTGATTAAGTGAGGATAGTACATTGTCTTATTATAAGACGAATTATAATTTGACTGAGTTTTTAAAGAAACTGTTTTTAACTGAGTTTTTAAAGAAACAATCAAAATAGTAATAATAATTATGACTCTTTAGATAGATAAGTCGTGTTTGTGTTCTAATGTTCCAAGGAGTTGGAATCTATATTTAAGACTTACCTTAATTTAGCACAATAAACTGTAACTGAAAACCAATATTATAAACATTCTTTCCAATGACTTCTACGGTCAAAAGTGCAAACACACTCTACCAATGCAATGAATTAAAGTGTGTAAAACTCCTTTGTAATACAAGTTCAAGAATCTAAAAATCTGTCTATGATTACTTTAGAATCTATGCTAGAAATTGTAAATGAACCTCTGTTCTTAAACTATAAAAAAATTTAGACACTAGCATTGATAAAATGCAGCTGCACTTTCGACCCTCACTGTACATCGTACAATATTGAATACTAAGATATTTTGTTTTTAATAGTGATGATAATAACAATTCTTTATATATTTCAAAATGTAACAAAGTTCTTTAGTATGAGATTTCTACTTGTCATTGTTTATTTGCATTAACTTCTTCCAATTACCATAATTTCGTTCCTAAAACTATTATTGATATTTCTTCTATTTCTAAAATTGTGTATAAAATACTAAGTTAACAATGAAATAAATTCATAAGAGTATCGCTATTTCTAGATACCAAAAAAACTTATTAGTATGGACCATATATTATATATTTGACTGGGTCATCATCCTTAGTAAATTTACGAACAGTAAAGAAGTTATGATACATAAACTATACGACAAAGAAACTGAATTTGAGCTGCTATTGAATGATAATAAAATTAACAGTAGACTGTCATCAAGTTAATTCAAGTGTCCTCCGTGCGCAGAGATAGTTTCCATACAAATAATTAAATTGCTCTGAGTACGTTAGTTAATTCAATAAACTGATTTGAATTTAAATTGATTTTTTTATGAACCAAACCAAATTGGTGTTGTTATGCTGGAAATGCTCGATCTTAATTCCATATTCTTATTACAGGAAAGTACATTTGATAATAATATCCTCTTAAAATATTTGTAAATAACACAACATCGTATTAGGTATCTATTTGTCTGTCTGTATTAGCTAACAAATTTAGTGAATAACAAAAATTAAATACATAAATATCAGAAAAAAAATTATGAAGCCACAATTCTATTTTTTAAACTAAAATTCTATCATAGGTTGTTCTAAATTAAGCAATAAAAGAACGTAATTTTAAAGACATTAAATAATAATGTACTAGGTAAATATAATTGAAAATGATTTACATAAACATATAAAAAGGTTTTTTACCTAAGTAATAATTTTAATACTTAGTTGGCATATTAAAGTAGATGCATTACAGCCCCATACTTTTTGTGTATTTTTTGCGCAAACTGTTTGCGCAGTTTACTGTACTTTGCTTAAAGTTCGCATTCCTAAAGCGCCATGTTCACATTTCTCAGTGAGTATAGTAAGAAGTAGTTAAAAGTAGTAGACTACTCTACTCCTAATCTATTACAATTTAGCTTTAGTTAAATAATGTCAATATTCTGGGCTCAAAATTCGCAACGTAACACTCGCTTTTTTATGAATAAGTTAATTGCAAAGGCTTTCAATTACAATCGTTAGCGAAGGTATACGTTTCAGCTGTGGTTTTTGGTAGTAAAAGACGATAATCTATGAAAGCTTAATAGCTCAGATTTTACCAAAGACTTGAACTAAGTGCTAGGGATATTGCAAGCACTTGTGTTTAAGAGTCACTGTCTTGATCAGATCTGATATCACCTTTACGCTATCTTAAAAATAATCAAAATAATTGTGCATATCTGTAAACTGCTAAGAACCACGTTGGCGTACATTAATTATTATTCTACAATCTTTAAGAGATAATAATTATGAATTATAGTAACAGAAACATGATTGATTCAGGTAGCTTGCAACTGGCTGATATTGAAGTCATTCAGGGAGGCTTATGTTCGGTGGTTGTTTTGTAGCCAATGATTATGATGTTTTCGATGTAATAGCGGTAACACAACTCACAAACAGAAAGCTGAAATTGAAAGGACGAATTCCATTTTGTACTCACTACATGGTAAAATGATCACAATATGGTGTAACTAGTCTTGTCTCGAAAGAAATGATAAGAAAACAAGATGTTTTATACTTTGACATTACCTAAGAATAAGATTAACATAGGAAACTATAGATATAAGAATTGTGTCGTAATTAATTCAAACTAATTTCCGCCCTAATCGGACACGCTGCATACAACGATGATAATAATAATACTTATTGCTATTACAAGTTTATTGTATAAATGCCAAGATTGTTAATTTTATACAAACATTTTTAGCAATACAATATTTTTCGTGAATTTCTGCTGTTTTATTTCACTTTTTAGCACTTGTGTACTTTTTTCTCTCCCACGATACATAATATACTATACTACCTTTTTTGTTTGCATATTAATAGGTACAAATTAAACATTCCAATTCGCCGTGTGACTGTTAGTAAGGTTAACTGGAGGTCCAATCCTATCCCTCCCTAATTCTTAAATATCCGAAACCCTTATCCTTAAACGCCGGCAACGCACTCGTAACTCCCATTTTGTTACTGGTGTCCATAGGCGAAGCCATTCGGCTGCTCGTTGCCGAACGATTGCATAAAAACATACATAAATATGATGATATAGGTACGTCAGTGGAACAAAATTCTCGTTAAATGTACTTACTTATTATAAACATTAATAATTTTAAATACTGTTTTATTTCAGTTTTAATTACACTAATTTACAATAAAAACGCTAAAATTAAATCTTTATAAATTATACACTAATTGCTTATAATCATGTCATGGGTATCACAGTTAATTTGTCAATAAATCATAATTATTTGTATAAAATTCTAATGACAAGACACTTTGCAGCTTATTCAGTCTTCAATAGTTTCAATATCCAATGGCTCATCTTGTTTTTCTTCGTCCGTTGACCAGGACGAGACGCTTAAATTACTTGCGTCTCTTTCACACAGTTTTGTTCTGTCTCTGTCGTGTTGTTCAAGAGTAATGCTGAATGGAATGTTGGATACGTCAGTTGACGTCCATGAACATGGAGTTATAAAGGAGACGTGAGCGGAGGTGGTGGCTGGAAGGGTCACAGCTATCGGAGGTGCGATATTACCACATTTCTCTCTTCGCTCCCTGGCACGTCGATTTTGGAACCATATCTTTATCTGAGAACAATGTTTTCAACTTTTATAACACCTTGATTTCAGAAAGGTTACTGTTATTTTTGCCATTGGCAATTTATTTACCTTACATAAAAAACAAGCACACAAAGCAACAATTTAAATAGCATAAAAAATAAAAGTAAGTTTTCTTTATTTAGTTAATCATATTATTTTCTATACAACTAAATTGAAGTAGGTACGTACATACTACGCTAGATATTTTACATACAATAGCGTGTGACCGCTCTGACATAATGTCGTTCCCAAGTTTATCTGATTAATTAATAATGGCTTTAATTTGGTTATTCACAGTGAGAATTAACTTTTATTCTACAACGAATACATAAGATCTACAGGTCAATGTCCTATTATTATCTACATTTAAAAATATTTAAGTATTTGCCAATCATTTCGGATAGTAACGGATACGTGATTAATAAACCAAATGATACGGATAATATACCAGCACTCAATTTCTAAAATCTAGATTGAGAATATGGAGATTATGGAGTTTCTTGCTCGTTCTTCTCCATCCGAATCTACAATTTGGAATGAGCACCTAGCTTCACTGACGAACTGACTGACAGACTACTTTTCTATTTTGACGTTTCAAAAGTACTTAGGTACCTATTTATAGTTTAGGTAGTTGGAATAAATGATTTTGACTTTGACTTTGAATATAAATAAAACACATAAGTAACAACCACAACTTCCCTATAGACATATCCATTCCCTCACTTTTAAATAGATAGGTACTTCATTAGTCAATTCATCCCCGCAATAACCTTTTAAGTATATGTAAGTAGGTAGTTTCAGTAGGTAGGTTTTTTTTTTTTTTTTTTTTGTGAGGGGAAAATCATCAAATGACTTCTCCCGCCCAGGGCCGGGCAGGAGGGAGTGTCAGACTCTTACTGACTAAAAACCCCCCTGTTCCTTCTCCTGCTCTGTGCCGAGGTCGCGGTACCTTATTGCGCTTACCCCGCAACCCCGGCTGAACATCAGCCCTTTAGGGCCCCGTCTGTGGTGGTCTATTGGCTCTTTGAGGCGCGCGCGGAACGCTACGCGCCGTACGCTCGGGCCTGGTTCTGGTCGGGCGGCGAGCTGCCCTTACTCGCCGACCGCAGGCCCGTACTTACGGTGGCCGGAGATCGTCCCTCGATCCCCGACGCCCGTAGTGTCGCCAGTTGCGGCTGCTGGGGCGTGAGGAGGAGGATTGCTCCCTCACGCGGGCAGCCTCTCTCTTTGCGAGCATGACTGCTTCACAAAAGGAGGAGACGGCGTCCCAGTTCCTCTCACTCCGCACTCAGTAGGTAGGTAGGTATCGATTATGATCAGAAATGAACGTGGAGGTAATTAGGTACCTAGTCATGAATTACCTGCCTAAAAAAAAAAAAAAAAAACAAAAAAAAACCTAATACGGAAAAATCATGTGTAACAAATTGATTGCACTCACTCTATCATCACGTAATTGCAAGGCTGCGGCGAGGGCACGCAAGGCCGGGGGAGCGAGGTACGGCGCACGCGCATATGCGGCCTCCAACGCCGCGGCCTGAGCTGCCGTGAACGGCACCCGAGCGTGCCGGCCCGACCGTCTCGCGCGACCACCGCCACTGCTCACTGCACCTGTTGCAAAAACGTCCGGAGTCAATTGAGGAAGTAAACAAAACTTAAATAAGTAGTAGGTATAACAACTATCGCTGCGCTGTGACGTCACAATGCGCTGGTGTTATTGTCCCAAAAAAATCCTTCTTTATTGGAATACTAGCTATATCCTTCCTCGATAAATGGACTCACAAACACATAAAGAATTGTTTAATTCGAACCAGTTGTTTCGGAGATTAGCGCGTTCAAACAAACTCTACCACTTTATCATATTACATTATAATAAAAGTAAAGATGGTGATAAACTGGCAGAAGGATTACTCGATGGTAAGCAATCGGCGCCACGGGAATCGCAAGTGCATTACAAACCTTTGGGGGTTATGGATTTGAGGATCGGGGATAGAGATGGGATAGGGCCTCAGATAACTTCACTGACACAACGCCAACGTAGTTTAACTTTAGTCGAGCCGACCCATTCGTGCCGAAGTAGGTAGGTATGGCTCTCCCACAAATAATATCTGTTTTTTTTTGTGAGGGGAAATTCATCAAATCTTCTCCCGCCCAGGGCCGGGCGGGAGGGAGTGTCAGACTCTTGCTGACTAAAAAGTCACCTGTTCCTTCTCCTGCTCTGGGTCGAGGTCGCGGTACCTCATTGCGCTTGCCCCGCAACCCTGAACATCGGCTCTATAGGGACCCGTCTGTGGTGGTCTATTGGCTGTTTGAGGCGCGCGCGGACCGTACGCTCGGGTAAATAATATCCCTGTGACTTTTATCTCCATAACCATCATAATTTTGTATCCTCTTCACATCTTTTGCCTCATAACTAGGCCGAGGTTAGTATGTGCCGCTCATTATACTTGGTATACAGACAATGACTCGCAATAAATGTCTGGGTAGATGACTAACAGACATATTAAAAATTAGTAATTTAACATTATGTGAAATGATAACCTCTGGGAACTCCATAAAAGGTATAAGATGGTTTATGAAATAAACTGATGATACAAGAAATTTTCACCTTCTGTATACTAGCTTGTCATTGAAGATACTGATGTAATTTGTTCATTATGCGTTGCAAAATTAGGTAAGTTATCGAATCGGGAATCATAGGGACAGGCGAAAGCGTGTCTGACTAAAAACTGCTTCGGTCCTTTTCTTGCTCCATGCCGAAAATGCGGTTGTGATGACCACCCAGGACATGGTGGAGCATACGGTGGCCCTATAGGGCTGATGTTCAGCCGGGGTTGCGGGCTAAGCGCAATAAGTCACCGCGGCCTCGGCCCAGAGCAGGAGAAGGAACAGGGGAGTTTTTAGTCAGCAAGGGTCTGACACTCTCTCTCGTTTTACCCTGGGCGGGAGAGGTTATTTGATGATTTTCCCTTGACAAAAAAAGGCCGAGGCTGCGGTAGGTACCCCCATTATTACTCATCTCAACCTCAACTGAACCACAACTTAGCCCTGTTGAGCCCCACCTATGGTGGTCTTTTGCATTTTTGAGGCGCGCGCGAGACACGATACCTATGTATATAGGTTCTTTCGTAGATAAACATTTCTCACTTGCAGGTCTCGTAACAGGACTTTACCTTTCAAAAAACCTTGGGCTAAAATGACATTAGGTAATGAAGCTATTGTTGCAAATAGAATTTTGAAACCCTAACTTCCTATTACAGGTGGGTATTGTAAAACAATGTTTTTGATTCAATTGATCTCTATTGAATTGTTATCCTTAATCTGCTATTATAAAAAACAACCATGAATTAATAAACCTACTTAGGTACCCATCTAAGTATATTTATAAAGGTATAAAATCGGATTCATTGTATAATTATTATCATACTAGCGACTCGCTCCAGCTTCGCACATGCTGATATTTATTTAGTGGAGACACCACTATTTATTAATAAATATTATTACATATATGTATATACGATGTCACCAATCACTATCTATTTAAAAAATGCATCAAAATCAGTTGCGTTGACTTACTTACCATACATAGGATGATAGCGGCAGAGAAAGTAACTTTGTTTTATAGGTACCTACTATGTAGTGACGCATATTTCCTGTATACAAATAGAACACTTACGTGGTAACCGAGGTGGTCTGTACCGGGTGCAACACAACCAGTCCGGAACTTCCACATTGTCGGTTCGTTTGCTATCACTACTTAAAATCCGTTCTATACTAAAATCAGAGCCACACTTAGCACTCGACTGTACCGGAGAATCCATGTCCAGTGGTCACCGAAAGCTCAACATTCAGAAAACAACTAAAAGGTAATCCATTATCTGCCACCCTTAAAATATATTTTAGATAATAGGGGGAGGAGAATTTTTAAGCCACGCCTATAGATTTGGGAATGTTTAGGGATCGTTATCGGGAACCGCATCTTTGGTCCCGGGTCCCTGAGGGTTGTACGCACCAATGAGCCGACGAGTGTTGTGACGTCCGTTCATTCATACGTCCCGCAAATTGAATGGTAAAGAGATACTGTTTACACACAAAAGGATGATATTACTTTAAGGGTTTGTGGGAAAATTAATTTGTATTTCTATTATATCGCCTTTGTTGAAGATTAATCGGGATGTAATGTGATATGTTATGTAATAGCTTATTAAAATTCAATAAAAGCTGCGAATAGGGACCTACATCGATTCTTTGATTATTTTTCGTTTTGTGATGAAATTGGAAACACTTGCCATGTGTTGTTAAAATATTAATATTGAATTGATATTTGATACCCCGATTTGTAACATTTTACTTAGGTTGTAAAGATTGATTAATCTTTTTTTTTATAAAGTAGTTACTAGCGATCCGCCCTGGCTTCGCACGTGTACAATACTGATATCTACTATATTTCTCCAATATTTAATAGATGTTATTATACATAAGCATAAGCATTCCTTTACAACCACTTTATATATAAAGAAAATGAGCATCAAAATCCGTTCTCTACTTTAAAAAATTAAGCATACTTAGGATTATAGGGACAGAGAAAGCGACTTAGTTTTATAGTAAGTATGTGGTGAAGTACGTTTTTAATTGTACATCCATAGAACTTCTCTACTGTGACCATTCCATTGAAAGCTAAATATGTGTCCAGAAATCAAAGTACAAAACAATAATTTAGGTACTTGCCCTACATTATTTCCTAACTGTTACTGTTGTTACCATCAATAGAAGTTTAACAACCGACCGTAACGTCTATTGAGAATTGAGAGCAGTAATTATCTGCAAATTGCGATTTACATTGTGATAAAGTGCGTTGACAGTGCGGTACGCAACCATTCAAGTACCACATTATACTATTGTCAAACATTGAATCGTAACAGAATTGTATAATGCAATAAATTATCTACCACTTGTAGACATTGGTGCAGGATTTGTGAAAGATTCACCGCATTGATAACGATGTTGTTAAATGCAGATGCGGATTTATCTTGTTTTGAAATCGTTATTTATTTATTTAATCGTCGTGGTGGCCCGGAGGTTAAGGAGCCCGCTTCTCATGCCTAAGAGTGTGGGTTCGAAACCTGGCAAGTACCAATGTGACTTTTTCTATGTACTTTCTATGATTATTTAGACATCACTGACATACGGTGAAGGTAAACATTGTGAGGAAACCTGGACTTATAATTCTAATTACAAGTTTGAAATCGCCAACCCGCATTGAGTAAGCGTGGGGATCAATGCTCTAACCTTCTCCGTATGAGAAGCGTCATTTGCTCAGCAGTGGGCACTCAGCATAGGCTGATGATGATGATTTATTTATTTATGTTAATACAGAATGGAACTAATTAGAACAAAAAAATTACAACATTCATAGATTACTCTCGCAGTACCTACCTACCTCATGCAGAATATTTCCTTCCATCCGTCAGCAAAGAAATCAAAAGTTATAAGATTCCAGGAGATCGTTAAGCTAGACTAAAGTGCGAGAAATTGGGGACTTAGCACATTATGGGGAAAATAATTCGCGTTAATACCCGCGTAAATATAATGTTGTTAAGATGAAACGCGAAAGTTTAAAAGTTAGTATAATGTAATAGCTGTCTCCGGATTGTTTCTAAAAGTAACTTATAAAATTAAATGGATAAAATTACAAATATAAAGTCAATAACTTCTGTTTTATTCTAAAGTAGCAAAACATATTGCCTAGTTGATGATAAGCAGGGCAACTTTCTTTCCTAAACAAATAATCTTCAAATAAAATTCATTCTTATTACTATTAAACCATCTACCTGGCAGTTATAATAATGAAATGCATACTTAAGTAAAAAGAGCGTGTGAATAAGGTAGTTAAATGAAACATAAAATTAACAATGTTGAAATGCACGCCCTGCTTCACAGAGGAAGCAACAATGAATACAAAGTGAGGCAGCGCTAAGTTTATTGTTTATTGGACGAAAGCCTTACTCTATGGCAAACCGGTAACCGGCGCAAGCGCAGGCCAGAGACTCTATGAGGTAATCAAGGTTGCCTCCGACACAAACCACGGCGCCGGCTCCGCTCACTCGCATTGTGACTTCACTCTCTGCGGTAACAACACAAGATAAACAAACAAACGTTGCAATAATCAAAACCTTGTGCGTAAACTCAGTTACAATTATGTCCATACCTGAGTATTTTCAACTGGAGGGCGGTGACCGCATGCCGCGAATTGGATTCGGCACTTGGCAAGTAAGTTTCAAATGAAATATTAAGTAAATATTCATATTGTTGTTTATTTTTTTCAAAAACAATCTATAGTTAGACAGTCAATACTTATTAATTGAGAAAACTTCTGCCAAAGGATGACAAACCACAAAAATATAAGCAATAAATACATTAAAACAATTTCGATATCGCAATAACATGTCTATAAAATATGTTCATGGTCAATTTGAGATATTCGGCATTTGTTCCTAGACACTGCAGTAAAAAACGCCGCTGTAGCAAAAACACAATGTTATGTAGATACATCAATCGTTGCGATTATTACACGCCTATGCTTCTTCTGTTTCTTTATCGGAATCTTCCGCTTTTTCATTCTTACTAAGCTTATTCTTAGCTTTAAGATATTTTTTATATTTTCTCCTTTTAAGAAAATTTAAGTACTTTTTGAATATATTCCACTTGTTACGACGTAATTGTGTACTTGATGAGTGTATGACGCAAGGCACCTCGGTGTACTCTGGGAAATACATGCTGTATGGTGAATCACATGAGCACTTGTTGCTACAAAACGATATGGACTCGCTCCCGTCGAAGTCTCCACTGGAGTGCGACAGCCCCCGCGATGTGGAGGCACGACAAGGGCTAGTTTTCTTGGTCCACTTTTCTGAAACTTGTTCAGTATTGATACATAATTCTGAAGGTTTTGAAGTCATAACAAAAAGCCAACAAAAGTCTCTGTGGTATCCACTAGCCGTTGATTAGCCATTTGGTGGCACGGTTAGTTTACACATTCTTATTTGTTAACGAACAATTTGGCCAAATCTTGTATCGAAAACCAGTTTTCGGATATAATTTTATGAGGAATTGAAAGTGAATTTTGACAAACATTACATGTCACTGAACCTTGACGGTAATTGATAAGACAAAAGGTGGAAGTGACGCGGGACGGGCAAGGAGACCGATAGTAAAGAATCTATTTATCGTTGTATTTACTACTTTGCAGGCCGCAGACGATGTCTTGGAGAAAGCAGTGGAGGCTGCTCTGGAGGCGGGGTACCGACACTTTGACACAGCACGAGCCTATGAGAATGAGGCAGCTCTCGGGCGTGCCTTGAACCGCTGGATCGGTGGTGATCCTGAGCGGAGAAAGCAGTTGTTCGTTGTAACCAAGTTACCCCCTGGAGGTAAGTCAACAAATAAGTATATACTAGGCTATAGGTAAGGCTAAAATAATTTTAGTGTTGGTTTGTTGGGTACTTGCATTTATCGAGGAGGCAAATATAACGTCATCGATGCTATAAGCCACACATTAAACACAGAAGCGAAAGGCAAGTAGGTAAGGAAAGGGTTGGAGGTGGATTAAATATAACACAAAAGACTTAATGTGCCTTGGCATCCACAAAAACAGATTGTTTAAACAACCCATCCATCACGTCTTGGTTGAAGCCACCTATCAAAATAAATAAAATCAATTAACATTCCTTCTAGAATTGGCGTCTGCAATGGTAGGTACAGCCTTCAAGGTCATTCATTATACATAAATTATAAAAGGTCTGTTTCTTAACCTAGCTGTACCATTTACCTACCTGATGGTAAACAATTGGCTCCGATTATGAACACCCGCAACACCAGAGGAGTTGCTAGTGCGTTGCCGGCCTTTTAGGGATTAGGGGTTTTCAGAATTTAGGGATTAGGGAGGGATGGGGGGCGGGGAAGGATTAGAGCTCCGGTAACCCACTCATATGGCCAATTCAACGCTGTCACACAACCTCCATTCTCACCCCGGTCAAGCCGACCCAAGCATTTTTTTTGCCCAATTCAGTATTTTTAGTCATATTATCACAGTTGTCGTTCTTAAATTATACAGAAAAAATTAAAACAAACTTAATATTAAATTAGTTAATGAGATTTTAATTGGTTTTAAATACTGTAAGTAATTAATTATTCGCATAAATAATTGGTTTTTGATTAAGGAAATAACTCTGTTAGAACGTTGCAAACTAGGCCAGATGTAATGAACAAAACTTTATTAATCTAGCATTAAAATTAGCTAACTAAACGCAAATACGATTGCTATTCATGGTCTCGTGTAGGATTCTCCGCTTGGGCAACTATTACTTTGCTTCACAAATTTTAGAATAGTACCTAGATTGTTTAGTAAAATAAAATAGCCCGTACAACAGAATTCTGATCGGTGTCTGATTCTGAGTCTGATCTTGATACGTGTTTAGATCCAACAGGATGCAGGCAATAGGCAGTACCTTCTATTACAGTCACAATAATACGATTACTAACGAAAGTACAAAACGGCTTTTTTGCTATATTAAGTTGGAGCAGAAGAAATGGATAAATAATCTTACTAATATTATAAATGCGAAAGTTACGAATGCGAAAACAGCTAGACGGATCTAGATAAAATTTGGCACAGGCATAGGATACACCTTGGAATAGAACATAGGCGAAGCCGCGGCGAAAGCTAGTATCCCATAAACCTAAAATCAAGCACTGAGCTGTAATTAATATTTTTACTTTTCCACACAGGGAACAGACCAGAACTAGTACAGGAGTATTTTGACGCCTCACTTCGGGATCTCAACCTTGAATACGTGGACCTGTACCTTATGCACACACCCTTCGCATTCCAGCATGTCCCTGGAGACTTGCATCCTAAGAACCCAGATGGCAGCATGAAGGTCGACCACTCTACCAACCTGCTTGAATTGTGGAAGGTAAAAGAACTATTTACTTGCAACCTCAGACTACCATTTTCTGACTGACACATACTGACTTTTTGTACCTTCCAATGTCAACATCATGGCCTTCACTTGAAAGAAACAGTTGCACAGTTTAGATAAATTTAATGAGTATACCTACATCGAAATTATTACTATATTTATTCGTCTTATTAATTATTAGCGAATTTGCCAAGCAAACGGCTAATATGGGGGTTTCATACACAGACTGTAAAGCCACGTGCCCTAATAAAGAAAGACATGGCGAGAACGTAAACGAAGTTAGAGTCAATTCAATATACCGCAGTGATGAAATATATAAAGAGTGCAGTTATCAACTTCCTTCTATTCATTACTTCAAAAGTACGAACAAGAACCCCTTGTCTAATAGCAAACTCGAAACACAAATAAACAAAGAGGTTGCCGAATGTAAACAAAGTTTCGATTCGCTCAACTGTTGGTCTAAGGTTTATCATTCACCTATCACAGACAGGCAGTGCAAGGTGAAGCAAGTTGAACAAACTACTATCAGCAAGCAACCGTATATTCAGATCGACACTGATCAATTGCAAGGCCACGAAAATGACACGAATATCCAAGCATGTCATATTGTACCAACAGAAAATGTAAGCACGTCTATGACTTCATTTGTAAAGCCGAGACAAACAGTAGCGGCCAGAATAAACAAATGGTATAAAATGACTTTCCCGAAACTCTTGTGTCCATGCTGCACTGGCGGAGATGACACCCTCGCGACTTACCGCGCCCGCAATGCAGCTGGCTCTTATGAGAGCATAGACTTGAAGCACTCCAACAATGCGCTACACTCTTTAGACTTGGACGCATCTCTTATGAGCATCATACACATGCATAGAAACTTTAAACCCAAGAGAACACCTAGAGTATATGCAAAAATATTAAGAACAGTGCTTAGTAATACCTATAAAAACGCCATTTATTTGATAAGCTCGACCAAACAGTAAATATAAATTTTTAATTAAGGATAGGAAAAGGCTTTATTACTTACGTCATAGAAGTAAAAATCATGATGACAGCCGAAAGATTTTATTTTGTCAAAAATGACACTCTAAATCCACAATATCAAGTGCTACATTTTTTTATTTTGAATTGAAAGTATTGCTGAATTGTTTTGAAAAATAATCGTTAACGGTTACAAAAATGCTATTAAACGCTATTAGCAAAATGCCTACATAGCAGAAGGCATACACTTTCGCAATGAACTGATAAGAATAGAAAAAAATATACGTGGTGCTGATGCTTCTAAAAAGAAATCAGCATTCAAGGAAAAATGCGAAGGTAACCTCCGGTCCATATGTTGCTGTGGGTTATGTAGAAATACGAAAAAGAATCGCTCCGGTAATGCAAGGAACCGGTTAAAAAATATAGCATTAATGCTAAGAAAGTGCAAGGTCATGTTCCGAAACCGCTTAATGCGCCACGAGTGCCTAATATACAACATAGACCCAACAAGCCACGCATACCTACTATGCCGCAAAGACCCGACGTGCCACGCGTGCCTAACAGGCCACGGGTTACAAAAGTACCACGAGAAAACAGACCGAATGTTCCACGAGGAAATATAGCCAATGTGCCACAAGGAAACGGGCCGAATGTGCCACGAGGAAACCGGCCGAATGTGCCACGAGGAAACCGGCCGAATGCGCCACGAGTATATGTAAGCAATGTACCACGACGAAATGTACCGAATTTACCAAGAGGAAATATACCGAATGTGCCTCGAGGAAATGTACCGAATGCGCCTCAAGGAAACGAGTCAAATGTATCAAATGTGCCTAAAAACATAAAGCGCAGAATGTTAGAAACTAGGCCTCACAATGGAACCGACGTTATTCAAACGAATGTTTGTTACTACACTAAAACCGCTTTAAACATATCAAAGTATAAAATGATGAACTCTAATGACGTTATTCGAACAGGTAATTTCATAAAAAATCAAGGAAAATGTGAACCATCACTGCAATGTATTTATGTACACGAAGATCATCCACTGCATGTACCGAGTGACCATAACAAACTGTTTACCCCTAACAGCACACGGACATTTGGCCAGTGCTACGCTGCTCCTTTAAAACCAGAACCTGCACAAAATATGAAACAGTCAAGAGGCATATTTGCATCATTATTTGTCTGTTGTTTAGGAGACAAAGGTCAAGGAGCTAAACACATACACCGAGCTAGCACTACGCCTAATGGGCGCAAACAGGAAAATGTACACGTAATAAGCTCTTATAACTGTAACTTGTACGACTTCGGGTGCCAGTATAGTTTGAAAAGTACACACAGTCTCGAAATTATCTCTCACATACTAACCAGATCAAACTCTAACATTTCATCAAGTGAAAGCGAAAACAGTGCCAAGTGGCGCTCCCGTAAAAATAAAAAGCCTCGGAGCCTTTCAGTAATGATGTGTACATTAGCACGAAAATTAAAAGAGAAAAATTCGAAGAAAAAGGATAATGTAGTTATACTGAGGATACCCAAACAATTCAGCAATGCATCAAATGCCGGAAAGGTATCTAAAACACGCACAAGCGTGAAACTGGAAAAACCTTTAATAATTAGAGATGATTCTTCGCATGAACAAAACAACTCAAAACATGTCAATTCACGAAATAAAATATGGGGGCCAGGAGAAGTTCGTCTAAAATAGCCATAAACAATTAAGTTTGTTAATTAAATATAATGAAGTCATAGCGGTGAGCAGGAGTTTGAACGTTTTCAATATTTAGTCCAAACTGTAAATGTACGCTTCTGGTGTTATATCCTGAAGTTATTGCTTTCAGACATTGCTGAAACTGAAGGAGTCTGGTCGTGTTCGCCACGTTGGGGTGTCCAACTTGAACGCAGAGCAGCTGGCGCGCGTGTGCAGCGTGCAGCGCCCCGCCTGCCTGCAGGTCGAGGTGCACGCGCTGTGCCAGCAACAGGCGCTGCTCGCCGCTGCCAACAAACTCGGCGTGCCCTTAGTAGCGTACTCACCCCTAGGATCCAAAGCATTAGCTGACGCTTTAGCTGCTAAAACAGGGTACATTATTTATCAACTCATGACCATCGCTCTCATAGTTTGTTTGATATATTAGTACACTTTCGCTAAATCTTTTATCTCCGCAGGCGAGAGTATCCTGACCTCCTGCAGTTGCCGGTGGTAACACGCATTGCGCAAGCGCACGGACGCACACCCGCTCAAATTCTACTGCGTTACACCCTTCAACGGGGCCTTGCCGCCATTCCCAAAAGCACGAACCCTGCCCGCATCAAACAGGTAATTCAATAATTTCTAAAATATATCCGCATTAGTAAGCAAGAAACATAATTCAACAATATTATTTTTCTTCTCAGAACATCACATTGTGGGACTTTGAGTTGAGTGGGTCAGAATTAAGCGAATTGGCCGCGCTAGACAGAGGAGAAGAGGGACGCATTTGTGATTTCACGTTCTTCCCTGGCATCGAAAAGCATCCTGAGTTCCCATTCAAAAAATAATTAATTTTTAGTTCTAACCTAACTAATCATACTGCAGAATAGAATTGAAATTATATCAAGTCTGAAAATATACGTTTCTATTTTTTTTATACACATCGATATGCTCCCGATTATTTTACAACCATTATTTTTACATCATTACATTTAACATCCATATTAGTTTTGTGTGTTACAAAAAACGAACATTGTAAAATGTAGTATTTTTTTTTATCTTACCATCAATCGCAATGGATCCTAATACTAGATAAACTGGCTCCAAAAAAGGGGGAGCTAAATTTAAAACACAATACGTGTAGTAAGTACGGTAGTCGCAGGTATTATTTGATATTTATTCAGAAGCTTATTTCATAATCGATACAACAACAGCATTAATATTCATCATCAAGAATAACATAGTCATGAACATACAACATTATTTTTAATGATAATTATACATTACAATTATTTTAATTTTGATTGGAATATTTAGAAATAATCCATAATATTTTTTATAGTAAAAAAGTAGGGGATTTTTTTAAATTACTTATTTACTATGCCCACCTTCCGGCGCCATCATAAGACGTTGACCCTGATTAAGACCAAAGACCAACAACTACTCCTAAAGAGTCTAGACTATTGAAACGAGGCCAAACTAGATAAGGTTTTATTAGTTTATTGCAAAGTACTGGTCCTAAGGCCACCTTCCAGTTTCATCATCAGTACAACACATCATAATATTGCATTGTCACGTGATTTATACACATGTGTGCAAAATTTAATCTTATCAATTATGCGGAAATTGGATAACAAGATTTGATTTCATAACGAAAAATAAACAGACATCGGTGAGGTCAACAAAAGAACTTGGAAGAAAAAAATATTTATTCAATTATTAAAAAACCTATAAAAATTTTTCGGTTACAATTGGGTCTGGATGTCATGTGTATGTGAAATTGCATGTTTGTAACCACATCCACAACGGAGGAGAAAATCCTAGACCCTAGAGCCTATACTGTGGTTCGTGGTGGCCCGGAGGTTAACGCGCCCGCTTCTCGAGCATGAGGGTTCCAATATGACTTTTCCGAGTTATATGTACTTTCTATGTTTATTTAGACACCATATGCACTAACACATGGTGAAGGAAAACGTCGTAAGAAACCGCTAGACTTACAATTTCTAGCAAGCGTGGTGATTAATGCTCAAACCTCCTCCGTGTGTGAAGAGGCCTTTGCTCAACAGTGGGCACTTATAGGCTGATGATGATGTGGTTACAAGGCTAATTAATCAGTTATGAACATTATTGCATTTATTGAATATAAATATTATCACACAAGCTACTTAAAATTAAGTCGCGTGACGTAAAAACATGACCTTTGCTTCGCGTATTCAAATTGCGCGTGATGAAAGCTAACCTCTATACTGAAAAGGTTCATTATATTTTGTCTATTTTATTTTTTTAACATTATTTCCGTACCTACTAAAAATGCATATACATATCTACCAAATGTATGACTATAAATTTTCGGACTATTCAATAACATGTTCTAACAAAATGGCATTTCCAATTTTTCAATGTCCGTTAGGTTAACGTAATTGAACGCATAACGTTATTTGTATTTTTTTTATTTATTTAAAAATCTATTCTATTTTAAGTATGATAAACTAAATAAGATTGTAGTTTTCATCAGCTACATAAGGTACCTATTATCAATATTATCATCTCTACCTATATAAGTAGACCAGCCACTGTATCGAGGGTCGTTCGCTTGTGGATATCGCAGCGCGATCCTCGACACTCAGTGTCCCCACGGCTATGGCGTGAGGAAAATAGGTCCCCCACGCCTCCGTCCCTTTCTTTAAAGGAAACGGACTTCTAATTCCTTTCGCTACCGCACCATGGCTTTAGCAAAAGCCGAGCACGGGAGGTCACTGCTACCGACCTTACCTGAGGACAAGTCGGTTTCTTCAGCCCTAGCCACTCCTCAAAGAGCCGCTGCGATAACAGCAAACCCGCTCCTCGGTTAGACGAACCTGATGACGCACAAGTTTATAGGCAGCCTTTTAGGGATAGACTATCAGCAGTACTTGATACTTAAGTAATGTACGGGATTGCGGATTCAGGATGGAGAGAATTGGGCCAACGGCATACTCACAGCCGGCCCATGGACCTCAGAGAGAGATAGGAAGGTTTGTAGATGAGACGATACCCAGCCATTATTATACCTAAATTAAAAGTGCCTACAGAGAGACAAATATTGCTTTAATAAAAACAGACAAACAAACCATGATATCGAGGATAGTCTACAAAATCGGCGAGCATTAACATGCAAACAGTTTGGAATACGAACAATATTAAAATTTATGTAAGCATTGTTGTAAACAGGCGCTCCGTTCGGCGGGTAAAGTGACATGTCACGCTGCGCCTGCGCCCCTCCGTAGTACAATGTACCGTTGGTAGCCGGGAGGCCGTGTCCGTGATTAGTGCTACGATATTAATTAGAAATTATGTCGGTCATTTTAAAGGGTGCAGTGAAATTATATTACTATTTAAATGAAGACATTGCAGGTACTTGCCAATTTATTTCATTAGACAAACTTTGTTGTCAACTTTTGTATAATTTTGTAGCTTTGATCATTTAAAATCTTCCTACATAATACTATTTATTAATCTTAAATAATACTTTACAACCGAAGTCACATTAGTGCTGTGTGTGGGATCACTTCCAAACCCTGACGGTTTTGCGTGAGTGAATAGTAAGGTCTCACACGATTCGGAATTCTATAACACTGGTGCATTCGAACGCACGGGACTGTTCGATAGTACCTACACAACGATTCGAACGTCAGATTATTTTCCGTCCGGAAAAATTAAGAATTTATGCGTCTGTTAAACATTTTTGTTGAAAATTCAGTACATGAGCATTTAAGTTTTCGAATTAAATTCCTGATCTGGAAACCTAAGCTAAAGCTACCTTTGTAAGCTGAGCAGTTAGGTTTCTGAATCTGAATTTACATAATTCTGAAACCTTAGCTAAAAAGAGCCTTGTTGATGCAACTTTGCCCCGCTTGGATATGTTAGATAAGGGCCACCCTAAGCTTGTGTTGGCAAATGATTATCTTTTAAATCCTTTTCCCCTGAAGATCCCAGGACCCAAGATTGGTTCCTGATACGGACACCATGGCCAGGCCTGTTTATAATGATGCTGTACTTAGCGACAATCTTCCGATGGCTTCCCGACTACATGAGCAAACGACCAGCTTATGATTTAAGAAAAGTAATCGCAGCTTATAATGCTATACAAATAGTCGGCTGTGCATATATCGCTTACAAAGTAAGTTTAAGTAAAAGAGGTCTAATAGAAATTAAGTTGTTTCTTTTTTAAATTCCGATTTTTTTACTTACTTAAGTCTAAGATTTTTGAGTTTGAATTTTTTTGAGTTTGGAACGAAACAAATATCGCGTTACTACCAACTGTTGATAGATAAATGAAACTCATCATCCATACCTTGTCGGGGTTGCGGATCAAGCGCTATAAAGTTACCGCGGCCTCGGCCTAGAGCAGGAGAAGAAACAGGATGATTTTTGGTCTGTCACTCCCTCTTGCCATACCCTAGGCGAGAACGTCATTTGATGATATTCTCCTCACGGAAAAAATGATATTCATACATTTCTATCTTTTAACATCCGTAGGTACCCACTGTCAGTAGACTAAATTTATCGACGTCAAGAAGAAAAGGTACTAACTTAAATATTTATTTCAGAGTCTATCACTAGGATGGCTAAATCATTACTCGCTGATATGCCAAGGAGTAGACGATGGACCCCACAGCGTGGAATACGCGTGGACTGTGTGTTACGGATACTTTATCATGAAACTGGTTGATTTACTTGACACGGTACGGTATTTCATTTATTAGATATCTTTCAGTCACACATTCAGCCCTGGCTGGGGCCTCAGCATAGAGGCCAACGCGGGGATTAATCCGGTTAAGTAGTGTCTAAACAGCAGTAGCGCGCTGAACTACGAGTGGTTCTATCAAAAAAAAAATAACAACTCTACTCTCTATCTCTGGTAGCAATATTTTCTAATAAACTTGTACTTTAAAACTACGATTTACATCTTATATGAATGAGGCACATTAGGTCCATAAATCAGCAGTAAAGATGCAATAAACCCATTAAGTACATTTTTAAAGGTTTACTATTTTGATAGGACTTATTAACAGTACTTACGTAAATAAGTTAAGATACAATTTTATTCCTTTAATATCTTAATCTTTAAAATCTTTATTTTAGATATTCTTCGTTCTAAGAAAGAAACAGAATCAAGTGACATTTTTGCACGTGTACCATCACTTTGGAATGGTGGCTGTCTCCTGGGGCATGGTCAAATGGGTTCCAGGTAAGAAACTTGGAACAACAAATTTTCTTTATTTATAAAGCGCGAATATGCTTACCTAGGGCACGATAACGTCGAATTTGACAGCACATTGTTATCGTGTACCTAATTGTGCCCAGCCCAAGGTAAATAAATAACGAGGTGGTTTTAGTCTCCTATACTAATATTATAAAGAGGTAAAATTTGTAAGTTCTTAAATTTGTATGTGCGGTTCCAAAGATTAGGGGTAATCTTTAAAACCGCACAACCGCTGGTCGGATTGCCAAAATTCTTTCACTGATAGATAGCTACAATTTTCCTGGGTGCTATAGGTAAACCCCGTTAAAACTTAGCCCGTAGCCCCCGATAAAAATAGATAATATAAATAAATTTGGACACTAAAGTATGCCTTGATTTAAATAAATTTTTTTTTTTGCATGTCATACCTAAAAGTAGCTACGCCTAATTAGAATAAACGTGATTACCGCGTGCGAAGACAACAAAAGAGTTGACGAAATTATGTATTATAACAATATAAAGAAGTTTTTTTTTTACTACTACGGCACGAGTTGTAGGCTATAGGTATGTACTTTTTTCGAGAATTTATATCCAGCTGTGCGAATGAACTGAAAAGGCTGATGATGATGAAAATTGATTAGTCATATTAACATGGTACTGGTATAATAATCTCTAGGTTAATTTCGGGACCTAACGGTCGTTTTTACCAATTGTTTTTAAAACTTAGGACTAAAATCGTTACCAAGGAAAAGTTTAAGTAATCATTGAGTGTACACAAGCAGTAAGATCCGGGGTTGCGAGCTTCCTCATAAAAATTATCGTTTTTGACGTTTGGATAAAAGTATTGAATTTGACTAGTTGGAAACTACCGTATTAACTTTTTTATGCACATTTCGTTAGCATGTTGATGTTTTTTTTTAGGGGGCCACGGCACGATGTTAGTGACCTTGAACTCAATTGTCCATATGATCATGTACGGGTACTACCTGCTGACAACTTGGGACGACTCCTACAAACAGTCCATCTGGTGGAAGAAACATGTTACCCAAGTACAAATCGTAAGTTTTCATAGAATTAATTTTGCTGTTACATTTTTAATAGGCACTTTGTAGTTGTGTGTACCACAGATTATAGAACAAGGTTGTATAACTACAGTGCGGCCGACGTATCTTGGCGAGTCTGAAGTTAGCCATTTGTCTGCGCAATGGATCTTTTAGGAACAAAATTGTGTACTGCGCAGCTAATCGGCTAAATTCAGACTCGCCAAGATACGTCGGCCACATTGTACCAGAAGCCTATGGGTTTTATAAATACATTTACCTATCTACTTACCTATAGATACTAGGTACTTTGTAGAAACACACATGAATAATTATAATATAGGTACACGTGCGTGGCAAGTGATATCGAAACGCGTAGGTACTGTCTATTCTGCGCTTAGACTGCTTTAATTGTTGATCGATTGGTTGAAAATCACAAATGCGGCTGCCTGACAAGGATTTCAATTCCAGGGACGAGGAATGCTATATAAAATATTAGGGTACTTTTAACATTATATGAGGCGTAGATGACAAGTATTTATAAATACAGGACCGGCGTGGATATGGTTGACATGTTTCATACAGGCCGACCTCATCTACTTAATTAATTTTAACATTTCATTCGTGGTAGTTCGAGTCGAGACACAATAGAAGAACGATAGCACGGTAATAATTAATATAACAGTAGGTGCGCGAACGCCGGCGTTCGCGTGGTGTTTGATGAATTAAAATAATGTCGTGATAAGGAACATTTTCTTTGTAAATTAGTGCTGATTTTTCAATAGTCGGATAAACGTTATCTGAGGAATAAAATTGCTGCTGTCACTGTCTTATAAAACATTCTGACGCGACAGCATCATAATTAATCCTCAGCTAACTTTTATCTAACCATTGAAAAATAAGCCCTATATTACAAAAATAAAATTAAATATCACTTTCATTTCAGCACCTAGGTAAAAAAAGACATATTGTTAAGCTGTGTTGTGACTCTGTTTGAAAAGGTCATTCACGTCATTTCCTTAAGAATGTTACAACGTAAATGGGTATAAAGAGTAGGTAAGCGGTTTAAAAGACAACGAAACGAAATTATTCGTAACCTTAGACAAAGGTTCATGGGCTTATACTGACGTACTAAGTTGCATAAGTATTTATATGTATATGTATTTAATTTAATTTTATAAAAATGTTGCTATTACTAATAAATAATTAGAAATGTTAAAAAGTTACAATGTTTGGATGTTTGTTTCTCAATCATGCCCAAACGTCTGGACGGATCTGGATGAACTTTGGCACACGCATAGAATATAGGTACTTCGGAATAGGACATAGGCACGTTTGAAGCCGCGGGCGGAAGCTAGGATTAATATAATCATTGTGCGAGCCTCAAAATAATAAGGCTACAAAAAAAATTATTATCCTCGACCGGATACAGTAATTACGTGGTTAATTGAGTACCTACTGAGTTTATCTTGGATTTGAAATTCGAATAAAATTATTTGGCTAAATAATAATATAGTTAACTCTTTGGCTGCAAGTTTTTGAATTTATTTTAATTTGTAAAAGCTGCAATGCTAATCTCACAGGAATGGCTAGGTACAGAGCTATCTTTAATGAAAAGTTGTATTAGGTACCTACCTACTTGATATTTCAATTTAATTTAGAGCGAAATAAATATATAATATAACAGAGTAAGGTTTGGAGTTTCGTGCTCGTTCTTCTCCATTCGAATCTACAATTGAGTAATTTCCACGTCACTAAAATATTAAAAAATAACTATAGGTACTTTTATTCATCGATCGATCGCTACACTAAGTTTTAGATATTTTATAGCTAATTATTAAGAAATAAGTAAGCTATAAAAATACTTAGGCTGTACTATGACGTCATAACTTAGTTTTTCATACCAATTTCATAGAAAAATATCGTTTTTGACATTTGGATAAAAGTATTGAATTTGACTAGTTGGAAACTACCGAATTTGGAACGAGCACCTAGCTTCACTGACGAACAGCCTGACAGACTACTATTCTATTTTAACGTTTCAAAAGTACCTTATCCAAGGTTTAGTTGGAATAAATGATTTTGACTTTGACATGGAAACCAGGGAAGTACGTACTAATGTAACTTTTTCCGATTTTATAAAGTGTTTAATTAAAACTTTTCTTATATTTTCTAGCTCCAGTTTACTCTTCTGCTGTTCCACTTCATATCGGTGGTGACCTGGCCCGAGTGTGACTTCCCCCGCCAGCCTGCCTACCTGCTCATTCCACAGAACTTGTTCATGGTCATACTATTCTCCGACTTCTATTACCGCTCCTACATCAAGTCTAAGAAAACGTAATACAACTTGAGATATTATTGACTGTCGTTTGTTTTTTTTTATTTACCTTTTCAGTATGTTCATAATGGGTGTACGAACGAAGTCCAGTGATTTTACACATTTTGTTTTTCATATTCTTTAGTTTTGACGTATTGTAAATTGTAAACATTTAATTTACACAATTGTAAATATTAAATATAGAGGCCCTTCGTCTCTAGGCCTGCTTAGAAGTTGCGCTAACCACAACTGAACCTATAAGACAGATAAGTACTATAGATATTTATTTACAATACTTAAAAACTATATCTATCCTATTACGTATAGTGTGGGAGAGTCATGCTTCGGCACTAATGGGTCGGCTCGTCCGGAGTGATAGATACCACGGCCTCACAGAAAACCGGCGTGAAATAACCACTGCGTTGTGTTTCGCCGTGTGAGTGAGGTTACCGGAGGCCCAATCCTTCCCCTTCCCCAATTCCTCCTCAATCCCTAAATCTCCAAATCCCTAATCCCTAAAAGGTCGGCAACGCACTCGTAACTCCTCCGTTGCGAGTGTCCATGGGCGGCGCTGATTGCTTACCATCAGGTAATCCGTCTGCTCGTTTGCCGACCTATAACATAAAAAAAAAATATCTTATCGAACAGGTTACAATCCAATCAAAACGTAGGTAATCTTATGATCTATAATCACGAAATCACGAAGAGAATTAGAAATCCTAAGCATATAGCAACTTATCATTATATTAAACTAATATCTAAACACAACGATGTCTGAATGACGGCCTTAATGCCTTAAAACATTCTCTAATAGTCAACCATAACCATTAAAATATTAGTACCTAATCATTATCTTCCTAGTAGAATAAATGCATGTGTCAGTTAGTGAGTCTTCCTTTCCGTCGCGCGTCGCAAAGAAAATGTGCTTATCTATGTGTAAGTATGACTTTTAAATTTGTATCTGCGGCTGTGTCGCTCTTAATAACATTTCTTTGGTACGAAAAAGCCCCAAGAAAAATCTAATAAGTATTCCTTTAAAAAGTAATAATTAAAAGAAAACGTGGCGTTGGGGGACCGATCCAAACATTTTATTTTCAACATAATTTCTATTTTGTCGCGGGTCTAATTTATTTTTTTATTTTATACTTTTTATAGGTATTTTATATAATTTTCTCTCGATTAAGTCATCAACATTCCCCTTCAATGCGCTTTCATTTGACACCCCACTCGAGTATATTTGCAGACCTTCGGTTACTCGATTTTCGTCAAAAAACAGCTCAATCGATTTTCGTCAAACATGTCTAAGAACACTCGCACGTAAGTCACCTTTAATATAAAAAAAACTAAATTGAAATCGCTTCACCCGTTCAGGCTCCAGGATGCCACAGACAAACAGACAGACAGACTGACTGACACGTCAAACTTATAACACCCCTCTTTTTGCGTCGGGGGTTAAAAATGGTGCAACATTACTTGGGCATTTTCTATCTCAAGTTGTGGATTGTTTTTGTGCCCTTCCTGATGGCGCGGTCGCACTCTTTGCACTGCCCTCGGTCAAACCCTCGTTTTGAGTTATGTGGCTAGAGAGAGAATAAGACTTCTTATGTACATAATTTACTAAAACACTTTTAACCGTTTGAATGTCGGTATGTGTAAGACACAATACAAAATACTTACATTGTGTCTCGACACACGAAAGGTTAAAAACAAATTCCTACAAATAAGAATCTATTAATATTAAGTGTTATAGTTCTTCGTGGTGGATCCGAAGACGCCCACTTCTTATGCATGGGGTGTGGATTCGAAAGCTGGCAAATACCAATGTGACTTTTTTAAAGGTTCATTATAATTTCTAAGTTTGAAATCGCCAATCCGCCTTGAGCAACCGTGGTGATTTATGCTTAAACCTTATCCGTGTGAGGAGAGGCCTTTGCTTAGCAGTGGGCACTTATAGGCTGATAATGTGAAGTATGGGGACTTATCGTATTATCGGTATATATATATATATATATATATATATATATACCGATAATACGATAAGTAATTAAGTGCATACTGGTATTTAGGTAATATTTTTTTAACATAATATTACCTATATGCCTTAGAATTTTGTTTGAGCTTACTGAATTGTGACGTCAATATTTTGCGTTAAATATAAAATACTTATTACCTATTCTTTAAATTCGTTACCTAAATAGTATTTTTTAGATATAGTTATTTTTAGATATTTTTTTATGTGATTGGCAGATTGGCTAGCAACCAAGCTATATTCCTATGGAATACCTGATGGTAAACAATCTCCGCCGCTCATTGACACCCGAAACACGAGGCGAGAAACAAGTGCATTGCCAGCCTTTTGGGGGTTAGGGATGAAGGTTGGGAATTTGGGGTTGGGCTTGGGGAGAAGGGGTAAGATTGGACTCGAAACGGTGAAACAATACTTTGCTTTTTTTGCGCTGGATTTCTCTTAGGACGTGGTATCACTGCGGTCGAGCCAGCTAATTCAGGCCAAAGTCAAAGTCAAAATCATTTATTCCAACTAAACCATAAATAGGTGCTCATTCCAAATTGTAGATTCGAATGGAGAAGAACAAGCAAGAAATTACATCGCTACTCTTATTTTTTTATATTTCTTTTCACTAATATAACATTTAGTATATTATACCCTTTGAAAGCATTGCTTGTCCCCATACTTCACATTATCAGCCTATAAGTGCCCACTGCTAAGCAAAGGCCTCTCCTCACACGGATAAGGTTTAAGCATAAATCACCACGGTTGCTCAAGGCGGATTGGCGATTTCAAACTTAGAAATTATAATGAACCTTTAAAAAAGTCACATTGGTATTTGCCAGCTTTCGAATCCACACCCCATGCATAAGAAGTGGGCGTCTTCGGATCCACCACGAAGAACTATAACACTTAATATTAATAGATTCTTATTTGTAGGAATTTGTTTTTAACCTTTCGTGTGTCGAGACACAATGTAAGTATTTTGTATTGTGTCTTACACATACCGACATTCAAACGGTTAAAAGTGTTTTAGTAAATTATGTACATAAGAAGTCTTATTCTCTCTCTAGCCACATAACTCAAAACGAGGGTTTGACCGAGGGCAGTGCAAAGAGTGCGACCGCGCCATCAGGAAGGGCACAAAAACAATCCACAACTTGAGATAGAAAATGCCCAAGTAATGTTGCACCATTTTTAACCCCCGACGCAAAAAGAGGGGTGTTATAAGTTTGACGTGTCAGTCAGTCTGTCTGTCTGTTTGTCTGTGGCATCCTGGAGCCTGAACGGGTGAAGCGATTTCAATTTAGTTTTTTTTATATTAAAGGTGACTTACGTGCGATTGTTCTTAGACATGTTTGACGAAAATCGATTGAGCTGTTTTTTGACGAAAATCGAGTAACCGAAGGTCTGCAAATATACTCGAGTGGGGTGTCAAATGAAAGCGCATTGAAGGGGAATGTTGATGACTTAATCGAGAGAAAATTATATAAAATACCTATAAAAAGTATAAAATAAAAAAATAAATTAGACCCGCGACAAAATAGAAATTATGTTGAAAATAAAATGTTTGGATCGGTCCGAAATATAAAAAAATAAGAGTAGCGATGTAATTTCTTGCTTGTTCTTCTCCATTCGAATCTACAATTTGGAATGAGCACCTATTTATGGTTTAGTTGGAATAAATGATTTTGACTTTGACTTTGGCCTGAATTAGCTGGCTCGACCGCAGTGATACCACGTCCTAAGAGAAATCCAGCGCAAAAAAAGCAAAGTATTGTTTCACCGTTTCGAGTCCAATCTTACCCCTTCTCCCCAAGCCCAACCCCAAATTCCCAACCTTCATCCCTAACCCCCAAAAGGCTGGCAATGCACTTGTTTCTCGCCTCGTGTTTCGGGTGTCAATGAGCGGCGGAGATTGTTTACCATCAGGTATTCCATAGGAATATAGCTTGGTTGCTAGCCAATCTGCCAATCACATAAAAAAATATCTAAAAATAACTATATCTAAAAAATACTATTTAGGTAACGAATTTAAAGAATAGGTAATAAGTATTTTATATTTAACGCAAAATATTGACGTCACAATTCAGTAAGCTCAAACAAAATTCTAAGGCATATAGGTAATATTATGTTAAAAAAATATTACCTAAATACCAGTATGCACTTAATTACTTATCGTATTATCGGTATATATATATATATATATATATATATATATATATATATGAACAACGTATTATTAACCCGACGTAGCCATGCTCACACGCATTTCCATTCACATACACCCACAGCAAAACAACATATTTCCGCATCTCATAGTTATGTAGCAAAAAGTTGTTGCACAACTCAATCCTCATTCTTTGCAAATTACAACGATCTACATTCTTTATTCTAGATGCCTACACATCTTCAGTAATTAGCTGGCTACAATCAAGGAAATACCTAAGTAGGTTGGTGCGATAAAAACAAGCACATTACATTTATAATTAAAATATTTTTTCAATGCTAATATCACAATTTTATACATTTAATCATACAATTATAAATAAGTACATTTATGTATTCTTCCGTGTTACATTGAGTAAGTACATAATTCTTTGTTTACCATTCAGCTATTAATATTTGTTTGAAATTAATAAAACCACAATTTTTTGCAACTTTTAAGTGCCTCCACGTACGAATTTAAATCAGGTTTTCATATGGGAGCCCCCTCAAATATTTATTTTATTTTTTGGTACGTATTTTTGTTAAAGAGGCAGAATAACATTCACTGTTAAAATTGTATTTCATCTCTTGATCAAACAAACAACAAAACAAGTGGAGTCTTAATAATCGAGTTCTGTTTTTAAACCTTTAACAGTTTTGTTTCTGTTTTAAAATGCAACTCCTTTAACAGTTGTATGATGAACAAAAAAATAACCGATAAAATTATGGCACAAATCGCCACTAATTTCTTAATGTCTTTTTTATTTCTGAATAAATATTCAGCCAAGTCTAAAATGAAGTTAAGCATTACAAATAACGTAAGTCGACTCACAAGAATTAACTGAGAAAACCTCTACTAATTTCAAGTCGCCACGGAACTCATATTCATGAGAAGCGTGCACGTCGCGGCAATGTCGCCGTCGTCATCGTTATTTTTAATAAATTTAGTGCAGTCGCTATTAAAATGTTTAATAATTAATTAATTAATACAGTTTATCCTCACTTCTATAAATATATGTTTATCCAATCACGTCAGACATCTAACTCGTACAAATTATCGTCTTATGAAACAGAATAATATAAGATCAAATATTTAATTTCACATTTATTGCACCACAGCTCAGCTTTTACCGTCTGTCGATCACTCTGTAACCGATCAATTCGTTTAATTTAGAATACCAAAGACCTACCTAACATGAATAGCACAGATACTAACACTTACACCTGGTTTCCGAAAGGCCGATCAATGTTATAATCAATTTAATCTCTTGTCTAGTCATCTGATTGGTTGACTGAATCATCAACAACCAATCAGATGACTTGACAAGAGATTTGACACCTAGTTAGTTGATTTTAACATTGATCGGGCTTTAAGGGTCATTCGTCCAAAACTTTCAAGTCTATCATTTGATATCACAGTCCAACAAAATACTCGCAGTTTCATAAACAAATTTTCCTTCGTAATATTTTTTAAGTCACTTCCAAGTTTCCAACACCGGGAAATACTTCATGCGCTCACGCACGTAAACAAAGATACCTCTATAAAAATATGACCTATATTGATTTTACAAATACAATATAAGTTTTACTTTTACTTAAGACTAGACATATCTCTATAATATATACCTAAAGTCAGTCAGACAGTCTCTGAAACACTCTGTATCTAGCTGAGTCGAGCAAATAAATTCTGTTTGACGAGATCGATAACATTGGCTTGACTGTACGCGTCAATTACCGCTTTGGTAAGGCACAAAGCTGTAGTGGACCCATCTATCTCGTCATCGCACAACGGCCTGTCTCTATTCGCGTACTCTAAGAGATTCTGTTTAATTATCTTTATTAATTCCTCGCTATTTATACTCGAAGGTATTTCTAAGTTATTCGATTTATTCTCTAGTAAAGTTTTAAAGTCGTATTCTTCGATGGCAGCGGGCGTCGGCTCGTCTTCGCATGTCCTCTGTCGCTTGGCGCGCCGAAGCTTGCGTCGATTGTCAAGATACGCATTTGCAACTGTCTCTAATTGAAGAAATAGCACAGATAATGGCGTATCTGCTATGTCGTCCTGAAAATAAAATTATATTTAGATTTTAGTTAATATGTTTTTTATTTATGTAGATAATAGATCGGCAAACGAGCAGACGGATTACCTGATGGTAAGCAATCAGCGCCGCCCATGGACACCCGCAACGGAGCAGTTATGAGTGCATTGCCGACCTTTTAAAGATTAGGGATTTGGAGATTTAGGGATTGGAGGAGGGGAAGGATTGGGCCACCAGTAACCTCACTCACACGGCGAAACACAACGCTGTGGTTGTTTTACGCCAGTTTTCTGTGAGGCCGTGGTATCACTCCGGTCGAGCCGCCCATTCGTACCGAAGCATGGCTCTCCCACACATATATCGTTTTCAAATCAGTTATCATATTAGAAAGTAGAAGTAACGAAGCAAGTTGTTTTTAACAAAATAAACATTGTAGTGAGGTTTTTTAATAAATTGTTTGGAAAATTATCATAACTTTTCACGCCCAGAGTGAGGCGGGAGGGAGTTTCAGACTTCTTCTTCTGCTCCTGACCGAGGTCGCGGTACCTGATTGCGCTTGCCCTCTTGGGCCCCATCTATGATGGTCTATTGGCTCTTTGGTGCGTAGAGTCAGATTGAGTAAGGAAACTATTGTGGACCTAACCTATTTAGCATACTGAATACGCTGGGCTGCAATTATTATTATGACAAGGTACTAGTTTTACAGATTTATTAAAATTCACTGCCAGGGCCTTTTATAAATCAACTTTTCAGTTGAAAAAGTAAATAATTCATACTTCATACAATAATAAGTAGGTATACAAGGCTCTTAGCAACGGAGCACGGGGAAACATGAAACTGTCGAGGCAATCGAATGGATCATAAACACGCAGATGGGGTAGTCAACCGGATCGAAATGTAATTAGCTGGCAGGGCCACGTTCGTAGCTAATGAAATCATAATAAACATTTAAGTCGTTACGCTTCATACAGCAACACATAAAATAACTATAATTCGGTACCTAGGTACTTGAAAATTAGTCAAATTTAATACTAGGTAATATGCTGCTCATTTTGAATCATCAGCTAGACTATCGGTAACTTTGCTTAGAGAAAATGTCAAATCATGCAAAGACGATTTTAGTTTTCATTATACTAATCCTTTAGAGATAATAAAGGTTTTTAAAGAATGAGAGCTTTGGGGACTATCGGTGAAAGTCTGCGGATCACTTATCCGAACTTTAGCGCCGTATCTGGCTTTGATTTTCAATAAAAGTATAGATGACGGTGTCTTCCCCAACCTAATGAAATACAGTAAAGTTATTCCATTATTCAAAAATGGTGACACTAAGGAACCAAACAACTATAGGCCTGTGTCTGTTCTGCCAGTTCTTAGCAAAGTGTTTGAAAAGTTAATGCTATCTCGGATGCTTCATCACTTTGATAAACATGCCATCTTCCATCACCAACAATACGGTCTCACTAAAGGTCGTTGTACAACTGACGCCGGTGTCACTTTGATAAAGGAGGTATTCGGTGCTTGGGAGGAAGCACAGGATGCTGTTGGTGTCTTTTGCGACCTCTCAAAGGCGTTCGATTGCGTTGATCATGAAACACTCTTGCTGAAATTAGATCATTGCGGGATTAGACATACTGCACTTCGTCTACTAAAGTCATATTTAGAGGATAGGCAGCTGAGAGTTCATGTAGATGTTTCTTACTCACGGGGCTCTGAGATAAAAATTGGCGTACCGCAAGGTTCAATTTTGGGTCCGTTTCTCTTCTTAGTGTATGTTAATGACTTGCCATTTCTATTTAAAACCGAGCCAAGAATGGTGCTGTTTCCAGATGATACATCATTAATTTTTAGAATAGGTCGACGTGTTAATAATTTGGACGAAGTAAACAGATCCATTCATCGAGTTCATAATTGGTTTACAGTCAAATTTAGCACTTAACGAGAAAAAAACAAAATGTATTAAATTTAGCTTGCCCAACGTACACAGTAATGACTGTGACATAATTTTAAATGGGCAAAAGTTATAATTTGTTAACGAGACTATGTTCCTAGGTATTACGCTAGTAAATAAACTTCAATGGGGTTCCCACATAAAGACGCTTTCGGGAAGACTGAGCTCAGCTGTTTTTGCAGTTAGACAGATTAGACAGCTCACAGACGTGAACACAGCAAGGCTTGTTTATTCTAGCTATTTTCACAGCATTATGTCGTACGGAATTTTGCTGTGGGGTCGAGCTGCGGAAGTAGATTCAATATTTATTTTGCAAAAGCGGGCTATCCGAGCGATATATAACTTGCCCCCTCGTGAATCTCTGAGAGAACTATTTAAAAGGATAAATATCCTAACGGTACCTTGTCAGTTTATATATGAAAATATTATATACGTAAGGAAAAATTTGCAATTATTTGAAAAAAGAAGCGATAGACATAATTTTAATACTAGAGGCAAAGATAGGCTGGCTGTGCCACGATTCCGTCTGTCCAAAGTACAGAAATCCTTTATGGGGTTCTGTGTAAATTGTTACAATAAAATTCCAAGAAGTGTATTAAATCTTAATGAACGAAAATTTAAAACTTATATTAAACGCGAATTATGTAGACAGGCATACTACAAACTTTCAGATTATATTGAGGATAAGAATGCCTGGCAGCATGTTGGTTCGGCTCCACTGGACATTTCTTAAATATGTAGTCAGTAGTTATTAAAATTGTCAAAATTAATAAAACCTTGAATATATAGAAGTTTATATAGAAGCATTGTTTTGGATTGTGAGTACGCATATGTGAGCGCCATGTACGAGACAACAAAGGATTAAAATTTTAATGATAGATTAGATAGACCATCATTTGTTCCTTTTTATTAACAACTTGTCTCTGCATTGTTCTCACATAGGGGTACAGTAATGTATAAAAAATGTATTATTGGTGAATTGTAAAACAAATTTTTTTTTAAAAAAGAGTAACGATGGAGTTTCTTGCTCGTTCTTCTCCATTCGAAACTACAATTTGGAACGAGCACCTAGCTTCACTGACGAACAGGCTGACAGACTACTATTCTATTTTGACGTTTCAAAAGTACCTATTTATGGTTTAGTTGGAATAAATGATTTTGATTTGATTTGATTTGATTTGATTTGATTTGATTTGATTTGATTTGATTTGATTTGATTTGATTTGATTTGATTTGATTTGATTTGATTTGATTTGATTTGATTTGATTTGATTTGATTTGATTTGATTTGATTTGATTTGATTTGATTTGATTTGATTTGATTTGATTTGATTTGATTTGATTTGATTTGATTTGATTTGATTTGATTTGATTTGATTTGATTTGATTTGATTTGATTTGATTTGATTTAATTTGATTTGATTTGATTATGTATTAGTCATTCTTCGAATTGTCAAAATTGACAGTTTGAGTTTTTGTCCTACGAGTTTGTACGTCATATTTTATTAGCGTCGTACAGCTAATTTATTTCTTAAAATTCAATGAATACGTCTATTGATTGTTTATTCAGTAGTTTTAATTGAATATCACCGAAACAAATTTATCGATTTGAAAAATCTTTCACTTTGAACTACACTATCCCTGGTGAACATAGACTAAAAACACAAATTCAAAAGCACTTAAATATACCTAATCTATATTCTTTTACCTAATCTATAAATATACCTAATCTATTGTATATTTAAGTGCTCTTTTCACACATTTAACTATTCCGAGGAATACCTCGGAATAGTTAAATGTGTATAAGGATTTAAATTTAAATGATCTAAAGTAATAACTTTAGATCATTTAAATTTAAATCCTTGCACAACTACTTCGTCTATTTTCTAAGACCAAAGTCGAAATAGTAATTTAGATCATCTCAGTAAACCTACCAATGACCCCTTATCTCATTGTCAACACGTTTGCTACCGCTGCACAAAGAGATCACAGTCTTTCATTCATGAACTTCAAGAAATATACATAACGGTCATGTACAAATCGGCCTTGTTATCATAATATATCTTAAATGCACGAATGCACAAGATTTCACTTTCGTCATTGATTGCATAGGGTACCTTATGAAGTTTGTCTACTCTAAGGAGCCGAATTCTCTCCCTTTATTATGGTGGGAAAAATCATCAAATGACTATAGGTACTCCCACCTTGGGTGGAACTACTGACTAACCACCCCTCCTTCTCCTTCTCCAAGCCAGGCCTAGTTACATTATTGCACTAGCATCTGCAACCCCGCCTGGTGAACTACCAGCATAGGCCCCACTTGTGATGGTCTAATAGCAGCCGCTGGATAAGCCTAAAGGCTTCCTACCGGCAGATCTGGAAGTCGTTTGGGACCCAAGTTCCTATTCTTAGCAGATCACGACTTTTGGCTGATGTTACGACGTTAACTCAAAGTCGTGAATGTAAATTATTTGAATACACAATAATAACATGTCTCATCAACAACAACCAACAACATACGTTCTTCATTAGCAATCATTTGAACTAGCTAAGTATCTTATGACACAGATACAGGCAAAGCAATGGTCGTTATAACGGTCTTAAAAATATCTTATACATTTCAACGAGCAAAAAAAAACGCGAAACGCTATCGATGAAACTTGGTAAGTACCTATGTAAAGAATTTCGGGGAAAGAAAAATAAATCTAGGTTCTCGGTTCTCGTAATTAAGTGATCTGATGTCTCTTTGATTATCTCTCTGATCGCAAAAATGAGACATTGAATTGAGTGAAGTAATTTTTTCAAGTATTATTTTTTTTTTCTTTTTTAATAAAACTTTGCCACTAGGATTTTTTTCTGTATTGTGGGTGCGTTTACAAACATTCAATTTCACATACACATGACACCCAGACCCGAAACAACAATTTGTGGATCACACAAAGTGCTTTCCGTGCGAGAATTAAACCCGGGACACGTTGAACGGCAGCCAGTTACCCAGCCACCGCAACAACCGTGCAGTGTTACGTGGCAAGTAAGTAGGTACAATAAGATAACGCGGCCCCGGCCTGAAGCAGGAGAAGGAACGGGGGGTTTTAGTCATTAAGAGTCTGACACTCCCTCTAGTCTCACCGTGGCGTGGGTGAGAGAAAGCATTTCACGCATTTTCCTCTTACAAAAAAATTAAGTAAAATTAATTGAGCCAAAAAAACACTCGAACGAACCTTCACGTTTAGTTCTAATTATAAATTACAGAATTAAACTATTTATAAATTTTAATTACAGTTTGTTTAACTGTAACACTTCTTTCTTTCCACTCACGGGACCACAGGGTCCCGGACTTTTGGAAGGCGTACGAGGGGCCGAAGCCAACTCGCAGAGGCCCTTTGAACAACTTTAATATAAGTGAAATGGGACATCAGCCGGCAGTTATCCCTTTATGCACTATGAAAGTGCACCCAAGGATAATCCCCGGTTGATGGAGGACTATTGCAAAATGTGGTAAAAATTTATAAGGTTATGGGTATGGGTTGCTATGGACTAGTGAATGAAAACTATGGAAATACTATGGCCCCTGCCCCTGACCAATATTGATACATACGGATAAACTAACTGTAACACTTATTATTAAACTGTTATTGTGCACTTTAAAACGTTGAGCGTTAAATATCAAGGGCATTAAACACATCGAGATTAATGGTTCACGTTGGTTCCACAACTATTAACTAATAGCAATGCAATTGACTCAGTGATGTACTGTGCCAATTAATCTTACGGTGTTACAGTAGTTATAGCAGACTGTTAAAGCAATGTCAAGGTCTTAGGATATCCTCCAATTATTATAAGAATCCATTAGTTAACTACCTCTAGCAAATCGTAGAGGGCATGACATCAGAAACTGACTCACATGGGATGAGTAAATTGTTACTAAATCAATATAAATAAATAAAACGTAACGCGAATGTGTTACTAAAGGTTGAATGAAGAACAGACAATGCACGTTTGTCGTGCCAGCCCGGAGGTAATGGCGCCCGCTTCTCATACATGAGGGTTCGAAACCTGGCAAGTACCAATGTGACTTTATCCGAGTATCTATCTTAGAAGGTACATATAGTACCTTAGAAGGTACATAAGGTACTATATGTACCTTCTAAGACAGATACCACTGACAAACGGCGAAGGAAAACATCGCGAGGAAACCTGGACTTGATAATTTATAATTGTAAGTTTGAAATCGACAATCCGCCTTGAGCAAGCGAGTTGATTAATGCTCAAACCTTCGTGTGAGAAGAGGACTTTGCTTAGCAGTGGCCAAATATAGGCTGATGATGATGATGATGATGATGATGATGATGACTATGAGACAACGCACTGCTGAAACTTGCTTGCTTGCTACTTTAGTGCTAGCAAGCTAAAATATTACAGTGCTCGTAGAAGGACGAGCTAAGAAAGGTTTTCCCTAAGGTCAATTTATACATAACAATGCAAATTGCAATATCCCAATGTCACTCCGAAATGCAAATTAGCCCTTATCTCCGCAAAGTAATGCACACTCTTGTTCTATTTTTTTTTATGTAATTCGACGGCAAACGAGCATGGTAAGCAATTAGCGGCGCCCATAGACACCCGCAACAACGGAATAGTTACGAGTGCGTTGGGGATGAGGGGATTTAGGATTTGGGGAAGGATTGGGTCTTCAGTAACTTCTCTCACAAGGTAAAACACAACGTGGTTGTTTAACGCCGTATTATTCTGTGAGGCCGTGGTATCACACCGATCGTGCCGACCCATTCGTGCCGAAGTAAAAACCCACGATTGACTAACGAATTCCATCGAATGAAAAGCCGATCTTAAGCTAGGTGGTAGAGAATTAATTGCCAGGAAATGTGGAGATGGCCTATGGCGGTATAGGTATTTAAGAAATCCTTCATACTACTACTATTTCGCGAGCGTAATCTACTTTGAAACTTTTCGAAATGGTACCATAACATTCACTACCTCAAAAACAAAAACGCGAATAACGAATGAACAGTTTACACAGGCTGAGAGATACATAGAAGATCCGACGATAAACATGTCACAGATGACGTCACAAGTATTAGAGTCAGATAAAAATCACAAAAGGATTTGCTTGGAGCAGAAGAAAGAACAGTTTGGCTTTTAGTCACTAAAAGTTGTGACTCTTCGTCGCCCCTCCAAGGGCGCGAGAAGAGGTATAAAGACATGACCGCCGTCAAAAAAAAAATTTAACTATTGGGCAGTAGTCGTCAGCCGTGAACACCGCACCTAGTCGTGGGTCGGAAAACCCTCGACTGATCTTAGAAAACTTTAGCCCCTTTTTTGGCCGACGGGCCGACGCCGCGGCGACTCATTGCGCTTATCCCGCAACCCTGGTTGAATATTGGCTCTTTGAGGAGCGCGCGGAAATCTGGAGCCCCTTGTAATATGCCTATAAATTTTTATAGATGTCGGCAGACTCGCACATCATTTTGTGCATGTACATCCACTTTTTGCCAGTTTATGTCATCGCCTCATGTAAGGGTGAGGGTGATCTTATTTAATCCTGCGCTATTACTGGGAATTGCACTCGAGATTACATATTTGGGTGCTCTCGAATTAAATAGCAATGAAAAGCAAACCAGAATGGAATTTTTTTTAAATTTGCTTCTTGAACTGTGTAAACTGTTTTGGGGAGATGATACATACATTTATACTTGAATAAAGGTCAAAGTCACAATATAATTATAAGTACCACTTATTATTTCAAATGAATAATTTGGCAAACATCCAAAAATTGTGTTGTAAACTGTTTATGTTTAACACTCTCATTGCCTTGGAGTATTATTGTTCATAATAATTTTACGCCATTTTGTTTTCATTAAGGAATTGTGTTCCATTTTGTTATATTAGTAGTTTCTTTTCAAAATATTACGTTCACATAGTTTACATAGTTTTTTTTCATCTTAAAAACTTACCTCATTTGGATTAACAATCAGCTTTGCAGTTTCTTGTGGAAGATCCTTACATATTTGGGCTACAAATATTTTGATGAGGGCTTCAGATACTCTTGTTGAACCATCTTTTTCCTAAATAATACAACAGAAACATTGTAAAAGGAGCCCATTCAATAAAGACAGCCATTAAAATAATATGATACATACATGTGGCAGCCACATATTAAGAGCTATGTTCAGTGGATCTAAATTCTGTACATAGTGCCACCATCCTCTAGGTACCAGGAGAGCATCACCAGCTGAAAGTTCCACAGAGCGAGCTCCAGTCAGACCTAAAACCATAAATAAAATTACAAATTTATCCAGGATAACCTGAGTTAAATCTGGGATAATATGACAGTGAAGGCCAGCCCCAGTCACAGCAGACACATTTATAATTAAAAAAATTGGCCATCAATTTCTTTTTAATGAGCATTGCATAACAAAACTATTTTTGACAAACTCACCATTAAAAACCTCCAAATTATTTGGACAGTAAAAGTTAAGCTCGCTATAAACACTTGACTCTTCATAGGGTACTCTTGTAGGCTTCAAACCTCCAGTTTCAGGTGGGAAGAGAATCCAGCGTTTTCTATGAAAAATAATATTGTAAATATTTTTTAATATAAATTGTGTATTTAGTACTTGACCTGTCCACAATAGTGACACTTACTTTCCATACAACTGAGTGACAATATTGACTCCGTATGTGTCTTGATGTGCTGGTGTGTGTGCACCACTACTGCCTACCCACAGTGTCGCATCCGAAGCACCTTTATCAGAATACCCAAACTGTTGCCATGAAACACCCTACAATGTAAAACCATTTATTTTGACTGCATTGCTTTTTATATGAAATGTGTATCAAACGAGTCTGAGCCATATTTACCTTATACAACTCATCGTCTCCATTAAACCACTGATAAAGGTATTTATAATCGAAATACATCCACTCGTCGCTTGACGCAGACATATCAACGAAATTTTTGAACGACATCCTTTTAACAGAGCATCGTCTTTCCCAACAAGGTTCATCTGATAAAAAATCTTTTTTTAAGCATCTGAATGGTATCTCCTTTTCTCCAAAGACTGAACACCATTTTTCTACATCCCATTGGCATATTTGCCAATTTCGCACATAGCCCCGGAACACCAATGGCACACTGGAATTCGCTACAAGATTGCGAACAATGTCTTCACTAAGCACAGACATTTGTTTAAAGTACGTGTTTATATAGAATTAATAAATAAAATCATTCAAATTTAGTGGTTTATCGTTTATCATTTAGCAGCTACCAACACCGTGCTTAGATGATAGCTGTCAAGAAACTGAATAACTGAAACAATAAAATTCAACTCATGAACCAATGAACCACTTGGGCTTTGTATATTGGAATGAATGTCAGACGTGTCAGTGTCAGGTTGTATCAGCTGATAGCCTTATTAGCTTTCGTTCAAAAATGGATAACGGTTTAAAGTTAACTCTAATAAAAAATACATTTATCATTTCATTCATATTATCAGCGACATCAGACCAATTTTGATAAGATTTTTAGTGTTTTTATGCCTGTATTACCTATAACACTATTTGAAGTATTGTTTTGTACCTATAAAAAATTGTAGAAGACTGACGTTTTGATGACAGATGACATGATTTTATTTTGCTGTCAGATCTAGGTGGTGTTGTTTTGTTGTGCTTCTGCACTTTTGCTTTGGGAAGGTATTTACTACACTATTTTATACCTATATACAATGATAAACTTCCACTTCGGTATCAATGCAACATATAATGCTATCTAAGGATATCGACCAGCGATAAATTTGTAAGTGATAAATATGCGGTGTGCAACAGAATACTTAATCATTATTAGCACATGAGCGAGTTGTAATCGTACTAACAATGGAAACCGAAGTAGTCTCATCATTTTTTACAAAATCATATCAAAACATTAGTGAAAGGTTTTTAGATTTAGCAGATGAACTAAATCTATCTCTCGAACAGTTCCAATTGCCCAAAAAAGTAGAAGTTGTTTATAATCCCACCATTTATGCAAGGGAGCCTTTTGAAATGTATGTGCGTAAATATTGTAACACGCCGAAACCTATTTTATTCTTTGGTATGAATCCTGGACCATTTGGAATGTCCCAGACTGGAGTAAGGACCTCTTGAAATACATGTCTGTAGTTAGTAGTTGTATGTAGCTGAATAATTGCATGTAATACATTAAGTAATTCATTTTTCATATCAGTAAACTAATCCCACACATTAAACATACTTCATAGAAAAAATAAAATTTTCAGGTACCATTTGGTGAAATAGAGTCAGTTCGAGATTGGCTTGGCATAACTGGACAAGTGGGGAAACCACCAGTAGAAATAAGAGGTCGAGAAGTTTTGGGTTTCCAATGCAAGAAAACTGAAGTGAGTGGCAAAAAGATAAATAACTATTGGTAACACTTGATGGTTCAATCAATATATCTTTACCAAGAGATACTAACAATGTTGTTACAAAATTTCAGGCAAGCGGTAAAAAATTTTGGGGCCTTTTTAAAAATTTATGTATAACACCTGAAAATTTCTTTCGATCCAGTTTTGTTTACAACTATTTGCCCCAGCAGTGGATGACACGCTCGGGAAGCAATTTAACTCCTGGTGAATGTAAAGTAAGATATTGATAATTATAATGTTTCTAAAATTGAAAATGGTTTTTATAGACCATGGTACATTATGGTAATGTGTGGTTTAATTGAACAAAACTTAAAAAAACACTGATTTCCCACTTAAAACTTAGTGTGTATGCAATAATTATGGTAATAGTAGGAGAGCCAAGCTTCAGCACGAATGGTACAGCTTGACCGTAGTGATACCACGGCAACACACTCATAACTCCTCAACTGTGGGTGTCCATGGGAGCGGGGCGGCATCTGTCTGCTCTTTTGCTGACCTATTACATAAAAAAAGGGTTTCCATACACCATGCCACATACCATCTCTTAAAACCAGTTACATAACATAATCCGATGTAAAGTACAAAAGACATGGATCAGCAATTTTAGCAATAAAAGTAAGAAGCTAATTTACTTCTACTTTCAGAAAGCAGAGGTCGAAGTACTATACAGAATTTGTGATCCTGTTTTCCACAAAGTCCTAGAACTGTATGAAGTTGAGATAATTGTTGCCATTGGAAAATTCTGTGAAACCAGAGCTAAAGAAACCATAAAGAAATACTCTCTCACAAGACCTGTTAAGGTATTCTGTTCAAATAATTGTAGTTGCCCCAAGATAATTTCATATTTGTACATGGTAATAAAAGTGTGTATTTTTATATTTCAGATTTTATACTTACAACACCCCAGTCCCAGAGTGGTAAATAATAATAACTGGGTGGAGAAAACCACAGAGTTTTTAACTGACAATGATTTGCTGAAGTATTTCCAGCAACAATAAGACTCAGATTTATATTGTCAGAGCTGGGCTCCTTCAATATGGCTGATTTTATGAAGAGAGCTCTTGAGTTAGCATCAGAAGCTTTATCAGCTCAAGAAGTACCAGTTGGCTGTGTTTTTGTAATTAATTCTGAAATTATTGCAGAGTCTAGGAATATTGTTAATGCTACACACAATCCAACAAGGCATGCAGAAATCAATTGCATTGATTCTGTCATAGAACATTGCAAAACTAATGACATAGACTACATGTCATATTTTCAAAATGTAAGTGTTTATGTAACCGTAGAACCATGTATTATGTGTGCAGCTGCACTTAGTAATTTAAGGGTAAAGGAAGTTGTATATGGTTGTGCCAATGACAGGTTTGGTGGTAAAACTGTATTAGATATTAGTAATTTTTATGAATATAATTATAATTTGGTTGGAAACCTAATGGCAAATGAGGCCATGGCTTTACTAAAACAGTTTTATAAGGGAGCTAATCCCAATGCTCCAGAATCTAAAGTGAAAAAAGATAAAAGTGTAAAATGCTAAGTGCTTATCATAAAGTAGATAATAATAGGAGATAGTACTGTTGGCATTTTGTAGCCAGGCATACAGTAGGTTAGGATGTCTGTTGATTAAAAAATTATAATTATTTTTTATAACATAATGTGCAATATGTTTTATAATTTCCATAAAAAATGAGACAGGTAAATAATAGCACACATTATACTTCTGACATAATAACTGTAATTAATGGCGCAGACACAATCCCTGTTAAAACTATAAGTATAGGTTTCATAAATTATATATAAATCTATTGCTACAAAGTACTTGACACATTCAAATTTGGTTTAAAACACAAAGACACCCATACATAACAAATCCAACAATGTCCATAAAATATACTTAATAATAAGAATATATAATTATACAAAATAAATGATTACTTACTACAACATTTTTTCTTACACCTAACTTATTATTATATCCCACTGTATAAAACATAAAAGTGAGATCTTATTGGAAATAAAAACAATTTATTACAATATATTACTACTGATAAAATATCCACAAGGATATCACAGAATTATTTCACTAAATCTAGGTAAATTGAGATCTCACATTTACATTCCCACAGTGTGTTACAGGAAAGAATGCTTGAGGACTTTTGTACAGTAGGGTGCTAAATATAACATAATAGTAAAATAAGCATGTCACTAAATGCATGTATTTAAAATCACACATTTATCAGCGAGAAGAAAAATTGTCCACTGTCAAATCGAAATAAAAGCAGGAATAAAGATATTTAAATACTGTCCAACAATGTTTACAGCTCTTAACAAACTACCTACAGATCACTTAAACTTAATACAACTGATTTAATCATTTGAATCATGACAACCATTAACCATTGGGTATGAGGCCCCTGAACCTTCAGTCTCTTCATTTTGGCCATTAACATGAACACAATTTCCATTCAAATTGTCTTCAACTAAATTTTGTTCACCAACTGGATCAGCTATTGGGCTTGCTCTCCCACTGGAGCTGCTGTCACTATCTGATGAGGATGAACTATCACTTTCAGAGTCTGCACTTGATGTATCTTGAGAATGTTGTCTTAAATGTTCAACTTCAAGTCTCAACTTCTCATTGTCTATTTGTAGGGAACGTATTTGCTCTTCTTGTTCCTTCATACGCAGCATTAGGTCACTAAATGATTGATCATCCACCACACTGGACCCAACAGAAGTCCCTGAAGTGTCCCTGTCGGTTAACATACTGTCCCTATCTGTCACTGAAGTATCTCTATCGTTCACTGTCATATCTTTGTCCTCTTCCAGGAACTTTGCTCTAGAACGCTCAGTTCTTTTCACAAGATTATCATATTTCGCTTCCAATAGAAGATATTCTTGGACGAGATCATCCTTTGACATATTCGATAATCGTTCACTTTGAGCATCTTCATAAACACTTGAGAATTCTTTTGTCAAATATTCCTCTTCATCTTCGGGTAAAGAAAAAAAGTAATTATCTTCCGAGTCAACACTAAAACTTGAATCGCGAGTCCTTGCTGACGGTGTTCGTAAAAGATGAAAGGAATTTTCTGGTTCTGGTTTATGTATTTCCATTAAGAATTGGTTGTTATTAAAAGGAGCGTGCGTTTTTGCCATCACAATCTTTCTGAATCTGTTATTTCTTTTAGATTTTTCATTTTTACGACGATCTTGCCACGGAATTTTCGAAAAAGGTTTCATAATTTTACGTTTGGATTTCCCGCGCCGCCTTTTTTTCTTAGTAAGTCCTTCAAGTTGTTTCGGTACATCCACAGCAGATGGCGCATCTACTTCACCTGGCCGCGTCGGATCGCCATCTTTTACAGCGATAATATTATTTCCGTCCATTTGAGATAAAACAGCACAGTTATTTGGAAATAAAACTTACTTTATATATCAAAAATTAACAATCGCACTGATATTACAACTTTTACACAACTATGGCTATATGAAATCCTGATAAAAGTACATTGTTCCACGGAGCACTGCACTGAGGACGCAATCCGCCATCTTTATTTATTTATTCATTCATTGTTACATTAAAATACCTACCACTAGCTAGGTGACGCAGTTAGGGTTGCCTAATCTTATGTCATTTTAATATGACTAATAAAATATTGTTAAACCATTCATACAATCATGATGGTACACATTTTTACAATGGCTAGTTCTGCCACCTTAAATAATGTTGTATAATATAAAGCTTCAAGTCCCGCTGTGGGGAACTTTTACGAATTTTAATGTTTCCAAATATTATTTCTAAGGTTCAGTGTTTCAGAAACTAGAGCGTAATTTAGTTAATAAGTTATATTATATGAGTAGGTAGTTGGATAAAGCGAATTAAGTTGTAGTGTTTGTAGGTTTGTATTACTGCGCTTAGTACCGCAACCCCGACTGTAAATATAGATGTTATTACAACTACATATAACAAAACAACGTAATTGTACCTGGGTGATTCTTCACATCAATTAAAAAAAATTTAATAATGTCATTATCCTCAACCGAAAATTAACGAGTCTGCTGATTAAAACACAGATAATTATTTTATTAAATTAAATCTCACTACTGCTTACAAGCAACCGATTAAAAATATTGTATAAAATAAATTACTAAAATGCTTAAAAATCTGGGAGGATAATGACTTGTTAAATAAAAATTAAGGTTTTTTGGAGAATCACCCACCTGCCGTCTTTTTACAAATCATATCAATAGATAGTAATTTAGTAAGGAAACCAGTGTTTGCGGGCAAGCGCAATGAGATACCGCGGAGTAGATCGGGAGGTTTATAGTCAGTAAGATTCCGACACTCCCTCTCACTCACCTCACTCTGGGCGAGAGAAGTCAAAGAATTGATCGTTTTTTCCCTCACAAAAAAGGAAATGAGGAAATATATTGAGTTTAACAGTTAGTTTTGACCCAACAGTAATTTATTATAGTTTCAATGATCTTAAGATCAAATTTAAAAAATCTTTTTATAATGGGACTTTATTTGAATAAAGACTCACTTTTTCACTGTTTAGAACCGATCTCAATTCGAAAGTCTAGATTGATCTCTTGAAAAAAAAAATATAACTACTTCCCAAATAATTAACAGATTTTGGATCGAAGTCGGTTATTAATTTCGGCCGTTAAAATCACAGAACATATATACCTTAGAGGGGTTAAAATTATCTTGTGAATATTGATCAAAATATTATTTTCTTTTAAGTTTGAAGTAATTTCTCATTCTCTGTGGCCAACATTGACAAGAAGTGACATAATTGGCTTAAAGGACTCGTATCCAGGCCATAAACTCAAAAAAAAAAAAAAAAGAAGTGACATAAATCTATAGACAAAAAGTGTGAACGTCAACTTGTCAACTAGTAAGTCAATACAAAACACTGAAACTCGATTTATTTCATATCATTACCTACCTATTTTTTCTGTAGTTTACTTCAAGAAAACAAGTCAAAATAAAATATCTTCGAAAAAGTAAACCAACACAATTGCAATGGCCGATGATATTGTATTTGAGTTATTGCATTCCGAAATAATAAATTACGCTTTGGATCAGTCAAAGGATAATAACAATGATAAAAAGGTTTTTTTTTTATTTTTAATAAATAATAAATAGAATTGATATATTGAAAAATACGTTTGGTGTTTATGGAATCAGACATGGTACAGCCTTGTTTCAGGAGGTGGATCTATCTGTCGTTGAGTACATTGGATTTGCTGCTGGCTACAAAATAATGGAAAGACTGACCAGAGAGTGGCCCAGATTTAAAGATGAACTGGATACCATGAAATTCATATGCACGGATTTCTGGACATGTATTTATAAAAAACAAATTGACAATTTAAGAACAAATCACCAAGGAGTTTATGTGCTACAAGATAATGCATTCCGATTTCTTACCAACTTTTCTAATGGACACCAATATCTAGAGTTTGCACCGAGGGTAAGTGTCAATAATAATTAGGTCAGGAGAAAATGTAGATGGCACATTTTTATAACTGCTGTACTAACAGCAAAAGCTTAATTATTGCAATTTATATGTTTTAGTAAAGCACAACTTTGTTGCTTATTATTTCAATAATATTGTATGTATTTGTTTTCCAGTATGTTGCCTACACTTGTGGATTGATCAGAGGTGGTTTGGCCAACTTGTGTATAAACAGTGTGGTTACAGCAGAAGTTCAGTCTATGCCTTCCTGTAAATTTCATATACATGTCCAAAGAACTTAGATCTATTGTTAAAATGCTTGTAAAAGTGTTGGACATATTTATATATATTATAAAAAATAAATATAACATTTATTTGGATGGTTTTATTTAATTAGAGTAATTTATTTTTTAGTAATAACTTAGAAGAGACAAGGTTCTTCATGGAAACCTGTAAAGGAGAGGTATTCTAACAGTAACCTCTTGTAACACTATACAAATATAATTCCTTATTCCTGTCCAAATAATGTTAATAAATCAGAAGATCTTCCATATTTGTTTTGTTTTATTTATTTTTTCAAATACTGTATGTTTTATAAGTATCATCATCTTAAAAAAGTGTAGATCATAAAATCTAACACATTGTTGTGAAAATAATAATGTTAAAATAACTTATTGTTGATTGTTCTAATTTAGTAATTGTGGTGATCAATGACTAGCTGACCAGGCACGGATACGCCAAATAAATTACGTCGAAAAAAAATTCTAAGGTAAAATAACTGTCATTAGCATTATAGTGAATATGCACATAAATATGCATTCTGTTTCGCATTTTGTTTATTCGACTTGAGCAAACACATTCGTCTAGACTTGAAAACGTTGAGATCTTCACAGACCTTGACTCAACTTCTTATACCGTAAAACGGGGCGAATAGATGTTGATCTATTCACCCCTCGAATTCTGTTCACCCTGTTTTACCGTTACCATAGTATAAAGAGAAGGGCAGTAGGCTATCTCCAGCCCGATCCGCGATGTAATTGCCTACTGTCTTAGGGTTGTCACTTTTAGCAGAATTTTACTTCAGTGCCTATATATTGGCAAGGGTCGGGAAGTTGTATTTTTTACTTGTGTTGTCTGGGTACAGGGTTTGTGAGGTGTGACTCTTATGTCGCTAGATGGCACAGGCGGTAACATAGACTAAGAGCTAGTGTTAACATAATTTTCTCATTGTATTTTTAACCGACTTCAAAAAAAGGAGGAGGTTCTCAATTCGATTGTATGTTTTTTTTTTTTTTTTTTTTATTTTATTTTTTTATGTTTGTTACCTCAGAACTCCGTCGTTTACGGACGGATTTGCAAAATTTTTTTTATGATTGAAAGGATATGCTTCCAGATTGGTCCCATTCTTTTCAAAATCAAGTTTTGATGATGGGATCCATGAGAAATCGAGGGAACTCCTCAAATATTATAGGCAACTATATAGTAATTTTAATATTTTCATAGAGCACTCAAGCATTTACAGTCAAAAAGTAATGTTTGATGAGGTGGAACTGGTGAAGAAGATCAGAAATGGATGATGAAACTTGACACTCGCATAGATATCACAATCAAGGTAGTTCAGCAACTATGAAAATGCACTGTAAACCAATGATCTTAAATAATTATGTTGGAAATGTTATCATCGAACTGATTTAATGATGATTATGGAGCTGGAAGGTAGGCACTGGAACTGCGTACCTAATTAATATATCCTAGCCGTGTTTGGGCTTGTTAGAATTGTTATAAGATGCACTTTGGCTGTAAGGTACTATTGAACTGATGTGATGATGAAGCTGGAAGGTTGGCATGGGGCCTAGTATTGTGTAAGCTTATTAGAGCTGTCAAGAGCAATGGAAAGGGCTATGCTCATAGTTTCCGTGCATGTTCGAATCAGAAATGAAGAAATCCGCAGAAGAACCAGCGTCACCGACATAGCCCGAAGAAATGCCAAACTTAAGTGACAGTGGGCACGGCACATTGCTCGTAGAACAGATGGCCGATGGGGCCGAAAGGTTCTAGAGCGGGACCGCACACCTTTGGGGGCGGAGTTTGGCCTAGTATTGGCTATTTTGCATTAGTCCACGTGGACTGCGTTTACACATTAGTGGTGAAATGCGTCATTGTGTTCTTATCGTTTTCCTGGTAATAGGCTAAGAGAATTAATTGGCATTTTTAACAAAACAGTCGTTTTAAATGGGTTACAAAACAATAATTGCGTCGTACAAAACAATAATTGTGTTTCTTTTGTGTGCACATATGTAGATAATACTTACTTAAAAAAGGTTCATACATTGAATGAGTCATAAATGTATATTTACAATAGCGATGGTCTTTTATATTTTTACCAACTTGTCTATATATGAATGTTCTTAGTAATAACAAAATAGTATTCTTCATTTAATGGGTTACAATTGATACAAAACAATAATTGCATCGGTCTTTTTTCTATGTACGAATGTATTTAATCATAGATACTAAATTAGATTGCATTTGGTATCTTTGAACTTTATCTGTCTGTTGATGAAAATATCTAGTTTTTTGTTATTTGGCGAGAACTAATATGAATTTATGATAAGATTATTATTTTATTTTAACTATAAGTCATAAGTATCTCATGCATCATATCATCTCTCCTCGAGATCAAAACGATTACACAGTAACAATGTACTATGATATGTATTTCTACGTATAAGTATGACATTGGTAACTTTTTCAAAAGAAATGTAGGAACGATATTGACTTCTTTGCCATAACACATTATAATAAAAAAAAAAAACACTAAACGGCTACAAATAAAAAAAAATTTTACAAAATAAAAAAACCGCCTTCAAAAAAAGTCAAGCAATAAAAGTTCCTACACTAAAAAGTAAAAAATAACAATTTGAATTACTGTAAAAAAACTTAATTTATAGGTAAACTTATTTGACATTAATATTTTGCAAATATTCAAAATTTATTACTTATTTTTGGAGTCGGTGCCAGCCCATGCAAGGAAATACAAATGGGCAACAATCCCTTGAAAAACTACCTCTTACTTAATTATAAAACTACTTAATACCTATTTGCATACTCAAATATAGGTATATTAATTAAGACATAAATACAGATTAGACTTCTCTACAAAAAATGTCCGATTTGCACATTTTTTTAAATAAAAAATATGTACTTATAAAAACATTAAGTACATTGAAAATGTTTAAGCATTATGTACGAAAAATGGCACCGGATATTAAAAACCTAACTAACATTAAGTTTCAACATCAAAATGCTGGCACCGACTCCAAAAATAAGTAATAAATTTTGAATATTTGCAAAATATTAATGTCAAATAAGTTTACCTATAAATTAAGTTTTTTTACAGTAATTCAAATTGTTATTTTTTACTTTTTAGTGTAGGAACTTTTATTGCTTGACTTTTTTTGAAGGCGGTTTTTTTATTTTGTAAATTTTTTTTTTATTTTAGGCATAATGTAGTATTTTTACACTTAAAGGACTATATTTATTTTTAATTAATACAAATGTTAATAATACAAATATAACCAGGGATTAAATCATACATTTATTACAAAATTACTAGCAACAATAAAATAAGGATAACATTGCAATTATAAAACATTTTAAATTTTTAATTAGTTTGATTTTTGCGCAAACGCTGCCGCATAGATTATGTAGTTTTTTTTGTAGTAAATATTATGTTTCTATTATTTAATTATCACTATTAGTTTATTATGTTTTTGTATGTGTTATTTTTTTTTTTAATAAATATGAACGAATGTTTTTTGTGAAAAAATTAATTGAAACATTAAATAAATTGTACATAAATTTGAAAAAAGTATTGCCATTTAAAAGAAAATTATGTCTTTGTAGTCTGTGGTTAAAACTTTGACGAAACACACGCAAACTTTTTGATTGGCGTTGGCGCTCTTTTGCTTCCTTTCCTTTCATTCGCTCTTTCAATTTACAGAAAATGGCTTCCGAAGAATTGGTGACTGAGCAATTTCAATTTTTCGGTATAGATGTGCCCAACGAAGTAATAAATAAATGTGAGTATCCAGATAATTCGCGATAAGCTATACTGTAATGCATCTTACTGTTTGTCAACTTTATCAAAAGTTTTGGATATAACTTTATGCCGCTTCAATCAAAATGAATGTTCAAGGTTGTTCCATTATTCACTTCTTTTTCTAAGGCGTAAGTTTATGCGACGAATACAACATCGACGCCGAATCTTTCATTGAACAATGGATGGCCTTCAGTTTAAATCATTTAAATGGTTCATCACCGAATTTGGATAACTTGGATACATTTGTGAGAAAGGAATTTTCCAAGCGGGCGGCGAATCGTTCCAACGCAACCTCTAAAGAAAACGGACAAGTGGGTACCGGCTCAAGTTTGACGGTTTACGGGGCACCCGCTTCAGTTCAGTATCCTTTTAAAGCGCATGCTCCACGTGTTCATTATTTACCGAAGTTTTATTACTTGTAGTTTGCAACTTGTGATAGCTGCCGCCGCTGTGTTAACGGTTTATTGTCGATTGTTTGTTTTCTAATGTAACATTGGTTGTAATGAGTTTCATTTTATCAACAGTTTCATTCCTTAGCGTTGATGCAGATCAGACAATGAAGTTCTATCCGATTATATGGCTACAACACCGAAGGTATTTCAATTTAATAGCTTTTATATTTTTTTATTTGTAGGTACACTTACGTATGTATATAACCTTAGCTCAGTTGACAATAAATTTAGTCTTAAGCTAACACAACAAACAACAACAGCTACCAATGACTGTTAAGATTGTTTCTTTAATTGTAACTAATTTTATTTTTATTTAAAAAATAATTGTTTTATCTCAAGCAAATGAAGACTGTTGATACACCTATTTGCTGCTAATGGGTATATGTCTAGTGCCACAGTGTATTATTTCTGTGACTAGATCTACACTCATTGAGAGCATTTAGGCTGAGCATCGGTGAAAACACTGGAACGTTTTCGAGGAACAGGTATAATGTCATTGAAAAATTTTTTTACATATTACCTCCTTTTTAGTGTATTTTGTAACCATTACTTACTCGAAGATTTAAGTGGCTGTGCAATTTAACTTGATGATATTTGTGGGCGAGTTTGCTTCTGGTGCATGTTCATTACATATCATGACTAGATCCATACTCGTCTGCAGCCATCAACTTAATCAGCGTCTTCACACTAAACATTTATGTAAATTCCATTAATATTAAAATATCTGTAGTAAGTGCAATGCCCTTTATTTAAAATATTTTAACGCTTTTCAGAGAGTTAAAGTTGAAATTGAATCTGTATCAAACCAGACTAATGATTTGTGTCCAGCCTCTTACTCTCCATCAGTGTAAGTTTCCAAAGTAAAAAAAGATAAAAAATTGCTAGAACTAATTTCTACTCAGTTTTTTAAGGCCTTGAAAGTGTTGAATTGTTTACAACTATTACGCAATCCCAGAATAAGAACATTAAACCTCAATCTCAGCTTTAAAAACTACTTCAGTTTTCAAATTAATTTTTCATTTTACCCACAACAAAAAAATACAGTTTGATTTTTTATAATTTTCATAATTAATTTTATTATACCAAAGGCATGCATTTTATTTCAGTGGGTCTAATAAATATGCAACAAGGACTAATGTAGGTGCCGTAGTTCACTCATATGGAGATGAGAAATTACTACAGAACATTTCAGAGCCATGTGGCCATGATGTTTTAAATTTGAAAATCACACAAGTGCCTAACGATGATGGTGACATATATAACAAAGCCATGTAAGTATAGATAGAGTTACATTACTAATGACCATTTAATCTTTGCTGGATTTAGTTACAAAAGATAAATATTTGTTATAGCTGCATGCAATGTTTTCAAAGCTGTCCATAATAGTCAAATACATTTATTTTAACGACTATGTATTGGATGCACCCAACTACAAAGCCACAACATGTTCAAAGAAATATTTTTTTAAATATATTTGTGATGCAATCATTTTATTATAGGTTTGGCTTTGAACTACTCCACGAGAAAGCCAGTATGTTTGATGGAAATATACGCTATGTCTCACAGTGTATCATGAAAAAGTCTGGGATTAAAGAACTGACATCTGTAAGGTGTAAAACACAGGTACCTACATAGCAAAATTTTAACATGCTTCACAAAAATACGTAAACAAGTTCAACTTCAATTGGGAATTGTACATAAAATTACAGGCTGAAGTAGCAGTGGCAGGTCGCATAGAATGTGATGCTGATGCCAGACTCAATCCCAAAAGTGTTGTTCTCCAGGGAACTTGGGAGCAATCACTTAGTCAAACAGTACCAGTGGATTTGGACAAGTTTGTATACATAATGAAAAATTCAAAATGTTATAATAGATGCATTAACTTCATTTGCATTCAAATCACAAAAATTATGTGGTGATTTCATTCATGTCTATACAGTGATGAAAAGGCTATACAAACTTACTGTAATATCATTACACTAGTTCTTGCATATATTAAATTTTATATAGGCTTGTTATTTCTGTGACAGTGTGAAGCAGTATTCTTTATTTCCTGGCCAGACGGTAGTAATGAAAGGCGTAAACACGCGTGGTGAAAAGTTCGTAGCACATGAGGTCTTCTGTGATGCATCACCTGCAGTTACAGATCATAAGGCAGATCTGACGAATACCTTACAGGGTATGGTATAAACATGACGTTATTTAGCAATCTAAGATTGAATACTTATCAAATAACTTAGTAAATTAAATGGTTGACTCACATTACTATTCAACAAGATAACTCAATTTGTTCTAGGCAAAATGTCAATGGTAGTAGCATCAGGACCATATACAACATCTGATAACATGACATATGAGCCTCTAAAGGACTTGGTAACATACATCTCAACACACCAACCACATGTAGTTATTATGACTGGACCATTCTTAGACAGTGATCACACCAAAGTCAAAGATAATACTATGGCAGAAACATTCAAATCATTCTTTGACAAATTAATTGATAGTCTAGGAGAATTAAGTAATACAAGGTAAGGATAAAAGTAACGAACATATACTCTCAGTTCTTAATTCCTGTTATTATGTCGTTCATTATTTTCTTTTTAATTTTCAGCCCATATACCAAGATTTACATAGTTTCCAGTAATAAAGATGCATTCCATGTGAACATTTACCCAACTCCAGCATATTGTAGCAGGCGGAAACATACAAATATTCACTTTATGCCAGATCCTTGCACACTCAACATCAGTGGCATAATTGTTGGTGTTACAAGTACAGATATCCTCATGCACATTAGCCAGGAAGAAATATCTGTGTAAATATCATTTAAAATCTCTTTAACAGTAACGACAGGCTTCTATATATTATACTGACGAAAAACAATTTACAGAGGTATGGGTGGAGACAAATTATCGAGATTAGCTGGACACATCCTAATGCAGCAGACATACTACCCACTCTGGCCACCAGCACAGAGCCTCTCAGTCGATGCTGCACTATGGGCTGCGCATGCGCAACTATCATGTATACCACACGTCCTAGTGCTGCCCTCTAACTTCAGATACTTTGTCAAGGTTTGTTATAGTTTTAGTTAGGCGAACTTATGCAACACCTTATTTTATTTAAAGTCAATTTCAAAATAAATCTTATTTTTTATAGGAAGTAAATGGCTGTGTCGTAGTAAATCCAGAGCATTTAACTAAGGGAACGGGAGGCGGTACCTTTGCCCGCTTACTTATACAAAACTTGAAAGATGATAAAAAAATCGCAGCTCAAATTGTACGCATTTAACTGTTTGAAATTATAATAAAAAAGTTAAAAACATTTCATTCTTTTATTTCATAATAAAAATCATAATTGAATACAAAACAAAATAAAATAGGTATAGTAAAAAATGCATAAATTGGGGTTGTCCCAATAAAACCAACTAGATAAATAGTTGGAACAAATTACCCGAAAAACCGCTTATGCTACGTAAATAGGGTCGTTGAGTGAAATCTTTCCGCCAGGGCCACTACGCAGTGCCATCTGTAATCCCATTTTTGGAGAGCTACCACCAGATTTACGTTCTTCGGGATCTGTGAGTTGACGGTACCTGGAAAAGAAAAACAGAACATTGAAAAAATATATTCCACTTTATAGCATAAATATAAACGCAAAAAATATGACATAAGCTGTGATGAATAGAATAATAATTACTTCTTCAACTCCTGCAATGGTTCCGTGTTGGCATTGCGAATACCCGTCTCCGGATCGATGGTAGTCAAGATGCATCTGAAAGTACAAAATTAATAATTAGGTAGGTACTTATCTAGCACATAACTTAGTTTTAATTTTTTAATTAAAAATAATTATTAGTTCGTACCTTAGACACGGTTTGATTATTTCAAACACATTTTCGCCAATTTTCACGAACTTCCAGTTGTCTTCATCATAAGGTTTAGCGCCTTTGAGCACGAAGTTAGGTCTGAAGTTTTTCGTTGAGACCTTACAGTCGGATAGCCGGGTATTCAAGTCGTCTACTGACGCCTCGTTAACGAGATTGAATGAGGTCTCATCAGGGAGGGCGCCCTGAAAATTTAAATCATCAGTTAGCATTGCATAAAGCAAATAAGTGCCCTCGCTCCTGCACACCTATTTGCCATTATTCAGCATGCATATCTTTCGAAAATATGATGAGATTATTTATCTATTATGTTCTTACTACTTATGACTTTTCCAATGGTTGCCATTTTACTGCATTGTTATCATTTGGGTAGGGTTAAACGGGGTGAATAGAATTTGAAGAGTGAATAGATACAAGGAAAATTCGCCAACATTATTCACCCCTTTCATCTATTCACTCCGTTTACTGTACCAGGTAGGCTTGTTTTCTTCATTTCAAGAAATAGGTTCATATGTGTATGACCTAGGTGACAATAATGTTCCAAATAACTATGAGTGATTTACCGTATCTTCTTTTCCGAATTTGTAGGCCTTGTTTGTAGTGCCGCGAAGTTTACGGCAGTTTTCGGATGCATAGTATACAAGACGGAAGTTCAGGGGTGACCGGTCAATCAATCTGCAATAGAAATAAAGAGCTACGTTACTGCAGTGGCCAACATTTCTAGGGCTGCGGGTGCAAAAGTATTAAGGTACCGCGGCCAGAAAAAGCGTTATTTTTAGTCAGTAAGAGACTAACACTTCCTCTCCCCTCTGTGGGGCGAAAGAATTCATTCAATGATAGCTCGCCTCCCTCCAAAATTGTACGGTTTTGTATAATTATCTATATAGTAATTCATGATACATATATTTGGATGCATTAGAGCTACGATCTACTATCAACTAAATGATTTGAGCACAGCTTTGATCAAATTCAAAATTAAATTATGTATTCAAAGATGGTACGTTTATGAAATGGAAAAATAGGTATTGATAAACTTTATCTTCGCCTTCTATTTATTTAAAGACATGACGAGAGCAACGGGACAGATAACGCGTTGTAGTTATGAAATGTACTGAAATGATCAAGCAGATAGTGTAATATGTATACATTGGTCCCTCACAGCCAAATGTTCCAACGAACTTTGAACTGTTTCAGCATCGAATAACAATGAGAGTTAACACTTGAATGAACAATAATAACCTACACATGCATTCCTAAATTAAATGGAAAAGATTCATGTTTCCTTATAATATGTTGGAATACAATACAATGAGCGTCGATGGAGATCTTATTTTGGGGACGAAAACATTGAATACAGATGAAAAAAAAAATGGTTGTTCCCGCTGTCTTCTACAACGTATTGTGATTAGAGATTTTACACATTAAAACACTGAATTTCACCTTGAGAACCACTCGCTCACCTCCCAGCCGCAGTCATACACGGGTACAGGATCGCCCCAAACAATTGCCTTCTTCGGTTTCTGTAGAGCCACAACCTAAAACACAAAATAAATTATTAGTAAAACAGCTTGTAAAATTACTTAAATACGTGATTGATGTGGCACATCACGTGCGTGCTATTGGCGCTAAGTATTAATAGTTAGCACTTGCTGGCTGCCCACGGTTATACTTTCTCTAAGCTGTCCTTAAGGTCATTTAGTAGGCAACTGTACCTAAATACTTATTGGTACCTATTTATATTGCATTAGGAAAATAGGTAGTTGCAAAATTCAATACAATCGCATACCGTGAAATTTCTAAGAGCCCCACGAAAGTGTGTGGTGTACACCTTTATATCACCTAAATCCATTTCAGTTACGTTCCTATTAGCGGTCAAGATTTTAGGTAGGTAAGTAATACGTAATACTTAATACCTACATTCAAAAGTTCCGAGTTCTATATTTAGCTCTTACAAACACGCTAGGGCATTATCTATCTATAGGTATATCGGGAAAAAATACGAGGCCTGATATCCAATAATATTGATAATACAGTCGTTTATCATTGTTGTACCTACTTAGCTACAATCGTTCGTTAAATCAGTACTTACACTAAATACCTAGATAAAAATACTCCATGAATGCAGTGGGGTATCATTTTAAAAAATCTTCATAGATTTCTTTTGTTAGCGTCAAGGGTCATTTTGAATGACGTCGACAACTCATGTAGCATATCGTGTCTATCTATCTATAGACACGATATGCTGTTTTCTATAACCCACCTCAGCTAAATTGACGTTGAGTTTTTCCATGTTCGGATGTTCCAAAGTAAGAACAGAATTTCTAATAGTGGGCTGCACAGCCAAAAGTTCAGGGAAACCTCTCGCTGTTATGAAATTGTCTTTATCGTCGACAACCATCAGGACTCTGCAAGAATAAAATTGTAGATAATGAAGAAGTATTAAAGTGAAACAAAAGGTTTCCGATTTTTCTATCAATCTGCAGTAAGTAGGTACCTAAGTTCAATTAAACAAACCTGTCACGAAGCCACCCATCTCTTAATCCCATGTTAGTACATTCAACTGTTTCCAACATAATGCGACCACAAGACTTTATTGGGTACACGTTGATTTCCGTCAGAACTCCAACTTGCTCCCATTTTTCTGGAAGTTTCACTGGCTTTTCTTGACGGTACAGACGGTAAGCACAGTAGACGCTGCCGAGAACACCAGCCGCAGTAACAGTGGCCGTTACATAATATGGAACTGAAAAACATAATTGGGGTTACATTTTCAGCTAGGGTGGAAGAGTCCAAACGGATTTCTTGTAGATATGAAATATGACGTGATATTTTGCAAATAAATATATTTAGGTGCAGATGATGTCGTACTTGGCCAGAAAGTCTCAAGCCCTATGGTTAAATAGCTAGAAAGTGGAAAAATAACTTTTCCTGTTCCTTACTTTGGCTTTGCCCTCTAGAGAGCACAAAATAAAGGCCAAACTAACAATGCCCACCAAAATTATAATTAGGTATGATGAAAAAGGCACGAAGCTATACTAACGAATACTTATTGCCAACATTATTTATTGCTTTTGTCAACGTGTCGTGCGTTGCCTTAGTAGGCGGATGAGCTGGTGCCTACATTGGCAATTAAGCTTCAGATATTGCGTATTGTAAACAGGGCTGATTTCATGGAACAATTAAAGAATGACAAGATGTAACTTAGTCGTTACATAAGGCACGAAAGTACCTACCTATACCAATTTGATATTTAGGTACTCACATGTTCGTAAACTGACCTACGCAATCGTAGAGACATCTATTTGTTTTTGAAGTTATAAGTAGTTGCGTAACTATCATGCATTATCTCTGTGGCTAACCCACCCAATGTCTGCAACTTAGTTTTATTAAACATACATTTAATTTAATTTATTTTATATCAATCTTAACATGGAGGTTTTAACAAGATTTGGGGGTCCTCATTATAAAAAATAATGCGCTCAATCTAATATGATAACCCTGACTATAAAAATTTATTTAGCCTGGCAAATTATTTTACCCTAAGTACATAGGATATTGTTTTAAAATAACTTTAAATACCTAGGTACTTTATTTTTGGTACGTAGTACCTATTATGCAGCAATAATAAGCATTCAAAAGTGTTAAGAACGCAAATACAAAAAAGTCAACAATGTTCTAAGTGTGTGTATAAGATAAGGTTCTATTTTTAGAAATGTGAAATATTTTTTATAAACTTAGGAGTCTAGTACGTATAGCTGTATTACTATAAACTATTGGGTTACCTTATTTGGACTACTAATTTTTAATTTGCAACTCAATTTACACAATACATACATGCTTTGCATAATATTAATATTCCTCCAACATACATGCTTTAGTGATGTATGTGTAATTTATTTAAATTAGTAGTAATTGTTATAGGTAGCATTTTATTTACGTCGGTATACATTTTTGCCACGATATTGAATAAAAAAAGTATACATTCGCCCAGTTCGGCTCATAAACCGCGTCGATTGTCACGTGACATAACACTTATGAGCGATGTTTGTAATTGAATTTCGAATTTTGTAGGAAATATGCACTGAATGAAACATAAAAATGTAAATGTAGGATTAGTTGATCGTAGGAATAATAGATACAACAAAAAATAAATACTAATAACGTTAATTCTTACCATTACTGGACATGTTTACGAAGAAAATTTTTTTTAACAATATTGAAATGATATTCTCGTTGTCGCGTCGAGTGAAACAGGATTGAGAACCGTCGCGCCGACTGCCGAGGTCGCGCGTTGGAATATTACTAGGTTATTAGCTTGTTTGTGTGTGGTATGAAGCTCAAATGCGTCGCCTGAGTTCGTCGCTGATATTGTTAACGAAAATACGATTAGGTATGAGTTTATTGCATGTAGGTGAATATGTAGAATTATAAGTTTATTTTTTTGGTAAATGTAGTACCTACAAATAATTTTGATAAGTACCTACTCTATTTAGACGGCTGTTGGCTGGATGCTAAAGTGCTAGAATAGGAATCTAACTTAAAAATTATATAGGTAGGTACGTAACCAACACTATTACCTTCATGAGCACAGGCCGGTTCAGATATTGTAATGTTAGCAAATAAAAGAATATATGCCTAGGTACTAAGAGTATCTATCTACAAAGTCAAAAATCTAGAGGGTCTAGCTGAAACATAGTGAAGGTTTCGCATTGCTCAAAGTAGGTAAGTACTTATTGAGCTTTGTAAAGTAATATGAGATGTGGAAATTTTTTAAATACAAATAATAAAATATCCCTAAATATCTATCCTTGCTCTAACTATAGGCAACAATTTAATCATGACGTTTTAGGTGCCCATGACTGCACTCTGCCTTGTCGATCAAGTTAAAGGAAAAAATGTTAAGTGTTTGCACCACTAATGACTTAAAAATAAAATACCTAGTATGTTAAAATAAAGTGCGAACCCTCTATAATCACATCACTATATAAAAAAGGTTCAACAAAAAAAGTATAGTTACTACAGGCTAATTGGCGTCATAACCTAGGAAAGCGTTATTCGCCGTCAGGCTGTGACTCTTTGATTCTGTGATTACGATAGAATTGGGTGTACCACAACATTTTGCAACAAGTCTGTAAGACGGGCACTGCCGCTGTTCGGGTGAACTATATAACTCTAAATACTGAAGACGAAGACTGGCGTTATACAGGACTACATTATGTTCTCTTCTGCTCCTTACCGTATATACACATAATGAATTCTATATTGGGATGAGGAAATATTAGTAGGAGGCCGGAAACCATCACTTACGCAGATGATATTTCCTTCCTAACACCAAACAGAGAAGAAATTGAAACACTTTTCGGCGACTAGAATTTATAGATGCAATCTTAGGTACAGTTAATCTGGATATGACCAAAATTATGACTGTGGATAGAGCCAAAAACAACCAACTGGGTGTCCAAAATATTGTGGTTTTAACACATATGTAGGTAGGCTCGATTATCAAATACGCTGGAGGCTGCAAAGAAGAAATGAATTCGAAGACGTTGCGTAGTTAATCGTACCATACAGGCAGTGAAAAAGCTCAAAAATATTAAGAAAGACCAACGAATAACCAGTTATTCGTTCTAACCATTGAACGTCTAGACGTACAAAGGTTCGATTAATTAATTTCTGGGTCTTGCCAAAACTCTTGTATGTAATTGAGAAACTGAGGTTGTAGAAACAGCGCAAGATTGCCGTATCGTAAAAAGACATCGCGTCTTAACCGTTAGCTGTAAGGCCCTCTTTAAGTAGAGGCTAGAGAGAAAACACGTCTTCGTCTTCTGCCTGACTTCGGTGATTACAGGGCATGGAAGTTTCGGGAGGTGCCTGTTTCAGATCCAGTGGAAGTAAACGCTTCAGGTGGTCACTGCGAGGGCCACCCAGAGGTCACGGTAGAGCATACCGTGGTGGTGTACCCTGCTTGGACTGAACACCGCGATCATGGGCGGCCAAGTCTGTGGTGAGCAGCGAGAGGAACTGGGGGCTACTGGCAGTAGGCTACACTCCTTGTGAAGCTGATTGCAAAAGAGTAACCATGGTGTTTCTTGCTCGTTCTTTTCCATCGGAATACAAACTTTGGAACAAGCAAATAGCTTCACTAAGAGAAATCGGGAGACTTACACTTTTTATCTTTAAGGTTTTTTTGATGTTCAAAAGTGCCTGCAAGGGTCTAATTGAAATAAATGATTTTTATTTTGACTTTGACTCTGGGCGTTGGGAATCGAGCGATAAACTCCGGCAACCATACCTAAGTGTAGGTCTTTTTTTTTGTGAGGGGAAAATCATCAAATGATTTCTCGCGCGCCTCAAATAGCTTATGGACCAGCACAGATAGGACCAATAGGGCCGATGTTTAGCCGGGTCGGCGGAAGAAGCGCAATAAAGTATCGCTGCCCTCGCCCTCCCTTCACGTAGTCAGTGCGGCACCTCACCTTGGGCGAGAGAACACATATGATGCTTTTACTTAAAAAAAGGTAACGTACATAAATAGATCGCCGCCTGACTAAAACAAATTCGAGCCACCAAACCCTGATCCGTCAAGCTAGAATATTTTATCATCATAAGTATATCGGTATTTACCTTGTTTGAGACTATTATTGCGATTAGTCGAGTCGCGAATCTGGCAATAATAGTACTGTTAACTGGTAACATTTCTGCCAAATGTCAAAACTGTCTTGTCAACGTGTCCTGAAGTCTGAGTTTTACACTAGTGATATTGGATTGATTCAATTAATTTATTCGTAAAATGTGCAATTCGAGCCGTAGATAAAAGGTTAAAAACACTTAATAATTACTACATCTACGTTATAACAGCTATAAACATGGTTTTATTGGGTAATGATGAGGTAAGCCAGTTTTTCGTATCTGTATTTCTTCAACACATTTACTTTAATTCTAAAGAAACAAATTTTATTTGCAGTTTTTAGCAGAGCTTACAAAATTATTTCAAAAAGCGCGTACAGCGGGATCAGTTACAATGACAATGAAACGATGTAAGTGTTAAGATATAATTTTATTCAGAATTCGAAGTAAATTATGAGTTGTTTTTTTAAGGCACGTTCTTTACTGTGTTTTAGATGACGGTCGTACAAAACCAGAGCCTCGTGATGGCAAGCCAGTAGTGATTAACCCAGAGTACAAATGTTTAGTACGAGCACAGTCAAAAAGTAAAAAAATCTCAACAGTTGTGGAGCAACGTGATGTGGAGACATTCAGTACTGCATATTCCAATTTACTGAAGACAAGTGTAAATGGGTTAAAACGTTTGAAAAAACCCAAGAAAAAGGCAATGGCTACACAGTAACCTTGCTATGTGAAGACAATGTGTCAAGACTGATAATGAAGTGCGCAATGTAGTGTTATGAACAAAATGTGAATTTTACATACCACCGTGATGTCCTAGCTTGTAGGACGAGGTCCATTGAAGTGTGCTCTTCTCTCTGTGAGATATGAAGAGTTGGAGTCTTGTCTGCTCTAGCTAGAGATGCTGACACAGTTAAGTCATTGACCATCTGTCCAATGCACCTGATTTTTATAACAATATTTTTTGTTACATTCTCCCAATAAAGTTTTATCAGTGATGCTTATCATTTTTATTCATAAAAAAAACACTATCAATATTTATAAAAATCTTTATTAAAATGATTTGAAGATTATGAGTTAAAAATTACTATGATATCACAATATGAGACCAATACATTCTATAGGTAATACAATAAAAATATTAGAATTTTTAACATAATGACAATTCACTCATAGTCATGTCACTTTATTTATTAAAATAGAAATAAATTATATATTTTTTTGCGATTGATCCATGCAATATAATGAACACCATCAGGAAATAATACTGGTTTTGAAATTATTGGATGCCATAAAAATAAATTATTTATAATGAAATTGATTACTTTAGAAATTAATATACATACATTGTCAAAACAGTATCACATTTGAACACATCAGATTGGACAGGTATTGCACTAAGTTATATGAGTAAACCAATAAATATATTTTCTTTTTTACTGAACCTTTTTTAATTATTATTATCACTGTCAAAAGCTAACAATCTATTATATGTTTTATCAACCAGTATCACATAAAAAGCCATTATAATCCAAAGCCTAGTGATAACTTGTTTCCCATACATAAAATGCTACATTATATGGCTCCTTTTTAAATACCTATATAAGCACCTGATTTTATACCCTACTATGTAGTAATTTACACATTAAATTGAGAATTTAGTAATCAATTTTATTTTAAACACACTTTAGAAATTCTATTTCCAAACAACTTAGTTAAAATAAATCATGTTCATAGTCAAAAAAAGGTCATTTTCGAAATACGTCATTTTGTGTTAGAAATGTGTTTTTTAGCGATTTTCTTGTCAAAAGAGGATCAGATTGTTCCAAAGCACATGCACTATACATCATTTGCAATAGCGCTAAAAAAGCTACAAACTTTTTTTGTCATACACAGTTCAAAAGTTAACAAAAAGCCTAATTGCTCTGTTCAATATTTTCAGAGCCGTCAAAATATTTAAGACATAACCAATGGTCAAGGAAAATGTGTAATTCATACTACATTCTTAGAAGTAAGTCTTTTGAGACATGCATTTCTGACTTGGTCATTGCCAAGCCTCTCTGCTTCCTGTAACACTCTGCGTAGATCGTTCGTGCGATCGTTGCGTGCGGCGAGAATGTAAGCGCTACTGACATTGCGACATACCAAGTAACAGGATATCTAGAAATAAAATTAATATAAACAAATGAAAAATCAAGATCGTCTTACCTACAATACCGCCAACGTATCTTGGCGAGTCTGAAGTTAGCCGATTAGCTGCGCAGTAGACAATTTTGTTCCTAAAAGATCCATTGCGCAGACAAACGGCTAACTTCAGATTCGTCGGCCGTACTGCACGCATAGTTTTGTTAGAAATTGGTAAGATATCCAAAAAAATGCTGTACACAATGGTTTTTAAAATAGCTATGTACAACATAACTTCATGCTATTCTGAACCTTATACTATAAATAAACATCTCCACTTACACATTTACAATAATATACTAGGTTCCGCCCAAGGCTTCGCTCGCGTGGTATGTTGATTAAAAGCCGATGTGTTAATCTTTATACATATATAAAAATGGATCGCAAAATGTGTTGGTAAGCGCATAACTCAACAACGCCTGGACTAATTCTGTTTTTGTTATTGTCAGGAGAAGGTTTTTATCAAAGAAAATATTAGAAAAGTAGAGTAGAAGATTAGGAAAAAGTACACTTTTATAGCGAGATAGCTGGTCCTGTGCGAAGCGAGGGTGGGCCGCTAGTCCATTATAATTTGGTATGTAGATAATCACATGAATCGCCTATCTACATACCAAATTTCAGTCACATCGAACCAGCCATTTTTGCGTCATAGAATAACAACCATAATTTCTCACAAACTTAAACAATTACAGGATAGTAGGAAGTAAGGACTGACCTTTATAGTAACGCTGTGTATGTCTGCAATGAGAATCTCTGCCTGTTCATCATAAAGCTGCCCCCGCGACTCGCAACGCGTCACCACAGCACCCACACCCGACTCCAAAACCTGATCACTCATAAGACTGAAAAAAAAACACAGATACAGTATGGCTTTTAAAAAAAAGTGTTAATAGGTAATAGAGAGGTAATGTGCATCTAGGTAATCTATACTAATATTATTATCACGTACAATTTGATTGTTTCTAATGAATAGGTTCTAGTTGACCTATATCAATATTTTTTTCAGTACTGTGAAACTACACTAGCACCAAGTAAACATAGGCTATAATATTACTAGCTTTTGCCCGTAACTTCGTACGCGTGGAGTAGTGACTTCCTGCAGATTTTTGGTATAAGAACTATCATATAATGTCGAGTTCTAAAGTATGTCTCGAGTTCTAAAGTATGTCTGTTCCAAATTTCACAGAAATCGGTTCAGTAGTTTAGGCGTGAAGAAAAGACAGACAGACAGAGTTACTTTCACATTTATAATATTATTTATCTGTATCAAATGGGACCCATCCTTATCACAACTGGTGGATTTTTTACATTGTGTATCTATATTATTAGATAACGACTTATTCTCGTGAATAAACTAACCAACGTCGCACAGTCGCCTGCGCGACGTCGCAGCGACGCACTCGTGAATAAGAGTCCCGTTGTCAGTTGAAATTAGTAGAGCTTTTTTCGGAAAATTTACATAAGTCATTATTTTCAATAAGTTTACTATTCAAAATTAGAAATAGTTTATTTAAACTTCATGCACAATGTACATAGGCGGACTTAATGACTAAGGCATTTCCTACCAGTCGAGCCTCAGGTAATGCAGAGATGAGCCAATTTTTTGTGCAAGAAGCAATCAAACAAACCTAATTTTATATGAGACATGACGAGTTCGATACGTGATTCATATTCGTAGACATAAACTATTAATTGTGTTTTGTTACCTAGCTGCAGTTTCTTTAGACGCCCGTACACATTTAGCTAGCGTCTTAACTTCCATAAACCTGTCAGAATGCACCAAGAACTTCGCCACGTGGATGTAGATGTTCATCGAGTCCAATTTATGCTCTGTTATAATCCTGGAAAAAAATAAAACTGCGTTCAAAATAAACTGAATACAAACAAACAAATAATAAAAATGAAAGGACATAAAAATACTATTATTATCAACTACTCTTATTAAGAAGTATTTTTTGGGAAGTTTGTTGAAAATCTTCTTTTACGATTATTTAGGCAAAGATGTTTTGTGTCTCATAGATAGGTATGAATTAAAAGTTGTGTAGAAATTATAAAGGAGAAATATGTATTGTTTCCCTATTTAACAAAATAAGTTACAACCATAAGTTGCTTTCGAGTCTCGATAAGCATTTGAAACAATGTCAGACCATTTGGCAGACAACATTGTAACATCCTGCTAATATAGTTAACGCGAAATACGCATAGATCGATGCATGTCATTCTGTTACGTAAAAAAATAGTTTGAGAAAGATTATAATCTGGAATAATATATAAAGTACTTTGTAAACCAGAAACGCGGAAGGCGCACGACGACACTGATAGGACTTTAAACTATTCTAGAGCCATCTTGTGACGAAGCCTCAGTAATTTACATTAATAAATAGTAAATGATATACATAGATATTGTTTATATGTGACTGAGTAGAATACACATATTTTTAAATTGTATGTGCTACTTACTTAATAGCCAACTCGAAGCCAACTTCGATAGTGGGTCCGCTAGCAAGTACAACAGCTACAAGTCTTATTTTATCAGTAGTTGAGCCGAAAAGCGTTAGAGGTCGCACATCACTAGTCTCATTCTCCTTTCTAGCATTCTGTATAGGTATGGCTTCGTTTAGTACTTTTTCAGTGAGTCTACCGCTTGCTTCGCACGACGCCAAATATTTTGCTAGCTCCATCTGCCGTGTTATTGTTGTCATTAAATTATCTATCGTTGCTTTGTCCAAGTTGAAGTGAAATGATCTTGAGTCGCTCGTTTCTGGAAGTGAATGGTTAAGATATAAATATGTAGTTGCTGTTGCTGATAGGAAGGTTTTTAAGGCGCATTGATTGCGAGCATTTTGACAGTATTGTTGGTGTAGTATTGTCTTTTTTTTGTGAGAGGAAAATCATCAAATGACTTTTCTCTAGGGATTGCCATACTCTTACTGACCAAACAGATTGTTACGGTTTACATTAAGAAGTACCGGGTAATATAATATTATAGAAAAAATTAAGATCAACCTTTACAAACTATCCAACCAATATGGGTAGTTCCCTAGGTCAAAAATAAATTAGGTATATTGACTTTTCAGTGCAATAAATTATTAAAACATAAGCATACTTTCATTCAACAATTTATAACTTGTTATTGGACATAAAATAAAAATATTAGGGCATGACACGTTGCGATTTCATACAAGTTCATAAGAAAGGTATCGTTTTTGACACGACAACAAAAGTATTTAATTTGACTGGTTGGAAACTACCGTATTCACAAGTTAAAAAGCTGGTTGGAACTTACTGGTGGGTGCAGGAACACAGTGGGATAGATGGCTAAGGGCTGCGGAGAGGTGATGCTGCCTGGCATGTAAGGCGGAGTACAGGCGCGCGGGGGAGGACGCGGGCCGCGCGTATAGTAGCGCGCATGTAGCCGCCGCACGCGCATGTTGCCCACTACCGCATTGTACGCCGTATAGAGCTTCCAACCGCTTCGACATTTCCAGCGTACGACAAATGTGCATAATGTACTCCTGTATAAAAATAATTATTTCGTTGAAAGAAGCAATATTTAAGAATGCGACTGCTACTTTGCGCAACTTTGCGCAAAAGTTAGCGCAAGGATTAGAATAATGATTTTGACAATCTTGTAGTGATTACAAATATGTTTTATGTATACCAATAAGATTCTAAAATCATACCACAAGTTGCAATGTTTAAAAGCGATTCAGTATTATAATTTAGTTACGTATTTCAGATAAGATTTCTTTCTCATTCTTCATGTTATGCAAATATTGTTTGTCAATTCAAACACAAACGACATTATTTGTGAATTATTTTTACAAATATTTAAAGGCATTCAAATAAAATAAAACACAACTCACCGACCACATATCCAGCGTACTATCAATATCCGACATAGCTTTTAAAAGATCATTGACCTTGTCTTTCTTCAAGCAATCCATGTAGACAGATTCGGTAAAAGTTTCCTTATCGACCAGATTGTCATAGCAGTACTTGATGACCTCACTCAAATTACTATGTTTCATATAAAAAGCTATATTTGCAGTATGAGAACCATAATTGGTCAAATAGTAAACGCATTCCTTATAAAAGAATGGATCCAACCTTTTATGTTGATGGTCTATTTTCGGTTCAGTGTGGTTATTGTTCCTTCGTAGAAGACCTTGAGCTAAGCTCTTTTTAGGCTGGACGGTCGCAGTTTGGAAGTCGCTATAGTCACCTTGCTTGATCTTCTTTACACTGGCCAGTGTGTGCATAATATTTAGAGCTGGTTCGCTTAGTTGAATCTTCTTTTTGTTTGTGTTCATCGTTGTGAGTTTTTCATTGGTTGACTGGAAAAGTTATTATATTGATTTAGTTTTAGATACGTATAATTAGTAATGCAGTAAATTAATAAAGGTAATAAGCTCAATCTGATATGGTAAATATGCAAATTTTTCTTAACTCTTTCAATAACCCTAAAAGTACAGGCTACCAGGCTTAGTAAGTTGCAACAAACTGTACAAATACTACAATCGATTTTATACTCCATTTAAAATAAATGAAAGTTGAAAATTGATTAAACTATATCACAATTATGAAACAATGAATTTATTTTTGCAAATAGGCCATAAAACGGCACTTTTACAGGTCAAATTATATGTGAAAAACTAGATGAAGCCGGCATCAGACTACTCTGAGAAATGCCGAAACAAACTCAGAGGTCACTCTATTTTCAAGTCCAGACAATGTAAAATAACATAATGTGAGAGAACCGTGCATGTTCATTCTGTAGTGGTCTTGTGGTAATTGACACAGAATAGTAGAAGAATATGTTAGCACAGCTAAATAACAACTTTAAAAATTGGAATCGAGAATTAAATACGCACCTTAATAGTCTCAGCTTTGTTCAGCAATTGTTGGTTGACGGGATAGTTCATATCTTCCAGCATGCATATAATTTCGTTGAGTAACGGCGGGTTGGCCCGGGGCCGTCCGTCCGACTGTACGCTCGACATGGAACTAGTCCGCTCAGAGTACCTCATACTATGCAACCTCCTATTAATAAACTGAGATTCCGAAGCCTCTTTTCCAATTTCACAATCTTCTGTGACTTCTGCGCAAACGTTCAATGCACTTTTGAAGCAATGCGCAAACTTCTCTCTGGCTTGCTTGAAGCAGCCTGCCTTGAGACACGCTTTGCCCCACGCCGCGAGCACGCTGTTTCTTGGTAAACCTGATTTTGTTGCTATTTCTAATGCTAGCTCCCATTTCTCTGCTTCTAATAGTGATCTTACTATTTGACCTGTAGGAAATTTGGGTTTGATTAAGTAAAATAACCAATGGCCGTCCTACGTGTCGCAGTTTCCCGGATTCCCCTACAGAACAACTCTTTGTGTGATCCACAAATTGTCTGGGTGTCATGAAAATGAATTTATATGTTTTAATTGTAAATACACCCACTACACTAGAGAAAAAAGGCAAGATAAACAAAGTCCCAAATTAAATATTGAAATCATAAATGAAAAAAAAAAATTGTAAATTTTTTGGTTGTGTTTTTTTCAATTTTGAACCTTTGACTACATACAAAGGCTGTTGAAGGCTAATCCTAGTTACCTCGCTAGACATGGCTATATGAATGAATAACGGAAAATTTACAATAATGAACTTGATAAAACTATACTAATACTAATTATAAAGAGGTAAATAACTTGTAAGTTTGGATGTAGGGGCCACATCTGGAACCGCTGCCTGGTCCATTTTCCAAAATTCTTTCACTGATAGGTAGCTCTAATGTTTTTGAATGCTTTATTCTACGCTATAAAACACCATGCTACGAACAAATGGAGCCGAGTCGGTGGAACCGCGCGAGAGTAGCTAGTAAATTAATAATTAGAGTATACTGACTAGGATGAGCTCCATGGTGAGGCACTAGATGTTGAGCTTGATGCGTCACGAGGGTGGCCATGGCGTCCGCATGCGCCAGGCAGCGCGCCGCGTGCAGGGCGCCCGTCTCAGCTACAACCAGCCTACCGCCCCCAGCACTGGTACAAGATAATACGTACTTGATTGATTGATTGATTGACTTCAGACATATTGCAAGCACGTTTGTAGGTACTTATTTTATTGTTATTTCGCTTGAATCCGATTTTTCTTAGAGATGACTTTAGGATTTCCTTTTCCACCCCTTTTTACGGCACTACCTCATTTCACTACTTTAATAGGTAATTAGGTACCCGGAGGAGTAGAAGAAACGAGGTGGTTTTTAGTCAGCAGTCTGCCACTACCTCTCGCCCCAAACGGGGCCAAAGAAAGTATTGGATTATTTCCCCCCAAAAAAAGAGCAAACAGGGGGTTCCGTTTAACACATACGCACTTGTTTCCCCCACTACAACATCTATTGAATAAGGCTCGCTTCTATTAGCCATAAGTTTTCGTACAAAACGTTACGTACGTAAACATGTCATATATTAAGGTATACATACACAGACTCTTGTGGAGTTCTTGAGTATAGTTCTGCAGCGGCGAGTAATAGAGATCGTCGCGCGCGCACCAGTAGGCGAGCGTCGCCGCCTCGAGACAACTCACGCGCAACTTCATCGCTACGATCTAGGAGGAACCTGTAAATAAGGATTAAGATCACTTTCTCAATTGACTTTGGCACACGTACCTAACTTTTCTGTAGAACAGATTGTCAGGCTTACACCCGGTTCCTGAAAGGCTTGTCAACGCTAAAATTAACGAATCTCTTGCCAAGTCATCTGATTGGTTGTTGATAATTCAGTCAACAGATGACTTGACAAGGGATTAAATTGGTTTTAACATTGATCAGCCTTTCGGAAACCGGGTGTTGGACGCAGAAGATTGGCAAGGCACTTGATGATTAAGTACATCTTGATTATTCGGTCTCCATTGTCTGTTGACGTTGGAGATTACTCAACACCAGAACAAAAAAGAAACTGATTGAGAGATATTTGAAAAACTGGACGGTTGTACGCACTAAATAACAGTAACGAAAAATCGTGCAAGATTGGCGCTAGTTGCGGTAAAGGGGTTTGGAATGAATGTAGCGGTTGTTAACACATTGAAAATAAACGAGTCACATGAAATTTATAAAACCACCATGTTGCTATTAGAGTGCCAACTTGAAATGCGTTAATTTAGCATTTCAGCAAACAATTTTTACATACAGAGACAGTATCCCTTCTAGCCTCAATGCATTAGGTGATCTGTCTGCTCGTTGGCAATCTTATTGATAATGTCGCAAAGACAGATGAGGAAAACAATCTCGTACAATTTAATCAGTCTACTTTACCCTAAATACAACACCGCATACTCACCTCGGATAATCCAAATTGATAGAATGCATCTTCATGATGGACAAACATAAAGTGACGTTAGGCGTGAACTCGTAACCGAACTCCGTCCTAACGGCATCATTCCTGTTAGCGTTAGTGGACAAGCACCAATCCATGCACGTTACTCCACTACCCGCCGAGTCAGAATTACTGCTTAACATCATATCATGTTCGGAATTAGCCTTCCTATGCATCGTTTGGGTGTAACAGTCATCGCAAACTCGGAATTTGACCCCGCTCGGGTACGTTGGTACGTGCATTCTGTGGCGAGAACAAGCGTGGCACACAAGTCTCCCGCATCGCCTACAATGATGTCTCCGAATGATCATAGAAAACATCGAAGTCCTGCAAAGCATACATCGATCCGTCGCGTAGTCCTCGGTCCATTGCTCTTTGCTCGGCACCTGCTCAGGCATCGTAAACGGCATATTTGCAGCCTCAATGTTAATAGAATCTATCGACTGCAACAAAGAGTCATCCGATGGCTTAGGAGGCGCTGGACACACGTTCCTCGGATTCTTCATGTCTAAGGCCTTTTCCGCATAAAACCTCAGCAACGCATCCACAGCGTTCTTCGATATAACTAAACTCTCGATCGATTTTATGTTGTAGTACAGATTGTCGCCACTCGGATCCTTCTTCAGACTCGGCGAGATCTTGTTTATAATGGTGGCGAGCACATCTAACTTAGCATTCATTAAGAACTGCTCGATCATTAGTAGAGGGCTCTCGATTAGATCCCAGAACAGATGTCGCCAATTCGGATCGATTTCAAGCATGATTTGTAGACCTATTTTAATGTTTTCGAAAGACTTCCAATCGAATGAGTTTTCTGATATGAAGTCTACGCAAACTTGGAGTATTTCTACGTTTCGGACTTTGGACATTTCGTCTTGAATGAGATCCATAGCCTGTGATGTTGGGAGCCTTAGAAGCAGTTGGTGAACAAGCTCTGGCGTCGCCTGGTTCGTATATTCGAACATTTGTCGCAGGAGATTCATAACGATCAAGTTCTTCATGTTCTCTGACACTTCGTGAGCATCTGCCCATTCTAAGCACAGTTTGAACTGAAAATAGAAAAAAAAGTAATTGTAATTCAAATAATATGCTATGAATAATAATGAAAAATTAAGTATTAATATTTTACCTGTTGACTATCCATGAGAACTTCGATAACGCTCTCCGGGTTTTCTATTGATTTCTCGTAAATAGAATACCAGTGACTTGTTCCCATTATGGCAGCTATCTATAACATCATATTAAAAGTATTAAAATATCAGGAATATAAGGAAACGCTTGACATGATAGTAGAAAAAAGACTATACCTGATCATACAAAGGTATTTTGATAATCCAGTCAGAACATCGCTCATGTAACCCATCATCTAGAAGGTCTTGGTTAAGAAGGAACCGCAGATAGTCCAATACTTCTAGAGCCCCATCCGCGGGCCATACGCTTAAGTTGTTCAAAATAAGGTTGACTTTCAATTCAGGACATTTTAGATACTGGCAATACTTCCAGTTATTCGGAATTTTCGGATTTGTAGCCAGTTTGAACAGAATCAAGTCCCTCAAATTTGATAAATTAGCACTACACATTAATTGGCGCTCTGCCAGCGAATCTATTAAGTTCAGACATTTTAGAATCTTTCCGGCTTCAATTAATTGTGGCATGAACAAGAACAGCTTGTCTAAGTCAACGGTAGTGTGGAGGGACGCCAAGTATTTGTTTTTACCATACAAATCTTTCGTGCAATTGAATCTCTCCAGCTCCATATAATTGTTCAAGCATTTCGTTCGAGCGTCCATACTTTGTTGCAAGCTGTTCTCGTTTGGGGATGTATGGATCTTCTTGATAATGTGCGCTAGGACCCAATTATGTAGCACTACGTAAGTAAGGCATTGTGGATCTGGAGCACGTGGCAAAGGAGCGAAGTTTGTAACAGGATCCAAGAACAAGTTCTCTTCAGGATTCTTGAAATCGTACACAACATGGAGTAGATTGTTGAAGTTGGCCTCACATGCTTCCTTTGGCGGTCCAGCCAACGTAATTGAGGGACAAAAGTTCAATATGAGTTTCGGTATCAGATTTACATTTAGTTTCTTGCAGATGGGCTCTAGATTTGTGACTGGGATTTCTTTGTTGTTGATCATGTGACCGAAAATGTCATGGAGTTGCCGTTCGAGGACAGCGAAGTATGGCACTTCGGAACCGCTGTCTACAGAACGATTGTCTTCCTGTTCTAATTGAGACACAGTTTTACAATACATGTAACACATCCGTAGGTACGGGATGCGCGTCTTCTTGCTTCCTTGTCGAGACACCTCGCTAATATTGCACAAATCCTTGTCCGATGCTGCCACCACATTCATATAGATCTGATGATATTTCTGCAATAAGTTCGGGTCAATCTCCACGGTCTCATTCGGGGTGACTACATCAATTAAATCCTCACAGGACTGTCGGAGCTCTTTGGCCAGTTGATTTAATTTACAGAAGTCTTTATGTTTGATAGGTATTCTACAATCAGTTATCAACTCACAGATATTGTCGACAAAGTTAAAAGATTTTTCTGTATTCCCAAAAATCTCAAAGGTGACGCTAGCAATGTCTTCTACGAAACGTATGTAATTTGTTTTTTTGACGGCCGCTATATCCGTGCTGTTCCTTACTTCAGCTAATTTTCTTTCTACAACGTTTATTAGTCCGTATGTGATCTCTCTATTGAGTCCGCTACTCAGTAGAATATCTACAGCATTTATGAAAGGAGCATTTTGGTGGTTGTATAATTGTAAGTGTGGGTGTCTTGCACCTAGTTCTATAATGTCAAAGGAATTCGGGGCTCTGTTCGACGCCAAGAAACCTTCCACGAGTCCCATAACTTCAGTGGAAACAACAGATAAAGCCGATAGTTCTTTGGTAGCGTAACGAGTGTCATCTCTATAGTAAATTATGTTTTTAATCTTTGCTATTAAGTTCCGTAGTTGCTCCGTAAATGTTACTTCTGTAGCTATTTCGGAGTCAGCTAAGTCGAACATCTGCAAAACAATGAGAACAGTTTGTTATTACAAGAAGTTTACTTTACATGTCATAAAAGAAAGTCGATTTTGCCTGTATCCCTATGTATGTTTAAATCTTTAAAACTATTCAACGGATTTTGATGCGGTTTTTTTAATAGATAAAGTGGTTGAAGAGAAACTTTACTAACATCCATGAAATAGTGGAAGAAATTGCATCAGCATTGTACCTGTTTTCGTTATTGCATGAGAACATAAAAAGGTTGATCTTGAATATTCCAGATATAATCAACCTTTTTACTTGAATACGTAGATGCCATAAAATAAAATTAAAAAGAAACTGGCAATGTCAAAGGGACATCTAGCAAACGTCATGCGTCAAGAACTCGTTGATGTTATTGTTACGGACTCATAATATTTAAATAATAGTTTTATAATAAGAATATGTATTGGTTCATATCTTTATGGCTGTGTCACATTATAAGTACAAGAGCTTTCATACTCCAAGACACGTACAATGTTTTATTGAAAGACGACAAGGACTATGAAGTGGATCTTATAATAACTGATAATGATTACGAAATGATCGACGTGAAACACTTGAAAGAATATAAACTAGACAAAGAAAAATATAAGTTTGAGGAACTGGATAAGTAAGTACGACATTACCAATAGTATACAACAATATTAGGGATGATGACAAAAAAATAATAATTAGTCCATCTTTTAGAACGCCAGAAAATAGTAGATACGTATTTTTTCTTTTCCTTCTAAAACTTCAAACAACAAAGTTACAGAGCGGCGAAAGTTCGCGCTACGTCATTATTTCATAAAGTGTTTACGAGAGAGTGACGTCACGAGCCCCTTCTCCTGAATTTGAATATGCTGTATCTTTGTCAATATTATTCGTATGGACAAATAAAAAAATACGTATCGAGTATTTTTCTATAATCTAACTGTCGGACTAATTAGAATTTTGTTGTTTTAACCCAGGAGACATCCCTATTGAAATTTTTTTTTCAAAAGGGTCAAAGGGTGATGTTGAAAATTGTAAGAATGGTTGCTGAGAACTTGACTTAGCTAGACATGGTTATTGTTATTTGGTATTATTGTTATTAAAATGGTGTAGATAAGTAACCTAAAAAGAATTCGATTTACACATGAACAATTCGTATGTTTAGACGTCAAAGTGAGATGGCATGATTAAATAATAGCGACTGAAAAAGAGACAAATATGAAAAAGTGTGGCTAGGTAGCCACATTATAATGTATCACTTGCTGAGCGCTTATGACCTATCACCTTTTTACTTATAATATCATTGCATTTTTGAACATCAAACAGGTCAGTCCTCTTAGTGAAGCTAGTTGCTTATTACTTGCTTTTCACTAAAAGAGGCATAAATAAATGAATACTTAGTTAATTACAAATGTCGCAACATACAAACTGGGTCGAATATTATTAGAAATGTAGATCGTTGATTTGATAACGTAATTGACAGATAGCATAAGGCCTAAACGAGTTTAGGGTCAAGAAATCACAAGGATAACTTTTTAAGAGCCTACGAGTGCGTTTTGAAATACAATTTACAAAATTGAAAGCGAAGACTACAGTTTATTGTTATTTAATTTTTCCAAAAGAAGATTTGCCATAATCTCCACAGCGGGTTGAAGATACGATCGAATTGAGAAACCCGCTTCTTTCTTATGGAAGTCGGTTTAAAAGTATTATGAGTAAGCAGTGACCACTGCTACTTTATTTATGTTTGTATTTGTAAGCCCCTATTCTGTTCTCTTGAAATCGATAGAAATTACACAAAACCCCCAGTGAAGAACATTCATTACCTTCAACTTCTTTTTAGTATAAATTAAACGCTTGCAGGATGGCGGAACGTGAAAATTTAAAAGTATCTAAATTAAGAGCCAAGATCGTCAAACAACCGTACGAGGCTAATCTTCACACAATTTCTGTGAAGGGCAATAATAATAAGACCAAGTTGACCACGTCTCCGGAACCGGTAAGCTGAACATTGTGTCTTTTTTAAAGCAAAGAACGTTAACGTCAACAATCCCCTAATCCCATAATACTCTGTGGAGACTCGTAATGAAGATTGACAACATTGAACATATGACGTCACAAATTCTATATTACGTTTGCGCGCGAAAAAGCACAGATACAAAATCCCAACGTACAACTGTTAGGCAGTACCCGCCAGGCTGATCACCTCCACCTCGCCTGGTCGTAGGATCCTCCTTTTCCGATCTTAGGGAACTTTGCCCTATGTTCCCTAAATATCAAATCCCTTAAACTCAAAAGGCCGGCAATCCACTTGTAACCTCCACCTCCTCTGGTATTGCAAGTGTCCATGGATGACGTCGATTGCTTACCATCAGGTCGACGGATTACCAAATGGAAAACAATTAGCGCCGCCTATGGACCCTCGTCGTACAAAGGAGTTACCGTCCTCAAATCTTCTTCAGTCTCCTATATCATTATTCTGTTGTTCGAATTCCACTGAAATAATATTGTTCAATATTAAGAGGAATAGTAGTCTTTTTATATGGAGTTTCTTGGTCGTTTTTCTCTATTCGAATTTACAAACTGAAACGAGCTCCAAGCTTCTCTGACGAACAGACAGACTAGTATTCTATTTTGACGCACCTACCAAAAGTACGTATTTATGGTTTAGTTGGAATAAACGATTTTGGTTTTGAATTAAGAAAACTATTTTTTCCGATACATACATCCGTCTTTGTATCGACCAGTGGGCGTATTACGATCTCTTAATTCCAGTCAATTTACACCTTAAAATGAACTGCCTTGTTTATCCGTATTATGACGTCTTATTGCCAGTCAGTTAGCAGTCACGTGACACTTGACCGATTTCTGCACGTATATTGGCTGGCAAACCCGTATTATGACCGCCAAACTGACATTTCTTAGCTTGCTCAAATGTCAAAATTTGTGTCAAACAAACCAGTCAGTTTACGCCGGTGTCGAGTAGCTTTTACTGAATTGTTTTAAGTTTTTATCACATACTGTTTACTATAATAACATTAAATATGTGTGATGAGTTAATAATAATCTTCGAGTTTCTTGAAAGTGATGCGTCACAAGATAACCACCAAACAAAAATTCAAAGGACGCGTCTTCGAGATCTTAGTGACCCTTTTGCGATTGAAGATGTTGAATTTATTTTATTATAAATAATGTAGGTAATACTTACGCCAATATTGAGTAGACAATATTTATAAACAACTTTAAACAGGGATCCTGTAAACGGATTCCTTTGCTCAACAAAGAAAAGCAGTTTTAGTTCTCCTTCTTTTTAAAAAAAATAAATGGACTTCATTAGTTAAAAACCCTTATTATAACAAAAATCTTTTATTTTTGCCGGGTGAGCTGTTATCACCTATCCTACCTCCTATTACTTACATTCAGAAATGTAGCGTATGTCTAAAATGTATGTTGTGAGACAGTGCTGTATTTTCATATTTATGACATTGTACTTACGCATATAATACATAATTCGTTTTTGAACTCATTTTTAATCGCGATTCTGTTAGAAAATTAAATTATATAATATATTACATTCAATTTTCAAAAACCGTAATATACCAGTAACCCTTTTAAGATGTTTTCGAACGCAATCTTTCTAGAGGGTGGAAACCAACCACAGACAATCATCCAGGATGAATCCAGTCAGAAAAACGTACGTCATAATACGAAAAAGAACCACGCAGTTTACGGCCTTAAACTGACCTGCCAGGAAACAAACTGGATTTTAAAAAGGTTGTAATACGCCCCCAGATATCAGATAATGAATTCTTTTGAGAGCCATAATACTATAACTGTTTTTTTTAAATCAACCTTCCTTTTATGCCAGCACTGATCATGGTTAAACATACATTAATAATACAGTTTTGTATTTTGTATGATCAGCTGTTACCGTGGCATCAATGACCGCGAAAAGCAAATATGAACTTAAATAAATAAATAATAAGTAAACCAAACTTTTTTAAACGTTACTTTATTTGAGTATATGTACAGTGAACCACTATGGCACTAAAAAGGTAGAAGTGTCCCGATTTGACCTCTACTTTTTTAAAAAAAGAAGTATCGTAACTGGTCTAGCTTTTCACGTATCTGATTTATTTTTTAATAATAATTATTTTTGAATAGAGTCTGTACCTCTTTTCCACGTAATAACTAAACTCCTTAAAAACGTCCGAATTTTTCATATTTATGTATTACTTGTAATTGCAGCGACTTATAACCAAAACTAGTAAAAGGCAAATTGAACCAGAAAACGATGAGGATTACGACTACGATGAATTAGTGAATGAATATAATGAAGAAGCGATCAACGAATCTCGGTCCAGCAATGCGTATCACATAAGTAAAGCAGGTACATTCCACACTCTCTCTTATTAATGAGGAAATGAGGCAGTCAATGTACACGACTATTTAATACTACGAAGAAGTACACAGTGCAATATTAGAAAAGAAAAATATTATAGTTAAAGATAAAATGTTTTGTTGTTTCCATAATTGCAATTTCTCCAATGTCTGCAAAAAGTAGGACTACCACATAGAAAAATAGAGTTCTAGCTAAAATATCAATTCTCAAATTCCTGACTCTAAAAGGCCAGCAAGGCACTCTTAACTTACAGTCAAACGTAATGTAAAAATGTATGTTCTTTTCCAGTAACATCTATATCGCAATATGGAATTTGGGACGACTTCATGACACTATTTTCGTTCAGAAGTACAGACGCTACAAACTGCTCTTATGAGGAAGGGATTGGGTTGATAGCAGTGAAATGCTTGATAGAAGACTATGTTAACCACCGTCAGACATTGAGAGAAGTGATGGGCCGGCTTTGGAGAATCTTCTTAATATGGTTCCTCGTGTACTTGGCTGTTGCTATACCTTTGTGGTGCACTAGAGGTAAATATTACCAAAATAATTATTTCATAACATCATCATCATCATCATCATCATCATCAGCCCTTTTCAGTCCACTGCTGGACATAGGCCTCTCCTATTGCACGCCACTGGGATCGATCTTCGGCCACTCGCATCCAGCTCCTGCCAGCCATCTTATAACATAACATCGCAGTGTTTAAATTTTTTTTATAAGAATTGCAGATTCCATGATACTTCTGAGAAATAGAGAAATCATTTTGTTTTTATAATGATACTAATTCGCACGTTTTCAGTGAACGTTTTCTCATTAGCGATAAGATCGTTTAAATATTTGAACGCTAACAACGGGAAAACTTGCTAATGTTATCAGAGGTGTTGTGGTGTAGGCAATTTTTGCTATTTAATAGGCCTGACAGAATGTTACCAAGTCAAATAAGGCCAGGAGCTTTATGCAGGCTTCGATTTTTGGAGGTTATTCGGAGGATATTCACTCTAGACTTGTTTAAACCATACTTAAAACGAGCAGTTCCTGTATTTATACAGTATTTCTAGCTTTTTTTTGTCTGGTGAAAATCATGAAATTAGGCCGCGGTACCTCCTTGCGCTTACCCCGCAACACAGTATTTCTAGCTGAATCTCGGAAACGGCTCCATCAGTATCATTACGATTTAGTTTTGAAAATTAATGAATAAAATGTACCGATCAAAAGCATGGTACAAATAATTAGGTGTGAAAATTGAGAACGTTCATTGTTTCTGTATTTTATGAGCAGACGGATTATGGATTACGTGATGGTAAGCAGCAAATAACCCAAAAAGGTTTTAAATAAGTACATTATCAGCTTTTGAAGGACGATCTAAATAATGTTTTTCATAGATATAAAGGTCTACACCTAATAAATTCACAGTTAACAGTCTGTTTACGTCTGTATAATAAATGGAGCAGAATTATTATTATTATGGAACATTACATTGTAGCGAAAACACACGATAACCTGTTTGTTTACATCGCACGTATGTCGTTGTACCGTATAACTACTTAATTAATTAAATAAACCAGCTTACATTAATTGCGTAAACTAAAGATATAACTATTATTGTAATGTTTTGTAAATACCTACGTTACTAGCTACTCTCGCGCGGTTTCACCCGCTTCTCGGATCCTATAGATCGTAGCGTAGTGTTTTATAACCTATAGCCTTCCTCGATAAATGGACTAACAAACATAAAAAGAGTTGTTCAATTCGAACCAAGAAGTTCCGGAGATTAGCGCGTTCAAACAAACAAACTATACAGCTTTATGATATATTGAAGATTTCTGTTATCTGATTCCGTATGTGTCGGATCTAGCAGACCCTGTTTCTTTAACTCCCCTGTCCTTACCGTATGTCAGCAAGCAGTATCTTATAAACTCGTATAGGTAGACAGTTCAGTAATGGACAGAGAAGATGTATTTCTGTAGCTGCTATAAATAAAACAAAAAAAAATCGCGAAATAAAACAATAATCCCTCCCCCCAACTTTTTTCGCCTTAGTGGGGCGAGGAATGTCTCTCTTACTGACTAAAATCACCTCATTCCATCTTCTAAATGCCATGGTCATGGTACTGGCTTTTTCCCGGAATCCCGGCTGAACATCAGCCCTGTTGGGCTATAAGTAAGTATTTATTTTACCAAAGAATAAAAGTGATTTTGTTACGGATCCCTTCGTGACTTACACCCGGTGCCTGAAGGGCTTGTCAACGCTAAAATTAACTAATCTCCTGTTAAATCTCTTTTCGAGTCATCTGATTGGTTGTTGATAATTCAGTCAACCAATCAGATGTCTTGACAAGAGATTAAATTGATTTTAACATTGATCGGCCTTTCGGAAACCGGGTGTCAGTCCTTAGTTCTTAGTATCCTTGTTAATAAGTAAAGTAGGGAAATAGACAGGCAAAAATCCATAATTCCGCAATCAACGAAACATTTTTTTTAATAAAATCGGCTGATAGCAATGGCAATGGCACTGGCCAGACAGATTTATCTTTCGGCCTATTTAACGAAAGGTACATTCACCTATAGCGATAATGTTAACATTCTCATTCAAACAAAAGAGTATTTATATCAACAACTATCACGATAAATACTGTAGGTAAATTCGGATACAGAATCTCCTGGCAATTATCACGTGAGTGCAATTTTCATCTCTATTTCTTTAAGTTAAGGTTGAATACGAATAAACTGTGAACATTGCCCGTTGTACCTATTTATAGGTAGTAACAAGGTCAGTACAAAACTAAATAAAAAGTAAACAAAGTCAAGGCTTAGAATTAACTGCTTTAATTCATGGGTAATTGTGTTAAAAGGGCCATGTGATTTGTTAGCGACAACGCCTTAATTTCGTTGTAGTTAAGGGCTAGTTTTGTTTGGCAATGGATATTATGATTTAATGTTGACGGAAGGTACTCACTTCATACATAAATTTGCACGTGATGCAAGATAAGGGCTTGGGTTTTGTGAATAAATGAAATCGATTCATGTAATACATAATGATTCAGAATTGTAATGTTTCATTCTATGACGTATCGGGGCGGAACTTACGGTGAAGAGCCACGAGTTTGTACTTTTAAAAAACTCGTAGGCACATTTATTTTATAGGGAAATGTATTATTTTAAGGATACTAACATTGTATCATTTTTAACACAAAATCCTAATAAAAGGTTAGGTTTTAGAAAGCATCAGGAAAACAAAACACACAGCAGCGGGTCAAACGCAGGGACATACCGCAGCCGCCGGCAGGAGGAGTAGGAAAGTAAAAGTTTTTAGTCAGTAAAGTCTGACACTCCTATCCCTAGGTGAGAGAAATCCCCTGATCCCCTCCCCTCTAAAACAACAATAGGATTTTCTCCCATGTCGTGTGCGTTTACAGCCGACTGTCCAAACCAGTCTCAAGTTATAACAAATTCATTATTAACCGACTTCCAAAAGGAGCAGGTTTCTTTCTCATTTTTCACCTTCATCTCTATTTTCTAAGGTTGGTGCTGTTGCTGCCTATGTTGCAAGTTCTTCAAGCCGCGACAAACAATAGAAGAAGCTAAGCGTTACGTAGTGTGTTACCCGCCCGGCATACTCAAAACTAAGAGTGGGGAAATACTATACGAGCCTACTGACAGAGAAAAGGAATGTTACGAAGAGTTCCAACATTTCATTAAAATATTGTAGAAATTTAATTATTTTTGTTTTTTTTTTTCAAGTAAACTTTGCTACTAGGTGTCAGTAATGGCATACCGCGCCCTAGCCAGTAGTCAGTACTAACGACTGATATTATTATACATACATATAAACCTTCCTTTTCAATCACTCTATCTATTAAAAGAACAAATCAAAATTGCGTAGTTTTAAAGTTATAAGGATATACGGTCAGAAGCAGCGACTTTGTTTTATACTATGCAGTGATTAGGATTTGCGACATACTAAAGTGAGAGTCTGACATTCATTATCTATGGTAATAATATATTATCTATGGGAACCGCTGGTCGGATCTCTAAAATTCTTTCACTGATAGAAAGCTATAATGTTTCTGTGTGCTATAGGCTATAAAACATCACGCTACGATCCGTAGGAGCCGAGCAGCGGGTGAAACCGCGCGAGAGTAGCTAGTTTAAGCTAAAAAGATGTTATAGTAAGGTAAGTAAATGTAGAAAATATCATAACTTACTTCCAATATTTGATTAGCTTTCGAGAAGTCGTTATGGTAGAGAGCGAGCGCCACAAGGCTGGTCGGTTTGGCCAGCATTATCGATATGAAGTCGATGCCATTCCCTTTTTTAGATGGATAAGCTGAAACGAATAAGAAGCTGATTACAATTATCAAGTGTTCCAAGCTATTCATAAAGAACTAAGGAGTTAATGAAGGCTGCACTTTATTACAAGGAAATCAAGTTAATTATGCAATCATCAAATCGCTTAGCATTAACAAAAATTGTCAAAATTCTTTGATTTGGCAGGGGACACTTCCGCACCCCTGACTCAATCGTCAGAAGATTCCAAATCGCTTAGCAAAAAGATAAAAGATGGCGCATAATTGCAAGAAACAAATTCAGAACAACACTCACTTTCATCCGAAACAGTAGAAGCAAACATAACTTGTTCCACATCTTGTTTGGAGCTTGAAGTATTCTTCCGTCTCGTCTTTGGTTTCTTCCTGAACACTTTGAGGTCCATCTCTCGAGCTTCGTCCTCGCTGCTCTCGTCAACTTCCACGTAATCTAAACACAGCTTCAAAGGCAAGGGACTCGTGTCCGGGGACAACGTCGACACTAATTGCAGCTTCCAAATAGAATGGTTCACCACCTTTACCAACTTTTTCAGCCTCGAAAACACCTCCTGCTCGTTATCCACTTCAAACTTCTCTTCTAACGTTTCCAAACATAATTTCAATGTATTCAGCACTAGCTGAGTAGTGTACGAGTTGCACATAAACCCTGCATTACTACTGTTTATGTTCTTCGAGGTCGATGTCTGTTTCTTTGCGTAAAAGTACGAACAATCCGAGTGAGCACCGCAAGGGTAGTCCTGAGTATGCTCATGACAAGAAAAATATTCATACCTCAAGAAGAGACAGGAGAAAATGTTTTCTATCACTTCTATACAGCTCTGTAGAGGCTGGATAGATAGCACTAGCCGTTTGAGTTCATCCAAAGAAGACACAGTATTTTGAGAGTCCTCTATTCCTTCAGAAGAATTGACTATTGTGTCAATTATTTTCGTAATAGCGCAATAACTGTTATACGTCATTACATCCCAATTAGAACTAGATTTCACTTGGCTCTTGTTACTTGTCTTATTTTTCAAAGTTTTCAACTCTGCTATAAAATCATTGTTTGTATTTAAAAGTCTCGAAACTTTATACCTATCTACTTTAGAAAGCCTACATACTTGAGATATGACGGCGAGAGCACTCTGTGCCAACACTTGACTAAATATAGAAGTGGTCATTATTTTACAATTGTTCTCTAAACAAAACTTTATGATTGTCAGTTCTCTCTTTACTTCGGTAATGTAGAATTGTAGATGATCGTCACAAGTTGTGTAAGTGTCTAGGATAGAGAAAATGTTGGTCAGTTGATGTACTAAGGAGGTGAGGTCGAAAGTTTCGGCACTGTTAGTGAGATCAATGAGCACCATTATTAAAATCTGCTTAGTAAAGTTATTGATTTTGAAAGTCACATTCTTCATGTCATGCACCTGTTGTTTGTACACCTGGGCAGCCTTCAGCAACCAATGTGTTCTGTCCTGGTAGCAAAGCTCCAGCATGTACTCTGGTGTCAGTTTGAATTCCTTCTGAGGCTCGTTTCTTTGCATAAGGTCTGAGGTTACAGACAAAAGTTCTGGTTTCTCATGTGGTATGAGACTCAGTAGGATTTGCTTTCTGAACTGTCTGAAATGTTCTTCAGATATAGGCTGTAGTATGTGGTTCACAAACTGAGGCATGTAACCTTCATTCCATCTTACTAGAGAGATTAAGGAGATGAGTCTGTCTATGGAGTTGGTCTCAGTCAGCTCATATTTCAAGATATCTAAATACAGTGCTTGTATTTTGTTCAAGTTTGCATCGTCTGTCAGCGCATTCTGTTGTATGTAGGACAAAATGGCTGTGGTAGTAACAGGGTTATTCTTTAAATTAACTTTCAAAAATTCTATTACGTCATTACTAAACTGTTTGCATGGTTTTGATTCTTCTATATCATAGTAAAGCTGTATGATTTCCTGAGAAAGAAAAACAGATCACAATATTATCTTGAATCTTAATTTTAACAGCATAAAATTTATTCTTATTTCAACTTACATCATATATTTCTCCTGTGAGTTGATCAAGGAGTTTCAATATGTAGGTCAGTTCTTCTTCCCTCATTTTGGATTTTTATTTTTTCTGCAACAAATTTAACAAAGGTGAATATTTCAAACCAGACATCACCTACTTAGATAACTATCAAACTAGAAAAACTTTTAAAAAATTAGAACAGGGCATTAACAATGGAGTCACTATTTTATTGTAGACCTAAGAGAAAGATTTATTACATAATAATTTAACAACACATTACACTATAAACAGAAAGACAAAATCTTTATGTACTTTAGCTGTAACCAATAAAGGACATAGGTAAATATTTGTAACTTACATAACAGTCTGATATAGGCCTAAACTACCTTGTCAAAGTAAACAAATAATTATTCTTGTTATCTATGCTTGTGAACTGTGGGTCACAAGTCAATGACACTATTAATTTAATTGTTGCTATGGGGTAGACGTCACAATGCATTTAATATTATGAAGGTAGTTAATAAGGATGGGAGTGATTTTGACATTTCATTGTGCCTGATAGTGGTGGGATAGTAGTATAGAGAGATAAAAAGGAGGAAGTAAGGAGTTTGTATACTTTTTTGGAGAATTTGTTGATTTTTTTTTGTGGAAGTATGCATGTGTAGGATATGTGTTCATATGACAGGGAGTTTATTTAATTAAATTTGTATTTATTGTAGAGGTAAAAGGTGCAAGATGTGACACTTTTAAGTAAAATATCAACATTTAAAAATATGTTGAATTTTTTAATTTAAAAACATGTTATATTCTTAAAAAGTTTCTGGAAGTCAGTTAAAAGTTTAAAATTGTCTTCTTAAAACAGGGATAATTATAAGCAATGTAAGAAGTCGTGAATAATTCCTTAATTGTTTTGTGACAGTAATATTATCTCTACCTTGTTACCTACTTGTGGCCTTAGACTAAAAAGGAAAAAAATGGTGATGTGATTTTAATCAGACTTAAAGATGATTAATACAGATCCCTAAATTTATAATTCAGATTAAATTATCATTTATCAGACAATGAGTGTAATTGTATATTTAAATAAATAAATGTAATTCTACGAGCGCGACTCTGATACATTTTGATTTTCATAAATATGACCACTGGAAAGTATTACACAGAAACATTTTTATCGAACAATGAAGTAGAAATAACTTCTGGGTTAGTAACATTGTGTAAATAAACAGATATAATCAAACAACAATAACAAGTAAACTTACTTCAAGGAAAAAATCTCACAGTGTTATCCAGGTAATACCATTATTTTGACTTCTTCACTACGAAAGTTACTGGAATATTGTTTGCTTATTATTATAAAACTCCATAACAGTCCAGTTAACTCAATCTCTGAAAATAAAACCAACACAAAGTTATCAGATTTTATGACATTTAGTTGACGTTTCCTATGTCATAGAGATGTACTTATGTGAATAGTTAATAGTTACGTCTTATAGTCGAGTACATTAGACAGCATTAGCAGTATCAGATGTCGTATCTGTCAAAATAATGACAGATTGAGATCGAGAACATACCTACATACCTACGTTTTTGGCGAAATAAATTCGCCAATTATGTTTGTTTAAATTCTAATAGTGCACAATTTTGGGTTTAAGTTTGTGGTAAATGAAGATAAAGTGATACTTATATCAGTTTAACTATTAATTTGTGGCTTTCAATACAGCTATTATGAAACTACTGTCAAGATGCAACTTAATTAAACATGTCTCACTTTTATACCGGCCCAATATTAAACAAGACCACGTTATGTGCATTAGAGAATATGTTACTGTCCTTTCTAATACAAGACAAAGGATAAAACACTTACCAGTCACATCTGTGTCATATTTGCATTATTCTGATGATAAGAAACCATTTCTAACCTTTGAGAAGAAGACGGATGCTCTAAAGGATGCATTTGAACATAAAAAGGTACAGTTCAAAGACACAGAGCACCGTATTAGACAAAAAGGTGAAGAAATAGTGAGGGACATAAAGCATCAGAAGGAAGTTACTGGCCAGAAATTAAGAGTAAAGAAAGAATATATCATAAAAGACTTACTCGAAACCAAAGCAAAAGTTAAAGAAAGATTCGAAGAAGTGGTAGAGGTAATTATTTACGGTTTACAGTCAAATAAAATGGGTGTACAGCAAAATCAGCCTTCTTTAGTCTTAATTCTGCTCATAATGTCTAAAATTCACTGATAAAAAACCAGGAAAATAAAGAAATCAAGTATAGTATACTACTGTCAAAGTTAAACTTAAAAATATTAAGATATTCATAGACATCAAATTCATATACATTTTATAGAATTCTCTGCTTGTATTATTAGTGAAAATATATCTCTTACAGGGAAGTCAAATTTATTAGCACATACTTATAATTTATTCTATTTTTTATTTATGATGAGTTTAATTTTTCAAACTTGTCTCTTGAATTACCATTACTGAAAGGTTAATACATAAATAAAAACATTTAAATTATTTATTATTCATGTTTCAGAAAGAGAATGTCTTCACAGTACCAAATATCCTCTGCTTCACAAGAATAGCCCTCTCACCTTATTTAGGATATACAATAATCCATGAAGACTACAATGTTGCTCTTGGATTGTTAGTTTTTGCTGGTGTCACTGACTTGGTAAGATATCCTTCATTATATCCCACATTAAACTTTGGTTTGCAATAAACAACAAACTTTGGCTAAACATAAGTATTACACTGTTCTCACATAACAGAACTATCTAAATTATCTAACAAAGAAATGCATCATGGAATCGATTGACAAAGAGTAACAAGGGAGTTTCTTGCTTGTTCTTATCAAATAGCTTCACTAGAGGACATACGGACAGACTGCCACATAAAGTTAAACCATGTGGATTTTTTTGCCTGACATTCAAAAGTCCCTGTTGTGGTCTATTTGAAATGAAAAATTTGATTTGATTTTATAATAAAAACAGGTTTTTCACTTGTAATAGCCATTTTCAATCATTTATCTGCCAGAAGATTATGCAATTGAACAGGATTTATATTGCAGAGTTTATATTACTAAACCAAGTTAAAATAAACAAATAATGTTATCTTGTATTTACTTTATAATTAAAAAACAATAATTAATTTCTGTAATTCCAGTTGGATGGATGGATAGCCAGAAATTGGAAGGGTCAGTCAACTAAAATGGGCTCATTCTTAGATCCAATGGCAGACAAAGTTCTAGTGGGGACACTCTTCATATCACTAACTTACCAAAACTTAATACCTCTGTCCCTGACACTGCTAATAGTCAGTAGAGATGTTGCATTGGTGATTGCTGCTTTTGTTATCAGATACATGAGTCTACCACCACCTGTAAGTATTTTCTGTACAAAACTACAAAGACTTCAATAAAAACCATTGAATCCTTTTCTGCAACAATGTTACAAATAATTTGCCATAGCTTAATCACAAACAATACCTTTTATGGTAATTCAGTGCTATAAATACTTTTGTTGTTATTGTTTTTAAAATACATAAACATTTAAAGCAGGTCATAGAATTTTTTACTTCCTACAGTGTAATGTTATCCTTGTATTTGACCTTCCTTTTATTAATTTACAGAGAACACTAAGCCGTTACTTCGACGTGACTCACGCCACGGCGCAGCTCGCTCCTACATTTATAAGCAAAGTCAACACTGCCATACAGCTTTTACTGGTGAGTCCCAACTTCTGTAATTTAAACCTAAATATTTGTGTGCAACAGAGCATAATAAGTAGCACTTTATATATATTACGAACATTTTAATGTATACAGATGTATATTTATGGCATTTTCCAGGTGGGCACGACATTAGCATCCCCTGTATTCGGCTTTGTGGACCATCCCGCACTGCAAGCTCTGTGCGGAGTGACCGCAGCGTCTACTGTAGTGTCAGCCATCAGCTACCTAGTTAGTAAGGACACATATAAATTTTTGAAGAACAAGTCCTGAAACTTGTAAATTTTTGTTTGTTGAAAATCATTTTTGTTATTGTATAGTCTTCCATAAATGTTTGTTTCGTAGATAAGTGTTAACTTATGATAATTACCTTGACAAATGTAAATAAATCTATTGATATACAAACAAACACCTATTTCCGTTAATCACCTTTTAATTTTCTGGCATCATATTATTAGGATTTTTTTAAGGAGGATTGGAATTCTGTGAAATAAAGAGCAATCAGTTACAAAAGGAAACAATTTATTTTTCATTCTATCATATGAATAAATTGCAGTTAATTTTTATGCGAAAAATCAAAGATATAAAAAAATATTTAATAGTAAAATATTAACTAAATTATGCTTATCCTAAACGAAATATAATCGAATTCAGGCTAAATGGGATTCTCGTGAGATGTTTTTTATGGAATTGCTAATGGACACACAATGTCTTGGAAACACGTGACTGTAGGTACTCTTGCAGTGTAATAGTTTGTTAGGATTAAAGATCTACAAAAATAATGTTGTGGAATGTAGTGTTTGAATAAAGTAGCATTTTAGTAGGGTTAAATTTATTTTACCTCATTCACTAAATAATACTTGTAGGCCAAAAACTTTGATAGCTATTTAGCAGCACTGCATTAGGCTAACCTATACTGAGATGAAAAATATACTAGTTTTAGGTGTCTAGTACTTTATGAATATCAAATTATGGACTGAATGGATATGGATGGTGAAGATTTAATTTCAAAAAGGCACATACTAATGTCTAAGTTTCAATACACTCATGTACTTACACAAAATAAATAAATCTAATTGTAAGTCCAATTGTTGCAACAATTTTATATTTTATTAATGACTTGTATATTTTTGGTATTTGCTTTTCATCGACTAAGTTATAACAAGCTGAAAAGCAATGTACAATATTAATATTTTCAATGAAAATGAGCATAATTTTGATTTATGATCCATTATAAAATTATTGCATTGAAATATAGTACTGAAATACTATATATATTTTACAAGGTTTAAATAAACATAACATAACTGTAACCAATTTCAAAAGATCAAAGACTAGAACATTAACTATTAGTCCTGCAAATTCTGATAGGTTTAACAGCTAACACTAATTATATTATAAACAATAATATCAAGTTATTAATTTAAATTATACTTTAAGTTAAGCACGCTTATAGCTTTAAATACCTATGTTTATACATAAAGGAATTTCAAATTAAATATGGCAGCTAGGTTTAGTTGAAGAAACTAACAAGGTAGTAACCATAAGTAATTATATCCTGACCTTAGCCCTTGGAGACAGAAGTCAGAGATACAGCAGACTGTAACCAGATCTTTGGATAAGTTTAGATTATACATGACGGTTTCTAGTATATGAAAATATGTTCTCAGAATTTTATTACAAATGGTATAAAAGCATGGTCCAATACTAATAGGCTGTACAAAGTGAGGTTCATAACTTTTACAATTTTATGAGCATTTAACATGCATGGTAATACAGACAGGCACCAAATAAAAACGAGATAATTAAAGAAACATTCACTGTTCAAATGTCACAAGGTAGTAAAATCTTACACTTATAATAATTATAAAAAAAATGTACAAAATAAAATAGATAGTGATTGCACAGTATATTTAAACATTATTACACTACATACTGTTTTATAAAAAATAATAATTAATAATTTCTGATATTGGTAACAGCACTAGCTTCATTAAGTAGGTTTTCACATTATTATTGTGTGTAATACTATTATTACACTAATGATAAGTAATCATTATAGTCAACTGCATATAAATACAAAATGCATGTTAGTTTATGTAAATGAAGTTTGAATGAGTACATAAGTATCATGATAAGAATCCTGTTAACCAACCTTATTGATCAACTCATCACAGATAGCTGTGAGTTCTTCATTGTCTTTTATCTTCTGTGCCAGTGATTCCTGCAAGGAGGATGCATGCACTTCACTCTTCTTAAGCATAGCATTCAGTTTCAGGATCTCTGCTTGGTGTGATTTCTTAACTGAATCTAATTCTGCATTGGCCTTGTTAAGCTGCTGCATGGCATGCTGTCGGAGGGTTTCATATCTCGCTTCTAGCTTCTGTATAGCATCATTGTTCTCCTCAACTGTTCTCTTTAACATTTCCTCATTACTCTTATATCCTTGAATGATGACTTTACACCTTTCATACTTGGTGTGCACATCATTGAAGGCATGTTCCATTGAAGCTAGATGGGCCGCAGCTTCATCACGTTCTCTAACCAGAGTGGATCTCTCATCCGTCCATCTCTTCCCTTCTGCCTCACGTTCCCCAATAAGAGAAGATATGGTGCGCTCATATTCCTCCATGACCACACTCATTTGTTTATTATTTCTTACTTTTTCAGCTACACGCTGAGAGAGAGCTTTTTCCTTTTCTGCATACTCTTCATTCTGTTCAGACAACTTTTTAATTTTTGTTTCACATTCTTCTAATCTTTCTCGTAGTTCATGGTTGATGTCTCTAAGGTTCTGAGCTTCTTCTTCTTGAGCCGTGAGCAACTCTTTGACAGCACGAAGCTGTTCCACAGTATGTGGGTCCATGTCTGACGGCCGTGTGATGACTGGGGGTGGGGGTGGGACGTTGGCTCCCAGACTCAATAACCGGTCTATTGTAGCTATTGCTGGGGACACAGTGTTTACTTTCACAGGGGTTACCTTGGCTGCTGCTGCCTGCTGACTCCTGTTCACAGCAGGTGTAACAACTTGCGTAGGTTTCTCAGTAGGGCCACTTATATTGGGTTGCACAGATAATTGCTGCATTGAGTTCACTATATTCTGCTCTGTACCTGACATGGTACTACACACTGATTTCACTATTCCCGAACTAGTTTTCCTTTATATAATTATGTTCACATGGTCTCACCTGAAAGCACGTAAATATTATATTGACAGACTGCAATATCACTTAGCACCATATAAGTCGTGTTCGAGACAAACTGGTTCGCGCAAAATCATTATCTTAATTAGATTAATTCGGCCAAATCTTATTAAATAAGATTAGGTTCGTTCCACTAGTGTTAAATAATCGGGAGTGTTGAAATATGTGAAATGGTCAACATCCCACGCAAGGTGCAATGAATAGGAACAATAAAGTTTTTAATTTGCGTTGCTTGCTAAGATAACCTACCGCAATATCCTTGAGCCATGAAGCTCTGAAGTAATAGCAACGGTTGGAAATCTTTATAAACAATTTTACTGAAATTGAGTAACGAAACAAAGTGTCACAATTAAATAAACATCACTTCACTGTACAGGAAAATAACGATGAATGATGATCAAGGCGATGACATCAGTAATTTACGCCACAGATGCGTTATCCATTTTAGTCTATGAAATCACCACTCCTCATTTTGACAACAAGATAGCAAATTGATAATTTCACGAGAGTGAGGGAGACAACAATATTTTCAGAAATGCTAAGAATGGAAATGGAATGACGGAAATCTTACGGAAATGCACTTTGCGACAGCCCAAAAAAGAAAAGTGTAGCGCGGGGTATTTAAAATTTCTACGATCGTGCCGCGCAGCTAACGAAACGCGGCCGCATCCCCGCGCCCGCGACTCTCGCGCCCCTCACCCCGCCAGCATCGCGCCGCGGCAACCCGTGACGCGCAACTCGCTCGCGCAAGAGAGTCCCGACCGCCGCGTGATTCGGACGCATAATATTATTATTTTCCTCCGCGGTGCTCCGCGTTGAGTGATTGTATTTTTTTCTTGTTAGGATTAAGTTATTGTTGTGTCTATCTGTTTTCTTTGATTATACGAACTTTTATTTCTTAACCCTGCGTTTGGACTCATTATCAAACCCTGTGTTATAATGGCGCCCTACTCGTGGCACGAACTTACCTACTGACTGAGTGAGTAACACGTGCTAACTGTGAACATTGTGTGATTTGTGCGAACCGTTAAAGTGTGCAACTACGCGTTATCCTATCCAAAATGCCGATAACGAGGCAGGAAGCACTCCGGCAGCGAGGCCGTGACGACGACGCCACGCTTACGGAGGACGAGGACAGCGTCGTGGAGCTTGGTCGCGGGGACGCCGCGAGATCCAGCAGCACGGCACCGACAGCGCCGCACCCCACAATGCAGCCTACAGATCAATTTTTATCCACGCTAATCGAGGCGGTTACGCGTGCGCAGATGGAGGCGAACAAAAGCCTCATCGCAGCGTTGACGTCCACCGGCGAGTTTAGGACATCCACTCCCATCGGGGCTTCTCTTCAACCGAACGCGTGCAGCGGCGACGCCGGGGCGAGCCGCGCCGACGCGCATGCGGGCCGCGCCGACGCGCATGCGGGCCGCGCCGACGCGCATGCGGGCCACGCCGCAGCGCGCGCGGGCCGCCCCGACACGAGCGCCAGCCGCGTCGAGGCCGGCGCAAGCGGAGCAGCCGCCGCCGCCGGCATCAACTTCGCCAAATGCACGGCGAGGTTCACCGGAGCCTCCAAGGACGCCGAGGTCCTAGAGGCGTTCCTGGATTCCGTGCAGATATATAAAGAATGCACGGCCATCAGCGACGCTCACGCCCTTCGAGGTCTTCCTATGTTGTTGGAGGGCGAGGCAGCGGTGTGGTGGCGCGGCGTGAAGGCGTCAGTGAGCACATGGTCAGATGCGCTCGCGCGCCTGCGCGAAACCTACGGCGTGGCGCAGCCCGCGCATCAGGTACTTCGCGATATCTACGCCGCCGAGCAACGTGACGACGAACGTGTTGATTCATTCATTTGCAAAGTGCGTGCATTAATTGCAAAGCTACCATATAAGCTAGACGAACAAATGCAAATAGATATGTGTTACGGTTTACTACATAGACGTGTGATTAAGCGTGTACCCCGCGATAGCATAGTAAGCTTAGATAAGTTATTATGTAGCGCCAGAATCGCGGAGGAAAATTATTTTAAATTAAAGAAAAATCAAAACAAACATTCGTTACCTAAGATACATAACGACAACACGGGGACCGAGACCGAGACCGCGACGCGCAACCATAATAAGACGAGATCGCGTTGTAGGCATTGTCGTTCTTTCGGGCATCTTAGTGATGATTGTCGTTACCGTGATAAGTCGACTGGTGATAAGGCGTCAGGTACGGGGCCGAGTAGCGGGCCGCCCTTCGCGAATAGGTTGCGGTGTTACGGCTGTGGTAAGCCGGACGTCGTGAAGTCCCGATGCGACGTGTGTAATAATAAAAATCCAAAACCGGTCGAAGCGTCGTTTAATAATTTTAGTGATAACGATTCGAGTTACGTACGCATCAATAACGTAACATCGCGGGAGTTATATCCGATGGTAAATGTTAATGTTATGGGCCGTCGCGGCGTGGCTGTGGTGGATACGGGAGCAACACATAGTCTTGCGAGCCCTTTATTACACCAAGTTTTAGTTGACTCTGGAGTAAGTTTTAGCGACACGAAAAGGTACGTTCACCTTGCTGACGGAACGCAAGGGTGGAGGAACCTGTTATCGGCCGAGGTGAGTATTTTCATTGAAGGTCGTGAAATCGTGTGCCCAATGTTAGTGTTGCCAGGGGCGAACACCAAGACATTGCTAGGAGTCGATTTTTTGACCCGGGCAGGAATAATAATCGACGTCGCCCGCCGGGTCTGGACATTCGCGGATGATCCCGGTGTCGTTTACGATTTTGTGTATTCTTATGTACTTAGTGCGAGCGACGTGGATACACAGCGGCCCGCTTTATCTGACACGGGGCTGATGTACGCCGCACCGTCGGAGTTGACGCTGCGCCCGGATGAAGGTTGTAAGTTAACCCCCGAGCAGCGACGTTCACTCGACTCGTTCTGTGATAGTCGTGCGCCGCAGTTCGCGCGCCACGGACCACCCACGGAGTTTGCTATGCACCGAATAAAGGTGAGTCCACACCAAGAACCCATTGCGTGTCCACCGTATAGGATGTCCCAGACGAAGAGAGATGCCTTGCAGAAGGAACTGGATAAACTACTGCAAGATGACGTCATCGAAGAGTGCGAGTCACCCTGGGCATCCAACGTTGTACTGGTAGGTAAGAAGGACGGGAGTCTGAGGTTGTGCATTGATTATCGTAAGCTCAATGCAGTGACAGAGCCAGACCGATACCCACTACCACGCATTGAGGATGTCTTGCATGCTGCCAAGACCAGTGAGTATATGACCACGTTAGATCTTCGTTCCGGGTATCACCAAGTGAGTGTCTGCGCAGAAGACCAGGACAAAACGGCCTTCACGACGCCGCTTGGGACATTCAGATTCAAACGAATGCCAATGGGCCTACGGAATTCCGGGGCAACTTTTCAAAGGTTAATGGACCGTTTCCGCTCCAACCTAAAGGGGGTTGAGCTATTCTGTTATCTAGACGATCTGATCCTGTTGTCGCCTAGACCCTTCGAGAGGCACCTGGCAGATCTGGAGGTCGTCTTCGATCGGCTAGCCATGTTTAAGTTAAGGGTAAATAGAGACAAGAGTTTCTTTGCCAAGGAGTCTGTTCCGTTCCTGGGGCACATTATTGTGCCAGGCGGTATCCAGGTAAATCCGGATAAAACGGCAGCTATCGATAACATGGCTGCCCCCAGGAACGTTAAGCAGTTGAAATGTTTTTTGCAGACGTCGAGTTGGTACCGACGATTTATTAATAATTATGCAGAAGTCGCGAGACCTCTCACGAACCTGCTGAAGAAGTCCAGTGTCTGGCGATGGGACGCCGAGCAACAGGAGGCCTTCGAGCGCATCAAGTCTCTTCTTGTGACCGCTCCCATACTGCGTCAGGCTGATGAATCAAAGCCTTACGTACTCTGCACTGACAGTAGTGCGTATTGCCTTGGAGCAGTTCTTATGCAGGGGGAGGGCCAAGACGAGAGGCCGATTGAATATGCGAGCCGACTTCTCACCAGCGCCGAGAGAAATTACTCCACGACCGAGCGCGAGGCCCTCGCTGTCGTATGGGCACTTGGTAAGTTCCGCGGTTACGTCGAGGCCGCGAGGATTGTAGTTAGGACGGACCACCAACCCCTACGGTGGCTGATGAGTCAAAGGTCGCCCAGCGGTCGACTAGCAAGGTGGGCCCTAACGTTACAAGAGTTCGACCTTGTTATCGAGTATACTCCCGGTCGTTCGAATGTGGTGGCGGACACGCTGTCGCGACCCGTTTGTGCGGACGACTCGGATGAATGCGAACTACGCACTACTATTATTGACATGCCGAGAAGAAGCGGCGCTGATGTCCGCAGCAATCAGCTCCTGGATCCAGAGGTTCGTAAAATCATCGAGGACATGGAGTCCGACGAACCCTCTAGGGGGAGACCGTGGTCAGATCGGGGTTACGTCATGTCTGATGGAATCCTTTATAGGTACAGTTTGGAGTCAGACGACGAAGAAAACTGCTGTTTGGTTGTTCCGGAGCAGGAGCGCAAGCAAGTGTTAGTTGACCTTCACGACGCGCCTACGGCCGGTCACTTCGGAGTAGAGCGCACCTTGAGCCGTGTCCGGGCCAGGTACTATTGGCCTGGCATGAGGGCATTCGTGACCAGCTACATCAAGGAGTGTGTACCATGCCAACGGTACAGGGTCGACAATCGTAAACCAGCAGGGTTGCTCCAAACCCCTGCCATGGCACGGAGATTCGAGGTAGTTTCGGTGGACCTGTTTGGTCCCTTAGTCGAGACGCCGCGCAGGAACAGGTGGGTATTAATCGTGGAAGACGTTTGCTCACGATGGGTCGAGCTATTCCCGCTAGAGAGCGCCACCAGCGTCGAGTGTGCACAGACGTTGGCTAACGAGGTATTTTTAAGGTATGGAGTCCCACGCCGCCTCATTAGCGACAACGGTGTTCAGTTCGTGAGCGAGGTGATGCAACAAGTGTGTCATGTCCTAGGAATTAGCCAGGCACTCACACCCTACTATCACCCGGAGGCTAATCCGATAGAGCGAAAGAACCGGGACCTCAAATCCCAGCTGGCAATACTTGTAGGCGCGGACCATGCGGCCTGGGATCTGCATCTGGCAGCTGTCAGGTTCGCAATGAACTCCGCCGTCACCAGCAGCACCGGATTTTCGCCGGCATATCTCACTTTCGGGAGGGAACTGCGAGCTCCCTCCGACTCTGCGGCAGACATGAGGGCTGTCGTGGAGAATGATAATTTCATACCCAGCATTACTCCTTACCTAAAACAGATGGCAGCGACCCTGGATCAGGCCAGAGATACTCACGAGGAGGCTCAGGCCGCTCAGAAGGAGTATGCCGACAAGAAGCGGAGGCCACCACCAGACTACAAGGTAGATGACCTCGTCTTGCTCAAGACACAGGGACCAAACGATGCGGGCCGCGGACAGTCCGCAAAGTTCATTCCGCGTCGTGACGGCCCTTACAGGATTGGGAGGATCGTAAGCCCCACTACCTATAGTCTAGAAAACATCCAGACTGGAGGGGACGTTGGGAGGTTCCACGTCTCGAACCTGACGCCTTATAATGGTCAAGTAGAACCACCGGTCCGCGAAAAACGTAAGCGTGGTAGGCCGCGCAGGTATCTAGACTAGTCCAGCTGTGAGGGCACGTTAGCTGGACTAGAGGGGGAGACTGTAGCGCGGGGTATTTAAAATTTCTACGATCGTGCCGCGCAGCTAACGAAACGCGGCCGCATCCCCGCGCCCGCGACTCTCGCGCCCCTCACCCCGCCAGCATCGCGCCGCGGCAACCCGTGACGCGCAACTCGCTCGCGCAAGAGAGTCCCGACCGCCGCGTGATTCGGACGCATAATATTATTATTTTCCTCCGCGGTGCTCCGCGTTGAGTGATTGTATTTTTTTCTTGTTAGGATTAAGTTATTGTTGTGTCTATCTGTTTTCTTTGATTATACGAACTTTTATTTCTTAACCCTGCGTTTGGACTCATTATCAAACCCTGTGTTATAAAAGTTTTTTTTGACATTTGATTAGAGACGTACCTATGTATTCTGAGCGTACCTAATAAAATATTCAGTTATTTTACGGTTATTCCAACTTAGTCAAATGTTTATTCTATTGACCAATGTACTCGTATATCATATGAACTACTAACTGATTTTACCTTTAGACGATGTAGGAGTATATCGATAGAATATATTCGTGAATAGTTATAATAATAATCTGCGAAATATTCAGCGTTTATTATTGGCTTATTATTATTTTAGGCTTGAATCGTACTTATTTTATATATCCATTTTGTAGTTGTAGTTACCAACAATATCCTGGTTGCAGACTCCGCCGCATTAGGGGGCATTTGGGCGCGGGTCTGCTGATGACGAAAAGGGTTGCTCGCCGCCCGACCACAAACATACCCGAGCGTTCGGCTCGTAGTATTGGGTGCGTCCCTCAATGAGCCCACAGTCAACTGATGCGGCCACTAGGACTGGTGTTATTGCTGCGGCCATGGTCTAGGTGAAGGAATGGGGTGGTTTTTGTCAGTAAGTGTCTGACACTCTCTCGCCCAGGGCGAGAAGACACTTAAGTTTGTGAGAATCTATGCGTGTATGCTTGTCATTCATTCACGCAAAAGGGCTGGACCGATTTGGTATGTAGATAGGCGATACTCTGGATAGACACAGGCTGCTTTTAATCAACATACCACGCGGGCGAAGCCACGCGAAATCTGGTCTATTATAATGAAATTAATTGGAACTGTATTGGAATGAAATAATAAGTATGATTTAAATAAATAAAAATTATTACTAACAATTTTTTATTATTCGACTAGTCTTAACAAACATATTTAAACTCCAACAATATATTTATCTGTTTTGTACATTTCGTAGGCAAATTCTTCATTGTGGGTGGGGTCAAACTCCAGACCTGTAATGAAATACAAAAGCTGTTAATTTCGAAATCGTTATCCAAAGATTGCTGAAAATAAGCCTTTCCATCGAATGCCCAGTCAATTGTTTTTTAAGAATCTTCTGTCTAATATCTTCAAAAAATCGTAATTGTCGTTAACTTGGTGGTCAAGCCCGCTGAATCTCGTTTTCGATTTATGGTGTGGAAAAGTTTAATTGTGTAGTCTTTTTACTCATCTCATAGCTATTTGAGCACTAGATCAACAAAGCTATGATAATAAATACCTATTTATTATTATCATGACATGCCCCACAAACCATATCGCGCTTCCCTTAGGAAATGGTTGGTAATGATAGAATTTTATCATATCTCAAATACAAACACACTAATGTACTTTCATATTACATTTAGGTACTTTTAATTATTAGTTTACCCTTTTATGGGTCGGACTAAGCAACATGGGTTACTATTACAGTAGTAATTAATAGGCTTAGGTCGTTTCGACCCCCAATTGCATGATACATAACAAACTTAATTGGTCAAAATTGTATTATTACATACTAGCTACTCTCTCGCGGTTTTACCCGCTGCTCGGATATATTTAATCGTAACGCGATGTTTTACAGCCTATATCACTCAGGAATATTGTAGCTATCTATCAGTGAAAGAATGTTGGCAATCCGACCAGCGGTTCCAAAGATTACCCCTTACACACAAACTTACAAATTATACCTCTTTATGATATTAGTACAGATTAAAATTATTTCTTACCAATATATTCGATTTCCAGATCGAATCTGCCGTTGATTTTATCACCGCAAGAAATACCAAAGTGTGTAACTCTGTCAAATCGGAACCTAGTTTGTTTGTCCTGTATGCGACCTTTTGAACCTAACACGAATTTCGAGAATGGTATCTGTAAATAAAAAATTTGAAATTAATTTTACTTTTCAATCTTAATCTAAATATTGAGTAGTACCTACTAGACTGTCTAGATAGACAGACAATAGGTACCCGTGTGTATGCTCCGCCTCGATCAAAACAACACAAAGAACCTCAACCCACTACAGATGGGGCCCACTACTTGAGAGGCGCTGTCCAGTCGGGGTTCTGGGAGCAAACACAATTACGTACCGGGGCCCTGCTTGATAGTGAGTTAGAGTCTAATGCCTCATTTACATTCAGCCGCTATCGTTGTTCCTCGCGCTGCCGTCAATAATTCCCTTAATAGGTACTGCTGCGGCAAGATCGAGGAAGGTGTATTGTGTTTTACATACTGTCCTTCCTCTCACTTCGCTTTCAAGTTCCGGAAATGGCGCTTTCAAGTTCCGGAAATGGCAGACGTTTAATGTTTTCGGCATCCGCGCTGTTTCTTTCTGAGCTATTGAGAAGAATGTCTTACTTTGTGCTGCTTTGAAGTCCCCACTAACAACCGCTCTTTTGGGGAACGCTGGACAGCGCGACTGGCATTAGCAGTGGCATGAGAAGTATAAGTTTACATACTCGTCCTGCCCACTTCTGGGCTGAATTTAAACGAGGCATAACACTCCCTCTCGCGTCCCACCCAGAAAAAATGGGATAATTTCCCTCTCAAAGAAAAGGAAAGACTAAGTGGTCTTAGTTAGGAGAGATCAAAATTTTGTAAATTGTCATAGTCATCAAAGAGGTTTGATTATGGATTAGTCCCCAGTGTACAATAACCGCCGACGTATCTTGGCGAGTCTGAAGTTAGCCAATAAGCTGCGCAGTACACAATTTTGTTCCTAAAAGATCCATTGCGCAGACAAACGGCTAACTTCAGACTCGCCAAGATACGGCGGCCGAACTGTATATCAATAGGCCGGTCACTAAGGTGAACATCACTTCGCCCTACCTTTCCTAACATCACAGCCGTGATTTTATTCTTATCTTATTTATATGTATAAAAATGGATCGCAAAATGTGTTGGTAAGCGCATAACTCAACAACGCCTGGACCAATTTTGCTTATTCTTTTTTTGTTGTGTTTGTTATTGTTAGGAGAAGGTTCTTACGATTAGAATACTTTATAAAAGTTGAGGGGAGTAGCGGGAATTAACAACCCTTTCGGTGCTGAGGCCGTACACTTGCAAAAGAAATGACTGACACCGGGGTAGTCGGACACCCGTGCGAAGCAGGGGCAGTCCGCTAGTTGCTAATAATAATAATGCACATCAAGAAAACGCCAAGAAAACTACTCGACAAGATAAACAGAGTAGATACGATAACTTCCAAATATGGCTAATTACGTCTGTAGAAGTTGTTACAAGTACCATCCAAGCTTTCAAGGGAACAAACACGTTTTGCATATATTACGAGTAGGTATGCAGCTTAGGCCTTGGGTGCGCGACATATTGCTATGTAAATGTAGGTATGTATCCACCTACCAACTTACTATAATTATAGTAAGTACTAAGTACCTATAAGTTGTCTCCATAGTTGTTTGGTAGCTGATAACTAAATAAAGATTGACTCAGTACAGATACAGTAATACTTAGTTAGTTATTTAATACTAAATTATATGCTTTTTAAGGAAGCCATATTTTTTATAAATTGATCGGCGCAGTAGACTATTAAGGTTTACTTAGTAGTTTCGATTATTATAAAAAGGTAAAGGCTTAAAATTGAGAAAGTCATTTTTAAACACGACTTCGTTGCCAAAGTATTAGGTATTGAGGTTTTTCGAAAATTTGTCATAACGGCCCTTAAATATATCACAGCCCTTGTTACATGGTTCTCACAATACTTATAACAAGTGAAAATTTTAGTGTAGGTAACATTACTTAAAAACAAGTAACACTTATGTTAAAGTTATGTTATCATTTAACAATTTGTTATTGTGTACAAAATCTGCTCTTAAATTATCTATACATACCTTCGCAATCTGCCAGTATGGTCCACCTCTGGTGTAGAGTACGTAATGATAAATATCGTTCCATGTGATGTCATAGAATCCTTCGCAGGATATGTTCAGTAGGTAAGACCTGCCATCCCCTCTTACCTTCAACACTAAGGTATTGTACAGATGCCAGTCAAAGGTTCCTGCTCGTTTGAACGATTTCTATAAAAAAGAACTCATTATTAGTCTATGGTTCAGACTGAGTAACGATTAGTCGTTTACAATTTTATGTAGGTATTTATAACCTGTTTAAAAAAACCCGCAACGTTTTTACAGAGCCAGGAGTAGAACAAATAATAACTTTTTGGAATCACATTTTTGAATTATAGTTTCAACTTGCAACTCTATTCTTAAAAATACAGATTGCAATTTGTGTCACTCTACAGCTCACCTACTACGTAATAATAATGAATAATACCGCAGTGCACCTGTGATTGACTGTGATGCGGTGTATGCTTTAAAATGTTTATCGACTACAGAAACCTACCAATTACATTGCAGTTGTGCGGTTGTGCCTAGGTACCTACTTATACAGCGTAGTTTTACTGCAATACTGGCGCATTAGGTGTACCGCTGCTAGGCAACTTGGTAGATGTTGAACTCGTGGAAGAAAAACCTGGAGTATTTATATGACCTACATTAAGTTTCTTCGTTATTCGATTGGTCAGTCGATTCCCGCGGTATGTTTTAAAAGATGTAGGTACCTATATATGTTTTCAAATTAAGAACTTACTCGGACTCTCTTCGATCTCATGGCACAATATCCCGCCTTTTTTATACGACCATCTTTCGGTACCCGGGTATCGAGATAGCCATGAAATAAGCCTCTGCCGGCACTGCTCATTTCAAAGCTGCATTTACTAAAACCTTCATTGTGATCACTGTCGCAGGTTGTTGTAAAACTGTCCAACTTACTAGGCTCATTGAAACACCAGATGATGTCTGTTTCACCTGAAAAAAAAAAAGTTTATGTTACAATTGACTGCACGGCACGCGCGGTGGCTAGGCAACTGGCTGCAGCGCAACGTGTCGCGGGTTCGATTTCCACACGGAACAACTCTTTGTGTGATCCGCAAATTGTTGTTCCGGATCTGGGTGTGATGTGTGTGTAAAATACAAAAATTGTATATTTGTAAACAATCACGACACAGGAGAAAATCAGAGCGGGGCAACGATTTTATTTTAAAAAAAGTTATTGATGTTGACTGCTCGGTTAACGCAGTATCTAGGCGACGTGTCACGAATTCGATTTCTATACTCTTTTTGCAATACACAAATAGTTGTCCCATGTCTCTCAGTGACCCGAAATAAAATTGAACATTGTGTTTTTTTATTTCTGAGGTGAACTGACGTAACATGATCAAACCAAGAGATAAACATAGATTTTGTAAACATTTAAACAACAATATTATTATAAAAATCCTTTATTAAATATCTAAGTACAAAATGCACGTTTGGACTAATGAAGAACGCAAAATTATAGAGAAAAATTAAGACTTATTCTCAATCATTACTACACAAGTATTTAATGTAATGAAATGTCTTGGGTTTAACCAACACCCCTAAAATTAGCATTACAAATCTAATATAAAATTGGTAGTAGACAATAGAATGTTTATCTCTAAATTTTACGATAAAAATACAAAGGCAACAGTAGTAGAAAAGTCTTACATAGACTATTTTGAAAAATACAGATTATTGTTATAAAATAATAGTTTATATTCTATTAGTATTCCATTTTCAAATAATTAATTTTATTCAATATCCAGAAAAAAGTATAGTCATGTTATCAAAATTTTATTTATTTACTACCAACTATTTTTTAATGGCACATCTGTTCCTATTGAGTCTTGGAAAATACCAGTAGTAGTATTTTAACATGATTTTATTTGCTCCTTGGCTCATTTTTATTTAGATGTCTTTTAAATTAGGTACTTCAAGTAACTAAAATGCCTTGACTATTGTCTAGCTACTAATAGCTGCTACACATTGGATTAATTTTATAATTATTAATTACTATAATTCTTTTACAAGAACAATGTTTAATTTTCCGTCTCACACACATTTTTATATTTTCAATGTGTCAAACTAGTTAGTTTATTGTTCTGAAAATCTTATTAGGTCATTAGTTTAAAATGTCGTAGTTTTACTACTCTAATATGTCAAATATACATTAAAGTATGCAGTGCATCTAAGTTTAAAGGTCAGAAACTAATACTGTTGTCATTAAATAGAAACATAATCACAAATTTTCAAACAAACAAATGTCATAAAAAACACTAAATGCTAATAAATATTATTATTAAAACTAACAATTTAACATTAAAAAGTTGAGATTCATCACAGAGAGAAGTTAGCTAAGACAAGCAGATCTATAACATCACATGCTTGGAAATGTGAAAGCACCAAGTGAAGATAAAGTATTATGAAATTTAGTAAATATATTAATGCACTTCACTAATGAGCTGATCATACAACCTCATTAACTCCTCATTATCTCTAGTCTTCTGCACCAAAGATTCTTGTAAAGAAGCTATAGTAATTTCATGCTTTTTAACAGTAGCATTCAACTTTGTTACTTCAATGTTGTAGTTCTTTTTGAGGTTGTCCAGTGTTTCATTAGCTTTAGTCAGCGCCTCTGAAGTTACCTGTTTTAAGTTTCCATAGAGTTCTTCATATTTCTTGACAGCAGCCTGATACTCAGACATTTTCTGTTCATAAACCTTTTCCCTCTCTTTAGTTTCTAATATTACACTCTTACACTTTTCATATTTTGTAAGGAGATCATTAAAAGAACTCTCCATATTACTTAAATGATTTAAAGCTTGATCTCTCTCCGATGTGACTTTTTCCAGGGTGTCATAGTTCAGTACCTTTTCACGCTGTTGTTCTTCAATCAGCGAAGATATCGTCTTTTCATACTCCTCCATGACAATACTCATTTGTTTGTTACTTATAATCTTGTCATTGATTTGTTGAAGCAATTTATTTTCTTTTTGTAAATAATTTTCCTTTTCATCAGTCAATTTCTTAACTTTAGCTGTGAGATCTTCCTTTTCCCTGTTGTGATCATGTTGCATATCCTGTATTGTACACTTCAGCTCTCTGTTCTGTTGTCTAAGCTGCAATACCTCCTGTTCTTGTTTTTGAAGAATACTTCTCAGTGTATGAAGGTGATCCACATCTTGGGAAGTAAAATTGTGATAGCGAGGACTTCTGGGTGCTGCTGTGGGAGGAGTGCTGCCTGATATGCTAATGAGCCGCTCAGTGGCCACCCCCCTAGAGGGTGTGAGAATAGCAGAGACACTGCGCATGAGGGCTGGAGTAGATTTAGTGCAACTACTACTTGTCTTAGAGTTTCCACTGTTAAGTACAGGTGGCACAACTTGCATGGGTTTTCTTAGTGAAGGCATAGACCCTGTAGACTGTGAGTGTTTAGGTAAAATAACATCATTATCAGTATTTGACACAGTAGTGCCTGTTTCATAACCAATGTCACACTCGGAGGAGTCTACTGCAGATTCAGTGTTTACAGAGCTAGAATCTTCTAGCTTTTGACGTGCGTATAGTGGATCGAACTTTACGAATAAACTTTCCTTGCCCCGATCTATGTGGTTATGGTTGCGATTTGACTCTGCACATTTGACAAGGTAATCCAAACTTGTAGCATCAATAAACATATCGTCAGACATTGGTACCTCTTTCATAGTTACATCACAAATGCTATCGAAGTCTGATCCTGTTAGAAGATCGCTGGTCTCGTTCCTTTGTTCGGACACATCATTACACCGCTTAGGAGACATCGTCATTAGATCACCCACCGATGACACTGGTGTTATGAAACTGTCTTCAGATGCAGTTGTACTTGCTCCAACAGACAACATGTCGTCATTAATGTTCACGCTACTATCTGATCCACGACCCAAAAAGTTTTGGAATTTCTTGTAAAAGGTTGTTATTCCCTTATCATTAGATGCAACAGAAGAATCGTTTAGAATTAAGTTTGAAAACATTCGCTTTTATTGTTCTCAGACCGTTTATATCTATGAAACACACTGTCCGACAGTTACAAGTCGGTTCTAGTGTCGGTGCTATTTATAAAACTTGGATAAGTTTTGGATCAACAAAAACAAAATAGAAAGAAGCAGAAATAATTATTCTTGGCTCAACGACTTGCAACGGTTTTAAGTTTTGAATGTACCTGTCACAGACTACTATTATTATTTTTCTCAGCTGTCATGTCACATCTGACCATAAGGTACAATCGACTAAGGATAAAATCGACTAAAATTTGTAATTTCATCAATTGCTAATATTCTGTTTTATGATAATACAAAACTTGTCTCGTGGCAAAATTTAAGATGTTTTAGATTATTTTATTAGGCAGTTCACTCTTGTAGCTCTGACATTTTGATCGACGAGAGCGGCAAAATACCTACATATTTATACAAAGATGATAAAGGTTAGTAAATATTTTTTTTAACCATTTTACTAACTTTATTGGAATTATTCACGGAATTCGATTAAGTCGATTTGTTGATTGATTAAGACATATGTCTGTCTGTCCGTTCACTACATCTTAATCATCATAAACTAAACTATTAGAACTATACTGTTAACGTATTCTTTTTTTGTCAGGGGAAAATCAACAAATGACTTCTCCCGCCCAGAGTAAGGCGAGAGAGTGTCAGACTCTTTCTGACTGAAAACCCCCGTTCCTTCTCCTGGTCTGGGTCGAAGCCTCGGTAACTCATTGCGCTATACTCGCAACGCCGGCTGAACATCAGGCCTATAAGGCCCCGTCTGTGATGCTCTATTATATGGAACGCTACGCGCCGTACGCTTGGGTCTGTTTCTGGTCGGGCGGCAAGCTACCCTTACTCGCCGTCCGCAGACTTGCGCGGTGGCCGGAGATCATCTCTCGATCCCCGACACGACGCCCGGAATGTCGCCTACTGCGGCGGCTGGGGCGGCATGTAGGATAGTTCCCTCCTTTGCAAGCATCACTACTTCGCAGAAAGAGGGAACGGCTTCCCGGTTCCTCTCGCTACGAACTATGACCTCGACTAAGGCCGGGCGGGAGAGATTGCCGCCGCAGATCACGTCCCCAAGAACACGGCGAGACGCCACGGCGTCCTCACCTTCCGCCTGACGCTGCTTACCGGGCACGGCAGCTTCGGTAGGTTCAGCAGCGGGAGGAAACGCCTGAGTGTCGTCATTGTGAGGACCACCTAGAGGAAACGGTGGAGCATACGGCGGTGGTGTGCCCAGGCAGGGCATACCGCTACCGTATGCTCCACCGTATCCTCTAGGTGGTCCTCACAATGACGACACTCGGGCGTTTCCTCCCGCTGAATCCGAAACAGGAACCTACCGAAGCTGCCGTGCCCGGTAAGCACCTGCGTCAGACGGAAGGTGAGGACGCCGTGGCGTCTCTCAAGCCACTCCTCAAAGAGGGGTCTTACCGCTGCTATGGTAGCATGCCCGAAAGAGGGGTCTTACCGCTGCTATAACAGCATGCCAGGCCCTCGGTTGCGACAGTTGTTGCTTCCACTCAGCCATGAGATCTCGCAGGAGGTCACTCCGCCACGCACTAATTTGGCGCGGCAGAGGATCCTCGCCACGGGCGACGCGCGTCAAAAATGAAAAACCATATTTAAAAAGAAAGCAATTTCATCTGATATTAACTTACTTAAAATTAAAAAACACACTAATTAAATAATGGTTTGTTATTGATGTGAAGATTTTTTTTTCAATTTCCGATTCAAAATCTAAAAAAAAGAGGTTGTGGTGGCCCGGAGGTTAAGGAGCCCACTTCTCATGCATGAGGGTGTAGGTTTGAAATCTGGCAAGCACCAATGTGACTTTTTCCGAGTTATATGTACTTTCTATGATTATTTAGACACCACTGACATAATAATATGGTGAAGGTAAACATCATGAGGAAACCTCAACTTATAATTTCTTCTAATTATAAGTTTGAAATCACCAACCCGCAATGAGCAAGTGTGGTGATTAATGCTCAAACCTTCTACGTGTGAGAAGAGGCCTTTGCTCCTGCTGAGCAAAGGCCTCTTCGGGCACTTATGGGATGATGATGATGATCAAAATCTACTTAGCAATACCAAAAAAAGTATTTTGCTTTATTTCACACTCAATACTTCATTGAATTTCTTAAATATATATTTATATATTCAACATACCTGGTCTAGCAACCAATAACGGATCTGTTATAATTAATTCTTTCACTTCTTCACCAAAAAGTTTAAACTCTTCTTTTAGTTCTCTGAGTCCATTTTTCAGATGCTGAATATTTGATATTTTGTGTTCTGTTTCGTATCCACCCTTTCTACTGCTTTCATGAAATAACCAACGTTGTGAACTAATTAACAAAGGTTTAGAATAACTAAAACTATTTGTTTTTGTTAATGATTTGCACAGAATTGGGCTTGGAGTTGTGTATCTTATCAGATTTATGAAAGTGTTTATCTTACACAAAGCCATTTTGTTGAACTCTTACACATTTATTTTATAATAATCACGGTACTTCACATATCACATTAATTATAAGCTTTTTTTTTGCAAAATTGTACAATATAACCTATTCTTTCAAAATATTGTATATTGTTCACAATTTCACATCTGTTTTTGACAGTTGAGTTTAGGTATGTACAGTGAATAGAAGTGAATCTGTGTTAACTCGACTAAATATATTGTTGGCTACTTGTATAAACTTTAGTATTTAGGATTTGTGTTTATAAATTTTTTAGTTTCTAAACATGATTATGTTTGATCAAATATTAAATACTCAAAACAAAATTTCGGTTCGGCTAAGTCGGTTCGGCACTACAAAATTAAATAAAAGAAAATAAAAAAAAGCTACTGCCTGAAACCCGAAATATATTTTACTGAGCATTTTTCGATCAAGAAGTAGGTATATAAAATACTACGTTGTACTATTTCATTGTTTCATGTTTTTCTTCTACTTTCCCTATACTTATATTTGGCCCCATGGATGTAAATGGATCGAGAGACGATCTCCGCCACCGTAAGGGCGGGTATGTAGACGGCGTGTAAGGGTAGCTCCGAGCTCGCCGCCCGACCAGCCAGACACGAGCGTAGGTACCGTACGGCGCGTAGCGTTCCGCGCGCGCCTCAATGAGTCAATAGACTACCACAGACGGGGCCCTATAGGGCTGATGTTCAGCCGGTGTTGCGGGGTAAGCGCAATGAGGCACCGCGACCTCGGGCCAGAGAAGGAAAAGGAACGAGGGGGTTTTAGTCAGTAAGAGTCTGACACACTCTCTCTCGCCTTACCCTAGGCGGAAGACATTCGATGATTTTCCCTAACAAAAAAAATGGTTGTAAATGGATGGTTCAACGTTTAACACCATGGAAAGCCAATGCCAATTGAAAATATTTCAATAGAAAGCGAATGAACTATTTATGCGCAAATGTATCGTATTCAAGTGTTTTTTTCGAGAATATGTTTTGGTGTAGGTAATGTGAAATGTGTGAAAGTTAAAGGCCAATTTATCTCTTCGCTACGAAGTCAGGCCAGTTTCATTTGTTTATAATCTTACACAGTTCATACATAGGAAAACTAATGGGCTTTCCGGAAAGTATAATTATGGCATATAATTTTATTATTAATATAACCACGATATATGCGTTTTTCTCAAGGTCAAACAAAAAAAAAAAAGAATCTAAAAATCCTCGACGCGTGAGGCACTTTGGGCGAATGTTCGAGGGGTTATAGGAAATTATGGGCCCAAAAAATAGTAGCCGTCAGTCCTGTGCGTCAGTCGATTTGTGAGTGAAATAATTGAATTTTGGAAAATATTGAAGTGTTAAATATGAACTCGGCTAATTTCATCATAATTTGGAATGTTTCACTTAAATAATCATACAAATAAGCCCGCAGGGCACCTTGAGGCGAGGTGACAGGAAATAGCGATCCCCGCGGGCTACCATCATCCCGATTGCTCCAGGGAGGAGTCACCGTTCCTTATCTCCGGCTTGCCTTCATTGGCCGTCCAGAGTGGAGTCGTGAGAGTAGTGATCCTGCTCGGAGGGTGGAAGCTGTTCGTAAGCGGCGAGTGGGCCAGTGATGCAGAATGCTTAGGCAGATGCCGATGATCTGAGTAGAAAGCTGGTGGCAGTTTCTTCACCTTCACCCTTCAGCCACTCACATTTCTGTTGTCCCTCTGTTGCTATTACAAGCAATCATTCCCGGGGCCCGGTCGGTGAGTTGGCGAGTCTCCACCTGCCATTTTTACGTGTATTTATTACATTGTTTCGGCAGGTGCCATAGTCCTTCCATAGTTCCCATCATACCAGCCCATAGCAACCCACACCTATAACCTTGTACTTCGTTTCCATTATCCACAATAGTCCTACACTAACCGGGGACTGTCCTTGGGTGCATTTCCCTAGATAGTCTCTGGTTTGTGTCCCATTTCATTTTGATTAAAGTTGTCTAAAGGGCCTCTGCGCAGTTGGCTCCGGCGCCTCGTACGCCTTCCAAATGACCGGGACCCTGTGGTCCCGTGATTGGTAAAGACATACAAATAATTTTAAAAATGGTAACTAACATGTTATTTATTTATTTGGGATAAACAAATAGTAATACATTATATCTGCGCAAACAACATACACCAAGATGTTATACAAATGTGAAACTCACCCCGTTTTTACCAGCATATACAATTAATTATACTAAAATGTTATAAAATCTACTGCGGCACCGCACTTTAAACAATTGACATTGTTAATTGTCTGAATATAATAACTTAAAACCGAGAAAATTCAAAGACTTGGTTTAAAAAACTCGTATCCAGGTCATAAACACGAAAAAAAAATTGTCTGATGTCACTTAACGACACATGCTTTGTTGACATTTTTTTCAATGTCAGAAATGTCAAATATCTGATAAGTTGATGGACGGCCGGCTAAGCTGTTCTGAGCACCAGCAACCCTCTTTAGGGTATATATGTTCTGTGGTTCTGAGACAGGTTCCTAGAATACTTTCACTTTACTATTCTATTAAGAATTTTCAGGGCCGCAGTTCTCGTAACGTGGTGCGCCTGTCTTGGCGTGGTATTTATTTAATATCTGACGAAACAAGTGCGTTCCATTAGAGCCACGTATACAATTAGAATTGTTTTACGTAAACAGCGAGTCTCTTGTCGCTTGTAAAGCATGCGTACGTAATTTTATTCAAATTAAAAACAAGTAACCGATTGAAAATGGGTATGGAGAAATATAACAATATGGTAAGTCTACGAATTTCTTAATTCTTTAAATAACTAATACATGCGATAAATCTAATAATATTGAAATATAATTTGTAGGCATATGAATTAAAAATTTGTCAATATTTACACTAAGTGGATAAAACATGTGTAATTTAAATTACACTTTATTTTCATGAGAGTAATCCATACAATTATGTATTATCAGTTAAATTGGAACCAGAATACATCTTAAATCTATAGAATATATTTTTTTTTTACTTTATTTTATCCAATTTCTTGCTTGTGAAATCATGCTTAAAATATTATTTTATCATCACTCATCTAAACAAACATTTAGAGATAAGATATACACAACATTCAATTAATTTTCTCTGTAATCTAAATAAATACATTAATAATAATATCTTTAAAATGAAGCAATAAGTAATATCAAGTGTCATAGATTTTATCTGATAAAGTTTGTATTTATTAAATAGATTAGGATGTAATAAACTAAGTTGGAACTGATTTATTTCCAAGATTTTTTTATTCAATTAAATAATGTTTATATATCTCCCATGATTAGGTACTAGAATACCTTTATATAAGATAAGCTGGTAATAGAAATAGGTTCAATATAATAAAACCAGAAGATGATGCTATAATGATTGGACCTACAAAACATTACACCTATACCTAAATATCTATTTAAAAAAATATATACTTAAAAAAAAATCCTGTGGACTAAGTAGCTGACTATATTTTATCACTCTATGGATACAATATTTATTTTATCAGAATGTTGAAACTTGGCAGCATTAGTATTTTTAAGTTTTAAAATTCTAATATAGTGCTTATATAACCGGAAACACAACAATGTCCACATGGAGCTCCTGATTGTATAATTGTATATTTTTTTTGATTCCATTATTTCAGACTTTATAAATTGTACATTGAAGTCTCTCCTTTTATAATCTGTTATCTTTCTTTAACTAGGATGGCAAGCCGTCAGAATACCTGTATCCTCCTGAGATACTCAAGCGTTTGGACTTTGACAAAAGTCCAGCGAAATTTAAGCCCAAGATCAGTGCGGCAAACCCTGAGGAAGACTGGATGGTCGTAAGGCCACTGCAGAGGTCTGATTACGACAAAGGATTCCTGCAACTACTTGGACAACTGACCAGTGTTGGCAATGTCACAAGGAAGCAGTTTGAAGGTAATTTCTTTGATTCTAGGATAAATATTTTATTTTTGATTCTAAATGATATTTGTATTGAATTGAAAAAAATCGGTTGTGGTTACAACAGATTAGTGGTACCAATTACAAAAACCAATCACTACTTGTCTCATAACATGAAGGGAAGGTAGCCTCAAGGTGAAATATACATTTCTAACATGACAACTAGCTCCAAGAAAGCACATAGAGTTGCAACATTACAGCATTGCCAATAAATTCCAAACATTGCACCAATTAGTGTTATCTGTATCAGAATATAATTGCACAGAATTAACGAGCATGACCAAAATTAAACCGGTAAACTTCTAAATGGGAAGTTTCGATAGGCTTGCAGCTTATACAATTTTTTTTTTATGTAATGGGTCCGAAAACGAACATACGGATTACCTGATGGCAAGCAATCAGCGCCGCCCATGGACACCCGCAACAGAGGGGTTACGAGTGCGTTGCCGACTTTTTAGGGATTAGGGATTTGGAGATTTAGGGATTGAGGAAGGATTGCGCCTCCGGTAACCTCACTTACACGGCGAAACACAACGCTGTGGATGTTTCACGCCGGTTTTCTGTGAGGACAGAAATGCCACAAATGGACGGGTATTATTTATTTTACGTCACACATGTGCAAAATGTGGGCGAGTCAAGCATTTGTGTTGCGATTGTATTGTCAGTAAATAGCAGACTGTCTTTATGTTTTAATGTATGCGTTATAAGTCTTGTACACTTATTTATGAGTTATGGCGAATATTCGGTATTTTGAGTACCTTCATTTTATTTGAAGACTAAGGGTAGGCAGGTAATTGCTCTAGGGTTTGTGCCCAAAAGAAAGATTTCAATTATAAAATGTAGATAGCATTTGGGTGTATCTCTGTAAATCATAAAATCTCCAAAATGTGTTTTAAATCTAGTAATCTATTAGTATTATTAGAGCATTAGGTGTCCCATGGACATCAGTAGCATAGAGGTGTTATGTGCCTTAGGTTGCCGCCACACTCTCATACGCGTTGTATTGTATAGTATTATTCCCATTTTCTGTGTGGCCATGTTGTCGCCCCATTAGAGCCGACTTATTCCCTGTGTTGTACCAAAACATGGGAATAGACCTAAGAGAACGCAAAAAATAAAAAAATAAAAAAGGAATAATAAAACGACAATCAGTTCATTATTAAGATGTCCACATAGACTGGTTACAATGGTATGCGAAACTTATTGACATTTAAGTATGCGACCTTGGTGAAACCGGCGCAGTGATAATGACCTTTCTGTTTTAAGTTCCTGATCATTGACTGTTGTGAGCGATTTGAGCATTTATTGTGTAGAGATAATTAGGCTTATTTTTCTACAACTGGTTGATATTTGCGTATACTTGCCTTTTTACTGGAGTACCTACAGCTTTATTTTGCACTTCTTTGGCATAGGTGTAATTATGTTCTTCATTTTGAAAGTAACTGCTGTAAGATTGACTGGAGGTCATTGTTGATTTAATTAGGACGTACAGAGACCACACTCACGTGCACGTTTAAATAAAAGCGAGCATACATACACATATTGTTTTGCAAACCATATAACCTGATTGACACAAACGATTGTTTCCTAAGTCTTAATATGCATTTATTTTTCGATCTCAAATGTACTATTTGAAGCTTACACGAGAGTGTCTCTCCCGTGGGTTGGACTCGCTCTTATAGCATAGAGACGCCTCGGTGTCTTCAACTCCCCTTTCATCTGACGCATGTGCTTACCGAACACAGAGGTCAGTCTGGTTTGCAGTGGCCCTGGCCTAGAGCAAGAGAATAAATGGGGTGGGTTTTAGTCAGTAAGAGTCTGACATTCCCTCTCGCCCAACCTAGGGCGGGAAAGTTATTTGAAGATCGTTATGCCCTCAAATCCTCAATAAAAAGCTTACCTACACGGAATTGCTAAAGCTGACAAAGGAATCTTTTATTCCTTTCCCTTTTTATAATGCTTAATATTTCTTAAGGCTCTAGTATCTATATTTATACATGGTCGTGCATGGACAGTTCAGTGACTCGCTTCCGGCTGTAGTGTCTATTGTGGTCGGGAGCGAGTCAGGGTGGAGTGCCATCGCCACCTTTTGTAAGGCCGTGATGCTCGCAAAGGCGGTGGCGGAAAAGGAGAGAGACTGCCTCCTCTCTCATCCTCGGCTTCGAGGCGGCGGCGCCGTGTTCCGCGTGCCCCTTATGGTGGAGTCCTGCGGTCGGGGTGACGGCCGCAGTGGGTGAAGGGGCCCGCCTGACTAACTAGCGGGCGATTACCCGTCGCGGGGATGCGACGAATGCTTCTGCGATACCCGCCTTTCCGACACATAGTCAGTAAGAGTCTGACAGTACCTTTCGCCATTTTCCGAAGGCGGTGGGTCTCCATAAGGATTTTCCAACCCGATACAAAAAAAGGACAGTTGAGTGAGTGCATTCCACACGACCTTTTATCACTACTGTTATGAGTTTACCATCCTTTCATGCTCTTGTTTTTCTAACGCGACATATACCACCGGCGTTCCATTAACAAATACGTTTTTAAAAGTTTTCTAATCCTGCAAATTATTTTCAGATCGTTTCACCAAGATGAAACAGTCTGGTGGATACTACGTCACAGTGATCGAGGACACACGTATATCTAAGCTGATTGGAGCAGCCACACTCACCATCGAACAAAAGTTCATACATAACTGCTCAGTGGTACGTTATAATAAGCTTTGTTACCTTTACAATAAGTATTAAAGTTCTATGAATAACGGTTGCTGCTCGTCCTGAGTTGCTGCTGAAATATATAAGATGCTTTTTACGAATTATAATATTCGGCCGATCAACATTAAAAAGGAGCCTTTAACCATCCACTAAACAAAAATAATAAAAAAACATAGTTAGTTAATTGTAACATAGTGCAAAAAACGCGCTATTATAACCTGAATAAATTTAGAACTTTCGCTTTCATATTTATAAAAATAGCACCTAAGTATTGAAACGTATGGGCAGGGCACACAGCGCGTAGAACCGACGGCCGCTGGGGCAGAAAGGTTCTCAAGTTGAGGCCACGTACCGGCAAGCGCAGCTTAGGACGTCCACCCAAGGTGGACAGACGACCTGACTAAGGTCGCAGGAAGCCGCTGGTTGCAGGTCGCTTCCAACCGGCCTATCTGGAAGTCAATGGGGAGGCCTATGTTCAGCAGTGGACGTCCTGTGATAATGATTGAAACGTACAAATAATTGTACTTATCGTCTATTTACTAAGTAATATATAGATAAACACAAAAAAGTATTGCTGCCAACCTCGCATGGAACAACTTTTTGTGTATTTAATCCACAAATTATTATTCCGGGTCTGGGTGTGATACAGTGCGGCCGACGTATCTTGGAGAGTCTGAAGTAAGCTGTTTAGCTGCGCAGTAGACAATTTTGTTCCTAAAAGATCTATTGCGCAGACAAACGGCTAACTTCAGACTCGCCAAGATACGTCGGCCGCACTGTATATGTGTGTGAAAGCACCCACGACATACGATAAAAGCATAATGTGGGGCAAAGTTTTTTAAAAAATAAATAAAATAAATAATGGCTCTATGAAATTCTCATCTTCTTAAATAATGTGATTTTACGTGAACCGGCTACGACCACGTTTCTAATGAGAAGGCTATTTAACATATTACGATGTTTTGGGATTCAATACACAATATTACTGGTTTTGGACATCTAAGATGCACGTGACACAATTCTTAAACAAGTTTTGAAGTTATTCTTAGAATACTACTTTTTAGGTACCTAATATTATTTAATAATGTGTCGTATATTTTCAAATATGTATATTTGTTTCAGAGGGGACGTTTAGAAGATGTGGTTGTTAATGATACATACAGAGGCAAGCAGCTAGGAAAATTGTAAGTATATTACATTTAGAATGCGATAGTGAAAGGAATTTATATTTTACTACTCTCGCGCGGTTTCACCCACTCCATTTAATCGTAGCGTGATGTTTTATAGCCTGTAGCACTCAGGAACATTGTATCTATCAGTTAAAGAATTTTGGCAATCCGACCAGCGGTTCCAAAGATTACTCCCTAAATACAAACTTACAAATTTTACCTCTTTATAATATTAGTATAGATTTACCTAGTAAAAATACCATCGATGATGTGTTCCTGTCATAAGGTGCCGAAGCGCCTTATTAGTTAAATTTTAGTTCCTTTTGCTAGAGACAGGATTCAATATTACTACATAGTATAAAACAAAGTCGCCTTGTCTGACCCTATATCCCTATGTATGCTTAATTCTTACTAAGCAATGGATTTTGATGCGGTTTTTTAATAGATAATCATAATAGGTCCTTACCTATGAAATTGCCGTTTTGCTGAAAAAAATTAAACGGTTTTTTTTATTTGAAATGCGATGAAAATGTAACAATAATGAATAAACAAATGACTACTTTTGGAAAAAGAATCCCATGTTTTTAAAACAGAATTAATTAGCCTTAGCCTAACAAAAACTATTTTGATTTGAAATGGCCAGTACTGCAGAACGGCAATTTCATAGGTAAAGACCTATTATAAATATTGGAGGACTTTAGTATCAGCCTATGATATGCTTATGGCATATTGCCAATATTTTTAATTAATATTGTAATTGAGCACCCTATATTTCGATTCCAGGATCGTAGTAACAGTATCACTGCTAGCCCAGGAGCTTGGTTGCTACAAAATGTCTTTGGACTGCAAAGACAAACTCATCAAGTTCTACGAGACACTCGGATACAAGCTGGAACCCGGAAACTCTAACGCTATGAACATGCGGTATGTTATTCATTCAATAATATATAATTTATTCAATTAAGATGAGATATTTAGCATGATTTTTGTTGATATATACATAACATGTGTTTTTTAATTAATTTGGGGATATATTTAAAAGATTTATTTTTGTTTGCATTTATAAAAAACAATGAATTTTATTGATGGAAAACATGCATACAGGTCTAACTGAGAAATCAATCAATTAAAATCATTAAAAATAGACATCTACGTACCTAGCGAAAGTTTATTTTCTTTAATTTTTACAGGTTTAATTTGCCTTTTAATATTTTTTTTTGTTGCTTTCGGCTTGACATTGAGCTCTTTTTTAACAAATACTTATTTTCTTCGGTTTCAGGTTCGAGGATCCATCTTGACAATTAGCCGCTGGGACATCCGACCTGCGCTCTAAACTGTAAGTACGTCAAGGGGCCGAGCAGACATCACGGCACATCCATACAGCACCCTTATTACATCTATTTACAAAGAAATGACGTCAATAATATTCTGAAGACGAATTCTTGTGTTGTTTTTCTTTCATTATTAAAGTTTGTTGTGCCAAGGTTGTGAATTGGTTGTCATTTATTGCTTTTTACAAGTTTTGTATTTGGTAATTATAAATTTTTTATACTTGTGTAAAATATTCAATGAATTATTGATATAATTTCAGATATATACATGTAAATTATTAACTCTCATTACCTAATCACATAACGCACTCGTTATCACGTTCGTTGCGTAGTTGTTATCGTAAAGCAGGAAATTTATATTTGAGTACTTCATTGAATAGCCTTGAATCAATTCAATTGTCATGTGAGTAAAACAATTTCAAGGCCTTGCGAATTTATTGTTAAAAGTATAGGTAAAATTTAAACCAATCACAGTGGCCAATATGACATTAATGACAGTTCATCAACCAATCAGAAACATGGGGTAGTTTTCATTCGTATTTTACCTATTGTTATTACCTATTTGTTGTCTACAAAAGCACAGTTTTCTTGCTATTAGCTTCTTGTCTTGAAATTTGTGGTTTCTGCTTGGCCGATCGCGTATTTTACAGTTGCAGGGTCAATTCTTCTATCCACCAAAGGTCGAGGTCACTTTAAATGTCAAAGTGACAAGTGACATCGATATTTGATGGGGTGACCAATTGATTATGGATATCCTAGCACATAATTATTACGTAGTAATTATCAAGGCGAGCATAAATTGTTATTTTTTTGCAGCTTAGAATTTGCTTCTTATGTATGTAGTAAAACAAATGCTAATATACTAATGTTTGTTATTTTGTTGCCAATTTTAGTTTGTAACGCTAGATTATGCTTAAAACCTTAGCCAGTTCCGCCAAGTAAGGAGTTACTGGCTAAGTTATTCCATCATACTAGTATGTACAATTTCATTATATGTACATCATATATAGCTTTAGAAATATGTACTTAAAATATAAAGTAAGTATATAAGAGATTATTTTTGTAACTAACATGTGTTCAAATTGCATCATTAAACCATTTTTTTGCTTAATCTTTTTGTTTTATTTCGTTTTGGTGGATTCTGTTTAAGTATCGAGTAGACTGAATGCGTGCACAGATGTGCTCGTACCACGTGTGTTAAGTTACGCAAACCGTTTGTGGCTTATGCAATTTCACATCGAAAAATCATAAAATAGAAACAATAAAATCACGCGAGGTACCTACGGTGTGTTTGGTGGTATTCGTCAAAGGGCTCGTCGGAGTTCGGCGCGTGTCACTAGAGCGGGTATGAACGCGTCAACAAAACAATTTAAACCATGTCGACTTAGAGTCAAACATATTTTTTAATTTGATTAATATTTCAAATTACGCGATTAGTACATCTAGATTATTAGATTTTGAAATGTGATGTCACGAAACTTAGGACCATACCCAGCCCTTGTCACATTTTGTCGCCCCTCCAACCCCCCTTTACGTGTGACGTACTTTATGGAAGGCCCCATAGTGGTACTTCACATATTATTATAAGGTTACGTCTACGGCTACGCATCCAGTCTGCTCGCGCCTTTATTGGGTTTATTAAAGAAAACACATAGTTGTCATTTTTACATGTTTTATTTACAGAAGTGTAAATTTAGCGGATAGATAAGATTTTCGTTTAACACACATTCAAATAGAATATCGATTTGTATGTCCGTTCGTCTATTGCAGCCTCAGTAGCAAATACTTCACTAAATAACTGATTCTCAATATATTTCAAATCTCTATAACGTCACCAGTAAAAATACTGGTGTAACACGTCCCTAAGATCAACATTCTTCGTAATAATCCATTTCATTACAATAATTCATCATTTTATACTAATTTATGTAGAAGCTATGTACCTATGATTTACTTCAAATGATCCGTTATAATTCTCGAGCAAAATTTCAATTTAAATTATGAATTGAGATAAAGGTTCAGAGACGTTTAGCTGCGGAGAAGTATTATTTGAAAATATATATGAATTTATATGAATTTACACAATATATTTTGGTGCATGTCTTTTTAAAAGGCAACTGTGCAAGAGATTATTTAAAATGGAATGATTTTAACTATTGTTATGAATCTTATCAAGTATATTATAATCATTTTGGGGGTATTTCAAAAGATGCATACAAATCGTTGAAAGACCGTATTACACTCGACAAAAATACACGAATAAGTACAATTTATAACGCCATATACATTACATAAAATTCATAGACCAGTTCAGTCTGACATTTCATACTCTATAGTTATAATTATTTTTATATAATTTCCATTGATTTTTTCATCTCAGATAATGTATAGAAGGAATAAATCCAGTTTTTTTTACAGTCGCTGGAGGTAAAATTTGACATATGCTGTAACATGGACCACACCTGTATACACTTGTCATTTTTAGTTTTATTGCACTTCCCACTAGACAAAATAGCATAATCGCTAGACAAAATCAATGTAAGTATTACTTGACATACATTTTGACATTATTTGTCGAATGTCAGTATGAAACTCATACAATGATTTTTTATGTCTAGTGTCTATGCCATTCCCATGTCTGTTGTCATAGTAAAATGCATGTATTTGAACATAAAACGGAGTTACCGCCTACACCTATGGTACAGAGATAGAATTAGTATCCATAGTTCAATGTAACATTGTTTTTTTTATCAAGTGTCTGTAATGTTGAACATTTTACATTTTAAATTAATATCACACCTGTATACACTTGTCATTTTTAGTTTTATTGCACTTCCCTCTAGACAAAATCGCATAAACACTAGTCGAAAATTCAATGTAAGTATTACTTGACATATGAGTTTTGACATTATCTGTCGAATGTCAGTATGAAACCCTTACATTGTTTTTTATATCTAGTGTCAATGCCATTCCCTTGTCCCTGGTTATAGTAAAATGCATGTATTCAATTTTAATGTAATTTATGTCTGCAAGGCCCAACATTTTAAATTAATATCACACCTGTATACACTTGTCGTTTAGTTTTATTGCACTTCCCACTAGACAAAATAGTATAAACGCTAGACAAAAAGTCAATGTATTACTTGATATACATTTTGACATTATTTGTCGAATGTCAGTATGAAACTCATACAATATTTTTTTATGTCTAGTACCTATGCCATTCCCATGTCTCTTGTCATAGTAAAATGCATGTATCCAAATACGGAACAAAGGTGTGAATTTATGTTACAAATAGCTGATTCAATGTTATATTGGTTTGTAAATTTGTATCCCAGCCCACTGTGTGTGTGTGTCGGATATATTATATCTATTCCGCATATACATTTTACTACACCCCTGTACCATAGCCATACATACATTTGTCGATTTTATTCGTATTGCACTTCCCTTTAAAAAAATGGCAAAGACGGTGGTCGAAAATAAAAATCAATGTATTGCTTGACACACATTCTGACATTATGTCAAATGTTAAGTGTCAATACCGTACATTGCAAATCTCTGCCACTTTTGTTTACTTGTCATAGTAAAATGCATGTATATTTTTCATGGCTTAGGTGTAGACGAACAACTTTTTCGCTTGATAGTAAGCAATTAACGCCGATCCCAGCATATAGTTCTGTTAACCAAAATTAACCAAGGCGTGAGTTTATGTGGTGCATGCACAATTCAATATTACATTGCTTTATCAATTTTTACCTCAAACAATACATGACGTTGAAGCTGTATCTATTCCTCATAAAATTATCTGGACACTGAAAATGTAGCCTTAATACTATGTAAATAGCGTGTACTATCCATACGAGCGGTTTCAGGAGTTTCGTATACTTGAAATTGTTTGGACAAATTCCTCGACTTGACAATAAGAAGTGGGAAGCATAATGCTCAATGGAATAGTTTGGTTGCACTATAGCGAAGTTGACAATAATTAATATGTATGAACGAATGTTCCCAAAATATCCCCTTAGGCATTATATTGTCTCCAACGGAAGTGAAATAATAATAAATATGTTTGGCTACAATTTCAAGTATCGTCTAAACCAATATCTAAGCGGACCCATCCACACAAGAACTTACATCAAATTGACACCCTCATTTGCCGATTGCACAAGTCCCATAAAAACCACAGGAAAAAAGCATTTTATTTTTCATACATCTGTACATTTATTTGAATATCATACGCAATTACAAGCTAGAGGAAAACATGGCAATCGATTATGTATCAACGACCTTCTTACAGCCACGTGGTTACAATAGAACAACTAGAGGTGCACACAAAATATCGATTAAAATTATCGGCTATCGATTGAATCACGTGACTGTATGAGGTCGTAAAAATTCAATATCATATCTCGATATAATAAAAAAAAATCACCACTCCAGGTCAAAAACTTCACGTTACGAGTCTCGCCTATGAACAATTTGAAAATATCATTTAATGCCTTAATGGCGTCTAGTCTCACTTGAGCGTTCTATATTTGGTGCATATCAATTTACAATACTTGTTCCCTAATATCGACCAATCAGAACACTATGATGACGTCATTGACTCACAATCGTACGAATGGAATTATTTGTTTTAAGGCTGTGCCCAAACCTAGCGATCTACGGGCATTTGATTTGAATTTTATATCAGATTTGTATTGTTATGAAGTTAATATAGATGTAATGCGTTAGTTAATTGTAGATGAGTCATAAGCAGGGTATGTCGCCGGCATTGGACTTGGACATGATAAATATGGATATACATTATTATTTTTATATTTTAATGCCCAGGATAGAATGTACACAACATCTCAATCTCCGTCGCAGTCCTTTTAACTTGTAAAAACAGTCACCAAACTCATGTTTGATAATTGAACACTAGAATGTGTATCGGTCATAACAAGTCATTCAATGACAAAAATATTTTTGTCAAAACCTATCTATTCTGTCTCAGTTTTGTAAACTTTCGGAGATAAAATAATTATGAATATAGTAACATTTTACTATAATGTTATATGAAGTTTCCAATAAATAACGCAAAACTAAATCTAACTAAATGCATTATTAAATAGAAATAATAATAAAGATCTGCAAGCATTTTTTTAGAGTTTGTGCCAGTTTAATCAAATATTAAAATTCGAAAATACTTTTCCAATAACATAATCGAGTTACTCGATACATCGTTTGAATGGACATTTTATATCAGAATTCGATCGAGTTTTAATTCATAATATACCAACATTTTTCAGTAAATGTCTAAAAATAGGAGAGGCAACTTGTAAGAACTAGTACTATAATTTGATGCAAAGATGTATGCTTTCACAGCTTGCTTTGCCTGGCTAAAGTACCGACATTTCTTGCGTTACCGTCCCCTTGTCAAGACACGTAAGTAAAAAGGCTAATTAATTGCCTTCAAATTCACTGGTTTCTATTTAAGCTAGGGCTTCCAGCTATCCAGTCTCACACACAAGACGACGTTCAAAAATGATTTCAAAATTGATTTAAAATTTAGATTTGGAATTCACCGTGTTTGTCCGTTAAAATGGCGGAGGCGCGGTGGTGATCTTAGTGCCAAGTTTCATCGGTCCTTGACCCCGAGCCGAGCGACGAGCTTCCATCTCTCTCTGCCTTTGAAGTTTCCTCTCCTCTCTCTTTCTTCGCATCTCGTCCATTTTTGAGGCGTTATTTTCTGTAAAATATAAGAGGTAACAATTTCTTTACAAGCTTTAGTTGATGTAAAAGTGATAAAAATGGAATGCAAGGCCTAGGCTAAATTTGTAACTCCTGAAGCTGTAAAAGCCTTGTGTAAACTAAGTATAAAAATAGAAAAGACAGCTTCGATGCACGACTAATATAAACGAAGCTCAAATGCGATCAATTTACTCGTAAATACCAATGTACAGCGACATCTTTGCCTTGTAGGCTGCACCCATGACTACTTGATACTTGACCAGGTCCTTCCTAGGACAAGGAGTTAAGGCAAATCAATGAAGAAGATTCTCAAATAGGTATGCAGCGGTTTGAATAAATTCTAGCGATTTACGAAACTCTGATTGGAAATGTGATTGCTATGAATTGTTTTCACAAATGAAACATCGGCTTAAGTTTGTGTAATATATAGAATTCAAGTTTTCAGGAAGTTTTATAGTATATTTTTTAATACCGACTTTATCTAGTTTTTGTGTATATAATTTTGACGTGAAAGAGCTTTAATGTGGCTATTTGCAAAGATAAATTCATTGTTTCATTGTATGGCATAGGATGGCAAAGAATCACACGATGAAACTAATGGTAGGCAGTCGGTGCTACTTTCATAGGACATATTATGGATACTCATCAAGTCTAGAGTTACAAGTGCTTTGCCAGTCTTTTGTGGATAGGAGGTGAACACTATAATATGGAAATGAATTAAGCCGTGATTTTTTTTCTATGATTATTACTTGACATATGACCACACAGATGTTTTGCAAGCCATTGAATTATCTAATACTGAACTTGTACTATCTATTCTCTAAATACAAACGCGTTAAAGCGAATAAAACATAGCTTCATGTCAATAAACTCATTATAACATTACCGTCAGCATTTTCCTCGATGGGTTCGAACTCGCTGTCCTCCCAGCCTCCGAGGGAATCGTTACTGTTCTGATGCGCAGTGGGTTTGTGCTCCAAGCGTCCACCGCGAACGTATGTCGCATTAGCGTTGTTGAATATAGGATCCGTCCATTGAGTGTTGTTCCAAGTTTCCGAAGGGCTCGCTAATTCTGCTTCTGCGCACTGTTTTGGGAAATTTATATTAGTAAAAGTGATTCAAGGTGGCCTGGTAGTGTATATGTAGTATAATAGTAATAATGTTTTTTTATGGAAAATCATCAAGTGACTTCTCCCGCCTAGGGTAAGGCGAGAGAGAGTGTCAGACTCTTACTGACTTAAAGCACCCCTCCCACCGTTCCTTTTCCTGCTGGACCAGCCAGTATAAGTTATTACTTATGGTGCGCTTGCCCCGCAACCCCGGCTGAACATCAGCCCTATAGAGCCCCGTCTGTAGTGGTCTTGTGGCTCTTTGGGGCGCGCGCAGAACGCCAGGCACCGTACGCTCGGGTCTGGTTCTCGTCGGGCGGTGAGCTACCCTTACTCGCCGTCCCTAGACCCGCGCTAATCATGGTAAGCTTCTTATCATATAGTACTACAACACTATACCAAAATCGATAAGTTTCTGGTAAGGTGTAGGTACCTTAGCACATTTACAAGTATATGCATATATTTTAATTAAAATATTAATTCAATTAATTTGGTGATAAAATTATTAAATTAAATGTCACCCTTTATTTCTTTTCCTTATTTAAATTTAAATCACAGAAAACTCTTCGAATAAATAAATTCGATAAAATTCCCCTAAATAGTAAAAAAAACAAATCATTTAAGTATTCCAATTATACTATTACAGACACTTTCGAACGTCAAAATTAGAGTGTCACAGTGGGTCCTGAACAATAAAAAAGTCAAAATCATTTATTTCAATTAGACTATTACAGACACTTTCGAATTTCAAAATTAGAGCTCAAAATGCTGCATGAATATTTCTTGCATGAAAGTAGACAGACAATATTACCTTTTAAATTTAGGGATGGTTTGTATAATATGAGATTTCGGAAACGGATATAGGAATGATCTGGATAGATACTGATACGGATATGAAATTATTTCGGATTATCCGTCAGTTTCGGATAATTTCGGTTGCGGATATTAAAATTGTGAGGAATTACAAAAGTAAAATACAAACATAACATGTCTCAATTAGGCTCCGCCCCTATCTGATGTTATCCGAAACTATTATTTCGGGTTCGCTTACGGTTACGGATATGTTTATAATAGTTTCGGTTAAGGTTACGGAGCATACCTACCACCCCTGCTTTTAATAACAAATCAATAGTAAATGAGTACTTACAGGTTGTTCCTGTAGCTCGCCCCATTCCTCGTTGTCCCAGTCGTCCTCACAGAGAGCGGCAAGCGCAGGCGTCGCTTGCGCACTGCCACTGCTCGGCGGGGACTTTGCGCTTGCGCCGGTACCTAGTGTTAAAATAAACAACAATTTAGTTATCAGTCACAGTGACATAATTTTAAGTGTATTGTTTTAATGCAGAAGCAACCTTATTTCATGTTTATTTATTTGCATACCATAATGTTACAAAGATGTAAAGGGCTTAAATCTAGGTACATATTATGGACCCTGATAGGGCATAGCAAAGAAGGCATACATACGTTTAGTAACATTACATATAATTAGGTACAATAATAGGAATTCATATCTTATTATTTATATATTAATTAATAATCAGACTATCTATATCAGATTATCTCTTATCTACTATTTTTATAGTCCAGATATTCATTGACATATTTGTCTTTTTTCGTTTCTCAGTGTTTCGGGTAGTTTATTGTAAATTTTTATAGATAGGACTAGTGGGCTTGATGAGTGAATTTGTAATCGGGATGATGGTAAGTTTAGGCGTGTTTTGTGTCGAAGTGTGTATTAGTGTACCCTTGTTGGGTATTAGTGCTAACATCATAAGCAACAGAATCGAAAACATAGGTTAGACAATACATAGGTTTCCTCCTTAATCGCAAATCTTGAAATAAGGATTTGGCTACCTTTTCTTTCGTTACTCCTCCGTTGTTACCGGTGTCTATGGGATGCGCTGATTGGTTACCATCAGGTATTGCGAATGTTCGTTTGCCACACTATCATATAAAAAGAGTTCGTACTGCGTGGATGGAGCAGTAAGGACTGAGGACAGACATTTAATCTGGTGAAGATGAAAACTGGTGAAGATTTTTACATTTGGATAAAAGTGTTGAATTTGACTAGTTGGAAATTACCGTATTGAAATATAATATAAGTCGCACGCAATTAACAACAAAAACCGACGCACGACGCCCCACGTAACCGTAAACGAGGCTTAGCAATAACTTATTAAAAATAAAGTTAAACTGCCAGACAATAATAAGGATGAGGTTGGTCAACATATTTTTAGGCCTCTCCAAAATTAAATACAAAACCTTTTTTGAACTTTCTTTAACGGACGTAACTTACAATGAATTTTATTGGTTTCAGATTGCCATCTGGAAGCTGTGAATAATCAAGAAACTCACTAATAGTCAATTTAAGATTAATTTAGCATATATTCTTTACATTTTTCGTATTGTGAAATAGTGAAAAAAGTACTTACTCAATGTTATAATAAAGCTCATTTTACGTAAGAAGTGTTGGGTGGAACTTCATTTGATTTTAGGTAATTATAATTTTGTAAAAAGGATAAATATAAAGCCAATAATTTACCAAAATTTCAACGTCAACAATACAACAACAAAAGTGTTACTTCCGTACATATTCCTTCTTCGCATGTGACAACTGTTATAAATCATAAATAATAAAATATGTAGTATTTCATAGATGTAAAAATCGTCTTCATTTAGAAAGCTGAAAGTCTAAATTATCTATACTTAGACTACAAATGACATCCTTTTATACGACTCCTTTTTGTCTGTGATTTACAAAATAAATGTTAACCAAATATACACTTTACTTTTAAATCAATATTACCCTAAAAAAACGAAGAAGTAAAAAAGCGAAGTATTATTTTGAGTTAATTTATCAATGGCTGGTTTCAAAAAGTTTGGATATACGCTATGTAAAAAAAAATACAATAAAGAAAATAGTTTGTATGGATAATGTGCCGCATAAGTTTATTTTATATGTCAGTATATTGGATACAGTTTTACAGATCATCTAAGAAGTATCTTGACATCGATCCCCAAGATATAATTATGTCAAACACAAAGTCAAATAATTTATGTTTTTCAGTTACACCTTAATATAAAATTAGCCTTTATTGCTGTAAACTTCTAAAAAACATTATTATTTTGTTACTATAACTTAATCTTATTATAAGTGAATGTTTAATTGATTGTGTTTAAATTAAGTTATCGGCGTTCAGGTGATATTTTTTTACACCACTATAGGCACTTTTGAAATTTCTCACTTCTTTGAATCAATCAAAGATTTAAAAGATATAAAGTCTCTGTGAGTCCTGACTGCATGGTTGGCGCGGTGGCTAGGCAACTGCCTGCCAACTGATTCGCGGAACGGAACACGTCTTTGTGTGACCTACAAATTGTTGCTTCAAGGTGTACTAAGGTGTGGTGTGTATGTGAAATTGTATGTTTGTAAATGCATCAACACAAAGAGAAAAAAGAGTTTTCTTAGAGAAGTTAGAACCAAAGTGTAGATTCCAATAGAGAACAACAAGCAGGAAACTTCATGGTTACTCTTATTGTGCAAAACATTACTGTTATTCATTGGATTTTTAATAAAGTATTTTAATTTATTTAATTCCACATACCTGCACTAGAGTCAATCTCGCCCCAAGCCGCCATGTCCCAATGATCTGGATCATAGTCGGAAGCCGACTCACTGTGTTCCAGTGACGTCATCGAGGTTACGGACGATGTGGTTGTTGACATACTGCTCGATGACGGTTGCTCTGCAAATGATTACTTTATTGTAATTTATTGAAAGTTCAAAATTTACGTAATTAAATTTGGATTAGATAAAAAATATGTCATGTAATAAATATTATGTCTTGGATTTGATTAAATTACTATTAGAATAATATACAAGTAATTTTTCATGGAATGGTTAATTATTGAAAAAAAAAACTATACCAAAGGTCAAAATCCACATACTACATGTTTCTACACAAACTGTGTCAGCTCTAGAGGTTAAAAGAAAGGAGTCAAGATGGAAATTTAGGTTTAGACAATACTAGAAGGAACATGGAGTTTAAGAAAGAAACTAGTTCGGTGTGACGTTATTTTGCTGCTAATTAAGCCGTTAGTAACTATTTACCAGTCGCTGAACAGCTCTATCGATTGAAGTTTAATGGCTAATAGGTCTTTCTAATAAATTACCTATCTAACACAAAAAGTGTGGGAGACTTTCGGCACGAATGGGTCGGATCGACCGGAATGATACTAAGGCCTCACAGAAAATCACAGCGTTGTGTTTAGCCATGTGAGTGAGATTACTGGAGGCCCAATCCTTCCCCTCCCCAATCCCAAAATCCCTAATCCTAATAAGATCGGCTACGCACTCGTAACTCCTTTGGTGTTGGAGGTGTCCATAGGTGGCGCTGATTGCTTACCATCAGGTAATCCGTCTGCTTGTTTGTCATCGTATAACATACTAGCCACTCTCGCGCGGTTTCACCCGCTGCTCGGCTTCATTTAATCGTAGCGTGATGTTTTTTAGTCTATAGCACTCAGGAACATTGTAGCTATCTATCATGAAAGATTTTGGCAATCTGACCAGCGGATCCAAAGCTTACCCCCTACATACAAACTTACAAACATAAAAACTTACAAATTTTACCTCTTTATAATATTAGTATAGAAAAGACGGTTTTAATCTTACCGAGTGACCCAGGCTTGGACAGAACGGACTTGGGGTGAGACACTCGTGCCGTGTCGGAGTGCGAGCGGTAGAACTTGGCGGTGACGGCGGTGACTGCCCAGCCGGCCCATGTCGCCGCAGCGTTACTCAGCGAGGGGGTCGCCGTGTGCACGTCCGCTTCTGTATCATACAAGTCAATAGCGATTAGGAGATTTAGCTATAGTTGTTTGTACGCATTGGGATCCGTTTCTATGCAGTGAAGCAGTACCCAGGGTGGAGCTACACTAAATCCACCCCACTCTGAAGCTTCTGCCCAGACAGATTTGCCGAGTTCGATGCCGCTTGACGGCGAGAGGATATAAAGAATCGCGGCTAGCCCATGGCCGCGTAAATCGAGAAGGATACTCTATGTCGTTACAGAGATTCTTTGTGTATTTATTTTACACCATCAATCGATACAGGATAAACTTAAAATATTATGTGAACAAGGTTGGCCTTATCGCTTAATGCGATTTCTTACAGACGACTTTTGGATTCGGCACATGGGGTCGTCAAATCTATATATCTTTATATATAAAAATGAATCGCAAAATGTCGCGCGCATAACTCAACAACGCCTGGACCAATTTTGCTAATTCTTTTTTTTGTTGTGTTTGTTATTGTCAGGAGAAGGTTCTGTTTAAAGAAAATATTAGAAAAGTAGAGGGGAAAATTGGGATAAAGTGACCTTTTGATAGCTGGGCCCGTGCGAAGCGGGGGCGAGCCGTTAGTGTCCAATAAGTGTAAATGAAAGTCCTTACAGGTTCTACTTCAGAGCACAAGAGGTAGCCCCATTGTTTAAGAACTTTTCACATACATATTGTCGGCAGATTCGCTATAAATACTCAGTGAATGAAGTTAGCTTACCCATTCCCTCCTTCAAACTGGGGTCCTCAGAGACTTTTTCTAATTTGCCCAGAAATCCTTTTATAGTTCTGAAAGCTGCATCACGAACCTGACAATAAAAAAATTATAAATTATTTCTCTTAAAACCATACATTTCTAAACATGCCACATAATTAATTAAAATAATCTAGGAAATCATTTAAAAATAAAATTATGAAAAAAGAGTTCGGGGCCTGTCGATTGCAGGTTGCATTTTAAAAGACCAATAACCTTTAAACGGGGCACACAACATGATTCTTTTTGAGGTAAAAAATATTGTTTATGATCTTACAATACAGGTTATAATAATTGATGGTAGACTGGCAGAGAACGCCAAAGGCGTGTAAAAATAAAAACTAAAAATAAATAAATATAATTACTCACTTGTTTCTCCGGATCGTTAGTGAGCGGGCATAAAGCAGGCAGTACTCTGTTAGCGACCTCAGCCAGTAAAAAGTATTGTTGCGTCGCCGCCAATGCCAGTACCCCCGCTTGGCGGGCCGGCGGGAAGTTGTCGCGGGTGGCGCGGACAAACGCTGAAACTAGGACCTTTTGTCGAATCTGTGGATGTAAGTGCTGAGCTATCTTGCCTAGGCAGACTGTTGTATTGGTTCTGAAAAGAAAGATATAGGTAGTATAGTAAAGGGCAGCGATACTCAAAATATTTTGTGCAGAGCCCTGGGGCACCCCAAAGTCTTCATAAGGGGTCAACCGATTGATGAACAATAAGAGTTAGTTTCTTAAATCCTATAACTTAATTTTCTTTTGTGCAGTGTAATTATTATATTATTAATTTCAATTTCTCAATTATAATTTATTACCTTTAAACTCAACATTTTATTTTCGGTTCCAGATCAAAACTTCGTTTTCCTATGGTTTCTTTCATTGATAAAGCTTGAGAACCGCTGGTATGGAGCGATATATCAAATTTATTTTATATTAAACTAGCTGACCTGGCAAACGTTGTTTTGTCCTATAAATTATTAATCAGTTACTTACGGGTATAAAAATAACCAATAGCCGATTCTCAGACCTACCAAATATGCGACTAAAATTATGTAAAAATCAATTGTTTCGTCATCTGTTTCGGAGGAGTATGGTAACTAACATTATGACTCGAGAATTTTATATATAAGACTAGCTTCTGTCGCGCGGTTTCACTCGATTTTAATTTCAATACAAATCAGATATGTACTCACCGTATACCGCCCTGGTCATCCTTAGCCTGTAACCTTGCGAAATGGCGAAGAACTTCCACGTTCAGGTTATTGTAGTTAAGCTTAGAAGACAGGTGGACTATGGACTTGACTGTCTGCTCCCTGATTATAGGGTTCGTGTCTAGGAACCCATGCACCACTTGCGGGAATATCTGGTCGTTCACCTGCAATTTAATGGCGAACATTAGAAATTAATAAGTAGCGTGTTATCATTTCAGGGTCCCCAGCCCGGAGCAGGAGATGGAAAGAGGTGGGATTTAGTGGATAAGAGTGTGACACTCTCTGAACTTATGACGATTTTCCTAACACAAAAAATACAGGACTAGGTTAACCATTTAATTTGTCTGAGTAAGGCGGTTAGTAATTTTTTTTTTTATGTAATGGATTGGCAAACGAGCAGATGGATTACCTGATGGTAAGCAATCAGCGCCGCCCATGGACACCCGCAACGGAGAAGTTACGAATGCGTTGCCGACTTCTTAGGGATTGGGGTTTTGGAGATTAAGGGATTGGGGAGGGATCGGGCGAGCGGAAGGATTGGGCCTCCGGTAACCTCACTCACACGGCGAAACATAACGCTGTGGTTGTTTCACGCCGGTTTTCTGTGAGGCGGTGGTATCACTCCGGTCGGGCCGACCCATTCGTGCCGAAGCAGGGCTCTCCCACACTAACACCCGGTTTCCGAAAGGCCGATCAATGTTAAAATCAATTTAATCTCTTGTCAAGTCATTTGATTGGTTGACTGAATTATCAACAACCAATCAGATGACTTGACAAGAGATTTAACAGTAGATTAGTTAATTTTAGAGTTGACAAGCCTTTCAGAAACCGGAAATTAGTATGTTTTATACGTACGGCAAACAAGCAAACCCGGGTGGTAAGCAATCGGCGCCACCTATTGCCACTTGTAATACCAAAAGGACTTACTACAAATGCGTTACGGATGGGAGATTTGAGGATAGGTGATGGGGGAGAGAGGATTGGGCCTCCGGTAACCCAATTCACACGTCTAAATACACCGTAAGTATTGCTTCACGCCGGTTTTTTTTTTTTTTCTTTTTAAAAAAAAACGTTGCCCTACCCTAGGATTTTCTCCTGTATCGTGGGTGCGTTTACAAACATACAATTTCACATAGACATGACACCCAGACCCGAAACAACAATTTGAGGATCACACAAAGTGTTATTCCGTACGGGAATCGAACCCGCGACACGTCTCACGGCAGCCAGTTGCCCAGCCACCACGCCAACCGTGCAGTCAAAAGTCGGTTGTCTGTAAGGCCGTGGTATAACTCTATTCGTGCCGAATCATGGCTCTCCCACACTAAGTAAGTAAGTACTTATGTACGTATGTTGCAAAACAATAGTGCCGGTATTGCGTTCGCATCCGGCGTGAGATATGGCACGCAAACATTTGTTTACTAAATTTAAATAATTATACATAACATGATGATAGTTTGCATAACCATGGATAATTAGCTGTATGACTTAACTGAAAATCCATAAACATATATGTAAACTGTTTAGTCTCGTAATTTATTGTTCTGCCTAGAAAGCTTGTCTAAAAAAGCTATTTTTTTGGAAAAAACCGGAACGCTAATTCATGTAAAACATCATAACAATTGACAAACAAACGATCACTGACGAAGGATAGAAAAAAAATCATACCGTGGAGTTCTGCAGATGCATGATGAACTGATCCAGCTGCTGCAGCAGTCGAGACCGCGTCGTCCTGTCGTTGGAGGCAAACAGTTTGATGACACATGGCACTATCTGCTTCTGGTACTCAGCATCATCTAGCAGTTTACCCAGCTGTAACAAGAAATCATAATTTTACACCTTTAATATCAAAGGCAAAGGAATCTTTTTTTAACCAGTTAAGTTAGTTAGTGGTTCCGCTATCATCATTTTTTTATGGAATACTAGCTAGACTCGCGCGGTTTTACCCGCTGCTCGGCTCCATTTAATCGTAGCGTGATGTTTTATAGCCTTTAGCACTCAGGAACATTTTAGCTATGTATCAGTGAAAAAATAAATACGAACTTACAATTGTTACATCTTTATAATATTTGTATACATGAGGCAAACGAGCTGAATGATCAGCTGATGATAAGTGATCGGCGCCGCCCATAGACACCTAAAGGAACGGACTTGTTGCCTGCCTTTTAAAAAGAGCACGTCGGAGTCATTTATAACGCTAGGCATAGTTACAAATTTTGAAAGATTGTCTGTCACAAGTAATTTATCCCTTGACACTCGGCTGAAGAACCAGTAATAAGAACTATAAAACAAGATAAAACCACAAAAATACTGGGTGTATAAAACTAGGCCATGCATTCAGTGTAGTGTGTGAGTAATCCTTGGAATGATTTTACGATTTTATCTTCGATATTTCGAGTATTTTGATGATTGCATACCTATATCGTACATTTGTACAGCTGTTTAAGAATGTGTTTTAGATAATAATACAAAGTTGAATTCTGAAAAAAAATTACAAAGTGGTGAAGGTTTGATAAAAATAGTTAAAGTTTGGCAAAGGGAATCATAACTGGTACACTATCCAAGTGTCGCGGGCTGGATTGTCGGATGGATCCATTCCTAATGTTCCATATTTGTTGTTCCGGTTCTGTGTTTGTGTGTTTGTAAACAACATAGGAGAATATCCTGGTATGGGACTTTTTTACATGGGGCATAAAAGTGGTGACACCTGCCAAATGTTGTCAATATTAATTTTCAAATATTTTACCAAACGGAAAATCAAGATATAGAATAATATGTAATATCGATAAGTTAAAGTGCATATCTAACCTCTTTACAAAATGAACACTTTCATTTACTGTTACTTGCTACTGACTAGAAAATGAAGTTTTCTAGTTACCTTAAACATGGGCGCTAACACGAAAGACCCAGCATCTCCATAGTGGAATGCTGTCAACAACTGCGGCAAGATCTTGTGAACACACACAGCTTCAGGGAAACCATCCAGATGGGAGCTGAGGGTGGCGAAAAACTTTCCCTTCTCTGCCTTATCCTTGATCTGAATCTCTTCCAGAAACAGCATAGAGTCTATCAAATCATTTTTGAAGTAGCCTCCTATTTTCCTACATCTGAAATTATTTGTAAAAATGTATAATACAAATGGTTTGGTTGTATTTATTGTCTTTAAATAAAAAATAAATACTTTTTTGACACAAATTTTTTTATAAAACTTTGTATATGTGTATCTTATCGCTAATGAACTTACCGTGTTATAATATCAGCAGGGTTTGGCCTAGATGCAGGGTTGGCACTGACCAGCTCACAGTACAAAGTGCACAGTTGCTTAGGAATGTTGTCAGTAGTCTTCAGGGCGGGCTGGTTCTTTAGCGGACCATTATATGCCTCCCACATTAGGCATCCTAGGCCCCACATGTCTGAAGAGCTTTTTAGAAAAGAATATAAGGTTGAGGTATGGTATGCAGAAGGGGGTCACTTTAAATTGTATGGGAAGGAACGGTGTAAATTAGTTAACAATTTCAACTTCTACTAAATTGTTGAATTCAATAAAATATCCATTGATCTTGTTCTAGCTAGTATAGTATTTCATTAAGGTAACTGAACATGTTTGTTTAGTATTAAATTCATACTATGCATTTGGGTTTATTGAAGTTCAAATCTACCCTCAAAATTAAAACAGGTTTATTTTTTTCTTCATTTAATACACCAAACCCCAAGCGAATGCTGTCATTAGCACACCTATAGTTCTTTTATTGTGCCCAATTACCTCAATTGGAACATTAAATACATTTTTTTTTATCAGAAATATGAAGTGAAACTTGTTCCCAAATTCAGGTCATAGTTCAACTACCATTTCAATTAGGTCAATGTTAAATTCTTATCAGAAAATATTCCAATACTAACCATTTGGTAACTGTTTTTAATTTAACAGGATCTTTCTTCTCTGGAGGATCATAAATTTCAAGAGCTGGCAATATTTTTATAGGTATAGGGTTGCTAGTGTCTGCACCTCCTTGGGCAGAGAGAAACTCAAAACCCCCAAGCTTCCACTCCCCCGCCAAGGTGACAAAGACTGAGTAGAGGCACACATTATTGTGCCTCATGTTACCATCATTATTTAAAAATGATAAAGCTCTCTGAAACAAGATTGCTAGATTTAAATCACATCTAAAATTCCAATTCCAAAATGACTCATACATTTCAACTAGCCAATCATAAACAAGCATCAATTTGCTGCCAGTACTTTTTATATTAGCTTTGTATTTATGATGCAATCAAACTTATTAACATTTAGAGCAATTACCATTTAAATGTTTCGCAATATAATAACTGAACATACTTACAGTGATTTGAAAAATACCCCACGAAAGAAATAATTCCTTTTGGGGACCCTCAAGTTTTAAATCTTCTATGTGCGTGGCTAGAGGCTCTACATACTCAGTAGCTACATATAAAAATTTTTCAGTTTCACAGCTATCTAAATAATGTAAAAGGCTAGGGTGTCTCATAGTCTTTAGTTTCTTTAGGGAGGCCTTGGCTATGTCGAATAGTGTCTCAGAATGCTTCTGAACATCGAATAAAAATATTGATACTTCATCCTGCGTGCCTCTCTTCTTGCCTTTGTGTAACGTCCACACACTTCTATCTTCTAATCCAGGCACAGGATCTCCTACTTCGTAAGGAAAGTCTTTCGTAGGATCCCGAGAGAAAAACGACCACATTTTGAACTATTTAATTATTTTTCACGACATATAAACATATTTTGCCATACAATCCACTATACGTGGAATGCAAACTACCATAATCTTAAGAAATATCTATCAACTAATGTGGATACTACAATTACGTGTTAATTTGTAAAATAAAAATATAAATTATTTTCTATTCACTCTTCACACTGCTGACAAATGCAAATCTGACAATTGACAACACACGATATACAGATAATTTATTTTTGATCACAATCTGTTGTAAATCGTAAATTGGATGATTTCGAAAGAAGAAGGTGAAACGAAAGACTAATTATATTTTTTTTGTTATTCAATAAGTATACACAAGTAAGGTGTTCTATTTACTAGGTACCTACCTATTTTACAAACCATTTGAGAGTTTATCAAATGCGTAGCAAAGGAGTAGCGTTACAGGATAACATTTTAAAACTTAGGTATTTTAAGCATAAGATATTCTTGTGATTGTCAATGTCAACCGACTTGTCAAAATCGAATACAACTACTTCAAATTATCAAAAAAGAAGATTTCCTTTCTGTGTATGGAGAAACACTGTTTTTGATTTCATTATTGCTTCTATTATATTCTATGACTAAACTTATTGAAAACGAATAATTTTTGGCTGAATTGAAGTGATTTTAATTCATCACCATGTCTAAATCAGTAGCCCGATTGAAATCTATGAAGAAAGTTGCGGATAAAATTGACCATACTTCGAAATTACGCACAAATATTCCTGCAGGTATGGCTGCAGCAGGACCACCATTAGGTCCAATGCTCGGTCAGGTTAGTGTTGTGGAGTTTTCTGTTAAAAGTTTAAAATTATCGAATGTTGTAATCATAACCTATAATTTTATTTACTCTAGAGAAATATCAATATAGCAGCGTTTTGCAAGGACTTCAACGAGCGTACGGCTAATATAAAGCAGGGAATTCCTCTGCCAACGAGGGTAAAGGTGAATCCTGATCGCTCCTATCAGCTGGTAATTCATCAACCTCCTGCATCATACTTCCTTAAGCAAGCTGCTGGTATCAGTAGAGGCGCTATGGAACCCGGTAAGCTTAAATATAATATAATAAGAGCGTAGACACAAAAAATTTTTATTAGAGGCATTAAAATGTATTGTTTTTTAGGAATGTAGACATGTAATATGAGAATTCTTTAAGTTCCATTTAGTATAAGGTTAAATTTGGCCTTTATTAGAACTATTAAAAATCTTAGTGCAGAAGACACCATCATCATAAGAATTATGTTATGCTAATGCTTTTGTTTATATTTTTTCAGTGAAGGAAATAAGTGGAAAGATAACATACAAGCATTTATATGAAATAGCCAAAATAAAGTCACAGGACCCACCACTGGAGTGGAAGTCATTAAAAGAAATCTGTGTAATGTTGATAGCAACTGCAAGAACCTGTGGAATAGAAATTGTCAAGGAATTGGACCCAAAGGTATCTAAACTTAGAAGAATCCAATATGCCAAATGTTTGATAAATTATAAAAATAATATTAAATTATTACAATATTGCTTAAATTTACTGTAGTAATTTTGGAGGTGAAATTATTTACTATCAGTTCAATTCCATTTTACATGGGACTCATAACGCAACGTAAAAAGTGTATCATAGTAGGTATGTTCTGCATCGATCATCAATTGGGCATTGATGATTTGATGCACTTCATGGAATAAATCTTTAAGGCATATTAATTGTACTATAAATTTCTTACTTATATTATAAATACAAAAGTTACAATGTTCCTATGTACTTTTTATCAACATACCATGCTGGCTGAAGTTAGTCTAGTAATAAACATGATTTGTCAAAAATATCATGAACATTTTACTACTATTTTCTATCTCTGTAACACTTATAGTATTTGGTTTTCTTTTAAACTACCTCTACTATTGCTGTTTTTTTTATTCATAAACTTACTTGTATTATTTTCAGGAATATGGTGAGTTTCTACAAGAAAGGAAAAAGATTGTTGAAGAACAAAAGAAGATGTTGCAAGAGAAACGAGAAGCCAAGATGTTGAGAACAGCCTAATTGTTAATTTGTATGTACATAGGTAGTGAATGTTATTAGGGAATAGTACGAGATATTATAAGAAATGTGTTTAAAAAAATGTTTTATTTTTAGTTACAAGACATCCTCTCTAATATGTTGCTTAAATTAAAATCTGAATAGGAAAACAGCATTCAAGACACTGCCACCGATCAAACAAATTTTACCAATAATACAATATCTTTTAATCTAAAATGTTAGTGTTGTTAATAAGGAAAACAACAACAAGTAAAAGTGAAATAAAACAAGATATTATTATTTTAACCCAATTTTTATTGACCATCTAAGGTAATGAATATTAGTGTAGTTCATCTAACAATGAGGACCATATTATTATAGGGATGATTTTATCGAAGTAAACTATCGAGAATATTGTCAAGTTAAAGATCATTTATTAGTCAAAAACTTCATAGTCAAAACATGGCACAGATACACATTAAAAAATGATTAAGCATAGATAAAATCTGGCTACCAACGGTAGGTGTGTCATAAGACTAATATTGACTAAAGTTTGAGATTTGTCAAGGAACTACATACTAAAGATCGTGTACAAATACATATCAGTCTACAGATATAATGAGCTAATTCTAAGTGACAATGTACAGTAACAGAAATACCCACAATTCCTACAACCATATCACCTTGTGAGCACCCATGTGACATAACTCCATTATAATTTAAATTTTCGATAATTGTAATCAGCAACCACAAACCAAGCAAGACATCTTACAAGGAACATTTACAACTATCAGTATCACATATAAGACAGTCTCTTAAGAAGTTTCCTTAGAGTACAACCAAAACTTAAAAAATAAAGTTTGAAATCTCTTTATAAAAATATGCATTTAAAATATGCCTCTTTTGCTTAAAAGTAATCAGGCGTTTATATTCTTACCTAGAAGACAGAAAAATAAATATTTTTAAAATTGTAACATAATACTTGGATAAGTATAAGACGGATTATGCAACTTTTGCATGGTAACTTTTGCATAAGATAAATTCGTGGTAGAAACCTTATTTTAATAAATATCGAGTGTAGTAACTAAAACCTATACATTTGTACTGTAAACCAAATTTTGTACTTTTGTTTTAATACTGTCCAAAAAGTCATTGCCAAAGGTAGAATATTACAGCCATCGAAAAAATAGAGTTATGCACATGTGATATTAGATGTGTGCTCAGATCGTTTCAGTTTAGGTGAGTTAGGTAACACTTCAGGTAACTCTGTCACTTTGTCTATGGTGAAATCTGGCAAGTCTGATGCTTCCATGTCCTTTTGCAGTGGAATCCAAACTGTGCCGCCCAACTCAGCTTCTTTACCTCCCTGGAACACAAATAAGTTAAATTGTAGTAAGGTCTTAAAAGATATTTTACATTTTACTGGTACGAAAATCGAGTAACCAATTATAAACCTTATAACAACAATAATAAAGTACAAACAACGTCATTAACCTTTTCGCCGCCAACAACTTCTATAGAAGTTCAGGATTTTCGTGCCGTCCACGCCACTACTTCTATAGAAGTTCATTGTATCTACCTACTATAAAAAATACATTTACGATACATAAAACATTTGTTTCTTTGTAATTTTGTAATATGGACACGACGAACTATTTTTTCTCATGCAAAACAGACTATTTTCTGTTTTAAAAAGGTAAAACATAAAAGGTTTCAAATAATTTTATATCCCGCACGCCAACGACTTCATATCAAGTAGGCCAGTGATGTGACGCGTAAGGAGCATTCATTAGAATCTTTATTTACTATAATATTTGTTTTCTTTTCCATCCAATAGTTTTTTGAATTCTATGAATAAAAAGAAATTCCGGTCAGTAAATAACGTATTACAATGCGTTTCAAAATTAATGTACATCTACCTATCAAATCATTTCATTAAAATTAATTATTATGTACTGAGGGTTTTCGATATTGCTAGACCCATCTCTACGTAATGGCAAGATGTCGAGTGACACTAGCGCCGTCAACTTCAATAGAAGTAAACCTGTGACGTCGTAAGCGCTTAGGCGTCAAGGTCATTGTGTCATAGTTCCGGGCGACGCGTGCACGCACATTTTTCTTTCCCAGTGCAGTGCAAAATGACCGAATATGATTCGGATGAGTTGTTGCGGCTGTTACAAGGTGTGGAACCTGATTCCGACTTTGATGTTGAATGGGAAAGCACATCGTGACCTGACGTTAGATTTTAAATGTAAACTAAAACCAAAAGCAAACCAAACTCGATAGAAAGAAAGAAAAGCATAGACAACTATTCCTTACGAAATGTATCGTGCTTTGAACGCCAATGACTTGATATGAAGTAAACAGACTACGTTATGAAATGAATAGTGAAGTGGCTAATGTTACGAATTATTATTATTATCTCTAGCAACTCTATGCATGTATCTTCATCTCTGATAACGGATACCCATTTTTCTTAGTATAAATGTTCATAAAATAAAACAAATTACCATTATAACTTAACAGTTTGTATTTTTAATTATAAATTTGAGTACCAATTTAAATTTACACATATTTTTTTTTTCATTATCGACATGATGTTACCGCCATCCCTACTTTCGTACTATACATTTATTATACATTTATACGTTGGCGTACGGCGACACATCGTGTTTAGTATAGCTGGGCGGCGAAAAGGTTAAAATAGCAAAAAGTTTTGGAAGACAAAATCTGCAGAAAGATTATACTGCAGTTGACTGTTAATCAGTATTTCAATACATCAATACTTTGTCAAATTGAAGGTTTCAGAACTTTTATGACACTTGGCAGTCAGTCAATGCTGGAAACACATGCAGCGCTCAAGGTCATTATGTTTGCAAAATTACATACAATCGTCACGCCAGTCTTCCTTTGAGAAGGGCAGAAAGAACAGAACGCCAAATGGCAAATTAATGCATACCTCTTTCGCTACATTAATCAATAATCAATCTCTTCATGACTGCCAGTAATATTATTTTTGTATTCATATTTATCTCTGCTGGGATATATAAAATTATATGGTACTTATTTGGTAGATTGATACGACTTAGTTATCAATGTAAGCACGCCTATAGATGGGCAGCTTGATTGATCACTCAGTCAGAACTGAGTCAACTCAAAGTAGCGGAATACTTATATTGCTCATACATAACAGTATTTGTTTTGAATTGCATATAGTATTATGTATGTGACAGTCTCTGGATTACACGTAATCATCATTCGTGCCTTGCTAACCTATGAGTATTATTTTCAAATATCGATTGAACAAGTTCTACTGACCTTGATGTCAGTTTCCAATTTGTCTCCAACCATGATGCACATGCGTGGCTCGACGTTGAGCATCTTGCAAGCTTCTAGGAAGATGTGCTGATCAGGCTTCTCCCACGGCAGGTCTCCGGAGACCAGCAAGCAGTCGAAGTACTTGCGGAGTCCCAGGCGTTCAATCTTCTGCCACTGGGCTCGAGACGGCCCGTTCGTGATCAGACCGAGAAGATAATCCTCCCTGTCCACATTTATTGACCAGCCTTTTGTTATTTCTAGCTGCTTCTCATGCTGAAACTCAGCACATGATACAACAAAGCCAAATAGTCTTGCACATCACCACCGCAATGGTTCCAAAGTAAACGACACTAAAAATATTGTTACGACTTGTACAAATTTACGGCGTGTGGATTCACGAGTAAAATCTAATGAACAGCTTCAGATATTTTTATGTCAAATAAATTAGTGAACCAGTGCAGTTTGTGCAAGACAATTTATGTAAACACACATTATGAAAATTACCATAATACTTCAAGTGCAATTCATATGAATTATATAAATTCCACAGGAAATAAAAACTTACAAACTAAGGATATGCTATGTTGAGTTTACGTTCAATAAACTGATGTTAATGGTAGTTTAGTAGGTGGCTACAGTGTGTATCTCAGAATAGCATATATTAAGGTTTAAAACACAATGGAGATATTTTAACCATCTCAATGAATTTGTTACAAAGCCACGTAATGTAGGTAGTACATAGTCGAGTAGTTGGCAAGTGTCACATTTGTAATGTATTTCGAAAGTATCTCCATTGTTGAACTGAATTTTCTGAGGTAATGTATTACCTTCGCCGTGATGTACTCCCTCATATATTTTACAAATACAATTCAAACCTAAGTGTTGCGCACGCAGCGCCCCGAGTTTACTCACTCGTGGAGCAACAACTGAACTGTTGAAAAACAAGTCATTTATTAGCAACATGCGCTCAAAGCCAGCCCAATACACTTGCAGAGGCATCTGTGAATACCAATCAATACTCATTGTGCCAAACTATTTCTTCTCAGTGATTTCTATATTTACTCGCAAGTTACTATCGTTTTTATATGCCAAAGGTGTCTGTACTATACCCAATATGACTATAGAATATGCCTCCACAATGTTTTGGTCCTGACTTTGTTATGATATTGAGAAATCAGTATTGCGCTGATTATTCATAGTCTTATGTGGCATGCACGATCGAATGATGGTTACGAAAACAATCTATAAATACTCGTAACTCTAGTGAATATGCGCTGTGGAGAGGACGTGAACGATGCTAAACATGATACGTTTCTCTGAAAAATGATCAAAATAATTTAGTACCACATAACACCATGCACAATAAAGTGATAATAGGTGATGTTGTTCTGAGATCAATCGCCTGTAGATATAAATAGGTAAAGCTTAAAAATACGAATTTATCATACCTGGTAGAGGATGTTGCCATTAAATATAATTACTAAATATTTATTCTTTATTATCACAGTTAAACTTTATTTTAAATCAATCTTAGAACAACAGAAATATCAACTATAGTCGTAGTAATTTCTTTGTTTTATATTGACCCTGGTAACACCAGATGAATCGTTACAAAACACCAAAGAAATTGCCAATTAAAATTATTTACATATAACATAAAAATAACATAAAATTACATCATGGAGAAATATTTTGTTAGTGAAATGACCCTTTATGGTAAATATTTCTTCATAACATGTAACTAGTAGGTATAAAATTTAACCAACGTACCGCAGTGTCTCCAACAGATGTATCACTTCGTTTGTAAGAGCCAAACACTGAAACCTTAATTTTACCCATTCGGTTGATATATTTTCTGAAACAAATAAAAATCATATAGGTATATACACCGGGTTTCTGAAAGAAGCTAAAATTAACTAATATCCTGTTAAATCTCTTGTCAAGTCATCTGATTGGTTGTGGATAATTCAGTCAACCAATTAGATCACTTGACAAGAGATTAAATTGATTTTAACATTGATCGGCCTTTCGGAAACCTATATAGTCAAACAAACAATGGAACGGATATCTCTTTGAATATTACTGGTTTATTTGTGGATTCATTTATTTGTCTAGGAACGATTCTTGTTTAGATATAAACGTAAACGCGTTGCTATGCCAAAAAACTTAAAATTAAATTGTCTTACAATGGATTTATACAAATCACCACCAATCATGACTTCGCAAACTCCCTATAATATCATCATATATACCTACTAATATAATAAAGAGATATGTATTTATGAGTTTGTACGTAGGGGTGTTTTTGGTCATTGTTTCATTGTTTCATTGAACCGCTAGTCGGATTTCCATAATTATTTCACTGATAAATAGCTACAATGTTCTTGACTAGATAGACTAAAAAACATCACGCTACGATCTATGGGAAACTGCGCGAGAGTTTCTAGTATTTCACATTAAGAAAATGAGTGAAATACGATCCGTGGCCAAGATTTGCACAAGATTTCTATCTTGGTCTGTAGCCTGCTATGCGCCATAGTTCTGTGTGTATCATCGCTGCAAATACGGCGCTACCTAAACTTACTTTATGAAGACACGTGCTTCTGGTCACGTTATGTTTATAAATTGTAGACTTACTAATGTTTGAAAACTCTTCGGGCTTTGGCACATGTCTGGCTTCGAATTTTGAGACATTATCTAATGATATGGGGTTCTTGTTCAAACAAACTTCGTATCAAAGTACGAAACTATCGCCTTTCGTGACTTTCATCAGTGTTTAGTTCAGTCTAACATTATTCTAGTTTTTATTTGCTTGTGTTTCCAATGTTCTTGTGTCTCCATTGATAACGTGGAGTCTTTTTACAATTATTTATAGCGGTGGCCTCTGTTCGTTTATAAATCTCTTGCGAACGCCCACGCCTAACAACTAAATGTAACATTTTACGTGGAAGATGAAAATATATCATCGCGCAATACGTGTTGGGTGTTTACATTAATAGCAGAACTGAGTTTTGCTTATTCATTCAAAGTACCTACCTACGTACCTACTTGCAGATTTGTACTTTCGTTCGGAGACGTAGAAGTGCATTCACATTCTAGGCTCGGTGCCAGGTCTAAACGTAAAAACTATTTCGCCGGAGCGTACGGACATGTCGGTAATAGACGACATACTCTTTTTGTCACTCATTTGGCCCATAAAGCGTGATTTAGACGTTAAACAGTGTAATTGTAGGTGCTTATGTTATTGCTGGACATTACTGGTGTTGGAAAAGGAAGAAAGATGCCAATTTACAACCTACCCACTTCTTTGTGGTAAGCGTAAACTACATGTTGTAAATATCTAACTACCTATGTAAATTGTAATCGTCTTAGTAAAAGGAGTTGAAAAACAGTACGTTCAGTTGCGCACAATTCTGCAACTCATGAATTTAATATTAGAAACGTCTGGTTTATTAATGTGTTACCTTGCATTCAACTGACACTAATCTGGAATAGAGCGTGACAATGCATAACTTTTTTCGCATATAAACATGGCGAGTTTTATTAAGATGTATTCCGTAATATACAATTTGCTTGTGCCAAATGACAAAATTGAATATAGTACACTCATTATTCATAAAACATAGACATTTTGAAGGAAAATGTACAAGAGTTATTTACATATTTAGTTGGGATAAAGGCCATTTTGCCTATTTCGCAGATATGTTTACGATTTCAACATTTCATATACCTACCTAGCTATCCTTTTTCCTGGCACGGTATAAAGACGTTGTGAATTAGCAAATTGCTAATGCTAAATTGCAGCAGGTGTCAAGTGACCTTTTTATCACTGTTTCATGTCATTGTCCTTGTTGAATTTTAAATGTATAAGGGCAGCGTGGCCTTCCCTTGGTCCCCATTGCAGGGCCAAGGATTAGGTAGGTATGCATGTGTGCGTGAACAGTTATTAGTATGTAACAGTAACTGATATATCAGACTAATCAACTTTTTTCTGACCATAAAGGCCGATGGTCAGAAATCAGAGGTCTGTTTATGTGTGGGAATCGAACCACGACACGTTGTGCAGCGGCTGGTTGCCCAACTATCGCGAAAACTGTGCAGTCGAAAATTCTTTCACTACAATCTTATTTGAAAATGTTATTGGATAATTATGTTTCTTGGTCCTTCCTTAAGCGCGTTTGAATGCCGAATTTCATTATCATCAGTTTAGTAGATTTCATGATTTTGAATTGGATTTGAAAGTATGCTTAGGTAAGTATTAATACGTGCCGCGTACTTACACGCTCTTTATAGAGCAACAATGTGGGATTAGGGTGTATAATAAAAAAGGAATTGTTATACTAACTGGCGATATGTCTATAGTTCTTTGGCAGGCAGTTACGCCACAGATGAGCAGGCCACTCATCCAAAGCGTATGTGTCATCGTCAGGACGGGCTCTGAACGCGCGAAGGAAGTTCGTCCCGCTCTCCACAGCAGCTTCTTGGCTCAACCCATACTCCTGCTGCAGAATCTCTATAATCTAAACAAGAAAGATAGAAGTTAGGTCAGTATTTTTTCAGAACATATGTAGTTTGGTAGTGATTACTACATTTTCGGTTGTTTCTTCGGTAATGTGATGTTAGAAGTAGCCAGAAAGTCTCCAGTTTACGAAGCTTAGCTTATACTTACTTTTTTTAAACAAACGTCTTCAAATCCAGATCTCGAATTCTAAAAGGACGCGCTTAGGTACTTAGTATCTACAAACTGTGTTCCTGTTCCACTATTAAAATCGAAGCCTCTAGTGTCTTACCTAAGATAGCAGAGGCCACCTTATATACATATGTCTACTATATTATAGTACCTATACCTAAATAGGATATGTAGGTCGACCTGAGAAGTACCTGTACCTGAATAGGTTGAGTATTCAGGAAACCTATTTGAATATTGTTGATTAATGTAAGAAATACTAGCAGTCAAAAAATAATTATTTTCAGACGTCTATTAACCAGTTTTAAAAACATGTTTTAATTTTCCTCTCCTAGATAGTCGTTTGACCTCATTCCAGAAAAAAACACTGGAAGCTGCTCAAGGTACCTACACAACTGGGGAAAATAAATAACAAGCTATATTTGTTATCGTATTGCGTCATATTATCGTCGCTCAATTATTTGAAAAGGGCTAGCTACGAAATTAGTGATCTTGTATTTACTTAATACACATTTTAGGCACCACTTCTATTATAGGACTTATAACCGACAGTACAATCTGGCAGTTTCCAACTAGACAATTTTAATACATGACATGGGCCATATATTAAAATGTTAATAATGATACTATTTTTAATAATTTTCGGTGAAATCGGAACATATTTCTGAAACAACAGTTAGAAAAGAAAAAATCTAATAATTACTCTATCAATTATCAAATCCAGAAGGAAAGTATGATAAGGTACATAATATTGTAATATTCATTGTAATGAAAAGTCAAAATGATTATTTTTGACTTAGGAAACTAACCAATTAAGATCTTTGAGTCTATACAACATAATATGTTAGATATTATCAAGTCGTACAAGTTAACTGTGTAAGATATTGAATTTCCTGTAATACAGCAGTATAAAACAAGATGTTGCATGGCATTTGTATCTAAGGAAGTGTCGGCTCCGGGAATAGCAGTGGGGTCAACGTTCCCGGCGGAGCGTCGTTCACTCACCTGTCTTTTGGCAGCTGGCACAGTGTGTGTGAAAGCTGATACCGTTTCGTTAATGAGTTAAAATCACTCTGTGCATCATGCTTCATCTACATCAAGATATCATCAAAGATTCTAACTACCTACTACTGATCAAAAGAAAAGTGGTCATATCATCATTTTTGTAGGTACCTAAAATAGAGAATTTAGAAGTGTCTGAGTTCCTAAACTGTGTAAGATGTTAAATGAAAAATAGTATATATTCAAAACTTTATTGACAACCAAACAGTAATAATATTAATATAAAAAATGTAAGCAGCCATTCAAATTATATTACAGTCTTCAAACTCATTATAATTTATGTACAGTAAGTTTTTGAAAACAATATAATCTGAATTATTAGACTCTAAAATAGTTTTGGTAATTATAAAAAAAACATTTTAAGTACTTTGTTGTAGAAATGTAGTGTATTGTTTGTTTATATGTTTTGCATTATACAAAAATAAGTAGGTACTGTACCTACCTACAAGTTTAAATAACTATTTAATCTCCAAACAATTTCTTGCCTAATTCCATTAACCTGTGGTTTCTGCACATTTTTAGTGCTCCAGCCTTCTTCAACACTGGGATAACACTTTCATTGGAATCCACCAGCCTGCACAGGAAATCTTCAAAAGCTGACTTCACATTAGGTTGCAGAGTACCAACTTTAACCTTAGTCAGCATCTCGGCAATACCCTGGGCCCATCCACTCTCTATGGCAAACTCTGATATCCATGGCACCATTGTTAGCACTCCACTCATAGTTTGCATGCCCAAGAACCACAGATCAGCTATTTCATTCCAGTGTTCTTTGTAACTCATTGATACTACAAGTGCACTGGGGTCGTTTGACTCATCAATGTTGTAAGCATCCCACAAGAATCTGATTGTTGACTGAATATATCTGCATATAGAGAAGTCATTTTTCTTTACTTTGCTGGCTTGTTGTTTTAGCAATAGTAAGCCCAGCACTGCCAGATGCCCATGGAGAACTAAGTTTTCAGGTATGTCCTTGAGTTCTGGCAAGTCATTAAAGATGAACTTGAGTAGTGTGTTGAACAACATACTAGTTTCAACTACTTTTGGTGCCAGTACTGTAAGGTTCATGAAGATATTGCATAGACTGACCATGGCTGCTCTAGAGTCCTTCATATCTTCTAATACTTGTGGATCCAGCTCACGAGGAGGTTCGTTTAAGACTTTTAATCTTTCAGATCTAGGTACTGGAGGCTTTTTGTAGTGCACAATAGACCAGTGGAAGCACATAGCTTCATATAAGATATCTTCTTGCTTCAAATTCAACACGATTGTTCTTGCTTTGTCTTCAACTACCAAATGGCATAAAGCTGGCAACATTAAGCGGAGAAGATCAATCTGGCCCATCAGACTTACATCAGTATCCATGGCCTCACCTTCAGACTTGTTCTTTTCAGCCATCTTTCTGGCTCTGTATGCATGGAACGAGTCATTTGCAAGGGAGAACATAAATGGCAGCAGGGTGTATATTTGTTCTCTCATGGCTGTTGTTTCTTGGGCAATCCAAGCAACTAATACTCTGACCATAGCACAAACATAAACTTTTTCAGCATCAGGGAGTTTATCTCTGTTCTTATCATTGAACACTTTGGTCAACATAGACACAATAGCGTTGAAAGCACCTTTGAGGCCCGTGTACACTGATTGCTTCTCTTTTTGTTCCAAATCCAGTTGGTCAGTAGCCATATAGTTGATAGATAATTCTAATACAATAAAGCAGGCTGTGACCAATTCAGCATTGGCATATGCCTGTTTGAAACTCCTGTCTTCAAGTTGCATTCTCACTTCTATGGCACAAAGTTGTTGAAGCAGTAGGAAAAACTTCTTCGGATTCTCCTCATCATTCAAGGTCCACTCAATACCAAGTAGGTCAACAATGTTTGCAGCAAGTTTAAGAGCAGGATCTCTTTGGTTTTTACCTATTTTGCTGGTAAGAATATCGTGCAGGGCTTTGTAAATACTTTGAGGCCATGTTTCATCTGCAGAGCCAGGTATGACAGTTGCTTTATTGCAGCTGTACAAAAGCGCACTCAGGATAGTGGCTAATTCAAACTTTCTCTCCGACTGATCAGTGGCAAAGTCAAGGGCGATTTTATTTACCAAAGCATGGAATGGTTTAGGATCATCACCCCAAGCAGCTGGCCCATACCTGCTGACTAGCTTGACAAGGATATTAAGGGCCTCATCTGTCTGGAAACTTTGATGGGAGTAAATTTCTGACATTTTAGTAATTGCACCAACCTCAATAAGAGCCTTCTGGCCAGCCTCTTGCTCGGCAATACACTGCAGGCATGTGTATGCTTCACTGACAATGATAAGGTCATCATCATAGTCTTCACTTTCTGATTTTTGCACTATTTCGAGGAACACAGGTATATTGGCTAGCATTTCCGGGTGGGTTGCAAGTTCCGGATCATTGCAGAAAGTGGTAAGTATCGACAGGGCAACTGACTTATACACAGAGGGCGGGCAGTCATCTTGCACAGAGTTACTAGTCAGTAGCTTCTTCAAGAATTTGAATCCAATGGCTTCGAAGAGTGCCTTCTTAGCTTGCGTTTGGCAATCCTTGCTCTTCACTAGTTTGGTTACCATAAACAGCGCCGCGAACTTCTCCGTGTCGCTTTTGGCGGCTTTTAATATTAGTATACATTTTTTTATCGGTTCCGATATATCACCCATTATTACGAAACACGACGCGATTACAAGGCGCAATAGTGAGCGCTCTACTGAGCGAGCGCTGGCTTCCCCGCTGTTGAATCGCTCCGACAACGGCTCGATCTACATCACGTTTATAATTAGCATGAGTTCTCTTCCAAAATATCTAAATCTGGACGTCGAGCTCACGTTCTCCAACTATGAAGCACTATTTTTAAACACACGCTGGAACGTGAACGCTTAACACGCGGGGTGCAACAAGCAAATCGACGACATCAACCAACGACGTAAAAACTATTGCGATAACCACGATGACAGCGCGCGCACTTCGTTCCGAACTAATCCATGACCGTGGCAATGTCACAATAATAATTAAAGAAAAATCTTACCTTATTGCAGGCTCTAGTATCCCCTTTTCTTGTTTGTATCAGTGTGTTGTCTAAATCAAAGAATATAGCTGCAACATCACTATTTTCTCCATAATACGAATTATTTGCCATTTTTGCGGACGAGTGAGTGGTGTAACGCAGGGGAAAAAAACAGCTGCTTTGTGATGACGTCACGACGATTGCTAACGTCAGAACAGTAAAATGAGTTTTCTTGTTCAATAAATAATATTTCTACTCGCTTACTCTTATGACATTCAATGTTGAAATATATGCTCCATCCCTTTCTAGGTCACTTGATAAGAAATATACTAGTTTAGCGCCATCTACTTTTCATCTCTTGAACAATGTGAGCTCGTGTAAGAGGATCGTAATCTCAATTTGAAGCGTTTTTTGTTGTAGAGACTAGATGGCATAAAATAAAAGTGGTTTCAAATAGTTGTCACGTACGCGTATACTACGTAACTCTTACTCCGACTAACTCGTAGTTGCAGCAAGAATGTAGGTTATTTATTATGTTTTCAGCTTACTCACGTAATAATTTGACGAGATACTCAACACAGTAGCAGCGCGAATGCTGCTCATGAATATGGGCCTCTAGCATGGCTTGAAACTAGTCGTCTAGTATCTCGTCAAATTATTACGTGAGTAAGCCGAAAACATAATAAATAATTTAGAACGTCTCACGAAAGTTACAAAAAAAAAAGAATGTAGGTACTAAAACAATGTCAGTGTTTGCTAAAATTAGGTAAATATAATTCGCAGAATTATTAATAATGAAGTAGAATTTTTTATCATGTTTTTCTATTTTTCTAGATTTGATGTTTTAAATTATTTTTTATTGTTTGCTTTTACTTACTTTCTGTATCCATTTAAATAATTATTATACCTCTACGTATAACACCGAATCGAACAAGGACCGGATCGAACCGAACCGAAAAAGGTAGACTAACTAGCTGCAGGTTGATTGTATATTTTTTTTCCTCTTTTTTTAGTGTGCAGTCGGGTATTTTGTTTTTTTAATAATAGATAATTTTTTTATTTTAGTTGTCAACTTCAATTCTTTTTATTTTGACACCAGCATAGAGGTATCTGAATTGAATAATTCAAATATTGAATATTATCAAATCTACTTTAGCACCCATATCCATTTTTCAGTTTCAATAATGGTTAAAAATAAAAAGCCACTCAGACAGCGACAGTACCCCACGCTCCCCTGCGAGGGAAGTGAACGATCATCGTGGGCTGATGGTAAGTTTACCACCGCCTGCCTCACGCTCAGGGCACCGCGCCACATCTCATCAACGTGACTGGTGAGGACTCACATAGTGTGAAAGTCTCGAGAAGAGCTTACTATAGAAATGATCCTATGAAGTAAGGTCTTATCGTTTCCTACGATTTCGGCGAGGGTCATTCTTTCTCGAAAAATCTTAACACCGCGATGTACAAAAGTGACGTCACGGCACAGCGCCATCTAGTGATCCGTTTTATAACGATGATCAATGATCTATACTTGTAGATCATTGTTGACGTTCGGATGGATCTTTATAACGCGCTATGTCAAAACGATCGCACGGATTTAGATGGGATTTGGTGAATAGTTAGATCGGATTCTGAAATAATAAAGGTCATACTACGAGTACTTACCTAATTATAAAATTGGTAATTAATAATCATTATTGTTAACCTTGTAGATAGAAGAAGATGTTGTAATATAGATGTCGTAATGTGCTACCAGTCTAGGAAATGTTCTTGTTTATTTCGTCAAACATGTCATATTGTCTTACTACTGTGTCTCGTATTACCACGACTGAAAGAGATAGGGAGATATCTATTTTCAGTAGGGGACATAAAATAATAATAATTTAAAATTACCATAATTCTCGCAGAAGAATTTTGAAGAGATTATCTGGAACATGGAAAAACAATACGGTATAGTAGTAATCACAAATAGAAATAATGTAGTGTATTTATTGGTCCTCAGGCGGTGGTCATTTTTATGTAGACAACAAATGAAGTCAAAAACACCTAAGTTCCACAACTTAATGAAGTACTTAATTTATTTTAATTCATTCGGTAATTATATGTTTATGTTTAACAGTAACAAGAATATTATTTTAAATACTAAATAAATGTCATCTGTCGGTCCCGTCTTTGCTTAAAGGTCGACTGTAAGACAATGCCTAAGGCACCTGTACCTACATATCTTTTGTATAAATACAATACAGATTATGTGGTTAATGAAACAGAAGATTGTATACAATTTTTATCGTTTTCGTTCTTCATACTGACATATAGTAAGTTTCGTATAAACCGCTACAACCACATATGAAAGTAATATGAGAAGACCGGGATGAGTTACGATCAAGGGACATGTCATTCCATGAACGGAGAAATTCTTTTATCAACATTGTTTCGCAGGGATAATATGCTCAGACCCAAGCCCTTGTAATTTTATAAGTGTGCAGGTATATTTATGTGTTTGTATTAAATAATGTAGATACACGTTTTGTGTTTCTTCTTTATGAATACTTATTGGATATTTTTGAGGAATTATACTCACAGTACAGCGGAGATTTTTGGTTTTCTCGGTGACTAGGTCGTACTTCGCTGTGAAAGTTGTTTTGGCTGGGTACAATGCAATCATTTTGTGCTGTCCGACGATTGACTGTCGATTTTAAATTCATTTCCAACTTATCAAGATTTGTTAAAAAATCAGTAAAACTAAATAGTCGTATCGGCTTAGAATTCCAGTGTTTTTAAAGGTTGATTTTTTTACTTATCGTCGTTTTAAGAGATCCGTTTTCATTTTGATTCAGTATAAATGTAATCCTTAGCTTTAGTCACCAAATAGTTTCTTGTAAACACTCCAGAGCGCTTTGATTTTAAGACACGCTGACGTAGGTAATCAAAATAAAGGTAGGACAGGTCCGTAACGTATACATAAACAAAATGTAGGTTCCAGGTTGTTGGTGGGCAGCATGACATGAATGTATTGACACAAGGCGAGGCGCATATCGAGCTGGAGTCCCGGTGCGCGGTGACCGGCACTCGCCTCGCTCTCATTTGTCTACACACAGACCGCACGTATTCCATAAACTATGTTCCCCTATAAACATAGCATGCATTTGTTTTACAGATATATCTTTCAACTAGAAACTATTGTTCTCTATTTGTATTGTGAAAAAATCTACCATCCTGTTTCTTTTCTTGACACCTAGCAAACTACGCGGTTTCTGAAGTAGTTTTTTAGTGGATGAAGTCAAACATTTGTCTGGTTCTGTTTACTAATATGGTACAAAAAGACTGGTTCTAAAAATGGACAGTGGTCCTTACATTTCTTGTTGTGTAGGGTAGTCCTTCAACTGTACACAAGTGCGGAACACAGAACTCCGAAAGGGGCAAGCAAATAGCGATTGTGTAAGAAAATTCATACTACGTGGAATTCGTTCAAGGGTTATTAGATTTCCTGTCACACGCAGGGCTCGCCGGCCGCGGGTCCTATTTGCCAAACATTGCCAAGAAGTCAATGCCAATTTCTTGCGTAAACATTTTGTTCGGTCATTATCGTTCCTTGTTGGATGGTTTGCACTGGTTTTAACAAATTATAGTCGAGTTTCAAACTTGGTGCCAATTTTGTTCAATTTGGAGATTGTAATTTGCTTGAAGGGTGGCTGCCAGATCTCATTGGCGTCATTTTAAGCTTATTTTCCAGACTCGTAATTCCCGCAAAAGGGGTTTGTCGTTACGTACGTAGGGGGACGGGTAAGTTTGTTTAATTTAAGTGTTTTTGCGTGTAGGCGTGTCGCCTCTTTAGTCGAACCTGCGCTAGGATATTACGATCGTATTTATGAATTGGGCGTATTTACTTAAGTGAGGACGTATTACCTGTGTTTCATCGACCAAACGCCTATCTCACTTCAACACCAAGTATACATATACTTATACTGTTAGTTTAGTTAAGACGTTTCTATATCATCTTCAAAATGATAAAGAACGTTCTCTTACACATAAGTTGAATTACTAAGTAACACGTAGTACCTACCTACCTAATTTTACCTGAAAAAAATTTTTGGTCGTAGGCATGTTTGAGTCCGCCATTGTGCTGTTATCAGCATTCAAGATGCTTAACTGAATAGTGCGCCCCCTCGCAGCAATTAACTAGCTATGCTCATTAGCAGCCCGTTTTCATTCGGCGGCCGTAATCCGCTCGGGCCAACTTTCTTTGGAACACCTCGATTTACTATGTCACTGGGAGGGGGCGGCGGTACCTACCCGCAATGTGCTGATGCCGCTGGAACGCAGCTGCTGTGATGTGATTCTTAGCATTAACTGCTATACGACCTCTTTTGGTGAAGCTAGCTTTTTTCTTTTTCATTTCTGGTCATTAGGACATGTTTAAGCCAGTAACTTTTGCAACTCCCATGCTTATATCAGGAGTCGGGCTTGTCCACATGATAAATAGCTGCCTACTTTACATAAACGTGTACTAGAACTCTCAAACACCATTTGCCCAATTGGCAAGCAGCAGCGCAATTCTGAAGCAAGTGGTTCGGCTCTAACCAAACATGGCTCGAATCTGCATTTAGCCGTCGCGTCGCATCAGTCTGTTATTGACAGCAAGCAGGTTCGTATACCCGGTGTACCCGGGTAACCAGTGATTTATACCGGGTAAACATCGCACACGTTATCACCGCCTTGCACCTGCCTTATCCGGCCTGCGAGGTGCAACCTACCGTTTCTAGTAAGCCGATTTGCGATTTTGATGCATGCGAAATGACGTTTTGGAAGGTAACTTTAAATTTCTTAGGAATCTGTGGACTCTGTGGATGCAGCCTTGCGATTTGAATCTAAAATGAAAATTTCCTAACTAAGGTACTTGTAGTAACATTATGATAGCTCTCGAACGTAACGGTCTAAGAATAGCAAGTGGCTTAGCATATCTATTGATTTTTTTATGTGAACAGATTATTAAACATAAACAGTTCAAATAGACTAGGAAAATTTATAGCAGAGGTACAGCATATCCAAGGAAAATTTCGCGCACTACATACATAGTACCCCTGCCCCAAATTTTCCTAGTCTATGCAGCATTTTAACAACAAACTATAAACACAGCATTTAACGGCAGACCGAGTTTTGTTTCGAAACAGTTTCAACGCTCTCCGTCCATGTAATAACTTATTACACACATATTACTTATAGGGGACTATTTGTGGGACGATTTGTCGACGCGGCGTGACGTCGGCTGACGTTGCGAGTGTTCGTGGCATTTCATTAACTAACGGATTGTTGCCACAAGCCGCCGATGTGCGGCCCTGTCCAATTTGTTCCCGAAGCACTATTGGCCAGCCGACCCGAATGCCTGATGATAATCATAAACGGCCCCTGCCAAATTGGTAATACGCGTTAGTGAATATCTAAGCAAGGGATAGCACCTAATGGCAATTTAGTTTAAGTTATTATACTGATAATAGTTGTGCTCTGAAGCGGAATTTATTGTTATTTATCTGTGTTTTAGTTTAGGTAGTGTTAGGTCACTTTTTTGTTGGTTAAGATATGGTTAATGTACAAAATTAATATCAATAATTCCGTATATGGATTATTTTTTTGTTGAATTGAAACCAGAACTGTGTAACAAATAGAAACGCAACTGCAAATTTTAGATAGGCTTTTCACGAGCGATTAAAAAATCGAGCCTCTGACAGCAATGGGCACCGAATCCGCCATCATTGAATTAACGTGACGTCACAAATAGAAGGATGTAGTGTAAAAGTGCGGTGCGAATAATGGCCAAAAATACTGGCACATTTGGACATTTCCAGCACAGCCGGCTGGTCATGCATTCTTAATGCTGTACGAGCGAATTCATAAGTATTTCGAGTAGTATGTCATGTTCCCACTATTTTGTCTCGTGTTAGGATGTGTTTTTCGTATCGATTTTATGGCAGGTGTTGTAGATATCTATGGTTTCATTCGATGACTAATAACTGAGGCGAAATTTATTGTCATATTTTAATAAGCATACGTATAAAAGATTTCTATTACCTCAACCATTTGATTAGTCAGATAGATTTTTGTCTTTTTCTACCAAAGAAACGTATATTTTTCAATGTCAAAATGTAATATTACCGATTTCAAATTGTTATTGACATTAATTAGTATGGAGGCTTTATTGAATGTTACTGTCTATGCTGCACTGTTTTATTACCTTATAACACGAAAGCGTTCAATGTTTATTAAATGCACTTACAAACTTATAAATTGAAATTATATGTCAGTTTCCTTACGATGTTTTCCTTCACCGTCATCATCATCATCATCATCAGCCTATAAGTGTTCACTGCTGAGCAAAGGCGTCTTCTCATACGGAGAAGGTTAGAGCATTAATTACCACGCGTGCTCAATGCGGGTTGCCGATTTCAAACTTATAATTAGAAATTATAAGTCCAGGTTTCCTCACGATGTTTACCTTCACCGTATGTCAGTGGTGTCTAAATAATCATAGAAAGTACATATAACTCGGAAAAAGTCACATCGGTAAGTGCCTGGTTTCGAATCCTCATGCATGAGAAGCGGGCTACTTAACCTCCGGGCCACCACGGCATTTAACAGATAATTGCAGATGTTTATTCGTTTTTGTTTAAAAACTATTCCACAATCATTTTATTTAAAGTGGCAAACGTTTCTTCGGTAAATCAATACGATCAGCGGCGGCTCCAGGCATTCATAATTCAAAACACAAGACGTACAGGTTTACTTAATAAAGTTCACGGTACAATGAGTTCGCTTATGAGCTTATAGCTAAGATCTCTTAATCACCAAACTAGATAATTACTTTGGAATCTCGAGATACTTGGATATGTCTAAAATGAAATTAAGTATATTTGCTAAATACGTTTAAGCCCCAAGGTGATTTTTGCAACTAACTTCAGTAATTAATATGTCCATTACTTTAGTAGTCGGCTGATTAGTCATAGCTAAGTACCCAGATAAATAGAAATATGATAAAGCCGAGGAATTTGTTTGTATATGAATTTACTACTAGCTACTCTCGCGCGGTTTCACCCGCTGCTCGGCTCCATTTAATCGTAGCGTGATGTTTATTGCTTATAGATGTGTGCCTATAGCACTCAGGAATATTATAGCTATCTATCAGTGAAAGAATTTTGCAAACCCGACCAGCGGTTTCAAGGATTAACCCCTACATATTAACTTACAAATTTAATCTTTTTTATAATATTAGTATAGATATCACTTTTATGCCTGTAGTATTTTGCTTACTCAGCCGAGGTTTCTTTTTGTGAGGGGAAAATCAACGAAGGACTTTTCCCGCCCAGGGTGGAGCGGGACGGAGTGTTAGACTCATATTGGCTTAAAACCTTCTCGTTCCTGCTCTTGTTCTAGGCCAAGGCCGCGGTGCCACATTGCGCTTGTCCCGCAACAGAACATCAGCCCTATAGGGGCCCGTCTGTGGTGATCTATTGGCTCTTTGAGGCGCGCGCGGAGCCGAGCCTAGGTTGCGGGTTCATTTCAAAATCATTTCCTTCAACGTTTACGTCGACTCTATGGTATCCAAATACTCTTAGAAAACACCTACATACATAATTATATACCTCGGAAATAGTCACATTAGAACTTGCCTAGTTTCGAAATCCTTATGCACGAGATGCAAAAGTGAAAATCCAGCTTTAGTACACTTAACTTTTATATAAGTTTCTGGATGGAGGTTTCACATTTCACTCCATGACTAAATCCAGGCGGATCAATGTCCCGAACAACTGACAAGGTAGGCAAGGTAGGTACTTATTTGCAGGAATCCCTTGCGGATGACACAATATTAATTAATGAGCGATTCGGGAGTAAATGATGCCGGCTGACATAACATCTGTCCATCATTATACGTATATAATACGCCTGATGATAACCATAGACCGCAACACACGGCCATTTAATGTTTTTGAATTACTGAATTGAATTTATTTTGTAATAGGTATGAATAAATTATCAGATTGATAAATAGCTATGTTATTTTGCATCGATCAAATGGGTCGCTGCTGATCAAGCGGCGGGATTGGAGGAGGGGAAGAATATTGGTTTTACAAAAAGTTTTTACTGTTTAATAGAAAGAATAGGAATGTGAATTGGTCTTTATATGGCAATAGGAACATATTTGCGTAGCCCACATCTTAAAGCCGGTGCAATTTAATGGGTCGTGTACTCGTGTATATAACTTTCACACAATTTTTTTTTTTTAATGTTATAGGTCGGCAATCGAGCAGACGGATTACCTGATGGTAAGCAATCGCGGCGCTTATGGACACCCGCAACGGAGTAGTTACGAGTGCGTTGCCGACCTTTTAGGGATGAGGGATTTGGAGATTTAGGAACTGGGGACGGATTAGGGAAGGGGAAGGATTGGGCCTCCGGTAACCTCACTCACACGGCGAAACACAACACTGGTTGTTTCAAGCCGGTTTTCTGTGAGGCAGTGGTATCACTCCGGTCGAGCCGACCCATTCGTGCCGAAGCATGGCTCTCCCACACTTAAATTGTTAACCAAACGCAGTTACCATAACTAACGTATAAGAAAAGCTTATAAAAAAACTATGGCAAGGGCGCCATAGAATTACGTGAATCGATATAGTTTGTATCAATGACCTCTAACATGCAACCACGTGTTTTATACTTTTACAAAAACAATATCAATGCGTAAAATGCCGTAATAGTTATCGCGATTTTTATAGTCAACATAATGGAGTGAAATCGGACCTTGAATATGCTAAGTTGTATATAAGACAGGAGATCAACTCGAAATGTATCAATCCAGTTCTGGAAGTTGAATTGTGATCTTATTTCAGTTTTTTAAACTCAATACTCTAAGAAATATGTTCTTCAAGGTATACTTAAATATTTATACGAGTTGTTTATTTTTTCTTAATGACTTTTAATTTTTCCTTAGATAAATTGATCTGAAATTTCTTTCTCACAAGTTCTAGTGATATTTGGATTCAAGGGTTTCTATCTTCAATCAAATTCATAGATGGCTAACAGTTTCCAATTTCTGCGAAAGTGCAATAAGCGTGATGCACCAGTGATTTTTGTGTCCATAGAATATTTTAACTTGTTTTTTTTCTACGTTCGTCACATACTTATGAATGTGTAATTATAAATATTAGAGCAACAATTTACATCATACTGAAAACACTAACGGGATGTGATATATTACGCATATCTTTAATATTATAATATTTCCCCTACCCTAATCCGTTCCCTATCCCAAAATCTCCAAATCCCTAATCCCTAAAGGTCGACAACGCACACGTAACTCCTCATTCGTTGTCCATGGGCGACGCTGATTGCTTACCACCAAGTAATCCGTTTGCATGTTTGCCGACCTACCACATTAAAAAAAAATTCATTAGAAAATACCTGCCCTGAGTCCTGTATTGACTGTCCTGCGTCCTGTATTGTACTGTACTGACTATTTTGTGTTTTAATAGTAAAATATGTCTTCTCAGGTGGTCTGCGTGTTATCCGTGGCTGTGGCCGTTGTATCCGGGTATGCCTACTCTTCCCAGTACATTCACCGTCACGATGGCCACCATGAGCCCGTGTACCATGGATACGGTGGCTACGGATATGGACATGACCATCATGATTACTACGTAAGTGTGTCACGATATAAATATATTTTTTTTATATCCAATGATTTGACTGCACGGTTGGCACGGTGGCTGGCTGCCGCGTAACGCAAATGTTCCACAAATTGTTGTTTTATATATATAATATATAATAATAAATAATATATTATAAGTGATAATCGAAAGTGACTTTTCTCACCAGACTTACCCAAAGTATGAGTTCGGGTATGAGGTAGAGGACGCCCACACTGGAGACTTCAAGTCGCAGCATGAGTACCGCGATGGTGATGTGGTGAAGGGACATTACTCCTTGCACCAACCTGATGGTTCCGTCAGACATGTTGACTATCATGGCGATGACCACAGCGGGTGAGGCACTTTTCTTTTATGATCTAAGAAGCAAACGAGCAGACAGATTACCTGATGGTAAGCAAATGGCGTCGCCCATGGACACCTGTAACACCAGAGGAGACACAGGCGCGTTGCCGGGATTAACCCGTGGTATGCCGGAGCGCATATATACGCGAGACACAATATGTTTTCTATTGTGTCTCATATACGCACGTTTCTTGAAGGCTTGAGGGTGGTACCGCTGTTGACAGATCATTCCAAAGTTCTGCATTACTATGTTAATCGTAGGATTAAGACGATATAATATGATGACACAGTTGTTATTCTCGCAGACCTCATGTCTGGCCTTCTAAGTATTATTATGTAACAGATATCGAACCCAACCAAGCTCTTGCTCGACTGGTGCTCGATCAACGAGGTACCTACATGACAAAAGAGGTGATGAAAATCCAGTGTTTTTGCCCACTTGGTGATTTTTTTTAACAGTCTAAGGATTCCTCAGCATTTTTTGACTCTAGAGTTATTTTTAATGTCTGGGGCAGTGAAAAGAACGGCGTGGTTTTTAGTCAGTAAGAGTGTGCCACTCCCTCACTCGATGAGAGAAGAGTCGTTTGATGACTTGCATCCCACAAAGGAAATGCTTTTTTATACTAAAATTATATTGTTGTTTCAGTTTCCACGCGGATGTGAAACACAGCACCCACCACATTGTACCTCATCATTACCACTACTGAAGTTTGTCCAGAATGATGAACGACTTTCAAGGAAATCTGACGGCATAGTACAGGCTCAAGATTTTGTTGATAAATTCTAATTTTATTACCAACTAAAAAAAATCTCGAAAATACGAAATGAATTTCAAGACTTGTACTAGACCCTCAATGTTCCTTTATATATTTGCCTAAACAACGTTTCTGTATTCTTTTCCTTATATTTAAGGAGATGGATTATACAAATGTACAAATCAAAATATACATATTTTCATAATAATAACGTCGTTTTTGTTTGATTCCATATTCAAATTTTTTTATAAACCGTTATTTGATTTGCCTATCTTTCCACCTATGGGTGTTGATAAGCGACGAATGTTGAGCACATTTTATGGCACATCAAAAATATTATTAAGAGAAGGTAAATTTCTCATTAGTTTTTCAAATAAGTACAGTACTTTATGAACATTATTTAACTCAAACAAATAAATTATAATTATGACCAAAGATTTTTGAAGTTATTAAAAGAAGAGGGACGCCACTAATTACGGCAATTTCAATACTTTTATCCAAATGTCAAAAACGATACTTTTCTACGAGATTTGTATAAACCTCCAAACTATGTAGTCATTGTATTTTTTAATCAAATAGCTTACTTATTTCTTAAAAATTATCAAATAAAATTTATTTTTGCCTCGGAAACTACTCAATTACACAACTCAAAATACAAATATTATATTCAACAATAATAAAAATAAACCTTTTTAAATGTTACCTATTTTAAGGCAAACGAAGGTAATACGGAAAATCTGGCTGGGACTCAGCCAATAGTGTAAAATGTTAGGTTAATAGAAAATTTTTATGAATTAGCACCACTTCCGTCCTTTCATCATCATCATCATCATCAGCCCTTTTCAGTCCACTGCTGGACATAGGCCTCTCCTATTGCACGCCACTGGGATCGATCTTCGGCCACTCGCATCCAGCTCCTGCCAGCCACTTCCGTCCTTTGATGACAAGAAACTAGAGAAAAATGAACGAAGCAAGGGAAAATGTGACCTATTGCCTATTCTTTTGTTGGTGTAAATATTTTATTTTGCCATGCAAAATGTGACTTAGTTAGTTCCAAGCCGAGTCACCCCTTTTGAAACCAAGATACGCTAATCGTAAGCGGTTTTCAGATAAATAATTCACTTTGAAGATATAGAAATGCATAAATACATACCTGAGTAGGTCCCATATCAATCATTCTTCAATTTCTAATTAGCAAAAATTATAAACATTTTGGTAAACAACGTAGTGAAATAAAAAATTCGCATGGAATCAATAGGTTGTTGATGTTCACGTGATGTACCCATCGAACCAAGAAAGGCAATCGTCATCAGAAAAGTTTGTGACTCCATAAGAATGAAGAAGTCGTTACTTCTATTACCTACTAGCCCTTACCCGCGGCGTCGCTCCCGTCATTTGAGTACCTACCCTACTCTACCTACCCTACCCTACCTACCCTACTCTATCCTATCCTATGTCCTTCTCCTGGCTCTAAACTACCTCCTTGCCAATTTTCAGCTGAATCCGTTCAGCCGTTCTTGAGTTATAAGTGGAGTAACTAACACGACTTTCTTTTATATAATTATATATATTAGTATATGTATATGTATAGATTATTTCCGTCTGAAACTTTATTCTGTGTGCAGGTAAGAAAATAAAGATTAACGCGATACTGAGACTGCAACCATTGTTACATTAAATTATAAAGATTCATTCACATTATATTATATTTCATAATAGTCGTTGTTGCTCGGAGGTGAACGCGCCCACGTCTCATGCATGAGGGTGATGGACTTTTTTTTAGAGTTATATGCATTTTCATCGTAAGGAAACCTCGACTTTGATTATTATACACTACTACGATACACTACTGAGTGAAACGACAGACATAGTGCACTAGTATAATTTTTGCCTTTTAAGCTTAAGTCATGTGGTGTCTCTTGCATTAAATTTAACTAGGGAAAAGGAAACTTTTTAGTTTTTTTCTTCTCCTCTAATACCTAATATCTTCTGACTTATTTCGTAGCAGGATCGAAGACAATCATTCATGTCTCCGGGACGCGCCGGACTTCAATGTTTCGGCGTTTTCATGGTTGTATCTACTGTAGATCTTAGCTTACAGGAGTTGCAGCGGTTTTTAGGGGTTTTGGGAGGCTTGTCTTAACGAAAAGCAACGCACCCCGACATTTGAAAAAACCCTAGTGTGAGGAAATTTTAAAAAATATAAGGTACTGTCTTCTTTATTCAATCAAACTCTACCATACCAAATAACTATGCAAACTGGACTTCAAATATATTTTCATTTCAATACTTCTTAGATATACATATAAACGTACTCTATACATTTTTATTTCAGTTAAACGAAATACTTACATTGTTCTATCATTCTATTTTCTACATTAAAGAATCACCTATGTAGATGATGTACCAAGAAGGTATTATAAATTAATATATATTTATATGTGTTTGTATAAAATGGCGTAGTATACACATAGCTTAGCCAACGCTAACGTAATCCTAAGCTTGTTTGTGCAAATTGAAATTAATATTAATAATATGGATATACACGTGTGTCTTCGATCACTGCTTAAATTGAATGTGTTTACTGTTTTAACATAAATATGATTCATATTCGTGTGAATATTCGATTTTGATTAAAACGATATGAATAACTACGTCGAAAACGTTTGAGTTTATAAAATATGTACTCGTTAACTATATAACTGTCAATCATTTTGCAATGAATTAAAATTGAGCATATTCAATGCTCAATTTCACGTACTAATTTATGCAAGATGGTTTTTGTTATTTTTTTTTCGTTTTATGCATAAACCTTTGAATATACGATGACAAATTTAAAATATTTAATTTAGGAATCAAAATAGAATTCTTTTTTGAAATTCGAACTCGTGGTGGTTGTGGCAGACCTCAACTGTCGACCTTGTTTTGTTCTAGTTTCATTTGTTCGATAACCACTCTACTGTGTAGTACAATGAAATATAATTAACTCAATTATCGTGAAATAGTTATGGACATAGCTGGTGAAAACGGGAGTACTCTTAAACGTTTGCGATCTATTTTGTTTTGAATAGTTGTGTGGTTTGTATGGAAAAATCATTTAATGGCTTCCCTCGCCCAGGATAAGGCGAGACAGAATGTCAGACTTTTACTGACTAAAAACTCCCCGCCTATTGCGCTTACCCCGCCACCCCGGCCTGGTGTAGTGTCCGGATAACTTATACCTACACAGAGCCTTGCTTTGCTTATCTAAACAGTTTTTCTTATCTCTTCTCCACTACCTAAGCTAATAGAACAACTTCAAAAGAACAAAAAGAACAGCATTCAATAAAATTAAAGGCCGTAAAAACATTTAGTATCCTGAAATAATATGAATATACATACATGATGTGGAAGGTAATGAATAACATGCAAATGGGGTCTCTAATGAAAACCGCTTCGTGGCTTTCCGACTCTTAGGACGGAGTAATCATGAACTGAAAGTGTTTCGTGTTAATTTGTTAAAAAGATAACATATAGGTAGTCCTCAAGTGTAGGCTACAACTTGAAATGTCAAAATCAAACTACGTTGTATGCAGTTGCTGTTGCAAGCGCAAAAATGTATGTACAGCAGCTCGGAGCAGAAGGAGTTTGGTGGTTTTTTGTCAGTAAACGGTATGACACTACCTGTCACCTCACTCAGGGCGAAAGAAGTCATTTAATGTTTAAAGAAAGGGCACCGCAAAATAAATCCTAATATCAATCCGCTTTTCCTATAAATGATGAGTCCTGGATTAGACTCAGAAGAGAGACTTCGGATTGTCTCGAAAGCGATCCACGTTTCGGAATACGAATACACTTTAATTTTAAAACTGTAAGGAATATTCCGTATATTCATAAGATTATACGACAGCGGCAACTTGCTCCATTGCTCGCCAAGCCACTTTGAATTCGCAGATAGTGTAACATTCAGCATCCAATTTTAAAGGCGTTCACACAAAGTAAACACTCAAACGGTAAATCGTTTAACATATCCCCGAGTCTTCTCCAAAGAGCGGCATAATTTTTCGCTCCTGTATATAAATTCATTACAATTTTCATAAAGTTTTATAAAAACGCTGTTCAGTATATTTATATGCCTACGTTATGTCGTAAACTTTTTACTATCTGGGGACCAAGTTAGCTTTCATTACGACTGCCGTGTTAGGCAAGTAGCATCTATATTTCATACCTACAAGTACGTAAATAGGTAACGTTTCACCAAGTTTTTAACTTCCTTATCTAAGAAAAAAATGTGCGCAGAATTTTTTCTTAAATTTTATAGATAAAAGAAGTGGCATACCTACTGTATTGTTCGCGGGCGTCACTGGGGAATTGACAAAAAGCTAACTATGTCATCTTTTAGCGTCGAATTAGAGGCATAAGTTGGCAGTCTGTTTGTGAATGCGGTCGCTCTGGCTGAAAATGGCGGAGCACCACAGTAGCGGCTCGTAAACAAAAGGCTCTCGTCGCACTTTTATAATTTACTTAGGTACCTACTTCCTCTTTCCCTTTTGAATTTTGTTTTTAACATTTCCCTTTTTTGAAGAGCCGTTATCTCGGACGCGCCGCTGCTGCCTTCATTTTGCGTTCCATTCAAATCTGTTTTGATGTGGGCCTTGGCTTCATATTTTCGACAGACGCAAATTCAACACGTTAAAGATTTTAAGGAGTTATCTTTTTCAAGGAGGTCTACGCAGTTTCAAGAGCCGTTACATTGTCAGCATTGTTTAAGTGTTGGATGACGACGTTAATATAAAAATTTGAAAATATAACTCGGAATATATATAGGTGGATAGAATGTATGTCTAACAATAGGAGAAAAATTTGGAATAGTGCAGAGCCTGATGCCCCTGATGGTAAAGTGTAAACAATCGGTGCTGTCCATAAACTGGAAATTTCTGGCTACCAGCCTGTTAGAAGTTTTAGTATTAGAGATTGAGGATTGAAGATCGGGGTTTTGGAAGGGATTTCGGGTTTCGGAATGGGGCAGAATTGGGCATCCAGTGATTTAAAAAACACAATCCAAGCGTTATTTTCTGTGAGGCCTTGTTCACTACCTCGAGGTACCTGTCTCATAAGAAAAACTATTTAGTACCGTTTTGGTGTAAGTCACGTAGAGCCATGCTTCGGCACGAATGGGTCGGCTCGACCGGAGTGATACCACGGCCTCACAGAAAACCGGCGTGAAACAATCACAGCGTTGTTTCGTCGTGTGAGTGACGTTACCGGAGGCAATCCTTAGTCTTCCCAATCCCGAAATCTCCAAATCTCTAATCCCTCCAATGTCAGCAACACACTCGTTACTCCTCTGTAGTTGCAGGTGCCCATGGGCGGCGCTGATTGCTTACCATCAGGTAATCTGTCTGCTCGTTAGCCGACCTATCACATAAAAAAACGTATATACGTATATAGATATATATTATATTTGTTGTTCACTACCTCGAGTATACAGTATATATATATATATACTGTATACTCGAGTATATATATATATATATATATATATATATACTTCTTTTTAAAGTTTAGGAAATCCTCAGACTAGGAAAAGGAACGGATAGTATTTAATCAGTAAGCGCCTCTCACCCCAACCTGGGCGAGAAATAATAATTTTCTAAAGTCGAAAAAAAAGAAAACGTATGAAATATACTTTTCCGAAGTCAGATACCTAACATTGATGAGATTAGATTTCCAAGATTTTGTAATCGGGAAGAGGCAAAAGTGTTCAATGAGCTTATCTATTGAAGGTTGTTATGCCTAATCATTTTGGAAGCACTCATTTTTTGTTACTAAGTGGACTCAAAATGATAGCCCTAAGAGCCTGTCATTCTCAAGTTTAAATGATCTCAATGAACAGTAACCCGTTTTCTTGGTCAGTGTATTAAAACGATAATTTTAGATAATGAATGCAAAAGTGAACTTAGTGGTTTTAGTAATTAGGTGTCCTGCTTAGTATTTTTATAGGTTTCTGAATCACTTAATATTATAATAGGTCAAATACTGCTCTTTAGGTTGGACAAGTTGATTCTCGAAGCCATTCTATACTACATACTACCATAGCCATATTATTTAGGTATCTCTAAAATATTATTACCCATATTTATTGCACTCATATTCAGAAAAATTATTCAAAATGTCTTTTAAGTAGGTAAGTAAGTGTACCAGCCATTCACTTATTCTATAAAAGTTTTAGAATCCTTTTGTGAAATTGTTCGCAATTTTTCAAAGAGTAAACTTGAAACATCTCAAGGCCTCGAACACTGCAATGCACAAGAATGAATTCAAGACTTTTACTTAACGAATTTATTTTACGTTATAATCAAAGTTCAGTAGAGCGAAGTTGAACCGAGCGAGACACTCGGTAACGACCTCACAGGCGGCGGCCAGCTTCCGAGAAAAAGATCTTATCTCGCAGACACTTGACATGTTGAAATTGCCTTTATTTGTTGAATATCCCAACTAAGTGTAATTTTAAATTATTCACAGCAGCTTGAACTGCATTAAAAATGTTAAAATGTGTTCCCGTTTTTGGAAGCTTTTCCCGACAGTCTATTTGAAGAGTTGAGTGAAAAAGCGTGATCGTTAAGGTTGATCAAAACAGCGGAGTACAGGTGCCGTGTACGAGGCGGACGCGGCGCGGCGACTGGACGGGCACGTCATTGTCGGGAATAGATGAAACCGGCCTTTTGTTCCCCGTTACTATAACAGAAGCAATTCCTTTTTTTCTATTATTTTTTAAACACACCGCTTTTCTCTCTGGTGTAATTTTTCTCTTCACCAATTACTTTGTATCTGCAGAGCCAGTGAGGTATTGCTTCGAACGTTTCACCACGCGTTTTCCGTTTGTATTTTTCAATATTCTGTTTCCTTTGCGTACCTGGTTTCCATAAGCTGGTTTAGGTTTTTTTCGTTAAATACTTTGATAGAGTCGAACAGGCCGTGTTTGGGTAAAGTTATTTAATGAAACATTGCGCACATTGTTTGAATAGCTGAGCCTAGCACACGGAACATGTTCGGTATTACGTTACACGCGCCCAACACGGCGCTGCCGGAAGGGTCGAGGTCGCCAGAGTGTGGTGTGAGGCAGTTAATCAGTCAATCTTGCGGAGAACGTTATAGGAGAAGTGAATCTGCAAAATGACGGGCACCCTGTATAAATAATTACCCAAACTTCAATAGGTGCGGACAACAAAAGACGATTGTTTGCCTTCTGCGCCGTTGAATCGATGTCGGCCCTAAAATCCGGATAATCTCGTCCTTTGTATCTGTTTTATGAAAGAAATAAAGTTTTTATTTCCTTTAGAATTAGCCGCTCAGACACAACCGTATCTTGATTTCTCAGAGCTTTTTATTTTAAAATTCCTATTTGTTTAATTCTAGTGTCGCAATCCCTAGACGCTGGTATCTTATTACAGTGGAACAATGCTGCACTGCTTGTGGTATAGAGTATCTTCAGAACACGTGTTTTCGTTCATTGTGGCCAATTGTTTGATCGTCAAGCTTTCTTATTAAATACACAGTTTCAGACGTAAACCGGGGCAGGCAGCCACTTTGTTGTGCAAAGCCAAAAAGACTGGTCTGCAGATAACGAGCTGAGCACAATGGCCGCCCCATTCCCGCCCACCGCCAAATATGAACTCTCATTGTCTACTTAATTACAACGGGTGTCTTTGAGATATGGCTGGTACACATTCTAGTACAAAGCCTGTCACACACAAATAATATTTTATCGCTGGAGTAATATTTTCTCGTCTCGAAGGCAATTATTGAGTCCGCAGTAAGTATTCGATTGGCGTCAGTCAAACGGGCTATTGAGGTGCACATACGCCAGTGGCGGCTAAGGGGTGAGTGACGGGTGCGGTTCCTGACCTCTGACGGTGACTATGCATTTCGTTGCCATTTCCTGATAAAAGGCTAACATGACTACTTTTTATACCCTTGGCCATTTGGTTTATAATTTCCATTGAATCTCGCTTCGTTATAATGTTACTTTGTAACTTTATTTAGGAACTTTGAAGTTAATCGTTTGTATTTTAATTTATTGTTTGAATTGTATTGTAAGATATAATTATAAAATATCATACGCAGATAGATCTGCTCCGTAACTTATAATACGTAGTAAAATATCGCTGATGTTATCATAAAAACTATTAAATTCTGGAAAATAATAGAAAATCTTTGTTGTTTTCTGTATACGAAAACGTAGAACACAATACTTAAAATAAACAGAACAATAAAATAAAATAAAAATCATTCATAAATGTATCGCATACAGATTACACATACAAGATTTTTGTGAGTGGCCACAGATAAAATATTATGATCCTGCCTAATAAAAATAAAAGGTTTGCGATAACAATAATTTTAAATTAGATCAATTTAGGACGATAACGGCTCCAGTTATTATTTCCATGGCGACGATAAACCTTGTAAATGGTTTTCCAAACGTCCCGGGTGCGCGGCGAGCCTTTTTATTAGGGTATTTGTCAAGATATTCTTCGGCTAAAGGGACTATAATCGAAAATTTTACGTTTGGTTACCATACGCCTTGTGTTCTGGCCGACTGGATAATTTATAGAAGACAATAACCGCATTACGTACAGATAACTTTGGTCCATCCCTCGCGCTCTGTTTATTCTCTAACGGGTAGCTTCTATCGTATGTAACGTTCAACCTTTTCCTGGTCTTTATTTAAACACATTTAAAAGCTGCGATACACTAAACAATAAGATAAATATGTTTGTGTGGTATTTTTCAGATCAATTCGAGTATTACTTGTAAGGAGGTCATGGTTTCACCTGCGTCGTATTTTGACCTATCTACACGCCAAATTTTTACCAAATCGGCTAAGCTGTTTTTGTGTAAAAGAATAACAAAATTACATCAATATCTTCTCACAAACTTTTAAATTTGTAATATTGGTAAGCTGATTAGGATGTATATGTACCTTAATTTAATAAATTTACTTTAATAAACGCTGGATGCAGCAACAGCCAATTGATCTAAGTGAAACAAAAGGCGTCTACGTCAAGAGAAGGGACCTGGAATGAAAATAAACCTTTGTTTATAACCCGATAACACAACCAAACTCCCGATTACGATGCCATACGTGAGTATGGACGCAAATTTGCATGTTTAATGAAATCATTGTATGTACACGATCGACGCTAATTGGACTACTAAACCCGTTCACTTGTTTATGCATTCGAAACTAATTACGGGTAGCGAATCGACAGAAGATTTGACGATCATAGAATCGGGAGCTATTTTACTTGTGTGAGAGTATCTGTTGTGGCTGGTATCGTTGGTATAAGCGCAGTAATGTATGGCTCCGGTCTGGGGAAGGAGTCAGCCGGGGTTGCAAGGTAAGCGCATTGAGGCACCGCATCCTCGGCCTAATGCAGGAGAAAGGAACGGGGGGATTTTCAGTCTGTAAGAGCCTGACACTCTTGCCTTACTCTGGGCGGGAGAAGTCATTTGATGAATTTCCTCTAACAAAAAAAGCCTAGAGCAGGAGGTGGAACGGGATGATTTTTAAATACAGTAAGTTAAGAATTTGAAATTCTCTCTCGCCCCAAAAGCAATATGACGATTTTGCAAAAAAAATATTTCTGTTGTTATCATAATATTGTTTTTGTGCTAACCTCAGCGTATGGTAGGGAAGTATTTCACTACATAGTAAAAAGAAAGTGGCTTCCTCTGTCCCTATCCTTATGTACGCTTACAGTTTTAAAACTACGCAACGATATTTAATGCGATTTTTTATAGATAGAGTGTTCGACGGGGCAGGTTTATATGTATAATGAGAAATTTAGTATCAGCTCTCCATCTGTGTGTTTCCATATAAATATACACATAAAAAAACTATGCCATCTACATCATATCAAGAGGCGTTCTTCCTAGAACCCAATTCATTACCATCACCAAATTACGGAAACACTTCACACTTTATATGTTTTTAAAGCTATTAAGAAAGCAAGTGAGTACCAAGTTGTCAAGGAAATGGGTGTGCTTAGTGCATGTCGACGTCACAACTTGCCACTACTTATGTGACATTATAAAGTTTCCAGTGAATACAGTATTCAGTTTGGGGGCGCTGCCGTCGCCGAGCGGTGCGCGGTGGTGAGCTCGTTAAATTCCCTGTTATTATGAAGTGACGTAAGTCCTATAAATGCAAATATAAAGACTTTCTATGATAACATTTTAATGGTTTTATAATTTAGTCTCGTTTTTGTTGTTTATTTTGTATGCAATTATTTTAGTAATAATTGATTTTTGTAATCACATGGTTTTGCTACATGGAGTTAGTTGATCTTTGACCAGATAAGACTTTTAGTCATATTTTATCAGGGCAAAATAGTCATGAAGAAACAAACGAATACAAAAGGAGGTGTTATTGCTAAAAACCAATCTCATCTACACAAACTTTGGATGGAATTGAAAGAAGAGTTTGGAATGAGGCAGTTAACGGCATTCAGTCATATTAGTATAGTTTTGTAAACTTGCTGATAAAAAAATATAGGTCTGATCTTCTGAGCCTATAAATTAGTAGTTTAATACCATAAAATTAAATTACAATTAACATTACACCCCAAAAATTGCAAACCTACGCAAACTCCATCAAACTGTGGTCAAACGGAGATGGAAACAGTCCACTTGCCGATTAATTCGTACGTTGCAAAATATGCAAGAAGCCGGGCTAGTTGGTTCATATGTCCTCGTCGGCGGATGAGTTGGAGCAGCCAATTTCCGGACGGCATCGGTAGGAAGCGGGGCCCACGATTAGCCCCGATACGGACACGCCGGGAAATGCACTTGTGACCCAGCCGCTGATAAACTGTTGAATATTGCCCTTCAGCCATGCTGGAAAACATGCTGCAGGTTATTTCGTGGTTTTAGTTAAATGTGTTTCGATCGAGAGCTTATCGTTTTATGATTATTACGATTAAAGTATGGCTGTATTGTTTACGTTAAGTAATTTAAAAGTAGAATTTGAGGAAAAGTATCTCGTTCCGTATAATACGTGTTTGTTTACGATTTTTTTTTCGGTTTTACTGAGATATATTTCTTATTAAAACTTTACAGTTCATTTACAATAAGAAATAGGTAATTACATTTCACAACAAAATGAATTTAGGTTTTATCACTTATATGTAAATACTGATTATTTAATCATCAAAACTACTCCCGAAAACATAATAAAATCAAACAATATTTCGAATTCGCTCTAAAAACGATCTCGCTGAAAATAGAGCAGCGCAAGAGGCAAAATAATTAAACGTATTCAAAAAGCGGGCGTTGGTAGTAATAAGCTTAAACTTTTAATTGGGCAATCTAGATCCTTTCGATGTAAAAAATATATTTTACTTAGTCTCGAAATTAATTGGAGGAACCGAGAGGACTTTTAAATAACCGAGTTAGCTCGATGTTATAACTAGGGACATTAAAATGTGCTGATGCGGAAATCTGCAACGAACAGACGAGGTGCAGATGATTTCTAAAGAGTTTTGATAAGATTTACCTACCTACCTAAATTAATATTACAGTCTTCCAGGTAGATATAAACATGAGCCAAGTATAACATACGACTGACAGTTAGCGGGCTTCCTTTGAGCCTTACAAAAATCGTGTAACAAAAGAACAATGCTGACAATAGGTATAAAAAGAAAGCTTACTTGAATAAGTATTCAGAATACATCAGCGGGCTATTTAAAAATCATCCGCGATACCCGAAATTGAACAATAAGACGTATCAATGGCGAAAAGTTTTTTCCGAGAGACCTAAATTCGCGAGGACGACGGACGTTTCTTTGAATTAATAAGCAGACAGTAAATTTAAATTTAATGAAACAAGTTTCTTGTAGAGTGCTGAGTTGTACCTAGTTATACGTATTCAGTTTGTAACTATGTCCTGGCTTCTTCGTTCGTTACCTCGGACATTGTGTTTAATGTAAATTATTTACAATTTATTACAAAAGCTCCGTTCTTACTCTGTCGAGATATGACTTAGAGTTACTGTTGTCATTATTCCATTAAACTTCTTACAATAATAATAAAATTGACAATATTGTTATTGTTTGCCTTAAATGTTAGCGCTTTTTACAATATTGTTGTTGAAATTCATACAAAGATCGATAATAATATATGTCATCATCATCAACCCATAAGGACTTACTGCCGAGAAAGGTATGAGTATTGTATTTATCACGATTCCTCAAAGTGGATTAGTGATTTCAACCCTATAATTAGGAATTATAAGTCCAGGTCTTCTCTCGATCAGAGTAAGGTAATGAACACTTGACTCAGTTGCGAGTCGAGTTCACTGGTATCATAGCGGTAACACTCTTCTTTGAGGAGTGGCAGTGAGAAGCTCCACGCCTGGGCGTCATCACTGTGAGGACCATCTGGAGAGAATAGCAGCCCGTATGGCAGCGTACGTGTGCTCACCATACTTATTCGGAATTTAGCGGGGCACACGACGGAACGATTTTCCTCGGCAGGAGACACTCCGGGCGTCGGGGATCATGCGGTAAGGGATTGTGGCATGTGGCGCCTCGCGTTCTGCTTATCCCTCCAAATGCCGTCAGACCACTACACATTGGCATGCAGCTAGCTCGGAGCGGAGAACAAACAAAGTGGTTTTTAGTGGGTAAAAGTCTCCGAGTTCTTCTCGCCCCAATTTCCTACTTCTCTCAATTTTCTTTCACAGTTTGTCAGTGGTGTCTATATAAAATAAGAAAGCACATTTAAGTTGGAAAAAGTCACATCAAGCTTTAAGCCCATGCATGAGAAGCGGGCGCTTTAACCTCCGGGCCACCACGGCTAGTATGTACCTGGTTACCTACCTGCTATTTCATGGGACTTAACGAGAAAAAGTGAACTTCCAAAGCCATAACTTTTCGCGGAAAAACAAAAATGGCGCTCTTTCATGTTATTACGAGGAAATGATTTGTTTGATACAAAACAGCAGTGAAAGGCTAACGAAATATCTGATAACAGCGACAAGATGGTGTGTGGCCCCTAAGTAAGCGGGTTAAAGTTATAAATGTCAATAAATTCATAGAGAAAATAAGTAGCAAAAACATGAATACATTTTTACAAGCGCCATATCAAAGGATCAAGAGATTTATGTCATTAGGTATCTTGTCGTCGAAGAAGAAAACTATTCATTTTAAGCATACAATCATTATGTTTATTTCATCCATAAAATTCGACAATACATAACATATAGTTTCATGACAGTGTAAAGAGGTTTAAGTGTATAGGTAATCTCCAAAAACATTTTCGCAGAAAACGTGTTAATACAAAGCTTTTTAAGAGCTCTTAAATCCTTATTTCTAGTAAGCAATTCAGTTCAATTTTAGAAAACTTATTGACGTTCGAGTAAGTGTTAAAAAGACAACCTTTTTTTTCACTTATCTGTTTTCGGTAAAAGGCTTTGTTCGCGAAATTACATTTACACGCGCTCAACTTGTGTTGGTGGGAAACTCGATTTCCTTTTGTTTCGAACCTTCAACTTACTTACGAGGTGGAAATTTATTTATGGGTAATTGTTTACAATAACTTCCTGGCACAGGAGATAAGTGGTTGTGAAATGAGAAATTAATTCAATAACTGTGGAGTAGGAGGATGTATCTGTTGAATATTGGGCCGTCTCCGTACGAGATGATCGCTCGGTCGCGGTTGCTTAGTTGATAACCGTTGATGCATTACGTGCGATCGCGGCAGCCTCCCTAATTAATGTAACGCTCATATTACGGTTCCTCAATCTACTTTGGGTTTATGAACAGCTTCATTCAATATTGTTTCCTTGTGTTCTTCAATAAGATAGGTATTTTGTGTTGATATTTGTCCTACTAGGACAAATAGGAGGCTCCATGTGGGAGAGGTGTTTTTATTGGAAATTTTAATTAGTCATTTTTAGACCTATTTCTTCGTTTCAAAATGTTTGTTTTAATAAGTTTTGAAAATATCTACTTTATTCTTTAAACCGACAAAAAATTTAATCAGGTAAGTACTAAGTTTTTACAACGAAAATCACTTAAAGAAATAGAAACGTCAATTTCAAACACACGACTTATTTCCAAGGAAACATTTTGCTGCTATGAAATATTCGTGTTACTAAGTACAGGCAGGACCAACAAAGAAAGCAATGTATGTAGTAACGCCATTAATATCTAATTAAGACAGCAAATGCATTTCTGAACATGAAATTGGCGTACGCAAACATTCCCAATCTGGGTCAGCGAATCGGGGCTGGTTCGGCAGAATGCTCAATGGCACAAAATGATTCATGGAAATTGCACAGTAATTGAAAAAAATACGTTATTGCCGTTTGACGCATTGCCGGCGCGTTCCGCCGCCAGAAATATTCCCGTCCGATGGAAACGTAATCTATTCGGTTTTGCATACCTGTAGCTCTATGTATGTTCTATGTACATACGTGTGTTTAGCTTTTATGGATTTATGAGCATAGGATTAGAATTTTATGCGCTCTCCGAACTGATGAAATTGGAGTTATGTGAACTTTATGAAGATTAATTGAGATCACTGTGTTGTAACTACAGTTAATGTACTTATCTAGCAATTAAAAAAAAATCTGTGCCAACGTTGTTATGCCCCTATATTCCTATGAATGTTTAAAACTAAGCCACAAATATATTGAAGAAGGTGATTGAAGAGGAAGTTTTATATATATAATAACACCCATTAAATAGTGGAGTGAATGAATAATTAAAAACTGAATGGATGTCTATCTAAAATATTAATTAAAAGCAAAATCTTTTTTTCTTTTTTCGACAGTAAGTGCCTTTTTTTACCATTTCCATAATATTTATTAGTTTCCCATAAACTTAAGTCGTATTTAGTTCATACTAATTACGTTTTTTATTATAATTTATTTGGTACATAGCGGCTATTTAGCCGCATCGGTAAGTGACATAAAGTAGATAAAATAAATAGTGGGTAAATATTATTACCTCCTTGAACGCTAAAATGGGCCCAAACTTTTCTCTGCAAGTACGAAAGAATAAATGTAGGTGGGAATTAATTATGTGCACTCTCATATAGATGATTAAATGCTCTACTGGGCTACAGACTGTACCACTGTTCCCGATCTGTGCCAAACCCTTTGCCTAAGTCTATACTAATATTATAAAGAGGTAAAATTTGTAAGTTTGTATGTAGGGTAATCTTTGGAACCACTGGTCGGATTCCCAAAATTCTTTCACTTATTGATAGCTACAATGTTCCCGAGTGCTATAGGCTATAAAAGACCACGCTACGATCAAATTGAGCCGAGCAGCGGGTGAAACCGCGCGAGAGAAGCTAGTATTTTATACTTATAGGTATAAGTAAAAAACGCTCACCATTATTGCCACAACAACTCTTTGTATGATCTACAAATTAGTTTATTCTTAATCTGGATGTAGTGTGTACTGTGAAATACGATGAAATTATATATTTGTAAAAGAAAGGAAATCCTAGCGTGGGACAAGGTCCAAGGTATAAAAAAGCCAAAGGCTGAGGCCAAGTCATAAAAAAACCACAACTCGAATGTTCCGAAAAATGCCCAAGAAGGCACTCTATGTCTGCCCATTTATACAGACTAGGTATAAGTTATATATAAGTGTATATAATATTATAGCTCGGCTCCACTTGATCGTAGCGTGATGTTTTATAACCTATAGCCTTCCTCGACAAATGAAGAAACGAACACGAAAACAATTGTTCAATTCTTATCAGCAGTTCCGGAGATTAGCGCGTTCAAACAAACTCAGCACCTTTATTATATTAAAGTATAGATTTAGCAAAGCTTTTGACAGGGTTCCATAACAACAGGCACAAGATAAACAATACAAGTATGAATTTCGAGTGAATGTATTCAGTGGCTTGTCTAACACTGTTTTGTATCGATATACAGGCCTCAGCAGTTTGCTGGCGTAGATCTGATTGCATTTAGCCCGTACGTAATACCTACAGATAAACTCTACCTACCTATTTCAGTTATGTACCGGAGGCAGTATTGTTAAACTAACATTTGTAGGTTTGACAATATTGAGAATGTTGGCATAGTTTTTTTTATGTTATAGGTCGGCAAACGAGCAGACGGATTACCTGATGGTAAGCAATCAGCGCTGCCCATGGACACCCGCAACGGAGGAGTTGCCGACCTTTTAGAGATTAGGGTTTTTGGAGATTTAGGGCTTGAGGAGGGATTGGGGGAGGGGAAGGATTGGGCCTCCGGTAACCACATTCACACGGCGAAACACAACGCTGAACCATTTTACCATAGTTAAGAAAATTTGCTTATTTTGTTGACGTTCAATAGGCATAATGTATGTTGCTGATAATAGGCTATAATAGGTCTTTACCTATTACATTGCCGTCTTGCATAAAAAATTTTAACGATTTTTTTTTATTTGAAATGCGATGAAAATGTAACACTAATCAATAAACAAATGACTACTTTTGGAAAAAGAATCCCATGTTCTTAAAACTAAATTAATTAGCCTTAGCTTAACAAAAACTATTTTGATTTGAAATGGCCAGTACTGCAAAACGGCAATTTTATAGGTAAAAACCTATTATTTGGATAAAAAAAATATAAAAATATTTTCTAATTTACTTTACGGTAACACATTATTATAAAGAAAATGAGCCTTTTTTCAGACCTTAAATAATTAAAACTAGCCTCCGCCTGCGGTTCGCCCTCGTGGTATGTTGATAAACAGTAGCCTATGTCCTATTCCTCAGTGCATCCTATGCCTGTGCCGAGTTAGTGAGACCAACATCCTTGTCCGTTTGGCCAACCTTGGCAAAGGCCGGGATTTCAGGAAAGCGGTTGAAGGGGCAAGGAGAAGGATAAAGCGAATCACAACATAAGCGTTGCTTCATGCTGGTTTTCTGTGGTGAATTGTGGTATCACTCCGATTGAGACGGCCTATTTATGCTGAAGCATGATTCTTCCACACTAAAAATATATTCCCTGTTAAGCTTTTAATTTCGTCATCCCATCTCCGATACTTTCTACCTCGATTTCCTTCCTTGTCCCTAGGGTAACACATTACTAAGTAAACATTAACAACTTAAAAATAACGGCTATTGTTAGAATAGATGTAACTGTTGTTTCAACAACGAAGGAAGAGTCAGCGAACGAAAATTACGACCCCCAAGGGGGTTAATAGAGGGTAATGTGTTATTATGAGTTATGTTGTTTGTTTAATGAACTGGCAATTCTAAACATCTAGCACTATACGGACCTGCTTTGAGGTGGATTTTGGACATATTTTAGAAATTATATCCTGAAGATTTAAGCAGCGGGGACACGTTTATATTGCTCCATTTCTGGTTAGCAATTTTATTGGTTGCACATATTTCGAAAAAATGTAGTCTATGGCGGAGACGTTCGAAATACTTTTATTAAAAATAAAAATACACGACCAGTAGTTGCGTCCACCCCATGCGTAGCACAACTCTGAACTAGGCGAAAACGGTTAAACTGTTTCTAAAACGCTGAAAAATACAAACCTCCATCACTTTTATCGTAGAAATGTTGTTTACCAAAACCTTTTTACGTTCACGCATGAATAGTCGCCAGTCGACTGATTCACTGAGTTCTCTGCGATAAAGTCCGAAAGTTTCGTTGGAAACAGTCAAAGCAGAACAATCTTTTGTGTGCGTTACCTGCGATGTGTACCGACATTATCGAACTTCTATTTGATTCGGGATTTAGAAGTAGTTGCTGTTATGATTCACTGTAGGAATTATTGAATAAAGCAAGTATTAACTTTAAATATTGTGTAATTTATTTGTTAAAGCGTATAGCATTACAAATATGTGTCAAAAAAAGTGAAAAAAAAAAACAAAAGAAATGAGAACGCCACACAGCGGCAAAAATGCGAACTACTTATTTGATTGCGTTCCATTTCCATCCATTCCATACATCTAACATTCACAAATGTTATATTCCATGGATAACTTCGTGGAGGATGTGCTCCTTTTTTGAAAAAAACTTTCGATTTGTTTATTGGCAGTGGGTCACATACAAACATGTGAATATTTTATATCTTCGGCCTTTCTTTCATTTCGTCGTAGTGTTACGTAATAAAACATTGCCGAGTTTAAAACTCTATAAACATTAGCACATCTTAGTACAATCTGCAGTAAATCTATTTGGTCTGACCGGTGAGAGAATTTATTTTACTTCTTACGAGCCGGCAGAGGTGCTTAAAGCTTGCAAAGAACGGTCCGATACGATTTGGTTAAAAAAATATAGAAGAAGAATTGGAAGTCTTTGACAAGCACTTGGACGGGGCGGGCCGCGCCACCGTGTTTGCTTAGCGCGAGTTCGCAAATGTTACTGATTGCTTGTTTGTCGTACGAAATTTTTATTCCCTCGAGCAAAGTTCACCGTTAAAGCCTCGCAATTTAGATCTCAAACTACATACTGAACGATTCGACTGAGCACAGCAGTTTACCACCCTACAAGTTTCACGTTGCTCTGGTTACTCCATTAAAATGAAATCCATCGGAAAGCCGTGAAACAGCAGCTCGCTTAGCATTAGGGTGTCATACAAACAGAACAATAGCCTGAAGCCATCTTTTATTCACCATCGTTTTTATTTACAAACACTGTGTAGCTATTGTTATCTGCTTGTTTTTACCGACATTATTTTTCTTATCGTGGAATCCAGTTGGAATCGGAAGATATTCCGGAGCGAGCTCGTATCGACAAGCGGCTTAGTTTAAATTGAAACATATTGGCGGGGAAGGGAATCCTTACCTTACGTGTACACTTCCATCTGTTCAAATAAAGTACTCGTGCAGAGGTCGCCACCGTCTCCTATACCTATATACAATGCAAGTTGTACAACTTTTATTATAACGTTTCTTAATAGCTTTTATTGTTTACTGAAGCAGTGTCTCCGATCGGTATTTATTGAATTCGTTGTTCATATTACGCAACGTGCGGAAATATAAAACGGTGCCGCTTGTATCCTCTTCACACGAGTGTATTCGATCACGTTTCAAAACTAGGCGCACACGTAGGCATATAAAATATGGTCTATTAATATGAACAGCTATAAAGCAATAAAAATATCACAGTATTGTGAGGATGCCACGGTGTTGTGAATTTTACGGCGCATGCACTCTATTTCAGTTATAGCATTTCAGTCAGAAATATTTTATTACACTTCCTATTTTGCTGAACGCCGCTCACGATTGCACGTGTTATGAATTTCAAATTATGTACTACCATGAAGTTTCATGTCGCACAATATTTTATATTGCTTTATAGTTAGATGCAGGCCGCCATGAATGACAATTCCGAACAATGAATCGTTTTATTGGTGCCGTATGAATAAACGGAGACTCGCAACGCGCACCTCCGATTTGAGTAATTTCTTATGCGCCGGAGCGAGTGCGATGGAGCGGCAAACGCGTGTTTAATTCAAGGGCAGATGTGAGGTGTCGACTCCTGTAAGGTGTTCAATTTATTCGGCCCGTTACATTTGTAATCTCACACGATTTCAGACGCGTGATTGGTAAAAGTATGTACATACATTGGTACACATATACATATTATGTATGTAGAGCATCATGTGTTTGGCTTCGCGACTGAGCGGGGTGGGTATTAGTTATGTAGATTCGCACGCTTCAGGAATCTGAACGCGGACAATAGCCACGAGATTGTCGTTTGTATTGGTTGCGACGTCCGACCGCAGGATTCTCATGAAAATATACGCACTTGGTAGATTTAGTGCGAAATACCAGCAATAAATAACTGACCCGGAAGGGACAAAGGTACAAGAGTATATCGTCCAAATGAATTGAAAAGGCTTCATACATAAAACAACGGCTCCTTCCCCGGTACGACTTAGATATCACCTCGACTGGTGTGAATCACGGCGCCGCATTTACATAGGTACACAATACATGGGCTCGTTTGTCAAAACACAAGGAAAAATCTATTTTACGGCTATTAAATTAAAATCTAGTTTTAGTGCAGATACAGCGGTAAGAGGCGTACTACGTGGTCTTGTTTGAGTCAGTAACGGTTCCCTAGATACGTTTCGACTTTATCTGTCTATTGTAGTCATTGTGTACAGTGTACAGACACTGAATCCGAGGTAGTTGGAAATAGGAACAATGTAAGTATTTACAGAGCAAGTTAGTACTCGGGCTACGTAACGGTCGCGTTAGCAATGGCTTTATATTGTTTTCACTTGCAACTTGCTACTTTGTGATCAATTGATTCCGGTCGGGATGGCCATGTCACGGTGCCGTATCTTAGTATTACTTCTCGTTTTCTACGTGACATTAAGTCACTGTGTAAGTTAAAGTAAATGAATAAATGTGAAGTTGGCGTAAATTTTCAGGGACGCGGACGTTACGCTACAGCTTGCATAATAAATTGCAGGGGAAAAATAAAGAACTACATTTATATTATAAAGTTACGCACAGAATATACATACATAGCTGGTGGCGTAGAGATGCTTAGCACTAGAAGATTATGCTAGCGCCAACTTGTTTACTAACAATAACAACTCAGCTACACTACACTTAGGCATAAGATAAACAAACAATGTAGTCGTAGTGATTTTCCAAGCCTCTAGGATATACGGCTCATGTTGTAAAGCAATTATTGAAATGGATTTTATCTAAACTATTGTGATGTAGTGTAAAGTTGAAGGGTGAGTGCTGAGCAGCAATGCTTTTAGCGCGTGTTGTTATGCAGTGCGGCGCGACGGTAGCGTCGCGGGCGGCGGGGCGCTGGCGGGGCGGCGGCGGGGCGCGGGCGGGACGCGGCGCCCACATAAATTCCGATTTATCGCTAACCTGCCGAACTTTTTGGACGTCTCACTCTGTACACACCTCCCCAAGGAAACCTTATTTTATTTAACTTCTTTATACTCCGACCCGTAGTTTCAGTTACTCCGATAAACATAATTAAGTAGTATCCAGATAGCTATTACTGATTTATTGCTGTTCCTTGATGTTGCACGTTTCAGCATCGATTCCTCTTTCGCTTATGCAGTTTTGATTTATAACTATAAGTTGTTAAGCGTCATTTGAGATTTATGGTATTTAAAATAGTTGACAAAATTAGTTGTAAATAATGTTCGTTGGTAAGGACAACAAACTATTCGATTGAACATAGCACCATTTCAGTACTTTAAAGGATGATTGAATCGTAAGATTACAGTATATCTTTTGTGATTCCAATAATAAATACAGTAGCTGTCAATTGTCTTGCAAGAAAGGCGAGCACAAAATACGAAACGGAGAAAGAAAGAAATTATTTCACGTCCGAATAACAAAACACAAAGGTGTAGTTTATTTGCATTCGCACAGCGTTATGTCATTTCCAGGGAAAGAAACGAGAAAATAATAGCCTAGGGAGGGAGAGCTATGAAAAAGGTAAATTTAATATCGCCAGTCGATAAATGTAGCACTCGCTTAACTATAATAACGGAGGTTCTCTGCGATAAAGTCCGAAAGTTTCGTTGGAAACAGTCAAAGCAGAACAATCTTTTGTGTGCGTTACCTGCGATGTGTACCGACATTATCGAACTTCTATTTGATTCGGGATTTAGAAGCAGTTGCTGTTATGATTCACTATAGGAATTATTGAATAAAGCAAGTATTAACTTTAAGTATTGTGTAATTTATTTGTTAAAGCGTATAGCGTTACAAATATGTGTCAAAAAGTGAAAAAAAAAACAAAAGAAGTGAGAACGCCACACAGCGGCAAAAATGTGAACTACTTATTTGATTGCGTTCCATTTCTAACATTCACAAATGTTATATTCCAAGGATAATTTCGTGAAGGATGTGTTCCTTTTTTGAAAAAAAACTTTCGATTGGTTTATTGGCAGTGTGTCACATACAAACATGTGGATATTTTATATCTCCGGCCTTTCTATCTATTATTTCGTCGTAGTGTTACGTAATAAAACATTGCCGAGTTTAAAACTCTATAAACATTAGCACATCTTAGTACAATCTGCAGTAAATCTATTTGGTCTGACCGGTGAGAGAATTTATTTTACTTCTTACGAGCCGGCAGAGGTGCTTAAAGCTTGCAAAGAACGGTCCGATACGATTTGGTTAAAAAAATATAGAAGAAGAATTGGAAGTCTTTGACAAGCACTTGGACGGGGCGGGCCGCGCCACCGTGTTTGCAAATCAAATCAAATCAAATCAAAATCATTTATTCCAAATAAACCATAAATAGGTACTTTTGAAACGTCAAAATAGAATAGTAGTCTGTCAGTCTGTTCGTCAGTGAAGCTAGGTGCTCGTTCCAAATTGTAGTTTCGAATGGAGAAGAACGAGCAAGAAACTCCATCGTTACTCTTTTAAAAAAAATATTTGTTTTACAATTCATCAATAATACATTTTTTATACATTACTGTACCCCTATGTGAGAACAATGCAGAGACAAGTTGTTAATAAAAAGGAACAAATGATGGTCTATTTAATCTATCATTAAAATTTTAATCCTTTGTTGTTTCGTACATGGCGCTCACATATGCGTACTCACAATCCAAAAGAATGCTTCTATATAAACTCATTCAAGGTTTCATTAATTTTGAGAATTTTGGTAACTACTGACTACATATTTGAGAATTGTCCAGTGGAGCCGAACCAACATGCTGCCAGGCATTCTTATCCTCAATATAATCTGAAAGTTTGTAGTATGCCTGTTTACATAATTCGCGTTTAATATAAGTTTTAAATTTTCGTTCATTAAGATTTAATACACTTCTTGGAATTTTATTGTAACAATTTACACAGAACCCCATAAAGGATTTCTGTACTTTGGACAGACGGAATCGTGGCACAGCCAGCCTATCTTTGCCTCTAGTATTAAAATTGTGTCTATCGCTTCTTTTTTCAAATAATTGCAAATTTTTCCTTACGTACATAACATTTTCATATATAAACTGACAAGGTACCGTTAGGATATTTATCGTTTTAAATAGTTCTCTCAGAGATTCACGAGGGGACAAGTTATATATCGCTCGGATAGCCCGCTTTTGCAAAATAAATATTGAATCTACTTCCGCAGCTCGACCCCATAGCAAAATTCCGTACGACATAATGCTGTGAAAATAGCTAAAATAAACAAGCCTTGCTGTGTTCACGTCTGTGAGCTGTCTAATCTGTCTAACTGCAAAAACAGCTGAGCTCAGTCTTCCCGAAAGCGTCTTTATGTGGGAACCCCATTGAAGTTTATTGTCTAGCGTAATACCTAGGAACATAGTCTCGTTAACAAATTCTAACTTTTGCCCATTTAAAATTATGTCACAATCATTATTGTGTACGTTGGGCAAGCTAAATTTAATACATTTTGTTTTTTTCTCGTTAAGTGCTAAATTATTGACTGTAAACCAATTATGAACTCGATGAATGGAGCTGTTTACTTCGTCCAAATTATTAACACGTCGACCTATTCTAAAAATTAATGATGTATCATCTGCAAACAGCACCAATCTTGGCTCGGTTTTAAATAGAAATGGCAAGTCATTAACATACACTAAGAAGAGAAACGGACCCAAAATTGAACCTTGCGGTACGCCAATTTTTATCTCAGAGCCCCGTGAGTTAGAACCACCTACATGAACTCTCAGCTGCCTATCCTCTAAATATGACTTTAGTAGACGGAGTGCAGTATGTCTAATCCCGTAATGATCTAATTTCAGCAAGAGTGTTTCATGATCAACGCAATCGAACGCCTTTGAGAGGTCGCAAAAGACACCAACAGCATCCTGTGCTTCCTCCCAAGCACCGAATACCTCCTTTATCAAAGTGACACCGGCGTCAGTTGTACAACGACCTTTAGTGAAACCGTATTGTTGGTGATGGAAGATGGCATGTTTATCAAAGTGATGAAGCATCCGAGATAGCATTAACTTTTCAAACACTTTGCTAAGAACCGGTAGAACAGACACAGGCCTATAGTTGTTTGGTTCCTTAGTGTCACCATTTTTGAATAATGGAATAACTTTACTGTATTTCATTAGGTTGGGGAAGACACCGTCATCTATACTTTTATTGAAAATCAAAGCCAGATACGGCGCTAAAGTTCGGATAAGTGATCCGCAGACTTTCACCGATAGTTTTGCTTAGCGCGAGTTCGCAAATGTTACTGATTGCTTGTTTGTCGTACGAAATTTTTATTCCCCCGAGCAAAGTTCACCGTTAAAGCCTCGCAATTTAGATCTCAAACTACATACTGAACGATTCGACTGAGCACAGCAGTTTACCACCCTACAAGTTTCACGTTGCTCTGGTTACTCCATTAAAATGAAATCCATCGGAAAGCCGTGAAACAGCAGCTCGCTTAGCATTAGGGTGTCATACAAACAGAACAATAGCCTGAAGCCATCTTTTATTCACCATCGTTTTTATTTACAAACACTGTGTAGGTATTGTTATCTGCTTGTTTTTACCGACATTATTTTTCTTATCGTGGAATCCAGTTGGAATCGGAAGATATTCCGGAGCGAGCTTGTATCGACAAGCGGCTTAGTTTAAATTGAAACATATTGGCGGGGAAGGGAATCCTTACCTTACGTGTACACTTCCATCTGTTCAAATAAAATACTCGTGCAGAGGTCGCCACCGTCTCCTATACCTATGTACATACAATGCAAGTTGTACAACTTTTATTATATAACGTTCTTTAATAGCCTTTATTGTTTACTGAAGCAGTTTCTCCGATCGGTATTTATTGAATTCGTTGTTCATATTACGCAACGTGCGGAAATATAAAACGGTGCCGCTTGTATCCTCTTCACACGAGTGTATTCGATCACGTTTCAAAACTGGGCGCACACGTAGGCATATAAAATATGATCTATTAATATGAACAGCTATAAAGCAATAAAAATATCACAGTATTGTGAGGATGCCACGGTGTTGTGAATTTTACGGCGCATGCACTCTATTTCAGTTATAGCATTTCAGTCAGAAATATTTTATTACACTTCCTATTTTGCTGAACGCCGCTCACAATTGCACGTGTTATGAATTTCAAATTATGTACTACCATGAAGTTTCATGTCGCACAATATTTTATATTGCTTTATAGTTAGATGCAGGCCGCCATGAATGACAATTCCGAACAATGAATCGTTTTATTGGTGCCGTATGAATAAACGGAGACTCGCAACGCGCACCTCCGATTTGAGTAATTTCTTATGCGCCGGAGCGAGTGCGATGGAGCGGCAAACGCGTGTTTAATTCAAGGGCAGATGTGAGGTGTCGACTCCTGTAAGGTGTTCAATTTATTCGGCCCGTTACATTTGTAATCTCACACGATTTCAGACGCGTGATTGGTAAAAGTATGTACATACATTGGTACACATATACATATTATGTATGTAGAGCATCATGTGTTTGGCTTCGCGACTGAGCGGGGTGGGTATTAGTTATGTAGATTCGCACGCTTCAGGAATCTGAACGCGGACAATAGCCACGAGATTGTCGTTTGTATTGGTTGCGACGTCCGACCGCAGGATTCTCATGAAAATATACGCACTTGGTAGATTTAGTGCGAAATACCAGCAATAAATAACTGACCCGGAAGGGACAAAGGTACAAGAGTATATCGTCCAAATGAATTGAAAAGGCTTCATACATAAAACAACGGCTCCTTCCCCGGTACGACTTAGATATCACCTCGACTGGTGTGAATCACGGCGCCGCATTTACATAGGTACACAATACATGGGCTCGTTTGTCAAAACTCAAGGAAAAATCTATTTTACGGCTATTAAATTAAAATCTAGGTTTAGTGCAGATACAGCGGTAACAGGCGTTCTACGTGGTCTTGTTTGAGTCAGTAACGGTTCCCTAGATACGTTTCGACTTTATCTGTCTATTGTAGTCATTGTGTACAGTGTACAGACACTGAATCCGAGGTAGTTGGAAATAGGAACAATGTAAGTATTTACAGAGCAAGTTAGTACTCGGGCTACGTAACGGTCGCGTTAGCAATGGCTTTATATTGTTTTCACTTGCAACTTGCTACTTTGTGATCAATTGATTCCGGTCGGGATGGCCATGTCACGGTGCCGTACCTTAGTATTACTTCTCGTTTTCGACGTGACAGCCCTAAGTCACTGTGTAAGTTAAAGTAAATGAATAAATGTTAAGCTGGCGTAAATTTTCAGGGACGTCACGTTACAGCTTGCATAATAAATTGCAGGGGAAAAATAAAGAACTACATTTATATTATAAAGTTACGCACAGAATATACATAGCTGGTGGCGTAGCGATGCGTAGCACTGGAAGATTATGCTAGCGCCAACTTGTTTACTAACAATAACAACTCAGCTACACTACACTTAGGCATAAGATAAACAAACAATGTAGTCGTAGTGATTTTCCAAGCCTCTAGGATATACGGCTCATGTTGTAAAGCAATTATTGAAATGGATTTTATCTAAACTATTGTGATGTAGTGTAAAGTTGAAGGGTGCGCACTGAGCAGCAATGCTTTTAGCGCGTGTTGTTATGCAGTGCGGCGCGACGGTAGCGTCGCGGGCGGCGGGGCGCTGGCGGGGCGGCGGCGGGGCGCGGGCGGGACCCGGCGCCCACATAAATTCCGATTTATCGCTAACCTGCCGAACTTTTTGGACGTCTCACTCTGTACACACCTCCCCAAGGAAACCTTATTTTATTTAACTTCTTTATACTCCGACCCGTAGTTTCAGTTACTCCGATAAACATAATTAAGTAGTATCCAGATAGCTATTACTGATTTATTGCTGTTCCTTGATGTTGCACGTTTCAGCATCGATTCCTCTTTCGCTTATGCAGTTTTGATTTATAACTATAAGTTGCAAAGCGTCATTTGAGATTTATGGTATTTAAAATAGTTGACAAAATTAGTTGTAAATAATGTTCGTTGGTAAGGACAACAAACTATTCGATTGAACATAGCACCATTTCAGTACTTTAAAGGATGATTGAATCGAAAGATTACAGTAGGTATATCTTTTGTGATTCCAATAATAAATACAGTAGCTGTCAATTGGGTTGCAAGAAAGGCGAGCACAAAATACGAAACGGAGAAAGAAAGAAATTATTTCACGTCCGAATAACAAAACACAAAGGTGTAGTTTATTTGCATTCGCACAGCGTTATGTCATTTCCAGGGAAAGAAACGAGAAAATAATAGCCTAGGGAGGGAGAGCTATGAAAAAGGTAAATTTAATATCGCCAGTCGATAAATGTAGCACTCGCTTAACTATAATAACGGAGGTACAATATGGCGCCAACTTTCTTCGCAAACAAACCAATAAACGTCGCCTCGGAGACAATTTTAGGGGAAGAAAGCAATTATTTATCTTTCTATATTGATATATGCGCGTGCGGTGCGTACGGTAATCCGCTCACCTGTTATTGGGGAAGTTACATTATTGGAATGACTTCTGTCCCTTGCCGTGGCATAATCGTTGATATCAATATGCTAGGGGTCATGTTCGTCGTGTCAGCGTAACTTCTCCGACGACTGTATGATTTACGATGCTATTGTGGTTTTATAACCGACGTCAGTTTATTGATGCGAAGCTGATGTGTCCTCACTCCTCATGCCGTGGTACACGTAAGCAGGGAACATATTTGTATATGTTTTGAATATATTTGACTATTTTATTTACGCATCTTGGCTTGAGGCTATATTCAACATGTCTTTAAAATCTTAGATACTTACACACGCAATTGGGTAGTCTCCTAGGTCCAAAATAAATTATTTTGATTTTTCAATACAAATGATTATTAATTCATCAAACCCCAAGCGAACGCCGGCGTTTCGCGCTCCTATTGTTCCTATATAGAATTATATAAGTACTAGGATAAATATGTGGGGAATAATTTATGATGCTGTCGCGTCAGAATGTTTGTGTAAGACAGTGACGGCAACAATTTTATTACTCAGATAACATTTATCTGACCTGACCTGTCTGATACCTGATTGAAAAATCAGCCATAAGACGAATAAAGTCATTAGGTCAACGACATAAGTGTATTTTTTTTTTTCACTCAACCATAATATTTCTTATTAATTGTCTAGACAGTTTGTACTCATAAGACTTCCCATTATTCAGAGGAAAATGGCAGACATTTTTAAACCATTGAAATAAGTATGAAAAAAGCCACTGAAGCGCTCTTTGTAGTGATTTTAAAAGCTCTGCCATTGTATTGGTATTTATGAAATATAAACTGAGTTTCAATAAGGATAGTGACTGTGGAGTGTTCTTATCATTTCCTGCTGTGCAAAGTATAAACATAAAAATATTGAGTAACGGTTTTATTGCGTTGGGTAAACATTACAGAAATACTGAAAGGAGTATTATTACTTTACCTGACTGTCAAGTTCAAGTTGTGTAGTTAGGGAAAAGCAGTCTTGATGCTCCCCTTTCATTGATTTTTTAGCTTTAATACGAATTCGAATTTCGAACTTTTTATTCGAATTCTTCTTATGTTATTCTATAATGTGATTGGTAAAGCGCATTGTTTTATTTGCTGTGTGTCACCTTGTTAATTTGTTGATGGTGTGACGTTTTAAAACATTCCTTCACCTTTTTATTAAACTGAAAATTAGTTATCAAGTAATTAACTTCTGATTTATCTGCACAGTGGCACATTGCAGTACTCTCACGCATCAGCTACAGAATCTACACCCATTCGCCTACTTCTAGACGTCAATTTATGAGCGAGGAGTTTTACTTTGCAATATTATGAACAAGTCTAGCGAGTAGCGTACCATGGAAGAGCGCACCCTCGAAGATGCAATACTGCTAGAACGGCACGTGGGCGTGAGTGCTCACTTAAGCAAATTGTTTAGCGTGTGGGACTCGCTTTAGATGAAGTGTCCTCGCGAAATATTTCTCAAATTGGAAATTCACTGAATAGTTATATTAGTAAAGAATTTTCTTTTCATATTCACTCAGGTACAACATGCAACTTATACTCAAGAACCGCCTTAACCGGCTTTATTCTAGTTGTGTTTTCTTTCGTTAACGGTAGGATTGTAGGACTAAAAATACAATGAACTAAAAGCAGGATATTCGAGGAGGTCAAACGGAAACACCTTTTTCCACTATCGTAACATCCGCGTAAAAGCGAATTTAACCGAACTAAACCGTGAGCTAGAGGCCGTGTATAACACGAAGAAGGTTTTAAGTCATGTAGATGTGCGCTGTGTTAGAGGACACTTCCAGTACTAACAAATGTTGTGACTTTATTTTTATGTGTAAACATTAGGTTGGTAGCACTGTAATGCGTCCACGGAGAGCGGGAATAGGACAACAGCGACCGCAAGCGATTCAAACTTTCTAATCTTTTGAAGTTATTTTAAGAGAAACACATCCATCTTGCGCATACAGCAAATGTTTTTGCTGAGCTGACGTATAAAGTTTGTGGAAAATAATCCAACTGCTACAAAATATTGGCATTCGACAGTTTTGTAACTTGCTGAACTAGTATTTTAGGAGTAGTGATGGCCTCTTGGTGGCGATTACGCTTTGAAAAATGCAACTCGACGGCTTATGTGTTCACGTGGAGATTTTTTGCTCGTGTATGTGGTAAAAAACAGACGCCTGCTTCAAAGGGGACCAAGTTGTTTGGATACATAGGGAATTTAAAAGAGCGTGCGTCGCTTGAACCTTTACTCAAAGAGTTTGACACTACTCCCGTATGTTGTGTGGTTAATAACACTTTAATAATGTTGTTTATTCTACTGACATGATAAGCAGAGATGCAATAACAATTATTAATAATTATATATTAACTGATAATTATTATTAGTTTATTTATTGTAGTCCTTTGCAGTATAGGGCGAGCTCATTCACAACGCTCATTTTAAGCCTTTGCACTGTTAGGCACATATAAAATATATAGATCAATCTTCTCTAACCAGGAAATCAATAAATCAAATTTTTACAAGTTTAATTGTTTCACCATCTTCATATAAGGTCTAAAAAAAAACTTTTTTTAATTACCCCACACGAGGATGACGTAGGTTAGTTTACAGTCATACACAACTCACCCAAATAAAAAACAACCATTTGTGGATCACACAGTGTTGTCCGTGCGAGAATTAAACCGGCGACACGTTACTCTGCGGCCAGTTACCCAGCCAATGCGCTTACCATGCAACTGTTCATAAAGGTTTATATTAACGGTTTGTATTATATAGTGGCTTTTCAGACATTGTTAATCAGTGCAATAATGTGCGGCCCCGGTTTGGACCAGAAGAACCAAAGCTTCCAATCCTCCCTACCAGGGCCCAGAGCAGGAGAATTCGTAGGATAATTATCCCACGTCGTAGTGGCCCGCAGGTTAAGGAGCCCGCTTCTCATGCATGAAGGTATGGGTCCAAAACCTGGCAAGTACCTACCAATGTGACTTTTTCCGAGTTATATGTACTTTCTATGATTACTTAGACACCACTGACATACGGTAAAGGTAAATATCGTGAGGAAACCTAGACTTATAATTCCTAATTATAAGTTTGAAATCGCCAACCCGCATTGAGCAAGCGTGGTGATTAATGCTCTGACTTTCTCCGTATGAGAAGAGGCCTTTGCTCAGTAGTGGGCACTTATAGGCTGACGACAATGATGAATTATCCCACTAAAAAAGAAAAATAGTCAAAGTTAATTTTATAACTCATTCTAAACAAAGCTACGTGTAGGTATTTTACCTATGTATTATATAACTAAGGCGTTATTGTGATCAGATACCGGGCGGTTAAGTTAAGTTGCAATATTCAATTTAACTGCGTCAATAGCTTAAAGGTTGTAAGCGCATAGCTTAACGTAAGATTGCTTCGATTGGTAGCTCTCACCCTTATATTATATTTATTTAGCAATATATTTGTACTTATTCTGTCTTGTTTCGATTCTTTATTAGGTTTTTATGGGATTGCAAACGACTTTGGAATTCGCAATTTTAGTCTGTGACTGAAGAAGTAGACATTATTTCTTCGTAAAAAACATATTGGTTTTAAAACGAAATAATTTGATGTTGTTAATTGTAATATTTTTAATATCACCTGGCTATAGCGCTGTACACGTTTAAACCGAAGAAAGTCGTTCGGTGACTGTAGTCACCATAGACGCTTAAGGCAAAAGCTTTTACGTGACTGTAGTCACCTAGGACGCTTGAGTGGTTATCAAATCAAATCAAATTTATTCGCAAAAACATTTGTATATACATACATACAAACACAAGCAGGTGCATGTATGTAGGATGATCAAAAACAAAATAGTTGCACTTTATACATGTTTGCCACTTGTCATTGCAGGCAAATTTTTCAAGCAAGTAGGTAGTAATAAGACACTAAGTTCCAGACTAAATAATTCAATTTTCAATAATATAGGTATTATTATCATCTTTAAATGTTTATAAATATAAATTAAATTTATTATGAAAGTGAAGATTTTTTTGTCAGGCGAAAATCATCTAATGACTTCTCCCGCCCAGGGTAAGGTGAGAGAGAGTGTCAGACTCTTACTGACTAAAAACCTCACTGTTCCTTCTCCTGCTCTGGGCCGAGGTCGCGGTGCCTCATTGAGCTTACCTCGCAGCCCCGGCTAAAATACGATGTTAACTTAAGAATATCTGTAAAAGAAAACTTCATAAAAAACATTTCGATCCATGTCAATCGTGACGAAATCGACATGTCGTTTGTTTTAGTTCTTTTTGCGTATATGGTTAACTGTCAAATAGGAAAAGAAATTTGAATTAAGAAAAAGAACTCGATATGTTTTGTCTTTGTCTTTTCGGGCGTGACGTCATTGATGTGTCAATTATTTATTACTTGACGTGTACTCTAAATTAAAAAATATTCTAAATTAACATCAACCACGTGAACGGTTCTGTCAATTGACATCACTGAAAAATCTGTTGACACATTCTATAATTAAAAGTATACTATTATTTATAATTGATCTTTACCTAGATATAAGTAGCATTTAAATTCTTATTTAACTTTGAATATAAAATGAAATAACTTAAAAGAATGTTCAGAATAGAACGAATGTAAATTGCACAAAACGATGGTAAAACGTTTGCATCAAGATTCGAGAGAATCTAAAATTGAAACTCCACAAAGCGTCTTGAATTCGTCTAAATAAATACCTAGATACAGTAAGAGCAAAAGATCCTTTTCTGACACTAATCTTTTACTTCCCCGTGTCTCTTAAATAGACAGGTTTGTACGGAATTTGTTTCTTATTTTCGTCGGTAGTAGAAGAAATATAAAAATATGTTCGAATCAAGCTTCTGAAGTCAAAGTCAGTTCGATGCCTTTTTGCCATTATTTCGGCAAGCCATTGTTTTCAATTAATTTTGTATGTTTCACGACATTTATATCACAAAAATAATATCGTATCCTTAAAATATTTATAATAACTTTGTCAGAAATGTAGATCATGTCAGTCGTGTCGGTGGCCATTTTGTCACGGCTTCAAAATGGCGTCTACAAATAGTATCAACGTCACATTAACGTGAAAATGAAGATCCAGTTGCGATTTAAATTATACGAAGTGCAGTATTCGTGGAAATTAAACTTTAATGAAACTACATAGAGTTGTTATTCATATAAATGCTCTACTTTTGTCTATTCAAAGAATTCGAGGAAGTAATGATAATTATATTTGTTATAACTGTTATACAACATCACTTTATTAGTGTCCAGTGTTATTATTCTATTTCACAGTAAAACCTCTTTTGCTAGTCAAATGTGAACATTCAGTAGTACTTAGTACTTACCTGGTCCAACAAGCCCAGGTTGCCAGGTGGGCGTTTTAAATAGTTAAATAGTTTATCTCCTGAAAACGCCTACCCTTTACAGGTATCAGGGGATTGTCCACATACATACAAGTGTAGGAGAGCCATGGTTCAGCACAAATGGACCGGCTCAATCGGAGTGATGCGAAAAAGAAACTTTTACTGGCGTAAAAGAACACTAACTTTGTGTTTCGCCTTATGAGTGAGGTTACCGATAGATCAATATATCCCCAATCCCCAAATCATTGTATCTAAATCTCTTTCATCCCATAAAAGGCCGGTAACGAACTTGTGAATCATTTGATGTTACGAGTGACCGTGGGCAGCGATTGTCATCTGGTTTTCCACCTCCTCGTCTGTAGACCTAAAAACTCAACTGGCAAAAGTTCAGTTATTTACAAGAATATTATATTATGCATTTTGCCCAAGTGAGTACTCCTTTGTAGTATTAACAGGACGAAAGATTTAAAGTACACTTTAGGTCTTTGGTCCTGCATTAATGAGTTTAAAAAAATCCAACAACAAATCGACCCTTCCATTCAATTATGTACAAAAACAGACAGCGGAACCTTTAAATTTACTGTCAAAGGAAAAATAGAATGTGAACTGCCCTCGAAATTGCTCTAATCTTCGTTCATTTGTATGCGGGGCGACTTTGGAATAGTCACCTAATTAAAAAGAGTCGCCTTTGTGATGCAGATACGCTGGCAACGCAATCAAAGCCCTGCTCATTTCACCAGAACCCTTCAAATAAATATCTGATCCTATAAGCCTTCAAGTGTCTCAGATTTTCTTTTTGGCCGCCGTTTTAATTACGGACCCCAAGCGAAGACTTACAAATCAAAAGATTATTTCTTAACATTTTGCGCAAGTTTCCAACGCGACGGCGAATGTATTTTGGGTTCTGCATTAATGCCATCGGAGTCGAAGTATCGGGAATTGGAAAACAGACGGGGACGCTCTGTCTTTGCGAGTTGCATAGCAACTGTGATGTTTGGAACAAAATCAATGTTATTGGGTATTCTGAAACAATCTCTTTCTCAGTATGAATATGTCACATATTTGTTAAAATGTACTTTAACTTTAATTTACTTTAATTATTTAGGGCTGATTTTTCAATGGTTTGTTAAAAGTTCAGTCAGAATGTTTGTGTAAGACAGTGACAGCAACAATTTTAAGGACAGTAACAGCCGATAACCAAACGAGAAAGAGAAACCGAGAAACAATAAAATGTATTTAAAAAAATACAAAGCTTAACATAACATAGTTTCTTGTTCATGATCATCCATCATTTGAATTCTTTTGGTACAAGCTACGACTTACGATATAGGGTAGGCATCTCTGATAACTAAATAGTCCAAGTATTTATTTAAACTATTTATTTATTTATATCCTTAAATGCGAAGAAATAGCTTGTAGAAACTCAATTATAATCTGTAATAATTGAAACGGCTTAATTACTAGTATTAAAACCGTCTTGGGTATAATTTCGGCATTTAAATCTATCGCGTGTAAGGTAACCTTAATTATAATTTATTGTAATAATAGTAGTAGAACTCGGAATATAAATAAATCATTAATACAGTCACCTTTCCATGTTAACAGAACCTTGAAAATGTTAATTGAAAATAAATGCTTTATTAAAATTAATTGTAAATAATTTAAACGTTAAACTTGTTTACAATCATTTAATTTTGGCTCAAGACCAGATAATAAAGCGTTTATTTATATAGTATAAAGTGAACATTTGTTGAATAAATAAAACGAATTGAACATTCAAATTAACGTTACTTATTGAAATTCCACTATGTTAAAATGATTACAATGTTTATGTGTGTAGTTAAATAACAATTACATGTAAATATTTCATGTATATATGTCACAATATTGATGAGTACTTTTAATATTTATTTTACATCGAATCATTAGTCTACAGGGTGTAAAAAGATACTTAACGAAGCCGTTAACTACGCATACTGCAGTCTAACTAGCTTTACGCTAAAATTATCACTGGGAAACGACTTTTATTTTTAGGTATCAAAAAATGTAAAGCAAATGGGCCTCGTGTCATTGTGTGTTTAGGTTCACAGCTTAGATAAGTATGTAGTTCGACGTTTTACTTCGCAACAACAAAACAATTCTGTAAAATAAAAATCCTACTGAGATGCACGATGTTTTTTGTGCGGGTCTGCATTTATTTATTACGTACATTACTGTTCGTAACTTCAAATTCGTAATTTATTCAGAAAAATCGAAATTTCAGATAATGTTTGTTTGGAAAAAAGTTTTGTAATAATACTTAGAATTCGATCACTCCAAAAAAAAGTGCATCTTTGACCTTCAATATCTCGAGAACCCGTGGCTAGCGTCTTAAAGAGCGAGCTATGGTCTTAAAGAAAAAAATGATCCAAATAATGGGTAGAATACGTGGCTTCGTTAAGTGTCTTTTTACACCCTGTATGTCACAATATTGATGTATAAGTACTTGTAATATTTATTTTACATCAAATTTAGTTTTTATGTGCTAACTGCTGAGTAAAGACCTCGTCTCTTACGGAGAAGTTAAACACTAGGCTTGCTCATGGGGGATAGGCGATTTCAGACTTATAATTTAAACATAATAAGTTCAGGTTCCCTCACGATGTTTTCCATCCCCTTCGTCTTAATAATATTAGTACCTAAAACAGGGAAGGAGTCACATGTGTACAGTGCTGGTTAGGTTTTGAGAAGCGAGGATCTTAACAAAAGTTTTTGGGGAGGTTAGTGGCCATATAACGAGCCGTTACTAATGTAGGTGTCGGCAAAAATGTAGTCCAAAACTTGCGTACTCGCAGACGGAGCAAGTTGTTGCGATGGCAGTTTCATGAGATGCCTGCCGAGCGCCGACGGTCATTTGCAAGCAGCCCGCCTCTCAAACTTAGTACCACAGACCACGTATACCCTGTTATTGCATTCTACAATGCCTAAACGTCAGTTACCCACTAGGAATGAAGTTTGAGCCACCAGTCCACTTTACTTCCAACATTCCGAATGCCTTACCGAGTCTATCCTGATTTTTGTATATCTATTTACAAAGGAAATCAAATGAGAACCGAATGTGAGCGGAGCGTGTTCCGTATTCGAAATTTGAATATTTGAATTGTTTCGACGTTTTATTTTCTTGTAAATTGCATTTGAAATTGAGATATAGTTTGAAACTGTTATTTGAAACAAAAATCAATTGCATAGCAAAAAAGTGATGTTCAAAATATTTTTCTTCTGTTTTATTTTGTGTCCGAATAGCCATTGGATCTATGTATTTTCATTTCAAAAGCAAAATGAAATGACGTCGCTGTGTAATAACGTCTTTTGTCTTGCAATTAGTAATCGTTGTTATAATAGGTTTATACGAGTCATTGTTGTCAAATGTTTAGTGTAATAAACTCTTGGAGTTTTCTTCACAGAAGTAACGAGGAAGTAGATGAAAGACTGAACCACTCATGAAGACACGCATACAAAGATAATGCAATTAAGAAAGTTACTAAATAAGTTGCAAGTATTTATTCTTCTTTTTTCTAGAGTCTTCTTGATAAAGGGCTATAAAATGTTAAACAAAATGAACTGTCAACTAAGTGCAATTGTTACGTACATTCCCAGTAAAGCGAGTGTGGCTTGGTCAAACAAACGTTGTACTTTTACCGACCAGTTCCGAGCACAGAGGGCGTGCTCGTCGACGAGCGCAACGCCCTCTGCCGGCTAATGAATAACATGCAAATGACGGTGTCTAATGAAAACCACACTCGCCTCTTTGCTGGCTAAACTTTTCATATAGTTGGCGGTCACTGGCACGAAACTTATTACGACACACGAAAGAAGGATAGCTCGCGGAATATTCTTTTTATAAATTCCTTAGTTAAGATTGAAATATTGTATTAAAAATAAATAAATTGATATAATAATTTATTTTAATGGCCATTTTTTATTTATAAAATGCTAGTATTCTAAAGATGAACAAATTAAAATCATATTAGTTTAGATGTTGAAAAAAAAGTTTTTATTGGTTGTATAAATTAAAATAGACAATTACCTACGTTCAGAGTTTTTACTCTGTGGATGTCAATTTTAAGCCTGCTACGTACCAATGTTACATTTTTAGAATTATTCTTACTTTTTAAGGTTATTTTAACATTACTGTTTAAAATCACCAACACGAGCAAAGACGAGCTCAAGACGAGGAACCGTGCCCCGTGGTGATTAACGTTCATTATCCTTGTGGGAAGAGGTTTTTGCTCAGCTGTGGATAGCTTTTAGGTTTTTAGGCTGATGATGATGATGACATTTTTTGACTTACATTGATCAACTACGTAGTTACCAATATCTAAAATGATTTAGTTGCTATATTTTCTTAAATAAATAACTATTAGGCTCCGTTAACATAAACATACAGCAAACAGTCAAGTGTTGGCTAGAGCAGGAAGCTTGCGAACAATCAAGACGGCCCAGCAAGAGGGTTTACGTGTAATCGGCTCAGAACATACAGCATTAGCATATCCATTGCGATATGTAAGCGAGCATCCACCAACTAGAACATGCAACCTCTACCATGAGACAAAAGATCGTTCTTCCCAAAAAACATCTGGAGGAAATCAAGAAATGAGTGCGGTGAAAGAGCACCTCCTTCTTTTTCTTCCTTCTGTGTAGCTGGAAATTACTAGCAGTCAAAGCAAGGTTTGTTTTTTGAAGGTGGAAATTTCAAATGATTTCTCCCACTGTAGGCAGGGTGAGAAGGAGCCATAGTTTGACTGTTAATGACTAAAAAGCATTCCGTTCGTTCTCCTGCTCCAGGCAGCGTGTAGCCGAGAGATGATCTCCGGCCACCGTAAGCGCGGGTCTGCCGACGGCGAGTAAGGGTAGCTCGCCGCTCGACCAGAACCAGACCCGAGCAAATAGACCACCACAGACGGGGCCCTATAGTGCTGATGCGGTTGCAGGGTAAGCGCAATGGGGCACCGCAGCCACGGCATAAAGCAGGAGAAGGAACGGGGGGTTTAAGTCAGTAAGAGTCTGACTCTCTCGCCTTACCCTGGGCGGGAGGTCTTGTGATGATTTACCCCTGACAAAAAAAGGCAGCGTGTAGCGTTCAGCGAGCGACGAAGAGCCAACAGTAAGTAAGAGTAGAAAGCGAGAATGTAAAGCGCCTCTAGTGGATAATTACGGAACTAAATTTGAAATACAAGTATAATAAAATACGTTGTCGCTGTCGAATACCAACAACTAGCTTGCTTTAAGCACGTGGTACTGGACAATTCAATAGTATATTCATTATTGATTCTAGCTCTCACAGCTGTTTGAGACAAGCACTAGATTTACTAGGAGTTAAGGTTAGGTACAGGGGAAAATGTTAGGGAAGTGATTAGCTGAGTTTCGTTAGTGTGTGAGTTTTTATTCCGGTGTTATTTGGCTATTATACCTAATTGATGAATGTTATGTAAATTACATTCTATGCCTCCTTTACAATATCCTCTATAATCCAGATTATCCCAGCTACTTCTACTACTATCTACTATTCTGCTACTCGCTTCCCTTTGTGTTGTAGCCTGTAGATGTTCTATTTAAATCAAGGAGAATAGTTCTGTTGAATTCGAACCAGTCGTTTCGGAGAATAAGTTGACATCGTAAGAAAAAACATATAAACTAATATTTTAAGATTTAGATTACCATAGTAAAGTTTAAAAGGATTTTATTACCTGTAACAAACTAAGAATCTGGATAACACACATTTATAATTGCTGTATCATTATGAAACTTGCCAATTATACTTAATGGTGGTAGTGGTAAGTGTGGGAGAGCCATGCTTCGGCACGAATAGGTCAGCTCGACTTGAGTGTTAGAAAACCGCTGTAAAGCAACTACAGCTTTGTGTTTCGCTGTGTGAGTGCCGTTACCGGAGGCCCAATTCTTACCTGAAACGTGGCAATTATTCTTAATGGTGTTAAGTGTGGGAGAGCTATGCTTCGGTACGAATAGGCCAGTTGCACCTGAGTGATAGAAAACCGGTGTAAAGCAACCACAGCTTTGTGTTTCGCTGTGTGAGTGCCGTTACCGGAGGCCCAATCCTTACCCTCCTCCAATCCCTAAATCCCCAAAAGGTCGGCAAAGTCGTAACTCGGACTTGCCTACCATCAGGTAATAAGTGTGATTGTTTGTACACAATCACATAATCATCATATCACATAAAAAATAACGGAGATATCTGCGAACAAACATAAAAAAGGATATATACGGTCGAATTGAGAACCATCCTCCTTTATGGAAGTCGGTTAAAAAACAGAACCTTTGGCTACCTATCGGGTTGGTGTTCATTGGTTAACACTTAGAACGCCATGTCGGACAATATCGTCTGACGGTAGCGGAGGGTTGGCCTTCAACAGTTTTTGTCGGCAGTCAAATGTTTAAGGAAATTTCTCTAGATGACGAAAGCAAGATCTCAGAAGAGAAAAGTCTTGATTTCTATATTTGGGCTATAGTTTTTGAGTCATTGATATTTTAATTTCAAATTAGGCAATATATTTTTTTAATATGTATATCGTCCATTAGTCAATCATCAATATTAATGTTAGGCATTTTTTTGCGTACAAAACTGTTTTAATAAAAATAATTTTATGAAATAAAGGCATACATATGTATGTATGTATTTATTTTGTGTGTATGTATGTATGTATATATGTATTTATGTACGTATGTAGGTAATTATAGCACAGTCTTGACTGGATTTATAAACGGTCCGTAGTAAAGCATTTACCCCATAAAAATAGTGATAGTGTACCTCTTATTAACCCCATCGGACAAAAAAAGCTTGAAGCTACGAATGTAAAATTGTAAAAACCACTTTCCAGTTCAGTTACTTCTTTAAAATAAAACAACAAGACATCTATTCAAGAATCAATCGAAAAAAGGTTACACCTACAAAAATATAGCTGCACAACCAATTTATATACTGGCAATATATTGGATCAGATCGTACATAGGTATAAGATTTACGTGACAGAACTACCTCTGTTTTATATCGCAGATAAAGTCCTTCAGATCCGATTGAAGGCGAGACGTCGAGACCCCCGATTCAATTGTTGTTTGGAACTTCACAATATGGGAAATTGACAATATGCTCTCTTCGAAGGGACCTGTTGCGACACAATTTTATCGAACAGTTTTATTCATCTGGCAATAAATATGTTTGTTTATTTATTTATTTATCATATACTTGCTTTATCTGTTATTTTATAGACTAGTATAATGCACTTTAGACAGCGGGAAAATATACCAAATTCATTACCAATTAATCTAATGTATAACGAATATACTATACAGGAAGTAGACACAAGTCGATTCTTGGGTTTAATTATTGATAGGCAACTTAATTGGAAAAACCATATTGACGGACTGAGTAAAAAAGTCAGCAAGTCAGCATACGCCCTTTACAAATTGGCACCTACTGTTAATAGGGAAACTTTACTCACAGCATATTACGGCCTTGTCGAGTCGGTACTTAGGTTTGGGATTATATTTTGGGGTAATTCCACTCACAAAGATATAGTCTTCAAACAACAAAAACGTTGCTTAAGGGCTATGTTCGGAATAAAAAATATGGACAGTTGTAGACCGCTATTTAGAGATCACAAAATTCTAACACTTCCGTCTTTATTCATACTTGAAGTTGCATTGTTTGTTAGAAGCAACTTACATTTGTTTCCGCGCTTATCCGAATATCATGTCAGAAATCGACGTAAAGATAATATTTGCATTCATCCGTCCAGAACTGCATTGTTGCACAAAAGCATAATATGTTTAGGTCCTAAAATTTATAACAAAATACCGAAATCCATACAAGACTTACATTTCAACATGTTTAAAAGTAAACTCAAACGTTATTTGCATAAGAAATGCTATTACACTATAGAAGATTTTTTTAATGACAAAGATTAAATGTTCAATATTCCATGTAAAACATTTAATTATGTATAATCTGACATATTTTTCTTGAATTTCAATATTTTTTTATTTTATTTTTGCTATGATGACTTAATTAATACGATTTGACCAATGTTTGTATTTTGACCAATATCCCAACTTGACTAATAATACATACACAATTACTGATATTCCGACTAACAGGCACTGTGTATCAAATTAAAGTTTAACAAAATTTTTCAATAATAGTTTGACTAGGATTTAATAATTTTATGTAATAATTTAGAAATATTTCGTGGCATAATGTGACTTGACATATTTTTAACTGTAATAATTAAATTTTGCGACTTATGTTAGAATACTGAAGTAGAATAGACCTAATTTCAAATAATTATCGTAAATGATTGTACACCTTATACTAGGTATGTTACATTGCTTCTAATCTTATAAAATAACATCTAATTGTAAACATGTAACAAACAATAAATTAATTTGAATTTGAATTTGAATTTGAATTTAGTTGTTGTAATTTGGCAGGATTATTTAGGCGTTATTCAATTCTTTTTTCAAATTGTCTATGTCGACAGTTCTCTGTGAATTTTGAATATGCGTCATGACGTTGCACACCCATTCCGCTAGGATTTGTGGCGTTATTTGTGTTTTTTTGCATCACGCAGCGTATTATTATTTCATACTAGGTGACCCGGCAAACTCCGTACCACCTGAAATATAACTACATAATATAATGTATTGACCCTTTAAACCTTCCCTGGACTTAATCGAATATTTTAAAAACAAAACTATCCAAAATGGTCCAGCTGTTATCGAGTTTTAGCGAGACTAACGAACAGCAATTCATTTTTATTTTTTATGTATAAGATTAGTTAAACATTGCATTCAAAAGAGGAAAAAAATATTTTTGTCAAGTATCCAGTTAATTGGCACAAAATTGAAAGTCTTAAGTTTATATAAAATATGAAATTTTATACATTTTTACTGAGACGAAAAGCGATGATATTAATTTTTTCTTTATCTGTACCTAATATTATTTCAACATATGATTATTATTAGTAACTAAAAAGCTTTTTGAAAGTACATACATACCCAATCCTTCCCCACGCCTAATCCCTCCTCAATCCCTAAATCTCCAAATCCCTAATCCCTAAAAGGTCGGCAACGCACTCGTAACTCCTCCGTTGCGGGTTTCCATGGGCGGCGCTAATAGCTTACCATCAAGTAATCCGTCGGCTCGTTTGCCGATCTATTAAATAAAAAAAAATACATATTACATAGTCTATACAATAAAACACAACATACTTTGGTTGCAATGAAAACAATTTTACTCTTAATTCATTTTAAATGTCCAAACTTCGCAAAGTTCCTTGTAACATAGTCTGTTTTAAGATTTTCAGCTTGAATTAAAGTCTTAAGTTGAACTAAGCTCAGCTTAGCGTTGTATGAAGGTACTTATGTGTTGCAATTTGCATATCCATCGGCAAGTTGTGTGCAAGACAAGGTCAAACCGAAATCAAAACAACTAACGCAGTTAACACTAGGATTTATTTAATATATGTTGCATTATATACATAAATTAAGATATATTTAACTAGGTATTTGTAAAATGTATATCTCTTAGAAACAGCACAGACATATTTTTTTCCTATTGAGTTCATTTAAATACTATTGCTTTTTATAACTATGTGATAGACATAAGTACTACACTACAAAATCAGTTCTTCTAGGAACATAAGATAAAAAAAAACTCCTGAATTTAATAACTTGCGATATAGGGTTAACCTTACAATTTTGTATCTGAAATTACCTAGTATTTTTTATTTTCTATCCTTTATATAGTTAGTTTCATAACTATAAAAACTCACATTTTGATTAATTAGACCGAGTTTTTTATGACCCAACACGTAACTTTGCCTAAGAAGCAAATCACCTACAATTTCAGCTACGTAAACCGAAGATTTTAAAACAAAAGCGTGTTCAACGTTTACTTGGTGGAGCGCAATCTGTGGAGTGAACTTTTGTAAATCGTGTATATGATGCATTGGTACCCATCTATCATCCGTGCTGTATAATACATTAGCCATATGCTGCACTTTCTTAATAGCCGAGATATTTAACTCCTGTATTCTCTCCATACACTCAAAAGCTAACAGCATCGACTTCTCCTGAACCGCTGAGTTAAGATACATCATTACCCGCTTCTCATAATAAGAAGGCAGAGAATTTAAGTACAAATACAACTTTACAGCTACAATTCTAATTGTTGGGAACACTTGAATAATAAATAAAATTAAAAATATAAGTCTTTGGAGATATCTCACGAAATTGTTTACAAGTTTGCCGTTTTTTGTTGATGCGAACTTTTGTAGCGTTGGAAATAATAAGTTTACGGACAATATCCTTTTTTGGAGATAGTCGTTCTTGTGTAGAAGTTCCATGAGTAGCCAGGCTCCAATCGAGTGTCCAATCAGGTGCAGCTTCGCTCTCTTATCAATGTAGTTATTGATAAGGTCCAGCTTATGTTCTATTTGTCCATCAGAGTTGTATAATGACCAAGTGTTTTTGAGATTATTATTTTCGTTTTGGTTGTCGAATACGTCGTGGCCGGCGTGACCTGAAAATTTGAAAGGAACTCGTTATTATGCGGTTGCATCGATAGGTTAGGTGCAGTGGTTGGGGGTCCGTTTACTAATTGCGTAGCAGAGCGATACTGGTCCGTTTACTTGTGCATTTAATTCCTTATGTGATTGTATTGTTGTGCCGAGTTCAGGTGTTTTAATCACACCATGTACTGTAGGTACTAGCTTGCAAAAAACCTTTCTTTTTTAATTAGGAACCCTGTTTATCCTTTCTATTAAATCTATGCGTAACGTTACATTTGCAATTCACCACAGAACTTAATTACAATGTAATTATGTCATGATTAGGATGTTAACTGGTCGCCAATAATATTTGCAACGTTATTTCCATATTGGACAAATATGGTTGACGTCATATTAGCGCGATCCAATTACAGAATTACTAACTCAACGTTTTATGCTTATGATTGCTCAATGCGTGTAAAATAATCTCGGTTTAAGTGCAGTTGCGTTTTTTGCAATTGCTGATTATAAGTTAAAACGTTTGTCTTCAGCTTAGGGTTTGTTTTACAATGTCTGGATGGCCAGATCCTGATTTGTAATAAGAACGTAATTTGTATGAACCGAATATGTGTCATATAGGTTTACTAGGAATTTGCATGAATGTAGCGAAACTGCTTCTTTTAAAACATTAACATTGAATTGTCCATGAGACTATCCGTCAGTGAAGCTTGGTGCTCGTTCCAAATGTAAATTAGTATGGGAAAGAACGAACAAGATACTCGATCGTTACATAAAATAATTTGTTTTTATTCAGTGTTCTGAGTTCTGAGTCTGTTAATTATTAAAAGAAAGCGCGGTTTTATAATAATGATGAGGTACATAATTATCATCAGCCTGTAAGTGCCCACTGCTAAGCAAAGGCCTTCTGACAAGGAGAGAGAAATGAGCACTAATCGCCACACTTGCTCATAGCGGAGTTCTGATTTTAAAGAGCCATTTAATAGGATATTCCCTTTACTTATACAGCCTGAAGGTGTAAGCCGAAACGAATAAATCTATTATATTTCTTTTAACTACTTCGGAGTCAGGTATCGTTCCTATAATAAAATCGTGTTTCCACATACATCTACATATTTATGCAATGGTTTATTGTGACAAAAAGATTAAAAGATTTTAAAAAATTGAGTTGGACTTTTTTCTTGTCCTTAACCATACAAATTGCCATATTGGAACAAGTAAAAGTCAGCTAGGGACACTGGCAAGACAATTCTGACGTTTCATGCTTTGAGTTTATGTAGGTATTGAGTTTAATTTGTAACTAAAAGTAGCTTACCAATAATGCAAACTGGTTTCTGGGTAGTGCGATGCAGTTGTTCAGCAAATTCTATATAGAATTCTGGTATCCCAGGACCCCCTGTTATAACAACTATCACTTCAGAACTACAGTTCAATGGATTACCCAAAGTTATTACGCGAGTTTGAACCTTATTCAAACGTAATGTAGTAAACATTTTATTTTTATTTAATTTAATGTTCGGCCGAGTAAGCAATGGTTGCTACGGAAGCCACTGTCGTACTGACGACGATATTAAGTTCTTATTTGATTGAAACATTTTAACCTAAATACGTGTTTAAAATATTATCGATTATTATAAGATTATTATTTATTTATTTATATATACTTTATTGCACACATACACCAAGTAGCAATACATTGGATACAATGACCGAATGTTGTGATTGTAATCACAACATTGTGATAAAACCGCCCATTGTAATGGGCGGTTTTATCACACAAGGTGATTTCTTCCAGACAACCTTTAGATGGAAATGTATAAAATAAATTTGGCCATGGGTAGTGTAGTGTACGGTTAAAACAAGTACTACAAACTTTAAAGAAGAATATAAATTAACGACAAAGAAATAATTTTTATTCACTTTCAGAATAAACTGTCTAATTTTTTCAAGCGAGGATAATCTTGTAATGATTTATTTCGCTCTAGGTGGACGAGAGGGAGTGTCAGACTCTTACTGACTGTTGACGCTCGAGAGAATGGTCACTCAAGGGAAGTATTTCCATAGGTTTAGTAAGAAAATGCGGTAAAGAATTCTGAGATAAAGGAAGTCGCTGTACAACCACTTACCTCCAATACGGAGCTGCCCTGGCGCGATTCCTCGTACGAGGGGGATGATTCTTGCGGTCCTTCGATTTAGTGAACTGGAGCCGTGCTAGCGAAGATGCACTGCTGCCAGAAAGCGGTCACGTGGCAACTCTAAAGTGTGTAAAAGAGCGGGCACACGCGGAACCGGACGCAGCCGTGGGTCGTCCAGTACTAGTAGTTAGCAGTCGTACAGCGTACAATTAAGCGGGGACAGAGAAAATACGAATGTGAGGGTATCCTCAAAAATCTTATATAGAATATTAAAGAATAAAGTGCCGATTACCCTCGGCGCGAACACTGACTAAAAACCCCCCGTTCCTTCTTCTACTTCTGGCCGGGGTCGGTGCATTATCGCACTTGCACCCACAACTCCAGCTCGAATAGTTAACAGCTGAGTAACGAGTTATTTGCGTTTTACACGCACTCATAGAATAAGTTTTATTTTAAAACATTGTTTTTGATTACTATAGCCTTGTCTTAATTTGACAATGTTTTGTTTACACAGTTAAAAAACTCGTCTTTTTATGATAATTTTGACCTTATTTTGGTTTAGGTATTATTCATGTTTTTTTGACTTGCTTATAAATTGCTTTAACTTTACTTTTTAATTACATATAAGTACTGATAGATTTCTTTAATCTTATTGTTTCTGTACTAATATTATAAAGAGGTATATAGGTGAGGTAAAATATGTAAATTTGTATGTGGGGGTAATCTTTGGAACCGCTGGTCGGATTGCCAAAATTCTTTCACTGATAGATAGCTACAATGTTCCTGGGTGCCATAGGCTAAAACATCATGCTACGATCAATTGGAGCCGAGCAGCGGGTGAAAAGGCGCGAAAGTAGCTAGTCGTTTATAAAGTTGTTCAGTAATATTGTTTTGTGGTGAAAGCGCCCTCAAACGCATTGTTTTTCCTTAGAGTCATATTTATTATGTAAAAAAATGAAAAAATAATTAAATATTGCGGTTTTGTAACTATTAATACAAGAATAAAAGTTTGTATCGTAGGTATTTAACAGAAAAACAGAAAAAAAGTCAACGTAGACGGGACGAGACAAACATGCGACAGTCATTTGCAAATTAATACTTAAATATTGTAAAATCACATTAATATGTGTACAGAACAGGGTTCAGATTTAGGCTGTGACGCAATATATTCTTTAAATATTTTGCCTGAATAAGTATAAATATTAATTATATTAATTATTTAAAGAATCAACATTTCAAAATGGGTTTTATATGGATTTCATGGTTCTATCGAAGTGGTGGCCAATTCAATTTTGGAATTACGAACTTCAAATTTCTACTTCTTAGTGACGTGATTTCATGCGAATGAACATATCAATGAATGAATGAAATGTACTAAATAAGAAGCACAGCTTATACACAGTCTGTACTGTATATTATTAACCCAAAGACGAAATTGCGGCCCTAAACAAAAATGAAATATATTACGAGCGAATATGGTCCGTTTATCATACAGTGAAAATTTGTTTTGTAAATAAAAATTAGACTTTGTGCTGTCAGGAATATGGTTTGTTTTGCATTGTTAGTTTTTGTTAAGGTGAGTGACACCATCGCGTATGGTAATAGAGGGTTGTGTGATTTGCGCTCATGAGATTCAATTTCACGCACCTGTATGATTGACGGGGACATTATGCAGGTGTTCAGCCCTCCACATAATTTACTATTTTATCATTTCCCTGGATGTCGTTTGTTTCGTCAGGAGAATTATACTTAATGTTTAGTATTACGGCGGAGAAAAATTTTAAGTTGTATTTTGTATGGTGAAAGATAAAAAAGGAGGAGTGTGGAGCTTATCAGACTGTGCAAATTGCTTCAGTCAACTGAGGAAGTAGGGGGTCGTTTTGACTTTATCACGTCCGACATTATTTAGGTAAATCGAGGAGTTCTCACTCGCGGGACCTTGTCGAGTTTTCCTTGGAAGGCAGTTTTAAGATACGAATGTCAATGCTCAGCAATTGCTTGTTTACATTACGTGGTGTTGTGTTTTCTTTACAAAACGAAATTTAGTTTACGTTTTGTTTACTATTGGAGTTTCTAATGAAATGTGTTGCTAACACTAAACTTTGTGTAAATTACACATAAGTAAAGACTGGTTGTGGTATTACTTTTATGAATAAAATATTTATATTAGACTTCACTCTTGTCACAATAATCCAGTTAAAATTAACTAATTATTACGTATACCTCTGTGTGTAATATATTTGAACGGAAAATTATTAAGTAACTAGATACTCCCGCGCGGTTTGACCCGCTGCTCGGCTCTAGGTATAGCCTATAGCACTCAGGAACATTGTAGCTATCTACATGTGAAAGAATTTTAGCAATCCGACCAGTGAGTGGTTCCAAAGATTGCCCCCTCCATACAAACTTACAAACATAAAAACTTACAAATTTTACCTCTTTATAATATTAGTATATGTAGATGTACTCTAATAATAATTTTCGTTGTTAATTATTCCAAATTTTCTTTATTGCTACTTTTTCGGTCACCCAGACGATGAAGTTTCTTTCTAATTCTTTTTTATTGTTAAAAATACAGAGACTATAATTATATATTCTTTTTAAATAAATAAAACACGTATTTATCACAAACTCTCTCCAGCATAACTTCATGTGATTTAAGACTCACATTTAAAACAATGTTTGAATTATATTAGCGCCATAATATTTAAGATATAATTACTTGTTTAATCCAAACTTCAGAACTCTGAATAGAGATAAGTCTGTTTTATTAATTACAATTCTTAATTATAACGTAATAAGACTTTAAGGGTCTTGTTGTAATTACATGTGAACTTATTGTGTTATTGCTAGCTTAAAGCCAGAGGATTTGTCTGCGTGGTCGAAGAAAAAAAGTCAGTCAAGACTTGTCACAATTTTTTTTTCAACGTTTTTCCACACTTGTATTATCTCCTGTGTGGTGGGTGTATTTACAAATATACCTACAATTTCACATACACATACGGCCAGACCCGGAACAACAATTCGTTGATCATAGGTACAAAGAGTTGTTTTGTGTGGGACTCGAAACCGAAATACAATGTCAAAGACTTACATGTAGGTACCTAATTATTAAATATATACTGTTTAGTATTTTTTTTAAGCATTAAGTCATCAATTGACTTTGTTCGCCAAGGGTAAGGCGAGAGAGAGTGTCAGACTCTTACTGACTAAAAACTCCCCTCGTTCCTTCTCCCGCTCTGGCCGGTAGCGGTGCCTCATTGCGCTTACCCCGCAACCCCGGCTGAACATGAGCCCTATAGGGCCCCGTCTGTGGAAGTCTATTGGCTCTTTAGGCGCGCGCGGAACGCAACGCGCCGTACGCTCGGGTCTGGTTCTGGTCGGGTGGCGAGCTACCCTTACTCGCCGTCCGCAGACCCGCGGTAATGGCGGCCGGAGATCATCCTACTGATTAAGAACCACACCGTCCTCATCTCCGGTACATTATTGACCTTGCACTGATAAGTGCGTTTAAGAGGCACGATATCTTTAAGATATTCGGTTATGAGATACTTACGTATCATTTTTAAAAAGAGTTTGTATTTGTAAAAAGGTTTTTTAACTACATAATATACCTATATTGGTAAGAACATAAAACCTCAGATAATAATTTTAACCTATCTTCAGTCAGCAGCTTCACCCGTAATTCGAAAGTCAAAGCAGCCTGTTTTCAGACTAAAAATTGTTTCTATGCCAAATTTCGTTCAGATGTCTTCAGTATTTTTTTAAATAAAGACAACAAAATACCACTGACAAATTCTCGATTAAATATAATATTTGGATTTAAAAAAAGAACAACAAATATTTCTATCCTTGTCATTAAGAGGGTCAAGTTGGTAGTCATTGATGCCTCATTTTATTTTGTTCAAAAGGCGGTCATAATTTGGATTTAGAAAAAGAACACAATATTTTCTGTCTTTGTTATTTTGGGCGTGACGTCATTGACGTGTCATTTGTTTTTGTTTTGCATTGTTCCAAAGGCGGCCATAATTTGGATTTAGAAAGAGAACACAATATTGTTATGTTCTTGTCATTTTGAGCGTGACGTCATTGACGTGTCATTTGTTTTGGTTTTGCATCGTTCTAAAGGCGGCCATAATTTGTATTTAGAAAGAGAACACAATATTGTTATGTTCTTGTCATTTTGAGCGTGACGTCATTGACGTGTCATTTGTTTTGGTTTTGCATCGTTCTAAAGGCGGCCATAATTAGGATTTAGAAAGAGAACACGACATTTTCTGTCTTTGTCATTTTGGGCGTGACGTCATTGACGTGTCATATGTTTTTTTTAATTGTTTCAAAGGCGGCCATAATTTGGATTTAGAAAGAGAACACGACATTTTCTGTCTTTGTCATTTTGGGCGTGACATCATTAAAGTTTCATATGTTTTTTTTAATTGTTTCAAAGGCGGCCATAATTTGGATTTAGAAAGAGAACACAACATTTTCTGTCTTTGTCATTTTGGGCGTGACATCATTGAAGTTTCATATGTTTTTTTTAATTGTTCTAAAGGCGGACATAATTTGAATTTAGAAAGAGGACACGATACTAGCCGCATTACTTAAAGACTTAAGAATAGTAACATACTAGTAATTTCAAGATCCGATATTTTTCCGTCCTTGTCATTTTAAATGTGACGTTATTGCCGTTTCATTCAATTAGTTTTGCTTTGTAAGTAATGTGCTTTTATATTTAGATCATTTTGTCTTTTATTATCTAGCTGACCCGACGAACACATAGATACCTACTTAAATATTTCTATATATCATCATAAATGTATAATGCTATATAATGTAACTATGTTACTAGTTTGTTGTTTCGATTTATTATGTATTACCTTTCATAAAGCTGATAAGTCGAAATCAGTGCTGATACAGCAATGTTTTATGTAGAAACTCGTAATTATAAATTCTTTTTCACCTAAAGAAAAACTAAATACACAATATTAAGCAGCCATGCCATTTTTAGGAATGTTAAAGAAATATGTATGTGCTTTAGGCACATATAACCCGAATGAAAAAAATACCAAAGTGAATACTAAACTGGAGACTCCTTGCTCCAGAGACACACATCTGACTTCTTGACTTCAATTAAAAATCGAAACCGAATGTACATAATACCTAGAATACTGAATAAAGAAAAAAAACATTCCACACGAAAAACATTTCCGAAATAATTGTTTTAACGTCGTCCATTCCGCAGCCATTATAAAACGATTACAGACTACAGTATTTTACATTCTGCCAAAAAAACAAAACGCGACACGTTAAATAACTTTGAGTTACCTGTGGTACGTTCATAAACGTCATTTTACGAACAGATGTACAAGTATAAATCGGGTTTTAGGTAAAATTATCGTTATTGCTGTCGTATTATAGTATATAGTCCTTTATCTCTTTCTGCTGGATAAACTTGTGAGGATGTTCAGTAACGAATCGTGAATAGCCAGCAATTGTTGGCAGGACTATCCCGCAACAAAATGTATGAGAAAATAATGTTTGAATGAAGTGCTATTGTTGTGGCAGACTCTCACAAAGAAATTCCTCGACAAAGTGCTGCCAGCGAACGCTTGTTGTACCAAGAATTACTTTTTGTTTTAAATTCATTCATCAGCTCGCCATGGTGTCTGGATGTTAGTTTTATTGGCGTTTAAGCTGAAATGGTTAACGTAGTTCCAAGTTCAGTGACCAAAGGTAATAGAATATATAAATATACTTTTAAAAACATTCGCAGGTATTTTATATTCATCTATAATATCATACTTTTCTATTTGCTTTTGTTGAGGGGAAAATCATTTAGTTGCTTTTTCGCTCAGCGTAAGGTGAGAGGGAGTGTCTGTGAGTGGACTCTTACTGACTAAAAAACCCTATATCATTAAGCTGCTCGATACCTCTTTGAAGTGAATCAGTGTTTTTTATATTGCTATGTGCCTATTCTGCGTCTATTTGATCACTGCTATTGGCCTGGCCTAGCCTATTTAACCAAGCTTCTTTCAACTTTATGTTTGGACTAAGTTTGGCCTATCTATATTCTAAAACAACCCCATGATTGTACATTCAAGCTGTGGCAACAACACTGAACTCCAGGTGTTAAATTTTATTATGATTGTGTGAACTTTGAATTTCCTACACTTATTTTTAACGGTAAAGCATATAAAATCTGCTTGTATCGCCGTCAGTTTCGTTGAAAATGTCAAGCGTCTCATGCGCTAACTTTATTTTATCGCCCTCAAGTTTAGGGCGTTACTTTAATTGTGGCCGACATTCGTCGAGTTAATGCGCATTAATGTGAGTGGGAAAGTTATCTTAATTAAACGAAGCTCTGCCGGGGACGTTTGTTTGTCGCACAGCTTGTAAACACGTTGCTACTCCGCACATTGGCTGCGCACAGACGCGTGTCGCGATACGAGCCTGTAGGGGTACGACCGCGCCCTCACTACCCCATCAGACGTGTCCTCAAATCATAATCTCAGATTCCATTTCTCTGAGCGGATTCCATTTTTAACATTTAACGAAAATCCAGCGGCTCGGCCCAGTTACTCTATAAGAATTTTGCGGAGGGTCCCAGCTGAATATCCGCATTTTTTCTAAACAATGGGGGTTGTCCTCGTACTGCGTTGGATTATGTGAAAATTTCACGAGGAATTTCCGTGAGATTCCCTTGAATGGTTCAATGTGAGTGAAATTCTCCCGAGTTCAATACATTCGAATATCCTTTTGAGATTGGAGTGACACAGAGCGTATTGTTACAGACGAGAGGATCCTATCTCGCACCGTTTTGTTGCGACGACTCACATACTTATTGTCTTCATCTGCGCTGGCTGCATTAAGTGATAAGCTTTTGTGTTAAATAAGTGTGCACACGTGAGGCGTGACCTTTTATGTAACTATTTGGTATGCATGGAAATAAACAGCTTCGTACATGAAAATTTAAGGTTAAAATTCGATTGAAAATTTTGATGACAAAATCTCTTATGTAAATTGAACTTGATGAAAATTTAAAACAAGTTTCATGTGTTGCCGCATATTGGCAATATGAGCAGTCCGTTTTAAGACCAATATAATACTGGCACTTAATTAATTCTCGCTCGCTCCAACACTCCTACTCTCGAATACTATGTAGTACAAATTAATTTAATAGTCAAATATGTTTGAATTATCGTATAACTAAGATAGTTTTGTACTGAATATAGCCAGTAGCTCGTAGAAACAAGAAGTTCTAAATGGAAAGGTTTATGTGGTAATAGTTATATTCGTAACATTGTTCGTAAGTTTGAAATGTGATATTATTTTCGGAGATAAATTTGTTTCTGGTTAATACGTAGTTTTGTGGCTTCTCTTGATTGAAAACAAGAACTTTGTTTATCGACCAAAATTTGTTAACTTGTTATTGTGAAACATATAGCTATAAAGTAAACTTAATTGCTAATCCATGCCACTAGATTGTAAAACGTATCCGATAAGATCGTCCAACCTAAATGCATATAGATCCCATTATGGAACACAGAGCGAGGCTGTAAAGCATAAACATTGTAGTCAGAGGGCGCGAGCCGCACCGGTGAAAATTGTTTAATGGCTCACTAGCGATTGTCGTAAAACTATATTTCGTCGGCGAGGAGGGTTGGACGGAGGACACAGGCCCTCGTTAAAACTCTGACCGTTCACTAAATCTTACGGGTTTACGATTCTACAAAAATTGGGCCGGCTCTAGTGGCGGCGCTCGGGTTCCCTCTCTTGTAACTGTTCATCCCTATGTTACACAGTCCCCATTATAGTTACCTTAATAGGGCTGGGAATCGATCTTTTATGAACTTGGAAATAATTGAAGTTGTTATAGTACGGTATATATTTGCATCGTGAAACATGAGCAAACTAAGGCAGCTAGTCACAATGAGGCCGACCTTCAACTAATGAATAATTAGGAACATCAATGGAATACAGTATGCCGATGTTGTGTCAATACGTTTTGTAGCGGCACTATCACGTCGCTACATTACTTAGATACGATAGAGATAAGACATACATGTTAATTGTTGCACGTTTGTTAGGATAGCTAAATCTGAAAATCTCACGCATCTTCTTAGTATATAAGCACCAGCAATTAAAGTAATAAACAGACCTTAACCATCTACAGTCTCATTATTTACCTTGCCACGAAGTCTGGCAAATTGGTGACCCGACGAAGAACAATCAACATGACTCATTCACCCTGCAAATCAAGCAGCAGCCAACAAGAAGCCTTGGAGATATCAGCCGGAACCGCCATTTTATCCCGTATTCCGGAATTTTGGAGGGACCAACCCAGATTATGGTTTAAGCAACTAGAAGCCATAGTAGCACCACAGAAGCAAGGAGACGATTACAAGTACTATACGGTCATTGCAAAACTGCCAAAAGAAGAAATAATACAGGTTAGTGACCTCATTACTTGCCCACCGCCAATAGAAAAGTACAAGGCTATCAAAGAACGCCTAATCAGTTGCTATGAGGAATCAGACCAACGTCAGCTCCAAAAATTATTGTCTGAAATGGATCTCGGCGACCAGAAACCATCACATCTTCTGCGCAAGATGCGGACCCTGAGTAACGGAAATATCAGCGACGAAACCATCAAACTTCTATGGTTGAGGCTTCTGCCACCATCAGTGACTTCGGTTCTAGCAGTCACAGAAGACATAGATGTGAACAAGATGAGCCAGATCGCGGACAAGATATTAATAAATTCAACACGTACAGAGGTGTCAGCTGTAAACGGAAACAAATCTGGCGACGATACAATGTCATGCATACTAGCACAGTTAGCAGAAATGCAATTGGAACTAAATGCAATTCAGCAAGGTCAAAAAAACTATCGACGCAGCACTCAAAGTTATTCCAATCGTCGGCATTTCCTACCACAGTCAAGTTCAAGAGAAAGAAGGCACTTTTGTTTTTACCATGGAAGATTTAAAAAATATGCACAAAAGTGTGTTCAACCTTGTGATTGGAAACAGGATCTCAACTCAAGGAAACAGGGAAACTAATTGAAGCACGGACAACGGCGGAACTCTGTGCTATTCACCCGTCCAACCGCCTCACTATTACCGACCGAAAAAGTGGTATGAGATTTTTGATTGACACGGGAGCAAATATTTCAGTTATTAGCAAGCCACAGAGACATTCACTAATACAAGATGAACAATGTATACTTTATGCCGCCAATGGTACAAAAATTAAGACATATGGTGAAAAAACACTCTCTTTAAACTTCGGGCTACGAAGAAACTTTGTATGGAACTTTGTCATCGCCGATGTAACACAACCGATTATTGGAGCAGATTTTTTAGAGCATTATAAGCTATTAGTCGATATAGCTGGTCGAAAACTCATAGATAGGGTAACTGAGCTGACAACGCCCGCAACCCTGATCAAATCGACGCAGCAAACAATCCGCACTATTAACATTGAGACGAATCCACGCATTACTCAACTATTAAATGAATACGAGGATATTACGAAACCAGCCTCCCTCCACACTACTCCAAAACACAAGATTAAGCATCATATTATCACTAAAGGACCATTTCTAGTGACAAAGAGGATAGATAAGACGTTTATCATTAAAATTGGGGACAATGAAAAAGCAATATCTATAGACCGATTAAAACCTGCATTTGTCTTCAATAGTGGAACGAACGTGCCAAATTCAGAAAATAATCACAACGGGCGGAACACGTACATCACGAAGTCAGGACGGGCGGTTAAGCCGACAGTACGATTCGTCACTTGCTGACACAAGTAATCAGTCCATTTAAATACTCACCGTATTTTGAAAATACCATCATATACCGTCAGTATCTACGAGAGAACAATGGGCAACCAAAGCTCCAAAGATCAAATCGTATATAACTCCGACAGTTGCCTTAATCAAAATGAAGCCGACCATCTCAAAAGTCTTGTCCTGGAAGAGCTACGGTGGACGAGAAACATTGCAATTGGACAAATCCTCATCACAATTGGCATCCTTCTTCTCTACGGAATACTGAAGACCTTAGACAGAAGAGTGAAAACAATAGCAAGAAACAATCAGCACAAATGCAGTGGATAGTTCATCGACTGCCGCCGCCGTCACAACAAAGGCAGCAGTTTTTATTTCCTTCGAATTAGCAACAATGACATTACATTACGCATAGGATGTAATTTATCAGCAAGGTTAAGTTATTATATAATTAGGTACATACTAATTTTTTTCAATTTATATGTTAATTATTTTTAAAAGGGGGGAGTATATGTAGCGGCACTATCACGTCGCTACATTACTTAGATACGATAGAGATAAGACATACATGTTAATTGTTGCACGTTTGTTAGGATAGCTAAATCTGAAAATCTCACGCATCTTCTTAGTATATAAGCACCAGCAATTAAAGTAATAAACAGACCTTAACCATCTACAGTCTCATTATTTACCTTGCCACGAAGTCTGGCAAACGTTTGAATGTTATAGAGCGTTGTTATATTCCTGTAATCCTGTTCTATAGAAACATTAATAATGCTTCAATACTGAATACATTACGGCGGGACAAAACGTCGTTTACCGTGGGAAAGCTGTTCGGATGAAATGAAACGCCAACTAATGAATGTTGAACTGAATGTCGTATATATTAACATGTGGAGCGTATTTAGTATTCAGCCGAGGCGTGCACCTGTCGGCAATCAGCCTCCACTCGCATTATTTTGCCATTGCTTTAGACAATACCGCATGATTTAAGGTAAATACGTGGAGCTCTCTGATTACGTCTTTTGCGTCATAAACTCTGGATCCGTGATTGAGCGAGTGATGACGTCACAAAGTAGCACCTCCTGACGTGAAGTGAAACTAGCAGGGAATGTACACTGCTCGTAATAACACGATTACACGAAGCAATAGTAAGGGAACAGCGAGTGCGCTTACAGCGTGGCTTACGTCACGGGCCACGGGAGATAAGCGAGCGTAGCGAATGTCGAGATACGTCGCTCACCCGTCTTGCTTCCCAACTACAGATAAATGGGGTTATAGAAAACATACGAAGCTGTAACCGTTTGTTACACAAATGATTTATTGAGTTTGAAAATATATCAATTTACATTGTAGGTTGCGGGTGCAGGCGAAATAAAATTATTACGCTTCGGCCCGGAGTAAGTTTTTAGTCAGTGAGTAATTTAAGTAAAAACCTGAAGGCCGGGACAGGTCATTTGATTAATCCCCGCACCCCCTAAAAAAGCTAGTCCATGATAATAATAAATATCATAAAATCATACCCAATGATTTATTCAGAATCTTTCTCAACGACCATGTTCGATATTAATTGGTATATAATTAGTGGGTCATTGTCTTCACTTAATATGCTTTGCGCAGCATAAGTTGCCTCTAGGACAAAGGCCAGCATAATATTGTTGCGGCCAAAGTCCACGCTAGTTCACGTTCGCATAATCGCTTCTCTAATCTTTGCTAAGTAATTATAAACTCTAAGGGCGGACATTTTGCCCACACTTTGTCCAAATTTCCAAAGCACTACGCTACAGCATCATGTGAATTTATTTTGAAATTAATTTGGTCAGTAATGATACACACATATTGCGTGTTTTGTTTTTATGAATTTTATTCGCTGAAGGGATTAGTTTCTTAACACTTTGAATATGAAACTATTTTTCGGCAACACAGTACCAGATTGCGTGCTATTACCGAGATGTTAAAAATAAAACTGAATGCAAATTTCGTATCTATGTAGTCGTAGAGGTGACCTTTTCGAAAACAAGGTACCTAAATAATGATTCGCTTGAATTAATAATTTAATAGGTCCCCAGTTCTCAATCCTTCTTGTGAGTACTTGAAGATGATTATGAAAAGCTTTGTAGGTACAATTAGTGGGTAAAGCCGAGGCTGGAACATAAAGCTGTCATCTTCCTTTGTCAGGTAAGTTATTAGGTACCTAACAAAATAATGGCTTGTTGGGATTAATGTTTAATCTATGTTTATGACGAACATAAGCGACATAGTTGGAGGACGCCCGCGGCAAGTTACGATCATTGGAACAAAGACTTATTTAATTTTGTTACACTGTTTCTGGTTTTTGTTTCTTAGATACAAAATTAAAAAGAAAAGGTGGTTTCATACATGTATATGTTAAAAACATACTCAGCTGTGATTAATAGTGTCAGCATATTACTGGACTTGTTTCAATTCAAATTGCATCCATAGCTACAATATTTCTGGATTTCTATAATGTATGATGGCGTCTACCTCATAAGGTATCGGTAAAAGATTTTTTTTTATTTTCACTAATAAAAGCAGTGTCTCCAGAACTTTGAAAGCACATAAAATCGTAATAAATAGAATCTCAACGAGATTTTATTGTAACAAATATTTGAAGTTTGCAAAATACAGTTGAAACGAAATTGAATTAAAAAAGAGAATCCTTTCTTTTCATGGGAACTGTCGTTAGTTCGTGCCATCTCTTCCAAGTTGTGAAGTTTTACAGTGGATCGTGAATTCAGACTTCCGAGTTGGATAATGCGTTCACCATATTTCAGAGGTGTTTTATAACAAGTTTTCGCATTGTACAGATCCATAAACCTCCAGTTTATCCACCCATTAATAGGGATTGTTGACGTCACTATGTGTGGATGTATAATGGTTAATCAAACACCCGCGGTACATATTTTATCTCGAATCTTCGATGTGTTGTGGATCCCGCAGTGAGTCAGCGTGAATGTTAATGCATTTCGGTTCGTATATCACATTTCGTCAAATGTAATCGAGTCCCGATGACGGGACCATCCATCACAAGGGTGTTTTCTCATCGTTTCTCTTAAATGGAATATCTTTCAATGCAAATTTACATTCGAGTTTCATTGGTTATATTAGAGACAAATCGGTTCGTGTAATCGATTACAGTTGGCGACATCGGATGGTAACTTTATGTTATCCCGGTAAGTCGGCAGTCGACCGGTTCTCTAGAATTATTCATGTCAAAAACATTCGGTTTAAATGGAAACTGATTTATCGAGAGGCTGTGACGGCAGGTTGTGCGTTGGAGTGGCTCTTAGTTCTTTTGCGGAGCCATTTCTTTTTCAGTGTTATAAAGGAACGCTTCAAGTTATACGGTCGTGCATGTCGGCAATAATCCGGCTCCGTTTGATGAGCCCTGTTTACGAGCGACGAGAGCGTATCGCTTAAGCGACAAATAAATCGCTGACGATGCTAAATTTATAGGAGTTAATATATTTTTATGGGCGACGGAACGCGGGCGTTGTATTAAATGTTTGAATTTGATTATGAATTTTTATGTTTTTATTGATTTTAAGTTTTGTGTTGTGTTTCCGATTTGTTAAACTTTTGTAGGTAGTACTTATATTTTTTAGTATAAAGTCCAGAATTGTGCACACAAACTTCCTACCTACATAAGTAGAGTAAACTTTCAATTGTAACCGGATTAACATTATAATTGCTTTGCAACACTAATTAAAAACTAGCCCATGACGTAATGACGTAATCAAACAATTAATCTATCCATCTTAGATAGCTAGCAACAATCACGGTCCCTTAATTAGGTTACATCTAAACATGACAGCGACGCTTCAACTAAGTCCTAGGTAATGGGGTAAGTACATCTAAGATAAACTGATTTACTACTAGACTTAGGTCCATTATATAAGCTGTAGTTATCTATTCAAGGTCTGGCTAAGAGGTTGCGTAAATAAAGTTTATATTAAAATTAATAAAAAAAATATAGTAAATACTTTTTGTTTTGTTTTGCGTTATCTGTGAATGATACAAGTTTTACCAGATTTGAACTAGTTCGAATGTCAAAAACGGCTAGAATTGTTTTATTGTTCCTTTTTAGAAATTTTTCATATACACAGACTAAATTATCTTAGACACTCGATTATTTTTTTAGTACCTATGTCTTATTTGAGGGCTCCGGAATAGGTCTATAAAAGAGGTTTCGGGGCCCCATATAAATGACGATGGGCCCCATATATTGGTCACTGCGATTTTAATGAGGAAAGATTCTCAAATTCCCAAGTTTTTGTTCCCAAAAAGCTAGACAAATTTTGAAGGGGTACCTCCCACAATATTGTTTTTAACATAACAATGATTTGAATAAAACAATAATAAAAAGGTAGTGAGGTTATCGGAGGCCCGAATTTTCCCCTTCCCCAATTCCACCTCAATCCCAAAATCATCACGCACTCGCAACTTCTCCGTTGTTGCAGGTGTCCATGGGAGGCACTAATGGGAGATTGCTTACCATCAAGTAATCCGTCTGCTCGTTTGCCGTCCTATCACACAAAAAAAGGTTTTATTAAGTAGAGAATAAATCTTTTACAATAGTATAGCTATCAGTGCGACGTAGTCGTTGTATCGCTAGCGTACCAAAATGGGTCACAACTCACGGCGCGAACACTCAACGCTCTAATATGATACAGGGTGACTGTTCACGGTGGAAGCGACACCGTAACTTACATCCAGTTGAAGCTTCCATTAAGGGTTATAGAGAGGCATTTCATCACTACGTTTTGTAGAAAAAATATTGTTTGTCTCTTTGTAGTACCTAATTTTTTAATTTCGAATAACACTTTTCTTAAGAAAAAAGCAGGGATTTAGAGCATTAAACTGAGACTGCTCAATCAACTTGGTTCCCGAAACTACTGGTTTGACGTCAACAATTTTTTCTGTGTTTGGTAGTCCATTTATCGGGGAAGGCTATAAAAAATCACGCTACGATCTGAAGGAGCAGAGCAGCGAGTGTAACCGCGCGGGAGTAGCTAGTTCACATAAAATGCCACAATGGTATCTGCTTGCCAGGTTTCTAAACCACATCCTTTTCGTTAACAATACTTCTTTCTAAATCTATTTTGGCTTAAATCAGTCCAATAATTTATAATTCATTTCTATTTTGTGTCATCAATATAAAATTCCAAAGAAAAAAGTTGGACATAACTATACCACAAAAACAGAAAAGAATAACAATAAAAAAGCAGCTTGAGCATAAGTTACGGCATAACGCCCGCCCTTTATTTATGTGGCGGAGACAAGGACATGTGGTGGAAGACGATCTCGCCGGGGGAGCTCATTATAAAGCGCTAAGCCGGATCATTGCAGTCCCCACTTAACACAAACGAGGGATAATAACTGCACTGTTGTCAGCGAGACCAGACTCGCCCCTCCATCGACGCCAGGTACTATTAGTTAGACATACAATTTTTACATTAGGTATAGGGCTTTTCAGATTGTCTAGAGTATAGAGCCTAGATTAACAGAATGGATGTTTTAACTTATTGGCTATTTGCGCGACGGTGGCGACGCGTTGTGTTTACAACATTTGCGGAAGCTGTCAAATAATAACAATGTAAACATTACAATTTTCTTTGTAAATAATAATAAAACCAAAGATTAAAATATTATTGTTGACATTATTTAATTCCAATTTATTCAATAGTTTTACTGTAAAATGAATATACTCGTAATAATAAAACCCGATAGCTGATCATCCGCATTTGTTTCCAATTTCTGCCGTGTTGTGCGCTTCGGTCGTTATCTGTCCGCCACTACTCGCTTTGCACATAGCCAATAGGAATATGAGGATGATGGTAAAAAAAAAATACTTTCACTCACTCACTGATCTGGCTTTCTCATAAAGTAAGTGCGTTTTCAAACATACACTATCCACCCAGACTAGAAACAATAATAATTAGTGGAGCACTCAAAGTACAGTTCCCTGCTGGAATCTAACAGCAGCGACACGTTGCACGTCAGCTAGTTGCCTAGCCAGTGCGACAACCATGCAGTCATTATTGATTTATAATATGTAAAGGTTTTTTATGTGATTTAAGTAAGCGGGTGTGGCATGTTATACAAATAACTCATAGCCAATGAAGAATGCTTTTTCTGTAAGTTTGTCCAAGTATATCACTAAAAACACTTATCTTCGCCGCTTATTAAGGCTACCAACGCACTCGTAACTGTTTTGGTGTTGCGGGCGTCCATAGGCGGCACCAATCACCATCAGGTAATACGTCTACTCGTTGGCCGACTTATCTCATAAAAATATACAGGGTGTAAAAAGACACTTAACGAAGCCGAAAGCCACGTATTCTACCCATTATTTGGATCATTTTTTTCTTTAAAACCATAGCTGGGACCCCACGTGATCTCGAGATATTGAAGGTCATAGATGCATTTTTAAATTTATTTTTTTTGCGCAATCGAATTCTAAGTATTATTACAAAACTTTTTTCCAAACAAACATTACCTGATTTTTCGATTTTTCTAAATAAATTACGCATTTGAAGTTACGAACAGTAATGTACGTAATAAATAAATGCAGACCCGCACAAAAAACGTCGTGCATCTCAGTAGGATTTTTATTTTACAGAATTGTTTTGTTTTTGCGAAGTAAAACGTCGACCTACGTACTTATCACAGCGTTTTAATGCTAAGCTGTGAACCTACGCACACAACGACACGAAGCCCGTTTGCTTTACATTGCGCGCAAGAAAATTTTTTTTTTGATAGGTACCTAAAAATAAAAGTCGTTTCCCAGTGATAATTTTAGCGTAAAGCTACTTAGTTAGAACTGCAGTATGCGTAGTTAACGGCTTCGTTAAGTGTCTTTTTACACCCTGTATAGACCTAATGTCTATGAAAGTATGTAAGTATTTTAACGAAAGAAAAATAAACGTTGAAACATACATACAAATGAACGCAAAAGACGGGCTTAATCCCGAAACAATTATGCCAAATTCTTGGCTATGTCAACCCATGTGCCGACTGGCAGGGGTGCGGGTGACAAAACGGCAGTGACGCGCTGACACATGCAAAATTACATTACGGAGCTGCAAACTGTCAACCCTAAGTTAAAATTGTTCTATGTTCCACATTAAAAGGAATAACTTGATTACTGCGGGTAAAAGGCGAGGGGGGGGGGGGGAGCCAATGGGATATTAAAAACAACTTTCTAACAAACGGTTGAAGGAGCAGTCGTCTAATATTGTAATGGAGTCACGTGCTAAAATATTCGTTATCAAAGTGAAATGGAAATTTTTATTCCTCACTACCTTTCATATTATCTTGCGTTCTTTTTGACTACTCTTTATGTAGATTGTATAACATTTGTTAAAGGAATTGTAACTATCGTGAGACATGCTTTATTTGTTGAAAATAACCAGGCTTCCGGCGACTGGCTGACCGGTGACTAGGCCGCGGTCTTAGATTTTGTGGTCCCAGTCGCCGGAAGCCTCAAAATAAAGATTTACTCAGACTCATGTTAATAAACTCAATAAAGCTCGACTGGTTTCAAGTCACAACGGGACTCTTATTCATGAGCAGCGTACGTCGCGCAACCAACTTATAAAGTAATAACAAAGAAATATTAGTAGTAATTTTGAAATAAGGTTCAATATCAGATAACAGTTGATTATTAACCACAGATAATGGCATCTTACCCAAGGTTCTTAATAAAATGGACGTTAACGATACTAACTTTAAACACAGGTTGAGCTTATTTATGTGATGACGCTGCACCTTTTAAGCTAAGCTCCAGTTTATATAATTTTATTTATCCCTCAAAAAGTATAGTGACTGTTTAAAAAACACGTTATTCATCACAATCCAAAGGTAACATGTTCCGTGTTTCCATTCATGTAGTGTTGCCATTTTTATTTAAAAACCTTTTAGTGTTGCCTCAAGCTATAATCGGTGTTCGGTAAAAAAGAGCTGTTACGTACATTTATGTTCACATAACTCCGCGAAATGGAAAACTTCATTTTTTAACCCGATTTTATGTACATACATACGTATATAGGTAGTTCGTCCGATTGATGCATATTGTTAGTTTCGCTTTCAGAGCTTAACACCAATATGTTACTCCGATGTTTTTTTTTTAATTTCTCGGTTAGCAATAAATCAGCCTGTTAACTGACCTACTATTGTACTCACTTTTCAGGCACGAAAAAGGCATGAGCATCGCCAATCCGCCTTGAGCAAGCGTGGTGTTTATTACCATCATTATCATCATCAGCCTATAAGTACCCACTGCTGAGGAAAGGCCTCTTCTCATACAGAGAAGGTTAGAGCATTAATCAACACGCTTGCTCAATGCGGGTTGGCGATTTCAAACTTTTAATTAGAAATTTTAAGTTCCTCACGATGTTTACCTTACACCGTATGTCAGTGGTGCCTAAATAATCATAGAAAGTACATATAACTCGGAAAAAGTGACATTGGTTGCCAGGTTTCGAACCCACACCCTTATGCATGAGAAACCGGCTCCTTAACCTCGGGGCCAGCACGACATTACATGGCGGATTGGCGATTTCAAACTAAGAAATACGAATGATATGACGGTTTATTATCACGTTTTCATTCCATTTGCTCGTGGTGTCTTAAAATATAGCAAGTACCAACTTTTAAATAAAAAACATAATGAAATTAACTTAATAGTTGACTATCAAAGATGGTTGGCAGTCAACAACTGTGCGATTCTCGCGTAATTTTCTGCCTCGCACAGCAAAGCTTTGGAATGATCTTCCGGCGGCGGTATTCCCGAACCGATACGACCTTCAAACCTTCAAGAAACGAGGGTACTCCTTCTTAAAAGGCCAGGAACGCACATGTAACTCCTCTGGTGTTGCAGGTGTCTATGGGCGGCGCCGATCGCTTACCATCAGGTGATCCGTCTGCTCATTTGCGTCCTATTCCATAAAAAAAATTAAGCTCAAGCATTGGTCCAAACCGACATTTTACTCCTTAAATATAAAAAAAGGTTCCGAGTCAAACACAATAATGCACAGCACCCCTTTCGGAGTAGTATCTACACAATGTTTAACAAAACCACAATGTTCCTTAAATTGTGGTTTTTAGTTAGCAAGAGTCTGACACTTCCACTTGCCCCTTAGGTTGGTTTCCATCCTTAAAAAATATCACTGGGTTTCATTGACGTGAAACACCCATAATATTTACAAAACCATAGTACCAACATCAGAACGTGACTGGTCGCCATAATTCACAGCGTACAACGCAAGCCTATGATTTTCTACAGCCAAATTAATTTAGCAAATTAAAAAAAGCTTTTATATTATAGAATTAAAATAGTTACAAGGCTTTATTTAGTTTTTATTGCTTTAGGTAATCGTTTCTTTAGGGAAGTCGTATGTAAGCTGAAGGATTAGGATTAATCGACGGATTAAACCTTTTTAATAGTATTTGTGATGTCTTTTGTGGTTCTTAGTTTCAAGTTACTAAGACTTGCCTTAATTTTTTATGAAATAGGAAGGCACCTTATCAGCCAAATGTGAGTGGGAGAACTAAGCTTTGGTGACAATGACAAGAGTCAACCCGTATGATACTAAGCGTCACAGAAAACCACCGTGAAACAACTACTAGCGTTGCGTTTTGTCTTGTGAGTAGGGTAGCCCGAAGCCCTGAAGGATTTCCAAAACATGGCAGTGTCCATGGGCGATCATACGTTTGCTCGTTTGTCGCCCTATCACAAACAAAAGACGCAATTCCTAATCTTAAGAACCTTATAGACACCATCAGCAAAATCAGACAAGTTGCAAGTGGGTTGCCTTTTAGCAAGGGCTTTGAGGATGGGGAATGTAGGGATTGGTCATCACCAATCTATTCAATTTCTGGGTAGGGTTTTTTAAAACGTTACATTTGACGAAAATGTTTAGTCATTCGAAATTGAGAGTAAAAAAATTTGTCATAAGTACTAAACATTTAGTAAGCGTTAATTTCTTTAATTATTGGATTTAGTTTCGTCCCAATACATTTACAAAACTGTGATATTAAGCATTTAACAATTTCAATAATTGTTATTTATCCACATAATTATCTAACACATACTTTAAATCGGGATGCAAATTCAGACTATTTTTGCTTCATGCTTCAAGCTAAAGTTGAGCAACTTTGCGTTCCTTCGAAGTAACTCCACTGGCCACTTCGCTTTCGCACAGTATTAAGTTAGAAGCAGTCTGGTATAAGCAAAAGCTTCTATATTAAGATATTACTAAGATATGAACTCATAGAAAGTTCTAGAAGACGGGACACTGGACCAGATGTCGGGGGGCGACGACCTTAACTAGCAAACTTCTTATTTTTATTTGATTGCCCACTTTGAGTTCATTTGTATGGCGTGATATTATTACGTGTGACACGATGTCGCTAGTTGTACTAGTTGTAGTTGTTGGGCAAGGATTAATTTTAGGAAAGATGGTATAGTGTAAATCAGTTCTTAATATGATAAATAAGTTCGCTTTTGAGATTAAAAAACTATGTGTGTGTTTAAATCAAAGACACCATTCTTCTCAAACATAATACATATTATGTGATACGGTGGCATAGCATATATCTATACTAATAGTATAAAGAGGTAAAATTTGTAAGTTTGTATGTAGGGGATAATCTTTGGAACCGTTGGTCGGATTGCCAAAATTCTTACACTGATAGATAGCTACAATGTTCCTGAGTGCTATAGGCTATAAACATCACGCTACGATCGAATGGGGATGACGGCGGGTGAAACCGCGCGAGATTAGCTAGTGTATTATATATTAGTATTGGGTGGCGCCGATTGCTTACCATCAGGAAATCTAGCTATATATATGTATACTATAGATAGACACGCGAAGCACCAAAGGAGCTACTAGTGGTTGTCGGCCTTTTGGGACTTAGGGTTTTTGGGATGGATTGACGCCGTGGTATCACTGCCCATTCCTGCCGAAGCATGGCACTCACACACTTAGATAAATAGTTACATATCCTTATAATATATGTTCTAACATATAACATATAGGTAACAATGTTCTCCTATCGTCAGCCCAGGATTGAAATCATCTCGACCCTTCCCTATTTAGATCAAGAGGCGCCTTAAGTCGACGTACGAAGCTCTAATATTATTTGTATACGTCGCTGAAATTTTGCATAGTTTGGAGTTTTCGTACAAGAGTAAAGTAGGTAGCGGTTATTTACACTACGTGTCTGTGTTTGCGGGCCAAAATGATCGTAGAAACAACCTAAATTTGAGTTTAGCTATTTAATTTTTTTATGAGAAAGAGCCGCAAACGAGCAAACTTATTGAAGGTACGACGGCTTACAGTAAGCCGTCGTACAAAGTGGCCAGTAACTGGCCACTTGATGGATGGCAATCATGGTAGTATTATTTATTATTATTTATTATTGCTTAGAAGGTACATTTTACATTATAAAAAATATAAAATGTCCAACAAAACTGGAATACTAAAAACTCCAAGTAAGGAATCATCATCCCGCCCATAGCTTGTCTATAGGGAATATCATAGGAGTTACGAGTACTTTACAAGCCTTTTGGGGGCTAGGGGTCAAGAGTTGTGGATTTGGGGAGCGGGGAGGGTAGGAGGGGGATCATTAGGCGTACAGTAACTTATATCATGGTGCAACTTAACTCTGTGGTTGTTGTGGGTGTGGTTTCTGGCCAGTTTTCTGTGAAACTGTGTATGATACACAAATTCGTTCGAACTGTATCGAATCGCACCGAAGCATGACACTTCCTTATATTTTAAGTAACAGTTAATTATTATACATAGAAAGTAGATGCGACCATCACAACATTACAACATTACAAATCAAAGATGTCAATTTTTATTTACAAGACATTACATTTGACAATAATTAAAACATTTTTGTTGACCCTTATAACTAATGCAATAGAATCGAACTGACATAGGAAGACAGCTGGCTCATACAATAATTCAATTACGCAAACATTTGCAACGTGTCAATAAATACAAAGTAAGCACAAAGGACCGTTCGCATGGCCGATGTACGTAGGTGGCGTGCGCTGTACGTATCGCTGGCATTAATGCGCGACGCAAACAGTTGTTCCACAATAGTCATGTTACATTGTTATTACATACATTCATTTACTCGCACAGAATGCAAAGCGACAGTCAAATAATACGATTGATTACTACCTATTTGTTTGTGTGAAACATCCGCAATACGGATTGCGCTGACATATTCAATCATCGATTTCACGAACAATTTACCAAAACTTCGGTAATGGAATATTATTTGAATGTGAGCACCTGTATATTGCTTGTTTTGCGGGCCATTGTAGGCTGGGTGCACGACAGCTTAACATTTGGACAGGGGTAATTAATTGAAGTCGCGCTGTTCTCTCAATAACAAGAACACTGCACTGTGTACCGCGCATGTACCTAGGTATATGTGCATGCAAATTATGTAATACCTACTCAGGTACGGCTTATGTAATTTAGTTGACAATGACGTTATAGTGTTCGACAGATAGTTATTAATAGAAATTAGTGGCGTGTCCTCCCAAAGAGGTTGTTCCCCAGTAATGATATGTGTGCTCGCTACATGACAGTTATGGAGTAATTACTCGTGTTGTGCTTTAATGTGAAACTGTGATACGACACAGAGTACACTTTTTTAAATGTAGGTACTACCTACCAATGTTTAACCGAAAGTTTTTTATATTAAATTGTATGGATTGATTTTTAATACCGATTTACTTAAAAACAACTAAACGGATCTGAATGAAATTTTGTATAGAGATAGAATATAATCAAAAATAACAGAAAAACTTCTTCAAAATCAGGTACTTCGGGCGAAGCTGCTGGCAGAAGCTTATAAATTAGTGCCGTTTAAAAGACATCTTTTTGTTGAAAATGGTAAAGAAATAGTAAATGAGATGGCAATTAATAATTTAGGTACAGATAGTCTACAAAAGAGAATACATTACAGAAAAAAATTCTATTTTTACGACACGCCTACACTTATTTTTTTAATAATAGCCTCAATATTCACCTATGCATTTTTTTGCTAATACAATAGCCTTTATACAACGATCGATGTATAAAAAAATCCAGCGGCTTTCTTCCAAAAAATATTCTTTATTTACTGCGAATATTATGGTAAAACTTTACTCCAGCGTTGGCGATAACTATAATCTTAAAGTTGGGAGCATTTTCATCAACTTGGTCCCATTAACAGACTGGCCGGGCATACTAAGATCACACGAGAACCCGAAATACGGCACTCAAGGGTACATTGCTACTGATAATAGCAAACTCACGATACTTTACGATACAAATATTAGAGAACATATCAAGTTATATATATTATCATGTCTTATTTACCCTTGGGATGGGCTGAGTTGGTTGAGAATTAATTCTCTTTAGTTTAAGTAACACATCGATTGGTTTTTGTTTAAGTATTTAAAATATATTATAAGATATTTTCTGTTCTTGATTCTAAAATTCGTATGTTATATAATCATTTCTTTTTAATGTTATAATTTTCGTGAGATTTTTTTTTCTTCTGTGGTAGTTTGGCAAACGAGAAAACAGATTACCTAATGGTAAGCTATCGGCGCATGGACACAAGCAATACCGGAGGAGTTACGAGTGCGTTGCCGGAATTGCGGGGATTAGAGTTTTGAACATTTAGGGATTGGGGAAGGTTGGGGTAGGAGTAGGATTGGGCCTCCTGTGATCTCACCCCCACGACGAAACACAACGATGTGGTTGTTTCACGCCAGTTTTCTGTAAGGCCGTTGTATTACTTTGGTAAATAAAATTAAGGACGCGCCGAAAATTGCACAGCTGACTATTTAAACTAGCAAAGCTTCTAATAAATATAAGCCCCTAGCGCAGGTTGAAACTACTCGAGTTCCTCGTCAAACAGTTACGTACGTAAGCCGTTAAGCATAATTATTAGTGTGTTTAAAATTCAGCCAAAAAACTTAGGTTTGGTCTCGGTGTAAATTACTAAGATAATTTAATCAAATACTATAGACAACTCTACGATATGCCAATAAAAAAACTTTGTTTTTTATTGAACAAAACGATTTACACACGTGAATTAGTTGACTTGGCTGCGCTCAAGAATAAGAGCCCTGCTGTGATTTGAAACTATTCGAGTTTTTCTCAGTTAGTTCATTTGAGTAAATCGATATTTTTAATAAATTTTGTGTCTCTAAAATAGTCACAATTCAAAAAAAGTTCTGTAGGCCTACCATGACGTAATAAAGAGGGATGGAGCTATAAAAAGTGTATAGCTCCATCCCTCTTTCTGTCCCGGAAGATTCACGCTTTATCACGTCATGGTGACCCTCTGTGCATATGTTAGAAATATAGCTTGAAGAACTAGGCCATATCAAGCAGTTATTTCGGGAGGGCAAACAGCTCCTTGGCGCCAAATATCATCATATCAGTCTGTAAATGTCAATTGTTGAATGCCCCTCGATGGTTTACCCTTCATGGCCGCCACAATTAATGACTAAAGGGTAACAGTGTAAGCGATAATTACCGTTCAAAGGAAGGTTAAGGGTGCGGCCGGACAAGCGTAATTTGCGTCGTCGCTCAAAACGAGACGAGATGTAAGCACAAGAACTTTTGTTCTATCGTATATTTCGTTTTGTGTCTAAGTTCCTATGCAATGTACTAACGACCCGCCTTTGCACGGGTGGAACACTGATACTAAATTTCTTCACTTTTTCTTGGTTTTATTATACATACTTTTATACTTTCCTCTTTATTCACTCTATCTACTGAAAAAAATCTGTAGCGTAGTTTTAAAAACTTAAGCATACATAAGAATATGAGGGCAGGGAAAGCGAATTTGTTTTACTATATAGTGATATATATCACTATTGCTACATCTTGTAGGAGTAGAGTTTTCATACCATATAAAGCGAGTGAATTGCATAATAATAAAACAATGAATTTATTTTTGCAAATAGGCCATAAAACGGCACTTTTACACGTCTAATTATATGTGAAAAACTAGATGAAGCTGGCATTTCCTATCTGACTACTCTGAGAAGAAATGCCGAAACAAACTCAGAGGTCCGTCTCTTTTCAGGTCCAATATGTAACTTAATTCTACTAATATTATAAAAGTGAAATTTTGAAAGTATGGAATGAAAGATGGTAGCAGGTTTCGTGTTTTGTACTAGATGTAATTTTACATAGATAAAGATTATAGTCTAGAACGACAGACATACACCCGGTTTCTGAAAGGCTTGTCAACGCTAAAATTAACTAATCTCCTGTTAAATCTCTTGTCAAGTCATCTGATTGGTTGTTAATAATTTAGTCAACCAATCAGATGACTTGACAAGAGATTAAATTGATTTTAACATTGATCGTCCTTTCGGAAACTGGGTGTTAGACTATTTTTTACCCTGGTGCTGCAGGCAGAATCTACAAAAGACATACGAATGTCTGTTTTTTGATCCATCCACATCTAGCAGACAGACCACCTAAATGAAAGCGCCGCCCATGGACACCTGCGACTCCAAAAGAAGTACATTGCCGGACTTTTATGAGTTGTTGGGTTTTTGTGGATTGGCGGATTGATGATAAATAAAATAATAATAGATAATAAATAAATTTCAATATTATAACACCTACATCGATCGTAATGTAACACGGGATTGTTTTGGTTCAGTATAATATACGTTAATTGTTTAGTTGACAGGCCAGACACACCTTTTCTATGTGACCCGAGTTACCTAAAGTCGTTCTAATACAGAGAAACTGTACACATAGGTCTAGACGACAGCAAAACAAAGTATATCAGCACGACAAAATTTCGTAAAAGATTTTCAACTATAACAGAATGTTGTAAGGTTGAAAGTTCATCAAAGATTTTTGTTCAGATAGTGTAGTTTAATGAGCGATTTTCTCGACAAAGTTCAAAATAATAAACAGTTTGCTGAGGTCGGCGAGTGTGAGGGTCTCCGAGGCACTCACGTAAGTACGTAAACTAGGTCGGAGTGGTGATAATTAGAGCTTATTAGTGAAGTCCAAGTTGTCTGATGTGGATTAATGATTTATCGTGATTCGTATAGAATTTGGATACTAACTTTACGTTTTCGTTAGAAGTCAGTAACAGTTCACAATATGTCGCCGCTTTTATTTTATTTTTATTTATTTAAGCGTGAAAGTCTATCACTTGGTTTTTTAGACGGGAAATCTATCTATCTATCAATTTTTTTTATAGGATATGCTGCGGGGTTATGCTCTCAAAAAAATATTTTTTGAAAGGATATGCTGCTGGATTAGACGCTTAAAAATATACATAATAATATGTACTGGTAAGTATTCTACTTTTTGTTATCAGTACCTATTTAAAAAACCGGACGAATGTAAAAATAATAAAAAAATTCTAGGATCAGCGAAGAAGGCGAAATTTTAAACATACGCAGTAGGGTCAAGACCGTTCGAGTATGACATCGTTGTCGGGGAGACATATAGCGTAGAGCGCCTATCGTGAGTTTTCTTTCAGTTAAGGTGATCGACAAGTTTATGACGTTCGGCGCTCTGATTGGCCTACTCTAAATTAATCAACCTATCAGAGTGCTTAATTCTTCTTCTTTGATACCCGTCGCCGTCGCGCGATTACTTTAATAACATTTACATTGTTGTTTTAACGCGTCATGCAGTATGGTGCCCAGGTACCTGGCATGCGATGTAACGTTAAGTTGCTTACAATTCAATCAGCCTCTTCCCACTCAAACTTCGCTCTTACTGCCAACTTTCTTTGACTGCTTCCTTAATCGAGTTGCCGTTAACTTTATAAAATGCGCCCGTGTGCCTGGTTTATGTTTTCCACGCTGGTTAAGAGCCTTTCAAGAGTTTTCGTATTCGTTAGCAAACTTCCTTAGTTGATGACGTGATTGAAAGTACTTTTTTTTCTCTCGTTCAATGTAATAATGTCTGTGTTACTTGTTTTGTGTGAACTTCTTTCATTGCGACGTCAACGCTTTCTCTTTTGTTCGGCTATGCATACATTTGCATAAAGGTCTCAATTTTCAAACTTCGATCACAAAACATTTTTAATTATTGCTTATGTTTATCTCTGGATGCGCATACATTGTTCAAACTTGATAAAATAAAAGTTTCGCATTTAAATTGCTTTAATAATGCTCTATTCGTTCTGATTTTAATTTGAAAGCGTGCTACAAACAGTTTAGTAAACTATTTCGAGTAATAAACCATTGCATTACTTTTTAAATGAACCCACATAGTAAATTACAAACATTGAAAAATACGAAGTAAACTGCGGTAGTATTTAAATGTGGCCAAATTAACTGAACAACGATAATATTAAAGTGTATTAGACTCACGAAGTAGGTAACATTGGCATAACCGCGCGCTCTCATTACAAGAACGAACTGCAATTTGGTTGCAAATGGATTGAATGCGGCCGCTCTACCTATAATGTGCAGCAATTTCTTCATTTTACGTTTCAATAAATAAAATATGAAACATCTGTTTGCCGGAATAAAGCTTTAATTTTCCAAATGGTTACAAAAATAAAAATAATATGTTTCACCGGAACATTTGCTTGTTATTCATTTTGCTGATTTAGTTTTACATTCATAATGGCGTGTGGGAAGTGTTTTTTATGAAAATGAGCAGTAGAATTTACTGATGGTAAGCAATGGCACCTGCACGTACAACACAGGGGTGTTACAAGTGCGTTGCCGACATTTCCAGGGTTTATTTGGAGATTGGGAACGGTTGGGTTGGGGAGAAAGATAAATAAATATATATGTATTTTGTTTCAAACTGGTATTCTGTGAGGCCGTGGTATTCCTTATTCTAACTTTCTCTATTGAAAACTAGCTACTCCCGCGCGGTTTCACTCGCTACTCGGCTCCATTAGATTGTAGCGTAATGTTTTATAGCCTATAGCACTCGGGAACATTGTAGCTATGAGTGAAAGAATTCTGGGAATCCGACCAGTGGTTCCAAAGATTACCCCCTACATACAAACATACAAACTTACAAATTTTACATCTTATAATATTAGTATAGATAAGGAGTAATTCGCGTGAATTTACTCAGAAAAGTTCTAATATTTTCAATTCATTGCAGGACGACTCAGTCGGCTGCTTGACGTCACCACGATGCCCATACTGCTCATGAACAAGAGTCCCGTAGTGACTTGAAATTAGTAGAGCTTTAAAAAAAAAGAATTTTCCAAATCGGTCCAGTCGTTTTCAAGTAATCGGTGTATATACATAAATAAAAATACGCGTCGAATTGAGAACCTCCTCCTTTTTTGAAGTCGGTTAAAATAAGTTTACTTTATCAATACGTTATAGTTTTTTTTTTCTTACACATATATTTGTTTCTCTACTATTTAAGTGATTTAGTGAAATAGAGGTAAGGTTTTCTTTACAAATAACGATTTTCATACTGAAAATTAAATAAGATCGAACGTTTTTTTTAAATAGAACATTGCCCTATACTAGGTTTTTCTCATTTGTCGTGGGTACGTTTACAGACATACAGTTTCACATACACACCACACCCAGACCCGGAACAACTTTTTTGTGGATTAAGAGATTGTACGAGAATCGAACTCGCGACACGTTACGCGGCAGCCAGTTGCCCAGCTACTGCTCCAACCGTGCAATCTAACATGATCAGTTAGCAGTTTGGTTTCCAATCCATGTTAAAAATTTTAACAAAACAAATCACCAGATCCTATAATCTTTTCCACTGTATAAAATACTTCATTACGAAATGTCATTAAAATAATGAACTCAGCGACATCTTTAATTAGCAGTAGTAAAACAACGCATTAATTTAAAAGTTCCAAGAGAGAATAAATAAACAATAAATGAAATCGAAGTCCAAATGAAATGGAACATTATTTTCAATGAAACTAGATTGATATTTATTTACAGAGCCTTCATTGTGAGTTATAAGATAGCCATACGTTTAAATAACTAGTGTGGGTACTACAACCGTAAGATTTACTGTCTGAGAAGAATTGTAGTAATGTTTTACTTACAACAATATGGGAGTCATTTCTATTTAATTTTTTTTAAACTTTGCTGAGTAGTTATTAGAATTTTACCTTTGTTGTGAATCGTATTAATTCATATACTCATCTTGTCAGGGTTGCGGGGTAAGCGCAATGAGGCGCCGCGACCTCGGCCCAGAGCAGGAGAAGGAACAGGGGCGTTTTTAGTCAGTAAGAGTCTGACACTCCCTTCCGGCCGGTACTGGGCGGGAGAAGTAATTAGAGGATTTTCCCCTCAATAAAATATATATATATATATATACTCGTCTTACTAAGATCCGGGACAACAATCAATATAGAATACGATTTGTCAACCGCTGTTAGATACTCTTTATCAATGTTTCACGAAGAAAAGGATTATAATAGTCATCTATAATGGTCAAGGTACTAGAGTTTTTTTCTTTAAAATTGTTTAAAACACCATAGAGTTTTTTTTAATAAACGTTGCGTTGATGTAAATGTCTACAATCCTAATTTGCAAAAAATGCTTGTCTCAGCCTTTTCCTTCAAAAGAGAGTTGTTATAAAATTACTACTGGATCGACTTCTAAATAAATAATTCGTTATTTATCCTATGTTCAGATATCTGATACAAATAAATTATTTGAATTCATAATTCCAATTACTTATCCCATGCAGTTACTGATGATGACGTAATTATCTCCGTTTAATTACTATTGCTAATGAGGTATATAATTAATTACTGATATCCCTAGTAATAGACTCGCTTCCTATTGCTAAGCATAAGAGTTTAAAATGAGAATATTGTAAATTCTGACACTGATCGGTTGAATATTGAGTGGTAGGCATGGACATATTCTTTCAAACATTTTTCCTTTACACATTATACTTTATTTGATTTTAAGAAATCAATACAGTAACTATACTTATTATGGAATAATCCATCGTCCTTTGTCTTGAAGTAATGAGCGTCCACAAATGTAGAGCTAAAAGCCTTTTAAAAAGCCATCGGCAACATTATAGTGTACTTAAACACGCATTATAGGAACATCCATAGCACATTATGTACAAAACATGTACATATGTGTAAACAATTGATTGTTTACCTTTAATGTTATAGTTTTTACGACCGCACCTTCGATTCCCTATTCCAGTTTTACGACTCGGAACTTTTTATTGGTCAGAAACGTTTAGCAGGGCAATATTAAAACGTTTACGTAAATTCGTAAAGTTCCTACCAATCATTTCGTTATTTCCCTTCATTCGTAACTGCAACCATGAAAATGCCGTCTCAGATTTTACGTCGACGGATTTAACGGGGAGTAAGGGAATAAAAGCGGGACCTATCTAAGTGGCGCTAGTCGTACGAGACCACGAAACTGCGTTCGGGTTACAATCGTATCTCAGGCTTCCAAGACAAAAACAAATGGAAGTATTACCGGAGACAATCTACATTTAAATGGATCTTTTTCCTCAATTCGTGCGGAGTTTGGTGATAGGTATCGCTGTCACCGATTTATTTCGACGAATTTACATTTGGGCGGCCGACGCTGTTGTCGCCTCTGACATACTACTTCGAGTTGTACCTCCGTTAGTGTCAGCAAGTTGCAACACCAGCGTCAATTTATAGGTTGATCTGTACGAAAAAAGGTGAAGGTTTTTGCACGTGTGATTTTATCCATTTATTTTCCAAATGTGTTCAAGATTCCTTCTTAATTAAACCTATCAGCGGCAGTAATTTTCTTCAATAAGCGAGCACACAATGAACCGCAAACAATAGAATTAAAGAAACGTTTAAGAAATCAACATTAACGTAATCTGGGAGCTTCGGCCGCGGGGTGTTGAGGCACAATCGCACGCCGTTATTAATTATTCCGATGTGAACGGAGTCCCGACAAAAGGCATTAACTGTGCAGATAATGGCATGGCGGTGCTTCTCCGACCGGCTTCCGCTTCCTCGTGCGACGATCAGTCATTGCTCGCCACGAGACGGTGCAAATGAGCCGCGCACAGCACTCCAGTCGCAACGCAAGCCGTGTCGTCTCGCCGAGACCTGTCTCCCTCAAATTATGACGCATTCTCACACATACATCCACTTATTCTCTACTTATTACGCTATTTACTCGAGAAAGGCTTTTCGTGTGTATATTTTGTATCGCACGGCACAGATTTTTCTTCAAGTGACTTATGAATAAAATAATGTCTAAATACATTGCTTTTCTTATAGAAACATATTTTGTTTTGTTTGTGTTAATAATACTTAACCCCAACTCTAAAAGTCTAACATGAACTAATGAAAAAGAAGAACTTTTATCGTAATGGATATTTTTTCTTGAAATAATTGTTTCTTTTGTTTTACTACGATCACGATAAGAATAAGAAAGAGAGCGGAGTCTGAAGCGATGTTCTCAAAGTCTTAGAAGTAGTGAATAAAAAACACATATAAAACGGGATTCGTTAGCTGTTTGGTCAGTTTATCGTGCTCGCAAACTAGATCAGGGAGACGAATCGCACCGGATCGCCGTTTATTTTGTCGACATATTACCCTCTTAGTTAACTGGCTAAGGAGGTTAATCCAGCTAGATGTCGAGTTCAGTAATTAGTGTACGCTTTACTACGGATAATCTTTACTAACGTCACGAGATTTTCACTAAATTCAATTATTTAAGTCGCCAACTTGTTCGACTGAACCTACGTACGTACCTGTGTGTATTCCCGCGCTGTACACAGCTTTATGAATATTTGAAGATAATTGGCATCGTTAGTCGACTTGGACGTCTATTCAAAGTGAATATTGTACATCGTTACATTATCATAAAACTGTCATAAAGCTCCAGTGACTGGTTTATTGATTTACACGCAGTTAAGATGTCTCGTAAAGTGCATTTGAACGTGAGGTCATTTATCGTCCTTAGTGTGCACTGTGCATAACCATTAAGTGCGCGGTACTTTACAGTAGTGGCGCGCTCCTTCGCTGTGATTTGTGAATCGCTTGTCGGCGCTGCCGCGTCGCTCTATCGCTGCCTTACATTGTGCCACTCTGTAATTACAATATCCACTAAATAAAACCCATCTCTCTCTTCTTTGTACGTCACCAGATAAAATATGTCTTCGAGCGAAACGAATAACGTTTATCTTAAACAAGTAGAAGGTTTTCACGTCTAACGAGAGACGGCCCAGCAAATGAACACCCGTGACAGTAAACAACTTTACGTAAATTTGTTGAACGAGAAAGAAATTCTCACAAATAAAATAATGAGACGTCTAATTTTATTCGCGAAACGTCCGAATAAAATTGCGAATGCAAATAGAATGAAGTCGATTTAACAAATCTTTACATTGGCCAGTATAAATACGAAATACAAAATGGTGTGTCGGCGAAATGTTTTCGAATCTCTACTGTAAATACTGTCCCCCATAATTATTATTTGAACGTACAATTAACATCGGAGCCCGTCAGTCCGTTCGTAGTGATAATTCGATTTGCAAGCGCGTCAGGGGCGGTAAACACGCGGCCGCTTACATACGCCTCTAGCCGTGTCTACCCCTCATTAGCCCTATAGAAATGGAGGAATCGATACAAAAATGTTTTACGTAAGCGTATTGGATTCACGAATTGGGTTAAAAGAAATTTGTCAGGAGATTGAATTAAAATATTCTACCCTGCCACCTGCGACGGCGGGCTCTGTGATCTCATTGCAAAAAGGAATTTACAGGGACAATTGTATTTATGGTTTAATTAAGATCAGAGGTTTTATATGCGGACAGACTGATTATTTATCTAAGAATGCTTGTACTTTCATGATCTTGAGAAGTATATACGTTTAAATAACATTAGTAAATATGTTTGTCGATACAATCAAATATTATTACATGTCGCCTCTATGAATCAAATTAATATTGTATTTAAGTAAAGTAACTTTTTCGAGACTAAAATATTCATTATAATACATATAAACTCATACTTTATATCACTTAAATGTCTTGAACAGTTTTATTCGCGTTTACGAACGCAACGAAGCGCGAGTCGCGACTTGCCTTCAAAGCATCCCTTTGTTTCATCCTCCCTCACGCTCTCTTGCTCACACACTTAATGACTTAATTGCTGCTCGAAATAATGACTGAAAAATAGGCTCCTTGTTCAAAGTCGTAAGCTCATTTTAACCAGAAAAATATTATTATAAAAGACGACGAAATAAAGTAAGTGTGAAATGGGAATATTTATAAAGAGAATTGTATTTAATGTAATATTTATTTAGATAATATAAAGTGAATTATAAAAGAGGATTAAAATAGTGTTTGGGAGCCATACTTCGGCACAAATGGGTCGGCTCGATTACTTCTCACAGAATACCGGCGTGAAACAACAATAGCTGTGTTTCGTCGTGTGTGCGAGGTTACCGTTATAGTCAAACTCCAATTTTATCTTAATTTTAATTTACTAATACCTTAAAAAAGGCTATGGCTACTGCTTTACAAAACTATCCCATAATAAATCATCTGTGCATGCTGGTTTAGTTAGCTCAACGTATATATTGTTTAGGTATAAGTTAATACCTATTAATGTCGTCATGGTGATTAAATCAATCCACTACTCTATTCCCTTTTTAATAAGTTATATATTTATCCATATACATTAAGCCACGATCGTTATTTTAATTAAATTTTAAACGCTATATGATTATGTAATCGTTATAATGCGTTGCAAATAATTACATATCCGTTCGTTAGTGAATTTAATGATAGATCATATGGTTATATTTCGCCTTAATAACACAAGCGTGTCAATTTATTTTGCTATTTATTTACGGCTATTACAAATAAATACATATGCACACACATTATGTTTTTGGAAAAACCATTATCGAATAATATTATAATAAATATGTATTTGATTACGTGGAAATTAATATCAATTTAACTGATTCTTGGATATGTGTTTGCCGACCGTAAGTTACTGCAAAATGTACAGTTTAAATTTTCTTTGAATTAATTTCATTTATTTAATGTTTAACAAGAAAACATATATTTCTCGCCATACATACATACATATAATCTAAAAGTGCTAAAAAGAAAAATGTAAATAAAAAAAAGTTCTGTTTAGAACTGTAACAGATGAAAATCGGACTATTCCATCTGTTTCTATATCAAAGTTCATCACAATTGCTATAGCGATTTAGAAATACCAATGTTCGAAACACTATTTACACTACTTAGCCCGGGGGGCGAGTGCAAGCCCAATAATTTAAGTGTGGGAGAGCCATGCTTCGGCACGAATGGGTCGGCTCGAACGGAGTGATACCACGGCCTCACAGAAGACCGGCGTGAAACAACCACAGCGTTGTGTTTTGCCGTGTGAGTGAGGTTACCGGAGGCCCAATCCTTCCCCGCCCCCAATCCCTCCTCAATCCCTAAATCTCCACATCCCTAATCCTTAAAAGGTCGGTAATGCACTCGTAACTCCTCCGTTGCGGGTGTTCATGGGCGGCGCTGATTGCTTACCATCAGATAATCCGTTTGCTCGTTTGCCGACCAATTACATAAAAAAAAAATGATATATCGCAGCCCTGACCCGAAGCCCTGGCTTGAAGGTATGGAGCAGGTTTTTAGTCAGCAAGAGTTTAACACTCTCTCTTACTCCACTAGAGGAGTTATCCAGTCTCCATGGAGAAGTCACTTGATAATTTTCCCCCTCAAAAAAGAATCTGGTTATCTTTATTTTATAATTAGGGCTTTTTCTTAACAGAAGATTTCAGCCCTATTTGAATACAGCATTTAGTACCATTCATAGGTTTAACTAGCCCTTAAATGTTTAAATACAATTTTTGGCGTCAGTCGAAGAACCTGGTTATGTAATACTAAACTTACAAAGTAAACAATAAATAGACTTGACATAAAATAATAATAAATATAACTACATTATTTAGTCAAAGTTGAAAAAAATAACTTTTACTTTTATTGGTGGCTTTTTTGACGTCACTAGGCGTAAGAATTTCTTTTGATTTTAATATTTTATTTTACCTGTCACTTTGATTTCATGACATTAATAGTAATTTAAATTTTAAGTTGCTTTTTATGTTATTTACATGTGAAATTTATTTCACTTAGATTTTCCTATAAAATTAATCTAGATTTACACACACATTTTCTGTAAGGAGTCTATTTTAAATTGTTTCAAACAATATACGAGTACTTAAGACTCATAATTATGTTAGTCACAACTGTTAATTAAGGTCTTTATAATTATTAAAACTTTTGGTACAATTAGATTTTCTTTGTTGACTAGTGTTTTGAATTTAATTAATAGATAGTTTTGAATGTTTGGTCTGTTTATTTTTCCCTAAGGCTACAATCGTTTATTACCTCTAGTTTTTAACTTAATGCGACGGGTATATGTGTATTAATATAAACGATAAAACATGTCTAAAGTTTAGATATATAGTGTATAATTATATATGTATAATAAAAATATTACAATATTTTAATAGTAAATTTGTTATTGCTTAGTAACACATCACTACTAGACTTTAAGTGCCTACTGCTGAGCCAAGAGCGATGACCTCTTCTGAAGGTTTGAACATTATTCAACACGCTTGCTCAAGGTAGTTTGGCGATTTGAAACTTATAATAATTAGATATAACCAAGTCCAGGTTTTTTTATGATGTTTTCCTTCACCGTATGTCTTTGTTGCCTTAATAAATTAAGGAAGAACATAAGCATTATTCGGAAAAGTCAGTTTCTCGAGGCCTTAACCCTTGTGCTACCACAACATATATTTATATGTAAGTGTATAGTTTTGTAACTTTTAGACAAAGAGAATATAACCAAGCCCCGCCCCATGGTTGTCTGGTGACTTTGATTTCAAAGAAAAACGTACTTACAGATGCTCACTCTATGGTTATATTCTCTTTGCTTTTAGATAATATCTTGCGCAGTGTATTTATATTAGAAGGTACCCTAACTATAACTCATATTGAAAATATTACGGTATTTTGTCCTAAATAAAAAATAAATAACAATACTTAAGATTACGTATCAATTTAGTTTCCGCTAGCAAAAATGTGTTAAACAAACACGGTACCTCGGTACGGTAGACCAAAAAAGTGTGTATAAAATGGACACCCTGTACAGTATATTTTTATGATATGAATATGACACATAGTCGGCAACATAATAAACTGTCGGAACGTGGTCTGGTTTCCTCGCAAGTCTGTAAAAGAATTTGTTGGTCCACAACGACATTTTATATTATTTTCTGAAGAAGAATGGTGTACCGTCCCCATTGTTTTTGTATCGAAGAAATGAGTGCAGCTCCCAGTTTGTTTGGAAGTTATTGCGAATGTTTTACAATGCAACAACGCTTTATTCCTATAGCGAGACAATGCTATGGCTTCTGCTATAAATACTGATGATGTAACATCACGAATTTTATTCGCTGGACGCTTTTTATTACATTTCAGTTTTTATCTGTCCCGTGTGGTACTTTTACTGGATGCCATTCTATGTTCAATGGTATTACTAACAAAAAAAATTTGGACAATCGAAAAATCCCAATGTAATTTAACATATTTATACACCACGCTTGACATCAAGGTTGGAGAGTGCAGTTTGAAATGTTGTTTTAAAAGTTCAGGTTAAGGAGAAAGAGATTTTATTTCTATTGAGGGTGGAAAATTGTCATATGTTTTCTTCCGACCCAGGTGTGGCGAGAAGGAGTGACTTACTGACTAAAAACAGCCCCATTCTTTCTCCTGCTCTAGGCCGAGGTCGCGGTAAGTTATAGCTCTTACACCCAACCCGGCAACCCGGGACAACGGACCTATTGGGTCCAATCCCAATGCGGAACGCGTCGCGCCGTCCACTCAAGGAGAAAGCTCTGCTGTCAAATTTCTGTTTATGTTTAGCCCCTTAATCACTACTTCGATATTTATGGAGAGACTATTGAATTCTGTCATCACTACAGTTACGACATACGGCTCTTGACCTACAAGGCCCTAGCGTTAACTTATATACTTATCGCACAAACAAAACCACAGCATTAATGTTCTAAAGGCTCGAGGTAAACTTTGACGCTATTGTCTTGACCGAGTGCTGGCTAAACGAAGGCACGATACTCGAAAATATTCTAGGATATAACGTTTTTAGAACAAACACACAACAAAATAAAAATGGAGGTATAGTCATATATATAAAGAACCATCATAACGCATCTATAGTTCAAACCAGCTTACAAGACACTGACAGCCTGCTTTTAGTTTTAAACAACAGAGTGGCCTTACTAGGACTCTACCGCTCACCTTCTTTCCCTAACTTAACTAATTTCCTTGACTCATTAGATGAACTTCTCAAAACGATAAACAAATACTCAACAGTTATAATCATCGGAGACACAAACATTGATATAATTAACACCACCAACAACAAACATCACGATTACATGTGCCTCATGGCATCGTACTCTCTGCTGCCAGCTATTACAAAACCGACCAGAGACAAATCGTGCATCGACCACATATACATTAAATGTAATACAAAATCGATAGGCATCACCTGCAAAAGCTCTATTACAGATCACGACATGGTTATAGCCCACTTACCCTCCAACAGTACCGCCAGGAAAAAAAACAACCCCTGGAAACTTAAAACTAACGAAGAGAACATAGCCTTGGAACTAGCTGAACATGACTGGTCTGACATTTTGAATCAAAACTGCGCGAGCGCAGCAGCAACTTTACTCACGAAAACACTCACAGCACTAATAGAAAAACACACAGACAAAATCAAAATACCGCGAAGTAAACTTAATCTACAACCTTGGATAACGCCTGGGCTTATAAGGTGTATTAAACACCGAGACAATCTTCATCTGTCTCTGAGGTCTGATCCAGAAAATATGTCCAAAAAGCTAATATACACTCGATACAGAAATTTCTGCAACGAACTTTTAAGAAAAATTAGAACTGACTATGACAACCGACAAATACAAGAAAACAATAAAAACCCGCAAATGCTGTGGAAAGTGTTAAAATCTATTTACGACCCCAGCGCTAAAAAAAATGGCATGCCTAGCGTAACATCCAACTCTACAGATCTCATCGACTCCCTTAACAAATACAATGCCTATTTCACAACCGTAGGAAAAAATTTAGCCGATACCATACTCACGAGAATATCTGAAACACAAGAATCCCTAACTAGCAAATATACGCCACATAAACCCTCACCCAACACATTCTTTCTTCACCCCACCGACGAAAGAGAAATAACCAATTTTATCAGCCAACTAAAAAACGACAGCAGCCCCGGACCCAACAAAATTGGTGTGAGACTCCTGAAAAAAATACAAAATATTATTATAGCTCCCTTAACACATATAATTAACCTCAGCCTAGAAACTGGTGTATTTCCTGAACAATGGAAGGTCGCTGCTGTAAGTCCTATCCATAAAGGAGGACCCACAGATAAACCAGAAAACTACAGACCGATTGCACTCCTTAGTATAATATCAAAAATCCTCGAAAAAGTTGTAAATACACGTTTAGTCAACTTTCTAGAAAAGAACCACCTCATTTCAAACAGACAGTTTGGCTTTAGAAAAAGGAAGTCAACTGAACATGCCACATTACTACTTACAAATAAAATATCAGATTGTGTCGAAAGGGGGGATAGATGCATGGCGGTATTTTTAGATCTAGCTAAAGCGTTCGACACAATCTCAACCGCTCTTCTTCTCAGAAAACTAGACTCATTTGGTATTAGAGGCAAACCGCTAGAATGGTTTTACAGCTATTTAACAAACCGCAGCCAATATGTCAAATCTGAGGGGTATACCAGTAATAAACTCCCCATCAACTTTGGAGTACCCCAAGGTAGTCTATTGGGCCCCACACTCTTCGTAATCTATATGAACGACATACTTAATCTTAACCTTCCGAATGCAGAGTTAATATCTTACGCTGACGACACTGTCGTAATTTTCCATTCCAAAACCTGGGAACGCCTATTCAATTTAGCCGAGGAAGGTCTCGCAACAGTGGCAGAAACTCTAAACCACAACCTGCTTACACTAAACGTTAAAAAAACCAAGCTTCTTACATTTTTCAAAACCACAACATCCAGTCCACCTCCCAATCTATCACTTACATTCCATACATGCTCCTTACACAAATCAAGAGAAAACTGTTCATGTGAGCGTATACAACGAATCCAATCCATTCGCTACTTAGGCCTCCTCATCGACGAAAATCTCTTCTACAAAGCACACATTCAACATTTATCAGGTCGAGTCAGAAAACTCATATACATTATGAAGAAACTCAGAGACCGCACACCAAAGGATACACTGCTCATGGTATATTACGCGATATGCCAGTCAATTATTCAATACGGCATATCTACTTGGGGAGGAGCGGGAAAAACCACACTCATAGACCTTGAAAGAGCCCAAAGGGCAGTGATCAAAGTTATCCTTAAGAGGCCAAGGCTCTATCCAACAGACATCCTATACAAAGAATTTGGAGTTCTGCGTGTCCGTCAACTATTTATCCTCAATGCATACTTACACGCCCAAAGATCCCTGAAAGGAAGACCAGATTACAATGCACTCACGTCAAAACGTATATTCAAAATCCCAATACCACGCACGACTTCCCTCTTAACCAGACGATGCCCTTCCTATCTCCACACAACTGTCTTCAACAACGTTCACCGCAGGTTACCAATTGACACAAATGAGCTGTCACTTTCCTCATGTAAGAGGATACTAAAAAAATGGTTAAAAGAACTTTCGTACGAAGAGACAGAAAATATTCTCACAACACAATCTACACTCGAAAGGACGCACTAACACCCCCCGCGCACCCACATACGCTCTCTCACACACACACACACACACACACACACAAACACACACACACACACACACACACAAACACACACACACACACACACACAAGTATCAAGCTGAGACTGATAGATAAGCTAAGCTCGAATAAATTTAAAATTTCTTAGAATTATAATTTCTTTTTTCTTTCAATGTCTAGAAGGAGACAATATTTATTTAAAAAACGTTTAAATTACCTAGTTTAATATTAAGTTTTTTTATTTGTATTTTATAGAATGTTTTGTTTAAGTTTTTATTTCTGTCCACAACAAATGCACCACACACGTCCCGACCGACTTTTCTACTAAGGTTCTTTGGTAACCACAACTCGGGACCCCAAGATACAGGCCTTGCCTAGTTTGGGGACCGCCGTTCCAAAAAGCAATGTCCGCTACAACACCAAGTTACAACAAATAATTGTACCTAATAGTAACTAACTTTAAGGCAAACTTTATGTAACTGTGGATAAATAAATTTTATTATTATTAAAAAAAAAAAAAAAAAAAATGTTTATTTGTAAAGTGTGATTGTTTATCTAGATGCAGTCTCTAATCCTCCCTTCGGTCACCAATTCCCCAATTTTAAAATTACTAACGACTACTACTACTAACTACCAAAAACGACTGCACGGTTATCGCTGTGGTTGGGCGGGCAACTGGCTACTGCGCAACGTGTCGCGGTTTCGATTCCCGCACGGAACAACACTTTGTGTGACCCACAAATTATTGTTTCGGGTCTGGGTGGCGTGTGTATTTGAATTTGTATGTTTGTAAATGCATCCACGGTACTGGACAAAATCCTACTGAGATGCAACGTTTTTTTTTAAGAAGTCACTTGTTTTTCCTCTGAGGTCTATCGGCGGTGCTGATTGCTTGCCACCAGGTGAATAGTTCGTTTGTCACCCCCTTAATCTTGAAAAAGTGCGACCCTAAGATAAAGAATAAACTGACAGCATTCACCATGCAGCTGTCTCCTTGATAAATGTTGATTGTAAAAGTGTCTAGTTTTTGTGCTCATTTCGGATGCATTATCATTACTTAATTTTTTTTACAATATCATAGTGAGGCCTTTTTGTGGGTTTTTATTTATTGCAGTATTTTTATTATTTATTAATTTTAATGAAAAATATAAATATATACACCAACATCATCCTATAAGTGTCCAGTGCTGAGCAAAGGCCTCTTCTCACACTGAGAAGGTTTGAGCATTAATCACCACGCTTGCTTAAGACGGATTGGCGATTTCAAACTTTTAATTAGAAATTATAAGTCCAGGTTTCCTCACGATGTTTTCCTTCATCGTATGTCAGTGGTCTCTAAACAATCATAGAAAGTACATATGTTTCGGAAAAAGTTACATTTGTACTTGCCAGGTTTCGAACCTGCACCCTCATGAATGAGAAACAGGCGCTTTAACCTCTAGGCCATCACGATAATAATTCGTATGTGGAGGTGAATAATTCCTTTCAAGTCTATAATAATTAAAGTAAGAAATAAAACGGTGATCGTGTGTCGCACTTATAATTCACTCGCTAGTAACAAATGAATGCAGTTCTCAACCTTATTAATATAGGCATTAAGGTTATTTACGATTCTATTTATTTTTTGCATTTTTTTTAATACTTTAGTAGCTATAAGTAATTGTTAAAAGTTGATGTCTATTTGACCTAATTCATCAATTTTATATTACAATATACATTCTAATGTTTCAGATTCTGGAATTATAAACTTTGATATTCACTGATTTGTGCCTTTAAGGTAAAACGCCCTTTACGGCACGTACATCAGGAGGTTTGGGTCTCCCTTGAGATTTCGTGTACACGTTGGCATGGCTTCACGTGACCACTATACTACCGTCTTCCCTGAGGTCTCTGGGTTGGCGTCAATATTTTTTTCTATGTAATTGGTCGGCAAACGAGCGGACTGTTTACTCGATGGTAAGCAATCAGCACCGCCCATGGACATCCGCAACAAGAGAGGAGTTACGAGTGCGTTGCCAACCTTTTGGGGATTAGGGATTTAGGAGATTTAGGGATTGGGTAGGGGTTTGTTTTCTGCCAAATCGTGCCAAAGCATGGCTCTCTCACACTTAAATTGGCGAAAATGGGCCTCTGGATTGGACCTCTCGCGATCCCATTCAGAAGCCGCCTTGTGGCCTACAAGTAGTAGTACAGTCTCACAAAACACATTATTGCCTACATTATAAATGGTCAATTCTTAGTCATGATATCATCAATGTATACATATAAATGTAAGTAGATTTATGTAGATGTGTTCTTGTAAAGTGATTTGAATATCCAGTTACATCCACTGCATTTACATTAAGTTCCATAAACTTGTTGCTACATCTACAGAACTTGGAATCATTTGATCTTGTATTGCTGTTAACTGTTTGAAAATCTCAGTAGATATGTTATTTTCAATATAGTCATATATCTTATAAGTGATTTATAGACACACGAAACTTTCTAAGATGTTTACAGATTATTGCTATAACTTGTAATGAGGTATTTACCAATATCCTTAAATTTATTATTGTAAAGCAGCTCCAAGCTCGACAGGTGTCGTGCGAATACTTCCTTATGCCTCAGCTACCTATGAATAGATATCATCCCATTTCATCCAGGATTTATTTCCAATAAGCAAAATTCCAACATAATATTTCGCGATTCGGGGATAGAATTTGGGCCAATCGCATAAAGTGATGTCAACTACACGTAATAGCGAAAGTTTGTAGCCATTTTGTTACAAATAATAAATCGGTTATGATGTCGTGGACAAAATATTATTACGTCATAAAATAAAGTGTTACGAGCGCTCACACTTAGCCAGCACCGACCTTATGAATATTAACGTTTTGTTGTTGAACAGCTTTTGAAAATAACTGACAATTCAGCTGGAGGGAACTCGTATGAACTTGAAAAAAAAACCGCACCGTTTTGTTGATGGCGGGTGAAAAAGTGCACATTTTATTTTTTTGCCTAGCTCAAACAGCTGGAGGGCAGGTGGCCTGGCGATATGACCTACATGCGAAGGGCGCAGAACCGCGAAAGTGCTATCTGAGAGAGCTTGTTTTTATTTTGAGTAGATTTAGGCGTGTAAACATACCGAAATGGAGACAGAATTTTCCAGAAATGAAAACTGAATTTCCATGTTTTGTGTGTTTCGTGTTTACATATGTCAGGTATGCAGGTACTAAGCTTTAGCATATGTAATGCGAGTTAGTTCAGCGAGGTAACATGTGGCTTCATAACTCGGGTCAAATGTAACAACTTAATTAATTATGAAGACGACTCCACAATATGAAATTCTCACTTCGCTAAGTTAATTTAACTTAGTTCGACTGTGAATCACACTCGGACATTTTTCCGGCTGCGAAAAGAAAATTAATAGTTTCAGTCGCTGGGCAAAGTATTATGAAGTTAGAGAACTCTATTAAAGATTACACCCAGGTGGAGTTGTGGAAAGAAACCAAGTTGGTTCAAGTTGCCCCGGCTTGCTCCAACTTGGCCCAGCTAGTCGGTCGGACCAATCAGCTGCCGGTTAAGTTTTACGACATTACGGGAACTGCACAGTTGTATTTATGTTAATTGGTCGACTGTTGTATTGGGACGCCATCGGCAGTTTGTTTTATTGTCTCATCGCGTCGTTTTTACCCTTGTAAAAGTGGTGGACTGTCTTAATGGAGTCATTAAACAACCTCAATTGACAGCAATTGAAGTTTGGATGACTTTTTTTAGGTTTGTTAGTAAGTGCTACGAAAATATAATACACGATTTGATACAGAACAGGTAAGATACGATAAAAACACTTTATAAAGAACCAAAATACTTACATTACATACATATTTTGACGAACATTGCCTGAAAGCGTAACCAAGTTCAATATATTAGTGGAATTAATGTTTTTCACACACTTAACTTCAAAGCAGCAGTGACAGTTGTCTTATTATTATTATAAAATAATTATTTATTTTTGTTTTTTACTTTCACGAGATCATTGTATCCCGGAACTTTAAAAGGTTCATGAGGAGCCGAAGCCAACTCGTAGATACCCGTTAGACAGTTTTAACCTAAATGTGATGTGACATCATCCGGCTGTTATCTATGGAAGTGCACTATGGAAGTTTAATGAGTGCAAATACAATATTATTTTTAGTACAATTTGCGACTGATAGTACCTACCACAATTGGTGATAATCTAATCGATTTTTTTTATGTAATAGTTCGGCTAACGACCAGACGGATTACCTGATGGTAACCAATCAGCGCCGCCCGTGGACACCCGCAACGAAGGAGTGAAGAGTGCGTTGCCGACCTTTTAGGGATTGGGGATTTGGAGATTTAGAGATTGAGGAGGGATTAGGGGAGGGGAAGGATTGGGCACCCGGTAACCTCACTCACACAGCGAAACACAACGCCGTGGTTATTTCACGCCGGTTTTCTGTGAAGCCGTGGTATCACTCCGGTCGAGCCGACCCATTTGTGCCGAAGCATGGCTCTCCCACACTTCGAATAGAGGAATATAGGATTACCGTACCATTATTCTGAAATATAAGTACTCGTAGATCAAACTTTCATACGAAAAGAAGAAAAAAACCTAAATAGAAAACAGACAATAATAATCAAATAACAGCTGTTATTAAATAACACAAAAACGGACTTTGAAAAAAACCTCCCAACTGCTATATACTTTTACTATTTTCCATTTGTGATTTACTACGTTTCAATTTGACGTAAAACTCCACTATCGCGGTGCCTGAAATTCAGGTTACGTACATTTTACGGGCGTAGTAAACATTCAACCTCCAATTCATGCCAATGGTCGGTTCTAACTGCGGAACACCGCTACTAATCTTAGTTCATCACAGCCAGAGGCATAATTAGTTCACCTTCAGTCATAACCCAAATTATTTAGACCTCGATTAATAAACATAGCAAAAAGAAAACTGCTGAAAATGTGCCTGTAATAAAATAAAGGTTACATAGTCAGGTAATAAAATACCCCGCGGATTTTAAATTGAAAATTGACCTATAATATTCAATCTAATTTAGATGATTTCCTTTCCCGTTCTTGTTAGTTTAAGTTGCTTGAGACGACGAAATAATTTTGTAGCCGACATTAATTTTTATAGAAGTAAAGTTAATTTGTTATTTTTATATTAAAATTTCGCTCACGACAATTTTGGCAGATGTAATTTTTGAGGTATTTTTTATGTCCCCGATAAAGACGCTGTGTAAATGACGGGTCACCATTACGCTTATATTGAAAAAGTTAAAATAAATAGGATCCAGAAATGCATAAAAAGGTTATAATAAAAAGGCGAGACGATTCAATTTTATAAATTACGAAAAGTTAAGCAATTTGCGACTTAATTGTAAAAGAAGTCACTGTGGCAACATTGTATATTCCTTTAAACAAAGTAGTATCTTACAAAATCATATTCTGGTTTACTAGTAAAATAAATACGCGTCCTCACATAAAAATATTAGCGACGTAATACCTTCATTAAAATGTATATCTAGATTTGGCAAACGTAATCCTTCCAAAGAATTTGGGAATTCTGAAGGGATTTATACGGTCGCTTACAATGTAATGAGAGTTTGCGGGAAATCGATCCTTTTGGCCCGACATTTTTCTACCGAACGATCCTTTGGTCCATGTGTTAGAACAGGTGATCTGTTTAAGATAAAACTATTCATTATACTGAGCACGAAATACATTTTCTTGGGTACCTATTAGGGTGATAAAACTCGGTTTAAGGGAGGAGGAGAGCTGGGGTTTGTGTTTGTATGGAAGATCTTTATGTCTTTCTGTATGAGAGTAGTGGAGGGCAATGAGCAGCCGATTTGTGGCAGCAGTAAACTTAACAGCACTCTTACGCTGCCTCCGACTATGAAAAGCCAATCAAACTTTAATGGACCCTCTTTAGCTCGCGGATACATACAAACAGGATGCTCACATTCGTTTTGGTCGTTTGTTCTTTCAACTATATGTATTTTACAGTATTTTTAACGTTTGCGGAAGTATAAGACTGGTTCATTTATATTTTATGTGTGTAGTGGAAATTGTCATACATTTTTTGGTTATACCATTTTTTATTGTATTCATAGAGCATGAATGTAAATATAGTTTTAACTCGTTTAATATATTATATCCACGTCTGTGTAAGGAAAGATCAGATTTAGTAAGTTTATAAGATCACTAAAACTGAGTATTTGAACCTACGTAGTGCTAGCTGTAGACCGTTGATAGCTTGGCAAAGAACTTTCTCTATGAGTTATTTTTTTTTACTTAATATGTTTATCATCAACGACATCTTCTGTTAGTCCTAGATATTGTACTGTAAACTGATTGAAAAAGAGTAAACCATGGAGTTTCTTGCTCGTTCTTCTCCATAGGAATCTACACTTTGGAACGAGCAAATAGCTTCACTAGAGGACAGACGGACAGACTGACACGCTTAAAGTTAAAGCTCTATAATGACTTTTTTACTTTTTTTTTGCTTGAAGTTCTAAAGTGCCTGCTATGGTCTAACTTTGACTTTTTTATTTTACACTTTTTTGTTTAGTTACTATCGTGGCACATACAAATTTAATTCAAAATATTGATCTATTTATGTGAATTAACTGAGAAAAAAATGTACTAGTTTTAAGTCACAATGGGACTCATATTCAATCATTGAGACACGGAGGTTGCTCTTGGAAATGAGTCTCGTCCGAAAAATTATACCTGTTCAAATCCGTCTATGTTTTTCGGAGATTAGCAGGTGCAAACACACACAGGGAAATTTCATTTTTGTTCGTATTCAGGCACTCTTTTATTATTTTTCGTATTTTTATTATAACTTTCGTGAGACATTCTAAATTTTTTATTATGTTTTCGTCTTACTCACGTAATAATTTGACGAGATACTCGACTAGTTTCAAGCCATGCTAGAGGCTCATATTCATGAGCAGCATTCCGCGACACGCGACTCGGCGACTGTCGCGCTGCTACTGTCAGTAGCAACGCGACAGTCGCAGTAACATGACTTGAAACTAGTCGAGTATCTCATCAAATTATTACGTGAGTAAGCCGAAAACATAATAAATAATTTTTTGTATTATTTTATATGTATTATGTTATATGTTAGAAAATAATTTTGACCCAATTAAAAAGTACTGAAGGTCATGCTAAAAACGTATTTTCATTGTTGTAAAGCCTTTAACTTAAGGATTGTGGTTTATATTAATCTCGTACCTATTTCCTGTTCTGTGCTTTCTACTTAAGCAACGAATTCTGCGGTTTAACAACCTACACAAAAAAGTCATTATATAATTAGAATTTTGATTGATGATGGCATTTTCGTAATTGGTTCTTAAATATAATATTTTTTACTCGTAAAGTATGGTAAATTTCCTGTTTTTTAAATCGCCTTGTGATAGTGGTTACCGGACGCTCAATCATTCATCTCCCCCAATCCCTAAATGGTCAAAAACTCGTTACCTCCAAATAGCCGGCAACGCACTTGTATGTAACCATTCGGGTGCTGGAAGTGTCCATGGGAGGCGCCAACTGCTTACCATCATGTAATGGGCATGCTTGTTTCACATAAAAAGAGTAAGCTTCACGAGGTAGTAAGGTCATTTAATTTCTTTTGAGTTCCGAATGGTTGAGCTCAAAAAAAATGGCTCGATAGTGATGCCACAGCCACACAGAAAACCGACGTGAAACAAATGTTTCGTCGTGTGAATAAGTTTACCGAATGCCCAATCCTACCTTTCCTGTATCCCTTTTCAACCCGACATCCCCAAAACCTCTGATTATCAAAATAAAGGCAATACACATGCAACTTCTCTCGTGATCCAGGTGTCTAAATGTTTTGCATGACCTCGTTCGCCACCATATCACATAAAAACTAAAGCTGAGTGCCGTCAACAGTTCAAAACAACAAATTGAATCCGAGCTATCGGAATTTAATTTTATAGTGCACTTTGATAGCCAGTAATGAAATATAAGTACGCTTATATAGTAGAGAAGGGCTTGTTCAACGGTCATAAAGTGTCCTGACTGATTAATTTAAACTTTATTGGAGTTCGTGATGAGTTGGACAGCGCAGATGAAGGCGTTTGCAGGTGTCAGCCATGTCTGAAATAGAAAACGACATATCGGACAGTTACTTTGAATTGATTATATGACTGACATGGGATTTTTATTAACACTTAGAACGCCATTTCGGACAGTGCTGTCCGACGCTAATGGAGGATTAGCTTTCAACAGTTTTTGTCGGCAGTCGAATGCATGTTAATAATTGATTTAGTTTTACAAAAAGTGTCAGTTTTAGTTACATCGTTTGGCCAAATTCTCAGTTTTTATTGAATTATTTTATGGTATGGGGAGCAAACGAGCAGTCGTCCCTAATGTTAAGCAATTGGCGTTGCCCACAGACACATGCAATATCAGAGTACTTACAAGTACGTTGCAGACATTTTGGAGTTTGTTAAGAATTTTAGTGCGGGGGACGCTTTGTTTACGGCCGATTTTCTGCGAGGCGGCGGTATCACCTTGTTCGAACCCAATTGTGTCAAGGCATGGCTCTTCCACACTGGTAGGGGATTTAGTCTGCGACGGAGAGTGATATCAATGGCCCTCTTACTCCCCTTTTCTTCTCTTTTTCTTAGTCCCTCAGTTAATGTTCACCGAGGGACAGAGTATTAGTAATAATATGTGTATACTATTGCATCCACATTATGTAGATATTTCACCCAATTGCAACTATGCAATTGTTCAGCTACAGATAAGGTGAATCAGAGAAGACTGCTAGATGGAAAACATCGTGGAATCTAAATTGTATGCAAATACCCTGAAATATCTGTACCAACCGGTTTCAGAACGGCTGAAGCAATTTCGAATAGGATCATGTGAAGGTGTATTTCAAATTATACACTTAGTTTGTTCCAGAAATAGAACCCTTGACTTTACGGTTACGTATTGTTTGTGTAATAACCACAAGGTCTTATTATCTCGCTTCAAATTAGCATTAATTTGCAGTTTTTTTAGTCATGTATTTTTATTTTTAATTACACCAAAATTAGTAGAGTCATTTAGGGAGTTATGATCACATACAAATTTGTTTTCGTGTCTGTATTAGTTGGGATTTGTTACAACTAAATTTTAATAAAACTGAGGTTCGAAATAGAATGTAGCAGCAATGTGCGGAGGTTGTTCCGGCGAACCGGATACGCTCCATATACCGGTCAGAGTAGCCATTTTGTTTTATTTTTACTAAAATGTGTATAACTGAAATTGAATAGCTAGTACCATTTGAATGTACCAGTCGGATACTATTAGCTGTTGAGTTAGGACTTATTCAGACTTTTTAGTTAGAATATATATTTTTTATCTTTATTTGTTTCGGAAGTTTTAACAAAATGTTGTGCTATTTGCATCGGAGCCTAATCTTAGAACACCGAACTTAGAAAGTGACCAATGAATAGACTATAGTAGACATTGGTTTAGACAAAAAATAGCTAAGATAGGTATACATATGTGTTCTTGGAATATTTAAATATAATTTTATACGATATAGAAAATACGTTAGGAAAAATATTCCAAAATGACACCGCATACGCTACAAAAACAATAACTCGAAGCCGTAGCACACTAAAAGTAATGTAGATGCGACTACGGCGTAGCAGTGTTAACGCTACGTTTGCTACGCAGTTGTAGCAGTGCTACAATTCCTGTGGTTCTGTGATTTCAACTGTCTATTTTGTAATCACTTTGATTAGCGAAATGTTTAGATGAAGTAATATTTTATAAGAATTGATTAATTTGTGTCTGCTTTATGAATAACTGCTTATTATTAGGCAACAATACATGTATATACAGGAATGTGTGCAAAGTTATCTCACGGCACATAATAGCGGACATTACGCGTGAGATTGTTCATAACCCATAACATAATATTCACTAGGTCGTTTGTGTGATCGCGAAGATGATCGTTCCGAGTCGGCGCGTTCTCACGCCTCGGCTTTTGTCGGCAAATAATTAATAGCTGCACCCATTGTGGGCAGATGAGCACAGCCTCCATTGTCCCGGGATTATGTCAAGAGCGCATTTAAACTTAAAGCAGAACAAACAAACCGGTGCACGGCGAGTTATTGCGACACTTTGGCTTTATTTAGCACCCGCTGCGTCGACGTCACCTAAAATATTTTAAATAGTTCGCACTTTAACACGCTTTTTGCTGGCCTCGGGTTACGCTGCGCTAATTTGGTTTTGTTTTGTAAGAATGATGGTCCGCTGTTCTTATGCGGTAATTGGTAACTTGCATATTCCCCTGAGCATTGCCCAAAACGCTTATTTACACTAATTAGACTATATATTATTTAGCCTTCTATTTAGTGACGTGCTATTAACGTACCATGGTCTCTAATGGCGTGTATATTAGCATATTCTATGAATACAAACTTCTAATACATTTCACTCAACGACTACGAAGGCTCTCTCAATTTCCCTGCAGACTAATGAAGAAAAATTTAATTTTGTCGACGTATTTATGTTTCTAGAAGCTCTAGAACTTATTCGCAGTGCACAAAGTAAAAATAAGAAGGATTTTTCAGCCATTTGTTTGAACCGCAAGCATGACACGGTATCATTTCAAGGGTTTTATCTTGCGAAATAAAGTGATCTTGTGTTAAGGTTGCCAGTTTTTTTTGTATTAATTTATTTCACTTGGCCCGTCTAATTAGATTCACTATAATTTCGTTTCGTATAATGTATTAATTTTAGAGCGAAAAAGCTTTTATAATAATCTGCGATGAGAGGTGAGGGTATTTCGGGCTCATTATACGCGCTGAACAAGTTTAACGCATGCAATATTCAGGAGAGTAGTGTTGGCAACACTATAGACGGAGCGAGGCGGCGTGCGGCGTGCGGGCGGTGAGCGCGGTCAGGTGGATGGAAAGTGTTTCAAAACACATTACATTTTCCAACCTGCATTTATTTATTTTCCATTTTCCAGAGAACCTCGAACCTGAGTTTGATTTGTGTATATTTTTCGTTCTATCTCAATTTGCAAAACGACATGTCATTAAATATCGAGATTTTTATTAAATCTTATTTTACGTTGTGTTGCCAGCTCCTGTTTTTGGCTTAAAAAAATAATAAAACAATTTATGACACTTGAAGAAAATAGTGGTAATAAAAGAAATATTATTTTGGTGTTAAGAAAAAGCGCTCGCATGTTATAAAGTTATTGTTACGCTGAGATTTTATACGAGTTTCCAACAGTTTATTACTTTTGTATAACACGAAATAAAGTCGACACGTTGAGACCTGCTACATAGAGTTTGAATGAGATCAGATGTGTTTGACAAATCATAACAAGCCTGTTACAAACGAGATAAAAGCCGAAGATATCAGTCAGCACAATTTTCTTTCCAATAAGTCCCTTGGAGGTGGTGGGGCGGACTAACGACCTTCGCACTGACACACGCTCACTCGCTGGCTCGAGACTCGAGTGGCATGTGTAAACGCGGCGCGCGGCGCGGCGCGGGCGCGGCGGGACGCGGCAAATGACGTGGAACTGATGTGAACACCTAACGATTGCTGCGCCCTTTTACCGTGACACCGAAAGGAATTATTTATGCCCCGCTCTGCACTATGCGATGAAATTATTTTCAGCCTGACTTGAGTCACAGATTAGATGCTGTGGTCGAATGTGTTTACATTTATTTTTATGTGCCACTTCGGTGAATTGGAATGTTGAATAATTTGTTTTGATGCCTCGCTTGCTACAGATTTTCGTTAAAATTTTCGCTTCATTTTTCGTTCCCGTCAGTTTTGTCTAAAAACTTCAAAAGGTAAAGGTACGGGTAGATTAAATTTTTAGTTACGATGTTTTTATTTGAATGTTGTAAAATTCTATCTAAAAAATAATAAAATACATTGAAACTGGCTGGTAGTCCGCTTAAATTATCTTCAACGAGTTCTGACACTAACCGTGATAATTACTATTTTTAAACACGATATAGTAAGTTCACATAATAGCCCAACAAAACATTGACAACTGTCTTTTTATGTGATAGCACGGCAAACGAACTTACGGATTACCTGATGGTGAACCATCAGCGCTCCCCATGGACATCCGCAACAACAAAGGAGTTACGTGTAGGTTGCGATTGTGGAGGGATTCGGGAAGGGGAACGATGAGGCTTTTGAAAATAATTGTACAAAATACAACACTGCTGATAATAATTTGATATACAATATTATAATTAACATGCACTTAGTTTATTCTTTCTATAACTCAAGAATAAAGAGTTTCACCGTACTTTAAAAAAGAACCCGTGCAAGGGTAAACATAAAGTTATACAAAGTCACACTTGCAACCACTAGACCAAAGATAACTAAAGTTTAACCGTTTTATTATTCAAATCGCAACTCATTTCCTATTACACTGTTATCCGACACGATCCTTGCGTCCGATAAAAAGTATTAAAAAACGAAGACAATTTCGTTTAAATATGTGTAATTAACCCAGTTCAGTTTTATGTGGGTGCGCTGATAAAAATATGAAAGGTAAACTTAATACACTGTGAAAATGCTGAATTAGGTAATAACATGTCGATAAGAAAAAGCGTCGCCGGCATAAATTGGTGCTGAGTCTCCAGTGAGGCGAGAACGCATTAACGGTCCGCCACTGACATATATTAGGAGCGTTTCTTATCCACGAGTGTGAGGCGTCTCGGCTGCGGGGCGGCTGCGGGGCGGGTGCGGCGCGTCGCCGTGCGACCCGCGCAAATGACGCGGAAAAGATGCGGAGAATAACGCCCTCTTGATCGCAGAATAGCACGGCTGTCATATACTGCCACACACTTGGACGCGCACAACACTCCACTTTATTGCTTTATTTTTTAAGAAATCCTCACAGTATTTTAATTCCTCGCACTTCCCAGACGCTGAAGGATTTACGCAAGTGATTCGACGTGCACTACGCTGCTTCTTCCAATAAGCAATGGACATTAGTCTTCCTCGTACGCAGCACTTTTGGTTTGTTTACATAACATATGGTAATAGCAACATTCCAATGCAAATACATGTGAAGCATTAGAGAGGAAAAGATTCTGAAGTCACATTAAACGAGAGCAGTTTATATTGAATCTGTGAACTGGAATCTGGCTTACATTCCAGAATTTCCTCGCACAGAATGAGGCTCAATTTATGTTACAAGTAGCATTGAATACAATTATCTGAATGGAATGAATACAGCGATTCATTCGGAGCCATATTTTCCCCCTCGCATAAACGATATCGTATTAAATTAATAAGTCGTTGGGCGACCCCGAAAGTAGCGATATCTATGAGGAAACAGACTTCCCCTAGTCTGGGAGTCCGTGCAGTTACCGCGGTTCTCCCTCGCCGCCGTTACGCAGCACTAATGTCCTATTATAGCACTCATTGTGTCTTGATGGGGGAAAATATTTAGTGATGTGCGATACGATAGATCTTGTTTACATTAGTGTAATACATTATTTACGATGAAAGTTTTGTCGGGAAACCATTTATGTTTACAGTCCGTTTATGTAAAGTTGTGTGAACTCAACAGTTGTACAGTAACTTTGTTAACAAGTTAAATTTTCGTTAATAAAATACTATCTCGTTCTGACTTGCCAACAATTTTCTGTGTAATTTAAAAATGAAACTCCTATTTATATCTCCTTATTCATACCAGTGAACAAACGCTATAAAACGTACACTGTAAATAACTGCAAAGTGTATTTTAATATAATTGAAAACAGCATCGTCACGTTCATACTGAAACAAAAGAATACAATAATGAACACAACTACATTGCAATATTCAGCACATTATAGGGCCGCGGCCGAGGTGACTAAGCCTTTTCCACTATCACACTCCGGGAGAGATATAAAATTGAATTTCATATTTATTTACCCATTAATAATATCTGATCCCTCGTCCCATTGTCTCGTTGTACGCTCCCACCGTGTTCCGAACGCGCTGACGTGTCATTTTTTCTCTCATGTCACGTAAAAGAATAATGAAGCAAGTTCAGCAAGCAGTATTTAGAGATAATGTTGATAGGTGACGTCAATGACTCTTCAGCTCGTTTGCTATATATTGTTTACGTTGTGTATTTATATATAGATTTTACGAAATGTTTGCTGGTAGAACTTGTACTAGCAAAACTAAATAGATTTTATTTATCTCCACCGAAACAAGTGCCTACCTGAATAATGGCGACGCAAAATTCCAGAGCTAAACAGCAGCTCCGTAGTCTTATTATACTTACAGATAATGGCCGTAATGGATTCGTTATCATTTGTTAATCACAACAAAGTTATCGCGTTAAGCTTGTCGTAACGACATCGCCTCCCCGACGCGAACAAATAGCTCTCACGCAAATTGAATACAAGATATAAATCTAGCGTTCTCCTAATAACATGCGGTGGATTTCTCCGCGGGCCGTTTTATTTCAGCCCCACAAAGCCTTCGACCCAGTAAATCCGGCGATATCTCGGGGAATGCGACAGAGTGCCACTGGCGTTCGTTTCGCGGGACGCACTTTAAATTTTCCGACTGCGAAAGTACGGGCGGGTATCGCAGTGAAATTTAAAAAACTGAGTTCGGGTCCCTGTGGCCAAACTGAATGAGCGAGTGAGCGGTACTTCACAACTCACGTGTCCGCGTCGGGTAGTGGGTGTGTGTCGTGTCGTCCCGTGTCTACGTCGTCTGCTGTCACTGTCGTATTGCTTTCATGTCGCAGTTGGTCGCACGCACCACTAGGACACAATTTTTGCATAATGTAGCCACTTAACATATTCTCCTCTCCACTGTAGCAATAAAACTCCATACATACATACATATATATATGTATGTAGAATTCATTACCATCAGATTCCATAAATGAAACTGCTTAAAGTCTCGTTTCCACCCTTGCCCATACCATATTCATTTACCATGTTACCATTTAAAATTTCTCCTAAAAATGCTCGTTAATAGCTTCATTTATTATTAAAATCTGCAAAGAATATGCTGAAAGCGTTTAGACGCCACAGCTGGTTTTTTTAAATAAAGTATTTTGATTAAGTATTTTCTTAGTATTGGTGTGGGCCTAGGCACTATCATTAATTACACCAGTTCACACCCAGATCGAAGCGCCACTCCTGTAACTATCAGGCTAGTACTCCACAATGTTACGGCTCGAACATGTTACGACATGACACTCGTTAGTCATCATTCCTACACTTTACGATACACACATTCGACTCGCATTACGAGGTAGAAACCATCTCATTCCGAATAACGATTTTAATTGGGCTAAAAGCTTTCAGATACCTAAAAAGAAAAAAAAACTTCGAAGAAAAACCATTTATAGAACGGATAAGAATTCTTAAAAATATAGACATCTCTGTTCGAATTATTCGATCTGAAACAAAATACTGAATTATTTAATCGTAATAGATTTTCATTGGACCTTTAAAGGAAAATTGATTTTATTATCTTGTACAGAAAGATATTCTAGATGTCATTATTATTATTTTCCTGTGGAACTTTAGAAATAGCGTAATGATATTCTGTAGAAACGTTCCTTGACTGACTATTAATGAAGGTGACCGCCCGGTCGTTGAATACGTTTAAACTCATCGTGTAATTGTTGTAATTTAAAATTGAAATATAAATATAATTGTGTAGTTGTTGTTCAAGCAGTAATAACTGTTATTAGCTTATCGTCGACATGCAGTGCAGTGTGACGTATGTTATGTATGTAAGTGCACAGCGCAGTATATTTGCTGAAGGCCAGTGAGCGCACGAGATGTACCGTGACACATTATTATAGCTCGCCACTCATGTTTCTACGTCCGCTCCTGTTGTTCCGTTCCAAGGAGTCCGCTTGCTGCCAGACATAGAAATATGTGTTTTGCTTGCACGACGGAGGGCGAGGTGCGGCCAACCAGGGTTGCCGCCGATGAGTTATGAGCGGTCGCTGCACCCACTTGGCACCGCACTCACATCTTGCGACAACCCTAGATATCCGAGTTTTTCATGCACATCTGTTTAATTATTCATTCGTTCAAGTTTTATGTTCAAATGTTTGGAGTATCTTCACTTTATCGTGTTAAGTATTGACATTTATATCCTGCTCTCTCTCTCTTATCAATTTCGGGTAATATGTCACTCCGAAACGACTGCCGATACATCGTAATGGCAGCAAATAAGATAGTAGTATAGGGGGTTCGATTCTAGCCTCCGTGTGCTGTATGCGGGGACGTGGAACTAAGCGTTACTTATTGTTCTGTCCGCGCTAAAGGAATTGCGAACGGATGTTCACTTCCATGCTGGATTTAAAGCAGTCACTGACGAATTGCTACATTATCGTTAACAGCGTTCGATTTAATTCCCTTCCGGCGAACAAAGATACGACGATAAACAGTGAAAAATACATGTTTCTTTTTAATTATACGAGTACGGGCGAGGACGGACATTCGAGAACAGATTTCTAAAACATTGTGCGGGAGAGTGGTGCGGTCGGGAACGCAAACAGGCGAGTGAGACGTACTCTGACCACGAGTATAATTCTTTGTGAGCGTTAATTAACTTTTTATTTTCCCGTTCATCGCTGCGTTATACTGTCCGACACACTGAATACCCGCGGCCACGGGGGAAAAAATACAAAACAATTATACCGCAACAACAATCCTTAACGAGTAGACATTCGAGCAGCGGAATTACAAATGGCGCAAAATTATGAGGAGCTTCAAATAATCATTAAACATAAACGCGTAATGGTTTCCCATTCAAATGATAGCTCGTTGCAGTTAACTGCCTCTGTAATGTCTCAACACAATCTCCTCCACAGAAAATTGTAACGTTTTAGCGGGGTATTAATGAGTTATTGCCTATTAAATATAACAAGAACACATTTCTTTATAGGGACGGACGTAAAGTTGAGCGCGGCTCAGCTTCCTCGTGAGAGGCCCGCTGTGTATCGTTGGCTGGAACGAGCGCTTTGATTAATTACACTTATCTTAATAGCAAATTGAGTGGCGTTTTTGGCGGCATTACGACCAGGTGGGTGAAGAATTGCTCTGTTATTGTGATTGATTGCGTAATGCTGTCCCTAATGATGTCTGAGGTCTGGTCTAGGCTGACTCTTAGGGAATATAGATGGACATCGTATTGAAAAACGTTATCGCAAATTACTTAGTCACAAAGCGAATGGAGGGTTACTAATGGAAATTGAGAATCGAATAAGGTTTTTTTGAGAGTGATGTTGCGATAAAATGAACGAACGCACTGCATATACATACGAATATATTATCTATGGATCTTTAACTCATTGTCAGCCTTTGAGTTAATTTATTTTGGGATAAATTATGCTTTATTATATATGTATATACGTCTACGTTTAATAGTTGACACGTGATGACATGATTTTTGTTTAATATTTTTGTTATGAATTCATTTTGTAGATTTTCTTTTTAACGACACGTTTTGTTTAATAAAATTTATTGAGTGTGTATTTAATATGCATCAACTAATTTTTGTTATTAATTTCAGCTTAACAGTTAAAATTTCACACTTGCCTAAAAAGCCAACAAACCAACAAAGTTGGGGTTCAATGGGGGTGATGTTTAGCCGGGCTTGCAGGCCACGGCCTCGGCCTAAAGCAGGAGAAGGAATGGAGGCGTTTTTAGTCAGTAAGAGTTTGACATTTCCTCTCGCCTGTGCTCACGGCTGGAGCAGAAGAAAGAACGGGATGGTTGTTAGTCAGTGAGAGTTTCTCAGTAAGACCCTCTAGACCCATGGCGGAAGAAGTAAATTGAAGGAACTCCGCAAAAAACCTGTAAATTACGTAGTATTAACTGCTGAATTCCAGTTATATTATGCACGTAGTTTGTTTTAAAGAAATATCAAATAATAAACATTACAAATATCTTCATGAAATTTTATCTAAGTATACCCATTAAAATAAAATTTGCTGTCATATTAGTTGGAATGGAAATAAAGAAGTCTATTCAGAGTTTTGCTAAGTCGATAGCTGAGTGCGGCGAAACGTCGACCATTAGAACACTTCAGTGGCACATCTCATAGCTTTTTTTACGACGAAAGAAAGAAAAAGGTATTTTCCTTCGAAAGAAAATGCAGTTTTTATAAGTGGCGGTAAAGATGTCTCATTCAAATAGTTATAAATTCATTTTGTTGGCAACATTTTTATGAACGTAATATATATAGGTATATGGCATGCGTGTGTTTTAAATGACTGTCTTGTTGGTTTTTCCAAATACATGTATTTTTTTGTTTTTTTTTTACAACAAATAATATTGACGATGTATTGGTGCGAAATATCGTATGAAATTACAATTTAGTACATTTTATGGTGTTGATGTAGCGATTTCATTCCTAATCCTTAACTCATTTTAAATGAGGTCTATTTTTATACAATACTAGTTACTCTCGCGCGGTTTCACCAACTGCTCGGCTTCTACAGATCGTAGCGTAATATTTTATAGCCTATAGCACTCAGTAACATTAAAGCCATCTATAAGTGAAAGAATTTTGGAAATCCGACCAGGCAGCGGTTCCAAAGATTACCCCCGACATACAAACTTACAAATTTTACCTCTTTATAATATTAGTATAGAAGTATACACTAGTATAGATGATAAAAATACGTGTCTAATATAACAGACTATATTGATAGAAATCAATCGAGTGGCGATATTTTTTTATTGCTAGATTATAAATAGCTCGAGTCAGGTATTAAATGTTGGTATTCTCAGCTGATCTAAGTAAGCGGATTTTATTTAAAAAGGGAGAGAGATCCTATTTGTCGATAGACATTGATTTCTTCCTCATCAGGTGGAGCAAGAAGGGGTGTCAGACTCTTACTGACTAAAAACCACCCTGTTTCTTCCCCTGTTCCAGGCCTTAGTGCATCGTCCATTACCCTTGAACCCTGGCTGGACGATGGTCTTCGTGGATCCCATCGACGGTGGTCTGAGTGCAACGCGCAGTACCTACGCCTTTTTTTGTTAGAAGAAAATCATCAAAATACTTCTCCCGCCCAGGATAAAGCGAGAGAGAGTGTCAGACTCTTACTGACTGAAAACCGCCCCGTTCCTCCTCCTGCTCTGGGCCGAGGCCGCGATGACTCATTGCGCTTAACCCGCAATCCCGGCTGAACATCAGCCCTATAGCGCCCCGTCTGTGGTGGTCTATTGCCTCTATGAGGCGCGCGCGGAACGCTACGCGCCATACGCTCGGGTCTGGTTTCTGGTCGGGTGGCGAGCTACCCTTACTCGCCGTCCGCAGACCCCTACGCTAACGATATACCTTTGTCCACTTTCCGCAGAACAATGCTTATGGCAGCCACAACTAAGTGGCTACATATTGTTATTAACAAAACTTGATTAAAAAAAACTTTATTTTTTTGTTTGGTGCGTGAATTGGAAATGAGAGAGCTAACGTGTGTTATCAACAGCCTATATCATAAATAGCCATTTGCGAGTAATTGAATATTCACGTGACAGTACCCAGGCATTGCTTACGGACAAAATCAAATTAAGTTTTTATTGGAATATTGATAATGGCCAATAATAATAGCTCGTACTCCAATATTGAATGTACAATGAACAAGAATTGGGTGGTGTTTTATTATAATACCATACCATATTGCATGAAATACATTTGATTTTACGATTTAGGTCATAAACAAATGACGATAAAGTACTATTTTGTTTAGTTACAATATCAATATAATTTGTTTTCGCCTAGTTTCTCACAAGAGAACCATCTCACCTCACCTTTCTGTTGGAGATTTTTTTACAGATCTGTTTAGCCGTTCTAACAAAAAAACAGATATAGGACTTTTCACATTTTTTATACAAAGAATGATTCAGACGAAAATATTTATTGAAGTACAGATACATAATTATGTTACGCTAGCTTTAGCCAGCGACTCCGTTCGCATGGAATAGTGACTTCCTGCAGATTTTTGGTATAAAAACTATCCTATGTCCTTTTTCGAGTTCCAAACTATGTTTGTACCAAATTTCACAGAAATCGGTTCAGTAGTTTAGGCGTGAAGAAAAGACAGACAGAGAAACAGGAGTTGCTACAAGTGCGTTGCCAGCCTCTTGTGGATTATAAGAAGAGGAGATTTATATGTACATATAACATCCATTAAATATTGGATAATTTTAGTATCAACATTACACCCGTGCGAAGCAGGGACGGGTCGCTAGTTGAGTATAAAGTTATAAGTATAGATTATAGAAATCAATTCCATTATCCATAAGTGTGTAGTTCACTTAAGCACGCGAACTGTACATTTGCAGTTACAATGTCTTACAATTTGAAATCAGAAATCTGCTGATTATTTATGACCTTTTTTTAATCGATTAAAATTTAAATTGAAAGAGGTTTTATTTATTTTTGTAGATTTTTGTGTTAAAATAATAATTATTGAGAAAAGAACTCCTTTAAGGCCATATAATATATATGTCGCCGCGAGGATTATCCAATCAACATTTTATTATCTTTAAAATGTTTAATTAATTTAAAATGATTTTGTTTGTAAATAATAACAGTCTCGAATTTAATTAGTCGATTTCGATAGTAAAGATGTCAAAATAATTCATTCATTTGGCGGTAGTAGTGTTTTTGTGATTAATGAACGAGGTTATAAAAGGTGTGATTCGAGCGAGGAAGCTCACTTTGTTGCTGATTTTCGGAGAGAAAACATTGTAAGTAGAATCTATGTCAGATTGATTAAAATTTATTATTATTTGAATTTAACGTGTTTTCATTATTTGAAATCCTCTAAGGCTGCTTATAAAATTCCTTTTACTATATTGATTTTAGATCAAAGTGTGTAACTTGTATTGCTTTGTGATGTAGGCACCTAATTATGCATTCTTTACATGTTGTAGTTATAGCAGGACTGATGGCCATAACTGGGCCAGCAGTTCTGCTTATTTTTAAAAATCTAACGCCATGCTTAAATGCGACATCAGAAGTGGGATGCGTATCCACCTACCCTCTCTGTCCGTTATTATTTTATTTTTTTTCAGTCTTCACCCGTTTACGTTCATCAAGCTGCGCGGCAAGATGGATAAACAAGGCGAAGGCGAATCAATGGCGCCGGGTGAATCATCGTGTGCGCTGTCGCAGTCCAACGCTGGTGATCGTGAATCAACTACGTCGGCCAACGAGGAACAATCACAGCAAAAGGGCGGTAACGTACCACCTGAATTTTATTCCCATATGATAACGATGATGCAAAATATGAGTGAAAGACTGTCAAAACAACGCGATAAGGTTAAAATCACCGACATATTTCTACCTTCACATGATCCTGATGGCAACGTCGGAGTCCGCGAGTGGTGTAATCATATTTCTGCAGCTAAAACTAATTACGAACTTTGTGACTATGACATTCGAATGAAAGTGACTAGCTTACTAAAAGGCCGGGCCAAGTTGTGGGCCGACAACTGGCTCGTCACCACTTCGACGTGGGATGAATTACGTCAAAATATTATCACTACTTTTGAACCCGAAAATCGTTATTCGCGGGACGTGCTTAAGTTCAAAGAACACAATTACGACCATACCAAAGATATTGCTGAGTTTTTATCGCAATCGTGGATTTTGTGGAGACGGGTTACTAGAGACAAGCTTGATAATAATGACGCGGTAGAAGCGGTGATAGGAACAATAAGTGACGAACGCCTTCGGATTGAACTCATGAATGCCAGAGCTACTTCAGTGCCGGAGTTAATTTCAGTTGCTTCTTCTATTCGTGTTAAACGTCCTAGTTATCAATGCTCTAATCAACCACCAAATAAGCGACAAAAATATTCTATCGATAATCGAAATGCTACTTACTGTACATTTTGTAAGAAGCCCGGGCACGCTTCTCGCGATTGTCGTAATAAAAATACATCGGTAGATTTAGAGACGCGAAGTAATGAAAAGATCCCTAGTTCATCGGCAATACCTAAACAGAATGACAATCGGTTTTGTTCATTTTGCTCAAAATCTGGTCACACTTTCGACACGTGTTACCGTCGGGAAAAACACATTACTTCTAATGTGAATTCGGTTACTAGGAATAAATTAAATTTGAATACTATGCGTATGCGATTAGGTGATATAGTTATCAATGCGATATTCGATAGCGGAGCGGAATGCTCTGTTATGCGCGAATCAGTGGCAAATAAGTTACCCGGAAAACGACAAAAATCGGTGCACTATTTACGCGGAATAGGCCCCTTTCCCGTAGTTTCACTCGGCATATTAACAACGATATGTGACATTGATAATATTAACGTTGAGATAGACTTTTATATTTTGCCTGATTATGAAATGACGTCAGATGTATTGATAGGTGCGAATATTTTAAGCGAAACTGGATTAACCGTAATTGTGACTCAAAATAGCGCTACCTTATGTTCTCAACCCCGCGTCATGCACATGCGATCAACAACCAGTTTATTCGACAACATTAATCATGATTTAAGCAGTGAATCTGATGTTGAACAATTGTTATGTCTCCTCAATAAATATTCTGATATTTTTACGCGCGGTTTTTCCCGAACTCGTGTTAATACAGGTCAGTTGGAAATACGTTTAAAGAATCCAGATAAGTTTGTTGAACGACGACCTTATAGGCTAAGCCCAGTCGAGCGGGAAAAAGTTAAAATGATTATCAAAGAGCTTATAGACAATGATATTGTTCGAGAAAGCAAGTCTCCTTATTCAAGCCCAATTATTTTAGTAAAAAAGAAAAACGGTGATGACCGCATGTGTGTAGACTATAGAGAATTGAATTCAAACACCGTGCGTGACCATTACCCTCTTCCTCTAATAGCTGACCAAATAGACCAATTGGCTGGTGGTCAATACTACACCACTTTAGATATGGCCTCCGGCTTTCACCAAATTCCAGTATCAGCCGATTCTATAGAAAAAACAGCCTTCGTTACTCCTGACGGACTTTTTGAGTATAAAACCATGCCTTTCGGGTTGTGTAATGCACCTTCAGTGTATCAGAGATGCATTAACCGTGCGTTAGGTCCTCTTTTGAGCCCCGGTAGTGCAGACAAGGCCCATAATGACAGTGTAGCTCAAGTCTATATTGATGACGTAATAAATAAATGCCGCGATTTTTCATCCGGTCTCAAATACCTAGAAAGAATCTTTATAGCGTTACGTAAATCGGGATTCTCGGTTAATATTGATAAGTGTCTATTCTTTAAACGGTCAATTGAATACCTCGGCAACGTAGTAGAGAATGGTCAAGTTCGCCCTAGTCCTAAAAAGGTCGAAGCCTTATTGAAGGCCCCGGTACCAACCAACGTTAAACAGGTCCGTCAATTTAACGGCCTCGCGGGATACTTCCGTCGCTTTATACCTAATTTCGCACGAACCATGGCCCCCCTTTACGAACTAACAAAACAAGGCGCTAGATGGCAATGGACACACGTTCATGAAGAGGCACGTCAAAAGATCGTTCATCACCTTACTTCCACACCGGTCTTAACGATATTTCAAGAAGGGGAACCCACAGAATTATTTACAGACGCGAGTAGTCTTGGCTTTGGGGCCATTCTCATTCAGATTATCAACGGACGACAACACGTAGTTGCCTACTTTAGCATGCGTACAACAGACATAGAAAGTAGATACCACTCTTACGAGCTCGAAACCTTGGCTGTAGTACGGGCAATCAAACATTTCCGGCACTTTCTCTACGGACGCCAGTTTAAGGTGATTACCGATTGTAATGCACTCAAGGCCTCGAAGCATAAAAAGGACTTACTGCCCCGCATTCATAGATGGTGGGCCTACCTCCAGAATTTTGAATTTGAAATAGAGTACAGGAAAGGCGAGCGGATGCAGCATGCTGACTACTTGAGCCGAAATCCGGACCCTCTGACTGTCAACGTGCTGACCAACAACCTAGATTGGTTAAATATTGAACAAAGACGCGATAATCAATTGCGGCCCATCATTGAAGCACTACATAATGGTGAAAATGTCCCCGGATATCATCTCGAAGGTAATGTTCTTAAATTTGAGCGACAAGACGCTGTCTTGGGTTTGCAAAAGCTCATTGTTGTGCCAAAGTCTTTCCAGTGGAGCCTTGTCAATACTTTCCATAGTGCTCTCAAACACCCAGGTTGGGAAAAGACTCTTCATAAAATTAGAGAAACTTATCACTTCGACAAAATGAGCACCACTGTACGAGACTTCGTTGACAACTGCATTGTGTGCAGAACTTCAAAGCAAACATCCGGAGCTACGCAGGTACAACTACACCCTATTGCTAAGCCAGCGGTCCCATTTGAAGCTATACACATGGACATCACGGGAAAGCTGGGAACTTCAAATGAACAAGAGTATGTCGTTGTTACGGTAGACGCTTTCTCAAAATATGTGCTGTTACGTTATACTAATGACAAAAGTCAACATAGCACTCTCGCAGCCCTGAAGCAAGTCATCCATCTTTTTGGAGCTCCAAGGCAGGTAATCGTGGATGGAGGACGAGAATTTTTAGGAGAGTATAAAAACTACTGTGACATGTTTAATATAGAAATACACTCCATAGCACCAGGCGTCAGCAGAGCTAACGGACAAGTCGAGCGAGTGATGGCAACACTAAAGAATGGCCTGGTAATGATTAAAAATTACGAGACTCCAGAATGGCACACAGCGCTGGAAAGCCTTCAACTCGCCCTCAACTGCACAGTCCACAGGACCACTGGTATAGCCCCACTTACACTATTAACTCGACGACAAAACTGTGTTCCGCCAGAACTGTTGAGCTTGGTTAACCTGGACAACGCACTAATTGACATTGAAGCTCTTGAACGCCACGTGCAACAAAAAATGACACAGGCTTCTATAAAAGATAAAGCAAGGTTTGACAAAGGTCGAGCTAAAATTCAAAGGTTTCAAAGAGGTGACTTCGTTTTGATTAAAAACAATCCTAGAAACCAGACATCTCTTGATCTGAAGTTCAGTGTTCCTTACGAAGTTCACAGGGTTCTGGACAACGACCGCTACCTCGTAAAGAAAGTAGTGGGACATCATGGGCGCCCTCGCAAGGTTGCACATGATCAACTGCGGCGCGCCCCACAACCAGGGGGATCCACTCAGGCGGCCGTAAAAAAAAAACATTAAAAAAAAAATTATAATAAAAAAAAAAATAATAAAAAAGAAATGCTATTGGCGTGTGGAGCCGTCCAATAAGCAAACTTACTCCTGTCCCAAAAGAATTAAAGTCCCCTGTGTACCACGGCCTACAAGACCGCCCAGAGCACAGCATCGACCTGTCCTACTATCCCTAGAGCCTCTGTTTTATACAGCATCGACCTTTAACTTACCTATCCTTTCCTTGAACTTGACTTTGTCTTGTTGTTGAAATGTGTGGCTGTAAATGTAATGCTCAAGCTTACTATTGTCATGTGAGATGAGTAGTAGGCACCTATTCTTATGTTATTTAAATGATGACATGATCTGCTGTGGTCACGTGGAGTGAACAGTAATTGAGAATAAGATAATCTCATTGCTAAAACCTTTACAAATAGGCTTGTGTACTGTGGAAGTACATGGCTTCAGAACATCTATTTCCCTCTATTACAGACGGAGATCGAGAGCGATGCAGGGCACGCATCGCGCATCAGTATGGCCGTGTCGCCGCGAGGATTATCCAATCAACATTTTATTATCTTTAAAATGTTTAATTAATTTAAAATGATTTTGTTTGTAAATAATAACAGTCTCGAATTTAATTAGTCGATTTCGATAGTAAAGATGTCAAAATAATTCATTCATTTGGCGGTAGTAGTGTTTTTGTGATTAATGAACGAGGTTATAAAAAGTGTGATTCGAGCGAGGAAGCTCACTTTGTTGCTGATTTTCGGAGAGAAAACATTGTAAGTAGAATCTATGTCAGATTGATTAAAATTTATTATTATTTGAATTTAACGTGTTTTCATTATTTGAAATCCTCTAAGGCTGCTTATAAAATTCCTTTTACTATATTGATTTTAGATCAAAGTGTGTAACTTGTATTGCTTTGTGATGTAGGCACCTAATTATGCATTCTTTACATGTTGTAGTTATAGCAGGACTGATGGCCATAACTGGGCCAGCAGTTCTGCTTATTTTTAAAAATCTAACGCCATGCTTAAATGCGACATATATATTAATTTTATTTTATCACTATTAATAATGTCTAAATAATATTTAATTGCTCAATAAAAGTGTAAGACTGAAGAAAGTAAAAAATAAAAAAGATATCTTTTATGGCAAATAAACTTATTTAAAAAAAGTTTTACAATAAAAATGAAAAAAAAAACTAGATGACTTAGAAAAGAAGATCTAATTCTTCGAATTGTTTGACATTGTAAATACATACAAAACTAAATCAAACAAAACAAATATTAAACCAAATTACAATTCGTAGAAAAAGAAAAAAAGCTATAATTCACTTTGATACGATATTTTTCTGTTAACGAAGTGAACGTACGTATTACCCTTACACATGTTAGCACTAAAAATAGAGGGTGGTCGAAGAAAATGCTCCGACATTTATCACCGGCCTTGGATAAGCCCTTAGGTTCGGCCGTCCGAATTTAACTACATGAAATAAAATGATACCGCTGGATTCACAGTAGCTACCGATATAAGTAGAAAACTTTTAAATATATTTTTTCATTTTGATATTAAGTTTTTCCACTTTGAACTCGTGATTGTGGAAGTTTCTTGCTTTCGTTCGACAGATGGCAGTTATGTTTCGCTAACGAGTTTAGCTGTTACGTACTTAGGTGCGGTTCTCTTCCGACGATTACTGTTCTTTTGGCAGTGGTTGAAAAAAGTACAGTGACTTAATATATTTATGTTTGCGCTATGTACTTTTTTGAGTTAATGACAAGTCATAATTATCACACAATCAGCGCCTACTGCTAAGTAAAGGCATCACTCATCACGGGTTCTTAACATTAATCACGATGGTTTACCTTCAGCCTTTGTCAGTAGTATCTAAACTAGAGAGTTCTATAATGTAGAAAACAAAAAAATGCTACTTGCTAAGTTACAAACATGCACTCTCATTCATAAAAAGCAAGGACCCTAACATCTGGGCCACAACGACATTAACAATTGCAACATTAATATGGCTACTTTACACCTGTTCAAAGCAGGATTTGGAAAAATAAAAAAAAACCTTATTAAATAAAAAAATAACAATTAATTCCTGTTACTATTATTATTTGAAAGGAATTCAACATTTTTTTCGAAACTTTGTGTTAGTGTTTATTTCAATCAGTAATCATTATACATAAATTAAAAACATTAAACAGTAATCATATACCTACATATATCGATTGACAATATGTTAGAGAACGCTTTTAATATAAAAAAAATAAGTTCAAGCGTGAGTTGTTCAAATGACAACTTCATACTTGAAGCCATATCGCTTTCAGTCACACGGATTAACAAAAAAACTGATTGATTTAGGAAAACCAAATAAATCAAGAACAAACACTCAAGTGTCACTAGAGAAGACATTAAACCCACAATAATATCTTAAACAGCTGTAATTGATATACATAGTTATGCTTCAACAAAGATTTGGCCAGCTGCCATCTTATGAATTGGTAAAACAATTAAAAGTTTCGCGGCGGCAGCTCTCATGACCAACTTTTAAAGACTTTTAAAACATAATGTGCTTACAATTAACTTTGCCTTTGTAATAACTAATTAGAGCTAGATAATGTTTGTTTAAAGGGTTGAGCTAATAAACTCTTTGGAACAAACGTTTTATGAAAATATTAATTTTTGGCTTTCTATGTATGCTTGTTGCATGCGTTTAATTAAGTTGTAATAGTATTGTGTTGATGTAAACAGTTACAAAGTTAGTTTGATAAGTACATACAGCTATTTTAGTTTTTTTTTAAGAATAAGAATAAGAATAAGAATAAATTTATTAGTCCACTTGTTACAATTAGGTACATTAGGTCCTTATCGTAGTAACTTACATTATAAACTATTGTAACTATGAGTGCCGGTACATTATTTTAATATTAGTGGTCCCCAAACTAGGCTATGCCTGTATCTTGAGGACCTGAGTTATGGTAACATAAATTATAAAAACAAACATTTGCTAGCGTAAGTGTGGACAAAAGTTATTTGGCTGGATTAATAATTGTAACAATAATAATAAAAATGTGTGTGTGTGTGTGTGTGTGTGTGTGTGTGTGTGTGTGTGTGTGTGTGTGTGTGTGTGTGTGTGTGTGTGTGTGTGTGTGTGTGTGTGTGTGTGTGTGTGTGTGTGTGTGTGTGTGTGTGTGTGTGTGTGTGTATGTATGTGTGTGTGCGTGCGTGCGTGCATATTCGTGGGTGCGACATGTGAAAAGTCTTGGACATGGAAAGGAGGGTTACACTATTAGCTTAGCAATTCCTCAATGTCGCTATAGGATAATGTGAGCAATAGTTTTTGGACAGTCTTCTTACAGGATTGCGTGCTTAAACCTTTTATCTCGCAGCGTTTGCTAATTTTGTTGTAAACGCGGATGTGCGAGTAAAAGGGGCAACGCCTAGCCAAGAGGCTGGTGACATTGGGAGGTGGAACGTATAATATGCGTTTAGAGATAAGAATGTGGTAATCAGGTCTATGTTTTACAGCTGTGTGTGCACGAAGTGTGGCGTTGAGGATGTACAGGTTTCGTGCACGTAGTACAGGAAATTCGTTGTAAAGTGCGTCTGTTGAGTATCTAAATGGTTTCTTAAGCATCACTTTTATTACAGATCTTTGAGCTCTTTCTATTTCAAGGAATGTACTTTTCCCTGCTCCACCCCAAACGGCTATTGCATATTGGAGGACAGATTGGCATAGGCCAAGGTATAACGTTCGTAGGACTGGGATAGGAGTACAGTCACGGACTTTCTTCATGACGTAGATGAATTTTCTCATTCGGCTTGAAAGCGTGCTGATGTGTGCTTTGAAAGATAGATTTTCGTCTATTGTTATGCCCAAGTATCTGAGTGTAGAGCTGCGTTCTATTGTTGAACAGCTACAGTCTGCAAGTGATGGTAAATTGTGTGCGCTGCTACATGTATGAAATTTAAGAATTAAGTGTCGTGGAGGACCGGAGGCTGATGTCTTTGAGAATGCTATGTGTTTTGTCTTTTTTATATTAAGTGTAAGGAGATTTTTATCGAGAATACCAGCTACAGTAGTGAGGCTTCTCTCAGCAAGCTGATATACATGTTCCCAGGTTTTGTCGTGGAGAATAATAGCTGTATCATCTGCATATGAGATGATTTCAGCGTTAGGTATTGAAGCATTTAGTACGTCGTTCATATAGAAGGCGAAGAGAGTAGGGCCAAGAGTACTTCCCTGAGGAACGCCGAAATTAATTGGTAGCAGGCCACTACTTACGTTTCCTACCTTAACTAGTTGCTGACGATTTGTGAGATAGCTCGTGAACCAACTCAATGCATTGCCGCGTATTCCTATTCCCGCTAGTTTAGATAAAAGAAGGTTAACAGATATAGTGTCAAAAGCTTTGGCTAGATCTAAGAAAACTCCTATGACGTGCTCCCCTGATTCTATGTAAGTGGCTATTGAATTAGTAAGTAGTGTTGCAGCATCTTCTGTGGACCTACCACTTCGGAAACCAAACTGTCTATTTGATATTAAATTGTGTTTTTCAAGAAAGCTAACCAATCGACTGTTGACAACTTTCTCTAGAAGTTTTGATATTATTGGTAATAGTGCTATTGGTCGGTAGTTTTCTGGTAAATCTTTGGAACCGCTTTTATGTATAGGTCGGATGCAAGCTATCTTCCAGCAATCCGGAAAAATTCCATTCTCCAAACTTAAGTTGAATATATGTGCAAGTGGTTTAAGTAATGTCTTTTTCAATTTTATTATTAGCCGCGTACTGATTCCGTCTAGTCCAGGAGCACTGTCTTTTTTAAGTTGATGAATAAACTTTTCTATTTCTATTTCGTCAGTTGGGTGGAAGAAGAATGAGTGTGAAGGACTTTCTGGGGGTGTATAATTATTGGCTAAGGATGATTGCGTCTCGGAGAGTCTTGATAATATAAGGTCTGAGAGATTTTTGCCTAGTGACGTAAAATATTCGTTACATTTATTTAGTGAATTGACTGGATCATGGTTATTTACGAGCAATCGCGACGAGTCATCTTTGATATTGTTGAAGTATAATGATTTTATAGAATTCCAGAGCTTTTTTGGATCTTTACGGTGTTTATTTATTTCTTCTGAGTTATATTTAGTTTTGAGTTTATGTAACAGGTCATTACAGTAATTTCGATACCTTTTATACACAAGTTGACGCATTTCGTCATTTGGATGAGATCTTGCATCTAAGTGGAGTTTGTCGCGATGTTTAATACACCTTAATAAGCCTGGAGTCATCCAAGGTTTGATTGTAAATTTACTGCGGCTGATTTTGATCCTCCGGGAGTTTTTTGCAATTGCAGCTGAGAGTGTGTTTATTAGATGGTTTATAGCAGTGTTTGTACAGTTGGAGTTAAGAATTACAGTCCAGTCAGTATTACCTATAGCTGCAGCCACCGCATCGTCGTCTGTTTTTAGTCTCCATCGGGTTTTGTTGCAATCTTTGTAGTTGTTTTTTTGTGATATGGAAGCCATTACCATGTCATGATCTGTTATAGAGCATTTGCCTATGACTCCAATTGACTCATGGTGTGACTTTATAAATATGTGGTCTAAACACGTATTCTCTCGGGTGGGTTCTGTAATCGCTGGTAGAAGACCATGTGAAGCTAGTAGGCATAGATATTCAGTATGTCGGTGGTTGGTCGTGTTACATATATCAATGTTTAGATCACCGGCTAGTATTATTGTTGGGATACTTTTAATTTCGAGAAGAGCTGTGTCTAAAGAGGATGTGAAGTTGTCTATGTTCGCATATGATGGTGAACGGTAGATTCCTAGTAGTGCAAGTTTTTTATCAATTGTAAGAAGAATGCTGTCCGCATCTGCGACTGTATGTTCTAGTGTAGTAATATTGTATCTGGACTTTGTGTATATAACAATGCCGCCATTTTTGTTTAATTGCTCATTAGTTCGAGACACTGAGTACCCTGGTATTGGTTCTAGAATTGTTCCTTCATTTAACCAGCATTCGGTTAGGATAATAGCGTCGAAGTCACTATCAAGTCGTTTGACCGCCATGTAGAAGTTGTCAAAGTTCCGTTGATAGCTCCTAATATTAAAGTTTAGCACTTTAAAATTGTTGTGGTTGTTTTGTATTAGTCCCCTACAGTCTTCTAAGTTATTACATGTGTGACATTTTATTATTACATTTTTATCGACATCTTTAATAAAGTCAAGTAAAGTCATAGGTGAAGTTGAAATATTTTTTGGTAAAAATTACGTAGTTTTTATTATTGATGTAAAATGTCACTATCAAGTAGTTAGTTTTCAGATGTAAGGGAAATTGTATGTTCCTAGTGTTATGTAACATAAGGTGCTTGTTATTGAAGTAAATGAGTGGGCCTTTCGATGATGTTTGTACGTTGTATGTACTCGTAAAGCACGCGTATCCATAAAAGTATATGTAGTGTCCAGGTGTTTTAGTGAGAACTAGTGTGAGTGTTGTTTTATGTGTTAATGTTGTGTAATAAGATGTTTTTGTTGTGAGTATTATTAATAGTAATTTGTAAGTGCTAAAGTAGTTATTGACACATGAATCACAGTATATTGTTAAGAGATTATAAAAAATACGTTTTGTAAAAAATTGGTAAACAGTGGCTAAGCCTTAAGTCTATTAATATGATAAACGTGATAGTATATGTATGGGTATTGTTACTGGGGATGGATGGGTTGATATTTGTTACTCTTTCACACAAAACTATGAGATCATCATTAACATATGTATACACACAAATGTCACTTAAGTTTAGCTCAAAAGTAACAGTGCTTATTTACTATGTATTCCCACATTTTTTTTGTGATAGCACGGCTAACGTTCTGACGGACTACCTGATGGTAAGCAATCGGCGCCGCAAATGGACACCCGAAACATAAGAAGAGTTACGAGAGCGTTGCCAGCTTTTGGGGATTTGGGTTTCGGATTGAGGAGAGATAGAAGGATTGGGCCTCCAGTGTCCTCACTCCTACGGTGAAATACAACTCTGTGCTTGTTTCACGCCAGTTCTCTGTGAGGCCGTGGTATCACTGCTGCTTAGGACTATAAGATTGGATTATTTTTAAAAACTCTTGTTAGTGTTTATGACATTTTTCGTCAAACGAATACGTAGGTATTCTATGAAAGATATCAAATTGCAATGACAGCGATCGCTGCTTCATGCGCTTGCCATGAAACCTTATAAATTAATATCTTATCTTCAATTAACTAAGAACTTTAAAGTCATCGCTCGATTTAATTTTATGCAAAATTAAGCTACTTATTCTGTACCTACACTATATTTTGATATGGCGATGTAAAGATATTTCTTGTACCCACAGACATATTTCATTAAACGGATTTTGTAATCTTTACCTGTCTTATATATAAATGATTCCCTACCTATTTCTAATATTAAGTAGTAATATTTTTACAACAGAGTTCCCTTTCTCCGTGTGGGTGAATCATTTCACCGGCCGGCCGTATATACATACTACTCTGTCAAGAAAGTACCGGGAAAAAGTCAATAATACACAAAATGTTTGTTATTCATCTAAATTTATTTTATCACCTTCAAAGTATGCTCCTTCAGAAACGATACACCTACACCAACGAATAATCCAATCAGCGAAACTTTTTTTAAACGCTGTTTCCAGAATTGAGTTCAGTGCTCGCCGCGAATTCTCCTTTATGTCTTCTAACGATTGAAAACGGGTGCCACGAAGGGGTAATTTGAGTGTGGGAAAAAGAAAGAAGTCGGCTGGAGCCATATCTGGTGAATATGGTGGTGCTCGATGGTGTTTGTTGAGTGTTTGGACAAAAAATGATGGCCTTGTGCGAATTATCGTGATGCAAAATCTAAGAATTTTCTTTCCACATTTCTGGCCTTTTTCGTCGAATTTGTTCTTTTAAACGCCGCATAACGCTCAAATAATATTCTTTATTTACCGTTTGACCTTCGGGCAAGAATTCTGAGTGCACAACACCGCGATAGTCAAAGAAAACAGTCAACATGACTTTGACTTTAGATCGACTTTGACGTGGTTTTTTCGGTTTTGGTTCAGTTGGAAGGCGCCATTCCGAAGCTTGTTGACTAGTTTGCATGTCAAACTCGTAAACCCACGTCTCGTCACCAGTAACAATGCGTTTCATGAATGTTGGGTCGGTATTGACTCGTTCTAGCATGTCCTCAGCGACTTTCATGCGATTTAGTTTTTGAAGAAAATTCAGGTCTTTTGGGACTAGCCGAGCGGCAACATGTTTCATACCCAAATTATTTGTTAAAATGGTACGGATCGACTCGTGAGATACAGAAAGTTCGGCGGCCATCTCTCTCAAACTTGAATGAGGATTTTCAGTCATTATTTCCTTCACTTTTGCGATGTTAACTTCAGTTGCAGACGTTGATGGCCTACCAGAACGAGGCAAATCTTCCATCACATCTCGACCGCTTTTGAACGCTTTGTACCACTCATAAGCACGTGTTTTTGATAAATTCGATTCACCGTAAGCCTTCTGTAACATTTTGAGTGCCTCCGAACACGAAATTTCATTGGCAAAATTGAGACAAACTCTTTGTTCGATGTTTTTGTCCATTATGAAATTCGCAATACACACTAGATATTATAAAACTAAAAGCAGCACTGTTTTTAATATAAATAACAGATGCAACTCGAATTCCGCGCCAAAATGGAAAACAGTTATGCCAATCTAACAACAACAAAAAAATTAAAATTCGAATTTGGAACCATAAAAAAAACATTCATTCCCGATACTTTGTTGACTGAACGTATATTATAAGGTTGGCAATGTATTTGCAGCTCAGGTGTGTGTGTTGCAGGTGTCCACGAGCAGCTCTGATTGGTTACAATTAAATTAATCCATGTACCCGTTCTCCACAGTATAACACAAAGAAAAACATTGAAATTTTCTTTATACTTATACTAGCTTTTTTTTTAACCCACTGCTCGGCTCTTATAGGTCGTAGCGTGATGTTTTATACCCTAAAGCCATCCTCAATAAATGGTCTATTAGACACAAAAACAATTATTCAATTCGAACCAGTAGTTCCTGAGATTAGCGCGTTCAAACAAACAAACAAACAAACTCTTCAGCTTAATAATATTTTAGTATAATACAAAGATGACCATTTATTAGTTACTGACCAGTATAAACGTTTTCCTTCTCTTTACGTCATCATCATCATCAGCCTATAAGTGCCCACTGCTGAGCAAAGGCCTCTTCTCATACGGAGAAGGTTAGGGCATTAATCGCCACGCTTGCTCAATGCGGGTTGGCGATTACAAACTTATAATTAGAAATTATAAGTCAAGGTTTCCTCACGATGTTTACCTTCACCGTATGTTAGTGGTGTCTAAATAATTATAGAACCTCTTTATGTGATTTCGTACAAAAAATAACAAAATCAATTCTAAATGAATAGAAATTGCAATTCAGTTAGCAAGCTAACAAATGAGTAATTTTGTCAAGTTACCAGGGTCCGTATCAAGACCGCAAAGCAATGGACAACGTCGAGTGTTGCCTGCACTGGAACCGCGGTTACCACGTGAATAACTTTTATACAATACGTGTTAAAATGTACCATATTCCTTGTCTTTAGAATTTCTTTTTCCATTGCATAGTTGCTTACTGTACTTATTACGTTTTAGAAGCGGTTAAAAGTGTGTAAAAATGAGACTATTTGTCCTATTGCTATCGTACTTACTATGTTCATTTATTTCCCTTAACACCGAGCTTCAAAATAGTCGTAAAATAATTAATAATTTGGTTTTATAATTCTACAAAATAGGCCAACTATGTACCGCGCCCCGGCTTGGGTTAGGACAAGGAACGGAGTAGGTTTTAGTCAATTATAGTCTGGCATTCCCCCTCGCTCCATTAGAGAGTAATTTTATAATTTTCTTCCCTCAAAAAAACTTGCTCTTAAAGTTTTGTCAAATTGTTAAACACAGTACTGTACCTACTTGATCGTAATACTTTAGGTACTCGTAAAATCCACTGTTTTACTGGACACAAAATGTAAACAAAAGAAGGCGTATTCCAATTTCACGCACACGAAATCCCGCACAAAATAAAGCACCAAATAAAATAGGAGATATATTGAAAAACTTAGCTCGAGTACTTTTAATTTAAAAGTTTAACTGAAATGTAATGTAAAGTGGACAAGTTAAATTACTGAGGCATCTTTGTGATGCCGAATAGTTGGTGGAAGTGGGGAGAGGCCAGCGCTGGGCTTTGTGACTGGAGTGAGCGTTGTCGAGTGTTTTAGCCACACTCGGAGGTGAAGAGCCCTCGCCCTCACGGCCCACAGCGCTCAACGACACTTCACTCCTGTTACTCGATTAACCCAAGTTATTAGTGCTATCAGCTTTTGTTCCAGCGTAAAGATTATCTCGTATCAATTAGTGGGCATTAAGTGGGATTATTACGTGCCGAATCGTTTGGGAAACAGTTGTGTGCCGCAATAATTAATTTAATATGAGCGCGGTTACTGCGTGTTGGTTATTAGCTTTAGATTAGCTTACAGAACGCTATATCGATATTGTTTATGACTCAAATATTATGTCGTTTCTGCTCTAAATATACGCTTTGATGTGATGGAATTGAGCGCTCAGTTTTGAGTAGCGTATAATCTGTGATCAGCGTGGTTGTTTCGGGGAATTTTACACAAAATGACAGCGGTTATATTCCGCCATATTTGATGTTGATTGGCGTTTAATTGACACGTAACGTCAGGCAATTAGATAGAATCGAGTTGATAAATAAAAATGTGATTTAAAATGTAATTACATAAAAGCTAATCGAACCGTTCTTTTTGAAATGAGCAGCTTGAACACACCCAATTGAAGACATGCATTTCTTCACACAGCGTGCAGCACAAAATCTCCACACAACTTGACCTCATAATTAATTCTGTATTACTGCAACGTTCTTGTACTGTACGAGTGTTACTTAATTTAATTTTAAGTCCTGAAGAAATAACACCAACTCTTATTATTTTGTATGTAGTTTAAACTATAAACATTAGAGAAGGAGAAAGAGAGAGACAGAAATGTTAAAATTAATTTTAAACATTTTATTCCAGATAAATTTATTTAAAATTATTGTTTTAATCTATCTCCGAAAAACTAAAATAAACAACGAATCAAATAGAATGCATTAATAATTACGTCAAACAAAACAAAATTCAGATTTGGAAATGGGTTTTAACCCCTAAATAATCTTCGAAACAACTTGTAAGAGCAGCGAGAAAAACGAGCACCGGTTCCTAACCCTTTACCGCTCAACTTACCCCTTCAAAGTCGGCCTTTTGGCAAATTATTCATTCGATGACTTGAGGGGAGTGACCCGTCCTCTCGGATGATTAGTCTAAAACTAATTGATTCCTCCCCGCCGGAGTACCAGGCTCGCTAATACGGCGTAAGTGCTTCTTCATGGCTGGCTCAGCGCGGTTTTGTTCAGTTTAAAATTGGGGCTGCTAACACGATTTGTGTCTTTTTGATTTTATATTGATTGTTCGTTGTGGTTAAGAGACTGGTTGTGGTTTTTATTTTTTAATGTTTTCTGTGAGTTAAACTAATACACTGTGGGTAAATGAGTGCCGTATCAACATCAAAATTGTCGGCTTACAAAAGCCCACTCCTGAGCAATTGCCCCATCTTACTTTGAGAGAGGATGCACATTAATTACGCTAGTCCAAGGAGGATTGGCGATTTAAAACTTATAGTTAGAAATTATAGGTCCAGGTCACCTCATGATGAGCGTACGGCGCGTAGTGTTCCGCGCGCACCTCAAAGAGCCAATAGACCACCACAAACGGGCCCCATAGTGCTGATGTTCAGCCGGGGTTGCGAGGTAAGCGCAATGAGGCACCGCGACCTCGGCCCAGGGCAAGAGAAGGAACAGGGGGTTTTTAGTTAGTAAGCGTCTGACACTCCCTCCCGCCCGACCCTGGGCAGGAGCAGTCATTTGATGATTTTCCCCTCACAAAAATAAAAGGTTACCTCATGATGGTTTCTGTCATCAACACACAATAAACCAGATTTGTTTATAGTCTTGCCATGTTCCGAACCTCGCGACCGCTTCTATTGCATGAGCCAGAAAAAACCCTCAAGTTCGTAGTATGACCTTAAGTCTTGGGATGTTGACTAACAATTACGAAACTTGAGAACGGCTAAACCAATTCTAATTTTAATTTTGGAATAATTATGGATAATGTTAAGCTGTTTGAAAAGAGAACGAGTTACAAAATCGTGGTCCATCGAAAGTACTTGTAGTGTGATTCTGTAAGACTTCATTCTAAACTTCGAATCTGAATCCGCCGTGAGTAAGTAGTACACTAGCGCTACACTTGTGAGTTGAACTAGATTGACAGCAACATTTTGATATATAAAGTATGAGATGACGTTAAAAGCGGCATTCTAAATTTTATTTCCCCGTCACTTCGACGCTCACTTCGGACGCGAACAAGATTCCAAATCAAACAAATTTTATAGAATCGACGTGTTGATCTCAGTTTTAGAACGCTTGTAACGCTAAAAAAATTTGAAAGAAATATTAGTATTTACCGCTTTTTTGTTGATTTTGAGGTCAATAACTCTCAACAATGACCTCAGCTGACACAATAGACAACTTTGAGCTTTCCCATTCAGTCTATGAACTCTTTGACCCTCTTAATAATTTTCCTTGAAAATTATAATTACCCTGTAGCATAATATAAAATGTAATAATGAGTTTCTCAGAACCAGGTACTACTCCGAGCTTAAACTTTTAATAATTAGTTATTATTTTATCTTTTTAGTACAAAATTGATAGCTATGCAATTAACATCTTGTTAAGATTGTCTTCAAGCTGTATATTGCATTATTTTATATTATATTTAAATTGCTTTAAAGTGGTAATGAGACTTAGTGTGCCTGATCTATACTAATATTATAAATAGGTAAAATTTGTAAGTTTGTATGTAGCGGGTAATATTTGGACCCGCTGGTCTGATTGCCAAAATTTTTTCACTGAGAGATAGCTACAATATTTCTGAGTGATATAGGCTATAAAATATCACGCTATGATCTAACGGAGCTGAGCAGCAGGTGAAACCGTGCGAGAGTAGATGACCTTTGAGGTTAGTATTTGATACCTACTAGGGTGTTCGGATAAACATCTAATATTTTCGATCGATACACATTAAGTTTCTTTATAACAAGGTGGTGAAACAGTTCAGTGGGACATAGAAACACTGAACTCCAATATCAACGTTTGAAATAAGGACGATGTAACAATGTAACAATAAATGTCAGTATAGCGTGCCAACGGGCCGATCTATCAGTGCTTATCGGACCTATCAATAATACGGCTTTCTATAAGGACCTGAGTAGACGGGCAACTTTTGTGTGACTGAATTATCTCAAATGCAATTTGGAAAGAGTACTAGACAGGTGGAACCCCCTCAAATGGTGGGCAACGCGTTTGTAACATCTCTAATGTTGTATTCACGGACAGTGATGATTAGGCGATTACCATTGGGCGATTCTATACCTTATGTATTAAAATGAATCACGGTGTTATTTAAATTATTTCGTGACTTATTATAAAGAAGAAAGATTTGAATTTATTGATTGTTTAGGTTGAATAGACTCCGAAAGTGTTGGACTGATTTGCGTATAAACATCTTACCTTTTAAGAAATAATATAGTGATCTACTTATGCGAATTATACTCGATCGAAGTCATAGTGAACAGCTTATAGTCCAAAATAGATCTATAGTAGGTATATGTATTCGGTGTATCTGATCCACAATTCTTAATTGATTTTAGTCAACTATGGTCAAAAATTCCTCGTCTGCGCAGGTTTTAAGACGAACTTAACCCGATTATGTAGCCTTAATGCCCTGGATACTTACCTCTATTCAATTTGGAATGAAAGAACAAAAGACTATTTTATCTTAGGACCAAAATAGGTTTTTAGTAATATGTTGATAGGCTGTGCAGGTGGACAGTTAAAAGATTTAACTTTTATGACATAAATTATCATCTTTTAAGAATAAATTTACTATTAAATTTTTTTACTAGTAGGTATTTGGAATCCTGGGCCAGTATTATGAACCACTAGGCGATCCGGCTTACCGCGTACTCAGAATTAAATTTTGTTTCAAAATTGACTGTTCTTTCAGACCATTTACAGACGGACAGATATTGAATATATCTCTGTTTATTTAAATAAAAAAATTCATTCACATTTGTTGAATAGTTTTTACATTAAAGAGTAACATCCATCCACCCATCCATCCATCCTTTAAATGTAGAATTTTAAGGCTAAACTCAGAGATACCATGAGGTTTTCAGTATGTTTGTCCAAAAACAATAATTTTGTGTAATCTGATTAAATGATTTTTGGCTAAATCCACTTAAGCTATTCTGCAAAGACAGGCCCAATAAACCAATGTTAACTCATCGGAACCCACGCGCTAATTAGCCGGTCCGGTCACATTTCATTAGCTGTTACTGAACTTCATTCTGGAACAAAATAAATTATCCGCTCGAGTGGCGTTACATTTGGGTGCCAAGAATTAGCCATTGATTTCCTTAGGAAGTGTTAGGCAGGGAGGTCGGTGGTGAGGCACATTTCCCGGTGTGTTCCGTCCCTGCCCGGACGCTCTCAGCGCTTAAAGGTTCCCTAACGAGCGATAAAATTCCCCCGAATTCCTTTTTAACTGCAAGCGAAGTTTACCTGCGGGTGGGTAAATACGAACCCACATTTGGTCGCTGAATTGTGATTCACAATCTGTAAATAACAAGAAGAAAATTCAGTTTATTCAAAGGCTGTTCAGTGTTACGTGTAATTGGAGGAGGGCGACACTCTTATTAGAATCAGCTATAATTGAATACACATACAGCGCCACTTTGGAGTGGAATGCTCATTTTTTGCAAGTAAGCGCTTCGCTGTCTTGTTTGAAGAGGGAATATGAGGAAGCAATTAAGTTTTGTGATTTTACTTGCACAGGTCTTGTTCTCAAGTAATTGGAGCACTTTATCAGATGACATCTTCATTTTAAATATAGTGTAGTTCAGTTTTGATTGGTTGCCGATAAAGTGCGATGCGCTAAGCAGAGCATGTGAAAGGGAGTTGTGCGACAAGTGTAGCGTCACGGTTGAACAAATTGATGTTCCTAATGGCAGCCATTACAGACATTGTGTGCGCCCGATCGAACATAAAGGTCTACGAGACTCCCCCACTCCTCCGCACAGGATCAACTTCTAAAGAAAAAAGTATGAAAGCCGATATTCATAAATTAGTGAAAAGCTATGCGATTTGAAAAACCCATTTCGCAAACCTCGTGTTGCTTATTTATTCGATTTCTTTCACTTCGATTTTATAAATATCTTTTTCTTACTTTTGTAGCTATATCCTGTCGAACAAAAGTTAAAATACTCATATTCATCGATGATATGATAATTAATTTGTTACCCAACATACTCATGCTAATATGCCTTTGATATTACAAATGAGACAAAGGCGAGCGTGATATCTACTTACCTAATACCCGTCGGATCGTACGTTGTATAGCAAGCCAGGACTGCGGCTGTTGGTGACGGTTGCTGTCGATGATACTTAATACAACTAATTTAAGTTTAGTGAAGTTTTGTGACAACAGTGAACACTACCGCGCTCAGTAAAACGAAAGCCTTGTTTAGCTTCGAGCCAGAAGATAAAAGTTATCTTGAAAAGTCGGCAGCCACAACAAACTTAGTAACTGTCTTCAGGTAGGATAAGGAAAACTCGATTAAGGAAGAAGAAAAAGTAATTCGGCGTCGCAGAAAGAAGAGTTCGTGCAGCACAAGTTAAATTAAGCATCGGCGACCGAGACGCGGCGGGACAAACGATCCGAACACATATTGACGCAGCAACTCGAAACATTGTTCTAATTAGAACATCGACCGTATTCTTTGTTCCATTCCACAGACACAGTTCAGAGATACAATCACATAAAACCCGTCTAATCCCAAACTCAGTTTGTAACATTTCCATGCAATACATTCAACAGTTTTAATACAAAAACTTCCACGAGCCATCGGCGTGGTCCTCGTCCAAATAGACTGTAATATCGAGCGAAGTTTAACGCGGAACAATCTGCTAGTAAGCTCATAAAAATCATAGCAATCCTTCGAATAAAAGGCCAGTTTCAAACAAAAAGCGAGTGCATCCACGAGATCCTTTTTGTTTCCTACTGTGGTTTGGGAAGTTGTTTAAAGTGAATAAGAAACAAGCAATCTTGAGAGCTCTGCCGTTCGCAATAGTGGACATCATCGTATTTGCTGGCTTGTTGAGTGCTCTTCTACAATTCTAGATTATTTGAAGCATGTTCCAAGGCATTTTGGTACAGCTGGTCGTTAGCATTCTGTTCTTTGTGTTCAAACTAGTTGGTAGATATTATTTTTTATGGGTAGCAGATGTATCTAATTTTGAACAAAATTGGGGTCATTTGTTGCGCAAAACACATTAAAATGTACAATCGAGCGTGTAAGCCCAGGTGCTCTCTTATAGTAGTTCGATGGCAAAGTTTTTGGACACGTTTAGATAAAAACCAGGTGGAAGTAAAATAAAAATGAATGCAATAAAATCCTGATATGAAAAATATTTCCAAGTTTTGTATGCCTCGAGATAAGTCAAATTCGCATTTAAACGTGGAGGCATAAAGTAGGTTTTAACTCGTTTATTATTCACTTAAACGTAAATATACGTCTTATTTCATCTGCATATTATACGGTCGAATATTTGTAAATAAAATGATAAAAATAATAAAATTTAACCACGTGGAATATCCGCATCAAAAGTACGTGATAAAAACAAATAATAATAAAAACGGTATTACGGGGGTCGTATGTCCCCATTGTTATTTTGTGACGTCAATGGGAAGGGTTATCAATTCGTTTCTTATGTGTTTTTTATGTTTGTATGGTGATATTGCGAGCTGCATATTATTCCGAGCATAATATTTTTTTAATATATTTTTATGTCATTATAACAACGAAGCGATGTCGTGTTATTGCGAGAGTTACTTTTACGATAGATGGCTCATTTTTTCATAATTATCTTTTGCAAATATCAGTTGTGAAGAACATGTGTTGTGTTTACATATCGATTTCCTTTGTCCATTGTTGTTGAGGGTAGTTAGTGTAGCAATAGTAATATCGTAGGTAGCATGTTCACGCCAAGTGGGCAGCTTTAGGTAGTCAGTGGTAGAGTTGGGCCTTATTTGTGAGTTCGGCTGACTTGTCCCAACTTGTGCCATTCGGGACAGGAAGCTTGTTAGCGCGACTTCTGCGGTTTTCGACTAGATAACATTGTGTTAAAGATTTAAACTATGTCCTGGTGCTACGCGAGTCTGCTTTTGTGAACTTTACATAAGTAACGTTGTTGCGTGCATGTAATGTAACAATATTGTTTTCAGAAAATGTTTTATCAAATTAATTAAGTTTAAGTTAATATATAAATTACATACTAACCTAAATAAAAATCTTGAGTAAGAGTAGGTGGAGTACCAGAGAGAGCTATCATGGAACGCCTCAAAGAGAACCGGCGAGAATCAACGATATTGAAATATGCAAGTAACCTAAGAAACTCTTTATAATCAGCTATCTATTTAGCGGTAGACAAGTACAAAGCACACCCTGACAATTATGTCGTAAACAATGGTTTTTATCTAATAAACGTTCGGGATAAGCTTACGAGGTCGGTTCACGGGGTCGATTCATATTTTCTAGTAAAGCATTTTTAGAAAGTTCTAAATGAAAAATTATCTGAAATGTTGTACAATGTGAATGATATTTCAGTAAGTCAGAAGTTATTCTGTGCCCAAACCCCCATGCCATCCTCAATTCCCCCAACTCCAAAAAGGCCGGCAACGCTCTTGCAATTCCTCTGGTGTTGCAGTGGTATTTACTGCTGCTGCTGATTGCTTGCCATCAAGTGATTCGACGGTTCTTCTTTCGCCTTAATTTCATAAAACTGAATATTAAAAAAAATATAGGTATTCGGGATACATTCCAAGATTAGGCAGAAGTACAAATAACACATTTATATATATACCAGTTGTGTTATGTCATAGGCCCTAGATATAGTTTAGGTAGCCTATATATGTTACTGAGGATTATATTTTTTTAATTATTATACGCTTTTTATCCCTCGTGGTCAAAGCAGAGGTGAATATTATGTTGAAATGTGGCTTTCACTAGTTAATTTTTAAGTCCATGTACAGAACACGATTTCATACTCCGCGCTACTACAGAGAATGTTGTTTTTCTTATGCACAACCTGAGAATCGAATACGAAACCGCTTGTTTGACAGTTCCAGTAGAAACTACTTGACAAACGAGGCAGAAATGATTAAAATAATGTAGTAAATAATTTAAAATATTAATGTAATGATTTCAATACAAATATATTTTAACTAGTTGGTATTTTACTTTAGCTAAGTTTCAACATCGCTTACAATTTTATCCGATCTTTACCTCCCGCGTGAAGCTAATGTACGCAGTATGTACATACAAATATAGCTATATCAAAAATCGTTTCGAGACGTCATAAAACAGTAATTGAGATTTGAGTCCGCGATTTGACGACACACTCAAACAAAATTGTTGCCGAAAACAAACATTAATGACAAAAAGATGACTCTGTTCACATAAACTTTGAGATTTCAACATTTTATTGAGATATTTGTGTGTAATGATAGAATTAGCATAATTAAGTTACTTGTGTATAGGTTAGTAACCATTAGATTTTTACGTTGCCTCACACTAGGATTTTCTCCTGTGTCGTGAATGCGTTTACAAACATAGAATTTCGAATGCACGGCACACCTAGACTCGGAACAACAATTTGTGGATCACACAAAGAGTTGTTCCATGCGGGAATCGGACCCGCGACACGTTGCGCTGCAGCCAGATGCCCAGCCATCGCGCTTACCGTGCACACATGCCGAGAGAGAGAGAGAGAGAGAAAGAGAGAGAAAGATATAATATGAGAAAGTAGTGTAGGTACACTGGAATCATTAAACAATACGTATTACACACTGAAAAATACTCATGTTTATAAAATAACATTGTATGATTGACAAGCCTCAATCTTTGACGAGTTGACGAGTACAGACGATTCATTTCAAGCCACGCCCAGGGTCCATAACGATGAAATTATCAAACTGCAAACATTTTCGTACTAGTTAATCACAACTTCGAATAGCCTACTTGATAACCTACATTCTTGGTACCGAGTATGAGAGTGAATTTCGAGTATTTATACTATTAACGATGTAAATAGTCAGTGCAATGGTTTTAGTATAAGATTAAATACAATTTGTCTGTACAATTCTGTTTGTTGACTGTACTACGTAGGAATTTGCAAATGGCCGGTTTACGAGTGCAAAACTCGTTTCGAATACGTTTTAGAACTCAAATAAAAAATGTTGACGAAATAAATTTAGTTATATTGTGTTCGCTTGTTTCATGTTTTTTATTATCCTTCAATGTTTTCGGTTCAGTTGATGTGATTACTGGTAGCTGGGTAAAAAATCTTGAGTTCGATACTTTAGAATTATGTTTTAAAAATTATTCGTACGTGAAGAATGTGCAACACTGCCAATGTGACTTCTTCTAAGTTTTCTTAGTGTATCAAGGCTGTTGTCTTAAAGAAAAAATCGTGAGGTAACCTGGACTGCATATAATTTGTGATTACAAGTTTGAAATGACCAAACTGCCTCTGGCAAGCGTGGTGATTAATGCTCAAAGCTTTTCCATGTGAGTAGAGGCCTTTGTTCAGCATTTGGCACATGGAGCTGGTGATGTGACTTTAATAATAGTGAGGAGAGGGTGATATTTTTTTAATAATTGGTTGGCAATTAACCTGGCAGATGGCATAGCGATTGGCATGCTCCATTGGTCTCTGTAACACCAAAAGAGTTACGAGTGCGTCGCCGACCTTATTAGGATTAAGATTTCAGAGATTTTGGGATCGGAGGGAAAGGATTGGGCCTCCGGTAACCTCACTCAAACAGCGAAATACAACGCTGTTGTTGATTCACGCCAGTTTTCTGTGAAGCAGTGGTATCACTCCAGTTGAGTCGAATTTTAATTAACCTAGCAATCCTGGTAATTCGAGATATAATAGATGAACTATTTGTGCACGAACGCCGGCGTTCGCTTGGAGTTATTTTTTAAAACATATTAAGTAGTTATCACAAAGCTAATTAGTAGTTTTATGCACAGAAATAAATAAATAAAATATAAACTTGCTGAAGAAGCTAATTTGATGTACGTTTTAAAAGTTCGCGTCACCAAAAATAAACGACAGAAGTTATTCCTCCTAATCCCACTTTATGTATTTTCAAAACTTTTGCGTGTTGATAAAAATATGGAGTTTCACGAGGTCTAGTAAATTGCTGTTTGCAGGCAGCAAACACGGTTTTTTAGTGAAGAAATCCTTTATGACCAACAAATCAAATTGTAAAGTTTAATTTGGATTTAATTTTACTTTTTAATTAATGAGATATCTTTTTGCTGGTATTCAAATGGTTGCCTATTGTTTGAACGTATTGCTACGCAGAGCTACGACGTAGCATTTTGCTACGACGTAGTTACTTGCTGCTCCTGACTTCTGGTCTTTGCAGTGCATTAAATAAAGTAATTGATAAAGTTATATCTTCATTTCAGAATAAATAACTCACTAATTATTGTTTCCGAATATGTTCATAATAGTAAATAAATGAATTAAGAAATCTTGGAATAGATGATAAATTGGAAACTTGAACCTAAAAATTCTCAGAATAAAAGAGAAAGTCATTAAAATTGAAGTATAATTAAAGATTGAGATAAAAGCAATGTAAAAATATTGTATAGTCACGATGATAATCAGAAAATTATTATCTATCTTTACCATTAATTGTAACAACTGAGCATAAGTCTTTCAATTCAATTTTCTAATGAGGAAATTTTTACTTCTTCGATAATTGTAACCTGTGGGGTATGGGGACCAATTACGTGAAATCAGTAAGTTAATCACTTGATTTGATGCTTGAAGAAGTACAAAGCGACCGAAAAGAAAGTGCATTTCCTCGAGTTAAAAAAAACTTTTACGGGATTTTATGTTTGCCTGCCCTAATTGAAATAAAATGAAAGTGTAATTATAACAAAAAAAATGCGATAGAATTATGGATCTGAAACGCAGCACTTGCCAGTAAAAGTAGAACTTTAGTAAAAGTTCAATTTTTAATTGGACGCCGGGAGTTCTTTACCTTTATTAATTTGCCGCGCAAACGTCGGCGATCGAAAAAAATAGAGGATAGAACCTTTTACTCTTTGGTAATTGCATTTTTGAACATGCAGAACCTATCTAGATTCAATTTAGTTTAGATTTACTTTGTTTAAGTTCTTTCAAACGAAATAATTGTTTGTTTTTCGTGTTATATAGAAAAAATATTGTTTGATGTTTTCAATTTGTTTGTTGGATGGTTTAGTATTTTGCAACTATAGGTATAGATGAAAATGCAGAAGGTGAAATATTTGTTTAGACTTCCAGAAAATATATTAGTAACTAAAGATTGAGAAGAATTAGAAAGAAGAGTAGAATTTTCTAAATTGGCTCCTCTTGGCATTCAATTACACCTAGAATCATAAATCCCCGTGCACACTTTAACTTACACCATGCATGGGTCGGCTCCACCGGAGTGATACTCACAGCAAACCAGCGTGAAACATCCACAGCGTTGTGTTTCACCGTGGGAGTGAAGTTATCGCCAAAGCTCAACCTTCCCCTCCTCCAATCTCTCCCCAATCCCCAAAAGGTCGGCAACGCACTCATAACCCCTCCGTTGTTGCGGGTGTCTGTGGGCGGCGCTGATTGCTTACCATACACAGTTAATAAGTAAGTATGTTAGTGTCCCGTCCTATAACATAAAAAATATCACTCGAATATTACTACACTATTACTTGCTATATATAATAATACCCAAAAAATAATAATCGAATGAATGTGAAGTACTATAACAAGGAAATGATTATTTCAATAACCCAAGAGGAAAAAGGTACGGTTCACATCAATCTGAACATCTGAACCATATGATTTCACTTGAGGAGAGGCTTATACAGTCTTTGTGGCCTTTTATTTATTATTTGACATGTGTCAACTTGACATGTCTTATGTCAGTTGACATCAAAGAAAGGCTGAATGAAAGACAATGTCTAAAGCTGCGATGCGCCCACTCATATAGCTTTTAGGGCGTGGTTACAATAGTGTGTTGTGACTCTCTAGTGCAAAAGTCTACTATTGCACAATATCGCAGTCAACTGGTTTATCTAGCCATTTAATGAACAGCCTAGCCTGCTGACACTGCACCATTCTGGCATCTGTTTATTTCTAACAGCCACGGCGATTAGATTTCTGTGCGATTCACAGTTCTAACCTAACCTAACTTACCATTCTAGTACCAACTCTATTTTCACTACAATCCCTGCACCCTTCAAGTTACAGCCTGAATGAGGAATTTAAGCTACTCAATCAAACGAATAGTCATTATGGCTGTTGGTTGGATGGCTAATACGATTATTTGGCTGGTACATATCCATCTTACTAAATCGGCTAGTATCTTTTGTTGTAGAACCTAATGTGATATAAAAAAATAAGAATTTGAACGCTGACAAAACTTTTGGGATTGTGTCTTCATGAGCGATGTTAATTGCTTACAACCAGGCGACTGCTCGTTTCTTCCAACGCCCAAAAAAGCATGACCTCATAGCGTAGAACTGCATCTTCGCATAACAGTATTGTGATCTTGCCTCTATATACAAGATAAAAATATGTACCTACATGTAAATAAAACATGGGATGTGGCCACTCACGCTCCATTCCCCTGTAAATACGTTAGAGGACCGCGAACCGTTCTTAAGGCGTCCCTTATTACTTAAGTAGGCTTATAAATAAAATTAATCCGCTCAATGTGACAACTACATATTTTATGTAGGAGCCTTTTACACGAATACTGTGTAAACGTAATGTATGTCATCGTTCAATATCTAGGGGCCTTAATAATAAATACTTGAGCACATGTCGTCTTGTGGTAGCCGTATCTTATGTTGGATCCGAAACTAAGGTACCAGTTACCCAAACATGAGGAAAAGGAGTGTCATGTTGTGTAATGTGAATATTTCGATATTTAAATTGTCGATTATAGTGTAAGTCTAAAATTATTGGATCAACTTTATCACTATTCATTCTTTCACAAATATGATAATTAGGAACGTTATGTGTATAACCACTTAACCTGGACGGACGATGTCATCAAAGTCGCAAGAAGCCATTGGTGTAAGTGATGAGTCATTATACGGTGTGAAAGATGTTGTTTTATGATATGAGCAGTTGGTTTACTTAATTTTAAGCAATCTGCGTCGGCATAACAACCCGCAACACCAGAGCAGTTACGAGTGCGTTGCCGGGCTTTTGGGGATTAGAGTTTCTGAGATTTAGGGGGAGGGGAAGGATAACTCCTCCGGTAACCTCACACGACGAGGAGAAAATCACATTGTTAGCTTTTTTTTAAACCTTTAACGCGGTTGTTTAGCGCTGGTTTCCTGAGAAGCCGTGATATCACTCCAGTCAAGCCGACCCATTCGTGTCTCTTTTGGCTCTCCTTAACTTGCAAAGATAATAATAGTGATTCAGATTATAACATTCTTCATGCAAATATTAATTGAAAAATTAGTTATCACAATAAAAGCTACATTATTAATACATTTATTAACAGCTTCTAAACAAGTAGTCACTTCACAAGCTCTTCTAATTAAACACTGCCTCAATGCTTCATGTTACAAAATAACGTACCTAAACACATATCTACCTCGTGAGATGTGTGTTTACGTGTCTCAAACGACTGCTAAGCGATGTTTGCCACAGGGGAGCGCCTAAAGCGACAGAAGATCATCCTAAATGTTGCAAGGGGCTAATTTGCGACACATTGTACCTAATTACACATACGAACCCGCTAAAGTATTTATAATGAACTTTCAAGTTGTTTTCATATTTAATACTCGGTTGGGTTCCACAGATTGTGGGTTATTGTTTGTTAGTATTTGTGCTTTTGAAACAGAATTTTGTTTATAATTTGTGTTTTATTTTTGAGGTGGGAATTTTTTTAAATGACTTTGTCGCTCTGGGTGCGGTTAGAGGGACTGTCAGACTCTTACTGACTAACGAACATCCCGTTCTTTCCTGATCCAGGCTGATGCCGCGGTTCATAATTGCTCTTGGCCTTGCAACCCTTGTAGAATATCAGCCCTATTGGGCCCCATCTTTAGTGGTCTGTTGGCTTTTGGAGAAGCGCGCGGAACACTACCAGCCAATCGGGTCGGTGGTCGTGGGTCGTGGTTTTGCTTTAATAAATAAACTTTAGAAAAAAGATTTTATTATTACTTAGAGTTTGGTAGTTTTGTTCCCAAAACAGTTGTTAAGGCCTCAATTATAGTTATATCTATTATCTAGTACTAGATATCAAATTTCTTATAAAAATACTATTCGTACACTGTTTTCCTGCTAAATGTCCGAGTAATATCGAAAAGGAGTTTTAAATCGGTGACCGGTGCACCGCAAGCGGGTTCTGTTTGCTTAGGACACTCCATATATGATATTTTCCTTTGTATTCCTTTTATGACCTTGAATAAAAATAACATCTGATGAGGAAATCATCTGTGTTGCTATACCATTGTTTTTATGGTTGTTTCCAATTGATTCTGTGAAAGTAATAGAGAGAGGTTTATTTTTATTAGTCTGTTTAAAGTTAAGTTGAAACTCATGGTAGGCACAGTGCCTGGGCATTTGGCTGCTGCGTAACATGTCAAAAGTTTGATTACCTTACGAAACCACTCTTTGTATGTGTTAGTAAACGCAAGCACGAAATAGCAAAAAAATCTTATTGATGGGCAATATTTCTGTTTGTTTTTTGATCTGTTAGGTACATTATATTTTGTCATATCACATTTACGAAACGTAGTAAACGTAAAAATAAATAAATAATAAACAGACATCAAACAAAACGAAACACATTAAAAAATACCAATTACAAAGACAGCCATTTTGTGAATACTTTATTCACAAAATGGCGGATACAAATACAAAAGAGAATTAACACGTTTCTTTAAGGTAATCTTTGATATCAAACAGAGTTATCAATTTGTAGACGTATTCAACAGGATTAAGATATAATGAGAACAATTTCAAGTATAATCAAGGGTGACTGTAGTACAAAGGCCTATTGTACCCGCGGATATTCCATCAGACATTCCATTCTGTACGTTCAGCTAACGGCAAATTACACCATACCACATCCATTATAACCAAGTCTATTATTATAGTATGCTCACAAACAATGATGGCTCAGGTTATACTGGCATTGTAGTTGGCTGTCTTTACCTATGGAATAAATTCGAAACCAAATAATTACCTTTTATATCAGAGTATACTTTGGTTATTATTTTGTATTTTTAAGCTGTTTTGAGTTGTTTTAAGGATATTGTGTTGTTATGAGAGTTGGTTTGGTTTTCATACGGTTTCTAGGCGATTTTTTAAACGATTTGTAATTCGATTGGCCACTTTCAATGGTATTAAGGAATAGCTACTGCGGACCTGTGTCACAAGACACTATAAATTGAAATTCAATTTGAATGTAGAAAGTTATTTTAAAAGGTGATTTCTTTAAAGAAAATAGATACGATTCCCAACATTTCGGTTTGCTGGATTTCTAACTTAATTAAGTCTTTCAAATTGTAAACCAATCTTTACGTTTACTTCTTCAATTTAATAATAATGAATGAAAAAATATTTTTGAAGGCTTTTAAGCTTGAATATATTATGTCATTGTTTGCATTGCTTCTTGAATTGAATACGCTATTAAAGGTTTTTAAGCTTGAATATATTATGTCATTGTGTGCATTAAACTTCTGAGGATGCATATGTTACAGTCAACTAGCTTGTAGCAAGTCTGCTTCTATTAAAATAAGGGCAAGCACTCTAAGAAGACTGGACAACTGCTGTAAACAGTTACGTTGGATCCAAAAAAAACGGCTCCATATCATCATCATCAGCCGGAAGACGTCCACTGCTGGACAAAGGCCTCCCCCTTAGCTCTCCACGTCGAACGACAAGTTGCCACCTGCATCCATTGGCTCCCCGCGACTCTGACGATGTCGTCGGTCCACCTAGCGGGAGGCCTGCCCACGCTACGTTTTCCAGTCCTTGGTCGCCACTCTAGGACTTTTCGGGCCCATCGACCGTCCGTCTTTCGAGCGACGTGGCCTGCCCATTGCCACTTTAGCCTGCAGATTTTACGAGCTATGTCGGTGACTTTGGTTCTTTGGCGAATTTCCACATTTCGGATTTTGTCGCGCAAAGAGACCCCAAGCATAGCCCGCTCCAAAAAAAACGGCTCCATATAATATATCAAAATTTCTATCTAGCCAACTATATGGAGACAGCTTGTTAAGTTTCTCCATAGATATATAAGATAGTCTAACTCTAGACTGTCGTATAGTATAGGTACAGTAAAGAAACAAGATGAATAGGGATGGAGGGCGGTTTGAACACCTGTGCCGCCTCTTACAAAGAAAAACATACGAGAACGTGATATTCAGAGGTTTTGTTGAAATAGCTATCGATTGAGAATTAAGAAAATGTGTAGCTTTTTTGAAAACTTTCTTTTAGATTATATTGTAATTGTTTTGATCATTATTATGTCTGAATTCGGTGTATATTGAGTAAAATTGTAAATGTTTTTTTTTGGGGGTAAACCATCCAGTGTCTTCTCCCACCTTGTGTAGGGCGAGAAGGAGTGTCTGACTCTTACTGATTAAACCCCCCCGTTCCTTCCCCTACTTTGAACATCAGCCCTGTAGGGCCCTGTCCGCACATGTTGTTATTCTATTGTGTCTCTTATTACCACGATCGATTAATATAAATATTTCTAATATTTTTGTACTTTGAGTATAAAATACAGATATCCAATTAATAAAGCTTATATTGTAAAATATTTTCAAATGATTTTTAATATTATTTCAATGCGTAACGGTTGTTTTTAGACATATAATTAAAGACAGGGGAAACCTGGACAATAATTTTTAATTTATTAAGTTTCAAATCGGCAATCCGCCTTGAGCAAGGGTGGTGATGAATGCGGAAAAGGTTTAACGGTAATTTGCTCAGCAATGGGTATTTATAGAACTATGATGATGTTATGGTTCTTCTTTAAAAATAATGGACATGCAGTTCTTTATTATGAATGAATGAATTAATATATAGTACTTTATTGTACACCATAATAATAAAAAACATAGGAAACAAAAACACAAAGTACAATTGGCGGTATTATCGCTTAAAAGCAATTTCTTCCAGACAACCTTAGAATTTGATACGGGCAGTTTACGGCGTACATAAATAAATAATATAACTGAGTGACATAGTTGAAGGTGACGGAGTGCAAATGGATTGCTGCGTGCTCCCTCAAATGCTCTGGTCAACTTGTCACTCATCCATTCTATCTGTAAGTTAGAGGAGGTTGAAGAATAAGGAGAGTTTTCATGGATGTAGCAAGAGAAAGTTATTAAGCGTTTTGTTGATTTTTCTTTTTTTATTTAATGTTTAAAATAAATTTATAATATTTTAAAAATAAAAAAGAAAAATCTGTCTTTATGTTTGTACAATGAATATTTATGTATACAATGTTTTTCAATTTTATTTTTGTTCACATATTTATTTATGTTACTCCAAAATTACATTTTATGTATTTTTGTTAAATCCGCAAGGCAGCTTGTGGCGAGCTGTTGGGCAGTGGCGACCCCACGGACCTGACTCCCGGGAGGTGTCTTGTTCTTCTCTCTCCGGTTAGTCCTCGTGACGAGCTGGAGTGAACACTGATGAGGAACAAGCACTCCCACCTCATTCTTGCCTTAATTGGCTGGCTTGAGTGGAGATTCGCAAGAGTAGGAGTTGAAGGAGACTCGGGGGAAGGATGTATCTCAGTAAGATGCTGGTAGGGGTCTTGACCGTTCTTCCGGGATTGCTCTGATAGCCGTGGGATACCTCTCCTTCCCCAAGCAGCTCAACGTATGTTGCCCCCTTGTCGCTACATGCTAGCGGCCGTTTCCGGGGGCCCATTAATTGAGTTTGCCAGTCACCCCCTGCCTGTTTATCCGTATGTATCAATATTGGTCAGGGGCAGGGGCCATAGTATTTCCATAGTTATCATATTCACCAGTCCATAGCAACCCATACCCATAACCCTATAAATTTTTACCACATTTCGCAATAGTTCTGCATCAACCGGGGATTGTCCTTGGGTGCACTTTCATAGTGCATACAGGGATAATTGCCGGCTGATGTCCCATCTCACTTATATTAAAGTTGTTCAAAGGGCCTCTGCGAGTTGGCTTCGGCCCCTCGTACGCCTTCCAAAAGTCCGGGACCCTGTGGTCCCGTGAGTGGAAAAAAACATAGGAAACAAAAACACAAAGTACAATTGGCGGTATTATCGCTTAAAAGCAATTTCTTCCAGACAACCTTAGAATTTGATACGGGCAGTTTACGGCGTACATAAATAAATAATATAATTTATTTATTTAATTATTTATTTACATTATTTAGGGATAATATATAATACATTATATATAATACATATATAATACATTATATAATACATTATTTAATACATATATAATACATTATTTATAATACATTATAATACATATATAATACATTATTTAAGGATATATGTAATAAATAAATTATAAAAATAAATCATAACGATAGGTATAACGATGATGGATATGTTACTGAGCCATGTAGTGATCGTTCACCATTTTCTTAAAAACTGCTAGCGACTGCGCACGTCTAATCGTCACTGGCAAAGCATTCCACAGACGCGTGGCCTGTACAGCAAACGACTTATCATAAAATGACGTGGAGTTACGCTGTTATGTACATGTATCAATATCATGTATCAGCTAGTGTAGTGTCGCAAGTTTTCTGATGTTGTAATGTTGATTTTGTAGATAATCCATATAAAATTAATTGATTCAGTTTTCTCAAATATTTTTTTTTTCATTTTATAGCGTTTTTTTTAAACTATAGCTTTGTTCTTTTATCTTTCGACTAAAGTCTGTTTGTCGTATTTCATTTAAGAAAACGTTTGTTAGTACGTACGATTGTATCGCATTCCAGTCTCGCATGTGCTATGACTTTCGAGCTTCCATTGTTGGGCTATTATACATTGATATACTTAGTTTGACCTGTAACCGATTTAGGGACTTAAAGAATTATCTAAAATTGTATCATGCATTAACGGCGCAACTCAAAATAAACCTTAAGTAGCCACCCATCGATACAAATAAAACAAGATTGCTTATTAATATAATAAATTCTCAGAACAGAGTATTAACCATTATTTTAAAAGTTGGCGTGCAAGTACCAGGGCAATATGAAGTGAAGGAGGTAACGCGAGGTGATATTGGTGCCTTGAAAGTTTCAAGTTTCATCGAACTCACGTAATATTGTCTCGGGCTGGGCGCGATACATTTACCACAGAAATTCCTCTCAGCCTAATAGCCAGTCGGTCTCTCTTCTATAATACGTAAATAATCGTCAAGAACACTCCATAACTTTGTAATTGCTTTTTACCTCGGTGGGCGCGTGCTTTTAGCCAGATTGCTTATTTTGTTAATGAACTTCGGTGCCCAAAACTTTTTGCTTTCGTTTCTTTAATAGCTTAAAATTATCTCTTAAACATAATAAAATGATTACACAAATCAGCGCACAATGGAAAAGTTTGTTTATTGTTCATGTTTTGATCGCGTTCATTTGAAATTGTAAGGCTTTTGTGCTCAGTTTCGTATTTATGTACTTGTGATCACTTGTGTAGATTTGAGGTGAATGGACGCTGTCGCCTGCTTACCTAGCGTTTGTCGTACGTTAAAAAGTTACCGCGTGTGATATCACTTATATGGAATTGTTCGGCAAAAGTGTGTGTTCCAAAGTTTGATCGAAAAATGTTGTTGCGCTATGATTCAAAGAGTCAGGTAACATTTCGGACATGTAAAGGCGCGGCGTACAAAAGAATTTCAATTTGGTACCGTATCGCGCAACCCTTTTCAACTTTACAAAGTAATTTCCTGACGCGAAATTGATTTGTTGGCTTCGTGGTTTTTGTTTGGTGTGGCGACTGCGGTTTAATTAAAACGAAAAAATCTTGCCGTGATGTAATCCGCGTACTAATAGGTGTCCGCAGGTAGCACACTCGGTCCAATTTTCACGATTCGCTCCCAACACACTGATATTAATGTTCCACTCTCACTTTCAATTCTCATTGCGTCCCGATTTACATAAACATCGCACAAACTTCGAAGTCAGATGACAAAACGTTGGGAATATAAACATCGATTTGTCAAACAGTATCGATATAAAATGACTTCTTCAAAATGCCGCCGAGGATAATTTAATATATTAACATCTCGACGTCGAAATTCGAGCCGGAGTGACGTTAATATGACAAATAATTTCCTTCAAGCCTACCTCCGGCGTGCCGAGGAAATGCGTTGAATATGGTAATCATTTCCCATGTGCCTTGCTCGTACCAGACTTGCCTACCGCCACTTTAAACTTAGGAATACTTCAGCATTTCAATAACTCGAGTCTTGGAATGTTGTCAGCGTGTGTCGGTTAGCTGAAGCCGTTGAAACATGTTCTGTACGTACCACTTGGAAACTTATTTGTATATTTTTTCTTTGCGAAGAGTAGTTTCAAGTGGCTTCCGACGTGATGTGCGTTGGGACGATGTGAGCACGTACCTATACGAAGTTGTGTTGCCAACTCGATTGAGGTGGCTTGTGAAATATATTAGGTAGGCTTGTAAATTAATTTCTTGACGGGTTTGAATTGTTGATGAATTCCTACCTTTGAGTAACACAATGCTACCTATCATATTTTTGTGAAAATTCCATAGAATTTTCAATTCGTCACATGTGTTCATGCTGTTATTTCAACTGCCTTATTTTTCCTGTTCGCATGAAATGTGTGGAGTTACATCAGTGCACGTTTATTGCGTGTTTTCGTCACGCTGTCCCGCGGGAATTTCGGGAACACGTAAAGTCGCGCGTCCGTGCGATACGATGCAATAACTTGCCCGCCATGATGGATGTCGGCTTGAAATTCTATGATATCCTCATTTTTTTATGAAAGTCGAGCATGCGGATTGTCTTATGGTAAGCAATCAGCGTCGCCAATGGACACCTGCAACACCAGAGAAGTTACATGTGCGTTGCCGGTCTTTTGGAGGTTTAAGATATTTCGGCAACCTCACTTATACGGAAAAATACAATGTAAGCGTTATTTCACGCCCGTTTTCTGTAATGCTGACCTATTCGTGACGAAGCATAGAGTGCAATGCATATAGATTAGAAAAGAATAATAGTATGTCAGTCTCAAATACAAATTACTAGTATGAGCGAGCCATGCGTCGGCACGAATGGTTCAGCTCGACTGGAGGGATACCACGGCCTTACAAAAAACCGGCGTGAAACAAAAACAGCGTCGTGTTTCGCCGTGTGAGTGAGGTTACCGGAGGCTAAATCCTTCCCCTCCCCGATCCCTACCCAATCCATAAATCTCCAAACCTTTATCCCTAAAAGGTCGGCAACGCACTAGTAACTCCTCCGTTGCTGGTGTCCATGGGCGATGCTGATTGCTTACCATTAGGTAATCCGTCTGCTCGTCTTCCGATTGATTACATAAAAAATCTACATATGTATATGCCATGGCTTTGAAAAAATATAATTATTAAACATTGAACGCAAGAACTTTTTGAATTGAGTGACCTACTATCACGATATCAAGTTTGAAATCCTGTTTACACACTCGTATGAATGCGTATGACGGGCTATGAGGCCCGCACTGCCCGAGTTACTACCTACATATGGCAAGGGATGGCAGTGATCATGCGTACTTTCGTGTTTCACTAGACAGGACCGTCCCTAACTACGTCCACACAAACACATAACCCTATTTTATTTACCCCTAAAATGGATTGTTCCAAAACATTTGATTTTCGCTACAAACGAATCATTTTTTACACATGTCGGATTCAAATATGGATAAAAATAGCGAATATCTCTTTAGGCGCGCTTCTGTTTTTGTTCTCCCTCGAGAGGAATTGAAGGCAAACGTGAAACAGACGCATTTTATTGTAGCTGCTTATACGAAGTTAGTATAACAATATATTTGTATCGGTGTGGGACTGCCATCTACCCCGTTTATTCTTACGGCCAAGTAAAGTTTACGCTTTCGCGGGTTTCAGTCCGTTGAAAAGCGAATTCCTGTGGGGGGTCATAACTAAAGATTAGACCAATTTCGGGTAATATGGGGTTCGTGTGTGACGCGTTTAAAGGCGGGACGTGGTAAATGGCTTTCAGAACATCGTCCCCGTGTCTCGGGACCTTACAATGTGTTTCTCATGAAATGTGCTCTTTGACACCTTGCGGCGTGAGAATTCTTCTTTATATGTTTTATGCACTCACTTACTAGCTTCTTCTTGTGGCTTTGCTGATTCCATTATTCATATATAAGAACCACAAAATATAACATCAATTTCTACTTTTTGTTTAGTTTTCTCTCTGCGCTAATTCTGTAAGTTCGTTAAATATTTTAAAACGTGAACATTATGTTCCCATTTTAATATGAAATGTCAGCTCCAGTCAAACCACAATAGCTCATTTAGCAGCTAGAAAATCCCCCGGGAATATTAGTGAACCCACCTCAAAGCCGTGTACCGTGTTGTAGCATTACGTCCCAGATATCTAAGTTGCATGAAAAGAAAATGTGCAGTTTTGAGTTCTGAAACATTTTCCAGCTCAATAATATACTCGTTCGTCGTTGATTGCGTTTGTTGCATGCGAATCTAGACTTTGATGTTTGAAGTTACGGTTGAAAATGTTTCGTGGTTCGCAGGATATAAGACAAAAGGGTAATGACTGCCGGCAGTGAGACCATCTGTTGGCCTCCATAGACATTAAGGCGCGTTCTTGCAAGGCTCCCAGATCGCGCGGGCGCTACACCGGGAAGCCAGAAAAGTACGTCTCTTGAATTTGTTTGATCGTAACACAAGTATTTTACTTTTAATAACTTTCTTTCCGTGTTATTACGTGATATCCGTACGTTTGATGTGTTCCCATGTTCTTTGAGATTAGATTTCTCAAGTTTTATGAAGTTTTTGATCGAATGCGAGTTAGATTCATGTTAAAGAATATATTTCTTACTGTTGAATTTTTCCAATTATTTGTTTTAAGTACTTGTTAGAAATTTGGGGATTTCTTCGTTATGATAATTCTTAATAAAACTGCCTATGAACATTTTTTATTGGCGTTCATACCCACTGAAGTCAGGTCACCAGATTTATTGCGACATTTAACTCGGGAGCAAAGAGTCGTTGTAACATGCAAGTAAATAATATAGGAGTTATTAGAAGGCATTCTCTGAGTGTGCCGGAGCCCCATTGGGCTGCGATGTCAGTTATTATATCTGTTATCTCCGCAAGTCCATTACGACGGCGGCGGCGGTCGGCGTCACGACGCAGCGCTGTCCTTACGCAACGACACACTCCATTGTACAAGACGTTTTAAGCTCTGTCTGCTGTCTCTTAATGTTCAGATTGAGTTGTGCTTAAAATTTTTCGTCTTTATACACTTTTATTGAAAAAAAAATTTTTATTTTTTTATTTCTTAAAATTCTACCAGCTAAGGTTTTTGAAGCTTGTTTTTAATTGTTTCGATTTGTGTTTCGTGTTGATAACACACACAACATTATAATACTACTTGTGTATAAACTTTTTATGTTGGCATCGGTAATTGCATTAGTAATTATCAACCATTATAGTGATCCGATCATTCGATATACTGACAATAAATTTCTTCATCTCATTGACGAAACTTTTAGCTATATAAACAGTCGTGTCTATGTAATAAAAAAGGAAATAAGTCTCAGATGACACAAAAAGGAAACTGCAACTTAATACACAGGGATAAGAATGTAAATCGAAAAATAGTCGACGATCTCAAGCAATATAGATTAAACTATTCAAGGTTTAGCGATATCTCGATAATTAATCTAAACGAATCACCAATCGATACCGTTGTACTGTGGGAGCGGTGTTTAATAACAATAGCGATTCAGTCAGTTAAGGTTCGCACAAACGGGGGAGTATCTATGGAGTGAGTAATTTTATGTCAATATGAATCCTTATAAAAGTGTATATATAAAGGTTCCTAATATAAGTACTATTTCGAACTAGCTTCTATCAGCGGTATCTCAAGTGTGGGAGAGCCATGCTTCGGCACGAATGGGTCGGCTCGACCGGAGTCATCCGTAGTATGACTCCGGTCGAGCCGACCCTCACAGAAAACCGGCGTGAAACAACCACAGCGTTGTGTTTCGCCGTGTGAGTGAGGTTACCGGAGGCCCAATCCTTTCCCTTCCCGGACCCTTCCCTAATCCCTGAATCTCCAAATCCCTAATCCCTAAAAGGTCGGCTACGCACTCGTAACTCCTCCGTTGCGGTTGTCCATAGGCGGCGTTGATTGCTTACCATCAGGTAATTCGTCTACTCGTTTGCCGACTTATTACATAAAAAAAAATTCCTTTTATTTCAGACTATAAACTGTATTTGTAAATCCATTCGGTAGTATGTAACAAACGTCTTGTACCCCACGGTAAGCGCAATAAGGCACCACGGCCTCGGCTTGGAGCTGGAGAAGGAACGGGGGGTTTTAGTGAGCACGAGTCTGGGACTCTCTCTCGCTTCAGTCTGCGTGAGAGAAGTCATTTAATAGTGTTCCCTTACAAAAACAAAAAAGGTAACAAATATCTATCCAGATACCTATACTTACAAAATACTGCGATTATAATATAAGCAGGATACGTGAATTGCGTAGTATAAGGAGCTCTGAAAGGCAGGTAGTTGTTGTACTACGTAAAATACTAACATTCAGACATATCTGGTTACGATGCCAGGCTGAATAAAAACTATATAAGAATAGGCTATAGAAGAAAATTAAATGTTAATTCCATGTTTGAAATTAATGAAAACGAAGTTGATCCAATTGAGTCAAATGTTTTGGATATTTAATCCTGAATAGATTTTTGTCCTTTAATATGAAAAGTCCCTAGTCTGCACAGACCCTAAGTGATCGGATGTAAGCTACAAAACCGAACGAGTAAAGCCTTCAAATCAAACAAGTGTTGGCTTCGTCCGAGACCCGTTATCTGATTCCCTGATTCTCGCGTCGACTCGAATCCCTCCGCGATGGGATCGTTCTCAATTAGAGATAAGACCGTGAATATTTGAGTAATCATTGCAGATGACGTTTTGTTTATTTATTTGTTTGGTTTTTGTGTAGGTATTTCTTTAGATTTGGTTACGTGACTTGTATTCGTATGTATTTATGCTCTTGGACAATATTAAATATGTTATTGTCATTTGTCGCCATTATTTGAATAACAAAAACAAGAAAGAAAATAGTGTTTCTTCAGAAATTTCTTTTCTTGAAGTCATGACGCCCGGTAGCTCGGATGCGTCCCATTACCAATGGGATAAGTACTAAATTAACTAAAAATCGCGGGTTACTCACGTGTATATATTGAGAATGTGGGAATGTGGGAATATGGGATAAGTACTTGTTGCGGTAAAGCTGGCAACACTGGATACGCGCCGCGAATATCCGCCGCAACAACTTCACTCTTCTCAAAACCAACCGCTCGGTAGACGCACGCATATTTTGTTATATCGCAATTCCATTCAAAATTCAATATTGTAACCGCTAGACGCACGCATATTTTGTTATATCGCAATTCCATTCAAAATTCAATATTGTAACCGCAACCCTGAATACAACAGCATTATTTAATTGGAGACAGATTTTCATTATATCCATACTAAACATTGGTGACCCCGACGTGATACATTGGATACCATCAAAACGAGATTTACAAGGAGAAATTGGAGCAATTGGAGGGCCATCCACTACGAGCTTGAAGCCAGCCGGTCAGCCTACAGCCCACGAGCAGCGCCGCAGCCAGTGCTAAGCCAGGAAAGTGCCTCATCCCATCTATACCTACTCCAGATTTCCATTACAAACCAAACTTGTCTGGAGAAAGTTGCCAATTTTTCTAATTTATTTCATTTTAAATTAAATTTCAATGTGCCGTTACCGCCAAGCGAGCTTAAAATTTGCTTTTTAGTTGCAATTTACAGCTCATTAAAAGTTGATTCGTCAATATATCATTTCGCCCTTCAATTCTTCATTTAAATTATTCAAGTCTTATTTCTTAAAAATCTAAAATTCGCTTATTTCATTTATTTGTATAGATTTTCAAAAGAAAAGGGTAAAAACATAATTAAATTAAATTAAAGGGTAAAAGTGTGGGTAGACACTGTGTAAACTTAACTTTTTTGTAGCTGTAAAAATTATAATTGTTTAATATATTTACAAGTAGTATTTAATGTATTAAATTACATCATCAGTGTAATTGACCCCCCTTTACTTGCTAATTATCGTTTTCAAACCAAACAAGTAGAAACACACAAGACACTATGGACCACAAACTTGCTGTGAACTTGGAGGTTATGCAGACCCTCTTTAAATCAAGGATGGACGCCTACGAGGATAAGCTGGAAAAGGTGTCTGCAGCACAATCTCCCACTACTGACTTGAGTTCGCTCCAACAGGAATTCATGGAGTTCAAGGAATTTGTGTTGCGAGCACTTACTAGCTTCAAGTCACAAATTGAGCTATTGGCACAAGGATACGACAGGCACGAGACTGCAATGCGTCGCAAGGTTTTGTTACTCCATGGTGTCCCAGAGCACAGGAATGAGCAAGTGCGAGAAGTTGTTGGTAAAGTCTTCAGCAACGAAATGAAGTTGGCCGAGCTGGGGACGAGTGATATCCACGTGTGCCATAGATTGGGATCCTCTAGTCGCAGCCCACGGCCAATTCTAGTGCGCTTCTTCACGACTGAACATCGTCACCTTGTCTGGGATAATAAGAAGTTGCTAAAAGGCACTGGCATTACTATCTCGGAATTTTTGACACAATTGAGACACCGTGCCTTCACTGCAGCCCGTAAACACTTTGGGTTATCTAATTGCTGGTCCGTGGAGGGCAAAATCGTGATCATTGCGCCCGATAAATCCCGCCACAAGATTGAGTCCTCGACGCAACTACAGGAACTGGTCGCCAGGTTCCCGTCTGGATGCTCCAGTGGCGATGTTCCTGTACCTGTGGATTCCAGTTCACCTACTCGTATCACTGCTGAACCAGGGGCCAGAATTCAGAGAAGGGCGCGTCGTCGTAACTAAGAGACTGAGTTAACGGTACATCATTTCACTATTCTTTGTATCTTGGCGGTAATTCATAATTGGACTCTGTACCCATAACCATTTAGTAATTTATTACCCTCTGTCTTTAATTTTAATCATTTTTACCGGTATGTAGTATGTATACTTTTAATCAAGATTGGCATTGAATTGACATTTGACGGAATGTTTTGTTTGTGACATCTGTCATTTGTGTGCTGATACGTTTTGTTACTTCAGTGTAAATGTGTAAATAAGTTTTCATTTGGTGGTTTACGATTTAATGGTTACAAAATTATTATAAATTAGTTATATTGCTGTCTGTTAGTTTACTTTTACAAATTACCTTTTTAATAGTTTTAATTAGTATAGTGATTTGATGTTTTTGCTTCTCTTGTTTGATATACATTTATTTCCTTCGTTAAGCATTTGCAAGTTGGGGAGGTTGTATTATTTACAAGCAACTTTTACACCCTTTTTTGTTTTTATCATTTTTACATTTATATTATCATATTTTATTTTATTTTTATTATCTGCACGCTAATGGATAATTTAGGTGACCTTAATGATAGTTTTTTTTCATGCTCCTCACAGTCTAGTTTTATTAGTGCGAACAGTGGGGCATCACAGCAATTTACTCTTCATGATTCATTATCCAGTGTTTTTTCACTTTATCCAAAAAACCTTAATATTGCTCATATCAACGCCCAGAGTGTTCCTGGTCATTATTCCGATCTTCTGGCAACCTTTAGCAAAGCTCGCCTTGATATTCTGCTGATTTCCGAGTCTTTCCTTAAGCCTTCTCTCCTATCCACACACTATGTCCTTCCGGGCTTTATTTTGGTCCGCAACGACAGAACTGGTAAGGGTGGTGGCGGGGTTGCTGTGTATATTCGTTCTGATCTACCTTTTCGCGTAGTTAGTGCGTCCCCCTCTCTTTACTCTGAGTCGGCTGAGTATCTGTTCGTTGAGGTGACGATTAATGTTAACAAAATTTTGGTGGCTGTATTATATAGCCCAAACCTTCACGTCAATTACTTTGATACTCTTGACATGGAGCTTAACAATTTGCGCCCCAATTATAACCATGTTATAATTATGGGCGACTTTAATACATGCCTATTGAAACAAGATTCTCGTTCACGTAAACTCCAGTCACTTCTATCTTCTTTTAACCTTCATTTGCTTCATCTCTCACCCACCCATCATTCTCCTCACTCTTCGCCCTCTTGGCTCGATCTGATGATTGTGTCCTCACCTGATCATGTAGATGAGCATGGTCAGCTGACCGCTTCATTTTCATACCACGACCTAATTTATATGTCATACAGAATCCGTACACCTAAACAGAGACCCCAGTATGTAAGTCTTCGCAGTTACAAGCGTATGGACCTGGAGGTGTTGCAGCATGAAGTTGGCCTCATCGACTGGAGTCCTGTGGTTGATGCTGAGGACATTGACGTGAAGGTCGATATCTTTAATAAAATAATCACTGACTTATTCGATAGACACGCACCGGTGCGTCGTGTGAGAGTCAAACACAACCCAGCTCCTTGGGTTACGTCTACTATAGAAGATGCCATGGCTCGCAGAGACAGGGCCAAACAAAAACTAAAGCGCAGACCTTGCGATAAAAATCTCGCTAATTACAAAGTTTTACGTAATCGTTGCAATCGTCTGTGTAGAGATGCTAGGAGGCGCTTCTTTGACGAGAACCTGCTGAACCACAATTCTGGCGACGTCTGGAAATTCTTGCGATCAGTGGGCATTGGCAAATCGGATATGTCTGCCTCAAATGACGTTGATCTGGCTGCACTAAACAATCACTTTTCGCTCTCACCTGTTTCATTAGACGACACTTCTAAATCTATCACACTTTTCAAATTGTCCTGCTTACCACCGTCTCCCTGTTCTCCTTTCGTCTTAAATAATGTCACTGAGGAAGACGTAACAAAGTCAATGTTGGCTGTTAAGTCATCAGCAGTGGGTAGTGATAAATTGTGCTCACGAATGTTTATTCCTATTCTGCATCTCCTCATTCCTATTCTTACCCATATTTTCAATTTCTCCTTATTCTCTTGTTCTTTTCCCTCTATCTGGAAGATGGCTTACGTTATCCCTCTACCTAAAATTAATAAACCTTCTTCCGTTTCTCATTACAGACCAATTTCTATCCTCCCTTTCCTCTCCAAGGTCATGGAACATATTGTCCATAAACAGCTAACCGCTTACTTATCCAGCAACAGCCTCATTTCTTCATTTCAGTCAGGTTTTCGCCCTGGCCACAGCACTGTCACGGCGTTGCTTAAAGTCACTGATGACATTCGCTGGGCCATGGACAGTAAGTCACTCACTATTCTTGTATTGCTAGACTTCAGTTCTGCCTTCAATTCTGTAGACTTTGATATCCTGTTGGGTATTCTGAAGTCTAATAACTTCTCGTCATCTTCCTTGACCTGGTTCAATTCCTATCTTCGGGGCCGCCGTCAACGAGTCCGCTTAGAGGAATCTTTCTCAGATTGGTGTGACCTGGCTGCTGGCGTGCCACAGGGTGGTATCCTTTCTCCAGTTCTTTTTTCCATTTTTATTAATACCGTTGCCAAGGTTATTACTTCCAATTTCCACCTCTACGCGGACGATTTGCAACTCTACCGTCATTTTAATCTGTCGGAGGCGGACTCAGCGATAGAAGCCATGAATCGTGACTTGGGCGGGGTTGATGAGTGGGCCAAATCCTTTGGCTTACAAATCAACCCACTTAAGTCCAAGGCCTTGATCATTGGCAGTAAATATTATCGCAACGCTCTGGACATCTCTGCTCTCGATCCTCTGAGCTTAAATGGTTACGTTATCCCCTATACGGATGCTGCCAAGAACTTAGGTGTTCATATTGACTGTAACCTTTCTTGGGGTGGTCAGGTGAGTGAGGTTAGTCGTAAGGTGCATTTTTCCATGCATTCACTAAAACGCCTACAGTCTCTCTTGCCACTAAAAACGAGGATCCACCTGGTGCAGTCTCTGATACGTCCTCTGATTGACTATGCAGATGCTTGCTACTTGGATGCCACTGAGGAGCTTTTAAATAAGCTTGAGCGATTGCAAAATGTCTGTATTCGATTTGTCTTCGGTTTGAAAAAGTATGACCACGTCTCTGAATTTCGCAAGAGGCTCAAGTGGCTCCCGATTCGCCTTCACAGGAACACTCGCATTCTATGCCTCCTTTACAATATCTTGTATAATCCAGATTATCCCAGTTACCTTCGCGAACGTTTCTCCTTTGTCCGGCCTCCTGAGGTCCTTTCTCGAACGCATCTCAAATCCCATCTTTCTGTTATACCGCACAAAACTGACTTTTACTCTTTTTCCTTCTCTGTCGACGCAGTAAGATTGTGGAATTGCCTTCCGCCTAGCGTACGCGATGCTAAGTCCATATTTATATTTAAAAACCTTGTTAAGGAACACTACCTTTCTTCTTGCAGTGCAGAGTAGTTATGTTCATATTTATCTATTATATGTTATACTTTAATATAGGTATATTATTTATGTATATGTATATGTATATACTTATACGTATTATTTTATTTCTGTAGCTCTAGTTTTAGTCTTAGGTTAAATTATTGTTTTGTTTGTTATTTCCTATTTCTCTTTTTCCTGTTGTTTTAGTTTATCACACAGTGTCTTATGTCTCTTACATTTTTCCTTTCGAAGGACTGCAGGAAGAGATTCCATATAGGAATATGCAGTACCTATGTACCTCTGTCTCTGTATTTGTTCTCTATTTACTGTATGTGTGATGTGCATAAATAATTAAATAAATAAATAAATAAATAAATAAATAAATATTTCAATTTGCAAGCGAAAACGCTCAGTCATTCTTCCTACCCGCCATTGCTAATTATTGTAAAGATAGGTGCTCAATACGCTAACTCGTTTTCTGTTTATTCCAGTTCCACTATTAATCGTTGGCTGCTCGATGTATTTGTTTAAGTCGCCTGCGCAGCTGATTCGCTGACCTTGACCTCATTAACGGAGTGTTGGTGCATTTGCCGGGTAGACCGCATAAGTTACGTATTGCTTTCATATTTTTAATTCCTTCTTTACAGTTTTGTTTTTCAAATCAACTTAAAAGTCAAGTAACTTAAGTGTTTACTTAATAATGTCTCATACTAGTGAACGTGCGAGTAAATTACAAGCAGAAACTACTAAGCTTCCAATACCTTGCGTGTCTGTGTCCAATTTAAACATAAAGGATTTGTGTACAAAACGAAGCTCGATAAAGGGTAGGATTACTAAATACAAAAATTATTTAAACACATTATTAGAGCCTGGCAAGACCTTTTCATCCACCGATGTGTAGTTTAAGCCAAAGATTTCAAAAGTTTGAAGAGTTGTGTACGGTGTTTGAAGATGTTCAATCAGAGATCGAAATGCTCAATTCTTCGAACTTGGATAGTGAACTTGACGTCAGGGATGAAATGGAATTGGATTTTTCTACGTTAATTGCCCAAACTCGTATTTTTTTGGACACAAATCAGCCACACGAAGGTAAAATTAGTTCTGCGCATTCAGTCAATAGTTCTTGTCAACATAATAATGGTAATAGTGTTAGTTTTAAATTACCAGTGATAAAGATAGCCAACTTTGACGGAACTTATTTCAAGTGGCTCGAGTTCCGTGATACATTTATGTCGCTTATACACAATAATAATAGGATTGAGGATATACACAAATTCCATTACCTCAACTCATACTTAGAGGGAGAAGCAGCACTAGTTATTAGCAATTTAGAGGTTAGTTCTGCTAATTACAAGGATGCTTGGCGTCTCCTCTGCGAGAGATACAACAACGAAAATCAACTAATAACATACCATTTAAATTCCATGTTTAATTTTCAAAATGCACCTCGTGAGTCATCTAAGACATTAAGGTTCATAGTCGATCATGTGTCAAAGAACTTACGGGCTCTGAATACGCTGGGAGAACCAACCGAGTCTTGGGATTCCTTGATCATACATTTGGTCTCAGCAAAGCTCGACAACAGCAGTAGCTTCAAGTGGCAAGAACACAAAAATGTTCTCAATAGCAAGCCTTCTCTGAAGGACTTCTTTACATTTTTAAAGAATCGTGCCGATGTTCTTGAATCTGTCCAAGTTAATAAAGCTGAACGCCATAATCATAATAACTCTTCTAAATCTGAAAAATCTCATGCAAAGGCATTTGCTATTTCAGCTGTTCCTGGTGGTTCTGCTGCTACCTGTGCCTTCTGTGGTGGTAGTCATCGCATCTACGACTGCTCCTCATTCCTGGCTAAATCTGTGGAGGATAGACAGAAGGAGGCAGCGCGGTTAAAGCTATGTATAAACTGTTTACGTAAAGGACATTCTCCTCGTCAATGCAGGTTAGGCCCTTGCACTATTTGTAAGAAATATCATAATAGTTTGCTACATAGACAAAATAAGTCTCAAGCCGTTAATGTAGCAAATGTACAATCGTTTATCACTGAGACTGAAGTTGAGTGTCAGCAGGATTCGAGCGTCGGTACCAATAACGTATTAAACAACATGTCACTACTTACAAACGATTGTGTTTTGTTATCCACGGTTTTGGTGGATATTAATAATCCAGTTTCTCAAACACATTGTACTGTTCGTGCACTGCTAGATAGCGGTAGTCAATGTTCGCTTATTACAGAAAGTTTAAAGAACAAATTGCAGTTGACTACTCAGCCAACCAGTGTCGATATAGTCGGTGTAGGTAATAAGTCACTCTCTAATGCAGTGCAAAGATGCACTATTCACATTAAATCAAATCATAGCCATTTTAATACAAACATAACTTGTCTTGTACTTCCTCATATCTCCGGAAGCATACCTAACAAGTCTATAGATATTTCAAATATAATATTACCATCTAACATTAAACTTGCTGATCCTACATTCAACATATCTGCAACTATAGATTTGTTGATAGGCGCTGACATTTTTTGGTCTATAATTGAGTCTAATCAGATTAGTCTCGGCCCCAACCAGCCTATTCTACGGAAAACTAAATTAGGTTGGATATTAGCAGGCCCATTGTTAACAAAAAATCAAGTTAGCTCAAAATTAATTCATTGCAATCATGTAAATGTTACTTGCAACAATAGTAACTGCATTTCAAATAGAAATCTTAATGACAGATTAACCGATTTTTGGAAAGTAGAACAAATTCCGTCCCCTGTCATAGTAAATACAGAAGAGGAAATACAATGTGAGGAAGATTTTGTTGCGAATACTTTTCGTAGCCAAGATGGAAGGTTTAATGTTAAACTTCCTCTTCTTTCACAACCCGATTGTCTAGGCGAATCATATAGAAAGGCAAAAAGACAATTTTTATCATTAGAAAAAAGATTAATGAAAAATCCTACTTTAAAGCAAATGTATTCTGATTTCATTAAAGAATATTCTGACCTAGGACATTTGTCACCATCTGCCATTTTAGTTCCAGAGCTGTCATATTTTATTCCACATCATGCAGTTTTAAAGCCCACGAGTGAATCAACGAAACTACGAGTTGTGTTCAATGGTAGTGCAAAAACTAGTTCCGGGTTTTCAATTAATGATATACAAATGACTGGCCCACACATTCAAGACTCCCTATTTAATATTTTAATAAGATTTAGGCAACATACCTTTGTACTGTCCGGAGATATCGAAAAAATGTATCGGCAGATTCAAGTTCAAGAATGTCATCGTGACCTACAAATGATACTGTGGCGCGATCATGATACTGATCCTTTAAAATCGTTACGACTAAACACAGTTACCTATGGTTTGACAAGTTCTAGCTTTTTGAGCACTCGCTGCTTGTGGCAGTTAGGAGAGGATTGTGATGACCCAAGAATTAAAAACGTAATCCAAAACGATTTTCTAGTCGACGATTTATTAACAGGTAGTGACAGTACAGATGACTTACTTTACATAAAGGAATCCGTAGAAAATGCTTTATCTAAAGGTTGTATGAACTTGCGTAAATATCGTAGCAACACATCAAAAATATTACCTAACAATACCGGTAGTCAAAATAAATTAATTTTAAGTTCATCATCGCACATACTGGGTGTAGGCTGGGATCCGAATGATGATTTTATCCATTTTCCTAACAGTTATGAAAACAATAAAGACAAACCTACCAAACGTTCTATTTTATCAGACACTTGCAAAGTATTTGACCCTCTTGGGTTATTGAGCCCTCTTACAATTAAGCCGAAAATCCTAGTACAAAAATTATGGATACGAAAAATAGATTGGGACACCCCAGCACCCAATGACATTTGCCAGTCATGGTATTCGTTTATCGAGAACATGAAACATCTATACACACTACGTATACCTAGGCACACTCTATGTATATCTCCTGTTCAGATTGAAATGCATTGCTTTTGCGACGCTTCACAAAGCGCGTATGCAGCATGTATTTATTTAAGATCTGTGGATAGTCAGAATAATGTCATAGTCAGGCTGCAGTGTGCGAAAGCCCGATTAGCTTCTATCAAGCCGATAACTATTCCTCGTTTAGAGTTATGTGCATGTTTGTTAGGCGCCCAACTCGCGAGCGCCGTATGTCGAGCGCTTCGATGTGTGATACAGCGGAGAGTGTTTTGGACTGACTCATCAATTGCGCTCACGTGGTTAGCTTCGCGGTACGACAAGCTAGAAACATTTGTGGCTAACAGGGTAGGGGCAATATTAGAACTCACTGAACTGTCTGACTGGAGACATGTACCCACCGCATCGAATCCTGCTGACATAGCTTCTCGTGGTGTGGACACCGATAAAATTAATAATTTAAGTTTATGGTGGAATGGGCCAACATTTCTTACCCAACCAGAACTGTTTTGGCCTTCACGCAATTTTAAACGATGTAATGATGATAGTTATGTGTCTGAGTTGAATGTAAATATTATTAATAAATATAATCCAACTAGTAGACTCATAGATTTTAATCGTTACTCTAAATTAAAATTTTTACAACGTTCATTTGCTTACTTGCTTAGATTTATTTATAACTGTCGTAATCCACAACATAGAAAATCTGGTATTTTACAACCAGAAGAGCTCTCAACTTCTTTTGAGAAATTGGGGCGCTTAGCACAACAAGAACTTTTTCCAAATGAAATAGCAATTCTATCTAACAAAGGAAGTTTACCTTCTAAAAATCCATTATCAACCCTAAATCCCTTCATTGACGAGAATAATGTCTTAAGGGTAGGTGGACGTTAAGAATTATCCTGCTACAGTTTTGAAAAGCGTCACCCCATGTTATTACATAAAAAACATAGACTTACCAAGTTGTTATTCGAGCAGGAACACTTGCGACTTCTGCATGCTGGTCCGCAGCTGCTTCTTTCTTCTATAAGAGAACTGGTTTGGCCTTTAGCTGGCAGAGACCTTGCTCGAACCACTGCAAGGCATTGCGTAGTTTGCAGAAGAGCCAGCGGTAAAACGTTGACACCTATGATGGGTGCGCTGCCACCCCAACGAGTAAATCCTGATTTTCCTTTCATTACTGTTGGTGTCGACTTTGCAGGGCCATTTTTTATAACCGATCGTAAAGGCAAAGGTTGTAAGATAACAAAATGTTACCTCTGTATTTTTATTTGCCTTAGATTTAAATGCATACATTTAGAAGCCGTAAGTGATTTGTCCTCAGATGCTTTCGTATTATCTCTACGCCGTTTTATCTCCCGCAGGGGAAAGCCAGCTGAAATTTTCTGTGACAATGGTAGGAACTTTCTAGGAGCCTCTAAAGAAATAGGTAATTTTTTAAATTCATATACTCAGACTTTCAATAGTTTTCTTTCTGAAGAAGGAATTAAATTCAAATTTCAACCGGCTTATGCGCCTCATTTTGGAGGATTATGGGAGGCTGGCGTCAAATCTGCCAAATTTCACATAAAAAGAATTTTAGGAAATACACATTTGACATTTGAGGAGTTGGCAACTCTATTTAGCCAAGTTGAATCCATCCTAAACAGCAGACCGTTGTATCCCTTATCTTCCAGTCCTGATGACTTCCAAGCTTTAACCCCGGGCCACTTTCTGATTGGCAGACCATTGACGTCGCTGCCCTCACCTAATTTATTAAATGAAAAGGTTCACAGACTTAATCGCTATCAGCGACTGGAAATGCTACGGCAACACTTCTGGAAACGCTGGAGAAGGGAGTATGTAGCAGAACTCCAACAGCGTATTAAGTGGCGAGTTCCTGGTAGACAGCTGAAAGTTGGAGAACTAGTTTTGATGAAGGAGGAGAACACCCCACCTATGCAATGGAAGCTGGGACGAATAACTTCCCTGTATCCTGGTAAAGATGATGTGGCTCGCGTCGCAGAAGTAAAAACCCCTACGAGTACTTATCGACGCGCCATCAAATACCTCTGTCCCTTGCTGGAGCCTTCGGAGGATATCATCGAAAACTGATGCTTCCCGGGCCCCCCAATATGTTGCGGTAAAGCTGGCAACACTGGATACGCGCCGCGAATATCCGCCGCAACAACTTCACTCTTCTCAAAACCAACCGCTCGGTAGACGCACGCATATTTTGTTATATCGCAATTCCATTCAAAATTCAATATTGTAACCGCTAGACGCACGCATATTTTGTTATATCGCAATTCCATTCAAAATTCAATATTGTAACCGCAACCCTGAATACAACAGCATTATTTAATTGGAGACAGATTTTCATTATATCCATACTAAACAGTACTAGTTTTTTTTAAATATATATATTTTTTAATTTATTTTGAGTATTTTTTTTTGTAAATATTTGAATAATTAAAAAAAAATGTTATTTATAGCTAATACACGTTATGATTTAGTGTGGGAGAACCAATCGGCTCGATCGGAGTTTTACCACGGCTACACAGAAAACCGACGTGAAGCAACACTTAAATGTGTGTGAGTGAGGTTACTGGAGGTCCAATCTACGAGAATTGAGGATGGGAGAATCGCGGGTCGCGAGAGAGGAGCTGACGGCGATTAAGGCGAGAGATCGCGAGCAAATTGCAACCATAATGGCTTACCCCTTCAAAAAGTAAGCCTTAGTAAATGACGTGGTAAGCAAAAATAAATATACATTCTACAAGTCTACGTAAAATATTTTCTAAGAAAATTATTCTTCAACGATCATATTGTTATTATATTTTATACAAGACAAATTTTGACCAATCTATCTCCAAGCCAGCCTCTATTTATCTGAATTACATCGGAAAATATTTTTACATACCTCTAGAAATTACTGAAAGATATCATTGTATTCAAAGACGATATTATTTCTCTACTAAACATTCCGTATTACATTGAAGCGAGGAGATTTTTGCCTTAGCAACGAGTTTGTAGAGAAATTATAAGAATTGTTACGTATTTGTATGCTTCGTAAATATATATTTATTTGTCAATGTTAGTGTGGGTTCCACGATATCATGTTTTTGTCGGGTTGTAGTATTATATTATTCTTATATGTATAGTAAAAACTTTCTCGACAATATTCAGATATGTTAATACGCTTTCTTATTTAGTTGGCGCGAGTGTTGATATTCTTTGTGTGTATGAGAAATGCTACAATAAAAAAGATAATATTTTTAGCCGAGTAAATACGGAAAAAAATCTTCGTTGAGAAGTCGGATAAGCGCGCAAAATAGGGATGATAATGTGGTTAAAAATATTTTATTTACTACTTTTCTTTCGTATACGGATTGTGTCAAAATATTGGCTTTTTATTTCTGACTTTTATTTACATGAGACGATGAGACAAATTTTATTTAGAATAAGTCTTGTAGTTTTTTCTAAGAAGGTAGGTTCATTGGTTGCCTTTTCTCTTCGCGGTCTATCTTCTTTCGAGTTATTGTCACCACAATATCCTCTAAGTAAACATTTATGTATGTTCTGATTTCAATATTGACTTATATACATTTTCAACATTAATAAATATTAATCTAACTTTCAAATTGAATTTATTTCAAAACATTACATTTGTCGGCTAATGGAATGACAACATAATTGAATTAATAAGTTAAATCAGAACAGTGTGAACAAATTATAATTATGTTCAGCCGTGAAGGTAGAACGCGGCAAAATTGTTTGACAAATGATGATAATAAAACAATTTTAAACAATTTGCCATAATAACAAGTGTTCACTTTAATTGAATATTAATTGGTGAACAGTTCAGTTGACATACAAACAAACCTGATGTACACAGATGATGAGTTGTTAGTATTATTTAATTTGAACAATTAAATTTAAATCCTCTTGTTTACTGAATAACGTTTATAAATGCATGCGTTTAATTAATCTTTTGAACATTGTAAATATTTGTTTAACTTAATGTTAAGCTCTGTAGGAATAGCTTAATTGTTTTGACCTGTTTTTCTAGGTATGTCTAACACCATAATAAAAAATCTAAAATTAGGAGGAAGTTTCGCCGTGTGAGTGAGGTTGCCGGAGGCCAAATCCTTCCGCTCCCGGATGTCGACAACGCACTCGTAACTCGTCCGTTGTTGCGGGTGTCTAATCTAAGTGCTCGTTTATTGACCTACTACATAAAAAAAAAAATACAAAAAAGAGGCAATTTTTCATCGTACATTTTTATGTTAACTTTCTTACCACGTAGAGGGCAGAACGCGGACTTCCTTTAAAAGCTATTTAATGGTACGTTGGCGACGGAGGTACATCAAATGACCCCTGTAATACATCTTGAATATTCACACGGGGCAGGAAGCAGGGGTCTCATATTAATATGGCCAGCACCTGTGCCCTGTCGCAATGAATGCGGTAACAAATATCATGGAGCCCCCATAATCGTTCCTCTCGATGTAATCGGATCATAATATTGGTTTTCGTAATCTATTCGATGTCAAATCGATTGTTTTATCGATTCCATTGCGACGCACCGTAATTTTGAACGTGTTATCCTTTTTTGTTTTTGGTTTAAAATGACATGCTGGCTCGGAGTATAATGCACCCTTTCCAGGCTTTTCCTGAATGAGGGTCTGATTCCGAAAATTGGCAAGTACCAATGTGACGTTCTCCAAGATACTATATATGTTTTTTTTAAAGATGTAAAACGTTGCCCCACACTAGTATTTTCTCCTGTGTCGTGGGTGCGGTTACAAACATACAATTTCACATGCACTGACACCCAGACCCGAAACAACAATTTGTGGATCACACAAAGAGTTGTTACGTGCGGGAATCAAACCCGCAACACGTTGGACGGCAGCCAGTTGCCCAGCCACCGCACCAACCGTGCAATTACAATTTCTAACTATAATATTAAAGTTGCTAATCCACCTTGAGCGAGTGTAGTGATAAATACTCAAACCTTCTTCGTATGACAAAATATCTTTGCTCGATAGTGGGCACTTATAGACTGATTGATAATGATGTTTTTTTCCAGATATTATACAGTAAGTTGACTTTCTTGACTTTAAAAATCAACGGAATGGCACTGCGATTGTTGTCTGGTTTAGAATCCCCTGTTTTTAGTAAATTATTGATTGTAATGGTTGTTAGATAACTTCTTTTACATAGGCTTGATGCCAGGATAGTTTTTGCTTTTGAAGTTCTTAATAGTCATGTCACTATAAATTTATATAATCGCTTATGGGTTTTGTTTGAAGAGTAAATTAATGACGTTTTTAAATAGTAATTCTATCACGATAATTATTATTTTATTGGGCCATAGCGGTCGCCCGCGGCTCCACCTGCGTGCGTCCATTGTACACTTTTTGAAGTTCCCGCTTTTCGGTTTAAATTTTTCTTTGCTCTAAGCCTTTTGGAATTAATGAAAAACCGTAGAAATCGCTTCGTGCCATCTGGAGTTAAAGCGTCAGCAAGAAAACCCGACTTATTTTTATAAAATAGATAACGACTTACTAACGTAAGTTAACCGTGTTAAGTTCGACTAGTTTCAAGTCACAACGGGACTCTTATTCACGAGCAGCGTGCGCGTCGCGACGACGTTGCGCAGCCTACTAAGTTAGTCAGTTAATCGCATATCACGTAACACTATCTGTGGTTCAAAATCTATAGCTGTGCCTTGAATTGGAAGATATAACCATGTACTTATTTCACAGAGAAACCCAACATCTCCAAAAATATGTCCCGACCACATTTAAAACGATTAACTTGGGCACTAAAAAAGATTATTCAGCTTTTAGGTTTTTTAAACAATTTGTGCTAGTGAGACTGAAAGAGCCACAACGATGCAACTTGCTACTGTTACGTATTAAAGCTGGAATGTTATTGCTGCAAGCGGTTTAAACGGTAGCTACCGTTATTGCCTGGGACAACGGCCTTCCTCGCATGTATGTGTTTTTAAAGCCTACCGTGATGGTAATACTTTCTTTTAATATCAAAGCATTATTATACACCTCCTTACAAGTACATACGTTGATTAAAAAAAGTTCCAAATGTAACGTATTTATGTTACAAAAAATCTAACTTTGCCTTTCATAGAGAGCGCTGAAGTCACCTTTGGCAAACATTATTTTATCATTTTGGATGCTATATCGACAATGAGTTCCATCTCTAGGATAATTAGCCAAAGGTTAAATTTTAAAAATATCTCTAGTTTTTAATATTTTGTATCTATAACGATTTACAAAAAAATAGCTCGTATAAATCAATTGTGAGTCGCTTTGTATTACTATTTAACGTAAACACAACTACAAAACACGTTAAGCTCCCCACTACTTGTGTCTACGTCTATAAATAAGTATTAAAATGTCTGTTGTAATGCGGTCGGTACACCACATAGGTTGGCTTAGCCTCATGCACCGGAGAGTCATAGTTCACCTGCTCTCGGCCTTAAGTAGATGTCGCTGTGAGCGCTAGTCCGGCCCCTTTGTCTGCGCCCAACTCCGAGCGGTTTACTCAACTTAAACCCTCAAAGCTTGCCCTCAGAAAACAATCTTGACCTATGACTTCGTTAGTACTTATTGGTAGTGTCTTAGTGCTTTTTGTTTGTGTTCAGCGCATATTAACGGTGGTGGATCGTTTTTAGTTATATCGGTGATATGGATTTTGGAGGCTTTTAGAAACATTATTGTACAGAGCCATTAAAGAAATGTTGAGACATATTATACAGAAGTCATAAGGGATGTGCAAGATGACATTCTGGTCTGATTTTGCCCTATTCTATACATAGACATAGGCAGTATCAGCATTTGTATGTTTTTTAATGTATATTACGATACAGTTAATATTAATTAGCTATTCAGATAAAAAAAAGAATATTTATTTTGATGCTGGTACTATGTAGCCACCACGTTCCATTCGTTAAATGTGTGAAAAAAAAAACATTTGAATTTTAGTTTTTTTTTTTGAAATTGGAACACTATTTTTTGTTCGTTCATTTCCTATTCAGATTATTTTATTTCCCCATTGTTACTATATAGTCGTTATTATGCAAATGAAATGGAGCTTCGATACAAATTGTTCGACTAAAAATACGTATAACTAATATCTACGTGTTGTGTTGGTTTTGTAAAATATCGCGTTTTTCTCACTCGTTAATTTTCGTTAAAATTATTATTCGAATTTCGTTTTTGTTTGGGAATATTTGGATTGTCATAAAGCTTATTATCCAATTATTTTAGTCATTTTATTACAAATCTATTTGTGATTAGGTATAGTTGTACATTTAGCAACTTTCTTTTTTACATCGCAATGAAATTGTAATAGAACCTTTTAAGTCACGCACCTTTCTGTCTTGTCCGTCCTCTTCGAGGCGCGCGTGGAACGTGCCGTCCCGAAAGCTCGGGTACGGTTCGGGTCGGACTTGCTGGCCGTCCACCGATCCGTGTTTACTGTGGATGAAGATCGTCGAGCAATCCTTGATGCTCGGAGTGTTTCTTGCAGCGTCTGGGGCACGAGAAAGATAGTTCTACCCTCGCGCTTAGACTCTATCTTGGTGAGCATGACTGCTTTGGGCAGAGGCTGCCCAGTTAGTTCAGGGGACCCATTCGCGCCGAAGCTTGGCTCTCCCAAACTTAAAAATTATGTCCCATATTATCCTTTTCTATAATATATAGAACCTATCCGTACATTGGGATCTCCCCTAGTATCACATACTAGGGTACCATTTAGCTGAATGCTAAATAACAACAGTCATTTATTTATTTAATAGTGTTTCGGCTCCATATTCGAATGGCATCCGTTACGTATTACGTACCACAATGTGCTATTACAATGGCGACCAGTCATGTAACATTAATTAACAAATTCTACACTAATTATTTTGAAACATTCCTCTCTGGTGTAACGTGTTCCAATTTTAACTTGTTCATTTGTTTTTTTTTTGCTTTAAAAAAGGTTTGTATAATGATGTTTTTTTACAGGAGATTGAATTTCAGTATTTCTCATTATCTGGTTGGTACGAGAGGGAGTCATCAATGTCAATCTTACTGCCTAAAACTCTCCATTCCAACTCCAGCTTGCCATCTCGGCCAGTTAGTTTTTTTAACCTAACTAAGATTTAAGCTACTTTTTTTTCCAGCTGAGAAAAATGCCTAACGCTTACACACACCGCCCGGGGAGACGGTGAGAAGATTTAACCTCCTGGGCAACACAACTTAAGTTTGGGAGAGCCATGTAACGGCACAAATGGTTCAGCTCGACCGGAATGATACCACGACCACAGAAAACCGGCAAACAACCACAGCGTTGTGTTTCGCCGTTTGAGTGAGGTTACCTGAGGTTCAATCTTTCCCCTCCCCCAATCCCTAAATCTCCAAATCCTTAATCCCCAAAAGGTCGGCAACGCACTTGTCAACAACTCCTCTGTTGTTGCGGGTGTCCATTGGCTGCGTTAATTGCCTACCACCATGTTATCCGTCAGCTCGTTTGCCGACCTATAACATAAAAAAAATACAAGTCTTACACAATATATATAAAATTAAGAAATTCCATTAACAAAGTATCGTTTTATTAGTTGGAATATTCCTACCAATATTCGCCAACTTCTAGAGAATTCATCAACAGGTGAAAACATCTTTCAGAAAAACTTTTGATTGGTTCGGTTTTAAATAAAATTTGTATAGAAACTTCAGTGGTGGTTCATTCAGGTGTAAATTGAAGGCCAACTTTGAAATTAATTCAGTGCTGAAAAAGTTACAAGCTATGTGGAAGAGGACTGTACTAGATATTTGTTGTAAATTACATGCATCATTTGTATAAGAATCAATAAATATTACATAATATCAAAGGATTAGGATATCATGGCTATTACTTATAAATATTAAGGAGTGTTTTTGTGTTATAACTTTCGTGAGATATATTATCTATTAATATATATTTATAATTCAAATATATTATCAAGTTTGCTAGTTTCATATGATGCCAGGGTCGAACAGCTAACTGTTTTAGCTGCATCATATCACGTGACTTGCAAATTTGATCATGAATATGAGCATTTGGCGTGACTCAAAACTAGTCGAATTTAATTAAGCATTTTACAGAATTACCTATTATATTTATTGAATGAAGAGGATTCAAGTAATCCATTTAATATAATAGGAAATTCTATAAAAACCTTTAGCCTTTGACTGCCAACTGAAAACTATTGAAGGCAAATCCTCCGCAACCGTTGGTCACCGGTGACCTACGTGGAGGTTAACGTGTTAAAGAACTCTCTCTCTTGATATTAAATTTGGTTAAAAATCTTATCTAAAAATTTAAAAATATCCATGTAGGCGGGTAGGTGAGCTTCTTGATATATGCCAGTCACACTTTTTTTAATACAAATTTATTTTATTCAGTCTGCCAGTCATGCTTACAACTCTACCAATAAGGCAATATATTCACTATTTACATAAAAAATACACATTTACCATTTAAATAAACGTTCAAAATAAACAACAGAATTGTAATCGCTAATCAATCTCCCACTCACGACCTGTAGACTCAATTATTTCATTAACTCGTACTTCTGTCGCGAGAATAAGGCGCCTGAAATCATTAATAATGTTATATTCATAGTCACTCACTTCATTTTAATTCCAACCCTCGAAGCAGCGGGGCGGTGTAATCACGAGGAATAAGCTGTGACAGAAATAATGCTAAGTCTTATTTGCCGTATTTTCTGTAAGGTTCTTATTTTTGTTATGAGAAATGGGTTTAGGTTTTTTGAGTTATATATTTAGTTTGTTTAGGTAGAAAGCGTTATATACAGTGTAATAATACATAATGAAGATATCTGGACTTAGTATTTCTAGTTATAAGTGAAATTACTAATATTTCTTGAGCAAATGTGTTGATTAATGCTCAAACCTTCTCCGTGTGACAAAAGGCCTTTGTTTAGCAGTGTGCACTTACAGCAGTAAATATATCCAAAATGTAAATTGCTTAATCTATGCTATACTTGTAGTCTATGTTTTTTTTTGTGTACATAAATGTTTTTCTGGTACCTTTTTGTTTTTCGTAGTAAACTTAAAACGTCTACGAGAATAGCTGTGAAAATCCTTATTTTGTAATTATTTCTGTACACAAAATATAGCACACGTGAGTACAATTGAATACAATTAATAATAAATAAAAGAGGTACAAGTCTACAGCATGTTCCTTAAGGAATTTATTCTATTCGTTATAAACTACTTACTGATTTCTGTCCTCATTTGATAAGAACCCTTCTTAATATATGTAGGCCCTAAATTATATGCAATGCGTACTTCCTATAGAGTAATTCGTGTCATTAAAACGACAGTATTATTTTAGTGTGGATCTTGTTTCATGTGTGTGAGAGCGTGGGAGGATATTTATAGAACATATTAGGCAGCATTTCCTTGTTTAGGCGTCGTGTGGTATTATAATTATAATTAGACATTTTGGTTAGAATGGGACGGTAAATGTATTCGTATATTTTAGAGTAATGATGAAATTATATATTTTTACGTATTGTGTTATAAAAAAATTGTAAATGCGAGATATTGAGTGGAAATCTTGACTGAACCATAAAGATTCCTACTCTATTTTTGACAATGACTTCGACGTTTAAGATGAAGGCATTTATATTTTGTATATTTTATAATGAATATAATGTAGTAAGAATATATAATTACTCTTTATTATAATTATTATTTATTCCTCATTCTGCGTTAAGATGTCGTGGTGGCCTGAAGACTACGACTAGGGCCCACTTCCCATGCATTTTCCGAGTTAGGTATATGTACTAACTTTCTATGGTAATTTAGACACTTGAGGAAAACTGGACTTATGATTTCTAATTATAAGTTTGAAATTGCCAATCCGCCTTGAGCAAGCGTGGTGATTAATGCTCAAACCTTCTCCGCATAAAAAGAGGCCTTTACTCAGCAGTGGGCACTTATAGGCTAATTATGTTATGTATGTATGTGTAATGTTTTTCTGTACATCTATAAGAAGTAAAAATCTTAGTCATATATAATAATATTGTTGGAAACGATTCGTATTTCTCAGCATTTTACTGTAACCTCAAGAAAGTGCAGAGATTCTTTCGTTATGAACCATAAACAAAATAGAGAGCAGGCGAGTTTGAGATATTTTATAACGTTCCTCTGTGGAGCGTGGTTGCCAACATAGTCGTATATGACCTCCTTGCTAACAAAACTGTTGCAAGGACCAAAATATTTATTTTTTTAAATGGTAATCCATATTAAGTTTGTATCTTGGAGAGTGCTTAGTGAGAAATAACTTATTTCCTTTCTTTTTATAGCTTATTTTCGAAAGCCATAGAATTTTGAAATTGGAAGACATTTACCAGAATTTTGTATCTACTTGTATTTGTAAATTATTTGAATACAGTAAAAGTCAAATCATACATTTATTTTAATTACACCTATGTAAGATAGGTACATTTCTACATCGACCGAAATATTTAAAGATAAATTAATAGTATCAATCTGTCGTTCAGTCTTCTATTGAAGCTATTTGCTCGTTGTTAATTGTAGATTGCTAAAGAGTATGATGAGTAAAAACTTCATGGTTATTCTTTCTCAATCAGATTCACATACCAATTCTTGGCTGCATACCAATGGAACCCCATTATTATTCATTTATAATCATTTTTATATCTTATGTTATGCTACTTTTGTAAGAAGTTGGAGCAGTACCTAAACAACCTTTTTCCTTATCACAAACTCTTTACAAAGCTTCGACAGCATAAACATCAACCATTAAATAATTGTACAATATTTAACAGCGTTTTCTTGAATAATCAGACGTGTATAATTAGCGATTGTTTACAACAAACATAACTTAGGTCTTGGAAGTCGATTTGTTAGGCTTGTGTCAACATTTTCGGAGCTGCGGGCTTGCTTTTAAGAGTTCCTGGCATTTCGAGTTCGCTTACGTTGCCGCGTTGTTTTCGAAATACGAGTCGTTTGTTATTCTGTTGAATTCAATTCGGTACCGCAATGAGATAAATACTACGATATAGACTTTAGAAAGTTCTCGTAATGAAAACAGGAAGGAATTTATTGCCTTTAAGGCAACTGTTTATAAGGCTGTTTTAGATGATACTTACTTTATTTTGTTGTCTGTAAATTTAGGGTTTAAAAGTTTTGGCATCGGTTTTCTTATTCGTCATGTGATATTTCGACACGAATGGGCTGGTTCGATCGGATTGATACTACGGTTTAACAGATATCCGGTGTGTAATAACCACAGCGTTGTGAGTGAGGTTACCGGAGGCGTGAACCGTCTCCTTCCCCCGCCCCTCCCGAATTATCAATCCTTGAATCCCCAAAACTTCTTACCTCCATAATGCCGGCAACGCACTTGCAAGCGGCGCCGATTGCTTACCGTCAGGTGATCCGTACGCTAGTTTACAAGATCAATCCGCTGACCTGATCTAAACAATCCGCTGACCAGAAGGATAAAATACAATAAAATAAATATTAAAGCGGGGAGGAGGGATTCTACTATTTATTACACTATATCGCAATAAAATAACTATTCAAATTTGAGTCTTGTATTCTCAAAGCCAAGCAAGACAAGACGCCCAACTTTAGTATAGACCTCAGATTATTCAACAAACTTAAAGTCCTGAAAGGTATAACAAAAAATTTGTATTACCTGTCTTAGTCTGTGCTATTAAATAAGCCTGGTCTAGACTTCACCGTCTCAGCTTACTGAAGGCGTTAAATAAACAAACTAATCCGATAAACTAACCTAAGCAACTTACCGCGGAATATAATATTTAGAAACAAGCATTGGTTTTGTTTGGGGAAATTTTGTGTTTGTTAAATGTGAAATGTAAATTAAAACTATCCTACGTGGATAGTAGAAATTTGGAGTAGGTAACAGAAATCTTGGTAGTAGGTAACTACTTAACTGTTTGCTTATAATATATTATGATTGATTTTTTTAACTGTAAGTTATGATTGTGCATGCATTCTATTAAGATTATAGAAACGGATTGTTATAGTTTTCTTATTATGATAACACTAGCTATTCTTGCGCGGTGTCAACCGCTGCTCGGCTCCATTTAATCGTAGAGTGATGTTTTATAGCCGATAGCACTCAGGAACATTGTAGCTCAGCATCAGTGAAGGAATTTTGGAAATCCGACCAGCGGTTCTAAAGATTACCCCTTACATACAAACTTACAAATTTTACCTCTTTATAGTATAAGTATATAAATAAAGGTATTACAGTGTCTTAATTTGGAATACTGTTATTTGAAATACACGAAAATTCCATATTGGGACATCAGCAAAATGGTATTCCATAATTGGTTACTTTTTATAAGACATTTTAATGAATAAGTTAACTAATTCATATGTCGACTTTCTTTCGAAAATAATTTCTGAGGACTCTTATTACACTGGAATAATAACAGCACAGAATAGGCTAACAGAGTTATAAGCTACATATATACATAGAAGGATTGTTAGAAATAAAACATAAAACATTTTTATATAAACCATTATTTATTTATTAAATATAAAATTGCCATATCAGATCGTTAGGACCACATAGATTGATGACGTCTACAAACAGTTCGATCATATTTTACAAATGAACCCGAGGTTTCATTGTTAAACTCTATATAATAGAATCAACACAAAATTGAAACATTTACAATTGCTATCGTTATAAAATGGCACTACTGACTTTCACTGCGCATGCGGCATCAGAGTACAATGACCCTTCAACGAATAATATAAAATAAATATATTTTATTTTTATGCTACCAACCCAACCCGTTTTTACACTTCTCCGCTATTTAATGGATGTTAGTATACATATAAACCTCCCTCTTCAATGACTCTACCTATAAAAAATAGCATCCAAATGCGTTGCGTAGTTTTAAAGATTTAAGCATACACACACATAGGGAAGTAGGGACAGATAAAGTGACTTTGTTCTATACTATGTTGTTATTATTATTGTGTTGTTAAAAATATTCTTTTGTGGTAGATTTTTTAAAATAATTTCCATAATAGTGCATAAATTATATCCACAAATTACCACGTATAATAATGAAGTATATTCAATTCACTCCCACCCACCAATTACTTAAAAACGTTGTAAGAAAATTATTTTATCTAAAAACATTTTACTACCTCAAAACCGCGCCATACGGAAAACCGTCGGCGGTACGGCACCGGAGTGTGACTGTGATTTATTACACGACCGTTTTGTACATATTTTATTTTACATTTTATGGTGGGATGTCAATGTTGTAAGGAGACAGTGTACACGTACCTCCCACGAGTTATATTTATCTTAAATTTCGCCCTCCGAAGGGTCCTCTCATGCCGTATGCCCAGAGCGCTTCATCTATTCATCACTGACTATGCAATATTTACAATTTCACTAAATACCCCCACATATAAATAAATTGACAACAAAAGCTCCTTAACATAGATATAATATTTGTTTCTATACATACAAGTCGGGCTTACACAACTATCAGTATTTACACACACAACCGATTTTATTAAATCAAATAGGAGATTCTATAAGCCTTTATGTCTTATAAATTTATTTTATCGCAATTACAATAATTGGAGCTTCAGACGTGTATGAAAAATATAATTAAGTCTTTAGTCTAGTTAGTAGCTAGGAGGGAAACAATAAAATGTTTATTGTACATTCTGCGACCGAAATAAAAGTACGGAACACTAAGTTCCGAGCTGTTCCGCTACTTAATATAATTATGAGGAACCTTGAAATACAATTTAAAACTTCGTGCTTCGCACTCCCCAAGTTTCCGATTTTTGAGCAAATTACTAACACAAAATGTAGGCCGTAATTTATTGAGAGCGCTGCGTAGCAGTTTATTATACAATATAAGAGCAATGTACAAGATATATCGGACATTCCCCCTTATAGGACACGTTAGCTAAATATATTTAACTATCAGAACTATATACACGTGAAATATTGTCACGGCGCTTAGCAATATGATCAAATTCAATTAGTGTTTTTGGCAGTGTCAAATATGTACTTACATTTTCACCAACGTAAAAACTTATTTTCTTTAAATTGCTAAATAAGATTAGAAAAGAATAGCTTTGGTCTGCAATAACCGCGAAACTAAACATTGAATTCAAATCCGTGAAGCACATAAAGTCATCACTTTACACACAACTCTCTGGTCCGGGTAGATTTTCTGCTAGCACGTGTTCCCTTCTCCGCACGTTACCTTTCCCTTTGTTTCTATGTAGAGTGGAGGTAGCCAGACTCCCTGAACTTAGAGTTGGTCCACTAAGAGTCTGGCTACCGAACGGAGAACTCAAGTTCCCATTGGGACACACGAAGTTAGGGCTGCCCAAAGTAGGGCTGTTAGTGACTACATAGCTAGGCCTAAAGTTACTTCCTAACGGTTGTAAATTCTGGTTGAGAACGTCTTCTTGTCTACTGGGCACTAGGTCGCTGTTTGGTGTCAGCTGTTGGAGGAAATAAGTGATTAGTGGAGTGTTGGTATTTAACATATTATACACACACTCATGTTACACTAGACACCCATAAGAAATTGCTTTTCTTCAGTCTAGAAGATTTTCTCCATTGTTCACATCTACAAGAAATCACATTTCTCCAGTGCAGAAAATCTTCTGAGAGTCGTGGGTGCGTTTGCAAACATAAATTCACACACTCATAGCACCCAGACCTGGGTCAGCAACTTATCATAACAAGTAGTTAATCCAAACGAGAATCGAACCCGCGACACACTGCACGGCAGTCAATTGCCCACTAGCTAGTTGTCAGATGTGCAGATATAAATATCGTAAATCTTAATTGTTACATTTTAGTCCAATCACATCATTATTTCAACTCACCTGTTGTGGTCTCCCAGTAGAGTCTAATAATGCGAGGTCTTCTGCTGAGAAGACCGCACCAGCTTTACTCCAATCTCCTAAAAAAACATTATTATCAGTCAGGCTTTGACTTTATGAATCCATATATTTTACCTATTGTTGTTATTTCGAAACTTACCTCTGACTTCTTTTATACTAGGCCACTCGTCCGTTTCGTCTAATATAGGAGCTGAAGGTTGATTTTCGGAATCTGTAAAAACACATAATTATAAATATCCTAAATGGCACTCAAGAGACAAATTCATAAAATTGACACAAGTTTGTGCGAAAAAACCGTACTAAGTAACTATTCATTGTCCACTTACTCATCATATTACCTGGTGCATTCAGTATGTCTGGTTGTGGGTCTGGTGTTTTGAGATCTGGAGAAGGTTTGATGGTGTATGCCACCACGTAGCGTCTTCCACCATCGCTGAGTTCCAGCATGTCACCAGGTGGGTGTTTGTGTGGTGGCGTGGCTCGGCGTCGACGGGCACATAAGGCAGCTATGGCTAAACCACCAGCTGCTAAAGTAGCTCCTAGCGCAGCTGCCACTGCGACTCCAACGCTTACTCCACTCATTGCGCCTTTTCCATCTATAGAATATTTTGTATATTTTATTTTGAAGCTTGTAACAACTACAGCTTTTTGTTTTGCCGTGTGAGTGAGGTCACTGGAGGCCTAATCCCTCTTCCCCTCCCCCAATCCTTAAATCTCCGAAACCCTAATTCCGAGAAGGCCGGCAACGCACTCGTGTTGCGGTGTTTGCTTACCATCAGGTAATATGCCTGCTCTTTTACGGTTTTATCACATAAAACGTGTGTTCAATATTGAGCCAATTTTGATCAGGTAATTTCTGTGTAAATTTATTTATGTATGCAACATTGGTACATGTGGTGTAAAAGCATACTTAGACAGATTTTGACAGCAAAAAAATATATTAAGTAACAAACAATGATGTTTAGACTTCAATTATTTAGTAGGTAAAATCTTGAACCCATTCCGCCCATTTCTTAAGAAAATAACAGTATAAGTATTTATGATTGTGTAATTAGCGATCGCCATAAAATACGAAATAACATTTCAGTTAGCCATTTCAAAATAAGATTAAACATTGTAAGTATTTACAAAATAACGAACAAAGGAAATATTCGATTGTAATTTATTATTCTGTCCTTCATCTAAAAGAAACATAATAATTCAAAGTATTCGGAAGCAAATAAATTCAACAAATAAAGACCTCAAATCATATTTGTTTAATAATGAGATCAATCAAAACGAAACGTCAATTTGAATGAAAATGGAAAAATTGTTGAGAGCAAAAGTCAATAATCCTGACCTCTGGGAGGCCAATGTAAACGGAAACAGAGTATAAATAGGCTCACGACTAAATTCACAGAGTAAAAAGCTTCAATTTCAAATGTATTTTTTAGTTCCGTACCCCGAAAAAGGGCTTATACCAAAACTTGTACAAAGAATACCCTTTATATCCTTAATAGATGATTATTTGAATTGAATGAATGTACGGGGCTTATTCGGGCAAATTTTATTTTACTTAACTTTGGACATTAATCAAAATGAAACATACGGGTTGAGTTTCTTTGAGTTGGACGATTTTCTTTTATAATAGTTACATTATACGCCTATGCTTTCGTTCGTTTTTGCCTTATTTTTTTATGTGATGGGTCGGCAAACGAGCAGGCTCAGCGCCGCCCATGGATACCCGCAAAAACAGAGCTTACGAGTGCGTTGCCGACCTTTTGGGGATTTGGAGATTTACAGATTGGAGGAGGGAAAGGATTAGACCTTCGGTAACCTCATTAACACGGGTAAACAACGCTGTAGTTGTTTCACGCTAGTTTTCTGCGAGGTCGTGGTATCACTCCGGTCGAGCCGACCTATTAGTGCCGAAGCATGGCTCTCCCACATATTTAAGTACATATATATAGGATGTTTACTTTGAGAAATCCAAAAACTGTTTTTTGTACCAGTTATTAAATAAATCCAATAAGAAATGGCAAGTTTAAATTTTGATCACAATTCCAGACCCCATGTTATTTCTGAATTAAAATAATACTCGGTCGGATCGTGAAACCAAACTTGAAACCCTTGTAAACACGCCTTGTAAAGATAGTCGACGGGACAATCCAGATTTGTTTTCCAAATACAGTTAACTTACACTTGATGTTATTGTGACATTTGGTATTTAAAATATCGTTTTATTTGTTGAGCGAACTAAATAAAGTTTGTGGTAGCCTGGTAGTTAAGGCACCCGCCGCTCATGCATGAGGATCCGAACTTGGCAAGTATCATGTTTTCATTTTATATTTTAATGTAGTTTCTAAGAAAAGTACCTAATATACCACTGACCAACGGTGAAACGAAACATCGTATTTCGTACTGAACCTGGGGTTATAAAATCTAATCTAATTATACTCATAAGTATGAAAACGCCAATCCACTTTGAACAAGCGTGGTGATTAATACGTAAACTTTCTTTCTCCGTGTGAAAAGAGGCAAAAAACAAAATCGTGTTTACAGCATTATTTCAATAGTAACCCTTACTCTAACAGCTTATTAAAATGAAAACATATTTTAGTCAAAATCATAATAAAAAATAAATACGTTAAGTATTTATTTTAGTATTTATTTAAAATGGTATACATTTTATTAATATACAATACAAAACCATTCAACAACGCAATTAAAACAATTTATCCACATCCATATTACATGGCTTTACGAAATCTTAATTACAGAATGTAATATAATTATAATAACGTTGAAATTATATATTTCTATTCAGAAACCTACTAGACTATATTGATGTTGAATTTAATCATTCAAATGTTAGCTTAACAAAGCCAAAGGTATCGAGCACCGGTCGGCCTTGAAAGATTGTTATTTTAAAGCTACTCCAAATAACAGGTATTATTTGTACCCGGTTGTTATACAAAACTTTGTATTAATAATGAAGAGCGATTCCAGTAAGTTCTATTTCTAATATCAGCCTGTTGATTTTATAGGAATGTATCCAATTCTCAATGCTTTCACAATTTTCTATTGCGTTTACATTACGTAGAACGTTTTGGTAAATATGTTTTGACATTTAAAGGTCAATTGATATTAAAACTTTTAGAAAAGGACTCAAATGTACAAAAGAAGGTCCAAATACTCTACAATTGATCCAGAACTTAAATGGGTGGTTTCCTAGGTCAAAAACAAATTAATTCGACGTTTCAATATAATAAAATATTAAAAAAATAACTATAATTTTATTCATCGATCGATCGATACACTAAGTTTTAGATATTTTGTAGCTAATTATCTGTATGACATCATAACTCAGTTTTTCATACAAATTTCATACAAAAGTATCGTTTTTGACATTTGGATAAAAGTATTGAATTTGACTAGTTGGAAAGTACCGTATTCCATGTTCAGTATTATTTTTTTCTGTCTCGATAATTGGAATCAGAAAATATAGAAAAACTAATCATTTCTTTCCAAACTGAAAAGATTTTAAGAACCACTTAAAAACACTACAAATAAAAACTTTATGCCTATGTAGTTAAATACCAATTTGCTCACCAGTTCGTCGAGCTGCGTCATTGAAGGCGATATTTTCAAGCAAAGTCTTCTCTGATTCTCCTTTGAGGTTCCTCGCGTAGATTAGGAGGTTGAAGGTGGCTCCTGCAGCTTCACCAGCTGATGTTAGCTGGGCCAGGTCCAGTTTGAATACGGCTAGGCCATCTGTATACATAAATATATATAGTGATATATTGGGTTCTGATTTGGATGGGTATGTTTCGGGCTGCTATTGAAACATATTTTTTAATGGTGTGTATGAAATGTATATCATTAGTAAAATCTAGATTTTGCTTGCTTTTTAGATCTATCGTTGACTTCTCCTTACATCACCTTAAGGTTGAACTGGGAGAGAACGCCTATGCCTTTAAGTCCACCTTAAACATAAATATATGTGCAAAAGTTTGGATAAATAAATAAATGAAATTCCATGTAATTATGAAATAATTTTAATTGAATATACGTAGGTACTTATGGAAAACAAATATCAGGGTTGTGATGTAATCAGTAACATCCTAATCATTAGATGTAACGATCTTAGTAATATTCTTAGAAAAGAATCTCACATCGAAATATAGAAAAAGAATATAATCCACTAGGCAAGTAAGCTACTTAGATCCTAATTACTTGATACTTTTTAATTCATAATAAAAACAAATATAACATACAAGCCACTTTCGCACCAACTGCTCGACTCAAACAGATCTTAGCGTGATGTTTTATAGCCTTATAGCCTTCCTTGATAAATGGACTTGCGAACACAAAAAGAATCGTTCAATTCGAAAGAGCATTTCCGGAGATAAGCGCGTTCAAACATACAAACAATTTTTATAAATATTAGTATAGATAATAATAATAATTCCAACGAACCAGTCTCATTAACACTGCCATTGAACCTCGTTTGTCCAGTCACAGGGTCCAAAGCCTCCAGCATGAAGTACTGCGGCAGACCTCCGTCGTAGCCAGCGACGCAGCGCACACGCAACCACGAGCTACCTTCTGCGCTCGTATTGCCAGTTTGTAAGGAACAGTTCCGTGGTGCTGTGGGACGCGCTGAGAGAGGAAAATTGTATTATTAAGTATGTATAGGTATTTGCACAGTTGACGCGAGGGCTGGGTTCAGATTTGTTTGTTGAGTGTGTGAAATGGTATATATGTATAGTGTGACTAGTTAGAGATATTTAAATACTACATGATTATCCTCATCATAACAAACAACTTACCCAAATAACGTTTTTCTCATTAGTTTTATGTTATTACTACTTCTACCAAACTTCGTGCCTAACATCACCCGATCAGCTGTTAGCGGAGAAACCCCGCGCGCGAGCGCTTGCACTTGGCATAGTAGCCAGTATTTTTTTATAGTATTACTACTGAATAAAGGTCGTGGTGGCCCGGAGGTTAAGGAGCCCGCTTCTCATGCACGAGGGTGTGGGTTTGAAACCTGGCAAGTACCAATGTGACTTTTTCCGAGTTATATGTACTTTCTATGATTATTTAGACACCACTGACAAACGGTGAAGGTAAACATCGTTAGGAAACCTGGACTTATAATTTCTAATTATAAGTTTGAAATCACCAACCCGCATTGAGCAAGCGTGGTGATTAATGCTCAAACCTTCTCCATGTGAGAAGAGGCCTTTGCTCAGCAGTGGGCACTTATGGGCTGATGATGATGACTACTGAATAAATCTAATGAGTCTAGAAAAAAGTTTCTTCAGGAAAGCTGTTTGTTATCTTGACTATACAATCACGTGTTTAAATATCAATCACTAATTACCAGTTACCAAACACGTAGTTAGCAATTACGGCACAGGAGAAAATCCTAACGTGAGTGGTCACGATTTATTAATAAAAATGTGCAAGGATTGTAATCTTTTAATGGATAAGGCTGCAAGCAAACATATGAATCACAGCATGTGATAATTTACGCCCTCAAAAAAGGTATTATGTTTGGTACAAAATTAATTGACTCTGGTCTGGTGTGGGCAGGTCAGTTAAAGTAATTATAATGATTTCGATTTAGACAATTTCATGGAAATCTAATCTGTAATAATTACTGAACAACACGACTACATGGAATTTTCTGTCATATCATTATTCCACTACTCAGTGAATGGGCCTAACAGTACAGATAGTTTACTCACACCGGTATAACATTGTCAAAACTTAAATTGAGTAGGTAAGCATATTATGTAGAACTAAACCTTCGATTTTGTACCTAGCAACTAAATAAATAAAGTTTAAATTAGATATCTACCCACGCTTTTATGTTTGTAATATCTTTATGCAAACTTAGACTAACTAGCTGCAAATGGCAGTTGAGTTAACAAACTCTGAAAGTGGCTAGTTACAGCTGTTGCTATCTGACTTCTTGATGAAAAGGCCTTCGCTTGCCCTATCCAGCCTTTGTGTAACACGAACCGCTAAGTTTTAATTCAGTTTCTCTGTTGCTAACAGATAATGATCGTTGTTAATTTTGAATTTTAGAAATCAAGCGGTCACTACTTAAATAAAGCGGCGAAAATCTTAATTAATTCTACAGCGTTTCTCATTTACGAACTGAAATGTTTGTTTAATGAGTTTTCTAGAAATTGTGAAATAATTATTTCTCACTTATACAAACTAGGCTATTAATACAAAGCATCCATAATACTTATCTATATATGCACAAAACTTTTAAAAAGAACCCAGCATACGAACGATATTTTAAGAATGTGGCTGAAAATGCTAGACATGAGCCAAGTTTAACAATTTTCCGAGCCATTTTAACTTTTTCAAGATTATTTTCTTCGAAGCTAAGTTATAATAGAAATCGAAGTTTACTTCCCTTACGCGACATTATTATTGTGTGTCAAGGGGGAAAGAGAAGCAAGAAATGTTTGTAGTTTGTATAACAAGCGTGGTGCGTGCATAGAAATGAAAATGAACTGCAGAGGGCGCTAAACTCACTAATTTTGCCTTGACTTATGGTAAGCGAGTGACAATTTAACACGAATATGTTATAACGAAGCTGCGGAGATATTAAACCGCGGTTTTGTGATATTCCCATTGCGCTCTACAGCTAAGTAATATTTCGTGCGCATCAGTATTATAAGCGCACGTTGCAGTTGCTACCGTTCCTATAAAATAACGAGATTTGAAAATAAAAAGATAATGCACGGCTTCGTCGGTACGTTCCGTGCAGCGCGCGTACAGTTTCATATATTTTAACAAAGTTTCAATTTACTCGCTCGTATTTTTCTTCTTTAATTGAAACGTGCTGTTAGATTAATTTATGTTTCGAATTGTGTAATGTACTTAGGCGGTTCGAAGTACTAGTTGGAATTATGTCAGCTAAAATAACGTAGTCGATTGAATGTGTTGTTTGTTGGTTTGCTAGTTCAAAATTCATTAGAATTAATTTCATAAATCACATTTCTCATTTCTCTGCCAATATTAGTAGTTCGAGGTAAATTATACGTCACCAGCGAGAAGTTATGAGATTTGGCACGCGGTTATAAAAGGCCGAAAGCCGAAAGCTGGATATATAAACGTAGAGAAAGTTCGGCCTCGTTGTTGGTTCAAATTGTGTGCACGCGGTTTTATTAATGCTTTTATTGAAGTGTTCATTTCGGTGCCGACATTTTGGACTTTTGTAAACTCGAGTTATTGCATTGTATTCCCTATGCATTTATAAATACAGAGGAAGATGCATTGCGCAGGTTTCAATTGGAGTATATTGGCTCTGATTGCGGGCTTGCTACGTAATTAAGGTTCATTTTGCGGGTAATTCGTTTTTTGCTTTACATTTGTTTTATATGCGAATGTCGATAGGATTCGTTTTGTACAAAAATCGCAGCGATTCAAGACACTAAGAATTCATTTTGTATTGAAATTCTGAGCACATTTTAATCTAATTTGGCATTATAAATATGTATGTTTTTTTATTCTTTCACACAAAAAGTGCAAGTTGACCCTGGATAACCCATACGCTGCTTTTAATATACCTAATTGTACCTATATTGTGAAATTGATTGAAAAAGAGTAAACATAGAGTTTCTTGCTCGTTCTTTTCCATAGGAATCTCAAAGTGTAGATTGCTATGGAAAAGAAAGACCAAATAACTTCAGTACAGGACAGACGGACATGCTGACATGTATAATGTTAAATATTTTATATTTTTATCTGCTTGTTTTTCAAAAGTAACTGTTGTAGTTTAAAGATAAAATAAAGGATTTGATTTGATTTATCAACATGCCACGCGGGCGAAGCCGCGGTAGGAAGCTAGTTTTAAATATATTAAAGCAGATGGGGTAACTCACCAGCTGGAACGATCTGGAAGACGCAAGGGTCTAGTTGTCGGCCCACAGTGTTGGTACCACGGCAGCTCAGGGTTCCGTAGTCTCGCTCGCTCTGTGGCTTATAGCTTAATTCACTGGTACTGCCATTCGCTGTACCTAACAGAAGACAGATTGTTAATAAGCATTCCGTTTAGAAATTTACAAATACTGTGACTTTCTTTTGTAGAGTTATTGTTTAAATATAGGACATAATTATTATAGTATTAGAAGCAATACTAGAGGAGATACAAGTACGTTGCCTGCTTTTTAGGGATATGAGGATTGGAATTAGATTAATGCACACACAAAGGGTTGCTCAGTGCGGGAACGAACGAAACCGTAACACGGCAGCTAGTTGCCCGGCCATCGCGTCAATCAGCTTGGTTAGGTTTTAATAGTACCTATGTATATATGTTTATGTGTCTCTATTTACTTTATTTAAGTAAGACCAATAATGTTCTGAGATGTATTATGGTTTTTTAAACGTTGCCTTATTTATATAAGGAATTTTTCTTTATCTTGGGGATATTTGCAAACAAAAATTCTTATAAAAATCACACCCAGAACAGAACCCAGAACTTGTGGTATTTTTAAATCTTAATTTATTTTCTCAAAGTTCTCTTCTTGTTGCACCTACCATACTCTCTCTGCATCACCCTAAGGTTGACTGGTGAGAATGCCTACGGCATTAAGTCCGCCTATGTAATGTTTTGTTACATAAAGTTTAAATAAATAAATAAACAAAAGTGTATTTCTAGCCAGTACATGCCATGCCATGATAGAAATTTTACAATAATAATTCCACGTGTATCTCTGATTCCGAGAACACTAGATAAAACTCCAAGGACACTGTATTACACAATTGACTTGACATTAAACGATTTTACTTAGATACTCGTATTATATTATGTAATGCTTTATTTGAATAAGACGATTCATTTTTATGTTAGTAGAATAAATATTTTTTAAACATTATTTTTCCTCACAGCCGAAAAGATGTTGTTTTTGGTAGTTGTAAAAAAACCATCAATCGAGCGTTACTAGAAAAATATGTTTTTTTTTGAAGAACTAGCTTTTGTCTGCGACTTCGTTCGCGTTATAGTGACTTCCTGTAGATGTTTGGTATAAAAACTATCCTTTGTCCTTTGTGGAGTTCCAAACTATGTCTATACCAAATATCACAGAAATCAGTTCAGTAGTTTAGGCGTGAAGAAAAGACATACAGACAGAGTTACTTTACTTACTTTCGCATTTATAATATAAGTTTGGACTAACATACATCACACGGGCCGCACAGTCCATACAGACCTGCGTTAAACTATGCTTGCATTGTATTTTACTTGGAATTGGAGTTACGGGAGACTGGTAAAGCATTTGTAACTCTTTTTGATGTGTAGGTGTCTATGGTCAGTGGTCATTCCTTACCTTATAGCCACCCCGGCTTGAAACTAAATTTCTTTACTATTTAATGGATGTTATTATACATATAAATCTTCCTCTTCAATTACTCTATCTTAAAACAAAACTGCATCGAAATCAGTTGCGTGGTTTTAAAGATTTAAACATACATAAGGACATAGGGGCAGAAAAACCGACTTTGTGTTATACTATATAGTCATTATACAATAAGTCCAGTACGTCTAAAAGTGCTTGTAAAGGTCTAATTGAAATAAATGACTTTTTTTGCCTGTAGGATAGAAACTAATAATTACCAAATTTCAACGGTGATACTTCGAGACTTTCCCCGCTGTTGTTAAACTGCCAGAAGAAATTCACGTCAGGCGGGTTGGCAGTTACGGAGCAGCGCACGCGCAAAGATTCGTCCAACTGCGCGCCCAGCACTTGTGGCGACGGATGAGCGCATACTGGAGCATCTAAATACAAGAAAAAAATAGAGGTTTAAAATCTAGCCTAACTGAAAGGCTTGTCAACGCTAAAATTAACTAATCTCCTGTTAAATCTCTTGTCAAGTCATCTGATTGGTTGTTGATAATTCAGTCAACCAATCAGGTGACTTGACAAGAGATTAAATTGATTTTAACATTGATCGGCCTTTCGGAAACCGGGGGTAAATAAGTAATTGAAATTGTATTGTTATTTCATAAATGATGATAAAATTCTAAAATTCCTGTAAAAAGATTGTAAGTATGCCGACTACAAGAGAAGAATGATTTAAATACAGATAAAAGTTATAATTATGGTTAAAGAGTTACATGTAAAAAAAGTAGATATTCCTACTAGACCAATTTATTCAATCGAAAATAGTAAATATAGCACAGTCTAATTAATACGTAGCGAGGCAATCAACACCAGAATTGCAAACATTACTCACATGTTCGTATCAAACGTTGCAATGCAGTATTTCCGTAAGAATTTTCTCATTAGCGAAACAGAAATGTTACACACAGAAACGGTAGTTCAAATTCTTTTAAATTATATTCAGCACTTAACGAACAAACCGGAGCGTTATATTCAACAAAGATTTTGTCTCAAAAGCTCTCAAGCAAGAATGCCATAATTAACAAAGAGCTAAAAGAGACCCGAATACAGTTCGTTAAATCATAACAGAAGTTAGACGATATATAAATTTTATCGCCCAACTGTTCCCCTCCGGAGCAGGCGCAGTCAGCGACTGTGATTCATTTAGATATCTACTTGCAAAACTGCGCTCCCGAGCTGCCTTAGATTTTCATTAAACTCTCAAATATTTGCTCGCGTTAAGCAGCCCTACCTCGGTAGGATTACTGTAGCGGGAATATGAAAATATGTATGTGGATTAATGTAACACCGGCGCCAGCGATCGTGTACCGCGTGCGAATAACAACGTACATTTTCTTCGCCTTAGATTTGTGACGGTAAGGATCAATAAAATGGAAACAAACTGTCGGCAGCGAGCGGTGCAAAAGTAAAACAGCGGTGCGGTAACAAATAGTAGGGAGGGTCGGAGCTGTACATTTGTCGCAGATCGGCCGGCCGTGTCGTGTCGCCGCCGCCCGCGGTGACGGATCCCACGTAAATCTTCTCGAGCTAGCTTCCAAGATGATTGATAGTCGCGCGGTGACTCTGACGACTGCCTGTCGAAGTTCACCCTCACCACTTCACTAAAACAACTTGTTTGTTGACGCATTGCTCCGCGTGGCAAATTAATCCCCCGGGATAGTAGTTTGCACACACTTAACGATCAATATCGTGTTGTTCATTTTGCGGTTAAGGATTTTTTCTATCGGCGTATTGTCGGCAAATAGCTGGAATATTAGCCCCCTGTGTACTAGCGTAGTCTGGCCTATTGCCAAAATGTTTTGGTGAAGCAGCTGATTGCACGCTCATTAGCAAGCGCACGAACGATTCTTTCATCCATAAAATGGAGTGTTTCTGGTGTTATGTGGGGAACAGAAATTCTCGACACGAATGTACGTACTATAGATACATACGCAATTATTGAACAAAAGTAGCGCCTCGCTTTAATACGAGTAATTTGGGATCATGTATATCTGTGTGTATGGGTTGTACGGTTTCATAATGTAATTAGTGTCTATTCATGAATATTACTCAATTTTGTAGAACGTGTTCAAAAATTGTATGTATAAAGGAGGATTCATTATCCTGGCATTATTCCGGGCCGCGAGTACATTACATACATCACACCGGCCAAGAAGACAGATGTAGCGTTCCTAATCTCCTTTATTGTAATTTATTGCTCGTGTTTATCAGTAAATGGAATTATTCTATTTTCAATACATTGTACTGTGGCACTGCGTTGACTGTAACAAATCTTTGTTAAGATCTTTGTGAGAATGATTGATGCAGCAGTCAGCAGACGACGAAAAGCCTCCAGCGAAATGAAACGTAATTTATTAGCACTCTGTTTTATAATAGGAAAACAAAAGACGCGTCGATTCCAGCTGGAAGTTATCTAAGCAACAATTTACTTACTGGCTCTTCTATAGTCGGTATTTTTATTAGTATAATAGTTTATTCACTCTGTGTTTATTTGTTGAGTAAGTTTATGACAACGTAAAAATGGGGAAACATTTTATCGTATGGGGGATAAGGTAATTGTGTGATAATCTACTTTTAGGGTTTTGGAGACTGTGTTGTAAGAAGTGAACATTTGTATAAAAAAAGTATAGATCAATCAGGCTCCTTACAGAGAATATTTTGACTGACCACAAACATAAAACCAGGATTTCCATATCATCCATCCATTCCATATCTGGTATATGACACAAAAAACCCAAGACATATTGTGTAAATTTAATACTTACAAAGTATTAAATTCACCATTGTTATATATCTATTTGTATAAAAATGGATCGCAAAATGTGTTGGTAAGCGCATAACTCAACAACGCCTGGACCAATTTTGCTAATTCCTTTTTTGTAAAATTGGGAAAAAGTGACCCTTTGATAGCGAGATAGTTGGACCCGTGCGAAGCGGGGGCGAGCCGCTAGTTGATAATAAATATTGCCATTAATAATGAGCAAAAGTACCAAGTTTCAGTACCAACTCTTGACAAAAAATAGTTCAGTACTTTCCACGAAAACGCAGGCAACGTAAATCAAAAAATCTTATAATCTTAAAAGAACATTACTATTGCTTAAATCACCAATCTATTGACTCTATCAAGTTTCTGCACATTTAACATCAAAACATCGAATGTCAACTTTGCCTTTTCTCATTAACTAAGCTTGTGAGTACAATAAGTTTCAGTAGCGAAGTTAACTTTAACTAGATGCGGTGGTGAACCTTACACGAGCTGCTGAAGTCACTAATTGCGACCGTAGCATCATGTTTTCAGTTCATACATTTGTATACTATATGGCAATAAACACTGCACATCGGCTTGCAAATTGGCTTGCGTTGTGTTTCACCGTGTAACGAAATCGAAGGCTTAATCTTTTCTCTCATCCCTTAAATCCCTAAATTTTCCAATACTTACTAATTACTTCAAAAGGCTGGCAACTCACTTGTAACTCCTCGCTATTCCGGTATCGATAGCTTACTATCAGATGACTGACCCGTCTGCTTTGTTTTCAAGCGTTTGAGACATATATCGTGCTTTTTATTAAGTTATAAAATTAAATTATCTTTCATTTTGGTGAACTTGTAATCTCATATCAGTAAGTATTTTTCCTAAATTCTCTTCAGAATCATTCTGCTAATATTGTGAATTAGAATGTTATTGAATATATAAGTAAGTACCGCTTATTGGTTTTTATCACAAAAACTGCTGAATAGATTTGAATCAAATTAGGTAAAAAGACATGGGATTTTTGGATATCGTATCTCAGGAAGCGTGGGCCAAACCGCTGGCAGAAAGTAGTTGTAAATTTATTATGTCGATGTACAATATTTATCGTCGGGTACTGTACCGTTGATTGGGTTCTTGTATCTCAGTTTAGAATTATGAGTGATGTCACGTAATCCATCGGTAATTGGTCGCGTTGGCGAGTTTTAGGTGAAATCGTTTGGGTTGTTATTAAGACGCGTTGTATGTTGGGTTGGCTTGCTGATTGGAAGAGGTTTTGGCTAGTTTTGTAAGATATTATTGGCAGTTTTGAGAATAGTATTATGTTTGTATGTATGTATGTAGAATACAAAGAAATCGCTAACAAAACTGTTATGGGCTGTCTATCACTGATTATAGGTTTTTTGTGAGGGGAAAATCATCAAATGAGTCGAGAGTCCAGGGTGGGGCGAGAGGGAGTGTCAGACTCTTACTGACTAAAAACCCCTTTTTAACCATTCGCTTTAGACCGAGGCGGCTTACTGCGCTGTGAAGTAACATCGACCCTGTGAAGCCCCATCTGTGATGGTCTATTAGCTTTTCGAGATGCGTGCGGAACGCAAACCGCCTTGCGCTCGCATCTTTTTCTGGTCTGGAGCTACCTTTACTCGCCATCCACAGATCCCTCGATCCCTGACCATCACTAATTATTATAGTTGGTTTTACATTATATGTTAAGGAAAGTCATTTTTTTTTAAAAAAAAGCCTTTAAAATTATACTCGTAATTATCGTAACATTTTAAACTTATATGGACATTTGCTTACTTTGTCACAAATCGCTATGCTAAAGTAGATTAACAAGAAAAGATATTGAAAATACCTAAGATTATTAATTTAGCCTTTCATTAGATAGTGACATTACTTCCAGGTACCTGACTCTGTCATTTACCCGCGACCCACGCTTAATTTAAAACTAATTCACTCCATTTGACTAGAATTCATGGAACGGTATGAAAGAATTGAAATTATTAAGATGGTACGCTAAGAAATGTTCTTAATTTAATACATAAATTAGTCCTTTTCTTTTATACAATTTTCTTATGGTAATTGGGATTAGGGTGTTGGTACAAAAGTATATGAGGAGCTAGTGGATATCTAAAGCTCTTGCTTTTCAAATATATGGTTTCCACAAGCATTAAGAAATATTTAGGATTTTCTTCTTTTGACACTTGTGAATGTTTTGTCCTACGGATTGTCTTCTTCCCAATGACCAGTTGGGACTTGAAACTAGTAGCTCTTCACTTATTTCTCGTGGGTTAGTCATTACTTAAAAGAAATTTTTGAATATATCTATACCTAAAATTTATGGTTCAGCTTCAATAAGCATAAATAATAATAATAATAAATATTTAGACAAATAACAAACGTGCAGAGACAATATATAAGATTTATAAGAAATGAAAAATTAAAACAAGTCTATTTTAATTTGTATTAATATACGTTCCTACAATTTCGTGAACTATTAAAATTTAATGGAGAGGAGAAAATTATTAAATCGTTTTTCCCTTCCTGGGTGAGGCTAGAGGAAGTGTCAGACTCTTACTGACAAAACCACGCTTTTGCTTGACTGGGGGCGCAGAGGCATCGCAACCCTGGCTGTTTTAAAATGAAGTTACATTTAATTTTACTTACATTGTATGCTAAGATGAGTGGATTGGCTGGCAGTCTCTCCGAGCGCGTTGGTTGCTCTGCAAGAGTAGTCCCCTCCGTGGTCTCTCGTCACCTTCTGCAGGACCAGTGACTTGGTGCTCACGATTATACCGGCTACCACGTTGTGAAGGACTGGCTTATCCTGCACGATTAATTATAATGATTAGATTTGAAGGCGCGGTTGGCCGGTGGCTGGCAACTGGCTGTTGTAAACACTTGTTGTCATATTGTTTCAATAGTTTTATATTATTACTAGCGGCGCGCCCCCGCTTCACCTAGGTCCAAGTCTCACTAAAAGGGACAACTTTCCCCTCGACATTTCTTAAATTTCCTTTGATAAGAACATTTTTCTGACAATAATAAATACAAAAAAAAAACATTTGACAAAATTGGTCCAGGCGTTCTTGAGTTATGCGCTTACATGCTTACATTACATTTCGCGATTCATTTTTATATTTAAGATTGTTTAAACATTTTATGAATTAATCTACTGTTATCAATTTGAAATTAATGTAAACTAGCAAACAATATTCTTATTCTTTTTTATTACATTGTTGTAGATTAATTTAGAAATCTAATATTTTAACTTAAAATTCACTCATTGGATTCATTTGCTTCCAATCAATCAACAACACAGTCAATAAAGACATTAATTATCGCCCTCCGAAGGCAGCCTAGGAGCAAAGGAATTCATAGTCAGAGCGATTATCCTAATTTGTATTAATTGTGTTAAATGATAATATGAATTTGTATTTTACACTATAACACTACAAGGTTCTTTATCGGGTATATCGAAGCCGCTCATTTTTGAAAATAAATAAGGGGTTTTGGGTATTTAAGAATTGGGGAGGGATTGGATTACGGATTGGGAATTCAGTAACCTCTGTGTTTGTTTCACGCCGGTTATTTGTGAGGCCGTGATATCAATCCAGTCGAGCTGGCCTATTTTTGCTAAGGACTGGTAGCGAGCTGCCAGTTGGAGCACGGTTTACCCACGTTTAAAACGCTACTTTAAGACTTATAAAAAGGCGCTAACGATAACCTAATAATATCTAACAGGAAAGCAGTGAATGATCCGAGAAAATACATTTACATTCGAAAGCAAACCCACGCTCAAAAGATAGTTTATATTGTGTATAGTTCATAGTTTGTGTACGACATAAAATAACAAATCAATGGTTAACGTATTAAAAGTTCGTGAGGGCTTTCAAGTTTGATAAAGGTCACGAACGAATGTTATGATTACAACCAACTTATTCAAATGTAATTTAGATTATGTTGACGTGGTACACTTTGTTTTAATATGTACTTCATCAATGTTTCATGATTGTGCTTTTGTATTAATAGTTTTTGGTCACTTTGGGAATGACAAATCGTTTTGTTACTGTCTTGATCTACATTATAGAGCATTGTTTTTTAAAGTTGGTCTTACACTAGGATTTTCTCCTGTGTCGTGGAAAAAGAGTACTTACAAGAATTACACAAAGAGTTGTTGCAACATTGCGTAGGAGTCAGTTGCTTGGCAACCTAACGTAATCTATCCGTGCATGGCGATGTATATTATAATTTTTTTTAACTTTATTCTGAATTGGACGAAATGTGACATGATTATGTTTAATCTTTGGAGTGGCAAGAGAAAGTTTTCTATACTAATATTATAAAGAGGTAAAATTTGTAAGTTTGTATGTAGGGGGTAATCTTTGGAATCGCTGGTCGGATTGCTAAAATTCTTTCACTGATAGATAGCTACAATGTTCCTGAGTGCTACAGGCTATAAAATATCACGCTACGATTAAATGGAGCCAAGCAGCGGGTGAAACCGCGGGAGAGTAGCTAAATTGGACGAAATGTAACATGATAATGTTTAATCTTTGGAGTGGCAGGAGGAGGTTTTTGTTTATACTTAATTTGTTTGCCAAATACTCCATTTTTACTGTTTTTTTACGAGCCCCATGTAATTAAGGTGTACATTTATTGCCTTATTAGAATAGAAATTAAAAAAAACATTGTCAAATAAAATTCTTATTTTCAATCATAAATACGATGCGTGTCAATAAGTCTATGAACTTTTGTGTGAATACTAAAATGTAGTTTCATATTTGATGCGTCGGAACACCACTTTTTAATAGTACCTATCGTTGTTTTAGCTTATTTTCGACCGACGCATTAATCCTATTCTGGACGCAACATCAGGTTAATTGAGCTACTTATCTCTACACATCACAATTGGTTACTGAGTGTTTATTTATACATATCCCGAATACCTACTCTATTTAGGCAGCTATTAAAACGTCAAAATAGTCCTAATTATTTTTTTAAGCGTGCAATTTACCATGATCCTTCTTGCCCTGATTGGGGCGAGAAGGAGTGTTATGTTGTTTTTTTTATGGAAAAGGGGGCAAACGACCTTGCGGATCGCCTGTCTGATGGTAAGTGATCGGCACCGCCCGTGGAAACCTGCAATACCAGAGGTCTAACAGGCACCTTGCCGGCCTTTTAAGAAGGAGTACTTTCGTTTATTGAAGGTTTGAAGTTAAACCGGAAAATCATTCCAAAGTTTTTTTTTTACTTGCAATAAACTAGTGTAAGTTTCGCGTAAATCGCACAGTTGTTGACTGATCTATGTGATGGGGATTGTGCGATCTATGTGATCAAAACGTCGTGGTGGCCCGCAGGTAAAGCGCCCGCTTCTCATGCATGAGGGTGCGGGTTCCAAACCTGGCAAGTACCAATGTTACTTTTTCCGAGTTATATGTTCTTTCTATGACTATATAGACACCACTGACATACGGTGAAGGTAAACATCGTGAGGAAACCTGTACTTATAATTCAAAATATAAGTTTGAAATCGCCAACCCGCATTGAGCAAGCGAGGTATTATTGCTCAAACCTTCTTCGTGTGAGAAGAGGCCTTTGTTCAGCAGTGGGCACTTACAGGTTGTTGATGATGATGATGTGTTAGTCTCTGACTGACTACAATACCCCCGTTCCTTCATTTGGTCCAGGTGGATATATTATAACGCTCGACCCACTACCCAAATTGTCCTAATCCTAAGACTAAGTTTTAGATTGGCTTGCGAGTTCGCCCACGCTCCCAGCATTATAGAATGAACACGCTACTTTTACGTATCCACTGGTTAGAAAGTTATTAGAAATTAATCAGTAGCCAGAAATTTCCGAGTAAGAGTATCTAGGTTTTAGATAACAACGTTAGATAATTAGGAATTCTATATATATATCTTTTCATCCTTTTGGGAATAGAATACAGAATTTTGTGCTTACGATTATATCATGGAGATAGAATTTGTTTGTATTAATTATGTATTTAAATATGTATTAGGTACAAGTAAGGATAAAATAAAATGATTCTTAATCTCAAATTATTATTTTTTTCTCTTATTTTTGCTTGCCACTTATGACTAATTTCTGTGCACCAACCTATAGTTGACTGGTAGAGAATGCCTTAAGGCATTTAGTCAGACTGTTTTGTGTAAAGAAGAAATAAATCTTGAAATTGAATATAAAGTAGTACCGAGAATTTTCTTGTTTTAGAAGTCTAATAACTACCTACACTAAAATAACTGCATAGGTGCTTCTAATAATCTGCATAGCATATGACAATGACCTTGCACCTTATTATAAAGATATAAGTTTGAAAACTGGTTGAAAAATTAATGTAATCTGACAACAATATCAATACACAGCTATAACAATAATCAACATTAACAAGATTTATAAAGAACACGCACACATAATAAGGATTCTGAGCATACTCATGAATCTTTAATCATAATCAGTGTGGAAGGCTTACATCAATATCAAAGAGTGATGACGTAATCAATAGGGGTCCGATAATGAACAGATCTTCAAGTCAGACTGGTAATTCATCACCCTTGTCGCCTCCGCTTCGCTAATCTAATTCGTCAGCCCCACTTTATTGTGTTAACAAGTATCCACACCGTATCAATCAATTGTAAGTTTATTATTAAATCGAACTGCCGTGATAATAATACATCAATGAATATTCATGATCCTTTAATGAAATACCGATGGATGGAACGGGGGACGGTTTTTAATGAGTCGTCTGCTTAAAAATCTCGTGTTTCATGTTCAATGTTTAAATTCTTCTTTGAAAATTTTTGCGTATCGAATTTAAAATGTACGATAATTTAAAATGTATAAGATGGATTTAAACACTTTGTGAATGTGAAAATGTGTGTTTTTACTCGTTATTTTCAAGTAGGTAATGACAGTTAATAACTGAGGCTGCATTATTAAATTATATTATAACGAAATACATACCGGGTGTAAGGGACAGTGTCTCGCAAACTGATAGGGGTTGCTCAGTCAACGAAACTGAACAACTATAACCAGGTACTTTTTTCAGAAAACGAAAAAAAAACATTTGATTTTCCATACAAATTGTCTGATCGAGATGATCATTTTGTATGGAAAAGCATTATTTTTCGTTTCCTGAAAAAAAATCCTGGTGATAGTTATTCTGTTTCGTTGACTGAGCAACCCCTATCAGTTTGCGGGACGCTGTCCCTTACACCCGGTATACGATCATGATCAACCAGAAGTTTCAAAGGAAATATAACCTAATGATAATGGCTTTCGGTTGCAAGTTATTTTTAGATTTAGTCGGGAACAGATAAGTACCACCTGTAGTAATATGTCGTAAAGACAGAGTTTATGTGAAATGGATGGATCGTCGCCTCGGGAGCTATTAGCAACACACTGCGATCATTAATCCATTTGCTAAGTATGATTACTATACCACTCATTAGCAGTAAATATCGATTTCTTCGACGGAGCAAGTATTTTTATTAGTTCAAGAAGCCAAATAAACTTAAGTTTTTCTTCATTTATTAATTTATTTCTGCAAGAATACGTTGTAATGCGAAAGTTTTCGAAGGAAAGTTAATAAATATTTACTTTTTTATTTCTTGGAATTAGATTTACTGGAAAAATACAGCTAGTTAGATGTTTTTATGGTTTTCTTAGATTTGTTTTTTATGAGTACCTAACTATGAAGTTTTTTGCTTGTTCTTCTCAAGTCAATCAAAGTGTAGATTCGAATAATCTACACTTTGGGACGAGCACCTAGCTTTACTGACAAACTGACTGACTATATTCTATTTTGACGTTTCAAAAGTACCTGTTTATGTTTTAGTTGGAATAAATTATTTTTATTTTGACTTTGACTTATTTATTTATTTATTAATTGGTAAATTAGTTATCGAATGAAGTTCTGTTCTTTTAAGTGGCATCGACTCATCGGCGTGCATTTTGCTGACGTTTGTTTTTTGTTTTTAATTTTCATTTGTTGTGTATGTATATGAAAGTAAAATTGCACTTTTTTCTATCCTCAAAAATAAAGCAATTTTTGCTATGCATAGGTCGGCAAATAAGCATACAGATTACCTGCTGGTCGGCAATCAGCGCCGCCCATGGACATCGTTCGAGTTACGAGTGCATTGCAGGTCTCTTATGGGTAGGTACTTAATGATAGGGGGATTTGAGGATTCAGGATAAGGGGAGGAAGGATTGGGCTTCCTGTAACTTCACTTACACGGCAAAACTAGCTTGCCGTTCTTATGTGAGATCGAGCCGACGCATTCGTGCCGAAGCATGGCTCTCCCAACCTTATTTCCCGCATGAACCTGAATTGACTGTCTTAAAAGTAATAAGTTCGCTACTTACATTATGATACCAGGATATCCTATGTTCTCTGGGGTTGGCGCGAACCGAGCACTCGAAGTACACGTCATCACCTTCCTTGATGTCGTGAGGGTTCAACGTACTTCCTAGTGATAATGAAACAACTGGAGGATCTGCAACAAAAAAGAACCTTATAGCTATGTTCGTAGGTTAATTTTTCATTATTTACTGAATTGCTATTATACATATTATGAAGATTCTTCTTCAATCAATCTATCTATTAAAAATACGTATCAAAATCCGTTACGTATGTTTGAAGATTTATGCATATGTAGCATACATAGAGATGTAGGGACAGAAAAAGCGACTTTGTTATATACAATATACATACATAGTGATGGCATATGATTACACTATCGTGCAAGTATATGAATATTATATTCGTATTGTTAGGCAAATCGGTTTCCTATTGCGGTAGCCAAAGTAATAAGGGTTCATATGACGGGATTCTGGCATATCTCCTTCGATTCATCTACACTCATTAATCTCTCCATGGATGCTCGTCGATTGTGGGTGCTTATAATTTGACTCTTTTTGTTGTTTAAGCCTACTACTTTTTACTACTATTAATTGATCCAACCTACTATTTGGTCAATGTATACTTGATTAGCAGACGTTTGTCTAGAGGCCCTTTAGAATTGATTAATTCAAAAGGAAAAGTAATTGAACAAGTTTATGTAACACAGAGAAAGTCTATTTTCAACATCATATTACTTTTCTGGGTTGATAACAACAGGGGGTTTTTAGACACTTCCTGATTTAAAAACACCTTCTCAAGTTTCAGGCCAAGCTTGCAGTACTTTTACCTAGCTGCAACTACGGAGAGAGTAATACCTAGCGAGTTGATCATGTTTGGTGGGCTACTACCAAACAGTGGTACGTTGGGATTTTCCATCCATGTTAATAGCTAGGAAACTTCAGTTACACGCCTAAGCGAGAGTTTGTGACGTCATCCTCTATGCGCGTCGCCACGCCAAACAAATATCAAATATAAGAATTATTATTAAAAATGAATTGCCATGGAATAAAAAGAGCAAAAATAAGGTCTGTAGAAAGCTTAAAACCCATTGGTTGAAATCGAAGGCCCATAAAACGATGACAAAGCAGAGTTCCGTCTAAAGAGGATGGAAAAAATATGCTCGCTCCCTACGAATATAGACCGTCAGACAGTCAATATCAGTGATAGTGGTTTTTCGAAAATATTTGCTTCATTTCAAAATCATACAATTTTTTACACAATACATATTGAAATAATTTTCAAAAATCATTAACTTTTATACATAAGTAAAAATTATTTATTTATGTATAAATTAATGCTTTTTTAACAAAATCTATTTTCATATTTATAGTGAAAGGATTATGTGGTCCTTGGCTTACTTACACTTTTCTGTCAACCCTAGCTTTTCAATACCCTTTCATATTTTTAGAACTAGATTTTTTCCTATGAAAAAGATCTTCACTCTAAGAAAAGGTTTCTTGAGAATATTTATAGCTTATTTTTGGGACTTGTATACTAACGAACGAGCTAAAGAAAGTTACCTGGATATATCAAATTCCTTAGAGTACATTGTTATGTGTCATAGAAATATTGATTTACTTAAAAGCAAAGATTATACTTAGATATTACTTAGGTCTACTCAAGGAACTTGTTATTAAGGGACATAATTGGACCTTTAAATTTCCAAATCCGGCCCACCAACTTAATTCCTCTAAGTCACATTGATACACTAATTAGAGGGATTACGCTTCGTAAATATAGATGGACATACAAAAGGATTATATTACATGTAAACAGGTAGAAATAATATTCATGGATAGTGGCTAAGTACTAAATCATGTTGTGATTGTTGTCACCGAGTCTGCGGGTTGTTCTGTAATCGGGGCTTAGGTAATGTCCCTGACCCTATTGTAAACATCCCTTATAAAGGACGCAATAATATTAAAGTGGCCGGAGTGATACCACTGCCTAACTGAAAACCTGCGTGAAACAACCATAGCGTTGTGTTTCACCGTGTGATTAAGGTTACCGGAGGCCCAATCCTTCTCCTTCCCCAATCACTAAATCTCCAAATCTCTAATCCCTAAAAGGTCAGCAACGCTCTCGTAACTTCATGAGCGGTGCTGATTGCTTACCATCTTACATAAAAACGACCTATTTACCAACTTAATTCAAAGTAGAAGAATGAAAACGGGAAATGAAACATTTTACCTAAAGTATGAACGATTTATCATATTCAAGTGATAAAGTATTTCTTAGACGTCTTTGAAAGTAACTTCTCATCCTAATTAACAGAGTCAAAGATATGACAACAAAAAGGATTTACCTGTTTAGTAAAGTTACTTTAATAACATCAACTTCAAAGCTTTTTGTTATTTTGTTAAATAGTATTGTTTTTCCAACGATGTAATTTTTATTTTTATATGGTCAGGACAAAGGTCCGCCATTATTGCCGGTCTATTTCCGAGCTGTCTCTTCGGAAAGCGTTTTTACTCCAGGTGAACACTTATCTGAGGCAAGGAGCGGGCGTTGACACTTTATTGGCCATTAAAGACCTATAACGACGTCGCCCCGCGGCCGGAGGAAACGCCCGTTCTCCAAATAAACATTTACGATTCCTCCGTTTAAATTGTTGCCAAAACGATTCACGCCGTGAGCGGCGAATTCTCCCCGCTTTAAATACGTTACGGTTCGCCGAGCAGAAGTAAATAGAATTTATTTATATTTGGAAATTAATTTCCTCTGTCGTAATAGAGTCAGCACGTTTCCTGGCTTTTCAAGATTTGACCGGCCCGTTGAGGAATTAGTGTCTTAATTGAGTGATCAGATTGTCCGCGGGGTTTAGCAAAAATGTTACGGCTCCGTGACCAGGCGCTGGCTTCGTACGACCCGTTTACGCATAAACGAATTGACAAGTTATGTTCTACTATTAGAATGTAAACGCAGCGGCTACGTTAAGCCGGCTTAATCCCTTAGAGCGTTTTGCGATCCGGATCCTGTGGCGGGGCGGGGTTGGCCGTTCCCACTAGTCCGAATTAGTTTTTGGCGAGTCCTCAGCGGATGTTAAGTGTTGATGTTGTGTGCTCGCCGGCGCTAACAAGGTTTTAATTACGTTTTACTGAGTTTCTCATGTTGGCGCATACAAGCTTTTAATATTGTTAGATAGGTTGTTTGTTCCGAAATGTTGACAGGGCCTGTTACGTGTTAAATGAGTTGACTATATTACGCACAGGGACCGTTTAAATAGATATATTTCGGGCTGTTGCTAATTAGGGTTGTTAATTAAATAACGTTTATGTTTTGAGCGTGAGCTGAGCTTTGAGAATAGGGGCTTCTCAAGCAGACGAAACAGATACACTTAATTATTTAGTGTTGGTATTTCCGACCCTCATCAATTCATAATCCATTACGGAGTCTAGTGCCTTGTGTATACCACAAGGACAAGGCTGGCCGTCTTACATCGATGTAGAGGCTAAACACGGCATGTCAACTGTAAGCAGAACGGCAGACAAAGCCAAATTAATCCTTCAGACAGGAAGGTGTCGCCGTCGAGTCTACGGTGTCGGGTAAGCCATGCGTTTGTGAGTCCGCCTGCCGCAGTCTAAATTAGACGGAATTAGTTCCCAACAAGTTGGAAGCGCAGGATAAACTGTCAGTGAGTAAAGTTCCGTCGGGGACGCATCGCATCGCCAAGTCCCCGAGCTGGCCGCGGGCTTTGTTATGTCACGCCGGCTCACGGTAACCGACGCGCCAGATAACTACCAAGATAAGCACATTACATTAAGGACGTAAGAACAAATGTATAAACAAACGGTACACGAACACGTTTTAACGTCGTAAGTAACAAATCTGTTTTACTTTACTTATGTACATAAGTTAACTGGGTTAGTTTTTAATGGCCGTCGCGTTTTCCTAAACATTTTTCCCGTTGTTTAGTCGAGATTTCTATTCATTGCGTTGTTTTATAGCTCTATTATAAAACTCGAGATTAGGGTCGGACGCGACGCGACGGTTAGATTTAAGAAGATAAAAAATATAAATCTGATCATTAAACTGTTATTTCTGTAAACGTTGTTAGTACTTAATTACTTTATTTAAACATTACTTAAGGTTCTTAGGGAAGATTTGCGGATAAAGATCTTAGGCTTAAAATGATAGACATTTGGTGGACTAAATAAATGCGTGATATGTATTGCGATATCTATATTCTTTCTTTAAAAAAAAACATTGCCCCACATTAGGATTTTCTCCTGTGTCGTGGGTGCAGTTACAAGCATACAATTCCACATACACATGACACCCAGACCCGGAACAACAATTTGTAGATCACACAAAGAGTTGTTCCGTGAATCGAACCCGCGACATATTGCACGGCAGCCAGTTGCCCGGCCACCGCACCAACCGTGCAGTCAAAGTATATATTGAATGAGTGAAGTGAATAATAGAAAAGTGCATATCCTCTAAATGATTCGTGTTTCAATTTTGAACCAATCCCTGACCGATCCTTAATTTGTGACTACGTCTCACGTCCTCCCGTCTATATCTTTTTTAAACTGCATATATATTTTAAGTGTGGGAGAGCCATGCTTCGGCACGAATGGGTCGGCTCGACCGGAGTGATACCACGGCCTCACAGAAGACCGGCGTGAAACAACCTCAGCGTTGTGTTTGGCCGTGTGAGTGAGGTTACCGGAGGCCCAATCCTTCCCCGCCCCCAATCCCTCCTGAATCCCTAAATCTCCAAATCCCTAATCCCTAAAAGGTTAGCAACGCACTCGTAACTCCTCCATTGCGGGTGTCCATGGGCGGCGCTGATTGCTTACCATCAGGTAATCCGTCTGCTCGTTTGCCGACCAATTACATAAAATATATATATATATATATATTCTCTGTACATATATTGCATTGTTCTCTACAAACACTAATTAAATTCGATACAACAGAAGAATAAGTATAACAATAAATAAATGCTATATTACCTACAAAAACTTAAAATTAACAAACCAATTCTAATTAGCAGAATTTATCCTAATTCGAAAACGTCCAACTTGGGTTGAGGTAAACTTTTCCGAGTCGAACAATGCCTCAATGATTTCACTTTGACGTTTGACTTCATAACTGAAGGAAAATAATGAATATTGAAGGTATTACTCTGTTTCAGAATTTTGTAATCGATTGAATATATTTGACAAATATTTTTGAGTAGTAACTATCGTGAAACATACCAATAAGTACATTAATAAATAGGTTGATAGGTAGTATTGAAAAACTATTTACTAACGTGAATCGACTGAGAAAAGCTCTACGAAAAGTTTCAAGTCACAACGGGACTCTTATTCAAGAGCAGCGTGCGTATCGCGGCCACGTCGAGCTAGTAGAGCTTTTTTCAGTAATGTAAGGTGCGTAAGTCGTTAGTTTTTATAAAAAACGAGAAGTTGAAAATTGATATGGTATTAAAATTTTTCATATCACATGGAAAATAAAATATTTCGACTTTCCAATACAGTTAACTATTTCAATAAATTTTATCATATTTTTATTAATAAATTTTTTTCACGACATTCTTAATTTTTTTATTATTTATGCACAACACACATACAGTTAAAAGACACTTATAACTTAGTATGCTAATGCTATTTGACGAATAAACATGACGTGAATGACTTAAATGTAAATTTTAAGTGTCTTAAATAAAATTTAATAAAAATATTTTTTTATTTGATAAGTCGGCAAACGAGCTTTCGGATTACCTGATGTTAAGCAATCAGCGCCACCCATGGACACCCTCAAACAACAGAGGAGTAACGAGTGCCTTGCCGACCGTTTAGGGATTGGGGATTTGGAGATTTAGGGATTGGGAAAGATTGGGCCTACTACGGTACTGTGATTGTTACACGCCGGTTACCTGTAAGGCGGTGGTCGAGCGGACCCATTCGTGCCAAAGCATGTTTCCCTCACACTTAATAAAGTAATAAAACACTTTCATTTCGCGTACCCTCTCAACTTTCTCCTACAGGGGGTTAACAAAGACAATGTGTTCAGATTTGATGGCAGACGTATCATTAGGCCAAGCAATTGCTTAAGCAGTAATAATAATTAAACGCAACGACGTCAGATATGTGCAAACTGGTTATACGGAGCTCCTTTATAGCTTATTTGGAGCTATATTCATTTTGAAAATGAGTTTTAACAAATTAAGAAGTAATGTTAATTGGAAATGGTAAGGAAGGAGGTCCCATCACGTGGATTGGCGACTTATTAAAATACTCGAAGGCGAGGAAAGAGAAAGATTCTTGGATATGGAAAAAAAAAAGAAATAGCATAAACATATGACAGAATGGATGGATAAGATAATCTTAATTGATTCTATTCGATTTTTAAAATCATCGATTTTCGGATAATGACTGCTTTAGCTAGAGCTAGCTAAAGGTTAGTTTATTGCTTACTAGATGGCTCGTGTCTAGAAGGAGGTTAGTTTTGTCCAATCAAGGTAGCTGTCAGAATTGAATGTCCAATAGTGTCTCATTTGTCAATTTCCTATTGGGCAAGACAACGAAAAGTTGATGCTGGTCAGTAAAATTTAATCACACGGAATTTTGATGTCTATTAGTAAATCTGTAAATAGTGATTCAATTATATTTTTGGCAAGAAATAGCCATATACCGAAAGCAACGATCCTTTGATCATCTGTTATTTAACAAACAAATTGTGAAGAAATTCAAAACATTTTCTACGTTATGCACTGTCCATATTTTCAACTTAACTTTGCAAGGAAAATGCGAATTTATGCAAAGAATTACAACACATTTTATATTATTATAAGACTGTTTCCTTTGTGTTTAAACATTGCCATTCTTTCATCCCTATAAAGTGAGAGCTCACAAAACTGGCAAAGTTTCGCAACTGTATGTGAACTTCTCAACGTTGAACGTTAAAATAAAAGGAATATAGAAACAAATAAAAACTTGGCTCGACACTCGCAAATAAACGGATAGGACTATCAGAAACGCCAAGTTTGCAGCAAAAAAATCAAATAAACGACATTAGGTATTTTATAGAATTTTAGAACTTAAAGAAGAGAAATAAATTGTTCTATATTGCTTTTCCAAACATTAGGCTATGAAAGCTTAGATTCGTGTGAAATTTGTGCTGTTAAACTTAAATTGCTCAACATTTTTTTGTATGTAAATACATTGCCATCTTCTAGGGTGTAACTAGAAGTCATTATAACTAAATCAATACTTAATTGTTAAACTTAATACGTACAGTTAAGTAAAGGTCCTCAAATACAACAAACTAAACTTCCTACACAAATAGTGATAAGAACAAAATCCATTCACATGGACAACACTGGAAAATTAATATAATTGATTTATGAAAATGTCGTACCGTACGTAATATCATAATATTATGTGTATCATAGAGCCCGGAGCCGGATTAAAGGATTGGTGGGGCAAAACGCGTGGAACGAAAATGGACAGGAAAATGTGTCATTTGCCATGAAATCCCTCCATCAGGCTTGTGTATTAAGGATCCTATATGATGAGACAGTAAAAGAGAATACATTCCTCACACGGTCACTCGCCTCAATAAGTTTGGATTATATCAAAAACACTAGCTTTTTCTGTTGTTCTGTCTTCAATACACATAGTGCTTATTTTTTAGGTGAATATTTCAAAGAGTTTTCATTTGTTTTTTATGTTGTAGCTAAGATCAAAGTCAAAAGTCCCGATGATTAATATCCCATACATCATTAGTGTTAATAAAATGTTATTATCTGTGTCAATTTTAAATTTTAAGTTTGATTCTAACTTACACGTTCAATTTGCAATAAATAGCAATTGCACAGACACAGTAGGCATTTTTTTATACATACATAGGTCGGCACACGAGTTGATGTATTACCTGAAGGTAAGCAATCGAGGCCGCCCATTCGTTGCCGGACTTTTTGGGAATTAGGGATTAAATATTTAAGGACTGAAGAGGGATGGGGACAGGAGAAGTATTGGGCTTTTATTAATCTTACTCGTAGTTGTTTCACGCTGGTTTTCTGTAAAGCTGTGGTATCACTCTGGTAGAGCACGACCCGTTCATGTCTCTTTCACACTTTATGATAGGTAGGTATATAATATTCAATGAGTACTTACAAACTACATCTAGCTTGAACGAGTCTTCGAGACTCTGTCCTGGTAATGCGTTGTTGTCCGCTTGACATTTTAGCTGTACGCCATCATCTTCTGGTAGAGGCATGAACTGGACCTGACTGCTAACCCACGTCTCGTTCATAGCTTCTATTATCTACGAACAATAAAAGATATAATACATTTTATGTGGTAATAGTATATGTACTTAAATATTAATGACCATTATTCTATTTCCGAACGTAGTTCGTGTCATTTTTTTGTTGATGAGGGAAAAATCACCAAATGACTTCTCCCACCCAGGGTGCAGCTAGAGGGAGTGTCAGACTCTTACCAACTAAATATCCCCCCGTTCCTTCATTGCGCTTGCCCTGCAACCCTGGCTGAACATTAGCCCATATGGGACCCCATCTGTGGTGGTCTATTAACTCTTTGAGGCGTGCGCGGCACTCAGTGCTCGGGGTCCGTGCCGTTTAGCGCTACATTTACAATCATGATATTAATATATCTAATATGGCGCGAATTAAAAGCTGGCGTTCCTCAAGGCGGCATACTATCACCTCTTTTATTTTCAATTTTTATTAATTTCATTACTTCTGACCTCCGGTGTGCGTACCATCTGTATGCAGACGATTTACAACTGTACTGTCAAACCAGTATAGATAACTTGCCTGATGCTATCACAAAAATTAATGGCGACTTAGCTGCCATCAACAACTGGTCGGAAAGGTTCGGTATTGCTGTAAACCCTAACAAGTGTCAGGCAATTATCATAGGAAGCTCTCGTTCTCTAAATAAAGCTGACAGCTCATCCTTACCAGCTGTTCTGTTCGACGGTGCGGTCATTCCGTTTAGTGGTGAAGTGAAGGATCTGGGGTTGCTCATGGACAACAATCTGAATTGGCAAGCACAAGTCACTAGTGTGTGTAAAAAGGTGACCGGATCGCTGCGGGCTCTTTACCGGCTAAAAAACTTGCTTCCCTCCACCACCAAGTCAATGTTGGTGCAAGCCTTGTTGTTCCCTATAGTAGATTATGCTGATGTCTGTTACTATGACCTGAATGCAGATCTCCTCAACAAACTTGACCGTCTTCTAAATAACTGCATTCGTTTCGTATTCAACCTGCGTAAATATGATCACGTTTCTGCATATCGGCTGCAATTGAAGTGGTTGCCCATACGCCAGCGCAGGGAGCAAAGGGCGCTAACCACTCTTTTTTCCTTTCTTGATACTCCTTCTTTGCCTAGTTACCTATCCTCGTACTTTCAATACACATGCGCAAATCACACTAAATATCTTCGTTCATCTACCAACCGTCTCCTGAATTGCCCTACTCATCGCACTAATTTTCTTCATTCTTCTTTCTTTGTCCAGTCTATTCTTCTGTGGAATGCGCTCCCCCCCGATATCAGGATGTCTCCCAGTCGTTTGTCGTTCAAGCGGAAAGTTCGAGAGCTCCTGTTAAAGAGAGTGGCAGAGTCATCAGGATCATAACATTATATACTATACATTTTTTTTTTTTTTTTTTTTTTTTTTTTTTTTTTTTTTTTTTTTTTTTGGTTTCGGGTTGGGAAATCCTCATGGAGACCCACCGCCCTCGGGGTAAGGGCGAAGGGTACTGTCAGACTCTTACTGACTAAAAACCAACCCGGTGTTCCTCCAATAACCCATGTGTCGGAGGGGCGGGTATCGCCGAAGCATTCGTCGCAACCCCCCGACGGGTATTGGCCCGCCAGATGGTAAGGCGGGCCCCGTCACCCACTGTGGCCGTCACCCCGACCGCAGGACTCCACTATGAGGCGCGCGCGGAACACGGCACCGCCGCCTCGAGGCCTGCTGCTGGTCGGACGACTAGACGCCCCGAGTCTGTCGTCCGCAGGCCGCGCCCTACGGTGGCCGCAGGTCGGCCACTCTACGACGTCTAGTGCGTCTGCTGCGGGAGGGAAGAGAGGAGGCAGCCTCTCTCTCCCTTTCCGCCGCCTCCTTTGCGAGCATCACGGCCTCGCAAAAGATAGCGACGGCACTCCACCCTGACTCGCTCCCGACCATAGTAGACACTACAGCCGGAAGCGAGAGATCTCCCGCAGCACCTACGGCCGCGACCAGGTCACGGCGCTGCTCGGCCCAAGCTGGACATTCCGCCAACGATCATAACATTATATACTATACATAGTGTGTGTATGATTGTATGTATTTATGTAACGTTATATGTAAGTTCATATGTAAGTATACATATATGTATTTACTTGGTATTGAATGATATATATATGTATTATTTGTGTAGATTTATTATAGTGGTATATACTTTCTTCAGCCTGTTATAATTTCAAAAATTTCATGCTTGCTTCTTGCATCTGCCATTGGTATTCTTCTCTGCATCACCCAAAGGTCAGACTGGTAGAGAATGCTCAAAGCATTAAGTCCACCTTGTGTACAATATCTTGTGCATGAAGCTTATAATAAATAAATAAATAATAATATATAAAAATGAATAGCAAAATGTGTTAGTAAGCGCATAACTCAATAACGCCGGGATTAATTTTGCAAAACTTTATAAAACTTAAGGGGAATATCGAGAATTAACAACCCTTTTGGTGCTAAGGCCGTAGACTTGCAAAACAAATGACTGACACCGGGGTAGTCGGACACCCGTGCGAAGCAGGGGCAGTCCGCTAGTTCTCTTAATAAATATATATACCTATGTATTTCCTTTAAATGATTATAAATTAATATGCTCTATTGGCTCCTCCTTGGTTACCCATGTTTGTTATCCTTAACAGATTCCAAGACAGTACTATTTGTCTGAATATCAATACATTCTAGAGAAATTTGTGGCTCAACATCAGCAGAATCGATCGTTCTTGGAACAGTTGGGGCTTCATAGAAGTACTGTATTGGCTAATATGCCGTGACTCTTCCGTACCTTGAACATCATGTTGAGCTATCAGTCCTAGTTGTCACGAACATCTACGAATGTCATTACAGGTTGTAAAAACCCCAAGTTCTGACAACTATAATAACTCTGAATAGGTATTTTATAAAATATATTTTATAAAAATGAGGTGAAATTTTTGGTTGGAATCACTTCTAAAAATAGGTTTAATGGATTAGGCACATAGAAATAGTGAAAGTTGTGGTATACATGTTTATACTGATCATAATTTTATGTTAATTGCTTAAAACATCAAGCTAAGATCAAGCCCAAACAATCGCAGTCAGCTTAAGCAGCCAGCAAGAAAATCCATTAACCTCCACACAGAAATCAATTCACAAAACTAGCTCTAAAATATTTGACCCAATTTTTCTTTTGGAACACACCTAATATCCGTTACGTAGTTACTGGAAAACCTAATGGATATACGATAGGCAATTATCATCGGACTACGCTTTGCAAAATATGAAAATTTATGTCACGTAAAAAATATAGCTTATCCAAAATTGCGCTTACCTTTCCCCTTTTAAATTTTCTGTTATCCTTGTACCAGGTGAGTTGCGCCGGCGGCCGGCTGCCCTCCGACACGCACGTCAGGGTGATGTACCGTTCCGACGATAACGTTGTCGGTTTACTTAATATCTCCACCAGTGTTGGGCGCACTGCGAAAATTATTCACAGTTACAAATAAAAATATTATAAAATGTACGAGGTCGACCTTTTTTGTTCGGGGACTGCTATGTTAAGGACATTTTCAGTGGAAATTTGAATTTAGTATTTTAGTAGAATACGGTTTACGGATAAAAGTTGTTATAGATTTGCAATTGCTTGTTTTTATATTTGATGGTGTTTGCTTTGTTTTGGCTATTGCAGTGTAAATACATATAGCGCGAATTGCTATTTTTCTAGTGCGTACTATAAATAAGAGCTCAGGTTTTTAGGTAAATCACTGTCGGTATGTTTGTGCGAATGGAAACATGATATTTAGTATTTTTAAAGCTTACAGAGTTCCTTTGAAATTCGTGCCGTAATAATAAATAGAAAATGTTGAAATCGCTCGGTAATTTGTGTTCTCGGAAGTGTTATTTGAACTCTCAATTCGAATCGAGTATAATTACTACTTGTCGCTGATTTCCACTGAACTGTTGTTAAATTAAGTTAATATAAGGTTCTTATTGGGAACAATATTAAAAAGACTACATAATAAGCATGTAATTTATTCAGCACTTAATACTTTTTATAAATCACTTTTACGAATAACAGAGTACGCGTATAATTAGCCAGACACAAACATTAAAAAAAAACTATTTACAAACTTTTTTATGGAAAACAGAGCAAAGTCTGGCAAAGATAATTAAAAACAAACTAGTCAAGTCCTTTCATTTTATAATGACACACAAAAAAATCTCTATGATAAGTTTGTACGATAGCTAATAACGTCGACCACACGCACGGCTAAACAAAGTAAGCATTTTCGTAATAAAATGTTGAATTTTTTCGTCCTCAACTCTTGCTCCATAAAGCTGAGGCATGTAAAATTTTAATGGTCTGTGGTCGATGTGTTGACCACAGTACGTCATAACTTTATAAATTGTGGTCCCTGTTGATAGCGAGTGCAAGTAGGTATCCACTATTTTGTGCGGTTATAACATTTCATATCTACATGCAACTTTGTGGTAAGCAACTTGTAATATTAAACTAAGCTTGACAAACTCAACGTTTGCCCAGCATGACAGACATTCGTAAAAGATATCGGCTACAATTTTCATGATTAAAGTCAAAGTCAAAGTCAAAATCATTTATTCCAACTAAACCATAAATAGGTACTTTTGAAACGTCAAAATAGAGAAGTAGTCTGTCAGTCTGTTCGTCAGTGAAGCTAGGTGCTCATTCCAAATTTAGATTCGAATGGAGAAGAACGAGCAAGAAACTCCATTCGTTAATCTTTTTTTAAAAAATTGTTTTACAATTTCAATAATATAACATTTATAGTATACATTATTGTACCCTTATGTGAGAAAAATTAGAGAAAAAAACTGATTAAGTAATTAGATTACTGTTAGGTACTTTATTTCTGACTTCAATTGTCTAAAGTGATTCGTATTTTATTATTCATTAGAATACTTTTTAATAGTTGAATTTGTATTAACACTTTTTTTTATTGGAATCTCATAATGGAATTGGTGTTTAGTCAGAAATTAGGAGTTACAATTCAAGGTTATGAAGTTTAGGTTGGGGAAAATTAGGCTTGTCCCGCCCGTAACCGCAATCACAGAGCAAAACATAACACAAGTAGGAAACCGTCAACACTTACGTAGTTGCAAGAGCGTTGCCGTCTTTTTTGGATAATGGGTTGGAAATTTAAGGATTGGGGAGGGACAGGGGACGAGAAGGTTTGGTCATCAGGCAGCCTCATTCACACGGCGACGACGCTATGGTTGTTTCACTCCGGTTTTCTGCAAGGTCGTGGCTACTCCTGTTGAGCAGATCCATTTGTTCCGAAGCATGGCTCTCCCACACTTACCCTTAATTTTTAGGGATGTACGTATTTGAGAGTAATATTTTTTTCGCGTTAATCTATTTACCATAAAGATTCTACATCAGTTAGATTTGTCATTAGATTTTTATTTTGAGAAAGAGCTAACTCTTATCAGCAGTAATCACTTAAAGACCAATTCGTTCATAGCATTTGTTTTGTAAAATAAAATAGATTAATACTTACAGTTCATTTCTAATCTAACAGTCTTCTCCTGTGGGCTGACGAGGTTGGTGTTGGAAGCGCGACACCTGAAGGTAGTGTTCAGGTGGGTCCGCCTGACATGGGGCAGTTCTAGCCGGTTCACTACTACGTGAGTGTCAGTCTTCTCCCCGATGTATTGAGGTGCTGGAGTACCGTCTATCAGCCACATCACTGTAGGAGCTGGACGACCTGTTGAAAGGAGGTTTTAAATTTAATAAATGGAACAAAAAATTAATTTTCAAATCATTATGTGGCTCGATTCCTCATTGAAAATGTATTGTAAATTTTATTAAAAAAATACTAGTCTTATACCATAAATATGTTATGGTATAACAAAGTTTATCAATATCCGAAATAACAAAAACATCAAATCAGGTCTACTTATTCGTGTATATATTATATACAAATTATATGCTATCTGGTATCTCGCTTGTTTTTCCCAGAAGGAATGAATATTGAATAGCGATATTCGTATTAGGTACAGTTAAAATTTTACACTCAATACACACAAGTAGCGTACATATTAATTCTTATTCAAAAGTAACTATTAATATTAATTTGTGAAGTAAATTGAAGCAGATAGAATAAATTTAATTCCACAAAATAAATAAAAAACTTCACACGCAGACGAAATTGCAGTGTGCCGAGTTATATACTTGCACATTGCACATATAAAGTAAAGGCAAGTTGTGTCGCAAACTTTGGAGTTCTGCCAGTGCGCCTCGGAGAATAGCTTGAGGACATATTTCTTGATCGTCCTATTACTTTTCATGACCAGTTATTAATAACTGGAGCACGCTTCACAACTTCACTGCGACTCTGTCAGTTTGTGTTTGTTTAAAACGACTTTAAAATAAAGTTCAAGAAACAATAATAAACAACATTTTTTTTTTTCAAAATTTTGCTCGACATTATGATTTTCTGCGTTTATAAACATGCAATTTGACATACACATCACATACCCAGACTCGGAACAACAGTTTGTGGATCACACAAAGAGTTGTTCCTGCGACACATTGCGTGGCAGCCAGTTGCCGAGCCACCGCGCCAACCGTGCAGTTAAAGCTTTTACAGGGCTACCAGTTTTATTTTTATCATAAGGTGTTAGTACATACTACAAGGTACCTACACCTTTTTTCAACAGTTCCTATTTACCTTTATGGCAATAATAATATTCATGAGGCTTTGTACTGAAGCAACACAATTCAAAACTTCAGAATTATAGCAGAATTTAATAGTAATATATTCAAACAAAGGCAAATCGAAAAGGTACTACTTTTGTTACTATTTCAACGTGAACTTTGATATTTTGAAAGACTTAAATACCGATATAACATTGATAGTATGCTTCATGCTTCAGTGCGTCATTCGAAGATGGTTTTGTAATTGTTTCGTCAGAATATTTAGTTGTTACAAAGACAGAATTCACGTCATCCAGGTCAATACTCCTGTAGGTCATTCAAGGTATTCGAGGCACGTGAGAACTAAGTTTAACGAGACCTAGGATCCACATAACTAACCGTAGAAAGTTCTACTCGTAAATATATGTTATGTGACAGCGTGCAGTGTAGCTATAAAGGTTAAAAATGCATCATAATGCGCTATGAAATACAAGTCGTGGAACTGTTGAGAGCTATCTCTTGGAATAGGAGTATTTTCTTTATGAGCGCAGTAACAATGCGCTTTTGACTACGATTGGAGAATATTTTACGGAAATCTTTTATGGATATAAAGAAGAACTGTACGTAAAGTATTCAGTAAAATGCTTCTCTCTTGAAATATGAAGTTACATTTTAGTTTTTGTCAACATTTTCGCGTCCATGAAGATTAAATGCCGTTTTTATTATGTTTGACTAGAGTTAGTAATAAAGAAAGACAATAAAACAGAAGTGAGAACAAGTCCGATTCCTACTAACAACTCTTTTGCTCTCACTTCCTAGTTCACCCTACAAAGAAAAATAACCCATAAAAAGCCCAATAGATTATGGGCCAGAAACAAAGTAAAGGCGTCTGTCGTGGGGCGAGGCTTTGGCAGTAATTACGTTATCGTGGCGGCCGACCGACCCCCCGCCCTATTGATCATTCCACGTCACTTATTTCCAAACTTACTTGTTCCTGAACTTCTTGGCCAGACCCTTCGCTAAAGGCACATTGAGATGTAGGTACTGGCGGTAGAACCAAGGTATTGTGGTAATAGGGGTACTTAAACAAAAGAGAAGAATGAGATTCCGAGGCTTTATTACTGTGTAGCTATATTAAATGGTTAAACTTATATTGATTATATTTTCGGGATGGATCTTCGTTCCGTCTTACACCCGATTTCCGAAAGGCCGATCAATGTTAAAATTAATTTCTTTAGATTTAACAGGAGAAAAGTTAATTTTAGTGTTGACAAGCCTTTCAGAAATCGGGTGTTAATCTTTGATTGCGATCCAGTTCAAGAAAAAAGAACGCAGTCTTCTCTCAATGATCTCCATCAACAACTAGCTTCCTGCCCCGGATTCATACGGGTGCAATGCTGATTCTTATTTCTCCTCTATTTAATGTTGTAGATGTGAGTATAGGTACAATAAAACCGTCATCTTCAATCATTTTAACAAATAAATACACCGCATTCCCATCCGTTGCGTAGTTTTAAAGATTTTAGCATACATGAGGCTATAGGGTCAGAGAAACTGGCTTTGTTTAGTTAATGTACTAGCTACTCCTGCGCGGTTTCACTCGCTGCTCGGCTGTATTTGATTTTAGTGTGATATTGTGTAGCCTATAGCACTCGGGAACATTGTAGCTATCAATAAATGAAAGAATTTTGGGAATCCGACCTGTGGTTCCAAAAATTACCCCCTACATATAAACTTACAATATTATTATAGTATAGATATTGTCTCTATTTTACCTCTTTATAATATTACTAGCTACTCTCGCGCGGTTTCACCCGCTGCTCAGCTCCATTTGATCGTAGCGTGACGTTTTATAGCCTTTAGCACTCAGAAACATTGTAACTATCTATCAGTGAAAGAATTTTGGCAATCCGACCAGTGGTTCTAAAAATTACCTTCTACATACAAACTTACAAATTTTACCTCTTTATAATATTAGTATAGATGTTCGTTTAGATACAAGGCTTTCAAACAGATAATTAAATATTATAAAGCTCGTTTTGGCAAAGCAACTGATACTATTTGCAACTCATTTTAGTTTAATTTTTTGGTAGAGTTAAATAAATATTGTTAGTTATAAATATCAGTACTTGCGTCTCAATATAAGTAATATCACTCCAAAACCTCTGGCATTACAGTCAGCCAATTGAAGTCAGACCTCTGAATTTAGTATCTCGCCTCTTTTATGGGCTCCTTTCTTCTCCCAGTGCCGTAAATGTTATGATAAAACTTTTTACTCGACCGATGAAAACGGCTGCTTTTTGCTGCATAAGGTGGGGTTTTTTTTTATATTGATTTAGAAATATTTGTCACAAGAATTGAAAATAGTGCAGATGTTATTTTTTTTATGTAATAGGTCGGCAAACAAGCAGACGGATTACCTGATGGTAAGCAATCAGCGCCGCCTATGGACACCCGCAACGGAGGAGTTACGAGTGCGTTGCCGACCTTTTAGGGATTTGGAGATTTAGGGGAACCCCGGCTGAACATCAGCCCTTTAGGGCCCCGTCTGTGGTGGTCTATTGGCTCTTTGAGGCGCGCGCGGAACGCTACGCGCCGTACGCTCGGGCCTGGTTCTGGTCGGGCGGCGAGCTGCCCTTACTCGCCGACCGCAGGCCCGTACTTACGGTGGCCGGAGATCGTCCCTCGATCCCCGACGCCCGTAGTGTTGCGGCCAGTTGCGGCTGCTGGGGCGTGAGGAGGAGGATTGCTCCCTCACGCGGGCCGCCTCTCTCTTTGCGAGCATGACTGCTTCACAAAAGGAGGAGACGGCGTCCCAGTTCCTCTCACTCCGCACCATGGCCTCGACTAAGGCCGGGCGCGAGAGGTCGCCGCCGCCGATCACTTCCCTGAGGATACGGCGGTGCTCAGCCCAGGCAGGGCATACCGCTACCGTATGCTCCACCGTATCCTCTAGGTGGTCCTCACAATGACGACACTCGGGCGTTTCCTCCCGCTGAATCCGAAACAGGAACCTACCGAAGCTGCCGTGCCCGGTAAGCACCTGCGTCAGACGGAAGGTGAGGACGCCGTGGCGTCTCTCAAGCCACTCCTCAAAGAGGGGTCTTACCGCTGCTATGGTAGCGTGCCCGGCCCTCGGTTGCGACAGTCGTTGTCTCCACTCTGCCATGAGATCTCGCCGGAGCTCATTCCGCCACGCACTTATTTGGCGCGGCAAAGGATCTTCGCCCCGGCTACGCGCGTCTGCGCGCAAACTGTAGACGCGCGCGAGCGCCTTCGCTTCTAGATCCCACGGCGGTGATCCGGCAAGGAGGTTCGCCGCCTCCCCGGAGATCGTGCGATACCCGCGGATTACTCGGATAGCCATGACCCTCTGGGACGCGACCAGCGTACGAGCCGGCCGCCGCTTCGAGTCCGGCGCCCACACAGGGGCACCGTAGAGGGCCATGGATCGCACAATCCCCATATACAACCTCCGGCAGGAGGCGTTTGGCCCCCCGAGGTTGGGAAGGAGCCGCTTGAGCGCGGCCCCAGACCGTTCCAACTTAGGGGCCAAACGACGAAAATGCTCCGTGAAGTTCCATCGGCTGTCGAGGACGAGACCCAGGTACTTCATCGCCGACTCGACGCCGATGGTAACTCCTCCTGCCGTTACTTGGGACCCACCTGGAGGTGGCGCGCTCCGACGGCCATAGAAGCACATGGCCTCGGACTTGTGGAGCGCCACCTCGAGTCCCAACTGCCGGATCCTTGCAACGACTGTCGCAACCGCTTGTGACATCAGGTCGGCCGCCGCCTGATGCGACCTCCCGTTCGCCAGCACCAGCGTGTCGTCAGCATAGCAGACAATTCTGACGCCGCTCGGGAGGTCGGTGCGTAGCACCTCACGCGCATGATGGCGTCCACCGTGGAGCGCCCTCTTCGGAAGCCGAACTGGCCGTCCGCTAAATCCGGCCCCCTTCCAGACAGGTGCCCGACGAGGCGGTCTGAGATTATCCTCTCGAACAGCTTTCCCACCTCGTCGAGCAGCACAATGGGCCGGTACGCGGACGGGGAGTCCGCAGGACGCCCCGGCTTCTTCACGAGGACCAGTTTACCCGTCTTCCACGACAGCGGAAACTGGCCTCTCTCCAAACATGCGCTGAACAGACCAAGTAGTCGAGGCCTGAGAGCCTCCGAGGCCAGGACCCAGACCTTGGCATGCAGCCCGTCAGGTCCTGGGGCGGTATTCTTGCCGCTCAGCCGGCGCACCGCCACTCTCAAATCTACCTCGGTCACTTCCGGAGCGGATTCGTCGTCGTCGTCGATGTAGCCCGCATTGGGCACCGCAGGGGGCGGGGGCATAGCCGGAGGCGTGTAACCCGTCTGTGGTCGGGGGAATAGCGCCCCAACCACTTCGTCCACGACCTCCGGCCGGAGACTCTGAGTCAGTGGGGGCGCCCAGGTGCGGAGCTTATCACGCACCATCCGGTAGGGGCGTCCCCACGGGTCTCTGTTCAGAGTCTCCAACATCTCCTCGCGGGCCCGATCTTTGGCCCGCCGGATCTCCACCCTGAGGGTGGCCTTCGCCGCCCTGTACTCCTCGTATAGCTCCGCCTCTCTGGTTTCAGCGTCCAGAGGGCGGAGACGGAGCCTGCGGTGCCTGGTGTATCGGCGTCGCGCTGCGGTGCACTCACCGCGCAGGTCTGCCAATTCCCGCGACCACCAATACACCTGGCGCCTGCGTTGGCACGGTCGGATCCGGGGCATCGCCACGTCGCACATCCTTGACATGGCGTCCTGGAGCCATCTCGCCTCCTCGTTAATGTCGGCTGGCCTGACCGGTGGTATCACCCAGGCCTGCACGACTGCGGCTTCCAGGAAAAGCTCCCGGTCCAGTTGCCTAAGCGCCCAACGCGGGCCACACGGGGCCTGTCTGACTGGCGGGTCTGCGGACTCGGCGGAGACGTCGAACCGTATATACCGGTGGTCCGAAAACGTCTCCACCTCCTCCATGACGCGCCAGTCAACAACGCGCGATGACAGAGCGGGGCTAGCAAACGAAATGTCCACCACTGACTCGCCCCGCATCCGTACGCACGTGGGGACAGAACCCCGGTTCAGCACGACTAGGCCTGTCTCCAGAGCCCAGTCTTCGACCATCCTTCCCCGGACATCAGTGAGCCGGGAACCCCAAGCCAGATTCTTGGCATTGAAGTCCCCGAGGACCAACACGGGGAGGGGACGGAACCCGACGACGACGGTGACTAACTCCCTGAGGGAGTTGTGGAACTCGACGAGAGTTCGGTTCGGAGAGAAGTACACGCCCACCACGGCGATCTCTCCGAACCGAGCCGCGACGCAACCCCTGCCTCGCTGAGGCCCTTCGGGGGTTGGGGTACCGGCGGCGGCCGACGAGATGATGGTCACCGAGCCGTCCAGGTCTGACACCCAGTGTTCCCTGGCTGGAACGAAGTACGGCTCGGAGACCACAGCAACATTGATCGACCACTGCGCCATGCTCTGGAGCAGGAGATCCTGAGCAGCGACGCAGTGGTTGATGTTCGCCTGGAGGAGGCGTAATGGAGCCATTATTGGGTATCCATCACGACCTCCTCTCTGACGGCAGCGGCGACAGCAGCAGTCACAGGGGTGTTGGCGACTGCGGCGGCAGCGGGAGCGACGGTGGGAGCGGTGGAGGTGGCTAAGGGCCTACCTTTGCTCCTGGGCTTGGTGGGGGGGGAGCAGGTTTTGCCCCCAGCCCGGTGATCGGCCGGCTTGCCAGCCGCCGCACATACTACGCAGTGCGGCGGGGCGGTACAAGCGCCGGCCCTGTGACCGGGCTGACCGCAGCGGAAGCAGCGGTCGCTGCGGTCCACCTCTGAGGTGCATTTGGCACCCACATGATGACCAATGAGGCAGCGGAAGCACCTCAAAGGTCGGGGTTCCAGCAGCTTCACCTGCGCCGAAACCCAGCCCACCAGGAGCCTTTTGCCCTCTGCCAGCTTTTTGGCCGCTGTGACGGGGCAGCTGACTACCACAGTCCGCAGCCCCGTATTGTCCGGGCGGATAGTGCCTGCCTTGACCTGGTCAGCAGGGCACCCCCCCGTCGTGGCGACAGCGGCCGCCACGAGATTTAGGGGTTGAGGAGGGATTGGGGGAGGGGAAGGATTGGGCCTCCGGTAACCTCACTCACACGGCGAAACACAACGCTGTGGTTGTTTCACGCCAGTTTTCTGTGAGGCCGTGGTATCACTCCGGTCGAGCCGACCTATTAGTGCCGAAGCTACCAATTACTGTAGATAGGCTAACTGAAAGGCTTGTCAACGCTAAAATTAACTAATCTCCTGTTAAATCTCTTGTCAAGTCATCTGATTGGTTGTTGATAATTCAGCCAACCAATCAGATACCTTGACAAGAGATTAAATTGATTTTAACATTGATCGGCCTTTCGGAAACCGGGGGTAAGTCCACTCAAAAAACACTAAACACAATAAAGAACACTTTTTTTAATGCATTGTAAAAAATATATAGGTACATACGAATTGAAGTATATTACAATTATCATAAAAGGCAAAGCAATAACAAAACTCCATTAGGGCAGCCATTTTGTGCGCTTATCTATTTGTTCGCACATTCGACCATGAAAATGATCTAGCGAAGTCGTTTTCGGCCGACACGGGATGACAACCCGCTAATCCCGAGGGCTATGCATAATTCCATCTCGAAACATTAGGCGCTTCACAGGATTAGCCGCGATTTATGTAAGATAATTTTGAACTTCGAATTGTATTTTGAAAATAACATGTTGAGATTAGTTATTAAAAAGATTGTTTTTCTGGAATATTTATTTATGATTTATGTATTCCAAACTTTATTATCCAAGTGTTAAAGATATATTTATCCCTAATATAATAATGTACATAAGATAAATCGAATGTAAACATCAATATAAGATCTATTATTTTTATAAAGATATTTTTTAAGCTATTTTTCTTTTATAACTCAATATTGTTTTTGTTTAAACGATAAAATGATTATGATTGAACATCTTCTAATATTTTAGTAACAAAATAATAAATTCTAAATATCAGAAAGCCATCAATCAATCAATTTACTTAATATAACTAAGTGCTTAGTTTTATTGAAGCCAAGGATAGCTTTTAAATGTAATTACGGGTTTTGGGTTATTATTACGAGTACAATACTGCTTTAAAACAATGTCTGAAATTAAGTTAAAGTTGAAGTAAATTTATGAATAAGGAAAGTGTTAAAAATGTTTTTCTATACTAATATTATAAAGAGGTAAATAAGTTTGTAAGTTTGTATGTAGGGTGTAATCTTTGGAACCGCTGCCTGGTCGGATTGCCAAAATTCTTTCACTGATAGATACAATGTTCCTGAGTGCTATTGGCTATAAAACATCACGCTGTGATTAAATGGAGCCGAGTAGCGGGTGAAACCGCGCGAGAGTAGCTAGTATGTTGTACAGTGGCATAAGAGCAGACTGATTACCTGATGGTAAGCAATTGGCGCCGCCCATAACACTAGAGGAGTTACCAGTACGTTGACCCCTTTTTAGGAATAAGGGACTTTAGAGAAAATATTTGAGTCCGGTTTCGAAACACAACGCTGTGGTTGTCTCACGCCGGTTTTCTATGAGGCCGTGGTATCACTCGAGTCTAGCCGTGGTCTAGCCGGTCAATTCGTGCCAAAGCATGACGCTCTTTACACATAAACTTTGAATTTTTTAACATATGCATCATACCTCGATGAGATTTTGACGTTACAATCTGCTCATGCAGTGCTGATAAGAAAATAAAAATTTACTCAATATACAGTAGATATTGTTAAACTAAATTATGTGGTTTTTTTAATGAAGCCACATCTTTTGTAACCATTGTTAGGCTCCTAACAGTTATTGTTAGTACTCTAACAATTGTTATTGTATGTGTTTTGAATAAAATAATCTTTACTTTCGTACCTGCATACCAAATAATTGAGTATTTTTTACATCTTGATAGGTTTCTGTAGTCAACAACCCCAATATTTAGACAATGGGGTAACTAATTACGCATGCATTTATAAAAACGATTAGATTGACATATTTTTCTTTTACTCATCTGGAACCGAGATTTAGTTACACTTTTTTTTTGTGTGAGAGGGAAAATTAACAAATGACTACTCCCGCCCAGGGTAAGGCGAGAAGTACTGTCAGACTCTTACTGACTTAAAACCCCGCGTTCCTTCTCCTGCTCTAGGCCGTGGCCGCTTAATGCGCTTGCCTCGCAATCCGACAGTGAACATGAGCCCTATGGACCCCGTCTTTGGTGGTGTAATGGCTCTTTGAGGCGCGCGAGGAACGCAACGCGATCTACGCTGGGGTCTGGTTCTGGTCGGGCGGCGAGCTACCCTTTCCCGCCGTCCACAGACTGGTGCAGATTTACCTATAGTTACACTGAGATATTCCATATTGACTCTAAAAAAGGCCAAAACACAAGACAAATGAAATATATTTTTAAATTTGTTGATCGAAGTCATAACAAACAGTTTGTCTGCGGGATCAGACAAGGTTTAAGTTGATAAGTAAATATTTACAGATTTATAGTTCTACAATTTTAATATTGAATATTATAAGTTTGGTGTCTTTTTGATTCATGTAAATTGTTAAAATAAATATTAAAAAAAGAACTTAGCTAAGATTAGTCACAGTGTTACTGGGGAACTGAGAAAGAAACGTAACTTTATGTTATACTAGCTCCCGCCCGCAGGTTGGTCCGCGTATGTTGATAAAAACCATCACGTACATCATATTAACATGTTTTCACGGGTATCACCTTTACATAGCAAACAACCAAATCGGTCCAGTCGTTTTCACGTGAAAGAATAACAAATATACATCCAGACATACTCACAAACTTCTACATTTACAATATTAGTAAGAAGTTTTAATTTTTTAGTTAACACACATTTTTAATTTATCCTGGCATTGAGAAGTGACACAGGACAGACGAAATATGAACTTGTTTCAGCGAATTTCATACATTCCTACTTCGCCATTACGCCGTAATCAATCAAATGAATAAGTCAGTATCGACATGTGTCTCTGTACGCCGTACAAGTAAAGGCCACTTTCAATTCATTTAGTTCCTTTTGTTTGTTTTTTATTTATTTATCTAAGTACTGTCTCGTCCTTTTTCTTTTTTATACGAATAATAAAATGAAGCTAAGTGTAAGGTAGCGTCAGCCTCAACAAAGGAATGTTTCTTTATGTTAGCTGATTTCTGTTCTTTATGATTTCATTTCGGACAAAAATACTGTTATATTATTCAAATTTAATATTACATAAAATAGCAGAAGTAATAAAATATTTCTTAATCTTACTTTTTTTGAATAATAATATTTGCTTTCGTGTCAACGAAATTGAAAAAAGTTATCAAAGCTGTAAAATCATCAAATCACTTCTCCTGCCTTGGATGGGCTAGGGAGTGTTAGACTCTTACTGACTAAAGAAACAATTAGGACCTTTGCTTTATAATTAATTTTTATCTATTAGTTTATAAAAAATACTTCGTATTCTCTTAGAGATTTGTACTTAATTTACTTTAAAAACAACGGCAAATTCCAAGAACTAAAACCTATTCTGAAAAAACATTATTACAACAAAATTAAATCATCGCTAATTAATCCATTACAATAGGCTCAGTAAAATAAGGGTTCGTAGATTGGTACAAAGATAATTGATATAAAGTTTGCAAAATGTTTTGGCGCCATTTCGTGCCCGATCTCCCCCCGCCCCTGGCGTATCTTGAGGCGATGGATAACTTTAGACCGAGTGCCATTTGGAGCCGATCTCTCCGAGAGTGACTTATCGGTAAGTTTAAGAGCGATATATCAAAGTAATCGCTTTAATTTCTCATCTACCACTTGGGGTAGAACTTATGCTTATTCCTTGACTGATACTGCCGTGATTTGTGAACATGTACTTACTTTGATAGTTTTAAGTTTCTGATAGTAAAGTAAGTAGTGTGGTTTACAGCATGTTTAACACATATTCATGGGGGCTGTTTACTTGTATGTTGTTTAAGACTCTCTTATGTATAGCTTAAAAGATCGTTACGTAACTAAAGTTGAAACATTACATGGGCTATCGTTTTTTTTCCCAAAGTTTATTGAGGGAGTGAATCCACATTACACTTTTTGTGAAGTTTACGATTTCCGACATCTAAGATTTGTAAAAAATGCATTAATTGTAGTATCAAAACATTTATTCACTTGCTTGCTAAGTGCAAAGTGGTTTAAATTATTGATAAGTGCTGTAACTAGAATTTTACAGCCTGAGGGCTTAGTATTTTTATTGTAGTTATAATAATTTTCATCTTTATATTATATATAAAAATAAATCTCAAAAAGTGTTGGTGAACGCACAAGTCAAAAACGCCTGAACCAAGTTTACCAAATCTTTTTTAGTTATATAAGCGCCGTTTTATTGCACGAAACAGCTAACGAACAGATGGATAAACTCATGGTAAGCAACAGGTACCACCAAAACCAAAAAAGTTTAAACTGTTGTGATACTAGCAGAGTCATATCCTTCATCACACAGTCCCAAAAACAAAGAAATGTGATTCAGGTACTTCGACCTCACGTAACATCCACATAAATAAAACAGCAAAACAAAAAGTTCAAATTCAAATGTTTATTGCATTCCATAACACTAGGTGTTTTCTGTTAAGCATAAAACAAAAAAAGAGGACGTACGGTTCGAAAACTTTTATATTTTTTGCGTGACTTCGAGTCAAAATTTCAATTCAAGGTCTGGGTGAGTGAGATAGTTTTTAATGTCGAAAGCAATGTAAGGACAAGCAAAACGGACCGTGGAGACTGGACATAAAGGTTAGGCGCTTCGTATACTAAGCATAGTGATACGGCAAGGCCCGGCTTACATAAGGTCAACTAAAGGACGACAGATAAAATGATAATGTAAAATGGAGGCACAGATTTGTATAAATTTAGCATTGTCCGTAAATGTGCTTTTTAGAATGCGTATTTTGGTTTTTTTGCTATCATCTCATATCATCGGTAACGCTTAAGTTAAGCGTTACCGATGATTTAGTAAAAATGTTTATGGCCTTTATTTCCCGAAGAGGATAGGGAAATGTAATGACTGCACGGTTGGTGCGGTGGCTGGGCAACTGGCTGCCGTGCAACGTGTCGCGGGTTCGATTCCCGCACGGATTCCGCACAATTTGTGTGATCCACAAATTGTTGTTTCGGGTCTGGGTGTCTTGTGTATTTGACATAATATGTTTGTAAACGCACCCACAACACAGGAGAAAATCCTAAAGTGGGGCAACGTTATTTAAAAAAAAAAATTAGGCAACGCCGGAGTTGAGCTTGTAGTCGGACTTCGGGTACAATTGCGAACTCCATACTGTTATTAAAAAAAAACACAAAAAAAAATTGTTTTGCTTGACCTGGGAATTGGCTCAAACCATACTACTAAATAAATCAGCAGTCAGCAATTGAAAAAAATAAAACAAAGATAATAATGTTATAATGAAAGAAAATTCCCATTCGGTCGTTAATGTGCGAGTAATGCTCTATATTTCTTGTTCAGAGCAAAGAGTATCCATACAAGAAAATGTTTGCACCATAATAAATTAGAAAAACATTAACGAAGCGACTAGTGACCTATTTTTCTTCGTTACCCTATTAAAATAACGGACAATTTATTTTCATTTGTATAATTATACCGCTCTTTCATTATGTTTTGTACCTCAATTTTTTTTAAGTTAACATTTTCCCTATGACGTGATCCATTACGATTTGGAAATAAATTGAAATTAGAAAGTCGATACTTTCATGAGCCCCAGGAGGAATATCAATAACAGATTTATGTTTCATTTGAATATTATATTTATTCGAGATTCAAGGTCTCTTAAAATTATATTTTTGTATCTTTGTAATGACTATTTATCTGACAGATGTTATGTAAGGACTGTATTTGTGAGTAGCATTGTCTTTTTCTTAGTATATTTAGACACCACTGACAAACGGTGAAGGGAAAACTCATGAGAAAACCTGGACTTATATTTTTTTTAGGCTAACGATGAAAAATTGCGTAATGACACAACGAGACTCTTAATCATGAGTAGCATGCGCGACGCGGACACGATGGAGCATATGTTAGCGGTGTGTCCTGCCTAGGCTAAGCACCGCTGTGTCCTCAGGGGAGCCTTATTCGAAGCCATGGTACGGAGCGATGGGAACTGGGAAGCCGTGTCCTCTTTCTGCGAAGCAGTGATGCTTGAAAAGTAGAAGGTGGATCGCGTGAGGTAGCTATCGTCCTCATACCCTAGCCGCCGCAGAAGGCGACACTTTGGCCTCGGGGATCGAGAGATGATCTCCGGCCACAGTCTGATCGGGTATGCGGACAACGATTAAAGGGTGGCTCACCGCGCGTTGTAACCAGCGCGTTGCGTTCTGCGCATGCCTCATAGTGCCAATAGACTATATTAGGGCTGACGTTCAGCCGAGGTTGTGGGGCGCTATATGGCATCACCTGGAGCCTCGGCCTGGAGCAGGAGAAGGAACGGGGGCAGGTTAGTGAGTAAGAGTCTGACACTTCTCGCATCACCCTGGGCGGGAAATGGAATTTGATGAAGTTCCCCTCGCTAAAAAAGCATGCGCGTCACGTTGCTCATAAACTAGAAATAAGACCCAGTGTGCGTAGCAAAATTAAGTATGGGTGATATTATACAATGATGTATAAAACTATAGATACGTTGTCCGCGCTCTAAAATGACAACATGAAATGAAGGCAATTGACAACATCGCGCTTAGTTACGCACCATCCTGCCGCGCGACGCTACGTTTGTTTTTAATTTATATCGTGTGTAAACCTGTGCGAAACATAAAGAAAGCATGTCGTCGTGTGTGTTCAGACGATGTACAAATTATACTCCAAAAGTTAAAGACAAAAATTTGTCATTTCATGCGTAAGTTCACCAAACAACCTATTTTTATTTTATTTTTTTCGATGCCGGCGCCCGCCATCTTATGGCGGCCGGCGCATGAAGGTATAGTCACGTGCCGTCGGCATAACTGAAGATGTATATTTATCTCCCTCTAGCAAAGGCTGTACTATACGATGTCATATTTTCTTTCCCTTTCTTTACTCGTAGAAGTAGTTATCTAGTACTTTCGCCGTTTTTAAGCGCCGCGATGTTGGTTCATGACGTGTCTATATATAATACGTCATTGATATTATAGGGTATGTTTTCAATACATGTCTCCGAAAATGGATCTTCGTATGTATCTAACTGGTAAACAAGTACAGAAAATATTTTTTTAAACCCGAGCAACGTATACATTCCAGAATTAAAAAACAGGTAATCAACATTTTTTATACTACTTACAAAAGGATGAAATAATAAAATGATCTTACCTCCTCTGACCTCACAGACGAGAACGAGCTCGTTGCCCTCTTCCAGAGGTCCCACGACTCCTGACACGTCCCTCCCGGACTTATCGTATAGTATTAGCTGATGTGGCGGTACTGCAACAAACGATATTTTAAATGTTACACTTTATAACAAAACATTAAATCGTAAGACACACATATTTGAACACATACGTACGTAAAATATTTCATAATGGTGAGTGTACGAAACGAATTACGGAGATAAAATATGGTTTTTATTTTTTATAATTTGACAGCTGGAATATTCGCGCCAATTTTTCGTTTTTTTTTAATGTTCATTCATTGATGCGACTGAAACTGTATACAGCCACTGAGTATTAGCTAAAAAATAGACATACATATGTAAACTTTTTAAACTATTTTTTGTTACTGGAAACCTAATTAAATATTTGTATTCATCACAGTTCTGAAATAGAATACCATTTCATATTAAATACTTAATTATAATGATTTATTTTTCAGCATTTATTTTTAGATACACATATTAAAATTTATGATCTAATTTATTAATAATGAATAGAAACACGTGCAAATTTTTCCCTAAACCTCCAATCATACTTATTTAAAATATCAATGAACAGCGTAGAAGCACTTGCGGAAGAAAATAGAATGGAATTCTTTTAAAAAAATAATACAAACCATTAATAATGCCGGAAATATCTACGAGCATACTTAAATTAATTTTTGATAATGAACTTTGTATCCAGTGTCTTACTTTGCATCGTACTTTATATTACGGGAAGACTTGTTGGTAAGTAAACACGAAGTTTCATTGAGAATTTGAACACTTGACGTGTGCTCACAACTATGTTTGTTTGAGTCTCGAGTTTTGAATCGTCAACATACGAAACAAAGCAAAATTAAAAGAGTATACTTATTCCTCTATGTTGTATTAAAAAAAAATGATTGTCTATGTGATGGAGATTGACTAAATCGCTTCTCATTTGGTTGGAGCATTTTAAATTTGGAACACCAGCTGTTTGTACTTCAAAAAATTCCAATTTAAAAAACAAACCTGCCAATTCGTATTTCAAAAAAGAGAATGCAGTTATAAAAATTTAAATCAATGTTGAGTTTTTACCCAATATTATAGTTGTGTTGAAAAATATGAATCAAATAACAGATTTTATTTATTTAAAAAAACATGTTACTTTATTATATTGTGGATATCTTTAAGTTCTTTAATAAATACATTAATAATGTATTCACATTCGATACAAAGACCACAAAGCATAGAATGGAATAATAAAAGCGAATGCAAACGTAAAATAAACGACATAAATATGAGCCATAGACAATATGAATGTAGGAACAATACTCATTACGTAGATATGCAAATAGAATATTGACATAAAGAAAAGCAAATGAACTGCCGAGATTATTAGTATCTTCGAGAGCTAATATGATGGGATATCGTTATTCCATTTTATTAGTATTATTGAAGATTATTATATACATATATTTTATCTCAAAATATTAGAAATAAGTACTACAATTATTTAGATTGTACTTGATACTTGGTACTTTTATCATCAAAAGACATTGATATATTGTGAACAATCAAATGATACACGAAATTAACTTTACAGCACAAAGCGCGCGAAACAGTTTTTTTCATCTGACAGTCGCGACCGTAGTGTTGCCCCGCTCACGCTTAGTCGGTGTTTATTTCTAAGCAAATCAGGCTTTTTCATAAAACTAAAAAATATATTTTTAAGTACATTACAATTATAATATATGTCGGAGCGTCGATTATTTAAATTGAATTTTGAAGGAGGTTTTTATCACAATTCACCGGACGAGGGTACCATAAATCGTACTCTGGCGGAACGTCAAACTGACAGTTCTGCGTGCGCATTATGGTGGAGAGTGAGCGCTGTGACTGTCATAGGAGACGGATCGCCGACGTCCGTTATTTTTGTAATTTATTCGGTCTGATTATAAAATCCTACGCCCTGCGATGGAATGTGAAGACGATGATCGGGTTGTTGATGTTTGTACCAACCCCCCAGTGCCTTCATATATTAGCATAAATCATAGTGTTTTTGAAAGTAGTCTTATCTGTATTTGCATATAAAGCTGTATAAAAATTCAAAACAAAACCATAGTCATGGTCGCTTACTAAACGTAAAACATGGCCGACCAAAAAACTAAAAGCATTGTTTTACCAAACATGCATGAAGGAAACAATCTCAGTGGCCACATCTCCTATAACAAGATTGTGGAAAAGCGCGCCCCCACTTAGCGATACAAGGACCAAGAGTCCCCTATCACTTGTAAACGCTTTGTATTACATACCAACCTCGCCTAATATATGCTATCAATTGAATAATGCAGCCGTGTCGACAATAGAAGCCACCCTGACGACGGCACTTTGAGCCGGGTTCACAAGGCTACAAAAACATGGGACCAAGAATTTTGGGACAAGCCCCATTGATAAGCATAGTCTGCTAAATGGATGTTAGGGGTGGTGATATTTAGCGTTAATCTAAACTACGTAATTACTTGACGCTTTTGTAATTTATAGATTGATAAATCAATGTTTGTTTGCACGCCTTTGGTTGACGGACGAATAAAATTTTTTTTTTTATAAAATTATTTTTTCAAATTTGAAAAATGGATTGACTGGGTGTGGGAGAGCCATGCGTCGGCACGAATGAGTCGGCTCGGCCGGAGTGATATCACAGCCTCACAGAAAACCGGCGTGAAACAACCACAGCGTTGTGTTTCGCCGTGTGAATGAGGTTACCGGAGGCCCATTCCTTTCCCTCCCCCGATCCCTCCCAATCCCTAAATCTCCAAAATACTAATCCCTAAAAGGTCGGCAACGCCGAGTGCGTTGCCGACCCTCCTCCGTTGCGGGTATCCATGGACGGCGCTGATTGCTTACCATCAGGTAATGCGTCTGCTCGTTTGCCGACCTATCACATAAAACGGGTTTTTATCTTTTGTCGACAAATTTGAATGAAGATTCTAATTGGAAACACCATTGTTTTATAAAGTACACACTCTTAAAAGCCATACAGACTAATCGAAAACCCAGTGACAAATGATTCAAAACTAAATGGATATCACTGGTTCCATTTACCTTTATCTTTGCCACTGGTCTTTGCTTAAATGTAAAATATTCCAAAAGAATATGTACGTAATATTATGTTAAACGTAAGCAGTGTAAAATACAGAAGATCACTATGTAAATGGAGGAAACCCGAGTCTTCCCTGGAGCAAAGATCCTACCCGTAAATCGTAACACAAGTCTAGTACAGACTAGCACATAAAAGTTTATAAAAACGTATCTAAGATGTACATACAACGCTGCCCTCGTAACCGCATGTTAGCTAGCCATTCTCCACGTGTTAACATTCTGCTAAACAAAATTAATGGTCAGTAGTGCGTCTAAATAAACACTTCAAAAACCGCTAACGTAACATGACAAACATCACTAATTACGGTCGTATAAACAAAACAATAGTTCTAGAGCACGTACTAAGAGGGACCACCGCAAAACCGAATTACGGCCCTTTCCACTATTGGCAACGAAAGTGTCCCCCCGCGTCCCCGAAAGGCCGGAATTCGGCCAGCCGCCCGTCCTGGCTAGTTAGTAGTCACTATGGAGGCAACCATTCGGCAAGTTGCTCCTCGATAGCGGAATCGTTGGCCGACAGAACAACATCCAATTTAAACGGAATTTCATAGGCGACGGCGTCAATTAAACACGACTGTTGGCGTCGATATGACGTTTGTTTTGTAGACTATTGCCAGCCAATTTGCTTTTGATTCATTGCCCTAACTAATTACTGCGATGTTTTCTTTGGTTGTAAAATATAGTATCAGATTGCCAGCTAGTTAATATTTTTCTTTTGAAGTTACAAACAAACATACTTGAGTATAACAAGCACTCAAGACGATAAATAAAGTCGAACTATCATTACAAGCTATAAATAATGTTTTACAATCGGCTCGTTCTCCTGTCCACTTCGAATCATATATCATAAAGGAACATTGGATACGATCAATTCGCGTGGTCTCCGTTGTGCGATAACGCGTTTGATGCGACGATAAATCGCATAGCTGAGACTACAGCTGAAATTATAGCTGTTGAATTATGCATTAGCCACAACACGCTAGCGGTTGTAAAAGTGCCTGTCGATGGGTCGAGCCGTCGGCCGGCTGAACACTATTTGTACACAAATAGTTCTCTTTATAGTAGGGTTACCAGCTGAACCCTATACTGCCGACTGTCCCGTAAATCATGTTTAGTCTATATTCGAAGAGAAGTATTCGGGGTAAAAGTATCAAGGATTTTCTTTTTTCTCATGCCGTGTCTGAAGCTAATTTCCACGTACATTGTATTGTACATGGTTTGGGCATGGTTACGCTGAGAGATTCTGTAGATATGTACATATGTTGTTGATAGAGAACGAAAAAAAGGTATGTTACGGTCCATGATAAATAAAATTCGTTTTAGGACTTTGAAAGTCTAGTAATTGTAAGAGCCATTTAGACATTGTTATGATTAAAATGTAATATTACTATAATACGTACGTATTGTATTATATTACTTATGTATATCAGATAAGTTGTTATGTAAAGTGGAAAGTCATTCAATGATTTTTCTCGCCCAGTATAAGGCTAGAAGGAGTGTCACTCTTATTGACTAAAGCGCCCCCATTCCTTCTCGCTTTAGGCCGATGCCAAGGTACTTACCTTATGACGCTACCCCGCAACTCCAGCTGTGTATGTATGTATGGGTTAGAAATCTCACGAAGATAAGTACCTACTCAGTACACTGCCTTAACTTTTTATTGTATTACTATCCTACTAACTACTACTACTACCTAACTACCGACTACTTTTCTTACTTATGCTATATCTATACTCCGATTATATCTATCTAATCTTTGATTTTCATACTTACGTACTTAATATTAACCTGCTAATACTACTTATATAACTTAACATATATAATACTAATATATTACCTATACTACACACATATACATATATAATACTAATATATACTAATATATTAATTTTATTATTATTGTAAACTTAATAGAACCTATAGTAAGTCAATAGTTTAGAAATCTGATCCAACAGAAAAACTGTGTATACAGTTTTGTTGGACATTTTATACTTTTTATAATGTAAAATGTACCTTCTAAGCAATAATAAATAATAATAAATAAGTTTGTACTATAATTTGTCAGAATTGTGTAGTGTGTATCCATGGCAAATTTATGGTTTATGGTGGCGATGTAACGATCTATCTACCTAACATAACTACATATGTGTTTGTGTAATTTTACGACATTCAACACTCCCTAAAATAAGAAAAAAATTTGCCCCTACATTCTGGTGTTATAAATTAAACTAATACTAGCTTTCAGACTTGATATTTTTTTATTCTTTCATACACATTATTTTTAGTCTATTTTCTTTCTTGGAAATGTTTCGCAATAAGTGACTTAGTAAGTGGTACATAGTCTACAGAGATTGTGACAAGGGATTTTATTTCGTGTTATTATGTATTGATTTAATACTTATACATTGTTTTGATACATTTTTCTGGAAAATTATTTGAAACAAAATGACGTGTACCTTTATTTATTTAGTTAAGTTTATCTGACATGAACCAATGTGACTTTTTTTCAAATTACATGTATTACGTACTTTTTATCATTTAAACACCTCTGGACTTATAATATCTAAATATAAGTTTGAAATTACAAATCCGCCTTGAGCAAGCGTGGTATTCAACGCTGTGCAATTCAGCATTGAACGTATGTATATGCTGGTTATTTAACCTATCGAACATTCATGACATGTTTGAATATTTTACACACATCACTGTGAATCAGTATTGAACTGTATTTTGCAAATGTCATGATAAACCAGAGTTTTAATACGAACTGACTATTATAAGTAAGCTGACAAACTATTTATGTTACTGGTGAAAATGTTTGAACTTTACTATTTAGTTCTTAAAAGCGATTTTTTCAGTAAAAAATAGGTAGATATTGTCGCAATATTATACATTACTTTTCATACTTTATTTTTTCCTTTTTTATTCGACTGGTTCTGACCAAACCTACAAGGATCACGCTAGCTTCACGCTTGCTTAAGTTGGAATAATTGTTTTTGACATTGACCTTTGCTCAGGAGAGATGGAAAAATGACATGTACAGTTTTGATATTAGATTTAGGTACATACGAAATACATACAGTTGAACCAGGCTGGCTCGATTGACGTAACATCACGACCTCAAAGAGAAGCAGCGTGAAACAATCACAACGGTCCAATCTTCTCACCCATCGACGATCTCAAAATCCCCAATTCTCAAAAACCCTAACCCCAAAAGATCAGCTGCGCACTCATTACTCCAAACACCAGGCTTACCATCAGATGAACAGTGTTTACCGGCCTATCACGTAAAAAACCTACTAATCAGAAAAGTTCAGTAACTAACTAAACTAAACTAACAGTCTTTATAACCTAACCTAACATTCTAGATCAAATCTATTTTTCTGAAGGAAGCAATAATTATGAAACATGATATTTATAAAGTACTAAGAGAAGTGCTATAGCAAGTATATTGATATTTGTGTCATAAACTTAGGTACATGTGATTGATGGTCGAACCAAAATTTATGGACGACTGGAGCATGTCGGATATATATGGTCCAAAATATATGGCAGCCAGTAAAAGGTACACAGTTTTAAAACCCTGCCACCTACTTTCGCGTTAGCATAAATATGAAAGACACCTCGGTACGGCATGTAACGCCGCGAATTATTCGTCGGTACATTTCTTGTAAGATCGATATACGCTCAGCTGCTTGCTTCTAACTTGTTTCATTAAATTCAAATTTCGTGTTGTACTTATTAATTCAGGCGGGCGTTTTCTCCGCACGTCGAGCCGCGACTAGGCGGCTGCTTTTTATATTCTTGTCGTCTCCACATCGGCTCGAGGAAGTTTTCCAGAAATTCGAAGGCTCTCCAAAAGGGTTTCGCTATATTGTATCGCAATAATTGCCAAGTTATATTCAGTTTCGTTTTTGCTAATCCCAAGTTTTCTCCAATATGGCTTTAATTGTATTACATTCGTTAACATTCATTGTTAACAAAATTAAGGGTTTTTAGGACAGCTCCTGTTTATACACTTTCTACTTTTGTTTAAAATGAAAAATGGGTTAAGTTGTCCCCAAGTATCACCGTCAGATTGTACAAAAGCAAAGTTAACAGCTAAGCCGTTTATATTAGAACAATTAAGTTTCACAAGTTCATGTAAAGCAATTCACTTAAAGTTCGCAACATAATCACATTTCTCAAAGTTGAAACTTGGGCGTGTTTCTGTGGAAGTGCTCAGCTACTCCCACGAAATATGACGGATACAGATACTTGAGTCGCAAACAAATTTTTGGCAGATTCCTTTTAAGTGGATGCTCATTAGCGTTGTCGAAATAACACCAAAGGAACAATAAACCGTCTCACGCACTCCTAATGAGTTCCAACGGCTCTATTTACATGGAAAATAGCAAGTAACAAAATGTATTATATTAAAACAGGAGCAAACAATGCACAAAAGTATTCAGAACTCTTTACGGAATGTCTCCTCTGACTGCTACCTTTTTATATAACCTTCAAAAGCTCTTTGTCCGGAACTTTGATCTAGAAGCCGAAACTTCGGAACAATATTAGGCACATTTCTACTTCCATTAGGCCGTGTTCTGTGAACGAATTTATTTTCAGTTCTCGTAAGAATGTAAGTAACTTTTCTGTCCTCATTCTCTCGCAGCTATTATGGGTATCTGGTTCTAACTTTGTTAATCTGAATATTATTTAGGCGAAGGACTGTGGAATGAAACAGGATATTGCTCTCTTAATTATGGTTGTCAATCATGAGTCGAGTCCTCGGCGCAGCGTGTTCCTGGTAGACCGCAACAGAGAACAGTCCGGAGATTAGTGTTCGTGGCAAGACAATCATCATTACCATTTGAACTACACGTTCTAGCAAGCTCAGCAGACATTTTGCTCACGTAATCAACCTACTCGTACATGCATGTGTTCAAGTAGTTATCTGAACTCGTAAAGAGCCTTTGTTTAAACAGTGTGAAATATTGGTTTGCTGTGCAATACTGTGGCGTGGCACAGCGGTCGTTGAGGCGATGACTTACGATTACAGCGCCGCTGCAACCCCCACTTAACTGTTACATATTGCTTCACTTAACTCAAAACCCGGCCGAGGAAAGAATTACGTACGGAAGTGGATCGCGGCCCGCGTACTATACAGACACAAACACATTACATCGCCGACCTTATAAATTGCACCGCTCGCTAAACGTTAACTAATGAACCAGAGCTACCAGTTGACCAATTGCTGTGCTGACCACTTTGCTACCTGCAATGATTTTTGAATGAGCTCCAAACGAACGCTGGGATTTCACCAACGCTTCTGCTATTATAAACTTGATTGACCAACATTCAAAACGTTGATAAGTGTCATAATTTGCGGCCAGCACGCACTTGATATTTTAATCGCATAATCGAATGAATCGTGGTCATTATAATTTGATGCAAAATATACGTTGCGCCAAACAAAATGTAGCGTAAATTCATGCGGAAACTGAACTGGTATTTTCAAGTGGAGCTCGTTTACAATTTAAAATTCCACGATAAACATATGTAGATAAGGGAGGTATAATAAATTCTCGGGTCGGGCAACGCCGGCCGCCGTACTAGGGCAGTGGAGTTAATAAAATCACTTTGTTAGTCAATGCCGCGTTTTGCCCGCCTATAGCCTGATACACACGTAGGCAAGCACACACATAGCTCGGTTAATCACTTTACTTTTTGTATGGATTTAACAACGTACAAAATAAACATAAAATAACAAAATAAAAACTTGCGCAAAAATGAATAACACGATTAATTGGCTGAAACAAAAATCTGTTTTGAAAAGTAATGAAGATAGCACATCATTAATCAAATCAGTGAAATGTGAAAGTATTGAAATGCTTTGAATAGGTCTTTTGATTAGGGGTTTACGTTTCAATTGGAGTGATGAACAAATAATAAAGTTGAGAATAGGGTGACTAAGCCTGCACTATTGTGGCTAGGCCAGTTATTTAGAGGGTTCGGGGAGCAGCGAGATAGCGCGGCGGGCGTCGGCCCCGCGTCAGCTGAACGCCGCCGCGCCTCCGCCGCCACTCCAAACGTGATATCGCAGTACATTATTGTAATAACAACACTCCGAGCTTCTTTGACGGGGTAGAGGTCGTGTGTAACCTCTCATTTTCCTTACCGAAATTCAAAGGAGCTCTAACAAAGCTTTGTTTTGCATCGCTCGCTTGGCGAAAGCCGCTGAAAGGCTGGCTTTTTAGATAAGGTTCTCTTATAAATTTTCAGCATAGAGCAGACATTTTGCGCTAAAGTTTTTCAGTGTGGGAATGCGAACATCTGCTGCGATTCCCATTCTAGTTTCGAGGGTCGACGTTTTGCGGCAGAGTTATTTGTGAAACTGTTTCACTCGTTAGGGGCCAATTATATTCAGACGGTAATTGAAAATGTTAGTTATACTGGCTTAAGTAGTTTTTAACACGAGAAATAATTGTTTTTGTGCGCAAACCGTGAACACGTTTCTGATACAATTTTTTCATGTCAACATTCCAATTTAGATTTGTTTTATTATTTTGCATTCCGAGTTTTGTTGCAGTTATTTAAGGTACGTCTGTTGCTAAGAACTTTATTTAAATTCTCAAGTGGCTCATTTGTTTTTTGTCAGATCCAGATATGTATGTATTTGTGAAAGACTTTAATATGAAGAACGAGTTCTTTTGAAACGAGTTTATATTTTATTCATATTTTACAGATGTAATGAAAATTTCATTGGTAGAAGGAATGTTTTAAAACAAACCGTATTTCTTTTTTTTGTTTAAAATGTAAGAAAGGTGTATAACGAGAGTATACGTTATTTTTATCGAAAATAATATACATCTGCAAATTCATCAAAATCGATTCAGCAGATTAGCTACAACACCACGATAAGCAAAAAATACAATTGAATCTACTCACCTATAACAGAGAGGCGTATTTGGAAGTTTCGTGTCGGCGAGTTCTTGAAATCGACACGACATCGGTAGATGCCTTCGTCGTCCAGCTGGACGGTGTCGAGTGTGAGCGCGGCTGGGCGGGCCACAGTCGCGAAGTAGGCTCGGGGCCCGAACGCAAGGGGGTCTGACCATTGCAGTGCTTTATTAAACGAACGACCCCGCACGTCGAAACTGAAAAAGATAATATAACATAAGTCATAAACAAATATATGTAAGTGTTGAGAAGACGGGATAGGGCATTTGCGGACGGCGGCGAGCGATAAGAAATAGACTCTCTAGCGTGAGTGTCTGACTCTTACTGGCTAAAAATCATCTCTGTATTTCTCCCTCATCAAGTCAGGCTCTGGTATATTATTACGTGTGATTGTGCACCCGCAAACCTGATCATCTTGATCATCATCATCATGATGATAAAACAAATATACGAATATACCACACGTACAAAGGGCCGATTCCCTAACATATTATAAAATAGTTCTCTGAATCCTTGAAGTAACTTTTGTGCTAACTCAAATACTGAATCTGACATATAACTCGTATTTCCAAGGTCATGACTGTACCAATTTCGAGGTCAAAACACAATTTGTGGGTAATAATAAAATTGCTCGAGGAAAACAGCGTTGACATGGCACGTGTATCTTTTTAAGTTAAAATTACGAAAATATCTGAGTATCTATCTATACAAGTCAGAGAATGTTTCGATTACAAAAATCTTCTTTTCAAAAGAATCGTGTAGGTCAATTGTTGTAGTTTATTTCCTTTACACAGAAAAAAGATGTAAGTACAAACGTAAACTTATACCATTAATTATTATATACCATATTTGGTAATCATTTTATACCATACCACTGAAACGGTAAGCACTGAATTTTTTTTAATGGTATATATCGGCAAACGAGCATACGGATTACCTGATGGTAACCAATCGGCGCCCATGACACCCCCAACACCATGGGAGTTATGAGTGCGTTGCCGGCCTTTTTATAGGGATTGCGGATATAAGGATCGGGAAGGGATAGGGGAAAATGCGGGATTGGGCCTCCGGTAACCTCACTCATACGGCGAAACACAACGCTGTGGTTGTTTCACGACGGTATTCTGTGAGGCCGTTGTATTACTCCGGTCGAGCCGACCCATTCGTGTCGAAGCTTGGCTCTCCCACACTTAGAATTTAAAAGCATTCCTATAATTCCATATGATAATTCCTTTACCCTTTTAGTCCGCGTAATAAGATATTGTGGCCTCAGCCTGGAGCAGAAGAAGGAAACGGGTGGTTTTTAGTCAGTAAGAGTCTGACACTCTCTCTCGCCCTTCCCAGAGCTACATTTAAGTAATTTGATGATTTTCCGCCGTCTAAAAATCCTCTTGGAGTTGTTGTTGTTCGTTTTATCTGTTGTTGTTCTTTATCAGATTTAAAAGCCACTCAGAAGTTTAGAAATAAAAAGTTTAAGCACATACATACATTTGTCACGTTTTCACAAAAACGTGATAATTTTCTATCTCCATCCTCTAAAAATTACGATAAGCAAAATATCACAGGTATAGGATCGGCAAAAAATTGGTCCTTTGGTTATTATCCTCACTTCTTAGCTGGTTTAGTAAGCTAGTAAGACCGCTGTATCTACTCTGGTTGAACTTAAGCCTTATACTCACTACTCCTATATTATAATAAAGTACAAGCCTTTTTTATATCGCATTAAAGTTGAAATTGCATGCCACACAATAATTTCTTGAAACGACTTCGCTAATTGATATTTTACAGTTTATCATTACAAAACGGAAGATGGAGTAATGAAATGTGATTTGATATTTGTTATGGAAACGTTTATTCTGATATTTTATGATCTTTTTACAGCTGACCCCAGTCGTAATTTGATTTGTGCTAGCAAAATGAAAAATAAAATTGTTTATTTTCTTTAGTCAGTAGGAAATGGAAATCGTTTAAAGTGTGTTTGTGCGGTTTTAAGAATGTACATTGAATCTTGAGGAAGTATTCGCCAGACGCAGGTTGGTTACAACCAGCTGATCTGGAGGTCACTGGAGTAGGATTTTATTCGGCAGTTGAGTCTGATATTATAATAAAAACCTTCACGGTGAAAAATCTATGATCTCAAACTATTTCGACGCGACGTAGTGCGGAAATGTAAATGCGCAATTTTCAAACGAGTATTCATTCAAAATGTTTTATAAATTAAAAACAAAATATTAGGTTTGACAGTTTCCATTGCGGATAGTAGATTAAGTTAAGATTTCAAGCTAAAAGTCACCAATCATCACATTCTTGGATCCTTCCCATACCCCGAATTCAATTCTCAAATTCGGAGTAAAGCCTCCGTGTTGCGGATGTCTCTAGGCGACCCCGATTGCTTCCCTGTATGCTCGTTTGCTGACCTATTATATTTTTTTTAATTTCCTTAAACTAAATAAGGTTATTCTAAATAGTGCATTATTTGCAATGTTGTGAGCAAGATTACAACAGGTTGGTTTTTAGTCAGGAAAAATCTTACTTCTCGCCTGCCTTAGCCAGGCCAGGGGGAGCAATGTGATAATTTTCCATACACAAAAAGAAAATTATATTCTACAACCAAGGATATGTATGCTACACCGAACTCCATAAAGCATTATGAAGCTCGCGTGTACACGAAGAAATCTATAAATAGAATTTATTAATGCCACTCATTCCCACGACTGTTTGTTTGGTAATTTGATCACGTCAAATCAAAACAAAGTGGAGTTTCCAAGTCTGTTGTAACAACTCCAAGACATTCTTGTTCTTTTTCAGTAAATTAATAAGCAGATAATTAGTTTCATTATTCACGATAGGTAGATAGTGTTGTGTTATGAAGTTGTTGTGGTGGACCGAAGGTTCAGGCACTTGTTTCAAAAACTTGGCAAGTACCAATGTGGATTTTTTTTCTGTGTTTGTGTAAATGCCACTGAGTTATGGTAAAGAAAAACATTGTGAGGAAATCTGGACTTTTAATTTATAATGGAATAGCCTAGATCAAGAGTGATGATTAATGCTTAAACCTTTTCCACGCGAAAAGACGTCTTTGCTCAGCAGTGGACAGTAATAGGCTAATTATGTGATGTGATAATGTTACAAACAAAGGTTGAGTATACTTGTGAATTGTTAATCTTTTAAATTTCGCTTCCTTGCTAGCTCGTACTCGCTATACCTCGTCTTTGAGATTAAATATATACATATCCCAAATCGCCTATTTCAGGTAAAAAGAAACACAAAATAAAAATGTATCCCAGCGACATCTGGCATTTTCTAAGAAAATTATTGTAAAATGTGGGAAAATGGAGTGATAGCACGGCTTTACAGAAAACCAGCGTGAAGGCCTAATCCCTGTCTTTCCCTCCATTCCTTCCTAATCCTTAGTACCCGAAACCCTTCTCCCTAAAAGGCCGGCGAGGCACTTGTTACTTTTTCGGTGTTGTGGGTGTCCATTGGCGACGCCGATTACGTACTATCAGGTAATCCGCCTGCCAGTTTGTCGACGTTTCCCATAAAAAATGTGCCTTATTTTTCTCAGATTTGAATGGCGAAAGAATGACTATCAACGATTAGTATAAAAACCTAAAAACTACAATTAACTGAGAACATAATACTTTATATAAATCAATGTCTTAATTTCACATTGCCAACAAAATCAAATAGTCATGAATTCCATTCTCTAATCCAGTATTATTTAAGCGGCTAAAATGTCTGCAAACACTGCAGAACCACTCGACTTGTCACAGGACTAACTTTGAAAAGTCAAGCGAAGGAAATGCATAATTAAACATTTGTAAGTTCAAGTAATGAATAATTAAAACTTATTACTTAGCTCCTTAATATACTTTCCTTGTTAAAACTGATGTTTCTACGTACTCTTTGTCAGCTATTCAAGCGGAATTGTAGTGTTAGTGAAAGCAATGAATTATCGATTAAGCTACACATTTTTCAGAGAATCTAGTTTGAGTTTATAGTATGTAAACACGATCAAAAAGTTACCAGGGTTAGTCTTCTACTGCTGCTGGGTGATATTGGGGCAAGTCAATGAGAACGCTAAACGTCATAAAAGTGTACATTTCTAATTATAACTTTGATGTCGCCAATCCGCCTTAAGCAAGCGTGATGATTAATGCTCATCTTTTCCATGTGAGAAGAGGCCTTTGCTCAGCACTCATAGGCTGATGATGTGACGGGAACAGAATCTATAAACCAAATCATCCTATCTACAACTTTTTCGGTTCAATATCGAAGACCACGATGAACACGTAACCCATTTGCATTCGTTATAGGATTCTGAATTATTAAGTTTTTAAACATAGTACCAAATTAAGTATCCATAATAAAAAATGAAGTAATACCTCGCGGATAGACAAAAACAACTGAATGAATCCTACTAATTGTGAAGCCGCAAAGTAAATTGACTCAGTAATTATGCCAATCACCCACCGTTATCCAGATAACTACAGACCTCCCTTCAAACTGCTACAGGATGTTACTTAACCTGCACAATACTTACAATTTATCCACTTACCACCATCGTTAAGTTAAAAGGTTAGGCTCGGCCGTTGCTTGGGCTAGACAGTAGACACTGTTTTAGTTTTTCCACCGACTTTTTTCATGTAAAGAAGGATTCCTCACTTGAGCTGTTCTTAATCAATATTTAACAAAAAAACATAAATCTAAACATAAATCTATTTTCTTTAGTTATTGTAAAACTAGCTTTTGCCTGCGACTCCGTTCGCGTGAAATAGTATATTCCTAGTATAGTATAGTATATTAATAGTAGACTTCCTGCCGATTTTTGGTATAAAAACTAATCTATGTCCTTTTTCGAGTTCCAAACTATGTCTGTACTAAATTTCACAGAAATCGATTCAGTAGTGTAGGCGTGAAGAAAATACAGACAGACAGACATGCATAGTTAGTTTCACATTTATAATATTACTAGCGGCCCGTCCCGGCTTCGCACGGGCATTAAACATTACATTTAGATTTGTTAATTTTAACACATTCATAATAATATATTGCCTTAATTGGCTGGCTTGAGTGGAGATTCGCAAGAGTAGGAGTTGAAGGAGACTCGGGGGAAGGATGTATCTCAGTAAGGTGCTGGTAGGGGTCTTGACCGTACTTCCGGGATTGCTCTGATAGCCGTGGTATGGTATGGGTCTCTCCTTCCCCAAGCAGCTCAACGTATGTTGCCTCCGTGTCGCTACATGCTAGCGGCCGTTTCCGGGGGCCCATTAATTGAGTTTGCCAGTCACCCCCTGCCTGTTTATCCGTATGTATCAATATTGGTCAGGGGCAGGGGCCATAGTATTTCCATAGTTATCATATCCACCAGTCCATAGCAACCCATATTCATAACCCTATCAATTTTTACCACATTTCACAATAGTCTTGCATCAACCAGGGATTGTCCTTGGGTGCACTTATATAGTGCATACAGGGATAATTGCCGGCTGATGTCCCATCACATTTAGATTAAAACTGTTCAACGGGCCTCTGCGAGTTGGCTTCGGCTCCTCGTACGCCTTCCAAAGGTCCGGGACCCTGTGGTGCCGTGAAAGGATAGAACAAACAAATAATAATAATATGACACATATTCATCCCTTTTTGCGTCGAGCTCCTAAAAAAGAGTAAATAAAAAAAATAAGAATCATTAAATTTAGATATTATTTAATGATTTTTTTGTATTTATGTGCTTTTTTGTATATTTTTGGGGATTCTTTCTTTTTTTTGATATTTTTTTTTAATTGTGAGCCGCGCGGCAAGTTTATTCCGTGATCTTAACCCCCCTCCCGTCCCGAGTGACGCCTACAACGCATAGCTAGCCGAATACAGTTTATTTTTTAATTTTTTTTAACTCGTGATATCTTTTGAATGGATTGTCAGAATCGAATAATTCAAAAAGTAATATAAAGATATTGAAGCAGTCTTAAATAATACATCATTTATTTTGATAAGGGTTAATACCAAGGTGCAAATAAAGAGCTTTTTGTAGCGGTGGTATTTTAATTTATTTTTTTCAATAAAATAACTCTTATTGTGACATGACTGTAATAGTTAGAGACATGCTGCCGCAGATTTTTTTGTAGATAATGGTGTGTTCTAAAAAAATGTAGTATATCATTTTGTTCTATCATCAATAGTTTTCGCAGCGCACGCGATGTAAGGTAGTTTTTTGATATTTTTTTCACACCTTGGATTACGTTATCGTAATTTTAGTAAGGATGCCTATTTTTTTTTGAAAATGAAATATAGCCTATGTCACTCAGGAATGATGTAGCTTTCAAACAGTGAAAGAATTTTTCAAATCTACCAAGTAGTTTCGGAGCCTATTCAATTCATACAAACAAACAAACAAACAAAAAATCAAACCTTTCCTCTTTATAATATTTGTAAAGACATATAGTTTGACTTTCACGTTTCATCATTTATTTTTATGAATCCCATACATTAGTTGCCAGTACTATTGTCAGATACCATGACCAAAAGAAGACTTTTTGGTAATATTATCATCATTATCAGCCTTAAAGTATTGAGCAAAGACTCCTTTTAACATTAAGGAGGTTTGACCAACAACTACTTCTCTTACTGAAGGTGGATTTTCGATTTCCTTTCCAACCTAAAGAAGACTAGAAATGATAAGTCATGCAGAAGAAGCAGGAGCTTAAATATCCTTCAAAAACAGAAAACCCTTAAAAATACTTCCTCTCGCAGAGTCCTTCCACTCAATTGTGGAAGAGCCATGCTTTGGCACAAATGGTTCAGCTTAATCGCAGTGATACCACGGCCTTACAGAAAACCGACGTGAAACAACCACAGCGTTGTGTTTCGTCGTGTGAGTGAGGTTACCGGAGGCCTAATCCTTAAATCTCCAAATCCTCCTCTGTTGTTAATGGCAACAGGTAACAGGTAAGCAATTAGCGCTGATTGCTTACCTTCAGGTAATTTATCACATAAAAAAAAAACACAGACAGTTTATAAATGCACTGAAAAAGATTTTTTTCCAGCTAGTTAAAGTTCAGCCATTTCATTTAACGCTATCTTTGGCCTGAGCTTACAGCATGCTCATTCTCTTTACGACGTGTAGTTAACATTAGATGTAAGAACTTGTTAACCTTAACCAGCTAGTAAATACCAGATGCAAATAAACTGTGGGTTGCACGCTAACTTATCAGTTAGCTAGCAACTAACTTGATGCGGTAACTGGTCGTTGAAAATGTTTGTAACGTTGAAGAATTAACGGCGGTAATGTAAGTGTGTGGGTGGAACGCGTGGATATTATAGAGGACTCTTTTGTTTGTTTTATGTGAAGTTTGCTTCTGTTCTTGAGTTTCATCTTTGGTTAGGTTACTGTTTTTAGGTTTCATTTTTTGAAATAAGAAGTTCTTCAGATTATGTTGTTTGGAATTTTGTAATAGTTTTATTGCACGATTTAATATTTGCGTTGGAGTCCAGTATGAGGGTTTATGTCGCTTTGCTATAATTACAAATCATAACTTTTTACAAAAAGAAGCGATCGCAAGGTTATTCTTTTTAACAAGAAAGGGAATTCAAAATGCTTTAGATTAACTGAATACACTATACACTGTTGAAGTTCCGAAATAGGATTGTCCTAAAAAATTTAAATAGACTTTCTTCGCGTGGCACATAGAAAAAATAATAAAAACTCAACCAATGTCGCAACTAATTGTACATTGCGCAAGTGAGTTTTGCTGGCGAGCAAATTTGATAAGAACATTCCTAGTTTAAACTTCTGGACAGTAGACTACCAGGCTAATCAGTAATCACCTCACCTCTTAGCTCATTTGCTCAAGGCAAATGTCGTTTCCTTTCCAACCTATAATAAGAAGCAGAAGAAACGAGAGCTTAACCTAAAAACCGCTCATGAAATATCTTTCAAAAACAGAAAACCCTTAAAAATACTTCCTTTCGCAGAGTCCTTCCACTTAAGTGTGGGAGAGCCATGTTTCAGCTTAACCGGAGTGATACCACGGCCTCAAAGAAAACTGGCGTGAAACAACCACAGCGTTGTGTTTCGCCGTGTGAGTGAAGTTATCGGAGATCCAATCCTTCCCTGCCCTAATCCCTAAATCTCCGAATCCTCCTCTGTTGTTGATGGCAACAGGTAACAGGTAAGCAATCAGCGCTGATTGCTTACCTTCAGGTAATCGGTCTGCTCGTTTGCCAACCTATCACATAAAAAAATAAACAGAGCCAGTTTAAAAATGCACTGAAAAAGTTTTTTTTTTATGAAGGTAAAGTTCAGCCATTTCATTTAACGCTATCTTTGGCCTGAGCTTACAGCATGCTCATTCTCTTTACGACGTGTAGTTAACATTAGATGTAAGAACTTGTTAACCTTAACCAGCTAGTAAATACCAGATGCAAATAAACTGTGGGTTGCACGCTAACTTATCAGTTAGCTAGCAACTAACTTGATGCGGTAACTGGTCGTTGAAAATGTTTGTAACTTTGAAGAATTAACGGCGGTAGTGTAAGTGTGTGGGTGGAACGCGTGGATATTATAGAGGACTCTTTTGTTTGTTTTATGTGAAATTTGCTACTGTTCTTGAGTTTCATCTTTGGTTAGGTTATTGTTTTTAAGTTTTTTTTTTTGAAATAAGAAGTTTTTCAGATTATGTTGTTTGGATTTTTGTAACAGTTTTATTGCACGATTTAATATTTGCGTTGGAGTCCAGTATGAGGGTTTATGTCGCTTTGCTATAATTACAAATCATAACTTTTTACAAAAAGAAGCGATCGCAAGGTTATTCTTTTTAACAAGAAAGGGAATTCAAAATGCTTTAGATTAACTGAATACACTATACACTGTTGAAGTTCCGAAATAGGATTGTCCTAAAAAATTGAAATAGACTAATAGACACGCGAAGAATTTGACACATAGAAAATTGACAATAAAAACTCAACCAATGACGCAACTAATTGTACATCGCGCAAGTGAGTTTTGCTTGCGAGCAAATCTGGATAGAACATTCCTAGTTTAAACTTCAGGACAGTAGACTAAGTAGACTACAAGGCCTAGTCACCCCATCTCTTGCTTTCTCATTCAATGTTACAAAACTTTAATCTTTATTTCCTTGAAACGTGTAATAACTGGGTGTATAAATCCATTTCTATCTTTATCTTCAACAAAAAACACGTGCCCTGTTACGATTATAAATTCACTTTGTATAGTCATCGCTTAATCATATCAGTCTGCATTTATGCATGATCACAACCTATTTATCAGACTTATTTATTCGATCGGTACTTGCGAAAGGCGATAATAAATTAAAGCTGGATAAAGAAGTCTGTTCAATGGGTATAACTTGTATAGGAATATCCTTGACCTGAAGCTTCCAAGGCTAACGGTGAAGGGCTGAAAGAAGGCCTAATATTTACATATAGTGATGAATGGAAGGCGTTAATCGATACACCCTTTTTAAGCTCGTACAATGCTGAATAATTGCTGTCTCGGTTTTTGCGAATTTTACTTTATAGGTATGAATATAGATTGCGAATTGCCTTGAATATGGCAAGAAACTCAGGTTTTCTTAACTGGAAAACATGGAGTGAAACTAACCCGTTATTTACACTACTACCTATCCCTTTTGCCAGTAAGAAGTGTGATTTTGCAATCTTTGATATACATAGAGATTTCGGTCTATGTGTGACTGTGTGTGTGTGTGAATCTATGATTCACCAAAAATTTTCAATTATGAATTCTCTGGTAGATAGCAGAGCCCAATCAAGCTAAGAATCAAACATATTTTAATTAGTAGATAATAAACACAACCATTAATATACTTTTGATGGAAATAGGAATCAAACTAGTAGACGTATGTATCACCTGAAAGTAAAAGCAGAAGCGTTGTCAAACATCAAAAAATCACAAGTGCGTTGTGGGTCAGCTGGCTTTTAATAATATTAACATTAATAGATTTCTAAAAATAGTATACGATCCTAACGAAAATATGTAGAAGGACCGCACCAACCCCATATAATATATAAAAGTTATTTTCATCCTTACATAGTTACCCCAGTTATAACATATACGTATAAGTATCTGATATTGTAGAGGAACAATATTGTTCCTTCCTTCCATGGCCGGCCTCTTCAGGAGGATTAAAATCATCGCCCCATCACTGACCACTTTGATGTTCCACTTCTAGACAACTGGAGCGAGGGAAGTAATTCTCTAGAGGGTACGATGGAGCTGTGTCAATGTGCAGAGCCTTAAAAGTATTCGAATAGAGAACAGGTATTTTTATACTCCGTGATTATTAATTTTATTTTATGAAAATATTTTATTTTATAAGTTGATTTAAGTGCAGTGTAGTGTTACATGTTGCTAAAGTCAAAAATGGAATTTCAAAAATGGAAAATAGTGCGTTATAATAATTTGAATATAAAAAAAAAGCCTTGACCTAACCTAATCCATCCATATCATCAATGACCAACGTATGACGTAGGTACTATTAAATCCCTTACTGAAATTGATAATTTATGTAAGCCTTTGACGTATAATACGAAAGTAGGCACCTTAATTACCCTTATCGGTAATTATATCTTCAGCTATTTGGTTGAAATAAAAGGGTCAGAAACCGCGCCTACTTTTTCGCTTACCGAACCGATGAACGCCAATGTTTAGGGCGGTCTGTTTTTCGGATAAAGAATTGGTATTGCCATTTGACGTGGCAATGTAACGAGAAATACGGACTGATTTTCCGCTGTCAGCGACGCAGAAATGTTATTGCAGGTGTTTTTATGTCAATTTCCCTATTGGCCGTTTTCATTTTTGATAATAAAGTATCCAATCAACTTACGACGTAATTTGTACCGGCATTTCCATGAAGTGGGAAAATCATTAGCCTTAACCTACTGAGTTAAAATTACATTGTTGCTTCTCCTGCTCTAAGCCGGGACCAAAGGCGCGGTTCACTATTGCGATCGACCCGCAAACCCGACTGAATTGCAGAACACTACAGTTTCGAATGATTTATCCAAATGTTACAAACAAACATTGACTGCACGGTTAATGCGGTGGCTAGGTAACAGGCTGCCATGCAACGTGTCGCGGGTTCGATTCCCGTACGGAACAATACTTTGTGTGATCCACAAATCGTTGTTTCGGGTCTGGGTGTCGTTTGTATGTAAAATTGAATGTTTTTAAACGCACCCACGATACAGGAGAAAATCCTAGTACGGGGCCTAGTTTTTAATTAAAAAAAATTGTTTCAGATGTGGGTATCATTTCTTTGTTTACGTTTCGTGCTTACGTGACAAGCTACAATTATGATGGTGATTGTTATGCACGTGGTTCTTTCATGGAGCTTTGAAAACATCCAAAATTTGCTACACATGCCTATTCACTGTTTACTTCAACTTAAATTGAGGAGAAATCCGTGATTGCCAAGGTTACCTCACCTTAAAGGTTCGAATCCTTGAAATAAAATAAAATAAGCCACAACAAAAGAAATCGAACTCCCGAAAAATTCAAGGTCACACGGTAGAATACGTCTGAACAAATTAACAAGATATAGGAGCGATTGTTCACTTCATTCTGAAAGTCGTTTGTTTGCGAAAACGGTTCAATTCTACCAGTTATCGCCCTGACATGGACGGTTTATAGTATCGGTAGGTGGATATTTAAAAGCCGTCGGCAGTTACCCTAATAATAGAGCTAAACGACGCGAGTGATTAATGACGACGCAGTGAGGCAGGGTCGGGTGTGTAGCCTAGTTTGATGTATGTAGTCTCTGTCCTGAAACTACTCTGTGGTAATTGCTTGTCTTGGACGGTTGTGTCATGAGACAGCGTCGCGATGAAAAGCAATTATGTTAAGTGTTTTGAAAATGTGATTTTTCGAAATGTAGTTACTTTTATGTTGACCAAAAATCCAAACTTCCAAATTAATATGAAAATGTTAAAGTCTTCACGCCTAAACTACTGAATCGATTTGTGTGAAATTTGGTACGGACATAGTTTGGAACTCGAGGAAGAACATAGAATAGTTTTCATCCCGAAAATCCAGCGAGATCGCGAACTGTGTGGGAAAAACCAAAAATCTGGAGGAAGTCACTATTCCACGCGATCGAAGTCATGGGCAAAAGCTAGTAGGTTAAATAAGTTAACTTTTTGGGACAACTCGGGTATTCATCAAGTGATTTTGTGTTCAAAATATACCAAGCTAAGTGACCAAAACTGTTTTTGCTTTACAAAGTTTAAGGAAATTAAGATTGAATAAAACATAAGAGAAAAAAATAACAATTTAAATAGAACACGTAGTTATAAATAGAGGGAGAGATTTAGCAGAACGAGGTCACTGAATGACCTAGAAAAATCGAGGAAAGCCTAGGTGTCGGAGCCAAATGGTCAAACGCTCGATGCGAAAATTTCAAAGAGCTCAGTTTGTAGAAATAAGTACATATTGCACTCAGCAATCGGTTGAAATATAATATTATCTACTAGCAAATATTTATTCCGAAAGCACTTTTTGAAATATGCTTTTGAGAATTGCAGAAATGGATACATGTGGTATTTTAATGTATCTGCTATCTACACAGTCTTCCACTATAACAGAATATCGGCACAATGTTTGCCCTGTAAGTAAGGTGGGAGGAGGCCCAATCCTTCCCTCCAATTCACAATCACTAATCCCCTAATCGTCAAATATCTAAAAACCATAAAGTCTCTGGGTACGGCAGCTAGTCTTATAAGAGTATTAATCATTGCTATGACTAATTTATCCTCTTCTACCATAATCATCAAGGAGTTTGTACTATGCTCTGTTGCAGGGTTGCCAGTGTGCCCCAGCTTAGACTTGGACAAGAAAAGGAGTAATTTTTAGGCTTTTAGTCAGTAAGAGTCTGACAGTCCTTCTCACCTTATCTAAGACGCATCTCCCGCCTTTTTCGTCGATTTAATTTGACGACTTAATCGATTCAGAAAAATGATCTGTTCTCTCAATCAAAAACTGATTTAATAAACAGTAACAATGCGGATATCTTTGTATGACAAACGTACAACTTCATTAAATATGAATACTACCTGGTCCGCTCCCAACGTGATCTCGATCGGATATTTCAATCCACTTCAACTGTGTTCGTTCGATAATGAACTCAAGTCCAACTAAAATATGGACGGAATTGGATTGATTCAAATTCCAATCGTATCAGTCGGTCACTCGTGTAAGTTGTAGGGTTGTCTGTTTGAAGTTTTAGATGATATTTATTTTATTCTTACGATTTTTCCCGGACTCCCAAGAGTGCAAAGTTATCATATTGTATCTTATCAAATTTGTCAAATTGGTTGGGATGTCTTCGTTTTGTACTTTTGGTAAGTAATGTATATCTATTGCAAGTATAATTTTTTTCAAGTACTACTTATTATTTATACATAGAAACGTTAAAATTATTTGAAAATTCACAGCTTAAATAGATTGAATTACTACACCTCTCAATATATTTTCAAACGATTGAGAACGATTTAGCAAAGAACTAAAACTAAATAGACTGGAGCGATATGTGGTTGCTAAGCAAAAAAGCCTTTTAATCAAATAAAAAAATAAGTAGACTAGATTGTAGGCTTACAAAAGTCCCCTAGGCATGTGCCGTAAAATCCATTTCCCTATAAAGGATCCAGAGCTAGTCTGTAAGAGGTTTCGGTTGCCCTTTACAGGTGGTCACTGAGGTGATTTTCCTGAAGTAAAAAATCCAGACTCCCTAGTTGCTCGCCACACTAAGATAAGCGTCTTTCGAAGGTTTTCAAAATAGGGCTTACTACATTCGCTTCAAAAAAAAAAAAAGTAATTGAAATACCGTACTTTGTGAAGTGTTTTTACTTTGTTTTATTTAGTACATGTATTAAGTTTCCTTGTGTAAATTTGATCATGAATGTATCTAATTTGTAAAATGATATGACACGGTTTCTACCCCTCAGAAAAAAGGCTAAATAAAAAATAGATTGAAAAACGAGTAATAAAAAAACAAAATCGTTCAATACATTTTTCCTCCTAACGCAGCCCTGGCTTTGTAACGTGTATCTGTGGTACGGAAGTCCCTATCTCCCGCAGATCCGGCTACCGACGGCTACAGTAAATCAATCCAAAAATTTTGTCTTCCCACTCATATTTCATATTTACCTCGACATTAGTGTAAATGTATTTGCTTCAGGAACCTGTAACACAATCTTGGAAACCACCCTTTGTTTTTCGTACAAGATTTTTCTTTTCCTTTATTTATTCATGATCCAATTGTTTCTGACGGGTTGCTTTCTTTTTTCAATCGATCCTTTTTTGCATTAATTCGATGTGGGTTGTAATTGTATTTTGTGTACATGTGAAATTATTACGTGGGATGTACTCGTATGTATGTATTACTTAATAAAGCCGCGTGGAACAGATGTAAATAATGTATTTTATTTTTAATACTCAAGTATATATTGAATTAATATAAGTATATATTGAAAATTAATGTTATTTATAACATCACTTTAAAATAAAAAACCTGATAATAAATACTAGGTAATCGTAAACCACTGAATTCAATTTAAATTGTATCTTATCATAAAGTTTAATTATTATCAATATTATGATAATAGCATCACTGGATGCCATAAGACAATTTCTGCTATACACACACATAAAGATTTTAAAATGTAAAGAACATTTTATTACCAAAATCTAAAATGATAACAATTTTCTATTTACACTTAAGAAACTCTGATCCTATAACGTTTATTCATGTGAAAATAGTGCAAAGTATTATGGTGGAGGAGAAATCTTTTACGTGTGGATACTAAAATGAGATCGCGTGCTATCTCATAACGGAAATGTGAACATGATTCTGTTGAGCATCAGATTAAGTGTATACCTAGGTAAGGTAATGTGTTGCTTATGTTATTCTGCGGATTTACTTTATTCTTAGAGAAATTATATAGAACAAGGTGGTTCAGTGTTATGTTTGTGTCATAATTGAAACAACTGTTTCTATAGGGAATCTGTATTGTGAAACTTATTTAAAAAGAGTAACCATGGATATTTTTGCTTGTTCTTCTCTATCGGAATCTACACTTTGGAACGAGCAAATAGCTTCACTAAGAGGACAAACCGACAGACCGACACAATATCTTCAAAATTTTGTTTGACGTTCAAAAGTGCCAGTAATGGTCTAATTGGAATAAATGATTTTTGACTTTTGACTTTTGTCTTAGTAACTAAATATAATATACTTTTCTGTACTTATAAGTTACCACACCGCTGTGTAACCGGCACCATTGACCTTGAATATATATATTTCGGAAATAAGGCTTCCATTGTGATCTCCTTTGGGCAAAACGTATCAGTAAAGATTATTGAATTAGGATTTTGTGAATTGAAAAATTCACTTAAAACATATTGGACACCGTGTCAAATAACTGTGCCATTTTTTTTTTTGTTGTTAGCAGTTGGATACTTATAATATTGAAAAACCAGTAATATCTTTCTTGTTTAGAAAACTAATAATAAATGAACATATCCTAAATACATTTTACAAATTGAAATGGATACCTAACACATAGTCACAATATGACAGCGTTTAATACTGGCATGTATTCAATGCTGTACTGGGCATGGCCAATGTTCAAGATCTAGTGTCGAAATCACATAAATTTGTCAAAGGATGATTGATGTCTTGGATTGACAGGCTTATCTCATGCCGCAGGCTTGTGCCACTTCCACCGTTCTATAGGCAATTAATTGTGGTTGCACTATGTAAAAATATGTTAGTAGTATAACCTATGTGTAAATTTTTTCTCTTTCTGTCACGTTAGTAGAGTGGAGGTGGAAAAGAGTTTGGAAAAGTACTATAGGAACTTTTTTCTTATATAGTATTTTTTATGTGGTAAGACACAGTTTAGAACCGAACCAACAGTATATACGGCAATAGGATCATTCTTTATTACGTGGCAATAATTACGTTCCTAGTGAAAAAGTGGGTAATACATTGTTAATTTTCTGCATATCCCTTTAGGGATTAATTGTGAGTATTAAAGTGACTTAATTGGATGTGATATTTTATCCATTAATCAAATAGTAACAAAAAAATTAAGCTTAATTATTTACATATTTATATAGACAGAAGATACTGAACCCGAACTGAATGCAAACTGGCAATCTCCCATCGTTTATTTCACGATATTCATCAATCTCTCCATTCGTGTTCGCCAATTGCAAGCACTTTTAATTTTTCCTTTTTCAATACGTCGCCAATTTGGCTGACGTATGTATGTCCACTTGGGAGCCTTCTATCGATGTCTCCGTTCATTCTCGTTCGAACGCTTTTTATGTAACAACATCGAAAATTTAAAAGAGCAACATTTTACAAAAGCTTAAAGTTACCTAGCTTGTTACATAATGAGATATGTTATATCATTTAATTAAATCCATTAAAATTTTATTTTTTAAATAGATTAATATTACATTAAAACCCGATATAAATTGGGGATCCAACAGAAAATTGCTTTGTAACTATACCTGTAATACTCCGATGATGATACTAAAATATCCAATCTTAACACAGTGTTGTAATTGCTAATATAATCAGTAAAGCAATAATTATTATTTGCATACTATGATTAGTTCAACAATAATAATTAATCAACATCAAATTAATACGGATAACACGTAGCAATGACGCTACGAACTACGTAGCACTTCGTAGCGAAACTCGTAGTCGCGTAGCGCTACGAGCAAAATGAGTAATCGTTTGAGTTAAACGGTAATGTGTGTCTCTATTTTAGTAATGATTATAAACTTTATGGTTTAATAAATTTGAGTGGTATGATACTCGTATATTTGTTTTTAAATGTTTACGAAATATTTTTTGTTATAATAGGTAATATCATCGTATATCAGGTAATGTTATCAGACATTGTAATGTATCTGCTTTATTTAATACCTGTATATAGGTTTTCCGCCTGTGGCCTTTCCAGCTCGGAACCACAGTACCATGTAGACCCTGTCTTCATTAGTGTCAGGTGTGACGTCACAAGGGAGTGACGCTGTACGACCCAGCACCGCGTCCACATCCACCGTCGACACTGCAACAATGGAAACATAATAGTATTAATAGTCAGTCGTAAATAGTAATGTCAAGTTTAGTAAAATTAGATTTTAGGTAACAAAGATTAAATTTATTTTGGATTAACACAGATTAGAGACAATTTTCATTTCTACTTCATTAAGTGATGAGTTTATAGGTAATAAAAAACTTTTTCGCTATCTAAAAATTTTACCTTTAAACTAGGCAAAGGTCGAATCTTATGTCACTTTACTCCTACTTTACTTGAAATATAAACATGAACTAACATAATTTAACTTTGTAGCCAGATATATAGGTATACAAAGGCACCAATTTATTTAATGACTGCTACAATGAACTAACTTCAAATAAATGAACTCAATGTTGAAATTTACAAAAATCGGGGAAAAAAATCTAATTTGCTGTTCGGTGGAATAAAAAAAATGGATCGACAAAAAGAACTACGACCGGGCAACGAGAATATCCGAAATAAAAATGCTGGATGAGCCATGCAGACATACGAGTGACTGACGAAAAGTTTTTAATCCATCCATTTAGCAAATGTCTGTGTTATTTGTCAGAATATTTTTTTTTATGATTTACTGAGCAAACTACGATTTCGAAGTACGACATTTTAGGAATGTTTTCAATTTTTTCACCCAGTTGTTTTATTAATTTTTTTATTGAGTAGCCCCTTGTAGTTTTCTTTTCGTCATTAAGTTATGAGTAAAAATCGGAACTTCGGCGTATTTGTCTTCTATTTTATATCGGTATGGAGAATCTTATGTGTATAGATACTTCAATATAGTTTTCAAACTTGAACTACCTTCAGTAAGTTTTTAATTAGAGTGCCTCGGCTATTGGATCAAGGACGGTACCTATCAACTCGTCAAACTCAACGGCTTCTTACCTTTCCCAGACATCTTAGTTAAACTTTAATTAATTTTAAATCTAGCTGTTATAGAGGGTCGCATATTGTTCCTTTTAGCTTCTGATCCTCATTATTTCTTTCATTATCCCTGCACCCTTCGTACCCTCAGTAGTGGAACCAACATGTTCATAGTGAGCACGTTATAACATGTTATAATACAGTCTTAAGCCTCTCTGTATCCCTCAATAGTCGGCCCTCCTGTGCCATAATTATACTATAAGCGACGTAAATTACACCAAGAATTTTCTCATACATACAACCTCTTCCGTTTGTTAAATTTAATACGAGTTACGAGCCTTCCTCATGACGTAGTCGACGTGAACTTATCACGAAAATCCTTTTTAGCAAAAACTATAATTTTATTCACTGTTTTGTTTGTTCATAGGCTCTAGTCAATACACATCGTTTGTTAAACAATATCACCGAAACTGTTGTCCCACAAGCTTCAAACCAGCCGAGATACTCGTTAGATTAAAATGCATGCATACCTTTGAACAGCGCAGTAGACGAAAGCTAATTTCAGTACCCCAAATCGTCGACACAAAACATTCATGGCCCGCGCTCCCGGCTCGAGTAACAAGCCCCGCCTCCGTATAACTCCAAGAAAAAGAATGCTTAAGTGAATATCACTGTTATTCTGTACTTACATCGTTACGATTCCTGGCTTCCCTTTCTCGAGGCGATAAAGAGCCCATGAATATAAATAGACGCAATATTAAAACGCTCCGTTTCCACACCGCATGAAATAATCTTCTTTTCTTTGAGGAAAAACTGTCAACGTGTTGGGGCCAAGTAATGTACACCATCAGTCATACTTAGAAGGAATTTTCAATTTACTCAGTGCGAAGACTACCCTAATAAAGACGGATTACTTGGTCTCGCGGTGCCAGTCGGGTATCAATTTGCTTGAAGACCCAAGAGGTATTGTGCCCCCGATATGTATGTTGCGTAACTTTTTTATGTCCTAGACAAATTATGTAGAATAGCCCTTACCAAGGGAACTAACCTTGAGCCTTGTCGCTATTTATAATACAACTGTGCTAAAACCATAATATGTTTTTTATCAACCAATCTTTACTACGTACCGGCTCTATTTTAGTTGATCGTTACCTAAGTGAATTTCGTGGTAAAGTGGAGTATAAAACGTGAGAGAGAATTTCAGTAGTTTCCTATTAAGTTAACTGACCCCAAAATATATTGAAAGTGTTAATTTCATAAAGTTAAGTCGGCTTAGTGTAACAAAAAAGTTGTGTACACAAAGGAACATTAGAATGCGAATTCTTTTTTATTGATAGTGATAAAATATTTTTATCTCGAAGTGAATGTGTTGAAGAAATGTTGAAAAAGTTTTGATGTAAACAAAGCGAAAGAAAAAAGGCGATCCCAGCTAGTCAAGACGAGACGCGACGCCTCCGCGCATTAAGATAAGAGCAGAGAAATGAAATTCCAAATCGGTCCCGCCCCTTTATTTCGATGTCACGAGTTTGACTTGGAATAATTCCACAATAAAGCTGTTCTGACAAAGCCTCAAGTTTTGACGTAGAATGTCACGCATAATGTATCGGAAATATAAATTATATTATATTAGTGGTTCGGTGGTGTAATGGTGGGCTATAACGGTGGCATAGATTGTGTCGTGTTGGACGGCACTAAAGAATTGCGGCACTCATTACTGCGGTGCCGAATGTGGCCAGATGAGGGGTGGCGGCATGTCACGACACGCCACCACGTATGGCCCTCACCAATCTGTGCGCGTTTAATGTACGACGCGATCTGAATATTTAACTCCATTGTCTAATGCGTTTTGAACTCTGAATGATAAAAATCCACGGATAAGTGAGATTAAATTACATTTTTTATTGAAGAACGGTTTTTGTTATCGTTACCGATATTGCTTTATTTAATGATTATTATAGGTATATTGGACCCGTTTGTGTGTGTTTTTCGTTGCTTACGTAATCAAATATTTTTGACGGTACATTGAATTCGGACCAAATCCATTCAATCCTTACCCTTCTCCAAGCCCTCCCCGATTCCTTAATCGTCAAAAGGCCGGCAGCGCAGTCGTAACTTCCCTGGTGTTGCAAGTGTCCATGGACGGTGTTCATTGCTTACCATCAGATAATTCATCAGCTCGTTTGCCAACATATTACATAAAAAAATATCGTGGGACATAACGATTTCGTACATTTAAGAATCAAAAAATAATATCGAAGCAAGTTTGCTTATAGGATAAAAAAAAACATTATTATTTTAGTATTAAAGTGTTGAACTAAATAAACCTATAGATAAATAATTTTCATATGGTAACTTCACTTCTGATAATATTGTTCTACATTGACGAATGGTTATAACTATAAAGAATAACGTGAATGAATAAAAAATGCTTCTACATGCAACCTGCTATAAATATAGACGGATATTAATTATTGCCAAACCACAGCTCGTAAAATTATTATTGCTGCATAACTAGAAATGTAGTGATTAAAGTTGTTCATATCAACTTAAGCTAAAATGTGTCCTAAAACTATCACTGTTCGGTTCCAATTCCTTCACAAGTATGTTTCACGTGCAGCAAAATTAGGCCTTTGATCAATTCTTGTCGTGCCGGTATACATAAAGCTGAAACAGATGATGGAAATATTCAAGATTTTCTTGACGAGTTCTTAGCATTTCTTAGTAATACACCCTACCTTAGAATGTTTGCTTTCGTATTCATTTTACAAATTCATTTAGTTGACGACTTGTAGAATTTATATGAATAAAAGCTACTAATTCTATTTCAAGATACTTACTCATATTTCGAGGTGTAGTAAAACCCTACGTCGTACTCAAGTACACTAAAAAGACGCTAAACTCCGCGAAGGGATGCTAAGAAAAGCTCTTACGTCTCTCGTTCTCTCAATATATCATATTTTTTCGCAGACTCCGAAGATATACGAGCGGTTGTTTCGCGCGTGACAGGCTTCCGGGGGTAATATTAATAAAATTATTGTGGAGACACGTCGCGAGCCTCGGGCCTGACCTACTCGACTCACACGCCAACTACTGCGCTGTTGTCGATTACACCACACAAGTACAAGTACCTACCTCGACAGAAAATTATGAACATTGTAACAGCTTATACTATAATATTCATACTCAGTAAAAAAACCTCCCAAGAATACTAACGTACTACATCTTTCGAATTTCTTGCTTTACAATTTAATTTAAAATTACTCCATTTAAGTTCAATATGAATTTCGTCGTCATTTCCCACTTCCACGTACGTAGCTTTCCACGAAAATCAAGCTAGCTTCATATTTAGCTATGAGCTAAATAAAAGTCAACACGGACATTATGGGTTCTACGAATGACTCGTTAGTAAGTTTACAGTGGTACTGCCGTGTACAGTTACGAACACAAGCGCATTGAGTATTGGGTTGACAGCGTCAGTGTGCGCGAGTGTACCGCAACCTGAACTCGCGAGCATGACGCTAACAAATAATTTGCACTTTCATTAACGAGCATGTGCTGTGTTTTCTTACTTCAACTCACTGTAGTAATGATTTATTACGTAATAAGGTTTTGTGCTCATACAAATTACCCTTGTTGTACAAGTAATTCGTTGTAGTTCTATAATAGCAATTAACTAGCAATGAATATTATTATTCGCATTCTGTAGTCAGAGAATACACTTCATTAGACCCAAATAAAACGAGCAAGAAAAAATATAATAAATCGCGGCTGACGAGCCAATATATCTAGTGGCAGATATTTATTATTGTCACATTGTACATGGCGGCATCAGACGCGCTCAATCATCGCTGATATCCAATTACATTAAAATTTCAATTCATTCATCACGGTAACAATGAGGGTGCGAGTACTTTTTTCAGCAATGTGCCCTTTGATTAGATTCGGTACTGAACAACCCATCCATTTCGCGACCACAAAAAGGTCGCTGAATCCACCTCAGCCGACTTTCGTTTCATTCGTTTCGCTGTCCAGAAATTTTCGCAATAAAATTAATCGTTCCAATAAAATTGGAGTCGAATAGAGCCACCCATGCATGAACACTTTTTAATTGGGTCGCTCTTGTTGCTTCTTTCGCAGGCATCGAAACGAGAAATCGAACTTGAGCAAGTCTCTCGTTTACATTCAGGCACTTCTCTCTACCGCCAAGATATGAACGAGTATTGTTGCCAACAAATAGGGTTCCCACTCGAGAACTTCGGATCTCGTCTAGAGGCCTCGAAGGACTAGTGAAATCAAAGGTCCCAATGTCCCATAACTATTATACTTCGTATTTGTAAGTTTCATCTTTGCGTTTCATTCGTTTAAAAGTTTCCTTTGTAACCATTACGTACGCTCGGACCAACACGTTACGTTCAACGCTCTCAATCAAATATCAAAGTGAGCAATTTGTTGCGTGTAAACGCAGCTCCCGACGGATTGCATAAAAATCAGACAAAAAACACGGAACAACGATCCGTCGAACAAACGAAAATATATTTCCCCATTTTCATTTTCGACAAGCAATCGCGTTTAATGGGTTGAGCGCGATTCCCACTTGAGTTTGTTCGATTTTGTTTCATTCGATCGCTTCAGCGATTCGCTGTGAGGTGCGCCACGCAAAGCGATAAAAATCTCATTTCAATAATCGTTAATTTTAATAATATGTTTTTTTAGGAAACAGGCTTCCCAATAACACTGTGTTAATTTTTATGGTATATTTGTTGAATAAAATTATTATTTAGTTTTAATTCTCATTAGTGTATTTGTAATATTATTAAAACATGTTACCTAAACCTAAAGGTTTTAATGATCACACATATTTAGTTCATTAACTTGTTAAGTTTACGCTTGTTCATGTAATTTTGATACCCCAAAAATTACCATTTATTATTATTATATTGTAATCATTTCTTCTTATTTTTAATGTGTAGGTAGTTTAAGACTCTATTACTCAAGGCGGAAAGCTGATATTACAGTGAATCTTACGTAAATAATACTGAACTATGATGGTAAATGTTCAAAAATAGTCTTACCAAGGTCTTCAGCATCCTCGCTCCACTCGCCCTCCTGTGCCCAGCATGCAGCCAGCATCACCAGCAACCGCAACCACATCACTGACCCCATCGCTACCAAACTCCTTTACATCGCACAGATAATGAACACGACCAGAGACACCACCACAGACACATAACTTTATAAATTACACTTTATTGACACCGTCCCTGGCATTGTGCCAGTGTTTTATTATTTTTAATAATGTCACTTTTATTGATGCCACCATTTTCGTTTTTAATTAGCTGCAGTTTTTATGGATTGTCTTGTTTGTTTTATTAGCTTGTTGAAAAAGGTACAGTATGAGTTATTGTTGCAGATGAATAAAACTTCCTTGAATTTTAAAGTCAAAGGAAATAAAACAAGGATTGAAGGTAAACTGAAAAAGGTAAAAATATATGTATGACAAGTAACATATAGTACTTATATCATTACAATGCTATCAAATATACCTATGGAGTGTTTAATAAGTATATTATGAACCAGATACAGAGATAGCTAGAGAGAGAGAGAGAGAGAGAGAGAGAGAGAGAGACAGAGAGAGGGAACAATATGTAACTATAGATATAACGAACGAATATATTATGATGTTTTAAAAATATACTATTTACTCATACATGCAGTCAATTAAGGTTAGTTGCAGTATAAAAGTACGTGACGCGATGCTTTAGTCTAATTATAATAATTTGTATTTTATTGCATCAATTGGAACAATTAACAGAGACACTAATACGTCATACTTGACATTTGATATTTTTATCAGCAAAATCGTGATAAAAAGTCAAGGTCAAAGGTTTTTTTATTGCCATGATTATGATACTTAGTAACCTTTTACAGACATTGCAATTTTTTTATGAAAATATGTTTTTTTACCTATTCACTCATTCATTAAAACTATTGACAGAAAATAATTATACATATAAAAAAATAGTCACCTAAAATGATTTTTACCTCTTAACATTTCATATGTCTACCAAAATATAAGCCATATTTTCAAAAGGTCTGCTCGAAGTGTGTCGTAAAGTTATCCTGTACATGTGTGTCTAGCGTTAAAATGTGTCAATACGGCTTTAACGATCCTCGTCTAGACTAGAATTACGACTGAATCTATTTTCACCTCCTGGTATCAAAGCTAAAAGAAGTTGGGTTTAAAACAAAAATGAAACTTTCCGCCGATTAAAATTCCATACTACCAGTAAATCACACCATTATTTCCACGAATATTAATTGTAAGTTAAAACTAGGAAATTTTTAGGAAACATTCTGGTTGAAAGAATATTCAAAAATCAAAGGTTAAAAATTTCGAGGAAAAAGTTCAAAGCGTCGATTAGAATCGGAGCTCCAAATATAAACCGCTTACTGTGTTCAACTCTTCAACTATTTCGGGAAGCAGATCTTTGCCAAAACCACTGCGCAGCCTTTGCACGTTCGCTTCGAGCCGAAGCGAGCATTCGGCCGCCTGTCTCAAACCAATTCAGCTGTCATTCGTTCCTAATAAGGCCCGGAACAAAACGTCGGACATCATTTCCAACGGGAAATTGACTTTCATTCGATTTTTGGTTGTTCTAAAAACGTTGCAAACCAATATTGTAATCTTTTGTTTTGACGCGTCGAAAGGTTTTTATCGGATGAGAAATAACTGAATTGTAACCATTTCTTTTATTGTGATCGAAGTTATTTTCTTTTAGCGTTACTTTTGTAAAATACTAAACGGCAAATGGTTAATGTTTTGTTGTAAAATTTTTTGATAACATCATGTGGTGGTATCGCGTTCTGTTTTAGAAATTTTCTGGAGGTGATATCTGTTCAAAATCTGGACTCAGTAAGCTTTACCTATTTAAGGCTATCAGTGCAAGGAATCTACAAGAGCGTTAATTATCAAAACCTGGGACAATAAAGAGACGTCCATACAACGCCATAGGTAAAAATATTTATTGCCAATACAATTTTGGGCATATTTTTAATCTTTGAAATGTGACAACCTCATTACTGAATTTATACACAAAACTCTTTCATTACACACTTTGCAAAGTCGGTTTTGTTCGATTTCTGAAAACTTTGATGAATCAGTTAAAGGACAAATTCCCAGGAATAGAACGATTCGGTTCAATGTACGGAAAACGGGTTCTCTTATCAATATGGAATATTAACAGAGTCCTTACATTGAAAAAGGAATGATAGGTTGATAAATAAATTAAATTGTTTCGAATAAAACATGGCGAGCCTTATACTTTGAGCAATCCAAGAGTATATACTCCTTGTAGACACTAACATAGATATTTTCTTTACAAAAAAGGTCCTTGGTTTGGACCTCCTTATAAAGATACTTAAACATTTCTTTCATAACTTAACCTTAGTCATATAAGGGTTTCCACCAAAAATTACGAAATACAAATCCGCTCACAACATACAAATGTCGAAGTTTATTCAAGAAAGTGCGTGTTTCTAATTAATTAAAGTATATTGCCGGTCCTCAAAGGAAATCGTTTCGGTCATAACCATTCAAATGGCTAGCAGAACCACATAGTCCATGTTCCCAAGCCCTTGTCACAAATATAAAACTTTTGAGGCTTAGTTACGCATATACATGGGTAAATAATGTTTTTAATCTCTTCTGGAGGCCCTGACCCTTGTCCAGGGGAATAATAACATTTTTGGGAAGGTTAGAACAGTGACGTCACGTTTATTTTTCGATTATGCTTTGTGGTAGGCGGTTGAATGTTTAGTGAATGCAGTGGAGTTTTTGAGTTGGGAACAAAATTAAATGACTTTTCCACCCCCTTTTTTGTGAGGGGAATATCATCAAATGACTTCTCCCGCCCAGGGCCGGGTGGGAGGGAGTGTCAGACTCTTACTGACTAAAAACTCCCCTGTTCCTTCTCCTTCTCCGGGCCGAGGTCGCGGTGCCTCATTGCGCTTACCCCGCAACCCCGGCACTTTTCCACCCCCATGTGGGGCAAGAGGGACTGTCTTGTTAGTGGAGCACGAAAAGGCAAAAGTTGGTTTCTAGTCAGTAAGAATCTGACACTAAGGGCGGGAGAGTAACCATAAAAAGGAACACCTTAATACAAACCAGTAAAACAAATAATAAAAATTCTCCTTATATTTTTTCAAGTATTTTCATAGACGCGTTTCATGTACATGTCCATATGTTTTCTTCGCGATAATAATGATAGTAATAGGGTCTGATATAGGACACAACTTGAACTTGTTGGAGGGTCTTGAGAGATCGCCAACTCTTTGGTGCTCGAACATTTTTTTTCACTGATCTTGAATAGACTGTTGTTTATTTAGTATCACAAGTTTTGGTTAGTTAGAAATAATAGGGTATGTAGTTATATACTACATACTTTTTTATAAAATTGAAGGTCAGAAGATTTTTTTAATTAAACGTTGCCCCACCTTTGGACTTTTCCTGTGCCAAAACACATTGCAATGTTAGAATTTATCAAACCTACGATACTTTGCACGGCAACCAGTTGCCCGGCCACCGCGTCAACCGTGTAGTCAATTATAAAGCAAATAAATTACAACATATGTAAGTCAAATGTGGTTTTACTACACTCACTCATCCAGCTTCCTTTGAGAATAACAAAATATAACGTATTAATTAATATGTAGGTAATTGTAATTAATTATAATTATACTTACTCAATATTTCAACCGCTTACCTAGAATCTGCTTTGTTCTTTATATCCTTTGTAAAACACTTTATTTATCGAAGTGCTTCGAGCAGGTATACATATTTATTTACACAAGTACTTTCTTATTCCTTTCACAAGGCTCGTGAAAGCATTATTTCCCATTTAAGTACTGGAACATTTTGTACAAAGCCCCTTTACTCTTTCAAGACACCACCATTTTCCATAAATTTTAAGTACCTTTCTTCTATAAATTAGCTATTGCACTTTTTATTACATTTATTCTCTTCGATATTTCTCTATATGAACGCTTGTATTCCACAAGTGTTTGGCCCCATACTCAGGACCATACTCTGATAACTTTTTAATAAACATGAATATTGTTCTGTCCCCATAAATCCTGTAACCGACTGTATCGCAAGACAATTTAGTTTATCTCATTTTTTATTGAATATAAAATGGCTGAGTGCGTACCTTCTCTTATCCGATCTGGTTATTTATGGCAGAAGTTTGTTTTTGACCGCCTCACGTACTTTATAGGGCGAACCTTTCTATCCCGAATTGCCAATTGCTATTTGATATATACTTTATGTTGTAACTTTCCGATCTCATATTTCTTGCCATTTTTTTCGACGTTTTACATGATTGCATTTTGTTTTACAATGGTTTCCGGGAATTGTTTCGGCATGACCAATTTGGGTCACAGTTTATACAACAATTTTATTTTGTAACCAAAATAGCAATGCATTTGTGATGATAGTTCCAGGAAAGTTGCAAATCGGCTTAGGTACACGTCAGCGGACTATTACAAAAGTACGCAAAATAAATTGGAATCCAGGTTACATTATTATAAAGGCGAAAACATATTCAATGCGCTGCAAACGGTTTCGGATCCTATTTGCACGATGTAGACACAGAGCAATATACACGGCCATTCTCATTCCCGCCCAATATGACAAAAACCGCCAATACAAAAGGGCCGCTCTAAAAAAAAGAATAACGCGCGAGATTACAGTCATGTTCATTCTAAACCATATCCAGCGATAATGACGGCCTAAGGTCCGGTACGAGTCGTACATACCGCGTGGAATGGGCGCCAATGCTTTGGAAGAACCCTCTTTCGGCCAAACGACAATGCTGAATCTTTTATTAGTTTCGTGAATGGACGGCCAGTTGACATAACCGTCGTCGACATCTGTTGTGATATTACGCCATCTTTTCCAGGGCGTAGTTCCATCGATCCCGGTCGGGAGCCGAATCGACTATTTTTGTGCACGTGGAATATCTGAGAGGCCAGAATTGAATTCGGCTGAATACGTGTAGGCGCCGTATAGGACAGAAAATTGCTGGAATCGGCAGAATACTCGTTCGTACCTACACTGCGTCATCAGTTTATTTGTAATAGATGGCTTGTTGGGACTACTTTTTATGCGGTCGTTTTTTATTGTTGCATGTGACATGGATGATGTTTTATTAGTTTTGCCGCATTTATTTGTTGGGGTTGCTAAGTTTAAATATTTTTTGCAGTGAAAACCTTTTGCATTCTCTATTTAGACAGCATTTTTTACTTATAATATTTGAAATATCGTTTTCTATTTTCGAAAACTCTTGTCCTTGCTTCGCGCCAACCGCAAGAATTCTCTGCACTGCCCTATGTTTGACTGTTAGAGAATGCCTTAAGGCATTAAGTCCGCCATTCAAACTGTTTTGAATAAGAAATAAATAAATAAATAAAAACTCTGAGTAATATTGTATCAAGCTAAAGTTAAAATGAATGCACCCCAAAACTACAGCAGATGCAAATATTCAACTACGATTGCAGCTAATTCTCTGAGAGTGGTCTCGTAATCTGGTTGGGCTAAGGGATATTCTAGGTATCATAACTCTGTGAATTAAACAAATGTCTCTAGAGGGCGGAGAGCCAACGTTTCCTATCCTCTGGCTCGAGTGGACCCTCTGAGTTGGTCCCCAAAGGACTAATTAGAATAAAAGAGTGTTAAACTTGCTCTAACTGATGGCCGCTTTTGGGCACTGCTTTTGCTACGTTTAGCTCCCTGAGGATAGTCTGTACTTGTCAGGATATGAATTTATTATTATTTATACACGTTGCAAGATTTATTGCCCGCATTTTCGTTCGTGTTTCTATTAATGGCTTTATAGCAATTACATGCTGTATTTGGTATTGTAGGGAATAATTCCCTGGTTGTAATTTTGCTCACGTAAACATTTCTGTTTCGTATCACGCAATTAGTTGAAATAAAACATTTTATATTTTAAAAGAGAATTACATAAAATAATACATAAATCATAGATACATACTTAAAGTTAAATAAAATAGAAAATATATTACAACTTCAAAGAAAGCAAATTGAATTTCGTCTATAGGTAAGTATGCTTCACAGAAATGTGTAATGAGTCGTTTGACTTTAATTCAAAAGTTTTTACAACTCCCCTTCATCCGACCTTTTCGCGGTAGATTGGCAGAGGTCTGTTTTATTTAAAAGCGTTGGTCATTTATTCAATGTTAGAACACGGAGCGAGGTTACGCGTAATGACTGCCGTCTGGCTTGAGGAAAACCTGGTCTCAAACGGGTAGACGGTTTTTGATACACGAATATACGTCTTGTGTCTTAATGGGTAATTTTAATATATAAACGAATTATTTTACCTGAAAACAGTTCAAACACAATGTTCAAGTACAATGTTAAATCAAGGCAAAGCAAAACAAACGTTACCTCAAATGAAAACCTGTATTCAGACTTTTCGATTCCCAATAAAATATTTAACACAACACAAACCGTTCAACACCATATCTCCGAGTGGAACATTTTATTTTCTGCTCAGGGGAAATTCGACAGCCGTAAAATAAGCCGCTAAGCAAATCTGTCATGACGTCATTAAACGGCTGGCCAACAGGATTATTTTTATTTCTTGCCCAAGATTTATTTTCCTTAGATTAGCATTCCTCTTATTTATGCTAATGTAATTTTAATGGCGCCGCCTTTTTCGGCTAATTTCATTTCACGAAAAACTCCCTGGATTTGTTTTAAACCTTGGCTTATTAAGATGGTTCTGGTGACGATTCTACTTTAATAAAATTTGAATTATCGGTTTAATTAAGCTTGAGACAACTAAATTTTCTTATCTTTCCATATTATTACGTTCGGGGTGAACGGGTCATTAAGTCCAGAAATCCTTTATTGTAATGGCCTCGTATAATTATGTGGCTATCTTTTAATTGAATTTGGATTTTCACTGTAGGTAAAGCGAAGCACGGAGAAGTGGGAAATCGTAATAAGTGAGCGCTGCAGTGTGGTGAGTCACGAACGTTTGTATCGGGAAATTCGGATTGAAAGAAATTTTGTGTAGTCGTGTAGCGGGCTGACACGAACAAACAGTGGCGTGCGGCGCGCAGAGCGGGCCCGGGGTAATTGTCTTCATCTTCTACCACGAGCATTTGTTTACAACTTGAAACGTTAAGTGACGAACCTAAACGACAGGGACGCACGACACATCGCTCGCCACGAACCGCTCCGACGATTTATACTTCTAAATAAAATACTACGTTTGACTGCCAGACATTCTTTTTCAGACTTAAGTCAACCCTATCAAAAGTTTAAACAAACAAGTCTCAAACGTGACTCTAAAACCCTTTTAGACCTAAATTAAAATTCTTGATCTTAGGCTTAGTATCATTTGAATATTAATTACTGCTTAAACAATACTGTCACGTAGATTTTTGAGTATCTTACTTATTATTTGCTAACTATTCAAAGTTTTTAAATCAAAAGTTCTGTTGAAGTATGCTTTAGTATTTGCTATACTTAATTGTAATATTATTATTAATTTTAGTTTGGGAGAGTCATGCTTGAACCCAAATGGAGTATAACCACGGCCTCACAAAAAACGAGAGTAAAATATTTTTTGCGTATTTTGTGAAAAGAGTAAAGCTATACTAGTATGTAACTTGAAACTTATGAAGGTTTTCTCAATTCCATTTTCAAAATCCGAAGGGCTATTTTAAAAGAGTTAGTGTTGCTGTTTTATAAGAGCTAAGTAAAGTTTGCAAAAAAAAATCGAACAAATAGACCAAATAATCATCATCAAAAAAAAAAAAAATTGTGACTGATCATCACGACAAGGGAAAATCAGTCAAATATTTTTCAAATTCCTTTCATATTATTACACGAGCTATGCATTCGTTGTGGTTGGCATGGCACGCTTTGCATGATAGGTATCATTCTTTACCTCACTTCCGCGGTCGTAAAACTATATCGATCGATTACTTGCCCAACTTTCACCAAGTAGATTTATGTACATGGAAGTTTTTCAGCAACACGTGATGTACCTCATGGCCGATGTATATCACGGCCGAATGTTTTGGGCTATTTATGGAATTGTGATGTGTGTTTGATGTTTAAGTGTAGTATAATATTTGGAGCCTGTGATTATTCAAATTATTTAAAGTCTAGGGCTGTTGAAAAACGCATCTAGAAAATGGTATCTATTTTAAGCTGCATAATTACTCTTATCTTTTTGCAATAAGTCGGCAAACTAACAGATGTATCTCTTCGAATGGTAAACAATCGGCCACACTAAACAAGATTTATCTTAAGTCCAGGTTTAAACCATTGAGTCAGGTTTTGAATTTTGAATGTTATTGTCTACCTACAATTCGAAATACAAAAACTGGCTCTTTGGTTTAGACCTAAAACCTGAAGTAAAACCTTGTTTTGTTATGTCTAGGAACTACAAGTACTTTGTTGATCTTTTGGGGGTTAGTTTTTGAGGATTTAGAGAATGGGGATGAGAGGCTGAACCACTGTTAACCTCACTCACACAGCGAAACACAACGCAAGCGTTGCTCACGCATATTTTTTGACGTTGTCGTGTTACTCCGGTCCAGTTCTATTCATAAACAAACACTAGCTTGATATTCTGAGTATCAAATACCTAACTTCTTTTTGCCTGTCATGTTTTCCTTTGATATATTGACCTGTGAGATTATCATTGTTATATAAGTTATACAGATGACGTCATTCGTCTTCTTCGAAGCTTAAGAAGTACGTATGTGACTTTTCCAAAGTTCTTAATGCTTTTTAATTTTATTTTAATATTGCTAACATATAATCGTACGGTGAAGGGAAACATCTCGAGGAAGCCTAGCATAGGATTATAAAGATTTATAATTAAAACTTAGTCCTTAAATTATTTAATTTACTTTTAAATATGATCTGTTTTATGAAAACGTGACGATAGGTACGTATAACCGTCAAATAACGAAGTGATGAAACAAAAATAAATCCGGTACTCCACATTTGATTTCAGTCATTCATGAACGAGAAAAAATTCTAGGAACTTTCAATTCGTATAATTTTATTTATTTACTCTTCAAACAAAATGTTTACAAAGAAACATGAGTTATAACAGACAAACAAACATGTAGACATGGCAATGTTATTAGACGCCTGTCAAATGCCGTGTAGATCCTGTCTAAAAGCTCTTGTGTCACACTAGAATATATGAAGCGAAACAGTTGTTTTAGTGTGAGTATTATGTTTTTTCTTCAATAATAAATTATTAAAAAGTATTACTTATTAATATAATATAAAGTAGGTTTAACACTGACATTTTTCAGTCTAAATTATTATAAGTTAGTTAAGTGTAGCGTAGTAATACGTAGTATCTAGAATTCGAAAAAAGAATAAAGATTAAAAAAGAAATATGAACAAAGGAGTTTCTTGCTCGTTCTTCTCCATTCGAATATACATTTTGGAACGAGCACCTTGCTTTACTAACGAACATGCTGGCAGACTATTATTCTATTTTGATGTTTCAAAAGTACTTGTTTATGTTTGAGTTTAAATAAATGATTTTGACTTTGACTTTGAAAGATTCTGTAGTCTTGATCATTTTTTCTGCGCCTGAAAAACGTTCATTTACTACAAGGCTTAAATGCCTCTTAGCATAAAGTTTTTTTGTTTAGACACAAATAGAATTCGAATTGTAATTCAATTTATCTACTTTGTACATATAAAAAAATCGTACATTTCTACATTCCATTTTCAAAACATCTTGCATTTAACCTCTTTTCAGCATTAAACAACCAAATAGAATAGGCAATAACTTGTTTTAATTTTATTGATTTCCAAAGCCTTTTCATTTCCATACATTGTATTGTATTGGAGGGGTCGTAAACAAAATGCCGTTAAAATGCAAACCAAATTGTCATGGGTCGTTCTACGAGCGATACCTTGATTGCAAGCTACCGACCCAGTGTTGCTCCCTCCCCCCTCTATAAATTTCCCTGACGGGTGCTTAGTGGTTTATTCCAATCAAAATGATTGTAGGCGATTTGGTGTGATGGGTTTGTAATTTTTTTCTAATTTTCAGATTTTTGTTCATCGTTTTTTCTTGTATTATTATTGATTTTGTGTTCGATTACTGTTGATACGTCTAAAAATTTTCGGATACGTATCAATTCTTAATTAAAATTATCTATACAAATTTCAAAATATCATTAAATCTTATAGGTTGTTGTGACTGAAATGCTATTTTTTCAAAGATAACTAAACCAAATTTTATTTATCCCTTCCTACCAGCAAGTTACAAACTTGACGTACTTTTTCTAAGTTCTTAGAGTGAACCTAGTTATAATTGATATAGCCGGGGTTTTGGATATATGTAAGCGCAATTATGTACCGCGCTTCCGGCTCTTACTTGGGGTAAGAGAACAAACGATATATGGTTCTTGGTCATTAAGAGTCTGAAATTCCCACTCGCCACACCCCAGGCGGAAGAAGTTATTGGATGATTTTCCACCTCAAAAAAGTTAACCATTGATATTAATTATTTGTTCAATACTATCGGCAGCTATGGTCTATTTTGCGTACCTAACCCGCAACTATTCGTTAAATATGAATTATATTATCCAATAATCAAAATATGTTGTTTCTATCTGTTATTGCTGAGTTTATAGTAATGCAGGCTTTTATTAATCTGAAAATTGTCAATTTTGTTAAATAATAGTAATTATATAATGTATTTATATAGATTATTGTTGTTAAATAGACCTTTGGTTGCCGTTGTTAATATAATAGATATTGTAAATACATAGTTACCGCATTGATATTTAACTATGTGTTAACTTTTTGTTATTATAACATGCTTTTACAGGCATTGTTAGCACCGTAATTAAATAGTCATAGAATCAATTCGTCGCATTGGAATTGAAAATGGTTTTTGTTTCCGATAAAGAAACAGAGTAAGGAGTTCGAACAACAATTAAAAATTCTAAAACACATTTAATATTTTATGCTACCTTGCTTTTTGATCCGATTGAACTGCTCTGAAGTTAATATAAATACGAACTTTGTTAAACACAGAGTCACAAAAGTAACTAAGAATTTCAAAATGGCGCATGTGAATGGCGGGAAAAGCCGTTAATTGCAATTCAAACCAGAAGGAAAATATTCTAGATGTTTTTTTTTAAGTTATGAAGTTTGTGCGTCTTTGAACAATCCTAGGAAAGACTAGTGGAAATGGGAAAATATGTTCTTTGATGTAGTTAAAAGTTTAGCTGAACTCCGTTATTCCTCGAAATTGATCTGTGTTGAGAACCTTTTCTGCACTGGTTTCTTTTATTTACTTTTTAAATGGAAAATATAGCAAAGCGCTATCTTTATGAAAAAATATGATTACCGCCTTCACCTAGCTTTAAGAGAAAAAAATGATTAGGATAAAAGCACCATATTTGAGAAATTACTTTTTCTTTCATAAGTAAGTAATCCTTTTTTTTTCTGAAGCAACATAAAAAATAAGGATTGATATCCGTCCTATTTACCTGATGATAACGGAGTGATGAATAAACCTACAAATGCAATGTAATATCTTTTGGCAGATAAGCTTGGTGTATTACCTATAGGGAAAACCGGGGGTAGGCAGAATGATTAAGCCAATAATAAGTAAATCTCGTATATCGACGGGTAAAATAGGATGAATCGGCTTTCAAGCTCAAGGAAGTGTCGACTTTAGGAAAATATATTTACGAAGGAAATAGGGTAGAACAAAAGGGAATTCTGTTCTAATAATATATTAATAAATGTTTGTTTTACTAAGGTTGTTTCTGAATATTGAAAAGTTTAATTATGCACGGTTTTAACTGGTGAAGGAAAATTTTGTGGACTTTTTTTATCTAATGGTATGAGGTATAGTCTACAGATAATATTATTTTTTATAACATTAGCAATACATACTCTGTCTTTGGACCATAGAAAAGGACTTGTTTTGTTTTGAGCCTTAGTATTTTAAGTGTTTTTTTCATTTTGTGTAGTCGTGGTATCACGCTTGTCAATGGTGTCGTTGCATGGTCCCTCTACAATCTACAGATTGATTCGTTCGTTCGTGATAAGTTAAGCGTTGCTATGGTTTTAGTTGGAACATATTAAAACCAAAAAAATTCTTCAGATTAACTTTATTCTGTTTCAATATAATGCGTTTTAACGTTGTACAACGCGATATTTATTACGAAAGGGCCTAGTTTTAATAACCGAACGGTTTACACGTTCGATTTTCAACTTTATGCTTTCGTGATAAAGTCAAAATTAGATTGAAGAAATACTACAAAAAGGGGTAGGTTTAATATGATGGAATGTTGTGACCACAATTCGTCAATGTTACAATAAATAATGACGATGTGCTTCGATTATCTATATTGTGTTGTAATGGAAGTCTGTATCAGTGACTATTTCTGTCGGTCAATGAGGGACTGCCTTTATAATAATTATAAAAGTAGTTTCTGCCTTATTGTCCATGATATTCTGTGAATGACAATAACGTATCGAAGGTTTATTTATAGAGTACTTATATTGAGCTCGTTATTTTATAAATGACTATTTTCAGTGACTTTGCCCGCATAATCGTGTTAAAACTACAGCCTATAATCTACTATGAATTCCAAATTGAATTTTGATCATCATCATCATCGTTACCACTCTATAAGAGTCCACCGAGTGCTGACCGAAGGTCTCTTCTTACGTGGAGAAAATTTCAGCGTCAATCACCACGTTTGCTTATTGTGGTATGATAAATGCTTGTTGGGTAAAAGTCTTTCTAGAAATTGCTATTAAAAGTATTTATAAAAAAAAAACATTTAGTATTTTGTTATACTTGAATTATTTTCGTAAACCGTTCGCAATGTATTTAATTAGCAGTACCTAACTTATAATTGGGTAGTTTCCTAGGTCAAAAATAAATTAATTCGATGTTTCAATACTATAAAATATTGAAAAATAACTATAGTTTTATTCATCGATCGATCGATACACTATGTTTTAGATTTTTTTTAGCTAATTATTGTGAAATAAGTAAGCTATTTGACGCAAAAATATTATGACGTCATAGCTCAGTTTTTCATACAAATTTCATAGAAAAGTATCGTTTTTGACGTTTGGATAAAAGTATTGAATTTGACTAGTTGGAAACTACCGTATTGTTGTGTTTACATATCATCATAATTTTATTCACATATCACACATCACCAACCTATATTACTCACTGCTCAGCTAAGGCTTTTTCTCACATGGAGAAGGTTTGAGAATTAATCACCACCCTTGCTCAAGGCGGATTTGTGATTTTTAGCTTATAATTAGAAATTATGTCCAAATATTCATAAAGTACAGATTAGCTTGGAAAAAGTCACATCGGTACTTGAAAGGTTTCCAACCAGCACCTTTATTTATGAGAAACATGTGCCTTATCGTCCAGGCCAACATGCATATCAATTAATTTTATTTGAAAGCATACTGTATCTTGTAAAAAAGTGAACGTCTCTAATCCCATCGTTAGTGGTGACACTAGCTGTCATGTTGATGTTGACAGCTGTCAAATGTCACAGATAAATTACATATCTTACATACCCTCTCGAGATTAAACTATGATGTGTGGGAATCCTTATAATCAATTTAAAAGTTAACAAGCGTTAAGCTTTTAATTTAAAACTATCTACGATAACACAGTTACAATAAATAACAAAGTTTCTTTTGCACAAATTAAAACCAATCTTACAATATTCAGTTAAAAACTTCGTTGAAAAAGTGTGAGAATATCGTCGTCGAAGAAGCTAGCACCATATTTAATACGCTTCAAGATAGCTCAGCGATAAGCCTTTCTCTAAGAACAATAAATAATAAGATTTCTTTTAGCGAGAGTAACTTGAAACGATATTGAATGTACTAGTATACCATATTACCTCTTATATTTACAGAGTTGGAATAGAAATTGTATTTGGAGTAATCTCCGAAACTGTTTAGCCGGTTGAGTGGGCAGGACACCTATTATATCTGAAGCTGCTTTGTGCACACCTATACCTACTTACAGAGAAAGAGAAAACAAAAAGAAAAGTAGTTTTTTATTTTTATTTCTGAGAATCAATCCCTATTGATTTCGACTTTGGATTATTTATTTCGCAAAACTTTGTTTGGATGAGATTGTTTTCAGTTTCTTTTTGGGATTGTTTTATTAGGTATTAGCTTTTCTTGCACGGTTTCACCCACTGCTCAGCTCCATTTGATCGTAGCGTGATGTTCTATAGCCTATAGCACTCAGGAACCTTGTAGCTATCTACCAGTGAAATAATTTTGGCAATCCGACCAGCGGTCCCAAGGATTACCCCCTACATACAAACTTTACCTCTTTATAATATTAGTATAGATGTATATATATTTATTTATTTATCTTGTCATGGTTTTTTGTCTGCATACTCCTACTTCTTCCACAAATATCAGGAGAGCCATCTATGGGACTATATATCTGACAGAGACCGTACTGAAGCAGAAGCGGTTCCTAAATCCAATCAAATTATCTGCAATGGTCCAATATATTGGCCACTATTTTCGTCGCTGTCACTGGCTCACTGTTTGTTGGCATGCCTACTTATAAGCAATCTATGACCTTCAGATACCCAGCTTTCCATTTGGAGAAGACAAACTCCGGCAAAGAAGTCCAACCCTTACCATGTAAAATGCTATCTATATCTCGTCTGCAACTCTGTCGATTAGATAGTTTTCATTTTTTTTCATTCATTATCAGCCTATAAGTGCCCACTGCTGAGCAAAGGCCTCTTCTCATACGGAGAAGGTTTGAGTATTAATCACCACGCTTGCTCAATGCGGGTTGGCGATTTCAAACATATAATTAGAAATTATAAGTCCAGGTTTCCTCGCGATGTTTACCTTCATCGTTTGTCAGTGGTGTCTAAATAATCACAGAGAGTACATATAACTCGGAAAGAGTCGCATTGGTACTTTCCAGGTTTCGAACCCTCATGCATGAGAAGCGGGCTCCTTAACCTCCGGGCCACCACTACATGGCGACACACACGAGATAGATTATTCCAGTGGTATACATACATTCATAATAGGTCATCCAATTTCATGATCACCTAAAGTAATCTCCAGGACCTTGCATCTCATAAATGCTTGTGCGAATTCGAAACCTGGTAAGTACAGGAATAACTTTTGCCATCCTCAATTAACTGTCTTAGTTTGTTTAGAGATCACTAGCTTACAGTGAAGAAAAACGTGAGAGGAAACCTTGACTTATGGTTTTAAATTATAAGTCTGTAATCGCCATACTGCTTTGAAAAAGTGTGGTGATTAAAGCTTATTTCTTCTTCACGTCCAGAAGAGGTCTTTACTTACCATTAAGCACTTATATTGTCTGATGTTGATAATAAAACTCATTGTTTATTAATTACAAGTTAATTTATAGTTATGACTATATTGCAAAACATATATTTTAATGCTGTTTGCCGACACTTTTAATCTTATCGACTTTATACTTGTACATTACCAAGTGCACAAGGTTAAAATTTATCTGCAATATAATAATAATTGTGCGAATAAAATAATATGGATTTGAAATCAGGAAAATTAAATAATAAGGAGTTAAAACTTTACACTTAAAACTTAAGCTGTCAAAAAGCGGTAGCTACTTTTAGGGATGTCTTCTTTTTCGAGAAATTTAAGCATTGTTTTTATGTTTGGAAATACCTTTGACTGGAAAAACGGTTGAGGTCTAGGTTGAAAGCTAGTACTAATTGTGGATCAGGTGTAGATTGGCATAGATAATTATTAACATATCTATACTCTCTTCTCTTCTCTTCTCTTATCTCTTCTCCTAATATTATTAAGAGGTAAAATTTGTAAGTTTGTATGTAGGAGATAATCTTTGGAACCACTGGTCGGATTGGCAAATTTTTTTCACTGATAGATAGCTACAATGTTTCTGAGTACTATAAGCTATAAAACATCACGCAACGATCAAATGGCGCTGAGCAGCGGGTGAAACCACGCGAGAGTAGCTAGTGTATTATACATATGATATTATAGTCTGCTCAGTCATTTGGTATGCAGGTACGAAAATAAATTTAGTACCTATGAAGACAAAAACAATTATTTAGCCGCTATACCGACTTTATTATATAGCAAGGATATATATCAATGTAATGTCACAATAGATATTCTCTCTAAACATTGTTACACTTCGTTCTTCTACATCCGAATCTACACTTTGGAATGAACACCTAGCTTCACTGAGGAACAGACAGACAGATTCAATTTTGACGTTTCAAAAGTATTTGTTTATGGTTTTTTTTTCTTGATTGGTAACCCCGTCTCCCATTATTATTCACTGTTTTTGTGTTTGTTTGAATAAAATAATGATGTCGACTTTACCTTACCTACACTTAGTATTGAGTCAATAATTAGTTTTTATCTGCGCACTAAACAACTGTAATTGTTTGAGACTGTGATTGTGGCAGACTTTTCTATTTATAAACATAAATATGTTTTAATATTTCTTAATATAAATACTAAAGTCATTATTGAAATATCCTAAAATGTACACGTAGAATATTTTAGCCAGCATTTTTGTGTGGCTTGATGTTAGAGCCGAGTAAACTTAAGGAAAACATACGATTTGATATTTAAGATACTCTTTGAAACTAATCTGAACTTATTATAAAACACTAGCGACCCGCTCCGGGTTTGAACGGGTGCGATGCTGATACTAAATATCTCCACTATTTAATTGATGCAATTATATATAAATAAACCTTCCTCATCAATCACTATATCTATGAAAGGAACAACATCAAAATTTGTCGTCGTTTAGTTTTAACGGTATACATAGGCTTATATATTCATACATAGACTTATATGTGGTTATATGGAAAGAAAAAGCGACTTTGTTTTATACTATGTAGAGAATAAATGTAAATTCTAATACTCATGCATTAAATTGTAATGATATCAAGACGTGCTAGCAACAAATTTGTTGTCAATTTATTAATAACGTTTTTCGACCATTTCTTTTTTCGCGTTCTCAACATTATGGTTTCATGAATAACGACCATGGTAATTATTTAAATGAAAGCCGAAAAAGATTTTATTTATTATTTTTATTAATTACAAGATTCGTATTTCATTAGGATTTCTTTCCCAAAGGATAAAAAAGAGAAATACTTTTTTATAATTTATTAATTGGTTGTAGAGAAATATGAGTTTATAAAACGTCTCAAATGTTTACATGATAACCACGTGAATTACATTTAAACTAAATTATTTTATTAATGGATTTTCAAATCCTAATATCGCAACGATTTTATTTGAAATAAGAACAAATAAAATGATATAATTACATCCAAAAATTTTGCAATTTAAAAATAAAGAGGATGAAACATATCGCACTTTCAAAATAAATATAAATTACATACCTATTACTGTAAATGTTGCACTGTATATGAAAAACAAACGGTATTCGATTTTTAAAAAACAAATAAAATATATGACACAAATTTTATTTAAGAACGTTTCGATTTAAAAAAAGAACAATAAGGAAGTAAATTCAATTTTCTTTCCCCATTTTATAAACTTCAGCAAAGCACTGTTAATTAAAAAAACTAATTAAAAAGAAAATGGTAGACTTGGTTCAACAGGTGAAGAATATTTACGTCACAGCACAGATTAAATAGTCGATTATATTATTGAGTGTCAAACGCGCGTGTCTCGCCGGCTCGGGGCAACACAGCCATTCGCGAGTAGCTGCGAACGAGCACTGATTCGACATTGGACGATGTTTTCCAAAGGTGAGGATAACGCGCACCCTCGGCCACTTTCGGCTGCCTTCGGGTAACTCATCTCGATTCGATTGTTGAAAGAAACATATTTAAAATCAACACGATTTAAATTGTTGTTTAAAAAAAAGAATGATTTAAAAATGAAATTGCTTTTCGAAATTCAACTGTGCATTTTTTTCTTTTCAGAGAAATATGCAACGGAAGATTTTACCTTTACAAATCGTTTTTCTATTGAAGAGTTGTGTTAATTTAAAAGTTAACAATTAAGTTTCTGGAAAATGTTGTTTTCCAGTCGTCTCACATTCACCTATTATGAGTGGGCAAAAACATTTTTGTTTTAAATTCTATTTACAAGTTGCTTTAGAAGAGAGCATGAGAGCATTTTAATAAAATGTATTTTAATCCTAGTTATATTGTAGTGGGATGGCCTGTTAGTACTCGAATGGATGGATGGTTGGGTGTATTGATGATAGGTTTTTTTACGTTAGATCTACAGAAGAGTTCCGAATGAAATTTGGCATTGGCAAAGGCTAGTTTATACCTTATAAAATAAGCAATCAAATTCCTACGTTCCTATACTTAATTATTTTTTGTTGTTTAATTTTACTACATAGTAAAAAAACTAAGTCGCTTTCTCTGAAGCATTGCAACCGTGCAAAGCCGGGGTGGAGTTCTTAGTAAGTCATATTAGCTACTAGCTGCTCTTACGCGGTTTCACCCGCAGCTCAGCTCCATTTGATCGTATCGTGATGTTTTATAGCCTATAGCACTCAGGAACATGGTAGCTATCTATCAGTGAAAGAATTTTGCCAATCCGACCAGCGGTTCCAAAGATTACCCCCTACATACAAACTTACAAATTTTACCTCTTTATAATATTAGTATAGCTTTAGCAAAGAACAAAACTGCCACTATTATTCTTGGAAATTATAGATCATTTCAAGCCGGTAAAGACAAGCCGGGTCAACCAGTACATCAATAAAAAACACGAAGACGGCTATTCATCGCATTTCAAATCAAAAAATTCGTTTAAATTTTTTCATGCAAAATGGCAATTTTATCGGTGAATACCTATTATATGTACATATAATAGGTATTTTTTTCATCTATTATTGTAATAAATGCGATGAAAATGTAACACTAATCAATAAACAAATGACTACTTTTGGAAAAAGAATCCCATGTTTTTAAAACAAAATTAATTAGCCTTAGCCTAACAAAAACTATTTTGATTTGAATACTGCAGAACGGCAATTTCATTGGTAAAGACCTATTATATACACACATAGGTACATTTACCTCCGGATCACGTATTAAATTCATGTAGGTGCATAATGAGATTACGAAGTAGTGTATGGCCGTGATGGGAGTGATTGTGGGCTTACAGCATACCTATTGCTCAGGTAGGTATAGAACATAAAGTTATGACTCATAGAATACCTGTGTTATACAACCACATCATTGTATGTCGCTGTGTGAGTGAGTTAACCTAAGGCCTAATTCCTCCATCTTTAAACTCCGTGAATCCCTAACCCTTCTTTTTTGAGGGGGTAAAATCATCAAATGTTGCTTTTCTCTCACCCAGGGAGAGAATGGGAGTATCACTCTCACTGACTATAAACTAACCAGTTCCTTCTCCTGCTCCAGGCCGAAGCAGCGGTACCTTATTGCCTTAGCCCCGCAATCCTGGCAAATCCCTAACCCCTACAATGACTGGTCGCATCTTTCGTATTACATTGCTTACCATCAGCTGAAGTTTATGCTTATTTTTCCGACCTATCCCATAAAAACATAAATAGCGATAAAGACTTCCTATTGATCGTGTAGGTTAAACTTTTACGATAGTTTCGGTCTCTAAGCTTATGGAAAAAATACGAATATATCGGGAATTAATTAGGGGAGTAGCCCTCGTCTCAGTTCAGGAGTAAAGTCTTTACTCGGCTAACCCTTGCGACCACTCCACCACTACCAACGAAGTGTTAAATTTTTTAAATCTTCATTCAGTAATATAACAAATTAAATTATTTTCAATGCTTACCTACTTACTAATTATGTGTATATTTTAACGTTTACATCAATATATATTGAGCTTATTAAATTTGAAATGTGTTTAATAATTATACATACATTTTAAATAATAAAAGTAATTTAATTAGTTCAGTTTTGAAAAGCTTTAATTTGGCGTGTGTTTATTATGAAAACTGTTTGCAATTGATAAAGTTGATTTAGTTTGCAGTAAAATTTTATTAGAATTAAACTTAATTAATGTAATAAAAAATAGTTTAATTCTTAAATAAATATTTTTTATATATATGTACATATTCATTTTTGAAGCGTCCTCAACTAATATAATGAGACGTTTTACACGTCCTTAAATTATACATGAAGACAATTCAAATAATTCGTGAGAGTTGTTAGATGGCAACGTCTTCGGAAAGTGCGCGTAACTTCAACCATTTATAATGGCGTCATGACAATTCAGGAAGTACGCTAATATTTCAAGCTACGTTCTAATGTAACAATCCTCCCTGTAGGTGTCACAGCTCATTTTATATTCTATCTGAACTCCAAATCGGCCTACGACCCGTTCGAAATAAGACAGCCATGTTAAATAATTAAATCGGCAATTTGTCACGGAAGGAATATAATACTTTTATCAAAAATTCCCTTTCGGATTTTCGTTCTATTTTCTATCATGACGCGCTCCAATCGTTACGTTTAATGTATGGGCCTGTAATTGAAAATTGAAATGTTGAGACATTACTGTCATGCGGGTCGCAATATTGTTTGATACGAATTTCAATACCAGCGGATACCTCGGCGTGTAATTAAATTTGTTTGTTTGCGCGTACGCGCCGCTGCGGCCGGCTTACAGCGGGGTTTGTGATTTTTACACACACACTGTACACAGAAAATATACAGGATGAAGTTTGATGAAATTTTAATCAAAATGTGCTCGGCAACATCGAAAAAACCTTTTTGACTTATGTATATTCTGAGATTGCTTGATTAATTTCGTGTGTACCCGTTCGTTAGACGAAACACGGCTAACTAAATTGAACAGTATTATATTCTGCGTTAGGGATTTTTTTTCGAAATATTTTTTGTGTAAATATGTGTGGGTTTCTGTTTATCGTGAAACGTTTTATCGACACATTGATGAGGACCTCTTCGAAAAAGGGTTAGTAAATATCCAATTACTGTATTTAATCTCTTTAAATATTTCCCTTTGCTTCCTTTTGAAGTGTATAGTTTGCGTGGGTGTCTGACAGATATCTCGAAACGAATTCTGGTATAGGAATTGTGTATAATAGAAATCTTGTTAAAATACTCCTATAGAAAATCTTGTACAAACATTTCCCTACATTTAAATAATAATCTATTTTATATACATAATATAGACAAAATAGACAGAGAATCATGAAAAAAAATCTAATCAAATATAAAGTTGCACAAACTTCATCATAATCAGCCTATAATTGCCCACTGCTGAGCAAAGGCCTCTTCTCACACGAAGAAGGTTACACACTTGCTCAATGCGAGTTGGCGATTTATGTCTATGTCAGTGGTGTCTAAATAATCATAGAAAGTACATATATAACTCGGAAAAAGCAACATTTGTACTTGCTAGTTTTCGAACCCGTTCGGAATGGTCATTATGGCCCGCTTCTTATGCATGATGCATGATGCATGAGAAGCGGGCTCCTTAACCTCCGGACCGCCACCACATATTCTCAAACTTGTTTAATACAAATTACGAATATTTTTTTTAAATAAAGCCCATAATGATAATTTCACATTAAAAAAAATACTTATAAAAGTTTACTTTTAATTGAACGCGAAACCTCGCCATGCGTACACGAATAGGCACTGGTAGCATTTTCCAATCCATACAATACTAATTAAAGAACAACTTCAAAAATTATAATAATTACAAAATTAAATATAACCCGACAAAATACACACAACCCTCGATCGACGAAATAAGTTAATTCACCTCTACTGATTACTCGAAATAGATGAACCAAATTATACTTAATAGGTATAATGAACAGCGACCATGTTAAGTTATCAGCAGGTCAAGATATACCCATCTGTGAAAGATCTTTGATCAAATTTCAACTTCAACACTTCTGCAATAAAGTTGAAATTACATTGGCGCGATTCCACAGAAAGGGTAACTAGATGTGCTGTCTGTTTATATGTGTGGTGGCTAAGATGTCGCGATGGTCGAGTGAAAAATGGTCTTTCCGCGCTGTTCTGACAAGGCCCTCGATTTTTCTCGTGGCCGCGTATATCTTTGTAGGGAGATAACGCCGGAATGCTGAGACAGCTGTTTGCCACAGATAACAGAATGCGCGTAATTACTTTGTTTAGTACGTATTTGTGACTGGACAGCTGAGCAAGGTCGTGTGTTCGAATTTTGGGTACCTACTTACATATACTAAATTATTATTATTATTTTATACTTGTTCCGCAGTCAGTTATAGGCTTTAGATAACTTATTGTATTCATATTCTGGTTGTCACGTATATATATATAAATTGTGCGTAATAAACGTACCAACGACACACAAGAAAATCCTGAGCAGTGTTTTTTTTTTAATATAGTTTTTTGCCTTAGCCTTATGATAGCGTAGGCGTTTTTTAAAATCATTATTAAAATAATGATAATAGAAAATTATACCAAAACTCAAAACTCAAATACTATATTTTTATTTATTTTTTATTTTTAGTATGATTCATACATACAAAATTGGTTGCGCACTTAGCAGGTAGTTAAAAGACTCGACATTAGCTACTTCTATCTTCTCTTAGATTAAATAATCCAAACTAATATTATAAATGCGAAAGTAACTCTGTCTGTCTGTGTTTTCTTCACGCTTAAACTACTCAACCTATTTTTGTAAAATTTGGTACAGAAATAATTTGAAACTTGAGATAAGACAAAGGATAGTTTTCAAACCAAAAATCTGCAGGAAGTCACTATTAAACGCGAAAAAACTCGCTAGTAAAAGCTAGTGAAACTATAAACCAATGGTCATCCTCCATCTATACAACTGTTAATAAAGTTCAAAATTCGAGTTACACTTAGACGGAATGCAGATGCCACGATAAGAATAGTAAGACAAGATTGTTGAGCATTGCTATCTATCTTCTAAACGATAAGTTACCTTACGACCTCCAATCCTGACCTACGATAGCATTAATAAGATTCTATCCAAGATATGTATGCAGCCTATTTATAACTGTCGAGGCTGAAAGGAGGCATTTAAGTTATAATTAATATATCATACATGTTGCTTCACATTACTTTTCACATCATCAGCCTATGAGTGCCCACTCTTCACACGGAGAAGGTTTGAGCATTAACCACTACGCTTGCTCAAGGCGTCCAGGTTTCATCACTGTTTTTCTTCACCGTGTCTAAATAATCATAGAAAGTACTTCTAGCTTAGAATAAGCCACATTGCTTTTGCCAGGTTTAGAACCTGCCACTTTCACACAAATCGGTTCAGTAGTTTAGGCGTGAAGAAAAGACAGACAGACAGAGTTACTTTCGCATTTTTATAATATTACTTTGGATTATACATAGAACTAATCAGATTAACAAAGAACAACAGTATTTATCATTGAAAAATGTAAACCTTTACAAACATTCAGAAGAGTAAATGCCACTTTATCAACAATTGTTTAAAAAAAAATAACAGCTACCTACATAAAATAATTCAATAATACAAACAATCTTCTTGTCTATGCGCAATTTTGTAAAACATCAAATATTATTTGATATACAAATGGCATAAATATAAATACCACTTGACAGTCGGGACATAAAATAAATAATCTATTTAAGTTTGTTTCTGTGTGAATAAAAAAAAAACATAAAAAAAACATCATCTTATTCAATTGTAAGAGTGACATTCTTTTTTTTTATGTTGACTGATGCTCATTTTATTGGCTCCGACGATAGAATTATGAAAAATAAAATGGAAAATCCCACTTGAAAAACAAAATAGTTTTTCGTTGTGAACTGTTTTCAATTTGAATTTATCTTTTTATTTTTTGAGCTGTAGACGCGATATTTGCATTGAATGACGAAACTGTGTGTAAATCTTTTGAATTGTGAACATAAAAAGAAATAAGATATCACTATGAACATTTATAAATCGAATGATTACTTTTGAGTTATAACTATAAACTGTTTCTTAAAAGGTTTGAACAGGTTAGCTTTTTTGATACTTTATTCTATTCTATGTATACTCGGAATTTTAATTAGATTCCTGATTTGACAAATTCAGTGTTGCAACGTTATGACAAGTACTAAATAGTGACGTTGCGAATTTATTCGATATGGAAATCAAATATTTTCGAATCGATTATTATCGTTTATAAGTTTACTCGCGTAAACTAAATTTATCAGGAAATTAAATATTTGTCAACCGATAATGTAGTTTTGACAATTAATTAAAGATCTGATAATTTTTTCATAATTGTGTGTGAAATAAATAAAAAAATGTGATCTATTATGGTAATCATTTATTTTATAAATTATCGCCGTCATCGCTATCGCTATCGCTGTTACTTTCTGTAACATTTATTATGAAATTGTGTCTGTGATATTTATTGTCAATTAACATATCTAACTTACTCATTTTTTCCTCTTCTTTGACAACATGGGATACGCATTTAGACCATTCGGTAGCAGTAATTTTTTTAATGCCTTCCCGTAACTGATTCACTCACAGTTTATCGATTTTTCATCACTACCCTGTTATATGTGGTATCATTATTTCACAAAATGACAGTGGTCAATGTGAAATCTGGAATCGAAATAAAATTCTAAATCATGGTTCCAAATGAAAAAAATGGCGAACATGATAATTAAATTCTTCTTCTAGTTCATTTAACTAATAATTACTTTTAGTTTTCACATTGGCCATTTCACGCGACGCGGCGACAGAAAGAGATTCAATGCATTTTTGCTGTTTTTGCAAGTCTGGACATTGAATGAATTTAAAATGTAGCTGCGGTCTAAAAGAAGCGTTCGTTTGAATTAATTGCCGAACCAATTATCTTTCGGGTAGAATGTTAGATTAACTTTTTTAACACGTGACAGCTTGCTATCGGGATTTTTCGGACGGATTCGAGTTTGTAAACTTGGTGCTTATCAAGTAATGAACATCTATAAGTTAATTATCTCTGGCCGAAACTTGCTAATTCGAAAACGCATTAAGACGTAATTTTCGCTGTACCTATAACTTGAATTGTTCCAAGTAAAATCTCGAAAAAGTTCGTTTCGTGTGAAAGTTGGTGTATAAGACATCAATTTACTTAGTTGTACGTGAAAAGCTATTTTATCTTATCACATTAAGTCTAGATCTAAGTATTGGGTAATTGAACGGCTGCTTCATTAATAATAGCTTAAGAACAAGGTTTTTTGTACTTGAAAATTAGAAGTTGTGTTTGTAATACAAAATACTTAATGACTTCAACGATTGGCGTATTAGCTGGGCAACTGGCTGCTGTGCAACTTGTCGCGATTTCAATTCCCGCAAGGAACAACATTTTGGGTGATCCACAATTTTTTATTTCGAGTCTGGGTACATTTTTTCATATAGGTATATACTTACATAATAAATCACATGATTCATTTGAATGTAAACGCCATAACACAGAAGAAAATCGTAGTGTGGTGCAACAATTTATATTAAATCATAATTTATGTAATTTTCTTTAATGTTTTATAAGTAACTTTAATTTACCTCTTCCTCTTGAAGAATGACGATGACGGTTGGTGCGGTGGCTGGGCTGGCTGTTGCCGTGCAACGTGTCGCGAGTTTGATTCCCGCACGGAACAACTCTTTGTGTGATCCACAAATTATATTTCTGGGTCTGGGTGTCATGTGTATGTGAAATTGTATGTTTGTAACCGCACCCACGACACAGTAGAAAATCCTAGTGTAAAATTGCCACAACTTTATTAAAAACTACTATTACAAAACGGAATTGCAAGTCCAACAAAGAAAAAAAACTTGAGAGCAGTAAATCTTTCAATCAACTACAAACATCTTTGAATTCTAATTGGTTACCAGACTGAGCCACTCAACCTCATTTTTCACATCTAAACGATTTATTAAGCAATATAATTCTATCCAACAACTTCACTATTTTGCCGAGGCAAAATAAACCCTATTCTATATAAAGCAATAACCATTATAATTGTTTTGTACCAATTATAAATTCAAAGTTACAAGATTGAATTAATAAATAAATAATACAATTCTCAATGTTTATTTTGACAAGTAACAAATACGTTTAAATTATTTTAGGTATTCTGCCGACGTTGATTGCAATCTCAAATATTATGAAATAGAATTTAAAACGATTATGTAATTCCACCTTACAATTCTGGAAGGCATTTGCGAAATCTTGTCATAAAATTTATAATTTGTTAACAGATTTCGGTCCAACGAATTCAACCCTTAAGCGTGCCTTTGTCGTTCGTTACACAACTTTAAACGTCGAAGTCAAATATTTGGAAAAACATAATTGAGTACGATGAATTACCATCGAATATCGTGTCAGAGAACTTAGTCGAAATGCAGGCCAATCCTTAAGTTACCTGCTCTAAGTAATGTAGCCAATTAATTAACAAAATTTTCACAAGTGTAGCTTGAAAACAGACTAAACTTATTTACAGTACAGGAAATGGGAGGGGCCTCTCGTTTTGAATTTTTAATACGGTCCCTCGTATAATTAAAGCACACGGATGGTATAGATGAGAAGAACAAAATTGCTAAGGAGCAACTCGACCCTCAGCTGTGAAGGTAATTTGATCAGGGTCTAAGATATTTACGCAAAATGAGTTGTGTTTTGCGTTCAATGTTTCCACCGGCAACTAATCAACGAGGTTGTTCCGCAAATTAGAATTTGTGTGCATTTATATTGAAGCTGTGTATTTAATTTACGTTTTTAGAAATATATTATAATTATGCTAGAATATCATAAATAATGGTTCTAAGTGCAATGATATTTGTTAGAAACATCCATCTTCCTTAACGGAGTGTCATAGTGCAGGCGCGGCCGGAGTCGTGCCGTATCGCTCGCTCATCTGACCCGGTTCGAGTGCCTACCACATCCAGGCTGGACGAGTGACTAAGGGCCCGCCACGATTGTGCGGAATCAACCACAATGGGGCGTGTTAACGATTGTTGTGATGTGCCAATATGTGCCGGCGACCGACAAATGTCTATAAGGAATTTGAAGTGGCTGCAGTTATTGTTAGGGTTAAGTGCGCAGTGCTTGGATCATATGAGCTTCCTCCTCGATAAATATTTTTACTATCCGTGTAGGATTCATTCAATGCTCGGTATGTAAATTAGGAATTGCCACGCGAACCGTCGTCGTAGGTTTAAACCAAAATATGTACATTGTAATCGTATAAATTCAGCGCATGTCCCGGCATTAATACAATCCGGTTGACTTTCCAACAAATACTTCAGATTTGTCGAAATAACTCTGCAAGTTTAGATAAAGGGAGGTTGTAGTTGCTGTATCAGCCTGTGAGCTCGTAATTTAATTAGAATTTCTGAAATGGAATCTCATGAATGACTTTTGTTTCTGATGTATTTACTCGTTATGTAAAGCAAGCAACAAAATGTTTGAATCCGGTTGCTTTGTGGGAAGTTGGCTGGAACAATTTATTGGACGGATCGCTCCCTTTGGTCTACATATGCGCTGACCCCGTACTTTATTATTTGTTCGACTATTGAGGAGAATTAAATAAACGTCAGCGGAATCCTTCAACTTTTAATTACTTTTCCGTCTATGTCTGGTTCGCATTACTCGAGCTTAATTTTAAAATTTTTGATTAAATTTCCTACCTACCCGTTTTAAATTTCGACTTTATGTCACTTTGTACCGGACGACTTTAGACGTGGATGTCGCGTCAGCTTCAAACTTGGCTTGAATTTGTACTCAAATTATTATTAATATTGTGTTGCGCTGTGTTTTATTAAATTTTCTTCCTTGTTTTCAATATTAAATAAAGTATAAATTACATTGTACGAACATATTTTGTTATGATTAGGCGAGTGCTTGCTAGCAAATAGCAAATAGAAAGTTCCTACTTAAATTCTCAGATTTGACAAACTCATAAAATAATGTTATAATATGTGCACCTTACTGTGCAAAAGTATAAACATACAATCAAATTAATTAATATTTGACGCTCTTTTCTAACTGAATTAATGAGAGCTAAGGAAGTTAAACAAGTTTGTAAAGATCGTACTAGATGGCGCTATCTAACTTTTTACTGTTATGTTACAAATTGTTTTTTTTCTTTTATGGCCAGCAAACAGGTAGACAGGTGATCCGTCGTGATTATAATCACCTCCTACCACTGACAACTCTATAGAATAAAGACTATAGAAAAATAACTATAAACTTTATGTATGGAGTGATACCACGGCCTCAGAGAAAACCTCCTCGGCGTTAAATAACCACAGCGTTGTGTTTCGCCGTGTGAGTGAAGTTACCGTCGTCGGCCCAATCTTCTCCCTCCCCCGATCCCTTCCCAATCCCTTATTCTCCAAAACCCTAATCCCTGAAAGGTCGGCAAAGCACTCGTAACTTCTCAGCTGCCGGGTGTCCATGGGCGGCGCTGATTGCTTACCATCAGGTAATCCGCCTGTTGGTTTGCCGACCTATAACATAAAAAAATAATTATGGCATAATGTTACTGGTACTGCTGAACAATTGAGTTAGATCGCTGCATCCCAAATCTTACTAATTGTGTAGCTCCTAAGTCCGTTCTTATAAAACTCACGGAAAGAAAAGAGGTGGTGAATAATGCATTTTATTCTGCCATCAATGCACACCAACTAACTAGTAAGTTATGGCGGTGGCGCAAATATTATAACCTTATTGGTTAATATTAACATGTCATTTCCTGAAGCCCGTGAGATTCAAATGCATTATAATGCTTTTGAACGCAATTCCTTGGATAGAAGAAAAGCCTTACGCCAATTAGGCCTTCTGAGTAATTTCCTCATTGATATCGATATAGATGCTTTTTATTATTCATAGATTTTTGTATTTATTTTTAAATTAAATATTGAATACCTTTAATTCCTATTTAGTTACTTAGTTGTAAGTGAAAAAAAAAGTTAAAATTGGTCAGTAAACAAATGATGTTTAATTTTTATATGTGGAAGAACAAAGCTTCAGCACGAATTTGTCGGCACAGAAACCGGCGTAAAACTATCAAAGCGCTGTGTTTCGCCGTGTGAGTGAAGTTCCGGAGGGGCCAATGCTTCATCTACCCCCATAATTCTCGAATCCCTAAATCTTCGAAACCCCTATCTTCAAAATGCCGGCAACGCACTCGTAACTCCACTGATGTCCCTGGGCGGTGTCGATAGTTGATCTTACCTTTAAATAATGCATCTGCTCTTTTCAAAAAAAAAAAATGTATCTGGTATCCATTGAAAAAAGAGTATTTATTACAAATACATAACTTTTAATAATGACGATAGTATTTCGTTGCGACTAAACGAATAACTCGCTACAGACGAGCACGTAAAGCGAAGTCGTAAAAATAGTGAATAGTCCAGGAGTCTGCGCGTGCTTCAGTGAATTCATACTTTACGTGATTCTGAGCTAAGAGCTCGGTGCTGAAGAAAAATTACTGGTTGTGGCTTGTACACACTGGCGGACATTTGTATTGGGGACTTGTGTGTTACGGCTTTTCATGCAAGTTGTTATTTGAGGGGTTGTTATTTTGTTTTTGTTGATCTGTTTCCACTTTATTAATAGAGTGGTCACAATAGTTAGGGATATTGAGTTTTACTACTGAGTTGGAAAAGGTCGGGTTTTAGAATATCCCTTTACAGCATTTAATATGGTGCCTATATTATGATTGGTTCACTCTGAATCCTCTGATTCTATTAAATTAATTCAGTCATCATTATCATTGCCATGAGTATCCACTGATAAACCTTTTTTTTATAAAAGAGAAGTTGGCCATAATCTTTAGGAAGGATCACTCAGGCCTATAAGAAGAACAGAAATTGGCAAATGCTTTTTACTCACCATACAGCTAAGCAACTCTTCTTCATCAGCCTGCAAGTGCCCATTGTTAAGCAAAGGCCTCTTCTCACACGGAGAAGGTTTGAGTATTGCTCAAGGTGAGACGATTTCTTACACCGTATTTCAGTGAGTTAATAATCATAGAAAGGACATAATTATAACTCGGATATTTGTACTTTCCAGGTTTCGAAACTGCACCTTTATGCATGAGACGCGGGTAACTGCAAGAACATGAGTAACTCCCAGTAAGATGGTAAAAAATCAAAATCTTTTCTGTTTGTCTTTAAGACGATAAAATAATAATTGACACACAATCAAAGCTTATACTACAATCCATTGCATGCACAATGACATTACAAATACTCCATACAATGCCAAAACAATTGAACGCTTTGGTTAAAGTGCCCACAATCACTGTTAAGTGATTCTATTCATCACACACTTGCACATGTATCCTTAGTTCACTTAGTAGACAGTGTGGAATGTAAGATGTCGTATTTCTTCTTCGTCCAAATTTATTATTCGTAGGTAAACAAGGTCCCCTCTGTCTGTATGATTGTTTACGATAAACCTTTAAACTATTGTTCAGGTTTGTACATAGGGAAATATGTAAAACACCTATTACTTATACCCAAATCTTAAGTTTAAACTTATACGGCCTTATTACAAAACAAGGTTTTACTTTAGTCTTGGACTAAACCATTGAGCCAGTTTTTGTATTTCGAATTGAAGGTAGATGACAATAAGATTCAAAATTCAAAACCTGACTCGATGATTTAAACCTGGACTAAAGATCAATCTTGTTTTGTAATAAGGGGAATTATGTTAAAATATCATCACATCATCAGCCCATTAGTGCCCACTGCTGAGCAAAGGCCTCTTCTCACACAGAGAAGGTTTGAGCATTAATCACCACGCTTGCTCAATGCGGGTTGGCGATTTCAAACTTATAATTAGAAATTATAAGTCCAGGTTTCCTCACGATGTTTACCTTCACCGTATGTCAGAGGTGTCTATATTATCATAGAAAGTACATATAACTCGGAAAAAGTCACATTGGTACTTGCCAGGTTTCGAACCCACGCCCTAATGCATGAGAAGCGGGCTCCTTAACCTCCGGGCCACCACGACGCTACACGATGTTAAAATATACATATATTCTTAAAATGTTTAATTCTGAATTTGAAATCATCAATCCGCTAGTGATTAATGCTTAAAGCTTCTCCGTGCGAGAAGAGGGATGTCTTTATTCAGCAGTAGGCAGGGTGATGATTACGAAGTATGTGATCAGTCTTTTACACTGAACCAGCCAACACAAGTAAAACCATTAGTCCTAATCAATTCTTTCGCTATTCATTGAATGTACACTAACTACTTACAAAGACTTCATACAATGCCAACCAATTGAACGCTTTCCTTGAAGTGACCGCAATCACTGTTAAGTGAGGCTAGTTAACACAAATTTGAACCTTAGGCACTTATAAATAAAATGCTTGTATGCACGACGTATGGGATAGCGTTGACCATTCAAGTGTTTGTATATTTGAGTTCTTACATTTGATCGTATATCGTATATATCGTAACGTAAGGACGTTAATAGATGACGTAGAACATAGAATGAATATTTTAGGATCATTCTCGTGGTATAATAGTTTTTTGAGGAAGAAAGTCGTTGAATTACTTCATCTGCTCAAATCCTGGCTGTGGTACATAATTGCGCTTGTACCCCCACCAACATTCCTTGAATGGTTTTTATCACGAGAATCTGTCTGCTGCTTTGCTATCCTAGGCGATGGACGCCCCTCGTAGAGACACGTTACGCCAGAAGGGCCACAAAAGAGTTGTCGTTGAGGGCGGGAGGTAGGAGTGGACCGCCAGTAATCTCACTCGCACGTCGAAACACAACGCTGTGATTATTTCACGCCGATTTTCAGTAAGGCTGTGGTAACACTCCAATCGAGCCGACCCATTTGTGCTGAAGCATTGCTCTCCCACACTTAAACTCAAATGCGGAACAAGGAAACAAAACATAAGTCCATTATATTGGTATATTTACTGTGTTGACTCCGGTGTGTACGAGCCTTATGTTGTCCCAAGACAATGCACAATTACTTTGTCACGAGTTAGCTAAATTAAAAAAGTAGATTCTCACTACAAGCTGTACAACTATAATTCCTGTCCTGTTGTTGCACTTTTCAAGCACAAAGTCAACGTTGTATTCTGAATTACTTTTTTATTATCAAGTTTGAGAACAATAAGTTCGTTTTTACATAGTTGCATTTTGATTAAAGTAAATAATGTTTGGAATGTAATGAAATCGATAGTGAGAAATTGTTCTTTTAGAGATTTTTATTTCTTTTAATTTAGTAAAAGACAAAGAGTTTTGTATCATTGTTAATTTTATTTCTGTAGTGTCGAGCACAGGTTTTGTCAGTCAATTGAGACTTTGCACATAGAAATATCCATACCTTAACTAATAATGTATATTTCAAAACATACATGGTAAAGATACAACAGTATTGTGATGTTAGTGATTTAGAGGGGAATTCAAAATAATTATTATATTCATGGGACACGTCGTAACAAAACTTTTTCTAAAATTTAAACTTAAGAGACGACTCGTCCCTTTGCAACGTTGATTAAAAAATATCCATTACAATTGCGAAAAAAACCGCCATATTCAGAGTGTAAAAAATACATATCATTTAAAACTAAAGCACCATCTAAACTGCAAAGCAAACTATGTTTTACAATGGAACAAATACAATTCAAATCTAAGCAGCACACGATTGCACATAACAACACTAATCTTAACCAAAGTAAGCCAGTGAAAAGTCTCTTGTCATAACACACCTACAGTAGCAAACGACAGAAACTGAATAAAACCAACCGCTTCGATGCCACTTCCACCATAAGAAATCCAATTTAACTTTGTCGCCGTACAAAATGTTCCAATAGAAATAATTTCGTCAAGGATTTTCAACATCTGTACAATTCAATCAGGGTGAAGTCTTCAGTGTTTTTTTATCTTCAAGTATTTTTCTTTCAGTGCTTAAGTTGGTTAGTGTTTGAAGCGTTCTTCACACTCGACGGTATTGGCAAGGTCATACGAGACGCTGATGTGAATTGTAAAGTAAATACACGTAATACTGTCTTGAATTCTATTCCCTAGGAGGTAAAGTTGAATATGGTGAGTAAAAAGTTTTTTTTAATGATGTTTTCTATTAATGTAATAGTGTTTAATAATTTAAATTACGAGCAGTAACAAAAAAGGCAAAATCAAAGTCTTTAAAAACTTTCAAGTCGTTTCATAGTTTTAAGACTCATCCCAATTTCAAACACCAACCACGAGTAACCATGGAATTTCTTGCTTGTTCTTCTCCATGGGAATCTAAACATCGGAACAAGCAAATATCTTCATTGACTGATACATACGAAGCCGAGCTTTATGATATTATTTTTTTGGTTTGAAGTTCAAATATTATGCCTATAACTTTGAGAGAAATTTTCAATTTTCACCAAAAAAACTTAAATCCACATTCGAAAAAAAAGACAATAATTTTATAATTACCTCAAAATAAGCGACCATTTAAAATGGCATGCTACAATTTTTTCCACGGAATCGTTATCGCTGTGGTTGTGACGTGATCCGAATGTGCATTTCACTTGCAGGTTTACCTTCGCCGACCGGTGCAGCGGTGTACTGAAACGCGCATCGTACCGAGACACGTTCGACAAAATCATATTTTACGTGTTTCCATTTTCCTGTAACGAAAGACTGTAACTTTTATCTCTAAGTTAAGACTTTTTGTAATGGATAGTGTAGTGATGCATGCAATTCTGTAGTTGTGCAGTTAAATTCGTTGTTCTAACTGAATTTTATAAATGCTGAATTTCTATTTTAGAACAAAACTGATTTGATGCCTGCGTCTAATGTATTTATTTACGGTTTACCATCAGATGTTTCAGGTAATCATGACTGATGTTTGATAAGCTTAGAATAACAATACTGCACATCTAAACTAAACTTTAATTCTTTTTGCTATGACTTCAAAAAATAGGTTAACCGTAATTCGAACCGTATGTGTGTCCTACTTCCAGAACTGCCCGGTTTTTATAATGTTAATCTAAATCAGCGTCTGAATACTTGTGCTATATTTAAAAATGTACATATATTCTGTTATGTTTGATAAATCTGAAACTGCTTAGCAAATTTATCGTTTATGCCAAACATTCATATTTAGAAGAGGTCTTTATAAATCATCCAATAACTTATCTCGTCCTGCGTGGAATAAGAGGGAGTTTCAGACTGTTACAGTCTAAAAACCACCCCGTTTTTTCTCCTGCTCTGAGCCGGATATTGCCACGTCATTGCGCTTTGTATTTGCAACGTAGTCTTGCACCGGCCGTAATAAGCCCCATCTGTGGTGGTCTGATGAGCCTTTGAGGCGCACGCGAAACGCGTTGCGCTGTACCATCGGGTATGATTCTGGTTGGCAGAAGAGGAAACCTGTAGTTCAATAGTCTCCTAACCATAAAATATTGTTATCTATATGTATACAAAAGTTAATCTCGAAATGTGTTGGTAAGCGCATAACTCAACAACGCATGGACCAATTTTGCGAATTCTTTTTTTGTTGTAATTACTATATTATTGTCTGAAGAAGGTCCATATCAAAGAAAATACTAGATAAGTAGAGGGAAAATGTGTAAAAAGTGACCTCTTCGTTGTTAGCGATATAGTTGGACCCGTGCGAAGCGGGGGCGGGCAGCTAGTTAATGATAAAAAGAATAAATTTTATAAACAACCAAAACCTTTTTTTTATTCTTGGCCAAATAAAATTAGGGTCACAGCTATTTCGTAGTATATTTCTGTCGAATTTCGAATGACCAATGAGTGATTTAAGAAATCAAAAAATACATCCGTACTTTGACCTTTTGCCCTCTTTAGTGCAACGAGCTAACTAATGATGCAGTTCTTATTCAATGCAAAATCGTCTTCAATACATTCAAGATTTCATCTTCTAGTTTCTGAGCACTTCTCGAATTATTGGCATTCCACATAATCAGGGGTCAGGTTATACTGGACACATCGTTTATATAAGATTAATAATTTCTTATTCAAAGTAGGTACTACCTTCTTAGCTTTGCAATATCAAGTTACATTTTCTGTCAGCTAAAATACCTTTTCAAGGAGCATGCAAGATTATCACTTGCTTGAAGATATTACAGTTTCTAATTCAAATCAATGCATGTCCTAACATTAAATGTTTTGGAATATCTTGCTTTTGATTACTCGTACATTTGAATTCACTATTATTTCCTACTAATATTATAAAAGTTTGTGATTGAAACGTTTGTTCATACAAAGTGGGGATCGATAGATGTTCACTCCACGTAAAAAAATAAGAATGGTTTATTTGTATTAAATTGGCATAACTATAGATTGTAATGTGGAATGCACACACAGGCTACTTTTTGTTCTGGTACAGCGATGAAGTCGTTGATAGAAGCTGGTTCTGTGTAAAATTTGATTGAAATTTGATTGATAGTTAGTCATCGGTTATGTCCACGTCAAACAAAGCAAGTTTCTTTAATATGCATTACCGATTTTTTGAGAGGCCCTGATATAATTTTGGCTGTCAGTCCATTCGTGCTAAAGCGTAGTATTACTCAAAAACGTCTATGAAATAAAAAAAAACTAAAAGTAACACTAGCCTTTATTTTCATAAAAATTTTAACAAACCATTTTTATTAGAATCGAATGACTTTTAACAAATATAAGTCAACAAAAGACATTATGAAGAACAATTCAGTCCTAGCTAAACAGTATGTTAACATTGCATACAACTTCCTTTATGGAGGTAAAGTATCAACTTATTATGCAATAATGGGCAACCTAAGTTTTATCAAATTTAAGCATTAACTAAAGTCAATACAAAAATAACTCTCTTAGCTATCCAACATTTTAACTACTTTAGCTTGAGAAATCTATAAATAAATTTTCACAAGTACGTAAATCACTTCGCGAAGTAAGCTAACTAATTAAATCAAAACTGTCTCAGCTGTTCAGGAGTTACAAAGGAGCAGACAGATAAACAACATTGAGATCAATAACAAAATTAGTCTTGAATTTCAGTGATATCAAATTCAAACAGATAAATGAAAGGACTAGGAGATTCAACTTACAGTTGACGTCAGGTTAGCAACTTTTCAATATTACAAGTTGCCAATAGTTATACATTTTGCCTGGATATAGTTTAAATTACAGCAAATTTGATTTATTCAAATTAAGCTCACGGTTCGTCGACGGCAAATGTTATCAAAGCGCCTTTGACTAGGTCAACCGCTTGGCTCCGCCCGAGATTTGATGAGAACTTCCTAAACTGTTCCGCTCCGTTGACTTTTAAGTGACCTTGCTATTTCTATGACCCTTACTACGAGTTACACTATCACGGTATGGTTCTGTCCAAGTGAATTTATTTTAGTATTTTACAGATCACATTATGTAATTATATGGTTTTTAAATAAAAAGCTTTATTTTTAGAAAATCGTTGCTCCACATTAGGATTTTCTCCTGTGTCGTGAGTGCGGTTACAAACATACAATTTCACATACAAATCACACCCAGAACCAGAATAACAATTTGTGGATCACACAAAGAGTTGTTCCGTGCGGGAATCGAACCAGCGACACATTGTACGGCAGCTAGTTGCCCAGCTACCGCACCAACGTGCCGTAAAATTTTGTTTTTTAAACTAAATTTTGTATTTCTAAATTACATTAGTCAATTATTTCTATTTCTAAAGACATCCTGTAGATGTAAAACGTTGACTTTGAGTAGGTTCAGCTGAAGGGTGATTGTATTTTAATCTCAAAATTATTTACCTATGGGTCGGAGCCTGTTGTTGCTAAATCCTGAAAAGTGATGAAATAATAATATTAATAATATGCATTTTTATTTACACCTTTGGGGAAAACAAGTACTATCATTATTTGCATTTTTACCTTATTAAGACCTATTGTTCTACGTACTTAACTTTGTATGACCATTTGTAATCTAGGTTAGACTGGGCCCTTAGTAATAATAACGTAATGAATATTCTCTCTAATGAGGTTATTATATAAGTACATAAACTCTATTGTCAATTGAACTCAACTTGATAATGACGTAACAGTTCGATTTCACAAACGATTTCTCCAATTTACAATATTCGCTTTGAATTCGATGAAAGCTAAAATGAATAAGGTTCAAAGTTATACTGAGATCATTATTCGGGTATTTTAATAATTGTATAACTATTTCGAACTGAATTTTGATTGAAATATTACATTGCATCATGACATTACGCTACTTGTCCTGTAAAATCTCCACTATTATTATGACCCTAATGCTTATGACATAAGAGCCAACCTATAAAATAGCTAATTTGAACCCAAATTCAATGGTAAAACAGTTGTATTTACACTTTAATACAGTTACTGTATCGTAAATATTGTACTAGTTTTTATTATGAGCAGGGAAAATCATTCAATGTCTTCTCCCGCCCTTGGCAGGAGAAGACTACGAGAAGAAGTATCAGACTCTTCCTGTTATTGATGCAGGAGGAGGAACCAAGAGGTTTTTAATCATTAAAAGTCTGATAGTACTCCCTCTCTCCATACTTTAGCCGAGATATTTGATGACTCCGTACTCAAAAAAAAGTTACTAATAAAAAACAATTGCTTAAGATAAGGTATCAACAAATAACTATAGCTATAAGTAAGAAATACAAAATAAAAATACCTACCTCATACTCATACTTTATCTAAGTCTAAAACTAAACAAAAGTTAGTGAGCGATCGCGCTTGACACCATTTTAAAAAACGAGGTTTAATAAATACGATTACTCACTGAACAAAATTCAACACACACCTATACACACATAGACACGCAGACGAACTGAATACAATTTTACTGAGCAATAAAATTAAACTAAGATTAATTAGAGAAAGATAGTAAAACATGAATTAACATAAAATAACTTTTCATCGCCATCTCATAATTCTAAGTTATGTATTTAAATTACTAAAAGTCCAAAGTAATTACACGAATGAGTATGTGAAAATTTCATAGTAAATTAATGAAGGTATTTATTTTAGTGGATTTGCAGTATGATTTAATATATGTATAGTATGGTTGTCTGTATTCGTGTTTTTAAAGGATGGGTTATTAATTGGATTATGTATCTAACTGGAAATGTTTTAAGGTTTAAAATTTATTGCAGGTATAAAATTTGTCTCTGTTTGATTGCCTTGTTTGGAAATTAATTTCTAAATTCTTTGTGATTTTGCATCAAGTATTTGCATTTGCATAAGTGTGGGAGAGCCATGCTTCGGTACGAATGTGCATGCTCGACTGGAGTGATAGCCGACCTTCAGAATACCGGCGTGAAACAACCATAGCGCTGTGTTTCGCTGTTATTCATTATGTCCCCAACCCCTCCCCAAATCCTTGAATCCTCAAAACACCCCTTATCCTCATAATGCCGGCTAGTCGCAATTCCTCTGGGGTAGCGGGTGTCCATAGGCAACGCCGATTGCTTACCATCAGGTAATTCTACGTGCTCTTTTTCAGGCGTATCACATTAAAAGAGTATGAAGTTTTGTATGACGCAGAGCAGTAAACACGTACTTAAATTTTATTAGTATTATAAAGCAATAATAATTTAAAGTATAAATATTATAAGTAACAATGGAGTTTCATGATCAGACTTCTCCATTGGATTCTAAATTTTGGAATGAACTCCTGTTTTCAATGACGAACAGACTAACGAAATATAATTCGATTTTAACGATGCAAAGGTTAAAGGTCATTGTTTACCTATTTGAAATAATTGTTTTTTTGACTTCGACTTAAAATTGTAAGAAAGGCTGCAGGTGCAGTAATGTATGACATTGCTGCTCCACGGCTGGCTCGGATCAGAAGGATAAGCGAAGTGATTTTTAGCTAGTCAAAGTACACTACCTCCTACCAAGGATTACCTGATGGTAAGCCATCGGCGACGCCCATGGACAACCGCAACACCAAAGGAGTTACAAGTGCGTTGCCGGCCTTTTGGGGATAGGGGTTGCGGATATAGAGATCGGCAAGAGATAGGGTACACCTCACTCACACGGCGAAACACAACACTATTGTTGTTTCACGCCGGTATTCTGTGAGCCCTTGGTATCATTCCGGTCGAGCCGACCCATTCGTGCTAAAACTTGGCTCTCCCACACTTCATGATTGAAGATGACTTTCCCTTTAAAAATTAAACACTGATTCCAGTATCGAACTTCAAGAATTTCTACGTAAACTCCTTATAATACATTAAACCACAATATGTATAACAATGTTTAAGGCTCTGTGGTTTTCGGTAACTAAAGAAGCCGAATGTAGAACAATAATTACATTTGACGCAGTCGTTACTACAATTATATAATGTAATTATTTATAATTACCTCTGCCTTTAATACTGTACGCTTGGGTTAAGTTTCGAGTTCAATAATTACACTATGTTTAATGTCATTATAGGTTTACGTTGAATTGCTTATTAAGAATAGTTATTTTACCTTCATTTGTGAAACTAGTGGACGGCTTCGCCTGGGCGTTATGATTTTTGAAATCATCAAATGGCTTCTACCGCCCTTGCTGGGACGAGAGCGATTGTTTAACTCTTACTGATTTCAAACTACATCGCTTCTTCTCCTGCTCCTGTCCAGAGGCCACGGCACATCTTTGCACTGGCACCCGAAACCCAGCTGAAGAATTATTGACTAGAACATCAAAAAAAAGGCTACTCGTTTGCTTGGTTTTTCTCCCATCTCATAAATAGTCACACTGGCCTTAAAAGATAAGAAGGTCTTAAGAGATATAGCCCTTAAAATTTTTAACTAAGTGAGGAGTACAATTTTGACCAAATTCACAATTATGGTTTGCCAGTCTTGAAATTAATTAAGCATTTTGGCTAGCCAAGCAGATAGTTAATTAGAGATGGATGGATTACAAAGAGCCTTTGATACAGTAATGATTGAGGTCAAGGATGGCATACCGATGGGACAGGCCAAGATACTGTGGCGGCAACATTAATTGGGACAACAATATTGTTGATAATTTAAAATTCTATTGTTATCTTCTGTTGTTTAGGAAGTAAGACCACCATTTTATCTTTGTATATTTGTTTATCCATACCTCAAGGACAATTAATATTAGACATGCTGTTAAGAATGACCCAAACACCGACCAAATCAGTGAATTTTCGTCGGTGAGTACTTCGGAATTAGAAGCTCTTCGGTCGATTATAAGTATCTTTACTGCCTTAATACCAAATGCAATTTATCAGTTTAATCTTCTTGTAAAATGTATGCGTTCTGTACTAGGATGCTATAACTCCCGTAAGCATTTGTTTTTTTACTGATACCACGATAAAATCAAGTCAAGTTACCTTAATTCTCGCTTTTTAAGCCCATCGTTCAATACTATCTCTCTTTTATTACTTCCTGTCAATATGGGTTTAAACACCATCATCATCCATTCCATCATCCATTCTGCCGCTTTTTTTGTGAGGGGAAAATCACTAAATGACTTCTCCCACCCAGGGTCGGGCCGGAGGGAGTGTCAGACTCTTACTGACTAAAACCCCCTGTTCCTTCTCCTGCTCTGAGCCGAGGTCGCGGTGCCTCATTGCGCTTACCCTACTGCCCCGGCTGAACATCAGCCCTATAGTACCCCTTCTATGGAGGTCTACTGGCTCTTGGACCCTTACCGGCTGTCCGAAGACCCGCATTCTGCCACTTGTGATATCGATGGCTGGACTTTGCGTTTGCCTTTGCATATGCTACTTTTTTATCAGTAAGACTGAAAAATAAAAAATAATAAATTAATAATAATAAACACATAATGTGTTTATTATTTTTATCGATACATTTAAAAGTCACAACAAAAACGCCTATTTGAGAATCGTAGACGGAGTTAACCCAATTAAAATTATAAAATAAAGGATACAGTTCTTTAGACTTGTAGCTATGTAAATTTTTAAACACGCTTTTATGTTTTATGATTATTTTTCTTTTATCTTCGTCACCAAGACGCCATGACCGAGATGTTTAGGGAGGTAATTAAATAAATTATACAAAAATGAGTTGAATTTTTTATAGCTTTTTGTATTTTCTCATTTATGAAGTGGTCCGAGGTCAAGGAGGAAATAAAGTTGCTTTTCGCTTGTAAATTGAAATGCTAATACAATTTGAAATACGTAATTGAATTGTTCGGGAAATATTTGGTCTGTTAAAATCAAAAGTGTTCTTTTGTTAAGTAATGTAATGTGTTTGATAAGTACGTCCAATGTCTTGTTGTATGAAGTGATGACGTCATAAGGAAGCGATTCTTTGATAAAATAGTTTTATTTGGGAGCAATTTTTTAATAATATAGTTTACTTTTGTCAAAAATGGCTGGATGCATGCAGTTTTTCATGTTTTAGCCCCGATGCATAGACACATTTCATTTTTTGATAACTGTTACAGAAATATTATTTTTTGAAGGTATCGCGGTTTATAAAAGTAGGTCTGATAAATAACTATCAGTCAAATAGAAAATTAATTTATTTATTTTTTAAATGTATGTACCACAAAATTCATAATTAAACTTACGTATGTATCTTGGAACCCTTTAAAAACTGTTCTTAATCCGAGTCTTATTGAAAAAGTTGAAAATAAGAAAATAATTTAATTAATAAAAATTTGATATTTTTCAGATTGCCGAATTATTTAATGTTATTGATAAGAATGTAAGGTATATAGTAAAAGCTATTGCTAAAATCGAGATGAGATCGAGTGTAATTAGTAATACATAAAATTGTATTATCAAATCAAGTCAGCGAACTCGTTAAATTAAATTATAAAGGTTTTTGGTGTTTACGATGTCAAATCGTTGGGTCTAGTACCTGCTAAAGAATAGGATGCTTAGCCATACCCTTCCCATTAGTAAATTTTACTAATGTCAAAAATATTGTGTCTGAAAAATATGATAAATTTGAAAATAACCTGTAGGTTTTAAAGTTTAATTGATTGTGTATAATATTGAATTTCTTGTTTTCTTTTGTATTTCATCACGTTTAAGAAAAATTTCCTGCTCTACAACTACTAATACTGATCATCCGATGTTTTTTTTTTTTTAATGCTTTTAGTACTAATACGATGTTTGTTATTTTTAAGAGTGGAATATTATCAAATGACTTCTTTGGCACCTGATGGGACGAGAAGAAGAGACTTTTACTGACTAAAAATCACTCGGTTCATTTTCCTGTTCCAGGGCAAGGCTACAGTACTTTTTGCATTTGTACCCGCAACCCTGGCTACACATCAAACCTATAGTAGTCAATCGGCTATTTGAGGCGCGCGCGGAATGGTACGCGCCTTGCGCTTATGTCTGGTTCTTGTCGGGCGGAGTATCTCTCATTCGCCACCCGCAGACCTTTTTTTTTTTTTGGTGTCGGGTTGGAAAATCCTCATGGAGACCCACCACCCTCGGGGTAAGGGCGAAGGGTACTGTCAGACTCTTACTGACTAAAAACCAACCCGGTGTTCCTCCAATAACCCATGTGTCGGAGGGGTGGGTATCGCCGAAGCATTCGTCGCAACCCAGCATTCGTCGCAACCCAGCATTCGTCGCAACCTAATATTCGTCGCAACCCCCACCCACAGACCTGAGCGATGGGATATCTGATGTGGGTCATACGTTTACTTCTGGGACATGTTGTTCAAATTCATATTTCTATCTTTATTTTTTAAAATAATACTCTATATATATGTATATTCGGTGACAGCAAAAACAATTATTTACAACATATTTATAATTACGCGGGCATTAATGCGAAACGTATAATTATTGAAATACCTTGGTAGGCTTGACGTACCGACCAAATGAAAATAAGGGGGTGGATGAAGATTCATCGCCAGAATGCAGGGAGCTGTGACATCGCATCTTCAGTCTGCTTGTGACCACGACCTGTGCAACCAGGTCGAAACGTCAAGCCTACCAAGGTATTTCCATAAATACTTTTCGCGTTAATACCCGCGTAATTATATGTTGTAAATATGAAACGCGAAATATTAAAAGTTAATGAAAACTATTATTTCTGACTATTGCCTAACAATAAAAATTATTGCCTAATAATACACACTTATACATATGTAAAAAGCCACACACTAATAACATACATTCAATAATGATTATCTTCCTATATTTCGGTCGAAATAAACATGAAAACTATACAAGGCGAAGGTTTGAATGGAATGAGGCCCAATTCAATCTAATGCGGGTATGATGGGTGGGCAGATAGGGCCGGAAAAATACGGAATTAATAGCCAGAAACGAGATCTGAATGTTTGTAGGAGAGTACAGTCGGAGAGTTAAGTTAATTGCTTTCTTATTTTTTTTTATGTTATGTGCGTTTCAAAGAACATTGTACAGAAGATGTCTATGTATGTTTTAAGTGTGAGAGAGCCAAACTTTGGTACTAATGGAACGACTCGGCCGTGATAGCACGGTGTCACAGAAAACTGGCGTGTAGCAACACTTAAGTGGCGTCGTCATGTAAGTGAGGTTGGCGGAGGCCCCATCCTTTCTCCCATTCTCAATCCTCAAATCCCCTATCTTTAAATCCTCAATAACTCTCAGGAAGCCGGAAACGTTTTTGTAAGTAACTCCTTTGGTATTAGAAGTGTCCATGGCCGGCATTAATTGCTTACCACCAGGTAAGGAATGTGAAAATCTACATAAGTAAGTATTTGCCTTCTGTTATATATGTATTAAGGGTATGTTATTAATATATGTATTTTCATTTCATTTATTTCTATATTTAAATGATTTCGATTTTCTGAACCGTAACCATTTGTTTTTTTCACCGATTTTATTTACCGCTTTATATATATATTTCTTTGTATCTTTTACATTTTGTTAACGTATTTAATTCAAATTAGTAAAAAAAATTAAGTAATCACGGTAATTGGGCAGAATTGGAGAGTCACCGATATGTTTACCAATATGGGTTTACTTACACTTATTTTGTTATGAATATAACAATAATTTCCGTGCGGTTCTTTCGTCTTCAACTGTACTATTATAAATAGAAATTGGTTTGGACTCCATATAAAGTAAACAGTTACAATTTGACCTTTGCTTTACTTAAGATAACGAGATGTTACAATATTATCTATTTTATTATAGACAAAGTCGATATAGTGTTTTGTATGTATGTAATGTGTATTGGGGAGAGCGGGGTTAGTCGTCCGGGTTTTCTTTTAGGGAGGGAAAGGTGAAAAAAGTCATTGACTGGTTTACAGTCAATGACTTTTTTCACCTGCTGTGGAATGAAGGGAATGTTAGACTCTTACTGACTAAAAACCAACCAAACCGCGACGCCTTACCTTATTGTTATTTCATTTTCGCTATAAATGAACACTTACACAAATAAGTGTATAATAACAGTGAAAAGTTAGTAATTACGAAGATATCATCTGTATCGATGGTTTGAGTCTGAATATTCATATTTGGTTGGCAACTGACGTAAATATATACGAGCATATATCCTTGGATCTTGGTCTTGTCGCTCACCCTGGTTGCCACACAAAATATACAAATAAAAATGCCATAATTTTAGCCACCTCTTTAGCTTAATCAACATAGGTGTTTCTGAAAAAAATATCTATGATCTATTGAAAAGAACTCTGAAACCTATTTTCTTTACAGATTTTTTGAGTGTCATATTCTAAACATTGACTTTTTTTTAACATCCGTGATCTAGGATTGGTGTGAATTGTGCTGTTGTCAATAAAATTATACAATCCCAAACTATCGATAACGAAATTTAATGATAGATCCCATCATTTGTTCTTTTTTTACAACTTGTATCTGCATTGTTCTCACATAAGGGTACAAATAATGTATGCTTAATGTTATATTAGTGAAATTGTAAAACAATTAAAAAAAAGTGTAACGATGGAATTTCTTGCTCGTTCTTTTCCATTTTAATCTACAATTTAGAATGAGCACCTTGCTTCAGACTGACAGACTACTTTTCTATTTTGACGTTTCAAAAGTACCTATTAATGGTTTAGTTGGAATAAAATGATTTTGACTTTGACTTTGCAAGTGTCCATAAACGCTTTGATTGCTTACTGTGAAGGGTCGTGTTCGACCAGCCTCGTGTATCAGTTGTATAGGGAACAGGGAGACGAGTGAAACACACGATTGTCCGATGCCAACTGTATATTATTTTACTTTACACCTAGTCTACACACACATTGCATCTTGCACGCGTTATCATACACACACCTATGCAATACCCCACAATATTCCCCCCTTTTTTAAAAAAAATATATCATATATATTTTATAATAATTACTGCATTACAATATGTTCTTTATTTTACACAAGTAGGTGGTAGATTATAAACAACACACATTACAAAATATTTTGAACATTGGTACACAATAATGATTACGTTTTTGTTTGCCATTAGGTTGTAATACAAAGATGAATAGATTAATACTATATTGTTCCAAAAGGTACTGTTATAATAGTTATACTTCAATTATAAGTATTTGTTGTTACATGATTGCACGTTGTTTAATTGACACTTATTTTCACATTCACACTTTGTCACACAAATTCACTGTACTTTTGTGTTTATACAACATGATGACGTGGTTGCGCCTGTTGTGGCGCCATTTGAATTGACGTCGAGCTATGCCACACTGCCATTTCATTTTGCAACACTTTTCTGGTCTCTTGTTTACATTTTTTGTATAGTATGTATGCCACATAGATGCTAGCCAGTACCATAATGACTATGGCAACCGTACCATACTTTTCTAGAGTTTGCTCGAACTGCGAAGTAGTTGCACCATTTGCTCCGTTTTGGGCAATAATTACTTCTTCAGATTTCTTTTCAATACTGTACGATTTACCCATTTTTATAGTTTACAAAAATGCAATTAAAATAGTTTTGTACTGTATGGTACTACTATCGCTAATTGGTATCTAATATGCGTGTTACAATATTATATTCTTAATCTAATTACATTGTTGCAATATCTACTTCTTCCATTTTTCGTTTACTCATCAGTTAAGTAGTAACAACCTTTGTACTCACTTAATCAAAACAACATTGATACGCTGCATAATTTATATACTAGCTTAATGACCAGGGTTTGCCTGTGGATTTTTTATTTACTGATGTGAAAACTTAATTACTATTTTTATACATCTAGAAACCTTACTGGTGTTTTAACTGTTCTACCAGATTTTGTGACCTTCAAGTTATTTTGTAATACATTATTCTGTGCTGAAACATTTTGTTTTAATAAATACGCGGGTTTTACTCTGTCTATTGACACTGAGGTAACTCTATCTTCTAATTGAATTTTGAAAACTTTTTCTGACCTCTCTATAACCTTGTAAGGGCCTTCGTAAGGACATACTAATGATTTTTTATTTCTATCGATTCTTAAAAATATATGTGAACAATCTTTGAGGTCCGAATGTACAAAAAATGTTTGAGCACTATGACATTTTACGCTGGTAGGCTTGTACTGTTTGATGTTATCTCTAATATTTTTTATTACTGAATGCGGGTCATAATTATTAGAACTTTCTACAAAAAATTCGCCTGGTAGTCGTAGTGACCGGCCGTAAACCATTTGCGCGGCGCTTACGCCTGTTTCATTTTTGATGGCTGCACGAAGTCCTAACATCACGCTAGGAAGTTCATGATACCAATTTTTGTTGCCATTTAGCCTTGCCATTAAGGATGCTTTCATACTTCTATGCCACCGTTCAACAGCTCCGTTACTCTGCGGATGATACGGAGTCGTCCTTATCTTTTGTATACCTAAATATGCCATTAAACTAGTAAATAGCTTGCTTTCAAATTGCCTGCCTTGGTCACTTGTTAGTTTAACGGGGCAGCCAAATCTACATATCCATTCTTTATATATGACGCATGCTACAGTATCAGCCGATATGTCTCTTAATGGGTAAGCCTCCGGCCAACCAGTACTTCTGTCCACAATCGTTAAACAATATCTGTAATCATCTATCGTGATTGGAAGCGGACCGACTATGTCGACGTGCATGTGGTCGAATCTGTCAACCTGCGGATATGTACCATAGCTAGAACTTGTGTGCTTATTTATCTTAGATCTCTGACAACTCAAACATGTTTTTGCCCATAGATTTATATCTCGGTTCATATTTGGCCACCAAAACTTTTCTTTCATCATCCGGCGCGATGTACGCAGTCCCGGGTGACTAAGATTATGTATCGCATAAAACGCTGTTTTTCTAAAAGATTCTGTTAAATACGGCCTTGCATTTCCGTTTGATATTTCACAATAAATAGAATGACTTGAATGGGGGACTAAAATTTTTTTAAATTTAAATTGAGGTTTGCTTAATATATTCTGGAATTCTATATCTCTACTTTGTTCTAAAGCTAATTTCTCGTAATCTATAGCATTCGATGTGCACTCTATGGTTTGTATACGCGATAACGCGTCTGCCACGATGTTATCTTTCCCACACACATGGCGGATGTCAGTTGTAAATTCACTTATAAAACTTAATTGTCTAACGCGTCTAGGGCTTTCTTTCTTATTACTTTTACACAACTTCGAAAATGCGAATGTCAAGGGCTTGTGGTCTGTGAAAATGATTAAGTCACGACCTTCAAATAGACTTCTGAAATGTTCTACACCTAGGAATATAGCAAGTAACTCTCGGTCATAAGTGCTATAATTGAGCTGCGTTTGTGTTAACTTTCTTGATAAATAACCTAATGGATTCCATTTACCATCGACATATTGTTGTAAGACTGCTCCTACACAATTATTTGATGCGTCTGCAAAAAGTGCAAGTGGCACGTTGTTGACAGGAAACGATAACGTGACTGCATTTATGAGACCGTTCTTACATTCTAAGAACGCTTTATCAGCATCCTGTGTCCAATTTATCAATGTTTGGTCGTTCTTTTTAGCCTTATGAATAAATTTATTAAGTATATCTAAATATTCTACTGCTCTAGGTAAATGACTTCTGTAAAAGTTTACCATTCCTAAAAACTTTCTTAGGTCGCTAACATTTTTGGGCTTAGGATACTCGATAATTGCTTGTACTTTAGTTTCTAACGGCCTGATACCTGTTGTAGTGACTTTGTAGCCTAAAAATTCTATACTAGTAGCTTTGAAAGTACATTTTTCTAAGTTTATAGTTATACCATATTCATTTAAACGATTAAATATCTGTTCTAAATGTTCATCATGCTGCTTGCTACTGGAAGACGCAATTAAAATATCATCAGAATAACAATATACACAGTCTAAGCCTGATAGTACAATATTTGTCATAAAGCGTTGAAAGGTTTGTGCCGCGTTTCGTAACCCAAACGTCATGCGTTCGAATTCGTATAATCCAAACGGCGTTGTGATCGCGGTTTTACAAATATCGTCTGGATTAATCAATATATTATGATATGCCTTTTTTATGTCAATTTTTGAAAATATTGTCTTTCCAGATAGTAAATACGTAAAATCTTGTACACGAGGGATAGGATACCGGTCAGGCTTAGTTACTGCGTTTAGGGCTCTGTAGTCGCCACAGGGACGTACTTGGCCATCTTTTTTAGGCACTAAATGAAGTGGGCTTGCCCAGGCCGATTTTGATGGCCTACATATACCTGCTTCTAACATATTATTAAATTCCTCCTTTGCAATTTTATAACGGTGCGGCGCTAATGGTCTAGGTTTACAAAACACAGGCGGGCCCTCGGTATCAATGTAATGATAAACTGAATGCTTCGGTGCCTCCTTAAATGACATGGGCTTAAGTATATCAGGATACTTTTTTTAATATTTCATAAACTGGGTGATCGTTCCGTAGCGTAGAAATTGTTGGTTCGAAATGGTTTACGATCGTTCCTCGTACAGCCAGGTTCGTTATCTTATCTACCAAACAACGTCCATTGATGTCTAAAATTAACTTGAAATGATTTAAAAAATCTACGCCTAATATCGGTTGTTTGACATCACACACAACAAAGCACCATTTAAAAGATCTCCTTAATTTTAAGTCTAAGGTAAGTGTCTTTGTACCATATGTCTTAATATTTGAACCGTTTGCTGCAAAGAGCGTATAACTAGAATTTACATTTAAATCTAATCTATTTTTTACGAAACTTTTAGGTAATACAGAAATACAGGCTCCTGAGTCTATTAAAAATTTTATATTAGATATTCTATCACTTACAATTAGGCGGTAATCCTTAACTGCATCGCTTCCCGCCACCTGCAGCAGTTCTGCTAGTTTTCCGACTCCGGGGCTTGACTCTTATTTTTCCAGCTGCACGGGGCAACACACCTGTATGCTCTTCCTCGAAACTTCCAGTGGTACGGGCACAGCCAATCTGGACTCTCCGGCGTTCTGCGTGGCCTTGACTGGGAACGTTCCCGCGAAAAACTTTTTCTGAACCTGTTCCTACTCCTGCTCCGAAATCTGCTTCTTTGTGCGTCCATTTCGTTTATTTTCAGTTTTATCTTCGCGATTTCTGCTACTATCGTGGCTATCTCCAGTTGGTTCGACGGTTGCGATTGACTACGAGACATTTCGCTGACCTGCACTGGCTGGTGAGTATCCATGACTTTATCCGCTATGACTGCCAATTCTTCCAAATCGCTTGTGGATGTTACGGTAAGTACAGCTTGGACTGGTGACGGTAGGTGCCCTTGCCATAGAATTTTCAGTGCCTCACCTTCAATTTTTCCTCTTGCCAATTCTTTCATTCTCCGCAACAATTGACTTGGTTTTTGATCTCCTAATTCCATTTCTGTCATTAATTTTCGTATTTGCTTCGTTTCCGACTCTTCATAAATCTGCAGCAGGCGTTTTTTTAGCGTTTCAAATTTGTTTGTTTCCGGTGGGCTAGCTAGAATGTCGGCAACTTGCTGTATGGCGTCCTTGGTCAACTTGGCTATAGCCATGAAGTATTTATTTGCGTCCGATGTTTTTTGCGGTGTCAAGATGGCTTCTACTTGATAAAACCAAAGTCGCGGATTCTCTGGCCAAAATGTTGGTATTTTATTCGCAACCGAAAGTGTAGCTATGCTGGCTTCGCACTCTTCCATCTTCCCGGAGGCCGGCGCAGACGGAGTTGGCGTCGTTTGCGCGTACATGATGACGTTAGGTACGCGTCGAGTCGGGGTCACCACTGTGAAGGGTCGTGTTCGACCAGCCTCGTGTATCAGTTGTATAGGGAACAGGGAGACGAGTGAAACACACGATTGTCCGATGCCAACTGTATATTATTTTACTTTACACCTAGTCTACACACACATTGCATCTTGCACGCGTTATCATACACACACCTATGCAATACCCCACACTTACCATCACGTAAGCCGTATTGTTGTTTGCTATCCTAAAGCACTATACATCTCTAGATAACATAGTTTTTACAACCAACCCTGATCACCTCCACTATTTATATAAAATAATATTTGCTATTTATAACCTAAAGAAGACTCTTTTCCGTAATCTTTTCACTTCTATTCTAACAATAATTTCTTATCTGTTATTCTCGTATTGTACCTTTTTATGTTGTCGAGTTGTAGAAAGGAAATCATATACATCATGTTTTAAAAAGTAGTTTATTTTGGATAAATAACGTCAATCGTAAATAAGTTCAAGTGTTTGATACGAGAACGAATTGTATTAAAATGGGACCATGGTTCAATCTTAAAATAAAACAGAAAATTAAACATTCCATGACATCATTATATTCTACATCATTTATATACAAACTAACTATACACGTTACTAAATATTACACTAGATATCAAAATAACACTCACACACCCTCTCTAAAATTAATTAAACACAAAATAAACACAAATAATTACTAAACTCTAATAAAACATTCCTGCTTAATGCACGTAAGTTGAATTTCAGCCTTTTACAGTTCGCCGAGCACAATATAGAGATGCCTCATAGTATCAAATTAGCGAAGTCTTGCAGCAATAATTAAACGCTTCCATCCAAAGTGAGGAAACTGCGTTTGACTAGTTCAAATTAAACTAAGTTATAGAGAACAAATTAACTTGTACCAACTATCTGCTCTACCTTTGACAAGAATTATGTATATCTATCTGTCTTTATACGGTATTCGTGATCTTGTTTGGTTATTAATTTTTATCCGTATTATCTTTAGCAAACTCATATAAATTAAATATTTTATTTCAATATAATGTGTTCTAGAAAATGTATTAATTTGTAAAAAAATAAGATGCCATTTTTATTGCCGTAGCAAAGGCTACGAAATTCGTAGCAAGTTCGTAGCAACTGTGTTGTAGCACTTATGCTACAAAATCTCAATACTTTGTTTTGTTTTCAATTGCTCTTATGGAATTCAAAATACTCAAATTTAATGTAGCACAATATTAATGAAGAATAGTTTTGATATAATAATATCTTGGAATTGGGACAAAATACTCTTTGCTCTTAACAATCTTTAAGGGTCAAATTAAATAATGAAATGACTTTTTAACTACAGCAGATGTGCTTAAGATGGTTAATTGGCGTTGAATGGATAATTACGTTCAGATAGATTGGCTTAACTTAAACGGGTAGGAGACGAAACTGAAACAGATGCTTCAACTTTTCAGTAAAAATATCAGTTTGTATTTTAATTAGTTAATGCTCAGGTTGAGTAGTTAAAGTCAGTAGAAAATAAATTTAGTGTATATTATTTTAATTATTACATTGGTGAAGTATTCGTTGGTGTTTTTGTTAATGTTTCAGTGTAAAGTTTTCAGGAAATTTTAATAGAATTGACTACACTTGGGAATGGCAGCCGTTGTACTACAACTAGAAGCATGTGCTCACGTGACGGTCTCCGGCTACCATAAGCGAAGATCTCGTAGTTTGACAAGATCTAGCGCAAGCACCTAAAAGAGCCGATAGACCGAGCTCAATAGAGGAATGTTCAACCAGAGTCCAAACGAAATATGACCTTCTGGCCTCTGATTGAAGCAGGTGAAGAAACGGTTAATTTTTTTTTGGTTAGTCAGTAAGAGTTTGGCTCTCCCTCTTACCCCGCCTCTCACATGGTGAAACTGTCAGGGAAAACTTTCTCCATGATAAGCAAGCCACACAAATAAGTGATTTAAAAAGGGTAATAATTCTGAGTCTAACATTCCCACCAAGAAAAAATTTAATGAATTAATATACCGTCAACACATTACATAAAATACGAAGTTTCAAGAATAATAACCCGATGCAAGTAACATAAAAGACATAACAGAATCAACAATAATAAATAACACATTATATTACAAAGACACTGTCTAGAGTGAGCGTGACGGGGCCACAAAGAAGGCGTAGATTTTCTTCAAAAAAGTCAATTTGAAAGCAATAAGTAATTTATTTTTTTTAGTTTTCAGTGTGAAACGGCTCTAATTGTGTTTGATAATAATTATCGTGAAATATGTACATACATTTCAGTATTCTACATCCATGACCATGATGACGCAGTTCGTCTAGTTTCATTCCATGCTGGAGTACTTAAATGTCGTAATTTCAAATTTAGCGTTGTGTATTTTTATGTATGTGAAATTACCGGCCGAAAACTCACACCTTCTCTGATGTTGTGGGTTTTCAGGGGCGGTCCTGGTTACTGACTATAAGGTAAGCTGTAATATATTTTTAAGTTATCACATAAAAAATTATACCTGTAAAAGTATATAGTACAACAATTCTTGCATTTAAATTGGTGTTATTGGATTTCATCACTAATTAATTACACTTTAAGATAAAAAATCGACTGTGAAGATTGAGTTATAATTTATTATCTAATAAATACTACAGTTAATATTGTTGTTTGCTATTTACTTGGATTAAGAGAAGTAAGATGATTATTAGCGCTGCTAGTCGTCTTGAGACCTATATGTTATAAAAGATAAGAAATATAGATATATTTAAAAAGTATTTCCAACTGCAAATATGTCCTTTTGGTTTGACTACAGTAATTTTCTGAGATGCACTGCATTAGACATATAGGAGCGCGAGCGCACGGCTCATCAATTGCTTACAATACACCAACCTGTTACTAGGCCCATAAGATACACAGTTATTTAAAAAAAGTATTGTAGAATCTGAATTAAAAAAAGAAAGACATTTGTTTCATTGGAGTATCGTTTGTTTTATTCATCTCTAAGTTTATGAACCTAGAACAGCTTGACACAAAGTCGCATATCTTTTGGCCCAACGTTACGACGGTGTTTGGATGACATTACCTCACGACAGGCCCGCTGATAGCAGGCCGGCACTCTCATCATTTCCTTCGGGCCATATTCATTCGATCGAACGGGCGAGAGCGGGGTTGAGGCGGCGGGAGGGGCGGCAATAACCTCTGAGTGCGTGCTTGCTTGAGAGGTATTGCATTTGTTGCTCTCAATACAAACATTATACGACGGTATCTGTTTCACATAAATAAGATTCAAATACGATTAGTTGTTTCCATTTAAAATCATAATAATTTTATAAATTTGTAGTTTGAGATTAATGTGATTACATGTAATCGTTTGTAATATGCCTTCTGTAAAATAATAATAATGAAATTAATTTGTTATAAATTATCCCAAAACCAGTTATAGCATTTCAACAAAATATTATATCGACATTAATAACCATAGCATTAAAAATTAACTACGGTGCAAAAATAAATCAGGGGAAAGCGACAAGAAAAGTATGTCAGCCAACTCGCATATAACTCTGTAATTAAATGGAAGTTAATAATTTCAATGTCACTACTCTTGTAACGGATAAAATGAGCCATACGGTGAAATAAATCAAACGCGCCTGTTGGGACGGGAAGAAAAAAAAATATATAAAAAAATGGCCTCCAACCGAGTACCGACGTGTCGAAAATATTAACTTGAACATTTGAATTCTTTATGATCAGTAAAAAGAAAGATTTGAATCGCAAATGTGTTCGCATTTTAATCAAACAAGCAGTGAAATGGCAGGATTTTAGCCTTATTATATTTAAATATTTTATAATATTTCACGCTTTGAGTTTTTCGGGAATAAGGTTTGGGGACGGTTGTTGGGTAATTACTATTATTGGTTGATAAATAACATATTTTTGATGGCAAACGCCCGCGACTTCGCTGACGTTACTCGACAAACAAACAGGTTAATTCAACGCATATTCAAAAACAACAATTATACAATAGGTGCCATTCCGCCGCAGTAGGTGACATTCCGGGCGTCGGGGATCGAGAGATGATCTCCGGCCACAATAAGCGCGGGTCTGCGAGTAAGGGTAGCTCGCCGCCCGACCAGAACAAGACCCGAGCCTAGGGCGCGTAGCGTTCCGCGCGCGCCCCATAGAACCCAATAGGGCCCCGTTTGTGGCCGTCTCAATAGACCGCTGATGCTGCTGGCTGATGTGCAGCCGGAGTTGTGGGTTAAGCGCAATGAGCCATCGCGGCCTAGGCCCAGAGCAGGAGAAGGAACGAGGGGGGTTTAGTTAGTAAGAGTCTGACACTCTATCTCGCCTTACCATGGACAGGAGAAGTCATTTGATGATTTTTTTTCATTTCATTTAATTTCATTATGTTGTTTATCCTCATGTAAAATATCGTGGTGGCCAGGAGGTTAAGTCGCCTGCTTCTCATGCATGAGGATTGGAAATTTGGCAAGTACCAATGTGACTATTTCCGATTTATATGTGCAGTCTTTAATTCTTTAGCCATCTCAGACATACGGTTTAGGAAGACATCGTAAGGAAACCTGGACTTCTTATTTCTTATTATAAGTTTGAAATCGCCAATTCGCCTTGAGCAAGCATGGTAATTAATGCTGAAACCTTTTCCCTGTGAGAAGAGGCGTTTTCTCATTAGTGGGCCATTTATAGGCTGATTATGTCCATCCTCATTGTACGGGGCGATGATTTACTTCATTAGCTTCCTTGTAATTTTATGTAATTCCACTTAGATTACTTAAGAAAAAAAAATCCTCAATACATTAAAAATAAACAAAACAGTCCTATAGAAAACATGTCTTTTTTCCAATAAAAACATATACAGAGTGTTTATTTAGTATTTAAAGGGCTTACGTTAAGTTCCACCGATACAAAACAAGCCCGACCGTCGAGGTTCTTGTAAGAAATACAATTTAACTTCCTCGTGAACACAAAATGTTTCATTTGAAAGCGTTTCCTGAAGGATTGTAACAAATTGAATCTCACGCCGGCTCAATCCTTTATTTCATCGCCTCCCTTTAATGCGAAGAAAAGATTATTAATCGAAAATTTTCCATCTTACTAGAAGTGTTTAGAGCCATCTGTTTGGATTTGTCAAAGGCGAGGCTTTTCTGTTTCTTAATCGTTTTGTTTTGTTTGTGAGTGACGCACGGTGACTTAGGGGCTTATGTAGACGAGCCACTTTTAGTATCGGTGGCAAACGACTTAATTGTCCAGGCGATATTTTATTGGAGGAAGTGTTTCAGCTTACTGAAGCTCTATAGAAATAAAGACCAATGGCGATTTCAAATTTATCTCGTCTAAAATTTCAAATTGTATTAATAGGTATTATCGTAATAAGAAGATAACATTTTTTCTGATATAATTTAATTTTACACTAGAAAGACTCTTGACGTTTACTCATACATCCTACAAATATGAAATCTAAATGGTTGAGCCGTAAATACAAGCAATTAATTACGAAGCAAAGACTAATAAAAAGTTGCGACACGATGGCCAGTTAGTTAAATATCAAGCTAAAATCGCGCGTCTACATCGGTTAAGGCTAAGAAGGCTATGAATTAGGGATGTAGCCGATTACCCGATGTTACTGAACGATTTTACGGTGTCTTTGCGGCTTGTATTGGTTCAGCTAAGGTTTTAATCGAATTTAGACGATTAGTCGCTAACTTTTTTTTATAGTATGAGGCGACAAATGGCCTTTTGTATTATATATAACCTGTGTGATGCTAGGTAATCGATGCCCCTTTTTTATAGAATAAATTGCCAAACAAGCAGGCAGATTACCTGATGACGAGTAATCGGCGCCGCCCATGGACACCCGTATAATCAAAGGAGTTATGAGTGCTGTCGAATTTTTGGGGATAAGGGTTTCGGATATTTAAGGATTGCGAAGGGATGGGGATAGGATTGGACATCCGATAATCTCACTCACACGTTGAAACAGAACGCTGTGGTTGTTCCACGCCGGTTTTCTGTGAGGCCGTGGTATCACTCCGGTCGAAGCGACCTTATCGTGCCAAAGCTTGGCTCTCTTATACTTAAACGACGCCTACGGAAAAACGAAATATTAGAACAATTACAAGTGCGCTAAGGCCTTTTTGGAGCTCGTTTATATGTTCGACATATTACTGTATTTGAAGATTATAGATATTTGAATAAATAATGATTGGTAGGAAGGCACGGGAAACTCTCTCCCGCGCGGTTTCATTCGCTGTTTGGCACCATTTGATTGTAGCGTGATGTTTCAGCCTATACTACTCGGGAACATTGTAGCTCTGTGGTAGCTATGAATAATTGAAAGAATTTTGGGAATCCGACCAGTGGGTTTAACGAATACCCCCTACATACAAACTTACAAATTTTACCTCCTTATAATATTAGTATAGACAAGTGACCTGCCTTAGCTTCGTATGGGTGCAATTCTGATGTACATATAAACCTGCATCTTCAATCATTCTTTCTACTTAAAGAAACCGCATCACAATCAGTAGCGTCGTTTTAAATATAAGTATATAGGGATAGAGAAAGCGATTTCTGTTTTACACCACTTTGGTGATATTTCTATCAACAACTTAAGTGTGGGAGAGCTGTGTTTCGGCACAAATTGGTTGACAAGACCGGAGTGATACCACGGCCTCACAGAAAACCGGCACGGAACAACCACAGCGTTGTGTTTCGCCGTGTGATTGAGGTTACCGGAGGCTTAATCTTTCCCCTCCTCCAATCCCGAAATCTTCTAATCCCTAATTTTAATAAGTTCAACGACGCACTCGTAACTCCTCCGTTGTTGTGGGTGTCCATGAGCGGCGCTGATTGCTTACAATCAGGTAATCCGTCTGGTTATATGACACACAAAACGTGGCACCCAAAAAAAAACTATTTTACTGAGATATTTTACATTAATGGAGGAGAATGAGTATACTCGTAGATACTAAATAAAGATCGATTTATGCAAAATTTATGAAATTTTGTGCCTATACCTGAACAATATAAAATAAATTGTATTGAAACGTATTCAAAGTTTATTTTTAATATTTATTTACAATGCAAAACGTATCAATTAACAAAACCAACAAACAGACGTATTAATGACAAATATCATTATTTTATTATTAATTACATTTACATAAAATATATTGTGTAATTAAATCCTGTATTGTTTCAATGTCATACGTCAAAGTCGAATATTATTATTTTGTTAAATTACTTTTATATAAATATACAATGTAGGTCAGTATATGAGCAAACCGATTACCTGATGGTAAGCTATCGAAGTGGCTGGCAGTGGTTGGATGAGAAGAGCTGAACATCGAGCTCAATGGCGTGCAATTGGGGAGGCCTATGTCCAGCAGTGGACGACAACAGGCTGATGATGATGATGATGAAGCTATCGAAGCCGTCTTTTAACACCAGCTATGCCTAAGGACTAAGCAGTGCGATTTCAACCCATCTTGGATACGGGCGTCGGGGATCAAGGGACGATCTCTGGCCACCGTAAGCGCGGGCCTACGGTCGGTGAGTAAGGGCAGCTCGCCGCCCAACCAGAACCAGGCTCGAGCGTACGGCGAGCTCAAAGAGCCAATAGACCACCACAGACGGAGCCCTATAGGGCTGATGTTCAGCCGGGGTTGCGAGGTAAGCGCATTGAGGCACCGCGACCTCGGTCTAGAGCAGGAGAAGGAACAGGGGGGTTTTTAGTCAGTAAGAGTCTGACACTCCCTCCCGCCCGGCCCTGGGCGGGAGAAGTCATTTGATGATATTCCCCTAACAAAAAAAAGCCCATCTTGCATTCACAAGTGTGGGAGAGCCAAGCTTTCCCACAAATGGCTCGGCTCAACCGGAGTGGTGTTACAGAAAAATGGCTGAAAACAACCACAGCCTTATTTCGCCAGGTGAGTAACGTTACCAGAGGCCCAATCCACTTCCCTTTTTAACGTGCCTTCTCATTCACTAAATTTCCTAAACTCAAATCCCCAAAAGGTCGGCAACGCATTCGTCTCTAGTGCGTATGTTACACCGGCGGTGCTGATTGCTTACCATCAGGTATTCCGTCTACTCGTTTGCTGACTATCACAGAAATAAAAACGTTACTGTCAAATAGTTTAAGCAATCATTACTGTGAATAATTAAATTGAGCATAATTAATTATTTGAATTTAACTGGAACCATTCCAAATAACTTAAATTGTGCTGCTAAATAGTAATAGAATTTAGTCCATTCAGATTACTCAAAACAAATATGGTTACGAGGCTATTACAAATGGGCAAACAAAACGGACTGCCCAAGGGCCCTATCCAGTTACAAACACATAAAATCAAACACGATAATTTAGATGAACGAGTTATTTTGACAGCGGTACTATTTCGTAAAGAGTTATAGACCCAAAACTCTGCCTATACCCCGTTTCGGGGAATGCCCTAGGGACCCAGCGTGAAGATTGTCAGTACTCCTCATTTTCCAAGTTTGTTGTTAGCTGAAGTTTCTAATTGAGGTTCCTTAGAAGTCTAGTTTACACAGATTTCGCCGAGTTAGTGGCTCCAGTTTAGGTAGAGATTGAATTAAATGAATACCTGTGCAATATTTTTATATTTTCTGTATCACTAAATAAATCTAGCTCTGCCACAAGCATTTTACTAACATACACGCGTTGCAAACTCAAAGGTATAACGTTCTAGATACATAAAGACTGAAATATCGCAAAATAGAACCAAAATCCAATGAAAAACGTTTTTACTTTAGTGTACCGTCACGATAAAACCATTAACTAAATTACATAGCAATGTTGTTTAGTAATCAATCTAAATCATGTAGGAAACCTAGATTCATTGTAGTTTTTTTACTCAAGTTATTGATCAGTTATGTCCATTGTCCAAATTATGGGTACTGGACAAAAAATCTATTTCCAGGTAAAAATCGCAACACTCACCCCGCGTAATACGTAAGAGGAATTCTTCAGTTCAAATAGCTGAATACCGGGAGCATGTTATATTTCGCAATTCCCCACAACGGCCAAACTACGTAATAATATTGTGCTCGGGCCGCATTCGGGTAGAATCATCGATAGTCATTATCGGAAAAGCGGGTTTAAGAGCCGTCCCAGCCCCAGCGGGACCTTTTCGGAGGTCTCATCCCGGCGCGTTCGATAACTATGCTAATGTTATTTGCGCCAGTGGGTTTGAAAACGACGGCATCCACTAACTTGGCATTCCCAAGAACACAGGGCTCCCTAAAGGTAAGGTTTCAGAATGAAACATCTTACTTTACGAGCCGTAATACCATATTGTGAAAAGATTTGCTATTTACCCAACGTACCGAGCGCCTTGCGGCCATATTAGCGATAGTTACCGATCGGTACGGCTAATCCACGGACGTAAGTTCCGATAGCATCGCTTAGTGTCCCAAGGCAAGTAACATAATGGCTCATTTACATTATACGTTGTCCCGCATGTGTTAGATTTCGTTAACGACTTTCATGAATGTGGGAATCGCCTGCAATATTCAGAAGAGAGCGGCAGCATTTTAATTTTGAATATATCAGCGCTAGTATTGGCGAACTATGAGTCGATATTTGGGTATCTCTGGGGAGTAAACAGGGTAAGTCGGAGGTGTCTGTGTCAGCTGTATGAAGTCGATATTGGGGACGGGCGAATGCAGAAATCTGTTTGGTATTGGTAAACGAGGGGTCGTTTACATGAGTCATTTGTACGTATTGGGAGGTGTAATCGCGGTGGGCGTTTAAGCGCATAATGTAAATGAGCCATTACATCGGCGAGCGCATGCAATTGAAGGCATCGACACAAATGAAGCACGCTTAATGACATGCACGTGTCGGCGACACCTGACGCTTCGCTGCGGACGACAACATCGCTTACGTAACATATTACATGACATACTACATGGCAATGTCCTTAGTTTATTCCTACTGTCTATAATAACGGAATGGTTTTTAAGAGCTTATTTAGACCATTCCGGAAACCGGTATCTGTGAAATCACGAAATTGTACCATAATATTATAATAAAATTCTTAAAATTCACTTCACATTGAAATTTCCTGTCGAATTATCAGCTGAAAAATTTTATAGTTTTTATAGCCAAAGTCCGATCATAGTTTTAAAGGACACAATAGAAAAATGGTAATTCAAAGATATCCAGTAACTATTAAACTTCCAAATATCCACTTTCCAACGAAGTAAATCCTAGATAGCAATAAAACACGAACATTAACCGTATCAGGAACAATAGTAATCAATTTAAATGTATCAAAGCGAAACAATAAAACAGTTCAGCTTGCCTAAGCATTGTGTGTGGAATAATAAAAGAGAGCCCATCTGTACCATTTATGTCCCACGTACGAAGCACTATTCAGTAGATCGAAAAAGTTTTCCAATAGCTGGTTCTGATGATAGAAAATAGTTGGCTACGGGAACCTGGGATGTTAGTTTTATTGTGGTCCACTCCTCGGCTATTGAGTGCGCGCCCGAGTCATATTGCAGTAATTATTATATCTTTGCTACTTGTTGCAACTTCTGCTGTCTTGGTAGATAGTTGATTGTTATCAGTTCCTTTAGTGTTTTGCTATGGGATGACCGTACCACAGTATAAATATCATACAGTATTTTAACTCGGCCGCTTGAAAGAAATAAATACCTACAGCCGCGCGGTACGTAAACATGCGTTAGGGCTGCTCGTCTCCAGTATTTTAATTACCTTTGTCTACTTTCTGTTTCCATTTAGTTTTGTGATTGTAAATATCCTTTTTTTATATAAACAAATAAAGTGCTTTAAAAATAAACAAACAAAATTTCTTTGGCCACTAATGCCGAACTGAACAGCTGACTAAGAATGTTCTAAAATCACAACCGTCAAACATCAAAATATTACATGAGTCTAGCTGTTTTATTGTTGTTATTAAATATTTTCTATAACAAAACATACATGAACCGTTTTAACACAAGCGTAAGTAGGTAGGTACCTAACGTATCATGATTCATTCTGAACCAGAACCGCCTATAACTACCTATTTCACTCGTCTCAATAACTTTATTCATATTATTTATAAATTCAAACATCTGTTTTCGTGAGATAACTGGAAATAATGATCCATAAAGACACACATTATGTACCTACCTAGGCTACTAGTAAGTAAAATTATTTTATAGTCTTACCTTTCAGAGTTTCCAGGTAATTTAAAAAAAACTTATGTCTGGATGCGTTATTGTCGAATTCATGCAACCAAACATAATAACAGCACAATATTTCCTATTCGTCATATTAAATAATGTACTCGAGCTGATTTCTAAATAAAAGACAACACACCGTCCGTTCGTCACTGCGGTACAGCCGCGTCTGTCTGCGTCCCGAGCGCGTCCCGACATCGGGCGCGTAGGTATAGTTCGCGTTTCGGCCGTTTCTATGAAGTTGAAATACTTGTAGATATTATTACCTTGACCGTACCGTACATTTATCTTGAAAGACGCTGGTACAAATGAAAATAGTCATAATTACTCTACTTTATTGAGGAAGAGAAAATTGGAGTACATATCTAAAATAAATATACCTATCTTGTCTATCAGTAAAGAAAAAGAAAATTGTATATACTCATTGAATTTTGCAACTAGAATGAACCACCACTTGTCGACACTGTAAGAAAAAAAACCTATAATGGAATAGTAGAATAATGTGAGTCGTTTCTTTAAAGTTTTATTGAGACATGTTTAAGTGGGCACTATTGGAAAAGGTATATATTATGCTACAGTGAAATAATATGAGTTTTTTTTGAGGTGAAAATTTTTTAAATTACTTTATTCGTCCTGGTGAAGGACAGGGACTGTCAGACTCTTACTGAGTAAAAACCATCCTTCTCTGATCCAGGCCGAGGCCGCCGTGCCTTATTGAGCTTGTCTCGTATCCCCAGGGGAGTAATTTGTGCTGTGATCTTTTTTATAATAATACTGCAACACAATAGGTTAAATGTTAAAATGCTTTATACAAGTAGAGCTAGGTAACTTGACGAAACTACAAACTATCAGACATAATAATACCTAACGATGATATAAGTTGCTATGCCTAAGATGTTCAACATAGTTATATAGAAGTGCAATATCCTCGTATCGATGTATGTTACATATTATATGCTTTAAATATATGTTTGTTGCCGTCGATGCTTGTTTTAGTAATTTATGGAAACACAAGATATTAAGGTCATAATAAATTTAATATTTCGTTTAAAATGTTTTAGCGTTTGTTGGCACCATTTTACGCAATTGGGCCGGAGAACACCACAACATCGCAGAAAACTGGCGGGAAACAACTCTTGTTTTACTAAGCAAAAGCAGGCGGTTTGCCCGGCCTTTAAAAAAAATACTGAGCTTAAAGAAATGCAAGGTATAAGCCCCATTATGTATTCCACGGTCTATGCCACCAAAAATTCAAAAATCAAAAAATTATTCAACAATCGAGACTACTTAAAATAGGCATTCAATTTAATGACGTCATTGTACACAAATAACTCGCCTGGTATCCATTACTTGTTAACCGTACTTTAGACACCCTTAAAGAGCAACCGCGGTGACAACCCTATTGGATTACATTTCAAACTTAGAAGAATAAAGTGTGGGCGTTTTAAAATTAACACAGAAAATAGGGTTGGCCTTTTCTCTATAACAACGTCAACCTATATATTATGCCTGAAATATTAGGCAGAACTGTATGTAAAATTACTCCCACTAAAGATTAATGTCCTATGATGATCCTTCGACCTTTTAAATTTTGATCTCTTACCCATTTGCTTGTCGAGAAAGCCTATTCTTTAATAGGTAGGTAGGTACTCTTGATTGTCATAGATGCTTTTCGTCAGACGAGTTGACTGATTACCTCATGGTAGACAATCATTGCTGCCCATGGACAGAGGAGTTACGATTACGTTGCCGGCCTTTTGGGAATTGGGGTTTTCGGAGACTTGGCGATTAAGGGGGAGGAAAAATCAAGCCTGCGGTTACCTTACTCACACAGCGAAACACAACGCTGTCGTTGATTCACGCCGGTATTCTGCTAAGCCGTGGTATTAAAAACATTTCTTCTCTTCCTGACCGTTCCCTAAACCCGACTTACGAAACAAACATTTAATTTATTCCGTCCACAACCAAGACATTAAAAACTTCATTGTTATCCCACAATTGGGTGATAAAAACTCTTCAATCCATTTCCTTATCTTGATGAACAGACAGAAAGCAAACAGGCTCGGTTGGTTAGCAAAAATAACTACATTCGGAAACATTAGCAATGTAGACCACGCTACCATTTAGATCGGGCTTACCCGAATCGGGCCTGTTCGGCAGCTTATGCTATGAATACAAAGAAGTCACCGCCATACGACCGTACACACCCGAACCCTCCGTGGACCCTAAGATTCCGCATTGAACAATTTACCTTAACGCACCTCTTTGAACAAAACTCGCCGACTATAGACCTGTCATAAAAATGTAAGGCGTCCAAAATATGATATATTTAATTTATATTGGGCGGGCTCTGGTGAGCGAAGTAGGATTGTATTGGCTTCGACAGCCTTAGCCAAGTTTACTTGAAGGTACAGGTTTTAGAAAAAGAACAAAAAATGCATGGAGATTCTTTGATCAGTCCAACAGTTCACTAAGCTTTTAACGTAAGATTCATTAATAGGATGAATATTCTTAATGCGTACACAAATAAAAATATTGGCCAATTTGACTTATCAAACAAAAAGTATGTATGTTATAAATAAAAACTTCTTCTATAACTAATAGTTTTTGTCAATGAGTATGTCAAAACTTTCTATAAAATTTTATGTTCTCTAAAAATTAATTTAATTAATACGGCAAACTTGCCTTGCTTATTATAAGTAACCATTTATGATCCAAGGCTTTTTCTCAAGACAGGTTAGCGATTTCATATTCATACATATTTAAAAATTATAATTCTTGTTTCCTCACGATGTTTTTCTTTATCACGTATGTATATCAGAGGTACATATCTATGCATATAATTTTGAGCTTAGAAAAATTCTCATTTTTATTGTCCAAGTTTCAAACCCTTATAATGCATGCAAAGCGAATGCTTGACAGTCGAGCCACCACGACCATTGCACTTTGAATACAAAAGGACAAAACCCCAAGTCCTAGTTCCAGCTTGGCTTACGTGGAATCTCAAGATATGTCACACCAGTGGACCGTGTACACACGTTGTGGTATTAAATGGTACTGTCGAGGTGAACTGTTTTTCAGATTAATTTGAAACGACAATGAAACAATGAATTTATTTTTGCAAAGAGGCCATAAAACGCCACTTTAGATCTAGATGAAGCCGGGTATAAAGTGGTAGAAGACGTTCGGATGTTGATCAATCGGCGCTTTCCGTGGACATTAGAGCAGTTACTTGCTGCGTTGCTGTACTTAGGATTATATGGGATTTCAGGAATCAGGATTAGAAAGGGGGAGGGGGAAGGACTGATAACCTCACCCACATGACACAAACGTTGTTTCACGCCAGTTTTCTGTGAGGGCAGCCGGACCCGTCAAATTCACTTTATATTCAACTAGCTCTTACCCGCGACTTCGTTCGCGTGCGATAGTGACATCCTGCAGATTGTAGGTACAAAAACTATCCTATGTCCTTTCTCGAGTTCAAAACTATGTCTGTACCAAATTTCACAGAAATCGGTTCAGTAGTTTAGGCGTGAAGAAAAGACAGACAGAATTACTTTCGAATTTATAATATTAGTTTGGATTTTTACAGTTTTTTTTTGTGATTTGTCAGTTTTCATATGCCGAGTACCTATTAAATTTCTTTTCTGTATGAAAAACTGTCATAAATTTAATTATTAATGTATGTGGAAACACATTTTCATGGTATGCAGCAATATTATTAGTTAAGCATCGGGAAAAAAATAAAATAACTAGTATTTTTAAATCTCGTGTTCAATGTTCACACCTCCAATATCTCTGAAACAAAACAGACACATGACTAAGCAAAAAAATATGTTTTTCAAAGATTTCAAGGCAATAAAATAATAAACTATAATAAGCGCACTAGTTTTAGTTGATTTTTTTATATAATTTAGTGTATTTTCCCCTACCTATTTTTTAAGCAAAAAGTACGCTAATAACTGAAATAACTACGACATCTCAACACACAACTTCGAGCAAAAGTCATATAATATAGTTAAATAAAAAATTCGAAAAAAGAATTGAATTCAAGTAGTTGTCGAGTAGACAATTAAACAGCCAGTGTCAATTCTAAATTCTCCAAATTTGAATTTAAATTTGTTCTAATAGTAAGCAAACAGCAGGTTACCACATTTTAATGAGTTTCTTCGATTTAGAATTTCTAAGTAACAGTACAACGGTGCGGACAAGTGAAATTCTGGGAATTTGGCTTTAGTTTTTTTAGTTTTCATTTTATAGAAGTTCCAATTTCAAAGTATTAATATTACATTATTAACTTAGTACTTCCTACTTCCACAAAATTTAACAATAAGTTGTTTAGCTTAATTTTTTTTTAAATAACCTCACTCGCACGCGAAACACAACGCTGTGGTTGTTTCAAAATAGGTGCTCATCGAATAGGTGCTCTATTTCTATTATTATTTGAGTTTTATTAATAAAAACGGCCTCACAGAAAGCCGGCGTGAAACAACCACAGCGTTGTGTTTCGCCGTGTGAGTGAGGTAACCGGAGGCTCAATCCTTTCCCTCCCCAATCCCACCTCAATCTCTAAATCGCCAAATCCCTAATCCCTAAAAGGTCGGCAACGCACTCGTAACTTCTCCGTTGCGGGTGTCCATGGGCGGCGCTGATTGTTTGCCATCAGGTAATCCGTCTGCTCGTTTGCCGAAATATTACATAAAAAAAAAAGATAATGTGGTAGTATGAAGAATGGTATCTCCTGAATACCATACGACCTTCAAACCTTCAAGAAACTAGCGTACTCTTTGTTAAAAAGCCGGCAACGTGTCTGTGACTCTTCTGGTCTTTATGTTCATGGGCTGCGCCAATCAATTACCATCAGGTGATCCGTCTGCTCGTTTGCCTCCCAATCAATAAAAAAGTGTTAAGTAAAAGTTGGTTAAAAAAGTGTAAAGTCAATGTAAGGTAACATAGTCCTACCACATCCCTCCGCAATCCTTAAATATCCGAAACTCTTAACCCAAAAAGGCAACGCACTCGAAATTCTTCGCTGTTGCGGATGTCCATGGGCGACACTGATTGCTTACAATCAGATAATACGTCTATTTGCCGCCCTATCTCAAGAAAGGTAAGTTTTAAAATCATTTTTTGCGGTGTTATAACACCTGGTAGGAGTAAATGGGTTAAATCTCCACTTTATTTATTTTCAGATAGAGTGTATGATTTTATTTTCATCTAAAGTATTAACAAAGCTGATGTCTGCCACTGTACCTGTCAACAAAGCCTCATACGGTCGACTGGATTTAGATATTCTATATTACGGAAAACGGATTACCACCGTACCGTCTGGTGCCTACTCTATGCCTCCACAGGTATTCAGGATTATACCTCAAACCAACAAATACATATATGTACGTTTGTATAACTCTATCGCATTGGTATTGTGCTAAAAATATCAAGACTGTGTCTCTAAAATAACTCTGTTCTAGAACAATTTTCAAAATAGAAACTCGATATGTTTGTTAAAGGTTTATAATTGTATTATGTATATGGACTAGTATTTTTTTGAGACGCGAATTTCATCTAATTATAATTTTTGCCCAGACCACAGACGGGGCCCTATAGAGCATATGCTCAGCCGGGGCTGCGGGGTAAACGCAATGAGGCACCGCGACTTCGGCCCAGAGTAGGAGAAGGAACAGGGGGTTTTTAGTCAGTAAGAGTCTGGCACTCTCTCCTACCCGGCCCTGGGCGGGAGAAGTAATTTGATGATTTTCCCCTTACAAAAAAGGTAAGGCGAGAGGGAGTGATAGACTCTTACTGACTAAAAACCCGCCGCTTCTCTTGCTCTAGGCCGAGGTCGCGGTACCTTATTGTGCATATCCAACAAAACCCGCCAGAGCCAGGATGAGAGAATTCTTTTTATGATTCTCTATATCTAGCTTCTAAAAAAACCGCTCTTAACCTGAACTGCAGTCTCCCGGGTGTCAAATAGGGAGATTACTGTTAGCCCTTATAATAGAAGAGGCTCATATTGTGTTCGTATGTGTACCAATCAGAAATGGTTCATATTCCTGTAATTATGCATATAATGTCTAATTGCCTAGCCATTGGCAATAATTGTGCCATTAACAATTACACTGTTTCATATATTTTAATTAATGTCTCAGAAGTACGACTATAATTATCCGTCGAATCGTAAACTATGGTTATTTATTAACTGTAATAGTGTAGCGTAATGTTAGTTAGTAACTGTAGTTATGGTTATGCTTGAATAGCCGAAGAGAAGCCGCTTCATTCTCCTCATTCACACGGAAGATGTATAAAAATTGTTGATAATACGGTACTAGTACTACGGTTTCCAACTTGTCAAATTCAATACTTTTGTCCAAGTATTGTGTCAAAAACGATTCTTTTCTATAAAATTTTTATCAGCTTAGTAGATTTACACCGTAGTTCTATTTCTTAAAAATTGCTATAAAATATTTAAAATTTAGTGTATCGATCAATCGATGAATAAAAGTATAGTTATTTTTCAATATTTATGTATTGTATTGAAACGTCGAATTAATTGTTTCTATCGTTTCCTCACACTAAGAATTTCTCCTGTGTTGTGGGTGCATTAAAGAACCAAACAGGTTCGACATATCATTTTACTTTAGAAAATACATGCACCGTCCTGAATTAGCTTAAAACACAAAACAACTGCCGTCTAGGGTCACATGATAAGCATACTGAAAGCTTTGTTTTTATATAAACTTAGTGTGGAAGAGCCACGCTTCGACGCGAATGGGTCGGCTCGACCGGAATGATACCACGGCCTCACAGAATACCGGCGTGAAACAATCCACAGCGTTGTGTTTCGCCGTGTTAGTGAGATTACCGGAGGCCCAATCCCTCCCCTTCCCCTATCCCTTCCCAATCCTTATATCCGCAACCCCCATCCCCAAAAGGCCGGCAACGCACTCGTGAATCCTCCGTTGCGGGTGTCAATGGACAGCGCTAATTGCTTACCATCAGGTAATCCGTCTCCTCGTTTGCCGACTTATACCATAAAAAAATAATAGACGTTGTAAGCAGAGAATCACATAATACAGCTGAAAACAAAAATATAGGCGTCTGCTGTATCAGGCTAATAGATTTGTCAATTGACAAATAATTTTAGCCATTGTTTTCTTAAATAAGCATTTAGCCTAATGGGCTATATTTTTAGGCATAATGTGTTTCATTATTTCATTATTAGCTCGTACTGTAGTTCAAAAAGACGTATCATATAATAATATGTATACCGTGCCGTAGAAATATTTTCTCACTTTTCACTACCTTAGTTCATTTAGTCGTATTTTCTCTTGTAATTCACAAGCTGGACCCTTCTCATGCACATAACATCGGTAACCGTAATAAGTTTGTTGTTCTCATAAGGAAAAAACTTAGAAGTTACATCGAACAGACCTCATCAGGCAGCTCCCAACATAACACTATTCACAATCTGCAGGTACAAAACGCACGAGTACGTAAACCTTTCACGGCTCATACATTACCAGGTAAGGGCGAATTTATATTGCAGCTCCATAGATTTTTTTTTTTGCTTCTTTTCCTTGTGAAACGTCGTTGAAGAGAACTTGTAGTCTGCCATTAAATTAAAATATGTTTAGATCGGATTTCAATATTTGGACTGCACGGTTGGTGCGGTGGCTGGGCAACTGGCTGCCGTGCAACGTGTCGCGGGTTCGATTCCCGCACGGAACAACTCTTTGTGTGATCCACACCGTCTGTGGGTCTGGGTGTGATGTATGTGGAATTGTATGTTTGTAACAGCAACCACGACACAGGAGAAAATCCTAATGTGGGGCAACATTCAAAAAAAAAGATAATAAAAACAATCACAATTTATGGTGTAGTTTAATCATTTGGCCCAATATAAGCTCAGCCTAGCCAGTTTACCGTGGCCTCAGCTCGGTGCAGGAGAAAAAAACAGGGTGGTTTTAATTCAGTAAGAGTCTGACATTCAAACCATCTCGCCTCACCCAGGGTAAGAAAAATAATTGCCTATTATTAAACTTGGCCTCTCATTAATTTTAAAGATTTTCTCTTATGTTGTTTCACCAACAGTTCATTTATATGTAGATCATATTCAGACTTGGAAGTGGATCGAAGTCGGATTACACAAACAGACGCTGCGTGAAAAATCAATACAGACTAATAATCAGAAGTTTTTCAAAATGTAAACTATTTATTCGACTGCTAAACTTATAGTTCTATTTTTGGCAATCCAGAGATCTAAATAAATATATACATCTTGATAAAGGATGCTTATCTGAACAACCCTTTATTTATGTTCGTCCCACGTGGGGCCGCGATAAACGACCTCCTTTCTTGCACTTTCCAAACATTCAGCCGTAAAACCGAAAAAAAAAACAAAATCGTTACCTTTTCAAGACGTTTCGTCCTTACTCTGTTGCGGTTAGGTTGAGTTTCGTTTGAGCAGTGGAAATCCAGTACTCATTTATACGGTGTCATGGTGGTTAGATGATTATAGGTAAAACATTATAATTGTTTTTTAGTAGAAGTTAATTGTGATGCAAGTTAAAAGTCATAAAAATAATTTAATAATATACTACTTTAGGTAAGGTGGATTTTTTCAAAACAACATTTTAAAGTCTAAAACTGAAACCTGAATTACTTAAAATGATTCAAAACCTTATGAGTAAATATACCTATCATGATGCAATTTTATGTGTAACATGATTAAATGAAACGTTTCAATAATAATAATTGATGTTGTTAGTTATAGAAAATTTCTATTCACAGTTTAATAGAAAATCTATATTCACTTTACGATCAACATTAATCTCTATTACAACGAACGTTCTACTAAACCTAGCTATCCATTATTTTAATATAAATTGATTTAAAATTAAGTACATAATATTGAAATAGCGTATAAGCGTTCTTGGTACATAATTGTCAATAGACTGTTACAGAAGTTCATAAATACATCGACCTTTTCGTCAACGTCAGAACATTTACGAAAAATAAGCACATAATATTGAAATAGCTTAGCGTACTTGATTATCAACCTCAACGCCATCTGACCGTCCATTGCTAGCTAGGTTCACCTCTATATGCACACTATAGCGGAACCGCGAAATATTTAAGTGTATCGAAAACGGCCATGTGGTGTCAAAACATCTGGGTGTTCTGTTTACATGTATCTGTAGTATGACTAATTTTTGTGGGGGGAAAATCATTGAAACGATGAATTTATTTTTGCAAATAGGCCATAAAACGGCACTTTTCACGTCAAATTATATAAAAAAACTAGATGATTGTATTTGATTATTCTGAGAAGAAATGCCGAAACAAACTCAGAGGTCAGTCTCTTTTCAAGTCCAGACAATGTAAAAATAACATAATGTGAGAGAACCGTACAAGTTCATTCTGAAGTGGTCTTTTGAGGAAAGAACCACACCAGTTTAAGTGGACCCGTTCTGAAGACAGGCACGCAAGTGTCAGTTTGCAACCAGTATAGCTAGTGCTGCTGAGTTGTGTGACGAATAATACCGATCAAAAGAACATTTACGTGGGTCGCGCAAGTACTCAAACTGTCAGAACGCAGATAACTGATAGTCAAAAAGCGAGGCAAAGTCTCACAAGGTCCTTACACTAACAATAGTAGAAAATATCATTAAGTAAAAAAAAATATATTAAATGACTTCTCCCGCCCAGAGTGGGGTGAGAGGGTGAGAGGGACAGGTAGACCCCGGCTGAACATCCACCCTATAGGGTCCCGTGTGTGGTGGTCTATTGGCTCGTTGAGGCAGCGCCATGCTCGGCTCTTAAATAAAGTTTCCTGAACAATTTTTATTTGATATTTTAACTAAGTACATAGAAAATAATAAATAAAAAATTACATTTTAATTTAAATATATTTTTCAACTCGTAAATCTAGAATCTATTCTGTTGTTTCATTAGTACCTACTTACTTTGAACGTTGAATTAACAAAGGATCAAGTTGCAAAGATGAAAAAGAAAGGTGCAATGGCGTGTAAATAACATCAAAAGATATTTTCAAGATTCAAAAACATTATACCAAACTGCTTTTTAGATTTTCTTTTTATGACTGATAGCTAAGAACACCTACAGGTATCGTCTTCATTTTTTTTACTGGTACAGAGTTTAAAAAGTTATGAATGAAAGCACAAAAGATATTTTCTTTTGTTAAACTGAAAATTATAGTTATTATTAAATATTTACAACAGTTTTTTCGAGAGAAAGAGAATCTTCATATGATTTTATTTTATAGCAGCGATAAGCAGTGTGACTCTTATTGAGTGAAAACCATCCCGTTCCTTCTTCTATTTTCTGCTTTATACTGAGGCCATTGGGTTCAAAAGTTATTTGAGGCGTGCGCAACGCTACGCGCCGTAGGTCGGTTCTGGTACAGCTCGAGCGGTGAGCTGCCATTGCTCGCCATCCGCAGACCCCCACTGAGAGGGGCCAGATCTCAGCATGAAATTCTCAACGCTTGGCTTGTCTTCTACTGCAGAAACAGGAGTGTAAGGAAGATAGTTCCCTGGCGAGTTTCGCGTCCTTCATTATGAGTACAACTGCTTCGTAAAAAGAGTAGACGACTTCCCAGTTCTTCTTGCAACAGTAAGCAACCATTGAGGTCATTGTTAATTTAAGAATTCTTAGTAATATATGAAAGCCAGTTTAAAATTAATTCACAATTAATAAACCTTTATGAACTTCCAAAATTGTAACAACACTGAAATATGCTTTAGAATAATATTATTTCAATCATAATTACACGAGTTTTCATTAAAGCAATTTATTTATATTATGCTATTAATAAATTTTCTATAATAATAAACGGCGAATTTCTGGGCAAACTGTCAGCTTAAGCGACATGTTTGCGCGGATAAGGATGAATTTGGTTAATAAAAAGTAAACAAAACAGTGGCAGTGTTTAGTATCTGTTTACTGATGCCCTCCTCGTGGCTAACAATTAGCTCTTTTGTGTACTTGCTCACACTTGCCACTCTTGCCCGGCAACAAGGGTGTTACATTGATATCTCCACACTAGATGCGGTAATGGCGTATGTATATTTTTTAGCAAATATTTAATTTTTTTGATAACGTAAATTAACTGTAATATCTTAAACATTGGATGAAGTTTACGTGTTGGCTTTTTATGTTTGTACTTTAGTTTAGTCCATTTGTAAGTCAGCACACTATATTTGATGTGTCTTGAATAAAACCCTGGATTATTTTGGTTCGGTACCAATACCGTGGCCACACAGAATACAACGTAAAACAAGCGTTGCATGCCAGTGTTTAGACATTTCACTGAGGTTACTGTAAGTCAAAACCTTCCCCTTCGTCTAATATCTCCAATCCTGTACACCCTAATAACCCAAGCAAAAACGAAAACGCCATTTGGTGTCACAGGTGTCCTTGGGCGGAACCATTTACCGGTTACCATCAAAAGATCCCTAGAAAATAAATTCCAATAAAGTCACAACAAATCCTATTGTCAGTTCACAAAAACGAAAGGTTATACGCCTTCATTATTGACAACAGTTACAAGTCTTTATCAGTTTATCTGTCTGCATCAATTCGAATTGTCCCGTAACCTGGTGACACAGTGACAGTAACAGTTTATATCAATAGTTGTCGTTGTGAACGGAGATAGGTGTGTATCTATATGTCAATCTTGACGATCACTTAACACTCAATGGAGGCACATTACGTGTGTAATGAACGGACAATGGAATAGGCAGTATCTGGCTTCAGGCAGAACAATATATGCGTACTGTTAATTAGATATGGTTTATTTGTGTGTGTGTGTGTGTGTGTGTGTTGGATTTTGACTGGCATTTGTTTTTTGGCTGGCTAATAATAAAAAATGACTTCTTCGCTTTGGTTGGGGCGAGAAGGAGTGTAAGAGTTTTACTGACTAAAAACCAAACCGCTTTCTATTGCTCCAGACCATTGATAATTAGTAGTAGGACCCATCTGTGTTAATCTATTTGTATCTTTATATCGTACTTTTAATTAATTTAAGTATATATTAGAAGACATGGAATCGATTAAACCAGTGATGCGTAAATGTTTATTCTGTGCTGTTGGAATTTTTTTTATCTCTTCATAGTTGTGTTTTACTACTGACTAAAAAAATCCAAAAAAAAATTTGATATACATTGAAATTAAGCATGATATTAATATTTATATTGAAACAATCTACAAAAACAAGTCAATAAACATTAGGTACATCATATCAGCCACAGGACGTCCACTGCTGAACATAGGCCTCCCCCATTGACTTCCAGATAGGCCGGTTGGAAGCGACCTGCATCCAGCGGCTTCCTGCGACCTTAATCAGGTCGTCTGTCCACCTTGCGGGTGGACGTCCCACGCTGCGCTTGCCGGTACGTGGCCTCCACTCGAGAACCTTTCTGCCCCAGCGGCCGTCGGTTCTACGCGCTATGTGCCCTGCCCATTGCCACTTCAACTTACTAATCCACTGGGCTATGTCGGAAACCTTTGTTCGTTTGCGGACATCCTCGTTTTTTATACGGTCTCGCAAAGAAACTCCGAGCATAGCCCTCTCCATAGCGCGCTGAGCGACCTTGAGCTTCTTTATAAGGCCCACAGTAAGAGACCACGTTTCAGTTCCATAGGTCATCGCTGGTAACACACATTGATTATAGACTTTCGTCTTAAGGCACTGAGGTAAGTTGGACGAGAAGATGTTGCGTAGTTTCCCGAACGCTGCCCATCCAAGTTGGATTCGACGATTGACCTCCTTCTCGAAATTGGACCTACCTAGCTGGATCACTTGTCCCAGGTATACATATTCGTCAACAATTTCGAGGTTAGAACTCCCAACTGATATCGGATAGGGCGTGACATGGGCGTTTGCCATGACTTTCGTCTTGTCCATGTTCATTCGGAGCCCTACCTGTTGAGAAACTCTACAGAGGTCATCGAGCATTGTGCTCAGATCCTCCAGCGATTCTGCCATGACTACAATGTCGTCGGCAAACCGGAGGTGAGTGATGTACTCGCCGTTGATGTTGATGCCAGATCCATTCCATTCCAAGAGCTTGAAAGCGTCTTCCAATGCAGCGGTAAACAGTTTCGGAGATATGACGTCTCCTTGCCTTACACCTCGCTGCAGAGGAATATTCTTAGTGCTCTGGTTTTGTACTTGGACCGACATAGTGGCGTTTGTGTATAAGCACTTCAAAACCTCGATGTACCGAAAGTCAATATGGCACCGCTGGAGAGATCTTAACACAGCCCAAGTCTCGATCGAATCAAAAGCCTTCTCATAGTCCACAAACGCCAAGCATAGTGGCAAGTTATACTCCTCGGTCTTCTGTATAACTTGCCGCAGCGTATGGATGTGGTCTATGGTACTATAGCCTTTCCGGAAACCGGCTTGTTCGGGAGGCTGGAAGTCATCGAACCTACGTGTGAGACGATTTGTGATGACCCTCGAGAATAACTTGTAGACATGGCTCAGAAGTGAGATGGGTCTATAATTTTTCAGTAGAGTGTTATCTCCCTTCTTGAAGAATAGTACCACCACACTTCTGCTCCATGCCGCCGGCGTTCCTCCTTCGAATATGACGGAGTTGAAGAGCTTCTGAAGGACTCTCAGTACCGGCGTTCCGCCCGCTTTCAGAAGCTCTGATGTGATTCCGTCCTCGCCCGGCGCCTTGTTGTTCTTGAGCTGCTTGAGGGCCATCCTAATCTCATCAATCTACATTAGGTACGCTTAATATTATATAACACAACAAATAAAAATATTATACCTACCGTGGGATGGCCTTGCTTCGGCACGAATGGCTCGACCGGAGTGATACCACAAGTTTCGCCGTGTGAGTGAAGTTACCGGAGACGCAATCCGTCCCCTATCCCTAAATCTCCCTATAGGCAATCCCTAAATCTCCAAATCCCTAACCCCTTAATGGTGAGCTACTCACTCGTAACCCCTCCGTGGTGGGTGGTACTGATTGCTTGCCAACAGATAAACCGTCTGGTCGTTACTCGTTTGCCGAACTATTACATAAAAAAAAACTACACTTTTTTAATCATCAACATTTCTCACCATATTTTAACAAGAACAAAGTAATGAAAACGCACATTTTATTCATGTGCTTTATACGCGTATTCAAGTTTGTTCAGATATACAACCTTTGAGGCTGAAGTAATCTCGACTTTAATAAACCCAATAAACAAAGGTTTACGATTAAAGTTGAAAGAAGTCTAATATCAGAGCGAAGTTCGCGGATTTACGGGCCACTTCCAGTTTTGATGTAAATCTTTGATACAAGATAACACATTGTATAATTCGTAATTAATATTTTTGTTTATTTAGGTCACCATAATTTAAGCTACACAACTCTGGAAGGACGAGGTTTGTAATTGGTAGTTTAAATTGCAATTATGTTAATTATGAAACTAACGTGACGCTGTCTGGTGTTTTGACTCTTAATGAGGATACATTAGAGTATTTAATAATTGCTTTGCTATACATTTTTTTTAATGTAATTGGTCGGCAAACGAGCAGACGGATTACCTGATGGTAAGCAATCAGCGCCGCCCATGGACACCCGCAACGGAGGAGTTACGAGTGCGTTGCCGACCTTTTAGGGATTAGTGATTTGGAGATTTAGGGATTGAGGAGGGATTGGTGGCGGGAAAGGATTGGGCCTCCGGTAACCTCAGTCACACGGCGAAACACAACGCTGTGGTTGTTTCACGCCGGTCTTCTGTGAGGCCGTGGTATCACTCCGGTCGAGCCGACTCATTCGTGCCGAAGCATGGCTCTCCCACACTTAACTTTCTCCTATATCTGTTTTGTGGCTGTTTAGCAAATGGTTTCCGCGATTCCTGGGTTGGGAAATATGCTTTTTTATTTCGTAGCAGTAAGGCCTCTTTTACGCAAACTTGATGCGTCGCAGTTTCGTGCGGTCCATTCTACATTGCTCAATATGGCCATATTTAATGTATTTGAATTTTCACGGGCAGTGATGGGGCCCGCTGCTGCAATGAACGGCAAACGCAAAACTCCGCGCGACTTGCGCGTCGTGCGTAAAGGAGTCTTAACACTGAATCTGGATTTCGTATATTTTGTTTACACAGTGGGTGCATAGCTGTAAGATCCTCATACCCTCATACCCTTATTATAACTGTTGAATACTGGATGTAACATTTTACATCGTAGATGGAGTACTATGAGTGTTTGGTCAAATTTTGCAAACAAAATGCATAAGCAAGTTTACATAAGTATTATTAGATTACTATGATTGTTTCACCTACGCCTATCCGCATTGTGTCCTCAATTTTGTATATAGAATAAAATTCTTGTAGAAGATTTCAGTGCGATTTTTTTTCTCCTTTCCTCTCTATGACTGAATGTACAACAGAGTAATGAAACAATAACTCTATGGATAGGCTCTTAGCGATCAGAATGTGTCACAAATTGGGTTACATGTAAATTCAGTAAAACTTAATCACAACTGATCGTCACAAATAGCTGACAGTTAATTAAAAATATGGAGACCTGAAGCTTAAGATTCCTGCTTCTTATGCACGGGATGCTGGGTCAAAACCTGGCAAGTACCAACGTGATTTTCCGAGTTATATTGTATGTACTTTCTATGATTATTTAGACACCACTGGCATACGGTGAAGGATAACATCGTCAGGAAATCTGAACTTATAATTCCTAATTATTACTTTGAAGTCGCCAATCCACATTGAGCAAGCGTGGTGATTAATGCTCAAACCTTCTCCGTGTGAGAAAAGGCCTTTGTTCAGCAGTGGGCACTTTTAGGATGATGATGATGCTGAATTAAAAATAAAAATCTTTAATTATTGCCAAAACCATTATTCAAAGGGTAAGAAAATTAATTCTATTTACCATTTTCTTTGTCTGGCTTCTGACATTCTACAGAATAAAGATGAGCCGTGATTTTATTTTTTAAATAATTCGAGATAGAAATTAAAATTAATTAAATGTAATTGAGTCTTTAAATTAATATTAATTTAGTTTTAAAGTGGCTTTTTAGTGCAAAGGCTTGTTCGTCGGACGTTAAACGAGCGGGCCTTATTAAACAATTGTTTTAATTACTTCGTTAAATTAAATTATTTACATATTTTTTTAATTTTCTCAATAATTATAAAAGTATTTCAGTAAAGAGTCAATATGTAGACCGTTTACCGACTAATTATTTAAAAAAAAAATTTGTCAGTCAAACTGATAAAAAAAATTTTTTTCTGAAATAACTCTCAGAATAGCTCATCTACTTTCAAACCAGAACCGGACTCCATAGATGGGTGCGTAGCACCACCTGAGTTAATAGGGTAGTTTCCAACTCGTCCCATTCAATATTTTTACCGAATAGTCAAAATATTTTTTTTCATTACTAGTACGGAATGGCTGTCATTGCTAAGAGTTCCGACAAATGTCTACCCAAGCCCAAGGCGAGGGTTGACAGTCGGAACGAGCAGAACCCGAACGCTACAAGTCCCTGCATTATGCCTCTTTTTAAGCAACTGTATTAAAAACAATAAGTATTTATGATTTATGTGAAATGCGCGACTCACAGAAAACCGGCTTGAAACAACCACAACGTTGTGTTTCGCCGTGTGAGTGAGGTTGCCGGAGGTCCAATCCTTCCCCTACCCCAATCCCTTCCCAGTCCCAAAATCCCCAAAATCCCAATCCTTAAAAGGTCGGCAACGCACTCGTAACTCCTTCTTTGTTGCGGGTGTCCATGGGCGACGCTGATTGCTTACCATCAGGTAATCCGCCCGATCGTTTGCCGTCCTATCACATAAAAAAATGCCTCATTGTGTATACATTCTTTTTAAGTTAAGTAACATACATATTTACAGTTTAATAAGTATATTGAATAAATTATAAATAGACTCAGGTAACTACACAATTTACGTGGGATACTCGTAATTTTTGATTAATTATTATTTTACTGTAATTTTCTGTCTGTGGCATTGAAAAGTGCCATATTTTATGCCGAACTCAACTCCATTTTTTTTTACATAGGAGGTAAAAAGATTAAGATTTGAATTAAGAATTGCAAAATAAATGTCTTAGTTTAAATAAAGAACAAAATGTGCAAACTACATAATCCCATAAGCTAGAAACAAGCTGACGTTTCAACTTCAGCGGCATGTGGATCTGCTCGACAAAGTAGTTCGCAACTGTAATTATACTCATTATTTCTTTAACTCTGTATCTTAACATTAAATTATAACTAGTTATTCTTATACTATTCAGTAACTATCGTGAGACATACTTAATTTATTGAATGAATTCAAGTGTGGTCAAGCCAAGCTTCGGCACGAATGGGTCGGCTCGGTAGGGGTCGCCTCACAGAAGAGTGACGTGAAACAACTAAAGCGCTATGTTTAAATGAGGTAGCATGATCCCTCCCCAGTCCTTAAATATCTTAAACCTTAATCCTTAAAAGGCAGGCAACGCACTGGTAATAGCTTTGGTAGCGAAGTGTGACTCCCCCACATATTGCTTGTCATTTTGAGCGTGACGTCAATCATGCGTCATTTGTTTTAAATAACGTTATGTAAGTGCAACTCCAATGTAGAATTCAAAAATGTTTATTTATTATTGTTTACGTATGATTCTTATGTTAAATTATTAAGAGTTGACTCTCTTACGAACACCCACAAAAAGAATCAACACAAATCTCTAATATTTTATAGATTGAGTGCATAGTCGACGCGATAGATGGGCAATAGTCAGCCACGTCCATAGTACGATTAGCGTCCGGGACAACTCTTTATATGATCCACAAATTGTTGTTCCAAATCTGAGCGGGATGTCAGTATTAAATTGTATCATTCCAAACGCACTCACGACAGAGGAGAAAATCCTAGAACGGAGTAACGTTTTATCCAAACTAATATTATAAATGCGAAAGTAACTCTGTCTGTCTTTTCTTCACACCTAGACTACTGAACCAGTTTCTGTGATATTTGGTACGGACATAGTTTGGAAATCCAGAAAGGACATGGAATAGTTTTTATACCAAAAATCTGCAGGCAATCACTATTCAACGCAAATGGAGTCGTGGAAAAAATCTAGTAATATTATATAATATTATATAGTATTAATAGTAGTAGTAATATATAAAAAATATACCCCATAAAAATACATTACACATTTATTTCAAATTAGACTTCTAAGTGGCCTAATATTCTAAGCTGTGAAATGCAAATTTAATAACAAGGAGCAAGTGAAACAAAGTGACTGCAAACTACACGATGAATTTCATCAGTCAAACGCTAGTTTATGTACTCACGGTATAGCAGAATTAATTAAATTTATGTGTACACTAAAGATTACATGGCCAGGCCGTGTTTGCGTTGAGGTTAATCTATTATTAAAATGCAGCTGCATCCGCGATCGTTTTACCCCTCCATTGTTAAGTTAAAATGCTTCGATATTTATTTATTTGGCAGCCATTTTTATTTGCTATTATTTTGTATACGTTATATTATTATAGCGGATGTTTTTTTTTTGGTAAATATTTTTGCTTGTCTTTTGTTTTGTAGGTTTTTCAATGTTTTAAAGTCTTATTGGAAATTTCGGGCAGAGTTGTACCCTTTTAACATTAAAAAAATAACTCATTTACAAAAAAAAGATTCAATCAAGGATACAAACAAGATCGTGCTTGAACAGAATCAACCGACTCCAATAAAGAAATAGCATTATTGAATCAATCTATTTAGTTATTCGGGAACTGGGAGAGAAGAGTGGGAGATTATAACACTCGAGATCGCTAACGAAATAAAATACAAAGGAGTTTTACATATACTTACTATATTTTTGAGTACTGGAATACTTGGATTTCTTTGATAAAGGCTCGAGAGCTCTACAAATCCACTAGGCAGGTATCGAATACCACTCGACGATATAGCTTCAAAAAAGTTAAAATGCCTATATTGCGCGAATGTTCCCTTTTGTTCTTCGATTAGGTCCACTGGTATTATCTAAATAGGCCCAAGCTTGTCATATGATAATAAGCAACATTTTTGTATTTTAATTCTGCTTTTCACGTGTTTTTTTTTATGTAATGGATCGGCAAACGAGCAGACGGATTACCTGATAGTAAGCAATCAGCGCCGCCCATGGACACCCGCAACGGAGGAGTTACGAGTGCGTTGCCGACCTTTTAGGGATTAGGGATTGAGGAGGGATTGGGGGCGGGGAAGGATTGGGCCTCCGGTAACCTCACTCACACGGCGAAACACAACGCTGTGGTTGTTTCACGTCGGTCTTCTGTGAGGCCGTGGTATCACTGCGGTTGAGCCGATACAATCGTGCCGAAGCATCGCTCTCCCACACTATAATTGTTGTGTTTCTCATAATTGGCGTAATGAATCAAATATCTGTTTTAGTTGTAATAATTTAATTTTGTAAGCTGTGAAGAACCGATCAATAATTGAATAAATAAATAAAAAATAAGATTGAACTACAATTAATCGATTTTATGTGTGATCATATGAATATTATAAAGAGCTAAAATTTGCAATTTTGTATGTAGGGAGTATAGAATCCATATCATACAGAAAAATATATATCTTTAGAACCGCTGGTCGGATTTTCAACATTCTTTCACTCATAGATATCAACAATGATCTCGATGACTATAATTTATATCGCAAAACAACGTATCCCAAGTCATAAACAACGAATCGGTCAGCTAGTATCTCTATATAATATTGAGGATAAGTTATTAAGAAAAGTGTGTGTGTTATGTTGGTAGGTTCATTTGAAGTTTTGCAGCGAATGGTGTAATTTTTGTAATGTGCGATATATTCATCATCATCATATCAGCCATAGGACGTCCACTGCTGAATATAGGCCTCCCCCATTGACTTTCAGATAGGCCGGCTGGAAGCGACCTGCATCCAGCGGCATCCTGCGACCTTAGTCAGATATATTGCTTTAGAAAATGTCTAACATAGCATACAATTCAAATTCCAATAACAAATAACTATGATAATATGCATAGATAATCACAATATGAATCTAGAAGCGAAACGTGAAAGCATAAGTCAAGACCAGGTTTTTAATATAAAATTCATAAACATGAACTAACTTCGATAGTAAAACAGTATTTTAGAAGGCAGACTGCATTGCGAATGTGATGCTGCACAAATTCGTGAGTTGCTAAGCTCATAAAACTGGAAATCCATAATGCAGTTACGAGTTATTTGTGTACAATATTGCTCCCATCAGAGCTGTACTGGAACTAACCGATTGAGTGTCGTGTGCTATGCATCGTTGAGAGTGCTAACGACTGCTTCGAACTTGTAAATTTTAATGGTATTCCTATTTATAAGTTTTGGCTAAATAACGAGTGCAAAACGGTAATCGGTATAAAGTTGTAATTGAATGTATGTCGTAGTGACCCGGAGGTTGGTGGAGGAGGCTTGGTTGGTAGTAAAGATCATATTATGTATATAAAGCCCTTAAAACTGAGATTAAAAAAAAACATATTATGTTACCGAGTATAAATTACCGAGAAGACCATTAGGTGTATAAAATGATTTAAACATAATTTTGGGAATTGGGAAAAAGTACCTACTCGAAAAAATAATAAGGACGAGAAAACCTAGCTATATATCAAAAATAGAGGCACTAAATATTAGAAAAAACAAATACACATATACTATACCTATCCAGACTTAACTTCAAAATATTTGTTTTATGAAATAGTTCAAATACAAATATTTTGTACCTACATACATACATATATTGGATTCTGTGACTACCAATGTTATTCGAAAAACATCTGCAATTTTATTGTAAAATATTGACCTGTGTTACGAAAAATGTTTAATGTATTTGTTCTGTGTACTTTATGTTAACATTCTTTTAAACCGAAACACAATTTGTAATGCAAATGTCGACCGACTTGAATTCAAAAACAACGCAACGTTCGAGCTTGACGTATCAATTAAAAATGAAATCCGTTCGCAGATTCAGAAGTGGCCAAGAAAAAAAAACGATACAAAAGTTGAAAGAGTTAAACTCCTTAATTAGCAGTGGGAGCCGAATAAAAGCATAAAACTTAACAAGCGAATCATTTAAACAAGAAGATTGTTGGCTTGAAACCAAATACGTGGCGGCATCTAGCGGGCCCATGAAACCGCTACATCTGATCCTAGTTTAATTAGAGACATCGCCTCGTGACTTGTGCCAAATTCACGAAACACGTTGTGTTTGTAAGTGGCGTGCGAGTACGCTATCTGCTACTGGTGGCCGATTGTCGAGCCCACGGTAATGTGAGGCTAGAACATTAAACATTCCTTTATTTTACGACATGCGGTTACCGATACTAGTGAGTTTCTCATGTTTTGACGCCGCTTGGTGATACAGTTCGCTGTCGAGCTTTACTGCTATTCTTATAAACAGCTACTGCAAGATTTGTTCCATAGTATTATAAAAATACTCATCAGCCTCGAAGCAGCATGTTTTGATTCACTAATGTAGTATAAAATTACAAAAACGTAAACATCGCAAGTTGCAGGTGCAAGAGTATTAACGTATCGTAACGTAAGCAAGAGTAGCAACAGGGTTATTTTTGGTCAGAGCCTGACACTTCCTCTCACCCAACCCAGTGTGGGAGAAGACATGAATTCCCCAGTCAAACAACCATAAATCATAAGCTAAACATGAATTATCATATCATAATAAATATTTACTTAGAAAGCTACATCTTGTTAATATCAATTGCGTGAAAAAACAGCCATTACAGAAAATTATAAAAGAAAACGCGGCATTAATAATCGTCGTATCAAAAAATATTTTCCAGTAGAAAAAACAAGTAAAATAAAACAACAAAATATGCAGTTCATTCACTACCTTATAAACAGAAAGACTAGATAGAAGCTCTGTTATTTTCTTTAAAATTAAATGAAATTGTCATTGCTGCAGACTTAGACCGCATAATTGAAGGCTTATAAAAGAGAACGCGATACTTTTGTGCTCCAACATTACTCTCTCGCCCTCAAGTAATGGCACGAGTTTGTAAACAAATCTATCTGTCAACTTGTTTACACTCCTCCCAAGCTAGTTCTACATAAATTCTTCTCGATCTATATGCTGTTGTTTACAATACGAAAACTTTAATGCAAGTCGTTCATACGTGTAGTCGCATTGAGATTGCATTCTGTATGTTTATGCCAAGTTCTTTGCTAGTAAATATAAGGAATGTCTGTGGAATACTTGCTTTTCTTTGCAAATAAGTTCGTCGATCATTTTCGAGTAAGCTTTTGATAATCCTTGCAGAATTCAGATCTTGTATTATAATTATGTTTCTTTTACAGGAGAGGCGTTGACCGTAATCTTTACGATTACCAAGCAGGTTGGAGATGGTAGTCTAAAAGGTTTAAGGTTATCAGAGAGCGCTGTTGCCCAGTTTCTATCAAATGTGTAGCCAATTTATGTTGAGGCGAGAAAATCATCAAATGACTTCTATCTCTCAGGGTAGGCGAGAGTGAGTGCCAAACTCTTAGGTTTTGACTAAGACCCACCACCATTCTTTTTTCATTTGCAGAACTGGCCGGCGGTACATAATTGCGCTTGAGCCGGAGCTCCAGCTGAATTTAAGCCCTATTGAGCCTCATTTTCAGTGATCTGTTGACTTTTTGAGATGTGTATCGGTTCTAATACTGTTCGAGAGGCGAGCTACCCTCTCAGCTCGCTCTCAGCTGACCTAAGCATACAGCTAGCCTCCCAGATGCGCATTCAGGTCTACTGTCACCATACGGTAAACTTTTTAATCCAATGTTAATGGCGAATAAGTTGTTAAACATTACAGGAGCAAAGCACCCTTGATTAATCCTCAACTTAAACACAAGAGTCAACCTCTCACTCCAGTCGGTCAAACTTACTTGTAACTTAAAGTTAATGGCTTAATATTGATGTGTGCTACTGACATATCCTTACCAAGTGACCCCTTTGAACTGTTCGAGGGTCTGACTTCTGCAGTTGCCTTTTACTTCCCAACTTAGCAACAAAGCCACGTAGATACGGTCGACTGGATGGTACAAGACAAGAGGTACCTTAAGATTATTTGCGAAACTTGGCTTGAGCTTTGACGTAGTAAAATCTTACTTATTTTACAAATGAAAATGAAATGATGTATGTTTGTCTTTCACGCAAAAAAGGGCTGAACCGATTTAGTTAAAAGTTACTCAGTAACACCAAAACTACGAAATTGTTTTTTTTTAATCTTTTTAATAAAAAGGTCTCTTTTCCAAACAGAAGATTTCAGCCCTATTATTACGAAATAAATAAAACATTTTTGACGCCTAAGAAGGTTCGTTTATTAGGTTAAATATTTAAAACAAATGTTTTTTTTTTAATCTAGAAAATGTGTCATTTTACAAATCCTGTAACCGTTTATGACAATATTCTCAACTGGTCAATCACCTAAATTAAGCCTCTAAATCTTAAAATAGCGACCCAATAACAAGTTAATGCTGTATCTAGACAATGTATGTCCATGTTCAGTGAACTCCCATTGCCTACCTCCATGTGCGACTTGACACGTGTCATTAATTATTACATTAATTCCTTGCGCTGATATTGATAAGTTTTTGCCAGTCACGAAACTGAACTGGACCCAAGGGTTTTGTTCCTCCGATTTCTCTTCTGTTTGGGTACGTGTCTTTTTGACCGTGTATAGATAATGATAGATGTTGTATCGTTTCTGTGGAAACTTTTCTTACGTAACGGAATAATATTTTCCTTTACATACCGATAAAGATTTTGTTGTTTGTGATTTCAAGATTATGTTTTTTATAATAAGACAAATAACAAGAGAATTAAAAAAAATGCAATACATTCTATTTTTAAAAGTCTTAGTTGGAAATATTGTGCTCAATATTATTTTTCCGAGAATCATCGAATTATTATTATAAAACCGTCAAATATTGGTTCCTTTAGATTGATTATTTAAAAAGCTGACTGATAGAGTGCATTTTATGGCGATGATCAATAAAATATTTTCAAACATCGAGCAGAGCTGTCAAATGTTATGATATTTTTATTGCCAGCCTATAAAACTGGCTTAAAATAACTTGGCGCCCAGTTTATTGAGCTGTCAACGTGGACTCAACAAAACTATTTATAGGCATCATAGACTTTTATTTGGGAAATTTTATATTTAAAAGTTTTAATGTAAAGTAATTAAATATAATTATTTCCTTAAAATAAAGTCCCCTCCTACAAATTGCAATAGAAAATAAAAAAGTCCAAGTTAATATCAGAAAGCGTTTTTGTCCTGTCTTTGTGAAATGCTTAATTAACCCTTTAATCAGCTCTTACAACACTGAGAAGAGTGGGAATTGTGACAAATGTACTATATGTATATCCCGAAGGCACATCACGTTTTATCTAAGGCACGATATCATGCTATTCTTTTCTTTAAAAGTTTTAAAAATACTTCGTTCCTTCTTCTTCTTATTCTATACTTATACGTCATCATTATTATCAGCCCGATTCCATCCACTGCTAGACATAGGCGTCCTCAATTGCATGCCACTGAGATTCATGTTTTTAACGGCACGGTTGTTGCGGTGCCTTGGCAAGTGGCTCCCGTGCGTGTCGCGGGCTCGATTCATGCAAGGACCAATTCTTTGCATTATCCACAAATTGTTGTTCCGGGACTGGGTGTCACGACACAGGAGAAAATTCTAATGTGGGACAACGTTTTTTTAAACAATATAAAAATATGTTCAGCTCTTCTCATCCAACCACTGCCAGCCATCTTGCGGATCCCATGCCTATATGTGTGTATATCAAATTAATTTGCACACAGAGAATGCAATACAACAAATAAAACGAGTTATATCGCAACACGTAGCACACCGACATCTAAAGTTACACCTATATGGATTTAAATTTATGTCTCCGGAAACTCGATATTCCCGATTGAGGTAATTGAAAGCTTAAAGGAATTTATTTCCAATTTCCCATAGTATGAGGTTTTTCCGTCTATGTAATACAACGCTGATTCATTTTAAAATTTATGACGCGTCTGGTTTTAAACATAATTGGTGTATTGTTAAGCTGATTGTGGAGAATGTGAGTATTCTTTTTCGTTGTTCGTTTTTTGGTCATTTGATGTTTAGAGAATATTTATTTGATAGAAGTTAGTTACAAGATGGAATTGTCTTTGTAATAGTCGTAAGGGTGAAGTTACAAGGCACAATATTTTGGGGCCGCACGTGCAAGCACTAGCAGGAGAAGGCATAGGGTGGTTTTTTGTCAGTAACAGTCTTACACACTCTCTCACCCATTTAGGGTGGATTAGAGAAGTCATTGGATAATGTTCCCTTTTCAAAAATGATACACTTTTTTGTTAATGACACATGTTTTTGATAATTTGGCATTACCAGTGACGCTTTTTTAAAACAAGTGAGTAAATAGTAACGAGTATTTTTTATAAAAGAAACACCGGACTAAATATAGACCAAAACTGGTCGCAAAAACAAATATCACCATTCACATATACTGAACATTTTTCAAACAGAAAAAAATTGTACTATTTTCATTATTAATATTTAAGATCAAATTTTAATTAAGCCTCCTAACGTTAAGGCCTAAGTTGGCACAAAACGAAAATTAGGTGTGAAGTAATAATATGATTCGGTTCAAAATGTACACTGAACCAAATGGCTTTTATTACGTCTAGACTTTGGTCTATTTAATTAAGCAGAGACCTCGGAATTTAATAAGCAGAATGCAGGATCCAAGCAACACTCATTATTAAGAAAAGACCTTTTTCTTTGCTTTTTTGGGTAAGAAAATTGCATCTTCTTGAGGCATTCAGACTCTTTAGTAACAATAGTTTTCTTGACAAAATTTTAAAATTAAACAAATAAATTTACTTTTCTGCTCCAATGCTAGTAATTAAGTTTTATATCGAATGAAACAGCATGGAGACGCAAGCAGACAGATTACCTTATGATAAGCAACCAGCGGGACCGCCCATAGACACTATTGGGTGATTAGAGATTGGGGGAGGGGAAGGATTGGACCTCCGATGACCTCACTCACACAGCGAAACAACGCTGTGGTTATTTCACGCCGATTTTCTGTGAGGCCGTGGTATCACTCCGATCGAGCCGACCCATTCGTGCCGAAGCACATAGCTCTTGCACACTTAGGTAAGTACATATTATAATAGATATATATAAAGAGAGGTCAAGTAAATCGAATAAACGAGTAATTTGTTAAATAATGTAAACCTCAAATACGAAGTATTTTCTTTCTTTTATCCCTTCTCGAAGGTACTTCAGACAGCTATAGACGCTGACTCATGACAAAATCGCTTATATGCTGAGAGAGAAACTGGCTTCACTTAGATCACCGTGACTTGCCCTAATGAGTTCGCTCATCTTTCGAAGACAATAGACTTGGATCCATCTTTGGTTTTAGATTAGACCTTATCATTTGTAAATTGCGTATACATTTAGATAGCTAATTTATCGTATCATACTATTATCAGCCACTGTTTTTGCCCGTATATTTGGTGATTCAAATTTATATAATGATAAGAAATATGTGTAGGTTCACTAGCTTTTGCAAGTGACTTCGTTCGCGTGAAATAGTAACTTCCTGCAGATTTTTGGTATTAAAACTATCATATGTCCCTTCTGAAGTTCCAAACTATGTCTAAACCAAATATCCCAGAAATCGGTTCAGTAGTTTAGGCGTGAAAAAAAAGACAGACAGACCGACAGAGTTACTTTCACACTTACAACATGAAAGTTTAGATTATTTAAAAGCGTAACATTGATCCGCACTTCATTGGTGACTTTGGAACACGCAAGGCGTATCGACGTTACTGGCTATGATCAATCTCAAAAAAAGAAACTAATAGAAACAATACAGTATCAGATACCATTCTCTCATGAATATAAGACGTACCAATTAATCTCTGAAAGGAAAAGATAGCTAGAAATATCACTAACATGTTCATGTAATATATATTTCCGACTAGGTATCGTTGGCTAGCTGTCAAATTATATCATTGTTTAGCCAGATAGCTATAACGTCTGTTAATTGTTTCTGATGCTGCCCACTTATTTGAAACTACTTCTGGCCAGCAATTGTAAGTGATTATTTTTGTTTAAATTTTCCGACTAATTGTGGCCCCTAAATGGCTCAGGCTTATTGGGTAGGCGACGAAAAAAACGATTAAAGTCCATTCATTAGTTCCGTGAACAAATTTATTTTATTTCAAAATGTTTCTTTATTTGTATATTTAACAAAGTATTGTTAAATGTTATTTTTTTAATGAAAAGTTTTGCTGTGTAGATGGTAAAAGATCGTAAAGATCGAATTCGGAAGAAGAGAATGTTACAGTGAATTCAGCAAACATTTTCTGATAGGATGACGATATTATCAAGTTAATAATAGAATTGAAAGAAAGAAAGAATTAAACCCAGTAAGTACCTCAAATGAATTTAAGTTAGACATTAAATATAACGTAATTTCTTTTGATTTCCAAAACAAATGGTAGTTTCACGAGTTTTTTTATTACTACTATTTAACAGGGTGTCATAATTATTGCCAAACGCATTACACGATTCCAGAATTTTCGAAACTCCAAAAAAACAATCTTTTTTGAACCGAAAAATCACACTTATGACCCTTACTAGAATTTCGTCTATTAACAATTCATACCGAAAACAACCCTTTTGCTGCAAATGGCCAATTTTCTCTGAACACCATCATTTTTGCTGCACCCTTTGAATGAAGATCGTCGCTATAAGCTTATATGTACATATATATTTATCACATGCCATGTATCCGTGAGGCAGGAAATAAATTGCCATGGCGCCCGTAAACAACGGAACATGGCAACAATTTCCTTAACAGACATTTACAAGTTTTCAGAATTGAGACAAAACACATCGTCTACTGTGTTTTATCCTCTTTTGTATGTTATCACACTTATTATTGTATTTTGTGTTCTTAGTTTTTAAACGCTATGTCACGATCGAACGCGGTTTTTACAAACAGTCCAATCCAAGTCTGGAAGAGCTATGGCTGGTTTGCTGTTTGCGGATCACACTGAGATTTTTTCCGTGCGAAAATCGAATTTGAAATACATTGCCTAGCCACCGCACTTACTTTGCATTCAAATTAGCGACGTCTGTACTATTATATAATTATTACTCCGAAAATAAACGTCTAGAAAATTGCTAAAGTAAAAATATTAATCAAAGTCATTAGCAAAGAAGCCGAGGAGTAGAATACAAAGTATCATCCATTTCGGTAACGTAACAGACAAAACAAAATAAAGGTAACAAGTTCGAATCCGAGGTGGGGTAATGTTAGTACCGGTAACTCGGAAAAGTTTCGTGGCAGCGGAAACGAGTCAACTTGGTACGTTATTGTTGAACCTAAAGTAGGTATGTTTACTGGTTTCACCGCAACCACTAGGCAGTGGCAGAACAGAAGGTTCAAGTCTCAGAATGTAATCATCATCATTATCATGGGCCTATAAGAGCCCACTAGTAAGCAAACGTCTCTTTTAACACGGAGAAGGTTTGAACATAAGTCACCACGCTTGCTCAATGCGCAATATCGATTTCAAGCTTATAATTACAAAATAAGCTTATTGTGAGCCCAGTTTTCCTCACGTTGTTTGCCTTCACCGTATTTCAGAGGTGTCTAAATAATCTTAAAAAGTACATTAAATTTGGAAAAGTCACAGTGGTACTTACCAGGTCTGAAACCTTTACCCTCATTATATCTCAGTATATCTTATAATACATATAAAAGTTGATTACAAAATGTGTTTGTAAGCGCACAACTCAACAACGCCTAGACCAATTTGGATTTTTTTCTTTAAAAATTTAACTCATTTTCATTTCATTTTTATAAAACGTTGCCCCACACTAGGATTTTTGCCTGTGTCGTGGGTACGTTTACAAACATAAAAATTCACATACACATCACACCCAGACCCGGAACAACAATTTGTGGATCACACAAAGAGTTGTTCCGTGCGGGAATCGAACCCGCGACACGTTGCACGGCAACCAGTTGCCCAACCATCGCGCCAACCGTGCAGTCGAAATACTAGAAAAAAAAGCTAGAAAAATTAGAAAATAGTCATTCTATTGTCGTTAGCGAGGAGAGAGGTGGTTGTACACCTATGCAAAGCAGGGACGTGCGACTAGTATTGTATTAAAATGTGCAACATTTGTGCCTATAATAAGGTACACAATATTTGTTATGTTTGTGTCAATCTGTCAATATACATTTTTTTATGCTAAGCATGTTTTGTTGACAGAGAGTAGATCTAATAAGCGGTGTACAATGTTTTACGTTTCTCATTTATTAGCACTCAAGAAGTTAAGCAAAAAAGACAGATATATCAATTTTTTTTACATTTTTGACACCTAATAGGTATCTATGTAAGATTTGTTTATATGTTGAGCAATATTTTATTTTTAAGATTTCATATGTGTAACACTATTGTCTCAAACACAAAACCAAATAAACCTTTTTCTATCTACTTTTAATGCGGTTGAAAGGCGTCAGAGTATATTGACCTACTACTTTTCTGGTTAGACGTATCTCCCTTTTACGCGGTTTCGTCCTTTCTTTTAGAGTATTCGGCTGAAGATAAATGCCAAAGCTATGGAATCAGCAGGCATACATTTTGTAAAAGGACATGATGCATATTCAAAGGACAAAAGGTGTTTTAGTCAAAGCTTTCGATGCTAGAATTCCCGTTTTTTTCAAACGTTTGACATATAAAAATGTTTTGAAGCCGCTTCCAGTAGTTTTTTTATGTTGAAAATCGACAATGGATGTGTTTTTGTGCTTATGTTTAGTGAGAATAGGTATTTAGTTTTTTTTGGAAATATAATATTCCACATTTTCAATGTTATAGTAGATAGAAATGAATGTGAGGAATGTTACTAAAGTATAACACTGAGAAATTACCTCAATACCAAAGACCTCTTGCTTCTCTCTCTTTCTTTCTATCTCTCTCTATCTTGGATTGTTCTATTTAATTATTTACCATTCTACCAGTTCGCTTGTTAGCCAACTATCCTATAGAAACGTGATATTTTCAATATCAATGGTAATATACTATTGATACTTTAGAACAAAAGAAACATATAAAATATACGATCGAATGGACAAAGGTCCTTTTGGAAGTCGGTTTAAAAAAGTTTTGTAATAGCTTAATTTTACTCGACAACCTGACCCATCGACCATTTCTAAGCAGTCCCATATCAAACCATTCGACCCATATGGTTTCAATATAATGTAACCCAAGAAATGTACGGAACACATATTGGGTGGAGAAACCGAAATCCCAGTAATACGGACTAATAAGGTTGCTTGTATTTCTTTGAGAACGTGAGAACTCAACGCAGCTGGCGACAGTGGCAACGGTAAACACCCACTCTTAACTAGAATGCACTGTTAGAGCAGTTTTTTATGGAAATTTTATAAAAAGAGAATCTATACTAAAAAATAAATGTGAAATTTTGTGAGAAGGTAAGGATGTATGTTTGGATTTTTTTTGCTCAAAAATTACTGTAGGATTAACAAAAATAAATTACACCAAAAGCTTTTGTTTTAAATACGTCGGAAGGGACGTGAGATTTGATTGTTTTTAGTTTACTTTTTTTTACAAAAGTATATTTATTGCTAGTGTTATATCTACGTAATGCTAGTCACGCGGTAAAGTTAACCATTTTTTAGGTTATATGATCAAACAATTATTAACTATTACAGTTCAAAATTAAACTCAAATGACAATATATAAGTGTGGGAGAGCCATGCTTCGGCGCGAATGGGTCGGCTTGACCGGATACCACGGCCTCACAGAAAACCGGCGTGAAATAACCACAGCGTTGTGTTTCGCCGTGTGAGTGAGGTTACCGGAGGCCCAATCCTTCCTCTCCCCAATCCCTAAATCGGCAACGCACTCGTAACTCCTCAGTTGCGAGTGTCCATGGGCGGCGCTGATTGCTTACCATCAGGTAATCCGTCTGCTCGTTTGCCGACAAGGACATAAAAAAAATTACTAACATGATATTCATAGAGTTAGCTGCGTGACGTCACCGCGACGCGCACGCTGCTCATGAACGGAAACCCGTCGTGATTTTAAACTAATTGAGCTTCTCAGTTCACTCAGGTGAGTAAGTCGTTATTTTCAAGAAAAAAAAACATTCCCAGAATTTTAAAATTAAAAAACTTGGGAAAAATTTATTGATAAGTTTGTAAATAAAAAAAAAAATCTTACTCAAGATAACGATAGACTCACTCTTTATAACCTCGAATTCTCTAAAACATAAACCGGGTATCACTTACAAAAGTTGTCATTTTAATAAAAAAAAACTCTTTAAAAATTTCAGAGGTCGGCCCGTCCATTGAATTAAAAGAAAAGTTAAAACTACACTTAAATGGATTTGTTATCATAAAATATGCTCAGATAGGATTGAAAACTTCATAAATGTGAAATTTATTCTTAAAGTAATATCTGGATTTTGACAGAGAGATCCATTATCGCTTGATTGGACTTCATAAGATTTTTTATCTGTTACCATCGTCACTAACGTAGTCTGGCCGCTGGGATAGTAATAATTTGAAAATGGAACACCATTATTCCAATTTTCAAATATCGAAAAAAAGGAAAGGATTCACTGGTAAAAAATCTTTTGTTAAGGATGTAATTACTGGAGAATCTTAATAAAAAATAATGGATTTAAACTAAAAAACTTAATACTTTGTTTTGGAGATCACGATTTCAGTTTTATATGAGCTAGAAATTTTGTTGCAAGATTTATTGAAATTAAATCTAACTTAAAATATTTTCACTGGAATTGCATCCAATGACTCGATTCAAGTAATTATTATTTTTATTCCTCAATTAAGAGTTTCATGTCAAAAAGTTGTATTTATTGAAAATAATGACTTACGTGGATAGAGAAATGCTCAACTAGTTTCAACTCACAACGGGACTCTTAACTTAACTGCGCATGTTGGCAACTTAGCGCAGCCAACTTAATATACTTTATTAAAAAAAAACTTTCAATGAAGACCACGCAAGTTACAAGTATTTACCAGCGAAACTACATACTTCCGACCCAGATGTCACCACATGCACCCACAAAAGATCCACGCACCATGTATAAACAGTCGCATTCCAACTTCAAACCGCATAACAGCCAACAACAGTGTGGTTGCGACACAAAGTAACTGTTCATAACGTAACGTTCCGCGGTTGGCACTCTTACAAAGAACAGGTATAATTTTTGTACGTCAATTGCAAAAGTCAGGTCGACAAATACCTCGTAAATGGTATAGTGACGGGAAACTGTAACTGCTACCAAGTTTATTAGTGTTAATAAATGCACCAGTTATTTACTTAGGAATTTATTGTCGTGCCACACCTGCGACGTACGTATACTTTGTTATTTCTAGGGTTGGGACTTATTGAGTTCCGTTTTGGAACTGATTCCGTAGTGATTGGGTATTAGAACAATATCTACAAGTTACTAAGTATTAAGTATATAACTCGAAGGTAAAAAAAGTACGGCATAGAATTTGCTCTTCATTAACCACTAAAAAGTTAAGTCGGCCTAGCATTTTACGCAAACCTAGGTCCTTCCGCAGAACTTGTCCGATGCGGTCCAAACCAGGTTTACGTGTGGACTTATTCCGAAGCAATTAAAACTTTTACCGGGGCTTAGGTTGTAAGCGAATTTTGGACCTTTTTGTATTGTTCCACTCACAATTGTAAAGTAAACAAAGAGTTGCGAGACAAAGAAACTTTACTTGAAAACAGTATTTAGTGCAGATTTTCAGTGGACCCTCGTTTCTTTAGAGCTGCAAAATACATCCGTTGCGCTAAATAAAAACTAACTTTACTCAAAATAGTTTTATTTTATTCACTTCATAGTTGTTTTTGGATTGTTTGACTCCACTGTCTTTGTTCACGAACATTGTAAACAAATTCATTTATACATTTCGGCTTCATTCTTATTAACTTGTTCTCGTACTCCAAGACACTGACATTTAAATAAATGTAAAGCGAAACTTAGTTGCTGTCGCTGCATATTATTTATGATGTGTTTGTTATAATAGTTGCTGCAAACGTTGTTAATGTTTCATAAATGGATTGGAATAGAAATCACGGCTACATGAATGATTTAGCCATTCATTGCGGGTTTGAATAGGTATCTAAATATTGGTCCCGCGATCCGTCCAATTAGGCGACCGACTGGCGCGTCCTCACTTTCATAATTAGTTCAATTATTGTATGTGCGACCAGCATTACATTAGGCTTGTGCTCGTTCAATATTCACTAACCGACGTGAGATGAACTCTCGCTCGAGAGTTTATCATCGCCCTGTCACTCCACAGTTATTTATGGACCAGTAAACTTGGAAATATATTTTCCTCGGCGGCGGGCTCGCGTCCATTTCAGGTTAAGCCCCTTGGGCCAGGACACTAGACAAGTCGAGTGTCATAAATTTGAAAACTGTTTCGTAAAAACGAAAAAATGAAACAAATATTTGACGTTCACTCCGGACCGATCTTCGATATGGCGCGCGTATAGCCGCCATGAATTTACGACTTTTTACTAGAATATCGATTTAAACGAGAACATAAACCCAACGAAATTGGCTATGAATATGTACATACGTCGCTTCGGATAGCAAGATACTAGCTATCTGACCACTACGAACACATGAAGAGTCAATTGAATTTAAGTACTACAAATTAACATGTTATGCACATTTCCTATTCCCAAAAGGGCTTACACGAAACAATACGATAATTCCGATGCTGTTAACTGTACCACATACCCCATGTTGCTACTAAGAATCGAATTAACAACGTCTGAGTCGGCTAAAGTATTGTTTGGTTGTCTATCATCAAAATTATTTGCTATTGAAATTATCTAACAAAATGCGTGTACTCTTTGTATTACTCTACAAACCTCTTTTCGTGTTAAAAACCCGATAGTACAATATGTCTATCAGTAAATCATATTTTGCTAATTACTTCGAAGTCATAATAAGTACGAAGCGTTGAATTCGTCTCCATCACAGTTCAATTTGTAACATTAGGTACTATAAATCGATACAAGCAATCAACACGAGTATTTTCACTATAAACATAAAATAATTTGATATTATTATAACAGGACTAATTTGCAAACTACTGAACGTTGCTCACTAAATATAGTTTATCTTGAAATCATCAGCCGAATGAGTATAGGAATCGTCCCAAATGAAGGCATACTAAAATAATTTTAACGACACTTTGATTACTTTTATCGCGGGTTTTCGCTTCAGTTGTCACATTTTCAAACCATTAGTTTTATGCGAATTATTGTTAAGGAATTGTTTATTTATTATCGATGGTGCAAAGTGGGGATCGACCTAGTTTGAGTAACGGTGGGGAAAATTAGGGTATTATCACGTTTGGATATCTTTGGTCAGCATTATTTGTGTTTTGGTGGCGACCAAACGATGGATTAGTCGGCTGATTTTGAAAGTGATAACATTTAAACAAAACATCGATCCTATAAGGATAATACGTAAGCAAAACTTTTTTATCTTTATTTGATACATCATTGCGAATTTATTAATAATACTTTCTATATTTAAAAGCATTTACGATTCAACAAAAATTGCAACTGGTCAACGTTCAACCTAAAAGAAGTGACAAGCACATAAAGAAATTTGTCAGACACATTAAAATAACAAACTTATCAAAAAAAAAAGAAACATCCAGAGCTTCACACCAAAATAGATTTAACAAGGTGACATCTCAATAATAATAGTATAGCGTGTGTCAGAAACATTTTCACAGAAACTGAGTTCACCGTAAACCTAAGAAAGAACCTTTCAAGAGGACTAACTAGGTATGATGTACAGAAAATACAAAACATGAACGTGATCGGCCTTTCTACGGTCATGTGTCACAGAGTAGGGTGCAGTTCAGAATCACAGTCCACGCAATAGATGCCTCATCCCGCTTGGATTAGATGTCAAACGTATTGTTAGTCAAAGTTCAAATGCTCTCACAATTAACTCTCTCTTTCTCTCTCTATATCTCTCACACACATCCACACACACACACACACACACACACACACACACACACACACACACACACACACACACACACACACACACACACACACACACACACACACACACACACACACACAGACACACACACAAACACACACACACACAACATGCAAAATAAATAAAACCCGCTTAACATAATACCTTCGCTTGACAAGCGGACACCTTAACTTCAAGGCCAACCCTAAATATTGCAAAATACATACCCAGTACCTACGCTTATTTAGAAATTAACAAAGACGATAAAAAATTTCTTTAACATTGTTGTTTTAAAATATATTTTAAAACCACATTCATGTATTTAATTATACTATACAAATACGTTATTAAATTCATCTCACATCAATGTGAGCAATTTTCATGAATGTTTTCATTGCCCTACTGAATATATTTACTCTGTGTCCGTAGTTACCAACTCGAAACATGTCCGAAAGGAAATGTCCTCTTTCTTACCGTTTATTAGTTTTTGTCGGGAAATAAACTCATTGTCATTGGACGGACGGCAAATGAGGTTTTTCCTTTTAATCTAGTTTTTGGGAAGCTTTTACGAAATGATTAGTTTCGGGCTAAGGGAAGTATGGGGTGTTGTGGTCAATTTTCTACTTTTATAACCACCACTTTTTTTTTAATTTTGAATGTTCAATATAATGTAATATTCTTATTATTGTGTAGGTATATACGAGTAATATATATTATCAACTTTTGAATTTTATACGGAACGATGTATATAATATGTAGATAATACTCTAAGAAAACTATCCCTAGAATCCCTACTTTAAGAAAGACATTACACTCTTAGAAAGTGTTCAGAGAAAAGCTACCAAGATGGTGAGATTGCTTAAAAACAAACCCTATGACCAACGTCTGCACGAACTTGGCCTCACCACTCTTGAAAAGCGGAGACAGAGAGGAAACCTTATTGAGACTTACAAAATAATGAGTGACTGCTACAACGTTCCTGGACTTAAGAATATGTATCTTCTTAATAAAAATAGAAATTTGAGAGGACACTCATTAAAACTATGCAGAACATCCTCAAAACTGAATCCCTTGACACACTTCCTACCTAATAGGGTGGTCACGGAATGGAATAAACTCCCAGAAAATGTAATAAAAGCACCCACAGTTAATTCTTTTAAAAACAGACTCGACAAAATCTCCAAATCCATTAATACGCACGCATCAGCTTTCTAAGCTGCTAGTGTGTTCAAGTATATAATAATAATATATATTTTAAATATATGGGTTGACACAGTTGACGCGATAGCTGGACAACTGGCCGATACAAATCTATTAGTGATACTCCAATTTTGTTCAAGGTATAATAAATAATTTCACATAGCATAACACCTTGTGTTATGCTATGTGAAATTATATGTTTGTTAATGATGCCATAGGAGAAAATTCTAGAGGTGGGCATTTAAAAAGAAAAAGAAATGTATTTGATATAAGCTCACTGATTTGATCCTAACTAATAATAAATTATAAATGCGAAAGTAACTCTGTCTGTCGGGCTGTCTTTTCTTCACGCCTAAACTACTGAACTTACGAGTGTGAAATTTGGTACAGACATAGTTTGGAACTCGAGAAAGGACATAATGATAGTTTTTATACCAAAAATTTGCAGGAAGTCACTATTCCACGCGAACAAAGTCGCGACCAAAAGCTAGTATACAATAAACGATAATATTTGTAGGTATGCGAAAAATGTTTTAAATGCATTTAATTAATGATGTAATAATTGTTCATTTTAAATTTCATATTTTAGTGCATTAAATAACGAAAATTTATTACTGTCATTGCTATAAAAGGCTCAGTCAAAAATCTGTCTGACTTTCTGTCTTTCAGTCTAAAAATCGAGATCATCAATAACACTATACCGATGTGACCCGAAATCCCAACTAACAGATTACTTTTAGACCAACGAGGAAGTTTCTCGAACAAAATTTTACAAAACTTTTCACATCAAATAGTTCAGTGAACAAAATTTTAACACAAATACAACGTTAGGTCCAATGCACCGACAACCAATGCGGGTGGTTGAGTGAGATAACTATGATAAATGAGTGTTTTGACGCACCCTGCCCCGTCCATACTAGATCGATTGTTTTCGATAAAAATCCACACTTCATAAATCACATACTAACTTAACCTCCTTCTAGATATGTTGGATTGATTAATATTCAACCGATAGAGCCAAAATTTGGTTTTTGCTACTGACTTTTTAGTTTGCCTAACATTTCACACATCACACCTCTGCTGATGAGCAATGGCCACTTAAAAGCAGTTAAAACAAATAAAAAGATGATCATTCATAAACATTCCTAAAATTATATTAACGAAGAAATAATAAAATGAATGATATTAGAAAAAATGACACTTACTAACAAACCTAACTAGACAACCAACATTAAAAAAAACAATAAACAGCATTACTGAAATAGTATAAGTACTTCGATATTATGCAGCTATTTGCCTCCAAGAGTAATAACATAGCATGTGTGTCGCGACGAATTTTTTACGATTTGATGTTACCTTCAATTTTAGAAATGTATTTCAGGGCATGTGATGTGTATAGATAAATATGGACAATTTTATATTTCGTCAAAAATGGTTTCGGTTTCGGTTTTGGTGAATATCCATATCCAAATCTAAACTAATATTATAAATGCGAAAGAAACTCTGTCTGTCTGTCTTTCCTTCACGCCTGAACTAATAAACCGATTTCTGTGAAATTTGGTACAGACATAGTTTCAAACTCAAGAAAGGACATAGGATAGTTTTTATACCAAAAATCTGCAGGAAGTCACTATTCTACGCGAACAAAGTTGCGGGCAGAAGCTAGTTAATATATAATACTTTTATAGATAAATGATGATCGAATGAAATTTTAAAATTGGGCGTCGGCTCTCCTTATGTTTAGTGGTCTGATAGCTCTATTAAGCGCGCGGAAAACTTGACGCGCCGTACTATCGGGTCTGGTCTCTGAGAGTGCTAGCTCCTCCTGTTCCTGATGTTTGTCTACTCCATGTAGCCCTCACAGTGACTACACCCGGATGTTTCCTACCTCAGATTCTGAAACAGTTACTTACCTCGAGTCACGTAAGGTTATAAAATCTCCCTTTTTAATTGAGGTGAAAAATTCATCAAAGAACTTCTCTTAACCTGGGTGACGGGAGAGGGAGTGTCAGATTCTTCAATAATATAAAAATAAATCGCAAAATATGTCGGTAAGCGCATAACACAAAAACACATGGACCAATTTTGTCAATTCTTTTTTTGTTGACTTTGTTATTGTCAGGGGAAGGTTCTTATGAAAGAAAGATAATTTTAGAAAAATAGAAGGGGAAGTTGGGAAATTGCAACTGTTTGGATACCCGTGCAAAGCAGGTGCGAGCAGCTAGTACTTAATAAAAACGACCCTGTTCCTTCTCCTGATACTGGGCGAGGCCACGGTGCATTATTACGCTTTGCCTAACCAAGGGTAAATGCAAACCTACAAAGTTGCATTATAATATTCACTGCTATAACTTATCCATAAAGATGTGCGAAAAGTTTAATAAGAGTCCAAAATATCTTCCTGAACCAAGCATTTAGTAAATATAACCATAACCGGGCATTGCACTCAGATGTTAATAAAACCTAATATTTTATGACTTAAGAAATATATTTAATATATATCTAAAGTAGCTTTACGACAATAACTATGTAAAATGCATAAAAAAGTTCTTCGTCCTAAAATATTTTATTGCAAATTTAAATTAAACATTTAAGCAGAAATATTTTTAAATATAAATTAATTTTAAGATTCAAATAACGTTACCACAATTGCATATCTATACTAATATTATAAAGAGGTAAAATTTGTAAGTTTGTATGTAGGGGGTAATCTTTGGAACTGCTGGTCGGATTTCCAAAATTCTTTCACTGATAGATAGCTACAATGTTCTTAAATGCTATAGGCTATACTGTGCGAGAGTAGCTAGTGTATAATAATATATTAAATATCGAGCTAGGTATATTATTAAGCTTTATTTCGGTATCAATAGTAATCTTTATTATTTTTTATCCATCCGATTAAAAAATAACAATTAATGTAGCTTTTAAGTCTACCCAATTGTACTCATATTGTGGTAAGTGGACTAATTACAGTAGAAGAAAGAAAACAGAAATTAAAGTTCATTTCCAGCACGAAGTATGAAACACAAGACAGCTTGCATAGTACAGTAGTCAGAAACTTGACTGGTAAAAATTTAACTAATATGTATATAATATTTTTCTTGTTAGAGAAAAAACCATAAAATGACTTCTCTCGCCGAAGGTCAGGCGTCAGGGAATATTGACTTTTACTGCTCAAAGAGCCAATAGACCACCACAGACGGGGCCCTGATATTCTGCCGGGGTAGCGGGTTTAGCGCAATGAGCGCTTAGTCAGTAAGTCTGACACTTTCTCTCGCCTTACCTGGGAGAAGTCATTAGATGATTATCCCCTGACAAAAAAAAATAAATTAAAAAAAGATCACCAGAATAAAACTACAGAAATAGAATGTGAAGTTTAAATAGAGAATATAATATTTAAACTACTAAGATATAAGACGTCCCTACTACATATAGGGTGATCGTATAGGTGCTCTCAAATCAACAAAAGCAGTTAGGCACTGCAGGTTGGCTATAAATGTCGAATCAGTGTGATATAAGACCGACAAACGACGGTAGCACTCGATTTAGTAAGAACAAAGACAAGGTTTTCGCCTACTTTTCTTTTGTGGGAGCGACGACAGTTCTCAGTCTATTACCGAGCCATTCATTCGCTCAAATGAGCCGCCTAATTTATCGCCCCTTTATAACAAATAATCTGTTTTAAAGTAACAAAGACTTTGGAAATGCAGTCCTGATTTGTAGGTTACGATTTTTTTGAGGTTATGTTTTTGGCGCGTGTTTGTTTTTTTTTTTTGTTAATGGTGATTCGTTGTTATTTGTAGATTATATCTATTTGGATTAATTCTATCGGGTGAATCTATTAAGATTTTTATTTCCATTGTTTGATTTAATATGTTTTAAAAAAGATATCACGTGTCACACACGATAATCGCTTTTACAATAAATGTAGCATTACATAGCAATGTTAATTCCTGTATCATATCATAAAAATAAAAATGCCCACTGCTGAGCAAAAACCTTTGCTCATACGAAGTTTGGAGCTTTAATAACTAGCGTAGTTATGTTATGTTTAATGTGGATTAACGATTTTAAACTTTAAAAAAATATATAAACTTGTAAAGTACAAAATTACTTAATTTGCACGGTTCACGCATAAAAAACGTTCACCTCAAGCTCAAAAAATGTCTTACTCTTCAAACCTTAACTTGTGATAAACAACGACATATATTCCTGTATAACATCAAATTATTATTCGTGGTGGGTAATACCAATAACTATCTCGATAACCAATCAAAAATTCTGAAACTTTTACTAAACAATTTTATAAAATAATCCAATTAATTGTCAAATAAAATACGAAAACCGCATTAAAATAATCCTTTTCCTCCAAAAGCAGTCGTCTAAAGGAAATTTTAATGTACACACGTCACCTTTTCCATATAAATTCGTGAAGCTGCTTACGTTCAAACGTTTGGATTAAAATGATTCGCACAGACACACATAAGTTGCTAAGAAGATAATTACGAATATTCGAAACGTTTCTACGAATACGAACATATACTAATACACATGTAGGTACTGGGTATTTAGCACAGTTCACGTGCCTCGCGTAATCAGATTCTGTAGTATTTAATTATTCTAAGAGGCTTCAACATTTATTAAGAAATATGTCCTCACGTGAACTCTTTCGGATCTCTGATTTGTACAAATGTATGTTATTCTTGTCTGCGTTTATATTTAGACTTATAATTAAAGTTATAATATGAGGTTTTATAGTAAAATGTGTGAGAAATAACTACCTTAATAATATTATACTGAATGACTGTGATAAAAAGAGGTTTATAAACCCCTTATAACCTTATAATGGCTTGTGATAAGTAAATATTCAACTAGCTTCCGCCCGCGGCTTCGCCCACGTGGTATGTTGATAAAAAGTAGACTTTGTCCTATTCCAGAGTGTATCCTATGCCTGTGCCAAATTTCATTCAGATCCGTCCAGCCGTTTCGGTGTGATTGAGTAACAAACATCCAAACATCGTTACTTTAGCATTTATAATATTAGTAAGATATACGTCAACCGCTGTACCCTTTTTATTATATTCCATTTTCCTTAAACATCTTATCATAGATTTATATTAAAAAACATCAACATACTCTCAATAAAAAAAAAGAAAATGCAAAGATTATCAATAATTTATTAGCTTCCAGCTACTTTATTGAGAGTTAACTGTCAGAAGATTCGCCGTTTATCATTCCATCGAAAATTATGTAAACCGAACGACATCAAAGATGTATCTAAATTATTTTGATCGTTTCATCGTTTGCTGAAGGAAAACTTTGATCTTGTAGCGGCTTTATTTTTAATATTTTTCCATTCGTGTTGTAAAAATTTGTTGGTCGACTGGTCTTACGATAAATCCAGGTTTTTGTTTTGTGAACGAATACGATTATTGCTTTAAATTGGATTTACTAAAAAGAAAACTGTATTATTGGTTTACTGCCAAGCATGGGGTTCTGGGGTTCAGTTGCCACATTGCATTATAAACTTTTTTCCACTTTTATCGTAAAAACCTCATAACATCTAGCGTTTGTTTTTAACCGACTTCAAAAAAAGGAGGAGGTTCTCAATTCGATTGTATTTTGTTTACATAGAACGACCAGAAAAACAAGTGAAATGCTTTAAAAAGATTCAATAAGTAACTAAACAATTAAAATTTCAAGTTGATTTTAGAAAAACCAATCAAAAAGTTGGAAGTCATTGATTGAGCCAAAAAAGGATTTATTAAAAATACATACCTAATATGAATACATAAGCGTATTTTAATATTTACAAAGCGTTGGAATCGTAAAGGCATAACATATTGAATTGCCTTTTTTCAGCGGGAATTTAGAATTTGCGGTAGTCAGATCATAGATATTATTTAAAAAAATACAATTTTTCATTTCGTTTTGCATATATATGTATATAAATGATTGGGAGTTTTAATGTGATATGTATACTAATGTTATATGACTGCACGGAACTGGCTGCATGTCCATTCCTCCTGTCGATTTTTACAAAACCTACTACAAGAGCATCTATTGTAATAAAATCTACTATGTCATACAGATTTTTTTTTTAATGTGATAGGTCGGCAAGCGAGCAGACGGATTACCTGATGGTAAGCAATCAGCACCGCCCATGGACACCCGCAACGGAGGAGTTACAAGTGCGTTGCCGACCTTTTAGGGATTAGGGATTTGGAGATTTAGGAACTGGGGAGTAATTAGGGAAGGGGAAGGATTGGGCCTCCGGTAACCTCACTCACACGGCGAAACACAACACTGGTTGTTTCACGCCGGTTTTATGTGAGGACGTGGTATCACTCCGGTCGAGCCGACCCATTCGTGCCGAAGCATGGCTCTCCCACACTACACACACACAGTGCAGTTCAACTGTACAACAATTTAATACAACAATATTCTACATTATAAACTACAATTGGAAATCTTCTAAATAGTTGCCACAAATGAACAAAGCCATGCAGTATTCAATGCATACTTCCCATACATGTGTTCCCATAGTACCTAAGTATTTACTTGAGTAACTTGGACAATAAATAATATTAGTTGAATGTGTCCATTTCAATAGCATTGTCGAAACATTTAGTTTAGTGTTGCAAGTCGATAAATCATTATAAAGTTTCCTTTTGTCTTCGTATCGAAGTGTAGTTTCGAATTTTCGGGCAAGAGTACGGTTTTCACTTTGCCCTATAGTGTATTGTATTGAATTTTGGTTTTTAGTGCATTCGTTATTTGTTTCTTAGTCCTATAGTTTTGCAAATTACGTCATATATGTCGCAGCCATATTTGAATTAGTCATCCAATCAAAAGCTTAAATGACTAGTCGTTTGATTGAATGGCCAAATTTTTGTTTCAGGCTAAAAGTTGAAGGGTGAAGGGATTGTTATTAAAATCGAGTTGCTACCAGAACAGTAGGTTAAGTTAAAACTGTGAAGAGCACAGAAATCGAATCGCCATCGCATATAAACAGCTACTTAAATTGTAGCCAACTGGTTAAAAAAGCCGTTCAATTAATCAGCTAGCACTTTGATTGCAGAATAATTTCAGTAGCTATTTATTTGCGGAGGTATTTCTGTGCTAAGTGTCATGCTTCGGCACAAACGGGCCGGCTGGACCGGAGTGGTACCTCACGACCTCAAAGAAAACCGGCGTGAAGCTACACTTGCGTTGTGATTCGCACTGTAAATGAGTTAACTGGATGCCCAGTCTTTATCCCCCTTAACCTAAATTCTCTAATCCCTAACAGCCCTTAAGAGGCCGGCAACGCACTTCTAGTAACTTCTTTGGTGTTACGTCGCATTGCATCAGGTAAACCGTCTGTTAGAACTTGGATGATGGATCACCAATAGATGGAGGCGTCCAACCACTGCCGAGAGGTCACGAAAGTCGTTTTTGGTCCTCGTGGCTTCTCTCAAAAGGTAGAAGCCGGTACGAAATCTGAGTTTTTTAGTGGGTGCAAGCCCAACATAACCTCACCGTCTCCCCGGGCGGTGAGTGTATGCGTAAGGCATTTTTAGCCGATCTATCACATAAAAAAAGACAAGGGATTCAAATATTGACTGGGCGAAATATTAATGAGCCTTTTTGAGTATTTCGAAAATTATGGCACAACTACTTATTACACTTACGCAAAAACACAATGACTTCTCGTGTTTGAATGAGCACAAGTCTCAGTATAAATAAAAAAAACACAAACGATTAATGGTAAGACCATTAGACAACTAATTTCTATCTCTTTCCGACTTCTTTGTAACAAAACAGTGTCTAATTCAATTAACTTGTATTAAATTAATTGTAACACTGTAACAAAATTGAAAATGAACTGCCTCCACTCTAGTAAGGAGGAAACTAGACGTCGGTAATTTAGTTCTTAACTTCATCGCTTTACGGACGAAAAAATATGTTTTGCACGATCCGACAATCTGAATTACGCAAATATGAGTTCAGGATTTGTTATGTACCTAGTGATCTGCTCCGAAATTGCAAGGATGCAATGCGAATACCTAAGTTTCTTAAATATTTAATGGATGTTATTATTTTCATTTAGACATTAACGTGAAACTATAAGGTATGCAACCTTCCTGTGTTAGACCATTGTTGCCATGATAAAAACATAAAATAAATTTAAAACATAACCTTTTTTCAGTTTTGTATTTTTTTAAAGTCAGGTATTGCCTATTATTTTCTGCATTTCACTGTTTAGTATGAACTCCTAGCACAATTTGCAAAAAGTCAATAAAGCTCTAGGAATGCGCAAAATTAAAAAAAATGGTATCTTGTTATCCTTTATATTGTTTGTATTTTTTATATTGTAAATATGACATTGAGTCTTATACCTAGACTTATTATTTCCATCCTTCAAAGTATCGAAATAAAGCTAAAATAAATATCATATGTCAATAAAAATAAACAAACAAAAGGAGTCAGATTGGGTTGTTAGAGTAGTCAGTTCCAATTTTCGGGTCGCGAAAACTATAATAGAGTTTTTCACTGTAACCTAACGTTACTAATAGGCGTAGCACTGATTTGCTACGCTTTACGTAGCGCTACGTAGTAAGCGTAGCCAATGACTACAATTAATTGCAAGTGATGAAAAAGAATACATTTAATTTATTTTGTAAATTTATAAGAAAGTCGTATGTTCTTTAATTTGGGTATCAGTTTTGATTTTTTCTGTGTATGTATGTGTTTTACTTTTCACAACGCGAAAATAGAAGCAACTATTTTGTTTCAATATTTCGCAGTAATATTTCGTACAAACGACATAGTTCCAATAAAATCTCTGAGGAAAATTCGTGAAATATTGTAATTACATTCTGTAATTTAAACGCAGATCGACTTGTCTACGTGTAGGTTAACATTGGCAAACGATAATTATGTTTTTAAAAGTTCAATCCTCACGAAGCTCCGCAACTGCGAACTCGGTGCTGAATTCAAAAACGAAAAAGTTTTAAAACTACCAACTTTAATGATCAGGATTCTGTTAATTACTTCATAGCAAATAAAATTGTTGTGCGGACCACAGAACGAAGCGGGATAATTCTGTTTTAAAATGTGTGATTTTGATATTTTTAGCTCAAACATTATTTTTGTAGCTGAAATTTTAGATATAAGCTGTGTTTCATTAATTTGCCGAGAACACAATACAATATTTCTTCATCATTATGACAGCCAAGACATCTACTACTTACTATAAACGCATTTTTTATCAAGCTTTGACTATATTTTTTATAATAACTACTCTTAAAACTCTTAGTTTTTTTTAAATGGCTCCACTTTTGTTATTTTTTCTGTGTCGTGGAGCCGGTCACCAAAAAAAACATTTTTTTGTGAATCACATACACAAAACACCGAAGAGATCTCATTAAAAATTGTTCCGTGCGAAAAAAAAAACCCGCGACACGATGCATACAAGCTATTTTGTCTGCTGCTGCGCCAACTGTGCAGTACATTTTTATTCAACATACAATAAGATTAAAACACAAAAATAACCAATTAACATTGTTTAAAGAAAACAAAACAAAGCTATGTATACTTCATACATACTAAGTAACATACGTCAACATCCATTTAATAATAGAAAACGCAAAAATCATCCTGGCTACGACTTCTCACTCGGATTTGTCTCTCACTTTACAAGATTACCCAAAACGACAGTGACGGATTGACTCCACATTGCCTCTCATCTCTGTCTAACATTATAGAAACTATATATCCATCTCGTTCCTTCACGTTGGTAATTAGGCGGCACCTGCATTTGTTCAGGTCACTGGGGATAGTGCTGGTGAGACTATCTAGATACCATGTTAATGCTGCAAGATTGATGAAATCAGGTCTAAAAGATTACCTTTATTAATCGGCGGGGTGTTGATGGATTCTCGGAAAATCGCTTGTCAGGATACTAGTTTAATTGACACATGTACTTTCTTTTACGTGTTTTGTGGCGTTCTTTTTTCAAAACCGTCTTTTGTTTTTTGGGTAAAAAAGGTATTGTTGTACGGTATGGCGATATTGTAAGTGAATGAGATATTTTTACATTATATTTATTGGTGTTATCATATTGTATTAAATGAGTTTTATTATTACATTTCTGAAAATGTAGCGCAATTAAATTTGGAAAGAAGACAAGTATCTATCAGGTATCTGAATGGTTTTTTATCACTACAGATACGAGTATAATTTTCGAAGACCCTGTTTCGTCTTGTTCACTTCCAATCCAATTTTTTAATTAAAAGAAGCTTTTTTTTCCAAAATTTCATATTATTTTATAACCTTTTATTACCTCGATATCTAATTTTACAATCTGTGACCATGGAATAACGTTGCGTTTGGCCTGTGATCGTTGGGGTCGGCTGGTTCATTGTTTACCTCAAGTCTCATCCAATTGACCGTCTCACAATAATTTGATTACATCCACAGACTGTAAGGCTTAGTTTGTCTTGCTTTGTTAATTTAATTTCATTCGACTATTGTTTTAAGAGTTTGTTCATCTAATCGAACGGTTATAGAATTAACTGAGTTCATTCAAGGTCATTTGGGGATCAGTTTCTGTCGAAAATATCTATAGGAGACTTAGTCAAGTAAAAAACCAATATTGACTTTTGCTGCGACCTGAGTTTGGTGAAAAATATTTTTAAAGATACGAGATAGAGTTGGATATTTATATATAAAAAGATACAGTCGATCTTTTGAAAACAAAAACATATAGCCTCATAAAATAATACAAACTATTTCGATATCATACTATTTCATAAAACGATTCGGTAACATTAAGTGTGGTTCGACACGGGGAAGCTGGTTTCCGTAATAGTATTTTATCGTACGCTGCAAGAATCCCCAATGAGCAAGTTATTGACTTTTTGAACCCAGAATTATGAAGAGCTCGCGGCCTCCTGTTAATCTTATTTAAGATCATATTTACGAGATTCAAGGCATTTTGCACCATATTGAGAGAAAAAATGGATTCGTTTTAACAGAAAAAAAGCGAAAAATCTAGACTTATTCCCAATTTATTATTACAATTGTTATGGTCACAACATTTTATGGAAAGAACATTGAAAACGTTATCGCAAAATGGCCAAACGGTTTCCCTGAAAATATTGAACGACAGTGCCGTTTAGGTCCGCGGACAATGGCGATAATTGTCCGCATTATAACAGTCCTACAGAGCTTTACCGACAAATTATTTTCAATACCGCCATACATCAAGGGACAACTGCCGGAAAAAAGGGAAGAGAGGAAAATCTAAAAAAGGCAATCAATGGAAAAAGTAAGTGTCCGAGATAACGGGCGTTGAGAATTGAAGTCACGTTCCCGTTGCGTCCCCGCTGCGTCCACGGCACGACATACACATAAATAACCCTAATGATATCCGATTGCGTTCGGTTTGCGATGCGACAAAAAAATCGCAGAAAAATACGTTTACGTTATTGCTAAATATAATGTTCGTGTTAATAAAATAACATCGTGGTGTACACACATTTGTAAGCTATCCGGAATCGTAAGCGTTGATGTTTTCACATTAAAATTTATAAATTGATACGATCGCGGATCGAATAAAAATTTCGATATTTTTCTCACTAACTTTTAATCATAAATGTAGGTTTCGGTAGTATTAAAATGCCGTGTGATTAGTGTAACTGGAATTCCCGTTGTAATTTAACCGTTATTTCTCTATTATCGGACATATTATGGCACATACAGCTTTTCCTAAAATTGATGTGTGAAATAAATGCTGGCGTAAATATTTAGGTATTAGTCATTTGATAAAATAATTTATAATATTTATACAAATCATCAGCTTGAATTTTAGGAGTTAATCTATATTACCATTTATGTCTAGATCAAGCTTAAATTGATAGAAACATTACTAGATTATTTGTTTTCCAGTTTATCAAACCACCGTAGCATTTAGCATAAACTGGCTTGCAAACTAATTTAAACTCTATTTACAAACATGCAATAGTCAATTTGATAAAATCAAAATGAAAAAAGAATTGTTACAGATATATATGATAAGTAAGGGGCTGCATCGAGTATTTTCGAGCTCGTCCACAAAATGGCTGAATAAATTAGAATGACGTGACCTGTGTGACGTCACTATTCAAACCACGTAGTTTGTTGCTTTCCCCGATCCACTTCAATACACTAATGTCATCTCAGCTTAAGTGGTATTTCGTTTTAATACACACAATTTGATAATTTATTGTTTTAGTTTAGAATTTAATTTCGTTTTTCGTATGGATAATTGTTTCGTATAAATGTAATACCGTGACGGCAGACAAAAATTTTTGGTCACGATCTCGTCTCTCCGAAGATCCTACATTTTGGTAGACTTAAATTTAAGTCACGTGATGAGCACACAGCTTATGAATAAGAGTCCCATTACTTTTATTTTATTATTAAATGTTCATTGCGATTGTAATTTGAGAGCAGCCGGGGTTCTGGGATAATCCCAATAAGGTATATCGCGGCCTTGGCCTGCAGCAGAAGAAAAAACGGGGTTGTTTTTTTAGTCAGTAAGAGTCTGATAATCTCGCTCGCATCACCCTGAGCGAGAGAAGTTTTTAAATAAATGATGCCCCCCCCCCCCCTCCCAGTAAAAACAGTAAAAACTTGAAAGAGGAAGAGATTTTCTCAGGTAATTCACGTTATTGTGATCATCTATCTATACATAAAAAATAATAATCCCAATTTTCCTTCATGACATCACGCATGAACGGCTTGACCGATTACGATAATTCTTTTTAAACTGTCAAGTATTTTTATATAGCGTAAGAAGTAATATAAACGAAGGTTTTTTAAAAAATTGGGGCAATAATCGGTTAATTGCAACTCTTTTGGTAGTTGAGAAGTTTGCCAAAATCGGAAAATTACAATCCGTTTCGTAGAAGTTTTTTTAAATTATATGATATCGAAATTACTCACCATAGTTACTATAAATAGACAAAAATATTCACGATACGATTTTTTTAAGTATAAAGTTGCAACACAAAGAATGGCTGCACTGCCACAATGCAGTCACAACACATTTTTCCCTCTTATAATGACGTTATTTACAAGCTAAAAGTACACTTTAATTTTCTCAAAATCTTATATTTCACAAAAGTACAATGGAAATAAAATACCTGCAGTACAAAAACTTATCTAGCTCTGACATCTACTTGCACTGATAATATAAATGAAAGAGTAAGTTCGTTCGTTTGTTAATTTATATCTCAGTGACCTAACTTTTGTGTCGATTTTGATACATAGTTGAATAGAATTGTAAATAAACTGAAAGGGCTGTTGCTGCAGCTGGGCTACTGAGATCGTTACAACAGAATCCCAAATTGAAACAATATTTATGTGATCTACAAATTGTTGTTCAGAATCTAAGTGTGTGTATGTGATTTTAGATTAAAACTTGTATGTATGAAGTCACGTTTTTAACACGAGAAAAAGAAAAGAGTTTTATTACTTCACAAAACCGGCTTTGACGAAAGCAAAGCCAGAAGTGAGCACTAGACTTATAGTGTTCACGTTTATTTTTTATTTGTTTTTGTAAACTCTAAGAATCCGTGGCTGTGTTCCTTCCTGAACTTCCTAGTGCCACTATAAATTCATGGAGGTTCCTAGTATTCAGTTGTGGGTGGTCGGTGGCTAGAATTTTTGCTTATAACCACGGCAACTTCATACCAGGAGACGAGATTCGTAATAAAGTTTTTCTTCACTTAATTTTATTGCTTGGCTCGGTTACTTCTTTGTAAATTTTCAGCCCTGAAACGAGTGCTCTGGAAGTAGGTCTTAGTTTGTAAAAAAATTGCCAATTATATTATTCAAACGAAATATTCGTTTTTTAAGCTTCCGCTGTAAGATTTTAATAGTTGAATTTAAATGCCGGGGTTTGTTGGTGTAGTGGGAACGGTAAAAAGACTTTCTTCAAACAAGATAAGCAGAAGCACTTTAGGCTAACCTTGAGTCATTAATCTGGTAAATGTTTTATATCTATTTGTGTCGATTATAAGAGTCGTTTTTCTATAGAAAACTAATGAATATTTGCGTAATGTTTTTTTTCAAAAAATGCGTAATTAAAAACCATTCCTCTAACAAGTCTACGAGAGACTTACATAAAAAGCACCCAAAAAGCTAAAAATATCTAGGTATTGCAATGTATATTTTATTTTTTTCAAATAGTTTTTTTTTAAATAAAAACTTTGCCTCACACTGGGTTTTCTCCTGTGTCGTGGGTACATTTCAAAACATACACAAGCCACCCAGACCCAAAACAACAATTTGTGGATCACACAAAGTGTTGACCCGTGCGGGAATCGAATACGCGGCACGTTGCACGGCAGCCAGTTGCCCAGCCACCGCGCCAACCGTGCAGTCAATTATAAATGTTACATTATGTAATTTTTTTTTGTATATTTTCAGGTTGTGTTTACATACTTTGAGTAATTTGGGGATTTGCAAAATTGACATTGACGGTTAACTTGACATTTTTGACAATGTTTTTTGAGAAAAACTTTTTCCTAATTTAAAAATAATTTTATTAAAGTTTCTTTGCACTGGCAGTATTTTCCACATAAACAACTGGAGACTCAGCTGCTACCAGAGACAAAAAAAACAATCTATATTTAGAACAGCATGTATACAAAACTTATTGCATTATAATTACATATATAAATCGATTATTTACTTATATCCTTAAAATCAGTAGCCACCCCATACCAAAGTACATACATCGAGTAAGCGACGCACGTCCGCCGTGCAATTACGTCCGGCACATATATAATTTGTATTCAAAACCTGTTATCACGACCATCATTACTGAGCGAAATTCATCCGTTCTATGATTTTCAAATAAATAGATGCTTGTCATTACTATAATATCAAGTTTGTAGGTTTTCCATCCGTGTACTATACATCACTACATAGCAAAAAACAAAGTCACTTTCTCCGTCTTCGTATCCTTATGTATGATGTGTGTATGATTAAATCTTTAAAACTATGCAACGAAATTTGATGTGGTTTTTTTAATAGATAGAGTGATTGAAGAGGAAAATTAACAATATTATGATTAATAAAAAGTGATTAAATTTAGTATCAGCAATGCACTATCACTTTGCGAAGCCGGAGTGGGTCATTAGTATACTATATACAACATTTTTTTTTGTAATAGGTCGGCAAACGAGCAGACGGATTACCTGATGGTAAACAATGGCCTTTTGGGGATAGGGGTTGCGGATATAAGGATCGGGAAGGGATAGGGGAAGAGGAGGGACTGGGCCTCCGGTAACCTCACTCATACGGCGAAACACAACGCTGTGGGTTGTTTCACGCTGGTATTCTGTGAGGCCGTGGTATCACTCCGGCCGACCCATTCTTGCCGAATACATGGCAAAATTCATCCATTCTAATCATTAGGTGATAAGTCTCATCTCTCAAAGTCACTTTTTTTTGGAAAAAGACTAACCTATCCACTAAGTGCTACGAGCTATTTTTGTGTAAAATTAAGATCTGCTATTGCGGATAAGTTATTCATTAAACAATATTTTTGCCGGTAGCGTATTATATCACAGAGCGGCAAGCCGCTGCTATGTGGCTACAACAAGCTAGCAATGCCTACGTGATTGATTGCTACGCCGTAGCAAGTCTACAGCGTAGTATTTTTGACTTTATTAAATAAATCTCATCTTTTATTTTGTGCCAGAAACACAAGGAATACTTTTTATTTTTATGTAAGTGACCTACTAAAGTGTATATTATATACTTAGAAGAATATAATATACACTTTAATACATCAAAGTTTGTTTAAGATTACAATCTGGTTTGACTGCACAGTTGACGCAGTGACCGTGCAACTGGCTACTGTGCACAGTCTTGCGGATTTGATTTTCACACGAAATAATAATAATATTTTGTGTGATCCACGAATGATTTTTCTGGATCTGGTTGGCTTGGGTATGTGGATTTGTATGTTTGTAAAAGCAACCTAAACTTTTATTCACGATCATATCATAACAATAAAGTATAAAAATTACTTTTTGAATAGTAAAGCTATCGCGATAGCGATGCGCACGCTGCTCTTAAATAAGAGTCCCATTACCATTTGAAAGTAGTAGAGCTTTTCTCAGTTAATTCAAGTTAATTTCAATTCAAGTTAATAAGTATTTTCAATAAATATAAAATGTTAAACTGAATAAAGCTAAACTCTTACTTGTAACAAAGCTCAATCTAAAAACAGACCACGACAAAGATCGATCTACCTCAACCCGGTGCCGGTGGAAGTACATCAAATAATTCAAAAGAAAATACAGATTAAAAATCGCCAAGGGAGAGTGCTTGAATTTATTTTTCACACGGCGAAATTGCCGGCGGTCGCTCTTCCTTCCTCCTGGAGATATAAATAGCGTGAAAGTCGGCGAACCACCTCGATTTCATGAATTTTTGTGGCTTCATATTTTGTGACAAATAGTTAGCGGGCTGCGGCGAGCGGAGGGTTAAAATTGCCTCCATATAAAGCACGCACGATGCCTCACTATATCAAATTTGTCCGTGTATGCATTTTTAAATGAAATATTGACGCGAGTTTTGAGGACGTAAATTAAAACGAGATGTTTCATCATATCTTTTTACAATTGCATCATGAAGCAATGCTCTTTATTTGATATCATTGGAAACGTTATCATAGCAAGCATACGCACAACGAGCAGACGGATTACCTGATGGTAAGCAATCAGCACCGCCCATGGACACTCGTAATACTAAAGGTGTTACTACAAGTGCGTTGTGCCTCTTGTGGGTTATTAGGGATTTAAGGATGGGGGATTTGAGGATTGGGGATGGGTAGGGGGAGGATTTGAACCAGTAACCTCAGTCACACGGCGAAACACAACGTAAGTGTTGCTTTACGCCAGTTTTCAGTTCAATGGTACGATTGGCTGTATTTATACTACTATGATGTAAAGTACTAGAACAAAATATATATATATATATATATAAACAGCACTAACCTAACCCTAACTTTTTATCCTAATCATCAGCCAGACTCTTACTGACTAACCCCCCCCCCCCCCCCGTTCCTTCTCCTGCTCTGGGGGGAAAAACAGTTTGTCAATCAAACCCGGGACATGATGAACCACCGCTAGGCACCAAGCCACTACGCCAACCTCGCAGTATACATGTATAATACATTAATATGTTTGTATTTATATATTCTAATTTTTATGATACAATATAAAATAGTAACTATAGGTTTGGTCAATTAGAACTAGAAACAATATTTTAAAAATCAACACAACAACTCTAAATATTGTAAAAAAGATATCAAAGTTTAAAATCGATAAACATAATAGACCACATTAATTTAAAACCTAACCAAATAAACTCAAAAACAAATCACGAAATGTATTTCCTAACACAACAAACGGCGCAACAAACATTCATTCCAACAAAGTGAACTAAACAAAGCGCTCTATACAAAATGTTTCATTCGTTCTCCGGCTCATTACTGGTGTGTGACGTCATGACATTTTTTCAACACTTATAAGCATTTATCATGCTTTATCTCTAGGGAGCGTGTTCACAAACATCCTGTAGCTGATTACCGGCTCGGATAAGAATGATTATGTCTGGGTAATGAGATGTGACGATAGAAATGATGATTACACTGTTGGCGCGGTGGTTGGGCGACTGGTTGTCTGGTTGCCTCGAAACGTGTCGTGGGTACGATTCCCGCATGAAACAACTTTGTGTGATCCATAAATTTCTGTTTAGGATCTGGGTGTGATGTTTGTAAACGCACCCACGACACAGGAGAAAATCCTAGTGTAGAACAAAGTTTTTTTTTAATGAAACAGTAAATGGGTAAAGCCTCGTACTGACTAGGCGACAATCGACGCTTGTGACGTTAATATGTTGCCCAACATCGCAAAACGTAGTCAGTTGGTGCGTCACCTGAACCGTTCTTTCTTTTTTGTTTCAGTGCAAAATAGACCTTAGCTTCAAATATTGTCGACTAAATGGTAGACATTGCTGTTAGCGATAAGGCCACCTTTCTACGCTTTTTTGTGGAGGAAAAATCATAAAATTACTATTTTGGCCCAGGTTGAGTCAAGAGGGAGTATAAGATTTACTGACTAAAAATCCCCATGTCCTCCTGCTCCACGACGAGGCCGCGGTACGTTATAGCGCCTGAACTGCGACCCTGGCTAGACATTGGGCCATATTTGGCCCTATCAAGGGTGGTCTATTGGCTCTTTGAGAGACGCGTGGAACGCTACGCACCGCATACTCGGGTCTGGTTTCGATCGGGTGACAAACTCAGCTTTCCACCCTTAGGTAACTATTTTCGTACATTTCGTCTTAAAATTCCTTTGGTGTACAATTAAGATTATTTATTTATTTGACGTTTGACATGCAACACTAGTTTCTGTATTGAATAAATGTTCCAATGCAATAATTTAATTATCATCATAATAATGTTATTATGTAGCATACAAAACTCTGGTATACATTCAGAGATAAGTTTCTGTATGCCGGACAAGTACGTGACGCGGCGGCGCCGGCCCCCGCTGCTGGTGGTGCCGCGGGCGCGCACCAACCTGCTGGGGCGCGCGCCGCTCACTCGTGCGCTGCGCACGCTCAACACGGTGGCTAATGTCATTGACATATTTAACTGTACACTGAGCGAGTTCACAAGAACCACTTACTGTGTAGTGTGTAAGGAAATATAGTTTGTAATTTAAAGTTAAATAAGTTATTAGGAACTATGTTTATTATAGTTAAAGTTTACGGTAAATAGTTTAGAAAACATATTTTAAGTTACTATGTCGAATTAGATTAAGTTACCTGTAATGGCAAAGTAATATGTAGAAATAAATAAATAAATAAAAAATAAATAATTTTAATTTAAATGTTTTTTTCTGCATGCTGACTTTCAACATGTAGAGCAACTTTTTTGGAACAAATTGCGCGTGTAATGTTGCCTAGTGTATGCGTAGCTTTAGCTGTCACCAAGTGCCTTGTGTTGTATACTTAATTAACAGTATGTGACTTTTTGAATAAAAAAGTGTTTTGTTTTTGCCCTCGCTTGTATAAGTGTCAGTATGAGTGTAAAGTAGGTAAGTGTGTGAGAGTTAATAGTCATTTATTATGCAATAAAAATATCACATACATTTATTTCAATTGCATAAATGTTATCTGGAGGCAGGGCAACATTTTAATTTTATACAATTTTTAACATACTAAATATAAGATAACTGTTCTATTTAATTTAAAAATGGCAATGCTTATACAAAAAACGGCTAAAACCTATATTCGAAACTTGACCTTGACCTTGACAAGAAAAGTCGTAAAATCGACCAGTATTACTAAAAAAAGGCCATTTTTCATTTTTATCTCCAGCCTATGCTAGGTACTATCCTTATAAACTGGATCCCAATATCTTACCGACCGTTTTTACTAAATATATAGGTATATCAGTATTATGTTACGCTGGGGACATTTCGTTACAATGATGATACCACATAATGCGTACTACAATAAAATAATGTTTGTAACATTATCTACATAGAATTGACATGAAGGATGTACTAAATAAGGCTCACAAAATAATACAATTAATTGCATAGGTCATGCTTGAGGCGTGGTCCTGGTTAAGGCTCCCGCTTCTTGTGCAGGCAAATATCAATGTGACTTTTCTAGAGTTATATGAACCTTTTTTGTCAGGGGAAAATCATCAAATGTCTCTTCTCCCGCCCAGGGTTAGGCGAGAGAGTGAGTGAGAGTGAGAGAGAATGTCAGACTCTTACTTACTAAAAACCCCCTCAGTTCATTCTCTTGCTCCGGGCCGAGGCCGCGATGAGTCATTGCGCTTAACCCGCAACCCCGGCTGAACAACAGCCCTATAGGGTCCCGTTTGTGGTGGTCTATTGGCTCTTTAAGGCGCCCGCGGAACGCTACGCGCCGTTCGCTCGGATCTGGTTCTGGTCGGGCGGCGAGCTACCCTTACTCGTCGTCCGTAGACCCGCGCTTACGGAGATCATCTCTCACACAGCGACGGAAAATAACGTGAGGTAAGCTCTGACTTATGCTTAGCAGTAGGCACTTATAGACTGACGATGCTGAGGATTGCAAAGGCATAGTTACTTTAGTACAAAATTATGAAATATAAGCGAGAACAGCAAATGAGACGAAATATATAATATTGGATCGGAGAAGAACATGCACTTTGGTCACTGAAGCAACGCAGCGCATACGACTTAATAGCCGCTTAAGTAATATTATTGCAACTGACTACAGAATGGTTAAAATATCGTTAGAAATCTCAGCTGTACATATTTAAACGAAAAAATATCATAACATTCATTAAATTTCTAACCAAGCGTTTGACATCGTGCCGGGGTTGCGGGGTAAGCGCAATGAGGTACCGCGACCTCGGCCCAGAGCAGGAGAAGAAACAGGGGGGTTTTTAGACAGTAAGAGTCTGACACTCCCTCCCGCCCGGCTCTGGGCGGGAGAAGTCATTTGATGATTTTCTCCTTACAAAAAAGCGTTTGATATCGAAAAAAAACCAACAAAAAAGAATATTTTGGTACCAAAAACTTAGCAATTGCAAATAGACCAACAAACCACGGGTATACTACACAAATATGAATTTTACCAACACATCATCATTTCCCCACAAAAAATCAGAAAAATAGAGTCTTCAGTAAATACATTGTATAAACAAAAACACAAAACTAAAACGTTTATTCATTTTCCATACCAAATCATTTATCTATATAAATAACTTATGTACGTATTGTGTTACTACAGTCAAACCTATGTCGGATCAGGAAGGTAATAAGGCGCCGGGTGTCAAAAAGTGCCGCTGTCTATAGCCCATATCATTTTTCTGCAGGTGTACCGTGAAGAATATTGATTGTACATATATACTTTAGCTGTATAAATATGAGAGTCGATACTTTATTTCGACTAACTTCTACCAGTAGCTTAGACCACATTTCTAGAAAAAAAGTATCCAAGGTCAAATTTTGTTATTGTACTTTTCGCAAATAATTATGTGGTATTTGTGTGAAACATAAAATTCTAAACGAGATGTTTTTTTTTTATTATAAGATTGATTTTAGTACTGTTATGGTTTTTTTTTGTTTAATAATATAGCGTTAGGATTAATATGGAAATTGACATAGTTCTTTTAGAAAAAGATATATTTTTGGACACTGCGAGGTTGGCACAGTGGCTTGGCTAATGCCCATTGTTCAACGGAATTCTTTCGTATCGTAAGTAAGGAACAAGTTTGGGAAAGATGCGCGTATGTGACATTGTATATTTGTAAACGCACACACGACAAAATCCCAGTGCGGTGAAATACAATGACCTTGAAAATTCCAAATTTAGCGGAAAATTGCCAAATCGACAATATTTCGCGTAGCAATAGGACTAATTTACGATATGAATAATATTAAGAGATCGAAGAGTAATAAAGCCTAAAATGAACAGCTAAATAGAAAGACAAGAAAATAGCAATGCATTTATGAAATCACGTTCTAACAAACATGTGCTCACTTTTCCAATAACATAATGTATGACACTCATACACTCTAGCGGTTCATATACTTTCTTTGAATAACATTCAAGTCTAGATATAATAGTAAGGTATTGAGAAACGACGAACACGTGCCGATAATTGCCAAAGAGAACTACCTACACGGGGCAACAACTTTTATACCACTCTACAATGCCAGTTAGAACATTTTAAACTTTAGCCGCACGACTTAGAGTTGGAATTTGTATGTGATTTTCAGTCGAATAGTTATAAGCTGGCTATGCTAGCAATGGTGTGTACAGAAATTCAGGCGTGGTCCTACTGTTGGAGAGTTATTGTGCGATGTTAATTTTGGTACTGCCGACACTGGGCTATTGTGTTCAGTTTGCAATGTAAGTGCCAAGTGCATCCTCATTCTCATCTTTTGTGGAATATTAGTATAGATTTGTTTCTTTTCTGTTCATATTGAAATAAAAATAATTTCAAAACAAAGCGCTTTTGGATTGGATTGGCAATTGAATATTTTTTTTGGAAATTCTGCGAAGATTATCAACAACGACACAAATCTATAAAATATTTCTAGTAATTGCTAACAGGTTCACTTCCTAATATACGGGATATGTACGATATGACTGGTAGATGGCAATACCCAAAACTCACACCTCTGCATACTCTTTCAGCAATTAAAATATGTGGTGATGTTTGTGTGTGTGTGTGTGTGGATAGAATTTTAAGGTGACGAAACTGACAAAATAAGTGCATAATAAAATTTTGTTTTTATAGAATCCCGCTATCAACTGCACCACACCCCAAAGCAAGCGCTTAAGCAGTCTTTCTTAGAATTAGCTTCTGTAAAGTTGGACACCAAAAAGTTGTTTTCATAAGTTTTTATAGTATTTTTCTTTTTTGTGCACTTTTATGATTTTAGTTTTAAAGATCTCTATAATCGGCGAGCGCCCGATAGCGTTGCGTAAAACGCTTGAATTGTAAAAACAATCAAAGATAAAACTTCACGACATTTCAGTAAAATTTAATAATTAGTAGTGGAAAAACAAATGGTTGAGTTTTCGCACAGAAATGATATCGTGTGAGTGACAAACAAATTGTTGTTTCAAGTGCCATGTGTGTGTTCGAGTTCGTTAATGCAAAGAATATATTTAAGAAAAATCAAAGCATATGACTACATGTAAATAATGTTAAAAAGAAAATTACTAGCATCCTCGTCGAACCAGAAGGCACAATTTGTTCATCTCATTAGAAGGGCGAGATTGCTTCACAAAGTCATTTCCTACAAAGAATATTGTAACTTAAAGAAAAATTATACATTTCGCTGCGTCTGAGAAAAACCTTTTTCACAAAGACTCCAGATTCTGTAACGCTAAGAAACCGATAGATAAGGCGCACGGAGTTCGGGATTAACACTCTTAAGATAAAGTGCTAGCGATCCCCCCAGCCATCACTAACTCTGAAACATGTTTAGGATTGAATAAAACCTCTTTTGAAAAAAAAAACCTATTGAAATAACGAACCATTGATCCGTTATTTGAATAGCGACGGACTCTTGCAAATCTATAAAATATGTTCATATTTATTCAGGCATACTGCTTACAAAAACTAATACGCAATAAGCTTTTCCCTGAAAAGGAAACTGAGTGGTTATTTAGAATATATGTTTCCTGAAGGACGCCAATTTCAATGTGCTTAATTTGATGGTAAAACTTGCGGCTGTAACGTTGCCTGTAAATTTACATGAGACACTTTCATTACGGCTGTAAGTCTCAGCTTTAATTTACCAGTTGGACGCTTCGATCGACCGTTCTCGCCTTCAAAACTAAAAGCGGACATATTTCTTGACTGCGTTTATAATCCCTCGCCGGCAACACTAGTCCGCTAACGAAGTTAGTTCTAAGGTAAAGTTTTAATTGCTCTCTGGCAAATCTCAGTTTATCTTTTCGCGGTCTCTAGGAAACAGCTTTGTTGACTATAAATTCAATTTGAGCGGGACGGAAAAGATTACTGTTTTATTAATGGGAGAAGGACAGAGTTGAAGAAACATTTCTTGGAGTAGTTCAGTGTCGTGTGGCACGCTACCGTCCTATGCAAAGAACAAAGGGTTTTTGAGCCACCTTACTTGTAAAGTGTGACAGAAGTGCCTCACTTTCAATCTCATGAAACGCTGGATGGAAAATTTCGTTTAATAATTTAAGGCCACGACAGGCCCTTAAACGTCGTCTGCCAGTTTTATCACCTGAGAGTCACGTAGCCGAGCCGCGCCGTTACTTCAGCGCCGGCTAATGAATTCTTACCTTGTTTACAATAAACCAAAAAGCTTTTATGAAGCTCATTCATTAAAGGAATCTGTGGATTATGCGTGAAGCCGCGCTAAGAACGTGACTTTTAAGATTTTCAACAAATTGATTCTGTTGTGCTTCGATAAAACCTTACAAGTTAAGGGTTAGAGAACAATTTTATGTGTTTTCTTAAATTATACGTCGATGTTTACTCGATTTTTTAAGATGCAGATAAAATATTTTATGTATTGTACATATTTATGCTTACTAGAACAATTCTACGCACTAGTTGTAGTTACTTTGTACGTAGAATGCTTATTAAAATTTACTAAAGCAGCATAATGAACTACATAAATAATTCGATTTACGGTTTCAAGTGTTATAATTACAACCTCAAAAGGCATTTGAAGATAAACGTCCACATAATATATTACGACAAATAAAACTAATATAATACAATAATAATATATCATTGCAGAACCCGCGAACAATGAACGCGGTCCGCAAAAAATGATCCATTGTTTTATTGCAACATATTTCATAATAAAATAAGATAAATTTATCCGGAGGTACGGTATCGGGAGGGCGCCGGAGGGCTACCGTCGGCCACTGTCAAGAGAGACCTTATCTAAACTCCCGCCGAGTATCACAGGCACCACAGACCTATGCACGTTTCGAGGGAGCCAACTATTTTCAAATTATCGTCTATTACGTTGTGTCAAAATTGTTTTGATAATCGCTAACGAAACTAAAAATTGCCGAGTCTCAATCTTTTTTAAACTATTAAGTATGTAGATGAAATCAAACAGGGCTAATCAAAGTTTTCTTCTTGTTACACCTACCATTCTACTTTACTCTCTCTGCATTACCCAATGGTTGACTGGTTAGAATGCCTATGACTTGAAACCTGCCTATACGTTTCTACATTGCATGAAAATTAAAGAAATAAAAAATTACAATTACAAGATTGGAAATATATCTATAGCAAACATTTTATGTATAGAATTAAAGTAGTAAACTGTGCGTAATATTAAATTTGAAGTCCAGTTTGTATTCATATTGAATTGAGAATAAAAAATATCGACATAGCCAAAAAAGATTAGCGAACTAAAGTGGCAGTCTCAGTAAATCACATTTGTCGAAGAACCAATGGCCGTTGGGGTAGACGTGTTCTAGGGTGGTGACCACATCTAGGTAAACGTAGTGTAGGGCGCCCTCCAGCTAGGTGGACTGACGATATCCACAGGGTGGCTGGCAGTGGTTGGATGAGAAGAGCTGAACATCGAGCTCAGTGGCGTGCAATTGGGGAGGCCTATGTCCCGCAATGGATGATATCAGGCTACTGATGAAGATGATAAAGATAATGAATTGAGCTTTAAAACAAGTTAAAAGAAAAAAGAAAGAAATAGGAAATGTATCTCTAAAAAGGTAATGAAACACAAAGAGTGTTGCATTGCAACCATTCTATATAGTTATTTTTATCTTTATTTATCTGTATGTATGTCGCATATGAAAATTTAATATTACCATTACAGCTAAAGGTCAAACTCCCATGTATTACACGAACAAATAAATCCGGAATAAATTAAAATTGTTCCGTGCGCTCTACATTATTCATAGGGCGGGGTATTCCGCTGACTACGAACGGCTAAGTAAGAGCTTTCTGAATAAAATGTGAAGCACAATTAGCTGGTAAAGTATGCACAGTGCTCGCTGAGTGACTCAGTCGTCTGTGTGATTTAATTGTTCCAATAAAATCGAACAATATAACAAAATGCTTTACTCGCCACTTCTAGAGTGGAACATTCGATAAAACAATATCTTTTTTTTATAACTGCGATGGTCGAGTGATTTAAGTACGACTGCTTAGTAAGAGGTCTCGGGATAGGTTCTTCGGTCAAGCAGAGAGGTATTGGGGATTTTCCCGTTTTTCAAAATACTTTCAGTCCAAAATTGTAAATGCAAAAGGACTCATAGTCACATTACGTTGGTCCAAACAGATCCACATTGATAATTTTTCAAGATCCCTCATACAATGCCCTCGAGAATATCAGCGGCGAATTAAACGGAGGAAGATACTGATGGAGAATGGACATGTGTCTACGGTCGGCGCCGATTGCTTACCACCAGGTAATCCGTATTACTCGTTTGCTGTCCTATCACATTAAAAACTTTTTTGTTTAGCATTAAGTTTATCGGGAGGTAATCGGGAGGGCGATACCAAGGGGTTGCTATAGCTATCTTTGGTATTAGAATATGACGAGTTGTGCAATTAATTTATTTCAGTTTTTTGAAGAATTACAAGCATACTACTAGCATGGACACGTCGTTTATTTTATAAAAAAAAACTTTTCGTGATATTTTTATTTGTTTTTATGTATTTTTTGATTCCATATAAAATTATAAATACTATATTATACACAAAATTATTGTTAATATAGTTATTATAATAGGTCTTCACTTCACTTTCAAATGAAAATAGTTTTTGTTTGGCTAAGAATTTTAATTTAAAATTAATTTTGTTTTAAAAACATGGGATTCTTTTTCCAAAAGCAGTCATTTGTTTATTGATTAGTGTTACATTTTCATCGCATTTCAATCTTTTTCAATCTGTTTTATAATAACTATTACTATAATAATATTTATGTAAGTAAAACCTCATTTCATCTTATAATCTGAAAATGATCTCGGCCCGAAAACATTTTATGACACAACTTAATAATGACAAATAGGGATTTAAAAACCTCAGAATTTATGTTAAAACTTAGAAAAGTTTCAACAAGATACATACATATCATCTGATTCTAACACCCACAAAATCAATCTAGAAATTAATTAATACGATTTATTTGAAACCAGGTGTTACTTTTATACCATAAAGTTTATTTAATATCTTAATTGCAATCCCGGTAGCGAAGTCATTTAAAACGTTTTGCAGGTTTTTGCAAAGATCAAATTTAATTACCGTCTCACCTTCTACAACCTCTCAATTTATCCACATCGAATGGAAAAAGAGGTTTTTTTTCTCCGCTTTAAACTTGTTTTAATTTCACTGTGATTGCTCGATTCTTTTTAAGTGCTTTACCTATGTATTTAACCAGGATATTTTAAGAAAATATTTTATTTTATAAAACACTGCCCAACACTAGGATTTTCTTCTGTTTCGTGGGTACACAAACATACAAATTCACATACACAAGCCACCTAGACTTTAAACAATAATTTTTGGATCACAGAGATTACTTATTGTTTCGTGCGGAAATCGAACTCACGATGCGTTGCACAACAGTCAGTTGCCCAGCTACTGCATGTATTTTTTTTTTGTCTGGAGAAAAACATCAAATGTCTTCTCCCGCCCAGGGTAGGGCAAGAGAGAGTGTCAAACTCTTACTGACAAAAAACCACCCCGATCCTCCACCTGCGCTGGGCCGAGGCCGCGGTGACTCATTGCACTTAACCCGCAACCCCGGCTGAACGGGTCTGGTTCTGGTCGGGCGGCGAGCTACCCTTACTGCGCTTACGGTGGCCGGAGATCTCTAGTTGCCCGACGCCCGGAATGTCGCCTACTGCGGCGGCTGGGGCGACATGGTTTTGAGAAACAAAACAAATCAGTTTAAAATAGGCTATACTCCCATTCCTGCTTTAAGGCGTTCTCTAACTATCTTATTTTCTTTCATTAGATATAACAATAATGAACAGAGTAAGAAAATAGTTATCAACATCGGTCCAGGAGTTATGGAACTATGCGCTTACCAACAATAATTGCGATTCATTTTCATAATATGTACACATATAGAACATAACCAGACGATTCGATTCAGACCATAAACTCAATTACAGCACGATATTAATTGCATTGTTTTCGAATATAAATCTCATATGTGAAACGGTTTATCTCAAAAAAGTCGTCGATTCTCACAATAAAATAGTGATGGGCAGTGCGACCGCAGAGCGTGACACAGCCCACTTAATTTAGTGACAGTGCACGATGTAAACACGGCGATACTATGTAATTTTGTTCTACTCCCGACCGCTGATAAATTGGGTGCGGAGAAAGCCTGGCCGCGGCGTACTGGCGACCAATATTTTTCATTACTATGCTAATTTCATTGTCCCAATAAACGCGACGCCCCCACTCACCCGCAAAGAGGTTAGCTGTTTCACGAGCATTTTTACTGTGTCCACTGAAAAATTTGAATTCGCTTTCCGAAAGGTCGGCCTGGGTTAATTTGAAATGCAACTGGGCAATTTTAGTTTTTCGCGGAGCCGACGCCGCTTGCTTTTAAATGGTGGCCAATAAAATTGTGTATTAGTGCCTTTAGTTAAGCTTTCACGGTTCGATAGTTTGGATCATAAAAAATTTAAATTATAGCTATATTTGTTTGGAAGTTTTACACTCGTTACACTCTCGTTAGCATAGTTTTATGGCGCGAATTTATTTTTCAGTTTCGGATTTAATTTTCCTGTATAAAATTTGGCCAATGTGCATTGAATGATATGAACTGGAAAGCTGAACTGTTAGCAACTACTTGGAATGCAAGTAGATGCTAAGTGAGTTTTCAAGTTATCTGTCCATGTTATTTGCGGATAATCAGTTTAAACGAGGGTCATATACGAGTGTTATTGTCGCGCACACAATTGCCTGAAATGATTCAATAGATCAGTGTCGGAGGTGTGGAGCGCCGCATTCCGCAGTGGGGTCACGTAGTGCCCCGAGAGGTCCAGACCCCGAGGTATGCGCCCTGAAACACGTGTCATATTGCCCTCCCTCGGACGACAACACTTAATTCAATAGCCATTGAATTTTTCCGAAACCGACCGTTTTGTGTTTGCCCCAAAATCTTATCAGCTTATTGGGGTATACCGTTCCTTTTATTTGTGTATGAATGAAGGTACAAGGAATCACGGAAAGTGGAAATCTTTTCCTGGAAATAATTCCCTAGAGTAATGTCAACATTATTTATAACATAAATCCAGTTTGTATGCGCCTTATCAAGCTTAAATACATACATACATATGTGACGCTAGTAGTACGTCATCGATTCCATTTCCCGTATATTGAAAAAAAGTTATGAAAGATATTTATAACTGATATGTAAAACAGTAAAAAGTATTGATTTCTAAAACATGAACATACGAACTGAAACAATAATAATCAACTGCACAATAAAAGCAGTTTCATTCGTTTATATGGGAATATATTTTCAATTCAACAGTAGAATTTTGTTTGGCAAAAAATGTTGGTAGCTAACAGCTAACATAGTTGAATGGTCACCGTTGTGTTTTGCAAGCATTTTAATTTTTACTGTTCACTTGAATGTTTCTAATACTCTTATGCTCCAACTGGATTTAGTATTTTTAGTTTCTTTTCTTTTAAAGGATCATATCCCAGGCCCTGTACTAGCCTATACTATAAAGGTGCTTTAGGGGTGGTAACGCTAATATTAATTTAAGGCTGCATTGTTTCTATTGGTCCGAAGGATAAGGTGCCCGCTTCTTAAGCCTGAGGGTCAGGTCAAACAGGGTCCAAAACCTAGTAAATAACTACGTGTCTTTTTCCGTGTGTAAGTATTTTCTAAACTAATTTAGACACCACTGACACCCGGTAAGGGAAATTCGTGAACTAATAATTTCTAACTGTTAGTGTAAAATCGCAAATAAATCTGAACAAGTGTGATTATAAAAGCTCATACGATTTCCGTGTGAGAAGAGGCCTTTATTAAATTGAGGGCACTTCTAGACTGGTGATAGTCATATTTTTGTTCCTAAACTATGACTTCTTAGATAAATCAACCGATCAAATTATATAAAATTAGTTGTATGTCCTGCTTTATCTCCATAGTGGGTGTTTGCGCCTGAAGATCCTCAAAGACTGATCCACGAATGAGTGGGTTGATTTAAGCACCGCCCACATCCTCTAGAAATTATTTCTATTATTCCTCGAAGACGTACTCATAATAATAAAAAATAATAAAATAATCTGAGAGCGATTGTTCAAATTGAAATTATTTATTTGAACTAAGTATTATTATTATTATTATTCGATCCATTCGTAACTTTATAAATATCAAGTAACGCCTCAGAATGGTCCATAAATGTTTGTCAACTCCAACCGACGAACCAACATAATGTGGCTATCAGTAGTTTGAGACGAAAATGAAAACAAATAAAAATTAGATTTCTTTTTAAAATTTATAACAATTTCATAATATACAAGAATATATACTGGGAATATATACTTGCAGGTCAAGCACAATAAGGAACCGGTATCAGCCTAGAGCAGGAAAAGAAACGGGAGTTTATTGAGTCAGAGTCTGACACTACCTCTAGCTTTAACCTAAGTAATAAAAGACATTTAAAGGTATGCCCACTCAAAAAAAAGGTTTTTTTTAAAAACCAACTATTCTAACACAAAGCCTATAAGAAGCTTTTAATAGTATCTAGACTACATACAGTGCCGCTAAATATCATAGAACCAAGCCACACAAAGAGGAAAGCATTCACCCACATTCGCCAGTCGATTTGCAACCAAAACCAACGTTTGTTAATGCAAAGCCATACATTCTGAAACTAATTCTCATCATAAAGGCAATTGAATGAACGAGGTATGAATTAAGGCATAAACGGGTCACAGGGACCAAATTACCGAGTATAGACGCGGAGCTCGTGCCGAAAATTTGATAATAATAGTTTGTTTTCGGTACAAAATGGCGTATGATATCGGTGACGGAATATAATTCGATGTCACGTAGCTAAATAACTAACGTTGGTTGTCACTTGAATAGAATTGTAGAAATGGTTGCAGCGAATGACTGTTCTTCTGGTTTTACGTTTCGTTTAGAATAGTCAGTAATTTATGGAATAATATTAAAATACCTATAACACTTTGTAGTGCCAAATCTACATTTTCAAAAACTAAAGTTACGTCTGATTTTATCTTTATTTAAGGTGTTGTGGGGTAAAGTCATTCTTTGGGGATTGCCTTAAGAGATTGCCATAGTGACCTCGACGATCTTCGGCTTGCCGGTCTGCAGTCGCCCGATCAGAACGAGACCCGAGGGCGTTTCCACGCACCGCAAAGAGCCAATTCATCACCACTTTGGGGGCCCAGCAGGGCTGACGTTTAGCGTGGGTTACAGTAGAGCAGCAAAAGGAACGAGGGAATTAGTCAGAATTTAGCGCACTCTCGTCATACCCTAGGCGAGAAAACAAGCACGGGGCACAATTACAGAAACAAAATTTTATGACCGTGATTTTTGATACCTAAATATATAAATTTAAAATTCTAGATCAATCAAACTCAGGTGGATAAGCGACCCTAACTAACGCACTGGCTCCCAAACAAAAACCTTCAATGATATTAAAAGCACGCCCCTAACTTAATTATCAAAATCACAGGTAGATATCTAAACTGCTCTATTGAAAACTGCGCTTACATATTGTAAACTGGCTTGAAGCCAGCAGATTATCCGTAGTTCCACTGCAATATTTGTGTCTCAAGTTTCCGAGACTATTCAGGATCGAAAAACTTTTCTAATATTCTGGTTTAAGACGAACACTAGCGAGGGTTCGGCTGATCAACGTGTTCACGCGTGTGTCGTGCTATGCAGTCAGTCTTGTTGGAAAACTTTTAGCCGTATGTAGGTTTATTAGATTATAAATTGTGACTTGATGAATCAGATGTAATATATCTATATGTAATATATAGATTGAGAACAAATTTTTGATTTTACATCCTCAGCCCACTGCTGAGCGAAGGCTTCGTCAAAAGCAGGTTTGAGCATTAATCACTACGATTGCTGAGCGAAGGCTTCTTCAAAAGCAGGTTTGAGCATTAATCACTACAATTGCTGAGCGAAGGCTTCTTCAAAAGCAGGTTTGAGCATTAATCACTACGATTGCTGAGCGAAGGCTTCTTCAAAAGCAGGTTTGAGCATTAATCACTACGATTGCTGAGCGAAGGCTTCTTCAAAAGCAGGTTTGAGCACTAATCACTACGATTGCTAAAGACGGATTGGCGATTTCTTTCGCCGATTGGCGATCGGCGATTGATTATAATTAGAAAATATAAGTCCTGGTTTCTTCACGATGTTTTCACCCACTACGAAGTTCAGATTTTAGTTTAATCAGCCATAAACTGGCATTTTGTAGGGTATATGACTGCACGGTTGATGCGGTGTCTGGGTAGCCGTGCAACGTGTCGTAGGTTTGATTATAGCACGGAACAACTCATTGTGTGATCCAAAAATCGTTGTTCGGGTTTAGGTGTGTTGTGTAGTGATGTAAAATTGTATATTAATAAACCCACCCCAAATACAAGAGAAAATCTTAGTGTGATGCTTATGATTAAAAAAACTCACAAACGGAATGCGATAAATTGAAAAGAATTAGTCTAATTTGCAAATAAATTATATACTTACTTACTTACTTTGTGAATATAATTGTATAACGCTAATATTATACTGTAATTGTTAAAAAAGACTGTATCATCATATCATCAGCCTATAAGTGCCCACTGCTGAGCAAAGGCCTCTTCTCATACAGATAAGGTTAGAGCATTAATCACCACGCTTGCTCAATGCAGGTTGGCGATTTCAAAATTATAATTAGTAATTATAAGTCCAGGTTTCCTCACGATGTTTACCTTCACCGTGTGTCAGTTGTGTCTAAATAATCATAGAAAGTACATATAACTCGGAAAAATCACATTGGTACTTGCCAGGTTTCGAACCCACACCCTCATGCATGAGTAGCGGGCTCCTTAACCTCAGGGCCACCACGACATTGTGACAAAAGACTGTGCAAAAATATAAACGAGAATTCAAAAATCCACCTAAGAATCAAGCAAAACAAAATAGCAGACAAAACTATTGTTTTCCTATCTACCTTAATGTCTGCAGTTCACCGTCAATGTTTGTGTTGACTCATACGCTCCAATATTTTCTGTTTACAAATACAATTTTCCTTAAAATGAAAAAGTTTTTCGCGCAGCTAGCCCCGGTACTGGTGTACTGCCCAAAACACGACAATCCTTAGTTTGCAAAGTCACCATATAACGGATGTGTTTTTCACCGAGCAAAATTTATACTTTTAAATTTAAATCTACGACCCGTTCAAAATGTTGAAAAACATCGCTGGACCCGCACTTCAGTAAATACATATTTTCAAAGTTGAACATGCTTAGTAATAAATAATCTAGTTTAGTCCGTTGAGTATAAAGTCGAGTTTCTATCGACACAACTTTTTCTTCGGGATTATAAAATTATGTACAAATATATGCAAACTTACTAGTTTGATGTTTGACTAGTTTCTGCTAGCGGCTTTGCTTGTTGTATCAGTGTAATAAGTTGCATAATTATGTGGCATTTCAGTTTTGAATCTTAAAATCTATCTCTGAGCCGAACATCATTTAATGTCGTTCAGTAGTTTTTATGTTAAAGACTAAAATATATCAGCCTTACTAACAAACTATATCGTTTAAAAAAATCGTTTTCTTTTCAAAAAAGTCTTCTCACGTATTGTTATTTGTGTGTAGTAAATATAAAATTTAAAAAAATTTGTAATAGTGTAGTATATATAAAAATATATCTTATTAAAATTTATTGTATGTATAAAGTTTATTATTGAGAAGAAAAATTAGCTTCTTAATTTTTTTTCCAAACCAAAAAGTAAAATACGTGCAAAGCAAAATTTTTAAGAAAATATATTTTTTACTATAAACTACTATACGTCGTGTGGTTTAACGCTATTGTGACGAAAAAAAAGCAATAAAATATATCGAGCAGCGTAAAATAACATTGCAATACGTCAATCTCAGATCGCCACCACAGACAACCAATATTTTTTATAACTGTATCTCAAAAATAAAAAATACAGCATAAAAAACTGGATGGAACTTGACGGTTTTCAAAGAAAAATATTGAACTTTAGAACAAATAGCTTTAAAAACAGTTGACAAAAAGGTGAAAAATTAAATATATTTATAAATAAAAGTCACACAGTTACTGTTAGTGTACATATGTGGCATCCCAAAGGTTAAGGCGCTCGTTTCTTATGCCGGCTGCGGGTTTTAAACCTGGCAAGTTCCAATGTGACTCTTTCCGAGCTATATTACGTACTTTTTATCATTTTTTAGACACCACTGACATACGGTGAAGGTAATCATCGTGAGGAAACCTGGACTTATAATTTCTAATTATAAGTTTGAAATCGCCAACGCGCATTGAGCAAGCGTGGTGATTAATGCTCTAACCTTCTCCGTGTTAGAAGAGGCCTTTGCTCAGCAGTGAGCATTTATAGGCTAATTATGATGATGAAATGAAAAAATGTATGAATGACATTTGTTTTTTTATAATGTATATTAATAAATAGAATATTATAATATACCGGGCTATTCTCAACATGTCATACAGTACTGAAACTTCTAGCGACAAACAGTTTCAGCAGTCCACGTGAGCGCAATAACTTATTTAAACCCGAAAACTAAACGTTGAACTATCAAAGTTGTAACTGACTGACGATTGACCACCTACTCAAGTCAGTTGTTTATTTATACATATACTTAGTTGCTATTTATAAATTAATCTAACAATAGAAATTTAGAAAAGGCATGTTTTTTTAGAACGTGTAAATAAGATTGATAATTTTTGTTAATTATGTGTTTTTTTTTTCAATTTATGTTTGTGTCAATTTTTTTTGTCGACATCTTTAACATTTCTATTTTTGATTTGACTTTTAAATATCGTTTTTTTTAATGATACACACTTTTATAATTTGAAATCTCTACTATAATAGGTGTTCAAAAACGGGAAAAAAATTAAAATTTATTATATATAATTGAATCTATATATTTATTGTTAATAAAAAGATAAATAAAATAATCAAGTTTTATTTTAAACATAAAAGAACTAAAAGTAAGCAAAACCAAAACTACGTCACTACACATATTATAAGTGACAACAGGGACAGGCAATCATGAATCATCGACAAAGACACAGGACCCGGGCAAAGTGTTCCATCACCCGGGTAGCGGGCTTCCGCTCCCGGATATGAACCCTGTATCGTCACGACTGCCCTCGTCACTTTAACGATCTCCGCTTACTAAGGTTTTTACCTTATTGCCCGGTTCACGATATTCTATATAAATTGCCAGTTTAGTTTTGTGTACTATCTATAGAGGTGTGAGTTAAAGACATCAGACATTTTTTAATTAAATTTATGTTTGATTTCTTGCTTTTCGCATCAATTTTTGCATTATCTTTGTATAACATAAATGCTGAATTGATAAAAAATGCCAAAAGCATTAATTTGGTCTATGTCGTCTAGCGAAAACTCTCGTCTTGACATATCATTTAAAATCAAATATTAAACCATTTATTTATATTAGACTATTATAAGAACTTTTGCTCAATTTTTCAATTAGACCATTATAGGCAGTTTTGTATGTTAGTTTGACGAACTAATATTTAAAGATTAAAAATGACAGTCTGCCAAACAGTTCTATTAGTGAAAATAAGTAAAAAAAACGCGAAATTACATCTAATATTATTTAACTGGCTAATATAATTATGTAACACGTACGTAAATGTATGTATAAGTAAAATAAAAAAATTATTATTAAAAAAACAAAATACCCGACTGCACACTAAAAAAAGAGTAAAACAAGCCCCACAATACAAATTTACTGAATATAATTTATAAATGTTGATGGACAGCATCGCAGGCGGGGACCAACAGAGGCTTATTTATAGTCATTTCTGTTGTGCACCATTTAGCAGAATTTTCGTTGGTGGCGGTCAAGGTGGTCCCCGCCTGCGATGCTTTCCATCAACATTTATAAATTATATTCAGTAAATTTGTATTGTGGGGCTTGTTTTACTCTTTTTTTAGTGTGCAGTCGGGTATTTTGTTTTTTTAATAATAATTTTTTTATTTATAACTTTTTCCCGTGGGAATTTTGAGAAAAAACGTATCCTATATTAATTACTCCCGTGATTGAAATGAATCTAATGATACCGCATACATATTTTTTTAAAGGGAAATTTAGAAAAAATATTATTATGTCCTTATCCCGTGGGACTTTTAGGATAAAATGTATCCTATGACACTCCCGTAATCAAGACAAATCTAACGATACCTCATACATCAAAATCCATCAAGCCGTTTAGGCTACAGGAGGTCACAAAGGAAAAGACATACATACATACTTACATACACTCGAAAAACATTACCCTCCTTCTTTGGCAGTCGGGTAATAAGTGAAATAACTAAAATTTGTTACGAAAATTGATAAAAAAAATACAGAAACACTATACACTAGCTTTTGCCCGCGATTATGTTCGCGTGGATTAGTGACTTCCTGCAGATTTTAGATTAAAAAACTGTCCTATGTCTTTTCTCGAATTCCAAACTATGTCTGCACCAAATTATACACAAATCGGTTCAGTAGTTTAGGCGTGAAGATAAGACAAACAGACAGATAGCCAGAGTTCACCGCGGCCGCGGCACAGAGCAGGAGAAGGAACGGGGGGGTTTTTAGTCAGTAAGAGTCCAGGGAGAGCCCAGTATTAGGCGGGAGGGAGCTGACACTCCCTCCCGCCTAATCCTGGGCTGGAGAAGTCATTTGATGATTTTCCCCTGACAAAAGAAGAAGATAGAACAGAGTTATAGTATTAGTTTTAATTTGAATTATAAGCTTTCAGTTTAGCGATATTTTATCGATATTCATATTTGTTTAATTAAAAAAGTTAAAATTATTAATAAATCATAAAAAAGTTAAACTAATTATATGTAGATGCCGTTTTAAACTTTCTTAAGTACTTAAAGAAATGTATTTTATATTCTTAAAAATTAAAACCTAATTTTGCTTTTCTGTTAAATAAGCAATTATTAAATTTTAAAGTTCAATTAATTATAGTCTTAATTGAAAAACTGCTTAAATGAAAAATATTGGACAGTAAAAAACTATTTTTATTTTAAAAGTAAAATAATTAATTTTGTTATAGTAAGTTTTTAATTACGCTATTACGAGCATAAAACCAAAGTTACACCATTCAAAACTTAAGAATGGCTAAACGAAAGACTGGATTGAATTTATTAATATTTGATTTATTAAATAATCATATTTTATTCACAATTTTATATTTTTTGTGACATAAGTATCGTGGGCCATATGCACTAAGTTTATTGGAAATACAAGCACTCACTGAAGCAACTAAGAAAGGCCAATTGTCACAATCACAACCAGTCTCGTTGTGACTTAAAACTACAATAAAAATCTTTTCTCAGTTTAATAACGTGATTAAAACATTGTTTTCAATAAGAATGATAATTGTGCATAACAACTACATTAAGTAGGACGATAATATTTTATGGCAGTATAGAGTATAAAGTCGTGGTGGCCCGAAGGTTAAGTCGCCATCCTATCACTGACATACGGTGTCGGAAAACATCGTAATAAAACTTAGACTTACTACTTCTAATTGTAAGTTTGTAATCGCCAATCCACCTTGAGCAAACTTGGTGATTTATGCTCAAACCTTCTCCGTATTAGAAGAGACCCTTGTCCAGCAGTGGCCAATTATGGCGTATGTGTAGACTATAAACGTCACTTACTCCCCCGTAAAAAACCTTAGTCGTTCAGTAAATTTCTAAAACCAAAGTATCAAAATCAGAAAACAAAAAGACAACAATACTTTAAAGACACTTAGACCGAAGACCTGTAAACATTAATAAGCTTGTCATCTTTACAGTATCAAGACTAGTATTTTTCATCGTCATCCTATTTACAACGAAATCGGTCGAGGCATAATATCCGGTTCGGATGTTCTGTCTTGAGCGATGGAGATGACCGTTCCCGTTTCGTACCCGTGCCGTCGAGCCGTCGTCACGTGCCGCTCTCGTATGTCTTATGTCTAAATGTTCCAACCTTATTCTTCACACCTCCTTGCATCGTGATTAATGTTGAAAGCCATTTAACAACACGTCGAGATGTTAAAATGAATCGTCGGTGAGATTTGAAAAGGATTTTATGATTCATTGTTAGTTCCTGATTTGTTATTCAAATCAGTACCTAGACTAGTTCTGGTTTGGTGTATGGTTTTGAATGAAGTTCTTGCGAAGCTAAATCCTTGATGCACTTTTATTTGTATTTTGTTTTGATAAGTTAATCTAATTATTTCACCATTATAATTTATTTAATCTAAAAATGACATAAAATTACTTTGCCTCGCTCGTCATATCATTCTCAACGTGAAATATACATTCAGAAAAATGTGAATATCAAAGAACTCATTCCAGAACTGCAATTTCAAATAAATCCTCGTAAAAACTACAAAAATAACGTATCCTTCAATTTCAAATTGACACAGGTGCTTTATAATATGGACACAGGGGCAGGTATCCGCGAGTGTGTAAGGAAAAAAATATTAAAATATTTCATTTTGTTTGTGAAGCGAGAAATTCATCTTAGAAAGTGTTTACCCCGACGTGAAATAAAACTGCGAACATGTTCAAACGTGTTTACTCGACGTGACTCTGAATATGTCTCGACAAATATGTTTTTTCTGTCGGCAAATTCGAAAATCACCTACAAACGTGGGTAAGGAGAGGACGAAGAGGTGTCGGCCGGCGGCAAAAAAATTACCTCTCTCGTATTTATTCGAATTCTACACCCATACGTGTCTCACTAAGCCGATTTTTATTACTTTTCAAAGCAGATGCTTAGAAAAGTACAGATTAATGTACACAAAAGGCCAAAGCAATGACTGTCGGAATTTCCAATATGTTCTATATACATGTCCTTGTGTGGGCGTTTTATGGGGTGTCTGAAAACACGATTCCCATTTGATTTTTTTCCTTGTAATTGAAAAGCTCTATTGACATTCTATTGATGTCTCTAGAAGTCAGGTAACATCAATAGAATAATATGTACTTAACGTTTCTGTTCAATTCATATTTTTATTTCTTCAGAGGAATACAACGGCTTTAGTAAATCTGCTAGAATACTTCTGGTATATTTTAGCAACGATATTTTATTGGCAAACTAATTTCCATGAACCAATTTATATATGCCAGCATGTTCTCAAAACTGTATGTTATCACCTACAAGATTTGATGAACATTTACTTAGAATATTTAATCCAATTTATACTAAATAAACACTTTACTAATATAATGTAATAAATCGAGTGACTATCTAAAGAAAACAATATGCCAATTACAGTAAGTAAAATTTAATTACTAAAACGCTTGGACTGGTCCGAAATCGGCGCCGACCAATAATTGGTGAAATCGCATTAGCATAGAAATGAAAAACATCGCTCATTGGTCGGCTTCATCATCAGCCTATAAGTGCCCACTGCTGAGCAAAGGCCTCTTCTCACACGGAGAAGGTTAGAGCATTAATCACCACGCTTGCTCAATGCGGGTTGGTGATTTCAAACTTATAATTAGAAATTATAAGTCCAGGTTTCCTCACGATGTTTACCTTCACCGTATGTCAGTGGTGTCTAAATAATCATAGAAAGTACATATAACTCGGAAAAAGTCACATTGGTACTTGCCAGTTTTCGAACCCACACCCTCATGCATGAGAAGCGGGCGCCTTAACCTCCGGGCCACCACGACATTCATTGGTCGGCTAACAGCTCGTAAATATTATTACGCTATGCATTAGTTACATAGTTTTTGGTAAGTGCAGTGGTACAAACGTTATAGAAACTTTTTGGTTTTTCTAATACAATATTTTTTCTTTAATTACGCGTTAAATATTCCTATCACGCTTATAGGTCTTTTTTGTTTTTTTTTGTGATAGTTCGGCAAACGAGCTAACGAATTACCTGATGGTAAGCAATCAGCGTCGCTCATGGACACCCGCAACGACGGTGGAGTTACGAGTGCGATGTCGACCTTTCGGGGATTAGGGATTTGGAGATTTTGGGAAAGGGAATGGATTGGGGTAGGGGAGGATTGGACCTCCGGTAACTTGTGATTGAAAAACTTAATCTGCCGAGATCTCTCGCCCTGGGTGAGGTAGAGGGAGTGTCAGAGATTATTTTACTGACTAAAAACTAGCCCTTTCCGTCTCCTGCTCCAAACCGGGGCGCGTCGGCGTAAACATTACACATGGTAATTGTTTTCCTTAGAGAAATGCAGTCAGTTTCTTTACTAAAAAGCTGATGATTAATTTGATTATATCAATTCATGCAGGATGAACTGTTCTAAGTTTTATATTATTATACTTAAGAAAAAATAACAGATAACTAATACATATATGCTAACTTAGAATCCAAATAACAATGTTCAAAGTTTTAGAATAAAAGCACAAAAGTAATTTATTTTTAAATAAGGGATCAAAAATAAATAACCTCACTAAAATAATGGATAACGGTTCGCGATCAAATTTCTTAAGGTCCTGGGTAGCACCCAAATAGGTTTTCTTCAGAAATTGCTATTTTAAGATGCAAGCAACCTATATCAGTCGGCATTTCCGTTCTTGTAATCTAGACTATGCCTATTTTAGGAGTTCCGTAGAATTTATTGAACGAGGAGTAACCCGATCTGTATCGGTAGGAACCTATTGTATTGATACTAAAATGTATTCAAATCCACACTTATATTATAACTGCGAAAGTAACTCTGTGTGTCTTTTCTTCACGCTTAACCTTCTGAACCTATTTAATTTTGTGTTAAATTTGGTACAGATATAGTTTGGAACTCGAAAAAGGACATAGGATAGGTTTTTATACCAAAAATCTTCAAGAACAAAGTCGCGGGCAAAAGCTAGTGGTGAAATACATAGCGCCAAGTGTAGCTCGCCGTCTGACTAGAACCAGACCCGAGCATATGGCGCGTAGCGTTCCACGCGCGCCTCAAAGAGCCTATAGACCACCACAGACGGGGCCTTATTCTGGAAGCGAAGGCTCGCGCGCGTCTACAGTTTGCGCGCAGACGCGCGTCGCCGGGGCGAGGATCCTCTGCCGCGCCAAATTAGTGCGTGGCGGAATGAGCTCCGGCGAGATCTCATGGCTGAGTGGAAGCAGCGACTGTCGCAACCGAGGGCCGGGCACGCTACTATAGCAGCGGTAAGACCCCTCTTTGAGGAGTGGCTTGAGAGACGCCACGGCGTCCTCACCTTCCGCCTGACGCACCTTACCGGGCACGGCAGCTTCGGTAGGTTCCTGTTTCGGATCCAGCGGGAGGAAACGCCTGAGTGTCGTCATTGTGAGGATACGGTGGAGCATACGGTAGCGGTATGCCCTGCGTGGGCTGAGCACCGCCGTATCCTCAGAGAAGTGATCGGTGGCGGCGACCTCTCGCGCCCGGCCTTAGTCGAGGCCATGGTGCGGAGTGAGAGGAACTGGGACGCCGTCTCCTCCTTTTGTGAAGCAGTCATGCTCGCAAAGATAGAGGCGGTCCGCGTGAGGGAGCAATCCTTCTCCTCACGCCCCAGCAGCCGCAACTGGCGACACTACGGGCGTCGGGGATCGAGGGACGATCTCCGGCCACCGTAAGCACGGGCCTGCGGTCGGCGAGTAAGGGCAGCTCGCCGCCCGACCAGAACCAGGCCCGAGCGTACGGCGCGTAGCGTTCCGCGCGCGCCTCAAAGAGCCATTCGACCACCACAGACGGGGCCCTAAAGGGCTGATGTTCAGCCGGGGTTGCGGGGTAAGCGCAATGAGGTACCGCGACCTTGGCACAGAGCAGGAGAAGGAACAGGGGGGTTTTTAGTCAGTAAGAGTCTGACACTCCCTCCTGCCCGGCCCTGGGCGGGAGAAGACGGGGCCTTATTAGAGCTGATGTTATGTTTTTTTTTTCAGTCAGTAAGAGGCTGACACTCCCTCTCGCCCCACCCAGTCGAAGTCATTGGATAATTTTCCTAATCAAAGCAAAGTCTATGACATAAGTTTCAGTTTCCTAGAAATTCTGTCGTTTAAAGTACCCAATTAAGAAAGTCTTATAATTAGATTTGAACTAGAAGATTTCTTCAAACTTAATGTTCATTATAATTTTATTTAGAAAATGGACCTTAATTAATAATGTCTGTTTATGGCAAATTAATTAAAACTATAAGTTAAACGATCGAAAATTAAATTCATTATTTAAAGATTTTTTGTTAATCTAGTGGTCATAAGATTACAAGAAGACTACAAGGTAAGTAGGTCCTAGCTTTGCTTTCCCGGTCGAAACAATGTAATTGTAAATATTATATTATGTATATACTATAAAATCTATACTATCTATATTAATATTATACATGCGAAAGTAACTCTGTCTTTTCTTCACGCCTAAACTGCTGAACACAAGATCCCTAGATCAATTAAAGGAAAAAGTGATGTCCATGATTTTAAACAAGCCTTACTTAAACTATCTGAAAAAATCATATTATTATAAACGAATACTAACTGATGCATTGTAATATTTTATCTTAGATTATTTTAGAATTAATTGTTTTTTTTGGAGGATTCACGCAATTATAGTACCTATATAGTGTATAGAATTATATTAATTTTATCTGGTATTTAAGTGTATTTTTTTGTTTGTAAAATAATATTTGTATGCCGGTTACGGCTTGACATGGCGTTCAATTAAGAGTACAACATTATCTGTAGGTAACTAAATAAGTACCTACCTATGTTCAACAAATAAATTATTTCGATTTGATTTGAATTTCTATGTTTAGTACAGACATAGTTTAGAACTCGAGAAAGGACATAGCATAGTTTTGATACCAAAAATCTGCGGGAAGTCACTTTTTGCCGCGAACGGAGTCGCAGGCAAAAGCTAGTATTATATATAAATTCGATATCGTTTATAGAAACATCTTTTTAATGTTTTATTCTTTCGCCCTACGCGGTACAACAGACATTGCCAGACTTTTACTGTCAAAAACCTACCTCGCTCTTTTTTTCATTCAGGCTGGGCCCCAGGTTTATTATTGTGCTTACACACGCAACCCCGGATTGAAGCATCAGTGTTTGAAAACCTAGTTTCCATTTCTTTTTTAAATAACGTGTTTTTTTAGCTGTCCTTTTATACTTCCAATACGACTCTCGAAACAAAAATTCACATATTATGTGTGAGAGTGAACAAATTTTTGTAATTTAATTAATGTATTTTCGAACCGACTTCCGGTTTATGAAAGTATTGCATTTGACTTCTACTTCTACCCCCACTCACTATCGAATAGTAGTATAAAAGAGGGGTCACACTTGTCGACGGATCAGAAGTTGTTCGACTGCGGACACGGCACAACAGTGCTCTGAACTGTCAGGTAATATTGCTGATTTACTTTGTTACTATGTAATATGTGATGTAATAATGTTATGATGTTATGGTGTTATGATATTATGTGATGTTATGAATGTTTATGCCTTACGTCACGTCATATATTTCTATTTGTTCGTAATAATTAGTAGATATGTTTATTATGGTCAAATTATTTAATAAATTGTTATGAATATTTGAATAGTCTTTTTTTTACTGTTGTTTACTACTAATTTCTCCCACATCAGAAGTGGGATGTGAAAACATAAACTACGCCTACAAATAATTGATTTCAGGTCTCAAGATGAATGTCGATGAATCTACGATGGCGGATGCCGAGCTGCCTCATGGTGTGTCGAGTGCCATGCCAGCACCGCCGGTGTCTCAAAAGCGGATAACCTCCAGCTGCTCTTCACCAATTCTGGGCCAAGAAGTACCGCATAATTCGACCAGCCACAGAAATACGTCTCAAGTTAATGGCAGTACCGTTCCTGGCGGATCCACGGATGGTCATGACATAAGGACAGTAGAATTTGTACCTTTAAACTATATGCAAAATATGATGCAGGAAATGATGACGCAGTTAATCCGTACCACCGCACAAGCCTTTAATCCACCAAATGTGCGACATACCCCGCGGATGCGAAGTCTTGAACATATTTATGTCCCTGCATTTGATCCCGATGATCGGACCGATACAAGTTTGGTGCCGAAATATTGAAGACCTCAAAACCGAATACGAGCTTTCTGATCGAGAAATCCTTAATCTAACCCGGAAGAATTTGCGCGGACGGGCCGCTGAATGGGCACGTCGCAATTATTCGTCTTTAACCAGTTGGACTGAACTCAAAACAGGTTTGATTGAAACCTTTGCAGATGAAGCCCGCTACTACGATGATCTAACGCAGTTCATGGAATACACCAGTGAGCAAGCCGGCAGCCTAGCTGAGTACGCAACTCGAAAATGGGAGTTGGCAAAGAAGGCGATTGGCGTGGAGATGACTGAGCAACGTCTCGTTGAAGCAGTTATTTCGGGTATGTCTGATTTTCGTATTCGCTCTGATTTGCTTCGTCTTACACCAAAAACTTTGCCACAGCTAATTCAAAGTCTCTAATTCATATAAGCGTAAACGGCCTGGGAAAGAGTCTGATCACACTGTTCCATCTAAACGGTTAAAAAACGTCCCTAATTCAGATGTAACATCCAAGCGTTGTCATAAATGTCACAAATTAGGTCACTTACAGAAAGATTGTCGGTCGGGTTCAATTAATCCCAGCCCTCAAAAGAATTCAGCTTCTACTTCCGACGGATCCAAACCTGCTGAATCAAAGCCCCTTAAAAATAACACCTGTACATTTTGTAAAAAAAGAGGACATACCTTTTAAAACTGTTTTCAACGCTTAAATAAGAACGCGAAAGATGAAAAATCGTCTCATGTGAATAGTTTAGTTTTGAGTAGTAAAAACTTGCACTCGATCAAAATCGAAATTCGCGATTATTCGTGTCTGGTAGACAGTGGTGCGGAATGCCCTCTTATGCGCGAAAGTATAGGTGATTCTATTAAGGGTAAAATCATGTATAAAAGTCTAATTTTACGAGGCGTTGGAGACAATTCTTTTCGTTCGTCACGTATAAAACTGTGTGTGGTGTGTATTGATGGCCTCAATATTGAATTGGAATTTGTCCTAGTTCCCGACAGATACATACAGTATGATGTTTTACTTGGTCAGAATCTTTTTGATGTCCCGGGAATTCAGGTCACTTTTTCAAAGAATTTCGTTAAGGTCTGTCGCAATTCTAATATTAACTGTATTCAAAAGGAATTTGATCTTGACATGGTTGACGTTAACCCTGATATAAGTCCCGAAATTAAAATACAGTTACATAATTTATTACAGTCTTATTCTGAAATATTCACATCTGGCAATGCAGTTTCGCAAGTAACAACAGGCGAACTGACTATTCGATTAAAAAACCCAGAAAAAATAGTTCAAAGAAGGCCCTATAGATTGGCTCCAGCTGAACGTGATCATGTCAAGAATTTGATCAAAGACCTAAAAGATAACAACATCATTCGAGATAGTAATTCACCCTTTGCGAGCCCCATATTACTAGTGCGGAAAAAGGATGGTAGCGACAGAATGTGTGTTGACTACAGAGAATTAAATAGCAACACCGTCCGCGATCACTTTCCACTTCCCATTATCGATGACCATATTAGTAAATTATCTGGAGCTAAATACTTCTCCGTATTGGATATGGCGGCGGGTTTTCACCAAATTCCCATAGCCAAGGACTCGATCAAGAAGACTGCTTTCGTCACTCCTGACGGGCAGTATGAATTCCTACGTATGCCATTTGGGCTTTGTAATGCACCTTCTGTTTTCCAAAGGGCCATCAATACAGCACTTAAACAATTTGTCGATGATTTTGTTTTAATTTACATTGATGACGTTGTAATCTTTTCTGAAACAGTTGATCAAGGTATTGAGCGTCTAAAAGTAGTTTTAGATGATCTTCAAAAAACCGGTTTTTCCCTTAACGTTAAGAAATGCAAATTTTTACAAAACGAGATTGAATATTTAGGTAGAATTGTCTCTAACGGTCGAGTTAAACCAAGTCCGGGTAAAGTCCGTGCTCTTCTAGATGCCCCCATCCCAACAACTGTCAAACAAGTTCGGCAGTTTTGTGGCTTAGCCAGTTACTTTCGGAAATTTATTCCAAATTTTTCTTTGACAATGATTCCGCTATATAACTTGACTCGTAGTAATGTCAAATGGAACTGGACATCTGAGCACGAAGCTGCTAGAAATAAAATTCTTGAGTACCTAGCTTCCGAACCTGTGCTAACACTATTTGATCCTACAAAACCTGTAGAACTTCACACAGATGCCAGTTCCGCAGGGTTCGGAGGTATCCTTTTTCAAAAACATAACGATCAGATGAAAGTCGTAGAGTATTTTAGTATGCGCACCACTGATACTGAAAGCCGCTACCACTCTTACGAGTTGGAAACGCTGGCTGTGGTTAGATCTATTAAGCATTTCCGTCATTATTTACTAGGTAGGCCTTTTAAGGTCGTTACAGATTGTAACTCCCTGAAGGCCTCGCGTAACAAGAAAGAATTATTACCCCGAGTGCATAGATGGTGGGCGTACCTTCAATCTTTCGATTTTACCATAGAATATCGTAAGGGAGAACGTATTCCCCACGTAGATTATTTGAGCCGCAATCCGACAACTGTCAACATAAGCAATGTCCAAAATTATAGTGAATGGTTAGAAGTAGAACAAAATAATGACCCTGAAACGAAAACTATTATCGAATCTATCCAACAAGGCAGTCTTGATAAAAGTGTAGCATCTAGTTATGAAATACACGGCGGCCTACTGTACCGTATCGTTTCCATTGGTAACAAAATTAAAAAACGTTTATTTGTTCCAAAAAGCTATCGGTGGCATATAATACAAATTTATCACGATTCTCTTAAGCACTTCGGTTGGGAAAAGACCCTTGAAAAAATTAGAGAGCAGTTTTGGTTTCCTAATATGTCTAAATACACTCGACAGTACGTTGACAATTGTCTGACCTGCAAAATTAATAAAAGTCAATCTGGTTCCCGACAAATTACTCTACACCCAATAGATAAGCCACCGACGCCATTCCATACCATCCACATGGATACGACCGGCAAATTGAGCGGTAATAAGCCTACTAAACAATACGCTGTCGTCTTTATAGACGCATTTACAAAGTTCGTTTTTATAAAACCTGTTACGAATTTGACAGCAGCGGCGACCGTCAACTGTTTAAAAGAATTGATTTACACTTTTGGCACTCCTAAACGTATTGTTTGTGATCAGGCTGCTTCCTACACCGGAAGAGAATTTTCAAGTTTCTGTGAACATTGGTCTATAGAGATACATTTCATAGCTAGTGGCGTAAGCCGTGCAAACGGGCAAGTGGAGCGAATGATGAAGGTTTTAACAAACTGCTTCACAATTGTAGAGAATACATCCAGGAGAAGTTGGAAAGATGCTGTTGGCGAAGTGCAGTTGGCAATTAATAGCACATTCAGTAAAAGTACAGGCCATACTCCTTTCCAGCTTCTCATGGGCTGTGATCAGTCTCCTCCCGCTATATCAGCCTTACTAAATGATGTCGAACGTCTGGACCTCGACGCATGCCGTGAAGAAGCAAAACTCAGGATGGACGAGCTTGCTCAAACTAAAAAAGCTAATTATGATAAAACTAAGGCTAAAATTGTTCCCTTTAAAGTTGGTGATACTGTATTGATTCGACAAAATCCGAGAGCAATTAACAAACTTGACAGCAAGTTTCGAGGTCCATGCGTCATTACAGACATAAATGACAATGATAGATATACAGTAAGAGTTCATAAAACTGGTAATGAGTTATATGTTTCTCATGATAATATGCGAATTGTCAGTCCAGATATGGGATGTGAATTGACTGACTCATTAGATACCTTTAATTAAATTTTGTATTTATATGTATTGATGTAAGTTTTCCCTTCGGGAAATTGTTCGGCGTAACGGTGACCGTCTGGCCAACGGTCATGGTTATGTCTAACAATCGTACCCGGGCTATGTGATTTGGCGTTGCGGTCATGTGATTTGACCAGATTTAATTGCCATGTGATTTGGCATTGCGGTCATGTGATTTGACCAAATTTAATTGCCATGTGATTTGGCATTGCGGTCATGTGATTTGACCAAATTTAATTGCCATGTGATTTGGCGTTGCGGTCATGTGATTTGACCAAATTTAATTGCCATGTGATTTGGCATTGCGGTCATGTGATTTGACCAAATTTAATTGCCATGTGATTTGGCGTTGCGGTCATGTGATTTGACCAAATTTAATTGCCATGTGATTTGGTATTGCGGTTATGTGATTTGACCAATGCTTTATTATTAAGAATTTTTGAATGTATTTTCAGCACTGATTGTTAATGGTTTTATTCGCGAGCCATAGGCTGCTCGTCAGAATGGCCGTGTGAGAGTGAACAAATTTTTGTAATTTAATTAATGTATTTTCGAACCGACTTCCGGTTTATGAAAGTATTGCATTTGACTTCTACTTCTACCCCCACTCACTATCGAATAGTAGTATAAAAGAGGGGTCACACTTGTCGACGGATCAGAAGTTGTTCGACTGCGGACACGGCACAACAGTGCTCTGAACTGTCAGGTAATATTGCTGATTTACTTTGTTACTATGTAATATGTGATGTAATAATGTTATGATGTTATGGTGTTATGATATTATGTGATGTTATGAATGTTTATGCCTTACGTCACGTCATATATTTCTATTTGTTCGTAATAATTAGTAGATATGTTTATTATGGTCAAATTATTTAATAAATTGTTATGAATATTTGAATAGTCTTTTTTTTACTGTTGTTTACTACTAATTTCTCCCACATATGGTCTTAATTTTATGTACAACAAAACATAGAATCAAAATCTCCATACTTATTCAAATTACCTACACAATCCAAATTTAATCAGTAAAAGAAACTTTTCTAGCTTATTCCAAAACTAAGTCGATTTCATATACATCGAAGACCTTCGCATAAAATTGCAATTAGGATTCTAATGAAGGTTGAAAAAGAGGTTACGACTTACTTTTCGCCAGGTACAGTATTGATGCGTACACACGTAAAGCCAGTTTTGGCATGAATGGGTCAGTTCATGGTCTCACAGAAGACCGGAGTAAAACAACTACAACGTTGTGTTTCGCCCTGTAAGTGTAGTTACTGTAGGCCAAATCCATCACTTTCCAAGATTTTGGGATTGGGGACGGATGGTGCTTCCCCTACCCTGACCCCTACAAAGCCAGCAATGCATTTATTAATCTTCTAGTGTTGCGGGTAAACTTCGTTCCGACTCAAAATTAACTAATAACTTGCCCGATTATTTCAAGACTATAATTAGCCAAATCGGACCAGCCGTTCTCGAGATTTAGTAGGTACTATCAGCGTTACATTTTTATGTATCAAAAGATTAAGGACATCAGTAACATGACTCCCAGTTCAATTGTACCCCTGTAACAGAAAAGGTGACCGCATCGGAAATCCGGCCGTGGTACCGTGGACCCGCTAACTAATTGGGAGAGACGGGTCGGATGTGAGAACACGGCAAATGAAGATTTATCATTCGCCACCTCCTCCGGGTAGGGACCGCTATCCGAGTGTTTGACGACTGCCCCTATTTGTTTGATATGGATTCTGTGTTTGGGTGCATCGGAAAGAACAAGTTAATTGTTAAGTCAATGGATTACCCATTTTTTCATTATTTGCTTGGTTTTAATCTTAATTGTACATTACTTTGATAAATTTTGTAGGGTTCAGCCTGCTTTTGCAATGTAAGCGAATAACCTGTATTTTATTTACGATAGCTACTCTTGCGCGGTTTCACCCGCTGCTCAGCTCCATTTGATCGTAGCATGATGTTTTATAACCTTTAGTACTTAAGAGCATTGTAGCTATCTATCATTGAAAGAATTTTGGCAATCTAATCAGCAGTTCCAATGATTACCCCCGACATACAAACTCACAAACTTACAAATTTTCCTATTGATAATATTAGTACAGAGTTTAGATATCACATTTATTACGGGTATTTTCATTTTATAGAATAGTATTTCTTTTCGAACAATCCATCCGTTAACAAACCGACCGCATCACAATCCGTTGCGTAGTTTTCAATATTTAAGCATACGTAGGGATATAGGGAAAGAGAAAGCGACTTTGTTTTATACTTTATACTTAGCGATATAATTGTACAAAGTCCATTAATAGTACAAACTACTCAAAAAACACATTTTAGATCCGTAATGGAAAATAACAAAAATACTTCACGTCAATTAGTTACTCAAAATAGAAGTAATCGTGATGAACCTTGACAATACGCCCCCTTTATTCTCAAATAGATTCCTTTTGTCCTACACCAGGAAAAGCCTTCGGTCTGTGTTATAATATTATTTCGAAATTCTAGTTCGATATTTGGACTTATGTAGGCAGTACTTATATTTTATTTCTATCGCCTGACCTTTAACTAATCAGATTATAGTCGACTCTAAGTCCTAACTACATTCGAGTAAATGTCTCATCATTTTACGCAAAGCAACTGACACCTCAAGTTTGCAGGCTATTAAGACCCTCTTTTAGCCGGGGTTGCGGGGTAAGCGCAATGAGGCACTGCCACCTCGGCCCAGAGCAGGAGAAAGAACAGGGTGTTTAGTCACTAAGAGTCTGACACTTGCTCCCACCCGGCCCTGGGCGGGAGAAGTAATTCGATGATTTTCCCCTCACAAAAAATGCCCTCTTATAGGGAGCACCATACTCTAAGGATCAGCTATGTGAACGTCCGACGTCTTCAGAGAATCCAGTACAAACGGTAGGATTGATTTGATTTTTTTATGTCATCGATCACCAAACCAGCAAAAGGATTACCTGGTGTTAAGTAATAAGCGCCGCTTATGGACATTCGTAATACTAAAGGAGTTCCTACAAGTTCGTTGCCGACCTCTTGTAAGCTATTAGGGATTTGAGGATTGGACCTCCGGTAACCTCACTCACACGGCGATACACAATGTAATGGGTTTCTGTGAGTTCGTGGTATCACTACGGTCGAATCGGCCCATTCCACGTGTTTCCACGACTTGATTCCACAATATACAATCCGATGAAATGGAGCTCTTATACATCATCAACGACTTGTAAAAGCCCACTACCGAACTCGTCTTCTACAAAAGAGAAGTTTACCATAATCTTCACGCTTGGCAATCGAGTCAGAAATTCCAGCTTAAGGATCAGGTATATCAGAGAACGATGTCGCTCGATCTCTGTTTTAAAGATGATATGAATGTTGATAAGTAGTAAGTATGTCGGTTTCTTTACTTAGATTGACTGGCTCAGGTCCCATTTACGGAGACGGTGTCCACCATACATTACATACATTGCTCATAATCTTCATATGTTTGTTTTTGTAGAGGCGTTGACGCGGCCTGGTGCTGCAATGTACGACAAACGCACGACACGCCACGTGGCGTCCCGCGTTTTCATAAATGTGGCGTCAGGGATTTTGCATTCGTAAGACAATAGTAGTCGACAACTTAACACTAATACTACGTGTTTTTGTTTTTTTTTAATAGTCTAGTATACATAGCAATGGAATAAAGGGACTCACTTTAAATACTTTAGGGATAAGTTATAAAAGGCTATGTAAGGCCTACAGGGTGATTTCAAGAATATCTTTTTCTGTGAAGCCATATCTCATGATTCTGAATGCTTAGAGCCCACTGTTTAGGTATACACACACACACTCAACATAAAATAGATATTTTCGGACCGTCGTCATGTCTGCGTTTTTTTCCTCGTCTATCGTGAACGTCAAAGGTAATAAATCTTTTTCTTCTGCCTAAATAGATCTATCCCGAACAAAGACTGAGTCTAGCGCCACATTAAAGTGTGTAGCCAACCTATCAAGATGTCCTTGAGATAAGCCTTATATAGGATTCTCTCTTCAGTGTTTTATGTCAGTTTAATTTTATGCTAAATAAGATTACGTTATAGTATTACGAATATGTTTTATAGCCAAAGGACTTTGTATTTTATCTTTGTTGTGTACGTGAACTAACACATTTTCTTTATGGGTGCAAAAGGTCATGGAAGGGTAAAGGGCAGTAGTGCGCCTGAGGCGTCGGGCCAGCTGCCCATTCCTGTCGTGATCCGTCATCCCGTCAGGATATTGCCCGAGGCACAACAAGCACACATCTTGTTACACCACGTCCGAGTACTCAAACAAACAACAAACGTATAAAACAAACTATTATGTCAATAAGAAGCATATTTATATTATGGGGTCATTACATAACACAATGCAGTTAATTATTGGGCTGAAAAACGATGGACCGTAAACAGCAGGATGCAGTATAAATAGCAGCTGATTTCATACCAATTAAAGTGAGGGATTATTAGCCGGCAGCCGATGATCGACGACCGGCGTTCGGCCGTCGGCCGTCGGCCCTCGCTTCGGCCTCGCTGTGAATTAACTTAATCACTGTTTACGCCGCTGGGGGGTATGTTGCCCACGAATTACAGAGCTCCATGTAAATGTTATGAGAACACCTTGCTTGTGTACATTTTGGATGTGACGTGAATTACCTGCGATGTTAAAGGTTTCTCTGTTTAATTATTTTGTGGAATATTTTTATTGATTGGGTAACATGTTTGTAAATTCTTACTTTTATATAAAAGTTTGAGATTTAAGTTGAATGTAGAAATTATACGTCTTCTTCTGAAGAATCTGAATTATTGAAACCGAGATATAACATGAAATGGGTGTCTCTTAATAACCTTTCCTCTTATTATTTTATTTGTTCTCCTAAGAGACATTGTTCATACGACATGGTGTCCATGAGCGGCGCTGATTGCTGACCATCGGGTAATCTGTCGGCTCGTTGTCTGACCTATAATTCCATAAAAAATATTTAATATTTCCTTTCAAAGTAGTCAAATAAGAAATGCTAAATTCATCTTGATGTTTTATACAATGTTGACGTGTAAAAATGCTGTTTTACGATCAATTTACAAAAATGAACTAATATTATCAATGTCTCATTGTTATATTGTTTTTATTTTAAAATGTACAAAATTTTAAGTTACATCGACTTTTAAGTATAGTAAGCAACATTTAGTGATGAATTACGAACGGTATAATTTTCAATATTAAATCAAGTATGTACGTGCTTCAAAGTTTGCAACCATATTTGATTAATTAATTAGTGCACACTGATGTGACTGAATAATTAATTAGTTTCAATATTGTTATTACATATCTATAAACAGCTTACTATACGCAAATTTAGACTTACCCGATGACTGAATCAATTGCTTTTATTTGGTCAGAATAATAGGATTTACTTAAAAAGAGAAACCACGGAGTTTCTTGCTCTTTCTTCTCCATTGGAATCGACACTTTGGAACGAGCAAATAGCTTCACTAAGAGGACTGACCGACAGACTTCGCACTTTTTATCTTTAAGCTTTGTTTGACATCCAAAAGTGTCTGTAAAGGTCTAATTGAAATAAATTATTTGGACTTTTGACTTTGAATAATAAAATATTCGATTGTTCTCATCACAACTGCACTTCCTAAGAGAGTGGTGCGAGAATAGGTCTAACATGCATACATAAAACTATATTGTTTATGTCATCTAAATGAGAAGCCATTTGTTTAAATGGCTGAATTTCTCATTGAGGCTGTTAGCTGAAAAAGGAACGTCGTTGCTAACAGAACGGTAGCTTAGATTGTATTAGAACTGTGTCCCATACAGAAATCGAAGCCATCAGAAATCACAGGCTAAAAAGGTAAGCCATTTGCTTATCAATCTCAGCTATATCTGAGGGCCTAGACAAGTGGCACAAACGCTAGTAGAATAGAATGTTTTATGAATGAATTGACGTCATGAAATTTGATCTATCGTTTCGAACGTGTAATTGGTAGCCAAGTGTATCACGATTCTATTCCATTAAACGAAACGACAATGTAATACGATATTCTCCATACAAATGCGTAGCCAAGTGGCACATTTGACAAGCGAATTCGACTGTAAACGTTTCTAATGTACGCTTACGAAGCGAACGCTAGGACCCTGTAGAAAACGCTACGATACACTACCCAAGATGGCGATTATTTAAACAGCTGTTAGATACCGGTAGTTGTTTTTGTGAACAATTTCGTTTAAATTAATAAAATTTGTACAAATGCACGCACTTATATTATTGTGGGCGGTGTCCAAGCCGTATACGGCTTGGGCGTCATTGAAGAAATAAATTTCGTCATTTCTTAATGCAAATTAGAGAAATACCGGTGTATATGTTGCAGTAAGATAGATGTAGCCATAATATAGTTATATCCCTAGGGATATAATTATATACTGGTACATAGTTATACGAAAGCGATTCATTACTATCTCACTAGGGATATAGTTATAAAACGGACCAAGTTTAGTGATATACTTATATTACTAGATTAAGTGTAGCGAAATAGCTTTATAATAGTTGTTCGGTGTTCACTTCTAGTTTTCGTGCATGTGCATTTAATTGCTACGCTTGCTTAGCATTTGTATTCGTTATATAATTGGTAATTACTTGCGCCAGCCATAAATTAAGATGAAGAAATGAATGCAGGTGGCGTGCGCCAAGGGAACGTCAGCCTTGCCCTTCAGGACATTGCCAAGTATCGGAAGAGTGCTGGGACCATAACCTTGGGGGCTCCCCTAGTTGTTGGCTCCCCTAGTTGTACTCAGCACTTAACCCGTTCTCTCCACAGCTTCGCCGGCCGCCTAACCGCGAACCGGCGCATAGGAACCCGTTGCACATTAAGATTGGTAGCGGAATTACTAGCTTAGGGAACACCGATAGACACTCACCTCCCTCCTCTCCTCGGCACACACCTCCAAATTCACCTCTTTGAAGGGTTAGAATTATAGGACCCCTCAGGCCAAAAGGCACCTAACCACCAATTTTGTTCGGGTTTCTTCTTCTTGGTGATAGGTGCTAGGAAGATACCCTAGGAGGGAATATTTTGGCACCTGCCTGCTGGCGCATCCGTGGCATCTCAAGCAAAGTTATTGTTGTGTTGTAGGAACGTAGGCCCTCTTCATCATGGCCCTTCAGGCCCTGCTTCTTCGCCTTGTTAAAAGGCTGAACAATAGTTCAACAATCCAAGCTAAAGTTGAACCTCAGCTTGAGAAATTTGTTCTAGACCTGATTCCGGAATCCCCGGAATAACCTGCGCCGGAGAATTCAACGGAAGCCGTCCCTCTCGCCTCGGAGTAGATACCGAATGAACTCCCTGCTGAGATACTGATCACCGCTGAGGTTCGAGTGGGCTACCTGTCCTCCGGTTGCACCGACCCGCCCGGAAACTTCAGCCTCCCCGGCTCTGCCCTAAACATCAGCCTCTATGGCCCCTCGCTCCGCAACCACACGAAAGGCCTCCCAACACCGCCATAAACGCAACCAACCCCTTTCACGCCGCGGGGGAGGCGCACACTCCGAAAGCTATTTCACTAAACTTAATCTAGTAATATAAGTATATCACTAAACTTGGTCCGTTTCATAACTATATCCCTAGTGAGATAGTAATGAATCGCTTTCGTATAACTATGTTCCAGTATATAATTATATCCCTAAGGATATAACTATATTACGGCTACATCTATCTTACTGCGACATATACATATAGATTCCATAATTTCATTAAAATATATGTAATATCCCTTAACCAATCAAGATATTTCAAGAATAAGACAAGAGTAAGTAATAATCAGTACAAATATATTGTTATCATATTAGTATGTATTAAAAAATAAATCAGCAGTATTTTAATGTTTGATGTACCTGACTTGAACTATGGTTGGTTTTAGATTCCGAAGAAGATTTAATTTACCGGTTGTCGTATGATGTATTGACTGCACTCACGTAGCTATAATGAAACCAAGTAAAGGTGAGCCCCTTTTTTAATAGAAAAAGCTATCACTCATTGATTCTACAAATATAATTTTTCATTTTTCATTTTATTCTATTACATATCTATATACATTTATCATCTATACATTTCATTCTATTTAAAGGAAGTCTTCGGCTAATAGGGAAGGCTTCGGCTTATAACTATTATACAAAAGTTAATCAACATATTTTTTCAGGCTTGTGACCACAATTTAAAAATATTAAATATGAATTGAAAATACGGTGGGGCCACACACGACTCTTTTTAAAATGGTCATCCAGTCAAGTGGAAGCGATTCATTCATGCGGGAACTACATATTATAACATAATGGTAAACAAACATGACGACTATTATTTATTTTGTTATAATCCTTTGGTACATAGCTTAAGACAACTACATTGTACTCTTAAATTATCTTGATTTAAACTCCATGTTTGTAATAACTAAGGTTCCAACATTTCTTTTATCATTAAGGGTGAAATAAAAAAAATCTGTATCAATAAAACTTTTTTATTTTTGGTTACTTTTTCTGAACATAATTACTTTGTTTTCATACTTAAAATTAGCATTCACATCATCTTTCGTATGACAGTTACATTTGGTTTCGTCATCATGTCGTTAAGGTTGGGCCAGGATTAATTTTATATACGTCTAGAAAGAAAGTAAATTTCAAAATCAAAAAGATAATGTACAATAGCCTATCTAATTACCAATAAAATTGCATGCAAAGCCTTCAAAGGTTTTGTAATTTCACTATATTTTACCGTGTATATTTACCACATTTTATTACCTTATCAAAACATAAAATAAAAATTTTTTGATTGCTAGAAATGCAGTAAAACTCTCAACACAACAACTCTCGTTCATGAAGGAACCTGTCACGCCTCTCCTCGAATTCACGTCGGCGGAGCTCGACTTTTACAAATTCATTTGTTGTTCTTTCGAATGGCTTTAATCCTCCTGTTCCTACGCGCCCACAATTAAGAACGACGATTTGGTGTTGTAGCTGCCGAACGCGGAGAGGCTGACGCCTGCAGTCTAGGCTTCTTGCCGGACAAAATCACGGCGAAGAAGGAAGGAGAGAGGCGGACTAGGATGGTGGCGTAGCTGTCTCTCGAGCCGGTGCCAAAGTTGTACGTGGTCGGCTAACTGCCTATATCAGCTGAAAATAATATATTATTATTATTACTTTATTATATTCAATGAAATTAATCTTTCAGTTGCTTAAAGACAGAATTGCTTTCATAATATTTATGGAATATTGATATGGTTAGAAACAAATAAAATTATTACAATCAACTTACTGGACTTTCTCTCTCCTTCTATGGTATTATTATATATGGTAGGTATTTCACTAGTGCTGCCTCCTGCCTGGACCAAGTGCAAGTCATTTGATGGTCTGAAATAAAATCATTTGTTATTATTTATATCTTAGAATTTTGCTTTATGTTTACTATATGACTACCATTTTTCATCATATGGAACATAGTTCAATCAATACATAATAAATATCTATTCAAATTGATGACCTGATCCTGACAAGTTTTACAATATAGATACAAAAGATACAGTGTGGTCCCAGTTTATAAAATACTTACATTGAATCCAGCAGATGCCAGCTTGGCCTGCCACAGCAGACACTCCAAAAACTGCAACCAGTCTCTCTTCTAATGCAGTTAAAGAGACCCTGCTGCTAGGCCCACCACCACCAGAATGTTGCCTTATTTAAAAATATTTGGTTTTAGTTTTTGTCTTCCAGTCTGCCTACACCTAAAAATCACAATTAATAAAAAGCATTGTGTTAAATTATACTATCCAAAGATTTTAGATTCATAAAAAATAAATATATATAAATATTTAATTTACTGAGGTCGTCATTATCGAAATCGCTAAGGACTCTGATATTATTTTTAATTCATGCCATTTTCTAGTTATCTTCTGATTTTCGAAATTCTTCTACCACAATAAGAATTTAACATACTCGTTCAGTTATATCCCTTTAACTGACCTTTGAACAGTCGTCTAGGGTTTCGACATATCGCCGCGCTCATAAAATAAACAAACTGCCTAAGTGGTATATTCCTTTGTTGATTGTGCAGATTGACCACGACATTGTTGATATTAAGTTTAATCTGAGTGAAGATATTGAAATATTGATACGATTTTACGAATTAACTTTCCATAAAATCTATAAGTATTAAGAATTGTTCTGGACTAGCTCGAAACATCGGTTCCATGTAAAAAATTATAGTATTCCTAGTAACCATTTCAACAAGAATATTAAACACACAAACATGCCGAAAATATAAACATAACTAAAGTAATTTAATTTAGATTATCACATCATACTTATTTACAGTACTCACCGTCTTAAAATCGCTATTCCATGTATAATTTCACTTAAAAAATTCAAGAATTCATCACTTCACAACTTAAAAATATTCTAGTTTTGCGGCGACCCATTGTCAAACTGACATTAGCGTACGACAAACCATAAAGAACAATTGATGTTTTTTGTAACATACGAATAGAATGAGCGTTCGACAAGTGGTTGTACACTTGGCTACCAATCGAAAAACGCTAACGCCCAAGCGTTCATTTTCAGTAGAATAGAAACGACTCCGAGCGTTTGCCACTTGTCTAGGCCCTCTGATCTATATAATCTATATAAAGATATTACTTTCATGTAATTCAGCTTTTTACCATTTGAGAATTTTTAAAATCTATTGAGGTACGAACTCAAGCTTCTGTATTCAACAGTTAGGTAGTCAATCAACAATCCGTCAAAAAATAATTAATGACCTTCTAAATGTTTCCACATTAAAATAAAGTTGAATATAGGTAGGTATCTACTTGTTAACCTTTCTAGCTGGCAAAAAAATAAAACTATAGCGCAGGGCTGCCTTAAAACTTGTCTTAAACAAACTTTCCCACTTTGATGATAATTGACTTCATATGTAATAACAGTCTGCTCCTAGTTAATCTACAATGTATAGGTATGTGGATACGTAATCCCACTCCGATCGATACACGAACAAACACGATTTTGGTACCTTGTATACCTACTGATTTTAATTACACTGCTCACATTGACTCGACTAATTTATTCGCAAAGTTGACTCGTTTTGAAGTCTTGTCACTACACCGTTAAGGTGGGTGCTTACTTAAAGTTCAATGTCACTTATAATCCGACTTCTAAGTACCAAGAAGTTTAAACTCAAGTGTGTATCTACTTAGGGCCCGGAGAGGGTACAATTACTTTGGGAGCGATTCTGTTACACGCGTGGCCACCTCCTTTGATACTGTAAGATAAAGGCAACTGAAGGTGCGAACGATTAATGGCATCTAACCGAAGAATGTCAAGTGTCTCCTGAGAGAAACGTTCAGTAAGAAAATGACTACGGATGAACATTTCACGGGCCACAAATTTCCCCGTGAAAACAATCGTAAAACGCTTTTATTACTCAAACATTCGCCATTGATTCACGGGCCGAAACAATAAAAATACTGACTCAATCAACCTACCGAACTTTACGAGCCGTCTAGGTGAGTGGTTTTATTGTCAGAACGCCAATAATCTTTCATTTACACCTACATCTAAGAATGGTATTAGCCGAGCCTAATGTTTATGGGCCCTTATGTACACGGCAAGAAATAACCGTCCGGGCGGACGAGAGTAATTCATTTAGTCTGGTAATATTTTTTTAATTACTTTCATTTTAATCAAGGTAAGTGTTGGTGTTTATTCTGAGCAGGAAAACAGCGTTGTGAGCTCTCATCTATTTACATTTTAAATTTACGTATTAAAACAGCACATCTCGAACATAATTACAGCAAAGTTTGAAGAAATAAAAGTAATAAATGTACCTGCAGAGCAAACATTAGATTTATGGCAAAAATAAAAGAAACATTGCTAGCGCAAACGGAAAAAGTCGTCGCAATGAAAAATAATGTCTTTACGACGGCGCTATTTGAATGTAAACTACATCGAGCTATTTAAAAAGGTGCAATTTATAAGAAATATTTATAGTAAAAACAACAACGCGCTGGTGTGGCCGGAAAAGGTCATTTGCTGTCGTAGGGCGCCGGCGGCGTGCGGCGGCGTGCGGCAGCGGCCGGGCGACTGTCCCTTGCCTCTGTTGTTCATTTTTCTTCCCCTTTTTCCGGGGCCAAACGGTAAAGAGAAACTTAATTGGAGGCTTTCCCGCCGACTCTCAGGCTCAATGAAAAATTACGAGCTAAACGAGCACACGCTTGGGAATTTTTCGCTCATTCTCGACGGCACACCAGCAGAAAGAAACGCTGCGTCTGTACGCAAGCCCCTTAAACTTAGATAAATGTAAGCTGATGAACGTAATTTCAATGAAATATACTGCTCATTACAAGAATTAATTTAATTCCGCTCCTTTAGCGAATTGTCTGACGACGTCGCGGCTCGTGTAGGTGTCTTTATGAACCTTTTCACATGCCTCTAATGCTTTGTTTTGGCTCTTTTTTGAGTTACAATCTTTTAGTGAGTTATAAAATTGTATCGTGTTTATTTATTCTGGGAATAATTACTAAACCGAACCTTAGGTATATTAGTATGGTATTTAATATATAAATTGAGTTCTCCGTAACACGCCACAACTACATCGGTTGCTTGGCAAATGACTATTCAATATCAATTTTATCTGGCACAGTCACAAAGGTAGATTAACAGTTGGCGAGGCAGGGCACAGACAACTGCGCAACACATGTAACTTACAAAACGCTCCTAATTGGTTAACCAACCCATTGGTGGATTACGCGGGATGTTCATTATTGCGCTTTCGGGATTTCTCTGAGAGCTGCATAATTCACGTTCCCGCGATTAAGCTAAATGCATAGCATATATGGTAAAGCAGCTTCCGTGTCTTCTGTTTTGGTATAAACCTGTGATTTTATAGATTAAGTGCTACAGTTTGTGGTTTTAATATATTAGGTACATCAGCGGCCCAGAGCAATAGAAGTAGTGTGACACTAAGAAGACATTGAAAAAGTATATCATCGTAAATTCTTTATACCTGCATTATCGTAAACTTAGTTTGCGGGCTCAGTAGGTACAGTACTTCTAAATGTTGGATATTTTTTACGGGACTCACGTGACGTTACTTTAATTCAAGTTTTTTTACTTGATATAAACTAGTGCTTGACTGCGATCCCACTTGATGGTAAGCAGTGATGCAATCATTGATGGTAAGGCACACTAGTTTATTAAGAACCTATTCACTCTAGCCTTGAAGACACCTAAATTATATTTGGACAGAAAGACTGCAGCTGGCAAACTGTCCCAATCAATTGATGTACGCGGTATAAATAATGAGGCAAAACGCTTAGTCACGTGGGCAAAAAGTTATTTTTAGGAAAAAATACAACAGTACAGAAAAGTACAAAAAAATATTACGTTCAAGTTTCAAGTATATAAATGCAATTCGACTTGTTATTGAAAAAAGAATACATCGAATAGTGTTTGGTTATTGTAAATTTGGACACGTAGACAAGCAAACTGGGGGTTTTATACCTGTGGTCAAGTTCCCGGGTTGGGATGACACGCCACAGACATTTTAATTAAAGGCCAACCGTAGCTAGACTGCCGGTGAAAGAGTTCGACTAGATTAAAACGTAAAACTCGGCCCGATAGCAAACGAGATTAATAATAAAAATATTGAATATATCAAGCAACTTGTATAGCGGAATATTGAAATGGATTATTCAAGAGTGACATACAATTTTTTTTTTGAAATATGGCAAATCTTTTAAACCCAGATATGTTTCGACTTTATTTTTCCCCACTCTAGGATTTTCTCGTCTGTCGTCGTTGAGTCTACAAACATACAATTTCACACACACAACATCCAGACCCGGACCAATATTTTATGGATTACACAAAGAGTTGTTCTCTATTGTTATCGACCCTGAGACACGTTGCAAGCTAGCCGGTTGCCTAGCCACCGCGACACACTATCTGCATTTTAGTTTTTTTAAGAAAAAAAAATAGCTTTTGTCCATGATATCACTCTCCTAAATTCGTAGTGACACGGTTCCCTTTCCTAATTAAGAACACATAGCACAATGTTATTTAAATATTTAAACGACTGTCATTTCATCCATGAGGTCTGTCCATTTAAGTAAACTAACTTACAATACAAAATGCAACCCAATGCAAAAAATGAAGGATTTTGGGACAATCTTTGTTTTGCGTGACGTAACATCGTAACACACAATACATATTTACAATAAAAAAGAAATTGGTTTTTACAACCTGACAAATACACGATTTTTAATAGCACTTTGGCATCTGGGACTTTTCCTGACCCACAGAACATAAAATAAAAAAATACCTCGTTTAATAAAAATATATTAATCCTCTGTTTACTTTCTTATTACAAATTTTATGTAAAAACCTGATCTTCGTCAGTAAATCCATTAAAATACTGCCAACAAATCGTGAAATATCATCAGGTATAAACTAGAAAACTTCAGAACAGTTCCCGTTACTCCGAGCTGGGAATACGACACAGCATTTTTTCAAACTGAAGTTGTCGGAAATATCGACTCCTGGGATTATTCATAGTCAAGTTTTAATATTGTTTTTAAAAAATAAACAAATAGTAATAGAACTCTGTTTTTTTGTTTTGTTTCTAACAAGAACCGGCTGATTTTATGCTAGTAATTATTTCCTTTATGTTACTTAGTTAGGCTAAATTATGTACTCAAGCTGTGCATAGCGATTTCTTCAACAATTACTTTCTTCAAAAGTTTTTTGGCAAATCAAACAGCTGAACACTTAACAGATTTTTATTTCCTTATGTTTTAAATTTCCAATTTATATTATTTACAAATTATTTATCACAATGTCACAGTCATTACATATAAAGTTATTTACAAAAATTTCATTATACAAGACATTTACAACTACATAATGTATGGGGTACACTGCGGACCAAATCAGGCAACTAACAAAAGTATAAGTCAAAAAGATCACATTAAAGGTATGTATAAAATAAAGAAAATTTACTTACAAAAGTATGAAGCTTGTATCTTTGGAATAGCAGCGTTTACGAGACCAACTGTTCTAACAAGCTATTAGTATTCTACAGGTCCCACAGACACCTTAGGCCAAGTCTTAACCAAGTCTGGTGATAATATCTGAGGGACTAAGCCATTGACGCTAACGTTCCTGACAAAGTTAGTCTAAACTGTTGAAAATTATTTGCGAAATTTATATTTGGCTACTAAATTGTGGGATTACTTTTTTGGCATGGAGTCGGTCACCTCAGTACAACATAACGTACACTCGTGGCCCACTAAAGGTATCCGGCAGTGTAAAGATAAAAAAATGGCAACGGTTTGTAGAAAGTCTATCCACCGTTAAGCTACTCGCCAAAAACATTTTTGCCAAAAAGGATTTTACTGCGCGATGAATGTTAAAAACCTTGATGTGGCAAAGTTGAACAAAACACTTTTTACAATAATACTTCAGGGTACATTTACCATTTATGAGCAAGATTTTTGAACAAGTGAATCCGATTTAACATTTTTAGCTGTTAGGAAAAACATGCCGAGCATACATGACCTAGAACGGTTGGAACAATGAACAAAATTTCAACAAACCGTGAGCTAAGACGAGACTCTACCACAAGCTAAGACATTTCTCATTTAGTTGTGTTCTGCTTAAGTTGCAAGCGCAATTTGTAAGCTGCAGGCAGTCGCAACAAACGAGCCAGGGAATCAGCAGCAGACTACTGCCCAATAAATGTACGAACACAGAGCCAACAGATTGCTGCAACATTTTGACGCAGTTTTTTAGGCAGAACAGAATCACGTCCTTTTTACCATCACTGTATATTTACATTTTCCTCCTTTGCCTCTGAAGAATCTCGTTTGGAAATAATTGAATCTATTTACATAAGTAATTTATTATAAGCTTTATACATTTATACACAACTCTCTGGACCTGGTATCTCTTCAGCTATAAGATGCTCTCTCCTACTTAACGTCATCGCGCCTAGTGGTACAGGTGGCTTATTTAAAACTGCCTTCGGCGACAGTACCTGTGGAAGAGAAAACATGAAATGAAAACAATATAAGATAGATTCCGCTATATTATCATGTACTTGTAAAATGTTTGAGAACGTTTGAAATACTTCTAGTAATCTACTTAAGCTAAAGTATCTAGTAATCGTTATTTATATTTAACAATTAAAACATCGATATTAACTTTATAAAAACATAAACAGTTAGAAAACACTTTTAAAAATAAAACTTAAGTATACTTAAATAAAACTAATATTAAAACCGCTGCCTGTGAGCGACGCAATCATTATAAAATTTTATGGTTCATCCCATAAAATTTTATTATTAATTTACACCTAGACACAAAACTACTTGAGTTTTTCAACAGTTCATGAGTAGAGTTTTCCAAGTACGTATAATAATTATGTGCGGAGTGTCTAGTCTATGACATAATTAAACCTACGTTTTAATGAGTTGGATTTTTCGCATCGGCTTAGCGCACGCTTTTAATTTAATACCATGTCTAGGTATACGGTACGTACAAATAAACGGTATGTGGGTCATACCCACACTGAAAAGTTTAATGTTTAGATGTAAAACCGCGTTTGTATTTTTAGTAGAATCATGTGAGTTTTATACTGATGTACCTATGTAAAATGTTCATGATTGATGAATAATATTTTTTCATGAATATTTTAGGTACAACATTATAAAAAATATATTATATGTAAGTTTATTTCCGATGTATATTTTTATTTATTTTAATAGTATTCATGTAGGTAAGTGTATAAAAAATATAATAGGTCTTAACCTATGAAATTGCCGTTCTGCAGTACTAGCCAGTTCAAATCAAAATAGTTTTTGTTAGGCTAAGGCTAATTAATTTTGTTTTAAAAACATGGGATTCTTTTTCCACAAGTAGTCATTTGTTTATTGATTAGTGTTACATTTTCATCGCATTTCAATCAAAAAATTCGTTTAAATTTTTGCATGCAAAACGGAAATTTCATAGGTAAAGGCCTATTGTTATCAGTAATATCTCCATTTTGCTTCTTGCACCTACTGTTATCTCTGCATCACCCAAAGGTATAACTGGCAGGGAATGTCTGTGACATTAAGTCCACCTTGTAAAGAGATGTTTGTGCAAAAGTTTAAATAAAAAGAATGGTTTATTTTACCTTGAAATATGTATCGACAAAACTGAATACAATAAAGTAGATATAGGTGTACAGTTTGGTAGTTTTTTGCTTTTTAAATACTAGGGTGGGAGTCCCGTTTGATACTCACGGGTCGATGATCGTCAAGCGCTGCGCTGGCGCGTTCGCTCCCCCACTCCTCGGTTGGGTGGAGAGCGCCATTTTTCGCGGCCGCCTCTGCAACACACTTCGCGCTCGGCGGCGCCCCGTCTGTGTACAAATATCACGTTTCATTATTTCACTCTGATACAAATTTTTGATGAAAAGGAAAATGTTTCATGACGACGAGAGTTATTATTAGCGTTATTTTTATCATAAATAAAGAAAATTACATTCATACGTCGCTAATTTATTACTATATCGTAACATTTTTGTATAAGGGCTGATTTACCCAATGGTTAGATAAAAGTTATCTGGGAAATCAATATGATGCTGTCGCGTCAGAATGTTTGTATAAGACAGTGACAGCAATAATTTTAAATTCTCAGATAACATTTATCCGACTATTGAAAAATCTGCCCTATGTTAAACAATATATCTTTCCAAACATTTTAACTACCTATTTAAAGAGACGTATTATTGACAAAATCGTTGCGCCATTCACGTCACAGCTCAAAATAAAAAGGAAAACAAAAGAAATTATCTACTTCAAGAACTTCAGATATAAAAACTGGTTTTAATCTTCATAAAAATGTGTTTAAAATCATATTATAGCTTTAAAATTAGATATTAATTTCGAACTTTGCTCATAAATCTTCAGTGTTCTATCAAAAAATTGATATAATTTTTACGATGTCGACGCGAAGTTGTCACGTCCATTCTATTAAATTTTTAAATTTTACAGTGTAATTATTACGTTCTTGTTTACTTAATGTGGTGAAGGATGATTCATTTTCTTATTTCATTTAATTACAAAATACAAGTCTATTGAATGTTACTGCTAATGTCAGAATGGCAACGCACAAGCAATCCAGTGACACATGTTTTAAATAAATGACGTAATTTTTATTCGATACTTGCTGACCCGGCAAACTTCGTACTGCCTCAAATGTAACTATATTTTTCTTTTTTTTCACATTTTAAACCTTTCCAGTATATCCAGGAATATTTCAAGACCACAATAACTAACAAACAGCATTTCATTTTTATATATAAGATGGAGACAAACCTGCAAACGGATTACCTGATAATATGCTATCGGCGCCGCCCAAGGAAGCCCGCAACACTAGAGAAGTTGCAAATGTGTTGGGTGGGTTGACGGGGATAAGGGGTTTAGGGATTTGGGGATTGTGAAGGGATGAGAGGAAGAGAACGATCAAGCCTCCAATAACCTCAATCACCCGGTGAAACAATGCTGTAGTTATTTCCGATCGGTTTTTTGCGAGGCCTTGGTATCACGGTCGAGCCCTGGCTCTTGCACACTCAAAATTTTATGACAAAAACATGCAACTTTTCATCATATAAAGTCACATTTTATTAATTATTTATTTTAAATATGCTTCATTTAAAATATTTAAATCTTTTGTCGATCTTACTTCTTATATAGAATCGACCATATAACTATTGGCAATCAATTAATCCACCTAGACATTGTAACTCGATGGTATTAGCTCAAGAGCAGGCGACACTTAGCTTAAGGACTATCAGACCACGCCACAAATGGCGATCAAACGGTTTCTCAGTCATCGTAATATCAGTACTACTGATCACTGAGCGCTTTATACTCCACTTGTTAAAGGAATCCTCAATAAAACCGACGTATGTCTGGTTAGGGATAAGTAGCCATTCTGCTTATACCGTTACAATCGGATAAGTGTGTCGTAAAAGCATTTAGAATGAAGCCAGTCTTGTTTTAAATTGAGAACTTGGGTATTGTGCGTAACTATCTCATTTTTATTACGAAAATGTTCTTGTTCGGGTTTTTAGAGATAAAACGTAATTTTATGATTGTTTCTTATTGGTTTTGAGTAAAGAGTTTTAAAGAAAACTTTTTAATAATAAATAGTTTATATAATAAAAAGGTTTTATTAAAGAAATACGGGAAAATAAAAATCAAAAACTAAATCGTATCTCCTTGAAAGTATCTATCAATAAAATCATTTTTCATTGTAACAACTTCAACCCAGCGATAATGTTAGGTTATTCCACAGAGCTTGATCTTTATATGATTGATGGTTGTTCTAGAAAAATCTTCGGATAAAAGATTATTTTAGAAAATCAATTCTGAGTGGATATTTGACGTGGAAGAGCCCCGATCTGCCTGACCGGAGTGATACCACAGTACGCTTTTTTTGTATTTTTTTTTTTGATAATTTTCCTCGACACTACTATTTTTTCTGTGCCGTGAGTGCTTTTACAAACATACACATCACACCAAGACCCGGAACAACAATTAGTGGATTACACAAAGTTGTTCTGTATACTCGCAGTATCGAACCCACGATACGTTGCGCGACAGCCTGTTTCTCAGCCATTCTGACAACTGTGCAGTCTAGTATTCCACCGTGCATATATTTGACGCCCGTACTTGTAACTCCTTGAAGGTTTCCGACTGCCTACAATCAGTCAGTGAATCTATTTGTTCCTGAAAAAGTAGAATTTTCGTGTCTTACCTGGCGGCGGGTTCAATATATCCGGCTGAGCTTGTTTGGGTGGCTTAAGTGTGTAGGCCACCACGTACTGTCCGTCGCCTGCGTTCAGTTGAAGCTCAGACGACTGTTGCTTTGTAGGAGGATTACTTCTGGACAAAATACAATATGTATTGGTGAATACTGTGCACACGACTGTGTACGTACTTAACGTATACTATATGCTAGTGTTTCAAGTGCTACGTGAGAATATATTATCTGTGGCAATATAGAAATAAACAAGGGCAAGTTTTAAATACATAACAATAAATTCTCTTTTCTGAGATCTTCATCAGAAACAAAAGAGCAAGAGTAAGACTTCACTACCATTAATACATCTGAATTAATCGTTATAATTTAAAGTAAGAGTTAATTTATCATAGAGATTGACTTTTTTTTTAATTTTCTTGTGGCTTTAATAAAATAACTATAGATTTTATTATTATTTGTAGATTCATTTAAAACATTCCATACATAATTCTTTATTTTCTGACCTAATCAAAAAACCTCTACGCTAACATGATTTGAAAAACAATGTGACGTCTCTATTTTTTTTTACTAAGAAGCAACGTAGACGGTTTCTCCACTCCTAAACTTAAATGTATTTTTATAATCTGAATATTTGCTCATTATGTAACTGACGAACTAAATAGATTTTTAAATATCATCCTTATGACAAAACCATACAACACAAAAACGTTTGATACAGACAAACAAATACAAACGTGAAAAAGTATGTATGTTTGTATGTACATATTACACGTTCACAACTCGTACAATAGTCGGACTTTTGTCAAGTTGCAGTCACTGCACATAGCGTTAGAGCAACGTTCGTCACTCGGAACGTGAGCAAACATGCATGTTGACGCTATTCAGATTGCAAGGACATGAGAAACTTGGGATACAAGTTTGAAAGTTTAATGATGTACAAAATGTACGAAAATGTAAGTGTATCGAGAAGAAGGTATGATATTTTTTAAAGGTTTGTTATTCAGCAACATTGTAAAGACTACATCGGTTTTGAAACTAGAATATTAAATTATCCACTTTGACTCCTTATCAAACTTTAAAAGAAAAGGCTTTAAGGTTTTAGAAACTCATTCTTCCGGCCAAAAAACAAACATAAAACAACCAAAGCGCTGTGTGTGTGTGTAATATAAGGATAACCGAACCAACCAATCCCCAATTCTCAAATCTCTAACCCCCGTATATTCGGAAAAACTGATGATTTATCCTATTGCATTAAAAAAAGCTCACGTCTATCTAGCATTGAGTTTTTATTTTGAGGGAGGAAGTAAGTAAATGACTTTATATACCCTGTGTGGGCGAGAGGGAGTGTCTGACTTATACTGACTAACAATCATCTCTGTCCTTCTCCTACTCCAGACTTTTTTTTTTTTTTTGATGGGAAAATCATCAAATGACTTTTCCCGCCCAGGGCCGGGCGGGAGGGAGTGTCAGACTCTTGCTGACTAAAAACCCCCCTGTTCCTTCTCCTGCTCTGGGCCGAGGTCGCGGTACCTCATTGCGCTTACCCCGCAACCCCGGCTGAACATCAGCCCTATGGGGCCCCGTCTGTGGTGGTCTATTGGGTCTTTGAGGCGCGCGCGGAACACTACGCGCCGTACGCTGGGGTCTGGTTCTGGTCGGGCGGCGAGTCTCTTACTCCAGACTGAGACCACGATACGTGGCAGAACATCAGCCCTATTAGACCTCATTTACGAAAACCCAATTTAAATATGACCAAAGTCTATTCATACTATGACATGTTACAATAAAACTATCAAAAACAAAAGGAAAATATCATACATAGGAAAAGGGCGAAGCACATTAGAATGTGTGTGTAACAGTTTGTGTATAAATAAGTCGTTAAATGTAACATTACACGTAAAACATTATCATTAAATAAAGAAGAGGTTACCTAAAGTTAATGGCATACATAGAAGGAATGCTTTGCTTTATTGCATGCCGTAACAACACTCCTACACTGACGATACAAACATCTACCTATTATGAGTTTCTTTCTTCAAGTTACGAGCGTTTACGCAACGTGGATTTTCATAAAAACTTTCAACTCAAGTTATGGAAGTGACTGAAATGATTTTACTCAAAATTGGGACTTATTTGCAACAGATTAGAGTCTAAAATGTTAATAACGAACATTATGGGATAAATCCTAGTAAGTAACCAATTTAATTATCTATGTAAAAATAAAGTTGTCTCTCTCTCTCTCTCTCTCTCTCTCTCTCTCTCTCTCTCTCTCTCTCTCTCTCTCTCTCTGTCGGTGTTTAACTAAAATATTTCCAAAAAGTATTTTAATTTTTAAACCTTGACATAAGTGGTTGAGCAGTGTTCATAACTTTTGAATTAAATATTTTTATAAAATCCGAAATATTTTTGTTGGATTAATTTTTATAAGTAATTACCAAATAGGTCGGTTTTTGGTCAAACAAAATATTTTAATCATTGTAATTGATTACCTGTTGTTAAACCCATTCAGTAAATACCATTATTTTATATATACCAATTCTCGTATTATTTATAATTGGATATTTTAAATTATTTTTATTTATTTGTTAAAATGATTAATTATAATTATAGGCAGTAATAAAAAAAGATTGTAATTTATAGTAATTTAGTAGTTACTATAATAACGTATTTGTTATGCACTGAAAAATGCGATCGGTGTAAACTAAAATGTTCTGAAGCAACTCCATGTATATTATGTATAATCTTACCTTTTTCTTCGAAGAAAATATCCTGTGAAAATGGCCGCGCATCCGCAAATTATGGCAGTGAAGATAATCGACCAGAAAGCAGCTTTCGAGACACCAGCCATTAGACTGTTGCCACCATCTACGATATTACAAAATTGATAATACTTATTTATATATGCACTTTTTCGATGAACTTTTATATGTATCATGAGATTTTGTTGGGATTTACACTGGAAAAAATATAAAAAAATTGAAATACATTTACGACTTTTTTTTCAAAGTTCAGTTAAATGAAATTACACTTTTTACAACACATTCCATTGCTACGTTACTGTAAAAAAATATTCTGAACAATACATAAAACAAAAGAAATAAGAAATATGATCCCTAATTATTAAAAAGCAACAACCACAAACAACAAGCAACAAGCAACTTATAACTGATGATTTCTTCATTTTTATAGAAAAGGGTGGATTTTCCGACAAAGCAAGGTGACCATGCCTAGCGGGCTACTACCCCACAGTTGTAAGTTGAGATTCTCTATCCGTGTTATAAAGCGCGAAAACTTCTTATACGATTTTCTATTTGTAACGTCTTCGGTTGATTTATTATCGTCGATCTTCCATTGCGACACTACAATAGTTAGGTATGGTAAATGCTACATTGTAGTTGACTGCGACAACTTCCGTTAAATATATTCAACTAATTGACAAGTTATCCGACTAGTTTCAAGCCACGCCAAAGATCCGATCTATATTCATGGACAAAATTGCGTTACTCACTGAATACGAGGCCTTTTTTGCGAGTAAAATCATCAAATGACTTCTCCCGCCTAATGTAAGGTGAAAGGAAGTGTCAGACTCTTACTGACTAAAAACGCTCGTTTTTTCTCCTGCTCTATCTAATAGTATAGATAATCTAGACCGCGGTGCCTCATTGAGCTTACCCTGCAACCCCGGCTAAACATCAGCCCTATGGGGCCCCGTCTGTGGTGGTCTTTTGGCTCTTTGAGACGTGGGACGCTACGCGCCATACGAGCTCCTAGCGTGGCTTGAAACTTGAGTTCTTTTTCAAACAGTTACGCGGGTAAGCCGTTAAACATTGTAACTCATTCACTATCAATAACTCAACTTGGTGTTAGTAGCTATGTACATATATCGCTACACAACATATATCGCAATTCAAGTGAGTCAAAATTACATCTTTTGTAGCCAAACTAGCCAAAAGAAGGATTATTGAAGCTAGCCGTACCTATAATAAAAACAAAAGAAAATAGTTTCTCTCTACACAAACACAAATGTAAAATAATATTTTTGAAATTAATTATCCGAATAAGCATAAATTCATCCCTTTGTGTTTCAAAGCATTTTTAAAGGCGTATTCTAAGCGAATGCATCATTATGCTCATGTTACGTATAAAATACATAGGTGGTTTTTTATACTACTGCCATAGGAAAATGAACTCTATTTTAGAAGCAGTTTGTTACTTTTATGTTTCTCTCTCATCTCTAAATTATAATGTTGCAATTGAATTACAAATGATTCTGTTTGCATAAGTATAATTAACATAATATTATAAACGTATTAAATATAAAATTTTGTTTTTAACTATATGTATAAGTTAGGCGGCATATCCAAGTCATTTCAAAGAGTCTATTCCACTTTCAATACGATTTGTCGATAAAAATCAAACAACCAATCACAGAACTCAACTCTTAATGACGTAGATAAGTCTTCCAAGGACTAAAGTTTTTCGAACAAAAAAAAAATACAAATCAAAGTTGTTTTTTAATTATATGAATGTGTACTTTATATCCGCTCTCTCATTCTCCTTATAATATTTGTTTAGTGAAAATCATGATAAAAGAACAATTCTATTATTAAAATCAGACCTCATTCTTTTGAGAGATATTTTATTACAGAAATGTTTAAGAATTCTATTTATATGAAGAAGATGATTAAATGTATGAATATATTTTGTAAATTAACCACAACAGACACCTTCACATTATTATTAGTACGGAATATTACGACATTAAATGTCAGACGGTGAATCAGCGTAATTACTCTCTGCTATCCCTCTCTAGTGCCCTTCAAAATAGTAAGAGTGAGTGAGATAGTGTGTTCGTGTTACGCTATTAAGCAGGTTCAAATTTACGTTTAGCTATCTACCAGATTGCTTGCTTATTATCTTCCTATCAATGGCAAATTGCGCTAGCCGGTAATACGCCATGAAATTAGTTTGTCGGCCAAAAAGGGTTTGAGAAATTCCCAATTAATTTATCTTAAAATTTGTGAGATTCGCCCTAAATACGGTGTCCTCGTTCGACGGTCGGACAATTATTGACTTCCCGTAAAATTTGGTGTGTACCGACATTTTTAATTTACAATTTTGGATGTTTAATATTTCTGTTTTTCATTTTTATATAACGAATTTTTCGGAAGATCGATTTTTCTTTCAACACAATTTAGTCGACAAATATTTTTGAATAATTAGCATTGTTTTATTGATTTATTCTATATGATATCATTTATTGGCTTCACGATTAGCGCAGTGACTGGACAATCGGCTGCTGTAGTTATATTTCTGAGGTTTAGTTCTTTAACGGAACAAATCTTTGTAATATCTACCAATATTTTTAAAGACTATGGGTAGGGTAACAGTGGGGTTATAAAAATACCTCTTTGTAACAACAGACGACTCAGAAGAAAATCCCAGTGTAGGACAACACTTTTACTGAGTCCTGATTTTTCAATGGTTAGATAAAAGTTACCTGGGGAATAATTATGATGCTGTCGCGTCAGAATGTTTGTATAAGACAGTGTCAGAAACAATTTTATTTCGCAGATAACGTTTACCTGACTATTGAATACCCTAAAACCAAATCGACAACCTCACAGCAGAATGGATGTATTGTAAAAAAAGAGAGGACATACCTGTTCTTCTTTCAGGGTCTTGATATGCAAGTGCGTGCAACATGATGCGGTCTGAAGCTCCTTTATCATTCCTCGAATGCACCGTCAGCCTGAGTGCACTGCCGCTCGACCATAAAACCCCGGCTGGTACAAGGAATATGGCAACTCCATCTACAGCAACATAATTGAGAGGCTTAATTGCGTGGAAGATTGTTACGGTTTAACATCTATAATAATTGACGGTGCTAACCGCTTGTCTTGTCCACTGGTATGGAATGAGTTATTGTTTTGAGAGTGGAATTGGAGAAACAGTTATTGGTACGAATATTGAATTGAAGTGGTTTAAAGCGGTTGTTTGTTGGTTCACAGAATGGAATTTAGTAAGAAGGTTTTGAAATTAAATGCAGCATAGAAAAATGTAACTAATGTGATATTTTTACTTTCACTGACAAATACCGATTAGTAACTAGCAATACTTGAGGCGTATATATTTTGATACTTGACAAATATACAAATCGAAATTATTTCGTATTGCCAAAATCATTTATGTATTTTATGAAGAATTTGTGTTGTTATAATATTTAATTCACGGAAAAAACACTTATAATGTTCCACAATAATTTGTAATATTTTATTGTATTGAAGTGTTAAAACCACTTGTATTACTTTTGGGCAAAGAAAAAAGCAATAAAGTTACTTTTAGAAATCAGTATCTACATCCTTACCAGTCTCATTAGCCGTAACGTTGAACCTGATCTTCCCATTTTCTGAATCCAATGCTTCTAACACTACCAGCTGAGGCAGACCTCCATCATAGCCTGTGACGCAGCGAACAGTTAGAGGCTCGCCATAGTCCTCCCGGCTCGAGTCCTCGATCCAATTGGATCCATTGCCAGCAGACACTGTACAATTCCTCGGCGGAGACGGACGAGCTAAGAAATAAATTGCTGTAATGACTTATTTGTCCATTGAAATATTAGTAAGAGAGTAAATTTAAAAGAAGCTTCAAAATATAATAGTTTTAAAAGTTTTGATACACCTACTGATGTGAAATATACAATAAATTATTAATAATAAAAGTTACAAAATTATCATGGTAATTTCACTCGCACACATTTTTATTTTTATGCCACTTGATTTTTAAGTGTGGAAGAGCCATGCTTCCGCACGAAAGGTTCGGCTCGACTGATACCACGGCCTCACAGAAAACCAGCGTGAAACAACCACAGCGTTGTGTTTCACTGTGTGAGTAACGTTACCGGAGGCCCAATCCTTTCCCTCCCCAATCCCTAAATCTGCAATTCCGCAATCCCCAAAAGGTCAGCAACACACTTGTAACTGCTTTGTTGTTGCGTGTGTCCATGGGCGGCGTTGATTGCTTACCATCAGGTAATCCGTCTGCTAGTTTGCCGGCTTACCACAAAAAAACGTGCATTAAATTCTAATTCTAATGTTATATTTTTTTTTAATTAATTATTTTTTACAATTTAGGTGTGAGCAGGTGTGAAAGCACAGTCCCATTAGAAACTAGTGGCGCTAAAATGATTTTGGCTCAAGACAAAAATAGTTTGAAAACTTTGTCCCAAGCTAGTCGTCTCATTGGCTGTGTTTAACTTTCTTCTTTACCAGAAAATTGGAATATTTGCTTAAAACTGTTCTTTATTAGTTCTGATCAAGAATTGTGCATAATTAAGACTTCATATTCAACTTCTTGGTTAGTCTATTTGAAGTAACTCTCATTTGTTGGCCGTATTGTTGGTTCATACACTTGTTGAAACTAGGTATATATTTTATTTAGGTTTCTTTTGGGAGATATGTGAAAATTAGTAGACGGATCTCCATCATCATCATCATCATCATCTAAACAGTCAAAACCTTCAGTAAGTGTCTAGTGCAGACCAAGGGCAATAGATGTGTCACGGCAACACACAACCTTATTAAATATCAGAGTATTAGAGCCTGTTTCATCACCTCCATATAAATGAAAAGCCGATACTTTTATGTGCTGTAACTTACTACCTAAGTATATCTAAAGAAAATCTTGTTACACTCAAAAACACACAACTCAAGAACTGCTGAACCGATTTCGTTGAGAATTGGTGAGAATGTAGTTTAGAAGAATTTGTGGGGATGTAGGTTCCAAATAACCACAAAAAGAACATAGGATTAGGGTAGAGTAAGTAGGTGTAGGTTAGGGTAGGTACTGTAGGGAAGGTGGAGTAGTGTAGGTAGTGTAGGTAGGTTACTAGGTAGGGTAGTCAAATAACGAGAGCGAAGCCAGGTGTAAAAGAAAATGTAGTTCATACAAATTACGTTCTGTATTAATACTTACCTGGCACATAGTCTTGCAACCTTAATAATAATAGGTCTTTTTTACCTATGAAATTGCCGTTCTGCAGTACTGGCCATTTCAAATCAAAAAATCAAAATAGTTTTTGTTAGGCTAAGGCTAATTAATTTTGTTTTAAAAACATGGGGTTCTTTTTCCAAAAGTAGTCATTTGTTTATTGATTAGTGTTACATTTCCATCGCATTTCAAATCAAAAAAATCGTTTAAATTTTTTCATGCAAAACGGCAATTTCATAGGTAAAGACCTATTATCCCAATCATCATTACTTACCAGCTGGAACAATTTGGAAGACACAAGGTTGCGCCTGTCTGCCCACAGTGTTGGTGCCGCGGCAGGTCAACGCGCCGTAGTCGCGCTCGCTGGCTGGTGTGTACCGTAGCTCGCTTATACTCCCATTTACTGTACCTGGGTTAGAATAGAATTTCAAATAGTTGAATACAGTTTTTAGAACTATTTTAGTAAAATATATTATGAAATACGAATTATGAAGAACAAATAAATAAATCTAAATAATCAAATGAAATCATTAAGGGAATTGAAGTGACCCAACCAGTTTAACACATAGTTGTAATCATTATTAATGGGAACAAGATTCAGTTAAAAATAAATAATTTTATTTTTTTCAAAACCAATAAGGAAATTACAATTTCATTATTTTATTTTACGACACATTTAATGAACCGATATCAAGCAAAAAAAAAATATAAAAAAATATTTTAAATTGATTGATTGTTTGTAACTATCTTAGTAACTATTTTAAATTTTGATTATAATTTCTTTTAAGATTTTTTTCAACATTAACACATTCTAGAATTTTCTCCAGTGTCGCGGGTGCGTTTAGATACAAATTTACGTTCACGGCACACCCAGACCCACGGAAAACAATTTGTGGACGTTGCACAGCAACCAGTTGGCTACCCACTGTGCCAACCGTAAAATCAAAAGGCCAACCATGCAGTCAAAGTCCGTAAACTATATTAATACAATCACTGCAACAAAAGTAAAGCAGCATCTGGGACTGACCAGAATACTAGATGTATAATAATTAGGTTTATTTAGATACAGTCGAGTGGGCAAGTGTCGCGCAAGTCGAGTGTTTGCAGCAAGTACTCGGGACAGTTCAATCAGCACCTCAGCATGCTCGTAGCAAACGCCCTGAATATGTAACGAACCGCACTTCGTAAATGGAATTTCTTTAAAAGACTACACGAACAATCTAAGTTTCAAAGAAAAAGATAATTTGTTACAAGGTACATAGGTATATTTTTCTTAACATTTCCTTGGTTGAAGGTTGAATAATTTTTCGATTTTGTGAAGTTTTAAATATGTTTTTCTATTTTTGTAATTATAGAATCAGGCGTCATTTTGCGGAAATCCATGACATTAAATTTTATGAAAAATATCTAGTTTTACCCTATGCAATCATGGATATGCGCGTGCAGCTAAGGTAACGTGCATATGCACAAGTGCAAAACACGGAAAAATATACCACGCAATCAAACCTATACCGGCTATCGAGGCAATATCTCCTGAGGATGCCCTGATGATGATGCCCTATTGCGTGGGATGTTTTTATGCATATGCATACAATCTTTGCCGCATATGCATCTCCATGATTGCATAGGGTGGGATTGCCTCCTGCAATAAGCCTGGCTTTTGACGTGGAATTAAAACTAGATTTTTTTTCATAAAATTTTGATGTTATTTTTCTAAATAAGAATGTTTACGTATGTTTATAACGACGATGATGGCGTGTGTACGTCATTAATAGTACAAACCGTATCTAGCTGGTGAAACGTTGAAACTCTCGCCGCTGTTATTGAACTGCCAGAGAAATGTGACGTCAGCAGGGTCGGCGTGCACTGAGCAGCGCACGCGCAATGCCTCGTCGAGCGCTGCACCCACCACTTGCGGTGACGTTTCACCACATACTGGAGCATCTATTGAAATAGCAAAGATATGATCGTGTCACTTTCCAACAATTTCACTGTTTCAAAATTAACCTTAATTTTTGTTTACCTACATTTGATATACATGTTTTCGAACATCAGATCAGAAATTCTGAAATCGATTAATTCGATATTCCAGTCTGTTAGATGCCAAGACGATGGCTTTAGCGAAAATATTATCCTGCCATAAAATAATGCAATCAAAAGATATTTTCCGTGTGTGACAACTTTGAGGAAGATTTTCCTATGCTACGGCTACGACGTAGCAGCGTAGCGGTAGTGTCGGCTACGCCGTCGCAATTGCATTACTGTTGTACTGCTGCCCCATATCGAATACGTTAATATCGAATTTCACCACTAATGTTATAAATAAACTTAATTTCACAAACAAAAAATATTTTTTACGTGCTAGGTTTTTCCGCATAACTTGGCTACAAATAGAAATGTCAAAATACTTATTTTTAGTAGTAACATAAACGCCCATTTAGATCACTTACCCAGAAGGTATACAAAGCAACGTTTACATTCAGATACCAAGACAAAGAGGCTACGTAATAAAAATAAATGCTTTGTTTCTTACAAATAAAATGAAAAATTGTTCTATTTACTTTCATGGCCAAATTACATATAAAATGTAACTTCGTTTATTTAAAAATATCTCACGAAACAAGCGTTCATATGTTTTCTGATTTTGTTTTCTGTACATTTAAAGATCGGGGTACTGATAATGAGCACATCGACTGAATATTCGCTGGCAAAATATCGTGAAATGGAAAAGGCCCAAGCCGGACGTGATGGGTATACTACAATTTGGAAACATTTGCATACTAGGCAAATACCCGGTACATCGTTAACTTTGCTGCCCCACAACGGCCTCCTAAATAACAAGCATAAAATATCCATAAATTTAAAAACTCCAACGACCAGTTTTCCTGTCATAAAGCGATAAATATAAATCAAATGAACAATTATTTCGGCAGTTACGAATTATTTCGTCTTCCCTCTCACGTCGGCAATTAAGTGTCGGCCAGTGGAGCTCGGAAGGAAGCTCCTCGATGCGCCAATATAGAATTGTGTAATAAATCACACCGTGGACGTTGTTGTTGATTTACGTACGACCATGTATAATCAACATATACCCTCTAATTATAATGGGATCCTGTGTTTTCCCAGTACGATGGATCCGTTTGCAAAGTTTTGAATTAATTACATTAGCGTAACCGCTTCCAAATCCATACGCTGCTGCTCTTTACATAATTTAATCTGAAAATGTAAAAATGATTTCATCTCCCGTTATTGAAAACGAATACGAATACGGCGAACCTAAAATACATAACAACCTTTTGTTTATTAAAATTTATTTAACTTCGGTAATTAGTAAAATTGTTTTGAATTCCACAAACGGAATTTCATTAATCGTCTCCGCTGATTCGTGAAACAAAGTCACAATATCCAGTTATAATATTTTGGATTGAAAGCAAGTCAAACAAGTAGGTGCTCAAGCATTAAAAGTAATGAACAAAATTGTCCTTTTACGTAACTCGACGTCATGGAACATTTTTTCATAGAAACGGAGGCGTATACGAGTTTTATTATTCAATAAATCGTTTCTCGGAATACTATCTTGATTTGTTTCATGTAAATAATTTGAGCATAAATCTCAACCGCTACGTATTACTGCTGAAACAAATGTATGCTTAGGATGGGAAATAAAATTTATTCAAACGATACAAAGGGAAGCCACGAAACAGCAGATTGAGGAGGTACGAAGAGAATCGTAGTAATATTAGACAATAATTTTGATGATTTACCGCCGGTGCCGCCTTCCCTCGTGCCAATTACTATGCGGACGGTCGGCCACGGAAGGAAGTTGGTACGTCGATCCCGACCGCAATCATTTGAATACTATTCGCAGACACGTCGGTATTTATAGGCCAGTAATTCATACTGTGCTCGGTGACATTTTATGGGATGCCTGTGTGTCCGATGTATATTACCGGGGATTAGGGATATGCAAATGAAGTGTCTTGTGTGCCCGATATAATTTGATGTCGCTACCTTCGTTTGAGTATATTGGGGAGGTAACATTAAAATATTAATACGTTAATATCGACCTATGTAAAATATAATTCATTCTTTAAATAATTATAAAAGCAAGTCAAAGGATTTGCTTCCGATTTGCTATAAAAGTGTATTAAAACCGGAAAAGTGCAGGAAAAGTTTGTCATAAAAAGAAAATTAAAGGATGTTTCCTTATACCGTACTAGCGCAAAGGGGCGCAGGCCCTCAGGCTTAACAAAAAGTACAAAGCGTGTCTGGGAGCGTAAATTCGTATTTGTCGTCAAAGTCACGGCTCAAACCTAACAAAAATAATATAATGTTGAAGTTTGCCGCTTGCTTGAAGCTCGCAATATTAACTGCACTCTCTTAGCTACTTTAATAAACAATACTTATATAGTGATTCTTTACAAAATATCACGATAATACACATTTATAAATAAATTGTAAATAATAGAGTGTACTTTATTATAAATATAGTTAAAATCTTTTCATCTTTATGAAAGTTATGAAAATCTTCTGAATACAAAATTTAAATGCAAGCTCAATTTTCACCTCTAGTTGACAATAGATAAGTATCCATTTTATATTCATACTTTTGGTAACTATATTTTAGACAAGAAAAAAGGTCATTAACGTGTTATTTTTAGTTTTATTGGTGTAAGGTTTACTTACATTGAACTCTCAAGGTCACGACTTTGCTAGATGTCTCCCCTCTTGCGTTGGCCGCCTTACAGGAGTAACTGCCAGCTTCCTTCCGCGTCACTTTCTGTAGGACGAGCGACCGCGTGCTGACTATAATGCCTGAAGTCATGTTTTGACTAACTGGCCTATCCTGCAGAACATTCCACTTGTGTTACTTAAGATGCAGGCACATAGAAGAATGGAGACGACATGAGCGATTTTTTCTACACTGTAAAATGTGGGAAGTAAAACAATTTTATAACGATTATTCGTATAATTAATTAAAAATATTAGAAAACTATTTGAATTTCTATATTACACGGCGTATCTTCCTCAATATTAATTAAACAACAGATTTGTTTGTTGAAATTAATATAAAATACCAAATCTAAACAGAAAGATTTTCCCTTAGTAAACCAATATAATAAAATCAAGCAAACATTACGAAGAACGATGAATAGGAAATGCTATAAAATTGCGAACTGCAGCCGATTTCGCTTTACGAGCTTCAAACAAATTTAACTAGCACTAACGAGAGCTATAAACTGTATGCAAACGACGCGTTTTTCTAATCTTATAAAATGGCTTAGCCATACTCTACAAATAATTACTTGGTAATTGAACTCGATTAAGTAAACATTTTTCTAGAAAATTTAATGAGAATGTTGAAAAGGATTTGTACAAAACCAGTCAAATGTTTCACATTTTAGGATAAAACTGGAACTACGCATTAGTAAAATACACGAAAACTCTTCATTTAAAACTTGAGTCATTATAATGTTCTCTCATTATTTCGCCACTGTTCTCGTCTCCCATATTTCGGTGCAGCCCTAGCATAATATCAACAATTAATAACTTACGTTATGGAACCAAGAGATGCGATGTTCTCTAGGGTTGGCGCGCACGTTGCACTCAAAGTACACGTCGTCGCCTTCCTTGATGTCGTGAGGGTTGAGTGTACTGCCGAGCGTCAGCGACACTAGGGGACTGTCTGGATTCAACATTTATAATATTAGTTGACAGAATATTGCACAAACAACGTACATTACTTGGGACGCTTTTAGATTTATGACCATGTATTTTCTTGTTTCAAGTGATACGCACACTTGGGTGTTGTTAAAGCAAATATTTCTACACTTTATTTAACACTCTTAGATTTGTGCCTTTCATTTTGATTGTGGTATACTTACTAAATTGCATAACTTTTTTACATCGGACACGTTTTATGTTCACACAAGAATTCGTTTTTTATAATCACACTTTAATAATATACAATTTTGAAATACCTATACACAACCAACATATTTTGTACGTTATACGTGCGTATTTTACAAAAGATTTTTTATTTCCTAATTTCAATGAAAGAATAAAAAAGTACTGACATTTAATATCGTTTTAATTAAGCATAAAAACAAGGATTACAAACACAAACGTAGGTAACAAGAAGTAATATGCAATGTAATTAATTAAATTCACTACAAACTTTGTAATAAAACAAAGCTAATATAAGACAGAAATGTTATCACTAATTATATTACTCACACTGCTAAGGGAAATTAATTTAAAGTCCAATAAGCTGAGATATTCGCTATTAGCTGTTGTCCCGACTGTCCTACGGGATATTTATCACAATATTATCAAAGAAAACTTCTTGGAACTATATTAATTTTATACTGAGGACTAGCTAAAGGATTATTAGAAATTGATTCAATGCTGAGCACGATAGTAAGTGCTCTACTGTTTGGTACGTAGTACATACCTAAAGTTCGCTTTGAAACCTTGTTATAGTTGATGAAATTAAATTGTTCGTTGCGATACAATTTAATAAAGCGTTCAGTGTTATGGTTCGCGACATATTTTGGAAATTACGTCAATGGAGTGTGTTAATGTTTTAAATAAATATGAATTCAGTCTGTGTTTATATGTATAATGAAAATGAATTAGCAGTCATCATTTTTATAGATGGGTGAATATCATCATTCTTTCTATCCCTGGGTGGGGCGAGCGTTAGAATCTTACTGACTAAAATACATTCAGGTCTTTCTTCTGCTCCTGGCCAAGGCCGTGGAAAATTATTGCTTATCCGCAACCCCGGCTGAATTAGCAGCAATCGTCTAAGTTTCCTTTTGTATTGGAAATTAAGATTATTTTTTCTTCAAAATATAGCAAGCCGATTTGCTTTATACTTTTGGCCTCTTTACATGCTATTTAAAAGGCCATTGTATCTTAAAATAGTTATATTGCTCCTTCATTTTATTGTATGAGGATGAAATGCAAGTCAATGACAATAAAGAAAGAAAGAAATTATTCGCAATAGGTGTAACACAAAGCCGAATGGACGAACCATTTTCCGAAGAACTTACATAAATCATAATACTTACATACAACGTTGAGCTGTATTTGGTCGTCTATCGACTTGGTAGGTAAGCTAGGGTTGGCAGCTACGCATTTGATGATAGCTCCATTGTCAGCAGGACTCGGACTAAACACCAACGTGCTGACCGACCAAGTCTCGTTTGAATGATCAGTCACCTGGGGAAGATGAAATAAGCATATACTATTATTAAAAAAATCCAAATCCTTCCCCTCCCCGTCCTCTATCCTCAAATCTATATCGCTATCAGTAAATACCTTATAACTCACAAGAGGACGACAAATCACGTGTAGCTTCTTTGGCTCCTTTTTTTTTGTGAGGGGAAAATCATCAAATGGCTTCTCCCGCCCAGGGTCGGGCGGGAGGGAGTGTCTTACTGACTAAAAACCCCCCTGTTCCTACTCCTGCTCTAGAGCTCCTTTGGCTTCTAAGCTCCTGTTACAAATGTCCATGGGTAACGCCGATTGCTTACCATCAGGTAATGCGACGTTTTGCTAGCTGACCTATGACATTAAAAAAATGTAAAAAAGTTGGTTCTTATGCGGGTTTATCTGAATCTGGAAATACCAGTTGTTTTTAAATAAGATTTTGACAAAGTTAAAGATAAATAGGAAAATAGTTCTTAACTTTTGCATCTAAATAATTTATAGATTTGATCCTCTAGTGAAGTATGGATTTTGGAATACTGAGGTAAGTATTGTCTTTGTTATATTTAACAATGCGCTAATAGACTAGTCTATTGCTATATTAGTCAAACAATCAAGAAATTACTTGCCAAAACTATCCACAATATCACAAGATATTACTCGTATAAAATATAGAAGCAAATTGAATAAATTTTTGAATTTGAAGAATGGTAAAAAAGATGGTTTCAGACATAACTGCAATTCGAAATTTTAATATTATGCTGAGCACGTAACCGCCGCCCTCTCAGATTAATAGAAATGTTCGAAGCTAAAATCTGTTTTAAATAAAGATATCAGATAGAATGTTATTAAGCCACAACATACCGGACACGAATGGAGCTACAATTAATCCGAATATTGCACTTTAATGAAACTTTATTGGAATTTCTACGACGGACGAAAACTCATTCGAAATTGAGATTGCAGATAAAGTTTCAGTAAATCAGACGCTTGCATACAACGAATGCGATATTTCAGTGAAACTCGATATAAATCGTGTAAAAAGTCACAAACGGATTTGAAATAGTCCCATTTCTGTAAGCTATTGTATAAGCTGGGACGGTCGCAGCGCAATTAGTCGAGCGCTAAATCAAAGTCCATCAGTGACCGAATCCGAGTATAAAACGCGACAATCGATTTAAAAGCCACAGTGCGTGCTTAGCTTTAGAATGGAAGTTAATTGAGGGATTACCTGCCGCGTTCCGCTCAAATAAGACCACTGGACGTTGAACAAATTACAAGTAACTGTACATTTTGTGAAACGAATTTTTACCACATTCGTTACTAAAAGATTAACATTTTTTAAACTTTTTCATATTTTTACTGGAACGTATGGCGTACATTATTACTGGTTTTGTTCATTTTAATCTCGTGTTTTATTTTACGTAGTTTCAGTTAGCGTGGAATTGAATGAGCAAAGTGAAGATTCGAGTAACAAGAGTGAATATAAACAGCACCTGGCGTGGTTAGTTCGTGGATGTTTGACTATTATTTATAGGTTTCGTTGAATGCAAAGTGGTCGGTCTAGCGATTAGCATACAGCGTTGACATTGGGTACGGGTCAGTCACCGACTTAACCATTGAAACGATGGTAGAAAAGAATTCAATTTAGGATATTACATCGAATACAGATTTACTAGTCTTTGTTATGAAATAAATAGAGGATCCTTAAAATTCCGTCGTCGAATTTTGCATTCACAATGGGAAAATAGTCGTTGAATCCAGACGGTGTGACCACGACCGGTCTTAGAAAAGGGATCACGTAGTGTCGGTCAGAGGACGCGTCTTCCGGACAAACGGATTGACCAACTCAACTAGACACAAAGCCAGAACGGTGTGAATAGAAGCAAATTAATACTAAGTGTGTCGGTGTAGCTTTTGTAAGGAGGTTATATTTGTATTCTTGATTATAAGGCATTTGTTCGAATAAATTTTATGTTGAAAATAATTAATGTTTAAATTTTCTTATACGTATTAACATAAATATATACCTAATATAATATATTTCGTTTTTTTTATTAAGGAACTGCACTAGTAAAAAAACAGTCTTGTGCCACATTGCGCTTACCCCGCGTCCCCGGCTATCGTAAAGAAACCTAGGCTTATAATTTCAAGTTCTTAATTTGAGATCCCTAATCTGCGCTTAGTAAGCATGGTCAGTAATGCTCATTCCTTGAGCAAGAGGCCTTTGCTCAGAAAAGGACACCAATCGACAGATGGTGATAATGGTCATAGCATTCAAAAAAGTGCCCATCACGTGGCGTAGGGACGTTCCTAGGGGCTGATGTTTGATTACAACGGCTGTAAAAATAATATAATTAACACACAATTCTATACCCGTGGGAAGAAAGGTGTGAATTACGTCGTTTTACACTATAAAACCCTTATCAATAATTTGTCAGATAGTTTGAAACATTACATATATATCACTATGAATGCTTCAGTATATTATACATTTTAGTGTATGGTATACATAGAACTCAATGGTTTTCATTTAGTTATTATTACAAAATTTGGCTTGACTTCCGACTTGAATTAAATGATTATATGCAACCAACTTTTAATATTACTCATGGCATAAACTCGTAGTTGTATAATCTATTAACGAGACAATTAAATAAGGTGTATCACCTGCCAAAACGTAAATTCCTTTTTTATATCAGTTATAAAAATCGATTTTATTTTGGTGTAAGAATGAACTGTAATGGATTGATTTTTGATTTAAATGTTATTTTTCACTATATGTAACTTTTCGCTTCGTACTTTTTTGTATTATAATTTTTGTGTCCGTCCCAAAATTACAAAAAGTCAGACATGTTTGTTTTTCGCTCTTATTTTATACCGTAACAACCATTATGTTACATATTCACACAATACATAGGTAAGTCTTTTATTGACTTCAGTTTTGCAAATACTACCATAAAACTTACCATATTTCTGTCAAAACTTCTGTTGTCCTTATACCACACTATCTGAGCTGGTGGTCTACTGCCTTCTGATACACATCGAAGAGTTGCTGCTGCAGCCGACAGTAGCTGTTGTGGCCGGTTTAGTAGAGATACTGACAGTGGAATCACTGGTGAAAATAAAAAAAGGTAGATGAGTCCAGATTAATCTTATAAAAACATATGACAAACAATGTCTGTAATTTAGGAATTAAAATAAAAATAAATAATTCGACAGACTAAAGAAAAAAATCGGGAGAACTCAAAGTCAAAGTCAAAATCGTTTATTCCATATTTCGTGTAAGTACTTTTAAAACGTCGAACTAGAATAACAGTAATGGCAGTATGTTTGTCAGTGAAGCTGTCAGTGATACCCGCAAAAGGTTCACGTTATATCCAGTTGTAATAATCTAGAAAAATGTTAAAAGCTACTCATAAAATAAACATCACGAAACTTAATGATATATTTAAATAACAAAACTCCGCAATATACGTACGTGGTCTTGTAAATTCTCTAATAAATTAATGTAGTGATTTGCATTATTTAAAAAGGTCCAACCTTTTGGATGTCTAAAGAGGTTTAAAAAATCATCTGTTTAACAAACCACTTTATTAGTCCACATCGTTCGTCTAGACCAAGACAAATTCATTTAAATTACACTCTAAAATATATGGGATTATCAAAATATTTAAAGCGACCCCCGTCCAATGAAACTTCGAAATTACTTTGTGGAAAAAACATTCTGTGATTAATGTTCAAAGGAATGCTTTTAAATTGTGGTTTTATGAGAAAAAAACAATTTTGTACATTTTTTTCTAAATACCATTATGTATAAATAATTTAATAATACCAAAAACTTTGAATAGGTATATTTTCTCTTGACAATATTTTGCGCTAATTATGCTCTAAATTACAAAAATATTTTTGATTTTTTAAGTATTTTACAGTTCAATCATTTAACATGGTTTAGGGACGAAAACATACCTCAAAATGTTTATGTCGGCGTCAAATAAAACATTTATAAATGTTGTGCAAAATTAAAAAAGATATATTAAAAGAACATGTTTATCATTGCAAAAAGTATTTTAAAAAGCATAATAAGCACAATTCGATATCAACCAACGCAAAGCTATATTTTTTTTAAATTAACGTAGAGGCAGTGAAAAAACATCTAAATAACTTTTCAACGTCTTTTTTAAAAAAAATGTCTGTAGTTATAAATGTCAGTCATAGTGAAATGTTCCAGACATCTTTGTAATACAACATTACAGATAAACTGACAGACAGATCAAAGGCCAAGCAGAAATAATCTTAGAAATTAGCAATTTGCTTCTGTAGATTTTTAAGTGTAATTACTAACTAGATAATATGTTTAGCTGGTGCGAATTCTGATATTAATATAGTGTGTTTAAAAGGTCAGTGGAGTAGCCGTAGGTCCGTTAAGACTAACATGATACTATACACTATTCTGCTAAAATAATGGAACATTTCCTCAGTGTTTATAGCTAATGCCCTGACTCTAAGCTAGTTCTGAAACTGAATAAAACGTTCCGAATATTCAAAATGGAAACTGCGGTGAAACAATAATCTTATAAACAAGCCCAATTTTCCGTAAAGTTCACACAGAAATCCTGAATTCTCAATCAATCCAATAATAGTGTATTATTCTTTTTATTTTACAAGGCGGTAAATGAGCTGACGGACGCCTGGTGCTAAGCAATCGGCATCGACCCCTAACACCAGGATTTGTGTTTCTTTGGGGGCTAAGGATTTAAGGATTTTAATATTGCGGATTTTGGTGAGTTTGGGATTGGATAGGGCAAGATTGGACCTCCAGTAACTTAACTCCCATCGCGACGCTACAGCTGTTTCGTGCCAGTTTTCTGTGAAGCCAGTCAGTTTGTGCCAAAAGACATACTGGGAAAGTAATTTAGTACGGCAGCTTTTTAGGCTAAATTATAGGTTGATCGATATGTTTGCATTGCAGTTGCAACATTTTTTTTTTTATATATAATGTTCATTAACAAATTAGTTAACAACAATATACATGTGAAATGGTGGTAGAATCTGTACTCGTAAGCTCATCTACGGTTATACGGTTATACGTAAGACACGGCAAAATTCTACGGTGGCAAAAATCTATTTTTACGCTAAACAAGATAATGCTAAACTTGTCACATCAGGATAGCTAAACAAAAACTAACATTATTATAAAGATCTTACGGTTCATCTCAAGCCTGACGACTTTTTCTTGTGGAGGGACCAAGTTTGTATTCGAAGCTCGGCACTTAAACGTAGTATTTAGGTCTTCTCTCTTCAAATGCTGCAACTCTAGCCGATTGACAATCACGTGTGTGTCTGTCTTAACTCCTATGTATTGGGAGGCTGGCGTCCCGTCTATCCACCACGATACTGTTGGCTCCGGGCGACCTAGGAACGGAAAATAATAAATAAGAAATACATGAAACTTTTGTTGTATATACAACAACAAACAAGACACCCAAAGTACCCAAAGGAAACATCTTAATATTATCCGTTTTAAAAGCCGTAAACATGTTAAAAGCAATTATTTTTACTTTTGTGTACATTTCACATGGATTAAGTTAGGAAATGGTCTGAGACGATATGGAAGTAAAATTTTCGGCAACATAATTAAGTGTGAGTGTGATAACAGGGTCAAAGCCTAAACTCCCCCTGTCCGGCCCGCTGCATCATCACAATTGGTGGGCGCACGGCCGAAGATAATCCGTTGCGAGCACTGGCTCGAAGCCAGGCGGCCATACTGCGGACTTTTCAATGAACCCATTCGAATGGAATATCTCTTCCAATGTTTCCATAAAAGAAATCAAGCAATAGAAAAAATTGAGCTCCCCCAATGTTCAATATTTTTGCGACGGTTTTAAGTAAAGCGCCGAACTGAACTAAATTATTTGTTGCACGAGATTTGAAAAAAAAGGTTTGATCTTTTTTCAAGCAAAAAGAAGCAGTTTGTTTACACTGTTTTATATAACACACAAAGTTAAGTTAACAAACATTAAAATTCTTAACGCTTAAATCAAAATTGATTTCGCATATTTGCAAATGGATCCCAACATTAAAACAACAGTCGATAAAACATCCAATAAAATGTAAAAGTGTGGGTGTTATTAACAAAATATATATGTGTGTACACGGATATGGCGATATTAAACTTTTGAGCGGTGAACCGAGCTGTGTAGAATGTCAATACGTGGTTCATAACACTGTTTCGTTATGTATTATGATGTTCGAAAAAAAAGTAATATTTTTATGACACATTCAATAAACCAAATCTAGTACTAACAAGAATATTTCAGAATCAACATCCGGCCTATTGTAAATATTATGACGCCCTTCAATTTCCAATATGTGTTAGAAAAGCGGAAAATCTGTCATAAAAACATGATTTTATGTTGTAATATTTAGGATATTCCAATACTATATTTTTTACTAACTCGGTGCCTGAAGATAATTCTTGTGGTTAGGTGCGTAGATAAATTCAAATATCAAATAATAATGCTAAATAATTGAGTCTTACCTCCCCGTACTTCACACACTAATACCAAGGCAGCTCCCTCCTCCAATGGCCCCACCACGCCAGACACATCCGCGCCAGACTTATCGTACAGCAACATTTGATGAGGAGGCACTGTGACAAAAACCCACATGGAATATAATAACATCGTATCTCAATCTTCATCATAATAATATCAATAGGGGAATGAAAACTGAGGGCGCGATCGCTCACGATATTACCAACGAACGGCAGATTTGATTATTATTTGACGCCATTAATGAACACCCTCCGTTCTCAATGGTAATTGGATATTTTATGATGTTATGAATATGCCTGATTATGTAAGTAAGAGATTTCTTTGTGTGAGCAGTCCCTTTGCTAACAAAAGGCTCCTTGCAAATTACCTCTCGGCGCGAGCAGACTAATGGATTTCAATGGAGTTGCATATATGCGATGTAGGCTTACTTTTAAATGCTTTGTTCTGCGCAAAAGAAATTTACTTCCCTCATCTCCTTTGCCTACGTCTTTCGTCGCCTTGAATAGGGTAATTTCTTTGAAAAGCTCAACGGTAGTTTGCTCGGCATTTTATAGGCCATGTTTATATTTTTATGTTCTCCGCCGGTAATATTTCTCAAGAATACGGTTTCGCTACCATTGAGTAAACCTATTAGAGTAATAAAGGTGAAAAGATATGCTATAGTTGACTACATTATTAAACTAATTATAGTGATAGTGTAAGAAATAAAATAACTGCATTCTTGGTAAACACCAAAAAAGCAATATAAATCGAAGAATGAATACAAATAACTAGTAAGTCATTTTGTAATTCAGTGAGCCATTTCCGTCTAACGTTTTAATAAGCAAATAAAGGGGATCAGCACGGGGCGGCAGACTGATAACGCTCAGACAATTTGATCTATTCAAATCTAATTTCCTTTTAAATTTAACCTGTCTCCTGCAGATTTTATCTGTGTCATCGTCGGCGGGCATCGTTTTTATCAGCGAGGCAGCTGAGCAACCCCGCCGATCCCGAGTCGACAGTTCATAATTAAAATGTCTGCGCGATGTCATCACTCGGCGACCGCGCGCCTCCCGCGATTCGCCGTAATGACTAAATTGATTCCCAGTCGTCGCCTAATAAAATTTTCATTTAAAACTTAGTCGATTTTTATTATAACGAGATCGTCTTGTCCCGCGCTTAAAAGCTCGGTACTGCTCATAATAGCATTTATAAATTACTCCGTTTATAATCAAATACACAATTTTACAAAGAACATTTCGAAACTTGTTTGTTTAAATAAAATAATGTTGTATTTCAAATAATGAATCAACCCGAAGGGAAGGTTCACCTAAACTAACAGCTGAAGGGTAGCGATGGTTCTGAGTATACATAAAAAACAAGTCTGTTCTAGACTGATTTAATTTCGCTATTCAAATTCTACCTGAAATTAGACAGTTACTTTGATCAAGTAGTTTTGTTTGCCGCTAATTCTGTTTGGTTAGTTTCATTAAGTGCTCTTTGCTTAACTTTGTTTCATAAACTACGCACGTCTTAGATTTTGTCTACGAACTTACCTATTACAGTTAGTCTGATTTGGAAGTTTCTCGTGGGCGAGTTCTTGAAGTCTACTCTACACCGGTAGACGCCCTCGTCGTCTAGTTGTACGGAGCTGAGGGTGAGTGCTGCTGGTCGAGCCACTGTTGCGAAGTACGCTCGAGGTCCAAACGCGCCCGGGTCTGACCATTGTAGCGCCTTGTTGAAAGACCGCCCACGGACGTCGAAACTAAAATAAAGATTAATTTAGCTCCAAAGGATTTCTACAAATGTAAACAACAACATGATCAACAATGGGATTGAGCTTCTAATTATATTCTTATCAAAATAGATCTTTATTGAATACAAACGAATTGGACCTAACATTTTTAGCGCCTAAGAAACATGCGATGTTGGGTCACCAAAACAAAATGTTATCCTGCTTTCAATTTCTATAAAGAAAGACTTTAAAAATCTGCTTATCTATGTTTAAATTCTCCTCAGATTAGTTCTGAGGTAAAGTTATAGCTTTATATCTCATGAATTAATCAAATTTTATTATAAGATGGGGTTGACTGATGAATTGAAACAATCCAGACAAATGTATTTTGATCAAACAAGGAGTAGTATCAGCTAGGGTTGCGGTTAAAGATAGTACGCAATAACGTACCGCAGACCAGGAAAATAACACTGTGGTTTTGTTTTTAGTCAGTAAGAGTCTGACACTCCTTTTTACCGCGCCTAGAAAGAGAGAAGTCATTTGATGATAATTATTATTCCCTCAAAAATCTTATTACCACCAAATCCATACGATATCATATTCTAGTAAAATTAGACACGAATATGCACACGCTTGTCAAAAAAAAACGTAATAAACAATCATAAGCAGCTGTATAGTCCGTGACTGAATTTATTTTCCTTAAATAACTGTCGATGTCTAGAAATAAAAGAACGGCCGAACACGATGAAGTTTTTCAATTTCCGGACAGGCTACATTTTCTCAATCTACCGAACTCCGTCCTAATTTATAAAGCAAGAAGCTTTGAGAGAGATGATTTGATAGTACCCTGCTGTTCCCAGGTAAATTTAACGATTCGAGCACGCAGTTTATGACGGTATTATCTCTCCAAAGTATTCGTTTCGCCCTATGGCTGATATAAAATAGCAATTATAAACAATTCTAAGGATATAATGGCGATTTTATCTACACAACTGTTTTGGTTATGTAAGCAGTTGTTCGCTGTTCCCAGTTTATTACGCGAGACGGTAATAATGTATACCCGGTTCGCGTAAAGGATGAACAAAATTAATTGATACTTAAATAAATGTTTACTTAATTTCTTTGAGTTGCTTGAGACAGGAAATTAATAAACTGATTGCTTCTTGATTTCTTGATTAAAATTTTCTTTCGTTCATTCATCTTCGTGCCTTTACGTTTTGTCCTTGTCAAATGACTCCACTCGCCCTGGGTGAGGCGAAAATGAGAGTTAGACTCTTACTATCTAAAACCCAACCCGTTCCTTCTTCTGCTCCAGGCTGAGGCTGCGGTACAATTTTGCACTTGCCCCGCAACCTCAACAAAAATTTAGGATTACGATGTCGGGCTTTCAGACTTAGTATAGGATGAATAATACGTACTTAAACGTAGGTACGTATATTATTCCGAAGGGGTTGTAAACAGCAGAATCAAATTAACATTTTAGTATACCGTGTTTAAATATGTAGGTACAAAAAACACTAAAAAAAACACATGTATAAAATGAGTAAACCAGTGAATGACTTGAGAGCACACAGCATAAGGACATTGATGGAAAGTCCTCGGACCGGCATCGTCAAGTGTGATTTCCTTAACGAGAGCTATGACATCTTAAGTGTGTTTCCCTGTACGGTGTAGGTGTGTTTCAAACGCTAATTGGATCGGTCGTGCTCGGCTTTCGTTCATCCGTTTAAGGTACCGAACGGTTCATTAGGCCCGACTCTATGCTATTAATTAAATACGTATTCACAAAGTTTTTGTAAGGCTCTGCCCAACTGGAATTAGCGTTGAGACTATCTGTGTTTTCCAACTTGGACTCGCTTATAAAACTTGGGATTTTCCGGCTTTAGAATCTTTGCTGTTTCATCTAGTGATATTGTTCTTTAATTTTGTGTTAAGTGACAGTTCTTTTATTTTTATTTCGAAACATAATTTGGCTTACAATGTATGATTTTATATTAACATACCAAACGTCATGTAAATTTAACATTTTTCGTTCATGCACTTTATATCTTTACTTGTGAAGGACAAGCTAGTGTTAACTTTAGTTTTGAACCCTAAAACGCCCTGGCTTGGACGGAAGGGAGTGTCAGATTCTTATTGATTAAAACCACCCGTCCTACTCGAAGCCAGGCAGCATATTATTGCGCTAGCAACCGTAACCCTAGCTGGATACTGGGTCGCGGTTGTGCTCGGGTCTGGTTTTCCGGAGATCCACTTCGATCGTGAGGAAACCTGGACTTTATTCCCATTCACTAGGTTCTTATATCAACCATTTGTCGCCATAAGTAAACGAAAACAAAAAGGCGTTTCAAAATAAATGGCTTCGTGTGAAAGCAACGATACGACACATTAATTAATTAATACGCATTTTTGTGTGTCTGTTCATTAAGTCAATTCTTTAGTAATCCATTAATTAAATGCGGTGAGTAATTTATACCGAATACATTATTTATATGGAAGATTTACAACGAAGCATTGTATGTTTGTTATGATTGAAGTAATTAATAATAATATATTTATGTACATAAATAGTAGTTGGTTGCGAGTAAATGTGAGTGCGGTGCTTATTTATAAATAGGAGGCAATTTCGAATCATAATTTTAAAACAAACATATTGTAACAAGTTGAATAAGTAATTCGCTAACGGTCCAAACGCCTAATCATTTGATTAAATGAATGCTTTTTTAATGGTTTGAGTATATAGCGGCAAACGAGCAGGTACAGGTCCCCCCCTGATGGTAAGCAATTGTTGCTACCCATGGACAGCCGCAAAACAAATGCGTTGCCATTTGGGGGTTAGGGATTTGAAGAATAGGGAACCGGGGATTGGAGATGGCAAAGATTGGGTCTCTTCACTCACGGGGCGAAAGAACGCTGTGATTGTTTTTGTTGAGGTCCTGGTAACTAAATAAGTAGCTACCAGAAATTGTACTACGATATCGTTTATTAAACAGGCTAGGCCGTTTACAGAATGACCAATGGATCTAATTAGTTGCGACACTAATAAAATCTCGCACATTACATGTACCTAAGTGTGCGTGTTTGTGAGTGTGTATGTGTGTGTGTGTACAAGTGGCTTTGATACACCTTAATGATTCTTAGATAAGTACTTTAATTGCGTCCCCACAGTTTACGCATTAACACACACATAAATGCTGTTATGTCAGTATCGATCATTATCTCGACTTTATTTAATAGATATTAAATAAAGTCGAGATTCACATTCACATTTAACACTATTAAAACAAAATTTTACTACTACTTTTACTTATATTTCACACATTACTAACTTCACATATAAATTTCACACCAAATTCATAAAAATATAACATTCATTCAGGTCATTTTTTACATTTCAAAAAAGATAAGGTTGCATTTGAAAATTTGAAATTGCGTATCCCTATTATAGCTGTGAAACTATGTGTTCGTTAGCAAGCATAAAACAAAACAGAAAATCTATCCTACTTAAAAATATTATATTAATAAAAATAATGCACGTCAGTAACTATTAGCAGTTATTTGTAAAACGAATCGTACTATCTGGCAAAAACTAAGTAATGCTACGTTTTAAGTTTTAAGTTACAGAAGTCTTCCATCCGAAGCGCCCTCTAGTTTATTAAGCTAAAAGTTAGAATTTCGATTCCTTACAAATTTTTCCTGGATAATAACTTATGTATGGGCTTTTAGGTTAATTCACTACCCCATCTACTACGAAAGACGCCAAGGACAGTATTTTAGGTGCGCTCATTTTACTCCTCATTATTCAGAAAGTGGAACGTCTACCTGACGGACGTTTTGTCGTTCATAATTTTTTTACTTAATGAATTCTATACTACGTTTTACCGAGAGAGTTAATTAACACTCTATATAGTATTACAAAAATGACCATAAAACGCAACAAAACAATTTACTTTGCAAATTTCCACGTATTAAGTAGAAAAAACTTCATCTTTAAAAACAGTATCAAAAGCATAAGTGGCGCCAACTCAAGTGAACTAATATGAACCAAAAACACAGTTTACTCTGTATCTTTCCTACTTACATCAATCAATTACATATATATTTATTACTTACCTATATATAGGTTTGCCCCCACTTTTCCGGAACCACAGCACCATATAGACCCTGTCTTCATTAGTGTCGGGAGTGACGTCACAGGGGAGAGACGCCGTACGTCCCAGTACCGCGTCCACATCCACCGTCGACACTGCAACAATGAACATGTTCTGTTATTATAACAATAACCGTATCAAGTTGCACGTAAGATCATATGCTGCGCAACTATTTGACATATAGATATTCTATTCTCTACAAATAGATCCGATATATACGCATAGTTTCGATAGAATAGAATTTATCCGAGAATTCGTTCACAATTTTACTCGCGCGAATTCAAGCTTTTGTAAGAATTTTGTGAGATTATTTCTGAGTAAACATTTGCTTAACATGAACGATAGGTAAGCAAATAAATGCTTTGTACAAGTATAAAATCAAAATCGATGTCTTTGGCTTCAAGTATTTGATCCAACTAGGCATTTAAGGTAATAATTTTTAATCCGGGAAAATCGTAATTTATTCAGCCTCTTTTATGCACAGAGCGACTGGTGTCCCCTTCAGCCCTTAGGGAATTTCGCAGTTAAATTCGCACCTCTAATCCCTCAGTCACCTCTACGTCAACAAGAGGGAATATCCTATTGGATCTCTTCAAATTCTTTAGGTTATTTCGTATAAATCTATGTCAAGATTTCAAGTTATTGTTCCATTAAGATTTTTTTTAGTAAACCGGACGTTATTCTGTAAAGATAAATAGAGTTCTATATTTCATTTCTTTATTTATAAGACTACAAATTTTAGGTGTATTCTAAAATAAAATATTTTGATATAATTGAATGTCTTATTCCACAGGTAAAGAAAGGAATCTAAGCTGTGCCAGTTGTCACAGTTGTTGTTGTACTTCAGACAATACCTACTTGACGTGCTTAGAAGCACTGATATTGCCTCAGTCCCTTTACCCAATCATCTAACGATACCTTCCTAAGGTGTTCGTCGAGGCATTCATATTTTTTTTATAGCAATACAGTATAAATGATTTATAAAAATAGTTGAGAGTTCAAAAAAGAATTGCTTATGTAAGTACCTACAGAAGAAATGAAGTTAAATATTTTGTCATTACCTTTTCATCCAGTTCATTTTATGTATTACAGAAGAATGACAACGTCTAGGACAGCACATTTGCATTAAGAAATGATCCAAAAAGAACGTTGAAATAAAATTTATTACACCCTTGATAAAAAATAACTCGGAGCATAAGGCACTTTCAACGATTTATAAAAAAAAATAAGGAAGAAAAAAAAGTAAAGAAAAGAATCCCCTGTGTAATACATTTATTCATTACGGAAATAATTTAATGAAAACTGAAGGAAATACACTGCCATGTTTTATTTATTTTTCTTGAAACAATTACGGCTTGTGGACTAGACAGCGACTTTTTCTAAAATGTGAAAATAAAATGTCTAGTTTTAGTTTAGTGAAAGTTTTAAAGCTAAGTCTGAACAAGCGCTTGACTGACATGTATTTTGCTAACCAACTTTCCAAAACTTTATAACTACGTAGAGTTTACGTAAAGTGCTCATGAATTACTTTTTATATAACACCTGGTAGGTATTTTTATTAAAATAAACATTCTTACAAGTAACGAACATGAAATATTATTATTTTTAACCTATCTACTTTGTTCCCAAACGCGTGTTTTAGTTGCATATTTAAATAAGCAGTTTCTTTGCGCTACTACCAATATTTCAAATGAATGAATTATCTTAAAGTACATTGCTGGGGAATGCAATTGTATTCGAGCTGCACTTCAAGCTTAACCAGTAATATAAGCAATAAGATACCATTGCTCCTTAGGATTTGTCTGAAATTTGTTCACTGCATACAAAATGTACCTATCAGGATGTAAGCTCAATCTTGCAGAAAAAGTGAATTTCGCTTGAAGGTCATTCTATATAAAGACGAAATTCATGTTTACCTGTTACTAAAAATAATATTTATTTATATATCCTTTTGAGTCTATATCCCCGAAGGAGTGACCTGGTTTTCTTCAAGGCCAGAATTAATAGGTAGTTTGTGGATGAGCTTGCTCTATCGTAGGTAGCATCATCACCTACCACCAGGCAAGATAGATGCCAAAAGCCCGTTGCAAATACAATAAATATTGATATTTTCCTGACCTAATTAAGCGACGTATCTGGCCGGTATAATTGCTTCCTTAACTCAAGTCAAGGACAAATATTCGGCGGCCTATTGACTAATTAGTTAATTTGTTTATTGAACGGTAAAGTGACAGCATCAAACAAGTCAGGGTAACGTTTAGATTGAATCGAACGTGTTGGTAGAAGCGTGAACCTTGAATAAAGCGATGTGATCATTGATGAGACGGCAATTAATTGCTGATATGAAGAGAATTATTATGTTGTAGTACAGAGTTTAGTGTAGTATTTATATTTATGATCATAATTGTATATTTGTACACTAGTTAAATAACTTATCTTTTTCTAGTTGGCAAAATCGAGAGTTGTGTAAGAATAAGACTGTGTTGTGACGTAATGGTTTTTTCATCGAATAGCATGCTTATTTTATAAAAATCAGGCTACAGGTTGTAATTTGTTTTTATTTTTTTAATGTTTCAATGACAGCGAGATTGTTTTGTGAAATTGTATTGCATTGAAAAGTAATTTGACTGAGAAAATTATCCAATTATTAATTTAGAAATTCCATGAATTAAACTTTTATTATTGATGCAATAAAAGACCGCTGAACTGAAGTCATCCGCGATACTAGAAGAAGTACAAATTCGTCCGTATGACTTTAAGTTTGCAAAAATAAACTAAGATTCAATTGTATACGTCTCAGATCATCTCTAACTACCGAGTCTGTTCATTCAAACAAAGAATTTCAAAGTAGGTTCAATAAAAATCGTTTAGGGATTTGGAGCTTCATCCTAAAACAACAAAGAATACTTAAAGATACTAACTAGTAAACCTACATAGCAGAACAATTCAATTACACCAAACACTCAAAACAAGCACAATGACAACTAGAAAATTAAGAAAAACAAAAACACATCAGAATTTATGACGAAACAGCCATAAGTTGCGTTTTCTCATTGTAACACGGTTCACTAAAAACGTAACGCACGCACTAGGTCGGATGGACCGTCTTTTGGCTCAAATATGGCCGAACATTTATCTCGACCGAGTTAATTGGGACCATGTTTTTTTTTTCTTTGGTACATTTTGTACCATGGCCCCAAACTGTTGGGTGTAAGAATTACTTTTGGCGATTTAGTTACGCGTAAACATACGTGTTGGGTTTGAGAATCAATCTAATAAGTGAAGACAAAACTCGATTGTTGGTTACAAAGGGTATTTTTATCGCATCACCGCTTGCGGTAATAGTATTGAATTATGGGTTATTTTTTTAATGTTTGTTTATGGACGAAAATTGTACAGGCAATATTATTTTAAAAGGCTATATTGACGGTTCATTTTGTAATAGGTATTACAATATTGGCACTCACTTTAAAAAAGCCACGACAATGGTAAACTAGGCGTTTTTCTTCCTCTATAATAGTATTTTGTATGTTAATATAAGGAAAGGAAGTTCACATTGTGCTTAGGTGCTTAAGACATACGTATATTCACGCATTCGTGTATATACTTAGTAACTATCGTAAGGCATTCAAAATTTATTGAAAGTAACTAATTACTCACGTGAATCAACTCAGAAAAGCTATATTGGGTTTAAGTTACAACGAGACTTGTAATTTTGAGTAAGACGCGCGTCGCGGCTTCTTTACCGCTTACTAGTAGTTTTCCAGTTAATTCTAATGAGTAATTCGTAATTTCAATGAATGCCATCATCACATAATTATGTAACTAAAGATTTTTATTCGCCTTAAAGCGTTTCTCAAAACAAAATAAAAAAATTCTGTTTCCTAGATAAATGGTATGATATAGTTTCCTCACGGTGACCTCTCAGTAAATATGTAGGAGTACGTTTGTTTCAATACCGACATTCAAAAGTTCTGTATGCAAGCCTTAGGCAAGTTTTCATTATAAAAAAATAAGCCTCCAATTCTTATAATATCGCTTCAAGAAATATACACAATACTAAACCACTTTCAAAGTACAAGAGTTCTTGTTAATAATACAATAAAAAAACAGTTCAAAAGAATGATATATGGTAATGTTCAACGATTCAAACTTAAAACTATAAAAAGTTATTCATAAATAGTAATGAAGTTTAACCTAACGTAACAATTAATGTTATTGTTAACTCCATGAACTAAGCCTAATGTACTCGGCTAGGATATAACAAGCATAATAACTTACTAAGTTAAAGTTGGAGCTCACGAGCTGAGTCGTGAACACCCTATACATGTATACTGTGGTATCTTCACTTTTAATTGTTATGTAAAATACTTGTGTTATGAAGAGCAAAAGTTTCTTGCTTGTCTTGTTGAGGTACTCAACTAAAGATTACTATATCATGTTTTAAAACTTGCTTGTTTAAATATAGGTAGGTATAGTCGGCTCAGATATTTGGTATGCTGGGACGATATTTTTTTTTGTCAGGGGAAAATCATCAAATGACTTCTCCCGCCCAGGGTAAAGCGAGAGAGAGTGTGTCAGACTCTTACCGACTAAAAACGTTCCTTCTCCTGCTCTGGGCCGAGGCCGCTGTGACTTATTGCGCTTAACCCGCAACCCTGGCTGGAAATCAACCAGCTGGGGTTGCAAATCAAGTAGAAGAAGGAACGGGATGGTTTTTAGTCAGTAACAGTCTGACACTCCCTCTAACCGCACACAGAGCGAAAGAAGTCATTGGATGTAATACATATGTATAAGAAAAAACTTACGAAAATAAAGATACAATAATCATGTTTGCCACTGAGCCAATCAATTTTTTTTTTTTTAATATATATATGGCTCTCTACTGGGTAAATCTTCATTTTCTTACCTACGTACTCAACAATTGTGCTTGTACATTTATTACGTGAAAAAATATGAATAAAATGAAATGTATTTTTCGAACGAATGCACATTTAACTACGGAATGTTGCTTATGATAAAAATGCAATGCGTTTGTCAGATAAGGTTTAATTGCTGAAACGATTTGACAACTGTTACTTTGAAGTATATATTATCAGCTCCTTATTCGTGGTAAATAAATGGAAGGGTATGTATATACCTGCCAATATCTTTACATATTGGAAATATAAAACAAACTCACCTGTTTAATAGTTTCGAAATAGGACATTTATAAAGTAAAAGATTTCGATATAAAAATCCTATAAGCAAGGGTGTTTTAAAAATTACTCTTTTAAGAAACAGTGTACTTGAAAGTTAAAATTGTACCTACATTTATAGCAAATAAACAAATCTAAATCTAAATATAAAACTAACTGGAACTAGATCCAAGCAACAAATAACAAAACGGTGTCAGGAATACGTGACACCGTCGATTGAATACAATCGTTTGAGTATTACAGCACCATATAGGAAGATAAGGTAAGTATCCTACAGTTAAACCTTAAGCAGTAAGCATGTTCAATATAAATCTAAATCTTCGAATAAATTCACCAAAACGCTTACAACGAGCGTTGAATACAAAAATACGCTCTTAAATTATAACAAAGAGTCACGTCAGTCAGTCAATAGAAGTCTTAATCAGAAATCGCGTTTTCCAAGTACCTATCCGTTATTGCGTAAAACCGGTGCGCGTTGAGACGAGGCATGCATTATGATAATTCGAAACGTTTCCGTCGGAAGAGGCGCCGCGGAACGCTTCGCGGCACGTCATGGAACGCACCCGAAATTATTTTATAAAACACTTGTATTTCTTTATTTTCGTGAGAGCATAATATAGTACGTGAAAAGATTTATGCCTCCCTTCCTATTATCATAAATGTTGGGTGTTTTTGTAACTAAAGTGTAGACTGTACTGTCAAAATGGCTACCTACAACGTATTGTTTAATTTTACGATGGTCGATAGAAATGGTTCCCTTATGTAAAATACAATACTAGGTATGATTAATACATTGTATGAAGACATAGAAAAGCACATGTAGTTTTTTTAAATGTTTTTAAATTTCCTTCTTTCGTTCTGTCCCATTGCCCGTCGGTAATAAAATTTGTACATAACATCTACCACTGTCAGATGGCAGACTTTCAAATCATTTCAGTGTTTCAGGACGGCGAACTATTGACCTAACCGAAGTAAAACAAAGGTGCTTATTACATAGCACCTATATTAGGCGGGTTGGCAATGTATCGAGGTGGCGCACCGAACGAAACAGTTTCGATCACGCGATCCAACTGAAAACCTGAAAGAAATAACCCAATACCCGCTGAACTGCAGATTTCGTTCACAAAAATAAAGAATCCGATTTCATTTCTCATTTTATTATTCTTTAACGACATCACATAAAATAATATAATTTAAAATTCAGTGCTATGCGAAATTAAAGTCATATTTAAAACCTTGAACACTTACTGTCCGTAAACATTCGTTTTAAACTAAAAGTTTACGGTTTCAAACAATAAAACGTATTTTCTCTTTGTATTAAGCGCGCATTTTATCTATGCGAAATGAGCATCGTTACTTTAGATTTTAGGTGGCAGTAAAAGATATGCGAAGATGTTCAACTCTCAAACAGCTTTGCTTATACGCTAAATCTTCGTAAGTGTCCTTAAAATGAATAGAATCGTCTCCCCCACCTAATTACAAGCGAAATTGTTGCACACTTATGTTTCGAAATGAAACAAGAAGGGATTATTTTCGTACGTGAATAAAATCGTCTCTATTTCCTCCGAATTGAGTTGAAAATATGTTTGCGAAAACCAGATAGTCGATTTGGAGCGATTCGAAATATCACGTTTGGTACGGTGTCTTGAATCGATTATTCAATTCGAGTGAGTCTCGCGTGAGGAGTGGAAATCGGTCAGCGGTGCCGCAAGGGACCTCCGCCGCACTCCCAGAGGTGAGGGACCACGTGACTGGACTTTATTCAGCCTGCCACCTTTGTTCTACGTACAGTAACACCGAACAATCTGGATAGATGATGTGATTTACTGGGTACCTCTGTTTAGGTGGATTGGATTTATTGTAGTCCGGTCCAACCTGTTTATCTTCGTAGTAATATAGTTTCTATAGAGAAAGTATAAACCATAGAACATATAAAATCAAAACAAATAATTTTCTCAATCCTTTTTAAATAGTCAAATGGATATATACAATATCATTACAATTTTGAAACACATCGATTTTAATTACATTACGGACCTATTTTCTGTTAATGTTATTTAAAAGCATTACATATTTACAAAACAATACCGCCACAGTAACTGTAAACTCAAGCGAACAATAAATAAATTACAATCCAACGCAAACACAAAATAAAATCAGTCAATTTGTTTCGACGCAAAAGGTAAATTCGTTCATCGACTCCGGTGGTGTTCAGCGAAATAACAAATTTAGTCCCCCCAACCACCAAATCTCATTTAATAAATATTATATTTGCTGCAGAATAAATAATTACGGGTAGTTCTATTTTCGATGCAAATTAATATGCGAAACAGATGAAACGTATTAAAGCCAATCCCTGTCGGAAAAGTTTTCGCGTGACTCCATTTTATAAGCATAACATTACAGCTTTCGTCCTAATTGCACTAATGATTCAAATTAATAACGTGGAAAGATAATGAGATGTGTTACACGCGTTATGTAATTAATTATACCAAGTTTTTATCATGAAATCCGTTTAGAACGTTAATTTGAATATGCGGACCTTTTTTCATACTTAGAACACTATAGCTGCTTTTTTTGTTTATTTTAAAACCTTTTATGTTGGTAAATGTAACAAAAAACCTTCGTGTAATCAACTTACTGTCTGCTCCCGGACCGCGGACCTTTTTTGGCAACTGTTCAACTTTAACTGATGAGTTGCTGGTACATTAATGTTAAACATTAATTTTATGTAAAGTGAATAAAATTTGTAGGCCGGTGTGTTCTTTATTATCAAAAAGTATATTTATAAATTACGCGATGTATATAAAATGTGTGTTTACGTAAATATTGCGTGTTGCGTAATATTGTTTTTTTTGTATCGATTCAGAAGTAAAGTTATTATAATTATGAAAATAAAAACAAGCCCTATTTATAACAAAACAAGTAAATCGTCTTTTATTTTCTTACACTAACGAAGTATTTACTTCGATTTATTCCAAGAAGTATGGACCAGAAAACAGAGGACATAAATCAGTACAAATATTCAGGTAAAATACCGATCATGCTCACTGTCTAGGAGTATAAATTCCTTACCGGAAAACTTATACGACAGGTTTTAGGAAAAAAGAAAAGTCCCAATTTCGCAGCACTAAAAAATTATAATGCACTTCAAATACAAGTGTATTAGTAGTTTAAAAACTTTATTAATAGTTAGTAAACAATTTATGAATACGTTTAAAAGCAACAAAACGGTTACAGTATTAAAACTATGCTTCTAAAACGAACTGGTATTAATCACGCGAGGGGTCACACTTTGTTGGGTTTTTTAATCCATCTTTAACACATTTCTTAGAGGCTTAGTGGAATTTTAAAACTGTATAATACGTACTGGCTTTAGGAGAACAACATGTTTTCGAAGTTGTATGACCAATTAGGCCGTTAACTTATTAATTAGGTCTGTAATTGCGTGACTTAGACGGGCTGACAGCAGTTTATGCTGCGTGACTGTCACTTTGTGGCTCCAAGCATAGCTAGACATTTTGTAGCAAATTCAGCACACTGGTAGCGACTCTAATAGAAAAATTAAAGAAACATTATCTTTACCTTACAAAATAGTAATAGAACATCTTGTCAGATAGTTTGTATTATATAAGTTTGTAGTATCTAATTAAATTCTTTATATGTCACTAAAAACAAACTCAACATGCACGCATAATTAGCGATAAAAATTTGGTAATACTCTAACACAAGTAAATACAGTATAATCAAACTAAGTAGTTTAAAACTAATTTTTGCCTTGCCTCGATAGCTCCCGAAACGACTTTGTGAAACCTTCATTTAAGTTGAGACAATACACAACGATATTATGACCAATGTTTGTCACATTCAAACTTGAAAGCTTCCACCAAGTATTTTAATAAAAAGTCTCTTCTCAAAAGGAACTCGCTAGGAGTTTCATGCTAACAGTAAAGGTGTATATTTGCATGATTTTAATTAAATTCTCCTCCCCGTATAACAGTAAGCGTTAGTTGAAAAAAAGCTATTTTACAATGAACTAGGTTGAAAGGAAATAATAAAGTCCCTCAAGATAGTTTATAAAAACAGATAAGCAATTTATTCAGCTTTCTTTCATTGTATACAATTCAAAAAAACAAAAGCTTTTAATATTATCTTTGCTCTTTTAAATGACAAAGGATCTTGGTTAAAAGAAATATGTAAATGTACAGCCACAACAAGTGAGCTGAGAGGGGCGACGACCGCGCCACTCGGCAGTCATTAACTCAATGGTCATTTGATATAGTGAAGGGCCGAAAGAAAACTGGACGGGATTAGCGGAGGTCCGGAAAAAGCAGAATGTTTAAAGGGACATTATTGCTACGTAAAATAAGTTCCAGTGTACAAAATGAATAGTTTTGCATAGTTATTGCTTCGTTTATCAAGTTTTTCGTGAAGTTCGTTAACATTTGACAGTAACGTATAGGAGGTACACAGTGTTTGGTGGCTCGTTAAGAGCTGACAAGCGTAGGTAAGTCCACGGTTCGTTAGTGATGTGACTCTAGTCTTCGTCTCGCTGGCACATCGATCGTGTATTGACGTACTGACATAATAATGTTGAGCGATACAGAAGCACATTGAAATATGGAAGTTTGAATCGCTTTACTATCTTAGTCAGTTCAGTATATCTGCCACAGTTTAAAGGTATAACTCAGTGTTAACTTGAAGTGAATGGTTAAGTTTTTTAATAATATCCTACAAAAATAACGACGACGTGATACCACAATCTCACAGAAAACCAGCATAAAACAACCAAAGCGTTGTTTTTCGCCTAGTGAGTGAGGTTACTGGAGGCTATGGAGGTTACTGGCCCAATTCTACTTCCCCTCCTCCAATCTCTACATCTCCAAAACCCTAATCACCTTCTTTTCTGGTGTTGTGGGAAGCGCCGATTACTTATCATTAGGTAATTCTTCTGCTCGTTTGCCGCCAAATAAAAAAGATCACTACCTCCATAAACAAATTTAACAAAACATTGCCACTTACAAATTCACTCTTCAAACATAAATTAAGAACGACACACGATTGTATAAATGCATTAATTAAACACTATTTACGAAGCAACGTTTTATTTAGTTGAAAGCAAGCTGTCAAGTAGCGCAACGTGGCACACGCCTTGTCATCTGTCCGTAAACAAATTGGGCCGTAGCCCCAGCCCATTGTGGACTGCTCGACATCCGGCCAATGCGACCAACCCCTGCACTACGAGTAGTACCGTTAACGTCAAAACTTATAAAACAAACCAACCTGTATAAAAATCGATCTTAGTTTAAGTTGAAATTTTATACAAGAAAATTGTCACGAAAAATGATAGGCCATGTTTCTCTTTTTCGATGTTTACACATTTCTTGAATCATCAGTTTTTGAGTTAAGTGAACCGTTCAGATCATTGCTTTTTTTATAAACACGGATCACTTGATGGTAAGCAATCGACACTGCCATGAACACCCTCAATATCGAGGAGTTACAAATGTGCGTCCGACCTTTTAGCAAATAATCACATTCACACAGCAAAACATGTAACAACGTTGTATCTCACTACATTTCTGTAAGGCCTGTTCGTGTTAAAGCATGGCTCTTCAATATGTAATACTAGCTACACCCGCGCGGTTTCACTCGCTGCTCGGCTTCATTTGATTGTAGCGTGATATTTTATAGCCGGCACTCGGGAGTAGCTATCAATTAGTGAAAGAATTTTGGGAAACCGATCAGTGGTTCCAAAGATTACCCCCTACAAACAAACTTACAAATTTTACATCTTCATAATATTAGTATAGATTAAACATTTGTATTATTGTAAAAATAAAAATAGCATTGTCGCTTAAATAAAATAAAGAAATTTTGACATTATTACCAATTTAGCAACAGAGACCTGAAACAATCGGCAGTAACACAACTGAACCAATAAACCGATTCTGACCGTACACGGAATACTATAAAACATTACGAAAGCAAGTCAACGTCGACCATTCGTCGGCACATAATCGGCTCTAATCCCCTCATGCGTGTTTAACGGTTGAATTACTCGATTACCCACCCTCGAAATTTCTAACGACGAAATTCAAAATTCAGCGCTCTTTTAATTGACCGAAAAGGCCTGTGACAGAACGTACCCGAAAAGTTTTAAACGATTATTTTTATTCATATTCGTTTTTGTTCACAACCTCAATATAGAATTTGTAATGCTAAGTAGAGGTACGGATTTATTTTATGAATGTGTTCTGTATACGTCCGTAATACATTGACTTATTAGTATTTTGAAAACTCATTTCTGATGAAAAATAAATTATAAAAGGTAATTTCGTTTTGTGTATTTACAGACAAAATTAATATATAGCACTACCCGTGTAAAAAAGACGTAAGTGAACTTGCGTCAAATTTTTTTTATTTCGTATATAAAACGAGCATCACGGTTTACACCTTCTGTCAAAGTTTCGTGAAGCTATTTACAAAAATGAAGGAATAAATGCAAAAAAACTAAAATTTTGCGACTTTAAGAAACATAAAAATCCAGCATAAAATAGAGGTATGCATATTTACATTTATTCGCTTTATAATTTATCCTGCTAATAAAGTCATTATAATGTTTACGTAAATTTTAAAAGAAGATTTACAATAAACTCTATAACGCAAATATAAATAATGACTTGTTCCTGTTTTTTTACAATCTAGGACTATTGTGTAATTCTAATTACTTATTTCTTCTACAAAACTTTTAGCTAATAGTTTATGTGTGATTATAGTTACATACTTTCTACCCAGCAAAACTTCACAACGTGTTAAGTGTAGTTGCAGTTACTTCTTTATTACGCGAAACATTTTATAAATGATGTTGAGTGATTTCGAATACCTGCTTTTACAAGAAAAAAAATAAAAATATGTTTGTGAAATTGAAATGAAATAAAAAAAAAATAGTCTGATTTAGTGTCGTATATAGTAAAAAGTACTTATTGGATGTATTGCACCGAACAACGCAAGTCGCCTACACCCCATTGTGCCTACACCGGCTCGCGGGAGATTTCCACTATAAACGCAAGTACCTAAGTACCTCTCACCCGAACGGCTATAACTTAATAGTCGATGCTCCTATTGGCTCATCAGAAAATTGCCTCGTCCGGAGTATGGTGCCTTGTGTGGGCGCGCCGCGTATCCAAGCTGCTCGTGGACGCCGCGTATGGCACTGCAGGTCAGCGGATTGGGATGGCATGAGATTCTTCTTTGCATCCTACCCTTGGAGACGAGTTTGTTTCTCGCAGAATGATCCCAACGCTGCTGCTGACTCTCTTGCTGATGTGGTGTTGCAAGGGATGGAACTCTTCGTTCCGTCCTCTGTGGTCCCCGTCGGTGGCAGATCTCGGTCCCTGGTTCTGCTCTTCTTCTAGAAAAGCTTCGTGCATAAAGCAAAAGCCTTACCCAGCCTTGGCTGATGCGGTGGTGGCGCGGGATCTAAATAAGGTTTAAAAAGGAGTATAACTTTGCCTCCAGGTCCTACAAAAGAATCATAGCGGGTCCAAGTCAAACTATATCGGTAGGGTTGGAGAGAGGCTTGAGCGCCTTTTTTCAGGAACTCGTGCGTTCTGCTGCAGACCATCATTCTCACCTCTGCACGTGGGGGGAGAATCATTGGCGCACGACGCAAAGGAAAAAGCTCAGCTTTTGGGTAAATTCTTTGCGTCAAATTCGACATTGGATGGCGGGGGCGTAAGCGGCCGGTTCTGCCATGGCACGGGTGTAATGCCGGATATTCGGTTTCACCAATGCTCGGTACGATTGGCTCTCATGTCTCTTGACATCCATAAGTCGAGTGGGTCTGACGAAATTCCACCCATTATGTTAAAGTTGTGCGCTTTAGAGTTGGCACCAGTCTTAACACGTCTTTTTTAGCTCTCATACTCTTCAGGCGTAGTCTCGAAATTATGGAAGACAGCTTTGGTCCACCCGATCCCATAAAAAAGGTGATCGCACAAATCGGTCCAATTACAGACCGATAGCCACAACTTCCCTCTTCTAAAATTATTTAATCATCTATTAACTGCCAGCTCCTTCGGTACTTGGAGGATTATCAGCTTCTTAGTGACCGACAGTACGGTTTCCGTAAGGGCCAGTCCGCTGGTGATCTCCTAGTTTACCTGTTGGGCACAGGCGATTGAGTCCAAGGGGGCGATTTTAGTCAGTTTGGACGTAGCGAAGTCCTTCGATAGGGTTTGGCATAAAGGGCTTTTTTCGAAGCTGCCTTCCTAATGAGCTTCCCGAGAACCTGTGTAAATGGGTATCCAGCTTCCTTGCAGACAGAAGCATAAAGGTCGCGGCGACGGTGAATACTCTGATTGCTTGTCTGTGAATGCTGGTGTCCCTCACTTTGTTCCTCCTACATATCAATCATATGTTGGATGACAGCAGGGGCACGCCTCTTACGCTGGCCGTGCTAACATTTCTTGGGAAAAAGTCATCGAGAGTCGAAACAGACTTGTCTGAAATCGAGACTTCTTTAGAGATAATCTCAGATTGGGGTAGACTTTACTTGGTTAAATTTAACCGCACAAAGACACGGGTCTGCGTGTGTACAGCTAAAAACCTGCCGTTGGTCGTATCTCCTCAAATTCAGAGCACCCCCCTCACAACCTCGGCCGGTATTGGGATACTTGGCGTCGACATATCAAGCGAAGTCCAGTTCCGCGGTCATCTAGAGGGTAAGGCCAAGTTAGCCTCGAAAAACTAGGTGTGGTCAATAGATCGAGGCAGTATTTCACCCCGGGGCATCGCCTGTTACTGTACAAGGCGCACGTTCAGACCCATATGGAATACTGCTACAGCTTCTCCCCAGTAACAGCTTCTGGACAGCATTCAACGGCTAGCTGTCCGAATTGTTGACTGCCCTGTTATCTCGGACCGGTTGGAATCTTTGGCACTGCGTAGGGATGTAGCCTCGTTATGTGTTCTCTATCGCATTTACCACGGGGAGTGTTCTGAGGACTTGTTCGATTTAATCCCCGTCGCTTCTTTTAGGCAACGTCCTACGTGAAAGCATTTTCATCCCCATCACATAGATGGTTGGCAGTCAACAACTATGCAATTCACGCGAAACTTTCTGCCCCTCACAGCAAAACTTTGGAATATGATCTTCCGGCGGCGGTATTCCCGAACCGATTCGACGTCCAAACCTTCAAGACACGACCGTACTCCTTCTTAAAAAGCCGGAAACGCACCTGTGTCTCCTCTGGTGCTGCGGGTGTCATCTGCTCGTTTGCCTCCGCAAACGAGCAGATGACACCCGCAGCACCCGCAAACGAGCAGATGGAATGTGTGGAATGTGGAATGAATGACTTCGGTAAGAAACTTAGTTGGAGTAAAGTTAAAGAGATTTCGGTATATCTTTAATGTCCGGAAAATTATACAAAGACTCGATAGTTCTATGTAGAGATAATAACATACCTCCACACTAACAGACTTATTAAAGGAGCTTTTTTTGCGAGAGGGAAATCGTCAAATGACTTTTCCCACCCAGGGCCGGGCGGGAGGGAGTGTCAGACTCTTACTGAATAAAAACCCACCCGATTGTTCTCCTGCTCTGGGCCGAGGTCGCGCTGCCTCATTGTGCTTACCCCGCAACCTCGGCTGAACATCAGCCCTATAGAGCCCCGTATGTGGTGGTCTTTTGGCTCTTGGAGTATCGCGCAGAACGCTACGCGCCATACACTCGAGTCTGGTTCAGGTCGGGCCGCGAGCTACGCTTACTCTCCGTCCGTTGCGGTGGCCGGAGATCATCTTTCGATCCCCGATGCCCGGAATGTCGCCTACCGCGGCAGCTGGGGCGCGAGGAGGATAGTTCCCTCACGCGCTCCGCTTCCTCCTTTGCGAGCATCACTGCTTCACAGAAAGAGGAGACGGATTCCCAGTTCCTTTCGCTACGAACCATGGCCTCGACTAGAGCCGGGCGCGAGAGTTCGAAGAGCTTAAGTATTCAATCTGTAATTGTTTTCATTTTCTCTCAATTATTTTGTTTCAGTATTTACAGTTTTGCCAAACATACACTATTTACTATAAGAATTAGGTATTGCATGATACAAATTTAATAATCGATTACGTTCCGCATTATAAAAGCTTTTTTTATAAATACACCTACTAAACTTAAATAAATAGCTAGCTAAAAATACGTAACTCTATTTACAAAAAAGGATTTTTCGTTAAATAACAACGTGATTACACTTACAACTCTAGATTATAACGAAATATAAGAGAGTGCAAAGCCGTAAGTAGAGTTAAAGTAGTTAATATATTTAAAAATACAATAATAAAAAGCAATAATTGTAGTTACTCCTGCAAATATGTGATGTGTTTCGTGGAATAAAGAAGTAACCGTGTTTTTTTAAATTATCTCGAAGTACATCTATCTGTTCCCCAATTAAATAGCACGTGTAGTTGAAGGCAACTGTGACCTGCAATTTTCTCTTTGAAACATATTTCTAGACCTCATAATAAAAATATAGGACAGTTTTTTTAAGCTCCTGAAAAGTTGGTGAAAATCACTTACTTCCTTTTTACACGAATGGTGCGATATCGGTTTTGTTTTTAATAATAATAATAAAATAACAAGCTAGAGGGTTGACATAACTTAAATCACACGACAATGCCAACAAGAATGACCGAATGATCTACAATCATAATAGAGAAGAATGATGTAGTAGCAACAAAACGGGCATAGAAACAATTATACGAACCAAGAGCATCAATTGAGCGATGAATTCATAACGAAATCACATTCGGGGAAAGCGTCACAAAGTTTTCACCAAAAAAGCACAAATCCCGTAGTTCCTATTCAAAACCTTTGTGAAACTTGACGCCGACTCGACGCAAAGTGGGGCGCCCCACACCGAGTGTGAAAATGAAAAGCGATCTTGTTTAGGCTTAAATGCAGACTTGAGGACGACTCGGGATTAACTTTTGTAAAACTAACAGACGGCAATAATTTATTATTATTATTTGTGTGGATGAGAAAACGATTTGGTTCGAGACATGTAAATGAGTATCTCGAACATGAATTGTAATTTTGTGTAACATTTTGTATTTAAGTTTAATTTCCCGTTAAGGTATTTGCTGTTATCAACATAGTCATAGATTGGCTTCTTATATTTTTAAAAACAATTTCACATTTCATTAACAACAATATTTTAAGAAAACCGATCCAGATATTCAAATAGACATTCTAAATTTAAAAAGACGTAATCTTACCTCAAAATCCTCAAACACTAAGGGATCAAAATCAAAGATATCAGTCTGAAAATGGTTATCCGATAGTTATTGATGGGTTCTTCGATTGAGTAATTCTGAGGAGACAGCTAGCGATCATTCTAAAAAATTAAATCGCTGATAACGTCTGCCATTGGACTTTGGTACCTATTGACATTCTAATCTTGAAGATTTTGTTTCAAATTTGTCCGTTTGAAGTGAGCAAGAGTAAAATGATAACCGTTCTAAAAGATTTTGCCATCGACTTCTTATCTATAGTTATTTCTTTTTTAAATACATAATAACAATTCTTTATGTAAATCAGAATATTTAATTTTGACTAAAAATAAATACAAACCTTTCTTTAATAATATGTATTTAAAAATGATACCTCAGCTCTTGCAATATAAAATTTTAATTAATACAAATCAAAAATGTATTTATTTAATTAATTCTTCGTGCGCAGTGAGTACTTACTTATATGTAGACTTAATGCTTTAGGCATTCTCTAATAATTGTCGAGCCGATTAAAATGTATATTATGTATGGTTTAATTTATTTCTAAAGAGGTGGAGATGTCAAGGACCAAATAATATAAAACAATCATTGACTTATCAAAATAGACTGGATAACTCGTGCCAGTTACACCTGGTTAAAGTGTTTTTAGAGGAGTAACCGCGTGCGGCTCAAAGTTCTACAACGTGAAGCAATTAAGTCGCGCTCAGAGGACGAGCCACATTTTAATTGTAATCAAAACATCACAGAATAGTTACAACAACCCTACCAACCCGTTGCGTAACTCTAAATTAAATTACGACTTCGCTTAGACCCAGAATTTCCAAATACTTATCATAGAAAGTTATTATGAAATAATAATGTTGAGAAACTACCCTGTAAAACGTTTTTCATTTCCTCTGAACACGATTTAGTTATAACATTGTTATTATCTTAAATTAAATTGCTTTTAGATAGTGAAAACTCGTCAAAAGCCTAAAATCAAATGATACTGTGTCTATACCTTTACTCTTATCTGCAAAATATCTTCTAGTAACTATTTTGCTTTGATATACCTTAGATAAAACATTGTACACTTATATACATTACTATCTTCGTGTTATTTACCTGAAACTAAAATGCGTAGTGAATAAACATAGAAGATCAAACCAGACCCTTATTTCTCTAACAAAGTACCCGAACACGGAATCAATTCGAGTTAATGTTACATAATATCATATTGCAGTATAAAGGTACAGAAATTGGGCCAACTGCGGCGGCCAACCCGTCTGCTTACCAAATTCGTTCGGGTAGGCAAATCCAGAAAACCACATATGGCTTGTGAAGTTTCCCGGCGTGAACCAATTAACCTCTAGAGAGAAACCCCCTCAGGTATTAAACAAAATTGACTCCAATATAATTTTACATTCGCTAGGTAGCCGAAAATGAGATTTAACCTAGGATAGGGCCGCCATAAACGTAGAGCCCACGACCGGGCCGTTTGTGATACACGAATGAAAAATTAAATTAGCAACTAAGTAGAAATTTGCTATAAAGTTGGTGTTAGTAAAGCTTAAATTTAAATTAAATCCTAGGTAAGTACTTGGAATATTATAATGTATTAAGGTATCTTCGTAATAATTTCTAAACGAGTATTAAGTGTAATTTCTCAGCCCACGTGCTTCTCTTAAATAAAGTTGTAGTTACAAATAAGTTCTAGGATAACACTGATAATTACAATTCTATAGTTAGTGTCTGCCATTCTGTTGTAAATATATCTAAAGTTTTGATAACAAAAGGATTTTGTCTTCATGAGTTCCATGCAATAGGAAGCAGCAAATCAATATTTCCAATTTCAAATCTAAATCTATTCGACGTTTTGAATAGTCGGATTCGTCTATAGCGACAATATTTAAAAGAATGCAAAAAATGTAACAGACACTTCATTCCAACAGACCGGATTAGTTCTGTCATGACTTAAAACCCGAGCTGACGATCCAAAACGTTTGGGGAACTATATTTTGTTCGCAAAACGACAGTTTAATTGAGTCGTTCGTGTGCACTATTGAAGTTTGAACATTTTAAACTGTCAACCAAACTATTGTTCGGCTCACAATCGACTTTAGTCTTTTAAACTTTGTAAAAAGTTCCATATTCACAACTACGTTTTATAATCTATGTCAATTTTATATGCAGACGTCAAGTAATTGTAAAAATGATAATTAAATCTTATCTAATTGAAAGAAAGAGTTATGTTTCGGCACGATACCACGACCATACAGAAAACCGACGTTACACGACTATAGCATTGTGTTTGTGAGTGAGGTTACCGAAGGCCCAATCCCCTTTCCCAATCCTTATATCTCCAAAACTCTACTCACCAAAGGCCAACAACGCACTCGTAACTCTTCTTGTGTATCCATGATGGTCGCCATTTGCTTACCATTACGTAATCCATATACTCGTTTATCTTGCTATCACGTAACACATAATGACAACGTGATGAATGTCACAAATCGACTAAAATACTGATGCAATCTTAGTTTTTAGTGTGAAATATCCTTCTACCTAATATTGGTGACATACCTAAAAGGGGAGTATTTTCCAATTCTGGGTGGACAGACACTAGATTTATTTCTGATCAAACGTCACGTTTTTCAGAAACTTTGAAGAATTAGACTTTTCTTTTATATTGACTGTCATTGTAAGATCTATGATAGTCGTTACGGTTAGCCTGACGACGTTGCTATTGTCTAAGCAGGGATGACGCATCATTTTTTTTCGTTTTAAGGTTGGATTTACTGGCGGATTTTGTTAAAGAAGATTGAGAAAATATTACAATAGTATGAAAAGTGACCTTTGATTATTAACGAAACAATTTTCCTATATTCAAATAATTTGTACGCACTTGTATGGAGAAAATAATAGTCATTTCAAAATACGTAAGTTACATAGGTAAACTTACTAGCAACAGCTGTAAATTCTATACAAACACAAACCTGGTAAAATATCTTATAAATACCTAGATACATATTAAATAGAACTTATATACCCATCTTGAGTTCAGAAACAGCTCATTGAATCTCCTTCGCTTACAATAGAGTTATTGGATTGAAATAGTTATCGAAACTATCGCCAAGAAGATAAATAATGTGCTTAGTTAGAGTAAGACAAATGCTATCAATTATACTCGCTGAAATGGAACTACAATGCTACTGAATTCTTGGTAAGTAAAAGTTGGAGATAATGTCCTGTAAGTATATTGATCAAATATACTTAGAGTTATGTAACAAACTTTTGGTCTTTCGACATCAAATGAGGTCCGAAGTCGCGCTTTTGTTGCCTTTATTTTCTATGCCAAAGAGTTCGATGTTTGAAAACAAATGTTTTTATAACATGTATGTGTGGTTATTGGATATCTTTTATATGTCTCTTATATAGTCAGTGCCTATAAATAATAATGTGCTATAATTCCATTTAATCGATTGGAAAATCAGAATATTCTTTCACGTAAAAATGATTTGGTTTAAATTTGATGTATCAACAACGCGTTCGAAACTGCGGGCGAAAGCTAGTTTAATAATAAACAACACTTTCTTTGCTAGCCTCATAAGACTTCGAATATTGATGACAAATGTTAAAGGCAAATTCTCAGCAATTCTAGCGTCAGGCACCTATGTCTCTCTTTTCTATATGATCTTCAAGGCCTTTTTGCGGGTAGTGGCTCCCCACCTAACTAAAAGGTACTTCTACACCACGTTTGGCTAGACACATTTTCCGGACCAGAACGAATCCAATAAGGACAGAATGAAAATATTCAAAATCCACAAATTATTATTACATTTACTTTAAAACCAAAACACATTGATAAAGATATGTAACAATAACATTGAAACATGGATAAGGAAGGCATAGGAAATACACTACAAAACGATGGCATTTATAAGTATCAGAGATCGCGTTATATAATTTAGTTATGTTTGTGGATTGAGTTCGCTCGGTCGTTCAGTCACGCACGACTTGCAATCACCCGGAAATCTATGTATTTGCTCTAATACCCGTACTACGACTCCTCGACCCGACTTTCGACGTTTGCACCGAAATTATAGCCCACAAAACATCCCGATAGCATTTATTGACAACGTGATAACATGTTTAATTCATACAATAACAAAAAATATTTTTTTACTCGGCTACATTTTTGTTTGGGCGTTTTTTAGTAGTCGTAAATAGTTGGCTGCAGCACCCACAAATATGAGAACAATGCTATCCTGTTGTTAAGAATAACGAATACCGAAATATTTATTAAAGTTTATGTATATTATGAATTCTATTATTTATTTGCATTCACGTTTTAATAATATTTGACATTGCAGTAGAATTTTGAAAGTATACATTCATGAAATATTTCTATGGGTGTTTGATCGCTATCATAATATTATTAAAGTTGGACTCAATGTTATTGTTTTCTAATACAATTAAGTCCACAAAACATAGAAATGCAATGCCGTATATATTATTAGTAATAATTAATCCCCCCACAATATGAAAAGTGTAGTACGCTTCAGCACAAATTAGAAATTAAGTGTGGGGGGATGTTCTAAAACCCCTAAAACCTTTTTTCCCAAAAGGTCGGCACAATGCACTTGGAAATCTTCTGGTGTTGCAGGTGCTCATAGGAATCGCCGATGGCTTACCATTCGATAATGCAAATGCTAGTTTGCCGTCGTCACATAACAAAATTAAGTATGAACTCTGAAAGTAATTCACAACACATTCAAGCTCATTAATTCGATGTTTTTTGTATACTGAAGTACAATTTTATTTGACCTTACAAGCTACAAGTATTTTTATTGTAGCTTTCTACGACTAGAACTCATTCGCTTATATTCGCTCTCTTGGACCGTCGAGATCCTTGACCTACAAGGGAAATACATTTATATTACGATACGCCACACGTTATTGATTTATTTGAGCAGAATATTTTATTATTGGTTTCATACTGGTTTCACTGATTGAAATATGTTTTGCATCAAATGTTCAAGTTCCTCATAAAAAATAATTGAAATGTTACCTTGACAACGAACAAAATTAGGTGACCCCGGTGTTTTGTTTTCGTTTTATCTTGAATACAAACTGGCTTGTATTTTAAATGCTCATACAGCAGATTAGTAGTACACGCTTTAGTGTTTTTTTATGCGATAAATCGGCTAAGGAGCTGTCGATTCGCCTGATGATAGGTAATCGCACGTCGAAGGGGTTAAGGATTTGAGGATTGGAGATTTGGAGATTGTGTAACCGGCCTTTGTTATTATGCTAAATACACAAATGAGGCGTTATTTCAGGGCGGTTTTCTGTTAGGCCGTGGTATTACTCCAGTCGAGCAGACCCATTACTTCATCTTACACTTTTACTCGAAATGATATATAGAACAGTTAGTAAAAATCTTTGATGATAAGCTTATACCATATTGATAACTACTATTCAAGGAGGCTATTTGATGAGTAATTCATCAAAGATGTAGGCTCGCAGATGGTGTCGTAATTATACTGCATACCATAAAATGAAACTTTCGCTTTCAGAACGTTGTAATTTTACTCTGTCTAAACTATCTTCGCGGCTTTCAGGGTACCGTCATTAAAAACTACTCAAAATGTTTGTTGCTCAATGAATTAGCCCTTTTTATAGGCTTAGAATAAGGCTCTAAAATAAGTTTTCCCACAAACCTTAATACCAAACTTGAAAGCAGTAAAACGTAATATTAGATTTCAGAAAACTTATTAATATCGTAGCGAAGTTTGATATAATATATTTAAGCGAATGCAGTGTATCAAATACGCAGTATAATTACTGTTTTTAATTATAAAACTTTAGGTTGTGAAGTAATTTTTTGTTTAACGATGGACGCAAAAGTTTTAGGTATGAACTAGGCTCTAAATCCTACAGTTTACGAGAGAATAGGTCGCTCTTCAGCTAAAATACCGCAGTGTTTTGCCACCTGAGCCTCGGAAATTATGATTCTACCACGTTATATTGTACTTTCATATTGTGCCGATTTTATTGAAGCCTCTTTGAATAAGTTGTTTCGTTCGAAACACTGTTCGCCAATAATGAAATAGTGCGGCTTTCGAAACGATTTAGGTACTTAAATTATGAAGTTATAGTTCAAATTGTTTCTAACTTTTCGATTCATTTTAAACACATTTCATTAGTTTTCAATTTAGCTTGTTTCTTCAATTTGTACATTGTGTTAGTAAGAAGACGCGTATACAATTATAAATCTGGAATTAGTTTGATTTGGAGTGATCAATTGCTTATATAACAAATAGTTCAGTTAAAAGACTAGTTTAAACTAGTAGTAAGACTAGTTACTTATAGTTAATAGTTTTATAGATATTGTATTAGTTTTCTGTTTTAAGCATTACGTGACTATTCCCAATTCAATCACTGAAAAGATGGCCGTTCCACGACTCTCGAAATAACAACACAAGATTAGGAAAACATGAGTGCCGTAACAGTTCGTCCGCGTCATGATTGATAAAGTTAACGCTGTATAAACAAACAAGTACAATGATTTATGTTGCTCTCACTCCTAAACGCTCGTTCTGAAAATTACAAAGTTACCCGTGGAAAATTTCTAAAATTCTAAAGTGTCCCGTTTCCCATGGCCCGTTGTCTCTAAGACTGAGGAGTTTGCAAGCCGGGTTTAACTTAGTAGCGTCTTAAATATAAATTTCACAAGTTCGCTACACGAATGAAGTTACGGTATTATGTCGTAGCTCAACAAGTTAGCACAGAAATTTTAACTTTCGTATACTTGAAATAATGGCTCCCTGTAAGCGTGTATGAGGGACGTGTCAAGTAATGTCTAATTAAACATGTACATCACTTGAGTGACACAAAAAGCTCCATACAAAATATTCGTGACGAAATATCAAAACAAGTCTTGGTACCTTGTGAGGCAGCTGAGACAAGAAATACTTCTATATATATGTATATTGTTTCTAAAAATAGTCGTGGATTTTCTAATAAGTATAAATGTCATTCAGTGCTGAAATCAGAACCACGACACGTTGCGCAGCTTATCCCATGTCTTGTTAACATATAACTTGCACAAAAATCCAATAAGTAATAAAGTTTTCATACTGAATGACAAATTCATTTAAAACGTTCAAAAAACATGCAAGTCTACATGTTTCTTCAGAGAAACAATATAGTGCTCAGATGATTTAATTTAACAGCATCATCTTATTTAGGTATTTAGTTTTTCGAACATTATCCACAAACAACAAATCAATCGATAACCCAAACATTGAACATTGCGAATAAATAAATCGAATATTGAAATCGGCAACCACTTCTGAGTAGAACTTGCCACAAACAATTAGTTGTGGGGCTGTGTGTGTCTAGGCAGTAGCGGTGACGGCTTGAACCGGCTGCCGACGCACCAACCCATGTTCGGCATTAGACGGTACAAGGGATGCTTTGTTCCTAAGTTCGGCATTACACCCGGGAAATATAGCAGGAATGTTCGACGGATCGCTACGAGTTCACCGAGACGCCGGGGAGACCTTTACAAACATCATGATAATATATTTATATTTCGTAATGAACCTATACGTAACATAGTTTTATTATTTACTGTAGTGTGCATTTTATTTTAAGTGTACGTACAAAATTTATTGAAAAAACATTTCGCTTATAAAACAAACAAGAATAGGTATGCACATAACCAAATTTTTGTCGAATATTTTATTCTATACACTAATGTGTATTTTAGCTAGCCTATACTCAAATATTTTATGCAGTTGCGGTATGTATAACATCCTACTCCATGTATACAATTCACTCGATGACATTAATAAATATGATGTAAAAAAATATTGTTACGTGCCTGACGTCACGTTCCTGACTATGCGGGCTTAGGTTACGGGATTGGATGAAATTAAACACTAATACCGGTTTTCGGACTTTCTATTGTACTTAAGTGACAGCGTCCACGGAGTTTGGTAATCGGCGTTCCTCTCCAGCAGAGTCCGGCCAACTGACACAACTTTGCTGTTCACGCTGACTTAACTCACTGCACTTCACTGTTTCACTGCACTTCACTATTTCACTCACTTTTCTTCTTTTTCACCTCTTCCTTTTCTTCCGAATCGCTTTGGACTTAGAACTCAACTGCCAGCGGTGAGCCGCAGTTCCGCTTATATACCCCCGGTTCAGGTTCTGGAACATTCAATTTCGTTATTCTTTTTGATCGTCATGACTCCAGAACCTTCCAATAATTTCGTTACTCATTTTTATTTATTCTCCTTCTCGCTCTTTAATTTTTCATTTCTTTCACACAAATAATTCCAGAAAGTTCCACAAAACTTCTATCAACTAAAAAACTACATGTTTACGGCGGGACTCGAACTCGGGGTCTCTGTGGTGTAATCCACACGCCTTACCGATTACACCAACTCGTGTTGACAATTCACGACGAAATTTACAATCTCTAGGCAACGTTTGACAACCATCCATTGACGTCATGATGTCAAAGAGTTTGAACCACTTTTCCGTCACACTGCCCCCCTCTTAGATTCGCTCGTCCCGAGCATCGTTGCTGCCGTAATACCTCGCCAACCTGTCTATATGGACAACTTTCAAAGGGCTCCTTGAAGTCTTCCGAATTCTGTAAGTAATGTCATTGATCTTCGTGACTATCTCATAAGGACCTTCCCAACTCGGTTGCAGCTTCGGAGATTTTCCCTTCCTTCTGACTGGATTATGAAGCCAGACCAATGACCCCTCTTCAAACCCAACAGAATTGGCTCGTCGATCATAGCGCGTCTTTGCGCGATCACTAGCTTGAAAACCGGCCTCCCTGATCTGCTCATAAATGTCCAACATTTTTCCTTAACTCGCTTATGTAATCGCTAAACTCGGTGCGAGAGTCGCCAGGTGGACAGCCCGATATAAGATCTGCCGGTAATCTCAATTCCCTTCCAAAATTTGCAAATGCAGGCGTCTTTGCGGTACTTTCATGTACAGCAGTCCGATAGGCAAGCAAGAAGAGAGGTATGTAAGTGTCCCAATCTCTCTGATGGCTGTCAACCACCTTTGCTAAGTGTCGCTCCAATGTTTGGTTGAAGCGTTCGACCATTCCATCTGACTGTGGATGATAAGGGGTCGTTCGAGTCTTATGGATTCCCAAAAGTTTACAAGTTTCCTGAAAAACTTGGGATTCAAAGTTCCGTCCTTGATCACTGTGCATCTCCAAGGGCACTCCGAATCGGGTGAATACCTCGTTTACCAACTTCGTGGCTACAGTTACTGCCTCTTGATTCGGTATGGCAAAGACCTCCGGCCATTTTGTAAAATAATCCATAACCACTAAAACGTAGCGATTGCCCGAATCAGTGATTGGAAATGGTCCAGCGATGTCTAAGGCTATTCTCTCCCAAGGCATACCAACATTGTAGATTTTCATCGCCCCTCTGCTTCTTGTTTGTGGACCCTTGACAGCTGCACAACTAGTGCATTTCCGGCACCAATCTTCGACGTCATATTTGCAATGCAGCCAATAAAACCTCTCCTTGATCTTCACCAAAGTCCTCCTAATTCCCAAATGTCCTCCAGAAGATCCATCATGGAACGCTTTTAATACATCCCTTATTTTTGAACGAGGCACCACCAATTGCAAATGCTCGTCCTTGCCGTTTGTTGATTCCCATTTCCTGCACAGAAGTCCATTATGCAGCGTAAGGCTTTTCCACTGTGCCCATAAACCTTTCGTTACCGCGCTATATTGGGCGACGTCACTCCAACTTGGCTTGTTACCACTTCGTACCCACTCCAGTATTGGTTTAATATCTGCATCTCTTTCCTGTTCTAATTTCATCGCATCATCTCCCCATGCCTCGTCAACAGTATCAGTCCTTATCACCTTAAGAAAAGCAGTTTCCTTCTTGGCACAATGCTTGCAATCTTCCACGCATGGGCGTCTCGATAATGCATCTGCGTTGCCATGAATTCTTCCTCCGCGATGTTCGATTTCAAAGTCAAATTCCTGAAGTTGTTCCAACCATCTGGCTACTTGGCCTTCGGGATCCTTAAACTGAAGCAGCCATTTCAAAGCAGCGTGATCTGTTCTGATCAAAAATTTCCGTCCCAGTAAATACTTCTTGAAATGGTGCAGAGTTTTGACTACGGCCAGCAATTCCCTCCTGGTCACGCAATAATTCCTCTCTGGCTTGGATAGTGACTTGCTGAAGTAAGCAATAACCTTCTCCTGCTCACCATCGCGTTGTGAAAGGACACCTCCTATTCCAATGTTGCTGGCATCCGTATCAACTACGAATATTCCTTTCGCGCTGGGGTATCCGAGAATTGGTGTGTTACAAAGCCGTTCTTTTAGTTCTCGAAAGGCTTGCTCACAATCCTCGTCCCAAACAAAGGCACGTTTATCCTCTGTCAATCGATGCAATGGCTTGGCAATGTCCGAGAATCCTTTCACAAACCGCCGATAATACGAGCACAATCCAAGAAATGCCCGAACTTGCGTTTTGTCTTTAGGTGTTGGCCATTCCTTGACAGCGACAGTCTTGGCTGGATCAGTCTCAATTCCTCTCTCAGAAATAACATGTCCTACATAATTCACTTCGCGCTTGAAGAAAGAGCATTTCTTTGGACTCAACTTTAAATTTGCTCCACGCAGCTTGTCGAGTACCTTTTCCAATTTCCTTAGATGATCGTCAAAATCCCGTCCAACAATGATGATGTCATCGAGGTAAACTAGGCAGGTTTCTCCCAGCAGTCCCGCCAGCACCTGTTCCATCAAACGCTCAAAAGTTGCCGGTGCATTGCATAATCCAAATGGCATCACCTTAAATTGCCAGAGTCCCTTCCCAGTTGAGAATGCGGTCTTTTCCTTGTCCTTGGGATCCAAATCCACCTGCCAATAGCCGCTTTTCAGATCGAGCGTTGAAAACCATTTCATGCCACTCAATGTGTCAAGTGTGTCATCGATTCTTGGTAATGGGTAGCTATCCTTCTTGGTTACATCATTCAATCGTCGATAGTCTACGCAAAACCTCGTTGAACCATCTTTCTTCTTGACAAGCACGACAGGTGAACACCAAGGGCTAGAAGAGGGCTCTATCACGTCATTTTTCCTCATATCGTCAATCATTTGTTCAACCTCTTTCTCACGAGCGAATGGTATGCGTCTGGGCCTTTGACGAATTGGCATTGTATCACCTGTGTTTATTTTATGCTTCACCAAACCAGTTCGGCCAATATCACCATCGCTTCTTGAAAACACATCAGAGAATCGAAGAAGTAAATTTCTAGCTTTCATAGTCTCCACTTTTGTCAGACTTTTGTTTTCGTCTAAGATTTTCGTTACAAAGTCAATTCCCGTACTGTCCTTCTTCACAAGATTCTCCGAGCATTTTCTTATCCAGGCCACTTCTTCCAATACGCCCACAGGCTCTCCTTCTTCAATCGTAATTTCTGAATCACTGAAGTTGAATACCGGAATGCGGTTAACATCAGATGACCCCACGACAGTTCTTGCCGGTAGCCATGAATTCACGTGTTCCGATTTATCAATCACAGCGCACCTTCGAGGTAAACTTCCTTCCTTCCTCCTAGGTAATGCGATTGGTACGAGAGTCTGTGATTTTGGTGCAAGAACAGTTCTTCTTAAACAGCAAACTTTTCCCAGGGTTCCACCCTTCATCGGAATTTCCTCAGTTCCACATAGTAAAACTCCAGATTTTAAGTCGATGTTACACTGGTGCCCTTGCAGGAAGTCAAGTCCCAGGATGCAGTCATCCAGAATTTTGGCCACGATAACCTCATGTCGATAAACACGTTCCCCAATTTTGATTGTTACATGCAGTTTTCCACTTATCGGTATGCACTGGCCGGTAGCTGATTTCATTTGTAGGCCAACAATTGGTTTAAGGTGTTTCCTGATGTTTTGCTCGAGCAGCCGAACATTTATCACCGTCCTTGAAGCTCCAGTATCTAATGTTAGCTGACTGTTTTTCCCATTTACTTGACCGTCTATCACCAGAGTATTTCCATCGTTGGTTTGCTTGATGTAGATTGTTGGGGTTGTTCCACTACCAGCCAGCGCCCACCCCGCAGCCCTGGCTGGATTTAAGTTTCCCTGCTGGTCAGAAGTTGAGACCGCCGCGTCCTGGCGGTTCATCTTCTTCGGGCAGTCGCTCCGTATGTGCCCACGCTCTCCACATCCATAGCACATGAAGTTCAGACGGCGTGGAGGTACCTGCTCCGTTGTCGTCATTTCCCGCAGACGTAAGGTACGGGAGTTACCACGCACGGCTTCCACTTCCAATGCATGGGCCAGAGCTTCTTTCATGTTCTTGTGATGGCCCAGATGAACAGCGGCTCGTACTTCGGGGTCCCGAATACCGTCAATGAACGCTTGGAGAAGCGTGCCTTCAATCATTGACGGAGTCGACCGGAAAGCTCGACGCACAAGTTTCTCGATTTCCACGGACCATTGCTGTAGGCCCTCATTAGCACGCTGAGTACGCTCTTTTAATTGCGCTCTGTACACGTGCTCGAGGTGGCTGTCTCCAAAACGTGCCTCAAGTGCGTCGAGGAGGGCACTAAAGCTGAGATCCCCACTTGCGCCGATAGCTTCCAGCACTGAGACCGCTTGATCACGGAGGGCCAGGGTAAGGGCTGACTGTGCTTCCTTCTGAGTCCAACCATAAGCCTCCATAAGTGTCTCAAACTGTAGCTTGAACGCGGTCCAGGATGTTGTTCCGTCGTAATGGGGAATCTTAAGCCCTTTCGTTGCACTTGAAGCCGCATTTGGGGTTTCAAAAACGGCTGCAAGACGGCTTCGGCTCTTCAAAGGGCTTGGGCTTGTCACTTCCTGCTTGATTTTGGAGATCTCTTCTTCCACTCTCTCCTCTATCGCCTTGACGCGATGTTCCAACTTGCCTAACCCTTCCTCCACTTCTTGTACCCGTTCGACAGCCTTTTGCAGTCCCTTCGTGAAATCCTTATGCATGTCTTCCAAGCGACGCGCTTGCTCCTCTTGGCGGCGAGCTTGATCCTCTTTCAGCTCCCGTAGCTGCTCCGCCTGACAGCGTGCATGCTCCTCTTGGCGACGAGCTTGATCTTCTTTCAGCTCCCGTAGCTGTTCTTCTTGGCGGCGCGCTTGCTCTACCATCATTTGCTGCAGCTGTAGCAGTAGATCCACCTGCACAGGCTTGGCTTCTGCATCGCTGGTTTGAGCTGCAGCACTCTCTTCCCTCACACGCTGCGCTTCTGCCATTGCACGGGTACTCACTCCTCTTACGTCCTGCGGCACTAGCGGCATTTTTCTCCAATCCCACTTCTGACACCAAATGTTACGTGCCTGACGTCACGTTCCTGACTATGCGGGCTTAGGTTACGGGATTGGATGAAATTAAACACTAATACCGGTTTTCGGACTTTCTATTGTACTTAAGTGACAGCGTCCACGGAGTTTGGTAATCGGCGTTCCTCTCCAGCAGAGTCCGGCCAACTGACACAACTTTGCTGTTCACGCTGACTTAACTCACTGCACTTCACTGTTTCACTGCACTTCACTATTTCACTCACTTTTCTTCTTTTTCACCTCTTCCTTTTCTTCCGAATCGCTTTGGACTTAGAACTCAACTGCCAGCGGTGAGCCGCAGTTCCGCTTATATACCCCCGGTTCAGGTTCTGGAACATTCAATTTCGTTATTCTTTTTGATCGTCATGACTCCAGAACCTTCCAATAATTTCGTTACTCATTTTTATTTATTCTCCTTCTCGCTCTTTAATTTTTCATTTCTTTCACACAAATAATTCCAGAAAGTTCCACAAAACTTCTATCAACTAAAAAACTACATGTTTACGGCGGGACTCGAACTCGGGGTCTCTGTGGTGTAATCCACACGCCTTACCGATTACACCAACTCGTGTTGACAATTCACGACGAAATTTACAATCTCTAGGCAACGTTTGACAACCATCCATTGACGTCATGATGTCAAAGAGTTTGAACCACTTTTCCGTCACAATATTATAAATTTACACACCAGTTGGGCATTGTAATCACTCGCAATTGCAATAAAAAACCATTGGCTTTAAATATTACGTAGTTTCTAACAATGTTACAATAACAGTCACTTCAAGTCACAAAACAAAACCAAAATAGTTGGTTATTTAAAACAATTCTATTTACCAAAACGGAAGGTCCGTTTTGGTAAATAGAATTGTTTTCCTACCTACGTACAAATACAATACTTGTTCATTGTCGCCAACAAGAGTTTCTACAACACTAATCGGCTCGGGTCCATTGTTGCCTAGTTTTGCTATATCTTAAGTTTGTATTGACTGGGTTGTTACCGACTCCCGCAATGTAAAGTCGATATAACGGGCTTCCATAACTGTGTTTAGTGAAATGCTTCCGTACCTTGATATTAAAACGCGTTTCATGTTGATAACATAAAGCTTTTGTTCTAGATTTCAACTTTGTTTAGGAAGATAAGGATTTATTATCTCGTTTTCGTATTGTAAGTACTGTCAGGTCTACTGAAACTAAGACACGATCTATAAATAGAAAACTGTCTGTCACTGTCACTGTCATTGTAAGCTAGAATCTTAAAGTAAAGTAAATATTTGAAAGGTTTACATTATTAACTAAACATCTTATAGAATATTAAATTCAAAAACAGCTCAAAACAATATATAAAGTTGCAAAGAAAACATCAACTTCAAGAGCACACAATGTTTCAAGAATAAATCGGGAGCCAAGAAAAGTCCAGTTGATTGGACCATTTCCAAAGGCTTTCTGAGGCAACGTTCGGAACCACCTGTAATATTAGCAGCGTATTGGACTTGACAAATCTGGGATCAATGTGCCTTTCCACCATGACTTATGGCGCCAAAACATGGCCGCCCACTACGGACACTGCACAAAATGGGATTTACACAAAGGACCATTCAAAGCTCTGTCTATCTTACTCTTATGGGGATTTGTTTTATTTCCGTATAACTTTTACTATTCTGATGAGATTTATTCGGTTGACAGAGGATCTCTGTTGATATATAGATTTTATTGAGGAGCAACGCTGGAGTTTATAACGAAAACTGTTATAATTAAGTAAAGGTTTTCTTAAATTGATATTGTCGTCACTATACGTCGGTTTGCAACAGCACATGCATATCTAATTTTCCACCTTTACTGTTTCAATTAGTAGCTAGCAAAATAAATAAAGTCGTACCCTAAGCTCTAAAAACCAAGAACACAGAACCCACGTCACAGATGCAACCAATAACAGAAGGTAACTAGAAACCGGACATTACAGTCGCGCAAATTCGATACGTTAAGTTAACGAATCGAAGCCGGCGGGCGACCAGTTAAAGCCAGCCCCTGACACTTGTCCATTAGTGCGTTCCTATACGTCGGAGACAAACCACATTCCTGTTCATGTTCAAGTTAACACCTAATAGCCGGTACCGGTGCGACCGCACGGAATGGACTCGCCGGACTCGAACGGACTTCATTGCATTACGCACCTCTCTCAGCCAGCCTGCCGGTGAGACTCGCTCGGATATGTGAGAAATGTAACCGACATTAGCAAGTCTGGATGCTTCTGTAAAATCTGATTTTCGCACGTGATTCAATGCTACGTGCACTAACGTATGAAGCTACGAAATTAAGTTTTGTATTCTTAGCATTTTTGGTAAATAGATTTAAAAAGACTTTACAATTTGGTGTTTGTAATTATGCTTGTAGGTAGGTAGGTACAAATGCATTATAATTTTTACTGCGCAAAAAAATAACACAAATTCTTTCAACTGAAAAAAAAACAACAAACAAAAAAAGGACTTCCAATTAAAAAATCTTTTACAGAGCACCGCACCAAAAAATACAATTGTTAAAACAGCGTTGAAAACAGCGAAAAAGCTTATCCTTTACTGATGACGTTGGCTAAAAACGCCCAACACTATTACGGCAGCGGATAAGTGTTGTTATAACCTAAAACTAGGCTTTACTGCAATAACATGGCACGCTTTAGGGAAAGGGAAATCGTTTAAGCCTCTACCCCAGTGTTGTGCCACCTGAGTCTCACGGGTATTAGTTACCCTCGGGGGTAATTTTCGGCGCTGCTAACTATTACCCTGGCATACAGCATTGTTCGCTAATTTCGACCTTTTTGCTTAGGTCGGCGTATTGTGATTAGGTATTAGTTTTATTTTATTCGTAGGTAAAACAAATGGAAGTGGGTGTACACTTTCGTTGAGTAAGTTATTAAGCTTTGTACGAGAAGGTTATATGAGATTTATCCTTTTTTTTTGAATTTGCTGTATGCCTGTGCTATTTATATGTTTTATTTTTGTATACGAAATTTATTTACAGGATTACTTAAATTTATCATCCAACTTAGTTTAAGCAAAGCGGAGTACGAAAAAGATATAGCTAACTTTTATCCTTACGTTTCAAAGTTCCACAAATATATGTATACACAATATGTAGCCCTTTTAGTAAAACGGGCCCACAACCAAACACTGAACACATAAATTAATTAAGAAAGGAATATACTTCTAACAAAATTCGGTAGTCCGGGATAAACAGAGTAAGTGGAACAAAATACTCCTTAGAAAGAATGAAAACATTAGGTGAAAACATCTATTAGACCCTGTGATAAACGACTAGGGGTTCTCCTGTTTCATGCCGATTACTTATGGACCCTAAAAATGCCTTAGGGACCCTAACTAAGGTAACTATGTACCCTCAGCCGCTAAGGTAAAGTGTTGACGCTTTTTATAGCACCCACGGACTATTTGTATCCAGCTGACCTAATTACTTAGCATCAAAATAGAGCTATAAGCTTGAGATTGATTTTCAGCTTAGCTGCAGCCTACATTGTCTTGATTTAATAACGGTTATAATGTTGTTGCCGTTAATTATAAGGATAATAGAGATTACCATATGTGGTTTTCGAGTATTGTTAATTACTATTGAGTGTCAGTTTATCACCTCTATAATATTAACACTTTCATCATCCCCAAATATCCTCGCTCATAGCTCGAAGCCATAAAATATAAAGACTATCTTACCAAACTTCACAATTTTCATACCATAAAAATCTTTAATATAAGCAGACTTCAATATTCTTAGAGAACTTACCTAAGTGAAAACTGATGTAGACCCATTAGTAACTTCTAAACAATACCGAACTATCATTCTTCATTTCTTTGTTATTGTTAAACTTACTAAAGACGTTGGTAAACGTTCTCTCGGTGGTAAACATTGGTTGACATAAGTGAGCAAACTGGAACATGATAGAAACGCGTAATCTTTGCGGGCCCCACTCCGAAACTGTCGTTAATAAAACTCCCCTGTGAACTTATCTTCCCTTGGGCGAGATAAAATATCTCTTTCGAAAAAACAAACGCCTTGTGTGAGGGGGATTTTTGCAGTGTCACAGGCAAAGACAATCGTGTGCTGTGTCTGATCATGATGCTGCCATGATAAGAAACTTTTCCGTTAGGATAAGTTTAAGGCTTAAGACTTAAGAAATGCAAAGTAACTGCAAACACTTATAAGTAAGAGAGCTTTTATAATAACTATCGTGAGACATAATAAATTAACTAAAAATCGCGGGTTACTCACGTGCGTCCGCGCAAGTAAGAGAGCGTTAATTTTTCCTGTTTTATTTTCGAGCTTGATTGTCATTGGTCAAAACACAATATACATATATAGTGTAGGCATAGGCATTATAGGCATTATAAAGTATAGACATTTATATTCAACATATCTGCTTAATATAAAGAAGTGCTTCAAATAACTGTTTTAAGTTTAATTTTTCATATCTAGAATGCAATCAAAATGCTGTAAAAATAACAGCTAAATTATTAAAATACCTTACCTTTGCAACCTAATAAATTATACTGTAATTTACTTAATGGAAATTATATTCAAGTTTTATAGTTGTTTAGTTCAAATTATGGCTTCATAGAGGAGGAAAAATTAAATATATTTACATAATATATAATATGTTTAGGAGTTTAATTTGCCACTTCACCATTTAGTATTAACACGTAGGTACTTAGTCGTAATGCTTTTACGTCACAATGGTATTTCAAATCAATTACTTATCTAAAGTAGAAGAAAAATAAAGAATACGTCTCTAATTTGTTGACCTAAACCTCGGAAAAGAAATTTTTAAATTTTCGTCATCACCATCGCCTGTTTACAAACTAGATTTTAGAGAAAAGAGAGTGAACCTGCTTTGGTTTTGTCTCAAAAGCAAAGCAGATTGAAGATGGATTCGTTTACCGAAAAAACATTTTTTTTTCGAAATGGACCTATAGGTATACGGAATACAGTTTCAGAACTCATCATCATATTTTCTCATGGCAGAACAGACATTATAAGTCCAGGCTTCCCCATGATACGGTATCAAAGGGCCAATAGACCAACACAGATGGGGCTCTACTTTGCCGATGTTTAACCGGGGCTGCGGGTCAAGCGCAATAAGGTGCCGCGGTTTTTGCCTAGAGCAGGAGAAAGAATGAGGGGGTTTTAGTCAGTAAGAGTCTGGGAAGTCATATAGTGATTTTCCCTCCTCAAAAATAAAGGTTTCCTCACGATGTTTTTCTCTATATACATATATAGGTAGTGTCTAGATAAACTTGGAAAGTACATGTTATCAAAAAAAGTCATATTCGTACTTGCCAGATTTCGAAACCTCATACATCAGAAGTGGGGGCCTAAACCTTCGGGCCATCATATCTTTCTAAATAACGGACCACCAGAAATAAAAGAAAGTTTCACTTTCCTAGAGTTTACTTACCTGGTATAATACGTGAGCCATCAGGTGGGTAATATAAAAATGCCATTAAAGTTTTTCTCGATTTTCCTTCTATTCGTTTTGAATGGGTCGTCGACGAGTTTAAAAAAAGCCCACAGCTGCGGGTTATATCTAATAAAAAACAAACAAAATTCGGGATACAAACGAAAAAATTGAATTATTATAGAGGTACTGTAGAACATGCCGTAGTGTATGTGTTTTCCAAAAATTGAGTTAAAATAAAAGTGACTAAATTTGGAAAATTGAAATAGGCATTTCATTTTTCAAACTGAATTCAGTTATTTTCAATTTGGAATTTATTGAAAATAACTGAATTAACTGAAAAAAAAATTCTGCTAGTTTCAAGTCGGAACAGAACTCTTAATCATGGGCAGCGTGCTGTTATCAATACGAGCTGTGAGGTATACGATATATATGTATGTTTGCGCGTAAGAATTAAAATAGTTCTAATATAAAAAAAATTGGTACTTACTTGGCAAGTCTAAAATAGGAGATTTCACACAAAAAGGAGAAAAATTGTAAATCATCTATCTAAGGAAAATGGGTGTTTGTTACTATTTCGCGTAAAAACAGTCAAATGAATGTGGATGGAATTTGTTATAGATATAGATTTAAGTCTGGAATAACAAGTAAGCTACTTTTAACCCTCGTATTGCGGACGAAACCTCTAGCAGAAGGTAGTATGTAATACCTAAAAATAAAATTATAAAACTTGCAGACTCCAGAGCAATTTAATTTTCATTTTAGTATCATCAAACCCGCATGTACAGTCCACATCAAAATTTATTTTCCACTGTGTGTAAAATAAATAACCGCTTTCAAACAACGCATTAAGCAATATATTTTCCAAGCTTTTGTTACGTGAAGTAGGTACTGCCGGTTACACAAACTGTAATTGTACTGTTTTAAGCCCAGAAATGTCTCATAAATGTACTTTTAATTACAAAAATGCTTTGTTTTGTTACTCCGCTTTGAATTACTTATACTTATTTCTAATAAAGACTAGATAACATTTTTACTATCTAACCTCAAAAAAACTACAGTCACTGTTTTCACTACTTTGACAATCTGACTGCATGTTGGCGTGGTGGCTGGGCAACTGGCTGCCGTGCGACATGTCGCGTGTTCGATCCCCGTACGGAACAACACTTTCTGTGATTCACTTAATGTTGTTTCGGGTCCGGGTGTCATGTGTATGTGAAATTGTACGTTGTTGACACAGGAGAAAATCTTAATGTGAGGCAACGTTTTTTAGGATAGATAAAGATAATATCTGTTATTGGAATTAGGCAATATTTCAAAAAAACTAGTTAGATATCCACAATAACATAATATTTTAATAATAAACGAAAACGGCCAACACTCTTGACACGGAAAGAACACAACAGCGTCACCCGTTGCAGAAAACCTTAACTACTTAAACGTTCACAAAGACAGTTCATAACAGAATGTTTACAAAGACACTTACTTAATTACTTTGATTTTATACCTTACAAATTTATTTATCCAATAATACTTTTTTTGCCAGGAAATTATTCGTAATTTTGACACTACGACTACTCAAAGTGAAACACTTTTGTCGAGCGCTGTACCATTTACCCGCCACACAGTCGGAAGTGATTGTGAAAGCTCGGCATACAATGCCTGACAGTATATTAAGTTTCACTTGTTTGTCGGGCAGCCTTTTATTGTGGTACTTACAAATATACTCTGACATACACATGATGCAGACTCGCGAGGCTTTTAAGTATGCTGATTGTACCTGATTAAAGTAGGATTACGTTTCTAGGTTTGTTTGTAGGCAGGCAACAGAAGTGCTGGCTATCACATTTCGCTAAGCCTTAGATTATATTTAGGCGTCGGCTTTTACGTATGTTAACAGACTCCCAGTAAATAGAAGCTGGAAAGTTTTGATATGCTCTGAAATATCTAATTCCTTTAGTTATTGCAATTCATTCAGTCTTTGTGTATTGCAGGCACTGCTATTGCAGAGGTTCTTTTGAGTGGAGGATCATTGAGTAATGTCTCTTGCCATGGATGGATTGAGAGACTGTTGGACTACTAAGTTCCTTTTCCGTGGTAATATCATAGCGCTTTACACATCAACATAAACATAATAATAATATATTGGGCCTATTTGTGATGATCTGTTGGCAAGTGGACAAAAAACAGTCTGAAGATATTTTTTTTTCTCTGAGCTACATTCAAAAATGTTACGAATACTCATTTAAATAAAGTTTATTTGAACAATCAACAATGTAACATGACCCGTCAAAGAAGACAAATAAACAAGCAACACGAATAATTTGTTTAAAACAAATCAATGAACAACAAAGTTTACTGTAGGTAACACAGCAAAACGTATCATTATTTCATCCGTGTTCGATTCACGATCAGTTAAATTTCGATTTCCTTAGTCAATGAACGAATAAACAATTCAATCGCCGACATTAACTTAACCAGAGGTAATTTCAACTGACTACGCTTTTCTGTTTATATTTACGATGTAAACGCAACACAATTCAACTGTTTCCAAATAAAACCTAACATTCTGTTGACGAAGGTTTTGTAATTTGACAACTTACTCGGCTCGTGTCCTTATTTTTGTGTGTAATCTGTGTGGTGTTTGTACTGCGTTGAGCTAGTGGCTGTCGACACAACTTTTGTTGGGTTACATTGCGGTATGAAGTTTTCTGAGGCTCGATATTTAACAGCAACCATTAAAATGTTTATGACTCTATTGTCAATTTTGTTGTTGAAAATGTGAATGGTTATATCCGGACGAAGGAAAGGATAAAACCGAACAGTAATATTCGTTCGGCCTTCCATACATCTCCGCGACATTTTGTCCGAAAAATGCTATGTAAAAATAACTCGTGGAAATATGAATTGGAATTCTTGCGATCCATGTGGCATGGGGCAAAGCGCTTGTAAGTTATAAATGGTTTACCCTCTATTTTCACTTTTACACGACCACATCCCCGAGCAAGTTTCGCATCACCGCCTTTGTCCTTCTACTCAGCACGAACAATGTCGGGGTCTACAATATATCGTAAGTCTTTGTTAAAATGGCCGCCCTGCCCAGTACCCGACGGTCTAATTGATTCATGAGGCATATGAGCCTGAGATAAGACCTTAATAACGACTGTCATGGCACTTAATTAGTGACGATTTTAGCCTGAATATGGGTTACGATAACAGTGGCCACGGGGAAAGTTACAAGGCTATGGTCGTTCAGTCTAATAAAACCTTACATAGATGTAAGTAGAATTAACTAGAAGAAACAATCCGAAATTGAATATTTTACAAATAGTAATAATTTTTTAGTGTCATTTGCTTATCTAAAATCAAAAGCTTAACGAGAACACAAAGCTGTTTTAGGTGTAAAACTCTGCAGTGTCATTTTGGGCGATTCCAGAATTAAAGATCAAGAGAGAACTTTAGGTATTTTCCTTTATATTCATAGGCACGTAATGAGAGCTGCTTGGGTTATCTACGCTCGACTATATCTGTGGTACTTACATATTCTTATTACGATCTGCGATAATAACATTTATTTAGATGAGTCCTGCATAATTTTGGCGTATAATAGACTGACACACATTTGGGCAGATATAACCCTTTGTAAGATTGGTTTATAGCGGCAATTAAAAGTACCCTTAAACTTAACTCGTAGAATGGCAAGGGTAGGGTAGAGAAGTCTATTCTTTTGTTTTATGTTTTAACATTAATAAGTTTTCAATGTGTGTTTCAAGATTTGTTTGAAAGATTGTAATAACTTGTCTTTAATATAAGGCATATAATTTTTTGGTATTTAAAAATCTCTTTTTTGATACTAATATAAAATTATTCATATTACTTTTAAATCAGTAGCGAAAGTAGTAAGTCGGTTGTGGGTGTAAGCGCAATAGTAAACTTGGGACAGGAGAAGGAAGAGGATGATTTTTTGTCAGTAAGAGTCTGACACCCCCTCTGGAGGGCTCCAGGGCGGGAGAAATCAAAATATGATTTTCATCCTATTCAGAGATCAAAAAGCAAGAAATATAATAACATTATTACGTTTACAGAATCATGAACAATTCTACAAACATCGAGATATTCAGATTTATATTCACAAAGTTCAAACACGCGTAAACTAACATGCATCTAAAAAAATAAAATAACAAAATATTCAACACAATACATAAATACATACAATGGATTAAAGAAAACCTTTTGACTATAATATATGTACCTACATCGCATATTTTGATGCTGTTTTGCAGACGAACAAACTTGTAAAGAGGTTTATCAATTATTCATGAGTTAGGATCTTTATGTCCTTACTTTGAAACCTCATATTTAATACAGTTTAATATTAAAGGGTAGATCAAGCACTTACTTATTTAAACATTATAAGAAGATTATATTGCAACTCATGATGCATGCTTAAAACAACTAATGAATCTGTCAAGAAAATGTCAATGAAATTTGAGATGATAGTGAAATGAAACAATGATGATATCTAATACAAAAGAATTATATGTACCAAGATTAACATGGCGCATCACAATTCTCAATTTCTTTAAAGCAGATTGTACAAATCAAATAAGGTGTATTTAAAAAATAAGGATTTTGTACAACTTACGTAAATATTCAAACTACACAACTAATAATTTTGTACTGACTTGCGCCCTAATGGAGCACAGAACAGCACAAAACGTCTATTAAACTATAAGTGAACTACAACTGTTAAATACGAGATTCTGTTCTATATGATAAAAAAAGTGACGGAACATATTGGTCGGCTCGACTGGTGTGATACCACGGCCTCAGAAAACCGGCGGGAAATAACCACAACTTTGTATTTCGCTGTGTAAATGGGGTTACCAGAGACCCAATGCTTTCCATTCCTCCCCAATCTCTGAATCTGCAAAACCCTAATCCCCAAAGAGTCGGCAACGCACTCCTAACTTTTCAAGTATTGCTTGTGTGTATAGGCGGCGCCGATTGCTTACCAAATTATACAAAAAAAGAACCAAAATACCTTGGAACAGAAACAGAATCAAATAAACAGCTATTAAACACCTCTCTAATTAGCGTATCCATATTAACACTATCTGATTCTAAATACAGCATATGCTATGTACCTACTGTGTAATAAAAGTCAACTCGTTAAGTGGTCGTCACCTGCGTCGCTGGTGACTTAAGCGGGTCGTAAGAGCCCTTATAAAGGGCGACGCGATGACAGCCCGACTCAATATAATGCCTACACCTGCGCCAATTACATGTCGCGATGGAAATCACGTGTCCGCTATGGATAGAGTGATAGGGATAACTTTATGACGATATAAGGGCTATTACTAGTTGAAGATCTGTTATGAAACTTGTTTAGAAGATGGCAAAAACTTTCGGGGAATGTTGTTTGAGTATGTTTTAGTTGAAGCTGTTGTGATATACTTAGAACTTTGTATTATTAAGCAATGTTCTTTTCGTACGAGAGAATACAATTATATTATGTAAGTTACGACAAGCAAAAGTAATTAAAGAAAAGAAATATTTGACACAATTAATTTTTATATAATATTACGGCAAACGGTTAGGCGTATTACCTGATAGTAAAAAAAACGCTGCCCATGGACAGACTTGGGGAGGATCGGGTGAGGGGAAGGAATCCTCACCCACATGGTGAAAATGAGTAAAGTTACAACGCTGCAGATCTTTCACGGTTTTCGTCCCTGGTTTACTGTGAAGCATAGTATACATACACCGGTTGAATTGATCTTCTCATGTCGAAGCAAGGCTCTTCCACATTTACGTATCGTAGCATAAAGACAGAATTCTTTTCGTAGCCGTGGTACAGATGAGTAGTATTACAGTATTACGACATGTCCACGAGTTGGTCAAGTTAAATGGTTTTCGTAAAAACATATAGAGATTACAAAAATAATAAGTATTTAGTGTTGTACCTCTTTTCCAGTGACACATAACAAGCTTATCGTTTTATATTATTATCTACGACAGTCTTGGTTTAGCCGGCGTGCGCGATACTTGAGAGGTTTCGCGAAGGAAACAACCTTATAAAGAGGCTACATACGGCGACTAAGGTCGTAAACATTTAATCAAGAATATGATGCAGAATATAATACGTTCTAGAGATAAGAATTCACGTTTGAACAAGTTATATGACGTCGTAAAATTCGGGTTAGAATTTGCGATTGTGAACCTAACTTTAAATACGTGTTTATTATGTATGACACCCCCAGACTAGATCTTTGCCCGGCCCGGAGCAGAACGAATGAAGTTTTTAGTCAGTGAAAGTCTGTGTCATTTTTAAAGGTCTGTCTATCTTTGGGCCATAGTCGCCTGAATATATAAGATTAAAATAAGTCATTTGATGATTATCACTACTCCAAAAAAATATTTGTACTTGATCTTAGTCTAGACTTATGTTAGACATTCGTCTAGACTAGGAAAGTAGGTATGTTGTTTGTACATATACATTTAGGAGATGAGTTAGTTGAGATGACCTGGTAATAACATAGATAAATCGAGATAAAAATTACGGTATTTCTGAACATTAAATCATCCTTAATACACTTTTTTAAAAATTTTCAAAGTCTGGGAATTATAGTTTAACGAATTCTTTGTAAAAGGCGACTTAAGTCTGTCTGTTTTAATAAACCAATTCAAAGATGGCGTCTGAGTCCTATATTCCTCTTGAGACGAATATAGGTCGTCAAGAATAAACTTTTTACTTGATTTTCTTAAACGGCATCTCAGGAGACATCAAATCTATATTTCAAAAAACTTTTCACAAATTAGAACGATGTATTAATACAAAACTTTAGCACGAAATATAAAGAAATAACTATCTTAAAAAGACCTACTAGACCTACATTATGTTGGTAAATAAACAAGAAAACGTTAATATGCTTCAACATGTCCCACTAAGCACGGTTAATTACACTGTTTATATCTCCAAATACCACGAGTAAACATAATTAACTTACGTGGAAACTAAACACGACCTCAAATCATAAATGTACACACATTACACACTAATCTACGGCTCGGAACAAACAGGTGGAGAAGCAGAGAAAACTGTCGACTCCATACAAAAAAAGTAAATGAGAAACCATAAAAGTAAATAGGTAGGCAATACAATTAAGACAGATTATACAGGCTAACTGACGACAAGTGGTTTAAGACGGTACTTAATACTGGCAGAAAACTTGAAGACCCACTTAATTAAAAACATACCGCCTTGACTCGACCGAAGCTAGAGTATTTGTAAAGCCAAATTATATACGAAAGAAGAAATATTGTACTTTTTGCGTAGAACTGTAATCGGGTAAAATGTTCACCGTCCGTAAAGAAGTCCAATAAATTGAAGAAATATCGAAAAATAGAGCGACATCGCCGTCGATCCGCTAATTAGGCACCCATAAAACCGAGACCGCGCCAGTAGAATAAGTAAATATTTTTCAAAAGTAAAGCCTCTAGGGAGTCAAGAGAAATAGTTTTATTGATGTCTTCGTGAACGGCGACGGGAGGAATTTACTTTTCATTACGATAGAAGTTTGTTCGCAAACAGTTCAACACTCGTGGCCGACGGCAAACGCAAAAAATACTCGGCTACTTATGTGAGTACTTGTGTAGTGCTTCAGTTGATAAACATAAGTGACTGGAGTAGCTCGCGTGCGCCAACATGTTCAACATCAGGGAACATATTGAACGTAAACTTCTACACTAAATAAAATAACAACTTACCATCTTAATTACAGATAGTAAAGTTATGTTAGAAAATTCTTTGTTTAATCAAATAAGCTAAATTAAGTATTTCATTCAAGATGTTAGAAGGCAATGTTCTCCATTTTGTGAAGTGCTCTAACATTTAAATTTCCGAAATATCTCCTCACAAATTGCCTTATGGTTAATGGTGCCGCTATATCACAAGTCCTGAAGGCAAAATAAAATTATACAGGTTTTTATAGCGTTCGGAGGCACGGTGTCCCGAGGGTGTTAAACAGACGCTTTACTGCAGACCTCTCACGCCGACGCACGCACAAAGTCCTCTTCGCAAAAATCCCGGTCCACTACACATAAATTGATTTGCGATGTGAACCTGTGATATTTTTCGAAGATAATAAACTCGAAATCTTAAGACAAACTACCGTAGGGACGCCTCGGTCCCATCGCTTATCCGTTTTGAATTACTGATATTGATACTGTATGACGCTAACAACTTCGGTTGCTTAAATATTTAATAAGTATTATTTATATCTAGTTTAGCTGATTGAAAGATCGACGAGAAATGCATAATAATGATTGCAATATCTCATGATTGGCTAAGAGCCATGATTTTTTCCCTTAACTAGTAAAATAAACAAATGTCCAGTCTATGAATAAAATTATTCGATTCAATATTTTTCAAAATGATTTAAAAACCCACGATAAAAACTACCTATAGCCCAATATCGAACTTCCAATTATCGGATAAAAGTGTCATTGATATACGTTCGGCCATCGAAAACAAACGCTTTAGATGATTAATGGTTGGCTAAAAATAGTTTCAATGGAGACGAGTTACATATACGATTATCATAAACTAAATTTAACCTAAAAAGTGATAAATCAACTAGTATTAAACTAAAACTTCACTTCACTATGAAAACCGTAGGTGTAAACAAATGAGTAAGCAAAATGTTTCCCGCATGGACGCAACTCTAAGAGTGCACAAACTTGCCGTATAGGTAAGCCAAAGTTATGTTAAAACTTTTTAAATAAATCATTTTTATTAGACCCTTACGGCAGCTTACGATAAAATGGCCGGGCCTCAAGATGGTAAGTGTATTGTCCCACTGTGCTACACGTGCCTATCTCATTAAACTTCCCGGTAACTAAGCTACAAAGGGATAATTACTTTTATTACCATACTTGTAACTGTGCAGGGCTTAGCCTTTTTCTACAAATACAAAAGCAGGCGATACAGAACAGACTAAAAAAACATTCAAATATGGAATTAAAGTACAGGGATCGCGGCACTGGCAACACTCGAGACTGCCACTATTTTAAGAAAAAAAGACATTGTCCACAATAAAGGACAATGGTTGAAAATCACCACAAATTCTCGTCACAAACTAGAGTGGATACGGTGTGGTTATAATAAAAAAAATCCCTTTAGACAATTTTCCATTATCTGGGCGTCCATTGTTAGGATCCAGTGGTCAGCATTTTATGGGTGGACGCAGTGTCGTAACTTCTTATTAAACCGCCGGGGACGCACCGACTTGCCTCTAATTGATTTAGAGACCTCCGCGACCGTGACACTACGGTTTTCTTTGTTTACTTTATACTACCAAAAGGTTTACTTTAACTTTGAAACTTCACGTAATGTAAATGGACGCCGACTTCGGCAGTTACAGGTTAGACGGTCAAGCGACTTATTGTGGTACTTAGACCAACTATTAAGTAAGTATATCTCATTATTACAAGTTTCAATGGCTTTGAAATCATTTCATTTGATAAGTTTTTATTAGATAGATACTTCAATTTTATCTTTACAAATCAAATACTAACTGTAACGTTTAAGTTATATTAGAATTCTAGAGTATTTAAATATTTCAAGTGCTATTAATCTACAAGCAAAACTTAAATAGTATAATTCTTCAATCAATAATAATGTTATACCAATCAATTACGCAATAAGAAACTGTTTAAACGAACGAACACGAATATTACTATTCCTTCTTAAATAAATAATTTTAATCAATAATGTATACAGAAAATGTGACACTAACTTCTTTTAATTTTTTATAGATTACGCTGCGTACGTGCGTGTGAATCGACAACATATAAAATAGTAATTTCATTTTCATTCATTTAACCTGTTACAAATATTCTGCTGACAACATGTTGTTCTGAAAAGATTGAACAACATGAATAAACTACATACCATACGAACGCAGAGGAACAGTCGAACACAATGAAAATGAAGCAATTAAAATTTCATGGCGACCGACACGCTATCACACTATAAGTTTTAATATTTTGCAATTGTTAAACTGTTTTTTTTTTCATATCAGCACCTGCCTATGATATTTCGCGTTATAACTGAAGTAAAACACTCCAAAAGTTAATACAACTTTTGAGACGTTCGCAGGTTGCCTAATTGATTTAACAGCAACGATGTGAAGGATTTAAGGCGAGCTAAACACGCGACTCCTAGCATTAAGTCACAAAACACAAATTAGTGAGGCGAACGCCCTCCCACACATCTATGCGTGAAGGTTATGATTTCCATAAATACACGTCAAAAAACTTAAGGTGAGTTAATTTGATAAAAAGAGTTTACTGAGCTCACAACAAAAGGCATTTAAACGCAAAGGAAGCAGAAAACGACGGAAGAAAAATGAATGATTACAGCAAAAAAGGGCCATCAAAACGAATGATAAACGAGCTTAATCCGAGCCCCATCCTTGTTTTATTACCAGTGGACGATTGTAAAAACGTATTAGTGGGCGGCGCCACAGAACTGTGGGTCCCAACGACGATCTATGACACTTTAGTTGACCTTTTTATATCCAATAGACGACCGTGGCGGTAATTTATTGATCCTTTATTACCCTAAAATACAATCAAACCAATGATAATAAAAGTAGTTATCGAATAACATTAGGTAAGTGGCTATTCCACTTGAGTACTTATATTTTTATGAATATTTATGGATCTATAAAAACAATTGAGTGCACTTAATTTAGACGGCTAATACGACCAATATATTAAGAAAATGGAAAAAAACTTTATGGTTATGTAATGCTAAACTGTTTTCATTCATGTTAATTCATGTACTAGAACATGGTGTTAGAACAGTCGTGCCATTACCTACTTATAACCAATTAAGTTTCAACAAAACCACCATAATTTTGTGTTTACTAGCAATATATAAAAATATGGGAGAGCCATGCTTCGGCACGAATGGGTCGGCTCGCCCGGAGTGATACCACGGCCTCACAGAAAACCGGCGTGAAACATCCACAGCGTTGTGTTTCGCCGTGTGAGTGAGGTTACCGGAGGCCCAATCCTTCCTCTCCCCCGATCCCTCCCCAATCCCTTAATCTCCAAAACCCTAATCCCTAAGAGGTCGGTAACGCACTCGTAATTCCTCCGTTGCGTGTGTCCATGGGCGGCGCTGATTGCTTACCATCAGGTAATCCGTCTGCTCGTTTGCCGATCTATTACATAAAAAAATGTGTATTAGTCTAATAAACGTTTGTACCAACTAACGTCTTTTGTACCAAAAGAAATAAACATCCTAATAATATAATTATTTAAAATTTAAATCACTAGTTTATAAGTGCTAATTGCTGAGCAAAGCCCTCTTCCTACACAGAGAAGATTTGAACATTAATGACCACGCTTGCTCAAGATGGTTTTACGATTTCAAATATTTAATAGTTACATATTTTAAATGTCAACTTTTTCCTTCACCATTCACCAGGGACATTTACATTATCGTTGAAACTACACGTAATTTAAAACAAAAAAATAAATAGGTAATAAAAGAAATTGGAAAAAGTTGCATTGTGAATTGCCAGCTATCAAACCCAGTGATATTGTAAGTAAAATGGTGTAGATAGGTTACGACGACACACTGATACACACATAAGCAATAATAATTCGCATGTTTAGACGTCAAAGTGAGATGGCATGATTAAATAATCGCGAGTGAAAAAGAGACAAATATGAAAACCCTGTGGCTAGTTAGCCACATTTTAATGTATCACTTGCTGAGCGCTTGTAACCTATCTACACCTTTTTACTTGTAACATCATTGATCAAACCTATGCGTGAGAAGCCTTTAACCTCCTAGTCAGCACATTTTCACATGGCATGACTAGTAACGCTGAATAATTAATTAAGAAAAGTATCCTCTTTGCTAAGCATTGACCTAACGAACTAGTTAAAACTAGTATGTACTGGTAAGAGCTCATTAGGCCTTCTAGGGTTTCTTGCGAACCCGTTATAAGTGGATACCGGGGGAGTATGAGTGCCTAGCGATCCTTATTGTACTGAGAAAGGTTATGGCTACAATTTACAATGTTTTCAACAAATTGTAATATAGGTAATATAATTTTATTTTACTTACCACAATTATACATGCGGTGAAATAATTGTTGTTCTGCACCGAACCAGCTTATCCTATTTTCAACTGTTTAAACCACTCAACAATTTAACACTCGATTTTATATATTTATATATTTTTTATTACCAATCACAAACATTCTAGGAATAAATTAAAATAATCAACATGTTTTTTTTAACGTTTTCGGTTGTTCCTAATTTGAACATTCGCTTTCGAAAAATATTTATAGCCAGCCAGTCACGTCGTGTGATGTACATTTTTAAAGACCCGAATTAGAGAGACGCTAAAAACTATTTATTTATTATTTTTTAAGACTTTGGTATTAACTGGCTGGATTTTATAAAAATGCTGTGTCAGCTTTTTTCTATTTTTTTTTAATTTGTTGCTCATGATTTTTGTTTCATGGTTTTTTGTAGATAAAGCCAGTCATACTTTTCAAATAAATTATTATAATGTAACCTTTTTAGTTACACTATACACAGTTAAATATTTTTCTATTGTTATTTACAGTTAAAACGCGTATTAATTAACCAAAACAAAGGTGAATAAAATTGTAAAGGCTTATACCGTAACTGTTGTAATAAAGAATCTTAATGAAATACGCCTAAATGTAGGCGGCACGATAAAATCTTCTAGGTTAAAATATTATTCTCGGAAGCCATAAAGAAAATTTTATTTAATGAAGATAAGATTACTGGAATTAAGACAGAGTTTCTTAGTTGTTGAAATAAGCGCCGTTATAAACCATAAATACGGCTTACTTTTGATAATAACAACATAAGTAGCTGTTTTGACTTTGGCTATATTAAAATTAGCAATCACATACTCGTGTAAAATATGTATTAGAGCTAGCGATAACCAGATTCGTACCGCAGCTAAATGTGAAGATCCTGCTAAATCAGAATCCGAACCAAATTCAGTCTGGGGTGCTTTTCCCCATAATAAAGGGGTAGAAGTCATTTTTAGTTTTTATTAATTTGATAGCAAACAGTCACACGTTAATATAAAAACTTTTAACTAGTATCACAATGTATAATTGAGTTGGTATAATGTAATCCATAACGCTATCCACAGAAAGACGAAATTAACGGGTAGGCGTGTAGGTACCATCTCTTACCAATAGGCTAAAAAGTGACCAAACGCCCGTTACTTAAGCATTTGACTGCCGACAAAAACTGTTGAAGGCTAACCCTCCGCTAGCGTCAGACACCATTGTCCGACATGGCGTTCTAAGTGTTAATTAATAATTAATTTAAAAAATCACAAACCTTTTGCCAAAACCCAGAGTCTTACTTGCGATCGCTTGCTCAACAGAGATAAGAATGTACAAACAGACCATTACCAAAAAAAAAATTCTATGTCCTGTATACTCTAACAAGCTACATAAAATGTACCTAGTTCATTTCTTTAGCTACAATCCAAATAAAAAAAAACAACAAAATTTCAAATCGTTCCATCAATATATAAATAGTTTTCACAAAGGATTCTTATAATAAAATCTATTTTACTTGTTTCCTCTTTTCTCGATCAATCTTATCATACTTGTACGTAAGAAAAATACAGGAACGGGCAAAATGGCGCCGCGATAGCGCTGTATAGTTCCAAGGTGTCATTAAAGGTATTTTTAAAGCAAGAAATGGGAGTGTAAAGTATAAACAAGATAGGGGAGGAAAGACATTAAAAAAAAGTTTGAGTTTTTATTCGTCTAAGCTGTCCTCTTTGTCCTATGGCAGTCATGATGAGCCCCTGATGTACTTTTACACATTTGTTTAGTAATAGTCTGTAATTTCACCATCTATAAAAATCTGTTAAGATTATTAATACCAAATATCAATGTCTGTCTCTTTGCGGGAAAGCAATTAGTGTATGGTTTATTTAATAATGGGCAGACAATCAGGCATTCAAGTGTGGCTCGACCGGAGCGATACCACAGCCTCACAGAAAACCGGCGTCAAACAACCACAGCATTGTGTTTCACCGTGTGAGTGAGGTTACCGGAGGCCCAATCCTTCCCCTTCCCCTAATCCCTAAATCTCCAAATCCCTAATCTCTAAAGGTCGGTAACGCCGCAACGGAGGAGTTACGAATGTAACTCCTGCGTTGCGGGTGTCAATGGCCGGCGCTGATTGCTTACCATCAGGTAAACCGTGTGTTCGTTTGCCCACCTATTACATAAAAACAACTCAGGCATTTGGCCATTATCCCGTCTGGTGGTAAGCCACGATGCAACTCACGATGGAGCACGCCTACATATAAGCAACCTATTGAGCTTAAGGCTCACTTAAAGACAGCTCAGTCTTCAAATTTATTTAGTATGCGGGTATCAAAATAACCGTTGATTCAGCACAATATTGTTATCTTTTATTGTTTATATACCTATGACATTGAGGCGCGGGGCTTCCGGGCCGGCTGGCTGGTATATCCTTTACTTAAAAAAGGTGCCTCCATAAGATTTACTGTAAAAGTGTTGTACATGTTTCTGAAATTAACATATTTATTTATTTTTAATTGTATTTTCATCAGCAATATACTTTGATGCCCCTGAAAAAAACTAATATAAAAAAAGCAACATGAACAAAACAAAATTAAAAAAAAACTACGTAGAAAGAAAGAACGAATCTACTTTTACACATAAAAAAATATTCAAAAACAATGAAATCAGAAAGTTAGGGGGCCGATATATTACCGGACAATATTCCGACCGGTCCGGCACGGCCGTCGGATTGGTCTGAAATGTTTTATGATCCGAGCAACACGCAGTAACGCGTCTGAGCGCCTGTGGCATGTGGACAGAACTGCGACCCATGATTTAGGTGCTTTCATTTCACAACGGTTTATTTTAAAATGTTCTCGAATGTTCTTTGTTTGTTTGTGTGAAGCATAACTGTGGGTAATGCTGTGATTGTGTTTTGTAATTATGTGAGTGTTGACGGAAAATGCTGTTGAAATGTGCTGTTAAATTTGGAGGGATAGAAGGCAATCTGCTTCTTAATCTTTATTTTTGTTAATAGGCAGTTAAGATCCCTAATTATTATTATACCATGTCTATGTTGATAGCACAAACAAAAGAGACATTTTCTATAAAAAATATTTTTTTACTTAACTTTTTGACTTCATATCCTAAGTTAAAAGCTTAATAACTTCGTTCATGTCCGATGCTAGTTTGAGTACAACCTGTCTACATTGAAAATCTATAGTTTAACCCTCAGCTATCCTTGATAGTCAGCATCTATTGCAACACCCTTACTACTAGAAAACCTTTCCTAAGAGCCCACCGTAAATCACTGAGCACACACCGTTTTTTCGGTTCAATCCAATTTAATTGAGTTCTTTTTCGAGAAAAACTGCTGGGAAACTCTTTCGCTAAAGCTGCCATTTAAATACGCCTTAGGAGATCTTAAGTCTTGAGAAATCTGTTTAAAAATCTTATCCTAGCATTTTGGTGGAGCAGTCTTTTTAGGAAAATTTTTGTTAAGTACAAAATACGATGTTGTGACGTTATTAATGCTTTATGAATGTGTAAGAAATGTTGTTTTAATGGAAGAAAATATACGTACGTTCTATTTATGTGCAATAGTTAAATTATGTGTTTTGTTCGCATTCCGTTGCGGTAAGAAATACGCAATAACAATGTACCTACACAACGTTAATGAGCTAAAATTTATGGCAGCCGTTTTATAAGTCATAAATATTTTCGCAAAAATTACTGCTTCCCCCTAATTTATGTCACCTTATAAACAAAACATAAATACTTTTCGAAAGCAACATTGTTTGAGTTTAATAACGCGCGTTGTTTCCAAATGAACTTTGGAACATTCATTGTATGTGTATAATTATAAAGGTATGTGTTATATACAAAATTAAATGCTTTAACGGATAAAAGAATTGTTGAAATGGAAGATATTTTGATTTCATTCTTCATCTTCGGCATTTTTATCAATCGGTAGATAGTTCGTCCTATGATTAGTCATTTGTTATAAAAAACATATAAAGGTACGACACATAATAAAAATTACGAATATATACGAATTTGAGAAACTTGCTCCTTTTGGTAGTCGGATTTGATAAAGTTACAAAATAAAACTTTTTTTTAAATATCGCGTAATACAGACATTATTGAAAATGAAAATTATTAAATACGAAAATGAATTATTGTACTTCGGTCACCATTAGTAAATCGTAGGTGATCATTTTAAAATGTAGATTCGTATGTATAAGAATAAACTAGAACCTTTCATTTGACTTTAATGACTTGGACATATCAAAAAACAGTTTTTATGTGAGCCGGTACACTCATTTAGCAAACTATCAAATCTCATCACATTTGCCTATAGTTAAGAGTCCACTGCTGAGCAAAAGCCTCTTCCCACTCGGAGAAGGGTTAAGCATTAAACACCACGCTTGCTTAAGACGGATTAGCCATTTCAAACTTATAATTAGAAATTATAAGTCTAGGTATTTTCGTGGTGTATTTAATCATAGAACCTATATAACTCAGAAAGTGGCATTGACAATTGTCAGGTTTCAAACCCGCACTCTCATGCATGAGAAATAGGCACCTTAACCTCCAGGCGACCATTACAATCAAAACAATCAAATCAATCATTAAAAAACTTACTAAAGGCTAATTTACTTTTTAATTCCATTTTTATTTACTTCATGTACAAACAAAACTAACTAAACGATTATCGAGCAGCTAATTCTCGATAACCGATTGAAAATCCATGCAAGCGAATCAGTAGCAAAAGGCAAGCCACCCGTATAGAGCGCTGTCCAATTAATCAATGGTATCTGGTCATAGTAATCAATCAATATGAAATCTCATGCATGCATGCTGTATTTGATTAGCTATAGCACATTAGGAACATTGAACCGGTTGTACTAATGTGGTTAGTTAATTTCCATTTGTAAACATGTTAAAGAGTTTTAACTGTGTCATTTTAAGTGTGGGAGAGCCATGATTCGGCACGAATGGGCTCGACCGGAGTGATACCACGGCCTCACAAAAAACCGGTGTGAAACAACCACAGCGTTCTCGTCTAAATCTCCAAATCCCTAATCCCTAAAAGGTCGGCAACGCACTCCTAACTCCTCCGTTGCGGGTGTCCATGGGGGGCGCTGATTGCTTACCATCAGGTAATCCGCATGCTCGTTTGCCGACCTATCACATAAAAAAAGATTTTTTGTTTACAAGGTTAGGGCTGAAGTCGAAAAATGTCACCAAAGCGTATAGGAGGAATTTAAAATGGTTCGCATTGATAATTTCAATTCAAATTTGAAATATTTATACTCACTTCTGTAGCTTTTCTGTCTTTCTATCACTCTTTTTGGAATTGTTATATTTCATTATTTTAGTTCGTTAGTTCTCCTATCTGATTTTAATAGTATAGTAACTGACCTAGACCACATATAAAAATCAAAATATATAATGGTATTATAAACAGCTTCTACGAATATCCCCTCTACAAATCATCCACATTGTTATAAAAAACAAATCTCCAACCTGACCTAAATATGGAACGAAATAAACATAGAAACAACACGAGTAAACGCTAAAATAACGTGCCCTAAGAAAACGATTGTAAACATGTTATTTAACGTTGTAAATCGGTTTCGTTATCTGCCTTTCTTGAATCATCGCCACGCTATCAGAGTAATAAATAACACGGCCTGTATTATCTGTGAACATAATCGGTGATGTTTCGGCCGCCTTATTTCCTTCTGCGGCTAAATACACTTCCCTAAAAAAATATTTATTCTCCCGTCGTGCAAACAATTGTGGAATTCTGTCGGCTCGTTGGTTTTTCTTGTAAGTGCTTATAGACTGAATTGTGGTTGATATCGATGGTTTGATTCTTTTATTATAATATTTATATTTTGATCCGTTACTAATTTGTAAGAGTTTTTTCGTAATAATAATCTAATAGACAAAGATTAATAAAAGGAAATTAAAATATACCGTCGTAAAGACTTTTCAAATCGAATAGTTAAAATCAGTTACCCACGTTGAGTCAGGTTTTGAATTTAGAATCTTATTCTCACCTACCTTCAATTCGAAATACAAAAACTGGCTCAATGTTTTAAACCTAGACTAAAGAAAAACTCAAGAAAGGCTCAATAGCTAATGCTCACAAACTTTAAATTTGTTTCTCAATGTCGATCACATGAATAATACGTGTATACATACATACTACATAAACTCTGTGAACCTAACACTCTATTTGCAAAGAGCATTCCTGTCCAATTTTAGTCAAATCATACGCCATCATGCCACAAATGTAACGAAATCTAATTTTCACAGCGTCAGAAACATCCATTATTGTTATCGTATAATTGAAACGCGTTGATTTATATAGAAATTTAATTAAGAACATACTAATACAGTGTCAGTCTAAATAACAGTCACATAATGGTTCTCTAACGATGTGCAAAATGTTACATGAATTATCCAATTTATCAACGTTCGGATTACATAGATAAACCTGTAAATATTTATAAATTCTCACTTTCTTTTTAAATAAAAGTAATGCTTAGTAAGAATATATTCAAGGTGCTCCCTCAGTACGAGGCGCAGATATCTCACTTGTATTTTTCTAGGCTTTCTTGTAATTCAAGTAAATGTCAAAGAATAAAAGAGAATATGCATTCATTGTTCATTTTCTTCTCACGTTTTTCGCCGCGAAATGTTGAAAAGTTTTATTTATCGCGTCGGACATGTTTGTCGCATAAAATATTCGGGTGACCTCATTACGACATGAATATTTCATAGAGAATAACTTGTAATAAAAATAATAAGCTTTTTGACATTGTGTGACATGTCGGCCATTACGTCTGCGAGTAGTTCCCGCTTATTTTCGTTGTGTTGATTTCGTTTTGGCGCTGTCAAAATTTTATTCAAACAACTTAGTGTTGTTAATAAAAGCTGTAACACACTTGAGTTAATTTAATTGTGGTATTATTTCCAGTGTTGCCTACCACTTACGTCGAAATAAAATATAATATTGTTTGTATATTTTCCATATAGACACCAAATTAGTAACGTATGTACAACTAGTAAAATAGAAGTATTAGGGGTCCCCCAGGCGTAAAAATAAAAGACAATTTTAACAAAAATTCACTGATCAAAAAAACAATAATCCCATGCTTTATACAATTAGATTTTGTTTTCGCAGTATTACGTTATACTGACATGATTTTTTTCTCACAAATTAATCAAAAGATTATCATCGCGTCCGAAAGCAATCCGCCCGGAGTCTCATCGCGTTTGGACATCAACACTGCTTGCATTGTTGACTACGTGGAAGTACCCTGCTGACAGTTTTATTAGACCGTTTTTTGTTTTTTTATAACTTAAAAAGATAGGACAGGCTGACTGCATTGTATCAAAAAATGAAGCCATTCTAACAATAATAAATAAAATGTTTCTTCCATAAAAATCCGTTCTTTCGAACAAAAAAATTGAATATTAATGCTGTGTCTAAATGTATAATTAGAATGAAACAATGAATTTATTCCCGTAAATAGGCCAAAAACGGCACTTTTACACATCAAATTATATGTAAAAAACTAGATTCAAGGATTTTTTATTTATTTTATAATCGCCATTTCAACCTTCGCTTTCAGCGTTGTGTTTCACCGTGTGAGTGAGGTTACCGGAGGCCCAATCCTTCCCCACCCCCAATCCCTCCTCAATCTCTAAATCTCCAAATCCCTAATCCCTAAGAGGTCGGCAACGCACTCGTAAATCCTCCGTTGCGGGTGTCCATGGGCGGCGCTGATTACTTACCATCAGGTAATCCGTCTGCTCGTTTGCCGATCTATTACATAAAAAAAACCTAGGCTTTTCAACAATACCTTATCTAGTCTCTGCCAGTCATTATTGGCTATTTACTTGTAAATATATATAGCCATAAACTGGGGAATTCACATCAGCATAGAGAGAACGTGGAATTCACAAATATTAGGTACTTAATCAAAACAAGAACATTATAAGCTAGTTAAGTTAACATTATAAGTTAAGAGCTAATTTTGTTATCACATGATGTGATGGTGTGTATCATAAACCTTCAGCTTATAACTGTCTGCGAATAAAAAAGAGGAGACATTTTCTTACTTCTTACACAAACACATAGCGTACACACACCAACACACACATGGTGAATTTGCAATTTAAAAGCTACAATTAAAATTATAAGTCAAGTTTTCCTCAAGACGTCTTCTTTCACCGTATATCCGTGGTTTAAAAAATTAAGAAAGTTCACGAAACTCGGAAAACGTCACATCGGTACAAGCACTGTTATAATTAGCACTGTTATAATTAGCACTGTTTTAAAGGAAAAAATCTTAACTTACGTGTTATTATGACCAGAAGAATTAATAAGATTTCAACTAAATAAGTATACAAAATAATACTTATAAGGTGGCAGTCTAGATGTATGTATGTTTAAAAATAATGTACCACACCACGGAGGCCAAAATAAATATTCCATTTTCATTTGCAAAGAGTATATCAAAATATTTCCTTCAATTAACTCGAAGCGGTAGTAAAAAGATCCAAAAACTGCATTAAAACCAATAACTCCATTATTAATCTTAAGTAAATGAATTCAAACATGTTTAAACGAAAAAGGAGAAGCTCTAATTAATTAAAACAGCTGCTTAAGTCCTCTCTAATAACTCTAAAAACTTTTTTATTATTGGGTTAAAAATGCTGCCAAGTTTCATTGAATTTTCATATTACGTAATCTTAAAAAAAAACATAATATTATAGAAGAATAAGTTTACAACTTACTTGATGGTTATATTTACCCTCTTCATATTTAACCTCGAAGATTTGAGTTTAAATAAGGTGTTCAAATATGATGTATTTACATAAAACTGACGTATAAAACAATATTACACTGCACGGTTAGTGCGGTGGCTGCAGCAGTGCAACATATCGCGGGTTCGATTCCTGCACGGAACAACCTTTTGTGTCATCCACAAATTGTTGTTCTGGGTCTGGGTGTCATGTGTATGTGAAATTGTATGTTTGTAACCGCTAGCACGTCACAGGAGAAAATCCAAAAGGCGCTTTTCTTTTTTTCTTTTTAAAAAGAAAAAATAACAAATCCCAAGCCTTCTCCTCCCCATTCTCTAAATTCCTAAAATCCCTTATCCCCAAGAGCTGGCAACGCACTTGCAACTTTTCTGGTGTTTGGGTATAAATGCATATAATAGCATAAAAACACAATTTTCGTAAAATTATAACTAATCACCATTTAACGGGGAGGAAAATCAGGCAAATTTTCAGTTTTATACAGTCTTGCTTCGCCGGATCTGGTATCCTAACCTGAGGCTCCTGGCTGGGCAGTCCTGATTGCGGCTACTCGATCACGAAAACGAGTAAGTTAATTCGTCATTCTTATTCCTATCTGTACTTCTATATACCAGAAAATTAACAGAACTTATTACCCGAATCATTGTTTATAAATGAAAAAGAAACATCGCTCGAAATAAGTTAGCCAGTCTCAGAATAAATGTACGAAAATAAACAATTAACATTTGTTAAAGCCAGGTCTAATATTTAGCAAAGCATTAATTGGGGCCAAAATAATCAAATTAGGTCTAAACATCTTACTTACTCGAATAGTGCATTAGAATGGCGACTAATTTTATAGGCGCGTCTAACATTAAAATAAGGATAAAATTCGGTTTCCAGATCTTTCGACTCTGGAATTTTCAATAACAATTCGTTTTTCGACAATTAGTTCCCTTTATCATAAGACTATAATGGATATCTCTTACATATACTATGCGATTTGGGAGTAACATAGATTACCATACAACACTAAAAAGTACACACTTACAATAAAATTACTTATGAAAACATCTTCTCTATTATCTGCAAAACCACGATTATATCTCAAAGCAATATTCCAAATAGCATTTCATAAAAGAAAAAACCTTGAAATTCTAAAACCGTATTCTCATTTGCGACCTAAATGTACAAGAAATCAATCAAACTGACAGTGTGTACTGTGCTCTCATCGTGATGATGTACCGGACCGGCTGTTCGTTCCCAGGAAGATAACCCGAGGGAAACAGCCCGCATTCTGTTCTCATTTGTAACATAGATATTATGGAACTTTTCCCTGAGCCCTTCACTTTTTCCACGTCACTTTTTCAACGGCTTATTTTAATTGTCTTTTCTACGCTGAAGTAAAGGCTACGTCGGTAATTAATCTCTTTTTTATGTAAACTAATTAGGTTTGTAGACAAGTAAATTACTAGACTCGAAACAACTAGTTTTAATTGCGTGGGCGCTATTAAAATTTACATGTTAAAAACTACTCGTAAAAGTAGGTAGTAAAAGAGTCGGGTTCACTTTTAGGAGTAATTTAGCATTATATTTAAGTGGTCTAGAACATGACTTTTGCTTAGTCTAATGTGAAGGCAATTGTAGAAACACTACTTGCACAGACAATATAGCACCACAACACTATATACGAATTTGAGAGTTATGCTTCAGTACGAATGGGTTGGTTCGACCGAAGTGATACCACGCCGATCCCTCTACTATCTTAGGGATCGATCTTTGAATCCCTGTCTAACAAAAGGCCGCCAACGCACTCGTAACTCCTCTGGTGTTGCAGGTGTCTATTTACTGATTGCTTACCATCAATTAATCCGCATACTTGTTTGCCGTCCTTACACATAAAAAATACATTTATGTAGGAAATAACCAACGGAACCTACTATAAAAAAGTGATGAAAAATTCTTAACTGCATAACTTTGTGATTTTAATTGAAAGACCAAAGTTATGTGCCATCTTACCGTCTTACACTGAGGAGTAAAAACTGCTTAAAACAACGTTAACGATTCTGTACAAAGTTTCGCCACTAGTTTACAATAAGTTTCCATCGTAAACAAGTCCTTAAAATTCCTCATCAAAGCGGCGAACCCCGCGTTCGACACAAAAAAATGAAACATTTCCTTTTTTTTATTTTTCGTACGCGATATAAAAGGTCGTTTGAAATTTTTTATTGTCACTGAATGATGCACGTTCAGGAGCACGTACAAGGCCTATAAAAGCGAATGACTGAATCATAAAAAGGGTTGAATTTATTGATTCGCATTGACGATCTTACAGGGTGTGCAAAACAGTGTGATAAAATAGCGGCCCGGCGTGGTAGCGCTGTAGTCGCGTCCTGCCGCAGCGTGCGCGCCTAAAAAATTTACATAATACGATATTATCATCGACTCTTATGATATTTGCTTCCATGCTACTTTCAGTCACTACGAGTATCTCCTAAGAAATTTATCACCACCAAGGGAGGAAACGAGCCAATTTCTTGTATCGTCTATATTGAATTATTTTTATTTTTTTCGTATAGATACTGTATAAATTTGTCATTTTATCGTTATCGGCGATCTTTGTGAACCATAACACATATTGAAGTTATTACGTGTTCGTGTAAATATTTTGTTGAGGGAATATAAAATATATGGGATAATAACAATGCGATTATTGCTACGTGTTAAAAGCAGTTAGGAAAGTAAATTTATTTAACGGTATCTCATCTTATTGGAAACGTTTCTTGTTACAAAAAATGGGGGTCTTGGTAAAAGTAAAATTCTAAAATAAATTATTTTAATTCAGCGTCACTCCAACCTTAAAAATTGACTGACAACTTCTTATGCACGTTTTGCTCACGATGAAACCAGAAGATTTACTCAAGCCATTAATTTATCTACAAGTGAAGCAAATTGGAATAAAATCAATTTTATATAAAAAAAAACTATAATTTCTAAGCATCGGAATTATGGCCTATAATGAAGTGGCTGAGAGAGGACATCCTTGCCGCCATTCCGTTTAAAGTATAGGCGGTGACGAAGCGATGAAGGGATGATTCGGAGATTTAGGGATTGGGGAGGGTTTGAAGGAAGGGAAGGAGGATTGGGCCTCCGGTAACCTCACTCACACGTTGTGGTGGTTTAACGCCAATTTTCGTGGTATCGCTCCGGCTGAACCGATCCATGCCGCAGTATGACTCTCCCACATTCAAATAATAATGAATACATTATAATCACTATCTTTAAGACACATAACCACATTTCATTGACCTCTTCAGTTATGGAAGTGTAAATGAGTATAAAACCTACATTCAGTTGTACGATACTCTCAGCCAGAGCTGTCGAGTAACGGGTCGGCCATTAAAAGTGGAATAATGAAACACCTGCGGTTTTTGACGTTTCTCGATACACGCCGCCACCACTGGATGTGACGTCATAACGATCTTTATATTGGTAATTGCGTTTTCCGATGTGGATTTTCTTATGGAAATGTGACTTAATTTTGAGGAAATGCAATGTTTTTAACTGTTAGAAGAGAGATAGATAAAAACAAATTCAAAAGTATACTTTTTTTACACATCGCCATCAACATAGAATAATTCAACGTGATGACTATGGTAGAAATAATAGCAAATACTTTTATGTACTTTTCTCACGAATAGAAAAAAATGAAACACTATACTGATTTAAATATCTCAGATTTGTTTCGTACGGATCACAAAGCTTACAGCAATACCTTCAGTAGTTTTATTTGGCTGTCATCCTTCACTGTTTGTTCTACAAAGCTTAAGTTAATTTCACAAACAAATTCACCTTTACTCGTTTCTAGGAATTCTCCATAACTAAAATAATAAAGCCTCCAGTCTTTTCTAGAATCTCAACATCTGAGCATCAAGGTTGCTTCGCATCTAGCTCCTCTTTGTTCTCGGAGGTCCGCACAAAGCAGACGTTGCACCAATAATTATGTGCATACAATTATTTCCTAAACGTTCGTTCGTCGCGTCTCCTTTCCAACTCCGTAGCGTGTGCTACGCCGTAGTGGCTACGCCGTAGACCGCGCTACGACCTAGTGATATATGCTAATTTTATTGATTTAACCAACATTTAGTCGACTTAATTCATATTCAGAACAATAATGGGTCTCGTGGGGCTTATTATTGCGTCACTGTGTTTATGACATTGAGAATCAGATGGATAAGGAACACCGATAAGCTAAATGTTAAAAGAAATATATAAAAGGAAATAAATATTACAGCCACCCTTGACGTTTACGTAGTAGAGGTAGCTTTATTACTATTTAATGTAAGGCCACTACGACTCTAATGCTCAATGACAACTGGATTACAATTTCATTGAAGTACTCGTAGTAATGGTGGGTCGGTTATATTTATCGTCACCTTTGCAACTACAATCTAGATGTATATTGTTTTATTATTTTAGTGTTTGATTAGGTAACAACATTAATTGAATTTATTGGGTATGATGATCACTAGCATTTACTGAGAAAAGCTAACAAAGGGATTCTTATTCATGAGCAATTCAAAACTTATTAATATATCTCATGATAGTAACTATAAGAATATAGAGAAGTGACTTTAAAACGGTAGCTCAAAAGCCAGTTATTAAACACATTATTCAGTCAGTTAATTCTATTCCGGTCAAAAGATATCCCAATATTCAAAAGTTATCGCCCACTTGTTTATCCCAAAAATCTTTTATGTCCTTTGAAACTAAATTATATTTAACTTTCATACACAAAGCTTTTATAATTAATAGCCCTAATTACAAAAGAAAGGTTAACATCGGAAGTAAAACCCACGCAAATTGATCGAAAAATTGCTCCCAACAATAATTCTGTTTTTAGAGAACATTTTGACTCGAAATAAAATTGTCGATAAACAACCTTTGGCAAATTGTGATACAAACAATCGGAAGAAAATAGAATAAATATAACAATAATAACACTATACAGTGCTACGCCCACGCTTTACTCGTGTTACACAAAATGTGTTTATAAGGTAAACTTCTTAAAAAATCCGTTCAGTCAACTTAATACGGTTGAATAGTAACCGTTAAAAAAACAAATTTCTTAGAACACATGTAACCTTGACAATAATAGAATCAAACATGTATCACAAAGAATGTTTGTAACAAGGATTTGTTATGTAAATAAAAATCCTTTTTAGATAGTAATATTAAATTCACATCGTTGAAACAAAGTCGCCTATTCAATTTCATTTGAATCAATGAAACAATGAATTTATTCCTTTAAATAGGCTATAAAACAGCAATTTTATACGTCAAAATTATATGTAAAAAACTAGATGCAGCCGGCATATCCTATCTGACTACTCTGAGAAGAAATGCCGAAACAAACCCAGATCCGTCTCAAATAATAGTTTTCTAATATTATTAAAACCTTATTTCAAACAATTTATAGAGATTACATGTCTATAACACCATTAGCGATAATTTGACTTTAATTAACTTGAAATATAAACCACTAAAACGTTACACGAAAAATGACCTACACAAACTTTTTACACATGTATGTGTTAGGTACTCCACAAAAACACGGACCTCTGAACCACTAGTAGAACAATTACATACTGATACCTATTAATTGTTTTGTTCATGAGAGGGTCCTGTGTGAGTATGATTTGTTCGTCAAGACCCCGGCCGTTTGGGTACAACGGTTTTGACATTGACAGAGACCACAATTAACTACACCCTCACACTTCGCCTCTTTGGATTGTAAGTGCTAAGGTTGCTCTCACACCGTTTATTATATTTTACACTTAATTAGTTAAGCTAGTTTTAAAATAAATTTTATGATCAATTTTTTTGTAATTTTAATTTATTTTTAGCATTTTAGTTCGTTATATTAATACTTTAAATAAAAATATAATTAAAAAGTGTAGTCCCTTAAAAAATCAATGTACGAAAAATCAAAAGTATAAACATAAGCTAAATAAAAACTATTTATACGATAACTGTTAATAAAACTTAAGTATTTGTGAAACATTTGCATTTTGTCATAACAAATAATATAATAAGTTGTTTCAAACAAATCGTAGATACATTTTTCACACCAATAAGACTAGTTTACTACTTAACTAGTGAGCAAACTTGCATTTATTTGTCCACTTAAAACGTTATCTTCGTTTAATTTCCACTTTTATTACTTTATAGAAACTTAACCTATAAAATATAACAATGCTCAAATATCAAAGACCGTTAAACTTTTATAATCACCAGACTAAAGCTGTGCAAATAACATTTTCATAAGACACGGTTTGTGATTGTCCAAATCCAACAAACTTATTAAATTTATTAAATACTTCGTACCTAAGCATACAAACAGTTCAATTCTAAAAGCTAAAAGCATTCATAACTATTTATTCGCACTCGCGAACTTAGAACTTGGCTTGTAAAATATATAAATATAAACGATGTTCTTTCTAAATAGAGCAAATAAATAATATGTTTTCATAACAAAGCATGCTGTATAAGGTTCAACCTTTAAATAAATTGCTTAGAATTATGGGTATTAAAGGATTTACGGAAACTAGTCGTGGGACCCATTTATATGTATTCTAGATTTGAAACTTTCCAATTAGACTACTTTATAAATAATTTTAATACGATTACGTAATTTCTCTTGAATAATAAAATACACAAAGATGTGACAAGAAGGAACCAATCTCCATTGTTTTGTCTTAACTCTTCAACACTAATAAAGCAGGTAAATGGATTTATTGTATTGTTGCACGTAGGCTTTCGGCGTCGGTGTGACAGGCGGATTTCTTAAGTCGGGCGTAACTCCAGAGAGCTGTCGGGGGCGCATTGTGCTCGCGTATTAACGACGAACGCACAAAAGACCACGCTCGTATATCAAACTAACGTCACTCCAATGTCTTCCTTCCTCACTGTTACAGTTCCCGGGCCGCAAGAAATGGCCCTCCTTTTTAGGGTTCCGTAGCCAAAATGGCAAAAACGGAACCCTTATAGTTTCGTCATGTCCGTCTGTCCGTCTGTCCGTCTGTCCGTCTGTCCGTCTGTCACAGCCGATTTACTCGGAAACTATAAGTACTACAGTGATGAAATTTGATGGGAATATGTGTTGTATGAACCGCTACAAAATTATGACACTAAATAGTAAAAAAAAGAATTGGGGGTGGGGCCCCCCATACATGTAACTGAGGGATGAAAATTTTTTTTTCGATGTACATACCCGTGTGGGGTATCAATGGAAAGGTCTTTTAAAATGATATAAAGTTTTCTAAAAAACATTTTACTTAAAGTGAACGGTTTTTGAGATATCAGCTCTCAAAGTCGTAAAAAGTATGTCCCCCCCCCCTCTATTTTTATAACTACGGGGTATAAAATTCTAAAAAAAATAGAGGTGATGCATGCTAATTAACTCTTTCAACGATTTTTGGTTTGATCAAAGTATCTCTTATAGTTTTTGAGATAGGTTGATTTAACTGTAATTTTGGTTAAGTTATTGTTCAGTTATCACAAGCCGATTTGGGCACGCCTATAGCACGGAATATTTATAAATACATATATAAAATTAATATTCATACATAAAAGTACAAGGCAAAATATCGGGAGAGTTTAGGCTCCATTCACCAGGTGTATAAATTGACATAATAAGTTTATTATATTTGCTGCTACGGAACCCTTTGTGCGCGAGCCCGACTCGCACTTGGCCGGTTTTTTTTATTGAGCATTTAGTAGACTGAAATTATGGCACGTAAAATTCATGCCGTGTGGAATCGACTCAACCTAACGTAGGCCTCAATTTTGCCTGTTACCTATATAAAAAGGTTTCGGTTACAAGTGATATATTTCTTACCCGATTGTTCTGAATAGATATTATTCGGTAATCGAGCCAAACGTTCCCATTTTTCGTTCTCATATTTCATGAAGCGGCTTATTGATGTTATTGACTTTTGCATAATCAGTTTTCATCGTCTTACGCAAATTTTTCGAGTAGACAGCTAAATGGATTTTGATGAATGATCAGTAAAATGATCGGGACAATAAATCACATTCGTGTCACCGTCGATGCCTATAAGTTAAACAATTTCGTCAAAAAGACAACAAAAGCGCAATTGTTATCCGTCGAGTCTGGAAATATTTATTTTCCCCGGGGCAAGAAAGTTCGCTTTAACTTTGCTAATGACTTCTTTCTGAACTCCGAACTTTCCTGGTAGCTGCTTGAAAGGTTTTTGCTATCTATTTAAACAATAGTCGGGGTCCTTTATTATCGCCAAATTTTCCGGTGGGCTTCTAATTGTTATAATCAGTATTTTAGTTAAAACAATTTAGGGCTTCTAATTCAAACATTATCGAAGAAACATCTTTACTTTATCAAAAGAGTCCAATGTAATCTTTAGTGAAGTTTATACAAAGTCGAATTCTGTGCCGCTTTAATTAGTTATTTTAAGAGAAACAGAAATAATATCAATAAGCTTATATTATGAGAGGGTTTAATTAAGCGAGTTTGTGAGATAAGACGATGTTTGCTGTAAATACAAATAAAGTGGATTTATGTTTAATGAAATCTGCGTGAGATGAGACAGTCTTGTATCGGAAGTGTTAATTGTAGAATGGAAAAGTAGTGGAGTACAAATAGGGGCCCACGTTGGGCGCCATTGTGGCCGGGATTATCAGGATAACTTACAAAGAGGTACTAAAGGTAGTTTATCAAGCCACGTCTCGCTAGATATCTGAGTGTATACTTGGCGAACTGCTGGCAAACTTGGCCTACTAGCCCGTATGCTGACTCCACCTGTATTTATTTGAATAGAAATTAACTTTGGTTAAGTTTTACTTAAGTTACAGGGAGATAGTTAGTAGCGTTTGAAGATAAGCACTAACTTAACTACGTATAAATTTCAGGCCTCCATGGTGGTACGTAATTATTCTGATTAAGATAACAGTATTGTATTATGGCCGTGCCAACTTACCAACTGCGTGGTTTACTACTGTGGAAGTTAGCAGGTATCAACTTCAATCTTGGCAGCTCTGTTGAGAACTACGCTTATCAAAATTATATTCTCACAGCATTAATATAATTTTAGTAATAGTAAGCTTAATATAGTGGAATCTGTTTGATGTTTGTTTATCTTAGAGGTAGTGTTATATTGTCAATTTTATAAACAAATAAAAAATTGTAACAATAATTTACTCGACCAATAACACTTATCTGAAACTTCCTAATCTACAATTAAAAAAAGAAGACTACAGTTTAATAAAAAAAACTCAAATTTTGTAACACATGTGCACACACACATAAAATATTATAAATAACTTTGATTACAACAGATCGATATTACATATAGGTACCGCTTTGATACAGGATCCGTTCCCTTCCTCCTCATACCTCAATTAAAATCTCGATACACCTGATAATGACAGCATGTTTCAATCAAAACATCCTGGTTTAGATTACTGGGTCAGTACAATCTGTAAAACAATTTTCAAAACTTCAACGATATAGGGCTATTTTTTAAACCTTGCCTTCATTAGGCATTCATTTTCTCCTGTGTCATAGGTGCGTTTACAAACACACAAGCCACTCAAAAAATAAACAACAATTTGTGGACCACACAAAGTGTCTGTGCGGGAATCAAATCCGCTACACGTTGCACAGCAGTTACTTGCCCAGACAATGCGCCAATCGTGCCAAAGCTTTGCAATGTAAGTAATGAAAATTCGGTACCCGCTTAATAACGTTAAGACTGTAGTACTCAGAGAAATTCAATGATTAGTATTAGCTATTCGCTATTAACGTTTTTTGTTCCGCAAAACTAGACTAAGGTTGAAGTCACCATTTACGGTTAGAGATCAAGCGTAGGTAATGTGTCGCTATCCTGGCCTGCAGTAGGAGAAAGAACTGGGTTATTTTTAGTCACTGATAGTGAAACTCCCTCTCGCACCACCTAGGTGGAAAAGGACATTTATTGACTCTAAACAGCAATTCTCTTCGCGAAATAAAAAACGTAATAATATCATATGAAATACTAGCTATTGTCAGCAGCTTCAACCACGTTCATTAAGGATTCTTTTGTTATCATTATCAGCCATAGTGTTCCAGTAAACACTAACTCACCAGTGTGAGCAGAGCTCTTTTCTCACATGGAGAAGGTTTGAGAAGGTTTGAGAAGGATTGAGAAGGATCGAGAAGGAAAAGTCAGAGAAACTAAGTATTTGGCGATTAAAAACTTGTAATTAGAAATTATAAGTCAATTACGTATTCCTCATGATAATTTTCTTCACCGTATGTCAATAGTGTCATAATAAACTAAAAAGTACATTGCATAACTTGAAAAAGTTATATTGGTAGATACTGGACAGGTTTCGAAAACATCGGGCTCACCGCCACATTCCTTTGTTATAGTCACAATATAAAATAACTTCTTAATTGGTTTACAAGTTTAATAAGTGGTTCAAATTGTGTTGCATAATTAAGATGCAAAGACTGACCGAGGGAGGCGACGAAATCGTTCTGTGAATACTTCAAAATAAGCTTAATTAGCGTCTCAAGAAGAAGTTAATGATCTGAATCGACAAGCCGCCAGCGTCCCTATTTCCAAATCAAAGTAGTATTGTTTTAAAATAAACTGAATATTTTTAGTTTGATTTTGAAACGAGGAAGAATTTTGAGTATTACTATTGGCTGGGTTATATTTTATATGTATATTCTTGTTTTTTTTTTTTAATAAGTCGGCATACGAGCACACGCATTACCTGATAGTAAGCAATCGGCGCCGCCCATGGACTCCCGCAACATCAAAGGGATTACGAGTGCGTTGCCGGCTTTTTGGGTATAGGGATATAAGGATTGGGAAGGGATAGGGGAAGGGCAGGGATTGGCCCTCCGGTATCCTCACTCACACGGCGAAACACAACGCTGTGGGTTGTTTCACGCCGGTATTCTGTGTGGCCGTGGTATCACTTCGGTCGAGCCGACTCATTCGTGCCGAAGCTTGGCTCTCCCACACATCATTTTTTATGTTCTTTATGTTTGGTTGGACTATGGAGATGACTAAGAGTTTTTATCAAATTTTTTTAATAAACCTTTATCACAAACTAGTGTTTTCGCTTATGCCTCGCCCCGGCTTTACACGGGTGCAATCCTGATACTAAATTACTCCACCATTTCATGGTTATTATTATACTTATAAACCTTATTTTTTAATTTATCTATTACTAGCTACTCTCGCGCGGTTTCACGCGCCTCTCGGCTCCATTTGATCGTAGCGTGATGTTTTATAGCCTATAGCAATCAGGAACATTGTAGCTATCTATCAGTGCAAGAATTTTTGCAATCCGACTAGCGGTTCCAAAGATTACTCCCTACATACCAACTTACAAATTTTACCTCTTTATAATATTAGTATGAAAAATCACCGCATCAAAATGCGCTGCGTAAATTAAAAGATTTAAGCGGATATATGGACAGAGAATGCGAATTTGTTTTATACTATGTAGTGATAAACCCAATAACATTATAGGTATATCATCCGAATAATAATTTCGACGCTATGTTTAGTCCCATTCTGACATCAAGCCGTTGTTCTTGTCGAATGATGTACTTTTTATGACCGTACTTACCATTTTCTGGTGCTTGTATGGTCTTGTCGGTTTAATTATACATATATTTTTTATATTTCTTCTTAAAAATATTTTATGTGTCCAAAATACGATTTTGAACGTTTTTGTTTCTTTTTTTGGACAGAGCTAGCTTATGTACCTACACCGTATTTTTGAACTACTCAAATTAATGCAAGTTTTTTAACTATTTTGAATTGTTATTGATTTTATTCCAAAATATTTTACAGTTATAACGGTTCAAAACAGAATATTGGTATATGCACTTGTGACCTACAAATATTTGTAGTTTATTTTAACTAATGAAGGTAAACAAGTTCTCTAAAGTTATACCCTGAATAAGTAAAAATAAAAAAGATAAATATAAAGCCGAGCCCCAACCTTTGAAAGTAAAACAAACGCATATTTTGCTCCTCAAACTTTTATTTTTTTCGAAAAAGTTTCACCCAGTTTTTCCGCCATTTTGTGTCAAACTGACATCTGCACAAAGCGCGCGCTTTTCTAAGCAATATGGCGCCGTAAATCAGATGAACAATATTCACATGCTTAAAAGATACACAACGTAATCAGCTTATCAAAATCATCTGGATTGTTTGAAGTGAAACAGAAACACACGCCCTCCAGCTAAGTTACGAGTTCTTATAACTTTGAGAAACTCGTTCAACCGCTTAATCAAATCCACCCACACAGTATCAAGTTAAAAAACCTAATAATAGATGAAAATAATAAATTTACACCGACCTTATTGAATAAACAGACTGGGGAGTCAATCAATGTTAAAAGAAACGTTAATAAAAATCGTAGAATAAGCCTAATGCCAAAATTTCCATTAAGACCTTTGCTTGAATGATTTTTAGATATTTCTTTTTTACTGGGGTTCGGCTTTAGACATTCTAGATACGAATAAATCTTTAATAATATTCAGAAGATACACATAAATATTTAAGAATCACAAGAACGGACATGATCGAGTGAACGCAGCTTACATAAAATTACTTATAAAAAAAATTGGTAATGTCTATAAATTAAAAGACATAAATAATACTCAATCATAATAGTTAAAGTTTATCAAATGAACACTATTGCGCTCATTAGTGTCGACTGTTGGTAATAAATCAAGCTAAAATTATTATGAAGAGTTAATTCCTGCGTCGTTGAGGCCCCGTCAATCCATCACCTAACGTAGTGATACCGATTTAAATCACGATCTAGCTCCAATTCGATTTAGGCCGAACTGTTAATTACGTACGAATCTACTGTTTGCGTAGTGAAACTCGGTTTGATTTGCCTTTAAATATTATTTTGAGACGCTATACCTAGAAGGTGTTCATTTCAAACTAATTCCTTGGTAATTAAGTCGTTTCCAGTTCGATTTAATTCAATAAATAGCTTTAATAATTAAAGAGGAGAGGTTTTAAATCGGCTTTGTTACATCATAGTAATTAAATTGTAATGATTTGCGTTTTGTTCTTAAGATTATTTAAGTAATTTTATTTTATTTAGTTAATATTTCACTATGATTAGTTCTACTTTTAACTTCTTTATATTATGACTGTATAAACGCATAATTTTTAGAATGTTGGTTAGCTCCTAACTGGCTACTGAATATGACCTACTGCTTATAACCAATACTTTAAACCACTCTGTATACATAAGCTGTTAGCCTACCTTATAATAAATAAATAAATAATACTTCTTTTTAAGCAATTGATATTTGCTGTGAATATTAAAAAAAAAAGTTCTGTTTATAAGAAGCGAGTTCTTTGTTATTAATGGAGCAGTAATATGTGTTATTATTATCAATTGATAAACCTGAAAAGGTAGGACTGGCATTTGTTAAGTTAAAATACTATGCACTTATCACAAAATACACAAGTAACATCTATAATACGGTCAAAATTGTATAACATTTCTTCAAAAAATTGGCTACAAATAAATGTAAAACTATTAAAAAGTAAACACTGCATGTTAATATTCAGACTGGGACAAACAACGATGTCATAAAATCTTTATGAGTAAAAAACAATGGGGTTTGCAGATTTCTATCCGAAATAGTGTTTTGAGGCAAAGCTATGAAATTTTGATTGGACCTGTCCCTACAATAGGTTTTAAGAGTAAAATATAGCCGCATTTTTCACACAATACCGGTGACTTCACACCTAGTACATATGAAACAAAGCCTAACGCACAACTGGGCTCAATAGGATACAGACGGAATTCACAAAACGCTGGCAAAAAGTGCGCAGGTACTGTGGCAGAGCCTGGACGTCATAAACGAGTGCTGAATAAAAATTAATTCCCCTAGGGCGGACACAAAATAGCCTCGATAAAATTTATAACTGCGAACGTGACGGCTCCGAAGTCCGTGTAGAGTATAATTTTGTATACATCCCACGGAATGTGCGCGCCAATGGATAATTATAGCAAAATCTCCATTATTATTAGAGTGCGTCACTGTCAACAACCTTGATGATATTTACCTGTTTTATATACCACCTACAATCCTGTAATCTAGAATGAAGTTTATCTTTTCAAGAACTGACTTATTCCAACCTTTTAATGGGATTATTCTTATTCCCTTGTTATAAGAACTAAATAGTAAATATTTTTTTAATTTTTTTTTTAGTTTCAACGTAATGTTATTGCGTACTACTTCTATATATTATAGTAAAAAAATTTGGATTAAGAAAATATTCAACAGCGTAACCATATTCAGAAGAACTTATTAAATTTTAACAAGAAAATAATATTAGGCAGACCTCATTACAGAGCACTACTTGAAAGGAATAAAATCACTTCTTGGTAAATTCGTACTTATATATTTCTTTATTTGGATAGTAAAAATACACATATTATGTATGAACATAAAAAGCAAAATGTACAGTACATATCGAACTATAATTCGTATTTTTTTTTCGCAAAACTTCAAACACACAGGCGATATAAACTATTTTTGCTCGTAAATGGATCGAACTCTGGCTTTGAATCCAGAAATTATCCAGGATGGAGAAAGGAAAAATCATTAGGTTACCGGCCCAATCGTTCCCCTCCCCAATCCCAAAATCTCCAAATCCCTCATCCCCAAATGGTCGGCAATGCACTCGTAACACCTCCTTTATTGAGGTCGTCCATTAGTGGCGCTGATTGATTACCATCAGGTAATCCGTTTGCCCGTTTACCAACCTATCACATAAAAATAGAAAATCCAAATCCAAACTAATATTATAAATGCAAAAGTAACTCTGTCTGTCTGTCTTTTCTTCACGCCTAAACTACTGAACCGATTTCTGTGAAATTTGGTACAGACATAGTTTAGAACGCTAGAAAGAACATAGGGTAGTTTTATACCAAAAATCTGCAGAAAGTCACTATTCCACGCGAACGCGTCGCGGGCAAAAGCTAGTTTAATAAACCTTAAACTTCACGCAAACGTACTCAAAAGTCTCTGTGCAGAACAATCGATCGTACTCGAAATATCGACAGTCGCATTTCTAACTACTTACTAACTAGACAACGTTGCTTTAATCTCTTCAAAGTGTAGTTTTGTCCCGTACCTAACTTTGTTAATATTTGAGCTGAAAACCGCTTCATTGTCAACAGCTTACACATTGACAAACTTACGTAAATACCTCCCATATCGTTTTATAATTTAGTAAAAAGTTTACGTAAAGGGCAGACCGATTACTATCGGTACAAGCAATAAGGTTAAATGGTTTAAATGAGTTTGACTTTGTGAACGTGACGGATTGACAAGAAAGTGGGTAAATAAAAACATTTGCCCGTGAATTGTATTATAATTGTCTAGCTTAGTCACGTCATGATTGTTAATATTTAAATAGACACACAATTGCTTTTGTAGTTCAAAGTGACTTGGTGACTAATAGGTATAATTTTGTGGATTTTTCGAGAGTTCGTGTTGTACTTGTGACACTGTTGTATTGGTTATCATGTCTGTCGCAGAATAACTTATTATTAGATAGGTTCAAGGTAACACCATGGCTATTTTTTACGTTACATTACTTTACATCGGAAAACAAAGGTTATTTAACTAAGAAAAGGTATTTTTTTTCTATAGTTTATACCATACTAGCTTCCTCCCGCGGCTTCGCTTGCGTTGAGTAACACATTAAACATATATGTGTTACAAACTAGACAAAGTGTATTTATAAAAAAAATCCTTGGCATTTTCCACAACTTTATAAAAAAGTCGATACGAAACTTAAAAGGGATTACATGCCAGTAAAAATGTATCAAGCACAACTTTTTAATAAAAATAGCACTATATTTATTTACTGTTCAGCAATATTTACCACAGTTTTATTTTTTAGACTCGCTTTGTGAGAAAAAACTAGCCTCACTACACTGTTCATATCGCTTGTAATTAAATATCTTTTTATGCAATAAAATCGTATCAAGCCGATGAAAACATATTGAATAAAAACTCACACAGTCTTCATAAAAGAAATTCTTCTAGCTACTCTCACGCGGTTTCACCCGGTGCTCGGCTCCTTTTGTTCGTAGCGTGATGTTTTACTCAGGAACATTGTATCTATCTATCAGGGAAATAAGTTTGGCAATCCGACCACCGGTTCCAAAGATTACCCCCGACATACAAACTTACAAATTTACTTATACCTTTCTATAATATTAGTATAGAAAACAGAAGACAAAACAAATTTTTGAGTTGTTTTTTTTTCTGTGAGAAGCGATCGGCGGCGACCTCTTGGTCACGCCTAACATTAGGCCATGGTGAACTGAGTGAGATGATTTGCCTATTAAGGCAAAGCCAGGTCCTCCTTCGAAAAGAAGGATGAGAAGCTCGTGCCAGCCATCGCAGAAGACACTTCAGGACATTGCAAGTGACGGCAGCGGCGACCTCTCGCGCCCAGCCTTAGTCGCGGCCATGGTTCGTAGCGAAAGGAACTGGGAAGCCGTCTCCCCTTTCTGCGAAGCAGTTATACTCGCAAAGAAGGAGGCGGAGCGCGTGAGGGCACTATCCTCCTCGCGCCCCAGCCGCCGCAGAAGGCGACATTCCGGGCGTCGGGGATCGAGAGATGATCTCCGGCCACCGTAAGCGCGGGTATGCATACGGCGGCGGTGAGTATGGGTATCTCGCCGCCTGACCAGAACCAAACCAGAGCGTAGGGCGCGTAGCGTTCCACGTGCGCCTCAAAGAGCCAATAGACCACCATAGACGGGGCCTTATAGGGCTGATGTTCAGCCGAAGTTGTGGGGCAAGCGCAATGAGGCATGCGGCCTAAAGCAGGAGAAGGAACAGGGGGGGTTTTTAGTCAGTAAGAGTCTGACACTCGCTCTCACAAGTCGGCGGATAAGTCAATTCATAAAAGGGGGATTTTAAGGGTTGTTTGGAATTCCAGATTTGGGGAATGTGATGTAGAGAGAGAGGATTAGACCTCCAGTAACCTCACACTCACTGTTTCACCGATATTTTAATAGGCCGGTATTTTCTGATATTGCTCCGGTTGAGCCAGCCATTCGTGCCTAAGTATGGCTCACCTACACTTAGAGGTTCTATATTAAGGAACATTATAACAGCAATCACGCATTCGATATATAATTTGCTGGCAAAGACTAGTATACAATATACAAAGATACAGGCTGTTACAGTTTCCTTTATAAATGTTCAGGATTTGTTAGATCGATCGTTCGTTTTATTTCAAGCCAGTACCGTGTAGGTGCATTAGTGTACGTCATCACTCCAGTTGCTAGTTGCACATGTTCTTTTCTTTTTAATTCACTCCCCCATTACTAGTGGTTGGTAGATCAAATTACTTTTGTTAGCATCGGCAACCAGATTTATATGTGTACTCGCTCTTATGAAGTGGTTGTGGCCTGAACGTTGTACTTTTATTCGTTCATTTAGTTTGGCTTTCATTTATTTTGCTTTTCTATTATACATAAGGTGGACTTAATGCTTTATGGCATTGTCTACCAATAAATCCTTAGATCGAGTGAAGAAATCAGCAAAAAATCGAGTAGATAAATCAGCGAAAAATAGTAACAAAATAAACAGGAATAATATAAATATAACCATTATAGGTTCCTGACTTCACTTTTGACTAGATAGATTCCATATTTGTTATTGCAACGAAAGCAATGATAGATGCTATTAATGAGGTGATTTCTATTTACGTTTTAGCTATAGAAACTTTGTTTTTTTGCCATATCTGACATTCCAAATCTTACAAACCCAGAAACATGAGATTCTTCGCCCTGTTCAGACTATTCAGTAAAAACGGACACCAAGATAACAATTACGAAACTTCACACAACTGACCCAGTTTTTACACGTTAAACGCTAAACTTATGTATAAAGCAGTAGACACTTTAGAGCCATCAGCCGAAGAAATGCTCCTGACGAGACAAAGTAATTGTTTGGCGGGACGCCAGCCTTCCAGCCTCGTCTTACGTACTGCGCCGTAACACCGCTTATGGAAATCTGAATGTGACACTTTGGAACTCTTTGGTGGGCTCACTTGGATAAATAGTGGCAGACGCAAGCTGGCTGGAAACGTCCTGGCAGCCATTTTAGTGCAGCAATAAAAGGTTCGTAGGGAAGTGACGGAGATCTTTTCGTTTATTTTTGTAAAGATTGTGTATTTCACTTAAAAGATTTTTAACACGTTATGAAGTTGGATGGTGTAAATGTTGTTTTCGTGATTCTTTCTGTAGATTAATGTCCGAATTTACTTTGTTAGTCAGTGCAACCTACATGCTACGGTTAAGCGATGTGTAACTTTTGTAGAGGATCTCGTAATCACTGATGAATCGCCATAAATTGATCCGAGTTGAACTTCCATTTTATTTGATCGAATGACACGTCAGACGCAATTACATTGTAATATACGTACATATGGGTGCCTAAAAAAATCAACTGAAAGCCTCCAGAAAAACTTTGCAGTAATATTTATATTATTTCCATAAATACACTAGTTAAAAACACTACGCTACAAATACACTAGCAATACAATATCGACAAGTTATATACATAAAAAATAAAATGCTATTTCATAACTAAAAAGAGATAGAATATAAATTATATAAAGCCAGCTACATACATATGTATGTTACTACTCTCAGGAAATTTTAGCTGACCAAACTAATCCTGTATGACAAGACCGAATTAACTCCACAAGTACTTTAAAGGTACGGAACGCATTCACCTCGAAACTAGGGTTCATTTAACCAAATCAGCGGACATTTATTAACGGGAACCCTAATTAATCCTTCATAACTTTTTGTAATCGTATTATTGGTGGAGTTGAAATATTATTTTGAATGCATTAAAAGTTTTGGAAGTGGGATGTTGGTAACACTAGATAGACTACATAAAATGTATAGTTCATTTTCAGTTAATACCGTTGTGGTGGCTCGCAGGTCAAGATGCTGTTAATATACCTATATATCCGTTTTCTGGAAAGTACCTACGTGACTATTACACTTATATGAACTTTCTAAGTAAACACCTTTTTCTTCTAAGTGTATTTCAAATTAATTATTTTTATTATTTACTTTTATTAACAACCACTGACATACAATTAATGAAAAAAAATATTGAGCAAATAAAATACTTAATAAATTTAATATTCAAATCGTCTAGTCGCTTTCATCAAGTTAGATGATTAATGTTGAAACCACCTCCGTGTATGGAGTTGCCCTTATACAAAATCAAACAATTTTCTTTTAATAATTATATAAAAAAAATGAAAAATGCGTCTCTTATCTTGAGCATAAAAAATAGACTAATGGACTACCTACGACATGTAATACCTACTGTTTACCGTTTGTGTTATGAAGACCTATTTTCCCCCTCGAAAAAGGGCGAATATATTGCCATATCGCACAAAAACCAATAATCTATACTAAGATTATAAAGAGGTAAAATTTGTAAGTTTGTATGTAGGGGGTAATCCTTAGAACCGCTGGTCGGATTTCCAAAATTATTTCACTGATAGATAGCTACAATGTTCCTGAGTGATATAGGCTATAAAACATCACGCTACGATTAAATGGAGCCGAGCAGCGGGTGAAACCGCGCGAGAGTAGCTAGTATAAATAATATTCAAAAACTTAAAAGATTTTAGCTGTACCGAGGATTGCACTGAGACTTCTTGCTCGTCGGTTGCACTCGAGACCACAATAGTTAGTCGTTTCGCTGTAGCAGGGTTTAACAAGCGTATTAATTACATATTTGCATCGCTCGTAATTATGTAGCTGGTGCCGATGCAACTCAATATGACCTAGTTTTTGCCTTCTGAGCGTTGGGCATACTCGAAGTGCAGCTTAATTACCAATATGACGCGCTCTTTTTGATTGATAATTTTTACGTTATGAGGTTCTCGCAAATAAGGTTTTTAACAGCTACGTTGATATTTATTATATTTTTCTGAAAATAGATGCTGGCAATGAATATTTGAGTGTTTTTTTATTTATTATTTACCTTATAGAAGATTTACAGACTAATAAACAAATAATAACAGCAGATAGCTAAATGTATATGTCACAACGTATAATTAATAATAAAAAAAACTACACACAAAAATTTGAGTCGTTTAAAACCAAATTACAAGAATTAGACTTCAGAGATTTAGGAATTGGAGGTGAGAGAATTGAACCTGTGCTAAGCTCACTCACACGACGAAACACAATGCTGTTTGTCTTATTCATTAAAGTTTCTTCAAATTATTTTCTGGTTTCTTAAACTGGTGTTATTATTATTTATGTGTGTGTTAGCAAGGACCTCATTGTTATGGTCTTATAAGTAGGTGCAACTAAGGTGCTATAATTTTTGTTGGCTCCTTTATTAAGTGGTGATTACGAATCAAAAGACGTAGTGTGGACAGAAACACCATCGTGAGATTCGCGGGAAGCCTTTGAAAGCAAGTGGTGAGTTGTCTTTTGAAAGGAGGACTAAGAAGGAGTAAGAGGCAGCCTTTGTTCAGTAGTGGACCTCTTCCCAGTGATAATGGTGACGATTATCTATACTTAAATTAAGCTAAGTGTGGAAGAACCAAGCTTCGGCACGAATGAGTCGGCTCGACCGGAGTGATACCACAACCTCACAGAATACCGGCGTGAAACAACTAAAGCGTTGTGTTTCGCTGAGTGAGTGAGGTTACCGGAGGCCCAATCCCGCCTCTTCCTCTATCCCTTCCCAATCCTTATATTCGCAACCCCTATCTCCAAAAGGTCGGCAACGCACTCGTAACTCCTTTGGTGTTGCGGGTGTCCATGGGCGGCGCCGATTGCTTACCATCAGGTAATCCGTCTGCTGGTTTGTCGACTTACATATACCATAAAAAAACACTAAAACACTATCAATTAAATCCATATCTTCAATGTGATATCATTATAAAATTTCTTCAAACAATAAAGTTATGACTTTCATATAAATTTATATACATATATTTTATCGGAACCAATTAGTTTAATTATAAAAGGTGGTTGTATCTGGCGTGAGACTATACGCAGAGGTGTGTGGAAAGGGGAGAGGGGAGTGACACCTGAAAAACGTTGTGGCGACGTTGTAGATACCCCCGCTTTGTCACACGTCGCCCACCCTAACCTGATAGCGAATTAGTAATTTTCATTTTATATTGCAGTTGACAACTAGTTTGACTTAACTTTTATATTTTTATTTCATCGTATTATTATTTTGTATGTTCTTTCCATTCACGGGACCACAGGGCCCCGGATCTTTGGAAGGCGTACGAGGAGCTGAAGCCAACTCGCGGTGATCAGTTTTAATATAAATGTGATGTTTATTATTTTATCTATATTAATATTATAAGGAGGTAAAATTTGTAAGTTTGTATGTAGGGGGTAATGTTTGGAAGCGCTGGTCGGATTTCCAAAATTCTTTCACTGATAGATAGCTACAATATTCCTGAGTGCTATATGCTATATAAAACATCACGCTACGATTAAATGGAGCCGGGCAGTGGGTGAAATCGAGCGAGAGTAGCTAGTTATTAATATTATCACATACAAATGTTAAGTGTTGGAGAGCCGTGCTTCTTTTTAGGGATTAGAGATTTGGAGATTTAGGGATTGGGAGGGATCGGCGAGGGGAAGGATTGGGCCTCCGGTAACCTCACTCACGCGGCGAAACACAACGCTGTGGTTGTTTCACGCCGGTTTTCTGTGAGGCCGTGGTATCACTCCGGTCGAGCCGACCCATTCGTGCCGAAGCTTGGCTCTCCCATATTAATCAAGGTAACCCTTTTGCGCTTATGCCATAAGAAAATGTTATAGTAACTATTTACTATATGTTATACTAGCTACTCTCACGCGGTTTCACCCGCTTCTCGGCTCCATTTGATCGTAGCTTGATGTTTTATAGCCCATAGCACTCAAGAAAATTGAAACTTACAAATTTTACCTCTTTATATTATATTATTAGTATATTAGTATAGATTACTATAAATTTCGGCAACGCAAAGTCAGTAAATTAACCTTCTTAAAGTTTTCTGCAATGTGAGCATAATCAGTAGCAAGGAGACGACCCTATAAGTTGCTATTATGCGTCACTTGTATGAAAAAGTCTAAGTAGATAGAAGATTTATTGGATTCTATATTATATACTGCGCGAGTCAGGTAATGTGGAGGACGTCTGGGTCAAGTTATGTTCTCAGAACTTATTACTACGTTGTTAACGTAATACTGGTGGTTACATATATTGTATGTAAAAAAATAAACCATGGACATTCTTGCTGGCTCTTTTCCATAGGAATCTATACTTTGCAACGAAAAATTATATTCATTAAAGGACACTTTTTAGAGGATATTTTACTAGCTATTTTTGTACGGTTTCCCTCTGTTAAAGCTTGTAGCGTGATGTTATATAGCCTAAAGCACTCAGAAACATTGTACCTTTCTATCAGTGAAAGAATTTTGGACCAGCGATTCCAAAGATTACACCTGCATACAAACTTACAAACTTTACACCTCTTTATAATATTAGTGCCTAAAGATTATATTCATATAAAATGCATTGCATTTTTCTATTTGATATAGGTACCTAAATAATTTGACAAAGGTGTATCAGTTTTGAATTCTGGGACAAAGCAATTTTTTTTAAGTCTTTAAGACGGTTTGTCGAAACTCTCAATAAAGGGTGTGGAGAATGGCACTTAAAGTAATATTGGCTTTATAGTATAGTAAAATATGAAAAAATAAAATAAAAAAATTACAATAATAATCATGAAAATATTTTTCCCGTGTGAAGAAATGAATCAATCATGTTAACTTAGTGTTTTTGTTTTGTGTCGATATACTGTGAGATTTACTAAATTCGCGATACACACGCATGTCTAAACTATTGGACCTTTTCTTATTTAACTCAAGTTAGTAAGTCATTATTTTCAGTAAAGGTAACTTAGTCCATCATTTTAATACCTTCATAAAACACAGTAATCTATAGATCCATTATAAGATAATTTAAAGCGTAAGAGATGCATGCTTTGTCACATAAAATACGGGCTGGGCACGGAAAATCTACCACAGTAAACCGGCGTTAAACAGTAACTAGTTGCGTTGTGTTTCGCTATGTTATTGAGGTATCGGAATTCTTCCCTTTACACTTACCCTAAAATCCTCCACAAACTTTAAATCCGGCCGACAATGCTCTTGTGATAACTTCTTTGCGTGTAGCGTGTGTTAAAGATTGGCTTCGATTGCTTACCATCCGGTGAAAGGCTGGCTTGTTTACCACCATTTCTCATAATAAAGTCCTTTGTATTAATTTTACCAAGTCATGTTATGCAGAGCCTCAGCCAGGAGTACCATGTCCCATCAAACACACAATGAACAACGCTTTCGTAACGCACACACATATTTTTATAATGTTATTTCCTCATTACATTTCGAGCAAGCAGGTGCACATATTTAATTAAGTATACCTCCGGATATTTATTTCCGTGGCAAGTAATTAATGCACCATAAACAAGCTCGTCACTGTCGAGTTAATTAAATGCGTATGTCGGAATGAGTTGTGTGGATAACTGTACTTATTGGTTGTGTTTACTACAAAAAGTATGTAGATTATTATGTCAATATTGCATATTGTATTTACTGACGGAATTTTCGTATTGAGTTTTCAATTGTCCTCATCAACTGCCCGTGTCTGTACTCTGTTGGAACACAGGTTTTTTTTAAATCATATATATACAGACAACCGGCAAAACGTCATCGCTTTATGGTGGATACCCTGCCTAAATGCACGAAGCGGATCGCCTCCAGTTTGATAATTCTAACCGCTAAGGAGTGGAATTCTTTGACAGAGTCTATGTTCTCCAAAGAGTATAACTCGGTGTCTTCAAGGCTTGAGTGAATAGGTTGCTTCCACCAGGCGTGATAGCGGCCAAATGTCTGCCAAATACCGAAATGACTGCCAGTGCCAGAAGGGACTGCCATCCAACCTGATAGTAAGCAGTGATGCAATCGTTGATGGTAAAGAGCACTAGTTTATTAAGAGCCTATTTTCTCTAGCTTTCAAGACTCCTAAATCATAAATAGATGAAAAGACAGTAGGTAAGGCAAGCTATTCCAATCCTTAGATGTGCGTGGTATAAGTGACGAAGCAGTGCTTAGACCGGATGGTGCGCGTGGGGAACGCAAGGATCTTTACGCTCAGACTGGGACCTTTTTTGGGCTAGAGGGAGGAAGGGGGTATCGGCAAATGACTTGTCTCGCCCAGGCTAAGGCGAGAAGAAGAGTCAGATTCTTATTGACTAAAAACCAGGTCCCAGGCCGAGACTGCAGTACCTTATTGCGCTTGAACATCGGTCCTATTGGGCCCCATATGCCTTGGTTACTGACTCTTTGAACGCGCGCGTTATGCTGCAGGCCGTACATTTGGTGGAGCTACCCTTGGTAAACGTCCGTAGACGTAGACATCCCCGACGTGCTGCCTAAGGTGGGTTTTGGATATTTTTGTGTCAATGAAGAACTGGGTTACCTTATCGCTCATCAATTCTACAATTGATGTAGCGTACCTAATGCCCATTCATTATAATACTCCTATAAGTACCTTCTGCTGAGCAAAGGCCTCTTTTCAAGCTTGCTCAAAGAGGTATGATCATTACACATCAACTACGCAATCTACGATCTACGCGAGACAAAATGCGTGTTATTCACCACGACGATGTTTGATAGCATGGGTTTCAATATTAACGTAGTTCATCTAATTCAATACAGTTTATTTTCAACAGGTTAGTAAAATGTTTATTTGTTCTGACTCCTGCTGTTTTAAGAGGATTAAAATAATGTTTCAATATTTAATAGACTGTATTTAACAATTAATTGGAGCATCATTCATTTTATTAATTTTGTGATTCTATTAACGGTTTATTAAATTTGTATTTATTTTGGATTTCATATTTTTTTCTAGGTGGCCTTTTGGTGAGGTTGGAGCTCAAATTACCAACTCACACAATGTGAGCGATGTTTCATATCGGTTTTATTATGAAGCTGTGATATCATAAGAACCTGCCCATTCATGTGAACTTATGTCATCACGTCATCAGCCTGAAAATGCCCACTGCTGAGCGAATGCCTCTTCTCAGATGGAGAAGGTTTGAGCATTAGTCACCACCCTTGCTCAAAGTAGATTGGCTATTTTAAGCTCATAGGTAATTAGTAATTTTAAGTCTAGATTTCCTCGCGATGTTATCCTTCACCGGTGGTCAGTGATGTCTAATTAAACTTAGAAAGTTCTTATGACTCGGAAAAACCCATGTGGGCCGTAGTCTAAAAACTTATCCTTCCTAGCCTAAAATACTTTAAATTACGTACTTATTTTTATTTAACATCTAAAGTAAGTATTACATAGTTAATAAATACAAACTTCTTTTTATTTCATAATAATTGAATATAGCTTACAAGTATCTAGTAAAATTCTGTAATTAACGCTGATACTGATACATATTTGATACTTTATTCTGTAAAAAATTATCAATGGATATCAAAACGAAAGTATAAAAAATATTTTACTGACCTTTTCTTTGTCATAGATTCCAGTATTTTAGTCGCACTAATTTATTTCTTTGTGAATATTGTATGCAAATTTTAAACTAAAAAATAATAAAGCACTGTTTCCAATAATAACAGTTACTAAAAACGATTTTTCTGAAATAACTAATACGTAATACCTAGACGCTAATACGTTCCTACAAATGAATCTACATATGTTTTCAAAGAGACTAATTAAATAGAATTTCGTATGAAAAATATTAATATGAAGCAATTTGACATGGTACAGCATTCTAATGAATGTTTTTATATATATGTTCAAAACGTATAGCGTTATGTTTAGCTGTGTGAGTGAGGATATCGAAGATTCCATCCTTTCCCTTCCCCAATCCCTAAATCCCCAACACGTCGGCAACGCACTCGTTACTCGTCGGCGCTGTTTGCTTACCGTCAGGTAATCCATCAGCTCGTTTACCTTCCTATCACATAAAAAACGCAGACGGCCAAATATGCTTTTTTAGAAGAGTAACGATGGAATTTCTTTCTCTTTCAACTTTATACCTTTTTTGTCAGGGCAAAAGTAAGTTAACTTTATACCTACTGTACTACTTTTTGGAACGAGCAACTAGCCTCACATGTGAATATGCGGAGTGACGGACAATACAACTTTGACGTTTCAAAAGTGTTCAGTCCGAATTTGGAGTCAAATGCTATAATGTGAGGAGGCAGGGTTTTTAGCCAGTAAGAGCCTGACACTCCCTCTCACTTCACTCAGGGAGAGAGAAGTCATTTGATATCATTTCAAATGTGCCTTTTTTAAGGATCATTCGAAATTAATGGTTATAAACTTCAACTTTGACTTGGGGTAGTAATTCTTACTTCCTTTCTTTAAAATCAACTTTCTTCTTTCCTTTCTTTTACTACTGAACATGGGTTTCCCCGATAAGAGAGAGTTTCCTACAGTCTCCACGTCTCATAGTTGGTAATAACACTTAGACGGCGCGATGGCTCTCTGTGAGAAGCCCTGTCAACCAACCACTTCGGAAAATTGTCATAAAAATTTAATGCTCCCTATGTGTGAGCTATTATCCTTGTTCCCAGATATATGTACCTGTTTACAGCAACAGATAGTGGTCCTGGCTCTATACATATACCGTACTAATAATTAAGAATTTTCTAAAAATTTATACGACAGTCGCACTTGCAACCACTCGACCAACGAAGCAGTATTATGCCACTATTGTTGTTAATAGTGTAGAATTAAAATAAGGGCCAATGATTGATATTAGACTTGTTCTATACAGATAAAAAACACTAAGACAATTTCCGAAAACGTAACCTCTTCAATCCGCTAAAGTAAATACAGGTTACTACAGGTTACGACAATTTACTAAATAAAAAGTTTCAAAAAACAAAGGTGTTATATGCTTAAAACTTTGGCGTGAGCAACCCTCGTGCGCCCCTGCAATTACAGATATTGTTACAATAAAAACGCCAGCAGGCCACTTGTCTATGTCACCTTGGATATTATGTACACCATCCCTTTGATCTTCCGTATTCCCTTTTGTCAATCGTTCGGGTGTCTCCAGTGCAAACATCACTTGTTGGCGGGAGCAATTTGGGTTCTATTTCAAAGGACGAAGCACCCCAGGTACCAATCAAACGCCATGACGTCACTACCAACAAGGAAACCATTAGCAAATTCCCTCTCACGTCATGAAGACCGTCAACAGTTTAGATTGCATACCTATTTCATTTGCTTCTCATCTCTTGTCTGTGTTACGATGTTCGATTATCGTTGCTTTTAGTAGCATTGACATTAATAGGTTCTCTATGTCTTGAATGTCGAGTACTGTCGGTAAAAGAGGTATGAATCAGAAATATTATAGATACGATATTTCTCGAAATTTTGAAATATTATTTATTATGTTTTCGGCTTACTCATGTAATAATTTGACGAGATACTCGACTAGTTTCAAGCCATGCTAGAGACCCATATTCATGAGCAGCATTCCGCGACACACGACTTCACGCTACTGTCGCGCTTCTACTGGCTACTCGAGTCTGAGGGCCCAACGCGCTCTCTGCCGCGATTTACGCGCACTTTTTTCTATCCGTGACGTCGGCCGCGACGTGGCGATTATTACGTGAGTAAGCCAAAAACATAATGATTAGTTTAGAATGTCTCACGAAACTTATAATAAAAATTTTGATATATTTTTTAGGGCCGGGAAATTCGTCATATGACTTCTCTCGCATAGGGTGAGGTGAAAACGAGTGTCTAACTAAAAACCTCGCATCTGGTCCATGCCGGGGTCGAGGTACATTATTGCGTTTGACCCATCATCCCAGTACAATATTTCAGATCTGGATATGTATATAAGTGTTAAAACGATTATCCTTACATATAAAGATCAAATCAAATATCCGAAAATTATACAAAAGTATTGAAATCTATCTGATCTTGATAATTAAGAGCTATGAATATATTGGTTTCAGTACAATTACAGACACGTACTTATTTTTGGGTTATCTGTAAGTTTTGATTACGGATATGAATTTAATGCGCAAGAAACAAAATTAATTTGTAATTAAAGATGTTATATTAAAAGGAGAAAATACATTATTTAAAATGGTATGCGAGCAGTGAAACAAGATACTGTCGAAACATGTTATATTTAGACTTTGTCATTATGAGAAATTATGCATCACTTGTGAAACGGTTACGAATACATTATTATTGATAGTTTCGGATTTAAGGAACTTAATAATACTTGAAGGAATTTGTCTTGATGAGGACTTAACGCCTAATGTACTTTAACTTTTCGATTTCTAAGTCATCAAAACGAACGCCGGATTCGCGCACCTATCGTCTTACTACTGTGTCTCAAATTACCACAATTGAAAAGATACATATATCACAGGCCTTTAACAAATATCTGAAGGGGTATAGTTTCAAATTTAACTCCCTTTGAAAAGAGAAACACTTATTTTATAAAAATATAAACTTTGCTATAACTTTCAGCAATAAAAAACTATTAAATCTTTTGAAACTAAAATAGTCAAAAGTTTTCTAGTAGTAGAAAAACAATACAGTACGAAGTAAACAATAAAAACTGCGAAAAGGATCGTAGAAACTGCGTCAGTCGTCCCAATAATAGAAATATCTGCATCGATAATACTTGAAGAGGCCTTGACAAAGACAAAGAAATTGTTTGGCGTGCAGCCAGTTCCCCTGGGCTCCACGGTACAGGTATGAAGATAGAAAGAAGCGAGCCGATCAAAGATTGCTCTGTTTTAAAACGAGGAAAATGCAAAGTTTTGTTGTTCGAAACGATAGCAGCTTCCGAAATAAAAATGTAAATTTGTTCAGCTTTCCTGCGGTTTTCTGTTGGCTGGAATTTGTGCTTTTCCAATTCCAGACAAGTATTTGAACAATCAGACAATTCCAATAGCGCTCCAGTCTCTGGTTAGCCACGGTAATTTGTTGCATTGCGTTTTCCGTTTCACTACTTTTTAACTACATTTCACTAAACATTTACGTGCAACGGTAATCACCGCTCCGCCTAGAACGCATCCATTTCTTTGTAGATCAGAAAAAAGTATCACAAACGGGAAATAAGTAATACAGATGTTGTTGCTTGCATATCGTGGCCAGTTTACCTTATGAGAAAACTTAAAAAGGTAGGAACTTACCTAAATCTTCGGCATCTTCACTCCATTCCCCAGCGGTGGCGCACACAAGCTCAGCTGACATCCCCACCAACACAGCATACACCAACACCGACTCCATCACACACACTCCCCGCCCCCACATCATTACTTCACCCCCTCTACACCTACTTTGGCAACATTTTACTACAGCAGTAATGTTTCATTATGCAACAATCAACTATTAGTTAAGCTCCGTAACGTTAATTAATTTAATATTACACTATACATTAGCTACGCCATTCCGTTACCCCAGGAACCCTCTATTGTCAACTTTACAATTGATCAACGCTATTGAATCACTGACTAAAGTCGATCCACGAACACTGCATACATTTTCTTAATTAAAAATTCACTCTATTTTTGCTTTAGGTCGATCTCCAAATCGTTGGGCGATATTTCGTCGACAGTTTCGGATCGTGTTCCATTGCTCTGATTTGTTACAGCATGTAACCGTTGTGTATGAACGATCCCAGTGATCTTTTCGACATTATGTGTGGAGTCGCGTGTAGTGTGTCGTCACGCACGGCCGACTTTCGGGACGCGGTTAAATATCCCGATGAATTATTCAGGACTCTTTTAGCGGCGGTGCGCGCTTGAGGACAGAAAGACCACCTGCAACAAAGTACATAGTCCCTCATTTATGTCCAAACACAACTATATTTAGACAAGTCGTTTTGCAAATTGGAAGGGAATTTATAATCAGTTATGACAGACTGGCTCCGTTTTAAGAGGACGGAAATATTCGCAATTAAGTTTGTGCAATGAAAAGCTTTGAAAGCTTTTTCGAATTTGACTGAATTTGTTTGCTCTATAATGAAGGTTTCCGACGGACTGACGAGAGGCAGACAAGCATGTATACCCTGTGAGCTGCATTACCACAGAAACTAATTAACTTCATAACATTTGCCGAAACATTGTCAAAAATGTATCAAAAATATTTAGCGGAGAATTCCAGCTGCATTTCGCCGTGCTACCAGAAACATTCCACTGTTTATTTTAAAAGAGATTTCTCGTAGAAAAATTTAACAAAAGCTTTCAAGGAGTAAAATCCGTCATCAAAGGCGGCCAAACGACCCGTAGCGAGTGCTGAAGCGCTAATATAGTTTAGGAAACAACGTGCCCCTATTTCCTAGACGTTAGGGCGAACTTGCCGGCTGGAAACTTACTGCTATCTACTTGATATTATAGAGACGGCAACTTAAATATTATATGCATACCTATCACGCAGGTACACTGGAATAGCCGAAGCACTAAACGTTAATAAGCTGTGTGCTTACTATCAAATGCCATTTTTATGGTAATGTTTCTACTGTGGAATAAAGTTTACGTCTTATTTAGGAGAGACGTGAAGTTTAGATAGAGGCAACCGCATTTTGTGTCTTAATGTAGTTTTGTTACGACACTAATTACAATGTTCCCTTTGTAACGTTCTGCGGTTCATGAGATTATGATTAAATTTAATAAGTCGAATTCTCAATTTGACACTGAAGATGGCACAGGTGTCATGTCAATATAAGTATGTACACTTCTATTTCGTACCAGCTAATTTAGCGCAGTTTCACTCACTGCTCGCCTCCTACAGATCTTTACGTGATGTTTTATAGACAAAGTTTTAATACTTTCTTGAGGACTAACCAACACAAAAAGAATTATTCAGTTCGAACCAGATGTTCCGGAGATTAGCGCGTTTAAAGAAATAAACAAAATCTTATTATAGTATAGATATCAATTGCATAAGTTTTGTGGCACCACTAAGTACAACGTCCTAACTGCTATAAACTATGCGCAACCAAAACATCAAATTTAAAACTTATTAAGAAACGTCGCTTAGGTTTTTAAAGTCCCGAGATCTAACTCTAACGTCAAGTTTCTATAGAAGCTAGCGAAACCTAGTTTATGCTTCATCGCATCGACACTAAGACGAAAAAACATACATCGTATTCTAGAATATTCTCAAGAAAAATCCGCGCGTAGTTGGCCCATATTCCGATTTACTCTGTATAAAAAGTCGGCACCCATGCCCACTCATAACCATATATTATTGGCTTCTCTTAGAAGCATTCCTCTTATATTTCTATACATTTCCCATTCCTTCTTTGATTTCGCGCAGCTCTTAAAGGAAATTGTTTGATCTTTGTGAAGGAAATTACCTAAAAGCCTTGTTTGCAACATTTTTTCGCCATATGAAAATTTACTGAAGATAGCCCGCCTGAAAGGCTACTTAGCGCAAAATTAATAATAAAGAACTGATTTCTTTGTATTTTATGAAATATACAGCCTCTGGAGATTCAGTTAATGCTTGAAGTGTTCCAATTTACGGGTAAAATAAATTATCTAGTCTTTAAACTAGTAAAATAGGGCGAAGTATTATTAGTGTTGATAGGTTGAGTAAAATTAAGTTATTTCTTTTAGTCTTTGGTGGATGTTGGCAAGCTGTCAAAATTGTTGAAGATTTCTCGATTCAAGTTAATTGAAAATGTTTTAATTAGAATATATCACATTTGTATTTTTTTATTTTACGGCCTGCTTAATATTCGTATTTTATATAAAATTTTTAAATTAAGAATGCTGTTTGAAAAAAAACATGTAATTGCAACCTTTTTTCATGTACCAAATTTGGCGGCAAGCGACAGCTGACGAATTGCCTGATGGCCAGCACTCGGAGCCAGAGGAGTTGAAAGTGCGTTGGCGGTCTTTTAGAAATGAAGCTTTTTGGGGATTTAGGAGATGGAAAGGGATGGGAGTAGAAGTACGATTGGCTTTCACTAACCTAACCTCTCTTACAAAACGAGGGGCAATGCTATGTTTGTTTCACGCCAGATTTATACGCCATACTGAAAACCAGCGTGGTATTACTTAACACACAATTGTGTATACGTTTTACTAAATATCTAGTCCTGTCTGTCCGTTATAAGCTATGGATGTGACCTGAATGAACTAGTACTCGAGCTCTGCTCAATTTCTGTATTTCCATTTCGTATTGTTTGCGGTTTTGCAACCGATCACAAAACCAGCGTCACAAAATTAACTCGTTCTTGAAATTTTGTATTCAAAGATAATATTATTTATTGAACAACTAGCTTTTGCCCGCGACTCCGTTCGCGTGGAATAGTGACTTCCTGAAGATTTATTGTAAAAAAAATCGAATTCCAAACTATGTCTGTACCAAATTTCACAGAAATCGGTTCAGTAGTTTAGGCGTGAAGAGAAGACAGACAGACAGAGTACTTTCGCATTTATAATCTTAGTTTGGATATATATTTCACAGATCTAACATATTTCGTTAGCTGACGTTATGAGTCACGATTATTAGAATAAGAAATCGCGCTAAAAATGCTTTAGCCGGAGCTGTTGCATTTTTAGCGTGTCAACGTTACGATGCGGGTGAAGGAACGGGTTTAGTCAATAAAAGTCAAACACTCTCGCCGCAACCTGAGCTGGGGAAGTCATACGACATTTTTCTCCCCTTAAAAAATAAAATCACAAAATACTAATCAATTCAAAATTAAACTTAAGAGACATACAATAAAATTTAAAATTAATAAAATGATAATACAACGTCAGCTGTATCAATTGCTTGCCTATTTAATTACTTGTACAATTATTTACTAAATACCTATCCGGTATTTAATTCTAGATGAAAATGGTATCCTAGATGTACCTAAGTATAGGATTTGTACTATGATTGCAAAACTTTTTTTTTTCCATATTAACTACCTACCTAAGTATAATTAAGACTTTGCTATGCAAATGTAATAAATTTAATGGTTGGCTACGCCCTACAGTCTGTTGCTTGAACCAGACATAACTTTTATTTATAGTATAAAAAAAAATGTGTTCAAATATATTTTTCATACTTAAGCAAATGTTTAACGACACTTAATAAACTAATATTGTTATGTTTATTTTATTTGAATTAACTTTGCTAAGTTTTGGGGCTAAATATGACATGACGGTGACAACAAATGCGTGATCGCTCCTCCTCACACGCCCACACTAATCCTGATACACGACCTCCTCCCCAGTGAAGATGTGAACGGGGGGTTTTAGTCAGACTTGTGCTGAGGCTGCGGTTCCTTATTGTCCTTAACTCGCAACCCCAGCTGAAGATGATGGATTTTGGAGACTCTTGATTTTTTTATGTGATTGGTCGTCAAACGAGCAAACGGATTACCTGATGGTTGCTTACCATCTGGTAATCCGCGTCGCCCATGGAAGGAACGACCCATCGCAACGACGGAGGAGTAACGAGTGCGTTGTCGACCTTTTAGAGATTAGGGTTTTGGTGATTTTGGGAAAGGGAACGGATTGGGTTAGGGGAAAAATTGGGCCTCCGGTAACCTCACTCACACGACGAAACACAACTCTTTGGTTATTTCACGCCGGTTTTTCTGTGAGGCCGTGGTATCACTCCGGTCGAGCCGACCCATTCGTGCCGAAGCATGGCTCTCCCACACTTATCTTGGTTCTATATCTTGGTTTTTAGTTATCCTGACTAATCGTAGAAGATTTAACAGATTTATGATACGATAAGTTTCATGTACAAACGTACATGTTGTATTTTTTTTATTGCTCAACTTTGTCGTGGTTATAAACATAGAAATGACATGAACAACAATGTTTGGATCACATAAAGCGTTCTTACTGCGTACCACGTGCTCCATGCGGTTGTATTCTACACATACCGCTTGTATTCTTAAAATTAAGACTTCAATTTACGAGTAACAAACTACTTGAAGGGATTGATACTGTTAATTCGGATACTTCATAGTAAAAATCGAGTTTGGCTACAAGTTTGTAAAAATCTCAGTCATTTTACTTCATAAGAACTCAATGACGGTCGTAATACAAGAGATTATCGACTTTATTAAGGTAAAAATAACTGTAATTTTTAAGGGATGATATTTATTTTTATTTTAATATAAATAGCCATCTATTTGTGCGATCCAATGTTCACAACACTGGAACTGTTAATGTTACGCTTGAAAATAGAATGGAATATCAAAATAAATTGGCGCGTCATTATTAATTTTAAAACTTTTAATACCAGTATCCGAATTTAGACATTTTTGTTCGATCAATAATAAAATTCATTCATGAATTCGTGTTATTTTTAACTGGCAATATTTTTTCAAAGTTCGAATCTTGTTTATTATTATATTGTTCGTGTTTAAAGGTTGACATGGAATATCATGATTTACTTTTATTTTACAAATAGTCATGAAGTTACATTAGCTATTAGAAAATGTAACACTGAAATTTCACTAGGTATATTATAATGTCAATACGTACATACCTACATAATTATGTATGTGTATACATACTACAGTGTAAATATTGTCTACAAAATTTTAACTAGGTCCTCAATTTAAACTCAAAAATTCTGCTGATTTAGACATAAATTACACAACGAATGCAATAAAAATGTTGTTATAGGATTTTGCCCTGTGTGTTCATACAATTTCACATACACTCCCAGACTTGAGACGGCAATTTGTGAATCATAAAAAGACTTGTTCCGTGCGGGGATCGAACCCGCACCATGTTGCAAGGCAACCGATTGCCGCGAGACACCTCGTCAACCATGCAGTCAAAGTTACTAATATGCCTAAAGAAAAAGGGGAGGGTAATGGTTTGTTGACAGACAGACAGAGTTACTTTCGTATTTATAATATTAGTTTGGATTTAAACAGATGTTTGATCCACATGAAATGAGAATTACTATAATGGTAGACTTACGCCCGGTTTCCGAAAGGCCAATCAATGTTAAAATCAATTTAATCTCTTGTCAAGTCATCTGATTGGTTGATTGAATTATCAACAACCAATCAGATGACTTGACAAGAGATTTAACAGGAGATTAGTTAATTTTAGCGTTGACAAGCCTTTCAGAAACCGGGTGTTAATACTGAAGACCAGACGTCTTGCGTTTAGGTGATCGCCAAAAAAATTACAGTGAAAGGCAACAAGAGTATAGAAAAAAGTTTTCACTAACTTCCCGTCAATGGCTTCGTCCGTATTATATTTAGAAGATTTTCCAATCAATGTTACTTCTTGAAAAGTAGCATTGTAATGGTGATTACGGTTTCAAACTTTTCAGAGGCTTTTAAATTTAAACACACAAACAATCAAATCTTTTCTCTTTATAACATTAGTACAAATATAAGTAACCCGTATTATAGAATTCATAACTTCACAAAACATGGAGAATGTACATAAAAAATAGCAGTAAAGAGCAACATGCGGAGAGAATGAGTTTTTAACGTTAAAACCGTTCCATAGTAATGACCGTTTTAATTTTAAATATGGAATTTCATATTAATTACTTTTTTAGATTCTAATTACGATTTATCCATTGTTTATAATGTTTGATGATATCTAAGTGCTAACATTACTTAAAACATCAATTATATTTACTAAAGTTACTGTCATACTCAGAGATATTTAATAATCTCAATTGTAATGTTTTTTTTTCAAATTAATTCTACAGGACTTGATTTAGTAACTATGAAACGAATGTGATTTGGTTTATTTTGGTTAGTTTAGCTAGATTTTGGTCTTTTTCTTATTATTACCTATACATATGTAAAATAATAATTGTAAAAATAAAAAATACGTCAGCACCAAAAAAATTGAATTAACATAAGTTTAAAAATTATAAAACACCGACAGAAATACATTTTGAAAAATTATTACCAATTTTTTTTATCGCTTATAAGATGAAAGGATTGGTATTCGTTTTCATTTAAAATATGAAAAATCGACACAGATTCTCAATATTTCCACTAAAAAAAAATATCTGATACTTTAAAAAAAGATGAAAAATAACTTAAGAGTAACAATAACTTTAAATTGCAGTTCGCGAAAAACCGCGGGAAAACCCAACTATCCCTGCAATTACTGGCAACAAAACTTTTGTTTCTATTTATTTATTTTTTAAACAGGTCCAGTACAAATTCGTAGCATAATTATTGGCTTCTAGCCAGAACCGCTTTGAAAGTCTGTTAACAATTGCAAGAACAATTTCTTTCTCAAAAGAATAACGAAATTGTTGAACCTAATGGACCGACTGCTAGTTGATCGACACAACTGAATTTTTGCAGTGGCAATGCCAAATTGGACCCGTTTACATTCGTATACTGTTATAACAGTTACTACTCTAGGTATACAAATGTATAAAGAGGTTAAATGTGTAATTTTTAAGTTTGTATATAGGGGGTAATCTTTGGACCCGCTGGTCGGATTTTCAAAATTCTTGCACTGATAGATAGCCACTATATTCCTGAGTGCTATACTATAGGCTAAAAATCACCGCGCTACCACGAAACGGGGCCGAGCAGTGGGTGAAACCGTGTGAGGCTAGTTAATAATAAATAGAAATATAATGATGAATGAATGGTAATATTATAAATATAAAGCGTTCACTTTTATCACGCTATTATAAAAAATCTGATCAAAATCCGTTGCGTAGTTTTACAGATTTAAGCAAACATAGAGATATAGGGACAGAGAAAACGACTTGATCTTATATTATGTAGTGATGATGCAATAAAAAAATAATATTGTATTTGTAGATTTTGCAACTGACTAATTCATGGGCACTTCAAAGGTGTGTTACATCGCAGACAAATCTACTTACTACTTATATCATACATAATTCAAGGAGCTACACCAAACCTTAAGCCAGGGGTCACTTATCATGATGTAACCCAAGTTTACTCAGATACACACGAGATTTCCTCAAGGAGTTTCTGAGATATGCAAATGTTTGTACGTGCCATTATTTATTAATCGTCACATTAGCCATTCTGTCCTGCCCGAAACCGATACACAACCTACTTATGAAACATCGTGAACACTACAATTAATCAAATTACATGAACCACAACGACAGACAGATAACGATTATCCTAAAATAATTCAATATAACGAAATCTACTGAAATTACAAGTTCCACTTTAACACAATTTCTGTCGCAAACACAAAACAATAACGGTAATGAAATAAACTCATCAATTCAACACGAATATTTTCATAACAAATTGATCATACAAAAATATAATGAACAGTACGTGAACTGAATATTCACATTCGTAATTTGACGATATGTCATCCTTTTACATAAAATATACAGAGTAGATACCCACCGGCGATCAGCTGATAACTGTCAACAACATTCATTGTTTACTCCGTGACGATGCAATCAAAACTACTGACAGTTTCAAATTAGACCCACGAAGTTGTGATAACACCGACCCTTACTTGTCATGTTCATTATACATCGTGCTAATAGGTTTCGCAACAAAGTCCTAGTTGAGTTTTTGTACCGCAATCTTAGATTTTATATTTTTTTCACTTTAGTCATTCACATCCACGATTAAAGTACATTAGAACTCGGATTTGTTAGTGGTATTAATGAAGCACGTTAATGGGTTCGTGAAAGTTTGGTTATGAAGATTACGTGAGGGTGTCATGCGTGATTGGCTCGGGTGTGGACACGTGTATCGGGTCGCGCGTCGCGCGGACGACTGGCGGTGCGTCGTGTCGCCGCGCGGCGCCCACCTTGGTTCCGTGAGGGTGCTCGGAGCGCCTCGGCCGCCCTCGCCCGCCTCCGCCAGGTAAGGTAAGCTCGCTCGACATGAAACTCTGATTGAATGGATGAGTTTCCAAATGCTTTTTTGTAGGAGCCGAGCGACAAATCACGATGTCGGACGGAACATTTGTGTTAACTTTCCGTGGTTTATTTGAGGGACATAAATTTAAATTACGGCTTCTTGAATTTTCTTTTGGAGTCGTTGTGAATTTATATTTCTTTGCGCTTTATTGACGTGTTGGTAGTGAAGATGTGGGTGTGGGTAGGTACATAATGAATAAAAAGAAGTGGTTGTTGTATGTACTTGGATTTGTTAGGGCCGAAATATTGTTACGTGACGATAACTAAGTAATAATGTTTAAAACATTACATCATAGGCTATATTTTCTCTACCTTCTTTATAGTTTTGTGTCTTAACATTATCATAAACATGTCATAATTAAAATAATATACATATTCTACAATTTTACCACATCCCCATCACCCTTTAATTTCTACACTGCGTGTAGCGGATTGAACAGCTCGCTACGCAGGTACATATTAATTACTGCGATCCAAATTAGCGCACTGACCGTACAAAAGTTCTCGTTAAAACCTTGTCAAAACACTTTGAGGACTGAATCGTAATTTAGCGTAACATTCGTAAACGATTTCAATTTGTTTCGACAATTTAATAACATTTATTTTCGATGTAAAACTGTTTTAACTTTGTATTGTTACGTGCCTGACGTCGTGTTTCTGACTATGCGGGCCTGGGTTACGGGATTGGATGAAATTAAACACTAATACCGGTTTTCAGACTTCTATTGAAATTAAGTGACAGCGTCCACGGAGTTAAGTTATCGCCGTTCCTCTCCAGCAAAGTCCGGTCGACTGACACAACTTCCGTTTGCCGCTCACAGTCCACGCTGACTTTCACTTAACTCACTGCACTTTACTATTTCACTGCACTTCACTATTTCACTCACTTTTCTTCCTTTTTCACTTCTTCCTTTTCTTCCGAATCGCTTTGGACTTAGAACTCAACTGCCAGCGGTGAGCCGCAGTACCGCTTATATACCCCCGGTCAGGTTCTAGAACATTCAATTTCGTTATTCTTTTTGATCGTCATGCCTCCAGAATCTTCCAATAATTTCGTTATTCATTTTTATTTATTCTTCTTCTCGCTCCTTAATTTTTCATCACTTTCACTCAAATATTCCAGAAAGTTCGACAAAACTTCCATCAACTAAAAAACTTCATGTTTACGGCGGGACTCGAACTCGGGGTATCTGTGGTGTAATCCACACGCCTTACCGATTACACCAACTCGTGTTGACAATTCACGACGAAATTTACAATCTCTAGGCAACGTTTGACAACCATCCATTGACGTCATGATGTCAAAGAGTTTTCTGTCACACTGCCCCCCTCTTAGATTCGCTCGTCCCGAGCATCGTTGCTGCCGTAATACCTCGCCAACCTGTCTATATGGACAACTTTCAAAGGGCTCCTTGAAGACTTCCGAATTCTGTAAGTAATGTCATTGATCTTCGTGACTATCTCGTAAGGACCTTCCCAACTCGGTTGCAGCTTTGGAGATTTTCCCTTCCTTCTGACTGGATTATGAAGCCAGACCAATGACCCCTCTTCAAACCCAACAGAATTGGCTCGTCGATCATAGCGCGTCTTTGCGCGATCACTAGCTTGAAGACCGGCCTCCCTGATCTGCTCATAAATGTCCAACATTTTTGCCCTTAACTCGCTTATGTAATCGCTAAACTCGGTGCGAGAATCACCAGGTGGACAGCCCGATACAAGATCTGCCGGTAATCTCAATTCCCTTCCAAAATTTGCAAATGCAGGCGTCTTTGCGGTACTTTCATGTACAGCAGTCCGATAGGCAAGCAAGAAGAGAGGTATGTAAGTGTCCCAATCTCTCTGATGGCTGTCAACCACCTTTGCTAAGTGTCGCTCCAATGTTTGGTTGAAGCGTTCGACCATTCCATCTGACTGTGGATGATAAGGGGTCGTTCGAGTCTTATGGATTCCCAAAAGTTTACAAGTTTCCTGGAAAACTTGGGATTCAAAGTTCCGTCCTTGATCACTGTGCATCTCCAAGGGCACTCCGAATCGGGTGAATACCTCGTTTACCAACTTCGTGGCTACAGTTACTGCCTCTTGATTCGGTATGGCAAAGACCTCCGGCCATTTTGTAAAATAATCCATAACCACTAAAACGTAGCGATTGCCCGAATCAGTGATTGGAAATGGTCCAGCGATGTCTAAGGCTATTCTCTCCCAAGGCATACCAACATTGTAGATTTTCATCGCCCCTCTGCTTCTTGTTTGTGGACCCTTGACAGCTGCACAACTAGTGCATTTCCGGCACCAATCTTCGACGTCATATTTGCAATGCAACCAATAAAACCTCTCCTTGATCTTCACCAAAGTCCTCCTAATTCCCAAATGTCCTCCAGAAGATCCATCATGGAACGCTTTTAATACATCCCTTATTTTTGAACGAGGCACCACCAATTGCAAATGCTCGTCCTTGCCGTTTGTTGATTCCCATTTCCTGCACAGAAGTCCGTTATGCAGCGTGAGGCTTTTCCACTGTGCCCATAAACCTTTCGTTACCGCGCTATATTGGGCGACGTCACTCCAACTTGGCTTGTTACCACTTCGTAGCCACTCCAGTATTGGTTTGATATCTGCATCTCTTTCCTGTTCTAATTTCATCGCATCATCTCCCCATGCCTCGTCAACAGTATCAGTCCTTATCACCTTAAGAAAAGCAGTTTCCTTCTTGGCACAATGCTTGCAATCTTCCACGCATGGGCGTCTCGATAATGCATCTGCGTTGCCATGAATTCTTCCGCCGCGATGTTCGATTTCAAAGTCAAATTCCTGAAGTTGTTCCAACCATCTGGCTACTTGGCCTTCGGGATCCTTAAACTGAAGCAGCCATTTCAAAGCAGCGTGATCAGTTCTGATCAAAAATTTCCGTCCCAGTAAATACTTCTTGAAATGGTGCAGAGTTTTGACTACGGCCAGCAATTCCCTCCTGGTCACGCAATAATTCTTCTCCGGCTTGGATAGTGACTTGCTGAAGTAAGCAATAACCTTCTCCTGCTCACCATCGCGTTGTGAAAGGACACCTCCTATTCCAATATTGCTGGCATCCGTATCAACTACGAATATTCCTTTCGCGCTGGGGTATCCGAGAATTGGTGTGTTACAAAGCCGTTCTTTTAGTTCTCGAAAGGCTTGCTCACAATCCTCGTCCCAGATAAAGGCACGTTTCTCCTCTGTCAATCGATGCAAAGGCTTGGCAATGTCCGAGAATCCTTTCACAAACCGCCGATAATACGAGCACAATCCAAGAAATGCCCGAACTTGCGTTTTGTCTTTAGGTGTTGGCCATTCCTTAACAGCGGCAGTCTTGGCTGGATCAGTCTCAATTCCTCTCTCAGAAATAACATGTCCTAGATAATTCACTTCGCGCTTGAAGAAAGAGCATTTCTTTGGACTCAACTTTAAATTTGCTCCACGCAGCTTATCGAGTACCTTTTCCAATTTCCTTAGATGATCGTCAAAATCCCGTCCAACAATGATGATGTCATCGAGGTAAACTAGGCAGGTTTCGCCCAGCAGTCCCGCCAGCACCTGTTCCATCAAACGCTCAAAGGTTGCCGGTGCATTGCATAATCCAAATGGCATCACCTTAAATTGCCAGAGTCCCTTCCCAGTTGAGAATGCGGTCTTTTCCTTGTCCTTGGGATCCAAATCCACCTGCCAATAGCCGCTTTTCAGATCGAGCGTTGAAAACCATTTCATGCCACTCAGTGTGTCAAGTGTGTCATCGATTCTTGGTAACGGGTAGCTATCCTTCTTGGTTACATCATTCAATCGTCGATAGTCTACGCAAAACCTCGTTGAACCATCTTTCTTCTTGACAAGCACGACAGGTGAACACCAAGGGCTAGAAGAGGGCTCTATCACGTCATTTTTCCTCATATCGTCAATCATTTCTTCAACCTCTTTCTCACGAGCGAATGGTATGCGTCTGGGCCTTTGACGAATTGGCATTGTATCACCTGTGTTTATTTTATGCTTCACTAAACCAGTTCGGCCAATATCACCATCGCTTCTTGAAAACACATCAGAGAATCGAAGAAGTAAATTTCTAGCTTTCATAGTCTCCACTTTTGTCAGACTTTTGTTTTCGTCTAAGATTTTCGTTACAAAGTCTATTCCCGTACTGTCCTTCTTCACAAGATTCTCCGAGCATTTTCTTATCCAGGCCACTTCTTCCAATACGCCCACAGGCTCTCCTTCTTCAATCGTAATTTTTGAATCACTGAAGTTGAATACCGGAATGCGGTTGACATCAGATGACCCCACGACAGTTCTCGCCGGTAGCCATGAGTTTACGTGTTCCGATTTATCAATCACAGCGCACCTTAGAGGTAAACTTCCTTCCCTCCTCCTAGGTAATGCGATTGGTACGAGAGTCTGTGATTTTGGTTCAAGAACAGTTCTTCTTAAACAGCAAACTTTTCCCAGGGTTCCACCCTTCATCGGAATTTCTTCAGTTCCACATAGTAATACTCCAGATTTTAAGTCGATGTTACACTGGTGCCCTTGCAGGAAGTCAAGTCCCAGGATGCAGTCATCCAGAATTTTGGCCACAATAACCTCATGTCGATAAACACGTTCCCCAATTTTGATTGTTACATGCAGTTTTCCACTTATCGGTATGCACTGGCCGGTAGCTGATTTCATTCGTAGGCCAACAATTGGTTTAACGTGTTTCCTGATGTTTTGCCCGAGCAGCCGAACATTTATCACCGTCCTTGAAGCTCCAGTATCTAATGTTAGCTGACTGTTTTTCCCATTTACTTGACCGTCTATCACCAGAGTATTTCCATCGCTAGTTTGCTTGATGTAGATTGTTGGGGTTATTCCACTACCGGCCAGCGCCCACCCCGCAGCCCTGGCTGGATTTAGTTTCCCTGCTGGTCAGAAGTTGAGACCGCCGCGTCCTGGCGGTTCACCTTCTTCGGGCAGTCGCTCCGCATGTGCCCACGCTCTCCGCATCCATAGCACATGAAGTTCCGACGGCGTGGAGGTACCTGCTCCGTTGTCGTCATTTCCCGCAGACGTAAGGTACGGGGAGTTACCACGCACGGCTTCCACTTCCAATGCATGGGCCAGAGCTTCTTTCATGTTCTTGTGATGGCCCAGATGAACAGCAGCTCGTACTTCGGGGTCCCGAACACCGTCAATGAATGCTTGGAGAAGCGTGCCTTCAATCATTGATGGAGTCGACCGAAAAGCTCGACGCACAAGTTTCTCGATTTCCACGGACCATTGCTGTAGACTCTCATTAGCACGCTGAGTACGCTCTTTTAATTGCGCTCTGTACACGTGCTCGAGGTGGCTGTCTCCAAAACGTGCCTCAAGTGCGTCGAGGAGGGTACTAAAGCTGAGATCCCCACTTGCGCCGATAGCTTCCAGCACTGAGAGCGCTTGATCACGGAGGGCCAGGGTGAGGGCTGACTGTGCTTCCTTCTGAGTCCAACCATAAGCCTCCATAAGTGTCTCAAACTGTAGCTTGAACGCGGTCCAGGATGTTGTTCCGTCGTAATGGGGAATCTTGAGCCCTTTCGTTGCGCTTGAGGCCGCATTTGGGGCGTCAAAAACGGCTGCAAGACGGCTTCGGCTCTTCAAAGGGCTTGGGCTTGTCATTTCCTGCTTGATTTTGGAGATCTCTTCTTCCACTCTCTCCTCTATGGCCATGACGCGATGTTCCAACTTGCCTAACCCTTCCTCCACTTCTTGTACCCGTTCGACAGCCTTTTGCAGTCCCTTCGTGAAATCCTTATGCATCTCTTTCAGCTCCCGTAGCTGCTCCGCCTGACAGTGTGCTTGCTCCCGTAGCTGTTCTGCCTGACAGCGTGCTTGCTCCTCTTGGCGGCGCGCTTGCTCTTCTTGGCGGCGCGCTTGCTCTTCTTGGCGGCGCGCTTGCTCTTCTTTCAGCTCCCGCAGCTGTTCTGCCTGACAGCGCGCTTGCTCTTCTTGGCGGCGCGCTTGCTCTTCTTGGCGGCGCGCTTGCTCTTCTTGGCGGCGCGCTTGCTCTGCCATCATTTGCTGCAGCTGTAGTAGAAGATCCACCTGCACAGGCTTGGCTTCTGCATCGCTGGTTTGAGCTGCAGCACCCTCTTCCCTCACACGCTGCGCTTCTGACATTGAACGGGTACTCACTCCTCTTACGTCCTGCGGCACTAGCGGCATTTTTCTCCAATCCCACTTCTGACACCAAATGTTACGTGCCTGACGTCGTGTTTCTGACTATGCGGGCCTGGGTTACGGGATTGGATGAAATTAAACACTAATACCGGTTTTCAGACTTCTATTGAAATTAAGTGACAGCGTCCACGGAGTTAAGTTATCGCCGTTCCTCTCCAGCAAAGTCCGGTCGACTGACACAACTTCCGTTTGCCGCTCACAGTCCACGCTGACTTTCACTTAACTCACTGCACTTTACTATTTCACTGCACTTCACTATTTCACTCACTTTTCTTCCTTTTTCACTTCTTCCTTTTCTTCCGAATCGCTTTGGACTTAGAACTCAACTGCCAGCGGTGAGCCGCAGTACCGCTTATATACCCCCGGTCAGGTTCTAGAACATTCAATTTCGTTATTCTTTTTGATCGTCATGCCTCCAGAATCTTCCAATAATTTCGTTATTCATTTTTATTTATTCTTCTTCTCGCTCCTTAATTTTTCATCACTTTCACTCAAATATTCCAGAAAGTTCGACAAAACTTCCATCAACTAAAAAACTTCATGTTTACGGCGGGACTCGAACTCGGGGTATCTGTGGTGTAATCCACACGCCTTACCGATTACACCAACTCGTGTTGACAATTCACGACGAAATTTACAATCTCTAGGCAACGTTTGACAACCATCCATTGACGTCATGATGTCAAAGAGTTTTCTGTCACAGTATTAAATAAATGTGATTCCAATACAGGCATTCCGTTAGCGTGTGTATTGAGTTTTGGAATTCGAATGCTTTCAAATACTTATAATCAATTTTATTTTCTTTTTTTTGAACTCATTATTTATCTGTTCTAAATTTGAAAATATGGATTTATTGAATTAAAATTTGGCGCTTCTTATTGTTCTTAGTCTCATGTAAAGGTACAGACAAGGTAATAATATCTACAAGTATTTCAACTTCATAGAAACGGCCGAAACGCGAACTATACCTACGCGCCCGATGTCGGGACGCGCTCGGGACGCAGACAGACGCGGCTGTACCGCAGTGACGAACGGACGGTGTCTTGTCTTTTATTTAGAAATCAGCTCGAGTACGTTATTTAATATGACGAATAGGAAATATTGTGCTGTTATTATGTTTGGTTGCATGAATTCGACAATAACGCATCCAGACATAAGTTTTTTTTTAATTACCTGGAAACTCTGAAAGGTAAGACTATAAAATAATTTTACTTACTAGTAGCCTAGGTAGGTACATAATGTGTGTCTTTATGGATCATTATTTCCAGTTATCTCACGAAAACAGATGTTTGAATTTATAAATAATATGAATAAAGTAATTGAGACGTGTGAAATAGGTAGTTATAGGCGGTTCTGGTTCTGAATGAATCATGATACGTTAGGTACCTACCTACTTACGCTTGTGTTAAAACGGTTCATGTATGTTTTGTTATTTTGTATAATTCAAAGTAGAGAGTGTGGTATTTTATTATTAATAATATTTGTTTATTATCTGCGTTTATGAATAATACTAGACAATATTTAATAACAACAATAAAACAGCTAGACTCATGTAATATTTTGATGTTTGAGGGTTGTGATTTTAGAACATTCGTAGTCAGCTGTTCAGTTCGGCATTAGTGGCCAAAGAAATTTTGTTTGTTTATTTTTAAAGCACTTTATTTGTTTATATAAAAAAAAGGATATTTACAATCACAAAACTAAATGGAAACAGAAAGTAGACAAAGGTAATTAAAATACTGAAGACGAGCAGCCCTAACGCATGTTTACGTACCGCGCGGCTGTAGGTATTTATTTCTTTCAAGCGGCCGAGTTAAAATACTGTATGATATTTATACTGTGGTACAGACGTCGTTTTGTTTTAAAAAACGAATTCTTAATTTAAAATAACATTCTTCTCGCTACCTAAACTCTCCTCATAACACTAAGCAGTTTTTTTTGTTTTTTTAATTGCACGTCATATAATAAACCTTCATTCTTGAAAAAAAGGTCAGAATTAATGACTCACTTTTTATTTTGTCTATTACATACTATGAGTACTAGCTCCTGCCATTGGTTTTTCCCCTATGACTTATTCCAAACTGTAATATATTTCTGTACAAATTTTATTGAAATGTATTCAGTAGTTGTTACGTAAAACTGTAACAAACATCCCTGTCCAAACAAATTTTCGTGTTTATAATATTAGTAGTAGGGTATAACGCTGTAAAGCTGAAGAGTTTGTTTGTTTGTTTAGACGTACTTATCACAGGAATTGCTGGTTCGAATTTAAAAAACATTTTGATGTTGGGTTCTTCACTTATTGAGGAATGCTATAAAATGTGTTATAGCTAGCACGCGACGTTCGACTAAAAATATAAATAGCGGATTAAATGGCGCAGCTTATAATTATTATGTATTTATTATTGATACTAATGTGCCGTAGTCAGCTGGTCACCCTACCTCTTTCAGTCAAATTTATTTACTACATTTTCAACTTAATTGTTTTGGTATATTAAGGTCGACAATTGATAATGAATAAAAATTAACAGTAAAGTACTCACTTATTTCGGTCACTCTTCGATGCAGCGCCCTTTTTATCTTTTTTTTATTAAACTAAGAAAGGAATTCTGTGAGTATGTATTGTATGAGGGTGTGGGACCGAAACTTGGCAAGTACCTACCAATGACTTCCGAGTTATATGTACTTTGATTATTTAGATACCACTGACATACGGTGAAGGAAAACATCGTGAGGAAACTAGAACATATACGCCTTAAACCAGCGTGGTGGTTAATGTTCAAAGCCTTCTCCGTGTAAGAAGAGGCCTTTGCTCAGCAGTGAGCACTTATAGACTAACTTTTGGATATTCTGACCCACAAAATAAACGAATTCAAAAGAATTGGAGAATGACTGATTCCTCTAATTAACCAAGTACATTACAACAATACTAGTGCCTATTTTCAAACCTGTGTCATGTGGGAATTTGTCAACAGGGCATAGTAAAGCTAACCCTTTATGTGACCAATAGGTTAGTAGGTCATAGGTTAATAGAACTGACTCATAGGTCGAGTGGGTGCAAATACAATTGTTAAGCTTGAAGTTTTTGATTGAAATTCATGTATTCACAACATGAATACCGATGTTAGAAATAAACCTCACAAAAATAAATTCACCTGGCAACAAAAAAGGCATTAGCATCTTAAAAAAAGGTCTTTTAAAGATACCTACTATACTATTTTAGGATATAAGAACCTTTTTCCATACCATACCGAATAGAAGGCAAACGAACAGTTATAAGCAGTTATAAGTGATCAACGCAGTTATAAGGGCCAAGGCCTAGAGCAGGAGAAGGAACGCGGGTGTTTTAGTCAGTAATACTCTGACACTTGCTCCCGCCCCATCCTGGGCAGGAGAAGCAATTTGATAATTTTTCCCTCACGAAAAGCACGACACCTTCAACAAGAAAAGACAGAAGAAGTAGTGCGTTCGTTTCTTGAACATCGGTTTTACCTAGACTAGGTTTTACACCTGTGTCGTTAATGCAGTTATTAACATACAACTTATTTATTACACCCAGACATGAAGCAACTTGTGGGTTTACACGAAGAGTTCTTTCGTGCAGAGCCAGTTTTCCAGCCACTGCATTAATCAGCCGACCTCGATGCGGCCCAGAGCAGAAGTAGAAACGGGATGGTTTTTAGTCAATGAAAATCTGACATTTGCTCTCGCCCACCCAAGGCGGGGTCATAATTTAATACATAATAAGTGCTTCATCCGTGCAGTCTGTTCTATCCTTTGCTGCCATCCCAAATCAGAGTTATGTAAAAAGTTACAAAATAAACACGGTTAAGCAATCGTTGTAATACCACGACGGAAGTAAAACGTAAAGAAATCGAAATTTATACATTAATATAAAAAAAATCGAAAGCGATCAAAATGCCCTGGGGGCACCGATAGGCAGGGTTGTCGCGTCGAACATGAATTATCGACTCAACGTGGATCCACCGATTCGCGGTGTGACGCATAATTCGGTATCTCAAACAATAATGGCGTCATTTCACAAAAACGATGGCTCTTCCCGAATAGCGATGGGATAATCTAACTTAAAGCGTCGTTGACAATCGATTATTCAGTTTTCGTTAGATTAGGCCTGTTTAGCCAGGAATTCATTATGTTGTGTTTGCATTTACAGCCAGAAATTGATTGAGTGATAGTAAACTTATACTATTTTATGTCTGATATGATTTTCTTGTAAAAAACCCTTTTTTAAATATGGATGGATAAAAATTACTAAGAGAATCTGAAAAAAAATGTGCAAGCTATAGATTATAGTCTTAAATAACACATAGAATATTTTTACCCGCGTGTAGAAGCTAGTATTGCATTATTTTCTTTTTATTTATTTCATAGTTTTTTGTTACCAAACGTTTAAACTTTCAATTCTGGTAATTCGAGATACAATAGAAGGAGAATAGGTGTGCGAAAGCGCATTTTCAGTGTGTACATCTTCAGAACATTCAGTTCATAGAAGCTGTATTATTTTAGAATTTTCAATAGCTAGTATAAGAATACTATCAAAATGTTGTACCCAATATTTGTTCGAGAATTTCTAGGCGTACTCTATAGACATCGCTACCTACCTTATAAATAATTACAAGAGCACAAAACACCTAAAGAATTTAATATTCATGAAAAAATACAAACTCATCTAATACAGTGTCTACTCAAAATTATGATATTTATTTGTTAGAAGTAACATCAGAATTGGAATGATTACGTAGTATTATAAGATTATGGAGCTCGCCGGCCGTTTTTTGGAGCGGCTAAACTAATTTAAAATGAAAGAACATTTCACGCTCCGAAGGCGACCTTTATAAAATGAGTTGGAAAATTGCGAAATATACAATGATGGACATCTTCCAAGACGAAGAGGATTCCTCTATTTTTATGAGCAATTATTTCTCCATTTCTAGGCCCCGTAATACCAAACACTATGAAAAGATATGAATCTTGAACATGTTAATGTCGACTGCACGGTTGAGGCAGTGGCTGAGCAACTGGCTCCAGTACAACGTGTCGCAATTTTACGTGAAACCACAAATTGTTGTTTTGAGTATGGGTGTATGGTGTATATATGTTTTTTGTGAGGGGAAAATCATCAAATAACTTCTCCCGCCCAGGGTCGGGCGGGAGGGAGTGTCAGACTGTTACTGACTAAAAACCCCCCCGTTCCTTCTCCAGCTCTGGGCCGAGATCGCGGAGACTCATTGCGCTTACTTATTGTGTATATGAATTTGTATTTTTGTAAATGCACCCATGACACAGGAGAAAATCCTAAAATGGGCCATTTCTTTGAAAGGAAGATATTCTTGAGTAAATTAATTGCAAGGTCGTTGTTTTCTTACCTGTATACGAAATAACTTAGCTGACTGTACCTTAGGTGAACACCGAAAAGCTTAGTGCTAAATAGGTATACAACCGATATCTTTATTCAATTTTTTTTTTATAAATGATAAGAATGTTTTTAACAAAAAAACATGTTCTCTGGACACGTTTATGAGATGTATGTACCTATTTGAAAATTCTGTAAAAACTGTTAGCGTCTAGGCTTGAGTATAGTTTTCTATTACTTTTGGACAACTTCATCTTCAAAATGGCCTTATTTTGAAGATGAAGTTGTTCAGGACATCCAAAGAGTAACGAGGGCATTATCGGCCTTTTGTGGTTTGGGAATTTTGATTTCTGTAGTCTGTGGTAGGTGATGTAAGAGGGAATTGGGTCTCCGGTAACCTCACTTATGCGACGAAACACCACAAAAACGTAGTTTCACTCCGGTCTTCTGTGTGGCCATGATATCACCGGTCACTCTCCCACATTTGTAGATTCAAAACTGTTGGGGTACTTAACCTTCTTTTTATAGTTTTTTTCGTTTACAATTTCTTTTTATTCTCACCTGAGTGGCGCCTACTTAATATTTTAATCATTCGTTAAGATATTCAAAATGAAACAAAGAACAAACTGTTCGCAGCAAGTTCTTGTCTGAGACAATAACAACAATAATTGTCGTTAAGTTTAGTTTGTTGTGTAAATAAACTTTCAACTGTAGTACGCTAAGTGGATACTAAAAGTGGTTAGCTTATTACACTAAAATTCCAACTGAGACTGATTTTCTTTTGTTTATCTAAAAGACGTTTTTGAAAATAAATGATAATAGATAATATATATAGAAGGGTGTCTATGGGCGACGCTGATTGCTAAATATGAACTAATATCCAAATCAAAACTAATATTATAAATGCGAAAGTAACTCTGTCTCTCTGTCTTTTCTTCACTCACAGACATAGTTTGGAACTCGAGAAAGGACATAGAATAGTTTTTAAACCAAACATCTGCAGAAAATCACTATTCTACGCGAACGGAGTCGCGGGCAAAAGCTAGTAAAATATACGATGTAAAATTCTACCATAACGTTGCTAGACAAACTATGTACATCAAACATAGCAATCCGTCAACTCCTCGTCAACGCCAAACGCATAGTTTCTTTACACGAACCATGAAAGGTCTTACAAAACTCAATTTAACTTCATTAAATTAACAATTCCAAACAAATAACGAGCTAGCGAATAGTTAATTGGGTTTTCACTAAAGCAACAGACTGATTCAATGAGCAATACATTTAACCGTTGATTAATCTTTAGTTAGTTATTAATCGTCGCGACAACCCTAGTTTTGCTCCATCACAATCACGTTATTTAGGAAAATCGGAATAATATTCATTAGGGTTGGTATTCCCGGCGGGTGGTTGCCCGGAGCACGTTTAGTGGCAGCAATGATTAGCCGCTACCGCTATAGTAACTAGTGCTAATGACGATATATGATGATACAATTATCTTTAATAATCCATAGTTGTGTACGTGCATGCTTGATTACATTTTTATATTGGGAATTCAATATTTGAACTCAGTGGAAGAAAACTGACTTCTGAATCATAATTCGCTTCCATTCACGGGATCACAGAGTCCCGAACCTTTGGAAGGCGTACGGAGGGACAAAGCCAACTCACAGAGGCCCTTGAACAACTTTAATATTATTGAAATGGGACATCAGCCGGCAAAAAACCCTGTAGGTACTATTAAAATGCACCCAAGGACGATCCCCGGTTGATGCAGGACTATTGTGCAATATGGTGGAAAATTTAACTGCTTTGGACTTGTACATATAATATGATAAAATCTGCTCTTGAAGATCATAATTATTATTCCAAATTCTAAGCAAACAGATGTGAATCGCTCTCGTATATTGCATTAGTATTACTTACACAAAACTCAATGGTAATTATTGGTATTGACAGTTTTATCAAAACCCTTCAATGGAAATAATCACTTCATAATAATAGTATAATGGGCGGCATCTATTAAATACATAATACTGAGTATTAATTAAACACCAAATTCTCTATTATATTTATTGTAGAATGCGCCAAGTCAAATCCAAATGACAAGTTAATTAAGAACGGCCAATTAAGATTTAGACAACCCTAGAGAAGAATTTCAAACACCGCAATAAAAAAAAAATATGGAAATTGCAATGAACAATAATATTTTTTAAATACCAGCCTTTTACGTAGAACAGGGACAATTCTTCACGAGTTAACGTTTTCCAAAATCATATTATTTGCGATTTTTTCCGGAATGGATGTGGTCGTGGAATTCTGTGTACAAAGCTATGTATACAAGTTCAAATGTTTGTAGGTACAACCAACGGATTATTGTTCCAGCTTTCAAAGCTTAGACGTGTATGTGAGATTTGTATTCGGAAACGAACCACGATAGACGACTGGTATTAGATTTGGTTCGCACCCACTCGCTTTACCAAAAAATTGGCATATGAAAAAGCACTTTGCAGATTTCGACAGCTTTTTATTTATCTTTTCTTTGATATTTTCCAACTAGGTTGGTCGCTAGTAGACTCTAATAAACGAATTAATTGTCAACAGATAGATTTCAAGCCGAATCGAAAGCAGATACTCGCTGTAGGTATTCCATTAAAAAATAAAAATTGACTACACGTTTTTGCAAAATTAAAAAACAACCAACTTCGAATCATTTCCAGAAAACTACCACCTATCTTTTACATCATTTTAAAAATGTCATAGCTGTCACTTTGACAGAAGAAACAAAACGTCATCTGTCAAAATATTTATTTATAATATTTCTATTATAAATAAAATTCCAGCCATTTTCTTTTCGGAAATATTTTCAAATATCCTTAGTTTCATAGTAGGAATCGTCCCTATGCCCCGCAGCATCGTAATACGCATTAAGTATAATATTCATTCGATTCCATACCTCAACTCGATGAGTTTAATGGTGCGGAGACGGTGCTCCTAATGCCATGATTACGTTACTGACATTATCAAATCATTTCACATCCGTATTCTGACGTTTAAATTTTATTCTTATCACTTTGATGGCGTCCGATGACTTGTGTCAAATTGTGATTTTTAAGTGTAAATGACTTTCAACGCTTTATTATAATTCGTTTTTTTTAAATATAATTTTTAATTTTAATACGCGTAATTTTTTTACGTAATTAGGTCGGCAAACGAGCAGCCGGATTACCTGATGGTAAGCAATCAGCGCCACCCATGGATACCCGCAACAGAGAAGATACGAGTGCGTTGCTGACCTTTTGGGGATCAGGGATATGGAGATTTCGGAATTGGGGAGGTATTGGGGGAGAGGAAGGATTGGGCCTCCGGTAACCTCACTCACACGGTGAAACACAACGCTGTGGTTGTTCCACACCGGTTTTCTGTGAGGCCGTGATATCACTCCGATCGAACCGACCCATTCGTGCCGAAGCTTGGCTCTCCCACACTTAGAACTTATTTTAATTAAAACAAACGATGAGATCTTTTATCATGCATAATTATGGACACAAATAATTTATGATCGATTCTAAATTTAATTATAAAAACAAACGATTCGCTCAACATATTGTTTCATCTCCCTATTAGACTCTCCGATACACAATTTCAAAATGAAATTACGTGATATTTTTTGTTTAAGCATAAAAAATTCGCATCCATTTTCCGATAAAAATGATCAATGTCTCCCAAGAGACCAATGAACACAGCATCAAACAATCAATTGTTGGTTTTTCAATGTTTCGGGGACGCGGCGGCAAAAACTGACAGTAAATTGAAACTCATTTTTACTGTAAAGCTTTTTGAAGAGAATTTTATGTTCATTGCGATTTTAGTTTAATAATGAAATCGCGTCTTATTGCGTAGTTATGTTAAATAGGTAATACTATCTGTTTCATAATATTTTCCACTTCACCTTTTATATACAACACTCATACTTGGCATTTCTTGTCGTAGAAGTTCAAACAAAATACGTTATTAAACAAACTATTTGGTACGAAGTGCAAAACAATTATGTCATACTTTGACTGCACGGTTGGTGCGGTAGCTAGGCAACTGGCTGCCGCACCACTCGTCGCGGGTGCGATTTCCGCACAAAACAACTCTTTGTGTGTTCCACAAATTGTTATTCCGGGTCTGGGTGTGATGTGTATGTGAAATTGTATGTTTGTAAACGCACTTACAACACAGGTGAAAATCTTAGTGTTTAAAAAGGATTTTTTTATAAAACGTAGCCCGTTTTATAAAAAAAAAACCTTTTTTTGAGGAAGGAAAATGATTATATTGTTTCTCCCACACTGGAGGGACGAGAGGGACTGTTAGACTCTTACTGACTAAAAACTACCCCCTTCATTCTACTGCTCCGGACTAGGACGCAACCCCGTGGCGTGAGGCATATCTACAACATAATTTGATGGTCCGAACGAAAAATATCAGGACACAGGAAAATCAACCCTTAAATAACTAATATAAAAGGCATTATTACGTCTATTATTCTTTCTTTTAATGTTACTAGGTTCGACATTCGGCTAGCTAATGACGATACGTTCCACGCCTGAATACCTATTTTATTTTTATCTCGCTTGTTAGGACGTCCTACTGACATGTCTAAAGACGGAGCCGTTGATCCGGGCAATTATTTTCAAATACGTTACGCTTACAAATATTACCATTGAAAAAGGGGTTTCCGGATGTTTCTGTACATGCTGAAACGTTTCACAGTTGTGAAAAGATCGGGTTTTACTTTTATTTCGTCTTGTACCTATGAATAAAGAACTATGATGTGGTTTATAAGTCGAGATATTTACGTTAAATTTACAAAACCGGTGTTTATTGTTATACGAATTAGCTTTTGCTTGCGACTCCGTTCGCGTGGATTAGTGACTTCCTGCAGATTTTTGGTATAAAAACTATCCTATGTCCTGTGTATGTGTATCAAATTTCACGGAAATCGGTTAAGAAGTTTAGGCGTGAAGGAAACACAGACAGAAAGAGTTATTTTTGCATTTATAACATTAATATTAGTATATATATGGATTACGATTTAGACTTATCCTTAGTACCCATTATATTAATAAATTAAATGCAGAAACCTTTTAACAGCTACACCAAGCATTTCGTTCATATCCAAAACATTGTAGATCCACACATTAATTAAGTACAAACATTTTCGGCTATTCGCTTCAATTTCTAACGAACACTTCGCAGCATGAAATTTTAGTTTATCGATAACGGAAGCAGCCAGATTAACTTCGGCACGAATACCTCATAAACGTTTTAGGGCATCGATAAGAGAGTGAAGCCAGCTCATCACATAGAGAAGTATACTAATGGAGTACCCTATGATGGGGTGATTACATGCGGGCGAATGAGTGGAGGCATAGCAAATATTAGGTGCATCGCTGTTACAGACAACAGTGATCGGAAAATCGCTTGTGTGGTCAGCCTTGTTTAGCCCGTGATTTATGAATATTGTGCATGTTACGTTCATTCAAAATTTAATAACAAGCAAAATTTATAAGTAGTATCTTTTATGAGCAATATCTCTTACTTCAGCGCTTTTTTCAGATTCGTAATAAAACATCTAAATATTTTTGAATGTACTTGACTTTTTTGGGAGAGCCATGCTTCGGCACGAATGGGTCGGCTCGACCGAAGTGATACCACGGCCTCACAGAAGACCAGCTTGAAACAACCCACAGCGTTGTGTTTCGCCGTGTGAGTGAGGTTACCGAAGGCCCAATCCTTCCCTTCCCCCAATCTCTCCTCAATCCCTGAGTCTTCAAATCCCTTATCCCTAAAAGATTGGCAACGCACTCGTAACTCCTCCGTTGCGGGTGTCCATGGGCAGCGCTGATTGCTTACCATCAGGCAATCCGTCTGCTCGTTTGCCGATCTATAACATAAAAAAAAGAAACAAAACATAGTTACTTATATAAAATTTTACGTTTCAAAAGTACCTGTTTATTTATGGCTTTGTTGGAATAAATGATTTTGTCTTTGACTTAAAAATCATATTATGCAGTAACAAACTTGCAACATTGTCACATACTGCATTACAATTTATCGTCACGCCTATATATTGACAATTCCAGATAAATAACAAACTCTATTATTTTCGTTATCTTATTCGGATTCGGATATATATTTTGATTTCAGATTATTTAAGTACTGTAACGCGGCATCCCAAACGGTTTGTGTCGGACGCATGTGCGTGGCGTTATAGGCAACGCCACACCCCCTCTATCATTGCCACTGAAAGTTCGACGTAAACGTTTTGCGTAGGCGCGAGACTTACCTACTCCCGTACCCGCGCCGTGGCCGTGACGCACGCGCCCTGTATTTGTGCCGCAAACTTTGAATAATTGGTGTTTTAGTATTAGTTTACCTGTATAAAGTGTCACAATACATATATATACAGGGTGTAAAAAGACACTTAACGAAGCCGTTAATTACGCATACTGCAGTTCTAACTAAGTAGCTTTACGCTAAAATTATCACTGGGAAACGACTTTTATTCTTAGGTAACAAAAAAAAAATATTGCGCGCAATGTAAAGCTTCGTGTCATTGTGTACCAAGGTTCACAGCTTAGCATTAAAACGCTGTGATAAGTACGTAGGTTGATGTTTTACTTCGCAACAACAAAACAATTCTGTAAAATAAAAATCCTACTGAGATGCACGATGTTTTTTGTGCGGGTCTGCATTTATTTATTACGTGCATTACTGTTCGTAACTTCAAATGCGTAATTTATTTAGAAAAATCGAAAATGCAGGTAATGTTTGTTTGGAAAAAAGTTTTGTAATAATACTTAGAATTCGATTGCGCAAAAAAAGAAAAATTAAAATGCATCTTTGACCTTCAATATCTCGAGAACCCGTGAAGTCCCAGCTATAGCTATATAATGGGTAGAATACGTGGCTTTCGGCTTCGTTATGTGTCTTTTTACAATCTGTATTATTTCACTGTTGATCGTGTGTCGAACGTTATTTCACGCCCCCGAAACCTCTCATCGAACATTATATTATACCCCCGAGAACCTACCTATATACCATTACAGTACTCTATTTGGTATTTACTCCGTGTCCAATCGTTACATTTTCGCTGTTATTTGTTTTAATAAACACGTTGAAGCTAGGCCAAGCTTCTAGTATTAGATATATAGTTATATCATCTAGAATAAGACCAATCTAGGTCACGATATAACACCTGCAATATACTAAACAAAGCTTTTCCTAACAAATAATTTATCGAATAAAAAGTATTTGTCTACACATGGCTTATGCCTTCATTGTTTATTTTCATTATGGACATAATTATGAAGTAAGGAACAAACACGGTTTGGTACGATTGAACTGATACGACGCCCTCACTGAAAATCGGCGTGAAACTACGTTAACTACGCTTGTTGTGTTTTATCGTGTAAATTAAATTAGGTGCTAGAGGCCCAATCCTTACCCTCCCCTTCCCCAACCCCCAATCTTTCAATCCCCAAAAGGACTGCAACGTATTTGTTACATCTTATGTGTTGCGGGTGTCCACAACTTCGATTGCTTACCATCAGCAAATCTGTCTGCTCGCGCTCTTTATATCATAAAACAATACTAATTATATTTGGCCGAGATTATAAAATATTGTTAGATACGGTTATGACTTTTTTATTTTGAACTTTTCTTCAAAGTGGCTGGTATTAAATTCCTGTAAGGAACAATTATTTGTGATTATCACTGTTCTTCGTATGGGCGGGAAGTGAATCTGATATTATGTTTTTTTTTTAAATCTCCCACTCATTAGATCAGAGAAATCCTTGTATAGTGGAAAGGATACTAGTAAACGCACTAGATAAAAAAAATACACGACACATTTCAATGTAAAGAGTCCGAAATAAAGAATATACTAGACCAAAATACTTGTCTATTTTTAACGTCGCAAAATCGAAGGAACTGTCTCGCTGAGGAGTTATCAAGAGGGTGTGCCGGACTGTTACTAGATAAAACTACCTGCTCTGTGTGCTTCTGTGCTTCACCACAGCCTATATAGTGATCCTTGATGCCGTTGTGGATTCACCTCACGATAGATAGATTAGGTATATAAGACATTTATTCAGCACAAACAATAACAGACACAAATTAATTGGCATATAAGTAAGTACACAATACAAATTAACACGACAATAACACAAAAAAATATTATAAAAATTACGTACTTATTAGACGGGTAGTACGAAAGAAAGAACATAAAGAAAGAGAAAAAGGAGAAAAACAAAATAAAAAATAAAATACTTGTCTTTAGTTTGCACCGAATGGGAGTCCAGATCAGCATGTGTCAGATGTATACCTGATACTGGTATACTGCTGGATCCCTGCAATGACGCGAAGCAGCCCTCCTTTCGGCGCTACATTTGCAGTAGACCTCCCCAAGTTAGCTGTCCGTGAACGGTGCTACTTTAATGTAAACTCCCGATCATGCTAAGTACAATGAACGACTGGTCATCCCTAGCCATTCCTTTACAAGCCTACCATGTGTCTTCTGAAATATGTGACTGACAACTATACAGTCCCATAAAACTAAAGTACACATCAATCTTAAAAACCCTTTCATAAAATAACAACAGTTATATCATATTATTCTAACAAATTGAAAATACGCAGAGAACCAGTATAAATAATCGCAAAGTCTTCGGTATCAATGGGACGGAAAAATATTCATTTAGCTTACATAAATACTCGTGAACTCTGTCGGATTATTATTTATACCTTATTGAAGCTGCCTTAATAAGTAGATCATTTTAAAAGAATTGGTTTTATTCTTTTTTTTAATGGTGTTTAAGTTAATATAATAAAGTTTGTATATTAATGTTTACAATATGGCCAGTCTGACTGGACTGATTGGCTGGATTAGGGTAAGGTTAAGGTTGTTTTCAGTAAGGGCAAGAAAACTATTTCTTCTGGCGGAGTCTGTGATGGTTAGGCGTACTCCATCGAAGGTCACATCATCGCTTAACACCAGACGTTATAGCGACCAAATACTTTCCCATTACGCTAACTAAAACAAAAATTTTAGACAAGAGTTCAAAAAACTATGCTCAGTAGATAATCACAGTTCTGACCACTTACGTAAAAAAGAGCTACTAAGATAATAGCCCAAAATCATGTTCTAAGTTAAATATTTTAAAAAAATATGTTTTTTATCGATCTTTAAACCTTCCCTGGACTTCCACAAATAATTCAAGACCAAAATTAGCCAAAATGATAAAGGCATTGTTGAGTTATAACATGACAACGAAAAGTGTGGGAGAGCCATGCTTCGGCACGAATGGGTCGGCTCGACCGGAGTGATACCACGGCCTCACAGAACACCGTCGTGAAACAACCACAACGTTTTGTTTCGCCGTGTGAGTGAGGTTACCAGAGTTCCAATCCTTCCCCTCCCCCAATCCCTCCTCAATCCCTAAATCTCCAAGTCCCTAATACCTAAAAGGTCGGCAACGCACGGCGGCGCTGATTGCTTACCATCAGGTAATGCGTCTGCTCGTTTGCCGACCTATTACATAAAAAAGTGGCATTGATTTTTTATAGATTTCACTGAATTTAGTTCCAACACACATTATACAACATACATCGACGCCTACACTTTTCAATCCTGTACAACGTTGTCGGAAATAAATATGAATTGCATCGGAAACGGAAAGGCATCGGCAGTACGAACATTCTCTTTGTATCCTTGATGAATATTTTATACGTGCAACAAAGAATATCTGTGACTGTACTGTATCGGTGCCTTTATGTAAGGGTCAGTTCACATTGAGACGCGAAACGCTAAGACGACATTGTAAGAGGTCAGTCAAGCGTCCGCTGCGCTCCGACGCCGCTGAGAGACACAACGCATGAAATTTATACCTTGTCATGGGCAATATAAAGTTGTTTTTCAAATCGATCTTTCAAAGTGTTCGCGTATGTCGCTTCGCGCCGTGGTGTGAACTGACCCGTACTATAAAGAAATGTAAACGCATTGATAACGTAACATATATACAAATCGTCCCATTGGGATGGGCAAAGATCGCCATATGGCAAATTAAAAAAGGTAAACAGAGGTCTCTTTTCTGCTAACGTCTTTCTGACTATCATTTAAGTTTAACACAATTTAAGAAGGCGAAGATTCATTTCTTCAACGTACCCTGAGAACCATACGGAATAATACTACAACCTCACAGAAAACCGGCGTGAAACAAGCACAGCGTTGTATCTCGCCGTTTGAGTGAGGTTTCCAGAGGCTCAATCCTTCTTCTCCTCCCCCAATCTCTAAATCTCGGAAACCCTAATCCTAAAAGGCTAGCAACTCACTCGTAACTCCTCTAATTTTGCGGGTGTTCTTATGTTGCGCTAATTGCTTTCCATCAGGTAATCTGTGAGCTCGTTTGCCATCCTATCATATTAAACAAAACAAAACACTAACTCCTCCCCCGTGTCCATAGTCGACACCGATTGCTTACCATCAAGTGATCCGTCTGCAAGTTTGCAATCCTGTCATATAAAAAAAATACGTTCTTTTACGCTCATTAATAAAAGAGCCTTGTACATTACAGAGGAATTCAAAAATTCTTGTAAGAGGGAGAATTCCTAAACGAAGCCTCTACGCTATTCATACTAAATAGTCGCCGAAATTTTTATATTTACGTGACTCGTACAAATTAAGAGCAAAACATAAATTACCATCATAATACTTTTATTTTATTTAAGGATGCACTTGACGTGAATATATGCCAAAAGCCTTTTAAAGATCGTGTGGTTGCGGGTGAAAAAACGCAAAAATATAGCGCGGGCCCGGTCCGGAACAGAAGAAGGAATGGTTTTTACAAGTTCACATACACATCACACCCAGACCTAGAACAACAATTTGTGGAACACATAAAGTGTTGTTGCACAGCAGTCAGTCGCTCAGTAACTGCGCCAACCGCGCGGTATGTTTCCGATGAGAGAAATAGAGAGCGAAATAGAGATCTAGACGAATCTATTTTGAAGGCGGTCTTTAACTGGGGCAACGCCAACTTGATTAGATTTAACCAACAAATGGAGTCAATTTCCACTGGCTATGACTTTCCGGAATATGTCCGTTCCAGTGACTGCCCATCTTACTTAAGCTACTTGGCGTAACTCTCGACTCCTACCCTTAACTTTAGCTCCTGCTTATAGCCAAAGACACTACTAGCTGGTAGGAAGTTGAGCATCTTGTCAAGTGTAAGGCAGTAATTCACGCCTGAACAACTGCTTAACCCATACCAAGCGCGAGTTCTTTTCTATATGGAATACTGCCCTCATCTATGAGACGGCTGGGCTAAACACCAGCTAGACACATTGAGAGGCGTGCCACGAGGCTCATCATGATTGGCTAGTGGAGGTCCGACTTCAAAGCCTCGACCACAGGCGCAAACTTGCGAGTCTTTCGGTTTTTATTGGATAAATTTCGGGACAGCTGCATGACGCAGATTTCAGACTCAGCTTCCAGGCAGGTGGTAATGCCCAGCCACCGTCTCGGTTGAAGTTCAGACGCCGGCTTATTTCGATGGCCTCACGTACTTTCCGCGGTACGAAGTATTTTTCCCTCGCTAGTACTGAAACCTTGTCGAAACGGAGGAAGTGACCCGTGCCCATGCTACAAGCATGCTCCGCTACCGCTGATGTGTGGGTGTCCCGGTTTTTCACACTGCGTATGTATTCTTTAAGTCTGGTTGTGATGTTGCGGCGAGTTTCCCCGATGTAACTCGAGCCACAGTTGCACGGTATCATGTATACTCCGGGAACCGCCAGCGGATCCTTGTCCTTAGGGGAGCGCAGAAGATGTAGTAACTGACCGGGTGGGCGGAAGATCATCCTGATGCTGTATCTCCGGCGTAACAGGTGTCCGAGTAGCATCTTTGCCGGATTCTGTGTTTCCCAAAGGGTGTCTTTATGGTCCCTAGTGCATAGGTTGCTTATCAACGTCGTAGTCGTGCTCTATCGGAGATCGCATTATCGCTTCACACCAGATGCCCATTACCAAATAAAAACAGTATTTACTTACCTTTTCCGTTTACCTAAACCTGCCTTCCTTACCCAATACAACATGTACTAATTAAGAATATATTTATGTAGGTACAACACGGGGAGACTTATTCTCAGCCTCGACAACTCAATACAGTTGGTAATTCCCATTACGAGAAATAATAGGCTTATGACATTGAACCTTCGAACCATTGTTCTACAAGTACAGGAAAGCTATCAAGTCGATTTTGGACTTTGTCTCAAACATAATAGAGTTGAAAGTGCTCAAAAAATAATAGACAGATCGGTGTAAGTAGACCTTACAACATATCTATCTATACCGGAAAATTGAAATATTTGCAAATTGCTTTTCTAAAATCTTATTCGTTTATATTTAAGAAGGCCTGCAACGATGGTTTGTTGATCTTATTACATGGTTACATAGTTTCAACGTTCTTTACTTTACAAAATGTGAATAACGCTATCGGCCGGGAACAGATTAGAAAGTACCTAGCCAGTAGGAATAACTGGTATTCCTCGTGACATCAGCCACCTACCCATAAAAGTCTGGTCAAAATACGTCCCGTCATTCCAAAGATTAGCTTGAACAAACAGACAAACAGTCAAAAAAGTAAAAACTTTAAAATTTTTGTAAAGTTCATTTCACAATGATATATTGAAGAAAATATTATAATAAGCTTTTAATTTTATAACATCTGCCCTATAGTTCTTTGAAATCAGACATAGAAATAACGATACATATTAAATCCAATTAATTCCTAAATGTCCTATCAATGTGTCTGAAATAAGGGCAAGCCGTAAGTACATATGTAATTTGAGCTAATACTGTACATACATACATTTATATTATGTCGTGTTTCGCCAAGTGAGACCTAGTTCCTAAGCCCCAAAACTCATGGTCCCCAAAATACCAGCAACACACTTTAACTCCCCTGGTGTTAATGGGTGGAGCCGATTGCTTACCATCAGGAAATACCTAAGCCTGTTTGCCACCGTATCACATAAAAAAACTGGTCTACAGTCACAACAACACTTTGATCAAGACAAAGTGACAACGATACTCGGCACTTTAACTAAAATACGTATAAAAAAATATACCTATCAAGGCACTTTTTACTTTCCAAGCTTTTACTTACAAAGAGCTAAAATGTTCTGAAAAATGTTAATATTCAATTACGGAGCAGGAAATACGATATTGATATTTTCTTTTGTACACAGTCCCTCTCTCAGTACCGAGAATATCCCATTGAAGAAACCCTTTTATTCTTTCGCAGATATTTCTTACTTTAAGATGCTTTATAAAAAAACTAGCTACTCTCGCACGGTTTCACTCGCTACTAGGATCCATATAATCGTAGCGTGATGTTTTATAGCCTATAGCACTCAGGAATATTGTAGCTATCTATCAGTGAAAGAATTTTGCCAATCCGACCAGCGGTTCCAAAGATTATCCCCTACATACAAACTTACAAACGTGGCCTTCGGCAACCTTACTCAGGCGGTGAAACACAACATGAATGTTACTTCACTTCGGTTTATCACTCTGGTCGAGCCAGCCCGTTTATGCCGTAGCATGGCTCTCGCACAGTAAATCAAAAATACAAGTCACACAAGAATCTGTGTCAGATTGTAATGCTCAAACCTTATTCTTATGAGGCGAGCCCCTAAACAATAGGTATACTTACTTCCTTAGGGCCTCTTTCACAATGCTGAATAAGTTTCTATTAGCTTGATCTACAGATATTTTTTTTAATTCACTATCGAACTCGCGCATACATAACCAAAGAGGATTTAGTACAGAATTTTAAATTGTAGGTACCTTACAAACATATGATAAACCAACTTACCTACCTAAACAAATGAGTAAGTAATATTATTACTTTAACCATATGTATAATGAAAAGGAGGGTCTAATCCCCGAATTAGATTATATTTCACCACTTGCACCTACAAACAAGCCGACATAATGAGGTTAATCTCCAAAAAGTCCGAATTAAACTAAGTAAAAAGGTTTTAAGATATTTAATCCAGTTATTAGTCATTCTGTTGTTTAGCAAGGTGATTTTCGTGGCGAGTGCCGACCTCGCTACGGCCTGGCCGCATTGTTTTCCAACTAAGGGCAAGGGCTTAACATCAGGAGACAAATTTAAATATTGGTTACAATTTGAATAAATATTGTGGCCCTCACTAATTTATTGTGAGGAGGACACATTTGACCGTTGTTTCTTACTTCTAATTTATTTTCAAATAAAGTTAACTTTTCTTTTAGGTTTTTTACTTTAATTAGGGTCTTTTATATGAAAGGCCCATTTCTGTAGTATACGCTTAAAACAAATTGTTTAGGTTACAAACTTAGAATCTACATGTAAGTCAACAATAAATATAAGCTGTATATATAAAGCTAAACATATTTTTTTTTAATCCGGTACAACAAAAGCGACAATCCATGCGTTTCGAATGAAATTCCTAAACCATTTCAAATATAGAATTTCGACGAATGACGTATTGTCTATTGTTGTACCAATTTTTTTATTCGTTTTATATGTAGGTAGGCTTTAATGAAATTTGATCAGTCGTATTTTTTTAAATCCTTAATTGTTCTTTCAATACAATAAAGGTATAAAAAGAGAGAAGTTTAGGTTTAAACCTTTTTACAGAAAATCAAAGAATGAAGATTGTTACTCAGCAAATTTATTTATCAACAGCAGGTATTCTTTTTTTGACTAAAAGATTTGTGAAATGGCACATGTCTGATTATTTGTCATATTACTAAATATTTCTATACTCGGAATTGGATTCCAGATTTGACAATTTCAGTGTTGCAACGTTATGACAAGTACTGAATAGTGATGTTGCGAAATTATTCGATAAGGAAATGAAATATTCCTGAATCGATTCCTCTTGTTTATAAATGTACTCTCGTAAACTAAGTTTATCAGGAAATTAAATATTTCTGAACCGATAATTTAGTTTTGACAATTAATTAACGATCTGAGACTTTCCCTTTATAATTGTGTATGAAATTAATTAATAAAAAAATTAGCGCCGGTGTCCAGTCAGGGTTGCGGCTGCAAACGCAAAAATATGTCACAGGACAGAAGAAGGAACTTAGTTTTAAGTCAGTATGAGTGTGATACTGTCTAGGGCAGGAGAAACCATTGCATGAGCTCCCCCTCCATATGTATTTCACGGAAATCAGCACTCTTATTGAAGTTCATTACACCTCAAACATGAACTCCTAATAAATAAAAACTTCATTTGAATCACGTAAACAGATTTGGTGTTTATCTGTTAACAGTGTTTTTGACTGCTAAATATTTTACTAATTCTTGCCCACGTTATAAGGTTAACACGCCCCATACAAAGCCCCACAAACCGACACAGGTACATAATTAATCAACGATACTAAATATTCACTTAACTGTACTTTATGTAAGTACGCCTCTTAAAGACCACCCTAATTTTAAGCCAAACATAATTACATTTAAACTTAGAACAAGGAAACTTTTTCGTTTTTTTTCTGTTATATTAATGGCCAGTATCTATGATTATGAGATATTCGGCCTTGTATGTGTCGCGCGGTACGTCATACATTGCTTGTAATGTTTATATCATTGTGTTTGCGCGAGCAATGACGTGAATTGTTGCTGTAATGTACGACAAAATCACGACGGGCCGCGCGACGCCCACGAATGCGTAAACGAGCCTCTAGGGCCTATTTTGACAATGTCTAATCAGTCAAATTTAAATATAGAACGTAATTTGTATAAATTATCTATCATATACTTTTATAGAGAAATTCGAATGAAGGTAATGAAACAAGCGCTATATATCTATCAATCCTAAAAACTAGAAATTCTGCCTCCACCGAGATGACAACTACTATTTCCTACACCGTACTCTAACTATTATTACTACGCAAAATTTCAATAAGATTGGTTAGGTGGATGAATAGCAAAAAGTTAAATAAAGAGATTGATAAATTAATGATGTAAATTCACTTAATTCTACATCGACAGCTATACTAAATATAATTTATATATCAATTTTACTATCCAATAAACGAATCCCTGAAAATTCTTTTAGTTTGATTAATGCTGGCTAAAGCTTAAATCTAAGAATGTAGATATGTATCAATAAAACCTAATAGAAAATAAGTCTGGTATATCTAGCATATTAGAAAATATACTATGATAGGAGCAGATAATCCCAGCCCTTAGTGGTAAAAATGCCAGTCAGTTGAGCGGCCCCTCCGACTTAGGCCATTCAATTTGTCGCAGCGAAGAGACCCTTCTCAATACGTAATTGACACAAGCTTATCCCACAAACTTAGAACCACAATTTGTTCACATTTGTGTAAATAGTGATTCGCTATTTTCGCTCCCAATATTCACTCACTATGTATTGATATACTTACATACAAAATTCTACGTTAAAAGCAATTTCGCTCGACTTCAGGAAATGATCAAACCCACGCGCAGATGAAGGTTCCGATATTACTTATCTAAATTTAAGTGAAAATTATCTTGCTCGTAATTTATGTTGATATTAACTAAACCGAAAACTCCTTACAGAAAAGGGTTATCCTTATGACTCAATTAATATTCGCATATTTATTTTATAAGAAGATAAAAATAAACACTGTTTCCATTATGAGATAATTATAATGACATACCATCTAATAAATTACATTTCTATAACAATTAGATGTTTCGAAACAAGTGAAACAAAATGTTTCTAACTCGGCTAATCACAAAAAGAAATTTCTAAGATAATAATTCACACCCTTGAAAGCTTTTAAAGTTTCTCAACGTTCAGTGTAACTTTGTTTTAAAAAGCCATTACTCATTCTTTTGTTAGCGATTGTGACGGCAAATTTTTCACGATGAGACAAATTTTGAGAATAAATTAACCAATGTTATAATCTTGTGCAATAAAAACCAAAAGGAAAATTACTCAGTTTGTTTAAGTGTACCTGTGGTGGGTTTTGGGGAGATTTAATTAATTCTAGTAAGTTTGTTAAAGGATGTGCTCTGTTTGAGACAGTGGCCGAACCTTGGCTTTGATGTTTGAACTTCGATATGAGAGGTTTTGAACCATACTTTAGGTACACACAAGAGCCGAGCCCTGAGGTCCATGTCCAAGACAACGTTTTATTATAGAGTGTTAATTTAATGAAGGAGTTGGTAGTGGACTGTCGTCAGTCTATAAATAAGAGTGATACCACGGTCGGAGTGATACCACGTCCTCACAGAATACCGGCGTGAAACAACTACAGTTTTGTGTTTCGCCGTGTGAGTGAGGTTACCGGAGGCCCCATCCTGCCCCTTTCCCTATCCCTTCCCGATCCTTATATCCGCAACCCCTATCCACAAAAGGCCGACAACGCACTCGGACACACAACATACATGTAACTCGAAGAAGTCACGTTGGTATTGCCAGGTCAGACGCAGTCTCTTACACAAGAAGCGGGGATCTTAACTTCTCGTCCATTGTGATATTTCATATCAGAATCCACTTATATAATGTGATCTCAAAGTTCTGTATTTAAAATAGTGCAAGTTGACATTTAACGCACTGATAATAATCGGAGTATAAATTCGTTTTCAATGTAACCAGTAGTCAAAACTTGACTATTAATATTATTTATTAATTAAGTACTTGACTATTAAATATTTTTAATTAATATTATCTGGTGAAGTATATTTCTCGTTCTTCTCCATTCGAATCTACACTTTGGAACGAGTACCAAACTTCACTAACAAACTGACTGACAGACTAGAGGTATATACTATTTTATCGTTTCAAAAGTACCTGATTATGATTTAGTTGGAATAAATGATTTTCAATTTGAATTTGACTTTCGTTATCAAATATTTGTCAAAAGACAAGTATTCGTTCAAGTACAAGTAACGAATAGGTCGGTCGGCTCGCCTGGAGTTGACACCAACAGGCGTGAAACAACTAGTTGGAGTCGTCGTTCGAGATTACTGGACAACCTGATTTCTTAAAAATCCTCAAATTCCTGATCCCCAATCCCTAATAAAGGCACTGACAACTCGTGTAGCGCGTGTCCGTGGGCGACGTCGACTTCTTTACCTAAAATACTAAACCATAGGTCTATCAAACAATACAAACATACTACCTGTTAGTCTCAAATCTCCTACTCAGCAATAACGCAGCGAGCCGCCAAACTGATGAACCAGTGCCAGCTTAACAAAACTCCTGGCACGCATAAGATTTGATAAATTAAGTGTCCACTTTAACTCCCTTTGTTTGGAGTTTTCTAAAAGTATAATAAGGCTTTTTTCAGTGTCCCCTCTTGTTAATCTACCTTCATTAGTCACTGCTTTGTTACCGAAGGACAACAAACATATACATACCTACCTATATTGTTTTAATTGGCTCTTGTTTAGTTGAATCGTGACTGGGTGCTGTGAAGCATTTCTGTAGCAAGATTTTGTACGTTTACCTTTTTTGAGGGAGAAAATCAACGACTGATTTTTCTCGCCTAGGGTGGTGCGAAATGGAGGGTAAAACTGTTACTGACTGAAAACCACTCTCTCCCTTCTCCTGTTCCAGGCGAAGGCCGCGTCATCTGGTTGGGCTTGCGCCTAATGCCTAATGCCTAACGCCTTCCCATACATTGAATAGTAAACGTAATAATAATTGTCTCCTTAGAACTTAAAATTTTTATTTATACAAAAGTGTATTTTTGGATTCTACCTCTTTCACACCATAACGAAGCAATTTTGTTGTAGTTATGATTTTATTGTCTGAATAGTCAAGCTTGAAACGTCATTTTAATTTTTCTTCCCACAATTAGAAGACATTCTTTACTAGTCATAATAATATTATAAGTCATTTTAATTAAATAAAAAAAAAATTGTAAGACTTTTTCTCAGTCAAATATCAAACCTGGCCACAGTTACACGAGGAAACGTTAAAAGGAACACAATCGCCCCGTGACAGTCGACTGCTGTGTTCTAAGTCCCCTTTAAGCAGGAGTTTGCTTTAAGTGTGGGAAAGCCAAGCTTCGGCCCGAATAGAAGTGAGGTTACCGAAGGCTCAATCCTTTCCCTACTACCGCCATTCTTTGCCAATCCTTAGATATCCGAAAAATCTAATGCGGTAGATAGTGTTGCAGGTGTCCATGGGCGGCGTTTGCTTACCATAGGTAACCCGCAAGCTGGTTAGCCGAACTATTTCATAAACAAAATTAAAGAACGCCTGTGAGCGCCACTGACAGGATCCCAATTTGTAGTGTAATAGTCAAATCATGCCCGCATGAAGAACAGGGATGGCAACTAACGCATTCTACTCTATCTTCAAGGCTTAAAAAAGCTTAACATTAATGAATGTACACAGGGTAATACGTAAACGGAAAACAAAAACACAAATCACAAGATAACAGAGCCTCTTACATAATAGTACAAGGAAGTTTCTCGAAAATTTTCAACTTTGTTCTATAAACTCATTATTCATTCTTTTGTTGGTGTCTCGACGTCACTGCGAAATTTCATGACACGAAAAGAAATTACTTGGACAAATTAAAACGCTTCATAATCTCGGCTCGTTTCCCCGATAAAGATTTTAAATAAATACTAATAAATATTAGATTTAGAAGTTGGTTCGTTTTGTTCGTTCGTTTGAACGTTGTTATCTCTAGAAGTACTAGGCCGATTACAATAAATGTTTCTTTTATAAAGATATTTTTGACATTGTCCGACTAGGTGCTATATCCCACTAATATTATAAATGTAAAAGTTTGTGAGTGTATGTTTGTTATTTTTTTACGCAAAAACTGCTGGACTGGTCTGTGAAACTGTGAAAAAATCTGCCTTTGTGTTAATCCAGGGTGAATAACACAAAGGCTGATTTTTATCTACATATACACGGGCAAAGCCGCGGGCAACGCACTCGTAACTCCTCCGTTGCGGGTGTCCATGGGCGGCGCTGATTGCTTACCATCAGGTAATCAGTCTGCTCGTTTGCCGACCTATTACATAAAAAAGTAGTTTTCACATTATAAGTATGTAAGGAAAGTTATCGATATGATGCTAACACTTTTGAAAATAGAACGCGGCGAAAACCGTGTGAAATTGCCAGTTAATAAAATAAATAGTACCTATTCTTTAACCAGGTGCCCTCCGTTTGCTTCAGAGGCTTGGATTACCAAAGAGTTTTGACACAAACGTAGACGAACTTTTTCGTAAGTAAACAGTGAATTAATCTTTTTAAATTCCTTTATTGTTCATCTTCTTGGGTCGAAGAAAGTTTGATTTGTTGATCTGTTTTATATCTGACGGATTTTAATTGTTTTTGAACTTTTTTTACACTAGCTAGGTTAGCAAATCGCGCCGCCCATGGATTTTTAACTCGAAAGGAGTTACCACTTTGTATTGCCTTTTGTGTCTTTTATAGGTTGTTAGGGATTTGAGATCTTTGAGTTTTTTATTTTATACTCGAATCTATATTTTTTTTTTATTTGTGCGCTTTGAATTCGTGCATGATGACGAAAAATATTATTAAAACTATTCTTAGCGAAATATTTATAATTATTTAACGGACTAAACATTGCCCTAAAAAACTCAATACCAACTCAGGAACCAACACTGCAGTCGCTAAACACAACCAAAGTACCAAAGTAAGTACATAAATATTATCAAAATTCATTACATTCATTTTAATCACAAAGTTGTCCAAGTGTCGCCTTCACAATCAGCCTTGCATCTCAAATATTTATCTTGAAACTAAAGCTGGAACACCCTGTACATACGGCGAGGTGCCAGGTAAATGAAAAGCGATGCGCTGAGCGAGGACATTGTTTAAAGTCGGAGTCAGTCCCTTGTTCGCTATGAAGTTCACTTTTAATTTTGGCTCTGGCATTTAGGAATAGTTTACACTGGTGGTAATGATATTTTAATATATAATAATTATTTATTTATATTTTTATGCACATAAACACTACAATGATTGGACAGACTCAATGCTCATCAGAGCTCAGACTCATTATATTTATTCTTAGTGTCCATACCGTTCCAGTTTTTGACGTACTGATTATTGAATGGTTCCATGGGACGATTTAGTGGGTATTTCTTAAGGTCATTCATATAATTAAAAGATATATAATATAATTAAATATTTATGTATGTGTGTTAGCAAACTGATCAAAAGGCATCTATGTCGATCAAATTGTACGTACAAAATATTATTTGAATTTCAGAAATCTAAATATACGTCGTAAACATAATTTTTGTGGGAGAACCATCATGATTCAGCCGAACTGATTCTCAAAATACCGATCTGACTCGTATGAGTGAGGTTATTGGAAACCCAACCCTTCCTCTTCTCTCCTTACCCCATCATAATTATCATCATCATCATCATCAGCCTATAAGTGCTCACTCCTGAGCAAAGGCCTCTTCTCATACGGAGAAGGTTAGAGCGTTAATCACCACGCTTGCTCAATGCGGGTTGGCGATTTCAAACTTTTAATTAGAAATTACAAGTCCAGGTTTCCTCACGATGTTTACCTTCACCGTTTGTCAGTGGTGTCTAAATAATCATAGAAAGTACATATTACTCGGAAAAAGTCACATCGGTACTTGCCAGGTTTCGAACCCTCATGCATGAGAAGCGGGCTCCTTAACCTCCGGGGCACCACGACAATCATAATCCCCAAATCCCCTATTCTTAAATCATTAATAACATTAATACAAAACGCCGACATTGCTCTTATAACTCCTTTATTGCTGCGCGTTTCTATGAACGGCAGGTGTTTTCCTTATGTTACGTAAATTGGTTTGCCAAAGAACCCGAAAAAAAACAAAACAATCTGATATAAAATAAGTATGTTTAACTTCCCCACTCGGCTCGTATAAACTAGTGTCATGTTTCAAAGCATCCCCCACAAAAGGTTGTGTTCTCAAAACAAACAAACCCTTTTTATGCACAAGGACATTTAATTTTACGGAAGTGTTTAAAAAGTCTACCATGAAATAAAGAACTTGAAAAGTTCCTTTTTCGCTACGACGCGACGACTTTACAATAAACTCACGCTGTACTAATTAGCTTGGAGGACAAATAAATGGATGTTCATTCACTGGTTTTTGTCGCCATGTGAACTGGGTGCCAGGTTGCACAGTGGCACGGAAATGGCACGGAGTATTCAATGTTTGGAGTGTTACATTGTACCTGAATTCGAATAACTGAGTGATTGTAGATTGGTTTCATTTTCGACGTTATTCTCTCAATGTCGAGTCTCCTCCTATTTTTCAGAAAATTTTGTTTACTTATCGGAGCGCTAGTTTCTTTTAATTGCCTATTTTTCTAGTTTAAGCTTGTTATCAAGAATATTTGTTTACATACATGCTTCTATGTCTTAAATGAATAATAAAGTTGGGTTATCTTTGTTAGTGAGTCAATGAAATATGTTTCCATAAATACTTCATACTATCGATATCGAATTTTTATACCTTCATACGCAACAAATCACTGGGTTATTTCACTCCATTTGCTATCTAAGCCACGGTATCATAGTTGACGAATTGCTCGCTCGCACCTCTGTGGATTGTTTTGCGCGGATATTTCGCATCTCACAGCGTGTTTGAATTGACAACTGTCCGTTTCATTTCGTGGCTTCGTTCACATTGTTGCCATTTCGACTTTATTTTCATTGTGCAATAAGATTAATTTTCCTTTGAACGAGAGATGACTGAAGAGTTTATTTAGGTTTTGAAGGTATTGTGTTTTTGGCAGTCATTTTTGTATAAAACAAAGTCGCTTTCTCTGTCCCTGTATTCCTATGTTTGCTAACATCTTTAACACTATGCAATGTATTTCGATGCAGTTTATATGTATGAAATTATCGATTAAATTTAGTTCCAGCATTGCACCCAAACCGGGACTGGTCGCTAGATTAAAATTTAAAATAAAGCGACTCTGAAAAAACAAACTTAAACGCTTATAACATCCTCGCTAGTCTCTACACACATCATTTTAATGAGAGTGTCAGTAATACAACCTAATGACCATCTGTACGCGTCGCCAAGTGGAAGAGTTTTCACAATAGCCACGCAGTCAAGTGACTTGGCAGCTTGGCAGTCGGGTTGGCTTGACTTGGCACTTTGATTAAGATAACACCCCGCTCTTTGCAAGCAAATGCTCGTTCCGTCAAAAGCCTTGCTTCAAAGACATGTGTTGACTTTTGAAATGTTAGACGCGTAGAACTATTCCACGTGAGCGATCTTACAGCCAACTTTCAAACACAATCGTACTATAAAGCCAGGTTTACATTACGAAGCTAGTTCTCTTAAAGTTTGTTTTGTTTTAAGATTGATGTACAGCGAAAAAGTATGTAAAGAAAGAAAAAAAATTAAGCTGAAGCTTATAAAATAAATGAGATTATAAAAAAAAGAAAAAAAATATTTTGCATGTACAATAATTTGGAAATATTAATACAAAAATAAAAATGTTGAAAATATGTATATTGTCAATTGGGTAGTTTCCTAGGTCAAAAATAAATTATTTCGACGTTTCAATACAATAAAATATTGAAAAATAATTATACTTTTATTGATCGATCGATCGATAAACTAATTTTTAGATTTTTTTTAGCTAATTGTTAAGAAATAAGTAAGCTATTTGACGCAAAAAAGTTATGACGCTCAGTTTTTCATACAAAATTATCGTTTTTGACATTTGGATAAAAGTATTGAATTTGACTAGTTGGAAACTACCGTATTACAGGTTTTTTATTGTATCCTTGTTTCGAAAGTGTGTTTCTACTTCCGATCGTGATGAATTCATTTTCTTTTTAGTGTAGAAAAACGTCAAATTTCTTTTGGTGCCCTGGGTGAGGCGAGAGGGAGTGTCAGACTCTTACTGACTAAAAACCACTCTGTTCCTACTCCTGCTCCAAGCTGGGACTGTGGTACATGAACTAGTATATTAAATATAAATAATTAAAAATATTTTAGTTTGTTGTTTACACTAATCGTAGGAGGTGTTTTAACCACATTAATCAAGATAAGCTCATTGGAATTGATAATATTTATCGATAATAATAAATATTACATAGAAACCTATTTTATATAAAAAGTCATACAAATTTTTCCATTCAAATTGTTATCCAAAGTCATACAATTTTGAACTTTATTTAATTAACAAATATAAACTTTATTACGACAATTTCCTTTATTTCGGTAAAAAAATACTTAAAAGTTCTACAAGGTATTTATTATCCAAACTGATATTATAAATGCGTAAGTAACTCTGTCTATCTGTCTTGTCACGCCTAAACAACTGAACCGATTTCTGTGAAATTTGGTACAGACATAGTTTGGAATTCGAGAAAGGACATAGGATAGTTTTTATACCCAAAATCTGCAGAAAGTCACTATTCCACGCGAACGGAGTCGCGGGCAAAAGCTAGTCTGATTATATTTTCCTACCTAGCGATAACTACAGATTACAAAAATAAATCTAAGAAGTTGTTTTGAGAAAATAAAATTAATAAATATTCAATAAATCAGAAACAAAATTACACGTCTCATTAATTCAATGTAATTTGAGCTTTATACCGTTAAAAATAAATGTTCACTGGTACCCCAATTTTCTGGTCAGAATCAATGACCGGCCTTCATTAAAAATCGGAGATTTTTATCTAATTTAATTACAACGGCTTTATTAGGGAATGTGATATTTTTAACACGAAACGTAAAATGTTGCGGGTATTAGAAAAATCGCATGGTTGGCTATGGTTGTTGTGACCTTGGTAAAATGTTTGATAAGCTTTAAAACTCAGATAGTGTTTCGTTCTTTTACCTATATAAATGCCACTGAAATACCCAAAATACTTATATGCTTATAAAACATATGATTTATAACTACGCATATATATTACGTACCTGCCTTCTTTATCTACTTTGTTTCGATGTACAATTTTGACGTGTAAAAGTGCTTGCTAAGGCGAATTAGTAAAAATAAATCTAAGTGTTATAATTATGTATATCTTCGATTACTACTTCATAATTTTTCATCTACTTTCTTCAATTTTCTTTCTAACAACAGTCTCCTCAAAATATCAAGCCGAAGAAAAACTTTATCAACGTAATCGATTAAGCCGTTCTCGAGATTTAAGCTTTAAATACATTTCAAGCCCTAATTTTTTATTATGTATTCTAAAAATTTCAAATAAAATAAAGTAAAATTCTAAGAGATTCATCGAAATTAAAAATAAACCATAATTTCAGTAACATTAGCATCTTACATAAAATTTAAAACTGTTTAAAATATGCATTTGCATATAAAGCGTCCACATAAGTGGCCGGCTAATAGGACATAGAGGCGAGCTTATACCAAATAACGGTCACTACGCTGAGCATCATAACGGGCTTTAGCAGACCCTTGGTGTAGTCAAAGCCGAAGCACAAAGCTTTGTGACTCACTGAGGGGTTCCGTTTGCTTATGATATTTTAGACTTCACGGTCCAACTTTTGTGCAACTTGCAAGGATAGCAGATGCAATGTTGATCGAATTAATGTGCACAACTTTAGAACAACGCGTCCTAATTACGACACGTCATTATCACCCGACGTATTCCAAGTTTATACGAGAAACTCCACGGTAATGAATGAGATATGTATCTGTACTCTTCTACCATTCCAACTGTATCCAGCTCCGAGTAAATATTTATGAACAGTAGTGACAGCATCTTCAGCAACTTACATAAAAATCGACTTCCGACGACACTCGCAAAGTAATTTCTCTTAAAAATTCGGTTCTCCAGTTGAAGTACCGAAACACGTTATAAGGTCACAGGCGAGAAGGACAATTTGTTTAACTTTTCAGCTTACATTAGCCAAGATGAGTTTCCCGGGTTCTCTTAGGAAACTCGGCCGGCCACTTAGCGCTACCATAAAAGTTAAATGCTTCATAAATCATAGTGGGCGGAGGTACCACGACTCAGGCTCACGCCGCTGTAATGAACTGGCGTATTATTAATAATAACTTGTTGACGGTTAGATCCTAAAAGCTGGATATTAACTCGACAGGAACACGGCACCAGCTTGCTTCAAAGCAAACAATGACAGGCAATGATTTTAAATTGCTAATTCATAGCAGAACAAAACAAAAGACGTGCGACGCAATACTATGCAATATTTCGTCTACATAGGAATAAAATTTGAGTGTCTGTCTGCAATATCGATGTTGGTTTTTATTGTGCTCAGACGACTATTCGCATGACACTCAACATAAACCATAATTCACTTTAATGTTTGTATGTCTGGCTGCATGCATAAATGTAACGTCGCAACAAAATTATATAAGTGCAGTGAGAGTAATAGCGGAATGATTAAGTAGAATTTTAGCACGAATCCAGATAAACAAATACATAGAATTACTAACATGTGGGCTTTAGACAGGGCTTTGACTTGCTTGCCAATAAGTTGCCAATAAGTCAGCGTCGTCGTCTTATTATTAAAACTAGCTCTTACCCGCGACTCCATTCGCGTCCAATCTTCGAACGTCGTCGAAACTTCTTCAGTCGAACTTCCTGCAGATTTTTGGTATAACAACTATCCTATGTCCTTTCTCGTGTCTATGTCTGTACCAATTTCATAGAAATCGGTTCAGTAGTTTAGGCGTGAAGAAAAGACAGAGAGACAGACAGAGTTACTTTCGCATTTATAATATATTAGTAAGATATAAATTAAATTAAATCCAACACTAAACTTGTCAACCTGTTCAAACGTAGACTTGGAACAAAGTCCGTACCCATCACAATATAAATTCAAGACCAGATATCGATTACATTTTGAGCTATTCGAGTGATTGTAAGTGAGCAAAATTTCAATTAACCCCCACCCCCAGTCTGTAGGCAAGTATTCCACAAACAGGAGATGAAAGCTTCTAATCAGTCAGAAATTGTTTGCCAGACAAACTTTCGTCGCTAGCCCGGCTACTGACCGAGGTGCGTACCTAAGTAACTTGACGTCCGTTACTTATACTTGAACTAACCATTGAATAAAGGTTCAATTAGAGTCCAGAGAAGTCCTCGACAGCCCTCTGACCTATTTGTGAAGTACATTAACTTATATAAATTGAGTGAGGAGAGGTTCTCTTAAGGAATTCTACAAATATTACGTTTCATTTATTTTCCTATGACGGTGCTCAGTTTGCAGACTTCGGTGGCGAGAATTTTGGACCTAAGATTTTTCTAAATTAACTTAATAAAGGTATGGAATTAAATTATTTGATGTCATTCAATGTGTAGACTCTTGGTCGGGTCTTTGGACACCTCGATCTTTGCGGTAAAACGGCAAAGAACCACTCACCTTTTTTTGAGAAGGAAAATCATTAGATGACTTCTCTGTAGGCGAGAGGGAGTGTCAGACTCTTACTGACTCAAAACCACCCCGTTCCTTCTTCCACTTCTGGCCGGGGTCGCGATACCTTATTGCGTTTACCCCGCAACCCCGGCTGAACACCGACCCTATTAGGCCCTATCTGAAATTACCACCCCTACACTTACCTAGACTGACTAACGTAAGTTGGGATCTCCTAAATTATTTTTAAGTGTACCTATCTTTCTTAGAAGCTAGAGAATAATTCATAAAAATAAGATTACAAGCTCATCCGCATTTAAAAATACAGACTAAAAAACTATACAGCGTGCAACTAAAATACGATGAACGAGGTACATGAATTATGGACGCGGTACACGTTGCTGCAACAAGCTACAGCAACGAGCTACTACAACTTGATACGCTATTAGCATCTTTAGCCTCTACTTGAATTCCGCTAAGCGACTTCAAGGAGTATTTAATCTTTTCGTACATAATGCTTTTTAAAAAAGATTAGGTGCTTAATTTACCAGCTCGTCGCTTAGCAAAAAAAAAATATGTCGACTTTTGCAACAGGCACTAAAAAATTTGGAAGCTATTACAAATTATTTTGTCTTGTCTTCTCCTTAAATAATATCTTCTGATTTGTTTCGTTGCGGAATCCAAGACAGTCTTTCATATCACTGGGACGCGCCTGAGTTCAGTTTATCGGCCTTAACCTCCGGCCCATTTTTTTTTTATTGAATAGGTCGCCAAACGAGCTGACTGATTACTTGATGGTAAATAAATCAGCGCCGCCCATCCGTAACGGAGGAGTAACGAGTGCGTTGCTGACCTTTTAGGGATTAGGGTTTTGGAGATCTAGGGATTGGGAGGGATCCTCACTCACACGGCGAAATACAACGCTGTGGTTGTTTCACGTCGGTATTCTGTGAGGCCGTGGTATCACTCCGGTCGAGCCGACCCATTCGTGCCGTAGCTTGGCTCTCCCACACCTAAACGACCCCCACTACGACATTTTTACTAAAAGGTACACTTTTAATTCCATAACAAACCTCTATGAACACAGAGACACCAAGCAGACTGTTTCCCATACACAATAGCTTCAGACCCCTTTATTCAAGTAGACAGATGAAATCATAACTCATCGCTCTCTGGCAAGGAGTCACAGCCAAGATATCACGGAGTTTAGCTCCGTCTTAGATAAACAGCATCCAACGAACCGAGAGAGCTGATATATCCTAGCTGGTACGGACAACATTACATTTGGAACTTCGGATTTCAAAGCTAATCTTGATAATTTTATTTACACATGGTACTTCATTAAATTAAGCTTTGCGATTAATAAATTTATTTTTAAGCTAGCAAGCTTAGTTTAATCTATACTAATATTATAAAGAGGTAAAATTTGTAAGTTTGTATATAGGGGGTAATATTTGGAACCTCTAGTCGGATTGCCAAAATTTTATCACTGATAGATAGCTACAATGTACCTGAGTGCTATAGGCTATAAAGCATCACGCTACGATCATTTGGAGTAGCGGGTGAAACCGCGTGATTGTAGCTAGTCTTAATATAAATGTATGCGATTTTGTTTTTTGTTTTTGTAAATATTTATTTATTTATTTATTTATTTAATAAAGGTACACCAACAGCTTCTGTATATAGCAAATTAAATAAAACAATGAAATATTAGGTTTTGGCCTTATACAGTCGCCAATTACAGGTAACCAGCATTCTTAAAAATAAAGTGATAACCTAGTAGAGTAAGAACGAAACTATCTATTACAATAACATAATTAGAATTATATAAAAAATATTATAACAATATTTGAATTGTAATATATAATTATAATGTTGTGAATATGTTACTTTTCTTTCCCGACACACTTCGTACCTACTGCCTAATAGTCAATGTATATTTTTTCTTATTTAACCTAACAGTTACAAAATATTTCAAGATAGAATTGAACCAAATCAGTCCAACCCCTCTCGAAAAACGAACAACTATTTAATTGTATTTATGTGCAACTAATTTCTATTTGTGAAGGTCAAGTTTATTCTGACGTTTTGTACGTCCCTAAATACCGACTGCTATGACCATCGTCGAACCGTCATAATAGTTTGTTGGGCTTGAAAAACTCTACATCTATACTAATATTATAAAGAGGTAAAATTTGTAAGTTTGTATGTAGAGGGTAATCTTTGCAACCGCTGGTCGTTAGTCAAAATTCTTTCACTGATAGATAGCTACAATGTTCCTGAGTGCTATAGGCTATATATACATCATCGTTACGATCAAATGGAGCTGAGCAGCGGGTAGCTAGTTATTTATAAATTAACAAAGGTTAAAAATAATAAGTTGTATCACAAATATTGAGAATCTTCTCTTATCCAAAAATTCGCGTGATTCTTTTTAAACCAATCAGTCAGAAACTGAGTATAAGTTCCAAGATCAACCGAATGCACTTGCACACGACCCCCAGATTGAAGAGACTAGTTCCCATGTAATGGACTACTAGAGATTCACCCCCGGTTTCCGAAAGGCCGGTCAATGTTAAAATCAATTTAATCTCTTGTCATCTGATTGGTTGACTTAATTATCAACAACCAATCAGATGACTTGACAAGAGATTTAACAGGAGAATAGTTAATTTTAGCGTTGACAAGCCTTTCAGAAACCGGGACTCAGTATTGATTTAATTTTTTTTCTACAAGTAAAACATAACAATATCCCCCTTATTACAAAACAAGGTTTATCTTTAGTCCAGGCTTAAACCATTGAGTCGGGTTTTGAATTTTGAACCTTATTGTCATCTACCTTCGATTCGAAATACGAAAACTGGCTCAATGGTTTAGTCCTAGACTAAAGTTAAACCTTGTTTTGTAATAAGGCCGTATAAGTTAAACGCAACCGTCGGCATTAAAACTCATATACCAAACCTAGGAATAAAGAGATTCCCGAAAACTAGATTAATTAATCATCCTCTTTCGTTGACCGTACACACTTAGGTCCCAAAATTAGACTTGTAGCGTTCTAGGCGTCACTGAGTGACTGAAGACAATCGTCTAGGTCTAAAAATAGGTGTCTAATTCGGTTCAATCAATCTTCCTTAACTCATGTATTCTATCACTTTGTAATATAACTAGTTTTTGTTACATTTGATTGTATCGTCTATCGAGTGGTTTTGATTTCGGCGACCAAGCGAAGAAAACGATCCCCAGATCTTTTTTTTTTTTTCTAAAAATGTTTATGTTACGTGTGGGAGAGCCATGCTTCGAAAAGGTCGGTTCGACTGGAATGATACCACGGCCTCACAGAAAACCGGCGTGAAACAACCACAGCGTTGTATTTCGCCGAGTGAGTGAGGTTACCGGAGGCTCAATCCTGCCCCTCCCCCAATCCCTCCTCAATCCCTAAATCTCCAAATCCCTAATCCCTAAAAGGTCGGCAACGCACTCGTAACTCCTCCGTTGCGGGTGTCCATAGGCGGCTCTGATGCTTACCTGATGGTAAACAATCAGCGCCTATTACATAGAATATAAATATAGAATATGTTTACACTTACCTACTTATATATATATAGCACAGAATCTTCATACAGGCTCTACTACTTTCAAGTTACAGCGAGACTCTTATTCATGGACAGCATAAAACTGGTACACGTAGTTGTTTTTAATGCATTTATATTTTCTTCATTTGTTTGAACTATTGGGTGTGCAGTCAGTCCTACATACTTTCCATCTTCAATCTCCAAATCCCACTTGTAACTCTTAATATTACGGATGCATGGGCGGCTATAGGTGGACCCGATTGCTTACCATCAGATAATCCGCAAGCGTCTGCCAGACTATCCCATAAAAAATGTCTTAATAACTTGCTCTTGAAATACTTTTTTTTTTTTTTTTGCTTGACGTTCAAAAAGTGCCTACTGTGGTCTAATTGAAAAAATGATTTTGACTTTGACTTTTGACTTTAATAAAAAGCTACACCTTGTACATACATCTATTTAACTCACTTAGCCTTCAAAACTGACTGCACGGTTGGTGCGGTGACTAGGCAACTGGCTGCCGTGCAACGTGTCGCGGTTTCGATTCCCGCACGGAACAACTCTTTGTGTGATCCACAAATTGTTGTTCCGGGTCTGGGTGTCATGTGCATGTGAAATTGTATGTTTGTAACCATCCTACGACACAGGAAAAAACCCAAGCGTGGGCTTGGGTATTTTGTAAAAAAATACTGGCAACAAAATAATGCATTAGACTAACACGTACCTAACATCACTAATGTCTTAGGTTTTAAACTTAAGAGAGGGGAAAGACTTGGCTATCAAGCAGAAGGCTTGCTGTCACGTGAAAAGCTCTAAAAACTGCTTAAAACGGAGATAACGGGTACTAAAACAAGGTAAGGTAGCGTCAACGGTTGTTTCCCACGTTTACAACCCTATGTGAGGATAATGGAGCCCCTTTACGCCTCACTCATGGTTTACACACAAGCAAATGTGTCCCCACTTAGGTTACAAGACGTGTAAGTATAGTAAAAATTGTATTAGATACGCTGTTAATAGTGTATTTTAGGTTATATTTATGTTTGGCCTATTTAAAATGTAGTACTTAATTGTTAAGATTTGTTTGGAGAAAAAATACTAACTAAGCAAATTTGCAAGTCGAAAGTAGGTACGTACCATTCACGTCATCATAATCGAGAATAAACGCAACTGGATTTAACTCGATATAAAATGTTCAATAGAATACAGTAGAAACAAACAAATGACACGTCATTGACGTCAGACCCAAAATGACAAGGATAGCAAGATAGAGTTTTCTTCTTCTCAACCTATAAAAGATCTTATAATAGAACATTGCAAGAAAAAACGAATGGCATGTCACTGATAAGTGACGTCAGATCCAAAAAGACAAGGATAGCAGGATAGTGTTTTCTTATTCTCAACTTATAAAAGAAGATCTAATAGAAGATTGAAGCAAAAAACAAATGACACGTCAGTGACGTCAGACCCGAAATGAGAAAGACATAGCGTTTTCTCTTTCAAAACCTATAAAAGAAAATCTATCAAAATACTAAAAGAAAAAACAAAAGACACGTCAGTGACGTCAGGCCCAAAATGAGCAAGACAGAAGCATGGCGTTTTCTCTTTCTAAACCTATAAAAGAAAATCTATTACAATATACAAATAAAAAAACAAATGACACGTCAATGACGTCAGACCCAATATGACAAGGATAGCATCATATCGTTTGTGCCTTCTTCTTTATAATATTAAATAGAAACTAGTCAAACAAAATTCAAAAAGTCACAGAGGTCCTAACATTAATTTAAGAAAAATCTAAAAAATCAAATTTTGTAAATACCGTAAATAAATTATGGAAATTGAAGTTAAAAATTATCAATCTTTTTTATTAATTTATCAATACTTTTACGTTATACATGTATATAAATATATCCTCAATGTCTATGAAATGCTACATAAGGTGCCTTATCAACTCTACTTCTAATCTTCACACACACTAAGTCAAGAAAATAGTTCCGTATATTAATTTTGAGGTTAATCAATATACTCCGTGGCACGAGAAGAGAAACTAATTACATATTGAACAGTTATTGTTTTAAGATAATTGCCGAGCTCCGGAAATTAAATCACGACTCAACATTAATTTCAAAGAACTGTGTTTGAACAGCCAAGTTTCCTATATCCTTGGCCCCGATACTGCAAACTCATTATCATACACTTATTTACGTCATACGTTTTTTAACCGAATTAAAATAAAAATAAAAAATATTACATTATAATTTAGAATGTTGAACCAAATTATTATTACGTTTGGTCAATGAAAGTGCACCCAAAGACCTTATTTCCAACACTATGGTGAAAAGTATAGTAAAGCAATTTTACTATAATTGCGCAATAAGTATTTCTACATCAAGGATTGTCTTTGGGTGCACTCTCACTTTCATAGGATAGTATAGTGTTGCTATGGACTAGTAGAAATGATAACTATAGAAATACTACCAAATTATTATAATTATGCTTTCTCTTTCACAGGACCATAAGGTCCGAGTAATTTGGAAGACGTGCGAGCCTCCGGCCGAAGCCAAGTCATTGATGCTCGTTAAACAATTTTAATCTAAATGAAATGGAACATAAACCATTGACTATCTTTGTATGCACTATGAAATGCATCTAAAGACAGTCCCCGGTTAGTGTAGAAATATTGCGGATAAAGAAGATAAGGGATAAGGATATGGGTGTGGGTTGCTTTCGACTAGTATGGTGGGAACAGTGGAAGGACTATGGCACCTGCCAAAACAATGTTATTAAAATGGCAAGACCCCCGGGTTGCTAGTAATACCAACAGAGGGACAATGGAAGATAGGCAAACTGGAGATAACCGGCGTGAAACAACCACAGCAGAGGTCCAATATACCTCTTCCAATCCCTGAATCTCCAAATCTCTAATCTCCAAAAGTTCGGCAATGCACTCCTCTGACACTCCCTCTTGCCAGGATGGGTGGTACCAAAAAAGGTATAATATACCTAAGTATCTAATTAAACCTAACTTAGGTTCTATTTAGGTTCCTAAATAAATCGTCATAAATGTTCCCGGATTACATCGACTCGAATACTTGAATGTATTTAACACGCGACATGATACTAAAAACAATCCTATTGTACATCTGTACTCACTACAAAACGTCATAAATCCTAACTAACCCAACGTACAAGATTCAACTTTACATAGAATGTACAAGATTGAATTTGAAATGGTGAATTTTTTTTAACTAGACCAGATTAAAATTTGTCACAAAGATATCGAAAATTAAGTAAATTTATATGCTGGAAATATTTGTCAGTATGAAAAATTAAGTTACATAGTATTTTTTTTTAAATAGATCGACAAACGAGCAGACAGGTTACCTGATGGTAAGCAATCGGCGCCGCCCATGGACACGCGACAACAGACTTACGACTGCGTTGCCGGCCTTTTGGGGATAAAGGTTTCGGATATTTAAGGATTGCAGAGGGATGGGGGGAGGCGAAGGATTGATTCTCCGGTAACTTCACTCACAAGGCGAAACGAAACGCTGTAGTTGTTTCAAGACGGTTTTCTTTGAGGTTGTTGTGTCACTCCAGTCGACCTGACCTATTCGCGCCGAAACTTGGCTCTCTCACACTTAAGTCCTTTATTATTAGTCACGTGGACTCGGGTGGCCGTTCGGCCATCGAACTAGCCATTCTAGAAGATACAATTGTTCAGAAAGCGTTCTGTGGCTGATCTGCTAATAATTTTGGAAGAACCCTTACAGCAGAGTAACTACAAACTTGTGACCAAACATCGGGTACAATTCTGGTCTTTGTGGTGCCTTTGGAATTCCAAGCATATACGTATTGAATGTACATACTCTCTCCCTCTTTTTTGAGGGAGTATAATTATCAAATAATTCTTGTGAACAAATAAGGCTAGAGGAAGTGGCAGTCTCACTGACTATAACCATCCCGTTCCTTTTCCTGCTTCAGGCTGATGCCGCGGTACCATATTGTGATCTAAATAGTCTCTAACTAAAGCATTGTCTTTCAAGCGACAAATCTGACGAAGTGACACAGATGATCAGTAAATAAGATCAATGTAACTGTCGTAAGTCAACATTTACAGAATGTTTTTAAGTGATATATCGGCAAACGAGCAGACGGATTGCCTGATGCTATGCACAATCAGCGCCGCTCATGGACACCAATAACAGAGGAGTTACGAGTGCGTTGCCGACCTTTTGGGGGATTTAGGGAAGAATTGGGCCTCCGGTAACCTCACTCACACTGCGAAACACAACGCTGTGATTGTTTCACGCCGGTTTTCTGTGAGAATAACGACTTAATCACACGAAATAACTTACCTCTCGAAAAGCTCTACCAGTTTCAAGTCAAAACGGGACTCTTAGTTATAAGCAACGTACATCAAATTATTATTAATATATACTACGTAATACCAATTTTCTAAAATTTGAATATCCATCATAAATTCTAATGTCGAATCAGCGGACTCAGAGCTAAACGTATCCACTGCACTTTGTTTTATTACTCACTCGCCTTCATTCGAGAGCTTTGTCCAAGGCAATCAAATTCAATATTAAAACTATCGCAGATTAATTAATAGAACGATTCTGTTCGCTGTTTATTTCTCATGACATTTTATTTCTGTGAAGATACCCCTTCCCTTCACCGTTCAATTAACAGCCTTTTTTGTCAGGGGAAAATCATCGAATGACTTCTCCCGCCCAGGGTTGGGCGAGAGAGAGTGTCAGACTCTTACTGACTAAAAACCCCCCCGTTTCTTCTCCTGGTCTTAGCCGAGGCCGCGGTGACTCATTGCGCTTAACCGGCAACCCCGGTCAGTTAACAGCCTGAAAGATAAATTCAGCCATTTAATGAAATGGTTAGCCATTGCAACTTGCACACAATTAGTTGGAATTGTTAAATAGTTGACTGCTACATGTCCATATGGTGACAGCTTGTTATTTTCTATTTAATTTTATTTAAGGTTTAAAATTGTAAGTCATATATTATACATATACAGCTCCGTTGCTGCAACTTAGGAATAGTAGAGCGAAGGGGGTGGATTTAGTCAGTAAGAGTCAGACTCTTTACCCAGGGCAGGAGCTCTTATTTGATGATTTTCCAGACATGAAAAAACATATACTATATACTCTGATGCTAGATATCTTGGCTAGCAACTCACCTATTGGAGAAAATACCTATTACAAAGGACTTTAATGGACGAATATAACTATATTTATTTACACATTTCTCGATCTAAAATCCGTATCGCGTTATATAATATAATATAATCCGGTACATTAAAATTTCATTCGCATCCAGCGAACTACATCGACGTAACATTACTATTGCATATTACGTATTGCAACCACATGACTCCCAGTTGCAGGGATTCAGACGAGCGATGAATGTCATAAGTAGGTCTGCAAACAGGATAGAACTTGGAGCCAAAGTCCACTAGTATTTGTTTTGTGGACGTAACAAATTACATTACACGAAACGCGGTAGCATTTGTTTTATAAAATCTGCTAGAATTAGTGTGTGTGTGTGTGTGTGTGTGTGTAAAAATTCGGGAGGGCAACATGAATTATGAATGCGCTTAACACTAGCTGCCGGACGGGCAAAGGAAGGTCCCGATCCTGTAACTAGAATTAAAATATTTGAATGTTCCGCTGCAATTTTAATTGAGTCATGCTTCTATGAAATCTAACTATCACGAATATTGTTTCGAGGTATTCCTCGAAAAAACGGGGTCTTTTTTAGTCAGTAAGAGTCTGACACACCCTCTCACCCCGCCCAGGGTTGAAGAAGTCGTTTATTGTAATGAATTTCCCTCTCTTATGTATACGAGTTTATACTTATACATTTATTTATTATTAGTATTTATTTATTTATTATTGCTTAAAAGGTACATTTTACATTATAAAAAGTATAAAATGTCCAACAAAACTGTATACACAGTTTGTCTGTTGGATCAGATTTCAAAAACTGAATATTCCTCATTAAATATTATATCTTTTATAAAAAAATATCAATGGTAGTTGCATTTCATCAATCATGATTTATTTATTTGATACTTAAAAAGTTATTTAAAATTAAAAATAAAAGAAGTTCAAGAAATTTAAAATTAAATGGAATATCAATACTGCCACATTGGCCCAATGGTTGGGTAACTCACTACGGTGCTACGTCTTGTCGATCGCAGTTTCGTTTCTGGTCTCGAACAATACCTACTTGGAGTAATCCACGATTGTACGGAGTCTAAGTATTGTGTGTATCTCAAACTTTATATTTGTCCACCCACGTCGATAAAAATCCCAGTATGGTGCAACGCTTAAAAATAACGCTCTATAGAGTCAATCCATAATCAAATTTAAATTGAAATCATTTTAGCAATACCACAGTCAACGTAAGAATCAATTCATAAAAAAAACAAATGAAGACAGATTACAAAACCCACCCTACACACATTGGAAAACCAATCCTAACACAACAAAATAAAGCCGAAAACCACCTGGCGACACTCTATATTATATCATTGTTACGGCAACACCATACACTGTAAGCCGTTTTATTTCGTCACCCAATAAAGCCGACTATAACAGTCACAGTCATAACCAATTCGCGAAACATACGGACAAGTTTACTCTCATCACTATTCTAGGAAAGTGTACATCGTAAAGCACTCACAGCATCTCAGTATAATAGCTGCATCCGTCGTTATAGATTGACGTCTTTATTGCATACTTCGACTATGGAACCAACTTTTCAACGACACCCAACCTCACCCAACTTACCACCTTACTGATGAAAAGATAGGGTTGAATTTTCTCTTTTAGAAAAGCTATCGTTGACTATCTTGGTGAGGTTTTGCAGTCGAGTTGGATCGCGCCGATACCGGCTGAAATATGAATATCGTCGCCCGACCATTTGTGTAGTCCAGTCACGATTATCCTTATGTTCTAGTGAAGAGAACGTGTGTCTGTTTGATGGCCAGCGGGAACTTAATAGGGGCGTTAAAGCGATATGTGGATCTAAGTGGTGGTGACCTGGTTCCTTGGGGTCGTACAAACTTAACACGTACTTGGTAATTGTAATGTTAAGAAGACATTCAAGGCGACACGATGACCTTTTTTTATGTGATAGTTCGGAAAATGAGTATAGGGATGACCTGGTGGTATGCAATCGGCTCTGCCCATGAACACTTGTAGTGCCAAAGGAGTTACTATATGTACGTTGCCGACCTCTTGTGGGTTGAGGATTTAGGATGGGTAGAGAATGATTGGGCCTCCGGTAACCTTACTCACACGGCGAAATACAATGTGTTTCTTCACGCCGGTTTTCTGTGAGGCCGTGGTATCACTCAGGTCGAGCCGGCCTATTATTCGCGCTAAAGCGATCTCCCACACTTTACGCTAAAACGTCATTATTTTTCTGTATTTATTTAGGGTCGTTTGAACAAAAACTACATGTCAGATTCGTTTAGGATAGAATCAGTTTAACATAAAAGTAATATCTACACTATATGAAAGTAATTACGCAAAAAAAAAAATTTAAACGCTTTTTTGGATGTTGGTATAGACAATATTGTTTGTATTGTACCACCATTCAACAGATAACGCTATTATTATCTTCATTGCTTGTAACATCCAATCAAACTGTGGAATCTATATGAAGAGACGGTTTTTGAATTTTGTAATTTGAATAAGGACTGTTTGAGTAGCCGCCTTGTACCTACCTGATAAAATATAGAACTTAATTTATGTCTTTCAGGTTGCCCGGCGAACTCCATACCGCTTTAAAATTAATTGACAACAATGATAGTCATTTTGTTCCTTGTCAATTATCAATGATCACTCACAGATCTCTGGCAGGTTTACAGAAATCTGTCCTTGTATGGGAAAGACAATAAATTGTAGACTTAATATAAGTTTATAGTTTCAAACCCAAACTTTTCTTTAACTTCCATGAATATTTCAAGACCTAAATTAACTAAGCCGATGCAGCAGTTTCAGAGTTTCGGCGAGACTAACGAACAGCTATTTATATATAACTAGCAGACCCAGCCACGCGTTGCTGTGGCTAAGGCAAATAATATTGTGACTATAAATTAAGATGTAAGCTATCCTATTTTTCAAGTTGGATAAATATGCACACATAATGCAAACCAAATTTAAAATCGGTTTAGTAGTTTAGAAGTCCATCGCGGACAAACACGCGACACGAAATTTTTATTATAAAGATTATGTAAGAATATAAACGAATCTACATACATACAATTATTAAAATGGCCGTTATCAACAATCCGTTCTAAATTCGAAATAAATTCTTAGTACCTAAATCTGATTACCTAAGCGCAGAATCGAAATTTTAAGTTAGCAGTCAAAGCTGGAGGTAAGAGTCTTACCTTGCATCAGGTACGTACAGACGCAAGCTGGTCAACCTACACCCTTTATTATTAGACTTTCAACTTTATTGTTTCGACATATAGTCGAAAATCCAATGAAAGATATTGACAGATTGGTGTATATTCATCTGCTTGCGACTGCCAGGTACAAACGCAAGCTGGTCAACCTACACCCTTAATTATTAGACTTTCAACTTTATGGTTTTGTCATAAAGTCGAAAACCCAGTGTAAAATATTGACAGATTGGTGTATATTGATCTGCTTGCGCCTGTACTTAGGTATCTAGTGAATTTGAAAAGCTTACGGTCTCCGTACCGCGGTCTTGCTAAGTCTCAACCAACTAATATTACGATATTCACCGTAAGTACTGTATGACAGATCTTTTGAGACGATTCACTAAGTATTTCAAACCGAGGTTATCAAAGGAGGTTTTAATTAGTTTTGCTCTCATCCTTCGTTCATTAAACAAGATAGTTAAATGATAGCTATGTTCTATAGAGATATAAATTCCATAGAGTAAGATCCAACGCTAATAATAAGGTACACTTATATTTTATTTTATTTTAAAGGGTTGGAAAACGATTTTCTGTTTCATTTTTTTATTAGTTGTACGTACAGACCTACATTTTTATTCTCACTACCATTAATTTATTGAAATTAGAATTAAAATTGTGACAACATTTTAATTTTATACAATTAATTTTTACATTCAAATTTCAATTTTAAATTTAAAATCACCCCAACAGATGTAGATTATCGAATTATTCGAAAAAAATCCTATGGGATTTATGATTTTTTAATAATTTTAACGTCAATTTTTACTGTTAATAAGATTAACTCAATATGAAAATCAAATATGCATCGTTAGGGTTGAGTTCGTTTATATTAACGCGTCCCCAAGCTACGTAGACGCCGAGAGAGGATTTACAGCCACCACAAGCGCGGGTCTGCGGACGGCGAGTAAGGGTAGCTCGCCGCCCGACCAGAACCAGACCCGAGCGTACGGCGCGTAGAGTTCCGCGCGCGCCTCAAAGAGCCAATAGACCACCACAGACGGGGCCCTATAGGGCTGATGTTCAGCCGGGGTGGCGGGATAAGCGCAATGAGGCACCGCAGCCTTGGCCCAGAGCAGGAGAAGGAACGGAGGGGTTTTTGGTCAGTAAGAGTCTGACTCTCGCCTTACCCTGGGCAGGAAAGGTCATTAGATGATTTGCCCTGACAAAATTAAGGTTTGAGTTCGTTGTTAAATACGTCCCCAAGCTATGAGCGGCGTCACAAAACTGTTAAAGAATTAAACTGGGGAGTGTGGCTTTTTTAAACTGTCTCCCTCGGCTCCACTTGTTTACACTGCCGCGGAAACTCGGTTCCTACACGCTTTGAACATCTTTATAACTTGTACGTTTTCAGTAAGCCGATTTTCTAGGAAATTTTCTAGAAATTTATATTTTTATGACAATAACTTTATGAGATAACAATGCGTAAACGCTTGTGGCGACTTTGTGCTCTGTATTCTTGGAGCTACCTTTATTTAGCACGTAATAGAAATTCGCTAGCCAAAGAGCTTGACCTGTTAACTTAAAAATGTTGATTATTGTTGCTAAGCATTTTTATTTATTGGTATACCAACAGCACGCATATTATAAACTATATCCTAGTATTAAATATAACAACCAAAGACTTAATAAGTATGCCTATTACAGGTACACACAGCGTTCATTATATAGACAACTTAGTAATTTAAAAGAACTTAATTTTAAAACCTGCTGTTCTATAATACGCATTTTATTCGTTGTTGAAACCAAGCAGATATATTTTTCACCAGTTTAAACCAGTTTTTACATGAAATCAATACGTATCTCAAAAGAACATTTTAAAGTATGTAAGCAGAACATACATCGTCCACGTATCGCTGAGAATTTAAATTATATCTCCTTCTGCGATTTAAAGTCGTCTAAACCAGTGGCAGAATTATAAAATTTGCTGACCCATTAATATTCATCTCGGCTAAAAAGTGCCGGTGAGGGTAGTACTAGGGGTGTGCCGCTGCAGTTGCTACACGGAATTGCATTAAGCGCCGCGTCCCCGGCGTCAGTTAATTTGTTGGTCACCGCTCGTCACCATTTAATTCGCATCCCTCTAGCCAGATCGCGGCTCACTTTACCAGATTATCATCCAATTTAGTCCACCCGCTCGGATAAACGAAGTCACTCGATATGAAAAATGTTGGAATAAAAATCAGGCCGCCCTTGCGGCTCTCCTGCTTTCAATTTATAATAGACTTTTGGATTGCGGCTAACGAAATTTGTTATCAATCATTATCCCATTTACATAGACGGAGAGGATATTATTAAGGTAAGTGGTTTTGAGAGAAAGGTTTTTTATTTCATTTTTTATAAAGCCGGCTTTGTGAAAGTCTTGTGGAAACTGTAGGTGAAGAAGTAGTTGGTGATAAATCTAAGTGCATTTTGCAGGTTAGCACAAAAGTAACGTTTTGCTGGCACGTGCAGCGTCATCATTCACGGCGCGGGCCCATTCACCGCACATCTGCTTACGACTGTCTAGATAATTCAACAAAGCGTGCGCCCCAATTTTCTTGCCGCTCGGAGTCAAAGTTGTGCGGCGTAGCATACAATGGGATGCTCGTAGGTAATGCGACACCGGTGCGGGATCTCCCTCGTACCCACGCGACGCGACAAAGCAGCCACTTACCCCGCGTACCGTTTCGCCGTCTCTGAATGCGCCAAGAAATCTTCCCGCTGAAGATCCACGCTCCGACATGCATGTTTGTGTATCCATTTGCCTGCACCGAATGCTGCGGTAATGGATTTTTTATGGTACGACATGTAAATTGAATGGATGTTTACTTGGAAAATAAAATCAGACAACTTCGGTTCATGGTTCGTATTGCCGATGTGATGTTCACGTAATGGCTATCTCATATTTTGCAATAGAAGATACGAAACATTCATAAATCAATTAGTATAATTCAATCAACAGCATTGCACTCTGTACCTACATATAGCTGAAGGACACAACATATAAAATTGTCCAAAAACGAAACATTCACTTAACACAAACCTTGAATTCACACAACTGCACACACAATATAGAAAAAAACAGTAAAACACCGTTACCCAAAACCGCCCCCGAATAAAATATAATCTGTTTCAATTTAAAACAATTCACTACAATAAATTATGTAGAAAGCCGTCCCGGTCTATATTCAAAACGCTTCAGGTGTCTGCAATACAAATTGTTCCTGCAAAGACATTAAAATGCAAATCCGTTTATACTTAGCTATGCAATGTGCCCATGTGCACACTCTATGCAAAATGCAAATAACTGAATTATTATACAATGTATTTCTTCGGGTACATCGTCTCTTATTATCTTTTGGTTTAACACCAGTAAATATAACTCGCGTTGCAATAACTGGGTATAATATGATGTTTATATATTCGTAGTTAACATAGTAAGCTATGAGTATAAATGTGGATGGATCGAGAGGGAGAGGGAGACCAAAGAAAACATGGATGGATTATGTAAGATGTGATATGGAAGACAGAGGAGTTACCGATAGCGTGACGTGTGACAGGACAGAATGGAAGAAAAAACATATTGCGCCGACCCCAAATAAAACGGGACAAGGGCAGGAAGATGATGATGATGATTCGTAGTTAACATAGTATCAGAATGAAACAATGAAATTTTTTTACAAGTAGGCCATGAAACTGCAGTTTTTAATGTCAAAATTATATTTGAAAAACTAGATACAAACTCCAGAAGTCCGTCTCTTTTCAAGTTTAGACAATAAAAAAAAGTATATAATGTGTGAGAAGCAATATAAGAGATTCAATACCAAAGAGTTTTGGGCCCAGTCCAAACAATAGGAAATTATTGGCAAATCACAAACTCAAAACAAAATCTATACTAATAGTATAAATGCGAAAGTTACTCTGTCTGTCTGTCTTTTCTTCACGCCTAAACTACAAACCGGTTTCTCTGAAATTTGGCATAGGATTTTTATACCAAAAATCCGCAGGAAGCCACAGAAAGCTAGTCTATTATAAATCCATTCGACATAACAGCTTCAGTTCACGACCACGCAATCATAACAACGAGAAAGCAAAATTTAAATCCGATAAAGATTTAACCGCACAAAATTAGGTAGTCCGCTGCATTTGTCTAATGCAATCCCGGTGAACGATACATGTCCCGAGTGAAATAAATTGCCGGAAAATAAAATGCATGTTGCTTGTAGGGAACGAGCAGATCCGACGTTTTTCCTGAGCTCGTGACGCTGAGACTAACCGCATTCTGTTCAATTTAGTCGCATGTTAACGGTCCACGGGAATCATAAACTATGCAGACTACTTTTATGTTTAAACTAAGTGTTTTTTTGCAAATTAAAAGTTGATTCTGTGTGATTTACAATGTTTACTTTAAAATGACCTTTACTATCTCCCGGAACTTAAAAAACCATGAAGTATGGGTATGGTTATGGAAGATATTATTTAATTTGTGTATCGCGGATTATTTGATTGTTATTATTATTTAACTTCATGGATATAATACTGACAATTTCACTATTATTTATTCTATATATCGCTGAATGTATGACTGCACGATTGGCGCGGTAGCTATCACGCAACGCGCCGTGCGTGGGTCCGATTCCCACACGGAACAACTCTTTATGTGATCCACAGATTGTTGTTCCGGGTCTGGGTGTGATACAAACGACACAGGAGAAAATTCTAGTGTAGGGCAACATATAAAAAACATATTTTAATTTTTAAAGTCAATAATCTAGATTTTATTATCTTAGATATATAAATTGAATTGAATTGAATAAAGCATAAATTTCTTCCAACTTTTGATACTTTTTCTGATTCACAGATTTGAAGTGTATCCTTGTGCTGACCAGTCACACTAATAGCTTATGCAAACTTAAAATAAATATTATAAAGCCAACTACATCTTTTTTTGTTGGGACAAGCTCGCCGCAACCTTCCAAAACCGCTGCAACTCCTGTAAGCCAGGATCTACAGTAGATTAAGCCAACTATATCTTGTCCATACCAACTCCATACTATTATATCTACGTCCAAAACACATCATGTCCCTAAGCATCGACGTGAAATACCTCGTCTGAAGATTGTAAAGCAACAACAACCATAACGTTAAATAAAGTAAATATATTTCATTTAAAAATACTACGGTACTTCGGCTTGGAGCATGAGAAGGAACAGGGTGATTTTTAGTCAGTAAGAGTCTGACACTCCCTTTGGCCCCATCCAGGGTCGAAGTTATTTGATGACTCAGACCAAATAAATCGGGGAATTGAGGTTCCCGTAATTTCACTCACATAAACACAACGCTATGATTGTTCCACGCCGGTTTACTGTATTTCGTTCGAGCCGGCCCATAGACACCCATCCACCCAGCAACGCCCAAAGGAGTTACGAGTACATTACCGGCCTTTTAGGGATAAGGGATTTTATATTTAAGGATTGGGAAGGGATGAGGGAGATGGGGGGTGATTGGGCCTCCAGTAACCTTACTCACACGGCCAAAGACAACGCTATGGTTGTTACACGCCGGTTTTCCTGTGAGGTCATGGTATCACACCGGTCGAGCCGACCCATTCGCGCCGAAATTTGGCTCTCCCACAATGGATTGATTTTTCAAAATCAAATTATTTATTTTCGTGTTAAGGTATAGGTATAAAGATCTTAAATTAAAATTTCCAACTTTCCTGTCAATTGAGGAGATTACGGCTCATGATCCTGTGACACAAACAAGCCTCAAACTCTAGATCGAATTCCGGATCAAATTGAGAATTTTGTAATTTAACACCTAAATAATATTTAGATGCTGTTTCTGTCCGTGGGGACCAAACTCTAGACCTCGCGTTTGGCAGTTGCACATGATGAATGAGGCAGGTCAAAAATTATGTTACAATTACTGAAAAAAATTAAATTACATTTGGGAATTCAGCTAGCAGACTCGCCCTTTACGTGGTTCAAAAAAGCAGGAGTTCCGGCTGATTTGCAGGAAATGGACGAAATATTATTGTAAACTTACATAATTATTTTTGTTGATGAGGTGAGGTTAAGGCGCCCGCTTCCCGTGCATGAGGAAGTCCACCACACAAAATTAGGCAATTACCATTATGACTTTTTCCAAGTTATATGTAGTTTTATGATTATTAAGACACCACTAACATACGGTGAAAGAAAACGTCGTGAGGAAATCTGGACTTATTATTTCAAACTAATCAGCCTTGGGCAATTGTCGTGATTGATGTTCAAACTTCTCCGTATGAGAAGAAACCTTTGCTCAGCAGTGGGCTCTTACAGGCTGATGATGATATTCATGTAATATTACCACTGAAACTCTTTTTTTTATGTTATGGTTCGGCAAACGAGCAGACGAATTACCTGATGGTAAGCAATCAGCGCCGCCCATGGACACCCGAAACGGAGGAGTTACGAGTGCGTTGCCGACCTTTTAGGGATTAGGGATTTGGAGATTTAGGAACTGGGGAGGGATTGGGAAGGGGAAGGATTGGGCCTCCAGTAACCTCACTCACACGGCGAAACACAACACTGTGGTTGTTTCACGCCGGTTTTGTGTGAGGCCGTGGTATCACTCCGGTCGAGCCGACCCATTCGTGCCGAAGCATGGCTCTCCCACACTTAAATGGCTGCAAATTTTATCCGTTGATGTCTCTGCAAAATTATTATATTTTGACGTGTGTCCTTCTGTATGTACCATACGTTTTATGTTCTAGATTCTACCAGCATATCATTTCGTCCACCGAGATAAAATTTGTGCTATTCTCGGTACCTAATTGCATTCAAATTGATTCAGTAGTTTTTGCGTAAAAGGGTAATGAACATCCACCTATACTTAAAAACTTTCAAGTTTATTATTAGAATATTCATCTACCTTTCGTAAAAACATTTTTATTTTATCAGACAGGATTCGAGCTCTGTCGGTAAATGAGCAGAAGCATCTAAAATCTGATGGTAGATAATCAGCGACGTCCATGGGCACTCGCAACACCAGTGCAGTTATTAGTACGTAGCCAGTCTTTTGAGAGATACGAATTTGAGGATACTAGATTTAGGAATTGAAGACCAAGTAGGGAAAAAAAGTCGCCTAACGAACTAAATTATTGAGATTCCACCGTACAAAATGATGGTCTAACAGGATGTTGGCAGACAATTTTCATCAGAGCCACCCGATTCATGTTCATCGGCAGTTTTATTAGAAAACTTTATAATAAAAGAGTCTCGCTGGGGGATGCAGTTTATTGTTCCACGTGACTGCAGCACAAATACACTGGCGGCCCGTGAAAAGCTCCTCGTGAAATTGTGGCGAATAATTTTGCACTTTGTTGCCGTTATCAATTTAAAGCAGGTAACTTCAGATACATAGTTTACATAAATAAACATTTTCACATGTGTTATTTAGAATACCTAAAAGTATAATGTACTTGCTTTTAGATAATTATCTTTTTAAGATAATGTTAAATGTATGTCTTACAATTTGGATATATATTTAATTTTTTTCAAAGAGGAGACACATGTTTTCGTCCTCGACTGCATTCATTGTTTTGGCTACTTAATTCATCGACTCTATCATATCAGCTTTAAAACGTGGAGTTTTGGAGCAACCGTTCTAATGTGGGGTGGTTTTCAGTTAGTAAGAGTTTGATATGCCCTTTGTCCGTACCCAGGCTGAGGGAAATCATTTAAGGAGATCCTATCATCCTGAAAAAGAAATCGAAAGACGCCTTCCCTAATTAAATACGTGAAATCGTTTAAATCGAATATTGAACACATTCCACTATTTAACAAACCAGCCGGGGTTGCGGGGTAAGCGCAATGAGAGAGCAGGGCAGGAGAAGGAACAGGGGGGTTTTTAGTCAGTAAGAGTCTGACACTCCCTCCCGCCCGGCCCTGGGCGGGAGAAGTCATTTGATGATTTTCCCCTCACAAAAAAAAAACTATTTAACAAATCCTTTTTGCTAATTTCCATCTTCACGAAAACAAAACCCTTTTCTAGGTCCGCCACAATTCTCTTCCACTTTTACATAGCAATAGTACAGCTGCAGGCTGTTATATTTATTTCGAAATAAAATGGGAACAATAAAATATGAAACCTCCTATTGGACAATAGCTATCGAACCAAATATGTTACATAAAATGTCTTGTTAAAGCCCTTTTATAGTAATCCAGTGTATTGGAAATAGTTGTGGTATCTTCCGAGTATTAACCCTTGTTAAGCATATACCCTTCTCAGTTCCGAATGGCGTGATCCTACGGCCGCCATGCAAATATACCATTGTAAGTTTTATATGTACTTACAAAGTTTATGGGGATTTTTTTAGCGGATCGGATAGCGAATTTTTTGCCGAATTATTTGGTATTTTTATTCATTCAATGGATTTCCGAGAATGTTTTTGTATGTTAGATATTAAATTAGGATTTTTTGTTGTTAATATTTCTACGAGTCAAAATGATCAACTGATACCAGCAATCAACGTTGTCTATGTCTATGCTGATTTTACCATTCCTTCTTTGCAAAATAAACGATTTGATTTGATTTGATTGACACGTGTTACACCAGCGGCCATTTTAAAATCCTCAAATTCAGAAAGCAAATAACTGATTTGACTTTAGAGAAGGAGTTAGACCTACTTACGGTTGATTCCGATGTAGCTGTTAATAAATTACTAAAATAAATATAAATTACTTACTTAAAAAACAAAAACTGACTCAAATTACTTGGGGTATACACAATATCAGTGCTTCAATTCTTCTACGGATTTCTAAAACATAAAACTTCAATGTTACATGAAAACTATGACAGAATGATAAAAAATTCAACAGATCATAAATATTTCAACGTTGCGTCACTTCAAAAAAAGTTTAAACGCGACCTATTTTGCATTTTGTGTACCTACATATACATCAACATCATGATTTTTATTCTCCGATGGAATAAGTAAACATTCTATAATTCTGTGTATAAATTAATAGTTCCACATGTACTGGTATGTGTACGCAAAAATCAACCTTATTAACACACGACACCTCTTAATGGCAACAAAGATTTAAAATACATTAAACTCAAAATTGCATAATCCAGGTTGCGTGTCACATGACAACCTATTCAGCTTTTTAGTGCCCACTACCGAAGCCTCTTCCCACACAGAGAAGATTTGAGCAATTATTCGCCACGCTTGCTCAGGGCGGATTATCGATCACAAACTTATAAAGAAAAGAGGTCTTGGTTTCCTTACGATGATCATTTGTCAATGGTGTCTTATTTATCTATTTATCATCATCATCATCATCAGCCTATGAGTGCTTACTGCTGAGCAAAGGCCTCTTCTCTCACGGAGAAGGTTTGAGCATTTATACCCACAATTGGTCAATTTGGGATTTCAAACATATAATTAGAAATTACAAGGCCAGGTTTCCTCACGATGTTTTCCTTTGCCGTATGTTAGCAGAGTCTAAATAATGATAGAAAGATAAAATATTTATAAAAATATTAACACACACATATTATATTTCTTAACACATTTTGTGAAGTGCATTTAACATTAAAAAAAAATATATTCATATGTGCAAAGTTTCGAACCCGCACTCACACGCCTGAGAAGCAGGCCTCAAGCCTTAACCTCCTGGTCACCAAAACCTGGGTTACATTTAAAAACTGATATTGTTAAACTGATAACTGTGTAAACTAATATCGTCAAAAGGTTAAAGTCCTCAGTTACTATTTAATATTTTTATTTTACTTATACTATATCATCATCATCATCATCATCATCAGCCTATAAGTGCCCACTGCTGAGCAAAGGCCTCTTCTCACACGGAGAAGGTTTGAGCATTAATCACCACGCTTGCTCAATGCGGATTGGTGATTTCAAACTTATAATTAGAAATTATAAGTCCAGGTTTCCTCACGATGTTTACCTTCACCGTATGTCAGTGGTGTCTAAATAATCATAGAAAGTACATATAACTCGGAAAAATTCACATTGGTATTTGCCAGGTTTCGAACCCACACCCTCATGCATGAAAAGCGGGCTCCTTAACCTCCGGGCCACCACGACATACTATATACTTATACTATATACATTTTCATAATTATTTGTTTTGGACGTAAGGTACAAACCGAAACATACAAAAACAGCCGAACTACTTACTATAACCTGACCTATTTGAACAACTTGACCGATTAAAAATGAACGAATATTTTTGTTGTACAATTTTATAACGTAATTTCGCGGTTCAGGCATGAACGTAAACCTTAAAAGTAATATCAATAATAAATAATTCATAAATAATTCCAGGAAATTCGTTTGATAGCCACTAGACTGAAAATCGTTTTCAAAACATAATAATATTCTATAGACTTTAAATTGTTAACTATAAATATAAATATAGCCCTACAATTTGCAAACACACTGAATGTCGCGAGGCACGTCGTGCGTTTGTCGTACATTGCGGCAGTAGAACGCGTCACCGCCCGCTTTAAAATAAATATGCGAACATTATGAGCAATGTATGACAACCAAATCACATATTTCACCATCTTCATATAACTTCTCCATAAAAAGTTGTGGATACAAATAACATTCCTAATTCAAATTTATCTGGTAAACAGCGGCTATTCAGACATTGTGAAACTGCTCCTAAATATGTTACTCTGGACTTTTATTCACAACACTACACGTAAATTCCTAAGAAAATATCAAGTCGAAACTCGAACGAGCTCTGCGAGCGTTATTAAGCGGGCCCCGGCTGGGCCCCGGCCGAGCGGGGCTGCGGACGGGCGCGGGCGGCGCCGGACTTGTGTAGTGTAACACGGCTCCTACACGCTGGGGGTTGTATATTACAGTGAGGTCGCGACTTTATCTCAGTTTCCGCCCGAGCTGCGTTCACTGGCGATAGAGTGAAAATAGTGGCACAATAAAACAGGGCTCGCCGACTATCGGCCCGAGAGAGCCCACTCCTTATCGGAAAACGGTTACCGTGATTCATTGTGCCTCTATTTACTTACAGATCTTCTAGTTGCAACCTGCAACTTTTGTTCTTTCTAATCAAGTTCCGAGGAATGCCGAGAGTACGCTCTTTTGTGAACTGGATAAAGAGCAAAGCTAAACAGAAATTCCTCTCACATTTCCTTTGAATAACTTGTTAGTCTCTATTAAGAGACTAATTTACAATTTCGTAAAGTAATCTTCGTATCTAATAGCTTCCCCATAAATTATTTATTAACTAAGTCAATCTGTAATTTAAATAAACTGTCATCTTTCACACAATCTGCAAACAAAACCGACGAGGCGGTATGGTAATTTCTAAATGTTAAGTGAGTAATCAATACATCAAGAGCGACAGAAGCCAAATGAAAATGGAAATGGATTCAGGCCAGGAAATGAAAATAGATTTTGAATTGAACGTGCCGAAATCAAACAGTGCTCAATTTCAGCCGGATCGGAGTTTCACAGGCGGACCGAGTACCCACTACCTAGGAAATACTTGTGAACAAATAAAATGCAGCGTTAAATGGTAGAACCAACTCGTTCTCTATAAAGCGAAAGTAACTCAATTGGGAGATAAGAGTTGTGAGTTAAACCCCCGCCAACAACTACACTAGAACAGGATGTAAGGCTTACGGCACGGTCCGTTTTAAACTAAGTCTAGATACACTAATGCCCCTTACACTGCAAACTTTAATATTATTAACAATTCATTTTACATCGAACTGTTCGCTTTTAATAAACACATCTGTAACATAAAGTGCATTTTTTTTTTTACTTGCAATAAACCAGTGCTTGACTGCGATCCCACCTGATGTTAAGCAGTGATGCAATCGTTGATGGTAAGGCGCACTAGTTTATTAAGAGCCTATTCACTCTAGCATTTCTTCCGACAATACCATTCTTAGTCGGCCTCAAACGAAATAGCATTCGGAAAACAGATATAGTAATGTTTGGTCGCCCACACCGAGTTTTGGTATTAATAAACACCTTATTATGTTGCTAATACTATAGAAAATTTCGTCGGAATCCAGCTTAACGAGAAACAAGTCGAGGTCCCAAGTGTCCCCACAATTGTGGCCGGTTATTGAGTCCGCGCTCAATGAGGCGAGCTCATCTAGTTTGTGGAGTAAACGAACCTCCGAAATATTCAATTTGGCGTCCCCGAGCGACGATGCTTTTTACATTTTATTAAACTACTGTTTAATGCAAAGCACACCCGGCAGGTTCATAACCGCGATGTGGTGACGTCACCCAGAAGCTTTTGTCTATGAACGTCAGGGGTTCCGGACGCGGGAGCATGTTATTCAAGTTATATTGTCTCAGTTCTAAAGCGTTACTCGCTATTTCAATATTTACTCCCCGACTCTAGTTTATAATACACCGTTTCCTATTCATATCTCTTACCCACCTTTACATTCGTAAAACAAAACAACTAGTTCAAACCAAAACAACAAACCAACTTTGTTCGTATTAAAACAGACGTTGTTAACAGTTGAACCGATTTGCACTTTACAATTCCGATATAATCCACCACAGAAATGGTTTTTGGACCGTCAATCATAAACGATAGAACAGCATAAAATAATCAATTCAAATTAGATTATTTCGATTTCGGGTAGCCCGCATGTGCGTGCGCTACGCCACAAACCGCAACCCATTTGCAAATAGCTCTCCGATCCTGCCAAACACTTGAATTAAATCATTGAGTGGTCGTCAATCGTTGATTAGGTCATATAGGTACTACGTGTTACTGTAACAAACGCAGTATTTAGTTTTGCACCTACAACTAGGGATACATATTACGAGTATGTTATACTAGGGATACATACCACTTTTTTATAGTATATATAGCTCGGCAAACGAGCCGACGGATTACCTGATGGTAAGCAATCAACGCCGACCATGGACATGCACAACACCAAGGAGTTACGAGTGCGTTGCTGGCCTTTTGGGGATAAGGGTTATAATATTTAAGGATTGAGAAGTGATAGAAGGAGAGCAGAAGCAGGGATTGGGTCTCTAGTAACCTCACTCACTCGGCTAAACACAATGCTGTGGTTGTTTCACTCCGGTTTTCTGTGAGGCGGTGGAATACTTCTTTATGCCTCGCCGTTTCTTTACTTTAAGTTTAATATTACGGTCGTTCCTTACGCTGTGCTCAAGTTTTCTGTACAAAATTCAAATTGCAACAAAAGATTCAACAATGAGCCCTTGGTTAACAAATGAAACTGTAAATTTGAAAATGTATTTGCATACAAAGTTGATATCAGTTTGAAATGACATCACAGCATTGCGTACGCGTAGACACTAAAATAGAAACACATAAAGTACGTTTGCACTTGCGAATTACTAAAAATCTGAGTACATTGTTGTGTAAGGTCTCAGTTGAAATTCCAGGGAGCCTTTGTTGTGCCGTGCAATAAAATATTTCATTACTGTGTGAAACATCCCGTCGTGTCGCGTCGTACCGAGTCGCGTCGCATCCTACCGCACCGCTCGTCGACGACGAAAGCGGGATTTTCTTTTTTCACAGTGACGCGCTTGCATTCCTATGTGAGCGGGATATTAATATAAAAAGTTAGTAGTCTAGCTCGAGTCTGGACCTTACTTAAGCGTCCGTTTTTTAAATATAGAATCACTATTTGGTTCTTTCTACATTAACTTTCAAATTCGTAAAAAGTTTAAGACGCAAACCATATGAAAGCATAAGTAACCTACTTTCATTTCAATATGAACATGACGCTTAAAATGGCAACAAACCTAATTTCATAATAATATATTTTTATATTTATATTTAATGGCAACCCCGGAAATTCTTTGTCGATGACAGCTGAATATGATTTAATTCTCAAAGGACACCCATTTCCATCAATGTGTGAAATTCGCTTTTAAGGAAAGAAATAAAAGAAGAAAGCTACTTACAAAAATTAACATCGACATTTTTTTAGAATAGGACTTTTTTATTTGCCATTTAGGTAGGTACGTTGATATAGAAATAAAAATAACATGTAAATGAGTTGATAAAACAGAATATTTATTTATTAAAAAGGTATTCCATTTTTAAAAATCCGAAAAATCTCGGACCACATACTTACAGTAAGCTCGCAACCAACATCCAAGTGACCGCAAGTAAACCGTATGAAATATAAATTAATTACTCGCTCGCCAAACTTATTTTCACTTGCAAACGCTTCCGAGACCACGTCCAAAGCAAAGTTAAACTTAATCTGACTGTTAGTAAGTACGTAGAAGCCCTAAATTACAGAAGTGCACACTAAACATCCTGTCAGACCCTATTCATTCATACTTTGCCACTAAAACGCTTACCTACTGGGGCACAAAGGGAATTTCTATTCGAGTGTACCTTAGAAGTGTATACATGTCAGACATTCTGACAGCTGTGTGCGATTGTACGATCGCTATACAATGGTGGTTGTCTTAGAAGTGTACTTGCGAACTCACAAGTGCTTAATTGTGAGATCGCGTCTTCGCTCGCGTCTCGGATTCACTGCACATTGAAACTTTTAGTAACAACCCGGCAAGCATGTGTTGCACTAAAATAAAATGTTTTTACTTTGTATTTGAGTGAACATCAACATATGAAAATATATCTTAGTGTTTTTTACAATTTATTTAAAGTCGTTGCGTCGGGAATAAACGTATCAAGAGCCCGTTTCGCCTCCTTCATAATATAATTAACTTATGACCCATAGTTCATACGAATTACATTCTTTTTTCAAAATAATTTTATCGTCGTAAAATAGGCGAGTTACGATAATAACTAAAATTTATCCCCCTTATTACAAAATAAGATTTATCTTTAGTCCAGGTTTAAACCATTGAGTCGGGTTTTGAATTTTGAATCTTCTTGTCATCTGACTTCAGTTCGAAATACAAAAACTGGCTCAATGGTTTAGTCCTAGACTAAAGTAAAACCTTGTTTTGTAATAAGGCCGATTGAATCGAAGAAACTTATTTATTTATTGTTATCTTTTTTAGAACAAAGGCCAGCCACAATTTAATTGTAGAACCTATCAAAAAAATAATAGATTTTTTTTGACGCTTTCACGAATTTGTTCACTATTATAAACAGCACTGCAAGAGGTATAAAGTTAAAAACAAGGTGGTAATTGCAGACCAAGGCTTTTTTTACCATACCAAATATTTAAAATGCAGACAGAATACGTATTTGTATCATATCACAATTTTAATCCTAATAAGCAATAGACTTTAAAACCATATTTGTTTGCACAATCCCCAGTGATTAAAACTCATTTAGACCAACAACAATACGTGTAATAAACAATCTATAACAATATAAATTTTTATGTGACAACACTTATGTTCGTGCCAGTACTTGTCGTCTCCACTTCACTTCTACAAGTTGTGCTGAATTGCAAATAACTTATCTGCGCCTTAATTTTCATGGAACCCTAGTACACATGTTTGTATGTAGATTAAATTAAACGTTGAATTGAAAAGTACAATGATTTATTACATTTACTGGAATATACTTACTCCGAAAATCGTTTTTGTTACCAATAGAAATAACATAATTCATTCGTATTAAAACCAGTAAAACAAGCGACTGTCTTCTTCTTCTTATAGTCGGTCCCTCATGTCCGAGGATCGCGGTCATCATCGGGGTAACATATTTTTTTTTATCATGGAAATATCATCAAATGACTTCTCCTATCCAGGGTAAAGCGAGAGAGAGTGTCAGACTCTTACTGACTAAAAACGTTCCTTCTCCTGCTCTGGGCCGAGGCCGCGGTGACTCATTGCGCTTGACCCGCAACCCCGGCTCATCGGGGTAACATCTGGAGCGGATGATCCGCCTCCACCGGTTTCGATCCAGCGCATCTGTCCCTGCCGCGAAGAATTCGGAGGACGATGAATCTTTGACTTGATCGGTCCATCTGATTGGTGAACGACCACGCGATCGTTTGCCTTCGTTGTTTCCAACGACCATCAGTTTTTCCAGATTTTCATTGCCTCTGCGCATTGTGTGGCCGAAATAGGATAGAAATGCGTTGTTGGCATGGTTGACACGGGTTTAGGGACAAGCATCTGTACTTATAATATATTATGTAATCAGAATAAAATTATTTTTCCTGAGTTAGCTATGTTCTGAAAGTATTTAACCCCCGACGCAAAAAGAGGGGTGTTATAAGTTTGACGTGTCTGTTTGTCTGTCTGCCTGTCTGTCTGTCTGTCTGTATGTGGCATCGTAGCTCCTGAACGGATGAACCGATTTCAATTTAGTTTTATGTATTATATATTTTTTTTATTACAGGTGTTTTACGGGCGAGTGTTCTTAGACATGTTTGATGAAAATCGATTGAACCTTTTAAAAGTTATGGGGGATTAAAGTGGGGAAGAAAAACCGAATGTCTGCAAATATGCTCAAGTGGGGTATCAAATGAAAGGTTATGACTTGTACGTCACAAATACAAAAAACTTTAATAAATTTGACGTGTCTGTCTATGTGTCTGTGGCATCATAGCTCCTAAACGGATGAAACCATTTCAATTAAGTTTTTTTATATTATATATTTTTTAAAGGCAGCTTATGTTTTCTGTGTCGGGGGTGTTTTTAAATTTATATTTAATTTAATAGAATATTACTTATAATACAATATTAATTACTCAGCAGTAAGGACAAATTTAAATTTATTAGGATTATGAGAGGTCCATAACTCCCCTCTCCCTTACCCCCTCAAATGGGTTCTGGTAACACCCAGTACCTACTCGATCAACGAAATAATTCCATTAAAAATGTATGATTATTAACATAATTTGTGAAAGTAAATCCGAATATTTCCACAATCAAGTACGCACACGGACTCGTACCATTCATTACTGTGATTATATGAAATAAATCTTTAAAGATATGCAAACAGATATTATTCATACATAATTATCCTTTACCATACACACAAGGTAATACCTGTAATACCTGTAATACCTGCATACCTTTTGTGATGATGGAGGAAATCCCTCAGAAGCCCAGAACTATATATATTGTAAAAACACTGCACAGTTGGTGCGGTGGCTGGGCTGCCGTGCAACTTGTCGCAGGTTCGATTCCCGCACGGAACAACACTTTGTGTGAACCACAAATTGTTGTTTCGGGTCTGGGTATCATGTGTAAGTGACATTGTATGTTTGTAAACGCACCCACGACACAGGAGAAAATCCTAAAGTGGGGCAACGTTATATTTTAAAACGAAACAAAAAAACTAACTCAGCCTCACTGAAACTACCTATCGCGATGATCACCATTATTTCTTATAAGAAGGCAGATAACTTGCCCCTTTAAGAACTGATTTTTCGTTACTCCAATAAATGTTATCTGAGGAATAAAATTGTTGCTGTCACTGTCTTATACAAATATTCTGACGCGACAGCATCATAATTACTCCCCAAGTTTTATCTGACCATTGAAAAATTAGCGATAAATAGACTATTTTATCCCCCATTATTATATCCTTAGCATGTGTTTATTATGCATATATTTCGCTACTTACGTTCTAATTTTAATTAATCTCTTCCAACCGAATTCGGTATTCGTTTCCAATAATATCTACTTAGATAAAAGCTTTTACGTAACTCTTTTAAACGTAACAATTAGCCGATTTTTACGCCCCTTAATCGAACAGCCATTAATGTAAAAAAATCTATTTATAAGCAAATTTGGGAGGGTAGTCGGAAAATAGAGGAGTAAATTAGTGTTGAATATCTTACCGGCTCATTTCAATAGCGACTGTGGAGCGGAGCGCATCAATCAACCGCGCATGACGGCCGTATATTGAAACACTGAGCTATTGCCGGATTTTACCGGGCTACTTTATTTACTTTCATCGCGGTTTTGTTTAGACCTTCAAGTATTTTATAAATATTGGATATTGATGATCCATCAATGAAATATTATTAACATTAAAGATCAAAAGGTTTCTATTATTTTTGATGGAAACTGCTTTCAACTCTCGACTTTGTTTCTCAACAAGCTTTTCCCTAATACCAATTCCTATTTAACTTAATTAATACACCTATTTTTCCTCACACTTTTTTTTAGTTGCATCCGAATTTTCACCTGAAAATAATTAAAACTCCATGCTTATCTTCCATCCTCTCTAAATTTAAAATTACTGAAATATATTATCTTTAAAAATATTTTTTTTATGTGGTATGACTCAAAACTAGCTGACGGAATACCTAATAGTAAACAATCGGCGCCGCCCATGGAGACCCGCAACACTAAAGGAGTAAGGAGTGCGTGTCAGGGATAAGGGCTTCGGATATTCGGCATTGGCCCTCCGTTAACCTCAATCACACGGCAAAACAGGAGTGGTTGTTTCACGCCAGTTTTCTGTAAGGTCGTAGTATCACTGCGATGCGAGAAGCTTGGAAATATCTTTAAATTATACCTAAATATAATCTACACAATGTAGGTAGGTATAACTATATCAACATAATTGAAACTCTATACCTATCCTTGTAAAAGGTCATGATAACTAATTTTATAATAGCAAGCTCGCCCCCTCTTAAAATGGGGTGGAGTAGATGACAGTTGATGTCACGAAGATAGGACACGTCGCTACACGCCATCTTAGCTGCATGTTTTACTAGATTTTTGCCATGGGTCCGTTCGGAATTACGACAAAGGGATCAAAGGTTTTTGTTGTAAAATTTCTGATTAATTAAAACTTTTTTTTTTTTTTTTTTTTTTATAGCCTACCGTGTGTCCCACTGCTGGGCAAAGGCCTCCCCTTTTTCCTTCCAAATTTCTCTGTCTAGAGCGATTTCCGGCCAAGTTTGCCCCGCGTACATGATCAGATCGTCACACCACCTTCGCCGTGGTCGACCTCGACGGCGTCGACCTCCTTCTGGTGTCCAGTGAGTGACAATCTTCGCCCATCTGTCCGAGTGCATTCGTGCGACGTGGCCAGCCCACTCCCACTTCAGCCTGGCTGTTTTTTCTCCGACATCTGCTATTTGAGTTATGGAGCGCAGCGTGGTGTTTCTAACGCGATCTAATCGCTTAACACCTAAAATGCTGCGCTCCATTGCCCTTTGACAAATCTTGAGTTTGGACTTTTGCTGTTCAGTAAGTGACCAACTTTGAGCACCGTAGGTTAGGACGGGCAGGATACACATGTCGATGAGTTTTCGTTTCAGTGTCATTGGAAGGCTACCCTTTAAGTGATCTTTAAAGGCCCAGAAGGTCTTCCAAGCTTTATTAGTAGCAAAAACTTTATTAGTACTCGAAAAATTAATATAAGATATCTTACTAGTAATGAACGCTCATCATAAATAACAAATCACTAGTCTATATAAGTAGGTACTCACTGCTGAGCAAAAGTCCCTTCTCTCATGGAGAAGGTTTGAGCATTAATCACCACGCTTGATAAAGGCGGATTGGCGCTTTCAAACTTTTAGTTAGAAATTGTAAGTCCAGTCAAGTAACCCCACGATGTTTTCCTTCACCGTTTGACCGTCGTATACCAATACACTGAGCAAATACACATAACTTAGAAAACTAAAATTGTTAATAACCAGGTTTCGAAACCGCACCCTCATGCATGAGAAGCGGGAGCGTGAGAGACAATTTTACAAACAGCCATATTTTCGTTATTACATTTTAAATAATCTACTAATATTACAAACACGAAATTTATAATTATGGATGGATGAATAGATGGATATTTGTGTGCCTAGACATAGATTACAATCTGGAATAACACATTGCTAGATCAATTTTTAACACGCACTGTGGGTGTAGCCGCTATCAAGGCAAAATATAAATACAAAATACATGTCAGTTGTTCAAAACTCAATAAAAATAATTAAATCGAAAATAAATTAATGAAGATCTTATAACGCTGTCAGGCTCTTGGGAGACATTTTGCCCGTCATAAAACAAGAAAATAACAGCGATGATGCTGATCTACATAATTAAATAGATAGCCAGGGCCAGGGCGCACCCGGCAGACTTGGAGCGAAGCGAAACGAACACATAAATTATGCACGTGCAGAAATCACGGATAAAGTTCCATTTGAACAACTTGGAAACTCAAAACCTGTTGAAGACTTGCTAATTACAGAGGAGGTTTTAAAGAAAAACCCCATTGTATAATATTTCCCTGAGAACGCGGCTCCTTATTATCAGCTGTTACTAGTACGTCTGGCGGGCGGCAACCGCGTCCGACGGCAGTCAACGTTATAATTATAATGAACACGGACGTGTAAAGACGACAAGCACATCCAACTTCTTCGATCCGTCAATTAATTTCAACTGTATTGTGAAACGATAAAGTTGGGAATCGAATGTGCGTATCTGCAAGTCCACTTAAAATATTTTCGTAAGAAAAATAATGCATGCATTGGCACCATTCCTTGTTATCATTTTTGGTCTCAGCTATCATTGTGCCGATAGTTGTGTTGGCAAATGGGTTAGTCCCCAAAAGCCTCGATAACCACCTAAAGAGGCTGACGTTAGGATGGATGGCTGGACAAGGAACTGATACAGAAGGCAGTCCAGAAGGCAGTCCTCCTTGAAACGGCACGTATTGTGAGGAGATTTCTGTCTCTGGAGCATTAACCACCGGTAACTTGGACCTTGCTGCCGCTGCTGGCTGGCTCCTATTTTTATATATATTATTTTATCGTTTTTTAAAGTAATATTTAAAAATAGAGTAATTTAAATAAATATATGAAGTTATTATAATATTATGTAATTCAAGTTAGTGGGGTGGCTCATCAGTATTGCAGTATATAAGAATAATTTTCAATAGTCAGAAATCGATGCACTCGACTCGACTATTTGTTGAAGTTTGAATTCACCGGCTTGGACGGAATACCGGCGTGACACAATACTTGCTTATTTCGGAACGTGAGTGGGGTTACAGGCGGTCCAAACATTACCCTGATCCAAAATTGCTCAAATAATCATAGAAAGTACATGTAACTCAGAAAAAGTCACATTGGTACTTGCCAGGTTTCGAATCCGCGCTCATATGCTTGCGAACCTCTGGGCCACTGCGACACTTACTACTATATAAAATAGGTGTTCATAATCACGTCGTTTTGCAAGCATATCTCCTTTCACGACGAAAAAAAACCCAAAGTTATTCAATTGCTTGCAGACAGAAGTTTAATAAAAGCTAATGTTTGATTAGAAATTCGATACCAAAATTAGTAAAATGAAAGATGTCAAAATACTAGTTTCACTTTAATAATATTTCACATAAAAATCTGTCTTAAAATTAGACAATAATGTATTTATACATTTTTATGTTTATATTAATCTACAGTTAGTACTTAATTCCGTACCTCATAAAACCTAGGTATATAAGTTCTTACTAATAAGTAATGATGTCAACAGCCCTATGATGCAAGGATTTAAATATGTCGTATTATGTGCCTCAGTGGCAAAGACATTTATGTAATCTAATAAAAAAGAAAATTTGCCAATAGAACCTCATCAAATGCAACGTCAACATTCAATATGTACATTGAATTCAAAATGTATACGAAAGAATTCAATTTTGGTGCAATCCTTTTGAAAAAAAAAAACCTAATTAAGCATCGTCGTAATTAGATAATATCGTCTTCATTTTTCACCTATTGAAAAACTAAACAAGTAACTTTTCATAACAGTCATAAATGTACACTAACCTACTAAAAAGTTTACTGTTTTCAATGTATAAAATATAGCACACAGAACTACTTTAAAGTTTTGCCAAATCGTCCATTCGAAGACTCAAATATTTTCGAACAATGTCCATGGTCCGAGCAAATTCATCTCCCTGGACAAATACTGAAAAGAAACCGAAGGAAATAAAGAAACTAGATAGAACATCGAAGTCACAAAATACAGAACCAAAATATTGTTTTATGTAAGTAAGTAATTACAATCTCTAGTGCTCGAACAAAAATATAATAGACGAATCGTAACATTACCAAGATTCTAATAAATGGTCATAAGAATAGTCATTTCGGTCAAAGCATAATATAATTCCAAATGTTATTGTCGATCAGGGAATACACTTATAAAATTACAAACGTACTTATAGATATAATGCATTAAACAACCGAACACTTAAGATGTGAAAAAGTTTGTCAATTGGGACGGGCGTCCCTTCTGGCTAGTCTGTATTTCTCTGAAGCCTCTATTGGCTATCTGGACATCTGTTGGCGTTCTACAGTGTTTACATTTCATTTCTCGGAGCAACAAACGCCGGTAAGAAGAGGGATGCGCGCGCAGAGATCTCAATCGCGATAGCTTTGAGCAGTCGTTATCGTGATCTACACTGCGAGCACTTTCCTGTGGAATAGTTGCTTCAAGACCTGCGTATTCTTCGACTGTACTTTTAGAATTTTATATTATAAATGTGGCGCGTTGGTCATTTGTCTCAACAGCCTGCTTGACGAAGCGCCATAGTAAATTGCATAGAAGTCACATCTAATATTCCAATTAATACCTCTGTGGAATATCAGCTAGTGCACAGAAGTTTCGTTAGTCTTGTTTGGCGGTCTGACAACATCGTCGTCTTGTTTGATTAAATTTAAGTCTTCTGATAACATTTCTTCGTAGTAGTTGATTTCAGATGATGATTTAAAATCAGTTTCATTGTGTTTACCTTCTTCTCTTAAAGCTCTGTCCTTTACTACGAATGGATCAACCTGCTTTATATTTAACCGTCTTCCACATTTACAGTCAGGTTTAACAAGGCGACCGGCGTTTTTGTATGGTTTAGCAGATTGTAGAATGCAGTCTCTGTAACTACAGTCGGGGGTAAATTGTTCTTCTAAAGTGTCTTTGAGGTATTTATCTAATAATTTATCATCTTCTTGGTTATTTTCATATAATCTATGATAATTATCATCATTTATAAAGTCTCTTTCGAAATTAACGTCCTCAACTCTATTATTTACATCTTTGGTTTGGAAAGGTCTTCTGTTGTATGAGCTGTCGAAACCAAATTTTTTATTACTTATATCATCGTTCCGAATGGGTGACATTTTTGGCTTCAACACATACGGAATTTTCAAGCTATACTTTTTGGGATAACGCCCTTTGTAAGGCGTAACGCTAGAGGGTGTTAATGAGGGAAATTCATTTTGACGAACACTTTCATAGTTTGCCTTATTATTTATATTCCGGTTCATTGGGCGTACTATGGGTGGTTTCAAAAGTTCAAAGTATTCCCTTCGTTCGTCCATTTTATTCGGTGATTGAGGTAGTACTTTTCTTGGAGTAGTATTCGGTACTTTTTTATTAACATGATTAGAGTTTTTAGTATTATCTTTGCATCTAAATACGGTTGGGTCTGCAAAATACGATGCCATTTCTTGAGGAAGTTTGTCAGACAAATCGAATCCTTGAAAGTATGAATTGAGGCTAACCTTGTTACTCATTGGACAAGGAGTTACGATGTTTGGTAAAGCTGGGGGAACCACTGTAGCATACATAATTTTCTCTACTGGTGGTAATTTAAAGATTTTGTTACGAGCAGGTTTCCTAAACTTCTGGTTGAGGTATATGAATGCTCTTTCACTCTGGTTATTCTGTTTCTCTGTAGCATGCTCGTAAAGGTCTTTTTCATCAATGTCACTTCTATTTTTGGGTAACACAGAATATTTCGATGAATTCGTGTTAGAGATTGTATCGCTCGTTACATTGCTTGTTGATTCTGTAGTGGTTTCGTTCCATTTATTTGCGAGCTGCAACAATAAAAAGTTACTGTTTAGCATGTAAACATGAATCAAAGGTATTTTTTCTTAAAGTCACATAAACATCATCCAATGAAAATATAGTTTATGGCTTCAAAATAAATAATAACAATAATTTACAAATAAAGATCCATAATAACCTATATACCTGTATGTATAAGACTTACAATGGAACAAATTATTTGCTTTAAATAATATTTTACAAAATAACAACGTTCCCGTTTTATTACTCACCTCTGGAACACTCGAGGGTACAATAAATCCGGAAACTAGTCCAATACACAAGGAAACTAAAACAACGAATGCATTTCTCATTTTCTACTCCCGTGATAAAATAGAAGTAGGTAAATATAAAAATCTTCAATCTTCACTTTTATATTTGTAATTATTTTTAACTTTTTCGTGTCATTACTATGCGACCGTTCGCTTGTGCCGTAGTTGGACAACTAATGGACTGTTGACATGTCAACAAAAAAAAACAAATGAGTGAAGAATAGAATTGAATCGAGTTTTCTAAACAACTGATTGTCTTAATCATATGATTAATGTTTATTATTGTATGCTCGCTTACTTTGTTTGTAGATGATAGATTTTTTTTTTATAAAATCACTGTCAAGACTGTTCTATGAGGCATCAGTAGTAGTAAACTACTGAAAAATGTTATAGTTTGCTGTTTGTTGTTGGCAGCAAAATATGGAATGATTTTTGTATAAATTGAGTGTATAATATACACTCAATTCACTCAAATCTGTATATCATAGACTAAATCCTCATCCTTTGAAATGGCATTTGTCACTTTGATCAAATTCAATTTGGTAAAACTTTGACAGCACCGTTGACAGGGTGGCTGGACTACTGGTTGCCGCGTATCATGTCGCGGGTTCGATTTCCCACAGGATAACTATTTGTATGACTTACAATTGTTAATATATATACGTACCTACGAGACATAGAAAAACAAAAGTGTGCGAAAAAATTCAATGTTCTGTAGATGTTGTACGTATCTTTAGAACAAAAGCTGGTACTCTGCAACTAAGTAATAAGGCAACAGTGTAGCCACTTTCATCTGAGCAACTTAATGATCAATTAAAAACTTCCTTTGGGGACAATTATAACAAAATTTATTCAACATTAATACTCGTAGCGATCATAGATTACAAAATGATTTTCTTTACTCAAAAGAGCTCACAACATTTAGGATGGTGTATTTACAAAATAGGTTCACTATTCCGTAGCTTAGTTTTGACCAAAGATTGCGACAATTTCGTCCAAGAAGACTTTGACGTCAATGCCGTTCTCGGCAAGGGTGGCGACCTCAGCTTGGAAGACAGGGTTAGCCCACAGAGCGGAGAAGACAGCATCCCACTGTTCGCTCTTCAGGTTGGTGACGGCAGTGCTGAACTCCTCATCATCAGCCATCTTCTGGTCGAAAAGAGCTGACAGTTTGGCCTTGGGGAAGGCGTCGATGCAGTCCCTGATGAAGGAAGTGAAGTCCCGGCCGCTTGTGGAGTGACGAGCGGACCTCACCTCTTGGATGCCTTCTGTAATACAATCAGTTATTAGGTTAACAAGAGTTTTGGAGATACCAAAATTACTCGCACTAGCATTCGTACCATTGGTTATATACTAAATGAATTAAAACATACCAATCATCTGGTTGAACAGGTCAATGAAGTAGTGGATGTCAATGTTGTCTTGTTCCAGGAACTCGATCACCTATGGGAAAACAAGAGATAAATATTTATGAGATTTGATAAAAATGAATTGTTGTAAAGTTAGTATATGTACATTCTACGATTATTTAAACACCACTGACGTACGGTGAGGGAAAACATCGTGAGGAAACCTGGACTACAATTTTTAATTATAAGTTTGATATCGTTAATAAGCTTAGAGCAAGCATGGTGATTAATGCTGAAACCTCTGCGTGAGAAGAGGCCTTTGGTCAGCACTGGGCTTAGTAGGCAATAGGGTGATGATTTAAAACCAAACAGTAAAAATAAAAGAGTATTGCCAATCGACCTTGGCGCCAACCGACTAAAATAGACTGCCAGTTACATTTTGAAAAAAGTAATTCAAAAAGTAGTCCGTTGTAACAACAGCTTTTTGTAATAAAATCTTCAAAAAGAATACTCACAGCAACAAATTCAGGCAACGATTCCATTTCGTAGACTAGATCTTTGAAGTTGTTGGTCCTAATGTAGTCAAGAGCTGCCCAGAACTCGTCGTACTCAAGGTAGTGTTCATTGAGGTGTTCAATTTCATGACCAGCCTCGTCCATGATGATGTCCAAAAAGTCTTCAACATGTTCGTGGAATAGCTTCCTGGATTGAGGAGCTGAGAAGGCGAGGGCCACCAGGGCGAGGACAACGAGTGCTTGCTTCATCATTCTGGTATCGTTTCCTGAATTCTGTGATGCTGATTGAGCCGAACCCGTGTGTTTTATACTTTATGATAAGATAAACTCTAGATGTTCAGTGTGTCATGTGAGATAATCTTTATCTCAAGTGTTTTAGATATTCTTTCGATTTCTATTGCTAATTTTGGTAACGCTTCCATGCTATAATAATACATCTTTATTAAGGCTTAAAAAGGCTAAGGCTAAGGCTTTTTTTTTGTTTTGTATGCAGTAGCTGTTGGTTCACCATTAAATAAATAAATAATTTGCACATTATTACTATTTGAATAATCAAAATTCTAACTAGTATGATGAAGTTGTAAAATATGTTGCGTCATTAACAAAAGTTATAAATATACATTTCAAAATTAATTTCTTTTATATTTTTTTTCAAACTGTGATTTATTTTGTTGCCAATTTCTATGTATGGATAATGAAATTAAAAACAAAACATGTTGTTTAAATATTAAATAATAATATGTTTATTTAATGGTAATAATATCAATATTATACACATGAACATTTTATCTTCAACAGTAAAACATTAATGGTTTGACTAGTTCTGTCCAAAAATCGCAAGGAGTTGCTCAAAGAGTACGCTTATTTCAATGCCATTTTCTGAGAGAGTGGCCACTTCAGCTTTGAAAACTTCGCTTTCCCAGAGAGCTGAGAAGACAGCTGACCATTCCTCACTTTCGAGGTTCTCAATAGCAGTCTTGAACTCTTCATCTTCAGCCATTTTCTGGTCGAAGAGAGCTGCCAGTTTGTCCTTGGGGAAGACGGCGATGCAATCCTTGGTGAATGATGTGAGGTCACGGCCGCTGACGGATTGGCGAGCTAGCGCGTTCCTTTCTACGTTTTCTGTAACAATATTTAATAGATATTAGTTTTATTATTCCTCAACTCCTTGAACTAAATTTATGGATATAGAACGATTTTTGAAATAAGTATAAGCCATTAACAAGATGCATCTTATACCATATAATACTACAGTAACGACGCGTACCGGCTTCACACGGGTGCAATGGCTATACAAAATTTCTCCAATCTGATGGAATGTCTTATATAAATATCTAAATTTTCTAATAAATGGTGAATCAACAGCTACATTATACAAATTTAGCAAAAAAATAGTAACATTGAACCACTTACAGATTCACACGAATAGTGCCAAAATAGTTAACAGCTAAGACCGAATTAAAATTGAAAATATATCAAAAACAGTAGGCACACCGCAAGAACTATATTTAAACATTCCTCTATAATCACTCGATAAAAAAACGAAAATTTTAAAAATTTTACCGCAAATAGGGATAAAGTTACAGACAAAGCGACTTTGTTTTATACTATGTAGTAATATACAATGTTACCATTTCTCGCAAGTTATTATAACACACAAGTCCCATATAGGATGAGTTTATAGCAATTCTGTATAAAATTTTATGTTTGTAAAAGCACCCACAACACAGGAGAAATTTCTAGTGTATGTGCCACAAAATTGGGAAAAATTATTTTCATAACTTACCAATGATATCGTTAAGCATGTCAATGAAATAATGCACATCGATGTTATCGTTTTCCAAGAAATCGATTACCTGTTAACAAAGAGAATAAATAAATTATATGTTTCATATAAACAAACAAATTAAATGTGTAACAATTTTTTTTTTCTATTTGCGCAGACGACACTGTGGCTGAGCAACTAGCTACCGTGCAACGTGTCGAGAGTTCGATCCTCTCACAGAACAACTATTTTTGTAATTTACAAATCGTTGTTCCAGGTCTTTTTTTTTTGTCAGGGGAAAATCATCAAATGACTTCTCCCGCCCAGGGCCGGGCGGGAGGGAGTGTCAGACTCTTACTGACTAAAAACCCCCTGTTCGAGGCCGGGGCCGAGGTCGCGGTGCCTCATTGCGCTTACCCCGGCTGTTGTTCCAGGTCTGGGTGGTAGGTTTTGGCGAAATTCCTATCCCCTCATTACAAAACAAGATTAATCTATAGTCTAGGTTTAAATAATTGATCCAGGTTTTGTATTTAGAATCTTTTTCTCACCTTCAATTCGAAATACGAACTCTTTTAAAAAGCAACCCGAGTAAAAAGTACATTCTATAATAAATTCCCGGGAGTAAAACTTTAAAATCAATGTACGTCTATGGTCATGAAAATTGAACGTGTATTTAAATTTTGAGTTCAAGCTATTAAATATATCTGTTTTAATAAGTCGCAAGATTCCACTTTACAGACATACACGTGCATTGCAAATGCAGACTTAGGAACTATTTACTGAACAACATAATTCAACCCAGCTTCAACTACTGCTTATCGCACTCCCGCATTTTAGCAATGCCCTCAAACAAATTCTACCTTCATACCTGTTTTAAAAAAACATCTTTACATATCATCTATTATGGTTCATCACGTGTAGGGTTACCATACGACAGGCATTTGCCGCATTTAACAGGCATTTTAAGGTTTGGCCGCACGCTTGTTTAAAAAGAAATCGGCTGACAATTGATTCACTAAAAGCAATATTGTGTACTCAAGAAAATTACAAGACTAAGTACATCTTGTGAAGATTTTACGTTTATGTAATAGACAAATATCAGTTAAAAATATCCTATTTTCATTATTATCTGTTCACTTCCTACATCGTTTTGCTGTAGACAGGCTTTATACTGAAAATGTAGGCATTTTAAGTATAATAGGCAGGCATCCCTGTACTTACGTATGGTAACCCTAATCACGTGATAATTCACCTGTCTTACACATTTTGACTATGAATGACACTACCAAGGACATTTAAAACAAGTTAACATAACGCTCATGTAGCATAGAATAAACATAACATAACTAAGTAACAAAATCAATGCTAATAATATTCAATAGGTAGATAAAAGTTACCTACGCAATAATTATGATGCCGTCGCGTCAGAATGTTTGTGTAAGACAGTGACAGCAACAATTTTATTCCTCTGATAACATTTACCTGGCCATGGAAAAATCAACCCTAAATGTTTTAAGTACCTTGGTGTTAGTCATTTGTTTTATAAGCGAACCATCATAGCAGACAACAAAAAGATTGCTATTTATCTTCTACTTTTCTAAAACGTTCTTCTCCTGATCTTAGCAAACGTAGTATACAAAGAAATATCCGAATCGATCAAGCCGTTTATGCATACCTTGACCAAGGGAAGTCAGGATTCATTTTAATATACAGGATGTCCTGTTAAGAATGGATAACCTTGAAATGCCTTTTAGCCATTCTTATGGCCAATCAGAAATAAAAACGAAAAGGAAAATATCATAAGTAGTACCTAAGTTATGATGTTTTGAAGTAGAAGAACTGGTGCTAGAGGAAAAGAGAAAATGATCCTTTAACAATCACGTACTACATTACAGTATTGCATAACAATGATGATAAAATATTGTTGCAAAAATAATTTATGCACAATTTGTCTAAAATAAGTTAAGTTGCAAGTTTTTTATAAAAACTTTTTTTTGTAATTTTATTTTTGTGTAGATTTGGATTGGTCATAAAATTTAATTAAAGGCACTTCAAGGTTATCCATTTTTTACCGGACACCCTGTATATACATAAATAGATACTCACAGCAACAAATTCAGGTAAAGATTCCATTTCGTAAATAATCTCCTTGAAATTGTTAGTCTTCATGTAATCAATTGCCTTCCAGAATTCGTCGAATTCCGAATAAACCTCCATCAGCCGGGACACTTCCTCACTAGACTCCTGCATGATGATGTCGACAAAATCCTCAACATGTTCGTGGAACAGCTTCCTGGGTTGAGGAGCTGAAGACACAAATGCCACCAGGGCAAAGAGAACTAGTGCTTTCTTCATCATTTTCCTGTTGTTCCCAGAAATCTGTGTGATGCAGACTGCTGGTGGCATAATGTTTTTATACTAGGTGATAAGATAGTCAAAAAGATTTATTTCATTTATCAAGACAGGTGATTGAATGGAATGCATTCTTTTTGGTTTGTATAGAACTTCTGTGACCGGACATGCCGTATCTAAAATACCTGTAGTTACCTACTTACAAACTTATACAGATATGTATCGCAAACCCAACATTGCAGTACTACTTACATTTATGTTTAATACTCAATATTTGTCAAAACTATGACCGAAATTTCATTGTACTAGCTTGCATAGAAATGCATAAAAGTACAAAACAATAGATTCTAATTCCAAAATTCAAACAACCTAGAAATCTTTAGTTTTCCAAACCCTACAAACATTCGCGTCAAGTCATACAGAAACAACATTAATACATTTCTTAAAATCTTTCATATTATTAATGTATCCCAGCACTGCCTCGCTGAGTGCAGTGACATGAAAATCTCGCGCTCATCTATGTATTTCATTTTTAACATTAATATCTATAATCACAATTTAATTCCAGTGACTTATGTACCTACGAGTATATCATATTATTTATTCTACATTTATATTTATATTTATATTATATATTTTACATCCCCGCTCGCATCGGATAGCGACCATGAGGATTGAAATTTAACATTAATAAATAATGTCACAATGCATTTATGTGGGTAAATCTCATTTCCTGCATGGCTGACAAGTATTAATTTACCGTACAATATTCATTCGTATCATTTACATCAATTATTGTAGCATATGTCATTTGCAAACATAGATCAAGTACATTAGTTAATGTGACATCAAGCTTCCGTCTATAATTACAATGAGTGCAAAGAAAAATCAAGTGCAACAGTCCACGCCAGTTCGTTCGAATCATATCGACGCGAGTTCATCCGGCTTCATCGACGATTACTCACAACTTCGACTATCGTATTACCAGCACAGAGGTGCTATATTAGACATAACCGACATTTCTGAAGATACATCTGCCGGAGAAACGTTTGAAACGGTGGAAACAAGCTTGAGTGAAACCTCCGTCACCGTCGACGAGAAAGAAGCCAGACGACAGAAACTACGGGATTATTACATTTCTCAAATCCCGGATCTTCCGCATCCATCATACGTCGTGGCATCCATAATCTCGTCAGCATCCCGTAAGATGGGCTCCATTCACCTCAGATATAATGACAGAATCGAACAAGGCAAGCAGGCTCCCGATTCACAAAATGATTTGGAATTTGATCCTGAACGTAGATCGACACTGAAACCCAATCAGTTTCCCGATAAGTAAACGTTTCGCGTGATATTTTGTAATAATTTTTATGTTGAACGTCGGATATGATCATGAATTGTAATTTAAATGCATGTGTGACTTTCTCATTTAATTATTGATAGCGTATGAAGATGATTAATTATACAGATTTGACAACGAAAGATCGTCTTTATTGTGTCCAAAAACATAAAATCAAAGTTCATATTCTGCCAAAAATCCTTAAAATAAAAATAACAGTGTTATAAATCGCTTGGTGAAAAGTTTTGGGTCGTTGAAGGTGCCAATAAAGCTAGGTGAGTACAAATAGTGATGTGCCATCAGATACTGGAGCAAAAAACATAAAAACATATAATTACTGTCGCCCCTGATTTCCCCGGGGATGGCGCGAGCCCGGGTTGCTATAATGGACTTCCTGCATAACTATTCCTACTTCGATTTTATACAATACCTTCGTATTAGAAAAATACACTGTTTTCTTGGGCTTTCTGATAGATTAGGGTGGTATTTCAATACTGGGAAATAAATTGTGAGTATTAATCAATATCAGCCTGGTAGCCTAGTTATTTTTTTTCTTATCTTACTTTTTATGGTTTAAAATAGCAACGTAGTTTGTTTAAGCTGGATATTCACTATATTTTAATTAGCAGCTTATAAGAAAGTTGGAGGCGATGTGTATATTTCACGTGAATAGAAAACTTTATGCTCCTTTTCTAGCGCATCGCATGCAAGAGCAATGAGATTACTTCTAAGGAGTTTATATGGAGAAAGGTTGCAAATAGGAAAAATATATCTACATGAACCATGTATACTCGCGGATCTGTGAATACTGAGATGGCAGTGAGTTTTATATTTAATTTTGCAGTTGCTTTTTACCAAGTATACTATACTAGCTTCAGCGGGCAGCAGTGTCCGCGTAGATTTTTTTTATGAGTTACCTGATGGTAAACAATCAGCGCCGCTCGTGCACACCAAAGGAGTTACGAGTGCGTTGCCGGCCTTTTAGGAATAAGGGTTTCTGATATTTAAGAGTAGGGAAGGGATGAGGGAGGGGTAGGGATTGGGGCTCCAGTAATCTCACAAACACGGCGAAACACAACGCTGTGGTCGTCCGCGTGGTATGTTGAAAAAAAGCATATTTTAGCAAAGCAAAGCCTATTTTCATACCAAAAAACAAAAACTAACATACAGCGATACATTCTCAAAAACTTACACGTTTTTAATATTAGTAGGATAGTTGGAAAGGAGGATGTATCCAATGACATATCAAATTCAAATATATAAATATAGCCATACACACATACATATATATATTTATCCACTTTTACTTCATATATTATATCGTTACATTATTATAAAATAATTATAGGCTATTTACGATATTTATATAATGTGTTTATGTATCAATTACTTGGCAGATATAATCTTTATAAAATTCGTCCTCCCACATCAATATTACTTTCTGGAATGCGTAGGTAGATATTACATGTAATCGAATGTCTCAAACACAAACTCAATAAAATGATTCAAATGAAAATCGATTACATAATCGATTTTGGTATTCCGGAAATGATTGAGTTTGAAATTGAGGTGATGATCATGTGATCATCACCATCATCATCAGGCTATGAGTGTTCATTGCTGAGCAAAGGCCTCTTCTTACACGGAGAAAGTTTGAGCATTAATCACCACGCTTGCTCAAGGCGGATTGGCGAGTTCAAACTTATGACTAGAAATTATACCTAAGTCTTGGTTTGCTCACGTTTTTCTTCATCATTATAGGAGTATCAGTGGTATCTTAATAATTTTATAAAGGAATATTTAATTCGGAAAAAGCCACATTGGTACAGTCAGCGTCAAAATTCGATGACCACATTGAGATTCTCAAAACCACTGTACACTATATCACACATAAATCACTCAACAACGGCCAGTATTAAAATAACATAATTAAAGTTCAAAATTAGAATACTACTCGTCAAAGTCACTGAATACCATTTGATATTAGTTTGAAAATCTAAATGTTTTCATCAACTTTCGATGCTGACTTAAGCTGATTTCGCACCTTTATGAACGACGGCGACATCTCGCGCCCGGCTCAAAGAGCCAATAGACCACCACGGGGCAGCCGGGGTTGCGGGGTAAGCGCAATGAGGCACCGCGACGAGGAGAAGGAACAGGGGGGGGGTTTTAGTCAGTAAGAGTCTGACACTCCCTCCCGCCCGGCCCTGGGCGGGAGAAGTCATTTGATGATTTTCCTTTGACAAAAAAAACTTTATGAACGAGAGGCTGTAGCCTTAACTCTCGGGCCACCACGTCTATTACATCTATAACGCTCATGGTAATTTACTAATAAGTATATCATAATATCGAAATACACAACAAACTCTTAGGTATTGAAAACATTTTCCAGTTTACTCCAACCTGGGCAGCATTGCCCCACGGAGACCGCTTACGATCATGAAAAAGTCTACAAAAATAATGGAATCCTAAAATTCCCTCCACTGGGGGACACTATTTATAAGGTTTTAAGTTAAAACAAACTGTCAAACAAGTAACCCGAGGGAGACAAAGTTTCGAATGGTGTTAAACTTTCCGAATGTTGTCTTTATTCCGTATTTTTATCTAGTACGGAACCAGGATCTTTTATTTTTAGGTAGCTACTCGTGTCCGCCCGTTGTTTTGCTAAAGTCAAAGATAGATTTTTAGGTGATAACATGATACTTTCGATTCTATGTAAGATGTTGTTCTATGTAAGATGTTGTTCTATGTAAGATGTTGTTCTATGTAAGATGTAATTACAATTAAGAGTCGAAATGAGGTACCTAACGACCTACATTTTTACTAATCCACAACCATTGACTTAGTAGGTAAGTATTTTTTAAAATTTCGAAGTAGTAAATGACGTGTGAATTAACACAACCCGATCAGGGTATCATGATTTCCAGCCAAAGTTCATGTCATATGTTGATTTAAAAATTTTAAATTAATAAAACGTGTTTATTGTTTTGGGTACAATAGAAATTTTGCGACGCGGCATGTGGCATTTGGTTGAACCAAGTTCTTTTTAACTCTTCAAAAATTATTTCCCGGATTCTTAAATTGTGCCCGTGATACCATTAGGTCCACCTCCTTTTCCATGGCATAACTAATGTTAAATGCATGTCACTCACATTACTGTAAAGAATCTATGTTTTATTACAAACTAAAACTATAACTGTACCAATTTTCATCAAAATCCATTCAGTAGTGTGTAAACTTTGTAACTACCCATCGCAAGATGTTAAGTAATTTTTATATTTAAGTTCAAGGCGTTAAAGTTATAGTAACAGGCTTAACAGATGTTCAGTTCAGGTTGATATTGATAACATTATCAGTGGTCTGAGAGAAGACGTGTGTTATCAGAATATCAGCCACGTCTAAAGCGAATGACGACGGTGACTCATAATATGTATATATGAGTTTTTAATTTAAAAATAAAAAAGATTTGTAGATGTGATGTTTAGAATTGAGTTGTTTGCTAGGTCAAAAAAAATAATTTTTACTTTTTAATTTAATTTATTATTAAAATACTATAATCGTACTTTCAATTATTAATTTAAGTATATCATATTATTTTCAAATACAGGCACTGCTGACACTTTTTCAAAACTCTTTTATCAATCACTAATTGATTGCTGTTCTGAGTCTGGCTGAGATGCTTAAAATCATAAACGTAAGAAATCAAATAGATTTTGATTTAAATTTATTTTTTTATAAAATAATTAAACATTTATAAATACGACTGGGTGGCTCGTTCATAGAATGGTCAAAATTGCTAATGCTCACCAAGGAGTCTCGAGTTCGATCCTAGATTCTGGATATACTAATTTTAAGGATTTCTTTTTATTTTTTTTGTTGCCCAACCCTAAGATTTTAAACACACTCATGACACAGAAGAGAATCCTAGGGGGATCAGAGTTTAAAGAAGCTTAACCCCTTAAATTTACTTAAAGCAAATTTCGAAAAACACTGAACAATTCTATGCCCTATCCGAGAATGAAGTTCACCACTCCTTAAATAGCCACCAGGCGTATCTCAATTAATAAGATATTCAAACCAAACATGTCATGTAAAACGTAGTTGGTAAAGCAAAATGATTCACGGCTTTTACTCAGCTCATTTAAATAACAACTTTATTCACACGAGCATAAAAAGCAATTTAATATGTAATTAAGTACACCTAATAATTATACTAAGAAGAAGGAGTGGATTTATATAGAACCTGCTTTTACCGACGGATTTGCCTGTGTTAATAATTATAGCCTTTTCATGTCGCATATCGTTAAGAGACCAAAGATGAGAGGGAGACCAAAGAAAATATGGATGGATTGTGTCAGAAGTGATATGGAAGACAGAGGTGTTGTGATAGCGTGACGGGTGACAGGACCCCAAATAAAACGGGACAAGGGCAGGAAGATGATGATGTCGCGAATCGTTAATGACTTTTGTAGTAAAAATTTGGGGGCAAAAAAATGGTGTCAATATTCAGCCAGGGTTGCAGGCCAAGCGCAACAATGTGCCGTAGCCTCAGCTTGGATCAGGAGAAGGAACTGGGGGTTTTTAGTAATTAAGAGTCAGACACTCTCTCAAGCCATACACTGGGCGAAGAAAGACATCTTATGAATTTCCATCTTCAAAACAAAAAAAGTTGTAGCGTATGAGGTCAACAGCAGATTAACTTTCTAATTTATATTACACTAGCTATTGCCTGGGACTCCGTTCGCGTAGAATAATAACGTCCTGCAGATTTTTTGGTATAAAAATTATCTTATGTCCTTTCTTGAGTTCCAAACTATATCTGTACCAAATTTCACAGAAATCTGTTCATTAGTTTGAGCGTGTAAAAGACAGACAGACAGACAGAGTCCCTTTCGCATTTTTAAGATTAGTATAGTATAGAGAATAGATAATGGGATTTGTAAATATCGGAATAATGGCATATTATACTATAATTTCTTATGTACTTATTATATAAACTATGTAGATACAAATAAAAGTGTTGAGTCCTTCTTTCAGAAAGAAGACATAGTCTACGTGAGTGCCAAATGACCCCAGTTTTAGCGATGCTAATTGAAGGATCCTTTCTTGGAGCTGACATCGTCAAGTAGGTGTAAAGAGGGGAACTTAGATGAAACAAAAAAATGTGTCATCTACGAATATCAAAGGCGTTTGATATTACAATGAGAAAGCGAAAAGGACGAAATATAAGATCGATAAACAATTTTCATTCCAAACTGTTAAATACATTCATAATTCACATTAAAATATTTAATCTACGGATCCGAAAAGTAAATAACGTATTTAATACTGTCAATAATTACATGTTCAATCTATAAATACAGATTCCAGTATACTATTTGAATTATTTGAAACCTACGTCATACGTAAATAAATATTTCATAAAACACGACAGACAGTCAGGCAGGCATTTCATAAAGGCGAACGTGGAAATTTTATAATCGGAAATGTCTGTAGTAAAATTTAATATTGTCTTGTTGTAGACGGATCTCCATATGCATCGGGATCCAATATCGCGAGTCTGTAGCTAATGCGGCTCAGCTGTAAACAGATTACAGGCTTGGATACTAAAATACGACAAGTATCCGGTATCAAGCACAACTTGAGCCTCCGAGTACTTGGAACCCTGCTTTTGATCTTTATTTTGTGTTAAAAAGGTGAAGTGCCGCGACCGTATCAAGTTCACGATCCCCTGGACCTTTGTTGTTGTTTACTCTAACAATTTGAGGAAGTTGATTTACAAAATATGTTGTACCAACTGCCTACCTGAATTTACCCAAAATTGTAACCAACATTTTTGGACAGCCATTTTGTAACAACTTATATTAAGGGACAAATAAAGATTTAATTAGAAAAAATATGTAATATTTTTTTTATCAAGGACTACATTTATATAAGTTCCAGAAGCACTAAATGTCAGTTTAACTGGCGCACAAAGACAAAGAGCGAATTAATCTTCAACGTTCGGCAGTCATTAGGCGCTCGCCTTTCACTAGAGACAATAGAATTAACATAAGAGCGCGAAAATAGCAGCGGTTCATCCAATTAGTTCGCAGGTAGGCACTCAGAGTCGTCAAACTCCCTCCTTAATCTAATTAAGTAATTGAAATCATTGGGCGATGCGTTGTGAGCGCTGAGCGGCAACAGCGCGCGCTGCATCGCCAATTAGTTCTCCGAGAGATCGCTAGGTGGGATGTGGCGCCGTTTGCACGTAAGCCCCTATTCCCGAGGAACGGATCGCTCAGTATGTGAGCTGAGTCGATCGTCTAATTTAGCCAAAATGTTACTGTGAGTAGTTCTGTGACGTCACAGTAGGATGAGTGAGGAAACTCGTGTTTCTGTCTCATGACGCGTAAGTACAGGTGTGGAGAAATCTAATAGATTAGTTGCGTTGACTCTGCTGACTGCCTGAGTTTTCGTGTACCTGATATACCTATTATACGAAATTACATACTAAGGTTCATGTAAATATAGAAGAAGAACAACACGCTTAGTCTTTTATTTGCTGGTTTTTACGTAAATAAACAACTACTTAAAGAATTACGTCTCTGCCCAGGTTTTCAATCTCTTCATAGCCAATATCAAACGGATATTATGTAGCGATCTACATACGTATAAAAAACTTTCTCCTCTATAAAAAAATTAAAATGTCACTTACCTGAGATCGATACTAAGAAAAGTAATATTAGATACAGTTCATCATCAATAATTGCAGAATTTATGATCTAATGAACATTCACTGTTTTGCTATTCATTCAGTAAATAACCAAGATAGGAGTTTAATCCTCCCTCCTATGCCTAAATCTTAAAGTGTTACTCCAACGCACTTGTTACTGCCTCATGAACCAATAGACCACCATTGACGGGGCCCTATAGGGCTGATATTCAGCCGGGGTTGTGGGGCAAACGCCATAAGGTGCCGCGGTCTCGGCCCAGAGCAGTGGGCGACACTCCGGGCGTCAGGAATCAAAAAATGATCTCCGGCCACCATAAGTACGGGTCTGTGGACGGTGAGTAAGGGTAGTTCCCGACCAGAACCAGACCCGAGCGTACGGCGCGTAGCGTTCCGCGCGCAATGACTCGCCGCGACCTCGGCCCAGACCAGGAGAAGGAAACGGGATGTTTTTACACAGTAAGAGTCTGACATTCCCTCCGGCTCCACTCAGGGCGGGAGAAACCATTGGATGATTTTCCACTCTCACAAAAAACGCGTTTTTTACTGTATCTCAGTATCCACGGGCAACTGGTATTGTCTACAATCATTTATTCCTAAAAATCAAAACTAACTGATTAAATCATAAATCTTAAATCATTTATTATTATGCGAACATGCGGGTATAAAACTACACTTATGTACCAGACATTGGGTGTAGTTTATATAATAAACTAACTATAAATATTTTCCAAAAACAAAGAAAGCAATAAAATAAGTTGAGTCATCTTAGGTTTTTCCACTTCCCATTTTGAGCCGCTTTACAGCAATTCCAGAAGTCAAAGTGTCTGATAAGATGACAATATCAACTGATAATTGTATCAAACCGTTAAGATTGGGGATATTACAGTATGCATGAGTCACTGTTTTATCTTAAAAGATGCATAACATTTGTTTACGTTATGCAGTCATTTCATGATTGATTGGGAAGCCTAAGGATGACTCAGTGTAGCAATTTCTTCTTTTGATATTAAAAATAGGTTGGCTTTTAACTGTAATAAACACCTTATTACCATATGTATAGGGTTATTTATAATTATTTTGATTCAGACTGAACTGATTAAAAAAGAGTAACCATGGAGTTTTTTGCTCGTTCTTCTCCATAGGTATCTACATTTTGGAACGAGCCAATACTTTCACTAGAGGACAGACAGATAGACTGACACGCTTAAAGTTAAAGCTCTTGAAATACTTTTTTCCTTTCTTTTGCTTGACGTTCAAAAGTGCCTACTGTGGACTTTGACTTCATATTGTTTTTAGTGCCAACATTTTTGTAATAGATTGTTTAAAAATATCAATATAATTTTATTGGTATTCTTGAAAGTACAGCTACAACCACAATTGGAGAACCAGTTCGCAATGAAGAAGAAAAAAATTATAGGATACCTAGATAGTTCCTAAACTTGAAATGTTTTTAATAAACTTTCAAAGGAATAACCTATTGCAACACGTTGTTTTATTTATTCGAAGTTTAATCTATAATAAAATAAGTTTTTTTGACTCTTCGCCTAGTTACGTAATAAATAATCCTCATTAATACCACGTCTCCTTCGTCGAATTGTCGTAAGAGTGATTTCCGAAAAAGATGTCATATGTTCTTGTTTTCCGATGAGGCAGTAGGGGGAGTTCGGGAGAGTTTACACGCCTTCGACTAAAATGCTCATAAATCGCTTTATATTTACAAAAAACTATTTTTATCAAATTGTACCCTAAGCTGCATTATTAAGCTTTATTTTTTCTTAAGAAAGTTTTATAAATCATTAATACTTTATGAGTAATTAACGATTTCTACTGAAGTGAGATTTGGCTTATATCTCCCGCCTAGATGGGAGACTTGACCCCCAAGACTTTAACCGGGTTTTAAACTAACTAGGCAAAATTAAAATAATTAATTAAAGAATTTTAATAAAAAAACATGGTAGTGTAAACTTGCCTAATTCGTACCACTTAAGGAGAACCTCGAAAATTTTGAAAATGAACAATGTTACACAGTTATTTATATTAAGTAGTTATAATTAAACTAATGTTCTATTAGTATTCCGATAAAAAATTACATAAATATTATAAACTTCTGAGAAATAAACAATTTTCAAAAACTTAAAAAAAGTACGATTTAAGACCATTGATCTTAAATCGTACCAGTATATTCTTAAATCGTACTTTGAGATCCTATCATTGTTTTACAGTCTTAAAAATCACAATCTTAATAATCTTCTACTCTTTTTAATCTTAATGCACCTAGATTACCTAATTCTTATTAATACAGCGGATGGTCTTTTTCAAATCTTGAAAGTCATCGCAGTAATAAAATTTAGTTTTTTTTAACTCGTCTTGCACATAGCTCATGTACGCATACTTCACAATTACTGCATAAAATAAATGTTTTTTTTTAATTTTATTAAATAAAAACACAAACTTAAAAATAATCAAGTAAGTAATTAATATTTACTGTGATATTAAACATTGTTTTCCTAAATCGTACGTACGTACGTTTTAAGAAGTTGCTGCGAGTACGAATTAGGCACAAGTATCAAATGAATTTCAAATTAGCCGCAAAAAAAACTGTCAACGAACAAGCCGGCTTTACCATGTGAAATATATTCACAAATATACGTATAAATATATAATAAACAGTTAAACAACTTATGAACGGTATACTTGGAAGACAGTTCTTGTGAAGTATGCAAAAAAATTACTCAAAAAGTGAGAAAAAGTGAGAAAAATCTTACCCGTTTAATATTTTTGTCGGGAGCAACGTAACAGGTGTTTATTTGTCATATGGCAATCTAGCCGACTATTATTGACATTTTATGCCATCAGAGGCGCTGGTAACTATTACTCATGCCGAGATATAGACGAGGTACGATTTAGGCGCAGGTACGAATTAAGCAAGTTTACCTATACATAATAATATGTAGTACATGATAACACGACATATATAATTTGAGTATCTTTGACATACACGTGGTGAGGAATTAAGGACCTATGACATATTATATTTCTTAAGAAAAGTAGTTGCGTTTAAAACAGTGTTATATGGTACTCCACCTATCAAGCCATCAACCTCAACGCCTCAATCTTGGTTATTAATTATTCATAGAACTGACAAATTCATTGAATTCCCACGTAACAGTAAGGTATTATAATGAAGATACCTAGGTAACCTACACTAAATCATTTCAACAATTCCCAGTTGAACTGAAACCGGTTTATAATATCTGAATATATTGCACGAGTATTTCAACAGGAACCAGTAAATTGAGAAACACAATACTGAGACTGTTCTGAGCGGTTATATTTCAAGGAGATTGGAGCGTTGCAACCGATAGGAGTTACTAACGAATACTTGTATGCACGCGCCTATCATAGTAAACGTTCAATAATATTGGCTAGATTGATATACATATAATTATTGGTACCTATGTCATGCACTATGGGATTGGCGGGTAAATGTGCTATTTTTTTTATGGAATATGGCAATTTTTTTTAATATGTGAACGTATGAGCTGGCGGATTACCTGATGGTACGCAATCGGCACCGTCCATAGGCATTCGAAATTCTAAAGGAGTTACTACAAGTGCGTTGCCGACCTTTTAAGAGCTATTAGGAGGTAATAGGCGACGAATAGTGACTTTGTAATTTGTTCGCGTTGAATAGTGACTTCATGTAATTTTTTTAAACTATCCTATGTCTTTTCTCGAGTTCGAAACTATGTCTGTACAAAATTTCACACAAATAGGTTTAGAAGTTCAAGCGTGAAGAAAAGACAGACAGACAGAGTTACTTTCGCATTTATAATACTTGTTTGGATTTATGATTAGGTGATTTGGGATCGAGTACTGGGGGAAGGAAAGGGCTTTTGGTAACCTCACTCACACGGCAAAACACAACGTAAGTGTTATTTCTCGCCTGTATCCAAATTCCGCCGGTAAGCAATAAATGAGCAGATGAATCACCTAAGAAGCTTTTGGGGATGACGTGCAAGGATTGGGTTTTCTTTGACGTCGTGGTATCACTCTGGTCGATCTAGCCTATTCGTGGTGGAAAAACATCGATCTTTCATACTTTCAGAAATTATTTGACTAGATCTATACTAATTTTATGAAGAGGTAAAATTTGAAATTTTTTAAGGTTCTATAAACACATGGGATACTAAACTTTTGGCATTGTTTTTAAATGTCCAAATAGAATTTAACTGATATCAAATGGAATTCATTATGAGCTAGTTTCAGTGCTTTTTTTGACCAATTTAATATACGCGTAGTTAGCAAAAGTCTCGTTTACGTTACACCGGGTGTAGGTGCGTATTGTTTAGACCATGCAAGTCAATTATTAATTAAATTAATTTGACCAAAACATAATTGCGGTAAATTGCCCATTGTGCAAAACAAAACAGTACAGAAATTAACAAAAAAGTGTTCATAGATAATTCACATTTATATTGACCAAAATGAGCCTAACACTTACCTACTCCTTTTAAGATTCCAGGAAATCAAATAACCAAACTATGTATGTTATTGATAAATATAATATGTGGTAAATTTGTATAATATACCAACGTTCCCCTAATATATTCATCGTAAATGAGCAAATCAAACGTTTATTAGTAATACAAATTAGTTTGTGTAATCAAATATGCAAGTGGGATTTGGTGATTATTTGTTATTGGTCTTGTGTCTACACATTGCATTACTCGAGGTAATTTAGCGCCTATCGGTTTAGTAAAAAAATATAAAATTTGATCTATGATGAGTCTAAATATTTAAGTATTATTGAGGTATTTACTATATTTTTATTATAACTTTCGTGAGACATTCTAAATTATTTATTATGTTTTCGGCTTACTCACGTAATATCACGTAAATTATTACGTGAGTAAGCCGAAAACATAATAAATTATTGAGGTAGATAGGGAAATAGTAAAGAGTATGTCTAGATGAGAATTTTGCATAGCGTTATTGCAATTATCCACGCCATTAAACTTGGGGAACAATCACACATTTATGGATGAAAGAAAATCTGCAATATTCTTAATAATTAAAACCACCGTAGGTAGGTACTCATCTCCTTTTAAAACTCATCTCTAACTCGTAGGTAAATAAACAAATCCCTACATTCATTTTAATTAAAAGGAAAACAGTCACAAGTTTGAACAACAAACTATTTCCTCGATCCACGCCGCAAGAAATAATCTGAAAGCCATGGGAATACCAAGCAACAGCGGTTCTGTCCCAAGTGTCGCTGAAATTTCGAAATGTCCCAAACAATTCTCGCGAAGCTCGCTAAACCCTTATTATTTAAGAAACAGTAACACGAGCAGAAAATAAAATCGACTACATAAAACGAGAACAGCTATCGTACAATTACGTAATTTAACGAACCGAAATAACAAATCACTGTGATCGTTCGGTTTCGAAGCTAATTGTTCTGATTCAGGTGAATAATGTTAGCTGCCGAACTCGGTAATGGTATTAAACTGTCATGGCGTCTACAATTAAACAGCTGATAACTCGCAGGAGTTGCCAAAGCACTAGATGGCGCGCATCTCACGTTCCTATGTTTAGTAACATCGCGAATGAATTAGACGATTAATTGTAGTAAGGGTGTTGTGTAATTACATAGCTGTAAGCCCGCGAGGTGTTAATTTGTGCAGTCGGGATCACACGTGGAAGCTGACGGATCGTTACAGAAAAGCAATGGAGCGGTTCAACGCTATAGCTCGTGTTGTTGGCTTGTGTGAGTTCAACTGCAAATTGCAAACAAATTGGGGCAGATGTTACTCTATGTGTATAAATTGTGTAGTTACAGCTAACAACGGGATTATACAGAACGGTTCACGCTCGTTGACGTGTTGCACTTTTACAACTAAAATAAAACAGAATAAAATGGACAGCTGACAAACGGGCTGGCTTTTTTGCTTTCTAGACTAAGCTGCATCACTGCTTTATTATATTTAAAGATAACATTTATGTAAAGGGCTTAAGGTCTTTTTATGTAAGTCAGCTCCAAACACGCTTAATTCGTCAAACCCAATGATATTATAAGTAAAATGGTGTAGATTGATGTAGGACACAAAATTCGATTTTCAAAAACCATACACACAGGAACAATTCGTATGTTTAGACGTCAAAGTGAGATGGCATGATTCAATAATCGCGAGTAAAAAAGAGACAAATATGAAAAAAGTGTAGCTAGTTAGCCATATTTTAATGTATCACTTGCTGAGCGCTTGTCTATCTACCTTTTTACTTATAATATCATTGATCAAACCCCAAGCGAATGCCGCGAAATAGAAAGGTTAAGTAATATCAATCTTCTGAATACACTTTCAGATATCCAACTCCACGTTGTCAAAATTTAAAGACGTCATAATGGATAAAAAATTCTCATTTTTCCATCTAAACATTATCTGTACGTACGTCAATAAAATTGTGTAACGCCGTTATCATTATCACGAGAAACGAATGCACATCAAGATACCCTGAACCGCCAAAACCCTACAATACAATATCAACCTTTACACTTAAGAACAGAGTACAAAATCATCTAAAGATTTTTGACAGAATGGGATAGCTTATCGTACTGCCATCCGTATCTAGGTTCTGTCGTTAATCTATGGTCTGAATCGTTATTAACTTTGTGTGCCGACGAGTGGTAACGGATAGTGTTATCTTAACGATCAAAGGTTTAGGCATTTATTTATAGATCGTATAGTTTAGTTATATCTACAATACTTAGAAACAAGGATTATATACTGAAGTGGATTTAGATAGCTCGTAGTTGACAATGTAAAGAAGTTTAGAAAAAGGAACATTCCTTCCATCCAGTCCAAAATCGGAAAACATAAAATGGAAACGAATTAGCCATTTTTAAGTGCTAGGTCGGCACTTGTACGATTATCATAATTATAAACATTTTCTAAAACTTGATTAAAGAATGTTTCAAAAATGTTCATAATTAAGTCTCTTAGTGGTCAGAAGCATATCTACCTGCTAAAACCGCGGGTCTGCGGTCGGCGAGTAAAGGCAGCTCGCTGCCCGACCAGAACCAGGCCAGAGCGTACGGCGCGTAGCGTTCCGCGCGCGCCTCAAAGCGCCAATAGACCACCACAGACGGGGCCCTATAGGGCGGATGTTCAGCCGGGGCTGCGGGGTAAGCGCAATGAGGCACCGCGACCTCGGCCCAGAGCAGGAGAAGGAACAGTGGGATTTTTAGTCAGTAAGAGTCTGACACTCCCTCCCGCCCGGCCCTGGACGGGAGAAGCCATTTGATGATTTACTACTCAAAAAAAAACGCATAGAGGTACGTGATATTTCGTTATGTAAGTTTGTGAGGTAAGCGAAGCCCAATGCTTCCCTTCTTTCTTCAAATCCCCGAATACAGGAGGATTGAAATACTTATGAACTGCATATACCTAAAAATATCTCTGGTTTAATTCATTGAACGAAATTAAATAAATATTAAACAAATAAATAAACCTATTTTCTGAGATTAAGTATTAAAACTTTATTGGCATAGGTACTGTTATTTCTACTATATTTCTTATTTTCGTCATTCATTGAGGTATAGGCTGATGATGAATGATACTTATTCTGTTTTTTTTTTAAATCTTCCCTTTCTCTGGTATTATCTCCTGTGTCGTAAGTGCGTTTACAAACAAACAGCAAGTGTGGGAGACTCAAGCGTCGGCACGAATGGGTTGGCTCGACCGGAGTGTTACCAAGGCCTTACAGAAAACCGGCATGAAAAACCACAGCGTTGTGTTTCGCCGTATGAGTGAAATCCACAAACGGCCAGCAATAAATAGACTCGTAACTCCTCTGGTCTTGCTGGTGTCGATGGGCGGCGTTGATGGCTTACCATCAGGTAAACCGTTCTGCCCCTCTGCTGACCTTGCGCGTACCTAACCAAAAACAAAATGCGTATGCATGACACCCATACTCGGAACAACAAATTGTGGATCACACGAAGTTTTCCGTGCAGGTTAGCGAGGACACGTTGCACAGGAGCCAGGTGCCCATGCGTCAACTGTCCAGTCAAGAGTTAGTGTCTGACGTGATAAGTTTATGTAACATCTCATTGAAATAGGCTGTTTCAAGTACTTAGGTAGGTAGTTGAAAATTATACTACATACTACTTAGATAATAAATACGTGCTATCAATCAAATACAAAATTTTTGATAAAACTAACAATAGTGCCTATTTAGATAACAGTCCATACCTACACTTGACATTTCCTTAAATATTTTAGGTATATTTTGGTAAAAATCCAGTCCTTCAAAGTCTGTGGAGTAAAGAAAAGGTCGGATGACGATATGATGACGAAGATGATGATGAGATGGATTACTTCTAACCAAAGAATAGAAGCAGATAAGGCTCAGATGGATCATGAAGATTCATCTGAGCCTAAAGAAGATCAGAAGGTAGGATCAGGTGGCTATTACCAGCATAGCACTTATCTAACTTATTTCACCAATTACAATTTGTGGTAGAATTTATAGGAAAACTAACTAAACCCACGCGGTTTCCTCAGTTCTTCCTGTTGTTCAGCTCATTTTTATAGCCGAATACCTAGCCTTTCTCGATAAAAAGACTAAAAACACAAAAATAATTGTTCATTTCACACACGTAGTTCTGGAGATTAGCGTATCTACTTAAATTAACAGACAAACTCTTCAGATTCCATTATCGAGGAGTAATCACGGGAACACAGGGTGCCGGTTATTTAGGAGAGGTATGAGGGGCCGAAGTCAGCTGCCAAAAGGTCCTGTAGATAACTATAATCTAAATGAATTGAGACACACACTGGCGACTATCCCTATTTCATCATCAGAGCCAGAGATGCCCACTGATGAGCAAAGGCCTCTTCTCACACTGAGAGGTTAGAGCATTAATCACCACGCTTGCTCAATGCGGGTTGGCGATTTTAAACTTATAATTAGAAATTATTAGTCCAGGTTTCCTCATGATGTGTACCTTCATCGTATGTCAGTGTGTGTGTCAAAATAATCATAGAAAGTACATATAGATAACATGGAAAAAGTCACATTGGTACTTGCCAGGTTTCGAACCCACACCCACCCACCATACCCTATGTATGAGAAGCGGGCTCCTTGACCTCCGGGCCACCACGACATCCCTATAAGCACTATGGAAATGCACCCAAGGACAGTCTGTTAGTGTCAAACTATTGCGTATTGTAGGAATAAGAGAAAAGGCTGGGTGAAGGTTATTATAGACAGGAATAGATAATGGGGGGCCATGGAAGAACTAAGGTTGTAACTAACTAATCTGCCAATTTAATACACGTAAGTAGCCTGTACCTATTATGGCAGATGGAGACTCCAACTCACCGACATGTTTGCTAGAAAAAACAAAAGAGACAGCGGAAATGTGTGTGTGTGTGTGTGTGTGTGCGAAGAAACTGCCACCATCTTTCTATTATAAGTTTGGATTTCAGTCATATTATCTAAGTAGATACCTAATGTTTCTTGATTGGAAATTAATATAGGTAGGTTTGTATAATTTTAAAAGTTTATTTCGTGGGTTTACCTGGTGGTTCTGATTTAATCAAAATATAGGTAATACAAACTACTATTGATAAGTACTTTTTAGCGACTGTGTTTGTGATTAACATACCTACTCAAAATTAAACTATTGCTTAGATGGTTGTTAATGAAAAATCTTGTCGATGTCTTTATAACTTTATTAATATTTTTCTAACAACCAATTGGGTAAGACATTCGTTGTAACGCTTACCAAAAAAAACAGACTTCAAAAAGTAAACTAAAAAGAAAAAAAGATTAGATTAAAATAGTTATTAATATAATTTTCTATTTACCTAAATGAAAACATGTATTACTTTGTACAAAGAAAATTATTTTTTTGCTTTTTAGTTTACTTTTTAAAGTCGGTTTTTTGGTATAAAATATTTTGAATTTTCTTTTTCTTTAGGAATTTTCTCGTCAAACATTTGGTCGATACCACCATGATCACGCGTAACTACGGAACCCTCAGTTATAGGCGAAATACAACAAGTTTTTTTATGTTAAAAATTATAGGTCGGCAAACGAGCAGACAGATTACCTCATGGTAAGCAATCAGCGCCACCCGTGGATTGTGGACACCCGCAACAACGGAGGAGTTACCTACGAGTGAATCGCCAACTATAATAGATAGGATTAGTGATTTGTAGATTTTGGGATTGGGGAAGGGGAAAGAATTGGTCAACGGTAACCTCACTCACACAGCGGAACACAACGTTGTAGTTGTTTCACGCCGGTCGAGGTGAGGCCGTGGTATCACTGCAGTCGAGCCGACACATTTGTGAAAAAATAGTAAAAAATCATTTATTTCAATTAGACCCTTACATGCACTTTTGAACTTCAAACAAAATATAAAGATAGGTATATGTAAAGTGTCAGTCTGTCGGTCAGTCCTTTTAGTAAAGCTATTCGCTGGTTTTGTGTCGTGAAACAATGCTGGCGTTGTTTCACCGTAGGTACCGGAGGACCATAATTTCTGAACCCTCGATCCCCAAAACCCCGATCCTGATTCTCCTCCCATTGCTTATAAGTCAGCTCGTAGAAAAAACCATGATACTTGATGATACTATATAAGCACCATACATAATTAAAGAGCATGTCATGATAACCCACATATAACGTGAGGGAGCAATCCTCCTCCTCTCGCCGCCCGACCAGAACCAGGCCCGAGCGTACGGCGCGTAGCGTTCGGCGCGCGCCTCAAAGAGCTATTCGACCACCACAGACGGTAAAGGGCTGATGTTCAGCCGAGGTTGCGGGGTAAGCGCAATGAGGTACCGCGACCTCGGCACAGAGCAGGAGAAGGAACAGGGGGGTTTTAGTCAGTAAGAGTCTGACACTCCCTCCTGCCCGGCCCTGGGCGGGAGAAGTCATTTGATGACTTTCCCTTCTTGATGAAAAACATATAACAAATTAGTTATTTATAATTTATGTCTTAGGGCTAATTTTTCGATGGTTAGATAAAAGTTACATGCGAACCGTTTTGATGCTGTCTCGTCAAAATGTTTGTGTAGGACAGTGACAGCAACAATTTTATTCCTAAGATATATTTATCTATCGAAAAATCAGCTCTTAGGTAAGTAGGTATAAGTATTTACCTCACAAAGTAACATAGAATTTATCTAATAATAATAGTAATAACGAATTCAAAATTGGACTAATCCTTATTTTCTAATTAGTTTTGAACACATAAAACAATATTTACAAAATAATTCAGCTAAATTACCTACATCTAGAATTTGTACCAATCTATGGTGGAATAGTTTATGAGAAGTTATATAGGTAGGTATACATGTATACAGCGCCGGCGTAAGGGCCACTGACACCCCGAGCGAAAATGTCGTGGCGCCCACTTGAGGGAAGCAATATCAAGTGTTACATTTTTGATCTGATCACAAGTAAAATAAAAAACTGCATATGCACAGAACGTAGAGCACAGTTCTGGAGTTTGCACTAGGAGAGGCAAGAGCTTAACTAACTTCAGACCTTGGCGCCCACTAGAATTTATCGCCCAGGGCCATCGCCCCATCACGCCCCTAACGCCGGAACTGCATGTATAAATTTGAATTAAAGACTAGACATGATATTACTAGTAAGAAAGTCACTTCTCATGGAGTACCTGTTACAGTCAACTAGCTTAATCAGCCATTCAATTAATACCCTAGCCTGTTTAATAAATGATATCACAGCACAATATAAATAGCTGCTTATTTGGAATGAAGGAAATAATGGTTTAGACCACAGGAACATACCATCCATCTAGCAATTAATGACTACCACCTATTTATTACAATTGTAATAAAATTAATAAGTTAATACAATAAAAAGTTCCATAAATTTTACCAGCCAATTGGTCTACCTAATTTTACGAAATTATTTAAAAAATTGCGGCTACAAACATGGAACCAATCCATATTTTAAAACATTGAAAGTTTTTTTTTTATTTATTCGTTTTTACCGCTGTGTAGAGGATTAAATTACAACATTGTAAATACAAAGGAATCCATCCAACTTCAAATTTCAGTCTAGGTACTCCCAAGAAAAACCTTGTTGAAGTCTAGCAAACTAAAAAAGTACCAAGTTTATAAGTATGTATATAGATATTGCAAAACATTCCTTTTAACAAATGTATACTGTAAAATTACGAACTATTTTATGGATCGAGCGACTGGTAACCTCACTCCAATGACGATATGTAGCTTTGCCTATCTCACACAACGCAAGTGCTGTTTTCAGGCGGTATTCAGTGAGGCCATGGTTAGACTCCGGTAGAACCGACCCATTCGTACCGAAGCATTGTTCTCCCACACTTTATTTTATTTATTTATTTATTTAAGTCAGGCATCTGAGGCCCATTGAGAATACAATACATAAATATATTATAACATTAAATCATAAACTAATACATATGTTACATCGATTAAGAGAAAACTATGTTACATAGATAACTTTAATCCAAGAGTTGAGCCTCTGTATCCTTGAGGAGGGTAGTGATGCACCATGTAATGTGCAAATATGTGGAGTATTTTTCCCCTGTTACATTAAATTTGATTTAACTAATAATAGTGTAATACTAATTATAATAAATAAATAGTTGTGTTAGTTTTATTTCTTGTCTCCGGAAGCCATAGAACTCTCCTTCTGAGCATCCATCAGAAATGTTTGTATCTCCGAGTAGATCTTCTGTAGCATGACTAGTCTTGGTTTTGTATACTGCAAATACAAATAGTTAATAATTAATAAAAATGCTATTTTGTAACCTATGAACAAATAGAACTTACTAGTCAAATTAGAATAAAAATTATAAAACTTTCTCATTATACTTTATTATATTTTTGTTGTGTAATTGTGAACTGTTTGTAATTGTGAACAGTTGACTGTAAATATTTATATTTTATATTGTTTTTAGTGGTAATAATTGCATAAGAAAATGGTTTTTGATTATCTAATTTCAGTAGTAAAATATTATCATATTAAATAATTGTTATTTACCTTAAAAAGTGGTACCAGACGCACTGAATCTGGATTATCTTCTTTTTTTAATAGTGTTAGGTAATACAATACCCGATTCTGAAATTCAACAAAACAAACCATTAACCTGGTGAACATTCTTTACTAATTTTATTATAATATAGTCAGCAAAGGATTTAGCATAATAATATAAGAATCTAAATCCTATTACCAAAGAATATTAACCCCTGGTGTACCAGAATGTAGATTAAAACAAGACACAATGTATTTTCTATTGTGTCTCATATACTGGCAGATAATTAATTATTAAAACATTAGCATAAACTATTTAATTTTTATTTATTTAATTTTAGACAACCAGTAGCTATATCTAAACATTAAGTATAGGATAATTAAGTTACATGCACTTTAAGGTGTCACAACATGCATCAAATATTTTGTACTGACACCAAAAAAAGAATAGAATTTAAAATTAATTAAAAAAAAAGAATATAAAATTGGCAAAATAAAGATTCTTACTTAATAAAAATAAACTAAACTTACAGATAACACACAAGCTATCTAGTAATGCTTACCATTTTAATGACTTCATTAATGATAACATCGTCAACATTTGACCAGTCCACAAAGGTGTCCTCCCTACCCCACACATACTTGACAGTGCTTTGGATACACACTGTGGGTATGACTATGAGACTTTCTGAAATATTCAAGTGATTTTTTAGTAAATATTGTCAGACATACTAAACATTACACACAACTATTGAAATAATGCTAGAGGTAATATTTATTTTTGTAGGGGAATATCTAGTTATAGGAAGTGTCAGAGAGTCTTACACATTAAAAACCACCTTTTCCATCTCCTGCTTCAGGCTAAGACCTAAGAATTACTTGACCTCATATGGTAGAATGCCAGGCCTTCTTTATTAGTTTTTACATATGTACAACTAGTAATTTCAAAATTCAAGTTTAATTACAATTTGATCTTGGTGCAGAATCATTAGTAAATTAAATATTAATTGAAGTAGGAATAGATGATACTAACCTGACTGAACACTGTGTGTAAACCAAAAGAAGACCAAGAAAGATAATACAATGATTATAATCAATATTGCTGTTAAACTAATCCGAATGTAAAAAAGAGCTAATAAGTTGAATATTATAGCTAGAAACAGAGATGCCTTCGCCCCTATTTTAGAATTATTACTCTTCACATTTTTATAAGTTATTGTAAATATTCTAGCGTCTGGGGGAGTTTGTCTTTTATGAACATTTAGTACAAGTTTTATCCCATTCACATTTTCATACTCTAATGATGTAGTGGGTTTTTGATTTGCCATTTTTAAGACTATGTTATTGAACTGATGTTCTGTTCTCCATTTATTATTAAACAATAACTGTTTTATTCATTGTTTATTATTTTAACCAAAAACCAAACCTAAATAACCTAATCAAGAATATCGATTTGTTAGCTCTTTCTCTTTTATTCTTTTTGAGTTAGAAAGAAACCAAACTAGTTTAAACGCTCACCACATATACTATTCCGATGCTGAAACGCAATTATGAAATCAGATATGTCACGATGACACTGTCAGTAATGTCAAAATATTTCTTACATTTCGAGACGTCAGCTGACATTTGGGTGCGTTCGAACTGAGTATTGTTATTTCATAATGTATACACAGATTTCTTTTCAAATTATATAACTATTGGCAGGCAATAAATAAATTTTTTGTGAGAAAATATAGTTTTTTATTAAACTTATTACCATTTAATACCCCTCATTTATTATCCTTATTTAGGTAATACCTAAATAAGTAATACATTATTCCGACTTTGCTAGTACGGTACCTATGTTAGTTAACAAAAAGTGAGAAAAGTAGGTAACAAACTAGTCTAAAATGTGATTTAATGTTTTACTTTCTGCACTAGTTTGGAAGAAGAACAATACTTACTATACTATTTTGGGTTAATCAAGGTCACTGTCAGACCTCAAGACTCAAGACCTTGATTAACCCATGTCCATGTTTTGTTACCGACAGTATCCTGCCAGAACTACAGAAAACAATAAAGAGTAGGTATTTTCGGTAACCATAACAACAGCCAGTACAAATAAACGTCATATCATTGATTTTAATTACTTACATAAATACCTTATTTCATAAAAGTACTACAACTTATTACTTAATAACAGATAGAAGCTATAAGCACAAATGGAAAATTCAGACGGTAACGCATGGGTGTTTGATTCTCTTGTAGGATTTCTCCATGGTCCCGTGTGGAATGTACCACTGCAGACTTTTATAGAAGAAAAGTCTTTACGTAAGTACTTAGGTACCTATTCAAAAGTTTGTTCGTTTCTTAGCAACTTTGCGTTTACATAGGTAATGTCGTTAGTAACACAGACTTAAGAAATACGCAAACCTACCTAGTACGTACATACATAGTTATTCTTTATCAACCTGTCGACCTTTGTTGGTTCTACTTACCTATAGGTCTGTCAGTAAACTGATTATGATGTTTTACTTCCAGCTTTTGAGCCGACTGATCATGGCGAAGTTCTCGATAGACCAGAGTATAAGAAGATACATGACGAGTACCGCAATTTAGTAAGTATACTTACTCATCATTGCTATGGTCCCATCAAAACATCTAGGTAGGCAGTTATGTAATTAATAGGTTACAAGTTATCTTAACAACCTAATTTTTTAAAGACGGTACCTACCTATTGCCTATGTTTTAAGGTTTAATAATTAAATCAAATAACCCAACGAAGAAGTACTGTATACCTACCTATTCAACTACCTACCCCCCGAGAATGTTAGGAAATTTCTTGAGCATTTTTGTTATGGGTACAGGTGGACGTGATGTTAGGCTCGTTCATGGACGATATCGGCATCACGGCTGATCAGTTCGAAGCGGCGTGCAAGCTGTCAGCGCGGGATTTAGCCGGGCTACCGGCACATTTCCATCGACGTCTTTTTGAACAAATATGGGCCGCCAATGATTACGAAATGTTTGTTAAGATGATGACCCACAAGAATGTGGAATTGCAGCTACAGGTAGGTTTAAAACTAGGCATTTTTTCAGTTTTCGAGCTTTCCCATGTCCTAGAACAGGCAAGGTAGGTAGGTGTCGTGATTACTTGGTAATCGGTAACCAATGACGTATTAGTTTTATACATAATTGCCGGTAACGCTCTTTTTTAACACATTAATGCTCCAAGTATATTGGCTGTGCTGATTTGATTGCATACCATCAAGTGACCATAGTTTGCATTTTATAAAAAAAAAACTAACTTAAACTAAATAACAACAACCTGTGATCCGGATGACTCGGTACCTATCCTTTCGTATACATATACATAATATTCATGAATTTCCTAACCATAGGTACGGTATGTATTGTGTAATGTAACTAAAACTACAGATAAACCACGTACTTTGCTATCGTTTTCAGGCTCTAGAATTAATTGAAAGGAGGTATGGAGCAATGCCCCATTTGTTTTCTGCAGAACCAGATGTCTCATTGTTAGACTCATCAAGGAGTGATGAAAGCGAGGAATGGCCAGATAATGACGATGTCATGACTGAAATAAAGAAGTAAGTTTGTGCCATCACTGCACAAGGCGGAACATATCTAAGGTACAGCCCTAGATAATAATATATTCTAATGGTAAACTGCCTTTTTCAGATTACAATTGGAAGATTTTGAAGGTAAAGATGAGGTTGTTAACGTCCCGCCCGAAGAAGTGGTAGCCGAGAAGCAAACTTTGTTATCCAAACTCCACAGCTTTGAAAAAAAGGACGAACATGTCGAGAAAAAAGATCACATTGTGGCTGCAGAAAAAAAGATTCAAGTTATGGAACCACCGAAAACACGTCCTAAAAAAGTTGAGGTTTGTTTTGTTTGTCGAACTCAACAGATCAACTGTTTATAAACCTCTTTAATACAAATTCATGGTGGTAAAACGGGGTGACGAAACGCAGAGGTGAATAGATACCTACTAGGAAAATTTGTCAACATCTTCATCCGACCCTTTTCTATTCACCCTTCAAATTCTACACATCCCGTTTTACAGTATTTTTTTCGTGACTAAACCTCTTTATTTATCGCTAGTCGATCTTGAATGTTATGATGTTAACATACCGGTTGCGGTTGCCAGGTGACTGAGGAAGAAATGAGAGCTCGTCAGGAATATTTGAAACAACAGCGCGATAAGTTGTTAGCATTGAAGAAGCAAGTCCGCGAGCGACGACTTGGTGCAGCAGATGGCGCAGAAACAGGAGGTAAATACTTAATAAGTAATCGATTTTGATAAACTGGCCACTGTGCAAAGGATTCGATCCCTGCAAGGAACAGTTCTGAGTGTTTTAGAAATTGTTTCGGGTCTGGGTGTTTTAAATGTGAAAATAATTTTTGTGAACCCATGACACAGGACAAGTAGGTACTAGTCTTAATGTGGTTAAAGGTAAAAACATTTTCTTAGTCACTGTATGATTAAATTAAGTGTAATATTTTTTTTGGATTTCTAGGTGGCGAGGGGTCTCAAAGCAGCATTGCCAGACCCCGGTCAGCTCGTGTGGCTCAAGCAGCACTGGCAGGTGTAACTCCGCCGCCTCCTCCAGACGCCATGCAGCTGCGAAGGGCACTTGCCTCCAAGTTAAAGACTGAAGTGGTTGATATTTCTAATTAATTTAAATTAATTTTATTCCACCTTAGTCGTTATTTTGTTCAGAAATCTTATTACGCTTATATTTATTCGCGAATTCAAATTAAAAAATATTTAGTCCCGAATTGAATTTTTATTTGTTTTCTTAGTAAATTGTGGAAGTATGAAAGAAACAACATGAATCGTAATTATTACCTTATATTTATATTGCTTACTTAACTAGTGACATCATAATAATAGCATTATCGTAAGCTTATTTATTTTACACAACTTGCCGATAGGTAAATCTATTTTAATCTGTGTATAAATTAATTTATGATGGTCATCCACCTAGACAGATAAAAAATAGTCATTATTACAGTCTACTTTCACCTAGAACTTCGTATTTAAATTAAGGGGGAAGTTATTTCAAGGAATATAAGAATCGTATAAATCTAATTGACAGCTCGATGCTTTTAGCCTATTATACACGTGGATGTTGGCAGATTTGAAAATAAAATTATTACATAAAACGTTGTATTTACAATATATTCTGACAAGTTCATTCCACGTATGTAATAATTGAATTCGCCTCGCGTTGACTGTGCATTCGTCAAAAAAGCTGGAATATTTTGCACTGATAGAAGTGTGACCATCATATAGTTACAATAGTGGCGGTTGCGGATTTCTTTGATAAGATGTAAAATCTCATGGCAGAGATCAATAATTTCTTTATCAGATACATATTAAAATTGATATGTATTTAGAAACGTTATACAAGTTAGTCAATTAAAATAAATAAGAGGAAACTTAGGAAACCATAGCTGGAAAAATAATTTAGAGAAAACTTATAGAAATTGGTTGTTTTATTTTGTGCTCAGTTCAATTTACCTTCGTTACGTTTCGTACCGTAGACACTGTACTGCAGAGTGCAAGCACAGAGGCTGCGGAACCGAGGAGGTAGAGCGAGCCAGAGGCCGGCCGCACTGAGATGCACACCCTACCGTCCTTTGCAACAATTAGTCACATAATCATGCCGCCAGTACTTTATAATCGAGAGACAATACAGCTAGTTATATAAATTATATTATGAACAATGTCTATGACAACTGTTGCACACATTTTATATTAAAATACACTCCACGAGCATTCAATTTAACTAAAAAGTATTAAATGTATTTTATCAAGCTATGCTTTTAAAATAATATATTCAATATGTTTTGATAATATGGCTCCATCGCATCTTGTGTCACACTAAATCAGAAATATTAACATTTCCGAAATATCTTATGTTAAACTTGCAACTACAAAAAACTAGATCTTAAGAAAGTATCTATAGTTAGAATATTTTTGATACACATGGAAGAGCATTCGGTAAATGCAAAATGATACACTAATGCGTAATGAAATTGAAACCGTTGACCAGATAGATATTATTTGAGCACTGCTACATTATATACGAGGTTACAAGAAGCCGGGAGGCTACTACAACTGAGATCAGTACTGTTATTGTTTCTGTTAAATAATGCTTGGACCACTCCATCTAAATCGTTTCTGGCGACATCTGATTATGCAAAATATTTAATTTATTATAAGATAGATGTTTATAATCACCAGATTTAAGTGTATTTTACAAAATCTAATATTATTTACAAAATACGAATGATAAAACTAGAGGTTTATAGTAATAAAATAAAATGGATCTTAATCAGATAATTTTATCACATACACATTACTTCCGCAGTGTAAAAAAGCTACAAACAATCGTATATAAGCGAAGATAGGAAACATTTTGTTGAAAGTAAAGAAAGATTTAATACTGATTTTATAATTCATTTTCAATGTGGACATTTTACAGACAGTGGACGATCGGTGGGATCCATTTCATGACATTACACTAACAATTATATTAACCTTATTCTAGGACAATGTGTCAGAAAATAATAAGTTTTACTTTTGAAAATTCAATACATTAATAAATAAAATAAACATTACATTATATTTTTCGTGCATTTTTTCGTCGCGATGAAATGAATCCGTCACCGGGTCCCAGAATCAGAGATTTATAGGAAACTATATAACTATAACATAGGAAGATAAGTGTCATAAATCACTGATGGGCTACAAATATTATCATAGATTTAACACGTTGACCGCGGAAGGTATCGTCTGACAAATTCGAACACTGTCTATGTATCCATTAAGCTTTCTTTCTTAAGACAAATATGGAAACACAGATATAATACCGACAGCAGCAAACGCGTTAATCATAAAAAAATGCATACCAAATCCAAATGACATGATAAATCTGGATCCCAAAAATATCAACAAGAGATGATAAATAATTTTATTTCTAATATTACAACAATTTTGCTTGAATTTATTTCAAAATAAGAATCAAGAAGCAGGCATAATCACTATGAAATTAATTATTTTCGTAGCTGCCAGTACGCAACAAAGCTGTTTGTATTTGAAAGGGACTGTGTAGATAGAGTAGGTAACTCGCGTGTTGTAAAAATGTACTAAAATCGTATACATATATACCGGCAAACCGTTTTTACGGCTGTCTAAACTGCATTTTAGTATCAACTGTATCTACACAGTACCTTACGAGTTTCAGGATCCAGATAAACATGTAACATGCTGACTGCCATATCTCTACTACTAAGTTTCACTGTATGTATGTAACTGGTATAATTTGTCAGACCGGATCGGAAAATATGATGTATCAAGTGATTTAGTCCACCCTAATGTTCTTACGACGTTTTGGATATAAGTTTTGTGTTACCCCACCTCAAAAATATACTTCTCTCCATTAACATTCTTTTTGAGTATTGCTGTGTAATTTCGCTGAACCACTAAACAGATAACACACAACTTAAGCCGCAAGGTCGCATGTCCATTGAACTTATCTATGCCACGAAAATAATGTAACTAATTTGCATAGAAATAATTTATTTTTATTTAAATAATGATAAACAATCAGGCAGTCAACATGTGGGTACTTCATTTCCAATTCTTATAATAATAGTCTCAATTTAGTCTAATTTTGGCTAATTTTAATTATGGAACATAAAAACAATCTAGTCACACTTTGGGTATTCAGTTCAAATAAAATATCTCACCTTTGATAATTAATAACATTTTAACTACTCCGAGAGTGCCATAAGTGCTAATGTTAAGCGGCACATAGAACATTTTATAAATAGGAAGTGCTACTTAACAGTAGTTAGAATGTTAGTATAATTCATCAACATTGTGTTAAACAGTAAACCATAAACTATTCTCTACTCTCAACAAATTCGGAGCCTTAAGAGATTTGTTATAAAATCAAATGTGATCACTGTCGCAAATATACTACATGCTTAAAACAACGCCCGTGTAATGATTACTGCAAAAATAATAAACGGAAAAGTACAAACTGTAATCTCTCCACGAAGCTCAACAGAAGGAATGCAAAATATTGAGAACAATCGTATATCTGATATTACGAATATTATGTTCACGGCTGACTCGTCTGGATGGTGGCAGACAGAATATGACGACGTCCTGGCAACAGATTATTAGATCCGATCCGTTACGATACAATAGCGCTCTAGTGAGTAACAATTCCACAGCACAAATTATGATTTTAAATGTCTCTAAAAAAAGATTGGTCATGTGATCCTTCATAAACTAAGATTTTATAAATACGTACATTTTTACATTTTCATACCGCGTTCAGGGTGTTTATTCTTTTTCTATTATTATTTATTATTAGACGTTTAATTCCCACTCATATTTTCTTTGTACTTTTTGTGATTACAATCCTTGACAAAAGTAACCTAATCGTTAAAATTAGTTCACATTAAATACACCTTGTAACCAATATTTGTTCTACTTTCTGATGCCATCTGAAGTATATTATTACACTACGAAGTATGAAGAACTTCATACGCTAACTAACTAAAGTCGAACACTCAAGTGTCAGCACTTCATATTTACAAATAATGGACATAACCCAGCAGCTGGAAGTACAGAACTGTCTAGCGGTTCACTAACGAGAGCACGTAAACACGACCGATTGTGTCCAATGTAAATGCAATCGGCTGTACATGTGACAGGGGCGAGGTGTCGGGGATACTGGAAGGTGGAAGTGTAGGATGGCAGTGACAGTGAAACCTTACGCTACAAATCACAATAACGCATCCGAACCCGAGTATCCGGTCGCCGCCTCGCGCCCGCCACAAGCCGTACGCCAGCCAGTGACCGCGGACAGGTGGAGTACCGCAGCGCAGTGAGGAGGACCTTACTTATGTTGGGTGGTATCACGTGCAGCACAGACGGCGGCGAGGCTATGGCTGCTATATTCCTTGATCCCGCGGCGCGCGGCCGCCACTACGCCAGGCGCGGCCGCTTGGCGTCGCGCTCCTCGCTTCCACCGCTCCCCGCGCCGCCCCCTTCCTCCTCCTCGTCCGAGTCGCCATCATAGTCCACCAAACCCTGCACAGTCAAACTCATATACTGAAACAAACTTATCTACACAACAATAAACAAGCTCAGGAGTTTGCCAAAGCAAGATTATAATGAATTTTGAGGGATTGAATCCAAATGACTATGTATTCAGCAATTACACTCAAATGGAAGCAATTTCATTAAATGGACATAATTATGGCCTATTGTAAACACAATATTATTCATTAATTAAAACAGACACAAAACTTTGCAGTCCCCTTAACCAATCAATCTTTGTAACTCGAATTAAAATTTATCATAAAGGTACTGATCAGAAAATAATTTTAAGGGAAAATTAAACACGTGAATTATCTCAGTCAACTAAAAGAAACAAAGGAATTGACAATTAAAAAAACGACCACGCAAATCACACACATAAAATTAAAAAAATAATGCTAGGTCTATCATATTATGAATACTAAGAGCATCATTGAGTACTCTACACCATCAAAACCATTTTATTTATCTTATTAACACATTCAGTGCCCCCGACGCGTATGTGCGTGCGAGGAAACGCACATACGCGTCGGGGGCACTGAATGTGTTAATGGCTCACATTTTTTTTCAAATGAAAACTAATCCTTAATGTTTTAGTAATAATCAGAAACCATAAATAAAACAAAACCACATGCTGAACTGTTGACAAGTCAAACAAGGTGAAACTTGCCCTACAAAACGTTAACCTGTAACTTCAAGGTCACCTTGACAAATATAGCAAAGTACCAATTAAGTAAAAATGTTTTAAATCATTTCCGATTTCGGCATCTAATTAGGAACAATGTTATATATACTCGTGGATCTATAGATTAGATATTTATACTGCGGATTTACTATTTAGGGCCTGACACACCAATCACTCAAAAAATAATCACACTAACAATATGCGTGAATTATAAGACTAGCAATCGGTAACTTTATCATGAGCACATTCCTAGCAAAGGAAATAGGAAATGATAAGCTGTCTAGTCCATTTGTTCTAATGAATAACAGGTACATTATCACACTTTTTCTCCGAGCAGAAACATTTAAGAAGGAATGCAAGTCTAACCAACACCATGCAAGACCTTTGCCTCTGTTTTGAGATAACTGACACATCATGATTTCCCAGCGAAGCGAGTAGAGTAGAGAGCGTGAGGGAACTAAAAGTTTACCTTATTGAGTAATCTGGGCGAGGATACCTGAACGTCAGTGTGCGTCGGCTTGCTGGGTGACGTAGTGCTTAGGAGGACTCTGCTAGGACCGTTGACAGCTTCCGTATTCGAGCATACCTTCTTTTCTACTATTTTTCCTGGAAATTAAATTGTAAAATATTGTTTTAGAAAAAATATTCTCTATTACCATAGTCTTACGAGGTCACAAAATACGCATAACTAACTTCTAGGTCTGACTCAATCAGGAGTTAATGTTGCAGGGAATAAAGATAAGGTAAGATAAGATGTATAAAAGTAATAGTACCGATGGCATCGAGCGCGTGATGCGCGTGGGGATGCGCGTGCGTCTGCTGGGCGTCGAGTGGCGCGTCGTCCTCGAGTTCATCGTCGTCGTTGAACCACATTTCCTCCTCGTCGTCGGGCGCGCGCGCTTCGCGTCTGTACCGCGTACGTAACAGGGACGGTACCACCGCCTCCGCCACGCCCACACTACCGCTCACTGGATAACAACACCCTCACTCATTATACATATCTTGAATAATTAATATTTTCTGAAGAAATTATTATAAAACCAATTTTATGTGTGAAAATCAACAGATAGGTAATTTATTTGTTTTTAAAAACTTTACCCCGCACTGCGATTTTCATGTTGCATTTACAAACATACAATTTCACATACACATCACACCCAGACTCGGAACTCAGAGTTGTTTCGTGCGGGAATCGATCCCGCGACACGTTGAGCGGCAGCCAGTTGCCCAACTACCGCGTCAACAGTGCAGTCCTAGTAATTTAAAGGTTCCATTCACTAAAGGTCGATAGCCCAGCGCGACTATCTATATTATTAGCCTATTAACAACTTATAATTGACTTTGTATTCCACTTAGCTTTATAATTGTATACCTAACCTTACATTCTAATAAATATTCAAATGTGTAATTACATGTTGTCTCACCTCGATCCCTCTCTTTCAGTTTGTCCTGATGTTGGTCGTACCGCGTTTTTAAAGCTTTGAATGTCTGTACATATTCAATGTCTTCTAAGATCTTTCCGTAGTTTTCAACGACATGTGAGCATAGCGATTTGATGTCTTCCAACTTGATGAACTCAAATAATTCTAGTATTGCAGAGTCTAGTAAGTTGTACCTGTAATTGAATGAGAATAAACATTACGCATAGTACGTATGAAATGCGTTGCCGGAGCGTCGTGAAAACACTCTTATAATACGACCTCGTATAAAAAAGTGTAAATAATTTTCATATTTTGGCTTTACAGAACATTTTACAAGCAAAATATTGGTTTATAATTTTAGTAAATCTAGATAAAGGTACTTCATTAATCATTACAACAGTAATTTCTAGATATAAATATATGAAAAATAAATAATAAAACTGGGCATTCATCCAAGTTTTTTAGTATACATACCTGCCGTTATTTCTAAGAAAAGCATCTATAACTGGTGCAAATAGGTTCCCCTTAATAATATATCTGTTATAGTATTCATCCTTGAGTGCAATGATCTTCCTCATAAACCTGAGTGCGCCAAGCACCAGGAAAGTATGCGTTGACCTCATCAGCACCAGTATACGACGAAGAAGGTCCTGGAATTACGCAAGGGTATATTAGGATTACATATTATTTTTATCATTAATTAGCAAATTGTAGCATCAGATTAAACTTATAAGTATGCTATCTTGCTGAGTCATGGTTTTCATTACAAATGTAGACCCAATCCCTCCCTCTCCCTAATGGAAGGGGTGGACTTCCCAATCCATAATATCCGAAACACTTATCCCTAAAAGGCCGGCAACGCACTCGTAACTACTCGTAACTCCTTTGGTATTGCGGGTGTCGGGGAGGCGCTGATTGCTTGCCATCAGGTAATCCGTCTGCTCGTTTACCAAACAATACCATAAAAAAGCGAAAGTTTGTGAGAATGTATGGATGTATGTTTGTAATTATTTTATGCAAAAACGGCTGGACCGAATTTGTAGTAATTTGAAAAGATATCTACGTCTTTTAGACGCTTTTCATCAATATAGAACACAGGCGAAGCCGCAGTTGGCAGCTAGTCAAATAATAGCATGGAACAACTTTGCTTGAGCAAAAAGAAAAGAAACAGGAAAAATTCTAATATGGGTTACATAGTGTTTTGTGGTATTTCCTCTCCTACTTAAAACACTCCAATAACATATTCACATAATGTAATAATGTTGAAAAAATACATAACCACTACCAATGACATGTGGTGACGACAAGAGAATGTGTCGTCGAACTTTGCACTTGAAGTGACGTCATTCGTAGTTGAATTGCAAAAAGAACTTGCAATTTCAACGACTTTTTCGTATGAGGTTAATCTATCTTAGGCAGTCTCATTCACAAACTATGCACTGGCCAAACTGCTTGATAACATGAAATGCGTGGAGGTCGTGCAATACTAAAGTTTAGGAAAAAGTATGCCATTGACATTCAGGGTAAATATTTTTTTGCAAACAATCACTCACAAATAAATACACCAATCTGAGATATTGAAACCAATGGCAAAGAAAACACCAATGAAGTATTAGGAGGAACTCATGAAAAAATGATTTCCGTTATATAAGGTGACCTTGTCACATAAGTCATTGTGTAAATAAAATAATTCACTATATACAAGTTGCTTTATTTATTTACACATTATGTAACTGTGGTTAGTGAAAAATGTGTAAATTTCCTGACAAATATAGGTACCTTGTTTAATAGACAGTTGGGGAAAAACCCAAATGCAAACTCAAGTGAGCAAGATGTAAAACTTGTTCCATATTTATTTAATTTTTAACAAAATTATTAATTTTTATGTTATCTGATACAGAACATGTGTGTTTATTTACATTTTAATGTGTGTACTTAAAGTTTCAATGTTTTTTTCTATGCAGAATTAAGGAAGCAAAACCAGACTCGAAAACTAGTATTAAATCAATGTTTATTAGCATGTTTGATAGCTGATTTATTGATATAGAGATAGCCATGTTCACGTCAAAGAAAACATGTGTAGTACTAGTGTACCATATCATTCTAATTCATGTTATAAAGACACTTTTTGTTTACATTAACTTAGATAACTCAGTGATTAATAATTGTTTGTGATAGTGAAATGGAAACTTAGTCATTAGGTTACTGATTAAAATATGAAAACTAAGGAAAATTATCAGAATCTGTAGGAATTTTTGTGATACTTTAGTTGTGATTAACCCCCAGCCAGAAATGATACACAATTTTGTTGTGTCTTATACAAGAAATTCGAAACATTTTAAATGTGCATACCCCATGGCATGCTCTTGTCAAGGGTATTTAATTTAACCCAAAAACTTACTAAAAGGCAGGTAGGTACCTTTTTTATGAATTCTAGTTATTTCTATTTTAACTAGGTATTAAACTAGCACTGCTAAAAGTTAAAGAGTATTTGAGAATTCTTACCTTATTCAATATACAGGTCTTTATATGATAAGTGTGATGCTCAACGCAGAAGGCCAGTAGTTCGAGAACAAGTCCAAGTAGCTGCACAGTGTGATAGTCTTCTTTTAGAGGTTTCTCCCCCGTTGTGTTTTCTAGGAGAGGAGCTGAAAAGGTTACACACATTATAAATAAATAAAACTTACAACTTTTATTTTTGCTGTGTCACTATTGCTTTCAGAATGGTTTTGATAACAATTGGTATGTGCAAAAGCAATGACAACTTTCACTTAAGTAGAAAATAATATTGTACAGGCAATAATATGTTATAATATGTGGCTTTTACAAGCTTAATAGTAAAAAAAAGACAGTTGGAATTTGAGATATATTAAGAGTATACTGTTTGCAACTTAGGCTGAATTCTGTGACCTTTTTTAATTGCAATTTAAAAAAAATACATTAATAAACACTAGGCCGCCAAGAAACTTGTTGACAGTAGTCAATTAGCATGGCAAATATGGAGATAACATTGAATCTTATAACAACAAATTAACAAACCTACTTACATTCATAACTTGTTCCAATTGACATGTTTTCAAAGTCTAATACAAATCTAGATAATATTTTTCTCTGTAATTATTATTAGAATTGCTAATAGTGTGCCCCCTGTCTTAATAAATTATTTGCAAAGCAACATTATAGCACACAATTATAGGCTTGTGTTTGCTGTACACAATTACTATTCTAGGAAGCTGGTAAAATAATAATTTGAACCATAATGAGTCACAGAAATTGTACTTTACCTATTAATGTTTGTATACTGTGTTTGTAGAAGAAATTTAAGAAATCTGCCTTTTCACTCTTATTCACTGATGCTAGCATACTCTCAGGGTCCAAGAGTATGCGAAGGACTCCCATGAGCTGCACTGCGCCACCCAGCTCCGGGTCTCTGTCCCTTAACATCTGCTCTATCACTATATTTAGTAACATTTGTTCCTAAAAGAGAAAATTAAGTTAAATTATATGATAAGCACAGCACAGGTAGTAAAGAGTAAAACCAGTATCATACATACCTCCTCAGTGTTGTTTGCCTGCTGTAGTGTGTGGTCCCTCACTACAGAAGGTGAAAACTCTACAATGTAAGTTAAAATGTCTATAGATGCAGTCTTAGTCTTCTGATCATCTATACTTAGAGTGATTTCTAATGCTGGTAGAATCCCTAGAGATACTAATGTTTTATAAAACGCATCCTTATCTTGAGGTTGCAAGTTTTGTGAAAAATTACAAAATTCCTTTAAAAACAGAACTAAGTCCCGTCTCTTAGGATCTGGTGTCTTATCATCCATAAGAAGTTTAAACAAATCTGTCAAAAATTTCTCATCTTCCTCTATATGTTTCACTATTTCTACTTTTTTGAAAAATATAAAACTGGACAATGTGCTTAGCAAATTGTCCTCAAAAACTGTAGGAGTAGGTAAAACAATATCTTGAATGTACTGCACTCTGTATGTTTGATGTATTTTCGCTAGCAATTCTTTGTTCTTAATAGGGATGGCCTCCCGGAACTTAGCCAGCTCCCGTAAATATTCTCTATGTTTCTTGGGTTGGGGCAGACTTGGATCATACTCTAGGCAGCCCACAACATCAAATATGGTGTCGTCAGCAAACATGGTTTCAAACAGTGTGTTTTTGTTTAAAAGAAATATACTTTTAAATATTTCGTAAAGATGATGCAACCCTTCTATGTTTTCAATGTCTTCACACATGTGGAACAGATTAAGTAATTTCTTGATGTAATGCTGTGTTTCTAGGGCAGCTGCCAGCTTGTCCTTGCGCGCTGGTGACACCAGACAACTGTTGACAAGTTCACTGATGTCCTCCAGGCGCCCCATCTCACATGCAGGCAGCTCCACTGGCTGCACACTGTCCGACATCTCATCAAACCGCTCATCTTCTGATTCTTCCACTATGTCTTGTGTTATTTCAACTGAAGGATCTTTTCCTTGTACCTGAAAGTAAGTACACAAGTTACATATGCACTTATATCACAACACAATCAGCCACACATCAATGTCAATGTCAACATACAGATATAAGATAATACTATTTAGTTACTGTTACATTGTCACAAGATCAATCTTTACTTTTTATTTACAATTTGATTCAAAGTCAATACTATAAGCTTCAGGTTAAGATTCCTATAAGAATCTAAAGTTGAATTGGATGTTTCACAAATCAATGCTAGCATGAAATGTAACTAATTAAAAACATTGCATATTTATATTTACCTGACAAATCTTCTCCCATATTTCGTCGCAACCGGCTTTTTCTTGGAAACTTAATGCTAAATCAAAGTTGTCACCCTCTGACCAGACTATCAATGTGTCCTGTTGCTTCTGATAGGCTGTGTCGGGTTGTATCTTACTCTCTAAAAGAAGAGAACCGTCTGACTCTGCACGCACGAGTAATGAGGTGCCTTTCAACCTCTCCACGTAACATGACGACACATGTCCTGTACCTCTGTCATCCCACTGTCGGTCTGCGTTCAGAGCATAAAGCTTAACTCTTCGTCTTGTGTCTGTCATGATAGTCAGCGCTCTAAACACTATGTACTCAAGTAATGAATCAATTATTATGGCGCTAATCTAATGCACCTCGACATTAACTTACTTAACTCCCATTTGTATAAAAACATGTGCACTTCTGTAACAAAAATAACACAATTCGTAAAGAAATCGGTACGTAATTTTCGCGATTGTAATTACCGTAATTACATTCCATCTTGTTCTTCAATTTATGTGAAACACACCTAACTACGTCGGGCATATACACAAACAGTGTTTTTGTTAACTAATTCGTTACATAGGTACGGCATTCACATGAAAACGCTTTAAATTTTTTTGTAAAACAATGGAATAATCATTAAAATATCGGAAATCACAAACAAAACAATACAAACTGTAAGCTTTCCCTTACACTGTTAAAACACAATTCCTTTATTATTTAATACTAAAACTCTTCATTACGTATCGAAAACTGTTTAACAATAATATATTTACCGGAATTATCATTATAGAATCGTCAATTTGACGTACCTTCAAAATAGTACAACATCAAATATCGCCATATTGGATTCACAACAACGCTTCAAAAACGGGGTTCTCAAATCGAAATACAAAAGGCGCGTTATTTAAATCTTCATATTTTTACATGTTTTTTTATTTTCTAGAAGAATTCTCATCGATTATTTTTTATGAATTAGTTATTCTTATAAGTATTTTTTTCGACGAATACTTCAATTTTCTTCTTATTTATTTGTTCTATTTTGTATATATGAAAACATTAAAAAATTGTATTGGTGGTTTTAACAACTTTACATCGGGGTAGCCAATACAATAATTTTCTCTATACCGAATAAATAGAATATTGTGAAAGTTAAGATTTTGAAAATGAAATTAATTAGTTCATTAGTTCAATTAACAATATCTTATGCATATAATTAGAACAGATGTTTCTTGTGTGATTGTATACAATTTTTCTAAAGTAGATCCAAAAGCGACTACATCGAAAAATATACGGCGTGTTTAATTTTATTATACTATATAAGAGGTAAGCGGTTAAACTGTCCTGTATGAATAAACATTATTTGAAACGAACGTTTTCTTTTCTTCATTACATTTAAACTTCATGCTCCGTAATGTTTCAATACTTTAGTTTATCCGGGGGGATACCAAACTCCAAAAAACGTTAAGATCGTTTACATTAACTCATCCAAAATTGGACACAATTCTATTTATTTTCAATCCATACAATCTACAGGGTAATATTTTTTATTTTTACAGTCACATATTTTGAAAACATAATTCACTTTTCATTTCAGCATTTTTGTAACATAGTGCCAGATAAATCAGATAAATAATACTGATGTTTTGTGAAATTGAACTCCTATAAAAATTCTAAAAGCACTTTAGATGGAACCCGGCCCATCTTCAATGAGGTAATAATTATCATCATTTCATTTCATTAATCTTATATTTAGTTAAAATGATACTAATCGCCTAAATTAAAACATCCCGTCTCTATTTTTAATACATCTGTGGAATTTGGCTGCCATTTGCTGTGTTCTGTCAGTCATTCTTGATGTTATTGAATAAAGATTTCAGTTTTATTTATTTTAAAAGCCACAATAATTATTTTGCCAGCAAATACGTTGTAGAAGTGAATGATTTTACATTAATTCTGTTTGTTATAATTTCAAGAAAATGATGAACCGGTTATTTAGCAAGCTATAGTGTGAGATTTGTTTTTGATAATCTTCGTAAAACAACAATAATTACTTATTCGTTTTGGTTGGAAATAATAAAATACTTTCACATCATTAATTATACATTGATTAGTGACTAGAAACAAGGAAAAATACATAAAAAAATGTTTAATTATGTTCATGACATATGTCATACCGATGTCAATTCAAAGAATCTTTACAATAATAAAGATAGTAACTATTTGTGTTTTTGATATGAATAACATTGAATATACTGCGTATGTGGATGTGTAATGTGTAATACGACCTTTTTTTTCATTGCAGTATGAAGCAAAGGGACCAAACTTACTTTTGCATGTTTAATAGCAATAAAGTTGTTGATATCATTAAGTTGTAAAATGAACACAGTATGTCTTATTTGAGTGCGTCAGAAAATGTTGGGTGAGTGTTATACAGTTATTATGTTTGCTGTGTATTCTATGTATTCCCCAAAGTATGTGCGTTTTGTACTACTGAGTGGTAATGTTTGTAGGAGCTTGTGCTACTATTGTACCTCGAAACAGCATTTGCAGTGTCACATATCTTAGTTGTATTGACTAATGTGCCATTCAAACTGCACACTATTATTATTACATAAGTCAAACTGAAATTTTATATTTGGTTGCTGATATTGTCATTTCTAAGTAACTATTAAAATTGATGCGCTACTTACACTGGATTGTTTCACTTTGTTTTTAATTTGCTGCCTGCTAATCTGAATGTTGTCAAGTAAGGAAAATGATCTCCAAGTTATCTGCCAAGCATGGTGATTACATCAAATCTTATTTTAAGAATGGCAAAAACATATTTTCACTGCCGAAAGCAGGAGGGACATTTCAGTTAAGCTATTGCTTAACAAAATATTATATAGGTATTCAAAAATGTAGTTTGTTAAATGTACTGTATTTAATTATCTGTATTTGTTTATAATATGTTGATAATTACTATGTTTATAATGATAGTCTTTCCAGCAGCTACATTTTATGAATATTACTTAGATTTTATGTATCTTTTTTGCTGACAAAATAATGATAATGGAAAAACCTATACGAGTGTGATTAGCTAATGTTCTCGTCTTTAGTCAAAACTAACTGTAAATTCTACCTCGTAAAATAATTGAAAACAAGTTTAAATGAGGTACAAATGATGTTGTTTTGTACTTTCCAGCTTCAGTGCTATTCCACAAAATATATCAGAGGCGAGCTGTGCTACACAGTATAAGATGGCAGTTGAGGGTGTCTCCTCGGGGAGCTGTGGTGAAGTGAATATGTTCCTACATGACAACTCAGGAGATGAACAGCCATACATTCATCTCAATGACAATTTCTACCCCAAATTTAAAATTGATCCCAACGAACTATACACCTTCCATGATTCTGATGTAATTGCTGGAGAAATTACTGTCAGCCACACAGATGATAATTTTATGTTTTCGGATAGTGTTGATATTAAGAGTAAGCTGTTAGCAGACAGCCCAAGTAAAGAGCTCGATCTCATAGGTGCATTCACAAATGGCGATATCAAGGAGGATATCAAGAAAGAGGTGGTATCTAATGGGCACTATCCACCAGTGGCCAAGCCGATTGCAAACTATAAAGACAGTAAGACTACTCATACCAAAGTTTTGAAAGTTAAAAACCAGACTCAGATGAAGGAGCCTCCTAGGTTGGAATCATTTAGTGAACCTCGAAGACTAAGTGTTCATAGTCCTAAGGCGCAATGCACTGCCACAGCCCCCTCCTCATGTGCGAAAACCAGTATTAATAGTGCTAGTACTACAAATAATGCGAAGACTTCTTCAAAGCAGATGAGTGTAATGGAGACATTCTTAGATGTATTTAAAAGAGAGCAAGGTTTAGTTGAGAATGCATCTGCCCTTATAAAAACTGAGCCATCTTTAGGACAGCCACTATCTAAGGTTCCAATGTCTCCTCCGAAGAAATCCTCATCTGGTAAGATCTTTTTTTTTATATTACTACCGTCCTCGTTATTGTAGAATCGATTTTGTAAATTATAGTTATTCTTCTTTCCTCTTGTGACATCAGAAATTATGTAATTAAACCACATTATAGCGATTGTTTAGCCTCAAAAGTTATTGTACCGATGTAATTTTCATCTCATTTCATTAGACGTTGAATAGTTTAAGTAAATTGTGAATAGGAAGTGTGGTAAATACATATAAACAGTTTGGCAATGGTGTTAAAAGAAATGGTAACTGTAAATAGGTAAGGGTTCTCAAGCGAAGCCGCGGCGCGGTCGAGGGCCGGCGGTTCACGAGGCGTTGCAGCGGATACCGGCGGCGAGGCGCGCCGTCCCGCTACCGAATGACACGTGGCACGCGCCCGGCGAGACTCTCTTCCAATGCGGCCCGCTCGGCGATAGACCCCTCGCATTCCGGCAGATCGAGAGCAGCAGCAGTGATGATGATAACATGCCAGATTTTGGTAAGCATAAGAAAGCCAAAAAAGAGCATACGCAAAGTAAAAAAAAACGAAGTAAAAAATCATTTATTTCAATAAGATCCTTACAGCACAGGCGCTTTTGAACGTCAAACAAAATTTTAAAGATGCAAAGTGTCAGTTTGTCGGTCAGTCCTCTTAGTGAAGCTATTTAGTAAGTTTTTTTGTGTCTTGGGGTTGTTCTAAATCATATAAATTCTCATATACATCACATATAGACTGCGTAGTCACTACGACAGCGCTAACCTGGCAGAACAAATATTTTTTTTTAAAACGTTTTTGTTTTGTCCTTTGTCGTGGATGCGTTCAGAAACATATAAATTCTCATATAGGTACATCACATTCACATACAGACTTGGAACTATTTCGTTGGCCACTGCGCTAACCGGGCAAAACAATACTTACTTATTTTTTTAAATAAAAATGCTCTAGGATTATCTCCTGTTTCACATTCACTTGACATTCAGAGCCGGAGCAAACATGGCGGGTCACACAAAAATGTCTTCCGCGCGGGTATCGAACACTCGAAATCACTACGCTTTCCTACCATTCGGTTAAGCAATGACAAAGGAAGGAAAGGATTTAGCATCCATCTCTGTTGAATGTACATTTTTCTGTGTAATATCTTCATTTTTATTCTAGGTATCTGTAAAATGCCTATTGGCGTGCAGATCAACGATAAAGAAATACAGAAATGAAAGTGTTTCTTTGACTGTACTTATCAAGTTTTGCGATGTTATTATTATTTATACTTGATTAATAAGAGTAACTTTTATCCAATACCTACACAAGTTTAACAGATACAGACTAGATATATCCTACCAACATTATAAACGCGAAAATAAGTATGGTTTGATGCATGTTGATTTGTTGCTCATTTACGTAAAAACCACTGAATAGATTTTGATTCAAATTAGCTCACATAAATTTTAGTTTGAAATGAAAATTTTCACCCTCTCCTCGGCTCCATTTGATCGCAGCGTGATTTTTTATAGCATTCAAGAACATTGTAGCTATCTATCAGTGAAAGAATTTTGGCAATCCGACCAGCGGGTCCCTACATACAAACTTACAAATTTTACCTCTTTGAATAGATAATACTTTTCATCCGTATCCGTGTATTTTTTTAGATTTGAAAAATACACAATTTTTTTAATGGTATTGTCAAAGGGCTCCTTTGACAATACCATTAAAAAAATATGAATGTCAAAGGGCTCCTTTGACAATAAGGAAATTGCTGGATTTCTTTCTTAGAGAAAGAAGATCCATACAGTGTACATTTTTGTATGTTTCCTTAGCAATATTTAGAATATTTTAAAGAATATTTTCAATTTTTCGAAAATTTAATAATAGAACGTAGATTTCAATTGGGTAGGGTAGTTTCTCAGTAAAGAGAAATAAAAACATAAAAACCAAAAAATAATCACGCCTGCATCTTAAAGAGATTTTTGTTTTGTATTAAAAGATCATTGTGCAAAGGTTACTTACATATTTATTGAAGTATATTTTCATCTTTGTTTTCATATAAATCTACATATTACCGGCCGGCCTTATATGCCTTCGTTTGAAGGGGTTTTGGTGACTCAACATTGATTGAATAGGCTTGGTTTTTTTGACTAATCACCACCGATTTGTCATGAAAATCATGATAATGATATGGTGTGTGATAAAACCACAACTGTGATTCCCCAAGCAATAGATTGAGTGTATAAATGTTTCTTAGATTCATTTGATGATCTCCATCAAATGAATCTAAAAAACATTTGTTATGTGATAGCCTTATCCAACAAGAATTTGGATGTTTTTTTTAGTCTTGTAATGTTATTTTTTCCATAAACGCATTGGCAAATGTAATACTGTTAGATTGCATGGTTGGTGTTATGGCTGCGCAACTGGCTGCCGTGCAACGTGTCACGGGTTCGATTCCTGCACGAAACAACTCTTTGTGTGATCCACAAATTGTTGTTCCGGGTCTGTGATTGTGGGTGACATGTGTACGTGAAATTGTATGTTTGTAACCGCACCCACGACACAGGAGAAAATTCTAATGAGAGACAAAGTTCTTTTTTTTTTAAAATAAAAAAGAAAAAGAAAAAAAATACTATAATTTAAACAAGGTTTCCAATCATATACTTAATTAATTATTGATGAGGAAATCTTGTTATGGAACAGAAAAAAAAATAAGAAAAATATTTATTACATACGCTAAAAAACAAAAGAAAAGCACAGAGTAATGAGAATAAACTATAGAAGTACTCGTACATGGACAATAGTGTGCGTGTATGTCCCAAGGTTCGTGCCAAAATAGGCGACAGTTCAGCTTGTGACAGACAGGGCCCTGCACTGGTGTTCTACTGGCCCTTTCAGCGAACAAAGCAAAGTGCAGATATATTTTTTTTATGGTAATCGGTTTCTTCACAATGTATTCAGTTAATATTGTCTCTTTCTTTGTTCGCCTGACCTTTAAACTCTCAATACATTTAAATTTTCGGGACAAAAAATGTCCTCTCGGTATATTTTTTTTGTAGATGTCATCGTCGTTTATATTACAATTGCAAAGTAACGTTTTAGTTTTTATTTGTTGAACTTTTCCTTATGGTTTGTATTCTCTAATTTCGAGATTTCTTTAATTAATTCATCAAACCTCAGCGAACATCTTCGTTTGCGCACATATTGTTTTTCAATTGTGTTCCGAATTACCACTATTGAACTTTTTTTTATTAGTATAATCCCAATATAATAGATTAAGTATGTAAAAAATTCTTGCTCAAAATAATTACATTTCGTTTGGTGATCAAACCCTTGAAAGAACTATATACTTTTTTAACACTTTCATTACCACTACAATTTTCTCAATAATATATCGGATGCCGCCTACATTTCTCGTACGTCTCAACGTTAAACGTTGAACTCGCCGGGCGAGTCCACGGCGCTGGAATAAAATTTATGTGGACTATCAGGGCGAGTGGGCGTGGCACTGAATGTGTTAAAAAAACAAAATAAAAAGTATTTATTCGCTTCTGGGACTTAAAGGTAAAACTAAAAATACATAAAGCATGGTAAATCAAAAGTAGAGGGTAGGAGAAAAATATGCGTCCAAGCACGCGAAATGGCCCTCGCTCACCATTATGCATAGACCCCATACGAGACAGTGTCGCGGCGCTGATTTTCAGCGATGGCCGTTAAATTAATAAAAAAAAAAATTAAAAAAAATGAAAATTTATAGAAACTGCTCATAATTCTATTATTTTAAACAGCAGAAGCAGGTTGCGTGTCAGCTTGCGTGGAAGAGAGTGCTGCGGAATCTCGCGGCGCGCGATTGGCACTGCGTCGCGCGGCGTTGCGGCGTCACGTTGCGCGTGCGCACGACGCACTGGCCCTCGCTGCGCACCATAAGCATCATCGTGCACTCGCCTCGCTACTCAAGGTAGGTTTTATCCTATTTCATCGTTGTATTTTAGTCCTTATTACAAGTTACTTAAGGTCAACGCGATTTATGATATGGAACATATACTACGATCCTATTTTTTTCCCTGACCGGACCTAACATCAAAAAATTTGATGTCTGTTAATTCGGTTCAAGAACGGTAGTTTTGGTGAAACCGTCAAACATTAATACATAGAAGGAGTCACGGACCAAACTGAGCATCAGCTCAGATTGGTCCGTGACTCCTTCGGCGATCACGCTCGAGAGGCAACCGGTGATCATGTCTCTCGTTTGTGCTGCTCCCTCGCTTGCGGTACGTGACAATGAACGTAACGGGACAATGACGTCATGTCTTTATTAAAATACTTTGTCAAAATGTTGCAATGTATTAATATCTCCCTATTCTTTTCTTTTTTGAATTCAGAAGGTATCTTTTACTCAAGACGGGTTACAATAAAACATAATCTACAGCTGATGGATTTATACCATGTGCACTTTTCTGTTTCTCCCAGTCTTCGCAGGCAACATAGAGATCCTAGTTGGCCAGTTAGGTCACCGAAAATTTCAATGTTGGTGCTAATCTTTGGGGATTTGTTAATCTAATATATAAAAATGAAAAGTTGCTCGTTAGTCTCACTAAATCTCTGAAACTGCTGCTCCTATTTGGCTAATTTTGGTTTGAAATATTCGTGGAATCCCAGGAATAGTTTAAATAAAAGATCAGAAAACATTTAGTTAATTTTAAGACGGAACGATGTTTGCCGGGTTAGCTAGTCTCTAATATTTATAATATACGTTTACAGAAACAGCTGAACAGGCCAGGATCATCAGGTCGTCTTCCAACACAGACTGTCAACCATCTACTTGCATTACGCGGCATGCCATCCGTATTAACCTCGCAAGAACGTAGAATACTAAGGTATGTATCTTGAAAGTTGGTAGCGTAGGCACCCAAACTATGCTGACTGTAGGAACTACCAAAGCCTTTATTCTAATTTTTCTTTTTAGAATAAGTAGGAATTCAAGTTGTCAAAAATGGAAGGCAAAACGTGATCTTACATTGGATTTTTCTCATATTATTATTATTTTCTTTTAATTTTTTTTAAACCGGTAGTTTTTAAGTAAGTATAATAAAAAAAAAAACACGAATTTGTTTTCACACATTCAGACCCGTAATACCCATTTTTATATCTCACAAAGACTTGTACCGACCGTATGGGAATAATCCACGAACAAAGTGATATTAAAGTATAATATTTTTGTATAAGTATGTCTTTTAATCTAGTATTAAAGATACTACTACAATTGTCAAATTGAAACCCCTTTTTTCCAATTTTTTTTATCGTTTTTCTCCAATGTCACATATACACACCGTTGATTATTATAAGGTCCGTTCATAAACTTTTCACGTAATTTACCAGGCAATCAGGCTGGTCAGGTGGGGAGGCATCAGTCCGTGAAGGTGGCACAATAACGTCTAGTGGTAGTTCGTGTGTATGGGAGCGCTGTGAACAGCCAGCGTTGCCTTGCGCGCGGTACTGCCTGGCGCACGTGACTCGCGCGCCTGAACAGCGCTTATACGCCGCCTGCGGGGCCGTCTTCGCGGGCGGGGCACGCTGTAACCAGCCCCTACTGCCACTCTCCGATCATACGCCTTTGTGCGCTGAACATGCTTGGAAACGGGTATGTATATTTTTTTTTAGTATGATTATTGAGTCATTTAAGTTATGTTCGGTTAGTGACAGCGACATTAACCCATTGTCATAAAACTTCTCATAAATTTCTTGTGTCTGTAACAAGCGTTACTAATGGTGGTTAAGGACATACACTTCTTCTTACGATCATGACTGTGATCAAAGACGGAATTAAAGACTCTATTGAGACTTTATAAGATTCGTATCATTAAAGTTTCAATCGTGGTAATTAGAGACACTATAGTAAGACAAGAGGTAGTTCGCTTGGAATTTGATTTTATATTTTTTTTTTATTAGGTTTTTACGACAAGCGACAAGTACCGTGGTTCCGGTAAACTTTTTGTCTATATGACATGATACTATACTCAAGTAACTTATATTTAAATAGTACGTATGTATTTCACAGGATAACTACGACAAGCTAGCCCGCGACTGCAGGCCTAAGAAGGTAGCTCGCAAGCGGCCCTGTCCCCCCGTACCCCGCGGCCCGCGACGCGCCAAGCGCAGGCGCCGCCCCCCCGCGCGACTCCGCCCCCCTACTGCAGACTCGCTCACTGGTGAACAATCACTCTCTGGTACGTATAATATACGTACAATAAAAGTAAAATAATAAGTTTTTTTTATTCCCGGAAGAGGCTGAGATATTTTTTTGTTTTTGGAAACTGGATTTAAAATTCGATTTTGAGTTTTTTTTTTCAATTCATTTTGTTTTGTTTAATGCTAAACTAACAGTAACATTTTGAAATGGTGATGAAAAATAGATTGGTTTTCCTTATGGACTCATACTTGTTTGATTTTTATTTACCGTTTTGATTTGTCCTGACTGTGCACAGTCATCCGCACATCAGTGTACCCATTTGAACTACGAAAACAGCTCTTTTGACATAGGGAATAGAGGCGGTCTCAAGGTCAAAGTGTGTTCACTGATGTGCTGTTCAATAAATAATGAAATAAAAATTTAGTCTTGAATCTTTAATAAAATCATTTATCTTATAATATAAATCTATACAAATATTATAAAGAGGTAAAATTTGTAAGTTTGTATGTAGGGGGTAATCTTTGGAACCGCTGGTCGGATTTCCAAAATTCTTTCACTGATAGATAGCTACAATGTTCCTGAGTGATATAGGCTATAAACCATCACGCTACGATCTATAGGAGCGGAACAGCGGATATATTAGCTAACAGCAGAACTTTTCAAAAATATAATTCAAGAATTCATTTTGTAGAAAGTAGTGTCACTTAAGATGCTCAAGTAAAATTACTTAGGGAAAAGGAATTTCAGTAGTTTTTTTATTATTTTCACGATGAAGTACTGACTAAGTATTTATATCTATATCTTCAGAGCTGAACGTGTGTTCGAACTCGTCAACGTACGATAGTTCAGAAGAGGCGGCCATGGGGGCGCTCAGTGAGAGCGAGTACGTTGCCGTAGCCAGCGATTCTCATGAGATGGGTAAGTAAAATAACTTAAATAGTTAGTATAAAAAGCTTTGACGTGTAAAAGTGCCGTTTTATGGCCTATTTCCAAAAATAAATTCTTTGTTTTATTAAATATGGATTGTATTAAAACTACATTTAAGATTTTACAATCTATAAAAAGTCAAAATTATATATTTCAATCAGACACTTACAGGCACCTTTGAACGTTAAACTATATTATAAATACTAGTATTTAAGTTTGGTAATATTTTTTCAGTAATTTTGTTAGTGATAGTCCCAAAAGACAGCTTTCTTAAAAGCTTTCTTAACTAGAAAGCTTCTTAAAAGTGTTTGGGTTCTGGTGCGGTGAAACCACATCTTTGAAGTCTTTATTTGATTATATACTAGTTTCTGCCAGCAGCTTCGTCAAAAGTAGCCTATACGTAATTCCAGAATACAATCTATCTTCACGCTTAATTTCAGTCAGATCTGTATAGTAGTTTTTACTTGATATAGCGACAATCATCCATACTTAAGTGTGGTAGTTTAGCTTGTGAGGAAAGTTTTCATTTCCTAAATCTCCAAACTCCCAAAAAGCCGTAAACGGTCTCTTAAACTCCACTGGTGTTGCGGTTGTCCTTGGGCCGCGCCGATTGCTTGCCATCAGGAAATCCGTCCGAATCCGAATTTTCTGTGCCCTGTTTCATGAATTTGTTGGTTTTCAGAAGTAGAAGTCGGCCAAGTACCACCGGATGACATACTGGATCCTGCTGTGCTCAGTCAAATACCAGATGAAGCGTTCACGGAATTTTTCAATCAAGGTACCTACTTACTACTAAAATTAACATGGATTTTTTCTACCATAATGTGCTCTTAAAACTTCTGTCAGCCCTTTTGTCCGCATCTGCAGGGAAATACAAATAGCTAGACTATAATATTTTTCAGTGTCAAATTTAATTCAGATGAGAGATTAACAAACATACATACGTTCTTACAAACTAAGGTATTTATAAAATTATAGTAGAGTAGGATTGGTAGAATTGTAGGATTGTAGAATTAGTAGAATAGTAAAAATTTAATGTATGCATATTTTTAGCGGAAGGTGGAGCAGCATTCGCGGAGAGTTCAGAGTTAGCCGCAGCGCTTGAAGCAGTGTTAGATGAACGAGTGTTGGATGAGCGGGTCTTGGACGAGCGAGTGTTGGACGAGCGAACACTGGACTCCATCGCTGATTGCGTGTTCACGCACTCCCCGCACTCGCACTACGCTAAGAACAAGGTAAGATTTTTAATTATTTGTATTTTATACTAGCGGCCCGCCCCCGCTTCGCGCGGGTCCAACTATCTCGCTATCAATGGGTCACTTTTTCCCAATTTTCCTCTACTTTTCTAATATTTTCTTCGATAAGAATCATCTCCTGACAATAACAAACATAAAATATAATTAGCAAAATTGGTCCAGTCGTTATTGAGTTATGCGCTTACCAACACATTTTGCGATCCATTTTTATATATAAGATACTTCAGATGGCGCTAGTGAGGCGTTTGGTCCTACGAACCTTTTTTGTTTCAAATTAAAAGTATTTTTTTTTTATTAAATATGTCTTATTGAAATATAAAAAGACTTCGTGCGCCCGCCCTGCATCGCCCGATTAGCTGTTAGCGGCGAGGCCTCGGGCGACGTCGTTTGAACTTTGCATACAAATATAGTTTAGTTTCTTTGGGAAAGTTGTTTGTTATCATAAGTACAATCACGTGTTTAAAAATCAGTCACTAATTACCAGTCACCCTATATACAGATTGTGTAGGCAGTTTTTTTTAAGTTCCGAAGTACAAATTGTTCCAGATGCAGGTCGCCACGTCGCTACCGATGGAGATGTCATCGCGCGTGCCCTCATAACACAGTAACTTTAAACGTCTTATTTTAAGCTATAATAAACTCTATGTACTATAAACATTAGGAACAAATTCGATATTCATAGTCTCAAGAGGTGGGAATATTTTTCTTCATGCTTTAATTTTTGTATGTGTGCATGTGTAGCGTTGTGTAAGCGAAGATATTTGAGTGGTTCGTGATTCGAATGATCAGTTTTTGTTACTTTAGAATCAATATTGTGGATGCAAGGGAATTTCGAATCAAAAGTTGGTTACATAAGGTAGCAAATCGTTTGGCGAAGTTCGTTCAAGTAGAATTATCAATAGTAAAGTATGACGTCTTAAATAATTCTTATCACAATATTGATTGCTAAAGTTATTTCGTTGGCATTATTTAATCCAGAGAACAATTTTGTGTTCAAACAAGTGGCTAGATAAACGTCTTAACAATTGCTAATAAGGTACATAATTACATAATTAATAATTGTATTTTTTTAAAACGAACGTTATTTAATGAGGTAAAAAAATGGTGAAATAATAATGCCTCCATTTCTCTTTCCGAAGGTTTATCGTTTTTATACACCAGTTGGCGCCACTTGCGCTTTACGTCCCGTCATTCCTATCTTTGACATTCTCAAAACTAACCAATAGTATTCATTTATTTCATCTGATAAAACCTACTTCAAATCGATAACATTTGCAACAATATTTCTTCTATTAATATTATTAAGGGCCGATTTTTCAATGTTCAGATAAAAGTTGCCTGGGGAATAATTATAATGCTGTAGCGTAAGACAGTGACAATTTTATTCCTCAGATAACATTTATCTGACTATTGAAAAACCCTAAAAAGTGTACTAAAAGAAGAAATAATAATATAAAAAAAATATAACAATTTTTTTCCTTGTAAAGACAAAAACCTTACAGCCTACGCTTTATTGCTATAAGTGTGTACAGTCAGCCAAACTACTTGGTAGGTACGTAAAAAAAAAATAGAGACTAATGGTTACACTTTCTGTACCGAATCCAATATTTATTTTTTTAATTGTACACCAAATAATGTGATTGACTAAATACATAGCTAACTAAAATTCTTCCACCTTTCTTCCATATTATACCATCCCTCAAAGTTTATAATTATATTCATGCTATTTTAAAAGCAATACCACTTATAAATAATATCATCTTTTGCGATTGTCCAGTGTCTTTGTTTAGAAATTACTTGACCCGGGCAATTCATATAAAAATATATTTTTGTAATCTACTAGCGGTCCACTACTGCTTCCAAACTTTTTTTCGTATATAAATAACTAAAAAAAGAAATCTTTTATTGGGCGTCCGAAATTTAAAAAAATCAGTCTGTCACCATTAGTTCTAGAAAACAGATAATTCGTTATACACCTTTATTTCTTTCCAACCTTTAATCTCCTAATGGAGACCAAAAAGGCTGATTATCGGCCCGGGTTGCGGGTCAAGCGCAATAAGCAGAAGGAACGGGGAGGTTTTTAGTCAGTAATAGTCTGACATTCGTCCTATCCAAAGCGACATAAGTTATTTGCAGACTTTCTTCCTCATAAAAAAGCTGAGGGCCTACCACGACCTTTTGAAGCTGTCTTCCGGGCGAGAAAGAGGGATGGAGCTATACACCTTTTATAGCTCCATCCCTCTTTTTCGCCCGGAGGATTCATGCTTTAACACGTCATGTTAGGCCTACTGTTAAAAGAAGAAGCGCAAACGATAAAACGCCTTATTAACATAACAAAGTTCAGCAAAACAGTAGTCAATAAAAAAAAAATAGTTTGAAAAACTAATGCCACAAAGTTTGTTTGAAACATAGCATTGTGAAAGCATTTGCAACATTGTTCTGCCTTCATTAGAATTTGTAGTTTAGGTAAATTATTATGATGTAGGTGATTTGAATTGAATGGATTCCGTATGGCAATGTTTGAGCATGGTATTAGATGACGTAGCTATGGTATTTTGGCTTTTTTAATACGATAACAGCCCTTTTACTTCTTTTAAAGTTATTGGAATCAATACTTTGGTATAAATGCATCATTTCGCACTCCCTAGATGGCGCTAGTGAAGCATTTGCTCCTCTAGCTATCAGAAGTTTAAAATTCGTAATTAATCCTCATTCTTAGTAATCAATCTTTAAAAGATGGGCAATCAATCAAATCCTAATTATTAGCCGGTTCTTTGTGTTATTTTTTTATTTAAATGTTGCCCCACAATGCTATGTGTTTTATACAGTTGTATTTCAGCCAATCCGCTGGGCTATGTATTACTTTCATTCGTTTCCTTTATGACATTATCAATCTGACTCGATCTCCTAAAAAATCACCAAGTATAGCCCTTTCCATACCACTCTGCATAACCTTGACCTTTCGAAACGGAAACGGGAAGTAATTATTCCGAGACTTATGTTCAGTAGAAGGCATCTTCTGGCTGGTTTGACAATGATCACAGTACTTTGATTACCCCCAAGTATCCTAGCTACGTCTATCCTTTTATATAGAGTTTGATAAAGAGTGGCTCGTTTACATTATACTCAGTTTATTTGATATACCGCATGTGAGTGAATGTTCTTATTTCTAACGATGTTTGTGGTGTGAGAAAATGTTATGCTTTCCATGTAGCCTTGAACAGGCGAATAGAGACTTATAATCTTATTAAAAAATAATTTATCAAGTTTCTGTTCGACTTGTGTTATTAGATTTACGTACATTGTGTATGGAACGGTGTAAGGATTGCAAAAAAAAAAAATCTGACTTTAAGTAAACGCTAATAAGTCTCTATACGCTTGTTCCCGGCTTTGTGCGGTCGAAAATGTTTGTGTTTGATCATACATGACCTTTCTTGCCCTTCACACCTCACAATTTATCCATCCACGATTGTGAATCTTATACCTTTATCCTTAAAGTTCATCTTTGGTCAAACGCAAGTATTTTTGTGCGTGGAGTACGCAGTGGCGTATTATAATCATATTTATAACAATATCGTCTTTTATACATAAGCAAATGATGTAATTAACTATTTATTGTGTAGTTAGCATCATAATAAATATTCAAGAATTATTCGAAATAACTCAATAGATATAGGCCTTGGTATATTGTCCTATTAAACTGAATATGACATTAAAATTCCTACTTTTATGTAAGTCGATTAAATATGTAAGTTGATACATAACTTTATGTAACCTCTCAAGTATATCAAAACACTTATCTAACATTAGGTATATAGTCAGGGATTTTTAAACCCTTTCAAAATGGCAACACCACGTTCAGTGTTGCCATTTAAAATCGAACACAGAGTAATAAAATTTAATCGAAAACTTTGTACTAAAAAAAGTTGTTTAAAAATTAATATAAAGTGTCGTGTTGTTATATAAATATAAGTCAGTTTTTAATATAAATGTTTAGACGTATCTATCTCCTTACATGTGATTTGACTTCATAACACCAATATCAAGCAATAGGAATAATGAACGACAGATGTAAGACGGCAATGAGCATTTATAATTAATATTTTATTGTAAAAGCCGCCTTTGACTTCGCTTAGTACAAATTTAATTACTAGTAATAATTCTTTAGTAAATTGTAAAGCATGCGGCCTGCGTATAATGTAACTGAGTATGTCTGTAGTGGAGTTAGGAATTTGTGTAGAGAGTCATAGATAGTTGTGTGTGTGTGGATGGATCTTTGTCTGAGAATTCCTAGGAAAACGCAACGTTAAATATCAAATTAAATAATAGTCTTAAAACGCTAGTTGTCATTAACTGCGATAAACCGTAAAGTGCCCACTGAGCTATAAAATCGATGTCTGCCGTATTTAAACCTACAATAATCTTTATAAGTTTAGAAAGTGTCGATCGATGTTGTAGTACCGCAGGCTCTGAAGGAGTCTTGCTATTAATATTATGTAAATAAAAGCAATATAGACTGGACATTAAAATGTTGAATGATATGCTAGAGTAACAATAGTGACAGAGATCGCCTCTGCCCTCATATCATAACTAGAACAAACTAGAAACGTTTGTCCCAATTTGTTGTACCGTCAAAAGAAAAATAGTGCTACAAACAGAACCAAATAAAGAGAATATTTTTGTAAATTCGTTATGTTCCTAAATAAAATCTTATGTGATTGTATATGGCTGAGAAGCGATTCTGTTTCAAATATATTTTGCTAGTATTGAAATCGGTTGAAATTGGTGTAATTTAAGTTTTAATTTGTTATTTGTCTCGACGAATGGTCACTTCAGTTCATTAAGTGCGTTTAAGTAACAATTTTCATGTAATAGTTTCAGCTTCTTTAAGTGTTATATACATACTCGTACATAATAATGTAACATTTTGTATACAAAGTTAAACATGATTATTCCATACATTTGATTAGACAATGCGCGTAAGATTGTATATTTTTAAAGTATAGGTTCAATATAAATTTACCGTTCGCTAGTGTAGAGTTGTATTACCGCGGCCGATTATTCTGTGCGTTTTCGTGTCGTAGACTGATTCCGAAGACAAGGACAGAAGTATATTGCTGTCTCTGTCGTATCTGTTGGCATTCGGGTACTTGAAAGTACATAATGCACACAAGATAAAGAGTACCTATGAAATAAAAGCTTGTAAAGGCTGTAACTTAGTACGTACTAAAATATCGCGAAGTGCATATTCCAAATCACAGCACGGACAAGCGATTTGTCGGTAATAAAATCGTTCTTGAATCGACTCAGTTGCTTTATCGATTATAGTGTAAGCGTGGACTGAAAATAAACATCGAAACATTTTTATTCGCTTTCTAAGATGTCACGCTGATCTTCGTCGAACGTACTTTCTCATTAGACATATGGCGTAAACGCTAGTCAAATAGAATGTAATAAAAATGTGAGATTGACATAAGCTTACGTCAAATTTGACGTTTGTAAATGTCAATCTCATACATTGACTTTTTCTATTATAATTGAGTACCTATCTAGTGTTTATGCCATTAGTCTGGAGCTGTTCAGCCTAGATTCGGTTTTCGTTGAAATTCCAAGACAATAAACGTGTTATGTAATTAAGTGTATGTGTTGACCGCCGGCCGCGGTGTTACGCGCGAATAGTAGTATAATAATGTATCGGATACGCTTAATTCTCCATATGCAGTACCTGCACTTTCGTTTTATAACAATATACAAATTACAATAGATTTAGGTACTTGTACTAAATGTATCTATGTATTTTTACGTGCTAGTTTTATTTATTGTTTGTACTTTTTGTAGATCAATTCGAATTGACTGCTCTTAGGGAGATTAACGTAACGTAAGTAAATATTTTGCACCTTTAGTTTAAGGGTTATTATGTAGATACAGATGATAACGTCGGAGGTTTTAAGCGTGGCATGTTCACATGGCAATCGCGTACCATGTGATATGTAAGTAGATTTCATTAGTGTCGTTTATAAGTTTAACATCGTCAGTTCGTCATTGGCAGTTCACATTGGATCCCGGAGAGTTTAAAGTCAAGTTACTTGGTGTTCGTTAGCTTGGTATTGTAACGAGCGATGCTGTTAACAGCCTTCCTTAGTAGAAATTAAACGTAGCAACGCTATTTTAATCCCAGTTTACAATTTATTCTTACTATCATATATTATATCATACTCGAAATCTATTTTTAAAAACTGAGTAGATACTGCGTAAGTTATCTTTATTAAAATTTTGTCACAAATATATATATATATATATCAGTATACGAATTAAGTAAAAATGTGTAATCGTGTAAGTTATTCGAATAGTGCTTATGTTTAAGGTCGTTGCTGTTGGTCGCATCGCTCGAAAGTTTAGACGTAGCGACTAGGAATGATTGTATGGTTACTGGAATGTTTCTGACTATTAAAGTTTAGTGATGGCTAAATTATATAGTGTCGGTGTTAGCAGTTCGCGAGATGTGGTGATTAGTAGTGTTGGTGATACACTTAATAAGCGAAATAGGACATTTCAAGTAATACTTTTTAAAGGTGAGATAACCACTTAGCATTTATTAATCATAAAAATTATAATGTTGGATCTGGTTTCAGTATATATTTGAAATGTCCGATATCGTTGTGTCGTGTACCACAGACAGTTAATTTAGATAACCGCTACCTCTTTGAATGCCTGAAATTGTTCACAGTTTATTGTCCAATGTGTGTAACATGATGATGTTTAAAAAAATGAAATAAACATGAAGAAATTTTGACTCTTAATTTATCTTTATTGACCTCAATTTTTTTTTTTATAAAAAGGTTCCAAATCGTTGTTTTAAAATGCCTTTTTAAGGCAATAGACTATCACGGATGGGACCCAACAGGGCCGATGTTTAGCCGGGGATGCGGGTCTAACGCAATAAGGTACGACGGCCTCTGCCTGGAGCAGGATAAGAAACGGAGGGTTTTTTGTCAGTAAGAGTCTGACACTACTTCTTGCCATACCCTGGGTTAGAGAAAGCATCTGAAGACTTGCCCACCTCAAAAAAGGAAGGAAGCTGTACGGTGCTAGTTATGGTTTATTTATATTTTTTTAAGAAAATAAACACCTCCAAGCTTTTTCCGGAAACATGCTTCGGTACGAATGGATCGGCTCGATCGGAGTGATACCAGTTGTGTTTCACCGTGTGAGTGTGATTAAGGGATGTACATTCCTTCCCCTCCCCCAATTCCTTAATCTCCAAATCCCTAATGATGATCCCTAATGAAAGTCAGCAACGCACTTGTAACTCCTCTGTTGTTGAGGCTGTCCATAGGCGATTGCTTACCATCAGGTAATCACATTAAAAAACAATGTCAAGATTTTGAAATATTAAAAATATAAATAGAATTTTTATGATAATGTTTTATAATTTTAAAATAAAAAAAATACTTATTTGATTGTATAAAATTTTATATGTATATGTACTATTGTATATGTAGGTACTTAGTTATGATTCAACGAGTAGAAGTATGTTCCTACGCGTTATTGCCTCATATTGATTACCCAGTGAACCAATTTTTATTGAATTTATGTACAGTACACAGTCAAGAATGCAGTGCGTAATGCATTATTATGCACACATGCAAGTATTTAATGCATTGTGAATAAAACCGATTGAAAGTATTTTTAATACAACAATCAATATTGCAACAATTGTGTAGGGTTTTCATAATGTCCATCGGATGCAGCTCGTTCCTGAATGGGTCATTCATTCCATGGGTTAATTTTCAATGAGAAAAGAGCTCTTCGTTTTTTGAACGCTTTCGTGCCAATAGATGGCACCTCTGTCGTTTATGATCTTGATTGCCAAATAGAAAAAACGTAAGTACAATCATATCGTTGTTCGCATGGATCTACGTGCTGGCAAACGATAAGTTTGGGATTACCAATAAATTAATGCTGCTGTACATTTTGTATGAAATTGGTCGGCAAACGAGCCGATGTATTACCTGATGGTAAGCAATCGGCGCCGCCCTTGGATAGTCGTAATAGGTACCAAAGGAACAACTGGGTTGTCGGCCTTTTCTGGTCTATTACTGATTTAATTATTTGGAGAGTGAGGATATTGGGGGGAGGAGGGAAGGATTGGACTTCTGCTAACTCACATGGCAAAATACAACGTAAGTCGTAAGTGTTATTTCACGCTGGTATTCTGTTTAGTGAGACTGTTGTATTACTCCGGTCGAACCGGTCTATTCACGTCGAACCATACCTTTCCTACACTTACCTATCTAAAACATACATACTGAACTGGATACACACTTAGTTACACTTGAATAAGTATTGCTTTTGCTAAAAAACTTGGCGTGGAGACTCTTCGTACCCAGTGCTGGCGTAAGGGCCACTGACAGCCCGGGCAAAAATATTGCGGCGCCCACTTTTGGGAAGCAATATCAAGTGGTAGTTTTTATGCTGATCGAAAGTAAAATTATACCAAGAACCTCATCTTTCCTTTACCGTTACCCAGAGGTAACGACGTGGACGTAGAAAGTTTTGTAGAGGAGAGGAGGAGTAACTCTAACAATATGGTTACAGTCCCTCCTCGACTACAAACACTCATAAAATCCATCTTAAAAATCTTAATAATAATTATGCATATGCACAGAGCGTAGAGCACAGTTCTGAGGGTTTGCACCAGGAGAGGCAAGAGACTCCAACTTCAGATCTCGGCGCACACTAGAATTTGTCGCCCTGAGCCATCGCCCCTAGCTACCTATTATCGTGATACTTCTGAGTTATTGTATCTAGAAGTCTAGATTCGTGCCTTGTGTAGGAACAGTGTCTCGTTAAATCATTAGCTATCCGTCATCGTCCCGACTTCCCGAGCCACTCCACTACCAACATGAGCATAACGACATGAGCCTCGCCTACTAAAGAGTGGTATGCCATAATCCACGTCTAGGTACCAGGCGGGTTTGGGAACATAGGTACTTAAGAGGCTCAGCCCCCTAACCCAGTACTGTGTATCGATAATCGTTAGGTATCGCTTTAGAAAGGAAATGTTCGTGAATTGATTTGTTGACCACGTGACTTATCGATGACCTTGAGAAATCTATATATACATAATTGTTTTCGTAAAGCTATAACTATTATCGATACTGAACTAGAGAAGAGTAGGCTAGGGCCGCTGGTTTAGCAACGTTTCAATAATTTAAACTAGGTACCTATAGTTCTATCATCTAGTAGAAAAAATCGTGTAGTCACCTACCCACCTAAATAATGTTACCTATGCTAAAAATTGTTGGACGTCATCCTTCTCTAATTGCACGCTTCGATAATTGCTACCGTTGTTATTGTTCTTTTTTATTGAGCCCACCTAGTTATAGAGGCGAAAGCAACGCCAAGACGCGTCGCGCTAATTTTAATTTCACACCGTTCGCCATTGAAATAGATTTTGCTAATTAAATGCGGGAAATACCTTTTAAACGTTTTCTAAACCTTACGGTAGTACGTTCGAAAGGTTTTCTTATTAGTCTAGTTTGTGGATGCAACTATGGCTGTTGATTAATTAATAACTAGATCTTAAATTGCCACTTTAGCTTTAAAAAGCTAGATCACCACAGATGGGCTCCAACAGGGCCGATACACAGCTAGTGTTGCGGATCAAGCGATTAGGTACCGCGGCCTCGGCCTCGGCTTGGAGCAGGAGAAGGAACGGGGTGATTTTTATTTAGTAAGAGTCTCATACCTATCGCCTGAGCGACAGAAAAAGACATTTTTGATAATTTTACCCTCTTTCTTCTTCTTCCGCTTTTGTCTTTACGTACTTATCAGGGAAGCTCATGAAAAGATTTCGGCATAAGGTAACGCGAGTGCGTGAGATTACCTCATGAGAAATACCCATATGTTTGTTTGACTTTGACTTTCTTTCACTGTGTTCTTTCAGATCACAGCTGAGCAATTTTTTGGTAGGTAAGGATTTTGCGTCTTGAGACCGTCAAGAGGCAGGAGATGACTTAAGTATCTACTTAAGCTAAATGTAACGAAGCCACTCATTAACTTACCGCGGCCTTGCCACATTATCGAGTTCGAGTCTACCTCCAGGCTCACCCAGTTCTTTGATAATTTTCCACCCCCACAATACAGAATTTTAGTTTGACCTAGCGAGCGAAGTTTGTTGCAACATCCAGAATTAGCATAGGTAAGTAAAAAACTAACGCAAAGCAGTAGACGTAACTACATCAGATACACGTTCGTATTCATTATTGATTAATGTTAGTAATAGTTATAACACCCGAACGATGTCTTCTGGTAAATATGTAGTACCCAGAGTTAATAATGTTTATGGGGACCGAACGCTAGAAAAGCGCGTCCCATACGTACTCAATAGCTTACCAGACGACATCAGAGACGAAAATAGGAAAAATAAATTTAAGATAAAACTAAAAAAACACCTACTCAGTACACTGCCTTAACTTTTTATTGTATTACTATCACTAACTACTACTACTACCTAACTACCGACTACTTTTCTTACTTATGCTATATCTATACTCCGATTATATCTATCTAATCTTTGATTTTCATACTTACGTACTTAATATTAACCTGCTAATACTACTTATATAACTTAACATATATAATACTATTATATACTAATATATTAATTTGCGTCCATCGCATTTATTATCAATTTTATTATTATTGTAAACTTAACTTAATAGAACTTATAGTAAGTCCTATTGACTTACTATAGGTTCTATTAAGTTAGTTTTTGAAATCTGATCCAACAGACAAACTGTGTATACAGTTTTGTTGGACATTTTATACTTTTTATAATGTAAAATGTACCTGATAACCTCTTGTATGTTATGTTATGTTATGTATAATTATTTAAAAAACGAAAGCGTTGTGTTCGTTGAAAGTTAACCGTACGCCGCCTCCAGCAAAGGATTTGGTGGCTTTCTTCAATTCCTTTTACTTTTAGTATGTCATTAGCTTTGTATGTTGATCACGGGCAGAATTATCAGTAACAGTAAGCAGTAAGCAGTGCGTACATTCGAGTGTTTGTTTACCTACTATCTAATTGATAAATTACAACACACTTCAGACTTAATATTTATTCAGATTGCGTTGTATGCAGTTACTATTATGTCGACAGTTACTGTTGTGTTCTTGGGTTTAATAATTATTTAATCAGATCAGATATAATATGAAGAAATCAATTAGGTACCTGACTGGTTGTAGTTGCGGTTTTTTGTAGCAGGTTGATTCGACTTGTTTTGCAGGAAGGAATAACATTATTATCTAAGTATGTATTATTAGGTATCTAACTGAGTTTTGTATCTGGGTACCTATGGTTCTTAAAATTTTCGCTTTCAGGCTAATATTAGATAAGATTTAGATGGAAGAAGAGAAATATTTTTCTGCAACTACCTAACTACACTTCTAAACTTGGCACTACCTACTTACTTGACCAGGATTGCTCAATAACGTAGGTATCGCAGCCTGGCCAGAGCATGAGAAGGAACGGATTTAAGGAGTGGTTTTTAGAGAGAGTCTGACACTTCCTCTCACCCCACTCAGGGCGGGAGGATCATTTGATAATTTCCCTACCAAAAATTTGTAACCAGGTGAGACCAAAAGGGATTTAAGATTCCTTTAATGAGCTTTTTATTCAGCATTTGCGTAAAGTCCGCATATAAGTCAGCATTGAATGCGTTAAGTGGAAATACATCCCGTGTCGGGTCGTACCTGCGTCGGTGTTGCGTGAATTTGTATGTTTGTTAACGCATCCAAGACATAGGCAAAATCCTGATGTGGGACTTTGTTTTTTTTTCATGTTTTGTATAAGAGTTCTACCACGAAATCCGTGAGCGGTTCAGATTTGCAATAATTTGCGAGAACCGACTAACAATATTAGGTTCTAGATTTCACGACTACCTAACTTTCGATATCCTTGCATGTCTAGACAGTTGCAATTGCACTGACTGATTTGAGTCATTGATAGTGATTGTCAGATTTTTTTGTATTTGTTATACAAGGTGATGCGATGGTATTGTTTCGTGGGCTCAATATCACTACACAGTATAAAACAGTCGGATTCTCTGTCCCTATAACTCTATGTATGCTTTTTTGTTTTGTTAGGGGAAAATCATCAAATGATTTCTCCCGCCCATGGCCGGGCGGGAGGGAGTGTCAGACTCTTACTGACTAAAAACCCCCCTGTTCCTTCTCCTGCTCTCGGCCGAGGTCGCGGTGCCTCATTCCGCTTACCCCGCAACCCCGGCTGAACATCAGCCCTATAGGGCCCCGTCTGTGGTGGTCTGTTGGCTCTTTGAAGCGCGCGCGGAACGCTATATACTTACAAGGTGATGCGATGGGGTTGCTTCGTAGTCTTAATATCACTACACAGTGTAAAACAAATCGCTTTCTCTCGCTTAAATCTTAAAACTGCGCAACCGATTTCGATACGGTTTTCTTAATCCATAGATAAATGATTGAAGAGGAAGGTTTATATGTGTAATGACATCAATTAAATAGTGGAGAAATTTAGTACCAGCATTATACAAATAAAAAATGTGTAGGATAATTATATAATAATTTACACAATATTCAATTTTAAATCGTAGACCAAAGAAAAGACCTTGTGTATGTTATTCATAGTTGCTTAAGGAGAAGAATATCTAACAGTTCTCAAGACAAAATAAAACAACAGATTTTTATAAGAGATTGCAATTTATTTGCTTAAATAATAAATTAGTACATTGACAACATTATTACTCACAATAGTCTTTTTATTATTACTCGGACCAATATTTTTTTTTTGTTTTGTTTTTAAAAAAACGTTTCCTCACACTAGGATTTTCTCCTGTGTCGTGGGTGCGGTACACATGACACCCAAACCCGGAACATCAATTTTTGGATCACACAAAGAGTTGTTCCGTGCGGGAATCGAACCCGCGACACGTTGCACGGCAGCCAGTTGCCTAGCCACCGCACCAACCGTGCAGTCAAAATTCATACGATGGTTAAAAGATATATCTACGTGTTAGGAATGTATTTAATAATCTAACCTAACTCTTAGAAATATTCGCCTACCAGGCGACACTCAAGAAAATCACGTCATGAACACATCTATTAAAATTTGACAGAATTAGGTATCCATTCTTACGATTTAGTAACTGCATTACTTACAATCCTTTTTTAATAAAGGATAGGACAAGGACAAATCTTGTTTGCAAGTAAAACAAAAGAGGGATTTAAGTTTCCTTAACGTGGAAATACATTCCGTGTCGTGTACACAGATAGTATGCGCATAATGCAAGGGCAGATAGACATTCAGAGTCTGACATCCCCGCTCGCCTCACGCACGGGACGGGGAAAGTGATTTGATGAATTACCCCTTAAAAAGAGTTCGCAACAACCATCCAAACCTGCTGCAACACCTGTTAGTCAAGATCTGCAGTAGATACAGCTCTGAAAACACGAAATCCAGTGCTTTCCAGGGACATGTTTTGTATTCCATAGCAAAATAAATTAAGAATATATAAGACATAAGAAATAAATTTATTAGTCCACTTGTTACAATTAGGTACCTACATTACGTCCTTATCAAAGTAACATACATTATATACTATTGTAACTGTGAGTGCCGGTACATTATTATAATATTAGTGTATCCTTGGATATATCCTTGGAGGAGAAGGGAAATGTATAGTTTCAATTTCCCTCGGTGTTTTTTCACAAGTCTATATATAAAAATCCTATTTACATAATACATAAGTACCTACCTATATTATGACGATGCAACACGCGCAGGCGAGTTGGCAACAGACCGAATGCACCTGACAAAGGTGTGAATTTATTTCAGTCTCGCTATTATTGGTAACATAGGGCATACAATAATATAAGAAACAACTGACAGTGTAATCTAAGTAGGTATTTAATATTCAGTAAATAATTATACAATTTTAATTTATTTATTAGAGAAAATGCAGTGTTTTTGTTCAGAGGAAAATATGTCTTACAGAAATGTCAACAAAGTTTGTAAATCTATGACATAAGAAATAAAAAAAGTAGTTATTAAGTACTTTAATTTGTGTAGGTAATATAAACAAATCGTAACTAAACTGTTAAGCTTTAAAGAGTGGTTATGTAGGTCTCAACAAATCTAAGAGAAGATATATGGAAACAACTGCGGAATTCGTTACATAAGAAGGTTTAATTATTATGTTTTTCGTAATAATTTGACGAGATACTCGACTAGTTTCAAGCTATGCTAGAGGCTCATATTCATGAGCGGCATTCCGCGACAAGAGACACGGTGACTGTTGCGCTGCTACTGGGCTTCTAGCATGGCTTGAAACTAGTCGAGTATCTCGTCAAATTATTACGTGAGTTAGCCGAAAATATAATAATTATTTAGAATGTCTCACGAAAGTTACAATAAAAATAAGAAGGTTTGTTAATATCCATGTATATAATAGAAAAGAAAAATAGAAGTAAACATAACATTTGCGTTGTAATCTTTACATTAAATCATGCTCTCAAACAATTCTGCTTTTAATTTACACAAAGGAAAAACAACCATATATTAGAATGAATATAGTATATAAAATCCGTTCTTGATTCTTCTCTTCTGATTGGTTGAATTTAGGTTGCACGCGGAGGCAGTGTTGTTACTGGCTGTTGTTGTAATTTAAACAACCAGCTAACCACACTGCCAATGCGGTCTACCATAAAGAAGACTCATTCTTGAATTTTTCTGTCTTGAAAACCTTGCAGTAGGAAAAACCTCGCAGCAGTAAAACCTCGAAATAGGAAAAACCTCGCAGCAGGAAACTTCACGTGTTGCAAATAAATGAAAGCCTGTGTTAAATGTATAGCCGTTTTAAAACGATTTACATAAAATTAAGGCAAACATCTTCATCTTTAACTGTTGTCCATTATTTTATAGATATTGCTTGATTAATATTCTTATTACTTCATCCCACTCTAATAGTCAATAAAGTAGTATATAAATCTATAGTAGAATAATTTTATTTTTTATATATTTATTGACTTAGGTGTATTGAACTTAATACTGATACAAAATATGTATTCAAAACTATTTTTCACGACCAGTTGTCAGCCGTTGCATAAGGTTCGTTGCCTCATTTGTAGACTGGGCCACCTGTAATAAAAATAACATTTTTTAAACCTTCTGCGTACCTAGTTTTGGTTGGTGAGTATATTAGAAAGATAATTTGGATCTTGTACTACGAATTGAACGTATGAGTACACTTATCTACTTTCATAATATAGATCTACTTTTGTTACATTTATTAAAATTATTTAGTTATAGGTATATTTACACTTAATCTAGTTTCCAATTTTTTTTTATTTTATAGACTTTCTCATATATATCAGAATATCTCTCTCTATCATGAATATCGAATTTATTAATATTTATTTATTTAGTAGTTAATTTTTTTTAGTCTATTTTAATGCATTGGATACGCATGCGTCGCTTTCTCGTCTTCTGCGCCTGCGCCGTAGCTCACACGCCGCCATCTTTCTTTTAATCTCGATCACTCCATCTGTTGACAAAAACATAGTAATATTACTTGTTGCTTTCTACAATTGTTTTGTACCTACTAACTTAGATAGATATCTGGAATACAATTTAATGTTAAGTTAAAAATCCCTTGGTTTATCTTCGGAATTGCCTAGGCTTTTTAGATGTAAATATTTTGGGTACGTATGTAAATAATTCCTAACTTTAACTTGCACTCGAGTGTGTAAATAGGGCTCTTTTTGGAGTGGAACATTATCAAACGATTTCTCCCGTTCTAGTTGGAGCAAAAGGGAATTTAAAATTCTTAATAAAAAACATCTCGTTCCTGCTCTAAGCCGCGCCTACATTATTGCGTTTTCACCTGTAACCCCGGCTGACATTGGGTCATTGGTCCTACCCAAATTCTACTGCAGTCTACAGTTCAACTTAAGTTCCATAACCTAACTTATACGTCTATAGGAAAATAACAAACCGTTTGGTTCTCGTTAAACGATAATAACAATCCTGAAATTGATATTTCCTATATGAACGAAAGCATATAATTACAGTATAAAGATAACAGACATTATATAAGCGATCGTTGTCACATCGGCATGACCGATGGCGATGTGACAATGCTTGCATGCGACAAGAAGCTATAGAATCTGGTTTAGAAGTTTTTCCTTGATTCTATAGCGCATTTTAGCCGCATCATCATCAAAATTTTGGATAGGTACTAAAGAAAAATGATGAAATAGGTAGACACCTAGTAGAGATAGCCAATATTCCTTTCTGCCAACTTGCCAACTTTTCTTATACGTAATTTCCATCCCTAACAATTTTATCGATGATTAGGTACCTCTTGTAGACTTGTACCTGGCTTTTAGGTACATAGTGTTTCTTTTATTTAGTTATACTATTACAAAAACGTATTCTATTATCACCAACATACGACTTATATCTATTTAGGCACCAAAATCATCGTAATCTGCAAAGAACTTAGACGAGGAGCATAACCAAACGGACAATATCAAACTGGCAGTAAATTCGTGACAATCTGTTATACATATTTAAAAGCAAAAATCATCTATTAACTTCTCCTTTCTTATGAATTAGGAATTACGCCATTGCTTTTCCTGCTCAAAGCCGCCAATATTATTTATATGCCCTTGTCGACATCATCACCACCAGAGTTCCTTAAGCACGAAATGTGACAGTTAACCAATGAATGGTAATTTGGTTTCCTTCCCGATATCGTGGATTCAATCTTGATCCGGAACACATATTATATGACCTACAAATAGTTCCGGCCCGGGCTGTATGCGTGAGAACTGTTTGTAAACTTATACGCGACAATCCGACTTGGAACCAATGAATCATTGTAGTTCCTAATATTCAAAGCTAAGTTTTTTTTTGTAAATCAAGTTTCTGTTACATGACTGTTCATAGTCAAGTTTACTTTTAATTCGTTTTAAGGAATTATAAGAAGTAATATGGGCAAAGACAGCTTGTTTAAAATAAACATTCTATAAATCGCAGGCTTCATGCGTAGATAAGTCTTATTAGAAAAGTCTTTATGTAATATAAGTAGATTTTTTTTCTTTTACAAGCCTAGGATAATAAAATCAATCGTTTATGAAAAAATTATGAATTATGGGCCCTTGGCTTAGTTTGAAATTAGACCGGTTATCTCGTTAAGTAGATAAATGAATAACTTTAACATTTTATTTATTTATTTATACTTTTTGCTCAGTGTACAATGGCGGACTTAATGCCGTAGGCGTAGGTCTCTACCAGTCTCCCTTTGGGTGGTGGAGTAATAGAAGTGGTATTTTCATTGAATTCTATTTACATTTCAAAACTATGTATTCGATATAAAAGTTGTTGTATCAGAATATATCCAGTTTACCAAATTGAACTGTTTAATTAGTATAATGACTGAAGCCGCGATACTAAAATGCTATGGACATTTATGTCTTCATTTAACATTCTTTGCTCGCATGCCGGGGCTATCGTAATGCATCTAATACATACGTTTGATTTATAAGGAAAACCGGTAATGTAATAATGTATGATTTATAAATCCCTGAAGCTATAATCTTTATGTATTTTAGTAATTATACTTTGTAATAAGAGACCTGTTCTTCTGCTACTTTACGTCACATTATGGTTCAGTGGTAGCTCATTTGATTGCCAAATCTGAAGCCTGGTGATCATCGGGTGGGTTAGATAAGATACAATTCTGATTTTCGTCTTCTACCCCCCCCCCCCCCTTTTTCGCACTGTTGTCCAACTACCGCGATAAACAACGAAATGGTCTTTTTTTCTCAATTTTGTTCTGTACTTTTCTTAAGTTTATTTCATAAGAACAGTCTCCTGGTGATAAAGAACACAATGAAAAAAGCAAAGCAAAATTGGTCCAGCCGTTTCTGAGTTTTGCGCGCTTACCAACACATTTTGCATATCATTTTTATATTTATAAAAAATTTAACTGTGGCAGAGGCATACTTTGGCGTGAATGGGATGGTTTGATTGGAGCGATTGCGTTTTGTTTTTCCGTGCGAGTAATGCTTTCGGGGGCTTATCTTCTGCCTCCTCCATCTGCAACCCTTAAAACACTAACCCCTAAAAGGCCGGAAACACACTCATACTTATTTTGGTATTGCGGTGTCAATGGGACATATCAATTGCTTACCATCCACGAGTAAGATAGCCGCATAATCATATAAAAAAATCGGAAGAAATGTAAAAATTACTTCTTTGTCTTATGATACTGATATTTAGTTCCATGAAGACTATATGATGATTCTATATGAGTTAAGTCGTACCTAAGTATTATGCTTTTGCTAATTATGGCCGGCCTTCTGCGAAATCGTAGGACATGTTAAGTATGTTATACCTAAAATCACTACAAAGTGTAAAAAGTCGCTTTCCATGTCCCTATATTCCTATGTATGCTTAAACCAATATCCGCTTAAATCTTCAAACCTTCGCAATGGATTTTGATGCGGTTTTCTTAATACATAAAGTGATTCAAGAGGAAAGTTTTTATGTCTAATAACATCTATTATACAGTTCAGACGTTGAGTATCAACATTGCACCCGTGCGATTCTAATACTCATCGTCGATGTTATCGATGTCCTCATCATTTTAGGGAAACCATTTAAATAAGTACAAAGGTTAGGTTATATTGCGACAGATGAGTCTTTTGTCTCTTGTCGTGATGCTCGCAAAGGAGGCGGCGGAAAGGGAGAGAGAGGCTGCCTCCTCTCTCCCCTCCCGCAGCAGACGCACTAGACGTCGCAGGGTGGCCGTGGGTACTTTGATTATTTTAGTTGATTTATTGTTAACAATTGTATGTCCATCACAGTATTTTAAAATATGATTTTCACTCACTTTCATATAGAGGCAAAAAATACATATTTGTAGATACGATATGCTCAGGGAAGGAAACCCTTAATTGAAGTTTATTCTAATAAACTTGAAAGGCAAAGTCAAAGTCTAAATCCTTTATTACCATCATGTATGTAAACTTGAAAGTCAAAGTATAAATTTTCTATTGCCATCATTTATATATAAATAAGGTCTACTTCATGTTACATATGTATAGAGCTCCAGTTATTTACAAGCTAACATGATACGCTCAGGATAAATTGTCGCCTATTTAAGAGTCCGGAGACTCGTGTAATATGTCTAGGTTATATGTATTACGCTACAAAACAATTCTATTTAAATGACTAAGTACGTACGGACAACATTTTGTATAAACATACCAAGTAAATATTTTTATTAGTATGTGATACTCTTTATTAGTGTTTATTTTCTATTTTTTATAATTTGTAAGATGATTTTAGTAAAGAACTGTCATGAACTAACTACTAAACCTCCTATCAAATGAAAAGAAAAAAACTGACTAGGTAATACATATTGTATACTAGGTAATATATGTATGTTCTAAAACGTTTCGTTTGACGAGGAGCTCGACTAGTTTCAAGCCACGATAGGGGCTCATATTCATGAGTTGCATTGCGCGACAAATTATATAACAATTAATTTTATATGTCTTAGGAAAGTTATGAAATGCACGTAGAAAGGTGTTAAACAAATAATACAAAAAAAAACCATTATTAAAGTTTGAGAGCCATGCTTCGGCACTTATGAGTCGATAGACCGGAGCCTCACAGAAAACCGGCGTGCAACGACCACAGCGTTGTGTTTCGCCTTGTGGGTGAGGTCACCGGAGGTCTCTCCCGGACCGGAGACTCTTCGAAGTTACGGATGGCCAGCAAAATCAGGCGTTTGCTTTAACCATCTCGTGATCCAACAGCTCGATCTACACATTCGAAATTAAGAAAAAAATAAAATCTTGATTCAAATCGATTAGGCACCTTAAGTACCTAACCTTAGTGATATTTGTCATGTAACATGTAATACAAAACTGCCTGTTCATTACAAATATGAAAATCAATGTTCCAATAAATTATCTATTAATTTAATTAATACCTACTTGCGATGTATTTGTGCATCTCTTTATCTAATAATTAGATATTTATAGTCATTTGCTTATCTGTGGCGCAACCTTTAGAATCACTGGTGTACTTGTATACATTTATATATTTCCTTAGTTATTATAATTACCTCAATATATCTAAAATTATAATGTAACGTTATGATTTGGGAAGACTCTTGGTCTTTTCATATCGCAATGGAGCGATATAATGATTTAGATGAGAAGAGATAGTTACAAGAGTGAGAAAGGTTCCTTTTCTGACTGCGCGGGTAGAAATGCAGGACACAGCTAGTGTGTCCATATTTCTTATATACGATTTATATACATAAGGTACGTGGTACATAGATGTTTTGCCATTCCAAAGTAATAAATAAACCTTGTATGCATATCTTTGATTAAATTAAATTATAATTGAATGCAAAAGGCATTTTGAAGAGGACCAAGGCTTTTTTATTGCTAATTTGTTTTAAGTACCTATTATTTGTAAGATATATTACATTATATGTCTGAGAATGTTTGTCTTAATCTCTATTTGTTATGATTAGTCTATTTAGATATAATATTAGTCTATTACTTATGTTTATGAGATCGAATGTGACGCGTTCATCTCTGAAACTACTGGCCACATACAGAGCAAAAAATTTTTAAACCGATCTACTTAGAGGAAGCCTATACTGTCATATCAAATGTACAATGTAATGTACTAATAGGTTATGCATAAACAGATGACCATCTTTTGTTACCGTGTCTGTAGGTTAGGCATTTCGGGAAAACTTTATGTGTCCCTTTACACTTGAGCAACATACATGCTAAGCTTTATCATTTTCCGTTCAGTTGTTTTAGCTGTGCGTTGTCTGTCGGTCAGGTAGCAACCGAAAAATGATATATATCTATATTTATTGTTATAATGTATATTTTTTTATTACGTAATATAAAACTAAAATACTAAGGAACAGAGGGCAGTTGTGTAACAAAACCAAAGAGCTAAATACTCGCTTATAATGAATTAGAAGCAGATTTGTAGACGCACCTTTTTTGTTTGTATTTTTTTTTGCGATATTTTAATATGGCACGCTTTCTGTCTGACCGTCTGAGACTTTCGATTTCTCTTTCTTATAACAGACTGGGTTTCCTAATATAGAAGATATTATTTAACGTAGAAGCGTTGACCCATAGACATTAGTATCAGAAAGTTTATTTTTAGTTAGTATCAAGATTTGGTTTTAATAATAAATCTCGATCGCGTTGAAGGCCGCTTAAAATGACACTAATTCAAATTTTTTGAATTTTATAGAATGTCATGTCGATTTTAGATTGTTTAATTTTATTGGAGCAGAATATGAACGAGGTGTTGTTGTTTAGTCCGTAATAGCTCGATCTCATTTGAGATCAACCGTTGTACTCAGAACTATTTGATGTTTTCTTAACCCAGTCATTAGGTAGATTTCGGAACAAAATCTGAAATTAATTTACTAAGGAACAGTTTAAGTAATCATGAAATGTCTTAAGGTATAATCATTGTCAGTTAATGACGATTTGATTCTTTGTAATGATGTGAATAGTGATGACACGCCAACTATAGCAGTTTCTTATAGCTCGGGATACTTCATGAAGAATATGTGTAAAATAAAGGGAACAAAATATAAAATAAAAATAAAACAAACAAAAATAAAAATGTTTTATTAAAAATAAATCATAAAATAAAAAAATTAAGATTCAATCATGTTCATATTATAATCAACTTTGTCAATACATATTAAGGTTTCTTTTAGAAAAACCATCATGTATTACCTGCCAGTAACAAACACATTAGACTGTATTCACACTAAGCACTTAGTTGTTGACGTGGCAACAGGCTAGTTTAAAAATTTACCTTATTCCCTCTAAATAGGGACCATCATTATTTCTTCCCCAATCCCCCAAAATCTCTTCTACGGCTCAAAAGCCTGGCAACGCACTTACAACTCTTTCAGTGTTGCGGATGTCCATGGGCAGCGCCAATTGCCTACCATCAGGTTATCCGTCTGCTCGTTTACCATCACAAAGAAAAAGTCTTCTCTCGTTTGAGAAGAGGCCTTAGCTCAGTAGGACAGTTTGCTGGTTGGTGTTCAGGCGGGAACATAATAGAGAAATGAGATTAAAGACAATGCAAGGCTAGTATAAGGCTTCCTTGCTGCCCACCCACACTTGACCTACTGACATCATTCTCCTGATTCCACACAATACAATTATCATGACACCTTTTTGATGCACACAACTATGAGACTTAGCCCTTTAGCTTAAAATCGGTTTTCCTAAAAATTATTAACGATAATTCTGATTAAGATATTTTACTTAAATAAAACTTTTTGACGCAATGAAATCTATTAGTACTAATATTATAAATGCGAAAGTAACTATGCCTGTCTGTCTTTTCTTCGCGCCTAAACTACTGAACCGATTTCTGTGAAATTTGGTACAGACATATAGTTTGGAACTCGAGAAAGGACATAGGATAGTTTTTATACCAGAAATCTCCAGGAAGTCACTATTCCACGCGAACGGAGTCTCGAAAAGCTAGTAAAATATAAAATAAAATATTAATCACTCTCATTCATAAATTTTATAGTTTTATTATTTTATGAGCATATTTTTTTAGTTTACTTCCAAGAAATAGTATTTATTCAATTTGACGCCACAATAACATGGCGTCACAAAACAAAATGACGATCACCTATTGACGTAAATTGACGAGTCTGACAATTTTTTCTTGTCAAGTGCCTACTCAATTACGTATTAGGTATTGACAGATTTTGGTTAGGTACCTATTTGAGATTCAATTTGCTTGTGTCAGATATTTGTTTTTAGCAGACAGAGCTACCAACAGATAGATTGATAAAATGGCCGCGGTAAATAAGTAAAAGAGTGAGAAAAAAAATCCAATCTCTCTTTTATTCTTCTTCTTTATAGCATAAGTCCTTTTTTATAAACCAATGCGTTTTGTAGAAGTGTTTTGTTTTGCTACTGTTTACTTGACAAACTGGATATGATAGTTTGCTAATGCCAAGTTTTTCAAGTTCGGCTTTGTTTGGAGTTTCTTGCTCGTTCTTATGGAGTTTCTTGCTCGTTCTTCTCCATTCGAAACTACAATTTGGAACGAGCACCTAGCTTCACTGACGAACAGACTGACAGACTCACGGGACAGACTACTATTCTATTTTGACGTTTCAAAAGTACCTATTTATGGTTTAGTTGGAATAAATGATTTTGATTTGATTTGATTTATACTATGTTTTATGTCCAAGAAGTTTGTATTTAAATAAAATAAGTAATATAAGCTACATCGTATGCTGAGTTCTATTATATACAACTCCTCTATATTTGTTCATTTTTATCTCTTGATAGTGGTAGAAATACTGAAGTCTTTCAACTGTCTGTTCCTACGTAGGCTTAGATCTTGAAAACTACGTGACAGATGTTGATGCGGTTTGCAGTTTTAAATAGATAGGACGAACGTTTAGTTGAAAAATTTACTAAGATTTGCCGATGAAGTCGCTGGCAGGAATATATAAATGTAACGAAAATATTTATTCACATAGTATTTGCTTATACTATTGTGGAACTTGCCTAACACTAATACGGAATCAAATATTAATTCCATAATAGTAAGTAAATAATAGTACCTAAATGGTATTAATATTTAATTCAACAGTAGTAACATCACTTAGTGCAATGCCTTAGTACAAAGGTTGCAACATTATCAGTATTTCCCCGCAAATTAATAGATAACCACGGAGTTAACCGCCAGCAATAGTTACAAGTACATACAAGTAACTCGGTAAGATAACCAAGGCCAAATAAGAATAGTGCAGAACTATGAATACGAGAGCGCAACATTGTTTGTAGCTATTTCAACGTGCCTCTAATTATACCGAACCCAATCGTTTGCTGTGTACCTAACTGTGTGGGCCAACAGCTGACAGCTTTCAAATGCCCCGCTTGTTCATATTTGTGTCAGTTGTACCTGATTTATATCGGCCTTCTTAGCTCGGTTCTCATAATTATATCTTTATATAATACACTATAAGCATTTGCTGCAACGAACAGGTGGATTCGCTCGATGATGGCTACTCTAGTGATGTAACTAATGCAACATTGATGCATCGATAAAATCATTTTTTAAAATATGTGTTGCTAAGTCATCATCTCTGTACTAAGTCTAAGGTTACGCAAGTATATGGCGTAATAAAATAGTAAATCCCCATAGACAGGCTGCAACAGCGCGGCGAGCGACGATAATTAGTGACGAAGGCTACACGAGGGAACCACAGCCACAATGGCTTCCTACCATTATGTCTTTGTCAATGTACTGAACTATATATAACCATACATTTCACTACTGTCTACCTACATTGCGAAATATTACCCAATGTATCAGAAGAACCTGGCGTCTAGTTGTGTCATAACACTCCTAATGTTGAGGTAGGGGCTTATAAATAAAATATAAAAAAAAGAAATAAAACAAAATAAAAACTCGAAGAAAGCTGTAATAAAATACCCACAAAAATAAACAAAATATAACGAAATTAACAATTTAAATTCACTAATATGGAAATACAATCAAATTAACATAAGTGCTTACATAAAATAATACTTAGTATACAAAATATACGGAAATAGTAAAAGCAAAATTAGACACAATGACTAAAAATAATATATAAAGCGTACAACGAACTCAAGAGGTTCTCTAAAAGATATAAAACTAAACACAATAATATAGGAAATAAAATATAAATAATTAGGTGCAGCATGTCCGGAAATCGTAAAAAAAACCGTTCACTAGAGTTCATTACAGTTCATACGAGTAGAACTTGGTGTGGTCTCGTCAGGAGCGATGCTACACGCTCCGGGGTGTCGTACCAGATAGTGCATTTACAGTGTCAACTTTGCCTTAACGCAAACTTGTAGCGTGCTTTGCAAACGCACTCCTGGCACGAACTCCGGAGCGTAAAAACTTCGATATCGATATTTGACGAACGGAGGGCAGCACTACACAGTCTATGCACTACGAAACGTCTCTGTCGTTTGTCACTTAGTGTCCCCAAATTACACTAATTGGCACAGGATACTGTTATTTGTGGTTGAGTGAGAGATGTGTTAGTGCATAAGCGATGATAGTTGATGACTGGGTTAGTTGCTTCGATCGTATTACATTGTTATTTTAAGTTGCATGCTATTTATGTTTTAGTCTTTACATGTTTCTGTGCAATTTATCTACCTAAAATTCTTTGTTAAATCTAGTGTGCTAGATAGACGTAATAACAAATCCTTCCGTTGGTTATTATCTTGCATTTAATTCGCACTTAGCTTAGTAATTATTATTCTGCGTACAATAATGTTGTTTCATTGTACGATTGACATCGACTTCTAAGGATGCGATGATTGACAAGGTCGTAGGTAAGTAGATTTTACACGCGTAACGTCGATAAATAATATTTATATTTATATCAAACGTTCTATCGATAGCGAAAAGTACATCACTAAAGTGATATTCGTGACATATTTTTGCAAATGATCTGCGAATGGCCATAAAGAATTGTAATGTTAGCTTTAATAGTTATTTTCCTTTTTACTACCATTCAGCTATTTAAACGAGAATAAAATAAATGTTTGAGTATATATATTTTATGTATATTCACGTTGTAAAAGTACTTTGTCGTAATTGACAACAACATTAAGTAAATTAAAATTTCACTAAGGTTAAAACCTATTACCTGCGTCATGAATAAATGACAATAAATTCTTGTTATTGTCATGTTTATGATACGCAAGGAGGAGAGTAATATACTTTTTTTAATGATAAGAATATTTTTTAAGTCAACTACACAGATTATAAATTTTTTAGCGCGGCAAAAATGACATTACTCTGTTGTTACGATTTCATTTCTTGGTGTTATTACCGTTCGTGTGACAAAACTCGAATGTAGCGAGATCTCCCACGGATTTCGAAAGCTTTGTGTGTATTTTTAAAATATTCAAAATGAAAGTGTAAAGTGAAAGCGTGACATTTTAATGACGACCGCTGATAAAAGCAGACGCTACACCGAACTTGTGCGTCAAAATGTTGAGAAATAATAATAATATTGTAATTATGCGTTATTACTCTTAGTTACTTTGTAAATTAAATTATATTAAGAAGTGTTATAATTAACACACTTTTAGAACGTGAAACTTAAACAAAATTTCTCTTACCTACCTCAAGAAAGCGAATGAGAAAAATAATTTAATTTATATTATAATAATACGTTTAAGCGTAACAGGGAATTATAATCTTAATATCAAAGAAAAAAGTCTAATTTTGACTGTATATATTGTTTAAAGGAAAATCCGGTGTCACATATTATATTATATTATGTATATACAGAATATTTCCGTGTATGACTCGGACACTGACGATGCGATGATCATACATTTGTTATTTCCTCAATACACGCAGAAATTCTGCATTCTATTTAAAGAATATATTTCACATATGCCTCTTAGTTAGTTTCGTAAAAGACATATTACTCTAACGTTTCTAATTACACGGCAAATGAGGTGTGAGTGCACACTATTTTCACATTTACCTAAATTTTCAATCTTCGTAATTGTCGAATAAAGCTATCCAAGTCACAAAATTTCACTTCTACTTCCAATTCCAAAGCAAAATATGCAGTCATAACGGAAAATTACTTATCAAAATGTAATTAATTGAAAGTCAAAGTGACTGTAAAGAACATTTAAAAGAGCTTTCACTTTGACACGTGTGCTGTCCATTAATTAAACTCCAAAGTCTACTTTAAATATTTCTATAATATTTGCAACACTAAAGTATTGTTTAAATCAATCAATACATCCATTATGAAGCCATTAATGCACGTCAAGTCTTAGTACTTGCATGTACTGTCAACGCATAGATCAAGGCAATCATTTACTTTGCGCAAACGCACACATACACATTCTTCAAGTCTTTAACAAATTCGTTTCCATTTACAAATACCAATGACCTGTTAATTGCCTTTCAAATGTCACTTGGGTATATTTTTATTTGACAAAAATGTTTTATTATCGTATCTTTGCATTGTAGTTAAATGCATAAGTTTTTCCGTAATGACGTAATGTTGCAATGGAAACTCGACCTTGTGTTGGTTGACACGTGTGCCATCTATAATAGCTGAGTTTATTTGTATACGTAATGAAGTGAAGTGAGTTGCATATGAAGTGCATATCTGTGCTAATTTATGCATGTGACGCGGCAAGTACAGGCGACAGTGCAGGTGAATACTTGCATTTTACATGTTATAGGTTATGCTAGCTGTTCAGAAGTAGAAAACTGTTTTAGTAAGAAATTAAACGAGTTAGTTTTTTGGAATTTCAACTCTATTCCGTTACGTTAACGTCTATTTGACATTGTTATATTTTCCGTAGACATTGTTTGAATCAAGCAACGTGGTACACAGGTACACGTGCTCCGCCATTAAAAGTTTGTAGCGTTAAGAAACAAATACCGTCGAGGTTGATGAATACAAACGACTGTCCAATAGCCATTAAAGCTAGAATCTTAGCGAACTATGTAATTATATTGAAGTTTTTACAGCGATTCTTGGTATAATGACTGCGGTGTCATTAGAGTTTAGTTTAGCTTGGCACAATGTGAAACAAAGGTGAGCTGGCACAAGTGGGTCACAGCGCTGGCCTTGCGCCGCGAGAGACCGACCCAGTCCACCATCCGAGGGAACGATCACTCGCGCTTTAACTGTATTACCTACATGACAGAAACATCTACTATGTACTATTTTAAAACAACATTACTACAACTATTTTTAGGAAACGCGTATATTTAGACGAACGCATCCAATTTGTATGCATATTCATCTTTAGCCCAACAGTTTTAGTCGGATCGCTTATTTTAGTATCTGTTTCTATGCAAATCAATCCCTGCATAGATTTTATGCCAAGGCATTAAATTGTGTAGGTATTTACTTCAAACAACAAAGGATTGAATACTAATAAAATATGCATTTGCATGTAATAAAATCGTGATGAATGGTACAATGGACATAAATCCCCATGGGTGGCGCGTTAAGTGGGCGGCTAGAGGCTAGGAGGCCGCGGCTGTATGGCTTTAGTACCAAACGCCTCCGCAGCACTGCACTGTGCACTCTGACGTAATGACATGCAGCCGGCCTGCATTTGTTGCTCACGGACCTGATCATATCGTCATCCCTTTATTTATAAACGCCAAATCTATAAGTGCGAAAGAGATGATCGTTGGCCGACACTTCCATCCATCACTTCAACTGTTCAGTTCGAGTTCTAGGGCTCGCTACAATCTTTCTATTCCAACAATTTAATGAATAAAACATTTGTTGAAATCGCCAGTGTTGCGAGTGAATGTAACATGAACACAAACTCGTTTGCTGGCAGGCATTATGTCACGACCATCAATCCGCTTGAAAGTGCACAGATGTAATGGTAAGATCGACTGAACATGAGCGCTCTAAGAAAGTGGGACAAATAATTGTTAGGTCTCATGCGCTAGATAAGCTGCATTGTGCAATTGTGCCGCGCATGGGACTACATACATGATAAATGTGTCCGCTCGGTGCGGCACACATTGATATGTCCTTGAGTGCATGGCCGGCCGGGACCGCATCATATGGCATTTCAAACGCGACTCATTATTATATGTTATGCATCGCAAAAGAGTGCGTGGACGTGTGAGAATGTGCACACACAGACACACAGGCACTCAGGCTGTTACTTTTACTGAAGCCGGTGGGTGCGCGCCAGGTATGCGCTCGGCTCGAGGAAGCCGACACGCTCCACCGAACACTTTCCCTCTCGCGCCGACATCGCATCCGACAGTAATTGCAATTACAAGCATTTTATAATTAACTGCTATACATACCGGGGGTTTTCGCAACAAGAAACCGGCACTATGACGTGTTACCGGCCAATATTGGGTTTCTAAACGAAAGCACTTCGTGAGCGGATTGATCGCGAGCAATCCTGTTGCTCACCACCGCTTACATTACTCTCATTGAAAGTTGTCTGAGTTCATAGACGGAGCATCTAATCGGGAGGATACTCTATGGTACTACAGATACAAGGCACAACGGTTGTAGTCACTCCGCCGAGAGGTTTAGTGAAGTTATGTGACACAGTACACAGTAGACAAGTATTCATGCACAGAGAGATATAGTGAAGCGTTCAATAGAAAATTAGATATGTAAGTGTGGACATATATAAATAAATACATTACTTTAAATATATATGGTTAGCATGCACAGCGATATGAGTTATTGGATTATGTATGTTGAACACGTGATATGCACCGTGATGCCGCACGTGCCGAGCTACACACGTATGTACAGAGGCCGGGGGTAGCAGGCCACTCCCGGGCGGGGCCTGGCTCGTGGCCCCAGTAATTATCTAGTTTAAAATAATCCCGCAGTAGGCGTAGGGCTTGCGCAACACAATTCCAACGTTCTAGAAGCGACACTGACACGACACTGGGAGGCACTTCACTGGAGTCCGCGGGGCGTGTAGCGGCGGCGCGCGCGCCAGCACCACTGCGCCGCGTTCCACTTTTCCTTCCGGCGGTACGCGAGCAGCCGCGAGTTGGCAGCGGCACGCCTTGCATAACCGACGGTTTCGCAAAGCGGTCGCTGCAGCGCGCGGCCCGGCTTGAAATACGCGCCCGCGCTGCCAACGGGGCCGGGCTCGTTGACGCAACACCACCGAGCCTCGAGCTTCCACTGCCACCACACCACCCGCCGCCCCTCCATATCACTCTTCATCTGGTTTCACAGATACCACTTTCGCCCGAATGCGTACTCGCTTTCATCGTCAGCGCATCCACGCTCCACTTTGTGGTACCCCGCGGTCGGGACACGTCCCGCGAGCGCGCATCGCACGAGAGCGGTGCAGATAAGAGCGCGCGCGCGCCAGATGCATCGGTAACTAGGCCACCACGCACTCTGCCATCTGTTTGCATGATTGCACTTTATTTAGATTGTTAGATAGTCGATTGTAAATATAAACTTATTTTTACGCGATAATATAACGGTTTAAGATTGTGGTATCATAACAGTAAAGAGACGATAACTGTCGCGCGTAAGGCTCGTATGTCTGCGACAATATTGTCGCGAGCGGGCCTCGAGCTCCACAAATAGACGTTCCATTTCGACAGCCAACTCACGGCGACACGCGAAAACATTACAGACACGTTTTATTATTTTATTGCCAGGTTTATAATAAAAACAACGCTTTATTTACCCCCAGGAGACGAGTTCATTTAAACTAAACATATTACTAGTTACAGTAAATATTTTTGAATTAACTTTTAAGTCGTAACTGCCAAGTTTTTTATTTTATTTTATTGGATGAACTAATAGGATTGTTAGCTGCCGGCTTTCTTATTATCAAATCAGTATAAAGCTAGGCATCGGTCTGTCATCGCAGCGGCCTCGGTCCGCTGTCACTGCTCGTTGGTGCTGGTGCGGTGGACCAATAAATAATATTTCAGCGTTTAGCGGGTTTACGCTTATAGTATGCGCGCCCAAGGCCACCTGACTCACGCGCCGCGCGCCGGTCTAAACCGCGAGCTACGAAACTGACTCACTAACACGTGTGCACAGATCAGGAACGCTGTGCCCAACCGCTGCATACAAACAGCTGATGCCTGCGCACTATTGGGAGTTACCGGTCGGTGCTAGCGGAGGGACGTGACGTGACTAACGTGACTAACCACCGTACCAAACGACCCAATCTTGTTCCTATTTATCTCATTCTGATGACAGCATTGTGATTTACTTCTGACCTTATTGTGCCCTCTATAGCTATGATGAGTTGCATTCGCAAAAAGCCTATTTTTTACGGTCGTCACGGCTAGTTAAGTAAGACGGGGAAAACCTAAAACGAGAAATAATTTCGAATAGTAGTAGTATTACGATACGAAGTTAACACTTCCATTTTAAAAATAAACTAAATAAATGTTTGTTTTGGCCCTTTTTTAAGATGAGAATGACATGTCCTATACGTACGGTTAGGAGATAGAAACCGGAAGGTGTGACGAAGTTGCCATTAAACTAGTAATAAAATGCCAAGTCCACTTGATAACTACATCCATGTTACGGAATTTTTCGATTAAACTAAGCCGCTGTGAAAACAACGTTGAATGTATAAAACTCTACAAACGAGTATGTTTTCGCTTACATAATAATATTGTTGTTTGTCTCCTGTACATACTACGTTTGCATTTGGCTCTGTCTCAGAATAACATGTTAATTAATCAGGCTGTAATGCACCGACCTACAAACCTTAGAAGCTATCGTTTATACCGGGGAGGGGCAAGACTCGCGTGGGAGGGGGAGGACACAGGTGTATTTTCAGACTCCTGGGGCCGAAGCAAGATTACCGTGTGTCATTTTCACATTAAATTTACGATCGGTTTTCTTTAGCTCGCAAACCGTGATACTATTTACATTCCGTGAGAAATAAACGCTTCAACGTTGTTAGTACTTGATACTCAACAATTCTATTAACAAACTCTAGTAGATATTTGTGTAATTATAACAAATAAATGAAAACGTTACGATCCAACTACATCCGACACAAATCAAATTGCATTATATTTCAATTTCCTTTGTAATTATTGCAATCAATATAAAATATTGCAAGACTTGGCAAACATTTAAGTGCTTTATGTTAATTGACAGTCATATACAACTGCAAGGTACTTTGTTACGAAATGAAAATGCAGCAAGCATATACTAAAAACTATTATAAGGAAATTGAAGGAAAAGAAACTATCGATGTAAATGGAAGACTAGAGTCGGCGTTAACCAGTTAGGTATTAGTCGATTATCGAGTGTCTATTGGCAATATCGATTGTTTCCTGATCATGCGCACGTCCCGAGCTGCGGCAGGGTGGGAGGGGGTTACACGCGCTGGCATTCCGCCCAAGGACGTTTTCTAGGCTCCCTAGGACCGGTCAGGGTCAGGTCACAACTATCAGGGCCAACTATATCAAGGCCGAGCGCTAACAGCTCGCTGTGCCTAGGCAAAATCTAGCCTAAACACGATAATGTCATTAATTGTGTTACTGTTATTCACATCACTACTTCGCATGAGAAATTAAACTCAATTGTATTTCAATGAAACTTATAATATATATTTTTTTAGTTTAACTTGCGCGGTTACTCTAAAGAAGAATTTGTATGAGTTTATATATTATGTTGAACTTTGAACAGTTAAAATTTTAATTGAACGCACTATTAATAGACGGCCCTACATCACGCGAGTCTCCTATAACGTAGCCCGCTTATAACATTGATTGCAATTAGAAATGATTAGCGGTCGCCTTTGATGCATCGCTCTCCCGGCGTCCTTGGAATACTTTAGGGCCTACGAGCTACGGCGTAGCAAGGAAGCGGACATGTAGCGAGCCACTACGATTTGCGTAGCTTTGATCTTTATGATTTCATGTTTCATTAAAGACGAATATATTCACCGATTTTTTATTAAATAAATGTTTTTATCTTTAAGAGTTATATAACATAGCGAGACCTAATACAATATTACAACTAAGTAATATCTTTTGTGTTCACTTTCTACGTATTTGCGAAAACATCACTAAAAAAGGTACTAATGACATTGCGTGTAGCGTCGAGGCGTATCGTGAATTACAATGGCCGGGCGATCACCGACGTTACGACATGGTTTAGAAAGTCGAGCCACGGTCAACGGTCCCGCGAGCGAAAGTTACGGCGCGTGAGTGTGTGCGCCTTTACATGCGTACCGCGCACGTTTCGCAACCACCAAGACGGAGGCTACTACGAAAACACGAAACTTTTGGACACCGGTTTATCATTTCACATCAATTTCACGAAACCGCCTTTCTATTGCGTTTGCGAGAGTGAGCGAAGATACGAGTTTTAGTAGTAGCTCCTTTGGTGAACCGCGTTTGATATACAGATGAAAGTGATAGTGAAGCTCTCGGTCAGTCTATTATGTTTTACCTTTACTAGCATTCACGTCACTAAGTAGGCACTAAAGTCACGGAAAGTGATCGTTTAGCTAGTTAAGTCGGGAACCAATCAAGTAATTAATGTTCAGTTACGTAACGTTTGATAAACACGAAACGACTATGTATTAGAAGACTGTGTACTCATGTTAGAATACCAATTTATTTTAATATCAAGAATTAGGTCGAATGATATTTGAACAAGGTAAAAGGAAATATGATCCGGTACACGAGTACAATACAAAACAAACCATCAATGTTTTGTTGTTTGATAACAAAAACAGTTTGGTATTCGTAGGTAGTCCCGATCCCTTAGAAACAGTTTCATGTCACAAATCAATAGAACCGGCATTGATACTGTTTATATAATAACTAGTGCCTAGTTAATGAATGAAGATCACCTTGTGGTATCACTGATAACACTTGTGTCACTGGGTACGGACGCGACAAAGGCTCGGCGGAAACTGGGCGCGTCCCAGATCTGATGGGTACAGAGGCTGGCCGAGGTCCCGGATGCACCTGCGCCGTAGCGACGTGAATTATTGCATTACCCCACCTCCGACCCCCGCCTCCCGCTTGCGACCTCGCCTTTATACCCCCCCCCTCTCGATTTGCCCCCGCTTTCCCCGCTTACGCGACCTTCGGGGCTGCATCCCTGGCCAAATGCCAGCTGCTGCATATCTCAACACGACTGTCATCTTTGACATCCGAGACATGTTGAAAACAATGATACGAAGACAACTGCACTCAGCTCGCAGTCAGAAGGACACTACTCTCATCTATGATGATGCTTTACTTTTAGATAGAACAGTGATTGATTTATGCATCAACAGTCTGAGGATAACAAATTCGATTCGAATATCATATAGAGAATTCATTGGCTATAAAAGTAACTCCAAACAAATGCCACGAATGTATGGTGGGAGCGGTTGAGCTAACATAAACAACATTCGATATTTCATACCTACTGCTAACTGAACTAAATCTCGTTTGAGCAATATCACAAATAAATCCTCGGATCCTTCCATCTAACCTATTTACTATGTATAACATAATACATTACCACATTGTATAAGAATTATATGTTGTTCTTATCAGTAAAATGTTATCGCACATTAGTTAAACCTAATTTTGACACGTGACAAACAGCAGAAGTTATTACGAAGACTGGTTCGGTGCAACAGCCTGGTGTAGCGGAATGTGAATGGTGAAAGTAGACGCGTCCGCTACCGAGAAAAAGAGTTTTCCACGCGGTTTCACCTTGCGAGAGCGCGGCCAGTGCAACAGGTGCGAGGCAGACACGAGACCACAGCGAGGTAAATATTGAACGCACAGTTTACATGAGGCCAATTTAATTTATGACGGAGCACGGTGGCGTAGGGCGATGCAAGTGGAACGGAGCGCGCGCACGGGCGGAGGCGCGGCGAGCGACTGCGGCTCACCGGCTGCACCGAAATAACTGCTCAGTGCAGCCGGGCGGCTCAATGCAAGCCTCCTCCCTCTCCCCGCGCACACTCCCGCGCGCCTCAGTGCTCTGCCTACCCTCCCCCCGCGCTCCACCACCACCCTCACCCCCCAGGTCACGGTTGCAGGTCGTCATGGCAATGTGAGATGGGAGCTGCAGCCCTCGATCGATCCAGCTGTTGCTTCTGGGCTCCAAATGGCCCTGAACTTGAAATTGTTGTGGGAGGGGGTGCTCAAGACCGAAATGAACATGCTATGTATACGGAAAACACCGCAGCATTATTGTTAGATTTATAAGGAAGTAAAATGTCGCGAGCACATAATGATAACCGTTGATTACCCGCCAAGTAATTTATTGATCAGAGAATTTTCCAGAGCGCGATTGTACGATCTAAAATAATATTATTAGCTATGTATTATAGTGTCTTTACTTGTAAAGTTTCCTGTAAAGCAGCACTAAGCTTCAAGGTTCGACAATACATCTGGCGCATACTGGTGTCAAGGCTGGGCCAGTCCAGGTCTATGCAGCGCTAGTTGGCTGGCTGCCAAGGTCTTTCCTGTTATTTTATTCTCCAGTTGTAGTTTCTTATTAATTTTGCTCATAAACGTAATAAAGATACATTCATGTATTCTTGTGGGAGTAACCACATGCCGACCGCAATGGCCTTTTTAACGTGAATAAAAGATTAAATAATCGGAAGTGAGATTATTATCATATTTGTAGATATTCGGACTAGTGTTGTTGGCTGTGAGGACTTTGACGCCATCGGTTAGTAGGCAGGAAGACAGCTTAGATACCAGTGAAAATGAGCTTGGCCTCGCAAAATATTACTTCTGTGTTTAATAATATAACTTCTGCGTAAGATTACAGAAAGTCATAGATCAATGTGAGCATTATTACGACACTATCATTCTGCCCTTGCCCGCTATACTCGTGTTTGTGCAATGTAGGGATGTGCCAGAGGCAGTTGGCATGCTTATTGGCTTTGATCTGCTTCTCTTAAGCCAACAATATTTAGACACGAAGACGCCAAGATGTTATCTTATTAAGGTAATGTGATGTGTGCTAAATAATTGTAATTTATAACATTACTAGCGACGATTTACAGTCGACTTGCGATATTTATTTTGTGATGTAGCTTGGGTCATCGTTGGGTGATTTGTTTTGCGTTACGAAGAGTTACTAGAGAAGATATAAGGCCTGTGTTTCATGATGGATGGATGAACGAAAGTATGTGCGGTGACATTTCAAACTAAATCTCGTTACATTAATAATATTGCATAAAGGTTCCAGGGTCGAGGGGTGAGGCTGGTTGGAGCACGATATAGAGTTACGTATAAACCTAGATACAGACCTCCACAGATTCCGGGAAGCCTAACCACCCTCTCCCTCCTGTATCGATCGGCCGTGATGTCCGCGCATAAATAAACGACAGATGTAACTGGGGGGTTGCACTTTGACATTTACGATCCGACCAAGTTCTGGAAGTTTCGATATAGAAGTATACGAACTTATTTGTTTGATTGGGCATGTTTTTTATAAAAGTTTGTGTATTATCGAACAAACTTGTTGTGAAAGTTTTAGTACTCGAATCGTTGGAATAGGACTCCCTTCCGCAGTGTCATACCCATTTTGTCTATTATGTCATCCCTTACGTAGATGATAGCGTAGTCTTATGTTGACAAATGATACCAAATTAATATTTTTATATTTATTTGAAGAGCTGAACACACTGAACGTATTGGCGTGCAATTGGGGAGGCTTCTGTCCAGCAGTGGACGAAAAGAGGCTGATAATGATGCTTAATATTTTTAAATCTAATAATGCTTTGTCGAATTCACGATGATGAGCAATCGACAGTTCTTTATGAAGTAAAATAAAAACAGTCAGCAATGTAAAAAAAAACGAAGACTACCAATAAAATAAGTACTCTAATATGACTATTCTCTTTCGAAAAACAACAGAACAACTTGCGGCTCTATTCTACTCTAGTCTGTAATTTTCTTCTCTTGCAAAGACAACGAAATCCTCGAATGACCTTGAAAGAACAAAAACAGTTTCCAATGCCAAAAACTTTATGAAACACTCACCAAATTTGCTGAGCTTCTTAAGGTGGAGTTTGCACATATAGATATAGAAGCAAGGATACGTTTAGAATGCACAAAGACATAAGAAAGGGAGAGTACGCGTCACGCGAAGGACTGTTATCAGTCCGGTGTCCAAGCCTGAACTAATGGTTATTGAATATCATGTTAACGCACTGCCTACTGCGCCCGCTACCCAAGGCTCGCAACCCGGCGAATCCTAGATGCGCCTGCCCCCTTCCCTACCCCGCTGCACCCCCGAGCGCAACCCGCGTCCTTCAGAGACCTCCACAGATCCCCGCCGGAAAACCTAACCTCCCTCTGTACCTGAATCGATCGTTACTTCTATACGATTTATGTACTAAGCGAGATAAATGTTCGAGTATTACGCAGGGAATGTTCTGGAATGTATTATGAGTTTTAAGGTTATCCGTATCGAATAGAACATAGATTCGTTTTCATATTTGATAAGGAAATCGTGGACGGTGTTGAAGTGTAAAAGAAGAAGGGATTTGAATGTGGTTGTTCAAATTTTGTCTTTTTTACTTTTAAACTTATAATCAGTGGCAATGCTTTGTGGGGTATACCATAAAATATTTAAGCGTACAAACAAAGACTAATTTATTTGATTGATTCAAATACCTTGATGCAACGTAAACATAAATTTTGTACTTTTTTACACTTTAGTAGTTTAGGTAGTTTTGGATTCAACATCAAGAAATATTTCGTTTATAAGTATTAAGTATAACAATTTTTTATAAAATAGTAATTTCTTTGACGAAAATTATGATTATATTCTATGCATTAAACTATAACTATATTCATTTGAGATATTTATAAGGATATGGATGGATGGATGTATTTCAGACTCGGAAAAGTATTCATTGTGCAAGAATTAGCCATCAACTACAGAGATACAGTTTATGTACCTTTTAATAAATTTCATAAATTCACATACTGAAACTTTAAAAGTCGTTCCAATTTATTTTAATTGAGGGAGTTTCAAGTTTTAAAGTAATAATGTTGAAAACTGAACATTGCAGTAATTGAAACCTTTGGTTTGAAATATCAAAGCTCAAGGTCGCAAGCTGAGCTCTGGTAGGCGTTGTTCAGGGGTGTCACAGCGGGCGCACCACCCGAGCTCTCCCATCATGCGGAAACAAGGGCGCGGTCGACGGGTGATGCTTGGTGCGATGAGTGCAACACCCCTAACTCCCTGCTGCTGTCCTTCGAACCAAACTACAATGCCTAAATTCAGATAAAAGCTGGTAGGCTGGATCGATCTGTGCTCGTGAATGCCTTTGTGAAAGGTCCAATTTTTAGGATTGATATTATATCATTCTGTCTCATAATACAGGTCTGTGACGACCATAACAGATAATAGAAGCTTGGGCTAGGTTTCTGATAATTTACCCACACCCTCATATTATTCAGAAATATATTTTATGGAAAGAAAAACCCAGTTTATAATGCATTGCTACAACTGCGTAACATAACTACATTTTTTTTAGGAAAAATAAACTGGATTCTATATAGTGAGTATTTTATATTAGAAGAATAAACGACAATAACTCTCGATAAACGTTCACTAATCTCACTTAAACAGACAAACCGGACTAATTGTCCGACTAAAAGCAAGAAGGGCGACACAGAATCGGTTTGACATTTGAAATAATTAACATTAAGAGTTGGATAACGAGGTTGTTGGCACGATTCTATGCCAAACAGGTTTAGGTTGTGAAGGTATTTTAGTTCTTTATAAAATAATATAAAACTGATAGTATCATAGGAGCCTAGCGGTAGCGAAGCAGGATCGTAGCAGGAGTGCAATCGGCGTAGCAGGAGCGTAGCGGATACGTAGCAGGAGCGTAGCGTGACGTAGCGCTGTTGTAACATTTCGTAGCAGGATTATTAATATCATAGAATTACCCACAGCCAATCTTTCTCGTCTACAAAGACTTGTGTAACTTAAAACCTCCGATTTTAAGTATGGTAGTCGTTATAACTACCGTAGCACACATGTTGTATTTTTACCTGACTATTTAAGTGAAATAACAGATTTCTTTAATACGTATAACTAATCTAATTAATGATTTTTTTAAGCTTTCCTGATTAAAGACCAAAGATATGTCAATAAACACGAAAGCAGTTCAGTTTTTTCAACCTTCGACGAAGGAATTCAATCTTTTTTTCAACAAAGGGCCATGTAAAGAGATCTGGTCTGACCTATTTACAACATTTATATTTCCATCAGATAATTTCGCGAATCAGGTCAGAACAGGTTTTTCAGAGCACCAGGGCCGTATTGTGGGGCGGTAGGTCGAGGCAGGTGAAATCGGGACGCTCTGGAACCTTCGATGCCTTTATTAGGTCAACGCCGGATATAGGCAACAGCCTTCATGCGAATCTAGATTACCTACATGTCACGGCCTCTCCAGCAGAGATCTAGTTAGCATACAGAATAGAGCATGAGTGTATTGTGTAGTTTTATTTATTGAATATATTATTTTCTTGCGGCACAGCGTCAACAACTTAAAAACATGAGAGTATGGTACGATTCAATCTCTTGTGGTAGGTATATTAGATTCCGTGTGCTATACCTTCAAGACTATTGATTACCTAGCTTAAATGACGTTATTTTTTTACTTCAGCAAATTACCTAGATGTTCTTCCTTTCATATGTAGAGTTTTTATACTTACGTTGTTCATTGAATGGTTACAAGTGCGGTTGTTGAGTAACGTGTCTCAAACTTCACTAGGTCAGGTACGATATTATTGATAGTTTAGAGTATCGAATTTCATTGATTTTTAGGAATTATTCCGAGTTATGTAGCTACGTGGCAGTACCAATTAGGATCTGTGATATGTTATGAAAATTGTAGTGGATTGTGGGGTTTAATATTTAAGTAATTGATGCGTTCTAGCCGACTTTTGGTGATAAGGTAAAATAGACATTTTGATCGGGATAAGTCATCAAATGATTTTTCCCGCCTTGTCTATACTAATATTATAAAGAGGTAAAATTTTTGTTTGTTATTTTGTATGTAGGGGGTAATCTTTGGAACCGCTGGTCGGATTGCGAAAATTCTTTCACTGATAGGTAGCTACAATGTTCTTTTAGGCTATAAAACATCACGCTACGATCAAATGGAGCGGAGCAGCGGGTGAAACCGCACGAGAGTAGCTATTTTAATATAAGAGGGAGTGTCAGACTCTTAGTAACTGCCACCCCGTTCCTTCTCCTGCTCTGGACCGAGGCTGCGGTATACCTTATTATAACGTTCGCACCCGCAACCCCGGAATGTAATAGCTGTAGTGGCTTTAGAAACTAAGAGGTGGTAGACCGTGAAATATATACCAATAAACTATATTTTATTGCCTTTACAAGTGCAGGAAAAGTAGTAAAATATGAGTGCATGTTTAAACATACGTGACGACACTTTTGTATGTAGAGTATTAGTTGTAATACATACTCATTATTTATTGTAATTTCGATTTTACAGGGAAGCAAAAGCTATGGTTTCTTTTTTTTGTCGTTAATAATAATAATGTTTAATTATTTTATAGACTTTTTTCTATTAATTATTAAGCCTGTAATTAAATGTAAAGCCAGAGATGTACATATTGCATTTAAGTTTTCTATGCGATAGCGAGCAAGCCCATTGAACATACTTTTATATATTATATTTTAGTAGTTTTCTGCCCGCAATTTGTCCGTAAACTATAAAAATGATACACCTAAATCTTTTATCTAAGTATTAAAAAACGGCATCAAATTCTGTTACGAAGTTTTAAAGATCTAAGTAAACATATGGATATACAAAGGGAAGCTACTTTGTTTTATACTATGCCGTGATAGTAATAATTATATCAATTATGTTTTTATAATAACTATCGTGAGACATACCAAAATAACTAAAAAAATCGCGGGTTACTCACGTTTATTTTTGAGAAAATCTCTATTAGTTTCGAACCACAGAGGGGTTCTTCCTCATGAGCAGCGTGCGCGGATGCGGCGACGTCGCGCACCCTACTGACCTGCCTGACTACCCCTCTGTGGTTCGAAACTAGTAGAGCTTTTCTCAAAACCAAACGTGAGTAACCCGCGATTTTTAGTTAATTTATATCAATTATGTCTAAAGAAAACAAATTATCTTAATTATTTCACATTCTTGTTACATGATATATTATATTATTTAAGTGAAATAATAACATGACTGATTATATGTATAAACCTTATATTCGATAGAATATAATGTAATACATCTTCCTACAGAAATGTAAGTATCGTATTTGATTTTTTATATAAAGTAACAAATTGGGCTGGATGCCGTCACCTCTATAATAATCTATGCAATTAGGTGCTTTTTGTAATTTATTTGGAAATTGTTTCTTTATTAATAATTAATTATTTATAAGTAGGTATATACTTAATCCTATTATTTTATTCTAATGAAATGATAACATAAGACTTATTGGATGTTTTTTTTTTAAATGAATACTAAACTAATGTTAAAAAAATAATTTATTATACATAAACAAGAATACAATTTATGTGGACAGCAAATAAAAAAAATACATTTATTATTACAAAAAAAAATTGGACTATTCAATAAATTATATAGATATTCAAAATTAGACCCATTAAACATTATTCAATGTGCGTAAAGACCTCAACCATACATTATTTTAATATTTTTTTTTAATTCCTTCTAATTTTAAAATAAGGTAGAGTAGGTACATTACAAACAATTAAGCAACTAATAAAAATAGAAGACTTATGTGAATTACAAAATCTTTTTACATTGAAAACGAAATGATTATAAACATTTTTTATCTTTCTTTATTAGTTTAAACAATATGTATAAATTCAGTAGTATATAACAAAATGTATTTAAAATGTCTTTCTTAACATACAGTTGTGACAACATCAAAATATTAAACAGTATTCTTAAAAATTTCACGGCAAGTGAAGTCATTAATAAAAGTCCTCGTTTTCTTAAAAGCCAGTGACCTGCGCATGAGTCGCTTAAACTCGTTATGCGACGAGAAAGGAGAATATTGCCGTGTGAATGACGTGAAAATAATGATTATGTACCTACCATAGTCAGCTGACAAATGAGAGTTGATATTTTGCGGTTAAACCAGTAGAAAATTATTCATTAAATAAAAAAACATTAACATTATTATTATTTAGTACATTTTGTTGTTAAAAATGTGTTTTTAGAGAAACTGCCATCTGTCTTGCTTTTTTGAAATCATTGTTATTGATTTTTGTACAAAGCTGCATCAATATTAAACTGACCAATAAAATCATGTAATTGTAAGAACCTAGCCATAATATTAAGTACAGAATTACCTATTACAAGAATGTGCTTACATTTTTGTCATTAAAAGTATAATTATACAACAAAACATCAACATACAATTAAAACCATTACAAACAATCACAAAGTAAGAACTAATAAACATTGAACACGTATAATATGTAGAAAAAAAAACATTTCAAAGTCGGAATCAGCAAACATTTTATCACACAACTTTCCCTCACGCTATTAAGAGCGGCACGCAAGCTGTGTGACGTCACGAAAAAGAGACTCACTCATACGCACATCTGTTCAATATCATTTCCACTAATCACAGTTAAATAAACGCCAATCGTAAATTTAGTTTAAATTCTAATGTGTGACCGCTCGCTGTACACCTACCTACGTATCAACCACATGTGCCACTTTGACAGATTTAAAAATAACCAGAATGATATTTGGGTTACGCATTATTTCATGGATTTACATTTAGTTTTTAACAGGTTAACTTTTGTTTATTTCATTACAAATTCTTTTCGAATATTATTTAAATTGGTATCAAAATTATCAGTCCTCGACTCCTTTCCACATTTACAGTGTTTTTTTTTTGAGAGGAATTATCATCAAATAGCGTCTCTTACTCTTTTACAGACTTAAAACTACTCGTTCCTTGTCTTACTTCAGACTGAGACCCACAACCTCGAGAATTGACTCGCGAACCCGTCTGAACACTGCTTACAACACCACGGGCTCCCTTTAAATTTAACTGTCCTTATTTGTAATGAAATGAAAAAAACTGAAAGTTTGCAAAAATAGAAATAAGATCTTCATCATTACATTTTATTTAGGCTTAACTTAACGGCTCGAAAACAAAATAAAATACTTATCACTAAATTTTAAGAGAAAATTATGATGAAAAAAATATTGGGAAAGTAGCTTGAATTGCTTTAAGTATATAAATACATTATTTATTTATTATACACTTCGTAGTACTGGTTCTACTACCTACACTGACGATAAACGATTTTCTTCCTTTACTTTATAAGAATCTTATATTGACAAAAATGACTTAGCGAGATCAGTGTTTAGTTGGTCTCATTCATTTTCAATAGATTTATATGATGTATGTTTTATGAATTTTAGCGTTTTACTTCTTAACGTTTGCATTCACTGTAATAATTTTCGGCACAATTCATAGGCATCAGTCATCAACCTATGGACGTTGCTGACAATTATAGCGGAGAATGCGCTAAGGCACTCAGCACTTGCAGTGTGCATTAAAATGTATTTACATTTCACTGTATTTACATTCAAGTGAACACAAAAGTACCAAATGTAAAATTTTGGGAAAGTTTCGTCTGTTTTCAATTATTTTCTTTTTCTTCTAAATGTTATGGTCTTGTATACATATATCTTGTCTTCTCCATGAGCAGTCGCTGACCGAAGAGTGGGAGAACTAAGGAACAACTGAGATACCACCAGCTGTGTTCACTCTGCATTGATTCCCGAGAGAGCACAGCGTGGCACCCGGTCGTTCGATAGCCCGCAGATCTTCTTTTTTAACATTAGCTCTTGTAATTTTTTCAATCCATTCCTTCTTCTCAAGTTTCGTCGTATATGTAGATCCAGAGCGTTTGTTCTAAAAGTATAAAACAGCGCCATCTATGTTCGTGCGGGAGAAATAAATCTCTGGCAAGTCAAACTGTTTGTTGATGTCTGTGCCGTTCCAAAAACGAAACATCTTCCGTGCGTTGAACATAGATGGCACTAGTAGCAGGAGATTGAAATAACATCAAGTTGTCGAAGTTTCTTGTACTCAATATAGTGTTCGTTTGAACGTGATTATGTAGCGTATAAGTAAAATATGGAAGACAAAAATATATTCAAAAACAAAACATATAAGTACGAAAATAGTTTTTTAACACAATAATTTATATTACAACATTTAATTATTACTCATTATACATATTTACAAAGACAATTTAAGAATTACCTATAAAACCAATTACAAAACAATTCCAAAAAGAAAACAGTAATTTTTCTTGATATTAACTGGCAATATTTACATTATACTTAGCCAAGTACAAATCAAAAAAGTCTAAGAACTTATGCTAGGCATTATATAAAATCTTTTGATTTACATATTTATTATTTTATTTGTTATATATGTGTAATTTTTACATTCAATAAAACTATATATATCATTTACAATAAATTAATATGATAAAAGTATTAATAATTTCAGGTGGTTAAAATTTTCATCGAAGTCGTGGAGGACACGGGAGGGTTCGCAAAGGGTAACTTGAGTATGACTAATTTGCAAGGGGGTCGCTATGGAGGGTCCCGGCGACCCTCGCCTTGACTGTGGCCGCCACGTGCCAACCCTGACCTTGAGACACACACACACAACTGCACTTGTTGCACACATTCAAACTTCACCCTCTCTTTTACAAAGGACGCCGTTTAGACACATCCCATGCGAAAACTTTGAACTTGCCTAAATTATGTAATACGTGTGTAAGTATGAGTAGATGGCTCTGTAGTCAGTTTACCTATGCTACTTTAGTGTAAAACATGTATTGTTTAAAAAATCGATAGATGTCTCTCTTATATTTTTTTATTACATTAGTCCAGTGTAAAACAATATTCTTTTCTAACGTAAGTCTGTTTTGTAACGTAAATAAATAATATTTCATTGTCAACATTGCAACGATTTGTAATCTAATTATCTGCAAGCAACTGGTGATCAAAAAACATAGCAAATAGTCAGACTACACTTTGAACATTTCCATAGGTACACTTTTTGCGTTCGATTGTTTTTTGCTACCATATCAAGTTTGTCATCCGGTTTGTTCAATATATCTACAGTATGTATATGTTTACTTAGTTCTTCTACTAAAACACGCCATGATTCATAATCATATTCAAATTAGAGAAGGCAGTTGTATCTTTACACCTAACTCGCTACATATCAATTGGGTTAAAAGATTTCTAAGCTTATTTTATTAAAAAAAAATATAATCTTTATACAGAGGAAGTCAATATCGATTATGATTATCATTTAAGTAATCATATTATTCTCTGATTACACATATCGACTTTTTATTGACAATCATGTTCGTCATAATACTGGCACTCAATAAACGACGTGTAAAAACCATTTAAAGGATGTCAGTATAATTGAATTGAGTAGGTAGGTACTATAGAGAATTTGAATTTCGAACGTGAGTAACTGAAATAGCAATACTAGTAGAAGTCCTGTCCCTTTCTTTTACGAATTTGATCGAGTTCGCATTTTACGCGGTTGTATTTCACATTGATGAATTTGTTTCGCGCATGCGTGCTATGTATTTTATCACCTTTAAGTAGAATACTGCATTCAATAGTACATAAAATACTCATATCTATTATCTACACGTGTGAGTGTAAACATTATTTATCATTATCGCACACGATAAAGCGATATTTAACCCTTGAATGGTATTTACATAATGCTTTTTAAAATGGCATCGCCATCAAAACGTATGGAAAAAGTCAACATTTGGGATGTACCTACGACTATGTAGATTGAAGATTATGTATATAATTGTATATCTAATATCTACTGTAATAGCAGTCATTATTAAGTACATTTCATTTCTATGGTTATACTTAGTTTCTTTCAAGTAATAATTCTGACAGTTTTCTATTAGTTCTAGTAAGAAATGAATATGTTTTATAAAAACTATTGATTTTAAAACGTGACCATTATTATATTACCTACCAAAAGACTAATAACAAACTATAATAATGAAACCGTGGCAAAGAAATAGTTTATGACATTATTATTTCATCATAATATGTTTATATATCAAGTAATTTTAATTTACATAAGCTGTATATAATACAGAACATAGTTGCGCCATAATATTGAATTCTTAGTCATGTCTATTTGGATATAGTGCATTTTATCTTTATATACAAGTACATAAGTCCCTCTTTCATATCTAATTACACGCTATCAGCATAGATCTGCGCATATGAACTTATTAATTTATTTTAATTAAGTCCCTTGCATGTCGGACGATTGGTAAGCGTGGGGGAACGGTGTAATGAAATAGGGGTGTGGTAATAGGCTCCCCCTATTTTTTACAGGGGATTAGTGATGTAACTAGACAAGTGTGGGTGTTGTTGTGACAACTAATAATGCACTCGTGCTAACAATGCAATTATTTTTTTAGAATTTGTATTTAAGTAAGATTGAGGGTAATTTTTTTTTGTTTTTATTTTTTATGACTTCTTTGAGTTATGACAACTGTCATACTCTAAATAAAATTTATAATATTTTATGACCATTTTGGGATATTTCATTTATTTTTTGAGAGGTAAAATCACTAAATAAGTGGTCATCCTGCGAGAGGGAGTGTCAGACTATTTCTGACTTAAAATCCCCGGAGGTTCTCCTCCTGCCCCAAGCCAAGGCCGCAGTATACTATTAGCTATGCTTGCACCCATGACTCAGGCTAAACATCAGTCCTATTGGGCCCCATATATAGTGGTCAAATAGAAATCTGGATAAATGCTACATCGTAAAAAAAATGGTGCAATTCCAACAATTTTATAGTCAGCATTCTAATGTTTTACAGCCAAATTTGATGTCTAATAATAAGAAAGCCAGGCCGTCAAATTTGAAGTGCACAAATGTCTTCTGTTTTAGTACTTATGTACACAGTAATTAATTAATATCTCATTTACTTAGCATAAGTTATATAATATCATAATTTTGTTCCTTACATGAATTTATTTTGAACTCTATTTTGTAAAAACGTTGCTTAACACTACGATTTATTCAGTGTTATGCGTTTAAAATATACGATTTTACACACGCCACACCCAGACCCGAAATACGATTTTTGGATCACATTTAAACTAGTTCTGAGCGTAATTAGGACATCACTTCGTTCACTTGCCTTAACTTTGCAGTCAATTGACATTTTAGTTGGTTATATTAAATTTATTGTAACACTTAGTTTTCACTTTTTAAGAACGAGAGCCTTTTGCTTCCTAATTCTAAAATAGTTCCGAGGATTCCTGCGTATACAGTGTAAACGAGGGAATTATTGAAGGAGCCAATTTTAGTGCTCAATTATATATACCTTTTCCATGAGACAAATATCAAAATACCAAAAATAAAAAATCTTGTCCCCATAAAAATCATTTGGCGATTTTCCCCCTCACAAAAAAGCTGCTGCGATTTACTGACTAAAAACCACCCGTTTCTTCTGCTTAGGCCGAGGGCACGGTGCGTCGTTGCGCTTCCCCGCAACCCCGGCTAAACAACAGCCCTGTAGGACCCCGTCTGTGGTGATCTATTGGCTCTTTGCAGCGTTCCGTAAAATCGCAACAGCTGATTGATCAATTTGCATGGAGAAGTATTTTTTTTTGAGATTTCCATATTGGTCTTATGGAAAAATTTGTTTCATTTGAGGACCAAAATCGGATACTTGCATATGCCTCTCGTTTAACCTTACACACTGTTTTTTATGGAATAGGAGGCAAACGAGCAAACGGATTACCTGATGGTAAGCGATAGGCGCTGCCCATGCATACCCACAACACCAGAGGTGTCACAGGTGCGTTGCCGGCCTTTTAAGAAAAGCTCGTTTCTTGGAGGTTTATATATATTTGTTGTATATGTATATTCAGTGTTTATGTAATTAATGTTTATATAACCTATACCACGCGATACGATTGACTCATGCTTTATAATCTCATCTAATCTGCACCATCGTAGGTGTAACATAATTACCAAGTTTCAATAAATAAGTCAAGTCAATACATACATAAATAAATAAATAATAATTCAATGCATATTGAACTTAATATGTGAATAAATAAAGACGTTTTTATAATGTATCAATAATTTCGAACGTAAATTGTATTAAAGAAATAATATATCTAATATTATAAAATTTAATATATATGTGTATTTAAAATATATACTTAAAATTTTATATCGTAATAAAAATATTATATAAGAATCTCACCTGTAGTTTTTCATGTAGGCTTTTCTTTGGTCCCAGCCATCATGTCTATGTGACGTCTTTTATCTGAAACGAAAACATATGCAATTAACACCAGTTTTTTTGTGGAATATGACGCAAACGAGCAGTCGTATCACCTGGTGTTAGGTGATCAGCGCCGCCCATGGACATCTGCAACACCAGAGGATTCACAGGCGCGTTGCCGGCCTTTTAAAAAGGAGTACGCACTTTTCTTGAAAGTTTGGAGGATGAGAATAGAATAAAAATATTTTATTTTCGACAAATTGTATTGTTTTTATCTTTTTCTTGTATTTTTCATGCCCTGTCTCCACCATAAGGTATACCTACTGAAAGAAAATGCCATCGCATCAGCACAAAGCCTGCCACTATACTATTGTGTGTAAAAATAACATATACTTACATTTTAATACAAATAGATTTGAAATTAATATTTCCTTTATTCAAATGGATACGTCTCTAGCGGCCCGCCTCATCTTTGCCCTCATATTCCTAGTGAAATTATCGAATTCTCCGTCTTTGTTTTAACAATAACGTACTCTATGTGAAAAAAGTATTATGCAATTTTGTGGTCCATTTATTTGTATACAGATATTTTATAGACTAGTAGGTATACAGAAGATTTGATGAAGTCTATCCGTGAGTGAGCAATATCATTTTGAAGAGAACGAATTGATATGACCTAAAGTGTCAGTGTGCCATGCAATGTTCAATACCTGTACTAAAGTAAAGATTTTTATCCCACTTATTTAAAACTAGGTTTCGTATGCGACTTCGCACGCATTTAAAAGTAATGCATCCTAGGATTTTAATAATAGCAGCGATTAAAGCGATAGCTCCATCTCTAAATTACGCAGATCTAGTATAATTTATAGCCTATAGTACTCAGGAACATTGTAGCTAACAATCAGTAAAAAAATTTTGGAAATCCGACCCTCGGTTCCTGGATACAAACTTACAATAAATTACCTTTTTTTAATATAATTATAGATAACACACCAAGCAAAACAATATCAACGAATTATAACGTGCGTGCTAAAATTTATAACAGTCTCTAAAACATTGCCCAAGATCAGTTTTACTGTTAAATTATTTAAATTACTATGCCTTTGCTAACACAAATCACCTTGCAGGAAGTCTGCGTTTGTCTTTTTAACTGTCAGCGTTAGGAATGGCGTACAATTACATACATTCGTCCCTGGTTATGCTACAAATACTTACATAAAACGAGCTAATGAGGAGTAATAACATACGTTTTTGTTGCTATATTACAAATAACATTGTACACAAGTATTGGGTTAAAACATACCATGACTAGTCGCCATGGTCGCTCATGTGCCATGTTCGAAATCCTTGAGTTGATCTGTAGCGTAGCAAACAAGGAATGAGTCATTGTGTGTGACGTCGACACCGCGTTACCCATTAACTTTATTATCCACGAAATACGTCGGTGACTTGCAATGAGATAATGTTTTATGATTTATATACACGAGTCCGTCGTCCGAACATCAATGCTGTGATAAGCAAAGTGTATTCTGTCAGCACATTTAACATGCCAGCACATATGAATGTGAAACCTTAACAAATACCTAACGTATTTATTTAAATTTATGAATATCTATTGATGTTGTAGCTCAAGTAAAAAATATGTTGGTAATACAGTACCTAAGGCTTCTGAACACATTTCTTAGAATTGTAAAGAGGATACAAACCAAGGTCGCAATAACAGCAGTAACAAAGTTAAACAAACTTGTTGTCGATTATGACGTTCTGTGTTCCAAGAAATTCGTGAGTAATGAGGTTGTAATACGGGATGAAGGAAAAATCAACGTCGAAACCCGGAGAAATTAATCAAGGGTGCTATTATCACAAATGGTTAGAGTTCAGGGTTAGAACCGGGCAAATAAGGTTCCACGTGGAAAAGGAGTTACTCGTGTAACGGGAAAGCTAATTAATTAGTTAATACAAAACTTCAGAGTTATAATCGTAAATTAATTTCGTGTTAACATTGAGATAATCAGACCCGAGGTCCGGAAGCTAAAGGGTATTTATTATTTCCAACTGTAAGCAAATTCTGTTGCTAAATATAGATCTCGTGATCGGCACGGGCTCTAGGTTTTGCGTCATCAGCCCACGCTGAGGGGAGTCTTGCGGTAGGCGGGGAGGGGGGAGGAAGAGGGTAAGCTCGCCTTCCAACAAAGTAGAGCGCATGCGCGAACAGCGCCTACGCTAAATAATGTCAAAGGGCAATCCCGGGAAGCCTGGATACCTAGGGCGTAACACGCTGATAAATTAAATAAATTCGGGTAAGTGTTTATTTTTATATAGGTAGGTATACAGTTATGTACACGTGTTTCAGGGACTTTTATTCTTGCCAATCAAATATCCTTTCGTACCTACGAAACACTAAATTCCCTTAAGGTTTTTTTTTATATTTTTTAGGTCTGCTTCTTCTAAACCTTATTTCATTTGGATTAACATTCTAAACCCATTATCTGGTTTTGCAACTTGTATTATCTTCGCTTATTGAATAGATGTAGACGATATCAATGTGGTTATACATAATAATGTACATAAACAAACGACAGATAAACACGTGTAACACATAATTTGAATAATGTAGCTTAGAATATGTACGTAGAAAAATACATATTTCTTTGTAAGATAGATTTTATGTTTTAAGTGACAAACACGGGAATACAGTATTAAGGAATTATCTTGTTGAAGATTATGAAAATGAGAATGAGTTTGAAGGATCCTATAAGGATTTTGGAAATTAACTTGACGAAGATAGAATTATAGACAATAACAATCTACAATATAAAATACAGATGACAATAAAAACGAAAATGAAAACTAACCAAATAATATTTTTAAACTGAATAACAAAAACGAAGAATTGAAAGCACCGACTGGTTATATGAATACGATAAATAAAATAAAAGCTAAAAATGACAATATTGAATCTTACAATAACGAACAAATATCAATTTGTGCAAAAGGTCCGCGGTATCATGTATAAATATTGAACACATTGTATTAAAAACCAAGTCAGCGTGTATAATTGTCTAGAACGAGTCAATTGTGGTAATTAATAATATGAGACACATGCCGACCCTGAATAGACATCCGATACTCTTTGGAGCTGCGGTCTTTATCTTAAGGACGACAACAAACTTCAGTACCCACACAATATATTTATTGGAACAAACAGCTATTATTTTGTTTCATTGACATTCGTTGAGCAGGAATTTGGGAAAACTTTACTCAGATTTTCTTGCAAATTTATATTGAAATTGTATACTTACAAATAAATGTTAATTTAGACTAACACAAGAACAAAGGAATCAATGTCTGTTATTTGAAATAATGACTGCCTACTGAAACACAATGATGTAAATTCAAGGCCTATATAAAGAGGTCTTGAACAAAACAGATTATGCCTAAGTTAAAAATGATTTTACTCAGCCTTAAACAATGTGTCGTTCGTCTCCATACGTCATTATTATCATCAAGGTTTGAATAAAGTCACTGAGACCTTTTAGAGCATTGGAGGGCAAACACAATTGTGGAATGACTGTGTGTTTAATAAGATCAAAAGAAGGATTGGTCATTCAAACGAGTTTATTAGTTTCGTCATATGTTAGGTCGTTTTCATCCTCTAGTATTACACCACTTTGATCGTGGTTACATGTTTTCTCATTTAACTTAGCTCCTTCAATATTACCAGCGTGTTCGGATACAGCTGTATTAACACATCTATTTTCATCAACAATTTAGTGCATAACTCCAAGAATATAAATATCACCGTGTGCACGGATATTTATAATCATCAAATGCTACGTGCTCCAAGAAAGTATGGCTACAGATATATTATCGTTTCCCAGCTATTTAAACATTTCAATAGGTAAGTACCTACTTGGAAGTGTTAAGAGTAGTTTGTCTTATAATTATGTATGTGTTCACTTATTTTCCATTATTATAGCCTTTACCTTGGTACACCTACAATAGAGTATGTGTTCATGGCAATCTGGCGTGATCGTGTAGCTGATGTCAATCTTAATTGTACAATCCCTCTTAATCTGATGAACACTCCCCAGAACGCAGTGCCACGAAATGAATTTTAATATTCCCTTTAACATTTATACATTGCAGCATGCACTTCTGACGGTGCAGCAAAAATAACCAGAATGAGCATTCCATACACAGGCAAAATCTCAGTAATAAAGATAAATGGGAATGATAAAACAAATTAGCATTCTCATCCAATGGTACCGCGGCGTACGGTGCCTAGGGGAACATCTGACAAATGCACACAAAGGTCACATTCCCGTCGGTTGCCATTATGACTCCATAAAACGTTCTGTTTTAAATTGCAAGCAAACGTGCAGACGAGTAAAACAGAAATAAATAAGCAAGTCTGCGCTGGCAGCGCTGTTGCTAGGCGCGCTCAAGGTCTGCGCGGCCCTGGCCGTGCCCCCCGCATACCCTCTGCCCTTCCCCCCGCGCATGTGCACCGCTCAAGCTGCATTCGCCAGCCGCACACATGCGAATGCTTGCACACACAACAAGCACCACTACACGCTTGCTCTGTACCGACGTGCTGCACGTGTAAGCTTAGAAAGGGTTCGCGTTAGTGAGCGTGTCGTACACACACGATCTCTGATTAATGATGGTGGATATTCTTAGTTTTGTATACAACACACATATACCTTGTATCCATGTGTTAGTGCATAGTGTACATAGTGTGCTCTCCTAACTAAATGTGGAAACTGCCTGCTTACGTGACATCCGCGGAATGTATCTTCCGTCAAAACTCGAACTGTTTTTTTGCAAAGTCCACATTCCTCCAAAATATTTCTAGGTCAATGTATGTCTAAAATTGCACAACTTTCTTAAAAATAGTTGTTTTTAAGTTCTTGAATATTGAAATAATGAATGATCTTTGAATTATTTACTACAATGGTAGATTGTAGCCAAAGTTCAAAAAATAAACAGCAAATTGCATTGCAACGTTTAGTCATCTCAGCAATGCATCAAAGTCTGAGAATATTTTTTGCAGAGTTATTTCGATACTACTACAAATCACCGACACGCTATATTTATGACTAACACGAAATTCTTTCGTGTATCCAATTTATTTTCGAACGACCAATGTACGAAAAGTTTACAATTTTCCTACGGAAGCCCGGAAGTTGTATGAGTTCCAAGTGTTTCGTCACTGTGAAGATGCAACTGGCTAACATTGTAATACTTATTTGGCATGCTATGGACAGCTGCCAGAAAATAAATGACGATTTGTATTTATTTACATAATATTACTTTACTATGACATGAATAAAGACTATTCTACGAATTGGCACACATATTGTTAAAAAAATCATTAGTAAAGTTAATCGGAGTTCGTTGAAAAAAAATTTCAAAGCGAAAGTTCTAATTGATTGATATGACAATGTCATATACATATTTTCTCCTGCTTTGATGCTGTTGTGTGTACGAGATATCTACGGATAAAATTAAGAAGCCTGTTTGGTTTCGCAATCAAGCCCTAATTTTTGGCAGTTTCCTTTGACTTGGGCACATGGAAAAGATTTTAGATTCGTTTTATTTTTCAATAGCGAAAGTTAACATGTTGTTGTATTTAATTCCTAAGAAGTATACCGACATGAATTAGGTACCAGGTACGATTGTCTCGAAAGACGAGCACGTGTCATCCACTCGCTAAACACACACTTTGGCAAACTTCAATGTTTATTTATTGATATATCACACCAAGAACACGTGCAATGATGCACTCTATCTATCTTTCTTTTAGCGTGTAATTACAATGTATACCTTCATGGATTTATGTCCTTACAACAATTCATTTATGATGCTTTTATCTACTCCAGGAATAGAATAATATTATTATCATCTACATTTCGATGTCGTGTTAACATGTGTTGTGACTTGTGTCTGGCATTTGTGCAAAAATGAGGATTTGAAAAAGAAACGTAAGACATTGAATTTAAGATTCAAGTTACATTTAAAAAAATTGCACTGGTAGACAATGCGAATGAGATAAGAAATATATAACAATGTTATCGAACACTTTGATAAACCTTTGAATGTCGTTATCTAAACATATCGTGAATATATGTACGTAGATATTTTGTACCTGCCTCAGAGTGTGAGACTACCTCATACCTACTTTTGTTGTTGTAAATAAACAAATGGTCGGCCATCTTGGCGGCCATGTTGTTGATGAAACGTCAACGTGACGCGCACGTTCGTCAGCTGATAGCGATACGTGGTTCTCCACGTTAAACTTTAGCTAGTGCAAATAAATATACCCGTGACCACTTCACTCGAGTGTTGTTTAGTAAAGTGACCGGAGGAAAAACGCGTCGCTAACACACACAATGAGGGCTCAAGTACCTAAGTACATAATCAATAAAAAAAACTTCATCATTCAGTCGATTTGCATTATGATCGATGGCTGCACCGATCCGGTTTTAGATCCACAATACCGAACAATAAAATAGGATTTGTATTGAATAGCACGTTTGTTTTGAATTTCGAATACCACAGCGAACCTGAACATTTCCTTGAATAATAGCAAGGGAGTTGGTTAGTCATTCCCTGTTGCTTTCGTGATTTTCATTCCAAATTGAAATTGTTGGATTGTTTTTTAAAATCCTTGACTAGTGATACAATCGGTTGTAAGTGATAATGACGAATGAGGAGACAGCGGTGGTATTATTATTTCGTAGATTATTGTTATTCAGGCTTCGCGAGCGCGGGTTCAAGGCAAAGCCCCGTGTGGGAGGCCCCTGAGTTTCGTAGTATAATTTAAACTCTATCAGTTTAATCTTGGAATCGAAAAGTCAAACTTCATTGTTACGTGTTTGCTTAGTACAGATGAGTTCATTAGGACGTTGTGGATTGTATTTGCTAATTTTATTTGTTATATTGTGGTCTCCTATGCGGTAATGGGCACTTAATACCATCATTTCTTTTGTCTTTTTTTAAACATTACATGAATTTTCCAAAATGCTTTAGATTTCCCTTTTAAATTTTTACTTAAGCGAAATATTAATTTGATGTTCCTTTGTCTTCTAGCTACATAAAATACATTACTTACGTGTTTTATCAGACGTTAGGGTAAGTATTAAATACCTATCTATCTTAATTATAACTGGGAATAATACCAATGACTCCAAGCTTTTGTCTAACAAAATAATCATTGATATTACCAAGTCAGCGTTCGGTGACGTCATCCTGTTTTTGCCTGCTAATGTGCCAGTAGCTTTTAATATTTAGTTTTTTATTGACGTCAACGACCACAAGAGGATCGCTAACAATTATTTTTGACACAAGAACACTAGTAGCAAGACTCAACTAAACATTAATGAAGTAGGAAAGATCTGAAACGTACCTATAATTAACTATCGATCATAATTGAAAGGTAGAATATGAGGATCTGTATAAAGTAGAGTATAATCTGTATAAAGAAGAAATACATCAATTGCTAGAAAGAATACTTCTATCAATTTAAAGACTTGCAATTTCCCAAGAGTCTCCTTCAAAGCAAAAACGGCTTCAAAGGGCCAATAGACCTTCACAGATGTGGGCTCCAACAGAGCCGATGTTTAGCCGGAGTTGCAGTTTAAGCGCAATAAGGTACCGCGGCCCCGGCCTCGAGCAGTAGAAAAAACAGAAGGAGAGGGTTTAGTCGGTAAGAATCTGACACTCTCTCGCTTTACTTTTGGGCGAGAGAAGAGACATTGATGATTTTCTCCTCACATAAAAGTCCTGCACATAAAAGTACTGCTCCCCTTTTTGGAAGGGGTTGGTTGTAGTTGTAGGCAATAACTTGAAGTTCTAGTGACCTAACAAAGTTCTAATTATGCGTTTCGAAGTGCCACGCTGTGACCGCCTTCAATAAGCCCTTCAATTATTGAAACTGTATTAAAAATTATTGATGAGTAAAAATTTTGAGGAAAACCTCCTTAAGTACAAAGCGCTACAAATAATTATGTGATTGGTCGACAAACGCGTGAACTGGTACCTGATGGTCAGCTATTAGGGTCGCCCACGGAAACTTGGAAAACCAAAAGAGTTATAAGTGCATTGTCAGGCATTTGTAGGTTGTTAGGGATTTGGAAAATTATTAAGAGAAGAGTATATACTTAAAAGCTCAAGACGAAAATATAAAATTGACTTATGTACACTGATGTGAACATTAACTAATGCCGCCTTTATGTACGTGTAATTTATTGAGGAAAACCTAGTCAATAAATTAAAACAATTGGACGTTAATTTTAAATAGCTTATGAATGGAGTTTTATAGTACCTATATTCTTACGTATGTGATGACTAAATGTCGTCGGCATATTAATATTTGTAACTTTTCGCGCCATAACAGTTCGTTTTGATGAAGTAGCGATAGGAGTTTGAATGCCAAATGATGATGGTGAAAGGTGCACGTAAATATTATTTGTTATGTGTTTAAAAAAAATGTCAAAGTTATTTTAGAAAATGCTCCACCACAACCAACCGAATAAATTGACAACGATTCTTATGTTTCTATTCGACAAATTTATTGATCGGCCGAAACTTTTGATTGAATGTCTGAATTTTACGCAGGTCGATAGCTGATGTTGTTGTTGAAAGGAAACCAAAAAGCCAGGTAAGGACTGGGACCCGTATAGAAATAGAATCGTCATCGTTATCGAAAAAAACAACCAGAATTTGCACTACGATAGTTTTTACTGAACAGGTTAGGCCGTTATATAATGGTTTATTAAGCTAGATAGCTCCGATATAAATATAAATCAATTAAAAAATCCAATGGTCTCATAATATGTTAGTAATGCACATGATAAATTAATCTAAAGACGTCAACAATGTAGACGCGGTTAATAGACGCGACGTGATCAGAATATGTAGTATAAAAACCTAGGTATGGTATAAAAAGAAGTATTCGAATGGTCAAATTACCAAAAATTAGAAAAAAAAATAACTACATACGTAAATGTTTGGACTGGAAACGATAAACAATTTAAATTTACCGAAGCAACGTATGACAACAGCAGCCATTTTTCAAACTTTAAACAAAAGAGTATTCCATAAAAAGTGTCGTTCGTCATTTATTTCTTTTTCATATCAAACATACTACTGGATATTTAACGATAACGTTTTACGAAGATGCATTCGTTTTTAAATAACGATCTGGAAGTAGGTAAAGTTTTTACCATGTGCGGACCTAACAAACCACAGCCAGCGTCGGCTGGGATCACTCGATCGCCTTGAACTCATGTTCGACATTTTTTGCGAACTAACGCTACAACAGGATACATGGCGCGTCGCTCGGCTCGGCCCTTTACTGGTTTAGTTGATGCCCTTGATGAATCTTAGAGATCTTTTGGGGCAGTTTTATAGCCTGGAATTCCGATGAACCCGTCTGTACAACTTTCTTTAGCTTTTTATTTGAAGACGGTGCTTACATAACTCCTGTCGCGAATTTTGATTCTCATTTCTGAATCGTTAGGTTTATAAGCCAACGTCACACATATTGCAGTGATGTTGAAGGTAACGTCAACTTTGTTTGATGGGCATGCTGCTCACGGAAATTTGCTTTTTCATTAGATACTAGCAATAATAACTTCTTGATCATGACGCAGAGATAAGGTTAAGACAAATTGAGTCATGTAGAGGACACACGAGTATGTAGGTATAGGTTATATTGACTGACTAATGACTAAAGTAAATATGTTGCGTTTGTTAGGTACACGACGGTTGGTTTAAAACAGATCGAATCAAATTATTTATTCATAGTTTCTTGTCTCTTTCTTTTTCGGTCTTAACCGTCGGATAAAATCTATTTTCGATTATTTTATAGATATTAGGTAAAGAAACGTAATACGCGTCTAAAATTCGGAAAAGCTGTTTCTTTACAGATTCTCCCTCACCGCCTGCCATGGGATCCAGACATGTTTTTGTAGTTAATATTAACGTTAACAATGTTAGTATAAAAAATGATGGGAAACTTACTGGAATGCGTTTTGCTGAGAAGATGTTGCATAATGGCACACGGCGTGGCGTTAGCAGCGCAGTTTGTGGGATAGCACACGAGTCGACCACCGCAAGAATTCAGTCACGTCGCGGAACTGTATCGTACGTACAATCTACCTACATAACACCGCTCATATGCACTCGGATCAAAACGGTTTGCCTAAAATGCCGATAGATATAAGCTGATCACGATGGAATGGCGCGTCCACGCTTGTGCGGCGCGAGACTCGCGGAAGGCCTCAACGTGACAATTTTTACGGAACTGTAATCATTGGTCAGGTGACCCGCTGGGACGCGACTGTGTGGAAATGGCGATGCGGTGTGTAGCGCGGTCGTCGGTGAGGCACTGACGGCTCGCCGGCTGCCTGCCGCCGGCCGCTCCTGCATTGCGGCGCGCAGCCGCACTCGCGCGCGCATGACCTTGGCATTGAACTTGGCAATGGGCCGGCGCGGCGGGGGGCCGCGGGCCGCGGGCCGCGGGGAGGGCCACTTCGCCGGGGGATGGTGATGCACCGGCAGCTGCACCGCCCCTCTCCCGCCGTCCTTCCGTCATTGCCACTGGCCGATCCCGAGCACACGGAATACAAAGTACTGATTCCAGCACTCAAATGTTTATATAATGCCAAGATATTCCTTATGGCAGCTTCTATATACACAACGAACTGACTGGTGGTGACGCGCCGTTTCCGTTTATCTTATTTACTTTTATGACACACAGCCGTTCGAAATGTAATAGGTGGAACACACTGCTATGTAATAACTATAACAGTAATTGGCTTCGATATTTATCTACTGGCATCATAAGTGTCTAAAGAGTAAATGGTTATTGATAAAGATAAAATTAATTTCATGAATAATTTAGAGCTTTTGTGTAATGAGTAAGCTACTGAAATAGGTAGGCTACATAGTTGTAACGGAATTTTAATTAATAGCGAGAATAACCTGGAATTCCTTAAATCCAAAATAGTGCTTTGATGAACAATACGTAGTTAATTATAATTTTGGCTGTATCCGAGTCGATCATGGTGTTTGCTCGTGCGCCGCTAGCTCGAGGCACATCTGATGTAATATCGGTGGAACATAAAAACTGGTCGCACTTGAAACTTTAGTTACCAACCGGCGATTTATTTATTAAGCTCACAATCATTTCTTCGGTAATTATACGTTTATGATATCAAGCAGACTACATTCTATTAATAGTATCGTTGCAGACACAAGTGGACGATTCAATTGTTACGGTTTAAAGTGGTAAAATTATCGTTTGATATCGTAGTTATAAAACACAATCAGACGTGGGTGATGAGGCATCTTCCTACACGTTTGGGGTGCGAAGGCTGCAGGGTGCGGGGTGCGAGAGGGTTGCGGGGGATGTTGAGATCGATCTGAGTGCGCGCGCACAGGCGCCGCGAGCTGCGACGCTACCCACTTCTAAAGGCCATACAGATCCCGGGCTGCCTAGGTACTTAGGTCTCAATGCCAAACACTAACTCGATATAAACGTGTAGCTAGCGTTCCTATAGCTAATGTTAATACGGTACATACGTACCGGAGATTACATAAATTGCCTCACAATTTTCGTTAACTTGTTATTGAAATACAGTGTCATTTCATAATTTAGCAAAGCTTCCCACATAATAATATATGAATTCTGCATTACTCAAAGTACAAAATATTATCATAAGATTCAATAATAATATTCACAAGTTTATTACCTTGAGAAGTATTATTACAAAGTACCCGAGCCTCACGGACATTAATTTCACTTATAACTTTGATAACAGTGCACTGAACTTAACGCGAACATGACTGATTGTATCTTGTTTTTATCAAGTTCTAAACTTTAACTATTAAGTTAAGCATTATTACATGATACTAAGATAGACTTTTCTAGTAATACTTTTGTATTGTGTAAACAATGGAGGCCCTAAACTACTGCCCTTAGGTACGCCATTTTTGTAGAGACTTGATTCATCAAACAGGGTAAATTTACAATACCATCTCATTGGGAAAACCTATTTATCAAGTTACAAGGCAACCCCTTTAATTTCCCTAGATGAATGATGCAGTGAAAAACCCAAGTATCTATCCTTTAATAAAGAAATACAATAGAAAACTGATAAAAATGTAATCAAAGCTGATAAATTCAAAACGCGGAGAGAAACTGAAATACATTATTATGGGAAACAATGAGAAGTAAGTTTTATATCCAATGTCAGTAAAGTGGAAATGGTGTGACACGTTGTCAGAACATTGGAGTCACCGGTGGAAAATGGATGACACTGTTGTGGTCAACTTGTCAACTCATCAAGCCGTCATTGTTGCTCGACCCACTCTAATCTTTTTCATTTCCAATGACAATTGTTCATTTTCCCGTTGCTTCATTGAAACAGTCCAAGAAAAAAGATTTTAATAGGCTTTTGAAAAAGGAAGGAGATTTTATATGCACATATTTTTGTATGATTATCTCTTATTGTGTATTTTTAGGAATAAATTACAATTTTAAAATTTAAATTTTAGATCCTGATTTTATGTAATAAAATTATCTAGTTTATGTATGTCTTTTCACTTTTGACTTCATGTATACCAATGAAGATGTTTACACGTCGTCCTATACAATACGGTAGTTTCCAACTAGTCAAATTCAATACTTTTATCCAAACGTCAAAAACGATAATTTTCTATGAAATTTGTATGAAAAACTGAGCTATGACGTCATAACTTTTATAATTAGCTAAAAAAATCTAAAAATTAGTATATCGATCGATCGATGAATAAAAGTATAGTTATTTTTCAATATTTTATTGTATTGAAACGTCAAAATAATTTATTTTTGACCTAGGAAACTACCCAATTACCATATTTCATTCAAATTACCGAAATGTACGACTCAGTTTTCTGAGAAAATTGTAATATTCATATTAATGGAACTTGGCAATCTAATTACGGTTCTATTTTCGTTCTTTTAAATTTAACTTGTAACTTCTCAGGAAACAAAATCTTCGAACCGATTATTAGACCCCAAAAATTTCTTAAAATAGCTAGCACACGATAAGATTATTTATAGAATAAGGTTTTTTTTCTTTGTTTAACTAAGTTGGTGAGAACATTATTCTACTTATATATACCTATATTGTGATAGGCGATTCTAAAAGCTGTATACTTACATAATTTTCCATTCCCTACGCAGGCTATGTAACAATTGAATAACCGTACCTATATTAACTTTATTTATAAATTATGTTATATATATCATCCACTCTGCAGAAAGACGTTTGACCTTTACTGTGCTCTTTTAAGGGCAAAGTTCGTGAGTATACCGAGCACCTGTAAATAAGTTATCAGGACTTTACAGAAGATCACATGGAATAAAAACGATATTAATTTGCATTATTATCTTCTCTTTCATTTTCTCATGGCCTTCTTTTCAAATCTTCTGTTTGTTATTCATATTTAAATCTTATGATCTTTGACATGTATGTACTATTCATATGCTTATACCTTTATTTAAAATAAATACATGCTCACTAAACTTCTGTGCTGCATCATCTTTTTAGGGGTTTTTGCGTGTATTATTTGAATTATCCTATAAATCTTTCTATCCAACTTGCTGTTGCCCGCTACTCTATCCAATTAAAGCTTCGAAAACATAATTTTCTGTCTTCAAATTATTAATGGACCATGCCAAACCATCCATGCATAATTTCCTTTACGCGTATATTCGACGTCGAATAATTTCTACAGGCTTCGCATAAATATTCCTCATACTGACAGCCAATGCATAATATATTTTTCTTACGTGAAGAACTAATTATGTGTAGTTAAGGCACGTGTCTTTTGAACACTCAGGTGCAATAATACTTTAATAAAATTATAATATAAGAAACTGTTCATATCTTGAAGCTAAGTCACTAAGTACGTTAACTTACAAATGTTAATTTAACTTTATCAGTTAAGTTGTTTTTTTGATGTTTTGTGCACTTGTGTTAATATGACTTTTGACTTCGAATTGTTATGTTGCATCATTTTAAATTGGCTAAATTGTTTCAGTATCAGAAACATTTTCTCTTTCATTTATAGCTTCCGTGTGTGTATTATCATCTTCTATTAATTCTGTCTGTGCTGAGAATGGTAAAGACACACTATGGAACAGAGATTCTGTTGAGGCTTCTACTGCGTATAAAGTTACGGCATTCGCCGGCGTCACAACCGGCCGGGTGGAGTTGCCCTTGTCCTTCACGAAGGCTCACGAAGCGCAATCGATCGGCGCGCGCCCAGCTGACCCGCCCTGACTGGTGTAAACACTGCTTTACCATCAATGGACGACTATACTTTGTTTGGGACATGTTATGTACTTTAAGTACTCTCTATAGCCCTCTTGGGTTAGGAAAAATAGAAAGGGGAAGCTTTGGTGTGTATTATAAACTTTTACTTAACAACAGAGGATAATAATCAAAATGCCGCACGAGCTGAGATCTTTTCAAGCACTAAAAATGGCATGTTACTTGGAAAAGACCTGACGATGTGTACTGTAATAGTAACAAAAACACTTTTCTACAAATATTGACAAGTGAAAAAGAAAAGTGTCATTTGAACGGATTTGGAGAGACACACATAGGTTATGTTAGAGATATTTGAAATAAGATCAAGCTTTGTTTGTGAGCACCGTGTTATCTAAAGGCCTGCAATGTTACAGTTGCATGTTACATAAATAGTTACTAACATAACCTTACTTTCGTCATCGCGTTGTTATTTCACACACGAGTACCTATAACCTTTTCTTTTTTCTTAAAAGGTCAATTTTTTTTTCCTGTTTTGCAAGGTGGGTATACAACCTCATTCATTTACTCAGTATGAAAAAAAATCCTAATTCAAAATATTTGTTTGCATAAACTTAGAAAGACTGGGCGATATGGTCGCCAAGCGACAAAGCCCTTTAAATAAATAAAAAAATACTCCGTTTTTTTTACGATTAGGGAGTATTAAGAGAGTCGGCTTGTGACCACGACCAACTAGGTCGAAATGTCAAGTATTTAAATAATTATTTTCTGCGTTAATACCCGCGTAACTATATGTTGTAAGTATTAATAAAAATGTTATTGTTCTTAACATAAAAAGTTTGGAATGTATGTGCCCGGATGGTTAACGATCAAGGCCTTGTCTGTGGAAATTTCTTTTGTCTTGTGTGTGTGTTAAAGTTTCAGTAGGAATATTGGACAAATGCACCTCCATTTTATTAAACAGTGTGTGTTTTATATGTAGATACATAAATGCTAAATACATATATCATAATAATAAAGATGTATAATATTTGTATGATGATTTAAACCTGGTAATTGTTTAGACTGTTTATAGAAAAAATGCTTGGTTGTTCTTTATATTTTTTTCCTTTTTCCCGTTATTTTTATTTATCAATGTTATTTATTATCTGCAATAGACTTTTCTATAATGCCACAATAGCTCTTTGTTCAGGGAATGTAAGTTGTACATTTTTTTTCAAACTATTGAGAAAGTAAGGTATGGAATTCTCATTTAAATATTTGCAATTTACAGTTCAACTATTTTTCTTATTTTTTTTGTTTTATTATATACTTAAGCCTTTGACTGCCGACAAGAAAACTGTTGCAAGGCAAATCCTCCGCTAACGGATGTCACCGATGACCCCCGTGGCGTTTAACGTGTTTTTTTATATTTATATAAGACACGGTAAAAGCGATTATTATTTTTACAGAATCATAATTATTAACTATTAATAATTTTTAATTTATCGAAAAAAAAAAACACTTAACATCTTAAGCTAGAGTTGACCTAAAGACAAAGTAACTATAAAATTGAAAAAATAATTTTTCGTTTCCTTTTTTAAAAAGTTACTAAATTACACATTGCTTATACTTTCAAATTATATTTAAGAAGAAAATAACACTAGGATTAAAAAAATGGTGGCTCAATTGATCTCTTTGTGATCATAGACATTTTGCGAAGGTGCGTCAATAAACAGTTTTTTTTGTCATGTGGGCGGGCAAGGATCGGTCGATAGAGGGGTAAAAGATGGGCCGCCCACTGCCTCTAAACACCCTCAGCTTCCCCTGACCCAAATAGAGGGGGGATGAGTCAGTCAAATAAACAAGGGGACTATACACATGTCAATATTAATGACTATGTTGCTCTTGCTACAATTTTGGGAGGATAATAAATAACAATTTTGATATTTGATACAACTCCCAAACTAATATTAGGTATCTGATATTAACGTTTTGTTTTCTAACCTAGTATTGTGGATGTTTTTTATGTTGTTATTTAGTGAATATAGCTATGTTGTTAGAAAAAAAACTTGTTTTATAAAGCTGAATACTTTATTATATATTATTTATCATTAAGTATAGTTTTTAATTGCAAAAATATTATTAAGTATTAAAGTGAATGATTTATGTTTCAATTCTAAACTCCTAGGTAAGTTAATTAAGCTGCATGCAAATAATATATAAAATTTCATGTTATGTAGAACATATAATGTACATAGAAATTATATGCCAACTTTCTATATAAAAAAAAATTCTAGTACCTACATAAATAGCGGTATTCAAGTATTGTTAAAAAAAGGGAGGCTCTTAGAATAAAAAACATTCTTATTTAAAAATATGCCTTATTTATAAATGTGCCTGCTCTGTTCGCATCTTAATAATTAATTAACTAGGAGGTTAAAATGAACAAAATTATTTTTTATTAGACATGACAGGTAGTTGTATTTTTTTGTGTGGTGTTGCGTTGGGGATTATTACATTTTGGCAATGGACTGTTGTTTAGCGTAGTAGCTGGGTAACCAGGGTCAATACCCGCGTCAAAAAAAGGTTGCCTATCAGTGATTACTCTAATTTGAAGTGAGTTTTAAAGTCTAAAACGCAGGAAGTTTGGCGACGTTTTGCCTTCGTGTCAGAATCCCTTATCTAAGGAAAATACTCTTTTCCAACACAAAAGTCATAATATCATTTATTTTTCAAAAAACTATAAAGCAATTCGCTTAGTATAGTTTTCAATGTACCTACAACTTCTTCAAATGTAGGTAGGCATCTTATGTTGGTGTACCTTATAACAAATAGTGGGTCGATATAATAAGTTCCTTTGTTGATTATTCTGTTTTGTAGATATTGTCTAAACAATATTATTTTGTAAGATAGTAGATTAGCTGAGGATGAGCTAAAGGAGTAATACTCGTATTTGAAAACCTGTCTACCCGCATTTTAAATTGAATAAATTCAGGAGGTTCAAAGTAACGTTAAAATACACACCATGTTGTGCCTTTGTAAATGAAGTGTCTTATATTTATTTACATTAACATTTTATTTCCAATCATTGGCCTTTAGAGGACGAAAAAATAAACGCTTCGCCTACTCACATTGGTATCTGTGTGACGCAAACCTTAAGCATAGACAAACAGGGGATTACTTCAAACGCGACCTTAAATATTTATGGTTGAATTATGGCCAGTTACAGGCCACTAGGGGTTCATAACTTATACAAACAAGCTCAAAGACTACGAGTATAAATATATAAAGCGCCATAAGCTGAGTTATAGAACAACATGGCCGAATACCGACCGGCACTGCAGTCAACAATGTCACACTGACAAATTAGACTCTATTAATACAACAATACGTTTCCAATAAACATAACAAATACACAGAAATAAATATCATAAGAACAGGTATTTGTTACGAGTACTTTGACTCCAACACTATTAACAATACTTAAACGGCGGCGCAAAAACTTGTACAAAAAGTGGGTATTCGCTTAATAATGTGGAAGCAAATACCGGCGACTAACCATCCTTGAGGGATTAATATTCATTTTAAATATGCTTACAATGAATTTCAGTTCCCAAAACAACGTCAAAACTGTTTGTTCAGGCGATTAGCGTGCAGAACGAGTGACGTGAGACGCTGCGCAACGTGAGCTGACCAATTTCGCGCAATGAACAAATCATTTGTTCGCACTACCTACGGCGATGCTACCTATCTGCCGTTTACTTCCTGCTATTATTTATGAGCCTCGAATAACAACGCTCATCAAATTGTAGCGTGCAAAACCACGCAACTCGACTACTATGCTATGATGCTATGCATACGTACATAGGTGGAAAGCGTGATTACAAACATTACACAACTGATCGATTTTTGCATCAAACGGAACGCGCCCGGCGTTTGGTATAGGAAATCAATGTCTTACCTTTACCAGAGAGTCCCCAGCTGTGTAGAAGGTCAGGATACATGGCACTCGCGGCGATTATTGCGCATTTGTCCCTCAGAAGTTGTTTCCAGAAAGAGGGCGCGCGAGAAGAACCTACCAACGCGGCGGTGCGCGGCAGAATCGCTCGGCCTCGACCTTGGCCGTCAAACCCGCGCATGCGTCGCGCGTCGCCCCCCGCACCGCCGCGCGCCTGCGCTCCCCCCTGCCAATTATGTCATTATGATGTGCCGCCGAGTTGCTGCTGTTGTGTTGGCAAACAGTCTCGCTCTGCTGGAGCTGGATCCAGATTTTTAATAAGGTCAAATGATGTAGGTAACTACATTCTAGGAACTAAATGTATGTAGGTACATTGAAGAAGACGCAACCACGCCTCACTGACTATCAACCACAAACTAAACAGATGTTGACACTGGCATGCTGATTTATATACGTAGTCTGTAGGAAGATGGCGATTTTCAATTTTATCAATCGTTTGGAGGTACACAAACAAAAACTATCCGATTTGTTTAACTCGAAAATATGGGCCGATACGCAACGAAAATAAACGTCAATGTTTTTTATTTACATACTTATCAGATAATGGCAATGTTTGTGTAGGTATATAATATGTCCAATTAGTATTTATTTTTATGTTCATTTCCTCAAATTATTTTGCTATACTCGATTTCTGAGAACAGTGGGTAGTTAGGTAACGCCTGTGAAATCTCATTCGGTAGTCTTCTGGGGAATCATAATCAAAATGATGAATGACTGTAGCTACCATCTATCAATTTAGTCGTACATTTGAGGAATAAGTAAATTGTATTACATTGTAACAAATAAAAATTATGCGACATCAAAAGATTTGAAAACTGAATAATAAGCAAAAATTTAATTATTAAAAATTTTGGTAGGTAAGTACGTTTGCATATTATGGGAACAGGTTATTTTGTAAGTTTAATCACTAGGTATAGTCATCATTATCAGTCTAAATTGCCCACTTCTGAGCAATGGCCTCACCTAACACCGAGAAGATTTGAGTAAAGTTACGAGTACATACCACGTTTCCTGAAGGCAGACAGGCAATTTCGAACTTTTTTAAGTATAAGTTCAAGCTTCCTCACGAGATTTTTCTTCACCGTTTATGGGTGGTGTCTAAATAAACTTAGAAAGTAAATACGACTTGGAAAAGGTCACATCGATACTCGCCAGGTTTCGGAAAACATACATGAAATCTGAACCTGCCCTCCGAGACGTCATGCTATTTTTTCAAAATTTCTGTAGTACCCATACTTCATTAAGGTTCAAAATGATACAGAAAATAATGTAATTCAATATAGGAATCATGATAAGTCTCGAAGCTTTTTCATCAAAGCCTTAGCAGGCAGATATCATTTGTTTATCCTCCCGATCCAAACGGGGGGTCCCAATTACATGTCGAAGGACGCCATTACACCAATTACTTATTAGATTAGTTCCTATCCTGGAAGATATATTAGTTACATATTAATTAACTTTATCTATGTACGAATATAATATGTATGTATATAAATGCCATGCATAGGCTCGCAGAATACCGGCGTGAAACAACCACAGCGTTGTGTTTCGCCGTGTGAGTGAGGTTACCGGAGGCCCAATCCCGCTCCTCCCCTATCCCTTGCCGATGCTTATATCCGCAACCCCTATCCCCAAAGGGCGGCAACGCACTCGTTACTCCTTTGGTGTCCATAGGGCCGATTGCTTACCATCAGGCTCCTTTGCCGAGTTATACCATAAAAAATAAAAGAATCACAAAATGTGTTGGTAAGCGTATAACTCAAAAACGCCTGGACCAATTTTGACAATAGTTTTTTCGTTGTTTTGATAGTATGGTTTGTGTATTTAGAGGTGGATGTAGTCCTAATTACCTATTAAACTAACCTAAAAATATTAGTGGTACCTCACTGTTCTCACATTTTTGATCCAACATAATAATGTAACAAAGATTCTGATTGTAAAAGTGATTGAAAAAGAGAACGTAACCATGGAGTTTCTTTGATCGTTCTTCTTCATAGGAGTCTACACTTTGGACCGAGCAAATAGCTTCACTTTTCAATCCTTGTTCGAAGTTTAAAAATGACTGCAATGGTCTTATTGAAACAATACTTTTGCTTTGAAACTTTGACTTTGACTGTCTAGTCTCATAGTTTTTATATCTCCTCTGATCATCCGGGCATAGGCATGCATCATAATGCATCATAAGCCTATAAGTGCCCACTCACACGGTGTATGTTTGAGCATTAATCATCACGCTGGCTCGCTTTGTTAATGCGGACTGGATATTTTTTCCTTACGATTTTTTTCCTTCACCGTATGTCAGTGGTGTCAAAATAATCATAGAAAGAACAATGACTCGGAAAAAGTCACATTGGCACTTGCCCTCATGCATGAGAAGCGGGCGCCTTAACTCTGGGCCACCACAACATCAAGGTGGAAACAAGTGGGTCATAATTCTGTATAGCAACAAGAAGCAGTACCATAATAAATGGTCCAAGTAAAATCAAACGTTACGTACGTACGGAAGTTAATGAAATCTATAAATAATACTAACATCAGAATGATGTAATCTCCCATTGTTGGTTTACCTGCACTTTTGTTTGCCGACGTTTACATGGCCGGTGCAGCGTCTAGTAATGAATGCTTCAGTACATAAGAGAACGCAAATTAAATTAGAATAATTAAATTATAAAGAACCGCATTGATCAGCCTTTTGTTATGTATACCTATGGTGTGGTTCAAACCTTTACGCATAGTATATTATGTATTTAAATAGATAGATAGATTTAATAACTAGACACCATTAAAAAAATAAAAACAAAAAATTTGTCCTGTTTAATCTTAAGCCTTCCTGCTCAACTTTAAGCTTTAATTTAGATTTTTTTTAAATATAAAGAAATGAATAAATAATTAACAATTATAATAATTATTTTTGTTATTTTTAAGGCTTGTGTTGCGTTCCATTTAGTATACTTAGGTACATATGTTATCCGTGGTTGAATAAAAAATGAAAATAGACTATGGTTATTTTCTTATTTTTTTATTGAACCAAAGATAAAAAAATCTTTCTACCTACACTCAAGAGTTTTATTTGAATGTTCAGCACTGGTTATGGGCCGTAACGCCAATTAATAATTAATCACTGTTGTGTTGTAACAATTAAACTTGTTTCTCAATAAATAAAACATGTCACTGTTCCTGTTAGCCTACCTGACAGATAATTTTATGTTTGTTACCTATCAATACGACAACTTTAGATTTAACAGAGCTTTGAAATAAGCACTGTTATACCAGTCAATACGCACTTATTTTTAATATTTAAAATAGGTTCTTGTAGGTATACATTTCTATTTTTTTCAGGTAAAAGGTCGGCAATCTAGCAGACAGCAGACCTGATGGTAAACTATCAGCGCCGCCCATGCACACCCGAAACGGAGGAGTAACGAGTGCGTTGCCGACCTTTTAGGGATTAGGGATTTGGAGATTTTGGGACTGGGGAGGGATTGGGGAAGGGGAAGGATTGGGCCTCAGGTAACCTCACTCACAGGGCGAAACACAACGCTGTGGTTATTTCACGCCGGTTTTCTGTGAGGCCGTGGTGTCACTTCGGTCGAGCCGACCCATTCGTGCCGAAGCATGGCTCTCCCACACTTAAAATATAATATTTATGTAACTAGAACTACCCCACTTTGAAAATGAACTTTTTTGTACTAACCCTCTTAAACTTGTTAAAACACCTAAAGTAATGGAAATTATTATTTAAGCTTTTTTTTTGCTTACAATGAAAGTATGTAGATATGTACCGCCATTCTTCAAACTCTCTTAACAGTTTGGTGGGTTTGTTAGCACGGTCGCAATGCTAATACTATATTAAAGTTCTCCACTATTTAAAGGACGTTAGTATACACATAAAACTCCCTCTAAACTTTTATCACTCTATCTACTGAAAAACCGCATCAAAATCCGTTGCGTAGTTTTAAAGATTAAAGCATACATAAGAGACAGAGAAAGCGTCTTTGTTTCACACTATGAAATGATAATAAAAGTAAAAAAAAATGCGAAGTGGAATCTCGCCACTGAATTTTGAAGCAGATAATTTCAACCGATTAAGCTCACACTTTGTAAAATATAACATTTGCATGACCAAAAATGCTAAACTGTACCTATGACTTTACGCTAACTTTGTCTTTTGGGGTTTATGGTCCGGGACTTTTAGTCAGGAGAAAATCATCAAATGACCTCTCCCGCCCAGGGTAAAGCGAGAGTGTCAGACTCTTAATGACTAAATACCCCCGTTCCTTCTGATCTGGGCCGAGGCCGCGGTGACTCATTGCGCTTAACCCGCAACCCCGGCTCCAGGACTTACCCACATGCTAATACGTATCTAGTTTAAAAAATATTGTGTCTTCATTATCAGCATTATCATCAGCTGGAAGACGTCCACCGCCGAAAACAGGCATCCCCTTTAATTAGTTCTCCACGTCGAACGACAAAAATATTGTTTCATTCATTTAAATTATTTCTTCGAAAACTATTTAACCTCTTGTTTTAAAACTCATTGGAGGGTAACCCTAGCTTCACTACTCTAAAGATACTGTGATTTTCAAAAAATACCTACATTTTGCATTCCAATGATATTATTTTAAAAGTGTCTGATTGTGGTAAGGGACCTGCAATATAAAACCAAACTATAGTACTTATAAAAAAATCTTTTAGGTTAGTTTAGTACCTACGTACTTAATGGACACTGTCAAATTAAGGGTAACAGATTTTTTATAATACGTAGTTTTAAAACATAATACTTATTACCCTCAAATTATGTATTTGAGGCTTTGCTTATGCATTCTATAAATTGATTCTTTCAAATTGTTGAAGGATTATCAAAGGATTGAAGAATGATCCTACTTAATAAAAATTCGATAGCATAAAATAATTACAAACATAGAAGAGAATATTTTATTTTTGTAGGTCATTGACATTTGGGAACAACAAGGCGGCTAAGGAACAATAAGGATAGAATAAATAAAAATAGAGCTTATTATTACAAACAATGCTAGGTATTAGCTTTCTTGACGTAAATAGGTGTCGGCTACATTATGGACTACGCCAATGAGAAATAGAACAAAGAAAATACCTCTTTTCTGACAAAAGATAGCCTAAATCCACTTTGGCTAATTGGTATTATTAAAACTTATAGGTCATAGGGAATATTTTTGTTTCGGATTTTGTACATCAAAACTACAAGCTTGGAGAAATCAATAACGATTTCTATTTTATAAAATTGCGGGTATTTTGTAAAATCACTTAAAAATAATTCACAGGTTTAAATTGTATAAGGAACTAGCAACGCCATCTATTCAATTGCCTCTGCAACTTTACAATGTTGATTCTAGAATCATCATGGGAGGTTAGGTAGCGTAGTAGTATGTATGCTTGTCAATAGATGGCTCTATTCAAAAAAGACATGTTTTTGGAAATTCTTTCGGCCGATTTTGATAAAAATGTCTGATCTAAAGTACCAAATATGTACTTAGCTTTATCATTATTTTAAGGTGATTATTAAGACTTAATAAAGGGACCGATTGTGTGAAAAATATAAAATTTAATATTTCGCTTGAAGTCGTAGCAGTTTACATGTCGTGGTTGACTACGATGTGGGTTCGGTACGGTGGTACGCGTAGCTACGTGGCGTAGTTCTACAGCGTAGCACTGTGGCGTAGTCATGTAGCGTAGTCCTAGCGGTACTTAATCAACTGGAAGGAGGAAATAATATTTTTTCTTTATTGTTTCATTTAATGCGAGTTTTCACTGATTGATTGGTTCAAAACACAATAAGTCACAAATTTTAGATCTTTATTTATTTACAAAATTGTCAATATAAACATTGTTTTTTTTTTTATTATTTTTAAATTATAATAATTTTACTAAACTTATGTCGGTAAAATATAAAAGAAAGAAATAAAAAATTCAAATAGTTTAAATTTATACAAACTAACTTATCCACATAGTAATTTTTTGCAAATTTTTATATGTACCTAAATAAAAAGTATCGAGCACGAAGCAATTACAAGAGTGTCAAGTAATAATTTATGCTTTTGTTGAATAACCTAAATAATGTTTTTAGATGAGAATATATTTAAGAAGGTTGACAAATAACCACATCGCTTTCGTTTTACCCAGTTATGCTAAAATATAACTTGAAGGTATATATATACTTACTAAATGCAGGTAAGAAAATAATGATTGACTCGAGCAATGGTGTCTTGCCGCCCAACCAAACGCATTCTGCGCGCGCCTTAAAGAGCCATGAGACCACTACAGTTAGGGCCTACTATAACCGTACTACTACTACTATAACTGATGTTAAACCAGGGTTGTGTGAGCAAGAATAATAATGTACCGTGGCTTTAGTTGTTTTAAGTCAGGATAAAAGAAGCCATTAGATAATTTTAAGTGTGGGAGAGCCATGCTTTGGCACGAATGGGTCGGCTCGACCGGAGTGATACTACGGCCTCACAGAGAACCGGCGTGAAATAACCAAAGAGTTGTGTTTCGCCGTGCGAGTGAGGTTACCGGAGGCCCAATCTTTCCCCTACCCCAATCCGTTCCCTTTCCCAAAATCTCCAAATTCCTAATACCTAAAAGGTCGACAAAGCCCTCGTAACTCCTCCGTCGTTGCGGGTGTCCATCTGCGACGCTGATTGCTTACCATCAGGTAATCTGTATGCTCGATTGCTGACCTATCACATAAAAAAAAATACCCCATTATTGTAACACAAAATTATATTGTTTTATTGGATCTTCGCAACCATTGGTCGGTTCAATTGCCAAACAAAGGTTACATTGGCTCTGTATTTAATCAATCTTTGTTTTCTTATCTGCATACCCAATACACACACATACAATGGATTGTACATATAATTCATTTTGAACCTTAGAGTTATCACACCCAAACGCGACGCTGTGAATTCTTTAAAAGAGCGACTCAAAAAACAACCTTATTCCCTTCACGATACGATAAATACCTAATTCATGAGATGTGTAGCGTCTCGGTGTGAATTGTTATTGCTGAAGATAGAAACTTAAATAATAGAACTTAACTGACTCTAGGTGTCGATCTTTCCTAAGTTATTATAAGTATTTAAGACTGTCTATGACTAAAGTAATACAGTTTTTTTTAGAAAATTGTGCTAGATCGATTCTATAAAATTTTCACGGGACTGGGTATTGTGACGTCGTTATTTCTTGAGACTTAGAAAAAATAATACAAATACTAAATGTAAAGTAAAAGTAATGAATAAGCACGATTATTTTGTAATGTACAGTTTAAAGTTTTTTTAAAAAATGGAATTTATCAAATGTAGGAGAGCCAAAGCGTCAAGCTTCGGCACGAATGGGTCGCCCCGACCTGAGTGATACCACGGTCTACAGAGAAGCGGCGTGATCTATCACACGGTCGAGCATCGCCGTGTGATCCTCAATCCTTCTTCCACTCCCCCAATATCTAAAAATTCGAAACCCTAATCCGCAAAAAGGCCGGCAAGGCCGCTAACTCCTCTGGTGTTGCTGGTGTCCGTGGGCAGCGCTAATTGCTTACCATCGAGAATCATCAGACAGCTCGTTTTTTGTCTTCACTGTATAGTACACATCGATCACTAATAAAGAACTTCTTTATTAGTGATCGATGATAGTACAATATAAAACAAAGTCTCTTTCTCAGTCCCAATATTGCTATGTATGCTTAAATCTTTAAAACTACACAACGAATTTTAAAAGCACTTTTTTGAAATTGAATGATTGTAAAAAAATTAAGAGAAAGGTTTAAATTATACATACACATAAATATGTATAAAAACATCCATTAAACAGTGGAGAAATTTAGTATCGGAATTGCACCAGCACGAAGTCTGGGGTGGTCGCTATTATATAAATAGGTCGGTATTACATAAAAAACAAACGATTTGTAACTATACTCTCTTACATATTTAACAGAACCTTTATGGTAGGTTCGGTTTACTGTAACTTAGAAAATAAAATTAACACTTTTTTTTGCCTTATACAAATACTATTTTATAAGCATCACACAAGGAATGGTTCCCATCAACCAGTTACTCTCCTGCTACGCCAACTGAGGAGGTTTTATTTCAATATTTCATATCTTCGAAGAGTACTGTATTGTCTCTGGTAAGTTGTCGCTTAAATATCCACTGCCAGTTGGCACAGTGCTCATGCTTGTCGTAGTGCTCAAAGGTTCAGGGTTCGATTCTTGATCTGTCATCTTTTTCACCCTGTAACAGATAAGATTTTTTTTTTGTGTTAAAACTTTAGTGTGTAACATATTCAGCTTTATTACAATATAAGGTTTTTCTTTTGATCTATTTTTTTTATTTTATACTTCAAATTGAAGGTATGTAAGGATCCAATCCAAACTATAAAACCATAGTTTAAACATAGACTAAAGATAAATATTGTTTTGTAATAAGGGGAATTTAGTTGATTCTCATGTTTAACACGATAGCTGCGCGACATTTGCGACGGCGAGCAGATTGATAACCCCGAGATTCTGGTCAAAAAGAAACATAAGTAAGCCGTTTATTTTGAAACTAATTTCTAGGAAACATTTAACATTTCGGACAGTGTTCGAACTAACATACCAAATTCAAAGTCAAAGTAAATGTCAAAATCATTTATTTCAATTATACCTATACAGGCAATTTTGAACGTCAAACAAAATTTTAAAGATATAAAGTGTCAGTCTGTCAGTCAGTCCTCTTAGTGAAGCTATAAGCTAATTGTTGGGTTACACCCCCAATAGTTGCATAGAACCCATGGCCCACTGGCCTTAACTTAAAGGCTAAAAACATACAACACTACATTACAAAGAAAATATAATATTTTTCTATTTGGTCACTTACTTAGATTTCAAGCACAAACTCAATAAATTGTTGGCGGGAGCCTCGGCCAGCAAGAAGATTACAAGCGCAGCGAGGCATCCGAAGAAAATCACTCCTATTGTTGTATTCAGCTGAAAACAATAAAGAAATGGTTTTAACTTAAGTTCATGTAGTTGCATACAATGTACTTAGTTGAAAACAAGCCGGTGTTCCACAACTTTATTTCCGTAGTTTCCAACTAAGTATCTAATCAAATTCAATACTTTTGAAAAGTTTGAAATATCTAAAACGATACTTTTCTATGAAATTTTGTATGAGATCATAAAAAGAAAGAGCAAACATGTTTTTTAAAAGTTAGAAGAAATCTAAAATTACGTAGGTATCTTCATAGTTAAATCAATGAATTAAAATATGATTACCTACCTATATTTTAATAATTCATTGTACAACTCAACACAATTTATTTTTGACTTAGGAAACTACCCAATTTTGAAATAGAACTATGTTTTATTACAAAATTTTGTGGTTTTCTTACGTGTCCAAGTAACAAACACTTGAACATATGACTTGAAGCTAGTAGAGATTTTCTCAATTAATTAACGTCAGTAAGTATTAGTAGTTATTTTCATTAAATGTAGGAGTTAAGGACGCAATTAACTTAACCAATAGCCCCTGGCATCAAACCATTTAAGAAGGATACTTAGTACTGGACTTACGATTTCGAAGTAATCATTATGCTGAGGGTTTCTTGTGATGAAGACGTTCCTTGCGATCAGCATTGCGTGTGTCAGGAACAGGCCGTAGGAGAGTCTGCTTAGAGGCACCCAGGGGTACCAGCTCAGGAATGATTTTATAAGTGCTGGAATTGCAAAAATATTTGGTTAATACAGAGTAAGCAAGTTCGTTACGAATTTATTTACGCACTCACACAAAGCAGCCTGAATGGTGGACTTAATGCCTTAAGGCATTCTCTAACAGTCAACCATAGGGTAGTGCAGAGAAACCATGTGGTTGCATATAATTATGTTCGCATTTACAACTTTGTGTCTTTAAGATAAAGTCGATCAATCAATCGAAAATATTACTGCTTGGAGTTGGTTAACGTGTTGGTGTTAGCCTAAGAACTCACGGAGCGATTTTGAACCGTGCCCGCCGCGGTAGCGGAACAGCGGTTTTATTTCCAAACTCACGAGACCGGTTATTTGCGCGGTTACACAGCCGCCGCGGTTGCGATCATCACCCGCAAACGTGGCGGGCGATGATCGCAAGATTGCAAGACGGCCGGTTAACGATCAGTTGAGGTCCAGACCGCCATGGACACACACCAGAAACGAGCCGTTGCGTTAAATTTACTTCACAGAAGACCCGCCTGTCCCCGCGGTCGCTCGCCAACCGATCGCAAAGCGCGCGAGTGCCACCCGCCGAAGCTGCGGGTAACCGCGGCCCGCGCGATTCTACTAGTTGCCCGCCGGTACAGCGGGAGCCGCATACAACCGCGTACACCGCGGGCGTAAAACGCGTCGTGAAATGTGCTTTAATTTTTTATATATGACGGAACGTCCCCTGTTGTCAGGTTGACATGTGCATTCCTATTATCATCCATCGTTGCAGAATTCAAAAATAAGGCTCCAGATAAATGTACAGCACACGTATATTCAATTACCAATCTTAAATTATTTAAATAACAAGTCACACCGCAGATCTAATCGGATTGACAGGTTCTTCAGCTTAGCATTCGAAAGTGACCGTCCATAGATGCGCGAACGAACGCACCCATCATCGCTGAATGATTGAGTAGTGAGTGAAGTCGCTGTCATACCGACAGTTACTATAATACTACTCTGAATAAAACCTTACAGGGCCATCTATTTTGAATACTTATAAACTAAAATTAGTTCAACGTGTTGTTAAGAGATGACGTAGTGAGCGTTTTGTTATACTGCGACATATAAATATTTGAATTCTACAGAAGCTGCGGGCCCGCAACCGCAGCGGACGCGGGCGAAAATCGCTCCGTGAGTTCTTAGCCTTAGTCGACAAAAAAGGTCTTAATTTATATACCCAGGGTAGCGAAAATATTTTTTTTTATTGTAAGGTTTGCTCTTCTGCTCTCCCCTCTCCTGTGTAGGCTCCTCTTGATTGCTTGTTACTTCACAAGCAAACATATATTATCATGAATGACTATCGAAATATATTAAACTAGCTAGTCTCCTGTCTCCCTGTCTCCTAGTCTCTCCTCTCCTAGATTTAAGTTGTTATTTTTTTCGAACTGTTTTTATTTTGTATGATATCTGTGTACTACCTTTTTTGTATTTTTTGATTTGTAATCGTTAGCTTGGCAAAATAAGAATATAACCATACAACTAGCGACATCTAACATTACTTACGGACATGTCCAAGTGAGCAGCACAGTACTAGCAGCCCTACACCGAGAGCCCAGGCCGGTCTGTTCAGTGCAGCGTACACGGCGCCCTCTAGCGGATGATAACTGCGCCAAAGGTACGAGCTACCAAGTACCATCACCACCAACATTAGCGTTAAAGCAGCGATTGCGCCAAGAACCGACCATTTCTGGAAAAATGTAAATGAAAATAAATGGTTTAATTTTTTTAATTAAAATTTTGAAGAAATATTTAAATATTGTAGGTAATTTTAAATCAGCTAGCAGCATACATGAATAAGGTCACTTTTATTTAATCATTTTAACCCACTAATAGACAAAAATCACACTAATAATTTGAAAATAGATGTAGGTACAATTTAGACCCAGTAGTTCCAAAGATAAGCATGTTTAAACAATCAAACAAATAAACTGCAGCTCTATAATATTAGTAGGTATACATAAATTTGATAACTTACAATAAACGATAATAAAATGAGGTTTGATGCACACAAAATTTAGGTTAAAATGTTGTGTTTGCTTACCTTACTCATCTTGTCCAAATTTCCTTTACTGCTGTACTTGACAAACACATACCCGGTGTAAAAGCCGACCAGGTAAGAGGCGAATCGTGTGTGGCTCGGGATGTAAGTCAACTTGAAGTCCTTACTGCCACGAGGGTTCATAATGAAACTAAAGAAAAAAATAAAATTAAATATTAAGATATAAGATATTTATTTAGTAAAACATGATAAGTGTGGGAGAGCCATGCTTCGGCACGAATGGGTCGGCTCGACCGGAGTGATACCACGGCCTCACAGAAGACCGACGTGAAACAACCACAGCGTTGTGTTTCGCCGTGTGAGTGAGGTTACCGGAGGCCCAATCCTTCCCCGCCCCCAATCCCTCCTCAATCCCTAAATCTCCAAATCTCTAATCACTAAAAGGTCGGAAACGCACTCGTAACTACTCCGTTGCGGGTGACCATGGGCGGCGCTGATTGCTTACCATCAGGTAATCCGTCTGCTCGTTTACCGACCAATTACATAAAAAAAAAAATAGTTGCAAAGAATATACTTTGATATTGCAGGATCTACATGTTTTGCCATTTATGGCTTACGAAATTAGTCACATTAGGCAGACAATACCACCGCAGCTTCGGATCCGACGGGTCTAAACGCCCGAGTGTCGTCATTGTGAGGACCACCCAGAGGATACCTACGGTTGAGCATACGGTGGCGATGTGTCTTGCTTGAGCTAAGCACCGCCATGTCCTCAAGAAATTTATCGGCGGTGGCGACTTGTCGCGTCCGGCCTTAGTCAAGGCCATGGTGCGGAGCGAGAGGAATTCGGAAGCCATCTCTTCTTTTTGGGATACAATGATCGTAAAGGAGGAGGTGGAGCGCGTGACGGATCTATCTTCCGTACGCCCCAGCCGCCGCAGTAGGCGACACCCAGGGCGTCAGGGATCGAGGGACGATCTTCAGCCACTATAGCCGCAGATCTGCGGTCGGCGAGCAAGGTTAGCTTGCCGCCTGACCAGGAACCAGCCTGACCAGGAACCAGCCTGAGAGTATGCGGCGCGTAGCTTTCGCGACACCGGTCTAAATAAATACTTTCTTAGAATTAATCGCAAAATGTATTGGTTAGCGCATATATAGCGGAACAACGCCTCGACCAAAGTCGCTAACTCATTTTTGTTGTTTGTAATTGTCAGGCCAAGGTTGTTACGAAATAACATTTCAGAGAAGTAAAAGGAGAAATTGAAAAATCAGAGACATTTTCTTCATTAGAGAGGTCCAATTACCCAAACAAACTTGTAAGAAGAAAGAAGACTTAGAGAAGAAGCAGGGGTGCTTGTTTTTTATGTCATGGGTCGGCAAACGAGCAGACGAATTTACCTGATGGAAAGCGCTCAGCGCCGCCCCGGAGACACTCGCAATACCAAAGGAGTTACAACAAGTGCGTTGCCGACCGCTTGTGGGTTATTAGGATTTAAGGATAGAACATTTGTGAGAATTGGGTAGTTTCCTAGGTCAAAAATAAATTAATTCGACGTTTCAATACAATAAAATATTTAAAAATAACTATACTTTTATTAATCGATCGATCGATACGCTAAGTTTTAGATATTTTGTAGCTCCGTGTTTTGTAGCTAATTACTAAGAAATAAGTAAGCTATTTGACGCAAAAATACTATGACGTCATAACTCAGTTTTTCATACAAATTTCATAGAAAAGTATCGTTTTTGACATTTCGATAAAAGTATTGAATTTGACTAGTTGGAAACTACCGTATTGGGCGGAGTGGGGGGGGGGGTCTGGGCTCCTGGGTCCTACGGTAACCTCACTCACACCGCAAAACACAAGGTAGGTATGGTTTCAAGCCGGTTTCCTGTGAGGACGTAGCATCAGTGGAACCGACCCATTCGTGCCGAACATGGCGCTCCCACATTTAAGTTATAGTATTTATATTATAAACATCCTTAAATATTTATTGCAGAACCTAAACAGTGATGTATGCGGTTAGTAAATGTTAAAACAACATTAAAAACTGCACGGTTGGCGCGGTGGCTGGGCAACACTGGCAACCGCGCAACATGTCGTGGGTTCGATTCCCGAACGAAAAACTCTTTGTGTGATCCACAAATTGTTGTTCCGGGTCAAGGTGTGATGTGTATGTGGAATTGTATGTTTGTATATTGTCACAGGAGAACAACCTAGTGTGAGGCAACGTTTTTTTTAAATGACAAACAGTAAAGAATTATTACAATCATTTTATTAACTCATCCATGAGTAATTGTTGACAGGAAGGCTGCTCGCTACTATAAGGTGATTGTAATACAGTAAATTGATTAATAGTTTACGACCCTATTCATAAGAACAATGGTAGAGGAAATCCTCCGTGACGAAACCTCTAATCGTTTGATGAGTAACATTAATGTTTGTTCAAGTATGTGTATATGTACTTAGATGTTGGAAAATTATTGAAAAATACTATTTTTCTTAGAACTATCTACATACCTACGTACTACGTACCTATTGTTTATTAAGGTTTTGTTTCGCCGATCAGAATTTGTGACGTGATTCATAGTTGTGATGAGGTATGGCAATGACATGAAGTAAATGGTTTTTTTTAAAGAAAGACATTATAGTGTATATACATATATATATATATATATATATATATATATATATAATGACATAATTATGAAGTGCGTAAGGAGTTTTTACTTTGTAGTGATTACTAAGTATAAAACTTTTTAACTGTTGCTTTCTTCGACACAAATTACGGTTTCAAAATTTAACTTTTTTATTTTTTTCACCCCGAAACTAATTGTGCATTATGATCAAAATATTCACTTATCAAAATCAATATAAATCGCTTTGCAAAAATATATTCGAAAACCTAAATCGTCATTAAACCTATAAATTTTCATTGGACAAACTTCTAACAAGTCGAAATTATTATTAATAGCCGAGCAATTAACGAGTTTTACTTCATCATTTTTGGATGTGTCTACTTAACTTTCAAAGAATACATATATAAATACTCTCACTAAAGAGAAATAAAAGTAAGGAGAGAAAAATAATACTCTATAGCTAATGAATATTTTAATAGCAAGTATCGCGAGAAATACGTACTTCATTTTTTGAAAAATAACGAACTTTTTACGTGACTAAGCTGAGAAAAGTTCAACTAGTTTCAAGTTACAAAGGGACTCTTATTGATGAGCAGAACGAGAGTTGCGATGTGGTGTCAATTTTCATTCTTATTCCAAAGATTTAAAGTTTATGTAGATTTTGTTATGATGGATTGTTTTTAGCCAATATTCACCAGCGTTGTTGTAGCTACCCAACAATTAAGATTTTCTTAAATCGATCAAGTAGCTTAAGAGCACATTCAATTCAAACAAACAAATCTTATCCCATTATAACTCTAATATACAAGAATTAATGAATAATTTCCCATGCAAGAGGTTGCGGGTTCGAAACCTAGCCAATAGTAATGTGAGTAATTCCGAGTTATATATGTATACTTTCAATGATTACTTAGACACCACTGACACACGGTGAAGAAAAACATTGAGGAAACTTGGACTTATAATTTCAAATTGTAAATTGGAAATGGCAAATCCGCCTTAAGCATGAGTGGTGATTAATGCTCAAACCTTCTCCGTGAAGCATTTGGTCAGCCGTGGGCACGTATGAGCTGATAATGATGATGATGATAAATGCATAATTTAGAATGGGTTCAAGTATTAAATTCAGTCGTAGATCTTTCAGAATGCTAGCTTCGCTACGGGTCAGAAAGTAGGGTTACGAGGTCAGTGTTGTGTAAACAACTTTAATCACACATAGATTACGGTTTATATTAATAAATCGTAATAATGAAGCGCAATAGCAATTAACAGTTAATTAAACGCTGAGCAAAGTATATAATAGCACGAGACACGCAAGGTGTAGGAAAATACCTATCTAAAGTTTTTTTTATGTGATAGGACGTCAAACGATCAGACGGATTACCTGATGGTAAACAATCAGCTCCGCCCATGGACACCCTCAATGGAGTAGTTATGAGTGCGTTCCCTACCTTTTGGAGATTAGGGTTTTAAAGTTGTAGGGACTGGGAAGGGGAAGGATTGGGTCTCCGGTAAAGTGATTCACACGGCGAAACACAACGCTGTGGTTGTTTCAAGCTGGTTTTCTGTGACTGTGCGTTTTCATGTTTATAATAAATAACGTATTAATAAACATAATTTGTTCTTTAGTTTGTACTGTAAATTTTTTTGAGATATGTTTAAATTTATTGAAAATTTACATAAATCAAAAGAAGACTAACCTCTTTTTTCATTTCTTCTTATAGTAGTCAGTTGTGCAAATGTCCTATTTTCTAGTCTACTCTCAAAAATATATATATTTTTTAAGACCGTTTGACTGATGTGCCTTAGATCATCATGCGGTGGTGTTCTTGTACACGACTTAATAGAGGTACTTTTCAATATATATTTTTTAGAATCGTAATACGCTACATTCATGAAGAAAAAAATATTATTCATGAATGTAAATATGTATTTATTTTTTAATAATAATTATTTTTAGTAATATGTTCCTATTAAAATAATTAACTTTCGTAATACTCATTTTTAAATTCATTAATGCGACTATTTATTTATTATTATTTTCAAAAGTACCTAAGTATATGCAATGGTAATTTTAATTCAAGCAATTATTTTTAATTTGCGTAATTTACTTATTCAGTTCTCGTAATGAGGACGTTATGCAAAATAAGTAATTATACTTACTCAAAGGTGAAGAGTTGAACTGCAGACAGTTCGTTAATATAGTTGACTACGCCTGGTACTATGAGAGATGCTGCCGTCAATAGGGCTGCAATGGTGATCCCTAACTTCGGCCATGTTCGGTAGATGCAGTACACCAGGATGGTCACAACGAAGAAATGGAAGTCACAGGGAATGTACCATGACGGTATTATGCACTGAAACAAAATACGTTACCATTTAAATAGATAGTTAGTAATCGTAAAATCCATTGATAAGAGAAATATCAATGTTTAAATAATAATAAGGGATAAAAGTTTGGCGTTCCATTGTCACTGCCTCTTCCAATAGGAGATGGGCGTGGCCGCAGTTCGGTAGGTAATACTTAGGTTACTTAGAGTAAACATAAGCAATTATCGCACTTACAAATTTAAGCGTATTTTTAAAATCGAACATTAACATTTCAATATAGTGACAATATACTGATGCACTTTGGACTCGCTATTGTAATCTTAGATACGAGCCCATCAAAGAAAACATTTGAAAATCTAGACTCCGTTTTTAAATATGAATTTTCTTTTCATTATGCACTAGCTTTGCTCTGCAGTTCAATCTTCTTTAGAGGTTATAATACCTATTAGTAGGACGAAATACCGTGATCATCTGTAGTACAAAACTATCTGGTTTTATAGATATTTTTTTTTTACTTTACAATTTAAAACAATAGGAAATTCAAAGGTACTTACAAGACTCTCCGGGTCGATGTAATTGTTGAGCATGAGGAGGTTCAGCCACCAGTTCTTGCGGCAATGCGATGTGTCGTATGCGATGGCCCTGTTCCATAGTGGTCCAGTCCCGGTGTAAGGGTGCACAGCACAGATGTAGAAAATGACCACTGCTAGAGCCACCACCAATCTGTTCGGATTAAAGAAATGTATGTGAAGCATTTTTGCATGGGATAGGGCGGTAAACTATCATATGATATGAACAATCTGATGGGTATGGACAGCATATAGTTACAAGCTCATTATTGGCTGTGTTTTTTTTTTTTGTGAGGGGAAAATCATCAAATGACTTCTCCCGCCCAGGGCCGGGCAGGAGGGAGTGTCAGACTCTTACTGACTAAAACCCCCCTGTTCCTTCTCCTGCTCTGTGCCGAGGTCGCGGTGCCTCATTGCGCTTACCCCGCAAACCCGGATTATTGGCTGTGTTAGGTCAGGTTTTCAAGAGCCAAGGGACGAATGGGTGAGCTCGGCCGGAGTGCTCACAGAAAACCGGCGTGAACCAACCACAGCGTGGTGTTTCGCCGTGTACGTGAGGTTACCGGAGCCCCAATTTCTCCCCCTCTCCCCATCCCTTCCCAATCCTTAAATATCCAAAGCTTTTGTCCACAAAAAGCCGGCAAAGCCCTCGTAACTCTTTTGGTGTTGCGGGTATCCATGGGCGGCGCCATTTTCTGAATTGCATTGATTGGTAATCCGTCTGCTCGTTTGTCGAGTCATCAAATAAAATGAAAAATGTTAGGTACATTGAATACCAACAAGGTTGGCACATCATATCACATCACATGCAGGGCAAGCATAATAAGATATTAAGGCGTCGACCAAGAGCAGAAGGGGTTTTAGTCAGTAAGAGTCCGACACCCCCTTTCGCATCTCCTCGGGCGGGCACAGCCATATAATGCTTTGCACCTCACCAAAAAAATGGTCTGCAGATCATTAAAAGTTAAGAAAAATGGCATGGTTGATTTGAAAATAGCTTAGCTCGAATGTTCCGTTGCCTCCAACAACAATAATAATTGCAAGGATACTTTGTGCGTTCAATATTGCGAAACAAATCACAATAATTAACTATACAATGGCCTTCAAGCCCTAGGCAGCTATTTACATCACTTTTATAGCATCACTATGTATGCAACAATCAGCTGATTGCGCATTGGCTGAATGAGAGACAGCTGTGCTTGTGTCGTGGGTTGGTTTCAAAAAAACGGATCTCTGCGTGCGATTTTTAGATTTTTGTTCCGGGTCTGGGTGTAATTTGTAAACGCACCCACTAAATATCGAGAAACGATCTTCGGCCAGCGTAAGCGCGGGTTTGCGGACGGCGACTAAGAGTGACTTAACGCTCGACCAGAACCAGACCCGAGTGGACGGCGCGTAGCGTTCCGCGCGCGCATCAAAGAGCTTAGAGACTACCACAGACTGGACCCTATAGGGCTGATGTTCAGCCGGGGCTGCGGGGTAAGCGCAATGAGGCACCGCGGCCTCGGTCTAGAGCAGGAGAAGGAACGGGGGGAAGAGTCTGATACTCCCCCCTTCCGAGAAGTTATTTGATGATTTTCCCCTTACAAAAAAAAAACCCACTAAATATAAGAATATCATCGTGTGAGGTATTATTAAAAGGAATTCGTAATATCAAATTTGTATTATTACAAAAGCTTAGCGATAAAGATATCAATGTATATATATCTTTTTTTTTAATTTATACTTAGAATTTATATCAGAAAAAATCCTTGGAAATTAAGTCCTTGACAACCTTCAATTAAATACTTTTTCAAATTCTCAAAATAGCCTTCAATGATTTTTTTTACAGGATCGAGTATTATGACGTTATGGTTTTTGCGTCATTGGAAATTAGCTAGAATAATACTAAATTATGCATCGTAATACAACTTCAAGTGTGATTTTTTGAACTTGAACATAACATGTACTGCAATGGCGCCTCACACTGCTTCTTCATCGATATTGTGTTCACCAACACACTAGTTTGTCTTGTTTCTAATAAATTAATTAGAAAAAAATAAATAAAACGAAAACTTTGTTACCTATCTTTAAATCCAATAATGGATTTATCGACCGGTTGAGCTATTTTTTTACAATAATATTTTGCATATTTCACCTCATTTTATGCATCGATTAGAAATGATTTTATGTAGATAAATAGTAACGGGCCTTTACAAAAGCTCGAGTGACGACTGAAAGACTTGTGGGAATGGCTCCCGATAGGTGGACTGACACATGGTCTAGTCAAAATGGCGGAGAGCCATTGGATGTTGAAGCCACTGGCCATATACCTATATATTACTGGCTTATTATAGCAGAGGTGGATGACGTGGAGCGCCCGAAGCAAGCGCTTCTTAGGCGTAGTTATTTTTTTTCCGATCTTCGCCCGCCGCCTACACACACGGACGCCCCTTCGAAACCAGGCACCGTAGACACTTACCTAGTTTGCTTAAAGGATAATACTGCTCTGAGTACAACCATCACCACAGAAGGTTGACTAAATGTTAAGCTGATGATGGCGTTTAAAAACATACAATTTCACATACGCATCACACCCAGACCCGCAACAAAAATTTGTGGAACACACAAAGAGTTGTTCAGCGCGTTCCGCGTCACGTTGCGCGGCAGCTAGTAGCCCAGACACCGCGCCAACCGTACCAATGAATGGAATGTTATAGAATCTTAGAATAAAGAGTCTTACCGTGATATACTTAAATGTTATATTCATTTTACTCACCTTACATATCTCTTCAGAATAAAAAACAGTGGATTTGGAAGTCTATTAAGTTTCACCAAGTTCGTGATAGTTAGGAACCCAGATAATAGAAAGAAGGTGTCCACAAAAAGATCGTCGTGGAGTATCAGCATGCCCAACGTTGTTTTATTTACCTCCTGTTGAAATAATTATAATTAGATCTATTAATTATTTTTATTCTTAAAGCAAACGTAAGTAAATTTTATTTTGTAATTGAAAATAAAATGTTAACATCTTATAGTGACAGGTAATTCAGGGTGATTGCTTCAATAACAGATGCGATGGTCGTTCAAAGACAAACAGTCAGACTCGTCATCAAAATAATTTTCTTAAAATACGCCATAACTTAAATGTCAACTATCAATTGAAAGCTCTTCTAAAAACGATTAAACTGGTCAGAGCAACGAGAAATCATTAGAAAAGTCGTTGTTAAGAGCTCCATTTGAGCTCGAAAATAGGAGTGAGGCATATTTATCGTAACAGATAAAAGTAACAGATGCTTATTTTATCTGTTATTTTAATAACAGGCAAACGGCACTATTACTGGAGTTATTACTGTTATTCATTATACCAGTTCGTTCGTTAGATATGTACATGTTAATATTCATTTTCTCTTTTCCTCATTAAAGAACGATTTTTGCTAAAAAGAGACACACTTATTATTTATTTCGAAATATGGAATTGTTACTTATTGTTTATTAGATTTCCAATTTAAAATAAGAATTAAGAACGAAGATATTCAATTGAAATTGTTCAAAAAGAACAGGCTATTATTTAATAACAGATATTTAGATTTGTTATTTTTATGTAACAGTAATAGTGATAACAGATATCGTGTTTCACCTGTTACAACCCATCTCTACTCGAAAACCTTTGGGCATACCCGTAATACAATAGCCTGCGACTAACCGTATTAAAGTTTTTTTTTTTACTTTCTTGGTGTAATGTTTCGTATCATACCTCATCAGAACTAAGCCCATCACTAATAGGTCCAGCGTTATATATTCCGATCTGATGATCCATCACTATCAGACAGATTGTAAGGAATCGGATGCCGTAGAAAACTTCCACTCCTTCCTTCTTCATTCGAAGAAGATCTAAAGCGTTCTCTCTTAAACAGAATGCGTTTATGAAGTCAGGTTCTGAAAATAAAAACAATGTGAATAAAATATTTTTGGCTATAGAAGACAATATTGTTTTAGAAAAAGAATGAGAAAAGTGTTATAGTTTTGTGGCGTAACGAAGATATTCTACAGATGGCGTAAAACGTCTTACATTACGGATGTAATAAATACAAGGATAGAAAATTCCAACCTACAGCGCCTGGCCGGAGGATCCTCCTTTTTCGATCTTAGGGAACTAAGATCGAAATCCGGCTCGACCGGAGTGATACCACGGCCTCACAGAAAACCGGCGTGAAATAACCACTGCGTTGTGTTTCGCCGTGTGAGTGAGGTTACCGGAGGCCCAATCCTTCTCCTTTCCCAATCCCTCCTCAATCCCTAAATCTCCAAATCCCTAATCCCTAAAAGGTCGGCAACGCACTCGTAACTCCTCCGTTGCGAGTGTCCATGGGCGGCGCTGATTGCTTACCATCAGGTAATCCGTCTGCTCGTTTGCCGACCTGTTACATAAAAAAATAGAAAATATCGACCTGTAACTGTTGGGCAGTATCCCGCTAGGCTGATCACCTCACCTGGCCGGAGGACCCTCCTTTTTCGATCTTAGGGAACTATACTTTCTGTTTGTTAAAGTTTCTAACGAAATCTGACAGAGAATTGAGAACCTAAATTGTAGTTATACATAGTTGTTTATGAGTAAAGACAAAGGGGTTTTTGTATTTCTAGCACAATACAAAGTGGAACATTTAAGTATTATAAATAGTTGAATAAAAAAAACATAGCCAATAATTAATTTTACCTCTGGAATCTGAGTCTACTGATGAGTCTAATTTTCTTCTCCGGTAGTTCAAGTATGTGCAAACCAGAACAATTGTCGTAACTGAGCCCATGGCGACGCTAAAATAAAACAAGTTTAAATGAAAAAAAAAAGATCTTAAAATTAAATTGCCCCACTATGGTTACCTCGTGTGTCGTGGGTAAAGTTACAAACATGAAATTTCACATACACATCAGGACCAGACCCTTTGGCTGCGCGACGTCGCCGCAGAGTCCCGTTGTGAGTTGTAAGTAGTAAAGCTTTTCTGACTGACTGACTGACTGACTGACTGACTGACTGACTGACTGACTGACTGACTGACTGACTTCGAGTTACGTGAATACACTGATTCACGTAAGTGGGTATTTTTAATAAATTAGAACCGAATCCAAAATAAAATATCAGGAAACGATATCCGAAACAGGTTGCAAGGCAGCTGGTTGCTCAACCCTCGCACTAACCGTGTAGCCAGCCAGTTTTATTAATCCTTTTAACACATAACTCATCATTAAACTCTAAAGATCTCAGCTCGGCATCAATCTTTTAGAAGCCTGCACTTTTGAAACTGCTTATCATCAACATTACAACACACAGTAAGAAACCGACTGAATTTTTAGAATAATTACTTACAAAAACGCATAGAACAATGCATCATATTCCAGTTCATCTTCAGCGCTTTGACAGGGTTCGTCGACACTGATGTCGGCTTTGATGCCGGCAGCACCAAGATGGCTGCGAGCTAGCATTATGCCGAGTAGTCGTTCCACAGTCCTTGGCTCGCATGATGAAGGGACACAGGCACCCCATGTCAGCTCGTTCAGGGGACGAGAGTGGGGTACATGGTACTAGGGTTAGCAAAAAATTGAGGGATAAAACAAATTTTCTACATTTTGTAAAGCGCATGTGTAACCTTACCTAACCTTAATCTCTTCCAAAATCAAAACCTGTTTCTGTGTGTGTGTGTGTGTGTGTGTGTGTGTGTGTGTGTGTGTGTGTGTAATATCTACTTAATACGCAAAAATCGATCAATTCATTCTTGAAAAGTATTTAAACCTTTTCAAAACTAATTTTGAATATGGAACATTTAAGATTAAAAAGTATTTTTATTCTATTAATCTATACCTTTTTTTTTTAAATATCAATTAATCGCAAAATTTGTTGGTAAGCGTATAACTTAACAAATTACTAGATCAGTTTTACCAATTCTATTTTTGTTGTTGTGTTCATTATTGTCAGGAGAAGGTTCTAATGAAAGAAAATTTTAGTAAAGTGGCGGGAGCATTGGTTCTTAATTGCTTATGGGAACATAGTTGAATAGGCGGGTAGCAAGCGTTTGATACAAAAATCCACATGCATAAACTCTCTGAAAATTGTTTTTTTTTCGTAATAGGCAGACATTTGGCCGCTATCACGATAATGCAACCTATGATGGAGCATGCCTATCCATAAGCAACCTATTCACTCGGGCCTTGAAGACACCAGGTTATACCCTTCGGGGAATACAGACTCTGGCAAAGCATTCCAGTCCTTAGGTTTTCCAATCAAAGTACTGCGAACTGTTTAAAGAGTTTTTTTTTCTTCCCTTCTAATTTTTTTTTGTCGTGTAGGCTGGTATTAGCTTTAACACTGTTTTTTGTGTTCATATTTTAGTATTGCGTGACGCAATCTTGGCCGACTGTGTTATTTTATTGTTCACTAATTTCTATAAACCAACATGCGATATTAGCATATCTAGTCGAATAAATTGCCGTGTGACATAAATTGCTAACTTCGTTTTTATAAAATACAATATTTTTAAAATGTACTCAGTCGTACCTACTTGTAATAGAACTCAGTTCTCTGGGTACTTCAGTTGCTTAAACTATTTAGAAATGAACCTTTCCTATGTATTTTTTTTATTAAATCGGCACCACCACCACCGGTGATTTGCCGGCTTTTTGGGGATTAACGTTTCGGAGATTTAGGGATAGGGGCACGGAAAGGATTGTTTCCTTAGGATCAGTTTTCTATGAGGCCGTATCACTTCGGTCGAGCCGGACCATTTGTGACAAATCTTGGCTTTCCCACACTTTTTTATAGGTGTAATCAAAATAGTAATAGGCTAATTACCGATTTTAGTTCGGCGTTGAATTCAAAATTTACTATATATACGTAAAAAATTACGCTATTTTCAAATATTATTTCGGTAACACGGGAAGCCCTCGCTTTAAAAAACCTGCAAAACTTTTATTACATTCTTCCCTTAGCGGGACCATACTAATAGGGTCCCGGACCTTTGGAAGACGTACGGGGTGCCAAAGCCAACTCTAAGCCTGTTGAGCAATTTTAATCTAAATGTGATGGCACATCACCTGGCCATCGGGGTTGTGGGGTAAGCGCAATGAGGTACCGCGACCTCGGCCCAGAGCAGCTGAAGGAACAGGGGGGTTTTTACCCAGTAAGAGTCTGAGACTCCCTCCCGCCCTGCCCTGGGCGGGAAAAGTCATTTGATGATTTTCCCTTGACAAAAAAAAATCTGGCCATTATCCTTTATATGACTATGGAAATGCACCCAAGGACAGTCATCGATTGATGCAGAAATCTTTATAACATTATTATTAAGAGAAATTGAATAGCAAATATATATTTTGCTGCTAACACTATGTATGTCATGTCATAATTATTATTTTAGTTCACTTGCACTCAACTTAGTGACAAAAACCGCCAAAAAAAAAAAGTCTGCTACTGGCTTTATAGGTACTTAAAATAGTTTGTATTCTAACCAAAATTAAAAAAACAATCTAATTACAAAAGCCGACTCATGATATTAGTTTTATGTGTTTCTGGAAAACCAAAATCGATGTATAGATTTATGAATAAGATATTTTTTATACGAGTAATTAAGTATAATTATTAGTTATTTTTCTTACCTCAATATAATCCAATGCAGATTGATAGGGATACGTAGGTCGGTCTACTCGTCTTCTCACCGCCTTATCCGTTCTTTCCAGGCGTATCTCAGCAAGGCAGTATTTGGTCTTTAGCTCCGGATGGGTCTTCGACCAGGGTGCGTTCATGCACTGGTCGAAATTACCAAGTTGGTAGCGGTTACCAAATAAAAGACCTTGTGGTTCCGATGCTTGAGCGTCCCATTCTATATGAAAAAGAAAAGGTAATTCAATTGTTTTTCATATTGGTCGTTGGTTCTGGGAGCAGTCAGACGGGAATGCCAATTTAGGGTTATTAAAAAAAATTACTGAAACAGCCGCACATTTATCGAATACCAGCTTCTTTCGGGCGGTTTCACTTGCTGCTCGGCTCCTACAAATCGTTGCGTGATGTTTTGTAGCCTAAAGCCTTCGTGGATAAATGTACTAACAAACACAAAAAAATATTCAATAAGATTAGCGTATTCAAACTAACAAACAAACTCTTCAGCTTTGTAAGTAGATAATATAAAAAAATATATTAATATTTGTATTATGTATAAGGACTCCAAAACGTACGGATCAAATCTTTTGTTGACTTTATTGTTGATTATTGCGAGAACCAAGTTTTTATGAAAACCTCGCGATGCAGAGCAGGCCGCTTTAAGTAGGTGCGAATAAAATAAATTAAAATACTGACTTTAGCTGATCTAATATTTTGTTACTTTTTTTGCTTATTTATAAACAATAGAGGTAAACAGAAAACAAAACAAAAAAAACACATTCTGACCACATAAGCTTCAATGGAGGACGATTTTTTCATGTCTATGTAGTACACGTACCTATATGGTTTATCCAAATCCAAACTAATGTTATAAATGCGAAAGTAAGTAAAGTCTGTTTGCCTGTCTGTCTTTTCTTCACGCCTAACTGACACAAACTACTGAACCGATTTGTGTGATATTTGGTGCGGACATAGTTTGGAACTCGAGAAAGGACATAGGATACCTACTGTTTTTATCCTGAAAATCCGAAGATAGGAAACTATGTGATTAAAACTAAAAATTTGGAGGAAGTAATTATTCGACGCAAACAAAGTCGCGAGCATAAGCTAGTTTGAAATAAGTATTATGAACTTTACTTTTGATTAGTCATGTTTTAATACTAATATGGGAAAGTGCTTCCTTTCTCTTAATTTTTTGGGTTAAGAGCTTTTATTTTTGCTACAATAGGTATCAGAACTATTTTCCATGTTACTGGACAATTATTACTTACACATTTATTCCCGGTTAAAATGCTTTTTTTTCATACAATAATATCAGTCGTACTATTTTTTTAATTATATTAAAAATAATTTTCTATTTACATAGTCATAGTCATACACCTAATGTAAAAAATAAACACTTACGCTTCACTATGTATTATAAAACAAAGTCGCTTTATCTGTCCCTATATCGCTATGTATGCTTAAATCTTTAAAACTGCACAATGGATTTTGATGTGTTTTTTTTTAAATAGTGATATAGTCATTAAATATGAAGTTTTATATGTATAATAATTCTCCTTTAAATAGTGGAGTTTAGTATCAGCATTGTATCCGTGCGAAGCCAGAGCAGAGGGCCTACGAGAAAGAGGGATGGAGCTACAAAAGGTTTATAGCTCCATCCCTGTTTCTCGCCCGGAAGATTCACGCTTTAACACTTCATGGGAAGCCCACAGTTTGCTAGTAGAAAACTAACCATTTTTGAACTTTATTACGGAATATATAAATGCGAAATTACGTTTTGTGTCATATTTTTAGAGTTGCATTTTTACAAAATGTTACAAAAATAGTTTATTATATATTGACAGTGACATACATAACACATATAAAATCGGAAAACATTATAGGGAATGTTTAATTACAAGTTTGAAATAGCCAATCCGTCTTTAATAATCCTCGTGATTAATCCTAATTCCGTCTACGAGTGAGAAGAGGCGTCTTGTCATAAATAGGCTGATGATGTTTAGAAATGCATAGAGCATAGGTAAAGTATAGAGAAGTGGCGAAAAGGCTTAATTTTTTGATGGCCAGGATTTAACTTTCAAATAATAATAGATAATAAATTATTAGAATATATAGATGGTATTTAAATTAATTTTGTTTTTTCTTTAAAAGTTTAGTTTTTACTAACTAACAAACACTATGTCTCCTTCTATTGGATTGGATTGCTAAGGTACGATGACAACCAGTCAGATAAATTGTTTTGAAACGCCAGGAATAATAATTACAGAAATGTGACCTCATATTTTTTGCGTAAAATATAATAGTAATATCTCTTAAATATTCGAATACTGTTCTTTGTTCAGTTTCGACTGGGTCGTCATCCCCATGAGTCTTAATAGAACCAATAAATTGTAACACAACTTATCCCAAACACAGCCGGGGTTGCGGGGTAAGCGAAATGAGGCACCGCGACCTCGGCCCAGAGCAGGAGAAGGAACAGGGGGGTTTTTGGTCAGTAAGAGTCTGACACTTCCTCCCGCCCGGCCCTGGGCGGGAGAAGTCATTTGATGATTTTCCCCTCACAAAAAAAAACTTACCCCAAACAGCCCAAAGAGTAAAATTTTGCAAGCCAGAAAGCAAGCGGTAGATGTGATCCAAACACGGCTTTTCTTCTGAACTCCAGTTCTGATTCTTCATTGCAAAGATCACATCATCCAGGTACACACTACGTTCACCATCTTCCACTTTTTTTGAAGACTCAAATTTCTTTTCACTTATTTCCTGATTCCCCGTAAAATTTGACGGCAATCGTGTGGTCGTTATATCTCCTTCACCCACATTTTTAGCGTTAGTCACATTACACTTAGTGTTATTTACAAATACTAAAAAAATAACTAGAAATGTGTACTTCATTGTTTACAGTCTGTCACTCAATGAGCTGAAGCTTGGAAATTGCTGGCTTTACTTATAAAACAATAACATTGCATAATCAATGTCAGGCAATACTTTGTTGGCAATTACTAATTAGTTTCCATTGTAATCACGGCACATCCCATGGAATAAATTAGTATATGAACTCAAGACACGCCAAAGTGTTGGAAAATATTATATTTTTTTCTCTCAGCTTTGAATCAGTTGGTCCTAAACGACAGTTCTACACGATCTGATGCGACGTAATACATTAGGACGTATTTATCAAAAATCCGTCTTTGTTTGAAAGAGCCTGATAGGATAAAAAATAAAATCTTCGTGTTTTTATAATACATTGAGTGTTATTTTAAACACAGAAGTAATTGTATACGTATATTGTTATAGTAAAATTTGTATAAATATTCTGGGATTTTATACAAGAACGAGACGCAGTGCGAAAAACAAAACGTGGAAATAAAGGGAAAATAAAATTCACGCGAATTTTATTTTACGGTGCGGACGGGCTCTACCGGTAGTTTTAGTTTATTTATATTCATAAATATTGAATTCAAAATGTCACTTTTTTGTTATTTTTAACAAAAATAGGGATGGTTCATTTGAAATACATAATACACGGTACTTTATTGGTGGTATTATATTGCACTGGTTCCGTATTTTTTTACAGCAGGTAGAAACATCACCATAATTCAAATTCAAGAACGTACAGAGTCTCATTATCATTAAGTACACTTTTATTTTCAAGCCTACACTTCATAAAAAATGCTTACACATTGTTTCATATTTTATATTAATTAGGGATTGTTATTTAGGATTCAATAAGGATACTTTTTAACATGTTCTACTGTTTTTTTTAAATATTTATTATCAAACAGGTTTTTTTTTTTTTTTTTGTGAGGGGAAAATCATCAAATGACTTCTCCCGCCCAGGGCCGGGCAGGAGGGAGTGTCAGACTCTTACTGACTAAAAACCCCCCTGTTCCTTCTCCTGCTCTGTGCCGAGGTCGCGGTACCTCATTGCGCTTACCCCGCAACCCCGGCTGAACATCAGCCCTTTAGGGCCCCGTCTGTGGTGGTCTATTGGCTCTTTGAGGCGCGCGCGGAACGCTACGCGCCGTACGCTCGGGCCTGGTTCTGGTCGGGCGGCGAGCTGCCCTTACTCGCCGACCGCAGGCCCGTACTTACGGTGGCCGGAGATCGTCCCTCGATCCCCGACGCCCGTAGTGTCGCCAGTTGCGGCTGCTGGGGCGTGAGGAGGAGGATTGCTCCCTCACGCGGGCCGCCTCTCTCTTTGCGAGCATGACTGCTTCACAAAAGGAGGAGACGGCGTCCCAGTTCCTCTCACTCCGCACCATGGCCTCGACTAAGGCCGGGCGCGAGAGGTCGCCGCCGCCGATCACTTCCCTGAGGATACGGCGGTGCTCAGCCCAGGCAGGGCATACCGCTACCGTATGCTCCACCGTATCCTCTAGGTGGTCCTCACAATGACGACACTCGGGCGTTTCCTCCCGCTGAATCCGAAACAGGAACCTACCGAAGCTGCCGTGCCCGGTAAGCACCTGCGTCAGACGGAAGGTGAGGACGCCGTGGCGTCTCTCAAGCCACTCCTCAAAGAGGGGTCTTACCGCTGCTATGGTAGCGTGCCCGATTATCAAACAGGTTTGGGTCAAGATGATATGAAGAAGAAAAGAGCGGGGGCGCTAGTCAACTAATGAAATTTAAATATTATTTGAATAAATTACAAATAATTACAATTTATTTTCTATTTTGTTCTTTTGCATCCATTATAAGGGAAGGTTACCGTTTGCAGTCAAGGGCTAATTTTATAAAGTATAATTTATTACTATCATCTTATTTCATGATATTTATTTCCGGCAGGCCTCTTGAAGGACTAGCTATTTATTTTACGAATAAATAATTTGTTGACTTTAATTAATTGAATTGTCAACCCACGAGCGACGTTTGTTGAAGCCTCAATTATCAGCCCGGGTAAACATATTTAGGCTTGTAAGGTTTCCTAAAATTCTCAACAGATGGTATCGTAAGATTGCTCAGTAGATATAGTAATTACTAGCTATTCCCGCTGCTCGGCTGCATTTGATCGTAGCGTGATGTTTTATAGCCAGTTCAGTGAAAGAAATTTGGCAATCCGACCAGGCAACGGTTCCAAAGATTACCCCCTACATACACACTTACAAATTTTACCTCTTTATAATATTAGTATAGATGTAATTGTGCCTAGTATTTTAGGAAAATAGCCGGGCCTCCCGTGATATTGTATTCATAAGTCAATAACTTCCGCCCACGGCTTTGTCCGCGTGATAGTATGAAAAATGTAGCCTATGTCCTATTCCGGAGTGTATCCTATGCTTGTGCCAAATTTCATCTAAGATGATAACTGTGATAATAATATTCATAAATTTTAAAAAAGGAAACTACTTTTTTTTAGTTTATCCTTAATTGTATATTATGTAAAAAGCTGGATCCTTCACCCCCTGTCTCAATCCCTCCTTCACCAATACCTAAATCTGCGAGTCCCTATTACCCAAAAGGCGAGCAATACGTTTGCAACTCCTCTGGTCTTTCGGGTATCCATGGGCGGCGCCAATTGCTTACCATCAGGTAATAATACATTTGCATACGACATACCTAACCGTACAAAATGTTTTTTACATACGTCTCAGGTAACGACTAAATTTGTTATGCATCTAAAACCCACCTTAATTTAGGTGATACAGAGTTATATTATAAAAAAAAGCTAAAACTAAAGAAAGACGCCATCTATCAATAAAACATAAAAGTTATTGACTTTTACCCCTGTCCTGATATAAAATAGGGGTTGTGATCGCAGCTTACATAGTACGAGGGGTGTCTCTCAGCTTTGCTTTTAAGTCCATAGATGTCGTTAAACACATGGAGGCCTTATTACAAAACAAGCCATTGAGTCGGGTTTTGAATTTTGAATCTTATTGTAATCCACCTTCAACTCGAAATACGAAAACTGGCTCAATGGTTTAGTCCTAGACTAAAGTTAAACCTTGTTTTGTAATAAGGCCGATGAAGTTTACTTTTTCCGTCGTTATTGGATAAGTTTTGCACTCCATATGAAACTAAAATAAATTTTAATTATATCAAAAGGTCTGCTTTTAAATTGAGCTAACAATTAAATGTAAAATGAAACGTAATTTTTTTTCAAAATAATTGCACGAGTCTTACCTAATAGCACACAGCTTGGAATTGTGATCATTATTTTTTCGAGACTAATTTAAAACGCCATACCTTCCATAGCTCCTGCAAAACTCGTAAGCCAGGATCTACATGACTTATAACCATAAAAACTCGAAAAGACTGAAGACTGGTAATTGAAGCAATGGCTTTTCTTTTGAAGAGGAAAATCATGAAACAGGAAAATCATGTATTAGTGGCATTCGACGGATAGGGAATGGAACCCAAAATCTTGTGCTTGGAAGGTTTATATGCAACTGCTCAGTCATTAAGTCAACTAAACGACTATGCATACTCAACACCTTTGCTGTAATGAAACTAAATTTAAAAAAGTGCGAATGCGACTCAACATGAACGGTTCCCTAGTACATTAATGTATTTGCTATCCCAATTTTTTACTACGTAGTCTTAATGAAGTTTCAAGAAAACGCATAATATACTTGCCAAGTTTCAACAGTACCTACATTTAATATTGATTTGGGAAAAAGTTGCTGCCACGTACGAAGGTACGTAGGTACAGAAATATTAGCATTTAGCTTTTAGCTTTTTTTCCATTTGGGTACGCAACCCTTAAAATTATGGTCTGGTTGGTATGAGATGGCTTAGGTAATTAACTAAATGTAAACAATTTATCTATATATTTTAAAGTTATCTAAAACCTATATGTAAAAATGTTGACAGTCAAGTACTTACATAGGTCGATGTTATTACGAAAAATATTAGGTACTATATTACAAAAGATATCTCAAAAAAAACTTTAATATAAAAATAACATTGACTGCACGGTTGGCGCGGTGGCTGGGCAACTGGCTGCCGTGCGACGTGTCGCGGGTTCGATTCCCGCTCGGAACAACACTTTGTGTGATCCACAAATTGTTGTTTCGGGTCTGGGTGTCATGTGTATGTTTGTAAACGCACCCACGATACAGGAGAAAGTCCTAGTGTGGGGCAACGTTTTTTATAAAAAAAAAACAACCTTTACCTTTAGTCAACCACCAATAAACAATAGCAAAATAAGTAGGTAAAAAAAGAAACAAACAAAATTGTGATTTTCATAATTTATTAATTTCTCAATGTCTCATAAATATCTAACTACATACATAGATACATATAACTACATTTTTTCTACAATATCTTAAATTTACGTTTTTTTTGACAATCTAAGTAACATACATAGTGCGAACTACCTACTTATATCTATTATAAGGTACGAGAGTGCAGATTAAATACATCAATTCGAAATATATTATTATGATAAAATCTTAAAACTATAACTAGATTGAAACAATATTATTGAAATACAACGCTTTTTCTTTGAGAAGGAAAATCGGTACTTCTAGGATTTGTCCCACCCATTGTCAGACTCTTACTGACTAAAAACCGGCCCGTTCCTTCTCCCGTGGTATATTATTGCGTAATATTCCAATAATATAGTCATTTTTTTTATTTTAAATTATTATTTCCTTAAAACTACATATGTATCTACAATTTCAAATCTAGAATTTATTATTTTATTTTAAACGATGTGGTACAGTAGGTTGCAAACTTTTTTCACTGTTTTAAAACAACAATAGAAGAACAAACCATAGGTACTCGTACTTTGAGAAATCGATATACTTACACCAATGTGTATTCCAATTTTATTCAAATTATTGTAACCATGTTTATTTTTTTTTAGTTATTGTGTTATTATATGTATATTCACATCAAATGATGTAAACATTTTGGAAATGGAAACCCCGGAGGGAAACAAAGAAAAAGAATAGACAATTTATTTTACATTATTTTTCCCATATTTTATTTTTATAAAACATTTGAATTTGGAAATGGAACGTTAGAAGTCTCAACGTACTGTCGACGTACCATTTGCTAAAAGTAAACTACTAGTATTGTTGCCGGAAGAAAAGTAAAAAAATAAAAAAAAAAATACAGATATTATAAGTTATTACAATTTACCAATATTTTTTTACTTTTATTTCATTAACAATTTCAACTTTATTTTTCTATATTCGTAATATTTGTTTTTATAAATTGTTATTTGTATAATTAAATCTAATTAACACTTACGAAATAAATGCTACTTAAGAAGAAAATTAAACAAATCTTATGCAAAAATAAAAGGTATTAAAATAAATGTATTTATTATTTTCTGAAAACAACATACGCCATACGCAACGCAACATTACGCAATACTTAAAATAAAACCTAAAATATGTATGCCGTTTTTCTACATCATTGATCATAGATGCGCTATTCATTATTTTGTTGCAATCGTAAAGGAGAAGCAAAAATAAGTGCATTGCCATAATAAACCAAGTTTATATACTTAGTATATAAAATATGACTATGTAAAAATGTCTAAAATAAAAAGTAAATATTATTTATGTAGATTGAAAAATAATTACTCTTTGGTTATATAAAATAAGTGAAAATTAATTTAAATAAAAAATACTATTTAAAAATAATTCTTATATTATATTAGCGTTTTATTAATATTTACATCTTTGGAACGCGTTTCAATAAACACACTGACTAGACTTTACTCGTTGAGATAAATCTTTGTTTATAAATAAATTTATCTATCCTTAAAGTAATATATAATTTATATAAATTAATATACATTTCATTTTATGAAATAATTATTTAGTATAGTACAATACAATAAAGATATGAATAGAGCTACTATTATTTCTAAAACTATAATTATATTACTAATAAATCCTAAAATGAGAATCGGATTCATATTCGTATACAATTTTGAAAATAGAACTTTTATATAGGTAGTACCTAGTAGTATTATGATCATTAATTTTGTGTAACTGATATTCATAAGGTTTTTAATAATAATATTTAAACAAAATGATATTAAATAAAATAAAATGTTGGTGAAATTGAATGTAATGGAAAAGTAATATTTATTAAAAGTAAATTATTGTAAAAACATTCCTGTCAAAATAATTATGATTATTGTTTAAATTTTGGCGTCAGTATTGGCATTATTTCCGTTAACATTTTTTTTTATCGTAACATCCAAAGGACACCGGATCATCGACTTGGTTTTAAATTTATGTTGGCTATTATTTTAGCATTCTTTTTATTTTTCGTTTTAGTATTCGAATGTGGGGTATCAGTTATGGCGCCATAAAATATTAAGACAACAAATATTTTAGTATTTTTTTATATATTTTTTTGTTTTTTTTTATACTTATGAGGTTTGATTGACTAGATTTGTATATAGAGATCTTAAGTTACTATTTGGTATTATTTCTGACTAGATTTTTTTAAACTCTTGACTAGATGCATACTTAATTATAACTTATGTAGTTCTGACTAGATTACACGGAATATTGACTAGATTTTTAAAATTTTTGGTAATTGAATTCGTACATTTAAATCGACTTAAATAACAATATATGCTATATTAAAATTAAAAAGCTAAAAATGACTTCGTTTGACTAGAAAACGTTTGTAAAGACTAGATTGCATTCAATTATATATTTTTTTGTAAATTTAAAATGTTTCCTATATTCTAAAATGACTAGAAATTCTTGACTACGTAGTTGTATTGAGACCAATATTAATTATACTTAAATAAATGACAACATAAAATATAAGTAATTAATTGACTAGAAAAAAAAGAACAAAAAGAATTTGATATATACATTTGAGACATACATCGATTTGCGCTAATCCACGCACGATTGTCTATAAAGGTACAAACTAAAATAAAAATGACTAGAATACTGACTAAAGACTTTGACTTGACTAATTTATATTAATACGACTAAAATAAAATACGCGATAAATAATATTTCTTATACCTAAGTACTATGAGATCAGAGCGTGCGAATGACAAAAAAAATGTTAATTTACGATCAACGAAAATGTATTTTTTTGTTATTTTAATATATTTGTATTTTAATGTATTTGTTATGCAAAATTCGTTTTGCCTTAATCATTATGACGTAGATGCGGCATTAGTTATTATTTTCCAATACAGTATTGTTACTACATAATAATTTAAGACTTTGATATATCCCCGACTGGAAGAATGGTTTTGTTTTTCAACAACAAACCCGTTCATCTTGTTTAAAGTGTGGCCTACTGCGATTGTTTTTTATTCAAAGTGAACAAAAAAAGTAACTGGGCAATAGACTCATTTAGTAAGCATTCGAATCGCGTAAAGTTATAAACAACTACTACCTATTGTATTTGAATTTAGTTCACAAAATGTTATTTATTAATATGCGATTAGGATGACTAGATAGATATTTTCATTCATTCTCGTGTCCGAGTTATATGTGGTGTAAACAAAAAAAAAATTAAGCTGTTTTGTTAGGTGAAAAACATTAAATTTTTTGCTTTATATTTTCAATGTTAACGATGTATCGATATAAACAGTAATGGTAATCGAATAATTCCAAATCGTATTGCTTCACGGCTTGAAGACGTCCCAGTTACGTGGTGGACTCAATTCCTATGAATTGTTCACTTTGAAATAATAATGAGGGCTTGTGGCACGGTGGTAGACTGCCGTAGTAGCCGCTGCATCTAAAAATATGCTCATGCAGCGATCGATGACGGTGACCCTTTGACAGTTAACGAATGGACGAACCTAATGCCAATACTATCATACCAGAACCAACATAACCTATAAAATAATTTTTATAGAATAAATTTCAAATTTATGAATCCTAGAAATATTATTTAATATATTTTAAAATCTTATTTTACGACTACCTTCTAAACTAATAAATAAATTACATTTTATTTTTATTTAAAAAAAACGTTACACGCATAATGTTTGACATTTACGTGGTTTAATCGGTTTGGAATGTGCTGCAGGAGATCATAAATATTTACAATATATTCCTAGAACCTAAAACACACATCACACCTATATACAAAGAATATACAGACATTTATGTTATGATATTATTTTATTATCTATATGCTACGTTAAAATGATGATATGATTAATTGAATTACTAAAAAGAGGGTCCAAAAGAATATTTTATGGATAGAGAATGTTGTTCTATTAATTCATGAGCACATTACTTTTGTATTCGGGTAACAAAATCCACTTCCAAGGTCACCTGGTCGTGAGGACTTACCCGTTTAAGAGAAATACATGTGCGCATCATGCGCGTACGGAGCGGAGTAGGGATACAGGGCAGTGGCGACCGGTGCATACGGTGGAAGCCGCGGCACGGGTCGCAGGACCCTCCGTCACCCATCCATAACCCCCCCGCCTCCTCCTTCATCCTCAGAACCCGTCACATCAAGACTCCGAGAGTCCTCTGAAGAACAAGACGATCCACATCTAGGACGCACGCCCTCCCAGCTCAGCTCATGTTGAGGAGCCGGGATTTTGTTCCAGAAGTTATTGAAGCCGGTCTCTCGGATTACGTCCTGATTAAATATTATTATATAAGTTAGATTTCTAGACGAATTTAAAGAAGAAGCTCATTATTTTCTGTCTTTTGGTTTGGTTAACTCACCGGTTGGTAGGTTGGATATTCAGCGTGAACCTGCCGAAAAGCAGAAGGTTCCTTCTCAGGCTCATTTTCCGGCTGCTCGTGGGCCAGCATGTGCTTCCTTAGGTAAGCTTGTCTTCGGAACATCTTGCCACACCTCTGGCAAGGGAAACGACCTGAATCAGCCGCAGTTGGCTCACGGCGTTTCACTGTGCCGGCCACGCGGGGTTTATGCCAGCGGCGGTGAGATGCTAAGTTAGCAGGGCAATTGAACACCTAGACAATAAAGAAACAAAAAGTTTCAAATCCTGTTATAATTAAAAAAAAACAATTATGTTACTATAGCAACACTCGCGCCGTTTTACCGGCTCCATTTGATCGTAGCGTGATGTTTTATAACCTAAAGCCCTCAGGAACATAGTAGCTATATATCAGTGAAAGAACTTTAGAAATCCGACCAGCAGTTTCAAGGATTACCCCCTACATATAAACTTACAAATTACAAATTTTATCTCTCTATAATATTAGTAAAGACAAAGATACACGTGAATATTTTACAAATTGTCCATTGATAGATAAGTGCTAATATTCTCCCGTCACGCATCAATGCACGGCTCAATTAACGGATGCCCTTGTACAAACATTTCGTGTCACCACTTGTGCCGGCTTCCCATGGAAATATGCCAAGTGTGCGCAACCCTCGCACCCATGTTCCCACGAATAAAAAAACACACAGAATTATGGACCACCTATCTAATAAGAGTGATAAATGCAATTTAATTAATACACGACAAATGTATTGGGATACCATAAATAGGAGGGTCTTTAGTTATCAATTTGAATTCAATAAAATTTCACGTGGGAATGTTATTTGATAAAAACAATGTACAGGTCTAAACGGTCTACGATGGTTTAGTGGTTAAATGGAATGTCAAATATTTTTGAGTAAATTACCTTGTCGCACTCGGGACATCGATATTCAATGTGCACGATTCGAGAGCACCGATGTTGCGCCAACGCAAAGGCGTCGCTGTACAGGCGTCGACACAGCCTGCAGATGTACCGGCCCAGCCTGTTCTCTATCGCAGCTATCAAAGCTTTCGCCTCGTCAGTCACTTCCACCACGTTAAACGCTGGATCAATGTCTCCCTAGAAAAAGTACAATTATGAGCATGCAAGCCAACATTCACTACTAAAACGATTTCTTATCACACCATCAATTACGACTATTAAGTAATTGCATGTTATTAGCAACTTTATTACGTCTAAATAGAACGTTACAGATCTCTATCTCAATCCGAAGGAAATATACAGTAGTATTGAAATGGCGATTTATTTTGTATTTAATGTGGTCGGGCCCACCCCTGCAGTGAGCGTTGCGGTGCGCCCTTAGACCTGTTATTAGTGCAAAACACAGCACAATACCCGATTTCGTACCTGTTTAATTGCTAAAGCGATAAGGAAAGTCGCCGTGCAGCGCTGTAATGGTATGGTAAGAACGTCTAATTAATAGTTCCTGTGCAACTTTGCCATTTATTTTAGATACGTATGTGTGATTAGACTTTGTTTGCAGTTGTGGGGAACTTTTTTCCTATATCGACTAAACGATGTAAGCGGAGTTGTTATTATGAATTACCTTTCGAACGACCAGAGTTTCATCTTCAGCCAGGTCTCGTATAATAGTGCCAGATACGGGAGACGTTTTATCCTCGTCAAACATGAGCCTTCTAACAGCTTTGCTCTTTTTAGTCGGTTGCTGAGGTGGTTTCGGAGACTTTTTAGGTCTTTCTTCTAAATCCTTAATCTCGACGACGTCTGGTGAGCTTCTGCCACTTTTCGATGGTGTCGTCTCTTCTTCTTGTGGCAAACATGTTTTGAGTTCTTCAAAAAACTGTTGGGTGAACTTTAGTTTCTTGACTTCAGGACTATCGCTGTCGTTAGAATTTTCATCGTCTATTTTTCGCTTATCTGTTTTATCTTGTGATTCTTCTTTGGTATCATTGTCTTCAAAATGGCGAAATATTTTAGGGGATTTGTCCGGTTTGTTGTCGTCGACTGCTTTTCTTTTTTGTAAGGGTGGCGGCGTGCACGGAGGGGTGATCGGTGTAGTGGATTTGAGGGACAAGTCAAGGGGCACTAGAGGTTCGTTATAGTAAGCCAAATATTGCTGGAGGAGGGTCGGATGCTGTTGGGGAATGAGGTCGTGGAGGTAGTTGCTGGAGATGCGGACTGGTGGAGCTGCATACTGCTGGTAAAACCGTGATGACGTCAGCCGGTGAAAATGTGGCAAAGCAGCCTCCATGTTCAAATGTTAAGGTAATAAATTTTCTGTTCACTGATTTTCGTAGTCATTTTGATTTTGTTCACTTTTTTCTTTCAAACTATTCGACATTTTTGTCAAACCTGCAAAGATGAAAGGTTGTTTATTTATGTGCTGATAGAATGAACATTAATAAAGTAAAGTGTAGTTCGGATTGTTCAAGGGTCCGGTAAAAGGCACAAAAGGCGAGGCGCTGATTCAATTGTGGTCGAGTGGTCCATTGATTGTAACGACTGGGAGACGACGACGACGACGATGTGTTTTGAGAAATTGGTTCTCACTAGTTTCGCCCACATTTAAGATAGGAGAGCGTTAAGAAAATGTGTGTTTCTTTTAGCTGACAAGTTTTCGCTAAATGAGAATGTTATCTCGCCATAAAAATATTTAGGACATTTCAAATCTCAACGACTTTAAGTGTCACATCGCGGCCTTGGCCCGAAGCAGTTGAAAGAACGAGGTGGTTATTAGTCAGTAAGAGTCTGACACTCTCTCTTGCCTTAACCTGGGCGAAAGAAGACATATAATAATTTTCTACCCTCAAATAAAGATCCAAAAAATAGGTCATATCCATAATAGAATCTCGCGAGCAACCTTGATTTAAACATTTATCATTATTTTATCTATATACCTAATATTAATATACAAAAAAGTTTATAATCGAAGTAGCAACTAGAATAAACCTATTTTATTTTATAACTAATCGTTTATTTAAATATTTTTGTAGGCAACTCGCATTGGACATTGCAGTACAACATGTAAGTTCCGTCAGGTCTTGCACGCAGCCTATTCGGAATGTTTATTGGTAATAATTTTTACTACTCGCTTTCATGCAATTCTGCTAATATATTAAAAGTGAAATAATATTAAAAACTTGTACTTGTACTTGATACTGCCATAGTAGTATAATCTTGATTAGCGTTCATTTGTTCCATAATTAACTTTTATAGTGACCTTTGATGTATTTATGAAGTCTTTCGTACAGATTTTTTGTATGTATGAGTTTATTTTTGTAATTAATTTCTACACACTTAGTTCTGTAGTATAAGTACTTAATCAGTTTTTAGAACTTTTACCGTCTACAAATTAAACACTATAGTGTCATATGTAATTTCATAGAAACGCTTTTTATAAATGACGCTATAGGTATTAATTGCGGCTGGACCTAGCGGACGGTTCTAGCTAGCTCATCTATTAGACAACCACAGATGGGATCTACAAGGGGACAAGCGCAAGAGTATATTGCGGTCCTGGTGTAGACACAGACCTCAATAGTTTCAAGTCGCTTCCAAACTGCTTTACAGTTTAGCAGAAGTAATATTTTGTAAATTTGCTGTCACTATGAATAAACGCTTTTCCATTTCATTCATAGTGAGTAGCATTACTGTTAAGGTTTGGTAGTTCTACAAGTTAATAATCCAACCTTATTGACATGTTAATCACGGAGTAGGTTACCGGTGATTTAAGGTGGCGGAGGATCTGCATTTAACAGTATTCTGTTGACAAATAAAAGCTTATACATATTTTTCTTCGCTTATAAATTCCTTAACACGTAAACCGCCGCGTAGGTCACCGGTGACCTACGGTAGCGGAGGATTAGCCTTCAATAGTTTTCGGTCGGCAGTCAAAGGCTTAACAAATAGATGACTTTTGTACTGACATCAAAATTCGCAAAGATTACACGGATTAGGCACGACAAACACTAATCCTCGTCTAGTTCACAATCAAGGGGTGTCGCGCATGCAATGTTACCTAATTACTGTCAACGGGGCGCTCCCACGCTCGTGGCAGCCCTACCGAGGGTGTACTACCCTCTCCTTTTAATACATTTCATTGTTTGGTTTGAGCAAATACACTGAATATGTTTGTGGCAACGAATGTTTTGGTTGCTATCACTTATTTCAGTTTAGATGTTGTTTATAAAGCACCTATAGTTGGGGGACTGCTAATTTATCGCGAAATATTTTTAGTTTATTTTTTTATTGCTATTTTTATTTAGTAAGGATTTTTAAATAGTTTGCTAAACAATTAGTCTATTTTGTAAATTATGTTCTTTTATGTGTTTTAAATTTAGTAGCGTACGTCAAACAGCCTTTAATATTATGCCTTATATTGCATATTGACTGAATCCTATTTTTGTTCCAATTCTGCTAACAATGGCAAACAATACACGACTATATCTTTTATAGTTTACTTTATTGTAAACCATATCGTTACATAGAATAACTTACAACAATTTTATGACATTACATGTATTGTATATATAACCATGTATATATAACCATTTACCAATTTCAATATTACAGATCGATGATATTAATAAATTTAAAAATAGTATCAAAACACTGTTACTAGAAAAAGCATATTACTCTGTCACTGAATATTTAGAGGATAATTTTATGTAATTTGAGACATATATTAATTAATTTATGTTTTGTTTCTTTTTCTTTTAAAGACTAATTTAATTAATTGTTTTAAATTTTTATATTTTGTAAATTTGCATGCCTTATGGTAGGATATGGCTAATGGACATTTTGTTTATAAGACCTTTTATTTTGTACCCATTTTCGCAATGAATTCGCAATGATTATGATTATGATTATGATTATGTATTCACACTAACGTACACAATGATCCATTACAATATTGTGTATGTAAATTTTTCTAACTTCTTTTTATTACAATTCCCTATTTTAATCAACTGACAATAAACTATACCAAATGTCTTGCATCCACAGTTATACTAAAGCGAATATTTTTTGCATGAATGTGACCGAAACTCAGCCCCTAATACACATGCCTAGTCGGGGACCACATATATTAAGTATATTCATGTATGTACCAACGCCAGCAATCCTAGTTACTAACAACAGTTTATCCAAATGTAAATAGCTTTAGTAAGCTTTAGTAATTAATGTATGCCTAATTGTAACTAGTGGCCTAATAACGAGTGAATAATAGGTTGCTAATAGGTATGCATGCTTCGTAGTAGGTCGCAACATCACTTACTACGGCGAGAAAGCGACCAAATGCCTGCCCATTGTGAAATAAAAAAAAATAATATTAATTAATACTTTATACGCTACTCACACCAGCTCCGAACGCGTATCATATTGATACTAAATTTCTCTACTATTTTATAGATGTTTTTATACATACCTATATAAACCTTCCACTTCAATCATTCTGTCGATTAAAAAAAATGCATCATAATCCGTTGCGTAGTTTTAAAAATTTAAGCATACAAAGGGATATAGGGACAGAGAAAGCGACTTTGTTTTATACTATGTAGTGATTGTATACTCAAGGAAATCTATACAGACAACTTTTGGATGAAGCTGTAAAAAGAGTTTGAAATATGGATCGTCCAGTCTACTGAATACTATTAAAAGTATAATTATCACCAATACTAACATTAACTTTTTAATGTTTAATTATTATTACCTAATAAACACTTAAACATATCCACTGTTCCAATCAATCAATCAATATAGCGTTAACAAAGATAATTCACAATAAATTTGTGACTATTATAAAATGTTGCGCGAATTTAATATAGTGCATTTGTGGTCGGCCCCCGGGTCCCGTACTCGACAGATTCGGGAGGCTTGTTATGGGCGGCCAGGAGGCGGGGTTTGCGTTGTGTTATGACTACCGTAAATATATTTATGATAATGGTTATATGTGTTGCAATCAATTAATTAAAATGCTTAGTATCTACTTCTGTAGGTTTAAAAAAGGTTCATTTATTTGAGGCTCAGCTAATAAAAAGTTTATCCGATTGAAATCATTAAACATTATTAACATTTTCAAATTACTTTTTAGATTTAAGTGTGTTAGCCGCCCTTACAGGGTGATGTACCGTATAGATTTCATGGGATTTAAATACTTCTGTGTAAATAAACTTATATTAATATCGTCAAGCCAATGAGGACATTTTTTATATTTTATTTGTTTGAATTGAATGGGCTCCAAAACTACATGGCCGATTAGAAAAACTCGTTTATTGTTTGGAAAGCTACACTATCTTCGGTGAACATAGGCCATAAGATGAGCGAAATACGTAAGTATTGCAATTTTGTTTCTATAAATGACATAAAAAAGCTACTTGACGCTACGCAACTTTAGACATATATTTGTAACATTTTAAACATTTGGTGATTATGATTTAATTGCTCAAAAATATATACATAGAAACCTATACAAGAACCCCAGAAGCTAAAACCCCTTAAGACTCGAAATACAGTAAAAGACACGAGGAATTTTCAAACAAGCTGTCTATTAATCAGCTACTGAATTAATAAAATCATTACAAGTACAAAATAGACCGTATGAATACCTAATATAAAACAAATCCGATACTAATTACATATTGGTGAAGAGCATTTCCCTATAATATTAATACTAGGAGTATTACTACGAGTAATAATTATCATGTTACGTTGGTCGTGAATACTTGAGTATCTGTCCTTAGTTATTAGGGCGTGTTCACACGGTCACTTCGAGGTGTCAATCTAATTACAGATAATTAATAGCTGTTCACACTATCTGTCAGTGTAACACTGGTTTTATTTAAGTGTAAAATGAAATTGATTTCGTTTAATTAATATGTAAGTAGTATAAGTGGTAATTATTGTGTACTGATAGTGTTATTAGTTTTAGTTATAATAGTGTAGTTGTAAAAGTTGTTTGCCTGTTGACTTCTGTTCGATATTTAAAAAATTTTATTGTCCGACTTTATTTAATATCGCCGTTTTTTGTTTAAGAATTAATATTGATTACGATCGTAGGGAGAACTGGAAAACAACACGCATTCTTAAAGTATATTCCTAACCGTCATTTTGTATAGACAGTAAGCATAGCGATGCAATTTTTATAGTAAATCTTAAATTATAAGCACTTCAAAAATAATACACACTCCGCCATTCTCTAATTGACCAAGTTTTCTTTAGTACAAACATTTTACACAATAACTAAAATACATATTACGCATGAAGAGACAAATAAAAGGAAACCTACTGGAACAATATACGTATAAGATTCCAATTTAACAATAATTCAAATTCTTAAGAATCAAAGTAACAAATAGCTACATAAAAAACCTCAAACACTATAAAACCAAAGTGAAACCAAAAAATACAGAAGTCTACTCCAATAAGAAAACCCCTTTCTTTAACAAATCGGTGTCTACGTAACTACGAAATCTCGTAGCGGTCTGGCTACAAGATTTCGTAGTTCGTAGACAGGTGATTACAAACGCCACCGGCTAACTTGCAAGCTTCTGTCCGGCTTCACAAAACTTTAACTTAGTTACCGATAGCCGTGTATGATAACTGATATTCTTACTACACGCAAACAAAGTTTAGTGCAACTTTACTACAAGTTTTTACTAAGATATTAAATTTCATTCTAATGTGACAAGCAATCTAAAAAACTCATATTTATTTAGTGCGACAAGAACCTATCCAATCTTAATCTCGCGGTTATTTTATTGTATAAGAATGATCGCTTTTAGTTAATCGTATTTTAAGTAAATCGCTACATGCCTTACAAAGTTGTTATTCACTTGTTCTTTATACATAGTTATTTACATTTTATCAATTTGTCGGGATATCTGAACTGTGCAGTGGCATATATTTAAGAACAATTTTAATTGAATATACCAGAAAGAGTCAAAAAAATATTTTACGGACTATACAACCACCGAAAGAAAGGAAGTCACAAAAATTCTTATCAGAACAATAAAGGTTTTAAAGTAGCAAAGTTCTCAAGGGTTCGCATTACAAACAAAATTGCAACGAAATCAAAGCAAGATGCCAATCGCCCACGTGCGAGGCGAAACGCAGGTGCGTGGTGAGGGTGTTACTATGGCGAAAACTAATGAAAGTGACTCATACCTTAGTCTGGTCCTCTTCTGAATCACCCGGCGACACCCCTGCACACGAAAACTTCGAAAAAACTAAAAAACAATCTTAACTATACTTTCAAAAAAGGAACGATTTTATTTTTAAATCTAAACTATCTTTTTTTAACTTTTGAAAAAGGAGTTCGTACTATAAAGTTCGTGTACTTCGGTGGTTTTTAGTTAGGGGTGCGCGGTCCGCTCGGCAGGGCGGTCGGGACTCGACTGGCGGGCTGTGGCAGGGTGAGCACCCTGGCGCGTGCGGCCGCCGTAACCCCCACACAGGGTGCTGTTAAACCATTGTGTACTTATTTTACTTTATACCTGATTTGGACTCGGAATAATAATAGCTAAAGTTGGTGTGGTGGGAGTAGAATTACGATACCCTCTGAATTATTTAATGGGGTTCTCTTATATCTCTTATAATGACTACTTCAATACTAATAATTAAAGATGTGATGAATGAAATTGTAATCTTCATTGTAAAAAATAAACGGTGTGCCTACCTCGAAATTCCACAACACACTATAGAAACACGGCGGCATGTCTTTAGGACCCGGAACATGGGCCCCCATGCACGCGCCACAAGTGTCTACTTGGGTTTTTTTTAAACCTTTACCTTGTAATAGCGATTACTGATAAGACCCACATGTGTACCGTACCTCCGTATTACTCACTTTCAACTCGAATGATGTTGAAGTTACAGACATTATAACTATTGTGAGTTTAGGATGACGATATTTTTATTTATATTTCCAAAACAAAAGAGGTTGACCTATAATTGTTTGATAATTTGTAAAGGCCGAATAGAGTCCATATGGGAAAGTTCATGATTTTTAAAAATTAAATTTCTCTCTGATTATGAACAAAAGCTGCCGCTTCTGCCAGCGGCTTCGCACGAAGTATAAGGGTAAGAAGGAGCTTGTTATATTCCAAATTTATTGTCTATGTCTGTTAAATTCCATTCGGATTCGTTCAGTACTTTATACGTTAGGAAGTTTTCAATTTAACAAATATCCACGCAACCGTCTTCACTTAAAAATCTTCGCGTTAATAATATTGGTAGGACAGTTATAGTTAATTGTGTGCGCTGAGTTTGTGAAGTGATTTTCAGTGGTAATTATTTTGGTTGGGTATATGGTTTTCATGAACTTGACTAAATTCAAGGTAACGTTTTATTGCATAACTACTAATTCGTTACAAAGGCAATATATATATTTTCCTATAGATAATAAAACATTGCAAATACCTATAGGAAGTGAATTTTATATAAACAGTCTTTTATAAGAAAATGAACTGCTGAAAAATAATAGATACTTAATGGAAAAATAATTGTGAAACCATTTTCCATTTAAAAAAAAGAATGTCCATTTATGTTTAAAAAAATAAAATAAATAAATTTTCAGCGTAAAATGAGACACAGAGATATGTTTCGTTGGGCGGTTCTGCGCGCCGCCCGCCCTGGAGCGCCGCCCAATCAGATGATGCCCCGCCCAAATCCGCCCATGGCTTGGAGAAAATAATTGAATGTAATTGAATCATGAGTCTGGAGAATTCAATTAATGTGGCACATTGGCCGTGTTGTGTAATCAGAGCAATTGTTGCTAGCCGTCAATGCGACTGCGATTCATTCATAAGTTTGTCAGTCGTCTTTTGTTTAGATATATTCGCTGTTATTAGGTTTCTGACTTGTATGGTGTATATTGTTTGGAAGCATGGTATGTGAGCTTGTTTTTAGGTTTGATTAATATGTTTAGTGAGCCTATGATTAGGATTTTCTTTGGTTGAATAGTCTTAGTAGCGAAGTATTTGTATTTGAAGGTGATTAATTTAAAATACGTCATTTTGATATCGTCTTAATACTTTAGCGATACCATGCTACGAACATGTTACATATAGTAATTAAGTTTTAATAAGAATCTGAATGTAATAAATATGAAAACCTTTTTTAGGCTACCTTTTATATAGAATGTCTACTCTTTAGTAGCACATAAACGTGTTCTAGATTGTAAAGGTTCTATAAAATAAATGACACCTAGTGATCTATGCTTTGTGCATCGAACGTAACACTGTGTTCGATATTTAAATATTTAAGGGCTGATTTTTCAATAGTCAGATAAATGTTATCTGAGGAATGAAATTGTTGCTATGACTGTCTTATACAAACATTCTTATGTGACAGCATCATAATTATTCCCCATTTTATGTAAATTAAATAAATTAATTAAATAAATTTTATGTAACCATTGAAAAATCAGCCCTTAAAGGTTTAAATATCGAACACGGTGTTACGTTCGATGCACAAAGCATAGAATCTATTTTTTTTATACAATTCAAAGAGTTTTTACCTAAAGGTCAATGACCTCGTCAGGAACAAAGGAAACCTTGCAATACTTACCATTGTCTCCTCCAATACAAAGAACCTACTAGACATAGCGACCACGTCATTGTAGGAACATATGACATACTAGATAGTACTCGAAATCCCCTTTAAATGTCCGGCTTAGCGCATGCGCGACAACGACCTAATTAGACTAAAACACAAACTAATTTATACACCCGCTATAACATTTAACATCTATGTAATAAAGTCTAATTTTGCATGGTTTGGTGATTAAATTAAGTTTGTGTGGTAGCGGAACTGTGAAGCCATACTCACGCACGCGCCGGAAGCTTGCGCCCGCGCATCCTACGCTACCGGTGTCACTTACTGCCGGCTGGACGTGTAATTGAATAGTACTTGTCGATATCGATGACATTACAAGTAGTTGCTGTGTTATTGATCTGTGTGGGTAGATCGATTAATAAATCTCCTTTTAATAAAAGGAAAAATATTTTATGTTTTTCATAAGTATAAATCCAATATTATTATTTGACTATATTGTTTGTGAAATACCTTCTTTAATCACATTTCTAATTCATTTTCTTTCTTTACTTTTTTTTATTTTAATTTTTTTACTTCCTGTAAAAATAATAACTTATATATAAGTTGTAACTACTCCAATGAAACATAAAGTGTTACATACCATTTTATATAATAACTATTTTAATGTTAAAATCTGTCATTTATTTCTTAGTACATGGTCTATACCATGTACTAAGAAATAAATGATATCCTTATTGTTATTTTAATAAAATTTCCATAGATATCTTTCCGAATACAAGCCAATGTTTCATCAATGACCGAAATGGACCAACCATGAAGATAATATTATATTAAATTTAGTTTTTACTGCATTATTATTTGGTAAAAGAGATTTGGCTAGAATCTGAACTGAAATATTTAACGTCCTTAATCAGGAAACTCCAGGTGATAAACAAACACAAGTCGCGTCGAAAGAGATCAATTAATTAACTTCAATAACTAAATAAAAATCTCATTATAAATAGTTTTTAGGCAACGGCGCTCCAAGAATACTTTTCAGAATTTTCCAAAAGCCCTGTCGATACTCATCATTTAAAATTACTTACTTAATATACACTATCACGTTAATATCGATTTAAAACAAACAGCGTGAGAACCAATCAACAAAATTTTATTGCATCTACCTATGGGAAACACAGGTAATTCGTTACATCAATTGATGGCAACACGCCCTACCTATCTACCTGTATACACAAATGGTATCACCATGACTGGCATGGCACTCTCTCATCGATGTGTTAAATACGCATTATTTTCTCACAGGTATTTATGTAGATAGAACTTTCATCTCATTCTCATTATCATTTCATAAAATTTATTTATTATGCCATATGTCGCCTTGATAGCCCAGTAAAAGCCGGCAACGCACTTGTATGTCATGTTGTTTTACGAGTGTTCATAGACGGCAGATAACCTATTTAGAATCTCCGTCGGTTGGTAAGTACTTCTATCCTTATAATATCAATGGACTAAGACCGCAAAGTTGGCTTTAGTGCTTGTTTTATTTAGATACGAATGATATTAGATTGAAAATAACACATTTCGAGTACCTCAGTAAATTATGCAGACTCGTAAGGAGCTTGTATAAAATATTTTGTGCCGAAGAGAAGTACCACTTTAGTTAACTAGTCGACTAGACCACATAGTTCCCAGTTCCCACAGCATAAACCTCATTACATCCCCATTTAGAAAAAAGGGAAACAATTACAAAAGGTGTGTTGTGACGTGCCACTCGAATGTGAACACATCCTTCCGACGTCACTGTGTTCCCACGATACGTAGCTTTGTTTATTACTCGGCTCGAGAGGACCATTAATATACCTTTGTTTCAAGGTAGGCCTTTGTACTTAGAATATAACCTGCATACACAGCTCATTTAAAAACTAAACTAAACTAAGTAAACAAAACGTATAAAAGTACAATAGATATTTTTATCGTCGTCATCAATACAACCCTTAAAAGGACTCGTAAAATTTATACGAATGCACATTTCTATCTGAAAACATTGCGATAAAGCCGTACATTAACCGTTATATCGAATTTCGGTATTGATTCGGACAGCAGCGTGGAAATCAGTGCGTAGGGTGCGCGCGCGCCGCATTCCCGCGACCAATCAGAGGCGAGCTAGTGACAGATGCGCGCGCAACACTATTGTATTCCCAACTATTGTGCGACGGACAAAGTTGGGGTGGCATGCGTGTGAGAGCAAACATATGAACCGTACATTACTCTACTGCTATAAAATAACGGTGGAATGATGATACACATTGTTTGCCAACGACACTTTAACAGCTACTTCTGCTTCGAAAATATCGGATGACCCAATATTTCCGGATGCTTTACTGCATCCAACTGGAGAAGGAAGGAAGTAAGCAAAAGCAATCTACGGTAAGGTTGCTGCATTGAGGCTCGTATTTTTTTCTTTTTTTGATCGGTGATACTAATCCGTTCTTTCTGCTGCTCCATGCCGTGGTATATTATTGCATTTGTCCCGCAACCCTAGGTGGGTGGTGTCTAATGGGATTAGATTTTAAGATGTAACGTACTAAATATTTTTTTAATAAACTATCTCGGAATCTTTAACTAATTTCAAAGAAGTTATTACGTATGTAAGGCCGCCAACAACTTACCATATTTACACTTCAAGAATTCTCTCTTAATAAAAAATCTAGAAATTTTATAAATAGAATGGCGTACACATATTTATACTCAACATTCTATTTAGGACAACTTACAACTGAATTAAACACGAATTTATCAAGTCAAGCAGATGCACCCTAAAATGGACAAGCCACGCTTTTCAGCTTCGATAAATCTTCTCTTGAATTAAAATACGTATCCTGATTAACCCCTTGAACATGTTCGTTATGTTTAAACTTGTTTATCATAAACCTGGTTGTCATGGTAACGCACCCCCTGTTGGTCGACCAGCCCCGTGCGTGCTTGTGCGTGCCCATCGTGCAGGTGTGCGCAGGATTTAATCTACTGATTGTTACTGACATGCGCCCATACAAACTACATACTCACCTATCGTAGGGGTTAGGGAACTTAGCGTTACTGTTACTATAAAATAATGGAGGTTACAATCAATTGTTTTATACTATCATATTATATCATCAGCCTATAAGTGCCCGCTGCTGAGCAAAGGTCTGCAAATGAATCATAACACTCGCTAAAGAAAGATTTGCGATTTTAATAATATATTTTTAAACTTAATAAGTTCGGATTTCAAGATGTTATCGTTCAACGTTTGTCAGTGGTGTCTTAAATACATTACGTGCGAGTACTTATTCGAATCCTTCCTACATACCTTTTATGCATTAAAAGCGGGCGTCTCATTCGCTGGGTCACCACGACGAAGACTTTGGCAGTATATCAAAATCTTATTCATACCAACGTCAAGGTAAAAGATAGCTACGAGTACATCCATTTGGTTGCTAAGATATTCCCAACTTTTTTTCGTACTAAGCTAAGTTAAGCTATAAGCTTTACTTAAATGACAAAACGTCAAAAGAAGAATACAGCTCCTATATATATGTATATGTATAATTGACTACAATTCTGAACTTCTAAAAAAACATATGTATATCTCCTTTCACATTATTGCAGAAAAATGCACAGTACGTTACGGAATTACCATAAAAATAAAGCTCATTAAGCAAATCCGCATTCTGGCACGATCATAAAAATATTTCATGTAAACATGAATGGAGGTATTCTTCGGTCCCCTCTCTATAATCTGGTATAATAGTGGAGTAATTTACGAACTCATAGTCCATTGGCGAAAAAAAAAAGAAAAAATAAAAAAGCTGTGTAAGCATCGGCCATGACAGTGCAGGAGCGTGGAGACGGGTGCTGCGCGTGCGCACGTGCCAGCCACGCGCCGCACGCGCCGTACCACGCGCACCTTGCTACCGATTGCAAAAACATCTAACAACAAAAATATATTTTTTGGTTCGATATAAACGTTATCGGTAATTTTGACCGTGATCATACTAGCTGTATGCTATGGTTTGTGTCTATCCTAATTGTAAACAAAAATTAAGTGTTTTAAATTAATTTTAAGAATAGTATTTAAGTTTAATATAAAATTATTTTATTTTATGTAACGGTATAGAAGTCTCTAAAACAGAGAACCTATACAACAAAAGCGTAAAAATATCTCTTAATTTAAAGAGCTTTTATTAACTATTTAATTTTATATAAAAATAAAAATAAAATATATTTTTTCTCCCACTAACATTCTGTCGGTACAAAATTCGAGTACAAAGCACAGGATTATTTTATTGTGTTTTTCGGTGAACGGTTTCTCTTGAAAGGGGAGTGGAACACCTAGCTGCTCCTACTGAGCCTACACGGGATTTTTTCTAAACACCATTTATTTGGACCATTCTTTCCCTTTTTCATTACAAATCGGTGAATTTCGCGCGGAGTATACATGTCATGTGAAACGTACTGATGTCTTTATGTCGGTAAGGTGATGAAAACAGATGCATTGACGTTGAGGTCTTTTTACCTGTATAGAAAAATATTGCAGTTGTTTTGGCATTGCAGTGGACCAGATGTAGAAAACTAGACGAACAGAAAAATGAGTTAATCAATGAATTTCATATTAACTGAGTTGTTTTAATGGAGGTCCAGGTCTAATATGGGCTAAGCCGGGGTTGCGGGGTAAGTGCAATGAGGCACTGTGACCTCGGCCCAGAGCAGGAGAAGGCACAGGGGGGGGGTTGTTAGTAAGAGTCTGACACTCCCTCCCACTCCTCCCCGAAACCGGGGCGGGTTGCTAGTAATAAATAACTATTTTGTTCACTCAACAAAAGAAGCTCACCTTACACTATCTGTTGTCTGCCATTCGACCACCACAGACGGGGCCCTAAAGGGCTGATGTTCAGCCAGGGTTGCGGGGTAAGCGCAATGAGGTACCGCGACCTCGGCCCAGAGCAGGAGAAGGAACAGGGGGGTTTTTAGTCAGTAAGAGTCTGACACTCCCTCCTGCCCGGCCCTGGGCGGGAGAAGTCATTTGATGATTTTCCCCTCACAAAAAAGGTTGGTGTCTACAGTCTAATATGGGCAGGTATTTGGCCGCTGTCACGCCTGGTGGTAAACGATGATGCGACTTACAATGGAGCACTCCAACCTATAAACAACCTTTTTACACTTTTTGCACTCGGGCCTTGAAGACACTGGGGTACACTCTTCAGGAAACACAGACTTCGGTAAAGAATTCCACTCCTTAGCGGTTCTGATTGTGAAACTGGAGGCAAACGGCATCGTGTCCATCATGAAGCGATGGCGTTTTACCAATTGGTGGAAAGAACTAGGGGGTTTCGAGGCGTGTTGCTACTCCGAACATTCTCTGAAATGATAAAAGTCTGATTAATAACCGAAACATTTATTGCGAACAAATCTCAATTTGGACGAAAAACATCTGCAGACGACCTGACCTTACAATATATGCTAAACGACGCTGCAATCTTGTGCGATGCCTGACCTCAGAATCCCTATACAAAATGCCAAAAAATTAACAAAGACCCTTTTCAAAAATGGAACTGGTTAGTTGTCGTACGGTGTACAGTTGAAAGGTCGCCGGCGCATGTTTGAGCAGCTGCTAAGGCCCGCGCATGCGCCGTGATACGGGCAGGTGTACACTCGTGCGCCGATACGACAATACAAACGAGTATGCTCTACTTCATTATTTTTATTATACTTTTAAAGGTGTGAGTCGGTACAAGTTGACTGACTGGTAGGTAGCATCATGATTTATTTATTGAGTTTGTGTTATGAGCAGTTTTCATAAAGTTTAATATAATTTAAAAGGTAAAGCACTTCATATAGGCATTCAGTTATGATGCTGAAATGTATAGACTAATTAAGAAGCTTAAATTAAATAGATTGGGTATTTTTCACAACCTTTTGTTTGTATTTTGTTTAAGTAGGTATTTTCTTTTTATTGTTACAGATTTGTATTTTTATTATAAGATAATTCATCGATTGCCGTTACCTAAGTTTAAGTTATGATGGAACTAACATGAACTATGTACAACAGTTCCTAATTAATATACCAATAAATAAATTAAAAAAACACCTTCAATCACAAACACAGCAATTGATACCACCGATGACTTGACTACATTGTTACCATAAAACTCGAAGCTAAAGGATGATTTGCAGAAATTAAGTCCTTAGATATGCAATTATATATAAAGAATAAATAAGCAAATACTACTAGATAAATATAATATTAATATTCCTTACAGCATATTTTATTATATATTTTTTTAATTAATTAACATAATTATTTTGATTGCATACAGCATGCAAACCGAAAAAATATACCCAAAATATAATAAAAAAATACGTAGTTCGAGTTCAGTTTTTTTTTCAGAATAGTTCCTAATTTCGTCGTTTAAGTAGAGCAGTTAACGAGTCATACCAATTGTTCGAGCTGAACAAGAGTGCTATCGCCATTGTAGAACCACTATACTTATCTACAGGCAGTCGAGCGAGCGAAATGCGGGCTCTCCACCTCTACAGTCCGCCATACAAATACTTCGACAAACGAATTCGTACACACCAATAATAATAATACATCACATTTAGATTAAAACTGTTCAAAGGGCCTCTGCGAGTTGGCTTCGGCCCCTCGTACGCCTTCCAAAGGTCCGGGATCCTATGATCCCGTGAACGGAAACGAACATACAAATAATAATAATAATAATGATTGCAATAATGTTCACTTGCCACAATACGCATAGTGACAGAGTATGACAATTTAAAATCTATTCAGTACATCTGTTAGATAATGAAAAATAATCGATTTTTTCTCTTTATTTTTATTATAGATTTTAAACATGCTATTTATATGTTAGTCCCATCGTATCCTTATAATCTACTTGAACCTATTTATTTGTCGGAGGCTTGCGACCTCACTGATTCTTAAAGTCATAATAGGTATATTTAAAAACAACAATATCGTCGAACGTACTGAATTCTCTAGCTAAAAGTGCATCTCTTATGACGAGTCTAATGTTTTTAATTGCACCCTATAATGTGATCAACATTATAGGGTGAACCGCCTGTTTCTTATTCCATAAAAATCCTATATTATGAAAATGTTTGTCGTCATACCGTAGATTTCAATAAAGAGATTTCTGTTTGAAATGCCATATGTGATAACACTTTGGTTCTAAAATGTAGTTGGATATGTACCTACGTAAATGCGTGCCAGCAAACCTAATTAGTACGGTTTTTCAAACCAATTCCTTTACTACCGATTACATAGCTACAAATATCGTCGTTCTTAATAAGACGTTCATCAGCTTTTAGCAATTTATACCTAAAATTTTTGAATACTTATTCGCATGAATGAACTGAGAGAATATGCTCGACTAGTTTCAAGTCACAACGTCGCGGCAACGTGCACGCTACTCATTTAAGATGAGAACTTTTCTCAGTTAATGCACGTTATTAAGTCGTTACTCAATCAATATATTATGTCATAAGTACAAAAATTACAAAATGCTTGTACTGTAGGTACATTGTACTGATCATTACTCTATTCTCTTCTAAAAACTAAATACCTACCTGTAGATACATAAATTCTGAAACTACAGTAAAACAATTCTAAAACAACACACACATTCACTAAAAACGTGATCTATCAACCATTCACCTACTAAATCATAATATAGCCCTCTTCATTTTCTTGGTCGCGTAATCTTTCGAGCGGCAGGTTATGAACTTGTAAAGTTTTATCAAAAGCTCGTAAATCAGGTGTAAGGCGCGTGCTCCCCTAATTTCCTTACTAATGGGTTGTCGAAGGGTGCAACAGGTTGAGCCGCCCCGACCTGCTTCAAGAAGGGAGCCCTATCAATGCCACTTGCTTGAGACTACGCCGAGTCAGTTTTCTGGATGGTGCAACGTAACATGGGTGCTTTGTTTTGACTGCAAATAAAATATCACATTTGTTAAAAGTGTTTATTTCTAGATGCCAAAGAAAACAAGATTTTATAAGAAAGTAATATTTAATATTCTGAAACTTATTTAAGATGCATTTAACCTTTTCTTAACGTTCTCATTGTTGTAGAGATAAAATATGATAAAATATGTAAGATAAAATATGTAGCTTTTACAATTCATTATTTTTTTCTCCCAAAACCCACTGTTTCATTCAATATAGCTGCAAAATTTTAATTAGCATTACATTGCAATCTAATGAAAGATTCAATGTGCATCTTTAATGTAGCTCTTCTAGTATATTTTGAGTCATTGCTCAGTGGTAAGCCATGCAGAAGCCACCTGTGTAATTCTGACACATGGCACCGGTTTCGAGGTTTTCACACTTAATAAACACGCAATTATGAAGATAAAAACAATGAATCAATTTTAAAGCTTTTTTTAAGAATGTCCTTGAAAGTTGAGACTTTTTAGCTTTTCTTTTCATATTGATACTATACTAGCTTTTGCCAGCGACGTGTTTTCCCGTACGACGAGTTTTTCCGTACGCGTGGAAAAGTGACTTCTTGCAGATTTTAGGTATAAAAACCATCCTACGTCCTTTCTCGAGTTCCAAACTATGTCTGTACCAAATTTTACAGAAATCGGTTCAGTAGTTTAGGCGTGGAGAAAAGACAGACAGACAGAGTGACTTTCGAATTTATAATATTAGTTTGGATTGTTTGGAAATGAAGAAATTAAGGAACTATTGTGTATTTTGAAGTCATTAGTTTATTACAAAACCGATCGTCAGTTGTTTTTCTACCACTTTTGTTTCCAAGAAAACTATTACCATGTCATCAAAAACGCCCAAAAAGTAATACCTAATTAAAAAAGTTACGCATATTTTAACGAGTATGTTTGTAATATCTGACATTACTTCACAAAAACACGTGTGATCTATTACTGATACATATGATTTGGGTAGAACAGGCCGTGTAATGTTGTCCGGAAGCATTGGAAATTAGTCCATTATCATAATTAGATATGCAGCTGGCTCGCAGTGCGCTGCCATACTGCCATACTGCTACTAATTTTACACTGTATTCGAATTTGCGTCAAGGCATTTTAAATTGTGGTTAATTTTCTACTGAGCACTTTGGTCTGATTTTTATATAAGATACCACGGCCTTACAGAAAATCGGTGTGAAACAACCACAGCGTTGGGTTTCGCCATGTGAGTAAGGTTACTTGAGACACAATCTTCCCCTTACCTAATCCCTAAATCAACAAATCCCTAATCCTTAAAAGGTCGGCAATGCACTCGTAACTCTCTGTTGCTGCGTTTGTCAATGGGCGGTGCTGATTGCTTACCATCAGGTAAACCGTATGCTATTTTGCCAATCTATCACATAAGAAAGGGTCAGTCACCTTTCAATTTCATCAGCAGACCTTAGTACTTTTAACCAAAACAAGATGATTTTTTACAACATACATATATGAATCGTAATAAACAGCAAATGGATCGTTTTAATAAAATAGTTGTACCTAATAAACGTTTTATAATAATAATTTGATTTGAATGGAATATTTATTTGTACAGAAAGTATCCGATATTGTAGCCTTTTTATTTCTTGAAATAAATATGATAAATAAGAAATTGATAAATAAAATGATGACTTAATAGAAAAGTTTTCTTTAAGCAAACAATCTTCATCCAGACTTGAAGCAGCCTCTGTGTTATCGTATATTTTATTAAAACTTGATGTAATTAATCTTGTCTACCGTAGTCGAGTGTCGGACGAACCACGGGAGGATACTCCGAGAGTTTGAAGGACTTCCCTCTTCGACCAACTCTCCTCAGTCCTCACTGGCAAAGTTTGCAACATTGTTGTTAATATACGCTTTTGTTATTTTGTAATAATTATAGGATAAATAAAATTCGTGTTGCATTTAGAAATATGTATCTACAATTAATTCAAATTTCTTCCAAAAGTGTGTGTAAATTGTAAAGTATGGAAATAAACAAAAACTTAATGAATTTAGATGACGATAAGAAGTGTTCTTTGTTACCTAAGATAGTAGATGTTGCTTAATATTGTTGTTGCTTAATATTGGGCTTTAAAAGAAATAAGCAAACACGGAATCCGTATAATATGAATATCATCGTAATTTCTATTTGCAATTTGCCTGTGCTTGGTCATTATCTCGGCTGGTGATAGCAAGGATGCGATTTATGATGGAACAGGCCTGCTTATAAGCAACCTATTCGCTGAGGCCTTGAAGACACCGGGAAACAAAGAGTCTGGCATACAATCCCACTGCTTAGCTGCTCTGACGAAAAAACAAGAGACGAATCAAAATAAAGCAATGACGCTGTAAACCTTCTACAATTTGGAACCGTTGCAACATAAACAGAAAATCAAATTTTTATAAAAAAATCAAGCTTTCTCTGCAAAAAACCACTACTTCCTGGCCCGTAGCCACCCCATTGAACATCTGACGAGTTGAATGAATCCACTACATTAGGGTGCTAGCCCAATGATATAAAATGTACACCGTTCGTAGAGTTACGAGCAAACAATTACATTCCGGCACACATCTGTCGGCGTTCAGACAATCACGATACGACACGCGATTTTTTAATAAGATTGTGTAGTTTTGATACTTTTCGTTTTGTGCTAGGTTTGTGGTGGTGTAAATGTCTAAGTGTAAGTCAAATGTTTTCCACTATTACATATTACTGAACAATGGTGCTTTTTTCTTTTCTAATTGTTAAACTTTAGTAAAAATTACCGAATCTATAGTTTTTTAAATGAACAAGATTATATTTCTTATGTGTTAAATTATTAATAATACTCGCAAATTAATTTTGATAAACCACTATATTTTTTACTAATTTTAATAACATAGTTTAATTCATCTCAAAAGAAAGTTCCGAGTATATCCGCAACTACAACTATCAAAACTTGGCAGGGTGCACTACACACACGACAGCTGCGAGTCGAGGCACGCACCCGTCGCATTAATTCGGTAATGCGCCGCCTTTTAATTACGACGCTGATAAATCTGCGCGCGCGCGTGCCGTGTCGCTCGCGTGGACACCGCCTTATGCCGTAATAATACTAATAATGACTCCGTACCCTTAAATTTGGCCTGCTTTGGATAACAATGAGTGATAGAATTTGTCGTTACGGTAATAATAAGTTGTACCTTATTCAATTTAACATGTTTATACTAAGCAAGAAAAAATTAGAACTGGTCTTATAGAACAAAGCTTTTTTTTAAATTTATTTTTCATAAGTCTTTTTTTCTTCATAATAGAATGCATGTCGTGAATTTCAAATTTCTACTTACAAAAAGTAGGATCGCATAGTTTTAAACTTGTTGAACAATAAATTAAAAATAAATTTAGGTACTCTTCGTCCTTTCCTGCAAGTCGTTCGCTTGTGAAATATGTACGTACAGATTGAAGTGTCAAATAGTTTTCAAACTTCTTGAACAAGTTGCCTGGCAGAAAAACAAAAAATCTTTTTTGTCGTTTACTGCAAACTTTTCGAAAAGCGGCAGTACCTCAACACGAAATGAATTTCCAAAACAAATAAGACGTCCTTTTATAACTGCAAGTAATATCATTATAATATTTCTTTACTTTTTGACCGCATGTCGGCCTATGACATTATAGTGATTTGTATTGGACATTGCAAAAAATCGCGTGGAATAGTGACTTTCAGCTGATTTTTGGTATAAGAACTACCCAATGTCCTTTCTGGAGTTCCAAATTCCAAACTATGTTTGTACCAAATATCACAGCAATCGGTTCAGTAGTTGAGGCGTGAAGATAAGGCAGACGGAGTTACTTTCGCATTTAAAATATTATAGTTTGGATTGTACACTTGACGACCCATATCTCAGACTCCTTTTTTTGTGAGGGGAATATCATCAAATGACTTCTCCTGCCCAGGGTCGGGCGGGAGGGAGTGTCAGACTCTTACTGACTAAAAACCCCCCTGTTCCTTCTCCTGCTCTGGGCCGAGGTCGCGGTGCCTCATTGCGCTTACCCAGTAACCCCGGCTGAACATCAGCCCTATAGGGCCCCGTCTGTATCTGGTCGGGCGGCGAGCAATCCTTACTTGCTGTCCGCAGACCCACGACAGATTCAACCTTAAAGTACTTACAACTCAACTTCAAACACATGTCGCCTAAGCATAAGTAACAGTTATTCAATTTTTTCCATTAATTATATAAATTTAAACTTTCAATCTGTCACCCTTATTCATACATAATAACATGTCCGCCTGGACCACCACAACAAAGTGATAATTACGACAAAACATTTTCAACTGAGCAAAATTGTTGGCGCCCAAATGGGACCTGGTATTTGAAGGGAGTCGCCATTTTCCCCCACGTGCACTAATAACCTGTGACATTCAACTTGTTATTAGCCTACATTGTAACTGGAATATGTGGGTGAAATAGGATTTTTTATGTGTCCATTTCAGTGATTTCATTATAATATCGACACAATCTAGATTTAAAGTAATCAATTGTAAAATATAAATTATAATGTCTCTAAGTCTTAATTCAAACACAACAAGCATCCAAAATAACCAGAAGAACGATATTTTCAACTTCATGTTACGTAAATTATAATATATGAAAGATAGATGTTACAAATACATACCTGATGGTGAGCAATCAGAGCCTCCCATGGACACCCACAACAACATAGGAGTTACGAGTCGTTGCCGACCTTTTGGGGTTTAGGGTTTTGAAGATATTGAGAATGAGGAGGAAAGGTTTCCAGTAACCTCATTCACACGGCGAAGCACGACGCTGTGGTTGTTTCACGCCCGGTTTTCTGTGAGGCCTTGGTATCACTTCGGTCGAGCCGACCCAGCCGTGCCTAAGCTTGGTTCTCCAACACGCAATCTATCGCAATTTAAACGCTAATATAAAGCTACTATATAGCTTAAACTTCAACAAAAACCGTTCCCTGTTCCTCTCTCTCTAACCAAAACTAATCGAACTCTAATTCCAATAATAAAGATTTTAATCAAATTATTTTCGTAAATGTTCATTTTTTTCTTCTTCATATAACAGTATAACACAATTAATAACTATTATTTATCTGACCACGTAAAAAGTTCTATAGATTAATATACCGATTAATGGCGAACGAACATCTGTTTTTAATGGATCTATCAAAAATGTTTGATAGCAATCGGAAGGGTGTCCGTATGTATTGAGAGTCATTGATATTTTTTATCATGTTTTTATGGGTGTAAAAATATAAGCAAAGGGTGATTTATTGTAGCAAAAAATCAATTTATTGTAAAAATTAAAACTATGTTCTGAATGCGATTTTAGTCTCAGTTATGTTATATCAACGCGAAGAAGGTTTTAAACATTAATAACCACGTTTGGTCAAGCCGGAGAGAATTTTCCTGACGATGTTGTGCAGGCGTATAATTTATTTATATTATTAGATTACAAGTCATTTACAACTCATCATTTTCTAGAAATTTATTGCGGGAACTAAGTTTTGTGATGCAATGTATTTTTTAATTTCATAATTCTTAGAAAAAAAACTATACCTAAAATACAAATTTTAAGTACCTATATCGTTGTATTATAAAAATAAATACTTGATGAGAATAAATGAGATGAAAATAAATACATACTTAATGTGTTTTTATTTTGGACTAAGTAACATAACCAATCGTTTCTTGCAACCGACATTTATTTATATTACAGGACAGAACAACTCGACATGACTGACCGGATATGCGTTTTCCATTTCCTCTCTATCCAACTTTGATCAAAGATTCTTTAAACAAATATTCTTAAGACTATCAAAGATAAAACGATATGTCAAAAGCAAGAAAATGGACACTGCAGAGAGCGGTGGACGTCGTGCCTTCTTACAACAAAGTTGAAAAAATAAATCTTTTTGAAAGTGCCGCGACGAAAAGCTATTAGCTACAAATCCCCAGTGTCTCTATCGAGTGGGGTCCACATGAGTTTGATTTTCAAAGAAGGATTACTATAAAGAAGGTTGGATCTAATTTTGAAAATGAAATAATGAATCTGTCATAGACATTACGTGAATGTCGATATAATTTGACTGTTACCATTAATTGTTTTTTATTCATAAGTTTTAAGTTTATTGTTACTAAAAAAAAATACCAAGGCACGATAAGGATTCTCATCCCATTGGTAAAAATTAAAGTACTTAAATAATAAAACTGCATAGTCTAATAAAACTAGAACTACTCCAGTAATTAGAAACCTCTATTAAGTATATTAAGTGAATGAAATCCTTATTTTAACTAAAAAATCTTATAAGTATGTTATCCTACTAATATTAAAAATGCGAAAGTATGGATGGATAGAATATGTTTGTTACTCTTTTACGCAGAAACTACTGCATAGATTTTTATAAAAATGGGCATAGAAATAAATCATAACCTTGAATAAAACAGGCTATTTCACCCTTCACCTGAAGAAATAAATGGCAAGAGCAAGTAAAGACCAAGTTTAAAATCCACCGCGTTTCACTGCCTCATAGTCACCCTACAAATATTGGCCAGATAAAGTAAGATTGTGTACACTGCCCGGATGTAGTATCCGGCTCGTAGGCTGTGTAGGTCCGTGTGTACCTAGCTTTATTTACACAACTGCACGCTACTTACACGCGCTGTGTTGCGTACTAGACAACAAATAGTATAAGGTGAGCTTCTTTTGTTGAGTGAACAAAATAGTTATTCATTACTAGCAACCCGCCCCGGTTTCGCACATGTCCAATGCTGATAATAAATATTTCCACAATGTAATGTTACCATTCACATAAACCTTTCTCTTCAATCACTAGGTATATCTGACGTTGACTGCACGTTCGGCGCTGTGGCTGGGCAGCTGGCTGCCACGCACTGTGTGATTCGATTCCCTCTCGGAACATCTCTTTGTGTGATCCACAAATTGTTGTTCTGGTGTGATGTGTATGTGAAATTGTATGTTTGTAAACGCACCTACGACAAACCAGAAAATTTTAGTGTGGTGCAACATTTTAAAAAAAGTAAATGATATCTTTTGAAATCACATCAATGCTCGTTGTATAGTTTTAAAGATTTAAGCATACATGGGGATATATAACTCCCACTGACTAAAAACCACTCCGTTATTTCATCATACTCCAGGCCAGGGCGCGCATACTCCCTGCCTATTGGCTGAATAATGGCTAGTTGTAATTCACTCGATCTATAAATTTTTTTTCTTTCCATATTCGAAATCCGAATCTCAAAAATTAAAATGTTGATGTAGGAATTTTGATCGTCCATATATTATAATGAGAAAGTTTATTTTAAAATAATGACTCTTTTCTTTCGTCAATGCTATTTAATTTTATTAGACATGACATTTAACCTGCACTCCTATACTATAACGCGCCCCATTACCGACTGAAGACATTGGTTCAAGGAATTTCTAAATTGCCGGCTATTTGTGGCTTACGTATTCGAAACCTACTTCTTCAAAATGTCTTACTGCATGTAAATGCCAAGTTATCGGAAAATACTTTCGTGATTTATAAGTGGTTCAAGTTCTAAATCGGTTAACGTCTATATTCTGATTTAAGGCTTCAAATAGTTCTAGACTTTAAATTTTTGATGACTCGTTAATGTAGATGTAATAAACTGAATTTATTATTAGTTTTAAAAATTATTAAACTTTACATAATAAACACTAATTGTCACCACCTTCAGAAATTTACAGCGCAAAATTATAATTAAAATGCTGTAAATCAATCAATGGGTACTGTAAGATTGCAAACTTATAAATCAAGTTTTTTTATGTAATAGATCGGGAAACGAGCAGACGCATAACTTTATGGTAAGCAATCAGCGCCGCCCATGGACACCCGCAACGGAGGAGTTACGAGTGCGTTGCCGACCTCTTAGGGATTAGGGTTTTGAAGATTAAGGGATTGGGGAGGGATCGGGGGAGAGGAAGGATTGGGCCTCCAATAACGTCACTCACACGGCGAAACACAACGCTGTGGTTGTTTCACGCCGGTTTTCTCTTAGGCCGTGGTATCAATCCGGTCGAGCCGACCCATTCGTGCCGAAACATGGCTCTCCCAAACTTAAAGATTAACAAGGCCTAATGCTTTCCTCTCTCCCATCCACAAACACCAAATCCCTTTCCTCATAAAAGCCGACGCATTCCTAACTCTTCGAACTTGCGGGTGTACATGGGTAGCATCGATTGCTTTCCATCAGGTGACTACCACATACAAAAATGACGTAAGGACTTTCTAAACGAAACTGTATTTTATGATCTGGCCTTTAATATAAAGAAGAGAAAATTGCTACCTATTTTGGCCGTTACTAGTATTGCTTTAGGAAAGCTTACTTTATTAACACCCTCGGGCAGATGTACAAATAATTGCGTGAAATCGTTAAAAAACAACGTATCACGAAATTCGTTGATCACCATAGTAACTAGGCAAGGTGACAGAGTTCACACACTCCCGGAAACAGCAAGCTGCTATGTGCCCTCCGACCCATTACGGAGAAAAACTCTAACAAAACCATTTTTGTCCCTCTACAATGAACTTACATCTCTACCGTCTAGAAAATAGAGTTGCTTTTTAGATTTGTTGTGGTACTTTGAACTCAGTAGCACAGAATGGTGTGTCACAACTCTATGCAGTTCAAAATAGAGTTGATTTTCTTTTATTTTATGGGAAAATTCAGTTCGAAATGTTTTGATGTGAGCACGTTGAGTGAAGTTCCGTAGTCGCGTTTGGTTACATGTGGTTCGCGGTTAGTTTGCATACATTATTGTTTCCTGAAGGCTGTCTGACTGTGATACGTGGACTCTTTTATATGTATGAATAACCATTAGTTTCGGTATACTTTTCATAGTCAGAAAATCGAATCGGTTGTTTTCAACGTGACTTTTTTTAGTTCTTTAAAAATTTCGGAACATACTTCAGTTGTACTTTACCTATACTGAGGGTCAGAGGTTCCTTGCCTGATAAATTTGTAGCATAGATTATAAAGCAGTTAAAGGTTTTTAGATTCTTGAACTTGTTTTGCAAAGAAGTTTTATACATTTTCGCATTAATTGCACAATTATTGTTACAATTGCACTTTTGACCCTAGACCGTACATTAGTTTTTTTTCAACTTCGAAACGTTTAGAACATTTCCTAGCCAGGAATATCCATCCTAATACGATCTTCTTTCTCGAAACTGTATAGTTTTTGTACACATAAGTATAGGAGAGCCCATACACATAAGTGTGGGACATACCACGGCCTCACAGAAAGCCGACGTGAAACAATCACAGCGTTGGGTTTTGCCGTGTGAGGGAGGTTAACGGATGTCCAAACCTTATCAGTAAAGCCGTTTCGGAGGATTAAGGCAACTAACATTTGGACACACGAATTTTAATATATAAGATTATAGATACCTATGTATGTCATTTAAAAGACAACTAGTAAAAAGAAACAACAGTTTTCACAGCGCTTTTTACTTATCGATAATCAAAAACTGAATTGATACGTGCGAGGGTGCAGGGGTCGAGTGCTCGAGGCCAACATTATAGTGTTATGTTACTTTATTAGTTGCACGCTGCATCACGCCTGCAGGCATAGCCAGCGTATGATATCTATACTTTCACAAATTGAAACATATTTTGGCTTTCTATATGTATAGGTAGGATGGGTACATAATTTCCAGTACTGGTTTTACTAGGAGATATTTTTTTTGACCATTCATTGCACAGCGAACTAAGTAAATTGGCAAAAAATACGATATGTTTAGATATTCGATTTTTTTTTAATCTATTTTGTATCCTACTTGTAGTTTATAGGTGTTGTCTATCATAAAAAATAACTTTTAGCTATAATTAAATTCAGTCGGGGTTGTGCATATAATCGCAATTATGTGCCATGGTCCCGGCCTGAAGCAGGGGAGGGGAACGGACTGGTTTTTTGTCAGTAGGAGTCTGACACACTTTCTCGCTCCACCCAGGGCGGAAAATGTCATTCGATGATGTTCCCTAAAAAAAGGTGTAATTAAAATATATATAATTACGTTTAGTTTAAATAATAACGGACTTACAACCCTTTTTTCATTGGACATACTTGACTACTCACATGTATATTTGATTGAGTTAAAAGGATAATTGTTATCTTAATTTTTCGTCCGTTGGAAAATTTTCCTACTTTATCATAAGACCATGCTTGAAACTATAGAAAATGAAGGTACAATATCTTCACGTCGATCAATTTAATAACCATTTATTACTGACAACCTCTAAAGAATGTTCATCTAAAAGTTTAAGGAGAACCAGCTCGCACAATTACTTCATAACAATCACTTAAAAACATGAATATTTAACAATAAAACGCACGAAAGATTTCTAAGTAACTAATTGTTGTTTAGCCCTCGAAGCACAGTTTATTAAATGGTAAAGATAATTAAATTAAGCGAGCCGTCTTTGACGCCGGCCCGGCTAATATTTTTATTAAGGGCTCCATATTATTAGTAGGGATGGAGGCCATCTTAGTAAAATGTTATCGATACAATTTGTCACATAAAATCAGGTTACAGAAATATTTTTATAGGTTTCTTACTAAAACATAAAAAATAAATAAGAATAGTTAAACTCGCAACTACTGATATTTATATCAGGTATAAAGACAATATTTCTACTGTACCTACTACAAATTAAACATGGCTGTTTTGGTCTCAAAATGATACATATTCTAATTAATAATAACAGAAAGTAAAATTGTAATTTTAGAAAATTTACTGGTATTCCAGCATTAATATTATTTTTTGCAAAAACTGTTTCGAACTTAATTTTTACTTAATATCAATCTAAAAAGGTGTTATGCATGAAAATAAACATGACTTAGTCAAACTTTTTATAAAAAAGTCGTATAAATTGTATCGACAAGGGTGACTTCTCTTCCCACAGCTTTTTTCCCTGGCAAGGTGAGAATGTCTGAGTTTGAAGTCGGCTATAATTACAGGCACGAGGCTCCTACGACCGAGGGGGTACTCATAATCGAGCCAATTATACGGAACCAATAAACAAGGCACAATTAACCTGAGTACTGTTAATATTTATTACCCGTCAATATTTTTTATTATCCTCTCGCATTTTTTAAACTTTTTTTAATTTAATTTTCAATATACCTAAAATGCATTGAATAGTAACCTACCCCTACTTGCACGCGACCTCGCACGAATAATACAAGTGTGAATAATTTTACAAGTTGCAACAAAATTTTCCATTTGATGGCACTCACGCCAGTAAGAAATTATATAGTTCAAAGAGTAAAACCTCTTTAAACAAATGCAAAAAGTTCCCACATACTTAAATGAAATAATAATAAAAAAAATAACTTTAACCGCGTTAATTTGTATTCTTAATTTGAATGTAGCACTTTTATTTATCGCCACAGAGTATAAAACGAAGTTGCTTTCTCTGTCTCTATATTCCTGTTTGCTTAAATCTTTAAAACTACACAACGGATTTTGATGCGGTTTTTTAATGGATAGCGAGATTAAAGAGGAAGGTTTAATATGGTATAAAAACATCCACTGAATAGTAGAGTATTTTTGTATTAGCTTTCTACTAATGCGAAGCTGGGGCGGGTCGTTAGTAAAATGTAATAGGAAAATAAATATATGAAAGTACTTACAATACAACTACATAGTATATTAACATCAGCAGTCGGCTTTATCCTACCGTTTTTTTTAACACTTACTTTAAAACTTTCGCGTTTCATATTTACAACATATAATTACGCGGGTATTAACGCGAAAAGTATTTATTGAAATACCTTAGTAGGTTTGACGTTTCGACTTGGTTGCACAGGTCGTGGTCACAAGTAGACTGGCCGAAACGTCAAGCCTAATCATATGTTGTTATTTATCAGATAATTTATCAAATCCCAAGCGATCGCCGGCGTTTGCATACTTACCTATTGTTCTTCTATTGTGTTTCAAACTACCACGATGGAAAGGTCAATGGTCAAACTATACATAAAGAAGTTTACAAATACTTGATTAAGGTATTTTTATGTCATAGGTTGGCAAAGGAGCAGACGGATTACCTGGTGGTAAGCAATCAGCGCCGCCCAGAACACTCGTTATACCAAAGTAGCTAAGTACTACAAGTGTGTTGCCGGCCACGTGTGGTTGGTGGTTATTAGGAATTTAAGGAAAGGTGAGGTGAGGATTGATATGGGGAGGGGAAAGTATCTCCGGTAACCTCACTCACACGGCAAAACACAAAGTAAGTGTTGCTTCACGCCGGTTTTCAGTGAGGCCGTGGTATCACTCCGGTCGAGTCGGCCTATTCGTGCTGAAGCATGGCTCTCCCACACTTAATTGACTTAACTTGATTAAGGTAAGTAAATAACGATATGTTTGTACTAGTAGCAGCTAAACACTTAATATTGTTTATTTGAGAAATTACACTGAAGTCACGGCATCGCATAATAGCGGGTCGAGACCGCGAGCTAGCGAGTTTATGCACGAATGACTTCGCTCATATTCTATGGTAATCGGTACGCCGATATAATTTTACATTATTAACTTTTCAATTACTCACTTATTCGAGTTATAATAAACGATATGGAATTCTTTTTCAAACACTTTTAATTGAAGTAAGTGTCCATTGTTTGATGAATACTTGATAATAATAGGGAATGTCGTCAAAGTGTACTTACGTAACCATTTTCGTCAAAGTTTAGGTACTGACCTTTAAAACTTATATTAATCGCGATAAATTAAATTCAAAAATTATTGAACTAAATTCGGATATTGTCTAAACAAGCAGACTACAATACTGTAGTTGATTATGATCTTAATCTAGTCTTTTAAGAGCTCCACTATTTCTACGGATATGTGAAATCGTCGAGAGGTCTTTACTGTTGTGTGTGTTCGGTATGTATATGAGACGATTAGAAGAAGTGCAACTTCAATTAAATAAATGACTTTAATTGGGGTTCCACTATACTTCGTAATAAAAAACTGATGTGCTAGGTAAGTATGAGTATAAGCAGGACTATATGCTTTTAGCAACATCCGCATATGTCTTCGAAATGCAACTTAGCAAATCTTATTTACTAATCCACAACACAAGTAAGTCAAAGAAGATTCATCGAAATAACATCCAGGCAATTATTTCTCATAATATACAAATCTTCCTGATACATATAAACTTTTGTCGTCCTTAAAATCACAAATCGTTATTAGGTACTTAGAATCTGCCAAGCAAACATCAGCTCCAATTAATAATGAATTTAAAAAATCACAAGAATCAAGTTTGCATAAAATTAATGGCAAACGAAAACGTGGACTTGCGAAGGGCGGCCTGTGCCCGACGGGGCGGCGTGATTCCTTCCCTGAGCAAAACACTCCAGTCAAATTGGAAGCTAAATGCAGAATAAAGTTATTTGCTATAAATGCCTCCGGGCACAAATTTCAATTATTGTCACATCCGAATAGTTTCGTAGGGGCCCTACCGTGCATTTGGTACAGTCGTTTACAGATTGCTGCCAAATGTAAAATTCAGAACTTAAAAATAAACATTAAATAGCTGTGTTTATGTTTGTTTTAATATTAAATTTTCTGTTTATAATTTTGATGAAATACCTATCTAATTATATTCGCATTTCAAATACGTTAACTTCTTGATAAATTAATGAGCACAATTTGCAACGCTTGTAAAAGGCACTACCTAAGTTTCAGTTATCAGTTTATGATGACACGTACTAAAAACATCTATTGTAACACCTAGTTTGCAAATATTCGACTTTGACATGTCTGCCAGCCCTGCATAGTATGATATATCTATTATTATTAGCCTGTTTTATTATTATAATTTAACTTCCTATCTTTTCTCTCTCTCTCTCTCTCTCTCTCTCTCTCTCTCTCTCTCTCTCTCTCTCTCTCTGTTTTTAGGCATTTTAATTGTTATTTTGTTATACCTAATGCATATTTTTTTTGTCCCTGACGTTTATGTGTTTTGCCGAATAAAAACCTTCCATTTCATTTCAAATAAAACTTTGACATTGACTTTGCAAATTATGATGTCTATTTGTTTAAATTGTTGTTTTATTTATTTATTTTACATAAAGGTTAGAAGGCTTATTAATTTGAAGGTCACGGATTAGATACTCAAACAAATGCCGCCATTGGATTTATTGGTATCTATCTATTATTTCTAAAATCGCAGCGATCACAGGCAACACAAATAATTATAATTCAAATAACTTTGAATCACAATAGATTCGCTTAATATTTGCATAATTTATTAAAGGGAAACACCACTAACACGACCATAATGGAACATAACTTCGTCATTGTCAAGAGAGTAGTTATATTCCTTGGTCATTGTCATAATCTCAATGACAAGACGTCTACTTATTCAATCAAATCAAATCAAATCAAATTCTATATATCAATTAGACCACAACAGGCACTTTTGAACGTCAAGCAAAAAAGATATCATAAGGTTTAACTTTATATGTGTCAGTTTGTCCGTCTGTCCTCTAGTGAAGCTATTTGCTCGTTCCAAAGTGTAGATTCCTATGGAAAAGAACGAGCAAGAAACTCCATGGTTACTCTTTTTCAATCACTTTTTGCAATGCATTGTTACATAATTTAGATAGTTCCATTATGTGAGAACAGTGTAACACTAGTGTTTAACCAAAGGATCTGAAAAAGAAATGAACCTCAAGGACAGCAACTTTAGACAGTCTCGAGTTGACCAGTCCCTATAGGCGGCGTCCATTCACAAACATGACACGTACACCAGCACCGCCCAACTCAACCATATTATAGGGAACCGATATTATCATTCACCAACAACTTCCATATCGACCATCTAACATCATCAGCCTATAGTACCCACAGCTAGGCAAAGGCCTCTTCTCATACGGAAAAGGTTTGAGCATTAATCACCACATTTGCTCAGGGCGGATTAAAGATTTCAAACTTATAGTTAGACATTTTAAGTACCTATAGGCTTCTTCGCGATGTCTTCATTCACCTATAGTTAACACGGTAAACTCATATTGGGACTTGCCAGACAATCCCTTGCATGAGAAGCGGGCGCCATAAGCATCAATCTAGCATCTAGTCGTATGTATTATGTACAAATTTAGTAAGTACCTATTTAAATAAACACGACTTTACTAATATAAAAATACATATATATATAATAAATGATACTAACGTAAAATTTACGATGAGAGATATGAGATGTATTATAATTTTTTATAGTTAATTTTCATTTAATATTTATGCTTTATGACTAAAAAAAATAACGCCAAAGACGCAATCCCGTAGAAAATTCATAGAAAAGAAAACTAAACACATAAAAAAGAATACCGAAATGATTTTTAATACAGTAGATTCCAATTAGTCAAATTGAATACTTTTATCCAAATGTCAAAAACGATACTTTCCTGTGTTTGTTAGAAACACTGAACGTCATAGTATTTTTGCGTCAAATAGCTTACTTATTTCTTAGAAATTAGCTAAAAAATATCTAAAACTTAGTGTATCGATTGATCGATGAATAAAAAAGTGTACTTATTTTTCAATATTTTATTGTGTTGTCGTTACAATACAATAAAATAAATTTATTCGACGTTCCTAATTACTTTATTTTTGACCTAAGAAACTACCCAATTTCATTTAAAAAAACTTTACATTTCACAAACGCTTGTTGATTCAACAGTACCGCACAGTAGGCGTATTCATCTCGTAAAGGGGTCAAAATATTTTATTAGCCTTGCGATTTTAACGTCGTAGCGAGGGCGCCAACTAGATTAAAGGCCTGAGGCGTTGGAGGCGCGTGCGACAAATCGACACTCCGACAAATCGTCACTACCCTTTTATACAAACTAATTCCATTTCTCGACACTCGTAATCCTATGAATTCTTAACACGAGGCCGTAAGGTTTATATTTCAATAATATTTTTCGCGTGTCGAATGATTCGCCATTTCCAATTTGTCTCACAGTGGTCAAGGATGAATGCAGTGCAGATTGGCCGTGTCACTTCATTGTACTCTATGATAGCTTATGAATGAATAAGTATATTATTATATATCAAGGGACGACATTAAAATGGACTGCAATCATTTTAACACGTTCGAGGACAGAACGAGATTATACGTCATCGTTCGAGATTTTGATATGGCACAACGTACGATGACGTTCAAATAACATTTAAATTATACGGCACAACGTTCATTTCCGATGAAAGTTAAAGTTAAAATCCTATTGAATGTATCTTGTGTCACAACATGTAAAATACCCAACACTGTACTGTCACGTAGGGTAATTTTTAAACTATTTCAAATAAGTGCCGTTGATAGTGTGCGGTTAAGGTACTCACATACGCACAACGTGTTTATACGTCCCGCGCTCCTACAGCGCTCCTATACTCATTGCGGCTGCGTCACTGTGGGAGTGCGCTCGCGTTCAAGTGACATTTCGTGGCGTATCGTAATATTTGCCGCGACAAAACATCGTAAGTATTTAGTTTATGTTATTATTTTATTATTCATTAGCTAGAAACTATATTATTTTACTGTGAATTAATAATTTTAGTGTGTGAAATTGATGTTTAATGGGTTATTTTATGTGTTTTAGATGGATAAGCGCAAAATAAGACCGCTGAGCATTTTCGATGATTCCGACACCTCCAACGAGCCGGATCCTTACCAAGATGATGATGGAGAATATGGTTCGGATAAAGATTTTGATCCACAAGGAAGTACATCAGGTAGTGAAAGTTCTTATTCTAAAAATTACCGACAGAAATCGACAAAAACTACTAAGGGTCAATCAAATTTGGTCGGTATTTCGACTCCAAAGCCCGAATCCAATGTTACTTCTGATCCTAGTAGTGATGAAGATGATACCAAATCTGTTGAGAGTGATCATTCACTGTGCCCTGCTAACACACCATCACCACCTCGAACCCCTACTACCACATCACGTTTTCAAGAGGAGGTTGCAGGCTATGAGTCGAATTCTTCAGAAGAAATTGTCCCTCTAGCCAAACGCTTAAAATTGGTTAAATCTCCAATTACAACCGTACCTACTGTGAATCAAGGTCCCAATGAGGTCATTGAAGAAGGACATATACCTTTGGAACCTGAAATTATTGAAAATCTGGTTCAAACATCACCTCGTGGGACGACTCAGGATATCTTATCTTCACACAACATCTCTCAAAATGAGACCGTGGGTTTGTCGACTTTATCACTTATTTCTAATGTCTTAGCTGAAAACTTAGATAATACAGGTGAATTTAGGTCCCTTGATATACTACCGCCATTATTCGATGAACCCCAAGATGAGATACGTCAAGAGGAGCAAATAGGTTCCGGCCAACCCTCCAATGCGTTGGATACTCCTAATCCTAGAACTTCAACTACAGAAGATTGGTCAGAAACTACAGCACCCATACCGGATTTCAATTTTGACGCTGGTGCTGTGGGGGTAAAGTTCACCATTGATAATAACACAACCGTGTTTGAGGTATTTAACCGCCTGTTTCCACCTCTTATACTAGATTATCTCGTCGAATGCACTAATGCATACGGTACAAGTATGTGTCAAACTAATCGACCGAAAACTAGGCACAGTCGGTCTTACACATTTAAATTGACAGACAAGAATGAAATGTTGAAGTTTTTAGGACTGTGCTTGCTTGGTGCCCAAGTCAATATACCCCAAAAGCGAAAACTTTTTACTTTGTCGGACTGTTTATATTATCACCCTGTTTTTGTCTCAACTATGTCAGGACGACGCTATGAACAACTGTTAAGGTGCCTGTGCACAGACCTTTAGGTGCCAAGGGCAAAAATAAAATAACTGAGTTCCTGGACGCCATTACAAGAAATTTCCGAGCGTGCTACTCTCCTGAAAAAGAACTTTCTTTGGATGAGTCACTTTTATTATTTAGGGGGCGTTTATCGTTTAGACAGTATATAAAATCCAAAAAGGCAAAATATGGGATCAAATTCTACGAATTGACGGAAGCAAACGGCTATGTTTTAAATATATTAATGTATACCGGCAAAGATGACTCGACTGACTTGGAACAAGGAAAAAAAACTGATAAAACTGTCATGAAGCTTATGAGACCTTATGTTTTAAAAGGCCACGAATTGTTTATGGACAATTATTATAATTCATACGGTTTGTCTCAAAAACTGCTTGATCTCAAAACTCATACTGTGGGCACCCTCAGAAAAAGCCGTAAAGAAAACCCGAAAAACGTTATGAACAAAAAGTTAAAGAAAGGCGAACATGTATGGGTACGGAAAAATAACGTATATGTTTCAAAGTGGGTTGATAAGCGAGCCGTAACCATGATTACTACAAAGGATCATCCCAAAATGATTAACGTTGCAAATAAGCGCGGACAATTAAAAAGAAAACCTATAGAAGTGGTGAGTTACAATGCATTTATGTCCGGTATTGACCGCGCTGATCAGATGGTGTCCTATTATTCGTCTCCGCGAAAATGTTTGAGATGGTATAAAAAGGTATTTTTTCATTTACTTGATTTAACTGTATGGAACAGTTTTTATTTGTATAGAAAATACAAAATGAATAACAGTAAGAAATATGAATTTTTACATTTTAGAGAAGATTTAATCAGAACTTTAATTGGTATTAGCCTTTCTCAAAGACCTGAACTTTTATTGAAGCATTCCAAGAACGACAATAGAAGAGTGGATAGGACAGCACACCCAAGACCTTCCCCAACACAACCCGAAAATGGCAGTGGTGGACATTGGCCTGAAAAGATTCCACTTCCTCCTGGTTCCAAAAAAACTACTAACTATCTTAAATGCAAAATGTGTGCAAAGAATAAACAAGGAAACTGGATTAAGATGTAAGGGCTGCAAAGATAAGCCTGCACTTTGTGCGTTGTGCTTTGAAGAATGGCACGAGACTGATAATGTTACGAGTTCCTAAACGACAGACTGAATTTTTTTATTAGTTGTTTTAGATTTTGATTGTTCTGTTGATTACATTTTATTTTTATGCAAAAGTTGCTTTTTTGTGATAAATATAATTATGCAAGTGAATGGTTGTGATTAATTAAGTAACAATAGTTTCTACTTAAGACTGAAAAATTATTATTAAAGAAATAAATGGTTGATTTTCATATTTTAAGTTTTATTTTATATCGATCATATATGAATTTAATTTATTATTTATTTATTTTCACGTGCATTATGATAAAACATTTAGATACCTTGAACGTATAATGACGTTCTGTTAAAGGCATCATTTTTCATCTCACTATGACACGACAACACGTATAGAAACGTCGTCGGCATAATACGTTGTGACCCAATCATATGGATATCTTAACACTAAAAGTGACAGAACGTTATTTCACGTTGGACGCATAGGTACGTTGTGATGGTACTGCTTGTCGTTAACATAATATGATGTGCCAGAACGTATCTACACGTTGGACGTTATTACACGTTGTGTCCCTATACATCTAGTTTTACATTACTTTTAATGACACAACGTATTTATACGATGACGTGATAAAACGGTTCTGTCACGATGTATTTAAAACAATATTTTTTCATGGGACGCAACGTACTGATACGTCGTATAATTTTGTATACACATTTACTGTGTCATTGTATAATTTTGTATACACATTTACTGTGTCATTCTGTTACACCGACTCAAGTGGTAGCGTCCGTGAACGTGTTAAAATTTACATTTTTTTCTAATTTAGGAATAAACTGGCCAAAACTACAACTTACAAAAGTTCTATAAAATGTTTCCTATCATAAATCTCACACATTTTCACGTGAATTTTCTCTGTCTGTTTTCATTGAAGTGTTTTTTTTAGAGTTCCACAATTAGTGGTTCACACAAACAGTTGTTCCGTGCTGTAATCAAACCCACGACACGTTACACGTTGCGCGGCAGCCAGTTGCCCAGCCACCGCGCCAACCGTGAAGCCAGTTTTCTCATTTCGTTATAAAAAATAGTAGGGTTTTCCAACTAAGAAAAATTAGCTGAAAAGTACACAAAACTCCCTACTTACTTAACAAGAAGGAGAATATATAACTAATTCAATATTTTTATATTCTTTTTTCAAAACATTTAGGTATTCCTTTGTTTTACATTATTTTTAAACCTGTATAAGCTGGCCGTATATAATTATCTTCTATTTCGTGCAGTTAACTAGACATGGCTTTATGACACGATATTATGTGCAAATTCATTATAATTATTTTGTTATTATATATTAATTTATAATTCCTTACATAAAAGATACAGAATCGTTAAAAATCTTACTTTTGATATTGAGAATTTACATAGAATTTAATTCGAAATCATACGTTTATTTTCAAAATTAAATTGATTAGAAAAAAATAATATATAAACTCTATTAACTAATGAACAACAAACCGTAGACCAGATAAATGGTTGGCAGTCAACAAATGTGCCGCTTTCTGCCTCGCACAGCAAAATTTTGGAATGATCTTTCGGCGGCAGTATTTTCAAACCGATACGACCCCCAAACTTTCAAGAAACGTGCGTATCCTTTTTCGAAGGCCTGCAACGCGCCTGCGGCTCCTCTGGTGAAGCAAGTGTCCATGGGCAGCCAGGGTTGCGAGGCTAGCTCAAAAAAGTACCGGGGCCTCGGCCTTAAGCAGGAGAAGGAACAGGGAAGACAGTAAGAGTCTGACACTTCCTCTCGCCTCATCCTGGGCGAGAGAAGTCTTTGGATAATTTTCCACACACAAAAAAAGGTGTCCAAGGGCGGCGTTGATCTCTTCATTTTTATTTTTTCACAAGCCGACTGCAATCTCCCAAAACCGCTGCAATTCCTGTAAGCCAGGATCTTCAGTAGATACAACCATGAAAACACCGGAGTAGGTACTGAAGTCCGTATGTCCCAGGGACATAAATGACTGTCTTGGATCCCGCAACGAAATGAATCAGAAGATATTATTTGAAAGAAAAAAAAAGAAAAAACATTTATGTGAGACTCGCTCGCAAAGAAAATAAATACAATTACATTTTAAATATATGTCACCGGAAAATACCAAGATCCGTAAGTTTATCATTTTACTAGGAAGTTTATAAACTTTCGTAAGATTCTAAACGGGAGATAAATTGTAATATTTTACGTCCACATTTTCGTAAATTGATAAACTTACTGAACTCACTCGTAAAATAATAAGTAAGCAGTAATCAAACGCTACGCGCGATCTGATTGGTTGGCTGTCACGTGTCACTTCTCCTTCCTCGCGGCCGCCATTGCTGGCCACGGAACATAAACAAACCGGTTTGCTATTGAAACTGATAATAGAAAACTCAACTCACTACATCCGTGCCAGAGAGGAACCAGGCATTGTTGCTTCCAATTTATAGTTTGTCAAGTCTGATTATTCCAAAGTCTATCGACACAAGCATTGCCACTATGAACATTGACCAATCAGAGAGCAGTGTGTTATTTTACGTATTTCAAAGATCGTATATTTAAAAGAGTTTCTGTGATTGGTCGAACCATATAAAATCTTACGTATTCGTTAGTTTATAAATTTACCGTATGACGTCGGAAATTGATAAATTTACGAAAATGTGGACGTAAAATATTACAATTTATCTCCCGTTTAGAATCTTACGAAAGTTTATAAACTTCCTAGTAAAATGATAAACTTACGGATCTTGTTATTTTCCGGTGACATATACAAAAAGAAAAAAGATAAACAAAACAACGACTAAAAAATATAAAACAATAAAATAAATATTTGAGGAAAGAACGAAATAGTTTCCACTTCCCTCGGTAAATTTAATGCAGGAGACAGAATAACTTAGGCCTTAAAGGCACAGAAGAGACTGTACAACTGGGAGAAGCCCGTTGATCACTAACCATCAGGTTGAAAACGGTTTTGACTTCTTATGGCTCTACGAAAACCATCTCTCTTGTTCTGTTTACAAGGATAATAAACGTCAGCCGTCGGAATCTTATATTCTTCCTTATTGGAACTGAACTCTTTCCATTAGTCTAGGATTCGCGCCTGACAAGTTGTTTTTAATTGCACTTAACGCCGAGCTACGAAGATGGCGGCTAGCTCGAGTTTAATATGCGTAATGTTGCAACTCAGATTACTGAAATTATAATAAATTTACATAATGAACAATAGCTGCACTCCGCGTCGGAGTTATAATTATTTAGTTTCATCAAGTTGCATTTACTTAAGACCCAGTAATTAAGCATAGGTAGTTACCTACCTACTACGACTAAGACCTCAATAGCCCATGTATCAGTTCATAGTACAGACCTTACGTGGTATAGACCTTTCGTAGCCCTATGAATGCTTAAATCTGCAAAACTACTCGACGGATTTTGATGCGGTTTTTTGATAATTATCAGGTGGTCAGAAGAGGAAAGTTTATATGTATAATGTTGAGAAAATTAGTACCAATATTGCACCTATGTGAAGATGGAGCAAGTAGCTAGTATTGTATAAATTAAAAAGGTTTTACCATGTAATTGTACAAATTAATTGTTGAAGAATTAGGCCTGTTAATCATGTATAATAAGCCGCTAAGGGCTGAATCGCGTGGTTACCGTGATTTGTCAGGTCACAGAGAAATACTGCTTAACAAATCATTGAAAGTAAACAAATACTTGAAAATAATTGTTTGTTTTTAAAAGCCGAAGTAGGAAAATACTTAAATGTTCACGGTTGTGGCGAGATGTCATTCGCAAAGTGATAATTACGGGGTCGGTTGACGTGCTCAACAATGGCGATGCAAAGCTGAGCCGTACGTCACTGACACCCGGCGCGCTACGCTAATGATTGTACTCGGCGCGATTGTACAAATTAGATATTTCAAATCTATCAAACGCAGATTTACATTTTTAGGGAAACGATTCGCATAATATTTTAAGTGTGGGAGAGCCATGCTTCGGCACAAATGGGCCGGCTCCATCGGAGTGATGCCACGGTGTTACAAAAAACTGGCGTGAAAATAACCTTTACATTGTGTTTCGCCGTGTGAGTGAGGTTACCGGAAGCCCCATTCTTCCCCTAACCATCCTCAATCTTTTTTTATTTTATTTTTTTTGTTTATTTATTTAATCACGAACAATTTAAATTGTATTTGATGTCAGTATATGATAAAAATTTGCATGCAATGTAATAAAAATAACAGAAAAATAAAACAATAAAACATTCACAAATCTCCTATCATTTAATCCCTAATAACCTACAAGAGATCGGCAACGCACTAGTAGTAACTCCTTTGGTATTGCGAGTGTCCATAGGCGGTGCTGATTGCTTACCACCAGATAATCCGTCTGCTCGTTTGCCGACCTATGATATAAAAAAAACACCCTTATTGGATTATGGCCGATACCGACGGTAGGTTATTTAGAATAAAAAATTGAGTGGTTATTTGCTTACCAAAATAATACCACGGGCATTTTTGTAGCATACCTAACTATTAAAATTGAGAATTACGTCACACGTATATTTCAGTCACATAAATAACTAGAAAAATGTTGTATAAAACAGTAAGTTCAATGGCTTCACACCGTCTCCGTCGGCTCGATTCAATCAGTGTGACCGAACGTGTCGCGAGCTGAGAGGCTTAACCTCCGTAGGTGTTCACGAGGCGCTCCGACGCATCCTTTGGGATTCCATCCGTCGTTCCGCTTACTTGAAAAATTCAATGTGCGACGAACACGCCACTCTGAAATGAAAAGCCCTGATATAAAGAGAAAATGTCTTAGAAAATGCTGCCAAAAAGCTCATTACTGCCATTCTTGTGTTTGGAGAAATGTAATAGGTTTTACATAGCAGTGTGTGAAGGAAGTCTGCGAGCACTCTACATGTGGAATCAATGTCTTTACAAATAAATCAATGTAATGACAGTCTCAGACGTTCCATGTAGCGGATGCCCATTAAAAAATCATGAATAAAAAATCTGTTCGCGTCACACAAATAGGCCATCTCAACCCTAAACGAAATGTTTTGATGTAAACGGGGAAAGAATGCTCGTCGGATCTCCCCTGATAGTTATTTGATATGATTTATTCATACGCGCGGCGTTCGGTGTTGTGCACCACGTCAAATGGAAGTTTATTTAATAGAAAATACTTTCCGAAATCTATTTATAAAGCCATTATGGCCGCTTTTTTATTTTAAAGCTGTTCCTGACGCGCGCTTGTTATGCAAATATTGCGGGGGTTGCGGCCGTCGCCGCGATGTTTATCCATCTAACTAATACATGTTTACTCGTATTTTTATTGGTCGATTAAGTTTCAAAGTGTTTTCAATCCGTTCATATGGGTTCTAAGTAAAAGTCATTAATAACATTAATACACTTAAACGCCAATAGCCAGAACAGAATAACGTTTTTTTAGCTATATTAAAAAACGTATACTTAATCAATTTTAAATTCTCTTTGAATCCCAGCAAGCACTAGTTTTTCGTCCATTCAATTTAATATTCCAACCTTTGGTTCCCACAAAGTACCCAGTAGTAAAAGGACAAAGGACAGATCCGACGGCTGATAAAGTATGCACAAACCGCCCACGCCATCTGAGTGGAGGATCGTGGCGATCCGCCCCGCCCATTACCACAAGCGGCTTATACTACTTACATACCTACATTATGTACTTAGCGCATGTGTTCCGAAATTAAAGCCTCATTAATTATGTACGACGAGGTTATAGTCAGCCGATTTTGGGAAATATTAATTCGTTTTGTGGGCTAAATGGGTGATTCGGTTTTTAGGAGTAATCTCTGGTTTCGTTTGATGTGGATTAGGTTTTTTTGGAATATTTTTTTTATTATTTCTTGTGTATAAATTCCATTCACGATCACGGTAGGTAATGGTAACATTAGTAACGTCGTAAAATAATAAGAAGTATGTATATCTACGCATGTAAGTATTTTAAAACAGATACGTTGTCTAATAGTCTTTAGAAATCGCACCCAAACAGAGCAAGAGTCAAAATGTGTTCTTCTGCTACAAGGAAGACTGATACGTTATATTCATCACAATTTTTAGCCGACATATTAATATTACTTAAACAAAATATTACTTAAATACATACCATTGTAACCACCATACCATTGTACAATTTTCTATGTTTCGGCACGAATGGGTCGGCTCGACCGGAGTGATACCACTGCCTCACAGAAAACCGGCGTGAAACAACCACAGCGTTGTGTTTCGCCGTGTGAGTCAGGTTACCGGAAGCCCAATCCTTCCCCTTCCCGGACTCTTCATCCCTAAATCTCCAAATCCCTAACCCTAAAAGGTCAGGTAGGCAACGCACTCGTAACTCCTCCGTTGCGGGTGTCCATGGGCGGCGCTGACTGCTTACCATCAGGTAATCCGTCTGCTCGTTTGCCGACTTATTACATATAAAAAAAAAATACCACTCTCTTTATAAACTCAAAACTGTATAATCCCAACATTACAAGCACAGTTATCTACATGAGCGAAATTTCTTCAGCACTAATGCCCGGGGCTGAGTGCGTACGGGAGTGGAGCATGCATATTTTATGGGAACTCTAATGCGCGGCGCTCTAAGCGGATTGTGGCCGCCGCTAAATGGTGCCACTCCCTTTGTCGCTTGTTTGCCGCAGCCGACAGACGCTGCTGATGTCTGTTACGGACTTTCATATTACATAGCGTCGTCTATTTACTTGCGGATTCCTGGAAATACTATGTGCGCACCTATGTTTGGGTAACAGATGAGTAACTTTAATATATAAGTGAGAGAAACTTAACAGTCTAGAGGGAATGTTGTCGCTCAAAACTGTTTCCATCTTTGGTAGGTGTTTATTCTTATTTTCATGCAGAAAGATAAAGCATATACTTTTTCGTCGATAGCGATGAAAATATCAGGAAAGGTAAAATGACGCATGCACACGCATGACGTGATAATTACACTTACAAACTAAATCGCACTGAAGGTATTATCTACCTACTTCTAGCGTAATCCTAAATAATGCCAATATCCTATGAAACATTTTCGTTTCAAAAATACAGAGCACATTGCATCAACATTCGCGCAAACTAAATCCGACTAAGTACTTACATTCAAAGCTCCATATTGCACGGTTCTTACAAGAGAAATTAGCTCAGTCGTGAGCTCAACGAAGAATGTCCCACTTTATTAGATTCCATAAGCTCTATTCATCGTTTTTTCGCCCTCGCAGGAACCTTTGAGGCGGCACGGCGTATTAGTGAATAATGCGATCGAATCATTCGATCTCGCGTATTAGACGCGGTCGGGGTCGTCTATAATGTGCCCAATCATAATAGGCTGCCAGTATTAGGCGATTACACTAGCTTGCGATTGTCAAACTTTTACTGATACCTAATTCTGCTCTGCCGAAAATATAAAAAATATTCCATGACTTTGTTACATTATACAACTTATACATACCTAGTGTATTGAGAATCTCCCACTTTTTGAAGTCGGTGTAAAATTAAAATAATTTTCACCTTTTCATTTTATTCCTCAGTACGTATAATTGCTTGGAAAAGAATCCTTATACTACAAACTACAATTTATTTAATAAAGAAACAATGAACATTTTGAGCGCCTGTTCATATTTCTTTAGCAATGATTCTTATATCTGCGTCGTGTAAGGCGCTGTTTTAAGTGGGGGAAATCATCAAATAAGTTCTTTCGCTCTGAGCGGAACGAGAAGGAGTGTTAGACTTTTACTGACAAAAAACCATCTTGTTCCTTCTCCTGATCTAGGCCAGAGTCGCGGTTTATAATTGCGCTTGCACCCACCGCCTCGGCTGCACATCAGCCCTGTTGGGCAATGAGGCACCGCGACCTTGGCCCAGAGCAGGAGAAGGAACAGGGGGGTTTTTAGTCAGTAAGAGTCTGACACTCCCTCCCGCCCAGCTCTAAGCGGGAGAAGTCATTTGATGATTTTCCCCTCACAAAAAAGCCCTGTTATGAACATCTATAGTGGTCTGTTGGCTACACGCCGTACACTCGATTCTGGTTCTGGTCGGGTAGTAAAACAACCTTGCCCTCCGTCCACAGCCGCACGCATAATGTAAAGCTTGAGAATGGTTGCCCTACCGCGCACAAAGATGTTTATTGTCGATCACCTGTATGATTCCATTAAGAATTACGTGGGATTAGTGTTGAACCATACATACACACATATCGTACAATAGAATTTATCTATACTTGTTGGGCTGTCGATTTATTTGCTGTGCTCAAAACTTATCGAATAGAACTTCATATAAAATACATCGTACGGACAGGGGTCCATAAAGGAATATTTTAAAGTTGGAATGTAATTCTTATCATCCAAAAACATACCAAATCTTTATTAGTAATAGAGTACAGTTTTGATTTTACAATGCATTTTCATTTTCCAATATATTTAAACATAAAATATGCGACAGATTTCTCGAAAAGCATAGGTAATTTAATGCTGCATTAGGTAGGCACCGTCCTTACAAATTCACAAGAAGATTCCTCAATAAGCCTCGTATCTAATAATCTTTGTCCTTCTATGTCCAGCTACATTGACAACACAAAAGTTAAGCCTTAAATATCGTGGTTCTATCACAATAAGCTCTCCTTTGTGTAAGGTAATCTCTTAAGGCTTGGGCTCATTCTGTCGGTCAACGCCAAGCCCCAGGTATTGCAAAGGCTTTCTATGGGCATCTGTAATTCCCGCATTGTCGTGGAAACGCTCGGAAAAAGGATTTTCTAATCGATACAACGGGGAATTGTTATAGGCCAGCTGTCTAATGTGTAGTTTAATAAATTGTAGGTCATAATATACTAATTGATTCCAGCAAAAAAGACTGAAAATTTGGTTTAAACAGATATTAGATATTTCTATTTTTCGTTATTATAAAGTTAGATTACCTTCCTATAGGTTATATGTATCCAAGTGTTTTTAATTGTGAACTATCACATAATAGTTCATCGCTATAAATAAATAATTGGAGATTGCATGTCTCTTCGGGAAAAAAGTCCACGTGAAGTGAATTCACCTCGGGAGCGAGGCAAGGCGAGACAAAATCGGCCGTTCGCCGAGCGATTTCCATGGAATTTTTCTATTACAGGAACAAATTGCACGCCCGCCGCCTCCGTAATATTGTACGCCAGACTCACACTTTATTATTTATTTACTGAACGTGAAGTTGTTTTGAGACAACAATTCCATATTATTAACTATATTTTATTTAAAAAAAACTTGGCTGTAAACTGGGATTTTCTGCAGTATCGTGTTTTTTTTTGTGAGGGGAAAACCATCAAATGACTTCTCCCGCCCAGGGTCGGGCGGGAAGAGTGTCAGACTCTTACTGACCAAAAACCCCCGGGGTTCCTTCTCCTGCTCTGGTCCGAGGTCGCGGTGCCTCATTGCGCTTACCCCACAGCCTCGGCCAGTATCGTGTTTAAGTTTACAAACATACTTAATTCACATACACAAGCCGTAAAATGTAAAAATTAATGTCAAATGTTAAGATACTAGGTACATTATTTAATTCATTAACCTTGTCAAATGTATTAATATAGGCTAAGTCGAAGTCATAATTACTGCCCGCCTTCCCCTGCTTCGTACGACTGTGATCTCGTCATCTTGGTGTCAGTCATTTGTTTTATTAGCGAACCGCTACAGCGCAGCGTCGAAGGGTTGCGTTTTCCCAATTTTCTTTTCCGTTCACACATTATATTTTTTAAGGGATGGGTCATCAAACGAGCTGACGGACGTATCTCTTGATTTTTAGCAGTAGGCGTCGCCAATGGACACTTGTAATACCAGGTGTTACAAGTACGTTTCCGGCCTTTAAGAGGTTGATAGGGGTTTTAAGGAATGAGGGGCTGCGCCTCCAGTAACGTCACTCACACTGTGAAATAAAACGTAAGTATTGTTCCACACCAGTAATCTTTAAGTGTATAGTATCATTCAGATCAAGCCAGCCCTTTCGTGCTGAAGCATAGCTCTCCCACATTCTTTTTTTATCTTCAAGATGTGATTGCCTATAGCTCAAATACTTTGTATGTTTTAAGTATTATGTCGATCATACTAATATAGTCGTATGTTATCGTCTATCGATGTTTTAGGGAAGATTGTCTTGTGCTATCAAAAATCATATCTAATCTTAAGATGGCACGATTGAAATGATGTAAGACAGCACAATATTTGCATTGCAGTATTCAATACTATGGTAGGTGTTTTAATTATATTATTCCGTGTCTTCAGTTTCGCTCACGCCTCTAAGCGCCAGTAGACTACCACAGATGAGGCCCAACTCAGCCGAAGTTGCAAGGCAAGTGGAACTCGGCCTGGAGCAAAAGAAGCGACGGCGGTTTTGGTTAATATGAGCCTGACACTCCCTCTACGACGACACGACGATTTACCCTCTTCGAAAAAAAAAAGCTACATATATAACTTAAAATAAATTTCTTATTTGATGCAAAAACTATGATGTCACACAGTGTCGTAAAAAAAATCAGAAAAACCTTCGATAACGAAAAACTGTTCAAGCTTAACGAACGGCATGGTTGGCGCATTGGCTTGGCTGACGCACAACTTTTCCTGTTTCGGTTCCCACACGGAACAACTCTTTGTTTGATTTACAAATTGTTTTTCAGAGTCTCGGGTGCAGCGCGTATGTGAAATTATACGAACATTTGTAAGCGCTCCCACGACAACGACCACGAGAAAAACGCAAAGTTTAAAAAAATCCCCAAGCATATTGAATTAGTCCTTAATAGTAATTCACCATTTTCCCACTTCTATCCATTTTAACTTAACAATACAACCTATAACAAATCACAGTATACGAATAGTAAGAACATACAAATGCACAATTTCAAACAAGATATTGCCACAATTACCGCAGGCACCTTCTCAAAGGCAAGAGGGTACAGCTTCGTGTATTTCGTAGGTGGTTAAGTAATATTTTCCAATGTCCGTCCGTCCGGTCAACTTGTCCTTTGTTCTACTACTGGACAAAGCTAACGATGTGGTGTCCCAACTTCCACTTGCACGCATCTCTGTTATTATTTTAATGGTTACATTTTATGCTTCAGATGTGTATGTGGATTATTTTCAGCTTTACGGGTAGATTTTTCGTTTTATCTTTGTGTGGAAGAGCCATGATTTGATACGAATGGGCCGTGATACCACGGCCTAAGTCGGACCGGTGTGAAAAAATGCTTCTGTTTTGTTGAGCTGTATGTGTCAGGTTATCGCTAGACTGATCGTTCACCTCATCCTCAATCTTAACTCCACAATGCCTGCAATTTAATTTAATTTCAAACTTGTATCTCCTTGACGTTGCGGGTGTCCATGGACGCAGATTGCTTACCATGTGTCATATTACAAAAAAATCTCCAAGGCTGTGATGTAACTTGTAATGATATCAAACTGTGATGGTGTGTAATATTATAATTATGGTATATATGTATTTGTATATGTCAGTTGTGTATGTCCTCTTATTTATCCTTATTATATAATGTAAAGTAGAATAGTATAAAATAAGTAGATATAGTTTTACTAACCCATGTATTGTCCTTTCAGCTACTAACAACAAACTACCACAAAGTTAAAGTTCGACGGGCCCATAATCTGCCGTCACTACTTGAAACTGGCAGTATAGTCGACAACATTAAATTGGAGACTCGGTTGCCAATCAAGAAAGAAAAAAAAAACTTGTAAGTAGTGTCTTTGTAGATTTGAAGTTTAATCCGTCACCCTGCACTACTGTACAAATAGACTCATTCTATCTGAGTGGCAGGATTTTCCCATGACGTTCGGGCTAAAAATTTCTTCAAAAAATTTGAAGCTTAGCAAGCGGGTTTGGACTCCCTTAGAAGAGGAGGATTAGTGACATGTAATCGTGAGGTGACACGGTTCTTTGTCCAAGTTGGTAACAGGGAAATATTGAGAGAAAAAACTATCGAATTAAATAAGCATTAATTTAATACCTACTGTGGAATTGTTATCAACTCAAATACAAAATAATATATCACACCATATCATTAAATACAACAAATAGATAGACATAACAATTTTATGATAAGTAGGTAGGTACCTATAACATTTATTATGACAGCAGATAATACAATTAAGAACTTCAAAATTGCACCTTCAACTTTATTTGCAATGTGTTGGCTTTTGGCCACTATCTCGGCTGGTGGATGAAGAGATGATGTGATCTACAATGGAGCAAGCCTACCCATAAGCAAACTATTCAGTATGTACTTGAAGACACTTACTCCTCGGGAAACACAAGCTTCGGTGAAGAATTCCACTCCTCGGAATTGTCTGATTTGATCAATTGAGATGATTGATGATGATTTTTAACAGTGGTGTTTAACAGCTTTAGACACAGATTAATTATATCATCTGACTATTGTTTGTCCTCGCAACAATTGGTTAGTTTTCTAGGTCAACAATAAATTAATTCAACGTTTCAATACAATGTAATATCGAAAAATAACTAAGTATACTTTTATTCATCTAAATTTGTGATATTTTTAAGCTAATTTTTAAAAAATAAGTAGGCAATTTGACGCAAAAATACTATGAGGTCATAACTCAGTTCTTCATACAAATTTCATATTAAAGTATCGTTTTCGACATTTGGATAAAAGTATTGAATTTGACTAGTTGGAAACTACCATATTACTCTCAGATTATGGGTTGGCTGGTTGCATAAGCTAGTGACATTGCATGTTAAAAAATATCAGTGCGGGATTATAAATAAATGCGGGACAGCCATGCTTCGCGTACCTATTGTATGCGTTGCGTATTGTGGGTATCCATGATAGGCGTCGAGTAGTTCCTACCATGTTGTTTTAATTTTGACGTGTAAAAGTGATGTTTTACTGTTTTATACTTTTCTATTTGCAAAAATAAATTCATTTTCTCATTGTTTCATGCCAGAACGGACCACCCATAAAAAAGGGCACATCTTCAATTACCAACTTTGCTTAAACATGGCCTCCAAATTCCAATCCTACACGAAGTCTTAATTAAAACCTGAGTAACTGTACAGCTTCTAATTAACCCTGTGTCTGTCGCCGTAGGCTGGAATCATTGGTATTTAATATCAGCACAGTAACACACGTGGCTTATTAACCTGGAATGTACTTTGCACGTCGCCAGGGTTGGCTGCTCTACTAAATTCGCTTTTAATTGATAAATACTTGACCATTGGTGTGTGTAATCGAATGTTCATACACATTCCACTCGTTGTTTCAAAGTCAACCGTATTGTTTGCAACGCAGTGTTGAATTTGCTTCGTGGCGGGATGCTGTGAGGTTGTGAATCAAACGCCAGCCCGTGGTCACAGTCAGGAGCGTGTTAATGGAGAATGTGGGAATAATTTTGCGTTATATTGATACAAAAGGTTCGAATAGTGAGTGTAATTGGCACTAAATTAGCAATTTTTATTTAGATTACGAGTTGTAGGTTAGTACTGAAGCATTATAAGCTTCTTTTGTAACTTAAATGTTTATTTAATTTAATGTTTTAGCGAAATTATTTACCGCTTAACCGCGGCCCCGTAGCAGCGACCTGTAGCAGGAGAAGGAACCGAATGGTTGTTAGTCAGTAAAAGTCTGACACTTCCTATCGCCATACACAGGGCGGCAGAAGAAATTTGATGATTTTCCCCCACAAAAAAAATAACTAAAGATAAATAAAAAAATATGAAAAACATTCCATTGTGTTGCAACTGCTAAAAAAGTACCACGATTGACACTTACCAATTTAAAATTACCTTTCCAAGGAGGAAGATTAATCTTAAAAAAAAAACAGCCTTTGTTTCATAATGAATCATTCAGTCTTCTTTACGGCTAATGTATCAAAATTTGATACCTACTTTTTGAATAAGAGTCCCGTTGGCGCTTGAAACTAGTTGAGTTAATTTTACTTCATTATTTTAAGTGAGTTTTGAATACACGTGAGTATGTAGTTATTGTCAATAAGTTCTACAAATCCATCAAAAACATCAATCAATCAATCAACATCAGCCTATAAGTGCCCACTGCTGAGCAAAGGCCTCTTCTCATACGGAGAAGGTTAGAGCATTAATCACCATGCTTGCTCAATGCGAAATTATAAGTCCAGGTTTCCTCACGATGTTTACCTTCACCGTATGTCAGTGGTGTCTAAATAATCATAGAAAGTACATATAGCTCGGAAAAAGTCACATTGGTACTTGCCAGGTTTCGAGCCCACACCCTCATGCATGAGAAGCGGGCTCCTTAACCTCCGGGCCACGATATTTACAAGGCCGACATCAAAAACATGCCATTGTTAAATTAATTGAAGGTTTACCTGTGGACTTACGCCATTTGTTAACATAACAACGATAAAAGTTCAAAAATTCGACATGAAAACTAATAATATTCACTTTTCGATTGAATTCGGCGCATGGGCGTGATTCGAGCGACCCTCGGAGTCCGTCTGGCTAATCTAGCAGAGGGTCCGAACACAGTACATGGCAAATAAACAGATCCTGATAACATTTGAATGAACATAATATATCCATTCATTATTATAACGAAATACGGTGTTGTTATCATCGAGTGATTTGCATTTATGTTGTGGTAATATTTTGTGCATATAACAGGCATAAATTTGATGACCATGTACATGCTAGTATACCGGGGTTGGGGGGTAAGCGCAATGAGGCACCGCGACCTCGGCCGAGAGCAGGAGAAGGAACAGGGGGGTTTTTAGTCAGTAAGAGTCTGACACTATGGGCGGGAGAAGTCATTTTCACCTCACAAAAAAACGTGCTATAGTAGGTATCAAACATAAGATCACATATATTTTTTATTCCTTACATACATACATATAATTGACTACTCGGTTGGCGCGGTGGCTGGGCGACTGGGTGCGGCGCAACGTGTAGCGGGTTCGACTCGCACGGAATAACTCCAAAGAGTTGTGAGAGAGATCACACAAATGTGGTCCAAAAATTGTTGTTCTGGTGTAATGTGTATGTTAAACGCACCCATGACACAGGAGAAAATCGTACTGTGGGGCAAAGCTTCAAAAAAAAAACATCAGTTTATTCCGGGTGGCTAGCTAGTTAAGATATAAAAATTTCGCTTCTGACAATTTAACAGATACTGGGGTAAAAGTTCCACTCAAATTCTTTTTCATGGTCAATTTAAATCATAATACAGTTGTCGGCATCGAATAGGCCCTTCTAAATCTAATTTGCGCCTCTTTGGGATCGTCGTAATAGATGGCAGGCACTATACACTTATGATGTCAAACTTTTAAGAAAACTTTGACCTCTTTGGTATTGTATGCGAAATTAACTATTATGAAATTCAGGTGTATCCAACTCGGGAATATATATATTTTTTGTATGTAATAGGTCGGCAAACGAGCAGACGGATGACCTGATGGTAAACAATCAGCGCCGCTCATGGACACCCGCAACGGAGGAGTTACGAGTGCGTTGCCGACCTTTTAGGGATTAGGGATATGGACATTTAAGGACTAAGAGGCATCAGGGAAGGGGAAGGATTGGGTATCCGATAGCCTCACTCACACGGCGAAACACAACGATGTGGTTGTTCCACGCCGGTTTTCTGTGAGGCCGTGGTATCACTCCGGTCGAGGCGACCCATTCGTGCCGTAGCATGGCCCTCCCACACTTAAAGTACTACACCACACTATAATCGATTTTCAGTTTCTTTTAACACATTCAGTGCCCCCGACGCACCTGTGCGTTCTATACATTAATGCATAGAACGCACAGGTGCGTCGGGCACTGAATGTGTTAATGTATATCTGTCTTAGAAGGTTAATGAAGAAAACTTTCTCTTGCATGTATCGTCTTTTGTAAATCTCGTGCCACATTGTTGAATCCCATATTGTAACACTTATCTTTCTTTAAGCTTTTCACATGATTTACTATTTGCAGTCAGAGTTTTAGTCCCGTCATTTGTTTGGATAATTGAGGGTTATATTAAGAGCTTTGGCGATTCTCGCATTACCCCGCATGAGCGTAGCGCGTGGATGCGTGTTCTTCCGTTGCTCGTAAGTATCTCCGTTTGTATGGAAAACACGCACAGTCTAACACACAGAAAATGCATCCACGCGCGTTCATGCGGATCACGCGCATACACGTGGAGAAACATGCACCCCCGCGCGTGGGTGCGGGGCGAGACGCCAGGTATGGCACACCGAATACCGCAGTGCCGCGCGTGATTTTGAATGATTTGTTGGTTGTACCCAGTACCTATATATATTGGCTTATACATAGGCACGATTTGTTTTAATTTGACCGTACAAAAACCAAACAGTTAGTACAATAGTAGCGTCCTGAATGAGTTCCACACTATAAAGCATTTTTTTCAAATCTATCGTGATGCTCAGTACTGTACGACCACCACAGAGAACGGCGAATAAATGAGAGCCGCCGTGCGTGAATCTACAAAACGCACATACGCGCGTGAATGCGCAAAAAACCCGCACGATGATGCAGATCTGCACTCCCGCAGGAACGCGCGTAGTTGCGTGCGTCGACACGCAATATGCAGCATGATGCGGGGCAGTGTGAAAATCGCCTTTCTGTTAGTTTTAAATATTTAAAAGATTTCGTAGATTTTGTAGATCTATGTTCTCTATTTGCATTGACATTAATTGACATTATTGACCTCGCATGTGCGTCTTTCACGTTATAGTTTTCTATTTTTGTTTATAATTGTTTTCTAAGACTTATAGATACCTTACAAGATAACCAATTATAATACCAAACCTAAGATCTTTTAAATGTGACAAATAAACAGATTTTTTGGTACTTTTAGTATGATTAGTATTTTTAGTACGAGGTTATGTTATAAAAACAATAATAGTTAAATACCTGCGCTGTTTTATATGTTTTTTCCTTAAGTTCCTCAAGTCTTTTTAAAGATAGTAAGTCTAACTTCTATTTTTATTAAATATAAACATTGCTTATTGGGTTTTCCATCAGTATCACACTGAACTTCCCAGTGATATTATCCCCAACATACAGGGTGTTCATGAAAGTCAAGTCAGAATTTCTTATTCTCAATTAACTATGACAATAGCTAATAGTAATTTTCCCTATATTATTGTCGGTATTATACTAGAGAGCAGCTTAATACCATATACTGGGATACAGAATCTTCAATATCGCTATTATCCATTATCTAATATATGTATAGCTCATTCATATTTTGACGTATTCTTAGGAATGCATATTTATACTAACGATCCGCCCGAGTTGGCACGGGTACATTGCTAATACAAAAATACTCCACTATTAAATTAAATGGATGTTAATTTACATAAAAACCTTCCTCTTCAATTTCTCTAGCTACTGAATAAACCAAATCAAAATCCGTTGCTTAGTTTAAAAGATTTAAGTAAACATAGGGATACAGGAATAGAAAAAAGCGACTTTGTTTTTACATGTAGTCATCATAGATTTCAGAACTTTCATTTTTGAGTTTCACCAGCTCTAATTAAAACTTTCTTTAAATACACGGTCTATCCAATATAAAAAAATACTATTCTATTCGAACCAGTAGTTCCAAAGATTAGTGCGACCAAGAAAAAAATCCAAAGCTTTATAATATTAGTATATACAGATTAACATATGCCTTATTCCCAATTCTCTATTCTAAACACATTATTAAAGTACATACATATGTACTTGTATCAATAATTTGTTCTATATTTAGTTGCTTCATTAGTCTTGCGATCATGAGTTCATTGACTTCAAGTTTTTGGCAATGTGTGACTACTTAGTGTCTTTTAGGGGTCTCTAAATGATGTATAGGTAATTGTTTGCGATACTTTAATTGATTTTTTCTATATCTGTTTGGTTTTAAACTCCTATACAAATACTTCTTTGTTAAACAAATTATTAGTTGAGTAGGTTAACGTGTTTTGTTTATTTATTGCAAATACTCATTCATTTACCTTAAAACTGTTTTATACCTATCCGTATAGGTATTTAAATAGCCTCACAGTATGTTTTCAACATTGTCTTTTTAATACTCACAACACGGACAGAACCTTACAACTAAGATTCCGATTTACTCTATTTTTTTTTCTTTTCTGTGACACAAAAATCAAATTTGTAATCATTGAGCAATTAGGTTGTACTGTCCAGTTAATACTCAAAAAGTGTTGTGAAACAAAAAAAATGTAATCGATTTACATCATGAAATACTTAATAATTATTGTAACAGCAACAAAATAATTACACGCTGTGAGATAAAATTTGTGATTCAAATACATATAAGTACTTATAAGTATACCTATCTATTTGTTTTTGTCCTCTTCCATTTTGTTATATAATGAGGTTAATATCGGTTAATGATACGCATTGAACTTGTATCTTTCCCGACTGGTGTGCGTCAGTGTGTATATTAAATTAGAGCGGTGTATCGCACGCTCTAAATTATTCGAGCAAAAATGTTTCGAAAATATTCATTTGTTTTTATTGTCTTGTCCCTTCAGATTTGTTTAAGTTACAGTGCCGTTGTTAAGGTAAGGTTACCTATATATACTTATATATTTATAAATATTTGTTAAGTGCTTTGTTTTTTGATACAGTTTAGAATCTGGTGTCTTCTCAAATGTGTAGACCAATAATCGTTAAAACGCTTGTATTTTCGCAAATATGAATAGTCCCAAAAATAATTTAATATATATTTTCATTATAAAACTTTATTATATTATTTATAATGATAACGATAACCTTGCTTAGTAAGCATGCTTCTTGATTCACGTGTTAATTATTATCTCAAACAAGTTTTATTCAGAGTAGGTATACTTAATACAATCGGAACATAATAGATCGTTTTATCTTCAAAGCAAATATTTATTTATAGTTGCTTTTATTAATCTTTGTACTTAAATATGACTGAAATACGACAACAATATTTTGAAACTCTTTTCAATTATTACTTAAGAAATTAAGTAAGTACAGTTACGAACTAAACACATTATACCTAATAATTTTCTATTAGGTATCTTTAATTAAGAACACAGCAATAAGTATAAAACCAGCTTAGTAGGCACCTATGTACTTTAGAATTTGAAAAGATCATTTTAATATCGAAGAAAGAACAAAGTACTACTGAAATAATTTTGGTAAAATATCAGCTGGCACATTTTACACACGTTAACTACTTACATCTAATTTTAAGTTTACTGTAACTAAAAATACTGGTGTAAAATAATAATAATTTAAACTATAATTACAGTCTTAAGTCCTTATGTCCACATAAAGATGACTCGGGATTTTGCTGTATATCACTTTCGCTTCGATAACAGACGATAAGTACGAAAACTAAAACATCGTTGGGGCGCTTGTGTCATTTAGTCTATAATCAGTTCTCGCCGTCGACTGGCTCGAAGTGCCACAGTAAAACTCATCGACTAAATTGTCATTTTGTTTTGATAAAAAAATCTTGTGACTGTGTGACGTTATTTATCTCAAAGAACTTATCGAATTAAATTAAGATTAAATGTCAATAGAATATAAAGTGAACGAAAACAGGGAACGGTGGCCTATTAGTTTGTCGAATAAAAAATATCATGGTAAGAACTTGGCTTTTTAAAATCTTTCCTGGGTCGTGTTAGTGTTTTGTTTTGTAATTATGAGTGTTACTAAGTATCTAAATTCATGTTGCACATACGAATTACATAAATATTTAATGAATAATTTCATTTCCAACTTGCTATTCCAAGCAAACAAACAATACACTAGTGACACTAACGTGTTCGTTTATGGAGTGTGTTATGTGTTATTGTTATTATTTACGACTAAAACCATCTTTTGGTGGACAATAATAAAACTAACTTTTTTATCTTCGCGATTGTATTTTTATCAAACTCAGGTACTTACATTGTATGTCGCGATGAGATTACATGCGAAATTCTTAAAAGGAGTCTCTTGAGAGTTCAGGTGGATTTTGAATATTTGTTATCACGGTATGTGTATAGTAAGATACCCAGAATTCGTGCCAGCTCTTTATGCCAGAAGGACTCAAGGAGCACATCTTTTTAGCCTCTAGACGGCGGAGTTTGGTTCTAAGCTCCAAGACTTTGGATGAAATTTTGCTTAAATAAGTTTTAGAAGTGCCTTATTCGAATTCAATCATTGTCTTTAATAATTATATTTTCTTATTATTCCAGACAAAACGTGTTTGTGTTGTTGGTGCTGGCATAGCAGGGATCTCTGCTGCCAGATACTTAAAGGAAGAAGGGATTGACTTCACAGTCTACGAATCTACACAATATGTCGGCGGGACGTGGAGGTTTGACCCCAGAGTGGGTACAGACGAGAACGGTCTACCTCTACACACTAGTATGTACAAAAACTTGAGGTAAGACTGATAATTATGATGGTCATTTTAATACGGTAGTTTCCAACTAGTCAAAATCAATACTTTTGTTCAAATGCCAAAAACGATTCTTTTCTATGAAATTTGTATGAAAAACTGAGTTATGCCGTCATAGTATTGTTGTGCCAAATAGCTTACTAATTTCTTAATAATTAGGTACAAAATATCTAAAACTTTGTGTATCGATCGATCGATGAATAACAGTGTAATTATTTTTCAATATTTTATTGTATCGAAACGTCGATTTAATTTAAAAAATATTAAACGTGCTATTTTTAGTAATACGTACCTACTATTATATAAGTCCAAAATTGGAATCAACAATAAAAGAAAAATGCAAACATGGACTATCAGTCTAATTATATTCTTATTATCAAACAATAATAATTGGGTTAATGGAATCCAAATACATTAAACATAATTATAACTTACTTGTACTATAGTTCGTTCCATAATTAGAGACAACGATTTGACAACAGCAAATGTCAAACTACAAAATAATGTGGCCAGATTTTTCAACATAGTGATGGGCCCGAGTACGATGTTTTAAATAAAATACCGATACCGTTTTTTTATAAAATACCCTGAGCAAAATAAAACAACGTTGCGGTGATGTGTTTTATAGTTTAGTCGAATTAATAAAAATAATTTAAAATAAAAATGCGAAATCCAAGACTGGCTAAAAGAAAAACATTATATTTGAGGAACCTATGCTGAAAGCCAAGCTGTTGGAGATTTCCCGGAAAGAGAAGAGTAATTATGAATGATACGTCGTGGACTGATGGCTGCTAAAAGGGGGGTCACTATTTTACTTTTGCCTCCTTACCATTGGGATTTTAACCCGACTGAGTTAGTATGGGCACAGGAAGGTACCAGGGAAAGTAGCTGAAAATAATAAAGCTTTTAAAATGCACGAAGTCCAGAATTTAATTTCGGTCTTTCGGTCAATACCGGTCGCGGGACGTCACTATTTATGAAATGGAAAAAACTTGCAACACTCGAAATGTCAAATCGTTGTCTCTAATTATGGAACGAACTATAGGTCATAATTTACAAGCACAACAATCAAGGTTGTCTTTTTCGCACTTTGGTGCGTTTACAAAGAGTGATACAAAGACATTAAATCCAAATAACAAAACGTATTTTATACATAAAAAATAATACGACATTCAATTTTAATAACACTCACTGAAGCAAGTTTTAAAATAATTATCAATCAAAAAGATGTCAAACAATTGAACAATACAGTGTTGATTAGTTTCTTACCAAAACAAACAGATGGCGCGATATCAAGTTTGCACAGTCATTAAGTTACTGGCTTCTAGAACGCGGAATGTTTCAAATAATAAGATAATGAGCCGATAAATATTTGTAGCTGTTTAATACATTGCAGTTTGTTTTAAAATTATTTATAGAATTATATGATTTGTTTAATAATTTCTTGTAGAATTATATCTCGACGGGCAAAAATATAATACGGTAGCTATTATTTTACAACATTTAATAAAAGTGTTCTAAATGCACTAGATCCCTCTTACCTAATCAAATATTACAGTATACTCAAAACACCGTTCTTTCGTATAAACTGAAGCTTCAGAAAGATACGCACATATCTAATCAAGTCGACTAATTAGTCAGTATTATTGACAACTTTTCTTGTTTCAGAACAAATCTACCAAAACCTACAATGGAACTTAGAGGGTTTCCCTTACCTGAACACCTCCCATCATTCCCCAGTTGGCGAGATTACTACCAGTACCTACAAGATTACTCGAAACATTTCAATATACTCGATAATATTAAGGTAAGTAACTAACGCTTTAAAAATCCCAATTGTCCACTGGCCCATATCACCTAAGTCATATTACAGAAACTAAAAAAGTAAAATAAATATATTATCATTGCATTTTACAGTGCCTTTCAAACTTTTTGCAGAGATTCGTCAATTACGCTGGTCTTCATAACGTTCCTAATAAAAACTCACTTGATATTGCATTGTATTAAAGTTTCAAATTGGTTGTAGAACTGGCCATAGGTATATTACTACTTTAATCTTTTCTAAAGAAAAGATCTTTCGGTTTTTCTCCTGTGTCATGGGTGCGTTTACCTGGCCCCGAAACAACACACAAGGAACCCACAAGGTTTTGTTCCGTGCGGGGATCGAAAACATTGCACAGCAGCCATTTGCTCAGCCACCACGCCAACCATGCAATCCATTTTGGATACATATCATAGCACACATATTTAACGCTTTCATGCCATCGACTCGCCCCGAGAGTCCACGTAAATTTTATTCCACTTGCTACCCCAATAGGCTTTTACTAGCATTGTCGTCAACGTTGTGTTGTGTCAACACCGTGCTGATGCGAAGTTAACGCTGCGTCAGTGGGGCAAGCATTAACGTCCGGGATAGCGGCCTAAAATGTACCTACGTGAAATGCAGGGGGCATCTGAGATATAATTGTGAAAATCGTAGTGGTAATAAAAGTGTTAAAGTACATTTCTCTCTTCACTTGCAGTTCCTCCACAATGTACTCCTAGTTAGAAGGGTGGGAGATGTGTGGCGAGTCAAACATCAACATGTTAAAACAAAGGAAACATTTGAAGATGAATATGATTACATAATCGTCGCAAACGGACATTTCAGCAAACCAAACATGCCTAACATACCTGGAGAAGATCGTTTTAAAGGTAAACTACTTTCAACTTTATTTCTTAGGTATAGAATTCCATTTCATCATCATCAGCCTATAAGTGCCCACTGCTGAGCAAAGGCCTCTTCGCATACGGAGAAGGTTAGAGCATTAATCACCATGCTTGCTTAATGCGGATTGGCGATTTCAAACTTATAATTAGCAATAATAAGTCCAGGTTTCCTCACGATGTTTACCTTCACCGTATGTCAGTGGTGTCTAAACAATCATAGAAAGTACATACTCGGCAAAAGTCATATTGGTACTTGCCACGGTCGAACACACTCCCTCATGCATGAGAAGCGGGCTCCTTAACCTCCGGGCCATCACGACTACATTCCATTTCCATTTTATGGAATTCCAATTCATTCGTAGCAGTTGCAAATTGCAAGGCTAAAGAAAGATGTACCTTGGCTCTGCTTGGAGCGGGGTGGTTTTTAGTCAGTAAGAAACTGACAATCCATTTTGCTCGAACAACAGAGCAGAAGAAGACACTTGATAATTTTGTCAAAAAAAAAACAATTCGAGAAAAAATGGTAAGTAATCGGCGCTACGGCCTCCCGTAACGCACACAGAGGTGTGCCAAGTGCATGACCTTTTTGTGTAAGGCTGTGGTATCACTACGACCGAGCCAATCCATTCACGCTTAAAAACTTAATAATGAATCTCTAGCCTCTTCTTTTATGAATCTTAAACCTTTTACTAAGAAGAAAGCTAAAAGCAGTTTTCCTTTACAGGCACAATTATTCACAGTCACGACTATAAGGAGCCAGAACCGTTTAGAAATCGACGTGTCTTAATTGTTGGGGCTGGTCCCTCTGGAGTGGACATTGGTCTCGATGTAGCCGAAGTTGCTAAGACCTTAGTCCATAGCCATCACTCTAAAATCAATTTCAGTACTCCGTTCCCCCCACACTACCATAAAAAACCAGATATCCAAGAGTTTAATGAGACTGGTGTCATATTCAAAGATGGTAGCTACGAGGAGATTGATGATGTTATCTATTGCACAGGTAAGTTCAAGTCATTGACAAAAGAAGACAATTTATCTACAAAAAGAATAGAAGTACTCTTTTTTGATGGAAATACATTTTTCTAGCAATGTTTTGGATTGGTCTTGTTAATTGTGCTAAAAGCTTTATTTTTTCTGATTGCCTTTAAGCAATCATATTTTACAAATAAAAGAAATTCGAACAACACAGACGAATTTCTCGATACGAGAACAGCAAAATCTAACGCAATGATAATTTTGTTAAATGTTACCCGTAAAATAGCAATTTATATTTTATTTATTTATACTTTTCGATTTTATTATTTTTTGGTTTATTAAACTTAAAAACAACTTAAACTTTACAAAAGTATAAATTGTTTTCGAAAATGCCACAATGGTTTTTTTTAATGTAATAAGTCGGCAAACGAGCAGACGGATTACCTGATGGTAAGCAATCAACGGATCATACATCAATAGGCACTGTTTTTGGGATCAATCTTCAGTTCGTAAACCTTTCTTTGGCTGTGGTCCTTAATAAAAACAAAAATAGTAAAAAAAATAATCACAAAAAATATACGCCCAGTAAAAATTTGTGCCTGAGCTGTTTTGATTTGACGCATGTAAAGCGCCACCTGGTGGCAGAAAAGGTATCTAAAACCCTCAATAAAAAATAGCTAAATTCTTATTTAATTTTATTTTAATCTTCAGGTTTCCAGTACGATATTCCATTCCTAGACGAGTCCAGTGGGCTGACCTTAAGCCCTAAAAGCATAGTGCCGCTATACAGGTACATGGTGAACATCAATCAGCCTTCCATGATCCTGATGGGATTAATCGTCAGAGCGTGTTTGGTCGTTGCCCTGGACGCTCAGGTAGGTTACTGGAACTTCTTACTTTTTAAAACAAAACTAAATAAATGTTTCATTTCATTTGTTGATCACATGATTTTTTTTTTCACGGATTCGGATTGAGGAGTGGTAGGGCCCTCCCCATTACTCCTCAATCAAGGGTTAGGCTTCTTGTAACCTCACTTGCACGCACTTGCAAAGCTGTTTTGTTTTTTAAATGTTGCTCCACCCTAGGATTTTCTCATGTATCGTGGGTGCGGCTAAGTCACATACACAAGCTACACAGACCCGAAACAACTTTTTGTAGACTACACAAAGAGTTGTTCCGTGTTGTGTGAATCGAAACGATTAATAGTACCTATTCCTCAATTTTCAGGCAAGATACGCCACAGCCCTAGTGAAAGGAAACTTCACTCTACCGCCACAAGAAGATATGATGCAGGAGTGGCAGAAGAGAATGAACGCGATCCGGTCTAAGGGACTCCCAGCCTCATACATACACATTCTTGCCGAAAAAGAGGTCAGTTTGTATTATAACACTTAAGTACTTAACGTCCACAGACTCCCGCTTTGCACGGGCCTAACTATCTCGCTAACAACGAAAGGGTCACTTTGTCCCAACTTTCCCCTTTACTTTTTTTTAAATATTTTCTTTGATAAGAACCTTCTTTTAGCAATAACAAATAAAACAAAAAAAGGATTAGCCAAATTGGTCGAGGCGTTGTTGAGTTATGCGCTTACCAACACATTTTGAGATTCATTTATACTATATATACATATATAGATAGATAGATAGATAGATTAAAGACTTGAGTATCATGTATATTGAGTATAATCCTTTCTTAATGAAAGGAATAATGTCCAACGGCAACAATATTTTCTTGTCAAGCAAACATTTTGTTTATAAGTGCCCTTAAGGTCTTTGGCGGTTATACATGACAGTTGAAACAAATGAATATGTTTTTAGAAAAGAAGTATGCCTTGATACTACTGTTTCTTAATCACAACGTCTGCACTTTAATGCCAAAGGTATCTGTCCCATATCGAGGTTTGAATCCTTCAGAAATATCGATGTCGAAAAATACATCACATCATATCATAGAGATGAGCGTCGTTTAACAACTTTGGTTAAAACACAAGCGTTAATCAATTTTGTACCCTAACCCAATTACATTCTCTTAAATGCATATTTAAATATTGATCTCTAATGAATGTCACATAGAAAATTTCATTTTAGATTAAACTAATACGTTACCTAATTCTTTCAGGACCAATACTACGCTGAACTTTCAGAAGAATCCGGCATCGAACGAGTACCGCCAGTAATGTTCAAGATTCGAACACAAGACATTCAAGCGAAGTTAGAAAATTTCTACACGTTCAGAAACTACGTGTACACTGTAATTGACGACCAGAACTTTGTGAGGCATGATGAGGATCCAGCAGTTAGGAGAGGATTAACGCTGTAAATAGAGACTAAAATCCATTTTACCCAGCTTTAGGTTTGGTAAAGATAATAGTAATGCCTAGAGAACTAGAACTAATCCTCTCTCCCATCCGTAAATCTCCGAAAGACTGGCAACGCATTCGTAAGTCCTATCCGTTGCGAGTTTCTATAGGCGACGTCGATTGCATACCATCATATATTTCGTTTCCCGTTTTACGTCCCATATATAGTATATATATATATAGTAAAACCAAAGCCCAATCCTTCCCACATCATCCAATCCCAACCCTGAAATCTCCAAAAAACCAGCAGGCAATGAATTTGTAACTCCTTTTGCAATACAGAAGAAGTTATAAGTAGGCTGCTTTTTATGTACCGTCTGCTCTGTAGCCATCTTATTCCATTAAGGATTAATTTATTTTAATCTTTTGTGTGCCGGTATATGAGACACAATAGAAAACACATTGTGTCTCGCGTATATCCGCGCTCCGACATACCACGGGTTAAGCTATTAACATACAGATAAGCTTTTAAATGTACTTATGTGTGCCATAATTAGAAACAAAGAGTTTTAAAGTAAAATAGCACTAAGTATAACTAAAATAGAAATGGATTTGCTTTAACACTTTTCACGATTTACATTAGAAATAGAGCTAAGAATATATATAATATAAGTGCACTTAATTTACAAACAATGTACTAAGGGTGACAAAAATGCATGGAGAGCTTAAGGTCGACTATTGACTGACAGGTTTTGCATAACGCTACCATTGATAACTAGATGGCGCTGCTTTTAAATGAAAATAACCCTTCAAAGCTTGAATACTTTACACTGCAGAGGCACACAATAAGGTTTTTAATGGTTAAAATAATAATTAAGAAACAATAATATGTTTATATTCAAATACACATGAATTATGTTAATTTTCTCATTTCCGAGGACTTAATATAGCGCCATCTAAGTCAAGTCAAGCAAACCAATTAAAAGATGGCGTCAATAATTAATAATAGACAATAATAAAAGTTATAAACTAACCCGCATTTTCGATATCATAAAAAATGCGATCGGTAGCTCGGATAAATAAGAATGATAGAATAATGAAGTCAAAGGGCACCGGTTCAATTCCGGGTTATCATTTTTAAATTCAGGTTTTTTAACAATGTTTTTTTTATATTTTTTTATATAAAATCAATAATAATAATAATACATAAATAAAATATTTGATGTTTAATATTTATAAAATATAACAAAAATAAATATATATATTATTTTAGAATAAAATTATATTAATAAATATATATAAATAACTTTTATAATATGTGCTAACTATTAATGTAAAAGTAACATATTTTTCTTACAGATTAAGACTAATACTAAGTTTAATTCTCATAAAGGATAACAAATAAAACTATTTTAGTGACATTATAATTTCAGACATTTATTTCTCAAAACATAATATTTATTTCTTTCTTATAAAGTGTATACCCTAACCTAATGACTTTTCAGCTAACTGACACATTATTTATTACACTTTTTATAAGATTAATAAGTATTTTAAATCAAAATTGTGTTGTGCTAGTCATTTATTAGTTAGTTTTAAACACAATGTTATAATACGATTCTATATGATATGCAACCTTACTTCTGCAACTATTTTACCTCCCCATAAAATTTAATTAAAGTATTGACTAAAGTGATTCATTTTGTGCATCATGTTATGACAAAGGCTCATAGCTTAAGTATTCGTTCCAGAACAAGGAAGAAATTGAAGCTAGACCTTAAATCAATAACATTTCTAATACCGGGATATAGCATTCACAAGATATGGGACGAATTGTTTATAGTAATTAATAAATAAATAATTTATTATTTTGCAATCAATAGCATCTGTAGATATTAATATTGCTTTTATTTTTATTTCTCATATTTAGTAAAATATTAAAATCGTTACTGTATAACAGTTGCTGGTTATAAAGTAGTCAATAAATTTATCCTACTAACATTAAGTTTGAACATTTATCCATTAAATAAATTATAGCTACCCCGGTCTTGTAATTGCTTAATCCTATAGTCAACAATATCTTTTCTTTTAAGAACTAGCCGCCATTTTTATCGATCCTATTTCTCCTATCTCGCTGGGCAAGGAATAATCCGTATGTCTGATTGCTGACTAAACACTTGCACAATTATGGAACATTACACATAGCACAATTTTATTGTCCTGCACGAACGTTATCACTAGCACATCTTCATGACGTCTTTCAGCACATCTATGTAGTTTTCACTGTTTGCATCACTGAAGATGACAATTCTCCAGTAATTTCCCTCATAACCTTGCCCCATAAGTTGAAGCTGGTCTGAGTCAATATCACGTCTTCTGCCAGATCCACTACGGTGCTCCAATGAACCCTCTTCTTGAAACAGCTTTAGATATCCATAAAGTGGCAGTCTTTACCTGTAAGGGACGTGTATTATTTATTATTTTCATGTATCGATAACCATGGATAATAAAATAAATAACAAACGGTCATTTTAGAAGAATACTTACGTTTAAGTCAGTTTCTCTAGAAATTCCAGTATAATTTAAGCTTTGATTATGCAATACTATAATTTGGGCCCTCGTAGCCGTATCAATATTTGAACGCAAATTCATAATAAAAATAAATATTAAAAACTTGTTAAACAAATCGTGACTGAACTCACTCAAAGATAGTAAAGAATGTTATGATTGAACAAAAAGGTTTAATTTTTAACTAGTAAATATTAAATTACCCTCAACTGTTTTGAGATTTATGATCGGGTTAAAGTTGCTCAACAACTTCAATATAATAAACAGTAGGATAATTTCAATACATTTCAAGGTTACGCAATGGCCTAATGGCTAGTGGCTTCGGTTAATTTTATGCTACCGAGTTCGAATCCTGGTTATTGCGTGCTTTGCTTTAAAAAGGTTTGGAGTATCTTAGCATTAATTTGTATAAAAAATTATTAAGTTAATAACTTTGTATCTGATAAAAACTATAAATGTATATTTTTCAATACCACTAGTATACTAGCGCCATCTATGTCATCCATGGTAAATAATTAAGGCGATGAAACGCCGTACAAACGATTTTGATTTGGAATCATCCATGCACTTATGACACTGATAGTACAAATGAAATAATTTTTAATTTATTACTTTGATTAGTAAATAAATTTTATGAACAAGATTTTTTGCATTTATTGGTATTTTTATTTAATTTAAACATTGTCCAAATTGCATCCTTTGTCAAGCAATGATATTATAAGTAAAAAGAGGTGTGTAGATAGGTTACAAGCGCTCAGTCAGAGATATTAAAATGTGGCTAGCTAGCCACACTTTTTCATATTTGTCTCTTTTTCACTCGAGATTCAGAGAGGCAGAATCATGCCATCCCACTTTAACGTGTATCATACGATTTATTCATGTGTGCCGTTTTTGAAAATCAAATGTTGTTTATGTAAAGTCGATTTAAATTGAATTTTGAAGGAGGCTTTAACACAATTTATCGGACGAGTGTAGAATGAATCGTACTCTGGCGGAACGTCAAACAGACGGCTCTGCGCAACGACCTGTGCAACCAGGTCGAAACGAAAACCTAAGCCGTGAAGCCTACCAAGGTATTCATATAATTAATTTTCGCGTCAATACCCGCGTAATTATAATTATGTTGTAAATCGACTCATTCTTCTACTTTCAAGAGATTCCTCTCATATATATGAGCTAGCATTGTACGACAGGAATTTCGCGCAGCCAACAAGTCTTATTGCAAAGTCGAAGTGATAACAGATAGCTTTTTTTCGGTGCTACTAAATAATAAACATTATGTACAAAAACCAACAAAACTGGAATAAGTAATTTATTTGTACTTATAAATTAATAATAAACCTTACATACTCGTTATTATTGGTAACAGTCAATTAAAAGATTAGTAAAAAAATACTGTATTAATAATAAAAGTATGAAATATCTACCTAAAATCAATATAGGCAAGATCTTTTTTTATTCGTCGATATAAAATATTCAGGTCACAACAAACATTCTTTAGGTTTTAATAATCTCATTTCAAAATCGACCTTATGGAAATGTAATAAGGTCTTGAAGACTTGCACTAATATCATTCGAAAATTAAATATAATTTCACATTTATTATTTTTAAATTGTTCATTATTTATACTTCGATGGGACAAGGCAGTTCCTTCCTAGGCACGTACCTCCTTTCGTAGTTCTGTGAGTCAATGACCTTATAGTCATAATCACGATAGTTCAGCAAATCATCTAATCGATTCTTTCCATTAAATTTAGCGATTTTTGTCAACACTGGCGGTGAAGGTATCACGTCTGCTTCAGCGGTCAGGTTTCCAAAATATTCGTCCTGGAAAAAAGAAATTTTAATTAGGTAACAGTGGTTAAGCAAAAGGGTATCTGGAGTGAAACATAGTTTTTCTGTGAGGTTTCTTGTTGAGTTTAGATCCAAGTTTCTTAGCCTCCCCTTTAATTGAGGGGGATATTTATTAAATGTCTTCTCTCGCCCAGGGTAAGGCGAGAGGGAGTGTCAGACTCTTCCTGACTAGCAACTACTCCGTTCCTTTTCCTGCTTCAGGCTAAGGCCGCGGTGCCTTATTGCGCTTGCCCCGCAACCCTGACTAAACATCGGCCCTGTGAGCCTTCCATCTGTGATAGTCCACAGACTCTTTGAGTCGCGAATGCTTATCACCCTAACCGGCCTTGCTAATCACCTCAATTACTTAACCCCTAAAAATTAGGCAACATACTTGCAACTACTCTGGAGATACGGATGTCCAATATTCAGACTGATTATACTTTATTTCATAAAAAGTTATGGTTAGATATTTACAGAAAAGTAATGAGCTTCGTCATTGCGGTAGTCTGTTTTTACCGCGTGGGCAATAATGATACCAAATATTGACATTTTCTACGATAAATGATTTAATATGAAAGCTTTGTGTTTTGGCTGTGTGTGTGCGGTTACCGGAGGCCCAATACTCCCCCCCCCCTCTCCCAACTGCTAAATCTCGAGAACCCTCATCCCCACAAGGTCGGCAACGCATTCGTAACTCTCCCTTTATTGCAGGTGTCCGTGGGCAGCGCTGATATCTTACCATCAGGTAATCCGAGAGCTGGCTAGTCGTTCTATCATACCACATAAAAAAATGCTTACCATGTCACTAATGACATTGACGTCCACGATCCGCTTGCCCATGTTCTGCTGTTCATACACGTGGTCCAGCCAACTCTTCAGCATGTCTTCCTGGGGGGGCAGCTCGAACTTACCAGCTGCCAGAGCTGCTACATACTGACCCTGCAATATAAAGATAAGCCGTTAATCATTTGATATATCTAATTAATATTCCAATTATACATTTTATTTTCTCACTATGTCATGTCCACCTGGTAAATCAAACAGTATGCAATAAAAAAAATATTATATTTACTTATTGCATAAGAATGGAGTTTATACATCAGTTTAGAACCTAAAGATCCCCATATATATGTACATACATATGTGCTTAGTCGTTGTTTGGCGAAAGAAAGCATCTAATTAATACCGTATCATAATATTTGCAGCCTCTCCCTTTTGACCAGGATAAAAAATAGCCTACGTTTTACTCCAAACTATCATCTATCTCTATCTATCTCTATCATCTATCTCCGTGTCAAATTTCATTCGGCCAAATCGACAAATAGCCTTCCATACATACAATATTCGTCCATACTTACAATTTTTGCTTTTATATATTAATTCATCAAACCCCAAGCGAATGGTGTTCGTTCTATTGTGTCTTGCATTACTCCGTTTGAAAGGGATCTTACAGTTTTTTATGCCATAATCTTTTACTATCTTACCTGAGCATCCATGACCCTATTGATGACCTTCTTGGAAACTCCGACGAAGGCCATACTTGGTCGTTTAATGTTCACTGTCTGACGGTACAGCGGCAGCACGAACTTTTGTGACGCTGTCACCCCCGAGCTCTGGTCGAGGAATGGATGGGCGTAGTTGTATCCTGAAATATTAATATACATTACTCAATTATGAAACGCAATTTTTGCCCAAAACTGCGGTAATTTACAGTCAAAGTCTAAGTAAAAATCATTCATTCCAATTAATAAATAGGAACTTTTGAAACGCCGAACACGAATGGAATATAGTCTGGTATATAGTTTGTCTTCAGTCCGTTCGTCAGTGAAGTTAGATGAACATTCCAAAGCTTAGATTAGAATGAAGAAGAACGAGAAAGAAACTCCATCGTAATTCTTTAAAAAATTTCATATAGCAGGACTATTCAATTTAAAACTGTTGTCGCGGTGGGTTCGACACCTGGCAAGTATCAATAGATTTTCCCAGTTTATATGTACTTTCTATCATCTAAACCCCACTGACATGCGGTGAAGGAAAACATCGTGAGAAAACCTACAATTATAATTTCTAAATAATTAATAAGTTTAAAATCGCCAACCCGCCACGATCAAGAGCTGACGATTAATGCTCAAACCTTCTCCGTGTGAGAAGAGCCCTTTGCCTAGCACTGAGCACTTGTAGGCTGACGATGATTCCATTATAAAACACGTCGAAGGAATGTTTAAATACCTGTACAGAATATGACTTGATCGAAATCTTCAGTGGAACCATCAACGAAGAGAGCGCCGGTCAGAGTGAAGGAATCTATATCTGGCTTCTTCACGTAGCTTGGAGAGAAATCTGGCTGGTTGTAGTTAAGATGGTGTGAGTGGAACAACTTCTCTGTCACGTTAGATAGTTGCATCGCAAGGTCCAGCCCTGAAGCACCTGCGCCGACTAGAAGCACTCTACGACCTCGGAAGTCTTCAGCGTCTTTGTAGTCGTGACTGTGCATTATTTTACCTGGAAATGTATAAACATATGTTTTAAATGAAACGGTACGGCATGGCCTCAGCGATACTCAGTCGGCGATCGCAATACGGACTGCAGTTTTCCAATGTTCAATGCATAAATATGCATACATCGTGGTAATAAAACATCGAAAAACTTGTCTTCTGTCTCTTCAATTTTGAGTAACATAGCCACAACATAATTTTTATGCCACTTCTGTCTTACAGTGAGTACCAAAACAGTTATTGCATAATGCCAGTGCCACCTAGATGAAACTTGTTTCATCTCCGTCATCCTTGGATGAAGTATGGCTAATCCTGATGCAAGCGAGGAATCGCCTACAGGTAAATACTTTTTGTCCGTCAGGAAGACTATATAATTACCATTCTACCTAATTATAGAATGGAATAATTTTATTATGATAAAACAATATAATTTTTCCTTGTAAATAATTTTTACCCGCCCTTTTACCATAATACGTAGAATTAATTATTTATTCCCTACACATATAAGAAGTAAAAAATGTGTCCTTAAACATGTAGGGACATATACAATCTATCATTTTAATAAAAAAACAAACACAAGAGAAATCCTTGAACGAAGCGTGACTGACGAACAAAACAAGCTAGCGAAGTAAGTACAGGAAAATAATATGAGAACTTTTGCAACAAAAAAATTACGACCACAATTACTTTATTTATCCGACATATTAGTTTAACTGGGGTTATTATAGCCAGACTCTTATAAAAACCTGCCACAATAGGAGGCCAGATATATTGAAGGAGGTTACATTGACCACGAAGTTTGCTCGTGACCATTGATTAAGTAAACGAAATTAAAAAAAAAACCCGATTTGGTCAATCATCAATTTAACTAAGGCTAAAAGGCATTTATTTTTATTAAGTTTCGGCTCGTTATTATTCTTGATATATCTATTATGAAAATCTTAAACGTTTAAAAAAGTCAAATTTTTATCGTTTAAAAGTGCATGAAGAGATGCATTTAAAGAAAGTCAAAGTCAAAATCATTTATTCCAACTTAACCATAAATAGGTACTTTTGAAACGTCGAAAAGCTTTCATCAGAAGTGGGAGAGGTCAATTAATCCCGTGACAGAACAAGTAAACTCTACAAGACATTTTTGTGGACTAAAGAAGTAATAAGAAGTATGTACATGGCTGTACATAGTCTTCTTTAGTCCTAGCTTCTTTACTATTAACTGCTTAGAATTTTTGGTCATGCATTGTGTATGTTATTTGTTCCATCGGTCAATTAAAATAAATTAAATTTATTTGAAATATTCCACTTCACAAACATACCCTTCAAATTTAATATAAGCTTGTAAATATCAAAGATCCCATAATAATGGCTGACACCGTAGACAGTTTTATTCGCAGTACTATAGCTATAGCCTATAGCTATAGGCTAGGTGACAGAGGCTATAAATTATACATGATTTGAGTATTTTAGTCGAGTTTTCGCTTTAAACGCTTCTGTTTTTAAAATCCCGGGATACACCGCAGGCGGAAGCAAGCTACTCAAGGTACATTTATCTATACTAATATTATAAAGCTGAAGAGTTTGTTTGTTTGTTTGAACGCGCTAATCTCCAGAACTACTGGTTCGATTTGAACAATTCTTTTTGCGTTCGTTAGTCAATTTATCGAGGAAGGCTATAGGCTATAAAACATCTCGTTACAATCAGTAGCTTGTTCAATATGTTTACCTTTGTACATGTTCATCCTCTCGACATCTGGTATGACGGGGCTGCTGAACTCTCCGCTGGAGACCACCACGAAGTTGCATACCTCCGTCACTTTCTCCTTGGTGTCTGTCTTTGTGTATGTCACCTCCCAATGGTCATTGGCCCATCTTACGAGTGTCACCAGACTCCGCAACTGCAATTAAAATGTTGTATGTACTTAATGGCATTAGAAGAGAAAACTTTTGGTTTCATGTTTTAGTGTAAGCACTATAATGCACCGAGGGTCCGAACCGGAATAGGTGAAGGAATACACTGCCTGAAAACAATTCCTTTCGCCAGGATGGCACAAACAGGAACTCATTTCGCCCGATTTTCGATACAAAAAGTGTATACTTTTTAAAATTCAACTCGTTATAATTGTAGTACATAATCTTGATTTCTAGAGTCCGCCTATGTAGGTACAGAAGTTTTGTGTGCATAAAGCTTAATAAGTAAATAAATAAATAAAATAAATAAATCCGCAAAACCCTAAACCTAACGGCAACGCACTCGTAACTGCCCTGATGTTGTAGATGTCCATGGGCCACGCCAATAGCTTACCATCAGGTAATCCATCAGTTCGTTTATCGCAACAACAGTAATATATCTATGAATAGACACTACAACTAAGCAGATTATTCAAACTAATATTATAAATGCGAAAGTAACTCTGTTTGTCTGTCTGTCTGTCTTTTCTTCACGCCTAAACTACTGAACCTATTTGTATGAAATTTGGTACAGACATAGTTTGAAACTCGAGAAAGAACTTAGGGTAGCTTTTAAAAGAAGAATCTGCATAACGTCACTATTCCACACGAACAAAGTCGCGGGCAAAAGCTAGTAGTTAGTACCTCATACTATAGTATATCTTCACACCAAAGAATGTTGGCCACCAACACTCCGGGATAACAATCCCACGTTCCCTTAGTATTCATCCGACATGTTCCGCCATATCTATGAAAACAAATGAATTATGCATGGCCAGCATGAACCATGGTGTGAACGATAAACAACAATAACACCATTTAATACAGGTTTTCTTGTCACGTCATCATGGCAATTGGCAATGGGCAAAATTGCTTATAGTACCTTTTATGCCGTAGTTACATCCTCATTCAATTCCATGGATTTATTTATACGGTCACAGAGTCATTATCGTATCTACTTTAGTTACTTCCTAGTTGACCTATTATTTAAAAAATCAATTGCAAATTCTGATCGTCTTAATGTTTTGGTTAAATACACTCACCGGCACGGAAACTTGGCCACCAACTAACTCGCCGATAATTTCATTTTAAATATATAATTTTCACTGTATTATGGGTTTATGCACTAAATAAGGGTGTTTTATGGTTTTGTAACTCAGTTATTGAAAAAATTGATGCAACAACAGTAATCTTTAAAAAAATAAGCAGTTTCACAAAAATATTGTTTTTAACACTGTCAATTTAAAAACAACACAACATGAAAAATAAACAAAAAGTCTCATTGATTTTTTAATTTTAATATCGGGTGTTTCCTCCCCTAGCCCTGATAACAGCTTGCATTCGTTCTGGCATACTTTGGATGATGTTTCTGATCTCAACTTGTGGTATGCTTTCCCAAGCGTTCAGTGCTGCATTTCGAAGCTGGTTCAGAGTTTCAGGCGGAGGAGGAGGACTTTATTTTTCTTTTAAGCATGTCCCAGATATGCTCTATTGGATTTAAGTCTGGACTACGAGCTGGCCACCGCAATTTTTGAGTACCAACCTCTGTAAGGTATTCCTCCACGCAACGTGCAACGTGTGGGCGCGCGTTATCGTGCATTAGGAGGAATTCGTCGAACCCAATAAACCCTGAATATGGTAACACATGTTCCTGAAGAATCTCCTCGATGTATCGTGTTGCTGTTAATCGGTTATCGACGATAATTAACTCCGTACGTGCATCGGAACTTATTTCTCCCCAAACCATTATAGAGCCTCCATGAAAACTAACAGTTTATGTGATGGTAATGGGTAAAAACCGCTCTCCTCTTCTTCTCCATACTCGCTCCCGACCATCTGGAGCTCGTAAAGCGATTCGACACTCATCTGTGAACAGTACTCGAGCCCACTGCTCATCGGTCCAGTTTACGTGTTCTCGTGCGAATCGAAGTCGAGCTACTCGGTGACTTCTGAGAAGTTCTGGGCCACGTGCTGGTCTACGAGCTTTTAAATTAACTTCCTCCATTCGTCTTCTCACTGTACGTTCACTAACATTGACACCTCTTGTGAACTGGAGTCGCCGGCGTATCTCAACAGCGGTGAGGTACCGGTTTCTCAAAATTTCTAGGATAATAAAGCGATCATCCCTGGCTGATGTGCATCTGACACCTCCGCTGCCTGGTTTGCGGGAGTAGCGGCCTGTCTCCTGGTAACGTTTCAGTGCATACTGCATCGATGAACGTAGTAAATTCAGAATTACAGCAACTTCTCGCTGTGTCAACCCTTGTTCGATCAATGCTACTGCTTGTGCAACCTGTGATGGTGTTAATGGCATTTTTATTGGAATTAAATCACCTTTAGTTATTGAAGAAACAGTACGATATGACAATAATTGAATAACTTAACAATAAACTTTCACAAAACACAAATTTAAAACTGCAACTTAGTCCCTCAGATGACCGGGTTCAACTCAAACTTAAAAATAACGTCATACTGCACTCAAACGTGATAAATTACCCTCTTGAACTAAAGGTAAACATTTTTTAGACCAACTCTCATAACAAATAATCGTAGGAAACACTTAAAGCTCTTGTTATCGCGAAATACGCACTTGGCCAAGATTCCGTGCCGGTGAGGTTATTTCTAACGACTATTTTATTAACATTGACTTCCTGCAGATTTTTGGTATCAAAACTATCCTATGTCCTTTCTCGATTTCCAAAATACATATGTCTGTCCAAACTATGTAGTTTAGGTGTGAAGAAAAGACAGACCCAGTTACTAGATAGGAATGTGAATAGGAATGAAGAGTAAGCCTGTATGTGCCTTTAAATATAAGTCCGTCCCTTTTTTTTTATTTGGATAAACAAACAGTTTCACTAATATTGTTAATAGTAAAATCATTATTTATCTCTAAACTGTAGGAATTACTCGTATATACTATAGTTACTAGGAATATGGTTTATCATAAGTACACAAATAAAATATAAATAAAATGTCAAATAAACTAGGATTTTACAATCTTATAAGTCGTTTTCTCTGTACCTATATTATCACTATGTAGGTATGCTAAAATATTTAAAACTATGCAACGGATTTTGATGTAGTTTTTTTAGAACATAGATCGAGTGATTGAAAAGAAATGTAGGATATTTTTTCCACTATTATACTATAGTGAATGTATAATGAAATCCAGTAAATGTGGAGAAATTTAGTATTAGCATTGCACCCGTGCCAAGTTGGAATGGGTCGCAAGAACTTAATTAAATAAGTTACTATAATAAGTAAGTACCTATGTCTCACAAAAGAGATGCTAAAAAAGTTGATACATTATAACGGCTTTATGTATAATAAAATCCAGTAAATGTGGAGAAATACTCCAAAAATACTTCAGATATACACCCGTTCGAGGTCGGGATCGGTCGCTAGGACTTAACTGATTTAATAAGTATACTCACGAAAGAGAACGGCTTTATATTAATCAGCCATTTATTACCTACAAATATCAACACAGTTCCATTTATTACTGTCACGCAACTAGGTAGCTACTTTTTATTACAAAAGATTGTATTAGGTAGAAAAAATCTATGACGCTTGTGGGAAATTTATACTTCTTATCTGTTTTTCATTGTCTTGTGTTTGCAAATCAAATGTGTTGGTAATAGAAACACGTATAACTGGTAACATTATTTTAAGTATTTCAATCAATAATCCATTTATTTTATGAATATTGACGGATAAAATTACAGGGGACAGCTAGAAGTACTGCAACTTTTGGCATTGTATATAGCATAAGTCAAAAAGGGTAATGATAGATTGTAATGATCTAAAATCATTACAATTTATCATTACAATGGTTATTGAAATGACATAATTTTGTTAATGTTATGCTAATTGAATTTAAGGGTGACTGTGCTGTTGGTGTGCTTATTATAAATAAATAAATTAAATATTGATCATAATCGTCAATTTCTGCTTGACATTTTTATTTTTGTGTTATAACTACCTACTCATCGTCAAATGCTAGATGCACGTACACCCCGCTCAAGAATAAGAGTCCCGTCATTACTTTTAATACAAAATTAGTAGAACTTTTCTCGAATTATTGATATTCTCAAAGACTTCAAGAAAACTAGAAAGAAAATAAATCACATTAGATATATGAATTCAGACCTTGCTAAGTTATTTATTGTAAGAGTAAGCATAGCCTAGGTCTTACTTGACCGTTATAATCTGGATTTATTCACACCATTCAAGTATTCAAGTTATGTAAACCTCTGACACTAGTTAGCAAACTTGAGATTTCACTTACTTCTGCATGCACTTCGCAAGATCACACTTGACACTATTAGAAACAACGTTGATTACAATTGCGGTTTTACGAGTTCGATTCCCATATAAATATTAGTATAACCTACACTCTTAATACAATACTTATGTATACGTAACATTCAAAAGTAATTAGTCATATCATTAGCCACTTAACAAATTTTCTAGGTCAAGAAATTTTATTAGATTTATCCTTAGTTCCAATTCTCAAAAGATGCATCAAATACAGACATAATACGCATATCAACAGACTCGGATTGTATTTACTTCGGAAACTAAACCTAAAATGATGAGAAAGTTAATCAATACTTAGTATAATCATTCGAAAGAATAGATCTGATGTGAGTGATAAAAGAACGTGGTCCAAACAGAAAGCTATTTAATAAAATGCCTCTGTTTTAGTAAACAAATGTTAATCATTTTATTTTATGTGTAGTTATCAAAAATAGAAGACATATCAAAATTACCTACTTAGTCAAAAACGTAACTCTTAAACTAGTTAAAATAAATAAAAACAGGCTTCAAGTAAAGGTTAGATTTCATAAGAAATTCTTAATGTTATGTATGCAAAACCTGTTCCTTCCAAATGACCCTAATGCCAGCTGAATGGAAATGATTCCCAACACAACACCTAACAACATTCTCTCTAGTAAAATTACACAATATTAACTAATACATACAAATTTGTAAATAAAATGGCGCGTCGAAAATAGAACAGATAAAACTTTATTGGTTTTTTTTTAATAACTAACTAACTAACATTTGAAAAAAGAAAAAACTATTCTAAAAACATTTTAATGTAAGATAAAAAGACGCGATCACGGTGTTACATAATGTTATTCTTTATATAAAAAATAAAATCTAGTTTAATTTAAAGATTTTTGAAAAATAGAACAGATTTGGTTTGTGCTATTTCCTTTTAATACAAACATCATGCAACAAAAATTTAAAAAGATGATGCTGCCAATTTTTTCTTTAAAAAAAATTCAATCACGGTGTTACGTAATCTTATTCTTTAAATCCAAACTAATATTATAAATGCGAAAGTAACTCTGTCTGTCTGAACCGATTTCTGTAAAATTTGGTAGTAGTTTTTATACCAAAAATCTACAGGAAGTCAGTTTTCCACGCGAACGCGCGAAGTGGCGGGAAAAAGCTAGTAAAATATAAAACCTATTTTATTCAAAAAAATTTGGTATTCGCTTGTTTTATTGACATATAAATTATACAAATTAAAAATGGTCGTCGACAGGCTGATAAATAATGCTTTTACTTTGTTTATATATTCTTCGTAGAATCACATCATACAATAAAAAATAAAAGCTTGGATATTAAACTACAGTCTAATAATCTTTATCATCCCCATTTCATTAGTACTTACTTGTATATTATCCAACAATCCAAAATGTTTCGCAAAGCGCTGCAGGTACTTATAGAAACAGGGTCCCGTTGGGTACGACGGAGTCTCCTCAGGGAACGGGAAGCCGGAGTACTCCATCGTCTGGCGTGGAGTATTTGTTCTGAAACACACATCATGCACTTAGCCCTGATCCCGTATAAATAACATCAACTAAACAAATAAGTTTTGAAATGATATACCTAAGCTTACAAAACATAAGTTAGTGGTGTTTCTGGCTGGCCACTATTAGGTATTTCTTTTAAAGCCCGTTCACGTTGAATGAATTTGAATATAGAACGTAATTTATATGAACGCACCATACCTACATATATAATATCGAAGGCATAGACTTTGGTCGATGTTGGGACCGTCAAAAAAAGTATTTTTGATAATCATCAAATGTATTCTCTCGCCCTGGGTAGGGAGTGTTATACTTTTACTGACTAAAACCCCCCTATTCCTTCTCCTGCTCTAGGCCGAGGCCGCGATACCTTATTGCAATTGACCCACCCCTGGCTGAACATCAGTCCAATTGGGCCCCATCCGTGAAGGTCTATTGGATTTTTGAGGTTAAGATAATAATCTGACTACATGTTCATGAGTGCACACTAAGCAACATGGTGTTGAAATTTAAACAAGTGATAAGTAAGTATTGAAAATCCTTTTTGAATAATTTTTGTTTTATGGGATAGGTTCCATGGACACCCGCAGCACCAAAGGAGATTAAGAGTGCGTTGCCGGCGTTTTAGCGATAACGGTTTCGGATATTTAAGGATTAGGAAGGGATGGGGGGAGGGAGAGGGATTGGGTCTCCGGTAACCTCACTCACTCGGCGAAACACAACGCTGTAGTTGTTCTATGTCGGTTTTCTGTGAGGCCGTGGCATAACGCCAGTCGCATGCATTCCAAAACTTGGCTCTCTCATACTTAAACACTTATTAATAGATGAGGAAAATCATTTAGTACCTACCTACTATAAAAACCCAATTATTAATTTCTTCAAAAAACGTCTGATGAATATATAAACGCACAAAGTAAAAACCCATCAAATCCATAAGTGCTTATTCAGGACTAAATTGCACAAACTTTTCCTTCTTCGTCACAAATATATTAACAAAGTTAAGGTTATTATTAACAAAGTGAAGAACGTGCTTTTTGCATGTTCATTAGTAACAAATTATCCTCAACATCTTTTAAGACTCCACTCATAAATATTATATAACTTCCAGGTCGATATTAAAGCGCTCTCATTAAAACCTAACACTAGAAAATTACATAAAAACAGTCCTTGAATTTAATTATGTATTTACGACAATTTAGTTTGTGTCCGAATACAAATTAGTTATTTTATTCATGTAGCGGACTGGTATTTTGCTTTAATAGTAATTTTATGACGGTAATAAAAGATTTCTTTTGTTGTTTCATAATATTTAGCTTTAACAAAATGAGTCTAAAGATAATATTGCTTTTATTATCAGTCATTATAAACGACGCCATCATCAGCCTCTGCCAGGAGAAGTTAATAAAATAAGAAAAGCTTCCTTAAAGGTCTGTTTAAATGTGGGAGTCAAGCTTCGGCATGAAGAGGCCACGACTTCATAGAAAACTGGCGTGAAGCAAAGCATGCGTCGTGTTTTGTCCTTTGATTTAGGTTATCGGAGGGCCAATTTTCCCACCATTCCCCTAATCCAAAATTCTGCCTACTACTTCCCACAAAACGCTGACGGCGCACTTGAATCCTTTGATTATGCAGTGTCCAAGGGCGGCATCATATGCTTACTTTGACTTGCCATAAATTGCTTTTTTCACTCATTCATTGCTACGATCACAGTCGGGTGTCGGCAAAATGTGGAGGATTACACGAAGTGCATCGTGTAGAAGTAACCTGTGGCCCTTAGTAAATTTGGGAAAGCCAAGCTTCGGCTCGGATGGCTTAACCGGAGTTGAGTTAGTGGACACCTACGTTGTGTTTCGCCGTGTGATTGAGGTTACCGGACGCCCAATCCTTATACCCATTTTCCCATCTCCTCACATCCTAATAATCCTCAAATCCCTAACAGCCCACAAGAGGCGGGCAACGCGCATGTAGTAACTCCTTTGGCGTTCCGAGTGTCCATCAGCGGCGCAGATTGCTTACCATCAGGTAATCCGTCTGCTCGCTTGCCGACCAATGCCATAAATAAAAACTTTATTTTTTTTTGAAGATCAACGGAGATACGCGTGTTATAAGAAACTGGATCTTATATTGGTCACACCCGCTTAATCGCATAATGGACCGGTTTTATTATTTTAAAAGTGAATTATCTAATATCCGCAATTTCACTTCGGTTGCCAAACGTAATGCAATCTTTGTTTGTGTAGTGAGATTACTGGGACGCTTTTTACCTCACAGAATATAACCTAAAATTAATTTTATGATCCAGTGATTGTGCATTTAAAATCGGTTATTCATTTTAGGGCTTGATTTGTCAATGCTAAGATAAAAGTTATCTGGGGAAAAATTATGATGCTGTCGCGTCAGAATGTTTGTATAAGACAGTGACAGCATCAATTTTATTCCTTAGATAACATTTATCTGACTATTGAAAAATCAGCCCCAAGTCCAAAACATTAGAATCTTGTGCCTACACCTTGTTTGGCCCGACATTTGTTAACCTTTACACAACTGACTCATCTTGCACATATTTATACTTAACGTGAATTATTACCAAAACAGTCCTGACCACTAACTTACACTCTTTAAAAAATAAATATTTTTGCCTAACCTATAAAACACCCAAACAGGTAGACGGAAAACAAGGGACATTAATAATAAGGGTAAACGATATGAAAATAAACAAGGACAGGACAGGAAAAATAATGTAAAACTTTCAAACTTTAAAACCGACGTGAAACAATCTGGTTGCGTTATGTTTCGCCGTGTGAGTGAGGTTACCGGAGACTCAATCCTTCCCCTTCCCCAATCCCTCCCCAAACTTCAAAAACCCTAAACCCCAAAATGTCGGCAACGCACTAGTAACTCTTCCGTTGTTGTGAATGTCCATGGGCGATGCTGATTGCTTACCATCAAGTAATCCGAACGCTCGTCTGCCGCCTTATCACATAAAACAACTTACCTCAAGTTTTTGTACATGCTCGTAAAGAGAGGTAATCCATCTTCGTCAACTCCGACATGGGGGTCGAATCTCCACGTGCCCCCAATATACCTAGAGGCTTCGAAAACTGTGAAGTTCAGGCCATATTCTTTCATATACCGCGCAGTTCCCAACCCTGAATAGCCCGCACCAATGATACAGGCACGAGGGACCGGCGCCGACTGAAAATGAAACATATTATCTTTATTTTATGGTAGAAGTTTAATTAATTTATTCATTCCATTGATAGCGCTTGGTTCCATTTTTGAGCATTTCAAGTTACATTTTGTTAAGAAGGTCGAAATTAGCATATCAGTCATAGGATTCTTCCTTCAACCTTTAAGTACTTAAGCCTTTTCTTAAAGCCTAGTCTTTAAGAGAAAGAATTTTTAACCGTTAACTACTTAATCATGCTTTTTTTGAGGAGGAAAAAGCATCAAATGACTTATCTTGCCCTGGATGGGATGGGAGGGATAATCAGACTCTTACTGACTAAAAACCACCGTGGTCTTCCTCCTACTCCAGGCCGGGGTAGCCGGCAATTAGTCATCATTAATTTAAAAAAAGACATCGCTACCAGATAATATATGGTATTTGCACATTGTAGGTAGATAATTTTTGTTTAATGTGCCAACTCACGACACATAAAAAAAACTTTAAAACAGATTGGTATTAACTTACATTAATTACTTATCCTAATAACATTTTAAATGTAAAAGTATGAGAATGTATGTACGCAAGACGGCTTAACCGGTTTGGTTGAAATTTGGCATGACACAAAGGCAAATTTTTATTAACATACTACGCGGGCGAAGTCGCATACAGATGCTAGTATACCTATAACACGCGGCCGGATGATCGTGATAGTATATCTATGTATAACTTCAGACATACTCGTATAGTATTGATAGCACATCACGATATCTCAAGATTAATCATAAATTATAATTTAATGATCTAACGATCATTTAATATATCCTAGCGTCATACCGGAATCTAACCCGTCACATATTATGATTCTGTAGCTAGATACGAACTCATTTTATACGTAATCAATTTAATTATATATAATATTTTCTTATAAATAATCTGATGGCTATCTGCGAACTAGTCGTGTTCATACATTATACATACATACAATTTTTATTATTATATCTATACTATTATTATAAAGAGGTAAAGTAAGTTTGTATGTGGGGGTACCTAATCTTCGAAACCGCTGGTCCGATTTCGAAATTTTTTTCGCTAATAAATAGCAACAATGTTCCTGAGTGCTGGATAGGCTATATAAAACATCAACATAAGACGAAGAGTAGCTGAGCAGGGATGAAACTGCTTGACAGTGGCTAGTAATATTATAAAGAGGTATATAGGGGTATCGTTTGGAACCGCCTTAAGGATTTCCAAAATTCTTTCACTGATAGGTAGCAACAATATTTCTAAATGCTATAAGCTATAAATTATACTACATTCTACATTATTATTTTACGCGTGCGAAGCCGCATGCGGATGCTTGTGTATACCTAGTACGTAGTAAAACCGAACAGTCTGTGCATCACAGATTCTGTGATAAATTGTTTCAACCTTGCAATTTTATTTAATTCATAAAGAATCGGAAATGCAAATTAAAACAGCTGATCGAAATAGGTATCTAACGGAAAATAGGAAGTTATATACTATTGATTAATGTAAAAATAATACATAATTATGTATACATACGTAGGTAGGTACGACAAGATTAGTTAAGAATAGACACTGTTTGAAAACAAAACTATTTGCCGATTGTACATAATACGAATATGTATGTAGGTATACACAAATCCTATAATTAGTATACTCGTATTACAACCCCTTCTTTGGACAATTAGGTACGCGGACGGAGAAAGTAGCCTACATTTGAAAAAAGAACGAATACGATGAATTAACAAAACATAACACACTTTTATGTAACATACACGTACATACACACACAAGAATCTAAACCACAATGATGAGAGTACAAAGCAGTAGGTTAAAATCTCACTCAAATACATCTCGACCACTGAACGACCTCTAATTCACGAAAAAATCAAGAACCAAACTAAAAACAAATGAAATGCTTACGTCATATAAATAATTATCCGAAACATCTTCGTGATCCTTCGTCTTTAAGAGAAACAATCCCAACACGGCCGCTGCTAAAAACTTGAACACTGTTTTTATTTTTATTCTAATCATCTCACTGTCATCACAATTGTCATTAAGATCTTATTTTAAATGAATTATTGTAAAGAACGCGCCATAATATATATTATTAATCGACATTTGGCTTCAAAACGGAGAGAATTCTATTATAGAATCTTTTAAAATATCAAAACACCTACATAAATATTGACACTGGCCGTATCGGCAGATTCGATTTTTAAAAACAAATGTTTGACTAGTCTTGCATGAGGTTTATGGCAAAAATTATGTTTCTTATAGCACCAAACAGCTTATTGATACTTAATGAAAAATATTTTACATAGAAACCGTTCAAACCGTAATCTATCGAGTACAGAGTAGGTATGAGTTGTAAAAACTAATTGATAAGTTACTATGGTACAAGTTCTATGACAATTGAAGACACCGTGAGACCGTTTAATGAATTAAATACAACGAATACAAACGAAACGACGTTTTTATTTGAGGATAAACACATAACTAAATTGTAAATACTGATACAGGCTCTGCGACAAATTATTGTACATATTCGATAGATAGAACATAAAACCAAGTTTTAGGAATAATAAAATAGGAAGCGACAAGTAACAGGTTTATTCCATCTTCTTATTCTTATTATTATCTTCTAGACTAAGAACAGAGCGTGTCAAAGGATTAAGAGGGGGAATAGTTTTTTTAACGAGTACAAGGTTTCTTGCGAGCCCGTAAGGACAATTGCACTAGCCCTAACACGGATAGGGTCAGACTCTAAATCCTACTTGACTGCTTCCTTCCTGCAGCGTGAGCTCGCAGTGTCAGAGAATGACTTCAAGCGTTTAAGCGTTCCAGTATAGAAGGTATGCGGCGGCGAGATTTTGTACATTTATTAATTTGACTGTTTAAATTAATGACTTCGTAAGGTGATCACTAGAAACAGCGAGTATGTGGCAATAGTATCCCTCTTTTATTGTGTGCCTAGTTGTTTGAAAAATCCATGCTATGTTGCTATGTCAAGGTATTAATTTTATTACTGTTTTCCATCATTGTTTGTATCAAGTATGATGAATATTACTGTAACATATTTGTGTGTAATTTAATTATGTGCATGTTTCACAACACCTTGAATTTCACGTTCACTTCAAATAAAACCTTCAACGGTGTCATGGCGTATTATTTATAGTTGCTTTTAAACACTGGTGCGTAGGTAATTTAACGACATAACTAATAATAGTTTGGTCATCCGGTTCCTCAGGGATGCAACCATTAAAAAACACCTCCAATATCTTTTAGCATATACATTTTAAACTGGACCCCATTGGGTCAGCCGACTACTCGATCGATCTTATTTCTACTTTTGTTTAATAACAGTGCGCAAAAAATTTTGTCTGACACATTCCTTTTTTGGTTCTGCGAGGAAACGTTCTTCAATAAAGTTAAAAACAGCTTGAAGTAAAGATACTAGACGCGAAGAGTGTGGATATTGATAGAAGACTTAAAGATAACCTATTTAGATGAAGATGAAAACTTGTAATTTAATTTGGAAGAAGTACAAGTAAAAACTGCAGTTGCACAGGATAAACAAACAGGTGTGTTAGAGAAATTCTAAAGTTGCCTAAATTTTGTGATGAAAGAAGTGTGCCACCATTCTGGTAGGTATAATTGACAATTGGACTTCATATATACTGAAATCAGAGACCTTACGGAGCAACGTTTGTCACGGCATATCTTGAAGGAGACTTGTATCTTCTTTTGACTCCCGCGCGAATTCACCATTGTGCCTCCGTCATCCCTAGTCTCCACGTTACGCGCCCGTGGCTCCAAATAGCCTCTCTTTTTGAGTGGCGAAAATAATTGAATGACTTCTCCCACCCGAATTTCGTGAGGGATTGTCATATTTATTCATATGAACCCATCCAGTTACTTCTTCTGTTCCACAATACATAATTGCGCTTGCTATATCAATAATATAGAATATCTTCCAAATTCCGACTTCGTTAGCTTTCCTTCAAGTTGGCTCATTTGTTTATACAAACTCTGCACTTAAGAAGTAGGTAGATAGATACTCCAGACTTGACATTTATGTGACCTTAATGAGAAACTAGCTGTTCCGTTCCGTTTGTTTGTTGATGACTTATGTAATAACGTATTGTTTCTGTGTAGGTAAAATTATCTGCCTAATCTTATATTCACGAGCCATGGCGTGCTGTGGCCGTTTAACCCGATTTTTGTATTGCATAATAATACCTGCGGACATGTAAATACGAGGCTATACAGGCAACGAGTTTGTTTGCTTGTTGAATACCTAATCAAACCATAAGAATCTCACTTTTCAATTTGTTTAATTTAGCTTCATCTATAATAATAATAAATATTATAAAGCTGAAGAGTTTGTTTGTTTGTTTGACCGCGCTAATCTCTGGAACTACTGGTTCGAACAATTATTTTTGTGTTTGTTAGTCCATTTATCGAGGAAGACTATAGGCTATAAAACATCACGCTATGATCTGTAGGAGCTAAGCAGCGGGTGAAAAGTGAGATTAGCACAATATATGATGACAAATGCTAGCACATGATTTTTATTTATTGTAAGTTAAATTGCCATGCCGATTGCTTTGACGAAATTTCTTTGAATGTCACGGAGGACAACATGTGGGCCACGCTAGCGGAGGATTTACACAAAATCTGTCGGCAGTCAAATATCTAAAAAAACTTAAGTACATAAGTTTTTTTCTGTAATTATCTGTATTAACATTAACATAATTATAATCATATTGAGGTTAATATATCCAGAAAAGTTTATACAGGGTCGTCGGTGACACACTGCATAATAAGTTCCATTATTTCACCTGATTGCAAAAGGAGAATTTTATGGATTATCTGTACGATAATAGCTAGTTGTCTAAGAGACTGTGAGACCGGCTAGTTAAGGAGATTGGACTAGCCTTGTAAATGAAGTAACAACTAAGTTTAACTTATTTGAATTGAAGGTATTACAAGTTTCCAAGGACATATAGGACCTGTCTATTACTCTTACAAGTAGCTAAGTTAATCGCATATATAATAGATTCATATTTCTTTGAAATAATTATCTATGCGTCTGGTTTATTGATATTGTGGTTTCGTGGAACGATGAAATTAAGAGTGATGTATGTTACCTAGAAAGAAGAGGTCACATGTCATTGAATTTTTTAATAATCTAGTTAATGAATAATGATTTACATTGAAATTATTGTGTAATGATAATAATGGGCGAAAGTGTTTTCATAGTTATCATATGTGGAGGCCACGTCTAGGCAAACGAAGTTTAGGGCGCCCTCCAGCTAGGTGGACTGACGACATCCGCAGGGTGGCTGGCAGTGGTTGGATGAGAAGAGCTGAATATCGAGCTCAGTAGCGTGCAATTGGAGAGGCCTATGTCCAGCAGTGGACGACAACAGGCTGATGATGAGTTATCATATCTAACTGTCCATACCCGTAACTTTAAAATATTCTACCTTGGGTATTGCATACAGGGATGATGTCCATTCACTGTAGTCTCATGAATGGATAAAAGAAATAATTATAATATCTAATAATATGCACGCGCCCCGTCCGTGAGGTGAGGTGACGGGAATCTATACTTCTATACTAATATTATAAAGAGGTAAAATTTTTAAGTTTGTAGATAAGGGGTAATCTTTGGAATAGCTGATCGGATTGCCAAAATTCTTTCACTGATAGATAGCTAGAATGTTCCTGGGTGCTATAGGTTATGAAGCATCACGCTACGATCAAATGGAGCCGAGTACCTAGCGGGTGAAACCGCGCGTAAGTAACTGGTAACTAATACCGCGGGCTAAAATCATGCGGAGTGCTCCAAAGAGAAGTTACCGTTCCTTATCTATGGCCTGCCTTTATAAGGGCCTCTGTAACAAACGCTATATTACTTTATCATACCTGTAGGCATTTCCATTTCATACATTTCTATGTATAATTGAATTTCAAATACTGAAATATACGATAACATCATTTAGGTCAACTATAGATATTCCGAGTCGTAAAATTTTAATTGCTGCGGGTACCTTCCACACCTAACTGTATAAGGTTTTCCTTCAATGAGTACCTACATTCTTTCATTTGTATGTTTATCAAAACTCGGAAACTTATAAAACTCGAAAAAAAACATTGAAGCTGCTTCCTTATTTTGGGGGGAAGCAGTAAAAAATAATTTATTCTATTCTATACTTTCTTTAATATTACCTATATAGCTGAAGAGTTTGTTTGTTTGAACGCGCTGATCTCAGGAATTACTGGTTCGAATTGAAAAATTATTTTTGTGTTTAATAGACCATTCATTGAGGAAGCCTTTAGTCTATAAAATATCATGCTACGATCTATAGGAGCCGAGCAGCGAGTGAAACCGTGCAAGAGTAGCTAGTCTAATATGATAAACCTTTATTTTGTGAGGGGAAAATCATCCAATGACTTCTCCCGCCCACAGTGTCAGACTCTTACTGACTAAATACCCTCCCGTTCTTTCTCCTGCTCTGGGCTGAGGTCGCGGAGCCTCATTGCACTTACAGCGCAATGCAAAGTTGAAATCTGTCTGTTTGCTTACTCACATGGACGCGCTATCTCAGGAACTACTGGTTCGAATTAAATGGAACTGAACAATAAACACTTTTTGTGTTGTAACGTTATTGTACCTATAGAGATGTGAGATATAGTCATTTTATCAAGAAAGGCTACTTCACGCTACGATCAACACAAATCACGTGGGTGTAGCCAATTAATAATACTCGCTCATTATTTGGTAATTACTTAGGTCTCATAAAATCGGTACCTACTTTTTGGTCCGATAGCAATTGCTGACGGGTGGGCTAAGTAATGACCCTGAGTATGGCAGTTATGGGAAATCTTCTTTACCATAGAAGACCACGCAGTTGGATACCATGGGCAAATGTTCATCGTGGAAAGTCGTAATAACTACCTGAAAAGTTATAAATTCTTTGCCAACCTTTTATAATTATGAATTTCAAGAACGGGAATTTGGGGATTTGGGCATTTGTTGACTGGGGATGGGGCCTCTCCCATCTTTCCCTCGAAGATATTGAAACTCCGGTAACCTTACTCACGCCGGTTTTTTTATGTAATAGGTTGGCAAACGAGCAGAAGGGTAAGCAATCACGCCGCCCATGACACCCGCAGTGGAGGAGTTACGAGTGCGTTGCCGACCTTTTAGGGATTAGGCTTGTGGAGATTTAGGGTTTGGGGAGGGATTGGTTAGGGATTGGGGAAGGGGAAGGTTTGGGCCTCCTTTTATGTGAGACAGGATCACTTTTATGCTGTTGAATAACTCCAATGAAACTAAATATAATTCTGTCTAAAAATACCTTAAGTACCTACCACCATAAGCAAGATTATATTGTCCATGATATGACAAAAGCATCATGTTCCTTCGACAGTAATTTGACCAAAATATCAAAGAAAATTTAATAGATGCCTAGGTACTTAGATTTTATAACGTGAAAGGTTAATAAAAGATAACGTTACCGTCGTTAATTATAATTTGATGTTTGTGTCCATAAATGGTATATTTGTAATTGTTTTCATCGTTAAATTACTTCGAAATAACGTTATTTATCAAAAATACTAATGAATAATTGTTAATATTGGTACCAACAATGATAATGTAGACTGTTCTAACTTCTTTATTTGAAATAGTTTTGTGTATTTAAATACTTTTTTATCATAAAATTAAACTAAGAGAATACAAATTTGAATTCCGCTCTCTTTCTATATTTAAATCTTATCTGGTATCAATTGTTTCTTTGTCACAACTATATCATGCATTATATACCGAAAAAAAAACTTATTTTAAATATCAATTAATTAAAAGGCATAACCTTGTTCCATATATGGGTAATAGTGAACCGCATCTCTAGTCCGTAACAGGATGAGGAACAGTATAAACCGCAGGTGTATGACACTCCTACAATGTATGTGGATTTTCTACTCCTAAAAAATCTTATTATTTAAGATCTATCTTCTTAAAATAACACTGACCACAGATACTATATGAATTAAACATGGATGTATCTACCTACAACTACTATCAATCATTCACATAACATCAAAAGTATAACTTAAATGATTTAGGAAAGTCACCTCTTATTATAGTTTTACGTACGATTCGAAAACTTTATAACAAATCCACATTCGACTTATTGACAAAGAAAAAGTTGACGAATGAATCAATCGCCTACGTGCTTACCCAAACTACTTAAAATATGCAATGGGAACTCAGTCAAGGAACACCGCTGTGTTCATCATACCCATATCGGTGGCAATCTTCCATAATAAACATAATTTTGATTCACTGTTGTAACAAATGACATGCAATTATTTCTGCCCATGACATGACTGCCCACCTGAGCTCTTCAAGTCCATTGTTTAACGACAAACCTCGACCATCCACCAACCTTATAAAACCCAACAGTAAACGCTTTCGAAATTTAAAGACAGACAGATTAAAAATCGTCGTCGTTCCAAAATCAAAAGAGAAATTTATTTAATAGGTAGGTAGCGGATCTCCTTTCGCGTTTTGTTATCACAAACTTCAAAATGGCGAATAAGTATACAATTCGAATTTCAAATTATTCGGTAATAAAAAAAAATCTTAAAATCCGTAAAATTAAATAACCTATAGCTAAATAGTAAAAATGCGAGTTAATTTAAAGCTATAACTATAATTAAGAATCCGTAAACAAATTATTGAACAATGGTGAAACAAATCGTATGGTGCAAATCAATTATTTAACTTATATAACAAAAAGAAACGAGTTGCCTTCAAGACGTTTTGTGAAATCGTTGCAATAATATGTAATATCGTGTCAGAAAGGACACACACTCAGATGTGCTTACAAAGATGGAGAGACACTAAGTAGCCCAGCCGGTTGCGAAATGCTTCCCGCTTTGCCTTCCACAACATTTTCCGCACAATTCTGCGCGCACGCACGTATGTGTCAATGTGTTGGTGTACCGCCACACACTGATACAATCAAAAGCTAATAATAACACGGAAACGGTATGATGCGAAAGTTAATAATTAGTTTGGTAATTAGCTACTTTTAAAAAAGGTTTTTTTTATTATTATTGTGCTTGTTATTGTCTAGATTAAAACAAAGCAAACTGGTTGATCCGTATCATGAAATGCATTAGCGTTGGTATTGTGAATATAAGAATATGTCATAGGTATACATATTATGAAGATAGTTATGTAGATAGATTAAGTAGGTATAGATTATGCTCAAAAATATATTCGTTCAAATATTTAAGTCATTAATCAAATGACGAATTGCATCAACTTTAGTGAATTAGATTTCATTTGTTGTATTTGGTTTTTTCTTAAAAAAACATTAAGTTCTCAGTTCATCTTATAGGAACATAATCCGGTACTTTACGAATAATCAAATTCAATACTTTTATTGAAATATCAACAACGTTACTTTTATAATTAATACCTACATTTTCTATATGAACGCAACGTTTTATAACGTCCGAATGTTTTTACGTCAAATGGCATACTTACTTAGGTATTTCTGAAAAAAAATTATAGAAATAACCTAAAATTAAATATACCGGTTCTTATGCGATATAGTTTTACATATACAAATATATAATTAATCAATAAATTATTATATTTGAATACTTTATTGTACTGAAAAGTCAAAATAATTTATAATTTAACTAGGAATCTACCCAATTGTGTTTCATAGACTTTTTTCTTAAAGTATCTATATAGGTAAAAGAGTTCCAGATAATATAAAAAGATAGGAACTTTTTGGTGCGTCCTAAAAGAATCTGATAATCTTTGAACAGGACAGATGACTGCTTTGTTGGTGTTATATTTTTTCTTAACAAATATATAGTTCGTCGTTTCGTAGAAAAGTAAGTTGGTATTTATTAGTTGGAAGGTAATACAAATGATCATAATTGGCTATAGACACAAAAAGCATACAGATGTGCATTCTTGGAAGAAACAAGGGATGATGTCATGTAAAGCTACGTTAAACCACTAACAATCCAAAAAAACTTCAGTTGAGATAAAATATATTTTGACTCCAGCTATTCTCGCACGTATGTACCTATAGCACTCAGAAACATTGTGCCTAGGTATCTAACCGCGAAAGAATATTGGAAATCCGACAAGCGGTTCCAAAGATTATATACTTATTACCCAACATACAAACTTACAAATTATACCTCTTTATAATATCGGTATACCTAGATTATGAAGGCTACTGCTACTCATATCACAATTAACAGATTCATGGCTCATACACATACACAGTCAAAAAAAACAAATAAAAAAAAATAACAATTACACAGTTAAAAAAATTACCACCGGCGTTCACCCGGTTTCATTATTTTCCTAAAAATATACGTAGGTATTTCTATAAAAAAAAGTTTGATGAAGTTTTCGCGCGCATTTCAATTTAAAATTCGAATAAACACAATTAAGAAAACAAATTCCAATTAATCTCGTTTAGTAACTATTAACAACAGTTATGTTCTTATTACGTTATAGTGAGCGCAACAATGTAATAATGTTTTATCAACAATCAAATCACGTACCTAATATTTAAAAACCAGAACGAATATGAAGTTAGTTCATTTTTAAATCCGTGATACATTTAATCTTAACTCTATTAAACGCTCCTATATGTTTTTAAATAATATTTTAGCCGCACTTTTATCATTGAGCCTATTTACACACAAAGACAAATCAAGACAAAAAAAAGGAAAAAAAAACAAATCATGTCCTAAAACACACCCTCGTGATTCGTTTAAAATTTAAAAATCGAATATTAACAAAATAAAAAAAAATAAACCTACCAGAGTAAACACATCAGTCACTTCTAAGATCACATTTAAAAAACATAATATTATCACGCACGATCGGCACGCCATTATGAGTTTATAACCAGATCAACATTAATAGAACACAATAAAAAACTGCACGGTTAAGCTTGTAGACAATTTATATGTATACGCGACCGGTGATCAGTGCCGTTCCGCGAAGAGACAACACAAGAGTGAGCTCAGGTTGTGGGTGCCTGAAGTAGGGGACCACTCTATGACCTTGACCGTCAAGGCTCACTGACTCACATACAGACCCTGTTTTCTTATTGCACGTGAATCGATAACAACAAAAACTTAATGGCAATTATGACAGTGTTACTACTCAGTGATGTACCTACAGGTAAACAAGTAAGACGACTGTGTCCTACTTAGGTATGTACTGCGCTCTGCGAACACCTACACGCTCGATTCGTCGTCGTCAAGGGGTTCTTTTTTTAATTTTTTTATTCAACCCTTATGTCATGTGATCTAATGAATAAGGAAAATATTATGAAAGAAAAAAGGTTGTAAATACAAACCGAACTATGAGTAAGGGCTGATTTTTCAATGGATGGATTTAGATAAAAGTTATCTAAGGAATTAAATTGTTACTGTCACGGTCTTATACAAAACATTCTGACGCGACAGCATCATTATTAAGTATTCCGCAGATAACTTTTATCTAACCATTGAAAAATCAGCCCTAAGTCAAAAAAAAATCGTTTAGCTAATTCTGTTATTTACTTATAGACTCTATGGTACCTACCTAGTTAGTACCTTATAGTTTTGTTCATTATTTGGTACTTTAGAATTCCTCTATGATTTATACAGACATAATACCTAAATCCTACTTTCTCCTACTAGTATTATAAATGTGAAGTGTATGTTTGTTATTCTTTCGTACAAAACGGCTGGAACGATTTGGTTGAAATTGGGTAGGTATGTAGACAGGTGATACCCTGGATTAACACATAGCTTGTTTTTTATCAACACCACGCAGGCGAAGCCGCGGTCGTTACCTAGTAATTATATGATAAATATGGCTTCTATTAATAAGTAAATACTATATCTACAGAAGTTATAGCAAAATTAACATACAATCGTATAAACACACACCGCTACCTACCCAATCGTCAAATAATATCCTTCTTGTTAGATTATTCCAACAAACCAAAAAAAATAAAATATTTATGTTAAATAGGTTCTCATTAGAGGTTAGAACCTACTTAGCACCATTCAATGGTCATAGATAAAGCTTGGCTTTGTTCTAAATTTAAAAACGGTTTCTGCATCGGTCAATAGGTACGTGTTTTGTAATGAGTTATAGAATGCGTCACTAGTGGGTTAATGGTTATCCTATTAAATGGAATCTTCATTCCAATTTGTCTTATCAAGTAAAACATTACGGTTTTTAAATTAATTTCAAGTAGTGATCCACTTTTGGCTGACTTATAGCATACCTCAATGTAGATATATTTATTTAATACATAAAAAATCTTACTAGTCTTAAACAAGAGAAGGAACGGGGTTTTTTGGTCAGTAAGAGTCTGACACTGCCTCTCGCCTAACCATTGGTGAGAGAAGTCCTTTGATGACTTTCCCCTCATATAAAAGTATTTTTTATTCATCACAATTTACTGCTTAAAAGTAGGTACAAAGTATAATGGACTAAATGCCTGAGGCATTCTCTCCCAGTCCACCTTTGGGTGGTAGACAGGGCGTGGTAGGTGCAATAAGATTAAAAATCATAATTGGGTGATCATATTAATATACCGTCATTACGCAGTAAATACTTTACAGCTAATTACAGATAAAGTTGCTATTATAAAAATGTTTCATTACTTGAAAGGGTCTTTTCGCTGGCAAATGTTATTGGTCCTCATAACCGAAAATAAATAAATAAACGTAACCGCGATAGGACAAAATCCTAATGTGTGGAGTACCTACCTATGTTTAAAAAAAACAAAAACAAAATTATTGAGCTTGCACCCGCAACGCCTTAGAGTAGATTTTTTATGGAATAGGAGGCAAACGAGCAGACGGATCACCTGATGGTAAGCGATCGGCGCCGCCCATGGACACCTGCAACACCAGAGGACTCACAGGTGCGTTGCCGGCCTTTTAAGAAGGAGTACGCTCGTTTCTTGAAGGTTTGAAGGTCGTATCGGTTCGGGATTACCGCCGCCGGAAGATCATTCCAAAGCTTTGCTGTGCGGAGCAGAAAGTTACGCGAGAACCGCACAGTTGTTGACTGCCAACCATCTATGTGATGGAGATGAACATGTTTTCGCGTGGGACGATAGCGAAAAGATATGGTGGGGATCAAACCGAACAATTCCTCAGAACACTCCACGTGATAAAGGCGATATAGAATACATAGCGAGGCTACATCCCTACGCAGTGCCAAAGAGTCGAACCAAAGTATTTAGTACCAAAAAGAGGTACCAAAATAGTCTATAATTTATATAATAATAGTATAACACGTTAATAACGTTAATGATTCATAGATACCTATGTATTTATTTCAATATCTACACATCACGCAAATGTTGAAATTGGTTTTCCATCGACATTATGACATCACTACTTCTTTAATTATTCTCGGACTTTCTCTAGATACGTAACCACTTTTAACTTCATGCTTCATACATTATTCACCTAGCCAAGAAACGGTTTTGTTTAATACCTATCTAACAAGAAAATTTACAACATTAGTCAAGTGGGCACAGGTATACTCAAGATGCCAAGTAAAGGACGCAGGCCCAAATTCTGGACCCGCTGAAGTATTTTTAGGAACAAGAGACTAATAAAAAATAATACAATGTCTTACTCTACTCAATAAAGATACCTATATAAATAGGTAAACTTACCAATTAATAATTTATTGAGTACCTAAATATCCATCTATATAACTAATACCTTTATAATAAAACAAGTGCAATTTATTAGAGTCGCATTATATTTTTAAATCAAAGTAATGGTTGCGGAGAATAACGGTTTCCACAAAACAAATCATCAGACAAGCATAGCTTTTCAGTTTTATGAATAATACAGTGCTAAAGCGTGTATTTTTTGTGGACGCTCCCGAAGATTCATATAAATGCCGAATAATGAACGCAGCGATAAAGAGACATAAAATACTTGCTTAAATGATTAAATGTATCAACGTTATTAGATTTGTTCTAAGACTTAAATTGATTAAAAATATTAATTTATTCTATATAACTCTGCATCTTTTCCGTTTCTCGTGTCTTGTAGATCTGAATACATATCGTTAAAAATGCATTTACAATATAATAATTTAATTTTAATATTAACTTATTATTTTACTTTCAATTAGAAAAATAAAACTAATAAACTAAAACACATGTTTTTGTCGGGGAATCACAACTTTGTTTACAAATGTGTAACTTTTGAAGTTTGACATTTTGAGTTGTCATTAATGTCAGTTCATTGTACGTATCGGCTATTTTCTTACGGATTTGTCCAAAGTATATATAAAATAACCTCGCATTTTAAGCAATATACGTGTTTTAATTGTTATTTAAATGTCTGTAGACACAGAAAATGACTTTTCAGACTTTAAAGTAAGCTTTAATGGGCCAAAAAATGTGTAAATATAGTGTTATGGTTATTTTATTTTGTACAATATGTTCTAGCTACCACCAATATTTGAAGATCTTAATGAAAGGGTTAAAGAGTATCTTTTGAAGCCGGAAAGGCTGTCAATACATCAATGGGAGCGGTCACAATCAAACTGGCATCGTGAAAGTAATGTTGATTCCCTATTTATTCACGATGACGACGATTTTGGACCCGACACCACACTTGAGGTAATTATAAACAATGTACAATATCAATTGTTAGCAGTGTCTAGTGTAAGTGTAGTAAAAGTATGTTTATATTTTTCGTAATTAGTATAAATTTGTGCCTACTTCATTCAAGTACGATTATCATACCACTGAAATTTTCTTAGATCATACCATTTCAAACAAATTACTCTTGGTAGCAAATAAAGATAATCTTGAAATTTAGTACCTACACTTATACAAGATTTAAAAAGTGAATATGTTACATATATAGAATCTTTCATAACAAAATCAAAATCAATTAAGAATCTTAAAAAACACATTTTTTTCTAACATAATACAATTTTTTTTCAGTTTATTTCAATCAATATATTTTTTATGTGACCCACCAACTATTGGTGGATACATTAGGCTTCTGGGTATTCAGGGATTAGGAAGGGACATAGGGAGAGGAAAGATTGGACCTTCTATTAAAAACAAATATGTTCAATAATTATTATAATCAATCCAGGTGGTTCGAGATCCACTCACAGGTGAGATAACAGGTTTAGAAGAAGTTAGTATCCCAGTGGAAGATGATGAAGACAATCTGTCCATGTCGAGGGCTCCTTTGCCCCCCAGCCTGGCAACAAGAGGCACTACCACACAGAGTCCGTTTCTACCAGCAGGATTTGAAGAGGAACTGGAGAAAATGCTTGCTGAAGCTGCCAGCGGAGATGTTAACATAGACTTGGATAATGAAGAGCCTGGAAAGTTTTTGGGTGAAGGTGAGACAAAGTGTGACATGTCTTCATACATGTATTCCCCAAATATTATTGTGCTCCATGCTTAATATTACTATTGTCTCTTGAATGCTTATAGGCAAGTCAGACAATACAGTTGATGATAACAACCTATACCTTTCATAGGAAAGTTGTCATGTAACATTACTAGCTTGTGCTTATCAATTTTTATTATCTTAATGTGCATCTTAGTATGCATTTGTTTTTACAGCCAAAAACTGTCATTCTTCAAAGAAATTATATTAAATTCAACCTAGAACTCGAAAACTGAATGATAAAATGGCAACATGCTAAAATAGAATTTCTAAAAGCAAGCTGTTGTTTCATGCCAGCTTTCATCTTACTAAAGGAATGGGGCAATGAGGCATACATATTCAAGGATTTCATGTTTGTACGTTTGGTGTTTAAATAAAACACCAAACATACAAACACTGAATTGTAGTTGAATAATCATACCTTTTATTTATTGTTTAGTATTTAATAATATCATATGCCCCTCATTTTGATGTTTCCAGATTAAGTAGAACATTTTTGAGTTGGAATTATCAAATAATTAACTGATCTAAATAATATTACAGATATTCTAAACACAGCACCGGGATGTAAGGAGACTGTGTTGTTTGCGGATGATGGCTTCACACTGCTCAATGCTCCTAAAGAGGACAAGTCATCAGAGGACAAAGAAAATGTTGATATACATGTGAAGATTAACTTAGAAGAAGTGGTCGATAACAATGCTCATTTAGTAGGCAAGTCTGATGTATTTAGTAAAACAAGTTACAGGCTTAAAATTTGGTCTGAAAAATATCGGTCTATTCATAAACACAATAATCGCAAACAAATACTAATAATATCTGAGTGTGAACAACAGAATTGGAATATCTAACTATTTTTGAATCAAGAAAATAATGGTTGAATGCAAAAATCATCCCATGACATGTTGTGCACACAATTGTATCTCCGCTACACCAATCACAGATTCAAATATTTTTTTTCTAAATAAAAACCTATTACCTATAATTTAACCAAATAAATCAACAGATCTCTGGAAAGAAGAGGAAGTTTCAGAAATAAAACCACAGAAACCTGTTAAGAAAATAGAACTGGATGCTGATCCTGACAATGACAACTTCCTTGAAGCCACCATCATCAGACCTCCGATAGAACTGCCAGAGTTACCAGTGCTGAACATCACCAGCTCAGCGGCAAAGACAGGAGTCACATCCACTGAGTGGGCTGAGATGATTGATGTGTCACAGCCTGTACCAGAATTTAGAGAAAAAATTAAAGATATGGCACAAACTTATCCATTTGAATTGGATAATTTCCAGAAACAGGTGAGATAATGTAGTGAAAAATGTTGACCCATGTCGATACACAGTGTCTGTTTTCTATTTTTATGTAGGAATATGATTGTGCTTTAATGATCAACAGCATTAATTAGCTCAAAAAAAGATTAAAATTATTGTCAATTGCTCATTGTTCACAGTTGTCTTTATAAAAAAAATAGTAAAACTAAGTCTTATTGGGGAAATGGTTTCAGGACAAATTAAAGTTTAGCATAATCAAACTAATTTTTACTTTTGAAAGACATTGAGAACATTCACCCATTGTGTGTGTTCGTTACAGTTCACAAAAAGTACTACCCATATATATAATACAGTATGTATAGTTAGTTACTACTCTTGAATAATACATAGAATATAAAGTAGATTACTATGTTGTATAGGAAGACGTTATTAAAAAGGACATACATAATGGAATAAAGATTGAATTGTTTATTATAATAATCGCAGGCTATCTTGAAACTAGAAGAGGGCCACCACGTGTTTGTGGCGGCGCACACGTCGGCCGGTAAAACTGTAGTCGCTGAATACGCTATAGCCATGTCCAGGAGGAATTGCACAAGGTGTGTTTTAATTTTTTAAACTACTATTACTGTATTTACTTATACTTTCATGTACATCTGGTCTTGTATATGTATAAAAATAGAAGGTTCGTTAGTCTCGCTAAAACTCGAGGTCGTGTGATCTGGTTTGTCCCATTTTGGTATTGAAATATTCGTCAACGTCCAGAGAAGGGTTAGGTAATAGGTAAAAATAATATTATTAAATTTTGAAGTGATATGGAGTTTACATGGTCAGCTAGTTAAATCTAAATAAATATAAAAAATTAATCGCAAAATGTGTGTTTTGTTATGTTGGTTATTGTTAGGAGAAAGTACTTATGAAAGAAAATTAAAAAAAAGTAGAGACGAGCGCTGGGAATTAGGGATCCTTTCGTCCATGGGCGGGCCGCTAGTTATAAATAAAGTTGCATTAAAACCTATTAGGCCTTATGGCATTATCTCTCAGTGAACCTTAAGGCTAAATAAAATGCATTGAAAATAAGGTTGTACTTGTACTGTATGCTGGCTCCTCTAAGTGGGGCAATATATTATAGTGTTTTTTTTAAGTTCAGTAAAAGTACAATCGTTTTACTTGTCTACATAGGATGTATTGTTTATAACTATACAAATGTGATGGTCAGATAGTAACAAAAATAAAAAATACTACCTAATAAAAACTCATTTTCAACTTACAGAGCAATCTACACATCACCAATAAAAGCGTTATCAAATCAGAAGTACAATGATTTTAACAAAATGTTTGGTGAAGTTGGACTTTTGACTGGAGACTTACAAATCAATGCGACAGCCTCCTGCCTTGTGATGACTACTGAGATCCTAAGGTCTATGCTGTATTGTGGCTCTGATGTGACCAGGGATCTTGAATTTGTCATATTCGATGAGGTTCACTATATTAATAATGCTGAGGTAAGTCTTTTGTCATCAGAAAATATTTTTTTTCACATCACTTTTAGGAATCGTGGAATGGGTGTGAATTCCACAATTTTATTGCTAATTTTTGATTTCTAGAAGTATAAGAGAAATAAAGTAGAAATCTATTCTTACACTAAAAAATAATAGGCACAAAACACGAAGAAAACAACATATTAATAAGAATAATCTTATTCTGAAACAAAAAAATCTATCTTAGATATACAAAAAAGAAATCAAGTGACCTTATGGAAATATTAGAATTTTGACAAAGGCAAATAAGTCTCTTTTAAAACATACTATCTTAATCATACTATCTTCTCTCTCCAGCGTGGTTACGTATGGGAGGAGGTACTGATCCTGCTCCCAGCGCACGTAAGTATAGTGATGTTGAGCGCCACCGTCCCCAACACGCTGCAGTTCGCCGACTGGGTGGGCCGCACTAAGAAACGGAAGGTCTTCGTCGTCTCCACGCCCAAACGACCCGTTCCACTTTGTCATTATCTATATACAGGTTTGTATGTCTAGTATTGTGTGTCTAGGAAGGCAAATGATAATTCCCTTCTTTTGCTTTAATTTATTTAATGAACAGTAAGAAAGTGACATCATGACAATTTTCCATGGTGTTATATTTGTTTTGGAATTTATGCACGTGCCTTAGATAGCCCACTCAAGATTTGTTAGTTAATTTATTTTTATCTAATCTTCTATATTCAGGCGACAAAGACCCATAGATATAAATACCTTTAAAACGAAAAAACATGTACTAAAACTTTATATAATACAAAACTTGTTAATAAATAAAACATAAATCTGTGTGAAGTATGAATGACATAATGCAAATATGATTGTCTGTGATACCATATTCTATTCGTCACTAAATTCAGCTTTGATCTTTTAAACCTAGCTACAAACAATATGGTTTTAATTTTGATCAATGATCAACAGTAAAGGTTCTTGTCAACCTGAATTTATTAATTTACTCTTAATGTATACAGGAACTGGTGGAAAGTCTAAGAATGAGAGGTTCCTAGTTGTGGATCAGGAAGGAAACTTCCAACTACGTGGGTACAATGAAGCGGTGGCTGCTAAGAAGGCGAGGGAGAATGAGTACAAAAAGAATTTTGGTCCGAAAGGTAACAGATAACACACATTACTTTCTAGGATTACACAGAGATGTTCTTATTGGTAAGCAAAGCACACCTAAGTAGGTTTGAACCTACACTCACATATTCTGTGAAAACCTAAAACATGATGATACGATGCTAGATACACGCGGGAACTGGTATACTCTTAAATGAACCTTAGTAACTATTATTTACTAAAGGAAAAGTAAAATTGAAACTATGTCACAATTCCCCTAGCTCAATTTATAAAATAAATTAAAAAAATATATAAAAATCAATTTTAATCTTCAGTGTAAATAATAAATTATTTATTTGTTTTACTTCAAATAGTCTTGATTGAAATTGTTATTTCCAGGAGGCAAAATGTACCAAAATCCTAAGGCTGAACAGACTATGTGGGTAGCTTTCATCGACCATTTGAAGCAGCAAGACAAGTTACCTGTGGTCGCATTCACATTGTCACGAAACCGGTGAGCAATAAATATAAATTCATTAGATTCGGAGTAAGTCAGATTAGAGTTGATTTTTCAATAGTCAGATAAATGTTACATGAGGAATAAAATGATTGCTGTCACTGTCTTATACAAACATTCTGACGCGACAGCATCATAATTATTCCACAGGTAACTTTTATCTAACCATTGAAAGATCAGCCCTTAGTAGATGAAATTGTTTCAGAGCCAGAAGAAATTGTTTATTCAATACAAAAAAAAGAACGATCATATCTTTAATCTATGCATTCATCTTTATGAGCCGTATTGAAGCTCATAAAGATGTATTCTGATGCGGGTTCTGAAATAAACATACCATGGCAACATTTAAGTTAATTGTTTTTTGTCTTCATGTATTGGATGTTGTTCTTAAAAAAATATATTTTCACGTAAATATCATTAATTAACCTGTTTTCCACATCTCATGGAATAGCTCCTCTCACATAATCCATCATTATTATTTCCCAATTATAAAAGACACGGTTTTATATCCTATGTTATAAACCCGTGATAAGAACTAAAATAGTGATCATTTCGCCTAGATATGAAACTACAATCCAATCTCAAAAAATATAATTTACACAGAATTGATTTGCAGGTGCGATCAAAATGCTGAAAATTTAATGTCAGTAGATTTGACAACTGCTAAGGAAAAGGGGCATATCAGATCTTTCTTCCAAAAGTGTCTGCAGAGGCTTAAAGAACCTGACAGAAGATTACCCCAGGTAAATATTAAGGCAACCAATTTATTAACCTTTGGCTGGACTTAGCGAGTGAGGGTTTATTGTTGTTCCACTAATTTGTAAATAACTTCGTAGGAAACATAATTCGTAGTTCGAAACTAGTCGCGGTATCTCGCAAAACAGTTACTTGAGTGTAGCAGATTAACATAACTAAAATTTTTGTAAAAATTTTGAACTTTGTAATACAACAAGACCCTAATCTTTAAACATAAGAAACGAGGAGCCAGAATTTGCACTCTTCTTGGTAACTAGTGATATGGCTTACGTTTTAATAATATATTCTTTATAAATCGTGTTTTAGGTAATAAGGCTACAAAGAGTGTTGGAGAATGGTATCGGAGTTCATCACAGTGGTATATTACCGTTGCTGAAGGAAATCGTTGAGATGTTATTCCAATCCGGTTTTGTAAGTTTTTTATTTTCTTTTTGACACCTTTTGTGGTTGATTTTAATCGTTACAGAGTCTTTTAGACTTATTTTAAAAAGAGCGCCTCAACACAGTATTGTCAAACTGCGCTTGCATCCGCAAATCTGGCTTATTAACCTGAACCCTTAATACAACTACCCGTATATCAAATGGAGAGATTATGGCAAAGGCTTTTGTTTAGAGGAGTCGTTTGAAAATCCACTACAGATATTGGTCAAAAAAGATCAGCAACCACTTAGATTTTGCAAGAAAACTTTATTCAATATGTGTATTCAATTTTGAACTGTGTTCTACTGTAATTACAGGTGAAAATCCTATTCGCGACTGAGACATTCGCGATGGGTGTGAACATGCCGGCTAGAACTGTAGTATTCGATGAGACCACTAAGTACGATGGGTTGCAGAGACGTGTTCTCGCACCAGCCGAGTACATTCAGATGGCCGGCAGAGCTGGGAGGCGAGGTATGGCATTAATCTTTTGTCTATGACGTGAGACGTTACAGATTACATATTGAGAATTGCTCGGGTTAAAAAATTATTTCAACGATAATTATTATGTACGACGCTGTGAATCGGAGTGGATGCGTACTATTTGCTCAAGACTAAACTGCACTAAATTTTAATTGAAAATAAGTAGTATTGCTTGCGTTAATAAAGGTCTTATTTCTTTGAACTGCTTCGCAGATTTATAAGGTACATGAGAAAGTTGAAACAAGATCAAAATAAAATAAAAAAAGGACTTTAATGCGTCACTCTAATCGGAAGCTTTCCTGAGACGCGTTTCTCCATACAAACATTATCCCATATTATATGTCTACGAAAATATAATAATTATATGTTAGAATATCTCGACAGGTCTCGATGACACGGGAACAGTGATCATCCTATGCAAAGAAGGAGTGCCAGACCTGGTCACCCTCAAGGGTATGATGCTGGGCATCCCACAAAAGCTATCTTCTCAATTCCGGCTCACATACGCTATGATATTAAGTTTGTTACGGTAAGACATTATTAAATCTTAGACTCTATATATTTTTATACAATAAGTTAATTCCCTCCCTTGGTATATCTAAACAATATTTATTAACCTTGGACTAAAAAGTGCAGACAATTTAATATTTTTTGGGGTACAAATGAACCTATTATTCCAGACTATAATCTAAATCTCTTCCTTTTTCAAAACAGTTGTTCCACACTTATATGTTCTCCTGTATAATGCGTATTACTAATAAAATAAATTTGTTTTTTGCGTATATTCACAAACGTATGTAGTACATACTTATGTCCAGATTACTTCATATTTTTATTTATATTATAATTCAGGGCAGCGACAGTATCCGTCGAAGGCATGATGCAAAGGTCATTCAGGGAGTTCAACCAGATTTGTCAAGCGGACAACTATAGGAAACAACTTCAATTAGCCGAAAAGGAATATTCAGAAAAATGCAGTACACCGCTGGCTTCACACTTGGCGCCGTTAGCAGCATTCTATGATACCGCAGCAATGTACATCGATGTGTTGAATGAAATCATGCCGATTCTTCTTGGTACAGCAAAGATTTCGAAGGAAATGACGACTGGTAGAGTTCTGGTGGTCTCCGCTGGTCCGTACATGAACCAACTTGGTGTTTTGTTAAATAATAATGGTTTGTATACTTTATTTGTGACTCAGAGCGACATCATTTATTTCAATTGGACTATTATAGATACTTTTGAACTTCAAGTTTAAAACGAAAGTACAGTAGAGTACAATTATTTTTTTCTCAAACCACTTTTACAATGATATTGGTCTAAAATCCTGTATATTAATAAAATCGTCCAATAATACATTTATAAAAAATACGAATTGTGAATTAACTGAGATAAGTTCTAGTAGTTTCAATTCAGAACTAGACTCTTATTCATAAGCATCGTCCGCGCCTCGGTTATAACCAACATTTTTGTCAATTATAATTATAATATAATATATAAGTGAGTAAGTCGTTATTTTCCATAAATTTTTGTATGCCCAACGTCAATTATTATTACACAAAAAACATCGCACTGACTGCCTGGTTCTAGAGGATTAAACTCAAGAACCGCCTCCTCATTATCTTGCCTACGATATTTATCATATTACATAATTTACAGGTCCAAGACAGACGCCTTACAAAGTCCTTCTACTAGACACCAAGGTCCAAGACAACGCGAAATATAACTTCGAAGTAGATGAGAACTGGTATAGAATACTCAGTTTCTCCGCTATGTACAGCAGTATAGGTAAGTATTATTAATATTTAATTTATGTTTTGTACTAAAGAATAATTTCACATTATAGGTATGTGAACAAACAAACAGGTCAAATACTGAATATTTCTAATTGTTTTTATATTATAGAATTTCACTGATTGTGAACTTTTAAAAAATGCTATGTAATGATATATATGTAATGTATTTTTAATAGCTACAGTTATTTAAAAATGTCGCATTTACTCAGGTCAAATTTGTAATATTGTAAGAGCATCGGTCGAGCCCGAGTCGGGTAGCTCCGTTTTTCAATGAACTTACATAATAATTTTATTATTATACTTTTACTTTTTTACTATGCAATACTTTTTTATTCAGACTATTTTTATTGAATTACAGGAACAGAAGAAAGTACCTTAGACCACACGATATTATGTATTGCACCTAAGAATATAGTTTCCGTAACAAAAATGACTTTGAAAATCGATCCTAAGGTCATTATAGATGACTGGGAGAAAAGGCAAATTCCGAGGTAAGCATTCAGACTCTTTATTTATCATTCTCGATTAGGATTCTCGAAGAGGTAGGTAGTGCTTAAATGTTGTGGTGCCCCTCAGGTTAAGGCGCCTGCTTCTCATACATGAAGGTGCGGGTTCGCAACGTTTTTTTTTTTTATGTGATAGGACGGCAAACGAGCAAACGGATTACCTGATGGTGAGCAATCGGCGTCGCCCATGGACACCCGCAACAAAGAAGGAGTTACGGGTGCGTTGCCGACCTTTTAGGGATTAGGGATTTGGAGATTTAGGGATTGAGGAGGGATTGGGGAAGGGGAGGGATTGGGCCTCCGGTAACCTCACTCACACGGCGAAACACAACGCAGTGGTGGTTGGCAAGTACCAATGTGAATTTTGCCGAGTTATATGTACTTGCTAAGATTATTTAGACACCACAAGGAAAACATCGTGACGAAACCTGAACTTATAATTTCTTAGTTTGAAATCGCCAATACTATTGTGCAAGCATAGTGATTAATGCTTAAACCTTTTCCGTGTGAGAAGAGATCTTTGCTCAGCAGTGGGCACTTAAATGCTAATGATGAAATAGATAAATGATAATGAAACACCTTACAGATTCAAAGACGCCCCCGTCGGCACAAGTTGCGCGAGCGCAGTACAGGAACTATCCCGCATCTCACACGCCGTATGCTCCGGAGCAACACAATTAGAAGTTATAAACTTAACGCAATCCCTCGCCATTACCACGGGAGAAATACTCACTTCTATCGACAAAATGAACAAATGCATGGTAAGTGATGATTTGATGAGTTTCTGTAGTACTTAACGCTGTGCACTCTTCAATTTTAGCCATAATTATAATGACATGTACAGCTAAAAATGTATTATTATTATCAGAAATATGTCTAACAAGAGCTAAATTTAAATAAAGCTTGTAAATCTTATCACTTTTTTAACTTCTGCCTTGGGCCAGCTATTGGTTGCTATAGAAATCATTTTCTTACATAATAAACTTAAAACTTATCATAAATAGCAATTTTCTTTACTAAAACACAATAAGTTTTAGAAACTTTTACCTATATTCATGCTATTAGCTAATTTACTAATGGAAATAAATAGAATAATAGAGTAGAATATATGTCTGACAGCATACACATATTCGTACACTTATCTAAAATAGTAGGTTTTTCAACACTTAACTCTGGCAACCCATATTCAAAGTTTCATCCAAAGTACGAGTTCGCCTTTTTCTTTATGACGTTTCGAAAAAAGTATTGTATTTGACTAGTTGTAAAACACCTATTACTTTTTTTAGTTGTATATTAAAAGCCTTTATGTTTAAAATAAATACATAATCGCTGTAATTTTACATGACTTATTATTACTATTTATTCTATATATTTCCATTCCGGTTATAGTAGGTTTTTGTATTTTAAAAGGTAGTTGTACATACAATAACAATAATCTTGCTTTGCGTTACATAAAAACTAAACAGAGGATAATGGAAAGCTAAGGTAATTCTCATTTCAAATTTAATAACGTCATCGAGCTTGAGCTGCTTTGCCATTATGATTTCTATAGGTTATGTTTTAGGAGCTATAGTCACCTGCTACTGCTCTTGCGAATATGTGTTTTTATTTTTAAATTATTGGCGATTATGGTTTAGATGGTGTCCTTTTAAAATGCCTATTACCTTCCTTCATGTAAAAAAATGTTATATACGAATAGTATTGATCCTACTGGTATTGCTTTGTTCTATCGTGTATTTAAGTACAGTCAGCTCCAAAAGTCGATGAACAGAATCAACTTAACAAAACACCTGTTCACAATAAAATGCCATAAGTTATAGTCGCAACTAGGAAAGCAACTAGCGAGCACTGTCCCAAAAGTAGCTGACCAACATAAGCGTCAAAATTATATTAACACAGGGCAACATTAAAAATAATAATATACTTTGTTAACCTAATTTTGTCTTTACTGCTGTTTAGTGACTTTTGATACAATGATGTCCAGCGACATTTGGATTGATGGTGTATAGCGACTTTAGGAATACTATAGTGCACAGATACTTTTGAGTTAGTCATGTTTACCGACTTTTGTAAATTTTTGGTGTACAGGCTATTTTGTTTCCTAGTTGCGACTATAACTTATGGCATTTTATTGTGAACAGGTGTTTTGTTATGTTGATTCTGTTCATCGACTTTTGGAGCTGACTATACCTACATAGTGGGTATACATAATATATCGATTCAGCCGTCGAAGAGTTCATTAAAATACAAAAAAGTAGATTAATTACAATATTAATTGGATATCTGAATAAAATATCATAAATTCATTATTTATGTCGCTAGTATTTTGTTTTTTTTTTTAAGCTTCTGTGTTACTGCCGCTGTACTTAAGGGAGTTTACGAGGATCGGGTTAAAAAAACAAATCAAAAGAACACTACCGAACCGATTTTTATGAAACTTATTAGATACTCAAACACTATTTCAAGGTCTGAAAACTTAATCAAGTCCATCTTTGGAATATTGTTTAACTTTAAATGAACAGATTACGTGTTTGAAGTTTGTATTAAACTCACTCACTCACTTTATTCCTAAACAACCCTTTCTCGAAAATAAAATTAACTTATATTACAAAATAATAAAACCAACTTATATGATATGATATCAACTTATATATATACTTTACGTTGGTATGAAAGCCCGTATCGCGTAAATGCTCTTAAAGAACTTGCAAAAATGTGTCCAATAATAAAAAAGTGGTCGTTGTAACGCCGTAGGAAGATATTCTTTGCGTTTTTAACTGTCGCAATTTTCGTAGATGTAAATTATTATTGTAATAATAGTTCTTTATTATTTGTGTTTACTGGTTTTAAGTTAAAATGTCCAATGCACTTCTTGTTCAGATTATTCAATATCTGTTAAATTAATTTAATAGATTTACACTGGTACCATAAAATAAACATAAACAATGAGGTAGTTGGATCTACGTATTATTAGAAAAAAGTCGTAATATGTTTTTGTTTTCATTTATGGTACAATTGGGTACTGAACAAGTACACAAAATCTATGGTATATTTCTCTAAAATTGTGTTTCACAGTGTTTCGACTCTAGAGCGTCACTGTGTACCAAATAAATTCGAATATAGATATGAAGGTTGTGAAAGGGGCCCGAAGTCAAGAACGCAATTGTTATTCTATTACGTGTTTACAGTTTTGACTTTGCTCGATTATATTATGTGTATAAATAATACGTCTTGCATATGCATCTGAAACTAATATCCATGCGGTAATGGAAAACGACCTTAAAAATTAAAACTTACATCTTATTTCAGAATGAATTAAAAGAACACAAGAAAAGTACGGACATTGCGAACTTTAAGTCTGAGTTTGCGATTGTGTACGAACGTAAACTGACTGAACGGAAACGTGACAAGTATAAACGTTTACTCTCCTTTGAGAATCTCGCCCTGTACCCTGATTACCAGCGTCGCCTGATGGTGTTACGGGAACTCAGCTATATAGATGAACATGACAGCGTTATACTTAAAGGTACGTAAAGATATTACAGTGAAATTGTTGGTAAACGAGCAGATGGATCACCTGATGGTGAGTGATTAGCGCTGCCCATTAACACCGCTACACCAGAGGAATAACAGGCGCGTTGCCGGCCTTTTAAAAAGAAATAGGTACGCTCGTTTCTAGAAAAATTTAAAGCTGCTAAAGTTGGTCCAAGCATCTGTATGATGGGAATAAGTGATTTCATATGAATCGATGGCCAAAAGATGTAGCGGAGATCAAACTGAACTACTCCTCGAAGCACTTACCGTGGTATAGAGAATCTGTAGGAATAGAAATTCGTGATTTTTCTCTTTATTTTAGGAGGATTTATTCATTGATACCCTTTATTTACAGGATTATCTTTAAATCCATATATATTAAAAATTCAATTTTTGAGTTGTTGCATCAACATCTCGATCAGTTTTTCAAGGCTTTAGTGTGACATTGCTTTACGGTAAGGTGATCGACGCGTTTATAGCCTTGGGCACTCTGATTGACCGGCTCCAAGTGGACCAACCAATTAGAGAAACATTCTAGAGATTCTAGACCAGAAAGCATTTCGATCGCTTTAACATAAATCAACCTCGCACTACAAACTCTGTTAATTTGTTTTTTACAATGATATTAATTTCTTAACACTTCACAGGTCGTGTAGCATGCGGTATGGGGACGAACGAGCTAATCATATCCGAGCTAGTCTTCAGAAACGTGTTCACAGACAAGACCCCGGCTGAAATTGCAGCGTTACTCAGTTGTTTTGTGTTCCAAGCTAGGACTCAAGTGGAGAACCAGCTCACTGACAAACTAGCTGAAGGGGTCAAAGCTATCGAAAAAATTGATGCTGAACTTACTGCTATTGAATCAAAGTATTTGGTAAGTTATTATAAAAGTACGTTCTGGCTGTATGGTTGATACATTGGTTGAAGCATTCGGAAACTAGCAGATGGATTACATGATGGTAAGCAATCAGCGCCGCCCATGGACAATGCAACATGGCAACGGAGGAGTTACGAGTGCATTGCCGACCTTTTAGGGATTAGGGATTTGGAGATTTAGGGACTGGGGAGGGATTGGAGGAGGGAAAGGATGGGGCCTCCGGTAACCTCACTCATACGGCGAAACACAACGCTGCGGTTGTTTCACGCCGGTTTTCTGTGAAGCCGTGGTATCACTCCGGTCGATCTGATGATTTTCCCCTCACAACTCTTTATATGATCGCTTATTGTTGTGACCCATAAAACAATGGGTGTAATGTGTTTGTATGTTCTTCAACGCATCCACGATAGAAGAGCATATCCCAGTATAGGGCAACCTTTTTTTAACCTAAAAGAAAGTAGTTACGGCTTTGCAGAAATATTTATTCTACCGTGTGACCGTTAAGGATACTCGTGATACCAGAAAAGTTACTACAAGTGGGTTGCTAGCCTCTTGTGTGTTATTTGGGATTTGAGGATTGAGGATAGAGGGGGGAGGATTTGACCTTCGGTAACCTCACTCACATGGCGAAACACAACGTAATAGTTGCTTTTCACGCCGGTTTTATGTGAGGCCGTGGTATCAGTGGTCAAACCGACCCATTCGTACCGAAGCATGGCTCTCCCACATTCAAATGGTGAATGGAAATAAATCCTACTTTTCTCCTTACTTAAAGGTAAAAAGAAAAAAAGTAAATTGTGTAACATTACTCATTTACTATTTCTTTACAGGTCGGCCAATTTGAAGGTCAAGCTGAAAGACTGAACTTTGGTCTTGTGAGAGTAGTATACGAGTGGGCTTTAGAAAAACCATTCGCTGAGATAATGGATCTTACTGATGTGCAGGAGGGTATCATTGTCAGGTGCATCCAGCAATTACACGAGGTAAAATATTCCCAACCTATAACACATCTATTTAAAATGAGAAGTAATCTGTTTGTGCCTTCTGTCTATCTCCAACGATATTAAAATCATATTAATTGCCCAATTGAAATAATTTTGGCCCAATTAATGACTTCACATAGAAGAGCAAGAACGGAAACTCTATTACGTGGAATAACTTATTAAATTAACGGCTTTTTTCCCAAGCAATAAAGTACAATTTAGGTCGCTCACACACTCAATACCTACGGAGATATTCATTTTAACATTGTTGCTATTGTTAATGCTAAAGGTTGTATGGCAGTGTAAGAGATGAGAGTTTAAAACAACAAGAGTCAAAATCATTTGTTCCAACTAAACCATAAATAGGTATATACTAAACCATAAATATGTATATACTTTTGAAACGAAAACCCTGCCTCTGTTGACGAAACCGGTACTGGCAGACGCTAAAAGGCCATTAAAAAAAGAAAATGAAAAGAGCTGAAGAGCTTTTGTATACTAGATTGCTAGTAAAGACGTCTGTGTCTGTGGACAAAAACATTTTTAAAATGACACATCTTACCGTTAGTTATTTATTGGATAATGGGCTTTAAAATTCCAAACACACTGTATCACGGTTTTCAAATGTATAACACCCTGTATAGAGAACAATTTATAATATGTATGTTCTTCTATTTTCTTCCAAACAGTTACTAGTGGATGTGAAAGACGCTGCCGTAGCTGTCGGCGACCCGAAACTCCAAGCCAAAATGATGGAAGCATCCACAGCCATCAAAAGGGACATAGTATTCGCAGCCAGCTTATACACCACGCAAAAAGAAACGGTCACTACATGATTATAGAGTCGCATTTGTCATAACTTGATACCTTATTTGTTCGTGGAACAAAATATGCTTAGCCTGATCTTTTGTTTTACTTCTTAATTTAAGGGCATTTTTGTTTCGTGCGCAGATAATTTTGTTTATTTTTAGTTGTATTATTTAAATATTCATTCTTTGTAAACAAGAAATATTTCATTAGACTTTTCTAATATACAAAATCAGAACGCGCAAATATTTTACCGTCTACTCCTCCTTGTCTCGATCATTTCCAGAGCCGGATTAGCTATATTAAGAAGACTTATAACAAAAAGTATATATATTGTGTGTATACTTATTGATCTGACTATTATATCTAAATATCTAAGCTGAAGTTAACAGCAACAGTTATTTTGGTTATAAGAGGACTTTCCACATATTTTGCTACGTGGCCCCATCTCCAATCTTCAAATCCCTGATTCCAATGGTGGCAACCTTCTTGGTGGTGGTCCTTTGATCTAACGATGGAAGCCTACTGCTTACCATCAGGCAATATGTCCGCTCGTTAGCAGCCCTATCCTATACAAAAATTTGATAATGTCAAATCTGGCCCTAGGATCCAAGAAAACCTTTAAAACAATACAAATATAAAAATATGTACGTTAAGGTTTTGAGTGGTATTAAATACTTCATACTCAAAAAAGTTCTAACAATTGGATCCTATTTAGTCTTCGTGCTCAAAACATACGTGTATTTTTATATCTCAATAAAATATATTTTATTTATTTATGATTCGTTGAAATGTTATGTATACCTACCTACATTGTTTTTTATTAGTATTATTATTCTATATTATGTTTTGTTACGCGTGCATGACTGCCTATGATTTATTTTGCTCTCCATAAAAATAAAATGTCAATTTTTATTTTATTTGTTTTATTTTATTCATTTTTTTTATTATAATTTGTAGTTCTGTGTTATAGTTTATGAACTGTAAAATGATATCGTTTTTCACTCGGTAAAAAGATATAAATGTTATACCTTTGCAAATAAAATTAAATTTATTACTACAGATTTGTACCATTTACAGTTACATTGATAAACTGCTATCATTTTACGTTGTGTGGTTGTAGATATACAATGTACAGCTTTATGTTCTTTTGAATAAAGTTGAAATCCAACCTATCCCATTAGCTTATGTACAATGCAGTAGGCCGGCACCAAGCTTAGCGCGTCGGTCGACAGCTACGTTTGCAAATATAGTTTGGACTTAATTTTGATGTAAGTAAAGTTGTTTGTTGCATGCTTTGAAATGAAGGTAAGGACTCATTTTTTTACATGAAAAGTGAACGATATTTATGGTCAGCTAGTTTGTAATTTTACTAATACTATAAAATTTACTGAAACATTTTGATCTTTTGAATCAACCCGGTAGTTTCCAACTGGATTCGTTATTGTATTGTCATAATTATTCCTGAAAATTAAGCTAGCGTCAAATCAATCATGAAATTATGATTATTTCAATTAGTAATTGTTCTGAAAACTCAAATTATTTTTGATCAAGGAAACTGCCTAATTATGCACATGAATTGAATTATAATGTCCCTCGTTTTTCGACCACGAATATGAGTAGGTTCCTCTTTGAATAGTAGTAGCGTTAAACTGGACTTACAAAGAAAATATTTGGACATGAATGTACCTACTAACCAGAAGGTTATTATTTACAATAAAATAATCCATTTTATTTTTAAACAGATCAAACTGGTGAAACTAAACGAACGCGCTGGCGCTAAGAATAAAATCAATCGCGTAAACCACACGAGTTCTATGTACCGAAACATCGTTCTTGCAGCCAGTTGGACTCCTTCAAATACACAGACGAACAAAATCGAAGTTCTACCCACAACCGATACGAAGACATCCAAAAAAACTACTGAACAAGACCAAAAGCCAACCTGTACTGCAACAAAATCTAACAAAACTCCAGAAACTATTGAAAAAGGACAGAAAGAAACAAATGAAAAGCGAAATAATAGTTCGAAGCATAACAAGAAGGCAGGAAATAATGACAAACAGATAAATAAAACCAAGCAACAGAACGAAAGGCCAGCTAATAGCGAAAACACCAAAACTGGTTATATTTTAGGACAACACGACGACTGGGCAGATTACGCCTAACGTTTTTTAATAGCAAATATTCAATCTGGCTGAAAATCATTCGAGCTCTAGGCGCTTGCCTGTTGATATTGACAAAGTATAAAGAGATGATATTGATAGCGCGTAGCATCGTCATTCAATGAAAGATACAAAACTGTGACCTTGAACAATCTGACGGAAAAATAAGATCATAAATAAATCGGTTACATAGGTTGACTACCTAGCCCTATACTATACCAATTTATTTTGGTGACAGCTCTGTCGTTAGTAAAGCACCTGATAACCTAATTACATAACATGCAAGAACAGCTATCGTCGAAGTTATCCAGCTTAAACTATCTAACCTCTTATCAGAAGAACATAATAAAAAGTTTAAGAGTGACTAGTCCAAGGGTATAGACAAAGAGTCGGTAGAGATATAATTACGTATACCTATCCAACAATAAAAAACTTGCCCAAAAGCCAGTCTTCCAGAGTTATATTTTTAAGCATCCCTAATTTATTCCCACTTAACAATATTTATTTACTATTTAGTTTCATACTATACCTACCTACTTAACTTTAGTTTGACGACACTTTTTAAAGTTTTCTCTCCCTTGATCACCGTACCGAAACTGCACTGACTTAAAATTAAGCTTCTACATTCGACTGTGTATAATATTTAACTTCTATATTAGAAATCAAGTACCTATCAGTTAATCATTATAAAATACACCTTAACGTTTTTTTTAGATTAATATAAAATATTTAATTTATTATTCCTGTTACCTACCTATACACATAATCCTTATCTACTCTTGTATATCCTCTAATGTTACCTACTTACAGTGCTTATAATAACTATTATTTAATTACTTTTAAAAAATTAAAATAAACTCCTTTCATCATTATGTGTGTGTCTTTTATTTACTTACTACTACTACTTACTTACGGCAAAAAGGCCTACAACAGTTGTTTAGATCTTCGATGTTTAGCTCGCATATGGCAGATATGTATGTACGACTACGTTGCATAGACAAGCGGTTAATTATGTTTTTTCTCCTTTCATGCATCCAGCACAGTCCGCGGTTAAAGACTTCCAACGAGAGATCTTTCTTGTCTTTTCTGAATATCCGCTGTATCCCCTAATAGGTGCCAAGCCTGTACCATCACCGGTCATTAAGAATACGGTTAATAATTTAATACGTTGCCAGACAGAGCAATCTATAGACTCGTGAAAATTCACTTATAGATTTGGCATTGTTTTGTCATAAAGCTAAAACGCTTAGCTTAACTGTTTGTCACTTAGTCGTCTCTTAAGATACCTACTCGTAGGAACAGTTGGGCCTTCGTCAATATACGAATGAAAAAGAATCTTATTTAGTCGTGAAATGTAGGTGGTTGGTACCACTTCGGATTTCGAACTTGAGTGATCAGTATCAAAATAACCGCAGCTTTTCTGCTTCTTCTGATCCTATTTAAATTTTTATGGTCAAATTGTATGGTACCTAAATAAACTTTTGCAGACCGTAGCTATTTATCAAAATTAAAAGCTGAAAAATCAGCTAATTTTATTAGCTGTACTTACCTTCCTAAATTATTAATCTCCTTTCATTTACTTTGAACTTTAAACCAAGAGCGCGGTGCTCTAGCTTCAAACCACATTTTTTTGTGAAATCATAAAAAAAATATCGGTTTCGATCCGTGAACGTATAAATACAGAAATACCTATTAGAAGGTATATTAAAAATAATATCTGTGCCAAAGACACAAGGTGTATAATTGCGTTTGGGTTAATTGCAGACAGACAAAGAAAGAAAATAATGTGTGGGTGCATAGCTATCAATCACTAGGCAGGTACCCTCTCTGTCTGTTAAGTTACTGCTTCCGAATAATCAATAATTTTATTACTTATCCATAACTTCGGATGTTGCAACCACAACCAATCGTGTTGCATTGAACTTTTCTGCAGTTTGAAACACACCCAGTCACCTCATGAACATGCGTAGAATGAAACGTGCTTTATGACCATGATGAGGAAACTTGTTCAAATGACGCATGTCAAATTTTAGTGAATCGGAACGTACCATTGGGACTGACTTGGCGATTCGGATTTTCTTTCAGTGATTATCTCGATGACTTGTGTAAATTCAATGTAAATTTGATTTGTTAAATGACAGTTTATTATTTGTGATTCGCGGACGTGTATCGAGTATACTTACAACTGTGCTCATGTGGCCGCCGGGTATAAAGGACATATTGCAGTGACTGGTTATAATTTTCCAAAAACAAATAACGTAGAACCATCAATATGATACAAGACGATGAGTTCGAGGCCCTGGTGACAACCCCAGAGCGTATAAAGGCTCTGGGGTTCAAGCCACAAAAGGAAATCTTGACGAATCACATCTTGCCATATGCCGCCGAGTTGGATGATGAGGCCTCAAGATTCCTACAACAAGTGAAGACAAACCTGGCGAAGGCCGTCATGTTGCGCGAGATGAAGCCAGCTTGCGGTGTGTGGTCCTCCAGGCTCATGAAGTAAATATTTCCTTTTTTTCATAAAACAAAGGTGTTGGGTTAGCAGTGATACATTTTAGGTGATATTTATTTATTGGAAACTGTCCAACAAATGCGGATGAGTTTATCAGGAAGGATAAATACAAAACTTTGTTGTGGAAGCTCTGGAGCTTTTGTCTCAATAGGAAATTTAATAGAAATAAGAATGAGAGATTTATATTAGGAAAATAATTTTACGAAGTATGTGCTCTTATTAGATTCTTATTGTCACTTATTAAATAACTCATAGTCTGATAAACCAAGAAAATTTTAACGGTTACTTAATGATGATTGCTGATAACAACATTGAAATGTAGAAGCTATCACCACAATACCCTCTTATACAGAAAATGCGAAACAATGTTTGACTTCCTTGTTATTAAAGAATTTCTTATTAGAATTTAGAATTTATTTAAATACAAAAAAAAAATATAGATAATCTATGTGGTAATGATATGACAAAAACTTGCTAAAGCTTAATCAGCCTTATTACAAAAGGAGGTTTTTATAATCTATGTTTAAACCTACCTTCAATTTGAAATAAATCTTGCTTTGTAATAAGGGGGTAAAGGTTGTACTCAGTAATTTCAAACTACCCACAAAGGACAAAAAGAAACAATATTTTATGTCACATATTATGATGTTTTTCAGTTTGTTGTCAACAAAAATGGATATGAATAAAAACCACAGGATGAAAAATATACATTCTAAAATGGCAACCTTATTTGAAATTTAAAATCATTTAAATTAGTTCTATTCTTGGTCTGTACTTAAACAACAATTTTGTATTGACATTGTATTTTTCTTAGTTTTTATTGAAGTGTTCATGGAAAGCTGCTTGCTATAAGGCAAAAGTGGCTTCTATTATTCTGACACTAGGTATATTTATATGATAAAGGGTCCCTTTAGTAAGCCCCTTAGAGCTAGACAACCATGCAGGTGAAATTCCAATAATTAAACTAAACCCGGTTTAGTGCCCCCTGCTCTTTCACTCAAAAAGACCCTGATATTATCTCTCATCCCTGCCAGGAGAGGAGAAGTTACTGAATGACTTCCACCCTTCAAAATAAGAATGCCTCTTAGGGAACTATGTTTTTCATCTAACAATTTAGAAAAGTATCTAAAAATCCCTGCCAAATTTTTGCCCAAATAGTTGATATAAAATCAGAAATATTATAAAAGTATGCAGAATTTGCTGTTGGTAACTATGTCATATTGCATCATTTGATTGGATCAAAAAGTGTATAGTAATGATATGACAATAAAGCAAAAAGAAAAAAAATTATTATGTATGCTGTCTTTCGAACCCCCAAGGAAAATAATTTGGATATTTTGTAAGACTTGTTTGTTGAACCCTTAAACTTTTAATGGTTTACTTAATAATAAGTTTATTAAAGAAAAACAGCTTTCATGTCGTGTGAGACATGCAATCTTCATTCAACAATAATCTCAACATAAACATAAAAAAAACAAAGTATCATATATAAAAAATAAAGACATTACTATTAAATCAATGAATCTAACAACAATATTGTTCGACTATTAGAAATTCAATTTGTAATAAGTTTGAGTTTATTGTTAACCTTTGGCAAGTATTGCTGAAGTTTCAAATATGCTGGCCAGCACCCAGGGCTTCCTGTAAACTGCACCTGGCCTCATGTAACACTGACAGTTCATTATATTACTTCATCATTCCTGATTATTTATAAAGATTTAACATCAGAACAATATATATAGCTAATGTTTTATTAATAAATTTCCTGTTAGATATGATATTTTTAGTTTGATTGACCTGTGTCGTGATTTACACTGGTTCAATCAAACCATTCCTATGATTAGGTTATTGACAATGAAATTTTTATATAAATTATTGTTTGTAAAAATGATTTTTTTAATTATATGAATTATTGGCTGAATGGTTCACTCCAAATAGTTGATCTTGGTTGGTTGGGTGTGGTATTTAATCATAAGTTTCAAAATGCATCTATAATACAGGAGAAAATCAAGGTAGACCCAACAATTCAGAGAGGAATAGGGGCCATTTATAGAAATAATCTGCTTTTGACGTTCTTCCAGAAAATAACTTATATGTTAAGTTATCAGTACCTTTAATTTTTATTCTATATCTTTACATAACAAAATAATGTCATATTTTATACTTATGAATTTGTCATTTCTATGCACACCCTCCCCCTAAGGTAGACTAATTCAAATTTAAGAAGTATTTAATAAATAAAAAATACTTGACAGGTGCCAAGGGAATGAACCTACTTTCTATAAATTAGTGTATGAATTTTAGAAATATTGAATCCCTTATTTTTTTATTATTATTTAACAAATAAATAAAAGTGTAATTTAAAAACATGTACCTATACATTCAACTAAAATAATCGGTGCCACACCACATTCTTTGCGAATTAGAAAGACGAAAGAAAATAACTTGATTGTTTATCATGAAAGAGAAACAGTAAAAGAGAGAGAGATGTTATAACTTTTCATTATTTTTTTACGGATAGCCCCCTTTCGCAACGCGCGGTAAAGAGCTTCATTCCAATATAATAAAAACTACCTAAATTTTTCCTTTATTTACAGGTACATTCGAATTCATGGCCTGAAGTTCAGCAAAGAGGATCACATAAAGCTAATAAAGTTGGCTTATGAGCTTGTGCTTATACCTGACCTTGAACCATGCAAGATTCACAAGTTTGCTACAATGTTTCTAATGCTCACTAAGTAAGTAAAATATTGAATAATACTCTTTAGTTCGAGCAATAGACTCTTCGCGTGAAAGGAGGCCTTGGTTCAGCAGTGGGCACTTATAGGCTGATGATGTCGGGTAATATACTCTCCCCATATTAGATGGGACCTGTCTTTAACATAACCGATGTATAATGGGTTTAACTATATGGTTTAGACTAGCTACCGGTATCGCCCGCTGCTCGGCTCCATTTAATCGTAGTGTGAGGTTTTATAGCCTCTCTATTATAAATTATAGCTCTCAGGAACATTGTAGGTGTCTATCAGTGAAAGAATTTTGTAAATCCGCCCAGCGGTTCTAAAGATTGCCCCCTACATACAAACTTTAAAATTTTACCTCTTTATAATACTAGTATAGATAAAGTATTCAATGTACTATGTATACGTAGGATGCTAATTTTATATTAGGTATGTAATAGTGATATTATAACTGAGAGTGACACATTAATTATCATTTTGTACAGTTTTTTTTTATTGATGCAACTTTGTAAAGTCCCACTTGTAATAAGTTTCGAAACGTTTTCCTGTATTGATTTTAAATGTAGAGACGATGAATTTAGTCACCTATCAAATTAATGTGACCTAAGTATTTAAAACGTAAATAATAAAAGGTCAGGGTTCAAATAAAATAATATGTTTGTACACGCAACTATGACACGGGAGAAACTAGGTTGTTTAAAAAATAAACTCCGGTCTCTTCTATCCAAAGCAATTAAAATAGTTTTACATTAGCTTCACACCAGTAAAATCTTTTAAATATGTCTACTACACGACACAAAAGTATTTCAAGGAATTTATTAGGGATCTTGGCAGTAAATAGTTGAAATAATTGGCAACAGCAACTTCTGTTAATTGCTAACCTACTAAATTATTTTCAACAGGAAAAGACAATTGATTTCACCTGACGAACTGACGCTGCATTGGCGTCCGCTTTACGATATGGGCAAAAAAATATTTGACAAAAGCGCCACCCATATTGGAATGTACCATTACCTGACGTAAGTATATTAATTACAAATTATTTTAATAAAAAAATTACATTGCAACTTTATAGTTTAAACCTAAATAATCGAAAAAACTTGATTATGAATGCGTCTGCGACTCATCTTGCGCCAACTTTTGTTTTGGTACTTCCTACATGTGACGTCTGCGCACGTAACGCCTGACGTAACCACGTACTACGCCTTCATGTGTATTCGATTTAAACAAAATACAACAGCGATAACCGTTGTTTGAAAATGGATATCGTACACTGAATGTTGTATGACGTAAACCGTACCTACATAATTAGTTCCACAAATTTTAAAACTCAATGTAATATGTACCTAGTGGTGTTGTAAACCAAGTAACTTTAACTTAAGATCATGGTGTATGTTCAGGCCAAAGCGCTCTATGAAACAAGGAGGCGATATGCTCGATATGATTCGCAAATTCCTGTCTGGCGACGGGCTGGGCGATGCGTTAGAGTTGTTCGGCCTCGCGGGAGCCGACGAGAACGAACTGCCCACGTAATGAATAGACAAACAATTTGTTTTCGGGGCACGCTTATTGTTCGCACATCAGGTGGCAGACGGGTTGGGCTCATGATTCATCAGACCCATGTCACTTATCCCTTGGTATAATGGACCCCAGAAATGACTTATTAAATCAACTTAATGATGTTGAAGGTTAATAAGTTGTTTTGCTAAACATCCTATTGTATAAACGGTGTCTATGTATCCAGGTGGCAGGCTGTGCATGTTTACGTATCTTACATAATGTACTTATTATATTGAAGTTTTCAATAATTTCGTTTCAGCTCCCTCGAAGGATCATATATTTCGATGGTTAAATGCGCGAGACCGTAAGTATTATACTAAAATAAATAATAGCCTTGAAATTAATTACAGTTTAGTGATATTTTTTCGGGGTGTTTTTAGATATTTCCCTTTGAGTGCAACAAAAGAGATTTTAGCGGAGTTGTTGCCCCAAATAAACCCTTGGTCTACCGATACACACGTCGTGTGTCAGCTGGCTGTCTTCCTGCCGGTGGCAATAAACCCCAAGTATGCGCAGTTCGGCCACGAACTCTGGTTTGACGAGATCATGTCGCTATGGGATACATGCTACAACTCACAATGCGGTATCTCGGTAAGATAACGTTCTTGAATTACTATTTCAATAAAATTAATACATTTTGTTTCGTTGCAAACATATATTCAGCTAGCCTGGCGAACTTTGTACCGCTTCAAAATTAATAGTGACAGTTTCGTTCATATAACATTTTACAACAGTTTTTAACTAAAACAAGAAGTCCTTTTTACTCTTTTACGTATTTGTCTCATCTCGTTGGTCAAATAGTAATACCTACCTATGTATATGTTGTACCCTTACTTAAAGTCATCATCTTAAAATCTGACCAATGACACTGCAACTAGACGAAAAATACCCACAAATCAGGATTTAAGATCATTTTAAAGATGCTCGCATCTTAATACTTTTCAAATACTTATTGACTTATTATACTTAACATTATTGTGACGTTCTAAAAGCAACCTTAACGCACAGGACTTAATGATGCTGTTCGCGGGGCTAGCAAAGCGCAACCCCGGCGCGATAGACTGGCAGCCACACGTGCCCAAGATGTTCACCAGGTTCCTCCATGCCCTGAACCTTCCAGTCAGCTACAAAGACATGCAGATCACACGCTGCCATTCCCTAGGTAAGTTAATTTGTGTAAAACTGACCTTCTTAGACCTTCTTCTTTGTTAGACTCTTACTGACTAAAAACCCTCCGTTGCTTCTCCTGCTGCCAAGAAAAATACATTATATCGCTTGCCCCGCAACCCTGATGTTAATGATGTTAATACGAAAACTATAATATACCTATTACTTATATATATTAGTGTACTTTGAATGCTAGTTTAAATTTTGGTCATAAATCGACACAGCTGTAATATCTAGTTATCTTAAAGAAACACTAGATTTGTGAAACTTTCTAAAACTAATATGATATTATGTAGTTGTGGATATAGAATTGTCCTACCCAAATAAAATTACAATAGCGCTTGGACTTCTTAAAATACAGTTACACGAGACTAAAGCACACTTTTTCGTTAAAAATAGCTTAAAATATGTTAATATTCTACTGTTACTGTATCCAAGTTACAATCCCCAAGAACAAAAGGAGATCACTAAGTAATGAATGTGCTCTCGTATAGATATGAAACACGTGGCTTCTTGGATTGTATGGAGCATTGCCCCCGACGGTGAGGTGCTCAAACACTTGCGCAGCTTCCTGGCAGGAGTCGAGAGCTATCTGCACAGCGCCAACTCAGGGCGCTGGTCCTATAAGCTGAGGGACCTGCTCAGGAAACTAGCAAGAGAATTTCTTAACAGGTAACATTAAATTAACCAACAAAATATCTGGTTTTGTTAAAGCCGATCGACCTAAACAAGGGTTTCTTTAGTCTAAGTCTGCCATTGAACCAGTTTTTGTATTTCAAATTAAAGGTAGGTGAGAATAAGATTAAAAATGCAAAACCTGAATCAATGGTTTAAACCTAGACTGTAGATAAATCTTGTTTTGTAATAAGGGTAATAGGAGTAACTTTGGTCCCTATGAATAAATACCGCTTTTAATTTGTTACCTGTCTTTAAAGTAGTTTCTTTTCCCAGGGTACGTCGTGAGCGTGAACCTAAATTTAAAGAAAGTTGGGAGAACCAAACTCCGCCTCACTATCGACTCAAAGACGAAGACATCACGGAGTTTGTTCAGATCGTGCTCGAGCCGACACTACAGGCAGTGTACAGCCGCAGCGGCTCCCTCGATATATCTATTGCCCTGCACAACCTAGCGACCCTGCGCCCCGCCATCGTAGTCCCGCCTCTCCTGGAGAGACTCAAGACCTCCCTGACGTCACTGACGGAGCCCCACCGAGTGACGGCCGCCATGTCAGCAGTGGCCGCTGTAGCGCGCCCCATGCTGCGCGGAGCTGACGCGGGCTACCCAGAGGGCCCCACCCACGTGGTGCCGTTCCTGCTAGCTGTACTGCCGGGCCTCGATCCCAATGACATTAAAAAGACATTAGTCACGCTACACTTCATACTCATCTTCACATGGATGGTGCCTTTCATAGACTGTAGTTCAGCTCACGAGCACTGGTCAGACCTCACCGAGGAGGAGCTCCTCACCTGTGAGTCTACTGCTCAACTCGAAGACTTCGTGCTCGTCTTCTTAGACAGATTGTTTGTGATCATCGAGTCTAGCGTACTCGAACATGTAAGACTGGATACTAAGGAATCCGACGCCGTTCGCAGTAAGACTGACGCTGTAATGGAAACTGCCATCTCTTCGGCCGCGACCGCTGTGCTGATGCAGTGCTCGCCGAAGATATTTAAAGAAGCATTAAGAAAGTTCAAGGCTTTCGCCACTGAAACGACGTTTGAAACGAATGTATCTGGGAGTATGGTGGGTGTGATGTTACACGTGTTTGCCCGCATAGACTCGGAGGCCACGCTGGCTGCGTTCCTGCCAGACCTGTGTGAACAACTGTCCGAGTTGTTGGCGACGGACGAGGCGCTGCACGAGGAGAACCCCTCGCGTGACCTGGTCTACAGGTTGGTGTTGCTGATGCATGTGGTGGAGTGTGACGGCGTCGTGCTGCTCAAATATGTCCCGGACATCCTGCCCATACTGGACAGGGCTCTGAAGTTACATTCAAACTACGCGCTGTCCAGGGCGTGTGAGGTGCTGAGTCACATGCTCACTTCGTTGTGCTATATTGATCTGAAAGAGTGGAAGAGTTCGCCTAAGGATTACGGTTCAGCTCCGGAGACGTGGCTGCCTATCCGGGAGTGGGGGTACGGGTGTATGCTGAAGGATACAAACTTCAAGTGGCACGTGCCATGCGAGGAGGAAGCCAAATGCGCGCAGATGTTGGTGGACCGCTACCTGGTGGCCGAGGCGGGGCGTCTGGAGCAGTGGCTGGCCGGCGAACGGGACATGTCTCGCGAGCGCCGCCTCAGGAGCTTCTACATCATCAACGCCTTACTAGCCTGCAGCACCTTCCTACCGCCCCCCGACGAAAACCCCGTTTCCTTGTAAGTGTTTCTTTCGTAAGTTCCTTCTGAACTTCTTCTAAAATACTGGTATTTCTACAATACCTGTCTTAATTCCAGTTTGGAATCCCACGTGCCTGCTACAAGCATTCCATTTACAAGCGGCGTGCGCTACCAAGTGACGCTGGGCGGGGAGAATGTACGCGTGGCGTTGACGCGTCTACTACTTAAGGTGCAGGCCAAACTGTTGGCTGAAAAGACTGATGATACCAAGGGCCTGGAGATGCTTATACAGGTGATTGTTTAGTGTCTTTATTGGTGTAAATTACTAATAAATATTTCATATCAAAGATCGAAAACGCTCATTGAGCGGAAAAATAGCTCACAACGCGTTATGGTCATAGTAAAACATTTCGCTATGTGGATGATTAACTGGGAGTACTCAGTACTGTGACCACAACGCTCAATGAACGTTTCCGATCTTTGAGCGTAATGCTTGGGCCACACTAACGGAAAATGCCATTAATTATCGCGATAATTGACGTTATTCGTAGGTGTAATTTGATCACTAAACAAATAGTTTAATGTATGTTTTGCATCGTTTAATATCATCGATTATCGCGATAATTAATGGCATTTCCCGTTAGTGTGGCCCAAGCATAACAAATACAACATTGCTTGTAACAACTTTCTTTTTGCGTTTGGTAAAAGATGCCGTATCGCGCTAAAACAACTTCAAATAATATGTGTATGGTCAGGTATGGGAGCGAGTAGTAGTTATGAAGGGCATGCGTGGCGGGCCTGGCTTAGAGGCTCGACTGAGGTCCTACGGGGCTCTAGAGCGGGCTCTGGACGGACGCGGTGGAGCCCCGGACCGCAAGGGCTGCCCCCGGGGCGTGGGCACCGCGCGCCTGCGGATGCTGACTGCTGACGCTGCGAGGCTGCATGATGACTCGCGGTACGACCTCGTCTGCGAGGCTGGGATCACTCCCTCAGCACTCAGCGCCTTACACGCGCTAGCTGAACTCTCCATCAATACCTACAGCTCGGTAAGTAAAACTAGACTATATTTTACTTACTAAAATTCTAAAGTTTCTGCATGGTTGGCGCGGTGTCTGGGCAACTGGTTGCCGCGCAAGTTCCATTCCGGCACGGAACAACTCTATGTGGTCCACAAATTGTTGTTCCGGGTCTGGGTGTGATATGTAACGCACCCACGACACAGGAAAAATCCTAGTGTGGGATAAAGTTTTTTTCAAATGAAGAAATACATTATCACGAAAACAAAAACAGACTCTTACTCTATAACTTTAAGAGCTATATCTGAAAATCATCAACGTTTCTGTTTTCCAACCAGGTCCGCATATTAGCTCAAATCCGTTTGTACTGGATGTTGAGCCATTACCCGTATTCGTATCGGGCGTTGGTACCAAAGTTGGCGGAAATATTGGCCAAAGGCGGTGAAGGCGACGAGTGGCATGCGCGCCATAAAGGGGTTCTGTTCATGATGTTGGGGCCACGCAGTGGGCCATTGGTGGCCAAGCAGGATTGGGATGTAGTGCGTACGTTATGGCCAGCTATACTTAACGCACCGCTTAGCGAGAAACCCAGCATGGTTCGGTAAGCTCCTTTAAAATATTTCTGTATTTCGCCAATTTTGAAACAGTATTTTTTTTTATCTCATTTTGTTCGCGGCAATCTTTTGTGTACAACAATAAGTCACTACATTGTCTGATAAATCAATACCCGCTTGTGGTTTATAGCTTGGAGAGACACTTCTTAGTTGGGTGTCTCATTCCATCTTGATAAATCTATCCTGCAATGTTCGAACACTGTGCTAAAGGCACAAACGATTAAAAAGACACAGTGTTCTTCTCTCAGTCTGGAAGCAAGTTCATTTTTATATGTTGATAGTCTTATCTGATAAGCGTTGCTATACTTTGCTATCTCTTGTTTGACAGTTAAGGCTGGATCAGTCAATGAGAATTTCTGATAGGGAAGTGTGTTTTGCCACAAAAAAAAAATCTTTTGCAAAAACTATTTTAGTAATCTTGAAATAAAGCTGAAAATCCAACGAATTACTATTCGTTTTCCAGTTTAACGTGATCCCTTATTTCAGGTTAGAACAAGCATTCAGCGATAGTCTTCACCGTCACTTCCCGACTGTGAACACTCGTCTTACAATAAGCACTACGGCGGTAGAAGCGGCCGCAGTACTAATAACTAACGAGGAACGATCCGACCCACAGTTCACTAAGATCCTCAACGAATCTATAGCAAGAGAAACAGCCAACTCAGATAGAACTGAGAAAATCTACAATGAATTAATTGTAGAACTTATGAAGGTTGTCGAAACCCCCAATATGTAAGTATAAAATTGTTACTTGGTTAATAAAAATATCGAAAAGTGTATTGACAGACAAAGGAACAAAAATAAAGTATTTTTCATTCAATATTTTACCGTATTGAAACTTCGAATTAATTTATTTTTGACCTAAGAAACTGCTCAATTTGGATTTACAAGAGACTCAAAACTCTTGCTAAATATTAATAAAAAATTTGACCGTATATACAACTTACTAGCTTTTGCCCGCGACTTTGTTCATGAATAGTGACTTTCTGCAGTTTTTTGTTTTTAAAACTATTCTATGTCCTTTCTCAAGTTCCAAACTATGTCTGTACCATATTTTACACAAATAGGTTCAGTAGTTTAGGCGTGAAAAAAAAAGACAGACCGACAGAGTTACTTTCGCATTTATAATATTAGTTTGAATAGTTAGGATAACATTTCATTCTCTCGTGTGCCGGTATATAAGACACAAAAGAAAACGCATTGTGCCCCGCGTAGATCTGCGTTCCGGAATACCACAGGTTAAACAATAATATCACTCTTCAACAGTCAATGGCGTCGCTTGGAGCTGGCAATGCAGATGCTGACATTTTGCCCGTCCCTTCAAACCCCATACCCTGGGTTCGCAGTCCGGGGTATGGTGCAGGCACTACTCCACGATGACATCGCCGTCAGACGCACAGCACAGAGACTTGTCCACTACGTCTTAAAACAACGCAAGCACAAACTTATTAAAATAGAAATCGATCCGTATGAAATCGCTGGCGTACCACGACCTGAGAAACGTACGCCTGGTAAGTTGGGAATCTTTAAGTGTTATTTATAATAATAAGGAACGTGAAACCTTATTTAAATTAAGATTTATTATCGTTAATTTTTCGAAGTTGGTCGGCTAGTTTCAATCGATTAAAGTTGGGGCTCATAATCAAAATCAAAGTTGCGAACTGTCATATACACTTATTATCCGACAACAAAGTATCCAATAAATAAGTTAAGCGTACTTAAATAAAAACTTAATTCCTAGGACTATTATGCATTGGAATAAAACAAACTTTTATTTTCTAGGGTATCGTAAGGATCTTGAGTGGGCAATATGGTCTGACGAGAGGGAACATAAAACTGACGAAGAATGGGATCAACCCTGGTTGAGGAACTCAATGTTCGGATTCTATGCTTGGCCTGAAAAGTTAGAGGTATGTTTTACATAAATATTTGCTCAGAATTTTATTGCGCACTTTGTGCAATAAGTTGCGCAAAATAGCGCATATCTAATTATTTACTGTTTTTTACGTACAAGAAATTAAGCACTCTTTTTTACATTCTAGATAGCAGCACCGTCAAGCAAGCAGGTATTCTCTTCAGACCTGGCTCCCGAAAACATGGAGGAGGGCGAGCGTCACCTGTACGAGTTCTTCAATAACGAGGATAATGTCAACAAGCTGGTCGCCTTCCTGACTGTTGAGGAGAAGAAAGGAAAGGACAAGTTTAATGGAGTGCGCTTTTCTTTGTTCAAGGTCAGTCTGATTTATATTATGTTATAGATTTTAAAATAAATGGGTAAGTTTGTCTAATGTTTAGTGGCCTCTATTTTGTTAATTTTAATAAACTAAGATAATTTTAGGTATTTTTTAATTAATAAACTTCTTTACTGACCTAAGTACTCTAGATAAAATGATTTCTCAAGAGATTTGAAAATATTTAGGCTTTTTGAATCGTATACTCGGTTCGTGGACTCAGTTTTCTAGACCCTTTTTTTTGTCTATAGAAAATCATCAAATGTCCTTTACCTTTTTAGGGTAAGGCGAGAGAGAGTGTTAGACTCTTTCTGAATAAAAACGCCCCTGTTCTTTCGTCTGCTTTAGGCAGGGGCCGCGGTGCCACATTGCGCTTACCCAGCAACCCTGGCTGAACTGTGTTGGTCTATTGGCTATTTAACCTAACCGACCGATCTTTTACTTGACTAATTACGTAAATTAATCTTGATATTTTTTTTTTTATATTCGCAGACACTATTTGCGCAATTCGGTAACGGGGTAAGCGCTAGATTCCTGCAGCATGCTGAGCGTTGCGCGGCGGACTCCCAGGAGGCCGCGCAACGCTTCGCGGCCGAGGTCACCGCCGCCGCCCTCCGCGCGCCGCGCTACTGGCCGCGGCAGAGGGCCATCGACATGTATGCTGCCGCCGTCAATATACTGCAAATCGGTACGATATCTATATTTTCATTAAAAAAACTTACCTCTATTGAATTTCCTCCTAGCCTTTTTTACACACATCGTCACCCCTACAGTGAAATTTTCATTTTTGTTATTGTATAATTTATTTCTACTTATACCTACTGTAAGTAACTTTGATTTAGTTAAACAAAATTATATGAAGCAGTACGGCAGTAATAAGACGCGAAACAACTTGTTTCGAAACTTGTTCCAATCGAGGCCCCTCTCCATCCACAATCAATCTAAACTAACATAAAAAAAACTTTCTGCTGGCAGGTTTGACATCAGTGACCCCCGAAACTCTTGAGGACTGGGGCACCTGCGTCGCCACTGGGGTGGAGAAGTTAGACCCGACCCGCGGCCGTCAAGTAATAGAAGGATTAGTTCAGATTTGCGCGCCACGCTCACGCACGAGAGACAGCGAACCAGATGTCGATACTTCATTCAGTATCTGTGCTAGACTTTATGCTCTCCAGGTAAGGTTTTTACAATATTTTTTAAATATATAAGCTAGTGCTTGACTGCAATCCCACCTGATGGTAAGCAGTGATGCATTCGTTGATAGCAAGGAGCACTAGTTTATAACACGACTGCTCAAAAAAGGAGTGTTATATTTTTTGTGTTCATGTTTTAAAAACCTATTCACTCTAGCTTTGAAGATGATATGGTCTACTCTAGTCTGGATGGGAAGACCGTTACAGGCAAGCTATTCCAATCCTTAGATGCGCTTGGTATAAACGACGAAGCGACTAGTCATAATTTTATGCTTTCAAGATGGCGCTGGTGTAGCTTTGTGTCTTATACGATTTATGTAGCTGAAATATATTCGAGTTTTTAATTATTGTAATGGGCGATCTGAATGCGGATTGCAATATGAAACTAGTATTCTTGCTGTTGTTGTCAATTATTTGTCCCTAGTTAGCGAAACCTACGATAGATTTGACTTGAAACTTTTATTTTTGCCTATCACATGCAGTTGTACCTACTGTCGATATCGTGTCATCACTTTTTATTCAGAGTATGAAATTTGATAGCTACTAGCGCAGAGATTTTACAAATTAATAAAATTCTACATCTTTATGATAATTTTACCTTGTTTCTTGTGTTGTTATTCGGAACTAATAAGGCAAAAAAAACTTTTTAAGTGCCTTAATCTTTTAAGAATTTTAAACCCTTTTAGAACGATAAGGTCGAATATCCCTATAAGATGTATCCCTTAATCATAAGTACTATTTCCCAAGAACGTAGTTTAACATATAACCACGTTCCTACGTAGGGTGCACTCGGCTCTCTGCGTTGGAGGGCGGCACCACTTGCTGCCGAACTGTTGAAGCGGTTGGAGGATGCCAACTTCACACAGCATCCCTACCAAAACGTACGGGAAACAGTCGGCAGGTAAATTTAAATGTTCATTTTTGCGTACTTATATTTGGCGCAATTGCTGGGCAACTGGTTGCCGCGCAGCGCGTCGCGGGTTCGATTCCTGCACGAAACAACTCTTTATGTGATCCACAAATTTTTGTTCCGGGTCTGGGTGTCTTTCTTGTGTATGTAAAGTTGTGTGTTTGTAAACGCACCCACGACATTGAAGAAAATCATAGTGTGGGGCAAAGTTTAAAAAAAATAAGAATAATCAAATCTTTAAGAAAATTTTACAATCTGTAAAACATTCGATTTCAATTGCAAATTTTAAAGTTCACGAATTCAATTGAACGCTAAATCTAGAATAGAATCAAGATAAGAAAAGTGGTAATAATAATATCTCTCTTTTGCAGTTTGTTGATGACGATCTTCGACACGGAGCTAGTGTTCCCCGGCGGGCACAATGGTGACGCGCCTCGTCTGGCTGACTTCTTGGCTACTGTACAACCACGACTCGCCGCGCTCTACGACGAGAACGGTGATATAGGTAATTATAAAAACAAAATACTTTTATTATATCTCAAAATAATTACAATACATGTAAAATGAAACCCCATTAAGTTTTATATTTTATATTTTTGATATTTGTATTAGGGTTGCTTCGGTCATAACCTTATTTAAGTCTGTATTGAGAGAAGAACTCATGCTAATAAACAATGGAGATATGTAGATGGATCAATGAGATACGGTATGGAACGGGTAAATAAGTAATAAGCCATTAAACTATAGGTATGATTCAGCATTTTATGAAGGTCAAAATAATAACAACGTATATGTGTAAGAGTCGCTAAAATTATTTTATCGCTAAGCAATTTATGCAATTTAATAAAAGAATGCACTTTTCAATGACATTGCTTTTAGAATGTCAAACTGTTCAAAATAATTATATACTTTATAGTGATAAAGACGGCAGCCTCAGCGGCAATGCAGTGCAGTCCCCGCGAGGCGGCGGGGGGCTGCGCCCCCGAGACGTCGCGCCTTCGCCCGCTACCGGGCGTGCCCGCCGTCGGCGACGTAGCGCTCGACGTGGCGAGACTCACACAGACACACGACCAGCGACACACCCCCACTGATGACACACCACAGGTAATTTATATCTTTATATATTATATCATTCTACTCCTCGTGTGTATGTCATTGAACTCCTCCTAAACGGCTTGACCGATTTCAATGATTTTTTCTCTAATTTTCTAATTCTTTTCAATGGGTGAAAAAACTGCTTACATTCTACGGTTGGCGCCATTTTCCGAAATTTTCTTTTCGCGAGTTTAGTTTTTTTTTACACAAAATGAGTGATTTCGACGCAACCGTATTAAACATAGTGGTTCAGTATACGTACGGAACCGTCATTGCAAGTCGTTCCGACTGTCAACCCTCGCCTTCGGCTCGGGTAGACATTTGTCGGAACTCTTTGCAATAAAAGCCTTTCCGTACTAGTAATGAAATATACTATTTTGAGTATAATAATCAAACATCCTCTCTTTAGTCTCATCTCTCACTGGGTAATATTATTATGATCATAAATGTTACTCGACTTTTATTTTTCTCTATTATCAGTCGACGGAGACAGGAGAGTCTTCAGACACAGAGGGCGAAGCCCGAGCGCCCCGTGCGGAGCGCCAGCTGGTGTCCCGCCTGGATGCAGCGCTGCGCCTCACTGGGGACGTCGCCGCGCCTGCACCGCAGGACCACGCACGGGCACTCAACTTGCTCACTACTGGTAATGTGACGTTCTTTATGCATGAACTAAAATACATGTTATTATATTATTTATTTATACGGAACAGATTTTCAAATATTTTATTTAACCTTACTACGATATACCTTAATTCGAGACATAATAGAAGAACAATGGTGCGTGGACGTCCGCTTGGGGTTCGATGAATTAAAGTTGAAGTTACAGAATATGTCAAAGTTAAGGGATCTGGTGTAGCTCGAAACGAGTCTAGTTACTTTGAAGTTATTGTCTTACCTACCTGAATCAATATATGACATAAAATTAACTTATACTCGACTACACGATCTAGTGTTCTTATAATTTCCTATGTAAAAGTTAAAGAATTAATTTCAAATTGACCTATATAAGGCACTTTTGAGCGTCAAACAATATAAGTAAATAAAAAAAGTGTCAACCTGTTGTCAATTTTCTAGTTTAGCTATTTGGTCCTGGCTCCATAGTTTGTGTGATCTCTCCAACCCTGTGTGATCCATAAATTATTATTTCGGGTCTGGGTGTGATGTGTATGTTAAATTGTATGTTTATGAACGCACCCACGACACAGGATAAAACCGTAGAGAAGGGCAAAGTTGTAAAAAAAAATGGTTTTTTTTTTTTGTTAAAATTGATAATTGAGTTGTGATTGGTGTGTGCAGTACTCCGCGGGTGCATGGGCGTGGTGGTCCGCGGCGTGGGGTCGGGCGCGGAGCCGCAGTACAGCGTGGTGGGCACGGCGTGCGCGCTGGCGGGGCGCGGCCCCCCCCGCCCGCACGACGAGCTGCCGCGCGCCGCCGCCGCGCTGCTCGCCGCGCTCGCGCTCGCGCACCACTCCGCGCGCGCATTCGACATCGCGCTCCAACATCTGCACGCGCTCGCCGACAGTACGTTACAACTACTATTAAAGCTTAATGTATACCGTGGTGGCCCGGAGGTTGAAGAGCCCGCTTCCCATGCATGAGGGTGTGGGCTCGAAACCTCGCAAGTACCAACGTGACTTTTTCCGAGTCATATGTACTTTCTATGATTATTTAGACACCACTTACATACGGTGAAGGTAATCGTGAGGATACCCTGACTTATAATTGCTAGTTATAAGTTTGAAATCGCCAACCCGCATTGAGCAAGCGTGGTGATTAATGCTCAAGCCTACTCCGTGTGAGAAGAGGCCTTTGCTCAGCAGTGGGCAGTTTTAGGCTAATGATATGTGTTGTGATGCGAAACAATCAATACCAGAAGACTTGCAAGTGCATTGCCAGCGTTACGGGATCAAGGGATATTTGGGATTTAAAGATTGGAGAATGGTAAAGATTGGACCTTCAGTAACCTCACTCACACAGCTAAACAACGCTGAAGTTGTTTCACGCCATTTTCTGTGAACCCGTAGTATCACTCACATATCATATACGAGTGAATAGATTACTTATGGTTAGGCGTGCTCTTTATAGTTCACCAGGCGAAATAGCGGCCAAACGCCAGCTCACAGTCATCAAAGAAATTGTGAGAGTCCTATATAACCTTTTCACTTCCTACTATATCAATCCTACTGTATTGTCATTAGGTCGCTCATGGTCAGCTCGTCTAGCGTGCCTGGACTTTGCTCAGCCCCTGCTGTTCTACGGGCTACCAATGTTATGTGACCGCGCCGACCGCGCCATCGCCACCGAGCAGTTCGCACTCAAACTGATGAGAGATCCAAGACTTGAGGTGAGATACTAACCTTTTGAATGAATTGCAAATCTTTGTTATATAAGTGACGTTATATTTATGTTATAAAAATGTTACAGGTGCGACAGTCTGCAGCGAAACTACTAACAGGTCTGATGCACTGTCGTGCGCTGCCGGACGAGGGTCGCACGATGCAGGGGCTGATGCGGAGCTGCCGGTCTAAGGAGCTGGTAGAGCGCCACTGCGGTGTGCTGGGGCTATGCGGGTACCTGGCGTCGCGGCCCTACAGCCTGGGCGAGCAGCTGGGCGCCGTGCTGGCCGAGCTCGCTCGCCACACGAGCGCGCCCGACCCCATCCCCGCCACCATCCGCGACGCGCTCGCTGACTTCCGCCGCACGCACCAGGACGACTGGCCCAAACACCGCGACCAGCTCACCGAGGAGGAACTCGATCTACTCGCCGACCTCACCTCGCCCCCCTCTTACTGCGCTTAAGTCGACTATTGCTACATAGTTTTATCTCTTTTTATGATAAGGTATTTTATAGGGATGCATCCGATAACGATACATTGCCAATCTAACATGTTTTGCAATGTATCGGAATCGGCGATATTAATTTTGTTGATATAACATTGACTTATATTTTAAACTTTCGCTAAAGTTATTCGGTGAAAGACAATGTATATTGCGCTCACAATTTGTTTACGCTAGAAGAAGCTTCAAGTTATAATATAAAGGTAATCGTTTTTACTATGACATGCGCTATATGTTTCACTATTTTGTGACTGTGGCGTGAATTTCTTATTCGTCTTGACTTTGTATAGTTGCTACGTAATCAATTTGTATGACCTATTCTGGAAAATTTCTTTATCAATATTGATGATACTTTTTTACAAAATAAATATCGTATCAACTGAAGTGCGCATCGATGCATCCCTAGTATTTAATTGTGATATTCAACAATAGCTTTATGTATGACACAAATTTTTGTTGCATAATTACTCCAAAGTGTTATTGTTTCGTAAACTGAAGTGAAAGTAGCTATTATAGACGCCGTGTGATACAATTACTGAGACTGTGTTTCAGTAACAGTGACTTCATAGGCCTAATATGTAGTGAATTAGTGATCGTCTCTCCTGCATATACATACATGTAACCGACCTTTTTACTAATACTAGGTATTCACATAGAATCTGTAACGGTGGTGGCTCCATCTCATATCATGTTCTGTGCCCACAGTAGACGCCGGTGACGGATTTAGATAGTAAGATGGTCAATGAGTAATTTTGTATAATTTGAAAAGCTATTTTGATATTTTTGTTTTATAGTTATATTATAATATATAATTTGGTTTGTTGGTTTGGAAAGAAGAATTAAATCTATAAACAATTTTAATTTATTATGATGGGTATATATTTTTCGTCATTTTGTGTGACAATGTGCAATGTCTCATTGTTCTTAAGACATTTCGTTCCATAATAGATCTGTTTACATGGGTTAAGTATTTGTAAATACTTGTATAAATATTACGTAATATTTCTTTTTTAGGATATTGTATTAAATACTACATTAATAAATAATATGTGTTTTATTTCAACTGGACTAAGGAAACTACATTTATTCACTTATACAATTTTATTTTCAACAAATTTTGGTCAGACGATGTTACATGAAATATGAAAAGAGAATATTGAGAAATTCAGAGCATCAAAGAATAGAGTAACAATTAAACCTAGTGTGCGAGTCCCCGAAGGTTACTTTCGGTCTTCGACATCTGAAAGTAGAAAAAACATGATAAATAACTGATACTATTATCTACTGGTAGTAGATTGATGTTTTGCCAAAGCTTACAGCCATTTAGTTAAAGGGTTCTTTTACGGAAACGCCTGGCCACGTGCCATCGCGAATTGGGTAGTTTACTAGGTCAAAAGTTAATTACTTCAACGTTTCAATACAATAAAATATTGAAAAATAACTATAGATTCTTTTATTTATCGATCGATCGATATGCTAAGTTTTAGATATTTTGTAGCTAATTATTGAGCTCAGTTTTTCATACAAATTTTATAGAAAAGTATCGTTTTTGACAATTGGAAACTACCCTATTGCTTGTATGTTATTAATTTCGCGGACAATAACGTGGCTTGCGGCTGCAATATACGACAAACGCATAACGCATCACACAATGCTCCGCGAATCCGTAAACAGTATACAATGTATACTATAAACATTAGTTACTTTTGACCTCATCTACAATGTTCTAACAGGAAATAAGGCTAATGAACTTTTCTTATGTCACAGTATGGCACTGTTGTAGTCTGTTTTTGGTAAATAGTCGACTAACATTCTAGTTTAAAAAAACAACAAATACATATTGTCAATTACCTACTTAACATACATCAACAAAAGCTTGTGATGGTTTATTTTTGGACTGTAAACATTTACTGATTTGCGAATCTATCCTTTTAAAAAGAAGATGTTTGTTAAGGTTAATGTTTATCAGTGAGTGCTACAGCCTGTGTGAAAGTTTCAACACACATAGGAGACAGTAAAAAAAATAATAGATTTGTCAACTGCGACCCGAGTTCACCTGACCCATATTGACAAAATTAAATCTATTGTTCTACTGTCACCACAAATGCAGAATATGCCAATATTTGTTATCTTCGTTAGAGCTTGTCTATTATGGCATTGTCTGTCATACATTATAGCTGTGGGCCGCATGATTGTGTAAACACAAACATATGAGTTGTGTAAGATGAACGGACATTTTAGTATAAAAGCTATACAAATAAAATATTGTCCTTGACATAGTCTAGCTGTGATACACAAGACACAACTTAAATGAGTAGATGCAATCATGGAAGTACTATTCTAAAACATAATACCAGTATTAGGAACCCAGCTATATAACTTTGCAATGTTATGCCTGGTAACTAAAAATACCAGATGCATAATATGATTGCACTACAATTGTCCGGGAGGAAATTATGGTACAATTGTAACATGTAACATGACAAAGTAAAAATGATAAATGGTATGTAATATCAGATACTTTTAGTAACCGCCTTTTCAAAGCTAAATATTTCACCAATGGATTGTCCAATACATTGCTAATGAGATTTTTAACTTAATATTAAGATATTTATTGTAAACTACTAGCGAACTGCCCTGGCTTCGCAATGGCACAATGCTGATACTGAATTTTCCACTATTTAACGGGTGTCATTATAGACATAAAACAACCTCTTCAATCACTCTATCCATTAAAAAATTCTATATCACAAACCTGTTGTATAGTTTTAAAGATTAAAGGATACACAGGCAGGCAACTTTCTTTTAAGATAACAATGAACTTGTAATACTCACTTTTACCATCACACGCTACAATTTTTACTTTATCTACTTTTGCAACTTCTTGTACTTCCCGAAATTCTACATCATTCAACATGAATGTCCATACATTATCACAAAACCTGAAAATAAACACAAATATTAATGTTTTGAACATGAGTATGGAAATAAATACCTACAATACTTTTATACTTCTACAAAATAAGTAAAGATCCAAGATTTCTATGGAGATGCTATAACCATTATATGTTTTTTCGCATAGTGAAATGAAAATGTTTGTATTTTACATTCTTCGCAATTTAAATTCCTCGTCATTAACAATTCCTGCAAGGTCTATAATATTATGAATAGTATCTGAGGTTCCAATGGTAGCGCAAGTGCTGATTAATTATAATAAGTTGTTTTGAAATTACCTGTATGTATTTAATTTTCCTGCTTTGAAGGTAAGTCTTGACTTCACCCTGTTAGATAGCGCCTGGTTGATGGACTTATCGAATTGTAACAAAACTCTCACTGCTAACGCTGGCGTTATTTGTCCATACTGTAATATTAACAATAATGTAGCAACAAAGCACAATCATATTGTATTTTTTTTATAAAACAATGTAAACAATACCTGTATCAATTCGTCAAGGCTTTCTTGTAGAGTATTTCCGATCGTGGTATTTCTATACAATTGATATGACATCACTAATGATTATATTAAATTTTAAATAAGTAATTTCTAGTTAAGAACTAACAAAGGACGAATAAAATTCAAACGTATGAAAAATAATTTGAGTCAATTTCTCTCACGTTCACAGGCAGGTTTTGACCACAGACTATTAATTAGACAAAAATTTGCTTTTAAACTAGAGACGTAAACTTCTATTGTGCAGTCTATGGAACTACAGCTGTGGATAGTATTGAAAAGATATTTAGACATTCGTCAGTATTATCAATTTTTATGACACAAACGGATAAACCAGTAACAGACCAAAAAAGCAGATTTTTTTTCTTATGGAATAGGAGGCATGCGTGTGGCTTTATTACCTGACGGTACTAAAGTGATTTGCGCCGCCCATGAACACCTGCGAGAACAGAGGCGCATTGACGGCTTTTTACGAAGGTGTACTTTCTTTCTGAAGGTTTGTACAGTGAAAATGTTGCTGGTGTGATCACATAACCGACACCACGTGACAATGCTGGACATATATGCCTTTTATTTCATAAAAAAATTACTTTTTACTGATGGATGGCTTTTTTGTTGAGAAAAAATGAAGCTCGAGACTTTTGACCAGATTTCCCAATATAAAACTCCGTACCTATTTTTGGGTGGGAAAGATCATCAAATTACCTGTTTCTCCTTCCCAGGAACGAAAGAGCTCCGAGCCGGGGTCGCGGAGAATTATAACGCTTGCCCCCATAACTCAAATTCTGGGGGCGTAAGACTATGACAAAGGCCCTCACACCACCATTACATACATACAACTAAAATAATACAAAACATATGGTTATTATTCTTTTTATTGTTCGATATATATTCTTTGAGTCTTTGGATTGTATACGTTATTTTATGATTTTTATAACAGATTTTAATTTTAATTTAACAGTTTAAATACGTATAATACCTATTTAGACAAATTCGGTTTAGTTCAAAGAGTAAAGTAATGTTTAGTTATCTGTGCACACTTCTTATAGGAATGTTTAATCTGTAACGTACCTATACTCGGAATTTTAATTCCATTCCAGATTTGACAATTTCAGTGTTGCAACGTTATGACACGTAATAAATAGTGACGTTGCGAAATTATTCGATATGGAAATCGAATATTTCTGAATCGATTCCTCTCGTTTATAAATTTACTCTCGTAAACTAAGTTTATTAGGAAATAAAATATTTCTGAACCGATAATTTAGTTTTGACACATAATTAACGATCTGAGACTTTTCTTTTGTAATTGTGTGTGAAATTAATAAAAAATGTGATCATGAAGGAACGTGACAAATAAAACAGACATTTTATAAATTGTCGCCGTCATCGCTATCGCTATTGCCGTTACTCTATGTAACATTTATTATGAATTGTGTCTGTGATATTTATTGTCAATTAACATATCTAGCTTACTCATTTTTTCCTCTTCTTTGAAAACATGGGATACGCATTTAGACCATTCGGTAGCCGTAATTTTTTGAATGCCTTCCTGAAACTGATTTACTGATTGTTTATCGATTTTTGTGTTCATCACTACACTGTTATATGTGGTATCATTATTTCACAAAATGACAGTGGTCAATGTCAAATCAGGAATCGAATTAAAAGTCTGACTATACACTACTTTTTCTTTTGTTGGCTTAAAGGACTCGTATCCAGGCCATAAACTCCAAAAAAAAAAAAAAACTTTTTCTTTTGCCGCTAAAATCAAATTACGAAGAAGTACTTCGTACAATACCTACTTGTGGAGGTGTTGTATCTATTGTAAATTAGTAATAATTACTATTTTAAATCATTGAAGTATCAAAAGTACCTTAGTTAACGTAACACGACAAGAAAGAGAGATTTACTACAAGTTAGTTGTGCTGTAAATGTTTGTTACAAAAGCTCCAGGCCAGCACGTACACGTAGCACACTACTAAGTTGAAAATTAAGGTTTGTGACATACCTAGTTGCTTTTTTCTGCATTTTTTTAATTTTTTATAATTAATCTTTTCAGTACGCCTTTAAGACATTGACCCAGTTTATTTTTAATATTTTTTAACACCTAAGCAATGTAGCCAATTAGGTTTAAGTAAGGTGGTAGAAGCTTTTGAATGATATAGGTTTTGTATTTGTATGCACTGACGGATATTTACGTTATAATTATTTTGGTCAGTGGGTAGCCTTAGGTGCCACTTTGCTCTTCAGATATAGTTTTGATAATAAAGTGTATGGAGGAAATTTTATATTTCCCACGGTACACCCAGGCGAACCAAGGTGAACAGTAGTAAAAAAAAAGTTCCCGCTGCACACAGACCTAGGTGGTCTTACGAGGTGTGCGGTGGGCAAAGAGCGCCTACACATCTTGGCGAGTCTGAAGTTAGCAGTTTGTCTGCGCAATGGATCTTTTTTAGGAACAAAATTGTGTACTGCGCAGCTAATCGGCTAACTTCAGACTCGCCAAGATCCGTCGGCCGCACTGTAGGTCTAACACTAAAAGTCCAAATACCTAGTCTTACTTTCTTCAACCTTTCAGTAAACTAATCACAAGTAATATTTGATACATATCAATTTATTTTACTACCTTTCTCATTCTAGAAGTTATAATGCAGCCTCTAGGTTTCTTTGCGCCTTGGTACTAGACTAAACAAATTTTCAGTTGCAAATTGTGGCAGTTTTTATCCATGTTTGCTTATTGAGGGCTATTTGCATTTGGCCTTGGAGTTTGAGGAGATTAATTTTTATACGAATCGAAAAAGATCCCTACAGTTACATAAACAAAGCTAAATAAGGTGGTACAATGCCTGCTATTTTCTTATGAAGACAAATTCTCAAAACCGCAGCAATACCTCTCTGCCAGGATCTACAGTAAATGCAACTATAAACACTGAAGACTGAATTGACTCTGGGGACAGGAAAGACTTACATATTATGGGGATAGGTGTGAATTGCACAAAGTTATTGAACACTTATTTCCCCGTCCACAAATCTGTAGCAAGACCCTTATCTTTAGAATCTTAAGAGAAGGTCTTGCTACAGATTTGTCTACTATCTAAAGTTGAGATTGTAGAACACCTAGAAGTACAGTATAGGAATGTGAAAGAACCAAACAATCATCTATGTAGTTTTGTTGAGCAGTTTCCCACCTGGGTACTAATTGGTGGATTTGGTGGATCCTTCCTGGATGTGGTCATTGAACTTGTTTCTTGGACTCAATGTCAATCTTTGGTTTCTTCAAAAAAATTAGTTCTAAGCTTAGGTTTGAACCCATTGTGATCATGAAATCTTGAGTGTATGAGTAGGTAGGTAGTACATGTTGACTGCTATAACATGTTTAATTGTTACACAAATTAAAGTCAGATGTAGTTGTTAAATTATTTTTATTTGCTTGTAAAAGACCTAATAATCTTCTGCTCCTCGTCCGTGTCGTCTTCTTCACGATGATCTTCTGCTCCTCGTCCGTGTCGTCTTCTTCACGATGATCTTCTGCTCCTCGTCCGTGTCGTCTTCTTCACGATGATCTTCTGCTCCTCGTCCGTGTCGTCTTCTTCACGATGATCTTCTGCTCCTCGTCCGTGTCGTCTTCTTCACGATGATCTTCTACTCCTCGTCTGTGTCGTCTTCTTTACGATGATCTTCTGCTCCTCGTCCGTGTCGTCTTGTTCACGATGGTCTTCTGCACCTCGTCCGTGTCGTCTTCTAAACGATGATCTTCTGCTCCTCGTTCGTGTTTTCTTCCCGATAATCTTCTGCCCATCGTCCGTGTCGTTTTCTTAGCGATTATCTTCTGCTCCTCGTCTGTGTCATCTTCCCGATGATCTTCTGCTCCTCGTCTGTGTCGTCTTTTTCACTATGATCCCTTCATTATAGCCATCTTCTAATTGACTGTGTCCGTAATGATCTTATCTTTGTGAGTTTTGTTTTCACGATGATCTTCTGCACCTCGTCCGTTTCGTCTTCTTTATGATTGCTTTCTGCTCCTCGTCCGTGTCGTCTTCTTCACGATGATCTTCTGCTCCTCGTCCGTGTCGTCTTCTTCCCGATGATATTCTGCTCCTCGTCCGTGTAGTCTTCTTCACGATGATCTTCTGCACCTCGTCTGTGTAGTCTTCTTTATGATTGTTTTCTGCTCCTCGTCTGTGTCGTCTTCTTCACGATGATCTTCTGCTCCTCGTCCGTGTCGTCTTCTTCACGATGATCTTCTACTCCTCGTCTGTGTCGTCTTCTTCACGATGATCTTCTGCTCCTCGTCCGTGTCGTCTTCTTCACGATGATCTTCTGCTCCTCGTCCGTGTCGTCTTCTTCACGATGATCTTCTGCTCCTCGTCCGTGTCGTCTTCTTCACGATGATCTTCTGCTCCTCGTCCGTGTCGTCTTCTTCACGATGATCTTCTGCTCCTCGTCCGTGTCGTCTTCTTCACGATGATCTTCTGCTCCTCGTCCGTGTCGTCTTCTTCACGATGATCTTCTGCTCCTCGTCCGTGTCGTCTTCTTCACGATGATCTTCTACTCCTCGTCTGTGTCGTCTTCTTCACGATGATCTTCTGCTCCTCGTCCGTGTAGTCTTCTTCACGATGATCTTCTGCACCTCGTCTGTGTAGTCTTCTTTATGATTGTTTTCTGCTCCTCGTCCGTGTCGTCTTCTTCACGATGATCTTCTGCTCCTCGTCCGTGTCGTCTTCTTCACGATGATCTTCTGCTCCTCGTCCGTGTCGTCTTCTTCGCGATGATCTTCTGCTCCTCGTCCGTGTCGTCTTCTTCACGATGATCTTCTGCTCCTCGTCCGTGTCGTCTTCTTCACGATGATCTTCTGCTCCTCGTCCGTGTCGTCTTCTTCACGATGATCTTCTGCTCCTCGTCCGTGTCGTCTTCTTCGCGATGATCTTCTACTCCACGTCCGTGTCGTCTTCTTTATGATTGTTTCTGCTCCTCGTCCGTGTCGTCTTCTTCACGATGATCTTCTACTCCTCGTCTGTGTCGTCTTCTTCCCGATGATCTTCTGCTCCTCGTCCGTGTCGTCTTCTTCCCGATGATCTTCTGCTCCTCGTCCGTGTCGTCTTCTTCACTATGATCTCTTCATTATAGCAAACTTCTCATTGACTGCCTCTATAGTGATTTTATCCTTGTCAGTTTGGTTTCCACGATGATCTGCCTCGCGTCCGTGTTGTTTCCTTCGCGATCTTCTGCTCTTCGTAAGTTTCGTCTTCTTTATGATTGCTTTCTGCTCCTCGTCCGTGTCGTCTTGTTCACGATAATATTCTGCTCCTCGTCCGTGTCGTCTTCTTCACGATGATCTTCTGCTCCTCGTCCGTGTCGTCTTCTTCCCGATGATCTTCTGCTCCTCGTCCGTGTCGTCTTCTTCCCGATGATATTCTGCTCCTCGTCCGTGTCGTCTTCTTAGAGATGATCTTCTGCTCCTCGTCCGTGTCGTCTTCTTCACGATGATATTCTGCTCCTCGTCCGTGTCGTCTTCTTAGCGATGATCTTCTGCTCCTCGTCCGTGTCGTCTTCTTAGCGATGATCTTCTGCTCCTCGTCCGTGTCGTCTTCTTAGCGATGATATTCTGCTCCTCGTCCGTGTCGTCTTCTTAGCGATGATATTCTGCTCCTCGTCCGTGTCGTCTTCTTAGCGATGATCTTCTGCTCCTCGTCCGTGTCGTCTTCTTAGCGATGATCTTCTGCTCCTCGTCCGTGTCGTCTTCTTAGCGATGATATTCAGCTCCTCGTCCGTGTCGTCTTCTTTATGATTGTTTTCTGCTCCTCGTCCGTTTCGTCTTCTTTATGATTGTTTTCTTCTCCTCGTCCGTGTCGTCTTCTTCACGATGATCTTCTGCTCCTCGTCCGTGTCGTCTTCTTCACGATGATCTTCTGCACCTCGTCTGTGTAGTCTTCTTTATGATTGTTTTCTGATCCTCGTCCGTGTCGTCTTCTTCACGATGATCTTCTGCTCCTCGTCCGTGTCGTCTTCTTAGCGATGATCTTCTGCTCCTCGTCCGTGTCGTCTTCTTCACGATGATCTTCTACTCCTCGTCCGTGTCGTCTTCTTCACGATGATCTTCTGCACCTCGTCTGTGTAGTCTTCTTTATGATTGTTTTCTGATCCTCGTCCGTGTCGTCTTCTTCACGATGATCTTCTACTCCTCGTCTGTGTCGTCTTCTTTACGATGATCTTCTGCTCCTCGTCCGTGTCGTCTTCTTCACGATGATATTCTGCTTCTCGTCTGTTTCGTCTTCTTTATGATTGTTTTCTGCTCCTCGTCCGTGTCGTCTTGTTCACGACGATCTTCTGCTCCTCGTCCGTGTCGTCTTCTTCCCGATCGTGTCGTGGTATCTTATTAAGAATTGACTTTTGCTCTTCGTCCGTCGGCTTCTTCATAGTGGTCTTCTGCTCCACGACGGTTTTCTGCACCTCGTCTGTGTCGTCTTCGTGATTGCTTTCTCCTCGTTCGTGTCGTCCTTGAATTGGTCCTCGTCCGTGTGGTTTTCACAACGATTCTGCTCATCGTATCAGTCGTTTCTGTTGTATTGGTTTTCTGCTTTTTAGACACATTTTGATGTCTTCGTAATCGTGTATAAACCAGTTTTGTCTTTTGAAATGCTACGGACTTTCTGCGGTTAATGATTCTAATTGTCTGTAGGTATTGTGAATCTAATTGCCTCAGTTTTATTGGTTTTCCGGTTCTACCACTGGATATCTATTGACAATCTTTAATTTTGACGCAACCAAGCTTAGTTAGGTATCGAATTAAAAGATCTTACGTATTGTCATTTTCCTTCATCTTATATGTTGTCCACCTGATTACACCATCGTGAGTAGTTGCTTGATTTGTTGTTGTTGTTGTCTAGTAAAATTTGTGTGCTCGTGTGATGCCAGAGTTGTTATTGCATTTCTTTCATTATTGATTTGTCTTTATCATTGATGACTAGAAGGAGTAGCTAAAACTACTCTTTTACAATTTCAATAATACTTTATAATTATATTAATGAAGTTTCAATAATTTTGATTCTTGTGCAAACATTCCTCATAGCTGTTTCAGGAATCTGTTGATACGCAATGCAGGCAGTATTGAACGTTGATCCATTCATTTTCATATTTTTTTTTACATTGCTCCCTTGTTATGAGGCCCATAAACTATATACTAATGAACTCTGAAGATGACTCCATTCAATTTCCTGAAGATGTAATAAAAGCTCAAATAATTAGTTGACGACTTAGGAATCGAACCCAAAGTCTTATCTGCAGTCTTTCTACGCCTGCTAGTAGGTATAATAACGTCGTGATATAAGATCGATATCATGCAAAATGGGTTACATACCAATAATAATAGTCACTACCTACGTTCTCACACTCTTTGTTCATATTGATGTTTTTTGAATGTAGGACTATTCAGTTAACCTTAACATTTTTTTTTTCAACTTTTTAAGCTTACTCATTTTTGAAGCTGAAAATAAAGATTAAAACACGTTCTTCCACAACAATCCTCGTTTGTGCCCATATTGAAAATGCAGTTGCAGTTTGTACTTATATTGTGATCGCAGTAAATTTGTTATTGAATTAGTTTGCAGTTTGCGAGCTGGTAATCGTTTCATAAAACATATTATTACATTAGTCAACTTTCGCAAACATCTTAATCCAGCGTTCAATAGCCACTTGCGTCATTTGCATCTGTTGATTAAACCGATTACACGCCTAACCTAGCGGTATTTACATGCAAACATTTTAATTTTACATTATCAAAGAGCGAAGTTAATTTTAAATACCTGCATTTGACAAACTTGCGATGTTGATTCACAATTTTGCTTGTACTCGTCATGAAAATGTTTACCTTCCAGAATTAAAGTTTCTTTGTAATGTTGAAGTTATTCTCTCATAATTTTATCAGTTGAAACCCAAATGTGATTTATATCTTTTATTCTCCTCAAGTCTTTGTGTTAGTATCTATTTTAAAATGTTTCGCGTATAATCTCCTGTCAACAATAAGGATTAAGAACCTACCCTAAATCTATGTAACTTCAAAAAACAGTACCTTGTCGTATGCCCTCCTCGTTATGGTCTCTCAACATTATAGTACATCTGTTAAGAAGTATTTATTATGCACAAACGAGCAGAAAAGCTTGACAACTTCGTAAATAAAAACATAGCATCAACAAAATGCATCAAATATGCCTCACATAATATTTAAAGATGCAAGCTACGCGTTCTGGTGCCCAAAGTTGTTATCTGTCAACAATAAAGGTTACGATGCTAGCTAGCTATATCAACTAAAGCAACAAGATCATTGTTACCTTACAGTTTGTGAAACCACTTGCATTTATCGACACGATATCTGCCAACAATGCTTTGTTATGCATACCGATAGGATATGACAATTTTGACTAAAATCTATTAGCCATGCAAGATTTAAAATATGCATAGTTATTACTTCTTACTTGAACTGGCGATAATTTCGTTCAGACGTTCCTATATGCTGCAAGGTTACGTAACTGGTTCCTGGAGAAATTATCTGTTAACAATACAGGTTAACCTATCCTAGCCACTTCCAAAAAGCAAATCATAATCAATTTGATTGTTACCTTAAACCCGATGACTTATTTCTGTCTTTGTATTTAATTTGTTCGTTGACAAGTTTTTAGATTATGTTGTACCAATATGATATTGTAACTTAATTGTTCCAATACGTCACAAATAATTTGTATCTAAATTTGTCTTGAACTTATATCGTATCGGCGAACTTCATTAAGTACTCGTTCCATACAATTTCTGTAAGTCCTCGGGCTCCAAAAACTAATCTGCCAACAACATTAATTACGAACCGAAACACGTAATGTGTCGTTACCTTCTATCTCTTTGCGTCTCACTCAAACTGCTGGTATGAGTCCAAACCATTCCGATAAGTTTAAAGCTCCCAAAGAAGTCATCTGCCAACAATACTGTTTACAAACCTATTCTAGCCATAACTAAAAGCAGCGCAAGTAATGCATTGTTACCTTTCGCGTTTTGCTAATACATGCATATAGTTCTGCGTTATCTGTCAACAATTCTCTGTTAGGCACACTAATAAAACATTGCTAGCATGGCAAAATTACATTATTTCAATACTAGGATTTAATATCGATGTGATATCTTACTGAGATCGCTGATATCTTCTTGAGAAACTAATTTGACTCGGATCATTCCTACCCGTTGCAACTTGTGGCTCATTTGTCACCTGTCAACAGTAAAGATTACGTACCTATCCTAGGTATATCTAGTGAAACAATATAATTGTTACCTTATATTTGACTCGACTTGCATCTATTGCTGCATTATCTGTCAACAATTCTTTGTTATGTGCACGAATAGGATATTGACTACTACAATTCAGCACACTACGAACATATAAATATGGTTTGAGTCTTACTTGAGTTGCTTGCATCAGCTCAAATGCCTCTTTACCCTACACGTTTTGGCTCCCGAAGTAGTCACCTGTTAACAATAAAGGTTACGAACCCACGCTATGCTAGCTATATCGTATTATGCACTTTGTCTTACTTGAAATTGGCGATAATTATGTGGCCCAGGCTATGAAAATTATGTTTTTATTATTGCTCGTGGCACTTTTGTCACCTGTCAACAGTAAAGATTATGTGCCTATCCTAGGTTAATCTAGTAAAACAATTAAGTCCATTGTTACCTCTTTGACTCCACGTGCATGCATTGCCTTTATCTGTCAACAATGCTTGATTAGGGACAGCAACACGACACTGAACAAATCCTCTAATATGCATATCTATTCCACAGCAAATAAAGATTGTAGCTTACGTTAATTGCAGTGTAATCCATGCAAGTCTTTTGCTGGTTGATACTAGTTTACTGCTTAAGCTCTCGGGCTACCGTCCACGACAATATTTTCTGCCAACAGTAACGATTACAAACCTATCCTAGTTACAAGAAACGAGATCCATTGTTACCTCAAAATCGTTGTCACGATTCGCATCTATTGCTGGGTGATCTGTCAACAACTCTTTTTATGTGCACGAATAGGATTTGGACAACTTCGTTACAATTCAAAACACCATAAGCAACATTGAGATATGGTTTGTATCTTACTTGAACGATACGGGCGATGTTTTGGCTCGAATTATTCTTGCTCGATGCAAATTCAGCTCAAGTGTGCCATTAGTCATCTGTCAACAGCTAAGATTACGAAACAACAAGATCCATTGTTACCTCATAATCGATGTCACGATTTGCATTATTGCTGCATTATCTTTCAACAACTCTATGTGCCCGAATAGGATTTGGTCAACTTCGTTACATTTCAACATACCATAAGCAAGTTAGAAGATATGGTTTGTATCTTACTTGAACCGGCACTGGCAATAATTTGGCTCGGATTATTTCTGCTCGATGCAATTCAGCTCAAGTGCTCTCCATTAACTTATCTGTCAACAGTAAAGTTTACGAAATCTATCCTAGGTATAGCTAGCGATACAACAATATCCATTGTTACCTCAAAACTGAAGTCACGATTTGCCTCCATTACTGGGGTTATCTGTCGACAATTATTTTTATGTGCACGAATAGGAGGTTGACAACTCTTTTACAATTTAACACACCATAAGCATGATTGAAGACATGGTTTGTGTCTTACTTGAACCGGCACTGGCGATATTTTGAGCCGGCACTGGCGATATTTCTGCTCGATGCAATTCAACTTAAATGCCCCATAAATTCATCTGTCAACAGCCAAATTTACGAAAACTATCCTAGGTATAACTAGTGAAACAAGATCCATTGTTACCTCAAAACTGATGTCACGATTTGCCTCCATTACTGGGGTTATCTGTCAACAATTATTTTTATGTGCACGAATAGGAGATTGACAACTCCTTTACAATTTAACACACCATAAGCAAAATTGAAGACATGGTTTGTGTCTTACTTGAGCCGGCACTGGCGATATTTTGGCTTGGATTATTCTTACTCGATGCAATACAGCCCAAGTGATCATTCTATTTGTAGCCTGTCAACAGTAAAGGTTACGTACCTATCGGGTATGTCTAGTGAAACAATATAATTGTTACCTCATTTGACTCGACTTGCATTTATTGCTGCATTATCTGTCAACAACTCTTTGTTATGTGCACAACTTAATTATATTGACTACTACAATTCAACCACACCACGCACATATAAATATGGTTTGAGTCTTACTTGAATTGCTTGCATCAGCTCAAATGCCTCTTTACCCTACAAGTTTTGGCTCCCGAAGTAGTCACCTGTTAACAATAAAGGTTACGAACCTATGCTTTGCTAGCTATATCATATTTAAGTAATATGAGATTAGTGTTTACCAGGATCACGGTGCATCTATTGCCTTATCTGTGAACAAGTTGTTGTTATGCACGCTAACGTGTTTGTGATATTCCTTTTAATTCAATACACGCAGAGAAAATATGCACTTTGTCTTACTTGAATTGACGATAACTTGGCTCAGACGATGCTAGTTACCTTTTTATTATTGCCCGTGGCTCATTTGTCACCTGTCAACAGTAGAGATTAGGTACCTATCCTAGGTATATCTAGTAAAACAATATGATTAATTGTTACCTCATACTTTGATTCAACTTGCACGTATTGCCTCGTTATCTGTCAACAACGCTTTGTTAAGGACAGCAACACGACACTAAGCACATATATCTACTTCACATGCTCTACCATACGTGTTTTCATAGGTTTGACTCCACCTCGCCATGTAATCCATTCGAGTCGTTTGCTGTTTGATACGCTTTATGATTTGGCTCTTGGGCCACCGTCCTCGACGATATTTTCTGCCAACATAAGAATTACGTACCTATCCTAGTTACAATGAAACAAGATCAATTTTGTTACCTCACTCTCGGTGACGCCACTTGCATTTATTGCCAGGTTATCTGTTGACAACTTGTCGTTATGCACATAACGTGATATTGACAACTTTCTAATAATTCAATACACCATAAGCAATATTGAAATATGGTTTGTATCTTACTTGAACGGATTATTCCTACTCGATACAATTCAGCTCAAGTGCCCCCATAGTCATCTGTCAACAGCTAAGATTACGAAACCACAAGATCCATTGTTACCTCATAACGACCGATGTCACGATTTGCATCTATTGCTGCATTATCTGTCAACAACTTTTTTATGTGCACGAATAGGATAATGACCAATTCGTTATAATTCAGCACACCATGGACATATTTGGTCTTACTTGAATTGCTTGTTTCGGTTCAAACGCCCCTTTACCCTAAAAGATTAGGCTCCCGAAGACGTCACCTGTTAACAATAAAGGTTAACGACCCTATGCTATGCTAGCTATATCGTATTTAAATAATATGAGATCAATCTTTACCCGTCTCACGGTGCATCTATTGCCTTATCTGTGAACAACTTATTGTTATGCACGCTAACATTCTGATATTTGTTTTAATTCAATACACGTAAGAAGATGAACCTGGTCTTACTTGAATTGTCTAAAATTTTGCCCGGACGATGCAAGGATTTCTTGGTAGTCATCTGTCAACAATAAACATTACGCACTGGGCTAGCTATGTCTTTTAAAGCAATACGTAATCCATTTATTACCTTAGAGTCGATGACACGATTTGCATTTAATACTGCCTCATCTGACAACAACACTTTGTTATGTGCACCAATAGAGTATTTTGTAAATAATCCAGGACACCAATAATATCAAATATGTGAGTGTCTTACTTGAACTAATGTGCCAATTCAGATCGCTTCTATTCGATGAAAGTCATCATTTTATTAAGGTGGTTCTTGAAAGTAAATCTGTCAACAATCAAAATTACGAGCCGATCCTAGCTAAATATAATAAGCAACATGATCAACCTTTACCTCATGGTCCGTGATATGATTTGCATTTGTTTACTATCACTTGACTCCTTTGGTTATATAACCTTCAGAATTGAAATAACTGTCTTTCTTGGCCTGGCGGTTTCGGAACAGACCATTCTTTTCTTGCTTGAATCTTATGGTTACCACAATCCAATTTAAATTTATGTTTCCATATTAAAGTACAATTTTGTGTTCAGATTGAATTTCTTGCTGAAATATTTTCAGGTCAAAGACTACCTTTGATTCCGTCGAACTCTTAGATACGTGTAGTCAAGGTTGAATTTGATTGTAGTTTTAAGTTCTGTGTATTACAGCAGACGTGGAATCATTGCTCCTCCAGGGTGGACATTTTAAAGGTTGAAATCAGCCTTTAAGACCTGCGAAATAGTTGCAGCAGCTAGTTTGGATCTTATTCAAAATTTGGTGTAATACTCACAATTAATGAGAAATTTCCGTCCTTTATTGTACCATAGAATAATATTTACCTTCTTCCAAAGTACTTTCTTGCGGGTACTGCGCTGTTTCATGTATCAGGTGATTTTTTCAGCAGAAGTAGGCTCACAGTTCGCCGGCTGCATTTGTTCTGCAGTTTGCCAGCTGTCTGCAGACTCCAGAAGGAGGCCCGCTGTCTGCAGGCTCCAGAAGCATGCTTGCTGTCTGCAGGTTCAAGGAAAAGGCCTGCTGTCTGCAGGTTCCAGGATGACGCCCGCTGTTTGCAAGTTCCAGGATGACGCCCGCTGTCCGTATAGTTTTCAGGAAGAGGCCCGCTGTCTGTAGATTTCAGGAAGAGGCCCGCTGTCTGCAGGCTTCAGAGGAGGAGGCCCGCTGTCTGTAGATTTCAGGAAGAGGCCCGCTGTCTGCAGGCTCCAGAGGAGGAGGCCCGCTGTCTGCAGGCTCCAGAGGAGGAGGTCCGCTGTCTGCAGGCTCCAGAGGAGGAGGTCCGCTGTCTGCAGGCTCCAGAGGAGGAGGCCCGCTGACTGCAGGCTCTAGGAGGAGGCCCGCTGTCTGCAGGCTCCAGAGGAGGAGGCCCGCTGTCTGCAGGCTCCAGAGGAGGAGGCCCGCTGTCTGCAGGCTCCAGAGGAGGAGGCCTGCTGTCTGCAGGCTCCAGAGGAGGAGGTCCGCTGTCTGCAGGCTCCAGAGGAGGAGGCCCGCTGACTGCAGGCTCTAGGAGGAGGCCCGCTGACTGCAGGCTCCAGGAGGAGGCCCGCTGACTGCAGGCTCCAGGAGGAGGCCCGCTGTCTTCAGGCGCCAGGAGGAGGCCCGATGCCTGCAGGCACCAGGAGAAGGCCCGATGCCTGCATGCGCCAGAAGGAGACCCGATGCCTGCAGGCGCCAGGAGGAGGCCCGATGCCTGGAGGCGCCAGGAGGAGGCCCGATGCCTGGAGGCGCCAGGAGGAGGCCCGATGCCTGGAGGCGCCAGGAGGAGGCCCGCTGTCTTCAGGAGGAAACCTTCTGCAGGCTCGTAACGCAGATTGCTATCTCCCGGTGCGGGCTGTAGAAGTAAACACGCAGATTGCGGGCCCTGGGGAAGGTCTTACAGATCGTAGTCTGCTGGAGTGAACACGCAGATCGCGGGCTCCCGGCGAAGGCCCGCAGCTCACGGGCTGCAGAAGTAAACACGGAGATTGCGGACTTGCAGTGAAGGCCCGCAGAAGTAAACACGCAGATTGCGGGCTCCCGGGGAAGCCCGCCGCTCAGGGTCTGCAAGAGTAGGCCCGTAGTTCGCGGGTTTTAGGAGGAAACCCGTAGGTCGTAGATTGCAGGAGCAAACACGCAGTTTCCGGGCTGCTGTAGACCCGCAGTACGTTGAAAGCGACAGGTGGTTTGCAGGTCGCAGGTGAAAGGAAGGCCCCGAAGTTTGTGGGCTGAATGAAGGTGAAGGTCCGCAGTTGGAGGACTGCAGGAGTATGCTCCCAGTACGGGGACTGTAGAAGTAGGCGCAGTACACGAGCTGGAGGAGTAGGCCCGCAGGTAGGCTCTCAGTTTGCGGGCTCCAGGAGGAGGCCCGCAGGTCGCGGGCTGCAGAAGTAGGCACGCAGTAACGGCCTGCAGAAGTAGGCACGCAGTAACGGCCTGCAGAAGTAGGCACGCAGTAACGGCCTGCAGAAGTAGGCTCGTAGTAGCGGCCTGCACGAGTAGGCTCGCAGTAACGGGGCTGTAGGAGTAGGCTCGCAGTAACGGGGCTGTAGGAGTAGGCTCGCAGTAACGGGGCTGTAGGAGTAGGCTCGCAGTAACGGGCTGCCCGAGTGCACTCGCAGTAACGGGCTGCAGGAGTAGGCTCGCAGTAACGAGCTGCACGAGTACACTCGCAGTAACGGGCTGCACGAGTAGGCTCGCAGTAACGGGCTGCCCGAGTACACTCGCAGTAACGGGCTGCAGGAGTAGGCTCGCAGTAACGGGCTGCAGAAGTAAGCTCGCAGTAACGGGCTGCAGAAGTAGGCTCGCAGTAACGGGCTGCCCGAGTACACTCGCAGTAACGGGCTGCAGGAGTACACTCGCAGTAACGGGCTGCAGGAGTAGGCTCGCAGTAACGGGCTGCCCGAGTACACTCGCAGTAACGGGCTGCAGGAGTAGGCTCGCAGTAACGGGCTGCAGAAGTAAGCTCGTAGTAACGGGCTGCACGAGTAGGCTCGCAGTAACGGGCTGCACGAGTAGGCTCGCAGTAACGGGCTGCCCGAGTACACTCGCAGTAACGGGCTGCAGAAGTAAGCTCGCAGTAACGGGCTGCAGAAGTAGGCTCGCAGTAACGAGCTGCACGAGTAGGCTCGCAGTAACGAGCTGCACGAGTAGGCTCGCAGTAACGGGCTGCAGGAGTAGGCTCGCAGTAACGGGCTGCAGGACCAGGCTCGCAGTAACGGGCTGCAGGAGTAGGCTCGCAGTAACGGGCTGCAGGAGTAGGCTCGCAGTAACGGGCTGCAGGAGTACACTCGCAGTAACGGGCTGCAGGAGTAGGCTCGCAGTAACGGGCTGCCCGAGTACACTCGCAGTAACGGGCTGCAGGAGTAGGCTCGCAGTAACGGGCTGCAGAAGTAAGCTCGCAGTAACGGGCTGCACGAGTAGGCTCGCAGTAACGGGCTGCACGAGTAGGCTCGCAGTAACGGGCTGCCCGAGTACACTCGCAGTAACGGGCTGCAGAAGTAAGCTCGCAGTAACGGGCTGCAGAAGTAGGCTCGCAGTAACGAGCTGCACGAGTAGGCTCGCAGTAACGAGCTGCACGAGTAGGCTCGCAGTAACGGGCTGCAGGAGTAGGCTCGCAGTAACGGGCTGCAGGACCAGGCTCGCAGTAACGGGCTGCAGGAGTAGGCTCGCAGTAACGGGCTGCAGGAGTAGGCTCGCAGTAACGGGCTGCACGAGTAGGCTCGCAGTAACGGGCTGCACGAGTAGGCTCGCAGTAACGAGCTGCACGAGTAGGCGGCTCGCAGTAACGAGCTGCACGAGTAGGCTCGCAGAAACGGGCTGCACGAGTAGGCTCGCAGTAACGGGGCTGCACGAGAAGGCTCGTAGTAACGGGCTGCAGGAGTAGGCTCGCAGTAATCGGCTGCAGGTGTAGCCTCGCACTTCGTGAGCTCCAGGAGTCCCGCTGCCTGCAGGCTCCAGAAGGAAGCCTGCCGCTCGGAGTCTGCAAGAGTAGGCCCACAGATCGCGGGTATAGGAAGAAACCCGCAGGTTGCAGATTGCATTAGGAGATAGCAGAAGTAGGTTCGCAGTACAGGAGCAGCAGAAGTAGGTTCGCAGCACGGGAGCTGCAGGAGTAGGCTCGCAGTAAGCGGGCTGCTCGGTAGGCTCGCAGTAAGCGGGCTGCTCAGTATGCTCGCAGTTCGCGGGCTCCGGGAGGAGGCTCACAGGTAGCTGGCTGCAGGAGCAGTCACGCAGTTTGCGGGCTCTAGTAAGCCCGGTAGTCGTGGGTTGCAGGGCCATACACGCAGTTCCCGGGCTGCTGTAGGCTCGCAGTACGCGTGCTGCTGGTCCAGATGGCCCGTACTTCGCGGGCAAGCCCGCAGATCGTGGGCTTTAGGATGACCGCAGTTCGCTACAGGACTACAGTAGGCTTCGGGATTAGCGGGCACTAGCAGTAGCCTCCTAGTACGCAGGCTGCAGACGGCGCTTACTATACAAGACAAGATACACAGCCATTTTTATCGAAAGAAGCAAAACTGCAGTTGGCACGCTCCAGAACGACCTCCTGGTCTCTTAGTAAAAATCCGCAGCTAATGGACTGTAGGAGACCATTTCCAATGCAAAAGATCGCAGTTAGCACGCTACAGATACAGTTTAGCAACTGCAAGAAACGACTCGCAGTTTGTAGGCCCCCTCAAGGCGGGCTAGTTTAGAAATACGGGCTGCAGAAGAAGCCAGTAAATCGTATACTACAGACTCATTATGTGTATGCAAAGTGGTTCTAGGAATCGAAACTAGGTTCCAGACGTAATTTTATATAGCTGTGAGTTTAAACTACTGTTTGCATTAATTGCGATAAATAAGAATTCACATTAAATAAAGTCGTTTTATAACCTAGGTAGGTACGATAAAATCAATATCTAGAGTAAAGGTTAGTAAGCTAAAAAGTAATTTCAGTCTACATACCGGATGAGCACTGCGACGGCGACTGTTTAAGTAACAATCAGCTTTTGAGTCAGCCATCAGCTTGCATTTGTTCAGTTTATTGCCGCTCATAAATGCATTATCAGTACTTATATGTAAAATTGTTTATGTAAAGTTTAACATCAATCGGTACTACCAGCATCTGTCCTTTACTAATGTGTTTTCTTCAACCATTTTGTGATGGATTATAGTACTGGAAGAATAATTAACTGGCCCACAAATTATATTGTTGAAGGATTTGTACCTTTCAGACATATAGCAATATGCCCTTTTTTTGTAAATGTGGCCAATACTGTATCTAAATTTAGGATAAAACGTAAATGTTTACCCAAACTAAGTTGGGTTCAAAATTAAAGTTACGTGTTTGTTAAGCTTGACACGTCTAGGTCACGCAGTCAACGAGCACTGACGACACGTTGGAGCCACGTCGACCACGATCATTGACGACACGTTGAAATCACGCAGTCAACGAGCATTGGCGACACGTAGAGATCACGCAGTCAACGAGCATTGGCGACACGTAGAGATCACGTCGTCAGCGAGCATTGACGACACGTCGTTACACGTCGACAACGAGCATTGACGACACGTCGAAATCACGTCGACAACGAGCATTGACGACACGTAGAAATCACGTCGACAACGAGCATTGACGACACGTCGTTACACGTCGGCAACGAGCATTGACGTCACGCCGAATCTCATCGACATCGAGCATTGACGACACGCTGAGTTCAATTATAATTCAGGCATATTAATACTCGTAGATCACGAAGTCAACGATCATTGACGACTCGTAGTTTTGTAGTCAACGAGCATTGAAGTCATGGTGGGTCTTGACGACCTAATAAAAGAAAAGGTGAAAGTTGCTAATGTGGGATTCCGTAGTCATCAATCATTATCAGAGGCCCGTAGTTGGTTCACAAAAGCGGTCTCAAAGAGGCTGTTACCACGTCAGTGAGTAATGTTGATACATGGTGGGACCGTCTAGTCAGTATGCTTTGACATTATATGAACTGGCCACGCGAAGATACTGTCAACTAAGAGAGCAAAGTTAACACCACAACTGGCGACACGATCAGTCGCACAGCCAAAAATGTACATAATTAATAATAACGGTAAATTACGAATAGGTAACTAATCTAACAAACCTAAAGACATTCATTTGGCATTTTACACATACCGTTTTACAAAAGGCGACATCACCATCCTGGATAAATCGACACTAGTTAACATTCAGTCGTAGTTGAAAAGTTCCGATCCTCCGGAACTGACGACGCTTGAAGGCCAGACGTGGATATTTTAAGTACATTTCATCACCGTCGACATCACAGCATCACCAATTAAATTGAGCTCGTGAAGTTTAGACCTGATAAATTTATACATACCACAGAAATAAACAGCTAGACGGAGTAATCGCATAGTAGGTAACACCAAATAATTGAAACGCTTTTGTCCGATTACAAAATTTTACAGAAGTTGGAATTCACGGTTTCCTCAACCAGCTTGCCTTAGCTTGTCCAATTGCTTTTAGACTGTCACTGTTAGTTTTACCATTGTGTTATTGCTTTTCTGTAGACTTTTTCATTTCATTATTATGTACTAAAAACGCTGCAATGCTTTTCATTGATTAAATTTAAGACTATAAAATCATCTTGACTATTTAGTTAATTTTCTCAGATTGTCAGAGCTCATCTGGAAGGCCATTTTACGGAAGTCATCTCAAAATTTAGTTAAGTGTTATAAAAGTGTGCATTGTATTGTTGTACGTTGCTATTCGCAGAGCTGTACGTAATATAGTTCCGAGATTATTAATATTTTTGCAATTATATTGGGCATTTAGGCCAATGATGGGTATTGGTAGCATCATGTTGGTCATTTTATCGAATCTGCAATAAGTCCAAAATCCTGCTCCTAAACAGATAAGAGACAAAGGGGCGATTATATAATTCAAAACTGCACAGCAGTCTTGAAAAGGTAAATGTGTAAAACAATGTGAGACAGCTATTAAAAACAATTTGAAATAAAGGTTAATTGACATTGATTTTTCTGAACAGTTGCATACATGATACAAGCAGAACAATATAAAGAAACAAAATGTTATAAATTATATCGATAATTCGTACCGTTGTTAGACGCGACGTGCTTCAGAGGGTCACTTTTTGATCTGACCTAGCTTATTTCTCTTGAAGGGTCAATTTGATCTGTCTCTTGGTTTGCACTTTTAATTCATTCGTTGAATTGTTATTACTGTAAGGGGATCTGATAAGCCATCCATTTTTGTAGATTATGAACTTAATTGTAGGTACTTATAAAGTCAGATTATTTGTTTTGTTTATAGCTTTTGTTCTTTTCCATCAAACAATTTCGTATTGGATGCTATATTTAGATACCTGTTAGCAATTTATATCCTCCAATAACAAAACAGCTTGACTAGCAGAAATAGTAAATTTTCTAGTTTTGTGGACTAGAGGGACCTGTTAATCAAAATTAATAAAATCTTGCATCGTACAGTTGTACAATGTCATAATATATAGGTTCTATAGCAGAATGTGTACATACCTCATGGAGCAAGCTGATTGATTTAACAAAACATACCTTTCTAATATAGTTTACTACTGTTACCCAAGATATAACCAACTGTCATTAATGGGTTATTTAGATCACGGAATTTAATATTGTCATTTTCTATATATATTGTTTATGACATATGTTGTTATGTAGGCAATTAGGTTTTTATCCTCAAATGTAATGTTTACTCGGTGTACAGGCTAATTAGTTGCATAGCTAGGTATATACTTTCGCACGATTTTATTAAATTATATCTGAAAGAAAAAACTTCGTTATAAGGCCCCTACCAGCTGCTAAATGCAATACTTGCAATATAGTATATTATTGCTTACTATTTGTGTTTTTGAAAATCAGATATTGAAGATCAGATCAAAAAAAAATAAGAAATGGAAACAACAGTGTTCAAAAACACTTACCTAATATACGCTATTTATAGTCTTATTGGTATTATATCAGTTCTTTATCCTATTATATCAGTAAATATTTCCCTAATGTTGTTTCTGTAGGATATCATGGATTACTTTTTCAATACAAAGTGTTACTTATGAGTATGGCCGGTTAGACTTATCTGTGGATGGGGTGTGACGTTCCACTCGCTAATATCAACTGGAGCCGGGTTAGCCTTCTTCACTAGGAAGGACCACCTTGCTTTTCATACGATAGTGATAGGATTGCGTGATACTCGCTCACGTCAGCCCCAGTCCAGTCGTTAGCTGTGAAGTTTGCAAATAATCAATAAATATTTGTACATACAATCTCATTGTCGCTATAAACACAGAACTATATCTTGAAACATTTCATAGTTATAGTACATCAGAGGTCAGTGTAAGTCTCGACCACTCACCGTATAATCTATCCGTTCATGTTTGCGGCCTCAGTTTCAATACTCATCTATTTATAGGATTCGGATTCAGTCAGGTTTCGTTTAGAGTGTTGTCCCGGTTTAGTCATCAGCCCACGCTTTCTTTCTTGATTTGTGTAGCAAAGGTATCATCTAATACTAAAGATTTTTCATATTTATGCGTAACCTAAGTTTGGCTTGTTATTAGAATAAATGGTGATGAATGCTTAGTTTTCTCAATGTTTCGTTTTAGATTCCTTTCCTAAACAACAGAGCATGCCAATCTTGATTCGTAAAAAAAAGAACCAGTCATTACCTAAAAGTGAAAGTTGCCCCAAACGCCGCCGGGCCGACGCGGCGACGGCAGCATTAGCAAGCTTGACAAGGTCACTATGATTTGTGACCTTTTTGGAAAAACTCGGATTCATAGTCGACCACCTCTTCTACTCGTTAGCACCTCTCCTTTCTTGTATAAATTCCTTCTTCGATAATTAATTCCAATGTGGCGTATTCGCTCCTGTTTACTAGATTATAATGGCACAACAATATCCTACCCAATGTTATTTTTAAAACATTTAATAGACGATTGACTCATTTTCATATGATAAAATTATACACAATGTCCACTATGTTTTGAAAACAAGCGACTCACCAAACTTTTCTAGAAAACATTCATAATCCCAAGTAGAATTGCCGTAGCGATGTTCAACACCACGGTAGAGGTTAAGGTCTGAAGCCTTGCCTCGTCGTTAGTGGCAGCTGCTGACCACGGTTGGCAGGGCTCTGAGAGACTAAACATAATGTTACACCAACAGTGGCCCGAGAATGGGCCACACAATAGCACTAGCTAAATGGAAGGGAACCTTTACGCCAACAACCTAGCGGTTACCTAGTGGGCTGACAACCGGGACGTATTCGTGCGAGCACGTCGTTTAGCAGACAGGTTGCACCCCAGTGCGTACCGTACGCAGACTGCAGCCAAGCCAGCGGCTCCGCAGACAGCTGACGCATATACTCGTTCACAGTGACCCGAACACGCCATCGCACGCAACTCTGCGCCATGTTCTCCACGTAGACGATGATGACTCATGGAATAATAATTGTTTGTGTGGTGAATTTGTAAGAAAAACTAAATAAATAAAAACTCAGTGATACGACCTTTTTTTAAAAAGTATTTATTTCCATACTTAAACATATGTACAATTATATTATTCAATATGAATAAAAATCAAAATTCCAATTTAATCGTTAGACGAGAGAATAAATTGAAACACTTAAAAATTAACAAATAAATGCATGATACCGTTACAAACCCATTTTGTAGTTATCTGCGACCACGCCCCAGCGGCAACCAAGATGGCGGCCGACGGATGCAGGCCCACGCGAAACGCAATGGGACTGTAATTTAGAAAAACATCCTACATAATATCACAGATACAAAAAACTTTACTTTACCTAAGACAGTCTATTTTGGAGATGGCTTGACATTGTCTAATTCTCTAAAAAAACTATCTAAGCCGCTGAGATCATTCTTCCAGAAATTATCGATTTTCTCTTGTTGTTGCTTGGCGACTTCTTCTTCCTTGTTGCGTAATCCAAGATCAGCTTGCATTTGAGCCCACCTCCTGGCGCGCTCTCGTTGCTTGGATAAGAGCTCACTCTCCGCACGTGATAGAGAGTTGCTCAAAATGGCGATTATTCTTAAATCACGATTTCTTCTTGTCTTGGCGTCTAGGGATTTGGATTTAACTTGGCGAACCCAATTGGATAAGGATTCGGTTTTACTTTCACAAAAGTCAACGATAGACTTTTCATTTGACTTGTAACCCATTTTTAAAGATGGGTCAGAAAGTACTGTTTGTTGAGACAATACTACACACCTGTATCCGACCAGGCACAAATATCACTTCTTGAAGTCTCCAGCACTACACAGCAGATCCACACAACTGCACTTCACCGAGTCGAGTTTAAAAATGTGGGCGCTTGACGTCATGGCTGCCTTTAATACTCGACCTGAGGCGGGGGGCCGCACTGCGCAGTTGGCCGCAAAATGGCGTCATTCCAACGGCAAAACAATGGCCGAACATTGCCGGTGATAACCGAAGAATAACGATCATTTTGTCATTGTTCGAAAATTTTGTAGTGTAGACAAAACATTGAAGGTCTGCCGAAAATTATTTTAATAATGTCTGAGTGATTTTAGTGTATATTACCCATGATTTTAAGAACATTGAAGTTAGTAAAAAATACTGGTGACTATTGTATTATGACATTCTATATTCACATCTTTATAAAAAATATTCTGCAATACACTAGCACTGTGTTTTGGCATAATATACAATTATTATCTTTTTCGTCTGTATTTGCTTATATATGTATGCAAATGAACGCATTTTGCATTTATATTACCAACGTGAAATAAGAACATTATATATATTTTGGTTCCATAAACAACATTTTGGAATAAACTTCTGACCCGCAAGAATGAGAGAAAGAGAGAACACTATGCGGTATGCGCATGGAGGATATTGATCCAACAAGAGGCTCCGTTTGGGAGGCCAAAACAGACGTATGAGGGGTAAATGAGGGGAGTTGGGGAGTTGTTAAAGACGTCTGTCCTCGTTGCACGGACGGGGGCCGGGGGCAGAGGCAAGCTCCCCTGCACACTCTAGATATTTCCGATGACGTATGAAATTGTTTTAACATACAACATTAATACATAAGTAAGTACCTCTCATAAACAATGAATAAGTGAATACTTAAGTATTTGGGTATTGAATTTGGATTTCAAAACCCATACCTTAATAATTTGTACACTACAGATGAAGAAGACACGTGTGATTTTAACTATTTAGTTGTGTTAATAGGAGTAACAAAAAATACCATTGTCTGAGTCCTGAGTACACTATCTTTTAAAATAGATGCCATTAAGTATACTCTGTCTGGCTAAATAGCATTAGTGGATATTACCATGGATGTTACTGAATAGATAACACTGTTTTGGATAGGGTTTTGATATGACTTGAGAAATTGACTTGAATTAATTAACCTATATTCTTAGGCGCCATTTTGGTATGGGAATGTACCTAGGTACTATATAGATCAAAACAGTCTAGTACCTATACAAAGAATGATGATAATTCACTTAGTGTTTATTGAATTAGATCTGCCTGTAAATAAGTAAAGGAATACTACCTACTCCTACGGCTTCTACTGATAGGTGCATTACAAACAGCTGTGTGTCATTGATACTGTAAGTACGTACCATCATAAGTGGGTACGACGCATTTTAATATATAGGTATAGAGGTAGGTAGGCAAAATAGAATAAGTAGGTACAATAGCTTTTGTTTTGGCTATAAATACTTTGTTCGTTACTAGCAAAATCGAGCGTTATCTCATTTTACAGCTATACGAATGTAATTGTACAAGTAGTAGGTACAGCTACAATACCGCCAGTATCTTTAGTTTTTAGTTTCGCAAGTACCTGTCTGGGTTGGTGCGAAATGCAAGAATTGAGTTTATAACAAGAATCATAACAAATTTATTGTTTGCTCTGTAAAACTCGAGTCACACGCAGTAGAATGATGAATCATATTATTTGTTAATGATCCCATTCTGAATCATGAAATACCAACGTCCGCGTTATCATTTATCCATTAAATGTTCAACCTTTTGACTATCACGCTTAGGATGGTTTTGCCTTGTATAGTTATTCTCAATAGATTGGAAAGAAACAGGTTGGTTGGAAGTTGGCCATTTTCTGACGTCACCCCAACGGTCTCACGCTCCGTCCGTGGCCGAAGGGTAGGGGAGCTTGCAGCTGCATGCAACGTACTTTATATTAACACTAGTATTGTAAAAATTATTATTAAAAAGAAGTTACAAGGTGGTTTATTTTATATATCAACGGAAAAAGCGACCTCGTGAACTTTAAAAGGGCCTTTTTTTATTAGACAAATGGGTTAGCTACCTAACCCATTTGTCTGGCAAAAAGGATGATATTGGTTTTCGTACTAAAACACTGGGTGATACAGAATAAGTCTATGAATACATTGTCGATGTCATTATGACTATTATTTCCCTTTTCCTACATAGTATCCATCATAAGGCTGATCTTGTAGGTTTGATCATCGTGAGTAACGTCACGATCGGCCTTATTACAAAACAAGGTTTTACTTTAGTCTAGGACTAAACCATTGGGACAGTTTTCGTATTTCGAATTGAAGGAAGATGACAATAAGATTCAAAATTCAAAACACGACTCAATGGTTTAAACCTGGACTAAAGATAAACCTTGTTTTGTAATAAGGGGTGATGAGTTTCTTTTTATATTTTCAGAATTAGACTTCGTATAAAGACTAACTAACTCCTATACCTACGTAGAAAAGAGGAATAAAACTACGTAGAACGTTATGCAGACAACGCGTGACTTTGTATTCAGAAAAAAGATTTTACAAAACAGTTTGTAACCCTAATCGGATTATGGACGCAGGTAGCTGAGAAACCTTCTGTCTCAAAATGTTACGGCGTAAAATATCTTGTAATGAAAAATGCTTGACAAGAAACAAATAAATAAATATGACAAAGCAAATAGTACCCACCGTTTGTACCCAGTATTTAATAACAACGTAATTTTAAATAAGTATTTGACATTTAACACGTTGCCTGTCCGGAGTACGTGTTATTTTAGAAGCTACCTTACAAATAGGGTTGCCAGGTCGTTAGGCCTTATAGCCGGACAGACCAGCCCGTTTAGCCGGACATTTAGCTAAAAAGGCCGGACATACTACATTCTTAAGGATTTTTTATCTCAGTATTAATAGGTACGACAAGATTTAATGTAAATCAAGCATTTTGATTATTGTCATAAAGTCATAAATCTTGTTGAATTCTTATGAAATAATTAATAAGTCTAAGTCTTTGCTTCACTCCAGCCATGTTTGGTGTTTCGTTTGCGATTGTGAAAAGTTTAGGTAAAAAGCCTAACAAAAGCCGGACAGGCCGGACACCGTTTATTTTGGCCGGACTAGCAATCAAAAAGCCTACCTATGTCCGGCTTTATCCGGACGCCTGGCAACGCTACTTACAAATATCATTTGTAGTTTGCAGTCATTGAACTATTATTACCTACTAGCGTACTACGCAGCAGTGAATATCTCAGTGTTTGCAGTAGTATTTTAAACTGATCAGCAGGCACCTAAGTAATTGAAGTAGATTATATTATGTTCTAGAAATCTTATGTTATTTTGATAGATAATATTTTCACAATATGACGAAAATTCTAGTAAGTACTTAAATGTACACAAACCAGGAAATTATGTCGTCATAAATTCCGTGTAGGCTATCGTTATCAAATGCTTATCAGTGTTGATAATGTTGTCGGTCAAAGTTGTAGAGTATGTAAAACATAGGTACGAAGTTATAGGCTGATATCTGTTTATGTTAATGGTTGTTAGTTTTTCTCCCTAAAGTGAAACGACGAACGATCGACATTTTTAATTTTGTAAAATTCACTGAAGTCCGGGAAGACTCGCCCTAATTTTTTTATATTTTCTCCTCGTTTATGTCATGATGAAAACATACAATTTTTTTTTAATAAATAGGGCAGAACACTACAATCAACAATGTTATTTACCTTTCAAAACTGCCAGTAGGTAGGTATTAGTTCGGACTCGGAGTTGGTTGTTTGCATCTTCAAGATTCCTTATGCATATAATTATTATAATACTTTTACATATTGCAAGGGTAAAATTATACCTTCATCTATTTGTGAGCAAACATAATTGAATAAAAAAGATCTGCTTATTTTTAAAGTTTGAATTACCTATAATTAGTTAATGTATAATTAGAAAACATTTTTAATGAGTATATATTTAATGAGAATATTGGCCTAATAGATACTTAATTATACTTTCAACATAATAGTTTACTCGATTAGTAATGACGCATTCCCCTTATAAAACCGTTGATAATACTAATGATTACTTATATATTTTGTCAAAATTAAATCCTATGTTTGCCCTCCAGTCCAAATACATATTTCTGTTGTTCTAATTTTTGTAGGGAAAAAGCATCCTCGATCTTACTTAATTCTGCTATGATGTCAGAGTCCATTGTTATCAAGGTTTACTTGTTAAATTTCCAAGTACACTCCCCATTACTGCTTTTATAATTTTGTCAATATGACTATTATATATTTAAATCTGATTTATGTTTACAAATTAATTAAGGAAAGATAAATAAAATACGTGTATAAAAATCAACATAAATATATTAAACTACATAATACAACAAATAGTTCCAATGCCTTCGCCTTTGCTTGTGACCTTTCCCTATAAAACATTGAACCATGAAGCAATCTCCATTCCGCCATGTGACTCAAACTCAAATAGCTTTATGTTGCTGCATGAGACAGAATCATTTTCTGTAACAAAGTAAATTATACTTAATTACGATTTATTTAAAGTACACAATTAGGAATGACCTTTTTCTACGAATATCGTTAGGAACTTCTGCCTAGCGCTGTCTTGCTATCCAATATCTAATAAATATAACAATAGATAATTGTACAACATATTTAATAATATTGAAATAAAAAATTCGATTCTTATATATAATTATATTCTTATTCCGAAAAAGTAATGATTGTGTTTGATAAAAAATACATTGTAAAATTATACGAAATAATTAATTATAATCTTAATTACCTACATAGTTCTTTATACAAAAGTCAGAGGAATATTGATTTGCTGACAAAGAAAACAAGTGCTGATAAGTACTTCATACGCTTATTTTATTTACCTAATGCGTAGCTCTGACTACCAGATTAAACAAAAATAAAAAAAGGAGGTGGTATGCTATTTTTTGGTGCCTTCGAATGAATGTTGTAAACAATATCGGCTTGTGCGTGCAGGCAGTATGAGTCATTTTAATTTATGTTTAGTTTCTCTTATGTCGTCGTAGACTACTGATTAACTTTCACAAGGGAATAACGGTCCCGTCGTCGTTTTGTACCTTATTGTTGCTTTTGTTGACATCAACGTCAACGATCAAAATATGTACGATGCATTTTCAACGCTATTGCTTTTGAAATACGATACATGATTGAAATTAAAGCAAGGCTAAAGAACTTCCAACGATTTCAAGGCAAGTTTTTAATAGAAGACTAAGCGGAAGTCTTGCTTGCCTCGGTTAATTTTTCCTTCCTTAAAACGTCACTCGCATACTTTAACGAAGATTTATTTATAGGAATATATGTAATATATGAGCAAATGGTAGTGTTAAATTTGTATAAGTAAGGCCTCGGCCTTGAGCAGGAGATGGAACGGGGGCGTTTTTAGTCAGTAAGAGTCTGACACACTCTTTCGCCATACCCTGGACAGGAGAAGAAAATTACCTCCATGTTATTCTTTAGTCATTTAAAGGACTGGAATTTGAAAAATTTAAACTAAGAAACATTTGTATTTGAAGAAAACAGACCACTTCATGAAATAAAGTAACACTAAAAAGCAAAATACATAGACAAGTCAAAAAAATGGTGTAATTTATAGGCTGGCATAGCAATGCCATTCTTTACAAGGTAAAGATAGAATAGTGCAATAAGTCACGCGTGATTAATAGTTTCTGGGGAGTAGACAATGCGTTATGTTTAATAGGTGAATCATCCTATATAAATATCATTTACCTTAATTCCCGTAAAAACAACTGAGTTACAAGAAACTGATGATTGCCATGGTATTTTTGGGAAGCGGTACTAAAAAGAGCCACCCATTATATTGTTCAATAAAATGGGGGGTGCAAACTTTAAAACCTTTTTGATATGGCTAATCTACTTTTGACAAAATGATACAAGTATTAAACGGACTGAACACACACTACATCACCAGCCTGTAAGTGCCCACTGCTGAGCAAAGGCCTCTTCTCACACAGAGATGGTTAGGCGCTTGCCCAAAGTGGATTGGCGATTTCAAATTATAAAGTCCATGTTTCCTCATAATGTTTCCTTCATCACAATGACCTTTTTTCAGACCGTTATGATAATAAAATAACCTGAGCTCATAGTTATTTCTGAATGCCCATTCAATAAGGCTGTTTAAATTAAAACAATCAAACATAAACATATACATACTGACAATGGTATAAAGGATTACGTTTCTGTGTAAATAATGTAATGTAGGTAGGTATGTTTGTAATCAATGTTATGAAAGTACAGGCTCGGAATGATTGCACTCTTGGACGTCTTGGGTAAGACATTGTGCCATCATCGCACGCGAATTAAACGTTACATAAAATCGCGGTTTTTATGCCTAGCTGTTTTCATTAGGGTTGGCTTTTACTTTAGCTAATTTTTTTTTTCGAAATATGAAACTAGGCAACATTATTATAATTGGGACAAGTTTTGGTCATATGGACTATATACCTATATTGCACGAGCCGACCACACAGTATGACGTCAAACGTCAATTATAACTCATTCGTCATCGAGCATAATATACCTAACTACAAAATTTATAATTCTCATAAATCGTGATAACATCAGTATTTTTGTACTTAAACAAGTTTATAAGTCAACTCTTTCATTGAGTACTTAGGTATTTCTGATAAACCAAGAAAAACAAACGAAAGACAGTCTTAACATTTTTTAAAAAGATTAAAATCTTACTTCATACTAATATTATAAATGCGAATGTTGCGATGTTTGGATGTCTGTTACTCAATCACGGCAAAACAGTTGGACGGATCTGGATGCAATTTCGCACAGGCATAGGATACACTCCGGAATAGGACAAAGGCAAACATAGCACGCGGGCGAAGTCGCGGACGGAAGCTAGTGTATTATGTATTGACTTAGGAAACACTTATTGCAAGATTTGTAAGTGAAGTAAATTCCCACACGATACACACGTTCATTGAACTTCCCACGATGTGTGTTGAAACAGTTAGGTACGAGCAAATAGCATACAGAGCATTTAACTCGATAAGTTTATCATATCGACTGCGATTTCTTTAAATTTATCGGGGATTACTACATTATAAATATGCAGCACTAGCTACTCCTCTTTTTTAGCCGCTGCTCGGCTCGCTTCCTATCTGTCGTTATTTATTCGTAGTTTATAACCTGCAGCCTTCCTCGATGAATGGACAATCATATATAAAAATAATTATTCAAATATTAAATATAGTCCGGAATAAGATACGGACTATTTTAATCCAAGTATCGCAGGCGAAGCCAGGCCCAGTGATGGGTATTAAATAAAAATAAGTACATAGGTATGCCTTTCTGTCCTTTAGCGACACAAAAATGACCACGTCTCTTACGTTCCTTACACATTTCTATGGTTTCCTTTTTTTTACAACTCTAACTGTACAAAACTTTTAAGAAACTACAACAAAAGTTTAAAAACAAGTGAATTTGTTGTCATGACACAAAGGCACGGGAATCGGGCTCCGTGGTATTTTATAATAACGCGTGCGTTCGTGCAGCGGAATGTTGTTGAATTTAAAGATTTTAATTATGCAGATATTTAGTGTATGACGTCGTATAATTGTGTATGGTAAAAAAAAATTTGTGCACGCAACCATTGTGGAGAAATTCACCAAAAACTGATTCCGCTGGGCGAACGTTGTCCTGGCGGAACTTTTTTTAATCCATAGACTTTAAAAGAAAAGAGATGTATCCAAAAATTAGTGTGTATTTGTGTGTAATTGTGTATGTATGAATAAAACTAGTGCATGCATAAACTTCGGAGAAATTCAAGTTTCCGCTACGCGAACGTTTGGCCATTAGCTAGTTTTCATATAAAGCGCTTACATAGAAAGCTGTAGATTTTTACATAAGTTGTTTTGAATTTGTGTATATTTGTTTAAAAAACAGATTTAGACAAAATCGTAGGGTTTAAAAGATAAAAATATAAACGTAAAATACGCTTATTAGGTCTTAGCTCTTAAAGTATGCACTTTAGGGTCTAGATTTTCACGTTTATACAAACCTTGTAAGTGTCTGCAACATGTTGCCAAGTATCAATGATGTTCCGTTAGTAATTAAATAGTTATAGGACAAATTTACCATGAATAGATCACTGTTTACAAAGCAGTCAAATATCACGACGTTCTAAATGAATTGCATGGTAAAATGTATGCCAATAATTAGTGTATTCATTCAACAATTCACATGCAAAATTTCATGTCATTAAATTCAGTAATTAAAGAAAAACAATTATAATACTGACGAAGCATCGAAAACCTACATAACCCGACCAAGTTCGGATGGCTACAAAAAAGCGGCCGTGCCATATATCTATGAAACGTTCTTAACTTTCCAATATAGCATTTATTAATATGGTACATTTTCGTACACAAGCGTTAGGAAAAAATTAAACACAGTATCGTACACACGCTCGTGCATGCCTCTATTGGTTAAATAGTGTAATAAAAAATATTGGTTAAATAGTGTAATAAGCTACAATATGATAAATATTTACCTAAACAGTAGTACTTAAGTACTTACATGTGGTAAATATTTAATTTCCCTAAGGGGTCTATAGTTAGAATCCTGATCCGTGAAATCTTCAATAGAAATTAGCTGTATGAATTTTATTTGTCTTAAATATAATTAGATTATATCTCAAATCTCAAGCGCATACTTAAATAAAGTACCTACGTAAATAGTACCTACTTTCTGTCATAGTCAAATACATTTAAAAAAGTAGGTGTCCAAAAATAAATGACCTATAAATTATTTCGAAACAACAAGTGTGTTATCACCTGTACCAATTCAATACCGGTATTATACTGTAAATTTTGGGATGTTACCTAAATATATTGAACAGCCGCTTTTTTGTAGCCATCCGAACTTGGTCGGGTTATGTAGGTTTTCGATACTTCGTCAGTATTATAATTGTTTTTCTTTAATTACTGAATTTAATGACATGAAATTTTGCATGTGTATTGTTGAATGAATACACTAATTTTTGGCATACATTTTACCATGCAATTCATTTAGAACGTCGTGATATTTGACAGCTTTGTAAACAGTGATCTATTCATGGTAAATTTGTCCTATAACTATTTAATTACTAACGGAACATCATTGATACTTGGCAACATGTTGCAGACACTTACAAGGTTTGTATAAACGTGAAAATCTAGACCCTAAAGTGCATACTTTAAGAGCTAAGACCTAATAAGCGTATTTTACGTTTATATTTTTATCTTTTAAACCCTACGATTTTTTCTAAATCTGTTTTTTAAACAAATATACACAAATTCAAAACAACGTATGTAAAAATCTACAGCTCTCTATGTAAGCGCTTTATATGAAAACTAGCTAATGGCCAAACGTTCGCGTAGCGGAAACTTGAATTTCTCCGAAGTTTATGCATGCGCTAGTTTTATTCATACATACACAATTACACACAAATACACACTAATTTTTGGATACATCTCTTTTCTTCTAAAGTCTATGGATTTAAAAAAGTTCCGCCAGGACAACGTTCGCCCAGCGGAATCAGTTTTTGGTGAATTTCTCCACAATGGTTGCGTGCACAAATTTTTTTTACCATACACAATTATACGACGTCATACACTAAATATCTGCATAATTAAAATCTTTAAATTCAACAACATTCCGCTGCACGAACGCACGCTATAATAACGATGGCGTTTTTGCTCCATCCTCTTTCACCTTTATAAGGATCTACACTTCGAAACGTGCAAATATTACCACTAACTGAACAACAAACATTTTGGCAGCTAAATAATAACAATGTATAAATGTTTCGTGTTTTTGGCTAGTTATTATTAGAAATAAGTAATTAGCACGTTTTGTCAGAAAAGCGTGATCGCGTGTTTTTAAAATTCAAGCTAAGTGCAAAACTTGCTAATGACGCACTAAAAAAAAAAACAAGAATATTTTTCTACAATATACTTAGTCGGGTCATAAGTTCTGTCACAAACTTTTGATGTAATAACTTATACGCCTTTTGACAATTATTTAAAAATTATATATGAAATGAAAGGTCATTAAATGTACAATATAATTTTATTTACATTATTCGAAATGCCCTCCCCCATTTTGAACACATGCCCTTAATCTACGCGGCCAGTCATCGATCGCTGCACGCACCACATTCATATCTATGTCTGCCGCTGCTTTAACCAGAGATGCTCGGAGAGACTCCAAATTCGGGTGAGGTTTAGCACAGACTTTTTCCTCCAAATATTGCCATATCTTGTAGTCCAGTGGGTTTAAATCTGGACTAGAAGAGGGCCAGTCTTCATGCCGGATGAAGTCAATTCCACGAGCGATCAACCAGTCTTGCGTACTTCGTGCCTTATGAGCCGGTGCAGAGTCCTGTTGGAATATCCAATGCCTGTTCCTGAACATTGTCTGAGAAAGAGGTTCCACTATGTTTGTTAGGACAGTATTTTGATAAACTTCGGCACTAGTTCTCACACCTTTTTCACAGAAAAACACCTCAGTTACGCCTGAATATGAGACTCCAAGCCAAACCATGAATGAGGAAGGGTAATGCCCACGCTGGACCCTCGCAATACGCGCGCTTGCTTCTTCACTGCTGTGGGCATACACCTTATCATTTTGTTTGTTAAAACTTTCTTCAATAGTAAAAATTTTTTCATCCGAAAAAAGAATTTCGCGGTATTTTTTTCCCGCGTACCGTCGTAGCAAAGCGCGGGATCTGTCTAGCCTAATTTTTTTTAAACGCTCGTTCAAAAAATGTCCTGTCTTTTTACGATAAGCTCGTAGTCCCAGGTCTTCATTTAGTACTCTTTTAACAGTGGTTCTGCTTAGCCCCATCTGCAGAGCTAGGATTTTTTGTTTACGTACGGGATTTCGTTCGATTCGCGCCTTCACTGCTTTGATGACCTTATGTGTCCGAACTGTGCGAGGTCGGCCGCTTCTCTTACGATCTTCGAAGCTTGACTCTTCGGTGTATCGTTTGATAGTACGATAAACAAACCGTAACGTTATTTTCAAATTTTGAAGAATATTGAAAATGTCTTTTGGCGCGTAACCACAGCGGTGCAACGCGATAACCGCGATTCTGTCTTCTTTATTCGACCACTCCATATTTAAAAATGAATAAAAAATAATTTCTTTTTTATTTTCTACAAGCGCGAAAGTTCTATTTTTAAAATAAGTCGAAGAATTTCTGGCCAGTAATCGAAAATTAAAAATATAAGGTTTTGACAGAACTTATGACCCGACTAAGTACGATAGTTTTCATTCAACAAAAATCTATGTAATGTATTGTTTTGTCCAATTGGGGAATTTACCCTTAATACGACACACGGTGTTGTCCATCCAGATTCGTCCAGCCGTTTTGGCGTGATTGAGTAACAAACATCAAAACATCGTAACTTTCGCATTTTTAAAATTAGAATAGAAAGATACGGACTATGTGTGATCCACGAATTGTTATACTGGTTCAGGGGGCGGTGTATACCTACCTATATGCTCCTACTTAGTGTGTAAACGCACCCAAGACGCAGGAGAATATCTGAGTGTTAGGTATTAAACTTACTAAAATATTGTTTATATCTTTATATCTATAATCTTTATATTCTGTAGAAATACTTAACAAAGGTATACCTTTAGAGGTTGGAGGGCATTGGTGAGCTGTAAGCCGACACTTCGAGCCAATACAACGGGCATGAGGTCGACGGTGTACAGTCGATGTAACATCTCGATCATAACCTGTGTTGGTACATTGTGTCGCTGTCGGGTGCTCTCGTATTTCGACATCCAGTCGGAGTGAGCTGAAACAATTCAAATTATAAGAATATTTAACCACCAAAGCTTGAGATATAATGCACAATGGGTCGTCCTTATAGCTAAATGCGATTTCTTACAAACCTTTGGATGGAGCCAGCGATTAGGAAACGGGAAATGGGGTCGTCAAGTGTAGAACAATACCTTGTGCATAAGTACTATTATCATAGACAGTAAACGGTAGCTTAATTAATACTAAGTACTTGGAACAATCAGCTTGAGTAACAGTACAAAAACTAAGTCTAAATACTTAGAATTTGTGTACATATTTATGGCGTATTAAGATACGATCACAAACAAACTCGTAAGGTCATAAATACATATACAAGACTTGAAAACATAGACTGGCAATTGCGTTACAGCCTAAATTCTAAAAAAACCTCTTTTTTAAACAGACAAGTAGCGCCATCTATTCTAAATACTCGTGTATTAACCATCCAATGGCTCAAATTGTCACTGGAAGTTTTCAACTTTACGATCACAAGATGGCGCTCAAGAACTGTCGGAAATTAATTATAGTTATGGCGACTAGATATTAGCTGTTATTTTATTTTGAACTAGCGGTTCACCCCCGCTTCGCACGGGTCCAACTATCTCGCTAATCGCAATGAAAGGGGCCCTTTTCCCCAATTTCCCCTCTACTTTTCTAATATTTTCTTTCATAAGAACCTTCTCCTGATAATAATAAATACAAAACAAAAGGATTTGGCAAAATTGGTCCAGCCGTTATTGAGTTATGCGCTTACCAACACATTTTGCGATTCATTTTTATATTATAGATTAAATAAACAAATAATCTATACACACGTCATGATAATAATATGATAAATAACTTTAGAATTTATCTTTAATTTTGCATAGCTTTATACAAATCTGTACTTACTTATGTCTAAACCGCTGTACATGGCATCTGACAATAACTTAGTGAGATCTGAGACGTCGCCGAAGCCTAGATTGACTCCCTGACCAGCCAGTGGATGTACTCGATGAGCTGCGTCTCTACAAGATAAATTTATTTTAATCATTGTTACAGGTCTTAAAGAGGACAACACAATAAGTCGGCCATACAAATTTATTGGATGTTTTAAATGATAAGCTCACGAGATGGCGCTAGTGTGACGATTGGATTAATAAGTAAATATTTACAAATACAATCAGCTTAGCTGACTGACTAATGACTTGATATGTTAGCATATATTCTATTGGTGACGTGTTACCCAACAAGTGCGACGCCCGGTGCAATATATCTGGTGCTATGTCCAAAAGCCAGGGGGAAGGCGGCGCGGGAGTTAGCAGCTATGCTGCAAATGGAGGGAGGAAGCTGTCGCGATGTCCCGTCCGGTAGACCCACTCGACGGAGCCAGGAGCTCGTCCATGAAGTCACTGTCTCCACGCTACTACTGCGTGGGTATTGTTTCCACTAGAACAAGTCAGTGATATGCTTATTTAGTTAATTTAAAAAAAAAACGTATTGTGATTACCAACCTAAAAGGCAACAAAATTATAATTCTTCTCCTATGCGAACAGACTGATATGCTGTTATATTTTGAAGTTTCAAAAGTATCGGTGTATGGTTTAGTAGGAATATGTGTTTTTGATTTTGAAGTTTGAGAAACGATATACCTATACTGCGCTGTATCTGGTTACCAAGCAATATAATGTTTAATATTTTTTGTGGACAGAATACATTCTGTCCACAAAAAATATTAACGACATTCACGACATCGTCCATTTAAAGCCAGTAAAATTAAATATTTTTAAGTCAGTACGTATTTTAATAATGTTACTACAAGATTGCGATACGAGATCTGATTACAAAATGACTACGTCTATAGAATCAGTAATCAAGATATATATATATATATATATATATTTCTGTATAATTATAAATGATTTAATGCATTATATGTGTACGTTTGCCAAGATGTCCATCAAAATTTGCCCGCTAGTATTTTAATGTGGAAAATTAATTGTATCTATTTGTAAGACGAAACGAAATAACAGCATGGAACATATTTCAATCAAAAAAATCTTCTATTCGAAATATAACATCGAATATATGACGAACCGGCTTTCAGTACTGACGCTTTTAAGTTTTCGTGATGTAGGACTTTGCTTGCATTCGATTCTGATAAGCATCATCTATCGGCTTATGTTCGAAGAATTTCTTTACTATAGTCAGAATTTTAATTCGATTCCTGATTTGACATGACCTATTGTCATTTTGTGAAATAATGATACCACATATAACGGTGTAGTGATGAACACAGAAATCGATAAACAATCGGTGAATCAGTTTCAGGACGGCATTCAAAAAATTACGGCTACCGAATAGTCTAAATGCGTATCCCATGTTGTCAAAGAAGAGGAAAAAATGAGTAAGCTAGATATGTTAATTGACAATAAACATCACAGACACAATTCATAATAAATGTTACAGAAAGTAACAGCGATAGCGATAGCGATGACGGCGACAATTTATAAAATTTCTGTTTTATGTGTTATGCTCCTTCATGATCACATTTTTTATTAATTTCACACACAATTACAAAAGAAAAGTCTCAGATCGTTAATTAATTGTCAAAACTAAATTATCGGTTCAGAAATATTTTATTTCCTGATAAACTTAGTTTACGAGATTAACTTTATAAACGAGAGGAATCGATTCATAGAAATATTCGATTTCCACATCGGATAATTTCGCAACGTCACATTTATTACGTGTCATAACGTTGCAACACTGAAATTGTCAAATCTGGAATGGAATTAAAATTCCGAGTATAGCTTCCGCTCACTGTTCTGACGCGTGGTATCTTGGTAAGCAGGTAAGCAACCTTCAGTTTGTATGTAGGGGGTAATCTTTGGAACCGCTGGTCGGATTGCCAAAATTCTTTCACTGATAGATAGCTACAAGGTTTCTGAGTGCTATAGGCTAAAACAAAACGCTACGATCAAATCGAGCCGAGCAGCGGGTGAAATCGCGTGGGAGTAGCCAGTATGTGTTGATTCAGGGTATCCCCTATCTACATACAAAATTTCAACCAAGCGATTCAACCGCTACATACATCCATACATTCTCACAAATTTCCACTTTCATTTTATTTTACACACAATTTCTATTTTTTTTTGCCCCACAATAAGGTTTTCTCCTGTGTCGTGGTTGCGTTTACAAAAGATACAATTTCACATTCACATCACGCCTAGATCCTGAACAACGATTTGTCGATAACACAAAGAGTTGTTCCGTACGGGAATCGAACCCGTGACATGTTGCGCCGCAGCCAGTTTCCCAGCCACCGCGCCAATCGTGCATAATATAAGTAGGATAGGATATGGGCGTACTAGCGGTAAATTTTATATTTCCTTAATTTCTTTTGAGAAGTAAAGCTATTACCAGTGCATCATTGAGCGCATCAACGAACTGATCTTCTGGTAGTTTCAACAGTTGTTTAGCGTGGTCCTGCCAAGTGCTCCAAACGAGGGAGCTTCGCTTCGAGTCTAATGGGAGGATCGCGATGGGGCCTGATGGAATCCAGCGCTGCCAAGCTGTATTATTTGTACATTCCTGGAATATGAAGAGAAAAAAGTATGTAGTTTTTTTATGGTATAGGTCGGCAAATGAGCAGACGGATTACCTGATGTTAAACAATCGGCGCCGCCCATGGGGGTGTCCATCGCAACACCAAAGGAGTAACGATTATTTTGCCGGCCTTTTACGTATAAGGGATTCTGATATTTATGGGTTGGGATGGGGTGAGGGAAAGGGATTGTGCCTCCGGTAACCTCACTCACACGGCGAAACACAATGTTCACGCTGTTTCACGTCAATTTTATGTGCGAACGTGGTATCAATCTGGTCGAGCCGACCTGTTTGTGCCGAAGTTTTTTTTTTATTATTATTTAATAGGTCGGCAAACGAGCAGACGGATTACCTGATGGTAAGCAATAAGCGCCGCCCATGGACACCCGCAACGGAGGAGTTACGAGTGAGTTGCCGACCTTTTAGGGATTAGGGATTTGGAGATTTAGGAACTAGGGAGGGATTGGGAAGGGGAAGGATTGGGTCTCCGGTAACCTCACTTACACGGCGAAACACAACACTGTGATTGTTTCACGCCGGTTTTCTGTGAGGTCGTGGTATCACTCCGGTCGAGCCGACCCATTCGTGCCGAAGCATGGCTCTCCCACACTTACGAAGTATAGCAAACAAGTAGAAGTACAAGCCTATTTCTTTGACCAGTCCGTACTGAATACTTATTGGAGTTGAGTTAATCAAATCACATTTTTTTTAAATCGAACTGTCCTATTTCTGTGACAAAAGTACCACCTTTCCCTATTCAGGGTACCTTCTATCTGACATTCTCATCATTCTATCTTTGACGCTAAGTTGGGAGCATAGCCTAGTTCATTAATGCCCGGTTTCTGAGGCACAGTTAACGGCAGTTTATCGATTCGATAGCGCTATTGGTTCGATAACTCTTACAAGTACGTTTCTGAGCATTGCATTGTTAGATAAACTCCGTTTAAACTAAAGCTATCTTAACTCGCCATTTGGTGCCGTTTATCAGTTCCATAACTTTATTTGACGTTTCGAATGTCAAACTATACAATTTTTGTGGTAAATTTCAAAATTATTTCAATATGTAAAAGTTGCTTTAGTTGCTAATTATGGAAGAGCAATGAATAGGAGCATATTAAATACAAGCAGTTCATCAGAGTACGATATGGAAGTACTAGAGTTTATTTCTAGTATTTCTGTACCCAGAAACTTAAGACAAAGGAGAAATCCTTTAGAAATGTTTACTGATGAAGAGTATACTTTAAGATATCGTTGGTTTTCGTTTTCCAAAGCGCACGTCCACAACAATGTCTGTTTGACGTTTCTTTTTTTCTAATTCACACTGCGACGGTGTTCAATACAGCCAATGCTAAATAACAAATTATCATTATATTTTAAATGAAACAGTTTTTGTTAACTTAAAACTTTGAAAAAAAAATTATTTACCTAATAAACATGTAATAAGACTGAAATAGAATAAATAAAATCAAAATTTAGTTGTTATCCTTAAAAGACCCATCTATTGGCAAATTAAGGAACTTACTATCCTTTACATAGTTATTGAACGGCTCGTTGCGTATTCAGAAACGCAGTGACAGTTAACCGACGTTTATCTTATTGATAACTTTATTGAACCAACAACTATTTTAAACATAACCGACGCCTTCAGAAACCGGGCATAAGTCAAACGAGGTGTAATTCAACATCTTAATACCTACCTTTATAGATTAAATAATTAGATATGTTTGTGTGAAGAATAACAAGTATATCTGCCGGTAGGATAATCGTTATTAATAGTACGCTTGTTACCGGACAGCCTTGGATCAAGAATTGTTATTATTTACAAAGTTTTGCACTTCATATAAATAAACAACATAAAAATGGAATGATTTGGGGTTCCCATGACCTAATCTTTAGAGAAGAGCTCTTGAATAAAAACCTACTTTATAAAGCATTGTGGTCAATGTCGAACCACTACATAGTGCAAAGGCAAGCAAAATGGCCGAAATGCATATCAACAACATTCTTTATAGAAAATCTGTAAACTATCGTTCAGAGAATTCTCCGACCCATCTTTAAGCATTGAACTAAAACAAGGATTTTCTTACAGTTTGTACCAATGGAAAGTGATAAATGTGGAAGGTTTAGCTATACCCTGCGAAGGACTAAGAAAGGACGGTCATAACAATAGTAGTTATACGATATTTTTCTCACCTCAGCTAAATTCAGCGTCGCCACAACGCCCATCTGGTCATAGTTCCACGATAGATATTGCACTCCCATAGCTTTACGCACAGCTGAATTCGCGCCATCTGCACCGATCTGGAACGGAAAGAGTATGATTAATTAATTTATACCTATTCAAATTATAAATGGAATCACAATCTTTCTTGGAAACACATGAATGATAGAAGAATTAAACAAAAAGAAAATCCCGAAAACACGAATTAAAAATATTAGTTTGGATGATATAAACAAATTCAGATGAATGCAATGCAGGATAGATGTTAAAATGCTAAAATCCTTTGCTTAGCAAGATTTCATCGACTTTTTGTGAGCTTACAGGACACCTACAGTTACCTACAGGAAATACTTGGAATATCTTGAACGTATTTAAAACAAACATTCCTTCCAATGCATTTTTATTCTTCATATTGTTGATAAAAGTTAATAAAAACTTATATGACGTTAAATACTATATTTTTTACTCAACTTTCAACAATACTAGAGATAGGTTTCGCTGAAAGATCTATGCGAAACTAAAATATGGCTAAAAGACTGTCGTACCAAGTCGTAAAGAGAACAAAATGTAGCCGATGCACCTACAAATATCTTTGAATAAGTTATAAGTACAATTGTAAAAATTCGGCAATATCAAAGAACAATAGAATACACAGATACAGGAAACAATAAGAATAGAAAATTGGTTATTAAAATTCATAGTAAACAGATGGTGTGGCTGTGTAATCATTATTGGAGGAGGTTTATTTGTGTATGGCGAGTGAGCAGCTTCGCAGCCGGTGCAGCGATATTCTGCGATATAACAGTGCTGGGCGTCGATCCGCGTACCTGTTTGCTCCTTAAACGAACTAAGTACGTCAAGTGTTCGTAGAAAATGTCCACATGTGATCAGTGAAGTGCAGTGTACGTGAAAGTGTGTTTCAAATTAAATAGAACAAAAGCTGACTCAATCTTTCTGCCTCTTTAAATAAATAGTACGATTAACAGGACTCTTGTTAGCAAAACCTCAGAAGGCTACTTATTTAATTCATATTAAATCTGATACTTATCAAAATTTCTTAAAAACCATTTTGCCAAGAGTATTCTTGTCTTATAACTACACAATCACGTTTAGGCAAACATAATGCGTTCTGTTAAAAAAATATGCCGACGTTAAAACCGTGCTTTTAAAAAAACGCTTCGTAAATACCTGGGTTATTATATCTAGAAATCAATCATATTTCCAGAGAAGGCTCAAAAATAGTCCGTTATAAGATTTCTAGATAACACGAATAAATCATATCGGTTCATGTAAATCCAGTACGTAGATCCTACTTGTCAGTAAGTCACGTAAAAAGAAAATGGCAGCGAAGCAATAAGTATTTTTAATCAACGTTTCGTTTGTAGGGCATTTTGAACTGATGTGGATTGGACGGATCCGCATGACATAAATGTGTGATATTTAAGTGTAAGTATCAGATTTAATAAGCGATCTCTATCCAAAATGGAAAAGGTTATTGTTGTATAGTTTCTATAAAAAAAATCGAAATCAATATTTTGAGTATCTACACCTCTATATTTTAAAGTTATAATAATTATTTCATCAAACCCCGAGTGAACGCCGGCGTTCCCGCACCTATTGTCTTACTACACTATTGAAAGGTTAAAGTACCCCGAGTACACAAATCGGGAATTAAAGCGACTGCGCTCTATATTTTTATATTCTAAGAAGCCACGCGAAATTTTAATTACAACAGTATCTAAAAAATATCGTATGCTTATATAAGATAGTTTTCATCAATCACATGCCACAAAAGATTTATTTTTAATATATTATACTTCTTGTAGCTAGGCAAACCCAGGAACTATTTGAAGTCACTCAGATGATTAGGAAAACCCTGAATAGCAACAAACAGTAGTTATAAAACTAGTTTAAATAAATTTTTAATACTGACACAAGATTTTTCCTGTATCTACACATTGTTATTCCATCGATGACATTAGATCCTTGAGATATTTTCCTTTTATCTTTTAGCAAACTGGACTTACTTTGTAGGTAGGAAGTAAGTTAGGCGATAAAAGGTTTCCTTTACGAAAATATTGAAGCAAGAAAGTTAATATATAGATAGGTACCTAGGTAGGAAACAACTTGATAGAAATAGCATAGACAGCGTTTTTCCACAGACGGTGCTCTATAGGGCTGATGTTTAGCCGGGCGGGATGCGGGGTAAGCGCAATAAGGCACCGCGGCTTCAGCCTAGAGCAGGAGAAGGAACGGGGGGTTTTTAGTAAGTAAGAGCCTGACACTCTCCCCCGCCTTACCCTGGGCGGGAGAAGTCCTGCAACGATTTTCCACTCACAAGTAAAAAAGCGTTTCAGTATGTTCGCGTTACTAAAAGAGGCAACTTAAAACAAAAATAAGACATTGATGAGTTCGGAAGTGAAGAAACTAATTTGAACCTAACATTCTGTACTGAAATATAATAATTTGAGAAGACTGCTGTACGCGCAAATCAGTTATTTATTTTCAAACTAAAAAAGAAATCTTAAAAAAATTGCAAAGCTTGATAGATCAGAACATTTGTCTGAATACTATAAGTCTTCAAAAGTAAACCACAACAAATGTTTTCCTTGTTTTTCTTCACGTGCCATCTTGACTACGAATAATCCGTTTCTTTTATAAATAGAGTTTCGGCTTAAAATATTTCCAAGTTTGTTTATTCTACTGTCACTATTGTAGCGCATGTGTCATGGTCAAGAGAGAAAAAAATACAAGTTGCTCAGAGTTCTTAGTGTTTAGTATTGAAAATTAGTTTAAGTAAGCCCGGTTTTAATTCAGAGTTCATTAAATCGATATAACTCTGTGTAGTTTATGACTAACGAGGGTAGTTTGTTTGATAATGCTGACATTTTACTTGAGTATTCTGGACAAGGAATAAGTTTACGTTTGGTTTAGACGTATGGATCTTTGTTTAGTTGCAAAACCAGAAAATATTTAGGCGTTTAACACTCTTGGTAATCTAAAAACGAACTAAGTATGGTGTTTTGTGCTAAATTAGTTGCGTATTTTTTGTAGAAGTACAGCTTGGCTAAAACGAATGAATATACTATTTTCCGCAGCTCATATCAAAGATGAAATAAATGTCGAGATTCAATGAAAAAGTTCGTGGAAAAAGTTCGACTTCTAGTTCCCAAAACATCCGGCGATATTCAGAAAATAGGACGTTGCGAAATGATCTATTAGGTCAGTGGGATTTATTTAAATTAAAACGTGATTGGTGAAGAAATAATGACGAGAAGTTTCATAACTGGAGTGTTTACCGGCAGAAACGAGGCAGGAGAATCGTGATGCGAGAGTCAGTGCAGGAATCCTCCAACGTGGTAAGCTAAAGTAATACCTGGTTTTAACATTTTCTGGCTTTGCAAACTAACACAAAATCAAATGTATGAGTCAGCTAGTGGAACAGAGCAGGTGTTGTTCCTTATAATTATATTTGTGATCACCGTATTTCCCTTAAGTTTACAAACAACACATTGTTTCACAAGATTTATTGTTCACGTGAAAGGAACTCCTACTTCCATTCATTTTCAGTTCTATGGGTATTTAGGTACATGTGTTGAGAAATACAACAGATACAAAATTAATTTCTCGATATTTATTATTTTCAACGGCAGCGAGCTGGATAGTTGCCGGTTTCCAGACATTACAAGCAACAAAGGAAAATTCAAATGACGAACACCGAACAAACAAGCCCTGAACAGCCTTTGTCTGTTTGCTTTAACATGTCGAAGATCATTTGTAAGCAAGAAGATTGGAATGCTACCACACAATCGATATTTTGTAAAGTTTCCATTTACACGAACCCCATCAGTTAGACGCATGTCTAAACAGAGATTAAAATAACCTGTGAACCTTGATGGTAACTATAATAAACGTGGAAATACGGTGTTTTTATGAAAATGTTGAATATTTCGGCCCCTATCATAAGAATGGCCGTGACGTCTACAACTGTGCAATTCTGTTAAACATGCTCATTAATATTTTAACGAACTTCTCGGAACCTAGAGCATTCGGCATTAGCGCCTGGGAGAATGGCTTTGATGTCGATAAATTGTAATTCTAACGTTCCACCACCCATTTACATAGTTTTCAATAACATAAGAAAAGAAATTTACAAAATGATGTATCACGTACTTAGTTGAGTTAGAGTGGGCGCGTATTGTCTTGTCTATACAGCATAATTTATAAAACGTAGCGATTCCAGTAAGTCCTCTTGCCAGATCCATGTGGTTATGACGTGCTAATATTGGAAGTTTGATTTCATTGTTTGCATGTTTCACTCGTACCGCAGGTGGATTCGGTCACTTTATGACATGGTGAATTTAGCAATGCCTGTTCGAGATCTTGAAGGATAATTGCCTATTCATAATATTACGACTCGAATCTACAGATCACTTTGAAGCTACTTATGATAGTTACGTTTACATGAAATAATGTGTGTACTCATAGTTACTACTTATCGAAACAAATATTATTGTTGCTATCCGACCTAGATTTTTAGAAGTTGTGTATTGAGAGTTAAAAGAATGCGAATTGTCAGCGGTCTTTTGTGGTCTCTTGTACCGTAAATTTAACCAACTATTCGCAATAAATTAAAAACATTGTTATTTTAGTTTCGAGTAAAATTCTTAACATTTGTTATGGTGTCGAACATGTAATCAACGGGAATCTGTCTCGAGAATGAAAGAATCCGAGCATTAGTTGAGTGGTTCCCAAAATAATTGCGTGGGTTTGTCGCGAGACATGTGATGGCCATTGGCGGCGCTATCAAAACGGTGCATAAGTACATATGCACAGCAAAGATTATAAAAAACTTAAAAACAATTGAGGTAAATTAATACTAAAGTCATATACGTTTCTCGAAATAATCTTTTAGCTACAATGGTTTGTCTGGGATATGAGTTCGGAGAATGACGAAATCTTAGGAGCAATCATTTTGATTATTTCCCGTGTTATAATACTATCCATCGGCGGGGACGACAAGATCGGGAGTTGGGTAACTTTCAGTTTTCAGTGGAGCGCGAGCACGCGCAATGATACGCTCATTCGTGGCTCGTCCGCGGGATACGGAAACACACGTTCGCAAACAAGAGATAAGAAGGAAAAAGGTCATCTATATTCCATAGTTATATTTGCATGTTTTATGCAATTCGTTATTCATACAACTAGGAACACATAGTTTACAGAGTAAGGCAAAATGTGTCTGCGCAACAACTCCCGGGAAACAAAGTAATTTTGCCACAACGCGGTTATATCCTGTAACGAATTAGTTTTATGTATTGCTTAGGATATTAAGATCAAAGGCGAAAAGTGATGTGAAATGCTAAACAAGTTTGAAGTGTTAAAAAAGTATGTGTTGTTAGGTGTTCCGCGAAGGGAGTGCAAGATGGTGTGGTGCTATGAGCCAGGTTGCCGAGGACACGGACGACGACGTCGATGCACCGTACATCTCCAGCGACGAGTCTGCTCATGGTGTGGATCTCGCGGAAAGACTTCGAGTCAAACCATCACCAGATATTTGGGAACTAGGTAATTGCGTTTACTAACAAAAGTTTATGTAAATTGGAAATTAGAAGTAATGCTGTGAGCAATTTATGTAAAATTGTTCTCTTTTGACTCACCTTACATGTAGCTACTTACACAAGGAAAAAATAACTACATTCCTAGTTCGATTTCAGTATTAGTGTTATAAATCTATTCGCACATGCTGGTACACCCGCTCGCCGTAACACTTGTTTTCACCGCACGTGTTTCAGATGAAATTGAATACAACTTACGACATCTCCCTCTAGCTGAAGAGATATCAGCTACAGTAGCGACGGGACACTATGACGAGACAATAGAAATTGCAGCTAATGTAGAGGATGGAATCCTAACAGCTGCCCTATGGGCGTGTTGGCATGGTAGGAGTTCACTGTTGTCAAAATTGTTGAAGTTGGGGTTAGATCCAAACAGAACCGATGAAGCTGGAAGGTACCAACCACTGTTTAAGATATGGATTATCCACTGTTTATAGGCTATCGTTATAGGGTACAACCCTGTAACGATAGTCTATATACCCGATCTATTTACAGTATATTTTCGCAGGTCATGTTTGCATTTAAGCTGTTTGGTAGGTAGCGAAGAATGTGCCAAACTGTTACTGGAACACGGAGCAAACCCAAACATGTGGGACTCGTCGACAGACAAAAAAGCCACACCACTGCACTGCGCGGCAAGCGCGAAGAGTTTGGCGTGCGTCAAGGTAAACAGAATATTTTTAAAGATGAAAGATGACCCACTAAAGTAATGTTGTAATATATTTAATTTATTTGCACAGGTGCTAATTGCTCACGGAGCGGACGTGAATGCAGGACTCAACGAGCGGTCCCCCTTACATTATGCGGTACTCAGCGACGCACCGGTAGTTGTGAAGGCGTTACTGGAAGCAGGCGCTTGCCCTGACACACCACAGGTGCAATTTATTTTTGATTTTACATCGGACACGAACCACATGATAAATCATCATTTAGTATAAATAACATAAAGATAACACGATCCAAAACAATATAGCCGCGAAACTGTTTAGGTATTCACTGAAACGCCTTTGCACGTGGCGGCCTCCCTTGGTTCAGCAACATGCACTAAGTTATTATTGGATGCCGGCGCCGACGTTCGAGCAGCTCTGGGTGCTGGTCGAGCGACCGCCTTACATCTTGCAGCAGAGGATGGTCACGCAGAGTGTGCACGGTTACTTCTTGAGCATGGAGCGAGGATCGATTTGCCAAACGGGAGAGGGCAGACACCGCTACATTTAGGTACATATATTCCAATTGTTATTTTTTACTCTTAAAATTTTCGTGTTTAATAATATGTTTAATGACGTTACAGCTGCATTGGCACAATCGCTGGAAGTGGTTGAGCTGTTAGTATGCAAGCGGGCGGATGTTCGTGTACGTGACGGAGATGGTCGTACTCCTCTGCACGGAGCTATAGTGAGGGGGGCTCGAGCCTGCGACGTAGCCCGGACGCTGCTCTCTGCAGGAGCCGACCCTAACGCATCAGACAACTTCGGATACACACCGTTACATATAGCCGCCTTGAATGAATTTTCCGCCTGCGTTTTGTTGTTACTAGGTAAGGCAGTGCAACTAAATAGAAAACAAACTAACTAGCCGCTAATTTATTACTCTTCTTTTTCAATGTTTCAAAACTTCTTTTATACGCCAATAAATCAAAAGTCGAAACTATGTTTTTGTTACTAACGTAGTGAAATATTTTCCGAACAATTCACAAATTGCTTTCAGATTATGGCGGCGACGTGACTTTGCGTACAAACGGCGGGGTTTCTGCGCTCTCGTTTATAGTGCGTCGCGTGCCTGATGTGATTCCTCGGTACTTGGGCAAGCTCGACGAAGCTGTGCATGTGAGCGAGCATGAAATAGGGGATGTTGACTGCGAACTGGTTATAGACTTCAGACCATTAGTTCCGTGTCTAAGTAGAGGGGAAGCTGAACTCTTACTCGCTTTCATTGAGGTATGAAAACACTTCAACACACACCCACATTACGTCAAACAAATTTAAGGATCTACAACAAATTTGTATTTCATTCCAGGTTGGCCGCAAGGACGTATTAAAACATCCAGTCGCAGAAACATTTCTGTTCTTGAAATGGCGCCGAATAAGGAAATTTTTCGTTATGAGTTTTATCTATCATGCACTGTTTATTACTCTGTATAGTCTCTATATTCTTCGTGAGTATTGTCATAGCATACATGTCTTTGATTAATAATATTTTATACATATCTACAATAGATGTATCAACAATATAGTGACATCAGGCTTGCTATCTCTTATTATAAACCCATTAGCAGCGTAGAATTAAAAAATATTGTTGCCACTATATAAAATGATTCTTTCTTTATTCCAGAGATCTTCTTATGTGAGTCCAGAACTTGCCACGTACCAACATATCTTCGACCAGTCCAATACCTCATAATATTACTGAATCTGTGTTTTTTATCGAAAGAGGTATTCCAGGCGTGTTTGGATTGGTCAGCGTACATCAGACAGTGGGAAAATTGGTTGCAATGTCTAATAATAATCGGCGTATTTTTATGTACGGTAAGATATACATTACTTTTACTCTAATACACAGTATATTTGATTAACTAATTATTTTAAGTATTGAGGTTCTTAAGTAAAAAAAAATACTTTTACCTTTCAATACAAACATATATACTTATTTTAATTTACCAAATCATGGTATACTTAATTTTAGATTTATTATAGTTAGTTTTTCTGAAATAACTATGCATTTCGACGTAAAAACATTTCCACGTTATGTCTTATATTGCGACTTCACACAAGTGGAATAAAAGTATTGAGGTATTGATTTTGAAGCAAGAGACTACCGTATTAGGACTGAATAAAGTTTACGAAAACGAATATAATTTTATCTAGACTAGACATAAATTGAATGTCGTGGTGGCCCGGAGGATAAGGAGCCCGCTTCTCGTGCATGAGGATGTGAGTTCGAAACCTGGCAAGTACCAATGTGACTTTTTCCGAGTTTTAAGTACTTTCTATGATTATTTAGACACCACTGACAAACGGTGAAGGCAAACATCGTGAGGAAACCTGGACTTATAGTTTTTAATTATAAGTTTGAAATCGCCAACCCGCATTGAGCAAGCGTGGTGATTCATGCTCAAACCTTCTCCGTGTGAGAAGAAGCCTTTGCTCAGCAGTGGGAACTTATAGGCTGATGATGATGAGACATAAAAACTACGAAGAATCGTCTTCAAAAACGTATAATTTTAATGGATTTATGTATTGAACGTTTCAGATACCAAGTTGGGATAACGGTGCAATAAGGACAAACACGTCAAGTTGGCAGCACGATATAGCAGCTATCACCATATTCTTCTGTTGGCTAGAGCTCATGATGATCATCGGTCGGTTCCCAACGTTCGGGTTGTACGTTCAAATGTTTACCACAGGTATTTATCTTTATAAATATAAATTTATAGAACACCTGTTAGCAAAAGTTTACGTAGTTCCGCCCAACCAGAACCAGACCTGAGCGTAAGGCGCGTACTGTTCTCCGCGCCTCAAAGAGCTAACAGACCATTACAAATAGGGGTCAGTGGGTCATCTTAGGGCCCAACAGGGCTGATGTTCAGCCGGGTTTGCGGGTTAAGCATAATAATATACCGCGGCCTCGGCCAAAAGCAGAAGAAGGGACGGGGTGGTTTTAGTCAGTAAGAGTCTAACACTACTTACATCTCGCCTCACCTTGGGCGTGACCTAGTCATTTGGTGAATTTCGCCCCTCAGTTTTTCAGGCGGCAAAAACGAGCAGACGGATTACCTGATAGTAAGCAATCGGCGCAGCCCATGGATGGGTGTCTATGGGAGACGCCACTATAGTAGTTACGAGATGAGGGTTACGGATATTTAAGGATTGGGAAGGAATGGGAGGAGAGGGAGAATTGGGCCTTCGGTAACTTCACTCGGACGGCAAAACACAACGCTGTGGTTGTTTCGCGTCAGTATTCAGTGAGGCTGTGGTGTTACTCCGGTCGTGCCGACCCATTTGTGCCAAAGCATGGCTCTCCCACACTTTAATACTGGGAGGAATGTGGTTCCAATGGTATTATTATTAACTTCAACCTTTTTTTTCAAATTCCAGTAACAGTAAACTTTGCAACATTTTTACTGGCGTACAGTTGCCTGCTCATAGCATTTGGGCTCGCATTCAGCGTGCTATTTAGCAACTATGCTGCGTTCAAACTACCGGCCAGTTTGGTGAAGACAGTGATGATGATGTCGGGCGAGTTGGAGTACGAGGACATATTCTATAGTAACAGTACCACGGAGTCCGACTATCCTGTCACCGCGCACGGAATGTTCCTCATATTTGTTTTACTCGTTACTGTTATACTGACCAATCTGTTGGTTGGATTGGCTGTCAGCGATATTCAGGTACGCATTTAAGTCTTATTACAGTCACTTCTCGAAGCCACATAATGTGTAAGGGCCAAATATCTTTCAACTGTAGTACTCGAAGATACGACGTATTTAATTAAAAAATCAAAGTCTTGTCTTAGTAACTTTACCTAAGCGTCGTAATCATCAATCACTACATAATTTACGAACTTTAATAGTATTCTATGTGTTAAACGATATTTAACTTTGATAAAATGGTAGTAAGTAGACTTCACAACACAACTTTTTTACATCAAATAGGTATTATGAATTTGCCAGATACATAAATACTGAAATTAAGCCTTTGCATAAATTAAATCAGGAGAGTTTTGCTATTTTCTAAAAGTCTAATAGATTTTTTTTCCGGTATTCATGTTATTCATGATCCATTATAATTAAAAACTATTATTTTTATTTTCAGGCGTTACAAGAGAGCGCTGGCCTGGACCGACTAGTTCGTCAGACACAGTTAGTTGCGCATTTAGAGAGTATGCTGTTCAGCTCATTGCTGACTTGTGCACCCAAGCAGTTGCTAGGCGTGTTACGCTGGGGGGCGCTGCTAACCGCCTCGCATACCCGCACGCTTACTATAAGACCAAACGATCCTAGGGAAAATAGGGTAAGACCAAATATAACTTAAGCCACATCCAGAGCAGGAGAAGGACCGGAGGGGTTTAAGTCAGTAAGAGCCTGATACCGCATCCCGCCCGATTCTGTGCGGGAGAAGTGATTTGATGATTTTCCCCCACAAAAAGCCACACAGAACACAAGCGACTCATACACCATCTATAATTAGATAATTTTTATTTTCTAAGAATTGCTGGGTGGTTTTATTAAGGGCAATTTTCTATGGGTCCAATCCCTTAATAGTTAAATATGGATATACCGTATCTTTTTTAGGGGGGCATTTCATCAAATAATTTCTGACTGTCTGGGCGAGGCTAGAGGGAGTGTTAGGCTCTTACTGTCAAAAAAATTAACTAGATTCCTTCCACAGTTTCGGCTTCGCGGTACATTATTTAACAAATGCAACATTAGTTATCGATATACCTGTGGACATTATGTTTTTGTTTTCGGAGGCTTTGGACGGCTTCATAAAGTCATCTCAGATCTAAGTTAAAGATATTTCATATATTATTTATAACGTAAAATAGTATAGGACAGTCGAAGAGGCGATAGGTCTCCAGGTTAAAGCTACGTTTGTTGAGGTTCTCTGTAGATGGCCACATATCATAACGAGTTTCCTTCGTGTTTTGTAAATATGGCGATTTTGTTAGTTAAATACGTGCTTAGAAGCATAATAGGTAGTAAAACTTTGAAACTTGAAAGCACAATCTTTAGCTCTTAATTTTTAAACTAAGTTTAATTTAGCTTAATAATACCAAATTATACTTGGGTATCTTCCTATCTTACTTCTATTGAGAAAAATCCTCAACAAAACCCATTATTACTCTTTGATTTCAGATCCCGAAAGACCTTATATCATCAGTATACAAAATGGTGGCCAGCCGGAAGATTATTCAAAAAAGTATCAAGAACAACAACAACTATGTTTTTAGATTAAAAAGATGCAAAGATGAAGAGGACACGATTAAACAGAATCAAGTGAAAAGAAGAAGTAATTTGTTTGACAGATATTCGGTAGAGAGTCAGCAGGTCGAGAGGAGAAAGAAAACCAATTCTACAAGTAACGCGGATCTAGTCAGACCGGCATCACTTAATATAAATGCAATACAAGAAATATGTATGGTCGATATTAAAACACAGTTGCTTGAACTCACAAAGCGAGTGAATAAATTAATAGATACTACAGAGACAAGATTACAACGGATTGAGAACAAACTTAATCATCCGCCGTAAAAAGGTTTTATATTTAAATACTGGCAGTTTTTTATAACGATACATTATTTTTTAATGTGTTCTTTATGGCCTAGTTACCTTTTAAATAAGTACTGGTGTTGGTGAATAAGATTATGTATGTACTTACTTAATAAAGTTCACCTTTAGAATAATAAGTATCATTTAATTTAATTATATTAATTACTGTTTATAAGAAAATCTAAATTTGTTATTCAACCTTTACAAATATACATTTAATTTAAAATTTTATGTTTCATTTTTGCAAGGTCAATTTATACAACTTAATTCAACTAAATGAAACACAAACAAACATAATTTAGCAACTTGTACTAGTCACTATTGTCACATGCAATATGAGTGCCTACATTACAATCCTTCCAGACACAATCTACATTCTTTTTAACCTAGTAAATGGTCATCAAGTGTCATTAATTATTACAAATTTTTTTCTAGCTGTATTTCGAAAATTTAATAAAATAAAAATAAAGAGTACTTGAGTGTATAAAAAGAAAGTCATTTCAAATCAATAAATTTGACCTAAACATTATACATGAAATTCCCAGAACACTGTTTTGATATGTTACACTCATGCTGTTTTGATTAACCTCTTCTCTGCCGGTATATGAGACACAATAGAAAACACATTGTGTCTCGCGTATATCTGCGCTCTAATATTACGGGTTAACTGTAGACACAACAGCATGTTATTGAAGCATAATTTAGAGAGAGAGAGAAAGATTGTATGGTTAGTATATTGGGAGAGCAAATGGCTGCTGTGCAACATGTCGTGGGTTTTATTCCCACACAAAACTTTGTGTGGTGCTAATTGAAGTAATTGATGATTGTGATGAGATGTTCTTTTGGGTCTGGATAGTTTGTGTATCTACAATGTAAGTTTATACATACTCACAACACAGAAGAAAATCGTACTGTAAGGTAACGTTGCTACGCTGCCCTCCCTTATAGACAAAAAGCATAATTCTAATGATATACAACAATGTACTTACCAAGAGCTGACAAGTGTATGTGTCTCCATTAGCCATTTGAACATAACTTTTGATAGCATCATCTTCATTGGGTAGTTGATAGCCGGCAATCTTGGCATCATAGACTATGTTGACATTGTTTTTAGATGACAACAACTCTTTGTTGACAGCATGCAGCAAGACATCATTTTCTACTATGTACGCAACATCATCATCGAGCAGCTCCGAGCTGCTGAATGATATCATGGCATCTGATGAGGCATCCCACACCTGAAAGGTTGATGTAGATTTGTATAAAGAACAGATATGTGAATTTTAATGTCCATTAATTAGATCCTCATTATTGAGCACTATATTTGACAGAAATATCAAAAGAAAAGTTTAAACGTAAATTTTTTGAATTGGTAGTGAATGTTTGAAAATTGAGCATATTGAATAAGTTTGAAATTGAAGTAGGTATTATATGGGTCTCCCAAATTTAAGTTCTTTTTATTAGCTTTATTTTAAATTATGGTAGTGCCTGTCACCATGGTGCCATGATGACACACACATAATAATTACTGTACAATAAATAATTTGGAGTATAAACCCACTTGCATGTATCGGACAGGCTGCAACCTCATCTTTTCAATATGTTGCCAAACATCTAGTGATGTCATCAGGGACTTGGTGTTCTGGTTGAGGGCCACCACTCTGTTGCTGTACTCTGGCTTCCATACAAACTCTTTATTTGGACTGCCCTCCAGAAGCAATACTTTTAAGTTGGATAAAATAGAATCTTTGGCTGAAAATGATGCAGTATATTTCATTGTTAAACTTTGTTATAAGAAGTTTTTAACTATAATATTAGTAAATACTTATATATTTTTTTTATAGGAAAAAATGTTGATTCATATTGGAATAGTGATTTGAATATAATTGAAAAAGATTATAATCGATAATGTTATTCCTTAAAAGGGAAATTGAAAACCTTTGCACATATTTTCTGATTTATCTTGTTAAGTACATACCCATGGCGCAGGCGAGGGTGCACCCAACCATTCCGCCGCCGGCAATGATAACATCATAGTCTCCCTTAATGTTCTCTGTCTGTTTTGTCAGACTGGACACGTCTTTCGCAGCACTTAGTAAACGAACACTTGTAGTTCTGATGCTGCATTTAATGTGTCCCACGAAAAGCCTCTTTACGCTATTACTCAACATTTTCGCTGCGATTTATTTTCTAAACTACGTACGCAATTAATTCTCTACAAGGGTCTTAATATAATAAGTTAAGCGTAAACTGTATTAAATAGTTTAACGACTTTCCTATAAAGTTATATTATTTTGATTTGTTATCTCGAAAAATACCGCTTTCAAATTATAAATCAAATACCTATTTTTAGGTTATAAAATCATTTGTTATTTGTTGTGTCATATAGACTGTCAATTTGACAGCCCACAAACAATGCTGATTCCAATTTACGCTCAAGCTCGCATAGACCCCACAAAACAACATTAATTATTTTTAAAGTAACAATCACTATAAAAACTTTTTTTGTGAAATAGTTAATTACTGGAATAGTAATTTTAAGTAAGTTGAGTTTTATAATAAATTGATTTTTGGGTAAAGATGCAATGTTACTAACTGCGCATCAGGTATCCGTAGCGACGACAATGACAACAAAAAAAGATCCAAAGCTGTGTTAAGACAATGTGATTAGGTAGTAAATATGATTAAATAGCAATGTTTCTGTAATTTAAATCGGTATGACACATCACACAAGTGTGTTCAATAACTCTTGCTTAAGAGTTCCAGTGGATCCTATTAGTAAAATGCCAAAGTCTGCTTATGAACGAAAGGAAAAAATACGTAATCAACAGTCTTCTATTGATTCATCTTCTACGTGTTCGGTTGGTGCAGCAGACCTGGATGCAGAAAAATTAAAAGATTTTTATCGGAGTATTCCAGACTATAATGATATTAATCATTTGCCCACTGAGGAGTTTTATTCCACATTAAAATCCTTAAGAGATAAAAAGAAAGTTATGCTAGGTCTAGCTATTGAGTTCATTGATGACTGTAATGGAAATGATGACAAAGTAATGAATAATTTAACAATGGAAAATAGTCGGTTACCAGCTATGACAAAAAGTGGAAAAATCAAATCAAATCGCGTACCACGGAGAAAATTATCTACAGAATCAAAAGATTCTAATAACAAAAACGACCACAACAATCACATTACTTCTACCGCTCTCACCAAACGAAGAGTCAATACTAACACTTCAGAACCATGTCTCAAACCGTCTGTTAGAAAGAGTGTAATCCCTCCCATCACGACATGCGAAAAGAAAAACGGACACGAGGATTTAAAAATAGCTCCAATGAAAAGTAATTTAGAAAAGACAAGAACGGAACGTCCTAAAAGAAATCACTCGGCTTGTTCCATTTCATGGAATGATGCTAAGTTTGAAAGTAAAAATGAAGTTGATCAAAAGTTTGACGATTTTTTCGATGGTAAAAAGTATGATAGTTGTATTAGTAAAGAATTTGATGGGGATGATTTTAAAACGCAAAGTATGCCTTCAAGTCCTTTAAGATCAAAACGGTCCGGGTCTCCTATAAGACGTAGGAAAAGCATAACGATCCCTAAGCCATTCAAAATGACTGAAAGGTAAGTAATAAACCGTACCTACTGAATTATACCTAGCTTCCGTTTAAAGTTACAATATAATGAAAAAGCTGTGCATTTACACAACTGAACAAATATCCAAGAACGCCAAGTGTCACACGAGCTATAAAAAGCAGAATTAAGTCATAAGATTTTTTTATACTTAGAGACGAAGAAGACCGTATAGTCAACGAACTTCGGTGTCTTCGGAAATCGTTTTCGGAAGACATGCTTCACCAGAAGATGGAAAGAAAGAAATTTAAAGCGAGACCGGTTCCAATCGAGTCACGCATTCCTCTCTACGACAAGATCTTAGAGGACCAAGCTATGAGGTTTTCATACGACATGAACGCTACCTGTAGGCTTCTTTTTAGAATTCACGTTTAACTTGTTTTTTTTTAATTTACTATCTTCTACTTGACTAATTTTGTTAATTACTGCAAGCTGATTTTATTATCAAACACGTTCTTTAGTTTTCTCTGGATTCAGATAGATAAGCAAATGTTTCATTATATTTTTGCAAATAGGTACACCTTAGTGCTTAAGTTAATACCTTTTTCGTATTTCGAGATTCACATTTTACTTTGTTAAGATTTTTTTTACCTTTATTTCATTGTACCTACCTATGTAAATATACCAAAGCTTCTTAGCTCCAAAGTATATCGGCAGGCTGTTAATAAAATTCATGCTTGTCTCATTGACATTTTACAGACGTGCAATAACAAAAATAAATAGCGAAGCTGAACTAAGAGCTCAGATGAAACCTTTTAGTTTTACAAAAAGAGAAGAAAAGGGCATTGGTGGAATGTGTGAACGAGCTATTCATGTTTTACCAAAAAGTAAAAAGAAGAAACGGTTTAGAGCTCGGCCTGTGCCTAAAAACTTGTTTTCCAATTACTTTTACGACAAAATGAGGGAGGATGATTTCTTCAGGTAATGTAATTGGCTATAATTAAATAAGTATTCACTACCCTTTCTTTGGGCCTCATCATTTTCGATTGTAATTTTAATGGGTGCCATTATTTTATTAATATCGTGTTCCACTCCACAAAATACAGAAGTCCGTACGCTGCTTATGTACACAACATACCTACCAACTTACGACAATATCTTTCAATATATTAAAGGGCATCGCGACTTTACTGCAAGTATCTAAGTGTAACCTCACATTAGATACTTTTAATGTTGCTATTACAGATCTATGAACAAACGTATAAGAGCTGATGAAATGTTACGAAGCGCAAATTATCCGGGCACAATGGCTGCTAGGGACCGCAGTCGTCTCTCAACTCCAGCTGCTCACAGTGATCTGCCCATAGATCCTTCTCCAGGAGTACCGTCTATTTCATCCTCTGACAGACAAAGATGTCAAAGTCCCACGAAAGATCGGAAGAAAAGAAATAAAAAGCAGAAGGAAGAGTTCATTACTACTAGCCCTCAGCCATTTCGATTCAATACTGCGGACAGGGCGGCCAAGAAAGTACGTATATATCGAATTAATTTATGGTTTCCTTTATAATCTCCATCAAAACCTTGGTCGATTATAATTCGTTTTCCATGGATTAAGTCAGCAAACGAGCAGGATTACCTGGTGGTTAGCAATCGGCATCGCCCACGGACGCAACGCCAGAACAGTGCGGCCGGCCCTTTGGGGATTAGGTTTTCGGAGATTTAGTAATTGGACCTCCGGTAACCTCACTCACACGGCGCAGCATAACGTAAGTGTTAAAGTTGTGTAAGCGCAATGAGGCACCGCGACCTCGGCCCAGAGCAGGAGAAGGAACAGGGGGGTTTTTAGTCAGTAAGTCTGACACTCCCCCCCCGCCCGGGTCTGGGCGGGAGAAGTCATTTGATGATTTTGCCCTCACAAAAAAAAACGCCGGTATTCTGTAAGATCGCTGTAAGTATAACTCAATTCACGCCGAACTTCAAGTTTAGAGTTCGATCCTTTTGCTGCTTTTGGCTCAGTGACAGCAAATTAATGACATATAACATTTTCCATTTCAGATGCACGATGTGACAATGAAAATCTATTCGGAAAACAAAAGCAATGAGAGCACTAGTGGAGCTGGTAATGGTCCAGGAGCTCGAGCGTACTCGGCCCTTGACCTTCGAGCATCTGCATCAGGCAGGTCCAATCTAGCAGCCTTACTAAGAGCTGAAGCAGTCAGAAGGAGGTTCGAAATGGAAGCAGCGTCTCGATTGGCCGAACAACGTCGCCGCAACGAGATGAGACTGAGGGATCGCCAGCTACGATCCAAACCCGCTTGGCATCTTGTGAAAAACAAGTTAGTTTGTAAAATAAAATATGTATTTATGTTTCCCTATAATTTGAACTTTAATATAGTTTAGATTAAAGTTCAAATTATGTTTTAGCCTTTGCACAGATACATAGTCTGGCCATAAATACTGTTACAATTAAAAGACCAGTTATCAATAGAAGCACGCACTCTTTCCATGGGAAAATTCTTCACTGCCAATCGTATGGATTGTTTTAGGGAGTCCAAATTATCATGACGTTTAGAGCAAGCCCTACTAGACGACGGCCAGTCTTCAGCTCTGATGAAGGTCGGAAACGTTCGTTTCCAACCATGACTGCGTGGACCGAGCTTTATGAACCGGCGCCGAGTCCTGCTGGAAGGACCATTGTTGGTTATTGAACATGGTGTTGTTAAGGGGCTTAAGTACCTTCTCAAGAATGGTATTTTGATACACTTGTGCCGATGTTTTGATACCTTTTTCGCAAAAGTATGGCTCAGTCACTCCTTCATAGCTAACACCCCACCAAACCATCACTGAAGGCGGATAATGCCCACGTTGTACTCTGTTGACTAATTGAGAAGCTTCCTTAGAGCTTTGAGCATAAATACGGTCATTTTGTTTGTTAAAATGTTGCTCAATTGTAAAAAAAAATTCTCATCCGTAAACAATTTTTTTCTGTGACCTCCCTTTGCGTACCGCTTCAGTAGTTGTATAGATTTTATCACCCTATTCTTTTTTAAATTATCATTTAAAAAATGTCCAGTGCGTCTCTTATAGGCTGCAAGTCCTAAGTCGTCTTTTAAAATACGCGACATGGTTCTAGGTGCTATCTTCATCTGCCGAGATAAAATCTTTTGCTTTCGGACAGGATTTCTTCGAATTCTTTCCCTTACTGCTTTGACCACCTTTTTCGTACGAACACTACGTGGACGGCCAGATCTTTTTCTGTCACAAACAGAGGAGGTCTCATTGTACCTATTAATAGCCCGGTACACAAACATTTGCCTAATGCCAAGCGTGTGGAGAGTTTTAAAAATTGCATTTGGCTCCATACCCACTTTGTGTAATGCAATCACAGCGATGCGGTTCTCTTTATCGCCTTAATGTGGATACTGTGAAATGGAGTGGGGTACCTACTCCATTTTAATATCGCAAAATATTGAACAATTTATTGGCGCCAAAATAAGAAAACACAATGAAAAATTATATAAAAATGACAGATTCCAAATTCAAATGTAATATTTTGTTTATTTTTAAGTGTAACAGTATTTATGGCCAGACTATGTATATATGTAGTTTTGTTAATGGAAAATCATAAACTTGATCCATTCATGGAATGGTTGAAATATGCATTTAGGTAAATCACTAAAATTGAATTAAATACCTACCTGACTACTTGGATTTTTGGAAATTTTGGTAAAATTTTAGCACCCAGCTATAAATTTATCACTTGTTTATTGATGAAGCTGCTCTGCTCTGTTTTTTTATTATCTTATTCTACCATACAAATTAAATAATCGGGTAAGGTTTATTCCCAAGTCCATAACTCATAAAAGGCTTTTATTAATTTTTAGTCACGAGGAGGACATTGCAATGAGGCTGCAAACCCGGCGTGATGAGGAGAGAATGAGACGGGAGGAGTTTCTGCACGAGATGGAGCTGATGTATGGAAGGGTGCAGCAGCAACCGATGCTCTTTGAGAGGTACTACGCACCACGATCACTGTCAGCTCCTTTAGACACGTTACAACTGTCTCCGAGGAAGTCCACGAAGAAACGCAGTTCACGAACTAAATCCTATCACTACAATAGCCCTACTCGATCCCGCAAAGTATCGATTAATGATACAGCCGAAACGTACACTGGAGATGTGGCGGAGTTCCTAAATAGAATCGATATTGACGACAAATACTCCGATTCGGAAATTGTTACCGATAGCTTAGACAGAGGGAAATTGTGATTTCACTTAGGTTCTTAACTAATTTCCATTTGTGCACCATGTATGTTTTCATGTATTTGTTTTGTTTAAATAATAAAAGTATGTTCAATGAATTCAATGCTGGTGTGTTTATCTTAAAGTCAAGCGTCAAATCCGCGGTTCTTCTGACAAAAAAAAAAGAAAAGAAAATGGAGCAATAATGTATCTACCGTTGCCCCGGGCCAAAGCAGGAGAAGAAACGGAGTGTTTTTTGTCAGTAAGAATTGGACTCTCACGCCCCACCCAATCACCCAAGGCGGGACAAACCTGATGATTTACCCCCTGATAAAAAAGTAAATAAAAGGTCAGAAGGTAATAAGGAATTACTTTAGTTAAACTATTTTCTTAGACATATAAAGGCACTACTAGAGTTAAATTTAGACTAGATGATCCAATATAAACTTTAGGAAATATGCAACGGACGCGTAGACTCCTGGCTTCTTGATGCCGCAAATTGTGGGCCCGAAGGACACAACTCCAACCAAATAGCTTTTCGGACCTTCGGGGGTGTCAAAGACCTGGAAAAAGTAAGGTTTGCAGGCATTATAATATTGAAGGGTTCTTTCCTTCGGCATCTTTGCGTTTCGGGATGCATGTGCTGTATAATTTAGTCATTATAATCTGTTAGTACTTATGCATAGTTCTTAACTTTATAAAAATTTCGGGTCTCTCACATTTACTGAATAGCCACTTTATAATATGAATTTAAATTAAACTGGTCACGGACCTTTCGGTCCTAGCACCACCAAATTTTTAATCCACGAAGGGTTATCAGTCGGTTTTAAGTAATAGGATATGTAGAGGAACTCGTTTGTTTTGCTATAAAACCAAATAATAAGGCCAAATAAATCCAAGTAAGGAAATATCAAAGTTGACGAAACAGGTTTAATGTGACCAAAATTTCCTCAATATTATCTACAATACTAGCATAAATATGAAACATTATCAATCTCAACTATATTTTATAGCATTTTTTATTTAAATACCTTACATAAATTGCTTTCTGAAATCGATCATATTGTTACGTGCCTGACGTCACGTTCCTAACTATGCGGGCTTGGGTTACGGGATTGGATGAAATTAAACACTAATACCGGTTTTCAGACTTTCTATTGCACTTAAGTGACAGCGTCCACGGATACGGATAAGTTATCGGCGTTCCTCTCCAGCAGAGTCCGGCCGACTGACACAACTTTGCCGTTCACTGTTCACGCTGACTCACTTAACTGACTGCACTTCACTATTTCACTGTACTTCACTATTTCACTCACTTTTCTTCTTTTCACTTCTTCCTTTTCTTCCGAATCGCTTTGGACTTAGAACTCAACTATTCCAGAAAGTTCGACAAAACTTCCATCAACTAAAAAACTTCATGTTTACGGCGGGACTCGAACTCGGGGTCTCTGTGGTGTAATCCACACGCCTTACCGATTACACCAACTCGTGTTGACAATTCACGACGAAATTTACAATCTCTAGGCAACGTTTGACAACCATCCATTGACGTCATGATGTCAAAGAGTTTTCTGTCACACTGCCCCCCTCTTAGATTCGCTCGTCCCGAGCATCGTTGCTACCGTAATACCTTGCCAACCTGTCTATATGGACAACTTTCAAAGGGCTCCTTGAAGACTTCCGAATTCTGTAAGTAATGTCATTGATCTTCGTGACTATCTCGTAAGGACCTTCCCAACTCGGTTGCAGCTTTGGAGATTTTCCCTTCCTTCTGACTGGATTATGAAGCCAGACCAATGACCCCTCTTCAAACCCAACAGAATTGGCTCGTCGATCATAGCGCGTCTTTGCGCGATCACTAGCTTGAAGACCGGCCTCCCTGATCTGCTCATAAATGTCCAACATTTTTGCCCTTAACTCGCTTATGTAATCGCTAAACTCGGTGCGAGAGTCACCAGGTGGACAGCCCGATACAAGATCTGCCGGTAATCTCAATTCCCTTCCAAAATTTGCAAATGCAGGCGTCTTTGCGGTACTTTCATGTACAGCAGTCCGATAGGCAAGCAAGAAGAGAGGTATGTAAGTGTCCCAATCTCTCTGATGGCTGTCAACCACCTTTGCTAAGTGTCGCTCCAATGTTTGGTTGAAGCGTTCGACCATTCCATCTGACTGTGGATGATAAGGGGTCGTTCGAGTCTTATGGATTCCCAAAAGTTTACAAGTTTCCTGGAAAACTTGGGATTCAAAGTTCCGTCCTTGATCACTGTGCATCTCCAAGGGCACTCCGAATCGGGTGAATACGTCGTTTACCAACTTCGTGGCTACAGTTACTGCCTCTTGATTCGGTATGGCAAAGACCTCCGGCCATTTTGTAAAATAATCCATAACCACTAAAACGTAGCGATTGCCCGAATCAGTGATTGGAAATGGTCCAGCGATGTCTAAGGCTATTCTCTCCCAAGGCATACCAACATTGTAGATTTTCATCGCCCCTCTGCTTCTTGTTTGTGGACCCTTGACAGCTGCACAACTAGTGCATTTCCGGCACCAATCTTCGACGTCATATTTGCAATGCAACCAATAAAACCTCTCCTTGATCTTCACCAAAGTCCTCCTAATTCCCAAATGTCCTCCAGAAGATCCATCATGGAACGCTTTTAATACATCCCTTATTTTTGAACGAGGCACCACCAATTGCAAATGCTCGTCCTTGCCGTTTGTTGATTCCCATTTCCTGCACAGAAGTCCGTTATGCAGCGTAAGGCTTTTCCACTGTGCCCATAAACCTTTCGTTACCGCGCTATATTGGGCGACGTCACTCCAACTTGGCTTGTTACCACTTCGTAGCCACTCCAGTATTGGTTTGATATCTGCATCTCTTTCCTGTTCTAATTTCATCGCATCATCTCCCCATGCCTCGTCAACAGTATCAGTCCTTATCACCTTAAGAAAAGCAGTTTCCTTCTTGGCACAATGCTTGCAATCTTCCACGCATGGGCGTCTCGATAATGCATCTGCGTTGCCATGAATTCTTCCGCCGCGATGTTCGATTTCAAAGTCAAATTCCTGAAGTTGTTCCAACCATCTGGCTACTTGGCCTTCGGGATCCTTAAACTGAAGCAGCCATTTCAAAGCAGCGTGATCAGTTCTGATCAAAAATTTCCGTCCCAGTAAATACTTCTTGAAATGGTGCAGAGTTTTGACTACGGCCAGCAATTCCCTCCTGGTCACGCAATAATTCTTCTCCGGCTTGGATAGTGACTTGCTGAAGTAAGCAATAACCTTCTCCTGCTCACCATCGCGTTGTGAAAGGACACCTCCTATTCCAATATTGCTGGCATCCGTATCAACTACGAATATTCCTTTCGCGCTGGGGTATCCGAGAATTGGTGTGTTACAAAGCCGTTCTTTTAGTTCTCGAAAGGCTTGCTCACAATCCTCGTCCCAGATAAAGGCGCGTTTCTCCTCTGTCAATCGATGCAAAGGCTTGGCAATGTCCGAGAATCCTTTCACAAACCGCCGATAATACGAGCACAATCCAAGAAATGCCCGAACTTGCGTTTTGTCTTTAGGTGTTGGCCATTCCTTAACAGCGGCAGTCTTGGCTGGATCAGTCTCAATACCTCTCTCAGAAATAACATGTCCTAGATAATTCACTTCGCGCTTGAAGAAAGAGCATTTCTTTGGACTCAACTTTAAATTTGCTCCACGCAGCTTATCGAGTACCTTTTCCAATTTCCTTAGATGATCGTCAAAATCCCGTCCAACAATGATGATGTCATCGAGGTAAACTAGGCAGGTTTCGCCCAGCAGTCCCGCCAGCACCTGTTCCATCAAACGCTCAAAGGTTGCCGGTGCATTGCATAATCCAAATGGCATCACCTTAAATTGCCAGAGTCCCTTCCCAGTTGAGAATGCGGTCTTTTCCTTGTCCTTGGGATCCAAATCCACCTGCCAATAGCCGCTTTTCAGATCGAGCGTTGAAAACCATTTCATGCCACTCAGTGTGTCAAGTGTGTCATCGATTCTTGGTAACGGGTAGCTATCCTTCTTGGTTACATCATTCAATCGTCGATAGTCCACGCAAAACCTCGTTGAACCATCTTTCTTCTTGACAAGCACGACAGGTGAACACCAAGGGCTAGAAGAGGGCTCTATCACGTCATTTTTCCTCATATCGTCAATCATTTCTTCAACCTCTTTCTCACGAGCGAATGGTATGCGTCTGGGCCTTTGACGAATTGGCATTGTATCACCTGTGTTTATTTTATGCTTCACCAAACCAGTTCGGCCAATATCACCATCGCTTCTTGAAAACACATCAGAGAATCGAAGAAGTAAATTTCTAGCTTTCATAGTCTCCACTTTTGTCAGACTTTTGTTTTCGTCTAAGATTTTCGTTACAAAGTCTATTCCCGTACTGTCCTTCTTCACAAGATTCTCCGAGCATTTTCTTATCCAGGCCACTTCTTCCAATACGCCCACAGGCTCTCCTTCTTCAATCGTAATTTTTGAATCACTGAAGTTGAATACCGGAATGCGGTTGACATCAGATGACCCCACGACAGTTCTCGCCGGTAGCCATGAGTTTACGTGTTCCGATTTATCAATCACAGCGCACCTTAGAGGTAAACTTCCTTCCCTCCTCCTAGGTAATGCGATTGGTACGAGAGTCTGTGATTTTGGTTCAAGAACAGTTCTTCTTAAACAGCAAACTTTTCCCAGGGTTCCACCCTTCATCGGAATTTCCTCAGTTCCACATAGTAATACTCCAGATTTTAAGTCGATGTTACACTGGTGCCCTTGCAGGAAGTCAAGTCCCAGGATGCAATCATCCAGAATTTTGGCCACAATAACCTCATGTCGATAAACACGTTCCCCAATTTTGATTGTTACATGCAGTTTTCCACTTATCGGTATGCACTGGCCGGTAGCTGATTTCATTCGTAGGCCAACAATTGGTTTAACGTGTTTCCTGATGTTTTGCCCGAGCAGCCGAACATTTATCACCGTCCTTGAAGCTCCAGTATCTAATGTTAGCTGACTGTTTTTCCCATTTACTTGACCGTCTATCACCAGAGTATTTCCATCGTTAGTTTGCTTGATGTAGATTGTTGGGGTTATTCCACTACCGGCCAGCGCCCACCCCGCAGCCCTGGCTGGATTTAGTTTCCCTGCTGGTCAGAAGTTGAGACCGCCGCGTCCTGGCGGTTCACCTTCTTCGGGCAGTCGCTCCGCATGTGCCCACGCTCTCCGCATCCATAGCACATGAAGTTCCGACGGCGTGGAGGTACCTGCTCCGTTGTCGTCATTTCCCGCAGACGTAAGGTACGGGAGTTACCACGCACGGCTTCCACTTCCAATGCATGGGCCACAGCTTCTTTCATGTTCTTGTGATGGCCCAGATGAACAGCAGCTCGTACTTCGGGGTCCCGAACACCGTCAATGAATGCTTGGAGAAGCGTGCCTTCAATCATTGATGGAGTCGACCGAAAAGCTCGACGCACAAGTTTCTCGATTTCCACGGACCATTGCTGTAGACTCTCATTAGCACGCTGAGTACGCTCTTTTAATTGCGCTCTGTACACGTGCTCGAGGTGGCTGTCTCCAAAACGTGCCTCAAGTGCGTCGAGGAGGGTACTAAAGCTGAGATCCCCACTTGCGCCGATAGCTTCCAGCACTGAGAGCGCTTGATCACGGAGGGCCAGGGTGAGGGCTGACTGTGCTTCCTTCTGAGTCCAACCATAAGCCTCCATAAGTGTCTCAAACTGTAGCTTGAACGCGGTCCAGGATGTTGTTCCGTCGTAATGGGGAATCTTCAGCCCTTTCGTTGCGCTTGAGGCCGCATTTGGGGCGTCAAAAACGGCTGCAAGACGGCTTCGGCTCTTCAAAGGGCTTGGGCTTGTCATTTCCTGCTTGATTTTGGAGATCTCTTCTTCCACTCTCTCCTCTATCGCCATGACGCGATGTTCCAACTTGCCTAAACCTTCCTCCACTTCTTGTACCCGTTCGACAGCCTTTTGCAGTCCCTTCGTGAAATCTTTATGCATGTCTTCCAAGCGACGCGCTTGCTCCTCTTGGCGACGAGCTTGATCTTCTTTCAGCTCCCGCAGCTGTTCTGACTGACAGCGTGCTTGCTCTTCTTGGCGGCGCGCTTGCTCTTCTTGGCGGCGCGCTTGCTCTTCTTGGCGGCGCGCTTGATCTTCTTTCAGCTCCCGTAGCTGTTCTGCCTGACAGCGTGCTTGCTCTTCTTGGCGGCGCGCTTGATCTTCTTTCAGCTCACGCAGCTGTTCTGCCATCATTTGCCGCAGCTGTAGCAGAAGATCCATCTGCACAGGCTTGGCTTCTGCATCGCTGGTCTGAGCTGCAGCACCCTCTTCCCTCACACGCTGCGCTTTTGACATAGCACGGGTACTCACTCCTCTTACGTCCTGCGGCACTAGCGGCATTTTTCTCCAATCTATGCGGGCTTGGGTTACGGGATTGGATGAAATTAAACACTAATACCGGTTTTCAGACTTTCTATTGCACTTAAGTGACAGCGTCCACGGATACGGATAAGTTATCGGCGTTCCTCTCCAGCAGAGTCCGGCCGACTGACACAACTTTGCCGTTCACTGTTCACGCTGACTCACTTAACTGACTGCACTTCACTATTTCACTGTACTTCACTATTTCACTCACTTTTCTTCTTTTCACTTCTTCCTTTTCTTCCGAATCGCTTTGGACTTAGAACTCAACTATTCCAGAAAGTTCGACAAAACTTCCATCAACTAAAAAACTTCATGTTTACGGCGGGACTCGAACTCGGGGTCTCTGTGGTGTAATCCACACGCCTTACCGATTACACCAACTCGTGTTGACAATTCACGACGAAATTTACAATCTCTAGGCAACGTTTGACAACCATCCATTGACGTCATGATGTCAAAGAGTTTTCTGTCACAATATCACCACATTGTCGACGTGGGGTTGTTTTAGGAATTGTTACAAATAGTAACTACTGTCTTCCAGATTTAATTGTAAGGTAAGTTTTATTGTAAATCTGGCCTAATATATCTTCAAGTTTTGTAAGTATAAGTTAAAGCTATCTAAGAAATATAAGAAACCACCACAGCGTTGCATTTCGCTGTATGAGTGAGGTTACCGGAGGCCCAATCCATTACCTTCCCAATTTTAATATCTCCTGTGTGTCCTTGGGCGGCGCTAATTGCTTACCATCAGGTAATCCGTCTGCTCGTCTGCAGTCTTATCACATAGAAAAATAAAGTCTACGTAGTTTACCCATGTAATTTTTCTAATAAAACAATTTAAAGCGTCTGTGCTCCATGGGTTTTATATCTTTACAAAATTTCAAGTCAAATATTTTTGAAAAACTTAACTGATTTTTAATTTATATACCGTCGTAAGTTCGGATTACTTTGACCTTGGGAGGTAACTTCGAACCAATGAAAAACGAATATATGTTTGATTCTCAGTTATTATTGGTTAAAGGGTTTGGATCAAAGTAACCCCGCAGGGTCAAAGGTACCCGAACTTACCCGGTATATCTGAAAGTGTCCATAAAAATATTTTTTTACCTTCATAAGTGGACCTCCCGAATCACCACCACAAGCGTCCTTATTGTGTTCTGCGCCCGCGCAGATTTCAGATTCGAACAATTTGAATGCCTTACCGAACGAATCACACATCGCAGGGGACACTACTGGTATCTAAAAATAGCAAATTATTGTTTTAAATAAAATATTTTAAGCTATCGTATAAAGAGCAGGAGAAGAACGGGGCGGAGATTGAGTTTAGTGCCGTCCTTTTGGATTATGTCCAGTAAGATTACAGTGATGTTAAAAAATAATACCGGATAAATATAAGTAAGTAAGTGCTTACATTAACAAATTGTAACACATTAGCTCGTTCCTCGGTGGTCATGTTCATTTTGCCCCAACCGGCGACTGTCATCTCATCTCCTATTTTAAAGTTCGCCAGCTGTTCAGCTGTACGTGGCAAGCAGATGGGGGCCACGTAATCTAAAAACAATGGCAATGGCGTATGTCAGTAACACATCATTCTAGATTTGACGAGGTTTAATTAATATAAATTCTAATGTAAAGAAACGAAAGCAGTAACCTACTTAGTTACTTATTCAGGCATTCCTTTACCGAATAAAATCATCCTATAACTGCTCACTGCTCAGTAAACGCCTCTTCTTACTCGAAGAAAGCTTAAGCATTGAATCACCACACTTCATCAAGGCTGATCGGCGATTTCATTCTTATAATTAGAAATTATAAGTACCAACAGGTTTTCTCACGATGTTTTAAGTCAGTGATGTCTAAATAATCGTAGAAAGTGAGAACATATTACTCGAAAAAAGTCACACTTGAGTACTTTTCAGGTTTCAAGCCATCCGGACATCACATTAGCATTAAGAAAACAGACACTGATAACTAAAAAGTTTTTAAGTATGTATTGATCTGAGAATATAGGTAAGTATGTATTTTACTATTTAGTGTAACTGGTGTATCCAGCTCGATGATGGCGACGTCGTTATGGAAGGCTGGCTTGTTGAACAGAGGGTGGCTGATGATCCTCTTTATACCTCGGTCCTGTACTGCAGGTGCACATACTTTCAGTTCACAGTCTGGGTTCGTCCGTGTGTCATGCTCGCCCAAACGGACTGCGGTTCTGAAAGGATAATTGCCGTATTACGTCGCCGCAATGCACACGCTGCTCATGGATAAGGGTTCCGTTATGACTTGTAACCGGTAGAGAATTTTCAGTTCATTTACGTTAGTAAATCGTTATTTTCAATAGAAAAGCTTTCAAGATTGCATTTTTAAAGTTCGGAAAATATTGCTCTCTGATGCGAATTAGTTTCTGTCCCTGTCTAGTAGTAAGCGGATGTTGATGAAGATATAATTTATATTAACCTACCTATGTATTTACCTAACTAATAGTAGGTATCTACGTATGTAAACGTACCTACTATTAATCGGGCTTTAATCCTGGTTAGATTGCATTTAATTAGTTTGTCAATTATCAAGTCGTCAGTAATCCACACTCGCGCTGTGGTAATATTTTCGGCAAATGCAGTACCTAGGTAGGTATCTTTATAAAAAAGGACAGCTTTATACAGGTGTCCGGTAAATAATGAATAACCTTGCAATACCTTTAAGTATATCTTATGGCCATTCAGAAAATATACAAAAAAAAAAATATTTTATAAAAAACTTGCAAATTAATTTATTAAAGACAAATCGTGCATAGTTTATTTTTACAGCAATGTTTAATCATCGTGGTTATGCAATAATGTAATGAACGTAAATGTTAAAGGATCATTTTGTATTACCTCTAGCCCCAGTTCTTTTACTTCAAGACATAATAATTTAGGTACTACCTATGATACTTTCCTTTTCGTTGTTTTTTCTGAATGGCCAAAGGATATACTAAAAGGCATTTCAAGGTTATCCATTCTTTACCGGACACCCTGGATATGATGGGAGATATAAAGAATTATTTGAAAGTAAATCGTTAAAAATCGATAGGTATTTATAAGAAGTAAAAAAATGTAGGTAGGTATTTTTGTTATAATACTAGTATGCAGATATGAACTGGATAAAAAAAAGTTTGACTTGGAAACATAAATGCAGGAAAACAGTGGTTACTTGGTGTCCTTGAGTTGGCAACCTTTTAGGAGTATCTATACATATTAGTAACTATATACCTAGTATTCAAAAACGAGACAAGGTTATTCTAAAGACTTGACACTTTATTGCATAAAAAATAGAATTGAAAATTGATCTAATATTTGTGCATTGAAACTTACAAGACAGGTCCATAGTCTGATTTCTGGACGCAATGGGCAGCGGTGACCACGTGGCGGTCGGAGACGAGGGCTCCTCCACACATATAGTCTACTTCATCGTCCTCTGTTGGATAAGAAAATAGGATAATAAGCATCATATTTGTTTGGCAGTCCCAGTCCCAGTAAATGTGTCTCTGTAGTATGCTATGTGCGGTGGCTGGGCAACTGGCTGCCGTGCAACGTGTCGCGGGTTCGATTCCCGCACGGAACACCTCTTTGAGTGATCCACAAATTGTTGTTCCCGGTCTGGGGGTCATGTGTATGTGAAATTGTATGTTTGTAACCGCACCCACAACACAGGAGAAAATCCTAATGTGGGGCACCGTTTAAAAAAAAGAAAAAAAAAATAGTAGTAGTCTTAATATTATAAAACTGTAGAGTTTGTTTGTTTGAACGCGCTAATCTCCGGAACAACTGGTTCGAATTATTTTTGTGTTTGTTTACTATGGGAATTAATCAACGTCAAAGTCAAATGAATTATTTGCAGGAAAAGGAGAAGGGACGGAGTGGTTTTTTTTTCAGTAAGAGTCACTCGTCCTACCAAAATCTAGGTAGAGAAGTAATTTGATGATTTTCCCGCCTCACAAAAAAGGAAATAATCGCAATATGAACATAATAATAATTATATTAAGGCACTTAGGACAATTATCTGTATAGGTACATTTGGTACTTACTACTTACATTACTTACTGAAGAAGATAAATGTATATAATTGAACTCTGACTTTAATAATACTCAAATTGATTTCTAACAAGATAATGATGCACTTAACTGTGATGACGTCATAGATAGGTATCCGTGATACAGTCACATGAACTCATTGGTAATTTCTATTTTAGTTGATAAATGTGTGTACAAGTATTAATCATCGATTCTAAGTAGTATCTTCGTAAATAACCAATCACAATTAAATAACCAATTCCTTTTTTTATTTAGTTATGGGATGGTGTTTGGATATCCCGCCTGGTGATGAGTGATAATACGATGGAACAGCCTACCCATAGGCAAACTATACAAAACATTTCGTAATATCAGCTCTCAAGATATTTGTTTAAAGTCACATCAGTAATACAAACTAACTTTTTTATGGGATAGGCTTCCAAGTTAACGGGTCACAATAGTAAGCAATCGAGACCGCCCTCCCTCCTCCCCTCCGGGCATCTGCACCACCAGAGAAATGGCAACTTCGCTACCGGCTTTTAGGTGGGATTTGGGATTTGGGCCATCGGTAACCGAAATCTCACGACGAAACACAACATACTAGTTGTTTTACGACGTTCGAGCCGGGAGATTTGTGCCGAATTTTGGCTTCCGCATTTGCATGGCTGGACGATGTAGCCTCTAAGCGCCAATAAATCCAAACTATAATATTATATATGCGAAAGTAACTCTGTCTGTCTGTCTTTTCTTCAGGCCTAAACCACTTAACCGATTTCTGTGAAATTTGGTACAGACATAGTTTAGAACTCGAAAAAGGACATAGGATAGTTTTTGTACAAAAAATCTGCAGGAAGTCGCTATTCCACGCGAACGGAGTCGCAGGCAAAACCAATATAGTGAAAAATAAAACGAATTTTTAACACATGTAACTGACCAATGTATCCAAGCCGTGCTATCCAGGGAAAGGCGCCCAGTCCAGCATTGAATCCACCAATAATACGGTCGGCTGCACTGTCCCCGCAGTCCATAGCGTCCAACTTCAGCCATGCAGGGTGCCTCGCTATATCTTCAGCAGAGAGCTTTTCATCTGTTTAAAAGGTACTTTGTAAAATTAAAATAGCCGTGTCTTTGCCAGACTTCGTGGCAAGGTAAATAATGAGACTGTAGATGGTTAAGGTCTGTTTATTACTTTAATTGCTGGTGCTTATATACTAAGAAGATGCGTGAGATTTTCAGATTTAGCTATCCTAACAAACGTGCAACAATTAACATGTATGTCTTATCTCTATCGTATCTAAGTAATGTAGCGACGTGATAGTGCCGCTACATATACTCCCCCCTTTTAAAAATAATTAACATATAAATTGAAAAAAATTAGTATGTACCTAATTATATAATAACTTAACCTTGCTGATAAATTACATCCTATGCGTAATGTAATGTCATTGTTGCTAATTCGAAGGAAATAAAAACTGCTGCCTTTGTTGTGACGGCGGCGGCAGTCGATGAACTATCCACTGCATTTGTGCTGATTGTTTCTTGCTATTGTTTTCACTCTTCTGTCTAAGGTCTTCAGTATTCCGTAGAGAAGAAGGATGCCAATTGTGATGAGGATTTGTCCAATTGCAATGTTTCTCGTCCACCGTAGCTCTTCCAGGACAAGACTTGTGGAGGGAGGCTGGTTTCGTAATATCCTCGTATTCATTTAATAGTTGAGTAATGCGTGGATTCGTCTCAATGTTAATAGTGCGGATTGTTTGCTGCGTCGATTTGATCAGGGTTGCGGGCGTTGTCAGCTCAGTTACCCTATCTATGAGTTTTCGACCTGCTATATCGACTAATAGCTTATAATGCTCTAAAAAATCTGCTCCAATAATCGGTTGTGTTACGTCGGCGATGACAAAGTTCCATACAAAGTTTCTTCGTAGCCCGAAGTTTAAAGAGAGTGTTTTTTTCACCATATGTCTTAATTTTTGTACCATTGGCGGCATAAAGTATACATCGTTCATCTTGTATTAGTGAATGTCTCTGTGGCTTGCTAATAACTGAAATATTTGCTCCCGTGTCAATCAAAAATCTCATACCACTTTTTCGGTCGGTAATAGTGAGGTGGTTGGACGGGTGAATAGCACAGAGTTCCGCCGTTGTCCGTGCTTCAATTAGTTTCCCTGTTTCCTTGAGTTGAGATCCTGTTTCCAATCACAAGGTTGAACACACTTTTGTGCATATTTTTTAAATCTTCCATGGTAAAAACAAAAGTGCCTTCTTTCTCTTGAACTTGACTGTGGTAGGAAATGCCGACGATTGGAATAACTTTGAGTGCTGCGTCGATAGTTTTTTTTGACCTTGCTGAATTGCATTTAGTTCCAATTGCATTTCTGCTAACTGTGCTAGTATGCATGACATTGTATCGTCGCCAGATTTGTTTCCGTTTACAGCTGACACCTCTGTACGTGTTGAATTTATTAATATCTTGTCCGCGATCTGGCTCATCTTGTTCACATCTATGTCTTCTGTGACTGCTAGAACCGAAGTCACTGATGGTGGCAGAAGCCTCAACCATAGAAGTTTGATGGTTTCGTCGCTGATATTTCCGTTACTCAGGGTCCGCATCTTGCGCAGAAGATGTGATGGTTTCTGGTCGCCGAGATCCATTTCAGACAATAATTTTTGGAGCTGACGTTGGTCTGATTCCTCATAGCAACTGATTAGGCGTTCTTTGATAGCCTTGTACTTTTCTATTGGCGGTGGGCAAGTAATGAGGTCACTAACCTGTATTATTTCTTCTTTTGGCAGTTTTGCAATGACCGTATAGTACTTGTAATCGTCTCCTTGCTTCTGTGGTGCTACTATGGCTTCTAGTTGCTTAAACCATAATCTGGGTTGGTCCCTCCAAAATTCCGGAATACGGGATAAAATGGCGGTTCCGGCTGATATCTCCAAGGCTGCTGCTTGATTTGCAGGGTGAATGAGTCATGTTGATTGTTCTTCGTCGGGTCACCAATTTGCCAGACTTCGTGGCAAGGTAAATAATGAGACTGTAGATGGTTAAGGTCTGTTTATTACTTTAATTGCTGGTGCTTATATACTAAGAAGATGCGTGAGATTTTCAGATTTAGCTATCCTAACAAACGTGCAACAATTAACATGTATGTCTTATCTCTATCGTATCTAAGTAATGTAGCGACGTGATAGTGCCGCTACAGTGTCTATCGGTCTTATACTATGTGGTTTTGGAATAGAGTTTTGTGTGGTAAAGAGTTTTAAACAGTTTACAAAGAACGTAATATAACTTTAATTATTTTGTCAATTAATTAATACTCAATACTTTATTGCTTTCCACATGTATTCTTAGGTATACTTATAAATAGTTCACATGGACCCTGTCGGGCACAGCAAAGTAAGTGGGATAGGAGGATTTAATTAATAAGAAATGTATTTTTTCTAAACATTTGTAATTTTGTAGTTATTTAATCCAGGATAAGGAATGGGATGTTTTTTAGTCAGTAGGAGTTTGACACTGCTCTCGCTTCTCCTGTGAAGCCATTTGATGATTTCTGCCCCCGTGTCCCCAAAAATAACAGTCCTTATAGATCAAAATTGTTACTAAGTAATAGTTTTACTAAGTTGTTAAAATATTACGGCAGCTTTACTCAATATTCGACTAACAAGTCTCATTATCTCATTATTCTACGTAAGATTTTGAAATAAGTTAACCTTTTGACCGTCACGGGCCACGGCTATGTACTATCTTTAATGACAATACGGTTACAGAATTTATGAAACGTACACAAAAAATAATTTAAATGTGGGAGAGCCATGCTTCGGCACGAATGGGTCGGCTCGACCGGGAGTGATACCACGGCCTCACAGAAAACCGGCGTGAAACAACTACAGCGTTGTGTTTCGCCGTGTTAGTGAGGTTACCGAAGGCCCAATCCTTCCCCTCACCCAATCCCTCCTCAAACCCTAAATCTCCAAATCCCTAATCCCTAAAAGGTCGGCAACGCACTCGTAACTCCTCCGTCGTGTCCATGGGCGGCGCTGATTGCTTACCATCAGGTAATCCGTCTGCTCGTTTGCCGACCTATTACATAAAAAAATATGATTTATAATGATATAGTTTCGTTTTATTTTTTTACAAATTTAGCTCTTTCATCTAATTTAAATGCATTTTTAATGTCATAGGTTTACAAACGAGAGGTTTACATGATGGTATGTAAATGGCGACGCCTATAGACTTTCGCATTACTAAAGGAAAGGTATACTACAAGTATGTTGCCGATGTCATTCGGAGTTTGAGGATGGGGATGAGGGAAGGATTGGGCCTCCGGTAACCTCACTTACACGACGAAAACTTACATAGGTAATTGTAACTTTACACCGATATTCTGCGAGGCCCTGGTATGACTCCGGTCGAGGCGGGCCATTCGTTGCGAAGCATGGCTCTCCCACACTTAATTATTAAGATGTTGAATGGACTGCATTATTATTATCAACCAATGTTACAAAGGATGATGAGGAAGACCATTTTTTTTCTCTATCTAGTTGCAGAGTCAAAGTCCGTAGTCCGTTTTTATGTTTGTTCTATTAGGAAAGACGATTCTTTAAAATCAAATTTTTTATTTGCATGTAAAGGTGGGTACAAGGATCTTAAATTAAAATGACAGGCACAGTTAATGGCCTTTTTCAGGCTTTGCAAAGAGGCGTTTAAATCTGTCCGATTAAAGTATTTGACCTTGATCAGCTGTATTAAAGCTAACTCATTAATTAAAGCCCGGATGTAATGACATAATGATGTCGAGTTATATTTTTTGTCCGAGTGTCGGTCATTCTACTTAGTTACAGAACATCATTTGTCCAAAATCTGTATTAAGACGGTATTTCGAATGTTTTTCTTTTTATAAAAACGTTGCCCCACACAATCAGTCAATCAATATGAAGAAAACCATAGGTAATTAGATTTTTTTAAGGGGAATTTCATCAAATGACTCTTCTCGCCCTGGGTGCGGCGAGAGGGACTGTCATCAGACTCTTTCTGACTAAATACCACCACATTCTTTCACCTGGTCCACGCCGAGACCGCTGCCCATTACTGCGCTTGAACCGCAACCCCAGAAGTAATTAGGGAGAGGTCTTGTAATAAAAAGATATTTTAATTAGATAATAGGTCTGTCTTATGTAGTCACACACTCCTTGAATCAGTCGCGGAGTGTACTAGATCGCCACGCATGAAAAGTTGAAACTAAACAAGCACTCCATTTGTATCAATTATGTCATGTTTTATGTAAAAAATATGTTTGGCTTTTGAAACTTATTACTTATAGAAAAATAGGCTTTCTAAAGTTGCACCATAAATGCGTAAAATAGGTAATCATAATTGCAATATTGTATATCAATAAAAGTGTTTAGGTACATTTAATTATTATTATTCCACGTAGCTTTATTTGAGTTCTGTTCAATAGACAAACTAAACAAAGTGGATAATGTAAAATAGAATAAATATTTTTTCAGTTACATAATGTTTCTTTTTGCTCAATTGCGCCTTATTGTTGCTGTTAAATATTTTTATTACAGGTTTTTTTATAAATAGGGAACATTTAATAAGTAGTAGATAGCAAGTAGGTAATATGACAATTATGATTTATTCCTATGCTCCGTAGGTACTTAGTCAATAGTTTGTACTTTGTAATAGTCAACTTGAATAGAATAGGTACGGTAGTTTCCAACTAGTCAAATTCAATACTTTTATCCAAATGTCAAAAACGATACTTTTCTACGAAATTTGTATGAAAAACTGAGCCATGACGTCATAATATTTTTTGCGTCAAAAAGCTTACTTATTTCGTAATAAGTAGCTAAAAAATATCGAAAACTTAGTGTATCGATCGATCGAATAATGAAAGTATAGTTATTTTTCAATTATTGTATTGAAACGTCGAATTACTTAATTTATTTTTTACCTAGGAAACTACTTAATTAAAATGAAGCCACAAACATATAGGGTGACTAGTATTTGGTAACCGATATTTAAACACTTTCCCAAAGAAGATTCTATATACTTAAATCCATAGTTTTATTCGTGTAACAAAATGGCGCGCGTGCTAAGTTCAAATTTCGCGCGCGCGCATTTGCCCGATCAGCTGTTAGCGGCGAGGCCCTGCTGCCCTGTTCCCGCGTTGTCGATGTTGTAAAAAAATATATGTGATGTTTTATAGCCTATAGCACTCAGGAACATTCTATCAGTGAAAGAATTTTGGGAATCCAACCAGCGGTTCCAAAGATTACTCCCTACATACAAACTTACAAACATATAGTACAAATTTTACCTCTTTATAATATTAGTATAGATAGCATTCAGGAACATTGTAGCTATCTATCAGTGAATTTTGGCAATCCGACGAGCGGTTCCAAAGATTACCCCCTACATATAAACTTACAAACTAACAAACATACAACTTACCTCTTTATAATATTAGTATAGATTTAATCTTAATTGTGTGCATGGGTAACTACCGGAAATAAATGTTTTTTTTTTTGTATTTTTTTATTTATTACTTAACGCGCGCACTATACAGCTCAGGAATAACATTTGAAAAAAAGTTTCTTTTGGCAAAGTTGTCTGTTATCATGAGTACAATGACGTGTTTGAATATCGGTCACTAGTTACCAGTCACTCTATATAACATTGGCAGTAATATTATGGAGAATAAGAACCAATTTTTACGCATATAAGGTGCACAATAAATATATTGGTGGGTCGTGAAACTTTGAATAGCGACCTATGTTTTCAGGACGGCTTAAACTCCTTAAGAATACTTATCATTATTTAACTAAGTATTTTAAACACGTTACAAACAGTAGATATTAAGTAGAAGGTTTGATTTCCATCCTACTACCTACGAAAATAATGATATTTATTGGCATGTGTAAGTAATCTGACGATTTTCACTTAAGAAAGAGATATGCGCGAATAAATCTGTGCAGTATCTGACTATTAGTGACATATTATGATAGGACAGATCGTCTATGCTTTTAGTTACACTTTCGTTAGTTTAAGACGCGGGTCCACGGATGCGAGACACAGTTTACTTTCAACGGTGTCTTATATACTGACATTAAACTTAATATTCAAAAAGTTACATTCAACGGGTTAAGAAAAGGGGGTATTTTCAGGTGATCATGAAAATCATCATCTGGAATTCATTTTCTACTTTAATTTTTGTATTTTCAACTTACTAATATAATGGTACTAATGGTTACGTCAAATGAATTAGCACTTCTACTTATTGGGATTGTATACTTATAATAATCAATCTTATCCACCCGAGGCAAAGACAGCTCAGTAGCTACGAAATTATATAGACCTTTTCCCAAAATTAATATCTATTTAATCTCCTAGTCCTGAATAGGTCGCTACAAAGTTTCACACAGACGTATTTCAAAACCCAAATAATAAATAATTTTAAGATAACGAATAAGGGGTGATTTTTCAATGGTTAGATAATATTTAGCTGGGGAATAATTATGATGCTGTCGCGTCAGAATGTTTCTATAAGACAAGTGACAGCAACAATTTAATTCCACAGATAACATTATCTGACTATTGAAAAATCAGCCCACATACGTGAATAAACTGAGAAAAAAAAAATCTCTCACGTCGAAGCTCGTCGTCGCGACGCGCACGCTGCTCATGAATAAGAGTCCCGGCATGACTTGAAACTAGTCGAGCATATCTCAGTTAATTCACGTGAGTAAGTCTATTATTTTCAAGAAATTTATGTATGTCTCACGGTAGTTACTATTCAAAAATAAATAAATATATTTATTACGAAAAATAAATAAAACTGGTTTAATTTATTTTTATTTGGGTTCAGAAATACAGCCAGTACCCACCTCTGATTAGTCTGAGAGCATTGTATCTCTTAAACATGTTGTAGTTAAAATTGCGCCGCGAAATCCAGACACCTGTGAAGCCAGTTAACAAATTAATAAGTGTTTCAAATATTTAACACACTCACTTCAGCCTGTATGACTTATCGATCAGTAAGTATAAAAACTCTTTCATTGCTGAGAGACAAAATCGTATATGGAAAGCTTATAAATTTTTTGAAATTATACATTTGAGTTTGCTCCTTCATGCCTCTAATTAATTAAATATATAGGTAAGTCATTCTTGTATCAGTAGCTACGTACTACTGATACAAGAATGACTTAACTGTCAATATTACCAGTACCTTTATATTACTAGAAACAGAATATAAAACAATGACGATTTCTTCAGAGAAATCGTCATATATGACCATATATCCCCTTATGTTATATGGTCAGAGAAATAGTAAACTTAAATCTCTAAAACTACGCAACGGATTTTGATGCGTAGTTCTATTAGATATAGTGATTGAACAGGAAGGGTTATATGTCTTATATAATCCACTAGCTACTCTCACGTGGTTTCACCCGCTGCTCAGCTCCATTTGATCGTAGCGTGATGTTTTATAGCACTCAGGAACATTGTAGCTATCTATCAGTGAAATAATTCTGGCAATCCGACCAGCGGTTCCAAAGATTACCTCCTACATACAAACTTACAAATTTCAACTCTTTGTAATATTAGTATCTAGATTAAATAATAAAGAAATTTAGCATTAGCATTGCACCCGTGCGAGATCTTATTTCTTATTAAATGTTGTAATAATGAATTAAAAGGGTGAATCATAACTTATTCATATAGCAATAAATGCTAAAGATTATATTTTCTACAGTAACATACAACAATTAATGGTAAAGTTATTAATATTTATTATCTAATACAAGCAACTTTGTAGCTAATTAGTTTTACAAGATATTTCAATTAGTGACGTGAACATAGTGTAGTATTACGTCCACAAGATGGCAGACAAGTATTTGATTGACAAATAGGTACACAGCATAATAAGCTACACTAAATATCTAAAAATGTTAATTGATTTTAACCCTTACTACTAAACTTATAGTGTCGAGAATCTGCTGAAGAAAATCGTCAATTTTAAGAAACTTGATGAGCAAGTGTCTACGTTAAATGAAGTGGTATGAATATCGGGGATATACCTGATCCCAAAGATACTAAACACATCGTATAGTGATTTATAAATTAGCAATTTTAATGACGGAAATGACTATAACTTTAATGGGTCTGTTTATAAAACATATATATAAGTAGTGGTTGCTCATAAAACGTGTTATTCCCAAACTATATAAATTTGATATAAATATAATTGAGTCAAAATCCCATAAAATATGAATAAAGGCACTTATTATTTGATATTTTTGGATTACGTAATGGGTTTTAATCGAAAAACCGTTACTATTTAAACATCTACAACAAGCTACAGAATTAAAGAAAGAAACAACATGTTTTCGAGCCTGTAAAAACGAATCTGAAACACTAATTACTTAATCAAAAACAAATCGATTAACTTACCCATAGCGGCGCAGTGTAGCATGGTTGCAAAAGCAAGCGCATATTTCCAATTAAACAAAAACATAATTAATTTACCTACTATTTGTTACAGATTAATATTTTCGAACAAATATATTTACGAAGTTTATTGTTCGAAGAAATGTTCATGACTGCTTTGTGTGTCTCGCCAGTTCGCAGTTCATAACTTGATACGAGCTACTGCTTGGCGTACTAACGATATTAGTTACGCGTATTTGCTGTACCGTGCTCTCTAAATTAGGGTAGCAACTAAACGCTTAACATTACCAGTTCGATTGGGAAAATATTTGATAAAAACATCCCTTAACAAAATGCAGAAACAAACTAATATTATAAACGGCGCGTAGCATTCCGCGCGCGCCTCAAAGCGCCAATAGACCACCACAGATGGGGCCCTATAGGGCTGATGTTCAGCCGGGGTGGCGGGGTAAGCGGAATGAGGCACCGTGACCTCGGCCCAGAGCATGAGAAGGAACAGGGGGGTTTTTAGTCAGTAAGAGTCTGACACTCCCTCCCGCTCGGCCCTGGGCGGGAGAAGAAATTTGATGATTTTCCCCTCACAAAAAAACTAATATTAGAAATGCGCAAATAATTCTGTCTGTCTGTGTTTTTTTCACGCCTAAACTACTGCACCGATTTCTGTGATATTTGGTACAGACATACTTTGAAACTCCAGAAACGACATAGGATAGTTTTTATACCAAACATCTGCAGGAAATCACTATTCCACGCGAACGACGTCGCGGGAAAAAGCTAGTTGCCTATAAATGACGTCAATTGGGACTGGTCAGCTCCGGACTGCCCGTTGTTAGGTAAGGTTTGTATTTCTTTGAATATCTAAATATTAGTGTTACACTGTTGTCACATAATCTATAATTGAAACAACTAAATAATCTGTATATAAAACTGATTTAAAAAGAGTAACGATGGATTTTCTTGATCTTTTCCATTGGAATCTACACTTTGGAACGAGCAATTAGCTTCGTAGACTGACCGACCTAGTGACGCTTTTTATCTTTAAGCTTGTTACGCTCAAAAGTGCCTGTAGGGTGTAGCTGAAATAAATGATTATGACTTTTTTAAAATAAAAGAGTTTTTTTTTTGAGTAAAAAGTTCAAAGGCAAGGAGTGTCAGACTTGCTAAATACACGCCTGTCCTTCTTCTGTTCTGAGTCGGGATCGCGGTAAGTTATTGCGCATTCATCCCGGATAAATAAAAAGTTTAAACACATTTTTTTTCGAAACATTGAATTTAATTAATTAAATGAATGAGACATTGTACATGTTATTATATCGAAGCATATTATAGCGTATTCAATCAAGAGTTGGTTGGAAATGGTATGGTTTATTATAATTAACAATAAAATCTTAATTAAAAAAATACTTTAATTACCTTGCAGTAGTTTTGACGGTAAGTAAGTACTTTCTACTCATAATATTCTTTGAATAATTACTTATTTTAATTTTGATGCACTGTAAATTGATTAAACATTTTTTATTTATGGCAATTTCAGTATATCATTCCAAAAGAATATTATGATTCGGTACCTACATCTCATGATTTATCTCAGTTGACAGTTTTCCCCATCGCCCTATACCTAATTGCAAGTTTGATTTGATCGGATCTATGATCACAGACACAACGTAATAATCAAACTATTAATTTGCAAAATAAAAACTAAACGCTTTGAGCTTTAACCTGTGTAGGTAATTCGCATAAATTGAATCCTCATGACGTAAAATAGTTGACCTATAGTATTATCAACTCATTTTTGCGAAATGTCTTGTAAACGGAAAATAATAGGTCTTTACTATAAGTTTACCGTTTTTCATAAAATGAATGAAGTTCTTTTCTATTTTTTTTTTAATTTCTATTAACCACTTCTATGGGTGATTAATTACATGTTTATTCTATTGTTTTACTATTATGTCTATTTTGCCAATGCATGGTAGCTTATTGGAGAAATCAGCAGCACAAGATGTCACAAATTGTTTAAAATTATTTTGCCTTTCGGTTATAGAATGGTTTTCCTAGAGCTTATCCAAATTCTGGAAAAAAGTAGAAGTCTGTAGGCGTAAGGTCTGGTGAGTGTGGCGAATATGCATAACTTCCAACACCAGTTCTGAAACTTGGATACCGTCTGTTGTACAGTGTTTGCCTACGTTTGACCAAAGCTGGTTGAAGACTTGCGAGCTTCACTACATTGTGTTCAGTTCTTTACAGTACACATATGCAGTAATGCTCATTACGTTTGGTAAGAAGCTGTGATGGATTCTAGCGTTAGACCAGCAAAGAGTAGCCATCACCTCACTAGGGGTTTTTTAATAAACCTCCCGTTCCTTCTCCTGCTCTTCTCCTGCTCTAGGCCGAAGCCGCGGTGCCACATTGCGCTTACCCCGCAACCCCGACTAAACATTGGCCCTATAGGACTCGTCTTCGGTGGCTCTTTGAGTCGTGCGCGGAACGCAACGCGCCGTTCGGTCGGGTATGGTTCTGGCAACGAGCTGCCCTTAGTCACCGACCGCAGACTCTTGTACCAACTTGTACTCCATAATTACCTACTCGAATTTTTAATAAACTTCTTACAAAATAAAAAATGTGATTTGAAATGGCCACGGTATGGCAGAATGGCAATTTCAAAAGTAAAGTCCTATTATTATTTGTTGATCATCATCATCAGTCCGTTAGTGCTCACTGCTGAGCAAAGGCCTCTTCTCACACGGAGAAGGTTTAGAGCATTAATCACCACGCTTGCTTATTGCGGGTTGGCGATTTCAAACTTATAATTAGAAATTATAAGTCCAGGTTTCCTCACGATGTTTTCCCTCACCGTATGTCAGTGGTGTCTAAATGATCATAGAAAGTACATACAACTTGGAAAAAGTTGTAGAGTAAAGTATTTGTTGATGACTCCCCTTAATCAGCAATGTGTGCCCTGAAGAAGAATATGGGTCAAAACTTGTAAGTTAGATTTTTTTGTGTCATTGAAACACCAGTTACATAAGATCTAAGTAGCTTATGGCTTGAGTAATCATTCTATTTCTATTTAGTAAACTATTATTGTATGTTTTCTTACGATTGCTACACTAATGACATAGCCCTGATCTGTTTTATCTATCATATTTATACATTTTAAGATAGCATTCTTCTTCTTGACAACGCACCTATAATTCATATAGTGTTAGGGTGTTCATGTTAGAGCTGATCGTTTATCATCAGGTTATCTGTTTAAGCACTCACCCCCATAAAAGTAATGGTCAGAATCCATATTTAAAAAAAAAATTGGAAAACTATGCTTCGGCATGAATTGGCTGGCTCGGCCTCACAGAATACCGGTGGGAAAATAACATCTACGTTTTGTGAGCGAGGTTATCGGAGGTAATCCTCTCCCCCATCCTCAATCCCTAAATCGCTTTCCTGAAGGCTTAAATTTGTAGTAACCCACATAAGTGCGGTAACGTACTTTGGTATTATGAGTAATCATGGTCGGAGTCGATTGCTTATTAATCTGTTTTATGCTTATTCATTCCCATTAAAATGGTTGTTGTAAATACCAACTCCTATTACAATTAGTGGCTCTTAGGACTCGAGACTTTGGTATATTTATAATCCACCATTTTGCTGATTTCATATAAAGCGACATGGATTGCGCCATAACAAAAAATTGAAGGCATTTTTACCTAACTACGGCAAGAAAGAAGAAAGAAAGAAAAGGCAAAGCAAAAGGAGGGTTATTGGGTTATGAATGTATGTATCTATGTATGTATGTATGTATGTATGTATGTACTCGTATGTATGTATGTATGTATGTAAGTATGTATGTATGTTCACCTGTTCTCTCGTCACTACTAAACTACTTATCAGAATTCAACAAATGACATATTATTAGAAACGTCTTAATTGTCCGCTGGATAGGCTATATGGGGTATCACAAAATAACTAATGTGACGTCCGCTAGAGGACAAAACATTCATAGTAAAAAATAAAGTTTAAGATAAATATGCCTGGTGTTTGGTATCATTTGACAGCGCTTTATCCAAACAAATTATCCTCTTGCCAACAATGGTGATATAAATATGAAATATTACCTAACCTAACTTGTTATATAAGTTTACTTTTAGTTGTCTGGTTAGGTTTCTCCCTCTTATAAGAATCAATTCTAGGAAACATAAACTTAGGTATTTGAAACCTATTTTACACATTTTATCATTGCATGTAGGTATGACCTTTTCTTTCTTTGCTTTAAGATTCCATTTTATTCTGCACAGATTATTGTTTAAAAGAAAACTGCCATCATCATCATGGCTACGTTTAATTCATCATCGTCAGTTCATTTCTATTACTCTTACTTATAACATCGCTACATATTAGTTAATCTATGATAATAAATAATATATGTGTGACTAGATTCTGAAAAGTTTCTTGCTTGTTTTTCTCCATTCGAATCTACATTTTGGAACGAGCACCTAGCTTTACTGGCGAACAGACTGACAGACTATTTTATTTTTACGTTTCAAAAGTTGGAATAAATGATTCTGACTTTGACTTTTTATCATTATGTCAAGTAGGTATGTATGTATGTACTAATAAATGTAGGTAGATGGTAGGTCTCATTTGATGATTTCCCCTGACAAAAAGGTAAATTAACTAAAAATCGCGAGTTACTCACGTGTAAATATTGAGAAAAGCTCTACTAGTTTCGAACCACAGAGGGGTTCTTCCTCATAAGCAGCGTGCGCGGACGCGGCGACGTCGCGCAGCCTACAGTCCTCAGTAGGCCGCGATTTTTAGTTAATTTAGTATGTCTTACGATAGTAATTATAAAAACAAAAAAAAAGGTAGATGGTAGCTAAACCATCCTTATTGATGTAGCATGCAATTTTTATTAGCAAAAAAATTCAGAATTCACATGGCGGTCAAATAAGTTACAATAAAAACAATAAGATATCAAATTTTTATGCTCTGGAGATGCCTTAGTCAGCTTCTTACGTACTTTCCTCAAAATTTTGCATCCAACATAACGAGTTTTAGCTTTCGTAAAGAGTTTTACGTCAGAATCCAACGTCATTCTTTAATGGTGGTCTTAGAATACCGTTATGCAAACTTCCTTCCTTCATATTTACTAAATTTAAAAAAGGAAAGGACGTCGGTTACTGACGTCATAAATGTTTGGTGCGCATTTATGTCGAAGTGGCGGTGGATGAATGGAGTTATATGTACTTTCTATATAATTAAGGCACTGATATACGGTAAAGGAAAACATTGTGAGGAAACCTGCACTTATAATTTCGAATTAGAAATTTGAAATCGCCAATTGATCCGCCTTGAGCAAGCGTGGCGATTAATGATCAAACCTTCTCCGTGTGGGAATAGGCATTTGCCCACCAGTTGGCCGTTATAGGCTGATGATGTGTGTGTATTTATGATTTAAGTTTGTCATCATTAAGTTTACGTGACATAGCTATGGATCATTTTTACTGAGATGGCCCATAGTATCACTGGTTTGGTTAGGTTAGCTAGCTACAAAGAGGATATAACCACCAGAGAGGTAGTTATATCGTCACTGGCTAGCTAGCTAATACGTAGGATGTCTAGGCCCAAGGTAGGGCGGAAAAAAATACCCTCCGTTCCTTCTCCTGCTCTAGGCTGAGGCCGCGGTGACTTATGCACTTGCCCCCGAACCATGACAATTGGCGTCATCACACAGCTATTTAAAGTTTCTAAAACTACTATAGTAGGTATCTAAGTATGGGTAAGTTCCAAGGTCATTCAACTTCCTAGTTCCAATTGATTCTTGGAACGATTTAAATTCTCTTTAGGCTCCTGACCACATTGTTCTAATCGATCTGTCGACGTAATGCAATATTTTTGCGTTTATAATAGGTCCGTACCAAATTGGGAATTGCTTTTTCTTTTTTGGTTTGTTCACCAAAATGAATCAGAGTCAATGGTATTACTTTCTAGAAAAAACGTAATCTTTATCAATGAGCTACATCAATTTGATCCTATTACTTGTTACTGATATTGCCATATTAGGTTTAATTGATTTCTTTCTTAAATTAAAGAAAGTTTACATTGGTTACAATAGAAAGTGCTAATTTTTTTATAACATAGCTCGGCAAACGACCAGCCGGGTTACCTGGTGGTAAGCAATCTAGGCTGCACATGGATACTCGCAGTACCAAAAGTGGTAACTACAAGAGGGTTATTACTTTATTAGGGATTTAAGTATAGGATTTACTGTTAAGACTATAGAGGAGTTGCCATTTTAGGTTGCTCTTCGTCGAATAATGGTACCTATTCATCTGTACCTAGAACAACAGAGAACAGAGAACAGAGTTCATGACAAACAAACGTAAGTATGACTTTATTTATATTTTATTACATTTGATAACCGAGGCTATAACAAATTGAATTAGTTAAAGGCGTATCTTGAAAATTGATTATGATATCACAATATTAACAACTACAAGTAAGTAATAAACTTACTAACACCTTACAAATACCATGATTAAGTATATTTAAACAATTGTATTGTTTCAACATGGACTTATCGTCCCCATTTTCTGTAATTCTAGAATTCGAAAGGAAAAACAATTGAATTACTTTAAATTGGGAAAATTCAGTTACCTATTCTTTTGTTTTGTCGAACTGTGAAAAATGTATAGGTAGTGTATATGTATACATATATAGAGGTACGTACTTATTTACTTATCCGCATCAAATTCGTTCTTGTACCTAAGCAAGATATTAAACTTTGAATATTTTGCTTAAGATTCTCAATATATCTAGTTTTACCTAGATTGTGAAGTTCAAGACTGTGTTGTGTTTATGATATGACTGTGTGTCTATAATATGTATAATCTCTAATTGAAAGCACCTTATATATTTTTTTCTGTAAGGCAAAATCATCACAATGCCACGTAGTATATCTTATCTAATTAAAATCAATAAAAGATACATAATTTACTCTGAAACAGAAAATAATTTCTATCAGAAAATATATTCTATAATATCTATAATAATACACCTTAATCCTAAAGCATTTAACAATAAATTGTGTAAATTGCTTAGGCCTGACTTTTCAATGGTTAGTTAAAAGTTACCTGGGGAATAATTATGACGCTGTCGCGTCCGAATGTTTGTATAAGACAGTGACAGCAACAATTTTACTCCTTAGATAACATGTAAGTATCTGACTATTGAAAAAACAGCCCTTTTCTATTCCGTGCATGACTTCAAGTAGAGAAAACCAAATTTTTTTTTTGTGGTATAAGTCGCCAAACGAGCAGACTGATGGTAGGTAAGCAATCGGCGCCGCCCATGGACACCCGCAACACCAAAGGAGTTACGAGTGCGTTGCCGGCCTTTTGGGGATGGGGGTTACGGATATAAGGATTGGGAAGGGATAGGGGAAGGGGAGGGATTGGGCATCCGGTAACCTCACTCACACGGCGAAACACAACGCTGTGGGTTGTTTCACGCCGGTATTCTGTGAGGCCGTGGTATCACTTCGGTCGAGCCGACCCATTCGTAAAATTCCCGTTATCTGAATTCATGCAAAAAAAAAATCTCGCTATCTGTACCTCAACTAACTTTTATTGTTTCATTTTGCATGCTGCGTAAGTACATAATTAGCGAAACATGCTGTACTTTAATACTATTTTGTAAAACCTTCTTATACCATGTTTTAAGGAAATAAATATTATGACAATCGTATATGTATATATAAAACCAAATTTTCGTAATATTAATGACAAGCTTAGATAGAGGCTTAGAGGCTTTTTGCTGTGCTGTTACAATTATAAAATTCCGACAATCTCAATTTTTTTTTATTGTGCCTAGTCATCAAATTACTTCTCTGATGTCGGGTGGGGCGAGAAAGAGTGTCAGACTGTTACTGATTTAAAGCCATCACCAAGCCTTCCCCTGCTGCAGACTGGGGTAGCCGAACATTAAAGCACTTGCCCTCACAACCCTGAAAATTTAAAACAAACCTCCATTCTGAACAGACATTGAAGGCATTTTTTCAATGACAAAAATAGTACCAAGCTTATATATTCCTTTGTTTTGTCTTCTCTGCACTACTTATTAATATTACTTTATTTATGTGCACTCGGCAAACTAGTTGTATGCAGGTAAATAACCTGCAATAACAGTAAAAAAGGCTAGTCGACTAGAGGCGAAATAAGCGCCATCTCACTGACACTTAAGTAGAAACTAAATGTTTTTTTTATGAAAAAAAGTAGGTAGGTAGGTATCTACATACACATAAGTAAGTACAGTGCGGCCGACGTATCTTGGCGAGTCTGAAGTTAGCCGTTTGTCTGCGCAATGGATCTTTTAGGAACAAAATTGTGTACTGCGCAGCTAATCGGCTAACTTCAGACTCGCCAAGATACGTCGGCCGCATTGTATGTAAGAAAACGGCTAAAGATATCTTAGTGTGTTTCCCCGCGGAACTAGTATGGTAATTGACCGACACATTTATCTTCGTCGATGACCCTCGCCGTCATTATGTCCATCTCCTCTTTTGAACGGTGTCGCCTATACCCATTTATACCTATAAAACAAATTACAAGTTCGAAATGAGATAAAAAAACAACAACACAAGGAAAATGACACATGTGTGACCGGAGTTTGTAAACTTGTATAAAACGGACCGCACGCTCATTCTGCTACGGACTTTATCAGCGGATAACGAATCCTAGCTGACAACACAATAATATAAAAAATAAAATAAAATATTATATAAGAATAAAAAATAAAACAAAAATACCTAATACAAATTCTTCGTTTATGTTGTGTGTTTCGATTATACTTATTCACAGTGAGTCAGTGAAGTAATTGTGTTATTTAAAAATCGATTTTAGAAAGTGATGTGATATACCTATTTATTCTAAAATACGTAATTAAAAATGTTTAAGTTTGCGACGACCGTGACAGTGTGCCTTCAATTACTGCTTCAAGTGAATTGCTGTAAGTACAAATCGATTTTACACCTGTCACATTAATTGTTACATACGTCAATGAATTGGAACGTTTTGTTAATCAGTGTTGTTTTATGACCGCGCTTAGTTGAGACAGAATAATTACTTAGATATCCACTGACATCTTTTATTTAAAAACATAGTAAGATAATGTACTCTATTATGACTTAACATAGGACGCACAAGTATTGGATAAATACTTCAAACTAAAGTATCATCGCCATTAATATAAAGTGTTTACATTTAATTTACAATAAACACTGTTGCGTCGTCTAACATCTACTAACTTATAATTATGCCACACACATAAAGTATCTACTTGTATTTTAAATTTATTATTAATTTATGTTAATCAATATTCTTTTTTTAAATATAGAAGGGACGTAGGTATCTATTTGTTGATAGCTGTGACACAGCATAATAATATAAACAATACCTGGCCATAAATAATGTAACTTTTCAATTACATTTTTTTCTTGTTTTTTTTTTTATATTTTTTTGTCTGTGTGCGATCATGGCTGATTTACAATGAAATTGATAGTGTTTTTATAAGTTAAGTTATAGAGGGGTTATGTTTTTATTATTTAAATACATATGTAGAATTGTAGGTGTACACATAATACGAGTAAAAAGGAAGGTGCTAGACGTTAAACCAAACGAAATATTTAAATAATAATTAATGTACACTCTTCAGCAATAGGTACAGTTTGAAAAATAGATAAGTTGGTTTTGTTTCTTGTAGTAATGTTATTATATCATTTCCTTTAATCTCGATATTTATGTACTATAAAAGCAAGGTTGAATGACCTTTAATCAGGCACATAGAGAATATTCTACTTAACCTTTTAATCGTGGTAGTTCGAGACACAATAGAAAAACAATAATTCCGCGAACGCCGGCTTTCGCTTGATGAATTAAATCACGAAATAGTTGCCAATGCTATGTATCCAGCCAGGTACCACAAGTACCTGAGAGTACAGATATAAGTATTAATTCTAATAAAAAAGGAATTAGTCAATAAAATAAACCAATTTCCAAAATGATCTCGTTCCATCATCAATAATGTACCAAGTCCCAAAATATTATGCAATGCCAGTTTCTGTCGAGATATCTTGTCCTTGGACCCTGTTTGTTACAATTGCAAACTTTTATCATGACTGATTTAATTTTGAATACTAAAAAGAAATATAAACATTTCTTAGCTTTTTTTTATAAAATGTACAAACGAATGTGATTGGTTGTCGAGTATCATACTTATTTCTATTATTTATACAAAACGAAAATTTAGAACTATATTCTATCACTTGCTAGATATTACCTTTAGGATATTACCTGAGTTCTACAGTGTACATTTACGAACAAAATTTACGTCAAAATTATCATACGATATCGCGAAAAATACAATACACAATTTGGCGATGGCAGAAATGAATACATATCTGTTCTCTGCGGGTGTTTAAAGAAGTGACCAAGAGAACAAAATCTAAACTAATAATAAAGAGGTAAAAACTTTAAGTTTGTACCTAGGTAGAGGGTAATCTTTGGAACCTCTGGACGGATTGGCAAAATTCTTCCACTTATAGCTACAATGTTCATGAGCTAAGTCTATAAAACATCACGCTACGATCTGTAAGAGCCAAGCAGCGGGTGAAACCATGAGAGCAGCTAGTTTGACATAAACCAAGCCGAAGCGCGATCTGATCATCTTGAATTTCTTTAGGGCGATCTCCATCCCGACTGCAAAACGTTTGGAGCAAGGAAATTATCACACAGCTTCTTAAGTAGAAGACATTCATAGTCAAGAATCAAGAATAAAACAATAAAATTATAATATCCCACAATAGATACTCTGGGAAACCTTAAAATCATGACTAACGGGGCAGTCCAAAAATACACACATAAAACAATTATAAGTTACGTCCAATGTAGATCTCCTGATACATTTCCAAGAAAAATACGTCTTAAAAACCCATGAAATATAAATAATTGCTTTTAAATGTCTTGGAATCACAGTTCATCATATTTTATTACAATTAAAGCATTCGTTACGATCCATCGCCTTCTAAGTTGTTGTTACGAAACCCTACGTCATTGGTGAGCTCGCAACGGAAAGACAAGTTTACTACTATTGTTTAAGAATGAAGACGGGGTTATAATTGTTTAAGTGTATTATTAATCTTAGTCATTTTATTATTTAATTGATTTGTTTACTGACCGTTGAACCTGATCAAAGATCTATAGACAAAAATAATTTTAAACTTGTTTGGTATGTTGATAAAAAGCCTATGTGTTGTAATCCAGGGTTGTGTCCAAATAACATCCAAAAATGAGGTTGGTACAGCCGTTTTTTGCGTGAAAAAAAACCTTCTCACAAACTTTCACATTTGTGATATCAGTAGGAAGTTTGCATGGACAATTGTAGGAATTCCCAATAGATACTCCCAAGGTAAATTAGATCAAAATGATTAGGAAAAAACGCTAGTTGACACAAGCACTCCAAAACAGCATTTAAGTAGATTAGTCGGTACCTAATTACAAAGAAAATGAGGTATGTTTTATGAACACTACTTGGAAAGTTACTCATTTATTATCTTAGACGATAATTAGGTATTTACTACTTACTAATCGATATTTGCAATTCGGCGAATTAGTGTCACGCTTATGTGCACAGTTTAAGACATACAGGAACTATTCCATGTTTTTTATGGGATGGGTCGGCTAACGAGCAGGCGGATTATATGATGGTAAGCAATCGGAACTGTCCAAAGGAGTTACGAGTGCTTTTCCGGCCTTTTGGGGTTTACTATTATTATTAATTTACCAAACCCCAAGCGATGGAGTTTTTTGCTCGCTCTTCTCCATTCGAATCTACAATTTGGAATGAGCACCTAGCTTCACTGACGTTCTTACGGACAGACTACTAATCTATTTTGACGTTACAAAAGTATCTTTTTTTAGACCTATTTTTTAAGTACCTATGGTTTAGTTGGAATAAATGATTTTGGCTTTGACTTTGAACGCGTTCGCGCAACTATTATGTCTCGAATTACCACGGTTAAAAGGTAAAGTATAACCTTTATTGTTTCAGTGTATTCTGGAGACAACTGTTCTGTTGGCAATGAGATCGGTACCTGTTTACCTCTGCAGCAATGTCGCCACATCTTCGAAGAAGTGAAGAAGGCAGGCAGTCCCATACCACCATACATGAGCCACAAACTACACAGACTGACTTGCGGTTTTGAGTCTGTTATGCCTATGGTAAGTTCAATTCTACTCTATGTTCTATTTTTAAAAGGGTTGGACCTTCTAGAATAGAAAGCATAGAGTAGGACCCTTCACTTTTAAGAATATAAAACGCCTTTGAAACTCCTCTTTCTCTGTTTTTGTGGGTGTTTATAGGCGATGTTAGTTGGTCACCATCAGGCGACCCTTATACTTCTTCTTTTCACATCATATTTGTGTCGTTATCCTGTCCCTTATGAATCTTTCTTGGTAGTTTCCCCATCAAAATAATGGTCCACACTGTTATCTTAACTCCGACACAGTCTGACACTCCGAGACACGATCTCTGACGAGCGAGTAAGGGTAGCTCGCCGCCCGCCTAGAAACAGACGGCAGACCCTACAGCGTACGACGCTTAGCGTTTCGCGCGCGCCTTAAAGAGCCAATAGACCACCACTGAAGGCCCTGAAGGGTTGATGATGATGATCGGGGTCGCGGATCGGTATCGCGGGGCAAACGCAATAAGGACCGCGGCCTTGGCCCGGAGCAGGAGACGGAACTGAGGGGTTTTTAGTAAGAGTCTGACACCGTGTCATTGTCAGTCAGTTTGTCCCTCCTGCCTGACCCTGGGCGGGAGAAGTCATTTAATGATTTTGGTCTTACAAAAAAAGAGAGTAAAGACACTCGCTCTCGCCATGCGTATGGTGAGACTTCAATAATTATTGTCATACAAAAACAACTCAGTTATCTATTAGTTCTCATAAAGTTTGACATTTCATATACTAATTGCATAGGTCAATCACCTAATGTCAAATGCTTGATGGTAATTATGTGCAATTTTGCAATGAAATATTTAATTGCTGCTTGCACATTAATAATTATTTTAATTAAAAGTAGATATCAAAAACAACAAGCAGTCGTCTTTAAAATATTTAATAATAGTACCTATCTGTCTGTGTTTAATCAAGTGCTCTTTAATCAGGCGATCTTTTGTTAATCTTAATTTTTCTCGAAGGCGAAAATTGTCTATTGTGTTTTCTTCAGCTTGGCGGAGCGAGAGAAAGCGTCAGACATTTACTGACTGGAGTAATTTTTTGAATTAGCTAACAAGGGTGGTATGCAACTTTATTTGATAGGGTTCAGTTACCACGTAATTTTTTGTTTTGATCGGGGCAAATCATCCTACGGGCGAGAGATGGTGTCAGACTATCACTAACTAAAAACCATCCCAACCTGCTTCAGGCCGAGGCCGCTGTACATCACCTATTAAGCTCACACCAGCAGCCATCTTTGTATTTGTATTTTTTGTGACTTACGATCAAATTAAACTAGAAACCTACTTTTATTCCTTTGTCCTATGCAACAGACTGATGTCCCAGTTCACAGTGTTATTAATGTTAACTTTTCTATATATCTAGGTCTTTCACAATGTTTACCTACATTTTAAATAAAATGTTGTTAGTAAGCCTAACGGTTATTTCTTTCGGGTTACTTTGCTTTGTATTGTTTTAGAATACCGTATATATTTTAAAAGCACGGTTATTCAAGTTCATTGTACAAGTTTTCACAAAAGAAACATGTCATGAGTGATTATTTAAATTTTGAAGAAATCCTTATTTAATTATAACATATTTCGTGGGAATTTCCGAAATTATTATATTCTTAGAAGGTCAGTTTATAGTATTTAAATGACTCAGATAAGTGGTTTATTAGCGAGAAATGAGATGATATTGTTTTGCGTTGTAAATTTTATTTTTGTAAACAATCCAAACATACCTACGTGTTAATTGGAAAGACCGTCTCAGTAATGAAACAATGAGAATATAGTGAGTCATGGAGAGCAGACAGACTTGAAATACCCATGGTCTCCTGAGCAGTGTCAATATTGTTCGAGTAGACACATGGGAAATAGAACAAATTATTTTCTTTTTTGTGCTTTTGTAAACCAAACATCGTTATTGAGGTTATGATCACAATTGACTGAGTAAATACACAATGATATAGAATAATTAATGATAGAAATGCTTTAACAAATCCATGTCGATTTAAGTGTGGGAGAGCTATTCGGCACAAATGGGCCAGCTCGATCGGTGTGATACCACGGCCTTATAGAATGTCGGGGTGAAACAAGGGCACAACACACCCTTATACAATACCAGCATGAAACAATTGCGTTATATTTACTATGGTGGGTGCGGTTACGGGAGGTCCAAACTATCCCCTATTCCATGATTCTCAACCCTCAAATCCACCTTCAAAAGGCCGCCAACGTACTTGTAAATCATCTGGAGTTAATTATTTACCATCAGGTCCGTCAGCTCATACAAATCATGCTCATCAAGAAAGAAAATAAGCCAAAATTCATTATATCATATTTGTGTATTTACGCCAAAATAACTTTGTAATGATGTATTTCCAGATATGCTGCATAACATCAGCTCAAATGCATGGAGATATCATAAATCCAGATCGCAACACTAACACAGTTGGTTCTGGAGATGACGTGGAACCGTTCACCAGAGCGACACTCGAAAACAAAAATGGACCAATTTTTGTAGATGGTCATCCCAACTTGAGACTTCTGCCCCTTCAATGTGGAAACATCGAGAGTGATAGAATATGGGGCGGCAATAGAACACGATTGTTTGAAATGCCGTGGATGGTACTCCTGTCTTATGACTCGGGTAAGATTGACTTATAGGCCTATAACTAGATGATATTCTGTGATGGTCATATGGTCCAAAGATCACATATAATATATTTTAGAGTAGGTACTAGCGCTCCGACCCTGCTTCAAACAGATGTTCAACTAACTCGCTAACGTAGAAAGGGTGACTATATCCCAATTCTCTCGTTCACTTTTCTAAAATATTTTGTCATAAGAACTATCGCCTACCTAAAATAAGTACAACCAAAAAATTTGCCAAAATTGGTCCTAGCGTCACGTGCTTAGCAACACATTCTATGATTCACCTACCTAGATATACTATAAATACATATAAATAAAAAGTACAGGGCAAAGTCCGTAAAATATTTTTCAGACATTTTACTTTCACTTTAGTCTTTGTCAGATCACACAGTCAAAGTTTTGGTTTTTTTAGCACTAGACAACATCAACAACACAACGTCCTAATATTTCTAGATATCGCAATTTGATGTATTTTAATGTGACTTCAGTATTTTTTTACATACACTAATAAAGAGACTCTTTTGTAAGTCGCAGTTGTCTTCAGTTTTGGCAGACGAGTGCATAAGGATGAGTCATCCATTAGTTTCTTAAACCTAAGTAGAGTAAAAAATTGTTGAGTACGATCTTAGTATTTGTAAATGTATTTTTCTTAATGACAGAACAAACAATGATAAATTAAAGTAAGCTTCTTATCCTGAAGATCGCCTTGTAACATTATGATTGTAACTTGTTCAATCTCATTTTATTGTATTCTTGATCTAGTGATCAAAAGAGCGACAGTGGAATATCAATATGTGTATTCACTGTCGATATATCGATATATCCAGATTATCCAGACTACAGTTTGGATAAAAAGTAAAATACCGTACCTAAATACCGTAGTTTTCAAAAAGTCAAATTAAATATTTTTATTCAAATGTCAAAAACGTCAATTTTCTATGAAATTTGTATGAAACACTGAGTTATGACGTCATAGTATTTTTGTGTCAAACAGCGAACTTATTTCTTAAAAATTGCCAAAACATATCTAAATTTAGCGTATTGATCGATCGATGAATAAAAGTATAGTTATTTCTCAATATTTTATTGTATTGAAACGTATTAATTTATTGTTGACCTAGGAAACTACCCAATTGGTTCTGTTTATATGGATGTTTTCATCGCTTTCCTTTTGGCAACATGTAAATAACAACAACTTTTCATAACAACGGGCATAAAAGGATAGGTTCAATAACAAACATTTTTTTTTATTTTATGAGTCGGCAAACGAGCATGCAGATTACTTGATGGTATACTATCAGTGTCGACCCGTTTCAGCACTTAAACACCAAAAAACGTTATTTCACGATAGCTTACACAGTAGTCCAGCTGACCTATTTGTGCTGAAGCATGGATCTCCCACATTTATGTAGCTTTTGCTTCATTAAAACCCCTCAAGAAATTTTCTGTTGGATGTAATTAAAGGGCACTAAATGTATATTCCAAGTCATATAGGAGCAATAACAATAATGATAATTTTCAATGATATTATAAATAAAATGGCATAGATAGGTTACATAAACAACATTCGATTTTTAAAAACGGCACACTTATGCGCACATGAATAAATCATATGTTACACGTTAAAGTGGGATGGCATGATTCAATAATCTCGAGTGAAAAAGAGACAAATATGAAAAAGTGTGGCTAGTTAGCCACATTTTAATGTATCACTTGCTGAGCGCTTGTAACCTATCTACACCTTTTTACTTATATAATATCATTGATAATTTTCTAAAGCATGACCTTATTTCCAGCTCGAGGAACGAAATTGAGTTGTGGTGGTTCCCTGATCAACGAGTGGTATGTCCTGACGGCGGCCCATTGTGTCTCCTTTCTGGGCAACCGACTGCGGCTGAACGGAGTCGTCCTTGGGGAGTATGATGTTAGACAGGATCCCGACTGTGAGATGTCAGATGGCAAGAAATTTTGTGCCCCCAATATTAGGGTAAGGAAAATGCTTAGTACCTTTGTAGTTTATTACGTAGCTTGAATTTATTTACCTGATGTGAATGCCAGGGAGTATTATACCTTCAAATACCACTTAAGATGTGAAAATATGTCTAAGTATCAAAGAGATCAAGTTAGTTTTAGCTTTGATTTGAAATAAGTTGTACCTACTAAGTACTTACACATAGATATTTGGAAAAGAATTGGACAGGAATTTGGCCTTATCCTTCCCCTTCCCCTAAGCTCTCCTTAATCTTAAAATCTCCAAATCCCTTATCCCCTAAAGGTCGGAAATGCACTCGTTACTGGGTTGTCCATGGGCGGCGCTGATCGCTTTGCATCCATTTGGGGACCAATCACATAAAAAAATAAATTTGGAAAACTTTAGATGCTTATTATTATTTGTATTTTCACAGAACGTTTCAATAGACACAGTTATCGCCCATCCAGGATACTCACCTCAGAACTTAGTCGACGATATAGCCTTAATACGACTTGCTGAACCAGCTGACTTTAGTCTTGGTAAGTTGCTAAATATGGACGGACATCCAAACATGACATTCATCATCATCATCATCATCAGCCTATAAGTGCCCAATGCTGAGCAAAGGCCTCTTCTCACACGGAGAAGGTTTGAGCATTAATCACCACGCTTGCTCAATGCGGGTTGGCGATTTCAAACTTACAATTAGAAATTATAAGTCCAGGTTTCCTCACGATGTTTACCTTCACCGTATGTCAGTGGTGTCTAAATAATCATAGAAAGTACATATAACTCGGAAAAAGTCACATTGGTACTTGCCAGGTTTCGAACCCACACTCTCATGCATGAGAAGCGGGCTCCTTAACCTCCAGGCCACCACGACATTTTGTTAACTCGCAAACATGACATTGTTAACTCGTAAAGTTAATCCATATTATTAACATACTTCCATTACAACTTGAGTGCCAAATGATTGATTGTCACATTCCGTATCCACATTCCAGAAGTAGGATCTTGGCACCCACATCTGGTTGGTGTGGTGGCTGGGCAACTGGCTGCCGTGCAAGATGTCGCGGGTTCGATTTCCGCAAGGAACAACAGTTTGTGTGATCCACAAGTTGTTGTTCCAGGTCTGGGTGTCATGTGTATGTGAAAATGTATGTGTATGTGTGTATGTCATAATCATGACAATGTCTTATTATTTGCAGATAGTATGAAACCGCTGTGCTTACCAGTTTCTCCAGAGCTTCAAAGAGAATCTCTGGTTGGACTTAATGCCGTAGTAGCTGGATGGGGAGTAACGGAGGATGGCCTGGAGTCATCAGTACTACTGAGCGTCGACCTTCCAGTCATCAGCAATTCTGACTGCATGGCTGCGTACAGAGAGTAAGTATTTTTTTGCTTACGGTAAATTTTATAACCATATATCATAACAGAAATAATGTACCGTGGCCTTGTGGCCTGGAGCTGGAGAAAGAGCTTCTTAAAAGGCCGGCAACGCACCTGTGACTCTTCTGGTGTTGCAGATGTCCATCGGCGGCGCCGATCGCTTACCATCAGGTGATCCGTCTGCTCGTTTGCCTCCTATTCCATAAAAAAACAGGGTGGATTAAAGTCAGTAAGACTCTCGCCCCACCCAGGCCCAGAGAAGTAACTCGATCATTTCTCCTACCAAAAAAACAGAACACAACTCCATCTACCTACAGATTACATTGAATTTGGCAGTATACCAACGTTTCTGACATTTTCATTTTATTTATGTAACGAAAGTGATGCCGATAGCATTTTAATGTATTAACCTTATTGTACAAAAGTAGATAACTTACAAGTATTGTAAGTACCTACAACACCTTGTTTGGTTGCAGAAAAGTAACTTACAACTAAACTATAATTTAATTACATCTTTCTGCTTTTATTTTGTGAAGGCAATCTGTTCCAGACGAATGTAGGATGATTTTCGTTTGAACGTTCTTATAAAAATCGACTTTTTTCTTTTTGCAGCTCACTCAAGATAAAAGACACTCAAATATGCGCCGGTGGCGTTAAAGACAAGGATTCTTGCGGAGGAGATTCAGGTGGACCCCTCGTGTATCCAGGGAAAATGGGAAACTTTGGCGTGCGGTATGTCCAACGAGGACTCGTGTCCTTTGGGTCCAAGCGATGTGGATTAGGAGGTTATCCTGGAGTGTACACTAATGTAGCTTACTACATGAACTGGATCTTAGATAATATCCGCAACTGATGTCTGCTGGTTGGTGATAAAACTGAATGAATACTCTAAAGATATGGACTGACCCCAATCACTTGTTTTTGGGGTACTGTTTAATTGATACGAGGAGGTCATGGAATAGTATATATTAGGTATTTCTTCAAATCAGATCTGTTATACGGGTACTATGACTGGTATCAAATTTGAGAGAATTACTTATGAACTTTTTTTTAGAAATGAAATTTGCACAACTATTTAAACAAATATCTGACTGGTCTCTTCTTAAAGTGTAGCTAAGCTTAGTCTGTTTAGTGCCATTTAAATACAAACTTTATTCAAATTTTCAATAATAGGCGTCTTATAAAAATGCTTAAAGTCTATTGACGATCAGTGTAATTTTTCTCGAAAATTAAAACCAAATGGTATTAGAAAGAAAATGTAACTACTGAAAACAAAAAATTACATTATTCTGCATCACTTCGTTGTGTGCTTAGACACACCGTATTACAGAATTTTGGACCAGAGACTTATAATGAATGTTATAAAAATATGTGTAGTTTTTAATGAAAAACTTGTAGGTACTTAATGTTCGAAAATATACTATAATTGTAATGAATTGATTTTAAAGTCATTTTGCCATAATTTTATCAAAATAAAACAATAAAACCATGAACTTATTTTTGTAAATAGGCCTTAAAAACGGCACTTTTACACGTCAAAATTATACTTATATAAGAAACTAGACGAAGCCGGCATTTCCTATCTGACAACTCTGAGAAGCAATGCCGATTCAGTTTGTTTGGTTTGTCTCTTTCAAAGTCTTCCTAAGGCTGCTTTTTCAATAATCAGATAAATTTTATCTGAGGAATAAAATTGTTGCTATCACTGTCTTTTACAAACATTCTGACGCGACAACATTATAATTATTCCGCAGGTAACTTTTATCTAACCATTGAAAAATCAGCCCTTTAAGAACAGAATGGTAGCTCTGGTAAGCTCGAAATTTCTGAAGCGTTTTGCAGCTTGCAAGGTATCACTAAGCATTTATCTTGGATTTTGATGCCGTATTTTCCTTATGTTAAGACAAGATTATTATTATGTATGTCTCTACCAATCACGGGACCACAGGGTCCCGGTCATTTGGAAGGCGTACGAGGGGCCGGAGCCAACTGCGCAGAGGCCCTTAAGACAACTTTAATCTAAATGAAATGGGACACACAAACCGGCGACTATCCCTGTATGCACTATGGAAATGCACCCAAGGACAGTCCCCGGTTAGTGTAGGACTATTGCGGATAATGGAAACAAAATACAAGGCTATGGGTGTGGGTTGCTATTGGCTAGTAGGATGGGAACTATAGAAGGACTATGGCACCTGCCGAAACAATGTAATTTATACACGTAAAAATGGCAGGCGGAGACTCGCCAACTCACCGACCGGGCCCCCGGGAATGGTTGCTAGTAATAGCAACAGAGGGACAACGGAAATGTGAGTGGCTGAAGGGTGAAGAAACTGCCACCAGCTTTCTACTCAGATCATCTGCATCTGCCTAAGCATCCTGCATCACTGGCCCACTCGCCGCTTACGAACAGCTTCCACCCTCCGAGCAGGATCACTACTCTCGCGACTCCACTCTGGACGGCCAATGAAGGCAAGCCAGAGGTGGGAGACCTGTTCCTCGTCATCGTCCACTCCGGCCAGCCAATGAAGGCAAGCCGGAGATGAGGAACGGTGACTTCTCCCTGGAGCAATCGGGATGATGGTAGCCCGCGGGATCGCTAATTCCCGCCACCTCGCCTCAAGGTGCCCTGCGGGCTTATTATTATTATTATTATTGCTAGTCACGAAACGTGAATTTTATAATATGTGCGGTAAAGTTTCATTTATTTTTGTATTTTTATTATTTAAGTTATCTTAAGAAAGCTAGTCTAGTACGTAATTTTATTGAAAAGACATGTTTAATACAGTAAATTATATTCTAGAATGATTAATTTTGTTTTATTTCTTTGTCATTTTTTTATGTGATACAGCGGCAAAAGAGCACACGGAAATTCCGTGTGCTCTTTTGCCGCCGAACCATTTTGAATTGCTATCTAATATTCCGTTCACGGAATATTAGATAGCAATTCAAAATGGTTGAGACTTGACGATGTTTTCTAGTTTTCTGAAATTTAATTTCTTAAGAAACTTCTTCTGGTAATAATGATCACAACAAAAAAGGAATTGGTTCGTTATTGAGTTATGTGCCAACATATTTTTTTATATTATTTATAAGTAGATAAATGGTAAAAAGAGGTTCTAATTAAAGAAAAACTAAAACAAAGTTTTACACAATATACGTTTCCTGTGTAAATATGATAGCATTCAGAAATCGAGTTGGTTATGTTTATGAAGTTACATTTTATAAGAATGTTTTGATTTTGATATGCCTATTTAAATTTGAATACGTATGTTAATAAAATAATATTATTGTGATGGAAAACGTAGTCAAAGAGTAAGTTTAAGTTTACAAATTATAACACAAGAGATACCTTGGTTAAAATTAGTAGATATTTGTTAATATTTTAAAATATGTAGATTCAAACTAGACTTTAGGGGTACCTATAGCCATCATAGAGCTAAGACAAAAGCTTCTGTACCTACTTTCTTCATAGCCAATGCTACAGAGTGCCTTGACATTGAAATGTCAATTGAAGAAATTGTCAAAACAGAAAGAACAATGTAACAGAAGCAGCATAGCATCCCATAAAACATGTAAACTTAAAAACGCCTTGTTTTTAAGTTTACTTAGTACTTTAGTGGTAAATTTAAGTGTGTGATGTGTGCATGTCATCTCCCTTATTGCAGTAGAAACAGGGAAGGCAATAGAGATGACGAATCTCGACCAAACACTTGGAGTGGATCTGCCAAAAAGTTTCTTGGGACACCAAATTCATGGTTCGGCTCAGATCCAGGCCGGAGTAGCTCAGCCAGTGCCGTCAGTGGCCAGGTTCCAGGTCGAAGCTCAGTCGTAGGCCAAAATGACGTCACCGCTTCCCGAAGGTCCAGTTCAGCTCCCGGATCCGAAGTTACACGAGATCGACGATACAACCATCGATACCACAACAGAGACGTGTTTGATCCTCCTGGTCCAGTAAGTATTAGCAAGATTGTAACAGTGTAGTCTGAAGAAGTTACTCGCACAGCTTATTTAACTTCTTGATCCCCAAGCGAAACCCGGCGTTCGCCGCGTCCCACCGCGACGTACAAATTCATCTAGGTAATGGACAAAGAGTTTCGCGCGTTTAGCGATTCCTATTTTATTTATTGTGTTATTCGTGTGGTACTGGTAAAGCAGTGTATAGGATACTTAGTTGTTGCTATTAAAGTCTTAAATAAGTTTTTATTTAACAAAGTTTCAGAATAATGTAACATTCAGACGGATAGTCACATATGGAAATCCTGAACCGAAAAGTATTGAGTTATGTGTTATGTAAAGCATCTAGTTAGAATAAAATCTGGAAAGAAGGCTTTTTAAAAAAGATAGCTCTTATAGTAGCTATAAATATCAATGGTTTGTCACAATGCCTACGCTTGACAAACGGTTTTGGAAATTCAGGAATCATGGAAGGTTAGATTATGTAAATTTAAAGGATCTGACTAAATGGAATATTACATGGCAAATGCGTTGCGCATTATTGAATAATAGCTCTGTTTAGAAACTTCCGAGTTGCTTAGAGAATATGTAGTCGCTGCGTAAACGTAACATCCTCATTTTAAGCCCCGATCGCATCTCTTCTTGCTTAACAAATTAATAAATAAAACACTTCAAAAGTATTCTTTCTTTGCAGTGTGGCGGCTATTGTGTGTATTTGAAACAAGCAATATGCAAGTCGATCGCCGACGCTTGCACATTCTGGAGGAGACTTCGCGACGATCGGTTTCACTGGGAGCTCTTCAAAAGTGTCCTATGGTTCACTATAGGACTTAAGCTCTTCAATGACATTACCAGGCATATAAACAATGCCCGTCAGAAGCCCCGCTGCAGGCCAAGGCGTTAGAACGGCTGATAAAAAGAATACCTAAATTGTCATATTTTATTGTGGTCTATTTCCAGTATTGAACGTCTTGCTTAATAAACGCCTAATGATTTTTTGTTTCCGATTTATTCCGTGGTGTTTGTTGCTACATTTATTTTTGTTAGTGTCAGTATTTTAAGTTGTTATGATAAAATTAAGATTCATTGTGTAACAAAAACAAACAATCTCTCATTTCTAGCAACCCAATGTGAATATACCGTCACACACAGAGTTAGAAACGATATTGTTTTGTTCGTTATTCAAATCAATTGATTAATAGTACCTTCACATAGATACACATGTAAAGATTTTAGACTGAAGAATACTCCGAGATGGATGTAGGTATGCAGGTATGCCTGTTTTCTTCTACATCTTGTGAGATTATTGACTACTTATACAAATAGAAGATGAAAAAACAGTTTAGTTATTAAACCTTGTTAATCGAATGAGTATTATAAACAATGTATTTCCCAGACAATAAAAAAAACAGCAACTATAAATAAGTCCTTATTAGATTTGCTTAAAGGAAAACCGGTATACGTGTCACCGCGATGGGGAATCCCTTCCGACTTGACAAAAGGTTGAAATTGTTACATTAAGGGCGTATATAAATAACCTCTATGTACTAGATAAAGAATATAAAACGATATTTGTATTTTACCATGTGCCACATAAGTTTATTAGGAATTTAAGTATATACAGGGTGGTAGAACAGCGGTACTATTGTCTAAAATACTTTTTTTTAGTCAACACTCAATATATTTATTGCAATTTATTTAAACGTTGCCATACAATGAGTTTGTGCTATGTCGTATATTGTCATATTGTACAATACCGCCGACGACCTATCTTGGCAGTCTGAAGTTAGCCGATTAGCTGCGCAGTACACAATTTTGTTCCTAAAAGATCCATTGCGCAGACAAACGGCTAACTTCGGACTCGCCAAGATAGGGCGGCCGTACTGTATATCATGTACAATTTCACATGCACGTCAGGACCAGACCCGATTGCTTACCATCAGGTAATTGGTCTGCTTCTTCGCCGACCTATGACATATACCTACCCCCCGCTTCCCCTCTCATATACTCGTAAAAACATAGGGATTACATACCTTCATAACCCGTCTAGAGTTCCAGAATAGAATTAAAGTGATAACCGGTGAAAACTTCAAAAGTATCGTAGAATATATAGGTATTTTGTTACCTTTGTCGAAGAAAGATGATATTTGGATCCTCAATCTCCAATTTTTTTCATTTCCGTTATTTTATGGGCGGCTATATCGATAAATTTATAAGTGAGATAATTTAAAAGGAAAAATATTTAGTTTTAATTCCGCGACAAAAATCCAGGCTTGTTGCAGGATGCAATCCCCCTCCTATGCAATCATGCATATGCACACGCAGCAAGGGTAACATGCATATGCACACGTACAAAAAACGGAAAAACATGCCACGCAATCAAACCTATACTCGACACGTGTTTCGCCACTCCACAGGGCATCCTCAGGAGATGTTGACTCGACGAGCGCTCGGCTGCGAATGAAAAGTAATTAAAACTAAATATTTTTTCTAACATTTAATGTCATAGATTTCCGCAAAGTAACGCCTGATTCTATAAATTTTGTGAGATAATTGATAGAAATTTCGTATTGAATTATAATATACTTATTTAGCAGTTTATAGAAACAAAACAAGCCCTTCGTACCTATGTAGCTAATATTTTGCAAAGGTAATAAATTAAACTAAATTAATTGTAAACTATATTTAAAATTTACTATTTTAGTTTTATTTATTAATAGATATTTATAGAGTTGAGTCGCTAATTAATAAATATTAGAAAAACACGTTGAACGTGAACGTGATACTTAACAAAAAAAAACCACAAATTTACATAAAATAATAATTTTCGGTCGAATACAATTAATACTCGTTTCCTAAATAATTAAAAGGAATCAAGGATGTGATTAGAACGAATTTATTTTTTTCTTTTAAGGAAGTTTTTTTAATGGAGACATCTAATGAAGATAGTTAGGCCTATTTACGCGTAAGCTACTATTCGGGTAATAGAACATAAACATATAACTTAATATTGTTGGAAATAAAATAAACATTATAATTTCATGCAAATATAACTGTAACTAATCGGTATCGAATTAAGTATATATTGTTTTCAGTCAAGATCCGATGACCTCGATAAAATGTAGTTCGGGTACGCTGTTATAGCAGCGGCAAGACCCCTCTTAGTGGAGTGGCTTGAGAGACGCCATGACGTCCTCACCTTCCACCTGACGCAGCTGCTTACTGGGCACGGAAGCTACGTTGGGTACCTGTTTCGGATTCGGTGGGAGGAAACGCCCAAGTGTCATCATTGTGAGGACCATCCGGAGGACATGATGGAGCATACTGTGGCGGTGTGCCTTGCGTGGGCTGAGCAACGCCGTGTCCCTAAGGGAAGTGATTGGCGGCAGTAACGTCTCACGTTCGACCCTGGTGAGGAACTGGGAAGCCGTCTTCTTTTTCTGCGAAGAAGATGCTCGCAAAGAAGAGGCGGAGCGCATAAGGGAACTATCATCTTTACGCCCCAGCCGTCGCAATAGGTGATACTCTGGGCATCAAGGATCTGAGCGACGATCTCCAACCACCGTAAGCGATCGGCTGCGAACGGCGAGAAATCCTCGCCTCACTCTGGGCCAGAGAAGAGAGAAGAAATGCAAAAAAGTTTCGTATCCATGTGCTCGTCTCGATTTTAAATGAAGTGTTAGGTAATGGATTGAAACAGTTTCGAACTTAAATTAGTTGAATCTCGGTAACCCGACACCCAAAATTACCCATTAAACTTAGCTACATAAAGTAATAACTACACAACTTTGAAACGAATTGTGTACATATAATGCAACACTATACAAAACGATACTAGTCGCGCATAGAAGGCATTACAACCTCAGACCAGGTAACTATAATTACATACACGTGTTCATAGCACTTTACTTCTCAAATCTTATATTGTTTCAATACAAAACCCGATAATTAAATGAAATCTTGAGACCAAATTGAACACCAAAGTCGACGATGACAATTTATTTTAAACATTCCACATAATAACACTAAAATGTGTACAAACACCGCAAAATGCTTGCGTCTTTGTATAAGGAAAATCCTAAACTAAGACAAGCGTTCTCTATAATAATAAAACACGCGTCATCACAACATGATCACTGCTATTCGCATTTTCAAAAAATATTTATTGTTGATAACCTTAAGTGTGTGGTAGCGGCTAGTCAGGGCCGGTTAACTGAACTATCAGTCGTGCACGGGCCGTCCGCCGGACAACAATATTGTTGACAGACTCGTTTCGAATTAATGTTTTAATATTTTGTTGTAACAAAAGTGGCGAATGATGAAGGACCTGATAGAGGGGACGGTTGTCATTGCTTGCATTCTCGTCGCGTCATCGTCAAACGCCGGAGGACGTGAGTACTTTTGATTGTCTTATTCACACGTAATTAAACTTAAGACGAGATGAAAAAATATATGTTTTTAAACTCTGGTGACCTTACTGCATAAGTTAACCTCCGCAATCTTTAGCGTACGGACAACTTACCCATCTTGAGAGCGTATAAACATAACTTTATTTGTTTACTTAGCAACATAATGGTATTTTAAGCAGCCATTAGTTAATTGTCATGTAATGAGAAACGTGATCTTTACGCGTCTTTATACCTACTCAGATAAATATGAAGGTGACAGTTTTTTAGAGACATTTTTATCTATGATGCATTTAATATAAGAACTAGCCTCCTTTATACATAAACACGTTTACTTTTAAATGCCAATAATTAGATACTTATTATAAACTACAGAATGTGAAATTTATAATTGGATACGTTAGTAACTTGTTTTGCTATCAAATGTTGAATTAAGTGGTTCTAAACAAATAAAAGATTTGGTTATGTCTTTGTAAAGAAGCCAAGGATTACCAACCACAAACAGCTCGTTGTAGCTTTTGCATTAAGAATTTACTCATATTCATTATTTAGACTGTTATATGTTCAACGCGTATAAAAGTAATGTATGGCCTGGAATTTTATTAAGCTTGTTTGAAGATAAGTATAGCTTCACTAAGCACAAATCAAGCATAGGAAAATAGCCTCAGAATTCAGTAACATTGTAGCTACCTATCAGTGAAAGAATTTTGGAAATCCGACCACACCGGTTCCAAGAATTCACCCTTACATGCAAACTTACAAATGTTACCTCTTTAAAACATTAGTATAGATATCAAGATCGATTAAAGACGTCAAAGAAAGATGTACAGAAGTGGCAATAAGTATAATATGTGTATTTTTCCTACCCTCGTAGGCATAATCGTTTACGTAAATACTAACGAAGTACTTAATAACAACAATAAATTGTTTATTGTTCGTACACAATTCAATTAACACAATACGTATGATTGTTTCCAACTAGTCAAAATTCGATACATGAATTGAAATGTTAAAAAGTATACTTTTGTAAGTTTCTTGTCAAATCACAACATGTGTGACGTCATAATGTTTCTAAGTTCGTTGATGTAATAGTTTCTTTCAGATGATACATGCTAGAATATATCTTAAAATATAAAAATATCAACAAATCAATGAATGTAAGTACGATTATGTTTTAAAAATTAGGTAATTTTAATGAAAAGTTAAAATAACCCAAATTATATGTAAGTATAATATGTCCGCAAGGCAGCTTGTGGCGAGCTGTTGGGCAGTGGCGACCCCACGGACCTGACTCCCGGGAGGTGTCTTGTTCTTCATCTCCGGTTAGTCCTCGTAACGAGCTGGAGTGAACACTGATGAGGAGCAAGCCCTCCTACCTCATTCTTGCCTTAATTGGCTGGCTTGAGTGGAGATTCGCAAGAGTAGGAGTTGAAGGAGACTCGGGGGAAGGATGTATCTCAGTAAGGTGCTGGTAGGGGTCTTGACCGTACTTCCGGGATTGCTCTGATAGCCGTGGGATACCTCTCCTTCCCCAAGCAGCTCAACGTATGTTGCCCCCGTGTCGCTACATGCTAGCGGCCGTTTCCGGGGGCCCATTAATTGAGTTTGCCAGTCACCCCCTGTCTGTTTATCCGTATGTATCAATATTGGTCAGGGGCAGGGGCCATAGTATTTCCATAGTTATCATATCTACCAGTCCATAGCAACCCATACCCATAACCCTATATATTTTTACCACATTTCGCAATAGTCCTGCATCAACCGGGGATTGTCCTTGGGTGCACTTTCATAGTGCATACAGGGATAATTGCCGGCTGATGTCCCATCACATTTAGATTAAAACTGTTCAACGGGCCTCTGCGAGTTGGCTTCGGCTCCTCGTACGCCTTCCAAAGGTCCGGGACCCTGTGGTCCCGTGAAAGGAAAGAACAAGTATAATATTATTATAGGTACTTATTATAAATGCGAATGTAACTCTGTCTGTCTGTCTTTTCTTCACGCCTAAATAATTGTACCGATTTGTATGAAATTTGGTGCAGACATAGTTTGGAACATGAGAAAGGGCATAGACCAGTTTTTATTTCAAAATTAAATATAAATAAATTTCTGGGCGAACGAAGTTGCGGGCGAAAGTTAGTTTATTTATATATGAACATACCTAGTTATCTACAATATGGGCCATATTGTTAACATGCACAATTGTAAAATGAACTTATATTTTTGAGGTGGGAAACCATCAAACCTCCCCCGCCCTAAGTGAGGCAAGGTGGAGTATGAAATTCTAATCTACTGACTGAAAACCTCTCCATTCCTTCTTCTGCTCTGGATCAGGAGCTGCCGTACATAAAAGACCTTTTTTTGTCAGGGGTAAATCATGAAATGACCTTTCCCGCCCAGGGTAAGGCGAGAGAGAGTGTCAGACTCGTACTGACTACAAACCACCCGTTCATTCTTCTGCTCTAGGCCGAGGTCGCGGTGATTCATCGCCCTTAACCCGCAACCCCGGCTGGACAACAGCCCTATAGGGCCCCATCTGTGGTGTTCTATTGGCTCTTTGAGGCGCGCGCGGAACGCTAGCCGTACGCTCGGGGCCGTATATAATAGACCTAAGCACCTGTTTCTAATATGCATCTACAAAGAATGTACACTTTATCACGATAATGTCATGCCTTTCGCCATTAGATTCGTATTAAGTTAACTGTATAATAATTATAGTTTCAAACACGTGTAATTGGACATGTTCTAGTATTAATAACATTTACAAAGAACATTAAACTTCAATTAAACATGATACGAAGACATCGTGCTTTCCAAGTGTGTTATTACATTGGTATTGGGAAGTAGATGGTATCATTAGGTCTGTGGTTTCATGGGTAACGGTGTTAAATAGCTCAAAATGTAGGTACCTATTAGAAAATAATTTAGTAGTAACCAAATTATTCTCAAATAATATCTTATCTCTGATTTATTTCGTTACGGGATCCAAGACCAATCCAATTCACGTCCCTAGGACTTCAGTGTTCTGGTGTTTTAAAGGTTGTATCTATCTTCAGTATCCTGACATTTCTGAACAGGAGTTGCAGTGGTTTTGGGAGGTTCTGGCGGGCTTATGCCACCAAAAAAATCGAATTCAATTTAATTCTCAATGAGTCACCGCGGCCTCGGCCCAGAGCAAGAGAAGGAACGGGGGAGTTTTTAGTCAGTAAGAGTCTGACACTTTCTCTCGCCTAACCCTGGGCGGGAGAAGTCGTTTGATGATTTTCCCCTGATAAAAAAGGGTCTAATGGTAGTCTGAATTAATGAAAATATTTGTAGCGACAAACATCGAAGATTTATAACATTCAATATTACGTAACAATTCGCGTATACAAAAACCCAACGTTCAAATGTTAGGCAGTGGCCCTCTAGGCTTATCACCTCACCAGGACCTAGTCGGAGGATCATCCTTTTCCGATGATAGGGAACTATACTCTCAGTTCCTTAAATGTGTATTGTTCTTGTAAAGTTAAAAATGCTTTGATTTTGTTTATGATTTATCTATTGAAGTAACGGTTGTATTGCCCGCTTGCCAGGCGATTGTATCGTTTATGGCATTGAAATAAGTTTTTGATAATTGAAAAGATAATATTATCTTTTACCTATTCCTATTTTTCCAGAGATAACCAAGCAGGTTGTAATGTAAATTATGTTTAATTTGTTAAATAGAAAAAAAAACGCTATTCCTATTTCGAATGGTAGTTGTTCTAACATTTCAATATCAAAAAGAAATCCGGTTTGTTCGAATGCAATTTAGCGAGGATGTTCAGTACAAAACCACAAGATTTTTATTAATTGACGATATTTAATATTATGATACCTAACCAAAACGGGTTTTTGCTTACAAACTACTATATCACTCAACCATTTAAGATTCACCTCAAAGTGTAGAAAAACGTTTTACTTAATTGCTTATAAATGTTATCGTTTTAAGTGTCATTAAACTATTGGAGTATTTATTCACTGTACAGTTTTGTTGTAACTCGCTTCTGGGATTGGGTTTCTCCGTATTCCTGAGATAAAAAGACACAATATATGTCTCAATCTGTCTCCTATACATATATCTTGCTAATATTATAAATGCGAAAGTTACGATGTTTGGATGTTTGTTACTCAATCACGCCAAAACGGCTTGACGGATCTGGATGAAATTTGGCACAGGTTTAAGATACATTCCATAGGCACAGGAATAGGACATAGGCTACTTTTTATCTTAAAGTATACTTACTTATAGTTACAAAAATTATGAGAACTCATAAACATCCAAACTGTACCGTAAACTCTTGCTAAGTTTTTTAACGACTAAATAAGTTTGAAGTATAGGTACCATAAGAATATTTTTTTTCAACAAATCGGAGTGGGTTTCGTAATATTTAGTATTTACTATATAGTGTATGTAGTAGCTATGTAAGCTGCTGATGATACATTGACGGGTAGTGAATACCAAGCAAGGTTCTCTTCTTTCATGCCAGACAAGTTTATAATACTTTTTTTAGGAGGTAAAGTAATCGAAAGACTTCTCTTAACTTGGGTGGGGCAAGAGGGAGTGTCAGACTCTTACTGACTAAAAACCACCCCGTTACTTTTATAATACCTTTTAGTACATTTTTGTGTTATGGCATTCTATATTCGAGTACAGTGAGTTTATCTGAGGGTGGGGCACTACACTGAAACAAGTGCTTAACTTATACCAAGCGCAAGTTCGGTCCTGGGGCCTAACCATGACATTCAAAATAAGACTGTTTTAATCTAACTTCAGTGTGGGTAAGAGAAAGAGCTATACAAGTTGTCTAGCTCTGTCTAATGTCTCTTACCTACACTGAAGTAAGATTAAAACAGTGATAATCTCACTTTGAACGTCATGGTTATTAGAAGGAACGGGGGTTTTCAGTCAGTAAGAGTCTGACACTTTTTCTCGCCTAACCCTGGGCGGGAGAAGTCATTTGATGATTTTCCTCTGATAAAAAAGGGTCTAATGGCAGTCTGAATAAATGAAAATATTTGTAGCGACAAACAGCGAAGATTTATAACATTCAACATACATAGGTATACGTCACAATTTACGTATAGAAAAACTCAACGTTCAAATGTTAGGCAGTGACCCTCTAGGCTTATCACCTCACCAGGGCCTAGTCGGAGAATCATCTCCCCGGTATGGAGTACTGTACTCATAAATGAGAACAAGTTGTCCTGTATATCTATAGGATGGCTCGGCTAATCACCAACTAAACACATTGAGAGGCGTGCCAAGAGGCTCATCAACGACGACGATGCGCTAGTGGAGGCCCGACTTCAAAGACTCGAACACACGCGAAAAGTTGCGTTGCTTGTGGCTTTATATCGGACACATTTCGGATAATGTTTGGGAGAGCTACACGCCTTGATTTTCTCTAGTTCTTTCCGCCATCGTAAGACCAGACAATCGGCCAAACCTCATCGTTTCATGGTGGAAATTCCAAATCACATGCACGAAGCGGTTTGCCTACAGTTTTATAATCAAAACCGCTAAGGAGCGAAATCCTTTGCCAGGGCCTGTGTTTCCCGAAGGGACCTCTGACCTGGATGTCTTTAAGGCACGAGTGAGTAAGTTGCTTATGGGTAGGCATGCTCCATCGCAGGTCGCATTATCGCTTTCCACCAGGCACCCATTATGATATACAACTGTTTATATAAGTAAAAATATATTTTTCTATACTCAATAAGTATGCTCTCCGTCTTCTATTACAGTGATCGTGAAATTTGCTAGAAAGAAATATAAGTGTCTAGTATTTATAAAATTTTAATGCAATAGATAAATACGATACAGACCTGCCGTATGGTATCATTTAGCTGATTCGAGGAAAAGATAACTGTTAATGGGGGTCAAACAGTTAGCCTATCTTTGAACTCGTAATACCTACGTACATAAATACTATAAGAATCGCTGAAAAGAAAATTCATTAAGCAATAATTTACGTAACATGTAATTATTTGGGACTGTACTTACTATATGGCATTATCGCTTACCATCAGGAGAGATTGTTTTCAAGCCACAGTAAGTTATTTTTTTTTTCTTTCTGAGTTAGTGCTAATTGAGATTAACCGCAGAACTGACGCGCAAAAGACCGTTTTTTTTTGTCAGGGGAAAAACGTCAAATGACTTCTCCCGCCCAGACGAGAATGTCAGATTCTTACTGACTAAAAATAACCCCGTTCCTTCTCCTGCTCTGGGCCGAGGTCGCGGTGCCTCATCACACTTACCCCGCAACCCCCGTCTAAAAATCTGTTATCACGCTTGCTAAAGCCTAGAGCCGGTCAAATTTAAATATTTAAGTACATACTTAACATGTTCAATATAATGGAAAATTTGATTGTTAATATCCATAAAGTACACGTTATTCTAGACTTTCAAGACATGACAGTTAAGGACGCAATAATAACCCCGTGGTCATGACTATTCTTGATTTACTACCAGTGATTCAATTAAGGGTAAAAACCAATACTAATTGAGAACTAAATGAAAAACAATGTAAGCTCCATTCGTACATTAGGTACCTACAACTAATAATGCTCAATACAAAACATTCTTATCAGAAATGTAACTATAAGTAAATTGAACATAATACGTAGATTAACTAAATTTTATTGTCAATAAACAATGTCATTATGATTAGTATGTAGTTAGTAAGAAATGTACCTAACAATGTCTAAATAAAGGCGTTAAGTAAACCTAATTGCACTGGTTTGTTAAAAGTTATCCTACACTTTCTGTTCATGCAGTATACATAGGTAGCCTAACAACGGATATGAAGGCGAGCATACGGATCATAATCTGATTGATATTCGCAAGAGGAGAGGAAATATAAGTGCATTTTTGGATTAGGGTAAGACCACGGAGTAAGAACAAAGGGTAAGACAAAAAGTCAAAAAAAGATCAACCGAATTTATTCTCGCTAAAACTATAAGAATTTTTGAAACATCAAAACAGAATAAGTGTCAGTCCGCTCCACATTGTAGCTAGCTGCTCGAACCAAAGTGATTGATGTAGATTCAACTGGGGAAGAAGGAAAAAGAAACATTATCGTTACTCTTCTAAAAAAATATATGCGTTTTACAAGCTTGCCAATACAAGCAGAGCAAGAAGAGGGCGAAACCTCCGGTAACACTCACATATCGAAACACAAAGCAAGGGTTATTTCACACCGGTTTTCTGTGAGAGTCATTTTAATATTTTAGTAAGTAGGTACCCTTTTGGCAATAAATGCCTAGTAGGGTTTATTTCCATTAGGGTCTGATTGAATAGGATGACATAGGAAATTTTAAAATACCTACATTTGGAGTTATTCTGGGCTCTGGGTCATTTAATTGTTGATACCTATTGCTGTTAGTCACATTGTGTGACATACCTACGGAATGATCAGGGTTCTCCCCAGGGGGAACTATTTTACACGTCTATTATGCTACTTATTTGTCGTTATGCGGTTTATACGTGCATATACATATAGTTCACATAGTGCAACTTACTTACATGCACTCCTTATATTATTGTATTTTTGGACAACTGCTTCAACTATCTTTGTCAATAGCAATTCCGGTTAAGATTTTAAGCAAATCATATTTTCAATTAATTATTTATTTAATTTAGAATTCAGGAAAAGATTTCACTAAAAAATTCCATTGCAACGACCCCAAACAAAGAGGTCGACAAACGGTGACGATAGTGACGAATTCTTAATCAGCTGTAAAATGAGATTTGTAAATAAATTATTGAACAATATTAAACATATAGTCCTCAATTAATAAACGGTATAGTGTTCCACGAGGCCACGAGCCAGATTAACATAATATTGTGGCAATACAACATATCAAGCGGATTATTTGTCAAAAGACTGCCAAAGGTCATTACTTTTTTAAAGCAACTATCGAAGAAAAAACTTAAAAAACCCATGTTGGAAAATAAGAATGAGCAACTCCTTTTATAGTTGTATTTTTTTGATATTCCAAGTGAGAAAACCCAAAGTAAAGTTGCGGACGGTACCTACTAGTTTATAATCACTTATCTATTAAGCAATTTGTACATCGATATTTTAATCCGTTAAATTAAAAGCATACATTAATTATATTGATCTGGTCGGACAAAGATATGTTCTAGGATCGATTTTTTGCCCGGAAATAGAGTATATTGATCTTAGGCTATTTCCATAATGATTTCTGATAACATTTTTGTATGTTTGCAATAGATTTGTCGATGCTAGATGCTACACGTGACGACGGGGAAAGACTTGTCAGTCGACCAAAAAGTCACGTGGATAGAAACGCGATCTCTTGGCATTGATTCTAGTTAGTAATACATGTCCAGGTCAACATCTAGGTGTAGGGTTCCAGAGCAGACTTGGTGACCTTTAAAGGTGCTAAGAGTGGGCATTGCGGGGTGGTTTTAGTCTGTGTCTTACAAATTCTAGATAATTCTAGAGAATTTACAAATTCAAAATTTGTAAGACAGGTAGTTATTATAATCAAGCGATGGTATTAGGTACATATCAAATTACACGATGTGTCATACTTCTTTTTTATGTGATGTCCATGGACACCCACAACACCAGAGGAGTTATTAGCGCGTTACCCGGTTTTGCTGTTAGCCGTTCCTCCCATGGCGCGAAACAACGCTATGGTTCTTTCACGTCGATTTTCTGTCAGGCCGCGGTATCACTCCGGACCAGTCGACCCATTCACACTTAAATGGTTTATAAATATTTTGTTTCTCTTCATCTGCATTCACCAATCTCTTCATACGTCATCGATAGCCGGCTTCGAATATGGCCTATTTAGAATTTATATTTTTTAGACTTTCATATATTATGTTATTAATTTTATTATTTCCAGAGAGGTCGGATATATAATTCCTATGTTCCTATGCTAAAGAAGTATTTACTATTTACTAGACTACGTTATCGTGTCCTTAGCATGCACGCCTCTAAACGCATGGTAAACTCACTGAAGTGTACAATTAACATATCATGACAAACAGGGGATTCTCCGACACAGTTACATCAGAAATAATCAATGCATAGCAAACATATGTACAAGTTGTGGTGGCCCAGAGGTAAGAGCGCCCGCTTCACATGCATGCGGGTGCGTTTTAAAACCTGACAAGTACCAATGTGACATTTTCCGAGTTATATGTACCTTATATGATTATTTGGGCACCTTCACCTTCACTTACGGTGAAGGAAAACATCGTGAGGAAACCTGGACTTGTAATTTCTAATTACTTATAAATTAACTGAGTAACCCGCGAATTTTAGTTAATTTAGTATGTCTCACGATAGTTATTATAAAAACAATTACTTATAAGTTTGAAATCGCCAAACCGTTTGAGCAAGCGTGGTGATTAGTGCTGTAAGTGTAATCACCACGCTTGCTAAAGGCGGTTTGGCGATTTTCACAAACTTCCACACTTGTAATATTAAATAAGAACTAGCAAATTAATCCATTTCCATCCATCTCAAGGCACTGCAAGGAATCTCTTCATTTTGTCTAAAAAGCTCAAAAATTTAGAATTTCCTCTTTACTTCTAAGTTACTAAGCCGACGTTGTGAGCACCGGTACAAACAACTTTTAATTTCAATGAAGATAGAAATATCTTAGCAACTTTTAGCAACAATAAATTCTTGGTAGGTAGGCTTTTTTTTTTTTTTTTGTGAGGGGAAAATCATCAAATGACTTCTCCCGCCCAGGGCCGGGCAGGAGGGAGTGTCAGACTCTTACTGACTAAAAACCCCCCTGTTCCTTCTCCTGCTCTGTGCCGAGGTCGCGGTACCTCATTGCGCTTACCCCGCAACCCCGGCTTTGGTAGGTAGGCTGGGTTGGTAAACATATGAGTTCATTAACCTTTCATCGCATGACTTTTCAATTGATCTATGCAATGGAATAATATAAAATCAAAACTTCTTATATTTTTATTCGAAAAAGGTTTTATTATGCCAGACTTGTGCTAAAACAAATTGCTCAGGAAAGTTGAAACTTAAACTATGTGTGTTGCCCGGCCGCCGTGTGATGTGTCGCGGTTTCGATTCCTACAGGGAACTTCTTTTTTCTAATCCACAAATTGTTGTTCCGAGTTGGATGTTATGTGTATGTTTGTAAACAATACCTTTAAAAAATATGTACCTAACATGTATAAAAATAAAATGTGTTTATTAATAGAAAGTTACCAAAAATCGTGTTAATTTGTATTGTGTACCCACTTATTTGTCAATTAAATTGTGTCTGTTATTGTTTGTGCTGAATAAATAATCTATCTATTAAAAAGTAATCGTTAGGCTGGCTTAATGTTGTGTTAACGTACATTTTTAAAACGTTCTAGAGCGGTGTAATGGCGGCGCTAGTTGCATCCCCCTGAACGAATGCTCGGGCTTACACTTGCAGTTACAGAAGGGCAACACTCCACAGTTGACGCAACTCTTGCGCAGCTTACATTGTGGCTTCCAAGGGACCGACGTGCCTATGGTGAGTAACTACTTCTCAATTATTTGATCTCAAGTTTTTGAGTAGCTAGTGGCTAGAATAACAAGTTATTGCACCTTGTTATGTTTTTCGATGGATTAAAAAAAACAAAGTTATTGAAAATCTAATACAGAATTGAGCTCACTATTTACATAAATAAGTTCAAATTAAAATGACGGTAAAGTCTAGTTTCATTCGTGGTTTTGTAAAAAGCATTTAGGTTTTTTTGGTATTTCAAATTGTGTAGTTAATACAGCAAGGGAACAATTAGGTTAAAGTATTTTGGCCATAAACTGTTATTTTTTAACATTCAATTGTACATACTTTGCAACATGTTAATTGTATTTTTTTATGAAAAGGTTGCCCCACATTAGGTTTCTCTTCTGTATCGAGGATGCGTTTATGAACATAAAATTTCATTTCATACACATCACACCCAAACCCGGAACAACAATTTGTGGATCACACAAAGAGTTCTTCTGGAGTCCCGCTTGTTTAACATTATTCGTTTCTCTTTCTAGATATGCTGTCCACCAGAGTTTTTAGCTACCGGTTCTCCTCAACCAGCGTCCTTGTCGTCGAGAGTTAGTGATCCTCTGAGCCTCCTGCCCAACTCTCGGATTTGCGGGATTCAAAACAATGACAGAATCGTTGGGGGCACACAAGCTGATATTGACGAGCATCCATGGATGGCCCTCATCAGATACGACAAACGTAAGAAATGATTAAACTGATTTTACGTTGATATCTTTTATGAAAATGAATATTAATAGTCTCATATCACGTCAGTTAACTAAACACGGATAGGTATTACAACGCTCAAGAGTTTGTTTGTATCAAATAATCTAAAAAGCTACTAGTTACTATAGGCTGTTAGATATCACGCTACAATCAATAGGAATAATACCGCTATGGGAAGTGGACTTTACAAGATTTGGTACTGTATAGATTGTCACACATTTGAATCTAGTTACCTCAAAACAATACATCGTTACATTACAAACTAGCTTCTACGGCGGCTTTATCCGCGTAGAAGTAACACTTCCGCGTAGAAGTAAGACTATGATCTATCTCTGTGCCAGAATTAATTTAAATCCATTCAGTACCTAGTATTACAATTGAGAGTAAACAAACTACCAGCATTTGTTCTTTTGTTTACAACTTGTCTCTGCATTACATATAAATGTTATATTATTGAAATTGTAAAACATTTTTTTTAAAGAGTAACGAATGGAGTTTCTTGCTCGTTCTTCTCCATTCGAATCTACAATTTGGAATGAGCACCTAGCTTCACTGACGAACAGACTGACAGACTACTTCTCTATTTTGACGTTTCAAAAGTACCTATTTATGGTTTTGTTGGAATAAATGATTTTGACTTTGACTTTACCAAAAATCTATCCATACGAGTATTTACAAATTATTTTAAATATTAGTAGAATTATAATAATCAAAGGTTTTTTTGTTCTTGACTTTTTCAACAGCCGTCGGATGGGGCTTCTACTGCGGAGGAGTCCTCATCTCATCCAGATATGTCCTCACTGCAGCTCACTGTGTCAAGGGAGCAGATCTGCCTTCTAGCTGGAGATTGTAAGTATCTGAAATTACTTTCATTTCATCAGTCCAATGGGAGAGCCATGCTTCAACACGAATGGGTCGACTCGACCGGAATGATACCACTTTCTAAAAGAAAACAGATGTAAAACAATGTATTTTTTGTTTTTTTGAGAGGAAATATTATCGAATGCGTTCAAAGAACGGGTTGGCCAAGAGGGAGTGTCGGACTCTTGCTGACTAAAAACGAACCTTTTTATTTCGCTGCGTGAGACAGTGTGAGTAAGGTAATCATAGACCTAATCCTTAAATCTAAAATCCAAAAGACTGGCAACACGTTGTTACTTTACGATGCTGGTTTCCATCAGGCGATTGGTCTTACTGCTTAACCGTATAAAAACATATTTTATTCATCATCGCCAGTCGGTGACGGTCCACTTCGGAACACGGGTCTCTTCTTCCTGCATTCCTGCACCTTCATAAACAGTCTATGTTTGGTGGGCAAGTTGAAGTACCTACTTAAACACAAAACCATATAAATTTCGAACTATCTGAAATGGATAAAAACATATCGTTTCGTGACTTCATGCTAAACTTTCCATTACTCGATACTCAATCCCTTCATTGAGATGACCGTATATTACAAGACTGCGCAAGAGCATGTGTCATGACTTGTAGGTTTTTACCTACAGGTAACATTGTAAATGGGGGTCAATGTATTGATTACCTACTCGGCCGAACCGCAATGACTCAAGCTTCTCTTGGTATTGACACATTTCTTCAAATAGACTCTAGGATGGTAATTTTCAGTATTTCCAGGATAGGTATATGTATAGGTATATATAGGTACCCGTACCTAACCGTTCAGTTAATTTTGTCCCTTCTTTCTGTGAGGGGAAAATCATCAATTGACTTCTTTTGGATAAAGGCGGGAGTGTCAAAGCCTTACTGACTAAAAACCACCCTGCTCCTTCTTCAGCTCTAGACCGAAGCCACGATACCTTATTGCGCTCGCCCCAGAACACTCAAGAGTGCGGTTGCCCCACATGCCCCAGAACCCCGATTTAAAGATGTACAAGTTCTTAATCAAACTATACCAGATGATTGGTACAACTTGAACTAAGTTATACTTAAGTCTAAATGACTGCATACTCGTAGGTACTTGGCGCCACGTGGCGCCATGACTGGGCATTTCCCGCACGTAGGTAACAACTCTGAATGATCTACAAATTGTTTTGCCGGGTCTGGGTGTCATGTGTATATGAAATATCGTATGGTTGTGAACGTAACCACAATACATGAGAAAATAGGTACTATTGTGGAGCAATGTTGTTCTTAGAAAATAATAATAATAAATTGCTCCAATTTAAATGCCAATCTCGAAGTTTAGAATGTTTCAAATTCGTTTTGCAGGTAAGTAGTAGGAAACATTTTTATGATTAAATTGAGGTTCCTACCTACAGAGAATCTGATCATCAAAAGTGAGGTTAGGTTAGTTTATCTTAAGCTTTCTTTTATTTTTTATGCAACGTCACTTTTAGGTTTTTTTTCTGTGTCATGGGTGCGTTTACATACAAATTCAAATATCTACACAAAACCACCCAGAAATGGAACAATATGTGGATGACGCAGTTTTGAAGCGAACCCGTGACTTTTGACACGTGTCATATTTCATACGTCATAGTTATAGGTTACCTTACTGGGGTTACAATACTGCCAACGTATCTTGGCGAGTCTAAAGTTAGCCAATTAGATGCGCAGTACAGAATTTTGTTCCTAAAAGATCCATTGCGCAGGCAAACGGCTAACTTCAGACTCGCCAAGATACGTCGGCCGTACTATACTTACTCGCCTGAAACTAATTTCCCATTACCTAATTTCCAACTTAAATTGTGTACTTCACAATCGTTTTTAGACTTTAATATGGCTTTGTGTAAACCGATACGAAACAAATTTTATGCATGAATCGAAGTTAAATCTATAAGTAGGTATACTTACCTAATAGGTAGGTAATAAATTGGAGTTAAGTGTCTACAAGTATTTTCCTTACAAAATTACAGAAATCGATGTCGAGATAACGAAAACCGTAGGTATGCAATTTTTTATAGGAAGTTCGATAAATTATCTAACAGGAGCTATACAAAGTGTAGGTATGGCAAAGTGGTTGCTGGGTATCTGTAAGTTATTAAGGATTTGAAGGAAGGCTTGGGCCTCTGGTAGACTAACTCACATAACGCAAGCGTTTTTCACGCCAGTATCATGAGATGACTTCTTATCACCCCAGTCGGTATATTAGTCCCGAAATATGGCTCTCCCAAACTTATCACTCATCATCATTACCAGCCCGATTTTGTCCACTGCTAGATATTGATTGGCCTCTTCCACTGAGCTCGGTGTTCATCAGCTCTTATCATCCAACCACTGCTAGTAATCCTACAGATGTCGTCAGTCCACCTAGCTGGAGAGCGCCCGATACTACGTTTTAGACGTGGTCACCATCATAGAACACATCTACCGCAAAGGTTTTCGGTTCTTCGACAAATGTGACCTGCCCACTGACACTTTCGTTTGCTAAACCTTTTGGCTATGTCGACAACTTTAGTTCTCGGTCGGATCACCTCCTTTCGAATACGATTCTTCAATGAGACTATGCATAGCCCTTACAATAGCTCGCAGCGCGACTTTGAATTAGTCGCACTGTCACTTCACTTTGAATTGGTGTATTAGTCGCACTGTCCATGTCCACGGCTTGGATCCGTACATCATTATATTTTATTACTCTCCTCCTATCATTTGTTTATTTTTTATTTGACTAATATTCCAATTCTAATTATGTAATACTGAAAACGAAGTCCGATTATCTATAAAAAAATATTTACAGATACATTGCCACCAATAAGTAATTATTAACATAACGGTCTTATCATCTTTCAGGACACAAGTGCGTCTAGGCGAATGGAACACGTCTAGTTCCGTAGATTGCTTCCACGACGACTGCAGTGGACCCGTCCAGGACATTCCAGTGGAGGAGATCATCGCACAGGAGAACTACGATCCTCAGGATAGTCAGCAGCACCATGACATCGCTATTCTGCGACTCGCTTATAATGCACAATTCAATGGTACTTATATACCCACCTATTTTGGTATAGACCACTAACTACTCTTACAGATCGTCGCAGTTTCCCGGCTCTTACGGATCGCAGGGTGAAGTTTATAGGTTAAGGACTGGGGCCCGTTCAACTTACTCGCTAAACACCACACTGTGGTTGTTTCACGCCATTTTTACGGTATGAGGCCGTTTTATCATTCTGGACGAGTCGAGCCCATTCGTGCCAAAGAATTCTCCCACACTTGTATACGACCATCTTGAACTGATGATTGTGGAATAAGTACCTAAGTATTAGATCAGTAATCTGGTTTCCTAATGTGTCACGTTAATATAAATTTCAGACTTCGTGAAACCGATATGTTTGCCGCTGAGCAATGAGCTGAGGAACAGTCTTTTCGAAGGCTTTGACATGGAGGTAGCTGGATGGGGCAAGACAGAAACACGTAAGTACTACACACTCATCATAGGGTCATAGAGTCACAGTTTTGGACTAACCTTGCACAATTTACATAAAGGTAGTTGCACAAATCCATCGATTAGTTCCGCTAACAATGGTTGCTTTCAGAGGACGGTGGTAGCGACTCCCAGCCGATTTATTCTGGACCCAATTTGGCAGGTGGGCCGTCATGGACATAATGAATGAATGAATAGCTTCAATCCCACCCTGCGTGCATGCGCGATACTTTAATCCTACTAAACAAACACATACGTATACGTGAATCGTGATACCAAATTCACATCACAGACCTCAAGATGTATCATACCCACCACACTACGCCAGTAAAGCCCAAAATATATTACTGTTTCGTGTCCCTAAGCCTCGGATTTATACATTTGAAAGCATGCAATGCGACACAATGCACAAAATCTTGTCTCTAACCATAGTTACGCTACACATACAGTTATATATTTCAAGCTTGAACTTTAGATTCTGTCTCTTTATGGAGAGTTAAAGGAAGGAGAACTGTCTTACATGTTGGATATTTGAAAAATTACCCAGCTGTAAGCAGTAAATAACAGTCGATACATTCTCCAAGTGTGGCGCTAGTGAAGCAAAGGGTACGGAATGAATGTGACAGTTAATAAAAAAAAATAAGTTAGCAGAATAAGTACCTACCATATTTGCCCTGTTCCTACTGTAGCGCCACCCTAACTTAATGAATTTCAACGGACACTTTGTATACAGACCCAGTTCTCCTGCATCTACCCTCCATATTGTTCACTCATTACCACAGACTATAGATAACTCTAAGTATAGGTACCTAATACCGAAACTCATTACCAACCTACATTGAAGTGCATAAAAATTATGTAGGTACGTAGATACCTATATACACCAATGACGATATAAGTAACCATAGTCATATCCTCTATTCTACATACCTACCTACTCATAAAATTATGCATTTGGAAATTTTAATCACTTAAGTATACAAATCTATTTATGTATTGGATACTATAATATCTTATCAAATTCGTTCCAGAACGTTTAATAATTTCTCTACGTATTGTGTTTAATGAAAATGAATTACTTATTTGGCAAGCTCCTGATTAGGTACCAAGAAATTAAGTGTTAGGTACCTACTCGTTACTTATTAGGTATAACAAGCGATAATTATAATTTAATATATTTACATATACAAACTTATCTAAAGCCGATACAGAAAATGTAAATTGCTTACAAATTTTTACAAATATAGATACCCAATATAAAATACTTACCTACCTACATTTACAAAATGTTTGTTTGTGGTACCTAAACTAAATAACAACCACGTTTAAGCAAACAGCTTCATTCTGCTTGAATTAACAAACAACATTAGATTTTGATAGACGAACCAGTTCTATGATACGATAATAAATATTGCAGGTACGGAATCAGACGTGAAGCTGAAGGTCCGCGTGCCAATTGTGAACGTGAACCGTTGCGCCTCCGTGTACCAACGCGTTAGCAGGACGATAGACACCACGCAGATATGTGCGGGCGGCGTCGCGGGGCAGGACTCGTGCCGCGGAGACTCCGGCGGCCCACTCATGGGGCAAGCGCCATCAGCCAACAACTGGATGGTCATCGGCGTAGTATCCTACGGTCCAGCTCCCTGCGGCACTCAAGGCTGGCCCGGAGTCTACACCCGCGTAGGCGCTTACATCGACTGGATTCTATCAAAATTGCGCCCCTAGTTAAATCAAGATATTGACTGAGATATTTAAAATATTTAATTTTAAAGATATCATGCGCAACAGGGCACTAGTTAACCAAGACGCGAGCATTACCTTCGTATTGTATTAAAGTGTAAAAACTTGAGATTAACTTAATTTATAAGTGTTAATGTCTATGGAACTTTCGTCTATGAAATAAAGTACCAACTTATACATTGACGTTAGTGCCATATTGTTTTGCATAGTAAGAGTTTAGTCACAAATGTGTGCCATCCATGACAGTACATCTTGCCACTGTAATCTAGATAGTAGGTAGGTATGTAAGATTGTGTGTACTAACAACGAGAAGGAACTTACTACGTGGTATAAATAAAACAATGTTACAATTATAATAAAATTTGTATTAAGTAAGTAAATAATTTATTTATAATTAGATGTATAAATGACCTCCTTATAGTCACGCCCGGCTCCGCCAGCTACGCCTTAACAATCACACATCAGACCATCACGAAAGAATACAACTACGGAAATATATTAATTTGTGAACATAGGACGAGTACACTTCTTTATAGAATGAAATATATCTACTCATTACATATTGGCACGTATTATTATGTTTGTACTTTCTCCTTCACACGATCTAGGAATGGTCCAAAGATCTTTTATATTTGGTTTTCTTTTTATTACAATTTTGCTAAAGTGGGACAGGGGGGTAAATAAACTAGGTAATCTAATATTTCTTAATATCCTGCCATTCTCCCCTGACACGCATGTTTATACAAGCTATTAACAAAGTATTAAAAATTTATGTTTATGGCGATATACAATACAAATACAATAAATACCTTCTTATATAAGCTATTTTATGTTTTAAACATCCAACGAGAGGTTTACATCTAAGTAATAATATATTTATTTGATAATATCCATAAATACAAAAATAGGAGAAAATGTAATATACTCGTACATATTTGCCTATACTTACTAGTGAAACAAAATAATGTTTTGTAACAAAGCGAGAAATCAAGAGATTCAAGAGAGAAATACGTTAAAATATTTTAGGTTTTTTTAAAACGCGCGAAAATGAAAAAACAAAATGGCTACCTGACTAAGTACCTACAAGGAGCGACCGGAATTTTTAGCAATTCAGAATATTTACTAGCATCTTGTGTAGGTTCTTATGTCCAAAATATATATATGGCTTTAATTTTAGGAGCAAGTTAACAAAAAGCACTGGTAATTGCATAGCAAGCTACATAAATTAATTCCTCAAACCCCAAATTGTGTCTCGAATTATCAGACTTAAAAAAGGTTAATATTGTATATTTTTAAATAAGAAAAAATTCAATCGATGGGGATATTCTGTGCAGTACGTTATCTATAATCTAACAGTACTTGTCATCGTACCATAGACACTTTAATTTCGTCTTAAAATTAAAATAATAAATCGCTTGGAATGAATTCAAATGGAATGTTTACACCATACAGTCAATCAATAAAGTTTACAACTTTGATTTATGGAAATAATATCTTGAATTCGAGAATTTTAGAATGTTTACATTCCATATAATAAGGCTTTATTCTCAATTCAATACAAGAACAAAGGAGAATTTTACAAATAGCTACAATGAACAGTACTAATTTTAAAAGTTACTCACAAGAAATAACTATTCAACTTTATATTTTAATTCTAATTGACAGGTTAATAATACTAATCAGATTTTTGTGTAATTGTAGAGAGTAAATTGGCAACATTTTAATTTTAATAATACTATAGACAAAAAATCAATATGGACTACTCCGAGTAAGTATACCAGGATCATTAGTAGGGCCATTAGATAAAAGGGTATTAGAAATTAATTTCTTGACAGCATAAACTGGCCTATCTATACATTGGCGCCATCTGCTGAGCAGATAAAAGGTAGTCTTCATTGTCTAAACTTGGCAATTTCTTTTTAATTTTAACGTGTGCCTATTCATAATATACTAAAAATGAAAAAAGTTTTTAAATAACGAAACCTTATTACTCAATAAATTAAGATGCAGCTGCAATTTCTACGGGAATGTTCTCAGGAACAGCTGGTTCAGCAGTCTCTTCCACCTCAGCATGTCCATTCTCCTCGTTATTCCAGGTTTCGCTATGTTCAGTCTTTTTCTCTTCCTCCGGAGCTGGTGTATGGTATTCAAAGAATCCGTTCTGGTCACCATTGACCTGCGGTCCGTTCAACATTACATCCTGCAATTTCTTCCCAAACTCAGGGTCCGTATCTGAGACACTCTTTATCAGTCTATCTTGATCCTCCTCAGCCCAAGTGGGAAACCACTCATTGAATAACTTAATCTGGAAAAGGTAATATTTACATTATTAAAAAAAATCTAAATTCATTTTGGGTTCATAGATGAGTTCAAAATGCAATTTGTATTTTTATATTCATACTTTGTCTAGGATTATATAAAAATATATAGGATACTTTATAAATAAAAATTGTGTCTTAAAATAAATAATTATGAAATATTCTCTATATGTAGGTATAAATTATCTCATTATTGAGTTTTGGCTCAAATTGGTATTAAAATAAATACAATTTCCTGGAAACGGAAGATATAATTTAATGGGATTTCATATTTTATGACTACCTAACTAATATAATTAATGTTATCTGTCGGGATGCGACAGACTGAAAAAATACCGAATGGGTTGTTATATATGGTTTGTTTTCATCATGAAAAATGTCGACTGCCTCATTGGGCAACAAAGGGATTTGGGTTCAATTGCCACTAAGGGTAAATGACATCACTGATGATTAAAAATAATCATCATCAATCAATCAATGATCAATAATAATCATAAATGTAAAATCCTACTGGTTAGGTATAGAATTATGCAGAGTGAGAAGTGGAAGGTACATTGTATAATTCTAAGTGTACTTTCCATTTGGATATATTATGACAATGGTGGTGAAAACCGGGTCTACATAAAGAACCACTAAATGAAGTTGGCATAAATATTGGTAATAGGAAAGATAACTGGGTGATGAGAATCAAAAATGATACTAAAAAAAACTTATCTAATTTTTTTTGTTATAGTGTGCCTACAAAAAATGTTTTAGATGAGTTATTTTTACTTTGTCCTATAGTCGTATAACAAACCAAAATACTTTGAGTCAAAGTCAAAAATAATGTTACATTTATTCCAACTTAAACCTGGACCAGTCCTTTTTTTAGATAGTTGTATTTAAAAAAAAAGGACTTGTTTATGATTTAAGTTTGGTACCGGAAAGTCTCTATAGCACGGCTCAGTATAAAATATCCAGAGCTGTGACGTCATACTATGGCATGTAATTCGATTTTGGGTATTAAAATAAAAATAAAACATCTGTTCTACACACTATAAATATAGATTCAGACAACAATAACTTGCGTAAGATTATAAATACAGGTATAAAGTGATCTAACTGTAATTGTAAACACTATTTACATTTACATAATTGCTGACTCATACAGTAATTGTGTTATTGATTTAGATCAACACAATACAATTATTTTAATTTGCTAACACGTCAAACTGTGCAATTTTATTCTTCTGAAGAAAATTGTTATGAAACCGAATGTACTGCAGCATAATACATTTTTGGTCTACACACATAACATTTGATGCTTTTTTTATGTTTGTTGTTGTATAGTATATAAAATGTTTTAAACTTGAAGCAGGCGTGCATAGAGTTTATAACATTTTTCATGAGTAGGACCCAGTCCAATAAGTCATCAAAAGACAAACATTTATGTTTACTAAACCATAAACTATTTTGAAAAATAAAAAAAAAAGTATATTCAATCGGTTTTTCCGATAATACGGCTAACTGCTTGGTCAAAATAGTGGAATCGAATGAAAAAAGAACTCGTTAGGGAGTAGCCTGTACATTAACTCTCTGTAAAGTAAGCTTTCAAAAGGTGGTGGTTTGGCGACCTTTCGTGCCAATCGGGTTTTAGTCTTGGCCATGGTGCGGAGCGTGAGGAACTGGGAAATCATCTCCTGTTTGTGCGAAGCAGTAATGCTCCTCAAGCCCCAGCCGTGCAAGAGCAGACTGCAGAGCGTCCGAGCTGTACTAGGCGGACGGCGAGCAATGGTAACTTCACCTACAAACCAGAACCATGCTTGGGTATGGTAAGGCACGTAGCATTCAACCCAGGCCTCAAAGAGCCATAACACCACAATAGCGGAATAATACAGCATGAGAAGCAGCGGCCTGGTTTTTAGCTAATAATAGTCAAAATACACAGAGAACTCTACAGAGGGAAGGATAATTTATCAATTTGTCCCCTAAAAAAAATATAATGATATATAGATAATAAAAAATAGTAAGTCAGACAAGCATTTTTGTTAGGGTACTTTTTGCTAGTCTTTTTAACTGTGTATATGTAAGTAATGTGTGTAAACTTTAGACTTAAGTACTATTTTCCAAGAAATAAACTAAATATTATAGTCCCTGGCAAGAACCATTTGGATAAATATGGGAATTGTGCATTTTCTCATCAATAAGTATTTTATAAAATGTCATCATTAAGTTTTAATTGTGTCTACCAGGAAGTAAGTTGATATAAAAAAGAGAAAACACATTTGTATTTATTGTTAAAGTGAGTAAAAGAGTAATTACTAACTTACAACAGTTAGAACTGCTGTGCAAAATTTTTTTTAAACTTTGCTAAAAAGTGGACTTGTGTCACAGATTATACATTAACTAATCCCCATAACTAGAATGGAACTATAAATACTATTCTATTAAAATGCTCTAGCACTAACTATTTCTGTTTGAGTCATTAGCAGTTGATTAAGTGAGCATATTTATGGCATGACTCACTTTGCTCTATTTAGGTATAACCAAGGATTTGAAGGTTAACACTTTAGAAACCTAGCAAATTTATTTATGTTTTTCTGATAAAACTACACAGCTTTGTATAGCCATGTTAAAGAATGCAATAAATACAATGAACGGTATTTTTTATATTAAATCTGTATGAGTAGTAATAATGTAACCAGTACAGAGACTAGAAAGTGTTAATATTAATATTTTAACTCACCCGACACTGGAAAAGGCTAACAGGCTTGTCATCACAAGTTATAGAAGCCAATGAAGCTGCCAGCTGATCAGGTTTGTCTCCCCGGGCAGCGGCCAAAACAGGAAGGAAGTCCTCTCGCTGCAGCTCACTGAATTCTCCGAACCACTGCAGCATGTACCGCAGCTGGGCTTCCGAAGTTAAACCAGGGGCCGACATCCTTCGAGCTAGAGGACGGTGCTCAGTTGCTACAAAATCTAAGTACAAATGACAATTTATAACACAAATATCTTTTATCATAAAATGTACAATGGAAGCAAATAAAATTAAGTGTTTTTCCTCAGTACAAACAGGTAAGTGAACTCAAAAAATACCTGATAACATCGAATTAAATTAAATAAGCACACGAAACTCGTCTCGAAAGTAGGCAATTCGAAGGAACTTTAAAACTTACTATCAGACACCGATAAACAAACAGTGGAGCCGAGTAACAGAGCCATTGTGACACACTTAGACAATAGTATCTATAACAATAGTCTAGAAAAACACTCAATGGAGTAATAGATTGTCGGCAGGAACGCAAACTGTTAGACACTTTCTACGGGCGCTCGCCTACTCGACTGCAACCAAACCACACGCAGCACAAGGCCACATAACAATTTCACCTTTCAACTTGTTATATCATACGTAACATTTCACTTTCTAACTTATAATTTATGAAAATGATTTAAATTTTAAATTTTATATCTCCGAGAAGATGTTGTTTACGTAAACGATATTTACCTGTTTTCAATGAATTCAGATGTTTCCTTGTAAAAACGTATTAATCACTTATCCGTATTTGTTGCAAAGTGAGTTGTTATTATACTTCGCGTAATATATTTAATTTTTAATGAAATCTGTATGTAAAGAACAGCAGAACTCGGACTAAACAGGTAGATAACTGTCAAAAATGTTATTTCACTTGACCTTGACAAACTTGACAGCTACAGTGACAACAGAATAGCCTATTGCGTTTTAGGTAGGTATGAGAGAGACACCTTGTTTTGAATCTAGATGAAGCACTATCTACAACTTCAGCGTTAACAAATACAATACTAACCGTTTCCTCAATTCTAGTAACCACACCCACGAGTCCTAAGACAATTTAAAAATGCAAAATAAAATTGTACTATTCGGTTCAGAATCTATTTTTATTAACTGTACATACTAGCACATTGCAAGAACTCTGCCTAGCTACACGCTACCTGGGCAGTGAGCTCCTGCTTAGATCATTGCTGATAGGTACTCTCATTAGATTACGTAATAAACTACAATCTAATAATTCACATTCCTGTCCTTATTTTATAGGAATCTAAATACGTCAGCTATTGTTGTATCCCATTACACATACATAGAGGCCTATTTCATTTCCTTTGTAGGTATTGGGATTGTGTGCATGGGAATTAGTTGGAGCAAAACTTATCAATAGACAGATTTAATCTGTAGCAGGTACTTACCCATCTGTCTATAAAGGAATGGAATCATTGCGTAAGTAGGCCTATGGTATTGTTAAGGTACCTACCTATTTACTCAGAGACGGTTATTTTGTAGTAAAAATTTTGTATAACTTAGTAAATCTGATATCAGACTATTCTGTGCACAGAAATATCAAATAACACCACGCCGAGTCGCCGAATTGTCACCTAGATGTACTTAGATGGATATTTTAAGCATGGGACTTCTATGTTGACCAGACATCTATCAGTGACATAAGGTCCAGAGTTCTAGTCACAGGCGCCATAATTTACCACAGCTCAGGCCCGGAGCAGAAGATGGAAGGTAGGAGAGAAGGTTTCATTATCATGAGGTGAAAGTAAACATAGTAAAAAAAAGGGCTGGGTTTAAGATTTGAAATCATATGTTTGAAAAATTTAATAATAATAAGCCCGCAGGGCACCTTGAGGCGAGGTGGCGGGACTTAGCGATCCCGCGAGCTACCATCATCCCGATTGCTCCAGGGAGGAGTCACCGTTCCTTATCCCCGGCTTGCCTTTTGTAGAGTAGGGGTAGAGAAGTGATGCTCGGAGGGTGGAAGCTGTTCGTAAGCGGCGAGTGGGCCAGTCATGCAGGATGCTTAGGCAGATGCAGATGATCTGAGTAGAAAGCTGGTGGTAGTTTCTTCACCGTTCAGCCACTCACATTTCCGTTGTCCCTTTGTTGCTATTGCTAGCAATCATTCATCCAAGGTCGGTGAGTTAGCGAGTCTCCACCTGCTATTTTTACGTGTATTTATTACATTGTTTCGGCAGGTTCCATAGTCCTTCCATAGTTCCCATCATACTAGTCCATAGCAACCCACTGTCATGCCCTTATCCTTTATTTCCATTATCCGCAATAGTCCTACACTAACCTTATTGGGAAATAAGTAAGCTATTTGACGCAAAAATGTTATGACGTCATAGCTCAGTTTTTCATACAAATTTCATAGAAAAGTATCGTTTGGATAAAAGTATTGAATTTGACTAGTTGGAAACTACCGTATTGGCTGGCTTGAGTGGAGGATTCGCAAGAGAAGTAGTTGAAGGAGAATCGGGGGAAGGATGTATCTCAGTAAGGTGCTGGTAGGGTCTTGACCGTACTTCCGGGATTACTCTGATAGTCGTGGGATGCCAGTCCTTCCCCAAGCAGCTCAGCGTATGTTGCCTCCGTGTCGCTAACATGTAGCGACACGGAGGAAAAGATTACAAAGTTAATATTTACAGTGATTGTGGTTTTAAAGTCACAGTACGGATCGCAACTTTATTCATTTAAAGAACGAATCATTATGCCTTTAATTCCTTTAGACTACTTTAGATATATTAGGTACCTACCTATGCAAATGTGAGTGTAGGTCTAGCCAAAAGCGAATTCGGTGTAATAGTACATATACTATTACACCGAATTCGCTTTTTCCTAATGGGATGGGTTCTATGTAGAGGTACTTTACAAGTAAACTGAGTAAGGGTAGTGTAGGGTTTGCTTTAGGTACTTAACGACTTAATCACGTGAATTATTTGAACAGAAAGCTACAGGTGCTAGTTCCCAGTCACAACGGGACTCTTATTCATCAGGAACCCGAGTCGATAATTTTTTTATGGAAAACCCGACACATAACCTTATGCCGCGTATAAGGTGCAAGCATATTGGGGATAGTCTCTTGCATAACACGTACCTACATACGAATGAAGTGAGTGGCCAATTGAAAAACACAATAAATTATTTACGATTTTATTATACAAATATTTATAAAATTGGATCACATTACATTAATGTACACAACTTATTGTAGGTAGTCCATAGCTGGCCGTTACAAATTATAATTAATGCAACCTACTTTGACAAAAAAGTATAAAAAACAACACAGACATTTTGTAGGTAAGTAGATTATTTAGCTATTAAGCACTTAGGTACAGGAATGTTCAATTAAATAGGTACCTAAGTCCTTAAATGTTCATTTTCTTAAACTTTGTACTTCAATTATAATAATTACCTACTTATGTATTAATTTTATTAAAAACTAGATTAGTAAATGTATGGCTCATCCAATTCTCTTCTCTGCTTCCTGCTCTCATAATATCACAGACAGAAAGGCGTCCAAAAGTAAAAGACAAGGTTTTAATACTTTTTGGACCTAAGTATGAAATGTGTGCCTACTCACATTTTGTAGGTAAGTATCTAATATCAAATTGATTATTACATATACTTAAGTCAATTTATAACATGGTTTTCAATAAAAATGGGAGAATGGTAGTGTTAAAGTATGTAGTATAATTTTAATAAAAAGTACTTAAGTAATTCATCTCGTTTAATTTGATAAGTAGGTCCTAAACGTGAAATATGTCCTAACATTATTAATTAAGTAGGCTGAATACTTAACTAGGTGAATCTTTAAGACTATAATTATGTCTAGTCAAAACACAAGATAACATGTATTATGTTGCAGAGTAACTGCGCGTGGTCTTCACCACTGGCGCTACCGCCCGCCGCGGTTAATTTCAATATTTATTAATAGTTCCCGCCAGTCAGATATTTTTAAGTCTTGCAATACAATTAGGTATGCTACAAAATTAATTGTAAGATAATAATAATCATTATTATGTAGCTGATGACTAGAAAGTTTGTTTGTTCCGGAATCTCGCTAGTAGATATTGATAATATTTTAAATCATATTTATCGTAAGTTTAGGCATCTTCCTTGTCTTGTCATACATTTAAAAATGAAAAATAGCAACTAATGGCAACACTAATTACTTATTTCAAAGCGAGTATCCGAAAATAACAATATTTTCTCTTTTAGAGCTCCTGTAACTTCGTCAGCATTATTTTCTTACATAATAATTACATTAATTATAAGTAGGTTTATGCTATCTTAAAATTATAATGTACACTTGATAATTTATCACAAATAGAATAATTGTCATTTGGTCAACACTTATTAGATTAAGTACTTGATTTAATTCATATTTTTCATGTCGTCATAGAAAATCTAGGTGTTTGAACTCAATGTACTTATTTCCTGTTGTGGCTGTGACCATGGTCGTGAGAGTGGGAGTGTGAGTGACCAGCTGAAAACAGAAAAAGGAAAATTATTAATACATTACTATAGTCTAAATAACTAAGTATATGACGCAGTACCTATGCATCATAAGCGGATATTTTGCTTTACGTGGCACCTATGCGCATTTGTCATGGGTAGATAATTAATTAATTTTATGATTTTTACTTATGTGTCAGGAAAAATTAACCTAATTTATTAGGCAATGTTTTTGCATTTGCCTACCTATCTTCTTCCCATTTATGAGAATGTTTATGTTACGAAAAAAATTAATTGTTAGGTAACTGGAAGGTATTTATCGTACTGAAAACTTCAAAGTCACTTACTTAGCAGCTGCAGACCGAACATGATGAAGAATCCGACCACAGAAGCAAAGAATTGCAAGATGCCTGTTCTGTCGCCCTTCCAGATTTCAAAGAAGATGACGTAGAGCAGGGTTCCTGATGCCAGACCCTGAAGTACCACAGACGAGATACCGGCAGCAGTAGCACCTTGACCTCCCACCAACAGCAAACCAATTCCGATACCCAATGGCGAAACAATGGCGAAAGTCGTGATGTACACAATCATCAACCAAGTTTTAGTACGCGTAGCGATCAGTTCCACACCAATACAGAAGGCGATGACGAGCTTGTGGGCGGAAACAGCTCCTAACATGTACCTGAAAGTAAAGATAATTATATTTATTAATTAAAAGTGCATACAAAACATAAATTCAATTACAGGCTAAAGCGCCATCTGTGATCGAATAGTAACATCAAGTAAAATTAACGTATAAGTTGAAACTTTTGTTGTAAAAAGTTTTATTACTATTCAACAATAGATGGCGTGGCATGTAGTAATAAAACTACGCAATACATACCAAACGTGAGAAGTGCTGGATTCTAAACCGACTGCCAAACCCTCGAACAGTTCGTGGATAGACAGAGCAAGCACAACGAGTAATCCTCTTAGAGCAGAAGTTACGTCATCACCCACGTTCATTGGCATGTGACTGTGGTGGTGTGAATGTCCGTGTCCATTGTGGTGATGGCTTTCAATGTCCTGGAAGAAGAAAAATAGAATGTTTATGTTTCTATAACTTGCGATTTTAAAGCCTTAGGTAGCGTTTTCATCACTAGATAGAATTTATTACTAATAAATAATATGTATAGTTTATTTCAATTGACTTTCAATCAAGTATAATCACCTTTTTTGACTCAACAAGGTCTGCGGTCGAGTTATTAACGCTCTTCTCTCCATTGCCGACTCCGCTGCGGCTCTGACGAACACTCAAGTTCCTGACTAGTGGCGCCACCTGGCCATTCTTCCTCTCCCTGTAGTGAATATACATGTGGACCAATTCTTCCACCAAATACATGATGAAGAAACCCGAACATGTTAGGAGAGGAGTCAGGGAGAAATCAAATTCATTCAAAGCACCGCTACCTGAAACAATGGAATTAATTCATTAAGATTTATTCAAAAACTGATTGAAAATGTGTAAATAGGTATGTACTTATGTAAACATGAAACCAGCCGAATTTTTTTTAAGACATCTCTAATTTAGAACGAAAATAATTTTGTAGTTTCCTAGGTTAGTAACAAATAAATTCGACGTAAAATAGAATAAAATATAAAAAATATATTTTTAAGCAACCTTTTTATTTATTTGGCGCAAAAACACTATGACGTCATTATTTGGAGTTTCATACACTTTTCATAGACAAATACCGTTTTTAACATTTGGATAAAAGTAATGAATTAGACTAGTCGGAAACTCAGAAACTATCGTATTATGTAAAACTTAGATAGAGAATTGTTTCGTAGACGTTTTACATTAATTTTCTTTTGTCTCCATTCTATTTCGACGCGATAAAGACACATTTTCAAGTAGATACCTAGGCGTAGAACTAAACTCAGTTAGTTTGACACGACAAACTAGCTACGATCTTTATTCCAACAATTCCATGGATTGCCAACAGGACGAACGCATACAACTGTATAACGCATGCATAAGTATAAATAAACAATTATGTATAAGTAATTAGAGTACTTAATCAACACGAGATGGGCGAGTTATTACGTAATTATAACATAGTTATTATCAAGATTTAATCTAAGTATACTAATATTATAAAGAGGTAAAATTTGTAAGTTTGTATGTAGGGGGTAATCTTTGGAACTTCACTGATAGATAGATATAATATTTCTGAGTGCTATAGGCTATAAAACATCACGCTACGATCAAATGGAGCCGAGCAGCGGGTGAAACCGCGTGGGAGTAGCTAGTATTTAATAAGAACGCAACCCGTAGATGGTTTATTAAGTGCTACACTAACCTACCATTTTTTTTCAAATGACTGAATTGTCATATAATGACTTCTCCCGCCCAGGGCCGGGCGGGAGGGAGTGTCAAACTCTTACTGACTAAAAACCCCCCTGTTCCTTCTGCTATGGGCCGAGGTCGCGGTGCCTCATTGCGCTTACCCCGCAACCCCGGCTGAACAACAAAAAGTAATTTACACTAACCTACCTAAGGTACCTACACCAGACTTTATCCATATTCAATTAAGACTATAAGAATGTTAAGAAATTAATAAACATATTGTCCTTATAATACTTATTTATAAATTCGACCGATATTAACGCTATTTATTGAGGTTTAAAAGGTACATAGATAATAAGAAAAAGGCCTGCCTACTTTGCAATATTCGGAAGTTCGGAATATAGTACGTAAATATTGCGAATTCAGAGAAATAAAAATGAGGGACACGGAATTAATTATGAAGTTACAGCATCCATACCAATGCATACCGAATAATGAGTGGTCTGTAGTACATAACTACAGACAATATACAGTTTTGTAAGAATTGTGTTATAACAAAATATATGATCTGTGTCCATATTACATAGGAATACTATTTACATAAATCCATTCAACCTTATACAGTGCTAGACACGCTAAAATAAACCTTACAGCCATCATTTCTCTTCAAGCACTAGAAAATGTTGCCTGGAAAATAAGATAACGTTATTCATGACTTTAAGTGAATGTTCCTTCGTTGCATTTTCCTAAAGGAAAATATGCTTTTGTGTTTACTTTTCAGATTGGAGATAAAGAGTGCATTTCGTGCGAAAGATGGCGCTGTTTATTCCAGTGTATGTAAATGCTTAGGTATCCCACATTTTACGAGTATAACCTACCTAACTTCAGTCACACGGTGAAACAGAACGCAAATACTTTCATAATTTTTTTGTTTTTTTTTTTTAGTAACTTGTAAATAAAGTAGTAAAAAATAAAGTAGTAAGTATATTTAAAATAAAGATTTTAATCTATATTAAAAATGTTTACCTTATAAAAATATAATTATTATTTTTAATAGATTTCCTAAATATTTTATCTATGTGGCAACTCCAACCTTGTCCAGGTCGAAGGCTGATCATAAGTAGATGATGCAAATTCACATCGCGCCGCTAAACCGACCAACACACTGACGAAACACCAACTATTATTATTGTTGTATGCAACTTGCCATTATCTTTGCAACGCCTCGTATGAGACGCATTGCCAAGTGTCAAAATTTTATTGTATGACGTCACTGTTTCCTTAGGTAAAAATACGTTTAAAAATATGCTAATTCGTATGCGGTTTTGCAGATATAGTACCTCTTAGGTAAAAATACGTTTTAAAATCAATTCATATGCGGTTTTGCAGATATGTATAGAACCTAGGTACTTATAATCAATTGATTTCACAGTCTCCAGAAAGTAAAAGGTTTGGGCTAAAATACATTGTAACATACATTTAAAAAAATATAATCTTTAATATATCCTTCAAATATTTTTTACTAGATGACATCATATTTACAATTTTTAAATGCTATTAGCCTCATTAAAAAAGCGAGAAATCATAGAGCTTTAATATAAAAAATATAAATAAAATTGAAAAGCGCGCCAAACGCCTGCGCCATTTTGAAACCAGCCTATCAAACGCTGAGTTGTATTTATTATAATCTATATCGCTTAAGTGGAATAAGTGACTCAGCATTTTAGCCACCCGTTCTATTAATAAGTATCTCACATTATCTTTCCTTAACCAACTTTTGACACTACTAATAAGATAGTTAGTATGTGTGTTCAATCACCCTGAACGGTTGTGTAATACTATTTAAGTAATGTCAATGCCATAGCTAACAGCTGTCTTTTATTGTTGTTAAAAAAACTAAAATAATATTATTATATATGTATAATGAGAAAGTTTACTTGTATAAGTATACATAGGTCCTATATTATGTAGATAGATAGGTACGTAATTATGGGATCTTGGTGGCCATTTTTAGGTAAGTAAATATAAGTATATAGGATTTGTATTTAGATTGAACGAAAATTAACTTTGAACTGGATTTTTTGATTTCCATACCTAGTTTTTATGTTAGCTTTTTGATTTAATTAGTTGCAGGACTCAAGACAATTACGTATTCACGTGATCGTACCTATGTCTTAATCGCTAATTATCACATGCAGATCATGTTTTACGGGAGTTGCATTTGTTTTGAAGGTTATATTGGCAGTCTTATCCCAAAATATAAATCTTTAATAACACCAATATTCGTCAACTAAAATTAATAGCTTAAAACTTTAATCGTAACATTGCGTGTGTTTACGTCACAAATATTTTACTTTCAATTTGTCCAAGTTGTATAAATGAAAGCATCATTATACCATCAGCACCTACGTATGTACCTACAACATTTCTTTACGTAAACAGTTCTATAAAAGTGAATGTCAATACTTTATCATAAGAGAGTGTTTCCATACAAACCTTTCTGTACTGCACAGCTTTATTAAAATTTGGTACCTACGCGTATCTACGCAATTTAGGTATTAAGATCTCTAATAATATTAATTATGACTATAGTTATACCCATTTTAAGAATAAATGGAAATATAAAAATGCCTGCTTTTGGCCTATTACCTACTAAAATGTACTTACATAGTTTAGTTTTTTAGTAAGTAACTATAAGTTTCATTATAATTGGTTTACTAGTTTGTTTTATTTTGACTTGATAATTTGTATGGAAACGCGGTCTGCGTAAATGTTCTTGAAGTACGTAGAAACGTTTCAAGGACCCATCACATCGCTCTGACTCATCGGCGACGGAGAGTCCTGACTTTTTTCTTTCATGTCATTTTGTTAAGGCGAAGACTAATAAATTAATTTACTACGGGACTTCATTATAACCTATTTCCTGTTTCATTTAAAAGGCATACAGTACCTACTAAAGAAAAGAAACCTTCTCCGAAAATAAATTTCTAAAGAATTCAAGGCCAATTTTGAAAAAAGAAAAAAATTGATAATTCTTAGAAAAATAACATTCAAAAACACTGTCTAAAAATTATCAACTTACATCGACTATCATGCAAATACATTATAAACCGACAGATTTAAAAAGTAATCCCTTTTCTGAAGTTCATGTAATGTATTTGTGACTTCGTATTTTGGTCTTGTAAAAAAGCATTGCACGTTTTAGAACTGTTATGCAGTAGCTTCAACTTATGCACATCACATGCTTAGCAATACGTAAACTCTTTACTATTTCTATGAGAAAGGAAGACAAGGAAAATGCCAGTTCATTCACACTCGAATAATTAATATGTGAAGCAGAGCCGATAACGTGCTTGTTACGTTCGTTTCTTATTAATCCAGGATGGAATTGAATAAAGAATGAGGCCCTATGTGCGTTTCTATTTTTAAAGATAGAATGCGTTTGTTTTCGTTTGTGGTTTCCTGGTGAATTTAAAAATAAAAGCGTGTTTGTTCGATTTTTGAAAGTGGTCAAGTTTCCTATTTGTTTTCTCTTGTTTTTATACAGCAGTAATTTTCTAAAAATCATATAAGTAGACGTTCTAAAATTAATAATTTAATAGATTGAGGTTGTTTTAGACAAATATACTTTGGAATTTTGTGTCTGTATAGATAACATTAAGTACGTAACATTAGTAATACATTTTTTTATGATTATTGAACGCAGTTATGAAAAAAGCACGAAAAACCTTTTTTGTATTTATTACAAACAACCAATTTATTGTAGGACTTTAATCTAAACGGAGCATTGCCTTAACAGTTATAAGAAAGAGGCAAAAGCGGCTGACCTCGGCATGCGTTTTGCGCAGCGCCGTCAGACAGCGCTTTCCATCGATCCAGCCAGCTACAGCTGTCCGAGACAGATTCGTTTGTTTCGAAGAAATGCATCAATCACGATCGGCTTACCGATTACATTTTTATTTCTTTTATTGAAGAAAATTAATGAGGAATGTCCATTTATCTGTAGGCGATTAGTGGATTTTTTATCAGTAATAAAATCATTTTTGAACCTTGTTTACCTACTACAAAGTCAACCAGTATTGAAATTTTTTTAGGTGTGAATGTGACCGTGACGCGTAATAAGATACAAGTTCAAAAACAACATTAAGTGTGGGAGAGCCATGCTTCGGCACGAATGGGTCGGCTCGACTGGAGTGATACCACGGCCTCACAGAAAACCGGCGTGAAACACCACAGTGTTGTGTTTCGCCGTGTGATTGAGGTTACCGGAGGCCCAATCCTTCCCCTTCCCAATCCCTCCCCAGTTGCTAAAAAAAAAAATACTCAACTTAAACCTCAACACCTACTATCATGCTAAATCACTTTCAATTCATAATCAAAAACTATTGATTTATTCACTGCAGACAAACAGAAAGATCTGAAGTGCTTATACGCTTTTAGAAGTCTATGTTCCCGACCACAAGCTCATAAAATCATATGAAAGCAAATCACTATTGGGGCTTAAGGTACCCAGGCACTTGTGTTCGTGCACGAATTACGCCACCTCGCCCGACTAACCTTGAAATACATCGAGTATAAATGTAAGTACCTATAGGCGACTATAACGAACCTACTTATAGCTGACCTTGGACTCTCTGGATCTAATGGGTGACTCGGAACAAAGGAACTGTGGCTAAGCTTAGGGAATTGGAATGCGATTGTAGTTTTTAAGTACTTATTTAAATGCCTATATTTAAAGGTATTTCTGCGGATGCTACCTTTTTGTGTGTTGTTTCTTGTGTGAATGGATAGACAACAGTCATGATGGTAGGGAAGTGGTAATATCGGTTCTGTGGTTACTATTTGAGGTAAACATTTAACTCTTAAATACATTAAAACACTATTAGATGATTTAAATGGCTTTAAGTACTTAATACCTTCTGGTATAAGTCATTAGTTACTTAATCAAAAAAGAAAATGGAAACCACAGCCTGTTTGTTGGATACCATTATCAAGTCAGTGATTGCTCAAATGTTTTTGCATAGGTAGGTATAGGTTTTAATATTGTTTAAGGAAACGTTTCAATATTTGTAAAGTTCTTGTAGCATAGTAGTTTATACATACAAACACTAGCATCCTGACCGCGACTTCGTCCGCAAACCTTATTAAATCATACGTAGAAACCATCCGTTTGAAACATTCCATCTTTTAAAAAACCGCATCAAAATCTGTCTCATAGTTTTAAAGAACTTAGCGTAGGTACATAGGGACAGACAGCGGGAAGCGACTTTGTTTTATATCTTATATATAAAAATGGATCGCAAAATGTGTTGGTAAGCGCATAACTCAACAACGCCTGGACCAATTTTGATAATTCTTTTTTTGTTGTGTTTGGTATTGTCAGGAGAAGGTTCTTACCAAAGAAAATATTAGAAAAGTAGAGGGGAAGATTAGGAAAAAGTGACCCTTTGATAGCGAGATAGTTGGACCCGTGCGAAGCGGGGGCGGGCCGCTAGTGTATTATATATCTAGTGATAGGTAAATTACCAGTGGCGTGGTACTCACGCAGTTAAAGCCGCCATGCAAATAAATATTCAGAGGTATTTAACAATATCTGAAGGTACTGAGACAAATTAGTGTTGTAACTATGTATAATGTGTTTACACGGTCAATAAAGACACAAGAAATCGGATTGATGCCCATACGACATTTATTTAACGTCTCAATTCGTCTCGCCTTTGTTCCAAAGAGCAAACACGTTTTGTTTCATTGAATGTGCAATGAAATGGTGACGACCATATCAAAATCTGTTGAGCAATTCACGGTGTTATCACTGGTACTATTTAACCGACAGCCATTTTTAAATGTTTTGAAAAGTAATACGGAACTAGTTTCGAAGTGTTCTGCAGAACAAAGAGTAGGTACTTGAATGGGAACTTGGAATCGACTAACTTTGATTGGCTAGGCAAAGCTATACGCGAAATCGAACGCTGTGACAAATTGAGAAGTGGAACATTTGAAAATTTGAATATGTACCTATTTGTTTTTGTTATTCAGTAAAAGAAAGAAAAAAGTCGACATTTACGTAAACAAATACTTAATACTGATTTTGCAGATATTATCGGTTTTAATAAACGCTTTATATTAGTTATATGTACCTACCAACATTTTCTAACCTAACGCAACTAAAACAATCGTTTTAACTTCTCAAAATCTAAATTTTTGTCACACTTTTTACAATGTGTTATTTAAGCTCTAAATATCTTTAGGGAGAAAACAGTGACAGTGGCCGTTTGTTCTATTATAAATATATTTATGTACTTATCATACTACTAACTAACTAATACAAATAATTACATACCTAATACTTGAGTAAAGTAACTAATAGGTATAATACTAGGTATTAACTAATAGGTACAATACTTCTAACCTAACGCAACCAAGCTGTTTATCTTCTCAGAATCGAAATGTTTGCCTAGAATATGCGCATAATGTGGTGATCATCGTCATCTTAACTTGCTGAACACGTCTCTACTTCATTTGACTAAGAACCACATCACAGTTTCGTAACATCTTTTTCCAGAATGCCATTAGCACAGTTACCCGTCGCACGGAAACTATGTGAAGTGTCAACGAACGCAATTGGCGAGTTTGCGACATTTTCATTCATTTTCTAATCAAGACATAATTATTAATATTCTACTACCATGTTTTCTCAGTTCTAAGAAATATTGCTGCGTTTCGCGTTCTAAGAAATTTTAGTGACTATTATGTTTTATAATTTTGTTCGTTTACACCCGTGACTCGACTTCTAAATCCTGTTCTTCTTCTCAAAGATTTTTCCACAGATATTTTCTTCGGCGAGTAACTACGTGACTTCTTTTCACTTTATACTTATTAGACCAACGTTTTTTGGCAATCATTTGGAAATACCTACACTGATTTTAGCATTATCTATACATAAGTAGGTACCTATAATAACAAAATATTGTACCATCGATATTCTGAATGAATGGCCAACACTTAACAACGCCGAGATTACCTAAGTACGCATCCGATAATATAACAACACTTTTTTATATTCTTTTTTGTTTGGTCTAGAGAGGACTGCGTCGTAATACTAAAAGCATTTTAAATAAACTGGTTCAGTAGCGTGAGAGGTGAGCCGGAACTGGGACAGTTATCTAATAGGAAATTAAATAACCAAATATTGATTGGAATGGAAGCCATATTTTGTGGCGGTTCTAGTTCGTGATAACCTTGCACTCGAATGCGTGTGGAGCATGGAACATTCCATTTGGTCTGTGCATTTTGATGAGTATTTTTTTGTATTACGTGAGTGTTTTGTTCCTTAGTTACATCTATTATATTTGCCTATACAAATTTATATAATGTTTTATTTAATAATTGGGGAAACCTAACAGTGATTTAAAGTAATATTTACGTTGGAGTTTATTTGTTCACGTTCAGACTGGTTGTTATTATGTTTGGAAGATTCAAAAGTATGTAGGTACATGGTTTAGTTGCAATAAGTACTTAAATGTTTTTGACATTGATTTTGATGATATGATCAAATGTGCAACGAACCGCGTTTTCCTGAGGATATAAATTACATCCAAAATAAACACGGAGATACATGTCTAAAAAGTTGTGTGTGCTTCGTGTAAATAAGCACAAAATCTAATCATAATTAGTAAACTAAATTTCTAAGCTAAGCCTTATTTATTACATATGAAGTCAATTGTAATTAGGGATTATGAATTACGCAAACATTTTAGTTTTAAATAGATACAATTGATCTAAAAGTAAATAAAGGGAAAATATGGATTACCTATTAACCTGAATCGTTTAATCCGATGTATCCAAGTATGTTGAGCAATTAACTAACCGGTGGATAAGCATTCAGTGATTGCCAAACACGATAATGCTGATAATGACTTGAGAACGGTAGCCGTCAAGGGAGACGAAACCTAATGAACATTTGAATATAGTATCATTTTAATTGTATTTTTTATGTAATAGGATCGCAAACGAGCAGACGGATGGTAAGCAATCAGCGTCGCCCATGGACACCCGCAACAACAGAGGAGTTACGAATGCGTTGCTGACCTTTTGGGGATTAGGGATTTTAAGATTTAAGGATTGGGGGAGGGTAAAGATTGGATCTCCGGTCACCTCATTCACACGGCGAAACACAACGTCAGTGTTGATTCACGCCGGTTTTCTGCGAGGCCGTTGTATGACTCCGGTCGAGCCGGCCAATTCGAGTCAAAGCATGGTGCTCCCACATTTAAAATTTAGATATCATAACAAATCATGTTTAATTTTAAAAATAGAATATGATATTTGTTGAAATGAGTTTGACCATGCACTCCCACTGCATTTATGTCAATGTTATAAAGTTTATAAAACCATAATTGTCAGCCATTATTGTGAAACATAAGCGAATAATATCAGTCAAAATTGTTGATATGTAGGTACCATAGTTTTGTATAATTATACCTAATAACAGCCTTATTATTTAATTTATAATATTTCTCATGGTAGATATCTAACGCTAACATTTTATAAAATAATATTATTACCTAGGTACTTATCGTACCAATATCAAAGAATACGAAATCTGGCCCTATGTATCTTTATAAGAAATAATGAAAAAAAAAAAAAAAAAACACCTATCGAAAAAGTAATTTGGTTGGGATGAAAACGCAGAGCAATCGCGGAAAAAGGTGGGGAATTTTTGTGTATATTTACTTACAGTTTTGTATATAAAGAATAATGAAAAAAATAATAATTGAGAACTGGTTCGCATCTTATAGAAATTGCAAAGGGCCAGTACGAATTTAATATTCAAGTATTTTTGTTTGTTAGGTACGTCGTAACAGCTAAAACGTTGAGCAGATTATGAAAAGATTTGTCAGAAAAATAGATCTCATCTAGGTGATGAGATTTATTATATAAATAGAAATAGGTTCAAAATCGTATCTAAAGAGGTCACAAATAGCTGCTGTTATATACCAACTAGCAAGTAAATGACTAAATTATGTACCCTCGTAGGTCCATACATAGGTACATACCTCGTAGGTACATACCTAATTGCTTATTTTTTTATGGTGCTAGCAATGTTGATTCAATACGCAATTAGTTTCAGCCATATTTTAGGATAAGGTTATGATTATTCTTGTAAAATATTATACAAGTGTGTTACATAATTCATTATTATTATGAAATAAAATATGGCTGTAAAATGTAACCATAAGTAGGTAGGTACATATGTATACTTTTTGTTTTTTTAAAAAAAAACACCACAAAGGTTTCATATACCTACAATTACATTATAATCTTGCATAATGTACCTATCATATCGTCAGCCTAGCCTACTTCTGGGCCTCTTCTGACACGGACAATTTTTCATTTATAAATCATCACGCTGGCTAAAAGCAGGTTTTTGATTTCAAACTTAGAATTAGAATTTCATTAGAAATTCTAGGTTCCCATATGCCGGCAGTACACGTTGGGCCAATGGGTTGTCCCAATACCTTGGGCCAACCCATTGGCCCAACGTGTAGAGGCTACTTCGCGGTATGTTGGTAGCGGCGCGCCAAGATCCCTTGATGTGTGGAAAAAACCACAACATTCGGTTTGCTCGCCAATATTGGCGCCAACCGGAACATCGCTACCAACAAATTGCCAAGTAGCCCTCTATACGTTGGGCCAATAGGTTGGCCCAATACCTTGGGCCAATGTGTACTGCGGGTTTCAATTTATTAGAAATGTCATCCTTCACCGTATGTCAGTGGTGTCTAAATAATCATAGAAAGTACCTACAGTTACATCGGGAAAAGTCACGCTGGTACTTTTTAGGTTTCGATATGCCTCATGCATGAGAAGCGGGCGCCTTAACCTCTGGGCCACCACGAGAACAATTTCCATAGAGTATCTAGGTAGGTATGTAATAAAGTATCTATAGTAGGTAGGTAGGTATATGTAATTTTAACACTTAGTAAACAAATGTCATTGTCAATGTTATCACTAAATCATAATTAGGTCTATTGTTACAGACTTGCTTGCGCAATCTTAGTACTTATACTAACATTGATCAATATCTTCATGAGTAATTAAATGAATTAAATTATATACCTTTTGCGTCTTCTTTTCAATCATTTTTATTATTATAGTTACTTCATTCTAGGAACTGAATGAACGTGGAAATCCAAACTAATATCTATTATAAATGCGAAAGAAACTCTGTCTGTCTGTCTGTCTGTCTTTTGCTTCACGCCTAAACTACTGAACTGATTTGTCTGAAATTTGGTACAGACATAGTTTGGAACTCCAGAAAGAGCTTAGAATAGTTTTTATACAAAAAATGCCCCGCCCCGGCTTCGTATAAGTGCAATGCTGATACTAAACGTCTCCATTATTTAATGGATGTTATTATACATAAAAACTGCCTCTTATTAAGGTTTTAGTTCAATGGTAAAGAGATTATCATTTAAAAAAAGTTGCTATCAAAAGTAGTAGTAGGTTAGATTCGGTTAGAGCCAAGTAAACTGCACAGATATCAAATCACCAAAATCTATCACATATAATTTATGAAAAGACTAAACTGAACTGTCAATTGTCAATGGCTTTGAGAGAAATGCCAAAGCAATAAACTTTTAACTACATTGAAAAAAAAATATGACGTTATTTCTAACGTTCTTCAGTCGACTAATAGGTATCTAATAAGTCTAGGCACATTGGTTACATACAGGGCTATCAGCTGTCCATTGACGCAATAAGGGCTGTCAAGGAACCACCTTAATAATGAGTCACACCATAGGTAAGTACATGGTTATTCCATAAAGAAAGCTCAGGAATGACGCAGGCATTTTTTATCTGTGACCCTATTACTGGAGGGAAATAATAGACTTAAGAATAAGGTGCTATATTAATACTATACTAGCTATTCTCACGCGGTTTCACCCGCTACTCGGCTCCAATTGATCGTAGCGTGATGTTTTATAGCCTATAGCACTCAGGAACATTGTAGCTATCTATCAGTGAAAGAATTTTGGAAATCCGACCAGCGGTTCCAAATATTACCACCTACTTACAAACTAAATTTATTTATTTGTTATATTGTATGCAGGAGGTAATCATTGAAACTGCTTGTCAGATTCTCAAAATCCTTTCACTGATAGATATTAGGTAGCTACATTGTTCCTGAGTGCTTTAGATTACGAAACATCACGCTACGATTTATAGGAGCCGAGCAAGCAGCAACAAAACCGCGCGAGAATAGCTAGTTATTAGATATTTGTCTATATTTCTAATGAACGTACCTACTTATTTTTTACTTAGGAACCGATTTTTTTAATTATATGTTTCTAATTTTATATGATAGATTTGTATCACTTTTCTTATAGAAATGTATTTGTCTGCAAAACAAATGCTATACGGATCGCATATAAAAAAGAATTATCTTATAAGGAACAGAGAGTGTTATATTTAGAAAATGGGCTTATCTTACATTTTGAGATATTGTAATATCTTAATCTTTGCGATGGCCCATCGTCAAGTGCGAAGTTATCTTTACAATTGTAGTTGAGACTGAATATACCAGATTTCTCAGGTACTTAACCTAAACCTATATAATGTAAAAAAATATAAAAAATACCAATGCGGTAGTTTCCAACTAGTCAAATTTTAAAAACGATACTTTTCTATGAAATTTGTGTAAAAAACTGAGTTATGACGTCATAGTTGTTTGCGTCAAATAGTTTACTTATTTCAAAAAAATTACTTAACTAGAAAATATCTAAAAATTTGTGTATCGATCGATCGATGAATAAAAGTATAGTTATTTTTCAATATTTTATTGTATTGAAACGTCGAATTAATTTATTTTTTACCTAGGAAACTACCCAATTATAAACAAAATTTACGATGTTATGTATGTGCACAGTTGAACAACAGAAGTCGGGTGCAAAACTAGTCTTCGATAAAAAAGATGGTTATGCAAGATTGAACTGTTTACAAGATTAGAAATCAATCGTCACTTTAGATTTCTAACTTGAAAACACTAACAGCTAATTCATTGGTTAAGTCATTAAATTTCTAAAAACAATCATGTTTCTCTAATGACATGTTATTAAGTATAAAACTTGTGAATAAAATGAAATAAGTAATGTAACATTATAATAAATAGGTAATATTAAATCAAATTAAAAGTTAATAAACAAATAACAATATTATTTAAGTTAAGCTAACTATACCAATAGGAGTATAGCATTCCTAAATAATACTTACCTATTTATTTAAATAATATTAAAAAAAAATGTTACTAATTTTATGATAAAAAACTCCACAGCAACAAGTTTGGGGAGCAAGGAGTTTTTATTTAACATCACATGTTTTTTATTTAATTTATCGAACGTAATATTTTTTTAAATATTCAAATCAGTCTGTTCTCTACAAAATAAGTCAGGTTTGTTTATGTGTGTTCACTTCGTTATTTTCGCTTTCAATGGTACGACTAGCATAGTTTAATGCTTGCACGCGTCGACACTTATGGACATAGCATTCGTTTATTAGTTGTGACCTCCTTTTGCGTAAAGGTCATTCACATTATAAACGCAAAACAATATATTGATTACCTAGTTATTGTTATGAAATCGAACTTGTCCTTTTACAAGCTTTTATTTATCTTACCATATGTGTATGTTTGCCAGGTGGAACATCGAAAGTAAATTTTGAAGCAGATTATTTTATTCTACTGATTTAGCTGACATTTTGTACAGGTACACGTTTAGTATACCTACATAAAGTGACATAACATAAATGCTTAGCAATATGACTTTACGCTAAATCTGAAAAAAACCTTAAAGTCCCAGGTCTCTACCCACTTCGAAAAAGGTTGTTATAATTTGTTATTCAAGTATGTAAAATGTTTGAATTCTTAATAAATGTGTAACAAATACATATAGATTTAATAAGTTTTTGCTTAGGTATGTATAAAATCCAAACGCCGCCTGACCCAAATTATACTATGAAAATATAGGTAACATGTGTATATCTTTATGAGAAGGAAAATAAGTATAAAACCAAAGAGTATTTATATGAGATCACATTCCATTCCATAGCTGCCCATATAATGACTTTATAAAAATGAAATGACTAGTGTCGGCTGAGTTTGCAATAAATGAAGTAATCGATACATTGGCCACGCAACCTGCTCACACAACGTAATTCAATACACCATACAACAAACACGTGTCATGTCTTCAATTGTCAATATAAAGCCAAATAGATAGAAATATGATAGTTTTGCTCGTATTACTAAGTTACCTACTGTTTATATGTATGGAATATTACCTGAGCTTAACTCTGCATATTTTTATTGAAGATGTGATTTGAATCCTAGCTGTTATTTTTAAAATAGCCCCTTAAAAGTCTTCCAACACGAAATTTTATCGAAACTAAAAATAAAATTATATTTTATACCAAATTATATTGAACATTTTTAAAATCAAAACTATAAAAGTATGTGTACCTGTCCTGACTAGTCCTGAGGGTATTGCACCGATTTTTTTGATGAGAAAATCATCAAATAATTTTTGTCACTCTGACTGTCAGTCAGATTGTTACCTACTGAATAAAAACCAACCCCAGTTATGTTTGAACAACGAAAAAATTTACTAGGTAAGTGTTAAGGTACTCAGATTATACCAGTAACCACATTAGACCAAATTATTTAATGATATCCCATGCAGAGACAGTCCAGCCACAGACGCAACACCATAGAATTCACAACTGAATTGCCATCTTTTAAAGGAGGAGTACGTCCTTTTCTTGAGGGACACTCTAGGTTCACAATTATATTATTATTGGTGTTTTACTAGTGTTTAACTTGAAACCCACGTTCCAATATTGTTTATGTATGCGCAGCAATGGGCAGACATCTGAAGACGTTATCTTACGCATAATTACATCATTTTCGACCGATCAGAACAAAGAACTGCGCTCATTTGACTTGGTAATTTAATTCCGCATTGCCCATTTATTTTGGCAATCAGATTCACTATGTACCTATGAGATCCTATATGCAAAATACTCCTTTTTGTTAGTTGAACTTAAGGTGTACTTTTGCAAAAACGCGCGGTGTGGAGTTACGTCTTTATTACATTGTACTACACAATGTACAATGAACAGTAGATTAGGTTTTGTTTTTGACCGTTATTTGCATATTTATTTCTGTTGAGTATCAGAATAATTGGGTAGTTTCCTAGGTCAAAAATAAATTAATTCGACGTTTTAATACGATAAAATATTGAAAAATAACTATACTTTTATTCATCGATCGATCGATACACTAAGTTTTAGATATTTTTTAGCTAATTTTTTAAAAATAAGTAAGCTATTTGACGCAGAAATGCTATAAGCTATGGCAATATACGCCACCCAGAACGAGAAAGTCATTTGATGACTTTCCCCCTTAATAAATCTCCATCTAAGTCATTAATTGTATATCTTATCATTTACAGAGAAATAGATATTATATGTATATATTTTTTCATAGTTGTAGTTACAGAAGTTAACCCTGTTCACAATTTCGTTTCTCGAATTTGTATCACACCGTTGGGGCTTCCCTTACTGGCAGTTAACTGTAACTTAAGTTGCTTACTACCGTTTGGCGTTCGTGTGCAGAGTTTAAATGGCCGTCCTTGTTTTGGTTGCACTCCGAAACATGTTTATAAGTGTTGTTAGTGTGATAAGTTAAAAAAGTAATATTACATTCCAGACATATTTTATTTTTAGGTTCGTTTCAAATGAAAGTCATAAAGTTCGCCCACATACAACTTACGAAATAGAACTAAAAAAAAAATACATGAATGAAAAAGTACATGCGTGTTCGCAGACGGTAAGTTCATAACGTACGCAGCGTAATTCCCGATGCTGCATTTTGTTCATGTAATTATCGTGTTTTTCCTCAAATTAAATACTAATTATGATTGCAAAATTGTATTCACATGCATGTAAGAGTTATTCTATACATAATAAGTATAGGACTATGTTTGTGTACATATACCTACAATATTCCACCAGTACAAGACCAGAGAAGAATTTATTTGTGAAGAAATGTTAGGTTAATATTATTATTGTCTTGGCATGTCATCTCTTTATCCTTAGTGATCTTATTAGCTGTCTAAATAGTGATTAACATGGGGCAGATTAAAAGACTAAAGATATCCATTATCATACGTTTAACCCACATTTTACAATACTAATAAAAAATTATACAAAGAATCGCCGCGCGCTGGTATATACGAAATACATAAGTGTGTACGCTTAATGTATTTATAGGCACACTTAGTAGGTACATGAAGGTATGTAACGTTTTATGTTAAACATTAGACACGACTAGGAAAGTTATTTCTTCGCTATATGTGCACAATGACCGATTAGATTACACCTGACACATGTAATGCATTAGATACTGATGCAGTCAAATCAATACATAGATTCAATGACTAAAAAGTTAAATCTTTGCTTTAATGCATTGAAAATGTATAAAAAAATAGAAAAAAACTGCACATACTTTAAAATTTAATGTAAGTCTACAATTTATTGTAATTTTTAACTAGAGTTCCCCAAGGATCAATTTTTGGTCCCATAAATTTAATCTGTTTATAACTAAACGGTTAAATTTTCTTCCACTTTCAGGTCCTACTGGACGATTTTCCTTAACGTTTAAGACACCACCTAATCTAAACTTTTCGTAATCTCTAACATATTTTCTCTTTTACGACACAAAGTTTATTAAACTCAGTTTAAAGCTTATTAGAGTCTGTGTTGAAGTCAGAAACCACGAAAGTGAAATGGTTATAAAATTATACTGTGTAATCGCGAGCTGCTATCTCATAGCTTTATGATACAATCCCTTTCGTTTGACTTTGTTTGTTACCTGATAACTTGTACTATTTTGAAGACCTTGGTACTTATACGTACTTGTTTAATACGATATGTTATATATTACTATTAGGTTCACGATTGCAAGGTTATATATCTTTCGTTCCAATTCTTATTCAAATTATTAATAGCCCAAGTTACGGTTTTCTCCAATTTACATTTGAATTATAATTTAACCCTTAACGTAATTCATGGCCAATGATTAAATTGTCGTGTCTGGTTGAACCGTGACTCTTGGCACGAAAGCTTTTTGTCTCAATTTCTATCTGGCTAGACATAATTAAAGTGTGTCGTCATGATACCAGCCTTGGCTCTGAGGTTTCTCCTTCGCCTAATAGTTTCTCTGAAGTAGATGAAGATTATTATGAGGTACGCTATGAATCATTATTGACGTAGTGAACCGCAGGGACTGTACCTATAAGATCGACAAGGATGTAACAAAAGAATTCGAAAAGAGGATTACGAATGACGTAATGACACAAGTTACATCATCGTAGGAGTTATTGTTGTTTTTTTTTGGCACGCATATATCTAAGTAATTGTTGTTTTATGTAATTGAAACAGTAACGCTTTTTTCAATGTGGGAAAAGCATCTAACGGTTTCACACGCCCTAGGTAGGACCAGAGGTAGTGTAAGACTTTCATTGGCTTTATCCACCCCATTCTCTCTCCTGTTTCGAGTCAGGCCACTATAATGATGAATGCGGTTTTTATATTAAACGATCTTTGAGAATCAGACAACACTGTTTTGATTGTCTATCTAAGCAAATATACCCAATTTACTCGTTAGACCGGTTCCATCAATAACACTACCTCAATAACATTATAGGTCATTTTTTTTATCAAAAAGTTTTTGTGTAATATTTTAGCATTTATGTATCTAACATATTTTAAAGACGCTATACTTGGCCAGTAAGGAATACTGTTATTTTAAATTTCGAAAATTAGTTTTTTTTTATTTTCAATTTAGTTGTTTTCACGGAGTTAGAAAACAACTAAATTGAAATCAGAAGCTTAGATTTGCTAGGTATTTTTAAAATGCTTCTTTAACTATTGTAATGTTCCTTCCTGATACCTACTCTTTATGGTAAGTCGTAAATCTGATGGTAAACGCAAATTGCCTTATCTAGCTAATTGAAATACTGAATACCTCGTTAATGAAAACAAAGAATCTCTAAACTACCTACTTATCTAAAGTGTTTTGAATTAAAAACTAGGCTTAAAGAACTAGTAAAACTCTTAAGCCGGTTTTTCCATAGTCATTTAGTATTTTAGCATAAACATAAGTCGGAACGACTGCATCAAACAGTGTGCGATTCAATTGAGAACTTTATTAATTAAAACTTTTGTACGAAACCTTTTTGCTTTTTGAAATTGGAACCCATAGAAATGAAAGAGAAGGGATAAGTTTAATAAATAGCAGAGAATACAGATCTTAATTCAATGGAGTAGTTTCCTAGGTCAAAAATAAATTAATTCGACGTTTCAATACAATAAAATATTGGAAAATAACTATACTTTCATTCGTCGATCGATCGATACACTTAATTTTAGATATTTTTTAAAAATAAGTAAGTTACTAGACGTAAAAATAGGTACTATGACGTCATAACTCAGTATTTCACACAAATTTCATAGAGAAGTATCGTTTTTGACATTTGGATAAAAGTGTTGAATTTGACTAGTTGGAAACTACCGTATTTTCCGGATAATTTAAAACGCAATTGTTGCAAAATTTACTTAGCGGAAAATGTTACACCTCATAAAGAAAAGAGTGTTAAAAAGCTATTAGTAAAAGCGAGAAGACATAATGATAATAACTTAATCAATTAACAGATGCCAGACATACGATAAAACACTAAGACTGTCACCGCTTCCCACGTGTAAACAATAGACAATTAAGGAAAGTTATGTTTTGTGTATATTTGTTTAGATGCACTGATGCATGTAATATGCACAGGGAAATAATGGCGTGCTCGTTCATAAAGTGTTCAGTTTAACATCAGTACTGCAATCAGTCTCGGTAATGGACTATTTAACTTCAAGCTATTAGTAAACAGGTGTGTTGACTAAGATGTGAGTAATCTGTAAGACCATGTTAGTAAAATTGTAATAAAAACATTCATTTGTCTTTACAGTTTGTAGGAAAAAGAACTCTATGCTTTCTGCCTAAGATATACTCTTTGAATAAAGGCGACGCGTGTTTTACTATTTCATATTTACCATAACATCATTTTCATTTTCTAAATTTACTGTTACATTTTCAGCCTGTATGTAAGTGCCCACTGCTGAGCAAAGACATCTTCTCACACGAAGGAGGTTTGAGCTCAAGGTGGATTGGCAGTTTTAAACTCATAATTAGAAATTATAAATAGGCCCAGATTTCCTTACAATCTTTTTCTTCACCGTATGCCAGTGTTGTCTGGATAATCATACATAGACATAGTAGTACCTACATATTACTAATTCATCAATGACTAAATAATTTCTAGGGCTACCTCTACATACACTGACGTACTATATTTAGATTGTTAGTACTTATTAAAATGTAGGTATAAAAATTATTCAAGAGTAACCCTATCAGTTTTACTTCGCCCTAATAGCTGTATGGTGACAAGAAAGTTATTTCCCGTTAAGCGTCCCAATAATGCAGTAACGTGCGACACAAATAGGCTAAAATAAATACACGTGACTGTCATTATAAATATCTTGCGGTGAATCAGAACCTTTGGTACTCAGTACTCACACCTCCGCGAATTAGTACGACATTCTGCCAACGAATATTTTACCTAACAGTCATTTGGAATGGATACCAACCGCCAACTACGTTTGGCTTGCTCCTTCTAAAAAATACCACTAATACAGAAAACGTCAACGTTCTAAATACAAATTCTGTATCCAAATGCAATTTAACCAATAATTTACGTGGAATTTTGACCAAACTGAGAAATGTAACACTTGAACATGCTTTTAATTCAAATAAACACTGCCTTTGCGAACTCGATCGGCAGGAAATATCAGTAGCGACTGTTTACATCGTGCGTATTCCGAATCGGGTCCGTACGGAAATGGGCAACATTAAATTATTCACATATTTCCACTTTATCTATAAGGATAAGACATTTGGAGTGAGTTAACGAACGCATTTATTATACAACCATCATTCCTAACACAAAGCTTTGTACATTTTAAATTTGCCGGCGTACTTGAGATGTTCGGAGATATTATGGAAATAAGTAATTACTCTGTCAGGTGAAAAAATTACGAAGCTTGTTTGTGTCTATTTTTAAACTTTCAACGTTCGAATTATGTTTTTTACTCTTAAGAACTATTAATGGCGTTTAGATAATGTTTATGGCATAGACTATGCTCAAACTTTTTATACAAAAAAATAACTTATTAGTAAAACAATTTAGATTATAATATATCAGAAAAGCTTTAATGAATAACGTAGATGAATAAATATTATAAAGATTATTATGAAGGAGATAACAGAATATTTTATGCAATATCACCTCAGTTTCAAGCGCCACATGGCTTATAGGAATAGGACGGCCATGTTAGCGTATCACGTACACGATAGGGCCCATTTGCATTTAGTGCACATAACCGCATCATGTCTACCATTAACTTTCCTGTTTACTATGTTTTGGTCTAGTTGCAAGTTGCAACAGTTTGGCAAGCTAATGTTTGGTATTTATAGAGTATGTAAAAGTAGCTTCGATACTAAAAGGTTTAAATGTATAGTGTATATTATACACAAAGCAAGTACCTACGATAAGAATAGTTCTGCAGAATTGTCAAATCTAAATCAATTTAAAATACAAAAATTTAAAAAATGGTAGGTATTAAGATAAGTTTAGTGTAAAGTCTTATTTACTCGAATTTTTCAATGCAATCGGTAGAATATTTACTTCAAAATTTAGTTGCAAGATTCCACTTTGAAAAAATATATAGATAGGTACCTACTTTTGTGTAAATGGACTGTTTGGGTGAGAAATAATGATTTTATGTCACTCTAATTGGATACTTACACACAATAGGACTACAGGTTGGACCAGTAGGACTTACAATATCATTTTATTCTAAGTATGTTAAAGTGTGCCTGTAGCGTATCACGATTCGAAGGTACCTTATTATCATTTATGGCGAAACATTGTTAGTACCAGGAAATGTATCTTATTAACAAAATTACCTACATAAAAACTTCACATTTTCCTTATACAGGGACGGGCATAAACGTGTTTCGACACAGATTGGCGTCAAAGCCCGGTTACGTATTAACAACAGGTTTCAATAAATATAAAATATGCATGTATCCTTTAGCAAGTATTTTAAAAGGGCCCGACTTTAAAAATGAAAAAATAAACATAGTAAAAACTAACCTCTTTCTTTGCTCTTGCTTGCTTACTTTCAGTAAAAAAAAATTGGGTTGGTATACTGGCTGAGAAAAAAATACGACGAAGATGTTCTTATTTCAAACGCCTATCAAAATTTTTACTCAAATTATTTTATTAAAAATTTAAATCTCTTCTTTTTTAGTTTTAGGTAAGCATAGTTAGTTTTTATGGTTGTTTCAATTAGGTAATGCTTTTATCAAAAGATTTTTATTCTGTGACAGCGATTATGTCGACTAAGTAAGTACGTAGATATTGTTTTAAGTATTTTAAAGAATATTGTAAAAACCTTAAATTATCTGTTGTCTGGCGGAAATCAACACTAAGTGTGTACAGGGAAAAACCCAGGGGTTAATGTCAGTAGAAAGCTGATTTGTATCACACATGAAAGTGTTAGACTTTCCCGTTGTTAGGTGTTCGTGTTAAAACAATAAATATGTTGAGGAAGGTATGTCTATCGAAGGTAAATATCAACAAAATCTATAGATACTAATATTATAAATGCGAAAGTAACTCTGTCTGTCTGTCTTTTCTCCACGCCTAAACTACTGAACAGATTTCTCTGAAATTTGGCACAGACAGTTTGGAAAATTGGAACTCGATAAAGGACATAGGATAGTTTTTATAGCAAAAAATTCGCAGGAGATGAGAGACGCGGACAAAGGCTAGTAGTCTACACTTAGATAACGGTTTCATATCATAAAGAAATCAACTAGAAAATTGTACGAGCAAAAAATTTACCAAAATATTTGCAACAATTTTAGTAGATTTTTTATCATAAAACATTTTGTCTTAGCAATATTGTTTCGATACAATTTAATTCAAACAATCTGCGCATATATATTAAATCAATATAATTATACCTTTATTGTTCGTTCGTATAATGTACATATTTGTTTTAACAAGAATTGAACAATGATACTCTTTTCGTTTAGGTAGGTAGGTACGATTTTATTATAGCCTCAATTTGAAATCATTTAGTAGGATCATTATTTGATGCGGTTTCAATTGATATTGGATTTTCCCGCCTCATATCGTACCACAGAAAAGTATTTAGGGTATTTTATTTATGAATATGTATATCCCATCTAAATTTCATAATAATAACAATACGATTCTAGAAAAGAACTTACACATTATTCCCAAACAGAGGCTAACATTGTCCATCAGCTAATCTAACTATTTTGTCGCATTTCAAGAGAAAATGCCAATGTCACTACAAGTTAGGTCAGTAGGCCTACTACGACGTGTTATTGCGTGAATCTTCCGGGCGAGAAAGAGGGATGGAGCTATAAAAGGAGTATAGCTCCTTATTATCCTATTCTCTCTTAAAGCAATGGTTAAACGAAGATGTAAAATCTATCAATAGTACATAAAAAACTACAGAAGTTTAAGCACCATTGCCATTAAAAGCACCACTACTTTCAAGATGAGAGGATACAAGTAACCCAAATCACAACAAATTATAAGACAGGTAAAGCAGAAACGTAAGTAGACCATATTATTATAGATATCAATTGATACTAGTATTATGTTAATCAATGATATAATCCTCTATGTAATCTCACGTAATACATAAGACACTGTATGATCGAGACGTCACGTTAACTTTTAAGGAAAGAAACATTGAAGATGCATGGAAAAACCAAACAGGCATGTATGTATGGTGCAATCATCAGGATCTTTATTTAAGTATGCAGTTAATTTCATTTATGAAGTAATTCACAATTACATTATGTTATTATTTTATACATACCTATGGCATATTGTACCTGTGTTTTATCCTAGTAGTCCTACTCTCCTAGTCCAAATCCAAACTTAATATTAAGTATTATAAAAACGAAGGTAACTCTGTCTATGAGTCTGTCTTTTCTTGACGCCTAAACCACTGCACCTATTTCTGTGAAATTTGGTACAGACATAGTTTGGAACTCGAGAAAGGACATAGGATAGTTTTTTAAACAAAAATCTGCAGGAAATCACTATTCCACGCGAACAAAGTCGCTGGCAAAAGCTAGTAGTAATGTTATAAATGTGAAAGTTTCTGAGAATATATGGATGTATGTTTCTTATTTTTTTACGCAAAACGGTTGAATCGATTTGGTTGAAATTAAGTATGTAGATAGGTCAACTGGAAACGAAAGGTATTTAGTAGGTAATTAGCTATAAACGTCGTGCAATTATTATAAGTGTCCATTCATAAAATAATTACGTAAAAAGTTATTGGGAATATGTTTTATTGTGTATCGTTAGTTTTTCCCATGACCTTCTCCTTAGAAGTTATGTAGGTATGTTGTGATATGTGTGTGTATATAAATGTAGATACGTAGGTTTTTATTTTTATTCATATAAAGTAGGTACCATAAATGAGTCATCTTTTATTGAGTACAAATTCATCGATTTTTTATACGCCTTGATAGTTATACTACAACAATTACTAATTAATTAAATAGTAAAACATTAATTTAGTGTCAGAAATAACTATTTTTGAAACCAATCTACTTTTAAGGGACAGAACCAATGTACCCACTTGAAAAACATTGTACATTAATAAACATAATTCACACACTTAAAACTTATCATCAATTATCCTGATGTCTTCGTAACAAGTGCATACACACAGTCTAACGTAGGTAAACGTGTCTTATAGACTATTTACAGAAGCACTTAGCATTAGCGGAAGCTAACAAACTCTTTTTTACAACCTCCTCAACTCATTAAGCATTTAAAAAAAGAATACTTATTATGTATTCCATATTACTACGTACATCTGTAACTAGTTTTCATTTGACTTCCTACACTACACAACCGAGTTATCCCTACCCTACTCCATCTGCCCTACACAACTTACCCTACCTGACCTACTCAACCATACCCTACACTACCTACCCTACCTTGCCTACTCTACAAGACTACAATATCCTATGTCATTTTTCCAGTTCTTAGCTACCTCCCTACCAAATTTCAGCAAAAATCGGTTCAGACGTTCTTGAGTTATGAATAGTGTAGATAACTAACACGACTTTCTTTTATATACATAAATTACGTTTACACATTAAATTAGCGTTTTTAAAATACGAGTCTAACGTAACAAAAGCTGTTAGTTTAAAACAATTCCTAGTTTTACCAGTTAACGTTTAATGTCTGGTTAACCTTAACAATGCGGTGGCAGTAAACTTCCAAGTAGTTTTTATTAAGTATTTTAATATCACACAACTCGTGCTATACACTTTCTCTCTCAGTTCCCCTGTTAGACAGAATATTACATAGAATTGTTTCCGAGAAACTTTACCTATATGCTATGTATGTATGTGCATATTTCCCACGGTTTTCTCTTATATCCTCGTGACAAAATAACGTTGTAAATTAACTATAGCTACATGTAATAAATACGTGCACTAGATATTTATAGAATAGTTATTTATATTAATGGAACGTCAAAGCCTAGTAACAGTTGTAATCTGCAATTAAATAATATGTTAAGTGGTATGTAGGTTACGTAGCAATGTGTAATGTGATTATTTTAAAATAATTTTACATGTTTTGTCATACATATGGAATTATTCTGTTTATTGTACATTTATTATTAATAAATTCTGTTGCGAAGCAAATAAATAGCATTTAGATGTAGATAACTATAATTTTCCTATTAAATAATATAAATTTTATTCCAATAATGTAAAGCATTTATTTTATTTATTTTTAAGTAACAATAAACCAAAAACAATCGTTGTATTAAATTATTTATGAATGCAAAGAAACAGGGGAATACGCTAATGTTATGATGCGATGCGCGTGCGCAATTCTAGTTCTGTTTCCCTTCATTGAATTGGTAATAAGTTAATTGTTTAGCTGACGTCCGGTGTAGTGCATGTCGTGGCTAGCCATGACGCTACCTTAAGACCTAGTAGGTACCTACTTAAGTAATAATAATAATAATCATCATCATCATCATCAGCCTATAAGTGCCGACTGCTGAGCAAAGGCCTCTTCTCGCACGGAGAAGGTTTGATCATGAACCACCACGCTTGCTCAATGCGGGTTGGCGATTTCATACTTATAATAAGAAATTATAAGTCCAGGTTTTCTCACGATGTTTACCTTCAGTCAGTGGTGTCTAAATTATCATAAAGTACATATAGCTCGGAAAAAGTCACATTGGTACTTGCCAGGTTTCGGATCCACACCCTCATGCATGAGAAGTGGGCTCCTTAAACTTGGGGCCACCACGATCTTATTAGGTCTTATTTATTAAGTAATAAGCCTAAGTACTTCGGAAATTATTACTTGAATCATTTGGACAACCCCACCCGGAATCTTGATACCTAAACGTAGGGTCAATATATTGAGAAAGTCAGGAACGAAAACTGACTGTACTAAACTGGATCTTACTGCAACTGTTTACCTGCAACCTGCATAAATTAAATTAACTGCTGATCGAAGAAGTGCAGTGTGCATACTTGGCAGTACTTTTGACAGCATTGTTGACGTGTAATTTATTTAATCCGAATTGTGACATTAGTAATTACGAATATGTTTTCGGGAGGGAATAGGTAAAAGATTTGTTTTGATATTCGAAATCCATCAATAATCAAGTTTATTTTAGATAAATAAGATTCATAATTGATTGTATGGTCCGAAACTGAAAAACTTATTAGAATAAACATATTTATTATGGTAAAAGCTTAAGGGTTTGTTTGGTCACGCTAATCGTAGGAAATGATGGTTTGAACTGAAATATCGTTTTGTGTTCGAAAGTCAATTTATCGAGAAAGCAAATATATCTTTATGTCTTAAAACATCACACTGTGATCAGTTGGAGACTGACAACAGGGAAAACATCAAATAGCTATTAAGAAATAAAATTAAATAATAAAAAAAAATCATCATAATCATCAGCCTATATGTGCCCACTGCTGAGATCACCACGCTTGCTCAATCGGGTTAGCGATTTCAAACTTATAATTAGAAATTATAAGTCCAGATTTCCTCACGGCGTTTACCTTCACCGTATGTCAGTTGTGTCTAAATAATCATAGAAAGTGCATACAACTCGTAAAAAGTTACATTGGTACTTTACGTTTCGAACCCAAACCCTCATGTATGAGAAGCGGGCTCCTTAACCACCGGGCCACCACGACACGACAAAAAAAAAATTCAAAATATCGTTATTAACAATTATATTACTTTAAAACCTACTTGTAAGCTACATATTTTAACAAATCATTATAATAAATGATTATTATGATGATTTGTTAAAATATGTCCGAACCTAAAAGCTATAGAAAAACGAGTGTTTGTTTACGGTCTTGTGCCTACAATACAGTGGCACACATATTGACGGCGCTTGCGCAACTATTAGATAATGTCCTCTCGACTTCGCACATTCTAATGGGAGAGTACGTCGTCTAAAACAATTGAACCTTGAAACGTTGATAAAAATATAAATAACTGAATAGACTATTCCATTCCATTGATGTTCGTGATTTTCAAATTGTTACGATTTAGTTCAAGAACATCTGTCTGTATGCATGTATGCACGTCTATGGGATGTAGGTAAACATATGGTACTCTTGGAACTTATGTAAGTGCAAATAAATTGTATAAATACATAAATAAAACGTACAACAAAACGAACCAGCGAGTCTATTGTAAAGCCAAGTTTTTTCTATTTTCAATCTATTCATAAAACCGTCGCATTGTTACTCTCGTATTGTCTTTTAAAATCGATTTTATCGAGTCTGCTAAAAGCAAATCGATTAATAAATAAATGTAATAGATACCGATTCTGACAAGCACGTAATAAATTACTTGTTCGATTTTTAAATATATTTTGTAACTGATGTACATTATAGATTAACAGTATAATACTTAGGTTATCTTCTTCCTATTTAAATTACTGTCCCTACGTAAAATATAGATAAATAAAAAATATTTAATTCATATCCTTAAATGATATTAGTTTATCAATTCTATTTTAAACTACAATTAACAATTTAAATAAAATTAAAGAACATCTCGTTCTAAATTTAAAATAGGATCACTGTTCAAATTGGTTTGATTAAACATCTGTTTTTATCCAATCACTGTTCTTTTTGATCGTTAAAGTAAATATAATAAGTAATTTTTATGTAAATATAAACGTCGTTCTTTCGTCTGGTATTTAGAAGTTATACTTCACATTTATTTCAAATTGGACTAAATAATTTGCCTCTAATTAATATGAATCTAAAACTAGTCTACCTTACCTATGTATATTGTACAATTTATAACATATTTATACAAACTATTATTTTGTATTGGTATTATTGGCTATGCTTTAAATTATAAAAAAAAAACAAGTAAATATAACTAATATCCAACTGTAAATTTTTCGTATTTATTCGATTCACAATTTTAATTATATGTACCCATGTACTTATATCACCGAAACTAGTAATTAAATATGTATATATTATACACATATGTTTAAAAAATACCAAAACAATGTATTCACATTTATTTTTTAATTTGGTCATTTGAATATTCAATTAAAAACTTGACCTTATTTTAAAAAGTTGTTTGGTGTACGAATCATTGAAATCTAAATAAAAAAATATTGGTGGTACTCACTCTGAAGGTATTCCACATTTTCTTGGACTTCAGGCACCAAGTGCATGAAGGTTGTAGACAGCAGGACACCACCACCGAAAGAAAGCAGGGTCATTACGACCCTGTTGGTAGTTTTAAGGTTTCCTGCATCTTCAACCGAAAGCCAGTTGAACTTCTTAGCCAGTAGCAATGGTGCAAGACCACAGATCATGGAAGCACAGAAGAGGACGATCATGGACACTCCCTTGGCCAGGACTACACCCTCTGTATCTTCTTCGCCATGGCGTAAGATCACATCCACATGTTCCAAAGACATTTTGGCACAAAAGTTACTTTGTTCTGTGGTACACCAAAGACCGACCTACTCGAGGAACAAGCGTGTAAGTGGGTTGCGGCAAGGGCGCCTACCCTTTTATACGGCAGCGTGGATCGTATCGTATCAGCGATTTGCGCGTGCGCCGTCGAAGAGCGACGCGCTTGTACTATGCGCACCGCCGGCCGGCGTCGCAGTTCGTTCCACTCCCGCGCAGACTCCCGCGCTTGCAGCACAGCCTTCAAACTTAGCGCACCGTTCGGGTATAACGAAATAATACTTGCGCGTGCGCTGTCAAATATTTTGATATTTTAATTATTGCTCTGACATTTCGCGCATTCCAATAATTTGTTTTACTACCGTGTTTAATGGTGTTCGTCTTATTTTTATGTGACTATTGTGTAGCGGACATAACGTAATAAATAATTACCTTTACTTAGATAAATCATAAATAAATCAGTGAAAAGTTATTGCCAAAGATATTCTAATACTTCAGCTATGCTATTTGTCTATTTTTTATTGATTAATTGGTGCTGAATACCTTGAACCGATTTTGTTAAGTATTATTTTTTTAAAAGGGTGGTTCCAGCAGTAATCTTGGTTAACAAATACATATCGTGATAAAATCGACTCAACCTTGCTGTCTGTCATAGCAAACAATGGAAAACATTGTGTGTCTCAAGAATTTTCACCAAACAAAGAATTATCCTCAAATTGAAGGCGAGAAGAAACGCCTTGGTGACTCCGATTGACATTGCAAACATACTATCGTACTTAAAAAAGGTTTTATTTTGAGATATCGTTACATTCTTGAAACTTTACAACTATTAAGTACAGATTTTTCCGCAATTTATTTTTCGTTTTCTTTTTTTTTTAGCTGGTTGAAATTGTGACGCGATTATTTTTTATCGATACTTTCGATAATTGTATAAGGCTATTTCTAGTATAGATAAAATGCGATATTTTTCTGTGAAAATAGAACATACAACAGACGCATTTAAATATTTAAATGGTTTATTAAGTCAATATAGCACCCAATTTTCGCCAGATAAAGACTAAGCCTATGCCAGGCACAATTCGGTCTCAGCGCTACGATAAAAATAACTAATAGGCACGTCTGAAGATTACCGCTTTTATGAAAATACAACTTATCAAATTTTGTTTTCAACGTTATAAAATCAATTAATATAAATCTCATTTTTTATAAATAATAAATAAGAATTTAATTAGTTCGATAAGGTTAATCAATTAAGATTTCCTCGTTTTATACCTGACTTTAGTTACATTAATTTTTATTTCCGCTTCAGTTTGTAACCGGCCTCGCCAAATGCTACGGAACTTACTTTTGCTCTGCAATTGCACTATCGTAGATAATTTAATGTGCTTTGGAAATGTTAGGAACTAACTTAAATACGGAATTCATAAAATATTTAAAAAGACAAAAGACCACAAAGGTACAACAAGACATACCTGAAACTATGTAAATGCTTAGATGCATTTCGAAAAAAATTTTTTTTGTTTACTTTATTTTATACATGAATTACCTTTATAGATAAGCATTTATTTTGAATTTCGAAATTTACTAAAAAAAAAACTAACAGTCGTAGTTAGCGGAGCGTTCGTAGCAAATTGGCTACGCCATCTTCGTCGTTTAAATATGTGTTTCAGCCGATAAGAAATCTAAACCATAAACTATAATATTATAAAGAGGTAAAGTTTGTATGTAGGGGGTAATCTTTGGAACCACTGGTCGGATTGCCAAAATTATTTCACTGGTAAATAGCTACATTGTTCCTGAGTGCTATAGGCTATAAAACATCACGCTACGATTAAATGTAGCCGAGCAGCGGGTGAAACCGCGCGGGAGCAGCTAGTATAGTATAAATTTCTTTGATTCGATTTGCATAGTAAACTTAAACTACACTTAGCTATTGATAAAGTACTTAACTTAGTAAGTATGTATGTTCAAGAAATGGGAAATCTTGAAGTTTTGAAGCAGATATCTTCAGTCGATAGAGATGTTTTTTATAAACTCGTTTAGTTTGCAGGACTATAAACGCAAAAGTGTTCGTATTTACAAAGAAACAAAAAAAAATACTGTAAAAAAGGACCCATGATTTATCTCGGGACTTGTTGGTTTACAGATTATTAATATAAAGTATTTTTTTCTTACTTAGGTTAAAACCTATTTATACACAAAACTCTAAGTTCCACGCATTGTAGTGATGTCCCTGCATTGTAGTGACTTCAGAAATGTCCCATCACTTAATATATAAGGCAGTCAAAATACATTACTCTATCAATTTGAACAGTTCACAGAATATACAAGTATCTAAGCATTTCCCTCTTGAAAACTATAATAAGTGAACAAACATAATGAATGTACCTATCTAACATCGTGTTGTAATCAAAGTAAATAAGTTAAACGCATACTTGACACAGTTGCAGGTTTCCAAGTAAACTAGCACGTCAATGGGAACATTAAGGCTTCATGTATGTAAGTTCTTGCGTGGAACCGAATGTGGCAACAGCAAAAAATTATAGACTATTTATTTATTTATTATGCCATTTATTTTACTGAAAATGGTTGTTTATATCGTTTTCGGTCTGGCATTTGTTATCTGTGTAGGATTTCTTTTTAATTCGGCGATTTAATATACATACTGGGCTGAGTTAATTTTAGGACTTGTAGAAGCCAGAGTTGTCAAAGATCATAAAGATAAGGTTTATTGAAGGAGGTCTATGTAGTTAGTGGTTGTATCTCTGAGGTTTCATTCGTGTTGAATTCAATGTTTTACTTTTTAAATGACAACAAATGGTAGTAAGACATAGATACGATACGACCTTCATATTATGAAGGCATCAGCTGGGCAAAGCGTTAAAATAAAATTTGATCGAAATGGACGTAAGGAGGTTTGGCATTTTACCATTTTCTTAACAGAGAATAACTCATATATTATGTATTTGACACTGGCGTATAGCTACGATTATCATAGAAGGTAATTCATATTTTCCCAAGCCGACGTGACTAATCTGAATCGGTGTCGCTAGAGTTTTCCTTTTACGTAGAAACTTTACACATAATTAGAATAAAATTAATGAAAACTTTCAAATGAATTCAATTCGTAAGGAAATAGGTCAGACGAATCACACATAGCCTACTAATACAAAGAAATATCGACCTTATGAAATAAGTAATTTGGTTATTTATTGTATTTATAAAGGGTTTTGTCTGCAATGTAAACATACTACCTACATTTTTATTTTGAAGGGAATATCAACACATTTCTTCTTCCGGAAAATCCACCCCATACCCAGTGGAGTAAGAGCTTCAAGCAGCCATCATCTCATCATCATCAGCCGAAAAACGTCCACTGCTGGTCAAAGGCCTTCTCCTTCCCTCCACGTTGAACGACAAGTTGCCACCTGCATCCATTGGCTCCCCGCGACTCTGGCGATGTCATCGGTCCACCTAGCGGGAGGCCTGCCTTCGCTGTTTTCCGGTCCGGCACTTTTTGGGCCCATCGCCCGTGCGTCCTTCGAGCGACGTGGTCAGCCCATTGCGATTGGTCCACCACCATTTCAGTGTAGTGATTCAGAGCGATGCACGAGACTTGTCTACACGTTATCACGATTATACTTAGATACATCCATCGACGTCGTGATAATCAATGTTCTATTTTAGTAATTCTTAGTAGGTAAGTAGCATAGGCTCGACTTTATTACTTGTGCCAAGATTTCTTATTCATATTCATCTTTGGAACGAACGTTATTTCCTGCTTCATTCTGCTACAAACTGGATGATATAGTGATACATTTTATAATTAATCGTTGTCCCATTTACTATTTATATTTATCTGTCTACCAACCTATATGTATATAAATGAATTTCAAAGTTTTTTTGGTAAGCATGTAACTTAATAATGCCGGGACCAATTTTGCCAACTCTGTTTTATTTATGGAAAGTTCTTATGAAAGAACATTATAGAGAAATAGGGAGGAAAATTAGAAAAATCTTCATCTCTTTCGACATTAGAGAAGTAGTTGGACATGGACACGTAAGAAGCAGGGACGGGCCACTAGTTTCTTATATGTCATCAATTGTAAAAAAAACACAATAAATGCAAGGCTATAGAAATAAAATGTATTAGTACACTCGACCTTATCTGTCTCTGAAACAAAAGAAAAAATTAATCGATCAATTTCTAATTGAACGAGTAAAAAATGTTTGAATTTGGCAATTTATTTCAAGTGCATTCGTCAAGCCGGCAGTGAAGGTCGCCAGAGATTTGAGAGTGTGGCAGATAGCCGAGGAAAATTTAATTTATATTACTGCCGTAAACAACCGGGCCCTATATTATAGTGCAATACAAGTAGAACTAAAAGGATGATTCATTTTGGAGATGCATAATGTTACAGAATTATTCTAGTGGCTCATCATTTTGACGATTAGGTAAAAAAAGTCAAAATAATTTATTTCGATTAGACCCTTATAGGCACTTTTGCACGTCAAATAATATAAAGTGTCAGTCTGTCGGTCAGTCCTCTTAGTGAAGCTATTTGCTTGTTCCAAAGTGTAGATTCCGATGGAGAAAAACGAGCTAGAAACGTCATGGTTACTCTTTTTAAATCAGTGTCACATAAAGATTCTTTAATACATTATTTATAGTATGAGATATGAATACTAATTCCAAGGAATTTCAAGATGACCTTTGTTTATTATCCTGAATACTTCAGCGATGTGATATATATTATTATAAATCATCACGTCCTTTAATTTGTTGTATGGTTAGCAGAAGTGCTCAAATGAAAAGGAACAACTATTTTATCTGGTATGCAATAAGTATTTTCCTTTTCACACAGTTATATAGATGAGTATATCAGCTAAGGTTGCAGTTTCAAGAGCTATAATGCACCGCGATCCTGACCCGGAGAAAGGGAAGGAACAGGTTAATAGTTCAGTAAGAACTGGACACTCCCTCTCACTCCACCTGGGCGAGAGAATACACATAATGATTTCCGAAGCCCACAGTTATAAATGGCTGTTTTGAGAAATTAAGAAGGTCACATACACTACTCATAGTAGGTACCTACATAGTCGGAAAATGCTGAGAAACTTTACACACAGCTGCCAACAAAAATAAACAACTATATACCTGCCTAGACAGACTCTGAAAAAGTTGCTTTTTTGCTCAACTAAAGCCACAATGCAGATACAGCTCTGTTTTGTTCAGTATAAAGAGCAAAGTAAAATAGCACACATAAACAGGTTTCTAATGTTTTTTATGACAACGAAGACATCATTATTTATCATAGTTTCTTTGTAACTACCTAAGAAAAGCATATACCTTCGGTTATGTATTGAAGAAGAAAATGTTAAGTATGGTCCCCCTACATTGTTTCATCTGCTAAGCATATTATCCTTTCTTATTATGTAACTTTCGCTTTCGGTACGCACGTGTTTAAAAGTAATGTGCCCTGGATTTTTTAACAGCAGCATTGAAAGCTCGACTAAAATACGCAATTCAAGTATAATTTATAGCCTGTAGCACTCAAGAACATTGTAAGACATTGTATCTCTCTTTATTTGAAAATAATTGGAAATCCTTACAACGGGTTTAAAGATTACCCCCACATACAAATACTTCTTTATAATATTAGTATAGATATGGAATAAACTCAGAATACAGATTGTTATGTGTTCTGAGGGAATAAAATGATACGCAGCAAAAGCTTCTAACGCTTTCGGAAGTCGTGTCAAACAAACCAAATCTAATAAGTCCATGTCTGTTGAACTATTACAGATAAAAAATATTGGCTGAGTAAACCTCAATAATAAACTGCGCAGTTTCAAGAAGTAGGTTTATTTTTGAATCCTCCCGTCATACATTCGAGGCTGTTTTTTTTTATTTTAAGAAAGTTTTATCACGCACTTGGCGATGTTCCAATCAGGTCACGTAGGCACGTAGGCATGCTTCAGAGGCTTCTAGAAGCTTGATTGTAGCGATAATGAATACACATGATATTTATTAATATTCTATCTTCAGTGACGAAGAATTTTTCTGAGAAAAATTTGATGTTTTTCATGTTGGTAAAAAGGGCAAATTTCATTGAAATTTAAAACAGAGGTAAAGATATAAGATAGAAGAAGCCTATATAAATACTAATTTTTATACAGTATTAATGAATTGCAACTTGATTCTCTCCCACCTCCCTACGGGCCCTATCTACGGGCGATTCGTGAATCCAAAGTAATTTTTGATACAAATAAGAGCGAGGTTCTTTAAAAAAAAAAAAATTATAAGCGCACCCTGGACAATAGGATTTTCTCCTGTGTCATGGGTGCGCTTACAAACATACAATTTCACATACACATAACACCCAGACCCGGAACAATAATTTGTGGATTACACAAATAGTTGTTCCGTGCGGGAATCCAACCAGCGACACATTGCGAGCTAGTTGCCCAGCCCCGCGCCAACCGTGCAGTCTTAATGCCATAATGGATCTCAAGTAAATAGGGCCTATATGTATACTTGCTATGCAAAGTACAAAAACACAATAGCATATTTTTCCTTCTCGGTAATCGGACCATATGTTAGATAAGTACTTGTAATAGGCCACATTAAAAGTAATACAAGACAATTCTGATTAATCAAGGAAGTATTTATACCGTGGTATTTGTCTATACAAAGATTTATATGTATTGACGATAGACGAAGAACAGGTTAACACCTAAATTAACTAAAAATCGCGGGTTAAAGAGAAAAGCTTTACTAGTTTCGAACCACAGAGGGGTTCTTCCTTATGAGCAGCGTGCGCGGACGCGGCGACGTCGCGTCCCTGGGCGGCGCTGATTGCTTACCATCAGGCAACAGAGGAGTAACGAGTGCATTGCCGACCTTTGAGGGATTAGGGATTTGGAGATTTAGGGATTGGGGAAAGGTCCGGGAAGGGGAAGGATTGGGCCTTCGGTAACCTCACTCACACGGCGAAACACAACGCTGTGGTTGTTTCACGCCGGTTTTCTGTGAGGCCGTCTCCTGTCGAGCCGACCCATTCGTGCCGAAGCATGGCTCTCCCACAATTTGATGTTTGTTATACAAATGTGTCCTTCAGAAAATTGGCAAGAGGGTTTAGTTAGCGATGTGTTACGGTACGGTAAGGCTGTGTTACGCGGTAATTAAATAAGTAATATGTAATACCTATTTAGAGGGGAGAGGGGAATAATCAAATGGCTTTTCTCGCCCACTGTGAGGTGATAGGAAGTGTCAGATTCTTACTGACTAAAAACCCCGTTCCTTCTCCTGCTCTAGGCTGGGGACGCGGTGCCATATTGTGCTTGACCCCAAATGAACAACGTAAAAGCTAATTTTTTATCAAAGAAGCATTTCCTTTTCATTTCTATTACCGATTATTCTCAGTAAAAAGTATTGGAAGCGCTGAATAAGGTTAAAATTTTATAATACCCGGCCGTCAAACGAGTAAACAGATCGTCTGATGGTATGCCATCGACACCTCTCATAGATACAATCCTCCGATGTTAAAGGAGGGCACTTGTAACTCCTCAAACCTTCGGCCTCTGCCAGCCCTTAGGGGGCTGTTAATCTTGTAAGGGATTTGGGTATTATTGAGGATGGGGGAGAAATGTGTCTCCGATAATGTCACTCACGCAGCGAAACGCATTCTAATTAGCACATTTAAAACTAGTACTCCGCCTACGTCGTTGCCCGCGTTACCAATATAAATAAATCTTGAAATTGGTCAAGGTCTACCAGCGTAACAAATTCCATCTAAATCTGTACAGCCGTTTTCGTGTTAAAACTAGAGGCTGGTATTAAAACCTCTAATTTTCAGCCTCTTCATGCGAACTGATTTTCAATAATAAGAAAGCTGTATGTAGGTAATAATTTAGCAACATTTTTCAATACAGCTTTCTGATCATTTTCCTTGTGTAACAGAAATGTAGGTACGTGAGCGACGCCGGGAAATTACACTAGTGACGTACATAGAAGTAATTAAGGCTCTATATCGATAAAAAATACCAATAAAATAAGGCTGTATCGATGATAATCTCCACCGATACGAAATTAATCTAGATTTTTATTATAATAATTAATCCTAAATAATTTAGCCTTACTGATATATAAAATATGTTAATTACTGTTTGTTTATTCGTTTCTTTGTCCTCACTTGTACTTATTTTGTACCAAGGTCTTTGATATCTTTACTTTTGTAACATAGATTAACTCGAGCTCCGCATATGTCCGGGTTATGTTATTCTATACGGCACAGAGTATCCTGAATTTAAAAATGGAATTCATATTAGTGCTGTTTTCTTTCTCAGACGAAAATATTTGACCCATTTATTCGATCTTTAAGTGGAAAACAGACAGAAAAATTATGACATCACAAAATAATGACTACACGTTGCTGCGATGGCTGGGCAACTGGCTGCCGTACAACGTGTCGCGGGTTCGATTCCCGCACGGAACAAATATTTGTATGATCCACAAATTGTTGTTCCGCGTCTGAGTGTCATGTAAATGTGAAATTGTATGACTGCAACGGCACCCAAGACACAGGAGAATGCTCGAAATAAAAGTGCCTATGAATATAAAGGAACGTTTTTGACATTTCGCATACTTGTGTTTTCTAAGCAAATTTCATAGGACAAGAAAAATCTGTTTTATATTTAACAAATTGGAATACCCAAGAAGACCCGTTATTCATGAAAGAGATCCTATATCACTACATACCTACTATAAAACAAAGTCGCATCTTCTGTCCCTATATCCCTCTGTATGCTTAAATCTTTAAAACTACTTAACGCATTTAGATGCGAGTTTTTAAATAGATGTAGTGATTGAAAAGATGTTTCTTTTATATATAACAACATCGGTTAAGCCTTTGACTGCCGACAGAAAACTAATGAAGGCAAATCTTCGGCTACCGTAGGTCACCAGTGACCTCCGTGGCGCTTAACGTTTTAAGTAATGGAGAAATTTGATATCAACATTGCAAAGCGGGTTACTATATAGTCAATGTATAAAAATTGTCTTTTAGTTACTAAAAAATGAGTTTATATTTGCGTTCAAGACAAAATAAGACAAGACTAAAAAGACATTTTTTTTTTGTATCTTATATCTCGGCGACAAGCGACAAGCAAAAGAGTACAGACTTAAATTAGACACTTTTGCTAATGTAAGTAATAACGCTATCTTTCCATTTTTATCGCAACTACCTCCAACTGACGTCATAGATCTAATATACCTATCGCTGTGCTTATTTAAATTATAATTAGATGCATTTTCTTTTATATCGTAAGAAGGAAAATCCCAATGTCGTTATAAAGCGGCTTTCTCGTTAGGCTGTTATCATTATAACGCTTCGTCGTTACTGATAACGACCTGATAAGCTGGAATAATTTGAATATTATTGTCCAGACAGGCAATACTAGCGTGATACAAATTGTAGATTATATACTTTGACCATTTCTTATTAATCATTTGAAGTTATCTGATATCGATATCGATAGATTGTTATTTTGTTAATATGTGTCTCATCCCTAGAACAGTAAAATAAAAAAAATGTTTTAAAAGGTCTACATTTTTATTGATGTTGTAAAAAATTCTATGTATTGATTAACTGTAAGAATAAGTAGTTCATCAAATAAGTACCCGAATTTATTCAAATATTTATTTTCAATCAAAAACTAAGCTCTGTAAAGTGTATGATCAGTGCAGCTAGTACGTATGTACCTACGTGTAATCATTACACATTTTTTTATTTACCCTTAAACAATAGAAATGACAAAAATTTTGTTTTTTTGCATAAAAGATATTATTATGGCTTTCTTAATTTCTTTTCGCAGATTGGAACCATGCGGTCCTTTTTGGTCATAAATATATTTATTTTTTCTTTCTTTAAAAATACCGTGATGTTAGTGGCTGGCTCTGAAGAAAATACAAAAAAAGAAAGCCGTGTAATATATTTTTCTGTACTTTAATCACTTTATAGAGTTATGCAGCCAGTAATTATACATATATTATGCTTAGTTTTTCTAAGATAAACGTAAAATAAAAAGTCTTCTTAGTGATAAGATTACATAATTATTTAAATAAACATTATTTATGAATCAAATCATGAATAAAATATTTCTTACTTTGTAATAAGTTAATGTATACTTATACACAACTAGTTCGTAAATGTATTATTAAGCTTACACAGGTACAGTCAGCTCCAAAAGTCGATGAACAGAATCAACTTACCAAAATACCTGTTCACAATAAAACGCCATAAGTTATAGTCGCAACTAGGAAACAAAATAGCCTGTACACCAGAAATTTACAAAAGTCGTTACACACGACTAATTCAAAAGTATCTGTGCACTAGTATTCCTAAAGTCGTTGTACACCTTCAATCCAAATGTCGCTGAACATCATTGTATCAAAAGTCACTAAACACTTACTAAACTTATGGCGTTTTATTGTGAACAGGTGTTTTGGTAAATTGATTCTGTTCATCGACTTTTGGAGCTGACTGTACTTAATTGTGTAAGTAGATATACCTACAGACTTACATATTATTTTGTTGTGTTATGTTAGTAGTTCACCTTGAACACTAAGGTACCTCTGAAGTGCAATCATAACTCAGTAGGAAACCTAAACTAAATAGGTATTAGGTACTTATATTAACTAAGACCTTGAAAACGTATCTTTACAACTCAAAAGCATCCCTATTCATATTATAATTAAATGCGAAAATTCATAAACATTGTGAGACTTCTAATTTTTTCTCTTTCTGGTATCTATTGATCGAATTTTAACGATATTAACACCTGAATCCTAAAAAGGATGGCAACGTACTCGTAACTCATGCGCTGTTGCGGGTATCCAGGAGCGACACTGATTGTTTACCATCAGGTAATCCGACTACTTGTTTGCCGCCCTATCATATTAAACAAAACTTAATAAAAGTAAGTACGTTTGTATTTTACTATAGACCTTAACTTTCACGTAAAATTGGAAAGCATTCACAATAAATTGAATAATATGCAATACTTTCTCAACTGCACATGTGTAAAGAACATTGTACAGCTTAAAAAATGCAAAATTCTTGCGGAAAGAACCGGTCCCTGGCCAATCTGTGATGCTTACAGAATGCATTACGTAGCCCAGGGCCAGAGCCTAATATGCTGCATCTCCCTTGAAGAAAGAAAAAAGGAATTTTGCGCTTTGCGTGCTCTTCTCATGAGCATGAGTCTCGGTTTAAATTGAAACTAGTAGAGCTTTTCTCGAAAATTTTACGTGAGTCTATTTTTTTACAAATAATATATTTGCTCATAACTCATACATAGGGCCTTTTTACCCGAAGACATAACAATTATGGGCTTGACCCATTCTATCAAGGGTCACAATTACCATATTGAATACTTTTTCAAAACAAAACAATCCAACCTGTCTTAATTCCAATATTTATAAAAACCCCTAGAACCTGTCCCACTGACGTATATGTAATAAAAGAAAAGCTTAAAAAAAATATTTTGAAATTATTTTAGCAAACGCGAAGCTCGAAAAATGCAACCGCAGCAACTCATTAAATGGAGCGCCCTCAAAATTCATTACTCAGCTTCAACTCAAGGAGGTTTCAACTCAATCCAATTGACAATCCTCTTTTGACATTTAGACCTTTTATTAAAATGATTGAATTCAACGTGAATAATGAAAAAACTTGCTATTAAGGCTGCATAAAAGACATTTGTCACCACACCTGGTCTAAAGTTAAGCTCGCTCTTAAGCATTGGCCTTTTTTAATTCATAAAATCATAGAAAATCATGAAGTGACTTCTCAAAGACTTTTCTTCAGAGTATCAGACTCTTACTGATTAAAAACTAAGCCGAGGCTGAGGTACCTTATTCTGCTAGCCCCGCAACTCGGGCTGAACGTCGTCGGCCCTGTAGGTCCTCGTCTGTGATGGTCTATTAGGTCTACGAGGGGCGCACAGAACGCTACGCGCCTTACGCTCGGGTCTTGTTCTGATCGGACGGCTAGCTACACTTGCACGCCGTCCGCAGACTTGCGCTTACGGTGGCCGGAAAATATCGCTTGATCCTCGATCCCTAACGCGCGACGACTGTATTAACTCCAACTCGTCAGCCAAGCACGAAGATATCGGCAAATTCTCTTCTATAGGGAGAGGCGCATTGTCTAAGTAAAAACTAGTTTTATGTTTAGCGTTCGCCGCATATAATTTTCGATTACAGTCGAAAGCGAATCAAATATCTATCGTGGAATTAATTATCGACAATTATTTCGATTTCATTGTTAGCCAATAATTTCGCATTGTTACGTAATAAGTATTATGTTTGATTCGAATTTTATATGTATATATCTGAAGTCTGTCTGGCATGCAAAAATGTTGTAGTTAATAATGAAATAGTTTTAAAAATTTATATGAGATAAAATTTAGTCAATAATACAATATTCGTCATTTTTAAATAGTCAATCATAAATAGCGGGTGAGATTCTAGTGATTTAACCATAAGCATTTTATATAAACATCATAACATGCCTTTTACGCCGGCCGTAATAACATTTCTCGGGAAAATGTCATCGAGAGTCGAAACAGGCTTGTGTCTGAAATCGAGACTTCTTTAGAGAGAATCTCAGATTGGGGTAGACTTAACTTGGTCCAATTTAACCCCGCAAAGACACAGGTCTGCGTGTTTACAGCTAAAAAATTGCCGTTGGTCGTATACCCTCAATTTCAGAGCACCCCCCTCACAGCCTCGGCCGGTATTGGGATACTTGGCGTCGACATATCGAGCGAAGTCCAGTTTCGCGGTCATCTAGAGGGTAAGGCCAAGTTAGCCTCGAAGAAGCTTGGTGTGCTCAATAGATCGAGGCATTATTTCACCCCGGAGCATCGCCTGCTATTTTACAAGGCGCAAGTTCGGCCCCATATGGAATACTGTTCTCATCTTTGGGCGGGGGCACCCCAGTACCAGCTTCTCCCTCTAGACCGCATTCAACGACGAGCTGTCCGAATTGTCGACTGCCCTGTTGTCTCGGACCGGCTGGACTCTTTGGCACTGCGTAGGCATGTAGCCTCGCTATGTATTCTCTATCGCATCTATCACGGGGAGTGTTCTGAGGAATTGTTTGGTTTGATCCCCGCCGCATCTTTTCGCCATCGTTCCACGCGAAAAGTTTTTCATCCCCATCACATAGATGGTTGGCAGTCAACAACTGTGCGTTTCACCTACGACCTTCAAACCTTCAAGAAACGAGCATATTCCTTCTTAAAAGGCCGGCAACGCACCTGTGACTCCTCTGGTGTTGCGGATGTCCATGGGCGGCGCCGATCGCTTTCCATCAGGTGATCCGTCTGCTCGTTTGCCACCTATTCCATAAAAAAAAAAATATAAGGTGGCTTTAAAGATAATGTTAAGGAAGGTGGAAGAAGTTCCTTGCGCTCCTCAAACAGTCAGTAGACTACCACAGCTATGGGGCACTACAGGGCCGAAGTTCGAAGGAACCTGAAATAAGAAGCAAAAGCTTTGTCAGAATCATGACTCATTTTTGTTATCCAACAGGAGACGGGCCTGACGATGTTTATATGTAACTATTTTATTATGTACATTATTGATGTGAAGTCTAAATACAAGGCTGATTATTTCTTGTAATTCTAATTATCTATTTTATCGCATTAAGCCTATGTTACTATGTACCTACGTCCTTATGTACCTATTATAAGCTGAGTCATTGTTTATATACTTAACTTGTTCTGTTTCATCCATTGTGTATTTACTTTTATGGTTTTACTAGGTTTTGCCTGCGACTTTGGTCGAGTGAAATAGCAACTTTGTTCAGAATTTTGGTTAAAAATTATCCTATGTCCTTTTTCGAGTTCCAAACTATGTCTGTGCCAAAATTCACAGAAATCTGTTCAGTAGTATAGGCGTGAAGAAAAGACAGATAGACAGAGTTACTTTCGCATTTATAATACTAGCTTTTGCCCGCGACTTCGTTCGTGTGATATAGTAACTTCCTCCATATTTTTGGTATAAAAACTATCCTATGTCCTTTCTCGAGTTCCAAACTATGTCCGTACCAAATTTCACACAAATAGGTTCAGTAGTTTAGGCGTGAAGAAAAGACAGACAGAGTTACTTTCGCATTTATAATTTTAGTTTGCAAGTTTGAATTTGGATTAGTTTGGATATTGTATGAAAGAGTGAAAGAGTAATTGACCGTTTTTCTACAAATTCTTAATTTAAAAAGCTACTTAATAAAAAGCGCCATATTATCGTTCAAAACAAAAGAACGTGTACACGTAAACCTACCTACGTATTCCAATTTCCGTAGAAGGAACTCGTTCAGGCGGGTTCTGGTCAATTTAACCAGATTGGTTCTGATCTGTGGTCTCTGGACACGACTCGCACAACAAGTTCATTTTACAAAATTAAAACCGGCATAATAAGCTGTCATACAGCCATTTTGTTTTCTTCGACTGTTAAAACATCGTAAAATATTAATGGGGAATTTTATGATGTTCATTTTATGAAACGGCTTTTTCATCGATCTGAGGGTAATTAGCACCTACCTATTTAGATAATATTGTGATCGACTACAAAGATCTTTAATGCTATTTTAAAGATAATATTGCCACGCGTATTGAGCGTGCAATCTTGATCCTTATCAACAAGATTATAGAATTCAAACTTCAAATGCAATTTCAATTGCTTTGTTACTGAAATACGTAGGTTTTATGCGTTACTAGGTATTTATGTTTATTTGTATTGTTTTGTCTAATCAGAGAGCTTACCGCTACTTTGTAATAATTTATAAGTACGTAATGTAATGTTGCACACATTTTTACATTCATTTATTATTAGAATCTCATACCTAATATACTCATTTGACTTTGGAAGAGAGAGGAAAGATGCTGGTCACGATATTTGGTTAGACTCACCCGCGTCCTGAAGATTTGTGTTATTATAGAGGGAGTGTCAGACTTTCATCGACTAAAAGCCACCCCGTTTCTTCTTCAACTAAGGTCGGACGTCATAGGTCGCCGCAGCCGATCACTTCCGCCCAAGCAGTGGTACCATCATCGTATGCCTCGCCGTGTCCTCCAGGTGGTCCACAGTGACGTCACCCGGGCGCATGTTCTCGCATTTTTGTGAGGGGGAAAATCATCAAATGACTTCTCCCGCCCAGGTGGGAGGGAGTGTCAGACTCTTACTGACTCAAAACCCCCCTGTTCTTTCTCCTGCTCTGGGCCGAGGTTGCGGTGCCTCATTGCGCTTACCCCGCAACCGTATAGAGCCCGTCTGTGGTGGTCTATTGGCTCTTAGAGGAGCGCGCGGAATGCTACGCGCCGTACGCTCGGGTGTGGTTCTGGTCGGGCGGCGAGCTGCCCACTCACCGTCCGCAGATCCGCGCTTACGGTGGCGCGCTTTTTCCCGCTGGATCAATATCCTTAATCCCTAAGAACCCACAAAACACTTTTAACTCTAGTGTTGTCTAAGGACAGCTCCTATTGCTTATCCTCAGGTGATCCGTATGCTTGCTTCCTAACCTAACCTAAAAAACTAAAAAGTTAGATGACACCAAAGATTAATATCAGGAAACAAAAAAACAAATATACGACATTGAAAATGCCATATAAACTTCCCGCCATTTATTCAATCTGTTACTAAATTAACATCAGACACTGCTCAGCATCCGGGTAGGTTCACGAGTTCATGATCATTAAGAACCGATTTTCCTCGTATGACTGTTAAACCACAATAAGTCATCTTTTAACCGACTTAATTATTGTTTTACGTTACGACACCAAATCATTGAAAAACCATAACAAAGGGAGTTCTCTTCTTTTATATTTCATCGTATTGTTAGTTCGTATTTCTTTTTTGTAATAGGACGGCAAACATTGCAGACGGATTACCTGATGGTAAGTAATTCAGCCCCGCCCGTGGAAACCTGCATCAACGGAGAAGCCACGAGTGCGTTGCCGACCTCATTCAAGCTCATTTCATGACGATATTCAAAAGTACGCTGTCTCAGCAGCACCACCAAGTTCTACTTTATCAGACTCGTGCTCACGGTGGCCGGAGAACGCCTTAAATGTCTCCTGTTCTCCCACGTGCTTTGCCTTCTTTTGGAGTATGTCTCCTTCGCAGAGGGGGAAGATGGCTTTCTCAATGCCTCTTGCTTTGCACTATTCAACTGAACCAAGGCTTGGTTTTAAAGGTTGCTGTCGTTGATTGCTTTCCTAAGGACACATTGTATACTCCAGTATATCGTTGTCTCAATACTAACACCCGGACGTTTATTCGCTCTGTATCCGAAATATCTAGCTTTTGTAACTTCCTTGTCCGGTATGTACCTACGACAGGCGGAAGTTTTATGGGGCTAGTACAATAATGGCGGAAATTACTTGATTTTCGTAGCCTTTTGTTAACTATGTTTTTTTTACGAGTGCGTAATAGGTATTAATTAGGATGTTGGATTTTTAGAATTGGAGAGGGATAGTGGGAGGAAAGGGGTTGGGCAAGGGGTAAGCGCACTCATGGCAAAACACAACGCTGTGGTAGTGTCTCGCCGGCTTTTTGTAAGACCGTGGTAACACTCCGGTCGATCTGACCCATTCGTGCCGAAGCATGGCTCTCCCACACTTCGTAGATATTGTGACACACTCGTTTAAATTACATAAAAGGAATACCTTTTAACTTTCCAATCCAAATCAGGAAGACTTTTCATCATGTTTGTTGATAAAATATTTATCTAAACAAATATAAATAGAACACAAGTAGGTAAGTATCTACCAAACGTCCTAAAAGATATCTAACAGTAACGAAAACTTATCTAAACTTCAAACGACAGAACGACATGTTAAGATGGATGCTGTCTAAATAAATATGATGGAATCTGAATTAGAATAGGAAATGTTGGTTGTTGAACAGGCATCTTCTTAAAGTGTGGAGATTTAGTTCAATTATGTAGGTATTGAGATAAGCAAACAACAGATGGATAGGATAGCAAGTGGTTTTAAACTTGAGGGTGATCTTATGTCTAGAAACAAACATATAACTTTATAATATTTTTTCATAAGGGAATTTAGGTCATAAGAAAGTTTAACACGTTAAAACTTTCTTCATGTCACCGGATCCGGAGGAATCACCGGACTACGGTAACCGAGGATTTGCCTTTAAAAATTTTCTGCCGGCAGTCAAAGGTTTCAAAATTGTATTTATTTCGTATGAGACTGTACTCAAGTTATGTCTAGAGCTAATTAATTCAGGAACAAATACAATAAAATAGAGTCGGACATTTAAACTTATAATCTGTTGTTTTTAGTACCTACCAGTTTAAAAAAACTTTCATGAACAAATCAGTACACGGTAATATTTGAGGTGTCGCGCGGTGTCCCACAGGGATCGGTCCTGGGACCTCTCCTGTGGAACATCGGGTACGATTGGGTGCTACGCACCGACCTCCCGAGCGGCGTCAGCATTGTCTGTTATGCTGACGACACGCTGGTGCTGGCGAACGGGAGGTCGCATCAGGCGGCGGCCGACCTGATGTCACAAGCGGTTGCGACAGTCGTTGCAAGGATCCGGCAGTTGGGACTCGAGGTGGCGCTCCACAAGTCCGAGGCCATGTGCTTCTATGGCCGTCGGAGCGCGCCACCTCCAGGTGGGTCCCAAGTAACGGCGGGAGGAGTTACCATCGGCGTCGAGTCGGCGATGAAGTACCTGGGTCTCGTCCTCGACAGCCGATGGAACTTCACGGAGCATTTTCGTCGTTTGGCCCCTAAGTTGGAACGGTCTGGGGCCGCGCTCAAGCGGCTCCTTCCCAACCTCGGGGGGCCAAACGCCTCCTGCCGGAGGTTGTATATGGGGATTGTGCGATCCATGGCCCTCTACGGTGCCCCTGTGTGGGCGCCGGACTTGAAGCGGCGGCCGGCTCGTACGCTGGTCGCGTCCCAGAGGGTCATGGCTATACGAGTAATCCGCGGGTATCGCACGATCTCCGGGGAGGCGGCGAACCTCCTTGCCGGATCACCGCCGTGGGATCTAGAAGCGAAGGCGCTCGCGCGCGTCTACAGTTTGCGCGCAGACGCGCGTCGCCGGGGCGAAGATCCTCTGCCGCGCCAAATAAGTGCGTGGCGGAATGAGCTCCGGCGAGATCTCACGGCAGAGTGGAGACAACGACTGTCGCAACCGAGGGCCGGGCACGCTACCATAGCAGCGGTAAGACCCCTCTTTGAGGAGTGGCTTGAGAGACGCCACGGCGTCCTCACCTTCCGTCTGACGCAGGTGCTTACCGGGCACGGCAGCTTCGGTAGGTTCCTGTTTCGGATTCAGCGGGAGGAAACGCCCGAGTGTCGTCATTGTGAGGACCACCTAGAGGATACGGTGGAGCATACGGTAGCGGTATGCCCTGCCTGGGCTGAGCACCGCCGTATCCTCAGGGAAGTGATCGGCGGCGGCGACCTCTCGCGCCCGGCCTTAGTCGAGGCCATGGTGCGGAGTGAGAGGAACTGGGACGCCGTCTCCTCCTTTTGTGAAGCAGTCATGCTCGCAAAGAGAGAGGCGGCCCGCGTGAGGGAGCAATCCTCCTCCTCACGCCCCAGCAGCCGCAACTGGCGACACTACGGGCGTCGGGGATCGAGGGACGATCTCCGGCCACCGTAAGTACGGGCCTGCGGTCGGCGAGTAAGGGCAGCTCGCCGCCCGACCAGAACCAGGCCCGAGCGTACGGTGCGTAGCGTTCCGCGCGCGCCTCAAAGAGCCAATAGACCACCACAGACGGGGCCCTAAAGGGCTGATGTTCAGCCGGGGTTGCGGGGTAAGCGCAATGAGGTACCGCGACCTCGGCACAGAGCAGGAGAAGGAACAGGGGGGTTTTTAGTCAGTAAGAGTCTGACACTCCCTCCTGCCCGGCCCTGGGCGGGAGAAGTCATTTGATGATTTTCCCCTCACAAAAAAAAAAAAAAAAAAACACGGTAATATTTCAATTCTTGCAATAAGTTCAAAGCCTTAATTATGTACAGTGAAACTTGGTTAAGTGGGACCTGGATAAGTGAGAAACCTCCATAACTGGAACTCATGCTGAGGTCCCAACACTTTGGCACTGAATTACCTCTGTTAGTGGGACGAGGCAAACCTGTATATCTGGGATTTGTTCTTTTGATTTATCATCCTAGTTACCTCTATAACTGAGACAGCGAGTAAATTTTATATGCATAAACCTCTGTAACTGAGATAACATTGTTTGTTTACTCATTCTTATTCTACCCACAAATTCCACACGTAATTCCAAGTACGTAAGTACAAATTTAGAGCTTCAATTACCTTCAGTTTTAGTTTCGCTTTACTATGATACAGATGTTTATTTCAAAAATGCCAAAACGAAAGCTACAGTCGTTATCATTACGTGAAAAACTGAAGATATCCGTTTAGGAAAGTGGGAAGACACGCGAAAAAGTTTGTGCCGAATTTAATGTGCCAAAATCGAATACATTTGTATGATTACCTTTAAGTACTATTTTTTTTTATTAAAACTAACTTACATACATAACACGTTATTTTATTTAATGATCGCACCTGTATAACTGAAATAACCTGTAATCTCACCTCTATTAAAGGAACCCTCTGTAAATGAAACAGATATTTATTTATACCTGTATATCTGAGACACTGGGTAAGTGGAATACCTCTATAAGTGAAACGACATTGCAGGTCCCTTGAAGTCTCACTTAACCAGGTTTCACTGTATATGTACAATTTACTGAACTATAGAGTTAAGAAAGATCTCCAAGGTCCTATAATTAAAATGAAAAAAGAGTAATTTTCGTTAGCAAATGTCTTTTATTTCAGACTTTTTTGAAGGCGAAATTTGCCACATTGTTTTTCCCGCGGCAATTTGTGCGAACATCGATGAAATATCAATCACAAAAGCGAACGATTTGGAACAAACGTGTCCCGGAAAAACTTCTTCCTGCTTTGTTCCATTCTTGTGCCGGAGGCAAAGTTACGTAAAAAAACTAAAAAGAGATGTGGTTTCCAAGAAAGTAAACACAGACTCGGAAGTACTTTTTTCCGATTACTATTTGGAGACAATTCTTTAAAAAAAATATCCATTTTTTTTTTAAAGACTTCAAATTTTTTTTAAACCAATTGTTTCTTTAAGTATTAAAGCAACAGAGATGATAAGAACTGGTCAATTAAAATGTCAAAAACTATATGAATTTTGGACTTTTACAACAAGTGCTTAGTTATCGTTCTTTTTTCTCTTAATTTGACTATAATGATTGACCGACGACTAAGTCTCCGTAGTCTCGGTAATCATTGTCAATAACTCAAAATACGACTGTGCAGACAGACACTAAATGTTCTATTTTTCTAGCACTCGTTTTCACTCCTTTAGCAAAATATTTCTTTAATAAAGTTTCTCGCTACTTCGGGCGCAGCTGGCAATAGCTGGAAGTTGGTAACTTATGGTGCAGTTGGCGATTTTAAATAATTCCTTTTAGTCTCACCGGAACCATTAAAACCTCTCTTTAGAATGACTACGCACATTCTTAATTTAAAAAAGTTATCTTATGTAGTTTAATCAAATACTTGTAAGCGAACCTGCACGGCGAGGATACTTTACTTAGCTAGTGACTTGGACTGCCGGGGTTGCAGAAACAAGCGCCCCAATGAGCAGGAGAAGGAACGAACGAAAAATTATTCGTTTTTATTCAAGAGAGAGCCTAAAACTCCCTCTCGCCTAACCCTGGGCGGGCAAAGTCGTTCGATGACCACAAATCCCTTGCAAAAGAAGACTGCATAAGGAATGGACATTCGCAGCAGAAAAACTTACAATGGACGTTGGATATCTAATCTAACTGCCATATAAGGACAACTTAATAACAAATTATCATTTTTCAAATCTCCTCCTGTATCGGCAATCATTAACCAACCTCTTAGAATAAATACGTGTCACTCGTCATCCAAACCACAACTGCAGTCTGTATCACTTCTTTAAAATTGGAACACGTTCGTTCTAACTAGTTTATAGTAATTTATGGTTTACACTAAGGACATAAACATTCATGGATGAAATTTGCCAACATCCCGTTATACATATCTATTTCGTACGGCTATTTTAACCTATGTGAAAAATGTATATTCAATATGAGCTACTTGTACACATATTTATTAGGACAAAATAATGTTGAAAGCATTAGTAAAATTTGTCAAACCAGAACATATTTGCACAAAAACAAAGTTGCTTTCGGATCAACAGATTTTGTTACGGTTGTTTTTTTACTAGAGAGAATGATTGAAGAGGAAGATTTATATGTATCATCCATTCAATAGTAGAGACATTTAGTACCTGTGCGAAGCTGCTAGTATCATCATAAATCCCTCCTAAGTTTACTTACAAGTTCCATAATTAACATGCAGCAAACATCAAGCACGTGTCCTACAAACAAGGAGCCATGACAGACTAGCAACATTCATCTCCACAAATCTCATTAAAACGGTAAATAAATATCGTGTAGGTACAGCTAAGTGGAGTAAGACCATAATTCTTCTTCAGCCGAGTACCTATGGACAATATATGGGCGGATTTGGAACGGGAGCGCATAGCCTCTTAAATCACTTATCTTGGATCTGCAGTGCAACTAACTTGCTAGCATTCAACACTGTTTCTCTTTGTAGGTTAAACCTATATGTATAAGTTTTTTTGCTGTTTCTTTTTCCGTTTTTGTTTTGCTTGTAATAAATGGCCCGGAGGTTAAGGCTTCTCATGCATGAGGGTTCGAAACCTGGCACGTTTGAAACTAATGTGACTTTTCCGGTCGGCAAAGGAGGATTACTTGATATTATTATTGTCCATACTGCCCATGGACACCCGATGTATGTATGTGTTCTTTATATGACGCCACTGACATTCGGTGAAGGAAAACATCGTGAGGAAACCTTAACATCGCCAATCCGCATTGAGCAAGCTTGGTCATTGCTCAATCAAAACTTCTCCGTGTGAGAAGAGGCCTCTGCTCAACAGTGGGCAAATATAGGCTGATGATATGATATAGTTGTTGTAAATATATTAAACACATTTTCCAACATGAGAGTCTAGTTTTTTATTTTGATTTTGTGTTTGTATAATTTTAATACCTACTAATAGATACTCATAGGTACTACATACTCAATACAAACATTTTCTAAGAACAATTCACGATTCTGAATGTAAATAAAATGACTAAAGGAAAATTATGTTGTATCCGACATGTTATCTTTTGTTAATACAAATAATGTCTAATTTTATAATACTGCAATGCAGACAAGAGTGAAAATTCAGTATTTATAAAGTTTCTTAGATTGGAGACAGCCAGAATGAAATAATTTAGATAGGATAATATAGATTATTATATCTAGGAAGAGATTAAAGAAAAAAGCCGTATACATGCGGTCGAATTGAGAACCATCCTCCTTTTCGGAAGTCGGTTAAAAATCACAGAAGAATTATTGCTCGTTTTAGCGGTACAGATATCAAATTACAACTGTTACTCCATTTCTGCTTGCTTTTTTTTTGCTGAATCAACATTTTTAAATATCGAAGGAGAATGAGCGGACGGTTTTAAACAGCAACAGTCTGACACACAGTATCTCCCCACCCAGGGCGGAATAAGCGTAATAAGACGGAATAAAAATAATATTAAGTTGGGAATACAAACAAGGACACGCGCTAATTCACATGTGGGTAAATAAATCTGCGAATAACAATCTCCTATCAAATTATCACTACATAGTATAAAGCAAAGACGCTTTCTCTATACCTATATTCCTATGTCCGCTTACATCTTAAGACCGCACCGCGAATATTTTGATTTTAGATAGCTCCGCCCACTACACCCCGCGCGCTTACCGCGTCGCGCAACCCATACTTTTCACTCAATGTGTAAATTTTGAATTTCGCGCCAATCGCAAACGCCGAGGTCACCGCGGGGTCAGGAGAACCGAACAGGGAAGATAAGGAGCCGCAACTTACATTTAATTTTTTTTAACGGATTTTTTTTTTGTACTTACAAACAACTAGTATTAAGTGGTTAAGGAATAAAAGCGTCGAAGATCTTGTATCATTTAATAAATGTGTGTGTAAGTATCAAAGAAGTAATGAAGCTAAGTAATTATTTTCAAAGATATTTATTAAAACTGAAATGTAAATAATAATGTTATGTAAAAAATACTAAAATTGACTAAATTGTATTTCAGAAATTACGTTGATGGGCTCCTCGGTCATTGATTCTCGATCATTCAAATTTTCTTTATTTTTACTGATATTTACGTAATTAGGTTCCCGAATCGGTAGCTTTCGAGTGTGACGCGGGTCCACCAATTCTGGTAGGAGACAGTCAAAATAAAAAGAAATTAATTTTGGCTCCATCTTATCAGTCCAAAACTCATCATCTTTAAAAATTTCTTCTACCTTTATCTGATTGTCTCCATACCATACTGCCAATATGCATTTTGGTACATCACAAACATGCATCTGTCCCTGGACCTGCATATACCAGTCGGACATCTTATTTATTACGATATCCCCTGTTTTTTTATTTATCCTCCATAAATGCATTTTGCCTTGACTTATGGCTGCCTCAATGCCGATTTTAAAAGGAATTACAGGACATTTTATTTCTACCAGGGTGTTATTTTCTATAATACCATCTGGTGTTGCTCCCAAAAATGGATGAGTTTTGTCGATGTATAGTCCACACGGGTCTATAGTCACTTTTAATAATTTCGATAGTTGCTCTAGAGCAACCTTCTCATGTGTTCGGCCATGGTTTATTGACGCCACGTGCCCAATGTCTGGTTTGTAAAGCATATTTTTGACAGTATTGGCACAACTATTTGTTCTTTTCCTTTTAACAATTTTCCCAAAATTAGACGCCGTTAGAAGATTCCTGCGTAACTCCATCCACTCTCCGCTCTCACTCTGCAGAATTGTGCGTGATTGAATTTCATTTCTTTCGGCGTCGCATTTCTCTAAATTTTTCAAAAAAGTGGTTTTACAGTTTTCATATGTTTCTGCATCCATATCAGGTGCTTCGACATTTTCGCCGTAATTGAAATCAAGTTTTTTTGGCAACAAAGCACGGTTTTTCCGTCTTTTAATTGTTCTGTGGTATCTCCTTCTTTGGTCAACTTTTTCTTCGTAAGTCTTAAGCCTTCTGGAAGGAGATGCTTTATATATATTTTTAGATATGGCCGAATGGATTTTGCCCGTGTTGAAAGAAATAACTGCTCCTGCACAACGGGCTTGGTAGGAGCGCTTTAAGGAATAATTTATTCTCTTTCCACCCACAAATTTCGCGATAACTCCATTGAAACGCTCAACTACATTACTGTCAACATTTTCAATGAGGCTTCTTGCATGTGAAGAAACATTGGTAGTGATAAATCTTAATTTGTTAAATATGTAACTATTGAAAAAGTCTGCGCATTCCTGGGACACGTTTTCTCTTGAGCATATATTTTTGTTGCACTCGCCATGTTTGCCAAAAGCATGATTCATGGATTGGTTAATATCCACGTGTAAACTTTTTATACCATCTAATTCTCGATTTTTATTGTGATATGTTATGGAATCCGTGATATATTTTCTTGCTGTTAATATTTTTGCGGTCGTTACTTTTTTTCTATCATTCAAATTAAATTTAGTGTCGGTCTTTATTTGCTGTAATTTATTACAAAAATTTCTTAAAATGTGATTCCGGCAATTAATTTTCTCCACTGTTACGTCTGGATAAGGTCGAGATTCCAAAATTTTAGCGTAAGTGCTGCTATCTCCATCTGCTATAAAACGAGCATATATTAAATTGTGCATTTCAACAGACTGTTTAAAGCCTTCTACCAATATAGCAGATTCCATTGCAGTTGAAGTACCGCTATAATTTTTAAAACATTGGTGTGCTCTAGGAGTTGTATTACGCTTTTCAGATCTGGCACAAATGCAACAATATTTGTTTTTTACGCTCATAAATAAAATTTGGCCGAAACGTCTTCCTACAATGGCAGCGGCCCCAGAGAGTGCAGCATAGTTGGATTTATAAGAGCGTTTCGACCAACAACCATCGGCAATGACGTCTATTAACGCAATGCCGTCTTTAGTCACTTTGCCTTCGTTTATAGCAGCCTCGCGTTCTCTTTCACCTGCCGTTTTCATTTCATCCCAAGCCGTTGTCTCCCAGGCCTGACATATTTTATTTTGACAAGCACTGTAAGTGTGTTCCGATATAGATGGTAAATCTAAAGAGGCTGTTATTCGTTCTAATTGTGCATTGCCACAACCTGCAGTCATTGTACCCTCAATCAGTTTGGTATTTAAATCTTCTGGAGTGTTTTTTATAGTAAACCGTGTTTTGCACAGCAAGCATTCATACAAGAATTTCGAAACCAACCCTTTCTTTGTTTCCGAAATTAGCTCCATGGTGTTAAAAGAACATTGGAATAGTGATTTGTGGCTGGATATTCGCATAAGCTCTTCGGTAAAATATTTGAAATCCACTATTCTGTGATTCCCATCTTTTATTTTCTCAATCTAAAATATTTAAAACAACATATTAAATAAATTTTATATTAAAAAAAGTTTTTTAAAAAAAAAAAAAAAACCAACAACCGACTTCACAAAAAGACTAAAACCGAAGAGTGCCTTCGATGCTCTGTCATCTCTATTATCAGATCAGCTCTATATCTTCATGGTATTGAAGTGACATCAGACTTTCACCTGAATATCAAAATTTTACTCAAAACGGTCCTACAATTTTCAAAAGATAACCTTTTCATTTTAAACAAAAAAGGAATTATTCAAATTAGTTATTACCTAAACAGCGGAGAAATGCGCGAACAAACATAAAAAGCATATTTACGGTCGAATTGAGTAATTTGGGAAGTCGGTTTAAAAACAGATGACTAAGACGCTGGCAAAAGCTATCTAGCTTTTAATGAAAGGTTACAAGTTTGATTTATCAGACACATACTTGCTGTCCTTGTGTTGCTACTTCACAAGGTAAATCCCATAGTTCGTTGACAGACTCTGGTTTTTCTTTATCTATATTATTATCATTATTTACATCGGTAAATTTTCTTTTGCGTGTATTTCTGCAAATAACAATCAAATTTATAAAAAACGAGTAACCTAAAATATTTTTCAGCTGATTAAATATAAAGTTACCATATTTATAGACCGAGATTAGATAGAGTTTGAGACTTACTCATTTGAAACATCCTTAATTTGTTTAAGTTGTTGTTCAATAACTTCACTACTTTGAGAAACTTTATCGACGTTATGTGTTTCTTCATGATCCTGTAGTTGGCTGCTTTTATTAATATTACACCAGGTTTCTAATACCAAATGATTGCTGCCAATAAATACCAATAAAATATATGAATATTTTAATCCAACATTAAATCTATATAAAAATATAAAAATCACTTGTCTTACGTTTCTTTCACATTCGTTGCCGGAATCGCATCTAAGTCGCTTATTGATTTTACTGGCAGAATCTGTTCGTTTTGCAAACTTTTCCTAAGAGACAATAAAATAAACATTTTAACTTTAAAATAACATACAACTAAAAACAAAGCCTCCATAGATTTTCTACTCTCAGAAGACTTATATTTACGTACGTAGTACCTAACTATTTAGTGTACAATAGTAGTAAATAAAAAATAACATATAACTGAGAATTTTATACGGTCTCCATAGATTTTTTGTTCTCAGAGTGCTTATATTTACGTAGTACCTAACTACTTATTTAGTGATGTGTGCTAATATTTACAATATCTAAGGACATTCATATAAGTATAGGGTGGCTGGTAATTAGTGAACGATACTTAAACACGTGTTTGTGTTGATGGTATCAAACAACATTTACTATAGAAGCAATGTCGAAATCGCGAAAAAAATATCAGCTGTTTATTACCTAAAAATGGTTTTTATGCAGCGACTCGGGCAATATTCAAAGCCGTAAAGTTTGAGGAGATCTACCTATAGTTATATCTCTACTACGAATGGTTATTGTTCACAACTACAAAACTACAAAATACGTTACAGAACAATAATTTCACTAAAACTAACAAATTACAACTACATAATCTAATTGCTACATAGGTAGGTATTGATGATTTTCTTTTATTTACCTTGCCTTTTTCAACTCTTGCATTTTTTTGGCACATTCTTTAAGTTGTTGTTTCCTTATTCTTTTAGAAACAACTTTTTTTGTTCTCGCCATTTTAAGTATTTTAAACTTAAACCTAATTTAATAATACTAATTTAATAAAACCTATAATTTCTTATCCTACTAATAATTACACATACAAAATATTTAATTAAAACCTAAAATTAAAATTACGACACGAATTATTATACCTAACGGCCGGAGCGACAACATGCACAGATCCGAACTCGAAGAGGGCTATCGCCGGACTGGCTCGTGTCCGTACACATTGTGTATCAATCGCTAGAGCACGGGCATAAGGTTCAGAATTGCGTAGCGTGTACCATGATCGCGGCCGCTCGAAAAATCCGATATCTTAAAACTTTAATTAAAAATGTTTGGTAATAGTTATGGAAAAATGACTTTGACAAAACCTTAATATTGATGTTACGAATATATTAGAGTAATTTTGAAACATAAAGATAGTGTATCTTACTCGTAATTTCAAAAATAGTACTTTTTTAGACGTGTTTTCGGAATTAATTATGATCGAGTAAAATTATCAGTATCGTGTTTTCGTTCAGACAGAATCTAGATAAAGATATCAATTTACCTTTATCAAAATTTCAGATCCATTGGTAAGCTGGTATTCCTAAAATTTGGCATGGCAAACTGCAAATAAAATCAAGGTGGCGCCTTAAAAAATCTTAACGGATTTTGATGCGGCTTATTTAATAGATAGAGTGATTGAAGAAGATGATCACGAATATAATAACACCTATTAAATAGTGGAAAAATTATATTAGCACTGCACCCATGCAAAACCGGGGCGAGTCGTTAGTTAAGCATAAATATTGACGTTTTATGTACTTATGAAAAAAGATGGCGGATGTTATGACGTCATTATCCTTAAGAGCACACTTGTACTCGCACAAGAAGCTCAAGCACTCGGAGCTCATTCTGTATTGTCTCTTTGTTTACTTTCTTAGACTTTGTTATATGAAAACAAACCAAATTACTTTCATTGAAATAGAGTATATTTTTCAATTTTGAAACTTTATTATGTTTCTAGAAAATTGTATTAACTCTATTACTAAGTACACAGTATTACATTACATTATTTTTAGTACTAACACATTGTCTCTATTTCTAGTATACAAGGCATAAATGTAATAGTAGATATATCGCCTAAAACTTGGAATTTATATATTATTATGTATGGTGAAAATTGGACGTAGATAACATAGTAAAAGAAAGAAAGAAAAACATTTATTCCCGCGCAAGCGCACATACAGAAAACAAAAATACAAAAAAAAACGAAAAAATTAAAATAGTACTAAAAATCTAAATTAAAGGATATAGATAAAAATGAAATGACTTAAAATAAATAAAAATATAATTAAAATAGTATAGTACCTACATTATATTTTTTTGTTAGTGACGGGCTGTCATCTAACCGATGACTTCCACTCTGGGTGGGGGCGAGAGGGATTATCAGACTCTTACGCACTAAAAAACTACGTTTTCTTCTCCTTGATATGTTACTGCGCTTCTATCTACAACCGGGGATATCATAAAGGATATAACCACTAGGTACGAGAATATCGTCGTAATTCTCCGAAGAACACCAATACTTTTTTTGGTCGCTGTTAAGCTGTTGTTATGGTAATTTTCACCTTAATTTTTAATTTAATCTTCAGGATAATAACATCATTGGTTATTGTTATAATGCAAAGAATCACCCACCTACTTATACCCTTGTTTTGTCTCTATTCTTTCTCTCTCGCTCTCCCCCTCTCTCTCTCTCTCTCTCTCTCTCTCTCTCTCTCTCTTACAATATTATGTCTAACACGTCTACAATAACAAAGGGTAATAGATATAAATTTCTAAGAAATACATATCTAAATGTCCTTAAGCATTGGCATCAACAATTCTAAATCGTTATCACTATCATTAATAAGACTGCATACAAATAACGCCTCTAACACGCGTAAAATGTTCGTATAACGGAATCATTTCCAACGGCAACGACGATAACGGAATGATATCGTTACGGCGGGATTTTCTTACTTACTTATCGTGATAAAAGATAACGTGTGTGCTATCGTAAAACAAAATGGCAGATAGTATTAGATACAATGAATATTATAATTTGTTTTTTACATTGTCACATTCCGAAATATTTCGTTTTACAATGTAATACAGATTATGTTATTAGATTATGACGGATGCGACAAATTAAAGATATAAAATAGTACTTAATGTTTTATTTATCGCGTTGTTATAAACACAATAATTAAATGTAAATTCATGTGTTTAGAAGAAACAGTAGCTGTTAAATATTTATAATATATAGTCAGACTTTAAATAAATTTGTTCAATATAAATAGTCATCTTCGACTCATTTTCAGAACTCAATCTTTTTTTGCCCAGCGACAGCTTGAAGGACTTGAGATCTGCACAATGGAACTTTATGTACCTTATTTTTATAATCATGCTAACAGATAAATTGGAAAGTTAAGATGACGAAGGACGAAGTCAGGTAGAAGATCTTTTGTTATGGGGGGAAATCTGCAAGTGACTTTCTCTCGCCCAGTGTGAGTGGAGAGGGAGTGTCGGACTTTTACTGGCTTAAAACCACCCCTTTTCTTCTCCTGCAGTTCCTTATCTATTGCGCTTACCCCATAACCCCAGCTGAACATCAGCCCTGTTGGAGCGAATCTGTGATAAAGTATTGGCTCTTTGAGATGCGCGGAACGGTTCGCGCCATACCGGCGATCGTCACACAATCCCCGAGTCCTGGATAGTGTCCTACTAGTATGGCGGCTGAGGCGTGAGGGGGATAGTTTCCTTACCTGCTCAGCCATCTTCTTTGCGATCATCACTGCGTTGCAGAAAGAGCAGTCGGCTTTCCAGTACCTCTCGCTCCGCACCATTGCCTCGACTAAGGCCGGACGCGAAAGGTCTTCAGCGCCATCTTAATACAACCATCTTTCTCTTACTTGTTCTTCTTCAAACGAAATTTTCTTTAGTTATAAGTTCACCATTAAAAACTTGAAGACTTAATTCTTATTGATGTCTACATATACTAAGCGAGTAATAAACTCAATATAATGTTCCCACTACGGCATGAATAATTAATTGTAAGAAGCGACGGTGCCTTTGCTTCATGTTAATTTATGTTTAGTATATTATAAAACAAGTAAGATAATATAGAGGTACTGACTATTGTAGGTATTCACACTAATAATTGCAATTTATTGTGAATCCTTTTTTAGGAAAAGGCTGATAAGTTTCACATAATCATTTTAGAAATTCCTAATATCATTGTGAAAGAAAGCCAGGAATCTAACCAGATTAGGAAAAAAAACTTGAGATTTGTCATAATAAATATGTCAAATAATTAAAGTGTAATTTAAAAAAAACATGCACCTGTGCACTCAAACAAAAATAATCAAAAAAGAAATATGTAGAAAAACGAAAAGAAAATTCCTAAGTGGATTGTTTTCTATGAAAGAGAGAGAACGAGAGACAACAAAAGTGGTTACAACTCATCTTCTCAAATTTTCAGACTAGGCCCCTTTTCGCGATGTGCGATAAAGAACTTCATTCCTGCTTTTTGCCCCAAATAAAGACTCCTTACACAGCCTTCGTTTAAACAGTTTTGTCATAAATTAGGTAGTAGCAAAACAGAAATAACATGACCATGTTATAAATTCATAATCCTTATTGAATACCCGAGTTCTCCGTTAGCTAATACGTGACAAGCATCGCTGCCAGAGGGCCAGGTGTGACAAACACAGCACATTATGATGCACCGGCAGCGCCGCATCACGTCACTGACAGACTGCCACGCAATGGGAATTCCCTCGACAACCGTGTGAAACTCGCAGGGATCTCCCCAACATTATTTTAACTGCATTTATGCTAAACAGAATCGAGTTTCTCTATTTATAACTTGGTACATTGGTAATATACATTTTATATGGTATCTAAATGTCGATATGGTGTTGAAAAGCAGTCTGTACATTCATTTAGTATGGAGGAAAGAAAATAAAGGTTTGCTCAGAACAGATACAGTAGCTAAATTGTTAAGATTTTAAATGAAGCTATGCCCTTTATAACCACTATAAGACAAGTCTGTCTAGTTTCTTTCTAGATAGGTACTCTTTTTTTGGTGGGGCTAAATCATCAAATGACTCTCGTCAAGACAGAGAGGGATGTCAGACTCTTATTTGACTAAAAATCCCTGTTTCTTCTTCCCCCGAGGCCGCAGTATAATTGCGCTTGACTTTCAACCCCGCCTGAACATCAGCCTTGTTGGCCCCATCTGTCGTCTTACGTTTGGATCTGGTTTTGGTCTACCCCTGCTCATCCACAGACACGCGCGGCTCTCCAAAAGGCACATTCGCTCAGAAACAGATTTTCATTGTCGTTACTGTAGTAGAAATGTCTAGAGAGGCTTATTTGCACATGGGAGTAAAGATTATTATTCTTAACTAGCAGTTTTTTTTCTAAAACCGTAACTTCTCGCCTATTATTTTATATGTAAAAACATGTAAAGAAGACTAACGTTACAACTCTTTCGTTTTCAAACGTCATTAGTTCATTACCGTCAGTAATAAATTGTCTAGTGGGCAGAGGAAGGAAAACATCCCAAAACCACATCTTTCCTTTGGGAATCTGACTGTTTTCTGACGTATTTGAAGAAATAATTTCTAAAAAACCAAATGTTTTATGCCTAAACAACCGCCATTTGTTATTGTGATTGACTGTAATTACGTGTTCAAAAAAAAAGTCACTCTTTTTGATGACGTACAATGTTTACGTTATGCAGCGCTCCTTTTGAAAGTAAGGAAGTTTAATGATTCTCTAGTTCCACGTAAGTACACTTAAAATCATTACTTGAAAAGATATCTAATTATTAAATTAAACAATAAAAATGTATAGATGATCGAGCGATGTCGAATTACTAAAATGCACTTATTTTCAACTAAACCTTATTTCTACGTACCTATAGGTCACTCTTGAAATTTCAAATTAAGTAATAATTATTAATAAATAAAGCAATCTCGTCAGGCTTGTTTTAAAATGATAGATAGATAGATTTAAATGGAGAAAAACGGACAAGAAACTATATTTCTGTACCCTACTCCTACTGACATTACAAATAGATGGTTATTTATTAAGCTTTCACCTAAAAATTACTAAACTGATCTGATTATTTGCCACAAAGATGGCATATTATTATTATAGTATATGTTGCCTAAAATAAGATATAGGCAATTTTTTACCCTGGTACTAGAGGCGAAGCAGCTTGCAGAAGCTAGTATGTTCTAATTCACATATTCATCCAATCCATACGTTTTTTCAGTGTAGATAGGTACTTATATTATATTACATATGTATATTACTTATGTAAGTATACATATACGTACGTACATAAATTCTTCCTATTGAGACTTTAAAGATAAATAAGTAGACATACCTACTAGTGGTCAGTCCACTTCATAGATAACGGTGAGTTAAGAACTTTTTGCTTAACGCTGAAACAATGAAATCATCAAATATATCTTTAACAGATCATAACAGTGATGCAAGAACATGAAAATCACACAAAGACTTGACATGACATAGGGATTTTCCCGCTGATGTCAATGAAATTTATCGAACACGGTCACATTCACTAATAGATACTCCCACAGATACTGCACAAGGTTCAAAAAGATCTGAAAAAGAAAATTTTAAAAACGTAACGATTTTTTTTAAATTTCTTTCGCTCATCTTGATAGTACGAAAAACAAATGAAAATCACACATTTTACAAATTTAAAATTGGAATTATGTTCTTCAAAGTTTAACCGTTCAACGATAGGTACCAAAACTGGCCAGATACAAATAGTACATAGCCAAAGAGGTTTTATTGCAATTTCATACCTACATATTAAAATGCGAAAAGACTTACCCCAACCTAACATTTCTCTTGATACAAGCTATTTCTTCTATTAACACGCGATGTGCATTATTGTTATTTAATACAAATAAGTATTTTTTCATTGCAATAGAATATGTAGGTACCTACTCCATTATAATTTAAGCAGCGTGCGTTCGCGCAGCGGAATGTTGTTGAATTTAAAAATTTTAATTATGCAGATATTTAGTGTATGACGTCGTATAATTGTGTATGGTAAAAAAAAATTTGTGCACGCAACCATTGTGGAGAAATTCACCAAAAACTGATTCCGCTGGGCGAACGTTGTCCTGGCGGAACTTTTTTTAATCCATAGACTTTAGAAGAAAAGAGATGTATCCAAAAATTAGTGTGTATTTGTGTGTGATTGTGTATGTATGAATAAAACTAGTGCATGCATAAACTTCTGAGAAATTCAAGTTTCCGCTACGCGAACGTTTGGCCATTAGCTAGTTTTCATATAAAGCGCTTACATAGAGAGCTGTAGATTTTTACACACGTTGTTTTGAATTTGTTTATATTTGTTTAAAAAACAGATTTAGAAAAAATCGTAGGGTTTACAAGATAAAAATATAAACGTAAAATACGCTTATCAGGTCCTAGTTCTTAAAGTATGCACTTTGGGGTCTAGATTTTCACGTTTATACAAACCTTGTAAGTGTCTGCAACATGTTGCCAAGTATCAATGATGTTCTGTTAGTAATTAAATAGTTATAGGACAATTATGACAACTTTACCATGAATAGATCACTGTTTACAAAGCAGTCAAATATCACAACTTTCTAAATGAATTGCATGGTAAAATGTATGCCAGTAATTAGTGTATTCATTCAACTATTCACATGCAAAATTTCATGTCATTAAATTCAGTAATTAAAGAAAAACAATTATAATACTGACGAAGCATCGAAAACCTACATAACCTGACCAAGTTCGGATGGCTACAAAAAAGCGGCTGTGCAATATATTTAGGTAACATCCCAAAATTTACAGTATAATACCGGTATTGAATTGGTACAAGTGATAACACATTTGTTGTTTCGAAATAATTTTTATGTCATTTATTTTTGGACACCTACTTTTTTAAATGTATTTGACTATGACAGAAAGTGGGTACTATTTACGTAGGTACTTTATTTAAGTATGCGCTTGAGACTTGAGATATAATCTAATTATATTTAAGACAAATAAAATTCATACAGCTAGTTTCTATTGAAGATTTCACGGATCAGGATTCTAACTATAGACCCCTTAGGGAAATTAAATATTTACCACATGTAAGTATGTACTACTGTTTAGGTAAATGTTTATCATATTGTAGCTTATTGCACTATTTAACCAATAGACTAGGCATGCACGAGCGTTCCCCTTTGCAACTTTAGTGGATCAAACAATCAAATAACTTAAAAAAAAACCACTTCTTGAATCGATTTTTTTTTAAATTGTTTTATTTTTTCCTACCGCTTGTGTACGATACTGTACCATATTAATAAATGCTATATTGAAAAGTTAAGAACGTGTCTTAGATATATGGCACGGCCGCTTTTTTGTAGCCATCCGAACTTGGTCGGGTTATGTAGGTTTTCGATGATTCGTCAGTATTATAATTGTTTTTCTTTAATTACTGAATTTAATGACATGAAATTTTGCATGTGAATAGTTGAATGAATACACTAATTACTGGCATACATTTTACCATGCAATTCATTTAGAAAGTCGTGATATTTGACTGCTTTGTAAACAGTGATCTATTCATGGTAAAGTTGTCATAATTGTCCTATAACTATTTAATTACTAACGGAACATCATTGATACTTGGCAACATGTTGCAGACACTTACAAGGTTTGTATAAACGTGAAAATCTAGACCCCAAAGTGCATACTTTAAGAACTAGGACCTGATAAGCGTATTTTACGTTTATATTTTTATCTTGTAAACCCTACGATTTTTTCTAAATCTGTTTTTTAAACAAATATAAACAAATTCAAAACAACTTGTGTAAAAATCTACAGCTCTCTATGTAAGCGCTTTATATGAAAACTAGCTAATGGCCAAACGTTCGCGTAGCGGAAACTTGAATTTCTCAGAAGTTTATGCATGCACTAGTTTTATTCATACATACACAATCACACACAAATACACACAAATTTTTGGATACATCTCTTTTCTTCTAAAGTCTATGGATTAAAAAAAGTTCCGCCAGGACAACGTTCGCCCAGCGGAATCAGTTTTTGGTGAATTTCTCCACAATGGTTGCGTGCACAAATTTTTTTTTACCATACACAATTATACGACGTCATACACTAAATATCTGCATAATTAAAATCTTTAAATCCAACAACATTCCGCTGCACGAACGCACGCATTTAAGCATCTTTTGTTACGATAAGAATACCTCATACAACAAGTTTAAATTTTATGTGTTTGGAAAGATTTGTCATGCGCACAATTTCTCATTTCTCGTGGTCTTGTAAAATCGTCGGGACTTACATCACCCAGTAATTAGCTTATTAAATATTGTGTATTTACATAAATTTATCACCACTCTCAAATAATCTATTGGTGTACGAAAGTTGCCTGAAGTTTTTCTGCATGAAGCTATTCGACGTTAATTATTATATACTCACGTATTAAATCTGAAGATGCTCGACTACTTTCAATCTGCGACCGGGGCTCATAATGATAACCAACAGCAAACTTTAACATATTTTTTGTAAAATATTATGTTAGCTTAATTTAGGGTAAATTAAGCTTTAAAGATTTAGAATTAGAATAGAATTCGTATAGTATAGATTTGAATTTAGAATTAGAATTAGATCAAGTGAGTACTCACATACATACTGATATCTATATCCTATTACATGAAAAATACAGGTTAAACAATAAATATTTATATATTTATTGATAATAGTACATTACTACCAACCCATTAACTGATCTGACCTACAATATGCCCACAGAAGGCAGTATCTATCTAATGCCACGCAATTATATAACGTAAGTAGGTGTTACTGAAGCTCATTATAACATAAAGCCTATACTCAAGTGATATGATTACGTACCAATAACAATTGAAATATCGGCAGCTAATGCCCCGGGCTTTAGGTTACCTACATAAAATATTTCAGACATTCAAATTCCTTTCTCTCTCTTTTTCTTTCTTATTTGTCTATCTCTTACTGGCCCAATTAAACTCACAGCTGATTTTAACGGTCAGGTTAAAAAAACTAAAAATAATTTACTTCGAATAGACCCTTTTTTATGTCAGGAAAATCATCAAATGACTTCTCTCACCCAGGGTGGCGCGGGATAGAGTTTCAGACTCTTACTGCCTAAAACCCCGCATTCCTACTCCTGCTTTAGGCCGAGGTCACGGTGCGCTTGCTCCGAGATTAGGATTTTGAAAATTTTGGGTATCGTGCTGAAATTCTCAAGACGCGTATCAGGCACGATATTTTTTTTGTGCATCTAATAAGATGGAATACAAGGAAGCCATTAAAGCGGCTGCACTAAAAGATCGGTAATGGAATATTTCCACTGTCCTCTCACATTCAAATATTTTTAATTTAAAACTCTTTGGTTTTAAAAATAGAATACCATTTATTTATTTTTATAAAGATTCTCGATTTTGTAATATTAGTTTAGTCGTTGTTTATTACGAGTATAATATACGTATATTATATAATTATATGTATGTATATTATACTCGTAATACTCTTTGGTCTTGGATTTACCCAAATATGTATAGATTGCCTACTAAATTATTCAATTATATGTATATCACCTGACGTTCAAAGATAACAATTTTCCTAATAACTCTATATAATACATACCTAAGTATAATAAAATATCGTAAAAGGTAATAACATATTTGAAGGATTAAGTATATTGGCATCAACTTACTATATATTACACATTAGAATAAGTAATATAATTCTTTTTTTATTGACTACAATAATTCAACCTATTTTTACGTAAGTTAACTGTGTCACTTTGTTTCAGCTAGTCATCATTAAAATGACTCTCTTGTGTTATTCTCTATTCATGATGTCGTTATTTTCAATATTTTCTTACTAATAAATTGCTTTTATTTGTTCTTTTAACGATATACATAAATTATTATTTTTTCTAGAAACATTTCAGAAATAAGTATCTATGCTATAAGACGTAAAAATATTATAATGACATATCGCACCACCCGTGTAAAAAGGACGTAACTAAACTTATGTCAAAAATTTTTTATTGCGTAAATAAAACGAGCATCATGGTTTACACCTTCTGTCAAAATTTCGTGGAGCTATTTACAAAAATGAAGGAATAAATGCAAAAAAACAAAAATTTTGCGACTTTGAAAAACATAAAAATCCTGCATAAAATAGAGGTATGCATATTTACATTTATTCGCTCTCAAATTTACCCCGCTGATAAAGTCATAATAATATTTACGTAAATTTTAAAATAAGGTTTCCAAGAAACTCTATTACGCAAATATACATAATTACTTGTTCCTGTATTTTACAATCTAGGACTATTGTGTAATTCTAATTACTTATTTCTTCTACAAAACTTTTAGCTAATAGTTTATGTGTGATTATAGTTACATACTTTCTACCCAGCAAAACTTCACAACGTGTTTAGTGTAGTTGCAGTTACTTCTTTATTACCTGAAACATTTTATAAATGATGTTGAGTGATTTTGAATACATGCTTTTACAAGAAAAAATAAACAAAAATATGTTTGTGTAATTGAAATTAAATAAAAAAATAGTCTGATTTAGTGTCCTATAAAGAAAAAAAGTACTTATTGGATGTATTTCACCGAACGACACAAGGCGCGCAATTGTGCCTACACCAGCTCGCGTGAGATTTCCATTATATACATAAGTACCTAAGTACCTCTCAACCGGACCGGCTAAAACATCATAGTCGATGCTCCTATTGGCTCATCAGACCACTGAAGGTCAGCGGATTGGGATGGGATGAGATCCTTCTTTGCATCCTATCCTTGGAGACGAATTTGTTTCTCCCAGGATGATCCCAACGCTTCTGCTGACTCTCTTGCTGACGTGGTGTTGCAAGGGATGGAACTCTTCGTTCCGTCCTCTGTGGTCCCCGTCGGTGGCAGATCTCGATCCCTGTTTCGGCTCTTCTTCTAGAAAAGCTTCGTGCAGGAAGTAAAAGGCTTACCCAGCCTTGGCCGACGCGATGGCGGCGCGGGATTTAAAAACCGTTTAAAAAGGAGTATAACTTTGCCTCCAGGTCCTTCAAAAGAGTCATAGCGGGTCCAAGTCAAACCATATCGGTAGGGTTGAAGAGAGGCTTGAGCTCCTTTTTTCAGGAAGTCGTGCGTTCTGGTCTCTCGACAAGCTATCGAAGCCAATTTCTGCAGACCATCATTCTCACCTCTGCACGTGGGGGGAGAATCGTTGGCGCACGACGCAAAGGAAAAAGCTTTTGGGTAAATCCTTTCCGTCAAATTGGGGGACGTAAGCAGCCGGTTCTGCCATGGCGCGGGTGTAATGCCGGATATTCGGTTTACCAGCTCTTGGTACGATTGGTGCTCATGACACACACACATCTGACTCATCATCATTATGGATCTGACGGCATTCCACCAATTGTGTTAAAGATGTGCGCTAAAGAGTTAGCACCAGTCTTAACTCGTCTTTTTCGGCTCTCATACTCTTCAGGCGTAGTCTCAAAAAAAGGTGATCGCTGAAATCTGTCCAATGTGATTGGACAGATTTCAGCGATCACCTTTTTTTTGAGCGATAGCTATAATTTCCCTCTTTTCGAAAATAATGGTAATATCTATTAACTGCCAGCTCCTTCGGTACTTGGAGGATCATCAGCTTCATAGTGACCGACAGTATAGTTTTTGTAAGGGCCAGTCCGCTGGTGATCTCCTTGTTTACCTGACACACTGTTGGGCACAGGCGATCGAGTCCAAGGGGGAAGCGATGGCAGTCAGTTTGGACGTAGCGAAGGCCTTCGATCGGGTTTGTTCTTCCTCCATATCAATAATATGTTGGATGACAGCACGGGTTATGCCTTTTACGCCGGCCGTGCTAACATTTGTCGGGAAAAAGTCATCGAGAGTCGAAACAGGCTTGTCTGAAATTGAGACATCTTTAGAGAGAATCTTAGATTGGGGTAGACTTTCCTTGGTTGAATTTAAACCCTCAAAGACACAGATCTCCGTGTTCACAGCTAAAAAACTGCTGTTGGTCGTATCTTCTCAATTTCAGAGCACCCCCCTCACAGCTTCGGCCGGTATTGGGATACTTGATGTCGACATATTGAGCGAAGTCCAGTTCCGTGGTCATCTAGAGGGTAAGGCCAAGTTAGCCTCGAAGAAGCTCGGTGCAATAATAGATCGAGGCAGTATTTTACCCCGGAGCATCGCTGTTACTTTACAAGGCGCAAGTTCGGCCCCATATGGAATACTGCTACAGCTTCTCCCTAGTAACAGCTTCTGGACCGCATTCAACGACTAGCTGTCCAAATTGTTGACTGCCTTGTTAACTCGGTTGGAATCTTTGGCACTGCGTAGGGATGTAGCCTCGTTATGTGTTCTCTGTCGCATTTATCACGGGGAGTTTTCTGAGGAATTGTTCGATTTAATCTCCGTCGCTTCTTTTCGCCAACGTCCTACGTGAAACCATTTTCATCCCCATCACATAGATGGTTGGTCAACAACTGTGAAATTCACGCGAAACTTTCTGCCCCTGACAGCAAAACTTTGGAATATGATCTTCCGGCGGTGGTATTCCTGAACCGATACAACCTCCAAACTTCCAAGACACGAGCGTACTCTTTCTTAAAAAGCCGGAAACGCACCTGTGACTCCTCTGGTGCTGCGGGCGGCGCCGATCGCTTACCATCAGGTGATCCATCTGCTCGTTTGCCTCCTATTCCATAAAAAATGCATCTAAAGCATTAGGTATAAAAATTACAGAAGATTTTTACAGAAAGGTCGTACTCAAAACGAGGGCGACACCATGCACTCCTGCTTTGAAAAAAGCAAAAACAATCATGTATCTCCCATTATCATCTATATTCCAGAAGAAATATATGCAATAATTCGAAATGCAAAAGGACAAAGTGAAAATACAATGTCAAAAAAATTACTCCAGATCCTTTTTTAGATTTCAAAAAGCCTGTAGCTAACAATAAGAATTGGGAAAAATTGACTTCGGTAAAGAAGTTAGTTGGAGTAAAGTTAAAGAGATTTCGGTAGATCCTCAATGTCCGGAAAATTATACAAAGACTTGATAGGTCTATGAAGAGATAATAACATACCTCCACACTGCCAGACTTATTAAAAGAGAGTTTTTTGTGAGGGGAAAATTATCAAATTACTTCTCCCACCTAGGGCCGGGCGGGAGGGAGTGTTAGACTCTTGCTGACTAAAAATCCCCTCGTTCCTTCTCCTGCTCTGGGCCTCTTTGCCGAGGTCGCGGTGCTTCATTGTGCTTACCCCGCAACCTCGGCTGAATATCAGCCCTATAGGCCCCGTCTGTGGTGGTCTTTTGGCTCTTGGAGGCGCACGCGGAACACTACGCGCTGTACGCTCGAGTCTGGTTCTGGTGGGACCGCGAGCTACGTTTACTCGCCGTCCGCAGACCCGCGCTTGCGGTGACCGAAGATCATCTCTCGATCCCCGATGCCCGGAATGTTGCCTACTGCGACAGCTGGGGCGCGAGGAGGATAGTTCCCTCACGCGCTCCGCTTCCTCCTTTGCGAGCATCACTGCTTTGCAGAAAGAGGAGACGTCTTCCCAATTCCTCTCGCTACGAACCATGGCCTTGACTAAGGAAGGGCGCGAGAGGTCGAAGAGCTTAAGTACTGAATCTGCTGCCAGTGATTCTGATTCCAAACTTGAGGATAATTAAAAAGGTCAATAAAAATATCACTAGTTTAAACATTTATTGATTAAGTATGCATTTGATAAACATTTTTTTTAATAATAAAAATTTAATAATAACCCATTATTGATTGTAAAATAACCCTCATTGTTTTCATTTTCTCTCAATTATTTTGTTTCAGTATTTACAGTTTTGCCTTACATACACTATTTACTATAAGAATTAGGTATTGCATGATACAAATTTAATATTCGGTTATAATAAATACACCTACTAAACTTAAATAAATACCTAGCTAAAAATACGTAACTCTATTTACAAAAAAGGATTTTCCGTTAAATAACAACGTGATTACACTTACAACTCTAGATTATAATGAAATATAAGAGAGTGCAAAGCCATAAGTAGAGTTAAATTAGTTAATATTGTTACGTGCCTGACGTCACGTTCCTAACTATGCGGGCTTGGGTTACGGGATTGGATGAAATTAAACACTAATACCGGTTTTCAGACTTTCTATTGCACTTAAGTGACAGCGTCCACGGATACGGATAAGTTATCGGCGTTCCTCTCCAGCAGAGTCCGGCCGACTGACACAACTTTGCCGTTCACTGTTCACGCTGACTTAACTCACTTAACTGACTGCACTTCACTATTTCACTGTACTTCACTATTTCACTCACTTTTCTTCTTTTCACTTCTTCCTTTTCTTCCGAATCGCTTTGGACTTAGAACTCAACTGCCAGCGGTGAGCCGCAGTTCCGCTTATATACCCCTGGTCAGGTTCTAGAACATTCAATTTCGTTATTCTTTTTGATCGTCATGCCTCCAGAACCTTCCAATAATTTCGTTATTCATTTTTATTTATTCTCCTTCTCGCTCCTTAATTTTTCATTACTTTCACTCAAATATTCCAGAAAGTTCGACAAAACTTCCATCAACTAAAAAACTTCATGTTTACGGCGGGTCTCGAACTCGGGGTCTCTGTGGTGTAATCCACACGCCTTACCGATTACACCAACTCGTGTTGACAATTCACGACGAAATTTACAATCTCTAGGCAACGTTTGACAACCATCCATTGACGTCATGATGTCAAAGAGTTTTCTGTCACACTGCCCCCCTCTTAGATTCGCTCGTCCCGAGCATCGTTGCTGCCGTAATACCTCGCCAACCTGTCTATATGGACAACTTTCAAAGGGCTCCTTGAAGACTTCCGAATTCTGTAAGTAATGTCATTGATCTTCGTGACTATCTCGTAAGGACCTTCCCAACTCGGTTGCAGCTTTGGAGATTTTCCCTTCCTTCTGACTGGATTATGAAGCCAGACCAATGACCCCTCTTCAAACCCAACAGAATTGGCTCGTCGATCATAGCGCGTCTTTGCGCGATCACTAGCTTGAAGACCGGCCTCCCTGATCTGCTCATAAATGTCCAACATTTTTGCCCTTAACTCGCTTATGTAATCGCTAAACACGGTGCGACAGTCACCAGGTTGGCAGCCCGATACAAGATCTGCCGGTAATCTCAATTCCCTTCCAAAATTTGCAAATGCAGGCGTCTTTGCGGTACTTTCATGTACAGCAGTCCGATAGGCAAGCAAGAAGAGAGGTATGTAAGTGTCCCAATCTCTCTGATGGCTGTCAACCACCTTTGCTAAGTGTCGCTCCAATGTTTGGTTGAAGCGTTCGACCATTCCATCTGACTGTGGATGATAAGGGGTCGTTCGAGTCTTATGGATTCCCAAAAGTTTACAAGTTTCCTGGAAAACTTGGGATTCAAAGTTCCGTCCTTGATCACTGTGCATCTCCAAGGGCACTCCGAATCGGGTGAATACCTCGTTTACCAACTTCGTGGCTACAGTTACTGCCTCTTGATTCGGTATGGCAAAGACCTCCGGCCATTTTGTAAAATAATCCATAACCACTAAAACGTAGCGATTGCCCGAATCAGTGATTGGAAATGGTCCAGCGATGTCTAAGGCTATTCTCTCCCAAGGCATACCAACATTGTAGATTTTCATCGCCCCTCTGCTTCTTGTTTGTGGACCCTTGACAGCTGCACAACTAGTGCATTTCCGGCACCAATCTTCGACGTCATATTTGCAATGCAACCAATAAAACCTCTCCTTGATCTTCACCAAAGTCCTCCTAATTCCCAAATGTCCTCCAGAAGATCCATCATGGAACGCTTTTAATACATCCCTTATTTTTGAACGAGGCACCACCAATTGCAAATGCTCGTCCTTGCCGTTTGTTGATTCCCATTTCCTGCACAGAAGTCCGTTATGCAGCGTAAGGCTTTTCCACTGTGCCCATAAACCTTTCGTTACCGCGCTATATTGGGCGACGTCACTCCAACTTGGCTTGTTACCACTTCGTAGCCACTCCAGTATTGGTTTGATATCTGCATCTCTTTCCTGTTCTAATTTCATCGCATCGTCTCCCCATGCCTCGTCAACAGTATCAGTCCTTATCACCTTAAGAAAAGCAGTTTCCTTCTTGGCACAATGCTTGCAATCTTCCACGCATGGGCGTCTCGATAATGCATCTGCGTTGCCATGAATTCTTCCGCCGCGATGTTCGATTTCAAAGTCAAATTCCTGAAGTTGTTCCAACCATCTGGCTACTTGGCCTTCGGGATCCTTAAACTGAAGTAGCCATTTCAAAGCAGCGTGATCAGTTCTGATCAAAAATTTCCGTCCCAGTAAATACTTCTTGAAATGGTGCAGAGTTTTGACTACGGCCAGCAATTCCCTCCTGGTCACGCAATAATTCTTCTCTGGCTTGGATAGTGACTTGCTGAAGTAAGCAATAACCTTCTCCTGCTCACCATCGCGTTGTGAAAGGACACCTCCTATTCCAATATTGCTGGCATCCGTATCAACTACGAATATTCCTTTCGCGCTGGGGTATCCGAGAATTGGTGTGTTACAAAGCCGTTCTTTTAGTTCTCGAAAGGCTTGCTCACAATCCTCGTCCCAGATAAAGGCACGTTTCTCCTCTGTCAATCGATGCAAAGGCTTGGCAATGTCCGAGAATCCTTTCACAAACCGCCGATAATACGAGCACAATCCAAGAAATGCCCGAACTTGCGTTTTGTCTTTAGGTGTCGGCCATTCCTTAACAGCGGCAGTCTTGGCTGGATCAGTCTCAATTCCTCTCTCAGAAATAACATGTCCTAGATAATTCACTTCGCGCTTGAAGAAAGAGCATTTCTTTGGACTCAACTTTAAATTTGCTCCACGCAGCTTATCGAGTACCTTTTCCAATTTCCTTAGATGATCGTCAAAATCCCGTCCAACAATGATGATGTCATCGAGGTAAACTAGGCAAGTTTCGCCCAGCAGTCCCGCCAGCACCTGTTCCATCAAACGCTCAAAGGTTGCCGGTGCATTGCATAATCCAAATGGCATCACCTTAAATTGCCAGAGTCCCTTCCCAGTTGAGAATGCGGTCTTTTCCTTGTCCTTGGGATCCAAATCCACCTGCCAATAGCCGCTTTTCAGATCGAGCGTTGAAAACCATTTCATGCCACTCAGTGTGTCAAGTGTGTCATCGATTCTTGGTAACGGGTAGCTATCCTTCTTGGTTACATCATTCAATCGTCGATAGTCTACGCAAAACCTCGTTGAACCATCTTTCTTCTTGACAAGCACGACAGGTGAACACCAAGGGCTAGAAGAGGGCTCTATCACGTCATTTTTCCTCATATCGTCAATCATTTCTTCAACTTCTTTCTCACGAGCGAATGGTATACGTCTGGGCCTTTGACGAATTGGCATTGTATCACCTGTGTTTATTTTATGCTTCACCAAACCAGTTCGGCCAATATCACCATCGCTTCTTGAAAACACATCAGAGAATCGAAGAAGTAAATTTCTAGCTTTCATAGTCTCCACTTTTGTCAGACTTTTGTTTTCGTCTAAGATTTTCGTTACAAAGTCTATTCCCGTACTGTCCTTCTTCACAAGATTTTCCGAGCATTTTCTTATCCAGGCCACTTCTTCCAATACGCCCACAGGCTCTCCTTCTTCAATCGTAATTTCTGAATCACTGAAGTTGAATACCGGAATGCGGTTAACATCAGATGACCCCACGACAGTTCTTGCCGGTAGCCATGAATTCACGTGTTCCGATTTATCAATCACAGCGCACCTTCGAGGTAAACTTCCTTCCCTCCTCCTAGGTAATGCGATTGGTACGAGAGTCTGTGATTTTGGTGCAAGAACAGTTCTTCTTAAACAGCAAACTTTTCCCAGGGTTCCACCCTTCATCGGAATTTCCTCAGTTCCACATAGTAATACTCCAGATTTTAAGTCGATGTTACACTGGTGCCCTTGCAGGAAGTCAAGTCCCAGGATGCAGTCATCCAGAATTCTGGCCACAATAACCTCATGTCGATAAACACGTTCCCCAATTTTGATTGTTACATGCAGTTTTCCACTTATCGGTATGCACTGGCCGGTAGCTGATTTCATTTGTAGGCCAACAATTGGTTTAAGGTGTTTCCTGATGTTTTGCTCGAGCAGCCGAACATTTATCACCGTCCTTGAAGCTCCAGTATCTAATGTTAGCTGACTGTTTTTCCCATTTACTTGACCGTCTATCACCAGGGTATTTCCATCGTTAGTTTGCTTGATGTAGATTGTTGGGGTTATTCCACTACCAGCCAGCGCCCACCCCGCAGCCTTGGCTGGATTTAAGTTTCCCTGCTGGTCAGAAGTTGAGACCGCCGCGTCCTTGCGGTTCATCTTCTTCGGGCAGTCGCTCCGTATGTGCCCACGCTCTCCACATCCATAGCACATGAAGTTCCGACGGCGTGGAGGTACCTGCTCCGTTGTCGTCATTTCCCGCAGACGTAAGGTACGGGAGTTGCCACGCACGGCTTCCACTTCCAATGCATGGGCCAGAGCTTCTTTCATGTTCTTGTTATGGCCCAGATGAACAGCAGCTCGTACTTCGGGGTCCCGAATACCGTCAATGAACGCTTGGAGAAGCGTGCCTTCAATCATTGACGGAGTCGACCGGAAAGCTCGACGCACAAGTTTCTCGATTTCCACGGACCATTGCTGTAGACTCTCATTATCACGCTGAGTACGCTCTTTTAATTGCGCTCTGTACACGTGCTCGAGGTGGCTGTCTCCAAAACGTGCCTCAAGTGCGTCGAGGAGGGCACTAAAGCTGAGATCTCCACTTGCGCCGATAGCTTCCAGCACTGAGAGCGCTTGATCACGGAGGGCCAGGGTGAGGGCTGACTGTGCTTCCTTCTGAGTCCAACCATAAGCCTCCATAAGTGTCTCAAACTGTAGCTTGAACGCGGTCCAGGATGTTGTTCCGTCGTAATGGGGAATCTTGAGCCCTTTCGTTGCGCTTAAGGCCGCATTTGGGGCGTCCAAAAACGGCTGCAAGACGGCTTCGGCTCTTTAAAGGGCTTGGGTTTGTCACTTCCTGCTTGATTTTGGAGATCTCTTCTTCCAATCTCTCCTCTATCGCCATGACGCGATGTTCCAACTTGCCTAAACCTTCCTCCACTTCTTGTACCCGTTTGACAGCCTTTTGCAGTCCCTTCGTGAAATCTTTATGCATGTCTTCCAAGCGACGCACTTGCTCCTCTTGGCGACGAGCTTGATCTTCTTTCAGCTCCCGCAGCTGTCCTGACTGACAGCGTGCTTGCTCTTCTTGGCGGCGCGCTTGCTCTTCTTGGCGGCGCGCTTGCTCTTCTTGGCGGCGCGCTTGCTCTTCTTGGCGGCGCGCTTGATCTTCTTTCAGCTCCCGCAGCTGTTCTGCCTGACAGCGTGCTTGCTCTTCTTGGCGGCGCGCTTGATCTTCTTTCAGCTCCCGCAGCTGTTCTGCCATCATTTGCTGCAGCTGTAGCAGAAGATCCACCTGCACAGGCTTGGCTTCTGCATCGCTGGTTTGAGCTGCAGCACCCTCTTCTCTCACACGCTGCGCTTCTGACATAGCACGGGTACTCACTCCTCTTACGTCCTGCGGCACTAGCGGCATTTTTCTCCAATCCCACTTCTGACACCAAATGTTACGTGCCTGACGTCACGTTCCTAACTATGCGGGCTTGGGTTACGGGATTGGATGAAATTAAACACTAATACCGGTTTTCAGACTTTCTATTGCACTTAAGTGACAGCGTCCACGGATACGGATAAGTTATCGGCGTTCCTCTCCAGCAGAGTCCGGCCGACTGACACAACTTTGCCGTTCACTGTTCACGCTGACTTAACTCACTTAACTGACTGCACTTCACTATTTCACTGTACTTCACTATTTCACTCACTTTTCTTCTTTTCACTTCTTCCTTTTCTTCCGAATCGCTTTGGACTTAGAACTCAACTGCCAGCGGTGAGCCGCAGTTCCGCTTATATACCCCTGGTCAGGTTCTAGAACATTCAATTTCGTTATTCTTTTTGATCGTCATGCCTCCAGAACCTTCCAATAATTTCGTTATTCATTTTTATTTATTCTCCTTCTCGCTCCTTAATTTTTCATTACTTTCACTCAAATATTCCAGAAAGTTCGACAAAACTTCCATCAACTAAAAAACTTCATGTTTACGGCGGGTCTCGAACTCGGGGTCTCTGTGGTGTAATCCACACGCCTTACCGATTACACCAACTCGTGTTGACAATTCACGACGAAATTTACAATCTCTAGGCAACGTTTGACAACCATCCATTGACGTCATGATGTCAAAGAGTTTTCTGTCACAATATATTTAAAAATACAATAATAAAAAGCAATAATTGTAGTTACTCCTGAAAATATGTGATGTGTTTCGTGGAATAAATAAGTAACCGTGTTTTTTTAGATTATCTCGAAGTACATCAATCTGTTCCTCAATTAAATAACACGTGTAGTTGAAGGCAACTGTGACCTGCAATTTTCTCTTTGAAACTTATTTCTAGACTTCATAATAAAAATATAGGACAGTTTTTTTAAGCTCCTGAAAAGTTGGTGAAAATCACTTAGGTACTTCCTTTTTACACGAATGGTGCGATATTATACATATGTATAAGGTTGATAATATCAATAATATAATAGTTGATAAGAAGTGTCTCAAAATATAATTCGTAGAACAGATTCGTTTTTTTAAATTTTCATAAAGTATATAACTTGTCTAGTTAATCCATTCAAAATCAAAGCTTGCCGCGTGTTCTGACATATTAATTAAAACATTAAAACGGAAATGTATGAGATTACCATCGAGAAGAGAGAATATAAAGAGAGGGCCCCTGGCACTGACATTAGCATACAGAGGACCCATAACCTTGGGAAGAATCGCCATCCGGAACATTTCAAGTTATAACAAGCACATACATTGGATTTTCCACTGCAGACCATGGTGATAAGGTCGAAATTCTATTGTAGAGATGACCTAAAATGGAGTAGGTTGATGCTCTTTTGTCTCTATCTCTGTACGCGTGTTTAAATTTGGTTGTATCTACCTTTAATTAAAACATAAAATATTGGTGTCGAATACAGAATTGCTTTACAAATTTCGTCTTTACTACCTTAATGATAAAGGCTTTCATCCCAGAAAGAAAAATACAGTCGGTATTATAATTTTATGTTGTCGAAAATGATAAGAATCACACATTGTTAAAGACAGAAAGAAGGCAAAGATACATTCTTTGTCTTTAAAAGTTGAGTTATTAGTAGGTATATAACATTATAGCCGGGTGTCGCAGGTGCGTTTACAAACATACAAGTCACACCCAGACCCAGACAATTCGTAGATCACACAAAGAGTGGTCCGTGCGAATCGACCCCGCGAGACGTGGCGCGGCAGCCATCGCCAACCGTGCTGTCAATTCAGTCAGTTCCAATAAATACAACCACAGTGATATTTCATATAACGAACCACAGACAACTAATCGCCAGTCAGCCAGTAATAAAACGACACAATTATTTTTTTTTTTTTTTACTTGCAATAAACCAGTGCTTGACTGCGATCCCACCTGATGTTAAGCAGTGATGCAATCGTTGATGGTAAGGCGCACTAGTTTATTAAGAGCCTATTCACTCTAGCCTTGAAGACACCTAAATTGTATTCGGACGGAAAGACTGCAGCCGGCAAACTGTTCCAATCCCTCGATGTACGCGGTATTCTAATAAAGATAAAGAAAAAGAAAAAAATATTCAAAAAACGAACAAAAGAAACAATAAAATACGAAAAACAAGTGATGCGTGACAAATTTAAATATAGTCATACAACAATCTTTATTAGGTAAGTATTACAATGTTGTATCGCAAAAACATTGATGTTATCACTCCTTATCATTAGGCTTTAGGCGTATCAGACGTTGCGAGATCAATTACGATTAACGGATAGCGATAACGTCGTAACTAACGACCGAGTAGCGGCCGTTACCTTCAAATTGCTTACGTAACGGCGCGATAACGTTATCGGTCACTGAAAACACGAGGCCGCTCGTGAAGCGCTGAAATTTAATACTAACGTTGTCACGCGGATTTCAGACTTGGTTGCGTTCTAGTCACGTTGGTTGACTGATAAAAATATTATTTGGCGGTATCTAAGTGAGTGGTTGCTTCTCAAAAGATTAATTTGCATAGAAACTAGGATAGATCACGGCTACGTATCTGTAATGGAGTAGATATCTATTTCAATTTGCTTTGTGAATCTTTTTTCTGTGTGGTACGGCAAACGAGCCGGGGCATTACCTGATGTTAAGCTGTCAGTGCCTCCCATGGATACCCGTAACACTAGAGGAGTAGTAGCAAGTGCGTTGCCTTTTGACGATTAGGGTACAGAGATTCTGACATTAGGGAGCTCTCTCCCAGTCACCATAAAGATGACAAAACACAACGCTCTGCTTATTTCACGCCGGTTTTCTGTGAGGCTGTGGTATCACTCCGGAAGAACTGACCCATTCGTGGAGAAGCCTGTCTCTCCCTACTCAAATTTTTATGTTTTATATTATATTCTTTATAGTAACCAACCTTTTTGATAGCAAACATTATAAGGAATGCGTTATTACATTCTTCTTTTTTGATTTTCTAATTTCAAACTTTAGTGTTAGGTATATTCTTTGCAGAGGTCTGGTGCTGTATGGTTTTATTTTAGCGATGGTGATTTCAGTTACTACGATGCATGGCTGGGCAACTAGCTGCCGCGCAACGTGTCACGGGTTCGATATCCGCACGTAAAAACTGTTTGTGTACCTAAGCCACAAATGTTATTGTTTGTAAACGCATCCACGACACAGGAGAAAATCCTAGTATGGAGCACCGTTATTAATTTCTTTAAAAAACGGTGCTCCATACTAGGTCACCAACCAATGTCCAATTATGAAGATGTTGGTTCTTTAAGCCATCATGACACTTCAAATATATACCTTAATTCTAATTTAAATAATAAGTTATTGAGGCCGTAATTAACAGCAATCAGTATTTACAATCAATTCGTTACCTACTTATCGTAATTAGAGATTTTTGCCAAGGTCAGCATAAGTGGTATCAGATTATAACGACGACGGCCGTTACGAAAAGCCTTCTAAGGTTTTCTGCACATAGCACACACAATCATTACAATTATGAAGGCTCACTCCTGCTAGTTTAGAGGAAGGAAAATGATATTACAAATATTTCTCTTGCTTAAGGTGAAGAGAGAGGGTAGTGACGGGGCCCGCCTGACTATACTGGGTGTAAGGGACAGCGTCCCGCAAACTGATAGGGGTTGCTCAGCCAACGAAACTGAACAACTATCACCAGGATTTTTTTTCAGTAAACGAGAAAAAAAATGCTTTTCCATACAAAATGATAACCTCGACCAGACAATTTGTATACAAATCAATTTTTTTGTTTCGTTTCCTGAAAAAAGTACCTGGTTATAGTTATTCAGTTTCGTTGACTGAGCAACCCCTGTCAGTTTGCGGGACGCTGTCCCTTACACCCGGTATAGCGGACCAATACCCGTCGGGGGGATGCGACGAATGCTTTGCCAATACCCGCCCCTCCGACACATGGAAATGGAGGAACACCGGGTTGGTTTTTAGTCAGTAAGAGTCTGACAATACCCTTCGCCCTTCCCCGAAGGCGGGGTGGGGCTACATGAGGATTTTCCAACCCGATACCAAAAAAAAGAGGGTACGTCAGACTCTGACTAAAACCCACCCCGTTGCTTCTCCTGCTCTTGGCCGTGCAGCGGTACAACATAAAGCCAGCAAAGGACAACAGTATGTTACTGGCCCTTTGACCTTACGGGATTTGAGGATGATAAGGGATGTGAGGGATGCAAAGTATTGGATCATTGGGAAATTCCTAACGCATTTCACTATAATCTCCAAGATAAAAAGATAGGCATTGGAATTGCAATTCAAAGGGTTAAAGTTTATAAGAGATCGTTATGAGAATACTACTTTTCTAAGGGCTGATTTTTCAATTGTTAGATAAAAGCTAGCTGGAGAATAATTATGATGCTGTCACGTCAGAATGTTTGTAGGTATAAGACAGTGACAGCAACATTTTTATTCCTCAAATAACATTTATCTGACTATTGAAAAATCAGCCCTAACTCTAGCCAGAAAGCGTACCAAATTTTTATTTAGATAGGTATATAGCTTAAAAAGTGACTCCAGTGTGACCAAAGCCTTACTAAAAGCACTTATTTCCTGCATGATATAGGTACACTTGTCGTTTAATCCCTGATAACAATCAAAATCTTCGTAATTACGAATATTCGCATAAATTATGATTATAATATTAAATACCTACATAAGGTAGCTATATATGTATAGGTAAACATGTTTGCTTAATCAAATAATTTATTAGATACGAATTCTAAATTTTTGTAAGCGTCACGCTGTTCTCGAACAAAGCAAGCAATGTGACAAAATGTTGATGATTGAACGAACAACGAACAAATTGAGGTGAATCCGCGGATTTGTACGCCGCGCAGAACAACAACAACAAAATTGGTATCCATGATCAAGCATCGGCAGATGTTCAAAGTGTATTTTTATTATGAAACGAGCAATCCGATTACCTGGTGGTAAGCAATCAGCGCCTTCCGTGGACACTCGCAACACCAAAGGAGTTACAAGTGTGTCTTTCCATATCTCCAAAAGACGGGCAGGTCTTTTTTTCTGAGGGAACTCGGAAAATGCCACATGAGAAACGGACGAAGTTACTACCCAGCTAAGTATTACGTCCGCGTCCCACAAAAATGAAAAAAAACACCAACTACCATTGTTAGATGTTAGGTAATAAGTATTACGAATTTTACTCCTTCGTAAAGAGTATCCTTTATCGATTGATCTAACTAAATCTTCGAGCTACCTATCTAGGCTGGTGATGATGACTCCCCTAAGGCAAGGCTTTGACGGATATCAAGACACCAAAGTGCATTTTATTCATAGCAGGCAAATGATATGCCTATCGCTAAACACCGGCGAATATCAAAATAGGTATTTAATGTTGTTTTTAACAAAGGCTTATGAAGGCTTATAAATGGCCGCAGAATTTGAAAAAAGAAATTAATCCAGTGACTTTATTATTTTTAAATTGCAACTTATCAACCAGGGTTTTATTGCGTGGTAAATCTCCTAAATTGAGCCTATGAATGTAAATGATTTATTTTTTAATAATGATAAGCTGTTTTTAAATGAAAAGACCTTGAAATATAAGTACCTAACATATTATAGATAAATAATTCGTGATTTTGTCGAATCCTTTGTACTTAAATTATTAGGATATCAAATAATCTAGTTGCAGTAAAGCAAAAATGTTTAACTTTTTGTGAGCGGTGGTGTCAGATGGTATATTCGAAATTCACTCTCTTAAAACTTGAAACTTAAAAAATAAAACAGATAATTAGAACAATCAATAAGTCTAAAAAACAAGTAAGCTTGGCAAAAAAACACTATAACTAAAATTTCTAAAACACTAAATGTGCTTCGACACCTTAGAAAAAGATCACTAACGACATCTAAGTTTAAAGTTAATAACTAAGAATAAGACCCGATTTCTACTCGTCAAAAGATGGCGCTTCTTTCAATCCTCACAACTGTAAATTCTACACTCCGATAGATGGCGCTAAAAATGCACAACAGGAATGTTTATTTATTGTATTTTTGTTACTTTCTATTTCTAGGCTTCAAGAAAGAAATTATGATTTATTCAATGACATTTTTAAACCCTATGATTAAACGCGCATGACATTTTACAGCGAGGGTCAATGCGCATAGTCAAAGCATTGCGCATTTCGTGGCTAACCTCACCGAGTCGATCGACCAGCAGCCAACGAGCTGTCAGTGCCGAAACCTTTTCATTTCGTCTTGTGCTGTATTTTGGTGCCTAGTGGGTGTGCTAAGTGTCTTCGAGCGCATTTTGTTTTATTTGGGTGCTACTAAACTTTAAAATTACAGGTAAGTGCACGAAATATTTTCTTAAATAGGTACTGTTTTTGTTTGTTTCGTTGAAAATCCGCTAGAAATTTAATAAGTGTTTAGTTAACTTGTACAGTACAGTGTATCCCGTTTTATGAGATGATAATGAACTCGTATCTTATCGTATTTTTAGAATATTACGCCGGTCTTATTATTTTCACAATGCTTTGGTAGAAAAGGGCCCAAACGTATTTACTTTTTTGATGATGTCATGGGCGGATATCTCTGACGTTAACAAACTTCCAATTGTTATTTTATCAATTTTGTAGCATATAAAAATTTGTTTTACTTGGGTACATAAAATACTTAACAAAATGAAACCTTACTTAACGTGAAACAAGATTGTTCATATTATTTCAGTTTTATTCAGTTCTTTGTATGTTGGCACCAAAACTGCTCTGTGATGATAAACTGATTAGCATTAAATTCATTAAACTATGTCAAGCTGCATCAGAACACAATGGTATGCCCATATAATATCTGTGTGTAGAGAGTATGTATGTAGTTTTTGTTCTATGTGCAAATTATGCTTTGTTACAACTTAATCAAAGAGAAAATTACTTTCTAAATCAGTAAAGGCAAAGACAACTCAGCTCAAAGATAGATAACCAGTGTCTTATGAGAAAGTAGAATGGTGGAAATAGATCTAATTATTAAAAAAGGAAATAAAATGTCTACTTACTTAAAACTTGATAATTTTTCAATAAAACCTGTCTTTTATCTCAGCAAATATAGAGATCTAGTCATTAGATGAACCATGACTCATATGAATGAATCAAAATAAACAAAAAAATTATGACTAATATAATATTGCTTAGTACACATATGTAACATACATTAATAAGTATTTGGCAGTAGTTAGTATATGTGATCACAAAGGTATCATATTTAAAAATAAACTAATCACTTTAAAAAATAAATAAGTAACAGGAACACCGTAAATAATATTTTATAATATTCTATTTTTAAACTATAATTACGCTTATGCTTACGCTATTTCTTGTATCTCAAAATTTATGTCTACAATTGACAGATACAAATAGGGATGTGACCCAGAATTTGAAACATAAATTCTCATAATTAAATATTAATTAATGTTTTCCCTATGTCTACTTACATGATGAACTAAATATGAAATAATTTAACGTTACTAAGTAGTATGAATTGCGATGCATGGCTAAACCATATATTGTCTATTTTAGTTTTTTGCTGAAGGACTATTGTGTAACCAAACACTTATCAGAAGACTCCTCTATCTTCCAATGACGAACCTGAATAAAACCTACTTTTTGATCAGTGATAAAACCCTTAATACATACCCAAGGAGCGCAACAATTCCAAAATGTGTGTGAAAACTTATTTAAAATAACTGAATGTCCTCATAAAACTGTACCTGACCTGAACCCACACTGCGTAATTCTTGACTAAGGAACAAAAAAGCCCTTATCATCACTACATAGGGAAAACAAAATTGCTTTCTATGTCCCTATATGCCTATCTACCTATGCAACGGATTTTGATGCAATTTTTTATGGTTCGAGTGATTGTAGTGGAAGATTTAAATGTATAATAACATCCATTAAAAGTGGAGGAATTTAGTATCAGCACCCTTGCGAAGCCGGGGGCAGACCACTATAAGTATTTAAAAATCTTACTCAGTAACAGTCTAAGTTACAACATAAGACATTTATTTACAAATTATAGTTAATAGCGTCAGGTTGCTCTCCGAGTATCCAATTCGCAAAACGTAACCCTTTTGCCGTAAGCAATTTGGGAACTCGACATTGATATGTCTGCCCCCGTCAATATTAGCTTGCCACTATTTACATTAGTAAACCGAAACTGCCGCCGTTCCAATAGTTTTGGGGGTATTATTGTTTGGACCTTTGAATATAAAATTGTAAGGAGTATTCAAAGGGATCTGAGATTATACCCGGTGTTATTGCCTCCCCCTTTTTTAGGGGAGTTAATCATCAAATTACGCCTCTCGCCCTGGGTAGGGCTGGAGAAAGTGTCACACTTTGACTGACTAAACACCACTTCTCACCTTTCCTGATCCAGGCTGAGGCCATGATACATCATAGCGCTTGATCCGCAATCTGAGCTGAACATCAGTCCTGCCTGCTAGGCCACGATTACGTAGAACTCAATAAGTAGTTCCAGCAAAAAGTAGGTATCAAATAGCAATCTATTTTCTTTGACGGACTGAATAACTGTTATTTCTATCATGCTGGTCAAAGGTGTTTATTAATGTGGATTTCACTGTAGCCGATTGTCTTCTGTTCAATTCAAGCCACAAATGACTGCAATTAAAAAACAGTTAGCTTTCACGTCGTCGTTAGTGCCAACCGATTAGACACTGGATGATATCAGCCAAATACCTTGTTCATGATTTATAATACGCTGTGAACCGTGAGACTCAAAGGGCAGTCCTTTGGTCTCTCAAGGGATGAACCCTTACCGATTTTGCGCAGGGTCTAAGCCCTTGAATGTTCTAATAATTATCATAACGATAATTTGACCTTTCTTACAGTCTTCTGGATAATTTGCCTAGCTACAGCTCTTTCCAGATTGGTGAAACTAATATTTGATTATCGTTGTCCATTCCGTTGGTGGAAGACGTAGTTTTAGGGGTGATAGTATTATCATGTCGCATTTTTAATTTTTTTTTTCGGAATATTTGCCAATTACAAACGAATTTTAATGTTTCGCGTTTCGTTTAGATTTACTGCAATAACGGACGCACTCATTATTAACTTTATCTTTAGTTAGCCTATAACCACCCACTGCTGTGAAAAGTCTGGAAAATGTTTGAGAAATAATCGCTCAGGCTTTCTCATGGCGGATTGGTAATTTCAAACTTATAAGAATCTAAAAGTCCAGGATTTTTCACGATGTTTTCTTTTACCGTACGTCAGTGGTATCAAAATTTTGTAAATAGGTCACTTTTTACAGAAAGAGGCCCCCAATATTTTGAGATCCATTTAACAAGGCTATTTTCTTTTCTTTTTTAGTCACTGGGTGTAACCGCGGGCAACAGTTGAGGTTGTAATAATTAATGATCATGAAGATAATTTGACCTTTACCGTAATCTTAGAAGTTTCTCAAAAATAAAAGCTACCTATAGTATTAGTACACGTAGATATCGAACTTATCAGTTAAACAATAAGGATGATAGTTGTGTATGTAGTCCTACCTGTGTATGTATAACTCTTGGTTTCGAAACACTATAATCATCGTAAAATGTACGTTGTGCTGCATATTACATTATCAAGATACGCTGTCACCTATCTTGCATTGAAATCGTTATGAATATAATGCTATGCTGTATCTATGTAGGAATAATAACTAGCCAGGTCATTTTATATCAAATAAGTAGTTTGCATAATACATTTTGAACATTACTAGTTTTTCCATAAGGTCGAAAATCTATTTTGATAGTGTATTGGTTGTTATGCTGTCTACGTCACTGGGGTTGAAACCGATCGGCCCGTGCAGCGTAAGTGGATTTGAGCGAGGGATTAACTCCTCCATCGCTTCCGCTCCGTCCATTCGACATTGTAACTAAACGAAGCTTAGGATGTCACGCCGAAATCGCGCGAATATTTATATTTGAAGCGAAATGTTTGAAAATCGTTTTTTACGCTTCGCTCGATACTATACTTCGGATTCGAAGGGAGAAAATTTATGTGGGGTCATTATTTGAGTAGGAAAAGATTAGCAAATATTTTCTCGCAGAAGTTTTCCTTTTGTGAAAGAAAATATCTTCAGAAATAAATGCGTCCATTGGTAATCTACTCTACTGTTATCCATGAAGTTGTAGCTTGTGTAATAAACTTGGCCTAAAGAAAATTATACGTTTAATTTTTTTTAATACGTTGTATTGTAAGGCAATACATTGATTGAAATTTGAAGACTTCAGAATATAGTCACATGTCTTGGGTCTTCATAACTTAATGTCTACAACTTTTTCCAGACTTGTTTTTTACCGGCAGTACATGATTAAACCTTTCTTTTGAAGCTAGGGAAATTATTGAATGATTAGTCTCGCCCTGGGTAGGGCTAGAGGGAGAATCAGACTCTCACTGACTAAGAACCACCCTCCCATCTCTTGCTCCTCGCCAGAATATAGTTTTGCGTTTAACCCGCATCCCCAGCTGCTAATGATTTAAGATACCTCTCTAATTTTGTGACTATAAAAAACTTATCCCGACACATGGCTTTAAAAAATATTTTCGAATTTCTTACTTGAAATAAAAACGCAAATTTTTCTACAAACCGTCCTCGAAACATATCATTAGGACCCTGATTTATTCAAAAACAGGTCGTAATGGTTTGAAATCAAGGTCTGAATTTAATTCAGCCACAGATGCAGTATTAATAGAAAATCAATAAGCAATATGCGGCACGATCGCAGCGGAAACAATGCGCCGGGGATGTGTTTCACAACCACAGTTTGTAATTAAACGTTTTGTTGAACATTGGAAGCTTCGATAGACAAGAAGAACAAGTAGAACTAATATAGGTACGTAATACACTTTCAGAGCGCACCTTTGTTTTCATTAGAAGTTCACCTAGTTTCAAAAGAGTTCGAGTATAAAGTTGGTATATCAATCTTGTCTTAGTGTTAGCTATACTGCCTCTGAAGTGGAATGGACGTGGACTGAAATTTTTTTTAATCAAAGGCCAAATGAATTGGTGTTTTCGAACGTTTTTATTAACTGGCTTCCATAAAAAGAGGTTTTTTTATAACTGTTTTTTTTTATCACTTCTGCCTGTAAGTGCCCACTTACACGGAAAAGGTGATTAATGCTCAACATTAATCACCACGCTTGCTCAAGCCGGATTGGCGATCTCAAACTTATAATGAGAAATTATAAGTCCAGGTTTCTTCACGATGTTTTCCTTCGCTGGATATCGGTGGTTTCTAAATAATCATAGAAAGTAGTATGTATTTTCTATGATTGTCCCTGACAAAAATGTATGTATCACTCGGAAAAAGTCACGTTGGTACTTCCTACCATTGGTTTCGAACCGAATCAAGCCACCACGACCGACGTTTGGATATGTATTTTTATGATCTTATATTTAAATGCTAATAACAATTTTATATAAAGACTACAGTACCTAACATGCTGCGGTACTAACCAGTTACCTACAGGAGCAAACCCTCGAATATTGGAATTTCAGACCAAAATGAAACCGTGTCGCGTCTGTTCCGAGTGCCAAACTGGCGCACTCGTGTCCTGAATCGTCACAGATTATGCGAAACAAGCACACCTACCTACTACATGTACCTATGCATTTTCCTCGCCAGCTTCCGACGATATGGAAGAAAATTAAAAACTGCCATGCCGTGAAATTGCTGTATTGTGCTTCTATATTGTGCTGGTTAGAGTTTTTATTTTATTTATATATTGTTGAGTGCCAGTGCAGGATATTTATTTTCCGTTTATATAATAATAAAATTGACGTAAATCTATATACTTATATAAAAGAAAGTCATCTTAGTTACACTATTTATAACTCAAGAACGACTGAACAGAATTGGCTGAAAATTGTTAGGAATATTTTTTTTTTATTAGGGTAGGGTTGATAGGGCAGGTAGTGTAAGGTGAAAAGTGTAGGTAGTTAAATGACGGGAGCTAAGCCGCTTGGTAAGCGCTAGTTTTATTAAATGAATATGATTGGCATTTTATTATTGTATAAATCATACATCCATGCATTGGCTGTGTAAAGAAAAAGCGTATTAATAAGAGCTAGTCAACAATAAAGTTTACAGCCACCTTTTAATCATGAGAGCGGAGCACATTGACTCGACTTATAAAAGAAAAAAAACTAATTGATCGCAAAATAAATTGAAACGTACGGGAACGTCAGCATAACATAATAAAAAGGAACTGTGAAAAAGTATAAATTATGTCTAAAGCCATAAATTGTTAATTTGATAATGTGCTTTGAAATAGAATCGCTTGAGGTAACCTAATTGGCGTGGGAACAACATTAATGGTTTATTGCTTGGCTCACTCAGCTTTAGGCTTTACAAGCTGATTGGCAAGTGCTACAATGCACTACAACTTGATACTGTTCTGTTGGGCTTGGCTCGTGTAACTAGGTTTACTAGGATATAACACTAGCGACAAACATTTTTTCTATCTTTCAATAACTTTTTTATATAGTAAAATGGCATTCAAGCAGACCCTATACCTGATGGTAAGCAATCGGCGCCGCTTGTAGACACTCGCAACACCAGAGCTGTTTCGTTAGGTACTAGCCTTTTGGTGATTGGGGTATCGGAGATTTAGGGATTGGGTTAAGGAAAGAAGGGTTCGGCCTCCGATAACCATCCTCACACGTTTACTTCACGTACGTTTTGTCTAAAAGATGGCCAGAAATCGAATTCTATGTAATTTGTATAAGAATATTACAAAACTTTTGATTTCTTATCACTGTCGCATCATACGTAAATGGCTGGACCGATTCTGCTACTTATATTTCTGTTTCACAAAGAAAAATACCTGGGCCTAAGTGGCCCTTCGCAAAACGGGTGGGCTGCTAGTGTAAATAAAACTGCATTATTCTTTGCAACTGAAGTTGCGGGTGCAAGCACGCTAATGTACCGCTGCCCCGGCCCGGAGCATGAAGAGGAACGGGCTGGTTTTTAGTCAGTAAGAGTCTGACACCCCATTTCGTCACGCCCAGGGCAGGAGAACTAATTTAATTTTAGTTGCTAAGTATGGATTATTACATATTCACAGGAAAATAATTACAATCACCGTAACTTCTTATAGTTGACTGAAAGGAAAATGTGCAGGTAAAACCATGGGCTAATACTATACCTGTTACGTATTATGCAACTACCATCAATACTTATTGAGACTAACAATGGTGCAGGCCAATTAATATTCAATACAATATCGCAATTGACATACTTTTTCTAAAGCCATAAATAATATTTAAATACGGTAAGGATTATTGAACGAATGGATCTGAACGAGTCTCCGAAATCAGTGAAATGAAATCCGTTTACTAGATTTTTTATTTTTTATTAGGGCAAATCATCAAATGACTTCTCCCGTCCAGGGTGAGGCGAGATTAAGTGTCCAGAGTCTTACTGACTAAAAACCCCCGTTCCTTCTCCTGCTCTAGGCCGAGGCCGCGGTGCCTCATTGCACTTACCCCGCACCCCCGGATCCTATCATTAGATAATAGAATAATTTAGTGTTCTTAGTTATAGAGGTGTGAATGAGTTATACTTAGCACAAGTGGGCCAGCTCGATCGCAATGATACCACGGCTTACCAAAAAATCTGTGTGAAATAACGTTTGCGTTGTGTTCCGTCGTGTGAGTGAGGTTAGATGAGGCTCATTTCATCCCCTTCCATCTCTAATCTTCAAATCCCTAACCCCTCAAGCGCACTCATAACTTCTCTGATACTGGAGTTGTCCATAGCTAGTGCTATAGCAATAGCATTAATAAGATAATCGGAAACACTTGGTTGGCAAACCCTGAATTCACTAAGGCCAAGGTCTGAAAAAAATAGAAGTAAGTACTGTTTTTGCTTTTTGTTTATGTAGTAGGTCGGCTAACGAGCAGACGGATTACCTGATGGTAAGCAATCAGCGCCGCCCATGGACACCCGCAACGGAGGAGTTACGAGTGCGTTGCCGCATTTTAAGGGATTAGGGATTTGGAGATTAAAGTATTGAGGAGGGATTGGGGGAGGGCAAGGATTAAGCCTCCGGTAACCTCACTCACACGGCGAAACACAACGCTGTGGTTGTTTCACGCCGGTTTTCTGTGAGGCCGTGGTATCACTCCGATCGAGCCGACCCATTCGTGCCGAAGCATGGCTCTCCCACGCTTTTGAATAATAAAGAGATGTAGATTTACATAATGTTAACAAAAGCTCAGTTTTGATATGGCATTCTCGAACCACAAATAGTACTTTCAAAAACACATGCCATCAGAACACAGCCCCTTGACGCATAAAGCTGCTAATAAAAACGCTTACGTCAGCACTTTGGAATGGTTCACAGCATCGTCTACTAAGACCGCATAGAATACCAATATTTATCTAATTTAATGAGCCGGCTATGACGTCAGCGGCGCCATCTTTATAACAGGGGGTTAATATTTTTGTAATCAGCCAAGGCTCGCCCCAAGCGAGGTCTCTTTAAATGCTACCGAGGATACACGTGTTTGTTCTAAATGTTAAAGGTTTAACGTATATTTATTTAAGAGAAAATTATAATATAGGGAAAGTGATGTGACGATGAGGCTTATAACAACTACACGACAATGTTTCGTCGAGACAATGGTATATCCGCGACTGCTTTGTGCGAAAACTAGAATTCTATTCTTAGATTGTCCAAACCACAGTTTATTAATAGTATTTCGGGGTTAAGAATAACTCTTGCAGACCTTTCTTAGAGTCTGGTGTAAAATAAGCTTTTACCAACCACTAAATTGACAGAAACAAAATCTAGATTCAATAGAAAATTCACTCATTCCCTGCCAAGTGAAACAAAAGGTATTCTTAAATAAAAGTTCACGGCCTAATGGCCATTTCATCTAGAACAAAAACTGCTAAATATTTTATATTCACAACAGAAATAGCTGTGGTGAAATTGTAATTTCGAAAGTACTTACTCAGCAGGGTCCCATTAGAGATTTAGCCATTTAGTAAAATGGATCGTAGCAATCTTGGTGCTAACAACAACATATTGAGATTGTTAATCCGTTTGCCGATCTTGGTGATTAAACCAATATTCCCCAGACCCCAAGATCGCTTACAATACGGGTCGGCAATCTGACTAAGTTAGTGGATAAAGACCCATAGATTATTCATAACCTTATGTCTAATTATCCCTTGAAGGAAGTTATAGATGAGGTTGAAAATGAGCAACTAGTTTCTATGTTGTAATTAGTTGTCTATAGTTAAAGGTAAGGCTTTCTATCGCGAGCTACAAACAAATAATTAAGTTTTGAAAGTCTCAAACTCCAACATTCCCAGGCCTGTGCACGTATTGAACTTAAGGCCCCACGTAAAAACCCATGAGACCTCTCACCAGGTCAACAATAGTCTAAGAATGGTATTAATCCATAATCATCTAAAGAATTTAAAAATTCAGACACCATTATTGACTGAATGTTAAATTACATTAATCAGCTCTTCTTCTTATAGGTACCGTATGAAAAAATGGCACGTGCATTATAAAAACTAGTAATTTAATTTTGTACAACGCATATGCATTCGTAATAATCTCGTTAGCTGGACTAACAACGTAGCTACCCAATTAAGAATTTACAGTCCCTTACAAATTATTTCTATGGACCAGTTATTTATGTATTAAGTAATTACTGCATTAAGTTCATTTTATGTCATATTGTTGATCATGAAAATATTTTAGTAGATGCTTTACATTAAACTTTTTCTCATTTAGTTTGACCTTGAAGCCAACGTTAGCGGAAAATATACAAAAATCGGTCGCTTTTCGACAAAGGGTGCTTTGTTCTACTCCTGTTAAACGCGCTGAGCGCAGATGTTCCGAGCTGGCTGTTGATTATTTTTACAAAGTATCCGCTTTGTTCCAAGCGTTATGACATTGACTTTTACTGTATAAAAATGATTGTAATTTCCACAATACGTAAACAAGTGAAAAGTTGCAATAAACCGTGGTAGCGGCGGTAGGGGTCGGTTGTACAGCGCGGGGGTTGCGCGCGTTTATTGATTTTCCGCGCGACTCCGCGGACGTGCTCCGTCGTCAGCTCGTATCTCCCGCAAATACTAAGATTATGGCTGCCCGCAGTTTTGAGACCCCTGGATTTTAGCTCAAACACCTTGGAACACCGAGTCCTTGCATAAATTAACATTAAATTTAATTTTATACGGCTTGAACGTAAATTTTCTTCTAAATTAGACAGCTATTCGTGTGAAAGAAATGTATTTATTTTTCAATGATATTGACAGTAGGGCGGGGTAGATATAACAGAGTAATAAAGTGGCAATGACATGGAACAGATGAGATACGCGTAGGTACGACCCTGAACTCCCGCCTCAAGGACGAACGTCTCGAGTTTCACACATTTTTAATCAAAACTTTTAATGTAAGTCTTTCAACCAATTTATAATCTGCTATACAAATTAAATTAAATAGAATTCTATAAAATTAGAAACCTTGATGTTGATATGAAAGGATCTTTTGAAATCTTGGTCTATTACAGAATTTATTTCGAAGTAATCAAATCCTTCAAACGTTGATCTGAGAATAAAATTGATTTGAGAGTTACGAGCAAATTAGAAATATGTCTAAGTATATATATATTATACGAGGCAGAATAACGTCATGCACACAATTGCCTCACAATAATATCACCGTCATTTCACGATTTTCCACACCCTCATTGACGTCCATTCGTGATATGAGCTGTTTAATAAATACAATAACTTCCGTGATCAAGAACAATATTGTCAATTATTCACATTAATATTAAGCGAACGCAGCCTATGACCCGGATTCCCGGACCCAACCCGGCCGGAACGAGCCCCGCACTCAGCAATATGATATGAACTACATACCTCTAATTTATAGTTAGAGAAATAATATGGGCACTAATGCTTAGGCATTTTTCTATTAATTGAACATTAAACTGGAAATAAAACCTCTTATCTATGAATAGAACGCGTTGAAATGTGAATACAAACGTTACGTAAACATGGCTCTTGCTCACACAAGTTTTGGTCCGAGCAAATACTTCCTTGCAGAAATAATTCCTTTATCGCATCATCGTAGTGTTTACAAAGCTAATTGTTCTGATTCATCTAAGTTGGCAGCAAATCGTGATTCTTAATCAACCTTCATGAGTAAGCCTGATTCAATAGACCATTTGTTACGAACTAAAGAATGGTGTTCGAATATTCTAAACACGATTCCTTTTAGTATCGAGGCTAATCAACCGTTATTAAGAGCAATTAAGTAATTTCTTGATTAAATGCTTAAACTGTTGTACCTACTCTTTTACTGTTCGCGTAAAAATCTTACTTTTGCACGCTTCCGTTGTTTACTTTGTCTTGTTTGATCAACAATTTAACAAGTATGCCGTTATCTTGATCCACTTATAGGATCAGTTTCAGCTGCCTGCCTTACTTTAGCATCTGTATTATGTTCTTTTAGTAGCTACGTATTGTCTATTATATATTTTCTGTCATCTCTATCCAAATATTGTTCAATATCGCTATCGCCAACTAATATTGTTTGCTCCAATAAATCAAATTATATCTATCCTACCCATTCTCCGAACAACGCGCAACGGGTCTATAAGGCATCACTGATCTTATCAGATACAAGTTTCCCATTGCTTTCCCATTTGTACACTTTATGTCATGTCACTCCGGAATATGACAATTAAGATAAGAGTATGATGCGGGTACGAGGTACCAGGCAGCGGCAGGTTAATGAATAAAACAGCAACAATGGTCCCGCAACCTGTGCAGACTTAACTACAGGCTGTCATTAAAATTCAAAGGTCGGTACAACCCGGCACGCTATGTTCACGTAAACTATTATAACCACTATTGTTTTGTACCAGAGGTTTAAATGTCGATGTTTGATATGTGCTTGTTCTGTTCAAGGTCACTAGCGAAAATATTCCCACAATTTCTTAAAAGCCTTTTTGGAAATGTGTTTTTTTTTTGTTAAGGCTTTACATCTTTTGAGTTGGTTGTTTTGAATACGAGTTAAGTGTCCAGCTGTTATATTTAACCACCCAATTTTGTATGTGGAATCTCTGTTTACAAACGCCCTAACGAGTAACAGCGGTAATTATAACTAATGACGGCCTTTTAACAGTGAAGCGACGAGGCTCCAACGAATGAGGCTCTACTCGAGTAGGTAGATGTATTCTATTGTTTCGATTTCTACCTGATCGTGGTTTTATATTGTAAAGCACGGTTAGGCTATATATACGGTTTTTTACTTATTAAATGTAGCCTATGTTATAGAATATTTGAAATCAGCAGTCGGTTTTGAACTAATTACATACAACAATTTCCTCTTTATAATGTAAGTGTACCTTAACTATATAATGGATTATAAGTACTATTGCGTACATAATTTGTTATTTTCACTCAAGTTTTCCTAGCATTCATATGTAGGTTAGGTACGTACTTTAAACGCGTCAGCGTAATTTTTCAATAAACATTATATTTTCCTTAAATTCTGCTATTGATACATCTGTAGTTGTGTTAATAGTCCCATACAGGAGGACGAACTAAATGGTCTGCTGTCATTTTAATCAATGATTATCTAAACGACAAGCACCATCATCGATCAGCGCCCATATCTCTGATATCTAGTATTAATATTAAGTTATATTAAGTCCCCAATTTATCACTTACCAGCCTACATACAATTGTAATCGTCGGGGACAGAAGTGGGTCGTTCAGCTTGGTCCTGGCACATTGCCAACTTACTGAAACTTGAACGTGGCCCAAGTTCAGCGAATGTGTCGTTACTTATGACTAAGTACCTACAGTTAACTCTTAAACTTTCGTCCCAACCTGTTCAACGTTTCGTTAAAGAAATATCGATTTCAAATTATTGAATCTCGACCCCAAATGGTCGGTGGAACAAGGGATCAATTTATTCGAGTTACTCATCAAGAATGCATCACTAAGCGGTTTCGAGAGCATTGACTCTCCGGACCGTTGCATACTTTAAACAAGCAATTTTCGCTTAGGTACCAAAACGCTAAAACATTCAGCACATAGTACCTATGTATATCTCCGTTTCACTGTTCTCTGAGCTCATTAAAAGTTATACCGGCCTCGTCAATGTTTGAGTTGGGAATTAAAGGGTGAAATTAAACTTAAATAAAAGCACACGTAGGCTAAATTTAGCGTAGCATAAATGCTAACTTTACGAGGAGGTTGAAAAACAAGAATGTTTTTCCCGACTGTCTCAAATCCCTATCCACAAACAATCCTGGCTTAGACGAGGCGGTACGTGTGAGATTGCCTGTCCCCGCCTTTGTTCACTGCGTCAAGGCCGTGCCACCCCAAGGGTGTCCTCCGTTTATATACTTTATACGACATTTGCCAACCGTCGCGTCGCCATGCACTGAACCCGAGCTAAAAATAACGTAGATAACGTAATACTGAGTTCTATATCGAAAGCAAATCCAGTATATCCGAAACTCGTCACTTTTATCAAAGCCTTGTGACTTCAGTTCAAAGTATGCTAATTTACGCATTAAATAAATATTCAAAAGGAATTTAGGGCTCGACAATTTTGGAACATCTGTCCTCCGTTATACAAATTCAGTGACGTAATCTTCTCCTCGGAAAAGTACGGCAAAATATGCAGTTATTTTAATTATTATAAAAAAATCATTGTAAAAATGGGATTATTATACTTGAGGTGTAATAGATGTTTTAGTCAACACAGCTACTATTTATTAAGGCAATGTTACGTGTACATAAATTATTGAAAGCAGCCTAAGCACTTTGGGCTTAAAATTAAATGAATTTTTCGTCCACAAACTTGTTAAAAAGGTTGATTATGTGGGTCCCACGGAGCCCCTCCGTATTAAACATTACCATATACAGGTTGGGCAACGAGAGCCGCCCCGATGTTTTTATGTGACGCTAAAACATAAATGGCTTCATGACCTCTAATTAAAGCCTGAAGTGGCAAATAAAATAAATCGTCGGTAAAGTATTTCGGAATAGTATATAGTTGTATATAAACCTTTTTCTTAACTAAACTCACTATTTCCTAAAATTGCATTATATAAAAATGGCAAGTGCGACTTTTGTTTTTACAAATTGTCGTTTCCCTGATATAATAAATTGATTCGCAACTCGCAAGATGATACTTTTGTGGGTTTTTTTCTGTTTTTGCCAAAAAACCAATCGTGCCTTTTTATTGCTTGATGATTAGTCATCAAGTTTGAATGGAGGATTATTAATGCTATTAGTGTTTCCGACCAAAACGCCGATTTGAGGCTTCGAAGTATTTTCACACAACTTGTAACTTTAACAAAATGGTAGAAGATGTCTCGTTATTTTTTGTCTATACCTTTCACACATTTAAAGATATGGTTATTAAAGTATAATTTCTTTAGATGTGTGTAGGTTTAAAGGTTAAAGTGTGTTCTTCCAGAGAAGCGACGCTCTGACATTTAAGTGGCACGCATCTCTCGACTACCCAGACATTTTAATAAAAGGAAAGTTGTAAATTGTAATGCACTAACTTTCTAGAATATTCTATTACTTTATTCTAATTGTGAAATGTAATTTGCACGTTACTACGTTTGGTCTAGGACTCTTGATGTTAGCTAGTGTTTCAGTCCAAGTTTAAAGTTTAGATAGGGCCTAACAGGGTCTATGTTCAGCCAGGGTTTCGTGTACAAGCGCAATAATGTAAATACCGGGTCAGGAGAGGGTATGAACTGGTTTTTAGTCAGTAAAAGTCTGACGCTCCCTGTCATCCCACACAGGGCGGGAAAGTGATTAGATTTTCCCCCATCAATAAAAGAGGTTTTAATATTACGATATGAATTTTCTTAAAGCTGTACTTTCAGAAAAGTAAGCTTGGGAAATTCCTAATGCTATACACCATTCCACACTCTGGCCTTATAATGCCTGCCTAGGAATTTTGGAAAACTTAGGAACTCATTTTTGGGACCATCAGCTCTTGAAACCACTAGAACAAAAGCAAGCTAAATACCAAGGTCACTGCCAGGGGTGGTTCGTAAACTAGAACGTGAAGTTAACTAACACAGGATGTTAACTGCGAACATATTAAGGTTACGTGTAAGGTTAACACAAGGCCAGACTCAACATTCGCCATTATTTTTATTACGTACTCTGCCGCGTCTGTCTGTACACTAATCCGAGGTAAATACTATTATTTGTATTGGAAATACTTGATTTATTGATGTTATTTAACTTCGGTTATTGACTTTTAACCTTCGTGGATGGTTTTGTACTTGTAAAATATTTAGCCTCGGTTCTATACAAAGAATATAGTTATAAGGAAAGAATTGAAGGAGATTGTCTTTACGTGTGACAAAATTCAAACATTAGCTAATGTTTAACTAAGTTATGCGTGTAATTGTAATAATCTACTGCGGCCCTGGGTATAGAAACAAGATGGTTTTAGGCAGTAAGAGTTTGACACTCACTCTCGCCCCATCCAGATCGTTAAAATTATTTGATGACTATCCCCATCTCAAAAAAAACTAATCTTAAAAGGAAGTAGGTAACACAGACGAAATATGCCTTAGTAAATACTTTGTACCACAAGGCAATAACTACATAGATTGCTATCATCGACAGATTTAATTTACGCACTGCACAAAGGCACTTAAATGCCTTACCGTGGCCTTAACCTAAGCAATCACAGATAGTTAAAGCATTACGATGAAGTTTCACACGTTCCTCACTTCTATTCGTAGTACCGTCCCGAACGACTTAAATACAAATATGGCCGCGACTTGCCAACCCCGCTGTGAAATTAGCGAAAATAAATTCCGTTCGTAAACTTTATCCGCTGCATACTGAATAATTCACAATTTTGTCACGTAAAAGAAGTTTCTACGGCTCTTTAGTACAGGCCTGTTTATGCCCAACTTTAAATTAAATTAAGCTCCCCGGAGGGCGACAAAGTTTTGTATCACGCTTAGATTTTTCAAGTAGATAATGCCTTCAGTAATTTTGGCATGTACTCCAATGTAATTTGTGAATTGCGTTCGAACCTTTGTGTCTGAGCATCGGATCTAACAATAAATACAGCTTAAAAGGATAATCTCGTATTTGGAAAATTCTTTTGTGATGTTCTTTTTAGAGATATAATGGAAGACATAAAAGAATTTCTAAATCATTTTTATCGTTGACGCTGTTACAATAACCTTAATATACAGGTACATAAGATAGGTCATTATGAAATCCGGGTTTTTTAAAGCCATCGTTTTTGAATAAATACTTATTAAATCCATTCTTTCGATCCTTTCTTATATATTTTTCCATAATATTTCCATCCACTGATAAATCAGTTAACTTGTTCCAGGATGCCTTCAGCAGCGCCTCCCGCCGAAAATGGCGCGCCGCGCAGCGAGCTCGAGCAGCTACAGCTGCGCGCCGGTCAAGTCACCGATGAGGTCAGTATCTTTTGTCTATGCTTAATGGATGGCGAAGAAGATTAAAACCTGTTTGGTATGGGGCCGTCAATAGTTCATAAAATGGTATGAAGATATGTCTTGCGTATACAGTATTAAGAAAAAAAGTAAGTAAACATAAGGCAAAGAAGAAAATAGTCTACTTAAACTGGACAATGTAGATAATTAGGTATTTGATTTTTATCTGAGGAATAAAATTGTTGCTGTCACTGTCTTATTTAAGCATTCTGACGCGACAGAATCATAATTATTTCCCAGATGACTTTTATCTAATCATTGAAAAATTAGCCCCTATTATACGATACGTTTATTTAAAACATTCTGACACGACTGAAAACAATTGGTTAAAAGGGCAGTTCATCTAGACAAACTACAAATTCGATTTAAAAGAGACTTATACAAATGGACGGCTCAGTAACAACCGCACTAACTGAATGAAAAAAAATAATTCCATAAACTATTCTCCATTCAACTTTGAAAGTTTAGTAGTTCGTAACAAGTTTTCTTTGTTCGAACTTTTACAAATGGAAGAAAATAAAGAGGTTTATAAAGTTTTCTGTTGTGACTCGTTAAATAATTGAATTTGTTACAACATTTCAGTCGCTGGAGTCGACACGGCGAATGATGCAACTATGTGAGGAGGTGAGTTCGAAACACGCCTTTTTTCTCATAATATAAGATAGATTTAATTATTTAATTAAGGGGAAACATCACCATCAAATTAATTAAATAATGAATTTAACTAACGCCCCCATATATCGCTCTGTTACTTTATCTAAAGCATAAAACTTATACCTAATCTAGATCTAATGACTATTGGGAGTTACCTATGTCTTATTTCGAGAATACCTCCCAAATTAATATGAATATTCTTTACCATTCTTTCCCCTTTGATACTAAGATTTAAAATTAAAACTTATGAATTTGGTATACACACGATGATTTGCGCTGGTTTTGCTTATTCGATTCCTGGATTCGATCAGAGTACTGTTTAACTTGAACTAAAAAGCACTATATGTATATAGGTGCAATTAGCTCACATGTTTATCAAGGGAACTTGTAAAAGAAATCTTGCCTGACTGAAAACAGCCGCGATTTACTTCTAGAAGACCTTCATTCAAAAATAAGTTGGAAGAACATTGTTTTTATACCAAGTTCATAAATATAAAGTTCCCCTAATGTGCCCTGAACATGATTGTGTAATTAATATTGAACGACGTATTAATGTTCCAAGCGTGCGACTATACTGGAAGCTATCTATTGCTAAATAATTGATCCAATAGAACTGTGCGGTCTTGTATATCCGTAGACGCGTTTGAGTTACAATTAAATTAGTTTCCCCTCATAGTTTAATTATGTTGAGTTCTGTTGTCGATTATGTGAATTATTTGTGATCATCTGTGAGAGAGGTGTTCTCGATGCGAGGGAGTGAGGGGTATAGCGGAAGTGTCTGGATAGCCCCAAGCTCGGTTTGGTCTCTGACGCCCGTCCCACCCCCTAGGGCGCAGCCTCTGCTAACCCTGGCTGTTGTGTTTCGATGTCGCTAAATATTATTTTCTTTATCTTTTTTTCTAAATGTGTGTATGTATATCTATGTAGTTATCCGGCCATAATCCTTGTTTTATTTTATGTTGAACCCTACATTTGAGTATAATATGTAATCAGTATTATATGTTATTATAACCATACATATATGGGTGTTGCATGATCCGTGCCTACTGTGTCCGAATATGTTAGACTTCTATAGCCCTTTGTGTTGTTCGTAGTGAACTGTACATTTATGTGATTATATTTACCTTCCCGGGCGAACTGCCCTCGGCGCTGACAGTTAATTAACTATACTCATATTTATACTACGCTACTCCTCAACTTTATGTCAAAGACGCTAATTATAATCTCAAAGCGAGTGTTTAACCGTCAGCTCCTGTAATTTCGCCCGATTGCTGTTTTAGGTTTCAAAGCATGAAGCCCGTCATTGTCCACAATAGAATCCAAGTCCCATGTTTAGTTTGAATACTTCTCTAACGTTAGTACCCCTTTTAGTACGTTAATTGAACAAATACGTGCGCTTTTGAGTCTGAAAAAAAACCTAGTGAAACCATTGTTGCTTGGGCTTGCTTTCTAATGAGACCCTGTCTACCTCTCGGATCCTCAGTGCAGGTATCCGCGTCCGAGGCTGACTCACTATTTCAACGCACTTTCTATTCTATTTATTTCCTGTTTGGTAACGATACTTGACTCTTCATAGATGACATGGTTGTTCTCTGTGTTTCTGTTTCCGTACGTAACGTTCCAACACTAACTGATCTAGCGAACTAATCTTTGGCATTGCGTACATCGTGATCAGTGTATGTTGATGTTCGTTCTATCCTGTTTTAGTTGATCTGTATCTTAGGTCTCTGTTGTAGTGGCTGCTCTCTGTTGTTGACTGTACATCTATTATGTTGTATGATTTTCATGCCTTCTCGAACATTCACATTACTGTCAATATGTGGGCGTGAACACACCCCGTACCTACCACTGAACTCCAACAAATATATCGAGCTACACCTAATGCTGACTCTCACACAATATACCTACATGGACCTAACCGATATTACCAGTATTACCCACATTACTGTATTCATATTATTTCTTACTTTTCATTTACTATATTTTAGTTCAGAATCTTTATAGAGGATACCTTATTATTTACGTAATATGTTGCGATTATTGTTTTATAACATTAAGTTTATATGCTGAAATGTATGCGCCGAATATAACATGATATACGACACTGTACAGACTCAGCATTACTCTCAACAACACAGTTCAAACACCAGGGAGGACGTCATCCAGCGGGTCGCCACCGAGCCAAGGTTCACGTGTTGCTTCAACCCCTTGCCTTAGTGGTAGACGCCCATTGTATGGCCAGGTGGCACGACGCTGGGTGGCGTCATCCCGCGTGACATACAAGTGCAACATCTGACTGTACTCGTGACGCGCCACGCTCGCGCCGCCGCGTGCGCGCCCGCCGGGCTCGAACCCACTGTCCACTCACCCTACTGTACCCCTCACAACTAACATGCTCTGTGACTTTTTGTTTCTGCGGCGTAGAGCAAGGAGGCCGGCATTCGTACTCTGGTCGCTCTAGATGACCAGGGAGGTGAGTGATCTGCAAAATTTGCAACACTACATTATTTACAATTTTATATATTTTATCCTTTTTCGCTAACTTTGTTGAGCATCGTAGGGTTTTCAGCCGACCCGAAGATGGGCTCACCGATGTAGAAGAGTTAAGGGGGTATCGCATTGATTATGTATTTAAATTACGTCACTGCTATTACAATGCAAAGGTGCGGGCATCCTCTGAGAAATGACCGTTTACATTGTAAGACTCACACACGGAGATGACCACGGAAAACCCACATCTTTGTATATTTATTCGTATGTAGATAATATACACCACTTTGCACAACTTACAACGAGCTCTATCTTGTACGACGTCCGGCAGGCCGACCGACATACAACCGTATATATTCGGGCGTACCGATACCTTATACATTCTGCATTCCAGATATTGTTCGTACTCGACTCTAATTGAAACAACTTTACTGATTTCACATAAAACGAATCTAAATGAACGAGCAAAGTAAATTCGAAACGCTTCTCCTCAACGCACGACTCTTGACATCACACAATAAATCATGAATCATATGAAACTGAGCACAGATGAAACTGAATCTGGTTTTACTTGCAAGCTTCACTGCATGCATGTGGTTGTGATCGAGTAGTGTGTGTTAGCACGCCGCACGCGTCGCCCGGCACGCCCGCCACGCCCGCCACGCCCGTAGGCCGCGTCACGCCGCCGCAGCTGCTCGCGCCTCACGCCGCGCCCGTGCGACCGACCGGCGCACCGCACCACCCACCCACACACCCCGATACTCTCTCCTACGATATATTATTTTGATTTGTATTTTATGTATAGAGCGAGGACGCCGGGGGGCAAGCGCTTCATATGTTGAGTCACCAGGGCGGTAAGAGTTAAACTGACACATGGGTAGTCGAAACGTGAGAACGTCTGTGTTTGAATGTGCAGTTAATAAAATTAATCTCTTTGTTTTTCTTTGACGTTTCTCTTAACTAACGACTTATCTGAGATCGATGTTGCGTGTGTATCTATGTTTCGATGGGGATGACCTTGACATATAGTGTAAATAGAAGCCCGATGGCCGTTCGTTGCTAATTGTCGCAAAAGACTGTTACTCTATCTTTTGCTGAAGATTTAATTTGAATGAGCTGCGCAATCTGTTTAGTTCTTCCGTTGAATTCGATCGCTTTTTATAGGTATATTTATTTATCTTTCCGAATCTACTGTTCTCTTCCGTAACTGCGGTACTGAAATGAATGCGCGTTGACCGATGTCTGTTCGACGTATAGAGTAACTGGTATCCGCCTTCACCTCCATGGCTGGCAGCGTACTGTTCATGTTAGCTGTAGGTCTGTAACTGTTAGCTCGATGCGTCTGTGTCTGTCGGCGAGGCCGCGAGGCCCCTCGCCGCACTACATATTAGTTTGTTCATTTTTCTTCTTCAATAAATAATACTTTGCTATTTCACGTTTCATTTAGGAATGGCTTACTTACTGGATACGCTCATTTGCTAAGTTGATTTATTTTGTCCCATGATCACCCGGCGGCGGGCCGAGCGCCCGTCGCTCCATGTCCATGTTTTGTTTCTGTTTAGTTATCAGTTTGTTTGTGTTGGTATGAGTTAGCGACGCCCGCGCGGCCGGGGCTGCCTGCGCGCGCGCCGCTCCCGACTCCTCACCGCATTCGTTTGGCGAGCTATAGTGACATCATTATTGTGTTGTAGAGTCACGAGGTGGGCATGAAAACCCTGGTCATGCTGGATGAACAGGGCGGTAAGCATCCAGTAGAACATACTATTTTGCATCACTCATAATTTAGTAAAGCTTTTGTCTGAAATGCCAGTTCAGATAATTTATGAAAGTTCGTTGAATGGCAATGACTTGATGACAATAAATTATGTTACCGATTCAATATCTGCTAACAGTTTATTTATAATGGATAAAAAGTGAAGGTAAAACTTGTTTGTCATGACCATAACTAAACCTAGAGAATAAAGTGCATCAAACGATCTCTGAGCTCCCGCTGCCAGCGCAGTGACTCTCACTCAGCGCAGGGAACCATGAGATTATCTGATTCAGTTAAACCCTATTAATTATTTTATTATTTAGTTCTTTGTCACGCATCCAGCTATGCACGTCTTCTTCAATATTGCTGTTTATTGCATGATTAGATTTTTATAAGTGATATTAGTTGATATTATCTAATTGTTAGTCACTACGAGTACGGTAATGTAATCACTTAGTATCAGCACGTACATCATTTTATTCAAAGGTAAATGATTTTTCTTGAATTAGTTTTAACCAGATCGAGTGTAAGACATACGACACAAGCACCTCAAAAGATGTTCAGTTAAATATGAATTAGTTGCTTAAATATTAGTGTTGAATTGTCATGACATAGAATTGCTCTAGACTGTCAGCTTGCATGGACATAACTAGTTGGATATAACTCGTTGCCCTTACAGAATACATGTCTTACACTTAGCGCTGGTTATTGTCGAGAGCGTTGAGAATTTACAATCGATTTAATACATGAAATTGTTCAAAATAATATTAAAATCGCGAAATTAAATTAAAAGAAAGAGCTAGGAGCTTGAACACATAAAGCAGGTTAACTGACAAGGTCGGATCTAAAGCGTGTGTTGATGTGTGTGAACAGAGCAATTGGACAGAATCGAGGAGGGAATGGATCAGATCAACGCGGACATGCGCGAGGCAGAGAAGAACCTCTCGGGCATGGAGAAATGTTGCGGGATCTGTGTTCTACCGTGCAACAAGTGCGTACCACACACTTACACGACTAGCTTCCGCGCTCGCACGCCGGTTCCGCGGAACCGCTAACCATACTGATTATTTTCCTTTGCAATCCATAATACATAACCTCCTACATTTTGATATCATTCAGCTTCAAGCACTAATCACATCACGTTACTCACAAAGCAAGTTTCCGACAAAGTGTTCTAATTCTGCGTCGATATAATATTCATTGTCGTTTGAACTGCTCCCTGAGTGGTGGTGTTTTTGCATGTCCTGGGTTTGTTGTTCCAGGTTGAAATGTGGAACTGTTAGACCGTAATGTAATATTATTGTATGGTGTTCCAGGGGTGCGTCATTCAAGGAGGACGATGGTACGTGGAAAGGGAACGACGATGGCAAGGTGGTCAACAACCAGCCCCAGAGGGTGATGGACGAGCGCAACGGGATAGGACCACAAGCCGGATACATAGGAAGGTGAGATTTTAACAATAAACCATTACTGTAATCTGTAATAAAATAAAATTAAAATTATTGTAACCAAATTGCCGGCAAACAAAACTCTAGTCCTTTAAACATCTTTGTTTGCTTTGCAAGCTTGTCTATAATTACTCATGGCTGCTCCCAAGATTTAGTCCCTGTAGAATAGTGACCTTTCTTAAAATTTTAGATTTTATTAGCTCATATTTTTGTTTATCCCAAAATTCAACGTCACCAAAATAGATTTTGTGACTTACGTATACCTAAATAATTTAAGTAAGTATTCTTTAAAACGATCCTTCAAAGAGTGAGAGTTTACAAAAAATTGTTCGTTCGTAATTTTTTTGTGGTTTCTCAATATAAGTGAGGTTACCAAATGCCTCAACCTTAACTACTACACCCATCTCCAATTCTCCCAATCATCAAATCCCTAACCCACCAAAAAGCCAGCAACACATTTGAAACTCATTTGGGTTTGACGGCAACGGTTGCACACACACCTCAGGAATTGGCAGCAACGATTGCTTACCACGTTTGTTTGCCAACAAACCGAGCATGAAATAATAATTAGTTTGAAATGTCGTGGTAGCCCGGGTTCAAAACCTGGCAAGTACCAATGTGACTTTTTTCGAGTTATAAGTACTTTCTATGATTATTCAGACACCACTGACATACGGTGAAGGTAAACCACGTGAGGAAACCTGGACTTATAATTTCTAATTATAAGTTTGAAACCGCCAACCCGCATTGAGCAAGCGTGGTGATTAATGCTCTAACCTTCTCCGTGTGAGAAGAGACCTTTGCTCAGCAGTAGGCACTTATAGGCTGATGATGATGATGAATACCTACTTCTATTCGTTTACCGAACCGAAAAACCGGGCATAGGTGATGGATGTCCCATCAAATTTAGATTAAAACTGTTCAACGGGCCTCTGCGAGTTGGCTTCGGCTCCTCGTACGCCTTCCAAAGGTCCGGGACCCTGTGGTGCCGTGAAAGGATAGAACAAACAAATAATAATAATAATTTGTTTAGGATAACAAACGACGCTCGCGAAGATGAGATGGAAGAGAACATGGGTCAGGTGAACACGATGATCGGTAACCTCCGCAACATGGCTCTGGACATGGGCTCCGAGCTGGAGAACCAGAACCGCCAGATCGACCGCATCAACCGCAAGGTAACCTGCCGTGGCTGGCAGATGAAGTACATGTGCACGCGAAACCGTCTGGCTAGGCGAACTGTAGGATTTGTTGGGTAGACTCCCTCATCCAAGACTTTATTTTGAACTTCGTATATACTTCCAGAAATTCGAAGCAAAATAATCTTTGGTCTATACTGTTGTTTCCATACTGGTCAAATTCAATAGAAATGGCAAAAGTTTGACCTTGAATAGATAACTTTATACTGACAAATTCAACAAACAAGAAATCTATACCTAATTAATTCATTATAACGTCAGTGCAATGAATGAAAGTATGACTATATTTTAATAATTCATTGTATTGAAAAGGCAAGTTATTTGTTTTTGACCTAAGAAACAAATCAATTTCTTCTTTATTTTATGGTATTGAGAAGATCCTTTATCATACCCGATCGCTTTATCAAGACTGGAAGAACGAAAGGGTTAAAGAAAAGCAATATTACAAAAGAAAGTAGGTTTCTCACATATGGTCGACACAGCTATAACATTGCTCACAACGTAACTACTTTTGGGATAAAAATCCGAATATATTCGTGGAATAATGATCACATACCTACACGAAGTTTAATTAACCTTCTTTTTTTTACACATAATGTAAGTTAAGAATCAGAGACGAAAAATACTTCACCACCAAAGAAACAAATATTTTCTATCTCTTTCATACTTTCTATCTCTTTCTCTCATGTAGATCATATAAAAAAGACTGTTTCGCGTGCACTTCAAACTAATTCTCTTCTAATAGATTTATCTACAGTCTACTCTTCAACACTGATAATGACTATTTGTTTATTATCAGTACTTTTTTCTAATAAGAATTTTCGATGTTGTCGTTTATTGACTCACAGTGTAAAATTTTAACTCACATGTAAATACTTAGTTGAAGCTATATAGCGTTTTGAGTGAAATTTTACACTAGCGGGACGTTGTGTAACTTGTTTGGACATGTTTCATAATGTCCCGATATTGTTCATCTACATTTTCACCATCTAAATGTTTGTGCCTGTCACGTTAGCCGTGGACGTGCCACTAGTTGTCTTCTGTGTTTATCAACTATCTTCTAGCTTATTGGCATCCTAATGATCCGGTCACTCGCTTTCCTGGCAATCGATTCACTTCCTTCTGTCACCCGACGCATGTCCTTTCATACTTGGTAGAATATGTGATTAGTAATTGGTTGTTGTGAAAATTTTTCTTTGTGTCTTCCAACTGACAGTAAAGACATGCAACGAAATACTCGATACACATCCCACACGACCATTGTGTAAATGTTACTAGTTGTCACATCCATCCAGACTAACATGATATATCCAGAATTAGACTCCATAACTAACACTGTCATTCACATCAATGCTAACGGAACATTGTTTTTGTTTCAAAAGACAGCGACTGATGGCCGTCCAACACACTTGATTGTTACTCTTACAGTTTCAATATTCATATCATACAGCGATGTAAAGAAAAATGAGTCAATTATTAAACAACTTTTAAATTTTATCTCAGTAACATCATGTTTGCTCCTTCTTCTTTACGCGTCTGTATAACTGGGCCAAATGACATAATGATAAAAATATCAGAAAATAAAGTCGCTGTGAATTGAACAACTAGCAAAAACAAATCGCGTGTTCTAATCATAGGGCGAATCGAACGAAACGAGGATAACTCTGGCGAACCAGCGCGCGCACGAGCTCCTCAAGTAAAGGACGGCGCCGCACACCACCACACACACACATACACACCACTCGGTCTCGTGGTTACATGCGGGCGCCACGCCCCCTCACACCGGTTGCAGATACTATATACTACCATTACTCCATACTCTCGTCTTATTTCAAAACAAGAGGTCTTCTGGATGTCCTGTTTATTTGCGGTTTACCTTTAGAAAATTATATACCTGCTAGAAACAGACTGTCAAGAACATAGCGTTTTTGTAACATTATCGCTCAGTCTTAGGTTGAACAGTATTTTTTTTAATATTTATATTGGCGTATTCCTCATGTATCTGTGACCGGTGTACAATTAAATTTAGAAATGAAATATTTTTGCTTAGTGTCTCTCTTCTATCTTGAGATACATTTATCCAATTGTATTAAAAACATAATATTAAACATGTAATCCTTGCATGCTACTGTATTAAGTGATCACTCGTTCCTTTATCACTCTACTGTAACTTACAGCTTTTTCTTAACGCTCAACTTTGAATTAAATATTGTTGAAATGTTGAAAATATAAGTACACCATGTAGTTTTGTTGGAGGTATCGTTTTCACTTGGATGTATCGCCAATCTACTTGGCATCGCTGCAGGGACTCCAGAACAGCCCATATTTCGACCGAGTCAAAGGCTTTCTCATAGTCCACAAATGCTAGGCACAGGGGCTGATTATACTCCTCAGTCTTCTGTATAATCTGCCGCACTGTGTGGATGTGGTCTATGGTGCCGTATCCGCTCCGAAACCCAGCCTGCTCCGGTGGTTGGAATTCGTCAAGTCTTCGCGCAAGGCGGTTCGTGATCACTCTCGAGAACAGCTTATAGACGTGGCTTAGAAGGGAAATGGGTCGATAATTCTTCAGTAGGGTTTTGTCACCCTTTTTATATGAGATTTAATGAAATATGAATGCAGAATGCAAAGTTAGTTGCGTCCAATCGGTGCCATAAACGACAGTGGCGCACTCTACGCAGAAAAAACAACATGGAATTCGAGTTTCCATCAGTTGATTCGGTTGTTAAAACAAAAAGTGTTTGTGCTAGCTACCTCACGTAAAACTACATAATTTTATGAATAGTTTTTGGTGCTCATTTCATGCAGTAGAACATGTTGAAGTTATATAAATTATACTTAATCGTATTTACGCCATTGTCTAGTATATTTAAATAATTATAAAACTAATACACGATATAACAGTTACGAGTTGGAAGCGTGAGATTTATTTTGAGAAAATGCATTTACTCCATGTTAATATGTAGTGTTACCGTTGATGCTAGTAAAGTTATACCTATCGTTGCTTGATGCAGATTTAATAATATGAAATTTATATTAAAAAAAAAACATAAATTAAAACAACATGATTATATGAAAGTTAATAAAATCAAAAGTGATTTACTTCTTTTTCAAGGGATCAAATCTCACCGAAGATCTAAGTTTTCCGCACGGTATTTCCTTCTTCGTAAACACGTTTTTTGATTTAACCTTGGCTATAATATAAAATGCATTGAGAACAGTTGGGACTACTGTTCGTTATAAGGTATTGTAAGAGGGATGAATAAGTGGTTATTATGAATGGGAAGAGTGGGTCGATATTGTGATAATAGTTTGAATTTAAGTGATTAGCCATTAGACAGTCTTCTATATAACTCGTCATCTGAACGCATAAGATCTCATCGTTTATTTCAAATACGTTTCATAGGAGCATTTATGGTATTGCGATTTTAATATAGAAAAAATATCCTTACCTATGGCTCAAATATTTAGGAAAATTATTGCCTACACGTGTCTTATAATAAACCCTATAATAATCATGATAAAATAACATTGCTTCGACATATCTTTACAATATACATATCTGCTTCTATGAAATTTATGAAGATGCTACCTACTTATATTATGTAACTTAGTATAAAAATGTAGCTATCTTAAAATTAGCGATAAATCGTATAATAATTTATTATTGAAACTAGTAATTTTTATTTATTTTATGAAGAAATAAATCATTTCATTTACAAAAGTGATTTAAGTTATTTATTTTCCCTTTTTTCTTCGATTTTTTTAACAATTTATTTTGTTAGTTTATACCGTGGTGTCCGGTTTATTGAAAGATAGTAACTGCGAATAAGAAAATCAGATATTAATATATATTTGAAATACAAATAAATGAAGGTAAACGGAATGAAGTTATGGTATGGTCGTTGCAGTATACTTTAAGTAATGAATATAATATAAAAATGTAGGTAATATTATAAGGTAAATTGCTAGTATTACATTAATTTAAACTAACTTAGAACGAAGACCAAATCGGTCTTACTAGAAAAAATGGTTATTAAACCAATATCTAAATTGATGACTTAAAAATGCATTCTTCCACGAGACTGCACACACACAAACAAACTAAACACACACGTCGCTGATGATCGTGAGTATATTTTTTTAATAAAAAAGCACTTTTATAAAGCGGAGCACAGCTTGCACTTAAAGCGATTGGAACAGCACAAAATTGGCTTTTATGTCACTTACAATAAGACGCTATGGCGTTGCCGCTTGAAGCCAAAAAATCGCTGAAAGATAAGGAGGCTTAGAGAATTAAGAATGTGTCGTATGTAGCAGCATATTATACAAATTTGGTTTGGAATTATTTCTATTGATATTTTAATATAAATATAAAGAAATATACAGTTTTTTTGCTGTTACTTGCGAACACAGCTTTGTGCTCGACAGTTTGCCAAGTCGCAAATGTCTATAACATTATAACAATATTGTAAAATAACCTAAATTATTGTTGTTTCTTGTTTTGTTTTTCTTTTTAATTTCCTCCGGTTTTAACCTTCTTCTTTTTTCGTTCAATCTTTTTGCTCTTTGTCAGTATCTAGAAAAGTCTTCTTTTGTTTTTAACAAATTCTTCAAATTTTTGTTTTTGCTATGATGTCTATTCGTGAAATTAAATTTTTGGTTTGTTTCGTTATTTCGTATTGTTTTATGGCTATTTTTATTAATTAATTTTGTACCTACTGTTTAACCAAACTTGTTTTTCCCTTAAAGCTAATCTTCTACCTTATTTCCAAAGGAATAACTTTCTTATTTAAAAGGAAATAAGGTATATATATCTGTGACAATTGTGTTTAGTATATAGGAAATTACAATGAGGTTTTTTTATAGGGTGAGAGCAACGAGACGCGCATAGCGGTGGCCAATCAACGCGCGAACAAGCTCCTCAAGTCTTAAGCACAACGCACTTGAATAAACCCACTAAAATGACGCTTATCAAAATACACTTTATTATTTAAATTAAAACAATAAACAAAACATTCCAAATAATGTTAAGAACCCAACAAAAATAAGTTTGGTTAACGAAGAAATGTGAAATTAATATTTGGTTGATAAGCGTCATTTTAATTGTCCTTAAGCGTTATATTGTGGTAAGTACAGTTATATTATTCGCGTATAGTATATAAAAAATGCAATAATTTAATTTATGTCGTTATTGTATGAGGCTCGTGGACAAATTGACTGACGTGTTCCTAGTCAAACTGTCTAGTTATTCTACTAAATATTGTCCTGTCCCACTCAATAAATTGTATTAGTAACTGTACTTACCTGACTTTGTTCATTTCAACTTTGAGATTGCAATTTACTAATTTATTTATTCTTGCCTTATTTTTAAGTTAAGTTGCAATTGCAATGAAGTCTACATTAACCTGAGATTGTATTTACAAATCGTAAAAAAACAATAATTAATAATAATTCGATATTAATGTTCAAATTAATGCTTCAATTAAGAAATATCTAATAAATACTTTATTCCTAACAAATAATGTCGTGCTATGATCTACTTACTCTTTTATATAAATACAATCTCATAAAATTAATCATTTGCAAACAAGAATTATTTATGATTTGAGCAATGTGCCAAAATTTTGTTCATGTACCTACGTCACACACACCGACACACACGTTAACACTATCATTTAAATAGTTACACAACGTCACTATGTTTGCTGTTCTCATAAATTACAATACAGAGCCTGAACGCAATGCCTACACCTCGCCTGTAGATATTAAAAAAATAGAAATGAAAGCTATTATTTTTACAATGAATTTTAAAAAGTATGCACTACCTACATAACTATTTTCAGATGACTTTGAAAGGCTAAATTGCCATTTGTTACATAAAATCGCACTTTTTATAGCACAAAGTCTTTATGAAAGAAAATAATATTTAGATACCTCATTTGCACTGGTCATTAATATATAAGGCGTGCAAAGATTACAAGATGGCGACGGACGTAGTTAGACATCGAAGCTCAAACATATTTTCCCGCCATTTAATGGCGTCGTGACGTTTCTACACGTGTGTTACAGAATTCTTTACTTCTTTTAAGAGCAAACAGTACCTATCAACAAGTCTTTAAAACATTAGTGAGATTATAAAAATTAAATATTATGTAGTATTATGATATTTGTTGAGATTGTTAGTCTCGTCATTCTTTGTATCTGATAGTTCAGTTTAGTGTTTATTTGTAGTACGTTCATGACGTTTGTATTGAACATTCGAATGTACCGTTTCTATTGATTTATTAGATTAAGATAATGGTGCCTGAATTCGTAGTTTAATTTAGTTCGTTTTTTTAATTTCATATGATGCATTTAGTATTAATTAAGTTACAGATTTTTACAGTTGAAGCTTTGGTCTTTAGTGATTGCGTAGAATTTATGAAGTATGCGCTTTTACACGGCGTCGCTCGCTAAGTCGGGTAAAGAAAGTTGAGTTATGAGAAGAAAAAGACAAATGACCTTGAGCGTGTCAAACGACTTTCCAGTTATTGTAAGCTCGTTAAGACCTTCTTTCACGATAATTGTGCAATAAAATGTTAATAAGTACTTGTCTGCCATTGCTTAGAGATTACCTACAAAGGCAATAATGTAAGAAGTATTTGTTTAGTTAAATTTTTTCTTTAATTATTTACGAATTGTCGTGGAAATCGGTCTTAGCGTACTCAGTGACTCTCGTGTTGAACTTGATCTGTTGTGATGTTCCGATACCGGGCTTCAGTAACTGGTAGATATATTAACGTAATACTTGATAGCGTTGTAATGTGATTACAGAATATAATGCAATAGTATATGAGATCGTTAGTTGAATATTTAAAACTTTATTATTACTTAAAGTGTATTGTTGTAAGTATGACGAATAAAATGTACCGGCCTTAGGAGTAATGTGTAGGATGTTAAAGGCAGCGGCTTGACAAATTATTATACTCGTGTACCAGTTAGTGTTAAGAGTTTTCGAAAATTTCTCTATGTCTTTTTCTCTCAATCGTATTAGTTTCTAAGGATACGTGTACCTACGGTACGCGGACATTTGTCTAAGTACATCATATTTTAATAATGAAATATTTTAACAGTGTTATCTCCTAACTTTTGAGCTGTGAACCTTCTACTGTCGCGCTGTGTCGTCGACCACTAGCGCCACTGTGTCAGTGTGTCGACAACACACCGCGCCGGCGCGTGCGCAGCCTCGTAGATTGTTTTGTAACAGCTATTCAATTTAACCAATAGATGTGTAAATTTACCGCCTGCATAATCTGTATAATGATTTTAATCAGCCTAAAAATATTAACTATTTAGGATAAAAATAATTATATCTATTTTCTTTAAGAATAGATAAAAAGATAGTATAAACTGTTAATTTCTAATTACATTATTGATTTGTTAAATTACAAATGGTTGTATTATTTATTTTTCCCAAAAATTAAATAAAAGAGTATATTTTTAATAATTTTTATTTAAAAAACGTTTATTTACATACTTACAATATTATAAACAAGGAACTAACTGGACCGTATCGTTAGAATTACTCAGTCGACTGACAGACTGAGTAGCACTTACATTGACTAGGTACCTTTCATAGCCTCGGATAGTCACGTCCAACCCATTTTACACCAGGATTTTCTAAGCAACGAGCCAATACTGCTTAGACGGACATTTTGTCACATTAATTTTTATCGGTTGACTGTATTTACTTGTCAAACGTGACTATTCGAAGTAGAAAATGTATAAATATAAATATAACTTCAATTTCAATGATTCCACGTCGTTCCAGTCGTCAGTTGTGGTGTTTTCACATCACTGGAAAGAAAAGAAAATAACAGTCATAAACGTGTTCCAAAAGTTCTGAAGGGTGTACACTGCAATAATAAAGCCAAAAACGTCTCACAGGTTTCATACTGAATATGTGTTTTTGTAGAAGACTGTTCTGAATATTGAAATCGAAATATTAACTTATTTTATTGAGATGAAATCGGGGTACATAGAGCTTTGCCTATAGCTCTCTAACGAACGTTTAGGTTCGGTAAAACAGTGTTTGGAAACAGAAGTAGATTCTAGAACAATTTCTCAATATCTATTCATCCCATTTAAAATAATTGGTTCAAGTACTTCAGATTTAGTGGCCCATTTTACTGGATGTTTAGTAATGCATTGCCCAATTATAAAATAAACCCAAAACCTCAACTCTTTGGTTAGGACAGTCTTGTCAAATCGAGATTACCTATACAAAAATGTGTAAACAAGTTTTTACTGTTGTCGGAATACCCCAGAAGGTGCTAATGATGTTGACTTAAAGTAACAATAAAAACTATTCCGAATTATGGCATAATACCTAATAATAGATATTTAGGTACATAATCTCTATGTACTTAGTGTGTACAGTCCAAACGGTCAAAGTTTGCATAGGAAAATATCCGTTTGACGCCACTAAATGTGTTGAAGCTACAATGATTACGCCGAAAAATATTGCACATTTATAAACATCCCAGTAAGTACTACTGTATTGGCCACATTAGATGACAACAAGACTTCTTTTTCTTTCTTAAGAAAAACATTTAGATATTCTCCTGTGATGTGGGTGCGTTTATAACATACAATTACATATACAAGCCATCCATACTCGAAACAACTAAAATTCGTGGATCACACAAAGTGCAGTTTCCTGCGGGAATCGAAGTTGTGTGACAGATGCTTATTCACTGCGTCAACCATGCACCCTTCAGACTACACATGCTTTTCTGGCAATCTTTATTTGTGATAGTTTCATATACTAGGTATGATCCCAGAATCTGTGAGAATTTCGCTTTAAAAAATATATATGACCCCACTTCAACGTCTCACCCAAGGAAGCCGTTCCTAATTTTTTATATAAATATATATTATATAAAAAATTAGGAACGCGACTACGTACGCTTGGAATAGTGACTTCCTGCAGATTTTTGGTACAAAAACTATTTTATGTCCTTTCTCGAATTCCCAACTATACTCGGAATTTTAATTCCATTCCAGATTTAACAATTTCAGTGTTGCAACGTTATGACACGTAATAAATAGTGACGTTGCGAAATTATTCGATATGGAAATCGAATATTTCTGAATCGATTCCGATCGTTTATAAATTTACTCTCGTAAACTAAGTTTATCAGGAAATAAAATATTTCTGAACCGATAATTTAGTTTTGACAATTAATTAACGATCTGAGACTTTTCTTTTGTAATTGTGTGTGAAATTAATAAAAAATGTGATCATGAAGGAACGTGACAAATAAAACAGACATTTTATAAATTGTCGCCGTCATCGCTATCGCTATCGCCGTTACTCTATGTAACATTTATTATGAATTGTGTCTTTGATATTTATTGTCAATTAACATATCTAGCTTACTCATTTTTGCCTCTTCTTTGAAAACATGGGATACACATTTAGACCATTCGGTAGCCGTAATTTTTTGAATGCCTTCCTGAAACTGATTCACTGATTGTTTTTCGATTTTTGTGTTCATCACTACACTGTTATATGTGGTATCATTATTTCACAAAATGACAGTGGTCAATGTCAAATCAGGAATCGAATTAAAAGTCTGACTATAGGTATGTTTGTACGAAATTTGACAGAAATCGGTTATGTAGTTTAGGCGTGAAGAAAAGACAGACAAACAGAGTTACTTTCGCATTTATAATATTAGTTTGGACATCCATCTCGAAAAAACAAAGCTTATACCACAAATAACAAAGAAACCTTGCATCAAAACACGATCTAATCAAATTTAATCTTATAAGGATATCTGTTTGTATTTATTTACTTAAAAAAATATGACGTCAATATGCAAACATAGCTACATCGCAAGATGATTTAGCAAAATCTTTTTAATTGTACTAATATCAGTGTACATATCTAGGTACTACCAATTACCTATATCTACCTACTCGGAAAAACCAATCTTGTTTTATTCGTTGCATCGGAGACTACGTTATTTAAAAACTTCTTGCACACACTTAATTATATAATGGCGGATATGCAGTAAGTAGGTATTACTAGTAAAAAATATTGTTGTTTTTTTTTTCTTTTTCAACACTTACCAAGTTCGACTATGAGCTCCAGACCGACCATGACAGCGAATCCGAAGAGAGCGCAAGAAAACTGCATTAGACCGTTGCAGCCCTTCCATACCTCGAAGAACACTACGTACACCAGGGTACCACACGCCAGACCCTGGAAACATTTTCATTTTAAATTAGTTAACTTGTAAACTGGATCACAGAGCTCGATGATAGAATATGCCTGCAAAATGTTTGACAAGTTACTTAAGCGTTGTTGACTTTGCATTGTTATGGACGGAGTTTCGCATCGTTTTATGGAACTGAACAAACGTAGTAGCATCGAAAAGTGACTTTAAAATATATTTATTTATATTTTAACACACACATGATATGCAAAAGTCTATATAAGGCGGACTTAATGCCATAGGCATCATCTCCCAGTCAATCTTCGTAGTGTAGGGTACAGGTATCCGTCGTTGCAGATCAAGCGCAATAAGGTTCCTCGGCTCCAGCCTTCAGCAGGAGAAGGAACTGAGTAGTTTTTACCCGCCCAGAGCAAGGAAAGCCATGCTCGGTTTTCGAATTTTTGGGAGTTATTAATATTCCGAGTTGAGGATTGAAAACACGGCAAATCATGGTGTTAGGCCTCCGATATGTTTTTATCCCGGAATTCTGAGGCATGTTATCATTCCGGTTGAGCCAGCACATTCATTTCTCTCACTACAACTAACAAAAAATACCAAAATTCTGTCCAAACACTTAATTTTATTCTACACGGATGAAGTCCCGCGCATACCTGTGTATTATTCATAGAAGCGTGGGTAGAAGAGTGTCATCTCTCAAGTAAGTGATATAAAACAGGGACTATTAATATAGTTTACTCTATACATAGACACACGTATAGCTAGTTAATACATTACACACTAATAAAGGAACCGATTTTAATACCTAAAACTTAGTACCTCATCCTAATACAATAATAAATGTAAAAGTTTGTGTAAATGTATGAGTGTGGGTATGTTTGTTATTCTTTAACTCAAAAACGGCTGGACCGATTTAGTGATGCCCTGGATTTACACATAGGCTGCATTTTTTGTGAACCTACCACGCGGGTGAAGCCTCGAGCGGAAAATTGTATCTATATAATTTATCATTGTCTAAAAAAGAACCCCCATTCTTTCTCCTGCTCCAGGCCGAGGCCGTGGTACCTTATTGTGCTTAACTTACAACCCCGACTAAACATCGGCCCTTTTGGGCCCCATCTATAGAAGTCTTAACCCTACGAGGCGCGCGCGGAACGCTATGCGCCGCACGCTCGGGTCTGGTCCTGGTCGGGCGGCGTGCTGCCGTTGCCGACCACAGAATTAATTGAATATCTACCTACCTATATAATAGAAAAACGAGTTTAGGGAGATAGGAAGGAGATAGAATGGATCGCAAAATGTTTTGCTAATCCTTTATTTGCTGTAGGTATATTTCTTATTATCAGGAGAAGGTTTTTATCAAAGAATATATTAGAAAAGTAGAGGGGAAGATTAGGAAAAAGTGACCCTTTTATAGCGAGATAGTTGGACCCGTGCGAAGCGGGGGCGGGCCGTTAGTTAAAGATAAGTATAAAAATCCTTGTGATGTACCTAAACGCTCTTAATTAAGATCGATAATTGCTTTCGACTTTACCTAACACTATTAAAACAAAAGCTTGCGTGATTTCCTCCATGTATTTACTATCGCATCAAACACTCAATCGGTGATATTTGACAAAAACATACATGTCTCCGCCGATAACATAATAATTAATATTGTCTAAAAATAATTAAATGATTACCTATGACGTAACTAATTGCAATTTAATTAGTTTTAGCGCAAAAATATCGTTGTCTGTCAACTAATTAACAAAAATTGTTAAGCTTTTGTTTGATAATTTTGCCTTCGTAACCAAGTAAATGGGTATTTAGATAAAAAGGACCTATCGACATAAAAATTCGTCCGTGGAATGCAATTTGCGTAAAATTATCAAACATTTCGTATCTGGGTACTGTTTCGGTGTGGACATAATTGATTTTTTAATTAATTATCCTGTCTTTAATCTATCATCTTATACCTATCGCAAGCAAAGCTGGGGATCGATAATTTGCCATTTTCTGAGAAATCAAGTTAAGGGAAAACATTTACGATCATCACATGGAAAAGGACAATAAATATTAATAATGTATCTACCGCTTTCAATTCGAATTTCGGATTTCGAATCAGAATAATCCTTATAAACGTCCTGGGGTTTTCTTTTATCATAATTATGTCACTGGTATGTAACTCGCGCATTCGTTTTAAAGAAGCGTTTACCTTAGGCTCCTTTTTCTAGAGAAGGAAAATCATTAAAACTCTTATCCCTAGGTGGGGCGGTAGCTAGGAAGGGTAGTAAAAAAATATTAAGTAGATCTTGAATTTAACAACTATTAATTCATTTAACTATATAGTTACCGTGCATCACTGTAGGTAAATAAAAAAAATGACAGATGGTTCTGAAGTCGGTCTGGCTTTAGAACATGAAATCACGTCACGTTTATATTTACCTAGTAGATACGTTTTTCCGCGACATACTCACAAACTACTGGTCCAATTTTCATACGATATTAATCGCAAATGTCTTGTGTTCAGTTTGAAAAAGAATTAATCAAACAAGGGTGAAAAATAATTTATAATTTTTACCTGTAACACGACGGAATAGACGCCGGCATCAGCAGCGCCCGCGCCACCGACCAGCAGGATCCCGACTCCAATACCAAGAGCTGACATGAAGGAGAAAGTGAAGATGTACACTATTGACAGCCATTTCTTCGTGCCTGACGCGAGCAACTCCACGCCGATGCAGAACGCAATTATATACTTGTGGGCAGATACCGCAGCAAACATGTACCTGAAAAAAAAGAAATAGGTATCTATTACAATGTTATAGAAAGTAATTTCGAACCTTATTTAAAAGAGACGTCGTGGATATCAGATGCGCGACAGTAGTGTCTACAGACTAGTTTTTTTTATGGCATACGTCGACAAATCAGCAGATGGATTCCATAAGTAAACAATCAACGATGCCCATTGAAACTCGTTATATCAAAGGAGTTACTACAAGTGCGTTGTCAGCTGGTTATTTTTGATTTAAGAAGAAGGGGTGGGGGGAAGGATATTGGGACCGGTAACTTCACACACACGACGAAACACAACGTAAGTGTTACCTCGCGCCGGTAGAGCCGACCCATTAGTGCCGAGCATGGCTCTCCCACGCTTAAATTAGTTTTTTTTTTACTTGATATAAACTAGTGCTTGACTGCGATCCCACCTGATGGTAAGCAGTGATGCTTGATGGTACGGCGCACTAGGTTTGGTTGCGCAACTTAGTTAACAACAGGATACCTACGAACTACCAATCAACTCTACAATAAGTTACGTTTTTAAAAATTGAAAAAGGAATGACTACTCAGCCATAGTTGTCATGGTGGCTTAGAACGAATCACTGGTTAGATCCACAAATAGTTGTTCCTTGTCTGGGTGTTACGTGTACCTACGTATAATTGTAGGAAAAATCCTAACGTGGAGCAACTTTTTATAAAATAATAAAAAAAGAAAAATGAAAAGAATTCTCGTGTATCCAGATTTAGAACTTCATTGAAAAATTTTTGTGTCCATATGTCAAGACGCAAGTGCCTTTCTAATTAATTATCTATCTAAATGCAATAGCTTTGTGTTACTCAATCCCCTCCCTATACTCCAAACCACCAAAACCCCGTATCCCCAAATAATTGGTAACGCACAGGCAACTCCTCTGGTGTTGCGGGTGGCCATAGACACCTCATGGATGAGAGGCGCCGATGCTTAACATCAGGTAATCCGCCTGCTAGTACGCCGCTGTATGATAAAAAAAACACTTGACGTAACGAACTTGCTAACCCTATTAATGCAATTGAATGTCCGGTAGATATCGATTTCAAATCGAATCATAGATACGAAAATCTATTTAAGTAGATACGTGGTCTATCAAATATAAGTGTTATCAATATACGTGACACTAGGCGCCTGTTTATATAAGTATTAAACCCATATATTCAATAAATAAATAAAAAAAAACAATCTACAATCGGCGAGGTTTATAACATGCAATTCCGCCCAACAGCCGAATGCTTATAAAAATAATATTTTACAACAATACGGCTTAATTCAATGATCGATAAGAAGCTCTAATTTTCTTTATCGGACGATGTAACCACATATTCATCATTATAAGATAACAGTATTTACATTTATTACCTACGTGTTTACGTACCTAAACTTACTGCAACTGCAGTCAAAAAGCAATGACAGAAAAATAAATATAAGTATTAACTAGGTTTTTATTTCTTCAAGATTGTTTTGTGTACCTATTACTTCTCTACGTCATAAGCTTATCAGCTCTTCTCAAACGGAGACGGTTTAAGCATTAAACACCATGCTTGCTCGAAGGCGATTGGCGAATTGAAACTTATAATAAGAAACGCCCTGGTTTCCTCAGGTCCTTCACCAGAGGTCAGTGGCCTAAGTCACATCGGTACTTACCAAGTTTCAAACCCGCCTTTCCAATTTTAATATTTATTACATAATAAATGTATTATGTACTTAATAAATATATCTGAAATTCCCTTGGTCATGATATCAAGATTGAAAGGCTTGACTGATTCCTATAGGTAATGTTGTATTTGCCATTTTGCCTTTTTATGTTGTATTTGCCATGATCATAAAGTTTTCCACTCCCGCGCGGTTTTACTCGCTGCTCGGCTCCGTTTGATTGTAGCGTGATGTTTTATAGCCTATAGCACTCGGGAACATTGCAGCCATCTATCAGTGTATTCAGTGTCTTCAATCCGACCAGTGGTTCAAAGATTACCCCCTACATACAAACTTACAAACATACAAATTTTACCTCTTTATAATATTAGTATAGAAAAGTAGAAGCGAAAATTTGGAAAATATCAACCCTTTTGGAAATACAGTGACTAACAAGACAAATAGATTAAAACTCAAGCGATTGAAAGGCACACCGTTATCTACATACCTATATAATTATAATATAGGTAATACCATTCAGGAAACTTACTTTAATTATTTCTGCCAAAATTGTATGTACTAATTGGGTTTCATTGTTTGGAAATAGGCAAAAACTTTTTTCAAATGACCAAAAAAAGTCGATTGCCTACTTGTGTATGATATAATTGCGTGGTTTCCCAGGTAAAGAAAATATATTAAAAATATTCATTGATTTGACGATTTGCTGTATTCTAAAAACATTATGACGTCATATGTTGCAAATAACTACATAGGAAAGAATCATTTTCGACATTACATAAAAAGTGTTGAATTGGTAAAAAGTCTTGTTGAAAAACTACCGTATATACACTATCAGCCGGGGTTGCGGGGTAAGCGCAATCAGGCACCGCGGCCTCGGCCTAGAGCAGGAGCAGGAACGGGGGAGTTTTAGTCAGTAAGAGTCTGATATTCCCTCTCGCCTCACCCTAGGCGGGGGAAGTCAGTCATTTGATATTTTCCCTCACAAAGGCATTAAAAATATACACTACTAGCTCGTCTCGCGCGGTTTCACCCGCTGCTCGGCTCCATTCAATCGTAGCGTGATGTTTTATAGCATATAGCTCTCAGGAACATTGTATCTGTCTATCAGTGGAAGAATTTTGGAAATCCACCGGTTCCAAAGATTACCCCCTACATACAAACTTACAAACATACAAATTTTACCTCTTTATAATATTAGTATAGACACGTAGGTAGTATAAACTATACGTTAACGGTAGTTTATCTATACTAGGTACTATAGATCTTACTGTATTAAAATTCGTAAACATATATTTTTCATAACTTTTCCTGTTCATACAATCTTGTAATCAGATGTTACTGACACTGGTACCTATCGCTAGGCAACTGAATCAATCGGATTTACCAGTTGTTATGCCGATAGAAGAACAAACGATTTTCTAATATTTATCAGAATTTTTAAGAAATGTTATACAAATTATAATTTAGGCCATCAATCAATAGCATAATGATGAGGTACTGTGATATCAGAATTCAGACTTATTACACTGTTTATTATATCCAGATAAACATAATGCAGATTTCATTAAAATTATCGTTGATTATTTGCCAAGGGGATGATAGCTATCAGGCAGTAATTATTATGACTGACTACATCTGAATTGCCGTGGTGGCCAGGTGGCTAAGCCGCCCGCTTCTCATGCATGAGGGTTCGAAATCTGGCAAGTACCAATGTGACTTTTTCCGAGTGATATGTACTTTCTATGATTATTTAGACACCACTGGCACACGGTGAAGAAAAAAAATCAGAACGAAACCTGGACTTATAATTTCTAATTATAAGTTTGAAATCGAGAATCCGCCTTGAGCAGGATTGGTGAATGTGAATGATTGGTTAATGCTCAAATCTTCTCCACGTGAGGAGAGGCCTTTGCTCAGCAGTAGGCACTTATATGCTGATGATGTGCATCTGAATTGATGGGAAAAGAGGTCTGATGTTCAGCCGGGGTTGCGAGTCCAGTGCGGCTAGGAGCAAGAGAAGGAACGAAGTGGTTTTGAGTCAGTGTGGACGTGGAGTGTGGACTCCTTCTCGTCTCACCCAGGGCGGGAAAAGTTATTAAATAATTGTCCCCCCTAAAAAAGCATCTGTAAATACAATACAGTAGGTATTTCAGGATATCAAATCAGGATTAAAAAAAGATGTTAAAGATCAAAGTCGCGTATGAAGTAGTCTTTTATGCCAGTGAAGAATTATTTTTAAGAAATAAGTGTGCTGAAACTCAGTCGTTTTTACAAATGGTTTTTACAAAGGTTTCAAATTTCTAAACACTAACACTAATTTGTAAACGAATACCTAGTTATAAAATACGATTTCTGCACGGCATCTACTCGATTAGAGTATAAGGTTAACGGGCGCCGTCAATTAGGACTGGTCAACTCGAGACTGTCTTAAGTTAATTGTCGTTGAAGTTATTTCCTTTTTCGGATAATATGTCTAGTATATATTATATGAATTAGTGTTACACTGTTCTGAGATAATGGAAGCGCCTAAATGATGTAACAAAGAAATGAATTGTGAAACTGATTGTAAAAGAGTACATAGACTCGTTCTTCTCCGTAGGAATCTACGCTTTACAAGCAAACAGCTTCCCCAGAACAGAGACCGACAGACTGACACACAAAAAGACGTTTATTAGATATTCTAAGAAGTGTTAGAAGTGCCTATAGTAGTCTATTTAAAATTGACTTTGACTTCATCGCGGGAAATACCATCCGTAGTGCTCCCCTGCGCTCTATTACTTTATTTGCTCATCCCGTATTTTCCCCGTTCCCTTTCGAAATTCGGGAAACCCCATCAAATGTTTCGCTTAACCGAAGGAGTCAAATAATACGTGGCTTATTAACAGATTTTTATGCTGAGTAGCATAAGCGATAAAAACTTTGAAAATTTATTGTCATCCTGATTGTCATTTTTATTTTAGTACCTATCTAATCACAGCAAAGAAAATGTATCTATCACATGTAGGTACAATTTCCATTAGGTATCTATTCAACTGCACGACCGATACACCGACCGCGACAACTTTGCTAAAATAATATTTAATCACACACCAGCGGTCGCCCGCGTGGTTGTCGATTTTACACTTTTTTAAGTTTCCGCTTTTCTGTGGAAATCGGTCATGCATTCTGGAGGTATAGCGTCAGAAAAGAAAATCCGACTTGTTGCTATATAGTAGGTAGAGGATTATCTAAATAAAAACTACATACTACTGACCGTGAAACAAAACCAAGCAGTCTCTTTGAAAATTTCAAGGAAAAACAAAAATATATTTGCATGTTTAGGTATCTACCTACTTCTATTGTTTTACCTATTTTCCTTATTCAACAATTTAAATATTCCAAGGAGTAGGTACCTATGTGTATACATTTACATTCACCGCACTAGTAAGTATGATTAAACGCATTTGAACCGAGTAGCAATAATCTCTGATGAAGAACATTTTAACTGCAATATCAAGTGTGGGTGAGCCATTCTTTGGCATATCGTGTCTCCGTGAGAGCAAACGGTTACCGGAGGCCAAATCCCACATCCCTAATCTTCTAATCTCTGTTTCCGAAAAAGCGGGAAACGCACTTGTATCTCCCATATACCGCGGGCGGCGTCAATTGCTTACCATCAAGTGAATTGTCGGCTGGAATGCAGCGGCCATAAAAACCCAACCTATTTGCCGAAACGAACAAAAAGTATCTATATCAAAAACGTCTTCCGACGAAAGTCTAAAACCTAGCAGTGTTCACTATACCTAAAATAGAGAGAGAGAGAGATAGATAGAGAGAGAGTGGCCTAGCCTAGCAGTATCTTGAAAACATAGCGACGATGGGCTAGTTAGAACAATGTGCATAGGAATTTGGTATACAGGAACGACAACTATAGAGACGGTTAACTCTCAAAATATTAGCGACCAACGTTTCCAAAAGATATGGCGTCATTATAAACCATTTTTTTTTGTCAGGGCATAACAATCAAATGACCTCTCCCGCCCAGGGTGAAAGAGAGCGTCAGACTCTGGGCCGAGGTCGCGGTAACTCATTGCGCTTAACCCGCAACCCCGGCTATATAATTTAGCTATAGCTGTGGCTACTGTACGTGTACTGATCAACCTTTATATTCGTACCTGCATACGAAATATCTGTGCAAACTATATTTAACAATGTTGTAACAAAAGTACTCGACACTTGATCTCTAATCTACGGCGCTCTGCACGAGTTTACTTCAAGAACACACTTGTGACAAGTGATTGCACTACTCGAGTTATTGGCACGTCCCTCTTATCTTTATTATATTGATCCTAATTGTCAGTCATAAACCACTTACTATAAGCCCTTCCTGTGCTTAACTAAAAGTTATCTTTATTAAAAATAGTATCTTGACCTTTCAATCGTGGTAATTCAAGACACAATACCTACGTGCGTGAGCGCCGGCCGGCGTACGCTTGGAGTTTGATGAATTAAGAAAAGTCATAATTGGTACATGTAACTACGTATACAAAGTAAAAAGGTAGTTGCAACAGAAGTAACGGAAGGAGTGTTTAGTCAGTAAGATTCTGACATTCCCTCTCGCCTCACCCTGGACGAGAGAAGTCATTTGATATTTTTTCTTGATCTATGGACACAAAAACAGTACAGAGTCAGAATCGCTCCGTGGCGATTTCGATACGAATTTCAAAACAATATTAATGGCTTATTGCCTTATATTGCACAATTATAATACTAAAACTCCATTTGATCGTAGCGATATGTTTTATAGCCTATAGCACTCAGGAACCTTGTAGCTATGTAAATATCAGTAAAAGAATTTTGGCAATCCGACCAAAGGTTCCAAAGATTATTCCCTATATACAAACTTACAAATGCCTCTTTATAATATTAATAAAGAAGTATAGATTAACTTGTTACCTTCCTATAATATTAGTTTGTTTGTACCTATGTAATAAAAAAAAAATATTTTTTCATGCCGTAAGGTAGAATGGGTTGGTTGGAACTCCTATGTATGTATAATTTTAACATCTTATTTTATACCCATATTCTTTGTAAAATAAACGATTTGATTAGATTCATTAATTGATTAGTGCTAATTTGTACCTACTACTCCAGCCCGACTGTAACTTAAGAACATAGTCGTAGACTGCAACAAGATCTTCTAGAATAATCATAACGCTGATCGAATCCTACCTAATCCTAATCCATAACGTGACTGCGTATTGATAAACGTCTCCATAGCATTCTAATGTTCAAATAAGATGCGTCTAATCAAACTGTTCAATTTGATAGCATATCGTTGGTGACAGGTGTCGTCAACAAAATCTTAAGATAAAATTTACGTGACTGGAAGCAGCACGAAGAAACCGATTGCCTTCAAGCCGCTATCGATTTACAACGGTGACTAATAATGCTAAACTTCCTAGACGCCAATTTGTCTCAATACTTATCAATAAAGGCTATACTACCATCTAAGTTATATTTTTATAAGGTTGCCCGCTACAAGATTTTTTTCTGTGTCATGGGGTGCGTTTTAAAATAGGTTTAATATTTCTTTATGGTTTTCTTTAGATTTTTTTTTTGTAAGCATTGCTGGTGTAATTTATATTCTGTGACAAAGCGGTGCCTCATTACTTATTTAAATATTATGTTACGGGTCACTGTTTGTTTTCTTAAATAAATTTTATTACGCGGTTGGCGCAGTGGCTAGGCAACTATGTAGATTCTCAATTTCTTACACAGAATATCACTTCTTGTGTCCCACAAATTGTTGTTTTGAGTCTGGGCGGCTTATGTTTTTAAACGCACCTACAAACACAGGTCTTAGTACACGTTTAATGTTTTTATTTTTTAATAAAAAAGTATGCAAGTATTAGATAACAATTTGTAGAACACAAAAAGAATTCCATAGGCAAATCTAACAACAGCTGGTAGTTCGAGCAGCCATAGTCCATATCCTTCTTAATCTTAACATTTACTTTCTAAGCCGGATTTTTTTTGTAGATATGTATTTGGTTTTCCTGGCGTTTTATCGCTTAAGGAGCTGATACTTCTATCAATGTCAGCAGACCTTAATGGGTTTCTCAAAGGTGATAAACGTTTAATTAACAAATCATTTGAATTATCATTATTTAGGATCTTTAGCGTGCACGTGTGTGAGTAATCGCCTGATTATGTTTTTTATGATATACTATTGTATAATTGACAAATTTTTATGTTTATAAGAAATTTATATTTATACATATAGCTACCTACATATAAGAGCTTCAGAGAGACATCAATTACGGCTACCTACGTATTTATTTAAAACTTTATGCACAACCAAAATTGTACATCAGATGGACTTAGGTAATGCGATTAGCATACTTTTCCTAAATATGCCGTTATCAATACCTTTGGGTAATGAAGAGACTCACACCCGGTTTCCGAAAGGCCGATCAATGTTAAAATCAATTTAATCTCTTGTCAAGTCATCTGATTGGTTGACTGAATTATCAACAACCAATCAGATGAGTTGACAAGAGATTTAACAGGAGATTAGTTAATTTTAGCGTTGACAAGCCTTTCAGAAACCGGGTGTTAGTAATATCCGAAGAAAGCCTAATTTAAATCGTCAATAAAAGAAACTCTTAAGTTTTCTCTTACCTTTAACGACAAATGCGTCGCATATCATCGATTGCGTACTGACAGAAACAAATAAAATACATAATAAAACATTCAAACTTTTACAGCTAACCGATGATTAGTTAGTGCTACGAATAAGTGAGCGCACATTTTCCGTTACATTTGAACTGATTCTAATACTGAGGGGTCAAACACACATGAACCTTAACTAATTGTAGTTAGTTAACTACACTATTAAGTTTGGGAGAGCCATGCTTCGGCACGAATGGCTAGCTCGACCGAAGTGATACCATGGCCTCACAGAAAACCGTTACAGAAGGCCTAGTCTTTCCCCTCCCCCAATTCCTAAACCGTCAAATTCTCAAAAGGTCGGCAACGCACTCGTAACCCCTCTGTAGTGGTTGTCCACGGGCGGTGCTGATTGCTTGCCATCAGGTTATCCGTCTGCTCCTTGGCCGACTTGTCGCATAAAAAAACTATTTACAGCGTTTCAATTTTTTTTGTGGATCAGGAAATACAGAAGACTGAAAATATTTAGTTTTGTACTTACCAGACATTTGCTACAGAAGACTCTAATCCTACAGCGAGACCCTCGAACAGTTCATGGATGGACAGCGCCAACACAATCAGCAGACCCCTGAGCGCTCCAGCCACAGAGTCATGGTCTTGCAGTGGCAAGTGGTTCTGCTCTTCTTTTTTCCCATTAGCCTCGATCTGACTCAGTTCTGCAGCAGTAGTAGCCGCCTCAATAGACCTGCCAGAGGTCAACGAACTCTTCCTCATTTTAAAAGGCTTGGCGAAGGAGTTATTCCTTTTCTTATTCTCTCGACTGTTGATGTACAGGTGCACCAACTCCTCTATTAAGTAGATCATGAAGAAGCCTGCGCACATGATCAGCCCGGCGAGGAACAATGGAAACTCAGGAAGTTCACCTTCATCTGTAAGGAAATAAGGACCATTTTACCCTGTGTAAATTCTTCCAGTCATGTAGTGGATCATGTCATGAGTAAGCTACATACTACGGTCGGTTGTATTTATTTGAGCGAAAATTGAAGACATCTTGTCAAACAGTTTTGCAGATCTAAAATCCTTGACATTCTAATTATTAATTAAAAGAAAATTAATAGCCTAAAAGTTATCAGAATATTTTTTGCGTTTCGTACACGTTGTGCATAATAAAATATATTTATTATTATGCACAATGACATGTACTTTAATTGGAAAGAATGTCGCATTAAGTAATACAGATTTTGTCTATAGATAGGCAATGAAATACCTACTTTATTATCACGTAACTAAGTGTCATTGTACTCTGATTGCGTCACCAGCCTAATAGATGTGTATCTGCCTAATTGCATACCAAGGACTTAAAAAAATTCACGATTATATCACAATATGTGCATGTGTATATACTTATGATAATTTCGCGCTTGTTTTTATTAGCATAAGGTACACTTTCCAACAGTTATTAGTCCCAATGTAAATCCAGGACGCGTTTACCAGAAAACATGGACCGCAATTGCGGATTCCAAATTTAAATTTAAATTCAAAACTAATTTTCATAAAGTTTGGTTGGCTGGAACAAAAACAATCGCATTACCTATTCTAGCTTCAGCTAGGGCTTTTCCCGTTCGCTAGTCAATAAATAATTCTCAAATGTAAGTCATAAGGTTTATTTTACCTTGGCGGTCGCGGTGTCCGTAGCTTGATTACTCCATACCATAAACTAATTAATAGAAACTGGCAATTAATCTAGACTCTCTGTGCTACTGTTGAGGATTTATTGTCTTATTTCCTGTACAATTAAAAAGATCAAAAATATAACGCTCTCGGTATATTTACTGTCTGCTATCTCAATGACTGCCATCTTTCTTTAGTTATTTATTTAAAGTTTGATTCCATCAAGTATTTGCTCAATGATAAGATAATTAGTTAGTTCATTCATTTTGAAGTTATTTGACATTCAGTAGTGAGTTACGATCTGGATAATTAATCTGATAGCTTAATTATTCTATGGCTTAATTTTATCTTACCGCCAGACACAGTAAAATAAAACAGGCAAAAATAGTAAACGATCGCCAAGATTCAGTCCTCATTGTAATGTACAATCAAAGTTTCCACATCTTTCTATCCACTTTATGGAAAACTCAATGAGTAAAAAGGTGTAGCAGATTGGTTACATAAACAAAATTCGATTTTCAAAAACGGCACACTAATGCACACAAGAATAGAGCGTATGATACACGTTAAAGTGAGATGGCATGATGCAATAATCGCGAGTGAAAAAAAGACAAATATGAAAAAATGTGGCTAATTAGCAACATTTTTAACCGACTTCAAAAAAAGGAGGAGGTTCTCAATTCGATTGTATTTTTTTTTTATTTTTTTTTTTTATTTTTTTTTTTTTATGTTTGTTACCTCAGAACTCCGTCGTTTATGGACGGATTTGCAAAATTTTTTTTATGATTGAAAGGATATGCTTCCAGATTGGTCCCATTCTTTTCAAAATCGAGTTTTGATGACGGGATCCATGAGAAATCGAGGGAACTCCTCAAATATTATAGGCAACTATATAGTAATTTTAATATTTTCATAGAGCACTCAAGCATTTACAGTCAAAAAGTAATATTTGATGAGGTGGAACTGGTGAAGAAGATCAGAAATGGGTGATGAAACTTGACACTCGCATAGATATCACAATCAAGGTAGTTCAGCAACTATGAAAATGCACTGTAAACCAATGATCTTAAATAATTATGTTGGAAATGTTATCATCGAACTGATTTAATGATGATTATGGAGCTGGAAGGTAGGCACTGGAACTGCGTACCTAATTAATATATCCTAGCCGTGTTTGGGCTTGTTAGAATTGTTATAAGATGCACTTTGGCTGTAAGGTACTATTGAACTGATGTGATGATGAAGCTGGAAGGTTGGCATGGGGCCTAGTATTGTGTAAGCTTATTAGAGCTGTCAAGAGCAATGGAAAGGGCTATGCTCATAGTTTCCGTGCATGTTCGAATCAGAAATGAAGAAATCCGCAGAAGAACCAGCGTCACCGACATAGCCCGAAGAAATGCCAAACTTAAGTGACAGTGGGCACGGGACATTGCTCGTAGAACAGATGGCCGATGGGGCCGAAAGGTTCTAGAGCGGGACCGCACACCTTTGGGGGCGGAGTTTGGCCTAGTATTGGCTATTTTGCATTAGTCCACGTGGACTGCGTTTACACATTAGTGGTGAAATGCGTCATTGTGTTCTTATCGTTTTCCTGGAAATAGGCTAAGAGAATTCATTGGCATTTTTAACAAAACAGTCGTTTTAAATGGGTTACAAAACAATAATTGCGTCGTACAAAACAATAATTGTATTTCTTTTGTGTGCACATATGTAGATAATACTTACTTAAAAAAGGTTCATACATTGAATGAGTCATAAATGTATATTTACAATAGCGATGGTCTTTTGTATTTTTACCAACTTGTCTATATATGAATGTTCTTAGTAATAACAAAATAGTTATTAAGTGTGGGAGAGGTATTAAGTGTGGGAGAGCCATGCTTCGGCACGAATGGGTCGGCTCGACCGGAGTGATACCACGGCCTCACAGAAAACCGGCGTGAAATAACCTCTGCGTTGTGTTTCGCCGTGTGAGTGAGGTTACCGGAGGCCCAATCCTTCTCCTTTCCCAATCCCACCTCAATCCCTAAATCTCCAAATCCTTATCCCTAAAAGGTCGGCAACGCACTGGTAACTCCTCCGTTGCGAGTGTCCATGGGCGGCGCTGATTGCTTACCATCAGGTAATCCGTCTGCTCGTTTGCCGAGCTATTACATAAAAAAAAAAAGTATTCTTCATTTAATGGGTTACAATTGATACAAAACAATAATTGCATCGGTCTTTTTTCTATGTACGAATGTATTTAATCATAGATACTAAATTAGATTGCATTTGGTATCTTTGAACTTTATCTGTCTGTTGATGAAAATATCTAGTTTTTTGTTATTTGGCGAGAACTTATATGAATTTATGATATATATATATATTAAGTTCCTATATCCCCTAGGTGGGGCAGAGGGCTTCCACAGTATTTTTCCATTTGGACCTATCTTGGGCTATGTGCTTAATTTCGGACCAGGACAGTCCTATCCTCCTTATTTCCGCCGCCACTGTGCGCCGCCACGTTTGCTTAGGACGGCCAACTTTTCGCCTGCCTTGTGGTGTCCACTCTAGAGCTTGTCTTGGTATGTGTGTGGGACCTCTCCTGAGGGTGTGCCCTATCCATGACCACTTTCGGCGTGTAATTTGCTTGTCTATTGGCATTTCCCGGCACGCCTCCCACAAGCGTTCGTTCGAGATCTTCTCTGGCCAGAAAATGCCAAGTATCTGCCGAAGGCAGCGGTTGACGAAGACCTGGATTAAGTGAGTGATATCCTTTGTTACCTTCCACGTTTCGCACCCATAGAGTAAGACGGACTTGACGTTAGATCGGAAGATTTTAAGCTTGACTCTACGAGTCAGCTTCTTTGATCGCCATATGGGTCGAAGTTGTGCAAAGGTCGCCCGTGCTTTGGTCACTCTAGCGGCAGAGTCCTCTTCCGCTCCTCCCTCCTTCGACACAATGCTTCCCAGGTAAGCAAACTGTTGTACACACTGGATTGGCTCCATATCAAGAGTGAGGGACTGTTGGTTTTTCCCGGTGCGCATCTCGTGGGTCTTCCTTGAGTTGATTTTAAGGCCAACCTTTGCCGCCTCTAGCCGAAGGTCGTCCAGTTTGGCTTGCATATCAGCATGTTTATGGCTAAGCAGACACAGATCATCAGCATAGTCTAGGTCATCCAGCTGATTGTACAACCCCCATTCTATACCGCGTCTCTTGCCGTCGTTTACTTTCTGCATTACACCATCCAGGACGAGAAGAAAAAGCAGAGGCGAGAGAAGACAGCCTTGCTTGACTCCCGCTTGAACCGATATATCTTCGGAAATTAGACCATCATGAGCAACCCTGCAGGAGTACTTTTTGTACATGGCTTTGAGCAGGTCTCTGATCTTGGGTGGGACTCCGATTTCGTCAAGTCGGTGCCAAATACTGGACCAATGCAGTGTGTCGAACGCTTGTTTAAAGTCGACAAACGTAATATAGATGTCACGTTGCCACTCGGTGGACTCTTCGAGTATGATCCGAAGCGTATTTATTTGGTCCGTACATGAGCGGTTGGGGCGGAATCCAGCCTGTTCCTGCCGCAAAAGTGGCTCAACCACTTTTGCGGCAGGAACAGGCTGGATTTATGATAAGATTATTATTTTATTTTAACTATAAGTCATAAGTATCTCATGCATCATATCATCTCTCCTCGAGATCAAAACGATTACACAGTAACAATGTACTATGATATGTATTTCTACGTATAAGTATGACATTGGTAACTTTTTCAAAAGAAATGTAGGAACGATATTGACTTCTTTGCCATAACACATTATAATAAAAAAAACACTAAACGGCTACAAATAAAAAAAAATTTTACAAAATAAAAAAACCGCCTTCAAAAAAAGTCAAGCAATAAAAGTTCCTACACTAAAAAGTAGAAAATAACAATTTGAATTACTGTAAAAAAACTTAATTTATAGGTAAACTTATTTGACATTAATATTTTGCAAATATTCAAAATTTATTACTTATTTTTGGAGTCGGTGCCAGCCCATGCAAGGAAATACAAATGGGCAACAATCCCTTGAAAAACTACCTCTTACTTAATTATAAAACTACTTAATACCTATTTGCATACTAAAATATAGGTATATTAATTAAGACATAAATACAGATTAGACTTCTCTACAAAAAATGTCCGATTTACACATTTTTTTTAAATAAAAAATATATACTTACAAAAACATTTTAAGTACATTGAAAATGTTTAAGCATTATTTACGAAAAATGGCACCGGATATTAAAAAGCTAACTAACATTAAGTTTCAACATTAAAATAAATTTTGAATATTTGCAAAATATTAATGTCAAATAAGTTTACCTATAAATTAAGTTTTTTTACAGTAATTCAAATTGTTATTTTTTACTTTTTAGTGTAGGAACTTTTATTGCTTGACTTTTTTTGAAGGCGGTTTTTTTATTTTGTAAAATTTTTTTTTATTTACAATATCATTGGGAAAACTAGCTACTCTCGCGCGGTTTTACCCGCTGCTCTGCTCCATTTGATCGTATCGTGATGGTTTATAGCCTATAGCACTAAGGAACATTGTAGCTATTTATCAGTGTAAGGATTTTGGCAATCCTCAAGTGGTTCCAAAGATTGCCCCCTACATACAAACTTACAAATTTTACCTCTTTATAATATTAGTATAGATATAGATGACTCAAATAAAAATATAATTGTTAACCCTAAATAATTTTATTATTGATTACGACATGTTTGATGTGACGTTAAGGGTTACAGTTATATAGGTACTAACCTAATTTATCCAAGTAGGGGTATAGGGGTGCTCCATAAGTATTTTTACACATACCTATTTTATTTTATTTTATTTTATTTTATTTATTTTGAGGAACAGCAAACAGATACATTATAAAGACTTACAACTAGTTTAACAATTTTGTGATGTGGTCATAATGTAACCCACAACGCTGTCCACAGGTAGACATACAAATTTAAAAAAAAACGAGTTATAAACGCTAGGAACATTGATAGCAGTGCGCGTAACAAATAGTTAGAATGTTTACCTACTAATATAATAAGCAATTGTAAGGTTTTAGTCATATGTATTTCAATCCCTGTCCCTGTATTTAATTTTATATTTCTTATTAGTAAAAAAAGTTACGCAATTTGACATCACCAAACGAAATAATTTAAAATGGCGGGAAAATTGAATTTATGGTTGTAAGCAGCAGCTAACAAAACGGAAAAATGGCGGGAATTGGGGTCGAGCTCACGGAACCATACATTTGTGATACTTAGCGATATTTTAAAACAATTCAATGTTGATTATTAACTGGAGGTCTTGGCGTTTTCTTTGGAGTGAAATCTTATACAATGTACAAGTATCTATAAGTAATAAACAAGCTTACAGACAATGATGTTATAAGTAAAATCTTATAGATAGGTTACATAAACAACATTCGATTTTCAAAAACGGCACACTTATGCACACATGAATGAATCGTATGTTAAAGTACGTTAAAGTGTACGTTAAAGTGGGATGGCATGATTCAATAATCGCGAGTGAAAAAGAGACAAATATGAAAAAGTGTGGCTAGTTAGCCACATTTTAATGTATCACTTGTTGAGCGCTGGTAACCTTATTATTTTTATGGTATTTACACCTTTTTATTTTGATATCATTGCTTACACATTTTATGAATACATGATCTTAAGTATTAATTACCTCACTAAGATTTGGTGATCATTAACTACTTCGGTATTCGAATACAATTTAAAATGCAAGAATTAAAGGTATCAAAGTATTTTATTGTAGTCATTATTAAACCCCTTATTAATTTAAGGAGCTGTTGATAAAATGTTATATTGAACTACCTAAATATAATATCAATAAATATATAACAATACATCGATAAAACAAATAGTGTTTACGTGCAGATAAAGAAATCTAGAATGATTTGTGTTTATTGATTGCCAATTTTCAAATAAAACTCACAATATATTGGCTTAAATTTTATGGTTATTCTCAATAATAAGTAGTTGGGATTATGATAACAATGTATTATTAACTATATGGCTATAAACCATACGACCTATACCTATATGTACCTACGTATGCTTAACATAGATATTCGTTCACATCCATTATCGTAACTAGAAAATACGTGAGCAATTGTTGATAAAAAGTAATTCAGTTAATCGGTAAAAATAATAAGTCGAACCGGGTGTAACTAGTTAATTATCGTTCGATAGGTATTTCGTATCCTTTTGGGATTAACTTTCAGACAGCATAATAATGTCATTTATTAAATTTTACTAAAATCTGTTATTCCCCGGTGGTGTATAAAAGTGTTACGGTTTTACTAGTACAAATACAAAAATCTTTATTTGTTTCATATCATTGTTCTTCTTATAATTAGTTGCTCGAGCCTCCTTTTAGGCATGTATACAGTATGTAGGCCTGTGTAAGGAAACACAGACATATATATGTATTACAAAAAATGATACAGGGTAGTAATTTACCTTATATTATTTTTTAGTTGGGATTGCGGGGCAAGCGCAATAAGGCACCGCGGCCTTAGCCTAGAGCAGGAGAAAGAACGGGGGCTTTTAGTCAGTAAGAGTCTGACACTCCCTATCGCCTCACTCCAGTTCACACAAAACCTCATATCATTTAATACTTTTTGGTGAAACACTCTTACCTACAAAAATGCTCCTTATTACCCCCTCACTTCAGGTCAATTTCAACAGCACCCCACCGCAAAGTAAATAAATTCACAGTTTCGTTCCTTATCAAAAAACCTAAGTCACTTACAAAGCAATTTATAATGGAAATCAAATTCGATCGATTTAATATTTTATTTGCAATATTTCTAAATTTTCTCACCCTTTAAACCTTCAATATTTTTGAGGGGGTTTCATTGAATGACTTCTCCGGCCCTCGGTGGGGCGAAAGAGAGTGTTAGGACTCTTGCTAACTAAAACCAGCCCGGTTCCATTCCTTCTCCTGCTTTGGGCCGTGGCTGCAGAACCAAATTTAATCAACTCCATTTCAGAATTTTAGGGAGCCTAACGAACAACTAATTATTTTTATATGGACGAAGCAAGATGGGTTATAATCAAATACATATTTCTTTATTGTTACGCAACTTTTTCCAAATAAAACTTGTTATTGCGCTTCACATGTATTGTGACTTTTTCTTATGTCACATAAATCAATACAGTTCAAAACCTAAAATAAAAAATCTTCCGTCAATGATGGTTAAGGAAATTAATAATCAATAAACAATGCACTGCAAAAACTGGTAGTGGAAAACAGAACGTTTATAGATAGAGTGATTTAAGAGGAAGGTTTATATGTAAGTATAATTGAAAAGTAAAGACATTTAATATTAGCATGGCAACCGTGCGAAGTTGGGGTGACAAAATACCATAGTATGGTATTTTGGTATTAATTAATGACCCACCGGTACAGGTATTAGGGCCAATATTCAAAACCTAACTATTAACTTACTAAACAGGTTTCGCCAAAGTTCTTGATTTCCTTGGCTTTCGGATAAACGAGTCTCAATGAAATAAAATAAGATGGGCTGTGAATGTAGTGAATTAGTCCCTTATAATGTTAAAGTTGTCGTAATTTTAGCAATGTAATAAATTTTAATTTCCCTCTATATTGACGCGTTTGTCGTAACGGGGTCGTTACGAATGCCCCTGTCCTAAATCAAGTTTTATAGGCATAGGTACACATAAAAAATTATGTTTTTGCTTTGTTAAAAAACATTACTCCATATTAGGATTACAAATTACGATAGCACATACATCACGCCCAGACCCAGAACAACAATTTGCGGATAACACAAAGAGTTGTTCCGTGCGGGAACAGAAGTCGCAACACCTCGCACGTCAACCAGTTGTTCAAGCACCGAACCTGGCCAAACTGGGCAGTCAATGTTGAAATTGTAGAAATGGAAACATAACTAAATGCTGTCACTACCGCGACCAGCAAACAATAGAAGTATACAGTAGTATAGTAAACAATATAAGTTAAAAAGGTAAATAAAAAAAAATCAGTATGAAACAATACGAATACTAGATAATTAGTAAAATATTTAAAAAATCAAATTATACTCTAGACTCTGAACGATGAAAATACGAAGTATTAAAGTGTCCATGCATCAGTAGATATACTAGCTTTAATTCACAATCAAACAACTATTGTTTTTTCTTTTAAACATTTTTGCAACAATTAAGCTCAAATATTAGTTTTCTTTTTATTAACAGTCTATTGTAACAAATTCACGCATCATAAATTAGCAAAATGCAAATTCAGTTCAATGACCAGTAATAGAAGGACCAAGTCGCTGACTTTTCCTAATTAAAAATATATTTATATTGTCTTTTTATTTCGAGTTACTTTAAAAAGTTTAATATACTTATATTTGTCAAAGGATTTTATTTTACTGTTATTGCGGTAATATTACAATTGAAAATGTGAGAACCATTTGGTGGTGTAGCCTTAAGTGCCTTAAAATATACATATAAATCATTGTTTTTATAAACTACTAGCTGACCCGACAAACTTTATACCGCCTCAAATTTAACTTATATTTCATTTTTATTAAGTTTTTTACTGATCTTTAAACCTTCCCTGTATATCCAGAGATAATTCAAGACCATAGTAAGATATATCGGTCCAGCCTTTCTCGAGTATAAGCAAGATTAACAAACAGCGATTATTTTTTATATAGATTCAAAAAAAAAAGGTTGAACGTTCTTTAAAAACAAAAATGTTTCTAAAATCCTATGAATATCTTATGCAACGCACCGACCAAATAGTTCGTTCGTAACGGAATTTTTGATTGGGCTACGGTCACTAGCCATAGAATCCCACGGTATACTTAACACCATCACTCCTCATTGTATTCCCATCAGCTTGACAGCTGTTACGTGACCACATGACCTTTCACGTCGGAAGTAACTGTGTCAGATATCCCACCACACCACGACCGTGTATTAAACATCCATTTTAATTAAATGCAACTTTCGACTGGTTTGAATAATGATGGAGACTCGGCATCGCACGGCGGTCCCACATAAATATAATCGTGTGAAAGAATATTAGAAAAGCTATACAATTTTCACTATGGGTAGGTCCGATTCTAATTAACGTCTTTAATTTGGAAATATTTACTGTCATTGAAATGAAGCACGAATGAAAATGTGGCGTTGCGTATTCAAAAACTACTAAGATTACAATTGCATAAGTAGTGTATAGATCTTTTTTAATATTTTACACAAAAATCAGAAATAAATTATTAAATAACACATAAACTATACTATACTTGTATCCCGATAAAATATGTAAAATCGTTGGCAGAAACTAGATAGAAGAATACATACAACAACATAAACATACTCGTACATATAACATACACAAACAACCTAAACGAGTTAGTAATGTAGCCTATAAGCGTAATTGTCGTAGTCGACAACGCGAAGCTGTGGCGTAGCTGGCACATCCACACGTAGCGATGGCGTAGCCAACAATACGTAGCCAGTAGTACAAACACGTAGTTGTGGCGTAGCAGATAGCATAAGACGCGTAGCTGTGACGTAGCGAAGTAAGAAATGCGTACGTAACAAGGTACATGTAATATTTTTTTAATTAAATGCTAAGCTAATAATTATGAATGTTTTCTGTTCAATTTAATCACATCTCCACGTGCTAATTTGTGAGCTAATAGAGAATTTGATTTAATTATATTATCTTATTATGATGACCGATTACGGTAATCATTAAAGATTCTTAATTTCATAATCTTCAGTTTTTTAGTGATTTAATACAAGATTAGACAAAAACAGTAGTAATCTTGATATTCAACTAATGCTAATTGCTTTTTAATTGGAGACGTTTTATTTGTTATTTTTGGGGTTTCTCGGTATGAATGACAGATAATAATAATTATAATCAGCTGTCGAGTGTTACCATTTTCAGATACTATTTGATGAGAGATATTTTTGTTTGTTACCTCAAGAAATAGTTTAATAGCAGCTGAATTCAAAAAAACTAAAATTTTTCAAATAAAAGATTCGACTTTTGATTCCAAACAATTTAAAGTCGAAACTAAATACCAATTATTATCATTACATAGTATAAAACAACGTCGCTTTCTTTGTCCCTATATGCCTATGTATGCTTAAATCTGTGAAACTGCGCAACGAACTTTAATGTTTTTTATAATAAATTGTAGAGGAAGGTTTATATGTATAATAACATCCATTAAACAGTATAGCAATTTAATATATCAACATTGAACCCGTGAAAAGCCGCGGCGGGACTTAAAATAATTAATCAGTAATTGAGAGTTAAATGAATAATTATTTAACAAAACACAAACACATGAATCTACCTATTAGTATATAACTCATGTTCCTACATTTTTGTTTTCTCTAATAATGAACTTTATAGTATTGACATAAAGCCGAAAATCTTTAACGCGTAAACAACTTGGAGTAGCCTGATCAGCTGGCCTTACTTAGATAGTTAGGTGTTTGTTTGTACATTAACATGTAAATGTGAGACGACAAAATAAGTACCAACTTATTTGTTAACAGCTTCTTGTTTAAAAATCATCGGTTTTCGAGTTAGATTTAGTACATGAACCATTTTGGTATTGATGGAAAATTACTATAAAAAACTATATTGGGATTTGGGGTTTTCCGAAAATTGACATAATGTGACTGACATGTGATAATAGGAACGTTACCGCTTGTCGCGAGTAAGAGTCAAACGTGAAATAGAGAAATGTTTGTTGAGAAATTGTTAAATTAAAAAAAAATGTTAATTACAAGCAGAGTAATATTATGTTACGTGGATCCAATTGAAAACATTCAGACAAATATAATTATCTCAGCCTTTTTATTGATTTTTACCTACTCAACGTATATTCGAAATAAATAATACCTACTTCGAATTTTAAAAATCGATCGTTTTCTCTAATTTTAAAGAATTTTGTGTTTCTAATAGAATAGGCACGTACCTACGTACTTGAAAAAAGGTACCTACCAAAATACGAATATTTATAGATCGTTAATCAATGAATGAAAGTGTGATTATTTTTTTGTTTATTGTGGCATAAAAATTCTGTATTAACATATTTTAGGCACAAAGTCAAGCACCCAAATGCAGAAGTAAGTACTTATATACTTATTTAAAGTAATAACGACGTAAGTATTTTGTTGCTATTTTTATCCCATTTTCCTTACTTGTTAGGGATATCAATATTTTTATTTCATTATTTTATTATACTTTGGTTACCTACACCTACCTATGGGTGACCACCAAACATCAGTATTAGTAAGTAAACTATTTTCCGCAAAAGTTTCCTTTTTTAAAAGGTCCTTTAGGGCCAATTATTTAGAGATTCCTAATATGATAATAAAAAGTAGGCAGGGACAAAGGAGGCTAGTTTAAAAAAAATCTGTTCCAACCACAATTGCACAGACAAGATATAATGATAAATACTTACAAATAAATTGTAATTTATTGCAACTTAAGAATGTAAATACATTTTCTTTCACCACAACAATGCCTATTCATCCCACAGACAATATAATAATATACGTCATAAAACTTTAAGTAGCAGTTTTATAGTAATGAATACTTTTATTTGATAAATGCATATTATGATCGCATATGGTTTGATAATTTATGAAAATTTTTTTCACCACTAAACAAATAGCTAAATAAACATGATATTACCATGTTTTCATTAACATAAATTCAATTACATTAATGGGTATATGCTAAATGGCTGTTAAATAATATTTGAGTTATGTAAACTCTATGCCGGACACAATTCCGAATAATTTATAGAATTATGTAAGTACGATTTTAAACTAGTGTTATTAAACGGAATATTTATTTTTTTATTCGTTTAGATATATCTGAACAAATAAAAACTCGCGTCTTTAGAGGTTGTATACCTACGTAGGTACGAGTAAACTAGGTATTTAAGTGTGTATGAATTTGAAATATGCATATGAGTAATAATAAATGTTTATTTAAACTAACCTTGTAAATGTTCAATGTTTTCATCGACTTCGGGCAACAAGTGCATGAAGGTGGTCGCGAACAGGATTCCCCCTCCGAATGCCAGTAAACCCATTACCAGCTGATTGGAGTTACGTAGGTTGGCATCTCCCGTCTTGAACCAGTCCCACTTTAGGGATATAAGTAATGGCAAGCAGCCAGTTATCATGGATATCCCGAACAGGCATACCATTGTGATAATTTTTGCGGTCAGGGCATCAGCCTCTGCTTCGGCGTCCATCGTGAAACTCATTTTCATTATTGAATTTCTGTTAAGAATTTAATTATTTTTGTTTCGCCGTAGCACGGTCGATCGTGTCCACACGGTGTATTGCGCGCGCGCCTCTGTCTGATCAACGATCAGTCGACTGAGCTTGTTTCCTGCGCTCCTGCGCTTGTAGGCGGGCTCTTGATAACGACTCATTATTAATGATAAAAATGACAGTAGTTTGTTCGCTGTCGCATCAATAAACTGCTGCTTATGAGTATAACCAAGCGTAAGAGTAATCTTACAATCGATAATAACTGATTACTAAACACTATAATAACATATTTTAATTAAAAATCCATGTTCCATGTTCAAACTTGTAAGGATTATTAATATTGTGTAAGTACCCACCTAATTAATAATAATTAGGTAATAAAATGTCTACATTACCATGTTTGTCAGTAATATAAAAAAAAATAGGGTAACATATTACTTCTTTCTACCTTCTTTAAGCTGGTTTTGTATGGGGGAGTGCCGCGCTTCGGTGGCTCAACCGGAGTGATACCACGGCCTTACAGAACACCGGCGTGAAACAACTACAGCGTTGTTTCGCAGTGCGAGGGAGGTTAGTTGGCTTTCTCGTAGTTATTTTAATGGCTAAGAATGACAACGACCTGCCCGTCTCCAGCTCATAAGTGAAGCGCCTTTTTAGGTAGATGCTGTTTAGGTGATATACATGTTGACGTACTTCATATCGCATTGTCAATACCTACCGAAAGCCAACTCACACTGATCGGTACCTACATGAAAAGTCACATCACCACCTCCGACACTTACAATCATTGATGACATCTCCAAAGAAGAGAGCATATGACCTCAGTGACCCTGAACATTTGGGGCAAGAGCTAGACCATGTTCAGGAGGTACTTTAAAAGAACGGATATAGCATAGGGAATGGGCGACTATTGCGACCGCTGAAGAGGGCCAGACATCCAAACGTGAGCAGAAAACCTGCCGTCATGCCGTATATCAAGGGTTTGGCAGAAAAGATACCATGCGTCCTTAAAAAAATTTCGATACCGACGGTCTACACACCTGAGGCCAAAGTTCATGATAAGGTAGGCACGGCGAAGGAAGTACTGCCGTCACAAAGCCTATGTGTTTATAAGATCAACTGCAGCTGCGATAGTTGCTACTTTGGGCAAAAAAAGCTGATTGGCTCAAAGAAAATATTGCCCCAGTCAAGAACCGATAGAACAACAAATCAGCGATAGCAGAACACCTGCTCCTGATGGCTGGTTCTCTCCACTGATCGCCACTACCATACAAGACTTGGGCATGAAGCTGTTGAAATAAAGAAATGTCCAAATAAATTCAATCGTGAGGACGGCTCTAAGTTGTTATTGACGTGGAATGTGATTCTTAAAACGCAGCCTGGCTTCCCTTCAAAGTCGGTTAACACATCTGTGAATACGGTCAGCGTAGTGTGTAGACTGCCTAATAGGGTAGAAAAAGAAAATAAGTGGGTAGATGAAAATGTATCGCCCGAATGCAGAGAGCTGTGACATTGCAACCTGGTCGAAACGTCAATCCTACCAAGGTATTTAAATAATAATTTTTGCGTTAATACCCACGTACTTACTTATATATGTTGTAAATCCGTATAGGTACTTGTTTTCCGTCCTATCACTTAAAAAACACTATGAAATTACCTCCCGAGTGAGGTGAGGCGAAAGGTGGGACCATAGCTGGGCATCGTTAATCAAATAATTAACTTTGTTAATCGCTAATCCGTTAATGAAAAAGATCTTCTGAAAAGTAACGCTGTTAGCGTTACTTTTCAGAAGATTTAACGCAAGTTAACGTTAGTCGTTAAACCGTTAACATGTGATAACTTTTGGTTCTGGAAGTACAGGTAAGAAATAAAAAAAGACTGATGAAATCAAATTAGAGTGTAATATAGGCATTTTGAAAAACAATGTTTTTTGTTTCATTTGGATTATCAAATTTTGAATTTATCCAAAATACTAGTTGCTAAATACTAATAATCTGGCATAATGTGAATATTCCCCTTCATGAACATTAGGTAATATGTTGAAGTTCTCGTCAGAAAGCGAGGCTCGTTTCGGGTGTAGAATATCCTTGCCCGTGGAGAAAAGACGTTCAACTGTAGCGCTTGAGGGTATAGCAGTGTTATATTTAATAAACAGATTGGCAAATATCTGTTCCCCGAGGAATGCCGCATCGCTTAACGAGTGTTTCGACTTCATATCTAGCCACATTTTGACGAGACTGAGCATTGCCCTTTAAAAATGTTTGTCTCTTAGGTTTTACTTTAGACTGAGTGACAGAGTTGAAAAAATCACACCCGCCGGCAAAATAGTGCCAGTTCACTCGCGGCGCGTGTCGGGCACGCGCCGTAGGGACTTGTCAACCGTCGCAGACGTTCATTTCAGAACATGTACCTGTGCTAAATTAACGATGGTAACGAACTAAGGGAAATTTAACGGAAGTTAACAAGTCCGTTAAAGTATTTTTAAGTTACCTAACTCAAAAGTGAATCCGATTTTTAAATGTTAACTTCGTTAATTACTTAACTATTAAAAAATTAACGAGTTAATGCCCAGCTATGGGTGGGGCTTATGGATAGGTACTTGCTTAAGTACCTACATCTTTTGAACCTCCGGCCAACTAAATGTAGATTCCATCAAATAAGTCAAATTCTACATAAGTAGCTAAACAACGAAATAATAGTAATTTTATGAATGAACCATATCATTGTATCTCTACTCTACAACTCAAGTACTAGGTAACTTAAAAGTCAAAGCATAATACTGTCATCCGCACTGTTGTTTTTGTTCCTGTCATTCCAAAATGTCATCGCACGCAAAGTGACGTTTACAAGTTTGTTTTGTTAATAAAGTTAAAATTAACTTAATTATACTCATTATGCTACTTATATAATATTAAATGAAGTGTACTATTTAAACAATGTGTAAATTACAATTATTTGTATTTGAATGTAATTGTACCATTACGAAATATTAAAAATGCGTAAAAAGTTTGTTTACATCGCTTTTTTGCTTGGTATAGCACTCACCAGCTGGATATATTGGCAATCAAATGCAGAATTTAATGATACTGTCAACGTTATTAAACGGAAAATATACAAATTAAACGATATCGCACTTAAACCTGCGATAACGTCTTGTGAAAGTAATTAATATTCCTATTTTTTTCCTCAATTAAATACTAAACTTGGTAACGTACGCAAATACTTTGTCATATTAAATATTTTCATTTACAAAATGATGAAAAGATAAATGTTTCAAATAAAACTGTGAAATTGCAATTTATTAGATTCTTAGAAATCTACACACATGTAGTTGTGACCTTCCACTATCTTTTATTAGGCTTTGCTTAACAATTTTATTATTTACAGGTCATACTTTTATACTTATCATAGTGACTTCATATGTTGGTCATGTGGAGTTACGGAGTGCTCATAGAAGGGCTATGCCTGCAGAAAGGTTAAAAGAACTGAATGCTGCCAGAATATTTTTGCTAGCCCAAATACCAGATAAAGAAAAGTAAGTACCTACATACTAACCACCAATTACAACAATTTATGGACATTTAATTTAGAGGTATATCTTTCATGTTTTTTTTTGTCAGATACATTACTCAATCTGCTATCAATGATGAAAGTAACACTTTTGGTGATATTCTACAAGGTGCTTTCACTGAAAACTACAGAAATCTAACTTATAAACACTTGATGGGCTTAAAATGGGCCTCAACAGTGTGCCAGCAAGCAACATACATACTCAAAGTGGATGATGACACAGTGTTCAGCATAGAAAGAACATATGGATTTCTTAAAACAGTAATATATTCTGAAGATTTATTATTAGGCTATATGCTGAACAATACAAAACCAAGAAGGAATAAGGAAAACAAATGGTATGTCACTTGGGATGAATACTCAAGATCAGAATACCCCTCATACCTCTCAGGATGGTATTACATCACTACACCTAAAGTCGCAGGGGATCTCTGTGATGAAGCAATTTACCATCCTTACTTTTGGATTGATGACATTTTTATAACTGGTATCCTCAGAGAATCACTAGGTATCCAATTAAAACAGCTACCAGATAAATACTGGCTGGAATATTATGAGTTACTTGAATGTTGTATAAATGGTATGATTAAGAAATCAATTGAATGTGAATATATAGTGGGGCCAAATGGTAATAGAAACAATTTAATTGTGGAATATAATGACGCTATCAAACTTTGTGACAATAACAAAAACTGTACTAAGAGGACTGTGGATCAAGATTTACATAAAACATGTGTTGCACACCAAGAACGGACTATATTTGGTGATGGTGGGCTAGTGGAAGTGAAATCTATAAAATTGTAATACTATGTTTGATTATGTATGTAAGTCTTACTTACATTAGAATATAAGCATCATGTGAAAAGAAATATTAATTTATTGTCACTTAGTGACCTTGTGACTAATAATATTATGAAACACTCAAGTTTATAACTTTGGAAGTATGAATGTTTGTTATTGGTTTTGTCTTTCACATAAAAACTACTAAATAAATCTGGATCCAATTTGGCACAGGGATAATCATAGTCCAAATAATACAGAGGCTACTTTTTATCAGATACTGCAGGCAAAGACACTGACAGAAGCTAATAAATTACCTATGTGACTTAGGAGAATTGGCTGTTGTGATATTTGTCAATAACAACAAATCTTTTTAAAATAAAAAAAAGTGATGATACTGTATAATAATATTCTATTGTCAATTTAACAGATTTGTATTAACATTATAGATACAACACATACAGAAGGGTACATAATATTGTAATTGTAATAACAGTATATGGCACTAATTACAGTGTATCAGTCTAAAACAATCATGATCAAATATGTTACTATGTAACATAAAAGTAATATATTTTACTAATTTATTCCTAAATTAAATTTAAGTTGTATGAGATTAGAACAATTCTTACAACATGAAATATGTCAGTCATTGTTATAAAAATGCTAGGTGCATAAACAAAAATATGTGATAACAATAAAATAATAATTGAGCTAAGTTGCAGTTTGCATTCAGTCAAGAGTTGAGCCAGGCGTTCGTGATAGAACTACCATTGACCGTGCAGTCTTTAAATCCCTTCATCACATACGAAGACTGATACCATCTCGCAGCATCAGTGGATTCTATCTCATTAAATTCGTCCACATTTTCTTCTGTTTCGCCTAACTGTAGGTTCTGCAAGTCTTGATTAACAATATCTCCAAATATTTGGAATTCATTGCAGCAAGATAAATTGTCAAATGTTTTAGTTCTAAGGTCTAACACCACTATTTTAGAGCTTCTAGGTATTCTGCAACCGCTGGTAAATACAAAGTTGTCACTGTCTATGACACTGTCCAAATTGTTAACCAACTTTTTCTTAATAAACACATACAGATTGGTAGGTTGGAGTTGGTTGAAGAATACTTGACTCAGTTTCTCTGATGTTACTAAGGTCCTGGAACAAAAGAAAAATAATAAATCATTACCATTAGAATTATCAAATTGATGAGGATTAAACTGAAAAAATCTGTTTTTAGTGACTTCTACAAAGCATTTTTAGGGTAATTCAATCCATCAGAGAGAAATTATTTTAACTTGAAAATCATAAAAGCTGAAAAATAACCACACTTTCATTCATACATTTTATTATAATATATAGGTACTTAATTTAAAAAAAACTATGTTATTTCATAGTAAAAGAAAGTACTTCCTAAACAGTTTTTCATACAAAATAACATGTTAGTGTAACAAATAAATGGAATTATAATTACCGAAACACACTCCTTTGTATCTTCTGGTCACTAGCTATGAGAGTAGAGTGACATTGTGGTTTATGACAAGCTGTAGGTAAGATTACCCTATAAACCTCCTTACATGTCACCGGTGTAGCTCCCAGGGCAATACACACTTCATCAGGAATAGAAGGGCTGCTCACTTCTTTTTGAAGACTCTTTAAGCAACAACAAAAATGTTAATTCTAGGTACTTACATTACATATAAAAACAAGAGGAAGTACACAGGATAAAACAACAAAAACTTGTAAAATATTACCTTCAAAATAAAATCCAAATTTTCCAAAGCAGTAGATGCTGCTCTAAAATGTCTTTCAGATTGAAAACTATCCTTCACGTTATCATCTTCGCAAGATTTCTTCTTCGTTACAACTTGCTTCAACCACTGGTACGAATATGGTATTTGTAGTCTTTGATAGACTATAAACTTAATTAACTCTACCATAACATGACCACAAGATATATAAGTTAATTGGTCACCAATTTCTAAGTTTAAAACAATCGGTTTATTTGATGAATTCATTTCTATAGACTTAGACTATTTTTATATTAAATCTAAATGCCGATTGCCGTTACATTCAAAAATATGTATGTTATCAATCTTGATTTGACAACTGACAAAGTGACAGCCAAATAACCATAACCATGTCATAGAGTAGGAAATGAGAGCACACTAAGTTACTAAAACCTTTTCGCTATTTATAGTAATGTATAATGTAAATAGCCTTCTGAAACCAAGAATATTATAAAGACATAATATTCTTGTCTGAAACTGATAAAAATTAACAGCTCTTAATTTTTTATTATTAATTTTTATTAAATATAATTATATTATTTACAACATCAGAATTAATTTGAATTAGACTTTAAATAATACTAAAAGTCACCGAATTTTTGCGTTACATTGGCAAATTAACTAGCACATGCTAGTCAGACGAAGAGCTGTTCTGATTAGCGGGGGATTAATAAAATGCACCAATGTAATTAATACTCGTAAAAATGACAAGTGGAGACTCACTGACACGGTCACTCTTACCTTAGTGCGTTGCGAAATGAGCTCTGGTGTGATCTCATGGCAGAGAAGAAGTCGTCTGTCTGCCACAACTTTTCTTTTTTTTTTTGTTAAAAAAAAACGTTGCCCCACACTAGGATTTTCTTCTGTGTCGTGGGTGCGTTTACAAACATATAATTTCACATGCACATCACACCCAGACCCGGAACAACAATCTGTGGATCACACAAAGAGTTGTTCCGTGCGGGAATCGAACCTGCGACACGTTGCGCGGCAGCCAGTTGCCCAGCCACCGCGCCAACCGTGCAGTCAAATCACTGAGGGCCGGGCTCGCTCTTTTAGCAGCGGTAAGACCCCTCTTTGAGGAGCGGCTAGTGAGACGCCATGGCGTTTCCTCTTGAGTAGGCTCGTAATCCGCCCGGAAGAGGGAGGAAACGCCCGATCAGCCAATAAAGGCAAGCCAAGGATAAGGAATGGTGACTTCTCTCTGGAACACTCTGGGTGGTGGTAGTCCGCGGGATTGCTATTTCCCATCATATCGCCTCAAGGCTTAATTTTTTCAACCAGTATATTATAATGTAGTTTTAGTATGGATTTATATCAGGTTATAGCGTCATACATACCATACATTCTATGGCATAACCACCACACCTCACATTACCTGATTACCTTTACCGTACCTCCTTGAAGAACCAGATTACCTTTACCATACCTCCGTGAACAATAAACCAATACCTTCGTTTTTGACTTTCTGTTATCAGAAACAGTGAAACAAGCCGCCTTGAAAACGTTTTTGACTTCTGACGGAAACTCGTCTCCAAAGAGACGCTTGTAACGTTTTTGACTTCTGCTCAGAAACGAGATATAGTGAGCAAGCAAATAAGCAGGCAAGCAAGCAGAAGCGAAGCTCGAAGCACACGAAGACACGAAGTTGCGGTCCACGGCACGGACACGTCTGTAGTCGTCGGCGGCACCGGAGCGCATAGACTATACAATATATACTGCCGGAGCGAACGAAAGGACGCGTCACGCGGCACGCGCCTTATTATAGCGTCGCGACATCGCGACGAACGGCGACCGCGACGGCGCATGCGTGCAGCCGCTCTGTCGAGCCTTGCGACAAACGCGCGCTGCTATTGGTAGATGACATATACCTATGTCTGATAGCGTGTAAGTTAGCCATAAGACATGTTAATATAAGTAGGGACATTTGGCCGATTAAATCATTCCAAATCACGACTGACTCCGAGTTTCATAACAACAAGAAGAAGAAGAAACCCTGCTCTCACTCCTAAAGGGTCAAGTATCGTGGCCCGGCGATCAAGGCCTCTCAATACTGTCAGTCCCGTCAAAGCGTCCTTTTAATCTATAAGAGGCTCTCGGGCCCCTAATTTGGGAAGAAGCGTTGAAAGCGGGCCTGGTCAGATTTAGGCACTTGCCCCTAAAAGTGAGGGCTAAGGTCCTATCCTATAAGCTGTCCAGTACGATCCCAGGTAATTCATACTTTCACAGTAGACTCAGCTATTCAAGCCCCATCAATATAGCTTAGTATTTATATCTCCAGTATTTAAATGAATGTATTGAAAGTAAGAACATATACTATAACTTGAGAAACAAACACATGGCGTAACAAATTCTCTATCATTGGTTTTGACACTTGACAGCACGGTTGGTGCGGTGGCTGGCCAACTGGCTGCCGTGCAACGTGTCGCGGGCGATTTCCGCACGGAACAACTCTGTCGTGTATGTATAATTGTGTTTGTAACTGCACGAACCCTCAGGTGGCGAACCCTTCAAATACCCGAACTTTCTACTATTACAATTAATAGATTGAAATTGCTCCACCTCTTTGGATGTCTACATACTATGAATTTCAGAAAAAAAAAACAAAATTCTTATTTCAAATTATTACTTTTTTGAACAATTTCGCGCACTGCCGATTATCTTATTTCAATTATTTGATGTTATTGAGAGACGTTAATGTCAACTTGAAAGTCTGTCTTATTTATGTGTAAAAATGCTTCGAATTATACAAAATGCTTCTGGACGTTTGAAAATACCAACTGTAAATTCCCGTCGTTTTTATGCGAAAGAAGTAAGATTCGGACCGGATGTTAGAGCTCTCATGTTACAAGGAGTTGATATCTTAGCCGATGCTGTAGCCGTCACCATGGGTCCTAAAGGACGTAATGTGATACTGGATCAGGGTATGGGTCCTCCTAAAATTACTAAGGATGGCGTAACTGTTGCGAAAGGTATAGAATTGAAAGATAAGTTCCAAAACATTGGTGCCAAACTTGTCCAGAATGTTGCTCATAAGACTAATGAAGAAGCTGGTGATGGAACAACAACTGCTACAGTTCTGGCGAGAGCTATTGCAAGGGAAGGATTTGAAAATATTTCTAGAGGTGCTAATCCAATTGAAATAAGAAAGGGAGTTATATTAGCAGTAGAAGCTGTAAAAGCAAAACTTAAAGAAATATCTGTACCTGTAAATACAGCACAAGAGATAGAACAAGTAGCTACAATATCTGCCAATGGAGACAAAAGCATTGGCAAATTGATTGCAGCTGCAATGAATAGAGTCGGAAAAAATGGCGTTATTACAGTTAAAGACGGTAAAACGTTAAATGACGAATTAGAAGTAATAGAGGGGATGAAATTCGATCGTGGTTTTATTTCTCCATATTTTATAAATTCCAATAAAGGCCCTAGAGTCGAATACAATGATGCTTACATCCTATATTCAGAAAAGAAAATATTTACTGCGGCTCAATTAGTACCAGCTTTAGAAATAGCAAATGCAAAGAAGAAACCTTTAGTTATTATTGCAGAAGATTACGATGGTGAGCCTTTATCAGTTCTGGTAGTTAATAAATTGAAAATAGGATTACCAGTAGTTGCCGTTAAAGCTCCTGGATATGGTGAATACAGAAAAAGTGCTTTACATGACATGGCTGCGGCAACAGGAGGAGCCGTTTTCGAGGATGATTTAAACTTAATAAGACTAGAAGATTGCCAACCCGAAAGTCTTGGTCAGGCAGGTGAAGTTATAATTACTAAAGATTCAACTCTTTTACTAAAAGGAAAAGGCGATCCAGCAGAGGTTAAACAGCGTATAGCTGAAATAAAAAATGATTTGGAGACTACTACCAGTAATTTTGATAGAGAGAGGCTTATAGACCGTTTAGGTCGCCTTCAAGCTGGCGTTGCAGTTTTAATGATCGGAGGTTGTAGTGAAGTCGAAGTGAATGAGAAAAAAGATCGTGTAAACGACGCTCTTAATGCTACTAGGGCAGCCATTGAAGAAGGAATTGTACCTGGTGGAGGAGCAGCTCTTTTGCGATGTATTCCCACTTTAGATAAATTGAAACCAGCTAACTCTGACCAAGAGATAGGCGTGTCCATAGTGAAAAAAGCCTTACGAACACCATGTATAACAATTGCTAGTAACGCTGGATATAATGGCGCCGTTGTAGTGTCAAAAGTAGAAGAAATGAGTTCTGAATACGGCTATGATGCTTTAAATAACGAGTATGTTAATATGATTGAAAGAGGCATTATTGATCCTACAAAAGTCGTTAGAAGGGCCTTAACTGATGCCAGCGGTGTCGCTTCATTACTTACTACAGCAGAAGCAGTTATTTGCGAGTTGCCGAAGCAAACACCACCTATACCCGACTATACTCCTCTAGGGGAGGGATACCTGTAATTTTTTATTATGAGACATGTAGTCATTTAAATGTTTAATAAATTTTTGTTGGTTTTAAAACAATGTGTATAACTGAATTTGTACATGTAAAAGTGTGTCGCAGTCAACGAGTTGCTGTTAAAATGGACAGGTTTGGTTAGCGCCGCGAATTAATAAATTGAATATTTAATAAATTATTACGCTAGTTGATTGCGACGTGTAATCATAGATTTTTCCGTTTTAATTTCTTTGATAACACAGGCCAGGCTGCCTAAAGAACGTAGTGTTTACATACGTAGGTCTGTGACAGTTGTGACAGCTACAATGCTGTCAGTCTGCTACGATTTATTTTGGCGCGAAGATTTTTCCTTACTGCTTTGTGTTACAAACATTTTCAGTGCTTTTTTGTTAGTTTAACTTACTAAATCGGATTTATTTCTAAAATGTTTTACATACTGCGTGAAATAACTTCAGTGGTGAACTTTTAAATACATTTTTATTTGATTTAAATTTCACTTAGCCGGGCTCAACAAAAGGGAAGATATCTCGCTGCAATTGTTCTGACATGGAGTCACCTGGTGTAGCTAAGACCTCTCTGAACAGCTTAAACTCAAGTGATGATGAAAGTGCTCCTATACAAAGAACGAAGAAAAGAATACAGTTCTCTGACAGTGACACAGAGAAAGAAAACGTAGAAGTAAACATTCAAGATGATAACCTACCCAGTGAGAGTGGGAGTGAATCAGAAACGACTACTGTTCCTATTAAAAGTGGTAAAATCAAATCTAGGATTCAGATGGATAGTTCGTCTGATTCTGATGTATCAAACAAGCATGAAAGTATAAAGAATGAGGGTCAACAAATTAGGATGAAAAATAAGAGGAACAAGTTGAAAGATAAGTTTAAAAGTCTGTTAAATTCCAGAGAGAAGCATACACTTCAAGAAAAGAGTGATAATGACTCAGAAGGCAGTCTTAATGACGTATCAGAAAATTCTGACCAGGAAATGTCGTCCATTTCCAAAATAAAACAGGTAAGTCTTGCATAGGTATATATTTAATTATTGATTTAGTTAGTTGCTATAACTCCCAAGTAATGATTCCTTGAAAAAGAACATTTGTGTTACAACTCACCCATAATTAAACTAAATATCTTTTAAGTCATTAATATAACCTGGATCAGCTGTAAGTAACAAATCATAATTATTAGTACAAATGTAAATTTTCAATTGAGTCTTCCTGACTCATGAATTTATGAATTAATTTGTTTCAACATTTTCAGAAAATTAAAAAGAGTATGGCAACTGTTTCTTCTATTTGTGACCCGGATACTTCAGATGAAGAAAGTCAAACAAAAGAGAAATCAAAGCAAAAGCCAAGGAAACAGAAATCTACAAAATTAATTGAACCCAAGCCAGTAAGAGTAAGTACAAAACCGCAAAACAAATTTGTTATCAGCAGAAAAAAGTGTTGTTCACTAATATCTTTATTTATATATCTATAAAGATTTTATATATCTATAAAGATATTAGTGAACAACACTTTCTTTTACCTAAGTGCAGATATCTTGAGTGCTGTGTGTGTGTGTCCATAAAGCCTTATAATTTATACTTTATAGCTGGTAAAATCTCAGCCTCACTTTCACAGTCTCTTGGTATACATATAGTTGTGTGATATGCAGCGGAAACACATTAAAGACTATCATTTAACTTCTGCTTGTCTGTACAGTAAATAGGACACTTGTTAAGCATGCAACTGTTATTTTGTCCTAGATAAATTTTGTTGTTAAGCTTTTTTATTATTTAATCTTTATTGAGCATTGCACAATAATGTATAGGTTGCATTTCAAATCTATATATTATTATTTTCTCCGTAGACTATTGTATAACCATTTATTTTCAGATGTCGGCTAAACAAGCAATGGAGAACATGCAGTTAATTAAAAGTGAATCAAATCGCATGCTCAGGGAGAAGGCAGTGTCATTACCATACCACAGGCCTAAAGCACTGTCTCTTAAAGATATTATGTCCAGAAGGAAGCCGGCAGTAACATCTGATGGAAAAGCTTTACCTATTAAAATGAATGAAGAGCAGTTAAAGCATTATGCGTAAGTACTGGTTTCTAATAATAAAAATCTCCATGTGTTTATCCCTTTATGAGGATTGTGTGATTGGATAAATTGATATTTGATTATTTGCTATTTATTTTAAGTTGTTATTGATTATCAATATAATCTTCTAAAACCCTAAGCTGCTCTTTCAGTAAACTTTTCCTCCCTTTCAATGGATGGTCTTAAATGGTATGTTTGCCTCTCTTTTAGATCTCTATTAGAACAGAGACAAAAAGAAATGATGGAATTATGTAAAAGTGAATCTGACGAAGAAACTGCTGAAACTGAAGATAAAAATGAGACTACAGATCAAGAAATAGAAAAACCATCTGATAACACTGATGAAACGCCTGGTGAAAAATGTGACAATACAACTGTATCGCCTGTAAATGCAGAAACCATCATTGAATTGCCTGCTGTCATGACTGATGATGTAGATACTGAAAAAGTAGCAGAACAAACTAACAACATTTCTCCTGAAGAAGATTTATTACCTAATGAAAAAGAAATTGCTGTAAATAATGACAATGATAATGAAAACACAACTGAACCAAATGGTGAACAAGAGAATTCTGTGAAAGATGATTCTAACACAGATTTTAAATTAGTTTACAATGATTCTATAGAAGAGGAACAACTTGAAATGGATGATAAAGATGGTACAGAAATTACTAACGAAGAGATGACTGATCAAGATGTAGTTAAAAATAATGAAGAAAAGGATAGGAATGCTGATCTTCAAACCAAAGGGAATACTGAAGAAGAGAGTCAATTGATATCTTTGCACTTCACCGAAAACAATACAGAGCACATTGAAGAACATACAAAACAGCCTGAAGCCAGTAATGTTGTTACTGAGGAAAATGATAATGTTCAGGAAGTTGAAGAAAATAATAAAGTGGAAGATTTCTTTTCTGATGATGATGTTAATATGGAAGATATTGACAAACTTATTGAAAATGCAGAAATTTTGAGAGGTACTAAATTTTTTTTTTATTTCTATGTCTTTCAGTAACTGGATAGGTTCACTAATGAAAAGGTAGTGGATTCACTGTCATCAACTATTTATTTTTACTAAATGTAAATAACTTCTTATTTTCTGTTTTGGTTTGTTTCAGATGATGACAATATTAATTCTCCCATGCTTGTAAGAGATCCTCCCAATTTTAATGCGAAGCCTAAACTGACTGGGGCTCCTGGCATGGTTATCGACTTGGATGGTGGTTCTGTTATGTCTAAAAAGACAGGTGTTGAACTCCTAAAAGAGAGATTTACATACTTTGCAAAGTTAAAAACTCCTGAAGAACTTGAAAGGGAGAAGGAAAAGAGGTTAGTTCAATCTTAATATTTTGAAGAAAAAAAGACATGCAGAATACTTTTTTCAGATATAGCAAAATTTATTGAACATTAAAAAATGAAATTATTTTGAAAATTTTGTACTGTAATGTAATATTTATACTGATTTTTTTATGATTCCAGGTTAAAACCAGGTGCTCAACATTTGAAATTGAAACAAGAGCTTGAAGAACAAATTGCAGAACAGAGGTCCCTTGAATGGGCCAAACGTTTAGAAGAGGAGAAACAACAGCATATGGAAATGGACACCATCTTAGATGATGCTGATGCCGAAGATAGCATTGAGAAAATTGAAGAGAAATTAGAAAAGACTGAGGCAGAGAAAGAAGGCGAAAGTTCAGAAAGTGAAGAGGAAGAATTAGAAGAAAATGACATTGAAATTAAAGATAAACCTAGGAAACATAACCCAATGGTTGATGAGGAAGCTGAGGAATCAGATTGTGACGAAGAAGATGAAGGTATAGCCAAAGATGATGAAGTTGATGACGAGGGTGCGGAACAAGAGGATGATGGAGATGAGGAATCCAGTGAAGAAGAATCCTCAGAATCTGAAGAAGAAGAAGAAACAACTAAACCTAGGAAAGGAAGGATATTAAAGGCATTTGAGGATTCCGATGATGAAGACTTGGAAGTAAAAGTAAAAGAAACAGGAGAACTGGTTGCTGACAGTGATAAAGTTGCGGAAGCTAAAACGAATGATTGTGATGCAGCTGTAGAAACAAAGGATGCTGATATGAGTGAAACTCCAATTGAAGCTGCAAGTTCATCACAAGGTATTTTTGTCTCAGTTAAATATTCTATGTCCCGTGTTTTGTATGTTGGATTTAACAATTTAAGAAAAAATCTAAATACCTTAGCAAAAATGCTATTTTAAACACCCGTTTCTTAAATTTTATTGACTGTTTTAGATGACGTCATTCAACTAGCACAGAGACATCAGTCTGTATCAGATGATCTTTTCACAAGTCAAGAGAGCTCAGTTATTGACCAGGCGAAGGACAGGAACAGTGCAAGTGATGATGTTCTATGCACCCAGACTTTTTCCATCTTAGAGACTACAACAACTGTATTACAATCACCTAGTAAATTAAATATGGGTGTGGAACTACAATCTCCTAGCAAATTGAATATTTTGTGTCTGTCGCAGCCTTATCATGATGTAAGTAGTTATTTTAAATTTAGTTCAGAAAGACTTGCCAACAGAATACTTCAACACTTCTTAGCCTAGCCCCATGTTTGATTTAAATATCTAATCATACACTCTTATAATATATATAGGCATAAACAAATTGTTATTTCAACTTTGTCACATCCATCTTTTTTAATTTTCAGCCAAGTATTGATGGTATAGTTGAAGGCTCACAGCTCCCAATAACCCAATCATCACAATCACAAGCTCTTGGCGAAGATATATTAGCACTCTGTACGGGCAAGTTCTATGACAATGAATTTGTAACACAAGCTGAGGAAAATCAATATGTGGATGAGTTCACACAACAACTATCTGAAGATAAAATGGACGATGCTCAACTTGATAAAACTGTAAATGAAGTAGTAAATAAAGATGACAATGAAATAGGAATTGAAAAAGAATTCCCTATTAAAGACACAGTGAATAAATTAAAAGAAGGTTCCAGTAAACCAAATGAACCTGATGGTAACCTCAAGTCCATTCTTGATGAGCTACACGACCCTGACTTTGACAAACCGAAAGAAAACAAATTCTTCACTGGAGGTACACAGAAGAAAGATAGTGAGAAAGTTCTAGAAAGCACTCAAATGAAAAAGAGGTTTGTAATAGATTCTGACGATGATGAAGCTAATGTAGACAGTGAACAAGTAAAGAAAAAGAAATTAAAAAAGAAACGGCCAGAAAAGAGGGCACTACAAATCTCAGGTATGTGTTGTACACAATCGATTGTATTTATTTACTTATCAATGCCATAAATGAAATACTTAACATAACTTTAGTCTTTGGAAAGTTTACCAATAGCCTTGTCTCACATGAATAAGGCTTGAGTATTAATCACCAAACTTGTTCACGGAAATATGAAACTATATGCTCAGAATTCCTCACGATATTTTCTTTGCCATTTTTCAGTGGTGGCTAAATAATCTGATTATTTTACTCCTCATTAGTCTTATATTCTGAATAGGAGGTAACGAAAGGAGATTCGCAAAACTCACACTTCTCAAAGATTCTAAAAGTTGACACTTACAATTTCTTTCTAGATGACGAAGAAGAAGATGACGAGAATCAAATGGAAGATGAATATGTATCAGACTTAGAAGAAGATAATGAGAGATTAGTGGAGTATGATTCTGAAGAAAATGAGGTAATTACTTTTTTCTTGTATTATTTTTTTGTTGTTGGCCCTCACGAAGATTTTTTCTATCTCGTGAGCAATGATGTATAAAACTATAGATACGTTGTCCGCGCTCTAAAATGACAACATGAAATGAAGGCAATTGACAACATCGCGCTTAGTTACGCACCAACCTGCCGCGCGACGCTACGTTTGTTTTTAATTTATATCGTGTGTGTAAACCTGTGCGAAACATAAAGAATGCCGTCGTGTGTGTTCAGACGATGTACAAATTATACTCCAAAAGTTAAAGACAAAAACGTGTCATTTCATGCTTAAGTTCACCAAACAACCTATTTTTATTTTATTTTTTCGACGCCGGCGCCCGCCATCTTATGGCGGCCGGCGCATGAAGGTATAGTCACGTGCCGATGTAACTGAAGATGTATATTTATCTCCCTCTAGCAAAGGCATTCCACTATACGATGTCATATTTTCTTTCCCTTTCTTTACTCGTAGAAGTAGTTATCTAGTATTTTCGCCGTTTTTGCGGCGCCGCGATGTTGGTTCATGACGTGTCTATATATAATACGTCATTGCTCGTGAGGGCGTTTACAAAATAACAATTTTCATATTTGTTCTGTGCGGGAATGGAATCCACGGCACATTGCACGGCGGCCCAGTTATCGCAACTATGCATGGCGTCAAATATAAAACCTATTATTATTTTTATAGCCCAAAACCAACTCTGACTTGCGCTCTCGACTTGATGGCCATTATATTGTGTCTAACCAAGTTAGGAGTGACAGAAAAACCGCCGTATCATCTATTACTAGACGGACAAGACCACTTTTTTGATGATTAGATAATTAAATTAATGATGAGTAGAGCCTTACCCCGGTTTCCGAAAGGCCGATCAATGTTAAAATCAATTAAATTTCTTGTAAAGTCATCTGATTGGTTGACTGAATTATCAACAACCAATCAGATGACAAGAGATATTAGTTAATTTTAGTGTTGACAAGCCTTTCAGAAACCGGTTGTTAGACTGTTTAAATATGTCTGAATATTCTATTTCAGCAATCATTTTACATTGAGACTTGGCTACATTTGATATAATATTCTTAGTACGATTAATTTAACTATTTGTATTATGAATATATTTAAATTTGTTTTGTATTTACCATATTTCCAGATAGAAGTGAAACTAGACAAACCGAAAAAGAAACGTAAAGTGACGGATTTCTTCGAGCAAGAGGCTGAACTGACGAGTGAGGATGAGTGGGTGGGGTCTGGCGATGAGGATGAGAAAGGCCTGGACAGAATGGAGAGAGAGGAAGGAGATGACGAGGTCTTCCACCAGGGAAAACTTCGGAAAGAACTGGGACAGATACACATGTAAGTATAAATAAGTATGTAATTATTCTATTATAATAATTAAGTATAAAGGATTTGATGTTTTCTCTCGTGTTTTAGATTACGTTTTTGCCTACATGTTCAGGAATGAAATTGATATAATATTGGTTGATAATCATTATTTATTTTCAAGCAGAACATTTAGTTTGTTTGAAACATTTCAATCTCGAGCTGATCTCAGGAACCACTGGTTCAATTTTCAAATATAATTTTTGTCTTGGATAATCCATTTACCAAAGCAAGATAAAGGCTATAACTTCACCCTACGAAGAACTATGTCTTTAGAAGCTGAGCAGCGGGAGAAACTGTGTGGCTGTCTATTTGATTGATAATTATCACACCACCTTTTACACGGATGTTATAGTACAGATAACAAAATCTACCGGCACCCAATATATTTAATATTTAACACTCATATTCATAATCTCCTTACAGGCGTGACGTGCTAGACCAAGATAAGAGAGAAGTGAGATTGATACAGGAGTTGTTGTTCGAAGACGGTGATTTAGGCGACGGTCATCGACAGCGCAAGTTCAGGTGGAGGAATGCAGGTAGGAAATTATCTATAAAAACGTCGGTAGTTCATTTGAAACTCCTTTGTTAGCCCACTCCAATGGGCGATAAGTCTGTAAGTATCTTGTCGAGCATCACATAAAAAAACAAGCTATTGAGCTTATAGCTCGCCCCGGTATCGCGCGGGACAATGCTGACTACTGCTTCAATGTCTTATACACTATCACTCTATCTATTAAAAAAATCGCATCAAAATACGTTCCGTAATTTTAAAGATCTGAGCATACATAGGGATGTATGGACAGATATAGCGACTTCGTTTTATACTATTTCGTCATAGAATTTCGGTTTTGAATATGGAATTGTAAAATTTGATATTAAAATTTATGTATTAAATTTCAGGTGATGATGGTGAGGCTGGCACAGTACCCGATGAATTTGCTGACACGCAAGAAGAAGAGTTCGAATCGGAGGAGCAATGGAGGAAACAGAGGCATGAACGTGAAGTATTTCTGAGGCAAATGGTTAGTATACTTCTTCAATAATTGTTTTGTGAAAATGCATTTTAAAAATATTTACAAACTGTATGAAAAAAATAATTTAAATGATTTTATGAAAGAAAATTTGAATCAGGTAACATTACGTCAGTTTTGATTCACGATTTCACGATTAAGCCCTGTCTTAGGCTGTGTTGAGTTGATGTCTCTAGTTTTGGGTCGATAATATAACTTCTGAAAAGTATCTAATAACCCTATGATGATGTTAATCTACTAAACAAACCCCTTACTAAATTAAATACATAAATTTAAGTTTAATTACTTATTTCTCAGCAACAACAAGAAGAGGAAAGCTCCCTCAACGTCAGTGTGAATAGAACAACAATTATTAAAGCCAATCTTTTGTCGAAATCAATGTCTACTCTCCTTCAAGAAGTGAATCAAACGAAAACTGAATCTACCGAAATCTCCGTCGTTCAAGAAAAGAAGACTGCTAAAGATATACCTAGCCCAAAGAAGTCGTATTCAATCTTCCAGGTAAGATATATAAGTACTATTTTTTTATATGAATTGGCGGCAATCGACTATATTTGTCCACTACGTGGTAAGCATTTGACGTTACCCCTGGACACGTGCAACACCAGAGGAGTTACTAGTGCCTTTGGAGCAATGCATTTGAAGATTGAATATTTGGGCATTGGGGTTAGAGGAAGGGAGAGAATTGGGTATATCGTAACCTCACTCATATGACGAAAACAATACATTCGTATAGTGTAGTCAAGCCGTGGTATCACTTCGGTCGAACCGGTCCCATTCGTGCCAAAGCATGGTTTTTCACACGAACATAAAAAATAAAATAATGATATTTTGTTTCTTTGAAAATTGTCATTTCATTAACTAATATGAATGTTTCTTCATTTGTGGTTTATTTTTTGATAGTTTTCTTTATTGTCTTGTTCTCATCATTATATTTTATTTCAGCAAAATTACCACGGATCATTACTGACACGTGGCCAAGGAGCTCTCGCGCGATTGGCAGCGCTGGCAATACCTTTAGCTACTGATGACGACTCGCCAAAAATAGGATCACTGGCAACACATAAGCGGAACTTTGTCTTTACTTCCATTACACCAGACGAAGATGATGTACCAAAGGTGTGTAAGAAAGTAATATGTCTATGGTATACTAGCTGTTACTTACTGCTTTGCTCACGGAGAAAATGTTGGTCTACCCTATCCTCGAATTATAAATGTCTGCAAAAATTCATACTCTTGAAGATTAGTTGGAACAATTACCTATGTAATATCTGATTGTCTCCTTTGTTCAATTTGTTGCAAGTACAACTTACGAGCAAACAACTGATGAGAACCCTCTGTAGTTGAAACCCAAAGGGATTTTGAGATTCTCAAAAATTCGTAATACAAGCACGAAGTGTAGAATTGTGTATAAAACTCTAGCACAATGTACTCGTCTAGCATTACATGGGACTTGTAGCCAAAGTTGCGAAAAGTGGGTTCTAATGATAAGATAGAAAATGAAATTTTACGAAAATCAAGTCACGTTCGTCACGAGCCCTAAATTTCTCAGTGACTGAGCTCTACTAGTAGTTAAGATTTTCTAATTTGATTAGGTCGTTATCTATATGTATAAAATGAATCGCAAAATATATTGGTAAGCCCATAACTCAATAAGGCCTGGACCAATTCTACTGATTCTTTTTTTGTTATGTGTGTTATTGTCAGGAGAAGGTTCTTATGAAAGAAAATTTTAGAATAGTAGAGGGGAGAGTTTAGAGTTTATAGTAGAGGGGAGAGTTAGAGTTTAGAGTTTCATCGTAAGCGAGATGATGACACCCGTGCGAAATAGGGCCGAGCTGCTCGTTTTCTATAAATTTAGTACCTGTCTTACGAATTACGATACTCACGATAGTTACTATACAAAATTAAAAGATTATTATACTATGCTTATCGTTTCCAGGTGACAATAAAAAGAAAAGCTGACGCGCCCCAAGGCACTCCGAAGTTGATGAAGAAAATGAAAATTGAAGAGAAAACTGTTCATACCAAGAGTAGTCTATTAGATCATTTAAAGCTATAGACTGATGTTAATAACCAGATCGAACTAAATTTGCCTGAAATTCAATAGAACTGTGGTCAAATATCTTGCAAAGAGATCGGTTAAATTAACTATAATCGTAAATCTGTACATTTAAATTGTCTATTAGGAATATTTTACTCTGGATTGTTCGAATAATTATGACATATTTCTAGTTTTTTGGGCTCGAAATGTATCATAATTTTTATCTTATTTTATTTAACAACTGTGTTCAAGACTGAAGGTGCTTTTGTGAATCGCGGTCATTTTATTACCCGTAAAACAATGTAAAAAGGTGCCTAATTTATAGAATTTTATTTAAGAAGAGTGACTGTAAAGTAATTAATAAATATGACATACTAGTATATTAAGTCTAAAATAGTAAATAAAGTTTATAAATTTTAATTTAATTATTGTTTCTGTTTGTGTGAACAAGTAGTGTTGTAATTTCTTCACTGCAGGACTTTGCTGCCATTACGGCGCGTAGCGTTCCGCGCGCGCCTCCAAGCCCATAGACCACCACAGACGGGGCCCTTAAGGGCAGCCGGGGTTGCGGGGTAAGCGCAATGAGGCACCGCGACCTCGGCCCAGAGCAGGAGAAGGAACAGGGGGGTTTTTAGACAGTAAGAGTCTGACACTCCCTCCCGCCCGGCCCTGGGCGGGAGAAGTCATTTGATGATTTTCCCCGCACAAAAAAAAAGGACTTTGTTGCCATTATATACTTGTCTTATTTTCGTTTTCTCTGAGTCTATATTTCATACCTCTTTAACTCAATATTCATTGTTGGTAAGTATATGATGCCAAGGAGAACAATATTATCACCGTTGAATAGATAGTATATTCTGTAGAAAGTTGGTAAACGAGCTGAGGAATTACCTGATGCTAAGCAATCAGAGCTACCCATGGATACCCGTAATACCAGAGTTAGGTAGGTACTACAATTGCCTTGCCGGCCTTTCGTGGGTTATAAGCGATTTAAGGATAGGTATTTCTGAATTGAGGATGAGGAGGGGGAGGACATGGAAGGGTTGGACCTTCGATAACCTCACTTATAGATAAGTGTTGCTTCACGCCGGTTTCCCGTGAGGCCGTAGTCTCACCCCGGTCGAGCCAGCCGATTTCCAAAGCATGGCTCTCCATTCAAAAATGCTGTAGCTGTGTCCGATTTCAGACAGTTCTTTTTAGGAAAATTATCATCGCTTGCATCCGCAATTCTGTCTGGGCAACTACAGTTCCTCTATAGTAACTATGCTCTTTGATGTCTAGCTTAAAAAATATGTTCGTTAACTTAACTAGTGTGAGCGTTACCCTATCCTGTAAAGAAATTAGTGCCAAAATGTGCCGATTTTAAATAATAGGTATGTTGTTGTGTTTCAAAATATGTACCTACTTAAAGAATTTTCTAGCTGCAACAAAATTACTCGTATCAATAAGATTTTCTTATCTATTCTTAAGCATCACTGCTTACCATCAGTGGGATCGAAGTCAAGCACTAGTTTAAAGCAAGTAAAAAAAACGGCATTATATTAATTTTATAAACTTTACATCTTTACTTTACATTAAACTTTACATCTTTACTGTGCATACCTCTCTCGCGCAAGCTCAAGGGAAAAGCCATTTGATATTTACTCAAAATTTTACAACTGCGACGCGACGTAACTCGTAAAGCATAGTTAGTAGGAAGTGTTAACATAATTTATAGCTCACCGCACTTAATGGATTCTAATTACAATATTTAATTGGATAGGTTAATAATGAAATAGTCACGTATTGTTTTTCTATTAAACCTCCACTTTAGTACTGGTACAGGAGGATACACTAGTTTTTAAACGATCCGAGAATTGAATCTGTTTTAAAGTGACTTAAATGATTGATTCTCTGTCTCAAATGATTTACTTTCTATCGGAGTAGCAAAATATCAAATAAAGTAAAATAATAAACACTACAATTAATTACGATTTTGCTAAACGACAAATTTCTGCCTGTGTGAATTTGAAAATTAATATAATATTACAAAAAGTTTAGTTTAAAAACGTTCTACACTTTTTGTTTTATACACAACTTCAAGAAGTGCACCCGCTTCTGACGAATGCACCGAATGCATCAGAATATTTCATTTTCATTCAGCGATTTATTTTAATTGATGACTTTAATTTTTAAACCTGGCAAAATATTTGCGAAATTCTGGTAATAAAATATAGTTTTATTATGTTGGAAGCATTGATATCAACCATATCCTTCCGTTGGGCATCTCGCTTCTTCTCTCGCTCGGCAAGTGTATCTTTCTCACTCTTTAACCAATCAGCAACCTCAATACGCCGGCTATCTCTGTCAGCTGGTCGCGTTTTCTCCGGTGCTCTGTGTGGCGTTTCGTTCGCTCGCGACCGGCTCAATCAATGCTTTTTTTCTGTGCCGGAGTACTGTTTTTATTATAATTTAGTTATATTAGTCTAGTCAAATAAATCAGAAAAGTGCTCCGAATAAAACTACAGATAAAGTATTGAAATGGCGAGTGGAAATAATGATATCAGCGACATCGTCAAGAAATGCCGAGTTCTTTTGTTGGATATTGAAGGAACCACAACATCGATCAGCTTTGTTAAGGTAGGTCTAATGATTGACCGGCCGGTGTTTTGTCTTTACATGTGTTTTTGTGTAATTGTTCGATTAATATTAGTTTATCCAGAGCAATTTATGCCAACATGAAAGCACATGATCCAACATGCAAAATGGTCGCAATTTCAGATTCGCAACATGGAGGACGAAATCAAAATGGTACCCCTTTTCATGTTCCTTTCATTGTCTGAATTATCCACGTGTTGCCTAACGTATTTATGGTAGTAACTATGATATTTCTTTCATAATTTTTTCTATATGGCATTCGTCTTATTTTGTAGGTATATACATTTATTGATTTATTTAACCGAAAGAGATGTAATAGTTCTATAGATATGCTTTCTTTTCATCTCTAAGGCTGAATGTTATCTGTAATAACTGATTTTAACTTCCATTTTTGCTAAGGGAGAGTACTTCAATTTATTCGTGTTGCGTGCTGCACACCTACCGGCATGAACAGCTGTTTCGAGCAGCTGGCTGGTAAAAAAATGTGGAACAATTAACTGTCCTCTTTCAATAGCGTTGAGCCCACATAGGCTGGCCTTGTCGCACTTAGGATAAGAATATGGACCTGCGAGTGAGACAAAAAAAATACTAGTGGTGTTTCATTGGGCAGCGTTACCTTGGTGGCTGGTGGTTTCATGGTTCCGAAATTACGATTTTCGTCTTTAGAATACCTACTTAAACTCGAGTTTATTGGTATTAATTATTTTGTTTACCTACTATTATTACTGTCTCTTTAGTAAGTTCTTGATTATTTCAATAACAGGGATAGCATACTATAGGGAAAGCCAAGAATGTACTTATAGGGATATTTTTTATATTTTATAAAATTGTAGACAGGAACTCGTATAAAATGTAGACTGTGTATATATTTTATTTATATCTTGGTGTCTTGGTATGTAGGTTGGTTACATGGTTACCTGAATGCTAATCTTAATCTCCGCCTTTTCTTCGTACAAAATGAGGTTAACTTTTACGTGCATTAAATAGGGTTGTTACCTACATTAACGTGAGTTAACAGGTTCGAAATAAATAAACAACTTTTCTTTCAAAATTGTATTTTTTTTTAAATTAATTTCATTTTACTTTGATTAGAATGTTATTTGCTAGGCTGCTACAATCGCCCATCGGTCGCGCACATTAACTTATCAGCTGATTACAGCTGATTCATGACATGTGGTTTTCATTCATTTGGGTTTACAATACGAGTTTTTTTACTGTTTTTTTATTGGCCATTTCTAAAGATTGTTTTTTTGTATAACTATGGGTTTTTACTAGTACGTTTTCAAAGTTAAAGTCTTTTCAAACTTTCCTCCTTGTAGGATAGAGTAGGTATCTTACATTTTGATCTAAGTCGACAGTTTTTTTTCCTAAGATATTTGAAGAAGTTAGCTTGTGTCGTCTGTGGAATAATTGGAGCATGTCTTTGTATAACAATGCAATACTGGGTATTATCTGTGCTGCGTCCCTACCGCGGGTGCCGCGGGCTGGGTCGCTCGGCTAGGTAGGCTCGCTATCCGGTTTGGACACCGGCGGCAAGTCGCGCAGTTCGTTCACCCATGGACTTGCCGCATCGTAGACGATGCAGTTTCACCAGGGCATCGTGTTATGCAAAATTTAAACCATTGTGGTTATTTTTTCAATAGAAATGTCTATCAAGACTACCAGTAAACATGTAAACATTAGTCTGTGGTCGAGTACGGTTATTCGTAATCGGTATGTGGGTAGTTGCCTAATTGGGAATGCTGCAAACTTTCACAATTGCTACTAAATTACTTTAAAATACTTAAAAAAAAGTCTTAAATGGCTGTAAAGGAATTTCTTATCCTGAAAGTTTTAGCACATTACGATAAGTCTCATTACTCTTATTCGATTCGCACGATGAAAGGACCTTTTAGAAAATTGGTGCTTACATGAATATGCTTTAAGTGTGGGAGAGCCATGCTTCGGCACGAATAGGTCGGCTCGACCGGAGTGATACCACGGCCTCACCGAAAACCGGCGTGAAACAACCACAGTGTTGTGTTTCGCCGTGTGAGTGAGGTTACCGGAGGCCCAATCCTTCGCCTTCCCTAATCCCTTCCCAGTTCCTAAATCTCCAAATCCCTAATCCCTAAAAGGTCGGCAACCCACTCGTAACTCCTCCGTTGCGGGTGTCCATGGGCGGCGCTGATTGCTTACCATCAGGTAATCCGTCTGCTCGTTTGCCGACCTATTACATAAAAAAAAGAATGCTTCAGTTTGCTTAACGTTTGAATTACATATATAATTCAAACGTTAAGCAAATTGTATCGGTCAAATACTGATCCCACCCAACTTACTTCTGACACTCGCATCAACCCCTATGATTTCTTCCCTCAAACTCCTCAAAGGCTACCTACTTCGAAGTTATGATTGGTCATTAACATGTGACTGTAATACAAGTCTTTGTTGGTTTCATTGATAGGCCAATTATTTCACAAAACTAAATTCCGTAATGGAGGGAAAACACTTGACGTAGTTAATTTACTCTGCTATGATCCGTCTGTCGCCAACTCAACTCAAGTCCGCCTACAGAGCGTAGAGATTATAACAAGTACTGTCTTAAGAGACATATCTCAGCAGTTTTCGCTGATGAGAGACGAGGTAAAAGGTCTTATTCGTATTGATTCTGATACTCACGGTGGGCGGTACCAAAGTAACTTAGTAAAACCGAAAAGCAACAAAGATTGTTTTAACATTATTATTCTTGACAGCATCTTTTATACGCAGAACATGGAGTGCCGTCATATTCCACAAAGTACAGAAATAACAAGACCTTTAAAACTTCAAAGGTTGTTTCATCTCTTGAAATGTGACTGTTAGAAGGCTTTTGAGCAGAAATTGGGACTAGGTTATGGCACCAGCTTGAAGTAGCACATTAAAATAAAACCGAAGGCCTGTTTGTACTAGGTAATGTAGATTGTGGCGCCATTGCCATGATCCATATGAATTAAATAGGTATGTAATGACACAACATTTTATTATGCTCGCAACAGTAAGCTGTCTTCATATTTTTTTCGTGTTCTTCATTATCAGTAACGCAGGTCTTATAGCTAGATATTTAATATACCTATCTACTTGTATTTGTAATCCTTCGAAACTGCAAACAACCAAACAATAAGGTAATTAAATATTATTTTCGGCATTATATTTATTATCATCAATCTAGGCTCTGATTATAACCACAATTTTCATCAAAGGTTACGGTTGGCATATTTACTTTCTAAACTGAAAAATATTTGTTCTTCTGTTGAACACATTAAATATCACGTAATATGGTTACGTTTAGAGATTCGCCAGTCAATATGCAGTCGCCTAGGTCCCGAGTGCGCCAGACTTAACTACGGGAGGACTGAGGGTGCTTTAAACTTACACCCCTATCAAAATCGTATGTGTACCTACCTATCTCTAAATATGCACCGATGCTAATATTATGCAGACAGACAGCGTGTGTTTGTTAAATTACTTACGTTACTTCTTTAGAAATGTTGGTTTTTGTCATGGGATATGAAATTTTATCGCGGAAAACTTGAATTATGGTGCTCGTGAGGCCAATTCGTTTGTCTGTTGATAGAATACTCATTTAAATTTGAATATTATTTGTTGCCCAAAATATATTTGCGTGGTTAATTTCGCTTTTTCCTCATATATCACAGTTCTTTCGCTTCTGCGGAAGTATTCGCAGCAGGAATTTGTATAAATAGTTAAATAGGTGATGCGTATTCGACAGTCATCATTTAATAGTGTCGAATAGCAAGATTAAAGCTAAATTAAATCGGGAATTGTAAGTTATGTCCAAACAGCTTTGTAACTATGTATAACATGTGTCTTATAACGAATTATGTAAAAAGACATACGAATAATATCTTAGTAAAATCGATGAGACCCGACTGGTCACACGAGGCTATGTTATCAATTCAATTTTTACACACAATAATATTGATTGATACTATGAACCATGAGAAATAGTTAGGTTATGAAAACCTATATGAAAATGAGCATTACCTTTCATGAAAATATTCTTATTGTAAAAATGTAGTTACTGTTTTACTATGAGTTCAATATGTATGGGGATGGTAAATGATTACAATAATAGTGAGCCGTTTGTAAAATATTGCATAATCGTGATATTTACCGTCAACTGTGTCCTAAATTGGAAAACATCTGCACGTTGATAAATCGATACACGTCCCACGAATGTTATTTTGTTAGATAATAAATATCAATGTTTAGGCAGTAAAGTGCTTTTTACCATTGTTACAGGACAAGCTCTTTCCGTACGCAGAAGAAAATGTAAAAGATTTTCTTACCAACCAATGGGAGTCTGAAGACGTGAAGGAGGCGGTGACAGCGCTCAGGAAACTGGCGCTGGAAGACAAGGAGAATAGCGTGGATGGAGTGATTGCTATTCCAGGAGAGGTATGTTCTTACTTTGAATCCTGAAATGGATGATGGTGGTTAAGGTACCTTATGAGCAACTAGCAGTGCCGATTGCTTACCATCAAGTAATACGTCTGCTCGTTGGCCGATCTATCACATTACTAGAACTTAATTATCACAAAATGGTGTAGTATTTTTAGTTTTTGTTTCTAAATTCTTTATTTTTGTACTATTTGTATGAGCGTGGTTTCGCTCCAGAATCTACCGATTGTCTATCTTAACGAACTAATACATTTTGCCTTTGTTCTTGGCTCTTCGTTTCCATGAAAAAATCGGGATCAGTACAGCCTGGTAATAAGAACTCTCTCTTCACGGGAGTCTTAAAAACAGGTTTTCGATACCCAAAAATCGATACTTCGTGTTCCTGCTTCATACTCATGTGTCCTAACAACTAGGTATAGTAAATAAGACAGATATCAGTCCAGTCTCCACTTATAATTTTATATAACAAATATCAATCAACGCGTCTAACTAAACTCTGAATGAAAGTGGCGTCATTATGAATCATGTGTGTTCTGTGTTCATGCACTATGGTTTCCCCACTTAACTTAGTTCATTGAATAATGTAAAACTTATAAGAGTTTACGTTTAAGCTATTCATAATCACAATAATTTATTATTTTATTACGTCTCGGAATTGGCGTAGCATTGACATTTCCCCTTTTTTATCAGCATAAGGTCAAGAAACTGATAGGTACATATTACAACAGTAAATGGATTTGATTTGTTGATAGTGTAAATATATACTAGATGAATAGTTTTAAGGCAAGCTTTGTTGTGTAGTTTAAATATTTTATTTTTGAGCGACATTTATTCTCGCCCCTGACACACTTAATACACTTCTGCCTACCCTCTCGTGATACAAATTGCTTGATGTAGATTTATTTGAAACATTTAGAAGATATATAAAATATATTTTGCCACTAGGGAATTATTTTAATTCAGTTAACGACCATCTTTGCCCTTCTGGGTGTGGCACGGGTACACGCTTCCGGCATTTTCCTTTGAGGAAAAGACAGAAACACGAAAGTAATTATACTTGGCGTGTTTTATAAGAACGAGGAAAGGTTTCTACCTAGATGATAAATATAAAAGGTGGACTGAAGAATCCTGGTCAGGTTTTATTTTAGTATCTCAAAACCGGGACTGCGTTATGGACCAAACATTTCTGCCCCACATGTGTCTTTCTACACTTTTTGATCGTATCGATTAAAAAGTGTGGGAGAAACATGCTTTGCCACGAATAGGCTGGCTAGACCGGAGTGATACCACGGCTTTACTAAATACCGGTGTGGAACAACCACAGCGTTGTGGTTGTCATTCTAAATCTTGCAATCCTTTAACTTCTCAAAAGGCTTGGGCACTTATCCATCCTGATGTCGCGAGTGTCCATGGGTTGAGCAGATTGCTTACCTTCCGGTGATATCAATGGAACGAGTACTCAATACTCAATACTCAATATATTTATTGCATTCCACAATGTGAACTTAGGTGGTAGGGTACATAAGGATTTACATACTTATATTAGTTTAGGAGCATTGTGGGCCCTGTCGGGCATAACAATAGTAGTAATTTTTTATGAGGAGGGCTATAATAAATATATGTTTACAATTTTTCATTATTTTTATGTAGATAGGCTTATATAACTTATAACTAATTGAGTACAAATACATTATAATTGTTATTAGGTATAGATTACAGTGTTATTTTTACTTTATTTATTAAATTTATCATTTAAATATTCCTGTACATTATAATAGCATTTATTTATTAAAAGTTTTTTTAATTTATTTATCAAGATATTACATTTTTGTTCATTTTTAATGTCATCTGGTAATTTATTATATATTTTACCTGCCATTACTAAAGTGCTTGTGGAGTGTATTTTTAGCTTAGAACCTGGTAGGATTAGTCTATTTTTGTGTCGTAGGGTGTGAGTCTGTGTGTTTTCGCGTGTAGTGTAAAGTTTTTCGTTATTTCTAACAAATTTACACATTTCCAGGATGTATATAGAGGGTAGTGTTAGAAGTTTGAGTTCTTGGAAATGGGGTTTGCAGCTCTCTATGTTGTCTATGTTAACTAGTATTCTAATTAGTCGTTTTTGGAGTATGAAAAGTGTTTGTGCGTCTGTGCTATAGTATTGCAGCCCTATCCCATAAAAAATACGTATTTATTTCTTTTTGTCCAAGGTCTGATTCAAAGCAATAGTCCTGTAGCGATCTTAGAAAAAACCAATAAAAAGAACCTACAGCTATCAAAACTGTGATTTGAGAGAATACTAGATAGATTTTTACAGTGCTATTCTAACGATTACATAAGTTTAAGCGATTTAGGGCTAATTTTTCAATGGTTAGATTAAAGTTACGTGGGGATTAATTATGAATTTATGATGCTGTCGCGTCAAAATGTTTGACTATTGAAAAGTCAGCCCTAAGTCTTGCTAGTGACACAGCACACGAAAATCTTCGTCGGTATGACGCTTCCGTGCATCTAAATAATAAATTTTGTGCCCCTAATAACAACATTTTTTTCCGAATACAGTTCTGGCAAATCATGGTATACTTCAGATTGTTGATCTGTAATGGGATCTTTTACTTTAATTACATTTTATTGCTAGATAAAGACTGCGTAATCTACTGAGACACAGATCTAAGCAATGCAGAATATATGAGCGACAAAGTACAAATATTCTAGCTAAAATTTTACTATTTTGCGTTTCAGGATGCCTCTAAGGAAGATCAGATTGAGGGTCTAGTGAAGAGTGTGAAATGGCAGATGTCTTCCGACCGTAAAGCCGGTCCGCTGAAGCAGTTGCAAGGCCTTATCTGGAAACAGGGGTATGACAAGGGAGACATCAAGGGACAGTAAGTCATTATTTCTTTATTTTTGGATTTTATTCTTAATTATCAATTAGCAAGTTGGCCACAACCTTAGGTGCAGTTTCCCACTATGAAAGGCAATTTAAACATAATTCGCATTTGACTCTCGAAGAACTATATGTCTTCAGACTTGTGATCTAGATCTTTAGTTGTCCTTCCATGATTGAGTAACGAAAATATATCAGTTAAGTCTTGGTTTTTTAATACAATGAGGTACTCCGATCTTTTAAGGTGTTATTTTTATATTATACTAGCTTTCTGTTTCTGCTTCGCACGGATCTCCAACTGTCTTGCTAATGACGAAAGCATTCTCAGTTCTCCCTTGTACTTTTCTAAAATTTTCTTACATAAAAACCATCTCCTGACAATAATAAACATAACAAAAATAAAAAGAATTGGTAAAATTGGTCCAGGTATTGTAGAATAATAATAAGTAATAAGAATACAATTGAAAATGCCACAGTGATTGAATTTTCAATAATATGAATAATGCTAAAGTGAAAAAGTTAAATACACAAAAGTGTTTACCATAATGTTGTGGAAAAGCAGATGCTTTAGCTGTTATGTTTGAATTGTGTTTTTCGTAAATGTTTTGAAGCTTCTCGAAATTGTAAATGAAAATTTGAAATCTTTGATAGATTTAGTAATGAATAATGCATACATAAAATATAAAACAATTGAAGAAACAAGATGGTCAAATGAAATCATATTATTATTTCAGTTATGTGAGTGTTTTTCTCTTAAATATTCCAGTGTGTACGATGATGTGTCTCCCGCGCTGGACTTATGGCGCTCGGTGGAAGGCCAAAAGATCTACATCTACTCGTCTGGATCAGTCCAGGCACAGAAACTTCTCTTCGGCCAGTCCCAGTCTGGAGACATGTTGAAGTATATCGACGGACATTTTGACACCGCCGTCGGTGCCAAACAAGAGACTTCTAGCTACTCCGCCATTGCTGAGAAAATCGGTTGCAAGCCAGAAGAAATTCTCTTCTTAACCGACATTGTGAAAGGTATTTATTAGATAAATTATTGATTGTAGTAGTGTGATTACAGCAGGTTTGCAAAGAGCTTCTTGATAGTCAAACAATTTTTGCACTTACCACCGATTTTACGTCACAATTCTGAAACACTCATTCACATATTCCACAGCTTATAACTGAAATATCAGTAATGTATTTTTATACCCCTCCTAAGATTATGGTCAGCTTTCCACTGTAGTAAGATTGTGATAAAAAAAACGCTGGTTCAAAGTTAGTTATTCATGATCATTGTTAAAATTGAAGCACCATGTTGATTATCAGAGGCGGAGGCCGCGCGTGCGTGTGGCATGCACTGCGCGCTGGTGAGTCGCGAAGGCAATGCGGCGCTTCCACCTGAGGCTGTGGCGGCCTTCCCAGTGCTGTACAGCCTGGCCACTCTCGCCAACCCCAACAAGCGCAAGCCCGACGCCCAGGTGCCCCTCCGATGATACCCGATACCTGCCATAGCACGCCTAATGCATGCACTCTGTAGTTATTTATCTGTGTAGACGACTAGACGCGACTCGCCGCTCTACCTTGCAGGTGAGTACGTGTGTAGATGGTTCTGGTTAATAGTAATAGTTTCTGTACATAGTTATGATCACTTTTGTTTACTGTTATATTCAAATTGTTTCTACAGAAAAACTTACCTTCATCTTTTTGATTTTATTATTTCCTTTATCACAGTAAAACAAATTATCATTATCATCATCATTATCATTATAACAAACTTGATATATCATGATATTATGGTACTAGCAACGTGCAATGCTGTTACCAAATTTCTGTGCTATTTAATGGATGTTATTAAATAATAATATAACAAACCTTTATTTTGTCTCTCTATTAAAAAAAACACATCAATATCCGTCAAAATCAGTTATAAAGATTAACAGTACAGAGAAAGGGATTGTTTTGTACTATGTAGTGGTTTGCATCTGTGCACAGGAACTATTACGCTTTCATATGCTTCCGGCATAGGCTGTATATATGTTAAAATTAAATAAAAAAAATTGTTTTAGTAACTTAAATATCTATGGTATTAATAAAGTAATAAGCAAAATGACTTTCGTGTTTCAAATTATTTTCACCTACTTTATATATATTTTTTAAGATACTAAATAGTAATGTTGCATATAAATTCATTTAAAAGCCTTACTAAACTATTATGTTTAGTCTATTTTAAGTTTATTTAGTGGTTGAATGAATTATTTAGCTTGGTGATGGTACAAATTGTGATGCTTATGTGTGGTCACTCTGTCTGTGTATAATTGGGTACTTTTGTCAAAAATAAAATACTTCTTTTTCAGTATAATTTAACAATAACAGTTTTTTCACGATATAATTTTACTAGCAAATTTTTAAGTTTTTTTTTGTGATACATAAAAAGAGGCTACATTACAAACTAACTTTCGGAAACCGGGTGGTTTCCGAAAGGCCAATCAATATTAAAATCAATTTAATCTCTTGTCAAGTCATCTGATTGGTTGACTGAATTATCAACAACCCATCAGATGACTTGACAAGAGATTTAACAGGTGGAGATTAGTTAATTTTAGCGTTGGCAAGCCTTTCAGAAACCGGGTGTAAGTCATAGGAATTGATATGATTCGTTTTTGAGAGTTCGAAATAAGTATTGAATTTACAAGTTAAATTAAATACTTTTTGAGTACCCAATTTTGTAAATTAATTTCTTTCTGTATCTATGTATTTTTTTGTGTTATTATATGGATAAGTGGATAAGCATGTTTAAAATACGAGTTTGATTTACATCTTGTAACTGGCGAATTATAAAAGAATCTAAATTTTAAATGGGGCTGTTTTCTTGTATCTATTAATAGTTGATTCTGGAAGTATAATTCGACTGACCAAGCTTTTAATTAATGATGTGGGAGTGAAATAGCTCTTTGTGTTTGACTAGTTTCTTTCGCTAAAAATGGAATGCAATTAAATTAATTTTATTTATGTAATTACAGGATGAACAACCTGCGAAAGTTCTGAAAACCGATATGGATGCAGATGTTAAAACACCTTCTGAAACAGAAGTTACTGCTGAATCAAAAGAGCCAACTGAAGCCGTGGCGCCTGTTGAAGTGAAACCATCGACAGAACCTGAAGTATCCACTGAAGAGAAAACACCTGGAAGTGACACGTCGGCTAAACCAGAATCTGTGCCAGTAAATGGGAATTCCGATAACACCGTCGCCGAACCAGAGGCACCAAAAGCAGCTGATGTACCAGAAAAAATGGACGTCGAAATGGAAGTTGATGAACCTGCTGCCGCTACGCAGGACAAAGCGTGTCAAGCAAGTGAAAAAGTTGTAACCACTGTCGAAGAAATTACAGATGCAAATGAAATAGAAGCAACCCCTGTTTGCGACATTGAACCCATCATTGAGGAGAGTAGTGAAAAGACTGAAAACACAGAGACTGACAAAATGGAGACAGAGTCTTCAGAAGCTGTTCCTGAGACAAAAGAAAATGAAGTTGAACGACTTAAAAATGGCGATAAGGATGCTCCTATTGCAGAAGAAACTCCTCCAGCTTCTGTTATTACAGAAATCAAAGATGTCACCAATGACAAAGAGGAGTTGAACGAAGTTACAGAAATGATTGAAGACATCGAACCCGTTGTCGAGGAACCTCCGGCTACCCAAGACATGGAAGATCTACAGAATGTTGGTGAAGTATTGGAGAAAGAATGCGACGAAATATTATCGAAGGTACAGGATGTAACTAATTTAGATAACATACCAATTAAACCATTACTAAACACAATTGCGGAAGAAACGATGGAGACTGAAAACACGGATTCAAATGATATAGTTGAGAGAATATTGGACTCTGAAATGGAAATGGAAACAAAGAAAACTGCAGAGGATACCACCAACACTTCAGAAAAGTCTGCAGAAACTAAAGTTGAACCAGAAGCTGCAACTGATAAAAATGATAAGCAAGAAACAAAAACAGAAGATAAAAGCACGATAACTGAAATGTCAGAGGATAAACCAACAGCAGTAGTAGCCGAAGTTAAAAAAGCAACCGAAGAAAATGTAGATAGTAGTAGTCCTAAGGCTACAGAAACAGAAGAAGCTACTATGGTGACAGAAGAAAAAGAAAAGAAATCAGTAGTAGATAAAGTGGAAAACAATGTCGAAGAGAATAGTAGCACGCCTAAAATCGAAACAGAAGAAAGCAAATCTGTAGTAGCAGAAGTTGAGGCTAAAACAGAAGTAGCTGAAACAAAGGTAGACACAGAAGAAAAGAAAGTGGATGATAATAAAGAAGAGCCAGAAAAAATAGAGACACCCACAGAACAAACTAAAGTTGAAACAGAGACCCCGGTGGAGCCTAAGGAATCTGAGAAAGTGAATGAGGAGGCCAAGCCTGAAAGTGAACCAAAAGAACAAACCGAAGCGCAAGTAAACGGCAAAGCTACCAATGGGGATGCTGCAGTCGCAAATCAGAATGGTGATGCCAGCAAAGAGGCTGAATTAAGTGCTCGGCTGTCAATGGAAAACGGAAAAGAAGTGAATGGTGCAAATGGCGACTCCGTGAAGGAGGAGGAAGAGGAGCCTAAAACTGAAAAGAGTGCCGAAGTAGACGTAGCTGAAATCAAAGTAAAGAACGTCGCCGTCGATGAGACGCGTAATGACCCGATAGAGCAGCCCACGGAAGCATAAGATTGTATGGTGAGTTTCATGTGATCTTGTTATTTTAAAGTAACATACTTCAAACTACCATTAATTAACAATTTACTTAGTTTGTACGACATTATGACACTGAGAATAAGAGAGGATAAGTTTAGTCAGTCCAACAAGATAAAGTTTACTCTACTTGGTTCTTATCTTGCTCCTATTTTCATGTCTTTAGCATCAAGTTGTTCATTTTAATTATTTTTAAACGGTTTTATTTGAACAACATTTCTTTAGTTTTATATTTTTTGTATAGTAAATACTGCTTAAATATGTTATTTCCAGAGTCGGAAGAGTGGAACTGCAGGGCGTCGTAGCGTTGTTGGTTCACATCAGAAGATTGACAAGACTGAGGTTGCTTCCACGCTAAATGACATCACTTCCTAGTTTATACGTGTATTGAAATTTCACCGTGTACCGCGCCGTGGCGGACAGTGTGCAGCTCATGCCGGATAGTGTACGTCACTAGCACTAACGTAATTAAGTGGAGTACGTACCCACGACTTGTCAGGAGAATTTACTTGACATATTACCTTAAATTGTACTTAGGTGACTCAGTATCAATAGATTTATCTGATGCCCCAAGGTTCATTACTTAATTACGCTACATTATTGAACTTGACAAGTCTAATGTGTATATTTTTATTGCTGTACCATTAGCATTGCATCTTACTGTACCAGATCTGCAAGTTTAACAGCAATATTGAGTTTGCTTTAGCAAGAAATGCTGTGCTGCTACATTAAGATGCAGTGCGTACTGGGAATGAGTCTACACGTAAGTTTAATTTTGCTATAAGTAAAGTTATGAATGTAAGTCACATAGATGTAAGATCGAAACTTTTATTATTAGACATTCCTGTAAGCGTACAATATATGTGGTAGTATTTTACTGAACTTCTTGCATAATTTCTTGGTTTTGGTACATAAGGGCCAAATGATGGTGCTTTATACGAGTTGCCAGACCATGCACTATATGCTATTCCATGTTTCTGTATTATCGTATTCGATTGGGTAGGGATCTAGTAAGATATAATAACTATAGAATTTTCTACTTTTGTCGATGTTGTGCTGTATTACCGTGCGCACATGATCGTTTGATACAGGTAAAGCTCGCCGGTTTTTAGATGTATACATTTTAGTAAGCTGCGGCGCGCCTGTAGTCGTAGGAACATTTTATATGTGTCGAGGGTGTAACGAAGTTGAGTCTTGTCACATCCCGCGGCGCTGGGCGCGCTCGCCACTGGCCTAGCCATGCACACTGTCCGTCACTGCTTATCATATTTGACCTAAGTAAGTTCTATTCATAAGTATTAACTGTATTGTGATTCTTAATTATCGTATATGTATTACTCAATTTTCTTAAACCCACTGCCAAACCTGTCCAGAGCGCGGCCGTTGGTGCCCGAGCTACTGGTGTTATTGTGATATTGAACATGAGGAGACTGTATTGTTCGACGGGCTGTGTAAAGTATTTATTGGGGCGGGTGACGGGGCGTATTTCCCTTTCCGTGTTCAACTGGCGACACCGGTCTCGCGAAATCCACACGCTTTTGTTTTACTACGGAATCCTACGATCCCGTGTTCAATTCGCGTCAACTGAGCACGCTTTTGCGATCAAATGGCGCTGGGTAAGGTTTAACAAAATCGTGTGCAGTTGAACTGAACACTTTTTTGACTTGACTCTTAGACTGTTTGAGTCTTCAAAAGCGTGTTGAATCAGCGACGGTATTATTCTATAGTAGACAGTAGGTTGTATTATTAACTCAATATGATTTCAATGAAATATTACATACAATACAATTAATGAAACATTTATTATCAGCACAAAAATAACAAAAAAAACACCGACAAGACAACTATTTAGCGGAATGTTCGTTTTGGTCTATGTTCACAGCGATATTGTGTGCACGTTTCTTTTTAACAGGACGGCCGGACTGAATTCTACCACTGCTGGGTAATTGTTTTTGATGCCGTCTCGAAATAGATGTAGGTTGGACCTTTATTTTTCGTGAACGTCGTATTTTCTTATCATGCATGTATGAAACAATAGAGGAAGGAGTCTGCAATCGAGATAGTTCAGATGAATATTTTTTCAGTATTTGAGTGTTTACTGGATTTGGTTCTTCTTTAAGTACTTTGATTATTCTAATAAACTCAGACTCAATTGCGTCTACAGTAATCATATAATTTTCTTGAATTGAAGACTCTGTGGAAATATTATTTTCTGTGTTATCAGGTTCATTAATCGGCAACGTAAACTGTTGCTGTGAGTTGCCTTGACTTTTTTCAGCCGTCTCCACGTCATTTGAATCCAGTGTTATATTTTGGAAGAAATAGGGGTTATATTCGTCTCCCAATGCCAATTTGGCCAAATCTTGGCGACAATCTTCAGTCAAATTTAACGATGTAGTAATCGTTATGCCAAACTTTAGTTCGACAGCACATACATGCTTGCAGTAGCGCCCACCTTTCCCTGATAAACAGTCACACGTTCCCATTTCAGAATCAACTACATACACGTCTGTTTTTTCTTTTATTAAGTAAGACGTGTCATCAAGTGGTGATATTTGAGTTATCGACTTACTTTTCTGACAAAATTTTTCGTAGCTTACTGTTAACTTTCGCTCTCTCCCATTAGCAAATTGCAACAATCTTTTTTTGTGGTAATTTTCAAACGTGTCAGTGATAAAATCCAGCAGGGCACACATATTGAAAACTTTACATCTTTGCAATATAATATCTTTAAAAATTCTTATAGACGCCTCGCAAAAGTTGTTTGTGTTATGTCCTCTATTGATAATGTCATGCCTATATGACAAACACCATTCTTCTCGTCGGGCCCACATATTTGTTAAATAATTTTGCAATTTATAATTTGTCGCGACTTTTACATCTTCATTCAATATGGACATATTTAATTCGGCCTCTGCTATAGTATTTGAATACATAACTTTGCGGAACAGTTTCATTATGTATTGTTTGTCATCTTTATTAACATTATGCTCTGTTTGCCAAAGCCAACGCCATATTGCTTGATTAACGTGAAATATGCAAAGCAAAAGCCGGGTGTTAGGTAAAACTGACTTCAACGCATTTCTTTCAGCTCTGCTGTCATCGGTCATGGCTACACTTGGCTGAAATAATTTGTTGAATTTATTTTCGAGGAACTCTTTCAGAGTTTTGAACGCTAAACTGTATTGTTCTTCTGTCTGATTAGCGTGTAAAATTATTGCAACAGGCAACGCACCAATATTAGAAGCTGCAAAAATAAATGTCACACATGTGTTTGATTGATCACATGATCCGCTGGTATCTATAAAAACTATTTCATCGGCTAATCCTTTAGTGAAAACTCGCTGCATTATTGGTGTAATAATTACACAAATAGTAGGATTCTCCAGTATGATCAAGTCTATACCCAATTTCCCTAACTCGTCTTGTTTTCTTTTCAAAATTTGTAACACAGTCTGTTCATTTCTATTTCCATAATTTTGTTTACGCCATTGTTCGTAAAGATACACAACTTGACGATCTAGAGGGTTATGCTGAGCGTTAGCTAAGATTTTGTAGGCATCGCTTTCATAAGTACTTATAATATTTAATTCATGGTACATCTTAGCGGCCGCGGCAGTCATACCTCTATCGAAATAAGTTATAAATATTTGTTTCGTATCGTTCGAACATCGGAGCAAGGATAACGATTGAGCTACATTAACTCTGTGGGAATGATGGAAGTGGATGTCAACTATAACATTATATCCTTTTCTCAGCAGGGCTGAACTTCTCAGAGTACTTGGTGTAGTTTTCAAAAATTTTATATTAAGAGATGACTTGCAATTATAGTTTCTGTTAACACCTTGCGTTTTATTTATCAATTTATTTCTTTCCGAAAGATGGCATACAAACAATTTTCTGAATTCATAACGTATGGGTTCTGCAAACCGTCTTTTCATAACCCAGTTAGAATTTGTTTGTTTTGAAAAACATTCCACAAATCTAGCACATTTTTCGTCGTATTCTCCGTCATAATGTAATAAGCACTGAACTTTACACTTATAACTGTCACTAGACTGTCCGTCATAGTTGAGTATTTCAAAATCTTTAGTGATTTCACTGAAAACCCTTTTAAACTCTTCCATTATGCACTATGTAAACAAAACATAACCTTGAACGCACAGTAACAAACAAATAACAAATTGCAATGAGAAGCGCGCGAATCCAACTTCGGGCGCTCTCGCCTGCTTCGGCCCGCACGATTTATCCCGAACATTTCCGAACGCGCTAAATCAGTACGGATTTGTTTCGAATAGACAGGTTAAAAAACCGTGTTCAATTCAATTACACACTGTTTTGTAAAACTTCTTTTAACGTTGCTTGATCGCAAAAGCGTGCTCAGTTGACGCGAATTGAACACGGGATCGTAGGATTCCGTAGTAAAACAAAAGCGTGTGGATTTCGCGAGACCGGTGTCGCCAGTTGAACACGGAAAGGGAAATACGCGGTGACGGGTGCGGGAGGCGTGTGTATAGTTGGTGGTAATTATTATTTATTTAGGCATTGTAAAACTTGCTGTATATAAACTTATATAATGTATGGATGAACAAATTCTTTTCAATACGTATTAAAGTGGTTGGTCTTAAATTAATGTTAAGATTAGGCGCTTGTTTTTGCTTTATACCTTTAAAAGGGTTAGACGAAAATTACGTGCATGCATTATTTTACCTTGTTTTGTGGTGTTTATATGGTGCAGATACCTCAAGGTTGTGTTTTTCTTTGCTTTACTGAATCTAATTACTTATTTACTATCCCATCATTTTGAATAAGCTTTAATTGCATGTGTAAGGAAAATGCCAAACGAAATTGACTGAGAATTTTACAGAACTAGTCTTATTTGGAATCTCGGTATAGTTTTGGCAAATTTTACAAATTGACTGAATTTTAACCATCGGTAGGTACTATTCTTTATTTATAAGTTATATTTTGGTTCCTGTGTTAGTTATGTAAGGCCGAAACTGGTGTTAGTACAGTATTGTAGTGGCTTGGGGACCAACGGCGAACGATCGGACAGGCATCTTCGTTTAGACTGATTTTTTACTACTGAAACTTCTATGTTCATTCAGTATCTACACAATGGAACTACACGTAACTAGTGCTTCACTCTGTGAGATAATGGATGAGCAAAGGAGGCCTTAACAAATAAGAGAAACTTGACATTTAATTGAGTTCGTACATTTTATTGTAAAAATAAACATGAAATCTCAACTGCAATTGAAATGTATTAATTTTAATTGTCACAACTAATGACGATAAAATATAATGGATGTAGAATTTTTTATTGGTTTTTTATTTTAGTTTATTTTGTTTATTGGCAACCCGAAATACAGGACTGATTGTAGAGAAGTGTGTACGTGCCGCAACGGTCGTAACACAAGATTGTATACGAGATGTTTCAACCGCTCTGTGCTGAGCAAATGTACCGACAAGCACACGTCAGTCGTAATAAAATAATTTCGAAAACCACCTCTAGTGCTTTCGAAATAAAGGCGTCAAGGCTACATACATACTCTCGTATGTTTGATTGTACTACCTACCTAATGTTGCAAACTAATCTTGGATAACAGCATTATACTTTTGAAATTTTTCAATAAAGTGCATTTTATCTAAGAAATTAGATCAATACTCAGTTTTATTTTTTGAAAATTGATCCACATACGACAACGCTACAGGCACATTCTGCTCATCTGCATAAAATTGTGCACTCTGATCTCCCTAACTAGAAAATTTTAAACCAAACAAATTTTATTCTTACGATTTCTTTAGGCATCAAACTTAATTTTCAAGAAAAAACTATCTAGGTAAATTCCTTTTCTAATAAAAAGTATCATTTTCTTTGGAACGAAAATTATCCAGTCGAAAAGTGTAACGGAAGGTCATAATCAGTGAAGCAAATTCGGCACAAGCGAGTAGAGGAGGCGAGCGGACCGGGCTGGCGAGGTGATGTGGAGGTTATGAATACAAAAGGTATAGAAACCAACAGCATTGCGGTCGAGGAACGGAACGCCGCCGCACGAACACCGGGGTCCTATTCTTATAGCTACACTAAACACCGACTCGCCAATAATATTCCTTTCCCATGAAAAACTAACTGTACAACTGCTAGTGCCTATTCTGTTCGTCCGCATTCATTACATGTCGTAAATGTGCGAATCAAATAAAATATAAATTGAAGTTGTTAAAACTAAAATAAATATCTAAGTTTAACGGACTATAGATACCGGAGGAGGTAGGGTTTATTGTGTGCCTGTGTTAGTAAAGCCACTGATTGCTTTTTAAAATGGTTCATTCGTTTAAAATGGGTGTTAGGTTCTGACATCTACTGGATTCTTGAGATGTAGATTGTACGTTTTATTGAAGATTAAAACCAATTCGTCGTGAGACACAATTGGTGTTTCATATACTTTTTGAACGTGCGATAAAGGTATATGAGATAGAAAGTTTCGTTGATTCTTGTGTCTTTACACATAAAAAAAAACATTTTTCATTCCACACATTTTGAAACCTTTGATTTAAAAGACTGAGAGAACATTAGAAAGACAACACACCAGTAGAATAAATAAAGTAGCCTATTGTTTTCAAGTAACGTGAGATATTTTTCCTCGCAGTGTTGGTAATAACCGCCGCCGGACGCACGGTGACGTCAGGGATTCTTGTGCACGCTCAGTCCGGTGGCTCTGAATCACGCGCCGATGTGTCACCGCCGACGCCCGCCATACTGCCACCACGCTTAACTACTTACAATGTCCATACCATGCCACATTATGAATGTACTTGGAACCAATTCACTGGGACTAGAACAGCACCTACTCTTATCAAACGTCAAACGAATGCGGGTAGGCCAATAAAGATATTAACAATATCGTTGTGCGTTGTGAAGCAATCTTACTACTAACAGTGGCTAAGTAGGTACGTTTTTTACTTTCTGTACTTATTCATATTATTATAATAACTTTAAAATTTCATGTTGACGTCAAAGTAATTAAATGAGGGTAGATTTTCATACACGTGACGGGTCCAACCTTGTGGAATATCACCTTGTTTTGATTGTATGCTACGAGCTCGCAAAACATTTCAAGGAAATCAACTGGTTTGACTTGCTTTTGGCAAGAGATGCCTGTGAGTATGTGGTTAATTTCTAATAACTAATTCTAGTATTCCGCTTTGCTATGGACTGGATATACTTAAGTATACGTTTTCGAGTTGGATTGGATCATACTTACATCCACACAACAATGGAATTTAGTATGAATATAAAGTTCTGTAAATGATAAAGCGTTGCTTCGTGAATAAAAATGAGTGGACAGCAAGTAGTGTGTCAGTGTGGAGCAACCGGTACGCAGCCGTGGTCTCCGGCGGGCCGTCGGTCGCTCGGCTGCTCGGCTGACTTGTATTTTTATGTAACTTGTTGTTAGGTAGCGCTGGTCGTTGCGCCACGGTCCGCTCGCCGCTCGTCGAATCCGTGCCGCCAGTCGACTCACTGCTGTGGCGAATGAATTTGAGGAAAACTGGGCTGCGATAGAGAGAACATTGCCGTTCACATTGCTGGCTCTCGCTGGAAACTATTTTATAACGCGCAGTATTTACGTTCATCACGCGTTGAGTTTCTTTTTTATTGGAAGATATAACAGGATTGTTGATACACTCCAACTTAATTAAATATAATTATGAATGGGGAGTTTTGACGTTTCAAAAGTAGGTACAGAATTAGTTTAGTTGGAATAAATGTTTGGACTTTGACTTAGGAACAATTTGGTGATTAGCTATCTATTTACAGAATTCGGTTGTGCTAGTTCACGCAATTCTGAGGTCTGCCTCACCTAACAAACTTGCTTTAGGGATATTATTACTTTTATTTTTTATTGGATTAAAAAACCGTAAAGATAACACATATTTTTTTTATGTTACAACTTAATGCATATACTAATACTTACGTAAATATTAAATTAAAGGAACATTTTTATTATTTGTCATCTTGTTGCTCTGGTTGCACCTGATCTGGTCCTGGTGGACATACCTATTCCTCATAAAAGCAAAACACAACAGCAAGAAACATTTTCATTAGCCTGCATTAAAATAAATGTAGCTAGATACCTGTCTATAGATATTTAGTACCTAGTGGTGTGTACTACACACACCTAGGTAATACGCAATCTATCTATACCTAAAGATACATTACAATGCAAAACGCTACAGGTAGACACAAAATTACTACCTACTTATAATAATCACTAACAACTAGGATACCTAGAGCAAAACAAATCTAATTTTATGTAAGCAATTTCAATCAATAATATTATTTCGTAACATACGCTACGTAACCCCACTAGCCAATAGCAAGAGCTTAAAAGAATAAAGGAGTTACACAGCACAGACTAAGGCATTTAACAATTAGCCTGTTGAAAATAAAATAAAAAGTGTAATGTTTTCGATTGGCTGGGGAAACAAATTCCCGCCGTTCGGACACCGAGCTCGATTGGTACGCGTAAACATGTTTATGAGCCCACAGTCCACTCTTTGACATCCTCTGGAGCGTTTATTGAAATAATCTATTTATACACTCGTATATATGCATATTTGTCTACTGCATTTAACGAGCCAAAAGCAATGCATTGCTGTAAATATTATTTTTTACGTTGCTACGTAACTGCAAACGGGAATTGAGTTGTTTCACATTTACCTAAGTACCTATAAGTATTTCTGCTTTCGTATTTTCCATCCAATAAAATTTTATACTTAACAAAAATACTAATCGCTTCGATAGTTACGTTGTTGCTAGGGTGACTTCTAGGTTCTAAGATCCTGTATTCAAATTATCAAACCTTTAATCGATGCTTCCATGAAAATATTTAGGTACCTATATGAAAAATTCAATAGTTAGTTTACCTATATACTTATACCTAAATAATAAAGAGTTTAATCTAAGTGTTAGAATATTTTACGTTGGAGTCACAATATGAATTTAAACTGAGAAGGTTCATTCTATTCCTTAAAATAGAATATGCACGTAATGAAACTGAAGCTAGGTAAAAAAAACTAATAAGTAAAATCTCCCAATTAATTATTGTAAGTTTCGGTCGTTCTTTTCATTCTACTAAGAAATGTGTAGGTTTCTACTCGATTCTACGTGGGTACACATAATAAGCGACTAGCTTTTTAATTCATTTGTTTTAAATGAAATATCAATAAACTAACCAACTTTACGTTAAGTAGAAACTAGTTCTATAAGTAGTATTCAACCTGCTCATTGAATCTGTATCTAAGGTTACAAAGACACAGTTTCATGTAAAGAGACGATCTTTCATAAGTGCTACATACAATTACTACCAGACTAACAGTTCACATAGGTAAGTGGTTGGGACGTCGTCGCGTCGGCAGGAATTTTCAAAAACATAATTTTTTAGCTCGGCCTTGACATCACAACTGTACAGAGTGATTTAATACAACAATTGAAAATTATTTTTTCAAAATTCGAACAAGAGGAAACGAGAGAGAATATTGAACTATGATGGAATGTTTTACATATTAAAAAAAACATTACCCTTCTTCTTGCGTATTCGTTTTTTTTTTATAAAGTTGTCAATTAATACTGAGTAATTTTTACGCGCGACATTTTCCCACGGCACGTTCTACAAGTCACAGTTACCGGCTCGTTTTGCTCACATTTCAGCCAGTTTTCGTTTCATATCTCATAAAAAGTTCTGATGTGTTGGGCGATTACATTTGTAACACAAACAAATAAACTTGATCGTTTACGCTTGCGTATGAAGTTTACAAAATATAAGTTAGTATGAAAATTATGTTTACGTCATAGACAAAGATAGTTTGGTAATGTTGGTAATGCTTAATATGCAGTACCATTAGGCATTGCACTAGGTGTTAACGGCTTAGGGTCTGATGCGCCGCATCGTGTCCCCTGTACCCTTGGCCGTCAGTGGCCCGCCGCCCTCAGCGCCGCGACCCCTGCGCCCTCCGATGCCCTCTCGTCCTTGCACACCCTCTCTGCGTTCATCTAGCTATTGTGACGCTGCTATCGCTCACAATTACTCTTAACGTTGCAAATCCAACATTTTCTTTTATAAGAAGATTTTTGTATTTTGGCAACTCGTGATTTATCTTGTGGAAACAGTGACAGTATGTTTTTAGTTTGTTTTTACCTGCATTTGTATTGAGTTTCTAGGTATTAGAGATGTATGTATCTATGTTATGATTTTTGTAGACGTTGGTAAGGAATGTCAACGAGTGTACCGTTCTGAAATTGAAATAACGGCAGTTTACGGAAGACTGGGATCAATTTGGTGGCCGATCGTGTCGTAGCGTTGTATCTGTGTGAAGCGTAGAAAGTGAAGCTTAATTTTGGCCTAAATATACCCAAACACTTATCTACAGTGAAGTTAAAAAGTTACGTAAATTCTAAGTTCGTTTATTGCTTTTTAGAAGTCAGAGTATTGTGATGTAGATTAGTCGGCGGATTTTGTGGATGTAGCAACATTCGTAGTCCCAACTTTGTTTTTGTAGCAACATGAATTATAATCTCCCTACTGATCGGTATAAGATTAAAGAGAATTGTTATTTAGTTACGTAAATTATGGATAGCTTTTATTCGTTGAATTATGAATTTGATGATATATGGAGCTAACGAGACTTGAGTTTTGTTGGATTGCAGAAAAAGAAAGAAAATTGTGGTTTTGGTCAGTAAGAGTGTGACATTGTGGCGAGAGTCATTTGATGATTTTCTCACATCAAAATGGGTACCTAATCACCTCACCTCAATTTTTTATTATTATTAATATACAAGGTACCTACACGTTTAACTGTTGGTACCAAAGCACCTCTGCTTACCCCTTTCTGTATCACAAATAGAAGTGAAATCCGTTTTGATGATTGCAACAAAATTAAGTCGCTTCGTGTGCTCCTTCCCTAATATTGGATTGACGAAATAAGTTTAAAATCGTACACCCTTTTAAATCTGGAGCGCGCGTAATGGGATTTTGGATTCAAAATAAATGCTGATGACTTTTTTGTTACTTTACTAGATCCTTTTTCTTTTTGTTTTATGTCGTTTTCTCGTACTAGGATTTCTTCTGTGCCGATGGTGCATTGTAAACACACATCTCATCAAGACAATTATTGTGGATCGAGGCTTGAACCCGCGATACTGCCTGTTGTACAGTTGCTACGCCAATCGTGCCGTCAACATTATAGAACAGCCCTGTTATTTTTTTAAGGTCAGGAAATCACTACGTTATGTCGTCATGTCATAGGTGAAAGAGAGCATCACTTAGCTTTTTTATGTGATAGGTCGTCAAATGAGCAGATGGATTACCTGGTAAGCAATCAGCGCCGCCCATGGACACCCGCAACAACAGTGGAGACACGAGTGCGTTGACCTTTTGGGGATTAGGTGATTTAGGGATTGCGGGAGGGAAGGATTGGGACTCCGGTAACCTCCGGGCCGTGGTATCACTTCGGTTGGGCTGACCCTTTCGTGCTGAAACATGGCTTTCCCACACTTACCTACTGACTAAAAACATCCCGTTTCTTCTACAGCTTCGTGCCGGGCCATGGTATATTATTGTGCTCGCTATGAGTAGAAGTGCAGCAACCCCGGCTAGATTATTTTAAGGTGGTCTGCATTGCAGCAGCTGGTTGTCCAATCATTGAATTAGTAGTTAGGTGAATTGGTTATCACTAAGTCAATAGTTAGGTAAATAGGTTCTGTATATATGTATAACGCGTGACGAATTCAATTCCTTTACGGAACATTTGTTTGTGCGATTCAGGTATATCAACTACAACACTTGAAAACGTACGGCAAACTAGGGACCAGAACCAGACCCGAGCGTACGAGATACAAGGACCCATACCCCCCAAAAGAAGAATTTGAAAATATTCCCTTTAAAAAAAAGAGAATTTATGAGAAAATCTTATTGGAAATCTTTCTTTTTTCTTCTTTGATATGTTTTCGTTTGATTTATTTTCAACAAGACAACCTCTCAACAGTGATCAACATTCTTTAAATTCATCCTTGTTAGGATGCAGGTATGTCTTTTGTCGATGTAGTGTCCGGCTGAAATAGTGGCGTAGCTTGGCTGGCCACTGCTCTATTAGGCTGCCCTACGCCATGGTATAATAAATACCCCCACATCGATTTATTTATTTAATCCTAAACCACAAAAATATATTGAAAATAGAAAATAAAAATCGAAGAATACATTCTCCGGCTATTATATCTTATCTACCAAATACTAACAATAGTTTTAGTTAAATCTTCATTGTGGAAACAAGCGAGTGCTTCAAACTTAGGACTAGAACCTAGCCTTACTGACTACTCTCGCGCGGTTTTTAATCGTAGCGTGATGTTTTATAGCCTATAGCACCCAGGAATATTGTAGCTATCTATCAGTGAAAGAATTTTGGCAATCCGACCAGCGGTTCCAAAGATTACCCCCTACATACAAACTTACAAATTTTACCTCTTTATATATAGAAAAAGCTAGGCTTTATGTCGAGAAGCCAAGCGTTAGGCGCGTCACATTCTGCGCACGCCTCAAAGAGCCAATACCTAGAGCTGATGTTCAGCCGGAGTTGATGATCAAGACCAATAACGTACCACGGCCCTGGTCTTCAGCAGGGAAAGGAACCGCGTGGGTTTTAGGCAGCAAGAGACACTACGTCTTCTCGTCACAATCTCCAGGGAGAAGTAATTTGACGATTTGCCCCCCTCAAAAAGGGTTTTAATCCTATGTCTCGTTTTTATTTATAAGTAGATACATTTGCCCCACACTAGGATTTTTACCTGTGTCATGGGTGCGGTTACAAACATACACAAGCCACCCAGACCTGGAACAACAATTTGTGGATCACAAAGTTGTTCCGTACGGGAATCGAACCCGCGACACGTTTCACGGCAGCCAGTTACCCAGCCATTGCACCAACCGTGCAGTCTCTTAGAAGAGAGTCTTCTGGTAAGAAGAATAGACTGAAAACTCTCTGTGTCTAGGTAAAGTGTGCATTTTCATTTCTACAATAATATATAATCTAGGTTACCTCAAAAAGGTAAACAAAAGTAAAGAAAAAAGCGTCAGTTTCTTATAAACTTCCGCAGTGCGCCAAATATTAGGATCTATTTAAATTATTTAGAAAAAATTCTTGTCTTGTTAAGATTTTCTGGAATGCTTCTTTATTTTTAGGATTCTGTCGTATCGATCTAAAGGGTAATAGCACCAAATTACAAATTACGAAGACTTATTCTGTCTGTCTGTTCATCTGTCACCAGGCTGTAACTCATGACCTGACACTAGAAAGAATAAAGTTCGGATTAAAAAACAAAAAACAAAATCCCTCTCCCGATTTTCTTGGAGTATTTTATGGAAAACTTTCAAAATTGAATATTTATTTGAATATAACCGACAATTTTTTTTCAAATATGGAATAATAGAAGTGCAGATACGCTAAAGTTTTGCACGTTGCCTTTTTTGTTTACCTCATTGGTTAAATAGATGCAAGCGCGATATCTGAGTAGGTAAGGGATTTTTTATGATTCCTGGGTCCATTTCTATATTATATTTTGATGTTTATAATGTACGTTATATTTGTATACCAACACTTCCCTAGTCATATTTTAATAGTCCTATGTAATAGGGACCAAGCCGAGCGTAAACAAAACACAATTTCTTACCTAGGATTCATGATTCTACAAAAACTTTCAAATTGAGAAACCTAATATAAATTGTCGAAGCTGAAATTCCAAGCAACGCTTTTATTTTTAGAATGACATCTATAAATAGATTGAAAAAATACTCAATTTTATTAGACCCTAATTAAAAACTACATATTTATAAAATATATTTTATATAGACTAGGTATCTATATTATTTTTTTGCTGCGTGAGAGGCGGGACACCAAGGTGGGTTTTAGTCAGTAAAAGTCTGTTGACCGTCCTCTCTCTCGGGCTCTGCGTGGTGAGAAGATTGTTAAACTCTTAATGGGTAAAACATACCACGTTCCTTCTGCCTCGTGTGACTCATGTTTGCATTCAGAAGTCTGAACTTCGACCCAACTGCGTCCCATCTGTGGTGGCCTGATGGCTGCTTTAGACGCACGAGGAACAACGATGATCTATAACGCACCGTACGCTCAGGCTTGGTTCTGATAGGGCGGCGAGCTACCATTGCTCGTCATCTACTGATCTACGCTTACGGTAGCCGGAGGGTGATTCCCGGAGCCCGAAACATATGCTGGAGAATGAGAAAGATCTATTTCACACGAACTCGGCCACTTTTTTTGCGTGCAAGAGATTTTGCTTTAGGTACTTATTCTTAATTTTTGGGACCAACTCAAATTATAGCAACCTAGAAGATTGAAATCGTTGAGAAGTCACCACGACGGACGTACCATGTAGTGACCATGATATACCAGATACAATTCCAGACCTAACAAATAATTTTAATTTATTATACTCAAATTTAGCAGCGGCTCCAGCTGCGTTACCTAAAGGCAAGATAGCTCGTATGTGGGTAATTCTAAATTCGAATCTATCTCTGAATAATATTTAAACCATTCAGTAGTTTTTATGTAATAAAGTCCACCCATAGGTACTAGCAAACTTTAGCGTTAGAAAAGGACTTTTTTTCTCTGTCTTCAAACCCGAATCCTTCTTGTTCACGATATTATGAATAACTACTCAGCTAACGAAGCAGTTACTATAGCAACCATTTTTATTTACTCTATGAGTTTTATGTTTGAATATTTTTAAAGAGTAACGATGGAATTTCTTGCTCGTTCTTCTCTATTCGACTCTACACTTTGGAACGAGCACCTAGCTTCACCGACGAACAGACTGGCAGACTACTATTCTACGTTCAAAAGTACCTGTTTATGGGTTAGTTGGAATAAATAATTTTGATTAAGTAAGTATAGAACTACGCCTCAAAGAACCAATAGACCACCACAGACGGGGCCCTATAGGGCTGATGTTCAGCCGGGGTTGCGGGGTAAGCGCAATGAGGCACCGCGACCTCGGCTCAGAGCAGGAGAAGGAACAAGGGGGTTTTTAGTCAGTAAGAGTCTGACAGTCCCTCCAGACAGGAGAAGTCATTTGATGATTATCCCCTCATAAAAAAAAAAACACTAAACGAAACCTGATTTTACAGGGTTACAAGGTAAGTCTGCAGTTATCTAATCAAATTCTTCTCATAAAGTAGACTCTGTCAATGACATTGGCCAGGAATGAAGGAAATATACGCCGACAAGCAAAGCAGATTCATTCTTCACCAACTATTTAAACAGGTACATAATTATAGCAAACGAAAACAGGTCTTAGATCTTCATTATAAAGTCGGTTTTTAAGTATTTTTTTAGGTATCGAATTAATATTATTTAAGTACATATATTATGTGTATACGATTCTGTTGTTTTTTTAATCCACACACATACCTATACTCGGAATTTTCATTCCATTCCAGATTTGACAATTTCAGTGTTGCAACGTTATGACACGTAATAAATAGTGACGTTGCGAAATTATTCGATATGGAAATCGAATATTTCTTAATCGATTCCTCTCGTTTATAAATTTACTCTTGTAAACTAAGTTTATCAGGAAACAAAAAAATTCTGAACCGATAATTTAGTTTTGACAATTAAATAACGATCTGAGGCTTTTCTTTTGTAATTGTGTGTGAAATTAATAAAAAATGTGATCATGAAGGAACGTGACAAATAAAACAGACATTTTATAAATTGTCGCCGTCATCGCTATCGCTATCGCCGTTACTCTATGTAACATTTATTATGAATTGTGTCTTTGATATTTATTGTCAATTAACATATCTAGCTTACTCATTTTTTCCTCTTCTTTGAAAACATAGGATACACATTTAGACCATTCGGTAGCCGTAATTTTTTGAATGCCTTCCTGAAACTGATTCACTGATTGTTTATCGATTTTTGTGTTCATCACTACACTTTTATATGTGGTATCATTATTTCACAAAATGACAGTGGTCAATGTCAAATCAGGAATCGAATTAAAAGTCTGACTATAGGTCCTAATTTTTTCCAATGGGGCTTTATGCAGAAAATACAGGATGTCCCGCCGTATTATACTTACATACTTATTTAGCTTCTATTATATATATGAAATTGGTCACAAAGGTCGTTATGGTCCCGAGTTTAAGGCGCCCGCTTCTCATATCATATATGAGGGTGTGGGTTCGAAACATGGCTAGTACCAATGTGACTTTGTACCAGTTATATGTAGTTTCTATGATAATTTAGACACCACTGACTTACGCTGAAGGTAAACATCGTGAGGAATAAAATGAAATCGCCAACCCGCATTGAGCAAGCGTACGTGATTTATGCTCAAATCAAACCTTCTTCGAGTGAGAAGAGGCCGATGATGATGATGATAGAAAATTGGTCACAAAGACATCGGTCATGGGTGTTCTGTACTTAGCCTTTTTTAGGTTATTAAGTACCAATATATCTTGGTAAATCTTACCACCGTCTGTCGTGAGTGCAAGCACAACTTTGTATTGCGCCCCGGGTCGGCGCAGGACAAGGAACGGGTGGTTTTATGTCAATAAGAATCTGACCCTTACTTTCGCCCTACCCAGGTCGGGAGAAAAAAATGTTTTTTTGCCGTTTAAAAAAATATATATTAACTAATTTGTTCAGCCATTTATTGTTTTGAAAAATCCAAAAATGTTTTCCGATGCAACATTGTCTTCGACCCGGAACTTGGTGCTTCGAGGTATCGTGGCTGTGACTATTAAAAATAATGAGATGGTTAAATCAAATTTATGTCACTTTAAATATACATTATTACGCTTAGGTAATATATTTCTGTTTCATGGCAATGTAAGCAATTTTGTTCTTATATTTTTTTTAAACAGGAATAACCTACTAATAGTAGGTACTAGCTATTCTCGCGCGGTTTCATCCGCTGCTCGGCTCCTACAGATCGTAGCGTGATATTTTATAGCCTATAGCACTCAAGAACATTGTAGCTATCTATCAGTGAAAGCATTTTGGAAATCCGATCAGCGGTTCCAAAGAATACCCCCTACATACAAACTTACAAACATACAAACATCCACGAATAGATGGATGAATTAATGAAAAAACTACAAATCGGATCCGAAAGTAAAATGACAAACATATTGTAGTCCAGAGTAACATATGTATAAATATGCTTTGTTGCTTTTCACTGCCTGGTCCTGCAAGCAAATCTGGTACTGCTGGAAGAAGTTAATATATTAGTAATCTTTAGTTTCCCTTTATTTATTTTAAAATAAAATATGTTACAAGGCAGCTTATGGTGTCCGAAGGTGCAAGAAAAGGTAGTCATTAGATACATTCCATTTTTGAATCTGTTTCTTTGATCTTCTTTAAAATTCAATTCACCGTAAACTTTTTGACCTGAGTGATCGGAAGCTAGTATTAGCCATTTTCTTCCTAGGTTTCTTAATATAGATATCATGCATCTCATCATTGAAATAGATGGGCGGTTTCTATTATAATTTACGTCAACACTATTGTTATTAATGTGATCGAAATTTAGATTTGTAATTTATAAAAAAATGCAAATAATCTACCTACCTTAGCTTCAATGACGAACTTAATAAAATATAAGCTGGGAAATTTGACTAAATTTCATATACATAATTCGAATTTCGTAAAGAACTTTATAGATGATGTTTTTATTTTCTTGGATAATAATATTTTGTAAACTGCACTACCTATATAATGTGTCTTAATTGGATTTGGAAGACTATGTTGCAAGCAACCTCTTAGAAACGAGCAGGAGGTTAAATATAGCATCTTACCAGGTACATTCTTATCCTTCTACTAACGTCAATGAGGAAAACGTGACGATTGTAGTCTGGAATCTAAAAGATAAACATCGAGCTGCTTCTGTCCTGTATACGTTCACGTAATATGTCCAGTTACGAACTATCCTATGTCAGCTCATTGTGGCATACAGTACGAACGAACGCGTTTTAAATTCGCAGCGTTATATAAATTTTTGACACCGAATTTGTGGCGCTCTCGACGATCGCGCATATCGGCCATCCTCTACCACGAGACGTTGCTTACCCGTACAGTTGCGAAGTCGGTCGGTCACGTACGCCATCCTACAGCTGGTTCACAGAGTCTCGTGGTACCGGGGTAGCTGTTTTTCTGATGCGATCACAAACCGGTTGACCGTCGGCGTAATGACGAGCGGCCGTGGTCGAGCGACTAACAGAATCGGTATAGGTAAATATCGAATGACTACCTACTTTGCATTATTAGAAATAGTTATTATTGACGCTAAAGAAATGCTTACATTTACAGGTTTGTCGGATCCTAGCGAGAACCTGAAGTGTTTGTGTTTCATTGAGGAAACTATTCCGTTTATATTGTCGCGTGTTTTATAATAACAGCAGTTTACTTTATTCCTAGACTCCGAATTATGCGCAATGCGCTGTTTCCTAGACAAATTATTTTAAGTGTCCCCAAAAGCGAAAGAACTGGTTATTCAGTTATGCCCCTCGATTATCTGATAGGATCTGTCATTAGTAGCTGAGAAACCTGTAGAGCTTACTTATTTTTAGCATCGATTTATTCAATTAAATACTCACCATCATCGAGGCCAAGAACAGGACGTCCATAATTGTTTCTCTAGAAGGTTTTGTTGGATGGGTGATCTACTAAGACTTGAATAAAAAAACAAGTGCATCACATTTAAACTCAACTTTCTTCTAATATTTAGACAAAAATATTTTCTAAAACCTTTCCTTCGAAAGACACTTTTTAGTTGATTTGCTTTATTATTAGTCCCGTTTAATAGTATAGAGTCTATTCCCTCAAATGGAACATACATTCAGACTCCTTATGTGAAACTTCTGAAATTGATAATAATTAGAAAAACGATCCTGAGGTTCTAAGCACAGCACACTTGGACTCAACTAACGAGGTAGCAAGCAATAAAAGTTTCTCGGTAAAAATCATCGACCATGAGATAGGATTCTGAATGATTTGGAAATTCCACAACGCCATATTATTCTCTATTCAAGAACGAGCGTCACTCAATCCGGTTTGGAACCAGGATCTTCTTGCTAAGGAACCTACAGGATGTTAATCTTGTAATGTAATTATAACATTGTACTTTAAGAGGTAAGCCTAAGAGGTAAGGTTCATATCAATATGCAATTTGCACAAGTTACTGGGTCATTTACTGGACATGGTTGTAAAAGTCTTTATAGGATTTAAGGGGCAGTCGTTGGTAAAGCGCAATAAGGTACAGGTAAGGTTGCAGCAAAAGTCGTGGTGGCCCGGAGGTTAAGGCGCTCGCTTCTCATGCATGAGGGTGTCGGGTTCGAAACCTGGCAAGTACCAATGTTACTTTTTCCGAGTTATACTGTGACTTTCTATGATTATTTAGACACCACTGACATACGGTGAAGGTAAACATCGTGAGGAAAGCTGGACTTATAATTATAAGTTTGAAATCGCCAACCCGCATTGAGCAAGCGTGGTGATTAATAACCTTCTCTGTGTGAGAAGAGGCCTTTGCTCAGCAGTGGGCAGTTATAGGCTGATGATGAAGGTTGCAGCAGAGGAATGAATGGGGAGAGGGTTTGGTTAGTAAGAGTCTGATACTCCCTCTTACCTCACTCTGGGCGAGAGAAGTAAGATGATTTCCCTCGCGCAAAAAACGGTCATGTACTTATGTCACGTAAAACCGGGAACTCTATTGCTAAGCTGTCCGTCCATCTGTCTGCCTGGTTGTATCTTATGAGCTGTGATAGGTAGACTTTGATCTTTGGACAACAATAAAACATGAGAAGGCTTTCATACTACTAATATGATTGTAGCGCGGGGCAGAAGAAGAATCGGGGTAAGTAGTTTATAGACAGTGGGAGTCCGGCACAAAATTTTTCGCCCCATTCTTGGCGGGAGAAGCCATGCACCCTTAAAATTTCGAAATTTAAGAAACGGGATTCCTATTCGCAATTTGGCTGGTTTTTATTATAGATCATTTTGAAAACAGCACCTAACGCCCATTTTGAGTTCATCATGAGATCCCTACGTTACGGCAGTCGTACTTAACCAATAAGGTTATTAGCTCTATGGGCTATTTTTGGCATAGTTTAAAATAATGTTATGACACTGCGAATTGGGGCAACTTTAATTGTACAATAAAGACAATTATAAAGGCCACAGAATCCAATGGTACTTTCCAGACTTCTTTATTGACTGACGAATGACTCAGTTTTCAACTTTTGAAATTTTAATGTTCTTGGAGACTGTTGAGGCAAAGATTATTTTCAAATAGAAAATGTAATGGTGCCCAAAGCGATTATTTGATTTGATGTTCAATTATTTTTCCTTGTTGTATAATTAGTAATAAATTGCTTTCGGCGAAGGTTTATTTTTAGTGATCACAAATTATTCTTGACCATATTTGACGTTTGGGTTTGGAATTGAATATTAGCACATATTTCGTTTAAAACGTAAGATTTTTTTTGGGTTTGCAACGCAAGAATGTACCACTGCTTCGACACGGAGCACAAGGGCTTTGAGCCAGTGCTCAAAACCATGAACCAGTGCTCAAAACCATCGTTGGTAACAACCCTGACCAAAGAGTCGCACACTTCTTTTCATACCACGTAGGGCGAGAGAAAAAATTTGGTGGTATTGCCCCGCTCAAGAAAAGCACACATTTTATGTATGTAATGGTTATACATACTTTTTTTTAAGGAGATTTTCATCGAGAGAATTTGTCAGTCTCTTACTGACTAAAAACCTACGTTATTGCCCATAAGGGCAATTTTTAGTCTATATAATACTACTATATATTTTAGTCTATATAATCAGCCGACGTTGCGGATATAAATCCGCAACGTCGGCTGATTATATAGGCCCTTAGACAGTTGGTATTTATCTACCACTAGCTACTGTCCCGCGGTTTCACCCGCTGCGCGGCTCCTACATATCGGAGCGTGATGTTTTATAGTCTTCCTCGCCTGTTGCCTTTCTTGATAAATGGAATAATAAAAACAAAAAGAATTGTCCAATTCAAACCAGTAAGTAGTTCCAGAGATTAGCGCGTTCAAACAAACAAATCAACTCAACAGCTTTATAACATTAGGTAGTATAGATTTAATTTTAGTTAATACTGCCTACTTACAATATTTCATAGCATATAAATGCTTGTATTACACAATTATTGTGTTTTGTTTAAAATCTATAATATTTTCTTCTTTTGTGTTCTTTATGTTGTTACATTTAGATTATGAACTTACCCAATATACAAGTTTTCCTAATCGGGGCGCGAAGCGAACCCATGACATATTGTTTGGCAGTTAGTACTAGCAACCAAATAACCAAAAGTACTCACGCACTTACTTCATATTATTTTTGCCTAGTTGTCTAATAAAAGTTGTGTTATTCAAATACATAATACATATTTAAAATACATAATTCCGAAACACTGGCAACTATTTTGCTTTTAAATACGTCAATATAATGAACGTCAGTGAAAAGAGCGGGAAAGTTCCCCAGTAGCGGCCATATTGGATGTGAATTGCGTTCCATTGTGCGCAGCTTTCGGCCGCTGGCTCGCCACGTGCAGAGCACATCTGCCGCGCGGGTGACATGGCCACCCTCCTGCTTACATCAAAACACAACTCGAACATCTCATTCAATTTTTAATGTATAGAAAATAACTTACGCCGCGCTCAAATATTAATCAGACCTTTTTACTGATTGCTAAATTGTATCCCGCCAGAATATGTGATGTTCCTTTGTTCTTTACTCTGACAATCCTACCAAAATAAATGTTTAAAAATCAACATGGAAGATATTTGAAACACTGAAATTTCCTTAATAAGCATCCTTCGTACTTATTACGTATATTAATACTAATACATATAAAGCTTACAATTAATTTCGCAAAATAAAATTAACACGAGAAGAACAACAAAACCGTTGTAATAAAACCGATATTAGTGCGGTAGGAGTGTGCGCGCATGCGCGGGCCGAGGGTCGCCCTCCAGGCCTCCCCTTCCTATTACGCACTCTATTTAGGGGCTGCTACAAAGAACAACTCCGGCCTATCTATTTTGGTCTCACTCCGGAATATTGTCATAGACAAAGTTATTGGATTCTGAACGTTCCTGCCAGGGCCGTGATAAAATATGGCAATATCAAGGCGGGAAATAAAATTGGCGGGATAATTTTGTAAATAAATGACTTTTTGAAGTTTTCGGTTACTTTATTACAAAGGACATAAAGGATGTGGGTACAGAGGACCCTTTTGCTGTATGCAAACTATTCCGTGATAATATTGTCGTCCTTTGATTTTCAATAATGACATTGAATCGCGACATTGGTTTTAATTAATTTCTTTGTACTTAATATTTCGTAATCAATTGTTTTTATGTCAGGATACAACTAAAAATAGAATTAATGAGATGAAACTTTTATTCAATTATTTTGTTTATAAGGAGGCCGTACTGTTGTGGAGGTAGCAAACGAGGTTGCTGAGTTTGAGGTTTGATATTCTGAGCACATAATCTAGAAAAAAGTTTGGTTATATTGTTGTGGTCAATCATTATAGTGTTGTGGTTTGCATAAAATTAATACCATAACTGCCTAAAACTTTATTTACTACCTTCTTACTAGACTACCTTAGAAGAAAACCTGTGGTTCCGTATTGTTCGTAACTTTAAGTACACAAAAATGTTTGCGAGACGAAATTCTGAGAATTCGCTACGGTTTTCTCGGAAGAGGTTGCCTACTGACAAATCGAGGCGGACTGTCGTGAGTGAGATAGTTAATTTATTTTGTATCAATAATGTTATGGAGGCTGAGCGAAGTCGGGCGGAAGCGGGCAGGCCTCCGTCCGGCTGTTGGGCTGCTACAGGAAGCCAGAGCCTCCGGCCCTCCGGCCCAGAGGGCGCCCTCCGAAAGGTCACAGGCCACTCCACTGATGGACCAAATCTTAAATTAAAGTTGCTGGAACGTTCGCATAAATGATTTCTTGGTATTAGCTGACAGATAAACGAAGGTTTTTACTGTGAACTGAATAGTTGTTAGTAGTGTCCGATGTACTAAAGAGGCTGTAGTTGAAATTTAAGTTGGATGAATGAAAGAAATTGAAAAAAAAGAGAAGAAAGTCCAAGGCAGATTTGAGGCTCTTGGCTTAATTTTGTACCTCTGACTAGTTCATAGTAATCTGTGCTTGTACCTGTAAATTATCAGTGACTAAATATGATCAGGCATTGTTTAGTCAAGAATTTTTCTAGTTTTTTAAGGACAATTTACGGACTACGGTTGTAGTTTTCCAGTTCGCACGCAACGTTTATGAATTAAAAGTCACCTAGAAGTATTAGCATACTTTATAGTCTAAGCCTATGTTAGTAGACTGACTATGATTTACAGGCTAGTTTTTATACACGTCTACGCCCGCGCGGGTCAAGAAAAAAAGTAGTTTGTACTTATCACTCTTCTACACCTAATTATATTACCTCCAGACAGAAAAAGCATTCCGCTTCGATGTGAGAGAAGGACAAACACGGTTTCGTATTTATTTTTAGTAAAGATGTTGTTGCCATGCGTACCATAGACAATGAAATTTCTAACCAACCTTACCTACTTGACATTTAATCCATATTTTTTGACTTTAGGTAAATTTCGTGATAAACAATAAAGGGTGAATTTTGTTTGTAATTATGAAAAACTATTGCTACGATAGCCAGTCGAAAAAGTAGCTTTATTGGGCCGGGAATCGAACCGAGCTTGGTAATTGATTCTAGATTAACGTTACACACAGACAGATTATATAATTTGAATTTTGAACTCCACACAACACAGAAAGCGTAAGTTATATAAAGACTGTCTTCTTTTTGGTTTTGGTTAACGACCAGTATTAACGTTCTATTTACGTCTTATTACTTTGGAATAAGGATGAAAATGTGATATCAGATGGAGGGCACTTGGGTTGTTTTGTAGTTAGTGAACAGCACTGGTTGTGGGTTGGATATAGACCGCTGTATCGAACGATTTTGAGAGTAAATTCGCCGTACTCTGTCTGGCTGGTTGCTGGTCTAATGTTTACAATGCTGTTCTCAGGGTCTGATCTCCTAGTCGGGGTTGCGGGTTGATCGCAATGAGGCACCGCGGTCTCGGCGTAGAACAGGAGAAGTACCGGGGGATTTTTAGCAATTAAGAGTCTGACACTCCCTTCCGAGATTTGATGACTTCCACTCTCAAAAAAAGGGTCTGATCTCCATAAAAGGCAGAAGACAGAAGGATATACATTGTCCGACAACAATATGAAACTATAAGATCTATGTCTGGGTAAGCCTTTGGCCGTCGACAGAAAACTATTGACGGCTAATCCTCCGCTAGCGTAGGTCAACAGTGACCTAGGTGACCGGGTAATGATAAACAAACCTACTACTAAGGTATTGGGAAACCAGTGGCAAGAATCTTGAGTCAATTGTTTTTTTGGTAGAAGTAGTGTAGGTGGGTGTGTAGGTGGTGTAATTCACACGCAATTTTTTTCATGGATTCGCCATACGGAAGTGTGAAAGAACTATGCTTCGGTACGTATGTATGGCACGACCGGAGTGATACCACGGCCCCATAGGAAACCGCCGTGTGAGTGAGGTAACTGGAGGCCCAATCCTTCCCCTCATCGTCAATCCCTAAATCCCCTATTTTTCAATCCCTAACCACCAAGCCGGATGGCTACAGTACCGCTTACCACCAGACAGACAGTAAGCTTTGTTTGAACAAATTAGTAGTATTAAAAGTACCTACAAAATATCTAAGAATCTTGGTCATATAAAAAATTTTCTTCCAATTACAACATCTTTTCTTTTGAGGGGGCAATCATCGAATGGTTTCTCTCACCCTCGGTGAGGCGAAAGAAAGGTTCAGACTATTACTGACTAAACACCGCCACGTCTTTCCCGAGCCGAGCCGCGGCAATAACCCTGTTTGTACGTCTTCTCTTGAAACAGATCCTTGAGCTGGTCAAGTTTTCAAGAAACCAGCCCATCAATCAGGGTTGCTTGATGAGCTGGTTCCTGTATCAAAATCCACTAAATAGAACTCTTCTTCATCACGAATAGAAGTGGAATTATAGACACTTTTTTAAGGTTAGACGTTCAACTGTTTGGGCTATCATAAATATCATGAAAGCTGGCACAAGAGAAAGATTTATAGCATATTTTTTAATGGATTAGGCTGATCATCTTATACCTAGGCATAGCATAAGTAAATGTGTTTATATAGTGCGTAACATTTGCAATTAGCTGCGAAGATAATTAGCTAACTTTGATTGATTTGTATCTAGATTGGTTGATTATATGCCTATAATGATGTAGTGGTTATTAATTCCTTATAGGGATAGGTTGATATGTTTATTTTAGAAATTATGTTTAAGTATACTCGTTCCAGAAATAATTTTATTGAATGTGATAATACGTACATACGTATGTACCTAAAATACGCTTTTTAGACGTTTTTTTATTAAGGTCAAGCAATCGGCTAAAAGTCGCGTATGGACAAACGCAACACCAGGGGAGTTACGAGTGCGTTGCGAGCCATTTGGGGATTAGAGTTTCAGAGATTAAGGGAGACTTGTGGAGGGGAAGCAGGTTCGGGCCTCCGGCAACCTCACTCATATACATGCGAAACACAACGCTATTGCTCACAATGACTCATTCGTCAAAAACAAAGACGATAAAAATTTATGGATATTGTAATCAAAGTAATTATTGATATCAATGTGATACCAATATTTCCTTATAATCACTGTGACTCAGGAGTCATGAGTTGACTTTGTAAAATCCTGAAAAGAAGCAATTTTGCAAAAATTCGCAAACACACATTGTAAAAACAAAAAAATATTATTTACCAGTTACGCCTGCACGGCCCTACTCAGCTTCTATTGATAATAGTGTGATTTTTTTATCCTATAGCTTTTCTCGATAAATATACTATCCAATACAAGTGTGGGCCAATTTGAACATGTAGTTACAGAGATTACCGCGTTCTAACAAACAGTCGCGTTAGGTTTATAATTAAATTAAATTCTTTCTTTATTCCAGACCAGAGATCTACACAAAAGTGTTTGTTATTCCATATCCTTATTTTAACAGAAAACAGCAGTTAAGATTTTGTATCAATTATTGACATGGACTTCAGGACGTTATAGCAATTAATAATATTAAACAAATTGAGGGCTGATTTTTCTATGATTAGATAAATGTTACCTGGGGAATAATTATGATGCCGTCGCGTCAGAATGTTTCTATAAGACAGTGAAAGCAACAATTTTATTCCTCAGATAACATTTAGTATCTGACTATTGAAAAATCAGCCCTGAATAGAATTAATTTGTTTAATTAATATACCTATACTTAAAATAAATGTTAACAATATATAACGAGATATTCTTGAATTTCCCTTGTATAACTCATTTACAGAAGATATTTGATACGCGAACAGTTCTTGGTGCCTCGTGGACGACTGTAACGCCACCTACAATGAAACACACAAGGTAAATCTTAATCAAAAACATTGTGACGTTATCACTACGTTAGAGGTGATATTCTGATAACAAATGTTGATTCACATTTGTTTTGATGATTCAGGTATCTTACCTATTAAAATGACTTAATGTCGCACATTTTGTTTTCCAAAAACTTAGGCTTTTGAGTTCACATTCACTTGAGTTCTTCATCTTTTCATCACAATGTTTAGTTAGTGGGTATTGTTGTTGAGATTTTACATTTATTACCGGACTAGCTACTCCCGCGCGGTTGCACTGGTTGCTCGGCTCCATTTGATTTTAGCGTGATGTTTAATATAACCTATAGCACATGGGAACATTTTAGCTATTAATCAGTGAAATTTTGGGAATCCGACCAGTGGTTCCAAAGATTACTTCCTACATACAAACTTACAAATTTTATTTCTTTATAATATTAGTATAGAAAATTTTTGGAGACAGAACAAGTTATTTGGACTCTCTTCTCAATAGGACGCGCCGCGAATCGCCAGTGGCACAGTCCTGGCTATTTGTGGCACCAAGTCAAGTAGCCAGTGATGTCTCGATGATCCGAGCATACGGGACGCCGCCTTCGCTGGAGAGTCCTTACAGGGTGCAGAAGTAGGTACAGAGTGGTTTTTAGTCAGTTAGAGTCAGACACTACCTCCACGGAGGGAGACAACATATGACAATTATATGCCTAAAATAATGGTTATAAGCCTAAAAAAATATCGATAAGTGCCAATCAATTCGAAATAAGTTTGAGCAACACCCAAAATTGACTGGAGTCTGGTTACTGTGTGTGGTGGTTAAGGTGCGTTGTTCATTACAAAATGGAAACTCTGGCAACATCACCAGGACACCAAAGTAATCATCTCTCAGCAGCCAGTAACGTCGGAAACTGTAGCTCGTGGCCACGTTTCCAATTTGGCGCCACCAGGTACCATATATTTCAACAGTAATTACTTAGATACGTAGCTGACGACGTCGCCAAAGAGTCCCAACGATGCAGGTCTGTAAGAAAATAAAAATTGATTCGTTATAAAGAAGGTATTGTAATTATAAGTTACTAGCGACATGCCCCGGCTTCGCACGGGTACAACGTTGAAACTAAATTTCTTCACATTTAATGTAGGTATTTTATTAAAAATATAAACACCCGTGTTCAATCACTCTATCTATAAAAAACTCCATTACGAAACTGTTAAAAAAATGCGCCAAAAACGGTTGCGTAGTTTCAAAATTTAAGCATACATAGGGATGGGATATAGGGACAGAGAAAGCAACTTGCTTCTATACTATGTAGTCATATGCTTTTAACGAAGACTAAATCTTTTTGTAACCTTTATCAAACAATTTATGAGTACCGACTGTACTAAATCAAGCTGTATTTCGTTACAAACATACTGAATAATTTAAGAATGGTTTGAACTTGTAGAAGCATACAGTTATATTTTAAGTTACTATGTCGAATTAGGATAAGTTACCTGTAATGGCAAAGTAATATGTAGAAATAAATAAATAAATATACCTATATACATATAATTGAATCCTGAAAATAAGAGATATATAATATTTACTTTTCAGCCATCACAACATCCCACATACATTTCTACGCTTGTTTTTCCTTCCTCAAAATCTTGTGGGTGTCAATTTATTATTATATACATAGGTAGGTACATGAGGTCGTGTATAATATATTTTACCATAATATATTCAATGTGAGTTGTTCCTAAGTCTAAAGAAAACAAAATTAAGTGGTAAAGTCTAAAGCTTATATACATATAACACATGCATATAAGTATATAGAGTTTGTAGGCGGTTAGTGTTTTTTATAAGACAAAATATTTTTTTTATTGTAAATCTGTGGCCAGAAAAAGAACACGTTTCAAAAAATGGACTTAGAAATTTCCCGCCAGTAAATACTGTTCCAAATTCAAACCATCAGTCAATCACATTCATCCTTCAAATCCCTGAGTTGCGAAAGGCCAGCAGTGCACTCGTAACTCCTTAGGTGTGTCGGGTATTCATCGGCAGTGCCGATTGATTGATCAGATGATCTGTATGCTCATTAGCCATCATAATTATGCCACAAAACCATAGTCAGAAACGCTTTTTCTATCTTCTAAAAAATCTACTTTCCTACTTTTTATGTGAAAACATTAAAACAAGCTTATTTCCTTAAAACCTTTCTATGAAAGTACAGAAAATTTTTAATTGTATAGAAGTTGATTGAAACTAAGTTGAACAAAACTAACAAGTATGCACTGTAGAGGGAGCCACCTTGCTTCTGCTCGGAGCTACTTCGGTGCTAAGGCTGCGATGTAAAAGCCATTTCCTAGAATTCGAAGCAACAGAGCGACGCAAACCTACTACCTTCATGTTTCTGGAAAAAAATATTTTCAAACAGCTCTCAGGGCCTTTTAAAGACTTTTAATATATACTACTTAGTCGGGTCATAAGTTCTGTCACAAACTTTTGATGTAATAACTTATACGCCTTTTGACAATTATTTAAAAATTATATATGAAATGAAAGGTCATTAAATGTACAATATAATTTTATTTACATTATTCGAAATGCCCTCCCCCATTTTGAACACATGCCCTTAATCTACGCGGCCAGTCATCGATCGCTGCACGCACCACATTCATATCTATGTCTGCCGCTGCTTTAACCAGAGATGCTCGGAGAGACTCCAAATTCGGGTGAGGTTTAGCACAGACTTTTTCCTCCAAATATTGCCATATCTTGTAGTCCAGTGGGTTTAAATCTGGACTAGAAGAGGGCCAGTCTTCATGCCGGATGAAGTCAATTCCACGAGCGATCAACCAGTCTTGCGTACTTCGTGCCTTATGAGCCGGTGCAGAGTCCTGTTGGAATATCCAATGCCTGTTCCTGAACATTGTCTGAGAAAGAGGTTCCACTATGTTTGTTAGGACAGTATTTTGATAAACTTCGGCACTAGTTCTCACACCTTTTTCACAGAAAAACACCTCAGTTACGCCTGAATATGAGACTCCAAGCCAAACCATGAATGAGGAAGGGTAATGCCCACGCTGGACCCTCGCAATACGCGCGCTTGCTTCTTCACTGCTGTGGGCATACACCTTATCATTTTGTTTGTTAAAACTTTCTTCAATAGTAAAAATTTTTTCATCCGAAAAAAGAATTTCGCGGTATTTTTTCCCGCGTACCGTCGTAGCAAAGCGCGGGATCTGTCTAGCCTAATTTTTTTTAAACGCTCGTTCAAAAAATGTCCTGTCTTTTTACGATAAGCTCGTAGTCCCAGGTCTTCATTTAGTACTCTTTTAACAGTGGTTCTGCTTAGCCCCATCTGCAGAGCTAGGATTTTTTGTTTACGTACGGGATTTCGTTCGATTCGCGCCTTCACTGCTTTGATGACCTTATGTGTCCGAACTGTGCGAGGTCGGCCGCTTCTCTTACGATCTTCGAAGCTTGACTCTTCGGTGTATCGTTTGATAGTACGATAAACAAACCGTAACGTTATTTTCAAATTTTGAAGAATATTGAAAATGTCTTTTGGCGCGTAACCACAGCGGTGCAACGCGATAACCGCGATTCTGTCTTCTTTATTCGACCACTCCATATTTAAAAATGAATAAAAAATAATTTCTTTTTTATTTTCTACAAGCGCGAAAGTTCTATTTTTAAAATAAGTCGAAGAATTTCTGGCCAGTAATCGAAAATTAAAAATATAAGGTTTTGACAGAACTTATGACCCGACTAAGTATTTTTATGTAACAAAGTATTTCCCATATTTTCCTTAAGTACTCGTAGTATATTGTTTTTTCACTTCCTTCCACCAATTGTTGAGGATTTATTCTTTATGTTATGCTGGCAAATTTTGTTAAGATTCACGCGCATTGGCTAGAAAATCGAAAGGTCTTTTTTTATCTTTGGGTAAAATGTGCTTCAACTTTAGACTTTTAGGCATGTATACATACAGATACGCCTTGTTGTTGGCTAAGTCTTAGATGGTCCATAATTCCCTTAGCCTCAAAGACAAGACATACCCTTTTTGTGTATAGAATATAAGGACTTGTAAACTGCCTCGCTGGTTGAAAGGTCGCAAGAGATGCCCGATTCCCGAGTCGGACTAAGAGATATTCGCATTTTTCCGATGTTTGGGAATTTCTCAGTTTTTCAGGATTCTAGTAGTGTAACCAGTACATGGCATTATGCGCATACTTTTTTTTTAAGGGACACTAAAAATAATTGTGGAATGGCCAATTATATTCGATCATTAAAAGAAAAAAATTAGTTCCAAATAAAATCTTGTGACTCATAAATGTAATTTAAAATTTTAACTGGACTTTTTTGTAATGAAATGGACTTCGTAGCAATTAAAAGAATTTCATCTGCAATGAGGATATCCATGCTATTGTAGAAACACGGTATTCCTCTTAATTATCATTAGTCATAAGTGATGGTAACAAAACTGGCTGTGTGCTTGAACTTTGAACTTACAACCTTGGTTTTTGAAGTAGAGGACGCTAATCTACTCCGCTGTTAGCAACTATTAATGACCTTGAGCAGATGGACCTTCAGTTAGGCGTTTTCTGGTAAATTTTGAGAAGGAAGTTTTTTCTCCAATTTTGACAGGCGACCTTTGGAAGATGCTTCATTTTTCCCTTTATAAAAATTTCAAGTCCAAAATCATCAAAACTACTGAACAGATTTTAATGCAACTTAATACTCTTAATAATTATTAAGGTCTAAAAACTTCACTATTAAGTAAGGTCTAAAAACTTCACTATTAAGTACATTTTTGAAATGTTCTTCAATAAAGTAGTTTTTGCGATTTCCTGTTGTTTTTGTTCATATTTTTTTTTTGCTAAAATATTGCCTAACACTAGTATTTCCTAGTATTTGGGTACCTTTACAAACATACAATTTCACATGATGAGAGTGATGAACAATTTATTAATCACACAAAGAGTTGTTCTCTGACGGAATCGGTCCCACGACACGTTGAACAGCAGCCAGTTGCCCAGTCAAACGCGTCAACCTCAACTGTGCAGTCTTTTCTAAACGAATACAATAAAACTTCATAAAGTTATGTAGGCGTAGATAAAACGAAGTTCCCCTGCAAAGTTGTAGGTGCTAATTAGACAGCTCTAAAATACTTTTGCCACCTCTTCTGATTTAGCTCGTTAGTAACAAATGAACTTGGTGCAGCGCTATTGACTTAGTATTAGTGAATTTCTCACTGTTAAGACTTTATTATTATGTCCGTGACTTTGTGTGTAAATTCATGGGTCAGGCCAGGTAGCTATTAGACTGTTACAGTTGCACCTCAATAAGGCTGATGTTCAGCCAGGGTCTCGGGTGCAAGCGCTGCAGTGTACCAAGGTGCCGACCGGCAGCGAGAGAGAAGGAACAGGGTGTTTTTAGTCAGTAAGAGTCTGACACTGTCTATAGTCCCACGCAGTCGTTTGATCATTTCCCCCACTCAGAATAAACGGTCAGGTATTTGATAATTATCAGTTTTCGAAAAAAATCTTAGTAATAACACTGACTCTTCAATTGTGGCCGGTATATGGTTTGACTCACATTCTAAGGGACTCATGGTGTATCTGCTGAAAAATGGATGTCAAATTATAAATATCCAAATTAAATACAATATTGTATGTTAAGACTAATTTCTTAAATAAATGTTATAATCAATCAAACCTCCATGCTAAAGGTACACAAACAAAAAACATCAAACTTTTCGAAGAAAACTAACATTTTGTTAATCATTTCACATCATTCCCTCATGTTGGTCCGGGCAACTATAGCGCGACACGGTTAGGAGTTCTGCTCATTGTGCAAGCTAATAAGAGCGTGAAGTTTATAGCTTCAAATCATTACGGAGACTCGTGACGTCATTAGTCAGAAGTCATCATTTATTTGCCCTCCTTACTATTTATATATTTTTAATCTTCAATGAAAAATTTAGTATTTTTTATTTAACAACTTTGGGATGTTCCGGGGTTGCCTACCGCGTCTAGGCCTGAACCAGGAGAAGGAACAGGTTAGTTTTAGTGTAGCCAGTAAGAGTCTGACACTCCTTCTCGCCTCGCACCTCGAGAGAAGTCCTTTGATGAATTAACCCTCACAAAAAAATAACTAGAATTTTCTCCTATATTCTGAATCCGTTTTCAAGTATTTTACATTCAATAAGCGAGTCTGTGACTCTGCACCATCCAGGGCTCGGTTCGGGTGGTTTTTGGTCATTCTGAGACTCCAAACCAAACAGGGCTAAAGAAGTCATTTGAAAATGTAAGCAGGACATGAAAGTTAAGGAAAAACAATATATAGGGGATGATTATAAGATGATTTGAGACATTCGCTCTTGAATGAAGATGTATGCTGTTGCTACTTATTTTTGACTCAACCAACTTATCGCTTGGGTTTTCTCAAGAAACTCTGACAAGCGACTGATCCAATTTGCGAGTCAGATAAAAGGTTACTGAGTAATTGTCAGTTAAAGATATCTAATTTCTTGCTTCTGCAAGAAGTCTGGAACGGACGCTGCTCTAGACATTGCATAGGACTCTCAAATACATAACTGGTGTTAAGCCTACGTTTCATATTTAGATTTACAGTAACTAGACGACATATAATTTATCCTTAGATACTCGCATCAGAAGCGTTTTGCCAGCCTTTGATCCAGGATTTGGGGATTGGGGATTACACGGGAATAGGGTAACTTGATACACAGCGTTGTTTCACGCCGGTTTTCTGAGAGGTCTAGTCGAGCCGGCTTATTTGAGCCAAAGCATGGCTTTCCTTTATTTAAAAACAACCTCATTTTAAGTACCATTGGTCTACACTTACGCGGATTATGAGTTAACTTAAATCCATTAAAAATACCATAGGCCCTTTTCCTAGTAGGTATCCTGTAAACTAATTCAATTCAAAAAATGTTTGATGTAGTTATTATGACGCATAACTGTTTCCATGGAGATGTTTACTTTATTTTTATAACAGCAATCATTGCATTGACAGATCGGTCAATGACCCGTCTACAATCTCGATCTATTCAAAGTATAAATAATTCGGTTTTCCCGACTGAAGAACGGTTGTTAATTGTTGTAATTATTTGTTACCTGGAAAAAATAGCTATAATATTAAAATATATTGGAAATATTAGATTCTTTTTTTTTTGTATACCTCTACTTCTTTTTCTGGTTTGTTTTTATTTGTTTTTTTTTTTTATATATTTTAAGAATTATATGGAATTTGGTAGGCATGTGCCCAATATATGGCATCGTTTGCCATTATTCCCAACGACGTGGAACTTATAACACAACTGCTTTTATTATCTAACTAGCTACACTCGCGCGATTTCACCTGCTGCTCGGCTCCATTTAATCCTAGCCTGATGTTTTATTGTAGCTATCTACCAGTGAAAGAATTTTGGCAATCCGACCAGCGGTTCCAAAGATTACCACTACACACTACACATATTGACATACAAACTTACAAATTTTACCTATTTATAATATTAATTATATAAGACGCAAACGAGCAGACGGATCACCTGATGGTAAGTGATCAGCGCCGCCCATGGACACCCGCAACACCAGAGGAGATACAGGTGCGTTGCCGGCCTTTTAAGATGGAGTAAGTTCGTTTCTTGAAGGTTTGAAGGTCGTATCGGTTCGGAAATACAGCCGCCCAAAGACCATTTCAAAGTTTTGTCGAGTTGTGGTTGCTACATTGATTATTGTGCAGCCTCTGTCTAACCTTCGACTTTTTAACAACATTAACTTAGTAGTTTCAATCATCTAGTCTAAGAATTAAGTTATTAAACATAGGGCTGATTTTTCAATGGTTAGATAAAAGTTACCTGGGGAATAATCATGATGCTGTCATGTCATGCTGTTGTGACAGCAACAATTTTATTCCTCAGATAACATTTATCTGACTATTGAAAAATCAGCCTTTAATAAGAATTAATTAATGAGAAAGCAATAAAAAATATCATTAATGTAACCAAATCGTATTTTATGACAAAAAAATTAAATACAATATAAATGTACAAAACCCTAAGGGCATTTGCGTTTGGTACGATCTCCTAAAAAAAAAAAATACATATATCCATTGCCATGTTGTTGTAATGATGACAGAGGTCAGCACTTCCCTGAAATTTTTAATTTTTACTTTTATTTAAAAAAAAAACATTAACCCAAACTAGGACTTTATCCTGTGTCGTGGGTGCGGTTACAAACATACAATTTCACATACACATGACACCCATACCCGGAACGACAATTTGTGTATCACAGAATTAGTTGTTCCGTGCGGGAATCGAACCCGCGACACGTTGCACGGCAGCCAGTTGCCCAGCCACCGCACCAGCCGTGCGCCGCCCATGGATGGACAGCCATAACACCAGCGGAGTTACGAGTTTATTGCATTTATTTCTATTAGAATTCCGGAGATTTAGGGATTAGGGAGGGATAGGGTCAGGGGAAGGACTGGGATTCCAGTAACTTACTCACATGGTTGTTGGTGATACCTATCACTCCACGCACCGGTTTTCTGTAAAGTTGTGGTATTATTCTGATACGAGCCGACTCTTTTTGGCCGAAGCTTGGCTCTCCCACTATTGAATCTGATAATCAAGTTAAGTCAAAAGTCAAATCACCTATCTTTATACTGTATTTCGTGGATCTTCCATGCCTTTCAGGGTATGAGGCGTAAGCATAATTCTGCGTAATCTATGTGTCTGTATTGCATACTACCCCTCTCTCACATTCGCTACTCTGCTGATGACTCACGAACCAAGCAAGGAAAACGCTCAGTAGGTAGCGTAAACACTTAGTCATATCCATACAAAACTGTCTATACAACCGCCATACGAATTGAATCTCTATTGCATAGAAAATAAGAGTCTTTCGACGAAAATGCAATTTGGACCTTGCTCCGTAATTATATTTTGGTTATAGCAATTTTAAATTAGTCTATAGTGATTGTTGGAACAGGAAGGCAATGCAATCTAGCTTTGTATATATAATATGTATGTATACATTATATTGTCAATAAATGTTTAGTAGATTTCTTAGTTCCTGTACTTATTTTTTAAGATAGAACTAGATTACATATAGATAGATACAAGAAGTATTGGAAAAGGTTGAAAAAATATTTAATTACTTCTCTCGCCCTAAGTTTGGCCAGAGGGAGTTTCAGACTCTAGCTGTCACTGTGTAAAACTAATTCATTTCTTTTCCTGCTGCGGACCTAGGCCGCAGTACTTACTTTATTGCTTGACCTGCAACTTTGGCTGAAATATCAAATGCATATACAATTATTGACCATCAAATCTAGCACTTGATTTTCATAGAACTAAACCTCACCTCTTTATTAACCGCAACTTCTGCTGATCATCGGCCATTGAAACAAGACTTTATTATTGATTTTCTGTCTGATTATCTGTTGATAGAGTCTAGATGGCGTTGTTTATAAGTCTTAGTGGAACTACAAACTTAAGTTTAAAATATCGTAGAGATGACACACTATGGGACAGCTTACTTAGATGTCTATCCTAAGTAAAATAATCAGACTGTTTTATACATCATCATCATCATCAGCAGCGTAATGCTGCTAAACAACGCCGAACTCCTTAGTTGATGACGCCTTACGACTATGAAATCACCCAAAAGTAAGAAGACTTGCCCACACTTTTTTGGACAAGAAGAGTACCACATAATAACATATCTGTTATATTAGTCGGAGAGGGTTAAAAACATAACTCCCAAGCCTAAGATAACTGACGCCTCAACATATAAGTTGCGAAATAACATAGTAAATATATGAGTCACTCTAGCATAGGTACATATAAAGTAGATAACAGTCGACGTATAACCCCAGTTACTAAGATGACGATGACTCATATGTACAGTATCTTAAAATTCCCTGGAATTTAAGCGATGAGTGCGTACCTTCAAACTTTCAAGAAGCAAGCGTACTTCTTCTTGAAAAGCCGATAATGCGGCTGTGGCTCCTCTGGTGTTTCTGGCGTCCATTAGCTGATCAGTCTGCTTGTTTGAAAAAAATCAGCACCATGACTTTTTATATTAAGCGACAGTTTCACTACGATTTTATAAATTTTTGGTAAACTTATGTGGCGCATACTTTATACAAATGACATTATTTATTCGGTCGCAGGCCCTCCAAGTAACAATGCGAGTTTTTATGAATGACTGTAAACGCGATACCTATGCATTTTGTATTGTTCAAATGTACGGTGAAAGAAAACATCCAGAGGAAACCTAGGTACCTACAGGAATTAATTTGTTGACCAGTAATAAAAATAATTGATGACCTTCAAAAATCTTTATATATTTGTTTCCTTTCTAAAGTGATAGTAATTATCAATACTGATCTTGGCTAGGGTAGATTGCTAACTAAAAAGACTGCCATTGATATATGACAAATGGGAACAGCACTCTAAGGAATGAGGTTACATATATGCAGATTCTGCCTATTAATTTAGTTTAAATATTCTGAACTCTTTTTACTTACATGCGTAAGCTGACTCAGTCACTACGCCACCCACTACATTTGAGCTTCTTAGTTTTTAACTCGAGGTCATTCATTGCTGGCTATCAATGAATGTAAAACAAATAAATGGTACATGCACATTAAATCCCGTAAAACAGTAAAGTATTAATATGCAACGCGAAAGTTTAAAGTATACTAATGAATGGACAGAATGGACATCAAATTTTATGTCTAAGTTACAAATATGCTATATTTTGTTTTGGTTATTAATTTTTTATTAACCCGTTTTTCTGAGAAATCCAGACTAATATTATAAATACGAAAGTAACTCTGTCTGTCTTTTCTTTGCGCCTAAACTACTGAACCGATTACTGTGAAATTTGTATTGTTTATATAGCATAAAAAAGTTTGGAATTCGAGCAAGGACAAAAGGATAGTTTTTATAGGTACCAAAAATCTGCAGGAAGTCACTATTCCACGAACGGAGTTTAGCAAAAGCTAGTATAGCAAAAAGCAATACCAATAAGGGTTCATGGTGTATCAACAAATACATTTGCTTAGAAACTGCAATTCGTAAACATATCAGATAATAGTACATATCTTCTTTCATAATTCCTCCAATTAATTGATTGAAAATGTAACATTGCCCGCAGCATGCAGCGTGCGGAATGCATGTGAAACGTGTTTATGAAAATAAGAACAAAATTTACTGAAAGGATTCGTTGGAGTTAAGGTTTTGTTTGTCATTGGGAAAGCATCGTGATTGCGTTTCTTTTGTAGGTGAGCAGTGTTTGCAGTGGATGTTCTTATGTTTCTTGGATTATTTCATTATGACTCTAAAATAGGTACAGATTTTGACGGGTTTTGTGTTAGCAACTGGCACTTGATTTGCTTATCTATATTAAGGTTTTTAGACTCTCCTCTCCTCATAAGACTTTTTCCAGTGTCGTAGGTTCGTTTACAATCATGAAAATCGCATCCAAATCATACCTAAATGTACGCGGAAGAACAATTTGAGAACAACATAAAGAGTTGTACCGTGCGAGAATCGTTCCCGCGGCACGTTGCGCCGCAGCCAGCTGCAGTCACTGTGCCAACTGTGCAGTCGAAATATGTTGACAAAATAGGTACTTTTGAAATTAGGACTTTATATACTTTTGTGTAAGGTTTTTTTTATAACTAACGGGATAATACGGCAAACTAGTAGACGGTCTACCTGATGGTAAGTTATTCTTGCATGGACATCCGCAACACTTAGGAGATTAGGTTTTCTCAAATTTAGGGATTGGGGGAGAGATTGAAAAGTATATTTATTACAAGACGGAGTAGGTTCAGTTTTGCTATATACATACATTATGTATACTCACATGACGTCACTGATTGTAATCTTCGAAGGTGACCGTATTCTTTTCGTAATTTAAATAATTCCCTAATAGTAACAATTGAAAAATGTCTTTCTTAATAAAATCAATATACTACAGTGTTCAATCACTCATCAATACACAAAACCATAACCTCACATTTACTAACCAACCAAACACACAGAAAGTACATAATTTTCCTTTCAGAGAGCGATGGTACATTTTCAGGAAAGCCCTGTTATACTGTATTATCAATTCACGGAAATTCTCTGGCGGTGGATGTTTTTAATTGGACGTTGCAGCTTCAGTTCTCAGAATAGGTTTACCTATCTAGTCTGTACTAGTTAGTGCTTACGTCCAGGATGCCTAGGATAATACGTATTTTTCATCTTTCTTTTCTAATTTGTGTGATGCTTTTTTTTTTAGATTTTGATGTATGGAGTATGTTGTGGTGTGTTTTGATAAGACTTGTATATATGTTTGGGTAATGTAAACTGTAGTGGGTTTTTTGTTTCCATTAGGGCCTACTGGGGTAGCTCGCCGCCCGACCAGAACCAGGCCCGAGCGTACGGCGCGTAGCGTTCCGCGCGCGCCTCAAAGAGCCAATAGACCACCACAGACGGGGCCCTAAAGGGCTGATGTTCAGCCGGGGCTGCGGGGTAAGCGCAATAAGGTACCGCGACCTCGGCACAGAGCAGGAGAAGGAACAGGGGGGTTTTTAGTCAGTAAGAGTCTGACACTCCCTCCTGCCCGGCCCTGGGCGGGAGAAGTCATTTGATGATTTTCCCCTCACAAAAAAAAAAAAAAAAAAAAAAAGGGCCTACTGGGGTCGATGTTGAAAAAGGAGAAGGAACAGAAGAGAGTAAGAGTGGTTTTAAGACAATAAGAGTCTGACACTCGCTTCCAAGGCGGCAGAAGTCATTTGAGGATTTTCCCGCCTCACGAGCAGGTTCTGGGTTAGAGTTCTGAGTTGATTTTGTTTGTCAACGAACTAAGGTGACCTCCTGTAGGAAAGATGCTGCTTTAAAATTTGAATTTGAATTGCGGTAGGCACGTTCTAATGTCATCATCATTAGAATCTAGAAGAATTATATACGAGAAGATTAAAAAAGATAAGCTTACTATATTAGAATTTAAAAAAAAGGTAACATTGGCTATTCTACTTCTCTATTCCCGTACCATCCTCCTAGAATCTATGATCCCTCAAATTCTCTCTCAAATATAGTTCCGTTCGGTTCCGAATCCATACACAGAAATAAACGCCATGGCCTATTCTGATACGCGGACACAGACACTAGCCCCGTCGTAGCTAACTGGATGCTCTCCGATATACAAATGTGAAACGGGACGATAAATCTAAGTATACTTAGATTATATTATTGTAATTGTTACTTTTTGAAATATAAAATGCATTTTGCATGTTTGTCACTTAATAACGCCACAACGGCTGAATGGTTCTGGTTGAGATTGGACACGGAGATAGATAACAAAGCTCTGAAATGGCAGGTGTGATGTTAAACATACCGTCCTAAGTATCTTCGGTAGGTTAGGTAATTCATATCATTCACTTAACTTATAGTTGTGACTATGAGATAAGGCATATTTATTAAAATTTAGAATTTGAGGTTGTAAAAGCCGAGAGTTCGATTACCTCTAAAAAAGTTATCATTTTCTAATTTAGAGGCAAATTTTCATTTGGAGAACAGCGTTAAAGAGCTAATAACAATTATGAGCAATATTTTGGAATATTTAAAATCACATTGGCTCGTGATGAGCGCGAAATTATCAGCGAATTTTCAATAGCGTAGTGTTTTCAACGGTTCGTATTCACGTGCTACGAAATTGTATTAATCCGTCGATAAACTAGGACACGCAAAATGGCGGTCGATTCTATCTCAAAATAGACGAGAGCTTTTTCAGTTCTTCTTATTTATTTTATATTAAGTAGGTAGTGGTTTGGACGGCTTTCTATGATCAACTAACGTTTTTACATAGTTATCTTGGGTTTTTAAATATAGAAAGCGTCACGATTGTTGTTTTCCGAAGTGACGTACGTAGACAAACCTTTTTCGTCATTTTGGTTTTGAATCCTATATGGTAGGATATAATTCTAAATTTAAACTGACTATTACTGATTTTCGGACATGAAAACGCAACAATACTTTTGACCACTTACCCAAGAGTCACAGAGTATATATTAAACAACGAATCAGCGATCATGCAATGTTGCCATTGATCAAAAGTTAACGTTAAAATCATAACAAACAAGTTTTCTACACTATGGCAACATTGTACTAATTTGTTGGAGAATTCCAGTCTTTTCTAGGTGAACTCAGATTTCCGGGGTAGCGAAAGAATTTTTCATAAAAGTTCATTAACTCCGAGATTGCTTGGAAGTCATTCTATAGAATTCTTTTATGATATTAGTCGCGATTAGTATTTGGAATTACTTGTGTTAATGATTTCAATGAGGTTTGAAAATTTAGATTCAATTGAACATATTTTCTTTTAGTTCATATAAGGATTTAATTAATAGCTATTTCTTGATTTTTCTATTTTGATTTACGGATTGGATGCAATGTTATTAGTGAGGGGGTGAGCAGAAGCATATGCATCTATACTATACTGCATAATTTTATATGTACATATATGCTACAGTACGTCATAGCACATCCTTTTTTAATTTTAAATGTGAAAGTTTGTGAGAAGATATGGATGTATGTTTGTTATTCTTTGACTCAAAAACGGCTGGAACGATTTAGCTGAAATTTGGTATGCAGATAGGTGATACCCTGAATTAACACGAAAGCTGCTGCTTTATATTAACATACTTACACGCATTTCTTTTATACATTTCCATCTAAAGGTTGTCTGGAAGAAATCATCTTGTGTGATAAGACCGCCCATTGTAATCACAACATTCGGTCATAGTATCCAATGTATGTGTATGCTACGCTACTTGGTGTATGTGTGCAATACAGTATATATAAATAAATAAATAAATAAATAAATAAATACTTGCGTCTTTAAAGATTTTGTAACATTATATTTATAATGTAGCTAAAAGTTAAAAGTTCAATCAGAATAAGATCGACTTTTAAGTATAAGGTGATATTTGTTTTAAAAATGCGTCCAGATCTGACAATAATTTGGTCGCACGCGCACTGTGGCATAAATAATAAAAGGATGGTGCAGATACTTCTATCCAACGTTATAGAGTAATAATATTTTACGTTCAGACGAAATATTCTTCAGGTCTTCAAGCAATATTAGCTCTCTCCGTCTCTTTCTACCATTTTTCAAAAGTAATCGTAATTATTGCCTTCCTTTTCTTTGTGATTCAACCTTGAGTAATGTGTATGGAGACACTTTTAGGCAAACCAATGTTACAATTAAAACCTAGGTTACCTACGTACTTTACATTAAGAAGAGTTTAAAAAGTTATTCACTTAGAGACGAAAAATTAACCAAATTTTGGAGTTAACCTTATATTATAATAATATTACGAATGTTTTTCCTCGAAGATGTAGGCGGAAAGACGGGGCCGGGAGCACTCCGCGTTAGTTCTAAACAGTACAAATAAAATTAAGAGAAACATTGTGATATTTGGATAGAAAAATCTCTTCAAAATCTGTCCCGTAGTTTCAAAGATCGAATCGTACATAGAAACAGACAGTGTGGAAGCTTTGTTTTATACTATGTAGTTATAAGTACCATTGAATTTTTTTAGGTTTTTAAATGTAGAGAACACACTCTTCACGCTTGTGTTATAAGGGCCAGCCTATTGATGTTTATTAAATAAAATTCCAGATTCCACCTCATTACCCGAGACCTTTACCAGTTAGCGTCGACCTGAAGCAGGAGAAGGAAGAAGGAACGGGCTTGTTTTTAGTCAGTAAGAGTCTGCCATTACCATTGACGGCCTCGCACAGGACTAGAGTAGTTACTGGATGATTTTCCCATCACAAAAACAGAAAGGTTCTGTAATTATTCTGATCCTGCTCGAGTAATCACAACAGCCTCTGCGGAGCAAGGGATTTTAGTAATATAGCACTTTTTAGCAAACAATGATATGAAACAATGCCATGGTTTTATATTCATCTTATATACTTTTTTTTGTTCACAAATCGTGTAATATAATTAAGAAAAACATAATCACGGATAACTGATTTTTGCAGAATTTTCTACTTTAGAGCTAAGTTGACTGATAGGGAATTACTTATGGAATCTATTTCGCCTTGTGTATATAAAAGTTTAATTAAATTAATAAAAGAAAGAGGCAATGCTTGAATAATAATTATTATAATTAAATTAAAAGATATTAAGTAGATCTTACCTTCAGTAATATATTTCGTGTATAAAGTATACATTAGCTTTGTAGGCGGTAGGTGGTGTAGGTAGGTGGTCGGTGTCGGATCGATGGTGACGTCGCCATGGCCGCTGCCACTCTCGCCGGATAAAACAGTCTACTTTCCCACTTTCCTTTTTCTAAACCAACATTTAATTTTTACTCATTTATTTAGCAACGTATTAATGAATTGTGAAACTGATTGAAAAAGAGTTACCGCGGAGTTTCTTGCTCGTTCTTCTCCATAGGTAAATAGGTCATCTATGTATTTTTTGGAACGATCAAATAGCTTCTCTACAGGATAGACTGACAGACTGACAGAAACAAAGATGGACTGTTCGATATTTAGTTTTTTGTTTGACTTTCAAAAGTGGCTATAGTTATCTATTTGAAATCAATGATGAATTGGATGGCTTTGACTTTATATAATTGATTTCCGAAGCATTTTTTTTACGGTAAGCGGCAAGATGCTCGAATTGACCCCTTGATAGGGAAAGACAAAAGAGATTGAGACTGTCAAACTCTTACTGCGTGAAAAACTCACCGCATCACTACATAGTATAAAACAAAGTCGATTTCTCTGTCCCTACATCCCTATGTGTTCTTAAATCTTTGAAACTACGCAACGGATTTCGATACGGTTTTTTAAATAGATATAGTTATTGAAGAGTAAACTATATATTTCTAATGCGTTAATTGAATTGTAAGAATATTAAGAAAGTATTGCACCCGTGTAAAGCCGGGGCGGGTTGCTAGTTCATATCATAACTGGTTGAAAATGTAATACAAGGCTTATAGTTCCTTATTTATAACAAAATATTTTGTCTTTTTATTATTCACTATTTTCCGCCCGCGGCTTTGCCCGCGTGGTAGGTTGATAAAAAGCCTATGTACTAATTCGGAGTGTATCCTATGCCTATGCCAAATTTCATCCAGATCCGTCCAGTCGTTTTGGCGTGATTGAATAACAAACATCCAAACATCGTAACTTTCGTATTTATAATATTTGTAAGATGTAAAGTTGTATATACATATGTTAAAATTAATTATTTAATTAAGAATTAACGATACTGTTTGATGTAAAGTGTAAGTGTATGGTTTATGTTCTGTTAACTACCACTGCTAACCCTTTCGGGTAATGTTAGTGCGTAATGTTATGGACTTTTTATTAACATAGTCTCATATATTATATTCATGTTTGTTATCTTAATAATATTATAAATAACAAAGTTTCTTAGCACGGGTAGATAGGTGTTTGTTTCTCTTTCACGTAAGTGTGGGAGAGCCATGCTTCGGCACGAATGGGTCGGCTCGACCGGAGTGATACCACGGCTTCATAGAAAACCGGCGTGATTGTTGTGTTTCTTCGTCTGAGTGTTGTTACCGGAAACCCAATTTTTACCCTTCCCTATCCCACCCCAATCCCTAATCCCCAAAAGGCCGGCAACGCACTCGTAATTCCTCTAATGTTGCGGGTATCCATAGACGGCACTGATTACTTATGATCAGGTAATCAGTATGCTCGTTTGCCGAACTATCACAGAAACAAAACTAAATAGATTTAGGGGTAAATAATATATACATATAAATACATAGAAGGTAGCACGATATAATTATAGAAGGGTTTGTATATAATCCTATGTACTGTTTACTACAGCTGCGGTAGTCCCGACATAGAAGCGGGTGGGTCGTTGGTTCGAAACTATGACGTCACCACTCACGCACCAACTCGAGGCTTGCGTACGTCACTGCTCTACCACCGATTATTATTTTTACGACTTCTATAACAATTTATATAAGTGAAAATTTTGTAATGAATTTAGAATGAAATGCTTAAGTATTTAAATTAAAATAATATCAGATAAAGAATATGAGTAGTTGAGAAAAAATTAGTAGAGGATTTGGTTGATTTGTCTTTGAATTTTTGACATTTAAGCACATGCTGAGGTATGTCATGTACATATTAAGGGTCGGGTTTGAATTTGAATATTAATTATGTGATGCTAAGGTGCTGTTTATCGGGTACCAACGTAAAAGTGGAGAACTTACCCTCCGTGTATCACAGACTGCACACTTATTATGAGTTCTATATAGGTACGTGTGTAAACTCCTTAGTGTATATCTGTTGCAATTCAGAAGAACAGTTTAAGGAGGTTATGGCGGTCAAGCAAAAACAAAAAAAAAAAAAAGAATCCATGCTGTATGCTAAGGCTGTATGTAATGAACATCTTCGAAATTCAAATACGAGATCTTGATAAATGCATAAACAACAAAATAAATAAAATTGGAACTTATTAACAAATTGTAATATAATGTTTGCATTTTTTTTTCATTGGGGTTTATTGTCAATTGTTTTTATTACGGGCTGGTTCGATTATTTTCGATTTTTAATATATCTATGTATTAATAGCATGGAGTCTGTATTTGTTACTGGGGTCCAACGAATCTGAATACTCTCAGGTATTCAGGTTCATCTAAGATAACAAGTAAAAATGTGGATGTTACGTTCTGGATAAGTTCTGCCTGTAAGTGTGGATTACAAAACTTAATGTTATGCTAACAATTATATAAGTAATCTCTATAACCAACCTTGGTCGGAATGTTTGCAGTTTTTGACACTGATGTCCATGTGACCATGGCCATTTACCTGACCTTGCATTGACTATATTATAAAAGATGACAATATTGGTAAATGTTCAAACCAACTTAGGTATATCAGGCTTAGTTTTGTTTTATATTATTATCATCACGCATTATACCAAAAAAAGAAGAAAAAACACTATCGTTAAACAGTTTTTTTTTATTTTCATACCATATCATAATATTTATCTTACCCGCAATAAAGCGTACAGTTATATGCCAGAATATACGCCATCATTGAATATCGTGGCGATTGATTCGAAACCTGGCGCCTACCAATGTACTTGAATTTATTACTAAGTGTATTTAAAATATATAGGTACCTATTATATAAGTTTATACTTTTGATTAACGTGTGGGAGCTTCGGGACGTATGGGTCGGCTCGACCGGTGTGATAACACGGCCTCACAGAAAACCTGCGTGAAACAACCACATCGTTGTTTCGCCGTGTGAAACCTTCCCTTCCCCCAATCCCTAAATCTCCAAATCCCTAATCCCTAAAAGGTCGGCAACGCACTCGTAACTCCTCCGTTGCGGGTGTCCATGGGCGGCGCTGATTGCTTACCATCAGGTAATTCGTCAGCTCGTTTGCACGACCAGTTATGTTAAACGCAATATTCAGGGAAATCCAAAAGGAAATCAAAGAAAATTCTCGTTAATCCCCATAACAGTTACCCAGAAGAAAAATCCAACGTGATAGGTTGATTGGATGTAGGTAAACTTATATTTCGCTTCTTGATCTTCCTCTTCTCTGGACTCAACAACGGCATTTCAGACCAGTGTCGACAAAAGGCGTCTGACAATAAATGAAATCAAATAAGAATAAAACGTAATTATGCCATTTTTTACAAATTAAATATAAATCTTTTTCAGAAATATGTATGTTCGTTCCATATATGTATATATGTATTGTCCATTACTGCGATGTTTGCAAAATTATAATCAATTCTACCAAGTTATCATCACGATCTTTCCACGCTCACGTACATAAATATGTGCACTATCCATTACCAACCTGACAAGGCTACTCTCTGAAACGTCTCAAGCGAAACGGGCATTGTATGCGTTCACAAGCGATAGTACAAATATCGAGGTCGATTGAATTTCAGCGCATCGTACACTGCTGTTATCAGGCTGATAACTCGATAACCTTTGTTTTTCCATTATATTCTAGTATTTTGGGGAACATGATAAATGATAGTAATTACTTAGATTAACGTATTGGTATGCACTGAAATTTTATAGAGTAAGGTAATCGAACTGTTCTGTATGGAGAGTGAAATACACTCCTGCTCTTCGTTGGTTACCGTAAGAAATACATTTCAAAGAGATTGGGCAGCAGCTATCAGTAATAAACTCTTTAAAAAATTCTGAAAAGCCTTTCGCTCTTTAAATAGGGTGCTATAGAACTACTTCAGGGTTACGAGTTGATACTGAATGACAGACTCGAGGCTGCAGGAGCCGTCATATACGACAACAACAATCAGGCTGCTATAAGACCAACCCTGGGGATGATGAGATATCATGGGCTTCCCTTTGAAAGACCTGGAGTGACGGGGTCTCGAATTGAATCCATGGTTTGTGATTTTTAAACTGTACCGAGGTTTTGAAATCGAATTCATGTATTTTTTTTAATTTGCCTTAGCCTCTACAAACAATCTAGGGTTCGGGGTCCAAGGGCAATTAGGTATTTAGGTGTTCCGGTTCCGAGTCTGCTTGGAGAACGGAGGGGTTTTAGTTAGTTAGGTTCTGACACTCTCTCTCGCTCTATCCCGGGTAGGAGATGTCACAAAACGATCCCCCCCTGTCTCCCTCCTCAGAAAAAACTGTACAACACCGCTAAAGCCACGAAAACATAGATTGTTACTTAAAAACTCAATATTTCGTAAATAATTAGTGGATTTCGGTACGAAATTTTCTTCGAAAACGACAATGCAGCTGTAACGAGAGAATAACGAATAACGTGTAACGGGTCGTTATCTAAGTTACCGCTCGTAACCATTGGTTCTCGGAATGTTATAATTGTTTCTCGGAATCGGCTCGATATTTATGGAATCGGAAATATTTGTTAATCTTTGGTAGAATCTGTTTATAACCTTTACATTTTCAAAAGGAAAAAGTGATTCAAATTGTTTCTTAACTATAATATTGTGAATGTAAAGTTTAGTTCCTCTGTCATTGTTTTACTCGTGAATTGTTGAATCAAATTTGATGGGTTTTGAGTGAGATATCTGTACACGAAAAAAAACGATGCAGTTAAAAATATGCGGCATAATTTAGGAATTTTATTTTTATTAATGACGATACATATAATACTATCATCAATAATATTAACAAGATTGATTTTGGCTTTTTAACAGCGAAAGTTTAATAAACGAAACTACAAAAAATGTATTACATTCTATTTCCCTGACAAAAATGTAGACAAACAATACTAAAGCAATCATACTACCCAACTAAAATACAACTGGACGTAGTTCTTTCATTTTAATTTTCTGAATTAATATTGAAAATGCAGGTTTACCCTTTACTAGAAGTTTTATCTCGAACATATGAACTAGGATGTCTCTAAAAATAGACAGAGATGAAAACAGAAAAATATGCAGCTAAACAAAAAATGCACAAAGGAGCAACGAGCACGATTTCGCAGAAAATTAATTCAACATTTTAATTATTCAGAAAATAACTTCCTTTCGTCCTAATATGTCCTTTTAAATAGACTAGAAAAGTAATGTAAAGTGAATAATAAATATTATGAACAATCCCAAACATGAGTTTTGTATCTCTTTAGCTAGAGGATTTTTTATTTTGTTGACAAAGTCTTGATACAACCTTAAGTTATCATCATCATCACCATCATCATCATCATCAGGCGTTCTCTATCATCGGCCTCATCGCATCTTCATCGCATTCTAGCACTGCCACGCCAATTGACTTGTGAAAAATCCTGATAAATACTAAACACAAAGCCTTTTTGTGATTCCCTGATTATCCTTACCAATCTACATCTTTTTGTTTTTGAGGGGGAAAATCATCAAATGACTTCTCCCGCTCAGGGTTGGACAAGAGGTGCACCTGGGCGATCTATTGGCTCCTTTAGGCGCGCGCGAAATGTTCCATACGATTGGGCTGGTTCTGGTCGGGAGGCGAGTAACCCGTGCTTTTCACTACATCTGCATTCATAATTTTGTACCGGAGTGTGCCTTTAAACTGCCGCTGCAGTGTGCAGCACAGCACCATCGTCTGTAAAGTTTCTGTGATCCCAAGAAGTTTGGCAAGCTTGAGGATTCTGGCAAATCCTCCGCTAAAGATGAATGAAGGTCTTTCTTCATTAATGTATCTACACTGGATGACATACAACGTCATGTTTAAATACTACTATTATAGAAAAATTACGTATGAAAATAATGAAAGAAAGATAGAATTAATATACGTACAGGAAAAGCTTATTGTATCAAAAACTGTTCACTACGTTGTCACCGGGAAGCGTGGCCAAACGACTACCATGTCATCGGCTGGCAATGTTGGTTTATTGTTCGGAAAATACAATTTTTATCATATTGACAAATTTAATACGACATGGAATTGTTATTATTCAAAAAAGAATTCCATTTTCAAATTATAATTTTATTGTTTTTTTATGGAATAAAAGGCAAACGAAGAGAACTTCAGATCCCTGATCTATGACGTCACCTTTTTAATTCGTGAAGGGATAGGGTTCATATATTAATTAAGACCTATTTATTCTAAATCAGTTTTGTTATGTTAACTTATTTATTTAATTAGGTAACTTAATGCACAACGTACATGGGTGGGCCTACAGGGGCATTCTCCCTAGTCAACCTTTGGGTGTTGCAGTGAGAATATGGTCGGTGCAATAAAGTAGAAATGAAGAAAAATTGTAATAGTCAAAGTCAAAGTCAAAATCATTTATTTCAATTAGACACATACAGGCACTTTTGAAGGTCAAACAAAATTTTAAAGATATAAAGTGTCAGTCTGTCGGCCAGTCCTCTTAGTGAAGCTACAAGTTACAAAGCATTATACTATATAAAATAACATATAAAAATCGTAAGTTTATAAATTCTAGAATTACGAATACATTTCTATACTTTTTACTGGCAATTTAAATGAATTATCATAGGAAAAGAAGTATCATTTTACAAATTAATCATCGTACAGAAATTGATCTCAAATTGGTTTGATGCCAGTGCCATAACTAAAATTGTGTTCTCTTGATTGCGCTATGAATAACATGGGCTGTCGCCATGGTATGCGGATGATTATCCCTACAACATGTAGGAGAATTAGCTGGACTCAAGTGACATACTTAACTCGTAACATTTTATATAATCAAAGTAAAATCTACATACTAATGGGATTACGTTTTATTAAGGAAATTAGAAGATATATATGATATTGCCAAGTAACTTGAAATGAGAACACAAAAAAGAAACAAAACGTAAAATCTATACCTACATAACCTAAAATAATTCCTAAATACGACTTTGTTTGTAAGCATCGTCATTCGATATATGAAATATTTTTTTTTTCAATATTTGTAGTTACATTATTAGCCGCGCTGTGGTGCTAGTGTCTTCAGTCTAGTATGTCATGTTTTTTTTTCACTCTATTTTACAGTTTTGTTAGTCCTGACGAAGACTACCGTAATCTTTACCATAAACAAACAAGGTAACTAATGTATTCAAGTTTGCAGACATTATGACGTCACAACACAGTGCAAATTTTACCGCCAGTGATCGCAGGGAAACAGGTTTGACAATAGACACTACGCAAACTTATTAAAATTCTACATTAATTTGTTTAATACTATTTTTTACTAGCTTTTTAAAACAGAATTGAACAAACAAGAAACAGATGAAGAAGATAGAAGTGTGGGAAATCCAAGCTTTGGTTCGAATGGGTCAGCTCGACCGAAGTGATACCACGGCCTCACAGAAAATCAGCGTGAAACAACCACAGCGTTGTGCTTTGCTTTGTGAGTGAGGTTACCGGAGGCGCAATCCTTCCCCTTTCCATATTCATCCTCAATTCCTAAATCTCCGAAACACTAAACCTCAAAAGGCCGGCAACGTACTCGTAATTCCTTTGTTGTTGCGGGTGTCCATTGGCATGTTCGTTTGCCGCAGAAAACAAAATAGAAAATACTTCAATTCTTCTCGTGGCTGTCTAAGTGCCGACTAACGGTCATATGGTATTAGTTACCGATGTTAATCCAAGTAATTCTAGATCGCTATCTATTTTTGACAGAGTTTTTTATGGAATAGGTGACCAACAAGTAGACTGATCATCTTAAGGTAAGTGATCTGAGCCGCCTGTGGATACCTACAACAACAGAGAAGTCGTGTTGCCACCCTATTAAGAAAGAGTACGCCCATTTTTTTAATGTTTAAAGGACAATAGGAAAGAAGGAAATTATTGCTGTGTGAGGTAGAATGTTACTTGAAAATAGCGCAAATGTTGAATATGATATGGATGGGTGTTTTAACTTGGATCGATGACAAAAAGATGCGGAGGGATCAACCGGATCTCTCTCTCTCTCTTTCCGTGGTGTAGGCAATAGAAAATGCAGCGAGGCTACATCTATACGCAGTGCCAAGGAATCCAGCCGTTACTGTATCTATCTTAATTTACACAAGATTTGTTAACTTTTTTATAGTTAGGGCCTACACTTGAAGACTGGTCAGCAATGCTTTGTGGTAAACAAGATACTTTAAAACTGCGATCTCCAACCAGCTTGTCAAGTGGAGATTATAGCAATTAATATTTTATGCTGCAGAATTCCATAGTCCAGCTGTGATGTGGCCCAGGGCTGCGGGTCAAGCGTAATAAGGTACCGAGGTCCCGGCCTGGAGCAGTAGAAGGAACGGGGTCATTTTTAGTCAGTAAGTGTCTGTCATTTCCTCTAGCCTCACTCTTGGCGAGAGAAGTCATTTGAGCTGTGGATGTGGACTGTCATGAGTTGTAGATGTTGTTTTGTCAGTGTTTAGTGTCACTGTAAGAAAGAATAGGCTCCGAAACTCATTTGATAAACTGATTTTAAGGGTTACCTATGTACACGATATTTTTAACACGCTTTTAAATTCAATGTGTAATGAACTATAATATTATGGCACCATCCAGGTGGTTTATGATGGAATTGCAAGAATCAAGTTTGGGCTCATTAGGCATGATCCTTTCTCAAAGATGTGGTGTTTTGTATTTAAAACTATGAATAAATTATACATTACACACATATATATTCTTTTAGAATCGAGAATGTATGCGGGCGAAGCTGTACTCGAAAGCTAATAATATTGTAAAGTGCTATAAAATTAAGCACAGGACAAAATATAAACTTGTGTAACGAATACAATCTACACTTTATTAAATTCCTTTTAGTTTATTATTTAGAAATAATACAATGCCAAAGGAATTTTCTCAATTAGGCATAGAATAAAAATAAAATTGAAGAGCAGGAGTAGGAGAGTGTGGAAGAGCCATGTTTCGGCACGAATGGGTCGGCTCGATTGGAGTGATATCACGGCCTCACAGAAAACCGGCGTGAACAACCACAGCGTTTTGTTTCGATTTCTTTTGTTATATTTCGTGAGGTTATCGGAGGCCCAATACTTCCCAATCCTAAAATCTCCAAATCCTTAATCCCCAAAAGACGTGGCAACGCACTCGTTGTTGCGGGTATCCACGGGCGGCGCTTATTGCTTACCATCAGGTAATCTATCAGCGAATTTGTCGTCGTCGTCATTCTCCACAAAAATTCACAAATTGGACATACATACATACATACGTAGGTATAAAGCAATGTTTACTTGTGTTTCTGTATACTCTTTATAGATAGCGTAGCGGCGCGGACTCGATCTAGGCGATGACATCATGTTGCCTACTCCGTGCGCATGCGCATTTATACTGAAAACTTGTGTGTTGTTGTTCTGTGAGAATAGTTAGAGCAAGAACAAGAGAATAGTTTTAGATTTTTTTTTGGTATTTGAACGCGTTTCATTATAAGTCAAATTGGGAATTTAATAGTGATTGAGCCTCGTGTATAAATACCGGGATAGAAAAAAATGAAGGTTTTCAATCCTTTATTTAATGATATAGTTAAAAGCATTGAATTTGAAATAGCGTAACCTATCGTAACTAAGCTACAACTACGTCACAATGTAACGATAGAAAATGCTATCAATAAAAAAAAACATATAACATAATAAAAATAGCGATTTTACATATGTATATCCTTTTACTAAGCATCGTCCATTTAGAAATTCTTAAAACGGGACGTCGAAGATTATGTGTATTGCCTACCTCATCACCATACTGACCATTAAGTCTTATGATAACCATGACGCATCAATTGACATTGGAAACTTGCATCATCTGGTTACTAAGCCATCATTCCCTTCACCGAACATATCGTCAGAGATGACGAAGAATGTGCATTGTACGCAGGATATAACCGGACCTTATGACGCTCTGACATGTGACGTCATATAGGGATATGATGTTAATTGTGACGATGACATTTTCTTTTTATTTGGTTTTTAGCTGTCGTCGGTGGCGCTAGTGTCGTTTTTGCCCGAAATTTATAATCGTTCTTAATCGAAAATTTCAAAGTAAATATAAATTTTTGGAATTCCATTAAACAATTAAATATTTTGTTATTGATAGATTTTCAATTAAAATCTGTCATTTTTTCAGCTTGTAGGGACATTTTTGTGTGATAGGTTTTTTTGGCCATGTCTTTAGTTCCGATTTTGTCCGCCCGTTTAAATAATGTAGATGGATTTGTAATTATATTAAAATGATTGTTTAATATAAAGAAGATGTGCATTAAAAATTTAGTTTAAAAATAGAACATTAATTTCGAAATGAAATAATATCGTGTGACATATTTCTACATACTTACCGATAATGTTACGTATGTTACAAATATTTACTATCCTTAAATGGTTAAATTAACTTAAAGCACGTGTAATTTTTGCCTTATCGTCACGATTGATTTCGAATCCGAATCGGGCATTTGATGGAGTATTTCGAATTTCGAATTTTCAATGCCTAGCTATGAAACTAAAAACCTAAGTGGGTCAAAGTGCACATATTTAATAACACTTTTATTATACACTCACAATCCAAACTTCATTAAACAAAAGAAAACTCTTATGCGATGATAAAAAAGTCTAAACTAGAATAGGCGTTTTCTCAAGTTACCATATAAGTTTAAAAACGTCATCCACGTCGTCCAATAGCCGGTCGCGACACACATCAAGCGTCAGGATACCAGCAATTAGGTCATAGGATAATCAATTAAGATTTCCTAGTATCAGCGCTGTTGCTTCGAGAATCGATCGCGAGCTCGCCTCCGGGGCGCTCTGATTCCTTACGTGTACCGATTAGATGTTGATGTCGTGTTCATTGCGGGGTATACAGGTGTGTCAGATGATAATTAATAGGAGACGGTTATTGTAGAATATTTAATGAACTACTGAAGAAGAAATTGATGACGAGAAAGAACTCAGAACTTTCTAATAGGACGACTTCTGAATGGAGAATGGAAAAAGACGACATATTGTGCCTACCCCAAGTTTGAAACATGGTCAGGCAGAATAATCTTTTTGTAGAATGTTCATTAATGCTCAAACCTTCTCCGTGTGAGAAGAGGCCTTTGCTCAGAAGTGGGCAGGCTGATGATGATTGCTTACCATCATGTAATCCGACTGTTTCCATCCAATATAAAAAAGTCTTAGCTCAAAATCTGAAGCAACTTGACTACCACAATATATACACCATACTATCATCTTCAGTGTTAGTGTAACGAAGCTTATCACTCATTTACACTAACAGAACTCTAGGTCCCATTCTGTCTTGAGTTAGGACTTACCTAACTGCTAATGTTCTTGATTCTCAGTCGATTTGTATGTATGCAATGGGAGAAGTGAATTGCTAGATTTAGGACATCCATTGATGGGATATGGAATGATGGGAGATCAGTTATTTGAGTCTTCCAGATGGTGTTTGTGAAGGAAATTTGTTGTTGTTTTAGTTAGTAATGGTTGGCATTGATTTTTCTTACTTTTGGTGTTTTCACCTCATTTTAGAGAAAGCTGGTTTGTAGCGTATTTTAGGCACGTGATATTAATATTTTGTGTGTAATGTTAAAACATAATTGTTATGTAATAAATATTATATTATATGTACTAAAACCAACAGTTTTGTTAAAAACAATGAAAGAAAGAGACTGATGTTTCTTTTTCAATTTTATTGCACTGAAAAGCCGTTATGTTTTATTTCCGTGATATATGTCTTTCTCAAGGCAAATTAAATACTTAGTAGTAAATAACCATAGACAAATTAAAACAAAAAAAGTTAAGTAATCAAACTAAAACACATCTCCAAAAACCTAAATACGTAATAATAAGGCGAGCGTTTTGTTTGGGGTCCATCCGTACCCAATAAATGCCGAAAGCGCCCCCTAGCGGATCGCAGCGTAACACTGGTTGGGTATATAATTATAGCCGACTGCCTACCCTTTTACGGATTACAGAGGAGTCGATGTGTATGCTAAAATACAGGGCAAATAGTCCCTCCATACAGAGAGCATATCATATATTGAAAAGCCTCGATAAGTGCGGAAACTAGGAGAAGGTATTTTGATTTATATAATGTACTACCTATATATAATGTATTGATTTATGGTCACCGTTCGTCATTAGTCGGCCGGTAAGTTTTGTTGCTTTTTCTAAGTTATATTTACTTTCTATAGGTGATTAATAAGACACCACTGAACATACAGTCATAGAAAACATCGTAAGGAAATCTGGACTTATATTTTGTAATTATATTATTACGCCTTGAGCAAGCGTGGTGATTATAATGCTCAAACTTTGTCCGTGTGAGAAGAGAACACTTTTGCTGATGAAGGGCATGAAGCCATATTGCCACTGTGAGTAGTAAAAAGTGTCTAGACATCTGTATCACTACCTCCATATACATATAAACTTATTTGTTACGTAGTCCATACAAAATACATTGTTAATTGTATATGATAAATATTGATAATTCGGTGTCGTGGTAGTCCAGGGGTTAAGGCTCGCTTCTCATGCCTGGTTGGTGTTAGTGTGGATTCGTAACCTACTACTGAAGAATGGCGAAGGAAAACATCGTGAGGAAAGTTGTACTTCTAATAACATTATGAGTTGGAAATCATCAATTTGCCTCGAGCAACCGTGGTGGTTCATGCTCAAACCTTTTCCGTGTGAGAAGAGGCGTTTGCTTAGCAGTGGACTGATGATGATGATGATGATGATTGGTAATTTTATCAATGTTAAACTCTAAACACAGCACAGGAAGGTCAACCTACTGACGTACTCTTTAAAGAAATAGATCTGATTTACTTTGGGTTTACAAAATATATTTGATCATAGATTTACACCCGGTTTCTGAAAGGCCGATCAATGTTAAAATCAATTTAATCTCTTGTTAAGTCATCTGATTGGTTGACTGTATTATCAACAACAAACATTAGTTGATTTTAACATTGATCGGCCTTTCGGAAACCGGGCATTAGTATCTGAGAGTCATTCAGTTACATACTAAGCAGCAAGAAAAAATCATATAATATTTTCAAATGAACAGTAAATAAATCTAAATCCATTCTTGAATAACGTATTTAATTAATTAACTAACCGTTAAATCAATAACTGTCAATTAATTATATGTAAATACTAATGGTATACTATATACTTAGATAAAACACATACAATGTATATACAGCGATAAATATACATCACTATGTATAACTCAGCTACATATAAGTACGTGTGTACGTTCGTATATGACGTTCCAAATAGTTTAGAGGCGAAGCTCAAAGGGTTCTAGGAAGTCGTCAAAGCTAGGTGCTTTGTCTCGACCATGTCAGTTGGTACTGGTCAGTGGGCAATGGACAATCGCATTGATATGCTATTCACGGTAAATCTCTCGTCTTGCAGTTGGTAACTTTAGGGTTATATTTGCTTGTGGATATTGAAATTTTAAAGTGTGTGAGGGAGCCAAGCTTCAGCACGAATGGGTCGGCTCGACCGACGCGATACTACGGCCTCATAAAAAACCAGCGTGGTACAACCACAGCGTTGTGTTTCGCCGTGTGAGTGAGGTTACCGGACGCCCAATTGCTTACCATCAGGTAACGCCCGCTCGTTTACCGACCTATTTCATAAAAAAATAGAAGACTAGCTTCTACCTTCGGTTTTGAAAACATGATATAGGTTTATGTAGATACTATGATCACCAGCCTAAAGTGCTGACTGTTGAGCAATTACAATATGAAATTACAATTCCAGTTTTCCTTACAATTTTATCTTTTACCGTATGTCAGTGATGTCTAGATAATCTTGGATAGTATATATGACTGGAAAAAAGTCGTATTGGTTACTTGCTTGATTTTAGATCTTCTAACTCTGGAAGTAGGCTCAGTCTCCGAGCCACTACGGCATCTAAGTACAGTAATTTTGTAAATATTGAAGACTTTAATTCGACTTTCGTTAAAGACGCTATAAGCCTAATAACTAGTACCCCAAAACATAAAAATTGCATAAATATGTTCCGTGTTGTAGTGACGATGAACCGTGGACAAAATGAAAAAAATACACACTCGCATTTATATATATTTTTGAATAGTATGGATAAAAAACATCGCCTATGTAAGGGGTCTAAGAAATCGTTACAGTTGTACTTATCTTTCATATGTTTTTTCAGGATATCATCGTAAAAAAGTACTACTGCTTGGCAATTACTTCTCACAAGGATAAGGAAGGAGCATTAATTAGCTGTTGTTTAGGATAAGTTGGCGATTCCAAACTTATGTTTTGAAAAAGGTTAATTTAAAATTATGTGCATGTAAAATTTTAAAGATCGAATCCTGCTTGAAGAGCCATTGGAATGACTGGGTGATGATGAAATTCCAAAATTATTTATTTATAATTATTCCGACAACTGCCAAATGTTCTGTCTAAGAATTAAGTTTGCTTTATTTAAACTTAACAAAGGAATGTTGCAAGGAAATTTCTTGTTCTCAGAGTCCTTCAGAGTTTCAGGTATGTATCCTTATCTTCACGCTAAGCATATTTGGGACATTAGCACGTCTAACAACGCTGCACTTTCTTATCGTCACAATTGTCTGCGACGGGAGTTGAACGCCGCTACCTGCTGTGCCCTGTTCCTTGTGACTTACAATGGACTGCAGGTATTTTCAACTTGTCTGAACAGGTCGTTTTTTTTGCTACGTTTTTGTCAAGTTGGGTAAGGTTGTGAGAATATTTTATTTTATTTTTGAAAAGATTTTTTTTTTAAGTATTTTTTTATCTGCTCTTAGTATGTAGTTTTTCCGATCTCATTCCGATGTGATAAACTCTGAATTACTGAATGCACATAATTATTAAACATTTGCATTGGGCGCCTATCTTATACATATATGTAAGTGTGTGTGTGTGTGTGTGTGTGTAAATGTAGAGTTTTATTTAGTGTATGTAGCGTTATATTTAGTTTTATTCACATTGTCTGGACTTGAAAAGAGACGGACCTCTGAGTTTGTTTCGGCATGTCTTCATTTCAGAGTAGTCAGATAGGAAACGCTGGCTTCATCTAGTTTTTTACATATAATTTTTGACGTGTAAAAGTGGTGTTTTGTTGCCTATTTCCGAAAATAAATTTTTGTTTCACTGTTTCATATGTTATGTTTTGTTTTAATTAAGTATTATAAAAGTACTTCAATAGTTATTGTGTAGAAAAACATATTTATATGACAAATTATAGCAACAATTCCAAATGTAGAATAAACATTTATTTTCCATCAACTTCAATTTAAAAAGCACACGAAGTATCATCATCGTCGCTCCGGATAACGAACCCGCAGCCCAGCGGATCCCTCCAACTCGGGAGTGTAATGACTCCTACGCGGAGGGAGACGCACTCTCTACTGAGTACGGAGTGCCATGCCGGAGGGAAGACTGTATTATTAGAACACGGAGGGTATGTCAGTCAAATCAATGGAATTCCATTATTAAGATTATCGTAATTCACGTAATGCATATTGTGATTAATTAATCTCGCAAAGAGGTTTTAATTGAAATCCCATAAACACATTTCAGTGTTGATTTTGACGATTATAGCAAAAGTCAATCATTGATCGGTAATTAAGAAGTGAAAATATATGATATTTGATGGTTTGTTTGGCTTCGGGAGATCTCTATGTTCCTTCTTTAGTTTTTAACACTATTTTAAAGTCGGACGTTGGATTCAAATGATGATATTGACATAACAAAAGGAATTTAAGTGTGTAATGACATATATTGTTAATAAAGTACTTACGCAGCTTTAGTATAAAACACGCAATAGCTACGCAAGTGCAAGTTTAATACAATTGTTTGTTGCAGACATTCTTAGCATAAAGGAAAAGTGTAAGACAAAACAAAGCATAGCACATCGAACGATATAACACAAATATCCAAATATTATTTAAACCAAAATTAATGATAGAAAAAAATAGATGGATACACAACAAAATTATGAAAGTTAAAAATTCGGTGCGGCAACGCGACGGTCACCGAGATTTAAGTAAGTTCGTTCTTGCAGAGAGTTCTTGCCAAGGTAATATCGTCTCATGTGAAAGTTGTCCGAGTTTCCCGCGCTCCGCATTTTGGCGGGAATCGCGCTGTATCCCGTCATAAAGACACCAACTGACGTTGACGCATCGCGACGCCGGCGCCACCTACCGACGACACGCAACACTTAACCCTTTGTTTTGAATTGTCTTGCGTCTGCTTATAAATATATTTTTTTAATAAAACTTCATCTAAGTTTTGTGTCGTTGGGTGTAAGTAGTTCACCAATCACAATTTTTTACTAACTATAATAAGTATCAATTATAATATTAATCTATCTATCTACCAAATTTCTAAATTCATTAAACGAATAAAAGTTTTCGAAAGTTATACAAAGGATATTTGTAGAATTGTAATACCGGGATCTTTGATTATAAACACTTAAATAATTTCTTAGATAAGTTTGAAATTGACTTGAACATAGGCAGATAGAATTGAGTGGATAATGTATCTGCGGATCGCTATGTACTCGTAAATACTTTGGTTAACGTAACATTCGGAGGTGGGTCTATGTAAGAATACAACGAATGCTCTTTATTTATTAAGCTTCACATATCGCGTCGTTATGATCACGTAATGGAAAGTCGGACGCGGAAAACTTAATTCGCACTAAGCTACGAGCCGGTAGGAAGCGCGACATCTATGAGCAACCAAGCAAACTTCAGCGAACTGAAATGCGTTTACGATCTTTATTATCGGCAGCCGTAATACTACAAATTTAGTTCTTGCCCTACAAAAAGCGTTTCTCCTTTCATAATAATAAGAATACGTCGAGTCGGTCGGTTGGCGCGCTTGCTCGTTCGATACACACGGACGAGGCGCGGCGCGGCTGTGTGCGAGCACGGCGCTAGTGTGCGTGCGACCCCCCGCCCGGCCCCCGCGCCGCCGCCCCCGCAGCCCGGCCGGCCGCGCGCCCACCGAACGTAGCTTTCTGTTCACTTATATAACGACATACATATATAAACGCGGTAAATAATATACGCTGTGAATAGCGAGCTATGTGCTGCCACCTAGCGGTCCGTACCGACAGCGCAGCCACAGACTATATTGCTCTGTTTTCAGATTTTCTTTTCGTTTGACACCATGTTTGTGGACCATATCTGTTAAATTATTATTTTATATGAATTGTTGATGATGTTGGGGAAATGGTTTTTAGGAATAACTCGTGTTAAGTTTAAGGTTGGAGCATGTGGTGGCGTGGGATCTGTGCAACAGTTTGACGTTTCGTACGAGCGTTGCGTAGTTTTCAATAACAAATCAAATGACCTAGGCTCGTAGCGCGCCGCGTAGCACGCACTCGTTGATGTCTTTTGCAAAATAAGAGCAATTAAGACACAGCGGGGTTACGAGTGCTACACAGTTCACGAACTGGACGCGCGCTTTATGTAAATATGTTTACGTTCCTAGATATGAGTTAATTATTGCTTATGATTGTTATGAAATGTATTTACTGTATGAATACTTTAAATATTGGTGTCTATGTATTTGTTTTTATTTGATCTATGTTATTGAATATAAGTAATATTTTGGAATAAGTTTGCAGTTATTGCTTGGTTTCTATAGATGTTTTTGAAGTGTTTTACAAAGTACTGTTTGAGACAGTTCTATCTCTAGTTTCTATGTTATCACGCATAGATGCAGGATGGATAACAGAATGTTTAAAATTACGAGGCGATTCTACGCGGTGCCGCTCTCTGCAGTGTTCGTGGCTGCGTCCAAGTGACGGCGACGCGACTCGTTGCTAACGTCAGCGAAACATTCGATTTTCAAATTCGAATTGCCGCCATTTTCTGTCTTATTCTTATTACATGGGGTTTTTATGAAAATATATTTTGTCATTAGAAGGAAAAATATTGGTCAATGGTACCTAAGTTTTAGAGATTGGTACATAATTAGCGGTAATGAATTACAAATGATAGCCGAGGGGTTGTTAGCTAATGTTCAAAGATAGGAACTATTTACTTATACTCTTACATATAGTCACATCTAATGATCTAGTAAAGTAAATTATTAAGTAAGTGCGATGTTCATTTGTATTTACAACAAATTCATTCGACAAAAGCCATACGTTCGAGTTCTCAAACCTCGAACAAGTGTATTTTTAATGAGCGCACAATTATTTCGGCTCTACGTCACTTTTATTCAGTACTACAGTCAACCTAACCTTTGCCATTAATACGCAAACTCGATCCATTCTCGCTCTCCGTAGTTGTGGCAAACTACGAGAGAATAACTCACCAAGTTTCAGAACTCTTCGTTCCACTGGTTTCCTAAGGTCACTTTGGTAGTCACGTTGCAGAAACAACGCGATGAACTGTAAAAAGTCTTGGAATTCGTGTTTCGTTCGTTCGCAGTAGTTTTTGGGATTAACTACTACTAAGGTACTCAAAGTCACGCTGGTGTCGTTTGAAGCGAGATGTTTTGTATGGAAGAAGTACATGAGTGAGATAGCAAGTGAGTTGGGGAGCAGTGGTAGCTGTGTGTTGTTCGAGTGTTGGAATAGAGGCCGCGTCGACTTTGAACGATAGTCGAAGACGGACCGAATGAAGGGGAATGACATCTTTTTCGGACTTTACCGCATGTTGGTGCCAGATGACAGGCTAAACAACTGTTCACGTGTTACACTGCGCGCCGCCACCAACTGGAGCTCTCGTTCTGTTCGTATAGAACACGCAATGTATCATGTTGTAAACACTTCTGACAAGTGTTGTTGCTGTGCTGAATGTTTTTACAGTAGCTGCGACTGTGTCGCTCTATTACAATAATTTCTTGCGTTGTTTATTTATACCGGAGCGTATTTGTGACAAATAGTCACTGTCGTTCTGTGACTACCATTTTCAATTTGTTTACAGATTTGCGTGTGTTTCAAAAGTTTTTTATTTAGTAAAAATATTCGTTTACTCAAATAAATGTGAAGAGCTAAAGAAATCTACTGACTAGTATCCACGAGACACCTAATACTAGAACAATATCAGTAATCAGCATTACAATTACTATTAGGAGTTTTTCTATTTCATTGGAAGCCGTCATCAGCAGCACTGCCGTGACCTGGAGACCCCTCCGTGGTCAGTCAATTCGCTAACCATGGACTTGTTTCGCGATTGGCAATACGACGAACCGTCCCAGACAATGTATTCTAAGCCCTAACCGCAGGGCACAAAGTCGCATTTACGTCGTTATCACGCGCTGTGATAACACGCCGACTCGGCGCACTCATAAATGAAAACATATGTTTACAATCACACGGGCCGCTCTATCGAGACGACGACGCTTCGAGATCGGCTTGTGCAAAAATAGGTTAGATCTGAGCTGTGCGCGGTGTACCTCGGTACACTTGTACAGTAGCCGTTGACGAAAAAGAGGCGTTATTTCAAAATACCTATTTCGGAATTTCAGGACCGAAATCAACTTCATAACAATTAACGATACGACCCCCGCCTCTAAATTCCTCGCCCCGAGCGTGCCCGCTATACGTGGCGGTACGACGCCTTCGCATAGATAGAATAGAGAGCGGTTTCGGAACGCACCCGTACAGGCGCGCGGCTGTGTGCGGGGTGCGCGAGTGTGCGCGCGTATCCGTGCACGCGCACACTGGCGCAGCGCCGGTGAGCGCTGTTCACCGCACTCTGTGAGCGCAAACAACCATCTATAAGGCCACGCTATAGCTGACGGAGGGACGCGCCGCGCCACGAGCCGGTTGCATATTTGGGTTTTTCTTTGTTCGTGTTTATACCTAAGTACTAATATACATGTTGGACTAGAGAGCGCACATTTGCGTTGCGCTAAATTATTGCATTTGATTTTAGGTCGTATATCACATCCTTTAATTATTAGTATTCAAGGGTTATAAGCCGATTTTAAAAAAAATATATAGCTACTACATTGCCATAAAAGAGGCTACACACTTTTAATTTCTTTATTCTAAAAACTCATTCAAATATTTGATATATTTTGGAGGCCTTCCAACTGTAATTGAGTATTGCTTCATTGGTTTCTGAAAAAGAAGAAAAAAGAGATGCTAGGAGCTAGGACAAACATGAACAGTTCAAACTATTCTGATTTTTTACATGAAAATAACAAAATTCTGATCATATAGGTATAAATAAAAATACCTAACTGCAGGCTTACGTTATAAATAATTTTTTCTGTTGAAATCGCAGGGCCAGACGCACACAAATGTAGTTAACAGAAAACAAATTAAACATTCGCTGTTTAAGCATATAAAAGAAATTAAATTATATTTATATAAATTAAAGACAAATAATATTTCATCTTCAGCTTGTAGAAAATGTTACTTTAGTATTTTGAGACGTATTTTTTAGGGCGTGAAGGTGTGAAATAATTAAAACCAATTTTGAGGTTTTATTTATTTCATATGACAATAATACTGATAGAACAAAAATGTAAGTGGGTAAAATTATAATTGTGGTTGTTTCAAATCGACAGTCTTTTGTCTACTCGTTTTGTCTGATTTTTAGTCTGATTAACACGAAGGCAAACTACCGAGAGACAGTCCATTTTGTCTACAAATGTGTGGATTGATTATATTTTTTTTATCTGCATTGTATTCACCAAAAATGGCCTACAGTAAAGCAGTTATTGTTGTTTCAATCTGGTTAGTACTTTACTTTATTATCATTGTACTATTTTCAAATTGTAAAATAGGATAGTAGGTAGCCTATAGTCTTAATAAACTTCATATTTCCTTTTCGACCAATATTTTATGTGTTCTTTAACTCAAAATTAATCTAAATAACTTTAAATAAATTAAGTAAACTTAGATTAAGGAGTTTGTGTTAGTCGTATAAATATATAAATTAAATCCTCATATTTCGATAAATAAATAAATGGATTTCCTAATACATTTTCTGCAATATTAAAATAAGTCTTTAAAAAATATTATTAATGATATTAAATGATAATTTGAGGTTCATTTAACGTACTTAGCGATGTTTTGAAATATTTGACATTTTAAAATTTTCGAAAAAGTTGAGACAAAAGACATACCCCATATAGCTTCAAGGAAAGCTTACCCTATACATTATATTTTAACAAAAGAACCGAATCCATAACTCCTTCTACCAGATGAAAAAATGGAAAACAAGCTTCCCATACAAACTAAATAGCAAAACCGTATACTGGCTTGAGGCGCGGCGCGGCCGGTATATTTCCGACATAATACCGCTGCGTCGAGCGATTACTACTATATATTCTATATACATTTAATAGCTATACAGGCGCGCATAGAACTGGCCGTACTTATGTGAGCGCTACGTGGCGCGCGCTCGTAGCGCTGTAGCGCTTTGCAGCTTGCGGCCGTCTAGTAATACTTGGGTGGGCAGCGCTGTAGCGCAATGCTTTGTAGGTAGCCGGCTTATTATTATCGTAGATTGGCGTCGGCGCAACTACACGGCGTTAGAAGGACGTTCCGTTTTAAATATCAGGTTTTATTATTATGAAGAGCGGCGCAGCGGAGTGCGGACGGCGCGGCGGACGGTTGCGTGCGATAACATTTGACATTCGTAATTACTCGAGCGCGGACGGTGCGGCGGCGGCGCAGGCGAGGCCGGCTCCGCGGACATTCCGTCGGAGTCCGTGGGGCCGGACAAAGAGGTCGCGCGTTGCGTCAGCGACCGCTCGACCACCAACCAGCGGTGTGACAATCGCGACGCGACGTCCACGCCGCGCCACCGCGCCGCCGACTCCGACACCGCCGCCGACTCGCGCATTTCACATACACTGCCGAAATATACACTAGCCTTGACTAACATTGTCGACTATTTCTAAACGCACTACGCCTGTCATGTTTCCGCACTCGTAGCAAATGCTGGAGATATCGTCAGTTTAGCAATATGGCAAAACTAAGTAGAGAAAATAATTGTAGTAGGGCCCTAATTAAACATAAAGCATTTTCATTAATCGATTTTAATTAGACAGACAAAGAAATTAAAACTTGTTTTGTATTTCTCATTTGTTTCGTTCTCTAAAATTCTGTTTACTAAATCCAAAATTTCCGAATGACGCTTAATGAGTCTGAAAATTTAAGAGCGGTAGTTTGCGGAGATTTCGGCCTTAGGAGCTGGAAATAAGGCATATAATGGGTAGAGTCGAGGTTGTATACGTCAGCCGATGTCAAAGAGCAGAGAGGCAGAGAGAGATAAAGCGCTGGAGGAAAACATTGCGAGCGCTACGCCGGCACCGGGGCTCGTCTCGACTCGATAAAAACACGAAATTATAACGAGAAAACGTCGTCTTCGGCATCGTCGTAGGGGGCTATTTTGGACGGCGCTGTACCTTGCGCGTTCTTTGTTTACGATTGCGGCGTCGCTCCTTCGAGCGGAGCAATGAATTAAGCTTTGTTTGTGCCAAAAAAAGGTTACCAATCTTCTTTATATCGCTCTGTAATGTTGTACAGGGTAAGCTTTTCCACTAATTCATCGTCAATTGCTTGATCTTGAATCGTTGAGGATCCTCTCAGGGTCCCGCCGTGATCTATTGCTTCTAATACCTTTGACGTTGGCGCCAAGGACTCTGCTATCAACTTCTCATGGTTTCGGACTTGTTTGGTTAGTCGACGAGAAACAAGTATGGACTTACGATGCTACATTTATCGAGAACGAATGTTTTAGACTTTGTTTCATTACGAACAAAGAACTCTCGTCTTTCAGACATGGGAGAGTAGTTGTTATTTGATAAATTTTTGCCTAGCATAATCAGGAGTTGGCTTCCGCATCTCTGCCAGTCCCGCCGGATTCTGTGTGTTAAGATAGAACGTATCTTTATTAAAGTTCGTGAAGGTTTCGTTTCGGGAAGTGAGAATAGTGAGGTTGTTTTAATTCGCGTCATAAGTTGGGTATACATATTGGTTCTAATTTTATGTTGTCTGGTATGTTCGGTATACTTAGGAATGGGGTCGTCCGTGAATTCAGTTGCGGTTCCCGTTATCCAAGAGGTCGTTCAATGTGTCCTACAGGTCTGGTGCGAAGTCTGCGGGTCTTATGGACCTCGTAGTGAGCTACGGAGTTTTTTGTACCCATATGGTTCATTGACCTCCCAGTTTATCGCTGCGGTATACATATATTGGAGCTAACCTATCCGTAAAATACTTCGGATCACATTATATGTTTTTGTGTTGAAATAACAGCAACTGTGCGATATATTTTTTGTTTCATGTACTGTGTATGTATGTCTATATGTATATGTGGGTTTTGGGTTTATAAAAACATTTTCGACTTTCGAAGCTTATTTTAACTGTTTGTTTTAGCGAAGTAGGTATTGTGTTAAACTGTCAGAATTGATTTAATGTGGAATCGGTGCGGTATTTATGTAAGTTTTATTAAAATATGTCGTTTTGTTTTGTTTATTTGTTTATCGTTATGTAATGTGAGGCTTGTTAGTTTGATTTAATATAGTTCTGTTAAATAATATTAATTATTTGGTTATTATTAAATAGCATTTTTTACAATAAAATAAATATAATTATCTTCAAACTAATTGTTTAATTTTTACACCATTTCCCCGTAACATTATATCAAGAAATCATCCCAAATCACTTACTCGACCCAAAAACCATTAATACGCCAAAATACAAAAAAGTAATACGCCAAGAATCGAACTACCCACCTCACGACAAAAGCAACAACCGACACTACGAATTCCACCAACACCCTTAGAGAAGATAAATAAATAAAAAAAATACAATAGTTTCAAAGCCGATAAGTAGCAACTTTGACCTTTCCCAAATGTAAGGCAAAGTATATAAGGTATCTAATCAATACTGCCTACTTGTACATAAAAAGTAAATAAAGATCTATATACAACAACGATTTACCTTCTTAATTCCAAGGATATACGTGGCGCAACGCGAGAATCGAACCGCGAACCTCGATAGAAGAGGCACCTTACTAGACGAACGAGCCAAACCAGTTTCTGCCACCTAAATCTACCTTCTAGGCAGTAACTGTCAAAATAACGGCACCAAGCGAAAGTGTACTGTATTTAGTTAGTTATAGAGTTTATATTCCAGTGTGTAGCAGGTCATTAACATACAGTCAAAATTGTTATCGTCTTGGAGAGTAGAAATATTGTTTCGTATTACGATTCAGTGGATTTAAGTCGCCTGACTGGAATGTCTTAGGTTCGATGAGGCTTTTTTGAAAGATAATTGATGTAAGTGCCTTCTTTATTATTTGCCTGTAAACTTATGCAAATAATTATAACAAGAATTAGTGAATCTAGTAGAATTCGTGAAAATGATTCTCTTTTTAACTGACAAAGTGAAATGTATTGTATCGTATTGAAATGTATTTAGTGTCCATTTTACAATGAACTTAAATGGTATTTTTTGTTGTTAAAACTTAGGTTTCAATTCATTCTGTTATTGTATTGTAGAACCTAAAATCAAATAACTTAAGTACTAATTCTGTTCACAATTACTTACTTGGGAAATCTGTGAGTTGGCGTTGCCAGATATGTATGTATACCTCTTGTAACGTTAAAATAACAATCAAAGAATAAAAAAAGGAAACTTCACTGACCGAAATGAAAAAAGGAATAACGAAATTCGAAATATAAAAAATACTTTTCAGTAAATACCTTATTGTCAAAGACCTCAAATGTCAAACACATAACTGTGACGTCACACTGGCTGGTTATAAAAGAGAGGCGAAGTAAAAATAGTGTGTACTCTTCACACATCGGCTGTCTCGCTCCCCCTGTGAACCTTAGCACAATCTCTCTTTCCATTCGTATTCGTTTTACGCGGGAACTTACCTAAGCAACTAATGAGTTTTTATATTTTTACGTAACTCTAGTTACGCCTATAATCCTTGGGAGTGTAGGCAGAGGTCAGCTGTGTATTGAGTAGGGTATCTTATTATCTCATGAAGAAATTGTGCCCGATTTTTTAGCCAACGATGCAATGAATATTTGTACTAAGTTTTATTAATTTTCACGCGCTGTTTTAATGCAGAAGACAATTTGAAAATGGAATTACTTTTCTTCATACATAACTAGCAGTTTTTAAGTTGTTGTTTTAAATAAAACTATTAATTACCTGTCTTTTTTCCTATATAAGCATTATTGATACTGAAATCGTAATTCAAACTGTTGGGATTTAAAAGATTTTAATATGTGGCTTATAATATCGTTTCTCTTCGAATCTCGGGCTATGTTTTAAACCATACACTTAAATAAAAGACTCAATGACCAAATATTTATCTCCTACGATATCCTGCAAAAATATACAAAGACTATATAAATCTAGTATCCACAGAATGCCTATTTGTAGGATTGCCTGCTGGATTTTGGCATATTTTGTATGGATCTAAGTAATGTCAAAATTGTATCTTTTACAGCCACACTTAGTAATCTGTCTGACGGAGAATGTGCTTACGTAAAAGTACATATACCAAACTTACGAACTGCCTATTGCCAAAAAGGAGTCTTTATATTGTTCGTCCATCTTTGAAACAGCAAAACTTTTTGCTACAATATACCTAACTCTGTCATTAGAAATTCACGGTATAATAGAAAAATCCTTGAAAAGTCCTAAGACGCGTTTTAGTTCGACGGTTAACACTTCATTCTGAACTCATGGTAATCAGTTAACAATAGTTTAACTTCAAGTTTGGCAGCTAAGGAGTTTAGTTAGTTTCATAGTAGTTGGGGAACGCGTTCAGTTTCGTGGGCCTGTCATATACAGTGTTGGGACTACCTTATCGGATCTCCTGGTATATGCAATAGACAAGGATGGACCTCATATTCCTTGTGTGAAGTAAACAAGGTCAGAATACTGTAAATAGACAAAAAAATGTGAAATGTTTTTTTTCGATTTTTCTAAAACTTTCTTAATTATTTGTACGAAGCATGTTATTGTGTATGGAATCACCCCCTATTACATGGGAAAATTTAACTGAAGAAAAGTGTTTTTTCTATACTAATATTATAAAGAGGTGACACTTGTAAGTTTGTATGTAGGGGGTAATCTTTAGAACTGCTGGTCGGATTGCCAAAATTCTTTCACTGGTAGATAGCTACAATGTTCCTGTGCGCTATAGGCTATAAAACATCACGCTACGATCAAATGGAGCTGAGCAGCGGGTGAAACCGCGCAAGAGTAGCTAGTTATGGTATAAGGTGGCAAAAGATCAGACAGATCACCTTATGGTGAGCAACCTTTGCTGCCCATCATACCTGCAACACCAGAAGAATTATAAGTGCACCGCTCTTTGGGGGTTGTTAGAGATTTGAAGATCGGGGAATAATTGGGGATTGAGGAAAGGCAGGTAAAGGATTGTGCCTTACGCTAGTGTTGGTTCACGCCGGAATTCTATGAGACCGTGGTAGGCCCTAGATCAAGCCGGCCCATTTCTGCCGAAGCATGGCTCTCCCACACTTGAATACGACTCCAACGCTTACATGGTCAGATTGAGTTTACCGGTATTTTCTATGTCTGTGAGAAGGAACATTATACTGTAACTAAACTCATTGGTATTGACTACAAACTTGTGATATTCTAATTAATGAATATTTTTCTAACATTTTCGTTCATTGCATTCTTCATTTCAATTTCTATGGTATTAACATACTAATGAGTCTAGATTAGATTGCGGCTATTACTAGTTTAGTTTTGAATTAAGAAATTGCACCTGTTAATTTATGAAAGGTAAGGAAGAGTTTTGTTAATAAGACATTTATATTTATATAATAAAACATTGTGTATTTTCGAGTATATTAGGCTGGCTCCGAATCAGAAGAGAGTCAATTGACTGTGACAATAAACAACATGTTGTAATGCAAGTAATGTATAGAATTTAAATTTAGTATATATTCAGTTAATTTCTGATTTCAAAATAATAGGGTGCAGTTTCAAGGGCCTAAAATAAAAACAGAAGAAATACGTTTAGCGCTCTACATGTGTTTTTGTCGCCATTAATTTATAACTTATGAACTCAAGGACCTAAACATAACATAGTAAATGCTAGGAACCACTTGATATAATTTTTCTACCATCACTAAATACTTGACAGTTTTAAGTGGGGCCTCTAATCATTTAAGTACTTAAAACGAATTTTGACAAGTTTTGACTAATAATTTATCAACGAATTTTCGAAGTGCCGTAATTATTAATATCGTTGGGAGAATACTGAAGTTTTGGAAGTCCGTTATTGTATTATTGTAAGTACTGGCTACAAAAATTGTTCGGTCAAGGACTAAGGAGTAAAAGTATGAAAAGGTTTGGATAAAAATCGTCTTGTATTTTTGTATCTAGTTGTGACCAATTTGCCAGATTCCGCATTCAGGTCAGGGGCACACAGCGGAGCCAAGGAGGGATTTATCAGAGCCTCCGAGTGCTCCCGGGGACGCTGGCTATGTTACACTCGCAGCATCAAACAGCTAGATATCCTCCTATTAAATAGCCTTGATGGAAGAACAAACCGCTGACACAATTCTTCCGAGAAAACATAACATAGGTTATTGAGATGAAGAATGGATGGCGATTGTTTTTAGGAATCCATAATCAATTGTGAATGCATTGGTCACTCAGAGATATGACAAGTCTTCAAGCTACTACGAATACGCAATTTCTTTTATTGGATTTTTAACTTTATGCTATTGAAGCTAAAGTTGAAATTTTGTTTACAGTTTTGACAGAATGAGGTGATTTGATTTGCTGGTATCTAAACCAGGTATTTTGGATTAGGTATTAGAAAAAGATAATACAAGAAGACTTAGCTAATTTGATTAACAAGTATGTACTATCCGAGGTATTGTAAAACAGTTTCCTTGTTCGTTATCTACTTGGCATTTTCCTGGTATTACTTGAAGTCTGTTGCTAAATGTAAGCACTAGTATGCACTGATACTAACTCTTTAAACTACCCTATATTGGCAATCTTCTGTAATAGATTCTCAACCTCAGACATCTTGTAATAGAATTTAAAATGTATAAACATGAAATTTTATTAGGGAAGTTTGGTGTGATACAGACTCCCTGTTCTGTTGTGTAACCACGAGGAAAATTTGGTATAACTGTGATGGCGTCACAACTTGTGGCGATGGATATGGTGATATCTGTTATCCTGTTCTAATTAGTAAGGGAATCCCACTTAATAGAACTTCTACTAAATATAACAATATCGTTGTAAAAGGTCTCTTATTGAGTTCAGATTTGTTCGCTAATAACTCGATAATGGCTGGATGGATTTAGGTGGTAATATTAGGCAGATGAAGCCTCTGAATCAAACGTTTTATTTTGATAATTTACGTGTTTTAAGAAGCCTTGTAAGTCCAGTGGTAGAAACGTTTAAAAATTGCAGTTGGAAATAAAATAAAGTTTTATCAACCAAAGAAAATAGTTAAAGTGGAAGTGTTAAATCTTAATTTTTCAAGCTGCCCACCGATTTGCAGCGCAATATTGAAAGTGCCAACGATAATACGTACACTATTTAATTTCTGTACCGACTTCCAGCAACAAATTGTTCTTGTACGGTACATGCTGTGGAAATTAAAACTAAGTGTGTGTTGTAGATAAGAATGGCGGAGCTGTGTAGAGACTAATCAACATTAATAAACGCTGATGGTGACGACTGACGACAGGAATTAACCTTCGGAGAATTACACACACTTGACTAGCCGACAGCCGAGAGCCGAGAGCTGGGAGACGACACCGAAATGTACACCGCCGTTTGACATTTATACGCTCTCAACTCAAAACTTACAGGATAAGAGTTTGACAGGCTTTTGAATAAAGAATAACATTTCAAACACCGAATTATAGGCAGCGCTATGTTCGCTATTTTAAAAGCGGAATTTTCCATCAGAATTTATCCTTAAATAAATGATCCTTTATTTTACTTAAAAATAAATAGAATTCTATATTTTCTTCTGTCTTGGTAGCTGATAATCGAGGGCCTTTCATGCGCGACTGCTAAACAAGAATTTTAGTAATAGAGTTTTAATATTATGGCAATGAAAAAAAAATAGTGACATTTTCGATATTCAAAATCTAATCACGGAGGTTGGTTTTATGTTTTATTACTTCCTGAACTATTTGTTCGAGTGTCTTAGATCAGTCATTTACAAAACTGACGAAAATAAGACATTGAAAATCACCATTTCTAGGTGAATGTGAAGTTTTTATCTAAACCAAGAGTTGAGCATTAATAAGTAGGCAAGCCAGCTTAAAAAGGTACGCATGTATGTATAAGTATGTAAATTTATCAATTCTAAACTTGTAACAAGGTAAAGGTTACCCACTCATTCATGTTATTATGCGGCCAATAATAATAAATTGTTATATTTAGCTAAAGTTACGTCATATTTTTATCACGTCGACGTCAGAACAGCTGATAAGCGCCACTGCCAATGATGTGCGAAATACCGTTACCGTTAATATGGTTTACTATCGTTTGCTACTAATTATTAATACCGTTTGTTTTATAGTTTAGTTTATTTTTCAAATTCGTTGCGTAAACACATGTTAGATGCGGTGTGCACGAATCTAGTTTAGACTCTATTTAGTGGGTCTTATGGTTCATTTCGTGTTTTCTTGCTAATGTAAAGTCTTTGCCCAGGTATAAGTTGTTGTTAGCAATGGTGTGATTTTACTATCGTAGTAGTTATTTTGTACATATTAGAATTGTAAAATCAAAAATAAATTAGGAAGGTACGTACTTTGACTTCTTTCTCTCTCTCTTCTCTTTCTCTTCTTTAGACTCAGGAATGGAACAAAGGACAACCGAAATCTGAAAATTCTAAATTTAAAAAAGGTATCGAATTTTCTATTTTCAAAATTAGTTATGTTACTTCTTTTACTCATTATTTAGTTTGAAATGAATCGATCTATCGGGAAGTCATCTATTTAATTAGCATGTTCCGATCTCAGATTCGAACACGGAGACCTTTATACAATAATGAAACTTATTTCTCATTATACTAATAAAAAAATAAACTGAAATTCCGTTCTCATTACTACAAAAGGTATCAAACATTTTGTTTACACGTTGTCATGGCAACGAGACTGAATCATACTCCTTTGGTTGAAACTTAGCCAAATGATTCGAGTCGTGTGTCAATCCTTTATAGGCAAGTCAATGACCTCTATAAGTCTAACAGTGGCTCCCTCTGTTATTATAAATCCTTAGATCTTCGTTTTGGTAGTAGAACTCATATGGCAATATTACAAATACTATGAATATTTCCAACCTAACAATTGTGGGAGAGCCAAGCTTCAGCGCGAATGGGTCTGCTCGACCGGAGTGATACCACGGCCTCACAGAAATCCGTTTTGTTTCGCCGTGTGGATGAGATGACCGGAGGCCCAAGCCTTTACTCTATTGCCAATCTCTAAACCCTCAAACCTCTAACCCCCAAAAGAATGGCAACACACACGCAACTCCTCTAGTGTTGCGTGTGTCAAAAAGTGGCACCGATTGCTTACCATCAGGTCATGTGCCGGTTTTCCACCTTATCCCATTACAAACTGTGATAGTTATAACTGAACTTTACCTATAATTGGGCTGTTAAGAACGTATTACTATAATTGCCATACTTGACTAGCTGATTGAAGATCGCAACTAAAAAGTATCAGATACATAAGAGACCGTCTGTACTGTCCAGTTTATATTATTATTTAGTTTATTTTGACTGCACGGTTGGCGCAGTGGCTGGGCAACGGGCTGCTGTGCTACGTGTCGCGGGTTCAATTCGCACGGAACTACATTTTATGTGATCCATAAATTGTTGTTTCGGGTCTTTATGTGTTGTGTATGTGAAATTGTATGTTTGTAAACACACCCACGACACAGGAGAAGTGTGGGGCAACGTTTTTTTTTTTTTATTATTTTTAATATATATAAGTAATATAATAACAGCATGCTATAACTAACATAACATAACTAACATCGTTACATTACACACTGGTCTATCTCTCTCTACCCTGCTTACTCTGTTAGTAACATGTTTTTATGTCCTGAAGATTTTGCTTCCAAAAACCATGTATTTTATTCGAGTTAATTTTCATGTGGATTTGAATAAACGTAGACGAGTTTTTGCCTGAAACCTTCGCGGTCGCGTTGTAGTCAGCACTGTCTGTGAACAGACAGTTTTAGGGACCTGTAAATATAATAAAATACGTTATAACTATGTATTATTTAATATTATACACGCAAACTTTTAATATAATATATAATTATTTGAATATTGTAAAGCTGCAATGATTGTTAACTTCTTAATACGGGCTATCGTCATAAATTTTTTTTTGACCCTAACGAAACCGGACGAGACCCTAGTGTTATGTATATTACATTAGCTTCTATACGTAGGTTATGATAATTTGTCTTAAATATTTTTGCCGAATAATATTTATATCTATTCGAAAACTAGACAAATTTAATATTAATTTGGGATTAATAAATTAGGCAGAGTTTTGTATGAATTTTGACATAAAATTTAAATACCTTATCTTTCTATTCACTTTATTACGTTTTAATTATAATAAGTATTGAAACTCTTCGAAAGTAACATGAAGTAGAATTGCCCGTTGCCAATAAGTCCAATACTAGCGAAAGTGGATATTTACATACTATTCTGGCGTACACCTTGAGGGAAACCGAGCGTAAAGTTATTTGGTTACAATCCTTGCACTTTGATTTTAATATTTAAATAATGGGGCGCTGCAATACTCGATTCCCTTAGACCTAGAAAAAACGTCATCGCTTCATGACCCTGAAGGATTGGTTGTTCCCCGAAGGGTCATCAAGGCCTTAGTCAATAGGTTGCTTATACATAGGTAGGCGTGCTCCATCGTAGATTGCATCATCAGTTACCACCAGGCGTGATAGACGCAAAACGCCTACCCTTTACCTAATAAATAAAGACTGTGGGCAGTGCCCGTAGACTAACTATCCCCGCGATATCAGAGATATCCTCTCTACGTTACTAAGAATGTTAGAGCATTTTATAATTGAAGAAATTATTTGTATACATACTTATGCGAATCACCCCTTCAAATACCCAAGTTAGCTTAACCTTGCCATGAGGTGAGACTATCAGAGATGTGTTCACTAGGGTCCGGTTGGAGTAGCGAGTGAAGAACAATCACATACTGCAGCCCAGAGGTTTTTCGTCAATAAGAGTCTGACAATCGCCCTGGTCTTACTTAAAGAAGGCGATGATTCTCTCCCCCCCCCCCCTAAAAAAGGTTTTCGATTTCGGGGAAAAGTAATTGTTCTATAAGGTTTTTTTTAAACTTTGCCCCACTTTAGGATTTTCTCCTGTGTTGTGGGTGCGTTTACAAACATACAATGTCACATACACATGACACCCAGACTCGAAACAACAATTTTTGGATCACACAAAGTGTTGTTCCGTGCGGGAATCGAACCCGCGACACGTTGCACGGCAGCCAGTTGCCCAGCCGCCGCACCAATCGTGCAGTCAAATTCAGGATTCTCCTGCCCGCTTACGTATTCATTATAAGTTGCCATAATATCACATACATTATCGTATCGTTATGGGATTCTATGCCTAGCCTTGTCTTAATTTGGCTCCGAAGCTGATTTGCTAATGGCTGTCGGGTTTTAAAATCTTTTGTGATTTATATGATGACCAATATAGAATATTATAATTAAGCTAATTATCTTCATTAGAATGCTAGTAATGAAGTGATTGTTAAATGTTAGTTTTCGAAATGGTCGAAGTGGTAGCAGAGTGATTTAGTTTCAACCAGGGTTGTGATATATAGCAGGAGAAAGAACAGGGTGTCTTTTTTTTATGTAATAGGTCGAAAAACGAGCATTACCTGATGGTAAGCAATCAGCGCCGCCCATGGCCACTCGCAACGGAGGAGTTACGAGTGCGTTGCCGACCTTTTAGAGATTAGGGATTTGGAGAATTTAGGGATTGAGGAGGGATTGGGGAAGGGGAAGGATTGGACCTCCGGTAACCTCACTCACACGGCGAAACACAACGCAGTTGTTATTTCACGCCGGTTTTCTGTGAGGCCGTGGTATCACTCCGGTCGAGCCGACCCATTCGTGCCGAAGCATGGCTCTCCCACGTTTTTCGCCAGTATGAGTCTGACATCCAGCTAACCTCACCCACAGCGGTGGAAGTAATTCGATGTTTTGTATCCCTCAAAAAAGGGTGATTTGATTGGTCATATCGTCATCATCATCATCAACTGTTAAATAAAGGTCTGCTCTTCGAAGTGATTTGCCATAATGTTTACAGCTCACGATTTTGTAAAAAATATGTTTTTGTGTAAGTCGTTGTCAAGTTTCCTATAAAACTCTCTATTTAATTACTGTAGTTACACTCCTGGTGTCATACATTAAAAAGAATCGGGATACTTTAAATATATGCAACTATTTGAAACTTTTCGAGGAAGAATAATAAAAGGTATATTATAATGTTACGTAATTTTCAGAATCGGTTAAAAATTAATCAGTGTCATGGTTTTTTGTTTACCCGGAATATTTATTTAAATATTAAGTGTTGACCATTGATGTGGTTCTCAGAAGAAACCTGAAATCAGTAATTATGCGCCGCACGCAGATTTAATACACACGAATTTTATTTAAATGAATCAAATTGTCAATATAGTATTTCAATATAGACTTTAGCCAGTGACTTCAATCGGCGTCTGTAGCTACTAGGGTAAGTGTTATTCTAGGCAGCGAGTAAGGGTAGCTCGCCGCCTGACCAGAACCAGACCCGAGCGTACGGAGCGTAGCGTTCTGCGCGTGTGTATTAGAGATGTGAGAGTGTGATTGAGATTAACTTATTTTTAATCTATGTTTCTGCTTGCGCGTAAGCAGAAACATAGGTTAAAAATTGGTTAATCCGTAATAAGTGTGGGAGAGCCAAGCTACGGCACGAATGGGTCGGCTCGACCGGAGTAATACCACGGCCTCACAGAATACCGACGTGAAACAACCACAGCGTTGTGTTTCGCCGTGTGAGTGAGGTAACCGGAGGCCTAATCCTTCCCCTCCCCCGATCCCTCACAATCCCTAAATCTCTAAAACCCTAATCCCTAAAAGTTCGGCAACGCACTCGTTACTCCTCCGTTGCGGGTGTCCATGGGCGGCGCTGATTACCAACCATTAGGTAATCCCTCTGTTCGTTTGCCGACCTATTCCATAAAAAGAAAATCCCCAAAAGATCGGCAACGCACTCGTAACTCCTCCGTCGTTGCGTGTGTCCATGGTAGCGCTGATTGCTTACCATCAGACGATTCTAAAGCTAGTTTGCCAACCTATCACATAAAAAAAATGAAGTATTGCTAAACAAGGATTGCACAATAGTTGTGCAATAGTAATAAAACGAAATTGTAATATCTTGATAACGAAGCAGTTTTTAGCTGATACCAATAGGATAATTATGTAGTATCCTGGTATTTTGTTTTTCTGTAATGCATAATATAACATCCTCATACTAGTCATATAGCTAAGAAGCAGTGTATAAGACTCTATTTGGTAGTGCATCCATTGATAAGTTCTTAGCTCAATTATTAGCGTAGCGTTGCACGCGCGCCTCAAAGAGCCAATAGACCACCACAGACAGGGCTCTATAGGGCTGATTTCTGTATTTCATAATATAACATCATAATAGTCATATAGCTAAGAAGCAGTAAGATCCTATTAGGTAGTGCATCGATTGATAAGTTCTTAGCTCGATTATTAGCGTAGCAATCCACGCGCGCCTCAAAGAGCCAATAGACCACCACAGACAGGGCTCTATATGGCTGATTTCGGTATTTCATAATATAACACCATACTAGTCATATAGTTAAGAAGCAGTAAGACCCTATTTGGTAGTGCATCCATTTATAAGTTCTTAGCTCAATTATTAGCGTAGCGTTGCACGCGCGCCTCAAAGAGCCAATAGACCACCAGAGACGGGGCCCTATAGGGTTCATTTTCAGCCGGGGTGGCGGGGTAAGCGCAATGAGGCACCGCGACCTCGGTCTAGAGCAGGAGAAGGAACAGGGGGTTTTTAGTCAGTAAATGTCTGACACTCCCTCTCACCTCACCCTGGGCGGGAGAAGCCATTTGACGTCTCTTCTTCCCTCCTCAAAAAAGTTATATTACCCAATCCAGTACCAGGACTCGAACCCGCGCTCTCCTGCTCGGCTGACATACTTCTAATCACGAGACATACGACGAAGTCCATATTAAAATTAAACTTTAATTATAATTACTTCATTACTTGAAAGTAAATATTAGGAATTGATAGATACCTAAGAAAAATAAGTATTTTGAAATAAGAACTCTGTACAAAAGAGATAAGGTAGACATTCGTTTATCAGTTACGACATCGTTAGTTCAGTAGTTATTAGCGTTAGTTTAGTTGGTTCAAGATATAAAGATCGATGCTTAGACCAGTCAAAAATATTCTTAACCTTTTGCCCCCTTATTAAAAAACAAGATTTATCGTCTAGGTTTAAACCAGAGACATGTTTTGCATTATGAATCTTATTTTCACCTTCCTACAGTTTGAAATACAAAAACTGGCTCAATAGTTTACAAACTCTTTTTTTTTGTCAGGGAAAAATCATCAAATGACTTCTTCCAACTTAGTGTAAGACTTACTGAATAAAACCCCCCGTTCCTTCTCCTGCTCTAGGCCGAGGCCGCAGTGCCTCATTGCGCTTACTTAGCAACCCCGGCAGCAATGGTTTAGACCTGGACTAAAGAACAAACTTGTTTTGTTATAAGGCCGTATATGTTTTTTTAATATCAAATGTTAATCAGGTTTATAAAATACTATCGATTTCACTCGCTGCGCAGCTCTATTTGATTGGAGCGTGACGTTTTATAGCCTACAGCACTCGGGAACATTGAAGCTATCTATCAATGAAAGAATTTTGGGAATCCGATCAGTGGTTCCAAAGATTACCCCCTATATACAAACTTACAAATTTTACCTCTTTATACTATTAGTATAGAAAATGTTATTAGTACCATGCTTGTTATACCTTAGCAGGCTAGGCAGAAATCAATACAATCGTATGTACACACACACATACACTCATACTCAGTAATCGGTTTCATTATAATAATCTATTGTGAAACATCACATCGCATCATCAGCTGATGATGCGATGCATGCGTGCCCACTTCTAAGCAAAGACGTCTCTTTTTTATTCGGAGAAGCTTTGTGTGTAGATCACCACACTTAATTAAGTCGTATTAGCGATTTCAAGCTTGTAATTAGAAATTACAAGTCCAGGTTTTCTTCACCGTTGGTCAATAGTGTCTCAAAATACTTAGGAAGTTCGTACATATAACTATGAAAAATCTCTTTGGCGCTCACCTGGTTTCGAACTCTCACACATGAGACGCGGGATCCTTAGCTACTGTGCCACCACGACCTGCATTGTGTAATGTGAAATAATAGAAACCTATGAAGATTTTCCTTATTATTAAAGTTCTAAAACCTAAAAATTGTAATGGGACTTTGCCCAACTTAATGACTAAACCTGATAAACGCCGCTTTAGCTTGCATTCCCAAAAGAAACGCATGTACAATTGGACATAACCAACGCATAAAACGCTCTACAAAACAGTCATACATTTTTGTAACACCATTTCATTAGCTGAGATAGTTCAATCAATGTATCGAAGTATATAATACTTATGTACTGAACACATACATACGTACATACGGACAGGCATTCACACAAACCGTTTGTTGATTATTAATTTTACCAGGAAACCTTTACATACTGAAAAACCGAGCATTGAAAATGTAAAATTTTACCAAATGAAATAAAATATATTTATGTAACTGCATGCGTATAGGTCATAGGTGAATGATTTATGTCGTGGTGTGGGCTATTATGAGATTTTAGTTACGTCATTAAGTTATTTTCTGGTGGAGTTAAGGGTTCCGGGATTCCAGGGATAAAGGTGTAAACAGGAGAAGGAACGGGCTGGATTTCAGTCAGTAAGAGTTGTAATAAAAACGTTGCCTCTCACTAGGATTTTCTCCTGCATCGTTCGTGCATTTGTACATGATACCCAGACTCTAAACAAAAATTTGCAAATCACACAAAGCGTGGTTCTCTCCGGGAACCGCACCCGTGACACGTGGTTTAGCTATCACGCCAACCGTTAAAATCAACCTATGGAATCACAATTACAAATTAAAATAGGTACAGAGAAAGCTACAAAAAATAATACCTACGATAATTTTCGCTTCAATTTCTGCCCAGCTCAGTAAATAGAATTGCATCTATCGCGCAGATCTATATTTACGTGCACCGTGCACTATTGTCACGGTAAGTGCATACGCACTAACATGACATGTATCACGGACTCATTAAAGCTCGCTGATACAATGATACCCAACTATCAATTAGTAACACACGCAGCTTTTGCGGACACGTATTTTAAAACCGATATTCGATTATAATTCAGGTTAATTTTGAGTTTCAAATTGATTAACACATTTTGTTTGGTGTTGGGGTGTGTAACTTTATTTTGTCTGTGTGATCTACTTAAGTACATAAGTTGTTACGTTTTATAAGCGTTGTTTCACGCCGGATTTCAGTCGAGTCGGCGTGTGCATAATTAAGAATTCTTATTGGCTTGTTTAGAGGACAGTTGATTATGGCTCGCTATGGAAAAGGCGTTTTGTTCTGCAGTAATTCTCTTCAAGTTTATGATGATGGTTTTTTTATGTAATAGGTCGGCAAACGAGCAGACGCATTACCTGGTGGCAAGCGATCAGCGCCGCCAATGGACACCCGCAACAGAGGAGTTACGAGTGCATTGCCGACCTTTTAAAGATTAGGGTGTTCAGAGATTTAGGGATTGAGAAGGGTTCGGGGGAGGGGAAGTATTGGCCTCCTCCTCCTCCTCTGTGGTTGTTTCACGCCGGTTTTCTGTGAGGCCGATGTATCACTTCGGTCGAGCCGACCCATTCGTGCCGAAGCATGGCTCTCCCACACAAATTTACCATGTTTCCCTATAGAAGGTTTTCACATTGGTATTTGTCAAACTTGCAAAACTGAATTACTCTTTAGAGTTATTTCGGCGAGCCATCATGGCAGATACGTTATCAGGTTTTTATTATGTACACCAGTTTCAGGTCGATAACCTGACAACTGTTTTGGCTTTCTTCAACCTCTGCAATGCACTTTTTTAGATTACATTTATATACATATCTAGGCTGCTTGTTTAGGTAGTATTCCTATATAAAAAGGAACTGACTTAACATGTCTAGTTTTCAAGGCTCACTGGTATTTACTTCTGAAATATAATAATGAAAAAAATAATCAATATATTTTTCTAATACCTACTATTTGAAGTCCAGAAAATCCTACCAGGAATTCTTAAAAATATTTTGGGAAATAAATTGTTACCCAATAGGTATTATTTGTGATGAACTTGCCAACGAATATGTAGTATTAAGTAATCACCTAAAATACTGTATTCATAATGATGAGACTGCACAATTATTATCTTATCTCCAAACATTATTAATATACATAGCAAACTATAGCATCTATTTTAATTTGGAAAGATCAGGTGCAGGATCCGTCACGTGATTGCGGTGGAACAATATAATTGTATTTTGGCACTATAAGGCTTATTTTGATATAAGTAATTAAATGTATCAAGATATTTCAATAGTTTCAGAGATGAAACTGAAATCTAAATTATATGCGAAGAAAGAAAGCCCCTGCCTAAGGCAAGAGCTAGCATTAGACACTAACTGACTAAGAACCCCCGCCCCTTCTCCTGCTCTAGGCCGAGGCTGCGGTACGGTGCGGTGCGGTTATTGCGAAGGACCCGCAACCTCGGCCAACACTCGGCTTTGTTGGGCCCCATCTGTGCGAACCCCGCGCGCGGAACGCTACGCTACACACGCTCGGGTCTGCACACAGCCGCGACCTGAAAGCTAATTCTTAAGAAATAAATAAAAATATAATATAAAATAATAAACTTACAGCCAATAAATCTAAGTTTTATTTTTGGAATAAAAATGAATCCCTGCATATATATTTTGACGAAATTATCAGCTGGTTGAAATTAAACCCTTCTGAAACAATTAGGTAACAAGCATCCCTTCGATAGATAAAGAGCGTGATGTTATTGTATGAATGCATTGAAGGACGGTACAGTGACTCGGTTATTTACAAAACCGATTTGTAAATAAACAAGTGCTGACTCAAACGCGTGTAAGGTGACTTTACTTCTCGCTCGTAATTATTTCAAGCTAGGTGTTGAGGATTTTTCTTTACAACTCACTGTCATATTTCCACTGGTTATTTTGTGTTTGTTACTCGCTATAGTATTTGCGAATTTGCCTGTATTTAATTTCGTTAGCTTTCATACTGACTGGCTTTTGTAGTAGTGGAGGTAATAAGCGTTCGTTGTTTGAATGTTGTTAAGTTTTTATGTTTTTGTTGATGGAATGTAGGTATTTCTGATAAGTTTTGAGATGAAATATTTTCTTGCCTGCAGTTGTCCTGAACTTATTTATTAAAAGACTGTGTTATCGTTATATATAAAAATGTAGACTCCTAAACTACTAATCCGATTTTAAATTTGATTTGCATTCCGTGTGCATTTTGATCCAACTTGAAAGATAGGATAGCTTACATCTCAATTTATAGTCACAATATTGTTTACCTTAGCCACAGGAACGCGTGACTGGGTCTGCTAGTTTTATGTATAATTATGTCCAATTTATTGACGAAGTATCTCAGATTCAATAGGACAACTCTACTACCACCAGAAGCTTTGGCAGAATCTGGATGCTTGACAGGTGGAGTTGAGATCGCAGTTTTAAGTGTTGCCTGATTACCGTCAAATGCAACGTACATCTATGACACCCACGGGAAGGATGGAAAAATATCTATACTACCCTACCTTCCACATTTAAATAAACTGTTAAATAATGTATGCCCAATATGACACAGTTATGATAGTCCTTAATATCAAAGGACAGCTATTTACAGTTGACATCAGTAAGCACTGAGAATTTTGGCCGTCAGCAATGTCAGTCTCGACAGAACAGCTAAAAGTGCTGGTATTACCGGAAAAATCCGTTCAAAAATAGCTCTTATAGACTTGGTTTTTATTTGATTGTTTTATGCTTTGATAAATGTTAGTAAATTACACTATATGTAAAACCTTATGTAGGCTTTTAAGGGTCTTGATAGTGCTTAAAGAATAAAAACTTAACACGAATAATTAATTCATAAAGGTATACTTCTGTATGATGCACAGAATATCAAACAATAACAGGACAACCATAGTATAGCTTACAATTAAAAAAAAATTAAAATTAAACGTTAGCAGCTTACTTCAGCTTTGGATGTTGCGGGTACAATGTACCGTGTTCTTGACCTGGAGCAGAAGAAGGAACGGGACGGTTTTTAATCAGTAAGGTTCTGACACTCTCTATATCCCACCCCAATCTGTCTGATGGCAACTTTTTGATAATTCAGAGAAAGATAGATGTATGACAGGAAATGTAAGTGCCAATAATGTAAGGTAGACTACCTCAAAAGCAATACCAAGGAGGTTAGGGATTTGAGACTTGAGATTTGGGGATGGAGGGTAAGGCGAGAATTTTGGGACGAAGGTGGTACTTACAACGCGGGTATGCTTTTATACGTTGATTTTCTATGAGTCCGTATTCTTCTCCCACATGTATAATGAAAGTTAATACATGTTGTTTGTTTTTTTTCAATTTTATGTTGAGTATTTGAATTACAAACTCGAGCTATACATTGATTTTTATGTTGAGATGTCGTAAAATTTTCAACTTCGTTAGTATCTATGGGTCTTACATTCTATGCACTTTTATTGGTCCACTCATTTACTTGTTTTGTAATTCTAAATGATATGTTTATGCTGTAAAAATAGGCCGAACAAAATTTATGTTAGAAACAACTGGCACCCATATCTCAAAATGGTATAAATCCCTTATCCAGCTGTTCACCTAATTTCATCCAAATCTGCTCAGTATTTTTTGCATTAAACACTGATCAACATTCATACAAACATCATGGCAAAAATAGTATGACTCGACCAAATTGCGATGCGAGTAGGAATGAAACCAAACAACAGTAAATACGAGTCAACTATATCTGGTTGGTTAGTAACACGTAAAAACCAAACTAAAAATAAACTTTAGCGTAAAAACACACAATACACCTGCATTAGTGGACTGCAACAGTACTTAGTGACCATGCGTGTTCTTGACTTCGATACTTTTTTTATATGATATGGCGGTAAACAAGGAACCGTTTTACCTGGTGGCCAGTAGTAATCGGCGCCGCCCATGGACACCCGCAATTTTAGAGGAGTTACGAGCGCTTTGCCAGATTTTTGGGGATGGCGGTTTTTGATCTGGTGGCGGGAACTTTGGTTTGGTGTGGTATCTCTGGTCTGTGTGGGAAAGCGCGCTCTGGCTGCGAAATACAATGCTGTTGTTGTTTACGCCGGTTTTCTATAAGGCCATGCTGTCACTCCGAGCAGGCCCATTCGTCGGCCGCTCTTGCACACTTAAAAGCGATTCACGAGCTAAGCAGACAATTTCAACTCTTGAATAGCAGTCGTAACTTGAAGAGATTCAATATTTTTAGTTTCATTATCATCTTCATAATTAACTGTCCCGCTGGTGAGCAAAGACCTCTTCTCACACAAACAAATAAATGAACATTAACTAAAACGCTTGCGCACGGCGGGTTGGCGTTTCGCAAATTATCCCTAAGACCTTTTTACCGAATGTCAATGGTGTATACCTAAATGAACTTAGATAAAACTTAGGTGCCTTAGAATAACTACAAAAGTACTATCAAAAAATTATTATAATCAATATTTCAGCCTTAAACCTTCCCATAATCACTGATATGTTAGTACAATCCACAGATTGTCTTGTACAACACCACAGTCACTGTCATTACCCTTGACGTACTGAAAACAGAGAATTCCTATAACAATGGTGATGACGCACCATGCGCTAGCGCTGACAGGAAAATAACACTTATTGTAATGCAGTATAGCGATTAAAACTCCGTGTAACGACAAAATATAGTTGTAATCACTCGAGTACTTGGATACTGCGAAATAATATAAGGTTGAATTTGCTGGTTGGTTGGAGCTGTGTTTTTGGATTTTTATTTATATATTTTGATTAAATTTTAGCGAGAAGCGCAAACTATAATATAAAGATATTTACGTGTACGATTTTCGAAATTGTCCTATATAGTATAAAATTCATCTGCTCTATGACATCATACCGTGTTACACTGCTCTCATCATCCTTAAAATGGCTTACTCCTGGTAGCCATTAGCCAACGGTTAAGTTCAGCAGCAAATATTCGATATCTGATACAATAATGACGGCGATAAGCCCGTAGTGTGTAAAATTTCATATAGATACTCTACTTTGTTACTTCAAGGAATTAACTGCTTGATTTCTAGAAATAAAATCAAATATAAGTCTGCTAAGAAGAACTCGGGAATATGACTCAGTCTGCTTTGTTCTACATTAACACTTATTTTCTGAAGTAAATACATTATTATATTTAGCTCTTTATTAACAGGTAAATTGCATTCTCGGACTTGGACGGGAAAATGTATGATCTATAGAAAGACTCCAGGATTTAGTCATTGGAAATATATAATATCCAAATTATATAATACAAGTGATCCAGGTGTCGCTAAAGCCGGGTAATATATAACGAAAAGCCTTTATTGTCGAAAAAAACATCAAATGACTTCCTTCGCCCAGGGTATGGCGAGACTATCAGACTCTTACTGACTAACTTCCGTTCCTTCTCCGGCTCCTGGCCGAGGACGCGGTATCTTAATGCGATCCGCGACATAGCGAAACCCTGCAGCAGCCTTCTCAGACAAACCAGCCCCATAACATAGGTTTAAGTATTTATATACTAACAATTTTGTAAAATGTTTAGTATGTATTAGTTTATTATTTTTAGATTGTTATTTATGTATAGTGTTTATGGGCCTTAGTAGCCTGAAATAAAGAGTTGAATAAAAATAAAATAAAAAAATTGCTAATTTCAATACTATAATCATTATCGCTTTAAAAATGTAACAAATGTAAGGAGATTTATTAAGGTCATCGTTGATACTTTGCCAAATCAGGAACCTAACCCTGAATCCTTAGCTCGGCAGTCGCAGTGTCGACCATAGAGGTATACAAGATACACCAAAAACATGTATTATTTCCCAAAACGGATTTCTTAACGATTGCAGAGGATTTTGTGAATTCGCCGTTACCATAGCAACCGGCTAAATATATACGAATGGAAATATAGATACACCAGCTTTTTATATATCGTTTATTTTATTAAGGGAGGGGCAACCATGCTTCGTTTTAAGTCTTCGTATCGGATAGTTTTTTAAGCCTTCAGCCTTGATTGTAATATGGACGCAATGGCAACAGCACGCGAAATGCATTTAGTACGTTACTTACGCCTTTTTTGAGAGAGAAAATTCATCAAATGATTTCTCTCGCCATGGGTGAGTATGCTATGAGAGAGTAGCGTTAGGTTCTGATTGACGTAAGAACACCCTGTGCCTCCTTCACATTATTGCTTTTGCACCCAGAATTCCGCCAAAAGGGCCTCATCTGTGGTGGTGTTTTGGTTCAAGAACTGAAGTGGCTGCCGACCATACTCCTGCAGACACAGCGGTGTGTTCAAATAGGGCACACCTACCAACCCCTTTAGTTATAATCAGGCGTGATTATTGAATGATTATAAAAAATATATCACAATTTATTTCCTTCCAAATAAACGAACTATGTTCAATAATTTATTGTTATAGTATGTATAACAATGTATTAAAATAATTATTACATAAAACTGTAATAGATATCAAATTATGCAATCACATGAATGATTTCTAAAATGTGCGGTTGTTAATAACAAGGAAATATTGGAGTAGTTAGATAAATTATTGTATCATAATAGGAATATTTTGTAGAATAAATTCATGAACTTATCCTGTGCTTATTTGGCAAAAAGTTATTATAACAGTTAAATAAAAAAAACTGGTAAAAGTTGTCTTTTTAGTTTTTTATCATAAATATAATTAAGGTAAAAAAAGTGTTTTAAGAACAGTAGCAAAGAGGTTAGTATTAGCACAGGATTGTCATTTAGTTTGGAAAGATCTCTAATTTTTAGGTCCTCCGAGTCATTCCTCTTTTATTATTAGCAGTTCTCCATCCACTGCTCCTTACCCTTCTTGGACTCTTCTCTGCCCAAACCTTTCTGTAGCCAAGCCTGTCAAAGATGCCAAGTCGTTCATAAAATCGAGAAATTATATGACAAATTTAATAAAGAGATTTATGATTATAAATTACTATTGTATCATTTCTATAATGGCATAACATGAATGATTCTAATGTTATATTTCTTTTAATTCAATATCGTCAACTGAATATTATCATGAAATAATGACCAAACATACACCGAAAACATACTTTTCTCTGTAGTGTGTGTAAAAACATTTATTACATAGTTATTATTATTAAGTTTAATGTTTTTAATACAAAATAAACGTACATAAGTCCGATTACATAAGCAGTAGTATCATAGAAAATGCAAACGCTTTGTTTAATATAAGTTACCAACAGATCGTACCTACATATTTTTCAAGTGCAAGCAGTAAAACGATACTTGCGAGGAGTCAGCTTTGCGCATGCGTCGTCGGTAAATTGCCGGGTTGGCGACTCGCGCGCACCGTGCATGTCACCGGCAGGTTGACGCATGTGCAGTTTGCACACCTTGCGTTTACACCACACGCTTTCTTGCTGCTTGAAATCGATTCTATTAATATAATATACATATATACATATTTATATAGTCTTATTTAAACTCTCTTGTTTGTTGAAAATTTTATTTTAATCATATTTGTTTTTGTTTTTTAGTCTCTTTTTTATTGTTTACGTGCGTCTTTTGTGCACGTGGGTTACTGGTTAGTTTAGTTTTATCAGTAACCCACGTGCATTAATGTAAATTACTATGACTTTTAAAAGATTTTTTCCTGTTTTGCACTGCCTCCGATAAAAGAATGAATTATATACAAGTTATGTTTTTAAAAGTAGGTCTGTTATCTTTTATATGTCTCATAATTATTTCAGGGATTTCATTAACCACTTATTTTAAAACTATGATCGAAGTCGTTAATATTATACTAAAGTTGTAAAATACACTTTCTTTATTGTTAAATATGCAGGATAAATAATTTAACTTCGCAACAAGTGCATACGCAGCTGACTTGTAACTTTACTTTATTCCGCCACGACCGCGCTCACTTATCTTTCATAAATTCGCCTCGTCATCGTGACAGATCAGTGCACCAACGCACCACCAAGCACAATGCACAGATTTGACATTTTGTGCTATATCCCTAAAAAACATAAACTCATTTCTATAATGATATCGAGCGACCCAAATATTTATAATAATAGCGAGTACTCGAAATTACCGCCGAATGATTTTTCTCTTCGGCGCGGTATCTGTAGCCACAGTATCGATCGGCACACGCCCCATTGCCGGCGAGCTATCCACGCCGCGGTGCGCTGCTCAAACTGCACGCGGAATGGAACGCGACAAACTGAAGGTTCTTTTGTCATGCGGTGATTTGCAAAACGTACCTAAACACGGTAAGGGCGTAGTCGGTCGACAGCCAAGTGGCGCACTCTCGTGAGAGATGAACGAACAGATAAATCTGAGAGCAAAGTAATGTTATGAGTAAATTCCGCGTCGCACGTATGATCGCTCGCTTGCTTCGCTTGCGACGGGTCGAGTCACGTAGCTATGCGGCAATGTACTTCGTACAGCAGCGACTGCTCGATAGTGTATTCTGGTCGGTGTAGTTTGGTAGTAAGAGGCACAGGGTCGCAGAGCTAGTGCGGCCTCGCGGCCCTCTTCGCCGCAACGCAAATCGTTGAAATCAAAACTTTCACGCTACGAGAGCGCTACGAAGTTTTACTGCTACGAACTTCCTGCTACGCCGGCCGTAGCGCGGCGCACTCAAAACTTTGTTCAGAAAGCTTTTTTATTTGTCACTTTCTGTTATCAGTTGACTGAAAACTTGAGCTCTTTATGTTTGAGTGTTAGGATTCAGATTTCATTACTCTGCGTTGTTATCAAGCGAACAAGATACTAAGTCTCACATTCTGCGTGCCTGGCTACAGTTTTATAGTCTCGTGTTTGTTGTACTGATTCTTATATTTTCACTAATCAGTATTTGTGTAAAATGAAAAGCCACAATGGAAACTTTCGAGAAACAGCAAACATACATATAGCTTGCATCAGCAAGGAGACGCAGAAGGTCGGTTGTCGTGTTATTATCCTCAATGTGCAGTGGACGCAGTAACGGCAGGCAGTCGGTGGGTCTGTGTTCGGTTTTGTTGTTCGTGGAAGCGAGTCGCAACAGTCGCAGGTGGGCGCTGCGGGCCGAGCACGGACCGAGGCGCGCCGAGCCGCGGCGACCGGGCCCGAGCGGCGCGCGCCAGAACGGCGTAAGTGCCGGCGGGCCGCGCCGCGCTACCCGCTAGCTTCAGTCTGCGCTCGGCCACCACCTTGTTCGCTCGTGACTGTGACGCCGTGCTGTGACATATTTGACAGTTGTTATCGTGAATCGTGTGATGTTTTCGTATCGGAACTATGGTGTATCCCAATGAAAATGTGGAGTGATTTCCAGGTAAGTGATCGTACTTAGTCCTAGCAGCATGTTTAGTGACGCGGCAGCGAAAGTTTCGCATTTATTTCGAATTCGACTTGTGTTCTCAGTCATAGTTTTTGTGTTGACTACAATTTTGTTACAAGTTCGTAATACTGATGAAACGCCAAGTGAAGTCTATAGGAGTATTGATTATCTGTGTTGGAACGAAGTTTTTAAAAAGTTTTAGCAATGTTTTGTAACAGAGATTTTGCTAAGTGGGTAGAAAAGTTTAAGTTCTTTTTAGGATAATAGCCGCACTGTGAATATTGTATGGGATGGGTTTTCACTTTAAACTCCAGAACTCGGTGTTATATTTTTGTATAAAAATATTGGTAAACTGGTAACAGTTGAATAGGAAAATGTATTTAAGACAGGGATATTTTAGTATTATACTCATATTCTCTTTGTCTGTTCAGTATACTCATTGCACCAATATCTTAGTCACAACTTTTGGAACTAACTTTACTTTATCATTGGGACTTAGAATAATATGGTGCAACCACACAATGTTGCTTTCATCATGCCTACATCAGTAATTGTCTTAGATAAAGGTTTAATACGTTTCTGTAGAAGCCCTTAAAATATTCATAAACCTACGAAAGATGCGCGCCTTTTTTTCAAATCTGACAGGTCGGCGCGTTTCCGGCGACCTGTCAAACGCCATGTGATAGATAGAAGGGCGCATTCGGTGGAGTTTTAAATCAAAGCGCGGTATTCGACTCGAATCTCGATAACTGCGCGACGCTCGAGGCGAGCGAGAACTCGTCACAGAAATACGTAGTTGTTGTTGTCTCGCTCTATCGCATGGCTCGCTCTCGTTCTGGCGGCGGGTGTTTTTGTGTCGAAGCGGGTTTTTTGTGTGGTTGGCGAGGCTGGCGCGGCGCGGCGCCCGTTCGCTCGACTCCACTGACTCCACATTAATTATCGGCGAGTTGGCTCGCCATCGCCAGCCAGCGCTAACGCACTTTACTTTCTATATTGCTGCGATATTGCTGGACTCTTTACAATGCGTCGTGGTTTTTACACGAACGTAATGAATAAATGCATGTCCACTGCGATTCGTTAAGCTGAATGATACTAAAACCGACATGACATTGGTTTAGAATCGGACAATTAGGTAGACCTTCGATTAGATAGGAATTAGGACGTTGAAAATGTTTAAAGCTTATATTCGGGGCAAGACGCGAGTAATAGTAGTGAATAGTTTGGTCTTGCTGTGAAGACCTCGTTTGTTAAAGAATTTGACTGCTCGGAGGTTGGTGGGTTTTCCTGGTAGCGGAGCGGCGCGGCTAGGGGCGCGTTGCCATGGCAACGGCTGGGGCGCCCCGCCCAGCACCGACTCGGAGCGCCTCCTCCATTCTACTTATTGAGATTTACTCTTCAACTGGAATCACCATTGGCGAGACCACTGGTCGCTTTCATACCTCTTTATACCCCGATGAACTGAAGAGACTAATTGAAACTTAATTTGTAACAAAATTTCATTTCTTTGTTTACTTGACCTCATTCAAAATTCAGCCTAAAATAGACTATTAACATATACATATATAGTGCCTAAGTAATTGTATATTGTATAGTCTTTACAAAATTCGTAATATGTTTCAGTCAAAAGGGACAAAACAAAAATACGCAAAAGACTATAGATAAAGCATTTGCCTTCTTCGCGACAACAGTTAGAAAACTTTTATTTGGAACTTAAATCCTTATAATACATTATTCATAAGCTAAGTTACAACAGGCACTATGAAATGTATAAAAACCTTCGTTCTCAATCTCCTCAAAAACTTCTAATGTCCAGAAACAAAAAGAAAAAAAAGTAGAACATAAATTTTAAATTCGAACGAACTCATAGAATTGACGAGTATGATAGTAAAATGAAATCTTAAAACACAAATTTGAGTAATACAAAAACATATTTTATTTCTAATACTGTAATGTCACATTTGTTTCCAAACGGAACCTGGTTCCGAGAAGTACGCTCATTAATGGAGAAACAAACTCGTTACCCAAATTCTAAAAATAAAACATTATAAATAAACGTATAGTGTACAAAAGTAAATTCCGATCTATTTGTGTATCGCATGCACGTTATCATGTGATGTCAGCCGTCATAAATATTGTTATAGTTGTGTTGTAGGTATGAGTTATCACATGGGAGGGGGTTGTTCGTAGGCCTTGGAGGGTGGGGGTGCGTGGAATGCGACTTGTTGCAGTTACGTGTACCAAGAAACTATGCACAAACTACCCTTATGCATTCACGTTGCTCACACACCCAAACGACTTTAAACTTTACACGCTACTAATAGAGTTTAAACTTCTCCTTACAGATAGTTTAACAGTAACTAGTTTGGCCACCTAATGTAATGAACTAGATGTGATACCCGGTTTCGTTCGACGTCTGCCTTGCCTTCGCAGATATCTCTAGCCATTAATGAGAAGCGCCATTACAAAACAAGTTTTACCAAAAGATTTTAAAAATGTGACTTTAGTTATATTCTCAGGATCTATCGTACAATTGTTTGCGTCCAGTGTTTGGAACCAAAAAAAACATTAATTGTAAAATTAAAGCTTGAATTTGCCGCTAAAGTAAATCTAATTCAACCTCCGTTTGATATTCCAAGTCTTTGTTAACTTAGGTAATGTATACAACGTCTTAGACATGACTAAGGACCATAAAAACTTTATTACACAAATTACATAACTCTAAAGTAGGTAACAGATTTCTTAGCGTAAAAGAAAAACAAGAAGCACGCTAATTAAAAAAAACCAGCCGTATGTATGTATACAAAACATAATATATTACCATAATAAATAAATAGTTCGTTTGAACGGTTATTAACCTCTTTTGAGTGAACGATCTGTCATCTACTTAACTGTTTCGTAAAAACTATGGCTGATTAAAGGCGCAAAAAGTGCCAGTCACAATGACTGGGCTAGACTGGCCCAACGATAGTGAAATAGGGTACGAAGGAGGATTCCCGACGGGTCAAGACCAAGTACAAAGACAGCTGATAAGATTAACATCTTTATAGCAAAAAATGCGATCAACAAGTGCTTGAAATGAACCTTGTAAATTGGCTTCCATTATGAAGTTTTTATACTTTTAAACAAGAGTATTGAGTTGTACAACGAACATTAACTACAGAAGGTTAGTTTGATAAATAATATTTAGATTTAAATCGATATTTTAAATAGATTATCGAATATTTTTCTTTCAATATTAGTTCTCCAACGACATTCCTATCTCAGCTATTTTTTATAACAATCCTTTGTTTTAGATCTAAAACATCATATCTAACGGGTTCTATAGGAAAGCCAAAGTAAAAAATAAACCAAGGAAGTTTGTCTGAACATTTCTGGGCACCGATAGTCCGGAAGACAAAGTATAAGAGCAGGAACGATTCTTCCAAAAAAAATATACAATATGTATCCAAGCGTTCCAGCGCAGTTGGGCGTCTTCCGCCGGGCTAAAGAAAGGAACGTCTTAATTATCAAGAATTTTCTTATTTATTTACATACAAGTCTATTGTCTCGTGTTAAGAATAATTATAATATTTATTTGCTTGGAATTCTTGAGGACAACTCGTGTAGCTACGAATGTTTTATGAAGGGACATTTATAGAATTGTGACGAAATCTTTCGTCCCAGTCTAAATAAATAAATTAAAATTTTAAATATAAATACCACCACTATTTCCTGGAATTCGTAGTTTAAAGTTTTCGTAGCAAGTTTGCTACGCGCTACGAAATCTAGGCCCTTTGTAACTATGCGTTTAAGTATAATTTCGCCGGAAATCTACTTAAAATGTGCATTTTTTGCTTATTTCAAAGTTACAGTATAGCACTTAATGTTAGAAGTGGTTGAAACAAAACAGTACCACGTCCTACTGGTTACTTGCATGAAAATCACGTTGTTCGTCTCAATTTCTTGTATTGAGTTACAGCACCGTAACAATGTAAATAGTTGCCATACACGGCGGAGATTCTAACCTCACTCAGCGCACGTTAAATAAACATTTATGTAAACAAACAATCTATCAAGACGCATTATGAATCAACGTCACACCGAGCCGCTCCTCCTTAAGCACACCGCGTAATAATAACAACTTTTATTACACATTTGCCGTTAAATTCACGCTCGCATTGTAAACAATCGACCACGTGGAGTAAAAGTAATAGTAAACTCATAAACAAATGAATGAATTAGCCATAGCGGTGCCGACGTCATCGGCGAAGACACGCATAATAATCGCTTATGCAAACGAACCTAATTATGTAAAGCATTATGAACCGCGCCGACGTGTTTTGACATACGCTAACGACCAATTATATGGCCATTGTGTGACTCAATGAACTTGAAAGACATACAATAATATAGGGCATCGACATGCGCGATGAATGACGTGCCGCCGACACCTGTTTAGAAAAAATATGCGAATGTCAGGTGCACCGAATCTCAATGCTCGCCACTATTTTATATATTATACTGTTATGTTTGGGCCACCGTAAGCGCGCTCCGCCTTGTTTACAATTTTTTTGTCGTACCTTATTGTCATGTCTGAGATGCATTGACGGGCTCGTGTTTGCTTTCTCATTTACTTGTCCACCTATTATAATACGGTTCGTTTTGTATAACTTCATATTTGCACGAGCTTGCTAATCAACATTCAAAATATCAGATTACAGTACTAAGTATCGCAATCTTATCTTTGCTAAATATTCCGGTGTGATAGGGTATTGGGAATTTTTTCGTTCTTGATATTTTTGCTAATTGTGTAGGTACTCTGTCCGTATCTTTCGGTACATTTATTCCATCGAACCTCGTCATTATTCGAATGTGGAATTGAATTGGGCATAATAATATCTTTGGCATTCGCAAAGTGTCTCTTTCACGCTCTAAATATATGTCCCATGGCCTGAATGGCGCTCCGCGACCCAATTACGTCTGGCAATAAAACAATATGCGAGTCGTTGAACCCTCCAGTTTGGTGTGATGGCTATGTAAACATTGCATCTGGGTAAACAGGCGGGCGCGAGCCGCGAGTCCGCGACGGACGCGAGACGAGACGTGCCGCCGCCAATAATTTATGTAAATTCACGTCATTGTATAAGAGTGATGTTTTATTGCAATCTTGTTTTGACGGTCAAGTTCGGCACGCGGCGAAAGTTGTACAAGTACAATAACTCTTAAGTTTGCACCGCCATGTGTCCGCGACTCACTACTGCAGGGAGTTGCGGCCGAGTACCGCCACTAACGTTACAACTTACAACGATCTGTGTTCACTGTTTACTAACTTCCTTCGTGTCTACTTCAGTAAATTCGCTACTACAGCCGTTTTACTACGAAAATATATCAATTTCAACATGTTAATCTAGTAGTCTGGCTCTACGATCAATTTCTTTGATTTCATTCGTAAATACAGTTGCAAACGATAGTTTTATGAATAAATAAATAAATGTTTACGCTAGTCGTAAAATTTCGCCACGCTATCGTCAAAAATATCGGTAAACGTAGAAAATAAAAAACTTCACGCTTTAACGAGAACGCTAAAGTAAAACAAAGGTGTAATTTTGATTCGGCTTCGAATGTTTGTAAATATTGTTTTACTACAGCCAACAAGTAGCGTAAAATCTTGTTTATAATTATGATAATAGCTTTATTATATACTACTACAAATCTATTTCGTAGGTAGTAACCATTAATCACTTATGAATGAATGAATGTTATTATTATACGGCAACCGGTCAACGATATCAGAATGTTGTAAACGTCATTTTATAATCATAAGCTCATAAATAAACATGATGACGTATCGCGGGTGATCACTGATCGGCCGGACTCGGAAGTGGCGCCCGCGGGACGTAGGCGCGCGCGCATGCCGCGCACCTCATGCCTCACGCATACGCGAATAATTATGTAACAATGTTTTGACATTCAACAACGACACATTTAGCGCGGACATTAAGTGGATCAATGAACTTGAGCCGTTTGTTGTGCTCGCTGTTACGCAACGATCGGCGTTTGAGTGAGATTAATGCGCGCGGATTATGGCACGCGATACATTTCAATTTACGTTCCGTTTCATTCATGACTCGAGATAATGACGACGTACTCGTTCCGCTTGTTTATTTGCTTTTGCTTGTCGCCGCCGGTGTCCGGACACGTCTCGCGGCCGCTTTACATACTCGATCAGCGGCTGATCGACGTGCCACCTGATTTATGTGCACTGTCCGCGATGCACATCTCGCAGCTTTGTGCTCGGCCGACACGCACAACTTGTTCTGTAATCGCTCACTAATATTGCAAACGTCGCCAGTCGCCGCTCGCGGGTCGCCGCTCGTTTGCGTGCTCCACGAGAAACTTTCAACATAAACATTGTTTATATGAACACAAACATGTGTGCGACCGACACTAGGAAGATCGTACTATTAGCTACAAGTTTGAGCACAAGACGGCGGGGTGAAGGGAGTAAAGTCTTCACCCATTGACGGTTGAAGCGCCCCGCGACACTTTCACTGCTCCGTTATTGCAGTTACTACGCGCCTACTGTGCACCGGGGGGTAACGGGCCGAGGGAGCTCCGCCACCCTACTGCATTCACCCTCGTTCTCACCCCGCGTAGGGCACCGCTACAACAAGGGTGCATGGCTTCGAAATTTAAGAATACTATCTCTGGCGTGATGTATCTTATAGTCGCTTGCACTTCGAGGCACCTAATAATAGAGGATCGGCCGAGCTGCTGAGACAGTAACGAATGCAAAATGTTAACAACGAGTGTATCGACGGTGATCGTATCTCAAGTCTAGACGGGCGGGCAGTCGCGCGAAGTGGGACAATGTCAACTGTGAGGGCTCGCTATTATTTGCGTAGACACGTGTGCGTCGGCCGAGGAATGGCGGCGCGAGTGACAAGTGCTCGTGAGTCGTGACGGAAGTTTGTAAACAGCGCCGGCCTTGGTCCCGGTGCGGGCCGCTGCACCACATCACACCGCACTCACCCGGTCACGCACAATCTATATCGACGTGTTCCGATATCCAATTACACACTTGTATCAATCTATGAATGAAAATGATAATGTACCACCCGACCGACCGTGACAATCGATTCGATTCATATCTGCAAATCGAAGACAGGTGGATTACTAATACTACGGGTGTAACAACAAACTATTATCACGCGCATACCAGTGCGATGTTATCGGAACGTCGAGAGCGTAAATCATAGCCGAGGATGTTTAGCAACAATGTATCGGATGAGTTCGAGTCGAGCCGCCGAGGAGCAGTGGATCGCGGCCGCGTCCTTTGGTAGCGGGTGTTCGGGTAGCGGCGGCGGCGAGCGGTGATTGATGGCCGATAGATAGTCGCGACTCGACATTGAACCCGTCCCGGCGGCTGTGGTGCACGCCTACACTAAATATATATATCTAGTGCGGACTTCCGCTCGTGACGTCGCCACTGACGTAGCCGCCTACGTAACACATTTATTATACTTTTTGTTTACACTATAAAACGGTATTTACATTGTTATTGTTTCGTGGGGTCGTCGTTTTATCACTTTATTGCTTTACGACTCGGTTCTCTTTATTGGCTACCTGTCTCCCGATCTCGTAACGCTGACTATCTGTTAACGTTTACTGAATGAATTTGTAGAATGCTGACACGATACGAGTAGGTCACATATATTTATGAAAAGTTCCTCTAGTACTATTTACTAGCTTTCGATATAAGTATAAATATAATTAAGTTGGTACATTCAAGTCTTAAAAATACATATCTCACCAAGTGGAAAGTATTCATTTGTATGACTGCGGAAATTATTTTTAGCTGATGTACTGTTGGTTGTTATCAAGTTAACTGGAACGCTCTCGGGACTAATCTCCTAAGTGCGTACTGTTCGAAAAAGGCGGGCTGGGGGTGGGTACTCATTAAAAATTCATTCTTATTTGGTAGCTCGCTCGTAATCAGCCGCAAGGGGGATGCTGCACTCGTGCTGCGTATTCTTCTCCGTCTACTGATTTATTAGTTTTCAGCTTTCAAGTTAGACATAAGTTTAAATTACTTCTGCGCAATAATACACGAATGTTCGTTCAGATCTGTGAACGAAAAAATAAGAGGTTTATGTAAGTGTCAGACAGTAGGTCCTTGAGAAGTTCGGTCCTTGGCAACAACACAGTTGGTGGACTAAAATTTCTATTAAGTAAATTTTTTTATACTTTTCGCTAAGCATACAAGCAAACTAAAGTAAAAATAACAAAAGAAACGAACTTAATCAGTTAAAACTTCATTCCTTTTTCCGACTACTCCGTAGTAACGAGTCGTAGCATTCCTGCTACGAAAAAGGATATTTTTCGTAGCAAGAATTCGTATTCTCATTTCGAATTTGACTCGCAACAAAAGAGCATTAGATTCCAATTCCATTAGCAGTAATAATTTCACAACAGGTATATAAATTGCATTATCTTACGAGTGTCGCTAACCCAATAGCTAGTAATTAAATGCATAGTCATACATTTTTTAATAATTGGATAATTACAGTAATGTAGTCTCGTATGTGTGTGTTCGCCATATTCCCCATCGGGTGGGGGAGGCATCCTCTTTACCCACACCAACACGTCTCTTTGAAGTACCGTACTATGTGTAAGTCACTCGAATGTTACTCGAACTAAATTGTGGACATGAAAGATTTGGGTTCTATGACAAAAAAATCTAGCTTAGCTAAGTAAGCATTATTCTTATTCTTTTTATAAGTTACACTATTATTTAATAATGTCCCGTTATAATAATTAAATTTTCAATCTGTTACACTTGTGTTATGAAGTAATTGCTTATATTTTTAGTACAAACAAGCACTGGAACTTTAACATGAAGAATAGTAGGGCTTTCAGTTTCAGCTTGTTTATTTGGAAAGTGCACTTACAATTAGTTGCTTTGTAGTTTATTTAATCGTGTCGAGTGTCGTTGGTAGGGGCGGTGCGGCGAGGGTGCGCCCCGCCCGCTACCCGCCCCCTCCGTCCTAATCCTCCACCCTCCCGACCAGTGACGTCACCACTTACAGCTCTTTTTTGGCAATGAAAAAAGTGATGAAGTTATATTTATTACACATTTTCTTTCACTTTTTAAGTCTTCGAGGTCGTTGTATTGTTTATTTGCTGTTCTATTAACTTCCAGTGTTTGGTATGTAGGTCCGCAGGTATTGATTTTATCTACGAGAGAAGTATTAATTACTTCACCCTTTCAAAACTGAGTTAAAATGAAGCGGTAGCGACGGTTTGTGATATGACACCCAATGAGTAGGCTCTCAGCATGCGAACCTTAATTGATACACGATATAATCGGCGTCGAACAGTAAATAAACAAGGTTTTGTAAACCGGTTGTGTTGTGGGCCGCGTGCAGTGGGGTGTGATGATGTACGCATCAATCACAGATCAGCTGATCGGCGGCCGTTTTCCTTTTCATCTTGCACTTTATTTAATTAATTGTTCGCCGCGGGCGGCGCGGGTGCGCTCAGCTTACGGTTAAGCCGACTAACCGCTGAACTAAAGCCTCTGTAAACTTACTACGTTTACCGGCGTTGTGATCAGATTATGAATGAACCACGTTTGATCTCAATTTAATCTAGTTCCGAGACCAGTACACGTCGGCCGGTGACCGTTGTTTATCGTTTCGTCTCTTGCAGTCTCGTGTCGATGATCATTACTCTTTCTTTATTTGTTTTCTCACTATTATGCGGTGAGATGTTGTGATCGCGTGGGCACGAGCCGCGTTATGTCATGTACCGCTAACAATGGCGATTTTCGCCCGTAACCAATCGACAATGACAACTGCAATGGCCCGTAATAAAGAATCGTGTTTGTGAGACGACCGGTCCTTTGTTCTGTTATACACGCGTTCCTACCGAAACAGGTGCCTGTTTTATGGGACATTATTTTGCATTCATTCCAAGTCAAAGTCAAGCTAACTGTCTGAGCCGTCTGAGCCGCAGTAATAGTCTGCCCGCATACTATAATGAACGCCCCTATAACACGCAATTATCAGATTGGGGAACGCCCACCGTCCAGTGGATGTGTCTGGGCTTTATCAAGAGTATCAAGTCATTGCAAACTCGTAGTGGACGTAGTTTTAAAGGCATTTTAGTTGAGCAAGTGAACGTGTCGAGAGGCGGCCCCGCGTATCGGCGTTGCTGTCGTCGTATTTCTCATACGGAGCGCGGTGTTGCAACCTCGCCGTGTAGCAAGACTCCGGTGTATCGAGCACAGAGAGCGGCGCGGCTGTCACGTTGTCTTCAGCGGAGCGAGCGTATGGCACGCGTGTGCTGCGCGTGTGTGAGTGACGTCAACGCGCCACTTTCTCCATACTTTCGTCGTTGCTGGTGCGCTAAAAAACCTCGTTCGCCTAGACGACGACTATTAATACATACGATGCGACGTCGCACGCTCTGTCGCGCGAAACGATACGGAATTATTGTTCTCTGCGTGCGACAGGCGTGCGTGAGTGTTCGCCGCGACTCTCCCCGGTGCAGCGCGCACCTGCTTCTACTGTCGTCGCTGTCGATTAGCTGTAGCTTGCACTTTTCCAGCTGAGAGTGCTTATGTACTCAAGCGGTTAGTTGCCCAGTTGGCAGGAGTGTCTACGAATGATCACATTTGTCCACTGTGACTGCGAGTGCCTGCTAATGTGTTGTACAAACAGTCCGCCAACTGTACGCTCACGCTCGCGCCGAAGGTTGACGCCACAGTTCTCCGGTTCACTAATTTTAAGCACTTTAATTCAGTCCCAACAATTTGTGCTTTAATTCGCGCTGAAATATCGAACAAGTAAAATCCATTCGGTGCCATCGCACGCCTGTCTAATTAAGCTCTGTCATAGACTCTTCGAAGGCTCTATTACGAGCCGCCTCCAAACTTAGAGCGGACTATAACGCATTTGGTATTCAATCAGTAATTCTTGCCGCCGGAGAGTGGGTTTTATGCGGGGGTAGTAAGGTCGATAACGCGAGGGTGGAGTGAAATTCAGCTCGCTCAGTGTGACAATTACGGCGATGCGGCCCGCCCCGCGCCGCCGCAATCGATAGGCCTACGGGGGGAGCGGGGCGCGCGGGGCGGCGGCGGTCATTACTTATGCAAAACAGCATCGGTACTGCGAGCGGCCGCGCGGCCTGCTGCGGCCTGCGGCAGCCGAGCCGACCAGCTCGCACGCACGCTGCCGGCGACCCTGCTGCCCACCACATGTTGACCTTACTTCCATATTGATTTATCGACCCTCAAAACAAAACTGACGCAGCCCTAATATTCTGTCACTGTTTCATTTACCTGATGACGTCGAATAAAGTCCTTTGTTAGGGATCGCATCGGCCGACAAAGTTCCCCGAGCCCCTAATCTGAGTTGGCGATGAGGTAACGGACCCGGGACCCGGGACTCGTTACTGAATTGAGAGTCGCTCTTTGTGCTCTCCCTCGACGCGGGATGGCAGGAGGGTCGCCCCTGACTTTTGTTTCGCGCTGTATTCAACATTTGGATGCAATGTATTTAAATTGTGACTGCTAAGTAGAAGTCTTAATTAGATCCTGAATTAAAGGGCACCATCATTGTCCTACAGAAGGATATAAAAAGTGTTGAACGAAGTTATGAAAGCTTCAAGTAAATTGAAGAATTTTTATACTAAGAAATCTTTCTATATTAGGTTTTCTGTCCTATCTCATCCATGTACTTGTAAGAAATAGACAAGTAGTAAGTATATAAAACAAAACCATATTATTTCTTTACGTCAATTACGGAGGAAACAATAATAATACTAAAACAGCGCGATGTCGTCGAACTAGGCTAAGCTTTGCGAAAAAGCTTTGCTCAGCGCTTGAGCTTTTGCGATAAAGTTTTCGCGCGAAAACTCATTCCCGCGCTTTATAACCTGTGAGTTTCCAAGGCTTGGAAGGGGAGGGCTTTATATAAGAGGCGCGCGTCCCTCGCCCCGCCTCGCTGTACATAATGTAATTGGCAACAGCGGCCGATGTTCAGCCCCAGCATTGTGGCCGCTCGCTCGAGCGGTGCCACACCACGCCTGCGACACCGGCCTGCCGACACACTCTAGCGGAAAACTTCTTCACCAACTTTACGTCACAATGACTTGATGATGCTGCTATACGAATACTTTTTGCAATACATCAACTAACGCTGTGTACTCATAAAAGTATCGATTAAGTTTATTATACAGCTTTTCGCTTTGATTATTATGAAAACTTGAAATACAAATATTGCAATTTAGTTTTGTCAAACATGTTATAAATCGAAGCTTAAGTTAATCATTATTTGCGGTATAAAGATAAGTCGTAAATAAAGCTGGTTACGAATTACATTTTTTCAGTGCAGTTGTCCGAAACTTTTTTTGTCATGACGATGGCTTAGTTTATGAAATACAACAACTTCTAAAAAGCTTTCAAGCATCTGCTTTATAAATCACAGTAATTTAATAACAATACAATATGTCGAGCGCATAATAATATAAGATTGTGTAGCGAGTGGTTCGGGTCGCTGGTATCGGCTCTTATCACCCAACAGCCACGTTATCAGGCTTCAAGGTGACGGGCCGATGTGAGTCGATTGCACGACTAAAAATACGGCTGACAATTATTATGTGTTCAGTCCAATCCTGCGTTTCACAATTATATGATAGCGAGATCGATTGCTGCCATTTTCACAAGACTTCAGACAGATGATGACAGCTATCAAAATTTCAGAGCTTAGCAATTTGCCGCTTCCGATTCTGATATCGCGGTTCAATAGTAATGCACGTATGATCTAGTACAAGTTCAATAACACGGATATTACACAGTAACAGCACGCCGTAATGAGTCACGAACCGCGGACATATTAAATTAATCGCACTATCAACTGCAGGACTGTTTACACCAACACTCGAATCTGCACTACTGAACATGTCGTGCGAGTTCATCAACTCAAACTTTTATCCGAGCCAAGTGTGAAAGTAAGTTGTCGCTAAGTTGTCACATGTTGAGCGGGAACTCGTGCAGCAATTATGTATAATATCGACAAGGCCACGTGCTCCGTTGACGTTAACAAAGTTTCCCGATGCGGAGAAAACTTTGTGACATGTGAGTGGTAGATACTTACAATATGTTTGGAGGACGCCCCGCACTCCGCACTCTGCCCCGGCGACGCCGGCACCGCCGCCGCCGTGACTCAGCGGCGCCCTCGCGCGACGTCGCCCCGTCTGCCCCCATGGAAAATTTATACCCACCCTCTTCCCAAGATCATTACGACACGACTACACTAAATTCAACCTACCCTAGCAGAAATAAAGAACATTTTCGCTCGCTTCGACGGAGCAAGACAAAGGAGCACCAGCAATTTCGTCGAAAACAAACCTTAACTCCTGTGGGATATAGTTTGTAATTTATGTGACGAAGTGGCTCACGTGCTTTGAAAACGCAGCAGTGACGTCACGATCCTCTGAGGTGGCTATGAGGGCGGTGCATTTACATGGATCTAATTTTTTTATCTACTTTGCGCTAAACCAGGCCGATAGTGTCCTCGGGAAAATCGATATCGTCGAAGTTTTACAAAGATAGGATTCTCAAATTTGTGAAGCTCGAAAACCGCCACATAACAAACCAAAAAGTATAAGCAAACGTAGCATGTCGCAGTGAGACTGTGGCTCTGCGCTCTCCCTTAATTCCCTGCTGGTGCGAGGTGGCGCGTCTAGAGAGCGTGTGCTCTCTCATCTCCTTAATTCGTCCTTCGCCGCAGCCCCCTTAATTCTCCCTTCTAGCATTGCTGTGAGGGAGGGCACTCACTCTCTTGTTAACCCGAGTTCGTCCCCCTTATTTATGCGAGGCGCGTGGGGGTGGCTGGGCGGTGGGCGGCGCAGGGGGTGCTATCGACGTCCGTACGCCGTGTCTATGTGCTGGTGAATTAAGAGCGAGTCGGCTTTCATTTTGCTAAAGCTTCCACGCTCGTGTGCTCGCCTTTCAGGCGCTGCTTGCTGGTGTGCACAGGGAGGCTTGAGCCAAACTCGACTCTATAGCGAAGGAATAAGTTTGCAAGTCGTTCGTCCTTTGTCGTTCGCCTTCAGCATTTTATAACTTCAGAGGGCGAGGAGGTAGCAGAGTTTTTGTGAGTGGAAGGACTTTTTTGAGTAACGTTTTTTATGTTTTACTCGGTTAGGGTTCGCTAAGATAACGACATCTCTCTGAGGGTGGAGCGTTCTCATAGAGGATACATATTTCACGGTATTGCGTTACTTTGACTTACTGCATCATGATGGTGAGACATGCATATATATACGCAGCGAGCAGACATCACAGATGACCGCACACTTCAAAAAAGACAGGCACTGAGTAGAACTGAAACTATTTAGTAAAGTTTGCGAGAGGTCGGGGACGTGGTGGGTGGCTAAGTCTACGCACAGCGTCTTCAGAGAAAGTGAAATTTAGCACAAGTTCGGAGAAATACAACTGTGTTCGTCGCCCCCTCGCCCCCTCACGACTTGTGGGGGTGGCAGCCGGCAAACGCGGCTTATAACAATTAAGTTTATTCGCTCGCAGGTTTTTCTATTCGACTCAACAAAAAACATTTCAAGTTAAGAGTTGAAGAATATAATTTCATTTAGTTTGTTCGGCGATGTCGTCGCGATCGCCATGTCTCTGCCTGGCGTCTCCACGCTGACTCCTCATTATATAACATTATTGACGAGTGGAGTTGAAGATGACTAGGTAAGAGCTTTAGAGATCTTTGATATGATAAAAACATGAACAAAGGACGACTAGTAAACAATATACCCTCCCAACATAAAAATGGTCACTATGCAGTGTACAGTTGTTGCTATCGAAGCAAGCGTACGTTTTTAAACAAAATAGGTTTACCACTAATTAAAGCTCGCAGTGGTCGCTACAATTTCAGCACAAAAATATACGAAAAGGATGGCTAATTAACGCCGGATTTAACCAAAATTTCGCGCAATGTGACAAATCGGTACTTTCTTTTCATTGTTTTTTTATTGAATTATTTTCGGGAGTTGCATGAGTAGCCATCGAGTGTGCTGCCTGCACATCAGGTTAAAAATGGCGAGAGCAACTGCCTCTGTGACGGTTGAACGACCTTTGCTAAGGTGTCGGTTTCGGGCAGGTTATTTAGTGCGGGGGCGGGGGTGGCAGGTGGCGCGGGGAGGGAGCAGCCCCGGGTCGCCAGGCAACGGCAACTGGGTCACTCCGGGCCTGCCCCGGCCGCCCACCAATTATGTACACGCTCGTTACCGGACACGCGTTTTTCAATCACATCCATATTTAATTGGGCATCACGAAGCTGGAAAATGCGTTTGAACCGCCATGTTTTATGAGAACTTTATTTGAATTGCGTTACATTATGACGCTGCTGATATTGCCAATAATTGCAAAACGTTTTGTATTATGTTCTGGCTACTTTGCTACGGGTTTAATGCCTGCTACGGTTCGTAGACCATGTAGATGCTATGCTACGACGCCCTTTTGGTAAAAATTGAGTAGTAGGTGTTCGTGAAACACCGAGTGTTGCGATCATTGTAAATCACGTTCAAGACACGAGACTTGGGCTATAGTCGTCAGCGAGTGGTGCGTGATAGATGGCAGGCTGGACGTAGTGTCGGGCTCGCGGCCGCGGCACGACTCGTCTTCCGGGCTCCTTACAAGACAGAGCTGTGCCCTAACTTGTTGCATGGATGCACCGCGGAGGGTGCGGGGGTGGCGCGGGTGCGCGGGCGCGGGCGGGGGGAGCTCGCGGAGGGCCGCGGGGGCGTCTTCATAGTGAATGGGCGCGAGATGTCGTGGCCGGCCGCCACGTGCGCGTATGGAGATGTCTCCATTGATAGCCGTGACCTCGTCCTTATCGCCGAGTCTCGATGACACCCGCATACATCATCTCTACCTATCCTTTACCATCTCTTGAGGCTCGAGAGCTGTTAAAACATCACATGCCATATTCTAATTAAATACAAACCAATTTAATGTCTTTATATGTACTATTTCCATAATGTCTATAATAAAGATGAACGTTGCATTAATCATCTTACTAAACCATTCATCAATAACATAAAAAGTGAAATAAAATTATTTGTTGACCAAAGACCAATATTGAAATACATGAAAACAAAACCTAGTACTGACTGGACTATGTAACTTTTGTAATTGTGCTTTAACTAGAAAGCACAATTAGTATAGGTGCGTGCATACCTACGTGAACATGTTCGAAGTTCATTTGGTCCCTCGACTGCAATGTGGTGTACAAACCCACTTAGAGCAAGTCTGTTCAGTAAATTGGCATAACGGGGTCGAGTCAACTCGTAGACAATTAGCATTGAGCGGGCGGGCGGGCGCATAGCAAGTGCAGCCTTGACATTGGCCGTCGCCCTAATGTCGTCGCATCGATTGTCGGAATGCGAACAAAACCATCTCCGGCCGGCAAATAATAATAGTGTCGAACCGATGAATGAGCATATTAGCGAGCGGCGCGGGCGCGGGCGGCGGCCGGCGCCGAGTCATTACGCGCCCCCATTAATCACTGCAACAATCGGCCGATATCTCGCTATTTACAAACGCGGGAGCACGTGTTCACCGCTCGTACTACGTAGAGTGTATTGACCCATTTAGATAGCTCGACCTTCGCGCGGCCATTGTGAGCGAAAAACATAAAAATAAGTTTTATTGCGGCGTCGTTATGCGTATCGCTGCGGCGCGGGCCCGCCGCCACCGCGCCGTCACGCTCGCACCGCCCAACAGCTGATCGCTACGTGACATTTTTATTTTATTCGCTCTCTTCCGGGGATTCTCCGAGATACGTGCCAGTGACGTCATTATCTGCCCGCGTACGCCGCCACCTGATTTATTATCTCGACAGAGCGCGATATAAACTCCACCCCTGCGGATCGCTTTGATTTATACCGCTTACCGTATGAAGTGCACCGTCTGAGACTGTCTAACGTGATTGTGTTCGGACCGCGGTGCCGCATATATTTCATAAACACAATCAATCCACGTCAGATGCACTTTTCATTAGCTCAATAAACGAGTTAATCCTGTCTCGTCACATGCGAAATGTTTAATCTTATAACGAGAATTAATATCAACCTGTAGTTTCGAAGGACTGACTGAGTCCGATAGTGGAACAAATGTATTGTGACATCTATTGCATTAGAATTTCCCTGAAAAGTTAATCTGAGCACGAGAGAGATGTAATTGTTTACTGTATCGGGTTGGAGTGTTCTAGTTCGGTAAAGGAATGGGTTCCGTGGAACAGTTAGGTTCGGATGTTTGCTTACGTGAGCAGTGGTGGTCGCAAAAGGCAGCGACGCGCGGCCGGAGGAGCCCTGGTAAGCCGACATTCCGATCATCGAGCGGCGGCGTCTGTGTTCGGGGAAGCGTGCGTCATCTCGCGCTCTACCGACAAAAACTACAAATTTTCCCTTTCATTGCATCGAGTGGTCGCACTCGCAGGCGGCGGTCCACGCTCATCATAATAAACGCATAACGCGTCGGCTCGCACGCGCTCACTGTAAACAATGCGTTTCGGGAATTCCCTCTCTTTTTATGCGGGATCACATTCCTGAGGGATTCCTTTTGTTTGCCTTCAACTGTTAAATTTTTTCCCCGCCACGCCACCTTGAAATTATTTGACTCTATTGACACTTGTGTAACGGGACCTATTGACGATCCTTTGTGAACCCCATTCACCTGATCTATCGTCGTTCACACGCTTTTGTGTAATATAGCTGTGATCGCATACTTGAGCAAACATTTTGATTTCTTATTCATACTTTGTTATGATTATCAAAAACTGTTCTTTTTAAAACTTCTTATCTCTTATACCCATATATTATTAGGCTATTGCTGCTCAATTAAACAATAGGTGGTATGTATAAAGAGAGTTGGAATGAGGGCAAAGTGTGTGAAGTTACTTTTCAAAAGAACTGCATAACTCACTTCAAAGTAGGTGAACTGCAAATTGAAGAGTTAAGTGTTCGTGGTCATCGCATACGCGAGACAACTACTCATTGTTTGCAACTCAAAATTAACATAAAAACTACCATTTGTTGCAGTTAGGTGTTTGGCAAAAATGATATTACACAACTACCTACTGTTAAATCAATCGTGTACGGGTGCGCAGTAGCCAGAGGCGTGAAATAAAAAGCTCGACAGAAGCACGGCGAGGCGAGTCGACGAAGCTGCGCGAGCGCCGGCCCACGAAGGCACGAAACAGGATGTGGGACTGGTTGCCGCACGCACACACCCGCACCGTATGCGCACACGGCGCACACACTCGCGCGCGGCCTCGCCGCTCGACTCGCCGCTCTCCGCTCACGGAAATGTGCGTGCCAGCCAGGGCTGCGAGCACGACCATACCGACTACATATTTTATTTTTATCATTCCTTCCACTCATGCTGCCGTTGAAATTTGCAAGTTTATCGGCTCGTAAAAACACAGTATTTTCTGGGGATTATAGTCTTTTCAGAGTACGGGAATAGGGATAAAAAGAAGCCGTGGGTGGGTAAAATGGTAACTGTAGTATGTTCGGTAGAATGTTCATTATTTTAGGAGTTGGTACGTAGTATGTTGCGGAGAGGTGCGGGACAGCCCTTGTGCGGCTGTGCCAGGCGAGGCTACCTTCGTGCCGAGCCCGCAACACCGGCCATGCACATGCCACGATAGCCTCCGACTTTTTTGACAATTCTTTGTCCTTCAGCAGGTTGTTCGTATAAAATGGTAATACTCTACGGAGTGTAGAAGTTTGATACGATTATTTTATTATAAGTCTCACTTATTCAGATACATTTAAAAACCAGCACTGTTATAGCGTTACCTTTCCTGCATACACCAACCACATAGCTTTGAGCACAATAACAACACTGAAACAATACGCTAACATTAGAACAAAGTGAAGTGTTTACGATCTCTAATCTCGATTACGCCGAACAGGTCCACAACAAGCCGCCCTTCTGAGATGAATGAAATGACCACCGCCGCCAGTCACGTGGTGTATTGTACTGAAAAGGCACGTTAATGGTTTAATCGGTCATTGAATCGGCTCGATACTGCATAGCGCAGCCTCTTCGCACCGTTTCATGAATGGACGAAAAAAATGAAATAAAAATTCTACTACGATGTTATGACCGTACCGCCCGTAAACAATCGTTATTTATACAGGCATCGATGTATTCCACACAAACACGAAACTTGCTAAACACGTGGGCGGGGAAATGTCACATAGTCTCTACACTCAAACTAAACAACGCTGAAATCGCCGAAACAATAAACAAATACCTACAGAATACTGTTTTTAGTCTGTAGGATTGTTAAAAATAACTATGCCACTATTTTTTGTAATAATATTATGTTTACTATATCTTATAGTAGAGGAGAGATGTCGTTGCTAAAACTATAAAAGAGATTTGCTACAATATGCATCAATGTGTTTGTAAGTAAGACCATCAAAGTAAAACATCCAAATTCCGTAGCTTATAACATCTGATGCATAACAACGGCAACGTATTTTCTCATGTGGGTAGAGCGACCCCATAACTCGGCACGGTACACCCCATGCTATCCACCCCGCGTTAAAGTCGGCTTTATACTCGTAATACACCAGCAGTGAGGCGGGCTGGCGATATGGCGGCCGTACCTAGCTGTAGCGATAGATACAAGCGGCCGCTACGCGATGTCATTACGCGCGCGCCTGTGTGCTGCACGTGCACACAGGCGCGCGCCCCCGCCGCCCGCGCTCCCCGCCCCCCCCGCGCCCCTGCGCGCTCGACATGACTGTGGCGCTGTGAGGCAATGCCGTTGCTGTGCCGCCGTCTATTTGGTCTCCACAATGCCATAGAAAGTCTCCGGCCGACTCGCCTCGTCGACCGAACTTTTCCTACCTCCTCGAGCGAGAGGTGTTATAACAGCGTCGCCGCTCCGACGACTCGTCGACTACATATGACTTTTCAACGCATGTATACAGTACAATTCTTTATGGTTGTTATTTTAAATAAGCACTAACTCCTCGCCTTGCGCTATAGCTAGCAGTACGGTTATAAAACGCCGCATATATCCGAGACTAGCGATAAAATAAACGTCTGACGTTTCCAAGTTTCGAACGGAGAGAACGAGCGACGCGCTGCGCATCAGAAAAAGAACTTTACGACAAGATTAGAAAGAGCGAGCGGAGCGGCAACGGCGCGCAGCCGCGTTCCAGAGGCACAGAGCGGCAACGCCGAGCGCCAACGTCATTTACTAAATTTATTTTCATGAGCGCCAGCGCTGGCGACGACACTGCTACATACATATAGCGCTCGCGGGCGCCGCGTGATACAACCTCACGCTAGATATTATCTAGCTATTTGTGCATATTGAAAACTTGTCGCGCTCGTTTATAATTTTCCTATAATGGACAGTAGGTGTACAGTTGTACAGGCGTACAGTAATCGGTCTGTACAGTGAGCCGGCACGTTTTCCGCGGAGCGATAAAAGGGTGACGCAAAGTGATTATTTGCAGCGTTGCGATGAGTGGCCGCTGAGTCAACTCGACGGCAGGCGGCGACCGTCGCAAGCCGCAACACCGACGGCGCTCGCAACCTAACCTACTAACCGATCATGCGTTGTTAGCTTTTATTGTGAATTCGTTCAGCATTCTGCGCTACAGCTATCCGCTTTATAGCCAAAATTATATAGCTGTTGTTTAAACCCGAGTTAGTTATTTGCAAAAATAAAAATAAATTATTATTAACGCATAAACAAGTAATTATAATTTTAATAACAGATTCATGATTGATGTTTGCGCGTAAAATATGTGTAGCCGAGTAATTTTCATTTCATTTAACATTTTCTGTATAATATAATAGGCGGTGTAAAGGCTAGACTATCTAGGCAGGTTCTGCGAAACGCGTGTGCCTCTTAATTGTAGCGGCAGGTGTGGGGGCATCTGCCGCCTGCTGGACTTGCACACTTAATACTTTATTTTTTTACAACGTGTGTATTGCTGCAGACGTTGTCCACTGACGCGACGCATTGAAAAATTTCGCGATAGCCACTAACGAAAGTAGCCATGTATCGTTGGAAGGTAATTCGTTAAATATACGATGTTGCGGTAAAAGTCAACGCGCTTGCCTGCACGTCCGTCAGTACCGCGCCACTGCAGCTGCTAACAACGATAGCTTGTTATTCAAGTTCAATATATTTACAATAAAATGTGCACTAAGTTCAGGCTACTTCTGCTTGATCATGGTCCTTGAAATGCTCAAATATGTTTTCTGTTCTTCTGTTTGGACAAAGAATGTGTTGTGAAAGAAGGGTACGATGATCCCGGGCCCCGGGCCGGCGCGGCGGGTGCGCGGAGCCCTTACCTGAGCCGCACTAGGGGCTGCTCCCCGGCACATTGTCGGGTAAAAAAACTGAGTAGGGTCGGCGCACAAAAGAGCTCAGACCACCCTACCAGGTACCTTTGTACGCCGTCTGTTACTCTAGCGAGCGGACTGCCTTGCCTACATTCCATGCCTTTTATATTTTTGACGACAATCAGTTTATACTTTACGCTATATCTAAAACTATTAGATTGCAGTACAATATTTGGCATAGAACCGATAGCACATTATAAAGTTAATATCAGTATACTTTTAACAAATCATATTATGAACGTTATGCAAAGATCTTCTTAAATATATGAAGGTTTAATTGTGAATGAGAATAAACCTGATCCAGTCCAAGTCTACATTGGATATAGATAGCAATTTATTGGAAGATTTGTTCATAATAAAACTTATCACGCTCCTAAACACAATAACAAATGTATTTATTATAATAAATCGTTATAATAACGCTTTCCATTAGTTTTCCGTGGAGCGCATAAAGCGTCTCAGCTTACGGTACTTGTGGTAGTTAGAGAGCGGCGCCGCGCAGCTCCGCCTGCCCGAGCAGCGCCCACGCACCATTGTGCTGCCTCACATCCGCGTCTACACGCCTACCTCGCCACGTACACGTACACGCGTACACCCAAACACCGGCCATGCTATGCTTTCAGACACCACCGCCCGCTTCTATTCTTCAGTTGTAGTAGTCAACATAAGAACTATAGACTGATGTCGTTTCACAAACATTTAAAAAATAGACGAGATATAAAATGTCACTGTCATTGCGAACGTTTCGAATACTAGCGATGGTACTTATTTATAATTTGCATTAAATATTGAATTTAATTAGTATTCTAACGTAAAAAGTGATTAGCAATTGTTGTACACGTAAGTACATTTGGAATGCAAGTGAGTAACAAAATTGTTTGTGTATTTGCAGGGCTCGGGCGGCGGGTGCGGCGCCAAGCGGCGCGCCGGCTCCCCGTGTGAGGGCGGCGGCAAAGTCGCGCGCTGGGAAGACTCGATCGCGCGGCTAGAGGCCGTGGCCGCCGGCGCGGGCGGCGGAGACTGCTGGCGCTCCGAGGAGGAGGAGCGGCGCGCGTGCCGCCGGCGCTGGTGTGGCGGCTGGTGCGGTGCGCACGACACCATCCGGGCCGAGAACGGCAAGTCCTACCTGGAGCTGGGCGGCGCTGCTGCGCGCGCCTGCTGCGACGGCCGCGCGGCGGGCCGCTGTGCCTCGCGCCGCTGCTACCGCGAGAGGCGGTTCAAAATGATGAATTTATGCGCGCTGAAACTGGCGCGCTTACGCCAGACGGCGGACCCTTCGTTGAGGCGCTCTGTGCTCGTCTGCAACACGTTACGCGGCATCGAGCGCGAGATGGAGCGCGAGAGTGCCGAGGAGGCGCCCTTCGAGCCGGCATGCGTAGCTGGTGGAGTAGCGCGCTGCGAGCTGTTGAGCTCTCGCGACCCGGCGGCTGGTCGTGCCACCCCCTTCCCTGCGCCGCCGCCGCCGGACCGAGACTCCGGCTACGGCGACGAAGAGCAACGCACCATCGACTGGGGCTCCGTACTGAGCCTGTCGTCGAGATCGGCGCTCGACCCCCCCGAAGACGCATGGCCCGACGACTGGGGCTGGAGCGAGGACAGCTTCGTGCGGCTGCTGGTGCCGACGAGTTAGTGCACGGCGCGCGGGCAGGACTCGCCCGCGCCCCACTGAGCGCCTGTGATAGCGCGGGCCGCGCCGCGCGGTGAGGCGGGCCGCGCGGCCGGCTCGCGCGTGCGGCCGCGCGGAACTCTAGTCGGACGCGCCGCGCCGCCCGGCGACTCGCGCGCCGACGCGACGCGACGCATACACGCAGTCAGTAGTTAGTATTATGTAATTGCAAAAGGGAAGGTGCTAGCTTCGGACGTGACGCAGGACTAAATGCGAGCCGAGTTATTTTTGATAGTTTTATTTTCTTTAAGTGAATTCCAATGAAAACCGAATGAAGAAGTGACTTAGCTAATGACGTTATTATCGTTTAAATTAAAACTCAGGTGTTTGAAATTTTGTTGAAATTATTATGTAATTAATTAGGTAAATAACTATATTTATTTCGTTGACCAGAAGAAGAAGAAGAAAAGTGACAATTTGAAATTATTTCTGTCTTGATATTTTCATTGCAAGATGTATCGGAACAACGAGTTTGACTTTATTTTCATGGATTATGTTGACTCGCAGACATGTTCGCGGCGGGGTGTGCTCCGAGCGGTAGCTGGCTCGAGACTGTCCTGGCTTCAGATTAGTTACTAGCGAGCCGTAGAGCTGGGAGCGCACGGCGCCGCGGACATGTCGACGTTGGTCGTATTAATAGTAATGTGTGGACATGTGCCGTTCGACAAGCGCGTCACTGCTGTGTTGTGCTAGTGCAGTGCGATGGTAATGCGAACAATCACGAACAAACTGTAATAGCTAGTACCTTAGTACTTAACGTAACTGATGAACTTTCATTAGTTCCACATCCACCACAGAGTCGCAGTGTCACTCGTAACTGGATGTCAATTAATAAGCCTTACCAGCTGTGACTATGAAAGTTTCATGATTACAGGAATCGTGCATTTGAATAATTGGAATTTGTAATACATGACTGAGCCATGGCTGTAGGTACTTAACTCATATTTCGGAATTGAGATTTCTGTCCATCGGTTCGGATGCCTTCTAACGATCCAGTCGTCTCTACTTAGCCGATAAGAAGTTTCATTTACACTTAAGCGAATTACATAAAACGTGTCATCGAATAGTTTATTTACTTACTCTATGTACTAACAGTGAACTGCAGTTCCTAATACGTAATTAAAACTAATTAGAGCAATCTTTAATTTATTCGAAACGTCTACCTTCTAGTTTTGTACTAAAGTTTTATTGTTAGGAGGCACCCGAACGTCAGATTAGGTTTTCGATAGCCAACAAATTAGTTCGTTGAAGGACTCTGTAAATGCATTGAGATTTGAAATGTGTAACAAGCAAATAATCAACTGAATAAATTGTGTGTAAATAGTGTAATAGTTGAACAACCCGTCGTTTCTAAACAGAGACTGATAACGAACAATGTCTTCGAAACCATACTGTGTGGACGAAATACTTGATGTGGCTGTTCTCTCATTAGTAACATCGGGTTGTGTAACGCTGTGCCCGGGCGCGGCTGGCGGCCGGCCGGTGGTCGGTCCTCTGTCTTCATACACTCTACCTACCTCTGCTACTCACACAGTCTCTGATCATCATTTCGTACTTAAGCAATCGGTTCACTCAGTACCATGATAACTTCACCGACCGCCACCCTCCCGCCAGCGCCAGCGCCCGCGATCCACGGACCTGTGACTGCATGGACCAAACATACCTAGCACGACTAAATAGAGCAAAGTACAAATTTCAATAATAAGATGCATTAGTGCTCCGGCGCATGTTTGTCCACCGTTGTCAATTACTCAAATATTTGAATTGTGATTCGGTAGCTAATGAGAGAAAACTCTATGTTCTTAAATTTAGTGTACATATTATATACGGAGATGGGCATTATGGCGTGGTGATCGCGCCCGTTGTAAATATATTATGTAAAGTAATAATTTTATTGATGTCGAATGTCGGGTAGCTTGTCATCGCTCGGCCTCGGTAACCCATGCCGCCGCCCTGTTGTATATTACGACCTCTATTCTGTCCAATACACTCAACAAGTACAGATATACAAGTTACATAATTATGCATTATTAATATAATAAGATGTCACAAAATTTTATCGCCAGTACAGACCAATATACATGAACAACGTTTAGTTATAATATTTTGGGTTCTAAACTCATAAGTGATGCACTGAGTAACTGAATGATCAGCTCAATCTATTTTATTTTATGGGTTATTTCATGTTAGATATTTTGTTGATGATGTCCGTATGGTTGGTTGTGATGGTTTACTTAAGTAAGTTAGCGACTCCGGCAAATTGCCATGTTTCACTCGTACCTACCTATTACATTTTACTCTATATTTGTACTAACATTTTTGAGACTGTCTTGTATTCCTGACGCACGTGCGTATGACTTAAATTTTGAAAGTACTTAAACCTAAATAGTCGAAGCTTTCAGTCATCCCTATAAAATATTTCAATTAGTGTAATATTTGTTTATGCTCGGGCGTCAGGAATACGAAACGATAAATGCTTGCAATATAATGTAGGTACAGAAACTTCTTATCCTGTCATTTTCATAAAATAGCCGACTGAATCTTCCAAGTCGGGTTGTCACTGAATGAATTTTATGATTGTATGTACGTCTTGATTGTAAAATTTTGTACAAAAATAAGTGGAGGACCCTTACCTTTAAATTGTATTTAATACTCCTTAACTGTTATCGTTTGTGTCGTGGGCACGGCCCGCTCGCTGCGCCGGCGCGCTGACGCGGCAGTAGTCGCGTCGCACGGCGGCGCCGCGGCGTGTCGCTCGCACGTGCGACTGAGTGTCGCGCGAGCAAGCTGCGCACTGTGTTGTGACCTCCAGCAATAATTATGATGGCAGGTAGACTCCTTGTCGCATCCGTCTTTACTCTGTTGCAAATGTTTCAAAGAAACATTGGCGACGTTTTCATACGTAACTTTACGACTACATTGTATAAGTGTATTTCCTTAGTGTTTTTCATTGCCATTGGTTACCAAAAATGACAGGATTTTTATTGAAACTATTGTGAATATATTTTAGAAAGAATACTCTCGTTAGAAAATTGAGAAAAGCATTTTGACGGGGCTCATATTGCACATCGAATTGTTAAATCGTTCCTCATGTTGGGAGTGTCTCAAAGTCGTTTCTCGATTTGTCTAATGTAAGATATATAATTGTAATATATTATTGTTTAAGCCGTTGTATCGAAAATAACAAGAACAGGAATAATTTTGTGAAACAATGGCACAAAGAATGAACATAAATATTATATATATTATAGAAACAGAAATGTGGCTATAAAAGCAATTTTTATAATAAATATTTACTGTTGAAGAATCTCAGAGTTTTATTCCTTTTTTCCTTTGTGATGACACGCGCAAGTGCTGGTATTTAACACAATATGATAAACGAAAAATTACATACATACCTATTGTCCACTACAAATATAGATGAACCCTCTCTGTATGAGAGATGGTGTTAATATAGGTGGTCCACCAGAGACCTGAATCAGAAGAGAAATTATAGCAATGTCTATATAATCATGTTACAAGTGTAAGTATGTAATATTCACAAAACTTCTCTAACTAAGTATCATATTTATGGCTCCAAACGATTACAAGCTTTTCACATATCGCGTGAGTTCCCACTCAAAAGCTTGCGAGCCACGCTTCAGCGGTAAAGGGCCGGCTCGCCCAAAGTGATATTACGGCCACAGAAAACCGGCGTGAAACAACTCTTACGATAAGTTTCACCGTTTAGGTGAGATTGTTGGCCTAATGATCTCCTAGTTATCCCCGATTCCATGATTGTTTAGACACCACTGACATACGGTGAAGGTAAACATCGTGAGGAAACCTGGACTAATAATTTCTAATTATAAGTTTGAAATCGCCAACCCGCATTGAGCAAGCGTGCTGATTAATGGAACCTTCTCCGTGTGATAAGAGGCCTTTGCTCAGCAGTGGGCACTTATAGGCTGATGAAGAAGAAGACTTAATCCCAAAAATCCTGGCAACGCACTTGTAACTCCCATAATATTCCGGGTGTCCATATACAATTGCTTATCATGTCCGTCTGTTCTTTTGTCATAAAAAAAACTTTGAGATTAACCATAAAAAAGGCTCTCAGCTACATATTACCGAGGACTTACTTTCAGGTGTAATTTTCAGTAACAACAAGGAAAGAATCGATTATCAACACTGGCTAATGGTTCGAAACGAAAAGGTATAATAGGATGTTTTAAAATGAAATAAGAATATTTTACTTAGCAGGTTGTTTTTCTATGCATGTTAGTATTGCAGGCAGCTAACAAAGTTAGGAATACTACATTGAAACTGCATTGGTATCACAATGCGTTGTTGCATGATGCACTGCGGAGCAACGACGCGGGCTGGATCTCTGCGGCACATAGTAATACTTCATTGTAAAGTGTTCCGTTATTTCTTTTAGGACTTTAGGTAAGTATGATGTGGCCTGCAGCCAACCAGTTAAAACAGCCCTTCCACCAATCAGCTAGTCTTTTGATTGCTTTACAATTCGAGCAACTGTTTGTCTACGATAAAGTTAAAAAGTACTGAAGATATTTTGATGAAGTTTTCACTAGTGGATTGGGCAATTAGATTTCTGTGCGGTTCACAGTTCTAACCTAACCAAAGCTACCTAGCTACCTTTCTGGTAGTGACTCGGTTTTCACGACAATCCATCAACCCAGTCTATATGAGAAATTTAACAATTTAATAAAATGGCTAGTCATTCAGTCTGTTAGTTGGATGGCTAATTCAATTATTTGGCTGCTACTTATTAGTCCACCCTTCAACATAGTCTAAATGAGAAATATACTATTTAATAAAATGGCTAGTCATTCAGTCCGTAAGTTGGATGGCTAATTCAATTATTTCGGTGCGACATATTATTATATACTTCACTCAGACAGTACGCGTAGTCATTCCTTTCCCGAATAAGATAAGGCCTTTGCCCTTTCGTCTTTGGGACATTGAAGCAACTAGAGGTCACTTCGGTACATGACACACAAACATGTAATATTACACCTGTAAGTCTTGGAAGACCTTGGCAGAGTTCTGTGTACACCCACGGTGCGCAGTTCTATGTTATTATGTCGTAAGTCCCAAGTGATAAGGTCCGATAGTATTACCATAGTTTTGGATTGGACTATATTCCCTTCGTTGAGACATGAGTGGCTTTGATCACCTGATTTGATCGGCGTATTAACATTTTTTTTTAAATATCTAGATCGATAATGTTTGGTGAATGCCATATGAATGATAAAATACGGTAATGTCATCTTTATGCCCTAAAATTTCATGAAGCAAATTTATTAATATGTAGGAATTTCCTATCGTTTCCAAATTTTGTATGGTGTCCAATAATAATCTCTTCAATCCAAATCCAAATTAATATTATGAATGCGAACGTAACTCTGTCTGTCTGTCTTTTCTTCATGTTTAAACTACTGAAACTATTTGTGTAAAATTTGGTACAGATATAGTTTGGAATTCGAGAAAGGACATAGAGTAGTTTTTATACTAAAAATCACTATTCCACCCGAACAAAGTCGCGGGCAAAAGCTAGTAATACAATAATAATTTAACTTAAATAAAGAGGATCGTTCTCAAGTTTTTACCCAAACATAGTACTTACATAGTTTAATCAGTTAGTCTACGATGAGGGCAATAATTGCTTAAGCCAAATTTAACGAAAAAGACGTTACGAAATTGATGAATTTAAATATATGTTATTGTTTTGATACTTGCATTTTTAGTCGAAATTATTTATTTTTAGCAGAAAAAATGATTCAATTAATACTGACGTTGCAAATGCTATTGAAGAATTCAAGAACAAGGAGACACTATACACAAGACTAATTACTACTAGACTCATTTATAATCGTAATTTAGATATTTAGTTAAAGCAAGTGTGTAGATCAATACTGATCAACAATGGCTGCACGATTGGCGCAGTAGCTGGGCGACTGGCTTCCGTGAAACGTGTCGCGGATTCGATTCCCGCACGGAACAACCCTTTGAACTGATTCGCAATTGTTGTATAGGGTTGGGGTGGCCCTCACATATTTATACATACACCAGTATGTGAAAATATGTGAGGGTAAAAAAAAAAGTAGCCACGTTTTTTTTTAAGTAAAAGAAAACAAAATTCTAATTCTTTCTTCGGTGATAAAATCTCTGGCTTGATGTGGTTACAGTTGACTATAGCCTGATTAATAATTATTATTTTATTTTTACGATGTCTCAAGTCAGGTCTGCAGTTTCCCTTAGTATTTCTTCTTGTAGTAGTATTATCATTGTCCTATTCACTCGTGAAAACCGCATGAAAAACTGTTCAGTACTTTTTGAGTTTAAGACAGATAGCCAGGTAACTTTGATCAAACCTAGCTTCCTAAGTTCGACTCCTCCATTTACGTTAACTTAAAGCAAAAAAGTTCTTGATGTTGTTTGTCCAGGAACACGAGTGACCACAAATTGTCCTTGGAGTCATATACTTTCTAACATGACTATGACTGACTCATGGCTGTCCCAATCAACTGCCAACTTATTAATACCGCATTGTACTGCAAAAACTTTAAAAGATTATCATCAGCCCATTTCCTTGCATTGCTGAACAATCACGCCGCTGAAGTCGATCTTATATTGATGCACGGTTGGTGCGGTGGCTGGGCAACTAGCTGCCGTGCAACGTGTCGCGGGTTCGATTACGCTCGGAACAACACTTTGTGTGGTCCACAAATTGTTGTTGACATTGTATGTTTGTAAACGCACCCACAACACTAAAGTGGGGCAAAGCTTCTTAAAATGAAGAAAAATAAAACAAAAATAAAGATCTTCAGCTCTTCGCACCCAACGACTGCCCAGCCACTTATCACCGCCGTGACACAACCACAACGTTGTGTTTCGCCGTCTGTGTGAGGTTACTGGAGGCCTAATCCTTCTTCCCCTCCCCAATCCCTAAATCTCCGAAACCCTAAACCTCAATAGGCCGGTAACGCACTTGTAGCTCCTCCGTATTTGGGGATGTCTATGGGCGATATAGATTGCTTACTATCAGGTAAGTGCTATGTCTCTCAGGGTCGTGGTGGCCCTGAGGTTAACGCTTCTCATGCATGAGGGTGTGGATTCGAAACCGGGCAAGTACCAATGTGACTTTTTCCGAGTTATATGTACTTTCTATCATTATTTAAACACCAATGACATACGGTGAGGGTAAAAATCGTGAGGAAACCTGGACTTAAAATTTCCAATTATAAGTTTGAAATCGCCAACCCGCATTGAGCAAGCATGGTGATTAATGCTCAAACCTTCTCCGTGTGAGAAGGGGCCTTTGCTCAGCAGTGGGCACTTATAGGCTGATGATGATGACTATCAGGTAACCGTACGCTTGGTTGCAGTCCTATCACATAAATAATCTAAAGGTTGACATAGCATTTGAACAATGTGATATATGTTTTTCCCCGAGCTGATAGGCCTAATGTAACGTCACTGGCACTTTTCCCGTATTTCAGCTTTGTAATATGACTTCTGATATAGAGTTTTTTTATGGTATAACTCGGCAAACGAGCAGATGGGTTACCTGATGGTAAGCAATCGGCGCCGCCCATGGACACCCGGAACACCATAGGAGTTACGAGTGCGTTGCCGGCTTCTTGGGGATAGGGGTTGCGGATATAGGGATCAGGAAGGAATACGGAAAGGGGACTGGAGTAAATAAAAATTAATGTATTAGTGTTTCAGAGTAAAGCTTCTGCACAAATGTGATACTATGGCCTTATCGAAAACCGGAGGAGAACAACACACATTGTGTTTCTCCGTGTGAGTTACCGAAGGCCCAGTCCTTCCCCTAATCACCGATTCTCAAATCCCTAAAGGGTGGTAATGCACTTGTCACAGCAACTCCAGAGAATTACGAGAGACCCTTTGACTAAGCTTTATTATAAAATTTGACACTAGATTGTTTTTCTTGTAGCAAAAATCGACGTCTAACAGCATAGACACAAATTAATGTGATCTAACAGCTCACCGATTCAATAGTTGCAAAAACTGTAACAAATTCTATTAGTTTTCTAGTGTAAGTAATATTTGAACAAAGTATAATTTTGTTTTTAACCTAAAAGGAGGAAAATTATCAGCATTTGTCATATATTTTGACGTTGTAGTCATCATTATTCGGTTTTCCGAGTGTTTGAAATACAGAAAACCATTTTTGTAAGGTAAAAGTAACAACCTAAGTATGAAGGGAAAAGTTTAATATCCTGCAAACGTTTGTGAGTAAATATATATACTAAGTATGTATCAAAGTAAATAAGTAGGTAGACAAAATAAAACACTGCTTATCTACAAACTTGCAATTTCGGCAAGAGATAAACAAAGATAGTACTTAATATTACAAAAAGATATTATAATGAATCTATTTAATAAAGGTTTTTCAATAAAACTCATAATTAAAAGTAGCCTGTTTATATCTAAGTATATTCACAATAACAATAAGTTTAAAAGCTATAAAAAATAATTCTACGTTTTAGCGCTGCGCTCGCTCGAATGAAGTTTCTCCCCTCGTTTCGTACGCCTAGCGACATCTATTGATAACGTTTAGAACTAGCTCTGTACAATATAGGCATTGGTTTTGCTTTCTTATTTTTTCAAATCTGTGACTGCTTGGACTCCATGTAATGTTCTTTTATGCTTCCACATGTCACCTGATCGCCTGGAAAAACAAAGATTTTTAGAAGAAAATTTGTCGAAGTGGCTACAAACTGGTTACCTCGATGACTGAGCGGTTGCAAGCTTCTGTCAAGAGAAAGGTCTGGGATTCTATTTCGAAGTTTTATTTGCTACTGCAAATTCAAATAATTCAAATGTACTCCTTGTGTCCTATATACAAAGGTACTCCTTTGTACCTCTTTTATGAAAATAAGTATGTATCGTGTTTAAATGTGTAATATTTTGTCTGCATAAACAAATAAACATTATAGTCTTAAGCTTAACAAACAACCTACTCAATATTAGAAGATAGGCACTAAAAAACAATTATTATTTTAACATTCTATCTAGTATCCATGTAATCTTAGTTAATCTTTTAAAATGCGTAAAATATAAATAGGAACGTACAACACGCGATTTGTAAAAGTCAATTAATTCGTTATACATATTACTAGCTCAGTTGAATGAAAAGCACTACATACCTAGCTACGTATTTGAAGATTTATATTGTATCCTCCAAAGAGGTAAGTATATATAGGTATATAAAATGTTACACGTAGAGTTGCCTGCCCTACACATAAAAAAATAGGATGCAGGTCTCTAATACGTCAAGCGAGCAAGGGCAGCCGCTTGTTCGTAGCGTTCAGACTCCACTACAGACGGGACCCTACTGGGCCGAAGTTCAGTAGGGGTTGCGGGGTACCGCGGCCTTGGCTAAGGCAGGAGAAGGAACGGGGTTTGGAGAGTTTAGACTCGGACCTCTACGCCGCATATCAAAATTTATCCGTCACTAGCCTCTCCAATAGAGAGAAGAGCAGCAGTGGCCCTATTTCTTACATAGAATCGGAATGTGAACTAAAATATCTCTTGCTGACTGATCACCTGGCTGCTGCGCAATGAGGATGTCGATCTATTGCAGCACACAACATCTTTTTATATGACCAACTAATTGTTGTTCCGAGTGTGTTGGACTGGGTGAATGTAATTTGGACGTTTACAAAAATACCTATAACACAGGGATCAATGGATACACGCTTTCCTTAGAACCTAATAACTAAATGCTGTCTTAAAAGAGTTAAAAGTCATGCTTAACGTTGTAGCGAAGAAGAATTTCTTATGATATTTTTTTCCTCACTACAGCGAACTTGAAAAAGATGGGGAGATACGCATAAGGATAAAGGTACGATGCTAAGTCCTTACCCGCGTGTTGCGAGTGCAGGTAGAAACGGCACAAGAACACAAATCATTTCGGTCTTAGGTAGGCATTGAGGTGGGTTCGTTTTTGTCATTCTTTGCTTACCCTTCTTGTATAAGTTATAGCGTGAAGGTGAAGGTTTTAAAGTTTAGGGTTCGTACTTTGTCTTGTTTAGGTAAATCAGTCAACTATTATGATCAGTGATAAGGTTGATTTTGCTTTAACACAAGGTTATTATTTTAAGCACTTTTTGAGTCTTCTTTGCCGAACGTTGAAGAAGCGTCTCAAGTAACTTGTCAAATAATTACTATTCGGGGTTAATTAACAACTTCATGAACTGTCCGTCTTCATTCAACTTGATATTTATAGTATGCCTAATGTAAACAAAATGTGTTTTGCTTTACAATATTTGAGTTTTTGTAAGTATTGAGACCGTTTGTATCATTGGGATACAGCTCCAAAACTGTCTGCTATAATTTGCATTTAAGACACAACGACGGGATTAAAATAAATAACGCGAAAATAGATAACTATATAGAACAAACCATTGTCTCTTCTTTATACATATAGGTAGGTAAAGAAAAGCTGAAAGCGTCTAGGTAATGCTAAATAAATTCCATCTCTATAAGATATATGCGCGTCAAAATACTGACTAGAAAAGTCTTTATTCAAAAACATGAACCAAAACCAGAGATTGGTCAATCTTAAATAGCAATTCGAGTAAAATGGAAGGTCAGGGATATTTTATAGTACCTATACTGGTTTTAAAGGCAAAGTACAAATGTTCAAGTTTACCTGAAGGCTGTTCCACATATATCGCACTCATGAGGTTTTTCTCCAGTATGGATGAGAGTGTGCACGGTGCGAGCATACGGTCTTCTGAACGCTGCACCACAAATGTCACAGCGGTATGGCCTGCAAGAAGGATATGACTGAGTCTAGGGCAGGGTCCAAAGGCGGATGTCATTATGTAGGTATCAAGTCCTAAGTATATGAATGCTAAGAACGAGCTATTTTTATTAAGGGGAGGGGATCATGTAATGACTCTTTTCGACGGGTGGGGCGCGTGAAAGTTGATTGAGGTGAGAATGAGATATCAGACTCTTAGACTAAAATCATCCAGTTCCAACTCTTGCTCCGACTCGATTCGCGGTACATAATTGAGCTGGGCCTGTAACTGCGGCAGGTGGTCCTATGAGACGCACGGGGATGAGGACGAGCCTTTAGGTTTTTTAGAGGTATGAGGAACAGGGTGGAAAGTTCCTCATCCTCCATTGAAAAGGGAGGATCCTCCGACCAGGCGAGGTGTTCGTGCCTGGTGGGCTACTGCCCGACTGTTGTTGTCGGGATTTTTCTATTGTGCTATTTAGCGCGTTAACTTCACTTGCGCGATGTAGAATCTTGCACGTGATTGGTGCTGTTGTTATGGTTGTGCGATAGATGTCGCTACACCACTCCCCTCCGAGACCGGAGGTCGTTAGCAGGTTGAGTCGTCTGAATGTCTTGTCTTGTCGAGCCAGTTGATGGTTCCAGTGCGTCGGAACCGCTGCCGCATAGTTCACGGTGAGTCGGAACTGTAATTCGTGTACAGTCAAAACCGTGTTTCACAATATGATACATTACATTGTGAGTCTATCACAATTTTGAATATAGAACGTAATTTGTATGAACTACTTATATGTTAACTTCATTATCACTGCATAGTATAAAACAAAATCGCTTTCTATGTCCCTATATCCCTACAATAAGCTTAAACTTTTAAATCTACGCAACCTATTTTGAAGGTTTTTTTAACAGATAGAGTAATTGAAGAATATAGTTTACTTATTAGTATCATAACATCCATTTGTCGGCGGGTCGCTAGTGTAGGTACCTATTATAAATAATAAATTTATGCCACATATGTTTTTCTATAAGGTAGTTCTAAGAAGCTGTTGACAGGATGGTATCTGATATTTGGATCTAAGTATCTTCAGCGATTTAGGATAAACCTGGGTTACCTATTAAGTATATTGTGTCGTTAACCAACTTTACTATTTTCGATGATAAGTGATGAATGTAGTTCCATTTATTTATTAATTAAAATAACCGACCCGTGCCTTTTCTAAAGCGACTGCAAAATGAAATAATACGAATTTCTGTGTACGCCACTGCTGACGATCCGTATTCACGAGTTCCGAGAATTAATCCCGGCCAAATTAACGTTTCGTTGTAAATATCAATTATTATTACATTCACAAATAAGTACATATTATATTATTGGAATCGCTAAACTAGTATGCGTCCGAATGCAAAAGTAAATAAATATTTTTTTAATAACAAGTGGTTTATTCAAAGTAAAACTAATTGGAATAGACACAAAAGGAAATCTATAGATACATAATTAGATATATAAATGGAATGCATATAAAGTACATCAATATATATTGACTAATAATATATTTAAGTACTAATAGATACCTGGTTAATATACGAATTCGATTTTAAATAAAAGATTTCGCTAATTAATGTATTGTAATTTATTTTGAGGTCGTCTTGTTTAGATTGCGTGACAATTAACGCCATCTCTATTTATAAAATCTAAATCTACTTCCAAATTCGAACTAGAATCACTGCTAAGTAACGATAAAATAATCGATACTCACAAATTAAATTAGCTAGTGTGAGCAATTGATATTATAAATATTTATAATAGAATTAATGTAAGTAATACTTATTTTATTTTAATATTTATAAGAAAAACATAAAGCGGAAGACAGTCGACTAGGTAGGTACCTACATAGATAGATACTTTACAATTATAACGATAAATTAGAAATAGCGTAAAAGTCAATAATAAAATTGCGTCTGGATGCAAAACAAAAGGATTGTATGATAACCTTTGGTCTGTGTGAATTCGTGCGTGCTCACGCAACCGTGCGGCCGCTGTGAACGTCTTGGGGCAAGCTGTGCATGCGAAGGGTTTCTCGCCAGTGTGGGTCCTACGATGGTCGTCGCGCTCCACCTGCCACCGACACCATTCCACATACATTATCATATGGAAAAAATACTGGGAACTATCCCCGTCCAGCCCATAGTAAATAGCGCGTGCAATGAGCTTTTTTTGCGATTACCCAGTATTTGTGTTGACTTATTCGTATAGGTATAACTTCACTTGTTTTAGTAACTTTATTATGTAAGTTACCGGAGTATTCACGCGTTGCTTTGGCTTCCTTATAAGATTGTTGTTAGGTGTAGTATTGAAATCTATTCTCGCCAAGAAGTTGAGAGTTCAGAAGGTGGTAGACAGTACCTATGCTGTGTAACATATTTCATAGTATAATATGGCGCTCTTCTTGCAGCACCTTTGTAAAAACTTGATAAAACCTCATAAGGCTTTCCATCCATGAGAGTAAATATGGCGAATAATACTACCTATTAGCATTATTCGCCTAAAAAAGCTTCCCCGAATCAAACGGTAGATACTTATAGGTTAGTATTGTTAAGTCTACCTTGACTTTAAAAGCTTTTGGACAAAGATCACAGGGGTAGGGTCGTTCTCCAGTGTGCATCCTCATATGGATGGCCAGATGTCCCGATTGGTTGAATCGTCTCCCGCAGACACGGCAAGGGTAACCCTAGAAGAAAGTTATTTGAAATAGATAGAATAGATAGTGTGAGCGACATTTTTGGTGTTGCAAACTTTCATACTTATAAGTACCTATTTCTATAGGCTACGGTAATTGCTGCAGTAAGGTTTTTTGGTGAACAATCACGTAATTCTGCATGGGATCTGCAGCTGAACGTAGGCTGTACCCTAGATAAACCTGAGAATCCGAAATCACATACATCAGCTACCTATATAGATAACTCGATCATATCATATCACCCTCAAAGTAATTTAATTTAATTTTAAGACTGTTTATTTCATTAATTATTCACTAGAAGTAATTACAATAAATCACATAGTAACAGCGCTCAATCTTTTGCGTAGATGTAGGTAACTGTTTTGTCTCTAATTTGTAACCTATCTAAACATACCTATCACGTCATTGGTTTTGTCATGGCATTGTAGAAAAAAACGTAAATTCGAAAATATTCCTTGGTATATAGGTAGTATAGTATATTGCTAATCATAGTTACTTTCATTGATTTCACATACAAATCAGAGTGGAACAAGAACAACAATATAGGGAAAATGACGCTGCCAAGCGGGTAAGTTGTATAACTTACTGGTTTAGTGACTTTGTGCATTTTCTTGTGTGTATGCAACGCGCACATGCTGCCCAGCACTTTGTCGCATTCCTCGCATACGTAGGCCATCAGTGGAGCGCCAGGGGGACGGTCCTCCCCACGCTTGTGGCGGTACAGCTCTCTACAACAACGATTTTTGTGTATGGCTACATTATGTTAAAAAAACTTCGACATATGACCTTACACTTGTTAATCATAGACTATCAAATGAAAGATAGGTTTTCTATAACTAATCACTTAGGTATATACCTAAGTATTAACATAAAGTCTTTTTATTTAGACAGTAGGGAGAGGCCGAGGTGAGCCGGGGTTGCGGATCAAGCGCAATAAGGTTCCGCAGTATCGGCCAGGAGCGGGAGAAGGAAAGGGGTAAGGGGTATTTTTAGTCAGTAGGTAAGTCTGACACTAACTCTCGCCACCAGGCGAAAAGCGCCCTCTTCAATAAAAAAGGAAGAGGTGGGAGTGATACCCATTCTATTTCCATATGCTCAAAGCTCTAAGAACGGCTGTATCTACCTGGCAGATACTAGCTAGGTACCACTTAACCAGTCATTAAAGGAATTAATTTGGAACAATTCAAAATGTAAGCTAATGTTCAATGTTAAAAAGCATGACGACAATATTTTTCCTTCGTAACTTTTACTTACGCGCCAACTAACGCCATCTGTTGTATTTAAAGTAAAACTCATGCGTTATTTTCTTTGTTTGGTACATTTTGTAATTTCTTTACAAAATTGGATACATAAAATGCTCATATTTTAATTTTGTGTGAAAAAAAAACCAATTAATTATCATAGTGTTCTGTTATTACCTGGCAGTTGCGAAAAGTTGGTTGCAAGAACCACAGTTCCACATTTTGGTGTTACCGCTGTTCGTGTAGCTTCGTCGTGATGCTCTTGGCTTATGACACTCCAATGAATGGGCCTTCAGATCCTCGGTAGACCCATACTGCTTGCCACAGATATCACACGCATAACACACTATGGGGCCATGGGCAGTTGTATCCAAGTTGCAGTTATCCTATAAAAACAAAATTGACAATTCTTTTATTTAAAAAAAAATCGGTAAGTGGGACTCACGTTATAATTATTGTCTTGAAGTGTTATCTAATATTAATAATAATATATCCGCAAGGCAGCTTGTGGCGAGCTGTTGGGCAGTGGTGACCCCACGGACCTGACTCCCGGGAGGTGTCTTGTTCTTCTCTCTCCGGTTAGTCCTCGTGACAAGCTGGAGTGAACACTGATGAAGAACAAGCCCTTCTACCTCATTCTTGCCTTAATTGGCTGGCTTGAGTGGAGATTCGCAAGAGTAGGAGTTGAAGGAGACTCGGGGGAAGGATGTATCTCAGTAAGGTGCTGGTAGGGGTCTTGACCGTACTTCCGGGATTGCTCTGATAGCCGTGGGATGCCTCTCCTTCCCCAAGCAGCTCAACGTATGTTGCCTCCGTGTCGCTACATGCTAGCGGCCGTTTCCGGGGGCCCATTGATTGAGTTTGCCAGTCACCCCCTGCCTGTTTATCCGTATGTATCAATATTGGTCAGGGGCAGGGGCCATAGTATTTCCATAGTTATCATATCAGGAATTTCAAGATTTTTGAATTCGAGACTCCATTGGCGTTCGAGATGAAAAAATAAATAAAACTAGTGCTACAATTTTTGCGGGCGACGTCCGACCGAACAGGACTGTTAAGCATAATTTCAATTACCTACATTACCACTTACATTTTGATCCTCATAGTAATGATTCTGATCTTCAATGAAGCAGGTGAGTCGATGTTTGTCGAGAGCGTCTCCATCAGCGAAGAGACCGCTACAGAAATCGCAAACATACATGGTATACAGCTTGCGAGATGCCACGTTACCCTTACCATCAGAGGAGATGCAGCATAGTTGTTCTAAAAAGATTGAATTACTTATTTAAGAGCTGATTTTTCAATAGATTTTTTTCCTCAGATAAATGTTATCTGAGGAAGAAAATTGTTGCTGTCACGGTCTTATACAAACATTCTGACGCGACAGCATCATAATTATTCTCCAGGTAACTTTTAAATCCCGAAAATCAGTTGAATAAATAAGTTGGTTACGAAAAATGTATTGGCTCTGTCGCCGGGTAACCAACTGCTATACAAAGTGTTTCGGTTTCGATACCGGCACCGAAAAACTATAAAAATAATTGATAAAAGAGCACTATTACAGTCCGAAACTCTCAAGAAAAGAGCGAAATTCGTTTTAGACGCTGGCAACGCATTTGTTACTCCTTTGAAGTGTTGGTGTGGCCATGGGAGAGTTGATCGCTTATTATCAGATGATCCGTATGCTTGTTTCCCTCATAAGTTATATATTTATAGAAAATATAATAAGTAGATACACATAAGATTCCTACTTTAGTATTCTTACTTCATTCAAAACTTTACGTCATGTAAAACAAAACTCGAATTCCTTTGGGTTCTAAATCTGTCCTCGCTAAACACACAATGAACTTCTATTTTTAGAAATGTGCGTAAATCCTTTATTATTTAAAAATAAAACAATACGTAATGTAATCCCTGTTAACTTTACCCGTGGGTTCAACTTCCAGAGCGGTCGATAGCACACGTTCACACATTCGGCACACGAGCCACTCTGTCTCAAAGTTTTCATTGTTTTGAGTGGGACCTAAAAGAAAAAGAGTGTTCGGCGCATTATTTTTTAAGTACCTACGATAAAAACTTATTGGTAACGCGTTAGAGTTTTTTTTTATTTTTTTTAGGAGTACATTTCATCAAAGGTGGACAGTTTGGGGACCTGCAAACCGTTAGAGGTGGTGGGAGTGACGAACTATCACGAACGACGCCTCTGTTGGCATCAAGAGGTTTCCCCAACAGGTAATAATGATTCTGTTAATAGGCATAACATACTTAAAGATAACCAAACCTTGAACATTTTTGGTTTCAATTCTGTCATGATCTGTTGTAGTTAGCAAGGTATTTTCAAGCTGCTCTACGGAATTATCAGAAGTGTGGAGCGATATAGTGTGGTCCAGAAGATCGGCTTCAGTTGTAAATATCTCATGACAGATTACACAAGAATGCAGAGCTAGCAAGTCCGGCCCGGTGCTTTCACTTGTCTGCAATGAATTTAGCGGAAGTTAGTAAATAATTTCTTTTCCCATTAGCCAGATTTTTCATTTGTATCGATCACTAACTGACGTAACCTAAGTATCAACTTTCCTAGAAATTTTATTAGTTCTAAACATACTACCTACTGACTATCACTTCTACAATAATGTTTATGACAATAAACCTGATTATTCTCTGAAGATTCCGGCAAAGGCAATAAAAATTGATTTACAGTATTTTCATCAAGTAATGTTGGTTCGTAATTAAACATGTTATCCGACTGTACAATGTACAATTCTGTATTTTGTACCATGTTCAAATTATTCTCTTGAAAGAAGGAAGAATTTTCTATATTGAAATATCTTCCGGAATCGTTTGAATGAAATGTTAAAGGATTTTCCACGGAGTTCATTATTGTTACGTCTTGTGAATTTTTATTACCACTTGAAAGTATTTCATTAGAATCGGTAACATTAGTAAACAGCAAGTCGTCTGGATCATAACTTTCTGATAATTCTTTGTATGGATAATCGGGTGGATCAAACATCATATTTATAACTGAAACAGGAAATTATTAGAACACGTATTATAAATTAGCTTCAAATCTAAAATGCATAAAACGAAGAGTTTTTAAATAAAATTAACAAACTTTTAGTCTTTTGAGAATTTTATATAACTGTTGGTAAAGTGTATAAATAGTATTGTATAATCCTGTTGTGGTTCTCCTGACTTTCAACAAGTTAACAAGAAGCAAGAATTATATTATCGCTTCGTTCAAAAATCACTGTATTTTTTCAGGATGGCAGCATTTGTCTTGACATTTTGACATTTATGCACAGTTGCCAAAGTGCCGGTTGCTAAGTCACTTGTCAGTCAGTTGGTGTTGGTAAAGTTATTTTGTCATATTTTGTTTACAGTCGTGTTAACAGTCTTCCTTTAACAAATTGTGTGGTATAAAATAGTGGTTAAGATGAAAGCAGAAACCGCACCACCTTCTGATAAACCTAAAATACCGTTACCGACGCTTTCTCAGATCAATGCTGATCGAATTACTCAAGTAAGTTAGGTTATGCATTTCATAACATTGGATAATTAATAAAGAAAATCAACAGTCAATTGATTAAAGTTATTGTTAAACGTCGACGTACATGTACTTGATCCTATAAATAGTTTTAAATATAGTACAAATACATTATATGATTTTGTTTTGTAGAAAAAAATGTCAACCTATCTCTACTGTAGGCTACAATAATATGATTCACCAATTAGAATTATTATAAATTCACAAAAAATCTGTCTTCTGCCCTCACGACCATCGTCTGCACTGTACTATTAGTAAATTAAATATTTGCAAATTGAAAATTAGGTTATGTTTTATCCCACCTATAGAAAACCTTTTGTGACTCATGAAAAGGAAACTTCCCGCCAATTTTATCTTTTTTAAGCCTATTCACTAATCCGGTTTCGGATCTGTACTGAATACTGAAAACAGCAAACAAATACAACTGTAAACATTTTTTGTGTCCATCAAAGGATATATGATTAACCATTCAACAGCACATTAAGATTACTTTACTTTATTTCAACACAATAAAGATTACTTTACTTTCAATCGTGATAATTCAAGACACAATAGAAGAACAGTAGGTATGCAAATGCTGGAGTTCGCTTGGTGTTTGAAGAATTAATCACCTTAAAACAATATAAAAGAATAGACATAGGTATACACTCTTAAAACTTGAGATGTTAAACTAAAATATTGACCGATAGATCAATACTACACTTTTAAAATGTGTACCATATTTAAATGAATGGTATTGTAAAACACTATTGAAAAACTCAAATATTAACATATTATAAATATATTGTAAGAACATCTGCCATAGGTACTCAAAGACATTTAACCAAAACTTTAACTAATTCTTTACGAATGCTGTATCAGCTATTTATGTAAACTTTGTTAATAAATGAAACTGTATGAAATACCTTACTAATTCAATTTCTTGAATTATAAAGTTGGATATGTAAAATACTAGATGGAAAAATCAACAATATTTGTAATTGTTAATTATGCACAAACATCCTATTCCTTCCTAAAATACTAAAATTGGGGATGCTGTGTGAAAATAGGTGTACATCATAAAAACATTAATATTACATCACAAAACAAACAATCAGAGCTGACTTGCTAGTAAAAGTATGCAGCAGTCGCTTGTCTTAACATTTATTGTACAGTATTACAGATGTAAATTAATTTGTGCTAAAATTTAATAACTTCTTATAATTGAAAGTTAAATTCCAATTTACTAGAAAAATTGTTCAAATTAACCTCAGTGTTAGGATACTATTAGGATATCTGCAACATACAATTTATGTGTGGGAATATTCATTTTACATACAGCTAAACAAATCTGAGTGTAAATCAAATAATGGATGACTTCCATGAAACATCTAGGCAGTCATGTTTATACATAATTTGATAATTTTAATTTACAATGAGCCTACTGGTATTGCATTATGTAGAAGGGCAAGATACAAATCTATATAACTATCCTCATGGAATTGTTTTACAAATCAACATGGTTGCATTGTTCACAGCTTGCTAATCAGTACTGGTCACCACAAACTAAGGAGAGTCACTTACCTTATGATGCTTCTATTGTGGAGTCAATCTACCAAGCAGAAATACTTGGATCCCAGTAAGTTATTATAAAATTATTAAATATTTTATATTTTACTTAACAATTTCTTTAACTTTATTTCAACTCTCACTTCTAAGCCCAAGTGATTTAAACAAATGAACTATTTTAGGGGTCAACAGCCTTATAGAGTGCAATGACCCATTTCTTTTTTTCCAAAAAACACCAGTTATTTTAAAATCTTGTGCAGTGTTTCCACATTTTATATTTTGTGTTGAAACTGTTTTAAAATACGCCGTTATTTTTAAATTAATTATTAATTACGTGTTTAATATTTTCTTTAAATAGATTTTTGTTTGTCTAAAACTTAAAATATTTATATATATTTGGAAAAGTTTTGTAGTGATTAAAGTCGACATGTTTAGTGTAAGTACTTTTCTTGGACTAAACTTTATGGAGAAAGTTAAGTGGAAATAATCAATCATTCGTTTTTATATTTACAAGTTTACTTAAACGCTTCTTGATTTTTTTAATGATAAAATTAAATAGAATTGAATTTGTGATTTCATTTATTTTTAATCCATTCAAATAATTATATTCATGTAGGTATATTAAATGCAAGTAGTTGTAATCTATAAATTAAACATTGCTCAAAGTCAGGAATGGAAAAGCCCATTAGATTACCGAAATATCGCCAGGAACGCGCGTGTAAACCCCTGATAATTTTAGTTAAATTATCTGGGGTTTACATGCGCGTTCCGACCGACAACAGAACGATGATGACGATACTAAAACATATTATTTCTCGTTACTTCCAGTTTCTCAGTTCGCCGGATCATGATGCTAGAGTTCTCCCAGTACTTGGAGAACTATCTATGGCCTCATTACAAGGCAGGCGAGGCGTCCCCAGCGCACATGATGTCCATCATCGTCATGATCAACGAGAAGTTCCGCGAACGTGTGCCCGCTTGGCAGGTCAGTGATGTCTTTGAGTATCAGTTTATAAAGGAGTGATAACTTAGTGTCAAGGCCAGTAGAAGTTTTATTTAAAGTTAGGCTTGTAGTCCTGCAGTCCAGTGTAGATAGTCCATAGAGAATAGTATAGATCCGTCAGCGCTGACTAGCCTAGTGTAGTGTCATTATCATCATCAGCCCATAAGTGCCCACTGCTGAGCAACGACCTCTTCTCATGCGGAGAACGTTTGAGCATTAATCACCATGCTTGCTCAATGCGGGTTGGTCATTTCAAACTTATAATTAGAAATTATAAGTCCAGGTTTCCTTACGATGTTTACCGTCACCGTATGTCAGTGGTGTCTAAATAATCATAGAAAGTACATATAACTCGGAAAAAGTCACATTGGTACTTGCAAGGTTTTGAACCTCCGGGCCACCACGACCGTACCTATGTACTACATAGATATTGAATCAAGTGCGTAGATTGTTCGCGATCGTCGGGACAGGTAAACCAGCCGTGCTTGAACATGAGTTGCTTGCTTGTCATTATAACATTCAACTGTTCATATTTCAATTCATACAATCAAATAATGTACCTACAAAAGGTCTTCGATAAAAAATCTATTAGTCCAAGAATTTATCAACATACCATATAACGACGAATATAAAAAATAAATCGAAACTTAAACACATCTCTTCTCTTCTTTCAGGCCTTTCTGAAGAAGCCGGAGCATTTCCCAGCGTTCTTCGAGCAAGTCCTGCGCGCCAGTGTGGAAGATGATCAGACGACTAGCAACATGCGCGAACAGACAGCTCTGTTGCTATTCTTGAACCATTGCTTCGGTAGTATGGAGGTGCAACTGTGCCGAGACCAGGTGAAGAGGCTGGTCTCGCTTAGTATGTGGATCAGCTTACAAGAAGGTATGTTTGATTCATGCTTACCATATTCATTAGCGCCAAATATTGATTTTGTTACAATACGGTAGTTTCCAACTAGTCAATTTCAATACTTTTATCCAAATGTTAAAAACGATACTTTCCTACGAACGAACGAAATTCCTAATTATGACGTCATAGTGTTAGCGCCAAATAGCTTACTTATTTCTGAACAATTAAAAAAAAATATCGAAGATTTTGTGTATCGACAGATCGATGAATAAAACTATAGTTATTTTTCAATATTATATTGTATTGTATTGAAACGTCGAATTAATTTATTTTTGACCTAGGAAACTACCTAATTGACATAATACGATAGTAGTACGAATAGGTCAGCTCGACCGGAGTGATATCACGGCCTCACAACACAATAAATCGGCGTGAAACAATCACAGCGTTGTGTTGCGCCGTGTGGTGTGTTACCGGAGATCAAATCCTTCCCTTCCCTCAATCCCTAATTTCCAAAAGGTCGGCAACGCACTCGTAACTCCTCCGTTGTTTCGGGTGTCCATTCCATAGGCAGCGCTGATTGCTTACCATCAGGTAATCCGTCTGCTAGTTTTCCGTCCAATAATAACGACTAAAGAAAAGTTTTATCGAAACTTATGAAAGTAACACTTACTGTACGTCTTCTTTATATCTCGCAGTTTAAAAAAAATCCGCACATTTCATATAATTATAACTTGAATATTTCAATCACAAACTTTTTACATTGAACCTCATCCTACTGTAAACTTACTGGCTGCCGACACAACAGACGATATTTTTTTATTCATATTTAAATTGAGAACACATGCCACTATTCACGTAATTTTGGCGCCACAAACTTTTGATACAATTGTGTCTGACGTCGAGTTAAAATTTTGTTTTATCTATATCAAAAAGATGCTTAAGTAATCATATTTTAAGAAAAGATGTAGGTAAACCAATAAATATTTTTTTCATTTTTAGGTCGAAGAAATCAAGAATTTAAAATGGTGCCAAAATGGCGGAAGTATTGGCGCGCTATTCAAAAGAAGGATAAACCTGAACTGTTGGATAAACTCAACTGGGAGCGACTTTACCTGCAGAGGCTGATGATTAAGTTCATGCGAATACTTGAGGCTATTCCTGAAGATGGAGATATTGATGCTCACGCTGTGAGGTGAGGGTTTTTAGTGATGTACTAAATTATGACACCTTTATATGCATACACAAAAATTGATCGATAAATTTACTGGGTTACCAAGTTTTGTCCATTAAGGTTGCAAACAAGCTTCCAACCTTCCTACTGGAATGGGATCACTGTTGCCGAATAGACAACAGAAAATTGGAAACACTATAGTAATATGATACTACCGATATTTTAGGTTACAGGCTTAAATCACAGACTAAAGTAAAAGATTAAGAACTGAAAAGAATACTAAAATCAATGTTAAATGTATTTCATAAGCAGTTATTTATCGTAATAGTTTTGCTGTAAAAACATTTCTGCTAAACTCCCTCTCCATAGTTGTAATAATAATGACTGCGACGATAATACCTAAATGGGTTTATAAGGATCATCATTTTTAATAAGACAGAATTTTCGATCGTAATTTAACCTTCTTTGAACAACCGGGGTTGTGTAGCATGTGCAATAAAGTACATTGGCCTTGGCCTAGAACAGGAGAATAAACGAGGAGTTTTAAGTCAGTAAGAATGACACTCCCTCGAGCCACACCCTGGACGTTAGAAAGCAATGGATGATTTTCCCTTCAAAAAAACCTTTGAACAAAATATAATCAAATGTAATATTTTTTCTAGATACTGTGAACGATTCTTGGAGCTGATGATAGACTTAGAAGCTCTGCTGCCGACACGGAGATTCTTCAACACAGTAATGGACGATTGTCACTTGGTGGTTCGCAGCCAGATGGCACCACTTACACGCAGACCTGAAGGACAACTGTTCTGCCAAGTAAGTGAACATTTTGCTTTAAAACTTTAACTCAGAAATGTAAATGTTATCTTATTGATGTTTTAAATCGGTAAAAAATTAAAACTGATTCAGTAGATAAAGTGTCCATTGGATGGCTACTAAACCGATTTATAGTCGAAAATAAATACCTATGTCCGATTTCGATTTCTATGTCCGATTAGAGTTCAAAATTAGAATGTGTTCTATCTTCCATTTTGTAAAAATAAGTATAAAAAAATACGATTTAGTATAACACAACACCCACTCTCTCGGAACTGTGTCAATTTTTATTTCCATATACCAAATAGGTAACTTTGCTAAGTTTTATCTAAAGATGAGGCTTTAAATAAGGTTAAATTAACCACTGTATAACTGTTAAAACATTTCTGAGTTAAAGTATGCATGAAACTGCCTCCTTTTTTATTTCTGCTTATAAATAACTGAAGTGCTATTTTACGTAACGTTCCCGCGATTGCATAGGTTAGTAATCAATTTCACATTCTTTCGTGTAGTATCTTCATTTACAAAATAAAAAATTGCTGTTAATATTTTGAATATTACTGTTTGACAGTTGAAATCTCTGACAATCACTAGGTACGGGAAATAATACACTCACGTGTCTTAGCCGTGTTTATTAAAGTAAATCAAAAATGAATTACAAAATATTTTTAAATGCGTTTTGTCATCGTATAGTTTCGAGTAAAATAAAGTCAAAGTAAATATATAGAAGATATAAAATGACATATTTATTTTTATTAGTGCAAAAGCGCAACTGATACATACATATCTATGTATATAAATTCACTAACCAACTACAGCTGCTTAATACAGAAAAAGGACGGACATATTTTGAAAATAGAGATAGAATAAAATAGGCACGTTTTAGTTGTTTGTTCCAACATCGATGAGATTCTTAATCAACATACTATGTTACTTTTGTCGCATATGACAATAATATCATTTTGTTAGTGTTAGTAATTTTAATTTTGGTTAATTTCCTAAACGAATTTAAGTATCTTTTGTGAGCAATCAATTCCTTATGACGAGAGATCATCCCAAGTATTAGTTAATAACTTACACATTTTAAAACAACTTTTCCTAAATTCTTAACTCCAATAAGTTTGTATATTCTGCTGCCAAAACTATAAGTTAACTGGTATACTGTTTCTAAGACACTCTGTTTCGATACACATGAAAATCACAGTTAGTTAAAATACTATTAATAATACAGAGAGGCATTGAAATACAGGGAAACAATCTTAAATACTAAATTGGTTTTTCTAATACATCGTATGAGGCACATATACAAGGCACACGCATTTGTACACAGATTATGTATAACTGTGAAACTTGAGAGTATAATATTTTACAGTATAACTTATCCATACATCTAACATAGCTCGTTTTCATTACATTTAAATATGTCACATTCATACAGATCGTGCCTCTACTGTGAAGCTAATGTTTGTTGGCTTTTAAATCTATTCATGAGATTCTAATTGATATACAGTGATATGTCAGTAATTCCCTCCGTTCATGTGAGTCATCTCGTCTCCCCACTCCCCCGTAGGCACAGGCTCCGCATAGCAACAACTCTTGCGCAACAAAAACGTTACATGCGACTGTCGTACTATGCACACATAGAATATTAAAATTGCTTGGAATAGATTCACAAAGATGTGTGCGTATAACAATTCGTCGATGTTCAGCCAGGATAACAATAAGAATAGCCACGCGGTCGTCATTATGAGGAATAGTTGAAGGAATAAATTAAAGCTGAAACAAAAGACAAAAAATCTTTAAAATATAACCTATTGTAGCATAGATCAAAGCTGAATTTTATTGTACATTCAATAAGAAGAAAGAAAAACCATTTATTTCACACACAAATGACGCAAGAAACACACACACACGATTATAGTTAAAAAGGGACAAAACAAGCAATGAACATAAAAAAAAAGAAAAGCACTACAATTGCGTCACTCATGCGTGAAAAAGGGCAGCGCTCAGCATAAATGCTGTGTCGCGCACGCAGGCACGATACAACAGCGCTGGTTTTCAGCACTGACCCTCCACGCGTCCTTGCCTCGGAATAATATGTGAATATAACATTATTCACAATGAAATTTTGTGCCAAAGCAGCTTTGATTATTTCATTTTAGCATTTGAACTGTAATATCATGCAAATAATTAACTTACCATCCTTTGAGTTTATGATGTATCCTTCCATAAATGTTAATTCTCTTTATAATCTTCAAAGTCGTAACATAAAAGAATACATTAAAAATTATGGTAAACGCAACTGGCGTGAAGAATATCGCGATACCGAGTAACCCTGAAATGAAAAAAGAATATGCTTTAGTATGAATTATATGACAAGTTGGGAACATCAATTTTCGTGAATAACAATGAAAATAAAGTATTTTACCCATATGAGAACTCATATGTAACTAATTTTAATGTGAATCAGAAACAAAATAATTTTCTAATTACCAACTTTTTATAAATAGGCAATTGGGTAGTTTCCAAAATATTGAACTTATACTTAACTAATATATAACTATACTTTTACAATCGATCCATCGATACACTAAATTTTTAATATTTTTAGTTAATTTTTAAGAAAGAAGTACTTAAGCTATTTGACGCAAAAATACTATAACTTCATAACACAGTGTTTCATACAAATTTAATAGGAAAGTATCGCTTTTGAAATTTAGTTAAAAGTATTGAGTTTGACTAGTTTGAAACTACCGTATTCATTGACCCATTATAAATAAAAGTTTTATGAGATTGAATAAAAAGATAGGATCTTACCAATAGTTTCCTGTTCAACATCGTCAATGATGATTGACGAAGAGAACTGGATCCTTGTCTTTCTGTTAGGATTGGTGCCAGTGTCGAGGAGAAAATGTGCGCATATTGCCATAACAGCCATTACTAAAACACTGAACCATACCACGCTCGAGTAATAACAGTATTTGCGCACATCTGTCACGCGCAGGAACACGTTGCGAGACCTATAAAAACAATTTTTTATTCAATATTATCAACACACTTTATAATAGTTTGTGATAAATAGCATAATAGGTAATTTTTTTGGCATAGATCCTATGTGATCATGCAGAAGGGAAGCTAGTGTCTTTTAGGATATTTTCAAATACTTTGCTATTCAAATACTTTCATTCTTTGCTATTAACCTGACATTCTTCAGACTTTTAGTTTTATTTACGATTTGTACCAAAATCTGAGGACAATAAATACTAACAATTCTGTCTTTTAAATAACAAAGCTTTCTTTAGTCTTACTTATTAAATGATTCATTAAATATGGTGGTTGTAGAGACATAAAAATATAAAATACATACTTAAAAGTTTTCCACACATAAAATCCGAAACTGTTGAGCCAAAAGAATGCTGCAAGTAGACTGATATACAGGATGATATCTGAAAATATGATGATTTTATCAATTTAGTCTATATATAGCAGAACATAATGTTTTAAATCTATTGAATAATATCATTACATACCGGTGACCATGAAGCTCACATGGTTGCTGAACTCTGTGAATATTCTTACTAAATCTGCTGCTTGACTGACTATCAAACACATGTTTATGGTTGTGATTATATTACCAGCCAAATCTCTTAGTGTTGGCAACACAAAGTATATTACTGCTACCAGTAGGTATAATATCATTGCAATAGCATGGAACATTGGATTGATAATCTTCTTCATCAAAAAATTGGTGTCTCTCCAGTTAATTTTGACCTCTGGCACGCATACTAAAGCGTAAGTGCCCGTTATGTTAACTCCTTTCTTTGTTTGCGTGTCTTTTTGTGTGAGTAATATCTGAAAGTAAGCATGGTTCAATTATAGTAAGTTTTGAACAAAGATACTTACAGTTTGCTGAACCGTAATACCTTATTTTCAATAGTTACATTTGTTACTATTTACCTAGTGAAATACTTAAACAAGCCATTCATATTGTTCATGAAAAGTTCACAAAACATTTAACATATGGGTATTTAGAAGGACGATGATATGATAGGAATCTAAACATACATTAGTAGGTATTTATATAAACCTGTCCCATAGAAAAAAGTATCATTGAACTGTTTTTTTGCATACACTGTGAGTGACCCAGAGAATGACTCAGATATGAACAAGCTTAAACAAAATGAAATGTATTTTTTTTTCTGTTACTGATAATGGAGGTAGTTGAAAGTTATCTAAGACCAGGTCAAGAAGTCAGAATAAAAAGATAGATTAAAAATATTTTACAATTATTTGATTAAATGTTTGGCAGTTCTATTGAGAGTTCGAAGACTAAAAGCCAAAGTATTTATTTAATTAAAGCTATCAAGATGTATAGGCTATTTGCAATGATCAAGGACTTCTTCATTCAGTTAAATATAGTTAATTCTTCAAACACAACCAAGTAATTTTTTATTGGGAGAAAAAACATTTTAAATAATCTGTAATTTGATAACATTTTTATACATATTCTATGCAAAAGCAAGGAATATAAATTTAGCTACTTCAAAGTTTGGAATTATTGTTGACATATCTTTATAAATTATGAAGATTATTGAGTATCTCACATTCAGCTCATCAGTAATTTACCCTTGTATAGTAGTACTATACTAACCTTATCCATACAATATTTGGCTTGATTATGTATATAAGATGATGGTTCTTTCACTTCTGGTATTGATATACTGTCATGTAAGTTGAAATTGCTTAACACTGGGTCTTCTTTAACATCAGAGCTTGGTGTATGGTTAATAACGTGTTGTAGTCGGCCGTCAGTTAATAAATTAAGCCTGTAAAAGGGTTGATTAAGTGTTGTATTAAATTTAAAATATGTTTACTATATTACCGTTAATGCAAATTTGAGGAATTATAGGTGTCTTCTGATTTTTCTGTATTGATTTAAATCTGTGCATTTGTATGGTTTATAATGAATGTAACTGTCTCTGCGATCTCTAAGATATTAGGGTAGGTACAAACAACCAGTTTAAATAGTATGATGCACTAAAAACAGTTACGTACTTGTCCTCGGATTTGTCAAAATCAAATATAGCTCTCTGTTGTGTGGTGGCACAGTCGGGCACACCAAATACATAATTATAATATTTTACTTTGGCGTCATTGCCATCTTCAGTCTTAAATTGTGGTGTCCATAAACCTGTAAATTTAGATAATAACTTTTTTATTAAAAAAGTTAAACTATAATCATTTGTACCTTAGTATCACTCAAAAGTATGTCGCTATAAAAAATAAACAAAGCCGCAAATTGTATTGTGAAACATAACAAAAAAGGTTAGCTTTTTGTTACAAGCAAATTATTGTGCACTGAAATGTTTCCAGGTAGAAAATGATGATGAAGGTATTGTTTTGTGTTTAGGCATTTCTTAATCCATTATTTGTATTTACTCACTCTGGTTGTATCTCTCGGCTAGTCTACATACTCCGTCCACAACAATCTCGTTATGTTCGCAGCATTTATTTATCTTAACTCCATTCTGTTTGTCCGAGAGTTCGTTCAGATCTGTATCCCCGACTTCCGCGTGTAGTTGATGCGGTGCACACAGTAATGACAATGTTAACAGTGCTGCATACATGTTGTTATTGACTCTTTATTACTTTCATCACAAGGTACTTGTCGCCTTTATCGACACTTTGTTTGTCATACAATAAGGCACTTACAGTTAATTCTATGATTACAGACACAACACATATTAGAACCATATATTACTATGTCACAAGACGTTGCTCTCTTATGTTTTTAATTAATATTTAAAACTTTATTCTTTGGATTTTAAGTCGGAGCTTGTGAAGTCGGTTCGTTTGCGTTTCCGTTCGCTGCTTGCGAAGTTTGACGTTTGATTGAAATGTTTAGTCCGACTTTTTCTTAACCAGCGTTAGTTATTGTACACTTGGCACCTTGGTTTTTGAGACAAACAGTAGATGCATGGTTTCGTGTACCCACTTGCGAGTTTTGGCTTTAATTTACGAAAAGTAAATTAATATAGAAATATATTATTAAAATAAATATATTTATGTAGTAAGTCGCAATATTCCAGTTTAAATAAAAAACTTTCAAGATAATTTAATGCTACGCATTAGGCATATTTTATGTGCTTATTTCTTTTAAATAATGTTTGATGAGAGGTTAAGAAAACGCAATTTAATTGAAATAGATAGATTTATTAGAATTTTATACTATCATGCATTCTTAAATGAAAAGAAATTACAATTAATTATTCTTATATATAAATTATAGATATAGATAAATTATACTTATAGGAACCTTAAATTATCGAAATCTTACTCTATAGTATTTACATAACGTAAATTCTAGAACATTACTAAATCCTATTTATAATCTTTGTTTATTAAATACCTAATATTTGAGTTCCCTCTTTAAAATAGCTACACTATGGCACTGGTGATCCTAATAGAATAACAGCGTGTTCTAGAAAGAGTATTAGATCATGTTAAATAGGCTTTAAATATAAACCAGAAACTATTGTAAAATAAAAAAACAAAGAATAAAAATATTAAATTATACAAATTAAATTCGTAATTAATGGATACTTATCTCTTTATACAAATATAAGTACCAATTTCATTATAACTCGGTGACCTAACATTCATAACATAATTATGGATTTTTAAAAACATATTTTTGTTATATGATAACGTATCGCTGCACCTAAACCACAACTGTGAGCTCACAGTGTGATTAAATTATTAAATAATAATAATAATAATATATTCTATTGCCTCAAAAATTACTGAATAATTATCACTTCAATTCATACTTACAATATAATATTATTCGATCGGAATTTTCTATTGACTAGGTTTTAAATTAAATTAAACCCAATGAGACGTGAACAAAATACAAAATGGAGTAGCGTGCGGGAGATAAGTGCCATTTCAATTTAACCTGACCTCTACGGTATCGTCACCTAATATCTGTTGGTCGTCGGAGTCATCGTGCGGACTTAGTTTCTCCGCCAGAGGACGACTGAAGCGGGCACAGATATTCTCGTTAGCCAGCCCTCGCATTGCACGCCTTCTAAAGATGACGAGCAGTAAGAAAATGATGACTCCTTGAAGACAGTTGAACGTGTCCATTATTTTCCTGTAAATAGTATTTAATTTGTAATTAGGTCTTTGTCATGATGCGATCGGTTTACCGAGAACCTGATTAAAGGGTTATAAACTTGCCCATAACTCTAATTAGTAGTCCAATACCTAACTGTAGTAGAATATTGTGTAATTTAAATTTACCAAATAATGTGAGCTGATCCGTGAGCGAAACTGGCAATCTCGAAAATCCAGGAAATGCCCATAACCAGGAACAGCTTCAATGACAACAGGAACCTGGAAATATTAGTCGTTTGTAATTATACATGGAATTTCTTAACTACTTTTTAAAATAATTATTTAGGCTTGCAAAAACGTGGAATTTAGCGGACATTATGATCTTGAATTTATTAAGTACTAGCTACTTTCGCGCGGCTTCACCCGCTGCTCGGCTTCATTTGATCGCAGCTTGATGTTTTATAGCATATAGCACTCAGGAACATTGAAGCTATCTATCAGTGAAAGAATTTTGCCTTTATTTGCTTAAAACTGAAACTCATGGCAAAGTTAAAATTGAAATACTTACATACGAATTACTCGAAGATCATTTAAGATTTGATGTAAGGCTCGCAAATAAGTTAGAGTACAAAAGTCAATAAAAATACAAAGTACTCACTTATGCTTTAGAACGTTCAGGGTGTTGACTTCGTACTTTCGTGTCTGTCTCCACAAATTGAATGAAGTCATGGCGAATAGAACAACGTTTGCAGTTATGAGTACAGCAATCGGTCCATAGAAGAATATCCAGGTTTCCGTTCGGCCTTTAATAAAAAAATAGGATTAGATCTCAACTGAGTCGTTTGATATAAAGTCTAAACTATAGGTAGTGTGATAAAGAATACTTTTATTCAAGGTAGGTTTGAATACAGACTATTACTTTTACTGCCACCTTGCTCAATCACTTGCAAGCCCGAGAGTTTAGTTTATGGTTAAAATGTGTTATACCTAGTAAAATTATGTTCTGGTTTATAGAAATAATCCCTTCCCGATCCCTTTCGCAATCTAGAGATCCCCAACCCCAAAGCCGGTAATGCACTTGACGAATGCTAACCAACACTGTACGTTTGTTGTCCAGCTCCATAAATATGAATCTGAGTAGGATGACGAAGTCTGATAATGATCTGAGTTTGGCAATAAGTTCGTTCCCCGTAAAACAGGGCTTGTTAACGTAACTGGTAAAAAATGTGTGTTACTTTTATATACACACTTGCATATCTGCATAATTCTTCTAAATACTCGTTATAGAAAACAAAAACTATTTACCACTGAACCAGCAGCTGCCATTACCAAAACCTGGTTTGTAATGTTCCCCCTCAACGAAGTTAGCAATTAGGGTGACCGTCAGGAACAAAAGAGTGCAACCCCAAGCGTAACAGCTGTACAAGAAATACTGCTTTTTCTCAGTCTTCTTCAAATAACTTGAGTCCCTGAAACAGAATAAAGAGACAGAGTAAATAAATTATACATTAATATAGTTAAAAGTATTTGTAATCAACTAGCTTCTGCCAGCTAGAAAAGGTACCCCATGTTATTCAAGGCTATTATACTCGTATCTATCTGTATCCCATATTTGGCCAAATTCGTTCGGCAATTTTTACGTGAAAAAGTAACAAGCACACTTCCATCCATACTTTCGCGTTTATGCAAGTTCTGTTGTAAGGATCATGTCGTTACTTTACTTACAGTGCTGATCGGTAGACGTTAATACAAATGACATTCATCCAGAAGAAAGTTGCCATCATCCATGTGTAGACGAGAAATCCTGGAAGGAATAAAACAAAAGTTTTAAATAATTTGAAAGAATGCTTGCAGATAACTCGATGGCAAGCAAATCGACACCGCCCATAAACACCCACAAATAAAATGAGTTACAAGTGTGTTGTCGGCCTTTTGTGGGTTATTAGGGATTTGAATTGATTTGGTGATTAGTGAAGAGAATATAGAGTATCGTGTGCTATTGGGATGTGATTCTACTCTTGGTGGTCTGTATTTTTAACTAGCAAAACAGAGAATTGATAATAACTTGATTTTGCCTTTCATATTTTAATACAAAGAACCCCCACGATAATAATGTTATTGTCCTTAGTGGAATTAAATTCAAACATGACTTTATAACATATGTACCTCCTTACTCAGATTACACACTTACGATAACTTCACTACAGTCGATATTTTTTTAACTGATCTCAATCTAATTCATTTTCTCTAATATATTTTTTACATAAGGCTAGGTAAGGAGTTTTTGTCAAAAACTTTAATCGATCCAGGAATATTAGATTAAGATCGGTTTTTCATTTCAGCCCTGAACCGATTTTAAAAAGAAATATCTATTGTCTAGTAAACTTTAATTCTTACCTGTCACAGTACAAATCTCCCCTCTAAATCCTGGGCTTAGTTGGAGTATTCCCAATGACAAGAATCCTAAGGCCATACTGATGCACATGCACATGTAGCACAGTCCTTGAAGATCCCTGGAAACATTAGCCATGTAATTTTATTTAATTATCATCAGCTATACGCACAATGTTCGTTCAGGTTTCATAGATATCGAAAAAACATGGGCGTATTGTAATGATAAATATACTATTGATAAATACATAGTCGCTCGACTCGGCTCAAAAATTGAGTTTTCATTAATATAACTCACATATGCTTGTTTTAAGAACGCTTAGTTGAAAAATAAAATAGAAATTAATTTCATTTAGGTTTAAGTCATTCAACAAGTATGTTGAGGTTCCACAACCCTTGATAAGAATCTACAAGCATCCCGTCTCACACTTGCGTACGAGGGTGATATACCCAAGGACCCGTTAAAATCTATAGAAGCTAACTTTATTTAAAATGATAAAATTCTTACCTCAACTGAGGCAGGAAGGTATACACAGCATTGGTAGCGACAAGGAAAAATACAGAAATCAGAGTTAGTATTCCACTGGTTTCTATGTCACTCGTCTTTGAAATTTTCTCGAAACACACTATCGCCACTTTAACCGTACCCAGTGAGTGCTCGCTGTTATTCTTGTACATGTCGGCGACACAATACCTGACAAATAATTACAAATAATTAATTTTTGTGAAAATTGTTCCTTCTATTGTAACACTTAGCAGACTCATTGCCGATTGAAGCTAACATTCCGTTTTATTACTTCTGTTACTGACGTATTTATGGAGAACTTATATATATAATAATCTTGAATTGATGTATTGAAAGGATACAATACAAAAATACATATAAATATTTACTCACTCCTTAGTCATTGACAATCTCAATAATTTACGTAAGTTAAACAGAGTAGAAAACAATAAGTATCAATGAATCTAAGTTAGTCATTATCATAAGTCTATTGTGTGAGTTTTACAAAAAATAAGTGTAAGTAAAACATTTAGTTTTGATGCAGATTTTGTCCCTATTTATTTGTGTATTTTTAATCGTCAATAAAGTTAAATTGTTGGCGAGATCTTGCTAGGTATCATTGCATCATCCTGATTAGATGTAGTCATAATATAATGGAAAATATAATAGAGAGCTATGGAGAGTAAAGACTTACTGGTTAGGATCTTCAACAAAGACGAAACCGGGTGAGTCCTGAGTGGAAACTTTTGTTCCGTCTAAAATAATATCTCTAAGAACAATTCGCCCATTCGTGCAGTTGATCGCCGTCATCTTCTCCGTACCACAAAAACCCTTGGGTATTAGCATTTCTCCGTTTGGACAACATGGCGTCACCGCCAATGTCAAACTGCACCCAACCAGTACAAAAAATACGATTTCCTGAAAATGTAACAGTTTTATAACGTCATTTAAAATGTATAACATGTTGTCTTAGTCCATTTATCAGTTTCTTCCTTATCGCTGAACTTTGAACTTGTGACATATTATAACAAATTACTTTAACTTAGAATTTGTAGCGTAATGAAGCAACTATGTGTGATTTAATTAGAATCAGAGGCAGTAATTTATACGTAGATGTGTAAGACATCTTTGATTTAGCTGCGGCTATTTATTTTATTCTACCAAGTCAGACTTCTTATGGTTAACACAATCCTTATGTTTTCGGGACAAAATGGTTACATCACACATGGTTTTGTCCGTTGTCAGCAATCATTAATTCATCAAACCCCAATCCAACGCCGGTATTCGCGCACCTATTGTCTTACTATTCTGTTTCAAATTACCACGATTAAATGGTTAAGTGTCTCTAAATAAGGCAGTTACCTATAGTTTTAATCTTGACAGGTTCGTTAATAATGATCGCCACAGTATCACAATGGGTATAGCGTACATAACTACATAGCTGTTCATAATACTTTTATAACTAACTTAAAGTAGGTAACAAAAAGTAAACAGGGTTGATATTGTAATTATCAACAGCTAAAGCTATTTCTGTATAGTGTCATAGAGAACATTTAGCTTCGATGAATTTATAATAACAACCCGATATCGCGTTGTATTTGACATCGACCAGAGACAATGATAGTCTGCCCCAACCTTTCAATGTTAGTTTATTGACCTCTTCTTTTTCTATTATCAATTATTGTGTGTTCTTCTCTTAATGTGTTGTAATTTTATTAAACATTATGATAAAATTTGTAATAAAGTTCACGTTTTTATTAGAGGCATATATTAATCATGATTATACTACAATGAATTGTTTGAAATTAAAGGGTTTGGTTATTATTAGATTTGTACAAATTACTGATAAGTAGTTGAAGAAGTGAAGAAGCGGTTAAGCGTTATTTGTTATTGACTGTAAACAATCGAAATATTCTAACAATATTTGAATTAATAAAATAAATATAAAAACATTGCGCAAAAAAGCGTGTAAGTTCTAAACATTTATTAAAAAAAAATCACTAACCTCCCGGATAATTAAGCATCTTAGTAATATATTGACAACAATGTTCTTATCATATTACTTGAGAGCAATGACACGGCTTGTGTATTAAGTTTTAAGTCATAATAAGAGTTTCAGATGTCACTATTGTGAACATCTAATCAGCATTTTCAGAACAAATAATGTTTATATTTCTCTGGGACTATATTAATCAGTGATAGAGGATTAAGGATAAAATTAATAAGGAAAATCTAAATACATTACCGCCTTCACACTCAAGGAAAGCCAGGCATGATATGGTAGATGTCACATATATTCATACAATATATATTAATGAACTTGTCATAAATCGGTGACTTATTGAATCAGATCAGAAAAGTAGGTCGATCAACAATCAAATCAGATGACTAATATATGTAAGGAGGGTAATTCAGTTAGCTTTGAAACTAAGGTCAGAGTCAGACGTATATTATGCAATTAAAGATATATGTCACATATATACAAATGTAGACTGCCAAGGACCCGTGAAATGGGTCGTGTCGCCGTAACAGCAAATAATAAGTTCGTGTAAAACTAACAAATTTAGGGGTTTCATTCTGTAGAACTTCTATTATACATTAACCAGTGGATGAAGACAGCTGATGTGTAGCAAAAAATATTCGTGAGGTCCATGAATTGTATTTCTATAATACTCATGGGTATTAAAAAGTAAAGGAAGAAATGTTTACCTACATGAGTATTTGTAATTGGTTTTTTATTTTCCCATTTTTTTAGTTAGATAAACAGGAAGAGTGTATTAGGTACTAGGTACTTACATAAAAGTGGACTGACGCAAAATGTAAGTAGGCTGTAAAATTTACACGTAGACGGTGGCTAGGTATGTATCTATATATATATGGTTTGGTATATGTTTGCGTATTTGACTAACGGAAAACCGAATTATGGTAATAAAAATATGGATATTCATACCAATAAACCAAGTTATAACGACATTATGCCTTTTATATTGCGAAACATTAGGTAACTACACAGGGTAACTAGGTAAGTAGTGGTACATAGTATCACTACATAAAACAAAACAAAGTCACTGTCTCTGACCCTATATCCCTATTTTTGGCTTAGGTATATATGCTATTATGTGTATCTTTAAAAGTATGCAACGGATTTTGAAAGAGGAAAGCCTATAGGTACGTATAATAAGTATAATAACATCCATTAAATAGAAGAGAATTTTTGCACCCGTGCAAAACTAATTATTATTAGGCTGAAGAGATATAATACTTCTTGGCTTGAACGCACTAATCTCCGATACTTGTGGTTTGAATTGAACAGTTATTTAAGTGTTGCAATGTCCATTTATCGACTTGAAACCGTAATTCTATGTCAAAAAGGATCCAACCTGCGGGTGCGCGCGAGGTGTCTTTTTTAATTAAACCCCTAAAATAGAAGGCAAAATTATTTGTATCTGAAACCAAATTCGATCTTATGTTACATACTAATATTGATTACAATTCACTTTATAAGTTTATACGTTGTTTACAAGTTACGCCTAAATCTGATTTATAGTGAGTGAATCACTGATATTGAGTTTCATATGTAACTATGTCATTCGAATTATATTATATTATATACCTAGATGTAGGCAACAACGCCGCCGCAAATAGATATTGTTTACATGCCTCATTATTTTAATTAAAGAAAAACATGAGATCTGCTTATATAAAAGAATTCTTTTAGTCATTACATTCCGTCTGTGTTCTTTTCCATCGTTTGAGGAATGCTTTAGCTTGTTGACGAATACTTATAGTAAAATTTAGAATAATTTATTTCCATATAAAAAGGTAAGGTGTATAAAATAAATAATATGTAATTAGTAACAATAAAATTAAGTAGGTTTTGTATGTTACTTAAAACGTGAGACTTGCTCATAAAATTTATTGAAAAAGAGAACTAAGTATTATTAATACGAAAAGCTCTCCACTACTTTCAAAACACAACGGGAGTCTTATTCTCGAAATTAAGGGTGAAATAAACTAACTTATAGGTTCTAAATATGTACGTAGGTGATCTGATTGACACACGATTGGGAAGGGAAGAGGTGTGTTTTCAAATAAACAAGGACACATTACACCAAAATTTAATCTCACAAAAATGTATAATAAAGATAGCAGTCTATTAACCAAATTGTATGCATACATATTTTAGTCTACCCAGGTTTGAATAAACGGAAGCATAGTAGTTACAGATTCAAGAATCTTTCGAAATAATTTTAGGGTTTACTCATATGTTTAGCCGGGGATGAGGCACCGTGGCCTCGGCCCAGAGCTGGAGAAGGAACGGAGGATTTTTAGTCAATAATAATCTGACACTTCCTCCCGCCCGACCCGGGTTGAAGAACTGATTTGATGATTTTCCCCTCATAAAAAAAGAAGAATAAGAATTAAAATTGTTACGTACCATTTGATTGCATCTGCAGTTGTTTACTTGAATGCCTATTCCTATATATAGATTGTTACCTAAATTATTTGATCCCCGCTCCTAATGACTCACAGCGTGATTTTGTGTTATCAACGAGTCTACTCGCCCTCGTCATGTCATTTATCGTAATAGAAAAAAATCTATTGTCTTAACAATTCAATTTATTTTGCAACAGAATTTATTTGTCGATTCAAAACTAACATTTGCAAATAATTAATAAGATACCTTCACGGATACTTTTTTGAGATTTTAGGATGTGATGATCATCATTAATTTTATCGGGTAGCTTGATAATAGTAGCGTTAAACTAATCGAGTTTCCTCTATCCCTAGAGTTCATCTTGGTAATGATGTCCTTAATTTTTGTTGAAAAATCTCCGTAACCAATGCGTTCAAACATAAACTTTTATCTCTTTCAGTGTAAGTACTATTTGGACTACATAAAATAATAAATGATTAATTATTATTATATTTATTTTTCCATTGATTCTAATATTCGAGCTTTGCATAAAATAAGTATGAATAAGCATATCACTAAAATAAATTAAAACCACATTACACAAACATATGATATTATTTTCCCACAATGTAGGTACCTACTTATTTATATTTAACATCCATCCATGTATACATAAAGTATGAATAGTTAATTAATAATAAACAATGATTTTACTATCAATAAAATAGTAACTTTTGATGACGAACTGAGGAAATAAACGCTTCAAAAACACTTCTTCGAATTATTTTCGAGCAATGTCACGGGGAAGTACAGTTTACGTGATGATGATGAATGAAGATCATCAGCCATTATCTCAGTTAATGGTAAATTTACATATACGTATCTTATTTACTTCGCATACATACTAATTACTAAGTATTGTTAGACACTTTTTAGTCAGACGGAGTTATATAAAAATAAAATTGACCTTCGAATCTTTATTGTTTGTTACTATAGGTAGGTACACTAATATTTTTCTGAAATGACCAGCTATACTAATATCGTGTTTTCATCATCATCATCACATAATTGCAATTCCTTTATTATATTGAGGATTTTTATTTATGTACCTACAATATAAATAATCACTGAAATCACTTATTCTGGAACCCCCAGACAACTGTCAGATGACTGTTCTGAAATATAATATTGTCTAAATAATTATTAATATTGGAAAAATTTTCCTTTGCCTAAATAGCATAGTTAGGAGATGCGTCAGAAAGTTCTAATTGGGTATGAATATGACGTTAAGTATCTGATACACTGGTGTAGTACATCCCGGGATTTGCATCAGTACAATTTTAAATTTAAAAACACTTGAGTGTAAAGGAATTTTTAAATCTAATAATTTAGTTAACTACTTATTGGCATATATCACAATACTTATTGGCGTTTACAAACATAAACGGGTGGTTTAACACCTAAAACAACAATTTCTGGATCACACAATGTGTTGTTCCGCGCGGAAATCAGGACCGCGACACGTTGCACAATGCACAGACGACGCCAACCGTGCCATACCACCCGTATACCGCACCGCCTTAAGCTGTAGAAATTAGCTTAATTGATGCAACTTAATACGGAATTTTACATGGTATTTGATTCAAATCCGTCACAACATTTTGTCGTAATCAAGTAACAAATATTTTAGAAATCTTTCTAATTACGATGTTAGAACTAGTACAAAGTTAATTACTTTAGTACTTATCTTGCATTTTAAATTAGTTTATTTGTGACTGTTGTTACTTATAAGTTACCAGTTGTGCGTTCCTCATGGATTTCATTCATGATTTTGATAAAAGCAAACTAATACTTAAGTATTACGATATTATTGTCTTCTTGTCACTTTGACACATGCAATGTAGTCCATTATCAGAAGGTAATGCGTTTGTTATCAATGTACTATCTGTGTGTTACTATGTAGAATGATAATAAAAAGTACAGAAATACTTGGGTAATCGAGTGCAGTTGGTTTCAAAAATGCTCAACATGTTAATAACAAAACTAAGAAAATATGAAAAAGCTTCAGTCTTTGAAAGGGTCAGCAGACAAATTATTACCTATAAGCTTCAAGGAAAAGGTGCAAGGGCTCTGCCAGGGATTCATACATATATATAACACAAACGATGCGTCCCAGCTTCGACGTCCACCCGGTATACGCAGTAAATTACATAAACCAAATAAACCTTGCACTAAAGGTAACTGACTTGCCAGAAAAACCAATTCAATGCAGTCATTCGAAATTGTGATCGTAGATTAATTTTGGTGATCCATTTATATTTTGTATACGCAATTCTAGACTCTATGCTTTCTCGACTCTAAGGCTCCAAATCGAGACCCCTATAATAAACTTTTATGTATTAGGAGTCAAATACTCTATCTAATTACTATGAAAATGATTATTACAAACGTTCTATTATATTACATGATAGTAATGTGCGAATTATAGACATAAAAGACTAATTGACATTATATGAGGTCGTGTGTTATCGCTTGTACAAAACAGACACGTTAGTAAAACACTGGCTGAATGAATATCACTAAGAATATACACATAAGTACCTAAAAATTAAAATTTAATAACATTCTGTTTGATAACGACGTATGAACGTTGCTTTCTAGAATAAATTGTATTTTTTTAGGATTTTTTTGATACTTAATTACCTAAGAAGCAAATTTGTAAATCTATTGAACTCATTAGTGTTATTATTTGTCTTTTCTGTCGGTCAGTGATTGTGCTGACCATGTGTCCCATCTATTAGGATGTAAGGATTTCAGACATTAGTACCTCTGTGAAACGTCGTCGGCGTGATACTGCAATTTATTCATTATTATCAAATAAAATAAGAAAGTAGGATCGAATCGTTAAATACAAATCATGATTGAAAAAATTTATTTATTTATTTATTTATTTATTTTAATAGGCACACAAAACAGGATACAATCAATAACATTACAGAATATCTATAAAATAAGTAAAACAGATCAAGACCGCATCCCTACACATGTGTACACTGCATGATTATTAGACAATTATATTATGCAGGAAATGTTATAATATAAAATATTTAATAACTCAATCAAATTAATTGATATTTGAATTAGATTGATTGAATAATTGAACATTGTAATATTGAGTTATTAATTAATTTAATATAATTAATTATAAATACTATTATATATTTAATGAGAAGAATAAAAATTACAATTAGAATTTCAATTTTGACATAATTCGACTTATTTTATATTTGAATTTAAAAAATCTATGATCAAATATATCTAATTCTTTGCTATGTTCGTGAAGTAGCTCGTTGTAAAGACGACACATTCTTACAATAGGGTTGTAGTAAGAAGTATTATTTATATGAACATCTAATATGAAACTCCTGAGGTGAGGTTGGCGACTTCTAAATTTAATATTAAAATTAATTGAGGATAACAATAAATAAAAATTGACGTCACATGGTCACAAAATTCACCCGCAATACAATGGTAAAAAAAGTAGACTAAGTTACATTCCAGACTATACATAAAATCTAATTATGCCAAATTTGATTCAGATCGGTTCAATAAAAATAACGTGAAGGAGTAACAGATATACCTACATATCTACAAACTTCCGCGTTTAGAAATTATTAGGACGATTTATGCCCTCAGTTATGTTACAGTTAAGAACCTTTCTATAACCCTATTCTATTGAATGAGACCAACGGTTAAATCTATGAATAATCCATTGATAGTGATAATAGTTAACTGCGTTATTGTTTTAAAAGAGGAAATGCAATCGTAGTCGCTTTCTATCAACAGACACAGTCGTTGTAAAGATGAAAACAATTATTTATTCAGTAAGTTACTATTGAAATTTGCACCAGATAAACAAAGGCATTGTAATATGTAGGTATGTTATTTTATACAGATGTAAAGTAAAAAAAAATAAAAACTAGAACAATTGGTTTACGTATACTGACATAAGGCAGATTTACTGTGTATTCAAGATATTAAGATTCGAGATATGATTATATTCATCATCGAGGCAATTGTTGCACCCTATCTTCCTAGATTATTCTATTTCTCAGGGCGACAAATGATCAAGTGGGTGTCAGATTCTTACTGACTAAAAACCCACCCCTTCCACATTATTGAGCTTACCCCGCAACACCGTTTGAGATTTGAATGTTGCATGAGACTGTACTATTGACTAATAATAATATAAAATTGTTACATAGTTATTTTTTTAATAATACTAATATGAAGGTACAAAGTAACGTATCCGTCATGCCATCGGATCTATTGACTTGCTTTTCCTCGGGATATGACTTAGAGTTATATTAGAATGTATTATTGTCATATCTATTACCTACCTACGTCAAATGTGTTATTACGATAACATTTATAGATAACGGTTTTACTAGTAATAATTGTTCGGAAGTGGTAACCCACTCGATTTCCGTTTTCATTCATAAATAAAATGCGTACTAACTCAATATTTATTGTGGTTTGTTTACCTTGCACGATAATTCGGGATTACTGTTTTGTGTCCTTTTAAAGCCGGAAACATTCAAACTGTGGTCTCTACTGTTATCTACTAGACAAAAAAACCAGATCCTCATGATACGTAATCATTTCCTCTGGACTACTAAAAACCAACCTAATTTATTCAAAATTTATGTTTCTCAGTAATTAGAAATACTATTCCCTACATGTACATTTACGTAGTGGGTGACACTGAATCAACACGTTCTCTTGAAAAACTATGAGTTTTGTTTAATGATGACAAATATTATAGTAAAACGTTATGATTTCTATGACGTAAGTAATAATAGTTCTAGCCATTCATGCTCAAATAGTGAATTTGTTTTTTACGAATTTATTCACTTGCGTTTGTATGGAATGGAATTATTGTAGGTACACAATTTAGACTGTATAATAAGTTAAGAATTAGTATTCAAGTACATTGTTAGATTTATAAATGTATATACGGCTTTGAGAATAGTTAGTTTTCCTATCCTAGTTATCATGTTTTACACTAAAGGCATTGTAAAAAAAAGAAAGAAGTCGCATGTCTTTCAACGCTTAATTTCATCCTTGCTCTTGAGGATTTTGAAGAGCCTTACATATATTGTAATTTGTAATATAAAAATAATAAATTTAAAGACGAGAACAAAGTTTTCTTTCATCCTTCGATTTCGATCAGCAACATGCAAGGTGTGAACGCCCTGAGTACTCCCGTACTCCGGAGAAGTAATTTTATAAATATTATAATAAATAGCTGGACATACACCTACAGTTCGCACAGGGCAAGTTATTTTTGTTTCAAGTGTCTACTTTATATTTAGTTTTACAAGTGCATCGCCTTGGAGATCTGGATGATCTTTTACTAGACTTGTTTTGGTAAAAAACGCTTATGCTACTGTTCAATTATTAAAATAAATGTTCTCATATTCTCTTTTATCTCGTGTATGCGTGTGACTTGCATTTAGGTACATATGTAGCTTTGATAAAGTACTAGTAAATAATACCCACAAACGACTCATAAAAATTGTGATCGCAAAAATTGTGCAAAATACTACATGTTTGGATTTATGACATCAATATTTCCAACCGGTTCCCTTAAACATTTATTCAAAGAAGTATCTATCCAATGCCGATTTTTTTATCATGTAGGTAGACAGTCCGTACCGGTTTTCATAGTACAATTTTAAAAGTCAATTAGTTCCACGTTGTCTATATTTATTTTAAGATTTGGTCTGTCTTCATTATATTTATTATACCTATATTTCTTAACGATTTATTTACCAAGCAAATTCACAATGCGACGTTAATCTTCGAAGTTTATCTAATGACATTTTAAATGTTTTAAGTACTCGTATTTATTGCTCGCAAATTATTTGTCGCAATTAGGGATGTAGAAATAATGTAAGTATGCACTTTTTACGCAAAAATATACCAAAAAAGCACGATATGTTGGCACCAAAAAAATAATACCCGCAATTCGATTTTGTAACAAAACGTAGTTTTTTTAATAACTTAATTAATAGTATTATTCTCAAATACCTAGTTTATCACGATTATTAAAGCAACACATCACGAAGACTTACCTTCATATTAACTAATTTCATATTAATTATAATTAATTTTACAACCACTAACACAACATACACTTGTTTCTTTCTGCGGCGCACGATTGTCGAATGAATGATGTTAATTACTATCGCATCACAGCGGCTCGCAATCGATTCTCGATTTAAAATGTCCCTGTTTTATATCGATTAAAGCGAGTGACACTTGTGGTTGACATTATCCTTATATTAAGTTCAGAATGAAAGCGTTCGCCGTTGTTTATGCTTTGAATTCTTTAGTAAGAGTTGCCTGATTGTGATTTTAGTGACCCAGGATTTGAGGAATTCTAATACATTGTTTAGAATTTTGGTCGTCTTAATTTTTTTCTGTTCATATTTTTTATTACAATGAAATGTTTGAATAATACTGTCATAAAATTAATTTATCTTTAGTGTAACGTTATATTACACCCTTCTAGTATTACAGCAGATGCAAAAGGTTGTAAGTGATTTTTTGGGTGGATGTTTGTGAATGTTTTACGTAAAAACTACTGAACGGATCTAAATGAAATTTGACGGTTCGATAGATAGACTTTTTATCCTGGTACTGCGATTAAAGCCGCTGGCTGGAGCCTATTTTTATTGATTCAAGATTTACAAATATATTTTCGTATAGATTGATAGACGTACCTACACATACATACACAAACAGACGTACACAACAGAGTGTACAATCTCGGTCTTGATTTCATCGGTGACATTAGTAAATTAATAGTACAAGTCACCTATATCATGAATAGAAAAAAATAAAACCTGATGTACTATAAGTTTTACGAGATTTGTCAAATCTACACGTTTTTAGTAATTTTCATTTTCAGACTGTTTAATTTTCAGACTGTCCATCTTTGTTGTCCCAAATTCAAATAAAAGTACCAAGGTCTTCAGCTAGGCTAGTAAATTGTACCCCATTCGTCACGAAACATACCCGAAATAAGTATGGCAGCAACGCACCTCTCACTTATACTCTCAGAAAGTGTAATGACATTTATAAAAAACACGACTTGGATATATTTGCAAGTAAAATAAGTGTATTTAAAAGAGACATTAAGAGTTTGCCTAATTTTTAATTTATTATTTTTATTTTTTACAGTTTTCTTATGTTTTACCCAATTTCTTAATTTCTTTTATTTTTAATAACTTTTAATTTTTAACTCTTTTACTTGAACAACCTAAAAATAATGTTGAGCCTACCTTTAATTTAAGAGCATACACTAACTGTTGTTTTATTTATTTTTAAAATTGTCTGTATGTGTCTTAGTTGGTAAGCCTAAATAAATAAATAAATAAATAAAATAAATAAATAAATAAATTTTAAACCCTATTACAATAATACAAGTTTTCTGTACAAAGTATAACACCAGCCTTATTGTTTTACTCACAAAAAACAAATAAAGAAGTAATAAAATTATGTCAGTATGCATTTACGTTTACGCTTTTGTTCTTTGTATTGAAAACAAATATTCTGAAATTTGTTTTTAGTTCATTTCATTGTTTGTAAATGTATATAAATACTAAACATATTTATTTAGTAAATTGTTCTTTCTTTAGCTTAGATATGGTATAGCCAAGCTTCGGCACGAATGGGTCGGCTCGACCGGAGTGATACCACGGCCTCACAGAATACCGGCGTGAAACAACCCACAGCGTTGTGTTTCGCCGTGTGAGTAAAATTACCGGAGGCCCGATTCCTCCCCTTCCCCTATCCCTTCCCAATCCTTATATCCGCAACCCCTATCCCCAAAAGGCCGGCAACGCACTCGTAACTCTTTTGGTGTTGCGGGTGTCCATGGGCGGCGCCGATTGCTTACCATTATGGTAATCCGTCGGCTCGTTTGCCGACTTATACCATAAAAAAAATACTAAAACATAATTATGTAGTACATAATCCTTAAACGAACCTAAAAAGGTGCAAATAGTTGTCCGATTGAGGGTAGGTTGAAACGACTTTAATTTACCTACGTCGGTTTTTGCAAAATAACTTCTATCCCATTTTTGCCTGGGTTGTGTGCCTGTTTAAACCTGGGCGGGGCAAGAAAAAATGTCAGATCCTTTAAGTAAAAATGACCCCACTCCTACTACTCCTACTCCATGCATTCTTGCATTTGCATCCGCCTCCTCGGAGGGTATTTTATGGCTCCCGTCACATTTATTCAGCTGATCATAGGAGTACGCAGATTAGGCTACACCTCAAACTCGATGATTTACTTTTAAAATAAAATACCTAAGTCATTAGGTAATCCAACCAACAAATTCGTTTTTGCAACCAGTTGTATTTTTGACGCCTATAATATATTTAAGATTCCTTTTTTTTACACCAAATGCCATTCGTTAAGTACTACCTACCCATATATTTTTATTTATTCTATTACTGTATTCTATTTATACGATTTGTTATTACTTAGTTCTGTTTTACAAATTATTATTGCCTATAAAGTGTGTTCTAGATAGATAAGCGGCGTTAACTAATTAGCATTGATTTAGAACGTAAACAGATATGGATTTTATATAATAATAGCTATTTAGATATCGCGAGTACGGCTTTTCACCATAACAAATTTTACAGACTAATATAACTACACCCTCTTTTAAAAAGTAACTTAATCCAGACTGGGTTCAGTCAAATTGGCTGCAGTTTTCTTAAGAAAATTGCTGCTAAGTAATGTCTAACTAATCATTATAATGATCTGTGCCCGAACAATACCTCGGCAGAAGTAGTATCGATATCGATCGATATTTTCGAAAGTCCTGATAACATTTTATTCGACTCGGGAATCAAGTGTACTGTGACCGCTCGACGAATGAGGTAGTTTTATCTGGCAGTAAAAGTATTAACTGACGAAAAATAATAGCAATTTGTTTTAATTTAATAAATATTGCAATAATAAATCCAGTAGGCGCTTTGTACCTGGTTATTTTAACCAAAATACATTACTAGGTTTTCTATTAGTGACTGAGGGCTACCGTTTTTATTAACTGACCTGTAGCAATCCAGTTTTATCCAATACTAGCTAATCTCGCTCGGTTTCAACCGGTGATCGGCTCCATGTAAGCGTAGCGTGATGCTTTGTAGCCTATAGCACTCGGGAACATTGTAGCTATCTAATCAGTGAAAGAATTTTGGCAATCCGACCAGCGGTTCCAATGATTACCCCCACATACAAACTTAGATATTTTACCTCTTTATTATATTAGTATAGATTATTGTAGCTGACCAAAATTTGTCGCCTAGTGGAGTGTCACTAGCTTATTCGTGAAGATGCGAGTTCTACACAAGTGCCATTTGGTGACCATAAAAACAGAGGTCCCATTCGCATACTACTTTCATATTGACCTTTATGTGTCTCATCAAATTTAAGGCTTCAGCTGTCCATAGAAGACTGTTGTAGGTAAATACTGCGCTATCGTAGGTAGATCTGATGAGAAATATCCTAAATCCCATATAAAGGGGTTTAGCCCTCTGAAAAGCCGGCAACGCATTCGTATCATCGATGTTGCGGGTGTCGATGGGCGACGCAAATGGCTTACCATTAGGTGATCCGTCTACTATTAATATCCATTGTCGATGTAATTAACAAACATCATTCGCAATCATTTCTGGTTTTATAACCACTTTGTTAAAAAGTTCTTACCATTTAGTTAACTACGCAGTAACTAGATGGCGCTGTCATCCTCATCAAATAATAAAACTGTTGGGACTTTAGAATTACATCTGTGGGCCGCCAGACATTATTTACCTATAAGTATTATGTAATATATTTGAGGAGATAAATGAAATGCAAACGTTAAACAGCACGGTTATAATTCAATTGCCCGATACAAACTTTTTCTATCCTACTTATACTATTTTATATTACACACTGCTACTTATACTTTACATATTATAAATATCAAATGTATTTTTACATACTAGTAGAAAAAAGAAAACCTATAAATCGATATAATCGACAGAGGCACGTGATGATTACAGGGACGTGTAAATTCTATGATCACTATTAAGTATTGGTTATTTAATGTTGTCAACATTGTTTATGATATTATTAGTAGATTATCTCTTTTCTTGTTCTCTTAAACAATTTAGTTGTTTATGTATGAACGCTGTGTGTACCTGTAATAGGCATACTTAATTAGTCTTTGGTTGTTATATTTATTACTAGTACATATATAGTTTATAATATGCGTGCTGTTGGTATACCAATAAATAAATAATAGATATAACTTAAATACATGAAAATCTTAATGTATTTTATCTAAATAAATTAGGTGCCATGAAAAAATGCGAACATCTGAAGTACTTATATAAAAAAAAAATGCTTACAAAATAACAACTTACTTCTATTGAGAAAGCATAAGGAGTTCTTAACTCGTTTTACTACCATAATTTCTCAAAGTTATTTTATCCTAACCTAGTTTTATTTCTTTTCTCCTCCTTTCAAATGTTTATTTTATAAAAATACAATTTTTAATTAAAATTAAAATGCACATATTATGTAAATATTATTGACGCGCTTATTGGTTGACTTAATTAACGACACTTGTACATATTTACAATTAACAACTTGTAAAAGGAAAATATACAGTAAATGTAATTGATAAAATTCGTGGGTGATTAATTTAATATGAAACTAAGGATATTAATTGACAATATTATTATGTACTGTAACAAACTTATGAGCCACCAAACTCAGTGTCAAGTTCATGTTTTAGTACAGGCTAGTAAATTAAATAAAAATAAAAATAAATAAAAGCATCAAATGATTTCTCTCGTCCATGGTATGGCGAGAGGGAGTGTCAGATCGAGGCCGCGGTATCTTATTGCGCTTGACCCGTGAAGGCCGTGATCCGACCGATGTTGGGCGCCATCTGCGCTACGCCCCGCAAACTCGGGTCTGGTGCTGGTCGGGCATCGAGCTACCTTTGCTGACCATCCGCAGACCTGCGCTTGCGGTGGCAGCATGTTGGGTTCTAACTATAGTTGCATTTTTCAGTATCTTAATACGCATACATTTTTGTAAATTACAGTTATGTTTTCAATTTATTTAACAGTAGCCTGAATGCACTCAAACTTCCTTAGAAATACCTTAGTTTAAATTATATTAATAATCACCATTCTACATTGGAATGGCTGAATTGGCTATGTACGAGTTGTGGCGGACAGATAATGAACGCAGCGCACAACACGGCATAAATTTGAAACAAATGCGGATGATCAGCTGTCAAATGTGTTGATTGCAGTACAGTTATATATAGCGTAGTTCTTCGTACATATGGACATATATACTGTACATTATATCAGTACAGTTCTTCAACATTTCTTACTTGCTTGGCAATATTAATTTATTGCCTTTTGTCTCAGTTTGCGGTTGGAAACTAATATTATGGTAATAGTTTCAAAACTGGTTTTTATTATTATATTCATTTTACAGTAAAACTATTGAATAAATTGCACTTAAATAATGTCAACAATACTATTTTATTCTTTGATTTTATTTTTATTTGCAAAGAAAATTATATTGTTTACATTGTTATTATTTGACAGCTACCGCAAATATTGTAAACGCTACGCATCGCCACCGTCGCGCATATAGCCGACAGCTAGACTAGGTGTAAACATATTTGTAAAATTTTTGATAAAAAAATAAAATCTGACGGCATTTTAAATAAAAGTTTAACTAACTTACTTATGTAATAAAGTAATTGCAATTTCTAATACAAATAATATACAATTATTTTAAACGAAAGCCGTACAATTAACACTTCATAAAATAAGACTAGGGCAGGAGATAGCTGCTTAATGCTTATGAATGAAAGTCCCGCTGTAACTTGAAATTAGTCGTACTTATGTGTGTTGTTTCACGTGAGAAAGTCTTGTATAATAATACTGAATGGTATAATGTGTTGGTAAGCGTGTAACTCAAAAAATCATTGACAAATTTTGCCAATTCTGGTTTTGTTGTTGTTTCTTATCGTCATAAAAAGGTTTGCTAAGAAGAAAATAAAATAATACCCTTTTTTATTTAGCGAGGTAGCTTAATAATTTTTATGTATATGATAATGCCATGAGAAATTATTAAATACCAAAGAAAGCTTTTTAGAAATGCTCGATACGCAAGCAAGCTAATCCCAACAAACATTAATTCTTGTTTCACTTCTTTTGTTAAATTTTTTATATGTTCTAAGATTTGTTATTGTTTTCATTTTTATTTAAATAATAACTCTAAATATTACTATAAAAATAAAATAAGAGAATATTAAAAATATAAAAATACGAGCCAGCCGGCAGCGGGAGCAAGGTCCAAGCTACCGGTGGTAACCCATTTCCCGACACAACTATCGGCACTATGTTAGCCGAGTCCACACTCCACATGATAACAACCTTGTGAGCCAAGTTATTTTAATTGTTTTATCTTTCTCAGCTTTCACGAGGTTCTCGTCATGAGGAATGGCAACATCGATTATCACTACTATGTCAGGCCAATTGGCTATAATAGTCCTGTTAGTGATGATAGACCGATCCCAGTACAATGTGATATGGTCATTTTCTAGAACTGGGTCGGGCACATACTAGTAGTCCTCATATTCAACAAACCTGAAGTACTGTACGACTAGTATGTGACGGTATTTCAAAGCAAGTTGCTGATGGATAATTGGCCACCTGATTATGTGTGCTCAAGTATTCGTCATTAGCCAAATCACCGCAGCCGGAAATAATATGTCTGAAGGATTCACCGGAGCTATGACACGCCCGACATATGTCAACCGTCCCTTCCTTCTTATTATATTTCTGGTAGTTATTCGTAAGAGTAACTTCGTCCATAATTGCACATATAAATACAAGCCAAGATACGGACGCTAGAAAATCGATATTGGGCCCTTGGAGAACCCGGGAGAAGAGTCCATGAAGCTCAGTATTACGGGTTTGCACCAGCTCTCTTTAGCCAAGGATAATGGTGTGAATCCCTTGTCCACTGCGATTACTTTTTGATGCACAACCTCGTCCACTTTCTGGAAATGTTTTCTGAGATTGCCTGATAAAGAACTTTTCAATACCTTATTTAGGTGGCCAAAGAAGCGCTCCTGTAACGATTGCTTCTTATGCGGCGCATTAATACCTATTTTTTCTGACATACCCAGGTACTTATACGTATCATTTGCGGAGAGTGATATCAGTTTTGTGAAATATGATTGTTCTAGACTCTCAAATTCCACTATCCCACCTCGTTTTACATGCATAACCGCACACTTGTCTACTCCAAACCCCATTCTGATGAAACTACAAAATTTTTGACTTTTAAGCGAAGTTCGTCCACGACTAGAGAACAGTCATACTGGTTTTATAGGACTGTCCTGTCATTCAGTGGGATATCTGTGTGTTGGACCACGTCTTCCTCGTCATCTTCCGTCGCCAGGTACTTCTCAATGTAGTTTGCTATACAGTCGAGCCAGCCATGTCTGTACATCACTTTGATTACTCGTTTCCGGAACACAACCAAAAGCAAAAATATTAGTATTCCTTGAAGCGTGTTGATGATATCCAATATAGTCCTGAAAATTGTTAAAACATGTTAATTCGTTTTATTTACAGTGACTAACTGGTCACCCTACTCCTTTTTAACAAAATTCGTCTCCTTTTTCCCTTTCAAAAACGATTATATCCAGGTTATCTTGAAATACATATTTCGGGGCTACATTTAGAAGTGACTCAACTCAAGCCTCAAAACGGAGAAAATAAAAACATGATAATATTGCGTTTTTTATTATATTTGCAGTATAAAATAAATAAAGTGTTCAGATAAGGAAATACAATCTTTATTTTTTTACGTGCATCATACCGTACACTTTATTTATTTTAAAATGCAGTACAGTATCTTTTGTTTGGTTGACTCGAAACTAACAAAAATATTGTTATAATTTGTGGTTAACATTTATGACGCTAATATTTGCTTTAAAGTTAACAATGATGAAGGAAGCATTGATAAACTTTACCAAACACTACTACATTAATTGAACAAATAAATATAACTTGTTTTCCTTGATTTTACTAACTTAGTATTTCCGTGTTTAGTTCCTAAGATATTTTAACTATAAATTTGTTTGATCTTGATACAACTACGTCAATATGTTGTCTTGGTATTTTAGGTGAACTACATACATAATGTAGTATGTAGTATGCAAGATGAGAAATCTGATGACATATTGTGTACCTACATAATCTTATCAGTAGCGCATTTTTCTAATACCTATGCTTGCATGATGTTGGTGCTTAATTGTTTACTTAGACAATATTATTATCTTCTTATCAGTTTGAAAAAGGACACGGCATCTGTTATCTGTCTAAATTATCGTAGATGCTCTGCATCAACAAAGTATGCATTTAGCTCACGTATACAATTTGCACATTTATCTTGCGTATATGATGTGCAAATTAGAATTTACTTCCTTCTTTTTGACTTTTGTAACGCATAGCTTGCATAAACAGGAAAATTATTTTCACTGGATACTTGTGTAACACCTATATATATATAATTATATAGTTCAAATTTAAATAATAACACTAACATAGATGAGGTAAGTTAATAAAGGTTTAATGCAAAGGTTATGATTATGACCTCAATATACTAACGCGCAAATTGTACTGACGTATCTATCCTTTATGGACTTGGTAACTCTTTGCACTGAATTTGCACTGAATACTTCTGTAAGACCGACATATACCTTCAATGCATAACTACATTATCCACTATTAAACTTATTGACGCAGAATTTATTGTAATGAGCTCATGACCAAAATGACCAGCAATTAATTAAATTAGGTACAAGTAACCACGATTAACGTTTCTACATTAGCACAGGACAATAAATTTATATTAAAGTACATTGCTATATAAAGCAAAGTCCAATGTTCATTGAAAACCGGATTACATATAAAATCCGTGTTTCTAGTTTGCTTAGTATACTACCTACTTACCAAATAATGTGTTTCGGTGTTAACGAGCTAATCATTTCGAAAACCCAAGGCAGACCCATCAGTATAATAAGTTGCACGGTCATTCCAAGCCTGGAAAAATAAATACATGGTACTTAAATATTTATATTATTCTTTTATCTTTTTATAGGCAAAGTCATTAATTGTACTGGGGCCTGGGGCGAGAGGGAGTGGCAGAATCTTACTGGCTAAAAACCATACAGTTGCTTTTCCAGCACCCGGGCTGTGGCCGCGAAACATTATTGGACTTTTTTTTGTCGGGGAAATCATCAAATGACTTCTCCCGCCCAGGGTAAGGCGAGAGAGAGTGTCAGACTCTTACTGGCTAAAAACTCTCCCGTTCCTTCACCTGCTCTGGGCCGAGACCGCAAAACATTATTGCACTTGTACCGGCAACCCCGGCTGAATTTATCGTATACTAAGTAGTCATAGACATAGTGAAACAAATATTAAGTTTATACTTACTTGTATTTCACTGCTCTTTTAAGACTAGATGAGACAGGTATCCTCCATATTAGTAACGACGTGTAGATGAATATAGCAAAGTTGGTAACCAAAAGTAAAAACATGATGCTATACATGTAGTACCATTGTTGATGCTTACCTGTAAACATAAACAATATTATTCATACATACTAAATTAACTAAAAATCGGGGGTTACTCACGTGTATACATATACTGAGTCTCACGATTTGCAGTTAATAATATAATACTATTTATTTTTTCTTTTTAAAATTATTTTTCTTTTACGTTAGATTCAGACCGTCTACACTGGAAATAGCCATGGACATTTTATTCAACAACTATTTTACTAAGATTTTTCTACCTTATATTATGACAGTCTAGGAAATAATTATTATCCAAGAAAAATGTCAACCAATACGTACTAAAGAACCAGCAGTGATTCAGTCCGATTCCCGGTTTCTGATGTTTACCCGGGTAAAAGTTAACGATTGCCATGCATACAGTTACGATTATTGGGCAGCCCCATGCATAGAGCATATAATACTTAAACTCCCTCCAACCGTAGTCCACTGTCGCAGGTCGTCTGTAACCACAACAAAAAGTAAAGGTTAGATTTAGTAAGCATTAGGCAAGATTATCAAAATATGTATTAAATAGCTGTTAACGATGTTAGTACGAAGTTTTAAAAGTCCTAAGAATCAGTGAAGCGTATCTATACTATTTATTATAAAGCTGATGAATTTGTTTGTTTGTTTGTTTAAACGCACTAATCTCCGGAAATACTGGTTCGAATTGAACAATTGTGTTTGTTAGTCCATTTATCGAGGAAGGCTATAAAACATCGCGCTAGTAGTATAATCTTTAGGAGCTTAGCAGCGGGTGAAACCGCATGAGAGTAGCTAGAACTTAATAAAATTAAGATAATAATATAAATTTGGAGGAGTTTCTGACCTTGTGTTTAACAGGACCTGTATTGATATCGCATTCGACCAGAAGAATGCAGCTATTAAAAAGAAGTAAGCGAGAAATCCTAAAAAAATAAAATAGAAGCTTAAAAATAAGTCAAATCAATAAGAGGATTGTTTTTCTATTATAGAAGATTAATCTTAGTTTATAATATTTTTTAGGGTACCGCAAACTAGAAACCCTTTTATAGTTGTGCCATGTCTATCTGTTTTTCTGTCTGTCTGTCCGTCCGCGGATAATCTCAGTGACCGTTTGACGTAAAGTAGGGAGTGATATATTCTTTTCAACCCTAGGTGTTGGATACGTAGGTATTAAAAAATCAATAGGGGATTACTACGATTATTTTTTGATAATGCTAACTTTTGAACCATAAGGTTAAAAAATATAAAAAATCTTGAAAGTACAACTAAAAACATTCTTTCTAAGAAAAATATTTTGAACTCGATTGGTTGAACAGTTTTCGATATATTGAACTAAAAAATCGGAACTAATCTTGTAATTTAACCGTATAAGCAAGCATTTTTTAGCTTTGTTTATATGTTTCATTATTCTGAACGTATCTTCTTTCACATAAAAAATAATTACTTACTTAAATATGTTTCCGAAACCCAAAATGACAAATCCAACCCAATTCCCTAAGAGATGGCGCTGTACTTTTGCGACTTGTGCTGATTTCGGTTTTTAGTTTTACAATAACTCCTTTGTGGGAATACTTATTGTGACGGACGGAACGCTACAGAACCCTACACTGAGCGTAGCCTGATTCGCTCTTAGCCGGTTTTTAAGTTATCAGAACTGTGCCGACCAGCACTGGGACAAATAGCATTTCGATTTTACTGTATCTACAAATTAATGCAAACATAACTATCGCATTTACGCTGATAAATAATACGTTATCCCGCATTTAACAAAAATAAACATTAGGAAAATAGCACCGTTATATTTACCTCGAACTGCACACCAGCCCATATCATTATAAACCATAAGTTTCATGATGACGAGTACTCCTAGGCCAATGGCGAGACTCGTGCAAAAGTTTATTATACTTTTCCCCTGAACATCTCTGTAAAATAAGGTTAGTACATGAAACAGGATAGGATAGGGATTTCTATAAATTTAAACAAGTCTTACCAAAAATAACTAAAAGAAATGATCTCTTATTTAATTCTAAACTTAAATAGGAATAATATTATAAAATAAATAAATAAAATAATGTTTACTAGGATTTTTTTAATGTAGGTAGTTACTTCAACTTATATATTTCTTTTGGATATAATATTAGAATTTAGCTTTAATCACACCATCAGCCTATAAGCGCCCACCGCTGAGCAAAGGCCTCTTTTCACACGGAAAAAGTGGCATTAATCACCACACCGATTGGCGATTTCCAACTTTTAATTAATAGAAAGTATAAGTCCAGGTTTTCTCACGATGTTTTCTTTCACCGTATATGTCTTTGGTATGTCAATGAACTTAGAAACCATCAAAACGTCACATTCGTACATGCTAGGTATCGAACCATCCCTTCGATATTAATATTTCGGTAGAATGCCATTTTCATGCGGGGCATTTCAGATTTAGAGCTCAACGAAGACGTTCAAAATTGAGTGTACACTGTACAAATAAAAGTTTTGTATATCTATATTTTTATACTAACCTTAGTTCGGGTAGGAAGCTATAAACAAGTATGGTCATCACCAGGAATATAACGGAGACTATCATAGTATAGCCTAGGATCTTGTCATCAATGATCTCCTCTTCTTGATCAGCGCATACTAACGCCACTGCTTTAGTATTAGACATATTAACATCTCTTATTGTTGTATGGTTGCCTATACAGTACCTGTAAATTACATTACAATCAATTAATACCATAATTCGATATTTTTTTACTGTAACACGAGTAAATCATATTTTTAGACACCTCTAGAAATAAAATTGAAATGTTATAGACCCAATATTAAAGTTTTATGTTTGGAAATAACCTAAATATATTTATGTGTCCAAAACAAACATTTGAAAGTACTGGGTAGTGGGTACTCATGAAAGATTATTTTTGTTTGACAACATTAATAAATGTAAATAATGCAAATAGCGAATAATGTTATTAAACTTGCCCATTATTTAACGTAGTACACATAATTCACGCCAGTTTTTTTTTTAAAATACTTAAAAATTCTTCATTGTTATATATACTTTAGTGCCTTATCCCTAATACAAACCTAAACTATACATTTCATTTGATCATATGATAATTGATGAACTGATGATCTTCGATTTTATTATGTGTACGATGGTACGAGCCCACCGTGTTCCACCAATTTACAATAGATGGCACTAGCTTTTCTCAACGCGCGAAGTATGCTAGTAAAAAGTGTAAAATTAAAAACAGGCTGATTGACAGTCACTGAAACTCGAACACAGTGTTTTTTGCAAAATTATGAAATATAAGAAACTTCTTTCTTTTGGCCTTCAACTAATTTGGTGCATGACATCGATTCTTTACAGCAAACTGAAGGTGAAATTTTCACATATAACTACAGCTAACCAAATGTGCACAATATCGTTAAATACATTATCATAATAATTCATTCTTAGTTTTTTCTTTGACCTTGGTTGTACGTGTTTGCTATTAAATCTCTTATAAAGATCTCTTTTAGAGAAATATTGGAAAATTTCATATATAAAATTTCCAAAATTTTCCATTTAAAAAAATACATATATATGTTTGACTGAATATAGTCTTTGCCCTTTACCTGTTACACATTTAAAATACCAATAAAAGGATGCATCATTTTATGTTAAATTACATTGAAATTATTATTTATTTGCAGAAACGTACATACGTGTATTTCATTAAAGATTCAATATTTTATTGAGGGAATTAAAACGATAATTTTCTTCGAATTTTGCAATAAATACTAATTTAATGGGATACTTAAATGGCATACTTATTTTTTATACGAAAATTAGATCTATCTATTAATGAAATTATTTTTAATCTTTTAGACAACATATAATATGTTACTTTCATCTATTTTGATATATTAAAAAAACGTGTTTTTATAGTGCTGTCATGCACACATGTTTACAAGCGTGCTTCACATTAGGCCGCTATCCCAGTAGATGTTTGACGTTGACGTCGCGTCGTCGTTCGAAAGACGCCTACGCTCGTACAATGCCAATGGGATAGCGGCCTTATTATTGCGTGCGGTTTATTTGCCTTTTTTAGTTTAAAGCTATACATTTGTAAGCCTTTAATACCATTTTTTATATATACATAGTGGCCTTACCGCACTGTCACATTTCATACAGTGCTGATATTTTTTTATATAATGTTGTCAGCCAATTTGAAGATTATTAATATTATTAAATGGCTTTCTAATTTTTATCTATGTTCGACAGATACAAATCTTTTACACGCTTGATTAGGGCTGCCTGACAGCCGCTTTCGCTTGTAAATTATGGCAAACGAGTTGTAAGTAGCTCAGTCTCATCTGTTGCATATTCTTCAACTTTGATATTATTTTTAATAAATGAAAATTATTGCAGTGGGATCGTTTTATCGGTTACTTCTGTGCTTAGAAAATTTCATATGGATATTATTTGTCTATTATAATTATTGTTAAATGATATACTAATGTTTCGTTACTTCAATTGCCATCCTTCCATCCTAAATGAAATTATAAACGCGAACGTTCCTAAGTATAGATTTTTGAATGAAGTTTTGTTACTATTTGACTTATAAGCTGAATTCTGGAGTAAATTTGGCATAGAGTTAGATTTTCTCCAATATAACACATAGCCTACTTTTTATCCTGATACAGCAGACGAAACCGCAGAAAGAAGTGAGTAATTAATTATATGTAATTATACAGTTTTCACTTACGAGTTATCGGTGACTGTTTCATCAGGGAAATCTTCTCCTAGGTGAAGTTTTAGTTCATTTTTATCATTGACATAATAATTTTTTATGAATCTTATAGGCCGCATTTTACACTTTAACGGTACCGGTTCCGTAACATTCGTTTTCGGTTCCCAGCACACATCCTTTCTCATGAGTAGAACTTGTCCTGGTGGGCAACACTTTCTTTCTGCTAAAACATAGCGAACCAGTACCAGGCAAAATAAAGTTTGAACACAATTTAACCCCATTTTGTTGTTATTATTTTATCACTATTATCAAACACATTATACAAAAAACAGGATGAAGAGCTCAGGTTCCAAAAGTCCTTAACACCACTTCATTGATATTTACAGTTCGTTTTGTTTATTTACTAATGAACGGAACGGCGCGTTTTTAAAATTCTCGTCATAAAAGTCGTGCGCTTGCGCCCCGCTCAACTGCTTGAATGAACTGTATTACAAGGTACTCTATGAGTGAACGCGAACACTTTGCTATTTACGATACCTATAATACTAAACATTCAATATCTGATGTGCCCCGCGTTTCTTTAGATATATTTTAATGTTATGTTTTTAAACTGTTTATATATAAACAATTTATGGATCACACGAAGAGTTGTTTTGTGGGGGATCGAACCCGCGACACACCTTACGTGTCACGGGTTGCCCAGCCAATGCGCCAACCATGCGGTCATTATTAAATTTTCAATAATAGTTTTATTTCAAAGGGTTTGTTTAAGAAATTACATTTTATATGTTCCTACTGTTTGATGCGGAATCGGAAGATCATTAATACTTTAAATAATTGACTCCAAAATCGCTGAAACCGTTCTGTGTATAACGAAACGTAAAGGCGAGTAGAGCATTTTTTACTTTTTATTAAATTTTGCGACTGTATTCTGAAAGACGTATAAAAGTATGCTAGAGCCACCAAAAGTAGGCCTTAGTCCTCTTCAATGTACACCGGTCAACAAATTTAGGTCACTGAAAGTAAAAAAAATAATGTTTATTATAAAGACATTATTTTTTTTCTTAGAAGCCCTCAGGTATTTTTCTTTAATTTAGGCTTTAATCTGTAGATATCCTTGTGTATATATACTTAAATACCTTTCTTCTTTGTTACAGCTCCTAAATATGCTCAAATTTTATGCAAGATTCGAAATAAGTGATGAGACAGGAGATCCGATGACTGATAGAGACATGACGTTACAACATTATTCCAGAATAACTTCACTTCAGGTACGTGTAAAACACTATTCGTTAACCAAGGATATACGGTCCATCAGTAGGCCGGTGACGCTTGTATTGTCAGCCGGCTTGCGAGGTAAGCGCAATGAGGCACCGCGACCTCGGCCCAGAGCACTGAGCAGGAGAAGGAACAGGGGGTTTTCAGTCAGTAAGAGTCTGACATTCCCTCCCGCCCGGAGAAGTCATTTGATGATTTTCCCCTCACAAAAAAAAAACGCTTGTATTGTGTTTCATAGTGTGAGTGAGATTACCGGAGTCCACAAAAGGCATTGCTCTGGTAACTCGAGCTTTGCGAGGGTTCAATGAGGACACCGCTTTGTTACCATTACGTGAACCGTCTTCAGATCGTTTGCCACCACATGTTTTTTAAAAGACACTCTTAAATTTAAAACAATGCATAGTTACGCTATACTATTTATTGGAACCCGCTACCATTTAACTAGAACTTTGTGACAAATCATACATGAATCATTTACATAAATCGTTATAAACGAATGAATTTATTTTTATTAATAAATTTGTCTTATTAGGTTTTTTGGCAATGAAAACGATGACGACGAAACTAGCTAAATTTTGAATTGTTACATAGAAAAGGTTTTGTGAATTTTTTGGAACAACTACAATCTAACGCACGCACCACGATTCAACAGCCAACAACTACGCCAACCGTCGATAAATTTTAATATTAATTTTGTACTAGAGGAAATAATTCATCTTTGACTGAGTCATTCAATTGTTTGTTGATTATGAACAACGCGTTTACCTATTTATAAAAAGACGCCGCACATGATGAATTGGTCTGCATCCATTGTGATGGATTACATTCATAAACTAGTATTATCTATATGCAATAATAATATATACATTTGTGTAAGTAATCCTGTGTATATGAACAACTTAGACTTGTACGCAATTTAATTTTTGCGACCATTTCACGCGTTGTCCATTCACACCTACGAATATGTAAAAATAAAACTAAATAGAAAAATTTTACAGAAAGCAGCGTTCTCCAAATTCCCGGATCTGCGTTTATTTGCCCTTGCAAATGTTGCCAGCGTTGATACCAGAGAATCCTTACAAAAACATTTTGGTAATTTAAGGTAAAACAAACATTCATAATGCATATTTTTATATTATTCAAACTGCGTTTATTGACTGCAATAACTGTGTTATATGTTTTAGTGAAAATGCACTTCGAGCCATCGCTACATATTTAAATCTCGTACCACCTGAAGGAAAAGAAAATGCAGCTCCTTGGCATCGATTAGACAAACCTTTCTTAAAGGAATTATTGGTAAGAAGAAAAAAAAATATTGTTTATTTATGTTAATACGGATAAGATCCAATTACATGAATAACAAAGAACAAGAAAAATTAACAATATTCATAAGCAACTCTCGCAGTACCTCATGCACTCTAATAAATTTTCCTTTCATTCATCTGCAATCAAACCATACAATACTTATTTAAAAAGTTAATAATATTTTTTTCGTCAGATATCGCGACATGAACGCCGAATTTCTCAACTAGAAGAGTTGAACACCATGCCCCTATACCCTACAGAGGAAGTTATATGGGATGAAAATGTGGTCCCAACAGAAATCTATAGCGGAGAAAATTGTCTTGCTTTACCCAAACTGAACCTGCAGTTCCTTACTTTACATGATTATTTGCTAAGAAACTTTAATCTTTTTCGTTTGGAGAGCACATGTAAGTATACCTTTACTTCCTTCTTGCTTAAGACTATACAATGCATTAAACGACTAATTCAAATCTGCTAATCTTACAGACGAAATCCGTCAAGATATAGAAGATGCTGTTTATCGATTGGCACCATGGTAAGTACGTTTACGTTCAGGATCTGGGTATAATTTTAGGGTGTCAAAATTTCTAGTCAATTTAGTTTGGATGTACCCGACGTGACATTTTTTGTAATTTACAACAAACCGTTCGCAGGCGTGCTGAAGATGGGAGCGTATACTTCGGTGGCTGGGCTCGAATGGCGCATCCCATAACGAGTTTCGCAGTAGTGGAAGTGGCTAAGCCCAATATTGGAGAAAAGGCACCTTCATGTGTAAGGGCTGATGTTACAGTCACACTCAGCGTTAGAAATGAAATCAAATATGAATGGGAAAGCTTACGTAAACACGATGTATGCTTTTTGATAACAGTGCGACCAACACAGGGCATCGGTACGTATACATCAATATTGTAATTAGTTCCTGGAATCCCCATAGCAGCAGCTGAAATGTGTAAATTTTTTGGTCTTCTTACAAAGTAATAAATCCTTAACTTTCTTCCATTTGACAGGTACTAAATACGATTACCGTAAAAGCATGGTCGAGCAAGCTAGCATAGTGTATGTGAGAGGTTGCGAAGTGGAAGGTATGCTAGATGCCTCTGGTAGAGTCATTGAAGAAGGACCTGAACCCAGACCTGAGCTTGAAGGAGACTCCAGAACATTTCGATTGCTTCTCGACCCTAACCAGTACAGACTTGATCTTGACAATGCCAGTAAAGGCAACGAGGTAAGTTAAATTTCCACTGCGAACTGAAACTTTCTCTTCATGCACATAAGACTTCTTAATGTGCAAAGAGAAAGTTTCAGAAAAAAAGCATCGAGAGATAATAAAAAACTGTGTGAAATTATAGATAACTTGCGATCGGGATCAAGGAAAAATTTAGTATACCTACCATATGATTCAGCGATTTATATCTGCAAACTAAATTTTTGAAATTTTTCAACCGTCATTCTTTTAGTCAGAAGTGTTTGTTTGGGTTTCTTGAAATAGATTGTTTTGAAAGCATACTGCAAATCTGATTCAATAAGTCACGATCGGCTAAACTTGTTTATGCAATCGCTTTCCTCGCTGAGCTTCATAAGTAAAACAAATCAATGCAGAATATTTTTAATGTAGCGCCCCGTTTCACTAGAAGGTATTTTATTATTCCCATGTGATCGAAGCTTTGTCCATATAGTGGATACAATTTCGGACTTCGTGCAGTTACCGAGAACTATGAAAATACCCTAAAACCGAATAACACGTTACCTCACCTCCCAGGTGTCGAGACTGAACTCCTGAAATTTAGATTTAGACCAGATTATAGTAAATATTTAGGTAACTTTAAAATGTTCATGAGTAGAAAGGCGCATCCCCGAATTATAGCATACAGCATATCACATCACGCTCAAATTTGATACTGGCTATCTAGAAGAATAAAATGTGGCAAAGCCCATAAATATGTAATTATTGTTTTTCTCTTGGACACAGGATGTATACGAAACTTTCAACATTGTTATGAGACGCAAACCTAAAGAGAACAACTTCAAGGCCGTGCTGGAGACGATACGGGAGCTGATGAACACAGAGTGTGTGGTGCCCGAGTGGCTCCACGATATTGTCCTTGGTTATGGGGACCCGGGACAAGCTCATTACACCAGGTAAAATTATTAGAGACCACAAATGATCAGTGCCCTGCTGAGCAAAAGCCTCTTTTCACGAGGAAAAGGTCTTAAGCAAATCAAGGTGGATTGCCGATTTCAAACTTATAATTAGAAGTAATAAGGCCAGGTTTCCTTGCGATTTGTTTTCACCGTATGATTTTTAAGTTGCGTCTAAACAATCTTAGAATATACATATAACCCGGAAAAAGTCACATTGGCACCTACTGGCCAGGTTTAGATTAGAGACCATATGGCATTAAATTTTAAAGAGTTGGGCAGACATTGTATCCTCTTCCAAGAATGACCCGTGGGATGCCTTAGCAAAAACTTGATCTTGAATTGATAAACCTTATGACTAAGTTTCATTGTCTTATTTTTTATATCCGACTGAATATAGTCAGAAACTAGCCTCACAAAAACTGTAATGTTGCAAATGGAAAACTGTTGAGCCGTTATTTACTAAAACCAACTAACATACTTAATGCTTTAGTACTTGTAATTGTTTCAGGATGCCAAACGAGATACCAACACTAGATTTCAACGATACATTTTTGGATATGGAGCACCTTCGTAATAGTTTTCCCGGGTACGAGATCAAAGTACAAACAGATGACCCTAGAAAACTAGTCAGACCATTTAAGTAAGTGCAAAAAATTTCTGCGCCATACGTAATACGTAAATACGGATACTAAAAAAGATATAGCATGACAAAGCTACTTTAAGCTTGTATCCGGTATGACCTGTTCTTTCTTGTCCTTTCATAAGCTTTAAGATTAATCTAAAGTGATAAGACCTTTATATACTTTGTTAACGTTTTCTGTAATTGTATGAATGGAATCTTTGTTGTGATATCCAAACACGTATATATGCGGAACCATATGCTGATAAAAATTCTGCTGTGATATTCGGGACAATTAAGTATTTATGCTTTTTGCCATCAAAAAATTTATGTTATTTTTCAGAGAGTAAATTTTTAGTTCTACAATGGCTGTTGTACTAACATTCTTCAGATTTCACATTTTTTTGCCAATCCTAAGCGATCTCGATATCCTCATATATATTTAAACGTATATTTTAAATATGTAGTTAACATTCAAGGAAACCGGCGGGAAATGTAATAAACATAATTTTTCACAGAGTAACGTTCGAGAATGTTCTTCGGAAACAACAGAATGGTGGTGAACCTATGGATGAGGACGAACCTCGAAAGGTTATTCTTGTGGAACCTCACGTCCAGCCCAAAAGAGGACCCTACCTAAGCAATGAGCCTAAGAAGTAAGTTTTTCTTTCTTAATCCTTGATCATCCGATTCCATTGGCACAGCGAAAGTGGAAAGTGACGGGGTGACCGGCAACAGCAATAAATGCTAAGTATTTATTAAGTCAAACTACGATTTAACTAGGAAAATCTTTGTTCATCGGAAAGCACGTAAAGGCAGTATTTAATTTTACTTGGAACGAGATGGCCGTCCTGGAGTTGGAGAGTGAAGAGTGCATTTATATTTACGTACGCACTTTCCACTATGAGTATCTTCGTAGTGATGACCATCGTGAGAATTTTGTGCAAGGAGTGCTAGTCAGAACTGAGGCCCAAAGCTAAGATTAGAAAAAACAATTTATTTTTTATTTGTTTCAATTGTGTATGGACATAAAATGCATACTTGATGACAAGTATAATTAAGTGGAAACATATTTGTTCCCACGTGTAGTGCAAAACAAGATAAGTCAAATAGATATGTAGATAGTCGTTAATAATCAAACTTTAGTAGGTCAAACAGTGCCTAAATATTTACAAATGCAAACTACAAAGAATTCCGTTAATATCGTATGTTGGGTCGAACGATAAATACTCATACGATAAACTTTCAATGAACCCTTTTCAATTCATATCAATGTGGTAAAACCCAAATATCTGATATGCACTGGTTATTTATAACGGGTTTTTGTTACAGAAATACGATACCTTTTACTCCCACCCAAGTTGAAGCTATCCGGTCAGGAATGCAACCTGGATTGACCTTGGTTGTGGGCCCACCGGGGACAGGTAAGTTCAGAACTTCGATTTCGAACTAGCTTTTGCCCGAAACATCGTTCCTGCAGATTTTTGGGATAAAACTATCCTATGTCCTTTCTCGAGTTCCAAACTATGTCTGTACCAAATTTCACAGAACACGGTTCAGTAGTTTAGGCGTGAAGAAAAGACAGACAGACAGACAGAGTTACTTTCACATTTATAATATTACTTTGGATTATAAAAAACTTCATTTTGCGTTTCACTTTTTTTTTGTATTAGTTTTATGAAACTTTAATGTGCTGTCGTCAAGTAAAATACCATTTTTTCTGATCATCTGACACCTTATACACCTTGTTTTGCTTGACATATTACGTATATTTACCATAATGTTATGTATTATTCATGATGTACATATGTATGGTGTTCGAACAGGTAAAACGGACGTAGCTGTACAAATAATATCAAATCTATATCACAATTTCCCATGGCAAAGAAACTTGGTGGTTACCCACAGTAACCAGGCTCTAAACCAGCTCTTTGAGAAAGTAGCGGAGTTGGATGTGGATGAAAGACATCTGTTACGTCTTGGGCATGGTGAGGAGGCCCTGCAGACTGACAAGGATTTCTCCAGGTAAGTCAACTTGTTATCTAGTAGTAGAAAATTTCTTATTTAGAGAGAGTTTAAGGAAAGGCGGTGAATCTAAACCATCCACTTTTTTCGGGTGTACGCCACGGGAGAAAATGCAAAGATTTATTGTAAGTAAAACCGTGGTTTTTCTCGCGATTGTTGGACTTGATATTTTATACGATGTGCTATTTAATATAAAATGTGCGGGTTATCTTCCTATCACTACAGTAAAATACGATGATGGAAATGTGGAATAAGTATCATATCATCGTAACCAGTCACCTACTCCAAGGTCGATTTTATTGATTTGCGTAGGTATCGTTTTGGCACGACAACATTTGATATGTATAAAACGTGCACAAAAAAATATCTAAAATAACCTAAATAAAATTAAAGTTCATCATAAAATAAATACTTTTTTTAACTATAATTTTCTATACTTTTAAATCACGCTTTTTTTATACCGAATGCTTTATTATTAGTTAACTTTGCTAATAATGATCGGAATACTGATGTATGATAAACTTGAACTATTTAATATTAGTATAATGAAGCTAATTATGAAAATTTGATAAGTAAAAATCCCAGTTCATAATCATGGTATATGAGCGCATTATTAGTCATATTTTTAATGGAAACTCATACGAGATAATCTAGAAAACTCTAGATAACCAAACATTCTAAAATTAGATCATTAGGTATAATTTTTACTAAGCTGTGTAGGCCGTGTAGGCGTGACGTCAGATATTTTTTGAAATGGTAATAGGAAGCAAACGATTTGATGTATCACTTGATGGCAAGTAATCAGAGTCGCCCATGGACAGGTATCCAACACCATTCCTCCACCAGGATACATTTGTCACAAGCATAGCACACAGGTTTTTTAAGAGACACACGGGTGTTTTTTTAGGGCAATATCATCAAATTACTTTTCCCGCCTAGGGTCGAGCGGGGTTTCTTCTCCTACTCTGGGCCGAGGCCGGGATAACTCATTGCGCTTACCCCACAACTCTAATTTGCAAAATTGGATTTGGTAAATTGGATTTGGAATTTGGAAAATTGCAAAAAATTAGTAGAATTTTAACAAATTTTGCTATTTCTAATTTTAGTTAGGATTGTTTAATTTGTATAACGACGCCAATAAATATTTATATAATTTATATTTATTGATGATTTGCCAATTAGCATACATAAATATTTAATGTTCCTAAATTCTTATAAATATTTAAATAATTCGTAAATATAAATGTACCCGGAATAGCAGTGTCTCAATTTAATCTATAGCCAACGTCAACGTGGCGATTTAAACCTACTGAATATAAATAACTTAATTTTTTTATACGAAATATCTCTGATTATTATGTAACATAATACAAAATCAGAGGCCTGTCTAAACCAATCTTCGTCGTGTCCGAAATAAACTGAAACCTCAGTTCCGTTTTTGCCGATGTTATTAATAACTGTTCCTCATTGGTTATACTCACGGAATTGGCCTTGAACCATCAAACGAACTGTCTCTGGCAATACAATCATTACCATTGAATATCGGTCGAAATGGATAAAATGACTCAATGATCGACGAATCTTTATTGATAAAAAAACTTGCAAAAACGAACAGACAGTTGTTTTCATCGTCCCATTCTAATACCAGACGTAAAAAGTAGAGTTGACGAGGGGCAATGGTCGCCGTTGATCGTTCATATTGTCATATAAATGTAGTATATGTATTAATTTTGACGTCATGTTTTTACTGGAAAAGCACTAAGAGATACACGTTATAATACTCCTAACTTATTTAAATTTAACACTTGTACGAAATAGGTACGCATCTGTATCTTAAACAACCAGTTTATTTTATTTAAGACATTTTGTCAAGTATTACGTAAGCTGATATTAAAGAAAATATAGTCAGCAAATATCGGAATCAATCAATTTGAATGTTGAAGCAACCAATTACCATGTAGCTCTTACGCATTAGATTACGTGATTTATAGTTACCACTTCGTGTTCTAAAGACACATCCTTTTTAGGTGAGTTAGAAGTAGTCGAGTAGTGTAATAATTATAAAATGCACTTAGGCCTGGACTACTCAGTAATATAAAATTACTGCAATCACTTCAAAAGCACTTCCATTCACATTGCGGCTTTTAATTCGTCTCAAAATAACTTTACTCGAACCATAAAGACGGTACAGAGTGCTACACATTTAGACATGGTTCAAAATGTTATAGAATTCGACTTTAGTAACTGTTCGGTCTAAAGCTACCGAACACTTTGCGAACACATCATTTTCGTGTATTGTCATTTTACTTAACCTAAACGCTTGAGTGCATATGTAGCCACTGTACGGTCCGGGTGCATTCGTAACATCATTCAACAGTAGGTCCATTTTAACATACTTGTGTAACATTAGTTAATAACAATTTGGATTAAGAACATTGATGATGCATTCCAATAATCAATCATAAACAACAGATACTCCTTTGCTCTCGTATCCCGCGCAAACTTGCACCCCACACAGATACAGTTTTAGGTGCGGCATCAATGGATCGTAGAGCCGGGCGGCGGCATAACTCGGTCAAATGATATATGACCAATAAAAATCTTGTACAGACAGTAACACAAGATCTGCCCAACTTTTTAGTAGAATTTTATATTGCCGGTACGCTAGATTTGAATTGATTTTAAACCCTTTTTTGGACAGATATGGCCGTGTAAACTACGTGCTAGCAAAGCGCTTGGAACTCCTTGAGCGCGTGGGCAGGCTGCAGAAGACCCTGGAAGCTGGCGAGGATGCTGGAGCCACCTGTGAACTTGCCCACCACTTTCATGTGTACCATGTGCGACCAAGATGGGAGACATTCCTCGCTAAGTGTGCTCAAGACCAGGTAACAGGGTTTTAAAGGCCTAAGTTTAAAATTGCAACCAACAATAAATACGCTATCTGTTCTTAAAATAATATTTAGAAACATCTGTAGCCCAATTGCGATCCTGCAAAGCATGGCGATAAAAATCAAACAAACCACTTTTAAAAAGAAAGCTACCTATCCACTGGTAGTGAACGGAGATGAAATTGTAAAGATGGCCTTAGAATGAATGAAATGAATATGTTTTACTTCAATAAGTCCGCTTTAGGTTTTAAAAATGTACAGATTTGTACATCACCTGATCCTATCTGTCTTCTTAAGTAGTTTTCTTTCAAATATCAAAACGTTAAAATTCAAGAAAATTGGCCGTCCATCATGTAATTTGTGTTTATTGAGTATCATTTGTTTTTCTTTGTCAGACGAAGTCCATAGAAACCATAAGCAAGGAGTTTCCATTCCACGAATTCTTCGACGATGCACCTAAACCTCTGTTTCCTGGAAAATCTTACGAAGAAGACATGGAAGTCGCACAGAGTTGTTACAGGTAAATTTTCATTGAAATACGATTTTTTTCGCAAACTCGATAGATATTCTTAATAATATATTTTATTTCCTCACAGGTACATCGACCATATTTTCGAGGAGCTTGAAGAATTCCGTGCATTCGAGCTACTTCGTTCAGGATTGGATAGATCGAAATATTTGCTTGTGAAGGAAGCGAAAATTATAGCCATGACGTGTACACATGCAGCACTCAAGAGATCTGAATTGGTCCAAATGGGTACGCAATTATGCTCAATGGAAATTCTTAGAATGCTTCAATGAAAACGATAGGATAAAATCAGCATTACAATGGGGTCGTCAATCACAGTTTGTTAAAAGAATTCTCCGTTTTCAAACTAATGGATTTTATTCTCTAATGGTCTATTGTGGAAATACCCGTGATCAAACGATACCGACTGCTTAATATTATGAAATTATAAATCATTTCGTTCTTGATCGCTGTAATTATGTTGAGATATAAAGTACGCAATTGTCTCGTTGGTCAAATATTAAGTTTCATCATAAGGAAAAACATCAAATGACTTCTTCCCGCCCAGGGTGGGGCGAAAGGGGGAGTGTCAGACTCTTACTGACTAAAACCCTCCTGTTCCTTCTCCTGCTTTAGGCCGAGGCCTCGGTGACTTATTACGCTTGCCCCGCAACCCCGGCTCTAGTAGAAGACCTGCTTATGAATTTTTTGTTCGAAATTCTGGATGGAGCAAGAAACTGACAGACTCTTGCTGATTCAAAATCATTTCGTCCCTTTTCCCGCTAATGGCCGAGCAATATTATTGCGCACCCCGGTCTGGTTCTGGTCGGGCGGCGAACTATCCTTGCTCGCCGCATCTTCGCATAATCCCCCTAGCCCGAGAAACTTCGGAACTTCGGAAACTTCGAAACTGAGACCCCTGAGATCAAAGCATAGAACTGTAACCTATTAGCTTATTGTCAACTAACCGTGTACTAAATTTTAGGCTTTAAATACGACAACATATTGATGGAAGAATCAGCACAAATCCTGGAAATTGAGACATTCATTCCTCTACTGTTACAAAACCCTCAAGACGGTCGTTCTCGACTGAAGAGATGGATAATGATCGGAGACCACCACCAGTTGCCACCGGTAGTCAAGAACATGGCCTTCCAGAAGTACTGCAACATGGAACAGAGTCTGTTCACTAGGATGGTCAGGCTTGGAGTTCCTTATGTGGAACTGGATGCTCAAGGACGAGCTAGGCCAAGGTCAGTTTACATCTGTCGTAATTTTAATTATTTACTGTTTGAAGCTGCTTGAACTTCTTCCTTATATGAATAGTCACAAACTTTGAGTGTTTTTAACATTGTTTGCGTAGACTTTGCGTGTCATATTAATGCTAAAAAGTAAAAAGGATGCCCGTTTTAGATAAAACTGTTAACTTAACATAAATGAGCTCGTCATTTTGTTTGGTTAGCATGAAAACGACGCGAATTCTGAAAATTATGAGTTTAAAACACATACCAGTCATTACCAGTAAATGAGAAGAAGATACATAATGCACACTTTGAAATTAGTCACACACTCATATTGCTATTTTTTATACATATATATTTTGGTGTCTATTTTGTTTTCTAAGTAGTATTTTATATCATTGTAGTTCTATTCCTTGTCGTGATTTATTTCGTCAATAAATCCTTACGTAACAATTTTCAAACATAGTGACTCAAAGCGGCAGTTACGCAGTATTTCAATTAGAACCTATGTAATTGATGACGTTACAGGTGTTTTTTGAAGTCGGTATTTCGGTGCAGCATTTTATGTTTTATACCAAAACGTTATCGGTTAATTTACATTTTTTATGTCGCAGTATCTGCAACCTATATCGTTGGCGCTACCTGGCTCTGGGTGACCTTGGCCATGTGACTCGCCTACCTGAATACCGAGCCGCCAACGCAGGCCTTCGATACGACTTCCAGCTGATTAACGTGGACGACTTCAACGGAGCAGGGGAGACCGAACCTAGCCCTTATTTCTATCAGGTAAACACATAATTTCACTCTTTTTAACAGGATAAAACTCATGCTGTATACCCTATAAATCTACTTTACATTATTTTTATTTAATTCTGCGTTTGTCTTGCGCATTTCGCGAGACAGTCGACTGTATCGCAGGTACGTTTTTCACCTTGGTCAAAGACAAAATAATAATTTTATATTTAACATACGTTCTCCACACTTAGCTCATTATTCGCAGACTTCTGCATAATATGTCTTTTTGTGCAATGTCAGACAAACGAGCTGTCAGAACAACTCGTGACCTGGTTTATATTCATAAATTGCACTTACTTTACCGTTGGTCTCAATTTGTTGGGACAAAGAATCTGTTATATGTACATTGTGAGTTCAATGGACGAGAATTTTTTGTGTCTCATGTCAGGGTAAATTAAGAAAGTTGGTGTGTATACATAACATGCATGTCGAACTATGTATGTGAAAAAAATTTCAAAAATAAGGAATCCTGATAAGTCAATTGCAAAATTACGACGTCCATTAGCTGATTCAATATAAATACTATCGAGAATTGTTTAACATTGAGTATTTAATGTTCAATAAACACATATGTACATGTTTGTCCATATCATTAGAAAGTACGGTTACAACATACACCTGTCGCACATAATAATCTCACTCGCTTTATTAAAAATAATCATTTAAGCTGTGGGTGCAAATATTTTTTTTAAAAGAGTAACGATGGAATTTCTTGCTCGTTCTTCTCCATTCGAATCTACAATTTGGAATGAGCACCTAGCTTCACTGACGAACAGACTGACAGACTACTTTTCTATTTTGACTTTTCAAAAGTACCTATTTATGGTTAAGTTGGAATAAATGATTTTGATTTTGACTTTGCAATCGCTATTTTGTACGGAGCCCAGCTCGGAACAGAAAAAGGAACGGGTCGTTATTTAGTCAGTATGAATCCGACACTCCCTCTTGCTCCACCTAGGGGAGAGTAGTCATTGGATGTTTTTTCCCACCTCGTGGGTATACTTTTATCCACGACTAGCTAATCCAGCACGGTTTTACCCGACCTTAAAAAACGTTGTTTAGTTCTTGTCTGACCATTTATCTTTGCTATTTCGGATCACTAGAATGAACTAAATGGAGTATTAGTAACTTGGTCCTAATTTTGATCTATCCTCATTAGATTTATCCTCATTCCAAACACACTTTACATAAAATTTTGGTTATCGACATCAGTTGGTTTGTCATGCATATCTATTTAACCGTGAAATCATGATTGTGGGCGGGGTCGCCTAATGACAAGTGTATACGCGATTTCGAACACGTAGCATGTTACGAAACATAAATAACGTCTGAATCCTAACATTAGGTAAGTCTTGCTTTCTCCATAAAACAAATGCAGGACAATTTTCGTTCAATACAAAAAAAATTGATAATAATTGAATGTAACATTTACATACTTTGCCAAGCGAAAATGAGCCTATTCTCATTTTAACTCAAGTCATAATATTACTGGTTTATGCATGTAAAACAGATAGGTAACGTGCGTAATAAAAAAATAATACAATAAAGTCAAAAGTATATAGGTACTGCATATTCCATTGTGAATCGCTCCGATTTCTACCAAAGGACTGCATCCTTTGGTAGAAATCGTCACTCTTCAAACAAAACACAAGATTTGTTTTTACGAAAGCTAAAAAATTACGCGATTGTTGAGACGTGAGACCCATAAAATGTTATTGCCTTACCTTTAAGGCAACGATGCGTAATCCGTTTTGATAAAATTTCGGACTGAGGAAGGAAGTGTTATTCTTCAAACAAAGTTCACAATAGTCATTATTTTTAATTTTTGATGACTCCCGCCCTTTCTTGTCAATAATAACACGACAGACGTGTTCACTGTTAATTCGGCGGTCGCGTCGACGTAAAAGTGTAGATACCAAAACTTTAAATATAACTGTAAAAAAGTTTTTATTCGATTTATAATATTATTATATTTTTATTTCCTTCAAGTCTACAGAAAAAATATGGGCTAACAATTTATTGTCCATACCCAACTGGTGCCCAACGTGGGGCCATAAAAGAGAACATCGTATAGCCACTAAAAAGTAACTGCTAATTCTTTGTACTCTCAATTAAGCATCACGGTATAAACAATAGCACAATTGTGCGTGGTATTGCCAACTTCAAATTCAATACGTTCGCAAGATCTAGGTCGCAATTTATGAAATTTTAATATATTCGAGTCTAATCGCATAGTCCTTACACAGACCCAGATAAATTTATAAATTTGTCGGGCCTAAAACCCTTACATACAAATCGTTAGAGCATCCAAATCGTCTTCCGAGGTCCTGTGAATATAGTAGAATGTCTTGTTTCAAGGTTTTTTAAAAGGTTGATTCTTTTTAGGTAATAATGGTAATGTTGAAACTATTATTGAAACTACTTAGCATACAAATGGGTACTTTATGCACAACAAATATTGCAAACAGCGCAATTGTATTTAACCTTCTTTGCATTTTATTTGTGTTTTCGCAATCCAAACACCGGTCATTGCTACTTAATCTCTTATGTTACTGAGAATGTAGTGAACCAATAAAACCATTTGACCTACAAGGCAGGGACTAACCTCATTGATTGTTTAAGTAATTTTTGTTGTTGTTTAAGTGAGTTTAGTTTAAGAGGAATAAAATTGTTGCTGTCACTGTGTTATAAAAACATTCGGACCGCGACAGCATCATAATTATTCCGCAGATAACTTTAATCTAACCATTGAAAAATCGGCCCTTAACATTTAGCGACAACAATAAACAAATGTAAAGGTATATACACACAAGGACTTTAGTTGTGTGACCAGCCTGCAATACCGGCTCAAGGCAAAGAGGGCAATGACCCAGGCCAACGCTCTCGTCTACCCAGATGTTTAAAATACTGGGACAGTACTCTTTATATATATAATTCTGCTGTACGTGTGTATGTAATTGAACTCTTCCGAAACGACTTGACCGATTTAAATGTTTTATTTTCTGTATGCGTTTGAGTGGCGCCCTGGGTGGTTTAGATTCACAAATCAGCCTGGCAGATGGCGCGTAACGATTTCGCTGAAATTTGATATGTTTTCGGGGTCGAGAAATCGATCTAACTCAGTCTCATGTCTGGGGAAGCGCATGTTTTCGAGTTTTCTCTTTCGCAATATTTCACGCATAATATCGGCGCTAATTTCGCCTTAATTCACAACACATCATCAGCCCATAAGTGCCCACTGCTGAGCAAAGGACTCCGCTTGCTCAATGCGGGTTGGCGATTTCAAACTTATAGGTAATTAGAAATTATAAGTTCAGGTTTCCTCACGATGTTTACCTTCACCGTATGTCAGAGGTGTCTAAATAATCATAGAAAGTACATATAACACGGAAAAAGTCACATTGGTACTTGCCAGGCTTCGCATGCCCTTCGCCTTAATTAAAAAAAAGAAAATTGTACATGAAGAATTAAAAGAGATAAAAATAAATTAAATATTTTAATGTATTTATTAACATTTAGTTAAGAACTAAAAGGTAAAAGAATTGAAATTAAAAAATATTTTTATTTAACTTTAAGAGACTGAAGCAAAAGCTCTAGAGGTAAAGAGAGGTGTGAATAATTTCATAATCTTATTAAATAAAAACAAAATATATATTTCACCATCCCCTTTAGGAAGAATTCAGTGACGTAAACACGTACAGCAGACAGCAGGTTAAGGAATATAGGTACCCACGGAAAGCATTGCCATCTACATTTGAATTAGCCATTTAGTGCCATCTTTACCTTAGTGCATCGGAACTCTAGTAGGTCGTCGTAAAGAAGCTTGAGAAGCAGCTAAAAGTTGAGATTGATCTGACGTACTTGCCTGTGCAAGTGTACAATGCATTCCTGAGACGAACTAGCTGTGCCAATAGTTCATCGTCATCGCTAGACATACGTGTTGGAGATTTATCACCATGTAGTTGTATTCTACGTTTACGACGACGCGATCGAGGCTGAGTGCATGCTAAGTCTCTGAGAAACGGCTACTTATACCTGCAGTGGATGTCCGTTGGCGTCGAATAGGTATTTCGGAAGGCAAAACAATTGGAAAAGGCTCTTTCTTGTTAGAAGCGTCGCTGTCTGCTGGTTGTTCTGTTTCCGTATTGTGCTTACTATGATAACTAGATCGATCACTGTCTGACACAATTTCATCAACAATCCGTGTACTAGCATCTTCAAAATCAGAGGTTTCCTCTAGCCAAGACACAATATGAGCATCCATTTCGTCCATTCATGTTTGTTATTATCAATTAATATGTTACGCGATGGTAACAACCTTCTCCTAGAGCGGTCCCCCGGCGTCCAGCCGGCCAGCGTTTCGGCACGCGTTGTTTACGAGAGTAGGGTCACCTACTAAAATTCGCAATCGTAATAAATAAACATAAAACCGCGTTAAAACGGCATCGTTAGATATGTATATTGGTATACATTATGTATATGCAGGGTGTAAAAGACACTTAACGAAGCCGTTAACTACGCATACTACCGTTTTAACTAAGTAGCTTTACGCTAAAATTATCACTGGGAAACGACTTTTATTTTTAGGTATCAAAAAAAATAATAATTTTATTGCGCGCAATGTAAAGCAAACGGGCTTCGTGAGATTGTGTGCAAAGGTTCACAGCTTAGCATGAAAACGCTGTGATAAGTACTAGTTTACTTCGCAACAACAAAACAATTCTGTAAAATAAAAATCCTACTGAGATGCACGATGTATTTTGTGCGGGTCTGCATTTATTTATCACGTAAATTACTGTTCGTAACTTCAAATGCGTATATTATTTAGAAAAATAGAAAATTCAGGTAATGTTGGTTTGGAAAAAAGTTTTGTAATAATACTTAGAATTCGATTGCGCAAAAAAAGAAAAATTAAAAATGCATCTTTGACCTTCAATATCTCAAGAACCCGTGGAGTCCCAGCTATGGTCTTAAAGAAAAAAAAAAAAAAAGAATGGGTAGAATACGTGGCTTTCGGCTTCGTTAAGTGTCTTTTTACACCCTGTATATTTGTCACATGGCGATGCCGAATGATGAAACAGCTGATAGATTAGTCACACAAAATCTAATAATAACTTGATGAAGTTTTTTAACAAGGTACCTACCGAACCGGATGCAAGTTTATTTTTTATTTGTAGCAAGCTTTATTTTTATAATGTTTTGGATACCTAGCAATATAATATCTAGACAGTATTTATATTGGGTTTTTTAATTCGGTAATGTTTTTCTTATAAATAATCTTTTGTTTATATATAAATCATCTCAATTTCTTATTAAGTATCGAATTGTGTATCACGTCTAGTTTTACCCAAAGTTTAAGCAGAGAATGGGTATATATGGAGTGACGTTTCGGCGTTCGTACCGGTCGGACTTGCTGTCAGATTCTTGCGCTTATAATAAAACAACAGTGTTGAGTATAGTTTATTGAAGTGAGAGGTGAAAGGATACAAACATACAAGGATAGTACATATAGTGAGTGCTAAAACAGGGCCCATATTATTGTTGTTTATTAAATAAACCCAATAATAAACTTGTCTTGAGTGATTTATTTCTTGAGTACCCTCCGAAAAAAAAAACCCCTTTTTTTTTACAAAGGTTTTATCTTGCTTTCATTTAATCAATAATGCCGATGATCAAGTGTGGGGGATGCGGAAAATTCATTTCGCCGGCAGATGCCGCTAGGTGCACGAAATGCAACGAGCACTACCACCGAGTATGTGTAGCCCTGACTGGAAGAGGCGCCTTACCGTCGTTCTGGCAGTGCCCAGAATGCAAGAAAAATGTCCGTAGGGACAATAAATCTGAGACGCCTGTCAGGAATAGTCAGGCTGAGGTGCAGTCGGCGACGGCTCCACTGATCTCAGCTGAGGCGCCGGTGCTGCGGTCCGCGACTTCTGAGGAGTCTGCAGAGGAAGAAACGGACATCGGTATGTGTGAACCAGCGGGTTGTGTCCAGGAGAGCGGTGTCGCCATGAGGAACAAACCTCACGACCAACAGATGGATGTTGCTTCCCAGCTACAATCTATCATGGAAGAACTACGTAGCCTGCGTTTAGAGGTTCTAGAACTCAGGAAAGAGGTGAGATCTTCAGGCGACGCTTGCAATGTGCGAATGGACACGATTGAGGCCAGGCTGCAGGTCCTGGAGGAACGCCATGCTGGTGTGCCGGCTGAGGCTACCGTCGTTGATGGGGTGGTGGAGCAGCTTAGGCGGGAGCTAAATGAGAGGGATCAGGAGCTCATGGCAAATGACTTGGTTATAGCGAATTTGCCCGAATCCCAAGCAGAGAACCCAGTCCATGTGGTCAAGGTCATCGCTACCAAGCTAGGTGTCCAACTGGATGATCGGGACATAGTTTATGCTGAGAGGGTGGGAGGGAGACACCTCAGGGCGACGAGTCCAACGAAACCAGCTGAGGTCCGCCCTCGTGCTGTCATGGTGCGTCTGGCGCGCCGGGACATCAGGGATGCTGTTCTTGACGGCGCGAGACAGCGGCGAGGAGCAACGACGGAAGATTTGGGTCTTCCGGGTCCTGCGGGTCGTTTCTACGTCAACGAAAGGCTGACCAAGGCAAACCAAGACTTATTTCGTCAGACGCGTGCGGCTGCCGGTATCCATGACTGGCGCTTCGTCTGGACGAAACGGGGACGAATCCTGGTCCGGAAAAAGCCTGGGGAACAGGCCCGCAGAATTGGATCTGAGCATGACATTCGGGAAATTATTGGACAATACACAGTCTAGACATATTTGTATACAAATTCAGTTTAGTTTTGTAGGCTTTATTGTGTATGGGCACTCTAACGAGTGGCTGGTGCGTCGTTTTGGGCATAACAGGGTGAATTTTCTGGGAAGAGGCATGAGTCACAGATCAGCTGTTTGCATAACTGTAGAATTGGCATACATAGTTACAGAATTGGACACAACACACTTAACTTACAATCAACTTATATTTACACTTAGTATCTATCTTAAGCACAATATACAGGGTGTAAGGGACAGCCCTCCGCAAACTGATAGGGTGGATTCAGTATATCGTCTTAAGTTGACCGGTACATGAAATTATTTCAGGAACGTTATGGGAATCCAATTAAACCGATTTGTTTCATTACCTTACACGCAATGTATCGCTACCACCGCAAACGCACGCAGCGAACGGCAGCGCTTTTAGTATTATTACTTTACACTATGGGCAGCGCCGCGACCTTACGTTCAGACAAACGGTCGCGCTCGCGCCACGTTTTAATAACAATAAATTATTATTTAAAAGATAGCCGCATTACTTACAAAAGACAATGTAATAATCGCGCTCGCGCCACGTTTTAATAACAATAAATTATTACTTAAAAGATAGCTGCATTACTTACAAAAAGAAATCTAACAATCATAACATGGTAACTGATAAATGATAAAAAAAGAAAAATGCGTAGGTACCTTAGAATCGCTCCGGTTTCCGGCTCTGGAAAGCATTTGTGATGCGGTCTCGCATTTCGTACTCACTTGCACACGCACTCACAAACACTTTTTCTTTTACGTAACCCCACAAAAAGGGGTCCAAATGGGTTAGGTCTGGGGATCGTGCTGGCCACGGTTGCGGTCCAAACCTACCTAAACTACGTTTAAATAGGAAAGCACTGGTAAGTGGTAGCGTCTCCTTACGTTAGCGAACCAATTCCAAAATCCACGTAGGTATTGGTCTTCCGGCGCCTTTTTGTCTGGGAACAATGGCCTGGTTTTCTAGCAAGCGTTGATAGTCACCAGTAATTATCCTGGAGTCTGATGGATGGCGACGGTCAGGATACCTACACTACTACAACACATTATCATCTCCCCATAATCACGCGCGCTAAACGTACCTAGGTAGTAATTTCGCACAATTTCTACAACAAAACTTCACTACACTTCACACACTACTTCTAATAAAACTTAACAACACTACTTATAACAAAACTTTTAAGCCGAATGCGCGAGCGATCCGTGCCGACACACGCTCGCGGTACACAAACAATAACATCGCAGCAAGGCACAATGGCGACTGCATGTGATGAGACACACACAAACATAAATCTGTTGTTGCCAATTACACGAAAATTACAAAATTTCGGGGTAAAAAATAAAAAATTATGCATGGTCGTAATTTATCATTCTGTTATTTTTTGTAGAGAAATGAATTGATTAAATCAATTTAATTCTAATTTCATTGTTAAGTTAATTTAGAATAATAAAAGTGCAGTGTGATAGAAAGCTGTGCTTCCATTCCAGGGAGATTGTGTTTAATTTCTGGCTCGACTATCAATTCATGGCTATTGTGAAGCCATGTTAAAATCTGTAAGTAGTTTAAAAACTAGCCAGTAATCGCTTAAAAAGAACAATCAATTAATAAATTAGGTAGTATTTGTAAATGCTTTAAAATTAAAACTAGACTAATCTTTATTTATTTCTTATTCAATTTATGTGCGCGACAAGATTTTCATTAATTGATTAATGAAAATCTCATCAACGTAATTATGAAAGCAAAGGAGTTCTCAAGTTTTAGATAAATTTCGCTAGTTCTAACATTTTCGTTTACTACGTGAGGTAACAAAAGTTAAAAATTGGCAACACTGGTTCAATCGGGCAAACATTGTGGAAAGAATCGGGGAGACGGGGAGACGCGGAGGCGGGGCGATAGAAAGGGACGCAGCTATTCTGTACGTTGGACGGGATCGTAGGTATTATACCTACGGCGCGCGGCGCGGCGATCGGCGCGGTGGGGCGCCGAGCCGCTGCGCCGTGACCGCGGTGCGGTGAGTTCAAACGACTCGCGCTAGGTAGAAATTGAACAGCTGATTTCATGCGTAGTTCTTTAGAGAATTCACACAACCATTGCGTATTTTTTTGTTTTAGCTGTGTTATTTACATTAATGTTATTCTTCATACATAGAATGTAATTATACATTGAAATAAAGGTTTAGGAACTGAAAAAACGAAAAAAAAATTGAAAATTTTCCTGAAAGAATTTTCACTGGAATATGATTCAGAATAAGGAGCTGAATGCACCCTGTTAATTTGTGGAGGGCTGTCCCTTACACCCTGTATACAATTCAACAATTACTATACACAAAATTATATTTACACTTAGATACTATCTGACGCCAAATATATACAAATCAACAATTACTATACACAAAATTATTTTTACACTTAGATACTATCTTAAGCCTAATATTTACAAATTAACAATTACTATATACAAAATATTACAATTAAAAACAATGAAGTATTTTATTTACAGACCTAACCTACGTATAAATAATATCCATTATATCTACACATATTTTATTATATACACAGTATACACAACTATTACTGTTAACACGCTATACAATATATTATACATAACAATATTTACAAATAATAAAATACACAAACATGCCTAAGTCTAAGTGCTTAAAGTTCGGTTTGTTGAACGCGGGGTCACTGGGAACAAAGCATGATGAATTTAGGTTCGCCATGTCTGAACACTCAGTAGATGTCATGGCGATCAATGAGACATGGCTGAGACCGGGTGAAGAGGGGCGTGCGCCTAGCATCCCGGGTTACAGACTACCGCACGTACCGCGGTCGACGTCTGTGCGGGGAGGACGAGGTGGAGGCGTTGGTTTTTACATAAAAACAGGAATTAAGGCAAGAGTTATGAAACACTCTGAACAATCAGATGTAGAGCAAATGTGGCTTCTTATAAACGTCAATGGTAGGAAGATATTAGTTGGCACCGCTTACAGACCACCGTGGTTTGACTTGACTGGTTTTTTGGATAGTATAACTGACAGCGTCACTGCATTGGCCCCTTACGATTATGTCATTTTGCTAGGGAATTTTAATGTAAATCTTTTAATTAATGATTACAAAACTGCTACCTTGCTTGACTTTATAAATTACACACAAATGAGCCAGGTAGTTCAGACGCCTACGCATTTCGTGGGGGATAGTGGTACCCTTATTGATATTGTTTGTACAGACATAAGGGTACGGAATGTCGTTGTAAATCACATCAGCGAACTTGGAAGTCACTCTTTCATCACCTGTGAGGCAGTGATCAAAAAGGAGAAGGTCAAACCAAGAACTGTATCCTACAGACCACTACAGGACATATTAGTGGAACAGTTCACAGCGGACTTGAAATCCATACCATGGTTGGGAATGACGAGGTCAAATGATGTCAACAATATAGTTGCACAGTTTACTAATGCTACTAAACAGCTATTTGACCTCCACGCACCCATACGAACAAAAAGGTTTAAAGAACTCCCTACTCCATGGATCACCGACAACATAAAGCTGATGTTTAGGTTGAGGAACGAGGCACGAGGTAAGTATCATAACTTAAAAAAGAAGGCTAGCAATATGGAACATGTCGAAACTGCTAGGAGATACTACACAGACCTTAAAAATCAGGCAATATTTGCTTTGGCTCGGGAGAAGGATGTTTATTTCTCCAGGGATATTAATAGACAACTAAAGAATCCTAAAGTTTTATGGAGGAACTTAAAAACCCACGTCTTACCCGACCACAAGGATAGCTTCCTCCCGGGTCACTTCAATGACCCAGACAATATAAACAGGGCTTTTCTTGATGTTCCGGGGACGTGTAGTGTATCAATATCTCAGCTGACATTCTTTGAGTTTAACAGTTACATGCATCATGGAACTCAGTTCGTGCTCAGGAGTGTTAGCGAAGCAGATGTATTTGGGATATTGCAGGACCTCGGAACTAATGCAGCTGGCACTGATGGACTGAGTCTGGATATGCTGAAACTTACATTGCCATTCACGATTCAGACTATCACTTCCATAGTGAACACATCTATTGAGTCCAATACGTTCCCTGATGCCTGGAAGTGTGCTGTGGTGCGGCCTTTACCAAAAGTCAGCAATCCAGACTCCTGCAAAGATCTTCGTCCCATCAGTATCCTGCCCTGCTTGTCAAAAGTCCTGGAGAGAGTGGTGTATACACAAACAATTGAATACTTGGAGAACAACAATATACTGCCAGATTTGCAATCCGGTTTCAGAAAGGGTCGTGGGACAGCAACGGCACTGGCTGATGTTATAGGAAACATTCTTGAGGCTCGTGACAGGGGGGAGGGAACGATACTGGCTTTGCTTGATTTTTCTCGGGCCTTTGATGCTATAAACACCACATTATTGCTTTCCAAAATGACATATCATGGATTTGCAGCAGAAACAGTAAGGTGGTTTGGAAGCTACTTGGAAAATAGGTCCCAATACGTTGAATTCCGTAACCAGGATGGAGCCCTCCTGTCCTCCTCCCCACTTCCTGTCTCGCGCGGAGTACCTCAGGGATCAATTTTGGGGCCGCTTCTTTACATTCTTTACAGTGCAGATATTGTAAAGTCTTTTAAACATTGCAAGTATCATATGTATGCAGACGACATTCAACTTTACATATCTTGTAGGCCTGCAGAAATGCTACAGGCTACCCGAAGAATTAATCAAGACCTGCAGAATGTCGCCACTTGGGCAGAGCGTAACTCCCTGGTACTGAATCCAGATAAGTCTAAATACATGGTTCTGGGCAGTAAGAGGTCAATTGGTGCCATGATATCAGCTGGGCCAGTTATAATAATTAAGGGAGATAACATAGAAAGAGTGAACACAGCTACCAACTTAGGTCTCACTATGGATCCAGAGCTACACTTTGAGAAGCACATTGTAAATTGCATGAGGAACTGTTTTTACAGATTAAAAATGCTCTACACATTTAGAAAACACTTGAGTGTAGCTCTGCGCAAACAGCTTGTGGATAGCCTGGTACTGTCAAAGTTAAATTACTGCGACACAGTCTATGGCCCGTGCTTGCTGGCAAGAACAAATACATTGATCCAGCGTATACAAAATGCTTGCATAAGGTACTGTGTTGACATACCAAGAAGAAGCCATGTCACCCCTTTTGCAAATCAAAACAATATATTAAAAATGGAGGCTAGAAGAAGACTACACATGGCAGGTCTGTTGTTTGGAGTGATAACTACTCAAAAGCCACGGTACCTGTATGATAAGTTAAACTGGAGGCAACATTCATGCAAAAACCACATACGCTCTACAACAAATCCACTCTCTATTCCTCAACATAGAACTGCGGCCTTCAGGGGGAGTTTCAGGTATGCTGCGACTCACTGTTGGAATAACCTGCCACCACCAATGCGAGGCCTGAAAACAAAAAGGAATTTTTTACTACAAATGAAAAATTATTTGCAAAATATTCAGAACTCAACCTAACCTTACAATATTAATCACTCTTCTTTATCAATTTATATATTTATTTACACAAATACATAAAATTAGTATATATAATTCTAACCTTCAAGGTCGCGGCCTTCCTTCAAGGGTTACAGGCATCCGACAGATATTGTCCACAATTGCATCCTTTCTCCCCTGTTAGTACAGCACACGTGTTTCTGCAAAAACCCTTGGCTGCATGCTGGAAACAAGACGCACAGTCACTACACTCACCTCCTACACGGTACATCCATACACGACACACGCTCTTAGTTTAATCTCTACTCACGCCAATCATTACACCGATTCATATTAATTTGAATAGTCTGTACTCACGCTGCTTTTCGCTTCAGTGTCCAGAAAAATGGTGGGACGCCATTACGTCACCCAAGGATATGCTGAAAATCAGCGCTGTGCCACCAATTCCTTGAGGTTGGGGTCTCAGCAAATGCTGAGCACGTCCTTTTTTTGCGCACGTACCACATTATTTATACATTGATGGAATTCCTAAACTTAATGTAGTTAATAATAAATGTTTTTGTTATTGTTTGTCACCAAGGGTGATAGTATCAAAAAGATTATAAGCACTGCGTTTATTGTTACAATTACAAATGAATGATGTTAATGTTATATGCAAAGAATATGTAATCACTGCGTTTATTATGTTTATTACTTCTAATAAGTTTAATGATGTTATGTTACTTTACTCTTTGGTTACATCCTTGTACTTATGGTCCACAGAGCCACAGATAATAAAAAGTTACAAGCGACCTCGCGCATAATGTCATACTCTGTCGACCATAGATAGATAAAAGTTTACCTACTATTTACTCTTTATTTTTTTGTGCTTTTTGTTTATAATTTTATTTTAGTTAACAGTTTACATTATTTTATCGTTTTGTGTAAATAATTGGTGTAGTTTTTCTTTTTCCTTTTTTTTTTGGTATTTTTGATTTTTATGTGTGTGCGCTTGCGCAGAAATAAATGTTTCTTTCTTTCTTTTTTTCTTTCTATCTAACAATAGCTTCTTTCTCAGTACTGAGTCAATCTTAATTTTCTTACCTTCATACAAAAAAACTGCTCACTGAGAATCGCTTCAGTTCTTTGAAACTACCTACATACATACTTAGTATCTAATAAAGGCGCTTTTTCTATCCATATGAATTTTATAAATCTTGAAACTAGGCAACGGGTTTCAACGGTTTTCATTCATACACAGATTAAATTGGTAGATTTAGTGAAAATCTTCTTATATCTTATATATAAAAATGGATCGCAAAATGTGTTGGTAAGCGCATAACTCAACAACGCCTGGACCAATTTTGTTAATTCTTTCTTTGTTGTGTTTGTTATTGTCAGGAGAAGGTTCTTATGAAAGAAAATATGAGAAAACTAGAGGGGAAGATTAGGAAAAAGTGACCCTTCGATAGGGAGATAGTTGAACCCGTGCGAAGCGGGGGCGGGCGGGCTAGTGTATAATAAAAGCAATTAAAAAGTGTCAAATATTTTGTGTCAGCATTGCACAAGTCAAAGCGTGCGAAAGCGAAGCTGGACACTAGTATTTTATAAAACACAGCGGATGGTGATCCAATAACATTTAAATATAGTTTTTATTACCTATGTAGGTGAGGGAGCTCATTAGCGAATGTTAGAAAATAACTATTCCAATGCGAGATGCTATCCTAGCCATACCAGGTAAACGGAAAGTTAGCCCGTTGAATACTAGTAGAGAATCCTAGATAAGGCTTAATATTTTAATACAATTTAAACAAATAAATATGATATACTTAGTATGTATATCAACAGCTGTAGAACGGAGTGTGGTGTTAGAAGATGAATACATAGATATACGGAAAAGGGGAAAAAATACTCGGAAATTGTACCCGAATCAATATAATATAATATAATATGACATAGGTTTTTTTGTGAGGGGAAAATCATAAAAAGTCAACATCATTTATTTCAATTAGACACATACAGGCACTTTTGAACGTCAAACAAAATTTTAAAGATATAAAGTGTCATCAAATGTTTTCTCCCGCCCAGGGTCGGGCGGGAGGGAGTGTCAGACTCTTACTGACTAAAACCTCCCGTTCCTTCTCCTGCTCTGGGCTAAGGTCGCGGTGCCTCATTGCGCTTACCCCGCTACCCCGGCTGATAAAATGACATAGGTTACGGTAGCTATTCTCGCGATATTTGTTATGTAGCTTCCTATTGGTCATTCCGCCTATAATTATATGGCCTTGCTCTATAATTAGATTTGCACCGGTCGTTCGTTCGAAAAAACGAAAAAAATCTCTTCTTCTTCGTTACACTCTGGACAAAATAATTAAATAGTCGTCATGTCAGGTGTGGTGACAAGCTCTTTACAATGCATCGCCACTCCTCGCGCATTGCCCATTTTGCATAGGTAGCGGGCCATCTCTATCTCTCTTTCAATCGAAATTAACTCGAGTTAAAGTTATCAGGTACTTCGCATAGTGTCATTATGGTAAATGGTGGGTTGCCACACCAAATAAATAATTAAATACCACGAACTCGTTAAATCATATACCTTAGTACCTCATAACCAAGAATAGCTCAATGACTTACCTAGTACTCAATTGTTTAGTATTCAACTGCATTGTAGCAACAAAATGATATAATCTGTGGGCAAAGGTAACCCTCACTGTGTGCTATTAAATGAAATTAGTATTATAAATAGGGTTAATAATTATACACGATTTTATTAGGTCTCCTCTAGTGTAATATAAGACTAAATTGCACACACTTCTAATTTTAATACCATCAAGAAGACCTGATTATGTACTTGAGTGGTGGCTGATAGAACCTTCCACTATCTTCGTGTAAAGATATTAATTTTGGATTCGTTAGACGGCTCAATTCTGATAACGAGGACATACGATTTACAAGCATTTTTAGGGAAAGAAAATTATCAAAGGCTCCTCACGTGAAAGTGTCAGACTATTACTGGCTAAAACCGCCTCGTTCCTTTTCCCCCTTAACTGCAGTAGTAATTTCGCATTTACGTCCCCCCCCCCCATCTCCCGCCCCGTTCCTTCTCCTATTTTAAGCCGAGGCCTCGGTGCCACATAACTTGCAACACCGGCTTATTTTCATGAGGGGAAAATCAAATCATGAAATGACTTTTCTCGCTCAGGGTGAGGCGAGAAGGGGTATAAGACTCTTACTGACTACATACGCCCTAGTTCCTTCTCCTGCTTTAGGCCGAGGCCGTGGTACTCCACAACCCCGGCTGAGTTTATCAGAAGATCACGGAATGCTTTGACTTAGACCTTTCAAACACTGTCAGATTGTTTTTATAAGAGAAATAGCGTACTTATAAAAAACGGTAATTGGAAAAATACTGTGCGATGAATTTAGTTTGGGAACGATAAAAAACCTCGGACCATGACGTAAAAGACAGTCAACAAACCGCAGTGTTTATATCTAAAAAAATCCAAATTTTTGTGCCAAAACCAATGACTGTATTAATGCGTTTGCCATGTCAAAATAAAAGCTACAAACTGTCAGGTTTTACCCATACTTTTTTCCCTTGTACGAAATTTCGCAAGTTCTTATGGAGTTATTATCTTTCGTACTTTTCAACAAACTTAAATATTTCTAAAACTCTAAAACGACAGTTTTCTAAGAATTTTGTACGAGTATGTATGTGTAATAATGTATACGTTTTGTAAAATCAAAATATACAAGTTTGATTATAAAAAAGTAGTAGTAGTAGTATTTGGGCCAAAAAGGAGTACAATTCAGTAAATTTTAAAATAATCAAATAATGTGACCTGCCCATAAAGACATCCAAATTTTTTGGTCAATATTTAATATCATACCTAGACATTACCCATCTACTATCCACACAGAATAACTATGACTAATTACTTATAAGTCATAAGATGATGAATAATATTTATTTATACGGTTGTCTAGTTATCAACGATTAGTTCCACAATAGAATTGCTACTTGTACTATATTATTATTATATCTGAGTCAAGTATTAGAAACTAATGGGGGTGCCACTATTAATGACCCGAGATTACTATTCACAAGCACTCTGATCACGTCATCGATTCGACTAAAGGGTAATTCAAAATGTTTTGTTGAGCTCAGTTGATGACGATAATAGAGATATTACTTAGAATAATTACACCTGGAAACCGAGAAGGTATCGTCAAAGTGAAGGAACTCAAACCTAGCCATTTTGGCTAAGTTCATTACGCGGCCTGTCAGTGGCCGGCCAGTTAGTGTCCCGATATTTTTATAATAATGATAGTTTTCCCTATGCACAGATATCTCAGTTACATTACAAAAGTACAAAAAATTTAATATCATAATATTTCTCGGATAAGTTATGAGTTTGAACTGATATTTTTACGTAAAAAAATTATCAAAATGAAAACATATTCAATATTTTGTTACGTTGCAGATCTTGGAAACGTTGCCGTTCTAGGGAAAAAATCTCCCACATTTTGTGGTTTCATTAAAGTGAAACAAAAACGTCTAAATTAGCAATAAATAAATTGTACAAAATGTTACTCAACAATTATTTATCGACTACTAGCTTATTTATTAGGTATATTTTTATTGCAATTGCATATAATTTCAAATTTATTATACTTGTTTCGAAAAACATAAACGATAACTCATTAATCTTAAAGTTTTTTCATAATATTGATTTAAATAAATTTATAGTCAAATAGTAGTAATAAAGAAATAAATAAATAGTCGAAAAAAAATTTAACAAGTGAAAATTATTTACCACAGGCAGGATATTTAATGGTAATTTATTTAAAAACAAACCAAGAATATATAATAAAATACCTGACTAGATAAAAATATTACCTGTTCACAAGCTCAAGAAAACTTTGCAAAAAATGTTGATTGATAAATGTTATTACACTGTTGACGAGTTCTTGAACGATTAAGTTAATAATTTTAACATTTTCTAGATTCTGTGGCAGTATTTTTGACTTTTATTATGATATTTTTTTTATTTTTAACTACACATATCTGTATGTCCTTTAAATAGCTGTGTAAAAAATTCCATTTCCCCACATATAGATAAAATTGAATGTACTGGCAACATTACTTTTTTCAATGTATGCATTTTCTAAGGGATTTGGACAGACATCGCCAGATAACTGCGAAATGAACTGTTAATAGATTTTCGACTCAATCACCAATTCAAAAGTTTTATGTAGGTAGGTAATTCGGTCACGTCACAGCTTCGGTAGGTTCCTGTTTCGGATCCAGCGGTAGAAAACGCCCGAGTGTCGTCATTGTAAGGACCACCTAGAGGACACGTGGAGCATACGGTGGCATAGTGCCCTGCTTGGGCTGAGCACCGCCGTGTCCTCGGGGAAGTGATCGGCGGCGGCGACCTCTCGTGCCTCGTGCCTTAATCGAGGCCATGGTTCGTAGCTAGAGGAACTGGGAAGCCGTCTCCTCTTTCTGCGAAGCAGTGATTCTCGCAATAGAGGGGGCGGAGCGCGTGAGGGAACTGGGAGTAAGGGTAGCTCGCCGCCCGACCAGAACCAGACCCGAGCGTACGGCGCGTAGCGTGCCGCGCGCGCCTCAAAGAGCCAGACCATCACAGACGGCGCCCTATATGATGTTCAGCCGGGGTTGCGGAGTAAGCGCAATGAGGCACCGCGACCTCGACCCAGAGCAGGAAAAGAAACGGGGGGTTTTTAGTCAGTAAGAGTCGGACACTCTCTCTCGTCTACCCATGGGCGGTAGAAGTCATTAGATGATTTTCCTCTGACAAAAATAAAGGTGATTCGGTCGGAGACGGTGTCATCACATCGCACCTTAGAATACTAAATGTATGACGCCAGTTTCATTCTCATATGAATCATGACACGACACAGCTTCCTGTGCTTATTTGGTGATGGCCGTTATACTATAGTTCGTTCCATAATTAGAGACAACAATTTGACAACAGCAAATGTCAAACTTCAAAATAATGTGGCTAGATTTTTTAACATACCGTTTTTTTATAAATTGCCCTGTGCTAAATAAAACAACATATGTTTTTATAGTTAAAACGAAATAATAATATTATTATTTGAAAAAAAGCCTCTTTCTCCACATTTCAGTGGAATATACAACCTCTGCAACCGATGCTCAGTCAACAATGAATGGACTTTTCTATCCAGGGTAGTAGTATCAGTATGCCAAAGAAGTATATCAGTACTATCATGGTCAAACCGTTGTAGGCACGCACCTTCTTACCGCTCGAGAAAATACAGTTTAGAACTTTCCTCAGGCGGGCAAAGAAACGTTCCCGCAACCTTTGTTTCATGACGGCTGTATCGACAACCAATGCTCCTGATAAACCCAAGTATTTATAGCTCTCGGTTTGGGAAAGGGACCTGAGGTTTGTGGAATCAGACATTAGTGTTCTATCCGTTCCACAATCCCCACTCTCTTTACGAGCATGACTGCACATTTGTCCACACCAAAATTCCACCCCGATGGCGTTACTGAACATTTCAGTCACATTCAGTAACCTCATTAGATGTGAATTGTTGAGGGCAAAGAGCTTTAAGTCATCCATGTAAAGTAGATTTTTTTTTTTTTTTTTGTGAGGGGAAAATCATCAAATGACTTCTCCCGCCCAGGGCCGGGCAGGAGGGAGTGTCAGACTCTTACTGACTAAAAACCCCCCTGTTCCTTCTCCTGCTCTGTGCCGAGGTCGCGGTGCCTCATTGCGCTTACCCCGCAACCCCGGCTGAGCATCAGCCCTTTAGGGCCCCATCTGTGGTGGTCTAATGGCTTTGAGGCGCGCGCGGAACGCTACGCGCCGTACGCTCGGGCCTGGTTCTGGTCGGGCGACGAGCTGCCCTTACTCGCCGACCGCAGGCCCGTGGCCGGAGGCCGGAGATCGCCCCTTGATCCCCGACGCCCGTAGTGTCGCCAGTTGCGGCTGCTGGGGCGTGAGGAGGAGGATTGCTCCCTCACGCGGGCCGCCTCTCTCTTTGCGAGCATGACTGCTTCACAAAAGGAGGAGACGGCGTCCCAGTTCCTCTCACTCCGCACCATGGCCTCGACTAAGGCCGGGCGCGAGAGGTCGCCGCCGCCGATCACTTCCCTGAGGATACGGCGGTGCTCAGCCCAGGCAGGGCATACCACTACCGTATGCTCCACCGTATCCTCTAGGTGGTCCTCACAATGACGACACTCGGGCGTTTCCTCCCGCTGGATCCGAAACAGGAACCTACCGAAGCTGCCGTGCCCGGTAAGCACCTGCGTCAGACGGAAGGTGAGGACGCCGTGGCGTCTCTCAAGCCACTCCTCAAAGAGGGGTCTTACCGCTGCTATAGTAGCGTGCCCGGCCCTCGGTTGCGACAGTCGCTGCTTCCACTCAGCCATGAGATCTCGCCGGAGCTCATTCCGCCACGCACTAATTTGGCGCGGCAGAGGACCTTCGCCCCGGCGACGCGCGTCTGCGCGCAAACTGTAGACGCGCGCAAGCGCCTTCGCTTCTAGATCCCACGGCGGTGATCTGGCAAGGAGGTTCGCCGCCTTCCCGGAGATCGTGCGATATCCGCGGATTATTCGGATGGCCATGACCCTCTGGGACGCGACCAGCGTACGAGCCGGCCGCCGCTTCAAGTCCGGCGCCCACACAGGGGCACCGTAGAGGGCCATGGATCGCACAATCCCCATATACAACCTCCGGCAGGAGGCGTTTGGCCCCCCGAGGTTGGGAAGGAGCCGCTTGAGCGCGGCCCCAGACCGTTCCAACTTAGGCCAAACGACGAAAATGCTCTGTGAAGTTCCATCGGCTGTCGAGGACGAGACCCAGGTACTTCATCGCCGACTCGACGCCGATGGTAACTCCTCCTGCCGTTATTTGGGACCCACCTGGAGGTGGCGCGCTCCGACGGCCATAGAAACACATGGCCTCGGACTTGTGGAGCGCCACCTCGAGTCCCAACTGCCGGATCCTTGCAACGACTGTCGCAACCGCTTGTGACATCAGATCGGCCGCCGCCTGATGCGACCTCCCGTTCGCCAGCACCAGCGTGTCGTCAGCATAACAGACAATGCTGACGCCGCTCGGGAGGTCGGTGCGTAGCACCCAATCGTACCCGATGTTCCACAGGAGAGGTCCCAGGACCGATCCCTGTTGGACACCGCGCGACACCTCTCGCCGATTCCACACGCCCCGGTGACCGGGGTAGATGTAAAGTAGATGGAATACAATTTGTTCTCCTCTCCTTAACCGATATCGTAACCTTCCAGCCTTACAGCAAAGTGCTTAGATGCTTGCTTACCATCAGACAAATTCTATACAGACATTATTATTATAATTAAAGAAACCAATACCAGCGTATTTCTAGGTTTAAATTATGTTTGACATTCCATATATCAAATTTCATTCAATTAAAGTTAAAGTAATTCAAATTTTCATAGTGTCATAATTACATGCTTATAACTTTGAATAAGTAGCAAGTAGTAGCATGCTGTGCTTACATATAATAGATTGTTACACAATGTATTTATTATTGTGAATGTATTTACTTAATATTTTATAGAGTAAACAATTTTTGGTGGGCAAAACAATAAAAAAAAGAAAAACGAATGTTTGGTGAGTGATGTGATAGGTCGGCAAATGACCAGGCTTTTTACCTGATGATAAAGAAATCAGTGCCTCCCATGATGAACACTCGAGTCGAGGGTGCCTTGCCGACCTTTTGGTTATCATGGATTTGGAGATTTAGGGATTGAGGGAGGGAAAGATTGGCCTTCAGTAACCTCACACGGCGAAACACAACGCTGTAGTTGTTTCATGCCGGTTTTCTATGAGGCCGTGATATCACTCCGGTCGATCCGACTGGAGCATGGGTCTCCCACACACTACATTTTGACCTTAAAACTCAACGTTGTAGATTTTAATCTGAACCGACATAAATGGCATGGTTTATTTTTAAACGTTTCGTACTTTAAATATACAAGGTATAGATTAAAGCCAGTGACTAAGTCACAGTGCAAGAACCCTTATTAGGCGTGCTAGCCGAGATGCTTGAGATGGGTCTAGACACACCAATTGGTTTATAACAGGCTGTCACTTTTTTTTTCACGCTTAGTAAAGAGTCAGCATTGACTTCGTAAAAAAATAAACAAAGGAAATTGTAAATAGTATTTTGCTTCAACACCTGTTTCAGCAACACCCGTTTCATTATAGCGTTGTCGGGAAGAACGTCATGATTCAGGCATTCAACTAGGGTTCGTACAATTGTACCTTCGTTCGAGTTTATTGACTCCCCAGCCATTGTAAGCTTACAGTCAACCCATTCAACCGTTGCGAAGACTTGTTTAGATAAGCGTCAATGGTTTTATGGCCTTGGTGGCTCTCTACTTGAGGCAAAAAATATGGCCAAAAATTTAACCGAATCATTTTAGATACATTTTCGGTTTAGCTCGTAATCAAAGTGTTACTGACTTTGATAATTACACCGCATTACATCGACGACAAAAACCGGCCTAAAGCGTACCGGGCTACGCTTACGCTAACACCCGGTTGCCGAAAGGCCGATCAATATTAAAATCAATTTAATCTCTTGTCAAGTCATCTGATTGGTTGACTAAATTATCAACAACCAATCAGATGACTTGACAGGAGAACAGGAGATTAGTTAATTTTAGCATTGACAAGCCTTTCAGAAACCTGGTGTCAGTGTATGGTTCCGTAGCTTTCCGTCCGTCACAATAAGTACCTAAGTTATTGTAAAACTTAAAATCGTAACCTAATTTGGTAACCCTAGTTCACAACCTACTTTTCAGATGGTCACAATATTATGTTTAGTTAGTTATTGTTTGCAAATGTCCTCCGCGCGTTTAACTCATAACTCAGACCTAAGAATCCCATTTATTTGCAAGTACACATAAAGCCGCCTATGTAGTACGTAAGGTTTCTGTCCAAGTCATTTGAATATTGGCAAAGTCTGCGCATCTAATGGTAGGGCTTACCTAGAAATAATTAATTCCTACCATACTCGAACATCGTTTATATTTCAATCGTTATTTACTATATACTACGTTTAAAAGCATTGTGTTTGATTGTTCTTGTAGATATTTGTTTTGTAGCAGTAGCTAACTCGCAATAATTAAAGCTTACGACATGCTTCATGCATGTAATAGTAGAGGAGCCCAAGCTTATTAAAGCTTAATTATTGTATCGTGAATGACTAGTATACTGCTAAATACATACGTACACCATATACCTAATACCTACAGATAAAAACTTAACTTAAAGTAATACAACCACTTTCATCAGTACAAACAATTTCACATACACGTTACACCCAGACCCGGAACAACAATTTGTGGATAGCAAAAAGAGTTGTTCCGTGAGGAAATCGCCACCTCGCCAACCGGTTAATTTCATGCTAAAGGAAGAGCATTTGAAAAATGTGCTGGTCTACTGTCCAATTGTAAAAGGTTTTTGTACGGGTCCCACTTAATGATTTTATAATTTTATTTAAATTATTAACTTTAATGTTAAGTATTTAATTTAAACTTGAGTGAATAATGAGGGGAAACATAACCATCTGTAACACTCACAGGACAAAAAGACGAAATAACATAGAACTTCAATAAGTAGTGTTTTAGCTACTCTGTTTTAAGAGACGTGGATGTTGTGAATGACGCAACCAGTCCTAATTTATAATATTATTATTGTACTTACACAACCCATTTGGTAATAATTAGATAGTAGTTAGATACTTTGTAGCTTTTTTTGTTATGATCTTGCGAATATGACGTTTCCTCATGGCCCAGTCGTTTGGTAGTTTTCCGTTAGATCTTAAACGTAGCTTACCGCAACATATTAAAAACTATTTTGACGTCTTCTTACCTATAAAACACAGCGACAAGAGCTACAAAGATACGAAGTAGCGAATTCGATATTGGCGAAGATCGTTTCAAATTTGAGGATCGGACCATTTTGCGTTTAAAAAAAGTTATGTACCTATCCATGAGAAATAAATTACTATAGTTCTTATTCTAATAATGCTACTTGATTGATTCATGCTCATATCTGTGGGTTAATGATTAAATTTTTAGAACATTATAATTTACTTTTATCCGAAATAAGATTGACTTTTACTACAAGTCAAACCAAAATAAAGTGACAAGGTTGACGACTATCGTAAATTATTGTCCCAACTTTATTTATGGTGTTATTAAATGACACTTTATGGCAACAATAAATCTCTATGTCAACTGTCAGGTTTGGTTGTTGGGCAAGCACAATAAGGCACCGCAGCCTCGGCCTAGAGCAGGAGAAGGAACAGGGGGGAGGCTTAGTCAGTAAGATTCTGGGACTCCCTCTCGCCTAACCTGGGCGGGAGAAGTCATGTAAACTGTAAGGTTTTATTATGGTTCTCTAGAATAACCAGAGGCATCCTATGACAACAAAGATTCCGCTGAATTTGGCAAGTTAAACGGCCATAACATCCACTAATTGGATAATCGTTTCTTAAATTGGCCTTTGTGTTTCAACCTTAACTAAAAGCGGATATAAGATCTAACGTGTGCACCGTTGACTTCCTACTTTAACACACACAAGTAAAGACGGCATCCCTCTATTGTTTTTTTTTTCAGAATCTCGCAGAAGCTGAATATGTGGTGGCGGTGTTCATGTATATGCGTCTGATTGGCTGGCCAGCGGATCGCATTTCAATCCTCACTACATATAATGGACAGAAACATCTCATCAGGGACGTCATTGACAAACGATGTGCCGAAAACCCGCTCATCGGAAGACCTCATAAGGTATTTAATATTATTAATTTGATGACCGATGTTCATTTATGTAATTGATATCAGTACTAATTGCTTTTAAAACTTCAAATGGAATTTGCGAAATTGAAGCTGTCTTCTAACCTTAGCAAGACTAAAAATGTTTTCGAAAGAATCTGCCCATAGCTGGGTTTCCTTGAGATCGTGGTCATCTCCAGTCGAACCGGACCTTACGTTTCTAGACGTACATCTACCACATGTAAAATATATTAGTAACTGAAAACCATCCCATCACAAACACTATATCATAGTACTAAAAATGAATTTTTTCAACTCTCTCAACAACTTACTTTAGAACAGCGTCGGATTATAATCCAATTTAATTTTCTCACTTTCTTCGATCATACTACACGTCAAAGAAACACTTCTGTAGAACCAATTATGGTGCAAGGGAAAGTTAATGACAAAAAAAAGGCTGATTGTACGTAATCTACTGAGAATGAAAGGTTGTAAAACTTGCTGCTGCCTTAATGCACTCCTAATTTGGCAAACGTAACCAGAGCGCCAATGAGTGTGTACAACGACCATATTTTTTTTAGATTTCCTTCATCTGTCGCGTCTTCGTCTAGATGTCGGAAATTGCTGATTAATAAGATAAGCCGAATTCAATAACATCTGATAGTTAGGTCATTTAAGTTAATGACTTTTACCTAATTCTTAATTAGATTCAATGTCTAAAGTTTTAAACATGCACTACATGATAAAAACTAATTAGCATACTAATCATGCCTTCTCTAATTATTAGCAGATACGCTCATACAGAAACGAGTATTCATTACGTTAACTACTTAAATGAAGTTCTTGGAAGAACTGTTGTTCATTACTCATGGTCGCTGATGCCGAAAATTTGCGGAACGGCTTTTTATCGTTTCAATTTCTTTGTGAACCGGACTTCCTCCATTTCGGATGTGTCACTTCTTATCACGCGTTATGTTTGGAAAGGATAGGCAAAATTGTCCAAGACTTATTTTAAACCATTAGTAATTGATCATACAGCATATTTTTGTTAGTCCGTAGTAGAATGATCAGTATGGCCTTGGCAACTGGGCTTCTCTGAGTCGTTTTATTTATAACAGTTATAATGATAGGCAATGTGTGTTTAATAGAACATAAACATTCGCGCTATTATATTAGTCAGACTGTAGCACATGGCTAGACTTTTCGGGCAACATAAAAAATAAAAACCACGTGATAGTCTGCAAACCGAATCTGACTCAAACCTTAAACACTAATAATGAACTAGAACTACGTACTGTTAGTTACGTAATAATTTATCTAAGGATTTCCTTGCGATTTTCTCTGAAAAACTCTCGTCATAATTTGATCTTGCCCATATCATTTTCAGTGACAGGTTAAGTCATATAGTAAACATAACATTGTAATTTATGTTATGTGGACATTTGCCACATTTACCAGGTACCAGTCTTAAGGAGCCGAGGACGTTGATCATCAATACACACGTGTATCATACGACGTTTTTCGACACACTACTGAATAAAATAATATGTACTTAAATAGAAAACATCAAAATAGAAAACGAGACGAGTTGTGAAAAATGCTTCGTATTGGCGGGATGAATTAACCAGATTTCCAATGCGTGCGCATCAGCCGTAGACTAAAAAATGAGATTTTTTTTTTGGGCTTTTTGCAGATCATATTTTAATAAAATAAGCGTAACTCAACCAATAATATTTAAAAAAACTTAATTGCTTACTCACTAGTAAATAATAGAAAGAAAAGGTGACAGTTCGATTATAGGTGTCATTATGTGCCTAATTCGTAATTGTCGTGGTGGTCCGGAGGTTAAGGAGCCCGCTTCTCATGTATGAGGGTGTGAGTTCGAAACCTGGCAAGTACCAATGTGAATTTTTCCGAGTTATATGTACTTTCTATGATTATTTAGACACAACTGACATACGGTGAAGGTAAACATCGTGAGGAAACCTGGACTTATAATTTCTAATTATAAGTTTGAAATCGCCAACCCGCATTAAGCAAGCGTGGTGATCAATGCTCTAACCTTCTCCGTATGAGAAGAGGCCTTTGCTCAGCAGTGGGCACTTATAGGCTGATAATGATGAATGATGTGCCTAATTGCCACGGGATAAGAGTCACTTTATGAGAAAGTGTGTTGAAAAATACATTTGTGACCTCGGAAGTGAATCCAATCACAATTTACAAACTAGATTACATAGACATAGATACAGTATCTTAGTGTGTTCACACAGACAGGACAGACAAAATATGCGGAACCTATCTGATTATCTCATCGATTGAATTCATACAAAGTGACATCATTTGGGAGCGGGTCTTACAGATTAAATAAGCACTAAATATAGGTAACTAGTTTTAATAGGACCTTGTAGTATAGCAACACAGGATCTTCTTAATAAATACTTAAACAACATTTTGTACAAAAAAATGTTAACGTTTATTAATTTTTTAGTAGTACTTACTATTTCTACGATAGATACTTCACTATAAGCGAAATTCCATTCACTTTTATTTTAGCATGAGTAAGAACAACGATCAACGAAGCCTATGAGAACTTTCTTAATCAACTTGTTTTATACCATAACGCAATAGATATAGAATTTAACAGAAATATAAGGCTTAGGGGGCGTTTTTAAATTACGTGAGATTTTATTCAACTCATCAACATTCCCCCATTCTCACGTGAGATTTTTAAAAATATGGATTTCATAATAAACTCCTTAGATGATTATTGTAAAGTAAGATTATCTGGATTAAATGGACCAAAGTAGTATATATTTTTTTTTTGCTTCATTTAGAACATTTTATGATATTTTCCGAGACCCCCGCCCTCCTCTCCTTCCAACGTAAGATTAGATAAGATTTGGCTCGACCCCCTCTTCTCCCCTTGCTCATCTCACGTATTTTATGAAATCCCCTTACTCACATGATCTAATAGAGGCAAGCTCTACTAGTATTGAGTCCACCGAGACTTATTGACAAGCAAAAGGCACGAGATCGACATTCCCATTTTTCAACAAACTTGTGTCACTTTTCAATAGACGACATATAATTATAAATTATAAGTCCAGGTTTCCTCACGAAGTTTACCTTTACCGTGCGTCAGTGGTGTCTAAATAATCATAGAAAGTACATGTAACTCGGAAAAAGTCACATTGGTACTTGCCAGGTTTCGAACCCACACCCTCATGCATGAGAAGCGGGCTGCTTAACCTCCGGGCCATCACGACCTCAATACAAACTGAGATATCAAATGACTTCGCAAAACTAAAATAGCCATGATATTTTGAGTTTTTTTATGTCTCATATAGGCAAAGCGTCATTCTGACGTTATGTGGGATCATAAAAAAACACTCAACTTTGCAAATTAACATGGGTATTCGAGGTCGATTAACCTATTAACCGCCAAGGATATCGATATCGATATACGTTATGCGGCCTTTGCCCGTGACTTCATCCGCTTAAAATAATCACGCTCAACTAAATTTGGGTTTATTTTTATTTACTAACTAGCTTTTGCCCGCGACTCCGTTCGCGTCGAATAGTAACTTCCGGCAAGTTTTTGGTATAAAAACTATCTTATGTCCTTTCTTAAGTTACAAAATATGTCTGTACCAAATTTCACAGAAATCGGTTCAGTAGTTTAGGCGTGAAGAAAAGACAGAGTTACTTTGGCATTTATAATATTAGTTATATACCAAGCAATTAATATATATATATGTATATAATATATAATAGTATAAAGTATATATATGTATAAAGTATATATGTATGTAATATATATGTATATATATATATATATGTATATTAATTGCTAACACACTAGTAAAACACATATATATATATACATATATATATACCAACCATTATTTTAGTTTTGTTTATTGTGAAATCGCAACAGTCTGACAGAACTTTTGCGTAGAGCTGCAGATTAAGCTCATTGTGTGTCATTGGAGATGACTGTGTCGAAATCTGTCAATCTGTGGGCGGAAATGACCTGACGATTTGTTTGAGTGATTTTAAATGTAACAAGTGTAATGTAAGAATTTTCATGCATTTTTCTCGCATTTGGAGATTACAGTGGTAAAAAACATATTCCGGTCTTCTTATCTAGGTCTGGTAACTATTTTTGTAGCAATTTCAAATCGTTTATAAATAGATAAAAACCACCCACCCACCACCGCGTATACCTATCATCTGATCTTTCTCATGTAGAACCTGGCACATGTTAGGCGGAAAGTCTACCCGGCTGATGAAAAAAGTAATTTTGGCTTGCCAACGTATAATTTTCGTTTACAGAGAATTTCTGGGTAAAAACGGTTAAACACATCGAAAATATCAACGCATTTGCCGGGGTTGCGGGGTAAGCGCAATGAGGCACCGCGACCTCGGCCCAGAGCAGGAGAAGGAACGGGGGAGTTTTTAGTCAGTAAGAGTCTGACACTCCTTCTCGCCCGGCCCTGAGCGGGAGAAGTCATTGGATGATTTTTCCCTGACAAAAAAAAAGCATTGCACTTGCACAGTAGGTTAAATTTTTCCTTTTCTAGGAATCAGAAACAAAAAAACTAATAGTAGGAAGTTATCGCATCGTCTCTAACTAATGTTTTGTTTTTCAGGTGACTACAGTTGACAAGTATCAAGGTCAGCAGAATGACATAGCACTAGTGTCCTTGGTCCGTACTCGCGCAGTAGGTCACGTAAGAGACCTCCGCCGTCTTATTGTGGCGGCCTCCAGAGCTCGCCTTGGCCTCTACATCTTTGCCAGAGCTAACCTCTTCAGGAACTGCTTCGAGTTGCAGCCAACATTCAATCAGGTAATTATTTTTCATCATCAAGGCCCATATGTGATCTGCATCTGACCTCACTGCAATAGGTAAACAAAAAAAAACTATTCGATTGCAGAGTTGACAAGGTCCGCGATGCGTCGTGGTGAGATGTGTATGTAAAATTGTGTGTTTGTAATCGGATCCCGGCTAGTAGAAATTTCCTTTGTGTGTGGGGCTATGTATTTGTAAAACATATTTTTTTTAATACAGGTGCCCATGCGTCTATTTGCAATACTGTAGTTTCTAACCAGTCAAATTCAATACTAACCAAACGTCAAAAACTATACTTTTTATTAAATTTAAGGCGATTTTCACACTGCCCCGCATCATGCTGCATATTGCGTGTCGACGCACCTACGCGCGTTCCTGCGGGAGTGAATATCTGCATCATCGTGCGGGTTTTTTGCGCACTCACGCGCGTAGTTGCGTTTTGTAGATTCACGCACGGCGGCTCTTGCTCTATTCGCATTGGTCGTGCAGTACTGAGCAGCACGATAGTTTTGATAAAAATGGTGTGGAACTCATTCAGTACGCTGCCATTATACTAACTGTTTTTTACGGTCAAATTATAACAAATCGTGCCTATAATAATATATAAGATACTGGGTACAACCAACCAACCATTCAAAATCACGCGCGGCGCTGCGGGATTCAGTGTGCCATACCTTGCGTCTCGCCCCGCACCTACGCGCGGGGGTGCATGTTTCTCCGCGTGTATCGCGTGATCCGCATGAACGCGCGTGGATGCATTTTCTGTGTGTTAGACTGTGCGTGTTTTCCATACAAATGGAGATACTTACAAGCAGCGGAAGAACACGCATCCACGCGCTACGCTGCAGCATGCGGGGCAGTGTGAGAATCGCCTAAATGGAACTCCAAATTCTGACGTCATACTATTCCTAACATCAAATAGCCTTTTTATTTCTTAAAAAATAGCGAAAAAAATATCGAAAATTTAGTTTATCAACAGATCGATGAAATATAATACTCTATATAGTTATTTTTCAATATTTTATGGTATTGAAACATCGAATTAATTTATTTTGACCTGGGCCTCTACGCAATTCAGCGATAAATAAATATTTATTCAAAAAAACATCTACATTTCATAGACTTACTTTTATATGCCAAACTAAAACAGATGCCACGGTATAAAATGGCCAATACGCGTTATTATCTATAATATTTACGGCTCACATTTACAGAGAATTTGTTTATGCTTTCCACATCCCATAAAAATATTAATATTCTATAGGTAAAATTAAAATGTTTCTCATTTCACTTATTAGAACCTCAGCGTAATAGCATAATATTTATTTTAATATGTATTTCAATTTCTAACCAAATTTTTATGGTATAAGTCGGCAAACGAGCAGACGGATTACCTCATGGTAAGCAATCGGCGCCGCCCATGGACACCCGCAACACCAAAGGAGTTACCAGTGCGTTGCCGGCCTTTTGGGGATAGGGGTAGTGGATATAAGGATCGGGAAGGGATAGGGGAGGGGGAGGGATTGGGCCTCCGGTAACCTCACTCACACGGCGAAACAACGCTGTGGGTTGTTTCACGCCGGTATTCTGTAAGGCCGTGGTATCACTCCGGTCGAGCCGACCCATTCGAGCCGAAGCTTGGCTCTCCCACACTTATTACTACTAATGCAAAAGACTCGGTAAGAATGATGATGATTTTGCTATCAACGTCCAATCAAAAAGATTTTTCACCGTTGAATGCATTTTAATAGCACAAAAATCACAAACTTACGACAATTTTCCGTTCTGAAAATAAGCTGTTTGTAAAAATCCATTTTTAAAATAGGTATATAAAAATAGATTTATTGTTGTTAAACACAAATCGTATTTACAGACATTTATATGGGTATTAAAATAGATCAAATATTTTTGTTTACATTTGACGTTAACGGGCTCGATTATACCACACAAATTATGTATGAACTATATATAGCATTAATCTTGTTTAAAAATACTATGACCTACTTCATTCGCGTAGAATAGAGACTATAATTATTTCATGAGAATTTAAAACTGTCTAGCATTCAAAAATACACTTTTTTAAAGTCATTTTATTAAATTATAGTATTAGCACCTTATTTGCGGGAAAAACAGCTCTGTACTGAGATTTCTATCTATCAACAAGACTTTCTATTAAATACGTTTCATCTCATACAATGATTATATAAAATCTCTATTTTCTAGCTGGTGGAACGTCCCTTGGAGTTGGAACTGGTACCGGGCGAACGCTGGCCTGCTCAAAGAAGCGCCGCAGCCAACGTGCCGGACGCCATGACACTACGCATACGAGACATGCCACACATGGCTCAATATGTCTACGATATGTATCTGGAGCGAGTGAGACAGTGCAAGGACCAGTATGAGGTGAGAACTAATCACATATGTTTTATAATTATTCGGCTTCCCAAAGACCAAAGGGTACCTATTACGTCCTCACCCTATGCCGGTGAACAAATGAACGACACAAACATAATACCATTTATTCGAAGTGGGGACGGGTCCGCCCTAGGAGACCCACATGGCCTTTTGTTAAGGGATGCGGGAGAAGGGAAGGGATTTGGGAGAAGGGAAGGGATTTGGGAGAAGGGAAGGGATTGGCCTCCAATAACTTCACTCTCATGGCGAAACACAACGCTGTGTTTGTTTCACGTCGGTTTTCTGTGGGACCGTGGTATCACTCCGATCTCCAAAGAATATTAAAATTTTGGTCCGCTTTCAAAAAAAAAAATAGAATACAAAAAATCTAACATAATTTATTTTAAACATGTCTATTCAAAAAGAAAGTAAACGTAAGGAAATAGATAAGAAAAGACAGTATTTAAAGTTCATGTACGAAAATAAACAATACGCGAATTAACCCCAGACAATACCTTGACACGGTTCGTGTCGAGTATTATGTATATTATAGACTATAACTCTTACATACTTAGCATATTAAAACGAGCGATAGCGTAGTTTATTACTGAATACCAAAAACATATGGAACTTTACGCATATCAATTCAGACCAAAACAAAACGTCGTTCAATTAGGAATCGAATATTAAATGGAATAATTCAACACGCCACACACGTACAGGCTTAAGTCCATTCCATTCCCCTAAAGCTTCAATCAAGGTTTTATATCGGCACTATCGATTGTCTAGCTTTTTTGTACGCTAATGTTTCTGTCTAAAAAGATATCGTCAGTTTGCGATATCTATCTTGCCATTCGTGACTTGAATTGTAATGCAACAACTTTGTGTCCATTGCAATTAAAAAGAACACGGTGTGTGGTATTTACATTATTAACATGTCACTGCTTCTGTCTAAAATTCAATGCAAAACTAATTGGTTTCGCAGTCGAAAACTTTTGAACTGAATTTACATGACACAAGAGTGCTATAGGCTAGAGAACATCACGCGACGATCTATAGGAGTCGAACAGCGAGTGAAACCGCACGAGTGTAGCTAGTCATAAAATATGATAAATAATTCGTGGTCATAATTTTACTGTTTTTTTCTTTTTTAGCGTTCTCAAGGCGTATGGTCAGCCCCGGGAACATCGAGTGCTTCACGACCTGCGCACGCGCCACCCTCGCAGCACGCCCACCCTGGAGCCAATGACAGCGACGATGACGAACCACCCAATACTGAAACCACTACCGCATTCCAACCCACAGACATCGTGAATGAAGTCGAAGAAACTCCCGCCGATGCTTCTTAAATGTAATAATTTAAATAAGTGAACAGTTTAATAAAGCCTTTTTTTTATTTGCATCGTTTTACTTTTCGCCCTTTTTTGATTTAGCAGGCTTATCTAGGTAAGATCATCTCTACTTTTATTATCATCATACCTATCATTGGCAGGAATACATCCATTGCTGATCAAACGCCTCTCTCTTGTTGAACGCTTTAGGAGATTTGTAATAATGTCTACGCGGGGGATGTTGACTGTCTCTGGTTTCTGGGTCGACAAAGTGTTGTTGGTTTTTTTCGACAAAGTTCTTCGTATCAGCACGCATTTTGATAAAGTATGCGCTGATGTTTATGCGCCATAAAAATTTCGATGAAACTATGCGAGTAGTTTCCGCCTGAGTAGCGGCCACGTCTTTAGTCTAAAAATGGGGCTGTTTCACATCTTCAAAGAACTATAGGTCAGGGTCAGGTGAATGCTCTAGTAATGGTTTCAATTTTGATTATTTTCTTAAGCATGAAGCAGTGAACGCCAACAGGCTCACCCCTATTGTTATTGTTATTTGCGTTATTTAGGAGACTCGAAAATTTGACCGGTAAGGTCTTTTCCTCTATTGGAGGACATGGCAAATACCTACTCCTAATTAACATAAATCAACTCATCAGATTTATTATTTATTTATTTATGTTAACACGGATTTGATCTAGTTACATTAACACAGATATAATAAAAGAATAAACGATACATAAAAAGACGAACTTAAAACAGACAATAAAACCTGTACCTACATTTAGAAGATATTTCATCTATCAACTTTCATATATCCCTTAAATGTTTGCTAAAATACATAAACCTACATACAGTTCTTCGAAGATGTGATATAAATAGTCATAAGAAGATTCTCATAAGCAGATTAGGAGTTGGAGAGATGCTTATGAATCAGCCAATTTTTGGAATTTCAGACTTTGTACACAATATGGACCTTTACTACTTTATACACAATTGGAGTTTTAAATTTCGTGCCATAAATAATCGTTCCTTAAAAGAACGAACAAACGAAGATTATTTGGGTATCGTTCGAACGATTAAGGAACTATCTTTCCTTAAAATTCCGATTTCAATAAAGTCTTAAACTACTTTTTTTACTAAAATAAAGTTAGTGGCTAACTTACAAGTATATGATGGAGTTAAAGCGACATCATTTTTGGTTATTCAAATCACTTTTGAAAACATTTTGAATTTTAAATTTCGCGCCAACCTCAAAGAATCCTGCTTCTGTCACGGTCAGCTGCACGGTCATATGTCGCTCGCCCAAGAGTGGGAAGTTGAAAAATTTTAATATATGTATATACCCCACAATGAAAATGTTGTTTATAAACATAGTGGAAATAATGAGAAAATGTTTTTTTTTTACTTTTTATGTCATACTACGTTTTTTTACGTAGGTAATCTTATATCAACTCCGGGAAGGGAAGCCGGAAACCATAGCTATAATTCAGCTGTACGTGTTTATGTCATTGAACTCCTCCTAAACGGCTTGACCGATTTAAACATTTTTTTCTGCATGCGTTCGAGTAGCGCCCTAGATGATTTATTTATATCGGCACATGGCGCCTAACGATTTTGCTAAAAGTATATACACTTCTGGACACATCTATTGTCCCAACTTGTATTTTCAGTTTTGTTTGGTCCTAGCTAAAATTTTATATTAGGTCGAGCAAAAAGTTTTTATGCAGTTTTGAACGATTGAATATTAAGAAAAGTTGGTTTTATTGGTTTACTTGGATTCAATTCATGAAAAAGCGATTGATATCTTTTGTTTGCAACAACTAAGGAGACTTACACTAAGGTGAGGTGCTATCGATAATCTATGGATCTTCACCTAAAATCGCCGCCCAAAATCGGACACAACCAAAGAAACGTGAGTGCTCAACTTAATTTAAGTCGATCTGCGGTCCAAAATATCTATCAGGGGTACCTAGAGACTGGCGGCTTTGTTCGTCGCCAAGGAAGCCACGATTTCGGGTCACAACTAAAACGCAGAATGGATTCATCGTGACGACCAGCTTGAGGAATAGTCACCTTACCTCCATTGACATACAAAACCAACTTCGGGACTTCCACGGAGTATTTGTGAGCGCTCGAAGTGTTCGGAGAAGGTTATAAGAACGCGGTATGGTACCACACAATCCAGCTAATGGGCCTAAACTAACGCGAGCCCACCGAACAGTGCGCCTTCATTTCGCACGCAGTCATTTAATGGCTTTCTGATGAGTCCAAAATTGTGTCACATGGCAATGATGGAAGGTAGAAGGTCTACCGACGTAAGGGAGAGCGTTTTGCACAATGCTGCTTTGAAGAGAGGGTTGCTTATGGCGGTGGCTCATGGACTGTCTGGGGCGGTACATCCGCGAGCGGCACAACTCAACTTGAGGTTGTTACAGGACCACGGCTGCCAACATTAAATGCTTGAAGGGTACATTCGTGAGTGCTTAGAACCTCACGTGATACCATACGCGGACTATGTGGGCCTAAATTTCCTTTTATGCGTGATAATGCAAAAGCCAATGCGGCCGGCATCGTTAGGGAATATCTTCGGTATGTGAAGATCACAGTTATGGAGTGGCCAGCCAGAAGCCCAGACATGAACCCCATTGAGCACATGTGGGACGAGCTAACAAGACGTGTTAGGGCTCGCCAGCCAGTTACCCAGACGATGCAGGAGTTGAAAACTGCCATAGGAGAGGAATGGGAGATGATCCCTCAACATTTCATAAAGCGGTGATAAACTCTATACCTACCTACCTCATTACAACAGTAAGATATTTTTTCCTTTAACTGATGATGATGTTAAATTGTGATGAATGTTAAATTGTGTAATAAATGGTAGGTAATATGTATAAATAATGTAAGGATAATATAATTGATGAGATTTATCTTAATCATAAATTAAGAAAAAATTACTTGTAACAAAATAGGAATACTATGTGTTATTATGACTGCAGTCAGAGGGCGCCACCTGTTTGATGAACCCAAAAGCTTAAGTACCACGAAGCTTTACCGTGGCGAGAACATGGTACTTTTTATTAAAAAAATCAATTGCTCCATGTCGTATGGTATTCTGAATTCAAATTTAAACCGATGAAGATGGTAAATCGTATGAGGTTTAAAACTGCATCAACAGTTTTTGTTCAATCTAGCAATCATATTTCGGCGGGGCCATCGAAATCTAAACTCTAAGGTGAGGAGTATATTATGTTGATGCTGAAAACAGTATTATGGATACTTTATTTTTGTTCAACAGTAAAAAGTATAATGTAATGCAGAAAGATTTTTAATAGTCTAGTTTGGCAACCCTATATGAAGTCATGTAAGGTTATGTATGCAGGTTTTTTATTTTTGTTGCATAATGCATGTAGGATTGATGGGTGACATCATTTATTGTACCTTTTTAGCTTTATTGCTTGTTATTTTTAATCAATAGGAACAGGAAAAAAGTGTGATTATCGACGATGCGACCTACGATGAAGCACGCCTACCTAGGTACGCACCCTTTTTTGTCCTCATCGTCAGACATAGGTAGGTACTACCTAAATTCATAGAAAATAACGACTTACAAAAAATACATTGTGCAGCCGACTGACGACGCGACATGTGTTAGTCGTAAGTATATTTTAAATAAAAATAAGCAATCTAATCACTCGAGCCTTGAAAACTTTTATTGACATTTTCAGTATTTTACCAATTATTGTTAGTGCAAGAACTGTGTGAGACTTTGTGGCGCTTTTCGATGATACTTATCCGCGGTTTCCGATAGGCCGATCAATGTGAAAGTCAATTCAAGATAAATCAGTCAACTAATCAGATGACTTCACAAGAGATTTCACAGGAGATTAGTTAATTTTAGCGTTGACAAGCCTTTCAGAAACCGGGTGTAAGTTATCTATTTTCTGTCAATTTAAGTATTTGCGTGACCCACCCAAATGTTCTTTTGATCGGTATTGTTCGTCGTACGAGTCAGCAACACCCAAGTTTAACTGGTTGTAAACTGACACTTGTGCCTTTCTTTAGAACGGGTCCATTTAAACTGGTGTGGTTCTTTCTTCAAAAGACCACTACGGAATAAACTTGCACGTTGTCTGGACTTGAAAAGAGTCGGACCTCTCAGTTTGTTTCGACATTTCTTCTCAGAGTCAGAGTCAGATAGGAAATCCAGCTTTATCTTGTTTTTTACATATAATTTTGACGAGTAAAAGTGCTGTTTTATGACTTATTTACATTGTTATTATTGTTTAATTGTTTGTTTCAATATCAAACAATTTTATTGTACCTGGGTATTTTAACCGACTACACTAAATAAGGTTTTTAACTGATATGCTAGGTAGTGTGGTACCTTAAAGCTGCATCTGTAGGAGGGACCTTCCTGCTAAATAATCACGGCCTAAATCAATATAAGTAAAACACCAGGCTTAACATTATATATGTATATTTTATTAACATTGATTATACAAAAATAATTCTTAACATTTTATACATAGGGTGTTTTGTTGCGTTCTGTTTCGACATTTTCATTTTGATTTTAGAAGAGACCCTCGATTTCTCCTGTTTTCGTGTTGAGGTCTATGTCGTAGATGCTGGGTCTAGTGGGGAGTCCAGGCATTTTAGAGATTTCTCCCACCATTGGGACTACAAATCCAGCACCGACAGAGGCGAAAATACCGTTGATTTTTAGGGTGAATCCAGTAGGTGCGCCCTTTACAGCTGGGTCACCAGTCAAAGAGTTCGATGTCTTGGCCATACAGATCGGGAATTTGTCGTAACCCTGTAATTAAAAAGTTAGAATATAAAGCTTAATTTGTTTATTACCAAAATGTTACCCAACACTTCTGAGTTCTCCTGTGTTGTATTTGCGTTATCAGATCAAACCTAAAAGAGCTTCGCATAGCAGATCAAGATTCAAACCCACAAAATATTACGTCCGCCAACCGTACAGTCGAACATAGTCGAGCCAAAAAAAGGTGACAAAACAGAAATGATTTTCTTGCAAGATATTGATTCACTTTTATTTTGAAGAGAAAACAACTATAACAAGGAAAACTCAGCTTCATCTTTCATTGAACTGAATGTAAGTTAACAAATTACAATTTAAACGTAACTTTTCAAAAGTCACGTTTTGTTTCTTAAAAGTCACGTTCACGTGATAAACATACCAATCAAACTAAAAAGTGTGTCTGTTTTAAGATTGGAATGAAAACATGGGTTCTTCCCGCGTGAAAAAACGATAAATTGACAGCATAACTCAGAAACACCCACACCAATTTTGCCAATTCTTTTTTGTTGGGTTTTTTTATTTTTAAGAGAATGTTCTTCAATAAGTAGAAGGGAGAGCTGGGAAATAGGGAAAGTTGGAGACCCGGGCGAAGCAGGGACGATTAATTAGTATATGTAAGAAAAATTAAGTCGTATTTCTCAAGTTCAACTTAATGAATAAAGACCACGTTTAGACGTGTTGGAATGTGCGCAGTGCAAAAAAATGGATTTAAACCTTTATTTAAAAAAAAGATATCCCTTTTCCTCCTTTCATTTCTGACTGCAGGGTTGGGCGCGGTGGCTGGGCAACTGGCTGCCGCGCAACGTGTCGCAGGTTCGATTCCCGGACGGAACAACTCTTTGTGTGATCCACAAATTGTTGTTCCGGTTGGTCTGGATGTGATGTGTATGTGAAACTGTATGTTTGTAAACGCACCCACAACACAGGAGAAAAAAACGGGGTGGCGCAACGTTTTTAAAAAAAATGGCGTTGCTAGCATGCTGGCCACAAGACACGAGTTAGATTTCGACGCGGAAAAATTCTCTATGACGATGTAAAGAAATGTGTGCCCCGACACGGGAAAAAGTCCCAATGGGTGACAAAAAGAGTAAAAGACCTTTTAATTTTAACAGGACGTAGCTAATCAAGAGTGTCCTGTTCATATTACACGTAGATAGACTGTATCTAAATAGATTGAAACTTATTAAGTCTGGAAAACACGCTGGTAAACCCAAATAGAGCAATAGCCATGTAATAGACTTTTTTATGCATTGTAATGTAGGTAGATGACGAACATGAGCAATTGAAAATTTAATTCGACGAAGTCTATCAATTTAAATGGAGTAATAAACCTTGTTGTTGACTCGCACAGTCCATAATTTGATAAGCAGCTAACAGGATATCGATATTTGATCGATATGAAAAAATGCAAAAATAATATTTGCCTCAAATAAATGAGAAAAAGTAATGTCACAAATACTTTTAACGGCGATTTTTATGTCCTCAAATTAATTATAAAACTTTTGATTATGTCTTGATGGTTTTCTTCGATACCTAAATCTATATCTATACTAATATTAAAAAGAAGTAAAATTTGTAAGTTTGTATGTAGGGGGTAATCTTTGCAACTGCTGGTGGGATTGCCAAAATTCTTTCACTGATGGATAGCCAGAATGTTCCTGAGTGCTATAGGTTAAACATCAGCGCGGATGAAACCGCGCGAGAGTAGGTAGTCTTTCAGAATTTTCCACAACACTACATTAAGACATTTTTAGCGATTAGCGACTTTGACAGAGTGACCTTGGCCTGGAATGGGGTCTATTTATAAAAGTTCGGCAAGTCGGTCAAAATATTTTTGGTACACGCGTACGATACGCATTTGTGCTATTTTCTAAATTGTTTGGGTTTTATATCAACTCCTTAGCTATGCACTCGCTCAATATTCATATCCGTAAATAATAAAGTTAATATAAAAAATTGACACGTTTGCCTTTCCCTTTAGGATTGAAAGGCATGATGTCAAACATCAACACTTATTTCACGCGAATATTATAACATAACATTACATAGAGGATGCTGTTGTCAGTAATTTATCTCATAAAATATGTGGTGTCATCTGGTTACAGACGGGCATCTGTTTTTGTAGTAATGGATGGGAATACTCATTTAGAAATCCCCAAATTGCCATGACGACAGCCTACTAACGAGTAGATACTAGTAGACTCCATATAACATTTTTATTATCATAAATATGACATACCATATCAGTAAACTTCTTGATCTTCTCAAGTACTTCATCAGTGTATTCAACCTGTCCAGCTCCATACATCTCCTTGGCAATGATCTGAATCTTCTCCTGGATGGACAGCTGCAGCGGGTACAGGAAATCGAAATTGGATTTGGAGTTACAGGCGTCAATGACAGCGTCTGCCAGATCCAAAGCTCCGAGACCGCCCTTAGCCCAGTGGTCACATAGAACTGCTCTGAATGCACCATTCTTGACTGCGAATTCTTTAACCAGGTTCAGCTCAGCGGGCGTGTCGTTACTGTAAGAATTATTAGCGAAAATTTTAGTACCAATATATCTCAAAGAATGACCTTGCCATATTATTTAGACTCCATCCAAAGTGTTTATTTTATAACACTAGCGATCCGCCCCAGCTTCGCACGGGTCCTGTGTTAATACTAAATTTCTCTTCTATTTTATGGTTAAATCACTCTATCTCTAAAGAAACCGCATCAAAATCTTTTGCGTAGTTTTAAAGACAGCGCAGGAGGACAGAGGAAGCGACTTTGTTTTATACTATGTAGTGATTTTATAGCTGTATTTGCCAGATCTGCCGAGTATAAATTTGACTGACAGAATTTTGTTCCTACGATGTATTTGGTAGAAAGGTTAGATAGGCCATCACAAAAGTACTCCAGGATTGGTGGTGAAACAAATTAAAAAAGTATCTTACCCATGCTTGTTGATAGCAACCACCACAGGGACACCGAACTTGTTGCCATTGCTTATGTGTTTGCCCAAGTTGCAAAGACCTTTGCTAAGAAGTTCCAGATTTTCCTGAAAACATTTCAATTTGCTATAAAAACATTTGAAAATAGCAGTGGCTATTAAGCGGTTTGCTCATTAACTGTAATCATACGATTGGTACTAAGCATGTATACCCTGAAAATTCTTCGGTTTATAGATCGTTAAAGATGTTTCAGGTGATTGAAGCATTACAGATGTTACTGTTGGTGAATTAATACGTTGAATCTATTTCTCTCTCTGCTTATGTTTTTTTATACATTTAGCGTTTTCCAGCTAACACAACGGGGCCCCACACGTAATGCAAGGCAGCAAGACAGAGGGATTCGTATTAAATGCCCCACGACCTTGCCGTGAAGAAGTGGCATGATGAACTGTGTTACGAATGACTAGTCTAGTCTAGTTTAGTCCTTAACTGTATTGGTTTAAGGTACGTTTTTATTACCTGTACGTAGACATCGTTGAGTGGCATACCAGCGGACACCGGGGGCCCACCTCCGTGCATCTTCAGGGCACGTACTGTCGACACGATGACCGCACAGTGAGGTGTGTCACCACTAGCACGGCACTTGATATCGAAGAACTTCTCCATACCTAGACATTTTGTTGGTACTCGTTTAATGTTCCCTATTTTTGTAGTTACTCAGAAAATCTGATTATTCCTAAGCTGTTTAACAACTGCATCGATTTTTATATTACCTACAGATCAGACCTTTAGATTAGAGCAGACCTATTACCTGGTGGTAAGTAATTAAATCCGCCCACTGTGCATGGTCGAAGTCTTGTGTATAATTAGGGATTAAAAGATTTTAAGGATACCTATACAATTCAACATATTAGAGTAAATGGCACTACAATCGATTAGGGCTAGATCAATTAACTATGTTAGAAAAAAATAAGCACCAAGCTTTAAAATAAAAAATAGACTTTAGAAAGAATTTCAATGAAATCTTACCAATATCAGATCCGAAACCAGCTTCAGTAGCTACATATCCGTTCTCTCCAGCCAGCTTCATGGCGATCTTGTCGGCCAGGATGGACGAGCAGCCATGGGCGATGTTGGCGAATGGACCAGTGTGGACAAGAACTGGAGTACCTTCCAGAGACTGCATGAGGGTCGGCTCGAATGCATCACGTAAGAGAACTAGGAGTGCTCCTGTCATACCCTATGGATGTGACAAAATTAGCGTACATATACATATATCTCACAGTAGGTATTTTTATTCCCTTTATACATCAAATTGAATCAAATTACCTAGTTGACTATTCGCCAAAAACATTTGTATTTCGCAGAAAGAAATTACCGGTGGCCCAATCCTCCCCACCCTCCTCATCTCATCGCCAATCCCTGAATCCTCAAGCCTATTCAGCCTATCCCTAAGTCAACGTAAGTGTAACTCCGCTACTGACTGCTTGCTAACTGATCTCGACTGGTTTTAAACCAAATCAAAATTTATTTATTTGACGACGAAATCAAAAAGCAAAGATTTGTACAAGCAAATAATTCTCCTAAAAATATTTAAGAAATATTGTGTGTATTTTCTTATAACGTACCAAGTCATCAGCAGTCACAGGGTTGCCACTCTTGTCGAGGGCTACTACCATGTTGGCCAGCCTTTCCTTAATGTCCTCTACATCCTTGCCCAGAGCAAGAATAGCCATGATCTCTGAGGCTACAGAGATATCGAAGGCGGTCTCCCTTGTGAAACCCTTCTCTGTAGGGGACTGTCCAACGGTAATCTTACGAAGATACCTGTCGTTTAAGTCCACAACTGCAAAAGAACATAGTGATGAGTACAATGTAGTTAGTCGGAATAGTTAAAATAGTGGCATGGAAGCTCATGATGCTTCTTTAATTTTTTAGAGTCACATCACGTCACATTATCAGCCTATTAGCTAAGGCCTCTTCTCACACGGAGAAGGTATGAGCATTAATCACCACGCTTGATCAAGGCGGGTTGGTAATTTCTAACTGATAATTTAGTCCAGGTTTCCTCACTATGTTTTCATTCACCGTATGCCAGTGGTGTCTAAATAATCATAGAAAGTACATATGTACATATAACTCGGAAAAAGTTACTTTGGTATTTGCCAGGTTTCGAAACTTATGCTAAAGAAGCGGATGCCAAAACCGACGATTTTTTAGATTTAAGTTTGATGTTAATTTCGTTCTAACAATAGATTTTTTTTAGTTCATTTCTAATTTATTTTCATTCTCTGCGTCGACTGACGCTCCATTTATCATTGTTAATTGCGATGTCATAGTCTCTTTGATGTTAATAAATGAATGATGGCACTTTCAATTACCATGCAATATACAATTAACAGTGCTCACTATTCAGCTTACATAAGCTTCATAATTGGTTGAGTTCATTCGGGTTTTTCTGATGTTCGTTTTTTGAGTCAAAAACATCACACCAACACCAACAAATGTATACCACATGTGGGAATTCTAGATAGACTAAACTATTGTATTGGGTTGGGAACCAAAACAACAACAATTTATTAAGATAATACAAATGTTTTCTTGTGGAGCTTCCTACCTAGGCATTTAGAATAGCAGAAATACCAAGTTACCTCTGTTCCACATAATTTTCGAGGGGTCGATGTTCAACCGGGCGAATTTGGACTTCTCTCCTTCTGTTAGGGTATCAGGGTCTGTCTTCGTGATTCCCAATCTCTTCAATCTTCTAAGCTGGATGGGGGAGAACTTCCTAACTCCCTTGATCTTGGGTACAAGTCTGTCGAACAGTGGGCCATCTTTCTGGGTCAGTTCGTGGAAGATCCTCGCGTCCATTTGTGCCGCGAGCAGATTGTTGGCAGCAGTTACAGCGTGGATGTCGCCTGTTAAATGAAGGTTGAACTCTTCCATGGGAATGACCTGAGAAGATAGGACACGTTGTTCAGATATAGATGCCAAAAACAAAAATGACAGACTTATTAGGTTTTCAAATATTTGATCTTGTCGTCATTGTCATCACTGCTCTCGAATTTCAACTCTTAACAACAGACTTTATATATTACATTTCAAAATTTCTTACTTGAGAATAACCACCACCGGCAGCACCTCCTTTGACTCCGAAGGTTGGTCCTTGGCTGGGCTGACGCATCACAGCAAACGAATTGCGACCACGGTGTGCTGACAACGCTTGCACCAGCCCCAAGAGTGTTGTACTTTTACCCTCACCCAGAGGAGTTGGGGTTATTCTGTAAAAGGAAATATATTTTAGAAATAGGAGGAATAAAAGAAAACGTATTTTTTTTCGTTATTGAAAAGATAGCTCAAATTAAGGCTTAGAAGAATTATAATTCTTAAAATGGAAGACACTACATGGTCTTTCGATGGTATTTTAATGGGTCCGTAAAAGACTTGTGGTGTGAACACCTGTGGTAGAGGTGACGCTAATATCTTTGTGAGCAATAAAAAAATAAATAAACGATTGACCTTAACAACTTTGAAATTTTTAACTAAAGAGAAGCTAATCGCACTCCATTATTTAATTCTCAGAATATGCCACAATAATCTACACTTGACACCATTTTCCTGGTAGAATTTGGCAAAAATAGCGTTCGTACTTACCCAGCTACCACGATGTACTTGCCACCCTTCTGGTTCTTCATCCTGTCAAGCACTGACAGAGAGACTTTGGCCTTGGTGCGCCCATACTGCGACACTTCGTTGGAGAACAAGCCTATCTCATGCGCCAACTCACTTATGTCCTTAGGCTTTTGAGAACGGGCAATCACAATGTCACTGGAAGAGAAATAAAATGTTAAATTAATTCTTATTTTGGCTAATTTAGGGTTCATTCTGCAAAATTTTGGCGCTTGTAACAGCACCTTTTTGAGTCATTTAAAACCAGGTAATTTTTTGGTAATCAGGTTAGTTTCGACAATCAGTTAGGGACATACCTGGGTGGCGGTGAGAGTGGTGTGATACGGAGTGGCCGAAGTGGCCATGAGGGGGCCAGCAAACGGTCGAGCTGCCTGCGCGCAGCTTGCACCGTGTTACGCATGAGCATGGCCACAGTCATAGGGCCCACACCACCGGGCACCGGCGTCACGTGCGACGCTACACCCACAGCCTCTTCATAAGCCACGTCACCCACCAAGCGCTGGCCACTCTTCTTTGACGGATCTATTCAGCAACACAACAATCGATCATCGATCTTTCCTAATCGTTAATCTATTTTGTTTTAAGCTTTAATGGTTTCTTTGTAATATACGTCAATTTGAAGACATTACCAAACAAACGACTAGTAAAATCGTACCTAATGTGTGTCACTCCCAGAAGACCATCTTTAAGAACGTTCCGAAAAAATCTCTCAAGAAATAAACTGTTATCAAAAATATCCAATTTTCCGGTAGTAAATCACAACGGAACAAGTCGTCATTGCAGTAACGAGTTGTTTACACAGTGGCTTATCACCGTGCAACGTTTGGCCGGACCGGGCAGCACTGCAGTGCACCCGTCTCCGCCGCCAATGTTATGTTTCCACGGCCTGTTCCGTCTATTGTCTTCAATATTACACATTTACCACTAACATCAATGTTATTGCTGCTTTACTCAGTCTCCGTCTTACTCATTGTTTCGCATCTAAGGTAAGGTAGGTACTTATAATAAGGAAGGATGACTCACCAGCTATGGGGTTGATACCGCAGTCAATGACTACAGCACCAGGTTTGATCCAGGAGCCGCGGACCATCTCACCCCTGCCGATGGCTACCACTAGAATGTCAGCAGTCTTGGTCTGTGGACATACAAGGAAAATTTCACTAAGGTGACTAGAATTGCTGCGAAATAGGTGCAGAAAACAAACTGGTGGAAAGGTTTTTGGAGTAAAGAAAGTGACTTTCAAAAAGTATCGAGAGTTTTAAATACTTTGATAGGTCTCTCAGAGACTTACAATTTCGCTCAAGTTCTTGGTCTTGGAGTGGCACACGGTGACAGTAGCATGTTCCCACTTCAGCAGCTCGGACACTGGAGTGCCGACGATGCGGCTACGGCCCAGTACCACGACATTCTTGCCGGCAATTGATACACCGGTGCGTTTGATCAGCTCGACACAACCAGCTGGAGTGCAAGGGATGAAGCCAGATAAGTCGCCTACGGCTACACGACCTTCGTTGATTGTGTTCAATCTAGGAGAGTGCGAAGAATATATAAAATGCATATAATTGAATTAAAAGTTCTGTCGAGTTTTTTTTTTTCAAAAATATTCAGATTATGCCTTGAACTTCTACTTGATCTGCTTTGAGCGAAAATGGATCAAAATAAGTAGTAGCTGTAGTTCAAACACCAATATTGTTGAGGTTCCACTTATAGTCAGTCATTTCTTATATGTAGTTCTATATATGTAGTTCTGTCGCACTTACCCATCAACATCCTTGTCGGGGGAGACGGCATCAGTAATAGCGTGGGAGTCAATGGGATGCTCTGAGTCTAGGGGCATCTGGACGATGATACCATGCACGTACGGAGACTCATTCAGGCTGGTGATCTTTGCCAGCAACTGAGGGGAGAAAAAATCATTGAGAAGTGGAATCTCAAGGAAGTAGGTACATTCATAGAGATTTTTTTTTAGCGTTTAAAACCTTCGTCTATTTTGGGGTTGATTCGTCGGTCATATTGTATTTATTGTATGCGAATTGTGCCTATACCTATCATCGGACTAACAAAACTGGCGAAAAGTGAGAGTTAAATTGTCGGTGTGTATCTACGAAACACTTCGAGAGCCGAAAGACTTTGTGTAGTTTTAAAATATAATTAGATTAGGTACTAGTAAACACCTAGCAAAAAATGATACGACAACTCGGGACTCCATGCGTTGGACAACCGTCTAGTCAAAATCAACAAGACAATGAAATACATACCTACTGTATTATGTATGTAGAATTTTACATTATACATTATTTACACGATGACGACTGTTATACACCAGACAGGACACCTCAAACTTCGTTGTTGATTCAATAAATTATCATAATAGGTAGACGACTATAGGTCACCTGTGAGGAAACAGAGAAAAAGATTTGGTCTACTTAGAATGGAATGGTCTATTAGAACGGAACGATAGATTTTTTATGTGATAGAACGGTCAATGATTGTCCCGTGGTAAATAAGCTGTGCCGCCCATGTACACTCGCATCACCAGAGGAGTTACATGTGCCTTTTGGGAATTAGGATTTCGGTCTTTTAGGCATTGGGGAGAGATTGTTGGAGGAGAAGAAGGATTGGACTTCCGGATACCTCAATCACACACCGAAATACATCACTGTAGTTTCTGTGACTGCGGTCGAGCCAACCCATTCGTGCCAAAGCATGGCTCTCCCACACTTAGGTAGTATTTCTCCCAAAAAGTTTGCCTACTAATTACCTAAGATAACCTCAAAATCCTGCCTTAAAACTTAAATTTAAATGAATCGGGATAAAATCAGTATGTTTGTAAACAAGTTGAAAATTTTTTCATTTCATAAATACCTACAACATAGAAACAGCATGCACACGTATCTATCTACACGTATAACTCACTTTGCAGGAGGCACTCTTTTTATATTATTATTCAAACATCTGCTTATCCATTCTGAGAATACTTTAACAGACGAATGTTTATATTGCGCATTCATCTCGAAATACGTAGGAACATAATTATATTCAAGTATTATATGACTCTGCAAATAAATTCACTCAGATGTTATCAAGCGAAAGTGAACCTGCGTATTTAAATTTGTAAATATTAATAAGCTTACAAGAATAATTATTACACATTTATGTACATATGTAGGTAATTTATTATATTTCTTACATCATACGAAGAAAACAGTAAACAGATTGTTATGAACTTGAATGATATGTGTTATCTCATGTCGTAGAGGTCAAGGTAAAGTGAGGACGACGGACGACGAATTCAACCGCTTGCTTGGGGGTTCTATTATTGTATTTGATTACTTACGCGCCTTATTTTGTGTGAGGGAAAAAATTATCAACCAATTTCTCTTGCCCAACTCTTACTGACTAAAAACCCCTCGTTCCATCTCCTAATCTAGGCCGAGGCTGCGATAACTTTTTGTGCTTGCCCAGTATTCCTGACTGAACATTGAGTTCAACACCGGCCGTTCCAACCTTGGAGAAGTACTTAGGTACTATATGAGGGCTATAATTTTACGTTATACTTACTTACTACAAAGGTCTACTATTGAAGTTTTAATGGTACCTACTGAATGTTTTACCCTCGTATCTCATTTAATAAGCTAAGCCGTCACTGATAGTCGTTATAACAGTTATGAAAGAGCTTGAAATCTGTCAACGGGTCCAAGCAAGAATGTGAGAGAGCTATGCTTCAGCACGAATAGGTCAGTTCAACCGAAGTGATTTGACGGCCTAACAGAAAATCGGCGTGCGGTGTTGCGGGTGTCCAAGGGCGGTGCTGATTGCTTACCATTAGGTAATCCAACTGATCGTTTTCCATCCTTCCATATAAAACGATGGGCAGTAATTCCGCGTTTAGTAAAAAAAAATACTAAAGCATTTTTTTTATCTTAGTGCCGACCTCAACCTCTAATTGGGTTAAAAACTTGTAAAAACAAAATTAACTACATCCTTTTGAAATTAAAATCATAACTTCATCCTCAAATAGCCGGTATTATTATGATTGGACTTAAAGAAAATGATCCATTTTATTCTTTGAAAAGGATTACCAGCATAAAGTGTTAGCGTATTGTTTATTAGTCGACGCAATCCAAGAGTGTATCCATTGATAATTCGTAAGAATTTTGCCCTGGCTGACCCGAAGGCCCTTTGCTATCTTATTTTTTAGGAAATGCAAGAAGACAACTCGTCGTGTATCCAGTAAGAAGTTAGTACGCCTGCCAAAAATAATAAGTCAAAAATTTTATCCACAACTTATTGCTATGTATATTTTGCAAGGCTCCATAAGTTTATTTTACAATCCACACAATTGGTAGTAGATAGTTATAAAATACCGACTTTACGTTTTCATTTATATGAATATGATGAAGTACCTTACATAACATTTAGAATTAATTTTGATGCTTTTACAAATAAATTATTTAAAAATATACATACTGAGTTAGGTATTTGTTATGAAATTCATAGAACCGGTTTTAACATTAAACCAAAATGACGACTGATCTTCAAGCCGAACCCTATTTATTACCTTGGTAAGATTTAAACAAAAATCATTAGCCTATTGTTACCTAACCGCTTATGTTTTAGGCCGGTATGTACTTTTAAAGTGTAAGTAGGTAGGTATTTATAAAAGTTTAACTTTTAATAATAATTTTATCGTACCTCATTCTCAGTAATGTCTCTGGGCAGCTTGATATGTTCAGCAGTGATGCCAATATTTTCTGCAGCCTTCAGCTTCATCCTGATGTAGACATTGGAGTCCTCCCGTCCTCCAACCTGCACAATGGCCAGCCGCGGCTCGAAGCCAGCCCACCGGGACCGGGCCTCGGCCACCTGCTCCCGAAGCTCATTCTCGATCGATCTGATGATGAACAAGATACATCAATACCTACCGCTTCTCAACTATAAAGTTAAAGCTTCAATTTTTACGTGAAAGTCTTCATGTAAGTTAAGTGCGCGAACGCCGGCGTTCGCTTGGGGGTTTGAATTAAAATATTACGCTATTTAAAACCTTACCTTTAGTATTATTTCAAAGAATTTTAAACAGGTTGGTTGTGTCTTTGAAAAAAGAAATCGACGAATAGAATTTATTTTAAACATTGTTAATATTTCATTGAATAGTTAATAGGGTGATATACCTAATCTTTGTTTTATGACGTAGCTAAAAAACTCAGTATCTACTAAACGGTTTGAAAACAATCACGATATAGGTGAAAGTGAAAGCAATGAAAACATGCAATTTAATCCACATGATGACCAGGTTAACTGAAAGCCCTAACATATCTATAAAGTATCTTTACTTAGCCACTTGAGTTCCCGAAATTGGTTTCGCCATATTTTGTTCGTAGACCGTATCTTACTCCGGTCTCTAATCGACTGACTGAAGAACAGAGGAGACACATCGTAAGTATGCATCCAACCCTAAACGATAACCCCAGTGACATTATAGATCACGCCACAAAACAAAATCTGGTTACATCTTAAATTACTGAACAAAATTGGATAGAATTGCTAATGCCTTAAAAGGAAAAAGTTTGACACCTAACTAGTTTTGTTTGGGTATAATTAAAATAGTTAATGTTACATTCTTATTACTATTAAAACATTTTCAAACTTTATCTCAACTTTACAGTAGGTACATAACTTGTATATAAAAGCCGGTATATACCAACTTATCAAATTACGTAACAAGTAATTATATGAAAAAGTTGAGGGTACATGTACCCATGTCATAGAAATCAAAATCCTACCTTACAGTTGAGTTAGATAACCGTCTAACAACATGTACAATAGGGAACCGTTTTAACAAAAACATAATTAATTTTTATTTTTAATCAATTTTAAAATAGCAAATACATAAGCACGATTTTTTTTTATTAAAACTACACTACGACCTCCTTCTAACATCTAACTGTCTAATGGTTATATTAGAATACATTTTATCTATTTAAAAATATTAATGATAAGTAATTGTATTGAGAACCAAATTGAACGTAAAATTGTTTACCAGTTGTCGAACAAACATATTGTTTTTGTTTTAAATGGGGCTCACGTCATAATTGTAAGATAAGAATATACAGCGATCATTTAGCAAGATCAAGCAATTATTATGTTATAATTAGACAAAGTACGTACCTACCTACGTATAGAATATACATATATACAAAACTAGGACTACCGAGCAATGGTATAGATCAAAAAATTCTACTTATAGAGTAATTGGGAATTTTCAGCATGTCTAGAATTTTCTCAGCAACCGCACGAAGTTTGGTAGTGTAAATGCTAGCTAACCAGTAATTGGCAATAATATAGTATATCTTAGACAGTTATTAATATACCTACGTAGCACTGTTGTTAATAAAAGCTGTTGATAAACTAAAAAAATTGTGGGAATCTTAACTGATCAAAAATGAGTGTACATTGACTATTTGACATTTCATACATATTATGTACGTCTCAGCTTACCCTTTCGCGGACAAAAGGCGTGATAATATCATCATTATTATTGACATATATCTACACATGTCGCAGCCAATTGGTTAGATAACCGTTCAATAAATCTGCTAGCCCTTTAAGCACAGTACAATTTGAGAAGCTGTGTATTTTCGATGGAGATTCGATTTCTCTGCAATTCACAATTCTAACCTAACCTAACCCACCCTTCTGGTAGCTACTAGCTTTTAATGACAATCCCTTCACTCTTCAACTTACAGTCCGATTGTGTTAGCCATACAATCAAACGAATAGTCGTTCAGGCTGTTCGTTGGATGACTAATTAAACTATTTGGCTGCCACAAGTCAATAAGTATGGATGAATGTTTTTTGCTGAACGGATCTAAATGAAATTTCGCAAAGATATAAATAAAATCTTGAGGTGATAGTCATCAAATGACTTCTCCCACCCAGGGTCGGGCGGGAGGGAGCACCCCCGTTCCTTCTCCTGCTCTGGGCCGAGGTCGCGGTGCTTCATTGCGCTAACCCCGGCAACCCCGGCTAAGAATTAAATAACCTGGAGTAAGAAATAAGTATTTTGCTTTTAGTCGCGGATAAAAGCTTGATATCCACACCCAATAGAATGAGTGATAAAACAATAGATTTTGATAAGAACATAGAATTATATTTCATTATATTTAAAACAAGAATGAACTAGCGATAAGTAGTATCTAAGTCGAACCAACTCGGCCGGGGAATAACCACCCTATCACAGTGATGTGATGTTACTGCGTGATTAAGGGTTCTGGCTGGACGCCCACTTTTCGATTGCGCCATCATTCTATATTGTTGGAAAGGGCAGCAGGAAACATCAGGAAAGTAACAAGTTTGAGTTTTGGGTAATTGATTTGATTGGGGTTGGGGTAGGGATAGGGATAGGTTGTAAATAGGTCCAGGGGCTAGGGAATTGGGGTAGTCCCTCGTTCGCCCCCTATTCGGTGGACCCGTGGCGGCGGCGTACGCGAGTGTCGGCGCGCGCCTTTTAGATGATGCACGGGGTAGTTAAACACCTCACTACCTCGTGCAGGAGACGCGGTCAGAAGGCCCGCACTAGGGTGGGCTTGTGGAAGGATGTCGGTTCTTATGTGGCATGCCCCTTCCCCTGGTAGAAGAAGACCATAAGGATTTCCCCCCGTAAAAAAGACATAGGTTGATCTCGGCAGCCATTCGTAGGTAAACTTTTTTGTCCTCGGGCGGATTATGTAATGGTAAGCAATCGGTACCGCCCTTGGACACCAGATAAGTTACGGATGCATTGTCGACAAAGTGTCGGCCTTTTGGGAATAAGGGTTTCAGAGATATAGGAATTTTGGGAGATGAAGATTTGGTCCTTCGGTAAGTACAATCACATGGCGCAACACAACGCTATGATTACGAAATATATAGGTATATGTATAGCACCGATCAGAAATTATCGTACCCTAAATCCCTAAGTTCCCATAGATGAGGTAGTATGATGTCTAGGCTGTTGTCTAGGCTAAATCCGACGATCAAGAATACCCGACCGCCCTAAGTTCCTAATTTCATTAGTCCCGAGCAATCATGCCGTCTGACAGCGAGACAAACAGCCTTCAGATTTGATCTGCCATATGATTAAAATGCGTGAGCTGTAAGTCTCAAACCATATAAACGTATGATAAACTTATCTATGATCTATGACAGTAAATATGACCTAACCTAATGTATTCAAGGATGTACATAGGCCCTTATATCTGGTTGTCTCGATTATGTTGATTCACGTAAGTATTTACAATTACATACAACTTTGTAGTTAACATAAATGACGTGAAAAATTAATCTCAGAACAGATTGGCATATTCATGTTACAAATTAAGAACCTATCCTGGTCAAAAATGTATAGATCAAAATTGGAATTGCTCGTAATGGCTTTGTTTTTTTGATCGAAGAAAGAGAAATATGAGGTGATACAAAATTTTCATAAAATTATTGATTTTCAATCATTACCTTCTCTACCCAAGTAGATACATATCTACTTAGTGTAATACGTTTTGTTATGCTCATCGGACACTATCGACATTATACTTAATACAGAGTTTATCTCGTTCCTTTTATATAAGATACCTCACTCTTTGACTATGCAGTTTTATAGCACAGGAAACAAGTGGAACATCCTCGCTCTCACGCGGTAAGAAAATTGTTATAGCATTCCTCAATAAATGGGATACCGTAGCCAAAACAAAAGAAATATTGTTCTTTTCGAATAATAATTGCGAAATAATTTCCGAATTAAAAACGAAGACTCTTCAGGTTTATTATATAAAGATCTAAACGTAATAGTAGGATTCGAAGAACTTGAAGACGATCGCAATATTAAGTATACATAGCTGGAAACTGGCTACATTACTATCTACATTCATTAAAAATATATTCACAGATATTACTAAATAACTCTTCAAATAAAATGTTATACTTTCTATATTATTCTGTCACGATGTATAAACAAAGGCACAATATGCAGGTTGTACTTAAATCAAAACAGAAGAATCACATCGCACCCGATTATCTTAAAAGGCTTGGTTTATTAATATCAGCCTATACTGGCACCTAATTATTCTATTGCATCTAGGAACTAGCCATTAATATAAGTAAGGTTAAAGATTTATTTATAAAAAACTAGGCAATCTTTGCCCTGTCGTTGTTAGTGATGGCAACCACGAGAAGTAAAGATACGAAAAGTCACAATCAGGATACCAGTTTAACTTCTAATAATAAAGTACTTAGATGACTCGACTCGAGATTTAAAGAGAAAGTTAATGATGATAACATGCAAAATAATTATTTAAATAATGATTAATAAATAACAAATTAAGCTTAAACAAAAATAAAATTACTCAGCCACTGCAAATCCCGTGATCGGAGACTCCATCCTGATGACCGTGTCTTCCTTTAGTCCCTAACCGACTGACTTCCCAATTTAAGAATAATTATTACAAAACGTAACATGCATACCTAGATAACCCCAACGACTTGAGCGGAACAACAGAAAACAAAATCTGGTTCTAACTAAATATTTTCACGAAAGCGGTTAGAATCAGTTCTTAAAATCTTAGAGGTAAATAACTTTTGACATCCGCACTAAAGAAATACGTGTAGGTAAGTTTATTATAAACATGTTTGTTTGCAAAAATGTCGAAAATGTCGTGGTGGCCCGGAGGTTAAGGCGCCCACTTCTCATACAGATTAAAAACCAGGCAAGTACCAATGTGACTTTTTCCGAGTTATATGTAGGTAGGTACTTTCTATGATTATTTAGACACCTTCGACAAATGGTTAAGGACATCATCGTGAGGAAAGGACTTATAATTTCTACTTCTGAGTTTGAAATCGTCAATCCGCCTTGAGCAAGCGTGGTGATTAATGCTCAAACCCTTCTCCGTGTAAGAAGAAGCGTTTGCTCAGCTGTAAGCACTTACAGGCTGATAATGTAATCTAATGTTGTTTGCAAAACTTGTTTATTTATTCCAGTATTGTGCGTAGAGAAATCGGGAGAGAACTTGAGAACTGAGAACAGCTTGTGATTTGATATGGAGAAAGTTAGAATCCTCGGAGAATGTTAAGTTACCTACTTAGGCTTATTAATTTATATTATAATTGAACTTGTTTATAACATTGTATATTAATCACATTTCCACCAGCAGTTTATATCCTGCACGTCTCTATTAAAAAAATCCTGCTAGTATATTTGAATGGAAGTCAAATCCGTCCGTACTTCCGTCCAACCTTTTCAATGCAACTATATACCTAAGACTGCACGATTAGTGCGGTGGCTGGGCAACTGGCTGCCGTGCAACGTGTCGCGGGTTCGATTACCGCAAGGAACTACTCTTTGTGTGACCCACAAATTGTTGTTCCGGGTCTGGGTGTCATGTGCATGTGAAATTGTATGTTTGTAACCGCACCCACAACACAGGAGAAAATCATAGTGTGGGGCAACGTTTTTAAAAAAATATAAAAAAATAATAAATAAAATATAAAAAAACGATACCCGACACTTTGCATTATGCAAACAAAGCCGTGTATGTAAATCGCGATATTCCTATAAATATTTTGACAACAACAAAGTAGATAGCTGATGTTACATGCCTATTTGTTTATAACAGCTTCTGACACGCACAACCATTATCACTACTAAGTAAGCATATTTAATTGTTAATTACAGTCATTACGACATTTTATTTTACTACCTACTTAGTAATATTAGTTTTTAGTTGTTAGTTGTTGTTCTAGTGAGAGCCCTGTAACTTATTATAATTGAGTTAGACTTATAGACTTATAGTATATTGGTACTTGTGTCAGTTGGGAGTTGTCATGCTCACTCAGGAGTCTCATTGGCGGTGGCACGGGCACTGGACCGCTCGGTTCCCTATAATATGGTTGAGTTGGGCGGTGCTGGTGTACGTGTCATGTTCGTGAACGGACGCCGCCTATTGGGACTGGTCAACTCGAGACTGTCTAAAGTTGCTGTCCCTGAGGGTTATTTCTTTTTCGGATACTTTGGTTAAACACTAGTGTTACACTGTTCTCACATAATGGAACTATCTAAATTATGTAACAATGCATTGTAAAAAGTGATTGAAAAAGAGTAACCATGGAGTTTCTTGCTCGTTCTTCTCCATAGGAATCTACACTTTGGAACGAGCAAATAGCTTCACTAGAGGACAGACGGACAGACTGACACATAAAGTTAAACCTTATGATATCTTTTTTGCTTGACGTTCAAAAGTGCCTTTTTTGGTCTATTTGAAATAAAGAATTTGATTTGATTTGATTTGATTTGATTTGATTTGATTTAGCAAATAATATTAGGTAATCTGAGTATCAAATAACATGAAATCTGGAAACGTCTTTGGTGCGGCGCCAAACGCAGCTAGTCTGATGAACAATGAACGTCAAGGGTCACAAGAACAATTTTATTACACTCTACAAATACAAATACTTATGTGTGAAAATTTTCGTAATATCATATAGAAGTACAAAGGTATATATTATTTTTTTTATTTGTACTAGTTCCAAACTTGGATTTTCTCCTGTATTATCGGTACGTTTACAAACATACAACTTCAACGAATTGTGGAAAATCAAACATCCAGCATTTGCAAGTTAACTATGAAAATTCCCATTAACAAACTTATAACAGCCCTCTTTTTGTGTCCGGGGTTAAAAACGTCATCGACATTGCAGAAGGCTGGAAGTGGTTGGAATTTCGAAAACTAGGAAATTGTGGTCATATTGCATCACTACATATGCGTCTTAACTACCTAATATACAAAAGTACTAATTGCTATGTCAAATGATTATATTTGTTCTTGTTGTTCGAACAAACATTATTTACTTTACAATTTACATCTTCCATTCCGGTTTAAGATTTTCTTTTCAATCGTCCAAAATAGCGATCGCGCGAAACTGAAGCTGGTTAACCCATTTTGTGGACTGTATGCAGCGTGTCACAGATACGATTCGCGTTCGAATAATTATAACTGGTGTGATCTTAATCCCTGGGTTTGATGCGCATACGCAAAGAAATTGGAAGGTTGAAATTTGTAATTTTAAGGTCTCCATTGTATGCTAATCATCGTCTGCAAAACACATACTGCACAAGAATAAGAACTAGGTAAACGTGCTACAATATTTACGTAATAGTTATTAACGTTACAATAACTTCGCACCAAATCGATAAAGTTTTATTATAAAAACTTGTGAAAAATAAAGTATTTTCTTTATATCTGCATACTTACTTGTATTCAGTTAGTAGATAATTATTTATTTAATTTGCTTTAAAATAAAATAAAAGTAACTGGGTTATATGAGTTTTCGGTCTATTAAGTATAGTCGAGTTATACTACGTAGATACTACGTAGATACTTTGGGGATAATTCGGGGGAGAAAAATGTGTTCGTCGACCATCGACCATCGACTGTTGACTTACGAAAGGAACCACGAGTGCGAATTTAGAAGTTAATCCATTTCCCCAAAATTGCCAGCCGGACAGTTATCTAATTTGGGGATTTGGGTATGAGTGATAAAACGGCGTAACACAACGTAGATATTCATTGTTACACACCAGTATCTATTATCTGGGGACCTATGCTGCAGCACGCATTGGCTGGATCAAGCGAAGTGAAACAGTGACCGGCCCCAGATAGGGGAAACAAAGATCTCCAGCGCTTAGAACAATTTCAAATCCGGTTAATTGTAAAGATTTGAAATCTTTAAAATAAAATTACAGTACCTAAATATGTAATTTGTACGCCCGGAGAAATGAAAAAAAGTTTCATCAACTTGACAACTTGACTAATTATCATTTAAAATCCTAGATAGTAATAGAAAAGCTGTTATGTCCTAGTTATTATCTGCATAGTAGGTATTATTTGCTGTTTTATAGCCTATGATATATTCTCTAATAAGATCCGTTCAAAAGTTTTTCGTAAAAGAGAAAAAAGCACCTGGCCTGGCTTTTTGTTTAGTTAGCTCCCCCGCGATTTCACTCGCTGCTCGGCTCCATTTGATTGTAGCGTGATGTTTTATAGCCTATAGCACTCGGGAACATTGTAGCTATCAATAAGTGAAAGAATTTTGAGGATCCGACCAGTGGTTCCAAAGATTACCCCCTTCATACAAACTAACAAACATACAAACTTATAAAACTTAAAAATTGTACCTCTTTATACCTAATATTAGTTTAGATAAATGTAAAAAACTTATAACTTATCAATTGTGATGTGAGACATCAGCGAAAAAATCACTGCGGTGCTAATTCGTTACGGTAAATAATTATTTATGAACAAATTCAAAAATCACTGATTAACTTTCAAGATCATACATAACAAATTGAATATAATTCTAAATTAAAACCAATTAAGCATCAAAGTATTAAATGAATCAAACATTCTTATCACTAAACACTATAAGTATCTACATAAAAATATATATCTAACACAATTTTACCTAATATGATTCCAATTTAAACACAGTAAAATAAAACTTAAAAATTAACAAAAGAAATAAATTTTACTCACTCCAACACGGGATCCAAACTTCCTTGCGGCTCCCACATGATTACACTTCAAACTAAACGAAATAAACAAAACAATTACATAAACAAACAACAATACATTATGTATAAACAAAAATACGGCGTAACCTACTGTCTATGGCGACAGTTTCCGAACTACTGAGTCGGCATGACTGGAATGAATTAAAAACCTGTTATACAGGTACAAACTAGCGGTTAAAACATTGAACCACGTTTTTCTAACTATTTTAAAATACACTTAGTATCTAATTAACTTTAAGTATAACTATGGTGTGCAAAAAGCTGATCATCATCATCATCATCATCATCAGCCCTTTTCAGTCCACTGCTGGACATAGGCCTCTCCTATTGCACGCCACTGGGATCGATCTGATAATAATAATATAATCAAAAAGCTGATAAACTTTCGAAAATGTTATTCATAACAGGAATTACTTAATATTACAGTATTTATAGTTTTAGTAATGTTAAGTATTGTTTTAAGGACCTTGAATTTTGATTATATAACAATCTGTTACCGGTTGTTTAATGTATTATGTAAATAAATGACACTCAAACGCAAGCACGGTCGAAAATACGAGTATAAATGGAATGTGTGTACTTAATATGTTTGGGTGAAGTAAGTGCTATGTAATATCTGATAAGAAGTTTTGTGTGATAAGAAGATTAGCACCTCCGTTTCGGAAATATCCTGTTGCAATTGTAATAACTGGGTACAGTTAATACGACGATAGCTAAAACGAAAGTATCGAAGTGCGTAGACTGTTATTTTAATAAGACCCTTTTTTAATGGGACAAGCAGCCGCAACCTCCCAAAACCGCTACAACTCCTGTAAGCCAGGATCTACAGTAGATACAACCATGAAAACACCGGAACATTGAAGTCAAGCGCGTCCCAGGGACATGAATGACTGTTTTGGATCCCGCAACGAAATAAATCAAGGATATTATTTAAGGAGAAGAAAAAACTAAATAGTTTCCACTTAAATAGACCGTATAGTTCATTAATTATGGGTCCTAATTTTGGAGAAAGACCTCTTCTCATACGGAGAACGAATCTCATTTCTTCTCTATTGATCTCCACGCTTGCTCTAGGAGATTTCCAAATGTTGACCTTCTTCGCAGGTTAGTGACGTCTAAAGAATGAGACCTTATCAGGTTTCGCACTCGCACCCTAAATTTCATGCCCCCTTTAACACCATCATCAGCGCAAGACTGACGTTATGTACCAGCTATATAACGTCTACCTGTGTTTAGAAGGTATAAAACTTTAAGAATCTCAATTCATTAAACTGAATGGGTTACTCACGTAAACTGTTGAAGACGTCCCGCCGTTTCCGACGTAGCTTGAAACTAGTCGTGTAACTGTTCCTCGTCTAATTTCGTTGGAAAGTAATATGATAAAAACACAAATTATGATTTAAAAATAAACCGTGTCACTGCTTACAAGCAATACCATAAAGATATTGATCTAAGTTTATTTGTTTTTGAAAAAAGAACAGATTTTCGATTTTCCTAGCTCGAACTATGATCTAAAACTTGATTATACGTCGAAAGTATAATAGATTACAGTGCAATGGATTTAATATAGGTACTTGTATCTTCTACTACTTAATTAATGATAACTGTGTCAATGTAATGCGCCACAAACTGCATAGCGAACAAGGAATGACAACACGCGTGATTGACTTATTACCACCTCATTAGAATGTTCATCACGACTCAAATCCATGATATTTTATGCAGTGAATACTTCTTGTGTAATTACCTGATGGTAAGCAATCAGCACTGCCCATGAATACCCGCTACAATGGGGATTTACGAGTAGGTTGCCGACCTTTTGAGACTAAGGACTTGGGCCTCCGGTAATCTCACCTCACCTCACACGGCGAACCACAACGCTGTGTTTCAAGCCGGTGTCAAGAAGTAGAAATCCCTGGTGACTTCTCTATCGGCGTCGCCTATTGACGCCCGCAACGACAGAAAGAGTAACAAGTGCGTTGGTGTGTTGCCAACTTTTTGGTATTGGGAATGGGGGATTGGGGAGAAGAAAAACGATGTAGTTTCTTTCACGCTGGTTTCCTATAAGGCCGTCATATCACTCTGATCGAGCCGGCCCATTCGTGCCGAAGCATGGCTCTTCAAGGTCCTACATATGTAGATAAAGATCAAATCTTTTGTAAGTACTGCGATCTGCTGACGCTTGACGGCAGACGGACATTAGTGCAAATCCTTACCAGTCGCCAGTAGTTATTGGCTGGTTTTTAAAATGTTTTTGGTTGGGTAAATAAAATACCTTCATACTTAATTAATATATATTTATTTGGTCATATATCCTAACTTAAGTGATATACACGAATCAGAATCAGTTAACTTGTGATCATAGGACAAGATTCGTCAATAATAACTAAGAAAGCAATTTTCACAGAATATTTGTATTAATTGTAAAAGATACATAACACGTATTATTGCTCAATAAACTATCATATATTTTACCTTTAACAAAAATATTACAGGTATTACTTATTGCAATCAGCTGCTAAGGCCCTATCTAATTAGGATACATTGCTCATCCAACCAATAGCTTAAACCATATTATTTATAGAGACACCGAACATAAAATATAATAGTGCTGATTCAGTCGCCGACGACGACTACCACGCGACAAGTTGCGCGACCAATTTGACAACGAGCGAAAAAGAGAGATGGAACTATAAAACGTGTATAGCTCCATCCCTCTTTCTCGCCCGGAAAATTGACGCTTTTACACGTCATATTAGGCAATCAAGGCCTTATTACAAAACAAGGTTTTACTTTAGTCTAGGACTAAACCATTGAGCCAGTCTTTGTATTTCGAATTGAAGGTAGATGACAATAAGGTTCAAAATTCAAAACTCGACTCAATGGTTTAAACCTGGACTAAAGATAAATCTTGTTTTGTAATAAGGGGGTTAGAGTTTTCAGCCAAATAGAATCAAAAGGATAGTTTAGAAATAGAACAGAAACATGAATATAAGGGTTTTTTAAGGGCAGCGTTACACTGGAATTTACACATTTAGTATACCGTTTATACTAAAATATTCTCCATACAAATGTATCAATTCTTTGGTCGAGCAACCATAGCGTCGTAAAGCAAGAATAGGGCTCACAATATGGTTTGTTACATAAATTCTATGACAATTCAACATTTATTAATGTACAAAAATAAGTATATCTTCAGTATATAATTTGAGTCTGTATCACATATGTAATTACACTAATTACATAACTAGAAATGAGGGTTCAGAAGTTTGGAGTATATTGGTGGGTTTTAGTGTTTTTTTTTTGTCACAAAAATTAATGGCACGGTATTAACATAGATGATATCTGATAGAGTAGAATGAAAAACTTATACCTATAATCAAAATCAAACAAAAACAAGAACGGATATGATTCATAAAACAAACTTAAAATAATTTCTCATGAAAACAATCATATTTAGTTAAGACTAATAATCAACAAAGACTTTAACAATAATTTGCAATTATGACTCAAATAATAGCACAAAAGTACTTACTGGATTTGTTTTTACATGACCTAAGCATAACATATTTTAACATAACCTTGGAATAACAAAAGTTGAAAGAAACTAAAATAGGCAATTTAGTTTCTCAACAAAATATTCTGTTTGCTATAGTTTTTGTTTATATCAAACTGATATATAATTGAACGTATTTATCATACGAAATTTTAGTCAATTCAGGGCTGATTTTTCAATAGTCAGATAAATGTTATGTAAGGAATAAAATTGTTGCTGTCACTGTCTTATACAAACATTCCGACGCGACAGCATCATATTTATTCCCCAGGTAACTTTTATCTAAGCATTGAAAAGTCAGCCCTATGAACAAAATAAGGAACAATTATATGGTTGAAAATCATTTAATTAGATTTTACCCTCGGCTACCGTTTACAGAACAAAATAGCTACTAAAGAATAATTAAAGTGATCCTTAAAAGTCTCCGAGTACGGTAGTAATTATTACTAAATCTAATCGTCATTTTGTACTAAGTTTTGCGCCATTTTCTTTAGCAACGATGTTCTACGTATATCGTAGGCGGAAGAAAATAACTAATTTATTGAAAACATCCTTATACTAAAGCTAACTATATTAGATTTTTAACTGCGCTTTGACACAGTACTACCGAAGTTATAGTATGAACACATGAAAAGTACGGTTATTCTTTTTTACAGATCTCTTATGAACCATTAATCAATTTTAAATTAATATTCGATTATGAAATAATCGCCCTCGACGTTTAAGACTACAACTGTATCGTTGATACGATTATATGCTAAACTTAAAACTAAATAATACAAAAAAATAGTAGTAAAATAATAACAAAAAAAAATGTAATAATTACGACTGAAGTCCTTGGAAATCTTCTTCCTTATCGCGATGAGAGTTCGAGTATAAATGTATGCGCATTGAGTGCAGCGACATCGCTTTGGTGTTGCATAGCTTGCAGGTCAACTCCACGCTTGAAGCACTCGGAGTCCTGTTGAACAAAAATATTTAAATACATTATTATGCAAATGTTATAAATTTATCGCCCTTGCTTTTCTGATCGGATGTTCAACTACCTCGCTACCGACGAAAGGGTCAATATATCCCAATTTTAACATCTATTTTTAAAAATCTATCTTACTTTTCAATTTACTTTCCCTGCTTTAAGTGAGAGGGAGTGTCAGAATTACTGTCTAAAAATTACTCTGTACCTTTCTGCTCCAGGCCTGGGCCTTGGTGCATTATTACACTCCCGGCAATCTATAAAATATTTCCATATCATCATAGCTTGTACTGTAGAAATACTGTAGATCGCGTGTCATATTAGGCATAATATTACAAAAAGAAGTAAGTGGTGTTATTACAAAATGACAAACAGTAATATTAAATTTGCCTATCGTGTGTAATAGGATACAAATTGGTATAATTAACTTATTATGTTGTAATAGACAGATAGTGGCATGTTTGCTGACGGATAGCAAAACATGTATTTTGCAAGGGAAATAGTATTTTTTGTCGACATTTAGTTTGATTAGGGTTTCGTGATCAAATCATCTTGCTGGTCATAAGATGCCCTTGACCCCTTGTAGTAGGCTTTTTTGTGTTTTTGACAAGATTAGTTCATACTTCGAACCGATACTAAGGAAACAGCCGACATGTTATGTATGACGTTATAGTATTTTTGACTAAAAACCTAGCACACTACACTATTTCTCAAATAGCTAGATAAAATCTAAAATGTCGTAGGAATAATAGAGCGTAATAAATTTATAAGTATTTTAATGTTTATTTTATTTTTTACTATTCAACTACATGGACCTCATGACATAACAACGTAATAAGGTCACAGTTGCATCTCTATCTATTTTAAAAAAAGAAAGAAACATCAGCTGTAATGTAAAAAGTGCTCTAGCCCTTTCACGCCCTCTACCGTCTCTGTCATATGGCAAACTTAATAGAACACATAATTACCTGGAAACAAGCAACTTAAGTTCTTCAGTATCCTTCTTGAGTTGCAGTAGATGGTCCCTGGTGACGGGCAGTAGTTCCTGCGGGGCTAGCAGTGGGTAGAGTACTGCGCACTGCATCATGTCCGGTACTGAGATCTCCAGAAGCTCTGATTCGGCGACGGAGCGCCACTCCCAAGTACGGGACACGTATTCTGGTTCACGATGGCGACGGCGTTTCGTTAGAAGGCTGAAAGATAATAAGACTTTTGAATTTCTTATTTTATTTAGGACAGGAAACGAGCCTATGGATTCCCTGATGGTAAGCAATCACGTTGCCGGCTCTTTGGGGATTAGGGTTTCGGAGATTTAGGGACTCAATCTTTCAATTCTGGAGGTAGAGTGGAACGATTGGGTCCCCGGTAACCTCACTCACACGGCGACACGCAACAGTGTGGTTGTTTTACGTCGGTTTTCTGTAAGGAATTGGTATAAGTACCTTTAAAACCGACTCAAACGCGCCGAAGCACGACTCTCTCACACTTGCTGTGTCTAGTATCATCCGTTAAAAAGTAATAATTACGCCTTATAATATAACCACTCATAAAAATATCACATTAAATAAAAACAATCAGACTATCATTCAATAATTTTACGATACAATTAGTGATCATATTTTTAGATAATTTAAGAGAAATAAATATGCTGTCAAACAAAACATTTCACCGAATCTCTCTCTTAAAAAAAAATATGATGGCCCAACGTGCTTCACTCAAAAATCATAGTCTTTAATATTTCGGAAAATGTTTTGACATTGACTAAACGGAAACTACCCAATTCCTGTGTAGTTGCGGGCGTTAACGGACGCCACCGCTAGCATACCACCAGGTTTTTAAATAAAATTCTCGTGTCAAAAATTTATTAGTTACTATATTCCCCCGGAGAGACTTTGCTAATTTTATTGTGTTCTTTTTATGGCAAAATAACTTTTGCAGGATTAGCTAGTATTTCATGAGCATCAGTAAACAAAATTGTAGTGTGATAAGTCATGAACTAATGTAATAATGTAAAAGTGTACTTACGCCAGCAGATCCTTGCGTATGAGCTGCGGTACTTGCGGCTTGAATGTATCCTCGGCAGTGGGCTGCTCCTGCCCGTCGTAGCAGAACATCATGTAGTCCATTAAGTGACGAATGTGGTTGATCTGGTCACACAAAAAATGTACATTGGTGAAAACATCTAGAAATATTATTTTTTAAACATTCAATTTCACATAGACATCACACCCTGAACAGGAACAAAAAAATGACGATCACACAAAGAATATTTAAAAAAAACTCCGTGAATACTCTTTTAACCTTTTGGCCGCTATGGTCTGCTATAGACGCCAAACGAAAATTAGCCAACATCGAGCATTGTCAACTAGCAGACGTTCTAATAAAGTCATTGACTGCCGACATATTACTGTTGAGGGCAAATCCTCCGCTATCTGGCGCTAATGTTCTACCCCGTGGCGTTAGACGTGTTAAGTATATTTGGTTTGTCGACTATAGCCAACTATAGCGGTCATAGCAGAGCCGTGCTTCGGCACGAATGGGTCGGCTCGACCGGAGTGATACTACGGCCTCACTGAAAACCAGCGTGAAACAACTACAGCGTTGTGTTTCGCCGTGTGAGTGGGGTTACCGGGGGCCCAATCCCTTCTCCTCCCCTATCCCTTTCCAATCCTTAAATATCTTATCCCCAAAAGGCCGGCAACGCACTCGTAACTCCTTTAGTGTTGTCCATGGACACATGGGCGGACGGGCGACGATTGCTTACCACAAGGTAATCTGAAAGCTCGTTTGTCGACTTATCAGATAAAAAAATGTACTTACAAGACCAATGTCCTCTACGTCGAGATCCGCGTCGATATCAATGAGCAGATCATGCTCGGGCAGGTATGGCTGGCCCGACTCCGTGCTGCCCAGCCCGCACAGAGCGCACACGTACCGCGTGCCCAGCGCGTTGCGGCGGAGCTCCGCACTGACGGTACCAGATTAGTAGTAGGCATTATTATTTTACTGAACTTCATATCCTTTCAGATTGGATATCAGAATTTTACATTGTCTGGACTTTAAAAGAGGAGTTTGTTTCGACATTTTTTCTTAGAGTAGTCAGACAGAAATTATGTACGTATAAAAAACTTCATGTAGTTTTTATTCATAATTTTGACGTGTAAAAAAAGCTGTTTTATGGCCTATTTGCAAAATAAATTCATTGTTTGATTGATTACAGTACAAAACAGCACCTGGGCGATCAAGCACCGGACGGTATATTTTAATTTTTTCTAAATTTCATTCCTAGTTAGTTAGATCTTAGATCGATTAAAAAATTGATGCGACGACCTAATCGTCAACATGATCGTCGTGACAATGATCGTCTAAATATAAGCAAGCTGTCTTGGATTCTTCGCTAGGAAGTTATTGGTTTTTTTTTGGTATTTAAAAGATTTGATAATAATCGTATAATATTTTCAAGTACTTACACGGGACAGAAGAGTAGCGCGATGATGGCGGGCAGGCCGGGTATGTTGGGCATCAGCGTGGTGTGGCGCAGGGTCAGCCGGGACCTCTGCTCGTTGCTGCCCACGTCGCCTGCTACTAGCAGTCTAAGGGGATAGAACAAGTACCAATATTATTTAATAGTAGAAAATAATAACATTAATTTTTGTAGTGTCATGGTGGCCCGAAGGTTACCGCGCCAGCTTCCCATGCATAAAGGCGCGGCTACGAAACCTGGCCGACCATCGACCGGAGTGATACCTCACAGAAAACCAGCGAGAAACAATCACAGCGTTGTGTTTCGGCGGTTGTGAGTGAGGTTACCATTTATTTAGGCCAATCCTTCCCCACCTCCAAAAATCTCCCAAGAGATCGGCAACGCACGCGTGATTCCTCTATTGTCGTGGTTGTTAATGGGCGGCGCTGATTGCTTACCATGAGGTAAACCGTCTGGTCGATTGTCGTCCTATAACATAAACAATAAACACTTTGAATGTTACCTTTCATATCTCTCCTGTGGGTCAGTATCCAAAAGGACGGAGTTGACTGAGTTCCACTCTATAGTCACGGGTAAGTCACGACTGGCAAACATCAGATTGTGGACTGTCGTCTCCAATGGGCTGTCGAAAGAAAATATTTGATAATTAACTAGTTCTACTACAAGAATCTCCTCTAATCAAATCTCTGATATGATAATCAAGAAAAAAAAAATCCATGAGGAGTTTTTTTATTTCCCTTATCCCCGCTCTCCAATCCACAAAAATTGACTTGGTGATGCGGTGGCGACTGGGCTGGCTGCCGTGCAACATGTCGCGAGTTCGATTCCCGCACGGAACACCTCTTTGTGTGTGCCAAAAATTGGTATTTATTTATTTATTTAACACTTTATGTACATACAAAAAAATACATACAAAGGCGGACTTAATACCCTCAGTTCGGGGTCTGTCTGGGTGTCATGTGTATAGTATGTTTGTAAACGCACCCACGATACAGGAGAAAATTTTAGTGTGGGGTAATGTTAAATAGAAAGTAAACTAGCTAGTTATTGACGATCCATTAAATAAGCTGATGGATCGAGGCGTAGTGTTTCACCGTGTAGGACTACTATAGGCCCTATCCTCAAATCCCAACCACCAAAAAAGTATTAATAAATAATAGGGAAAGGTATGTACTTATATGTATCTAAATAAGTATATTTCTATGTAATAAGAATATTAATTATTATCAGTCGCCGCGTCGCGTGTCGCGGAATGCTGCTCATGAATATGGGCCTCTAGCATGGCTTGAAACTGGTCGAGTATCTCGTCAAATTATTACATGAGTAAGCCGAAAACATAATAATTAATTTAGAATGTCTCACGAAAATTATAATAAAAATAAGAATATTATACCAGGATCACTTCGTTATCTTTATCATTCTTCTATGTCTGATGTTGCGGTCTATTGGCAAGGACGATTACGTACTATCAGGTAATACGTCTGTTCTTTTGCCACTCAAATCTATTTCATAAAAACCAATACTCCCTAGTAAACCTAAATATTTTAAGCTTCAATCTTGCTAAGCATAGAAAATAGAGCAACTATTATCTAGAGGACCCTTTTAATACAACAGTCTAGCAGGTTTTGGATGATTATTTTGAATTACCTGTAAGGTCCCTTAAGACATACATCGGAGTCGCATTCCTTAGTGCTGGGCGGTTCGATCTCGTTCAGTTGGTAGTAAGCCATCTCTAACTGTTCCCTGTTGTGGGCGCGCTTTTGTACCATGTTCATGTCTACTGCCGTCTCTCGAATGTCGTGGTTTAACTGCGGAAGGTAATTTATGTAATCTTTTGTTAGTAAAGGGATTGTGAGAACCACGAAAATCATCTAAGCCTCGAAAAAAAATTTAAAAAAGGAGTTCAAAATGTTTGCGCAAAGCCATCAGTGGTTGCGCAAAGTTGCGCAACTTTATCAATCCTAACAATATAAAGAAGTAAAATATGCAATGTGTATCTTTGTATGTAGGGGATAATCTTTGGAACCGCTAGTCGGATTTCCAAGATCTTTTACTGATAGACAGCTACAATGTTCCTGAGTGCTATAGGCTATAAAAATAAAATAAAATCACGATACGATCAAGTGAAACCGCGCGAGGGTTTCAATAGAGAGAGTTTACAATAGAGCAAAAATGTAATTCAATATGCATGTAATTTCTATTTTCAATATATTTTAATATTACCTTAGAGTCGTAACTCTCATCGCAGGAAACAGCGAAACCTTGTCTGATGAGCTCATTGTTAACGTTGAGCCGCCCGCCTTCCGCCAGTAGCTCAATATTCACTACTCCATGTACTACGGAATAGACCTAGAACGAAACGTTTTGTTCACTACAAATCTTTGTTTTATTCAAGTATGTTCTAAAACGACACAACTATTGCGGAAATGGAAGTGGAATGGTTATGAGATACATTGGTTACTTTATCAGAGATTTCATTAATAGAACTTTATGATAAAGCCATAAAGTTAATAATGTATATATGAGATTTAATTTCCAGCCCTGGTTGCGCTGTTGATTGCGCTTCTTTCGCCCAGGGTAAGGCAAGAGAGTGTATCAGACTCTTGCTCATCAAAAACCCCACTGTTCCTTCTCCTGCTCCAGGCCGAGGCCGCGGTACCTTATTGCGCTTGACCCGCGACCCTGTCTAAGCATTGGCCATGTTAGGCCCATCTGTGGTGGTCTATTGGCTGGAATATAAGAAAACTAGAGTTTCAATACTGTTACATTATTACCTTGGCCAGCAATCTGCCTCGTGATGCGAGTAGTACGAAGCGTTGTGTGGCGGCGGGTGTGTAGTGGCCGTGCGAGTCCAGCAGTGGGCTAGGGGCCAGCCCCGCCAGCCGGCACCGCATGGCCAGCGGGGGCGCCACCCGGGCTGCGGGGGGGACTCCGCGCAGGTTGCATGAGTGTACCCGACCTTCACTGCCGTAGTCTATGTACAGAACCTGTCACATACAATGTTTTTTTATTTAAACATGAAGCTGTGTTATTCTATTATTTAAAAATTAAAAACATCAAAACAAAAGTCGGCATAATCTATGGTCTTTGATAAAAAGGTCTCACTGAATTTACTCCAATCGAAATCCACATACGAGTACAACAATTTTGAACAATATCTTAAATCCATCAAAAATGCTCAATGCTCATTATCATATATCATCAAGAAGTGCAAAAAAGATTTTTTTTAAAACAGGGACCAAGAATATTGTAATGTATAAAACATTGATATTTAAATAATTGGCTTGATTTTTCATAATTTTCTTTCTGCCAACTGATTTTAGTGTGTAATTTATGTACGGTAGCTATATATTGACCATATAATAAATAAACATCAATCTTACCAGTATACAAATGAAACTATATTATATTCACACTATAAAATAAATTATATTCACAATATAAAATTGAATAATATGTACAATAAGTTTACCTCAACCATTTCCCTGGGCAGCAGAGCCATGACTCTAACGCGACATATCTGCGTGGACCCAGATTCAGTGTACGGAGCCGCCAGTATGTCCCCGGCGTTAACAGGCGCCGTGTGGGCCAGTAACGTCGACTGGTTCAGCGCAGACTGGATAGCGTGCAATTCACGCGCCGTACTCTCGTCCGCGTATTGCACATAGAACTTGTTGATACTCGTCATCTGAACCGACATATAGTCAAAGTTAAAATAATTTATTCCAATCTTCCCTTCACCTTCCCCAAACACTACCCTAATCCCCAAAAGTCGGCAACGCACTCGTAACAACGGTTGTTGCGGTAGTCCATGTGAAACGCTGACTGCTTACCATCAGGTAAACGTAGACTCGTTTGCCAAGCTATCACAATAAAAAAAAAAACAAAATAAACCATAGATAGGTACTTTTGTAACGTCAAAATAGAATATTATTATTGTCTACTATAAATGCCAGTCAGTTCGTCAATGAAACTAGCCATAATATTTGAGTAATGACACTTTGGTCAATTTTTTTATTATTATTATTATTTAATTGGTCGGCAAACGAGCAGACGGATTAGGGATTTGTAGATTTAGGGATTGAGGAGGGATTGGGGGAGGGGAAGGATTAGGCCTCCGGTAACCTCACTCACACGGCGAAACACAACGCTGTGGTTGTTTCACGACATTTTTCTGTGAGGCCGTGGTATCACTCCGGTCGAGCCGACCGTCGTGCCGAAGCATGGCTCTTCCACACTTTCAATATATTTTTATTAAATGACAGACAGACAGACAGAATGATTTATTTTTTATGTGATTACTTAATTGTGACGTCATATTTTGGATTTATTTCACTTCAATAAACATTCTATTTTTATTTTTAACACTATAAAATAATGACACTGAACAAAAAAAAGTAATGTAATCAAAACTAATCATAATTTGGGCGATAGAAAACAAAAATACGATTAAAGAGTTACTCGACTAATTTCGTTTTTGCTCGAAAGTCGTCGGGTACTCCGTAAATGTATACACATATTAGTTCATATTTCATTCATAGAAAAATAGAATAAGAAGGTATAATGGTCAACTTACTTGAGTAATTTTCAATGGGAAATGTGTATCGTCGACTTCGGGGAGGCGGGGTACCAGACGTTCCAAATCTAACGCCATCTTGTCCAGCGCATGCGCTGCGGCCAATGTTTCTGCCTTCTCCCTCCTAAACAATACAGTAACTAACATCACATCATCAGCCTTTAAGTATCCACTGCTGAGCAAAGGCCTCTTCTCACACGGATAAAGTTTGAGCATTAATCACCACCCTTTCTAAAGGCGGATTGGCGATTTAAAACTTAGAAAATAGAAATTATGAGTCCAGCTTTCCTCACAAAGTTTTCCTTCGCCCTTTGTCAGTCAATGGTGTCTAAATAATCATAGAAAGAACATATAACTCGGGAAAAGTCACATTGGTTCTTTTCATTGACATTGGTATTCATACGTGATTTGCGACCGTGACGAATTATAATATTACTATTTTTAGAATAACTGTGGTGACGGCAGAATAGGATGCATTTTATCACCTCTTGATTTCTTGACGTTCAAAAGTGCCTAATGTGGTCTAACTGAAATAAATGATTTTGACTTTTGACTTTTGTTTTTGACTTTTTTGACTATTATTCTCCCGGGTATCAGATATTATCCTACTTCGGGGTGACCCGGTCTCCTACGGCTCTCGAAACTTGTGACAAGAGAACCGACTAATGGCCAAGATCGAATCTAAGTCCAAAATCTTTACATATAAAAATGGATCGCAAAATGTGTTGGTAAGCGCATAACTCAACAACGCCTGGACCAATTTTGCTAATTCTTTTTTTGTTGTGTTTGTTATTGTCAGGAGAAGGCTCTTATCAAAGAAAATATTAGAAAAGTAGAGGGGAAGATTAGGAAAAAGTGACCCTTTGATAGCGAGATAGTTAGACCCATGCGAAGCGGGGGCGGGCCGCTAGTTTGATATAAATTTATAACAAGTGTCGAACAGACTTTGGATTAGCATTGTTGAACAATAAATTTTTGAATTAAACTCTTACGCGTAAGGGACAACGTACATCAGAGAGACATTTCAATGTTCCAACAAGATTTTGAGTAATCTGTGGACGCAGTTCTAGACTATAATTTCAGGACTTTTATCAATATTATATAAATTTTGTCATTTCATTTTCATGGCTTATTAATAAATACTTAAATGGAATTTATAGTTTTTTACGTGAGCAATAGAATTTTGTATAATATTTATGCTTACGGCAGTAACGGTATCCTGACGTCGATCCGTAGCTGTCTGGCTTTCACAGCTTTGTACACTGGTAGGACCACTTGCCCAGGAATTGTGGGATCCTAAAAACAACAGTTTTTTTTTTATTTTTTTTAAACTTTGCCCCACTTTAGGATTTTTTCCTGTGTTGTGGGTGCGTTTACAATCATACACTGTCACATACACATCACACCCAGACCCGAAACAACAATTTGTGGATCTCACAAAGTGTTGTTCCTTGTGGGAATCGAACCCGCGACACGTTGCACGGCAGCCAGTTGCCCAGCCACCGCGCCAACCGTGCAGTCAACAGTGCAACAACAATTAGGAAAATCTTGTCCAATTTTCGCGTTAAGTCGAAAAACTCTCAAAAGGAAACTACTGAACTGCTTGCTGCAAACTTGGTATTTATGTAATATATCATAATAATATTATCTAAATAATACTATCTACATATATTATCTACATATTATGTACTTAAATATTCACGTAAAAGCCTTTATTTAGACTAGCCAGTAGAGGCATTGAAAATTACCATACGAACATTGAATTTCCATAAATTACTAATATGTTATGAAAAAAAATATTACATTTTTAGACCTACACATATTGCATATGAAAATAAAATTTCTTTGAAATCGGTATAGAAGTTCCTATAATTTTCGGCTTGAAATTTTAACGAGCGTGTTGGATCGTAAAGATAATGTTAGAGGTATAAACAAAATGTGAACTTACTCCGCTATTTTGTTTGCCAGGTTTAGCATCGGATCCATCGCTGAACGTCAAATACACCTTCCTGTATAAAAGTAAAACATTATTAAAATCGATTTTCGCATCTATAGTCGCGAATATAAAGTTCAATTTCTAATAAAAACATCACTGCAGCCTGACCTAATTTATATTCAAATCAATTGGGTAGGTACTTTTGTCGTCAAATGACTTCTCTCGCCCAGGATGAGACGAAAGAGAGTGTCAGACTCTAACCGACGGAGGCGGAGCGCGTGAGGGAACTATCATCCTCGTGCCCCAGCTGCCGCAGTAGACGACATTCCAGGCGTCTGGATCGAGAAATGATCTCCGGTCACCTTAAGCGCAGGTCTGCGGTCGGCGAGTAAGGGCAGCTCGCCGCTCGACCAGAACCAGGCCCGAGCGTGCGGCGCGTATCGTTCCGCGCGCGCCTCAAAGAGCCAATAGACCACCACAGGCGGGGCCCTATAGGGCTGATGTTCAGCCGGGGTTGCGGGGTAAACGCAATGAGGCACCGCGACCTCGGCCCAGAGCAGGAGAAGGAACAGCGGTGTCTTTAGTCAGTAAGAGTCTGACACTCTCGCCTTACCCTGGGCAGAGAAGCCATTAGATGATTTTCCCCTGACAAAAAAAAAAGACTGACTAACCCCCCTCCCCTTCTTTCCTTCTCTAGAAATAATTTACTTTTGTAAACTACCCAATTAGATCGCCAGACCACCTTGTGGGTGGACGTCCTACTGCTACAGCGGCTTTCATTTAAGAACATTTCTGTCCCATATACTCGTACCATAAGCATCATCGGTTTTATCAGCTATTCCGAAACTTACTTGCTAGTAGTATCGAAGGTAACTCTCGGCTCTTCAGAAATATGCTTCAAAACTGCCTTCTTGATAGCACCCGCGTACACTTCACCTGGTTGGTCATCCGGGAAGTTCTTCAAATACACCTATATGGAGAGCATTTTTATTAGACATTAGCTTTTCGTTCGCGTGGTTACAATCTTCTCGGAATCCACACTACGAATGTGTATTGAAATAATAATTACAAAGATAACTAGATTCAAGCCACTTAGGCTCTAGTCGAAATATCTCAACAACCATTTATTTGACCTGCCGTTAAACATAATTAAATATTACTGGAGGTCCAATTGGAGGCTCCCTTTCTCAATCTTCAATTCCCGCATCTCTATATCCCTAGCAACCTACAAAAGGGCGGCAACGCACTTGTAACCACTTTGGTATTACGTTTGGGCATAGGCAGGGCAATTGCTTACTATCAGGTAATATAGGTAGGCAATTAAACTTTTATTTTATAATGATAGAAAGTTAAGACCAAAATTAAACGTGCGACGCTAAAAAAATTCTAATACACAAAAGCCGCTAGTCGCATTCTAAACTAGTTACTTTCACGCGGTTTCACCAGCTGCTTGGCTCCTACAGTATATCGTAGCGTGATGTTTTATAGCCTATAGCCTTCCTCGATAAATGGACCAGTAACACAAAAAGAATTATTCAAACTTGAACCAGTAGTTCCGGAGATTAGCTCGTTGGAACAAACTAACTCTACAGCTTTATAATATAAAAATATTATAGATAATAGATAATAAATCAAGAAATATAAATTATTTTAATGTTTATATACGTACCGTATTCCTAGGATCATTGCCGCCGAGCGTGCGCACTGCGTCACGTTCCCGGCCCTCGTCCTCCGACACTTGTACAAAGTACTGCGGGTAAAACGCGCCAGCTATTATCACCTGCGGAATAAAATATATATGTTAGTAACTTTTCCACTCCAAATCACTGGGTAACACTAATTTTAAATTCAAATCACCCATGCCTGTGAATCCAACTTCGATATGGAAGTGCCATTCTTCAGCATTAATGGACCGAAGAATGAAATGAAAATATTCTACCGGCGTGCCACGTCACCGAGGAAACAATGCTTACGTTAAATTTGCCGAATAAGTGAATTTATTGGCGGTCCACACACATCATATTTATATATATGTACATTTTAAATATTATACTATGTGCTTACTGCCGAGCAAAGGTCTCTTCTCATACGGAGAAGTTTTGAGAATTATTCACAACGATTTCTCAATGCGAATTTGAAACTTATAATTGGAAATAATAAGTCACACGATGTTTTCCTTCACCATGTATCTGTGGTGTCTAAATAATCATAGAAAATACCACCGAAATTCGAGGTCCAAAGTCCAATCAGCCCAAAATCTCAAATACCAACCCCCAAAATCAATGCACTTGTAACTATGCAGGTATACTTACTATGCAAGTATAGTATGTGTCTAAAAGCGGCGCTGATTGTTCACAATAAGGTACGCATGTTCTTCACCAGCCTATATAGTTATATACTACAAAAACAATTATATAAATCTATCCATTTTACACTTTCTCAGGATTTTTTTTAAACATTTCTCTATGTACAAACCTTCTCTGGACTTCCACGAATAATTCAAGACCAAAATGAGCCAAATCGGTAAACGCATTGTTGAGTACTAACATTACAACGAAAAGTGGCATTGATTTTTATACACACGCGTTGCTGTAAACTAAGGTTAATAATATTGTCACTATAAATTGAGATGTAAGCTATCCTATCTTTCAAGTTGGATCAAAATGTATACACAAAATCGGTTTAGTAGTTTAGGAGTCCATCGGCCAAACACGTGACACGAAATTTTTATATATAAAGATTAACAAACCTTATAGAGTAGAGAAAGTTCATGTTTATTCCATGGCGACTTGCCGTTGGGTGGGTCGATGCCTAGCGTAGTGAGTCGCTTTCTTAAGTCTTTCGCTAACTCGTCGAGCTCGCGTAGAGCCCGGGCTTGTACGTAGAAACGCCGAGCCCACGCAACCTCCGACTGGCCGGCCGACCTGAAGTATTGTTGTTGGCGAAGGTGGCTCCATACCTGAGAAGTTAGAGCATATGATATAATTATATTGACCTCGAAACAAAATCAGGGAAAGAGAACCTCCCCTCATTATGTTATTAACTATTAAATTCTGATTCAATGTTTATTACAGTCGTTTTAAATGTTTAAATAATATTGCAATTTCATTAACATATTGTTATTTTGAATAATAATATTTTAGTGTGGGAGAGCCAAGCTTCGGTACGAATGGGTCTGCTCGGCAGGAGTGATACCACGGCCTCACAGAAAACCGGCGTGAAACAGAACCGGAGGCCCAATCCCTCCTCCTCTCCTATCCCTTCCCAATCCTTAAATATGCGAAATCACTAAAAAGCCGGCAACGCACTTGTAAACCCTTTGGTGTTGCGGGTGTCCATGGGCGGCGACGATTGCTTGCCATCAGGTAATCCGTCTGCTCGTTTGCTGTCCTATCACATAAACAAAATCCATTCAAACATTCAAATGAACAACGCACTTTTCGCTCTTGGTGTTGCGGCTTACCATTCGGTAAAAGGAAACCTCGCTGCTACCACAATAACAAAAAAAAACATAATAAAATGGGACACAGACACCGGGGATAGGCCACTAATGTCACAATAAACTTACCTTATAAACGTTAAGGAACGCGATACAATCGCTAGTGGAGCCGTCAGCCCAGGTCAGCTTGGAGTTGTAAGCGTTCAGTCTCTCACGGAACGGACTACTGAACAGATTCTTCACCGACATCGCTGCAGCTGTGACGCAACAAACCAGTTTATCGATTAAAACGTTATATCGATTAAAGCGAATCGACACAATCCTTATAATAAGTACAGAATGGCCCTCATTCTGAACTTCGCGTTATTTATGTTTTTCGAATTCTTTAGTAAGATTAACTTGATTGTGATTTTTGTGACCGAGGATTTGATGAATAATGATTCAATGTTTATAATAGTAGTCATTAAAATCTTTTTATAATTTTGCCCCACACTAGGATATTTTTGTGTGTCGTGAGTACAAACTCACACATCACATCCAGACCCGAATCAACAATTTTTTGAATCACACAGTCATCAGCATCAATCATACAGTTAAGACTATCGAGCTGACTCGGTGAAGGTTTAGGGGACAGATAGTAGCCGGGGTTGCGGGGTAAGCGCAATAAGGTACCGCGACCTCGGCCTAGAGCAGGAGTAGGAACAGGGGGGTTTTTAGTCAGTAAGAGTCTGACACTCCCTCCCGCCCGACCCTGGGCGGGAGAAGTCATTTGATGATTTTCCCGTCACAAAAAACAGGGGACAGATAGTAAAGTTCCTTAATATCGGTAAAGGAGGATCCTCCGATCAGGCGAGGTGGTCGTGCCAGGTGGGCTACTGCACAAATGTATTAAAAATAATAATATTAATATTAACGTAATCATTTATATATTTTTACGTAATTTACTACTACAGGCTACTAGCTTCATAATGATCTTACCAATTTATCTATATTCCTATTCCACAAACACATACCCATTGTAACAGCCTCTTCTAGACAGCCGTAGATGAAGCCCAACATGATGAGCTTGGACAACTTGACGTCGACCGGTAGCCTGGCCGCCACGCGACCCAAGTACGTCAGCTCACCGTCCGTGGCGCACCATTCGTCGTCCACTGTTTTCTTCATTGCTCCTATCTGTAATTTAGAGGAGTTTGTATAAATTCTAAGGATTCATTATCATCAGTCTTCTGTTGAGCAAAACCTCTTCTCACATAGAGAAGATTAATGCTCAAACCATTGTGCATTGGCGATTTCAAACTTGTGAAAATTCCGCGTTTCCACACTTTAGGATTTTATTATGTGTCGTGGATGCGTTTACAAACATACAAATTCACATACACAGGCCACCCAGACCCGGAACAACAATTTGTGGATCACACAAAGTGGTGTTCCGGGCGGGAATCGAACTAGCGACACGTTGCACAGCAGCCAGTTGCCCAGCCACTGCGCCAAACGTGCAAGCGCTTATATAAGTGATGTCTAAACAATCTTGGATGGTACTTGCAAGGTTTCGGAACCGCACCCATATACATAAGACGCGAGTGTTTAAGTCTTCAGGCCACTTCGACATCACGACGTAAATATTGTATTACTTCTCACCCACAGTACCAAAGAAGTTACAAGTTTAAGAAACAGTATCATCATCATCATCAGCCTATAAATGCCCACTGCTGAGCAAAGGCCTCTTCTCATACCGAGAAGGTAAGAGCATTAATCACCACGCTTGTTCAATGCGGGTTGGCGATTTTAAACTTATAATTAGTAATTATAAGTCCAGGTTTCCTCACGATGTTTACCTTCACCGTATGTCAGTGGTGTCTAAATAATCTTAGAAAGTACATATAACTCGGATAAAGTCACATTGGTACTTGTCAGGTTTCGAACCCACACCCTCATGCATGAAAAGCAGGCTGCTTAACCTCCGGGCCACCACGACATCACGGCAAGAAACAGTATACAATGATCGAATGGTGCCCAGCGTATGAAGCTAAGCCAACCATGATGTTACAACGAACTTTTATTATTTCGGAGGTTACTAGGCCAAAAAATGTTCTAGAAGTCTGCTTTCACACTACTGGCCTGAAGAAAGAATATTAAATACAATAACTGCATAATATTTTAATGTTAGTTTAAGGTAATTAAGCCTTTGACTGCCGACTGAAAACTATTGAAGGCAAATCCTCCGCTACCGTAGGTCACCGGTGACCTACGCGGCGGTTAACGTGTTAAATATAATTTTACCTCTTTAAGTGAAAGTATGGTGCGCTGTATGTTACTGATGTCTGGAGGGTCCATGGCTAAAGCTAGCACATCGCTCGGTGGCCCCATGTCCATTAATTTGGCTAATAGCACCAATCTCTCTAAGGGACATCGGATTATTTCAGGCGTGCATTCTTGTTTTAATCCTTCCTGTAAAATTATTTAAATTTATTATAGTTTATTGTACACAGCATAGTTATATAGGACAACTTATAGCAACATTGTATGCAATAGGCGGTCTTATAGCACATGGCGATTTCATACAGATAAATTTTGGTCACTACATAGTATAAAACAAAGTCGCTTTATCTGTCCCTATATTATATTTTAAAGATTAAGTCTTTAAAACTACGCAATGGATTTTGATGCGGTTTTTTATAGGTAAGAGTGATTGAAGGGGAAGGTGTGGAGATATTCAATATCAGCATTAGACCCGTGTGTAGCCAGGGCGGGTCGCTAGTGGATTATAAATTCGAATATGAGTCAAAAATATTTAAATAACTAACTATTACTTATAAAATACTGTACACATATAATTACGTAATTAAAATAATAATGAAATATTTGATACAGGTCAGGGCACGTGAAGTTCTACATTAAAAAAATATCATAACCGTTACATTCCTTCTTAAGCAGTTTATATAGAGAGCCTCCATAACACAAATTAAATCTTAGCTTGGGTGCCAAGGATTCCCAATGGTTTATTTAACAAGTAATGCTGTACAATTTTGTTATTCGTATATTATAATATACATATTAGAATTTACATGATTTAGACTAAGTCAAAATTGTAACCTTTGCTAATAATTTATTTATTAACTAGCTACCGCCCGCGTATCCGCCCGCATGGTATGCTGAAAAAAGCCTATGTCCTATTCTGGAGTGTATCCTATGCCTGTGCCAAATTTCATCCAGATCCGTCCAGCCGTTTTGGCGTGATTGAGTAACAAACATCCAAACATCATTACTTTCGCATTTATAATACTAGTATAGCATAGCTATCTTAGCTATGTTAGTTAAAAAATGTGCACTTACGTAGAACTTGTCTGTGACAAGTCGGTAAACACGGCCGTCACGCACTCGACCGGCTCGGCCAGAACGTTGCTCGCAGTTGGTCTTGGACGCCCAAGCGAGGCGAAGTGACGTGAAACTTGTCTCCGGGTCAGCCACCATCACTTTCATTAGGCAGTAGTCTATCACTGTTGGACAATGTTAAATTTTGTTACTAATTAGCCTTTTCTTGTTTAGTGTCGGAGAGCCATGATTCGGCACGAACGGGTCAGCTCGGCCAGAGTTATACCACGATCTTACAGAAAACCGGTGTGAAAAACCCCCAATCCCAAAATCTCCAAATCACTACCTAGTCCCCAATTGGTCGGCAACGCACTCCTAACTCCTCTGTTAGTGTGGGTGTCCATGGGCGGCGCTGATTGCTTACCATCAGGTAATCGTCGATCGTTTGCCGATCTACCTCATAAAAAAATAAAGGGGAGAAACCTTCATAGGTTTTGGCGTGAAAAGATGGGAGGGAAAGGGATTGTGGGGTTTTTACCTCACCTAAACCTCTTCGGTGGCCACCATACACCTGTAAGGAACACCAAGACTTCGTAATAGACCAACTCTACCACTACCTATGGAGAGGTACATGACGTCTTTAAGCCTCACTGTGCATGGCGGCACGTGACCACTCCGTCTTTCCTGAAGTCAATGGGTGGGCGCCTAGTTTAAATCTCGTCTCTTACGAGTCGGTCCCTCGTGTCTGAGGATCGTGGTCAGCATCGGGGTAACATCTGGAACGGATGATCCGCCTCCACCGGTTTCGATCCAGCGCATCTCTCACCACCGCGAAGAATCCGGAGAACGATGAATGTTTCACTTGATCGGTCCATCTGGTTGGTGAACGACCATACGATCCTTTGCCTTCGGTGTTCCCAACAACAGTCAGTTTTTTTGTTTATCTAGTTTAAATAGACTTACCATATTTAATATCAGGTACAGTGATGGAGCTCTCAGCGATGTTAGTGGCGAGTATGACCTTTCTGTGCCCTTTCTGTACTCGTTGGAACACGCGAGCTTGCTCCTCCGACGTGATGGTCGAATGTAGAGGAAGAACGTACCATTTGTACGAACGACACTCTCTATCGCAAATTTGCTCTCTGTAATTTGGAAATAAGAATTATTTTTGTTTGATCTTCTATTTAAGGATTAAATTATGAAATCTACAAATAGATAGAAAGATAGATTATACAAAGTGAACCAAAAAGTCAATCTCCATGGCAAATCATCCGATAAAAAAAATCGAACATCAAAAATCATTGAAACTAATGAATGACTGCACGGTAGGCGCGGTGGATGGGCAACTAGCTGCCGCGCAACGTGTTGGTTCGCTTCCCGCACGGAATAACTTTTTGTGTGATCCACAAATTGTTGTTCTGGTTCTGGGTGTCATTTTGGAGTGAAATTGTATGTTTATAAACGCAAACACGACACAGGAGAAAATCTAAGGCTCTTATTTAAAACTTTTCCCCACGAAAAGTTTAAATAAGAATCAACTCTAATGAAAATCTGTCAAACATTTTCGAAAAAAACGAACGTGATGTTTTTAAGTTAGTTATAGATTTTCCCCAATCAAAACAAAAAAACTATATCTCTAAAAACTTTTTTTAACTATAGTAAACACTTTTTGGAACACAACGTTTGAGTATAAAGTTTCTCTAAAAGTGTCACTTTTGTAACGTCATATGGAGTAGTGGTCTGTCAGTCTGTTTGTCAGTAAAGTTACGTGCTCATTCCAAATCGTAGATTCGAATGGAGAAGAACGAGCAAGAAACTCCATTAAAATGGGTTCCATCATTTCCTTGGTTTTTGAATTAAGTAATTGGCTGCAAACCGTGTCCCTAAAACTTTTTTAACTTTCAAATAATAATAAATACTAACCGTAAATTAAGGTCCGTGAGACAAGCGTATAGGTCCTCAATCTCATGGATACCAGGCAGAAAGATGAGAACTGATGGAAGCTCTGCATCATCACGATCTGTTATTTGGTCCTCCTGCTTGTCTATACGCTCGAATGCGTTCAAAAGCTTCAGAACAAGATGGTGCATCTCCGGAGCTATGGTTGGCTCATCACTTTTTGGCATGGATTGATGAAGAATCTAAAATTAAAAGACAGAATATAATATTCTTAAGTGCTATAATTACATTGTAACAATGATCCTATTATGAAATATCTAAGGATATGATCAACAGTCTTACCAGGACACTTTCGAATTCCGAAAAAAAAAATACTTTTAAACCAACCAATAAGTAAGTACCTTCTGGTGGGCAAAGGCCTTTTCTCTAAAGAGAACTCTTAAGGATTCCAGGGTTCCGGGTGCAAGAGAAATAATGTACTGTGGCCCAAGCCAGAAGCAGAAGAAGCCAGATGATGTATTTTAGTCAGTGAGAGGTTGACTCTCTCGCCTCACCTTGGGCTTATTTTTTTTGGGTCACCAAAAAGCTTTCTTATATAAAGTAAAAATTGTATGCTCATTAGAAACCAGTCGAGTCTGGTCTTAACAGCCCAACCAGGGCTAGGAGGCAAATCTCGTTAGTACCTACATTTTCAACTTATATAGTATTTTTGTTATTATTTTTAGGCTTTTTCATAAAGTTCTATTAATTTTATTTGGACCCAAATGTTATTTGATGATTTTCCCTACTAAAAAAACTGGTACTGATGAGAAGTGGTTGTTAGATTGTATATATTTATATACCTACATGGATAAAAAAACATGACTATGTGTAATTTTAGGTATGTTTATGTGTGTGTTGGAATATTTGTAATCATGTAAAGTAAACTTACAGAACCAAATTTCGTTAAATGATTCAAATAGAACTCTTTAACAGTGAACATTTGTTCTTGTTTCTCGACTTTGATGCAGGACGACATCTGCAGGCCTCTTGGGGTTGGTATCATGAAGTAGTCTGCGAAGGCCTGCTTGTTAAACGTGGCTGACATTAACACTACTTTGACCCCCGGCGACACTGTGTACAACAATCTCTTCACGAGCATTAAAAGGAAATCCATCTCTTGACCTCTTTCGTGAACTTCATCTAGGATCACGTGTGTGTATTCGTTCATTGTTTTTGCAGCAACTGAAAAGAAATAGTAAAATAAAATACTATTGGCCTGTGTGTACAAACAATGCTATTTTTATGTTTCATAAATGCATGTATACAAACTCTTTTCACATTACAAACTTTGAAATTCGTATAAAAAAAAGAATGCAAACAATATTAATGTTGCCAATATTAATGAATAAGATTCCTAGAACACCAAGTTGATTAAATGTATTATCATTCTCAGTAATGGAATCGGAACCTGACTTAGATCCCCAATGTTTGGCCATAGGCTTTTATTACAATGGAATAAAGAACAGATCTGGTGTAAAAAATTAACCAGAAGTCTTTGCATACTCCCAACGGGTATAACATAAGTAATTAGGCATAGGGCCGCAAGAGTTATTTCCAACGGGGAAATACTACGCCACGGCTTATCAGCATATTTAAAGCGTGAGCGCCGGCGTTCGTAGAAATAATCAACGACGCAACACGATCGAATGAAATGTTATTTTAAAATTTATCATAACCAAGCACTAACCTAGCTTTTGCAACAATATGCCAGTTGTGACGTAAGAAATTCGGGTGTCGCTTGAAGTACGAGAATCCAATCCGACCTGCGAAAAAAAATTGTTAAAATGTACTATAAATAATGTGCCGTAACATGTCTTTTTACTCTAAATTATTGTCTAATATTCCTTTCACTCATACAAACAACAAAGGTGGCTAGTACTAGCACTTCATGGTCGGAGACATACATTTGATACCTTTAGTTCTGCATTGCAAGTGTAACTCAAATAAGACAATGATTGCAGTGAGATTTTTACATATTAGGCAGTTACTATTTAGTCAACTAGTACATAAATATAAAGATAACTTCACCTGATAACCAACAATACCGCCAACATCCCAACCTCTTTCCTGTGCAACTCGTTTTGCAATAGATATGGCTGCAATCCTTCTTGGTTGGGTAACAACTATTCTACATTGACGTCGTGCCTGGTAACAGTCATCAAGGATCCATTGAGGAACCTGGGTGGTTTTACCACATCCAGTTGGACCTTCCACTATGACCACGGGAAAACCGTGGATACGATCCAGGATCTAGAATAAAGCTTTTTTTTTACTAACATGTTATGGATGATTTTGTACTAAGCATTTGGCGCTCTCTATCTATGCCAAGGTAACCTGATTTCTGTTTATTTATTTATATCGGCTGTGTGTAACATTCAATGACACCACTTAGATTTTTTCTTTAAAAATAATGGTGTTCACCATTTGTAGATCACACAAAAACTTGTTTCGTGCGGGAATCGAACCCGTGCAATGTGTCGTAGCACCCAGTGCCCAGTCATGGCGTAAATCGTGCAGTCACTTACATTAGATGTTTTACAAAAACCATTATATCAATCCTTTGTCTAATTTTATCTGCAGATCTGATAACTGGTATTGTGAAGTAGTGGAACAGTATGTATTTAAATATCTTTTCTATGTCACTATAATTTACCATTTTTAACATGTCATGTATTGTCATAAATGTGAAAGCATGAATTCATTGAAAATAATGATTTTCAGTAAGTTAGTTGTGCATTAACTGAGAAAATCTTAACTGTTATAATCTCATAAATATGAGCCCTATTGGGGCTTGAAATTAGTAGACCTTTTTTCAATTGTCCTTGTAATTTGTTATATTCAATAAATTTTGTGTTGCTCACAGTAGTAACTGTTTAAAAATTAAAACTATGAAGGTTTAACTATATTTCTAGAATTCCTTATTTAAATTAACTTTAGTAAAAAATTGCACTATAGGTACATCTTTGGAATGTAAGAAATGGACACTTCCTCTCTCCCCATCCAAACACACACAGTTTAAACTTCCCACCTAAAAAAACAATTGGGATTATGATACCCCAATAGGAATAAGAAGGGATATTTTCAAGGCATAAGCTGACCTGCTGCTTGTAAGCATTGATAGCCAAATTATTAGTATCCTCTTTCATTTGGAAGGAATACTTGTTGTAAACTTCTGTCATGGCTTCATCATTCAGCTCGTCGATGTTGGGAACCGAAACTCCAAAAGACAGGTGCTCCATAGATTCTAGACCTCCAGCCACACTTGCACTGGCAGCTTTTTCACGATTCAGTTCATTCTAGAATGTTAATTTTTTTTTTTAAAGGACAACATTGACATTGAAAATGAATGTTTCTGGGAGTTTATGATATGAACATTTTAACTTAAGAGTTACCAGAACTGAGAAAAAATATAAATACACTCCGGCAACAGTCTTGCTTGATTCCAATTCATAAAATGTGTTTTCTTAAATTTAATATTTCATTGGATACCTTAAAGCAACTGACTTAAGATTTTCATGAGTGTTGCTGAGTTTTGGAAATAAATGATAATAGCTGATATGGAGTTCTAAATAGTTTCTGATTCATTTTTATGGTGGTAGATCGCACGCAGCAGCTTTCTAAGCTGCTAGTGTGTTCAAATATAATATAATATATGTATATATTATGTATATGTATATGGAGGTGATAATGCTTTAATATATAATTATGTTTCTATAGATGTCCTTAGCATGTTTACTGACCAAGCACATTGTTTTCAAGAAAAATAATGCTTACCCGCAAATAAAGGTCGGTTTCCCGTTTCTTGACTTCGCGGGCATAATCGGTGCCGAAATCAGACAACGTTGAATGGCGATGTTCCATCTTCCTGCCAAAGCACTCGGGCTCATTATCTTCTTTAAGGATTCGAACTCCTCCAGTAAGAGGCCCTTTAAGTTTAATCCTTTGTGATGGGGTATTAAAAAACGCTCGAACTTCATCCATTGTCAAAGTTCTATTATTTAAATCGAATACTAAATAAAATAAACGATTAACTAAAGATTCAATTCGATTTCCAGAGTCTTAAGTGTTTATTTTTGCTGTGTTAACTAAATATGAAACCTCAGCTCAACCAAAATATGAAGTTCAAGCAAATATTTCAGTTCAAATGCAACTTCTTGTAAAAGTTACCATTTTTTTAACGTTTGAATTGACATTTGACATGTTAGCAAATAAATAAAACGTTGACAGCTGATGTTAAAATTAGCGTTCTGAAATTACCTTGAGAACATGTTTTTTAAAAAGAGCATTCGAGGTTTTTTTGTGAGGGGAAAATCATCAAATGACTTCTCCCGCCCAGGGCCGGGCGGGAGGGAGTGTCAGACTCTTACTGACTAAAAAACCCCTTTTCCTTCTCCTGCTTTGGGCCGAGGTCGCGGTGCCTCATTGCGCTTGCCCCGCAACCCCGGCTGAACATCAGCCCTATAGGGCCCCGTCTGTGGTAGTCTATTGGCTCTTTGAGGCGCGCGCGGAACGCTACACGCCGCACGCTCGGGTCTGGTTGTGGTCGTGCGGCGAGCTAGCCTTACTCGCCGACCGCAGACCCGCGCTTACGGTGGCCGGAGATCGTCCCTTGATCCCCGACGCCCGTAGTGTCGCCTGAGGCGTGAAGAGGTGGATTGCTCCATCACGCGGGCCGACTCTCTCTTTGCGAGCATAGTAACTGCTTCGCAGAAGGAAGAGACGGCGTCCCAGTTCCTCTCACTCCGCACCATAGCCTCGACTAAGGCCGCCGCCGAGGACACGGCGGTGCTCAGCCCAGTCAGGGCATACCGCCACCGTATGCTATACCGTAACCTCTAAGTGGTCCTCGCAATGACGACACTCGGGCGTTTCCTCCCGCTGGATCCGAAACAGGAACCTACCGAAGCTGCCGTGGCCGGTAAGGAGCTGCGTCAGGTGGAAGGTGAGAACGTCGTGGCGTCTCTCAAGCCATTACTCAAATAGGGGTCTTACCGCTGCTATAATAGCGCACCCGGCCCTCGGTTGCGACAGTCGCTGCTTCCACTGAGCCATGAGATCTCGCCGGAGCTCATTCCGCCACGCACTAATTTGGCGCGGCACAGGATCCTTGCCCCGGCGACACGCGTCTGCACGCAAACTGTAGACGCGCGCGAGCGCCTTCGCTTCCAGAGCATTCGAGGCTTGAGGTCATATTATACACCATGGTTTTTTTTAATTCTTTTTATCTGACAGAGGACAGACCAGTATCAAGTGACATGTGTCCACTTCCAGTATCAAGTTACATATGTGGAATATAGCATTAAGCTGGCCCTCTCGACCTCGCCTGAACACACTCCGCTAACACAATCATAGTAAATGTCTTGAACCACGCTCCAAACTCGGCACAATTTGGAGTGTTGGATTTACCCATCAGGAAAGCTTTCCTGACACTTGCAGCTGCAAGTGTGGGAGAGCCATGCTTCGGCACGAATGGGTCGGCTCGACCGGAGTGATACCACGGCCTCACAGAAAACGGCGTGAAACAATTACAGTGTTGTGTTTCGCCGTGTGAGTGAGGTTACCGGAGGCTGAATCCTTCGCCTTCCCTAATCCCTCCCCAGTTCCTAAGTCTCCAAATCCCTAATCCCTAAAAGGTCGGCAACGCACTCGTAACTCCTCCGTTGCGGGTGTCCATGGGCGGCGCTGATTGCTTACCATCAGGTAATCCGTCTGCTCGTTTGCCGACCTATCAAATTAAAAAAAAAGCAAAGCTGTTTAGTGGTTTGTGCCCGGAACGAAGTCTTAGGGCAGTCACAACATCTGATCTAGACAAACCGGAGTCTGCGAACCACGGTGAACGCGTAAGGCATGGCAGTATGGTCTCATACCAGATGCCTTTAGTTAAAGATCTCTCGTCAAAATACTCCTTGCAAATCTCCGTGTACTTTTCTCTGACCAAATATAAGCATTATAACTAGCTTATTATACATCATGTTGAACTTGAGAAATTCATAACAAATAAAAAAAACGTTTCTCATTTAGAGCAGCAACTGCAAATAGCAGCCAGGGTTGCGGGGTAAGCGCAATGAGGCACCGCGGCCTCGGCCCAGAGCAGATAAGTAAAAATTTGATCATTTTCCCTTCACTAAATAAAGCCCTCTGGTACACTCAATAGTAATATTAAGTGAAATCAAAGAGTAAAATAATACTATGGAAATTTGTGAAATTCTATAAGACTGGCAGTTCAATGTGATGAAAGCTGAAGATCGAGCTTAATGGGGTCATTAGGTCAAAAATTAATCCCACCGAAATCCATTAGATTTTTGGTGGGTTTATATTACTTGCAGTTGCAGCATTCAAGTACCTAGTTCGTAATAGTTCCAGTAGCACTTGCTATAACGAAGAACATTTTATTACTAATAAAAACAAAAACAATTTGTTAAATATTATTTATTACATACCATATTTGGCATAACAAAAATATTCAGATCATTTATAGAAGATATTTAACAACTGATAACCATATAATTACACAATTATTAATAATACTCATATTATGCATATTGATTTATATAATGATCGTGAATACAGACAGGCATCCTTATATGATTAAAGGAGACACAAAAGATTTCACCAAGTAATCATACTAATAAATGAAGTGCACTAATCGACTAGAAGATACAAAATATACTATTATACGAAATCACTAACATTCAAAATATTAATATATACTGGGTGTTTATAACTGCCTGTGCCTCTATGATACGATAGAGGGATTTGGCACAACCACAGATACATTATGTTGGTGGGTTTACATAGATCAATAAGGTTGCATTTTGGAATACAAAAAAAGAATTTCGTATGACAATAAAGATAATGAATTCGTAAAGTCACATTATTATTTATCTTATTATTTTTAAAGATTAACTAGTATAACGTAATACGACTTATTACCAAGGTTAAAATCGCGTAACTCAGTTCGTCGGCATAACTCGAATGTTTCTATGGTGTCCTTGGCATGACTTGAAACTAATCGAGCACTCGTGTCGAATAGTTACGTACGTTGTTTATGTTAATTATTTATCTGAGTGATGTAAAGTAGCAACACAAAGGATGCAAGAGATTTCCTGTGTGATAAAGGGCCATTGGTATCCTTATCAATACTACGGAAACCCACCAATAAACATACACAGATATAACAAAGCAACATATTCAGTTACAATTATTAAATGGAAAAATAATTTAAATATTACAATTTCTTATTTACACTATGGGCCATTCACTATTTGAGATGGACTTTGGGATATTTTTTTGACATTATACATTATACATTATGTAATTGGTTATGTAATCCAATGAGGTTTTTTATATATACAGGGTATTGTCATGTTCAATTCTATCAAATGATGAGCATGATACAAGATCAACTACTTTTACAAGCGATAGATATTTTTTCATAATTTTATGTAACTTTTACTTTTACTGATATTATTTGTTACAATTACATTTAAAGGATATTAAATTTTAGAATGATACATTTTTTTTCTACAATGTGTGTACAAACTCTTTTTTTATCTGTCGTTTTGATATTTTTTAAACCATCACCTTTTACATTGGTTTGTGATATGTGCAAACAGAGCATAAAGAACTTTCGAGATTAGATTTTTTGTGTGAGAAGGTAATAAACCTTCTTTTGGAGTTGAATAGAGATCAAGCTTGTAAGTACGTCGCAGCTAATATCATAATTACCGTCCAATCATAACTTAGGCCAGCGTTCCCCAAACTATGGACACATAATGGGCGAATATTTAGTGGAGCCTGGCGTTTTCAACAACCATCTGTTACATTTTTTTAATTTTGAGACCGGTCCTATTTTTGTTCCAGCATCGCACTCCACAGTACAACTTTGGGAACCACTGACCTAGCCTGTCTACTGAATGGGCAACGTTTAACAACCCTATTAGTCACTAATTTTGACGGTAATTTGGTTTTTGTAAGCAACTGCATATAAAAGCGATCCCTATACCCTTCTGAATGAGACATTCACCTACTCAATTAAACAGCCACCCATTAGCTAGTTATGTAGGCCACGAGTTGTAGGCTGCAGGCTGCTGGTTGTTGCATTAAGTTTGTAGGCTGCAACACAGATACATATACAATACCGCCAACGTATCTTGGCAGTCTGAAGTTAGCCGATTAGCTGCGCAGTACACAATTTTGTTCCTAAAAGATCCATTGCGCAGACAAACGGCTAACTTCAGACTAGCCAAGATACTTCGGCGGTACTGTACATATTCCTGGATAATAAATAATATTTTAAGTCGGAGGGTATTTCGATTTCTAGTTTCTATTGAGTGTACCTACTGGAAGATATCTTGAAAGGATATTTATGTGTATCTTTTCAATATTATCAAAGTTTTGGTGGCCATGTTGGACAGTAAAATACAGACTTATTTACGCAGATATAGCTCTTATTATCTTTTTTGTTAATTATTAAGGTTTCAGTTATTTCTGAAATTGTAAAATCCATTTTTTGTATTGAGGTCGATTTTTACCAGTTAGTTTTATTATTAAGCACTTGAAGTAGAGGCCAAAAATATGTTGGATAAGAGATTTTTCTTTGGTACATTTGTGATCTTGTTATATTGACTAGGTGAATCTGTCTTTACAACGTTAGGATAGTATACCTAAAGATATGTTGTATTACGTGTTAAATTCATATTAACATGACCTCTCGTCGAATGGTAAGATAGCGAAGAAAGAGTTGAGTACCTACCAGGTTTCTAGAGTTACACATTTGGGTACTATGATAATATTATGTTACATTAATTTAGATTTTTTAAAGACATTGAAATTATACGTAACTTTAAAAAATAATATAAACTACTGGACATACGTGACAACTGTTACCTAACGGTCAATGCCACAGAATAAAATGATGTCACATAAAAAAAAAACAAACAATTTTGTGCGACGCAATAAAATACCTATAAAAATTAACAGATTCACAATTCGATATTTGAAATTGAAACTAATAATATAATTACTAAACCATCGAATTTCGACTAATAAGGATAACGTTAGACGACCAAAATAATTTAAAACTAGAATATTACAAACTCTATTTAAAAAAAAGAGCTAAGGTAAGACGGTATACATTATATGCTAGTCTCCAAGAATAGTTATCTAAATCCTCATCGCCCGTTAATTAAGTGAATAAGGTTATATGACACCAACAACCGTTGCAATTAATAATAATAATAATAACTGGACGATAAAACAAAAACATTAACCCTTTGACCGCCCGTGTCATATAATTATGGCGACAAAACGAAATATCGGATACTATGAGAGACAAAATGGTAGCTATCGACGCTTCATTTTAAAAATGAAGTGGAAGTCTTTCAAAATCTTTAGTTGCATGTGATAAAGGCGTGTTTCTCGTCCAAATGTTAGTTAGGCTATATGCGATATTACGAACTGTGAAGTCCTTATGGCATTCTATTTAACAGTAGGTATTCCAAATAGTATCGTCAATAGCCATCTATCTAAACACTATTCATATGTTTTTTATTTACTTCCTTTGACACTTAAATACCTTTAGTTTTGTTAACTATATGTATGTAAGGTTGACGAAATAACAATTTGGCCTTATATGAATTCGAAGTTTGACGTTGGAGGGAATATTTATTTCGTTACACATGGCGGTTAAAAGGTTAAGTGCAGTCGGCGACAAATTTTTGGCCACTCCGAAGTACATATATGTAATATGTGTTTTTGATAACGAATTAGTGTAGAAACTGACTATCCCTCGCTGCTTTCACAGTCTTCAGAGCGACCATAAAGTTTGATGTGACCTGAAAAAAATGCGACATATTAGGAACACTTGTCGTGGTGGCCCGGACGTTAAGGCATCCGAAGCGGCGTTCGAAACCTGGCACGTAAAAATGGGTTATATTGATATATACTTTATATGGGGCTTAATCACTCCTTTTGTCCCCATTCCGTCAAATATCCGAAACTCTTATCCCCAAAAGGCCGGCAAAGCACTCCTGTGTTGTAGGTGTCCATGGGCGGTGCCGACTGCTTATATAAAGTAATCCGTCAGCTCAGCGTCAGCATTTATTATTTAGTCACCACTGACATATGGTAAAGAGAAACATCTTGCGTGAGGAAACCTGGGCTTATAATTTCAAATTATTAGTTTGAAATCGCCAATCCGCCTTGAGCAAACGTGGTTATTAGTCAAACCTTCCCGTTTAGAAGCGGCCATTGCTCAGCAGTGAGCACACATAGGCTGATGATGATGGTGATGGTGATTAGAAACACGTAAATTGAAATATCGTTGAAGCTACACATAACAAATAACAAAACAATATTTCCAATTGCTTCCATCCCGGAAAGATAACAAATAAGTCCAAAAACCGACTTAAACATTAATGAAACACAGTTACTTTTCTTCTGTTCTTTCGACTGTAATATCGATACGTTATGTGTTATATGGACATGTAAGTACCTGAAGTCTTAATATTTAGTTCTCCTTTGAAGGTTGGATGGACCAGCCGAGGATGCGTCGGTCGAAGCCGCAGCTGAAGAAGTTTATGTTGGACGCTATGTCATCCGCCCAAGCCACTGATGTCACCATGCGACGGTGGCCCTGCAATACAATTGTTATCTAATGTTATAAATGCGAAAGTTACGATATGTTTGGATGTTTGTTACTCAATCACGCCAAAACGGCAGGACGGATCTGTATGAAATTTGGCAAAGGCATAGGATACACTCCGGAATAGGATATAGGGTACTTGTTATCGACAAACCGCGGCTCCGCCCGCTTGTTGAAGCTATTTATTCGAAATTGTTAAAAACTATATATTACTGTGAATTTTGTTTAAGATTACAGAGTTGTAACGTCATAATTCTAGTTATTTCTCGTAATTATAAAAAAAAATGAAAGTAAGCAAGCAAGTAAATAATCCAAAGTGTATCGTTATTTTAAGATACTTTAACAAGTAAACTCATTGATTAGCTGTATCATTGGTCGAACGGTCGCAACCGAGCAAGGGACGAGCAAGGTATTATTGAGATTTATTCCCAATATTATTAATTAACAAATTTGGTTCAGCAGTTCTTGAGAATTGCGTTTAAAAACATATTTAGACTTTCTGTTTTAGATTATAGATATCAAAACATAAGCAGAAAGATTATTATTATTAAATAAAATGAAATAAATATTGTATTACCTGACGGCTGGATCGAGGCAGTCTAGCGAGCCTCTGGCCCTGCAGGTCGAAGAGTCGAACCTGTCGGTTGTCGTGTGGTATCGCGATCAGTCCGTTCCCACTCACTCCGACGCGGTTCACTGAGGAATCAGATCTGATCGTGGCCAGAGCTGAACGCATATTGCGGACGTCCCATACCTAAAGTATACAAAACACTGTTGTTGAAATTGGGTCAAAACCTTAGGGTTTTTTTCATCACCTTCGCGATAAACTTATATAGCAAATAGTTTATTCAAATGTATCTGGTACATAGTGTATATCCTATATTAACCTTTATTCCAAAAAAAATATAGTTGAAAATCAATTAAAGAACCAAGCAGATACGCCTTTTACTCATACGTGAGAAAAGAAAAGCTTCGCGATGTAAATATAACAACATCTCCGATTACCTTTACGGAACGGTCGTCTGACCCGGAAACTACTTTATCTTCTCGTGTGAACACAGCCGATGTGACACTCCTATAAAAAATAAAGATAAACATTATTAGACACCATAAACCTCCGGTGCCCTCACGCACACGGCGAAACACAATGCTGTAGTTGTTTTACGTCGATTTTCTGCGAGGCCGTGGTATCACTCAGGTCGAGCCGACGTATTGGCTCTCCCACAGTTTTTATTACTTAGGTGTTCTGAATAAAGAGGAATGACTTAGACCATCGGTACTCAACCTTTTTTATATTCGGGCCACAAACACGGTTTAGTAATAGGGTCGCGGGCTACAAGCAAAAATTACGGTAGGAGAGCCATGCTCCGACTGGCTGGATGAATGGGCCCGCCCGACCAGAGTGATACCAATACATTATCCCTTTTCTTCCTCTTCCCTTCTCTTATTTCGCGCGCTGCGAATGGGTGCGACAATGAAAATAGTTAACAATTATCTGTAATAATTGCACGCGGGCCCCTGATATAGGCCTGGTGGGCCGCATCTGGCTGACTTAGACAAATAATAATTATTATATTTCCTCCTCTAAAGGGCTATGATTGTAATTCCTCTGTTGCTACGACCAAGATGATTTTTGTCAGTATCAAAATATAAAAGGTGATGATTTTCCATGCTCACAAAAAAAATCTGTGTTAATGTTGGCTATTATGTTTCGTTTTACTTACTCAGTGTGTCCTTGGAAGACAGATACGGAGTGTATCGGCTCACGGAAGTCCCAGAGACGGAAAGTAGTGTCCCGGGACGCTGTCACCACGAGCCGCGACGCGTGGTGCGCAGACGCATGCGTCAGCTCGTGGTCATGGCCTAAACAATAATAGAAATATATTATAATAATAATAACAAGCTAAGCGCGGTTGAATAGGCAGTAAAAAGATTTTAATAAATGAGCAGCTACAATTTTATTTCGATTCCACATTTGACATTGAATACTGTCATTTTGTGAAATAATGATACCACATTATAATGGTGTAGTGATGAACACACAACAAAATCGATGAACAATCGCTTTGGTTTTGTGCTTTAGTCAGATTTTTGAAAGTAAAGCGAACTTGTGATAATTGGAGATACGCTGGTCCTGCTCCACACGGATACCTACCTACACGAAAATATATTATATTCCAGTAGATCTTTGCTTGAACGGAACTTTTTAGTGTTTAGTAAAATTGTAACCATGCCATTTTTATTGTCAAACTTGATAAATTTGTAAATGTGAGTGCCGATTATAATAAATTAGTTAGACTAGCAGAATGTCGAATAAACACATTAGTCTTATAAAATAAAACAGATTTATCGGTTTTGTTTTATAAGATCTGTCACATTTTTATTTATTTCACACTCATATAAAAGAAAAGCCTCAGATTGTTAATTTATCGTCAAAACTAAATTATCCGTTCAGAAATATTTAATTTCCTTATATACTTTGTTTACGAAAGTAATATTATAAACGAGAGGAATCGATCCGAAAATATTCGATTTCCATATCGAATAATTTCGCAACGTCTCTATTTAGTACTTGTCATAACGTTGCAACACTGAAATTGTCAAATCTGGAATGGAATTGAAATTCCGAGTAAAGTAACTAATATTTGTTTCATATCACACGTCATTGAAAACTTTTGAAAATAAACTTATAATTCTCTATCTTTTATAAAACCATAAATAATGTAATCAAACCTGTAAGAACTTGCAAGCAGTCTCCAGTTTCCACGTCATATAGGTTAGCGGTCCTATCCCAGGATGCGGTGATGACGTGATCACCGCCGGTCAGCCAATCAGCGGCCACTACGACGCCTTGGTGACCGCCCAGCTCCGTAAGAGGAGTACGCAGTACTTCTGGCCTATCGCCACCTTCACCTAGACTTTCTTCGCCCCCTCCTTCTAACTCCTCTTCAGAGGACTGACCACGCTAAAATAAAATGATCAATCACTGTACATTTTCGATCAAATATACCTAACAAGTTACAATGAAACAATGAGTTTATTTTTGCAAATACGCCATAAGACGGCACTTTTACCCGTCAAAATTAGGTATATGTAAAAAGACTAGACGAAACCGGCATTTCCTATCTGATTATTCCGAGAAGAAATGGCGAAAAAAGCTCCGAGGTCCGTCTCTTTCCAAGTAGACCTGGTCAGTGAGAAAGTCTACGTTATGGTAAATTTTATTCATTTGTTCGTGGTATACTAACTCTTTTTGCATAATTAAAGTACAGAAGTAATAACCTTACAAGTTTACTAACCGGTAGGTCCCAATTGACGGCAGCCTGCCATACATGAGCAGTATTGTCTCCGCTGCTTGTGAGAGCTATATCCCTGGTTGGGTGGAAACGGATCGAGTTTACGGAACCCGTGTGCCCTGTATACTGCAGGAGACATTTACCCCATTCCACACTCCACACGCAAGCTGTATGATCTGTAAAAGGAAAAATTATGTGTTTTTATTAAAATTTGAGAGAGATCACTTGATGGTAGGTATCAACGACACTAAAGGAGTTACAATTGCGTTTAAGGCCCTTAGGAAGGAGTACCCTCTTTTCTGGAAGCTTTGATAGGTCGTGTCGTATTTTTATGTGATAGGTCGGCAAACGAGCATAAGGATCGCCTGATGGTAAGCAATCAGCGTCGCCCATGGACACCGACACGACGGAGGAGTTACGAGTGCGTTGTCGTCCTTTGGAGGAGATTTTGGGAAAGGAAACGAATTGGAGTAGGGGAAGGATTGGGCCTCCGGTAACCTCACACGCACGGCGAAACACGACTCTTTGGTTATATCACGCCGGTTTTCTGTGAGGAGTCGTTTTATATTTATATATATGAATGTTTTACTACATGAGCCAGGAAATATCGTGAAAAACGCAAAACATTGTTTCCTGTTAACTGCCTTTATTATCGTCATATATTTTTCTTTTTACCTCTTTCGTGAATCGTGTCGCACTTAGCAGATCAATGATCAAACAAATATGTAACACCATAAGGCTTACGTCGCAAATACGGACACATGACCTATCAAGTTACTATCTGAAATAATCTGAATGCTTGTTATAAGTAGACATTCAGCCATAGCGAATGGATAAGCACGTTCTCCAAAGCTGAAGAGACATGCGATGTTTTTTTTTTACTAGCCTACAATGTCCCACTGCTGGGCAAAGGCCTGCCCATCTCGCTTCCACACCTTTCGATCTTTCGATACTTGTAATGTTAATACACTTAAAAAACATATAAAAATGTATTACCAGCCGATGCCGTGCCAATAAGAGCTTGTCCAGGACGAGCTGACGTCACATCCCAAATTCCATCCTTGTGTCCCGTGAACTCCCTGACTAACTGACAGTTGTATGTTGGAGCCTTGAAGCTGGAAACTATCTTGCTGGTCTGCACCCGGAGTTTGTGGCTTGCTTTCACTTTTTGCGAGTTGCTTTGTGTTACTGTGGAAACATTCATCATCAGCCTATAAGTGCTAACTGCTGTGCAAAAGCGCCTTCTCACGTGGAGAATTTTATTTGTATTACTATTATTATTTTTATGTATACACTCTAATCCTGTTAATTTTCACTAGTTAATTTCATGCAGTGGAGTAAATGTCTGTTTAGTTGATTTTTAAATTGGTACCCATGCTCCAACTTCTTATAATATTTTATCTTCTTATATTATTTTATTAGAAGCACTAATCACCACACTTGCTCAAGGCAGATTGGCAATATCCAGCTTATAATTCGAAATTCCAATTCAAGGATTCTGCACACTGTTTCATAATCATAATAATCAATACCATAGAAAGTACATAGGTATAACATGGAACAAGTCACATTGATACTTGCCAGGGTTCGAACCCACATGCATGAGAAGTGAACAAACATTGTAAAGAGGTAAAATAAGTCAACATTATTATCATGATTTTGGCCAAGAGTCAGCTCTGGCTTGCTATTTACTCTCCTTTTTTGGGGTTCCACACCCAAATCAGTCTGCTGTCCATTCATCTGTGTGTCTGTCACCAGGCTGTATTTCAGAGGCTGCCAGGCTTCAGGGTAGTTTAACTATTTTTTATTAGTAAATTTCCATATACAAGCTATGAGCAGCCCCAGTAAGTAAACCGAGTACAAAACATGATATTATTGATGTATGTAGAAATTGCAACATATACTTATTAAATGGATGAACAGTAGAAGCTACTTTTAACACAAATCACCTCTACCTGTGTTATGGACTAAAGGCCTAATGTCATTACTTATTACTTACATTTTACTTTAGAGTTCTTTCCAGCAACATCAAACTCAATGTAATCCAAGTTCTGTTTATCTCCCACATAACTCTCCCGTTCCAATTTTTCACTCAATATATCTATTTTCTCTTGAACTGGAAACAATAATAAAGGTGTTTACTTTATGGTTGACTTAATATTTAGACATAATTATATTGCTAACAACTTACATATCCAACATTAATTTAAACTTACTCACTAGTATTGTCTGAAAAATTTTCTACACGTACCAGTTGGCTGTACGTGTGCTATGACTCTTCTAGAGTTCTCTCTACATACTACACACTACAACTAAAGCCATTCTCAGTAAACTCATGCGAGTTAGTTATTTTTCAATAAAATTAGCATGTCTTACTATAAGTATAACTGAGCACTTGACTAGGTAACTAATCAAATGTAATATTTTTTACAAATTTATAAAATCATTTTATTTATTATTTTTATATGATGTTGGGTTATACATTACACATAGGGAGTTATCATAGAGACAACAGGTATTATCTTCTTTTAAAATCTTAAGTTTTAAATCTATTAATATGTTTCAATTGTTAATAATTACAACATATAGTATTGATGAACTATAAAACAAAGATACTTTATCTGTCCATATATATGCTTCGATCTTTAAAATATGCAACATACTTTATTGTTTTTTTTTGTAGATAGAGCGTCAGTGTGTATGTGGATGTTTTGTATGTATAATAAGATCTATTAAATAGTGCAGAATGTTAGTATCAGCATTGCTCCGGTGCACAGACAGGGCAGGTAGCTAGTTTTTATTACAAAATTAATATATGGAATGGTTGAAACCTATGACTGTAACATTCTGCACTTCAGTCGTTTAAAAAGCTTGCAGTAAACCAAGCAATTAAGTTAATCCAGAATTCATGATCATTGTTTGGTTTTACTGCTTATTGCATTTAATTTTCAGCTTAGTGTACAGAGATAGATGATACTGTTGATGTAATTCTACAAGAAAACACATTTATATATTATACTAAACAAATTCGTTTATACTGTAAGAACTACACATTAATAATATATAAATAATGTCAATATTCTTCCTTCAGGTGTTAGATACAAATATGGATACAACAAAGTCACTTAAAAGTACATAATTACAAATCATTTGTAACAAGTATAATGTGGCTTAATATGTTGAATGTAGTTTAATGAATAACAAGTACTATAAATTCGAAGTAGAACATTAAACTTACGAAATATACTTAAGTCAAACTTACGATTTAAGTTTTCAGTATAGAGAAGGTCAAACTCTTTTTCTATTTGAGAAAATAATTCGTGCAACCTTGATCTAAATACTGGCGGAATAGATGTTTCGGAATCTTCCATCTTCAAGTAGTTAGGTAGTCCATCAGAACCTTCCGTAAGGGCCTGGAGCCTTCGCTTACTGGATTTCATGGTCCAAGGCAGATTACACACCAATAAAATAATCACATCACATTACGCAGTACATGAACACAGAAACAGAAACTTTAGAACTGTAAATTTTATGAGATAATTATTATAAACCGATATTTCCACGAAACTTGAAAATAAAAAACTCCTAAATAAATACAATCAATGTATTCCACAATCCACAATCTTTCAACTTTTGACGTGACGTTCTAACGTTTTGATTTTTCTCACACTCGACAAACATCATTTTTTAATTTTTTTATAAAGAATATTTTTATAAATATCTAAAATATTTTTAATATTATTTGGTTGCTATATTAAAAGCAGACAAGCAAAAGATTTTTTAATTAAATCGCGTAAATGTACACTTAACGTAAAATAAAGTGTATATAATCTATGCTCATGAGATTTGAATGTTGTAATTTAGTTTTGAATAGTAGTAACTATCGTGAGACATACTAAATTTATTGAAAATAACGACTTACTCACGTATATCAACTGAGTAAGCTCTACTAGTTTCAGTTCACCACCGAGTACATTATATTTATATAGGGTACAACGTTGTCCTATGCACTATATGAATCAAATGTAATCTAGAATATTACTGGCCACTGGTGGTATTATCAGTGGGTGGAATTTCCACCCACTACGGCTGCTTTCTACTGTGGAAATGTGGAATAACCAGTAGTCGTATAATCAAAGGGCATACAATAACAGAATTCATACGCCTTTGATCTTTAAAGAGCTAGAGAGACTAGACGCTACCTATGATCCTTTATCGAACACAAAAACTTGTAGGTAGGTACTTAGTTCTCTAAGTATTGGATAATGTAAATCTACATATTATGTACCTAACTACGCATCTAACGTACGTAATTAGATCGCTTCGTCGATGCGGGTATTATTACTATTTCGAAAGTTTGTTTGTTGTCCAGTCAGGGAATCAAACCGTCGGAATTGACGTATGCTGAAATCATGGCGAATCATGGATAGGATTGATACACAAATAAGTAAACAGCGTACCAAGGTGTCTCAAATTTCAAAATTTTCAAATGATGCCATGATATACTAACGCGGAGTCTTGAGCCAACCATCCTCCTCCTTTATTACTTTACTCTTCGCAACCATCCATCTATCAGATCAGCTACCCATATATTATATTGTAGTCTTTGTATAGATAAGTGCAATAACTATAGGGGTATTTCGTTTTCTCGTAAAGTCATTAATGGAGCTAAAACACCAATTAAAAAAATCGCTGGATAACACTTGGCAACATTTTGTATCTAAGTAATAGCATGAAGCTTGCCACATTTTGTCAGAGACGGAAAGTTTATTATCTAGACATTCGAAAATCTATTATAAATAAATCCAGTTGGTTGCTTAAAATCAATTTCAGTTGTTAAACTTAGAAGTGTAGTGATAACAATTTAATTTTAGAGAATGGAAATAAACCACAAGTAATTAAAATTGAAATATGAATAAATCTTTTATCATTATACAAAATAATATAGTTAATTATTTAAAATGTCTATAAAATAAAACAACAATGTTTACTTACGAATAGAATATGAATATAACTGGCAACTCTACAGTCCACAGACTAATAAAACGAAAACCGAATGTACACTGGCAAGATTTCATCGCATGGTCATTATTAAAAAAAAATGGCTGGTGAGTAGCGAACTAGCCCTGCCAACGTTCGTCGTTAGTTAGTTGTTTATTTTTCTATTTACAATCATGTCGTTTTCAGATTTATACGCAAAGTATAATTGTACGTATTGTCAAGAAGAAATTAATGGTGTACGCGTAAAATGCGCTGAATGCGTCGACTTTGATATTTGTTTGCAGGTAGAGTTGCTTTGCTGCCATTTTTGTTTATAGTTTTGGCGCAAATTTTTAAATTGTCAGTGACTTACAAATTAAAAATCTTCTTCTTTTTAGTGTTTTTCTCTTGGCGCTGAAATTGGTACACATAAAAATGATCACTCCTACCAGTATATGGTAAGTTTTTTATTTCAGTTGTATTGAAATCAGTTCATTTGTAAAAAATACTACATAGCAAGTATTATTTTGTTCTTAACATCTGAAATAACATTGTTGCTTTTATTCTAGGACTCTGGAGCCTTTGGCATATTCTTAGGTCGAAGTAGTTGGTCTGCAAATGAAGAAGTTAGATTACTAGACGCCATAGAACAATTTGGTTTTGGAAACTGGGAAGATATAGCTAAACACATAGAAACACGGACTCCAGAAGGTATGGTTTGTTCAACTCATTTTATGTTGAAATAATAGTGTATTACACACAGTTTAAATCCATATATTATTTAGAATTTCTTGTCCCCAAAGACGATGCTTCTCTACGCTGAAATCATTGGAAAAATGAATTAAATATATTAAGTTATTGACTACACATTGGTTGAAATTATAAGTGCAATTGCAATTCGAAAGTTTTGATAACTGCATGGAAAACTTCTTTATAGTTAAACTTAGTTATAGTTTTACATATCCAGGCTCAACAAATGTTTAGAGTAACCTAGAGCCTTACATGGACAATGCCCACTGCCTTTGTGAAATATTTTTGTTGTTACAAGAAGAGATGCCATCAAACTTAAATTACTTATTTCAGAGGCCAAAGATGAGTATATCACCAGATACTTGGAAGGCAGTATTGGCAGAGCAACCTGGGGTAACTTAGAAAGCACAAGCCGACCCTCATTAAACACTGGTGATAAAGATGAAGGTCCACTGGGTCCAAGTGCTGTATCCCGTTTACCAAACCTCGCAGTTACCACAGATGAAGCCGCACAATTAGGATATATGCCAAACCGAGATGATTTTGAAAGGGTATGTTTCGATATATTAATATTTCCTATACATATCTTATTATATTACTTTAGTAATGTTTTACAGTATATTCGTCCAAGTTATCATTTTCACACAATTTGGCATATTCAAGTTTTTATTTTCTATTCATCAATTATATTTTGCCTGTCCAAATGCATAATTTTAAGAATGTTGGTTAGCTCATAGCTGGCTAATGTATAAGACCTACTACCTATAACAAATACTTCTAACTACTTTGTATACATAAGCTGTAGGCCTATGTCATCATAATAAATAAAATAAATTATTTTTTTGGTGAGTAGGAACTAAAGTATGTATCAAAGTATTTAATTATAATAATTCATGGGGCAGCAATTGGCTACATTACGAAAAGTTTTTAACTAAGTAGTAAATAATTTATACCTTTAGCATATAAAATTTGGCAGTTATAATAAAATGATGTTATAATGGTATTTCTTTATTTCTTATCAACCATGTGTTACCAATTTGCCCATGTACTACACATGGGCAAATTGAATTGAAATAATAATGTTAATTTACATGGGCTAAGCTGAGGGTGAAACATATTAGCTACTTATTAAAATTAAATGAATAATAAGTCTAAAGAGTTATTAATCATAGAGTCGACAATAGTGTGTATTCTCTTTGTTATATCCTAATGTAATCTTTTTCAGGAACATGACCATGAAGCCGAACAGTTGATTTCGACTTTATCTTTAAATCCTGAAGATGATGAGTTGGATATTGGTAAGTCTTATTAACTTAATAGCAATATGACGAAGGGTGGTTGTTTTTGGAATGCCTCGAAAATCGGCTCAAAGTTTTCATAAGAACCGATAAAAGTCTGTTCCCCGAAGAATATAAATCTGGCTTTAAACACAATCATTGTTTTTTTGCCATCAAGTATCTTCAAGGCTCGAGTGAATAGGTTGTTCATACGCAGGCAAACTCCATCGTAGGCTGTATTATCGCTTATGACCAGGCGAGAAAGTGGCGAAAAGCCGCAGCAGTTATATTACGTGGCATTTATTCCATTGGTGCCGAAATATGGCTCTCCAACACATGAATTTAAAATTAAATTAATCCATTTTAATTTACAGCCCTAAAGTTATCACAAGTTGATATTTACACCCGACGTCTAAGAGAAAGAACTAGGAGAAAGCGTTTAGTGAGAGACTACCAACTTGTGTCTGTATTCTTCAACAACCAGAGAAATAAACAGAAGACCCTCGGAAAACTTGCCAAAGAGAAAAAGTAAGTGCTTTAATTTGTATATCTCTAGATACTAAACAATTCTTATCGTGTCAGTGTTTAATGCCATTTGGCGGTGGAATACACAACCGTTCCCAGCCTTAATCTTTCCTTGTGTGTTGATAAAGTTAGCAGCTAAGCTTGGAAATAGTACATGGAAGCACTAGATGAATGAGGATCAAAATCTAGGCGGAAAAAGAAGTTGTATCCAGTTATGGTTTTGGTACACTATTATAATATTTCTATTGGTGATTTACAATTGAATTTCGTTCAAAATGTCAACCTGCATAATAAACGAATTGCTCAAATTGCTTCAATAGTTTTGGGACTATTTAAGTGATTATTGTAGATAACTTCGGTCGCGCGGTTTCACTTGCTGCTCGGCTCCTACAAATCGAATCGTGATGTTTTATAGCCTAAAGCCTTTCTCGATAAATGGACTAACAAACAAAAACATAATTATTCAATTCGAACCAATAGTTCTGGAGATTAGCGTGTTCAAACAAACTCTACAGCTTTATAATATTAGTATAGATAATAAAAACAAACAAACAATAAAACCTTTTTTTCTATAATATCCATCATACATAATCCACGTGTTATTTTGTAATAGAAATACAATAAATACCTACTTATTATCGTTCTGACCTTTGTTAGTGGGTCATATGATTCATTTTGTGCTATGCATTTTACAAGGTGACGATATTGTCTACATGTCAGATTTTTCTTACTGATAAATTACTTGACAGATTTTGATGCATCTTTTGCGATATGCACTTTTCGTCATAAATGGTGGTTGAAGTCTGATTCGACTTTTTAGATTATGTTTTTGATTATTTTAAAGATTCCTTTCTTTTAACTTTTTTGTGGGCGTTCTGTAGGTAGTAGTAATATTTTCGATTGATATAGTGCTGATAGTTGTCTTATAAGTATACAAGGCTTAAGTACAAAAATAGGTCAAGTTTTTGTAATCTGCGGATAATGCAGTTGGCTACTTTACTTTCTTTTTTTATTAATCTTTTGTTTATATATTGTGTAGTAGCTGTTTATTATCCCACAATAAATAAAATAAAATGTAAAAACTTTATTAAATAGTAAGTAGAAAAGTAAAAGTAAAGTAAATCTATGCAATGTTTAAATATAAGCTACTATCCCGGTTACCAAAGACCAATATTAGGGGTTATTAAGCCTTGGTGGTGTTGGTGGTTGTTTACATTCAATAGTTTTAGTGTGGCATTTAAGGTAAAGGCGAGGCCTTTGTTCAGAAATGGGCATCTTCTGGCTGATAACGAATTTTCTGCACACAAATAATACCACATGTTAAAGTTTTTTAGACTTACTATTATCAATCTTAAATCATTACACTACATGGACATGACTGTGGTCATCTTTCGGTCATAAACACTACATTAACATGATGTGGTATTATTTTTGTACAGTAAACTTCTTCATTTTTCATTGTTTTTTTCGTCTGTAACCTTAACTTGCGATGGCATTGGCATATTTTAGTTTACATTGCAATTAGTTCAATGTCAAACTATTTGAATGTCAATTTTGATTTTGAAAGCCACCGAAGAAGGTCCGCACAATTGTTAGGAAACATTAATTAAGACATTCTGCTCACATAAAAGATTTTTTCCAGTACATACGCCGTTTTTACTCTCCTATAAACTTGTAATTCTTGATATATAGGTGCATATGAAAGTTCCTCAATGCATCAAACCCCGGGCGTTCATATTGAAAGGTTATATAATTTGGATAATAACATTTGCAGAGAGTTCACGGAGCGTGTGCGATGGACGGCGCAGTTTTACGGGCGCGGGGAACAGCTGGGCGTGGTGGCGGGGCTGTGGCGTGAGCGCGAGCTCCGCGTGAGGCTGGCGGAGCTGCACCGGTACCGGCTGGCCGGCGTCACGCGCGCCGAGGAATGCGCCCACTACGACCAGCACGCCGCCATCCGCCGCCACGCGCCGCCACACGTGAGACCCCGCCTGCTGGTACTGCCGAGCTAAGCATTCCATATACTTACACTACACACACGGATTAAACATCTAAAGCAGGGGCCCACCGATTCTTATCATATCAGTTTAACAAAAAAATGTCACTACCGATGTAAAAAAACCTGTTTCGGTTTTTTGTTTTGATTGAATTGTTACAATAAAATTCCAAGAAGTGTATTAAATCTTAATGAACGAAAATTTAAAACTTATATTAAACGCGAATTATGTAGACAGGCATACTACAAACTTTCAGATTATATTGAGGACAAGAATGCCTGGCATCATGTTGGTTCGGCTCCACTGGACAATACTCAAATATGTAGTCATTAGTTATTGAAATTCTCAAAATTAATGAAACCTTGAATGAGTTTATATAGAAGCATTCTTTTGGATTGTGAGTACGCATATGTGAGCACCATGTTCGAGACAACAAAGGATTAAAATTTTAATGATAGATAGACCATCATTTGTTCCTTTTTATTAACAACTTGTCTCTGCATTGTTCTCACATAGGGGTACAGTAATGTATAAAAAATGTATTATTTATGAATTGTAAAACAAATATTTTTTTTAAAAGAGTAACGATGGAGTTTCTTGCTCGTTCTTCTCCATTCGAAACTACAATTTGGAACGAGCACCTAGCTTCACTGACGAACAGACTGACAGACTACTATTCTATTTTGACGTTTCAAAAGTACCTATTTATGGTTTATTTGGAATAAATGATTTTGATTTGATTTGATTTGTCTCAGGTCTCCCCCGCTTCGGGTCGTTCAGGTCCAACTATCTCACTAACAACGAAAGGATTTCTCAAATTTACCCGTTATTTTTCAATTATTTTCTTTGATAATTGATTTAATTTAATAAAAACATTATTTGTGTTTTAATCGGTAGAATCGTTAATTTTGGGTTTAAGATAATCTATATATCTATAATATAAAAATGAATCGCGAAATGTGTTGGTAAGTGCATAACTCAATAACGCCTGGACCAATTTTGCCAATTCTTTTTTGTTGTATTTATTATTGTTAGGAGAAGGAGAGTTCGTATTAAAGAAAACATTGGAAAAGTAACCCGATTCCCTTTCATTGTAAGCCAAATAGTTGGACCCGTAAGAAACGGGGGCGGGCCGCTAGTACTTATTATTTTTATTTCCTTCGGGCCCCGCACATGGTTAATCCGTCACTGCACACATATCCTTACGTCACGTCATATCATAGTTCCTAATTAACTTATTAATCGTGGTAATTGGCGTTTTAAAAAGACACTCATAATTTATTTCCTCATATGTCAAAATCGTTCATTTATAAAAAAAATCAGACCAATTTTCATAAGGAATTAAAATACAAAACTATTATTTTATTGAGAATTTGCATCAAATTCTGAATGACAAAAAATCCACATATACATACATTCCACATCGAACCAGGGTCGCATTTCGTTACAATTTAATATTTCATCCCAAGTACTACTACTTAAAATATGCTTTTACTGTCGTTTTTTGTAAGTCTAAATGCGGCCCTGAATTCCATACATTGATGCTTACGCAATGTGCTTCCAATGTGTTGTGGTGTGTTCTCGGTTTGCATGACTTGTTGTAGCATAGAACAGAATACTTATGGTATAAAACATAAATAAATATAATTATACCAATCATTATATTCTATTTACTTAATATTTAGGCAATATTGCACGTGGCTTTCAAATATATGAATGACGTTATCTTTTTAATCTATAATTTGTTTATGATATTTAATTTTTTTTTATTTGTATATAAGTTGGCAGTTGTGTTATGAGTTCTGTGTATAGGTCCCATACAGTTTACTTATTATTTATGTGTTGCAAACAAACCTCTTTTGAATTTCAAAGCAATCAATGGCACTTTAAAAAGATTGCCAGACCTTTGTCAAATACATTTTCTTTCTTGTAAATGGATAATATCAAATATTTTTTCATGTTTTGTAAAAAATACTTGCGTACTTGTAGAAGTTAATAGCCGATCTCATTCCCCATCTTTTGGTTCATTTATATTTGAGACTCAAGTTGTATGGCGTGGCTGTTGAAAACTATATCAAGTCAGATATATATAATTCCACTTACAGGGTACTAGACCAATACGGAATCTTAAAAAAAATGTTACTTCATGCAAAATGATGGGATGGGAAATAAGTTTAGTTTTTGAGATTTCGATATTAGTTTTATTTTATTTGAGCATCAGTATCGGGTCAACAACAACTATTAATTTCTGCCTAGCACAGCAAAACTGTGGTATAGATCGCCCTCGTCGGTATTACCGGGTCAAATACGACATTTAATCTTTCAAGAAAAGAGCGTACTCATTTTAAAAGTCCCGCAATGCACTCGTTATTCTCTGGTGTACCGGGGGTCCATAGGTGGCACTGATCGCCTACTATCAAATGATCTGTCTGGTCATTTGTCTCATATTCCATGAAATGTATATATTTTGGATTGAGATCAGTTATGAAATTCCGTCTTAAAACATATAAGAAAAAGTCATCTCTACGTTCATTGTACAACTTCAGAGTATTCATTAGCGTCCTTAAATGATGAAAAAAATATCATGAAAATAAACCGTAGGCTATTGATTGTACCGTGTGGTTTTGGGTTTGATCCCGTATAACTATTGTATTCGCCAGGGCAGCAGTGGGTGCCTGGAAACCAATCAGACAAAAGAACAAACGCAGAACAGCACGCAGCCGCAAAGAAAAAGGTCAGTATCTTTTATATAAAGATGAATTGCTGTGTGTCTCCACATTCTCCACTAAATCTCGAGAACGGCTGGATCGATTTGGCTAATATTCGTGGTAGTCCAGGGAAGGTTTAATAAGTCTAAAAACATTTTAAGGCGGAGCAAAAAAAAAAATAACTTTGCTGAGGTAGCTAGTTGTTGATATAAGTTTAAAAATCCTTTTTGGGTGCTCACCCACAAATCATAATGGTATTGGCCGCAAATGCTATGTAGTTTTAAGTTCTAAATCTTATGACAGGAAAATACAAATATTTTATTTATATATTTTCCTTGAAGGTTTAGCTAGAATAGTATTGTTCACTAAACATTGTAAGACACATAAAAAGACTATTTAATATCGTAATAAAATAAAATAATACCTACTTTCCTTTAGGCGGATATTCCATTAAGTAAATAATACTATACTGAATATAGTGTTTAATTACTAAAATTTTTCACTTTCGTTCTTTGATTGGGAATAATATCTGGTAAGTTCTTACTAAAAAAAAACTTAGATCGTAGTGGCCACTACGATCTCAGTTTTTTTTTAAATCACAGTTAGCCCACAACAGGATTTTCTCCTATGTCGTGGGTTCCTTTACTAACATAGAATGGCACATACACATGATAGAGTTGTTCCGTGTGGATTGATGAGATGGATATTATAGAAAATCACTTATCCGGTATGTTATCATGCAACAGAGACGGAGAAAGCGGCTCAAGTTCCACCAGCCCAAGGTGCACACGGGACGGAAGTACCGCATGTGGATGCTCCAAAAAGAGCTCATGCAGCAACAGCAACGGCGCATGCTCGAGGCATCTGCTGACCAATAATGAGATACAGGTATGTACACTTTGTATCTATTAGGTTTTGTTTGACTTTTGGCGACATTTCGGGCTTCGGGGATCGAGAGATGATCTTTGGCCACCATAAGCGCGGGTTTGCGGACCGCGAGTAAGGGTAGCTCGCCGCCCTACCAAAACCAGACCCGAGCGTAAGACGCGTTGCGTTCCGCGCAAGACTCAAAGAGCCAATAGACCACTACAGCCAGGCCCTATAGGGCTGATGTTCAGAGGGGGTTGAGGGCAAGCGCAATGAGGCACCGCGCTCTCGGCCAAAAGCAGAAGAATGAACGAGGGTTTTAGTCAGTAAGAGTGACAGTCTCTCTCGCCTCACCCTGGGCGGGAGAAGCCGTTTGATGATTTTCCCCTTACAAAAAAGGCTTGGTTTCACGTTCAAAAGTACCTGTGAGGGTCTCTAATTGACAATCACAACACAGATGACATGAATGACATGATGACACTGAAGACAGAAGTCATTTGATGATTTTTCCTTCACAAAAACGGGTCTAGTTGAAACTTTGACACTGACCTAATGGCTGGACAATCGGTTGCTGTGCAACTTGGGTTCTAGGTCGACATTCCAACGCGGAACGATTTGTTCAGTATGATCCATAAATATTTGTTCTAGGTCTGGGTGTTGTTTTCATCGATCAAAAAAATGATGTCTTGCACTAGGATTCTCTCTTGTGTTGTGGCTAGGCAGTAAGGGAAAAGTAATTTCAAACCTTAGATTACGATCTTTTTTTGAATTTAGTTGCTGTTATAAAGAAATGGTAAATGTAGAGATTTTTGATAAAAGCGTGTACGCTTCGTGATTTCCCGTAGAGGTTTTTCTCACAATAAAATTTCAAACTCAAAAAAAGGTCAGTCTGCTTGTGACCACGACCTGTGCAACCGGGTCGAAACGTCAAGCCTACCAAGGTATTCAAATTATAATTTTCCGCGTTAATATCCGTGTAAATATAATGTTGTTAAGATGAAACGCGAAAGTTTAAAAGTAAGTATATCAAAAAAAGGTGTTAATTCAATTTAAGGGCATCTATACAAACGCATTCCAAAAATGAAACGCGTTTTTATAATATTGGTCTTTACGACATTCGTGTCTGTGTGTGTACCTATATGTCTATGAGAAATTCCTTTGATAACATGATTTCACGGTTGAACCATTGAACTCAAATTGAGTGGAAATAATTCAAACTTTTCAATGTTATAATACATTAACAAACATACTGACTTCGAATAATAACACTATGTAAATAGTTGCATATAATATTGTTTTTTATGTAACGCGTAGGTACTATTTGCTCTTTGGTTCTTATGAATGTTATGTTGATTGCGATGCTTTTGTTCGACCTAGTACTTTGAGTAATTTATGATTCATATCAAGGGTGTTCAGGTTACATTCTTACGTACATAAGTATGTAGAGAGTAAATAGGTATACATAGATGTGAATCTACTATGATGAGTTTTTTCGTTAAGGTTATTTCATACGTTTTTATTAGTTAAATGATCCAATAAAGATAAAATTGATTTAGATACGATTTCATGTACCTAGTCAAAATTCGATGTTTCGATGAGGGCAGTCAGCACTAGCAATTTACATCTACACTAATATTATAAAGGGGTAAAATTTGCAAGTTTGTATGTAAGGTGTAATATTTGGAACCACTGGTTGGATTGCAAAAAATCTTTCACTGAGAGATAGCTACAGTTCCTGAGTGCTATTGGCTATAAAACATCACGCTACGATCAAATGGAGTTCAGCAGCGGGTGAAACCGCGCGAGAGTAGCTAGTGTTCTATAAATACATAAATGCATAGTACCACCAGAATAATTATTCAAATTATTCAACAAATTTAACTTAATATGTAGGCAAAAGATATTGTGGTATTATCATATACATGGTGTTTACACAGCTGTGTTCTGCGCTGAGCCTGCCCCCGGCGCAGTACGTGACGATGAAAGGAGTATTGCTGCGTCGACCGGCGGCCGCTGACGCTGACGTGGACATCGCTGTACGACACTACCTGCACTCCGCCGGATGGATACGTAACTAAACCAACACCCTGTTTCACAACCACGTACGACTAATTATTATTGTACGTTTACACGCTTGGCAAGTCTACACGACCATCCACAAACACAAGCGTGTAAACAGGCTGTTTGACGTGGCTTGCATGAGCTTGTGGGCGATCGTAGGAAATTTGTGTCAAGCGTTTGCAACGTATTTACTAGTTGGCGCGTGTTTGTGGACATTTGACAAGTTTCGGCAAGCGTTTAAACGTATCATAAGGTTTCATTTAAAGAGTCGCGGCGTTTCGTGACTTCTTCGTACATTGCCGCTGAAGGCCGCGGCATTGGTCGCACAAATTCAAACAATCAGCAATGTACAATGAACGCACGACGCTCTTTCTGTAAACGAGGCCTAACACATTTAAAATTCTTTTCTCTTCCTAAAGTTAGTGCCCGAAATTAATGATTCAGTACTGCAATTCGACTTGAATACTATTCTGTCAGTCTAAAGAGTCGAAACCAAGAACTTGATGACTGTATCATATAATTCGGGCATATAAATACTTACAAGCAATTGATTTATCAATTAGGTCTGTTACAAAGGTTGATTTTCTCCTTTGTAATGTTATATCTCCTTCCAAATTTTAACGACAGTCATCGAATTAATTATATTTATATACAGTTTCAAAAATAGAATACATAATTGATTGAACTCTAGCAACGCACTGATAGACCGCTAGATCACTACTACGTATATACATATACAATATAGTAAAAAACCAAGCCTTGAAATTTTTTAGCGCGTATTAATTTTTTTAAAGCGAATCCGTTTTGTTAAAAATATACAAAGCTACTATAGAGTCATACATAGGTTGTGAAACAGGAATTCCAGTCGTATTCATAGCTATAACTATTGTTTCATAATTATAACTCTAAGCACTTGTTAAAATTTTCATAGAAGACATTTTGAATAGACATTATCTTTGAAATTGACATTCGTACACATGAGAATCAACGTCGTTTTATGATGGCAAAGTCAAGCGAAAATTGCATAATATCCCATCTCCTATATATTGTCATCTTCTTCTAACTATATAGATATACGATTTGAGTAAAAGAGACAGCATATCGATAGTCAAGATCACATACAATGTCTATTTATCTCGTCTATAAGATGTTGCGTATATTCAAAGTTATACAGTCTCGGTGCTCGTTATGTTTTATAGGCACCAGTGTTCATTAACAAGTTTTTTAATTACCTATACATAAAATACTTCCTTTCCTATACCTACCGTGTTCATTTCTGATTGTATCATTAATCATTCAAGATATGATTTATATCCTTGAATGTTTCGCGCGATTTTCCAATGGCGCCACTGTAGCTTTTGGCTTATATGAGCTGCAGGGTTTGGATATGTGTATTGAAAATTTTCTAAGGAAGTATTATACTTCTTTATTTTATAACTAATACGATTATGTGTATAACTTGCTAATGCACATTGTGCTTTATAATATTGTTTCATTTTAGTTAGTTAAATTGACAGTTTTGTCAATGTATAATTTTGCACGAAGGTAACCTCATGTAAGACTGCTCTTATAGAGCATTGTAAATAATGCCAATGTAAATATGTATTGTTCTTTTCGTCACCCGACTATACGATGATTGTACATTTCTTGGCGTTTATAAGTAAGACGTTTTATAAGTAAGACCCGCGTCAATACTGACCCCAACTTTCAAGAAAGAAAAAGTTTATTAAAAATCCTTTGATTGTGTAGTGTTTGAGTAGGAGAATTACAATTCGATTTTAGAATGACTGTACTATACTAAAGTAATTATGCAAAATTCATTCTTTTAACTTCAAAAATTAAGTTAAAATTTCATTGTACAGTCGGGTGTTACATGTTAGTGTTTGATGCCTTCTCCCAATATTAGGTTCCAGCAATAAAGAGCATTATTTTGATGGCCGACAATACGTACATTAAGGCTAATTCAAAAGAGTAACGTACAAATTAAATTGAAAGTGTAAAGCAATCTCGAATGTTTTCGTGTTGTGAATATACATAATTATGTGAAAAAAAGGGACTAGAAAAAGAAATATTCTTCGTAAAATTGAATGTCTAGTAATATAGAGCTCTATGCTTAGCAAAAAAAATGTTTTAGGAGATGAAATGCATTTGTAAATTTCCCTCGGCCATCAGCTCGTGTCATACTATCGTACTGACTCCACATATAATAGATAGCCCCAACAAATATTGCCAATCTGTAGTATAACTGCACTCCATTTATAACACCATACATTTTGAATTCTATTTCGTAGACATAAGGAGCTAAGCGAAATGATATTTGCAAAACCAAATATTTGGTGCAGTCTTTTATCCTTTATCTTATACGCAATAGAATACAAAATACCTTGATATCGATAGTAATTGTTTTGAATTTATTTAGTTCTTGTATCTTAAGGCAGATGGCGCAACCTTCTATCGTCACGTATACGCGATTTAGTTAATTGTTTGTTGCATTGCAACTTGTTGTATGTGTCCGAAGGTACCATACTGTTAGCTAATTCCTAGATATAGTAGGTAAATATCTACATTTAAATACAGCACAATAGTATTCCGTTACGGTGTGTAACACATAGAGTACCTGATGGCTCCTTGTGACACTTACCAAAGTAGTTATAAGGTTTATTTTAGCAAAGCAAATGACACTTCTATTTCGCCATAACACACTATATTCTGTCACTTATACCTAAGTTACTGCTCTATGAAATTATTTTGGACATTTTGTTTGGTAAAATTCTGCTGCTACTATTAACAATAGTTGGTATAAAATCTTCTGTTAGTCTTGACAATTGGTAATACCTCTTTGCTCTCTTCTTAAGGGAGCTTTGTCTAGTGTGTAATGAAAATTAGCGGCTAGTAAAAAACTCCTTAAAAAATACCAGTTGCCCTACATTGTGGTAGAATATATTTAGTGTGTTTTGACCCTAAAAATAATCAAGTATGCGCCGTAATATGACGCTTTTGTCATTCTTTTGTAATTATTTTGTAAAAAATATCGGTATGATTGGGAACTTATAGGTATTTGTTGAAATATCAATTTTTGTCATGTTATTCGTGAAGAAAATCTACATCGAAGTCCAATGTTACTTAACTTTTGATTAGTTGTAACAATGGCTGTGGTAGACTGTAATTTATGTTACTATATATAATCTGTATTTATAGTAATGTCATACATTATATTATAAGGCTAATGTTTTCCCTCATACAATATGGAAATAAAGACAAAATTGTGAAGGAAACTTCCACGCGATTTTAAAAGTTGAGTGTTTGTGAAGTAATATTATTTTGATCTCTCTTAATGTTTATTTGCATTTTATAATGATTATTATTTAAAAATATAGTTTTATTTATTAACGGAACTAGGTTTCTCCGAATGATTCCAAAAATTTAAGTAGTTAAGATTAACATTTCCTGTCATTGAATGTGTGCGCTTAGTTCATACCAGATCGTAAGCTATGAAGGAATTAAGTATTTTATTGATTTAAGATGATTGTAAATTCTTGCAATAAATTTTTCCATATTATGTTTACGTGGATGATTTTACCATTATTTTCGTATTTATGGGTAGTTAACGAGAGGTAATGCATGGTATATTAGGGAGCGTATGAGTCACTAGTGACCGGTTGTATCAGACTGTGTCGCCTTCCTTAAGATATTTACTTAGCGGTTAATTAAGGGTATTTCTGTGCATTCACTGTTTGGCTCAAATGTACATAAGATTTAAAGTACAACTTGATATTGTAATTATTACTGATTTATAATTTAATTAAATGGTAAATACATTATATGTTTGGTTTTATTTCATTTTCATTATTCCTGATTCATTTCAATTTGTTCATAACTGGCTTTGGCATGTCTTGTAAGGAAGCTGGCTGTGGACGGTTGTGAAACCATTGATGTCTAAGTGCCTGAAAAACAATAAATTCAATCAAGTGTTTGCTTCATTTCTTTGTTATTTAAAATATTGATGACGTCTTCATTTACTGATGCAATAGTTCCTAGCTAAAAAGTAAGAATACGATCTTCACTACACATAAATATAAAATGGTCGCCTTCTCAGTTATTATATCCCTATGTATGCTTAAATCTTTCGAACTAGGCAACAGATTTTGTTGCGATATTATTATACAGTGTTTGAAGAGGAACGTTCATAATAATGTGCATAGCCAGGGCGTGTCGCTAGTTAAAAATAATAAACAAAATTAATTACCTGTTTAGCCGATATCCTCTTGTCCGCATCGTACATAATGAATGATTTGACGAGATCCACAGCGTCTGGCTCTACTCCTGGCAGGAGTTCTGGCCAGGGCGTGGGCGCAGACTCGGGAAATGTGATCTTGTGGAAGTCTGGCAGCTCTGAATGTCCTGGCCAAGTTTCTTCAGTCGGTGTTCCTAGGTGTTGAAGTACTATTGCCAACTGTTCAATGTCTGATTCACCCTAAAACAGACATAAAAACACTGCTTCGTTTCTCCTCTATAAAATGCATACAATATTTCCTAAGAACTGTATCTTAGTGACTTACAGCAAACAATGGTTGCTTTGTAATCAATTCAGCTAAAATACAACCGACAGCCCACAGGTCCACTTTCTCTGTGTAGAATCTAGCGCCATACAAAAGTTCAGGAGCTCGGTACCATCTGAGAATTAGTAAAATATTTGTATTAAAACAAACAGGAAATTTCTATGACGACAATTAACTGTTATTTAGTCGAGTTATTTCATAATGGGGGCGACAAAGTGGTTTACTCGACTGGCTGACTGGGCTCGGATGTGGGTAGTTTTTAGTCAGTCAGAATTTCAAACACTCCGTTGTGGCTTTGCCGCCTTTAACAGAAGACCATTGCGTGCGTCTGTAACCTCTACGGATTACAGATAATGGTGCTATAGGGTCGAATTCGATTACTTCATTATAAAACGTAACATATACCTTGTAGCGACCTGGTGTGAGTAAGGCCTGCCCCCATCAGGCCAGTAAAGACGCGCAAGACCCAAGTCTGCAATCTTCAGTATACCCTCGTGGTTAATAAGCAGGTTAGCTGGTTTGAGATCCTAATAAATTATAGATAAGTTTAAAATTTTGTAGGTACATGTGTTTCTCTAAAATAGAATACCTACACTCAGATATGTTAGTCAGTTAGTAGGTATCGATGCAGTTGGTACCTAAGTACGTAAGCAGGTTGGTTCGAAAAAGTCTATTGAATAACTAATTTGATAGGTACTTATAATATGTTGCTCGAGTTGCAAGCGCAATTGCCGCACACTCGGGTTCAAATTTCGCAGTGGCAAAGTGGAATAAGTATTTTTTTATTTTGATGAAATCCACGATCACTTTAGAACTGTAATGTCAGTTTTAAGGCGATAAATTCGCGTCGAACCGCCACCGTACCGACACTTTGGTTTCCGGCGTTTTTCATTGAAACGACGATTGCGATGAGCTGCGGAACACGGCAGCTCATCGCAATCTTCACAATAGAAAATTGCGTTCGTTTATTTTTGCTCGTATAATATAGTGAAAAAAATGTTTAGGTACCTCTGTGCAGACCCGTTTGCTCTTTTAAACACTACGTAGGTATATAGATGTAAAAAATAAAAATTTACTTACCCTATGCATCACATAATGCGCGTGCATGTATCTCGTGCCTTTTAAAAGCATTTGGGCATAAGTTTTGACCCTGGGCAAGGTGAGTTCCTGCTGCGAATGGTGCAGCATATCCCAGAGACCTGAGCTCATATACTCCAAGACGAGGACCAGGCTCATACCCCGGGGAAACATTTCGTAGAGTTTTATAATCTGGGGAATAAGTTGAGATATAAGTAAAAAAAATATATAGTGTATGTATAGAAAAATTAATCACATCATCAGCCTATAAGTGTCCACTGCTGAGCAAATACCTACCTCTCCTCGCACGGTAAAATTAATCACCACCGATGCTCAAGGCGGATTGGTGATTTCAAACTTATGCGGGTACAACTTAACCTCCGGGCCACGACAAACAATAACTATACTTAGATTTATTTATTTAAAAAAAAGGAAGCGTTGACCAACACTAGCGTTTCACCTGTAAGTATTTTCACATAGGGAGTCCCGTGCGGGAATCAACCCTGTGACAGGTTGCGCAGATGATTAATATCTATGTAGATAAGGTACCTAAATATGATTTTTAACCGTATAAAATGGCTTTAAACCTGGTCCAGTTTGAAACACATTGGTATGTTCAGCACCGGCTAAAATGGTGACTTACTCACGTATTTGCACCGAAGCAATTGCAGCGCCTTTATTTCCCGCATCACATTAACCGGGATACCATCCTCGAGGTTTTTTATCAAGATCTTCTTGAGGGCCACTTCACGGCCAGTCGCTATGTGCCTTGCTTTGAAGACTAATCCATGAGCGCCCTCACCAATGCGGCCTATCACCGTATAATTCGTTACATCATTATCCATTTTTATTTATTTTAATATACATTTACAAATAGGAATTAAAGATTATGGCTCTGCGAGAGTAAAATGGTGACATTTACAAAATAAACAGAATTGTTGTGTTTATTAGCGTTGCTATGGTAACACTGACAGTTGTGGCATTTTCTTTGTATAGGGTCGACAGGATTGGGCCCGATGTCGATTTATGGTGTAGGTTAAGTTACCTATCAGCGGCCCACCTATATATGTTTCGAGTGGATGTTCAATTTCAACCAACTTCAACTACCTCACTAATGCCGAAAAGGCTAATTTTCCACTCCGCAATCCTCAATTTTTCTTCATAAAAACCGTCTGACAATAACAAGGGCAAAAAAGATGAATATCTAATATAATGGGCAAAATTGGTCTAGGTGTTGTTGAGTCATGCGCTTACCAACACATTTTGCGATTCATTTTTATATGAAGACAGGGTAGGTACCTACAAAAATTAAATGTGACCTCTATTTTCCACGAGAAAAGTCACTATTACAATGCTTGATGAAGTGAAAATAATAGGTAGGTACTTCGCCCAATCCAAGATTCGTGCCCGTGCTAAAAACTACAATCATTCAGGTGTTTCTTGAAAATTATGTAATGTTTAAGTATGCTATGTTGTTTGTCATTGAAGGTAGGTTATAGCAGTGTCTTTTATACCTACTTACAAGTGTATTACATTGAATGTTTGCTCAGATGTAGATTGAACATTTAATTCAAAATGCCTATTGTGTTAGTATTTTCTTTATTTAAGGTTTTCTATCAGTGATTCAAGTTACTAGTTAACAGACCTATATCTAGAGCAGACCTCTGCTATCCAAGTGAATAAATTATGGCTTTGAAAATATTTTGTGTAGTGATCTTATTGGTATTTTGTCATGCAGTGCAAGGAACTTCGATTCTTGCACTTTTCTCCTCTTTATCGTACACTGATCATTTGGTCTTTAGAGGATATGTATCAAGACTGGCTCTTAATGGATACGATATAGTCGTCATGACTCCATACCCTGGGCACTTCAAATTCCCAGAGGCAGAGAAGATCATCGAGCTCGATGTCAGTGAAGAGTCGGCGCCGTTTTGGGATGAGTTCATACTGTTGATGACCAATACTGATGACTACTATCCTAGGCAAAAGGCTATAAATGAATTCTCAATAAAACTGGCAATTGCTCAGTTGAAGTCGAAAGCGATGATGTCCCTATTCATCAACCCAAACTTGAAGTACTTCGACTTGGTTATCACCGAAGCGGATGTGCCTCTGCTTTACGCGGTTGCTGAAAAATATAAAGCTCCCCATATTGCCATCACTGCAACCAGCGGCAGGATCCACCAACATGAATCAAAGGGCAACCCCATCCATCCAATTTTATACCCAGATGTGAACACTTTGAACTACGGGAATATGAGTAGATGGCAAAAAATCATTGAGATCTATCGACACATTCAAACGAGGAATGAATATTATAATAATTATTTGCCACTTTGTGAATTGGCCGCTAAGAAACTATTTGGATTGAAGAGAAGTCTTCTTGAAGTCGAATACGATATTGATTTTCTGTTCGTAGCTGGAAACCCAGCGTTGATTGGTAACAGACCAAATGTTCCAGCTGTTGTGTACGTCGACCGTATGCATATTAATCCTGGCCTAAGGTTACCAAGAGTAAGTCGAACAATCTCCGTGTAGGTCAAGTGCGTCTAGAAGTTATTTGTTTTCAACGATGTTTATTTTCAGGAGCTACAAAGTCTTTTGGATTCTTCAACTAAAGGTGTCATATACTTTAGTGTGGGTGCAATACAAGAAGCAGAACAGCTGTCGCCGTCCCTATTACAAACCTTGGCAGAAGCTTTCGGCGAGGTTCCGTACACAGTTCTCTGGAGGATTGGTGATACGACGATGATTAAGAAACCTGATAATGTTTTTACCAAATCTTGGTACCCACAGCAAGAAGTTCTTGGTAAGTTAATAAAAAAGTGTTGAAATCTGAAAATGTTTATGGTGATTAACTAAATTGATCGGTTTTACAGCTCATCCTAACGTTAAAGCCTTCATAACGCATGGTGGCGCTCGTTCCTTAGAAGAAGCTGTTTTCTACAAAGTTCCAATTATTGGCCTACCACTTGTCAAGTCTAGAAAAGTCTTCATTAACGAGATTACTAGACATGGGGCTGGAGAAATTTTGGATCCTTATAACTTAGATAAAGAAACTGTGAAGGATACTATAACAAAAGTGGCTTCGAATAAGAAGTAAGTTCAATTTCAATTCTAGTAGTTAAACCACATTTCTTATAGGTACCTACTGTTTGTGATAATTACTGTAAAAAATTAAAAGCATTCTAATAACTTTTATTTCAAATCATCAGTGCTTGTGGTATTTTGGTTTTATTTTTCTTATGTTAATATTTTTGGTTTCAGATACAAACAAGCGATAACAGTTTTGAATAGTGCGGTTTTTGATCCCATGGTGTCTGACCCTGATAATGCTGTGTGGTGGACGGAATATTTGTTACGACATCGAAATGTTCGCCTTCTTCGGTCTCCAGTCGTTGGTGTATCCTTCTTTAAGTATTATCTTTTGGATGTCGCCTGTTATCTGCTTCTGATAACTTTTGTAATACTGCTTGGAGCGTACGCAATAATACGAGTTATTTTAAAAAGATTGCGCTCTCGCTTTTCAAACTCTGTTTTATCAGAAACAACAGGAAAGTTTAAGGCGTTATAATTTATTGTATCAAAATTAATTTTAACTACATAATGAATTTATTTATTTGTAACTTATTAAAAAAATAATAAATAATATTTTTAAATAACCAGGTGTACCTATTTATTTGTGTAATTCTTGTTATTTAATAAACATAAAATAATTTATTGTATTTCTTAAAAGAATTTTATTCAAACTATAATGTTGCATGTAAAAAAAATCCTTTTTTACTTGAGAACTTTGGCAAATGGCAACTGGTGACAAAATTTGTTAACTGTCAAGTGTCAAGTGTCACTACCATCAGAATTTGTTTTGGTTTTGTGTTTTTGCACTGAAATTTTCTTGAAACTTAAATGTATTCTAAATATTGTTGTTGAATATTATTACGTGAGATCGACTCTCCGTGTGGCATAATGACGGCTGTAAGAACATGTCCTGGGTTGTATTGTGGTCGTACGGAACTGGATGATGGGTCTTGGAGTGACTGTGGTGCTTGCCCTCGAGGATTTCGCACCAATTCAACCAGCTACTGCGTACCATGTACCGATAAACCGACTTTATACGATGGCTTGTATCTTGGATTCATGGTTCTATTACCTATGGTATTGCATTGGTTTTTTATAGACATGGTTGCTGTGGCCAAGGGGTGAGTGTATTCAGTCTATGTATTAAGCGATTGCTTCTCTTTGCATTCCCTTATCCGAACCTCCTTGGTGTTAATGCGAAAAAATACATTTTTAATCTTATTTTTCTAGCTGATATGAATACTCACCAAACCAGTTTTCTCCTATCAGACATCATCTTATCACCAACTCCCTTTTCTTCCATATCAATCTTTACACAATTTACCCAAACAAAATAGAGCAGAGTATCAATGTGTCAATGTAACTAACAAACCTTTTAAATAGAAATATTCTTCAAGATATCTTTCATTTTGAAACTATAATTAGATTACACTCTTTAATCTCTAAAAATATTATACTTTCCAGCACCAAGAACATTTTAGTGCAACACATATGTGCTTTTGTTGAGGTGGCAACGGGCACGCTGGCAGCTTTACTAGTGCTGCCACCAACAGGCACTATTGCATTACATGTCTGTTCTCCAAAAGCTCTATCTGACTGGTACACATTGCTGCATAATCCACAACCTGATTATAAAGAGACCCTGCATTGCACACAGGAGGCTGTATACCCTTTGTAAGTAACCTCTTTACTAGAAACTCATTTTTGAAGTATTCTATGTAGAGAAATGAATTTATTTATTTATTTATTTATAAATTCTTTATTGCACACAACATTAAAATTTAATACAAAGAGCAGGCTAACAATCACAGAGTGTACAATGGGCGGTCTTATCACTCACGGTGATTTCTTCCAGACAACCTTTGGATGGAAATTACAAAGTGAAACTGGAAATGGGCAGTCTAGTGCACAATAAATACGGGAGAGAGAAAAAAAAAAGAAAAAAAAATAACAATATAAATAACGTATAAACTTACATACAGACTCATACACATATATACATACATCAAATAATATATACACATATACATACATATTACATAAAATATTATACACGTATCCAGTATTTAAATTTGTCTGTGTGTGTGCGCGCGTGTGCGTGCGTGCGTGCGTGCGTGCGTGCGTGCGTGCGTGCGTGCGTGCGTGCGTGCGTGCGTGCGTGCGTGCGTGCGTGCGTGCGTGCGTGCGTGCGTGCGTGCGTGCGTGCGTGCGTGCGTGCGTGCGTGCGTGCGTGCGTGCGTGCGTGCGTGCGTGCGTGCGTGCGTGCGTGCGTGCGTGCGTGCGTGCGTGCGTGCGTGCGCGCGTGTGTGTGTGTGTGTGTGTGTGTGTGTGTGTGTGTGTGTGTGTGTGTGTGTGTGTGTGTGTGTGTGTGAGAGAGAGAGAGATAGAAAGAGAGTCTCTACAATGACAGGTAGTACTCCTTAACCATTCTCCTAAACTGACAAACCGACTGAGCACGCCTCACCTCCAACGGTAGGGCATTCCACAATCGAGCCGCTTCAATGGTAAAAGATTTATCAAAGAAAGAGGTCGAATGCAAACGGATGCTCAGCTTAAGGTTCCTCGATGATCTCAAGGACCTCGAATGTGTGTCTCCAAGAAACTGAAAACGTTCTTTCAAGTAGGAAGGGGAAGCAGGATTGAAGAGAATATTATAAAGTAAGGATAGGATATGAGTATTCCGGCGAAGGCGAATAGGCAGCCATTTGAGCTTATTTCGAAATTCTGAGACGTGATCATACTTGCGCAGTCCAAATATGAATCTAATTGCTAGATTTTGAAGCCGCTCTAGCTTGTCCAATTGTACTTGGGTAAGATCAAGATAGCAGAAGGAGAGATTGCGCTAATGTAATTTTGGTGGCAGAGGGTAAAAAATTACGAAGCCGCCTCAGGGAGCCCGCTGAAGCAAATAATTTGCGACTTACCATCTGCAACTGCTTAGTCCAAGAGAGAGAACTATCCATGTAGATCCCCAGGTTCTTAACTTCACGCGAGAAAGGAATCTTTGTACCAAGAAAAGAGACCTGAGGCAGGCCAGTCCAATCTATCCTGGAAATGTTTCGCGTACTACCGACCAGAATCACTTGGGTTTTGGAGGGATTGACTTGAAGTCCAAAGTTCATGCTCCAGTCTGCAATACGCGCCATGTCACGATTAACCAAAGCAATCGCATCCGGCAAATCGTCAAAAGTAGACTGAGTGTAGATCTGGAGATCATCCGCGTAAAGGTGGCAGGAAGAAGAAAGATTTTGAGTGATAGAGTTAATAAACAGCGCGAAAAGTAACGGAGATAAAACGCCACCCTGTGGCACGCCGGCAGCAATGGAACACCATGAAGAGTAGGTATCCTGAGTGCGAATCCGCTGTCGGCGGCCAAACAGGTAACTGCGGAACCAGTCAACTACCGATGGAGATATGTTAAGAGAGCTCAACACAGCTAGCAAGATGTCGAGGTCCACAGTAGTAAAGGCATTACTAAAGTCGAGCAGCACAAGTACCGTAAGCTTCCCCGTCTCCATGCCTAGTCTGATGTCGTCTGTAATATTGACAAGGGCCGTGGTAGTGCTATGACCGGGTCGAAAACCAGATTGATAAGGACTAAGGAGATTATGTGACGAAAGGTACATGCTCAATTGTTGATGAATAAGTTTTTCGAGGATTTTGGATAGGAAAGGTAGAATAGATATAGGACGATAGTCAGAAAAGCACACAGGATTTGGTTTTTTGGGAATGGGGACAATATTAGCCTCCTTCCAACATTGTGGGAAAACTCGACTAGTTACAGAAAAATTGAGAACGTAAAGGATAATGGGAATAAGTTCATCGAGGATAGGAATGATCATCTTCCGGCCAATACAGTCACCACCAACGGCATTGGAATGACGTATGACAAGTTGAGAAGCTTCGGGCAACGGAAGTTGTGAAAGACCTTTTAATGTAGCAGCTTTGGTGGCCCCATCTAAGGAGGGCGAAGTTGAGAAGTGTATATTAAGAGAATTAATGTCTACATTTCTAGGAATAGAATCTGGTTCAGATTTACCGATGCCCAAAGATTTAAGGAATTTCCAAACTTTAGCTGGATCACTATCTTCAATAGATTTATGGATATATTGGCGTTTAGCATTCCTGCACACCTTGTTGCAGTGATTCCTGATGGTGACATAATTATTTCTATTTTTGTCATTTGGTTTAATTTTAAATTTGTACTTCGCTGCGGATTTTTTTGCGATAAGATTTTTTACCTCCTCAGTTAGCCAAGGAGTAGGGTGATGTTTGACCCTAATAGCCCGAACAGGAGCGTGCTTATCGTACAGCTGCAGTAATGCTGCATTGAGAAGCTCCACCTGTTCATCGACAGTCGCAGCTTCAACCAAGTGTGTCCAGTCAATGCCTCTTGCATCCTCCCGAAGACGGTCCATATCCATGCCATCAAAATTACGAAGAAAAAGAGTTTTTGCTTTATGCTTTGGTGGACGAATGTTGTAAGAAGTGTAAATTAAGTCATGGTAGGAAAAAGCGTCAGCCGAACACTGTCCATGTTTAGCGACATGGTTAGGAGAGGAAACTAGGATTAAATCAAGCAGTGAAGGAACAGAATTAGGAAAGTGGTGAGTAGCATTTAGACCGAGGACGGAAAGATTTGCAGATTCAATAATTTGTGTGAAAGAATTAGCCCGAGAATCGTTTTTAAGTAAACAGGTATTAAAATCCCCCATTATGATATTGTGATCATATGAAGGAGTAAAGGTTTCAAGTAGTAGTTCGAAAGATGAAAAGAAGTTTATGCGCAGAGAGGGACAGTAATACACGCCAAGAAGAACCTTGGTGCGATGTAACTCAACCTCCAGAAGCAAGTGTTCACCAGCATTAGGTGGAGGCGGTTGCGGGGACATACTAAGGACTTTAAAAGGAATGTATTTACGAAGATATATGGCCACACCACCACCGCTGCCAGCGGCACGATCATTCCTGATAAGGTGATAACCAGGTAGAGAATAGGAGGAAGAAGGAAGGCAGGGCTTTAACCATGACTCAGAAACAAGTATTGCATGAATATTTTTGCAATCAAAAACTGCCAGCATATCAGAGAAGTGAGCCGGAATACTCTGAGCATTTATGTGGACGACATTGAAGTGCTGAGATTCATCGGAAAAAAACGAGACGAGCGTATCATTCAGGCAAGGAATACTAAAAAAACTGTCATCGCCAGAACTTAAAGACAAATATGGGTCCGAGTCACTGCTGCGACTTGAGTTAAGCATGAGAGTGTAAAAATAAATTAATAATATAACAATAATAATATATAATACTGTGAGATAAAAATTGACAAAATAATAGTTAGGTGCAATTCACCATTATGCATGGCACCATCCACCCGCCAGTTAATCTGTAGAAAATGTATTAAAGTAAGCAAATACGAAAAACACTAGCAAAAAAAAAAATAATAATAATAAAAAGAAGCTAACATTCCTACCCATACTAGTAAGACAAATCACAGAAAACTAAACAAAAGAAAATTGAAAGATAGGTAGTCCAGGTGAGGATAATAAATTAAATAATATTAATAATAATCCGTTACCACCCAATCAAAAACCCAAGCAATAATAACATTATTACCACTTAGATTCTTAGGGAAATTCAAGCAATAACAAAATCGTAAAAAATATTAATTGTTTGAATATTCTTGTAAACACCCGAATAAAAAGGTAGCTAAGTAAATATGCAAAAATTAAATGTTTGCCCTTAAGATTAATGTCACAGATAATGCCCAGCTATACCCATGTGGTTTTACCATCTTCTTGGCATTTATTTTATTATTATGTTACAAAACACAAAACCAAAACAAATTCTGATTCTAGGCTTACAAAACATAAAAATAAAATAAATGCCAAGAAGACCGAAGACCCATAGCCATCAAAGACATATGGACAATCCAACACAAAAAAAAAACAATTCAATCAAACCGGCTGTTTGTAAGATTAGTGTGTTGAAATGAACAAACTCTTTAGTGTTATTATACATCGAGAGATGATCTTTGGCCACCGTAAGCGCAGGTCTGCCGATGTCGAGAAAGAGTAGCTCGTCGCCCGACAGAAACTAGGCTCGAGCGAAGGGTGCGTTGCGTTCCGCGCGCGCCTCAAAGAACCAATAGACCAACACAGACTAGGGCCTAGAGGACTGTTGTTCAGTCTAGGATGCGGGACTAGCGCAATAAAGCACCACAGCCAGGGCCCAGAGCTGGAGTAGGAACGGGGCTTTTAGTCAGTAAGAGTCTGACACTCCTTACCCTGGGCGTGATATGTCACAATTTTCTCCTTACAATTTTTTTTTATTATACTTAATAAGCATTATAACACAAAGATTAAAATGGCTAAATAACAATTTCTTTTTAAATTACAGATACACAGTAGTCCTACTAATATATGCATTCAGCCTGCTGATGACTATAACTTTGAGGCCATGGTTGCTGACATGGGATTCCGTAAATCCTGGCAAGAAGGCAATATACTGCGCACTGTACTTCTATCCGATACTAGTGCTCATACATACTGTCGCTGCGGGATTGATTTGTAAGTATTATAATAAGCTTTTTTTTATGAGTTAGTTTGGCAAAAAACCTGACGGCTCATTTGATGGAAACAATCCTGCAAAATCAATGAGTTAAAAGTAGGTAGGTGCTTTGTTCGCCTTCTGAGGTTTGGGCCTCTAATAACTTGTTGTTGTTTCACACTGATTTTCTGTCAGACCCTGGTATCATTCCAGTCAAGTCAGCACATTGATGCCAAACTATAGTTCTCTCACATTTACCCATTCTTATTGCTAGCTGATTGAGAATTGAGTTTGGACAGAAATATTAATTTCAATCACATCGTTACACATTTTTGATTGATTCATAATAACAAGTTACATTAATAACATATTAGTTGTATAGTGATTAGTATTTCTGATATAGTAATGGAATTAATGTAATACATTAATGTTATAACAATGCTAATATTCCTAATCTACTTATTTCCAGATTGTTCTTTCCCATACATCATCATAATAATATCAATGATGACGTCAGCGTCACATTTCTCAATCAAAATTGAGCAGACAGCACCAGCGCTCCTGATGTCATCCCTTACGAACACAAGAAACTTGATCATATTATTGGGTCATTGGATAATCCATGCATACGGGATCATTTCCCTCACTGGTTTCAAGGAATTGTGGTACCTATCCCTGGTACCTGCCCCAGCATTGTTTTACATCTTAACTGCTCAGTTCACTGACCCCATGAAGATTCACAGTGATTGACAAGAACGCCAAGCATTCGTAAAGCTGGTTCTACATTGACTTCAGTGATTGTTTTGCTATGTGGTACTGATAGTGCAGTGACGTTTCAAGTGGTAGCCAGTACGAATGCTTCTCATGAGTTTTAGTTCGGACAGTATTGTTGGGTTTATATTTTTACAAACTTCTCCGCTAGATGTTTTAGCACCTCATTTCACATCTGAAGTCCACACACTTTTGAGGTGTACTTTTCCATTGACCATAATGGTAATTATTTGTAATCTTAGTTAAATTATTTTGTTAGTATTTTTGTTAGTGTATCTGTAAAGCTAGTGTTGAGCAAGGAGATAAACTTGATTTTATGATATTGCTGTACATCTTTGATCTGTCTGTAAATAATTTGAGTGCTTTAAGCTTGTAATCTGCATGAGATTTATGCAAAACGGGAATTTCAACCCAACTGGTAAAAGGTAAATACAATATAGGCCCTTTTCAGCTTAGTTTGTTAATTAAATGTTATGTTTTATGGCTTACTCTAATAACTGTTCGTCGAGATAACTTGACTAGTTTCAAGTCACGCTTGGGACTTATATCCATTAAAACCATTGTTCGAAATAGAAGCGTGATTAAGCCGTTAATCATAATTATTCGTTTAAAATGTCTTGCGAATGTTACAATTATATTCCTTGTTGATATTCGACTGTTTGTATTTAGTTAGTTATGTATATGTACATAGTTATTTAAAGTTTTATAGGTATATTGTTGTGTACATATTTATGTATATATATATATATATTTATGTATGTATATTTTATTAAGTTGGTAGTTTGTCATCAAATAAATAATTTATTTTGTAAGCTTTGATCTCGTTGTTATTGAAATTGCTACAGTTCATGACGTCTTACGGTAAGTCCTGTAGCCATCAAAGGAATTGATTTTATCATTATTTCTATAAATAAATTCTTTTAGGTTTAGGTATGATTTGGTTTAATAATGTAAGGAAGTAGAATATGATTTTACTTTCACATTTTTTTATGAAGTTTATTTTTCAAAAAAGGAACCTATAAACTAAGAAGTCTCCCCCTGACACATCTAAAACACCCTGGTAGTCCTGGTACAAGTTCGTTCCCGACGTATTTGGTAGAGACTTCTGTGATGAAGTATCGTTTTCCAATACCTATATATAAACCTTTTTTTGTGAGGGAAAAATCATCAAATGACTTCTTCCGCCCAGGGTAGGGGAGAGGGAGTGTCAGACTCTTACTGACTAAAAACCCCCCGTTCCTACTCCTGCTCTGGGCCGAGGCCGCAGTGCCTCATCCTCATTGCGCTTATCTCGCAACCCCGGCTGAATAAAAAATACCTACAATAAAATTTTTAATAGGAAAGTGGGTTCTTATTGTGTTATTTAAGTAAGTGAAATAAAATGTTTCGTGTTTATTAAGTGTAAGAATAACTTTAATAAATATGTGATAATGGAGCCAAAACCGTCGTCAAACGACCCTTGGCATCTCAACCGCGAACTGTAGTGTAGTGTTGCCAACTTTTTGTCAGATAAAGCACATTCTATTTTCGGCCGAAAACTGTTTCGCGGGAAAACAAAGACATGGAGTATGGAGATAGAGTACCGTTCTAAGGAATTTTAAGAAAATTAAACTTTTTGCTTCGTGGTTAGTAGATGTCGTGTCGTATTATTTAAATCACAATGTATCGAATTGTATTAATTATGTAACAAAGATCAAAATGGTTTTTTTTATGTATCTTGCAAATATGTTAAACGCATTTTTTAAAAGCAGAAATTCAACTGTCATTGAAGTCTTGCGGGCCCTTCATAAATAAACCAAATCAGTAAAAAACGAGGAAGGTATTCATTATTGGACCTACTTATCTATTTTGCCATACCGTACCAAGCACCAAAGTACGGGTCATGTTAAATGCAAACCTTGGGACAAAGGGCAGAAAGGCAAAAATGAAAACAAACCGAATCGTTATCCTCATTATTAAACGCTTTTTTCCCTCGGCTCGCGAAAAAGCCGCCATCTTGCGGCATTATTTGCTTATTTGTTTACTTATCTGTGCGTGTATTTCGTTATTAGATCTCATAGCCGTCTGAGAGATCGTTTTGTTTACGTGTGCTTTTATGTTTAGCGTAATTGGAGTAATTTTTTCATTGTCACTGATATTCGGTTGAAAAATGTTGTACTTTTCAAGCTATTTTAAAAAAATCAAAAGATTTTCGTTTTGTCATTTCATTGTATTTTACTTAGGTACCTACATAAGAGGCATAATATGATTTTGACTAAGGAGGTCTTCCTAGGTAAGTTTCCAGATGCAGTTGCAGATTAAGTACAGCCGGCTGCCAAGCAAGGTTTCGCGAGTCTCCTACTTCTCTAGACTATACAGGAGAAAATTCCAGGGTCCGACAACGCTTTTTTTATTTCATAGGACGGGAATAGAGCCAACGTTTAACTTTATGGTAAGCAATCAACAACGCCTATGCACACCCGCAACAAAGGAAGAGTTACAAGTGCCTTCCCGACCTTTTGGGAATAATGTTTTGGGATTTAGGGATTGGAAGAGGGAAAGGATTGGGCCTCCAATTTTTCTGTTCGCTTGTTACTTCTTGGATTCCATGCAATTTATTTTGAACTACAAAACTTTGTATGTTTTTTTTTGGGCCCCCTTTTGGTAGGGGCTCGTACCTTTATTATGTAGTCAATCCGGAATATTATAAGTCGTACCTGGTATTTTTCTTCTAATTCTAATCTACCTACATATAGGTAGGTACAGCGAGGTAGGTAAGTATAATAAGTAGGTACCTACCTACCTAACTACTATTAGCTTTATGCTACGGCTATGAGTTGTGTTACGATAGTTACAAAAGTGCATTATCGCTGGTGCGATAATAAAATGTTAGCTAGGTACAGCAAGTTTGCACCGTTTACTGTTTCTTTTTAGTTCTTTTACGCTTAAAACGTAAGCACTTAGTGTATTTAGTATGTAGGTAGGTATTGTAATGTGTAGAAACTTTTTAGTAGCAATATCTTAGGCAAAAACATAGGAGTATTTTTCTAAATTTTCTAGGTAAGCGAACGTCGCCATCATACTTCTCAGATTAGCAAGGTAAAGTGTGGTAATAATGGCATGTAGCTCAACTCATGACTGATTCGTTACTGATATCTATATCGAATGTTTATAATTATTGACTCATTGCATCACTACCACCTACGCACAATTTGATAAATGTATAGGCAATTACTACATTACGTAGACAGAAAAGCTGATAATTTTAATTGGAGAGCCATTAGTTTTGAACTTCAGCTTGATTATACTTTATACCTATTAAGTAATATCAAAGGGTCGTGTTGGCTTTTGTATGTAACCGCACCCACGACACAGGAGAAAACTAAAGTGTGGGACAGCCTTTTTTTTTTAAAGTAGCTAGTTGTTAGATATGACAAGCGCTTTTGTCACCAGCGCAACGGAGCCAGGTAGCTGATCAGTTAGCAATTAGCAGACATGTTTAACTGGGTTCTAGATATGATGCCATCAACGATCTGTGACTGGCTATGGGTTAGCAAAACGATTTTCCTCTTATCTATTGAATTAATGGAAAAGTAATAATTAAGAAAGGTGTTTGAAGTGATAGCCATTGCGGTAGGTACTTACCTACCCATCCGTATATTTATTAACATACAGATTACTTACTGTTCTCACCTAAATATTCAACCGAACAATGGCAATTTTTATAGTTATACTTGTTCTGTACGTAATGTAGGTACGTTACGTTGTTTAGTAAAAGCCAGAAACTACTTATGCCCGGTTCCTATATTTAACGAATCGTCGTTGTACACGCAATACGACCAAATGACATTACGAATGGTTATCTTGACCGTCTACTGACGGTTAAAATATTTATAGGAACACACAGACACCATAGATCTCCATACAATTCGCTTACCGATATCCGTTAGTTGCAAACCGTCAGTAAGTTGCACGACGAGACGTTTATTATAGGAACGGTTTTAGCTTACGAGTCGTATATAAAACTACTATTCGTAATTAAAACGGATCGTTTCTCAATTATAGGAACCGGGCGTTAGCGGTTTTCTATATACTTAATTTTTATGTTTTAGCGACATCTATGGTGTATTTTTAGAATTTAACTGACATGACGTGATCAACCATGTTCCTTTTAGTTATTGATTTATCCAACAGATGGCCAGTTGGGTTCTGTATCGCGCTAGCAAAGTTTTTATTTAATATGAACATGGTCAATAAATTACGCGACCTTGTTATCCCACCCTTCCTATGTCCTTTGATCCATCTGTCATAGTGAATCAAAGGTATGCTTCGGCTACTAATATAATATATCGTGATGATGTCATATCATTGACGCCTTCTCGCAGAGATTACTGGATTCACGATTACGACTTGTTGAATCCATCCACCATAAAGCGTCCTGTTTCTAGGTTTAGTCGAGCCCACTATAAGTACCAACTGGCATTGCTTATAGTGGACCTTGAGGACTGCCAGGACGATTTGTGGGCCGTCAGCTTTAAGTTACTGCGATGGTTTCTGGAACAAATATTCAACAAGGCAATGTCGTGCAATACCGGACTCGCATCACTGGTCGTGAAATTAGAAGGCGTAATGAATATGTTGTGTCGGAGAACTTGATGACAGATTGGGTAATCCTCACAACGCTTATACCCCGAAAGGGGTATAAACGGTATTCCTTCCCGTTCCACACGCCCCAGACATCTATATGATTTAATTTCAATGTTATTACCATGGTAATATCAATGATAATACATCATTTAGATATCTTTTTCCTGTTTGTGTGTGCAAACGCAACTGCTGCCATGCATGATGTAATCGAACTCGACAATTAATATACTTAGTATGGCGCTTGGCGTCATGGATAATTTGATTTTATATTCACATCATGTTTTATTCATGTTTGATTTGGTTCTGGGTAACTTTGTAAATACCTGTTTTGTTAATTGTAATGTTGTCTATAGATAATACTTAAAAAATGGATTGGTAAGCGCATAACGCACGAACGCCTTGACCAATTTTGGAAATACTTTTTGTTTATGGAGGAGGTTCTTATGAAGATTATAGAAATATCTAGAAAAGTAGAGGGAAAAATTGGGATAGCGACCCTTTTGTCGTTGGCGAGATAATTTTACACTCCTATGGAGCAGGGGCGGGCAGGCAGTATTTAATATTTAAATTAAATCTATTCTTAAGTTGTTTACAATAAGTACAAATAGCTACCGATTAATTTCAGTAGAAACAAAACCTATACAATTCATTATTTCGTGCTATGTAATATCAACCTATAGACAGCAGATACGTCCAACGCCTATTATAAAATGATTAAGTAGTTACTGTAACTTAATATAACAAAACCAATCATATTTTTTTATATCAAACGAAACATTTGGTTATGTGGGAGACGAGAAAGAGCAATGATGGCAAAGGCAAATCAAAGATAGCAACAAACCCACACAAACGCGTGTAGAATTTATTTTCGCCATCGCAAAACGAAGAGTGCAGCGGTGGGTGGGTACAGGACGAACCTATTCGCATGTTATCAACTTTTAAACCGGCTCGCTGCGTCGGTGGTTCGTTACACACAACGTACACTCGTCAACAAACTTGTTGCAAATATTTTCGAGGTTTGTCGCGGCTTGTGGTTGCAGAAAATGAGTACTTCGTTCGTTTGCAGTTTGGATGAGGCACAGACAATGCAGCGACCGGCCTTTGTGGCTACACCTGTTATTAAAACTCCTGTGGAGCGCACAGTACGGCGCGTGAAATGTCTTCTTTTTATGTATTTTGTAATTTATTTATTGAAAGCTCTGTTAGGTACTACTATCTTCTTCCTTCCTTGGTTATAATATATAAGATTAAGTCAATACGAATAATGAAGCACCACATTTTCAAGTTACTGTTCTTTACTTCATGTTCTTAATTATACAAGATTTATATATTAAATCCAATCGATTTTGATCGATCCAATTTGGATTTCCCGACTATCCCCTCAACATTTCTCAAATTATCTTTCATGAAAACCTTCTCCTGGCAATGTTAATGCGTTTAAAATTACACAATAAAACAAGAATTTGTCAAAATTTATCCGGGCGTTTTTTAATTATGCGCTTACCAACACAATTTGCTATAATTTTTTTTATAAGATTACTTTAATATTAAAAGTCTATACCGTCCCCAACCCAATAAAAAGAAAAAGAGTAAATATTCTGATAATAATAGCAATTGAGTAGTAGGTACCTATTATACAACTAATAGGAAAAAAACCTTATTACAAAGTAACGTAACGTAACGTCCCTAAAGCAGGGGGTTAAACATGGGGAACTATAATTCGAGTTTCTTCTCTACTTTCCCTATCTATCTTGTGATAATAACAAAATTAACAAAAAAAGAATTGACAAAGTTGATCACATTTTGCGATTAATTTGTATGTAATTATAGGTACTACAAACTACTCATATGTACACATATATTGTGTAAATATACATCTTGCCTCGTTATCCGGTTCTTGCTTTAGCTTTAGTTAAAATCTGGTTTGTAATCCGAGTCATTCCCATAGTTGGGAACTTCATTTAATCATGCTGCTCTTGTAGGTTTCTGGTATCAAAGAAGAGTGGTAGATATATTTAATTCGTATTTTAAAAACATGTTTTTTTTTAGAAATTAGTCTTTTGTTCATGTGGTCTCATGGCCTGTATTTCTTCTGTGAATTATTGAAAATATTTCGTTTCACATTTAAAGTGAAAGCCTTACAGCATTTTTTTAAGTTATCTATGGAACATAATCAGATATGCATTACTAAAAAAAGGATAGATTTTTTTATAGCCAATATAAATCCATTGTAAAATACTTCGTTTCGTATATAACCGTGGAATCGGTGCATAAAATGGGACGATGCAATACATTGAAAGCAAAATTGTCAAGTGGAAACATGTGAACGTTCTGCAGCATTGAATGCGAGGCATAACGCATTGGGCACCAGATGTTGGGCCACGAACCTGGCGAGCGATGTCAACTATACTATTGCCAAACTTATTCAACTTGAATTGGGGAGTAAAGAGTCCATATTTCGAACTGTGTTGACGATCGATATTTGATTCGGTTTAGTTATAGTTTAGTTTCATATATGGTATTGGACATAACTGACGGAAAGTGATATGCTGCCTACAAAGTTCATCATTGTGATAAACAAATACCCATCTAAGCGTTTCTTAGATAAGATTCAATATATGCCTAGCAAAATTTATTGATTTTAATTTTAAAATAGACTATCAAAGAGCGTCTTTATGTAAGGTCAGATCCATTTAGAAAGCACTAACAAAAACCTTAGAACTATTCCTGAATGCAAATTAAAATTAAACATATATCGATCCGAACTCGAAGGTCGAAAGACGAAACGGTAACTTAGATAGTAGTGGAATAATTCATGTATCTTGCCGTGTGGTTTGCGCTTTGGGTCCGGAGATAGCGTCCACGACAGATCTGCCACGTAGTAGAAGAAACTTTTGTGAACCAAATTTTACCCCGAATATTAAGTCTTGACCTCTTATCAGCACAAAGTTCTATAATTAGTCTCTTATCGCAAGTCTTAACAGAAATTTCTTTACAAAAAACTCTTCGCTTGCAAAAAGTATTACTCTACAAAGCACAAAATTAAGTGAGTAAGTGCAAGTGTACAACTGTTCGCTTTTGGCAAAAGATTGCTTAAGTTTTCCATCACTCGAGTAAGCAAATGTGCATACAATCGCACGGGTTTGCGACAAGTCTTACGTCCGACACGTCGTTAAATAGCAAGTTTTTCCAACGGAATACTTGATGCGTAAGATATGCAAGTTACAAGAGTATTTCAAAGTACTTGCGCAGGCAGCTTGCCTGATTTTTAACCTACTTTTTAAACTATTGAAGTTTCGATGTTGGTCTCGAATTTCAAAGAGGCTAACGCTTTAAATCTCAAACATGCCGCAATGGCATGTTTGAGATTTAAAGCGTTGAGTTTTAACTTGATATAAACCAAATAAGGCCGAACTGAAACTTGTTGAAACTGAATTATTTGTGTGAATATTTTAGTAGATCGGTATCGGTGAGTCTGTCGCAAGGCAGGCATTAGTTAACTCAAGGTTGTGTTTTATCTTTAGGCTACATTTACTTTGGATCTCATGTCGGCTTTTTGTATAAGCAGAAAAATCTTTTCATACTATTAAGTTTGTGTTATCGCAGCATCTCTGTAACGTGATTGGCCTAAATCTCAAAAGCCGACCTCTTTTTCCTCTCTTTTATCTTAAAATACATTTTTGAATATCACATTTGATCATTGATATTACCTCGTTACCGTTTAATTGGAGGTCCTGTTACGGCAAATTGATTGCGATGGGCAATTAGGTTTTCGAATAAATTAATTAAAACCAACATTCGATTAATAACGAGCGGTAAATTAAGGCCAGTAAGTAGGTAAGTTTACTGCGAATAGATGTGAAGTGGTATCCTTTGTTGTTATCCACAAACCATGAAGTGCTTAAGCTCAATGGTTATTATGAACGCAATGAGAACTTTCATAGAAATTTTTTTTTTTATTTATATTATAAAGCTGAAAAGCTTTGTTTGTTTGTTTGAATGCCTCAATCTCAAGAGCTGGTACTGGTATGTACGAATTGAACAATATGTTTTAGCATTTATCGACGAAGGCTATAAAAGGCATCACGCTATGACAAATGGGCGCCAAAATAGCGAGTAAAACCGCGGAGAAATAGCTACTTAGTCATAACGCTTATTAATTTGGTGCTACAGTGCTATTTTTTGCTATTACTGAGTCAAGTTTTATTTCCTTACCTACGTAGGTAGACCTTACCAACTAGGTGTAACTACTACGCTTGATTTTTAGTCATTATTATTTAAATGAACATTAACAAAATTATTAGAATAATTGTTATTAAATAAAACTTAAAGCTCTCTTCCTCTCTTTTTTTGATTTGTTGCCTGACAGGGTCCGTGATGATCTTACAATTTATAATCTACAATTTATACCTAAGAAACACATCGTGGAATGCAATAAATGATTAAATATTAAGTATGTCGATCTGTGTAAATACCTACATTGTGCAGTTATGTATTAGAAAGCAAACCCAATTTAGTTTCCGCGATACAAATGGTGCATCAAACCCCTCATGTGTGTGCACAGATAATCACGAAATTATCGAATTCAAATTATATTGAAGTAGGTATTCTATTTCTGTTGAAATGCTTTATTATTTAATTACGATTTTGCTGTAATTAAATGAAGAGGATGATGAAGTACTTCTGTGTAATAATTTATCGTGAGGAATTATCAGATTTATTGAAAATTTGCCACTAACATACTTGAATTAACTAAGAACAGCTCTACTACAAGTTTCCAGGTGCAACGGGTCTCTTATTTTCATAAGCAGTCACAGTCAAAGTCAAAATCATTTATTCCAACTAAACCATCAATAGGTACTTTTGAAACGTCAAAATAGAAAAGTAGTCTGTCAGTCTGTTCGTCAGTGAAGCTAGGTGCTCATTCCAAATTGTAGATTCGAATGGAGAAGAACGAGCAAGAAACTCCATTCGTCACTCTTTTTTTAAAAAAAAATTGTTTTACAATTTCAATAATATAACATTTATACTATACATTAGTGTACCCTTATGTGAGAACAATGCAGAGACAAGTTGTTAAAAAAAAGAACAAATGAGGGGACCTATCATAAAATTTTACTCCTTTGTCGTCTCGAACATGGCGCTCACATATGCGTACTCACAATCTTTAAGAGTGCTTCTATATAAACTTTTTGGATATATAAATTAAGGATGCATTATTTTTGAGAATTTTACCTAACTGCTGACTATATTTGAGTATTGTCCAGTGGAGCCGAATCAACACGCTGCCAGGCATTCTTATCCTCAATATAATCTGAAAGTTTGTAGTATGCCTGTCTACACAATTCACGTTTAATATAAGTTTAAATTTTCGTTCGTTAAGATTCAATACAGTACTTGGAATTTTATTGTAACAATTTACACAGAACCCCATAAAGGATTTCTGTACCTTGGACAGACGGAATCGTGGCATAGCCAGCCTATCTTTGCCTCTTGTATTAAAATTATGTCTATCGCTTCTTTTTTCAAATAATTGCAAATTTTTCCTTACATACATAATATTTTCATATATAAACTGACAAGGCACCGTCAGGATATTTATCGTTTTAAATAGTTCTCTCAGAGATTCGCGACGGGGCAAGTTATATATCGCTCGGATAGCCCGCTTTTGTAGAATAAATATTGATTCTACTTCCGCAGCTCGACCCCACAGCAAAATTCCGTATGACATAATGCTGTGAAAATAGCTAAAATAGACAAGCCTCGCTGTGTTCACGTCTGTGAGCTGTCTTATCTGTCTAACTGCAAAAACAGCAGAGCTTAGTCTCCCCGAAAGCGTCTTTATGTGGGAACCCCATTGAAGTCTATTGTCTAGTGTGATACCTAGAAACACTGTCTCGTTGACAAATTCTAACTTTTGCCCATTTAAAATTATGCTACAATCATTACTGTGTACGTTGGGCAAGCTAAATTTAATACATTTTGTTTTTTTCTCGTTAAGTGCTAAATTATTGACTGTAAACCAATTATGAACTTGATGAATGGAGCTGTTTACTTCGTCAAAATTATTAGAACGTCGACCTATTTTAAAAATTAATGATGTATCATCAGCAAACAGCACCATACTTGGCTCAGCTTTAAATAAAAATGGCAAGTCATTAACATACACTAAAAAGAGAAACGGACCCAATATTGAACCCTGTGGAACGCCCATTCTTATCTCAGAGCCCTGTGAGTTATAACCACCTACATGAACTCTCAGCTGCCTATCCTCTTAATATGATTTTAGTAGACGGAGTGCAGTATGTCTAATCCCGTAATGATCTAATTTCAGCAAGAGTGTTTCATGATCAACGCAATCGAACGCTTTTGAGAGGTCGCAAAAGACACCAACAGCATCCTGTGCTTCCTCCCAAGCACCGAGTACTTTCTTTATCAACGTGACACCGGCGTCAGTTGTACAACGACCTTTAGTGAAACCGTATTGTTGGTGATGGAAGATGGCATGTTTATCAAAGTGATGAAGCATCCGAGATAGCATTAACTTTTCGAACACTTTGCTAAGAACCGGCAGAACAGACACAGGCCTATAGTTGTTTGGTTCCTTAGTGTCACCATTTTTGAATAATGGAATAACTTTACTGTATTTCATTAGGTTTGGGAAGACACCGTCATCTGTACTTTTATTGAAAATCAAAACCAGATTCGGCGCTAAAGTTCGGATAAGTGATCCGCAGACTTTCACGGATAGTCCCCAAAGGTCCTCAGTTGATTTGACCTTGATTTCTTTAAAAACCTTTATTATCTCTAAAGGACTAGTATAATGAAAACTAAAGTCGCTTTCGCATGATTTAACATTTTCTCTAAGCAAAGTTGCCGATAGTCTGGCCGATGATTTTAAATGAGCCGTTGTTTTGACAGGTATATTAGCAAAAAAAGTCTCAAACTCCTGAGCTACATCTGTGCTTGACGAAATCTGTCCCCTCTCTGTGTTTAAGCAAAAAGCCGAATGTTTTAATTTATTCCTACCTGTCTCATTCTGTATTATTTTCCACGTAGCCTTTATCTTATCTTCAGCTGATTTTATTTTATTACTGATGAAAAGACGCTTTGCGGTTTTGCATACTATTCTAAATGTCTTTGAGTACAATTTTACATGTTGATGAAAAAGAGGGTCGCAATTGTATGGTTTCATGCCATAAAGTTCAAAAAGTTTATCTCTACTCTTACGAATACCTGCGGTAGCCCAATCGCTAAACTGAAACTTAGCATAGACGTCTTTATATTTCATTGGCAAAATATCTTGAAATTCCCTATTTAACACCGTAAAAAATTTTTCGTATAACCTGCTTGGATTACTTACATCAAAATTTTCTATACTTAATTTAGATGCTAATGAATCATTAAGTTTCTCTAAATTTTTATTTGTTATATGTCTAAACTTTATTTGAATTTTTTGAAGAGGCAAATAAGAGCTGTAAGTAACCACAAGACCACTGTGGTCAGAAGGTAAACTGTTTATAACTTTTTTTTCTAAATAGTTGCAGTTACTAAAAATATTATCAATACATGTGGCTGTGGAGGGAGTTATCCTAGTCGGTTCTAGAAAAACATTTTTTAAATTAAATGATTCAAACAAATTTAATAGCTCCATGCCACTTGTATTGTTCTCCAATAAATTAATATTAAAATCGCCACATACAAGTACTGATTTATGGCTAGAACATACTTTTCTCAAAACATCTTCCATTACAGAATCAAACAATGCAAGATTCTGATAATTAGGTGGTCTATATACACAAACAACAACATGTCTATCCAGCTCAACACAGGACAACTCAATAGTGTGTTCAACTGACAGTGCTACAATATCTTTCCTTTCTTTGGACTTAATGCCATTTTTAACTAAAATTAAGGACCCGCCGTGTAACATATTCTTTCTACTAAAATTACTTATTACAGTATAATTTTCAAAATTGAAAGATATTAATTGGTCCTCTTTCAACCAATGTTCTGCTAAACAAACTATATCAAATTGTGTTTTCTCAAGAAACATTTCTATTTCAAATATTTTAGAGGAGCAGCCCTGAATATTAATATAAAATAAGATTAAATTGTGCTGCCCCTGAGCCTGTGTAACAACATTAGATATGAGTTTTTTTTTGCCAGAATATACCTTACTACTAACATTATATATGATGGTATGTTCTGTTGTCTTAAAATCTAGTTTAAATCTATCACTGTGTTGTTAGGTAGCCTAGACAGCACAGCTTCGTCCCTAAAACTAATATCTGTTATATTTTTTATAACAGAGTTAATATTGAATGCTATTAGCATAGCAAGTGTACTTCGATATGTTTTTGAGAGGGATATGCCTCTCTCTGTCAATCTAAAATCACTAATAAATTTAGTGTCAAAAAATATAAGTTTGTCACTATGACAACATGTCAATTGGTGCAGTGTACTGTTAAGTACACCTAAATGTCTATTTTTGGAGTCTGTTATGGTACTTGAATAGGGAAATGCACAAAGTATTATTTTTTTTTGCAGTGCAGTGTGCAGAGCAGCGTGACTAATGATCATTATAAAAAAAAAACGTTGCCCCACATTAGGATTTTCTCCTGTGTCGTGGGTGCGGTTCACACACAAGCCACCCAGACCCGGAACAACAATTTGTGGGTCGCACAAAGACTTGTTCCGTGCGGGAATCGAACCCGCGACACGTTGCACGGCAGCCAGTTGCCCTAGCTACCGCACCAACCGTGCAGTACTAGTATATATAGCTTCTAATTATATACTTCCTACATATAGCTATATATATATAGCTACTAATTGTACAGGAAAGGAAGGATTGTATTGTGTTAAAAGAAATTGATTATCATAAATAAATGTTGCTCTCTCTCTCTCTCTCTCTCTCTCTCTCTCTCTCTCTCTCTCTCTCTCGCTCTCTCTCTCTTACTCTCTCTCTCTCTCTCGCTCTCTCTCTCTTACTCTCTCCCTAATGGTAAATAATCGGCGCCGCTCATGGACACTCGTAATACCAAAGGACTACAGCGTCAGCCTTTTGTAAGTTATTAGGGATTTATGGATAGAGGTTTAAGGATTGGGATTGGAGTGAGGAGGCGAAGGATTGGGCCTCTTGTAACCTCACTCATACGGCGAAACAAAGGAAAAGTATTGCTTCACGCATTTCTGTATTCTATGGAAATATTCGTTCTTGTTAACAATGAATGAAATGTGTAAATACTGAAACACATAATAATATTACCTTTCCGCACATTTTCTATTCTCGCTCCAGAAATAAAATGGTTCCTTAGCTAGTAAGAGTTTCATTACACTCGTCGGTAATTTCACGAAACTGAAAGGAATTGTTACAGCGGCGGCGCTAAGGAGTCCATAATAGGCTTGCGTTTACTTAACCCGAGCCCAACATCTTGGGTCTTTTAGGCCCTCTATTTTGTTTTAATGATTCCCGTTTTATTTTGTAAGATAAAGAAGAGTTGGTAGTGAGGCTGTCGTGTTTTAGAGCCCGTGTTCCGTTTTGGGGTTAGGGAATGCATTTATTGTTTTATTTTTATTTGTTTAAAGGGCTTTTGTCTTTTAGAATGAATAACGACCAGTTCGAGAGGAAAGTATGAACAAACAATTTTGGTACTTATGATCTTTATGAACTTGTAGTTTGTATAAACATTTTGCTGTATCAGACACTGGGAAAGGAAGAATGGAATTGTATTTGATTCATTTATTAATTTATTTAAAACTTCATGCAATACTAATTTAAAAAATTAAACATCAGGCGGACTTAATGCAATGAGCAATCTCTTTCATTATTATTTTCGATGCCGAATTTTATTGTTGATACACGATTCAATAGAATCGTTTAATTCGGTTAAGTATATGAAAAGAGTTTTTACAACGTTAAATAATCCATAATAGGCTTGTGGTTGATTTACCCGAGTCGACCGTGCTGGGACCCTGAGACTATTTTGTTTTAATGAAATATTTCGTTAGCTCAAATAAAGATGTAATAGCGGTAACTTGTGCTTACAGAATCTATTAGTTATTGTATAATTCGACAATTATTCTTCACTTTTTTTCACGTTTGGTTTTTTCCTGTATAGTGGGTTAAACGCACCTAATACACAGGAGAAAATCCAAAGAAACATAGAAAATCAAATGCAAATAACTCCCAGACCCGGAACAACAATTTGTGAATCACGTAAAGGAACCCGCTACACGTTGTACAGCAGCAGCTAGGTGCCCATCCACTGCGCCAACCGTGCAGTCTTGTATCAAACTTGTGTAGTTAACACCGATATCAAAGAAATGTATTGGTGTTCGAGTATTTTCCTGGAGTTATTCCACTAGCAATTGTTATTTTTTCTCACGCGTTTCAAGGGTGTGGTCAGTAGGTCGGAAGTGACTCTGTTTATTTGACTATTTATAATAATTAGATCTAAAGATAAACATTATTAAGATTAAATATTTGCAAATCCTTTGAATTGTTCTGTTTAATAATTATAAAATAAAAAAAAAAAACTATCAAAATCTGTCACGCAGTTTTAAAGATCTAAGCATACGTAGGTACAGACTTTGGGAAGCGACTTTGTTTTATACTATATAGTGTTAGTGATTTTCCGAACCACAACCTGTTCTAAAAAGACTATAATGTTGTTTCGGTTCACCCCTGTCCGCCTCCTCCCGCGCGGGGGTTATCATCGTTGAAGAGAAAATCACTAAAAATCCTGTCATGAACAAGAACAGGGTTTGAGGAATGTTTGCTCATGTTAAAGTTGTTTCCACATTATTTACTTATTTACGTACCTTTTCATTGAAAGCTTTTATTGTAAATATTTGAGAATATAATGGTATGTTTATATTTTTACCATTTATGTAGAGAGCCACGTGTTTTTCTTTTGAGTTGCCTCAAAATTTCCGAATGGTAAAATGATTTTGTATATAGGTCTATTGATTTCTGTATAATTCAAGACCTATTTAAGGCAAATAAACGAATAATTTAGTCTTTCCTCTTCATAATACACTGAAATAGCTAGTAATTTCTTACCTCGGATTATTACCATCTTTATCTATACAAGAAAACAAAGAAATAATGTTAACTTCTTTTGTTTTATATTATTATTTTGCGAAATTGTAATGTATTCTATTAGTAAATTACTGAGTCACAGATAATCTGTGTGGCATTCATTATAAGCAGCTTTCAAATTCTGAATATAACATTATTATGTAAAGTATGCGGCAATAAACAGTCGTACATCACAGCCCACTGATTAGTGGTTTCCCGCACATAGCCTAGCTTCACAACACGGCAAAAATATTCAATATTCGCAGCCAATACAGCCGTGGGGTAAAGGGGAAGAGGAGACCCCCTACTGGTCCATTACCCCCCGCCACCCTCGCCGCGTTTATTCGCCGGAATAGTGTGCAATAAAACGGTAGCGCCGGCCACTGACCACAGCAAAAAATACGCTCCCTAAAAATTATTCTTCTGAAAACCGATCCTAGAGATAGTCGAGTCGCAGTCATCTGTGTGTAGTGTGTAGGTACAACACGCGTTTTCATATCGAGATAAAAAACCACTCGTCGAATAGTTGGATTTGCATTGCATTTTTTGAATTTAGCGTATTTTCAAAACTCTCTGTAGACCGAGCTTTTGATGGCTGCCACTCGGAATTAGTTTTCAAAATACATCCCATTCGGTCGCTGAATAAAATGTGAACGGAGTTAATTTAATATTTATGAAAAGAAAAAACGCTGCATACTCACCTTCATACACACATACATAGTAGTGTGTAATTATGATGAAGTAGATCCTTCAGGACTGAAAAAGAGTAGTATAACGGCAACGAATTAACTAAATTGTTTTCAGGGAACATAAAGTTCGTTGTTTTATTTTGTTCTAAAAAGTTGTGTCAGTTTGTTTCGGGCTTTTTGTGAAAAAAGTGTTCGTTGGAACGCATCGGTGGGCCTTGTCACTTGCAGCGGATGGGGCGTCATACAAACTACATGCAAGCTGTATTTGTTTTTTGTACAAAATTAGCTATTCAATTAAAAATAATTTCCTTTGAATAGACCTTCTCTATTGTATTTTTCAGAAATTGTAAGCGATTCGTATGCTGCCTTATTTTGAATAAGCTATTTTTGTATCTTGTTTTATTATAGCTTCAATAAAAAGATAACTGTATAGAAATGATGTTTGTAATGCGAATGAATTTGGACGTATGATGCGATAATGATGATGTATGGGTTATTATTATAATTTATGAAAAGTGTATGAACAATTGTTTAGTCTTCACTTATAGGTTCATACTATATTAATTTCGTCTGAAAATACTGATTAGTTACACGAAAATTATAATACAAAAATATTATTAAGTGTATTTCAAGCAAAATCTGCTCGTAGCAGATAAAAGCTGCAGGCGTAGCGCTGTGCATTGTAACGTACGCGTAACAGGCGTAGCAGTAGAAATGGCTACGCCGTAGCCGTAGCCACTACGTTGCGAATAGGCTCTTCAGAGGGACATGAACTGTGAATGTGCGGATAAGTGTACTGATATCACTTCGTGCTTCAAAACTGGTTTAGAATTCTGCGCAATTAATAATGAACCGGTTTATTTTCAGCTGGCATGCCAGGATCTCTCATTTATATATTAATCTAGTTAAACTCGCATTGAAATGCAATATCTAGGACGCCAGCATAAAACCAAGACACTTAAACTCAGCGACTATGACACATAACAGATTTAATACCTACTCAAAAACACTCATAAAACAATTACGGAGGCATTAATTAAAAATTTGCGAGATTGCAATGGGCGCCAGTAATTTCATCGCGTTACCAAGTCAAATTAAAACAGTGAGGATTAAATTAAACGTGGTAATGGGTGCTCTTGTAAAAATCGTGGGCGCCGTCCACCAAGCGCTTGCTGCGTTTGACTTAATACCTTATAGACAGGATTAATGTCCGGGACATGTCTATAGGATTGTATATTCTAATTTTTTAGTGAGATCCTTTTTTTGTGATTATTTTTCATGCCAAGGGAAATAGTAAAAATGTTTAATATTTTAACTCAGCTATTTTAATGCCATAATATAACGTTTACGGCTTATTCACGAAATTGAATTTTAAGGAGGATATCGAGCCCCAAACTTTTTAAACTATCGAGATGACGTTCGTATTATTAGTAGAAGCAGGAAACAACTGGGTATCGTCACTGCGAGACACACCACTGTGGAGTACAAGGTGGCGGTGTGCCCTGCTTGGGCTGAGCACCGCCTTGCCCTCAAGGAAGCTATCGGCAGCGGCAACCTCTTGCATTCGACCTAGTTAATCTATTGTGCAGAAGGAGAGGAACTGGGAAGCAATCTCCCCTTGCGAAGCAGTCATGGTGGCAAAGGAGGCAGAGCGCGTAAGGAAACTATCCTCCCCAAGCTCCAGCCACCGCCGCACACATTCCGCTCGTAGGGGGACGTGCGACATTCGTCAGACACCGTAAGAGCGGTTCTGCAGACAGCAAGCAAGCGTCACTCGCCGCAGTCGCCGCCCGACCAGAAGACGACCCAAGTGTGTAGCGTTCTGGGCGACCCTCTTAAAGCTATGAGAACACCACAGTATAGCTCAACAGGGCCGATGCAAGCGCAATAATACGAATGGGGTGCTCGTATTTACTCAGTTAGAGTCTGAACCTCCAAAAGAAGATTAAAAGTTTTTTTTTAATTCACAGATCACATGGGACAGTCAGCGCCGCCCATGGACACCAAAGGAGTTACGAGTGCGTTGCCGGCCTTTTGGGATTGTGTATATAAGAATCGAGAAGGGATAGGGGAAGGGAAGGAATTGGGCCTCCGGTAACCTCACTCACACGGCGAAACACAACACTGTGAGTTGTTTCACGCCGGTATTCTGTGAGGCCGTGGTATCACTCCGGTCTAGCCGACCCATTCGTGCCGAAGTTTGGCTCTCCCACACTTTGCCCATATCAAAAAAAAACCTTGTAAATGTATATCATAAATTCCTAATATGTGAACTTCAACCTTTCCTCATCGGGGCTAAGTACAATTTTATGCCGTTAATGCCCGGTACATATTGTCGATGTAAATTGCTTTAGAGAATTTTAAATGTGAACTCTTATTTACGTTCCTCCTTTGTTTTGAATCAGACAAAAACAGTAAGCCGTAAATGGAATGGTCCTGAAATGTTTTTCAATTTAAAAAGTCTAGGCTTTCGCAGTTTCAATGTGTTTTTTTCCTAAAAGTCTGTTGATTACAATAGGGATGTTTTCGGAGTTGAAAGTAAATTGTATTGGCTTATTTATCTGGTGTGAGTTTCGGAATGATAGAGGTAATGATATAATTATGTAGGTATCGTATTTTGCTTTTTAGTATATGAATAAGTAAGGTTAGCTCGGTTTTTCGTTCCGTCATTGGAGTTTTTTCCGAGACCCTGTGAATATACAAGTACGCCCGCGTGGATGTCTATAGTACACGTTTTCAAGATTTTTTTTTGTAATTTTCTCTATGTACAAACCTTCTCTACAAAACTTCCACGAATAATTCATGACCAAAGTTAGCTAAATAGGTAAAGGCATTGTTGAGTTATAACATTACAACTAAAAGTGGTATTGATTTTTTTATATAAATATACATACCTACATACAACATTAAGACAGCGTAGTTCGCATTATGCTGCGTTTTCGATTCCCAAACGGAAAAAGTCTTTGGGTGATTCACAAATTCTTATTCCAGTTCTGTATATATAGGAGCCACGATGCCGGAGAAAAGCCTTCTAATATATACATACAAGAATTGATCTTGTTTATTGTCTATTAGGTAAATTAATTTAAGGCGAATGAACTTAAATTATAACATGACGTCATATCTCCTAATCCTTACAGAAATAGGCTATACTACAGACTTATGAAATAAGTAGTAAGCCTATACCCGAAGGCTGGGCACTTTTTGGACTTCGTGCTAATATTGATAAAGTTTGGATAAAGACTATGTATGATCAATACTTGGTCAGATCTTGATCTGTTTGGGATTCGTAGAAAGGAGTATTTGTTAGTAACCTTTTTTGTTATTATGTTAATTATAAACTTTATTGTTTTCTATGTCATATCTACGGGGAGTGCTCCGAGGTGTGTGTGAAATGGCTACAATACTTGCATCCCCATCATGTAGATAGATTGTTGGCAGACATACTGCATATTGCTATGGCAATATTGCGATTTTCGCGTAATTTTCTGCCTCGCACGGAAATGTTCGAAGTTATCTTTAGCGGCAGAATTTAGTATTAATATTCAATAAGATCTTCAAACCTGCAAGAAACGAACGCACTCTTAAAACTGGCAAGGTTTAGGCCCTTCTCTAGTGTTGTTGTGTTGCGTGTGTTCTTGGACTGTGTTGATTACTTACTATTAGATGACCCGTCTGTTCGTTTGCCTAGCAATAAAAAAACAAAACACTTTTTTGTCTTTTAAAAAACGATGGCCCATACTAGGATTTTCTCCTGTGTCGTTGGTGCGTTTTGCAAACATATAATTTCACACATATTGCATATACACACGGACATCGTGGATCACACAAAGAGTTGTTCCGTGTGGGAGTCGACGGCGACGACGACGATGCGCAACAGCCAGTTGCCCAGCCACCGTGCCAACCGGGCAGTCAAAAGTCCACTATATGGTTATAGAGGATAACTCACAAAGCCTTATCGCACAAGGCACTCTTTTTGAAACCAAACTAGGACTATTTATACAACGTCGTATAAAATTTAAATTCAGTACTTTCAATAGTATATTGCCTGTCTTTTCGGAACGCAACAGACATAAGACCACAAAAGTCACAAGATAAACTCGTTTGTTATAGACTAAAAGAAGAATCATTTGATAAAATCTATCAGATTTGAAAGAAAACTTTTATTATACTAGATCTCTTAATACCTTTTGTATTCAGTTTATCAAAGCTGTTGATCGGAAATGAAACCTTTTTCAACGTGATAGAACATCCTCATTTTAGTTTTATATGTTTCATCAAGAGGACAATTAATGAAATGATAGCAATATAGCAATCACTAGGAGTATTAAAAGACGATGATACAGAAGGAGGATTGGAGTGTCTTTTTATGGGGTTATTCGGCAAGTCATCATGTGGTTCTCCAGATTACCCTGGGTACCCACAATACCAAAAAGTGCGTTGCCGGCCTTTTAAGGGTTACGTTAGATTAGGCATTGGGATAGGGGGAGGTGAATTTGGCCTTCAGTAACTATAGACACGCGCTAAACACAACGGTTAAGGCTTGGTGGTTCATCGAAATTCTACATCAAACAAAGGTAACGACTGAGATAACGACACGTAAAGAAGTGATGAATATTTACATGTACCAAGTGCAAATGCAAGCATCAAATACACAAAACAACAATTTACTCATGTAAAGTTTGAAGAGATATTTTACATTGCGCAAATGAAGCTACTGCGGCATTTAAAATGTATAGAGAATCCCAACGTACTACTATTGGGCTGTAGACAGCTAGGAATATTCACCTGATCTAAAACATGTAATGGAACAGCTTATTGGAAAAAAACAAGTCCTTTGGTCATTTTCCTATCTCGAGGGAATATCACAGTCCGTTCCCTGAAATCAAATAAACAATTCATAAAACTACTTATTCATTTTTATTAAGATTGCACCATTACACGTATTAGATAGAATTATCATGATCAAAACGGCGTCTACTCTCATATACCCAGTACCAACGTAAATATAAAATATTTATTTTAAAAAGTCATCGTTTATTGCCATCGGCGGACAGGTCCAAAGATTACAACGAGAAATATTAAAGTTGGTATAAGGTGTCGCGTAAACCGTGTCTGGCTCTCAGGGGAAATGAAATTGCAAAATATGTTTCTACGATGGAGTGAACGTGTCTGTGACAGATACTTGGGCCCAGCCTACAACGTGGAATCTCTCGTTATTACATTACTGTAGCACATCGTATTTCGTATTGAGATTGCTATTCATTTGTCGGAATAGATTTCTTTTTTGACGGCTTGATGTGGTCGATTACCCATTCCACATCATCTAGGCATTATTACAATCCGAAAACGTATTTTACAAGCTTATTTCGTCGCGTCTAAAAATAATATTTAGTTCGTAATGTTTCGCTGTATTCAATAAAGTTGTAATCGAACACAACCACCAGCAGACAAGTTCATTATGTTGATATAGATGGAAGTCGATTTGTTTAAATTTAGAATTTAGAGCCGGATTTTTAAAATAAGTACCTCAATTTATCAGCAATTTTTATTTCATGAAAATAATTATTGTACATCTATTAGTTACATGTAATCGGAATTGCAAATAGTCCGTTGTGATATATTGGAACTAAAAAAAACTTATTCTCTACTTAAATATGTAGGTTTACACATCAAGAGCGTTCTTCTAACAAATACACCATGGAATAGGTAGGTCAGAGTATATTTTTTCACGTGACGCTAGAGGTGATCCGTCGCGTCGGCTCACGTACAGAATTTATTGGCCTCTCTAATAAAACAGAACACATTTTCTGCATTCTGGCGTAACGTGCTTCTCCGCCGGAGGCGTCCGGGCGGCAGCCGGCTCCGGCCCGGATATCTCCCGTAGGTAATCACGGACGGCTTAAGGTGTTTACTTAGAGACACAATCGTGACTCTTCCAATCATTTATTGTAGCTTAAGGCTCGTATTTTATCGTTTTAATTTAATTAATTTATTCTTCCATTCGTCTCTGTATTTTTAAGTTAAAAATTATGGATATTATGGTACGCTAGGGTTTGAGCGAATAAAAACACTCGGTAAAACGGTTTTTTAATGAGTCTGAGTAATTAATTAGGCCGCACTCTAGTTGAAATGTAAAAGAAAACAGTAGTGGCGGATGATGAAATTAAATGTTTTCATTTCGAATTTAAAAACAGAACATCTCAGCGGTTTAATTACATTCTTCATTTGAATTTTATTAAAAACCATTTTTTATCTGTTAAAAGTTTAAATTCTTTTGGTTGAGTTTTCGATTCTAACTAAGTTTGTTTGATGTGTTCGTTGAATTTTATTACCACATTCGAAGTAAATATTTCACGAATGGCCAGAAGGTTTCGCTCTAGATTGCCAATTTGTTTGATTTATCAGTTCATTTCGATTATTAGGTTGAAATAAAAGTTTCAATATTCTTTGGTCATTGATTTATTGAGCCGCAGATTTTTTTATGAATAAGTCTATGTATACTTACTTATCATGTATAATTATGTATTTTAGGATTATTAAGTTTTTTTAATTTTCTTTGTTTAGTTTTAGTAATGAAGAGTAAGTATTCACGTATAACCTCTTTTCCTGAAAGAAAATTAATATTAATTTCTGATGAAACTGTAACGAAACTCATTGAACCATACTCACTTTTGAATGATTTCTCGGTAGTGTGTGAGGGGTCTGGCTTCGATAGGAATGGGCCGGATCGAGCAAGTGATACGGCGTCGCGTGAAGCCGTGTGAGTGAGGTTGGCGGAGGCCCCACCAACCACTATACCCAAATCCCTAATCTTCAAATTTAAAACAACCTCTAAAAGAGCGGCATTTTTCTTATAAATTTTCTAGTTAAGTATTTGTTTGATGGTCGGTCTATTTTAAATAATTGGATAATTCTCTTTTGTAATCACTTTTGTATAGGTACACTGGGAGTTTATATGGAAGAAGAATTTTATACATGCATCTAGGACAACTGGAAATAGCACTCTGGCAGAGCTGGGTTGAGCTACTAGTTGTGTTAGATATAGTAGTAGAATGGATGTAGTCTACTTTGAGTAGCGCGTGTAAGTATGCCTAAAGTTTAGAACATATTGCAAACTTGGAAAATGAAGTGTCAAGTCAACTTTGTCTTCTAGCCAGAAGACAAAAGAATAGGAACATATACATATATAGAATAATCTATACGTAGATTATAGTTCACTATATCCTTTCATGCGTGAAATTTGTACATACATATAGCACATTACTGTGCCTTTGTCTCCGAATTGTTTGCGACAAAATACAATATTTAAGGTAAAAAGTTTAGACCTACAGAGAAAGAGACAATAACATTTTGTAGCAATCACATTAATGGAGGCTTATCTGGCCCTCTCTCTCGCTCACGTCAGGAATGTTGAATAATTCAAACAAGAAAGGAGCACGGATAATGTAATGGAAATGTTTCGAAGTTTTACCAAAAAAATGTAATAATGCCAGATTTTGTTTGTCATGTCGCTATCAAAATATTTGTGATAAACGCTCTGCGGTTCGCGGTGCCGCCAACAGATAGCGCCACTTGGCAATATTCCAAACAAAATGGCGTATTTAAAAACGTGACAGCTTTTTTCGACAGACGCTTTATATTTGGCCATTACTGCCGTGTAATCATTCCCTTGAATGCGAATTAAATGCAAGTAAAATGATATCAGTTTATCAATCGTTCGACTGGAACAATAAAGCAATTATTCGGGTTGGAAGCAATTAATGCAATGAATGAAATGAAAGTTCTTGTGTTGACATTTTTTTAATGGTTTCGAGTTGTCTGCTCAAGTTCTTAAATATTCGACTGGTGGCAGGCAGACTTATAAGAATCTGTTTACTGCTTAAGTTAATATCATTGCACAACCTCTGTGGGTTGGTTGATGCATCGCTTTAGGACTTACGAAGGTTTTTTTTTAAACCGGGGCTGAAGGATTTACGATCTAACGTGTGAATCCTAAGCAACATGTCGACTACATCATGACGTCGTTTTTTTTTTAAATTTTAATGTTCCCAGTTTTTATAGTGCCCTGGTATATTCAGATGGATAGTTAGACAATTAATGTACAGTACAAATAAGAGTATTGAAGTTTGGAGTTAAAAAAGTTCCAGAATAATATGTAATATACAACATAATAATATGGAGTTGGGTCATATAGCTATCTGGGCTGGTAAATATTTCTAGAATATTATTTAAGGAACGGAATCACATTACATTCCCATTCCGGTATTGCTTTATGTTGATAAGTTCAACAAAGAAGGCGGTGAAATACGAATAAATTTATTCAGCGTCGCAAAATTGAAATCTCAGGTGGTCGCCTGCTCGCCTCGAGTTGGCCATCGTTACTTGACCTTCCTCAGCCCCGGGTCCTAATGTTTAGTAGATGACTGGGGGGCATTTTTTAAAGACACGAGGTGTCTGTATTGGCTGGTCAGTATCACCTTTGGATTTGTATTCTGCAGACAGGCCTCTAGCCAACCAGCGATCCAGTGTGATTTTGTAAAATCCACGTTGTGTTTCAATGGATTTTAGTGTTCTCCGACACGGTACATTTTCAAATGCATCCTTTTGCTGTCTGTAAACTAGCTTAGCTTATGATTCAAAATGGTCTACACTTGTATTCAAGCAAACGCTATACAAGTCACCTTATTTTATCGCCTTGAAATAATATTAGGTAAAGGTCCTAGTGGTAATGCGTTACATGTGTTATACAAGACACGATTTATTTGTTAGCTAAAATGTAATATATCTAAGCTCTTAGTTTTGTTTAGTACAATACTCATTGTATCACTTATGATGTAGCACTTGTTTATTACCTTTCAAAAAAACAAAAGAAGCGAAGTTATTACATTTTCAAAATGAATTAAACGTAATATCTTTGTTGGGTATCAAATTTTTTGCTCATTCGCACCACACCTCGAGGCAATAAAGAGAGATTGCTCGACACGATTGGATTGCTGCGCCACTCGAAGGTGGGGGTTTCAAGGCGAAATATTTCACCCATTTTAATTTAAACATGATATTCTGGATCAGAAGAGTCTGTGAAATATACACCTGGACGTAGCGCTCATGTCGTATTTCTGTAGTCTGTTGCAGAAGGCAACAAATGTAGGGGATGACGCGACGAATTCCGTTTGAAACGAGCACAAATAAGATTTGTAAGCATACGTAAGTGCGAAGGTACCTTCAGATATTCCTCCACATGTCGTCTCGTTCCCAAGATTTACGAAATGAAGGATTTTGATACGATGCGAACGAGGGTCTAACTCGATTTTGCGTTACATACCTGTAGAGAATTCTGTAGAGTTATGCTTTCACAGCGCACAGATTGGATTTTTGTAGACTTTAGCTTTTAACAATACTGAATGTGTGTGTTTTGGTGTCTGAAATGAACGTTATGGAAGAATGTTCGAGAATCTTTTAGATGGTTTATGTAACCTACAGATTTGTGTGAGTTTTGGTGGCCCGGGGGTTAAGGCGAGCGCTACTTACGCACGAGGGAGCGGGTTACCAACCTGGTGGAAGTGATTATTGTCCAATCCTTCTCCGTCTGAGAAGAGGGCTTTGCTCAGCAGTGGGCAATTATATAGATTGGTGTTATGTGTGATATGACGGCTTTGGGCGAAATCGGTTCTGTTTGGTCATTATACACGGCTCTAAGTTTTAATAACGCGTCATTATTAACAAAATATAACTATATTTCATGCTACCAGTATACATATGTATTTACGACTGCACCAAGTATCCCTAGGGTTGATACACGCGACGTTTTCCCGGATATTGGGATATTGGGAATAACTTGTGGATTTGACGCCTCGCCCGCTCTAGACGACGGCGGGGTCCTTTACAACCTTCTTATACGAATTTCCTTTTATATAAAGCTTTCTGTCTATCTCCTTATAAGTTTTCGTGAGGATATTTATATAGGTGTTACAAGTATAGGCACCTGTTATCCGGCTTTGTTTCCTGTTTATTCTTTTCTATTCTTTGCGTGTGTCTTGTGTTTTGTAGTAACAATTTTTTTATATGTATTCTATATTACAAAACCTTTCTTGCTTTTTCTTTTTTAATACAGCAGAATGTACAAATGATTTTGTGTTATGTAATAATAATAAATAATAGTTTATATTGTTTTTCTGGCACCCTTAAAATAAAACGAAATATTATCAATTTAATTAATTAATATTTTTTTTATACAGAAAGTAGTTATTATAGTTGGTGAATTATTGTATCCTTTAGGGGTTCCAGGGAGTCTTTAGTCAGCAAGAGTCTGACGCTTCCTCTTGCCTCACCCTGGGCGAGAAAAGTTGTTTGATGAGTTTCCCCTCACAAAAAAGGGGGAGAATCTCGGTATGAACCGTGGCCCGGCCTGGAGCAGAAAAAGGAATAGGGTGATTTTTAGTCAAAAAGAGTAATATATATAGATACTTTCTTTCGCCCCGCCCATGATGAAAGAAATCATTCCATAATATTTTTCCCCAAAAAGAAGTTCTTTCTTCATTAACATCTAAGTATCGCGATACGAATCAGGCTAGGAGAAGGAGCGAGATAGTTCTTAGTCAGTATGAGTCTGATTCTTTCCTCATTCCACCGCTCGCTAGTAGGAGAAGTTATTTGAAGATTGTCGACCTACAAAAAATAATGTATGTAGGTGTAAATTATAAACACTGTAACTGCTTTGTGCACTTTACAGGAGTAATATCTATACTATATATAATATTATAAAGCTGGAAAAATTGTTGGTTTGTTTGAACGCGCTAATCTCCAGAACTATGCTTCGAATTGAATATTTATTTTTGTGTTTATTTGTCCAATTATTGAAAAAAGCTTCAGGCTATAAAACATCACGCTATAATTTGTAGGAGCCAAGCAGTGAGTGAAACCGCGCTACAAAAGCTAGTTTATGTTTATAGATTTTAGCAATTAAGTAATACGTATTGTATCTATACTAATATTATAAAGCGGTAAAATTTGTAAGTTTGTATGTAGAGGGTAATCTTTGGAACCGCTGGTCAGATTGCCAAAATTCTATCATTCATAGATAGCTACAATGTTCCTGAGTGCTGTAGGCTATAAATCATCACGCTACGATCAAATGAAGCCGAGCAGCGGGTGAAACCGCGCGAGAGTAGCTAGTTTTCTTTAATACACAAGGTGATGTTCATCAACATGATTCCGACGATCAATTCGAATCGCGTTCTATCTTCGCAATTTATCAAATGAAACGTGAAATGGTGGATGAATTTCGCGATACGATTTATTTTTAAATTTATTTATTAAATTGGAAAACGAGCAATTAGTAAACATTTGCGTTGTTTGGGAGAGCCATGCTTCGGCACGAATGGGTCGGCACGGCCGGAGTGATACCACGGCCTCACAGAAAACCGGCGTGAAACAACTACAACGTTGTGTTTCGCCGTGTGAGTGAGGTTACCAGAGGCCCAATCTTTCCCCTACCCCAATCCCTTCCCAATCCCAAAATCCCAATCCTTAAAAGGTCGGCAACGCACTCGTAACTCCTTTTTTGTTGCGGGTGTCCATGGGCGACGCCGATTGCTTACCAATAGGTAATCCGTCTCATATCACATAAAAAAAAATTGCGTTGTGTTTCGCCGTGTGTGTGAAGTAACCGGAGTCTCAATCCTTCCCTTCATCGTCAATCCGGAATCCCCTATCCTTAAATCCCAAATAACCCATAAGAGGCCAGTAACACACTTTTAGTAACTCATAGGTATTACGATGTCGATGTCCATGGGCAACGCGTATTGCTTACCATCAGATAGTTCGTCTGCTCACCAACTTACGATATATTTTTGTTACCAAATTTATTTTAGTTCGATAGTGATGATGTGTCTGAGACTCTGAAAATAGAACGTTAATTTTTATTTCGTTGTTATAATATACATATTTGTTTATATTAAATATTGACCGTGTTCGATACCCGAAGACAAATACTTGTGCGGGTAACATGTTTACTTAAAGCCCAAATGGGATTACCTACATTGCATCTTGCACACACTGTAACTGCATACATCCCTATGCAAATAAACTAAGGCCTATTTTGCTGAGAGGTATAAGCAGTGCCTATAGTCACTCAGTTACGTGGTTATGGTTAAATAGAATAAATATGTGACCATCATAACTCTTCCCGTGGTTGTCTAAAGACCTTTTTTTGTATTTGATAGGACGGCAAACGAGCAGACGGAAAACCTGGTGGTAAGCAGGCAGTCAGCACCGTCCATGGTCAACCGAAACAACAGAGGAGTTGAGAGTGCGTTGCCTACCTTTTGGGGATTAGAGTTTTGGAGATTTAGGGATTGGGGAGGGATTAGGGGAAGAGAAGTATTGGGCTTCCGGTAACTTCATTTGCGCGGTGAAACACAACGTGGTTGTTTCACGCCGGTTTTCTGTGAGGCTGTGGTATGACTCCGGTCGAGCCGACCCTTTCGTGTCAAACCATGACTTTCCCACACTTTCAAAGCCTGGCTCTCCCACGGATCTCTGACGGATATGGAGCCAGTTTGCCTAGTCTCCATGTCTAGCTGCCGTATAGGCATTATTCTATATTAAGGGTCTACAATCTACATATACCAGGAAAAAGCGCATTAAAAATAAAACTATCCGGGTGAGTGAAAATGAGTCTGATCCATCTATCTATCATCCATCCAAAAAAGGAACTATACTCTTGAATGAAAAGAGTAGCAGCGCTTTCTGCTAAACTTGAAACTTAAATTGCGGTTTCCAACTAAATTATCTAGCGTGTTGGTCATCGTAAATCTTATGTAGAAGAGCCTCATAATCCAGCAAAACGTTTCACCTGCTGATAAGCAATTAGTGACGGCCTTTGACACATGCAACACCAAAGACGTTAGGAGTGCGTTGCCTTTTGTGGGTTGGAAATGATTTGAGGATTGAGGATTTGGGGCGCGGACTGGAAAAAGTGGACTACTTCACTTATGCGGCGAAACAAAACTCTGGCGTGGTTTCACGATGGACTAAAGCCGTGGTAACTTCGGTCCCGGCCCATTCGTACCTAATCGTGTGGCTCTTTCACATTTAATTACAATACTTATATTATGTGTAAGAAGAATGCATATATCTTTAAATATTCCTACCTTAAGTTTTAGTAATAAGATTTTATTTTCTATGTATTTCTATTCCTAATATAAAGCAAGTTTATTTATGAGCTAGTTAATTAAATTTCCACTACGTTGCGGCGCAATATAGAGGTAGGACCCGGTTTATTTTGGGAGCAAACTGCATCGATATTCTTGCTCGTTTAGTTTCTCTATAGACTTTATTCTCGTTAAAGGAAAATTGAATATAGCTTCATAAAGTATGCTATTCCATCTTCAGGACTTTAAACTGTTAGCTAATTATTAATTCGTAGAAAATGTATTCGTAGAATGGCACAAAATTGTATAGTAGTTAAGACCAAGATGTTTTTATAAGAGCTACATACAAAACAACATATACTTAAATTTTAATCATAACGACATTAGCACTAACTATCAAAAGACCAAAGCTTATAAGCCGCTTCTTCTGCAATTTAATATCTAGCGAATGGATATTGCAAACATAGCATTTTTAATATGAACATAAACAACAAGTCGTAAAGGCTTCGGTCAGCGCCGACCACAGCCAAAGCGATCGCAATAATTGCAAATGGCGCGGACAATATTTTCTGTTGAAAGTAATTCATTTTCAACAATTGGATCGCGCCGCAATATGAGGCCCGGCCGCAATGGGATAAAATTAACCGTTTACCGACGTACGAACCAACTAACCTATATTCGAATGTGGTTTGTTGTATTTTAACTACTATTTTATCATCTGTGACAATACCAAGGTAAGTTCGAACTGCGCCCGCACAACCCATCATCAAGAACCTCCTTAGACAAAATTATAATAATGGAACTTCTTCCTTACTCGCAGAGGGCAGTGAAAGATTTATTTGCGCTTAGAAACTCATTTGCCGCGAACTCCGAAATAAAAAGCAACTCAACAGCTTGAAAAATATTATTTCGGTAAACGTAGGAGCGGAGGCGTATCGCGTAATGTCCCCTAATGTGCGCGCATAAAAAATCTCGCGCCGGCCGCGAATTCTCTTCGAATGGACTAAATTTTATGCAAATTCTCTTTATGATCTTTTGGCGTTTGACGGGGATTAACGCGACGAGGATATTCGACAGTTTTATCTTTTTGACGAGCGCCCGCTGTAAAAGGGTACAGTTTATATGCCTCTTTGCAAAGATAAATTCGGGACGACAGCCCTGCATGTAGGTTTTGCAAATTATCGCATTAAGTTAATTAGAACAGTTTATGTGATTTATTATGAGTACTTTTCACTTAATAATTTTCTAATGGCTATTGTATTGTATTTAATGCGTATTCTAATTTTGGTGTTAATAATGATTTTTGGCTCGATATATCATTGTGTTTTTTATCAACTTCGCAAAGATTTCAATATGGTTTAATAATAATAGTTATTCCATGAAAACACTCTATCTCTTTCGCAATTATCATCAAACTATTACTAATAGTTAACCCGGGGTTATCTATTAGTAATAGTTTAATGAAGGTTGATTCCTGGACCGAGTAAAATTCGCTTATCATATATTGATGTCTGATATATGATAAGCGAAAGGTTGGCAATGTATTCGTAACCTCTTTGGTGCAGATCACCAAAGATGGGGCCCAACAGGGCTGATATTCTGCCGGGGTTGCGAGTGCAAGCGGTTAGTCATTAAGAATCTGACATTCTCTCTCGCCTCACCCAGAGTGGGCGAAGTAATTTGATTATTATTTTATCTTTAAAAACAGCTTGATGACTATATATTGCGTGTTTAATCGACGCAGCAACATTGCATATAATGAAACTTATTATAGTAATCTTTTCGTAGTACAATTTCAACCGTGCAACGTCACGAAAACAAAACGACAGCTGTACTTGTATAAACTTACGCGATGTATGCGACTGAAAACTATAAATTTGTGATTTTTCTGTGTGTTGCTACAACTTCAGAATACAGTGTAAGGATCTAACACTGATCTCTGATAAATCACTTATCAGTTACCATCAAAATAACTCCTTGTTTGTTTGCATCCTTTAAAAATAAACAGAAAGTTGGTTATTTTAGTCGTACACTTTTATTTACTCCTAAGAAGCGAGTACAACTGTAATGCATTTTATAACACACTCGATCACAGTCACAGGAGCCCATGTGGTCTCCGCTCCATAATATGGTTAACAGACGAGCTAACCTTCCTTACCGGTGCATACGCGGCGGGAATCCATTTAAAAACTCATTTCTCCGAGTCACGTAAGTTACGTTATCTGCGAACTGTCGATCTGGCAACGTCGCACTAGTCGAACTTGTACTACTTTTGTATTCTTGTATGTATTTCTATTAATGTGTTATGTTTAACAATGAGTCTATGTATAAAATTTTGACAGATAATCCTTTTGTTGTTGTTTTTTTTAAATTACTATAGCTTTAGGCGTTTTTTTAGTGGGGAAATTCATCTATCCTTTTCTCTTGCCCTTAATGGGGCGAGATGTAGTGTCTCTTACTGTCTGAATACATCCCAGTTTCTTACCTGCGACATTCATCAGAAAACTTTAATTAATTATTTATTATTTTTATACAAGAATTACTTTATTATAATATCTAAGCATACATAGGAACACACAGAGAGAGAGAGAGAGAGAGAGAGAGAGAGAGAGAGAGAGAAAGAGAGAGAGAGAGAGAGAAAGAGAGAGAGAGAGAGAGAGAGAGAGAGAGAGAGAGAGAGAGAGAGAGAGAGAGAGAGAGAGAGAGAGAGCGGTAAGCGACTTTGTTTTATACTATGTAGTGGTTATATAATATATTTTCTTTATTCTCAGTATAAACATGGAACCAGAAAGCCACTCGGTAATAGACCATGTTGAAATACTATATAACAATAAGGGAACTAACAAAAATGAGACAATAATAAGAAATTCTAAATGTCAGTTACATTTCAGTCCCTTTTATCATCTAAAAGGCTATATTTATGTTCCTATAGGAAAAAGAACTCAAAAGACGCGATCTATATTATTTACCGAATACATAGAGATGGCAGGCACGGAGAGTCCACATAGAATATTGCATCGGCGCATAAAGGATTCGTTTTCCACGTTTGATGTATGTGAAGTAAATATTCCATGATATTCTTAGGGTTTTATAAAGTCCGCTCCAGTCGGGGCACATGAAATGTGCAAGTTCTTTGTGCTCCGCAAAAACAGGCTCGTAAATAGGTGTTACACTGGGATTAGGTAATTAATGGAGTGCTCACAGTCACGTCGCTGCACGTTCAAACTTGCTTGTCGGCTTTGTTGAGTGCTGAATAAAATTTGTATTCTATCGGTCGGGGTGTTATGTGTTTTTACTAATATTATTAATACGAATGTGTGGTTGTTTATTCTTTAAGGTTGCAAAAGGCTAGAGTAATGTTTTGGTATAGAGATAGACTAAGGTAAGGTATCGGCTTTAGAGGCAAGCGGAAAGTTAAAAGCAAAAAGTGTGGGGGAGCCAAGCTTCGTCACGAATGGGTCGTGAAACAACCACGGCGTTGTGTTGCACCGTATAAGTGAGGTATCTGGAGGCTCAATCCTCCCCTCACCCATAACTTCTCCATCTATAAATTTTCAGAACCCGAATCCCCAAAAGGGTGGCAACTTGCTTACTATCAGGTAATCCAAATGCACGTTTGCCTTTTTATCATCATATCTTTAAAAAATCTGGAAGGATGCTGATAATTAGTTACATAACTTTCATGTTTCCAATAAAATTAACTTAAAACATAACATTCCATTTGCTATATCCTCCACTGAACTTAAGAAGCGAGTTCCTCACCCACTTTGTAGAGAAAAGGAAACCAACTTTGTACCTATTTCACGTTCACAAACCTTAAACTTGGCCGCGTTAGCGCTACGACGAATTATGGATTTAGTTACCGAGTCCAAATAAACACCATTTATTTTGGTTCATTTTTGTTCGTAGATTTAAAGCTAAATATAAAGCCCAAGAGCTATGTCCAGTGTGGGACAGCCATGCTTCGACAAGATTAGGTCGGCTCGACCGTAGTGATACCACAGCCTCACAGAAAACCAGAATGAAATAACCACAACGTTGTGTTTTGTCGTGTCAGTGAGGTTACCGGAGGCCCAATCTTTCCCCTTTCCCAATCCCTAATCCCCAAAATGTCGGAAATGCACTCGTTACTCTTCTGGTCCATGGGCCATGGGCGGCGCTGATTGCTGACCATCAGGTTATACGTTCGCTCGTTTGCTGACCTGTCACATAAAAAAGAGAAAAAAGCCGATTGGATAATTGGTATTAATTTGAAGCCATATTACTGGTGAATCCTGGAACGGCTCGTTTCTGTTTCGCACCGCTTCGCTTAAATGGAACAGCATTCTTAAAGTAGGAAAAGTCAAATATACGTAAGTTGTGTTGTGATTGACTTAATCAATATTGGCTTTCTTTGTTTTTTAGCTTCTTCTTTATAGACTACTACTACCTTTTGCCCGCGACTCCGATATCGTGGAATAGTGACTTCCTGCTAATTTTTTGTATAAAAACTATCCTATGTTATTTCTTTCTCCAGTTCCAAACTATGTCGGGACCAAATTTCACAGAAATCGGTTAGGCGTGAAGAAAAGACAGACAGACAGAGTTATTTTCGTATTTATATTAATAGTTTGGATTAGTTACTATTAAAAAAAAAACCTAAAAATTTATGATAAATACAACTTGTATCTTAACTTACCCCTATATTATGTGAGTGCCACGTAAATACGACGTGACAATCTTCACTACTCATTCCCTTCACTAATTTCTAGTCTGATAGAGTAATTACAATAGTTCCTTACATAGGAAGCCAGGAATTGCTTGCAGACAGCCGTCGAGCGTTGTCACAGCGAAATGAAGCGCAACTTGATGTTGCTGAGCAATTTCCGCTAGGTGGCGCGCCTTCCGACACTCCCCTAAAGGAGGCTATAGGCACCCGTGCTCCATAATTGGGGAAAAGTATCCCTGATTATTACAGCGATTAAACTTAATAGAATTTTTGTTATCGTGGCGTGTATATTTTTTTTAATTATATTTTTTAGTTATGTTTATTTGGGGGATGAATTGAGGCATTTTCTAAGGCTGCATTGTCCGTTTTCAAATGTACTATATATTAGTGGTAAGCGTTCCGTTTCAATTTTGTGCGCGTGTGTGTGTTTATCAACTTTAATTTTTTAATAAAAACCATATATTATAGGTTTTTCTTTAAGGCTTTCTCCGTGTGAGAAGAGGAGGGAGAGAATAAGGACTATTATTGTACTGATCATAGTTCTGAGTTTCTTATCAAACAGTTATGTGAATAGGCCGTTAAGCATAGTAATCGATCTACATCATTATCTACTCTTTAAATACAATTGTGTACACTGTTTCTAAAAAGGTTATTCTCTATTACTAGCTATCGAAATGGGAAAAAATAAAGGGAGAAGAGAAATTACAAAACATTGTTTAAACAGACCAGCTTAACGGGTTTCCATTGTACACACAAACCATGATTAGATATGTCCCCAGTCGAACTGGGATTATCGACCTGTCAGTAAGTGAGAATCATGGAGAGCTTCCAAAGCGTATAACAAACGCACCAACAATCATAATGCACTCACTACAATCCTTAAACCTTTGGTACAAAGTCTATTATCGCCTTACCGAACTGTAAAACTACAGGATCAGTGTAAGCCTGTTTAATCAACCGTCCGTTGGCGATACAAACAAAGCAAAAGTTGTGTGTTGATGTAAAAATTTGATGCTTCTGGTCTGCTGCGTCCAAGTTCATTGGCCTTAGATATCGGATCCAGTGCTCTGATTGGCTAACTTTATTGGACGGCCGATAATTCCATGAATGGTTTATGATACTGGCCAATTAGTTTACCTTTGGTTGCCGTGTGATTGGCAGTTAAATCAATGCAAAAGTGAGTTTGGTTATGTGTTTCTTCTTTAAGTTTTGTCTATTCAAGGAAATTTGCTCGCATTTAGATGGAGAAGAATTGGAAATGGGTTAATTTAGACGTAACAAGCCGTGAGCTAATTATATTATGTACTTAGTTACATGCACTAATTTAAACGATTTTTAATACAAAGATGAAAAAAAAAAACGATTTCACAACGAAAACAATACCATTTTAGCCGCAGAGGGTTTGAACAGCGTAATTAGGTCGATGCCACACACCGGGCGTATTCAGGGGCCTGTCAGCGAACTACATTCTGTTTATCTGTGCTCGTATGCATGTGTGCATTTGTACAATTGTCTTGCAGGCAGTGCGGGCACGCATTCATTGGTAATTTTAATCCGTAAAGTGAAACCGAATGGTTGGATATGCGGAAATTAAAGATGGTCCAACGTGTTATGATGGTAATGTTATACTGTGAGCTTTTTGTGTTTGCTGTGTTATGTGTGTAGCTTTTGATTCTTTCGTGTGTGATTTTTCAACGTGGCTTGTGAAAATTTTATGCTTTGGGGGCGAACAAGCAGACGTTTCACCTGATAGTAAGCAATTGGCGTCCCCCAAGGACACCCGAAACGTCAGAGGAGTTATGAAGATTTTTCATTGCTGGTTAAGTTGCAGGGATTCAAGCACTGGGGATTTGGGGAATAGGGATAGAATCTCCCCACTTAATTTTCAATCCTTAAATTCCGAAAAAATAAGTCGGTTTTCTGAGAGGCTTTTTTTGTGAGGGGAAAATCATCAAATGACTTCTTCCGCCCAGGGCCGGGCAAGAGGGAATGTCAGACTCTTACTGACTAAAAACCCCACTGTTCCTTCTCCTGCTCTGGGCCGAGGTCGTGGTGCCTCATTGCGCTTACCCCGCAACCCCGGCTGATCATCAGCCCTATACGGCCCCGTCTGAGGTGGTCTACTGGCTCTTTGAGGCGCGCGCGGAACGCTACGCGCCTGGTTCTGGTCGGGCGGCGGGCTGCCCTTACTCGCCGACCGCAGATCCGCGCTTACGGTGGCCGGTGGTATCAATCCGGTCAAGCCGGCCCAGTTTTGGCGAAGCTCGTTTCTTCCGATCTTTGTTTCGCAGGTAAGGTAGGCCTAGGTAGGCTTTATATCCAAATGTTTTTTCTGAGATGATTTCGGTTGTAATAATGCTTTTTGAGCTGAAGAACATAGTCGCTGTTTTCATGTGAAGTTTTCATTTAGACTATTTTTAAACTATGAATTGATGCTGAAAGAAGAATACTATGTTTTCAGGTTAATTTAAGTGAACGAAAACGTGAAATGTTTTATTTAGCTAATGATAAATGGTATTCTTTCTTCCTCATGAAATATTAGTTAACTTAAATACATACTTATAAAAAGTAAACAAATATAAGGGTATTTTTACATTTACCATTTAAGAAAACCAACCCGTCCCATCTAATGCCAACCCGACATGAATATTGAAAGAAAAATTCATTAATTAAAAATGCAAAGTTTTGTGGTATTATTTGGCTCGACGTTGGTCGCTGGCAGGAGTGCGGGTGCTCGTTCAAGAGCCAATCTCCATATAAAATAGAGTTCATCTAGATCTACGTATTACGTGCATCCTAATTTTGTGCATCAATTTTAACGCTTTTATATACCAATTTGTAGTTAGATATTAATTATGTAGACCATTTTTTATGTCTGAGTCTGCCTCCTTAGTCAAAGGTTTGTAATTGATAAAAGAGAAAAGACAGTTTCTCTTTCAATATAAACTGTCTTTTCTCTTTTAATATTTGTCTTTAACAGTACGATGTTTGAAATTGGGCTATATAAAGGCTTCTATTTTTATGAAATAGGAAATCATATTTCAATCAAATGTCTTCTCACGCCTCGGTCAGGAAAGATAAAGAAATTGTCAGAATCTTACTGACTAAGAAACAACCATATTCCTATTTCTTTGATATTAGATATGTAATTGTCTGTGGGTTAATATTCAGGCGATGCGTTTCCTTGGCCATCTTATATGCCATATTTCTCATAAAAATAAATAACATAAAGATAGGCTGTCTGTCCATCGAAAAATACGACTCACTCACTGAAACGTATCATTTCCCTCCATTGTTCTACACATGCCGGTAATGTGGACTGTACGACGCATCTCTGAAGCTAATGGACGATTCCCATTACCGGCCACAGACGATTGTGGCTTTCTGCACCAACCACGCCACACTTTGTAATAATTGTTTTATCATTTCGTTCATTTTTGTGGTCGCACTGTGGTTTTTCTGTTCTGTTTCGCACAGTTTTACGTATGAATGAATATTTTTTAACGTTGTTTTTCCCGGAAAAGTGTGATATGCTAGTTGTGCCCCGTATATTTCATTATATTTTTTTATGTAATAGATTGGCAAACGAATTTCCTGATGGTAAGCAATCAGCGCCACGCATGCACACCCGTAACAACAGAGTTCAAAAACCTTTTAGGGATTAGAGATTTGGATATTTTGGGATTGGGGAAGGATTGCAGGAGGAGAATGATTGGGCTCCGGTAAACTGACTCACATGGCGAAACACAACCCTGTGGTTATCCGTGCTCGTGGCTATGGTATCACTCTCGTCGAGCGGACCCATTCGTGTCGAAACATGGTTCACTCACACTTAACACATATATTTCACATTTCACCTAATCTACCAAAAATCAGATCTAGTATTTTTCGTTTACAATGCAATAACAACAATACCTTAAGTTAAATTAATTAACAGCTAAGCAGTCTTTTGTTGTACCTAATTAATATTAATAATATTTTTGAACAAACAAATATAAAAGTTTTTTGAACGATATACAGATATATATACTTTGGGGAGGGTAAGGATTGGGCCTCCTCACTCACACGGCGAAACACAATGCTGTGGTTGTGTCACGCCGGTTTTCTGTAAGGCCGTGGTATCATTCCAGTCGAACCGACCGTTTCTTCGTGCCGAAGCATGACTTTCTCACACAATCGTGGATATTACATAATGAGATATATCTATATATGTATGTATAGTCTAGTGATAAGAGATATAATTATGCATATATCGTTATTTGTCTAGCATTTTCCAGATTCTAAGCTATAAGTAAGATTTACCATTATGACAAGGGTTCTAAGGTACATTTAACGTAAACAAAACATCAAGCAATTAAATTATTTATTCCATGAAACCCTACAATTTCTATGGAAAGAAATAAAACAGTTTTGTATGAAAGTTTCAAAGTTATTGCAGACCCTTGATTCAGTAAAAATACACTTGAACTAGCTGGAGTTTAATTAAAACCAGGGAAGTGCAGTATTATGAAATACGTAGGGGGTAAAAGGAGGGGGAAGTCGGATATTTCTTTAAGTGGTGGGCCCTAGGTTAGGCACACGGGCTACTTTTGATCGTGCGACCTGAACCTTAAATTGTCCCTAGAAAACCCTATTAATAACCAGACGGATGTCCGATGTCGCTGCAATGCGTACGCTGCTTATGAATTAGAGGCCCGTTGACATGAAACTAGTAGCGATTGTCTCGGTTCATTCACGTCACGTTATTTTCAATGAATTAATACAACAAAATTGTTGTACAATAGGTTATAAGCGGCTTAAATATCGCACATTGATAAGAAGACCGTCACTATACGAAAAATGATGCTTTTCTGTTAGGAGTGCCATCTCTTAGCGCGCAAAGATACTATTTTTTTGCAAAAACACCTGTCATTGTAACTATAATATTCATCGGTAGATGGCGTTAGTGTCGAACTGCTTTATCGACAATGTTGAGTCGATCTGTTATGACAGACCGCCATTTTTTCATTCGTGACTGTGAAGTTAACAAAAACGGTTTCATCTAGTGTATTCCATAGTGACATTTTCTGGTTAAAGGCGATTTGGATTGACCATATTTTGTAAGTATGAATTAACTTTAATACGAATACCGTCACATTTTGATAAGTGTCGTGTATTATGCTATATTATTTTGTAAAAATTGCTATGTTGGGACGACATACTGTCATTTTTATTTTAGTGTCGATGTTCGTGTTACGGAATTTGAAGTATTTGTGTCGGTTATTAATTCAGGATGTCATTATTCGTTTTGTGTCATTCTTCCCTTAAGCCAAACAGAGAGTTTGTATTCAATTGGAACAACATACTGACATTTTTTATTTAGTGTCGCTCTTCGTGTTACGGAATTTAAAGTATTTGAGTCGATTATTGATTCAGGATGTCATTATTCGTTTAGTGTCATTCTTCCCTTAAGCCAAACAGAGGGTTTGTATTCAATTGGAACAACATACTGACATTTTTTTATTTAGTGTCACTCTTCGCGTTACAGAATTTGAAACATTTGAGTTGATGATTAATTCAGGATGTCATATTTTTTTTTTGTGTCATTCTTCCTTTTAAGCCAAATAGCAAGCACGGAAAATAAAACTGAAATCAACAAAGAATTTTGTTTAGAGTCGTTATTAATTGGGATATTTTAATGTTGGTTTTGGTTATTCAAATAATTGAATGCTTCTAAAGTCAATTAATTAAATGATCATAGTAAAAACGTACATCTATATTAGTAATTACTAGTGTTCGTTTTAGTAATTTTGACCATAATTTTTCAGACTTAAAATGCCTTTACAAAATGCGAGAATAAACAAACTCAAGAATATTTCTAAAAGACTGCTTGAAGACACACAAGATGATAAAGAAGAATTCAAAAAAAGACCGTGTCATGGTATCCAGAATGAACCTGTTCATTTAGAAAGCGCAAATACACCAACGACACACCAGACCTCCAAAAATCATTGTGAATCAACTCGCAATGAAGACGACGTTAACCAGAATGCAAATGAAGATATTTCTAGCCACAATCTTGGATTTAATATTGTGCCTTCCCAAGAAATCACATCTAAAGATCACCAGAAAGCTGAACAGGTTTCTTATTACCTTACCTAAAACAGTAGGAGATTCTTACCTTATAATATCAAACTAAGAATACTATTCAGAATACACTACTTACCTTACCACTATTTGAAACAATAAGCGGTTAATAACTAAAAAAGCTTATTGTCTTTTCCTTGTTCTTCTCCTAGTCACCCAGCTAAGAATATCACTGCATGAGTTATGAGATGCGTTTCTTTTACTTATTGTGTTATTTAAAATAATTACTTATTTTAGGAGGAACCCCTGCATGTGGATGAAAACTTGCCTCCAAATGAACAACTTCATGTAGAAAGAAGAAATTCCAGGTCATCTACCTCCAGTCGTGCATCTCCACGTGATTTTTCACCTGCTTCAGACGATGACCCAAGTTACTTATCATTAAAACCATCCACTGCAAACCGTCGACGATCAGACTCTTCTTCTTCTTCAGACTCATCATCGAGCAATTCTTCGTCTAGTTCCTCTTCCTCGTCAAGTTCTTCGTCTTCGTCGAGTTCTTCTTCTGAATGTTCTTCGACGAGAAATCACCAGTGTCCATCGTTGGCGACATTGGCTTCTGCCGCTGTAGACAAAATCTCTACAATCCAACCTACTACTATCAGAAATGACTGCAATGAAGATGGGCAAGGTACTGTCACGCATTCCTTAGAATCTAATAATCTAACGTCAGTTCCTGGGCTAGCCAGTGTTAACATATTGAACCCTGTTATAGAAGAAGGCAATAGGAATAGTCGAAAAAAAATCAGACGAATTAATAAAAAAAGGGCAGCTCAGATTCGAAGAAATCGAGGACAATCATACGTATCTACATCATCAAAAATTGTTGCAGAAAGGGTGATGAGAGGACCCTGTAATGAAAAGTGTCGGCTTAAATGTCGTGATATTATTGCTGAAGATGACCGCAGAAGATTATTTGACTCGTTTTGGAATCTGGGCTCACTAACACGTCAAAGAGATTATATAGCGAATAATTTAGTTAACGTATTTCCTAAGTATCAGTACAAAAGACTTAATAGCAGCAGAAAACCAAAGAATGCATTTCATTTCGAGATAAATGGTAAAAAAAACAGAGTGTGCAAAATATTTTTTAAAAATACTCTTGGAATTGGTGATCGACCTATTAGAACAGTGATAGACAAGAAGAACGAGCAAGGTATAGTGGACCCTGAACAAAGGGGCAAACACAGTAATAAAAAAACCATTCCTGAAGATAATTTAATTGAAGTGCGACGTCACATCAATAGTATACCTCGTATAGAAAGTCACTATCTACGAAGACAAACTTCGAGAGAATTTATCGACGGAGGAAAGACGCTTGCTGATTTATACAGAGATTATAAAGCTGATTGCATTGAAAAAAATATCGAATTTGTAAAAATACATATTTATAGAAAAGTTTTTAATACTGAGTTTAACATTAGTTTTTTTATACCTAAAAAAGATCAGTGTGATCTTTGCACAGCTTACAGGATTGCCGATGTAAAAGAAAATTTGGAAGATAAATATCAAGATCATTTAAAAGAAAAGGATGAAAGTAGAATAGAGAAGGAAAATGATAAGAAAATGAGTAATTGCATTGTGTCTTGTTATGACTTGCAGGCAGTTATGACTTTGCCTAAAGGAGAAATATCAATCTTTTACTATAAAAGTAAATTGAATTGTTTGAATTTCACTATTTCTGAACTGGGAAAAGATCACACTGAATGCTTTTTTTGGACAGAAGTAGAAGGTCAAAGAGGTGTTAATGAAATTGGGACGTGTGTGTTTAAATATTTAGAGAAAATGTCCTTATTACATCCAGATTTCGATTTTATTTTCTATTCTGATAATTGTTGTGGGCAACAAAAAAACCAATTCATGTTATCTCTTTATTTGTATGCAGTAAAAACTTTGCCAATAAAATCTATAACCCACAAATTCCTAATCAAAGGTCACACACAAAATGAGGGTGATGCAGTGCATTCAACAATTGAGAGAGAAGTAAAAAAAATGTTAAGATCTGGCCCTATTTATGTTCCTGACCAGTACATTGCAGCAATAAAAAACGCACGAAAAAAAGGAAACGCATACAATGTTAATCTGATGAGCCATAGTGATTTTTACGATATTAAATGTTTATGTGAGAATATTTTTTCCAAGAATACGGAAGGAGAAAAAGTTAAGATAGGTGATATTAAAATCATTAAAATGATGAAAGATTTAAATGAGTCTGCTACAGTCAAAATATTTTATAAGAAATCTTACTTAGAACAGAACTTTAAAGAGATTAGACTAGAAGCTAATAGGGTAGCTACTCGTAGGCAACAGGCAGGTAATAGGTACGAAGTTCCTAATGCCAACAATCTATTGAAACCTCTTTATGCAGCTAAGCTTCCTTTGGCTGAAAGAAAGAAAAACGACATCAAATCGTTGATTGATCAAAATCTCATTCCTAATTATTACGTTTCTTCTTATTTTGATAGAATCCTTTAAGAATAAGTTAATAAATCTGATACGGTAATTTTCTTGATCTCAATTATTACTAAGTGCAAGTTAATTAAACATGATTGTGATATTACGTTATTTTCAGAGCTATTTGATTAAAAAAAGCCTTAATAAACAAAACAAGAGCCTTAATTTGAGTTTTTATCTTTAGAATGTCTAATATTTTGGATTATAATATAATTTTTATATTATCATTTTTAACACCTAAGTGTTTTGAGTCTGAAAATATTAATAAAAATGTGATTTATTTAGCTGTTGTCATCGCAAACAACTTAATGTTTGAGTAGTTTGTATTAAACTTTGCAATAAAATATTATTTCTAAATAAAAACTGATTTTTCTTTGTGTAATGTATTTTTTTCTATTGTTATTGTGTCGGTAAGTTGTCACGAAGTAGGAAATACTGAACGTTTTGATTAATGTTATAACGTCACTAAAAAAGTTTTTTTGGGAAAATCTTATTTAAAAATACTTTTTCATAAAAATAAACAATACATTCCAGTCGTGTTTAATGCTCTCTACAATAAAAACCATAACATGATATTATATTTTTTTTTCTTTCTGGTGCAAAACTAGTCATTACGGTTTGGTAAAACTTAAAACGCTTCTACCGAAAAAACAGCTTTTTTGGTTAGTGTCACTCTTCTTATCAATGTGCGATATGTAGGTATAAAAGTATAAAAGGAAAAATTTATAAATTGGAAAATGGAATGATTTAAAATAACTTTTATGTATTTATTTATTCCTTTTATTTTAAATAAAAAACTGGTGTGATTATTATTCTGCAACGTCATTGTTTCTCACTACATTAGGGTTTGATTAAATTGAAATTTCTTAAAATTGCGATTATTTTGTCGTAAATCTGTATAAAATGTAGCGTATGCATTACTAAGTCGCATTCATTGCAGCAGATTTTAATTTACTTCTTCAGCTTTAGTAAGTTTAGTCTGAATTTCATGGAATTCCACGTAATTAGGGTCTGTGAATATTGCCAAGAGGTAGCTCGTCGGTGGGTGTATCTTATAACGTGGTGTTTTATATCTGTTGAGAGCCTCATTGATAGAATGATTGCAAGTAAGTACCGAGCTAGTCGGTCGCTTTTCAGTTAGTTTTTGAGTTTTGTCTTTGTAATTGTGTACCTATGGTATTTGACAGTAGGCTTATCTTTTTTACCACGTGTACAGAAAAATAGAAAAAAACAGTACAGAATTTCATATGTTCTTGAAAAAATGTTTATCAATTTTCAAAAGCAAAGTCAAAATCAAAAAGAAAAATAAGCAACGAATATCTATTGTACCAAGCTTCTTTTACCACTTAATCTTTAAAAAGAAGCTAGCCAATACAAGTTGTATATAAAACTAAAACTTTCTCATAAAATGCATGCAGAGTTAACTAAAACTTTACGATCTTTTAAGACTTTGTTTTAAAAGCGAACTATTTGAGAGCTACTATGTTTTTAAACATCCTGTATCTTTTAAACGGGACTTTCTTTACAATTTGTATGAAAGTGTTGAGTGAACTCCCTGTGTCAGTCATTTATTTATTTTTTATTAATTTTTCTTTATCTCGTTATTCCACACCAGGTTTCTCCTGCGTCGTGGCTGCGTTTACAAACATACAAATTTACATAAACATCACTCTCAGACTCGCAACAACAATTTGTGGATCACTCAATGTGTTGTTCCGTGCGGGAATCCAACCCGCGACACGTCGCATAGCAGCTAAATGCCACCCACTGCGTCAACCGTGCAATTAAAGTCTGCTAATAATGCGTATGAATATACAAAAAAAATTGGTATATTAACTAAATAATATTCTTATATAGAGTTTTAAGCGAGGAGATTACAAGAACTTCTCAAGGAATAGTGTGATGATGATGATGATGGCGATAATGATATGTTGATTGTGACAGAAGTCATTGAGGTCGACCAGAGTCACAGAATAAAAGCGCCAAACAATACTTACGTTGTGTTGGGTTTACAGTATATTAGATTTAGATTCTCAATTCTGAAATCTCTTAAACCCTTCTACAGTGTGAGATTATTGCTTATTATCAGGGAATTTTTTTTTAATATCTCGGCTGTTAGGTTAGCCCCGTCGCCCCGTCCGCGCACGCTGCTCATGAGGAAGAACCCCTCTGTGGTTCGAAACTACTACTAGAGCTTTTCTCAAGATAGACACGTGAGTAACCCGCTATTTTTAGGTAATGTACATATATCTTAAAAAAACTAACAAAATAAATATTGGGCCTTTTTAGTCCACAAGATACAGTCTAGTCCAAGCAGAGAATTCTAAAATGATGATTTTTGAAAAAAAAATACATTATATTAAAATATTGAAATAAAAAAACAACACAAAACTTCAATTAGAATTATAATTTTCCACCAGCACATTGTTTCAAAACAGAAAAGCGGTTTGACGATGGAAACAAAAGACTGTTAGTATCGTTGTAACCCGTAAAATTATGGTCCAAATGACCCACAGTACTTCACAGCTAGCATTCACACCAATAATAGGAACGGGGAAAAATGGGAGTACGACCTCTGATTTATTTACGGTATAATTCATTGCTTTTGCGGTCGTTTTGTTGATTTGCGATGATTTTGTCTGAATATATGTATTGAACGCTTTTGTGTTGTGTTGTTCTGTTGTTCTAGTAGTTGTATGTGGACTTGTGAGTGTTGGGTCCGTTCGATATTTAAATTCATTTTTTTTTATATTGTTGTGGTTTTTTTTCAGCAAGGGATAGACAAGGAAACATATTGTAGGTTTGGTTTAACACAGGACCAGTTCATATGTGAAATAAGGTAAGTAAGTATTTTTTGTTTTTTTTGAGTGAAGAAAATGAACAATTATCTTTTTCCCGCTCTTTATAGGGACGAGAGGCAGTGTCAGGTTCTTAATTGTTAAACACCTTACCATCAGCTCTGGGCCGGGGCTGCGATACAATATTGAGTTTGCACTCACAGCTTACAATTTACTTACAGACTCCTATTATTGAGAATTATCGAAAAAAAAAACAAACAATTCTTTAATCAATAATAAAATATATCTTGCTTTGCTATCGTACTTGCGCTAAAGCAACGATACAGTCATTAAAACTCGACACACCAACTTAAAATCACTATAAACACGTCTAAGGACTAAACAACGGCCGCCATATTGTTTTACACGAAAACACTCGTTAACTAGAACTGAGCCAAGATTCCAGACTCGTTCTATGCCTGCCTGCCTCGTTTACAACGAGTGGTAGTTAGGCAGTAACGTTAATGACTACGTTCGCCTCAATTCCTTCCTAGTCGTGTTTAGAAAATTCTAGAAACTGCGCCGAGCTTTCTGCAACAGCGTTTTCAATTACATGTAGGCTATGGATCTCTGTGAATAGTTCAGTCCGAAACGAGCGTAAATTTCTAGTGAATTTGTTTTGTTCTCTCTATTTGTATTTAGCTTTGGAGTATTTAAAACTGGTTTGTTTGTAGAAGGATTTAAAGTTGAAATTAGATACGATTCGGGCGCTCTCACCAGTATTGACGACTGATGTGAATTTCATTTGGGAATTTTTATTTGAATGCGCTTTGCGTCCAGTACCTAAGTGATTGGCTTTTAAATGCATCGCGTTTTTGATTGAGCTCGTCCAGTATAAACAATTAAATGATTGGTACAGTTAGATAAACACAGTTTTCATTTGTTTTTTTGCAAAATGACTTCTTTTATTATAAAAATAAAAAAGCTTTAACCAAATCTCAGTTATTGTTTCTAACCCAATAATAATTTAATTATCTTTTTGTCTGTCAAGTAGATTTGGGTGTCCTTGGCTAGATATAGATCACCGAATTTTACAATAAAACTCTGAAACTAATTATAGGTTAGTTGACGTCGGCTTAACCGGAATAATACCACGGCCTTATAGAAAACCGATTTGAAACAACTACAGCTTTGTGTTTTGCTGTTTGAGTGAGATTTTCGAAGGCGCAATCTATCCTGTCCTGTCATCCCTCTCCATTCCCCGAATCCCCGAAACTTTTTCCAAAAGTTCAGTAACGCACTCGTAAGCAATTGTCGTCACCCATAGACATCCTCATCGGGTAAGACGTTTGTTCATTTGTTACCCTATCACATAAAAAAAAATCACAAAGCATATTACTTACTTTCAAATAACACACAGAAGCATAAGTATACATAAAACGTACTACAGAAGTTCGTACGCCGAGAGCACAGTCCACATCTTTTATACGAGTAGGTACTCCTTACATAAGAACGGCAACGTTTTTATTGGTCAGTGTTTCTTGCCCACAACTTATCACCTTTACTTAATTTGTCTAGCTCTTACGGCTAATGTACTTCGTTTGCGAGCAGTTCGCTTTTTGAGAACACACTCCTGTGAAGAGCGTTGTAACTTATACGACATTCAGTTGTTTTGTAGTTAGTTGGTTCATATAAAATTGTGGTACGGTATTTTTGTATAACTCAGTTACGTGTGTAATACGGACGTACTTCCAAGAACACAGTATTATGAGGTAGATTTTTTGAATTGCATGTTTGTACTGAGATTTTGGAAATCAATTGTAGTCTTTTTTTAATTAAATACAGATGAAATTGACAGATACATGTATCTTTTTAATAAAATCCGCCGTCTATTGCTCAACCCTTCTCTGTGTGAGTGGCCTTTGACTTATAGGCTGATGATGATGATTGCTTGAACCAGTTAAGCAGTTTTGATAGAGCTTTTAGAATCATACGATCAGTTTGTATCACTTTCTTCTTAAAGCGGATGGATACCTTTAGGTCTCCTCTCACTCTTTATCTAATGTTTGTGTTTTTTTCACAAACCACAACCAAGCAAGTAAGCACCCGACTTTCTTTCTCCGCGTTGACGTTGAAAATCACCAGTAAAATGAAATAGTATTTGAGTAAGTTATAAAAGATTTTTTTAGGTCGGATGTTCGAGAGTTGGGGCCCTCAGGGCGATTGTTATTTGTGCAATGTCGAATGTCATTATTTATTAACGTAAGTACCAATATACATAGTTATGTATAGAAAAATACGAAACTGTTTTGATTTTTATTGGAATACTCGTAATTGGCTTGTAAGCTTAGCTTATTATTTTTTCTGGATTTCTTCATATTTCTTCTACCTTTCCATAAAATTTCAAGGGAAAAACGCTTTTCTCTTTCTTAATATTTTTTCTATGAATAAAGTTAGGAAGAATCATGCTTCGGAAGTCTCGATCGGTGTGATACCACGGCTTCACAGAAAACCGGCGTGAGACATCGCTTGCGTTGTGTATCGTCGAGAGCGTGAGATTGTACCACATTCCCAACACACCAATCCTTAAATTTCTAATTTAGAATTGATTGGGGATAGAATCGAAATTTTGAAAATAGGTCGTTAAAAGTTCATTAAGAGGTTCTTAAAAATGTCTTTCGTATTTTAATATTTTCTTTTTTTATTTTGCGGTTCTTTCTTTGTCTGTATTATTTTTTTCTACTGATTTACATCTATTCAATTACAACTTACTAGAAATAGCTTTAATGCTTACATGCTTACCTACATATCGCTTTAAGAATAATCGTCAGTATATTTAAAATTTAATATTATCAAATAAAAAAAATGTGATTACATATAAATGACAATAACTGTGTAAATTTGAAAAAGTTATATAGACATAGATTTAACTTTGGAACACAAAGAAGCTAAAAAACTTTGTCTCCTATCTGAACTACATAGGACCAACAGATAGTCAAAGAACGAGTTACTTTGAGTCACTCATGTATGTACTACATATATACTATACCTATTCAAGTTGCCTAACAACGTCGCTGAAAGTAAACTCCTGACAAAGGTTAGTTTTAAAATCAGTAGTGCTCAATGTTCTTGGACAACAGCCAAAAGAAACAATGTACAAACGAATGTTTCAAACACAGTATATTCCTGTCACAACATATATATATATAGGTTCTGCAATATAGGCTATTTACTTCTATTATAGTCCAATGATTCTATAAGCTAAAATACTGTGTCAAAAACGCTGAACCGGTTTAAGCAATATTCATAATTATCATATAAGTATATCGTGTTTTGATAGCATAGTCTTATAGAATGAAGTCAAAATCATTTTTTTTTTTTTATGTAATAGGTCTGTAAACGAGCAGACGGATTACCTGATGGTAAGCAATCAGCGCCGCCCATGGACACTCGCAACGAAGGAGTTACGAGTGCGTTGCCGAACTTTTAGGGATTAGGGATTTGGAGATTTAGGGATTGAGGGGGGATTGGGGAAGGGGATGGATTGGGCCTCCGGTAACCTCACTCACACGGCGAAACACAACGCAGTGGTTATTTCACGCCGGTATTCTGTGAGGCCGTGGTATCACTCCGGTCGAGCCGACCCATTCGTGCCGAAGCATGGCTCTCCCACACTTAAATTTTTAATCGTCTATTTATTTCAATTAGACCCTTTTGAACGTCAAAACATTTTGCAATTGCAACTTACGGAATGCATTTGTACTGTACTACTCTCTACTGTACTCTATCCGCGGGTCCCATAAGAACAGATTTCGCAACAACACATTTAACAGATTATTTTTGAGAAGGAAATCCATCAAGTTACTTCTTCTCTCCCTTTCGCTGGCGCGAGAGAGAGTGTCAGACTCTTTCTGACAAAAACTACCTCGTTCCTTCTCCTGCTTCGAACCGCAACCCTAGCAGCCAATCTGCTTACCGAACGTAAAAATAAGGCAATGAAGGCAATCATCAACCTATTGAGCTCAAATTTTTATTTCAGTTTTGTTATACCTACATGACTATAAATTATTACTAAAATATTTTTATATACGGTTATTATATACGGTTGTTACCAACTAGTCAAATTCAATACTTTTGTTCAAATGTCAAAAACGATAGTTTTTAATGCACTGAGTTATGACTCATAGTATTTTTGCGTCAAATGGTATACTTATTTCTTAAAAAATAGCTAAATAATATCTAAAATTTTATGTATCGATTTAACAAGTAATAATATAAAAATAAAACTAGTTATAGTTATTTTTCAATATTATATTATATTGATAATGTTTTTTCAGAAGAATAATTTGTTTTAAAATGCTAGTTTTCACTGAAACAGTTGTTGATGGCGTGGTCAGTATATAAATATAAACGCTACAATATAGATTAGTTCAGCAGCTTTGAAAAATTTAGTCCCTACCCGGGACGTCTAGCGCAGGAAATTGCGAAAAATGCGCTCAACTCGCGACTAATGGACATGTTTGTGCTCCTTCTAGACCACGTACCCTCACCACACAACCTCTGAAATATTTATTGTACTGCTATTATTCTGAACTAAAACTTCTAACTTATAGTATAAGGTAACAAAGAACCAATATTATTTTGGTATAATATTAGGTTTAGCCTGCCACTCCCGTCGTGTGGAATAGTGACTTCCTGCAGATTTTTGGTATAAAAACTATTCTATGTCCTTTCTCGAGTTCCAAACTATGTTTGTACCAAATTTCACAGAAATCGGTTCAGTAGCTTAGGCGTGAAGAAAAGACAGACAGACAGAGTTACTTTTGCATTTATAATATTAGTTTGGATAAGTTACTATTAAAAAAAGGCTAAAAATTAGCTTGGATTGAGAATAATATTATAAGCTTGGATTGAGAATAATACAATATTTTTTCTGAATTGACAATAATCTGCCGTCGAGTGGAAGCATCGTGTATTGTAATGTTTAAAGCGGTGCGAATCCAATCCGTCCAACGTGTCAGACTACGAGTATGTATAAACGTGCAACACTATGTAGGTTTTTTATGTTGTATACTGGTTTCATACATCGTATCGAAAATACTATGTTTCTTTATAGGATGAGGCGGCAAGTGAGCTGATGAAAGATGAAAAGCTGGTGATTCACCGATCAGGGGGTTCCGATGGTAAGCAATGGGTGTTGCCCATGGACATAGTTACATTTGCGATGTTAGATATTAAGGGATCAAAATTTGGGGATTGGGGATGGTGGTCGTTTGGGCCTTCTGTAACTAATATAGCGAAAAGAAACGGAAGCGTTATTTCATGCAGGTTTTGTGACCCATATTAGGTATATAAAAGAATTATTTAATTTACTTTTTCAATTACCACTAAGTACCAATTCTACCTTATTTAGTCTAAGATTTAGACGTGACATTCAAGTATAAAATCAAAGGCATTATCTGGAACCCTCAGTGGCAGTTGGCAATGTCGAACAAGTGTGAGTTCCCGCCAAACTATACGTATTGCTCCCAAGTTAGTAAGTTGCCTTACTCAATTTCGTGTATATATCAAGTTGCGCAGAATAATGTGATTAAACTCTGATTGCGTCGATTGATTTTGAAGTTCTACATTTTGTCTGGTTTCACTGTTTGGAAACACATTATTGAAGTGGTTCGATGGTACAATTATTTTACTTGTTAAGCTTGTTTGAAAGACTGGAGAGGATGTGTAAGTAACTGTTTTACTTATTTTTTTGACCTATTAGAATATATTATAGAATTTAATTAAGGATCATAGAACATTCAGTAAGAAATATTTTTAGGCAGGAATGTTTGGTAATTAATCTATTGGCTTAGTTACCAAACAATTCACCACGTTTTAGACGTGTGTATGTGTGTGTAATTACTACATCGGAGTCATTACATAAACAAATAACAACAAAACCACTCGAATAAAAAACAAGTTTAAATTTGGCACACAATAAGTACCTACCAAACTTATAATATAATTAAATCAAGCAATAAAAGTATTCGAAATAAGAAAGCAATCATTATACCGAATTTCTACGAACCGATTCATCAAAAACCTCGCAAATTAAACTAAGCTTGCGTAATACTTTCATAACAAAAAACTCCGCTTTTTAGGCCTCAATCTCACACAATTCAAAAGATCTTAAAACAGTTCTCAACTTTAAGAAATCGAAATGCAAAGATTAATTATACGGGCGATCGTCGGATCGTTTTCATTCCGGAATTTTTGTTAGAGATGAAATTTCGTATAATTTTCCACATCGCTTACTTTGGATTATTCACTTCATTACTGAAGGCTCTGACCCTTTATAGAAAGGTCGGCTATCTGTGAGTACCAGGTATGTAGGGGACACTAATTTTGTTTTTAATTACGTGTATGGGAATCTGTCCGGATGAGTGTGTTCGGGATTGACGGACAGGTCGATATTGCGATGGTCGTGGAGTATAACGCACTTGGTGTTTTAATTAACTGCGCTATGTTTTTATTGGGTTGCCTCGTTGCCAAGTGGTGCTTGAGGCCCTGGTTAGTTATCTGTATGCCATGAAATATTAATAGGATATTTGTATTTTGAAAATTTGAAGCTTGGCGCATGGTATTTGTGTATCTGCGTCATTGATAATTATTAGAACACATACACAGTTACATAGTTAGGTATATCTTATACACTGTTTTTTAAGGGAATTACTAGCAAATATGGCTTAGACAGGGTCTTTTTACCAGGAAAATGTACTTACATTCAGCACAGTAAATTGTTATGTTTCAGTACAGTGACAACTACTATTCAGTGGCTAAAAACATGACTTCGTAAGAACCCTAATATAATTTAGTATAACAAAAGCTAAAGTTTCTGTAGCATTATCTATCTAACTTGCATACCAGAATACTGTGCAGACTGTACATCCACAGATTTCTCACCATCCATTTTACTTGGGAAACGTTCGAACCACGCCGTGTCCTAACATCGGCACGGAGCTCTAGGTATGTACCAATGCTCCTCAATTTCAATTTAGCTTTCCCAGTTTTACGGTCCGTGTGAAGTGCCGGGAATGAGGTAAAAGAAGGTATCTCTACTTTCCATTACATTTTATTTCTTTTCGTTTTGATTTTCTTCATAGGGTTTAGGTATCTGTTCTGAATTCAGTTAGCTTTTGAGTTTAAAGTTATTTTGTTTTAATGACTAGCAAGTAGGTTTTATTTGGAGTCTGCTCAGTTATATGGTGTGAAGGTGCGATAACAAAGATTTACTTGGTACAGAACTATAGCATTCGTAGGTATAATTAAATTATACGGGTTTTAAAATGTCGTGGTGGCCTAGAGGTTAAGGGGCCCGTTTCAATATGACTATTTTCGAGTGAAATTTTACTGGCAAGTTCCAATATGATTTTTTTCGAATAACATGTCCTTTCTAATATTATTAAGCACACAGACGAAAGATAAAGGAAAACATCGTGAGAAAACCTGAACTTATAATTTATAATTATCAGTTTGAATTCACCAATCCGCCTTGAGCAAAATGATTGATGCTCAACCCTTTACAGTGTGAGAAGTGGCCTTGCTTAGAAGTAAGCATATATCTATATAGATTAACAGCATTCGTTAAAATAAAATAACGACATAAAATTTTATACTATACAGATCACGGTAGCTATAAGTGCGTACTTTTGGCTCCACTCACGCGGACTTAATGAGCTGAAGATTGGGAGTAATGAGTTGAAAATGTAAATTGGGCGGATAATTCTTGAGTAAACACAGAAAGACATACGGAAGGCAATTTTATTCTGACACTGTATTATTATTAAGATGGATTAGATACAGGCCTTATTGAAGTGGAAAAAATAATCTATTTTTTGTTGCCATCCCTTCTGTCACACTTCCTGAGTTTATTTACATTAATGTCCCATTAATAAATTAATAACAGAGGTACAAAGGTAGTGCATATTAGTTTTGCAACAGGAAAATCAATTGAACCATAAGATGGAAGCACAAAACGAAATAAACAAAAGAAAATTACACTTCAATACATACCTACGTATAAGGGCCAATCATCAGCCTATAAGGTGCCCAGTTGCCCACTGCTCAGCAAAGGCCACTTCTCGGACGAAAAAGGTTTGATCATTAATGACCACACATAATCGAGACGTTTTGGTAGTTCTAAACTTATAGTTAAATATTATAAGTCTTGGTTTCTTCAGGATGCTTTCCTTCATCGCAGTATGGCTTAAATAAACTTAGAGTATACATATAACTAGAAAAAGTCACATTGGTACTTGCCAAGTTTCGAAATCTCGTCCTCATGCTTGAGTGGCGGACGCCGTAACCTTCGGAAAACCAGGACAAATTTAAATAACTATACTTAATAGTAATGTTCCCTTCGACAAACCTATTGATATGTACAGAAGAGGCTCAAAATAAACTCTAACAGGCGGTTGGCGATGATGATGATAAATAATAGGTATCTTATGTAATGAATGCCTAAATAAGATCATGTATTTAAAGATTTCATAAACGGAATTCTATATTTAATAACAAATTTTGTTTCAGAAAATATTCCAGTACCAACTTCAACGACAATATGTAGCGAAAAATAAACGAAACCAATTTTTATTCTTATTACAGCAAAATTGGTCTGCAATAACAAGCATTTCCAAGTATAGCAGAAGTAAGAAAATCGCGTTGCATTTCTCAAGCAATTTTCACCGTTGTCAGCAAAAAGGACGGGTGTATCGATGTATTGTTTGTAATCTGTTAAGAAAAGGAAAAAAACAGACGATGCAGCTGTTCATTGTATCACAAGTTGAAATCAATTGAAGGGAAGTAAGTTGTCTGGTGCACGGTGAGCGATGAGCGGGCGCTACCTATGTCACACCCCCCACTACTTGTGCTCGGCGGCCATCTTTCAATTTTATGCGATCTTGAGTAAGAACTGCGGCAACTTGGAGCCGTCGTAAGATATTTTATTGTTTGTTTTTTTTATTTGATTGTTTGAAATCCTGTTACTGGATACTGTGGATTTATTTTATGAAAGGTTGCCGGATGTCAGATGTTATCCGCTGTTTACTTTGAAAAAGAAATCGTGCAACTTGAGACGAGTTTGCACTTTTATTTGTTTGTTGAAATATTTACAGAAATAAAGTGTTCGTTTTTTCTTACCCATCCAGTTGCTAAATGACGAATCGACCCCATCAAAGGAAATATCAGACAGTCAAAAAAAGCACCTCATATTCTGCGAATATAAATATCGATATAAAAAAATTAACCAAAATATAAGTAGGTACATATTGATTAAACTATACTTTTGTTGATTTAGATACAGAATACACTTACTATACTAAAACTTGGTTTATTATTGCGAGCCTCTGTTACAGAATTGTATGTTCCCCGCTGACTAAAGGCGTTCACTCCAGGGGCTATAAACCCAGGTTACTTTCCTGTTTTTACAGCAGTGATAAAGTTTACTCTTCTGTTCTTGTTTGCCCCGCTAATAAATATCTGCCGCTGTGCCGGGAAAGGCGTAAATCTTATTTTATTTCTAACCCAACCAACATATGGAAATTTGTGATAAGCTACTTTACGTAATGAAGGTTTTAATGGCTTTTATAGGTAATTATTTAGGGCTTCGTAACGTCTGTTCTGTATTTCAAAGTGATGTTTGTGGATGTGGAATGGTGTGATAAATTATATGTTTTATTTTCCTTGGAAGATATAAACTTTCCAGTTGTGTATATTGTCAAATGTCTAGAACAATAAAGTATATTGTAATATTGTCTTAAAAAGTTTGTGAATTCGTTTTACCTGAAAATATTGGGAGGTGTTTGTTAGCAGTAGATGTGTTGTATGTATAAAGATTCGAAGACCCTTATAGTTTCGCCATGTCTATCTGTCTGTCTGTCCGTCCGCGGATAAAATCAGTGACCTGTAGCACAAGAAAGCTGAAATTTGGCATCAATACGAATATTAATCATGCCGACAAAGTGCTAAAAAAAAGAATAAATTAGAGTACCTCCCTAGACGTAAAGTAAGGAGTGTTCTTTTTCATCACAACTCTAACGTATTCCAAACTGTAGATTCGAATGGAAAAGACATTCCATCTATTAAAATGATTTTCTTAAAAAAAAAACTCAAACCGTGTTCAGCATCCCACTGACCAACCAACGAAGCTAACCCCAACTAAAACCAAAAGATACTTTTATTTTCATTTGATTTTTTCCTTGTACACTTTCAGAAACCTTAATAAATTATAGAGACGATATCTTAAGGGCGAGTCCATCAGCCGATGACCTCTCCCGACTAACACGTTTCGTTGTAATGGTTTCAATTTGACCTAAAGTGCTGGCCAAATAAAATGAGTGAAAGAAAAGAGGTCGACCTTCAGTAATGACATTTTTAGACTAAAATAAATATATATACGGGTATGGGTTTGTGTCGGTGACTGAATAGAGTTGTATTTATATAAGAGAAATGGATGTTTACAAGTAAATGTTTTACATCAAGTATATTATAACATAAATGTGTTGTGGGAGAGACAAGCTTCGGCACGAATGGGTCGGATCCACCGGAGTTATACCACGGCCTCATAGAAAATCGGTGTAAAACGATTACATCGTTGAGTTTCGCCGTTTGAGTGGGTTTACCGGAGGCCCAATCCTTTCCAATTCCAAAATATCCAAATCCCTAACCCCAGGAACTACACCAACGGAAGAGGTGTGTATGCGTTGCCGACCTTATGGTCGTTGCGGGTGTCCACGGGCGGCGCCGATTGCTGACCATCAAGTAATCCGACATCCCAGTCGCCATCGTATCACAAAAAATGCTTTCAGTTATGTGTTTTTTTTGTACGTTTTACACAACACACACACCTTTGTGTTGGACTGTGTCTTCGAAAGTAGAAATATTTGCTCGTCGTGCGTCGTGCAGTTCTAAAAAACTACTTTAGGAAATTCAATGTGCTTTAACGGGCGCCTGGTAAATAAGGCTGTGATTACATTAACGGGAGGAAAAGAAGATACCATTATTAGAAATTAGTTTTCTTTTATATCCAACAAATATCATAAATGCAGAAGTTTGTATACAGAATTTAACGGATCTATATAAAATTTGGAACTTAAATAATTTATCTATGTGTTAAATTTTATTGTGATAGTAACATAGGATACTTTGTACTCAGGTACTTCTTACGAAGCTACTGGGAGAAGTTAGTTTGTTTTAATTTTAAGTTACTGATCCTGAACATGAATCACACGATAGGAAGTTACAAATATAATCAGTAAATTCTGAATTTTAAAGTTCTCAGCTAAAAGCTTGCATCTTTTGAAAAAAAACACAGTCAAAAATATTCTGTTTAACATTTTCAAACGTAACTAGATACCAAACGGGGAACGTAAACAAAGTTCACATGCGGGCCTCATTACTGGATTGTAGTAAATACGTCGACCCATGTAAACAGAGCGTAAGGAATATTTTATATCTACAGACAGTAAAGAGAACACGACAGTTTCGAATTCACTCAGCCGTAGCATGTTCGTAGCCATTGTACTGGCGTAGCGCCGTAGCAATGTAGCCGCGTAGCACCGTAGCAATCGCAATACAAAATACGGCCCGTGAGTCAAAATAAAACTAACAATTAAAGTTTTTTTTTGTTCTTTAAATGGAATAAATACCCTACAGAGACGGAAACGCTTGTTTGCACGTGAGAAAAAAGTTAAAGAGAATTTACATAATAAAATGCAGAAAAATAAGAATTCGTGTAGATTCGAAGAAAGTTTTTCACAACGTTTGAACTTTTAGCAAAAAACAAATCAGGCGCGAGTCGCTTCTTTTATCATATTTTTTACATATTTTAGCTTTTACAAACAACTTGGAAAAACATTTTCGAATCATTATTGTGTTTGTTTGCGTATGGGCGATGTTTATTTTCTTGAACTTTGGAAATTTGGAACCTTAGTTAACATTTTGTTTATTACCGATTCAGTAATGATTCCAACGAATACGCATTAGCTTAATATAAAGACTACATTTGTTGCATAAAATCTCTGGTGTAAGTAATTTGCATATATGTAATTGTGTTACATATTTTTTAAACTAATCTTTTTTTATTATTATTTTATATGAACCTTGAAATTTTTAAAAGAAAAGTCGTAAATATGGTGGGTCTGTAGGAACAGCTTTCCTAGCTTAGTTAAGTAAGTAACGATAATGAAAAAAATGTTCGTAATTTTAGTCATGAATCAAGTGTCTTTTTTTTTCTGAAGGTCATTGACAAGTCACGTAGACAACTAATGATTTCCGTACATTTGTTACGTTTTTAGAGCAATAACAGTCATTGATACTGAACTTGGCTTGGAGGGAAAGGAAAAGAGGCTGTAGAAAAAAAATAAACGCGATATGTTTTATGTGAAATTACCAATGATGTCGAGAATAGGTTGTCCTGAATGGCAACGTTTAAACTGGTGCAATTTATTCAATGGTCTCATTTGAATTTATAAAAAATGTTAATGATTATCAAGACTGTTTATATATTTTTTCGAATATTAATAAAAAATACATTCATATTCTAAGTGCCTGCAGAATATGCGAAATCTGTAAAAAAATAAAAATAAAGTCAGCAAATAAAATGACAAGCTCATAAAAATCTAAACTTAAGTTTGATCTCAACATTAAAACCTCATACAATGTCCAAAATAGCATTGACATGTACTAAAATAGAAGTCGTAATAACAGTGAACCATTGCCAAGTAAACTATACAGCTATTTGTAAAACTAAAGTTCAAAACATACAGTTAAGTGGGGTTATATAATAAATAACAACGTGATACAAACTTAAGCTCTGAGAAGCTGCAATAAGTAGGTTTTCTTGCGTGGCTCCAGGGTTGACATCTTGCTAATTAAAGTTTAACTAATTACAAACACAAATTGAGGTAAGTGTTTCAGTGGATCTGTTTTATAGTTGTGTAAACGATATGCTTATCATGAGGTCTTACGTTTTGATCCTTATTACAAGGAGGTCCAAATCTTCCAACTAACATCTAGAGGCTGGTGACGCATTTGTAACTCCTATAGTGTGGGTATCCAAAAGCAATTCCAAAAGATGACCATCAGGTGATTGTTTTGCTTTTTTACCTATCTCGTAAAGAAAACATATTGTTTGTTACAGAATACCAGGAAAAGTTAGGGTTCCGAAATTGAGTCATGATTTAAAAATGTCAAAACCCTTCTTCGGTGGGTAGTTTTTAAATTAAATGAAATAATCTATAATTTCCTAATGCCTAAGGTCAGTCCAACAACAGTTCATACCTTATTTTAGTTTCGAATAAACTGGTATGTGTGTGGCTGATACAATAATATGTCATGAGGTAGATAATATACCACCATAAAAACTTTAAGTCTTTGACTGCAGACAGAACACTGTTGAAGGCAAATCCTCCGCTAACGAAGGTAACCAAGTGACCCCCATGGCGCTTAACGTGTTAATTATGTAAGGAAAACATCATATTATTATCAACCTAACATTAAATTGTCAATTTTTCAATTTTAATTCAACCCTACGTGGTCTCTTAGCGAGTGGCAAAGAGCGAGGTTGCCAAAACCGCGACACAACCTCTGTGTCTAGGGATTAAACATTTTGGGACGTGGCTTCTGTGTTCTCACAACTGTCGCTTTGTCTGGCAATCATAGACGTTTCCAAGAATGGGAATCATACTATGAATAGCGGTTTAAGTGTAGATTTAAGAGAAACTTGAAACTGTTTCGAGACATTGTTTCACTACTTTAGGTCAACTTGGTATATATTATCATGTTGTGTAACTTCGACACTCTCGTGGCTCAGTAAATTATTTTTGAGATAAGTCATCATTATCAGCCTATAAGTGCCTACTGTTATTATTGACAAATATCATTACGATAAATCAAACTAAACTGACGATTTAAAATCATAAGTCTTAATTTCGTCACGATATTTTCCGTTACCATATATGTACATGTATATTAGTGGTGTCTAAACAAAGTTAGAAAGTACCTAAAAAGGCCGACACTTAGTGTCGATTTAGTCAGGTTTCAAACCAGCACTCTCATGAATGTAAAGCGATTTGAGATTTATAAAACTGATATGTTGCATATGTAGTTGTTTACAAAAAGTCAGAACCGTATTTTTATCCTTTACACACATACACGCTAAATATTAATAAATAGATATTAACGAGTATTTTATTATAAACTCTTGGAACACGTATATTTCTAATAGGAGACGTTTTTAACTATTCGAAACATGATTCGTGTAATAAGGAAATAAACAAAATATTTTTAACTAACTTTTGCCCGCGACTTTTTTCGCGTGGAATAGGGACTTTCTGCAGATTTCTGGTTTAAAAAATATCCTATGTCAAACTACGTCTGCACAAAATTTCACACAAATAGGTTAAGTAGTTTAGCCATGAAAAATAGACAGACAGACAAAGTTACTTTCGCATTTATAATATTAGTTTAGATTAAGTCTTTTTATTTAAACTCTTGTTGCAAATGTAAGTTGTATGTAATACATTAAGTATTAAAACCATGCACTTAACAAACACGTATTAGTTGAAAATGTAACTAAAAATAATCAATTAACAATAAGTAAAATCATCTAACTAACTTGTTGTTAGCAGTAAGCGGTCTGGCAGTGTAGAGCGTTTTAATCTAACTTTATTACTACGTGGTTAGAAATAGTTACAAACAACTGTAGTGTGTTATTACTTGTATTCCTAGTTATGTTGTTAAAGAAGTTTAAGTAGAAGACTGTAATTAAGAGAAGTCACTTAGATGGTGAAGAAGAGAAGTCACTTAATTGTCGTGGTGGCCTGGAGGTTAAGGAGCCCGCTTCTCATGCATGAGGGTGTGGGTTCGAAACCTGGCAAGTACCAATGTGACTTTTTCCGAGTTATATGTACTTTCTATGATTATTTAGACACCACTGACATACGGTGAAGGTAAACATCGTGAGGAAACCTGGACTTATAATTTCTAATTGTAAGTTTGAAATCGCCAACCCGCATTGAGCCAGCGTGGTGATTAATGCTTAAACCTTCTCCTTGTGAGAAGAGGCCTTTGCTCAGCAGTGGGCACTTATAGGCTGATGATGATGATGACTTAGATGGTGTTGTTTTTGAGAAAAGGTAGTGGTGGATGATAATTTTTGTCGAACCCCTTTACACTTAAAATAGTAACGAAGACATCTTCTATCCTTTCACTCATATGACACAAATGGACGCAGTGTGTTATAGTTTATTTTTTTTAAATTTAAGAAAGGCCTCCTAACGCTTTTCTGGTATTGCCCAACCTATAAAAACCACCGCTTAGGTGCTAAGGGTCACAGCATTCACGTAGTCTCTAGTGAAGCTATTTGCTCCTTCCAAAGTGTAGATAGATTTCGATAGAGAAGAACGAGCAAGAAACTCCATGGATACTCCTTTTCAATCAGTTTTACAATTCATTTCTTTGTTAAATCATTTAGGATAAGGATAAGATGATTTCTTACGTTATATATTTATTTATATATACCTTACTGTACACATTATTAAAAAGGAAGTTAAGAAGTTTTTTTATTATAAGGGGAGCTCGATGAAAACGGCTATACCCAAGAGATATTTTTTTTGCCATTGTTTAGTGATGAACCCGTGCGAAGGTTCATCACAAGTTAAGACAATATTGAAGTCCTCAAAAGATTCATCTTAACTAGAATCGACATAAGGACGTTATTCGGCACAGGACATTTTGTAGCCTGACCTCAATAGCTAGCTTAAAGATCGTAGTTTGGAAGAGTGATAAGGATTGATATTAATTTTTTGTATTGATATTCAAACAAATATTAAATATTTTTGAATTAAATATTCCCATAGCACATGAAGTAAAAATAACGCCAGCTCTATATTCAACCTAGGGATAGGATTGAACTTTAGAAGTACTTTGAAGATAAACCCTTTATAAGATAATTAATTGATTCCGAATTAATATGGGCGAATTGGATCTCTAATGAGAACAGCTTGGTAATATCAAACGCGGTTAAACACAAACCGTAATTCGAATGATTGTGCTCATATAGCCTATATTTGCTATAACTACAAGCAGAGTCAACAAAATATTATATTTATGATGAAACTAGCTGTAATTATGACTTCACAAATATTAGGGGCTGGTTTGAATTTGCTGTTAGAGTATAATTTGCAATGGTTGCTTTCTCTTTGATTGGGATGTCACGGGAATAATGTGTATAGTTGTTAGGTTGTGATCTATATTTAGAAAAATTAATCGGTAAGCGCATCACTCATAAACGTCTGGACCAATTTTGTTAAATCTTTTTTATTGCTATAGTTATTAACAGGTGAAGGTTCTTTTAAAAACCTTTAAAAAAGCCCAGCAACGCATTTGTCACGGAAATGTCATTTGTATTGGAAATCCCGATTTTTTAGATTATATATTTAAAAAAACGGACTTTTGAGTTCCATTAATACCGTTTCATCGTTGTTTATTTGTTTTTCCGGGTAAAATATTCGTATTCATTTGTTATTGGTAAATAAATGTAAATAAAAAATAAAGTTTTATTTTCGTTTTGTGCAAAATAAGTGTGTTTTATACGTGATTACCATCATATTTAACCAATATTCCCAATCGAAAATATTGTATATTTATATTGCTGCTTTTTTATTTTTTTATCATTTACATATGACACAAAAATATTTTTGTGTGACAATTAAAACCGCGCTTTTTTTTCACAGCAACCGGTGGCCCAGCGACTTTGCAAGATTTATTCCAGCCAGCACCATTATAGACTTTAGTTTATAAATCTGCTTTTGAGGATGAACAATTCTCAAATATTTTTACTCGCCCTGGGTTTAGCGAGAGGGCGTGTCAAACTCTTATTGACTTATACACTACCCGTTCCTTATGCTGCTCTGCGCCGGGGCCGCAAAATCAGTTCCTGCCTTATGTTTTTTTTTGAGTTTGGAGAATTATCCAATGTTTCCTTTCATCCCGGGTTGGGCGAGAGAGAGCATCGGACTGATAATGACAAAAATCCACCAAGTTCCTATCTGTGCTCCATGCAGAGGCTGAGGTACATCATTGCCCTTTTCTAGAAATCCCGGCTGAACACTGTTAGGGCTCCATCTGCACTGCAACTTTCTGTCGCGCAACGTACGCACGGAACAACTCTTTGTGTGATCCACAAATTGTTTTTCCGGGTCTAGGTCTGGTGTGTATGTGAAATTGTATGGTTGTAAACGTACCCACGTCACAGCAGAAAATCATATATAAAAGTTTATACAAAGAAAAAAATCTGTATTAGGTATACGGTTTTCATGAGGTAGAATCAGTATGCTTGGGAACTCGACCAGTGATATTAGATCTAATTTTAGAGAAAAACCTCAGTATCTTTATTTTAGTGGCCGTACGTAAGATGCATCCCATTCATCGACCTGCAAGACCATTCAAGTCGCGACACGTCCTTTGTTAATTCCCGCTTCGAAGTTTTCCGCAAACCTCTTACTTTTCCAAGATTCTTTCCAGTGAAGTGAGTTTTAGAAATATCCACTTTGAACGAAGGCGGACGTCTCGGTACATATAGAAGATTTTTTACTGAAACCCTTCATGAATAGGTTTGTTTGTCGACTTCACTAGTTCCTTTTAGTAACACAATCTTATTGAGTAAACTTACTTATTTCTAGTGAAAAAATATCATAAGCTTTCCGTAACTCGGCCATATTTCACTACAAAAGCGTATTGGCTGCGGTTTAAAAAAGTTTGAATTATGTGTGCATTTAAAAAAACCTCAATAATATATGGCCGGCCATTGTTCAGAACAGATAACCGAAACAAAACTGAACCAACAAAATAAAGTTTCGGCCAATAACTAGGAAATGTAGAATTAATAAAAAAACTCGACATGCAATCGATTACTGGCAGTATGTTGGAGAGCGACGGTGGGTAGTAATAAAGAGTGATCGATGCGTTGGCCACGTCCCATAGTCGGCCGCATTCACCCTGCGCTCGCTCCGTACTCGTTCCGTACTCACTCTTGCGTAGTGCAAGTGCACCAAATATGTCGTAAATTTGAAATGACGCCGACGCCGACAGTACCGGTTGCGGACGTTCAATATAAATTTCTTTATCTGATGCCTCTATATCGGCTGCTCATGTATGCTTCCCAATTAGAATACACACTTAATTTACATGAAAGTCGCAACAAAACAACAACTGAAAATTGAACGAAAAGTGGTTTCAAATTTACTAACCAAAGAAGTTTAAAAGATATTGCCGGGTTTTTGAGAGTCACCGCAATGACTTAGCAAAAAAAGAAAATCATGAAAATAATTCACCCCCACAAAACTCCTGAAACCGCGCGATAGAAATTGATAAAACATTTCGGGCGCAAAAAAATATAACTCACAAAAATGAAACTCATAAATCGAAACGAAATATTTCGTGGGCATTCAGAGCATTGCGCTCAACTACAGAGCGAAATAGTAGAAAGGAAAGGTATAAAAGCTTTACCCTTTCTAAAAACACGTAAATAGGAGAGCGGGGCGTTCGCTTGGTTCGGCTTCGGCGGCGCACACACGCGCACCTCGTACACTGGCCGCGAGCCTTACATACGGGGAATAAACGACGTGAAATGGGAAAAAAGTTAAATATGTATGAGTGCGGGTAAATATATAAATCGGTATATAAAGGCGTTTATATAAAATAGATGGGAGCGCGCGGGCTGCGCTGCGCTCGGCTCAGTCGCGCGCGGACCTCGCAGCCGCTCGCCGCGGACCACCTCTCATCTCCTCTCGCCTCTCTCCCGATACGAGACGTTTTCGCGCCAGTTTCACGAGTCCTTAAACAATGCAGAACAAACTTTTAATTATGTACAAAGTAATTGTATAATTAATTTGCGAGAAAAAAAGTGTTTATGTGTTATGACTTAAGTTTCGGTACTTCACGTGGTTGGCCGGCGGAAGTTTTTCCAACTCGGTAAGTGTTTGCAAAAGTTTGTTAAAGTTATTTTGCTTAGCATGAATAATAAGATACTTGTTTTGTACGTTCTGGTAATAATAAATTACCTATACTTGGAGTAGTTTTACGTTTCTTCACAATTGTTTCAAGACTTTTACCCAAGTTCGTTCATTGACTAATTAATTTCGTCGAAGTTTAATAAGGGGTTTCAAATAACTTTTACGACAATCAGTGTCGTTTGGAAAGCCACAACAGCTTATATTGTCACTTTAATGAAGTTGTTGAAATTATAATTTATACGCCAAACTTTGTAAGTATCAAAGTTGGTGATTAAGATTTATGAAACAATAAAACACTGGGTATTAAGGTAGATAATGAGATAGAGATATTAAGATAGATGGTAGATAGATCTTGATACAGTTCTTATATTGGAATTATTTTAGAACTAAAAATAACTGAAACAAAGAATCTCTTAAATAAAATATCACCATTAATCAGAGAAAAATTTAACAAAAGAATCACAAACACCAACAATATAGCTCGTTCTAAATTTATTCGAATTCATTAGCAATCGTTTATTTTACCACAAAATAACGACCAACAACTCGAAAACAAAAGCCGCCACAAAGGGAGGAACATTTCTGTAATTAAAACCATTTTTTTAATATCCCAAAAACACATCCATCAGGGGAATTGAATAACAAGAAGTATTTTTCCGCACTTTGGCAAAACAGTCAGCTGTGACGAGAATGAATAGGAGCAGAGCCATGGTAACAATTTGTTTTGTCGGCACAGACCGACAGTTAAATTAGTTCGCCCAAATGAATGTCGGCACTGGCTGAAACATACTCCCATTAAACTCAGTACCATAATATCAAGCTTTTTAATCGCCGACGGGATAGACTGAACTTATTTTACAAAGTAACACTTGTTTTTATGAATTTACACATACAGCATTACTGTTTACGCTGATACGGTAGTACATGTTATTTATGTAAGAATATAAACCAAAGTCAAAGTCAAAATCTTATATATAAAATTCTTGTGTCACAATGTTTGTTACTTTACTCCTCCGAAACGGCTCTACTGATTTTTACCAAATTTTATATGTATAGTCTGAGAATTGGCTACTGACTATTTCTCAGTACCCGTAAGTGAATAATACTTTATATAGTAAAACAATGGTCAGATAGTAAGAAATAAAAATTGCTTATTGCCACAAGATATATCAGGTACAACGCGAGACTTCGCACTATTGCTCAGAAATCGAAAATCCGATTAAATGCAACAGTACTTACTTACCGAGGAGGCGAGCAAACTTGACAAGATCATAAATTTACAAGTAAATTCAGTTATTGCACTAGACGATAGGCATATGGTACTAAATAATTCGAACTACGTACATATGTACTTACATCATTAAAATGAGATTAGGAAACTAAAAAGTTTTTAATGACTCAAGTGGCTGGCTGGCTTTAAAAACTTCAACGGATTCCATTTAGTGTTTTTTTTTTAAATTATGGAACAGAGAGAAAGTTTTGGAACACTTTTTGATGAGATTAGTTGTTCTTTTTTTATTTAAGATTATTTTTTTACGTTAAAATTCTTTATTATACTTATTGGATTTATTTTCCTGGTTTTGCAAAGTATTAATTAGTTCTAAGTTTGTTTTAATCTCAGTAATAATTATTATAAATCCTGGAATTGTGCCCGATATAATTTATATGTGACGCGGTGTCCCAAAGGTTAATGCACCCGATTCACATGCATGAGGGTTCGAAACTTAAGAAATATCAATGTGACTTTTCCAAGTTATACTTACATTCTAAGTTTATTTAGATCCCTACTCACAAACGGTGAAGGAAAACATCGTGAGGGAACCTGGACTTTTACTAAATTATAAGTTTGAAATCGCCGATCCGCCTTGAGCAAGCGTGGTGGTTAATGCTCAAACTTTCTCTATGTGAGAAGAGGCCTTTGCTCAGCAGTGGTCTAATGATGTGATGTGATATTAATATGGCAATCGGCTTTTAGACGACTCGTTGTTACTGTTGAAAATCCCACAAATATTTTTAATGTAAAAGTTTGTGAGAATGTATGGATATATATGTTTTGTTATTCTTTCACGGCACGGCAAAAACGGCTTGACCGATTTTGTTGATTTTCATCATCATCATCAGCCTATAAGTGCCCACTGCTGAGCAAAGGCCTCTTCTCATACGGAGAAGGTTAGAGCATTAATCGCCACGCTTGCTCAATGCGGGTTGGTGATTTCAAACTTGTAATTAGAAATTATAAGTCCAGGTTTCCCGTATGTCAGTGGTGTCTAAATAATCATAGAAAGTACATATAACTCGGAAAAGTCACATTGGTACTTGCCAGGTTTCGAACCCACACCCTCATGCATGAGAAGCGGACGCCTTAACCTCCGGGCCACCACCATTGTTGATTTTTAGTATGTGGATTACCTGGATTAACTTATAGACTTTGTATCAATATCACGCGGGCGAAGCCACGGATGACAGTTAGTATGGGTACAAAATTGTACTAGAAATTCTGCCTACCCTTTCAGCGATTAAAAACATAATGTTACGACATCATATACTTAGTAATAGGTTCCTAATTATTAGTTAAATAATTAGAAACATTCGCTGTATAGCATTCAGCTAATTGGATTAAATGAGATTAATGATCATTGTGTATGGCGCACGACAACCGGCTGCCGTGCAACATGTCGAGAGCCCGATTACTGAAACGAACCTTTTTGTGATCCACTAAATTTTGTTTCTGGTGTGCATGTGATGCATAAGTGAACATGCAAAAATGTACCCTATCTAGATCAGGATAAGGAATAGTGTGTCTAGTCAGTAAGAGTCAGTCACCGCCATTTAATGATTTTAACCTCTCAAAAAAGCCCCTAATCCAATAAAGTATCATATCAATACAAATAAGTTAAAATGAAGGGCTATAATTATTATTAAACCTTTTTATGGTATAGGAAGTAAACAGAGGTATCAGTTGCATCAATATTATCCTCCAATTGTGTTTGTTATTAGGTATTGAATGGAGTATCAATACCAAAAGTTTATAAATTAAATTAGTATGATATTGAACATAGTCCGTTAATCCTTATTCAATTAAGTAATTGAAATCGAAACCTCCAATGTGGAAACGAACTAGTACAAAAATATTTTAAATTTAGAATTAAATTTAAATTTTAAAAATTTAAACGTTTATTGAAAAGTACGACGACTTACACGAACGAAATAAAAAAAGAAGAAATTCTAACTTAATTATTAAAGTCTTATTTTATTTATATTTTATATCCGAGGCAGGGTTGCGGTATATTTGCTCTTGGGCCCTCGTCAGTCTCGATAGTTTTCGACGAACATGTCGCATGTCGCATGTCAACTTTTCTTTCACATAATCCTTGTTTGAAATTTAGTGACAAATTGATTTTTTTATTTAACATGGCGGTAGACGAACAGAGGCCGATTGCTTACCATCAGGTAATTCCTGATGGTAAGCAATCGGCGTCGTTGATAAATAGTATATAAATAGTAATAGATGGGTGCTACGTGCGGTCAACTCTAAGAAATACCGATCTCCTCCATCAGATTTCAAGCTCAAAATATATATATTTTAAACCTTATCTTAATTATATTAAAGTCTTCTTATCATTAATAAATACTTAGCGATTTATTTATTAAAAATGCTTTCAATATTAAGAGATTAGAGAAGCCTTTTACCTATCAACTTAGGTATGAATTTTCTATCAAAAACTGTGGTTCGACGAACGATGTCTTCATCAATAATAATTAGGGCCGAAAGCTCTTTGACTAAAACCTCATTACTAAGAATTCCAAGGCCCGATGTCACTGGCAAGTTTATTCATAAAAAGTTTTTAGGCAATCACAGTTAAAAATATCGCGCAGTAAGTAAACAAAGTCTAATTTATAATGTACTTACGGGTTGTACTTACGGGTAAATAAAAGCATTTCATGTTTACAAAAAAATCTATCTTTAGTAAAATCTTATTAAGGTAATACACAACTAGGTTTTAGTGAAAGTATAATGGAAAGACATATAGCAAAAAACCAAGAGAAAAAAAAGAGACAAAGACAAGATGTTGACGACGAAGAAACTCATCTTAAAAATACATGAAAATAAGCGACTTCTAAGCTAAGATGGGAGATTACAAACATCATTTTATATAAAGATCGCAATGAACTTCTCTCCTCTAAGTAATTTATGTGTATATAGTCATAATATAATAAAACATCACAACTCTTAATTATGAAGAGAAGTGCACACTTGTTCATTGTGTAACACACATATTAATACAAATACAAATAATATTTTTTTTAACAATGACGGTTTCTATACCTTTTATGCCGTCAGGCGACGCTTCGTTTCGGACACGCTGTTATAGTAGCGGTAAGGAGTGCCTTAAAAGGGGTCATGGTGTCCCAATCAGTTAAGCTCGCAAAGAAGGATGCGAAACTTATGAGGGAGCTATCCTCCTCCTAACGCCTCAGCCGTCGCAGTAGGCAACACTCCAGGCGTCGGAGATCGAGGGATGATCTCCGGCCACCGTAAGCGCGGGTTTTAGTCAGCAAGAGTCTTATACTCCCTTACGCCCCACCCTGGGCGGGAGAAGTGATTTGATAATTTTCCTCTGACAAAAAAAGGCAGCGCCTCGTATGCGTCACATCCAAGTACATGTGATTTTGTTGTGTGACGTAAAGTTCTTTTTGCGTCATACAGTATACTCTAACTACTTGAGAACTATTTTGAAAAATAAAAAAAGATCAAGTATCTACAAGTAAAAGTGAAAATCAATAAATGAAATATATTACCCAGTGTTTTATTGTATTGAAAATGTCGAAATGATTTTTGTTTTACTCAATAAAATACAAAACCAATTACCTATAATGCCCTAAAACTGAACGTTAAAAAGATTAAAGACCATTCCCAAAAGATTCCTCTAGAACGAAATACTAATTTCTTATAAGGCTTCCGAATTCAAATTTCTCAAATGATTTGATAATATTCAAATTGACGAGCTATTTGTAGAATAACATAATTATGTCATGAGTTATCGAGATAATTATGTTAAAAGTCGTCAGCAATGTAATTACATGTTTAAGCTGAATAATTTAATTATGGTAGCTGTGTAATGTAGTACCTATAGGGGCTATGGGTTCGCGTTTTGTAATTGAGTTGTTATAACAGGTAATTTAAATAGGGTGAATAATATGCGACGCTTACAGAGTAGTTTCCAACGAAATATGTAGAAAACGAAATTTTGTTTTGTTATTTTACCTTATAACTTTTGACGTCAAATATAAATACTTATCGCACGTGAATTATCTAAAAAAATACGAATGCTAATTGTATCCTACATTAATGAATGATGGTACGGTTATTGTATACGAATTTTTAATATTAAAAAAAAAAACATAAATGACTGGGTCTCTATAACCTTTCATATAAGTATGACGCTATTTTTGAGTCGGTTAATTATTGCCGAAGCATGGCTCCTTCACACTTAAACATTATTTGTTATACGGCAGTTACACACAACACAATGTTCTATTGTAAGGGTGAATACAAAAACAACAAATTCATTTGATATTTTTAACAGCTTACTCATAAACCACGAATTTGACTTGACAAGTTTCAAGCCACGCTAGGGGCTCAAATTAATTAGCACTGAAAATAGTCGAGTACTTAGCCGTACAGTTATGTGAGTGAGCCTTTAAACATAATATTTGGGTGATTGCAGGGTTAACGCGGTTTCTGGGTTACCGGTTGCCATGCAAAATGACGCGGGTTCAATTCCTGCTCGTAACCACTCTTTGTATGATACACAAATTGTTGTTTTGGGTCCGGGTACGATGTTTATTTGAAATTGTATGTTTGTTAACGCACTTACACAGGAGAAAATACTAATGTGGTTTTTTCTTTTTGTGAGGGGATAATCATCAAATGACTTCTCCCGCCCGGTGCCGGGCGGGAGGGAGTGTCAGACTCTTACTGACTAAAAACCCCCCTGTTCCTTCTCCTGCTCTGGGCCGAGGTTGCGCTTACCCCACAACCCAAGCTGAACATCAGCCCTATAGGGCCCCGTCTGTGGTGGTCTATTGGCTTTTTGAGGCGCGCGCGGTACGCTACGCGCCGTCCGCTCGGGCCTGGTTCTGGTCGGGCGGCGAGCTGCCCTTATTCGCCGACCGCAGACCCGCGCTTACGGTGGCCGGAGATCGTCCCTTGACTAATGTGGGGTAAGGTTTAAAAAGAAGCCATGATACACACACCCAGATTCGGAACACTAATACAAAAAATACGATTGAATTGAGCGCCTCCTTTTTTTGTGACATCGGTCAAAACCAATTAATTTTTTGTATTGTAAATCTCACCAATCTTTTACTAGTAAATATAATATAAGACTTTCGACTAGTTATCGACAGCAACGTTCGTCACTAATGGGACCCGTACATTATTAAACGGTTCATTTCAACTTTCATACCAACTAAAAGGGTAGCTCGATCCTCAAACCTCAAATCGAAGATGACTTTTCAATAGAACTCTGCAAAATTGTGGTTAATTAAGAACCAGCCCAAAATGTTCATCTATCAAAACATTATTCGATCCTTTTGAAAAAGGAATAGAGTTTCATTTGGTGTAATTCGACAGGTCTGCGTAGGTTGCAATTCCTATGTCAAACAAAATGTTATTTAATTTAAGAATTCCCAATAGTTGTCCGGTATCTATATTTGTCATTGATCAGCAATAGACCCTGTCTCTCATAACATAAATTACATTAAATAACATCAAACAAGCGTGGGAGTTCGCATACTTGTGTATTGAGCCTATTGGGGATTACATATGTCATAACAGAAAATATACAGGATGATATTAAATACCTCCCAATATGCTACTATTTATTTTTCCAATACAAAATCTACAGAACACACATTTGGAGGTTCGATTTTTAAAATAAAAAAAATTGTTGTCTACTTTTTCTTTTGTTCTATATAAATGAGGTCTTTTATTAATTACAATTCGAGGAGTTTTTTTTTAAGTCTGTCGATTTTATAAACCTCAGTAAGCAGTAGAAGCTCATAGCCGGGTTTTATTCATAAATGGTATTAATATAATATATATTGAAAAAAACATTTAATGACTTTTCCAGCCGTGGGTGGGGCGAGAGGGGTTGCTCTTACTGTCTAAAAACCACGTCATTCCTTCTCTGGTTCCGGGCTCAAGTGTGAGATGAGCAGGCGGTATAACATTATTGCGTTTGCACCCACGACCCATGCTCGTGTCTGGTTCTGGTCGGGCGAATTACCGTTGCTCGCTGTCCACACATGGGTTTGCAGTGGTCGGAGATATCATAGATGGCCTTCTCAGTTCCTCTCCTTTTTAAATTTTTTTTAATGAAAACTTTGCCCCACACTTAGATTTTCTCCTGAGTCCGTTAACAAACATACAATTTCACATCACACCCAGACCCGGAACAACAATTTGTGGATCACACAAAGAGTTGTTCCGTGCGGGAATCGAACCTACGACACGTTGGGCTGCAGCCAGTTGCCCAGCCACCGCACCAACTGTGCAGTCATTTTGCACCATGGTATCGACTGAGAACGGTAAAATAGTTGTTTACACTGCCACCATACTCCAGCTTATACTCTCAAGAGATAAATAGTATAGTGTTATACAACTCGTAACAAGTCTAGGTCTCAAAACCATTGTAAATCCTAGATCTATGCACGCTTAATTGTAGGATATCGAGAACTTCATGTTTGGACGGGGGATCGGTGTGATTTGCATAATATTAATTGTAGAACTTAAGATACTGTTTGCGTTCTGAACAGGGTGGTACAGAGCCAAACGGTTGGTTCGTCACATGTGCCTTTGCTATTAAGACTTTATTAAAAACTCGCTTCCTCCCGCGGCTTAACCTTTCGCTTCGGTTAAGTCAATGTGTTAATTCTGGGTATCACCATCTCAGATCGGGCCCTGTTGGGCTGATGTTCAGTCGGGGTTGCAGGGCAAGCGCAATGAGGCACCGTAACCTCGGCCCAGAGCAGGAGAACGAACGGGACGGTTTTTAGTCAGTTTGAGTCTGACACTCCGTCCCGCCCAGCCCCGGGCAGATCATCTGATGATTTTACCCTGCCAATAAAAGGGTATCACTATTTCAGACGGGGCCCTGTAGGGCTTATGTTCAACCAGGGTGGCGGGGCAAGCGCAAGGCACTATCACCTATCTAGATACTAAATTTCAACCAAATTCGTCCAGCCGTTTCTACGTGAAAGAATAACAAACATACAATCATTCATTCTCACAAATTTTCACATTTATAATATTAAGGATATTTATATATAAGAAGTAGGATTAACGAGTAAGGTGCGTCAAGAACTGGAGAATTTCGGGTCGAACAAGGTCTTATTGCGGTTTTCGCGGACATTAGAGAGCGCTTCAGGCTAACGTTCAATGTGTTGCCGCTTATTCGAATTATCTGACACTCACACATGGAAATTCGTTACGACTATTCTCTTTAAATATTACGTCCTAATTGGAATTGTATGGCTAATCCTTCGTTTTATTTTCCAGATTCCATCAAAATGATGGCCGCACTATTTCTTCTGGTGCTCGGTAAGTCTTCTTAGACATTTTTTATTGTATTTTACGTGAAACGATTCGTTATAGGTTTACAACAATGTAATAATTTACAGGCAATTACGTTAACTTTGTTTATGATAATCGGTTGTTTTCCGGCACGCCAACCAGGCTTTGTATTTGAACCAGGCTTTTTATTTGAAATATTTCAATATTTTTTATTGGCCTTCCCATTATTTTCAAAGTACGATGTATTTACGAACTAGCGGTAATACAAACTTTTATTAATGTTTTGGTATGAATTCGTTGAAGCAGAATAGTTTTCTTATTGACGTAGTGAATACTTTTATATACTGATAGAAAAAAAAAATCTTTACTTTTCTTGGGTGCGTTTCAAAATTTTTCATTTCAAACCTATGATTAGAGTAACAATTTTTGATTTATTACACAAATAACCAGCTGCTCGCCAAGACAAAAATTACCTAGGTACTTGACAAAACTAAAAAAAATACTTTATGTTGAACACATATCAAACCTATAAATTATATTTTTATAATATTCAATTACATTTTTTAGGGCTGATTTTTCAATGGTTAGATAAAAGTTACCTGGGGAATAATTATGATGCTGTCGCGTCAGAATGTTTATATAAGACAGTGACAGCAACAATTTTATTCCTCAGATAACATTAGTCTGACTATTGATCAGCCCTTAAAGACTAAAATTTAATGTTAAAGGAAAACAGAATCAAATATTTTGATGTAGGTATAATCTCGTTTTCTTTATAGCCTAACTTTGTCGGAACAAATATTAAGATTTATGAATTTTGTTGAGAGTCTAGTATATAAGTCAGGCTGTTTATTTTAGAATCTAACAGGCTATAAAGCATCGTTAACTTTGTTATTAATATGCCAGTGTAAGAAACAATTGTATGAAGGTACATTTGTCATATATTTTATCTTGCAAAAGCGTGCCGTCAGAGCTATATATAACTTAGGTCGTCGCGAATCTCTCAGAGAAAAGTTTAAAGAGATCAACATTCTGACCGTACCGAGTCAATTTATTTATGAAAACATTATGTATGTTAGGAAAAACCTACACTTATTTGTAAAGGTATCTGACAAACATGATTATCATACTAGACATAGGAATAGATTGAGTCAGCCTTTATTTAGATTGGCAAAAGTGCATAAGTCATTCCTGGTTTTCTGTGTTAAATGTTATAATAAAATCCTAATTGAAATTCAAAATTTAAATGAAAGCAAATTTAAATTATGTATAAAGAAACATTTATGTAAACTAGCATACTACAAACTAAATGATTATATACAAGATAAAAATGCTTGGAGGCTAGCTGGTCCTACTCCACAGGATGTTTAGAGTATTTTTTTGATTTTAATTATTAAATTGTACACTATGTTGTTAATTGTTGATGAACTTCTAAGATTTTGTAAATGTGAGTGCCCTGTAACCTTTTATAATTAAGTAAGACTTGTAGAATATAGGTACTTGTGTCGGCTGGGAGCTGTCATGCTCACTCAGAGGTCTCATTGGCGGTGGCACGGGCACTGGATCGCCCAATTCCCTATAATATGGTTGAGTTGGGCGGTGCTGGTGTACGTGTCATGTTCGTGAACGGGCGCGGCCTATTGGGACTGGTCATCTCCAGGCTGTCTAAATATGTTGTCCTTTAGGTTCACTTCTTTTTCGTACTTTTTGCCTGAACATTAGTGTTACATTGTTCTCACATATCAGAACCGACTAAACGATGTAACAAAGAAATGTATTGTAAAACTGATTGAAAAAGAGTAACCATGGAGTTTCTTGCTCGTTCTTCTCCATAGGAATCTACACTTTGGAACGAGCAAATAGCTTCACTAGAGGACAGACGGACAGACTGACACGCTTAATTTTAAAGCTCTTGTTATATACTTTTTTCCTTTTTTGCTTGCTTGACGTTCAAAAGTGCCTACTGTGGTCTAATTGAAATAAATGATTTTTGACTTTTTGACTTTTATTGTTTTACTAGCGTTAGACCGCGGCTTCTCTCACGTTAAAAAATATTATTATTAATTAGGTATAGGTACGCATAACGTAGGCATTATAGTAGCTTTTATGCATGCTAGGTCTCAGCCCGATCGGTTTAAAACTGACAAAGTTTCATACAAACTTTCATCTCCTTTTTTATCCCCTTGGGGGTAAAATTAATCAAGATACTTTCTTAGCGGATGCCTACGTCATAACATCTACCTGCATGCCAAATTTCAGTCCGATCCGTCCACTGGTTTGGGCTGTGCGTTGATAGATCACTATATCAGTCAAATTTGAGTCTTATATATAGGTATTTAATATTTAATATTTAATATATATTATACCTATATAGATTTAAACTTTTCAATTGTATAAATGCAAGACACAATAGAAAAATAATAGGTTCGCGAACGCCGACGTTTGCTTGGGGTTCGATGAATAAAACAATCTTGGATGGTTATCGTAATTTATTGAAAACTAGCGACTCTGCTTCGCATGAGTCTTCAACTATCTCGCTAAAGACGAAATACCCAGCTCTCCCCTCTATTTTTCTAAAATTTGCTGTCATAAGAACCTTCTCCTGACAAACATAACAAAAAATAATATGGTAGGTAATATTGGTCCAGGCGTGGTTAAGTTAGGCGTTGAGCAAAACATTTTGCGATTCATTTATACCTATTTATATAAACTAACGTGAATAAACTGAGAACAGCTCTACTAGTTTCAAAATACAACGGGGCTCTTATGCATGAGCAGCGTGCGCGTCGCGGCGACGTCACGCAGCCAACTCTGGAGAGTGAGTAAGTCGTCATCGTCGAGAAGGCTTTGTTTAGCAGTGGGCACTTATATGCTGACGATGCGATGTAATTATATGTAAAACAGGTGATACATTTAAAATGTATGTCTCAACTTATCCCTTTGAAAACAGCATGATTTTAAGTTCAAAAACTCATAAAAAAATCCAGATCGAAGGCGCTGAAGAAATTGGCATTTTAAAATATGTGTACGATATATCGTTATATGGTATCTCGCAAGGCATATAGAGGATATGCACGGGCGGCATTTTCCACCAAGTAATGCGCCGGCACGTCCACGATTACCTTACGTTAGCTTCTATGCGAAATGTAGTTCGACATGTGCAGTTTTGTAGATATTAAATATATTTTAACTTCGTTCAAAATATTGTATTCTAGGTTTATTATAATAGACATTTTTCTATTGAATACGATTATTTGATATGGTGGAGTGATATTACAGAAATCCGTCTTAAACCAACCACTGCGTTGTTTTTTAGCCGCGTGATTGAGGATACCGGAGGCCCTTCTTTTACTTCCCGTACCCTAATCACTAAATTACCGAAAATATAATCTCTAAAAAGCTGGCAACACATTACCACCGTGTAACGTATGCTTGTTTGCTATCCTATCACAAAAATGGTCTACAATAACTAATCAAAATTGCGTAAACATTATAATGTTTAAAGATAATTTTCTATCAAAAATGGCTAACAATTTCAACACGCAATCACTGATGTAATCAATAGATGTAGTCCTACAAAAGCCCAAGCGAAACTATTAAACATAACAACACATTTACTAAGTACAACTTTCCAAACACCGTTAGTAAACAAGTGTAATAAAAACGCCTTCCACGTAAGCCCTTTAGTTAGTTTAACGAGAATCCAAGCAAACACCGGGGGCAAGGGTTGGCCGCTTTGTACGATTCAATCAAAGCTTGCCAGAAGCCCGCCAGTTTTTTCAAACTTCGAACACGCGAGCCGGCAGCCATAATAAAATTAGCAAAAATAGAAAAAAAAAAATCCGTACCTCACTTTCCAGGTGGAAAATGGCGGATGAATGACGAAATTTAAATTAGAAAACGTTCGTGTTACATTTAAATTGGGCCGGAATTAATTTTCTGTTGTTTTAGTATAATTTTACAACTGTAGCCCCGAGTTGAAGGTGTGGATAATAAAACCTTGGTCCAAAATTAACAGAACAAATGTCTATTTGAAATTAGGATGCGTCCTGTATCTTTGAAAGCCTTTACTCGAGATATATGAACGCTTTAGGCTTCCTCATCATCGTCAGCCTATAAGTGCTGAACAAAGGCCTCTTCTCAGATAAGTTTCGAGCACGAATCACCAGGCTTGCTTAACAGGGATTGGCGATTTTAAATTTATTATTATATAAATTATTACATCATGATTTTCCTCTTCACCGTGTGTATACGCTTTCGTGTATTTTTCACTAACTGATCGTAAACGTCGCTACATGTTATTATTACATATCCGTTTTATTCTAAAATAGGCACCTTAACTTATTCACAAAAAAACAATTATGACCTACACGACTCGCTTGCACTACTAAACTAACCCTACGTAATGTAGACAATAAAGTAGCGAGAATCATATTGTTACAGCCGGATTTTACTATACCATCTTGTAAGACGGATTAGTTCCTGTATTGTTGAGTTGTATAGGGAGCTATATTCACTCTTGACATCCTTACTTCCTATAGCACCCTTGGGAAATAATGGACCCCTTTTCCGATACAGGATGCTCTCAAGATGGCGTGCATTCAAAACAAAAAAATATATATACATACATACTTATATATACTTATACAACAATGCCTTCTTTCCTTTGGGTAACAAAAAGGTGTAAACATTTTAGATCAGTTGTATTATTATGTCTTAACGACAAGCACTATTGCAGACGCCGTCCTAGTTCCTACAGCGTTTTTTACGTTCAGGTATCACAAAAAGTTTTTCCAGAATATGTCACGAAGGATCTGAATCTTTATATTCATTTGCTTAAGCGTAATTTTGAATTATTTTTACTGTCCAAGCTTGTGTTACATTACTAGGATTAGTTTGTCTGAAATATATGTAGTTTTTTTATAAAATACAGATAGCTAAAAATAAAAGTATGGCCGTAATAATACCACGCCCTCATAAAAAACCGCCGTGAAACAACTACAGCGCTGTGGTTCGCCTTGTGAGTGAGGCTGACGGAGGCCCAATCCCCCTTCCCCTCCACCTATCCCTAAACCTCCGCATTCCTAATCCCCAAAATGCTGGCAACGCACTCCTCTGGTATGGAGAATGTCCATGGTAAATTGTCAGTTCTTTTGCCGCCTTATCACATAAAAAAAGTTCACTTACCCTTAATAAAAAACAGGCCAGGTAATTTCTGTAAAAAAGCATCATTCGTGCGACTTTTTAACAGCACTTTAATCCAGTTTGATGCAATTAAACGATTAATTGAAACAAAGCTCTTGTAGCGTCTCTCGACTGTAAAGGGTAAGTACAGACACCAGCACGATAGGCTACCCAGTCCTATCAAATTTCTTTATTGCATTTTCGTCCTTATATCTTAGTTGTAAAAGTTGATACTGCTGAGAAGGATTTCGGCAGGCTCGGGTAACTTGATGAGCTGGTATACGAGCGATCACTGCCGACAAATTGCCTCTACAAAATGTCCTTTCATATCTCCGCACAAGAGGACAATTTAGCTGGGAGAACATTTTCATGTCGATATTTTTATTTATTTTTTTCGTCGGAGACGATGAGCGGAATATTAATGGAAATTGACAGGGCGAGTTTGTTTGAGACTTCTGTCGGTGTACAATATGGTCGATATTGATTTTTAAATGATCGCTTTAATGGTTTCTGAAAGTGGTTTTGTATTTTTACCACCGTATTCACAGTCACACACTGAACCAACTTCTGGCAATTGTTTTCAGTATACAAGTATACAAGTGTCCAAAAAACGTGTAAGATAACCATGGAAGTTGATTTTATGTTTTGTGTAGCGGCACGATCACGTCGCTACATTACTTAGATACGATAGAGATAAGACACACATGTTAATTGTTGCACGTTTGTTAGGATAGCTAAATCTGAAAATCTCACGCATCTCCTTAGTATATAAGCACCAGCAATTAAAGTAATAAACAGACCTTAACCATCTACAGTCTCATTATTTACCTTGCCACGAAGTCTGGCAAATTGGTGACCCGACGAAGAACAATCAACATGACTCATTCACCCTGCAAATCAAGCAGCAGCCAACAAGAAGCCTTGGAGATATCAGCCGGAACCGGAATTTTGGAGGGACCAACCCAGATTATGGTTTAAGCAACTAGAAGCCATAGTAGCACCACAGAAGCAAGGAGACGATTACAAGTACTATACGGTCATTGCAAAACTGCCAAAAGAAGAAATAATACAGGTTAGTGACCTCATTACTTGCCCACCGCCAATAGAAAAGTACAAGGCTATCAAAGAACGCCTAATCAGTTGCTATGAGGAATCAGACCAACGTCAGCTCCAAAAATTATTGTCTGAAATGGATCTCGGCGACCAGAAACCATCACATCTTCTGCGCAAGATGCGGACCCTGAGTAACGGAAATATCAGCGACGAAACCATCAAACTTCTATGGTTGAGGCTTCTGCCACCATCAGTGACTTCGGTTCTAGCAGTCACAGAAGACATAGATGTGAACAAGATGAGCCAGATCGCGGACAAGATATTAATAAATTCAACACGTACAGAGGTGTCAGCTGTAAACGGAAACAAATCTGGCGACGATACAATGTCATGCATACTAGCACAGTTAGCAGAAATGCAATTGGAACTAAATGCAATTCAGCAAGGTCAAAAAAAAAACTATCGATGCAGCACTCAAAGTTATTCCAATCGTCGGCATTTCCTACCACAGTCAAGTTCAAGAGAAAGAAGGCACTTTTGTTTTTACCATGGAAGATTTAAAAAATATGCACAAAAGTGTGTTCAACCTTGTGATTGGAAACAGGATCTCAACTCAAGGAAACAGGGAAACTAATTGAAGCACGGACAACGGCGGAACTCTGTGCTATTCACCCGTCCAACCGCCTCACTATTACCGACCGAAAAAGTGGTATGAGATTTTTGATTGACACGAGAGCAAATATTTCAGTTATTAGCAAGCCACAGAGACATTCACTAATACAAGATGAACAATGTATACTTTATGCCGCCAATGGTACAAAAATTAAGACATATGGTGAAAAAACACTCTCTTTAAACTTCGGGCTACGAAGAAACTTTGTATGGAACTTTGTCATCGCCGATGTAACACAACCGATTATTAGAGCAGATTTTTTTTAGAGCATTATAAGCTATTAGTCAATATAGCTGGTCGAAAACTCATAGATAGGGTAACTGAGCTGACAACGCCCGCAACCCTGATCAAATCGACGCAGCAAACAATCCGCACTATTAACATTGAGACGAATCCACGCATTACTCAACAAAAATACTCGACATTCGACAGAGAGTTGCTCGGAATATATATGGCAGTCAAACATTTTCAAAGGTTAGTCGAAGGAAGAGAATTTACTATCTTTACAGATCATCGACCTTTGATTTACGCATTTTCCCAAAAACCGTCATCTAATGATACGCCACGGCGAATACGACAACTGGATTTTATTTCACAATATTGTACCAACATTCAACATATAGAAGGACGTGACAATATTGTAGCAGACGCATTGTCACGGATAGAACAAATTGATGTGCCATCACCGATTAATTATGCTGATTTAGCAAGATGTCAGCATGATGACCAAGAATTATTACGACTTCGTAATAACAAGAATTTAAAATTTTCAATCAGCAGAAACAATCAGCACAAATGCAGTGGATAGTTCATCGACTGCCGCCGCCGTCACAACAAAGGCAGCAGTTTTTATTTCCTTCGAATTAGCAACAATGACATTACATTACGCATAGGATGTAATTTATCAGCAAGGTTAAGTTATTATATAATTAGGTACATACTAACTTTTTTCAATTTATATGTTAATTATTTTTAAAAGGGGGGAGTATATGTAGCGGCACGATCACGTCGCTACATTACTTAGATACGATAGAGATAAGACACACATGTTAATTGTTGCACGTTTGTTAGGATAGCTAAATCTGAAAATCTCACGCATCTCCTTAGTATATAAGCACCAGCAATTAAAGTAATAAACAGACCTTAACCATCTACAGTCTCATTATTTACCTTGCCACGAAGTCTGGCAAATTTTGTCACACTTGGGGTTGTGGAAACATGCGCAACGATGTACCGCGGCCGTACTGGTCCAAACCAGTTTAGTCTGTGAAAAAATGGCGTTAAAAGATTTTTCTCAGGTTTCCTTCGAAAAAACAAAGATTTCACAGTATTCATACTGTCCCATGGAGAAGTTTGAACCTTTCTGCCACCCGCAGCAAAGATGTGGAATGAACATTCGTCGGTAGTATTGTCAAACCTCTTCTCTCTCGTCGATCTCTTCGTGAAGGATTGAAGGTCACATTACCTTCAAGACTTCACTAAAAAAAGAAAACATCAAATTTCTAGCTTACTGTTATCTGATCCTCAAGCACGTTTGCCACATTACCCATATAAAAAATGTTTTTTTACCTTTCCGTTAAAAGTGACAACCCTAAAAACTAACGTTTAGGTAATGAAACATGAAAACTCATCAGACACACTTGCTTCTACCTTACAAACTCAGTTTGTGTAACAGAAATAAAAAGAACAGAAAAAAGTAGAACCAGGCAGGGGTGGTACGTCACGAGGCATTTCGTAATTACCGTGCAGTGTGTGCCACCCCTATGATATCACATTTTTTTACAATTTCCGTAAAAATAGATGTAACGTCCGTACCGGTGGTGTTTTTGGGATGTGTGAGTCGCTATAAATGCCTTGAGAAGTGTTATGATAAATATATGTAGATAGTATTGATAAATGATATTAAAGTCATATAAAAAATATAGCACTGCCCGGTTTCGAAATTGAATTGTTAAATTCAGATCATTTATTTCAATCTGATCATTAGAGTCATGATATAAACGTCAAACGTTTGACGTTCAAAAGTGCCTGTATGGGTCTAATTGAAATAAATGATTTTGACTTTGACTTTGAAACAAAGATTAAAGGTAAAAAATGATAGTCTGTCGGTTAGTCCTCTTAGTGAAGTTATTGTGGTCACGCATTTTAATTTACAAGTTATATATAACTCATGTGAACAAACACACGCCATTTTTAGTAAACAAAACATTAAATACTGAACAAAATAATATTAATAATCAAAACAAAAATAAAATCATAACTCAATATGAAACAAATGGAAATAACTTGATCGCTGAGTCCGAGAGTCTAAAACATCAAAAATGTTACGTTAAAATAGCTATGTTGTTGTGAAATGGGGTTATAAGACCCAAATCCCTGCGGCGGACAATAAGGGTCGCCCGAGGAAACAACAATAATATTTGGAAACAACTTTCTTGGCCTGTTCACTTCATTGTTATAAATAGACTGAGATTTTTAAAGGATTATTATTATTATTTCTTATTTTTGGTTTTATCTGTGACTTTACCCGTTTCTGAGAATCTTGTGTGAAGTAACCATCTCTTCTCCACTGGTTATTACGGTGGCTAATAATGGCATGATGGTAAGCGCTCGGCGTCGCTCATGATCATTTCTAAGGGGGATTTTTTTTTGTGAGGGGAAAATCATCAAATTACTTCTCTCGCCCAGGGTGAGAGGAATTAATCAGACTTTTACTGACTAAAAACCCCACCATTCCTTCTCCTAATCTATGCCGAGGCCACTGTGCCTTATTATGCTTGCCCCGCAACCCTGGCTGAACGTCAGCTGTATAGAGCCTCGTCCGAAGGGGTATCAGGATCAGGTATCCGTTATCCTCATTCACACAGCTAAACACAATGCAACCGTTTTTTCACCCCGTATTCCGTGAGGCTGTAGGGCCAAAGTAATGCACTTTTGGCCCATCTTTCACCCCCATCTCCAAATCCCTAACCCCCAATGAGCCAGCAAGGCACTTGCACCGCACCTCGATGTTGCGGGTGTTCATGGAAAGGTTATCCGTCTGCTGGTTTTCCGACCTATCACATAAAAAAGGCCTCACTACACATGCCTATTCAATAAAGAATCAGTTTCATGAATTAATTTTCATTGAGATAATTTCTAGTAGCGTCACGTACCAGCTATTATCAGTTACAAACGTGACTGTCCTGATAACAGTGTTTATTGCGTAACTACCTCGTATTGTATGTTTTTGTTAGTTCCTGCTTTACACTATCTAGAATTTAGTGTTTCATGTAACTCTAGCACTGGTTATTTATTTTATTGTAGGTAAATACAATGGTTTAAATGGTTTTGTCTATACTTCTATACTAATATTATAAAGAGGTAAAATTTGTAAGTTTGTATGTAGGGGGTAATCTTTGGAACCGCTGGTCGGATTGCCAAAATTCTTTAACTGATAGATAGCTACAAGGTTACTGAGTGCTATAGGCTATAAAACATCACGCTACGATCAAATGCAGCTGAGCAGTGGGTGAAACCGCGCGAGAGTAGCTAGTATGGAATAGAGCGGCAAAATGGCCAACGGATCACCTGATTGTATGTAAAGTATGGATACTTGTAGGAACAGGAGTCATGAGTGAGTTTGGGGGATAGAGATTTGATGTTTTGGGGATTAGGAGATTTGGGTTACCCGTCGTATTACTCTCACAGTTAATCATAATAAAAATGCTATTTGACGCCGGCACGTTCGTGCCAAAGTGGCTCTCCTATGAGTAACTATTGTCATTGATTTAAATTGCGGTCACTAAAATGTACGAAGTTTAGCAATGGACAGTTTGTGGCTGATGCTCTCCTTTTCTCCTGAGAAGGGGTAGGCAGAAAGCAACTTAAAGCACTCCTTATTTTGACTTATTATTAAGTGGGTTTTTTTATGTCGACCCTATTAAAAAATAAGTATATTGGCTAAATATGTAATATAAAAAAATATTGTGAATTCCGCCTACGTAAAAAGTTTATCTATAATTTCCATTCATCTCAGTATTTACTTTGTGTATTTACACATTTTATTTATGAAGTAACCCACTCATTCGTGGAAATTTCGTTTATTTTTTTATTTGCAAATAATGTAGGCAGCATATTTTTTTATTAAAATTACCTATGTATAGACTATAATGTACACATAATATCTAAGACAAAGTAAATGGTTTAATTATTTCCTTAATATCTTTTTAGAATGAGAGTTACAAAAAACTAAAGTACCTTTTAAGTAAAATTTTTCTCTTCAAGTCTTTTTTTAATATTCGGCTGCATATCAATATTTTACTTCGAGCGATTGCCATCCGCTCCACATGACTATCGAGTGTGTTAAAATTGTTTGAAGATTCTATTTATAATGTTGACTCCCTGAACCAAATAGCGTATGTTTTTCAAGACACGGATCATCAATCATTGATTCTATTTATTTTTGAATAGTAACTATCGTGAAACATACAATATGTATTTGAAAAGAAGGACTTAGGTACTCACGACTGAGAGTAGACTGCTTGACGTCGTCGCGACGCACGCTGTTCATGAGTAACGACCCCGTTGTAACTTGAAAGAAGTAGAGCTTTTCTCAGTCAATTCTAGTAAGTCGTTGTTTTCAATTTAATCATTTATATTAGCTAAAGGTAAAAAAATCTGTCCCAAAAACTCCCATTAACATTTTTATAACAACAATAACACTCCATGGCACTTCTCCTCCCATCATAAGTTACGTATTACTTAAGAAACGATCTATCTTGACTCGGTCCCGATGACAAATTAGCTTCGGTCTCAGCTCAGTGACATTCCGCAAAAATTCTCCACCATTACTTGTTCATTTGTTGTTCCCTACGGGACGGCTGGCTTCGGTAGATATAACGAGTTTCTGAGTAAGTACTATCAACAAAAGTGTTTGTGTTTAGGCAAAAATTATTGAAGGTATTTTAATTATTTTTTGTTTTTAAAATTACACAGAGAAATTTGATGGTAAATGGTGGGGTGCTACTACTTATAAGATGTGTATATATAGCTATTTCACACTATTCAACATTTTTCATGACGGCATTTTATTTTTAAGTCAGGAGAATAAAAAAATCTGAACAATTGACGTGCAATGTATATGCAAAAATTCATGCACATATATTCTATATATGTATTTGTAAACGTACCCACGACACAGGAGAAAATCCTAGTAGGTATGGGTCAACGATTAAAAACAAGGTCAAATTTTCAAGTGTGGGAGAGCCATGCTTCAGCACGAATGGGTCGGCTCGACCGGAGCGATACCACGGCCTCACAGAAAACTGGCGTGAAACAACCACAGCGTTGTGTTTTGCCGCGTGAGTGAGGTTACCGGAGGCCCAATTCTTCCCTTCCCCAATCCCTCGCCAGTCTCTAAATCTATAAATCCCTAAAAGGTCGGCAACGCACTCGTAACTCCTCCGTTGCGGGTGCCCATGGGCGGCGTTGATTGCTTACCATCAGGTAATCCGTCTATTGGTTTGCCGACCTATTACATAAAATAAAATAAAAATAAATCTACAAGAGACAATAAGTTATTTATATGTACATCTAACTGTTTTGTCGACGGTACTTAATAGCTAAGATTATGTTATACGCTTGAGTTTGTCGGAATCTTGACACCTTTTCGTATCGCAATTGCTAATATACTTTAATTGAAGGCTTTGAATGTTTTGTTTTTGTTTGAATTTATTTAAACACGCGTGCGTATTACGACATTTGGATAACGTGTTCTTATTTCAAAATTTTAAGCAATATTATTAACTAACTTTTCCCCACGACTTTATTCGCGTAGAATAGTGACTTTCTGCAGATTTTTGGTTTGAAAGCTATCCTAAATCCTTTTTCAAGTTCCAACCTATGTTTGTACCAAATTTCACACAAATAGGTTCATTAGTTTAGGCGTGAAGAAAAGACAGACAGAAAGAGTTATTTTTGTCTTATGAAATCAATGTATTTTGATCTGTGTTAGATTATTGCTAACCATATTTTGTAATACGAGTGAAGCTACAAATAAAAGTCGGCCTAAGATAAGAACATAACACACACAACTATTAACTGCATGAAATGTTTTGTAAAGAAAACATTAGAAATCTTTAAAGACAGAATGCTATTCCTTATAATAAGCTGACAACTCACTTGTGGCGCTAAAGACAGACTTGTAAATTGTTCTAATCGATAAGCATCAGGTGATTTGTCTGGTCGTTAAAGTCCATACCCCATAAAAAACACTTTTCACGTTTATGTAATTCTAACCCGCCGATTTTAGAAACAAAAGCGTGATTATACCAAATATATTTTTTGGTATATTTATTAGCTCACTCACGTAATTGTTTCACGAGGTATTTGGCTTACATTATACCCTTACTTGATTGACTTGTCTGCACGGTTGGCGCGGTGGCTGGGGCTGCAGCGCAGCGTCACCGGGTCGAATTCCGCACGGAACAACTGTTTGTGTGGTTCACAAATTGTTGTTTCGGGCCCAGACCTGATGTGTCACGAGACAGGAGAAAATCTTACTATTTGCCAGTTCTTGAAACCAATCGAGTACTTACTCAAACTTATATGAGTAAGCCATAAAACAATAAATAATTAATTATACATACATATATCACGAAATTTATAACACAAGAACTTTATTATATTTTCTAAGTGAAATTAGAATTTACGAAAGACTGTTTATGGCAATTCCACCTGTCCGTTAATATGAATTTTTCAAGTGACGTTATCCGAGAGCGGATAAGATGGGACACAGGCCCGTTTGAAAACGACAAAGCTATTATTTTAATGACGGATATTCTCTGAAGCACTTTGTAATAAATATAAACGGAATCGTTTTTTGCTTGGGAGATAAGGAAAGGAATAAAAATAGAGTCCACGTTGTCTGATGGATAGACGGATTTCCTAGCCTCAATAATTGTAAGTCAAGTGTAGTCTACTTCTTCGATACTTTTATAAAAATTAAATACAATTAGTATTTTTATTAAAAAAGTTAAAATAAAATAATTTAAACCCTATGAAGTTATGCATTATAGATCAATTTACTTTGAGAGATATATGTAGTTACATTTGTATAAAGCTGATTTTTGTTTAAAGTTTACAATTAAAAGTGCTTTTATCAAAAGTCAGCCAGCTTTAATATGGAAAGTTGTTGTTCAAAGTTAATACACTAGCTATACAGTGCGATTTCATTCGCTGATCGGGTCTTGTCGGTCAATGACCGATGTTTCTTTATCAGCCTATAAGTGTCCACTGCTTAGCAAAGGCCTCTTCTCATAAGGAGAAGGTTAGAGCATTAATCACCGATGTTTATTACCTTGATAAATGGTATTCAACACAAAATACTTTTTGACTTCAAGCTGACGATTTAAATTATTTTTATATTTTCTTTAATTTTATAATATTATAACGAGCACCTAGTTTCATTGACGAACAGATAGATAGTCATTATTCTATTTAGATGTTTTAAAAGTACCTTATTAGGTTTAATTGGAATAAATATTTCACCTCGATTATAATTAGTTGAGAAAAGGTCAGCTTAAAATTAATTAAAACTACAGGAGGTTATACGGATATAAATAGGCGCCAAAATTAGCCCTTTTTAGTATACCTGTGTAATTTTATTTGAGGTTATCCTCCTAACTTACATATATAACTTTTTGTTACATAATGAGATTGCGACACAGATTTTACGAAAATATAAATAAATATAAAATAATAATAGTATATAAAGCAATATGTCAATGTAGGTGTGTTATATTCATAAACATCAACATCATCAGCCTAAATGTTCCCCTACTGCTGAGCAAAGGCCTCTTCTCTGATGTAGATGACGGCTTCAGAAATGATGGATAAAATGTATGTTGACATTAATGACGGATCACGAATTAAAATTATATGTATAAAAGAGAGAGAATTTAGTAAGAGGGGAGAGTGGAGAAAAAGTTTCACCAATTCCAAGCAAATTCCCGAGAGAATCAATGCACAAACAAAAAATAGAAAAGTTACATTTACTAGGTTTTGTTTATTTTCAATTTAGAAATCCTAATTACATGTCTCAAGGCTCGTTGTTGAGTACAACTGGATAAGTTATAAATCCACATAATGTTATGTAAAGTCAGACACAAAACGCCATAAATTTAGCACATTGGCGCAATCGAAATTAATATCACACGGTAACCAGGCCACATTTAAATAATTCAAACACGTTAATAATTCAAGGTTGATACCAATTCATTAATGAATAAATTTTAACTTAGTACCTTCCAGTGACGGTAATATTCACGAGCTCATCCGTCCCATTTAACTTGATGGCCGAGCGGCTCCCTAATGGAAAGATAATAACTGTTTAGTGACAGCCCTGGTGTATTGTTCACTGCTCTGTCGGTCATCGTGCCACCCACTACGGTTTCACGAAGTTGAATTTCCGTAGGTAAACAACGTTACATAAAATTTGATGAAGATTTTTTACGTCAGTCTGTAATTGTAATTATTTTAAAATCGGTAACAGGCAATACAGTTTTTTATACCACAAATTATAATCGCTCCCAAGCCACTGTAGGCAAATTAAATAATAATAATTTCATATAAAAAACTGGAATGAAACACAAAAATTACAACATGAAATTTCTTATTGAAATCTACATACCTATTACAGAAATAACTTCGAAAGTAAAGCTAGTGAATGTACAGGGAGATCAAATTGTTTCTCAGGGAAATGACGTGGTGTACCCGGCATCAGTATAAACGATGCGAATTTCCCTTGCAGCCCGTTCTTTTATTGCGCACCTAAATTGGATTTTCACTGCGCCATACATATCCCGACCACCAAGTGAATTTCATATTTCATTCAATTTTGTTAAGCTGAATTTATAAGGGTAATTTTGTGAGCTTAAATCCTCATCATTAACTGTTGCTGTGTTTTGATGTTATTCTATTAGTGTCCTGGTTGATAAACATCTAAATGTTTGTTGATTTAAGCGAGTTCTACGAACGGAGATAATTAAAGTTGGCCTTTTAATTCCGTTGAGAGGGATGACCATAAGTGGGGTTTGAAACTTAATTATTAATTTCATGTAGGTTAGTTTCAGGTTTTTGGAAAGCCGAGTATTCTTTGGCATTGGAAGAATATATTAAAGGCTGATAAATTATTAGATTTTTGGTGTGAATAATTAAAATATTTTAATAAATGATTCACACATTGCATATATATGGGTGTATATTTTATCTTTACAGGAAGAAAAAACCTAATTTAGAAGTTAGGGGTAGGTACAGTATGAATAAAATAAGGTCTTAGAAACGGCCGTCAGGTCTCGACGTGTTATTTTTTCATATCTAAATGAGCGGACGGGAAAATATAATTTATTATTCGTCCCAGAGAGAGTTGTACGAACCTTACCTACGTAAGTGCTTGTAGGAAGCGTTCCTCATAAATGTAACGCTTTTTATTCTACAAAGGATTATTTGACTGTATTATTTTTATTGGAGAATATGAATTATTCTTCTGTTCACTGATGATGCTTTTGCATTGTGTGACTTACGACAAAGTGATTAAAGACTAAAGTTTATTCGTTCGAAATGTTGCGAATAAGTCGGGCAATACTGCAATCTACCAATTATTTATTAATTGAACCGAATGAATATAAAATTGTGTCAACTCGGTTTGTGCAGCGAGACGGAATCATTTTTCACAACTAGTATTTTTGTTCACACAGATTTTAATATTGATGGCACATTTTTACTTTGTTTCATAAATCATTTTGGAGTTGAAGCCATTTGTATTTTGGAAAAGTTGAATCTGGTTAATGGCACTTGCGTTATTTGCAGTTTCGTGTCTACTATGTATTTTGTGTGTACCTAATCAAGTTTTTTGTCTAATTTCATAGTACAAACTGATGGGAGAGTTTCGTGTCATGAGACATTACATTCTATTCAGTCGTTGTTCAAGTTGACAAGCTTTGCTTTTCACAGTGTATCGGTTTTATATAAAACATTTTATGGAGCAGCTTATGTTTGATATCACGTCGTAGTGTGCGTCCCACGCAGACATTATACTTCCGCTGCACTACAATCGCATGTACTCCGGGTACAGTCTGCAGAACAAATCGGATGTCTTTTTTTCTAGTTGGCGTGATGTAAACAGATGACCGCGGGTTCAAAGCTCTCGTTTCCGTGCGGGACGCGGGGTTGGAAACAAAAGATGCTCGTTTCCTCGCCGGTACCGCGGCGGGCGAGGCGCGGGGCGCGGGCGGGCCGCAGCCCTACAATGGAGGCATTGTTTGTGCCCGGTGACAGGAAAAACTCCGACCTCCGTGTTTCTGTGCATTTTTTATTTCTTTCTTTCTTTCGTCGCTTTTTCTCGGTAAGCTCCTTTGACTATGCCGGGAGGAAATCAAAGTTGTTTTGAAAGCACTATCTCCTGGGATTTCACTGGTTGCGAATTGATATCAAAATTTCATTATCCCTCACTTCTGTGGATCAAAAAGAAAATTTTATTATAATTGCAGTCGTGAATGGAGGACGACCTTTTGTCTGAAAAATATTAGGTGCTTTGTTGGTCTGCCCCGAATAATCTTGCTTTCATTTTCTTCGCATTTTATTCCCAGAAATTTCTACATTTCTGCAGAACGTCGTAGAGCTACAAATAGCCAGTTTGTTCTAAATTAAATTTCTTCACGAGTTTAAAACAACATAGTCTGCAAGAAAGTTTGTGTTCTTTTAGAAATCGCCACAGTTGTCGAAACGCGTAAAAACTTCCATAACAACTGACGCTTTATCGTAAAAAAATTACGTTCATGTGAGTGCTCTACAAACTAGTTATTGGGTACAGAGCAACTTCTATGTTTTATAAAAGTGCTCGGCGAGCACCCTCCGGCTATGAAATACATTGGCTGTCCGGCGGACGGCAGCCGGTTGCGGTGTATCCGCCGGATGAGCCCTCCCCCGCCTGACCCTTTCCGGTCCTGGTGGCCTCTCACGATTCCTTATTTACTCGTTTTTCCTTATCAACCCGTACCATTCGCAACACATTACCAAGGATCTTGTTGCTGGAATTGAGGTTATTTCATCCTTACTTATACATAGAATGTGTGCCGGATTAGGGTTTGTTTGGCAACTCCATTCCATCTTAGCAATTTCGGATTTCACGTGTCATTAGGGAGTTTCATAAAAGTGCGATTCGAGACGGTACAGCCGGCGTCGTGGGTCGCCATCTTCCGTTATTTCTATGGCTTCGGCTGAATATAAAAATTGGTCATGTTACATAATAGTTTCATAGACGATTGGGTTGATTTTGCCTTCAGTTGATATATGTATGTTAGGTTTTCCTGTAATATATAACCCTAGAATCTAAAGCCAAATCCCGGGAGATCATTTGACCGTAAGATGAAACGATAAATCTGTGACATGTGACCGAGTACCATTTCGATATCAGTTCTCCTGAAAATTGTTTTCAATTGAAAAGCAAACTTTCAGTTTTAAAAGTTGATTCAAAGTCTTGGCGGGTCTGAAGTTTCGACGGTAATTGACTTGCTTAAAGTTGAATTATGAGCAACACTTTTTCATTTAATAATAACTTGAATGTAAACGAAGAGTTTGTTATATATTTCTAAACAAAACACTGACCAAATATTTTTTGAAATTGTAGATATTACCTATCTGTCTTCATTTTAAATATACGTCGATAGTAATATTACAGTATCTTGTCATTAAATACTGGTGGCGACACCTACCTTAAAGTAAAGCATGGCAAATCGCTTGGTTCCAAATAAAATTTACTTTACAAACGTATATATAATATAAATAGCGTTCCTTCCTAAATATTGAGTAAACCATTCTCGCTCTTACCATTTCAGCGATAAGTAGCGGGCACACTTTGTGGAAGCCATTTCAATCTACAGATCTGATGGAAAATAAAAGTTGAAAAAGTCGGGGTTTTCTTTCAATAAACCGATAATCAGGGTCGCCATTTTCTATACACAGGGAGTACCAAAACATCAAACAAGTGTGAGTTTGATGAGGGTTCTGTCGTCAATATGTATTAAAGTCTTTTTTGTGTGTCCATAAAATGTAAAGTCCAAACTGACTTTCTGAAATACTGAATTTGAACTTTATAATAAAGTATTTCAAACTTTTTTGCCACGCCTTTTTTATTGCTTTTAAAACTTAGCTCTCACATTTGTAAAACTTTCTATTTCACCATTTAGGCTGAAAAAACCTTCTTACTACTTTACTCGTACCAAGCAAAATACCAATTGGCTTCAACAAAATTAAGTTTGTTGACAAACTCGAGAAGGTTTCTGAGCTAAACAAAGGAACCCAAAAAAATTAAATCAACTTGTTCTGAAAATGAGACGTCGATTCAAGGACAAATAAAATTATTCTCCTTTCTTTCGTGAAAACATTTACAGCGATGAAATTCGTATACCGAGGTATTTTTGCGAACACCAGCGCTTCGATAACAAAAACTTTAGTGCAGGATTATTGCAGTGCTGTAAGAGAAACAATTTCAATATTCTGTGAGTGTGCAAACGTGCAGCAGCTTGACATCTGAGCGACAAAAATGCGCCACTTGAGAGCGCGGCGCGGATCGCGGCCGCACCGCCCTGCGACCCATTGTTTCAGTATTCACCTACTGCGGAATGCTTACAAGTACCCCTTTTTTCCCCACATAATGGTGTCGGTAGAGTTCAATGAGTATTTGCTTCAAATGACGTCGTTCCGCCTTCAAAGAGAACTTAAAATGTGCGCAGAGGAACTATAAAACCAATGTCTAAGTAATAAACTTAGTACATAGACTAAGAATAAGGCAGTAAATAGTGCTCAGTTAAATTAAAAATGTTCTTTATTATAATTAAGTACTTTAAAATAAATACTCAGTGTTTTAATTAATGGTGACCTATATAGAGTGTAGTAATCGCATTTCATTCACTATTTCTTATATTAAAAGACACAGCAATACGAGATAGAGAAACATCTCGACATTATGAACGCAACTGACGGATTTTAATTGGATATACTTCTGAGATTCAGTTATTTCCTAGGAAAAAGAGATCAAACGTGGGCGACACCAATTCGCGACTTCGATACACTGCAGTGGCTGTAAAATAGTGTCGACGTGTAAGTAGCGTACGTGTTCGAACACTAAAGAAATTTAGCAGAGCAAATCTTTAGGATTTTCTTTCAAACCGTACCTTCCTATCTGAAAACCACTGACAGACAGACAGGAAAATGTAAAGATACAAGAATTTTGCAACTCAACTTTGCATGCTTCGTAGTTTTGGCACGAAAATCAAATCATAGAACGATATTATCAGATTTGGATGTCAAAAGCGAGTGGTGAGCGCAGAATTGTGAACAATGGAAAAACATAACTGAGTTAGCGGACTTCGATTGGTTCGTTCAGCTAAATCGAAGATTTACGACTATCAGTCAGAATTGCTAGCTACGTTTTGATATTTACGCAGCAAAGGCAATAAATAATGGAGGGCGAAAAATTTATTTGTGTTCACCAAAAGAGTAAAAAGGTGCGCGCAGTACCTGATGCTTTATTGGTTCAAAGAGAGTAGGGTGGTGCGGGAGCCGACCAACAATTTTGCTGAATACAAATTCTGTTATAGGTTCTAGGTGAAACGGCCTTGTATTTTGATATTACATTCTGGAGGAAATATTTTTATATGATATAAAGAAATGTTAGCACTTAGATATCACTTTCTCATCTTGTTTTGCTTGGGCATTCGACTTAAATATTTATTAGTAGGTTTGGAGATTAGTGAATATTCCTTCATCCATAAAAAAGGAATCTTGAACCATAAAAGGATTAAGAAAAGTTTTTCAACGATTTATAAACAAACACTTACCTATTTCACCAGAAAACCTAGAAAAATATTGGTCTATATCAAGTATTCGAATAAGAAAGTTAAACTGTAATAAGCTGGACATGAGGGATTAGAGAGAAAGCAACAAGAAAAAAAAAAAAACAATCAGCCGAACATAGTACATCCTTTTTTTTTTGAAGTCAGTAAAAATTAAACAGCTTAAAATAGTAGCTGTGTATGGAAAAATTTCGTGTTTTCAGTGACGTTGCGATATTAAAGTATTCTTTTACATTCCGGAAAGTCAGAAATTAAAATTGCTTGGCGTCGACCTATATATAGTTTCGCTTCGTAAAGGCATTTTTAGCTTGTTTAACACGTAAACGCGGAACGAGCATTTTGCGAACTTTAATCGGCGTGCACTGAACTTGTATGGAGCTAAATTGCTCGCTTAGTTTTCGTAAGGAAAATAAAATGTTCTTTCATAGAATTAGAGTTTGTATAAAAGATTTAATCCCGAATATGTTAAGGTTGGAAGTTGAGTAACAGAAAGGTTGGAAAGGTCGTAATGGTTTGTAAATGGTTTGGTAGGGTCAAGTACCTTTTCTGGCTTTTCCCATCTAGGTTGAGGTCAGTATTGATGTTTAGTATTTTGGGTGGAGCGAATGGCTACTCCCAAAATCTCATTATATTATTGCTGGAGTAGAAATGTCGTCTTTTGTCTGTTTATTGGTTATTATAGGATTTTTATAACACTCTGTTCATGAATTATTTCTAACTGTATTCCAGAACTCATTACCACACATCAAATTGTCAGCCTATGAATGCATATTAGCTATTAAGAAAAAGCCTCTTCTCTCATGGACAAGAAGCATGCTGCTTGCTCATGGCATATTGATTGTTTGAATGTCAGGTATTCTCACAATGTTTTCCTTCTCAACAGTATCTTAACGTGTCTAAATAATCTTAGACAGTATAAATAACTCCTAAAAGTGATTGATACTTGCGAGGTTTCGCTCTCTTACATAAGAGAAGCGAACACCAAAATCTCCGAATCACTACAAAATTGTCAAAAAAGTATTTCTTAATGTGTTAATTATGTTTAACATATAAATTAAAGTTTTGCTCATTTATTTAGGTATATGTTATAAATAAATACTTTTTCCTGTGATGTGTTCACAGAGTTTATTCATTTAATTTTTTTTTATTAGGCAAAGTAATAAATGTTCTGTGGATTTAAAAACGTATCTAGATAGTTGGGAATTCTTCCATGAATTTTGCGTGGGTTATAAGTTTACGCAAAAGGTGTTAAGGCTACTCGTGGGTGAATTGAATTCACGAGGATATTTTTGATCTAACTTATTAATAGTAATAGTATAATGTTACATGGTTTTTACAGAAAGTTGGTTTCATTTATTATTTGTATCCTTTGCTGTCTTATTTATTTAGATGTTTGTATATTTTGAGACACTTTTTTTATGTTGGTAAGTGTAAAGGAGAACGATTCGGGTTTGATATTCATAACAGGCATATGGGACTTGTTCCTAACTTGATAGATTTGAAATTTTATATCAATTTCTTAGAAAAAGTAATACTAAAGTGTTATATGTTAGTTTTACGATGTCTAAATAGCTGCTATAGGCTAGAAAATACGTATTTTGAGTCACTTATCTAGTTTATTGGGAACTCATATGGGATGGTGAAAGAGGCGCTAAACAAATATTAAAACTATACACAGATAGGGAAACTGAATATCAGTTTTATACCGTATATGAAAATAATCCTTAAAAATTTAAATGTAGACTAATGGAAATCCTAAAGGCACCATGAACGTTAAAGTCATGACGGTAATAAAAAACGTAATAGTTGCTTTAAAAAAATAAAAATAAAAAAGTATACGACCTCATTTCCGAGGTCCTATATAGAATATTGAAAAATCAACATTTTATACGGAGCATCTTTGCTGCCAGTATGAAATGTGTTTAGTGGTTGGCATACAGGGTGGACTGTATTGCGAAGCCTCCATCCACCCCCTACCTCCCCCCGTGATTTCCAATGGATCCCTCGTTCGTTTTTTGCCTCTTGTCTTCACTCACGCGGAACACATTATATACGAGTACGTACTTATTATACAATTTGTTTTATAAATACGTTTTCAGATCATTGGGCATTGAAATTGGTAAATAATTATCTTGGATACGTGTATTTTAATGGAACGTTTGCTCACAGTTTATTCACGTTCCTATAAGGCCCGTAATTACTTTGTTTAGCAAATATTGTTACGAATATTTAAACTAAATATTTGGATAGTGAACGGTAAACGTGAGTCTCTTTTGAAACACTCTCTATTTCTAAGAGGTCTAAATTAAATATTTATACTACATTATTGAGTTTTAGGTTTTACTTATTTAGTGTAGTTAAATATTTAGAGTAATTTGTCTCTCTCAGTCGTTATGGATATTTATTTGAAATTGGAAGGAATTACATTTTGAAATTTGGAATTAGAGAATAAGGAGAAATACTTTCAAGTAATTAGGTTTTTTTTTAAATAAATGGGGCAAGAGTTTTGGGACACATTCGGCTTGTTGCTGTTTTTTTGAAAGGCATCAGCAGATTAGCCAGCTTCTGTTATTATTTGGGACTAGCTATTGTCCCGCGGTTTCACTCCCTACTCGGCTGCTCCATATCGTACATCACAAAAATAATTGTTCAATTCGAACCATCAGTTCCAGAGATTATCACGTTCAAACAAACAAATAAAACACAAACAAATAAAAATAAAACAAACTCAACAGCCTTATACATAGTATTATTAAAGATAACAATAAAGACTCAAGAATCATGCACCTCTTTGGTTCACTGTTTATGTCGTACCATCGTCATTCAAACTTGAATTAGATACATTGTTAATGGCTTACTTTCGAATACTAAATAAACGAATCCTAATACCAAACTCAATTAAGACAAAGATTTTATCGATAATTCTCCCTTCGATAAAAGATAACAAGCTTTATATATACATTTTAGGAGCAAAATGTCTACAAAATATAAGCTTCACGTCGCCTGCGTATCAGACGAGCTCGGTGAAGGCTGACGCATAATTGAGTAACATGAACACAACGCCGACAAAGCCTTTTAACGCGAAGATAACGCCCGATTAAGATCATTTTATTGTTTTCAGATAAAACGGTATTTCCGTAACGCTGACTTGGATTGTAATAAAGACCAGCTTATGTTGGCTTTAAATACAATTGAGTGCATTTTAAATAAGTGTCCAGCCTTTAAGCCTTTTGGGGAACAGTGAATAAAGTTCCTTGCGATTGGAAAAGGAGGATCCTCCGACCAGGCGAGGGGACTATGCCTTGTGAGCCACTGCCTAACATTTGAATGTATTTAATCGCTTGCAAACTTCATTTGCGTGATGTAGGATTTGTGACTTTATACTTTGATTAATCGTTTTTGACGAATATTCTGCATGCGTCGCCATAAGCTTAAGGTTTCTTCTAACAGCCAATTTTTAACAATTATGAGTTGTTTTCTATTTTATATACCAGGTCAATTGACTAACAGACGATTTTTTTTACAAACGTAAATCAGGGTAAGCAAATGCAGGAAATAAGCTTAAAAAAATAATCCCACGTTCATTTATTTCTAATTTTAAGTATAAATATTTTCCAGTAATAAAAAAATTTGAAAAACCGTAATAGTTCTTTGACTGGGATTTGAATCGAAAGCTTGCTAAAAGTAGATTGAGAGTAAGATTTATTTTTAATTTTTGATGGAGAAAAATCATCTAATTTTTTTTTCGCCCTACGAGGGGTGCGGCAGTGTGAGACTAACTGACTAAACACCACCCCGTTTTTTCCCCTGCTTCAGGACGACTAGGGTTCGGATGATTTTTCATTATTTCTGAGATATTTTTACTATATTAAAGCAACACTAGTATAATTTATTTACGATAAAAAAGAAAAAGACAACAAGCTTCAATTATTTTACTTTTATTAAATTTTCAATACAAGTTTTCGTTTACTTTAAACTCATCTGGGGTTATATCTTGTGATACCGTTGTCATGTATCACAAAATGAGATGGCCGTAGAAATTGCATAATGTGACATTGCGGATACAAAATCTTTTAACGTTACGTCAGCATCTATGATTTATTTTTGTTTAAGAGTTTTATTAAAAAATACACGTCTAACACCTAACACCGGGGAGGTGAGGTTTAGGCAACCGATTCTCACGCATGAGGACGCGACTTCGAAACCTAGCAAATGACTAGCAAGCGACTTTTTTCGAATTATATCAATGTAGGTACTTTCAAGTTTACGCAGCTTGTAACGATAAACGGTGAAGGAAAATATCGAGACGAAACGTGGACAAATAAGTTGGAAATCGCCACTCCGCTTTAAATAAGACTGGTGATGAATGTTTAAACCTTCTTCATGTAATCCTCCTGTTGCTTAGTAGCGGGCACTTGTACGATGACTGAAAAATATTAAACTACTTTAGGGTGACGGTGTATTAGATGGAGGAGGAAGGAGGATGCATTGATTGTCACCCCTGTTTTTACCACGACTTTCTTGTTGTTTCTTCTTGAATACAGCGACGTTATTTTTACTCTTCTGTTGTACCTAATTTACCTTGAAATAATTGACTTGTTGAAAATAAAGAAAAAAGTTTATCATTTCGTTGCTGGCTTTAAGGATTTGTTTTAAGTAAGATCAGCTGAAACCATTTCCCGTAGGGCTCGTTTAGATTGCAATATAGATTGCCCATGCCTTTAAGCTTAGTTTTGTGTAAAAAGTACGACCTATCTTTTAAGCCTTCTAAGACTTATTTTTGTGACTCTTAACCTCAAAAAATGTCGTTTATCGACATAGAAAAATAATCACTAAGAGAATGAATTGCAACTAGGGATGGTTGGTTAAAACTGATTGGACAATTGCGTTTTGAGCTTTTTGTAATAAATAATGGTTCTAGTAGAAATAGAGTAATTTAAAAAGAGGTTTTTCATCAGCTGGTGCAGGACTTGTTTCGGCAAATGCTATACTCAATTTAAACTGTTTACTGAGGAACTTACTATTACAAACGTAAGGTTTCAGAAATAAATAAATTATAGTATGATACCTACACACCTGTTTCAATTGCATCATATTAATCTTTTTACATGAGACAGAACGTGAAAGGTCCTTTATTAAACCTCGGCTGACAGCAGAAACTATACGCAATATTTTATGGCAATAATTCATAAGCGATATCGTGCCGAGTCTTTGCATTTCTGACGGAAATCGATTCCCATAGTTCCTTCCTCGCATTATGATCTATTATGGAAGATTCTCGCTGAATACGCTGCTTTTATCTTGACTACGTACATATTTCTGAAAATTTTCCTCCGTTGTGGTTAGTGAAGGAATTAATCTACTGCGTAAACTGTATTAGTATGATAGATGAACATTTTGGAACGAACTAGGATGGATAATAATAAATACATCATTTGCGTAAATCATACTTATAACTTCTAAACAAGTGTCAAGAACGTACATAATATCTAGCAAAGTTTGTTATGCATTGTATGTTACAGTCAGTTGCTACGACGTTGTAGTCGACTGCGTAGCGCCGGCTACGCTCTCGTAGCAGATAACCGATTTGCTACGAGGTTAACCGTAGTGAAACGTAGTAACTTTATGCTAGGCTTTCATTCAAGAATCGTTAGGGATGAATGATCTTAAAATTTTGGTGAAGCGTAAATCGAATCTATAGTGAGCGGTTCTGTCTAATAACTTTTCAGTTAATCTGATACATTGAAAAGGAAAGCGCGCTTTTAAGAGTCGCTTCATCAGTTTCAAGGGTGAAATCTTTTGGCACAGCCGTACATAGCCTCGACCTTCTGTCAAGATAGACATTATTTTACGATAAAAGCTGGTAACGAAATAGTCATGAGATATTTTTCACTTGTTTACGTTGGCATGAATCCCATGGCTAATGGGCGTTGTGTTTTAACCCCCGCTATTTGGCACCATCAGCGGCCAACTCGGTTTAATGAAATGTTGCTGCCCACTATACAATTAAACACCGTACATTTTAACTGACGCCATTATTTCAAGCTTAATCCGCGTAGGCATAAATTTAATTGCCATTCAATCGTTTTTGTAAACGACGTGTAATTGATGAGTTTTTTGTGTATGTTCATTTATTTGTTTCAATATTTTTTTGTGATTGTGTTTTCTGTATGTATGGTATTGAATCGCGTCATATGCAAAAAAATGATGTGTTAAAATTGACAAATTGTCGTCCTTTTAAGTTGTCTCCCTTTTTGTTGAACTTCTCATATAACAGTTCGATATTATTTTCCAGTACAAAAAGGCGAAAAAAACTATGGTACTTATTATGAACAACAGTCGCTAGTCCCAGCGACTTCCGCGAAGCAAACAATAAGCGCAAAACGCAAAAGTTAGAACCGGAAACGTGTAGCTATGGAATTCTCATCTCATGCCCACGTCAATAATTGGAGCGGTTGTTCATGTGTTTTTTTTATTTGTGCAGCCGTGGTCTACCCGGGCCCCCATTGTTCGAGCGCGGCCACCGAGCCCGGGGCCCCCGCGACCCCCATGCGCCCCACCGACCCACCGCCCGACGTAAAACGGTTCGTATTTTTCATTGTTGCTTTAAAGCCTTATAGGTTTTGCTTTATTTATACCCTTTATAACTCTACGTTGAAGATAAATGCTCAGGGGTGATGTTCTGTTTTTGTCACTATTTAATGGTTTTGCGATGGGACTTCATAGTCAAGGTTTGTAGGAAATGAAACGTAGATAGTTTGTTGTTTATAGCTACTATTTTTACCTGAGAGTAATGTTTTTGTGTGGTTATGTTTAATTATACATATATTCACCAGCCGTCTCGGCTTCACAAGTGTTGAGAGAATTGTTCGGTGATTTTATAGAACCGGCGCTGTAATATTTAAGTGTATTCATTACAAACATATTTTATACTTATAGAAAAAAAACCTGTTTATAATATTAAGTGCATGTTTTTAATGGATGAGATACTTAGTTTGATCTATACCACCCGTTACTTGGTTAATTGGTAGCAGAACTTTTTCATTCTATTTTAATTTATGCCAACACTAAGTTCTCTGCAACTACGGGTATATTTAAAATATCTTTAAAATACATAATTACTATCAAATTGCTTGTTCTCTTCACATTGAGTATTAGTTGTAATTGAATTTGTATTATGATTTTATTAATATTAGTTTGTAGTTTGCTTTTAATTTTAAATGTTAAACATAACTATGTTGATATATGAATCATATGACAGCGAGCAAAACCGATACAGAATTTATATGTATAGAAAATAGCTTATTAAGACATAAAAATCAATGACGTAAAAATGCTTCCACAAATTAAACAGTTTCCTAGACGATTAAATCTGATTCAACTTTTTAATTGGATTAGGCAACTTAATGGGTTAAAAAAGAGCACGACGAAAATCAACCCTTACAAAGCGTCATTATAAAAATGTTTAATAACAAAAAAAAAAAACAAAAGGGTATCGTTGTACCATTTTGTTTGGGGTGTATTATTATGAACCGCTAGCTTTATGCGGGGGTGGAAAATAAAGATCAAGATTTTTTCAAAGAAACTTCGAGCCGTTTTCGGGTTGATTTTTATTGGCTTCATAATTGTGTCACAGTTCTGTATTTAGATCGGCCTCAATTTTTTTGCGCAAAGGCTTGTGAGGTTAGATGTTTAATTTTTTAACTGGAAAATGACAAGGTTTGATCACGGTGATTTATGGTTTTATATTTGACTAGTGTTCGGTCCACGGTTTCACACGCACAAAGGAATAAAAATCAGTTCAGTGCAGGGTGGAGTCACGCTCGTAAGGTTCTTTACCAAAATCACGCTTGTTGTAACAATACAGCTTTCTTTAATAGTCTTTTGATAAGCGTGAGAGTGCCATGCTTCGGCACAAATGGGTTGGCTCGACCGGAATCATACACAGTCTAACAGAAAAAGAATCAGAGCGTTCTATTTCGTCGTGTGAACGAGGTTACCCGAGGCCCAATCCTTCCTCTCCCCCAAGCCCAAAATCTCCAAATCCCAAATTTCTAAAAGGTTGGCAATGCATTCGTAATACCTCCTTTGATGCGGGTGTCCATGGGCGGCGCTGATTGCTTACCATCAGGTAATCCGTTTGCCGTCTTATAGGAAGAAGAAAAAAAATTTTTGTGTTTTTGTTGTTATAGCTATAACAAAAATACATCATCTGTCCAAATTTTAACTGTCTGACTATCACGGTGCGTGAGGTGGACTGGAGGCGACAGACAGATAGATGGGTGGACGGACAGCTTTGTAATAGGGTTTCATTTTGGACATATGTAAAAGATAATCTGAATCGTTGCAACGTATAAATAAACATGCAACACATTTCCATATTTGAAAAAGAAATACTTTATTAATTTACCGCTGCTTACTAAGTACAAAAATCTTGTGTTTAAAGAGTTACCACAAAACCAGAGTGCCTGATTCATTAATTTAATTAAAAATTCAATTTTAAACTTCACCATGTTAAAGACTTTCCAAGAAGATAACAAAGAGAGTTTTAATATTTAAGTTTTAAAAGACACTTCGCCCGCGTTTTCCGGATAAAAGTAGCCCATATGTTATTTTGGACTAAAAGATCTTTTTGTGACTAATTTCATATATCAGTCAATCAATCTCACTTGATTTGTGAACATATTATGTATTACAATAAGGTTCAAATCTATATGTATATAATTGGTGTACAATACGTATGGACGAAATTAATTTTTTTAAGTAATTAGTGAATACAATTTAATAATTATTATAGATAACTAAAAATACAAACCTAAAAACATAAAAATCGCCTCATACCGCATTACAAACTTCACCTCTAGTCCGCCATCTTGAGACACACACACATTGCTCAAAGTACATTCACTCACGAACCACAGATAATAGAAAAGCTAATCCAGTGATTCACAAAGCTGTACATTCATATTCCGAGCAGCCACATGTGTCCGGCACGTGTCCGGCGACCGTCCGACACGTCCGACTTATCTCGTATCCGATACGGTACCGGACCGATACTTACGATTTATAGGATCGCATGTGTGATTGCGTTTTGTTGCGAAGATTTTAAATGAACACCCATTCTGTTGACACGTGAAGCAAGAATACCTATCTTGCTTCTTCGGAAGATAAATCCTACCTTAGTTGCTTGTTTGGTTTTGATCCTATTAATTTATTTAGTTCTTTATTGATCAAGGGTAATTTAAATGTTTAGGATATGTAAGTTTACGTATAATTAGTTTCAAAGCAAGTACATATGCATGTTTATTTACTTATTTATTACAACTTCAGTTTCAATGTTGGGAATCGGACAAACAAATTATTTGGTTGCGAAAATCTAGTGTTTTGGAATCATTCCCTGTTTTTCGCTCGTATCTCGTCACTCTTCGTTCGATTTTAATAAAAAGAAACTTTCTATACATACATTTTGAAGTATGCTTTGCACTATTTTTTTGAAAGGGAACGCAATATTTTCTGTCTTTTTCATTTTGTTTCATTTATAATTTTCTAAGTTTCTCAGTTGCCTCTATTCCCATACCGCAGTAGATGGGCACATTTTTACATCCCAATTTTCTACGGGATAGAAGTAATATATAGTTGGGTTTCTTTCCCAATCTGTATGCCGCATAGCAATGAGTTTCGCGGGATTCATTGCTCGAAGGATCGCACGTCTTACACAGGAGCTATTTGTGGTAGTAAATAAGTTCCGTGGATTTTGTAGCAACTGTGAGTAGTGTGTTAGGTAAGAAAACAATCTATCTTTTTCAAGAATTTTTGCGAAAAGTATATCTTTTGTCAACCCTTTTAGACTAGAGGAAGAATGGAGGAATTTTTCCGTGAGTAAGTGTCTCGAGAACCGCGTCTATTTAGTTAGTTATTCCAAATGCGACAGCTGAGTGCAACCCTTTGGGGTTCGCTTGTGCATGGCTGTGTTATTAGATTTTTTGATTTATACAATGTAATACTAGTCTAGAGCTTGAGATATTGTGATCTGATCAAGCAAAAATGTTTATTTGAAGTTAATAGTCTCTAGAGCTTAGTGACATGACAGGTCGTAGTTGGGATAGGTCGGTAATCAAGCAGGCAGAATAACTGATGGACATTAATCAGCACGTCCGCTTGGATTCCTGCAACAGAAAAAGAGTTGCAAGTGCATTGGCGGCCGCATTTTATAGATTTTTAGGTTTTGAGCATTTGAGATTTGTGGTTAGAGATGGGTACGGGCCTCCGGCAACACCTTGCTTCCCGCGCGTAAACTGCCAGGCTGTGGTATCACCAGGTCAAGCCGGCTACGTATATATTTCAGTTTATTTTTGAATTGAAATACAAAAAAAAAATGCACCTTTTTCTAACGCTCTACATAAAACTTAGCAATTCCATGGAATAATACATTCTTATAAAACAATTCTGGACCCTATTTAACATTCAAGTCTCTCATGACATAGGTACATATCTCTATGTCACTTCTAATTTGCACAATGAAATTTACAAATAAACAAGAAAATCATAGTTACAAACAAACAAATTAAACGAGCACTAAGAGTGAAGAGTGATCAAAATTAAAGTGTAAATTGTATTTCAATTGCGGAGCCATTACCAACTACAAACACATATGTTTGAGCGGGTAGCTTTTAGAGCGAGCGCGAGTTACCGCTGTTTTACGGGAGGTAACGGAGTAAACAGTGAATGGAGACCGTATTCACATTGCTATAATGTTTATGTTAAAGTGACTTAAAGTGAGTTGTATATAATACTAGCTTTGGCCCGCGACTTCGTTTACGTGGAATAGTGACTTCTTGCAGATTTTTGCTATAAAAACCTATGTCCTATGTCCTTTCTCAAGTTCTAAACTATGTCTGTACCAAATTTCACAGAAATCGGTTCATTAGTTTAGGTGTGAAGAAAAGACAGGCAGACAGATATACAGACAGACAGAGTTACTTTCGCATTTATAGTATTAGTTTGGATTATTGATGCAAGTAGTAAACGCACCTACGCCACAGGAGAAAATCCTTATAGAGGGCAATGCTTTTTTAAATCAAAAAGTAGAAAAACAATATTTTTGAAACTAGGTACTTAGAATATGGTTACATCGATGGTAATTTTACTTTTTTCACTTACAATCTATAATCGTATGTTAATACGACCAACTGAGTACTATTCATTTTTGTAAAAAGTTTTTTTTTTAATGTAATAGATCGGCAAACGGGCTGATGGATTATCCGATGGTTAGTAATCAGCACCAGTGCGTTGCCGACCTTTTAGGGTTTAGGAATTTGAAGACTTAGGGATTGAGGAGAGATTGGGGGTGGGGAAGGATTGGGCCTCCGGTAACCTCACTCATACGGCGAAACACAACGCTGTGGTTGTTTCACGCCGGTTTTCTGTGAGGCCGTGGTATCACTCCGGTCGATCCGACCCATTCGTGCCGAAGCATGGCTCTCCCACACTTGTGTACATATTACTTGTTGTTGTTGTTTGTTGTAGATATTACTTGTTGCTTTGATATAGCTTTAAACCATTTGTTTACGTATCTTTAAAACTCTTTACATGGTTGAGTTCAGCCGTATGTAGTCTCTGTTGGCTTTATACTCCTAACCACCTGATAGCTATGTTATATATAGAGCTATATATGTAGATACAATTACGTATGGATACGCGACCACTCAAACATCGCCGTGGGAAAAAGTATTTACTTGATGGAATTCCGGTTTTGTAATGAAAGATAAATATTTATTCGGAAACGGTTTTTTGATACTTGTAGTGTATTTCATTTTGTGACATTACGCAGGCTGATATAATGAGAAATTTAGAAGCTTTGTTTTCATTAATAAATTCGCGTTACGTCGCCCAGTTACGACATCAACCTTGAGGTAGACTGCTGTTACTTGCAGTAGTACGCTTTGTTTTATTTGTCTTTAAAAGAAACGTTGCCCCACACTAAGCTTTCCTGTATTGTGGGTGCGTTTAATACAAATTCACACACACATCACACCCAGACCCGGAACAACAATTAGTGGATCACACGAAGTGTTCTTTCGTACGGGAATCCAATCCGCGACACGTTGCACAACACCCAGTTGCAGTCTTTATTGATTAATTCGCTTATTATAATTATTTGGTAATTTCTACTATGAAACCTCCGTCAACCTACTTTCTACTTAACTTAATTAAGTAGACCATCGCCACATGATTTAGTCGCAAAACTTAGCTAGCTATAGAGTTATTACGTGGCTACACGAGGTGCCCCGCTTCACAGGGCTGTGTAAACAGAGCGTAGCTGGTTGAACGTGCTAGCTTGCTCGTTTTAAACGGAGCCTGCATTCGAGCCTCGGGTTTTAAAGATTAATGTATGTCGTCGATATGGTTACGTTCGATACTATAGTTTGATATATGGACCTATTGTTTTTGGAGGAAATAAGGAGTGTGTTTATGTTCTACAATATAATTAATTTGTTATTATGGTCATTGTGTGGAAATTCAGATTTTTAAAACAGGACTTTTAGCATTTGTTTTCTGGAATGGGATTTTTGAGTAGGAGGCAACATTATGTCAAATGTTGAATTTAAATAAGTGTGGTTTTAATACATTTTTGTCTGTTGTGTTTAATACATTTATTAAATAATTCGATTTCATATGGCTTTATTTGCGAAGAAAATTTTGAAATATTACATTGAAAATCTAAAAGCCCTCTTTATGTAAAAAAGGCTTGCAAAAACAATAGTTGTAAAATGTACGGCCCTTTACTGCATTTGCAGAGAAGGCTCTTGTTTTCATGGCATTATTTTGCTTTGTGCGTGTGTTACGAACGTTCATTCACCCATTCTATGCAGTGTGGGGTAAGCAAAACCCCCAGGGGTGGGTACTGATGCGAGAGTTTCCATTTTCTAAAAGAGTTCTTTTTATGCACACTTCGATAGTACCTGTTGAAGTTAAATTCAATAGTTTTATAGATAGGTCGATAACACTATTAGGTGTTTTCTAGATTCTTTTGTTTTCCTCGGGTAAAAAGATTTTATTGACATTACCAGATAAAATTTGAATATAGAATGTAATTTGGATACATTATCTGAAAGCCAGGGTCTACAGTAAGGATGATAAGGATGAATATTTTTTTTTTGTAAAATACTGATAATACGTCAAATCTTATCGAACTTTCATCTCGATTATTTTATATTTCTGATTAAAAATGAATCGTATATACATAATATATATGTACCATAATTGTTTATTAGTTTCTGTATGTTCCTTTTGCTTTGATGTACCAACAATGTGCATACCGTATCACTGCTGCATCACTGTGGCGCTACGCGTACCCACCCTTGTATATTTTGTAGTAAAAAGTTAAATAAAAAAGTACCTATCATTATTGTAAAATATTTGTTAGGATTTAGCAGCATAATTACCATTCAAATCAGAGCATTGATAATATTCTTTTGGGAAATGAGGCGACGGGTCCCAGATAATGCTAACCGATCAACACCCCCCATAAAAATTAGAGTCAGAGAATTCACAAGTAAGGTGCCTACTTTTTTTAACAAGGAGAACACTTTTATCTCGAACGGTTGAAGGTCATATCGATACGTAACTGGTTAAAGATGGATACATCAGGATATGTTAAGTTACCCTGTATGTGAAGTAAAGATGAATTAGAATAACTCTACCATTTATCTGGAGCGTCCATTTATCACGCGCTGTCGAGCCCATACAAAAGCAGGCTCGCGTTTTTACGTTAATATTTGGCCAAACTCGATTACAACGAAAATCAATTAAAAATTTTCACATGCGATGTAATCATGGTTGAAATACTTTTGTATTATAATTATACTATAGACGTTATTGCATAATGTGTTGCATATATGTTTAAAGACTGATTTGACACCAAAATGGGAAAGTAAAGGAGGTTCCTATTAAATAATTATGTTTCCGTACTTGAAGACCAGTAACAATAGATAGGATATTTATTATTTGTCAAAAATTTTCAGAAATATGTCATTTGGTGTGTTGTTATAATATAGTATAGTAACAACATTCTGCAGACAAAAACTGTTGAAGGCTAACCCTCTGCTAACGTCGGACACCATTGTCCGACATGGCGTTCTAAGTGTTAATCAGAACTTCATGAAAAGCGTGTACTCCTTCTTAAAGCGCCGGCAACGCGCCTGAGCCACTTCTAGTCTAGCGGGAGTCTATGGGCAGTGCTGGTAATTTACCAAAGGGGGATCCGACAGCTAGTTTGCTTCCTATTACATAAAAAAACTCTGTTATACGAAATCATTTTTAAATCCAAATTAAAAAAGCTGGGAGATCTTTTTGCTTTTTTAAAAATCGGCTTATTTAATCTGATTTTGCTTTTTAAAAGAGGATCACAGAGAGATTCGACTTCTGTCACCTGGTTACAATAGCTCTCGCTCTGCAGTGTCCGCGGTGTCATTCAGACGCAAATCTCATCAATCATAGAGCATTGTGCACCAGCCAAGAAATATAAAATGGAATATCCTTTCTACAATTTTTAGATTTCTTGTTATGCGAACTTTTCAAATCTAAAGGACTTACATACATATGTATGTGTATATATTTCAAGTAACTTTATTTTGTACTCACATAAAAATACTGCTTTTCTTCTCTAAATTACCATTACATTGAGAATTGATTACCTATACACACTCTCTTATTGTTTTTAAATAAAATTGTATATATATCATTCTGATTTTAATTTTTTTTATATGTATAGAAAAAGTTTATAAATACGGAAAAGGAACATAAATAAAACTACTAAATAATTGAACAAGTTTACCATCTATTACGTGGAAGTTATTACATAACTTGTTAAGATTTTGTATTATAATTAAATCGCACACTTTTACTTACCCTTTTGGAGATTACTTTGATCACTGCTTCCTCTATAAGTAATCATTCAACTAACAATCCAGAATGCATCAGGAACTAACTGTAGGATTGAATCAACGTCAGACCAATAATTCAAATGATAATTACTCCGTATAATTTCCTGAAAGTACAGTATGGATTGAAATAGCAAATAATCAGCGGGTGATAAATTGGTGTGTCATCGCCATTAGATATTCAGGCATCCCATGGCAACTCCCATGTGATCATCAATCAAAACTGTCGATACGTTTGACGCCTGGTTTATAACAATCCCGTGTACATTTACCTACGGGTTAAACGCTGTAGTTTGTGTGCAAATGTAGTAATTGCAGTTATTACGAAGTTAGTGTACTTATTTGTGTTTTTACACTAAAGTTTATAATAGTATCATATAGATAACTAGGCATTTTTTATGAGACACAAATACAATTTTAGATACACACCACACTCAGACCCGGAACAACAATTTGTTGATCACACAAATAGTTGTTCCGTGCCGGAATCGAAACAGCGACACGTTGCGCGGCAGCTAGTTACCGAGCCACCGCGCCAAACGCGCTGTTGTAATATTTTTTGTTTTTGCTGTTGTTCATAACTAGATTATTGTCTATTTTCAAAAGGCTATTCGTTTTTATAAAGAGGCAACTTTCATCTACCTATGTACAGAGTACAGTATGAATATATTTTATCAAACTACATTATGTATGTGCTTGCAAATAGACCTTTTCACAAGTCTTAACAAACTATAAGACTGACAAACGCAGTCTTTTACCAAAGGAACACTAAAAAACCTTAGGTCAGTTCCACACTAGCGTCTAATGTAAAGAATGTCAAGATCCTCACAGGTCCTCGAGCCAACAATGTCTTTTTATGATGAACAGTAACTTAACAGTCCTTGAGACTCGTAAGAGACGCCATTGTGAGAGAAGGTGGCGATGTATTGTGTTCGAAAGGACTCTTCTTACAAATATGTATGTATACTTGTAATAATGATGTATGTACTTACGTTAGTTGGGCTTGTAATTCGATAGTTCTGTGTGGGTTTCAGTAACAATGTGTTGTCTTTGAGTATGTTTGTTGAGAGACTGTGATTCATGAGTGGGTATATTATTATATGTGTATATAATATTGTGGTTATGTAAGTGTGTCTGTTGTGATTCGTTAATATATCTCTGTCCTTCAGAAATGGTGTAATGTTTACTAATATTATTGACATTGGTGTTTGACAAATGATTTAGTTCAAAATTCCCAATTTTTCCAATATTAGTATTAAGGTTTTGAATAGTCATTAGTATCCTTTTGATTTATAATGTGTATTTTTTTCTATAAACTTATTGGCGTCAATTCTGTTTAAATTCATGTCATGAATTTATATTCGTACGTCGCTTTCAAATTTCTATTTTCAGTATTGCTGACGCTTCATCCAAAACTAAAAGAGTCCGTAGTATATTTTCCGATCCGGAAATTGAATTTCAGCCTTTTAAACCGAGCATACACTTTAATATGTAGCGGTTGAATTCGGTAAAACTATTAAATTTGAAATTTAGACATTACTATTTCCATATAACCTTTTGGACTTTATTGACCCTAAACAACGAAATACAAGAACCACTATTGGTTGATTGTTTTTAGGCACCCTGGAATTGAAGTCAAAAAACTTTCATAACAAAATACTTACATTAAAAAATATACAAATAAAATATAAAATGGATTTAAATTCATACATATAGAACGGGTCTTTATTTCAAATTGGTAAATAGAGTATACAATATTATGAAGTCGAAGATTTCGAAAAAGAAAAACAAAATGATATTCAATAGTAAATTAATAAAGAAACGAAATCTCGTTTAAATTAAATTCAGTGTCCATTTAAAAGAAACACAGTTGAGTCTTAACAACTCATTCTGTGGTTAAACAGTGCTTGTTCTTTCTAAGATTCATAGTAGTTATTTCCCGCAGATGCCGGCGTGTCCCGACCAATGAGACGAGAAGCAACTTCCCCGAAGTGAGCAAGTTACGTGAGTATCTGTGATTTATTATGACTCGGAAAAAATAGGAAATAGTTCCTCGGAATTCTTTTTGATTCCTGTGGTCTCAAGACAAATATATCTTGTTACGGTTATATTTATGACATTGTTTTGGGTTAAGAATTTCTCGTAAATTGATTAACATTGATGTACGAAAAGCCTTGGTCATTTTTCTCTGCCATTTTAATATACAAACAAACAATTTGTAATTTATAAATGTTTTAATATTTAGGCGCGAATAAGCAAATGTTTAAAAGGCAAATTCTTGAAATAACATAAAGGAAACAAAATTCAACGCGGTAAACTTTTTTCCCGAAAAGAACCGTAATGTGGGATTGACAGTTGACGGCTGCGCGGGTAAAAGGCGGGAAAATAAAAAAAAAAAATAACCTAAAAAAAAACGTAATTTTCTCGTGCGAATTGTGGAATCGTTTCTAGAGAAGCGTGGTAGTGGAGTGTCCTCCGTGATCACTGTATTACGCAACAACACGAAAATTAAAGAGCATTTTATTTGAACCGTATTCGTTGGGAAACGTATCTCATTATGTGCGATGGAAATAAATTGGAACAGACTATTTGTCGAACACTTGGTTGCCGCTCCCGATCCGTTTCGATTCAATTTGGCCCAAATTTAATTGCAATTGAAATGGTTGAGTGAAACGAAATCCGCTCGTGGAGATTATCTTTTACGTACAACGACGAAAAAGGTCACGTAATTTAATTTTAATAAATGATTAAAACTCTAAAGTAGCTGAGTATAAGGACTATTTTATTTTGTATTTACTATTAGTTTTTGGAGCGTTGGGGGCTTGTGATAATGCCAGATTAATGCGTCGCTGTTCGCAGGCAATTTATTTTAACTCGAGGTTAAAACATTTTCTGCTTTACCTGGTTCATTTTAAGTGCTCTTTTTATCTTGTAAGAAATGATTTGTGTGTAGGTAGTAAAAAGTAATAAGAAAGCATTTAGGTTCTCGTGTTTTAACGAGGTGCGGTAAGTTTAGAAACATGTGTGGCCAAGTGTGGCTAGTTTTCTGTAGGTACTATGGTATACATATGTACTTACCTAGAAAGCTTACAGTTTCTTTTTTTAAAGAACTTCTTTATCTCTATTTAAATCTCCTCTAAAAGTAATTATCATTACTCAATTTTATTCAACATGGTCTGTAAAGAACTGTCCGCATTTGTTAAGATTCTATTCCATATTAGTACTTTTTGTAGAATTATTAAAATTTACTAAAACGTTCATTGTGGGATTTAAAATAAAGGCTGTTGCCATTAAAAAATAAACCCAATGAATAAATAAATAAGGTGTCAATTGACTTTGTATCCAAAGGTGGGCCAAATTTCCTTTGACATTTATGCCACAGATATTCTGAGGCACAATGACAGGTGCTGTCAATAGTGACGAAGGTTGCACCGAATATTGGAAAAGAGTTCTACATAGGGCCCGATAATAGGTCAAAGTTCAGCTCCGCATTATTCCAGCCAGATATTGTAAGCCCTTTGTGGCAGGGTTACACCATCCATGTCAACCAACTGAATATAAATACGAAAATAGAACGCTTTGTTTTATATGTGTTTTTGTGAACAATAGAGGTCGCTAATTGTGTTATTATTGGTGATATTAATGATGATGACAACACATCAATTAGACTTACCAGAATATCATTTAATACACAAAAACAGACAGCAAAAAAAAAAACGGTTTAAATAAACATAAGTAAAAAAAACCGATAAGATAAATACTTAACATGTACGGAAAGGCGGGTACAGGAAAAATCGTAACACGTATCTCACATCAAGAGTCATAGAATGAGGGAGCCCCCAAAAAAGGAATAAAACCTTTTTGTACAATTCCTTACGCACGCACCCTCGTTTTGTAGGTACCTGACTTCATTCCAGTTCAATTTTGTTGTGAAGATAGCTGCAGGGACCAAATTTATCTTAAACCAAATACATCGGTATTTTTGAGGTATTTGTAACAACAAGTATTATTATAATACTGATATGGTATTCACCAGGATTATGATGAAACATTATTACTTAAAAGAAAGGTTAAATATATACAGGACACACTCATAACGTGGTGGCTTGACTGCTTCACTCCTACTATTTGTAGTTTCTGACTTATAGTATACATATAAATGAGCACAACGTATGTGTTCTTTAACTTATGGTAATTTTCGAAGAATAATTATTTTACAAAGACCTTTTAGGTAAAAAAATACTTAGGTACCATAAGTAGTAAGTTCTACAAATTAGTTCAATATTTGGCAGTGTTATGATTTCACTCTTGCATTTAAACAAACTTAGTAATAAAACTTCAATACCAAATTTTCATGATTATCATAACCACCCTAATTCTACTGCAGCGCCATCTACTAAGGTAAAACAAGCTCATTAAACTAAAATATTTTTTGGTACAGGCAAGAACAAAGAAGAAGGCGACACATGGCTTCTGTTCCGAGGCAACAAATATGTTTACATCCAGTGTTTATATCGCGACAACACTGAAATAAGCGACAAACTTAACAGGTATGTGTTTTGTGTTACTTTGTCAAGTTTATTTTTTGTTTTATGAGTGGAGTTTGTAGCTAAGTTACGGTTGTGAAGACCAACCGTTCTTAAAATAAAATTAGAATTGAGTACTGATGGTTTGTGTGTGAGATACCTAACAATGTTGCAAGTCATTTTATATATTGTGTTAAGATGTTCACGACGTTTTCTTTCCCTGTTTGTCAGTTGTGTCTAGATAGACTTAGAAAGTACTTGGATCGGAAAACGGGTATTTTCACTTGTATTGCGTGTGTCCATGAGCGGCGCTGATTGCTAACCACAAGGTAATACGTCTGCTCGTTTATTAAAACTTAGTTTCCGATCGTGACTTCACACGCATATAAAAGTAATATATCTGGTATTTTAAAAACAGCAGCATTTAGCGATCGCTAAAATACGCATATCAAGTAGGTATAATATATAGCACTATCAGTGAAAAAACTTGGAAATTCGACCAGAGCGGTTTCAAAGATTACCCCCTAAATACAAACCTACAAATACCTCTTTATAATATTAGTATAGAAAAGTATCGATATAAAATAATTAATCTTTGTCTGACAAACGAAGCAGCAAATATTTTCATTAGAAAAACATTGCTGTGTAAATAACATAGAAAAATAAAAGATAAAATATTAATGTAAGAACGTATTCTAAGCTAGTTACGTAATACCAAGGGAATGAAAAGAAAATATGGTACAAAGGTATTCAATATGACGACTTAGTTACACCGGTAGAGGGCGCTTCGGAAGGACATGTGTTGACCTCATTTGTAATGTCCTTCTCAAAGGTCAAGAGTGAAGTATTCGTTAACGAATACGTACCTACTGGTAGATACTTATATAAATGGGAAAATATGAAAGAAATGTGTGCAAACAGAGATATATAATGTTTTGTTTTTATGAAGAAGGGCGGGAAACGATCTTAACCTTACCTTACCTGATGGTTTTTTTTGTGAGTGAAAAATCATAAAAGGCTTCTCCCGGCGGGAGGGAGTGTCAGACTAGCACTGGCTAAAAACCCACCTGTTCCTTCTCCTGCTCTGGGCCGAGGTCGCGGTGCCTCATTGCGCTTACCCCGCAGCCCCGGCTAAACATCAGCCTTATAGGGCCCCGTCTGTACCTTACCTGATGGTAAGGAACCAGATCAGAATCAGAATCAGATATAAAACTGTTTATAAGCAATCATCAGTTAAAATTCCAGAGGACATACAATACGGTTGTTTCCAACTAGTCAAATTCAATACTTTTATCCAAATGTCAAAAACGATACTTTTCTATGAAAATTGTATGAAACATTGAATTATGACGTCATAGCATTTTTGCGTCAAATAGCTTACTTATTTTTAAAAAATTAGCTAAAAAATATCTAAAACTTAGTGTATCGATCGATCGATAAAAAAAAGTATAGTTATTTTTCAATATTTTATCGTATTAAAACGTCGATTTAATTTATTTTTGACCTAGGAAACTACCCAATTCCATAGCCAACCTTATGTGTACTGCTAGATACGTATCTAAATGCCGAAAATATGAAAGCAATGTGTGCGGATCGAGATAGAATATGTTTTTTTTAAACGATCTTAAGAATCTCCTAGTGGTCAGTAATCGACGCCGCCGATAGTCATTCGAAACTTTTGAGAAGTTACAAGTCCATTGCCGGCTTTATGTGGATTAAGTACGGAGGTACTGTTGGATAATCTTACTGACACGCCAAAACAACATATGCATAGTTTCGTGCACGGTTTTCTTTTGGGTCGTGGTATCTCGGCAGCCGAACTGGCTTATTCATGCCGAAGGATGGCTGTCTCACTGGTATATTCTTCAGTTCTCAAAATTTAAGAAAGATGGCAATAGAGTGTATGATCATCTCCAACGAACAAATGATAAAAGAAAAAATCTAAATTTGAAATTCGAAGATGAAATTCTAAGTTATCTACGATTCTCATCCATTCTACTTATGAAATCGAGATAATGTCTTGACAAATAACAAAAAAAGAGAAAAAGAAAATGTTGCTAACTCATAATTAAATTCTTTGAAAGTAACATCTCTTATAAATAACTGAAATCCTTCATCGCTATCTTTCATTTGATCATGAAAGAGAGCAAATTATAGTTATTTATAACTTTTTATATGTATCTCATTGATGGAACCATTACATATTTACTTGTACGTAATGTTTTATTACATGCCTTAACATCGATAGATATATATGTATGGATAGAATATTATACACCAACGTACTATGCAAGGTTTATAATCCTGAGTCAAAAATAAGTTTAGGTAGGTTTTGAGTTGTTGTGTGTGTGTGTGTGTACTAGTGTGTGCGTATTTCTGAGCGTGTGTGCTTATGTGTGCGTGTTTCTGTATATGTGATTGTAAAATCGGGTAGATATTAAAGACCAAGAGATAATTAGTATAACAATCGTCACATCCACTCAGCTTTTGAGATGATATCTTGTTATAAAAAAATGCTTATCCCTTCACCAATTCAGGCTGACTTTATACTACGATGAACACCACTTGATGTCCAATTTTATTAACAAAAACTTTGTTGTTCACAGTCAAACTTTGGCCATTAACGTCACCAAAATCCTATCAGCGGATACTCAAAATATTGGTAAGTTACCGTTCTGATATAAAGTTGGCTCAAATATTCCTATATCATCGCCGCCCCGCGCGCCGCGTCAGCCCGACTTCCAACATCGAAAACATCTTTTAACTTTATATTCTCCAAGTTTGAATAAAGTGAAAATACTGATTTACCGTTTATCTACAAGCCAAACTCGAAAAATATCGGGTAGCTGTTTATTTATGAGGTAATTTACTTTTTATGTAGAATAAATTTCAATTACGACCGACCGCTGAAGTAATAAGCTTGGCCTGAGTCGGCAGCTTTTTCAATACGGTCACAACCACAATACGATAAATTACCGTCCTAATTCGATCCGGTGCTCGTAATGTGGGTTCATCAAACATCTTGTTTGTGCGACATAAAGTACAATAGAGAGGAAACCTCGACCCGCCCGTGGCATTAGCGGCGTCCGTCCTCGTCCCGCAATTTCGCTCCACTTTGTCTCCATTGCTTGCTGTCTCCACGGTCACGGAACAAATGAGAGATGAAAACGGTACGACGACGTTTCTTTTCAGACTTAGGACGGTCCCAGTATCATTAGTTACACGATACGATACAACAGCCTCTGCGAGGGAAACCTTGTACCAGACGGAGAAATCGTTGATTAAACGAGTTATTTCTTCTTAGATTGAATAAAACGTCCATTACTTCTGACTTGTTATAGGTTTTAATTAAAGGAGGGAGCCGTCGCGACGCCGTTTTCTACTTTTTTCATAATAATTAAAGGGTTGAAAAAAAATCTCGCATACCACGCAAAAAGAGAAACGGCGACGTAACATTGAAGCCGTATGTTTATGAGTTTCCCTAGTTTTCAAAGGGAAAGATATTGCGCTCCGTGCTCGTATTTGAGGAACAAGAGTGTAATTCCCCGAGGTTTTGTCTTGCGGCAACACATCCTACAAATGAAAAGATGCCGACATTCAAAGCGAGCTGGTGCATTTTTAAATTCTCGCTGTGGCCGGTTCGGGGCAAAAACTCATGTGGGTTCGCAACTAATGGACTTTTTAAGCGTGTTTCGTTTCTTTCATTCGTCCATGCATATATTTAGCTAGAACGAGGCCAGCGTATTCCGATCACGCGGCACTACTTACCTACTGTAGCGTCCCGTACATTCAGTTACGATTAGTTTTAATTTCACTCCCGGGACACAGAAAACTATTCTGCGCTCGACTGAGTCGTTGTTCTCTTGTGAGATTTATTGCTAAAGTTTACTGCAGAGCGTTTTAAAATGGTATGTTCTTATTGGTAAGCCAGGCTTCATATATACTATTCTTGTTTGTCCTCAACGCTGTGTACTGTACTTCTACACTATTAACTTTTGCAATGATTTTATTTAGATTTTTTCAATTGTTTTGTCCTTTTCCAAGTTTTATCGTCCATATTGAGTTTTATCGTTCTTCTTGTTGATATCGAAATACATAATTCATCATTCGAGATTAATAATCATTTTCTGAGTAGGTATATAATTGATATACTGATTCACTCATTATACCAATCACGTATCATATTGCCGCGCTTAATAAAAAAACCGCTTAATGCTGTAACCAAAATTGTTACAAAGGCAATTCTCTATTTAGCGGGATTTTAATAGATGCAGTTACTGATGTCTGTGTATACAGAACAGATGGCGCAGTTTTCCACAAGCTTGTAAAGCATTGAGGGGATGAGACATTGCGATTCATTCTCGCATTTAAAAGCAAGACTGTAATTTCACAGGCCTTTGTCTCCGCCCCGCGCGGGACGTCGGCTTGCAGGAAAATATGCGCATTCAAAATGGATTTTTATCGCTTTTCAAGTGGTAGGCTTTAGCTGTGTTGTCTGTTCTGAATTCTTTAACGATCCATATAACAGTCCGTGCTTTATAGAAGACGTGTATCGCTTGTATTGTATTGTTGGGACTTGATAAAAGAGAAAAATGTCAGTATTGATACATAAGAAATAAACTAGGAATTAATTATTGGCAATCCAACCAAAAGCTCATAAATCGAAATATCACAACAGTTTCAATAAACACTCATCCTAAAATAACCCACAATTTTCGTTAGTAAACTGTTCAGGTAAGCAAACCCGAACTGATAACTTCGACAATACCTACTCAAAGGTTTAATTAGCTGAGTTTGCGAGGTAAAACTCATAAACTTTCCGAATAATAAGGTCGGTCAAGCCGAGCCGTGATGGTCAGTATGACCAGATTCCTTCGTTTGTTTGCTTAGGACGACACCTTTTACTGAGACGTGCCAAGTACTCACGACGAGACCTTGTAAGACAGGCTCTTGTTTGGAGTAATTACACTCCCGTGCGAGTATTTACCTTGTACGATATTTAAATGAGAACACCTAAGCGTTCTCGACGACAGCGCTAATATCCACTAATTGTGCCATGTTCACATGACGCGCTTGTTTTATTTTACGTCACAAATACTTTATGCAACGTGTGGCCTTATTCAGATCGAGCGCATGACTAGGTCACTGTACTCTTGGAAAGTTCACTGTATTGATTTTATTGCGCACGCCCGAAAATATAAATGGAATCTGGCGGCGTACCTACGGAACTGGCCATTGATTTAATAGCCATGAATAGGTATGGCGGACGCGGACTCGTATCTACATCAAGCATGTCAATTATTCAGGGGATGTGCAATGCTATCCTGTATACACAGAAAAGTAATCTGGCAGCCGTAATGCGCCCTAACCGAATTGAATTAACTTGATGAAATACCCGCCGCGTGTCAGCACGTTTGATGTTTTAAATGTAATTTACTTGATGGCACAATTAAATTTGAACTTTAGCTTACTGTTTTCATTAAACATTTTCCGTTTTACAGGTTACATCAAATTAGTGGAGACGAAGAATGGCTTCGAATGCGAAAGTTTACTGAAGTGCACATCCATCGACTCGGGACGACAGTAAGTTTATCACGAGTACTCGTTAATATAAGAATTCGAATGTTCTCACATAAAATTGTGAACTGTCTGACATTTGTTTTGTGGAAAGATGAAGTTTATCCTTCCGCCCCAACTTTACATTTTACGACGGAAACTTGCAGACAGTAATAATGTGAAATTTATCAAGATGTCAGAGCCACGTGGCGAGAAAGTTTGAACCTAATTCTGTATGACGTAGACCACAAAATATAGTAGCACGTAGTCGTCGCGACATCGTTACGTAATTATTAGACTCGACGCCGCTGCGGGCCGACGACCCCGCTCGACTTTGACCTACTTCTTACTCTAATTTTCGCGTCTCAACCCTGTAGACAACTTCATCTATATCTGTATACTTGTTATAACTACTGGGGAATTCGTGGATTGGATATATTATTATGCTGTGAGCGTGTCGCTTGATTGTATAAATAGTTTTAATATAAAATTTGCTCTTTACCATTTGGGCATTTGTGTCACTTAAGTTAATTTAAAATGTATCGTCACGCTCCCGTTTACGACCGCACCTTCCACAAATATTTTGGCAACAAACCTCTTCTAAAACTTTATATTCAATGTAATGTTTTCTTTCAATTATCTATGATTCGAGAGGTTTTACAGAAGGGTTGAATAAAACAACATTATGCAAAGAACGCTGTTATTTCATATTTTATTCTGAAACGGATCTACGTTTGTTTTATCTTTTAAGTGCGTACGAAGTAAATACTTAATTTTTTTTATATGTGTACTACAAATTTAATGCACTCGATTTTATGGCATTTTATGAACCTTAAAAATATATTTAAGTAGGTCACATTTTTCTTTAAAAATGTAATAAATACGACTAGGAAGTACAAAATGGCTGTAAATAAAAATAAGAAAAGGACGCCAAGACTACAAATAGTAGTAACACAAGGCGACACTTTAACTCGTCTAAGTTGGTGTTAAACCCGGATTTCCTATAGCTCTTCATTCTTCCGAATACACTCACAATAAAACTTTATCTTGGAGTACGGCCGCCTCTTCCCAACTTTGTCATATTCAAATGTACTTGAGAAACTTGAGCCTTGTTTACATATTGCACACAACAAACCTATTAGAGTAAAAAGTCGTTTCGATTCTTATTATTTTGATGAAAGATTTGTTTTGGGAGGGTTATGTTTTGAAATTCGAAAATGTCGCGGTGTTCTAAAGGTAGACTTCTCATGCATGAGGGTTCAAAATCTAGCCAGTACCAATATGCCTTTTTCTGAGTTATACCTATATACTTTCTAAGACTATTTAGATACCACAGACAAACGGTAACGAGAAAACTTTTTTTTTATGTAATAGGTCGGCAAACGAGCAGACGGATTACCTAATGGTAAGCAATCAGCGCCGCCAATGGACACCCGCAACGGAGGAGTTACGAGTGCGTTGCCGACCTTTTAGGGATTTGGGATTTGGAGATTCGGGAACTGGGGAGGGATTAGGGAAGGGGAAGGATTGGGCCTCCGGTAACCTCACTCACACGGCGAAACACAACACTGTGGTTATTTCACGCCGGTTTTCTGTTAGGCCGTGGTATCACTCCGGTCGAGCCGACCCATTCGTGCCGAAGCATGGCTCTCCCATACTTAAACTTAAAATTTAATTCAATGTTTTCTAGTTTATGCGTATCATTGCTTATCTCCTAGGGGAATAATAGAACTCGGATTGACGTCGAAAAATAGCACGTAGGTAACGAAATTCGTTCACCATTTTTTTCCGATCATTTTTCCATCAATTTTCCAGTTAAATGCAACACAGCAACACAGGTAAAATGCTTCGTAAATCAAAATGTAATTTCGATCCGTTGAATTTTTAGAGAATGGAATGACGTTTCAATATGTAGGTTGTACGTTTGACGGGACTCCGATCAGCTTTTACGAAATTAAATTCCGTTGTAAATAAACGATGATATTAATCCACCATAAAAAGTATTTTTCATATTTATAGGTATTTCATAAAAAATGCTTCAGTACGTATGGGCTCTCTCAATTGGAATCTAGGACACTACAGAAAAGAGTTATCTTCGTGTACAATCCTTACCAACCATCTGTGGTTTTGAACACTTCAATCCAGCCGGCATCGCACTTTTAAGGCATACGTTCTTTGTCTATACCATCTATACGAATATTATAAAGAGTTATATGTTTGTAAGTTTGTAGGGGGTAATCTTTGGAACCGCTGGTCAGATTGCCAAAATTCTTTCACTGATAAATAGCTACAATGTGCTGAGTGCTATAGGCTATAAAACATCACGTTACGATTAAATGGAGCCGAGCAGCGGGTGAAACCGCGCACGAGTAGCTAGTCGGTGATAAGTTGTAAGTATCTAGAGTTGCAGTGTTAATGATCGATGCTGAAAGATGACCATCAGGTGATAAATGAGCTTGTTTGCCTCCTTATCGCAAAAAAAAACATCAAGGTGCTGAAAAGTCCACACAACAATATACTAACGTCAATGATTTCGTTGTTATTCTATGGGTCCCTTTAATTAGCAACAGGAGTTTTATGGCATAGCAAAGCCTTCTTCTCACACAAAAATAGTTTGATTAATGGCACCACAAAGGCTTCTTCTCTTACAAAGATGGTTTGGACATTAATCACCACGCTCGCTCAAGGCGGATAAGTGATTTTAAACTTATAAATTTTAAGTGTTAGTATTATTACGATACGTTCCTTTATCGCATATCAGTGGTGTCTAAATAATCTCAAAAAGTATATACAATAATTCGAAAAACGTTACATTGGTAACCGGGTTCTAAACCCATTCAAAGTAAGCAGCGCCTTGTATTCCGAGAAATCACGTTTTACTAAGAAATATTTTAAATACAGTAAATAAAATATTAAGAAAGAACTATCGTGTATGTTAAATAATAAACGATGCGTGCGTTACACGAAATTAAAGAAAAATATTTCATTATTCCCAATACGCGGGAATACATACGGAAATTTCTGTTGAATAGTATAATTAAAAATACCAACGACACCGAACGTAATAATATTACGTAGCTAAATAAAATCTATATAGCGATGTAAAATAGTTTTTGTTGTGTACTATTTAAAAGTTGTTCAAATAAAACTTAATTTTCGATCCACTGAGTAATTTCAAATCGTGCCATGAGGGGCAATGCTCATAATCAGCACGCTTGGCAGGCGGGTTGGTGATCGCAAGAGCTGAACATCGAACCAGTGGCGTGCAATTGGGGAGGCCTATGTCCAGCAGTGGACGAAATCAGACTGATGATGATGACTGTACTGTACCTAAATGTGAAAGAAAGAAAATGCATTTTTACGGCATCAGACATGAAAGCCAGAACAAAACAAAAATACAACACAAAAAACAATAAAAAGGTTAAAAAGACTGAAAAACAAAAATACGCTAATTATACAGTATCATATACAGTTCTACAGGGTTGGCAGACATGGCTAAACCGAATGGGTCGCCAACTCAGCAAAAAGCTGGGCACACTTAGCACCCAACACTGATTTTCAGTTGGCACCCCTGCAGTGTCGCATCAACCAACCAGTAATGACAAATAACAGAGATTATTATGGAAGAGCCATGGTTCAACACGAAGGACCTGCTTGTACTGTGTACCTAACTACAGCCTCTTCGCTGTGTGAGTGATGTTAAATTCTTAATCTTCAAGACCTGCCATAAAACAAGAAAATGCACTAGCTACAACCCTGGTACTGCAAGTGTCTTTGGACTGCACCAATTGGTTACATACCTGGTGAAACGTCTACTCATGCCTTATCCCTTGAAAAGGGGGCTAGTTATTCACGATCAAACCTAGTAGGCAAGTAAGGATAAAAGTCGTACAGTACCCGAACCAATACGTACTTACATAATAAAATTAATTACAACACATTTGTACACCTTTCTCCAGACCCATGTACACAAATTAATTAAGAATGTACGGCCATTTTTCTCGACATACATATGTAGGCAAGCAATTAGTAGAGGTTTCAGTAAAAGGAGAACCCGAAGAAAATAATTTCAGTTCGTTATTCAGCCTTCTGTGGGTGTAATTGGTAGGCTCTCTGTCCCACCCAGAGGGGCCACGTGGTTGTACATCAAACAAAACGGTCTAAATTACAGCCTTTTAATTCTCGACAATTAATAAATTGAATGGTTTTCTTTGTAAGGATGCCGCCTGTGTGTCGCCACCGTCGCTTATATAATTGTACACATATGCGATCCATTGTGTTTATTCAAAGGCTCAACCTTGGATGTTTTAATGTGTGTATCATTACATTTATCGTTATCATTTATTAGCGATATTCTCGCCTTTATTCGCGAAAAGGAATTTATCATTGAAGGGATAAATTATTTATTGAAAAGAATCTGTAAACGGTATGAGTATCAGCCGATATTCCTGTATGAAAATTGGAAATGTTGAAATTTGTCAGGCTCGCAGTAGCAATTGTGTTCGTTGTATTACATACGACTAATAATAAGTAGATTTTTAAGACATTTGGTAATTGGTGATCATCGCTCATAGTATAACTAGTCGTTCTATTAGATGAGTCTTAATGTGTTTCATTATCATCGTTGTGAACCCGATTACCCACTTTTGAGCAAAGGCTTCTTCTTACGTTACGAAGGTTGGAGTGGAACATTAACAGCCACGCTTTTTAAATGCGTATTGGCAATTTGAAACTTATATTTAGAAGTAATAAGTTCAGTTTTTCCTTACGACGTCTTCCTTTACCACATGTCAGTGGTATCTAAATAAACGTACATGAATAATATACTCAATCAATGTAATGTTGATCTACCTCTATAAATTAAAAAGAGATGAATATATTGCAAGATAGAGAAAAAAAGCTGCAGTAAAATAAACATAAAAAGTATGCATGTAAAGAAGAAAAACCACATAAATGTATGGTTTAAATAATATTACAATATACATCCTAGGATACTCGTTTGATAATATATTCTTTCTCAGTAGTAATAAGGTATTAATTGGCTGAGTATGCTACATCAAAGACCAATTTAATGAAGTAATTAATGCTGTTCTACGTGGGTCGTCTAAAGAATATGCGGCAACTTGTTTACACATTTAATACTGAACTTTAATTAAAACTAATTAAGGATGTGTTTTGTCTGCAGGCTCGATGGCAGTAAGGTGTATATTACAAAACCAAGTCTAGAAAAGATGGTGTGTGATGCGTTGAAATTGCACGAAGCAGATGGCCTTCAAAATAGAGGTATGTATTTCCGAAATACCTTTTTGTCTCAGCCTTATAACTGTTTTTTTCAAAAAAAACATTGCCCCACGTTACTATTTTCTCTTGTATCGTGGGTGCGTTTACGAATATACTAGTGTACATACACAGAACCGGAACAACAATTCGTGGATCACAATAGGTGTTGATCTGAGCGGAAATAGAACCCGCGACACAATGCGTGACAGCCAGTTGCGTCGAACTCTTGACTTTTTGTGTTGGTTGTGGTTAAAATTTAAGTCGGAATCTCGGGTCATCCTACACTAGGATTTTCTCCTGTATGCGTTTACAAAAATAGAATTTCACATATACAAGACACCCAGACCCGGAACAATAATCTGTGGATAACATAAAGAGTTATCCCTTGCGAAAATTGAAACCGTGACACGCTGTGCGGCAGCCAGTTGCCCAGCCGCAGCGCCAAACGTGCAGGCAAACTTCTTAAAAACATATCCATACTTTTGTCACACTTTACGTATTAACCTAATAAATAATACCTCCAGTACTGTTACTCTGTACAGTGAGACTGGCATCTGTTCAAACTTTATGTCAAAAGCACTTGTTGGGTTCAAGCAAACATGTTTGCAGGCTGAAAGTCCACCTCCTTTGATACCAACCTCTATGACATTACATGCAGCGAGTAATGTGTTTTAGCTACACTAATAAGTTTTAATTGTCATTTATAATTCTTTTTGAGTTTTGAAATGGTACACTTTGAATTTTCTTGCGATTAATTCTTAGCGTGTGCTAATAACAAAAGTGTTGTTTAAAACAAACCAAAAAAATAAAAACTATTTTATCGACACAATTAATAAAATATTGTATAATAATATACACTATTCTATCGATAATTTCTCATGTAACACAACATTACTCCTCCAAAACGGTTTTAAATTTTCACATAAATTTAACAAAAAGTAACATTTTAATTATCCTCGACACTAAGAATTCTGCTGATTTCAAAATCAAATTATTATTTAATTAAGTTAAAACACATTGCATGCCGTTCTCAAACAATAAAATAAAAATATTAAATAACCCGTGAGAATATCAATTTGTTAAATTAATATTAATAAATTGATTTTCGAAGAATCATCCAGGCTTTTTTCATTGAATAAAATTATTTCATGTACATTTTAAGTATAAAAGTGTATATTTCTTGTTATATTTTTTCCAATGTATGTAGTAATAACAAAACATATACAACATTACCTATTAAAATACAACAACATAAATGAAATGAAAAAAAAACACATAAATAAACCGTTTAAAAATTACAGCAAATTTATTCGAAATTCGAATACTACACCAAAGATGCCAGTATCACAAATAACACGCAATAAAAGAGGACAAATACGTATAGAACCTTCAAAAGAAAGAACATACGATTATAGCGTGACCCATGGGCTTACATTTACGGCGATCAAGCCGAAAATACAAAACAAATAAAGTTTTCTCTGCGTAAATATATTCCGTCCTACATACGTAAAGTGTCGTGGGTGAATTCACATATATTTTATGTAGGAATACGCAATGAAGGTGATATATAAGGTGGAATGGAAAGGGTATATGTGTACATAGATACGTACTTTTGTGGGTGAATCCTAGTGGCTCAAATCACGGAACAGTAGAACATTATTGTGCTTGCAACTAATCAGTAAGGGAAGAACTCTTTGAAAGATTTTTTGTGCCTATACAGTTGAGACTTAAAGCAATGTGTTGAAACATAGATCAAAGAGGCATAGACAATTTTCGAAGACATTCAAATTAGATAATACTTCACAAAAATGTTTTTATTAGATTCTTAGACCATAACAGACTGAGTATGTTAATCAAGTTTTATTGAAATCGGTTTAGCAGTTTCCATATTTTTTTATTAAAAACAGATTTGACTTACGGATCTTAATGTATAAAACGAAATTCAAGGTATACTAAGGTAAAGGTAGAATAACATAATAAGAGTATTTTCTTTGTCTTTCTTTTTATTTTCTTCTACTTTCCCAAAAACCTTCCATATTTCCTCAATCATTTTCGCTTTCATGTCCAAAGTAAGTAATTTATACTCCACTTATGTAAGTATCCCTAATTTGGCCCGCCTGGCAGACAATATAGATGTTTCATATATAATCATTCCGGGTCATAATAGCAATGGATCTTCTCATGTTATTTTGGGGGAACATAAAAACCTTGCGATTCTCACAATAATATGGCCGAATTTAGACATTTTTTTTCGTTTGCATTGTTAGAGGCATTTTTAAAAGATAGCCATTTTCAATAATCGTTGTGAGTGAGATTTCTGAATGTCATTAAAAATCGCATAGTATTAATGATGTCTCGTATTTTTTTCCATTTTAAATCGATGCCAATAATCGATACTTAGTTAATTAATAAAAATTTTTTTTTCCTAATAATGTTTTGTTTGCACCATTATATTTACAAGGGAAGTTAGGTACTATTGAATATGTAGCCATTCTACAAGTTCAAACTACATCACGCGTAATTTAATCAAAAGTCAAAATAGAATAACAGTACGTCAGTCTATTCGTCAGTAAAACTAAAAGTATAGATTCGAATGGAGAAGAACGAGCTACAAACTTCTTAGTTACCGTTTTAAAAATAATATTTTATATTTTCTTGTTTGACGTTTTGATCATGGTATACTTTTTTTTTGAGGGAAAATCATCAAATAATTCTCCCTCCATAGGTACGGTCGGAGGGAGTATCAGACTCTTACTGATTATTAAACCCCCCCCCCCCCCCCTCCCGCCGATACTGCTCTAGGCGAGGCCGCGGTGCGTTATTGCGCTTGGCCCGCAACCCCGGTGGAATATTTGTCCTATAGGGCCCTGTCTGTGGTGGTCTATTGGGTCTTTCAGGCGCACGCGGAATGCTACGCGCCGTACGCTCGGGTCACTTGTGTACTGACAATCTAACTACTAGTACTATTTTATACTAATAGCAGTAACACTTTGTTCTAGTAATACAAAAAAGTATCCATTCGTTCTTAGAATTATTATTATCACACTACTGACATATTTTACTGATATATTTTAGATTTATACAGTGGCTAATCTAACAAATTAAAACTAAACTTAATTATTCAAATCTTAAGTATCTCAAATGTATAAAACTATTATAATAGATATTAAATAATATTATGGATTTCATTATTACTGACAGTAATCAAACAATAAGACGATCCAGATTATTTTAATAAAAACCATTTCGTCGGACTTTTACGACTTGCTATAAAACAAACATAAATTCTCATGTAATAAAATTCAATTTGAACCACGCATTAACGAGGATATAAAGAAAACTACGATATAAAATAAAATCAAACTTTAAAAGATACGTTATTTCTTACATTTTATCTTTTATTCCTTTTTCTCGGCGATCTCCGATTCTCGGATTTTCTCGGAGATTCTCGGGATACATACATAGATTTGGGTTTCGGGGTAACTTAGTCTAATTACATATGTCTGCCCTATTTATTTTTAACTAGCTTTTGTCTGCAGCTTCGCTCACTTTGCATTCGATGTCAAACGGCACCCTTTTTCGGATTTTGAACAGAAAACAGACAAAATTTAAAATGCTACCAAGACGATATTATGTTTATTTTCCGTTTTGGAAGAAAAGTTAAAAAAAAATATCTCAGGTATTTTTCTTTGGTAAAATAAGTGTGTTTTTTATCTTTGTTCTTTGGAAACTGTGAAAAGGCTCATTTTAAATTCCTCTCGCTGTTTTATCTAAACAAAATGAAAAAAGATACATAAAGCGGACTTAATGCCATATTGCATTTTCTATCAGTCAACCTTTGGGTCGAGTAGAGAAATCAATGGTAAAACATTAAAAGAAATATTTTTTGTAAAGTAACAGGAAAAAGGAACCATTAAGTACCGGAGGCCCAATCCTTCCCTTCCCCCAATCCCTCCTCAATGCCTAAATCTCCAAATCCCTAATCCCTAAAAGGTCGGCAACGCACTCGTAACTCCTCCGTTGCGAGTGTCCATGGGCGGCGCTCATTGCTTACCATCAGGTAATCCGTCTGCTCGTATGCCGACTTATTACATAAAAAATAAAATAAAAAAGTAAAACTATTATTGAGATTGAGATACAAATTATAAATAGTATATGTAGGTAAAATATACAAATACATACAGGACGCATGTAACTTAATTTAGAAATTTTTCCTTTCCGTGCTCATTTCATACTACAGGAACAATTATAATGCATTTAAAAAAGATTGGTTGGGCGGATCAAGGATGACAAAAGCAAAAAAACAATCAAATAAAATTTAGAATTTACTAATAATCTTTGTCAAATCGAAATAGTTGTGATTATTTTTATGTCGTAATTTAAATTGTTTCATGTTTTCTATAAGTGGAAGTCTTAAAAACTGATGTCGATTTTTCTATAAAAACTCCTTAAAATTTATCAGAATCAATTTATCTCTATATTAAAATTGCATACAACACTTATATCTCTAAAAAACCTACCTAAACGTTAAAAAACCTTCTTTAAACAAAAGTCTCACATTAAAAGGAAAAAATTTCCCTGTAAAGCTACCTTTATTGTTTCATAAACTTTGTTATAAATTCATCTTAAATGCGTTGAAAAATAAAACATCAACATTAAAATGCGGGGCGGTCACTAAAATCTGTTATGAGGTGTACCACAATCCGGGCGGCGAGGAGATATGGCCGCGGCCTTATAATAAGTCGGGTTATAAATAAAAATGTCTGCCGCGATGGGGTGGGTTACCACAAATGCTAACTGGACAGGTGACTTAGTGCATTTATTACTGGACTGACTTCATATTTTCTTATAAAATGTGTCCGTTTTAAAACTTTATTTGTTAATTCAGACTACGGGATTAAAGGAATTAGAAGAAATGAACTAAATAAATAAAAATAAGAAATAAAAATAAGAAAAATAAAAATAAGAAATAAACTGATTGAAAAAGAGTAACTATGGAGAGTTTCTTGCTCGTTCTTCTCCATATAAATCTACACTTTGGAACCAGCAAATAGCTTCACTAGACTTAACTTTTTGCGTGTCACACATAAAGTTAAACCTTTTGATATTTTATTTTGCTTGGCGTTCAAAAGTACCTGTTGTGGTCTACTTGAAATAAATAATTTGACTTTGACTTTGGATGCGTTATTTAGTGTGTGTCGTAAGCAAACCTGGAGTAGTCTGTAGTTTAGAAAGTAAAAAAGATTCTATCATTTGAACGTATTGTACATTTGAGTAGGTACAGACATATAGGTACATTCGAATAAGTACATTAAAACAGTTGTTGATTTAAATGTGTGAAATTGTTGTTCTTTCATTATCATTTATGTTCTGTTTATTAAGGCCGACATATTAAAACCAATTACAAATAAATTAAAAATAATAAACCTTATTCTGAACAAATAAGCACGCCAACAAACTCATTATGTAATTGTTTTCCTATTTGCACAATGGCGTCTCACACACACACACACACACACACACACACACACACACACACACACACACACACACACACACATAAGCATAGAATGGAATTACAAAAAGTTTATTATTAAAACGCATTCGCTAGTAAATTCAATAATAAATTTTATCGAAATATTATTGAATTTTCCAGTAATCCAATTATGGCGAGTCAATTAGCTTTACTAAGCGTGCATGCTATTCTGCACTGTAACATCAAAACTAAACAGTTTATTTTTGATTGCGTTGAATATGTGCATCAGTTGAATTAATATAATTAGATTAATTTTATACTCGTGCGAGGATGATTGGGTGCTGTTGTGTATGATAAACATTTTGGACTGACTAATGAAACGTTTTAGTTTTAAGTAAATGATATGAGTGAAGCTTGTAAATTAAAATTTTAGCTCGTAGTTTGTCCTACGCAAACTACGTGTAATGTTCCGTATTATCCTTCTGTTAATTTTTGTTTCACTTAAAGCGTAGTATTTATTTTAAGTCACAAGGTATTGTTTGTCCCGAGTGGATCGCGCGTAGCAAAGAGTCAATAGACTACCACAGATGGGGCCCTATAGGGCTGATGTTCAGAGTCTGACACTCCCTCCTGCCGATCCTAGGCGGAAGAAGTCATTTGGTGATTGCCCCGCACAAAAAAGGTATTGTTAGAGGAATTAAAGTTGTTTTTGAATTAATAAAAATATTGTATTATATGTTATTTTTAAAAAGGAAGCATTCCTAATGAATCGCTCAGGCTTTGAGGATAATGAGCGTAACTTCTTCAAAATTATTTTCAGGAATTTCTAAGCAAAGTTGCTGGTCCAAACTAGAAGGATCACTTATATATTTTTACTCTGTATAGGCAATCCCTTGTACGAAATAAGAAGGAATGGAAATTCAGAAATCATTGATTATGCAAAACAGGCGAACAAATACAATTGTAGGCTCAACACAGGCAAATAATTTATCATGCCTCAAAGAAGGACAGGCTTGCCATCCCTAATAAAATATTCAAGGTACGACGAGTGACAAGGATTTACACAATAAATATCATATACATATATTATATACTACAATTTGAACGTAGGAAGAGATTCGCAGATCTTACCGTATGTATATTTAATAATAAAAATAATGGTTGTCTTTTAAATGTTACTAGCGCCATCTGTCATCCATGAAAACGTAAAATATTGTGCCATTAAGAAGTGGTAATAAAGTTGTTACAGAATTCATTTGTGTTACAGTTAAATGAAGTGAAAACTATTTAGTTTTTTTCTCCTCCTCAAATAATATCTTATGATTTATTTTATTGCGGGATCCAAGACAGTCATTCATGTCTCTGGGACGCGCCGGACTTCAGTGTCCCGGTGTTTTTATGGTTGTATTTGTATCTACTGTAGATCCTGGCTTACAGGAGTTGTGGCGGCTCTGAGAAGTTGCGGCAGGCTTGTTGCGTAAAAAATACAATCAATGTAATTTTTAATTATGATACAAATTATTACAAAACCTACGTTTTCATCAGGAAATCAATTGTATGAAAATATAAATAAAATAAAAAACTAAATGGTTGTGCCTTTTAAACGACAGAAGTGCCATCTGCCATTCATAAAAAAACGTTATATCATTAAAAATACGTAAGTACTAAAATTGTTTCCGGACACTTTCAACAATAAATTATTTTAGTAAAAACAACTCTGTTATAGAAAGTAACTCGTCGTGGTTCCTACTAGAATCAGTCTGTTGTTCTATATGCATTTTATATAAAGTAAAAAAAAAAATACTTTTTATGGGGTAACTTGTTACCAGAATACATAATAGACCTTATTATAATAAACATATAATATAATATCTATTGCTTAACGAGATCATCGAATAACAAGGCGACTTATTTTTATGCGATTGTTAGTAATGATACCTATTCTCTTGGTATTTTCTCGGAAACGTTAGCTAATGAGAATTCTTTTAATATTCGTTGAAGGAATCTAATCCCAGTAGGTCGTTTGAGTTGACGTAAAGAATTATAAGTACGTTATTATATAATAATATAATAATATGTCGCTATGGGGATTATTATTTCCTGTGATACTTACACAAAGGCAGGTTTTGTGTTCCATATTATGTAGAAGTATGAGATTTTCTTTTATTCTGTCGTTATAAGTATTATTTTTATTTACCGTAGCTTTTTCGCTAGAGATAGTCCGCTAGGTTTGGCTTAAATATTATTTTTATATAAAGAATATTATCGCTTTGTGTGTTTTAGACAATTAACGATGAAAAAAGGTTTTTCGAAAAGAAATGGAGGCCCTATCGTAAAAAAAATATGTCGCCACTAACCACAGTCAAAAGCCCGCAACGCAACTACATATAACACCTCCACGGTGTTGCGTGGCTTACTATCAGGTGACCAACGTGCTCGATTGTTGCCCGATGCCATAAACAAAAAAAAAAAATCTGAAAATCAAACAAAAGAAGATAACTCAAATAAAAGCAAGAGTTGGTTATCTTGATAAAAAGTAACGAATGGACTTCATAAGCCGTAGAACATTCCCATATAATATATTTCCCCCGCAGATGGCTAAAACGGTTTCCCTCTAGCCACCAAGAAACAAATATATTGCGATTTGCTCCTTCATTTTCTCTCAAGGTATTTTATTGCGTTGGGCTCGACCATAAATTTCACAGTCACTCACTGAGAAAAATAAGGAGTAACCGGGGCTCAGAAGAAATTGATGCGAAAAATTCTTATTAGTTTATGTTTTTTTATTATATATAAGCTGTGTTTTGTGATACTTGTGTTTAGCTTTTGCAGGGAAATATTGTATTGAGTAGGTTTTTGTTTTTAGAAGTATGAACGTAATATCAAACCTGCTTATTTTGCAATGGTATTATTATGTTAGGTTAGACCTTATTTTATTTAGTGAAACTTTAATAACTAAAGTAAGATTGTGCTCAATAACTGGTACCTACGACCAAAAAAATGGGACTCTACCTTAAAAATTGCAATACACAAGCAGATAAAATTGTCATCTCCGAAATTCTAAAATAGTTTCACTTGAAATGAAAACCTATGATAGCGAAGCGACCTGCCTGCCTTATAACAGACAAACTTTTCAAACGAAACGGCATTTCTAATTAAAACCTCCGTCTAGTCCCAGAAATAGGCAGTTCCCAAACATACTATATCTAGATGGACACCTGCATATCTAGCTTTCCTAACTGTCAAGATTTTACAATAGACCTTAGCACCTGGCCACAAAGTTGAAAGTCTGAAATTTACATATGCATGTAAATCCAGATACTATGTAGATAGTATTTATATAAACTGCATCAACCGATTGGTATTCGGAATTTGAGTTCATGTATCGAAATAGCAATCTGTACACAGTTGAATACTCTATGGTGCTAAAGCCTTCATTCAACTCGTTAACCTTTTACCCCTTACCTAACCGTTGTCATGATTCACAAAATTTTGATTGGATCATGACTCTATTTGAACCTATCAAATAGAGTCATGATAATGACAGGATTATATAACAAGATAGTATCACACACTTACTAGATAATCGTAGTTATAACAGTAGTAATATACAAATATGTATTGTGACCTGCATAACAAAAAAAAATGTTGATTGAATACCTATATATTACATACATATGTATATTAAGTATACTGTTAATGTAATAAGCATAAAATTCAAAGTCAAACCAGTTTTTTTCACCGTATACTGATACTTTTGAAACGTGAAATAAAGAAAAATAGGATAAATAGTCTGTCAGTCCGTCTGTGAACCTAGGTGCTCGTTCTAAAATGTATATTCGAATGCAGAGAAAAGAAGCATAAATCTGCATCATTTTACTCTTTTAATATCTTTAATTAATAATAATAATAATCTTGCCTAAAAAGTAGATCCTAGAATGCATATAATAAAGTAACATAAAAATAAAACAATAAACTAAAAAGTGTGATCACATTCGTATACTTAAGTGTTTAAACATCAAAAATTAAAAACTCACGTCCAATTTCGAACATTTATCCTTTTTTACACACATTAAAAAAAACGGTAACGATTGTCTATTGTTATAGCACAACGCGAATGTAACACAATAAATAACAATTTCGTAAAAGGTATTGTTACAATCACGTAATTGGTCCAATAAAATTCAAAAACATTTTTATTATAAAATCCAATATCACATGGAAACGCATTCGTAGCGAATGCAAAGCGAGAATTGATTGCAAAGATATAGAATAACTAGATAGGGCAGAGCGAAACTGGTTTTTGTAGGTTACAATATAAAATTAATCGTTTTTACAAAAATCGTTCAGGATTCGAACAAAGGATGACCTTATTGTGTGTCAGTGGTCACATCTAGTCGAGCTATTTACGTAGGTAACATGTTGGATTGGTAGCATATGGCAGATCAATACAAATACAAATATCGGGTCCCAATGCTCCCAAATTCGTGTGATTTGTGTACGAATGTAGGCGTTCTCGTTTTGTGACCTACAAACAAGGTTCGAGCGAGTGGAATTTTTTATATGCAGATAGACTGCTGTATATTCTACTGCTAGGTAGGTAATGTCCAACATTCGTTTCACCAGGCCGCTGGCATTATGACTTTTATATCAAGCTCGATGCGTTTGCTGTGCAAAAATGGATTCTATAGTTGGTGTTAATTTTGAACACCTTTTACACCCGTTAGCTTTTCTAGAACAAGTGTGGCTAAGAATACAGTTAAGATATGTTATTAATTGTAAGAATATTGATGAATGTCATGCAATTTGACAGAAAAATCCGTCAAACTGTGGCCACGGCTTAGACCAGGATGAAAAACCGAGTGATTTTTAGTTAAAATGAGTCTGGCTCTCATTCTTACCCCATCCAGGGCGACAGAAGTATTTGATATTTTTTGCCAGTCAAAAAATTGTATAATTAAATTAGAATAAAGTCTGAAAAAAAATATTAGTTTTTTTAAATGTTATGTATATAATCTTATTATATCATTTTTAATTTGCAATATAGTTTTTCATTTCCCTTTTAATAAAGTCATTTTTTTTAGTATAAAGGAATATATACGATGTATTATACGTACGTAACATATACGAGTATACTTTGGTTGTATCGCGTGTACTGTGATAAATACCAGCCTTATCCTTCATCAATCTTTATTTATACCAAAAAATGTAATACAAGTCTTGAACGGTTTGGCAGAAGTTGTCGCTCGTATATCTCGATCGATTCAAACGTATTGCGCCGTCATAAATATTTTACGCTTGTCTGCATCCGTATACGTCGGCGAATTTATATGTATGTCTGTATTAAACTCGAGAAACTTCTACTAGAACACATTCAAATATTCCTAGTAGGCAAAATATGGAAAAATATCGTACAAAATCTATACGATCATAATAATATTATCGTATCTTTTGCAGCAATTTTATTTCTGCCGATTCGTTCAACATGAGAACATACGTTTTATTCCTTTAACAATAGGATACGCGTTTTATTGCCGCAGTTGTATTGCAACCGAACAAGCAGTAAACAGAACTTCGACAAACAAATAGTCTATCACAGTCCCTTCACAAGGCGAATGATTAGCTGGATCGCAATTTGCACATTGTTAAAGTACTAAGGCCTCTTGTGGGCCCAATTTTTTCGTGTTCATTTCGCGCCAACCAAGTGCGGTTGCTTTACCAAAAGGAAACTTTTCAAATTGGAATAGTTCGCCGGATATTTGCCGCGTTGGCATCCATCTTTGTGGGGGTGGGTGTCACTGGCCGGTGGTGTGGGTAACTATGAGGCCAGTTGGTTTTTTCGCCAAAACCCCTTCGCTTTGTGAATAACCTATTTGTGTTTTAGCTTTGATCGAATATTTTGGCTGAATTTCGTCACGTTTACATTTATTATAAAGGAATCGTGTTAGAATCGAGTCTGTTAAGCAAATATTCTCATAAAAGTTAGTTCAGGTTGCTTACTTACAATTTTTATTTCCGATAACGAAAATTGAGATCTTTTTAGGAGTATAGTTGGTTATTGGTCGAAGTGATTTAGGAGGGAAATAAAGCAAAAAAGAAATGATTTCGTAGTTATGTTTATTTATAATAGGTACCCTCATCAAAATAACAGGATATTAGCTTTGACTTGAACAATATGAACACAGAACAAGTTTGTCCCATCTTGTTAGTCCGGTGCAGGAAGTGAACCTTTTACTACTGGGCCCAGACATAATGATATTGCGACCTACTTAGTGCGAACCTACTTGGTAATTCAAAATCAAAGAGCCAATATTGCATCAGTTCCGGTGACTACAAGGCCTTGCACTAAAGCCTCTTTTGTACTTGGAGCGAACGTAAGTTTACATCAAACAGACTTTTATATATGCAGGGAATAATAACAGAATCATCCAAATTTTGATAAGTATATGTAATAAGTTTTTTAATAAATTACCGCCTCGTTTCACCTCAGTTTCGATCGCGTGCTAGTTTTCAATGTTTTTTCGTTCACACAAAATTAATCATTATCATCAGCCTGTAAGTGCCCATTGTTGAACAAAGGCCTCTTCTCACAATAAGTAGGTTTGAGCATGCACGACGCACCATGCTTACTCAGGGTAGATAGGCGATTTGATACTTATAATTGGAAATTATAAGTATCCAGGTTGCCTCACGAATTTTGTCTTTCGCCATTTTGTTACTTGTGTCTGAGTAAATTTGAAACAGTATATCGGTACTCGTCAGTACTCGAACCCGCGCTCTTATGCATGAGAAGTGGATGCCTTAACCTCCGGGCCACCATGAATCGCAATTCTCATGACCTAACTATAATGAAAGTAACAAAAAGATATGGCGTACATAATACAGGTAGACTAAAAATTAGAATTTTACAACAATGATTCTCATAAACCTCAAATACATAATTATACGTAGAGTGGTTTCGTTCGCAAATCAAACTCACCAATTAGTTGCCAATTCGCTGTGCCGACTATGTAGTGGATAATTTAGTTCTTTATCTAGTTACACCTAGAACTTTTTATGGCTACATACATAGGTAAGATACATCCACTTTTTATCTCAGCGACTCAGTATTCCACGAGGCTGTAAATTTTTTGCCCGCATTTACGATTTTACGGGTGTTATAAATTCTGAACGAATACGGATAGTAAAACGCGGAGGCTGAGTGAATTTTTCAGTGGAAACTGACTGTAGTGTGCGCCTATACTGCTCAGCAACTGTTAGTTTTACTGTCTCATGTGCTTTTTAGATATGTTCGTCATAAATTTTGTAGGTGTTTTTTTTTGTGTTGCGTCTAAACATTGCTGTTTTAAAATGTTGTCCTTTTGTTTTTGAGGTTTTATGTAACCTTAAGGCAATTTCAGGCACGTACTTATCTTGTTATTATTACATTATCATAGATGGGTTTTATTTTTATACCATATATTAAGGTTAGATTATGTACACATGCAATTTTTTTTTGTTTGTAAGTGTCCAATCATGAGCGCGCCATCTGTTGGGTTTGGCCATAAGGTAATGAGTATCATGGGTTACGAAATACAACATTTTATAAAAAACCTAGTCCTAGTCTGAAATTTGGAATTGTTATTTGAAACCAAAACACATTTCTTTTTTTATTGCTAGTTTCCTGACTTTGTGCATTTTTATGTTCTATTTCTGGATTTCAAAGGTATGCGTTACACGTGTATTGCAGCCAACTGAATGACTAGAACCCGAATTCTTAGCCGTACAGTTTAATAGCTAAATGTTGCATTAACGAGTGCAAGCTCAAAACCGGCTCAGCCACGGTCCCGAACCGTAGCAGAAGAACGAACAGGGTTGTGTTTAGTCAGTAACAGTCTGATATCTCCTCTTGCTCCACCCAAGGCAGGGAAAAGAAAAGAAACAAAGAAATATTAACATACATTTCTAAAAAAAACCTAGTACTAAAATTGTATTTTTTTATAGGCCGTCAGGTTTGTTAAGCTAGGCGGCGTTGGTTACGACATGTTATATTATTATGTACGTATCACTTTAATCTATACAAATATTATAAAGAGGTAAAATTTGTAAGTTTGTATGTAGGGGCTAATCTTTGGAACCACTGGTCGGATTCCCAAAATTCTTTCACTTATTGATAGATACAATGTTCCTGAATGCTATAGGCTATAAAACATCACGCTACAGTCAAATGGAGCCGAGCAGCGAGTGAAACAGCGCGGGAGTAGCTAGTCTAACTTTATTTACAGTATACATTACACCATTTACAATACCTACAAGTGAAGAATTCTGTTTCCATTTTGTTTATCGAAAATAAACATTGTCACCGACAAAGCTCTTAGAAATTCCATTACAAAGATGAATAGCCAACTATAGAACATATAAAAACGTGTAACCTACTTACATTTTGTACTTGCTCTCAAGAATTATATACAAATATTTTCCTTAAGCATTTGGCTTGATGTGTATTGAAAGGTATAGAGGTTTTAGGAAAATATATTCTATTACGTGTTAGTAAAGAATAAGATCCCATTTGATGTATGAAGAGAGAGACAGCGTTGTATTTCTATCATTTTTTAATTAACTAATCTGTGCATAGATAAGATTTATTTCTTAACTCTAGGCATCATTTCAGAGAGCGTGAAAAGATTCTTAATCTTTTCTCTACTGATAAAAAATTTGATATTTGGATTAGATTTATTGAATTTAGGTTAACAATTAAAATCAATCGAGATCTTTTTATGCAAATTTTCGGAAATCAAGAAGAGAGCGGAAGAGTTTTAAGGACCGCAATCCACCGTATGTTTACATTGGTTTTAGGATTAATTTGTTTATGGATATAAATTTGAAAGTAAATAAAAAATACCTACTTACATAAAAATTACTAAAAACGCTCATAGGAATGCGGTCTCCCAAACAGAGCAAAGATTAATAAGGTAATTAAACAACACTAAATTAACTATATCTGCTCACTCTGTTAAACGCAGCAACCGTGACGATACGGCTGCAGGAGTATCGTGGTTGGACGTAACATGAGGCGCCCTCTAGGGACCAACAAAGCTATGTCAGTGTTTGTGCAATTACACCATTATTTGCACAATTTTATACAAATATTACCTTTATTGCTCTGTGTAACGACAATTGCCCTTTATTGCTGTTCGGGGCTTTTAAATTTGTTTAATTATGTGAGAAAAATAACATTTTGTTAGGTTCGTTGTAAGGAAAAGGAATTTTCGCTATATAATAATGATTCTGTTTGTTTAAACTAATTGGTGTATGTGTGTAATTACTACTTGCGAGGTTTGCGGGTCAAGCGAAATATGGTATCGCGACCCCTGGCTGAAATAGGAGAAGAAACCAAGTGGTTTTTAGTCAGTAAGAGTCTGACTGACAGTCTCGCCTCACGAAGTCATATGACGATTTTTCTTCCTCAAAAAAGAAAACTGATTAAAATGTTAAGTGATCATTATTTTTTTAGACAATATAATAAAGGATGTGCAACACATAAAACGTTCAAAGGTATGAGGATATTTTCTACTTAAGTATAACGTAAAAATTGAGTGATTTTTAACTCGTATGTTCGAATTAATCGTGCCTTCCGTTCGTCCTAAAAGTTTCTAAATTTAAATTGTAATAATACCTCCATGCTTCTGTCACATTAACTGAATAGTTGCGACTTTTAAAACAAGACACGAAATTTTAAAGTGATTCAAACAAAACCATGACGCACTATAAAAATATTACAATATTGACTGCACGGTTGGCGCGGGGGCTGGGCAACGAGCTGCCGTGCAACGTGTCGCGGGTTCGATTCTAGCACGGAACAACTCTTTGCGTGATCCACAAATCACATCCGGGTCTGGGTGTGGTGTGTATGTGAAATATTTTTTTTGTAAACTCACCCACGATATAGGAAAAAAAATCCAAGTATGGGGACAACGATTTAAAAAAAAGAATTAACTCCGAAGAATTCGCGTTTTAGCACCAATCCCATGAAAATTATAACAATCAAATTGACTTTCAACCTTACTTCCTTATACTTACACTTCATTTCAAAAGAAACAGAGTAACAACAAAGCTTACATAAGGCGATATGTTTTTGCATTACACAGCATTCACCTAGTTTATATATTTCAGTTACCCAGTGCTCGTTAGTGCGGGAAGCTGGCGTGGTTCGTTCTTTCAAACGAAAACGGTTAAAACGTTCTCCAGGTATGTTTCTTTTTTTAACCTTTGTATCTATATTGTGGCACGTTCCAGTTTCTGCGCAAAGATAGACTAGTTCATGTGTACATGAAGTTTTATACCTTTATAATATACTTCATGGAATACTAGTTCTTATGCTGTTTGTATATTAAGATTATTTTCACTGACTTTAGGCTCAAGAGAAAACGATCACCTGCCTGTTAAAACAACACATATGTAATTCCTTTTTGGTATAAAAAGAAGTCTTTTGTTTCTTTTTTATAACTAATGTAGGTACAGTTGAAGAATTTAATTAAATGTGGGTCCCAATACTTTTCGCCTGCACAGTTCGCGATATTCTCGCGAGCGAAGCGTTTCGCAAATTTCGCATCTGTCAGATCTGGACGCGTTATTATTATTATGTTACGTTTTTGTAATCGTTGCTAAATATAATTTTGTTTATGTAGTTGTATATCAACAGTTCTTGAATATTTTTATCAAAATGTTTTTTTTCTTAGATTCCCGACCGGAGCTGGTGTACACATTTATAGAGCAGGCAGTGCAGCCAGGGTCTCAGGTTGCATTAAAATGTTCGGCCGTTGGTGAACCACCTCCTCGGTTTCGATGGTCACTGGATGGACAACCCATTCCTAGTCATCATGGGTAAGTGTTAGAACCTCTTTATAAAGGCATTCTGGATTCCATTGTTTACAAGGCTTGGTTTCATAACACCTACATATTTTAAAGTTCTAAATGCAGCCAATATTAAATAAAATTATCAATAGTTATGTAATTTAGTTTTTTATTGGTATATGCTATAACACGAAATGCTTTGTCTGTTGTGGTTTTTCATTTCGACAAATTACAGCTTAGGTATAAATAACAATGGGTTTTACGTATAAAAAATATTATTGGATTAAAACCAGGCGCAGGACACAACCACAATTGTGGCTTGTTGAGCCGGTTCTTATTATATAAAATTTGCTGATTATTTAGGTGTGTGCGACCGGGATCTCAATTGTTTGAAATATTCGATAGGTATCAGTACTACTATCAGTTTCAAGATTACAGGATAATAACATGAGATTTTTTCAAGTTGGCAACAAAATGTAAAACCAGTATAAGTTGACTGTTTAATAGAGGCAAGATCATACAAACTGAGACCAAGATAATTTTGATTTTTACCATGTTTGTGTACCCATTGTGATGCCGAAGTTTCTAATAGGTTCTAAATAAACACTGCGCAAAGGTTTTCATACAACCTTTTCTCAATAGATAGAATATAAGAAATAGATGGGTAATCGTTTATCATTCATGACACTTATAATAAGAATAACGACTTATTTCAATATTTACCTTATCACGCTACTAAATAAATGAAAATCGAAACTCCTAAATTGGATATCCATACCGTCATTACATTTTATGACTGACAAAAATCTGATATTATCTGGAACTTACAAGTCTTTTGTGTGTCTACAGGATGTGTCGGAAACCCTTTGTGCTATCCTTAAGCACAAAAGAGTGTAGTTATTATGTTACTACATAAGTTTCCGCTTAAAATAAAAATAATGAGTATAAAAGTGTAATAGGTACAAATCTTCGATATTTTACTTCTTAACATTTCTAAGGCTCGCATAATTACATAGTTACATAGTTTGTTCACACCATTTAACTAACTACTTATTTTAATTCTTTAAGTAAAGGACACATATTGCATTTTGTATACGTATTTATACTGCAACACCTTGTATAGTGTATTTGATGATATTCGATCGCAGGGCTGTAATAACGGAAGGACGGGAGAGCAGTCCCACGGGATTGGGTTCTGGGAATAACTACGTGTTGTCAACCCTATCGGTGAACAGTGCGAGGGTGGAACATGGCGGCCGGTACGAGTGTAGGGCTACCAACACACATGGTAGCGTCGCTCATGCCGCTCGACTCAACGTTTACGGTAATAATTTTTATTTTATTTTTTATAATAATAGAAAATTATTTTTAGGAATGGTTCATAAATTTATATTTATATTTATGAAAGAATTATTCATAAGTGAATATTTATGAATGATTTACTTTGTCTGTTTATTATATTAGTAAGACAAGAATATAAAAATTAAATACATAATTACTTTGACTCTGTATTATTAGACTTGAGTCGTAACTTTTTTTACCAAGAATTATTGGATATTTATTATCTAACATTACGCCGAGTGTTACGCACATCAAGACACAGCCACAGAGCAATTCAGAAATAAATGTCCACAATCAACAAATCAATTTATTTTATTGTGACAATAAAATATGTTACATAAAACATTTTCAGGCCTTGCTATTATATTATTTACGATCCTTTCTACATTGAAGAAGTGCGGTATAAAAGTACAGAATAAACAAAACAGTACTCAAATCTTATTATACTTGTGCAGCCATAAATTGTAATTTTTGCTTACCGCAGTATTCTTATTTACACATTTTCTGTTTGTTTTTCTATCCTAAATAAAGATAAGTATTATTTTACGGATTGCTCGGTAAATATTATTATCGGATTTACATAGGTCCCCCATACATCAGGGCTATGAGTCTCGTGAAAGCTGTCGCGGGTTCTGAAGTGACCATTTGGTGCCCCTACTACGGATTTCCAATAGAGTAAGTATACTTCAAAGAAATAGTTATCTAGCGAAGCTTCTTAGGTGATTTTATTGAAAGGCTTTAATGTTTATTTAGGATACAGATAGTTCGATTAAGAAGACACGTGTAGACTCGTAAGAATGATTTGTTTCCAATCCTATTTTTATAGTAACTATAGTAACTATCGTGAAACACAATAAATTATTAACGTGAACGAGACGAGAAATACTTTGACTAGTTTCAAGTCAGTATGGGATTTTTATGCGCGTAAACAGTCATTATTATCATCAGCCTATAAGTGCCCATTGCTGAGCAAAGGCCTCTTCTCATACAGAGAAGGTTAGAGCATTAATCACCACGCTTGCTCAATGCGGGTTGGCGATTTCAAACTAATGATTAGAAATTATAAGTCCAGATTTCCTCACGATGTTTACGTACACCACGTATGTCAGCGGTGTCTAAATAATCATAGAAAGTACATATTAGTATAACTCGGAAAAAGTCACATTGGTACTTACCAGGTTTCGAACCCACACCTTCATGCGTGAGAAGCGGGTTCCTTAACCTCGGGGCCACCACGACATTAAACAGTATCAATAAATTAAAAATAAATCTTTTTATTGTTTAACAGTTTTCTCTATTATTTAATATGAGTAGTGGGAATTATCCCGTAGAAGATGATGATGGGAGTATTCTATTCTTATCACATCACATCATTCCGTTCTTCCATGTACGAGTAGGCATTTAAACTGAAATACAGAATTATCTTCTTCTTACATATTTACGTTTAAGCAGTTTAGGCCACAAATAAAGAGTTCAGCCGAAAGAAGGCTTAACTAATAGGTTTAATAGATTAAAATAAATATCAAAAAGTGACAAACAGCCTTTTTTGAACAAAAAAAAAAAAAAATATTTTATCCCTGTAAAGTTCTTATTTGTGTTGATTCCAAACTAGAAAAGCTACAGGCCAGCCAGGCCAGGCAGGACATGGACTTCTATCGAATAATAAGTTTGAAATCGCAAATACGCCTTGAGATGAATGCTTAAACCTTCTCCGTATGAGAAGAGGTACTTAATAACGTGATGATGTGATGTGATAATCTTTAAAAATATTCTCAAAAGACAAAGTTTCAAGCAAAAGTCGGTCGTCCAATATAAAAAGTGTTTTATAGTGGTGACCATAAAATTTCACTTACAACATTGGCTTTATACAAAATGTATGGGTCGCATTGAAAGGCGAGGCACGGAATAACATTGGGCGAACTTGGGTCACGACCATATCTACTTGATATTATGATTACCTACACTGGGCTTCAGTCTTCAGATATTTTTGTATTCTACCTACATATAACATACATGTGTGTCTGCAGTTTAGTTTATCAGTAAAATTTTGTATAAGTATTATGTATGTATATTCGTCTTCATTACATTTGGCTAATTGCTACTGTTACTAGTGGAGCCACTTTTCAGTGTTATGTCTTTCGTTTTCGTGGAAGTATAAATATAGGTGTCGTCCACGGAGTAAGAACAAAGGGGTCGTCATTTATTACAGACATTATTGAAACAAGCCCTTGGTCATGAACAACCTTAGACATGAATTGTCCATTACCATAACCTTTACACACAGTACGTAGAACTTCTTGATAATTTTTTTAGTTTGTTTGGCGTTGAAAAATAAATGTTTTGACTTTGATTACTAATAAATATGGACAAGGAAATCCTATATCAATAAAGCTGTTTATAAAATGTTCCTGCAGCTTCTATTATAGGTAATTCGCCTTGTATTGTACCCAGGAGAAATCTTCGATTTTACAATCTCGAACAGATATAATTCGATCAAACTGCAATTCACTTTAATACTTGAAATATGACTCGGGGCTATGTTCATGTTGGTACATATGAGGTACACGTAACATTCATGTTATAGGAGTAGATAATATAAGGTGGTGCATTATAAGCGAAGAACGTCAACCTATATCATCCTATCAACTTTCAACCTTTTCATCTTGGTAATTCGAGACATAATAAAAGAACAATAGGTTTGCGTTCGCTTGGGGTTTGATGAATTAATAACGTATTTTTATTTTAATGTCTATTTTAAAATAATTAAAAACAATAGACACGTTTTTTTTCTGTTCTCATGAAATCGAATATCGACAATATATTAATTTGAAATATACATGTAGTATGACGTCATGATGTAGTATGTAAGTACATACATATTTTATAATGAACAGTGACGTAGCGTCTTTGCATTCCTAATTTGAAATTAATTTTATCAAAGTACTGTTTATAGTCTTACACACCAAAATAAAGAAGACGTCTGTAGATAGTCTGATATTTATTTATTATTGATTGATTATATCGATTTAAAATTTTCACAGCTCGCCATCATCATTTTACTTTCCATAACCGTTAAAAAACAATTGAAAAGCTAAACAAATGTATTTTTATTTATCTAGTTCAGTGAAATGGGAGGGCGGTGCGGGTACCGATCCTCGATACCAGCAGATGGATGGACAGCTCACGATCACAAACGTCGATCGGAACAGGGACAAAGGAAGCTGGACGTGCTCTGTGCTCACACCAGGAGGGGAACTGGCTAGGAGAGAGGTAAATACTTTAATTATTTTGTTGAATAAAGTCTAGTCTAAAGTCTTTGGGGATAAAGTCGTGTTCAAATTACAATATATTTTTGTTAGACGTAAATCTTGTTTACAATTTGTTACCTAGATTTTTATGTTATGTGATTGGTTGGCAAATGAACATATCGACGCCAAATCGACAAACATAATGCAAGCGTTCCACGCCATTATTCTGTGAGACCGCGGTATCATTTCGGTTGAAGTCAAAACATCTTACATATAAAAGTCAATTAACTATTACTAATATCCAAGATAGGACTATTTTTTCAGGAAAGAAATTAAGTCAAGGGTTGTGTGGGATGGAGAAAGAATTTAGTAAAAAATCTGAAATTGTTACTAAATTTGACATGCCTTTCACAAAAATATAAAAAAAACTCAATATTTTAAAAATAAATTTTCTAATTTTACAAATCCTCTTTACTTTGAAATGGACATCTTGTGGTGCAACGATGCGCTCTTAGTGTAAGCTAGGAAACACCGTATAAACATATTTATTCACTCATAAATTTGCATTATATTTTAGGAATTGTCCGCTATATGTGAAGATAATTTTAATGTTGCACTCTGAAATATTTTAGCATGATAAACGCAATGCACAAAATAGGTATGACATGTAGAAAAGTAAGCTTTTCCAGAAAATTTTTGTTTTAAAGAATTAGTTCGGTAAAGTTGCAATCCGATTACCTGGTGGTAAGCAATCGGTGCCTCCCATGGTCACCCGCAACACCAAAGGAGTTACAAAGCTGTGGTTATTTCACGCCGTTTTTCTGTGGGGCATTGGTGTAACTCCGGTCGAGCCTATCCATTCGTGCCTAGGTTGGCTCTCCCACACACTTTTTTTCCTTTTTTTTATCGTAGTCTCAGAATATAGTAATAAAAGGAGGAAAATCCAGATTATTGTGAGTTTCAGAATATGACCTTATGCAAAAAAAAAAACTAAACTTTTTATCTTGGTAGTCATACCAAGTTAGTGATGCACCACCTTTTAAGTAATGAGACATTGACAAGATATTAATTGAAAACTTATTAAAGATGAATAAATTTCTACTCAAATATGTATTATTTGAAGACTTGTGACAAGTTTTATGTACCAACGACTTACATTATGCATACTTTGTACTTGTGAAAATGACAGCTACTTTACTGTAACCATTTTATATTATGATGATGCCGTATTTTATTATGCTTTAAAACTATTTTACGTATCATCCGGCAAAATATGGGCACCGTAAAATATTCATTGTTCACTTTCAATCATTTTCTGAAAACTTTGTGTTAGGTTTAGACCAGACGTACGACTTTAAAATCGCCAGCAACTTTTGAGGTTTTTGACAGTATGGAGTCGCAGGTTTATTCGGAGCCCTAAACCAAATTTTTCGTCGTCGTAGGTATTAAATGACCGTGATATATTTACGAACTTTTAACTGGTCAAAACAGAAACTGTTCTAGGTATCACGATTGGTTAACCGGGTTTCTTTATTGACCTTATAGTATAGGAGGACGATATACTTCTTGGAAAACTAAACGTAAAAATTTATCAAGAAAACTAATTACTGCTGCAAAATGTGCGCAGAAACATAAACACATACATAGTTTCTTCTCTTTTCTTGAGTCATGAAGTTACTTCTCCCTGGGCGGGGCAAGAGGGAGTGTCAGACTCTTACTGACTGAAAACATCGTCGTTCCGTCCTGCGCCGAGTCCCGGTATATAACAGAACATGCATTTGCAACCCTGGCTGGATATTATGACATCTCCTATGTGTAGTCTTAGTGAATTTACAAGTTAAGCCCGAGAGCAACAAAATCGCTCGAGATGGTAACAAAAAAGTCGTTCGTCTGTATCCAACGTTAGACTCGACCCACTTATCTTGGGGGATGAACTTACTACATCTCATTTTATACTTCACTTATTTTATTACGCTGAATCTTCTTGTTATATGAGTATTTTTATCCGTTTTTCCGTTATCCTTATTGATATTATTATTACTTGTGTACACTGTGCGTACCAATGTTGTAAGGAAGTTGATATTTTTAGTAAGGTTTTCCTAAAAGTTGTAAAGGAATGTTCAGGAATGAAACTGTTATGGCATATCTGCCATCTGTTTGTCTGTGTTTGTACATAATAAGTAATTATATCATCAAGAACACGTTTCATGGAAGATATTTGTAAAATAAAATTGGTAATGTTCTGTATCGTCACTAACGTATTTTATTTTGTGATACTTCTTGTGAACGAAGACTACGATGACTCTGAACTACTAGGCTAATGACCTTAAGTGATGTAATTGTCAAGTGTTGTATACAAAATGCCTAATTTATAATGTTTTGTAATTTGCAGACAGAATTTATTTCCTTCATGTCACTTTTTTATTAGTACATTACCATATCGAATGAAATAACATTTGAAACCAGAATGAAATAGCCATATACAAGGTGTAGGAGGGCCAACTTTCGACATGAATGGGGGAGCTCGTCAGAAGTTATACCACGACCTTAAAGAAAACTGACGAGAAGTAATGCTTGCGTTGTGCATCTCCGTGTAAGTGCTGGAGGCTTAATTCTTCCTACTCATAAATCCGTAATCCCTAAAAGTCCAGAGGTGCAACTGCTCTCGCATTGAAGATGTTAATGAATGGCGTCTGATGGTAAGCAATAATTGCTTAACCTCAGATGATCCGTTTGGTCGTTTGTCAGAACGACCATATCGCATATAAATGGAAACATAACTATGCTCTACTTTAACAATGATCGTGAATTTTCCTTCCTCTTGGAATACTTTTCTTCTACTTCCTAACTTCCAAACAATACTGTTCAAACTTAGCCAAAACTTTCGCTTGTAAACAAACCTCTATTGTCTATAATAATGCTTGCAAAGGATTTATATTTAACTTAAACAATTGATTAGTTTACCTTTGAGATTAATTTTGTCATAATGAATAGACTGTCTTCTTGGTTAAATCGTTGTACAGACTAGAGCAATGGTCAGTGATCGGATCATTTTGTATTTGGTTTTTTGTGATTAGGGATTTAGAGATTGGGGAGGGATCCGTTTATGTCACGTCAGTTTACAGTGAAGCCGTGGTATCAGTCTAGTAAAGACCCATGGCTTTCCCACTTTTAAAAAAGATCGCTATTGTTGTCCTCATTTATGGTGGTGTGTTCTATAAGGCGGCGGTACCCAATTTGCAACACGGTTGGGTCTGATTTTGGTTGGAAAGCGAACTTACATTGCTCACCTGCTGTTAATTTTAGATTTTCCAGAGCAAATTTTTAGTCCTACAACTTTTGTCATAGGTACAAGTGACTGTGGTTTCACCGCCAGTGCTGTCTCCCATCGTGTTCCCTCCTGGTCTGAGAGCTGGTGATCGCTCACAACTAACATGTACTGTAACGTCTGGCGACATGCCTGTGTACTTTTCCTGGTTGAAGGATCAGATGCCTATCTCCAGTGCTCTTCAGGTATGATCAGATAGATGTACATAATATAAAAAACAATGTGTTGTGAATAAAAAACAAAAAAATGCGTTTTCAAATCGCATGTGATAAAGAAAATTGAAATTAAAATAATTATATAAATGCACCGACACTATTTTCAGTATTTACCTTAAAGCTGAAATGAAATACATATGATTTGCCAGAGCAAATAAAATGAGGTTGATTTAGGTATATGATAAGGTCCACGCCCTTTTTATTTCAGACAGTAATATTATGAAATGTCAATCAAATATACCTTTGAATAAATAAGTAATATTTTGTAACCATAGGTGGATGAAAGAGGAGCAGAGTTTTACAGCATGCTTCTATTCAAAAGTTTGACTGCAGCACACAGCGGGATCTATACTTGTGTTGTCACCAACACTGCTGGAAAAGCGAACATGTCCGCTGAACTGGCCATCAAAGGTAAATTGCTAGACCCTCGTCAAGATAAGCAAATTCTGTTCAACGTTGTCGGATAAAAGCTTACTCATTGTACCTTTTATACTTTTGGATAACTGGGCTATTGTTTCCTTATAGCACACATTTTATGATATGAGTTTTAAGCATAGGTGACACAGACTGACTAAATATAATATAATTTGATACTGGCTGGGGCCACGGTATTGTGCCCCCAGTAAAGAAGGCTGGTTTTTAAAAAGGCGTATGTAAAATGGCCGTTAATTTTATTATCATTTACAACCCATGTACAACATTGAAATACTAAGTAAAAGGTCTAAATAAGTCAATAATTTACTGTTTATATACAATGTTGCAGTAGAAGACCAAGATCACCAACCGATATTCAAAACTATCTATGACTTCCTAGCTACTCAGAAACTAAAGTTAATACAAAACAAAGCCTCGAAACGGATTCAATAGCCTTTTGTCAGTTGCCATCCTTTATAGACGAGAGGATAATTAAACCTTTTATTTCAGTTCCACCATACTGGCAGATAGAGCCTTCAGATACCGCCGTGCTCCTTAATGGTTCACTTACTGTGAGCTGTGAAGCTAGGGGTCATCCCCCACCTTCTATATACTGGACCAAGTTCTCTGGTAAGATTTTGATGGAACTGTGGCTTAGTTTCATTAGTTAGTATACTATTCTAAACGATAAAGTGATTATAATTTTGAAATATAAATAATGTACTTAGAAACATTGTAATCCAAGGCTTACTTTATTAATTATTTACCAAAGTATGTCTTAAAGAGGACTTAATATGGTGAAAACTGGTAATTTCGCTTGTTTTTTTTTTTGTTAGGTTCGGCATTAAGTGTATGTAATTAAGCAATCGACACCGCTAATGGACACCTGCATCACCAAATAGTTAACAAATGTTTTGCGGGTTCTTTGGGTTTGAGGCATATAAGAATTGATGATGGAGTGGGGTTGGCTCATTCATCGTTATTTTCGTGTGTAATATTAAGCGACTTCTGTGTGACGATTACTTGACCTAAATTTGACCCAATTTTGCAACTTAAATGTGACCAAACATTTGATGTATATTAACATATTTATTATATTTTAAAGGTAGTACAGAAACTACTCTTGGTGGAGTATCAGACCCAGTGGTGCTCACTAATGGCTCGTTAAGGTTAGAATCAGCACGAGCGGAACATTCTGGAAAATATCGCTGCAGAGCCGACAATGGAGTGTCGCCTCCTTTATCAAAAACTCTCAATATACATATAAATGGTACGTTATAATATTTAAATGCAATGTGATCCTTAAAGGTCTTTGCAAAGTTTGCAAAAGTCCACTTTATTGATGAGTAGAATAAATTGTATTTTGAGTAATCAGAACGAATAAATTCTTCATAAAACTTTGATATACATACATTTTGAAATTGTAATGATGGGGTCTTAATATTGGATAGCATCGGGAAACTGAATTCTTTTTTTAAGGTAACAAAGTTGCTTTTCATATCCTCTAAATTTGATTTCGTAATTTTTATGAGATCGTCGATTTTAAAATATTTGTTTTCTTCTTTAGAACCAGCACGATTTGAAACGCAATCAGCCAATGTTACTGCGAAACTGGGGGATACTGTGAGATTGGCTTGTGTCGCACGCGGAGATTCTCCACTTGCCACAGCTTGGAGTCACTCAGGGAGAGCGTTACCTAATTCAGATTATAGGTAGGATCAAATTATACAAGACATTTCACTAACTTGTCGGCTGTTATGACCCTTACTTTAGAGGCTAGCGTTTTTTTTGTGATTTATGTATTTATACTTACAGAAAAGTAGATACTTTAACATACTAGTAACAGTTGTCACCGGTACTGAATTATATTTCTCTATTGCATGTTTTTTAATTTACGTGACAAACCTTTTGCTTAATGGTATGATGTCTTGTAAAAAATAAACTATGTACATTTTACAAGGTAATTTTTTGAAACTTATACTCAAAAATGTTAGGTAACTTCTTTTTGCATCTATTTTAGAATGAGCATATCAGAAACTAGGAGTGCAGAAGGGTTAAGAAGTGAACTAGTAATAGAACGAGCTGACAGAAGGGACTCAGGAGTATATCGCTGTCAGGCATCCAATCCTTATGGAAGATCTGATCATTTCGTTCATTTGGCTGTTCAAGGTACGAATTCCAACAGCAAAACTATTTACCGTTTCTTTAGACTTAGTGACACATATTATTTGGTCTTCTTGATCTTTTTTTTCCTTTCTTAGAGCCTCCAGAACCACCAGCAAACTTCAGGGTCTTAGAGACCACATCACGATCAGTTCGACTGCAGTGGAGAAGACCATATGATGGGAATTCTCCAGTTTTGGGCTACGTGGTACAATATCGCAAGCATGATTCCACCAGCTCTGATTCTTGGAGGGATGCAGAAACTCATAATGTGTCCGTATCCGCGCATGCACCGGAGTCTTATGCTGAGTAAGTTAAAAACAAAATGGTTCCTACTGCCAGTTCAAAAATTAAAGAAAGTATAATTAACGATGAGTAACATATCATTTCTGATTTTTGAACAGAACTGAAAGTGCGACAATAACTGGTTTAGAACCAGCTACAGCGTATTTAGTGCGGGCCCGGACAGTGACAGCTCAATTTGCATCAGCTCATACGAGGGCTCTCCTTGCACTTACATTGCATGAACCTCCTTCAAGAGCTCCAATCAGCTTGCGGGCGTCTGCTCCAAGATCTTCAACTATTGAACTAGCTTGGCAGGTATGAAGAAACAATCAAGCGTAATATGCGTCTTATGTGTCTAGGAATAAAATCCAATTTTGTATTTCAAGGCGCCTCCATCATCATCTTGGAATGGAGAACTACTTGGCTATACTGTATGGTGGTGGCCTTCAGCAGATGGAACATTAGGAGGAGGTTCAAACGTAGGCATGGAATTTGCTACTGTCAGAGGACAAATAACAAAATACATTATCGAAGGTCTGGAACATTATACCCGGTGAGAAAGCGTGATTTTTTGGGCAAAAATCCACTTTGAAGGTGTATGTTATAGTCCAAATTGTTTTGCAGGTATTCTGTGAGCGTCCGAGCATTCAATAGTGCGGGTGCAGGGCCTGCTACGGCTCCTGTTAATACTTTAACACAAGAGAGTGGCAAGTATATTTCGGAATAAATGTTATTTACGTGGCTAACTAACACGCTAATATTATAATAGTGACTATGTTTAACAGTGCCATCAGAAGGTCCACGCGCTGTCAGATGTCGTGCCGTATCGCCACAGAGTATTAAAGTAGAGTGGTCCCCGCCGCCCGCGCATGCTCATCACGGCGCGTTATTAGGTTACAAATTGCTTTACCGCCCGGAACATAGTGAGTAAATATTGGCAATGTTCGATCCAATTACTACGCTGTAACGCTCAGTAATCAGATTTTATTTTAAATCCAAGCTGAGTGATGGCAGTTGTTTGTCGGCAGCGACTGAGTGGTTGGAGTGGGACGCACGGGGCAACGGCGGGTCCAATGTAGGAGCGGGCGCGGAGGTGAAGCGAGTAGTGGGCGTGGAAACGCTTCTGCTTGCGTTGCGGCCTCATACTAACTATACTGTGCAGGCGCTTGCGTATACGGCGGCCGGTGATGGCGTACCCGCTCATCCCATACATTGTACCACACAACAAGATGGTAAGTTTTTTGTATTTACTTTTTAAGTATATTACGGATGTGTAGGATTACGCAAAAAACTCTTAAGCTTTGCAAAATATAAGCTATGCCTTAGTGTTTTATATTAATTTTTGGTCACAGTTCCGGGCTCGCCAGCAGCAGTGAAAGTAGTGGCAACTTCAGTAACCTCACTTGCTGTCAGTTGGCTGCCACCGAGTAGACCCAATGGACCTTTATTATATTACACCGTATTTTATAGAGAACTAGGCAGGTTGGTACTCTCTCGCTCTCTCTCTCTCTCTCTCTCTCTCTCTCTCTCTCTCTTTCTCTCTTTGACGTTGAGAAGAGATCTAATTTTGAAAGTGTTCTTTAGGGATAGACCTCCTATAACAACAACCGTGCAAGTGGAAGAAGGTGATCCATTTGTGGGTCTAGGTGGGTCGACAGAATTGAGGTCATTATCTGAAGGGGCAACCTATGAGGCATGGGTTGCTGCGCATTCCATTGCTGGTGAAGGAGAACCATCACCACCACAACCTGCCACAACTACATCAAGAGGTTTGAAACTTACAAATATATATGTATAATGGAGATTTTTGTTTGTTTTATTCCGACAATGGAGAAAAAAATGATTTTTGGAGGGATGGGAGAACGGGGTGTAACATTTTTCATCCTCCATTGAAAAGGGAGGATCCTCCGATCCTCCAGGCGTTGGGTCTGGTAGACTGCTGCCCAACAGTTGTGCGTTGGGATTTGCGCGTATTTATTAGCGCAAATCCTTTATCCGCGCGATGTAGGATTTGTTACGCCATCCGTGGTACATTGTCGTCAATCTATGTTCGTAGCCACATTTACATATTTAGAGTCAGTTTTATATCTCAATTTAATTTTGCCTGATATAAACAAATTAAATTTGGATCGTATATTTTACATGTCTTCTTTTTACCTGTATTAGCAAGAGCAAGACTTCTCTCATTCGGCGTTTGGGCACGTGTGCAATGTGGCCATTCCTTGCGTCTGGCTTGCGCTTGGCGTGGTGAACCGGCTCCGAGGGCTCGATGGTTGCGCGGCGATCGTCCTGTGACACACGACCCACGGACACATCTCACTCCTCATGGACATTTAGCTATACATGGTAATAAATAGTCGTACAGTATTGAGCAGTTTCTTTTAACGTAAACACCTTGAAACATAGTATAAAAGAATATACAATGACATTTATCATTTTAACCATAGTTTTGCTCTAGATCAGTGAAAAATAATTTTATTAAGTTCAAGTATTTCTACCATACATTTTGTAACTAAGTCGTTTTAGAAGGTATAAAGAATATAACCGGTGAGATTTCATGGCCTAATGGAATAGCATGTTAGTAGCGTATTTAAGTTTTTGGAGGACGCGAACGTTGAGTTGGTTTTTTAGGGTCAAATGCGGACACAGCAACTGTAAAACTGCAATATATATGTTTCAACTTATTGTCTAAGCTAGCTTCTGTCAAAAATAAGTATTAAGAGAATTTGGTGTTAAGAAAAGTGTTATATTCAACTTTCAAAGCAAATCCAAGTTTATGATCTTTAACCAATATAACTTTTTGTCTAACAGAAGTGGACGCATCAACCAGTGGTAACTACACGTGTTCAGCTCGTAACACATTTGGTTCAGAAGAAGTGACGTATAGGGTGGAGTGCGCCGCACCTCCAGCCGCTCCCACTCTTACCTTGGACCACGCCGCACACACTGACGCACGACTAACCTGGCGGACAACTCACCACCCTGCAGCTCCACCACATGGTAAGGGAAAAATATTCGAAACCAGCTTTTAGCTTCGATCCATTCATTACACTGACTGCCTACACTACCCTACCTAATCTACCCTACACCATCAACTTTACATTACCTACCCTGCCTTACCTAACCTATCCTTCTTACCCCACCTACTTTACTCTTTTATATTCTTCTTCTGGTTCTAAACCGATTTCGTTGAGAATTGGTGGGGATGTACCCCACCAATTCTCAACGAAATCGGTTCAGCCGTTCTTGAACTATAAAAATGTAACTAACATGAGTTTCTTTTATATACTTAGATATAACTTAGAAGCTAGTGTCCAAACATACATCTGACAAACATACAGCTGCTGTACCGTTCATACTTTTTTGACCTAATGTTTAATTTAGTTCCTCACGTCGGATTGTCAGCCTAGCATGTAGACCAAAGAGGATAGTGGTTATATCGTCATTGATGTAAACTGTCTCAAACTCTTAAAGATAAGATCTTAGTAGTGATAAAATGAATAAATGAAACGGTTTAAATTTGTTGGGCTTTATTTTGTTACAGCGCCTTTGCCCTAGTCTGCAGATCTGTAGTAAAATATAAGAAGTTTGTTCGTTTGAAAGGGCTAACAACCATAACCATAGGTTCCAATTGAGAAAATAATTTGGCTTAGTTTTGATTGAGGAAGGCTTGATATAAATGTTATTTACAAGAGAGAGCGACAGCCGACAGATAAAAAATAAATAAATTAAGTTCCTCTAGTTACCGATAGCAGACTCGTTTATGTTTAAAATGAAGTTAAGTGCGTTAACAACAGTCAACATCCATATACCTACAACTGAGGGAAATTGCAAAGGAATTTAGAAATATCTACATAAAATCCAAGAACAGGAAATATAAAACCCAATTCGAAGGGAACATTGGGATACTAATAAAAATTCCTTGGCCCGTCCAACTAAATCAGATAATCTGATTCGAATTGTAATAGGTTTGCGTAGGATTTTCAATCACGTTATATTTGGACCTAAACGTGAATAATTTAGATTAGCATTGAAATCAGAGTACACAATTGTCGAGCTTTGAACATTTAAATATTTTAACTACTGCCTCATTGAAAGCTAGCGCTAAATAGCTTGTTTTGTGTTTCGTCGTGTGTGTCAGTTTACAAGCAAACATAGCAACCATATATGTTAGGATGAAAATACGACGGGTGTCAGTAGTCGTGTTGACCAAGGTCAAGGAACAGACACACATTATTAACAACGAACTACTAGAAAATTTAAGACAGAAAAGCTAACTGGCAAAAATTTAAAATGATATGATGCAAAAATTATACTTACAATTATACTTTCAAGTTGAGAGTACAACGCTTGCGTCGTGATTCTCATTAAGAGTGTGGTTACTAGAAGCTGAATTTAGTTCTTTCATTCGTTCAGCTCAGTATCAGTTTGCAGCCTCAAACCCTTAATTCCGTAGATACTGACATTGCGCATGCAACTATTTTAGTGTTGCCATTGTCCATAGGCAGCGTCGATTGCTTGCCACCAGTGGTCAGTTTGCTAGTTTATTCCTTTATCCTAAAACAAAAAAATAAAATAACGTGTAGGTAAATAAAAACAAAAAAGAAGAAAGCTTTGTACAGAAAAGAGTGGAAGAAGGGTAGGAAGGGCTTTGCCCTGCAGTGGAACGATAACGGCTGATCATAATAAATAAAAACAAGGTACATATCAATTATTATCCCTTAAATGCTATTATAGATTGTAGGTGAAACTATTGTAGATGCAGACAGGACTAGAGAGACAGAATGCGAGAGCTCCGCCCACAGTACTGAAAATAAGATGATAAACGTAAGAAAAATACAGTCATGCGGAATAAAAGTGCGAGAAGCATAAATAGTAGAACTGGTATGAATGTTGTAAAAGTTTAAATGTAGAGGTTAATCTTTGGAACCACTGGTCGCATTTCGAAAATTCTTTCAAATTTACTGATAGCTACAATGTTGTTGAGTGCTATAGTCTAGTAAACATCACAAAACACTGAAGGATTTACTTTTAAGTACAGATTTCGATTTAGCTTGATATTGGGAAAAATTTTTTTTTGTTTAATTTTGTTAAGGTAAGCACTTCAAAAACTTCCTTAACACGTTCCGTCGTGTGCAGGGTATATCATAAACGGTGGTCGAGACTTAGTGGATGATATAACAGGCTTTCTTCACATTTCTTAACAACATTTTTAGTATTTTATTTTTCAAATGTCTACCTTTATATACAAAACTCGTTCCTTACAGAATTTCCTTAACTTAAAAAATGTATTTTATATTTTTTTTTTATGTCTGGTCAGTTGCCCATAAGTAGTTAGTTACTTATAACACACTTGTATATAAATAATGTTAAACTTACCAATATTAGCATTGTTATATTAGGAATGTGCCGATGAAAACAATGACAAGATCACTTGGTATTCTCGACATGTTTTCGATTTGTGAACATTGGAAACAATCTCAAAAGTTTCGCAAACATTGCAATATAGAAAACAATTTAATAGAGTACTCTCGTTCGAAATAAGTGCCATGGCGGTTGCTAGCTTTCTACTATTTTACTTCTCGAGTTTTCGAATAGAAACTTTTCTGTTCGTCTCATTGGTTCTGTATCGGTTCAACCACTGAAGTGTGGGAAATAAGTTCGATTCTCAAATAGAGATCAAGTTTTTGTTTTCCTTATTGAAAACCTATTTAGATTTTATACTTTGAGGTTCAAAAAGATTAAGTAGAAATCTTCATTGCTTTGCATTTTCATATTTATAAGAGGTAAACTTTGTAATCTAGGGGTAATTTTTAAAACCCCTGGTCGGGTTTCTTAAAATCTTTCACTGATAGCTAGCTATAATATTCCTCAGTGCTAAAGTACTGAGTGCTAGAATCATACTTGCTTGCGTATTTTAGTAGCGCTATCGCTTTAAACCCTGCTGTTTCTTAAATTCCGGGATACGTTACTTTTATACGCGTGCGAAGCCACGGGCAGAAGCTAGTCTTTCATATTAGAACGAGAGCTTCACTGCCCGACATATCCACACTTTATTTTTTTTCTCTGTTCTTCAAAAGCCTTGATATTTTATAGTATATTTGATTTGAGTTTTGAGAAATTTTATAAATTCATCGTAAATAAATATAAATCACTACCTTATACAGCAGATTACATATTCGACGTTTTTTGATATGTATTAGAGTAAATATAAAATCATACTTTGCTTCATTACCTATGGGAAAGTAAACGACGGCGACGCCTTAAACGAACGTCTGTAAAATACTAATTTGAATAAACTGAGCCATTTTCCTTTGATGGATCAAAGATATTGTAAGCACGAGACTTTCCGCGTTACTTTGTAAACATAACATTGAATCTTATGAACCATTTTTGGAAAAAAAAACAAATTTATTTCTAAAATTGAAATATATTAAATACAATGTATGCTTAATAATTAATATATTTGCAAAGGACAAAAGAAATCTTGATAAAATCTACCAAAGAAAGGAGTAAAAAAGAAGGGACTTCTTTTAAATGGGATAAGCTCGCCGTAACATCCCTAATCCTCTGCAACTCCTGTAAGCCAGGGTTTACAGTAGATACAACCATGAAAACACCGGAACACTGAAGTTTGGTGGGTCCCAGGGACACGAATGACTGTCTTGGATCCCGCAACGAAATAAATCAGAAGATATTATTTGAAGAGAAGAAATAAAACGAAGTAGTTTTCACTTTCCGCGGCAAATTTATTGCAGAAGAAAGAATTAATGAAAATAAAGAGAAGGTCTCTTCTCACACGGAGAAGGTTTGAGCATTAATTACCACGCTTGCTCAATGCGGGTTGGCGATTTCAAACTTATAATTAGAAATTATAAGTCCAGGTTTCCTCACGATGTTTACCTTCACCGTATGTCAGTGTTTTCTAAATAATCATAGAAAGTACATACAACTTGGAAAAAGTCATATTAGTACTTGCCAAGTTTCGATCCCACGAAGACGATCTTCATTCCCACGAAGCAGTGGGCACTTTATGGGCTGATGATGATGATGAAAGAGAAGGTACTTATATCATAATCACTATACTTAGCAAAAGGTCACCGAAATGTGCCCAACAGGGCTATGTTTAGCCGGGGTCTTGGGTCAAGCGCAGTAAGGTACCACTGCCCCGACCTGGAACAGGAGAACAAACAAGGGGGTTTTTAGTCAGTAAGAGTCTGACATCGACATATCCGGCCGAGATAAGTCATTGGATGGTTGTCCCTCCTCAAGAATAAAAGGTCACCGAATATATCGAATGCAGCCGTCCGTCTCATGGTAGTTTTAGAACATAAATGTACTTACATAGTTAGTTCAAAATTCGTCCGATGTATTTCTTTGTTTTAAAAGTCCAATCTGCAAATGATATACATATCTATACTTGGCTACCAACACTCCTGAAGAGAAGCGATGTAGCAAATATTCTTCTGAGTCTTTCATTTCTTGCAACAGGTTTCACAATCTGGTGGATTCGTGTCCGTGATGACACAGGGGATGGATTGGAGTCAATCAGCTCTCGTGCTGAGGAAGAACGAAGACTGGAGACAGGAGGGGAGGCATCCAGTGTGGTGTTGAGAGCTCTGTCCTGTGGTGCCACGTACTCCGTGCGAGCTGTGGCCCATTCCAGGGCTGGGTCATCCCCACCTTCCGTTCCATTACTGGTGAAGACTAAACCTCCAGGTAAGAATTAGTACTTTAATAGTTTGTAAGTTTTTATGGTAAATATAGGTCGGCAAACAAGCGAACTTAATAGTAAGGTAATTGGCGCCATTCAGAGATTGCGACACAGATAACACACTGCTTTACCAGCCTTTCGGAGATTAGGGAGATAGGGTCTCCTTTAACCTTACTCACAAAAACACACTATGTTGCGTCATACTATTGCCAACATAAAGTATTATTGTAGTATCAAGAAGTAAGGGGAGTCATGCTTCGACACACTTGGGTCAGCTCGACCAGAGTGATACCACGGTCTTATAAAATACCAGAGTAAAACAAAAACAGCGTTGTGTTTTGCCGTGTGAGTGAAGTAGCAAGGTTACCGGTTTAAATCTCAGAAACCCAAATTTAAAAGGCCGGCAAAGCACTCGTAACTCGTTTTCTAGTGTTAGGGGCGCCGACTGCTTGCCATCAGGTAATCCATCAGCTCGTTTGCTGTACTATCATATAAAAAGATTCAAATAATTGACTCAATACAATACCTATCACAATATTTAAGAGTGGGAGAGCCAAGCTTCGGCACGAATGGGTCGGCTCGACCGGCGTGATCCCACGGCCTCACAGAATACCGACGTGAAACAACCACAGCATTGTGTTTCGCCGTGTGAGTGAGGTTATCGGAGGCCCAATCCTTCTCCTCCCCTGATCCCTCCCAATCCCTAAATCTCCAAAACCCTAATCCCTAATAGGTCGGCAACGTAATCGTAACTCCTCCGTATTCCACAAAAAAAAATGTTGGTGTAATTACAATATAATTCATATTTTTTTCATAAAACACTACAAAAGTGCACTACATACTTTGTAATTTAAGACTAATTGTATTAACTAGATAAAAAAAAATATTTTCCAAGAAAATTTAAAATATAAATATTTTTGTTTACTGACTTTAATCACCATGAAATGAAAACCATTTACTTTATGTAGATTGAAACAACTAGATTATTTCAATTTGCATAATTGGAAATATTGAAAAATACTTCGATACTAATTGAATCTTTTCAAAAGATAAAATTGAAATAAAATATTTTTGTTATTGGTTCTTGGAAATATGTATATTATTTGGTCGTCGTTATTACATTGAAATACGGCTTTTATTCTTAAAATAAAACGTTTTCCCATCGTAGGATCCTGTACCATCGGTGCATTTACAATTATACAATCTATATAATATATAGATTTTATATCTATACTAATATTATAAAGAGGTAAAAATTTTAAGTTTGTATGTAGGGGTAATCTTTGGAACCGCTGGTCGGATTGCTAAAATTCTTTCATTGATAGATAGCTACAATTATCTGTGAGTCTGAGGCTATAAAACATCACGCTACGATCAAATGGAGCCGAGCAGCGGGTGAACCGCAGAGAGAGTAGCTAGTATATTATACAAAAATGAATTGTAAAATGTGTTGGTAAGCGCATAATTCAACAACGCTTTGACAAATTTTACCAATTCTTTTTTGTTATGTTTGTTAATGTCAGGAGAAGGTAGAAGAAAGTTTTAGAAAAGTAGACAGCAGAGTTAGGATAAAGGAGACCTTTCTTATCGTTGGAGACTTTTGCGAAGCCAGAACCCAGACCTAGAACTACAATTTGTGGATCATAGAAAGAGTTGTCCCGTACGGAAATAGTACTCGAGAGACAATATTCGGCAGCCTGTAGCCCAACCTCCGTGTCACTGTTCAAACACATTTGATATTTATGCGTAAAATTCTTGGTTATAAATTTTTGGTACATTTGATGGTAAAAAAAAGTACATTAATAGTCAAAAATGAGGTGCACAAATATCAAAAATAACTCTTCAGTTGACGCGGTGGGTGGGATACCGTGTCTGCATTGTCTCGCGAGCTCGATTCCTGCAAGGAATACCTCTTGGTACACAAATTGTAGTTCTGTGTAAAAAGCGCGCAGTCTCGTACGACACTAATAGAGGTGTAAAAATAATAAGTTTTTAACAAGCTAAAGTATTGGTAGCTATTGCTAATTTGACACCACTTTACATATATAGTAATTATATTGTATAGATATTGTTAACTCAATATTTTGCCACTTCTATCGTTATTTCCATATGTAAGAAAAATGCCAAGAAAATTTGTACTGGAAAAGTTCATCGTGCAAGTAATAAACTAGAACCTTACTGAAGTAACTTGAAGTTTACTGAAGTTCCTGAAAATATTTAAAGTTTAATAGGTCATTTTATAACTTCAAACGTTGGGTGCTTTCAAGTATATTTATGAGCAGGTATGTGCTAATTGCTGGAATTAGAATACCTATTTGATAAAAAATATATATTATGTTTGCATATTGACTGTCTACGGTAAAATGCATAACTGATTACTACCGAACTACCAGCAACATTGGTAAAACAAACTGTCAACTAGTTCCAGCTTTTTTTATGGAATAGGTCGGCAAACAAGCAGACGAAATACCTGCTAGTAAGCAATTAGCGCCATCCATGGACACCCGTAGCACCAGAAGAGTCACGAGTGCGTTGCCGGTTTCTTTCCCTTTCTTTTTCTTGCCCCCATGATGTGATGATGTTATTTGTATACGCAGACATTGTCAATTGGTTGTCAATTTTCATAAAATATACATTACTAGGTACCTACTCTTGCGCGGTTTCACCCGCTGCTCAGCTCCATTTGATCGTAGCATGATGTTTTGTAGCCTATAGCACTCAGGAACATTGTAGCTATCTATCAGTGAAGGAATTTTGGCAATCCGACCAGCGGTTCCAAAGATTACCCCCTACATAACTACTTACAAATTTTACCTCTTTATACTCGTAATATTAGTATAGATTAAAGCCGGGATGATAAAATTGATTTCTGTAGATATTTTAAAATGTCTCTTTACTTACTCTAATATGAATAGATTACAAACATTGTAACTAAAAGTAGTCTCCATTTTCCCTAGCGACAAACTCGGAATGTGAAGTGAAATAGGTAGGAAATGTAAAAAGTTGTAAAGCCGGAATCGAGCTCGTCAACAATGTAAGCTCCCCACACTAGCGAGTACCATCGTCCATTCAAATGATACTGGAAACCTTTTTGAAAACGATGTTAAAGTATTTTTATATTTAGTAATACGAGTAGGATGATGCATTTAAGAGACAAAATCTTTACGCTTATTATTGTTACTGTCAATCCAATTAGCTTTGCCTGATTCTAAACTGTGGATGTACGTAACGTTTTGCGAGCATGTGTACGTGTGAATGTGGAATTATTTACTCAATGCACTCGTGAAAAATGCATCGGAATACTTGATTAAAAACATTTTTCTCGTCACATCTGAATTTAGAAAAAACTAAGTATAATAAATCAATACAATATGCGCTACTAAAAATAAAAAAAACAATTTGCACAAAATTACCAAAGTTGCAAAAATCAATCATTGGCTAATTTCACGAGAGTAATTCCCTTTTATCGCGAAAGCAATTTTGCGCTGTTACAGGATCAAAGGGTCTATGAAGATTAGGCTGTGGTATTGACGTTGCGATGCCATTATAGTGGCCAATCAGGCTTAGTGACGAATGTATTACTGCCTTATTACATATTGGGGAAATGTGTGCCGTATGAAAGATGGTATTTTGATGTAAAATAAATTTGGAATAGATTTTGGTCTTGTGATTAATGGTATAAGTTTTATAGGAATTAGGAGATTATGAATAATTGAAATCCGTTGTTTTATGAACTGATAGATAGATAGGGACGTCCGAAATTTTACTGTCAAAGATTTCTTAGAACGACCGTAAATCCTAATTCCATAAACTTAAAACTATAGTTAAATATTATTATATTCATAAAATCTTTGTCATGTTTGTCACATTTCAATTGTATAAATAAAACATGATATTTTTTCCCTACCAGTGTTAGTTTGGGAAGGTGGAGGGGAGGATAGACTTGAAGAAGGAGCTGAAGCTGCAGTTTGGAGTAACAGCAGCGCTTTAGCGTTAGACGCAAGACGAGCAGTGCGTTGTGGAGCCAGACTTGTGAGGCTGCAGTGGCGACGAGCTGACGCTGCCGGAGCTGCAGCGTGGAGGGACGCAGACCTTACCTCACTGCATCATCACCGAGAGGTAAGATTTTAGCTATAAAGTATTTTCATAATATTTGGTTTAAAAACTTCCGTTTCATGCCAGAAAATACCAAAATACAGAATCAAATAAAAAATGTGGTTTGTTTAAATGATTACAATACATTTCATTTCGATCCTTATTACGTGTAAAGCACATAGTTTAAATATAAAAAACGACTGAACCTTATCTCATGGTAACCTCTATATTTCTATGAGTTTTGGGATTCTACCTAAAGATTTGATTGATTTGGGTATCATCAACATTCACAGACATATTGAGCGAATTCAGAAACTTTCGGGTTCGGATAACTGTAAATGAATTTAACGAAAATATCGTATACAAAAGAGCAGGAAATCGAGTGAAATACACCTTTATGTATTACGTGGAAACAAGAGGCAATTGAAGCCTTACAAATTGAGACTCAAGCTACGTACAAATTCGTACATTATGATCCGAAGGGACGAATAAAGTATTCTTTTTTTTTTGGAAAATATCAACAACTTCATTGTGAAAATTTCCCTTCAGGTAGTCGTTGATTAAGGTAGGAAGGTAACAAGCGGGATATTACGAGGGATTATCTCGTGTTTGTGAATGAATAAGTTTGGAAAATTGGTGTATAGAGATTACAGAATGACAGAAGGAAGATTTTCGAATGGATGAAAAGGAACCGTGCCTGAGTCTGTGCTCACTCTATTTATGTAAACGTGTCAGTTATTAAAAGAAGTTGGAAAATAACCCTGACATCACTTTATGTAGCCACTTGTGAAAGTTTAATGAAGCTGCTGCCTTTTAAATTCTATTTTCCTTTAGCTTCGCTAACGCGTTGCTCGTAAGCGGAGATGTTGGGTAAAAAATGTAAATTACAATGAAGTTAATGCAACATGATTTTTTGTTAAAATAAGTTTAATGCTGCTTACTTGTACGTTTTATGTATTAGTAAAATAAAATGGGTGATTAATTTACTAATGGGTTAAGCTGGAATCATCTGGAATCTCTTTATTAGAATAATTTTCCTTTTTATCTTATTTTAATCCTCGAAGTGGCGTTGGTATAGGAACTGTCTCGACCTATACCTTCCCATCTATCGGCTCGTTTGCCAACTAATCAAAGAAAGTAGATGGATTCAGCGCTATGCGACACTTAAACATTGTTTTGCTACTGACCTGACTAATGGTTACAATATAATTTATTGTAACAATTGCCATACTAAAGCACATTTTCAGAGTCTACGTCATCAGTTATTTTTAAATAACCCAAAAAGGCTTCCTTTAGTAGAATAGGCAAATATCAGCTACCCTGAGCTATAATAGTGATGAAGTTTCTAGGTTAATGAACATGGCATTCCTCATAGGATTGTATTTCTAGTATGATATTGTCGATTGGATTTCTTAAAAAAAAAGTGTGTTTTTAAGTAGTCACCAGCAATCTATACAAAAAGTGTTAAGGCCTTGCTCACGCACACGGGTGACGTTGCGTGGCGCATCGTGCGTTTGTAATACATTGCAGCAGCAGACCGCGTCACAGCGTAAACGCAAACATAATTACATATAAAACGAGCAATGTACGACGGACGCGCCTTGTAAAGCGGCACGTGTGTATAAACGAGTCCTAAGAGTAGCTAATTTGTCGAATAAATTTCCAAGATGGCTGCGGAATAGAATAGACCTTTAGTTTTATTTCGATTTGGGAAAATTTAAATTAAGTTTTTCGTATTTAGATTGCTTAGTCGGAAGATTCAAATGCTCCTAGTAGATAGTGCTATGGATTTTGTACAGTCTTTTATTTTGTTTATCTTCACATAGGTCGTGATAGGTGGGCTGGCATCCGGCGCATGGTATGCGCTCCGGCTGTGGACTGCTACGGATTCCGCCCGGCACCAAGCTGTGATTTACGCGGCAACTACAACACATTCTGGAGGTAGGCACGCTTTATTCTTTTACTGTTTTACTTTAGTAATTAATCTTCAAAGCCTATATTTTATTAGAGAGTTTAAGATACATATGTGTATGTATTGTGTAAGTATCGCGCTTATTAGTATTATAGGTAATTTTGCACTTTGATGATGTTTAAGGGTGATCCTAAGAGTCAGGACTAAGTAACTACATTAGAATCTTAGTTTATTGAAATAAACGACTTTGTCGTAAATTTATTGAGAAAAGCTACACTAGTTTCAGGTCACAACAACAACCTTATTCATAAACAACGTGTTGTATCACGCGTCCTCGTTTCACACGCCTTTCACAGTTATTAATTTAATTTTTTTTTTAATTTTTTAATTCATGTGAGTAACTCGCCATTTTCAAGAAATTAGTACCTATTTCAAACTTTATCCTTAACATTTTAAACTTTACCCTCCCTATGATAGTTATATTAAAAAAATAATTAGCTGATATTTTGTGTAATTCATTTATAGTTGTTGTTAATTATATATTCAATGACTACTTACTTTCTCACACATATTTTTTTATTGAGCCTCAGACGATATTTAGAGTCTTGCGTACTCTAGACTCTAGATTTTAGAGGCTCCCGTAGAAAGTGCTAAAACTGTGCACGACCCAATTAAACGTTAGTCTCTGTAAACTAGTTATACAACATACTGTGTGGACACTCGCCCATTATTACGTACTTACTTGTTCCGTTAGTTAAGTTCCATGTTCCGTGTCCATTCCATGGAGGAATCCGAGAAACTTTACACACATGACGTAATCAACGTTTTTCGTGGAAATGCGAGGTAAAAGTAAATATGTATACAAGCAGGTTATGACAATATTTAACTTATATATAAACTATGTGCACTTAGATCCGACAAGCTTTAAGTATTAACCCCCAAAGGGCTTAAAATTTTAATTACTGGTAAATTTATTGATTTGAGCCGCCTGAGGTCTTCTACGAAAGGTCCATAAATCTGATGACAAAAATCAATCTCAAACCAAAATTTTGGATTGAAATTCTTTATTTTTTTTGTAACTGGTATCTCTTTTGGCGGTAAGCAGTCATGTGTTTAGCAATGGAACACATCTATGAGGTCCCTATTAAGACAATGCTTGAATAAGAATAACAACTGATTATAAGAATCAATTTTATTAAATCTAACATTGATTCTTTGAAAGACCACTTTTTTACGATTTCACATCAGACATCTAAGATTGCGAGAAAAAATAAAAATGTTATAGTTATTAAATATTATTATCCTAGAAATAAAAACAACATCACAAGTTTTACAATTACCATCCCCGACACCCTTACCGGTCTTGCTCTAAAAATACATTTTTGATGTCCATTTATCACAAAAAAGTGCTGCAGCAGTCGTTATTCAGTTGCAATATTTAAAGCATGACTAAAAATAATAGCCTAGCCGTCAGGCGGCGTAGTAGACATTTATTTTAAGTGGTTTTTTTGCTATATGTTGCTGTAGGTACGTATAAAAAACAACAAACAGTCGTTATTTTTCAAATTGAGATGTAAATCAGTAAAATGCCCCATTTTCATTTTGTGAACGTATAAATTAAGATTATGCTAACGGAATTATTTTTCATAATTTTGTTTTTATTTTTACGAAAAGTTTTGAATTTCAGTTGAGATTTCGGCAATGTGTTTGATACGATTAGGATATCCAGTAAAAACTTAAATAATAATTTCATACCTAATCTGTACTGTCGAGACCCTCGCTTGTGTGCTTTTAGGAGACAAGCGTACTATTATAGTATTCAACATGCAAGGTAGGTTTTTTTAAATGACAACGCGGCAAACGAAAGTCCGGTCAGAGGTCAGGCCTTTTGGAGATTAGGGTCTCCCTCCTTGCTTCGCATTCCTCATTGCTGAGGGTCGTGACCTCCCTTCGGTATCACCTTCTCCCGTACGATCTTCCTCCATCTAATTCTGTCTCTGGCGGTTTGAAGGGCGCCGTGGATGGTAGAGTCCAAAGTGGTGCGGATCTGATCGGACCAACGTATCGGGCTGCGACCACGAGGCCTTTTCCCCTCCATTTTTCCGGTCACAATGAGTCTCTCCAGGTTGTTTCCCTCTTTTCTTGCAATGTGACCGAAGTATTCAAGGACTCTACGAAGGCACACGGATGACAGTCGTGAGGAGATCTTGAGTTCACGCAGAATTGAGACGTTGGTTCGAAATGCCGTCCAGGGAATACGGAGCATCCTCCTCCAACACCACATCTCAAAGGCGTCAATTCGTTTGCGGTCCGCTGCCCTAAGAGACCGAGATTAGGGTACCGAAGGTTTAAACATTGGTGAATGATTGGGGGAGGCGAGCAGGGTTTGAGCTTCCGGTAACCTCACTAACACGGCAAAACACAACGCTAACAAGGTTAACATTAATTTAAATATATAAAATTACTGCACTCACCCCTCTTTTGGTAAACCAGACAAAAAAACGCTAAAACGTTCACTAAAAACGGTAATAGATTTCTTTATAGCATATAATTTATCTTCCCATACAAAGAACTCCCTAACGTTTTCCTCCTTTTCTAGGAAAATGAGTATTTTTCTGTAGATTCATGTCCATTTGTACTAGTCCACTGGGTTACCACAGAGGTTTCTTAAAGGCCTACCATCTATCACTAGCTTTTACTATTAACAGTGTTATATGTTCTGTGCCTGTAAGTTATTGCCATCTACAGAACAAAATGGCATAACGCATTTATTTCAAAATGTAACCTTATAACACTTGCTGAAGCTTGTTATTTGTATAACATATTACGTCTTTATATTGTAAAGAATTTGGTATTGTATGTTTGGTGCTAGGAAATAGGGTGTAAGAAATAAAGAAACTTGGTTTAAACAACTTTGAGGTTATTGAAAAAAGCGCCTAACCATATCAAAATGTCTTGTGAATTTAAACCTTTCTATAGTGGCAATTTAAGACACAATAGAAATACAATAGGTGGGTGCGGCGTTCACTTGGGTTTTGATGAATTAATTATTAATTTTAAAACTAGATAAAGGTATTTTAGAAATACCACATTGATATGCGAGCTAAATATATTAATTTGCTGTCGATTTTTTCTCGTGACCTATTGGCTTTAAAATATCACGCTAAGTAACATCTGTAGGAGCCGAGCAGCGGGTACACCCGCGCGAGAGTAGCTGGATTTAAGATACAATTCTAGATTCCCCTGTACAGAATGTTGTAGAATTATTCGGCGGCCCTTTAATATGTAATTTTGAATTGTAATAGTGCCTATTTGCTAAAATAAAATTGATTATTTATTCATTCATTTTCTTGAACAGAGCGCCTTCGCCGTCCAGTAGCCTTCCAATCCGAGGGTGGGCAGATCATGACGTCAAACAACAATGCGGATACGGAACGAGTGCTGGGAGCCGTGTCACTTGCATTTGCTGCACTCGCCGGCCTCGCTGTTACAGCGCTGCTACTGGTATTGGTGGCGAAACGAAGGTAAGATGCTATGGAATTATAGACTTTAAAAACACAAATATAGACCAAAGCTTTCAAATTTTAGAGTAATTGTTTAGTACCTTATTAAGCGAAACAGATTGATTGCAAATTTGGAAAATAGTTCATTGGGTTTTACCAGACAAGTTATCCTGCTTGGTCGAAAAGTTTTCCGTTTAGAATATTGGTTTTAATTACCTTAACAGTTATGAGATACTGAAAATGTGGAAAATATTACTTATAGTAAAATTATGCATGTCAGTCGGATGCTCCTTTATTTAAATTAGATTCGTTCTAAAACGAACATTCTTATCACAAATAACATTTAGCTATTCATATTTTACCAGAACAAAAACTGTTCCAAGAATTTCAAATATAAATAAAACCTTTTTGATGTAGAATATCATAAAGGTTTTATACGAAGCATAGATAGAAATGTCAATACATATGATGTACGCACCGATGATAGGGGAACGGTCCCTTGACCTTCCGATACCAATCTTTGGCGCGTGAAAATCACGAATTGTTCTGCAGAAAAATGGTCGGACACAAATATTATGTGTAATATAAAATATAGAATTCGGTCTAGAGGTCTTTTCGTAGTTTATAGCTTGTGTGGACTTAGGTTATCGTAAAGGGTAGGGAGCCGTTTATCAAATGCTTTTTTTCTCTTTTATTTCTAGGGTTTGAGTGAATTGCTGTATTTTTTTTGTAAAGTTAAAAGCAAAATATTAAATTACTACACCCATCTCAAAAACTACTATCCTTTATTCGGTAACCCTGTATTCTTGTATGCAACTGAACTAGGGTTTTTAGTAATGTTTATCTCCATTCACCTGAGAAATACGATGAAGTCTTCTTTGTACACACAGGTGATGGAAACTATGACGATTTTAATTATATTTCACACAATAGTAGTAGACTCTTTTAATCCCCGTGTCGCAAAATATAATAATGATTTTGTTAAAATAAGGCAACATCTAGAACATAATTATGTATTTCACCCATGGAGTATTCACCTGTCATTGATTTAAATCAAATATATACTACATTTAATCACAAAAAAAAAAAAAAATAATAATGTCGACGAAAGAACGTTATTATCATATCGTTAAACTTAGATCAGGTTTCTCTTTGTTTGGCCAAATAAATTGGAAGTATTCGATGTAGCTACCGTCCAAGAGAATTGTGAGAAGGGCCTATTTCTTGAATCCTGTATAAATACATAATATTAAATAAGATAAATGTAGACGTATTGGGAACACGGGGCTTGTGTAAATCACTCAGCGCGACCCACTTACAATTGAAGACTTCGCTTTGGGCACAGGCACGAACTGTTGAAATAATTTCCTTATTTATTGGTATTACAACGAAATTGTACTTTAATCCTGCGTAAATTGATGAAAATTTTACGTTTAATATTTTTTCGTAGATCAACTGACTGTTTCTACCCAAAATGTTTCGCTATAATTATTTTTCTGTTGAGCTTAAAGTAACTTAGGGCTGATTTTTCAATAGTCAGATAAATGTTATCAAAGGAATAAGATTGTTGCTGTCATTGTCTTATACAAACATTCTGACGTGACAGGATCATAATTATTCACCAGATAATATTTATCTAACAAACCGTTTGATTAAGGGCTAATTTTTAGCCAGAGAGACCATTATTTTTTTAATGTACTATCGGGAAATTTCACTTTAAATATGTCACTATTACTTTAAAAAGAAATTCATATTCAATCAGTAAGATATTGCGTAAACATTAGTTTGTGTTGTATTAGTCGTTGTTATTTTGTCGGTTTGAAACATTGTTCAAGGAAAGACAGGATGCAACTTCGTCAATTGTACTTTTCTGGAGACCGCTAGATTGAATCAACACATTATTAAGTGTATGTTCAAGCTAATTCTCTTCTCTTCTTAGCACGCTATGGCCTTGTGGAGGTACACCAGATGAAGAAACGAGGCGCTGCAGTCACTCAGTAGCCAGCACTGATAAGTCAGTCTGTCCGGAACAGCAAAACATCAGGAATTGCCAACATGATTATAAACATGACAAGCTGTCTCCTGCATCTGGTAAGTTCATTGTGTATGACAATTCACAAGACGTATGTATTTCGATTAAAAACTCTCATATTTTTGTTACTACTTACACATTATATGTATAAGTGTGGGAGAGCCGTGCTTCGGCACGAATGGGTCGGCTCGACCGGAGTGATACCACGACCTCACAGAAAACCGGCGTGAAATAACCAAAGAGTTGTGTTTCGTCGTGTGAGAGAGGTCGGATGCCCAATTATTCCCGTATCCCAATCCGTTCCCTTTTCCAAAATCTCCAAATCCCTAATTCCCAAAAGGTCGACAACGCACTCGTAACTCCTCTGTCGTTGCGGGTGTCTATGGGCGACGCAGATTGCTTACCATCAGGTAATCCGTGTGCTCATTTGCCGACCTGTCACAAAAAATTTACCTAGACTAATTTTAAACCTTAGGATTGTTAAGAATGGCTCTACTCCAATCACTTTTCTCCTGAATAGACACCGATCCTAAGCCCCAAAATGTTTGTTATGTGCAAGTAGTAGTAGTAATTGTAGTTGTAGTATAAATACAAGATTGTTCATTATCAATGTTATCACCAGTTATCACCAAAAACCTCTTCTTACACGGAGAAGGAGTAAGTTTCAATCACCAGACTTGCACAAGACTGATTGGTGATTTTAAATCCATAAATTGATATATAGTATCGGGTCTGGATTACTTCACAACGTCAGGGGTTTCTAAATATTAATCTTAAAAATTAAAATATAATATGGAAAACGTCACTTTGGTTCTTATAAATCACAAGCGGACTTCTCCGCGCTTTCTCAGCATTATAACAAATTTCGAATGAGAATTCCAGAATTTGAAAAACATGACAAATTTTTATTATGATCCATGGTTTTATAAGACCATTGATAATAGCTGTTATCAATAAATAGTTCGAAGGATCAACAACCGAATTAAGAATGTAGTATAGTGTAATAAGCCGTTTGAAACAGAAATGAATTGGTTTTTTGTTTATTCAGAAATAATGAATTATTTTTACATTTCTATTCGTTATAAATTTTATTTTCTTTAAATATTATTTGGCTCCACTTTTTAATTGTTTTCGACTTAATATATAATTGTAGAGTATCCAACAAACGACCCGAAAGTAATGAAAATTCGAAGAATATTGAATGTTAAACACAACTGACAGCAACGTTTTGATATAAATAATAGTAATTTCGACCGTTGATGGGTTTACGTGCATTAAATTATTAATTCGACTAACGATAATAATAGAGAGTAATCCATCAGAAACTCGATGCTTTGTGTTGATATTATGAATATTATTTTGAATAGCTTCTGTTTATATAAATTGAAGCATTTGATGGCTAAATTTTCAGTTATCATTTACTTCAACATTTAAAAAATATTACTATAATTAATTTGTAGCTAATGGACTGCTACGTTGCTTTTACCTATGTCGATGAAATTAAAATTGGAGTCGTTCGGTTTTTCTAAGACTTCCTTGACTGCATAGTTGACGCTTTGGTTGGGCAGGCGTCGTGCTAATTGCCCGCACGGGCCAACTCTTTTTTTATTTTTATTTTTTTAAAACGTTGCCCCACTTTATGATTTTCTCCTGTGTTGTGGGTGCATTTACAAACATACAATGTGACATACACATGACACCCAGACCCGAAACAACAATTTGTGGATCTACAAAAAACTCTTTGTGTCATCTACAAAATGTAGTGCTTGATCAATTTATAATGTCTATATAAAATTGTACATTTATTAACGCACCCTCAACAGAAGCGAAGATCTCAATGTGGGTGTTTTAAAATAAATATAAGTTTTTATTTTTTTTTATTTTTTTTATTTAATAGGTCGGCAAACGAGCAGACGGATTACCTGATGGTTAGCAATCAGCGTCGCCCATGGACACTCGCAACGGAGGAGTTACGAGTGCGTTGCCGACCTTTTAGGGGTTAGGGATTGGGAGATTTAGTTATTTAGGAGGGATTGGGGGAGGGGAAGGATTGGGCCTCCGGTAACCTCACTCACACGGCGAAACACAACGCTGTGGTTATTTCACGCCGGTTTTCTGTGAGGCCGTGGTATCACTCCGGTCGAGCCGACCCATTCGTGCCGAAGCATGGCTCTCCCACACTTAAATTATATAAATCCCCATTTCCAACTTCCTCAATTCCTTAAATTGTCTATCCTTTAATGCCCAGTTAGACACGAGAGGCCAGCAATGCACTTGAAGTAACTCCTTTGGTATTACAAGAGTCCATGGGCGGCGCTGATTGCTTACCGCCTGTTATCCGTTGCTCGTTATCATTTCCTTTAACTTACAATTATGTTTGACGCAAAGACGTGTACGAGATAAGTCCGTACGCCACATTTGCTGTGGGGGGTGAGGCAGCTGCGGCCGCAACTTTGGACCACACGTTGCAGTTCCGAACTTTCGGCCACCGGGACAATGACGCACCCCCACATCGACCGTGCAGGAAACACCCACAAAGACATCGGGAAAGAGCTGAAGGTGAGGGAAAGAGAAAATTGCTATACTAATCAACTAAAAAATAATTATTAATTTAATTTGAGCGATATCATTTAACCTTCTTACTGCTAACAGTCATGTAAAGACGCCAACCAAAAAATTTGCGATGATTAAAGGTAGATAAATCACTACATAGTATAAAACAAAGTCGCTTTCTTTGTCTCTATGTATGCTTAAACTTTAAAAGTACGGAACGGATTTTGATGCGGTTCCTTTTAATAGATCGAATTTAGTGATTGATGAGGGAGGTGTATACCTATATGTATAATGCCATCTATTAAATAGTGGAGTATCAGCATTGCATCTTTGCGACGCAGAAACGGGTCGCTATTTCTATACTAATATTACAAAGAGGTAAAATAAGTTTGTATGTAGGGGTAATCTTTGGAACCGCTGGTCGGATTGCCAAAATTCTTTCACTGGTAGATAGCTACAATGTTCCTGAGTGTTATAGGCTATAAAACATCACGGTACGATTAAATGGAGCTGAGCAGCGGGTGAAACCGCGCGAGAATAGCTAGCTAGTCTATAATAAAATTCTTTGGTTTGTTATCTTTATTCTTTAAAGTCAATAAACTAAAGGATTCTTTGATGACGTTTTATTTACCGTAGTACAACTTTCAGAGCACATTTTATTTTTGAGCAGTCAGAAGGTTACTTTGTATCATTGTAAAATGATCATGCAGTCTTTTTCAGATCACCCATCGATTTCATCAGTTATATCGAAAATTAAAACAAATTGAGCAATGATTATTGCTCAATATAGATTTAGGATTTCTGGTATCTAATCTAGTTCTAATCTAGTTGGTGCGTAGGTGGTTAGCTTACAAAAAAAAAATACTCAAAGCCTAGACTTTCCACTGATCTTCTTCATTTAGTAATTCGGGTTTCTGTAATTCAGAATTTTAAGTATTAACTTATTCTCTTTACACTTTCGTAACGAAATCGGATTACTCGAATATAATATAGTTGATTAAACTCTGCTAGTTAATTTGGCGAGTGAAATAAATAAGATTATATAAATCTTTTGTTCGTAAATACTCCAATATAGTCCGTCCTCATACATCGAATATTAATATTAATTTAAAATATAATAAATTATTGTCAAATTAAATGCGAAGAGAAAAGATTTGGAGAAAAGTATTCGACCAAAAAGAAGTCGAATGTTTCGGATTTTGCACAGAAGCGTCTCCTGAAATCCAAATCCATTTTACCTTTGTGACGAGAATCTTTGGCGGACGGTTTTGACATAGTTAAACACTGTAATCCGTGTTTAGTGGCACACAGATTAGAAATACCTACCACAGTTGAAGAATTCGTTGCGAAATCTTTTACTTAAGGTTCAATTTCGTGTGGAGGTCATCACTCATCAAGTTTCTTTTCAGATCGACTTCATCTGTGTTTGTGTCTATGTTTTGTAGATGACAATAGAATGATAGCGAATAAATATTGTCTGTTGAATAGTTTGGTATGTGTAACAGTGGAGAAACACCACTCGGAGTGTGAGCTGCAGCAGCTGAGTCGGTACGAGAAGGTGCGACCGAGACATTGCGCACCAACATCGTACTGCGTACCGCTAGCCCATCACGGTAATTGCAAACTTTTTGTTTCATAATTAGTCCAAAGCAATAAAATACATATATCAGACTTTTAGTGATCAGCCAGGGTTGCGGGTTAAGCGCAATGAGTCACCGCGGCCTCGGCCCAGAGAAGGAGAAGGAACTTGGGATTTTTTAGTCAGTAAGAGTCTGACACTCTCTCTTGCCTTAACCTGGGCGGGAGAAGTCATTCGATAATTTTCCCCTGACAAAAAAAGACTTTTAGTGATGATATAAAGAATGGGCCAGTTTGGCTGGATTAATACAACAACCGTTACCTCACAGTAAACATGCATGATATACTTGCCTTGTGTTTCATCGTGTGAGAGACGTTACTGGAGACCCAAATCTTACCCACTTCTCCTATCTTTCATTGCCCTAATCTTCAAACCCCAGATCGTTATCATCGTTTATCGTCAAACACGTTTACAACTATTTTTGTCTATGCAATTAGGAAGCTTCGTACCGTGACAGACGAAAAAACTGCAGGAATAGCGTACAAAGGATATGTAGAATCAATACTCAGATATGGGTTGATAATATGGGGAAATTCGACAGACGTTCAACAAGCGTTCATTGCACAAAAAAAATGTTTACGAGCTGTCTGTGGGGGAAGTCCACTTGACTCCTGTAAACCTTTATTTAAAAAACTAAAATTACTAACGTTAACTGGCATGTATGTTCTGGAAGTATCGATATTTGTAAGAAAATATAATTACTTTTTTAAATTTAAAGGGATCCCCTTTAAATTTAAAAAAGTAATTATATTTTCTAAATACAGACCAAGAGATCCCTCGAAAATAATGGTTCCCTTTTGTAGAACTACTCTGAATAAAAAGAATGTATATCATATGTGCATATCGGTCTTTAATAAATTACCTAAGAATTTAAGGGAACTACCATTCAAATATTTTAAAATAAAGCTTAAGCAATGGCTGATAGAAAAATGCTTTTATACAATAGAAGAATTTATGAAATGTAAGATTAATGAATGTGATTATTTGTGTGATAAATAATATCTAATAATAATAAATGTTAACTTTGTTTGTTATAATAGAATATAATTTGAAATTGTATTAGTTTATAAAATATTTGCATGCCTAACGTAGGCAGAATACAGCCTGAACTGCACACCACTATTATATCTGGTAACACCTGTGTTCTATGTGAATAAATGTTTCTTTCTTTCTTCTTTCTTTAACTTCTCCATTATTACGAATGTCCATGGAAGGCGCTGTTTGTCAGCTCATCCCAAAAATACCCAAATTTCAATAATGTGCTTGCTTCAAAGAGCTGGCCAGACGAATCTCACTGGTGTCAAAATGCCCCAAAATAATGCTCGAATATAAGGATACATGTTTTTGTATGTAAGCCGTCGTGATAAAATTTCGCATAGAGATAGATTATTATAGTCTGGAATAACACCTGTACTACTGTTCATTCCGAGTAAAGCTGCCAACATAAGCTAGTATCGACAAAAAAGACTAACAACCACAGTTGGTGTGATAAAAGATTGCTTCGAAAATTCAACGGTACTTTCTTGGAATTAGGAAAAGGATTACGACTGTACCTACATATTTGTATACCTTTTCTTAGAAAACCTTTTTTAGATCGTATGTAGATGTTGGAAGTTTCTACTAGAAATCTTTACACCGTCCTGATTTTCTTATTATTTCCCTGTAACACATTGGTTAGGTAAGATAAGATACAATTTTGTTCAATTTTGATACCATTGAATTTGAGCTGTGCCTAGTGATCTAGTAATTGCTGCAACTATTGGTCAATTAAATGTAGGCTTTTATAACAATATCTATTTATTCAATATTGTGATTTATTTGAGTATCGGTGTATACTGAAGTAACACACCGACCCAGAAGAAGTTAGATCAAAAACAACAAAAGAACATCATCACAGTAGCCACTTGCCACAATTCAACCAATACTGAACATATACCCCCTAAAAGCTATACTCGGAATTTTAATTCCATTCCAGATTTGACAATTTCAGTGTTGCAACGTTATGAGACGTATTAAATAGTGACGTTGCGAAATTATTCGATATGGAAATCGAATATTTCTGAATCGATTTCTCTCGTTTGTTAATTTTGTCTCGTAAACTAAATTTTTCGGGAAATAAAATATTTCTGAACCGATAATTTAGTTTTGACAATTAATTAACGATCTGAGACTTTTCTTTTGTAATTGTGTGTGAAATTAATAAAAGATGTGATCATGAAGGAACATGACAAATAAAACAGACATTTTATAAATTGTCGCCGTCATCGCTATCGCTATCGCTGTTACTTTCTGTAAGATTTATTATGAATTGTGTCTGTGATATTTATTGTCAATTAACATATCTAGCTTACTCATTTTTTCCTCTTCTTTGACAACATGGGACACGCATTTAGACTATTCGGTAGCCGTAATTTTTGAATGCCTTCCTGAAACTGATTCACTGAATGTTTATCGATTTTTGTGTTCATCACTACACTGTTATATGTGGTATCATTGCTTCACAAAATGACCATATGTCATGTCAAATCAGGAATCGAATTAAAATTCTGACTATAGGTGTCAAAGTATTTGTTTTAAACTTTGAATCAATTTAAATTGCAATAAATCATCGTCGTCCCTAGCATTTCCTTTAAAAATTATTAGAACTACGTAGATTATGAACGCCCCTTTTAGATATGCATAGTTGACTGTTCCAAACATTAGTATTGTTGTCTTTTCCTTAGCTAAGGGTGCGCTGTCAGCAAGTATGCTTGGTGCAGGCGGGAGCGGAGGCGGCAGCGGAAGCGGTGGCGGATGCGGCAGTGGTGGCGGCTTATCTGAAGTGTACGCGGGCGACTCCAGTGCGGAATCAGGTCCTGGCTCGCTGTCGCCCCGCACACATCATGAACACAGCTAGCGCGCAGTCAGCTTGCTATCCTGCTCAGTGACACCTACCATATCGTAAGCCATTGAAACTTAGCTATAATGGCTCATACTTCCAGGAACTTAGACATGGCTACTTTCTACTACAGTCCTGAGACAATTTTCATCTACGACCTGCATCGCACATTCTAGAAAGCATAAAAATGGAACTATGTGTAAGGATCGTCAAGCGATCTTACAATTGATAATGACGTTTTACTTTTCTTTAGAATTTCTTAAACATTTTTTAAACAAGAGTTCTTTGGTTGGCGCCATAATCTCTTTAAGATCTGTCAAATCCATGACTGTCACAGTCTACACCAATCGGTAGCCCATTTGCGACACTAGCGCCATCCGAAGTGGAAAATGTTTTATACTTACGTAATTTAAAACTGTCGTCGGTCTCTAATAATTTAGTAAGACTATTGATGTTAAACATCAATTTTATATTTATCGTTTTTCAGCAATCTCGATGATCTTTGAAAATCACAATCCCTAACATACTACTGGTATATCACCTGCCAAAACAGATTCTCCTCATGATGTGCCAAACAAATCACTGCCTAATAATAGTGTCAAGATTTTAAGACTTATTTTACAACGAATGATTTTGTACTTAATGCTTTTTGGAACTGAGTTTTTTGGACTTGTATTAATTTTAACTTTTTTATGTGTATTGTATCTACATATTTTTATCGTAGTTGCCAACTCGGCAACGTACAATTAATTATTTACTTACAAGTTATCAATCCGGAGAAGACATGTACACAACACTATTAATGTCTATGAATATGCAAGAAGTTTTTAAGCATTATTATTATTTTATAAGACTTGAAAACATTATATTTTTAAGATTAATTCAACGTAGTCGACGTGCTATAAAACTCGGAATTGGCCTGTTAGGAATTAAAACTTTTTTATTTATTCGCTGTACGAAACTTTGTCGATGGTTTTATTCCAATATTGGTTTCGTTGAGCTCAACGATGATTGATTACTATTCCAATAAAATTGTCGAGAACTAGGCAACGTTCCCTGTTACTTGTATTACCATTTTGCTAATACTTATCTACTTAGAAAACCCTATTTTATTAGAACACCATAGTCGCATGACCAAGAAATAGATTATTGTATGGTGGGGGTATGTCACTTGTTCTATGAGCCAGATGACATTTATGGCTTATATTTAAAGATACGAGAAAACTCAATGTATTTGTAATCGTCTCTGATATAAAAGAAAATAATATTTAGAGGCATTTTTAAACGATCCAACTGCTTCTAAGGACCGTGCTACCAATATAATTAATAACAATAATTGTATGAAACATTTCGAAAAAAAAACAGCCACCTTTCTTCGAGAGTGTAACCAAGGCCTTACAGGATACTAGCGTAAAATCTATAACTGTAAGTCAAGCACCTACTTTGAATTTTGTATTTTCTGAATGGACAAGTACTTAAGTGCCATTTGGTTCATAGTTCATAGTATCTGGAGGTGCTATTAAAAATGTCTTGGCGGCTATCTTTCTTGCTTTGCGGTTGCAGAATTGATCGTGCAATTATGGTGTCCGTATGAATAGTACCTACTGGAATAATTTTCCACATATAATATAATAAGCATAATATCAAGTGTTAAACCTATTTAATATAACTAAACAGTTCATATAACATATGTATACCAATGGTTAATATTTCATCGTCTTCAATCGATAAGGTTCGTTTGTAATTTTTTGTAGCCGTGTGTTCATTACAAAAACACTATGCAATTCATCAAAAACGACGCGAGCGCCGGCGTTCGCGCACATTTAGTTCTTCTATTGTGTTTCGATTTATCACATTTTTTCATTAGTTTATGTCTTTATATTTTGCGTTTACTACTTATTGTCGATGAACACCAAATCCCTTATCCTGTAGAGTCGAAAACGCACTCGTAACTCCTTTGGTGTTGGCGTTTGATAGGCATCGCCCAGCAGATGTCCAAAGGCGTCACGCCAATTGTTTACCATTAAGCGACATACATACTCGTTTGTCGCTGAATGCTAAAAAACTCCTAAGCGTAAATTGCAGATATTCATTGAATAAAGTAGTAACTTTATTCAATAAATATCTCATAATCTGATAATAAATGGCCAAGCCTAACGTGCATGTAAACACATCTTCGAGAAGCCATTTTGTTTAACGTGTTAATTGCATTAATAACAAAGTTACCTAGTAATGAATACACGGCTAATAGCTGTTAAAAGTAGCTAGTCAACTATGTGGAAGATAATAGTTAATTTAACATCACCCCTCTTCCCTGAAGGGATAGGTAAAGGTGGGATAAAATGTCTAATTTTCGCTAATTATGTTAAGATCCTGCTTCGATTATGGTTGGTTACTTTGAAAAGTGTAATCATGGCCTTCGAGAATTATCCTGAGAAGATTTTAATGTTACATTTTTGATACGACTTTCAAGGCACAAAGTGTTCGTTGTATTAATGACGTTAAGCAGTCTTATCCGTTTACAGAGCCTTCGCTTATTTAATGGAACTCAGTCTCATTTCTAATGGATTGTAAGCGACACGAAGCTCTTAATAATTTCGATTATTACCTGAATATAAGGATAGACTGTAATAAGACATAATAAGCGAAAATTATAAATTTTATTAGTAAATATATAAACATGTAAATACCTAACTATATAGTCGGACTGATGTGTAATATCGACGTTAATTCGGAGCTTACATTTTGTAAATAAATTTTGTAGATAAATTACGAACTCTAGTCAATTTTTATTAAATGTTTTTATGACAATATAATTGTATTGTGTAAATAACGAAATACTTAAGTATCTAATGATATATGTGACAATCTGTTTCATGTAAAATAAATCTATTTATCGCGATCATTGGTTTTATTTGCTTATAGAAATAATATGAACCTACAAATTAAACATCAGGCTATATAGCACCAGTTTATCATGGTTTGTTTAGCTAGATGTATATAGTCTTAATAAGACTATATACATCTGCAACCATTCACTGTTTTGCTGCAATATGTGAGTAAACGGTATCCGCCTTCTTGATTTCCCCTGTGGTTTTCTATCATCGTTACACCGTCCAATCAGCAAATTGTCACCATTTTATGGTGAAAACTCCACTCACACACGTGAAGCGCCTCTAGATTTTTTTAATCTGATCTGCTAAGGACTGAAATTCTTTGTGGGAGTAATGGTTCCTTATAACCTGGGTGTCTTCAATCAAGTGAATAGGTTACTTACAAGTAAGCGTGTTCGTGTGTGAGATAAAGGCCAGACGCTGACGACAGTAAAAAAAATTAATATATTCAAACGAAGAGATAAGGTAAGGGGTTTCGGGATGACTGACAATTACACCGAGGACGATATAAGCATTTCATTATTATGTTTTCGGCTTACTCACGTAATAATTTGACGAGATACTCGACTAGTTTCAAGCCATGCTAGAGACCCATATTTATGAGCAGCATTCCGCGACACATACGCGCGAAGCGGCGACTGTAGCAGCGCGACAGTCGCCGCGTCGCGTGTGGAACTAGTCGAGTATCTCGTCTTATTACGTGAGTAAGCCGAAAACGTAATAATGTGATTGCTTACCATCAGGTAATCCGTCTGCTCGTTAGCCGACCAATTACATGAAAAAAAAACATCAGGCAATCCATCTGCTCGTTTGCCGTCCTATCCATAAAAAGGCAATGAAAATATGCAATAGATATTGTACAATCAATCCCTATAAAACTTTTTGTAGATACTTTGATCAATTGAATTCTCAAACTAAATTTTCTGTTTAAACAGCTGGCAATCTCTATGATAAGTACGATCCATTTATAAAACCATACTTCATTATACTATAATAAAGAGGTCAGCAACTTAGTGCTATAAAAAACCAACTTCCATCAGCAGTACTTATTAAATTCCTATAAACGAGTTCGAAGATATTCCAGTGAGACTTTAATAATAGACAAAGGAGCGCTTTGGAAAAACGCAACTTTGTTGCTACCAAGTCCGGGACAGATTCCAATATGAGACATTCCGGGAACGCGGCACCGCCCCGGAATCCAGGGACCCTCTGTCGATATTACCTCTGGCTTCTAAGATAGGTATGGCTCCCTTGATACTGTGGCCAGATTCCTTTGACAAATGCTTTATTTATAGGTTTACAAGATTAATTTTATGGATAGATTGATGTATATTATTTTGTCGATGGTTATAGCGAATTAGTGACTAAGTTTGATTTGATTTGCTCTTAAAATAGACATTCAAAATCAAGTCTAATCTTTCAAAGGCGCTTTTGAACGTCATACAAAAGATTTAAAGATAAAAAGTGTCAAAGTATGGGTCAGTCCTCTAGTGTAGCTGTTTTGCTCGTTCCAAAGTGTAGATTCCTAAGAAGAATGAGCAAGAAACTCCATGGTTATCACCTTTAAATGGGATTCACAGTCAAGTGTTTTTGATAATTTAACAAGTTCCAGTAAGTATCAAACGGAAAACTATATCATCAAAGTATCGTACTTTGATGATATATATATAATAGTTTTCCGTTAATGGCCTTATCTCACATAATTAAAGTTTAGATAAAAATAAATTGACTGCACGGTTGCCGCAACTGGCTGCCGAGCAACGTGTCGCGTGTTTGATTCCTGGAACAACACTTTGTGTAATCCACAAATTATTGTTTCGGTCTGGGTGTGATATGTGTGAGAAATTGAATGTTTGTAAACACACCCACGACACAGGAGAAAACCTTAGTGTGGGGCAACGTTTTATATAGGTAAATGAAAATAAAAAAATAGAATAATTTAAATTTCAATATCCAACCTATGTGTATACTATAAAAAGGTGCATCGACACTAGAGATACAATTCATAGAAAATATGGAACATTAACATATACATTTTGTAGGTTATCGAAAGGCCGATAATATCTCCAAATGGTATAAAGAGTTGCCCTCACCAACTGCATAAAATCAACTGTGTTTTTAAATTGCTTTTTAAACTGGTGAGCGCTGATAAACGGCTCATGCTTTTTAATATTCGCTCTGTACTGTTATTGTATTGCAATATGGACGTGGATACCAAAATATATTGGGAACTATGTGTTATGAATTGACCCAGGGTATAATTTTTCGGGAGAAAATGATAAAGAAAACGACTTGCTCCAACAAAATATAAAAAGTGAATTTATTAATAAAATAAAAATGTGGGTAAACGATATTTATAAAAAAAAAGTGTGCTGCAATAATACGTAGCTAGACGACTTGCTGCTATGCGTTTTTGAGTAGGCGTTCATGCGTATACAATAAGGTATGGGGAATTGGGGATGATATAAATAGGGTATAAAAAGTAAGTGTGTGTAATTGTGGGAGAGTCATGCTTCGGCATGAATGGCTCGGCTTGACTGGAGCGATAACATGGCCTCGTAGAAAACCGGCGTGTTAAACAACCACACCGTTGTGATTCGCCGTGTGACTGAGGTTACCGAAGGCCTGATCTCTCCTCTCACTCCTAACCCAATCGTTAAATATCCTAATCCCTCATCTCCAAAAGGCTGGCCACGAACCCTTACTCCTTTGGTGTTGCGGGCTTGCTCGGGCGGCGCTGATTACTTACCATCAGGTAATCCGTGCTCGTTTGCCGATCTATTACATAAAAAAAATCAATTATGGAGTTTAGCTATGCACACGTTCAAACTGCACGGCAATCAAGTATGTCTGTGGAATAAATATTGAATTATTACAGAGTCAGTAACCGTTATCATCATCATCATCATTATCATCATCATCATCATCATCATCAGCCTGTAGTCGTTCACTGCTGGACATAGGCCTCCCCAATCGCACGCCACTGAGCTCGATGTTCAGCTCTTCTCATCCAACCACTGCCAGCCACCCTGCGGATGTCGTCAGTCCACCTAGCTGGAGGGCGCCCTACACTACGTTTGCCTAAAACAGTAACCGTTATATACAGAAGATATTCACTAAAATCTATAATTTAGTGAAATTATAAACACACGTGAAATTATAAACACTAAAATCTATAATAATTATAGTGAAATTAAAGAGTTTAGTGAACATCTTCTGTATTAAAATCTATAATTTGGTGAAATTATAGTTTTTAGTGAATGTCTCAGCCGGTATCCGTTTCAGTAGGTATCCAAAAAACGGTCACTGTATTTCTACGTATTCAATCTTTATTTTTGTTGAAAAGAAATCGTAAACACTTTCATTTAATCTACCTATTTCTCCCGTCTTGCGTTTACAAACATACAAATTCACATATAATCTTCCTCACGCCCAGACCCGCAGTAACAATTTATGGATTACACAAAGAGTTTTTCCGTGCGTGAATCGAACCGGCTTGTTGCACGGCAGCCGGTTCCCTATCCGTGCCGTCATTGTACGGTATAAAATGTTAAGTTTCTCGTAAGATATAAAAACCACTACAACATTTTGAACTAAAACATTATTTTTATCTCAACTTGAAGACAGAATAAGGAGGATAAACAAAGAACACTTTTGTTGCGCGAATAGTTTCAAAGTGTGCACACTGGAAGTATATAAACGTTCATTGTTCCAGCTCTCCGATATTAATCAGCTAAGCCAAAGCGTAGATAATTTCAAGTTATAACTAGCTCCCCCGAAGAATACGCTCTCAGACGGCGGCGGTAATATTTTTTCAGTTTTATTTTCCGATGAAATATTTCATAATCCGTTCATCCAGTGGTCAGTGAAAGGGGGGTGAAATGGGGTATCTCCCACTCTTTCGTAGCGAGTCCATTTAACTAGCCACCCCCTCACTCGCCCAGCCGTCCCCCGAGGGGTGGGAACGTCCACGTTTGTTCAGGGAAAAAACGGAAAAATGCTCTCAAACAAAAACACGAATGGAGCGTTCAGCGCGAATCGAAAATTAATTACAGTTTCGTACTGTTTTTTGTATCGGTCCCGTTGTACAAAGCTTTGAATATGAAGTCTTTGAAAGTCACTTTGTACATGAACAAAGTTGAATTTGTGTGCCAGGTTCTATTTGTGCTAGTTCGCTGGAAATTTGAAATACACACATATTCATAAAACGAAAATAAAAATTCATACTTATAATACCACTGGATTACAACAGATGCATTGTTGGAATAAAATATGCTAAGTATTTCTTTCTTCAAAAAGTACACCTACTATAAAATCGAGTTAGGCAAGTAACAAGTAGTTTTTTTTTAATTCGAAGTTAAACTATAGAGTTTTACGATCTACAAATGTTGTCACTGCAGTGACCTATTTTTAGTATCTATATAGGTATATACTTGACCACATGAGTTATTATTTTGACATAAACTCTATACTAAGTTTAAATTATTTATATCTAATAGCAAAAATTTAGTTACCTGTCTACTGATGTCAAGTTGCTGAGACTCTTCTTTATTAGCGCACATAATTTAAAAATATTATATTCTGTGGACTGTATGAATCTAAGGCACGGATCTAAGGCAATATGCAATATGTAGGCAATTTTACCTTTACTGTTTTTACTCCCTATTTCTATGACTGAATGGTTGGCGCAGTTGCTGGGTATCTGCTGCTGTGCGACGTGGCGAGGATTCCATTCACGCAAGTTTTTTTTTTATAAAATAAATACCCATACTTATTGATGTCCGGGTCTGGGTGTCTTGTGTATGTGAGATTATGTGTTTGTAAATGCACACATGATATAGTAAAAATCCTTGTGTTAAGTACGTTCCTATCCTACTTTGAAATTTATCTTTTTACTGTAAGACCTCTTTAGTTAATCAAAAGTGAAGTAATATTACATACATACTGACTTACTCAAGCCAAGCTAGTTGGATTTTTACCCTTCCTTAGTTTCTCTTCAAATATTATTTTAATTAAAAAGATTTTCGTATTACAACTTAATGAAGGACGCCCCGTTTCAATTTGGTTTAATTAAGAGACCATTTAATTTAATTTTTTACTGAATCATTTAATAATGTGCATACATTAAATCGTTACGATAGTAATTATTAACTGCGATTAAATATAATTATACAATAATTTCAACATTATTTGTGTAAAGCGGCGATTAAAACGCTGTTAAATAATTTAATTATATCATACGGCAACACCACTTAATAAACTTCCTAAGAGACCCTTTTTTTATTTTAACCAAAATATCGTCTTTTGATTTTTGTTATGATAGTATGATAGTTATGCTGTTTGCCGATTCCCGGTAGCTAGCGCCATCTATTAGAATTTGATGGAACTTCTTACACTACAAAAGCTTCCTTTTGCAGCCGACTGTGTGGAGAGCACGGAGTTTTTTTTGTATTATTGTTTTTACGATAGTAATTACACTTATGAAAAGAATAACTACCTATACATTTATAATAATACCTATAATCTTACTATAGTTTTTTGTAATATGGAATGGAATGAGCCTCTAACACTTCTTCACTTTGCTCTCGACTTACCACGGTAGCTTTAAAAATGACCATTTCAATTTCAATTTCAAAACATTCTGATGGAACAAATTTACACTTACCTGTGACCATCTAATGCATTTTTTGTTTAGCCTCTCGCCTCTACCTAGTAGAAATTATAAATAAACTAGCGATTCGCCCTGGCTTCGTATGGGTACAACTGCCAAATTTTTCTACTATAAATAGTGATGGATGCTATTATACATTATAAACCTTGTGCTTCAATCATTCTGTTTATTAAAAACCGCTACAAAATCCTTTACGTAGTTTTAAAGATTTAAGCATACACAGGGGCAGAGAAAGTTACTTTTATACTATGTAGTGTTAAAATTCATCTCCACCACAAAACTGACGGACCATATAAAATTTTAATTTCCCCATTCTTGGCTACAATTGTTAAAGTTCGCCTGGGAAAGTAATTATTTGAAGATGAGACGTCTGAAAGACAAAGGCTATATCATTATCTGTGTCCTGAAACTTATACGCTTTGCATAAGTCAGTCGGGGTTGCTCCAACTTTCATTTTATAATAAGCGAATTCATACCAGTTTTGAGCAAACTTTCTTAGTCTCCTGAGTGACTTGGAATGGTAAATACCTACTTCTAGTGTAGCAATTCCTTGCTAATATCAGCAGATATTTTATATTATTATGAATCTATAGTACCTCCTTTCCCTGAGTAGCGAAAAACATGGTCAGGTTAGAAAATTACGTTTTTTGATTCCAAATTTAAATTGTTATTTTTATTCTTTTAAATATAAATTTTAATTTTTCAGTGGTGTGTAACAGTCAAAAATTTTTAATTTTCTCGAATTATGAGTGGGTTCTTTGAGTATGGTGTGTCTTCAAGCTATTGTTATACTTACAAAGTGATTGTTAAGTTAATTTGAAATATGATGTAGGTAAAGAGTTGCTGGTTAACATTACTTAAATGAATAATTAAAATTTGCAGCTAGGTAGTTGTTGATTTGTTGTTCTCGTAGTTGGTTCATTTGTTTTAAGATTTAATTGTTAAAATATTAGTATATGCATAGCAACTGAAACAAATTATTGTTTATAATGATGTCATTCGAAATAAAGTAACGTAATGTATGTAAGCAATAGTAAGTACAACCGCTCGTTTTTCTTGTGAGGGGAAAATCATCAAATGACTTCTCCCGCCCAGGGCCGGGCAGGAGGGAGTGTCAGACTCTTACTGACTAAAAACCCCCCTGTTCCTTCTCCTGCTCTGTGCCGAGGTCGCGGTGCCTCATTGCGCTTACCCCGCAACCCCGGCTGAACATCAGCCCTTTAGGGCCCCGTCTGTGGTGGTCTAATGGCTCTTTGAGGCGCGCGCGGAACGCTACGCGCCGTACGCTCGGGCCTGGTTCTGGTCGGGCGGCGAGCTGCCCTTACTCGCCGACCACAGGCCCGTGCTTACGGTGGCCGGAGATCGTCCCTTGATCGACTGAAAATAAAGGTGACATTTGGTTGTCTGTTTGCTTCTTTTTCACTTACCTTAAGTCCAGACTTCGTTTCAAAGCTTAAAACAAATTTTGTCGTCCAACGTCTTAAAAAGTCACAAAACGTACAGATGTACCTATGTATGTAAATTATGATCTATCAATATTCTCAGTATAATTTATGTATTGTAGAAATCCTCCTTCTACCCTAGGACAATACTTACCGAATTTCATCAACCTTTTTTTAGCATTTTATGATATTGAGCACAAACACGATACTATTCACAAGAAATCTTTAGATCAATCGTAGTTTATACAAACTATTATACTATAAAGAACATATGACATAGGTTAGCTAACTTAGACTCTAAACGTTTCGTATTTAGATCATAAATCATGAATCTTGAAGTCTCGAATGTTCGAGACAGTCTGCCGAGTTTTGCCACAGTTGCGATGAATGGTACCACTAATGTACTATAACGTAGTTCACGAAGTTAATGCCATCTTAGATTTAGAAAGTACCTAAAGATATATTTAGGAAAGATTAGGTAAGTTAATAGTACCTATAGTTGCAAGGGTATCTGCTAATTAAAGAATCTTGAAATCGCTAATCGGGAAGTTACATTGAGTTACTTCAGATTTTCAAAAGTCTCAGTAGTCACAAATTCTTAAAAGCATGAATTAGCAAAAAGACTTTTACTTTAAATGATCAACTACATGATATTTCATTTATAAGACGTTTCAATTCACCTCTTTCCTAAATCCCCATATAGAACAACCATTTGTGGATCACGCAAACAATTGTTCCTTGCGGGAATCGAACTCAGAACACGTTGCGCGACAGTCCGTTGTCCAGCACTCATACTTTACAGGTTTTCTTTTTCTAATGTACCTATATAAGGTACTTACTTAATATATAACAGTAAAGTTTATATGTCAAGATTATTATTAAAATCAATACCATTCATATCTGATAAGAGACATAGTTTTAAACATCATAGGAATAAGTAGGTAGATGCATACACAAAACTTGTGACGTAATTAATGATAGCTCAAAATAAAACATTTTGTTAATTACAGTATAAAGAACCATCGATTGAGGTGTGCTACCAAAGTTAGGTAGGTACATATATTTCGACTAAATGTTATCAATTATGTTATTAATTAATTACTTATTATTAATGCTAAGTGTGGGAGAGCCATGCTTCGGCACGAAAGGGTCGGCTCGACCGGAGTGTTACCACGGCCTCGCAGAAAACCGGCGTCAAACAACCACAGCGTTGTGTTTTGCCGTGTGAGTGAGGTTACCGGAGGCCCAATCCTTCCCCTCCCCCAATCCCTCCTCAATCCCTAATCCCTAAAAGGTCGGCAACGCACTCGTAACTCCTTTGTTGTCCATGGGCGGCGCTGATTGCTTACCATCAGGTAATCCGCCTGCTCGTTTGCCGAACGATTACACAAAAAAAATATTTGTAATTAGGGTCGAGCCTATAGCTAAGTATCATAAAATTGGCATATTCTAAGCAAACTAAATAAAGTATAGTCGATCAGTAAAATTCCTCCTATTCCCAGTCGTCAAATCCTTAACTACCTCTAAAAGGCCAGCAATGCATTTGTAACTCTTTTGGTGTTGTGGGTATCCATGGGCGACGCTGAATGCTTACCGCCAGGTGGTTCAACAGCTACTGTCTCCATCAAGTAATTGCTTATACTAATAAACTAGTGTCATACTTATCCTGACATACGGTTAAGAAAAAAACATCGTGAGGAAACTTGGCCTTAATATAATTCTATAATAATATAATAAACAGAATAAGCTTGGTGATTAATCTTCATTTTACATTCTCCGTATAAGAAGTTGATGTGTGGGAGAGTCAAGCTTCGGCTCGACCGTGAAACAACCACAGCGTTGTGTTTCGCCGTGTGAGTGAGGTTACCGGACACCCAATATCTCCCCCTGTCCCCTCCCCTTGCCAATCCCTAAATATCCGAAACCTTTATCCCTAAAAAGCCGGCAACGCAGTCGTAACTTCTTTGGTGTTGTGGTTGTCCATGGGCGGCATTGATTGCTTACCATCAGGTAATCCGTCTCCTCATTAATTGCCTATGATTCACATAAAAAAATGTCTTTGTTCAGCAGTGGATACTTACCATGATGATGAGGCTTATGATGATGATCTAAAAACTTCATTAAAGTCAACAAAATTTTTAAAAATAGATCTTAAAGAACCAGCACAAGTTAATTCCGGGAAAGATTTAGTCACGTTTTAACAAAATCTTTTTAACAATATCTATCAAGATAACAATGAAAAGGTGAGAAATTTTACAGTCCCAAATTGTCGCTAATTGGAACCGGCTCATAATTTTGCGCTCCGGTAATTTCATTGGGATCTAAATCTTTAAAGTTAATCTAATTTCAAAATCAATGAGAATTCTCTCGCTTTCGGATCTTAATTTTATTTCCTGAATTTTGAGCAAAATGAACAATTAAAACACCCTTCGTTCACTCACAATCATTGCCATTTATTTATTATTTAACGTTTGCTTTAATAGGTACATCAAATATGTAAACTATACGAGTGATATGCTCTGTTTAGCGAGGTATCGTGCGTATTGGTGTCAAGATAAAAATATAATAAAGAAATTTATACAGATAGATATCTTGCCCTCATAAAAGTGTTTTCATATTTACAAAGGTGTAGAAAAAGCCACTGGTTAAGCCACAAAATAAATTTATTTCCGTAAACATCTAAAAACAAGGAACAACATTTTTTTCGTCTACATTGTCAACGTGTCTACAACAGTGTTTAAAGCTCGCGTGAAAGCATCGAGTGCATTCTAAGTAGCAGCGCAGCGACGGTCGGTGTGGTGGTCGGCAGCGCGACTACCTGCAGTAACCCTCGCCCTGCAGGAATAACCTGAACGCTTCTGCTATCTTACTCGGCTGCTCCTCCAGCACCATCCCGCAGTCGGAGATACTCAACCACGACGTCTTGGATGGATCCAGTCGCCCGTTGAACGTTACTGTGTCATCAACATGTGGGGACAAAGCACCGGTCACATTCAGAACAGGCACTTTAATGGTATGCGTGTCCCTTGAAATACTCAGGTCCGTCCTGCGCAAATATGAATCGATGAACATCGCTAGATTGACCGGATTAATATGCGAGAAGCTTTCTTTGTAAACTTGCGCTAAGTCATGGTTGCGATCATCAGTACTGCGGCCGAAATGATGCCACATTAAATAATCCAGTGCCCCTTGCGTCATGCCACTCGATCGCAGCTGTCTAGTATTTATTTTCTGATATAGCCATTCAGTCCACCCGGCTTGAGTCGATGTGCAATTAATCAAAATTAGTGCGTCTACCTTTTGAGGACTTACAACAGCATAGCGCGCCAAAATGTTGGCTCCAGCTCCTACTCCAAAACCAATAAAGGATCTTATCCCAAAGTGTCCCAAAATAAAATCTATTTGGGAAGCCAATGCATCCATACTAGGATAAGTATAATCCTCGGGCAGTGTGGGTGCGCCTTCCTCTTGTCCCGGCGCTGTTACGTGATAGATACAAAACTTATCCAATATCGCTCTCATGTCAATGAAATTGAAGAAAGCCTGGAAGTTGGCGGCATAGTTGAGTCCAAGGTCATGGTAAGTGATGATGGCGCGCTTGCTGCGGTCCCCGCGGACGGCGACGAGCAGGTCCCCGCGGGAAGTCCTCACCCTCTCTTCTACGCATGCGCCGTCGTTGTGCAATCGTCTATTTGATGGGAAATGTAATTGAACGCTTTTCAATTCATCTTCGAAATTGTCTGAAGACATCATATTGAGCAGTGCTATGTTCTCATGTACGTGTGTAGGCATTTTTCTATTAAAATCGAATGGCACTTTCATCAATGTCAATCTCTTTGTTTACTTGTTACGTATCGACCTCCTGTCGGCGTCGAAATAGGTGTAAGATTTCTTCAATTTTCTTAATTAACGCTTGCAATTAGACACTGTTAACGATCCTGCGCTTATTACGTGCATACTAAATAACACAATGTCCGTGGTATGATTTAAACGTTTATTTGTCACTGAGTCACAGCAGAACACAATGTTTATGGTAAAATTCTTATTCTATCTGGCAGTATTGTGAACAGACTATATTATTATGTTGGAATTATCGCAGGAAATGGTCAATAATGCGTTGACCGGGCGAGCGTGAGTTCCAGCGCGAGGTTGATTCGGTACTGCTCGGCTGTTTCCGTGAGGGATCGCGTCATTCGCGTGTACCTGCTGGCCGATCGCAGCTCACTTCACAGCGGTCGGGCGGCTCACACATGCGCATCGCGCATATCGAATTTTTCCTAGATGTTATGTTTATTAGTTTGCCCATCTATGACAATCGATCATTTTAATAGGTAGGGACATAAGTAAGCATAATTTAATTATTACGAATGTAGTTCGGTATACATTTCTAGTCACTTGGGATTTTAGATTAGTACAACCTTTTAACTTTGATGTACCTAGTTATTATTTTGATAACCTTGACATGTTTCGGGTCAAAATATTGTATAAATAATCAATTTGATGACTCAAAGTTATTACTTACACCCACTCGTGTTTCATATTTTATATTTATTTGTACGAACTTTTAAAAAAAATGTAATATCTTTTTTATCTTTTTCTTTTTTTTACTTATAGAGTTGGGTAGGGACACAACAAATAACATATTTATATGTACTGACTGTTGACATAAAGAGCTTAACTGTGAAAAGAATTTGACAGTATTTTTAAGAGTAAGAGAGCCAAGCTTCAGCACGAATGGGTCGGTTCGACCGGTTTGATACCACGGCCTCGCAGAAAACCGGCGTGAAACAACCACAGCTTTATGTTTCGCCGTGAGAGTGAGGTCACTGAAGGCCCGATCCCTTCTCAATGCTTAAATATCCAATACTCTTATCCCTAAAAAGGTCGGCAATGCACTCGTAACTCCTCCGGTGTTGTGGGTGTGTGTGTTGTGCGCTGATTGCTTGCCATCAGGTTATCCGTCTGCTCGTTTGCCGACATATACCATACAAAAAATCCATTTAAAAAAAAATAAGGTTACTCATTTATATAAAAAAATTCGAACTTTAAAGTCAAGATTCAAAATTTGAAACAGCATTCGTAACTAAATTCACGCATTCTAAATAAGTCCGTTGTAAAATATGAAATACAAACACGGCACTGGTTACCCTTAGATAATGTTATTGCAATAACTTATAAGCAAACCGATCGATAGCTGTCGACAGCCAGTAATAGATTGCCTGCTAGGAAATTGTTCTGAACCACTGTTTTCTTAGAATCGAGAAATAAGCACTCTATTAAATGCTACCTTTCCTGTGGGCGTTTTGTTTTCTTTAGCCCTGTGTAATCAGAGGTGAGGTTTATGTTATGTATACACGTATACACTTGTGTATGAAGAAATAAAATTTATAAATAACACCATATACCTATAGGTATGTTATTATTAATAACACTATATTAATAAATATATATTTCAGTTAAAATATGATAAATACACATTTCAGTTCAAATAAGTTTTTTTTTAACTACACCGTAAAAATTGCTTACGTTTCAAACGTGAAGGTAAGACTGTAATCTTAATACAGTCAAACACTTATGTGCTAAGTTTGTACCAGAATTACAAAATACGTAATTTATGTGTGAAAGGCAAACGAGCTGAAAAGACAAATTCTTTTTTAAAACCCTTCCCTACACTTGGCTTTTATCCTGTATCCTGTATTGATTTTATCCTGTATTGTGTCCTGTTTCGGATTTTATGGATTGGAGAGGGTTGAAGGAACAGAAAGAAGAGAAAAGATTGGGCCTCTGGAAACCTCCACGGCGAAACACAACGCTGCAACGTTGTTTCACGCCGGTTTTCTGTAAGGTCACATGTCTAATACGCAAATCAAAATTGTTGTAGCTACCTGGCAGAAAAAATCACATGGCAGTCATGAAGCAAGATATTAATAATCCAGCATAAATTGACCTTTGAATGTTTGAAAATATCATACCAAGCGAGGGCAAGTCATATTGGTTAGTATCGCTTGACGAGTAGCCTTGTAAATGCTTATAAAAATGTACATGTACCTACTTTCTTTAGGCACTTACATATATAAAGTTAGTTACAGAAAATCCTCTAAATTAAAGTTCCGTGCTCGGGGCTTACAGTCCAAGGACACTCACGACAAATGCTCACCAAGATAACGAACTACAAGGACATAACTAAGGCGGTAGCGAAGCCGCGGGCTAAGCATTAGTGGGAACACAAAAAATGGTTTTCCTTTAGAGGAATTTCTACTATAATATTTTTTTTTAAAATAGAACATTATTTTTACGTTTACTAAGATACTGCGATCTCATTATTATAAATGTATATTTTCAGATAATGTAGAAATTTCCAAATGTGACGCTCGTCCATAAAAAGCTATGTACTTATACCTTATAATCCTAATATTGTTATAAAAATGTAAAATTAAAAGTTTGCAAAGTTTAACAACTAAAATAAACATCAACTATACTAAAAATGGACTTTTAATTTACTTTTTTGTTGTTCCTAGTATTCTGTAGGAAAAAACTCTATGTGTCGATAATACTTAAATTCCCAGTACACTTTATTATGCAGCGTCGTTGGGGCGTGGGGACAATGACCTGGGTGTTCATCGAGCTGCTTATGACTAATACCAGTTGCTTTCCGACGGCCTCCACAACCCCTTTATAATGCACTTATGTTCGTTACGCGATACGTTACTGCTTATGAATCTGACGTAAAACTTAGAAAGGTAATATGAACCCTATCTAAGCTTTAAAACTATAACAGCATAAAAGCACTGATTTTATTTTAATAATGGACTTAATTATAAAACGCCAAAGAAAGTCCGTCAGACTGTCCGTTAATGAAGTAAGGTGTCATGTTGAATTACTGAAACACGTGAGTTTTGAGGATTAGAATGTTGTCACATAATTCACGTTAGTGAGTCGTTGTTTTCAAACTCTCAAAACATTAGTTGTGTCATAAGAAAACCTTAATAAATTTAATGACATACTCCTTGTGTACGACACTTATAACATTACAGGAGTTTTTTTTTTATGTAATAGCTCGGCTAACGAGCAGACGGATTACCTGGTGGTAAGCAATCAGCGCCGCCCATGGACACTCGTAACGGAGGAGTTACGAGTGCGTTGCCGACCTTTTAGGGATTAGGGATTTGGAGATTTAGGGATTGAGGAGGGATTGGGAAAGGAGAAGGATTGGGCCTTCGGTAACCTCACTCACACGGCGAAACACAACGCAGTGGTTATTTCACGCCGGTTTTCTGTGAGGCCGTGGTATCACTCCGGTCGAGCCGACCCATTCGTGCCGAAGCATGGCTCTCCCACATTTAAAAAATTAATTACAAATTTCTATAATATAATCCTTATAGACTTAAATTGTATCGTGTTACTTGTGAGTCCTGCCAGCTGGACCGAAGTGAGTAGGACTAACTCCCTTCCGCAAACATCTTATGTTGGCAAAGGAGGCAGTTCAAAGGGCGAATTAGGTAACCAGGTCTATCCCATCTGCGACCTCCTTAGTATGGGCAGGAGTAGGTGTTCGCGTAATGTTCATTGTACTCGGAAAAGATAAGTACTACCTCACATTAATGAATCTAGTCATTTGGAGTTCATAAAACTACCGTAAGTAATATTAAGAAAAACGAAAAATAAAAACAAATGCCCACCCATTAATGCAAATGGACACAGGCAAAAGTTTTTTTAAAAAAACAGTGCATTAAAAGTACTGTTAACTCAACGTGGATTATCGATCGGAATCCAATAAAAAATGTACTTACACTAGTAAAAAATATATGGACAAGAAAATAAACATTAAACCTGTGGACCTGTAAGTTAGTGAATGTGAGTTTGTGTGAGTATAAGTGAGTGTGAGTGAGTGTGTTCCATGAATGAGTTCGTTAGTCGTTAGGGGCGACTCACGTATCGTATACATCGAACCCACAATTTATTTCCTCGGCTGCAAATATTTCCTTTTGGGTTTCCTGTTATTCGGCGCAGGTAACTTACTCTTAATAAGAGCATAAAAAAAAACTTTGTGCTTTCTTATATTCACTATAAATTAATATCTAATATTCACTAAAAATAAATCCATGGGCTGCACCGACTGCTTACTTATACTTATTATCATGACGCCCGTCTGCTGACTGCCGCCCCGTCGATCCCATGTAAACAAAATATTATGGAAATACATATACACATACAGAATTATCGTATAAATTGAAATAATTGACCTATCACAGAACTATTCAAAAAACAGTTTACCACTTTCAAATCACATAAGTATTATTATCACCAAATAATAAATCATTGATCAATAGCATAAAGTATTTAAATATATTCAGCAGCCTAGACTACTGAAACATACAGAATCTAATTAAAATGTGTAATTGAGTACGCGGTCACATTAAACACGATAATCGTACGTTAGATGGGGCAAATGCCCCGGTAAATTGCTAATAACAGCGAAAATCCTTTACAGCCGCCACGGGAGCATGCCTGTACACTTTACGCCGAGTTTATTAGGTTTTAAAGCAATTTACGACCTTAATTGCACTATAGGACACGTTGTTTAATGACTATCGGGTATTGAGTGTAGTTATGTGACCTGCATTGTGAGTTTCTTTTTGTTTTTATAAAACTTAAAATAGATTTTTTGTTTATATTAGTTTATGTAGGTACAAAAACAAGGTATTGCGTAATCCCTTTGTAGTTTTATTTCTTCAGACCTGCGCAGGATAATTTAACAAAACAACAAGACACAATGTGTAATTAAAACGTCTTTAATACTTTAGAAAATTATTACGTTATGGGTGTGGGTGGCTTTGGACTGGTAAATGATAACTATGGGAATACTATGGCCCTGCCCTAAACCAATATTGATACATACGGATAAACAGGCAGGGGGTGACTGGCAAACTCAATTAATGGGCCCCCAGAAACGGCCGCTAGCATGTAGTGACACGGAGGCAACATACGTTGAGCTGCTTGAGAAAGAAGGGGCATCACACGGCCATCGGAGCAATCCTGAAAGTATGGTCAAGACCCCTACCAGCATCTTACTAAGATACATTCTTCCCCCGAGTCTCCTTCAACTACTACTCTTGCGAATCTCCACTCAAGCCAGCTAATTAAGGCAAGAATGAGGTAGAAGGGCTTATGCCTCATCCATGATAACTCCAGCTAGTCACGAGGACTAACCGGAGATGAAGAACAAGACACCTCCCGGGAGTCAGGTTCGTGGGATCGCCACTGCTGCCCAACAGCTATTATTATTATACTAACCTGATATTTTAATAGGCCTACAAAAAATAACTTAATTATGTATAAGTAAGTGTCTCAAAGTCTTATAACACTGACCCCGACCTTGAGTGTTCGGTTAGTTCGTACCTTTAATTTTCAATGTTATCAATATGTCGTGGAAAGAGACAATAGATTTATATCCATTTATCCAGGTACAAGAATGGTGTGGAACACTGGTCACCGCCCATGATCTTCTTGTGGCTTTCAGAAGGGACTAGAAACCACAATTGACAAAGACCAAACAAAAGTTTTTTTGATATCATATTTTTATGATATCTGAGCCTTTTAAACTAAGTCACCTGTCTAGCGTGACGGGTTTATTACAAATGTTCTTAGTAGAGTACAGTAGGCTTACGTTCTTGCGGTGAATTGTGATAATGATGATGACGAAATAGAATTACTCTAAACTTTATTTTAACTATCGTGAGACATACTAAATTAACTAAAAATCGCGGGTTACTCACGTGTCTATCTTGAGAAAAGCTCTACTAGTTTTGAACCACAGAGGGGTTCTTCCTCATGAGCAGCGTGCGCGTACTCCTCCATAGAATCCCTCTGTGGTTCGAAACTAGTAGAGCATTTCTAAATATAGACATGAGTAAACCGCGATTTTTAGTTACTCTTTATTTTAAAAAATAAGAAAAGATAGAGATCCTTGGCTCCTCCTATAAAGCCATAATTGTTGCTCTGCGAATTTGCTAGCAGTGCCAGATTGAAAAATAGCATATTTTCTATACCACAATAAACACACAACAAAATATTACTCCATACCTACTTACTAATTGTATATAGCTAAGGCTAAGTAGGAAATATATTTTTTTACATACATACCTACTATTAGTATTAGTATTAATTAAAATAGGCATTATTATCTTAGTTTTTATGAGCGCCAATTTGAACATACGAAATAAACGTTTAAATATTAGAATAAACGCCATCTAGTGTATAAGTGAGGCATCTTATTCAAATATATTGACAGCAAAGGTAAATAGTACCTTTATTTAAAGACAGAGGGACGTTGCCACTGTAAATAATAGTAATTACTTGGAGGATTGTAATACATAAAATTAAAAAAAAATTATTATTAAAAAAACAAAATACCCGACTGCACACTAAAAAAAGAGTAAAACAAGCCCCACAATACAAATTTACTGAATATAATTTATAAATGTTGATGGAAAGCATCGCAGGCGGGGACCAACAGAGGCTTATTTATAGTCATTTCTGTTGTGCACCATTTAGCAGAATTTTCGTTGGTGGCGGTCAAGGTGGTCCCCGCCTGCGATGCTTTCCATCAACATTTATAAATTATATTCAGTAAATTTGTATTGTGGGGCTTGTTTTACTCTTTTTTTAGTGTGCAGTCGGGTATTTTGTTTTTTTAATAATAATTTTTTTATTTATAACTTTTTAGCTGTTTTTATTTAACGAAAATGTTGTAGATGTAGAAGACTATGTATATGTAAGTACCATTTTAAATTATTTCGACGACATTTGGCGCCGCATGCCAGGCCACGCCCTATCTTTTTGCTTGCTAACGCATGAGTTGCTTTGCGTTGACGCAGAATTAACATGTTCCCGTGGGAATTTTGAGAAAAAACGTATACTATATTAATTACTCCCGTGATTGAAATGAATCTAATGATACCGCATACATATTTTTTTAAAGGGAAATTTAGAAAAAATATTATTATGTCTTTATCCCGTGGGACTTTTAGGACAAAATGTATCCTATGACACTCCCGTAATCAAGACAAATCTAACGATACCTCATACATCAAAATCCATCAAGCCGTTTAGGCTACAGGAGGTCACAAAGGAAAAGACATACATACATACTTACATACACTCGAAAAACATTACCCTCCTTCTTTGGCAGTCGGGTAAAAAGCCCTGTCGGCTTTTCTCACATGGACAATTGAGAATTAATCACCACGCTTACACAAAGAGGATGGGCTCCACTAAAACAATTAATTTAGCGCTCCTTTCTATTTAACATTAATTTCACCGTATCTCATTGACATACTTAGAATGTATGTACATAAGTACTATAACTTGAAAATTTACAGTTTAGTAGGTACTAACTAGGTTTTGTATTCGCATTTTCATCCTTAAAAGCAGACATCTCCTCTGGGCCACTACATAGTCTTCAAAAAAATCAAATATATTACTTAATAAAATAAAAAAAAAACAAAAAATAGTCCTCACATATTTTTCGCAGAGAGTTTGTAATACCTTAAAACGTACGTAGTGTTTATGGTAGGTATTACTTTTTCACGTTCCATTCCTTAAGTGTCATCCGGCTGGATAGTCTTTAACGTCAGTAGTGCCACATCGAGCTCCTCCAGTACACAAGCGGAGTGCTTGTTTCGTCCCATATAGCACTAGAATAGATGTCGTTAGCCAGTGGACTTGGAGCAGCTCCACTAAACTACATCCCTGCGATAAAACAGACTTGCATAGCATCTAAATCGTCGCCATGGTGTAAGCAGTGAGCATCGCAAACTTTAATACCGCAATTTTATTCAGGATAGCGTTATAGCCAAAGCAATAGATTTTTCACACAGCAATAATTTGTGGTTGTGGTCATTATTAAATTTATTAGCATTTAAAGGTTATTGATTGGTTGAGTCGTTTGTATATATACATTCAGTCAACAAAGTATCGGGAATGAATGTTTTTTTTTATGGTTCCAAATTCGAATTTTAATTTTTTTTTTGTTGTTGTTAGATTGGCATAACTGTTTTCCATTTTGGCGCGGAATTTGAGTTACATCTGTTATTTATATTAAAAACAGTGCTGTTTTTAGTTTTATAATATCTAGTGTGTATTGCTAATTTCATAATGGACAAAAACATCGAACAAAGAGTTTGTCTTAAATTTTGCATCGCCAATGAAATTTCGTGTTCGGAGGCACTCAAAATGTTACAGAAGGCTTACGGTGAATCGACTTTATCAAAAACACGTGCTTATGAGTGGTACAAAGCGTTTAAAAGCGGTCGAGATGTGATGGAAGATTTGCCTCGTTCTGGTAGACCATCAACGTCTGCAACTGAAGTTAACATCGCAAAAGTGAAGGAAATAGTGACTGAAAATCCTCATTCAAGTTTGAGAGAGATGGCCGCCGAACTTTCTGTATCTCACGAGTCGATCCGTACCATTTTAACAAATAATTTGGGTTTGAAACGTGTTGCTGCTCGGCTAGTCCCAAAAGACCTGAATTTTCTTCAAAAACTAAATCGCATGAAAGTCACTGAGGACATGCTAGAACGAATCAATACCGACCCAACATTCATGAAACGCATTGTTACTGGTGACGAGACGTGGGTTTACGAGTTTGACATGCAAACTAGTCAACAAGCTTCGGAATGGCGCCTTCCAACTGAACCAAAACCGAAAAAACCACGTCAAAGTCGGTCAAGAGTCAAAGTCATGTTGACTGTTTTCTTTGAATATCGCGGTGTTGTGCACTCAGAATTCTTGCCCGAAGGTCAAACGGTAAATAAAGAATATTATTTGAGCGTTATGCGGCGTTTAAGAGAACAATTTCGACGAGAAAGGCCAGAAATGTGGAAAGAAAATTCTTGGATTTTGCATCACGATAATGCGCCTTCGCACAAGGCCATCATTGTAAACGATTTTTTGTCCAAACACTCAACAAACACCATCGAGCAGCCACCATATTCACCAGATATGGCTCCAGCCGACTTCTTTCTTTTTCCCACACTCAAATTACCCCTTCGTGGCACCCGTTTTCAATCGTTAGAAGACATAAAGGAGAATTCGCGGCGAGCACTGAACTCAATTCCGGAAACAGCGTTTAAAAAAAGTTTCGATGATTGGATTATTCACTGGCGTAAGTGTATCGTTTCTGAAGGAGCATACTTTGAAGTTGATAAAATAAATTGAGATGAATAACAAACATTTTGTGTATTATTGACTTTTTCCCGGTACTTTCTTGACAGAGTAGTATATTTATTTTATTAATTTATTTTAGCTTTCGCACAGACGTTTATATTATACAAGGTGGGCATAATGCCACAGGTATTTTCAGACGGTCGAACCTTTGGGTCATTTAACGGTAGATGCAAGGAGCAAGAAAAGTCGAGGTATTACCGATATACTTGTGTTTCTTAAAAAGTCTCATTACTAGCATACAATGTTGATTTAAATATAGAATGAAATTTGGGTTAGAAATAGATTATAGATGGAATGTCACATGAGGTTTTTTTTATTGATATGTCGGCAAACGAGCAATCAGGTTACCTGATGGTAAGCAATGACACCCGTAAAACCAAAGGAGTAACGATACATAAGGGTTACGGATATTTAAGGTTTGGGAAGGGATGGCGGAGGGGGAGAGATTGGGTCGCCGGTGACCTCACTCAAACAAAATACAGCGGTGTGGTTGTTTCACGCTGGTTTTTCTGTGAGGCCGTGGTATCACTACGGTCGAGTTTCGTGCCGAAGCTTTGCTTTTCGACACTTAAAAAAGTACTTTTTATTTATGTACTGCGAAGCCGTTGGCAGAAATTAGTAAAATATTAATTCTCTTGTAAAGTCAACGAGTAACATCCGAGAAAATCAGAACGAGTCATTACACACCTTGATATCAAATTCAAAAGTTATGAGCTCACAGCGAGCGTAACTTCAATCAAAACCCTTATTGAATTAAATGGTCGTTGGCTCATATGCCAATTTTTATGCACTTTATACAGAATGTTCAAAAATATACTCAATTTGCAATAATATTATTTTTTTCTACAAAGTTTCGCGTTTATAATAATATATTAGTAGGGTTTTTATTATGTTCTTAAGCAGCGTAAATTCAGTTCAATCCCACTTTTATTCAAGAAGGGCCGTCATCGGATGGAGAGTGAGTGTTAGACTCTTATTGACTAAAAGCCACCCCGTTTCTTTTCCTGCTCTAGTCAGGGGCTGCGGTATATCATTGCGGTTGACCCACAACCCCGACTGAATCCTTATTGTATTGGTTGGCTCATTGGTTGAATCAGATGTCATTTTGTAAGCAGTTTATACAGAGTGTTAAAAATTATATCAAATTAGTTATACATTTTTTCAAATGTTCAAAATTTATTTATTGCAATCATTTGATAAGATCATAATGGGTCATTTGGGGTAAGCGAGTATTTTATAGTATCATATCTGCAGCGTGCTAATCTTATAAATTGTTTCATTACTTTTATATTAAATAAATTTTAATTACTTTTTAATAAGATATTTAACACTAGAAGTTTTATAATAATATGCCTGTCAACCTTTAGCAAGTAAGTAAAAACTGTATGGAGATGTATATTGCATGAAAAAAAGTCAAGCTAAATAGAAGTTTACTTCTAAAATAATGAATATCCATAACACTCTTTCTTCCCTTTCAGGGAATTAAAAATTGACTCGATCATAATGTCAACATAGGCCTTGACAATACTCTTTCAAATGTAACTTAAAACCTTTGCTGATACCTAATATTTATAAGTAAAAATATTAAAATTAAAATAAATTTATGTTAATTTTGTGAATAAAAAAAAAATATATTATTACCTATTCTTTCGATAAGTAAAAACCTAAATGTATATACAGCGCCTCCTAGCGGCAAATTGAGGTACTGCCTAGGCGCGCCTCTGGTTGATGTCATCGCGTGAACAGACTAGACCGTGTAGCAAGTTTGAAATGACTAAATATTTTGATGTAACAATTGTTTTTGTGTCGAAAAGGGCTATAGGTACGAATGGAGTGAGAAACTAATCGTTCTACTTTTTTATTACTTTAATTGTTATTTTTACTTTTGATGACTTGCAAAATTAGACAGTGTAAAAATATTTTATATTATAAAGCACTGATGATGTGATTAGATTTACTAAAAAAATGGGAAAATAAGTTAAGAAAGGTAAAAGCTTTACAATTACCTAAACATGTACATAAATAAAATAAAAACAATAAAATTTCAAGTGCAGAATCCAAAATAATTACCATAAACATAAGTACAACAAAAATGTAATATATTTTGATAGCATTCATGTTATAACCTATTTAATAAATTGAAAATGAAAAATTATTTCTAAAAATAAAAAAAAACACTAATTTTCTAAGTAAAAGAATTTGGGGGAAAATTAATTCGAGTACAGTTAAATTACACATCACATAAACAAAAAAAAATACAACGTGCAAACGAAAACAGTCCTTACGAATACAAAGCGCAGCGGCGTCCATAACCTATCTAACATTTATTCCAGAATATTGTATCACTTCTACACGTACATGTGGCAAAATGGTAACAACCTGATTTATTAACATTTGTTAACCTCGGGTTAAACATCATAATAGCCAATAATTGTCAGTAAAACGTCTCGTTCAATTAATATCGTATATCGATCGACGCGGGAGCTGTAATTCATGCCGGTCGCAATAATCACTCGCGCCGTCCATTGCACTTCAGCGGGTGTAAAAGCCGGTAGTGTCAAAGGCTGCAGTTCAAAATCAAACATGATTTTGATCAATGCAGTCGTGATTTACGCTTCGGCACTCTTCATAGGAAATGTGGTGAGTTTAAAAGCATTAAATTAGCTGTAAGGTCCAAAATTGTGTGTCGATGCGCAGGTTTTGCTGTAATGCGGTCGTTTCTCGCTGAGATTTTTATTTTGTTTTGCTCCCCGATGTCTGCTTGTGTTTTATATTGTTGTGTTTGGTGATTTTAATGTTCTAGTGTGCGTTTTGTTTTTTAGAAAGTGGCGCAGAACAAATTTATATGCGAATTTATTTACTTTAAAATGGTTTTGTTCCACATATTTCAGTATTAAATTGAAATTTTATTTTTGTTACACATTAATTTAATTAACGTGTCTTGCAAAGCATCATGAAGCCTATAATGTTAGCAATATGGTAGAAATTAGCTTAATACTATTAAATTGTCGTATGCTATCCTAAGGGAAATACTATTTAATGGCTAACACCTAGTTTACTCACGTAAACTGGGACCCATTATTATTATAGAACAATGAACTTCATGCCAGTTATTTGAAACTAGACGTTACTGCTCATGTTTTTACTGGTTATAATGCCGTGCAGTGGGCATGACAAAAAGTTATTTTGTTTTTTTTTAATGTTCAATTTAAGTAATTGTTTCATGTCGCTCACGCTCACGCTTTATGTATACTTTTTTTGAAATTCCAAAAAGTTTACACAAAAATAATCTAATGTAATCTTTTACTGTAAAATAAAATAAAATTGAAATAGATATTGAATTATATCTAACATTATTGATATTATGTAGCCAGTATTTAATATAATAGATAAATTATGTCATATTTTTGTTAAAATGAACGATTTATACATTGATATGACCCCGTTTTAAGCTACGGCGACCACTTATCGAATCAGAATCCTATTTTATTTAGTGAAAAAACTAGATATATGCGTAAGTTATAATATAAACAAGCTTTTATTTCACTTTTACACGGATACATATGTATATACTACTTTTTTACAATATTTATCACAAAAAAACCCTTTTACCTTTTATTTCTTATTAGTGAGCCTATTATATATGTATTGTATACGCCAAATATTACGCACAATTCCAGATTTTGTGCTATTTATGAAAAAATAAAAAATATGACATTAAAAAAAATTATAACATTTATAACGGAATTAATCTAAAAATTTTAATAACCTCAATAAAACTTTGCTTAACCTGAGAACCGAACCCGAGCCTTTGCACCTGCGAATACTGAACCAACGAGTCAACAGTAAGGTAAACAAAAGTATCGATAAATCTCTCATGCCGTTGCCAATGAGAAATTGTGGAAAAACAGGGTCGTATTTCCACATTATACAATGGTGGTACTTTGGCCGAAATTGGGGCAGCACTTTGGTCACGCGAACAGTTGACCACTTGTGTGATGTCACGATATAGGGACCACGTTGGTTATATATAATTATGTATAAATGTATAATGGTACCAGTGATTCGGTTCACAGCCATATCTTAAAATAGAACCAGCAAATAAGTTTTCAAATTTAAATGTAGGTCATTTACATCATAACATTAAAAAATCTTTCGTAATTTTAATAAGGTAACAAAAAAATAAACAAAATTCATAATTTGTTTATTGTCAAGAGTTACAAACAAATTGTAAAAATATTTAATATTAAACCGGCGTAAAACAACCACAGCGTTGTGTTTCGCCGTGTGAGTGAGGTTACCGGAAGCGCAATCCTTCCCCTCCCCCAATCCCTCCTCAATCCCTAAATCTCCAAATCCCTAATCCCTAAAAGGTCAACAACGCACTCGTAACTCCTCCGTTGCAGGCGTCCATGAGCGGCGCTGATTGCTTACCATCAGGTAATCCGTCTGCTCATTTGCTGACATATTACATAAAAAAAAATCAACTCCTGTTAGTAACCAATCTATAATTGTGTTGGGTCTTGTTTCTTCATAATTACTAAAATGTTTAGAATTACAAGTGTGTGAAGTGTACATAAAAACCATCACTGCAAATTATCCTACTTGAATGTAGACATAAAATGACGATAAACTTAAGTATTTAATTTAAGGAAAAGAGTCTAGACTAAGGTAAACATTGTTTTATTGATTTCGGTTTTGATTTAAAGAATTTATTCTAATAAGAACAATACAAAGAGTCACTTACAATGTGATATATATGTAATTCAAATACCTACCTGTAAATATATACATATACATACATACATATTTCTGGTTTGTGGTTCTCTGAGTCTGAGTGCGAGAATCGTCCCTGCGACATGTTGCATATGAGTGAGTTTCGCGTCAACAGCGCAGACATTCACTTGTGACCACTTGATTATCGCGGCAATTACAACGGGAATAACAGAAATAGAAAAAAAAACTATTATCACTCACTGATATCAATTTCTGTGTCCATTTTTATAGATTAATATCACGTCATTGAATTTCGAAAGCGAAGGCTGATGGTAACCTACTTTATACCGAACATAATATTTGTATTATCGTTATTGAAATCTGTTGATAAAATAATGTCAGACACGATTTTAAATTCCAAATACTATATAATTATGAATTTAAAATTAAAAAAAAAAATACTTTTAGCCTATATGAAAGTTGGACACGACACCTTTTGTTTTGTAGTCACTATAGGGACCACCCAACCAATGCTAGCCAGTCAGGTACCTAAATGTGAAAATCTTTGTTTAAAAAGTATAGAAAGCAAATCATTGTTACAAATTATACTGGATGTACAACAATGTACTAAACGGCATAGTATGTAAAAATGTTAAAACAAAAAAACTAAAATTATGTATACATTTATAATTGTCAAGTATTTCCAAAAATACCTACGCCGTAGTAAACGGCTACGTAATTTGCTACGATCGTAGGCGACGGCTTACAACTTACAAGATGCCATACAAAAGCGTAGCGGTGTAGTGTGTACTACGACGGTTGTAAGGTTGCGTGACCAACCCTCATTGGAATATAAATGGCGAGCCTTAGAAATACGTCGTATCATGGTCAAGTAAAAATTGTGACGCAATTTGCTTTAGGTACATGGGGATAAAAATTAAAAATGTTTCAAGGCACCAAAGCGTTAATTATAACGTAGCGTGGGTCCAATTCCCGTATCAGAAATATTGTTAGCGAGTTTTTAAAACTATTTTACAATTGCAACTTTTAAGTTTTAGGTAGCAGAGTAAAGTTCCCTAAATTGGTGCCCCGACACGATTTGATCGCCATCTTTTGGATGTGGTTGTCAATCTATGTGGGTCACTACAAAGTAATTAAAATAGAAAAGTTACGTTCGTCTACCGTATTAAATATATTAGAACTCTACTGGATTTTCTAACAAGATTGTCAAAGCCTAGTGCGATTGATTCTTTGCTTGATTTCCAATTGGATCAAGTTTTCCATGTGGTTTTTGGTATTGGAATATTCTCAATGCACAGCAGTCTGGAATTGTGTCTCATTATCTATATTACATAGACTCCTATAATTGATGAAATATATACATACTTATGCTTAAACATACCATATCGCTACATAATAATTATGTTTACAGAATATATTAATTCTGTTCACTAAGAGGTTATTTATTTGCTTAAATAAAGGTGGGTGAAGCGCCAAATTTTCGTATACTGGCGCCTGCCTTCGTCTGTCCCAAAGATAAGGATGCTGTGATAGACAAACCTGACACTACAATCATAACGTAAGTAATCTTTATCCTTTTGCACATATAGGTTTAACTAAATCTCTCTGTTCGTTTGTTCAAACGCAACTGAACTTTATTGTAGACACAATAGTAAGTACCTAAATGAGTGAAGCATAAGTTGTTCCTATAATATACATTATTAAGAGTAAAGTTACAACTACTTAAAAGCGACCAGCCAAAGCGGACGCTGTCTGTTTTAGTAAAAGCAATGACTATCTCCAAAGTTGTCTCTTTACACTCGTTTCAAAGCCAATAGACCACCACAGAGCCCTATAGGGCTGATGCGGTAAGCGCAATAAAGCACTGCGGCCTCAACCCACCAGTCAGGTTCAGCCCAGAGCAGAAGTAAAGGGGGAGGAGGGAGTTTTAGTCTGTAAGAGTCTGGCACTTCCTCACGCTTACCAGGGAGTGAGAGTCATTGGATAATTTAATCCGCTGAAAAAACAATCCTCCAAGTCGTCTGTCCAGTTTGAGGGTTATGGCAAACCTTATCTTATTTCTATCACATATTATTTGAGAACATAATAGAGTGGATTTTGCCTTAACAAAACTGAAAGTAAAAAAATTTTCAAGCCGAACCATGAGACAGATACTAGTTTTACTACAACAATCCAAGAAAGAATTATTCTCTCACTAAGTAATATCACGGAGGGGTTGCGTGACAGCCTGTTATTAGCAAATAATCTGACAAACACAACACAAACAGCTCTTATTATTAGTTTTTCTGATTAGAGGATCATTATTTTATATTTATTATGTAATAATGTGACATAAGACTTATTTTTTTTTACTAATGAGACTAAATACATAAACTAATGAGAATAGACTTAGTTTATTTTTGTTAGAGGAAATAACATTCCTAATTAAAAGGAAATTAGGCGCTAAATCCTATTTAGATTGTTTGGAGACAACAAAAGTAATAGTTATATATACAAAAATACGACACGAAGTAATTGAATTTAAGCTCTTACTATTTATAAGGGGTGATTTTTCAATAGTCAGATACATGGTATCTGAGGAAAAAAATTGTTGCTATCACTGTCTTATACAAACATTCTGACGCGACAGCATCATAATTATTCCCTCCCTAACTTTGATGTAACCATTGAAAAATCAGCCCTATATAATATTGTTTATTTTATTTCTACGGGTTGGAATACGACCAGATGACAAGAATGGTACACGTATATGTTCTTGTCTACCTAGTAGATGATGAGAAAAACACGATTTTCGAAGAAATCGCTGGTACTTACATTAAAAATATGTTTTAGCTTGCAAACAGACAGCGATATTCCGGTGGAGTACATATGGACCGTTCGCTGGGAGACGCTGGAAGCACCATCGCAGCAGTTCACTCTTGCTCTTTGGCGAAACGTACGAGAACTGGAAAGTCAACTGAACGACCTCCCAATGGAACCAAACGTCTTCGTTATTAATAATACTGAAGTATACATATTTAGTTGTTATTTTTTTAAATTGAAAATATTTTTGACATTCATCGCTCTGCCAAAGTCATAAGTCATTTTATGCATACACATTTCTTTCACTTTACCTTATGACTTATGAGGTATAGGGCACCTTTTTAATATATGACATTAAAAAAAAATTAGGTACCGATATGTTTGTTTGGCTCATGTTGATCACTGTGATTACAGATAAAACAGTTTCAAATTAACCTATTAGACTAATTTTCAATCAGACCATTACAGGCACTTTGAACTCAAGCAAAGCTTAAAGATAAAAAGTCAGCGTGTCGGTCAGTCCTCTTAGTCAAGCATTTTGCTCGTTCCAAAGTTTAGATTTCGATGGAGAAGAACTTGCAGGAAACTCCATGCCTAACTATCAGATATTATACGCCGAATGATTGATTAGATTGAAATTTGATAACAGATTAATATATCAAAATATGATAATTATTATGTGTGAAGAAATTGGTCAACATTCAGCCATGCATTTGTCATAGTACCTATATAATTATGCTTTTCTTTCAGCTTCTGAGTGGAGTAACCTATATTTTCAATGTAACGGCCACTACCTATCGCGATAAAGTAGGTACACAGAAGGAGTTTCGAATTAATAACGTCAAAGGAGACTCTAAGCTCTTGATGGAAGGTCGATCAGAGATGTTTTCTATCATCCTGCTTGGTGGGCAGCTCGCATACGCCGATATTGACTTTATGCTGGAAGCAAAAGTTACTGCATGTTATAAGACGCATGATTATTACGTAAGTATCTTAGTATATATTTTTATTTTTTATTCGTTTCTAGATGTAATGATTATCTAATATAATGTTAGAATATATAAGGTAGAAATTAAATTTTGTTTAATTTTCGTTAACGTTAAAAAGAAAATGATGCTGGCGTGAATATTGGGAGGTTAATGAGGTCTTGAACTTTCATGGTATTGCAAACATGTCAATTTGTGTTTATAGTAGGTACGGAGTTCGTAGGTGTTGTATTCTTTGATTAATATTTGATCGAAGGTTCTAATGTTAACTCCATAAAATCTTGACTAATTAAAATTATGATAAACGTAAAAATCATAATAGGGATTATTATATTATTATTTTAGTTTTCTAGTTCAGAAAAAAGGTCAGATTATCAAAGTCAAAGTCAAAATCATTTATTCCAACTAAACCATAAATAGGTACTTTTGAAACGTCAAAATAGAGAAGTAGTCTGTCAGTCTGGTCAATCAATATCATTATTTGCTAATATTATGTGAAACCAAAACGAAATGAGTTCCCACGACTATATTTTACCTGATCCCAGATGGTCCTTGCAACAAATCTGATGAAAGCATCTGTGCTAAACTGCTAACCCGCCTGAACTAGTGGCGCCAGGGCCCTGAATATATTTTACTTACGAAGTTGCATTGTTCTTTTTAAACTAGGATAAATCCAAAAAGTCTCTTTCTAAAAATATTAAAAAATAAATAAAAACCTTTTACCTTTTTTGATAAGAATCCTCAATAAATAACGTTAAAACACTCATGCTTGCTAGGTAAATATCACATATTTAGTTTCCATTTGTATAAACAGCTCCTCGATTGAAGGTGAAGGTTTCATCAGTTCATTGTTTCATTCAAAGAGCTCAAGATAGAAATTGAACTCTCTGAATAGGGTTAATAAATCCAATTGCATAGTTCTCATTCTTAGCAATTTATTGAAATGTAAAGCCTCGATTTGGTCACTTACCAAAGAAAGATAAAAATTCAGGCATAAAATATTCACAAATAAAGTCGAAATTTCGATGTCAAGATCTCATGGCCTTGTAACAACGCGAGCCAACATGGCGTCGCATCGTCTTAGCACCACTTTACCTGATAATGATTTTGGGTTGCTATTGTTTGAGGAGTTAAAAACATAAGTACGGTATTACACAGACAAAAGTTTCTGGTTCATGAATATGCCCGCATACCCTAAAACAATTATTCATTCAAAGATACTTTTGTTATGCTTATCTCTAGACAGACGAACATACCAACTCCTTAAAAAATATAGACATTACTAAGAATTTCCTCTTATTGTTATAATACAGATTAGTTTTTTACTAGTCGCGCCAAACCACAGTAAATGAATCGTGTGAGTGGTGCTAGAGTCACAGTGCTTGTCCATTGCAAGGTTTCACTGATCGTTATTAATTATATCGATGAACTTCTCTTGCTAAACCAAAACGTATTTTACTCACTTATAATAAATCAATTTTTTATTAACTTCTTGTTGAAATTGTCTTAGATTAACCTTTCGTTGTCTTAAACGTGGATCCACGCGAGACACAATGTATTTTCTATTGTGTCTTATAAACCGACATTCAACGGGTTAAATGAAATCAAATTCTAATTGAACCAATTATTCCTTTGTTTGTATATATAGGCTGTTACATAAATGTAAATAAGTACCTTAAAACTAAATATGCGTTTTGCTTAAATCTTCGCAGAACAAGAGGCAAATGTTCTGTTAATAACAAAATGTATTTACAATACCAAATCAAACTTAGAACTGCTATCGGTTGATACAAAATTATGCATCTTATCTTTCATATGAACAAAGAAAAAATATATAAAACCTACTTTTGTAAACGTACAAAAAGGTTGTAAAAGAGTTTGTTTAAAAAGAAATCTGCGAACTAACATTATACAGCTTTACCTTCTACAAAGTAGAACAATATGCACCTCTAATAAAACAGAAAAAGGGCTGCCTAATCCTGTTTGAGGACTTACGATACATTGAAAAGGCAATAAACACCAAACAGCTGTACCAAACTTCAAAATTTTATTCGCATTCCATAGAAATCAGTGAAATTATTATGTTGGAATTCCGATCATCATGGACCCAAGTACAGAGAAATACAAGGATTTTATTAGTCTAAAGTAGACTTATAAGAAACAGAAAAAAAAATGTCGTGGGTAACAAAAACAAACACAAATATTACTAAACATTTTTGCAATGACAACGAATGACATTTACAAATTGCATTCTCTTTTTACATCTTTATCCCTGAAAACCTTTCAAGGATTCCCGTGTGACAACTACTTGACACCAATCAATGGGGTGAACCTAGTACGATATATTATGTATCTACGGTATTTCCAGACTCCATCTTGCTATTAAACATTTTCTAAAAACCGAGAAAAAAGCCTTACTCTATGTCCGAATTAGGAATCGTCACTAATGACACCACGAATGACACAATCCTTATCACAGTCAAATTACTGTTCCCATGTGTGTGTGTGCTTTCAACGATTAAAATTATTTGCACTATTCAAAAATGTAACTAATTTTTCTTCTGCTTAAAAAACTAAGCTATTGTTGATAATTTAAAAACTAATCTATTTTTTAAGGCTGATTTTTCAATAGTCAGATAAATGTTAGCCGAGGAATAAAATTGTTGCTATCACTGTCTTATACAAACATTCTGACGCGACAGCATCATAATATATTTACCAGATATCTTTTATTTAACTATTGAAAAATCAGCCCTAAATGTTCTGGCATTTAGAGTACCGTCAGTTAAGAGCTATTATAGCATGAAAGCTATTGTACAACCACATTAGAACTATTTTTAATAGAAAACGAAGAAACTAAGATCATTTCTTTGTATACTTTTAGTCAAAAATAGACTTAGTCAGTAATAATGCTAACGATTAAAAACAAACATTTAATACACACAATCGATAAACTATCTCTAAACAATAGTTTTCATTTATTTGAGTTAATTGATTTCTTTTTTTTTCTTTTTTATAAAAAAAAACGTTGCCCCACATTAGGATTTTCTCCTGTGTCATGGGTGCGGTCACAAACATACCATTTCACATTCTCGTGACACCTAGACCCGGAGCAACAATTTGTGGATCAAACAAAGAGTTGTTCCGTGTGGGAATCGAACTTGCGACACGCTGCATGTCAGCCATTTTCCCAGCCACCGCATCAACCGTGCAGTCATTTGATTGTCCTGTACATCAATTGACGTCCTTAGTGTATCAATTTTCATTAGACTGAAAACCCAAGTAAACCCTAGTAAGATTAATGCTATATATAAATATATATAAAAGGCGAACGTTTGTAAGTACAAACGGCTGGATGTTTGTCACACTTTCAAATGAAACTACTGAATTGATTTTGATAAAGATTAGCATCGATATAGACTAAAATATTCTTTACTTTTTATACGAATAAAGCAAGTGAATCACTATAGCACAATTGCTATAGTGTACCATTAGTAATAGCATGTGTTTTGTCGACGAGCCATTGCAACAGTAATTAACTTATAGATGTATGCATTCTTATATCGATATTTTGTCTGCTTAGCCAAACATGTTTTGTATTACAAAAATCCATCCTTTATGTGTGATTTGGTACAGACATAGTTTGGAACTCGAGAAAGTACATAGGATAGTTTTTAAACCAAAAATCCACAGGAAGTCACTATTCCACGCGAACAAAGTCGCGCGCAAAAGCTAGTAAGGTAGTAAAAGAGTTATTTTAAAAAGAAACTTGCAAACAGTAACTAGCATTGTACGTACCGCCTTCAGTATACATTGCTAATAGAAAAGAGAAGGGTCTTTCTAATCCTTTTTAATAATAAAATTTATGATTCTTTAGAAAAACGGTAAACATTAAACACGTTAAGAGCAAATATGATAATTAGTTTTATTATCTCCTAAACAAAAGAACGAAGGAACGAACAAATAAAACTTCTGAGGACAAATTCTATACGAATGCTCCGTTTCTCTCCTAGTTTAGTGTTCAAATCAAATAAAAATGAAGCCTACATATTAGAGGAACGATATACATACGATTGTAAAACTGGAACCCTTTGAAAGTAATGGTAAATTTTTGACCGGGATTTATGTTTTCAGTTTTAATGGTGATGCATTTGTTGTAGCTTTATTTGTTGTAGCTTACTTTATCAGTAAGGCTGATATTACACAGATTTCTTTTTAAACTAACACTTATGCAACCTTGTTGTTAGTAAACAATACACGTCATTGGACAAACAAACCAAAAGAGTAATGGAAACATTAATATGAGTAATATTAGAAATGTATAACACATTTATTTCATACTTTGAAGTTATATCGATAGATGTGCAAGAATCTCGTTGCAAAGACTTAGAAAAACAGACAAAACAGGCGCTTAAACTTATCGTTATTCGAACCAAATTTAATACAAAATCTATCTTCGAAGCTTTCGGTAATTCGAGTATTCGACCTGATGACGGCAGCAAATTGGCGACTAACTATGTCTCATTTGAAAACTGATCTAAAACCTCTGTATTCTGAGTCTAAAACAAAGCTCGCATTGTATTTCGCTGTATGTATGAGGTCAAATCTTCCACCCTTAAAAATCCCAAATCTAAAAGGCGGCAACATATTCTTACTTACATAGATTCATACATAGGATGACTATGGTTAACTGTTAGAGAATGCCTTAAGGCGTTAAGTCCGCCTTTCACACTGTTTTGTGTGAAGAAGAAATAGATAAATAAAAAAAGGATGGAAATTCCTTATTTTTTTCTTAATGAAAATTGTGTGTGTTTTGGTATTGCATTCATTGACCGTGCCGATTTCTTACGATTAGATGAATATTCTGCTTGTTTGTTCATCTATCTCCGTACGAGGGGTTGCAATCGATTAAATGGACAAATATAAAATACTTTAGGCAATCAAGATTTAGTCTCCAGCTACCAGGATAAAAGTAACCTACGTGTCATTCCAGACTATATCAGTGCAAAATTTCATTAGATTTTTTTCGTTAAAACTGTTAGCAAAGTTGACATTTATAATTATAAAAACAAATTACTTATTTTTTTTATTTTCTGTTGTTTATAGTTTGTATGGACCGTAAACAGCTCTGAGGGCAGTGTGGCTGTTTCTGACGTGAAAGGCTCCCGGTTGGTCATCCGAGCCAATACCCTGACTCCTGGAGCGTACTATGACGTGGTCTGCCAAGTGTACAAGTACTCTACTGGCGATTTCATTACACAGGTATATTAGAAATAGTACAGTATAGTCACAGTCGTCTTCACAATAAATGATTTCCTAATAATTAAAGTTATGTAAAGTTCTAAAACTTCGAAGTAACTGGGGCTGGCCTATGCTTATCAGTGATTGTGTCACTGATATGACGATGAAGAGTATGGATTTTCTTAACAAGAAGTAATGTGTCTGTGTACCTATACTTTTCTTAAAGGTATAAGTGCCTATATAACGTGTGACTGTAAGAGGATGATCATTTTCCGAATTGGGCCGAATCCCAAGATGTGCTTTTGTTGTTTAATACGAAAATCAGAAACAAAATATTACGTATATTTGTACAGATTCAATCTTGCGAAATGCAGCAATACTTACTATCTCTAGTCATTTTCAAATGTACCTATTAAATATTGTTAAAAAAGATAGCACAAGCAATTTTATATATTTATTTTTACAGAGCAGTCTTCCATTCCGTGTGCTACATAGGAATGTCACTATAAACTTTAATGTTGATCTCATGTCCATATCAGCTGAGCGTCCTTTAAAGCTATCCACCGATATCAACAAACTGGACTATATTGGAGAGGGAATGACGGTAAGTTTCAAAATACATACATTTGTATTATTTTTGTAACAATTTAAAATCAAACGAATTATAGTAGACAAACTGAGATAAATAAAATTATTGGAAAAATTAAACCAATCCCAAATTGCTTCGCGTAATCTCGTGTCACTCGCTCAACGAGGGTATTTCAACTTTTCGTAATAATTGTTGCCCTGAAAATATAAAGCATACCTACGCTAGTTGTAGTTGAATGAAAGAGATTTTGATTTAAAACATTAACAGTGCATACTTTTGTAGATTGCTTGGGAATGCACAACTGGTGGCGAACCAGTGGAAACATTTTACCAGACCGACGATGATGGCCATTTGTATTTCCCATCAGGTTTGCTGTATGCTGGAGAGTGAGTTTGTTATGATATTTTTTCCCTATTTGTAATTCAATAACTTAAATTATGTAACAATCCACAAGTCCACCTACAAGATAGATAGATGTCGTAATTAAAGTCAAAAGTAGTCGGTGGAAGGAGGTCGTCTCCAACCAGCCTTCTTGGAAGTCACTGGGAGAGGCGTAAGTTTAGCAGGAGGTGGCTAATTTGACAATGATCACGAAAGTCCAACAATCAACCAGTTATAGTCATTTGAAAAAGGGGTGATTCTATAAGCAATAAACATTTTAGACTTTGTGACTGCAAGCTGTACTCTGGTAACAGTGCAAAATACTTAATGTTAAAATTAATCGCAATAATGAAATATTTAATTTAGTTTCGTGTATAAGCTTTAAAACTATACTTTTACACGATATCCTTGTATGCAAAAGTGATGCTGGCATTTCCTATTTAACCTTTGAGAGGAGAGGAGAGGTTCAGATAAATATAAAGAAAAGTGAAATTTTGTTATAGATATTTTGCGGGGATGTTGTAAAAGATGAAGAATGGACTTAAAGTTATATTAAAAACTTTTAAAATGTGATCTTGAACCTACAGACCATAATGTAACGGGCTAGTTACAAAAATGTTGTGTATCTGAAAATTTTCAAAACTGCATTTCTATTTATTTTATGTACTAAAATTATAACTTAAATTTAAGCGCTAGACTTTTACAATTATTTGTGAATATTTATTTTAATTCCTTTAATATGCTATAGGTATTTGATGAAGGTGACAGTTGATGTGCGAAGACACTCAATCTCTGAAAAAGCCATTACCCGCGTGATTGCTGTGGATCCCCTTTTACCGGTCATTCAGGTAATTGCACAGTGTATTAGTTGCACAAGCAGTTAAATAAACATTTTGAAGAATTATGTTTGATGTTCTAACAACGTCTTGGGAGGTTCTTTTTATTCATATGTTTCTTTTGAAAGGAAATCAATAAGCTGTTAAATAATGGTGCTTAAGTTTTTTCTTCAATCTTTTTTTTTGACAAGGAGCACCACTCCTTTGTGCAATGTCTTTATCTTTTAGGAATTATTAATAAATGAAAGTAAAAATGGTTCGCAAAAACTAAAAAAAAATGTGACATAGGTACAATACTTAGTCTTTGACTATATTTTTTTGGTTTTTGTATTATACATTTTGTGATACATGATATATTATCTAAGATATATGATATATTACGTAAAAAAATAAACGTAGGATTTAAAATCTTATGTATAACTATAAACTTAAGTGAAACTATTTGCGATACTTTGTCAAACATTTAAATTTTAAAATTTCATCAATCAGTCCAATCATTGATCTCAAATATAATATTGTAATAAACGGTGAGTATTTTATCAAAATATTCACAATAATAACTTTTTCTAAACATTTAACAGTTGCAACATATGCCAAGAGTCGTGAACGAAGGTACTGTCGTCACTATACATGCCAACGTCAGTAATGTGGTACCAGGCTGTACAATTACCTGGTACTTCAGAAGCAAGCACTGTTTGGAGTCAGAGTTCTCTACAGCTACCGATATCTGTGCTGACAACCCGGTAAGTTTTATTATGCCTTTTCTTTATAAAAATCTGGGCCTCACAGTATGATTTTCTTCTATGAGAACAATAATTATGTAAAAAACACAAATAATTGGTCAGTATGGAGTGGAAACCGTACAACGTCAACAGTTGCGCAAACCATGCAGTAGGCATTACTATCAAAATAGTGACTAATCCTTTTAGGAACATTTATTATGATGGTTAATGTTCCTAAGTGTGGGAGAGCCATATATGCTTCGGTACGAATGGGTCGGCTCGACCGAAGTGATACCACGGCCTCACAGAAAACCGGCGTGAAACAACCACAGTGTTGTGTTTCGCCGTGTGAGTGAGGTTACCGAAGGCCCAATCCTTCCCCTTTCCAATCCCTCCCCAGTTCCTAAATCTCCAAATCCCTAAACCCTAAAAGGTCGGCAACGCACGTGTAACTCCTCTGTTACGGGTGTCCATGGGCGGCGCTGATTGCTTACCATCAGGTAATCCGTCTGCTCGTTTTCCGACCTATAACATAAAAAAAATGGAGGAATTACTCCACTATTTACATAGTCGACAAACAAAGAAACAGAACTAGAATTATAAAACCATCAGAATTTTACTGAAATTGGGTGAATACTGTTTTTATTAGCTGGGCGTGGGACTGGCAATAAATAGGTGCTACTTCGCGTGTCATAAGTACGTAGCGGTCAGTTTGTTTCATGTTTATTTCATTAACGTACCAAAGTGACGGCTTTATGGAAAGCGTTTGGGAGGCAAATGTTTTCATATTACATTAACATTTTTACTACAAAGTAATTTAGTTACTAATTGGTAAAATACTTATGTAAATGAAATGTGACTTTCATATTAGGTTCTACAATTTGAAAGGTTAATATGTATTTATATCTATATGTACCAAGAAGAAATTATAACAAACGGTCAGCAACGCACTTATGACTCCTCTGGTGTTGCGGGTGGCCATAGGCGGCGTCTGCTCGTTTGCCTCCTTATCCATAAAAACAGAATTTAAGTCAAACTTCATCTACCATTTGCTAGTAAATATTTCAGCTATAACGTCGCTTCACTAACTCAGATAAGTGACCAAGGTAATCTTGCTTTTGTACAACTTTACTACATATTAAAATTGGACCTAAATTATTATTTCCATAAAGCTTTCAGGTGTTTGAAATTAAGGGTGAGTTAATATGAACATAATAAATGGCAATTACAAAAACTGGGTTCTATTCAAGTTAATCTTTTTTTGCCTTCTTTACAAAACATGGAGGTCCTGTTGTATCATTGTACCCATTAATCAAAAACATATCTTCCCGCAGCATGGCACAGAGATTTCGACACCGATAAACTTTTATTCCCTTGAACAAAACTTCCTGAGCGAACTGACGGATTATACCAATGAGACTAGTTGGAGGTCGGTATCAGCCAACTTCGAAGCTGCGGCTGGCAGAGTCAGGGTTGTAGCGCAGTGTAATTGTAAGAAAGACGAGAACTGCACTGGTGAAGGGGAAGTATTCGCCGGTGTTGTATTCGAGCTCAATGAAAGGCCTGATACAGGCTATGTCTTGGTAAGTTTCCCACACTGCTATTTCTCGTAATTAATTTGTTTTGATCCAAAAAAGTTTTAGTATGTTTTACAACTTCATTGGTAATAAAATTCAATTACATATTTGTAAAATTATTTTATGTTGGTTTTGTAGCTATAGCTAGCTTTATAGTAGCTTAATATTCATTTGTTAATTTTGGTAATGTTCGTCTAGTGGTAATCACTATCTTTTGAATATCTTTTATTTGTTGTTTATTACAAATACCGTTCATAAATAAAATTGAATAAAACAGTTTTGTATAACTTTTATAAGTCATTTTGATATCCGATCTTAAGACTGGCAAAAAGCAATGCAATAATAAATATGGTTGTTATTTGTTTTAGCTATTCGCATTGTCAAAGGATTAAGGTTATTAGCAGATGAATCCTTTAAAAATGTTTTACTTTAACTTGTATAATAATAAGTTCCGTATTTAGAAGTTCGACGTTCGAAAATTTGAAACAATACTTTTTTTTTCATTTGTTTCTAACCGATGACACCTGCAAACTTTTTTTGTGTGTAAATAGTTTTATTACTTTAAGGATCTTTTTGCTTTTATAATTCTAAAAAAAATTTAAATAGTTCTTTTAAATGGTTTTAAATCTTAACTCTTTTATTAATATTATAAATGCGAAAGTTACTACTATGATTGGATGCTTGAATGTTTGTTACTCAATCACGCCAAAACGGCTGGACGTATCTGGATGAAATTTATCAAAGACATAAGATACACTCCAGAATAGAACATAGGCTACTTTTTATCAACATACCACGCGGACGAAGCCGCAAGCGGAAGCTAGTCTTACATAATAAACAAGTAAACGGAGTCTTGAATCGATTTTATTTTCAATAAATTATTCATAATTGAAATGACATAAATTGAAAATTTTTGCATAGGTTACGCCAGAAATGGGAACAGCGATGGAAACAGTATTCCGTCTGAGTACACATCGCGTACCAGATGTTAACAAGCCACTGAAGTACACCTTCTATTGCGACCTGAACAACAATGACACTCTGTTGCTTGGCACTTATCTTGAACATAATGCGGTGGAGACTCTCTTACCTTACATTGGTGAGTGTGAATTTTAAAAGACTGAATGTGAAATACATAACAACAATGTTAAATAGAATACTTTGATGATCTTAAGTCTCACAATTTTATAAAAGTGATAGAACAAAAAAGCTATCAATGGCTTATTTATATTTATTTATAATTAGTACCACAAGTTGAGAGTATTTTACCAAAACCCTTATATGCATCAGCAAGACACTGTTAAAGAATGTAATCGACATAAAGACAAATTGCGTTCAATAGCTATAGTAAAGCATGTTTGTCTACACGAATCTTCTACTACGAAGGTGATTTATTCCAGGGATTATCAGAAGAAACAGATGTAAAAAGAATTAAAAGAAACATTTAACAAATTATTTGTATATTTAGAAGTTAAGCACGGTGCTTGTCAATAAGCATCTGCCAACCAATACAACAAAAAATGTAACAACAATACATAGAAATAAAATGATGATGGTACCTACTTTTGATTTATTTACAGAGGGTGGAATAAACGTTTGGGTTGAAGTATGTGACTCCCTGGGCGCTTGTACGCCTGGATCTACCACCTTGGTGCCAGTAGCTCCGGGCGAGGCTCGCACGATCGATGCGTTGATCGAAGATGTGCGTGCGCATGTGCGACGTTGCGAGCTCACGCTACTACGGCGGCTTGCAGCAACTGCTGTTGTCAGCTACACTGTCAGTATTCTATTATTGTACTTAAAATCTCAGTAGTTTTTTTCTTCTTTGTGTTCAATTTCAGAAAACTAAGCAGTCTAATATCGCAATTATTGTTGTTATTCCGGGTCTGGGTATCATGTGTACGTGAAATTGTGTGTTTGTAACCGCACCAACAACACAGGAGATAGTCATAGTGCGGGGCAATGTTTTTTTTTTAAATAACAAAAATGCCGTTTTCATTCCGCTATGACGAAGCGTATGTAACTGTTCAGCGTAGCATATTACATTGTTTCTTGTTTGCTTAAAATTTTTTTAAACGATATTTTAATTCATTCATACTAAGTTTTAAAATGATATTGTTCCAGAACGCAGCCCAGACTGAAGCATTTTCGAAGTTTACTACTTCGCTACTGAATGCGTTGGGTGGCATCGAAGAACGCTGTATCGAACGCAACTACGATTTATACAATGATTTCATGTACTGGCTCCAGAAAGCCGGCGTAGATACCACTAAGTTAGTGTAGTTTCAAGTAAATACGAAATTAAATAAATAGTAATGTAGAAGTAGTTTAGATAAAAACTATTATTTTATTTGAAATCCGAACCTTAGGGCGAACAGGTTCAGCTGGGGTTGCGGGGTGAGCGCAATGAGGCACCGCGACCTCGGCCCAGAGCAGGAGAAGGAACAGGGGGTTTTTAGTCAGTAAGAGTCTGACACTCCCTCTCGCTCGGCCCTGGGCGGGAGAAGTCTTTTGATGATTTTCCCCTCACAAAAAAAGGGGGTACAGGTTTCAGCCGGGGCTGCGGGGTAAGCGCAATGAGGCACCGTGACCTCGGCCCAGAGCAGGAGAAGGAACGATAAGGAAGGAAGTCATTCGATGATTTTCCCCTCACAAAAAAAAATGGGGGAACAGATTAATAGAACCTTAGGAGAAACAGATTATTGACTGACTGAATAATTCTCTGGTCGACTGATTATATTAATTGTACTGCCGTTTAAATCCAAAAAGTAAGTAATTTTATTGTAAAGACGGCGACAATTACTTCCTAGTCCAATATACCTACGTATTTAAGCGGAGCAGAGTTACTAATGAAGAATAAACCTAAGAATGACTACATCTATGAATTGCTAACATGAGATGTTAAGGCCTTGTGAAAGGAGGTAAAGTTTTGCCCTCACTGTAGCTGAGAATTCACAAAACCGAAACACTTAATAATATTTTGCTTGACTCGATATTGAATCAAAAACGCAGTCAGACTACGCAAGTCTAAATCCAATGAAATCACTTTTATTTGTTAACACTGATGCATACAGATAGGAGTCTTATTAATAACGAAAAGAATTAGGGCGTAAAAAATTGAGATGAGAATTAGACGGTTGGCACGGTGGCTGGGCAACTGGCTGCCGTGCAAGGTGTCGAAAGTTCGAACAACTCTTTGTGTGATACACAAATTGTTGTTAAGGGTCTGGGCGTCACGTGTATGTTTTAAAAAAAAGAATGAAGGAAGAATGCAAATCAAAGTAAAAGAAAACTATGACCACAATTTTAATTGTGCAAGGTCTAACATGTAGCTAGACCTTATTATCAACAAAAGAGTTATTTTTAACTCGTGTTTGTTAGGTGAACTTTATTAGAAAACGAAATTTTACACAGTTATAATTACCGAGTCATCATGAAACTTAGCGATTATATTATTAAGATTAGATGACCATACAATATTATGGTACTATCAAGCTGGTTCCATGATGGTATGATGGGATTGGAAAGTAGCTGATTGAACATGGACCTACTTACAGGGACAAAAAAGTCGCTTTTATTATGCATTTAAAAATTTAAAAAAAATTAGACATTTTTACTAGAAGGTCATTGAAGGTTAGCAGTCTTGTAATTGAACACAATACATATACATATAAACACACCAACGCAATGTTTAACATTGATGTCAGATTTAGAGAATGCACATAATGTACGCAGCGAAAATGTATTTACTGGAACAAGAACCCTCCTAGGAACGCTTGTTAGCGATACGACAACTGCAGTGCGCGCCGTAACGACAAAGCAATACCTACGTAGCGATATCAGCTCACCTGGGATGCGCCTACATTAGGAACAGAGGCGATTTTGATTTTACCTCCATATTTTGCATTTTATTCTATCTAACACTAGCGACCTAGCGATGGCGGTGCGTGAATGCAATGCTGATATCAGATTCCTCCACTATTTAATGGATGGAGATACATACATATGTATATAAATCTTACTCTTGAATCAGTCGACCAGACGACATTTCGTAGTTTTAAAGATTTAAGCATACATAGGAATATAGGGATAGATTAACTGACTTTGTTAAATAGTAATGTAGTGATTTAACAAAACAATCATGTGAACTTAACACCTACTTTATATTATAAATACTCGTAAATAGGACAAACAGAATGAAAAATCGAAAGATCGAATTTGCTAATTATTCCTTCACATATATTTATTTATTTTATCCAGAGAAGGTTTTTATAGAAAACTTTTTTGAAGTGATAATCAGGATGTTTCCAATCCTTTTGATACATCGCCAACTCACTAACAAAACGAGTGAATAAGACTCAGAGTTGGATAGCCGCGTGAAGCAGGGAACGGCCACTATTATTACATATTTTTACATGTTGAGGACAAGTAAAATTGATGGCGTCAAGTTTAGCCAGGAGGCTTAATGCGCCAGCTTCTCTAGGCTGTTGGAGATTTTTTTGAGTGATATATTATTACTAAGATTATTTGGACACTACTTTTGTACGGCAAACAAACATTCGCAGTAAACCTGAAGTTAAATTTCAAATCGCTCCAATCTAACTCTAATAAGTGAGGTGATAAGGTGGCGGAATGGTGAAGATACCTTTTCTTCGAGACAATTGCAGGCAGATATTGTGATGTAAGATAAAATTTTATATCAAATAATGCAACGACAATTTAAATGTAGTAGAATATTCAGCTGAATATGGGTAGGATTTTATGAGGATGAACCAAATAAACGCTAACATCCTTCAACTTGCAGCATGTATAATACGCGGCGCTAGCTCGCGTGCTCCGTTAACGAACCGATACACGATCGAAGAAAAAGCTCCTTACAGCCTCCAGCAACGTAACTCGATACTGTGATCCTTATTTTAACTGCAAATACGAGGACTGCACTCGATTCTTAGCAAACACGGATAGAAAATGTTTTTTTATCTAAGCTATCGCCAAAAAGTTCATTTGGCATTATCAGAGGACTTACAACTAGTTACTACTTATATTTGCTGAGTCATTCCTTTGGGGAGAAGGATCGGGCCTCCGGTTTTCTCACGTTCGCCACCAAAAGACATTACAAGTGTTATTTTAAGCAAATTTTGTATAAGACACCAGTCAGGGGTCAAAATTCTGACTTTTCCATGTGAAACCAATATTTAATAAGTTTATATTATAGCATTATAGTACAAGTTTGTTCATTTCAATTTTATATTGTCCAAATACCTAATTCTACGAAGTTTATATTTACAAAACCAAACTCAAGAAAAAGTGATTTCTGTTAGCATTGTGTCTGTAACTTGATAAAATTTGCGATCAATTAAAGTTTACGAACATGTATGTGCTCTGAGATCACTATACGAAGCGCTTGTGAAAATTCATTTAAAATGTAATAATTCTGTTGTTTGGTCATCTGATGAAGTTAAATATAAGTTAATGTTAGAACGTATCCAAAATAAATTTATTAGATTTTTGTATTGTAAGCAGTACAGCGTGTATCCAGGGTATCCGCTGTTATATGTACTATATATCATATTCTATTTGTGCTGGACATGGTAGGGTATTACAGGCTAGAAGTCAGAAGGGAAGTCGCTCTGGCTCTTACTTATTAAAGATATTGCGCGGCAAGACACATAACCCAGATGTGCTGGCAACAGTGAGGCTGTGTGTACCGGACGGCTGCGCTCAGCGCCGGGGCTGGCCGCCGGGGCCGGCCGCCGCTGCTGGTCATGCCGTCCCCGCGGACCAACCTGCTGCAGCGTGCGACCGCTGACAAGGGCGATGCGTGCGCTCAACATTTTGTCACATCAGTTGGACTTGTTTAGTTGTACCAGGAGTGAGTTCACAAGAGCGGCATAATGTGCAGTGTGTGATAATTTGTAGTATATTTATTGTTTGTTAGTATATCTACCTATACCAATATTATAAAGAGGTAAAATTTGTAAGTTTGTATGTTTGTAAGTTTGTATGTAGGGGGTAATCTTTGGAACCGCTGGTCGGATTGCCAAAATATTTTTACTGATAGATAACTACAAGGTTCCTGAGTGCTAGGCTATAAAACGTCACAATACAATTAAATCGAGCCGAGCAGCGGGTGAAACCGCGAGAGTAACTAGTTGCTACATAAATTAAGTTGAACTGTTTTGTTATTTTCAAGTTATAATAAAGTTCACTTAACTACTGCAATGAGAAACTGTAATGGCAGTTTTAAGATATTTTTTCTAAATAAATAAAGTAGTTATGGGAATTGAAATATATAGTACACTGAATTCCAATTTTTTGTTAATTTAATATTTTTCTTACTAAATAGTAAGACGATTCGTACAACCTAAGAACTATACCCACTAATAGAATAAACAATACTAGGCACTGGATAGAATTCCACCGACCGCAAATTCGACCGCCACTGATATACAAGTCATACATATGAGTGAAGCGGTTGAAATAAAACTCAAACAATTTCAATCTTGAGGACGCCTTTAAATTGTCATCGACGTGCAATCCAGTGACTCGCATAACACAAACTTATTTAAACTTTTATTTAAAGGCGGTTAACTCATTTATGGATACGGTCAGCGTAATGAGTAGACGGCTTTTATAGTAGAAAATGAAAATAAGGGGGTAGATGAAGATTCATCGCCCGAATGCAGGGAGTTGTGACATCGCATCCTCATTCTGCTTACGACCTGTGCAAGCACGTCGAAACATCTTGCCTTGCCGTAGCTTCCAAGGTATTTTAATATAATTACTTTTCGCGTTGAGGCCCGTTTAATAATACGTTGTAAGAATAAACAAGTTATCAAGCGATTGCTTGCTGTGTGTGCGCACTGAAGAAAAGGCCTCTTCTCACAACGGGCGACTCACTGCACGTGCTTCTGGCAATCTCAAATCTATAATTAGAAGGTAAGCTTTTCTCGCGATATTTTATTTCACAATACTTCTTTAGTGGCTTAGTTTGATAGATTTTGAGGCATCCTCAACCTCATGAGCAAGAAATGGATATTAATTAATATTTATACTTATACTTAATAGTTTATTGCTTGGCATAATGTGTAGGTACATAAAACAGTTAGGTTGTTAGACAAAGAATCAATTAAGGACCTTGTCGGTCACAGCAAAGTAATTTTTTACAACCTCAAGGCCGCCACGACCCTTGCAATTTGTCGAAGCGATTCGAGATTTAATTTAGTTATAGTCAATGATATTATATTAACACAGATATGTTATACCCACACAAAACGCACGAAAAATCGCATGTTAAATAGAAAAAAGGACTAACTCAAAAATGAAGATATTCCAAAATTGAACCTTATTATTGAAGCATAATTTTTAAGATTGAAATACTTTATTTTTTGAGTAGGCCTCTTTTCTGTTTAGCAAACGAAATGTGTTCCGCGCCAAGCGTCAGCACACTCACATACCTTTCATTAATTGTACATGTCACTAGAAGATAAAATTGTACAAAAAGGATGGTAAGATAAATAAACAAGAAAAAACGAATTAGCTATTGTTATCAATTACGTACTCAACGTAAACAAACATTATTCTCCGAGAGACTAATTGCACTTGCATACAATTGTATTCTTTTCGAGCCTTCACTTTTGCGCGCTTATAACATATCTGTTAATATGTAATAGTATATTATAATAGTATCTAAAATAGTAGTTTATGTTGTGGAAGTATTTTAATTATTCATATATGTACTAGGTGTAAGTATATGTACGATTGGGTAGTTTCCTAGGTCAAAAATAAATTAATTTGACGTTTCAATACAATAAAATATTGAAAAATAACTATACTTTTATTCATCGATCGATCGAAACACTAAGTTTGAGATATTTCGTAGCTAATTATTAAGACATTCGTAAGCTATTTGAATAATACTCCCTTGCTTCGCATTCCTCATTGCTGAGGGTCGTGACCTCCCTTCGGTATCACCTTCTCCCGTACGATCTTCCTCCATCCAATTCTGTCTCTGGCGGTGTGAAGGGCGCCGTGGATGGTAGAGTCCAAAGTGGTGCGGATCTGATCGGACCAACGTATCGGGCTGCGACCACGAGGCCTTTTCCCCTCCATAAAGAGCATGAATAATACTATGACGTCATAAATCAGTTTTTCATACAAATTTCATAGAAAAGTATCTTTTTTGATATTTGGACAAAAGTAGTACCTTATTCTTTTGCGCACATTGTTTGGATAGATATATATATTATGTCGTTAATGTTTAAGGTTTTGTGAAATAATATGTAGATGATAGATAAATTATTAATAAATATTAAATCTGGTTTTGTATTGAGTTCATTTTGTATTTTTTTTATATAGATAGCATCTCTAATTTCGTGCTTAAATTGTTAATTATATTTAAAGACATTGCTTTTCTTCTTTTTGTGAGTGTATGCTTCAATATTTTAGATTACGTCACAGTACAACGCATTGGCAAGATCAGTAATGTTGTATATGTAAATATGTATATATATAAATAAATAAATTGTCGCTTACTGATCTGTACTGCTACACTAGCGCGTTAGCAAGTTTTGAGAATTCAAAATGTTAATATTGTGTTATCTTGTATGCGATGTGACATTTAAATAATAATAAAAATGTTATCAGAACATAAAACTTAAAAGTAATATGATAGTCAGATCAAATAAAATATCTCACACTCACATCTTCAAATGTTAATATAAAACATTTAGTTTTATCAATATCGTCACTAAGCGCGTGTGGGATGTCGTATATAAAAGATCAATTGAATTTATTACAAAATTATAGAATTCTCATGAATAACTAAAGAAAGGAACAAAGATAATAAATAATAAAATATTATAGACATTTTCTATTATTTTAATCATGTTCAACAGCAATTATACAAGAACAATTACACAAAAAGAGAGAATTCACTTAATTTAGCTCAACGCCAACCCGCCAAAAAGTGTCATCCTTTATTTTACAACATTATTCCGAACAGTCATACTTTCCCGCCAAAATTGACCAAACAGAGACAAGCAAACTTTGTAGACAAATAACGAAATTCACAATTGAAACCAACTAATTTAAACAAAACAAATCTTGTTTAAAACTTATAGCGATAATTTTAATATTTATTTTAATCATTCAACATTTTGCTTTTATATATCAAATTTAATAAACATAAAACAATAACAATGGTAACCTCGTTTTCATGTGTTTTTTTAACATTAAGAAATATTCAATAATTTTTCATTTAAAGTTCGTTTGCAGAGTCGTTACATACAAAAATATACAATAATCTGTCACGCGCAGCTTAGTTTCTAATTGCAAGCTTTTTCAAGATTTTCAACTTCCGTTATAGAAATGTTTAACAATATCAATGAAAACATTTTAACCAATCAGAGAGCCGTGTCCCTTTTCTACCCCCACCCCATTTGGAACGACCCACAGCCTGCGTACGCGCAGCATGAATTTTGCACTCACTACTCAGTACTCAGTTGGCAAGCAAGTGCTAACCAGTGCAACTGCAACTGCAACGAGTTCTATTACAAATTACGTTTCAGTAAAAACAATTTGACGATAATCATGGAATCAGTAAATATGTCTAAGAATTCGGAGAAAGTACGTTTTCGTCTTAAATTTTAGTGTGAATGTTGCCTCTCCTATTAGATTAAAAATGTGTGAGTGTATTGTGTGTGTATGTGTTGTGTCTTAACCGACTTCGTTATTTCATCAGGTTCAGTGTGAACAACCTGAACCGACAACATCTACAGGCACCAAGGCATCGAGACCGAAGCGCGGCAGACCTAGCGGTGCCAACCGTACCCCATTATCCTTGGTTCGTAAAATACAAATTTATGTTACATGCAATATTACACATAAAAATTGTTACATGGATAATGTACTTTCTTTACAGGCAGAAAAACGTGCCCGCAATGCCGCGTATGAGCGGGAGCGGCGTGTTGAGATGGCCCTAGCCACAGAGGAATTGATAGCGGCTACAGGAGTTAAACCTAACGTAAGTTTTTAAGTTTCATGTTTCTATTTTCTGTTCATTAAAAATTCAATGAATAGTCTTTCTTACTGAAAAAAAATATAATTTTACTTTCCAAAAACGATAAATTTTACAGTAAAGCATTTCAAAAATAGAATCTTTACTAATGTTATAAATAGGAAAGCAACTCTGTCTGTCTGTCTTTTCTTCACGTCTAAACTACTGAACCGATTTCTGTGAAATTTTTTACAGACATAGTTTGGAACTCGAGAAAGGACATAGGATAGTTTTTATATCAAAAATCTGCTGGAAGTCACTTTTCCAAGCGAACGGAGCCGCGGGCAAAAGCTAGTATTACATAAATTACAGTTAGGTTCAATATGCTGCTGTATCACGAGCACAGATTATGTTAAGAAAGTTAATTTCTTTTGCAATTCGACATAATTAATTATGCGACTTGTTTTTCTTTTCATAACATGACATTTTCTGGTTTACTTTTTCTTTTTTTTTCTTAAATAAAACTTTAGAGTTGTGTATGCTTACAGTGTGAGATTTAGCATTGTTTTTTTCATATTTTATGGTTGGACAGTTGTGCTATTTATACAAACTTCAAATCAACTCAGGCTTGAGGGTCTCCTTTTCACAGAAAGAACTTCTTCTCGCATATCATTATAATATGTACTTGTATTGGCTTTAAGAAATTATCTAGTTTCTTTTTATTTAACACACGTTACAGTATTTTTTGTTACCTATTTGAAAATTCAGGCATTTCATATCTGAAATGTATATTACAACAATGGTCCGCCCTGGCGCCGCACGGGCGTGCAACAACTTAGGTCAAATAATTATTGGTTTAATTTACTCAACTGTTGTTTCTTCCCAATTATGAACTACACACCTATGTAGTTATAGATTTTTAAAACAACCTTTCCCTGACTTTATCAAATACGGCATAAAAAATATCGAAATAAATTTAAATTGGCATTTTCTTTCACGCCTGATACAATCACCAAGGGAAATTGAAAATGATTTTTATTAATGATAGTTGAGTTGATCTTGAGCTTTATATAGCTAGACAAATTGAGTTTGAAGGTTATGAATAACTTTTTTCTACCTTTTTTAGATATCAATTCCCAATTTGCTCCTTCACACGATACAATATTTAATAAACGAAAAGACCGCTGAGGAATACAAGCGTATAAACGCTAGTTTGGAGGAGCAAAGTAAGTCTAAACATTCCTTCAAAATTTGAAATGGTGTTTGTAAGAAATGAAAAATTGCTGAACATAACTGTGTGTGTGTATTGTTACAGTTGCTAGTTGTATTGAGCAGCTAGGGCCAGACTATGTTTTAAGCGGTGACGAAGGGGAAGACTCCAACAAGCCAGATGTAAGAAATGTTCACTATAGTAATTTGAGATAAATTGCAGCTTGGGCAGTTAACATAGTGGATTGACCCTTCACTTTTCTTAGTATTGCTGTAAACATTTTTATTTTGGTTTCGTTTAATTTACAAACACAGGTTGGCAAGAACGATGAGCTAACGGAACAACTGCCGCCTACGTCACCGCTGCCACAACCCGGACTACCAGAACCAGGAAGTGATCACTTGTTAGAAAATCAAATACCAATACTTTTCTGTAAGTATCGGATAAGTATTTGAGAACCTGATAGCAATTAAAGTAGGCTTTTTTGTCACGTAATTAATGGCTAGCTATATAATCTCGTTTTCTTTTATTGATGCAGCTTCAATATTGTGTTGATCTGATATTGAATTTTTGTATTCAGCTCAAGAAGACTTAATGAAAATATACGGCGCGTTAGACTCTATGAATGAACAAAGGTGATGTCCACGGAGCTCCATCATCAGGTCTACGCGCTGAAGTTAAGACTCCTTAGGGTCAAGGCCAGCAACCAAAACTCACAATAGGTAAAGAGTTTAAAAATAATGCCGACTAAGGCGCGGTGGACGTAAAGAGGTGTATACCGTACCACTTTGTCATTGGTTCGTAAATAACCACTTGTCATTGGTTCAAAAAAATAAATTAAATAAAACCTATGAATGTTATAAGCAATATTACTTTTACTAACAGTCTTTGTGACTGAACTCGAGCTTGTAAGTTTCTTTGCACAAAAAGAATCTGCACGGCTCTCACACATAGTATACTTGTTTGGACTTGCCGGCCTCATCTAATTTTATTTTCCAGAACGTGACTGTATGTTGTAGACTATTTGCAATTTAATTTATTCGCCCTTGCATGCAACAGCTTGGACAGCCGTACAACCAATCTCAAATATTATGTTAACGTACACTATCGATATTGATATGATCGCTTCATTCCAAATCTTCACTTTATAATTCTAAAATGTATTTGCTTACATTTTTTTAAGCTTTTTTGTCTATAGCATTGAAAGAATTATCGAAATCGGTCTTACCATTCACGTGTGCAGCAGTGACTTAAAGCAAATTGAGATTTATTTTTATATATCCAGATGACCATTGACCATAAAATGCTATGCTGTCATCAATATGGTTTTATGGTGGAACTGGAAGATAGTTTATAAAACCTTGGGCTTTCTTTTACTAGACAAACTAAGTTTGAAAAATATTGTTTTCTGTTTTTTTAGATATTAATCCCCAATTCGCTCCGACATACTATAGAATATTTCATTAACGAAAAATCCGCTGAGGAGTACAAGCGTATAAACGCTAATTTGGAGGAGCAAAGTAAATATAACCATTCCTTTAAAATTTGAATGGTGTTTGTTCGAAATGAGAACTTGCTGAACATAATTAGGTGTGTGTATTGTTACAGTTGCCGGTTGTATTAAGCGGATAGGGCCAGTTTTAAGCGGTGACGAAGAGGAAGATTCGAAAAAGCCAGATGTAAAAAATGTTTACTATAGTAATTTGAAATAAACTGCAGCTTGGGCAGTTACATAGCGGCTTGACGTTTCACGTTTCTTAGTACTGCTGTTAACATTTTTATTTTGGTCTCGTTTAATTTACAAACACAGGTTGCCAAGAACGAGGAGCTTACGGAACAACTGCCGCCTACGTCACCGCTGCCACAACCCGGACTACCAGAACCAGGAAGTGATCACTTGTTAGAAAATCAAATACCAATACTTTTCTGTAAGTATCGGAATCTATAAGCATTTGAGAACCTGATAGCAATTAAAGTAGGCTTTTTGGTCATGTTATCAACGACTAGCTAAATTATCTCGTATTGTTTTATTGATGTAGCTTCAATATTGTGTTTATTAGTTGTATTTTTGTATTCAGCTCAAGGACACTTAATGAAAATATACAGCGCGTTAGACTCCATGGATGAACCAAGTTGATGGACACGGAGCTCCATCAGGTCTACGCGCTAAAGTTAAGGCTTCTTAGGTTCAGGGCCAGCAACCAGAACTCACAACAGGTAAAGATTTTGAATAATGGAGACTAAGGCGCGGTGGACCTAGAGAGGTGTATACCGTACCACTTTGTCATTGGTTCGTAAATAACCAATGAATGTTATAAGCAATATTACTTTTACTTACAGTCTTTGTGACTGACTTGACTGTAGGTTGTAAAATATTTACAATTTAAATTCATCCGCCCTTGCCTGCCACAGCTTGGACAGCCGTACAACCAATGTCAAATATTATGTTAACGTACACTATCGATATTGATATGATCGCTTCATCCTAATTCTTCATATTATAATTCTAAAATGTATTTGCTTACATTTTTTAAGCTTTTTTGTCTTACCAATTGGATTAGAATTTGAGGAACTGATAGTAATTGAAGTTGGCTTTAGGGTCATGATATGAACGAATAAGTATATTTGATTTATCTCGTTTTATTTCATTGATGCAGCTTCAATATTGTGTTGATCTGATATTGAATTTTTGTATTCAGCTCAAGAAGACTTAATGAAAATATACAGCGCGTTAGACTCCATGGATGAACAAAGGTGATGGACACGGAGCTCCATCATCAGGTCTACGCGCTGAAGTTAAGACTTGTTAGGTTCAGAGCTAGCAACCAGAACTCGCAACAGGCAAAGATATTAAATAATGCAGACTAAGGCGCGGTGGACCTAGAGAGATGCATTCGGTACCCCTTTGTGATTGGTTCGTAAATAACCAATGGGTACTATAAGCAATATTACTTTTACTAACACACACACTATGTCTAGATAACCATTGACCATAAAATGCTATACTGCCATCAATGTGGTTTGATGGTAGAATTGGAAGGTATAAAACCTTGGGCTTTTTATATTAGACAAATGGAGTTTGATATTTATAAAATAATGTTTTCTGTTTTTTTAGATATCAATTCCCAATTTGCTCCTTCACACAATACAATATTTTATAAACGAAAAAACCGCTGAGGAATACAAGCGTATAAACACTAGTTTGGAGGAGCCAAGTATGTATAATCATTCCGTCAAAATTTTAAATGGTGTTTGTTCGAAATGAACAATTGCTGAACATAACTGTGTGTGTGTGTATTGTTACAGTTGCCAGTTGTATTGAGCGGATAGGACCAGACTATGTTTTAAGCGGTGACGAAGAAGACGATTCGAACATGCCAGATGTATGTTCACTATAGTAATTTGAGATAAGCTGCAGCTTGGGCAGTTAACATAGCGGATTGACCCTTCACGTTTCTTAGTATTGATGTTAACATTTTTATTTTGGTCTCGTTTAATTTACAAACACAGGTTGGCAAGAACGATGAGCTAACGGAACAACTGCCGCCTACGTCACCGCTGCCACAACCCGGACTACCAGAACCAGGAAGTGATCACTTGTTAGAAAATCAAATACCCATACTTTTCTGTAAGTATCGGATAAGCATATGAGAACCTGATAGCAATTAAAGTAGGCTTTTTGGTCATGTTATCAACGACTAGCTAAATTATCTCGTATTGTTTCATTGGTGCAGCTTCAATATTGTGTTTATCTGATATTGAATTTTTGTATTCAGCTCAAGAAGACTTAATGAAAATATACAGCGCGTTAGACTCCATGGATGAACAAAGGTGATGGACACGGAGCTCCATCATCAGGTCTACGCGCTGAAGTTAAGACTTGTTAGGGTCAGAGCTAGCAACCAGAACTCGCAACAGGTAAAGATATTAAATAATGCAGACTAAGGCGCGGTGGAACTAGAGAGGTGCATTCGGTACCCCTTTGTGATTGGTTCGTAAATAACCAATGGGTACTATAAGCAATATTACTTTTACTAACACACACACTATGTCTAGATAACCATTGACCATAAAATGCTATACTGCCATCAATGTGGTTTGATGGTAGAATTGGAAGGTATAAAACCTTGGGTATTTTTTTATTAGACAACTGGAGTTTGATATTCATAACAAAATTGTTTTCTGTTTTTTTAGACATGAATTCCCAATTTGCTCCTTCACACAATACAATATTTTATAAACGAAAAAACCGCTGAGGAATACAAGCGTATAAACGCTAGTTTGGAGGAGCAAAGTAAGTATAATCATTCCTTCAAAATTTGAAATGGTGTTTGTTCGAAATGAACAATTGCTGAACATAATTGTGTGTGTATTGTAACAATATATATGTAATAGTCCTATGATTAGACTATGTTTTAAGCGGTGACAAAGAGGAAGATTCGAACAAACCAGATGTAAGAAATGTTCACTACAGTAATTTGAGATAAATTGCAGCTTGGGCAGTCAACATAGCGGATTGACCCTTCACGTTTCTTAGTATTGATGTTAACATTTTTATTTTGGTCTCGTTTAATTTACAAACACAGGTTGGCAAGAACGATGAGCTAACGGAACAACTGCCGCCTACGTCACCGCTGCCACAACCCGGACTACCAGAACCAGGAAGTGATCACTTGTTAGAAAATCAAATACCCATACTTTTCTGTAAGTATCGGATAAGCATATGAGAACCTGATAGCAATTAAAGTAGGCTTTTTGGTCATGTTATCAACGACTAGCTAAATTATCTCGTATTGTTTCATTGGTGCAGCTTCAATATTGTGTTTATCTGATATTGAATTTTTGTATTCAGCTCAAGAAGACTTAATGAAAATATACAGCGCGTTAGACTCCATGGATGAACAAAGGTGATGGACACGGAGCTCCATCATCAGGTCTACGCGCTGAAGTTAAGACTTGTTAGGTTCAGAGCTAGCAACCAGAACTCGCAACAGGCAAAGATATTAAATAATGCAGACTAAGGCGCGGTGGACCTAGAGAGGTGCATTCGGTACCCCTTTGTGATTGGTTCGTAAATAACCAATGAGTATTATAAGCAATATTACTTTTACTAACACACACACTATGTCTAGATAACCATTGATCATACAATGCTATACTGCCATCAATGTGGTTTGATGGTAGAATTGGAAGGTATAAAACCTTGGGCTTTTTATATTAGACAAATGGAGTTTGATATTTATAAAATAATGTTTTCTGTTTTTTTAAGATATCAATTCCCAATTTGCTCCTTCACACAATACAATATTTTATAAACGAAAAAACCGCTGAGGAATACAAGCGTATAAACACTAGTTTGGAGGAGCCAAGTATGTATAATCATTCCGTCAAAATTTTAAATGGTGTTTGTTCGAAATGAACAATTGCTGAACATAATTGTGTGTGTGTGTATTGTTACAGTTGCCAGTTGTATTGAGCGGCTATCCGCTCAATACAACTGGCAACTGTAACAATATATATGTAATAGTCCTATGACTAGACTATGTTTTAAGCGGTGACGAAGAGGAAGATTCGAACAAACCAGATGTAAGAAATGTTCACTACAGTAATTTGAGATAAATTGCAGCTTGGGCAGTCAACATAGCGGATTGACCCTTCACGTTTCTTAGTATTGATGTTAACATTTTTATTTTGGTCTCGTTTAATTTACAAACACAGGTTGGCAAGAACGATAAGCTAACGGAACAACTGCCGCCTACGTCACCGCTACCACAACCCGGACTACCAGAACCAGGAAGTGATCACTTGTTAGAAAATCAAATACCCATACTTTTCTGTAAGTATCGGATAAGCATATGAGAACCTGATAGCAATTAAAGTAGGCTTTTTGGTCATGTTATCAACGACTAGCTAAATTATCTCGTATTATTTCATTGACGCAGCTTCAATATTGTATTGATCTGATATTGAATTTTTGTATTCAGCTCAAGAAGACTTAATGAAAATATACAGCGCGTTAGACTCTATGGACGAACAAAGATGATGTACACGGAGCTCCATCAGGTCTACGCGCTGAAGTTAAGACTTCTTAGGGTCAGGGCCAGCAACCAAAAACTCACAACAGCTAAAGATTTAAAATATTGCAGACTAAGGCGCGGTGGACCTAGAGAGGTGCATTCGGTACCCCTTTGTGATTGGTTCGTAAATAACCAATGAGTATTATAAGCAATATTACTTTTACTAACACACACACTATGTCTAGATAACCATTGACTATAAAATGCTATACTGCCATCAATGTGGTTTGATGGTAGAATTGGAAGGTATAAAACCTTGTGCTTTTTTTTTAGTAGACAAATGGAGTTTGATGTTTATAAAAAAATGTTTTCTGTTTTTTTAGATATAAATTCCCAATTTGCTCCTTCACACAATACAATATTTTATAAACGAAAAAACCGCTGAGGAATACAAGCGTATAAACGCTAGTTTGGAGGAGCAAAGTAAGTATAATTATTCCTTCAAAATTTGAAATGGTGTTTATTCGATATGAAAAATTGCTGAATATAACTGTGTGTGTGTATTGTTACAGTTGCCAGTTGTATTGAGCGGCTAGGGCCAGACTATGTTTTAAGCGGTGACGAAGAGGAAGATTCGAACAAACCAAATGTAAGAAATGTTCACTACAGTAATTTGAGATAAACTGCAGCTTGGGCAGTTAACATAGCGGATTGACCCTTTACGTTTCTTAGTATTGCTGTAAAATTTTTTATTTTGGATTCGTTTAATTTACAAACACAGGTTGGCAAGAACGAGGAGCTTACGGAACAACTGCCGCCTACGTCACCGCTGCCACAACCCGGACTACCAGAACCAGAAAGTGATCACTTATTAGAAAATCAAATAAAAATACTTTTCTGTAAGTATCGGATAAGCAAATGAGAACCTGATAGCAATTAAAGTAGGCTTTTTTGTCATGTTATCAACGACTAGCTAAAATATCTCGTATTGTTTCATTGACGCAGCTTGAATATTGTGTTTATCTGTTATTGTATTTTTGTATTCAGCTCAAGAAGACTTAATGAAAATATACAGCGCGTTAGACTCCATGGATGAACCAAGTTGATGGACACGGAGCTCCATCAGGTCTACGCGCTGAAGTTAAGACTTGTTAGGGTCAGAGCTAGCAACCAGAACTCGCAACAGGTAAAGATATTAAATATTGCAGACTAAGGCGCGGTGGACCTAGAGAGGTGCATTCGGTACCCCTTTGTGATTGGTTCGTAAATAACCAATGAGTATTATAAGCAATATTACTTTTACTAACACACACACTATGTCTAGATAACCATTGACCATAAAATGCTATACTGCCATCAATGTGGTTTGGTGGTAGAATTGGAAGGTATAAAACCTTGGCCTTTTTTATTAGACAAATGGAGTTTGATATTCGTAAAAAATTTTTTCTGTTTTTTTTTTTAGATATAAATTCCCAATTTGCTCCTTCACACAATACAATATTTAATAAACGAAAAAACCGCTGAGGAATACAAGCGTATAAACGCTAGTTTGGAGGAGCAAAGTAAGTATAATTATTCCTTCAAAATTTGAAATGGTGTTTGTTCGAAATGAAAAATATGTGTGTATTGTTACAGTTGCCAGTTGTATTGAGCGGATAGGACCAGTTTTAAGCGGTGACGAAGAGGAAGATTCGAACAAACTAGATGTAAGAAATGTTCACTACAGTAATTTGAGATAAATTGCAGCTTGGGCAGTCAACATAGCGGATTGACCCTTCACGTTTCTTAGTATTGATGTTAACATTTTTATTTTGGTCTCGTTTAATTTACAAACACAGGTTGGCAAGAACGATGAGCTACCGGAACAACTGCCGCCTACGTCACCGTTGCCACAACCCGGACTACCAGAACCAGGAAGTGATCACTTGTTAGAAAATCAAATACCCATACTTTTCTGTAAGTATCGGATAAGCATATGAGAACCTGATAGCAATTAAAGTAGGCTTTTTGGTCATGTTATCAACGACTAGCTAAATTATCTCGTATTGTTTCATTGATGCAGCTTCAATATTGTGTTGATCTGATATTGATTTTTTGTATTCAGCTCAAGAAGACTTAATGAAAATATACAGCGCGATAGACTCTATGGATGGACCAAGTTGATGGACATGGAGCTCCATCAGGTCTACGCGCTGAATCAACTAATAATAGTCAGGGCCAGCAGCCAGAACATATAACAGGTACTTATAGATATCAAAACGACCAAACTGAGATACGGCAGACCTAGAGGTATAAACCCTTTATCCTTAGAGCGTATAAAACAAACAAATTAATTTTATAACAAGCAATATTAGTTTTGCTAGCAAAGCAATTATGTCTCAGTTACATAGGTATCTATAACGTACTTATTTGATAGGAAGGAAGACGCCCGGCAATGCTGCGTATACCATTTTTTTTTCTTTTTTGTTCTTGATATCAATTCCAAATTTGCTCCTACACACAATAGAATATTTTATGAACGAAACAACTGCTGAGGAATTCAAGCGTATAAACGCTAATTGGGACGAGCAAAGTTAGTATAACAATTGTTATTGATAGAAATTGTTCGAAATGAGAAATCGCTGAACAACATTATGTGTGTGTATTGTTACAGTTGCCAGTTGTATTGAAAGGCTAGGGCCAGGCTACATAAGCGGTGACGAAGAGGAAGATTCGAACAAGCCAGATGTAAGAAATACCCATTTTAGTAATTTATGATAAACTGCAGTTTGGGCAGTTAACACAGCGGATTGACCTTTCACGTTTATAGTTGAGAAAATTTAATTTTGGTCTCGTTCAAACGATGAGCTAACCGAACAACTGCCGCCTACGTCACCGCCCCCACAACCCTAACTACAAGAATCAGAAAGCATTCACTTTTTAGAAAATCAAATACGCGTACTTTTCTGTAAGTATTGCACTAGTATTTGAGGAACTGATAGCAAAGATAGTTCTGATTTATTTTTATATATCTAGATGACCATTGACCATAAAATGCGATATACGGCAGTATCTGGTTCGATGGTAGAATGGAAAATCTGTTTATGAAATTTTGACGTTTTATTACTCGAGAAGTTGAGTGTGAAATTTTTGTTCCTATGTTTTTAGATATGAATCTCCAATTCGCTCCGACATACTATAGAATATTTAACAATGAAATAACAACCAAGGAGTACAAGCGCATATATATACGCGTACTTTTCTGTAAGTATTGAATTAGTGTTTGATGACTTGATAGCGATTAAAGTAGGCTCTATAGTCATGTTATTAACGACCAGCCATATTATCTTGTTTTGTTTTATTGATGCAGCTTCAATATTGTGTTTATTTGATATTTTATTTTTTGTATTTAGCTCAAGAACACTTAAAAAAAAGTCGAACGATAAAAATTGAAGAAACTTGAAGAAACCAATATTAATGGTCACTTAGATAACGACAACAGTACTGATGGTTTTCCTAACTTGAGGAATGCTTTAAGAAGCTTTTTCTCAGAATATTCTAGTGGAATACTAACAACAAACGCTATCTCACTAGCAGTTCATTACAGAACATCGTATTATTACCTATTTGATCCCATGCACGAGGTGCCAAGGGTGCTGCAGCTCCTATGAATGTAGCCGCCTGTTGCATGCGTTGAGCTAATTATTATTCAACAGGCACTCGCCCAAGTTACCGCGCTTAATGCTGCACGTGAAACCCATGTAGACAATGCTCAAGTCTTATGTGCTGATGAGCAGATTGTAAATCGCGATGAAACCTTCTGCGAAGACATGAAAGAACGAGCTCTCATGTCGGATGAACTGTTGCTGAGCAGCATCCGAGGATTAAATATCCAACAGAGGAATTTGTTTCACAAAGTTTCATTGGCAATCGAAAATGATTTACATGGTCAAGAGAGTCAACTGTTACTTTTTATCACGGGTGGAATTGGTAAATCATTTCTTTTACAATTAATCGTGGATCATATTAAGCGTTGTTATGCACTAAAAGTAGATACACTGCTGAAACCCAGCTTTGTGGAGGTTGGGTCATTGACTGGTGTTGCCACCCGATAGATATTTGGAACAACGCTACACAGTATTTTTTGCTTCCAGTTGAGAAAGGAAATACTATGTCATACAAAAAAATGAGCGGGCAAAGACTTGAGAATGAACGGCGTAAATGGCGTTACATAAATTGGCTAATTATAGATGAAATTTGTATGGATTCTTATGAGAATCTAAAAACAATTCATGCTGTAGCTGTAGAAAACCAATGCGGTTTTCTACAGCCTCTCTGCGGAGATAAATTTATGGCATCAGTTTTCTTTTTCTGAACTAACCATAAATATGGGACAGCCTGATGATACCGAATTTATCGATTTATTGAATAGTTTAAGGGTAGGCTAACCGACGACGGCTCAGTTGGAGTTATTATGTGAGCGGTGGCACGTGCCTTTAAATGGTGAATTTGCGGATGGAGTTGCTGTTCGAATTTTTCCTACGGTTGGGCAAGTTGACGATTATAATGATACAATGAGTACAGAAAAGCAAAGTTGCTCCGGACTTATTAAACTAACAGAGTAGATGAGTCTCGTGAAGTGGCGACCTATGGCAGGAAACACCGGACAACGTAATTCCCAAAGACATAACTGTGGTGGTTTTCTATTTTCAATAAAAATTGGCGTCAGATCCCGAGTGATGTTGAGACGCAATGTAGCAGTCTTAGAAGGGCTAGTGAATGGAGCTATGGGCATAAAAAAATCAAATGGCCGGCCTTAAGACTAATAAATTGATTTGATTTGATTTGATTTGATTTAAGTAGAGACCAACTGGAGGAAGGGGAGCTACCGGGAGCCGTGTACATTTGACAACGTTAACAACGTGATACAATTGCTGTTAGGCTAAAAGATAGAGACGGTTTCATACCTATACCTCTATCAAGTACTACATTTCAGGCAATATGGCGTTACGGAGATGTAGAGCGTCGTATGCTGCCTCTAATATTGAGCTGGGCGGTAACAGTCCATAAACTACAAGGGACCAACCCTAGACAGAGCTTGGCAAAAAAAATACTTTGCTAAAGGACAAATGTATGTCGCGCTAAGTCATGTCAGAAGTTTGGAAGGCATAGTTTTATCAGGTTTGGACGCCAACAAATTATTGAATCGACCACATGATGATCGGGCTATGACAGAGATAACAAGATTGCGGAATCTGCCATCTGACAATCAAAAGTCAATACATAACATGCCATTATAATATTAAATAGCTTTCTAGCCGCATCACAGTTAATGGGTTAAAGCTAAATCGACCAATATACGTCGACTCAGGAAGAGGAAGATGAGACGAAGTTGACTAATATGATGACTTAAAATGTCATTAAACTTTAATAAAATAGATTGTGGAATATGCCTACCGGGGAAACCACATTAAAAAAAACGCGCCCAGCAAACTACCTCATAGGTGGCGTGGAAACATGTGCATACTATGAAGAGTACAATTTTAGTGAATAATAGAACTCACGTTATTTTTAGTAATATTTTAATCATAAACGCTTTTAAAATTTTTACTGCTTTGTGGAAACATTTTGTGGAATGTTTTAAGAACGAAAAAACCGATGAGGAATACATGCGTATAAACGCCAAATTAGAGGAGCAAAGCGAGTATAACCCATATATTCCTTCAAAGTTAAAATGGTGTTTGTTCGAAATTACAAATTGCTGAACATAACTGTGTGTGTATTGTTCCAGTTGTCAATTGTATTGAGCAGATAGGGCCAGACTATGTTTTAAGCGGTGACAAAGAGGAAGATTCGAACCAGATGTAAGAAATGCGCACTTTATTAATTTGAGATAAAAAGTGCAGCTTGGGCAGTTAACATAGCGGATCGACCTTTCACGTTTCTTAATACTGCTGTTAAAATTTTTATTTTGGTCGCGTTCAAATTACTGACACAGGTCGGAAAGAACGATGAGCTTATCAAACAACTGCCACCTGCGTCACCGCCACCACAACCCAGAACCAGAAAGTGTTCTCTTGTTAGAAAATCAAATACGCGTACTTTTTTTTAAGTATTGGATTAGTATTTGAGGAACTGTAGCAATTGAAGTTGGCTTTAGGGTCATGATATGAACGAATAAGTATATTTGATTTATCTCGTATTGCTTCATTGATGTTGCTTCATTATTGTATTTATCTGTTATTGTATTCACCTCAAGAACACTTAATCAAAATATACAGCGCGTAAGACGAGTTTGAAGTTTTTGTTCCTTTTTTTAGATATCGATCCTCAATTCGCTCCGACATACTATAGAATATTTAATAAAAATTAAGTGGTGGTGAAGACGATGTAGATCCGGACGACTCAAATGTAAGTCACACTCATTTTATTGCCTTGTCCTCATAGCAGTTAACATCTTAGAAAATAAATTTGCAATTTTAACTGAAATGTTCTTTATGCACTATATAAAATATAAAATCTCTATTTAGTACTTTTGTTGGTACTGATATTAAATAACTTATAGATAAATTAAAGTCCGAGATAATAAAGCTACACACTGGCAACATTTAACGTTATCCCTGATTTCGGTGTTTGTAAATTTTTTCTACTTTTCAATATGCAGTCAACAAAACGCAAGCTCTCGGAAGAGACTGTCGGTGATGACAAGCGTTTGCGGCCTGGTGAGAAGCGAATGCCAGTCGATTGGGTTGGCGGCTGACCTTGCTGATGCTGGACCATCATCGTCCCCTGATACTCTACAACCGAAGACAGAGAAGGAGTTAAGTCTAGTTTACAGTGAGTATTGGGTTTCTATTCAGTTTACCGTAACTTAACTTCCCTCCACCTTAACCATCATTACTTTGTCATTTTCTGATTTCAGCACCATCATCACTGCTACCTCTAGACACGATGTCTGAACAAGACATAGCTCTACTTTTCCGTGAGTTTTACTCGTATTTATGCTTTGAGCTCTATCAGGCAAAATATAAATATGTTGGTTACATTTGCAACAAAAATTTTAACTGTAGTTGCATTTTTGCAGTTACACCGCCGTCGCCACTGTTGCCACCACCGTCACCTTCAGAATCCACATCGCTGCAGCTAGAGGCAGTAGCAGAAGAAGACATCAGTCTGCCTTACTGTGGGTATTGATTTTGTACTTGACTAAAACGTAACGCACACAAATGTTTTTATTACGACCTAACTAATAATTATAAATTAACCGTCACGACTTATTTTGCAAGTTTTGATTGCATTTTTAACACATATTTTATACAAATGTAACACATTTTTCATTATTGCAGTGACACCACGATCACATTCACCACCACTCCAGCTTGAGTGAAAAGATGTTACTTAAAACTGTGAGTAATAAGACTTGAATTTGAGTAACTAGTTTTATTATACGACGGTATTGTAACTAACTATATACATACATTTGAAACACATTCAATTAAAGAACTAAAAAAGTTGTATTATCGAAGTAACATCACCACCGCTATAACAATACTTGATTTCAACAATATTAGTTACGTCCTCCCACAAATTCTTCTTACTTTTAATATTTATGTCGTTTTTAAACAACAGCTTTTCTGATATTTTGTGTGGTTTTTGTTTACAGTTCAAGATGACTTGCGGAAGGTCTACGGGGCTTTGAAATCCGTAGATCAACTAGGCTGAAGATTACGTAGCTCCAGCTAGTCTACAATCTGCTTACACCAGGCTAAAGGCGTGGAACTTCTTTTCGACAGCTTGTTTATATCAGCTTGCCGAAGTAATATACAATGACAAAGCATCCGTTGCTTTTGCTCTTGCTGGTCGTGCAGAGTGGAGTCAAAAGAGAAAAATTATAAATTGACACTATTTCGAATTACATTAACTTTTATTTTCCCACCTTACAATCGCCTTGATGATTTTGGAGCAATTTGACTGCGTACATTAAATTTCATCCAGTTTTTATAATGACTAACGAACAAGTGCGATAACAATGAAAACATAATCTCTAAAGTACTTCGCAATCTGTTTGAGGCATTGACTAAACCAAATGATATACAAGCACGAGAGTGACCTACAATTTTTGATGAATTGATGATGAATTTGATGAGCTACAATTTTAATATTAATATACTTATATTCGGTACATGTCACAACAAACTAACTAAAGCCACACACAATGGTTCATCAATGGTTTGTTGGAATGGTTCATCGTAGTTAAAAACTGGTATATATTTTTTGCTGATAACGATGTCATGTGCAACCCTTACCCACCATTCTGGCAGAAACTCGCTTTGATAACAATTCCTTCACCATTCAACTAACTGCCTTCGTCAAAAGTCACGGCATATTGTATATCCAATATCAAATTTAAATATTGTACTACAAAAAAGCATAGTAGTATCGGCGTAGGCGACAATATCAATATCAAACATACATTGCTCAAATAACAGAATTTTCTCATTTTAATCTTCACGTGAATAAAAAAAAATTCAAATTCTTCACTTCTTGTGAATCTACACGGCTCTCATATATAATTGATTGGATTTGCCGGCCCTATCTAATTTCATTTTCCACAAGTTCGGTGTGTCATTTAATTTAATATTATGAAAAAACGATAATGAAAAAACTGTCATTAATTTGGTTTGATGGTAGATTCAGAAGGTAGTTTTCAAAATGTTATCTATTTTTTTTGATATCAATCTCCAATTTGCTTCTACACACAATAGAATATTTTATGAACGAAAAAACCGCTGAGGAATACAAGCGTATAAACACTAATTTGGAGAAGCAAAGTAAGTATTTATTTTATTCCTTTAAAAAATGCTACAGTTATATATATATACACAGTTGCCAATTATAGTGAGCGGATAGAGACACACTAGGTTTTAATCGGTGACGAAGAGGAAGATCCAAACAAGCCAAATGTAAGAAACAGCAGCTTGTGCAGACTGTACGTAGCGAAGTATAGCTGTGAAAATTTTATTTTGGTCTCGTTCAAATTACAGACACAGGTCAAGCTTACCGAACAACTGCCGCTTACGTCACCGCCACCACAACCCTAACTACCAGAACCAACCAGAAAGTTTTCACTTATTAGAAAATCAAATACGCGTACTTTTTTGTAAGTATTGCGTTAGTATTTGAGGAACTGATAGCAATTGAAGTTGGCTTTATGACCATATTATTAACGAATAGCTATATTTAATTGATTTTGTATTGTTTCATTGATGCTACTTCAGAATTGTGTTTGTCTGATATTGCATTCAGCTCAAGAACACTTAATGAAAATATACAGCGTGTAAGACGCTATGAATAAATAGAGTTGATGGACACGGAGCTCTATCAGATCAACGCGTTGAATCCAAGACTTATTAGGGTCAGGTTCAGTAGACAGAAACCACAACAGACACAGGTTTCAAAGCATTCAGACAAAAGTGTGGTAGAACCTAGAGGTTTTGCCCCTTTATCCTTGGTCATCTTACTTTATTTTCGGCATCATCAGATGCTAAACTGTCATCAATCTGATTTGATGGTTGAACTGGAAGGAAGTTTATTCAACATTGGGCATTTGATTACTAGAGAAATTGAGTTTGAAATTTTTTTTCCCTTTTTTAGATATCGATCCTCAATTCGTTCCGACATACTATAGAATATTTAAAAATGAAAATACAATCAAGGAGTAAAAGCGCATAAACGCTTATTTGGAAGCGCAAAATAAGTACGTTAAAATTTCTTACAAAAACAATGTGGTGTTTGTTCTAATTGACAAATTGCTGGACATGAAACTTAATGAACATAAAATGCTATTCATAGTTGCCATCAATCTGATTTGATGGTCGAACTGGAAGGTAGTTTATAAAACTTGGCATTGAGTTTTAAAGGAATGATTTTTATTCTATTTTTTTTTAGATATCAATCTTCAATTTGCTCCTACACACAAAATAAAATGGTGTTTGTTCAAAATAAGAAATTGCTGAACATGTGTGTGTGTATTGTTACAGTTGCTAGTTGTATTGACCGGATAGGGCCAGGCTACGTTTTAAGCGGTGACGAAGAGGAAGATTCGAACAAGCCAGATGTAAGAATTGCCCATTTTAGTAATTTGACTGCAACCTACGTCACCGCCACCACAACACAGAACTAGAAAGTGTCTAACCGGCACATTGTTATACATCACTGCTGACATCGCTGCCAATACATTCACCGCCATCGCCACCGCTGCAGCAAGAGACGACATTAGAGCTCGATCCAACTCTGCGTTTCAGTAAGTATTTAATTTGTATTGGAATAAGATATAATAACATATATAATTATATGTTTATGATCATTAAATACCGTGAGACTTGCCAAATATGTTGAAAATAACGATTTATTTGAAATAACCGAGAAAAGCTTTACCGATTTCAAGTCGTATCTTTTATACATGAGATGAACGTTTTTGAATAAAATAATTTAATATACATTTTAAGAAGTTACTTACATGTATACTTGTAATGCATAAACTCACAACTTATCTGGTCGGCCACAGACCTACCCGAAGCTGGGCCCTCCATTACAGTGACACACGAACAGCTGCCACCAAATCCGGCACATTGTTACACATCACTGCTGACACAGCTGCCAATACATTCACCGCCATCGCCTCCACACGATACCGAGACGACTTCTTCTCTCTTTTGTTTGCAGCACAGGACGACTTGCTGGACATTTACGGAGCTCTAGATTCTGTAGATCAAGTTTTTTGAAGAGTACGGAGCTCCGTGTGTCTGTTGGTCATCTTTGAAGAGATCAGCTAAAGCCATGGTAACCACATCTCCGGCACCTTATATCGGCGGGGTGGCTTTCTTCTCTGGCTATACGACCTGAGTGGCTTTGCTGGCTGTCAGAAAGCATCTTTGGTAATAAAAATATAAATATACATAATAAGACTTCGCCGCAGCGCAGACGGAATTAGCGGAGGCCGCAGGTTGCGATCCCAATGTAGGTTATCAAAATTTACAACTTTGAAGCTGACTGTATTGTTTGAAGCGTTATGACTAATTTTATTTATTGTTGTAGGCATCGACGATTTGCTTGATGGCGTTCGTGATCACGAAATTAAAGAATGCCTCTGAGGAATTGAGCATTGAGGAGTATATAAGAATAAATGCCAACCTGGAAGCGCAAAGTAAGTATCAAATAATTTCTTAAAAATAACAAATTGAAAGCCTAACTACGGAATTTTTTTTTATATGTGTGTATTGTTATAGTTGCCATTTGTTTGGAGAGGTTGGGGCCTGAATATGTCTTAAGTGGTGGTGAAGACGATGTAGATCCGGACGACTCAAATGTAAGTCACACTCATTTTATTGCCTTGTCCTCATAGCAGTTAACATCTTAGGAAATAAATTTGCAATTTTAACTGAAATGTTCTATGCACTATATAAAATATAAAATCTCTATTTAGTACTTTTGTTGGTACTGATATTAAATAACTTATAGATAAATTAAAGTCAGAGATAATAAAGCTACACACTGGCAACATTTTACGTTATCCCTGATTTCGGTGTTTGTAAAGTTGTTCTATGTTTCAATATGCAGTCAACAAAACGCAAGCTCTCGGAAGAGACTGTCGGTGATGACAAGCGTTTGCGGCCTGGTGAGAAGCGAATGCCAGTCGATTGGGCATCGGCGGCTGACCTTGCTGATGCTGGACCATCATCGTCCCCTGATACTCTACAAACGACGACAGAGAAGGAGTTAAGTCTAGTTTACAGTGAGTGTTGGGTTTCTATTCAGTTCACCGTAACTTAACTTCCCTCCACCTTAACCATCATAACTTTGACATTTTCTGATTTCAGCACCATCACCACTGCTACCTCTAGACACGATGTCTGAACAAGACATAGCTCTACTTTTCCGTGAGTTTTACTCGTATTTATGCTTTGAGCTCTATCAGGCAAAATATAAATATGAAATAACACTTGCAAATGTTATTTACTTTACACATATTTCATTTTTGCTGTGACACAACCATCAGAGTCGCCACCACTCCAGCTAGAGTCAAAAGATGTAGCTCAATGCTTCTGTGAGTAACAAGACTTGAATTTGAGTAACTAGTTTTATCATAATTTTTATTTACATGGTACTGAAATTATATAATTTTGTTAATGTTATGCTAATTGAATTTAAGGGTGACTGTGCTGTTGGTGTGCTTATTATAAATAAATAAGACTGTATTGTAACTAACTACATACATACATCTGAAACACATTCAATTAAAGAACTAAAAAAGTTGTATTATCGAAGTAACATCACCTCCGCTATAACAATGCTTGATATCAACAATAGTATTTACTTCCTCCTACAATTTCTTCTTACTTTTAATATTTATATCGTTTTTAAACAACAGCTTTTCTGATATTTTGTGTGGTTTTTTGTTTACAGCTTAAGATGACTTGCGGAAGATCTACGGGGCTTTGAAATCCGTAGATCAACTAAGCTGAAGATTACGTAGCTCCAGCTGGTCTACAATCTTCTTACACCAGGCTAAAGGCGTGGAACTTCTTTTGACAGCTTGTTAATATCGGCTTGCCGAAGTAATGTACAATAACAAAGCTGCCGTTGCTTTCCTCTGGTCGTGCAGAGTGGACTCAAAAGAGAAAAATATTGAATTGACATTATTTCAAATTTATTTTTCATTTACTTTTATTTTCCTACCTTACCACTATCGCCTTGGTGTTAGGAGAATCGCGAAATTATTTAAGGTATTAGCATTTGGAGCAATTTGACTGTGTAACTTAAACTTCATCCAGTTTTTATTATGACTAATGAACAAGTGCGATAACAATAAAAACATAATCTCTGAAGTACTTCGCAATCTGTTTGAGGCATTGACAATTTTACCAACAATAATCATTGATATACAAATACGAGAATGACCTACAATTTTTGATAAATTGATGATGAATTTGATGAACTACAATTTTAATATCAATACTTATATTCGGTACATGTCACAACAAACTAACTAAAGCCACACACAATGGTTCATCAATGGTTTGTTGGAATGGTTCATCGTAGTTAAAAACTGGTATATATTTTTTGCTGATAACGATGTCATGAGCAACCCTGACCCACCATTCTGGCAGAAACTCGCTGTGATAACAATCCCTTCACCATTCAACTAAGTGCCTTCGTCAAAAGTCACGGCATATTGTATATACATATATCCAATATAAAATTTAAATATTGTGCTACAGAAAAGCATATTAGTGTCCGCGTGGGCGACAATATCAATATCAAACATACATTGCTCAAATAACTGAATTTCAATATTCACGTGAATAAAAAAATCTTCAAATTCTTCACTTCTTGTTAATCTACACGGCTCTCATAATTATATAATTGATTCGATTTGCCGGCCCTATCTAATTTCATTTTCCACAAGTTTGGTGTGTCCTTTGATTTCATATTATGAAAAAACGATAATTAGAGAAGGTAGTTTTTAAAATGTTATCTACTTTTTTGATATCAATCTCCAATTTGCTTTTACACACAATAGAATATTTTATGAACGAAAAAACCGCTGAGGAGTACAAGCGTATAAACGCTTATTTGGAGAAGCAAAGTAAGTATTTATTTTATTCCTTAAAAAAATGCCACAGGTATATATATACAGTTGCCAATTGTAGTGAGCGGCTAGAGACACACTAGGTTTTAATCGGTGACGAAGAGGAAGATCCGAACAAGCCAAATGTAAGAAACAGCTGCTTGTGCAAACTGTACGTAGCGAATTGACGTTTCACGTTTCTGAGTATAGCTGTGAAAATTTTATTTTGGTCTCGTTTAAATTACAGACACAGGTCAAACTTACCGAACAACTGCCGCTTACGTCACCGTCACTACAACCCTAACTACCAGAACCAACCAGAAAGTTTTCACTTATTAGAAAATCATATACGCGTACTTTTTTGTAAGTATTGCATTAGTATTTGAGGAACTGATAGCAATATTAAAGTTGGCTTTATGCCCATATTATATATTTAATTGATTTTGTATTGTTTCATTGATGCTTCTTCAGTATTGTGTTTGTCTGTTATTGCATTCAGCTCAAGAACACTTAATCAAAATATACAGCGCGTCAGACGCTATGGATAAATAGAGTTGATGGACACGGAGCTCTATCAGATCAACGCGCTGAATCCAAGACTTATTAGGGTCAGGTTCAGTAGACAGAAACCACAAAAGACACAGGTTTCAAACCATTCAGACAGAAGTGTGGTAGAACCTAGAGGTTTTACCCCTTTATCCTTGGTCATCTTATTTTATTTTCCACATCATCAGATGCTAAATTGTCATCAATCTGATTTGATGGTTGATCTGGAAGGTAGTTTATTCAACATTGGGCATTTAAATACTAGACAAATTGAGTTTGAAGTTTTTGTTCCTTTTTTTAGATATCGATCCTCAATTCGTTCCGACATACTATAGAATATTTAAAAATGAAAGTACAATCAAGGAGTAAAAGCGCATAAACGCTTATTTGGAAGCGCAAAATAAGTACATAAAAATTTCTTACAAAAACAATGTGGTGTTTGTTCTAATTGACCAATTGCTGGACATAAACTTAATGAACATAAAATGCTATACTGGAATCAATCTCATTTGGTGGTCGAACTGGAAGGTAGTTTATAAAACCTTGGGCATTGAGTTGAAAAGGAATTAATATATATTTTTCTTTTTTTTTAGATATCAATCTTCAATTTGCTCCTACACACAATAGAATAATTTATGAACGAAAAAACCGCTGAGGAATACAATCGTATAAACGCTAATTTGGAGGACCAAAGCGAGTAGATATAACTTATATATTCCTTCAAAATTAAAATGGTGTTTGTTCAAAATAAGAAATTGCTGAACATAACTGTGTGTGTGTATTGACCGGATAGGGCCAGGCTACGTTTTAAGCGATGACGAAGAGGAAGATTCGAACAAGCCAGATGTAAGAAATACCCATTTTAGTAATTTGACTGCCAGCTACGTCACCGCCACCACAACCCAGAAACAGAAGTGTTTTCTTATTAGAAAATCAAATACGCGTACTTTTCTGTAAGTATTGGATTAGTATTTGAGGAACTGATAGTAATTAAAGTAGGCTTTATGGTCATGCTATTAAAGACTAGCGATATTTTGATTTATTTGGTATGATGCAAGATACACTCACTTCCTTAATATAAAATAAACCGCGGCTTGAGAAATTAGCGTTGCGGGTTGACCTTTAACAGCTTTGTAGAAAGCAGATGTAAAACATTATTTGAATTATGAGAGATTCATAAACAGACACGAAAATGCAGGCACTCAAGTGAGTGGAATAGATAACGAGATAAATGGTGAGACGCGTGCGGGGCCAAGTGGCCAGCAACTGCCAGACAGTTGGATGTCGGCCGCAGACCTAGCCAAAGTTGGGCCCTCCTTAACAGTGACACAAGAATAGCTGCCACCGAATCCGGCACATTGTTATACATCACTGCTGACACCGCTGCCAATACATTCACCACCATCGCCTCCGCACGATACCGAGACGACTTCTTCTCTCTTTTGTTTGCAGCACAAGACGACTTGCTGGACATTTACGGAGCTCTAGATTCTGTAGATCAAGTTTTTTGAAGAGTACGGAGCTCCGTGTGTCTGTCGGTCATCTTTGAAGAGATCAGCTAAAGCCATGGTAACTTTCTTCTCTGGCTATACGACCTGAGTGGCTTTGCTGGCTGTCAGGAAGCGTCTTTGTTAATAAAAAAATAAATATATATAATAAGACTTCGCCGCAGCGCAGACGGAATTAGCGGGGTCCGCAGGTTGCGATTCCAATGTAAGTTATCAAAATTTACAACTTTTAAGCTGACTGTATTGTTTGAAGCGTTATGACTTATTTTATTTATTGTTGTAGGCATCGACGATTAACTTGATGGCATTCGTGATCACGAAATTAAAGAACGCCTCTGAGCAATTGAGCATTGAGGAGTGTATAAGAATAAATGACAACCTGGAAGCGCAAAGTTAGTATCAATTAAAAAAAAAAAAAAAAAAAAAAACAAATTGAAAGCCTAACTACGTAAAAAAATCTTATATGTGTGTATTGTTATAGTTGCCAGTTGTTTGGAGAGGTTGGGGCCTGAATATGTGTTAAGCGGTGGTGAAGACGATGTAGATCCGGACGACTTAAATGTAAGTCACACTTATTTTATTGCCTTGTCCTTGTAGCAGTTAACATCTTAGGAAATAAATTTGCAATATTAACTGAAATGTTCTGTAATCACTATATAAAATAAAATCTCTATTTAGTACTTTTGTTAGTACTTTTTCGTCGTTTTTAAACAACAGCTTTTCTGATATTAAATACCTTATAGATAAATTAAAATCAGAGATAATAAAGCTACACACTGGCAACATTTTACGTTATCCCTGATTTCGGTGTTTTTAAAGTTGTTCTAATTTTCAATATGCAGTCTTCAAAACGAAAGCTCGGAAGAGACTGTCGGTGATGACAAGCGTTTGCGGCCTGGTGAGAAGCGAATGCCAGTCGATTGGGTATCGGCGGCTGACCTTGCTGACGCTGGACCATCATCGTCCCCAAATACTCTACAAACGACGACAGAGAAGGAGTAAAGTCTAGTTTACAGTGAGTATTGGGTTTATATTCAGTTCACCGTAACTTAACTTCCCACCACCTTAACCATCATAACTTTGACATTTTCTGATTTCAGCACTATCACCACTGCTACCTCTAGACACGATGTCTGAACAAGACATAGCTCTACTTTTCCGTGAGTTTTACTCGTATTTATGCTTTGAGCTCTATCAGGCAAAATATAAATATGTTGGTTACATTTGCAACAAAAATTTTAACTGTAGATGCATTTTTGCAGTTACACCGCCGTCGCCACTATTGCCACCACCGTAACCTTCAGAATCCACGCTCTGCAGCTAGAGGCAGTAGTAGAAGAAGACATCAGTCTGCCTTACTGTGAGTATTTATTTTGTACTGGACTAAAACCTAACGCGCACAAATGTTTTTATTACTACCTAACTAATAATTATAAATTAGCCGTCACGGCCTGTCTATTCGCGACTTATTTTATAAGTTTTCATTGCATTAGTAACACATATTATTTACAAATGTAACACATATTTCATTTTTGCAGTGACACCACCATAACAGTCACCACCACTCTAGCTAGAGTTGAAAGATGTAGCTCAACACTTCTGTGAGTAATAAGACTTGAATTTGAGTAACTAGTTTTATTATAAGACGGTATTGTAACTAACTACATACATACATTTGAAACCCATTCAATTAATGAACTTAAAAAGTTGTATTTTTGAGGTAACATCACCACCGCTATAACAATACTTGATATCAACAATAGTAGTTACTTCCTGTCACAAATTATTCTTGCTTTTAATATTTATGTCGTTTTTAAATAACAGCTTTTCTGATATTTTGTGTGGTTTTTGTTTACAGTTCAAGATGACTTGCGGAAGATCTACGGGGCTTTGAAATCCGTAGATAAACTAAGTTGAAGATTATATAGCTCCAGCTGGTCTACAATCTTCTTACACCAGGCTAAAGGCGTGGAACTTCTTTTCGACAGCTTGTTTATATCAGCTTGCCGAAGAAATGTACAATGACAAAGCCGCCGTTGCTTTGCTCTTGCTGGTCGTGCAGAGCGGAGTCAAAAGAGAAAAATTATAAATTGACATTATTTCAAATTACATTTACTTTTATTTTCCCACCTTACCACAATCGTCTGATGATAGGTGAATCACAAAATTATTTAAGGAAATAGCATTTGAAGCAATTTGACTGTGTAACTTAAACTTCATCCAGTTTTTATTATGACTAGTGAACAAGTGCGATAACAATGAAAATATAATCTCTAAAGTACTTCATAATCTGTTTGAGGCATTGACAATTTTACCAACAAAAATCATTGATATACAAAAACGAGAATGATGACTACAATTATAATGTATTCGGTACATGTAGCAACAAACAAACTAAAGCCGCACACAATGGTTCATCAATGGTTTCAATGGTTCATCGTAGTTAAATTTTGGTATATATTTTTTGCTGCTAACGATGTCATGTTCAACCCTGACCCACCATTCTGACAGAAATTCGCTTTGATAACAATCCCTTTACCATTCAACTAACTGCCTTCGTCAAAAGTCACGGCATATTATATATATATCCAATATCAAATTTAAATATTGTGCTACAAAAAAGCATAGTAATGTCGGCGTAGGCGACAATATCAATATCAATCATACATTGCTCAAATAACAGAATTTTAATCTTCACGTGAATGAAAAAGTCTTCAAATTCTTCACTTCTTGTGAATCTACACGCCTCTCACACATAATATACTTGATTTGATTTGCCGGCTCTATCTAATTTTATTTTCCACAAGTTTTGTGTGCCACTAGATTTCATATTATGAAAAAATGATCATGAAAAAACTGCCATCAATCTGGTTTGATGGTAGAATGGAAAATCTGTTTATAAAATTTGGACGTTTTGTTACTCGAGAAAATGAGTGTGAAATTTTTGTACCTATTTTTTTAGATATCAATCTCCAATTCGCATCCGACATACTATAGAATATTTAACAATGAAAAAACAAGCAAGGAGTACAAGCGCATATATATACGCGTACTTTTCTGTAAGTATTAAATTAGTGTTCGAGGACTTGATAGCGATTAAAGTAGGCTCTATAGTCATGTTATTAAAGACCAACCTTATTATCTTGTTTTGTTTCATTGATGCAGCTTCAATGTTGTGTTTATTTGATATTATATTTTTTGTATTCAGCTCAAGAACACTAAATAAAAATACATATATGGATAAACCAAGTTGATGGACACCGAGCTCAATCCAAGGCTTATTAGGGTCAGGTTCAGTAGGCAGAAACCACAAAAGACACAGGTTTCAAACCATTCAGACAGAACTGTGGTAGAACCTAGAGGTTTTACCCCTTTATCCTTGGTCATCTTATTTTATTTTCCACATCATCAGATGCTAAACTGTCATCAATCTGATTTAATGGTTGAACTGGAAGGTAGTTTATTCAACATTGGGCATTTAATTACTAGACCAATTGAGTTTGTAATTTTCGTTCCTTTTTTTTAGATATCGATCCTCAATTCGTTCCGACATACTATAGAATATTTAAAAATGAAAATACAATCAAGGAGTAAAAGCGCATAAACGCTTATTTGGAAGCGCAAAATAAGTGCATTAAAATTTGTTACAAAAACAATGTGGTGTTTGTTCTAATTGACACATGGCTGGACATAAACTTAATAAACATAAAATGCTATACTGCCATCAATCTGATTTGATGGTCGAACTGGAAGCCAGTTTATAAAACCTTGGGCATTGAGTTTTAAAGAAATGAATATTATTTTCTATTTTTTTAGATATCAACCTTCAATTTGGTCCTACACACTTTTTATGAACAAATAACCGATGAGGAATCAAGGGTATAAACGCTAATTTAAAGGAGCAAAGCGAGAATACATTATATATTCCTTCAAAATTAAAATGTTCGTTCGAAATGAGAAACTGCTGAACATAACTGTGTGTGTATTGTTACAGTTGCCATTTTAAGAGAAGAAGAAGAAGAAGAAGATTCGAAAAGCCAGATGTAAGAAAAGCCCAGTTTAGTAATTTGAGATAAATTACATCTTGGGCAGTTAACGTAGCCAACTGACCCTTCACGTTTCACAGTATTGCTGTAAACTTTTTTATTTCGTTTAATTTACAAACACAGGTCGGAAAGAAGGATGAGCTTACCGAACAACTGCCACCTACGTCACCGCCACCACAACCCAGAACCAGAAAGTGTTCTCTTATTAGAAAATAAAACACGCGTACTTTTCTGTGAGTATTGGATTATTATTTGAGGAACTGATAGTAATTAAAGTGGGCTTTATGGTCATGCCATTAAGGACTAGCGATATTTTGATTTATTCATTATTCATTATTCATTTATGTGCATTCCATAAAGTAAATAGGGTGTTACAATACGCTTAAAGCTAAGTAGGTACATTTATGGACCCCGTAAGGGCACAGCAACATTTAATAAAATGAAGTTAATATTTTTTCAATAAAGTTCACATTTTATCATCAAATTTCTAATAATTAAAATGTAACATATAATCGAATTTAAATTAAACATATAAAAGTCAAAATTAAATTACTACAATAAATATAATTGAGGTCAAAATAAAACAAAAATAAAATATGTAAATAAAAGGCAAAGTCAAATCAAATCGAGTCATCACAATCTAATCAAAATAATCAGAATCAAACTAAAATATAATCACACCAAAATAACAAAATCAAATAAAAGAAAAGTAAAAAAAATAAAAAATAAAACGTCAGCTCTAAATGTCATTAATCAAGATTATACACTTTTCAATTATTTAGTCAACATCAAAACAATAATAATAACACAATTAACCCTATCAATTTTTACCACATTTCACAATAGTCCTGCATCAACCGGGGATTGTCCTTGGGTGCACTTATATAGTGCATACAGGGATAATTGCCGGCTGATGTCCCATCACATTTAGATTAAAACTGTTCAACGGGCCTCTGCGAGTTGGCTTCGGCTCCTCGTACGCCTTCCAAAAGTCCGGGACCCTGTGGTCCCGTGAAAGGAAAGAACAAACACAATTATATGTACTTATGGACTGTAGACGTGTTGCTGTATTGTGCACTTCTGTGTGCTCATAAGTGTCTCGTTTCGTTATAGTCTTTCTTTAAAATAGTCTTCAATACCGTAATAGGCCTTACTTAGTAGAAACTGTTTTAATTTCATAATAAATCTATTGTATTTATCTTCACTTTTTAATTCTTGTGGTAACCTATTATAAATTTTTATTGACATGACTATAGGTCCAGAAGAGTATATTTTCAATCGTGATGTTGGTAGATTTAGTCTTTTTTTATGTATTAGTGTGAAATTACATTGTGTGTGTTCTCTAGTGGAGTAGAATTCTGGATATTTACGAACGAATTTGCATATTTCATAGATATAAATACAAGGGAAGTATTTTTTGTTCCTGGAAGTGAGGTTTGCAACTGTTTGTTTCTTTAATATTCTTTAAGATTCCAATTATTATTTTTTTGTACTATTTCCTCATAGTATTATACCATACTTCAGCCACGCATAGGCGTAAGCGTAGTAGGTGACAAGTGCGGTTTTTAAATCAGTGGTCTTTTTTATTTCTCGGAGCGCGTATGAGAACTTTGATATTTTTGCCCTCACTTTTTGTACGTGACTTTTCCAATTTATGTTAGTGTCTATATCTATGCCAAGTAATGTAAAATTATTAACGACTTCTAATTGTGAGTTGTTATAGGTAAAGTTATTGTTTATGGAGGATTTCTGGTGAGGGTGGAATGCAATTAATTTAGTTTTGCTGAAGTTTATTTCCAAGTTGTGCCATCCACTGCGTAGTAGTGTTAAGAATGGAGGCCAGTTTTTCGCTTACATTCGTGTTTGTTTCACAAGAAGTCAATATAGATACGTCGTCAGCAAATAGGACACATGGATCGTGAATATATGTTGGTAAATTATTAATGTATATCAGGAATAGAAAGCATCCTATGACACTTCCCTGTGGGATTGAAGCGTTTATATTATTAATATATATTATTTATCTCGTATGATGCAAGATACACTCACTTCCTTAATTTAAAATAAACAGCTATGCTAATTTCCCAAACAGACATGAAAATGCAGGTACTAAAGTGAGTGGAATAGTGGTGAGACGCATGCCACTGAGTTGCTGGCCACTTGGCCCCCAAGTGGCCAGCAACTGCCAGACAGTTGGATGTCGGCCGCAGACCTAGCCGAAGCTGGGATCTCCTTAACAGTGACACACGAACAGCTGCCACCGAATCCGGCACCATGCTATACATCACTGCTGGCTACCAATACATTCACCGCCATCTCCACCGCTTCCGCAAGAGACATAAAACTCGAGACAATTCTGCTTTTCAGTAAGTATTTAATTTGTATTGGAGTAAGAAATAATAATATAAATAATTATATGTTTATGATTAGTAAATACCAAGAGACTTACCAAATGTGTTGAAAATAACGACTTAATTGAAATAACCGAGAAAAGCTTTACTGATTTCAAGTCCTATCTTTTATTCATGAGATGAAACTTTTGTAACTTATATGTATACTTCTATTGCATTAACTTACAACTTGTATGGTCTTGTTTACTTGTAAGAGAACGGTCGGAACTGCCACTATCGCCACTACTGCCAGCATAATGGACCGCTCTGCCGTCGCCGTCATATTTACATCCATCACCGCCACCAAAGCTGGAGACTGTGTTGAAAGAAGACCTGGCTTTGCTTTTCTGTGAGTATACTCTTGTATCTATTAGAATATGTCATAAAAATATGAATAAACTTTGTTATTTTCTCATGCTCATTTCTTCTTTTGTTTACAGCTCCAAACGACTTGCTAGAGATTTCCAAAGCTCTAGAATCTGTATTATATTTATATTTTTTATCGTTTGGCCGGCTTTTATTGCTGGCTGTGCAGGCTGTTCAAGATAGCATTAACACTCAATGAATTATATAGTATACATATTTGTAATATATTGTATGAGCATTAACAGAATATACATATGTATAAAATATGAGTTGAAACTAATTTTAATTATTTTATTTAACATAGTTTAAAAAAGTCCCTCGGATATCGTAACGCAAATCTTCAGATGCTTCACCTGAACTGGTGCTTAATTAAAATAACATAGAATAGTTTAATCAATTGCGTCTACAAAGATACTACTCTGTCAAGAAAGTACCGGGAAAAAGTCAATAATACACAAAATGTTTGTTATTCATCTAAATTTATTTTATCACCTTCAAAGTATGCTCCTTCAGAAACGACACACTTACGCCAACGAATAATCCAATCATCGAAACTTTTTTTAAACGCTGTTTCCGGAATTGAGTATAGTGCTTGTAGCGGCACGATCACGTCGCTACATTACTTAGATACGATAGAGATAAGACACACATGTTAATTGTTGCACGTTTGTTAGGATAGCTAAATCTGAAAATCTCACGCATCTCCTTAGTATATAAGCACCAGCAATTAAAGTAATAAACAGACCTTAACCATCTACAGTCTCACTATTTACCTTGCCACGAAGTCTGGCAAATTGGTGACCCGACGAAGAACAATCAACATGACTCATTCACCCTGCAAATCAAGCAGCAGCCAACAAGAAGCCTTGGAGATATCAGCCGGAACCGGAATTTTGGAGGGACCAACCCAGATTATGGTTTAAGCAACTAGAAGCCATAGTAGCACCACAGAAGCAAGGAGACGATTACAAGTACTATACGGTCATTGCAAAACTGCCAAAAGAAGAAATAATACAGGTTAGTGACCTCATTACTTGCCCACCGCCAATAGAAAAGTACAAGGCTATCAAAGAACGCCTAATCAGTTGCTATGAGGAATCAGACCAACGTCAGCTCCAAAAATTATTGTCTGAAATGGATCTCGGCGACCAGAAACCATCACATCTTCTGCGCAAGATGCGGACCCTGAGTAACGGAAATATCAGCGACGAAACCATCAAACTTCTATGGTTGAGGCTTCTGCCACCATCAGTGACTTCGGTTCTAGCAGTCACAGAAGACATAGATGTGAACAAGATGAGCCAGATCGCGGACAAGATATTAATAAATTCAACACGTACAGAGGTGTCAGCTGTAAACGGAAACAAATCTGGCGACGATACAATGTCATGCATACTAGCACAGTTAGCAGAAATGCAATTGGAACTAAATGCAATTCAGCAAGGTCAAAAAAACTATCGACGCAGCACTCAAAGTTATTCCAATCGTCGGCATTTCCTACCACAGTCGAGTTCAAGAGAAAGAAGGCACTTTTGTTTTTACCATGGAAGATTTAAAAAATATGCACAAAAGTGTGTTCAACCTTGTGATTGGAAACAGGATCTCAACTCAAGGAAACAGGGAAACTAATTGAAGCACGGACAACGGCGGAACTCTGTGCTATTCACCCGTCCAACCGCCTCACTATTACCGACCGAAAAAGTGGTATGAGATTTTTGATTGACACGGGAGCAAATATTTCAGTTATTAGCAAGCCACAGAGACATTCACTAATACAAGATGAACAATGTATACTTTATGCCGCCAATGGTACAAAAATTAAGACATATGGTGAAAAACACTCTCTTTAAACTTCGGGCTACGAAGAAACTTTGTATGGAACTTTGTCATCGCCGATGTAACACAACCGATTATTGGAGCAGATTTTTTTTAGAGCATTATAAGCTATTAGTCGATATAGCTGGTCGAAAACTCATAGATAGGGTAACTGAGCTGACAACGCCCGCAACCCTGATCAAATCGACGCAGCAAACAATCCGCACTATTAACATTGAGACGAATCCACGCATTACTCAACTATTAAATGAATACGAGGATATTACGAAACCAGCCTCCCTCCACACTACTCCAAAACACAAGATTAAGCATCATATTATCACTAAAGGACCAAGGAAAATATAAGGAACGCAGTATTAACAGTTCACCCCTCTCGCACCGCCCCTTTGGCACTTATGACGGACGCCAGTTCGACCTGTGTTGGCGCAGTTCTGCAGCAGAAGTCAGGACGTAATTGGGAACCATTAGGATTCTTTTCAAAGAAATTAAGTGATACTCAACAAAAATACTCGACATTCGACAGAGAGTTGCTCGGAATATATATGGCAGTCAAACATTTTCAAAGGTTAGTCGAAGGAAGAGAATTTACTATCTTTACAGATCATCGACCTTTGACTTACGCATTTTCCCAAAAACCGTCATCTAATGATACGCCACGGCGAATACGACAACTGGATTTTATTTCACAATATTGTACCAACATTCAACATATAGAAGGACGTGACAATATTGTAGCAGGCGCATTATCACGGATAGAACAAATTGATGTGCCATCACCGATTAATTATGCTGATTTAGCAAGATGTCAGCATGATGACCAAGAATTATTACGACTTCGTAATAACAAGAATTTAAAATTTTCAATCAGCAGAAACAATCAGCACAAATGCAGTGGATAGTTCATCGACTGCCGCCGCCGTCACAACAAAGGCAGCAGTTTTTATTTCCTTCGAATTAGCAACAATGACATTACATTACGCATAGGATGTAATTTATCAGCAAGGTTAAGTTATTATATAATTAGGTACATACTAATTTTTTTTCAATTTATATGTTAATTATTTTTAAAAGGGGGGAGTATATGTAGCGGCACGATCACGTCGCTACATTACTTAGATACGATAGAGATAAGACACACATGTTAATTGTTGCACGTTTGTTAGGATAGCTAAATCTGAAAATCTCACGCATCTCCTTAGTATATAAGCACCAGCAATTAAAGTAATAAACAGACCTTAACCATCTACAGTCTCACTATTTACCTTGCCACGAAGTCTGGCAAAGTGCTCGCAGCGAATTCTCCTTTATGTCTTCTAACGATTGAAAACGGGTGCCACGAAGAGGTAATTTGAGTGTGGGAAAAAGAAAGAAGTCGGCTGGAGCCATATCTGGTGAATATGGTGGCTGCTCGATGGTGTTTGTTGAGTGTTTGGACAAAAAATCGTTTACAGTGATGGCCTTGTGCGAAGGCGCATTATCGTGATGCAAAATCCAAGAATTTTCTTTCCACATTTCTGGCCTTTTTCGTCGAATTTGTTCTCTTAAACGCCGCATAACGCTCAAATAATATTCTTTATTTACCGTTTGACCTTCGGGCAAGAATTCTGAGTGCACAACACCGCGATAGTCAAAGAAAACAGTCAACATGACTTTGACTTTTGATCGACTTTGACGTGGTTTTTTCGGTTTTGGTTCAGTTGGAAGGCGCCATTCCGAAGCTTGTTGACTAGTTTGCATGTCAAACTCGTAAACCCACGTCTCGTCACCAGTAACAATGCGTTTCATGAATGTTGGGTCGGTATTGACTCGTTCTAGCATGTCCTCAGCGACTTTCATGCGATTTAGTTTTTGAAGAAAATTCAGGTCTTTTGGAACTAGCCGAGCGGCAACACGTTTCATACAAAATTATTTGTTAAAATGGTACGGATCGACTCGTGAGATACAGAAAGTTCGGCGGCCATCTCTCTCAAACTTGAATGAGGATTTTCAGTCACTATTTCCTTCACTTTTGCGATGTCAACTTCAGTTGCAGACGTTGATGGCCTACCAGAACGAGGCAAATCTTCCATCACATCTCGACCGCTTTTGAACGCTTTGTACCACTCATAAGCACGTGTTTTTGATAAAGTCGATTCACCGTAAGCCTTCTGTAACATTTTGAGTGCCTCCGAACACAAAATTTCATTGGCGATGCAAAATTGAGGACAAACTCTTTGTTCGATGTTTTTGTCCATTATGAAATTCGCAATACACACTAGATATTATAAAACTAAAAACAGCACTGTTTTTAATATAAATAACAGATGCAACTCAAATTCCGCACCAAAATGGAAAACAGTTATGCCAATCTAACAACAACAAAAAAAAATAAAATTCTAATTTGGAACCATAAAAAAAACATTCATTCCCGATACTTTGTTGACTGAATGTATATAAACATTGTAATGAGAAAATATTACTAATAAATTGTTTACGATTTTATGAGGAGACTTATTATAATCTTGTGACATATCTCATAAACAAAGTGGTACTAGGTGGTGGGACATGCTTTGATCCAACATTACAACCAGATATTTGACGTGTTTGACTTTACTTATAATTGGACAGTTACAATTGCTATTTGCCATGCTTTTTCATTCATGTATATTTAAATCACAATCTGGTTGGACATTATAATATATTGAGAAGCAGATATAATACGTTTTGCTGATATTTAAAGTGAGAAGATTGGATTGTAGCCTCCTAGAGGCTATTTGAAACATGCCGTTTTCTGCATTGGATTTGACTTCAGTCCAAGTTGAACCAGTGAAGACGATTGCGGTGTCGTCAGCATACGAAAAAAATTTTGCTTTATTTATATACATATTACATAAGTCATTCAAGTAAATGAGGAATAGGGTCGGTCCCAAAATGCTTCCCTGGGGCACTCCGCAAGTAAATCCATTTCCTCGCTGACACAATTTTCTAGCTTAACCTTCTGTTTTCTGTTAGATAGGTAATTGGTCAATATAGCTAGTTGTGTTTCTCTAATACGATTTTTATCCTTTTTTCAAAGGCCTTTTTTGAGTCTATAATATCTTGTACCTTTGTCTAGTTCCTTAGTCAGTAAAGAAGTCAAAGAAGTCAAGAATTAACGGAAACAAAGCATTTTCACCCTAATCACTTCCGCATTTATTAAAACATTTCCTAGAAACTGTCATAAGTTCCTATTGTATTATCTTGTCTCTCACTTTAAGATCGTTCACTTACTATTTTGTTATTCTCTTTCATTTCATAAAAGGATCTATCAATGTTTAACATTTTATTATTTTTTTAAATAATAAAATGTGCCACACTAGGCGAGCAGTCATAGAGCAAATACTTACCTTTTACCGTTCTGTTGATATTCACAAAATTTAAGAAAACTCTTTAGGGAACCTCAAAACAATGGCTCGCTTAGCGATAGCTAGCATTTTGTCTTTTTATCGTTAAGTACTAAGTTGATCTTCGTCATAATTATTTGTTTGCTATTTATTTTAAAACTCAGTGATTTTTTGTAAGCGAATGGTTTTGTATATATGTGATGTTTTGTATGTATGTATGTATAATAACAAAAAATAGGAATGGAGCCCTGCGGCATGCCTATAGGTATTCTAGCATCCCGTGAGTTGACTTATTTATTTGTACTTTGAATTGTCTTTCCTAAAAGTATGACTTCAATAAATCTAGAGATACTACTCGAATGCCGAAGTACTAGCTTCAGTTATAATGTCTCGTGCACACACAACACAGTCAAAGCCCTTTGAAAGATCACGAAATATTCCGATGACATTCTGTACTTTTTCCCACGAGTTGAAAATCTGTTTTTAAGCGTTACTCTTGCGTTCGCAGTGTAACGTCCTTTGGTGAACACTTATTTTTGGTTATGAAATATGGAATTGGTGTTAAAGTGATTATTTTGAGTAAGCCTCAACCTTTTAAACACTGGTAGAATAGAAACCGGCCTATAGTTATTAGGTTCTGTACCATCACCTGATTTAAACAATGGAACTACTTTACACCGTTTCATTTTATCCGAGAAAACAAACTGATCTACACTTTTATTAAAAATGAAAGTTAAATTAGTTAGTCTCTGCAAAAGATCGACAGACCCGAACAGATATTCCTCAAAGATTTTCAGTCGACTAAACTTTGATACCTTTAAACGCTTTTATTACTGCCTGGGTATTTGTGTATTGAAACCTTAAATCAGAAGGACATTCCTTTACTTTACTCCTGAGGAGCTCAATAGAAAATGCCCCAGAAGATTCCAATGCTTCTGTAGTTTTGAGCGGAATATTTTTGAAGAATTCAGTTGCGATTTCCTGGGCAACTATCGATTTTGTAGAAATGTGCCCCTTGTCGGTCTATAACTTAATTTCATTGCTTTGTAATTTATTTGTTGTTGTTTTGATATTAGTTATATTCCAGGCAGTACTTATTTTTGTTTCTGCGGTCCTAATTTTACTGTTTATGTGGAGCGGCTTAGCATGCTTGCAAACTAATTAAAATTTTTAAATATTTGGAGGCATGCTTGCGACAATGTTGTCTTAACACAATTTTATAACTCTAGTGGTTTGGATATTGCATCCGAAGACTTCAGTGAATTGAATAAAAAATATGATATTATATTTAAAATCGATCAGTATAATTTTGTCTCTAAAGCCACTATGAAGATTGTTAAATTGATGGAATTCAAAAGTACACACTAACAAAAACAAAACATGAAAGAATTTCTTGAATATTCCTCAAACTGCCCATATACGCTCTCTTAATATCCAAAAGAAAAATCAGTTGCAGGGAAATGATAACGGCACCAACTTTTTCGCATAAGAATGTAATCGTCATCATCTAAATTCTTGCAACTTATACGTCAAATACTATGCTGAAGCGTTACGGCATATCGATAGAACGCTTGTCGGTCGATAGGTTCGCTCGTGTGTATGCATTAAATTAAAATGTTTGAATTACCTACCTTAATTTAACACAATATGAGGTTTCATTCTTTTGACCATCTTTGAAATGCATAATGTGAGAAATATTTTGCGTAAATGTGGAACAAACAAAGCATTCGAACTGTTCTAGTATTTTTGTAGTTATTACTTTATTAGTAGGTGTAACCAAAAATATAAGATTTTTCAAATTCCTTTAACGTTTGCCGCCTTTCTAAAGAACTATATCCTTAACCAGCATTAGACAGAGTCTACCCTATTTTATTGCAGGTGCAAATTGTATTTAGTTTGCAAGTTTCTTTTATGATAGGTAACTTTTTTACAGACGTATTGTGGGTAAGAGTAGTACGTTTTGTTTCTTTGTTCATAAGTAGGGTCTGACCCATAAATATTTGTAAACTTAAATTGGTTGCCCAGCTACCTTCAAGCAACCGTTATACTTTGTAAATAAATTAACTTACTTATTTTACATTTTAATCGAATATCTTCAGAATTTATTGATTATACATAGTTTATGCACCAGTTTATACATAAATCAAGTTGCTATGTAGTGTCGTAGCAAAATTGATACGGCGTGGCAATTTGTTTAAAATAATGCTTAGCTAATAACAGAAGACAAAAATTCTTTTGACTGTACGGTTGGTGCGGTGGCTGGGCAACTGGCTGCCGTGCAACGTGTTGCGGGTGCGATTCCCGGACGAAACAACACTTTGTGTGATCCACAAATTGTTGTTTCGGGTCTGGGTGTGTTGTATATGACAATTTGTATATTTGAAAACGCACCCAGGACACAGGAGAAAATCATAGAGTGCGGCAACGTTTTTATAAAAAAACGAAAGAAATATTAATAATAATAATAGAAATACAATCCACTACCAATTGATCACCGTGACCGTGCGTTACTAAGAACTCCCTGCAGAACCACGCGCCGGCGCGTTGATGTCTTTACTACGTGACAACTGATCTGTGACAATTTGCATTAAATAGTTGCCACAATTTTATTATTTTCTCTAGAAAATTAATTGATTCGTGAGATAGCGACTATTGTAAATATTAAATTCCCGCACGGAACAACTCTTTGTGTGACCCACAAATTGTTGTTTGTATGTTTGTAACCGCACCCACGACATAGGAGAAAATCTTAATGTGGGGCAACGTTTTTAAAAAAAAGTATTATTCAGTTCAATTTACCTACAGAGTTGTCACGGCTCGCTCAGGTATTTAACCAACAACTCTTTTGTTAAAACAGATTAAGGACTTGGATAGAAATATGATGGCCACAAAACATAATATCAATCTTAATTGCACCTAAACGTAGCTGATAGAAACCACCAAACGTAGTCATTGTGCTTACTTGCTGATCTTTAATTTTTGTTTTCAATAATAAACATATCTACCGATTTCTTTGTTTTATTATAACTATAAACACTTTCATAGGACTATGCATAAATGATTTGATTTAAATAAATCTAAGAATCTTAAAGTAAAATAATGATATTCCATTACTAATGACTATGAATTTATTACTACATTACTATTAAAGAAGTCATTAATAAGGAAGCAAAGAAAGTTATAAACAACGAGCAATTAATTTACTACTAATTGGATTAATTAATATCGTTAGTTTTTCTAATAATATACAAATTAGTAATCACTCATTATGACTTTTTATTTGGTATCCTCTAAGAGGACCTTTCTAAAACAAAAAGACTGATGAGCACTTCATAAAATAATAAAATCACCGTTAAAACTCAAAAACACCATACCTTTTTCCTCTTAACATCATATTTATATCATATTTCGTTTAATTCAAAGTGTAAAACTAGTTCAATTGTTTTCAGTTTCTACTTTACCTCCAAACTTACTATTAAACTTATTAATTATAAAATATTTCATAATTATGTAATTTTAATTGAATTAAAGGTTATTTTTACGAAATACTATTGTATAATAATTTTACTAAGTACTAATACAAATCAAGAACCGAAATTTCGTAACAAGAAACAATAAAGTAATTACTCATTACACTGCTTAAAAGTTATCGTTTTTGTTTTTTGTTTAAATTGAGTATTTTTTTAATTCATTGGCTTTTAAAACCCGGATTCTGATCGATTTTAGAAGAGATTATGGGCAATACAAATGGTACAAAATTAATCACTGGAATGTTTATATCCCTTTCATTTTGTCGTTATAAGGCTAAGGAAATTCGTTTCAAGATTTCGAAATGTGGTGATCATCAAAACAAAGTCCAATGACACAAGCCCAGCCCATTTTGACCAATCACTGAGTTTACCCTCAATTTCTTACCCCCACTCCATTTCGAACCGCCCACAAACCTGCGTACACGCAGGCAGCACAAATTTTGCACTCAGTACTCACTACTTAGTTTGTGATCAAGCGATAACCACTGCAACTGCAGCGTGATCTATTACTGAAACAGTTATAAGTCAATTTAGTTTGCCGTTATAATGGAATCACACAAGACATCGAAGACTTCAAAGAAGGTCAGTCTTATTTCTTTGTGAATTAACAGGATTATTGAAATCATGTATTGTGTCTTGACCGCGTTTATTTTTTTATCAGGACCAGCCTTCAACGTCCTCGGGTTCCGAAACATCTCGACCAAGGCGCGGCAGACCAAGCGGTGCAAACCGCATCCCTCTCACCTTGGTTCGTGTCAACTTAATATTACAAGCACTAGTTGACAACGTTTGTGACTGAACAATATGTTAATAAAATACTTTGTTTACAGGAAGAAAGACGTGCACGGAATGCACAATATGAGAGGGAACGCCGGGAAGATTTTGCCAAGGCCCAGATGGAATTGGTGGAGGCTGCAGGTTGCGACCCCAATGTAAGTTTTATAAAAACTTTTTTTTACGTTTCTAGCCCGCAACATTGGTTTGTTCGATATGTCATAGTTGGATTGTTTTATTGTTGTAGACCTCGATGCCTCATTTGATGGCGATCGTCATTACCAAACTCAAGAACGTCACTGAGGAACAGAGTATTGAGGAATATAGGCGAATTAACGACAATCTGGAAGCGCAAAGTAAGTGTCTAAAAATGACTTGCAAAATGTCAATGTGTATATATATGTATATCACAACATATGTATATTGTTACAGTTGCCAGCTGTATCGAGCGCCTGGGGCCAGAGTATGTCGTAAGCGGTGGTGACGACGATATAGAGCCGGATGATGTGAATGTAAGATACATACATCCTTGACTTGTTTGCCATCAGAGCGACAAATCTGTTGTTACTTGGATCAAACATATATTATTTTTCAATACTGGTAGTTTTTGTTTCATTCAACTTTTATTTTACAGACACGAAAACGCAAGCACTCGTGTGAGTGGAACAGTGATGAGGCGGGTCTGCGGCCTAGTGGCAAGCGACTGCCAGAAAGGTGGATATCGGCCGCAGACCTAGCTGAAGCTGGGCCCTCCGTTACAGTGGCACACGAACAGCTGCCACTGAATCCGGCACCATGTCATACACCACTACTGACACCACTGCCAATATATTCACAGCCACCGCTGCAGCAAGAGACGACACCAGAGCTCGACCCAACTCTGCTTTTAAGTAAGTATTTAATTTGTATTTGAGTAATAAATAATAAAATATGATTTTCACTAACAAATATCGTGAGACATGCCAAATTTATTGAACATAACGACTTACTCACTTGAATAAATAACAGAAAAAACTAATTTTGGTCTTGTTCATTTATAGTAGAACAGCTCGAGCTACCACCATCGCCAGTACTGCCAGCAACGCCGCCACAGCTGGAGGCGATGTCGGCGGATGACGTGGCTTTGCTTTTCTGTAAGTATCATTCTTGTATAAACTTCTTGTTTAAGACATAAAAATATGGACAACCTTTGCAGCTGTCTTATTAACAAATTTCTAATTTCTATTTCTTTTCTTTTCAGCTCGAGACGATTTGTTGGACATTTACGGAGCTCTAGACTCCGTAGATCAAGTATTTTGAAGAGTACGGAGCTCCGTGTGTCTCTCGGTCATCTTTGAAAAGATCAGCTAAAGCCATGGTCACCACATCTCCGGCACCTTTTATCGACTGGGTGGCGTTTTTCTCCGGCTGTACGAGCTGAGTGGCTTTCCTGGCTGTTAGGAAGCATCTTTGTTAACAAAAATATAAAAATATACAATTTGAAACTAATTTTACTTTTTTCATTTAGTATTGATAAATATACTTTATCGTCCCTTAAATGTCGTAATTTATATAAATAGAAAGTAACACATAAGAGTAGTTCATAGAAAAATGAAAACTATTTGAAATGGAAAAAATATTTTACTACCTCAAATCTTCTCAAGAATTACATAACAAATAAATCGATAAAAATTATATAATAAGTCCAATTATTATTACATCATTTTTAAAGCAAATTTAATTACATATAACAGTCTCCATAAATAAATAACAAAGCATTCTAACATAAAATAAATATTCGGCTAGTTAGGTAATTTCTCAATTTGTATATTGTGGTATCAAGTATCTTGATTTTCAGATTATTTTACGGCAAGAGTTTTTTTATAACTTGACTATAACTTAGACGTACAAAAATGATTGCTAAAGTTTTAGTAAAGTCATCAGATAAAAATGGTGGTGCTTGATCTTCGTTGTTTTAGATTATTTGTAAAATTGATTAATATTGACATTAATTTTTGCGGAACGTGATGAATAAAACAACACTTCTCTCAGTTAACTAGAACAGAGAGAGAGACATCCCATTAATTTATTGTACTTCTTACAACAAAATACATAAGTTTATTATTAAACATAATAAAACATTAATTTTTTTAGAATTCTGTTCCAATTTTTACATATTGGATAGTTCTGTAACGATGAGCATATTGATTATTTATCCAAAAGTAGAATTACACAATTTTGCTTCATCTTCATCGAATCACACGTTTTACGTGTTGGTATGTAATGGAAGAAATTAACAGAATTAAATATTTCGGAAATAAGTGTATGATAACTGCTCAGCTCGTACGGATACTGTGCAACCGTATTTTAGGGTGCGGCGCCTAAGATTTTGACTAAGCAATGGAAACAAGATGTTCTAGAAGCAAACTAGGACATCTTCTACAGTATATATTTGTTTCGTAGACAAAGTAAATGGTGAATAGTTTTAAAGGCCTGCCGATGTATTCAGCATCGCTTCCACGACAAATATGAATTTCAAGACACTACCAAGCTTGATCGCATCGCTTGATTGAAACATATTAATTTTCTTAAGTCACTTCTACGCATATACGGGTTTCACAATCATTCAACAACAACATTCTAGAAGTGTCAGTTATTACGGAGGTACTTATTACAAATCCATAAACAAGGTATGTTCATCCTAATCACCCAGCTTTTACTAAAACATTTTCCAGGAACCATTAGAAGATTCTATTGAAATGTCTTATCTCTCACCCGAGGATCGCACACCTTTTGTTATTTTCTTTTATTTCACAAAAAGGTTCCTTAAACATTTAACTAATTACATATTATTTGTTTAAATACCACATGGCCTAGTTCATACCAGCCTTGCCACTTTTAGGTAAACAGGTGTTAACTAGTTCGATGTCCTGTCACATGTGAGGTTTCATAAATAGATCATCAGATATAAATATAATTAATTGCTAAAGAAATAATTGATTTTTATAATTTTTCTAGTATACACATTACACATATCAAATAGGTAAATGTTAACAACTCACAAACTTTTCATGCAATAATAGCGTGCAGTAAAAAATAAAGTGGACCGTTCACTTTATTTTTTACAGTTCATAAATTTATGTTGTAAATATACAATTTGACTTTCTTTACCTACTATGCTCATTTCTGGTAAGATATTAATTATAATTAAAAGTGTGAATAATGAATATAAATCTTTTGAAAAATTATTAAATTTTTGTGCTTACCCTTTGTTTTGTCCTTTATTGTAGAAAAAAAAACAATGACGCGTTTTTAAAGAATTTTAGTTTTCGGGACCGGGATTAGACAGTCCCTATTTCTTTTAAACTATTTTATTTATAGTGCACATTGTTCGGGCAGGAAGGGATATCCGTTGTTTTTTCATCATCTTAGTGATATAAGCATAAGAAGGAATTAACATTTATACTCCACGCAGAGATTGCATGAGCATTAAGTCCATCTTAAAAATAAATAAATAAAGTATGAAATCCCTGTTAGAGCATTAATCAAGTAGTACTACGGTGTGTCGTAGCACTATTGCTACGGCGTAGCAAACGTAAGAGTACGGCGTAGTAATTAAAACTAGCTTCCGCCCCATGTTTCACCCGCGTGGTATATTGATAAAAAGTATCCTGTATCCTATTCCGGAATGTATCATATGCCTGTGCCATATTTCATCTAGATCCGTCCAGTTCCATGCAGCAGCAAAATACAAACATCCTAATTTTTGCATTTCTAAATTATTGAGAGTGTAACAAGTAGCAATATACGATTGCATTTGGGTATATCTTGTGGGTATTGTTCAATTCAAACCACCCACGGAGTCGTGTTAGCTCAGTTATTTAATCGTTTTAACCTTTCTCTTAAAACAGGTTTAACACTTTCTTTTAGAATATTATTTAAACAAACTTCCCAGAAAGTAAGTCTAGTGTTCTTGTAAACACAAGATTTTGTGTAAAATATGTAATGTGTCTAAACTAATTTTATCTGTTAAATAGGGCCAGAGTCAGCAACCGGAGCCATCAACATCCACCGGCTCCGTAACATCCAGGCCAAGGCGCGGCAGACCGAGCGGTGCAAACCGCGTCCCTCTCACCTTGGTTCGTACAAACCATATGTTACAAGTAATATTTGACAAACATTATGATTGTGACTGGATAATATATATTAATTTGTACTGTGTTTTCAGGAGGAAAGACGCGCGAGGAATGCGCAGTATGAGAGGGAGCGGCGAGAAGACTTCGCCGCAGCGCAGGCAGAATTAGCGGAGGCCGCGGGTTGCGATCCCAATGTATGTTATCAAAATTTACAACTTTCAAACTGTATTGTTTGAAGCGTTATGACTTATTTTATTTATTATTGTAGGCATCAACGATCAACTTGATGGCATTCGTGATCACAAAGTTGAAGAACGCCTCGGAAGATTTGAGCATCGAGGAGTATCAAAGAATAAATGCCAACCTGGAAGCGCAAAGTAAGGGTCAAACAATTTCTTAAAAATACCAAGTTGAAATGTCTATTACGTATAAAAAACTTATACACGTGTATATTGTTATAGTTGCCAGTTGTTTCGAGAGGTTGGGGCCCGAGTATGTGTTAAGCGGTGGTGAAGACGATGTAGAGCCCGATGACTCAAATGTAAGTCACACTCATTTTATTATCTTGTCCTCAGAGCAGTTAACATCTTAGGAAATAAATTTAAATTTTAACTGAAATGTTCTTTATGCACTTTATAAATTTTAAATCACTATTTATTACTTTTGTTGGTATTAATATATGAAACAACTTTTGATTTACAGACTCGAAAACGCAAGCTGTCGCAGGAGGCGTCTCAAGATGAGAAACGCATGCGGCCCGGTGCAGAGCAAGTGCCAGTGAGTGGGAGTGGGCCAATGGTGTCGACCACTGACCTTGCGGAAGCTGGGCCTTCCTTCCTTGGAACACACTCACTTTTGCCACCTTTATTTTTCCGTTAGTATTTGACTTTTTGTTTTATTTGTTTCAAACTATTTTTATTTTGTTTGTGACTCTCAACTTACCTTCTGTTTTATTTCTATAGCATCTCCAAATTCTTCGGAGACAGAGCTACCAACGCCGTCACAGTTTGCTCACACTACACCATCGCCACTGCTGCAGATCGAGACGGCGTTAGAACAAGAGATAGCTCTGCGTTTCTGTGAGTAACTCTCTTTCTCTCTCTCGTAAAAAATCAATTTGAGAACCCTGTTTACTCTCCTATAGTTTTATTGATTGATTTTGTATTAAGCGACTTGTACTTTTGTTTTCAGCTCAAGACGACTTACTCCAGATTTACGGGGCCCTAGAATCTGAAGATATAATCTGAAGAATATGGAGCTCCGTCTGGTCTATGTTCGTCTTGAAGATCCAGGGAAAAGTGGTCACCGCATCTTCGTCGCCTTTTATCGGCTGTTCAGCTCTGGACTTCCTTTGCTAGACGTGCAGCCGATGGAATGAATGCGTAGATGGTGCAGTTGAAGTCGATGAAAAAAATGATAAATAAAAGTACAATTTGAAAATATTTTGCTATTTTTATTTTAAGCCTTTTTGGATATAATGAATAGAAATCTGTTAAATATGTCGAAAATGACTAAATTTTCAGAGAATTAGTAAATAAACATTGTCAAACTGTAACTAGAAAAAAAATATAATTACTTTGCAAGTCAACTTATATGTACGTCAACCACTGAATTGTAAAAAACTACTAAGGATCAAAGTGTCTTCATCCATGACTAAAGCATGTTCATTTTATATAGGCACTTAAATATATTTAGTGTCATAACCATTCGATAGCGACTTTCCAAGATTCTAACAGGGCGAGTTCAGTTCCGTTCATTCTAGTACCTATTATTATTCTTTCTTAGTTAATTTTGAATCATAGATATGAAAAGTTTTCATTTATTCGCCCATTTTCAGCTCGATCCTGCATTTATCGAAACAGTTTCTAGACATAATAAGGAGTAATCGTTATTTCTTCTTATCTCTATGTCGGAGATCGTTTCCATATCCGTTCTACTGAGTCAGAAGCGACTATGCCCTTTTTGTTAAAGTTGACCAATCACGTTTCATTTCAGCAGAAATGAAAAGAAAAAAACATTTGTTTACAAACAAAAATACTATATTTTAACTACTAACACGTGTAGTAGAAAAACAGTAGGTAGTGAAAGTTACGAATTAGCGTAAGACTACTTAGCAAAAACACAAGTAATTTTCTTGAATTTAACAATATCTCTTATTCAAAAAGTAAATTAATCTAACTATAGTTTTTTGAAATAAAAAATGCATAGTAAGATAAACTTAATTTTATGATATAAAGTCAGTTTTGTATTTCTATACAATACACCAATGGTAGGCAAACGCGTAACAAGACCTCATCGACATTTTCTATCAGGTGCGATTGTAGTCAAGCATTAAATTTAGCCTATTATATATAATAAAAAATATAGTATATCTTACTATAGCAACCTAATTAATGATATAGTAAATGAGAAAGTTCCTTAAGTAAGTTCGAAAACCTAGATAAGACAGAATAGTAATATAAAAATATTTCGTCTAACGTTCAAGTTCGAATCCCGTGAAACAATCAAAGGATCAATGAATATTTCTATAAAACTAAAAAAAACCTTGTCTAATAATAAACTAAGATAGTTAAGAGATTTTTTCTACCGCTAGCTACATCGAGCCAATGTTGAAATAAAACAAAGTGCGCATTTTATGAAATTTTTAAGTTTCGTTTCCAACTGACACCGTTATGATAACAAAGGTTTCAATTACAAACTACAATGTGATCCGCTTGTGTGTTCTTTTAAATAGAAAAAATAGACTTATCATAGGTATTGTGCTATGTATTGTAGCCTAAAAGTTAAAGTAAGTGAGAACTGTACCCGATATAAACCAATAAATCTGTGATAATTATATACAAGGCAAACATTTTGGCGGCTTGTTCTTTGAAAATAGTAAGTAAGAGTTTATTTATATAAGCAGATTTTTAATTTGAAATACCGAGTCCCGAATTGTGTTTCTAGTCACGATGCGGATGACACGATGTGCACTAGGAGAATAATTGAAGCTGTTTTGGCAAAAGTGCGGTGAGTTAGTTAAATAATTTGTTTGATTATTTTTTTTATTGGACCAAGCTCATGCTCGACAGCTTTTAAGACCAGGTCAAGTCATGTGTTCATTTTTTATTGATTTATTATAATAAAAAATATATTTGCCGGTTTTGTCATGAAAACGAAAATGTATTTTTTTTATATCTTAGTATAATTATTATACTATTATATTATAATTATTATGATAAATAATATTATAATATTATATATTATACTATTATATATTACGGACACGAGCCGCTTTATGAGCTTCAGTTAGTATAATTTTTTTCGCTGGATTCCTATTCCTTATACCGGCACGCCGTAGAAAATTACTTATGGTTAGTGCTGTGCACCTAACCTCCTCTGCAAATAGGCGAGTTGTGATTGTGAAGTAAAAAGATGCTGCTCATGTACCGACACCATACGCTGCACATGGTCGGTTGCGGCATTCGTGGCAACCTTTCGACTCTCCCCTCACTGTCAAATCGGTGAAGCCATAATCTCACCGTATTTCGCTGAAATAAAAAAAAACATTTTATAGTATACATACTAAAAGTTAAAACAATCTGAAATCTTATAAGTAGTTGATTTCATACAAATTTGTACCAAAACTCATTAATGTTTGCCGCCTTTCTAAAGAACTGTATATTTTTGACCAGGATTAGGAAGCCCCTTCTATATTTTATTAATGGTGTATATTGTTCCAGTTTCTATAAGATAAAACCGTATGGTATTGGTTCGCCAATTTTGTATTGTAATAACTCTTTTACCGCCATATCGTAGGTAAACAAAAGTCTGTATTGTTTCTTTGTTCATATGTACACAATTGTTCATAAAATGTTTTGTCTCAAGTGGGAATAACCGGACCTGCACAACGCGTCACGTTCACATCAATTGGTTGTCCATTTTACCTTCGAGCAACTATCACTTTGCCTCACAAGCTATCGCTTTGGACAATTCTGTAATGGTAGTATTAGGTAACATTTTCAAATAAATAAATAAATTAATGCTTATAATAAATCTTTAGAGAGGTAAATTCTGTATCATAAATATTTTTTCAAAATAACTACCAGGGGGTGATAAGTGACCGATGCTGATTCCGAAAATGCAATCAGTAAAATTTTTGTCTGTCTGTCTGTATGTTCCTTATAGAAACAAAAACCAATAGACGGATTTTAACAAAACTTGGTACAATTATTCTTTATACTTCTGGGCAGGTTATAGAACACTTTTCATTATATTATAATATAATTATTATGATAAATAATATTATAATATTTTCAACAATTCAATTGACAATTCTGTAATGGTAGTATTAGGTAACATTTTCAAATAAATAAATAAATTAATGCTTATAATAAATCTTTAGAGAGGTAAATTCTGTATCATAAATATTTTTTCAAAATAACTACCAGGGGGTGATAAGTGACCGATGCTGATTCCGAAAATGCAATCAGTAAAATTTTTGTCTGTCTGTCTGTATGTTCCTTATAGAAACAAAAACCAATAGACGGATTTTAACAAAACTTGGTACAATTATTCTTTATACTTCTGGGCAGGTTATAGAACACTTTTCATTACGCTACAAATAACCAGAGCAGAGCAGTAAAGGGAAATGTTGGGAAAACGGGAAAAGTTACTCCCTTTCTTAAGTTTCCGTCGCGTTTGTAGCCTTAATGGTTAAAGTTACATAGAAATTATGTATGACGAAAATATTTTACATTAAAATCGAAATATTTTACAAAAAAGTGAGCGAAAGCTGGTGTTCGTTGGCAGCGAAAAATAAATTTCAAATAATGTTTATTTATTTTTTTGACCTAACTCTGCGCGACTAGCGGTAGCAAAGCATCGGCAGCATTGTCATAGTACTTTACTTCAGCCAGCCGATATAAACAAGCTGTCGAAAAGAAGTTCCACGTCTTTAAGATGGTGGAAGGAGACTGGACCTGCAGGAACTACGTATTCTTCAGACTAGTGGATCTACCGACTCCAAAGCCCCTTAGATCTTCCGCAAGTCATCTTGAGCAATGTACAAAAAAAACATCAGATAAGCTATAGCTTAAACACGACATTATATGACAAAAGTAGTGCTCGGTTTATCAATATATAATGGCTAGCGTGCGGCCTCTATTTCACCTGATGGTAAGCTATGATACAACCTACGGTTGATCAAATTTCCTATTTGCTATGACATTACTTAGTCTAGTACTAGTAGTAGTGTTGAAGTTGTAAGAGGAAGTAACTACTATCGTTGAAATCAAGCACTGTTATAGCGGTGGTGATGATGTATATCAAGTCTATCCTCACAGAAGTGTTGAGCTACATCTTTCGACTCTAGCTGGAGCGGTGGAGACTCTGATGGTAGTGTCACTGAAAAAAAAACAACCGCAAATAAAATATGTAACAAATGCAATCAAAACTTACAAAATAAGTCGCGAATAAACCGGTTATGAAGCCTGTTTTATTATTGTAAGTTAGGTAGTAATCTATGTTATGGTGGTAGATAAATCGGAAAATTGTTCAATTTATTAGCCTTTGAAGCGATTTGACTGTGTCACTCAAATTTTAGTCAATTGTTAGTATGACTAATGATTAACAATGAAAACCAAATCGCTAAATCCTGGTATCAAACAAGGACATTCTCTAAAGTATGTATGTGTTTCGTAGATAACCGAAATTGTGAATAGTTATGTATTTGTCATCACTTCTTCGACAAATATGAATTTTAAGACACTACCAATCTTGATCGCATGGCTTGATTGAAACATATTAACATAACAACCTTTTATTTATACGGGTTTTACAATAATTCGATACAATGCAACATTCCAAGAATCCAACAGGGCCAGTTATTACAACTCACTCAGGTACTTATTACACTTTCATAAACAAAACATATTCAACCTAATCACTCCCGCATTTATTAAAATAGTTCCCAAAAACAATTAGTAGTTTCTATTGTATTGTCTTATCTCTCACTCTAGGCTCTTACACCTACTCTTTTGTTCTTTTCTTTTATTAAAAAGGTTCTTTAAACGTTTAACTTATAATTATTTGTTTAGATAACACATGGCCTGGTTCATACCAGCTCGCCACTTTTGGGTAAACAGGTGTTACCTAATGTGATCTCCTGTCAGATATGAAGTTTCATGAAATGTTCGTAGCTATTAATATAGTTAATAGCTAAAGAAATAATTGTCTTTTATGTTTTTCAAGTATATACATTACAAATATTATTAAATAGGTAAATTTTAACAATTCACAAACTATCGATGCCACATTAGTCATATAGTTAACGGTGCATGTTAGAACCTAATTTTATAACCTTTTACCTAAATTTTTAACAGTTCGTAAATTACTGAGCTATACAAAATCTATACCTGGTTCTTTACCTAATTGAGAGCATTCCTAGTTAGGTATGAATTATAATTTAAAGTGTAAGTAATAAATATAAATCTTTCGAAATTTTTTAACTTGTTGTGCTTACGCTTTGTATTTCTTTATTTAAGAACAATAAACAATTATTGACACCTTTCTTAATAATTGTACTTTTCGAGACCGGGATTAGACAGCCCGATTTCTTTTATACTATTTTAATGACGGTGCGCATTGTTCTGGTAGAATAATCCGTACAACTACGGAAGTATCTGAGAATCTGAAAGGAATATCCGTTGTTATTATGTCATCTTAGTGATAAAAGTTAGTAAGATAATAGTATAAAATTTTAACATTTACATTCTATTAAATTATACTCTACATCACCCAATGGTTTGACTGGCAAGGAATGCATATGGCATTTAGTCTACCTTAAAAATAAATTAACAAAGTAAAAAATCCCACTTTAAGCATGAATCAAGTAGTATTACGGAATGTCGTAGCAATATTGCTACGGCGTAGCAAATGTAAGAATAAGGCGAAGTAGTTTATAACAAGATTCGCCCGCGTGGTATGTTGATAAAAAGTAGCCAGTATTCTATTTCTTAGTGTATCATATGCATGTGTCAAATATCATCCAGATCCATACGGCCATTTTGACGTGATTGAGTCACAAAATCTAAACATCTCAACTTTCGCATTTATAATTTTAGTTAGATCATACGGTGCGCTAACAATAAAAGAAGAAAATAAGTGTTATAAGTAGCAATATAAGATTGCTTTTGGGTGCATCTTGTGGGAACTGTTCAATTCAATTGTGTTTTTTTATCTTAGTTTTGACTGCTTCTTAGAGAAAAACGTTAAAGATTTTGACGAATGCAAATCAAGACAAATGAAAGATTGAGCTCAATGGTCTTATACTTTTTTTTCAAGGTAGTAAAGGGGCTATTAAAAAAATATTTCTGCTCTATGTTAAAACCACATATAGGTTTATTTATTTTGTACAGATTTTGCCTCCTTTAAGTAAATTACACTGGCAAAGTCAATTAAAAGGAAGCAAACAAAGTAAAAATAAACGATACTGATTTGGTATTCTTTTTTTGTTTAAGTAATGCCATTCTTTATGGGTTAATACATGTTCATCTATTGTTTCTTTTATGCGCTATCATTGAAGACGACTCTTTCTCAATAAATTACCTTTTTTACGATAACCGTAAACAGCAATGTCACGAATAAAACTCATAATATATTTTTTAATTTTATAAAACATTTCTAATAATTTCAGAGCGAGTCTTCAAGTTTGCTTTAAACGTAAATCCATAGATAATCAAATTCCTTGTTGTGTTCTGATTCATGAAAAACAATGTAAACGTTTCGTCCAATCACAGACCCGCACAGTGAATTACCCCCACTCTATTTTGAACCGCCCACAACCCCTGCGTACGCGCAGGCAGCACGAATTTCGCACTCAGTACATAGTTGGCAAGCAACTTGTCACCAGTGCAACTGCAACGTGATCTATTACGAATAACATTACATTCAAATTGAATTACTTTTACGGTAAAAATGGCACCAGTAAAGGTCGATAAAAATTCCCAGAAAGTAAGTCTAGTTTTTGTTGTAAAAACAAAGTTTTGTATGAAATATGTAATGTGTCTTAACCAATAAAATTGTATCTGTTAAATAGGGCCAGAGTCAGCAACCGGAGCCATCAACATCAACGGGCTCCGGAACATCCAGGCCAAGGCGCGGCAGGCCGAGCGGTGCAAACCGCGTCCCTCTCACCTTGGTTCGTACACACCATATGTTACAAGCAAAATTTAGCATACAGTATGATTGTGAATGAATAATATATATTACTTTGTACTTTGTTTACAGGAAGAAAGACGCGCAAGGAATGCGCAGTACGAGAGGGAGCGGCGAGAAGACTTCGCCGCAGCGCAGACAGAATTAGCGGAGGCTGCAGGTTGTGATCCCAATGTAAGTTATCAAAATTTACAACTTTCAATCTGACTGTGCCGTTTGAAGCGATATGATTTATTTTATTTATTATTGTAGGCATCGACAATTAACTTGATGGCGTTCGTGGTCACAAAGTTGAAGAACGCCTCGGAAGATTTTAGTATTGAGGAGTATCAAAGAATAAATGCCAACCTGGAAGCGCAAAGTAAGTGTCTAACAATTTCTTAATACAGCAAATTGAAATGTTTACTACGTTAAAAAATCTTATACATGTGTGTATTGTTACAGTTGCCAGTTGTTTTGAGAGGTTGGGGCCCGAGTATGTGTTAAGTGGTGATGAAGACGATGTCTACATCGCCGATGACTCAAATGTAAGTCACACTCATTAGATTACCTTGTCCTCATAGCAGTTAATATCTTAGCGAAACAGTCCGCATAGATAAAGAGGTAAAACCTCTATAAAAATTGTTGTTGGTGTTGATATATTAAATAACTTTTTATTTACAGACTCGTAAACGCAAGCTGTCGCTGGAGACGTCGCGAGATGAGAAACGAATGCGGCCAGGTACAGAGGAAGTGCCAGCAAGTGGGAGTGGGACAATGGTGTCAACCACTGACCTTACGGAAGCTGGGCCCTCGTTCCCTGGAACACACTCACAGTTGCCATCTTCATTTTTCCGTAAGTATTTGACTTTTATTTTCTTAAGTCATAAGAAAAGGCTGCATTGCTGTTTTATTTGTGTCAAACTAGTTTTATTTTTTTTGTAACCCACAACTTATCTTTCCTTTTATTCTTGTAGCATCTCCAAATTCTCCGGAGACAGAGCTACCAACGCCGTCACAGTTTACGCACCAGACACCATCGCCACTGCTGCAGCTGGAGACTGCGTTAGAACAAGAGATAGCACTTCGTTCCTGTGAGTAACTCTTTCTCTCTCGTAAAAAATCTATTTGAGAACCCTGCTTACTCTCCTTTAATCTTATTGATTGATTTTGTATTAAGCAACTTAATTGTACTTTTGTTTGCAGCTCAAGACGACTTGCTCCAGATTTACGGAGCTCTAGAATCTGAAGATTTTGTCTGAAGAATACGGAGCTCCTGGTCTGGTCTATATTCGTCTTGGAGATCCAAGGAACATAGGTCTCCCCATCTACAACGTCTTTTATCGGCTGGTCGTCTCTGGATTTTCTTTGCTGGCCGTAAAGGGAGAAGTTGTTACCAATTAAAAATAATAAATAAATATTTAATTTAAAATTTATTTTACTTCTTTTATTTAATGTTGTTATATTAAGCCCACTGAGTATAATAATAATTGAAGTTTGTGAATATGCAATAAATGTTCATAAACATTTTCAAACTATAACCAGACTAATATATGTACATTAATAAAAATGTAATTTATTTTGCAATTCATCTTGCAAGTTAATTAAAATTATGAATTGTAAGAAATTTATTAGGCATCGATTAATAAAATTTCTAACGATATAGGCTCTTACAAAAATGTAGAGTCATAACTATTCGATAGCGACTTTCCAAGACTCTAACAGCGCAAGTTCCGTTCCGCGCGGAACGGTAAGCACAATAGTGTCGGCGTAGGCGACAATATCAATATCATACATACATTTCTCAAATAACAGAATTTAAATATTCGAAAACAATTTTATGATAGTTATACACCATGCATTTAAGCAATTATAGCTTAAATTAATCCTTTTTTTCACCTGTGGGTTCACCCGCACGGATACAGTGCTGCTGATATTCGAGGGTACGGCGCTTAAGCTTGTGACTAAGCAATGGAAACGAGATCCTGGTATCAAACTAGGACATATTTTGATGTATTTATGTTTCGTAGTCAATCGAAATGGTAAATGGCTTGCAGATGTATACATCACCGCCTCTAAGACAAATATGAATTTAAAGACACTACCTACCAACCTTGCTAAATTGAAACATATTATTTGTCTTTAGTCACTTCACGTATATACGTATATATAAAGCATATTCATCCTAATTACTCCAGCGTTTACTCAAACATTTCCCAGAAACAATTAGAAGTTTCTTTTGACTTGTCTTATCTCTCACCGTGGATCACAACCTTTTGTTCTTTTCTATTATTTCATTAAAAAGGTTCTTTGAACGGTTTAACTTATTATTATTTGTTTAAATACCACATGGCCTAGTTCATACCAGCCTTGCCACTTTTGGGTAAACAGATGTTACCTAATGTGATCTCCTGTTATATGTGAGATTTCATAAATAGATCATCAGCTATTAATATAGTTACTTAATTGCTTAAAAAAAATGATTTTATATACATATATTTATTAAGTATACACATTTCACATATTAAATAAGTAAATGTTAACATGCTGTCAACGGTGCATGATAAAACTTTATGTTATCAAAGTAAAGAAGCTATTTTTTTAAATCTTTAATCTTTACTTTTTACAGTTCGTGAATGAATTACTGAGCAGTATACATTATATACCTGGTTCCGACATTATGTCGCAAATATACATTTTGACTTTCTTTACCTTCTATGATCATTTCTAGTCAGATATTAATTATAATTTAGAGTGTGAATAATAAATATAAATTTTCGAAAAGTTCTTTATATGTTGTTTAGCCTTTGTTTTGACCTTTATTGTAGAACAACAAACAATAATTGACGCCTTTCTAAAGAGTTTTAGGTTAAGGGACCGGGATAAAACAGTCCCGTTTCTTTTAAACCATTTTATTGACCGTTCACATTGTTCTGGTAGGAAGGAATATCCGTTGTTTTTGTATCATAATAGTGATATAAGCATAAGAAGGTAATAATATGAAAATTTTAACATTTATATTTTATTAAAGTCAACATCAACCAAAGGTTCGACTGGCAGAGAATGCATGTGGCATTTAGCCCACCTTAAAAATAATTAAAAAAATACACAAAGTCAATCAAATATCAATTAAGTAGTATTACGGTGTGTCGTAGCACTATTGCTACGGCGTAGCAAACGTAAGAGTATGGCGTAGTAGTTTATAACTAGCTTCCGCCGTATGTTGATAAAAAGTAGCATATATTCTATTTCTTAGTGTATCATATGTCAGTGCCAAATAGCATCCAGATCCAAGCAGCCGTTTTGGCGTGATTGAGTAACAAAATCCAAACATCGTACCTTTCGCATTTACATATACTAATTTCAACGGTGCATGATAAAACTTTATGTTATAAAAGTAAAGAAGCTATTTTTTTTTAATCTTTAATCATTACTTATTACAGTTCGTGAATGAATCACTGAGCAGTATACATTATATACCTGGTTCCGACTTTATGTTGTAAATGTACAATTTTGACTTTTTTACCTACTATGCTCATTTCTAGTCAGATATTAATTCTAATTTAGAGTATGAATAATAAATATAAATCTTTCACAAAGTTCTTCAAATTTTGTGCTAACGCTTTGTTTTGACCTTTATTGTAGAACAACAAACAATAATTGACGCGTTTCTAAAGAATTTTAGTTTAAGGGACCGGGATTAGACAGTCCCCTTTCTTTTAAACTATTTTATTGACCGTGCACATTGTTCTGGTAGGAAGGAATATCCGTTGTTTTTATATCATCTTAATGATATAAGCATAAGAAGGTAATAATATGAAAATATTAACGTTTATATTTTATTAAGGTCTACATCAACCAAAGATTCATTTAGTCCATGTTGCATTTAGTCCACCTTAAAAATAATGAAATAAATACACAAAGTCAATCAAATATCAATCAAGTAGTATACGGTGTGTCGTAGCACTATTGCTACGGCGTAGCAAACATAAGAGTATGGCGTAGTAGTTCATAACTAGCTTCCGCCGTATGTTGGTAAAAAGTAGCATATATTATATTTCTAGACATATGCCTGTGCCAAATTGCATCCAGATCCATGGAGACATTTTGGCGTGATTGAGTAACAAAATCTAAACATCTCAACTTTTGCATTTATAATATTAGCAAGATAATACGATGCACTAACAATAAAATAAGAAAATAAGTGTTATAAGTAGCAATATAAGATTGCTGGTGCATCTTGTGGGAACTGTTCAATTCAAAGCACACACAAAGTCCGGTTTTAATCTATCTGTTAAAACAGATTAAAGGTAAATATTCTATTGAAATATTACCTAATAGTTTACCCCAGTCATTTTGAAAAAAGTAAAAAAAAACTATCGGAAATTACCATTGTCTTTTCTTATCTAACTTTCGACTGATCGGCTTTTTAGAGAAAAACGTTAAAGATTTTGACGACTGCAAATCACGACAAATGAAAGATTGAGCTCAATGGTTTTATTCTTTTCTTTGAGGTAATAAAGGGCCTATTAAAAATATTTCTTCTCTTTGTTAAAACCACATAATTATAGGTTTATTTTTTTGTTCTGATTTTGCTCCCTTTAAGTAAATTACACTGGTAACCTCAATTAAAAGGAAGCAATCAAAGTAATAATAAACGACACTGATTTGGTACTCTTTTTTTGTATATGTAATGCTATTCTTTATGGGTAAATACATGTTCATCTATTGTTTCTTTTCATTCCGTATCCTTAAGGACGAATCTTTCTCAATAAATTATCTTTTTATGATAACCGTAAACAGCAATGTCACGAATAGAACTAATAATATATTTTGTAATTTTTTAAAACTTTTTTAAAAATTTCAGAGCGAGTCTTCAAGTTTGCTTCAAACGGAAATCCATAGGTTATCAAATTCTTTGTTTTGTTCTGATTCTTGAAAAACAATGTAAACGTTACGTCCAATCACAGACCCGCACGGTGAATTACCCCCACTCTATTCTGAACCGCCCACAGCCCCTGCGTACGCGCAGGCAGCACGAAGTTTGCACTCAGTACATAGTTGGCAAGCAACTTGTCGCCAGTGCAACTGCAACGCGATCTATTTCCAATTGAATTACTTTTACGGTAAAATGGAACCAGTAAATGTCGCTAAAACTTCCCAGAAAGTAAGCCTATTTCACACAAAACAAAGTTTTGTGTGAAATATGTAATTTGTCTAAACCAATTAAATTGTATCTGTTAAATAGGGCCAGAGTCAGCAACCGGAGCCATCAACATCCACAGGCTCCGTAACATCTAGGCCAAGGCGCGGCAGGCCGAGCGGTGCAAACCGTGTCCCTCTCACCTTGGTTCGTACAAACCTTATGTTACAAGCAAAATTTACCATAGAGTATGATTGTGACTGAATAACATATATCACTTTATACTTGGTTTGCAGGAAGAAAGACGCGCAAGAAATGCGCAGTACGAGAGGGAGCGGCGAGAAGACTTCGCCGCAGCGCAGACAGAATTAGCGGAGGCTGCAGGTTGCGATCCCAATGTAAGTTATCAAAATTTACAACTTTCCAGCTGACTGTATTGTTTGAAGCGTTATGACTTATTTTATTTATCATTGTAGGCATCGACGATTAACTTGATGGCGTTCGTGATCACAAAGTTGAAGAACGCCTCGGAAGATTTGAGCATCGAGGAATATCAAAGAATAAATGCCAACCTGGAAGCTCAAAGTAAGTGTCAAACAATTTCTTAAATACAGCAAATTGAAATGTTTACTACGTTAAAAAATCTTATACATGTGTGTATTGTTACAGTTGCCAGTTGTTTCGAGAGGTTGGGGCCCGAGTATGTGTTAAGTGGTGATGAAGACGATGTAGAGGCCGATGACTCAAATGTAAGTCACACTCATTTGATCACCTTGTCCTCATAGCCGTTAATATCTTATTGAAACAATCCGCATAGATAAAATGGTAAAACCTCTATAGAAATTGTTGTTGGTGTTGATATATTAAATAACTTTTAATTTACAGACTCGTAAACGCAAGCTGTCGCAGGAGACGTCGCGAGACGAGAAACGCATGCGGCCAGGTGCAGAGCAAGTGCCAGTGAGTGGGAGCGGGCCTATGGTGTCAACCACCGACCTTGCGGAGGCTGGGCCCTCCTTCACCGGAACACACTCACTGTTGCCATCTTCATTTTTCCGTAAGTATTTGACTTTTATTTGCTTAAGTAATAAAAAAAGACTGCAAGCCTATTTTATTTGTGTCAAATTATTTTTATTTTGTTTGTAACCCACAACTTATTTTTTTTTATTCTTATAGCATCGCCAAATTCTCCGGAGTCAGAGCTACCAACGCCGTCACAGTTTGCGCACCAAACACCATCGCCACTTCTGCAGCTGGAGACGGCGTTAGAACAGGAGATAGCTCTTGGTTTCTGTGAGTAATTCTCTCTCTCTTTCCCTCTTGTAAAAATATATTTGAGAACCCTGCTCACTCTTCTTTAATCTTTTTGATTGATTTTGTATTAAGCAACTTAATTGTACTTTTGATTTAAGCTCAAGACGACTTGCTCCAGATTTACGGAGCTCTAGAATTTGAAGATTTAATCTGAAGAATATGGAGCTCCTGGTCTGGTCTATATTCGTCTTGGAGATCCAAGGAACATTGGTCTCCCCATCTCCGACGCCTTTTATCGGCTGGTCGGCTCTGGATTTTCTTTGCTGGTCGTAAAGGGAGAAGTTGTTACCAAATAAAAATAATAAATAAATATTTAATTTAAAATTTATTTTGCTTTTATTTAATGTTGCTTTAATAAGCCCACTGAGTATAATAATAATTGAAATTTGTGAATATGCAATAAAATTTCAAACAAACTTGTTCATAACCGTTTTAACTTATTATTATAATTACTATAATTAGTATAATTAGCCTAATAAAATGTATATTAAAAAATGTAATTTATTTTGCAATTCATCTTGCAAGTTAACCACAAATTTGAATTGTAAGAAAATAATTAGACATCGATTAATAAAATTTTAAACAATATAGGCTTTTATAAAAATGTAGTCTTGCACTGTTAGAATCTTGGAAAGTCGTCATCAAGTTGAACGCGCGTTCAACTTGATCACGCAAAGAATTCGATCACGCAATCCTAGTCGCTCCTGCATTTATTGAAACAGTTTCTAGACATTATAAGGAGTAATCACTATTTTATCTCATCTCTATCTCGAAGATTGTATAACAAATCTTTTGTCCTTTTTGGTTCTTTTTTCATAAGCAAAGTAAATCCATTTTTATTATTTGTAACTACTACTTGTACTTGTCTTAAATACGCTTAGATGTTTTATGTCGTATACTCGTAATCTCTAGTAATCTCTTTCTGGGTTCTTGTACATGAAGTTGTATATGAGAGTTTTCTTGCAACAACAATAAATTTTCGTTCGAACAAAACGAACTCACGAACAAGTTACCAAATAAATATTTTGGAACATTGAGGCTATAGAATTGTGGTGATTTGGACACTCTATCCGACAAACAAACAAACAAAAGACTTTATTGCGCTAATAATTAACATTACAACACATAATTATAGTCACTTAAACGAGATTCCCTGTGCTTTAAGCGACGTCAGTAAATCCGTTAGAGTATGTTTTAATATTTAAAATTGATCGGGATGATTTTATCACTCGCGCCACCATGAAGTTTGTTTAATTTATGGACTGCCAGGCAGTTACTTTTATTCTCGCATATAGTTCAAAATTTCGGAAATTATTATTGAGCGATTCTTTTGGCGTAAAACGCGTAATGGCTAGTGTATGTACAATTTAATAAAATGTTTGAATTGCATTCCCATATTGAACACATGATGTTCACAATTTTATCATTGTAATAATGATTAATGTGACAGAAACAAAGCTATCAATCCATAGTTGTTTTTTGTAGTTTAACTTTATGTTCTTCATTATTTTCTAAATACAAAGTACCAAAGAAGCAAAAAAGTCATAAACATACAGAATTAATTTACTACTCGCATTGATATTTGGCTTATTTAATAGATTCATATCATTATTGTAATCATTAGTTTATTCTAATATCAGTTAGTGATCACTAATTGTGTCTTTATATTTGGTGTCATTTAATAGTGTATTTCTAATACAATAAGCTTCGAATACTTTAACTAGTGCATTGATGTATCATATCATAAAATAATAATATCACCACTAAAACTCGGAAATATTTTGTTTTGTAAATTTTACAAAAAGCCTATGTTAAATTTATAAAAAAAAGACTTCCTTTTTAAAATCCTATTTTTATTGAATAACTCGACCACTTTGCTTTATTGCAAACTCCTGTATTCCAAAATTCTTTGAATGCTAGACAAAAATGAGTATTTTTACCCCCACTGTATTTGCCTTGCCTTGTCACTTTTGAGTAAACAGGTGTTACCTAATATGATCTCCTGTTACATGTGAGGTTTCATAAATAGATCATCAGCTATTAAAATAGATACTTAATTGCTAAAAAAATTGCATTTTTATGTCTATTAAGTATACACATTACACATATTAAATAGGTAAATGTTAACATGCATTCAACAGTGCATGATAAAACTTTATGTTATCAAAGTAATGAAGTTATTTTTAATTTTTGCTTTTTACAGTTCGTGAATGTATTACTGAGCAGTATACAATTTATACCTGGTGCCGACATTATGTTGTAAATATATGCCTATGCGTGGCTACGCTACGGTATCATCATGTGGGGCCACAGTGTCGATGCTAAGGATCTCTTTATTGCTCAAAAAAATTAATTGAAAAAATCATTGTGACTTTCTTTACCTACTATGATCATTTCTAGTCAGATATTAATTATAATTTAGAGTGTGAATAATAAATATAAATCTTTTGAAAAGTTTTTTATATTTTGCTTAGTCTTTGTTTTGTCCTTTATTAAAGAACAACAAACAATAATTGACGCCTTTCTAAAGAATTTTAGTTTAAGGGACCGGGATTAGACAGTCCCGTTTCTTTTTAACTATTTTATTGACCGTGCACATTGTTCTGGTGGAAGGAATATCCGTTGTTTTTATATCATCTTAGTGATATAGTGATTAGCATAAGAAGGTAATATGAAAATTTAAACATTTATATTTCATTAAAGTATACTCTACATCAACCAAAGGTTCGACTGGCAGAGAATGCATGTGGCATTTAGTCCACCTTAAAAATAAATAAATACACAAAGCCAATCAAGTATCAATCAAGTAGTATTACGGTGTGTCGTAGCACAATTGCTACGGCGTAGCAAACATAAGAGTAAGGCGTATTTAGTTTATAACTAGCTTCCGCCGTATGTTGATAAAAAGTAGCATATATTCTATTTCTTAGTGTATCATTATATCAGTGCCAAATAGCATCCAGATCCATGCAGACATTTTGGGGTGATTGAGTAACAAAATCCAAACATCGTACCGTTCGCATTTATAATATTAGTAAGATAATACGGTGCGCTAACAAAAAAAAAAAAATGAGAAAATAGGTATTATAAGTAGAATATACGATTGCTTTTGGATTTACCTTGTGGGTATCATTCAATTCAAACGATCCGTAGAGTCGAGTTTACTCAGGTATTTAATTGTTTTAACCTATCTGTTAAAAGAGGCTAGAGGAATTCTTTATCTTTATAATATATCTTCTTTATGTAGTTCTTGTTTAAACCGTACACTACACTACCCATGGCCAAATTTCTTTTATATATTTCTATCTAAAGGTTGTCTGGAAGAAATCACCTAGTGTGATAAGGCCGCCCATTGTAATCACAACATTCGGTCAATGTGTGCAATAAAGTATGTATAAAATAAATAAAATAAGGTGTTCTTTTGTAATATTATGAAAACAAAACATAATAGCAATCCCATTATAGTTAACACCAGTCATTTTGAAAGTTACCATTGTATTTTCTTATCTAGCTTTGGTTTATACACGTATGTACTGGTTTTGCTCCCTTTAAGTAAATATACTGGGCAAGTTAATTAAAAGGAAAAATAGTAATTAATGGCACTGATTTGGTACTCTCTTTTATATATCACATTTGAAATATCATTAATACGTATTTGAATTGTTTTCATATCAAATGCCATACTTTGTGGGTAAGCAAATCTTTTGTTTCGTTTTATTTCGTATCATAGAAGGCAAATCTTTCTTAATAAACAAGCTTTTTAAAACAGGAATGTCACCAATAAAACTCACAATATATTTTTAAAATTGTGTTAAAAGTTTTCTAATAATTTCTGTGTAAGTCTTTAATTTTCCTTTAAACATAAATCCATAGATTACCGTATTCCTTGTTGTGTTCTGATTCATGAAAGATAATGTAAAGGTTTCATCCAACCACAAACGAGGAACGGTAACTTACCCCCACTCCATTTTGTACCGCCTACAACCCCTGCGTACGCGCAGGCAGCACAAATTTTGCACTTAGTACACAGCTGGCAAGCAACTAGTCGCCAGTGTAATTTCAACGCGATCTATTTGAAATAACATTACAGTCAAATTGAATTATCTTTACGGTAAAAATGGATCCAGTAAAGGTCGCTAAAACTTCCCAGAAAGTAAGTCTAGTTTTTTGTTAAAACAAGGTTTTGTGTGAAATATGTAATGTGTCTAAACCAATAAAATTGTATCTGTTAAATAGGGTCAGAGTCAGCAACCAGAGCCATCAACATCTACGAGCTCCGGAACATCCAGGCCAAGGCGCGGCAGGCCGAGCGGTGCAAACCGCGTCCCTCTCACCTTGGTTCGTACCAACCATATGTATAGTGTTATAAGCAAAAATTTAGCATAAAGTATGATTGTGACTGAATAAAATATATTACTTTGTACTTTGTTTGCAGGAAGAAAGACGCGCAAGGAATGCGCAGTACGAGAGGGAGCGGCGAGAAGACTTCGCCGCAGCGCAGAAAGAATTAGCGGAGGCTGCAGGTTGCGATCCCAATGTAAGTTATCAAAATTTACAACTTTCAAGCTGACTGTATTGTTTGAAGCGTTATGACTTATTTTATTTATTATTATAGGCATCGACGATTAACTTGATGGCGTTCGTGGTCACAAAGTTGAAGAACGCCTCTCAAGAGTTGAGCATTGAGGAGCATGTTAGATTAAATGCCAACCTAGAAGCGCAAAGTAAGGGTCAAACAATTTCTTGAAAATAATACCAAATTCAAATGTTTGTTTCGTATAAAAAACTTATTTTCGTGTATATTGTTATAGTTGCCAGTTGTTTGGAGAGGTTGGGACCCGAGTATGTGTTAAGCGGTGGTGAAGACGATTTAGAGCCCGATGACTCAAATGTAAGTCACACTCATTTTATTATCTTGTTCTCAGAGCGGTTTACATATTAGGAAATAAATTTAAAATATTAACTGACTTGTTCTTAAAGTACTATACACAGTGGTTATAACTCTATTTAGTACTTGGTTTTAAAATATGAAACAACTTTTGATTTACAGACTCGAAAACGCAAGCTGTCGCAGGAGGCGTCTCGAGATGAGAAACGCATGCGGCCAGGTGCAGAGCAAGTGCCAGTGGGTGGGAGTGGGCCAGTAGTGTCGGCCACTGATCTTGCGGAAGCTGGGCCCTGCTTCCTTGGAACAAACTCACTCTTGCCACCTTTATTTTTCCGTTAGTATTTGACTTTTTGTTTTATTTGTTTCAAACTATTTTTATTTTGTTTGTGACTCTCAACTTAACTTCTGTTTTATTCCTATAGCATCTCCAAATTCTCCGGAGTCAGAGCTACCAACGCCGTCACAGTTTGCTCATACACCAACGCCACTGCTGCAGCTCGAGACGGCGTTAGAACAAGAAATAGCTCTGCGTTTCTGTGAGTAACTGTCCCTCTTGTAAAAGTCTATTGGAGATCTCTGCTTACTCTCGCCTTATCGTATGATTGATTTTGTATTTAGCAACCTAATTGTACTTTTGTTTGCAGCTCAAGACGATTTACTCCAGATTTACGGAGCCCTAGAATCTGAACATATAATCTGAAGAAACGGAGCTCCTTCTGGTCTATGTTCGTCTTGGAGATCCAGGGAAAAGTGGTCATCCCATCTTAGTCGCCTTCTATCGGCTGTTCAGCCTTACAGATCCAGTGCTTGACGTGCAGCCAATGGAATGAATGCGTAGATGGTGCAGTTGAAGTCGATGAGAAAAATGATTAATAAATAAACAATTTGAAATACTTTTTTGCTAGTTTTATTTTAACCCTTTTTGTATATAATTAATAGAAATATGTTGAATATATTGAAAGTGATTAAATTTGAAAAGAAATAGTAAATAAACATTGTCAAAATGTAACCAGCAAAATAAAAATATATAATTACTTAGCAAGTCAACCTATATGTAGGTACGTGAAAGGTGTCTTCATCTATTACTAAATCATATTCACTTTCTATAGACACTGAAATATAAGTAGTGTCATAACCATTCGATAGCGACTTTCCAAGATTCCAACAGGCCAAGTTCAGTTCCACACATTCTAGTTCCTATTAGCATTATTTCTCAGTTAATTTCAAAGTATTCATTTGGAATCATAGATTGTAGAATTCTTTATTTTTTGTTCATTTTTCGCGTGCTCCTGCCTGCTGAAACCGTTTCAATATTAGATTCTAGAGTAGTCATTATTTTTCTTATCCCTATCTTGGGGATTGTATACAGATCTTTTGTTTTTTGTCATAAACAGGTAAATCCGTTTTTATTATTTGTAATTACAACTAGAATTTACTACGCTTAGATGTTTTATTTCGCGCGAGATTAGCTAGTATTTCATAAAAAGATCTATCAATGTTTAACTCATTATTAAATAACACATGGCTTGGATCATCCCAGCCTTGCACTTTTGGGTAAATACATGTCATACCGAATGCAGTCTCTCAATTCACAAACTATCGTAGCCACACTAGTCGAACAGTCAACGGTGCTTGTTAAAACCTAATTTTATGAAATAATAGAGCAAATATTTTAACTCTTTCTTTTTACAGTTGTATTGAATCAATTCACAAAATTTTAACAAAAACTCTTTAGGAAATTTAAAAACAATAGCTGGCATAGCGATAGCTAATGCATTTTATCTTTTTATCGTTTACTAGAAAGTTAATATAAAATGTGGATCATTTTGGAATAAAAAAAGAATAAATATTTAGAAAAAACAGGAATGGACCTAATATTGAGCCCTGAGGTACGCCCATTTAAATACTAGCACCCCGTAAGGTTACTTATTTACTTATAATTATACATTTAGTTGTCTTTCCTAAAAGTATGACTTAATTTAATCTAGAGATACCTCGAATGTCGAAGTGCTAGCTTCAGTTATAATATCTCGTGTTCAACACAGTCAAAAACCTTTGAAACACCACCAAATATTCCGATGGCATTATGTGCTTTTTCTCACGAATTGAAAACCTGTTTTTAAGCGATACCTACTCTTGCGTCTGCAGTGCAAAGTGCCCTTTGGTGATCCCGTATTGTTTGGTTTTGGAACATGGAATTTCTGTTAAAGTGACACAGCAAATTTTTGAGTCAGCCTAAACCTTTCGAACACTTTATAAAGCACTGGCAAAATAAAGACATTCTTTGACACTACTCCTGAGGAGCTCGATAAAAAGTGCTGGAGAAGATTTCAACGCTCCTGTAGTTTTGAAAAAAAAAAATATCGAACTGTATTTTTATTATGGACAATACGTTAGCAATTAAACTCTTACTACCTGGTATTCATTGTCTTGTATTTGGTTGCATAATAATATTTCATGTTTTAAATTATTATTTAATGACTAAATGTTTTTGTGTTTGATTTGTCTTCGCATAATTTTATATCTTCGGTGATTTAGATATTGCATCCGACGACTTCAGTGAATTAAATATAGAATATGAAATTATATTTAACATCGATCAGTTTAATTTTGTCTTTCAAGCCACCATAAAGCTTGTTAAATTGATGGACTTCAACAGTACACGCTGACAGTGACTTCGACTCTCGTTTCAATCATTCAAAATATTAAAGAATATCTTGAATATCCTTCAAAATCCTCATGTACGATCTCATAATATCTGAAAGAGTACTTGCAGGGGAAATGATAACTTTATGGGACCGATTTTGTCGCAAAAAAATGTAAGTGTCATCATCTAAATTCTTGCAACCGAACATGAAGCGTTACGGCATATTGATAAAACGGTTGTCGATCGTTAGGCTCACTTGTGTGTATGCATTAATTTGTTTGAATAAAATATTTGAATGACATACCTATATTGAACACTTGATTGACCATCTTTGAAACGCATAATTTGTGAAATGTTTTGCGAAAATGTGGGACTTACAAAGCATTCGAACTGTACTAGTATTTTTGCAGTTTAACTTTATTTTGTTAATTAGTTTATTGTTTTGTTTTTATTTTATTTAAGTAGGTGTAAACATAAAGATAAGATTTTTCAAAACTCTTTAACGTTTGCCGCCTTTCTAAAGAACTTCCTTAACCACCATTAGACAGCCCTCTACCCTATTTTATTGGAGGTGCAAATTGTTTAAGTTTCTAGCAGGTTAACCCTTATGGTATTTAGTTTGCAAATTTGTTGTATAATAACTCTTTTACAAACGTATTGTGGATAAGAATAGTAAGTTTTGTTTCTTTGTTCTTTAGTAGGGTCTGACCCATAAATATTCGTAAACTTTTTTTCGCAAAATCTGCTGCCCCGTGTTATCCGAACTTGGTTGCCCAGTTACCTTCAAGCACCGTTATACTTTGTAAATAAATTAACTTTTACATTTTAATCGAATATCTGCAGAATTTATTGATGTTTTATTATTCCACTTTCATAGTTTTAGGAATATAAATAATAATTACATATTTTGTTGTAAAACTGTTTGACATTTTTCTATATAAACCTGGAAATTGACAAACATTATCGAATGCATTCTGGCACGTTGTCGCGATAACTTTTCCAGATTCTTGATTTAATAATTACACATTTATAGGAAATAACGACTTACTCACGAACTGAGAAAAGCTCTCTCTAATTAGAGAAGTTAGAATATAAACGTATTTTTTTTAAGTACAGATGTGTTAGTACATTTTTACATTTCAGGTTTAATCATTTATAAAAAAATCAACAATTGTGGAATACAAGCGTATCCATAAGAATTTGGAGGAGCGATGTAGCTAACGAAGTAAACGTCTAAAAAATTCTTAAAAATAATACTAGCAGTTTTTTCTCGAGATCCGGTCAGCTCCGGCCCAGCCGGTTCAATTATGGGGAAGCATGGCTTTCCCACACTGTTACAATACTCTTAGTAAAATTTCAAGATATTTATTTGTAACCAAGTTTCTATCACATACATAAGTTTATTTGTGTGACAGAGTAACATCAACATCGTTGTCTTTGTAATGTATTCGAGGCTAAGAAATTATTTTGATGAAAGAATAATTTAATAATGTGTAATTAAATATGTTGGGCGATCATTAATGGAAAGTGTTTTCGATCCGATTATCAAAATAATGGTCCGCACAGTGGTGTCCACTTTTTACTGTAGGTAAGCCTATCGGACCTCATTACGGATAAAACGCCAGAAACTGTGCTATTCGTATGAGAAAGCGGTAGGTATTAACGATATAGCACCAGTTTATGCATCAATTAATGTCAACACTACATAGCAACTATAATTATAGTGTCGTAGCAAAATTGCTACGGCGTAGCACTTATGTTTAAAAAACGTGATGCGTACTTAAAAACAGAAAATAACAAATATCATTCAGTTCAATTTACCTACAGAGTGAAGTTGTCATGGCTAGCTTAGGTATTTAACCAACACCTCTTTTGTTGAAACAGATTAAGGAAAACACAAAACATAATATCAATCCTAATTGCACTTAAACATAGCTCATAGAAACCGCCAGTAGTAGTCATTGTGCTTGTTCACTGATCTTTAACTTTTGTTTTTATATTTATTTAAACTTCATGCACAATGGGTACACAGGCGGACTTAATGCCTAAGATATTTTCTACTAGTTGATTTTGCCTTGAGTGATGTAGAGATTAGCCAATGTTCGGTGCAAGAAGCAAGCAAACGACTTACGAGATAGATACATTATATATAATTATGAGCCTATTATTAATTTACATATAATAATATATAAATAATGTTTTTAATAATAAACTTACCGATTTCTTAGTTTTATTATACTTTTAAACTCTTTGATAAAACTATGAATAAATGATTTGGTTTAATAAGAGTGCCTATGTTGAGGTAAATAATAACATTTCATTACTAATTACTATGAATTTATTACCACATTACTATTAATCGAGTCATTAACAAGGAAGCCAACACAATTATAAACAACTAGCAATTAATTTACTACTTATTTAATTGATTATTATCCATTATACATATAAATTTGACATCATTATTGTAAAAGACCATCGTTAGTATATTCTTATGTGAATTACTAATCACTCATTATGACTTTTCGTTGGGGGTACACAACAATGTTGTTATGACTGACCGAAATGTTAAATGTTTGTTAGAAATGAGTAGACGTCCAAAACTTGTAGTGAATTTATTGCTACTAAAGTAAGTAATGTTTTGCCTAATTGCAATATCGACGCTAATGACATAGATATATTTATAACTAAGGTCAATGTACAACATAGCTTGTGCACTTTTTATTTGGTATACTATAGGAGTATCTTTTTCAAACAAAAGGATTGATTAGCACATCACAAAAAAAAATCACCACTATAACACGAAAACATCATTATTCTTTCAACAGCATATTCACATCATATTTTTTATTCACATCTAAACTTACTATGTGTTTAAAAAATATTTCATAATTATATAAATGTTATTAAATGAATGATTATTTAACTTTATACTATTATATTATAATTTTACGAACTACTAATACAAATCAGGTATCAAAATTTCGAAACAAGCAACAATAAAGTAATTACTCATTACACTGATTAAAAGTAATCGTTTTTTTTTTGCTTAAAATTAGATATTTCTTAGTGTTCGATTGTAGTAGTGACAAAAAATAATCACTAGAATTTTTATATTCCTTTAATTTTGTCCAAATTAGGATATGGCAATTCGCTTCCAGATTTCGAAATGTGGTGATCACCAAAACAAAGTCCACTGACACAAACCCAGCCCATTTTAACCAATCACTGAGTTGGCCCTCAATTTCTTACCCCCACTCCATCGTGAACCGCCCAAAATCCTGCGTACACACAGGCAGCACAAATTATGCACTCAGTACTCACTACTTAGTTGGTGACCAACCGATAACCACTGCAACTGCAGCGTGATCTATCACTGACACAGTTATAAGTCAATATAGTTTGCCGTTATAATGGAATCACACAAGACATCGAAGAGTTCGAAGAAGGTCAGTCTTATTTCATTGTAAATTAACAGGATTATTCAAATCATGTACAATACATGATTTGAATAATCCTGTCTTGACTGCGTTTATTTTTTATCAGGACCAGCCTTCAACGTCCTCGGGTTCCGAATTATCTCGACCAAGGCGCGGCAGACCAAGCGGTGCAAACCGCATCCCTCTCACCTTGGTTCGTATAACTTAATGTTACAAGCACTAGTTGGCAAATATACTGTATGTGACTGAACAATATGTTAAAAAAACACTTTGTTTACAGGAAGAAAGACGTGCACGGAATGCACAATATGAGAGGGAACGCCGGGAAGATTTTGCCAAGGCCCAGATGGAATTGGTGGAGGCTGCAGGTTGCGACCCCAATGTAAGTTTTATAAAAACTTTTTTACGTTTCTAGCCTGCAACATTGGTTTGTTCGATATGTCATAGTTGGATTTTTTTGTTGTTGTAGACCTCGATGCCTCATTTGATGGCGATCGTCATTACCAAACTCAAGAACGTCACTGAGGAACCGAGTATTGAGGAATATAGGCGAATTAACGATAATCTGGAAGCGCAAAGTAAGTGTCTAAAAATTACTTGCAAAATGTCAATGTATGTAAGATATTTGTTTTGGTAAATATCTATCATAACATATGTATATTGTTACAGTTGCCAGCTGTATCGAACGCTTGGGGCTAGAGTATGTCGTAAGCGGTGGTGACGACGATATAGAGCCGGATGATGTGAATGTAAGATACACACATCCTTGATTTATTTGCCGTCAGAGCGACAAATCTGTTGTGTTACTACATATATATACAAATTATTTTTCAATACTGGTGATTTTTGTTTCATTTAACTTTTAATTTACAGACACGAAAACGCAAGCACTCGTGTGAGTGGAACAGTGATGAGGCGGGTCTGCGGCCTAGTGGCAAGCGACTGCCAGACAGGTGGATATCGGCCGCAGACCTAGCTGAAGCTGGGCCCTCCGTTACAGTGACACACGAGGTGCCACCGAATCCGGCACCATGTACATCCCTGCTGACAACTCTGCCAATACCTTCTCCGCAATCGTCACCGCTACAGCAAGAGACGATATCAGAACTCGATCCTCCTCTGCTTTTCAGTAAGTATTTAATTTGTTTTGTGAGTAATACATAAAAATGTATGTTTTTGTGTAACGAATATCTTAAGACTTGCCAAATTTATTGAACACAACAATATACTCACTAGAATAAATAACAGAGAAAACTTATATGGTCTTGTTTATTTATAGTAGAACAGCTCGAACTGCCAGCATCGCCAGTACTCCCAGAAACGCCGCCACAGCTAGAGGCGATGACCGCAGATGACGTGGCTTTGCTTTTCTGTAAGTATCGTTTTTGTATTAGAGTAAGTCGTTAAAACATGAATAACCTTTGCAGCCGTCTCATTTATTGCTACCCATATTTTGATTCAATTTGTAACAAATAACTTGTTTGCAGCTCAAGACGATTTGCTGGACATTTACGGAGCCCTAGACTCCGTAGATCAAGTATTTTGAAGAGTACGGAGCTCCGTGTGGCTCTCGGTCATCTTTGAAGAGATCAGCTAAAGCCATGGTAACCACATCTCCGGCACCTTTTATCGGCGGGGTGGCTTTCTTCTCTGGCTGTACGGGCTGAGAGGCTTTGCTGGCTGCCAGGAAGCAATTTTATTAATAAAAATATTATTTGAAACTATTTTACTTCTTTCATTTAATAATGATATATATATTAGACTAAGGTATATAGTATTAGATATCGTAACATATTATAATAGAAAGCTACACATTAGAATAGTCCATTAAAAAATTATAACTATTTAAAATAAAAAAATATTTTATGACCTAAAATCTTCCTCAAGAATTACATAACAAATAAATCGATTTTAAATTTTCCAATTATAGTCATATTGCTCTCCATAAATATTGTGCTTCTAAAACAAAGTGTTCTTACTTAAAAAAAAATATTCGGCTAGTTAGGTAATCTCTCACTTTATATATTGTTTGTGGTATCAAGTATCCTGATTTTCAGATTATTTTACGACAAGAGATTTTTTATGACTTGATTATAACTTAGATGTCCAAACAACTATTGCTAAAGTTTCAGTAAAACTATTAGATAAAAATGGTCGTTCTTGATCTTCTTTGTTTGTGATTATTCGTAAAATTGATTAACATTGTCATTAATTTTTGTGGAACCTGATGAATAAAACAACATTTCGAGTAGTTAACTGAGACATCCTATTCATTTATTGTACTTCTAACTACAAAATAAATAAGTTTATCATTAAACATGATCATACATTTATTTTTTTAGTATTTTAGAAAGATCTGTTTTTCTTCTTCGCATATAGTTCTTATGACCATATTAGTTATTTATCCAAAATAGAATTACACATTGTGCTTCAACGAATGACAGTAGTGTTGGCGTAGGCGTGTTAGTATATAATGGAAGAAATTAACAGAATTGAATATTTTGAAAATAAGTATGACCGCATTTAAGCGAGAACAGCTATAATTTATTCTGTTATTTATAGTAAACACATACATATTTTGCTGCTTACCTGCTTCTTAGCTTGCCCGGATACAGTGCTACCGTCAGTCAGTTCGAGAATGCGGCGCGTAAGATTGTGATTAAGCAATGGAAACAAGATGTTCTAGTTGCAAACTAGGACATCTTCTAGAGTATATATTCGTTTAGTAGACAATGTAAATGGTGAATAGTTTTAGAGGCTTGCTTTGACTGTATTTGTCATCGTTTCCACGACAAATATGAATTTCAAGAATTTACCAAGCTTGATCGCATCGCTTGATTGAAACATATTAATTTTCTTAGGTCACTTCTACGCATATACGGGTTTCACAATCATTCGACAACAACATTCCAGAAGTGTCAGTTATTACTTAGGTACTTACTACAAATCCTTAAACAAAGCATGCTCATCCTAATCACCCAGCTTTTACTAAAACATTTCCCAGAAACCATTAGAAGATTCTATTGAATTGTCTTATCTCTCACCCGAGGATCGCACACATTTTGTTATTTTCTTTTATTTTATAAGGAGGTTGCTTAAACATTTGACTTACTATTATTTCTTTAAATACCACATGGCCTAAGTTCATACAAGCCTTGCCACTTTTGGGTAAACAGGTGTTAACTAGTTCGATCTCCTGACACATGTGAGGTTTCATAAATAGATCATCAGATATTAATATAATTAATTGCTAAAGAAATAATTGATATTTACATTTTTCAAGTATACACATCACACATATTAAATAGGGAAATGTTAACAATTCACAAACTATTGATGCAACAGTAGCGTGCAGTCAACGGTCCAATTTATTTTTTACAGTTCGTGAATTTATGTTGTAAATATTCAATTTGACTTTCTTTACCGACTGTGCTCATTTCTGGCAAGATATTAATTATAATTAAGAGTGGAATTAAAGAATTCGAAAAATTCTGATTTTTTTGTGCTTACCCTTTGTTTTGTGATTTATTGTAGAACAAAAACCAATAACTGACGCGTTTTTAAAGAATTTTAGTTTTCGGGACAAGGATTAGACAGCCCCTATTTCTTTAAAACTATTTTATTCATGGTGCACATTATTCAGGCAGGAAGGGATATCTGATCCGTTGTTTTTTTATCATCTTAGTGATATAAGCATAAGAAGGAATTAACATTTATATTCCATTAAAGTATAGTCAACATCACCCAAAAGTTCGACTGGCAGAGAATGCATGTGCCATTTAGTCCATCTTAAAAATAAATAAATAAAGTATAAAATCCCTGTTTGAGCATCAATCAAGTAGTACTACGGTGTGTCGTAGCACTATTGCTACGGCGTAGTAAACGTAAGAGTACGGCGTAGTAATTAAAACTAGCTTCCGCCCGCTGTTTCACCCGTGTGGTATATTGATAAAAAGTACCCTGTATCCTATTCCGGAGTGTTTCATATGCCTGTGCCAAATTTCATCCAGATCCGTTCAGTTCTGTGCAGCAGTAAAATACAAACATCGTAATTTTTGCATTTAAATATTGTTGAGAGTGTTACAAGTAGCAATATACGATTGCTTTTGGGTATATGTTGTTCAATTCCAACCACCCACTGAGTCGAGTTTACTCAGGTATTTAATCGTTTTAACCTTTCTCTTAAAACAGGTTTAACATTTTCTTTTAAAATATTATTTAAACAAAACAAAACAGCTATCCCATATTACCATAATATTTTAGTATCTAGCTTTCGACTGATCGGATTTTTTAGAGGATAACGGTAAAAACTGACGTGTGCAAATCACAACGAATGAAAGATTGAGCTCAACGGTCGTATACTTTGGTTTTAGATAATATAGGGCCTATAAAAAAAATCTTTGTTCGCTTTGTTAAAACCACATTTTGTACCGGTTTTGCTCCTTTTAAGTAAACACACTACGCAGGTAAGCAAATGTTCATCTATAATTTCTTTTTATTTCGATTATTTATTAACCTTTTTTTATGATAACCGAAAACAGAAATGCCACCTATAAAACTCATAATATAGTTTTTAAATTTATTAAAACTTTTCTAATAATTCCGGAATGAGTCTTCAATTTTGCTATAAACGTAAATCCATAGATTACCAAATTCCTTGTTGTGTTCTGATTCATGAAAGATAATGTAAACGTTTCGTCTAACCACAAACCTGGAACGGTAACTTACCCCCACTACATTTTGTACCGCCCACAACCCCTGCGTAGGCGCAGGCAGCACGAATTTTGCACTCAGTACACAGTTGGCAAGCATCCAGTCGCCAGTGCAATTGCAACGCATTCTGCTTCGTATAACATAACAGTCGAGTTACATTATATTTGCGATAAAAATGGAACCAGTGCAGGTGTCAAAAACTTCCCAGAAAGTAAGTCTAGTTGTTTTGTAAACACAAGATTTTGTGTGAAATTATGTAATGTGTCTAAACTAATTTTATCTGTTGAATAGGGCCAGAGTCAGCAACCGGAGCCATCAACTTCTACAAGCTCCGGAACATCCAGGCCAAGGCGCGGCAGGCCGAGCGGTGCAAACCGCGTCCCTCTCACCTTGGTTCGTACAAACCATATGTTACAAGTAATATTTGACAAACATTATTATTGTGACTGAATAATATATAATATTAATTTGTACTGTGTTTTTAGGAGGAAAGACGCGCAAGGAATGCGCAGTATGAGAGGGAGCGGCGAGAAGACTTCGCCGCAGCGCACGCAGAATTAGCGGAGGCTGCAGGCTGCGATCCCAATGTAAGTTATCAAAATTATGCCTTTCTAGCTGAACGATTGTTTAAAGCGTTATGACTAATTTATTTAATTGTTGTAGGTATCGACGATTAACTTGATGGCGTTCGTAATCACGAAATTGAAGAACGCCTCTCAAGAGTTGAGCATTGAGGAGCATGTTAGACTAAATTCCAACCTGGAAGCGCAAAGTAAGGGTCAAATAATTTCTTGCAAAATACCAAATTGAAATATTTATTACGTTTAAAAAAACACGTGTATATTGTTATAGTTGCCAGTTGTTTGGAGAGATTGGGGCCCGAGTATGTGTTAAGCGGTGGTGAAGACGATGTAGAGCCCGATGACTCAAATGTAAGTCACACTCATTTTATTATCTTGTCCTCAGAGCAGTTAACATCTTATGAAATAAATTTAAAATTAAACTGAAATGTTCTTTATGCACTTTATAAAATACGAAATCGCTATTTATAACTTTTGTTGGTATTAATATATGAAACAACTTTTGTTTTGCAGACTCGAAAACGCAAGCTGTCGCAGGAGGCGTCTCAAGATGAGAAACGCATGCGGCCAAGTGCACAGCAAGTGCCAGTGAGTGAGAGTGGGCCAGAGGTGTCGACCACTGATCTTGCGGAAGCTGGGCCTTCCTTCCTTGGAACACACTCACTCTTGCCACCTTTATTTTTCCGTTAGTATTTGACTTTTTGTTTTATTTGTTTCAAACTATTTTTATTTTGTTTGTGACTCTCAACTTACCTTCTGTTTTATTTCTATAGCATCTCCAAATTCTTCGGAGACAGAGCTACCATCGCCGTCACAGTTTGCTCACCATACACCATCGCCACTGCTGCAGATCGAGACGGCGTTAGAACAAGAGATAGCTCTGCGTTTCTGTGAGTAACTCTCTTTCTCTCTCTCGTAAAAAATCTATTTGAGAACCCTGTTTACTCTCCTATAGTTTTATTGATTGATTTTATATTAAGCAACTTGTACTTTTGTTTTCAGCTCAAGACGACTTACTCCAGATTTACGGGGCCCTAGATTCTGAAGATATAATCTGAAGAATATGGAGCTCCGTCTGGTCTATGGTCGTCTTGAAGATCCAGGGAAAAGTGGTCACCGCATCTTCGTCGCCTTTTATCGGCTGTTCAGCTCTGGACTTCCTTTGCTAGACGTGCAGCCGATGGAATGAATGCGTAGATGGTGCAGTTGAAGTCGATGAAAAAAATGATAAATAAAAGTACAATTTGAAAATATTTTGCTATTTTTATTTTAAGCCTTTTTGGATATAATGAATAGAAATTTGTTAAATATGTTGAAAATGACTAAATTTTCAGAGAATTAGTAAATAAACATTGTCAAACTGTAACTAGAAAAAAAAATATAATTACTTTGCAAGTCAACTTATATGTACGTCAACCACTGAATTGTAAAAAACTACTAAGGATCAAAGTGTCTTCATCCATGACTAAAGCATGTTCATTTATACAGGCACTTGAATATATGTAGTGTCATAACCATTCGATAGCGACTTTCCAAGATTCTAACAGGGCAAGTTCAGTTCCGTTCATTCTAGTACCTATTATTATTCTTTCTTAGTTAATTTTAAATTATAGATATCAAAAGTCTTCATTTATTCGCCCATTTTTAGCTCGATCCTGCATTTATCGAAACAGTTTCTAGACATAATAAGGAGTAATCATTATTTTTTCTTATCTCTATGTCGGAGATCGTTTGCATATCCGTTGTACTGAGTCAAAAGTGACTCTGCCCTTTTTGTTAAAGTTGACCAATCACGTTTCATTTCAGCAGAAATGAAAAGAAATGAACATTTGTATACAAACAAAAATATTTTACTACTAACACGTGTAGTAAAAAAAACAGTAGGTAGTGAAAGTTACGAATAAGCGTAAGCCTACTTAGCAAAAACACAAGTAATTTTCTTGAATTTAACAATATCTCTCAATCTAAAATTAAATTAATCTAACTATAGTTTTTGGAAATAAAAAATGCATAGTAAGATAAACTTAATTTTATGATAAAAAGTCAGTTTTGTATTTCTATACAATACACCAATAGTAGGCAAACGCGTAACAAGACCTCATCGACATTTTCTATCAGGTGCGATTGTAGTCAAGCATTAAATTTAGCCTATTACATATAATAAAAAATATAGTATATCTTACTATAGCAACCTAATTAATGATATAGTAAATGAGAAAGTTCCTTAAGTAAGTTCGAAAACCTAGATAAGACAGAATAGTAATATAAAAAATATCTCGTCTAACGTTCAAGTTCGAATCCCGTGAAACAATCAAAGGATCAATGAATATTTCTATAAAACTAAAAAAAACCTTGTCTAATAATAAACTAAGATAGTTAAGAGATTTTTTCTACCGCTAGCTACATCGAGCCAATGTTGAAATAAAACAAAGTGCGCATTTTATGAAATTTTTAAGTTTCGTTTCCAACTGACACCGTTATGATAACAAAGGTTTCAATTACAACCTACAATGTAATCCGCTTGTTCTTTTAAATAGAAAAAATAGACTTCTCATAGGTATTGTGCTATGTATTGTAGCCTAAAAGTTAAAGTAAGTGAGAACTGTACCCGATATAAACCAATAAATCTGTGATAATTATATACAAGGCAAACATTTTGGCGGCTTGTTCTTTGACAATAGTAAGTAAGAGTTTATTTATATAAGCAGATTTTTAATTTGAAAGACCGAGTCCCGAATTGTGTTTCTAGTCACGATGCGGATGACACGATGTGCATTAGGAGAATAATTGAAGCTGTTTTGGCAAAAGTGCGGTGAGTTAGCTTAAATAATTTGTTTGATTATTTTTTTATCGGACCAAGCTCATGCTCGACAGCTTTTAAGACCAGGTCAAGTCATGTGTTCATTTTTTATTGATTTGTTTAGTATTTGTTATAATAAAAAATGTATTTCCCGGTTTTCTCATGAAACCCAAAAAGGAAAATATTTATTTTTTATATCACAGTATAAGTAGTATGTATATTTTACAACCGGACACGAGCCGCTTTATGAGCTTCAGTTAGTATAATTTTTTTGCTGGATTCCTATTCCTTATACTGGCACGCCGTAGAACATTACTAATGGTTAGTGCTGTGCACTCAAGCTCCTCTGCAAATAGGCGACTTGTGATTGTGAAGTAAAAAGATGCTGTTCATATACCGACACCATACGGTGAACACGTTCCTGTGTGAGTATGGTCGGTTGCGGCATTCGTGGCAACCTTTTGAGACTCTCGTCACTGTCAAATTGGCGAAGCCATAATTTCACCGTACTTCGCTGTAATAAAAAAAAAATTATTGTATACATGCTAAAAGTTAACACAATCTGAAAAACTTATAAGTAGTTTATTTCATACAAAATCGTACCAAAACTCTTTAATGTTTGCCGCCTTTCTAAAGAACTGTATATTTTTGACCAGGATTAGGAAGCCCCGTCTATATTTTATTAATGGTGTATATTGTTCCAGTTTCTATAAGTTAAAACCGTATCGGTTCGTCAATTTTGTATTGTAATAACTCTTTTACCGCCATATTGTAGGTAAACAAAAGTCTGTATTGTTTCTATTATTCTTTAGAGAGGTCAATTCTGTACAATAAATATTTTTTCAAAATAACTATCAGGGGGTGATAAGTTACCGATACTGATGCCGAAAATGCAATCAGTAAAATTTTTGTCTGTCTGTCTGTATGTTCCTTATAGGAACAAAAACCAATAGACGGATTTTAACAAAACTTGGTACAATTATTCTTACTACTTCTGGGCAGGTTATAGAATACTTTCAATCACGCTACAAATAACAGGAGCAGAGCAATAAAGGGAAATGTTGGGAAAACGGGATAAGTTACTCCCTTTTTTGAGTTTCCGTCGCGTTTGTAGCCTTAATGGTTAAAGTTACATAGAAATTATGTATGACGAAAATATAATACATTGAAGTCGAAATATTTTACAAAAATGTAAGCGAATGCTGGCGATCGTTGGCGGCGTAAAATAAATTTAAAAAAAAGTCAATTTATTATTTTTTTTTACTATTTTGACTCAACAGCAAAGCATCGGCAGCATTTACTTAGCAAGCAGTACTTTACTTCAGCCAGCCGATATAAACAAGCTGTCGAAAAGAAGTTCCACGTCTTTAAGATGGTGGAAGGAGACTGGAGACCTGCTGGAGCTACGTATTCTTCAGACTAGTGGATCTACCGACTCCAAAGCCCCCTAGATCTTCCGCAAGTCATCTTGAGCTATGTACAAAAAAAAACATCAGATAAGCTATAGCTTAAACATGACATATATGACAAATGTAGTGCTAGGTTTATCAATATATAATGGCTAGCGTGTGGCCACTATTTCACCTGATGGTAAGCTATGATACAACCTACGGTTGACCAAATTTCCTATTTGCTATGACATTACTTAGTCTAGTACTAGTAGTAGCGGTGAAGTTGTAAGAGAAAGTAACTACTATCGTTGAAATGTTCACATGTTCATCTAATGTTTCTTTTATGCGCTATCATTAAAGACGACTCTTTCTCAATAAATTACCATTTTTATGATAACCGTAAACAGCAATATCACGAATAAAACTCATAATATATTTTTTAATTTTTTAAAACATTTCTAATAATTTCAGAGCGTGTCTTCAAGTTTGCTTTAAACGTAAATGCATAGATAATCAAATTCCTTGTTGTGTTCTGATTCATGAAAAACTATGTAAACGTTTCGTCCAATCACAGACCCGCACGGTGAATTACCCCCACTCTATTTTGAACCGCCCACAACCCCTGCGTACGCGCAGACAGCACGAATTTTGCACTCAGTACATAGTTGGCAAGCAACTTGGCACCAGTGCAACTGCAACGTGATCTATTACGAATAACATTACATTCAAATTGAATTACTATTACGGTAAAAATGGAACCAGTAAAGGTCGCTAAAAATTCCCAGAAAGTAAGTCTAGTTTTTTTTGTAAAAAAAAAGTTTTGTATGAAATATGTAATGTGTCTTAACCAATAAAATTGTATCTGTTAAATAGGGCCAGAGTCAGCAACCGGAGCCATCAACATCTACGGGCTCCGGAACATCCAGGCCAAGGCGCGGCAGGCCGAGCGGTGCAAACCGCGTCCCTCTCACCTTGGTTCGTACACACCATATGTTACAAGCAAAATTTAGCATACAGTATGATTGTGACTGAATAATATATATTACTTTGCACTTTGTTTACAGGAAGAAAGACGCGCAAGGAATGCGCAGTACGAGAGGGAGCGGCGAGAAGACTTCGCCGCAGCGCAGGCAGAATTAGCGGAGGCTGCAGGTTGCGATCCCAATGTAAGTTATCAAAATTTACAACTTTCAAGCTGGCTGTACCGTTTGAAGCGATATGACTTATTTTATTTATTATTGTAGGCATCGACAATTAACTTGATGTTCGTGGTGACAAAATTGAAGAAAGCCTCGGAAGATTTTAGTATTGAGGAGTATCAAAGAATAAATGCCAACCTGGAAGCTCAAAGTAAGTGTCTAACAATTACTTAAATAGAGCAAATTGAAATGTTTACTACGTTAAAAAATCTTATACATGTGTGAATTGTTACAGTTGCCAGTTGTTTCGAGAGGTTGGGGCCCGAATTTGTGTTAAGTGGCGATGAAGACGATGTAGAGATCGATGACTCAAATGTAAGTCACACTCATTTGATTACCTTGTTCTCATACCAGTTAATATCTTAGTGAAACAGTCCGCGTAGATAAAGTGGATAGAAATTGTTATTGGTGTTGATATATTAAATAACTTTTAATTTACAGACTCGTAAACGCAAGCTGTCGCAGGAGACGTCGCGAGACGAGAAACGCATGCGGCCAGGTCCAGAGCAAGTGCCAGTGAGTGGGAGTGGGCCAATGGTGTCGACCACTGACCTTGCGGAAGCTGGGCCCTTCTTCCCTGGAACACACTCACAGTTGCCATCTTCATTTTTCCGTAAGTATTTGACTATTATTTGCTTAAGTCATAAGAAAAGGATGCAAGGCTGTTTTATTTGTGTCAAACTATTTTTATTTTGTTTGTAGCCCACGGCTTATCTTTCCTTTTATTCTTATAGCATCTCCAAATTCTCCCGATGCAGAGCTACCAACGCCGTCACAGTTTGCGCACCAAACACCATCGCCACTTCTGCAGCAGGAGACGGCGCTAGAACAGGAGATAGCTCTTCGTTTCTGTGAGTAATTCTCTCTCTCTTTCCCTCTCGTAAAAATATATTTGAGATCCCTGCTTACTCTCCTTTAATCTTATTGATTGATTTTGTATTAAGCAACTTAATTGTACTTTTGTTTGCAGCTCAAGACGACTTGCTCCAGATTTACGGAGCTCTAGAATCTGAAGATTTTATCTGAAGAATATGGAGCTCCTGGTCTGGTCTATATTTGTCTTGGAGATCCATGGAACATTGGTCTCCCCATCTCCGACGCCTTTTATCGGCTGGTCGGCTCTGGATTTTCTTTGCTGGTCGTAAAGGGAGAAGTTGTTACCAAATAAAAATAATAAATATATATTTAATTTAAAATTTATTTTGCTTCTTTTATTTAATGTTGCTATATTAAGCCCACTGAGTATAATAATAATTGAAATTTGTGAATATGCAATAAAATTTCAAACAAACTTGTTCATAACCATTTTTACTTATTATTATAATTACTATAATTAGTATAATTACCTTATAAAATGTATATTAAAAAAATGTAATTTATTTTGCAATTCATCTTGCAAGTTAACTAAAATTATGAATTGTAAGAAATTAATTAAGCATCGATTAATAAAATTTCTAACGATATAGGCTCTTGTGAAAATGTAGAGTCATAACTATTCGATAGCGACTTTCCAAGACTCTAGCAGCGCAAGTTCCGTTCCGCGCGGAACGGAACTTGCGCTGTAACTATGCTGTAACTTGCACTGTAAGAATCTTGGAAAGTCGTGATCACGTTTAACGCGCGTTCAACTTGATCATGCAAAGAATTCTTTCTCAGTTAATATTAATGTGCTCGTTTGAAGTCATAGTTGGAAATCATATCAACCCTAGTCACTCCTGCTTTTATTTAAACAGTTTCTAGACATTATAAGGAGTAATCATTATTTTATCTTATCTCTATCTCGAAGATGGTATACCAAATCTTTTGTCCTTTTTGTTCCTTTTTTCATGAGCAAAGTAAATCCATTTTTATTATTTGTAACTACAACTTGCACTTGTCTTAAATACGCTTAGATATTTTATGTCGTATACCCGTAAGTAGGTGCAAGCTGATTTGAAGCCTAGTAATCTCTTTCTGGGTTCTTGTACATGAAATTGTATATGAGAGTTTTTTTGCGATAATAATAAATTTTCGTTCAAACAAAACGAACAAGTTACCAAATACATATGTTGGAACATTGAGGCTTTAGAATTGTGGTGATTTGGACATTCATGTCTTTATTGCGCTAAAAATTAATATTACAACACATAGTCAATCACTCACAGTCACTTAAACTAGATTCCCTGTGCTATAAGCGACGTTAGTGAATTCGTTAGAGTATGTTTTAATATTTAAAATTTATCGAGATAATTTAATCATTCACGCCACCAAGAAGTTTGTTTATTTATTGGAGTGCCTTGCAGTTAGTTTTATTCTTTCATATAGTTCAAAATTTCGGAAATGATAATTGAGCGGCTCGTTTGGCGTAAAACGCCATAATAAAGCGTCATGGCTAGTGTGTGTACAATAAAATAAAATGTTTAAATTGCATTTCCATATTGAACACATGATGTTGATAATTTTATAATTGTAACAATGATTAATGTGACAGAAACAAAGCTATCAATCCATAGTTGTCTTTTTGTAGTTTAACTTTATGTTCTTCATTATTTTCTAAATACAAAGTACCAAAGAAGTAAAAAGAGTCATAAACATACAGAATTAATTTACTACTCGCATTGATACTTGGCTTATTTAATAGATTCATATCATTATTGTAATCAAAAGTCAAAAGTCAAAAAGTAAAAAATCATTTATTTCAATTAGACCACAGTAGGCACTTTTGAACGTCAAGCAAGCAAAAAGGAAAAAAGTATATAAAATGAGCTTTAAAATTAAGCGTGTCAGTCTGTCCGTCTGTCCTCTAGTGAAGCTATTTGCTCGTTCCAAAGTGTAGATTCCTATGGAGAAGAACGAGCAAGAAACTCCATGGTTACTCTTTTTCAATCAGTTTTACAATACATTTCTTTGTTACATAATTTAGTCGGTTCCGATATGTGAGAACAATGTAACACTAATGTTCAGGCAAAAAGTACGAAAAAGAAGTGAACCTCAAGGACAACATATTTAGACAGCCTGGAGATGACCAGTCCCAATTGGCGGCGCCCGTTCACGAACATGACACGTACACCAGCACCACCCAACTCAACCATATTATAGGGAATTGGGCGATCCAGTGCCCGTGCCACCGCCAATGAGACCTCTGAGAGAGCATGAAAGCTCCCAGCCGACACAAGTACCTATATTCTACAAGACTTACTTAATTATAATAGGTTACAGGGTACTCACATTTACAAAAACTTAGAAGTTCATCAAAAATCAACAACATTGTGTACAATTTAATAATTAAAATAAAAAATTCCTCTAAACATCCTGTGGAGTAGGACCAGCTAGCCTCCAAGCATTTTTATCTTGTATATAATCATTTAGTTTGTAGTATGCTAGTTTACATAAATGTTTCTTTATACATAATTTAAATTTGCTTTCATTTAGATTTTGAATTTCAACTGGGATTTTATTATAACATTTAACACAGAAACCCAGAAATGACTTATGCACTTTTGCCAATCTAAATAAAGGCTGACTCAATCTATTCCTATGTCTAGTATGATAATCATGTTTGTCAGATACCTTTACAAATAAGTGTAGGTTCTTCCTAACATACATAATGTTTTCATAAATAAATTGACTCGGTACGGTCAGAATGTTGATCTCCTTAAACTCTTCTCTGAGAGATTCGCGACGACCTAAGTTATATATGGCTCTGACGGCACGCTTTTGCAAGATAAAGATAGACTCAACGTCGGATGCCTGTCCCCACAACAGAATTCCATACGACATGATGCTGTGAAAGTAGCTAAATTACACTAGTCTTGCCGTGCCTACATCGGTTAGCTGACGGATCTTCCAGACAGCATAAGCTGCAGAGCTCTATCGTCCTGCTAGAGACCTGATGTGGGGCCCCCATTGCAACTTCTCATCTACAGTGATCCCCAGGAAAGTAGTCTCTTTTACAAATTCTAGTTTCTGATCATTTAATAATATATCATCAGATAGGTTACTTTTAACATTTGGTAAAATAAATTTAATGCATTTAGTCTTTTTATCATTTAGTAATAAGTTGTTTATTGTAAACCAATTTTGAACCTTCATTAAGGCATTATTAACTTCGTCATATTTGTTTGTTCGTCTGTTTATTTTAAAAATCAATGAAGTGTCATCAGCGAATAATACCATATGCGGTTCATTTTGGAACAAATGGGGCATGTCATTAACATAAACTAAAAATAGAAAAGGACCTAATATTGAGCCCTGCGGTACGCCCATAGATACGCTAGCACCCAGTGAGTTAACTTTGTTGATATAATTAGTTTATTCTAATGTCAATTAGTGATCACTAATTGTGTCTTTTTATTTGGTGTCATTTAATAGTGTATTTCTAATACAATAAGCTTCGAATACTTTAACTGTACTTGATTTATCATACCATAAAATAATAATATCACCACTAAAACTCGGAAATATTTCTTTTTATAAATTTTACAAAAAGCCTATGTAAAATTTCTAAAAAAAACTTCCTTTTTAAAATCCTATTTTTATTGAATAACTCGACCACTTTGTTTTATTGCAAACTCCTGTATTCCAAAATTCTTTGAATGCTAGACAAAAACGGGTTTTCTTACCCCCACTGTATTTTAAACAACCGTACGCGATTTGTCATAACCAAATTAACAAATGCCAAAAAATGCTTTTCAATGTACAGTCTATAAAACGCAAGCTCTCAGAAAAAAAGTTTCAGTGACGACAAGCGTTTGCGGCCTGGCCTGGTATTAGCTTTTCGCGAATGGCAGTCGATGGGCCTCGGCCGCTGACCTTGCTGACGCTGGACCATCATAGTCCCCAGATACACTACAACCGACGACAAAGATGGAGTTGAGTTTAGTTTACAGTGAGTATTGGTTCTATTTAGTTCACAATATCATCACAATAGTAAGATAAAAGTGAGGGAAAGCTCGCGTTCGTTGGTGGCGTAAAATAAATTTAAAATTATGTCAATTTATTATTTTTCTTTTTAAACTCAACTCTGCACGACTATCGAAAGCAAAGCATCGGCATTGTCATTGTGCTTTACTTCAGCCAGCCGATATAAACAAGCTGTCGAATAGAAGTTCTACGTCTTTAGCCTGGTGGAAGGAGACTGTAGACCTGCTAGAGCTACGTATTCTTCAGACTAGATATACGCATTCCAATGCTCCCTAGATCTTCACATATTATGCTTCAGAAAAGCTCAATAGTGTCGGCGACAATATCAATATCATACATACATTTCTCAAATAACAGAATTTAAATACCCTACATTTAAGCAATTATAGCTTAAATTAATCCATATTTTTTCACCTGTGGCTTCACCCGCACGGAAACAGTGCTGCTGATATTCGAGGGTACGGCGCGTAAGCTTGTGACTAAGCAATGGAATCAAGATCCTGGTATCAAACTAGGACATATTTTGATGTATTTATGTTTCGTAGACAATCGAAATGGTAAATGCCTTTCAGATGTATTCATCACCGCCTCTAAGACAAATATGAAATTCATGATACTACCAACCTTGGTTGCATCACTATATTTTAAAAATATTATTTGTCTTTAGTCACTTCTACGAATATATATATATGTATATAAGGCATGTTCATCGTAATTACTCCAGCGTTTACTCAAACATTTCCCAGAAAAAATTAGAAATTTCTTTTGGCTTGTCTTATCTCTCTTTTATTATTTCATATAAAAGGTTCTTTGAACGTTTAACTTACTTATATTTGTTTAAATACCACATGGCCTAGTTCATACCAGCCTTGCTACTTTTGGGTAAACAGGTGTTACCTTATGTAATCTCCTGTTACATGTGAGGTTTCATAAATAGATCATAAGCTATTAATATAGTTACTTAATTGCAAAAATAAAAAATAACATGCAGTCAACGGTGCATGATAAAACTGTATGTTATGAAAGTGATGAATTTATTTTTGAAAATCTTTAATTTTTGCTTTTACAGTTCGTGAATGTATTACTGAGCGGTATACAATTTATACCTACCGCCGACATTATGTTATAATTCATTGTGACTTTCTTTACCTAGTGTGATCATTTCGAGTCAGATATCAATTATAATTTAGAGTGTGAATAATAAATATAAATCTTTCGAAAAGTTCTTTATATTTTGCTTAGCCTTTGTTTTGTCCTTTATTGTAGAACAACAAACAATAATTGAAGCCTCTCTAAAGAATTTTAAGTAAAGGGACCGGGATTAGACAGTCCCGTTTCTTTTAAACTATTTTATTGACCGTGCACATTGTTCTGGTAGGAAGGAATATCCGTTATTTTTATATCATCTTAGTGATATAGTGATTAGCATAAGGAGGTAATATGAAAATTTTAACATTTATATTTCATTAAAGTATACTCTACATCAACCAAAGGTTCGACTGGCAGAGAATGCATGTGGCATTTAGTCCACCTTAAAAATAATTAAATAAATACACAAAGTCAATCAAGTATCAATCAAGTAGTATACGGTGTGTCGTAGCACTATTGCTACGGCGTAGCCAACATACGAGTATGGCGTATTAGTTTATAACTAGCTTCCGCCGTATGTTGGTAAAAAGTAGCCTATATTCTATTTCTTAGTGTTTCATATGCCTGTGCCAAATTGCATCCAGATCCATGCAGACATTTTAGCATGATTGAGTTACAAAATCCAAACATCGTACCTTTCGGATTTGTAATATCAGTAAATAATACGGTGTGCTAAAAAACGAAAAAAGGTATTATAAGTAGCAATATACGATTGCTTTTGGGTGTATCTTGTGGGTATCGTTCAATTCAAACCACCCACAGAGTCGACTTTACTGAGGTAATTAATCGTTTTAGCCTATCTGTTAAAACAGGCTAAAGCATTTCTTTATCTTTATACTATATCTTCTTTATGTAGTCCTTGTTTTAACCGTACACTACACTACCCATGGCCAAATTTATTTTATACATTTCCATTTAAAGGTTGCCTGAAAGAAATCACCTTGTGTGATAAGACCGCCCATTGTAATCACAAAATTCGGTCATAGTATCCAATGTATTGCTACTTGGTGTATGTGTGCAATAAAATATATATAAAATAAATAAAATAAGGTGTTCTTTTGTAATATTATGGAAACAAAACATAATAGCAATCCTATAATAGTTAACACCAGTCATTTTGAAAGTTCACAAAAACTATTGGAAGTTACCATTGTGGTTTCAATCTAGCTTTCGACTGATCGGCTTTATAGAGACGACCAATGAAAGATTTAGCTCAATGGTCTTATACTTTTTAGATATTAAAGAGCATATTTAAAAATTCATTGCCCTCTTTGTTAAAGCCACATATTATTTTTACACGTGTATGTACTGGTTTTACTCCCTTTAAGTAAATATACTGGGCAAGTTAATTGAAAGGAATTAAAAATAGTAATAAATAACACTGATTTGGTACTCTCTTTTATATATTACATTTTAAATATCATTAATACGTGTTTGAATTGTTTTATTATCAAATGCCATACTGTGTGGGTAAGCAAATGTGTTTCTTTTTATTTCGTATTATAGAAGGCAAATCTTTCTCAATAAACAAGCTTTTTTATGAGAACCGAAAACAGGAATGTCACCAATAAAACTCATAATATATTTTTGATTTTTTAAAACTTTTCTAATTATTTCAGTGAGTCTTCAATTTTGCTTTAAACGTAATCCATAGATTACCAAATTCTTTGTTGTGTTCTAATTCATGAAAGACAATGTAAACGTTTTGTCTAACCACAAACCCGTAACGGTGACTTACCCCCACTCCATGTTATACCGCCTGCAACCCCTGCGTAGGCGCAGGCAGCACGAATTTTGCACTCAGTACACAGTTGGCAAGCAACTAGTCGCCAGTGCAATTGCAACGGGTTTTGCTACGTATAACACAATAGTTTAATTTAATTATATTTGAAAATGGAATCAGAAAAGGTGTCAAAAACTTCCCAGAAAGTAAGTCTAGTTTTTTTGTAAACACAAGATTTTGTGTGAAATATGTAATGTGTCTAAACCAATAAAATTGTATCTGTTAAATAGGGCCAGAGTCAGCAACCGGAGCCATCAACATCCACAGGCTCCGTAACATCCAGGCCAAGGCGCGGCAGGCCAAGCGGTGCAAACCGTGTCCCTCTCACCTTGGTTAGTACAAACCTTATGCTACAAGCAAAATTTAGCATACTGTATGATTGTGACTGAATAATATATATATTACTTTGTACTTTGTTTGCAGGAAGAAAGACGCGCAAGGAATGCGCAGTACGAAAGGGAGCGGCGAGAAGACTTCGCCGCAGCGCAGACAGAATTAGCGGAGGCTGCAGGTTGCGATCCCAATGTAAGTTATCAAAATTTACAACTTTCAATCTGACTGTATTGTTTGAAGCGTTATGACTTATTTTATTTATTATTGTAGGCATCGACGATTAACTTGATGGCGTTCGTGGTCACAACTTCAACAAGTTGAAGAACGCCTCGGAAGATTTGAGCATCGAGGAATATCAAAGAATAAATGCCAACCTGGAAGCTCAAAGTAAGTGTCAAACAATTTCTTAAATACAGCAAATTAAAATGTTTACTACGTTAAAAAATCTTATACATGTGTGTATTGTTACAGTTGCCAGTTGTTTCGAGAGGTTGGGGCCCGAGTATGTGTTAAGTGGTGATGAAGACGATGTAGAGCCCGATGACTCAAATGTAAGTCACACTCATTTGATCACCTTGTCCTCATAGCAGTTAATATCTTAGTGAAACAATCCGCATAGATAAAATGGTAAAACCTCTATAGAAATTGTCGTTGGTGTTGATATATTAAATAACTTTTAATTTACAGACTCGTAAACGGAAGCTATCGCAGGAGACGTCGCGAGACGAGAAACGCATGCGGCCAGGTACAGAGCAAGTGCCAGTGAGTGGGAGTGGGCCAATGGTGTCGATCACTGACCTTGCGGAGGCTGGGCCCTCCTTTCCTGGAACACACTCACTGTTGCCATCTTCATTTTTCCGTAAGTATTTGACTTTTATTTGCTTAAGTAATAAAAAAAGACTGCAAGCCTATTTTATTCGTGTCAAACTATTTTTATTTTGTTTGTAACCCACAACTTTTTTTTTTTTATTCTTATAGCATCTCCAAATTCTCCGGAGTCAGAGCTACCAACGCCGTCACAGTTTGCGCACCATACACAATCGCCACTGCTGCAGCTGGAGACGGCGTTAGAACAAGAAATAGCTCTGCGTTTCTGTGAGTAACTGTCCCTCTTGTAGAAGTCTATTGGAGAACTCTGCTTACTCTCGCCTTATCGTATTGATTGATTTTACAATTTAGCAACTTAATTGTACTTTTGTTCGCAGCTCAAGACGACTTACTCCAGATTTACGGAGCCCTAGAATCTGAAGATATAATCTGAAGAATATGGAGCTCCGTCTGGTACATGTTCGTCTTGAAGATCCAGGAAAAAGTGGTCACCGCATCTTCATCGCCTTTTATCGGCTGTTCAGCTCTGGACTTCCTTTGCTAGACGTGCAGCCGATGGAATGAATGCGTAGATGGTGCAGTTGAAGTCGATGAAAAAAATGATTAATAAATGTACAATTTGAAAATATTTTGCTATTTTTATTTTAAGCTTTTTTTCCATATAATTAATAGAAATCTGTTAAATATATTGAAAACGACTAAATTTTTAAAGAATTAGATAATAAACATTGTCAAACTGAAACTAGAAAAAAATATATAATTATTACTTAGCAAGTCAAACTTATATGTAGGTCAACCACTGAATTGTAAAAAAATACTAAGGATCAAAGTGTTCATCCATTATTAAAGTAGTTCCCACATAAAGACGCTTTCGGGAAGACTGAGCTCAGCTGTTTTTGCAGTTAGACAGATTAGACAGAACACAGCAAGGCTTGTTTATTTTAGCTATTTTCACAGCATTATATCGTACGGCATTTTGCTGTGGGGTCGAGCTGCGGAAGTAGATTCAATATTTATTTTGCAAAAGCGGCCTATCCGAGCGATATATAATTTGCCCCCTCGTGAATCTCTGAGGGAACTATTTAAAACGATAAATATCCTAACGGTACCTTGTCAGTTTATATATGAAAACATTATATACGTAAGGAAAAATTTGCAATTATTTGAAAAAAGAAGCGATAGACATAATTTTAATTTTAGAGGCAAAGATAGGCTGGCTGTGCCACGATTCCGTCTGTCCAAAGTACAGAAATCCTTTATGGGGTTCTGTGTAAATTGTTACAATAAAATTCCAAGAAGTGTATTAAATCTTAATGAACGAAAATTTAAAACTTATATTAAACGCGAATTATGTAGACAGGCATACTACAAACTTTCAGATTATATTGAGGACAAGAATGCCTGGCAGCATGTGTATGCAGTAGTTATTAAAATTCTCAAAATTAATGAAACCTTGAATGAGTTTATATAGAAGCATTCTTTTGGATTGTGAGTACGCATATGTGAGCGCCATGTTCGAGACAACAAAGGATTAAAATTTTAATGATAGATTAGATAGACCATCATTTGTTCCTTTTTATTAACAACTTGTCTCTGCATTGTTCTCACATAGGGGTACAGCAATGTATAAAATGTGTTATTGGTGAATTGTAAAACAAATATTTTTTTTAAAAGAGTAACGATGGAGTTTCTTGCTCGTTCTTCTCCATTCGAAACTACAATTTGGAACGAGCACCTAGCTTCACTGACGAACAGACTGACAGACTATTTTGACGTTTCAAAAGTACCTATTTATGGTTTAGTTGGAATAAATGATTTTGATTTGATTTGATTTGATTTGATATTCATTTGATATAGGCACTTAAATATATGTACCTAGTGTCATAACCATTCGATAGCGACTTTCCAAGATTCTAACAGGGCAAGTTCAGTTCCGTTCATTCTAGTTCCTATTATTATTTTTTCTTAGTTAATTTGGAATCATAGATATCAAAAGTCTTCATTTATTTGCAAATTTTTCGTTCGATCCTGCATTTATTGAAATAGTTTCTAGACATAATAAGGAGTTATCATTATTTTTTCTTATAAGTCTAGTTCTACTGAGTCAGTAGTGATCCCGCCCTTTTTTTTAAAGTTGACCAATCACGTTTCATTTCAGCAGAAATGAAAAGAAATAAACATTTGTCTTCAAACAATAAGATTTTACTACTAACACGTGTAGTAGAAAAAACAGTAGGTTATGAAAGTTACGAATTAGAGTAAGCCTACTTTAACAATATCACTTAATCAAAAATTAAATTTATCTGACTATAGTTTTTGGTAATAAAAAATGCATAGTAAGATAAACTTAATTTTATGATAAAAAGTCATTTTTATATTTCTATACAATACACCAATAGTAGGCAAACGCGTAACATCGTAGACCTCATCGACATTTTCTATCAGGTGCGATTGTAGTCAAGCGTTAGCCTATTATATATAATAAAAAATATTGGTTATCTTACTATAGCAACCTAATTAATGTTAAAGTAAGTAAGAAAGTTCCTTAAGTAAGTAAAAAACCTAGATAATATTTATTTATTTATTTATTTTATAGAAGGCTTACAGACTAATACATAGAAAATGATTTTTTAAAGTATAATATTGACAAATTGCTAATTACAAGCCTCCACATATAAATAAAAAGAAAAAAAACAAAAAAGCATAAAAAAGAGTACAAAAGACTTACTTACAGAGAATTACTAAAAAAAAAGAAATATTAATTGTTACAAGAATAATTAGAAAAAGAAGTTAACCATCGAAAAAGTTTTGTGCGATTTGATGTCGCAAGGATGCTACACTGGTGCAAAATAAGTCGATATCAAATTCCTTACACCGTCTATTAAAATCAAGTGCACTCCTTATTGAAAAGACATTTCTCATATAGTTAGTCGATGTGAAAGGTACACTTAATATTGGTCGCTGACGTAATCCCATTAGGTTTGTGCGCAATGCTAATTTTGCAACAAGATCAGGACAATCAATATGGCCATTTGCGATACGCATAAGCATAGTTATGTCTCCAATAAGACGCCTCATGTCCAGAGGAAGGAAGTGGTACCGTTTACAGCGGTGGTTATAGTCAACTGAATATTGCTGTGCTCTATAGTCAAGGTAACGAAGAAATTTTCTTTGGACGCCCTCAATACGGGACTTATATACCTCATATTGCGGGTTCCAAACCTGTGATGCGTATTCTACGTGGCTACGTACGAAAGAGCAATACAGGATTTTGACCGGTTTAAGAGATCGGAAATAGGCCGTAGTGCGTAGTATAAATCCCAGAGCTTTGGATGCCTTTGTTACCATACTATTCACATGTTGATCAAACAGAAGCTTGTTGTCTACGATCACCCCTAAATCGCTAATGCTATTCAGCCTGATAATCACTTCAGAGTTGATGGTATAATTAAAATTGATCAAAGACGTACGTCGTGAGAATGTTAGGACGAAACACTTAGAGACATTTAATTGGAGTTTATTAAGTTTGCAATAAATCTCAAATCTGTGCAGGTCGTCTTGCAATAGATATGCATCAGACATGTCACTGACAACTTTGTGATAAGACTAGATAAGAATAGTAATATGAAAATATCGAATACAAAAATTTTACTGATTGTATTTTTGGCATCATTATCGATTAGTTATCACCCCCTGGTAGTTATTTTGAAAATATATTTAATGTACAGAATTGACCTCTCTACGGATTTATTATAAGTATAGAAGATTTGTTATAATGAAAAATGTATTTCCCGGTTTTCTGATGAAACCCGAAAAGGAAAATATATTTTTTTAAATCACAGTATAAGTAGTATGTATAGTTAACAATGGGACACGAGCTGCTTTATGAGCTTCAGTTAGGATAATTTTTTTCGCTGGTTTCCTATTCCTTTTACCGGCACTCCGTAGACCATTTCTAATAGTTTGTGCTGTGCAGTCGAAATAGGCAAGTTGAAGTGTAAGGATGCCGCTCATATACCGAAACCATACGCTGCACACGTTTCTGTGTGAGTTTGGTACGTGGCATCGTTTCTAAACTCCCCTCACTGTCAAATCAGCGAAGCCATAATTCCACCGTATTTCGCGAAAATAAAAAAAAAAATACATTTTATGGTATTCATACAAATTTGTACCAAAACTTCTTGATGTCTGCCGCCTTTCTTAAGAACTGTATATTTTTGACCAGGATTCGGAAGCCCCTTCTATATTTTATTGCTGGTGTATATTGTTCTAGTTTCTTTAAGATAGAATCGTACGGTATTAGTTTGCAAATTTCGTATTACAATAACTCTTTTACCGCCATATTGTAAGTAAACAAAAGTTAGTATTGTTTCTTTGCTCATATTTAGGGCCTGATCTATAAATGATCGTAAACGATTGGTCATAAAATGTGTTGTCCCATGTTAGAATAACCAGACCCGCACAATGAGTCACGTTCCATTTTACCTTCGAGCAACCATGACACATAATATGTAAATAAATTAACTATTTTTACATTAGTATCGAGTATCTACGGAACATAAAATTAAATAGTAGGAAAACAAAATGGAAAGGTTTAAGAAGAATAAAATAAGACTTATACTTGAAAACTGACATTGATATCACAAATTTAGATTTTATAACTGAACTTAAACATTAACCAATTTTTTCGCACCGTTCGTGTGTGAAAGAATTATTAGATAGTTTTTAATGAACAGATTGATAATGGCGTAGCTTCTGGTAAATATTAATAAGGGTTTAATTTTCTATATTTGTTTTTTTTTTTTAGTTCAGTTATAGTTTTTAAAGGGTGAGGCAAAATAAAATACTCAAAAATTTGTTCACATTTTGTTATTTCACTTTGTATTTGTAGTAGACATGGATTAAATGAGAAAAGGTCCTCGACGTCACCACGATGCGCACACAATTTACAATGTTTATCATATACTTATTCCTTTTGTACATTTATCTATGTTTTTATAATAACTATCGTGAGACATACTAAATTAACTAAAAATCTTGGGTTACTCACGTGTGTATATTGAGAAGAGCTCTACTAGTTTCGAACCATAGAGGGGTCTTCCTCATGAGCAGCGTGCGCGGACACGGCGACGTCGCCGCGTCCACGCAAGCTGCTTTTCTCAATATACACACGTGAGTAACCCACGATTTTTAGTTAATTTACATTTATCTAATCCATTTTTACAAAATTACAAGATAAAAAATTAAATAAAAGTTATTAAAATGCTATATTAAGATTGTTTAAAGTCAAAATACTTTAAACAATCTTAATATAAGTTCATTGATAGTTTGGGGTATTTTATTAAAGATTTGTATACACATATACATACAATTTCTGTGGTAAAGAGTGGGTCTGCATTCTGCATTGTGAGACGCAAACTTACCACAAAGTAGGTAACTGTCTACTTATTTCTATTGACTAATAATAAAATATGTTTAAACAAGAAGATTTATTTTTGTGACAAAGTATTATGACGCTTAATTGGTCTACAATAAAAGAATTATCGCTGTCTTTGTAATCCATTCAAGGCATTCGAAATTCTCATAATTTCGAATAAGTTTAAAACTAAAAAACAAATGTTAATGAAGAAACACTTTAATAAGGACCTCAGCTATGCTTAGGAGGGTTTATTACCTCATAACGGATACAGAGCCAGACTCCGTGCTAAAATTGAATTTTTAAAAATCTCGATGGAAGTACCTTGTACCACCTGATACCTTAGGGTGGTAGTAACTCAGTCTTACACAATATTTCTGATAATATTTTAATTCCATATAATATGTGTCCGTTGCTTTTATTATAACATCCATCACCTAAATATATATTTATGGTTTACTTAATATTAAGATTGAGTTTAAATTTGAAGAATTGAGACATTCTAATGCTTTGCAAATATATCGATGATCATGTAGTTTACTCCCTTGATATTTCATTACTCCCTTGATATGTGATCTTAAATCTGTTAATTTATATAAATGTGACAAAAAATTGGGTGCTTTTAACGATGGTAACACAATCATGCAAGATTTTTACAATAATCCTATTCCCATATAACAAGATTTTTATCTTTCACACTGGATACTAAAAGAGAGAAATACTTGGTTTTATTTACATTTTTTTTTGTGAGGGGAAAATCATAATGGCTTCTCCCGCCCAAGGTCGGGCAGGCGGAAATGTCAGACTCTTACTGACTAAAAACCCCCCTGTTCCTCCTCCAGCTCTGGGCCGAAGTCATTAACATACACAATTAATTTACTACTCAGATACTACTTGTATTGATTTAATAGATTCATATCATTATCGTTATATGACATCGTTAGTTTATTCTAATGTCAATTATTAGTAATCGCTAATTCTTTCTTTTTATTTGCTGTCATTAAGTAAAATCTTTTTGATTAGCTTCGAATACTTTAACTAGTGCATTGATTTATCATATCATCACTAAAACTCTCTCTCTTATATAAATTTTACTTATGTCGATGTCATGTTTATAAAAATAACTTCTTTAAAATCTCCATTTTTTTTTTAAACTCGACCATTTTGCTTTGTTGCAATCCCCAGTATTCCAAAATTCTTTTGTTAGCCAATTCTTTAAAAACAAAGATAACATCAAGAACAATGAATGTTAGATAACAACGGGTTTTCTTACCCCCACTGTATTTTGAACAAACCTGCGTACGCGCAGACAGCACAAATTTGGCACTCATTACTCAGTTAGAAAGCTAACCAGTGCTACTTCGGCTAGTTTGGGATAGATAACGTCATGTTATTTTTCGGAAAAATGGAAACAGTAAAGGTGTCAAACAATTCAAAGAAAGTAAGTCTCATTAACTTGTAAATTTATATTCTTGTGTATTTAGTTTAGCTTTTCTTTATATTTTATAATCTTTGGAGAGCCAGAATCCCGAAGTAGAAGCGGCCACAGGCTCCAAGGCCTCCAGACCAAGGCGTGGACGGCCTAGCGGTGCAAAACGCATCCCTCTGACCCTGGTTCGTATTTACCAATTGATATAAGCAAATTATGTGGCATACATACTGTTTTTGACTAAACATTATTATACTAACAATGTACTTTGTTTGTAGGAAGAAAGACGCGCAAGAAACGCGCAGTATGAGAGGGAGCGGCGAGAAGATTTCACCGCAGCGCAGGCAGAATTAGCGGAGGCTGCAGGTTGCGATCCCAATGTAAGTTTATAAAATATATTTTTTCACGTTTCAAGCACAGTTAGTTGTTGTGTTTTGTCTTATTTTGATTTCTTTTTGTAGACATCAATGCCTCACTTAATGGCATTTGTCGTAAACAAATTGACAAATGCCAAAGAAGCACAAAACTTAGAAGAATATAAGAAAACTAATGAAAATCTGGAAGTGCAAAGTAAGTGTTTTGTGAATTTCTTAACAAATGATTATGGTGATCTTTGAAATTGTATTAACATTTCTAAAACGAAAACATTTAAAACACCTGTGTTGCTTACAGTTGCCAATTGTTTTGAGCAGCTTGGACCTAATTTTATTTTGAGCGACGGCGAAGATGATGAACCTAATGTAAGTTACATGTACTTTATTCACGTGTAGGCTTTGAAAGATAAATTAAAGTAAGAGATAATTAAGATTTGTCAACATTTAACGCTATCCCTGATTTTGGTGTTCGTAAAGTTTTCCAACTTTTCAATATACAGTCTAGAAAACGCAAGCTCTCTGAAGAGACTTTCGGTGAAGACGAGCGTTTGCGGCCTGGTGAGAAGCGAATGTCAGTCGATTGGGAATCGACGACTGACCTTGCTGACGCTGGACCATCATCTTCCCCAGACACTGTACATACAACGACAGAGGGAGAGTTAAGTCTACAGTGACTAAGTTTACAGTGACTATTGAGTTTTTTAGTAGTACACCGATAACATCACAAAAGTGAGCGAAGGCTGGCGTTCGTTTGGGGTTACATATTTACATAAAAATATTTTTTAAACATATTTATGAATTCACTCTGTATGCTAACTAACAATAACAATCATTCGAAATTATGCATTTTTGTTAGTTGAACCTCCCTAACTTACCTTCCCTCCACCTTAACCATCATAACTATCGTTGGCATAACGACATTGTCTGATTTCAGCACCATCACCGCTGCTACCTCTAGACACGATGTCTGAACACGACATAGCTCTACTTTTCTGTAAGTATTACTCGTAAATTTGCTTTGAGGTCTACCAGGCAAAATATATATAAATATGTTGGTTGCATTTGTAACTAAAATCTTAACTGTGCATTTTGCAGTAACACCGCCGTCACCACTACTGCGGCTAGAGGCAGTATCAGAAGACGACATCAGTCTGAGTTTCAGTGAGTATTGATTTTGTACTTGAACACAACGTAACGCACACATAACGACTGATTTTATTTACTTTTAATAATAATAAAAAAGGCGTCATGGCCAGTTTATTCGCGACTTACTTTGCAAGTTTTGATTGCATTTGTAACATATTGTATTTGTGGTTGTTTTTCGCAGTGACACCACCATCAGAGTCTCCACCGGTCCAGCTAGAGTCGAAAGATGCAGCTGAACTCTTCTGTGAGTATTAAACTTGATAAACATTTATCGCCACCGCTTTAACAGTACTTGATTTCAACAATAGAAGTTACTTCCTCCTACAAATTTACTACTACTACTACTAGACTAGGTAATGTCACAGCAAATAGGTTATTTTATCCATCGTAGGTTGTATTATTGCTTACCGTCAGGTGAGATTGTTGCCGCACGCTGGCCCATTATATATTAATAAACCTAGCACTACTTTTATGATTTATGTCGTTTTTAAACTACAGCTTATCTGATATTCTGTTTTTATACACAGCTCAAGATGACTTGCGGCAGATCTACGGGGCTTTGAATTCCGTAGATCAACTAGGCTGAAGACTACGTAGCTCCAGCAGGTCTACAGTCTCCTTTACCATGCCACAGGCGTGGCACTACTCTACAAATTGGTAATATCGGCTGGCCGAAGTAAAGTACGATGTCAGTGCCGCCGTTGCTTTGCTTTCGGTGGTCGTACAGAGTGGAGTAAAAAAAGAAAAATAATAAATTTAAATTATTTCAAATTTATTTTACATTTGCTTTTATTTTCCTACCTTACCATAATCGCCTAGATGTTAGATGAATCGCAAAATTGTTTAATGAATTAGCTTTTTAGCGATTTGACTGTGTAACTTAAACTTGATCCAATTGTTATTATGACTAATGTACAAGTGCGTTGACAATGTAAACAAAATCGCTAAAGTAATTCGCAATCTGTTTGAAGCATTGACTATATTACTAACAAAGAATGTGAATGTACAATGACGAAAATGATGACTACAATTTTAATATTAATATGTATAAGTATTCGATTCATGCCACAACCCGCTAACTAAAGCCACACACAATGGTTCATCAATGGATTCTGGAAATGGTTCACCGCAGTTTAATTTTGTTAAATGTTTTTTGCTGATAACGATGCCATGTGCAACCCTGACCCACCATTCTGGCAGAAACTCGCTTTGATAACAATTCCTAAAAGCTACCCAAACAAATACGACTAATTTCAGAAACGACATCAGAATTCAATTTATTTGTGTAACTGTCGACCATTTTGGATTCAACAAAATTACCTAACCGTCAAATGAGGTAGCCATATTTAGAAGCGATGGGCATGAGAACAAGAACTAACTGCCTTTATCAAAAGTCACGGCATATTGTATATACGTTTATCCAATATCAAATTGCATATTTTAGTACAAAAAAGCACAATAGTGTCGGCGTAGGCGACAGTATCAAACATACATTTCCCAAATAACAGAATTTACATCTTCGGAAACAATTATAATTGTTCTACACCCTGCATTTAAGCAAGCTTAAGTTTTTTGGTGTAGCTTAAGTTTTTTCTTAATTCTGTTATTTTAGTAGACACTTATTTTGTTGTTTACTAATGGTTTCACCCCCTCGGATACAGTGCTGCTGGATATTCGAGGGTACGGCGCGTAAGATTGTGACTAATTGTAGACAACCGAAATGGTGAATAGTTATGTTTTCGTCATCGCTTCTTAGACAAATATGAATTTGAAGACACTACCAATCTCGATCAAACCTTGATTAAAACATAATGATTTTCTTTAGTCACTTCTACCTATATACTTCCACTTATAATTTCACAATAATTGATAGCAACATTCCAAGAATCCAACAGGGCCAGTTATTACAACTCACTCAGGTACTTATTACACTTTCATTAACAAAACATATTCAACCTAATCACTCCCGCGTTTATTAAAATAGTTCGCAGAAACAATTAGAAGTTTCTATTGTATTGTCTTATCTCTCACTCTAGGCTCTTACACCTACTCTTTTGTTCTTTTTTTTTATTTCATAAAAAAGGTTCTTTGAACGTTTAACTTATAATTATTTTTTTAAATAACACATGGCCTGGTTCATACCAGCTTGCCACTTTTGGGTGTTACATAATGTGATCTCCGTTCACATCTGAGGTTTTTTATAAATAGATCATCAGATATTAATAATTAATAGCTAAAGAAATATTTGACTTTTATGTTTTTCAAGTATATATATATATTATATAGGTAAATTTTAACAATTCACAAACTATCGATGCCACATTAGTCATACAGTTAACGGTGCATGTTAGAACCAAATTTTATAACCTTTTACCTAAATTTTTAACAGTTCGTGAATTACTGAGCTATACAAATTCTATACCTGGTTCTTAACCTAATTGAGAGCATTCCTAGTAAGGTATGAATTATAATTTATAGTATAAGTAATAAATATAAATCTTTCGAGTTTTTATACTTGTTGTGCTTACTCTTTGTGTTGTTCTTTATTTTGGAACAATAAACAATTATTGACGCCTTTCTTAATAATTGTAGTTTTCGAGACCGGGATTAGACAGCCCGATTTCTTTTAAACTATTTTAATGACGGTGCGCATTGTTCTGGTAGAATAATCCGTACAACTACGGAAGTATCTGAGAATCTGAAAGGAATATCCGTTGTTATTATGTCATCTTAGTGATAAAAGTTAGTAAGATAATAGTATAAAATTTTAACATTTACATTCTATTAAATTATACTCTACATCACCCAATGGTTTGACTGGCAAGGAATGCATATGGCATTTAGTCTACCTTAAAAATAAATTAACAAAGTAAAAAATCCCACTTTAAGCATGAATCAAGTAGTATTACGGAATGTCGTAGCAATATTGCTACGGCGTAGCAAATGTAAGAATAAGGCGAAGTAGTTTATAACAAGATTCGCCCGCGTGGTATGTTGATAAAAAGTAGCCAGTATTCTATTTCTTAGTGTATCATATGCATGTGTCAAATATCATCCAGATCCATACGGCCATTTTGACGTGATTGAGTCACAAAATCTAAACATCTCAACTTTCGCATTTATAATTTTAGTTAGATCATACGGTGCGCTAACAATAAAAGAAGAAAATAAGTGTTATAAGTAGCAATATAAGATTGCTTTTGGGTGCATCTTGTGGGAACTGTTCAATTCAATTGTGTTTTTTTATCTTAGTTTTGACTGCTTCTTAGAGAAAAACGTTAAAGATTTTGACGAATGCAAATCAAGACAAATGAAAGATTGAGCTCAATGGTCTTATACTTTTTTTTCAAGGTAGTAAAGGGGCTAATAAAAAAATATTTCTGCTCTTTGTTAAAACCACATATAGGTTTATTTATTTTGTACAGATTTTGCCTCCTTTATGTAAATTACACTGGCAAAGACAATTAAAAGGAAGCAAACAAAGTAAAAATAAACGATACTGATTTGGTATTCTTTTTTTGTTTAAGTAATGCCATTCTTTATGGGTTAATACATGTTCATCTATTGTTTCTTTTATGCGCTATCATTGAAGACGACTCTTTCTCAATAAATTACCTTTTTTACGATAACCGTAAACAGCAATGTCACGAATAAAACTCATAATATATTTTTTAATTTTATAAAACATTTCTAATAATTTCAGAGCGAGTCTTCAAGTTTGCTTTAAACGTAAATCCATAGATAATCAAATTCCTTGTTGTGTTCTGATTCATGAAAAACAATGTAAACGTTTCGTCCAATCACAGACCCGCACAGTGAATTACCCCCACTCTATTTTGAACCGCCCACAACCCCTGCGTACGCGCAGGCAGCACGAATTTTGCACTCAGTACATAGTTGGCAAGCAACTTGTCGCCAGTGCAACTGCAACGTGATCTATTACGAATAACATTACATTCAAATCGAATTACTTTTACGGTAAAAATGGAACCAGTAAATGTCGATAAAAATTCCCAGAAAGTAAGTCTAGTTTTTGTTGTAAAAACAAAGTTTTGTATGAAATATGTAATGTGTCTTAACCAATAAAATTGTATCTGTTAAATAGGGCCAGAGTCAGCAACCGGAGCCATCAACATCAACGGGCTCCGGAACATCCAGGCCAAGGCGTGGCAGGCCGAGCGGTGCAAACCGCGTCCCTCTCACCTTGGTTCGTACACACCATATGTTACAAGCAAAATTTAGCATACAGTATGATTGTGAATGAATAATATATATTACTTTGTACTTTGTTTACAGGAAGAAAGACGCGCAAGGAATGCGCAGTACGAGAGGGAGCGGCGAGAAGACTTCGCCGCAGCGCAGACAGAATTAGCGGAGGCTGCAGGTTGTGATCCCAATGTAAGTTATCAAAATTTACAACTTTCAAGCTGACTGTGCCGTTTGAAGCGATATGATTTATTTTATTTATTATTGTAGGCATCGACAATTAACTTGATGGCGTTCGTGGTCACAAAGTTGAAGAACGCCTCGGAAGATTTTAGTATTGAGGAGTATCAAAGAATAAATGCCAACCTGGAAGCGCAAAGTAAGTGTCTAACAATTTCTTAAATACAGCAAATTGAAATGTTTACTACGTTAAAAAATCTTATACATGTGTGTATTGTTACAGTTGCCAGTTGTTTTGAGAGGTTGGGGCCCGAGTATGTGTTAAGTGGTGATGAAGACGATGTAGAGGCCGATGACTCAAATGTAAGTCACACTCATTAGATTACCTTGTCCTCATAGCAGTTAATATCTTAGCGAAACAGTCCGCATAGATAAAATGGTAAAACCTCTATAAAAATTGTTGTTGGTGTTGATTTATTAAATAACTTTTAATTTACAGACTCGTAAACGCAAGCTGTCGCTGGAGACGTCGCGAGATGGGAAACGCATGCGGCCAGGTACAGAGGAAGTGCCAGTAAGTGGGAGTGGGACAATGGTGTCAACCACTGACCTTACGGAAGCTGGGCCCTCGTTCCCTGGAACACACTCACAGTTGCCATCTTCATTTTTCCGTAAGTATTTGACTTTTATTTTCTTAAGTCATAAGAAAAGGCTGCATTGCTGTTTTATTTGTGTCAAACTAGTTTTATTTTGTTTGTAACGCACAACTTATCTTTCCTTTTATTTTTGTAGCATCTCCAAATTCTCCGGAGACAGAGCTACCAACGCCGTCACAGTTTACGCACCAGACACCATCGCCACTGCTGCAGCTGGAGACTGCGTTAGAACAAGAGATAGCTGTTCGTTTCTGTGAGTAACCCTTTTCTCTCGTAAAAAATCTATTTGAGAACCCTGCTTACTCTCCTTTAATCTTATTGATTGATTTTGTATTAAGCAACTTAATTGTACTTTTGTTTGCAGCTCAAGACGACTTGCTCCAGATTTACGGAGCTCTAGAATCTGAAGATTTTGTCTGAAGAATACGGAGCTCCTGGTCTGGTCTATATTCGTCTTGGAGATCCAAGGAACATAGGCCTCCCCATCTACAACGTCTTTTATCGGCTGGTCGTCTCTGGATTTTCTTTGCTGGTCGTAAAGGGAGAAGTTGTTACCAATTAAAAATAATAAATAAATATTTAATTTAAAATTTATTTTACTTCTTTTATTTAATGTTGTTATATTAAGCCCACTGAGTATAATAATAATTGAAATTTGTGAATATGCAATAAATGTTCATAAACATTTTCAAACTATAACCAGACTAATATATATACATTAATAAAAATGTAATTTATTTTGCAATTCATCTTGCAAGTTAACTAAAATTATGAATTGTAAGAAATTTATTAGGCATCGATTAATAAAATTTCTAACGATATAGGCTCTTACAAAAATGTAGAGTCATAACTATTCGATAGCGACTTTCCAAGACTCTAACAGCGCAAGTTCCGTTCCGCGCGGAACGGTAAGCACAATAGTGTCGGCGTAGGCGACAATATCAATATCATACATACATTTCTCAAATAACAGAATTTAAATATTCGAAAACAATTTTATGATAGTTATACACCCTGCATTTAAGCAATTATAGCTTAAATTAATCCTTTTTTTCACCTGTGGGTTCACCCGCACGGATACAGTGCTGCTGATATTCGAGGGTACGGCGCTTAAGCTTGTGACTAAGCAATGGAAACGAGATCCTGGTATCAAACTAGGACATCTTTTGATGTATTTATGTTTCGTAGTCAATCGAAATGGTAAATGGCTTGCAGATGTATGCATCACCGCCTCTAAGACAAATATGAATTTAAAGACACTACCTACCAACCTTGCTAAATTGAAACATATTATTTGTCTTTAGTCACTTCACGTATATACGTATATATAAAGCATATTCATCCTAATTACTCCAGCGTTTACTCAAACATTTCCCAGAAACAATTAGAAGTTTCTTTTGACTTGTCTTATCTCTCACCGTGGATCACAACCTTTTATTCTTTTCTATTATTTCATTAAAAAGGTTCTTTGAACGGTTTAACTTATTATTATTTGTTTAAATACCACATGGCCTAGTTCATACCAGCCTTGCCACTTTTGGGTAAACAGATGTTACCTAATGTGATCTCCTGTTATATGTGAGATTTCATAAATAGATCATCAGCTATTAATATAGTTACTTAATTGCTTAAAAAAAATGATTTTATATACATATATTTATTAAGTATACACATTTCACATATTAAATAAGTAAATGTTAACATGCAGTCAACGGTGCATGATAAAACTTTATGTTATCAAAGTAAAGAAGCTATTTTTTTAAATCTTTAATCTTTACTTTTTACAGTTCGTGAATGAATTACTGAGCAGTATACATTATATACCTGGTTCCGACATTATGTCGCAAATATACATTTTGACTTTCTTTACCTTCTATGATCATTTCTAGTCAGATATTAATTATAATTTAGAGTGTGAATAATAAATATAAATTTTCGAAAAGTTCTTTATATGTTGTTTAGCCTTTGTTTTGACCTTTATTGTAGAACAACAAACAATAATTGACGCCTTTCTAAAGAGTTTTAGGTTAAGGGACCGGGATAAAACAGTCCCGTTTCTTTTAAACTATTTTATTGACCGTTCACATTGTTCTGGTAGGAAGGAATATCCGTTGTTTTTGTATCATAATAGTGATATAAGCATAAGAAGGTAATAATATGAAAATTTTAACATTTATATTTTATTAAAGTCAACATCAACCAAAGGTTCGACTGGCAGAGAATGCATGTGGCATTTAGCCCACCTTAAAAATAATTAAAAAAATACACAAAGTCAATCAAATATCAATCAAGTAGTATTACGGTGTGTCGTAGCACTATTGCTACGGCGTAGCAAACGTAAGAGTATGGCGTAGTAGTTTATAACTAGCTTCCGCCGTATGTTGATAAAAAGTAGCATATATTCTATTTCTTAGTGTATCATATGTCAGTGCCAAATAGCATCCAGATCCATGCAGCCGTTTTGGCGTGATTGAGTAACAAAATCCAAACATCGTACCTTTCGCATTTACATATACTAATTTCAACGGTGCATGATAAAACTTTATGTTATAAAAGTAAAGAAGCTATTTTTTTTAAATCTTTAATCATTACTTATTACAGTTCGTGAATGAATCACTGAGCAGTATACATTATATACCTGGTTCCGACTTTATGTTGTAAATGTACAATTTTGACTTTTTTACCTACTATGCTCATTTCTAGTCAGATATTAATTCTAATTTAGAGTATGAATAATAAATATAAATCTTTCAAAAAGTTCTTCAAATTTTGTGCTAACGCTTTGTTTTGACCTTTATTGTAGAACAACAAACAATAATTGACGCGTTTCTAAAGAATTTTAGTTTAAGGGACCGGGATTAGACAGTCCCCTTTCTTTTAAACTATTACATATACACAAAGTAAATAATCGGTATACGGTGTGTCGTAGCACTATTGCTACGGCGTAGCAATCATAAGAGTATGGCGTAGTAGTTTATAACTAGCTTACCCCGTATGTTGATAAAAAGTAGCCTATATTCTATTTGTTAGTGTATCATATGTCACTGCCAAATTGCATCCAGATCCATGCAGACATTTTGGCGTGATTGAGTAACAAAATCCAAACATCGTACCTTTCGCATTTATAAGAAAGATAATACGGTACGCTAACAAAGAAAAAGAAAATAGGTATTATAAGTAGAATATACGATTGCTTTTGAGTGTATCTTGTGGGTATTGTTCAATTCAAACCACCCACAGAGTCGAGTTAACTCAGGTATTTAATCGTTTTAACCTATCTGTTAAAACAGGCTAAAGGTGTTCTTTTGTAATATTATGGAAACAAAACATAAAGGCAATCCCATAATAGTTAACACCAGTCGGTTTGAAAGTTCACAAAAACTATTGGAAGTTACCATTGAGTTTTCTTATCTAGCTTTCGACTGCTCGGCTTTATAGAGACGACCAATGAAAGATTGAGCTCAATGGTCTTATACTTTTGTTTTAAATATTAAAGAGCATATAAAAAAATTGATCGCTCTCTTTGTTAAAACCACATATAGATGGTTTATTTTGTACTAGTTTTGCTACCTGTAAGTAAATATACTGGGCAAGTTCATTAAAAGGAAGCAAAACGTAATAAACGACACTGATTTGGTACTCTTTTTTAAATCATAATTTAAATATCATAAATACATATTTGATTTGTTTAAATATAAAATGCCATATATTTTGTGGGTTAGCAAATTTTCATCTTTTGTTTCTTTTTATTTCATACAAGGCGAATCTTTCTCAATAAATGACCCTTTTTATGATAACCGAAAACAGCAATATCACCAGAAAACTCATAATGTATATTGTTAATTGTGTTAAAAGTTTTCTAATAATTTCAGAGTAATTCTTCAATTTTGCTTTAATCATAAATCCATAAATTACCATATTCCTTGTTGTGTTCTGATTCATGAAAGACAATGTAAAGGTTTCGTCCAACCACAAACGAGGAACGGTGACTTACCCCCACTCCATTTTGTACCGCCCACAACCCCTGCTTACGCGCAGGCAGCACGAATTTTGCACTTAGTACACAGTTGGCAAGCAACTAGTCGCCAGTGTAATTTCAACGCGTTCTGTTACATTTAACAAAACAGTCAAGTTTAATATATTTGCTATAAAAATGGAACAAGTAAAGGTCGCTAAAACTTCCCAGAAAGTAAGTCTAGTTCTTTTGTAAACACAAAATTTTGTATGGAATATGTAATGTGTCTAAACCAACTTTTTTCTGTTAAATAGGACCAGAATCCGGAGCTCCAGCAACCGGGGCCATCAACATCCGCAGGCTCCGTAACATCCAGGCCAAGGCGCGGCAGGCCGAGCGGTGCAAACCGCGTCCCTCTCACCTTGGTTCGTACAAACCATATGTTACAAGCAATATTTGGCATACATTATGCTTGTGACTGAATAATATATATTACTTTGTACTTTGTTCACAGGAAGAAAGACGCGCAAGGAATGCGCAGTATGAGAGGGAGCGGCGAGAAGACTTCGCCGCAGCGCAGGCAGAATTAGCGGAGGCTGCAGGTTGCGATCCCAATGTAAGTTATCAAAATTATAACTTTCTAACTGAACAATTGTTTTAAGTGTTATTACTTATTTAATTAATTGTTTTAGGCATCAACGATTAACTTGATGGCGTTCGTGATCACGAAATTGAAGAACGCCTCTCAAGAGTTGAGTATTGAGGAGCATGTTAGATTAAATGCCAACCTGGAAGCGCAAAGTAAGGGTCAAACAATTTCTTGAAAAAAAAAACCAAATTGAGATGTTTATTATGTATAAAAACTTATACTCGTGTATATTGTTATAGTTGCCAGTTGTTTGGAGAGATTGGGGCCCGAATATGTGTTAAGTGGTGGTGAAGACGATGTGGAACCCGATGACTCAAATGTAAGTCACACTCATTTTATTATCTTAGTCTCAGAGTGGTTTATATATTAGGAAATAAATTTAAAATATTAACTGACTTGTTCTTTAAGTACTATACACAGTAGTTATAACTCTATTTGGTACTTTTGTTGGTTTTATTATATGAAACAACTTTAAATTTACAGATTCGAAAACGCAAGCTGTCGCAGGAGGCGTCTCGAGATGAGAAACGCTTGCGGCCAGGTGCAGAGCAAGTGCCAGTGAGTGGGATTGGGCCAGAGGTGTCCACCACTGACCTTGCGGAAGCTGGGCCCTCCCTGCCTGCAACACATTCACAGTTGCCATCTTCATTTTTCCGTGAGTATTTGACTTTTATTTGCTTAAGTCATAAGAAAAGGCGGCAAGGCTGTTTTATTTGTGTCAAACTGTTTTTATTTTGTTTGTAACCCACAACTTATCTTTTCTTTTATTTTTATAGCATCTCCAAATTCTTCAGAGACAAAGCTACCAACGCCGTCACAGTTTGCTCACCATACACCATCGCCATTGCTGCAGCTGGAGACGGCGTTAGAACAAGAAATAGCTCTGCGTTTCTGTGAGTAACTGTCCCTCTTGTAAAAGTCTATTGGAGATCTCTGCTTACTCTCGCCTTATCGTAGGATTGATTTTGTATTTAGCAACCTAATTGTACTTTTGTTCGCAGCTCAAGACGACTTACTCCAGATTTACGGAGCCCTAGAATCTGAAGATATAATCTGAAGAATACGGAGCTCCGTCTGGTCTATGTTCGTCTTGGAGATCCAGGGAAAAGTGGTCGACCCATCTTAGTCGCCTTCTATCGGCTGTTCAGCCCTACAAATCCAGTGCTTGACGTGCCAATGGAATGAATGCGTAGATGGTGCAGTTGAAGTCGATGAGAAAAATGATTAATAAATATACAATTTGAAATATATTTTTGCTTTTTTTATTTTAACCCTTTTTGTTTATAAATAATAGAAATATGTTGAATATTTTAAAAGGTATTAAATTTCAAAAGAATTAGTAAATAAACATTGTCAAAATGTAACCAGCAAAATAAAAATATATAATTACTTTGCAAGTCAACCTATATGTAGGTCAACCACGGAATTGTAAAAAACTACTAAGGATGTGAAAGGTGTCTTCATCTATTACTAAAGCATATTCGCTTTCTATAGGCACTTAAATATATGTAGTGTCACAGCCATTCGCTAGCGCCTTTCCAAGATTCCAACAGGGCAAGTTCAATTCCGCACATTCTAGTTCCTATAAGCATTATTTCTCAGTTATTTCAAAGTATTCATTTGGAATCATAGATATCAAAAGTCTTTATTTATTTACTTATTTTCCGCTCGTTGCCCTGCATTTATTGAAACAGTTTCGAAACATTATAAGGAGTAATCATTATTTTTTCTCATCTCTATCTCGGAGATCGTATACCAATCTATTGTTTTTTTTTTGTTATAAAATTCAGTAAGTATAAGGTGCAAGCTAAGTAATCTAAAAGTAGGCCAAATATGAAGTTTATCAAGTTTATAAATATGAGAGTTTTCTTGCAACTAGAATTGTCGTTGATATAAATTTTTGTTCGAACGAAACGAACTCACGAACAAGTTTACATTGTTTGTAGAATTGTAATTGTTTGGTATTTTACAATTAATGAAATATATTAACAATAAAAGACGAGACTATTTTGAAAAATTTAAGAAGACTTTACTAACCGATATGGTAAATTTAAATTTTAAAACTAGCTTAAATATTAATCAAGTTAGCGACATTTCTGTGGATGAGTTATTAGTTTGTTTTCAATGAACTGTTTGATAATGGCGTAGCTTCTGGTGAACCATCATTAGTGTTAAGTATAAATAATTTCCTTACTTAATATATGTTGTGTTAATTGGTTAAGAAATATTTGTGTATTTGTTTATTCAGTTATTAGCTTATTTAGCATTAGAGAATTATGATTATTATATATAATTAGCAAAACATCATAAATCATCCGCAAGTTTCTCGACTTTTTGTTATACCACTTCGTATTGTTTGTTGTTTTAGAAAGATATATAATACTTAATCCCTTTTGTTGTAAAACTATTTGACGCTCTTCTATGGAAACGTTGAAACCTCGACCGGGTTTATACTACCCGTTTTGAAACCATTTTATTGTTGCTGTATGTTGTTCTTGTAAGCCGTAAAATATACTATTTCGCAGGTTTTCATCCAAACAAACATTTGAAACCTTGTCGTTGTATTCAGATAATTGCATCAATAATATTGTTGTCAGTTCTATAGACGCTCAAACTAATAACTACTGGAATTTTCGAAATGCAATTATTGTGTGACCAAATAAATTTATTAAAAACTAGCTTTTGCCCACGACTCCGTTCGCGTGGTATAGTGACTTCCTGCAGATTTTGGTATAAAAACTATCCGATTTCCTTTCTCGAGTTCCAAACTATGTTTGTACCAAATTTCACAGAAATCGGTTTAGTAGTTTAGACCGTCAAACAAAAATGTTACAGATTGCACTTTTGGCATCAGTATCGATCACTAAACTACTACTTGATAGTTATTTTGAAAATATATTTCATGTACAGAATTGATCTCAAAAAAGTCAAAAGTCAAAAATCATTTATTTCAATTAGACCACAGTAGGCACTTTTGAACGTCAAGCAAGCAAAAAAGGAAAAAAGTATATAACAAGAGCTTTAAAATTAAGCGTGTCAGTCTGTCCGTCTGTCCTTTAGTGAAGCTATTTGCTGGTTCCAAAGTGTAGATTCCTATGGAGAAGAACGAGCAAGAAACTCCATGGTTACTCTTTTTCAATCAGTTTTACAATACATTTCTTTGTTACATCATTTAGTCGGTTCTGATATGTGAGAACAATGTAACACTAATGTTCAAGCAAAAAGTACGAAAAAGAAGTGAACCTCAAGGACAACATATTTAGACAGCCTGGAGATGACTAGTCCTAATAGGCGGCGCCCGTTCACGAACATGACACGTACACTAGCACCGCCCAACTCAACCATATTATAGGGAATTGGGCGATCCAGTGCCCGTGCCACCGCCAATGAGACCTCTGAGTGAGCATGACAGCTCCCAGCCGACACAAGTACCTATATTCTACAAGTCTTACTTAATTATAATAGGTTACAGGGCACTCACATTTACAAAAACTTAGAAGTTCATTAACAATTAACAACATAGTGTACAATTTAATAATTAAAATAAAAAAATACTCTAAACATCCTGTGGAGTAGGACCAGCTAGCCTCCAAGCATTTTTATCTTGTATATAATCATTTAGTTTGTAATATGCTAGTTTACATAAATGTTTCTTTATACATAATTTACATTTGCTTTCATTTAAATTTTGAATTTCAACTGGGATTTTATTATAACATTTAACACAGAAACCCAGGAATGACTTATGCACTTTTGCCAATCTAAATAAAGGCTGACTCAATCTATTCCTATGTCTAGTATGATAATCATGTTTCTCAGATACCTTTACAAATAAGTGTAGGTTTTTCCTAACATACATAATGTTTTCATATAAATTGACTCGGTACGGCCAGAATGTTGATCTCCTTAAACTTTTCTCTGAGACATTTCGCGAAGACCTAAGTTATATATAGCTCTGACGGCACGCTTTTGCAAGATAAAGATAGACTCAACGTCAGATGCCTGTCCCCACAACAGAATTCCATACGACATGATGCTGTGAAAGTAGCTAAAGTACACTAGTCTTGCCGTGCCTACATCGGTTAGCTGACGGATCTTCCAGACATATCTCTGAACAGATTTATTATAAGTGTAGAACATTACTAGATTAAATTTAGTGAAATAGCTTTTGGAACGTGCAGCGCAGGCGGCGCGCAATTGATGTGGTGTTTTCAGTTCTTATCGAATTTGTTACTAATAAGTATATTAGTTATTAAACAGCGGAGTTAAGAGTGACTTGCCGACCTTTTGGGAATTAGAGGTTTGGAGATTTAGGGATTGGGGGAGGGGAAGGACTGGGCCTCCGGGAACCTCATTCACACGGTGAAACCCAACGCTGCGGTTGTGTCACACCAGTTTTTTGTGAGGCCGTGGTATTACTCCGGTCAATCCTATTCGTGCCGAAGCATGGCTCTCCCACACCTAAATACTGCTTGGCACTTCTTTTTTGCGAGACTAATGACACGCTTGTTGAGGGTAATAAAGACGGAGGGAACAAAACAGCCGTGCAGTTATTTGGTCCAAGAACGAGATGTGTGGGCGATTTTCAAGTAAACTCATCTCAAATCTCTCAAGAATGAGCCAACTGAACTACACATACAGTAGATGTATTTTTTCAACAAACCCAACCAGCTGCAATACACCATCTCCACGTTCCAGGATCGTACAGATACACATGAATCTGCATTGAAAGAATTTCTGAATTCGGGTCCAAATTGTGCGATGGATGCCTGTGCACTTCCAGATTTTCATTAGGGCCTTATATTCTTCTATGCTTGATTTTTCTTTGGCATTTATCAATTTTGATATCACACAAATACATCGATGCCCTCGAGCAAAGCAATGCGGTACTCACCGCTAGGGTTACCGCGCTTTGGTCTGGAGGTTTTGAAGCATGTATGGCTGCTGCTCTTGCCCAGATAAATAATAAAAAATAACATAATCGGTTGAGACACAATACAAAATATACACAAGAACTTTCATTTACTGGCTTCATTATTATCTTAAAATAATGTTGACTTAACGTTAACGTTTCTCTTTTCACTCACCAAGGATTTGACAAAAGGTAATGTCAGACTCTTACTGACCAATAACCCGCCCGGTCCTTCTCCTGCTCCAGGCCGAGGCCGCGGAAGCCCATTGCACTTGATCCGCGACCCCGGCTAAGCATTGTCCATGTTGAGGCTCTGATTATGGTCGGGCGGTGAGCTACCCTTCCTCGCCGACCGCAGACTTGCTCTTACGGTGGCTAGAGATCATCTCTCGATCTCCGACGCTCAGTGTCGCCTTCTGCGGAGGTTTGGGGCGTGAGGAGGATAGATCACTCACGCGCTCCGCCTCGTCTTTTGCAAGCATCACTTCTTTGCAAAAGAGGAGAGCTTCACTGCTTCGCAAAAGACAAAACAGCTTCCCATTTCCCCTCGCTCCACATCATGGCCTCGACTAAGGCCGGACGCGAGAGGCTACCACCGTTGATCACATCACGACAGACCTCCAGGCAGTCATCACAATGACGACATCCGTAGCGTTTCGACCCGTCGGATCCGAAACAGAAACCTATCAAAGCTACAGTGCCTGGCAAGTAGCTGCCTTAGGGGGAAGGTGGGGACGTTATGGAGCCTGACAAGCCACTTCTCGAATCCGAACCATTACAGACAGCCGAGACTTAGTAATAGGGACTTAACCCATTGGGGAGTTAACTATAAAAATGAGACATACCTAATCTTATTTATACCTTGATTTTGTTTTGCTGTATATTGCTTTAGAAAAGTAATTTTTGTACATTGAAAAAATTTACAAAACAAATAGCCAGCGTGTTAAAGGATAACTAACCGAACCCATTTTCGTAATTTTTGTCTTTTTGTCTGTTTGTCTGTTCAAATGTTTGTTTGTGCGCGCATCACGTAAATTCTACGAAATTCAATGCAGACAATGCTTATATACAAAAATTATACACAACATGAGGTATAAGTTAGTTTTTGTTTCATCGAAATCGGTATCGGTAGTATATGATTAATTTTGTGAGTTCAAGAAGTAAAACAACACGTATTTCCATATAGTACTTGCAACGACACCTTAAGACAAAAAACAGAACTAATGTTGATAGTTGATATCTTTATTCGAATTCATTCAAGTCATTATCTGTATAAGATTAATTATGACATTATTGCGAGGATTTTGCATTTGAAACTCAGTTTTAAGTCTCTATTGTACAATGAAGTGCCACGTTATTATACTTACAACAAGCAGCAAGGTGTTTTTAAACGCAGGTGACGTGGAGCTGCTGGAGAAGGTGAGCCCGGCATTTTTAAAGAACACGTGATTGGAAGAGTATACTCGGTGCACCAAAATAATGCAGAGTGTTATTATTTACGCCTTCTTCTTCACATAGTACGAGGGCCTACTTTTACTGATCTCCGCAAAGTAGACGATATAGAATATCCCTCATTTCAGGCTGCTTGCCGCGCACGGCCTTTATTAGATGGCAATCAGCATTGGGATGATGGTTTAGCCGAAGCATGCGTCAGCGATAGTCCACATCGTCTTCGTCATTTGTTTGTTTTATTGACATTTTGTGGCCTATCGGACGCTGGGCAGTTGTGGCAAAAATATAAAGACGCGTTTGCCGAAGATTTTTTCAGACAGGAAAATAGTACCTAATAGAGAAACTTCTGACCAAGTACGGGAAAACTGCCATAATAAGTCTTTGCTAGCTATACAAGATATAGTTATAAGTATAGGAAGGAACAGGGACAGCTGGTGGGGAACCAATAAATAGGGAGTGTGCATCGGAAATAAATTACAACCCTGAGGAGTTAGCAGAAATAGGGCTAAATGGCTGTTCAAGTATGACGTCAGAACAGCGTCAAATATTTGATAGAGTATGCTGTAGTGTAGAAAATCCTTTAGGAGATATATTGTTTTTGGATGCACCTGGTGGAAAAGGTAAAACTTTCCTCACCAAAGTTATCTTGGCTCAAATAAGGAGCCAAAACAAAATTGCCCTTGCGGTGGCCTCCTCAGGAATTGCAGCCACTTTATTACCAGGAGGAAAAACTGCAAATAAAACATTTAAAATACCAATCGGCTTGGAGCGCACATAAAACCCTGTTTGCAACATCTCTCGCAATAGTGATAAAGTTATGGAAGCTGTAGATAGAAAGATATAAGACAAAATGACCGACCGATAGGCTTAATGGTGCTATTCTGTGGAGACTTTAGGCAGACACTCCATATAATTCCCAGAGGAACGAGGACCGATGAAAAAGGTGCATGTTTAAAGCGCTCTTTTTTATGGCGTAGAATCGTATCATCCAATTTGAGCTTTAATATGTGAGCATATTTGGGAGGTGACGCAAACGCGCAGGTCTTCTCAAATTTACTACTTCAAATTGGTAATGGTAAATACACGACTCAAAAAGGTGGTAAAGTAACTTTAGTCGAGAGCCTGTGTTCTTCTGTTGCCTCACAGCAAGAACTCATTTCTTCTGTATACGGAGATCCATCAGAGAGCTCGAACCATGACGCTGCTTGCAATAACCAAGCAGCAGCAATCAATTCTCAAATATTGGTACATGTTTCTGGAGAAAGTAGGGAATATTCATCTATTAGCACGGTTTTGGAAGAAGGAGAGGCCACCCACTGTCCAGTAGAGTTTTTAGACTCTCTAATGAAACCAGGTATTCCAGCACACAAAATTTATTTAAAAGTTGGTACTCCACCAATCATTCTACTCAGAAATTTATGACTTGCAGCTATACTGTCAGGCTGGCTTAGACAGCTTGCCCAATGCCTTCTCAAAACTAAACGATGATTTAACTTCCATCAAGAACTGGTCTGTACGGTTTGGCATTGCGGTAAACCCGAACACGTGCAAAGCTATCGTCATCGATAGCTCTTGATCTCTAGGTAGGGTTGACAGTGCATCTCTGCCAGCTGTCCTTTTCGACGGTGCGATCGTTCCTTTCAGCAGTGACGTTAAAGACCTAGGCTTACACATTGACAAGAATTTAAACTGGAATACACAAGTCACTAGCTTGTGCAAAAAAGTGATCGGTTCGCTGCGGGCCCTTTATCGCGTGAAAAACTTGCTTCCGTCCGTCACCAAGTCGATGCTTGTGCAGGCCTTGTTGTTCCCTATAATAGATTATGCTGATGTTTGTTACTATGACCTGAATGCAGATCTCCTCAATAAACTTTTCGTTTCGTTTTCAACCTGCGTAAATATGATCATGTTTCTGCACATCGGTTGCAATTAAAGTGATTGCCCATTCGCCAGCGCAGGGAGCAAAGGGCGCTTACCACTCTATTTTCCTTTCTCAAGTCACCTTGCCTACCTACCTATCTGTCCCCTTATTTCCAATACACATATTAAATATTTTCGCTCATCTAATAATCGTCTCCTCAACTGTCCAACTCATCACTCAAAATTTCTTCACTCCTCCTTTTTTGTTCAGTCTATTCTTCTGTGGAATGCGCTACCCCCCGATGTCAGGACTGTGACTAGTCGGCTGACATTCAAGCAGAGAGTTCGGGAGCTTCTTCTGAGGAGGGTTGGTGAGTCATCGTGATCATGACTACATTTATGAACCTATATATATGTATGTATGTATTTATATGTGTAAATATATTAAGTAGTATGTGTTTTATAAATAAATGTATATAAGTATAGTTCTATGTACTTTATGTATGTTTATATAAACCTATGTTATACTATTCTATTTCGCTTGCTTCTTGCATCTACTACTGGATTCTCTGCATCACCCAAAGGTCGACTGGTAGAGAATGCTCAATGCATTAAGTCCGCCTTATGTACATACAAATTGTGCATGAAGTATAAATAAATAAATAAATTTAAGTCCTCCTAAAGTTTGTAATGATACACGGCTGAGAGTAACAAGTCTCCAACGCAATAAATGTGCAATTCCATGTAAGTGTCTGTTACCCCATGACCTTACTTTTGATTGTTTTTTACAAGGTGGACTCTATGTTTCTCTATCACGTGTTAGCAACCCAAACAACCTTTTTGTATATACTCCGGGTAATTCCACCGCTAATATAGTATATAGGGAAGCATTAACGTAATCAGCTATACCAATATTACTAAATAAATATAGGTACATATATACTACAGTCAGGTTCTTAAATAGCAAAAAAAATCTTTCTTGAGTGGAGTTTATATGTGTATAGCCTACTGTTATCTAAACGATGTTGTTTTGTTTTCGACAACCACAGCTAGTATATTAATAACTTACTTCGTTACCTCATTTTTGTCGCGATGCTGATTTACTCAATAGTCAATACTCAACATATTTATAGCATTTCATTCCATTACCAGAGGCTTGATCAAATAACTACTGGGTTTCACATTGGTTTCTTTTGTGATACATGTATTTATTGAAAATAACGACTTACTCTTTAATTTGGGAATATTATAAGGATTATTTAATTTATTACATTTTTCAAGTTTAGTCAAGCTTTTCATTGTATAAAACGTATGATTTTAATAATGTGAACTCGAAACTCGAATTGATTAAATATTTTGGGTACGATTTTGCAATCTATCGGAGACCTGCGTAATTCTTATATTTTTTTATTAAAATTTAACCTAAAGGATGAGTTTTGATGAAAGAATATAAAAAAAAATTTAACTTTTAACTCAAATTGATTAAGTGTGTTGGGTACGAGATCATTTATGGAAATAATTTCCGATCCGATAATCAAAATAATGGTCCGCACAGTAGTGTTGTGGCTGTGCAGACTTACATATGGTGATATGTAAGTCTATTGACCTTATAGCAGATACAACGCCAAAAGCTGTGCTATTCGTGTAAGAAACTGCTTAAAGTATTAACGATAAAGCACTAGTTTATGCATCAATCAAGTTGCTAAGTAGTGTCGTAGCAAAATTGATATGGCGTAGCAGTTTATTTAAAATAAGGCGATGCGTAGCTAATAACAGAAGACAACAAGTATTAATCAGTTCAATTGACCCACAGAGTGAACTTCCCATACGGCTCGCTCAAGTATTTAACCAACACCTCTTTTGTTAAAACAGAAAAAGGAATTGGATAGAAATATGACAGCCATAAAACATAATATCAATCCTAAAAATTGCACCTAAACATTGCTCATAGAAACTTCCATTAGTAGTTATTGTGCTTGTTTACTGATCTTTAACTTTTGTTTTTATTTATTTATTTAAACTTAATGCACAATGGGTACACAGGCGGACCTAACGCCTCAGGCATTTTCTACCAGTCGAGCCTTAAGTGATACAGAGATGAGCCAATGCCAATGGTTGGTGCATGAAGCAAGCAAACGTCTTAATTTTTAATAGGATATAGAGACATACGAGTTAGATACATAATATACCTTATATGTGCCTATTATTTACATAAGTTACTATATAATATATAAATACTGTTTTCAATAATAAACATACCGATTTTTTTTGTTTTATTATCCTTTTAAACTCTTTGACAAAACTATGAATAAATGATTTGATTTGAATAAGAGTGCCTATGTTGAGGTAAATAATAACATTCCATTACTAATAATAATTACTATGAATTTATTACCAAATTACTATTAATCGAGTCATTAACAAGGAAGCCAAGAAAGTTATAAACAACTAGCATTTAATTTACTACTTATTGAATTGATTATTATCATTATACATATAAATTTGACATCATTATTGTAATTGACCATCGTTAGTTTATTCTTATGTGAATTACTAATCACTCATTGTGACTTTTCGTTGGGGGTACACAACAATGTTGTTATGACTGTCCGAAATGTTAAATGTTTGTTAGAAATGAGTAGACGTCCAAAACTTGTAGTGAATTTATTGCTACTAAAGTAAATAATGTTTTGCCTAATTGCAATATTGACGCAAATCACATAGATATATCTATAACTAAGGTCAAAGTGCAGCATAGCTCGTACACTATTTATTTGGTATCATATAGGAGTATCTTTTTCAAACAAAAGGATTGATTAGCACATCACAAAAAAAGAATCACCATTAAAACTCGAAAACATTATTATTCTTTCAACAGCATATTCACATCATATTTCTTATTTACATCCGAACTTACTATATATTTAAAAAATATTTCATAATTATGTAAATTTTATTAAATTAATGATAATTTAACTATATACTATTATATAATAATTTTACGAACTACTTATACAAATCAGGAATCAAAATTTCGAAACAAGCAACAATAAAGTTATTACTCATTACACTGATTAAAAGTAATCGGTTTTTGGCTTAAAATTTAGTTATTTTTTAATTTATTGGTTTTCAACAAGCGTATTCTGATCGATTCTAGTAGAGACAAATATTATTCACTAGAATTTTTATATTCCTTTAATTTTGTCTAAATTAATCAAAAAGAATAATAAAAAAATAATTGAAATGTGGTGATTATCAAAACAAAGTCCACTGACACAAAGCCAGCCCATTTTCACCAATCACTGAGTTGACCCTCAATTTCTTACTCTCTTATTACTTTCTTATTCCCCACTCCATTGTGAACCGCCCACAATCCTGCGTACACGCAGGCAGCACAAATTATGCACTCAGTACTCACTACGTTGTTGGTGACCAACCGATAACCACTGCAACTGCAGCGTGATCTATCACTGACACAGTTGTAAGTCAATTTAGTTTGCCGTTGTAATGGAATCACACAAGACATCGAAGAGTTCGAAGAAGGTCAGTCTTATTTCTTTGTGAATTAACAGGATTACTGAAATCATGGATTGTGTCTTGACCGCGTTTATTTTTTATCAGGACCAGCCTTCAACGTCCTTGGGTTCTGAAACATCTCGACCAAGGCGCGGCAGACCAAGCGGTGCAAACCGCATTCCTCTCACCTTGGTTCGTGTCAACTTAATGTTACAAGCACTAGTTGGCAAATATACTGTATGTGACTGAACAATAAGTTAATAAAATACTTTGTTTACAGGAAGAAAGACGTGCACGGAATGCACAATATGAGAGGGAACGCCGGGAAGATTTTGCCAAGGCCCAGATGGAATTGGTGGAAGCTGCAGGTTGCGACCCCAATGTAAGTTTTATAAAAACTTTTTTTACGTTTCTAGCCTGCAACATTGGTTTGTTCGTTATGTCATAATTGGTTAATTTTTTTGTAGATCTCGATGCAACATTTGATGGCGATCGTCATTACCAAACTTAAGAACGTTACTGAGGAACCGAGTAATGAGGAGTATAGGCGAATTAACGATAATCTGAAAGCGCAAAGTAAGTGTCTAATAATTGCTTGCAAAATGTAAATATAAGATATTTTTTGGATAAATATATACAATAACATGTGTTTATTGTTACAGTTGACAGCTGTATCGAGCGCTTGGGGCCAGAGTATGTCGTAAGCGGTGGTGACGACGATATAGAGCCGGATGATGTTTATGTAAAATACAACTATATATATACAACTTCCTTGACTTATATGCCGTCAGAGCGACAAATCTATTTTGTTACTTGGATCATACATATAATTTTTTAACACTGGTGATTTTGGTATCATTCATCTTTGAATTTACAGACACGAAAACGCAAGCACTCGTGTGAGTGGAACAGTGATGAGGCGGGTCTGCGGCCTAGTGGCAAGCGACTGCCAGACAGGTGGATATCGGCCGCAGACCTAGCTGAAGCTGGGCCCTCCGTTGCAGTGACAGACGAGCTGCCACCGAATCCGGCACCATGTCATACACCACTGCTGACACCACTGCCAATATATTCACAGCCATCGCCACCGCTGCAGCAAGAGACGACACCAGAGCTCGAACCAACTCTGCTTTTAAGCAAGTATTTAATTTGAATTTGAGTAATAAATAATAATATATGATTTTGATTAACAAATATCGTGAGACATGCCAAATTTATTGAACATAACGACTGACTCACTTAAATAATTTACAGAGAAAACTTATTTGGTCTTGTTTATTTATAGTAGAACAGCTCGAGCTACCACCATCGCCAGTACTGCCAGCAACGCCGCCACAGCTGGAGGCGATGTCGGCGGATGACGTGGCTTTGCTTTTCTGTGAGTATCATTCTTGTATAAGAGTAAGATATAAAAATATGGACAACCTTTGCTGTCTTATTAACAAACTTCTAATTTCTATTTCTTTTCTTTTCAGCTCGAGACGATTTGCTGGACATTTACGGAGTTCTAGACTCCGTAGATCAAGTATTTTAAAGAGTACGGAGCTCCGTGTATCTCTCGGTCATCTTTGAAGAGATCAGCTAAAGCCATGGTCACCACATCTCCGGTACCGTTTATCGTCGGGGTGGCTTTCTTCTATGGCTGTACGGGTTGAGTGGCTTTGCTGGTTGCCAGGAAACAACTTTATTAATAAAAATATAAATATATATAATTTGAAACTAATTTTACTTCTTTCATTTAATATTGATATATACTATATAGTATACAGAAAGTATCACAGTAGAATAGTTCATTAAAAATAATAACTATTTAAAACGGAAAAAATATATTATGAACCCAAATCTTCTCAAGAATTACATAACAAATAAATCAATTTCAATTGTATAATAAGTCAAATTATAGTCATATTACAGTGTCCATTAATATTGTGCTTCTTCTAACGCGAAGCGTTACATAGCCGTACCATACACAAATATTCGGCTGGTTAGGTAATCTCTCACTTTGTATATTGTTTGTGGTATCAAGTATCCTGATTTTCAGATTTTTTATTCATAAAAAATCTCAATCATCGTTGTTTAGATTATTCATAAAATTTACACACTGACATTAATTTTTGTGGATCGTGATGAATAAAACAACATTTCGAGTAGTTAACTGAGACGTCATCGTATTCATTTATTGTACTACTTACTACAAAATAAATAAGTTTATTATTAAACATGATCATACATTTTTTTTTTTGTATTTTAGAAAGATCTGTTCTTCTTCTTCGCATATAGTTCTTATGAGCATATTAATTATTTATCCAAAGTAGAATTACACATTGTGCTTCAACGAATGACAGTAGTGTTGGCGTAGGCGTGTTAGTATATAATGGAAGAAATTAACAGAATTGAATATTTTGAAAATAAGTATGACCGCATTTAAGCGAGAACAGCTATAATTTATTCTGTTATTTATATTAAACACATACATATTTTGCTGCTTACCTGCTGCTTAGCTTGCCCGGATACAGTGCTACCGTCAGTCAGTTCGAGAATGCGGCGCGTAAGATTGTGATTTAGCAATGGAAACAAGATGTTCTAGTAGCAAACTAGGACATCTTCTAGAGTATATATTCGTTTAGTAGACAATGTAAATGGTGAATAGTTTTAGAGGCTTGCTTTGCCTGTATTCGTCATCGTTTCCACGACAAATATGAATTTCAAGAATTTACCAAGCTTGATCGCATCGCTTGATTGAAACATATTAATTTTCTTAGGTCACTTCTACGCATATACGGATTTCACAATCATTCGACAGCAACATTCAAGAAGTGTCAGTTATTACTTAGGTACTTACTACAAATCCTTAAACAAAGCATGTTCATACTAATCACCCAGCTTTTACTAAAACATTTTCCAGAAACCATTAGAAGATTCTATTGAAATGTCTTATCTCTCACCCGAGGATCGCACACCTTTTGTTATTTTCTTTTATTTTATAAGAAGGTTCCTTAAACATTTAACTAATTATTATTTGTTTAAATACCACATGGCCTAAGTTCGTACAAGCCTTGCCACTTTTGGGTAAACAGGTGTTAACTAGTTCGATCTCCTGTCACATGTGAGGTTTCCTAAATAGATCATCAGATATTAATTTAATTAATTGCTAAAGAAATAATTGATTTTTATATTTTTCAAGTATATACATTACACATATTAAATAGGTAAATGTTAACAATTTACAAACTATTGATGCAACAGTAGCGTGCAGTCAACGGTCCACTTTATTTTTTACTTTCGTGAATTTATGTTGTAAATATACAATTTGACTTTCTTTACCTAATATGCTCATTTCTGGTAAGATATGAATAACAATTAAGAGTGTGAATAATGAATATAAATCCTTTCGAAAAATTCTAAATGTTTTGTGCTTACCCTTTGTTTTGTCCTTTATTGTAGAACAAAACACAATAATTGACGCGTTTTTAAACGATTTTAGTTTAAGGGACCGGGATTAGACAGCCCCTATTTCTTTTAAACTATTTTATTCATTTTGCACATTGTTCGGGCGGGAAGGGATATCCTTTATTTTTTATCATCTTTGTGATATAAGCATAAGAAAGAATTAACATTATATTCCATTAAAGTACATCACTACTACACCACCCAAAGGTTCGACTGGCAGAGAATGCATGTGCCATTTAGTCCATCTTAAAAATAAATAAATAAAGTATAAAATCCCTGTTTGAGCATCAATCAAGTAGTACTACGGTGTGTCGTAGCAGTATTGCTACAGCGTAGCAAACGTAAGAGTACGGCGTAGTAATTAAAACTAGCTTCCGCCCGCTGTTTCACACGCGTGGTACATTGATTAAAAGTACCCTATATCCTATTCCGGAGTGTATCATATGCCTGTGCCAAATTTCATCCAGATCCGTCCAACTCCGTGCAGCAGCAAACTACAAACATCGTAATTTTTGCATTTTTAATATTATTGAGAGTGTTACAAGTAGCAATATACGATTGCTTTTGGGTATATCTTGTGGGTATTGTTCAATTCAAACCACCCACTTAGTCGAGTTTTACCTTTTTCTTAAAACAGGCTTAACATTTTCTTTTAGAATATTATTTAATCAAAACATAACAGCTATCCCATTTTACCATTGTATTTAGTATCTAGCTTTCGACTGATCGGTTTTTTAGAGGATAACGGTAAAGACTGACGTGTGCAAATCACAAAAAATGAAAGATCGAGCTCAATGGTCTTATACTTTTGTTTTAGATAATATAGGGCCTATAAAAAATCTTTGTTCGCTTTGTTAAAACCACATATTTTGTACCGGTTTTGCTCCCTTTGAGTAAACACACTAGGCAGGTAAGCAAATGTTCATCTATTATTTCTTTTTATTTCGATTATTTATTTACCTTTTTTCATAATAACCGAAAACAGAAATGCCACCTATAAAACTCATAATATAGTTTTTGAATTTATTAAAACTTTTCTAATAATTCCAGAATGAGTCTTCAATTTTGCTTTAAACGTAAATCCATAGATTACCAAATTCCTTGTTGTGTTCTAATTCATGAAAGATAATGTAAACGTTTCGTCTAACCACAAACCCGGAACGGTAACTTACCCCCACTCCATTTTGTACCGCCCACAAACCCTGCGTACGCGCAGGCAGCACGAATTTTGCACTCAGTACACAGTTGGCAAGCATCCAGTCGCCAGTGCAATTGCAACGCGTTCTGCTACGTATAACATAACAGTCGAGTTACATTATATTTGCGATAAAAATGGAACCAGTGCAGGTGTCAAAAACTTCCCAGAAAGTAAGTCTAGTTGTTTTGTAAACACAAGATTTTGTGTGACATTATGTAGTGTGTCTAAACTAATTTTATCTGTTGAATAGGGCCAGAGTCAGCAACCGGAGCCATCAACTTCTACAAGCTCCGGAACATCCAGGCCAAGGCGCGGCAGGCCGAGCGGTGCAAACCGCGTCCCTCTCACCTTGGTTCGTACAAACCATACCTATGTTACAAGTAATATTTGACAAACATTATGATTGTGACTGAATAATATATAATATTAATTTGTACTGTGTTTTTAGGAGGAAAGACGCGCAAGGAATGCGCAGTATGAGAGGGAGCGGCGAGAGGACTTCGCCGCAGCGCAGGCAGAATTAGCGGAGGCTGCAGGTTGCGATCCCAATGTAAGTTATGAAAATTATGCCTTTCTAGCTGAACGATTGTTTAAAGCGTTATGACTAATTTAATTAATTGTTGTAGGTATCGACGATTAACTTGATGGCGTTCGTAATCACGAAATTGAAGAACGCCTCTCAAGAGTTGAGCATTGAGGAGCATGTTAGACTAAATTCCAACCTGGAAGCGCAAAGTAAGGGTCAAATAATTTCTTGCAAAATACCAAATTGAAATGTTTATTGCGTATAAAAAAACACGTGGATATTGTTATAGTTGCCAGTTGTTTTGAGAGATTGGGGCCCGAGTATGTGTTAAGCGGTGATGAAGACGATGTAGAGCCCGATGACTCAAATGTAAGTCACAGTCATTTTATTATCTTGTTCTCAGAGCAGTTAACATCTTATAAAATAAATTTGAAATTTGAACTGAAACTTTCTTTATGCACTTTATAAAATATAAAATCGCTATTTATTACTTTTGTTGGTATTAATATATGAAACAACTTTTGATTTACAGACTCGAAAACGCAAGCTGTCGCAGGAGGCGTCTCAAGATGAGAAACGCATGCGGCCAGGTGCAGAGCAAGTGCCAGTGAGTGGTAGTGGGCCAGTGGTGTCGACCACTGATCTTGCGGAAGCTGGGCCCTCCTTCCTTGGAACACACTCACTCTTGCCACCTTTATTTTTCCGTTAGTATTTGACTTTTTGTTTTATTTGTTTCAAACTGACTTTGACTTTGACTGCACGGTTGGTACGGTGGCTGGGCAACTGGCTGCCGTGCAACGTGTCGCGGGTTCGATTCCCGCACGGAACAATTCTTTGTGTGGTCCACAAATTGTTGTTCCGGGTCTGGGTGTCTTGTGTATGTGAAATTGTATGTTTGTAACAGCACCCACGACACAGGAGAAAATCCTAGTGTGGGGCAACGTATTATTTAAAAAAAAAAAACTATTTTTATTTTGTTGTGACTCTCAACTTACCTTCTGTTTTATTTCTATAGCATCTCCAAATTCTTCGGAGACAGAGCTACCAACGCCGTCACAGTTTGCTCACACTACACCATCGCCACTGCTGCAGCTCGAGACGGCGTTAGAACAAGAGATAGCTCTGCGTTTCTGTGAGTAACTCTCTTTCTCTCTCTCGTAAAAAATCTATTTGAGAACCCTGTTTACTCTCCTATAGTTTTATTGATTGATTTTGTATTAAGCGACTTGTACTTTTGTTTTCAGCTCAAGACGACTTACTCCAGATTTACGGGGCCCTAGAATCTGAAGATATAATATGAAGAATATGGAGCTCCGACTGGTTTATGTTCGTCTTGAAGATCCAGGGAAAAGTGGTTACCGCATCTTCGTCGCCTTTTATCGGCTGTTTAGCTCTACATTTCTTTTGCAAGACGTGCAGCCGATGGAATGAATGCGTAGATGGTGAAGTTGAAGTCGATGAAAAAAATGATTAATAAATGTACAATTTGAAAATATTTTTGATGTTTTTATTTTAAGGTTTTTCTTATATAGAGAATAGAAATTTGTTAATAATATATTGAAAATAACTAAATTTTCAAAGAATTACTAAATAAACATTGTCAAACTGAAACTAGAAAAAATATATAATTTCTTAGCAAGTCAACTTATATGTAGGTCAACCACTGAATTGTAAAAAACTACTAAGGATCAAAGTGTTCATCCATTACTAAAGTATATTCATTTGATATAGGCACTTAAATATATGTAGTGTCATAACCATTCGATAGCGACTTTCCAAGATTCTAACAGGGCAAGTTCAGTTACATTCATTCTTGTACCTATTATTATTCTTTCTTAGTTAATTTGGAATCATAGATATCAAAACTCTTCATTTATTCGCCCATTTTTTGCTCGATCCTGCATTTATTGAAACAGTTTGCAGACATAATAAGGAGTAATCATTATTTTTCTTATCTCTTTGTCGGAGATCGTTTGCATATCCGTTCTACTGAGTCAGAAATGAACATTTGTATACAAAAAAAAGATTTTAACTACTAACACGTGTAGTAGAAAAACAGTAGGTAGTGAAAGTTACGAATTAGCGTAAGACTACTTAGCAAAAACACAAGTAATTTTCTTGAATTTAACAATATCTCTCAATCTAAAATTAAATTTATCTTACTATAGTTTTTGGTAATAAAAATGCATAGTAACATAAACTTAATTTTATGATAAAAAGTCATTTTTGTATTTCTATACAATACACCAATAGTAGGCAAACGCGTAACATCGTAGACCTCATCGACATTTTCCATTATGTGCGATTGAAGTCAAGCGTTAGCCTATTATACATAATAAAAATTATTGTATATCTTACTATAGCAACCTAATTAATGATAAAGTAGGTAAGAAAGTTCCTTAAGTAAGTTCGAAAACCTAGATAAGACAGAATAGTAATATAAAAATTATCTCGTCTAACGTTCGAGTTCGAATCCCGTGAAACAATCAAGGGATCAATGAATCTTTCTCTAAAACCAAAAGAAAAACTTTGCCTTATTTACAACGAAGATAGTTAAGACAGAGATATCTAGTCAATTTTGAAATAAAACAAAGTGCGCATTTTATGAAGTTTTTATGTTTCGTTTCCAACTGACACCGTTATGGTAACACAAGTTTCAATTACAAACTACGATGTGATCCGCCTTCGATGTATTTGAGTAAATATTGTTCTTTAAAATAGAAAAGAATAGACTTATTATGTTGTGCTAAGTATTGTAGCCTAAAAAGTTAAAGTAAGTGAGAACTGTACCCGATATAAACTAATAAATTGTGATAATTATATAAAAGTCAAACATTTTGGCGCCTTGTTCTTTGATAATGGTAAGTAAGAGTTTATTTATATAAGCATATTTTTAATTTGAATGACCGAGTCCCGAATTTTGTTTTTAGTCACGATGCGGATAACACGATGTGCACTAGGGTGTGGGAGAGCCATGCTTCAGCACTAATGGGTCGGCTCGACCGGAGTGATACCACGGCCTCACAGAAAACCGGCGTGAAATAACCACTGCGTTGTGTTTCGCCGTGTGAGTGAGGTTACCAGAGGCCCAATCCTTCCCCTTCCCCAATCCCTCCTCAATCCCTAAATTTTCAAATCCCTAATCCCTTAAAGGTCGGCAACGCACTCGTAACTCCTCCGTTGCGAGTGTCCTTGGGCGGCGCTGATTGCTTACCATCAGGTAATCCGTCTGCTCGTTTGCCGACCTATTACATAAAAAAAAAAACTAGGGAAATTTATGAAGCTGTATGAGCTGGAGTTCGGTGAGTAAGCATAAATGATTTGTTTATTTTTTTTATTTTCTTATAATGTTACCAGTAAAGCATAATATTTATCCGTCGATGATATTACAAGACATCAGGGCCAAGCTCATGCTCGACAGCTTTTAAGACCACCAGGTCAAGTCCTGTCAAATTTTTTTATTAGTTTGTTTAGTAGTTGCGATAATTAAAAATGTATTTCCCGGTTTTCTCATAAAACCCAAAAAGGAAAATATTAATTTTTTAAATCACAGTTTAAGTAGTATGTATATAGTTAACAATGGGACACGAGCTGCTTTATGAGCTTTAGTTAGGATAATTTTTTTCGCTGGTTTTCTATTCCTTTTACCGGCACTCCGTAGACCATTTCTAATAGTTTATGCTGTGCAGTCGAAATAGGCAAGTTGAAGTGTAAGGATGCCGCTCATATACCGAAACCATACGCTGCACACGTTTCTGTGTGAGTTTGGTACGTGGCATCGTTTCTAAACTCCCCTCACTGTCAAATCAGCGAAGCCATAATTCCACCGTATTTCGCGAAAATGAAAAAAAAATACATTTTATAGTATTCATACAAATTTGTACCAAAACTTCTTAATGTCTGCCGCCTTTCTTAAGAACTGTATATTTTTGACCAGGATTCGGAAGCCCCTTCTATATTTTATTGATGGTGTATATTGTTCTAGTTTCTTTAAGATAGAATCGTACGGTATTAGTTTGCAAATTTCGTATTACAATAACTCTTTTAACGCCATATTGTAGGTAAACAAAAGTTAGTATTGTTTCTTTGTTCATATTTAGGGCCTGATCTATAAATGATCTTAAACGATTGGTCATAAAATGTGTTGTCCCATGTTAGAATAACAAGACCCGCACAATGAGTCACGTTCCATTTTACCTTCGAGCAACCATGACACTTAATAAATAAATTAACTATTTTTACATTATTATCAAGTATCTTAGGAAAATAAAATGAAATAGTAGGAAAATAAAATCGAAAGGTTTCAGGAGAATAAAATAAGACTTATACTTGAAAACAAAGAATTTTTATCTGAACTTTAACATTAACCAATTTTTTCGCACCGTTCGTGTGTGAAAGAATTATTAGTTTGTTTTTAATGAACTGATTGGTAATGCTAGCTTCTGGTAAATATTAATCAGGGTTAAATTTTCTATATTTTATGATTTAATATAAGACTAAAGACATGTATTTGTTTCTTCAGTTCAGTTATAGTTTTTAATGGGTGAGGCAAAATAAAATACGCATAATTGTGATAAAAAAATATTAATGTGTAAAATACTAATAATTTGTTCACATTTTGCTATTTCGATTTGTATTTGTAGTAGACATTAATTAAATGAGAAAAGGTCCTCGATTTCACCACGATGCGCACACAATTTACAATGTTTATCATATACTTATTCCTTTTGTACATTTATCTAATCCATTTTTACAAAATTACAAGATAAAAAATTAAATAAAAGTTATTAAAATGCTTTATTTTGACTTTAAACAACCTTAATATAAGTAATGATTCATAATGTAATCATTGATAGTTTGGGGTATTTTATTAAAGATTTTTATACACATATACATACAATTTCTGTGGTAACGAGTGGGTCTGCATTCTGCATTGTGAGACGCAAACTTGTGTGGCACAATGTAGGTGAGTGTCTACTTATTTCTACTGACTAATAATAAAATATGTTTAAACAAGAAGATTTATTTTTGTGACAAAGTATTATGACGCTTAATGGGTCTACAATAAAAGAATTATCGCTGTCTTTGTAATCCATTCAAGGCATTTGAAACACTCATAATTTCGAATCAGTAAAGTTTAAAACTAAAAAACAAATGTTGATGAAGAAACACTTTAATAAAGACCTCGGCTATGCTTAAATTGTATTGAATATATTGGGTACAAGAGCGTAAACGGAAAATGCCTAGCCATCCTATTAAATCCGATGGTCTAATGGACGCTAGGAGGGTTTATTTCCTCATAATGGATGCAGAGCCAGACTCCGTGCTATAATTGAATTTTTAAAAATCTCGATGGAATTACTTTGTACCACCTGATACCTTAAGGAGGTAGTAACTCAGTCTTACACAATATTTCTGATAATATTTTAATACCATATAATATGTGTCCGTTACTTTTATTATAACATCCATCACCTAAATATATATTTATTGTTTAGTTAATATTAAGAATGAGTTTAAATTTGAAGAATAGGGACATTCTGATGCTTTGCAAATATATCGATGATCATGTAGTTTACTCCCTTGATATTTCATTACTCCCTTGATATGTGATCTTAAATCTGTTAATTTATATAAATGTGACAAAACATTGGGTGCTTTAAACGATGGTAACACAATCATGCAAGGTTTTTGCAATAATCCTATTCCCATATAACAAGCCTTTAAAGATTTTTATCTTTCACACTGGATACTATAAGATAGAAATACTTAGTTTTATTTACATAAATTTTTTTGTGAGGGGACAATCATCAAATGGCTTCTCCCGCCCATGGTCGGGCAGGAGGAAATGTCAGACTCTTACTGACTAAAAACACCCCCGTTCCTCCTCCAGCTTTCGGCTGAGGTCATTAACATACACAATTAATTTACTACTCAGATACTACTTGTATTGATTTAATAGATTCATATTATTATCGTTATATGCCGTTGTCGTTAGTTTATTCTAATGTCAATTAGTAATCACTAATTGTTTTTTTTATTTGGTGTCATTAAGTAAAATATTTCTGATAAGCTTCGAATACTTTAATTAGTGCATTGATTTATCATAGCACCACTAAAACTCTCTCTCTTATATAAATTTTACTTATGTCGATGTCATGTTTATAAAAATAACTTTTTTAAAATTAAAATCTCCATTTCTTTTAAACTCGACCATTGCAATCCCCAGTATTCCAAAATTCTTTTGATAGCCAATTCTTTAAAAACAAAGATAACATCATGAACAATGAATGTTAGATAACAACGGGTTTTCTTACCCCCACTGTATATTGAACAAACCTGCGTACGCGCAGACAGCACAAATTTTGCACTCAGTACTCAGTTAGCAAGCTAACCAGTGCTACTTCAGCTAGTTTGAGATTGATAACGTCACATTATTTTTCGGAAAAACTGGAAACAGTAAAGGTGTCTAACAATTCAAAGAAAGTAAGTCTCATCAACTTGTAGATTTATATTCTTTTGTATTTATTTTAGCTTTTCTTTATATTTTATAATATTCGCAGAGCCAGCATCCCGAAGTAGAAGCGGCCACAGGCTCCAAGGCCTCCAGACCAAGGCGTGGAAGGCCTAGCGGTGCAAAACACATCCCTCTAACCCTGGTTCGTATTAACCAATTGTCATAAGCAATATGTGGCATACTTACTGTTTTTGACTAAACATTATTATACTAACAATGTACTTGGTTTTAGGAAGAAAGACGCGCAAGAAATGCGCAGTATGAGAGAGAGCGGCGAGAAGACTTCGCCGCAGCGCAGGCAGAATTAGCGGAGGCCGCAGGTTGCGATCCCAATGTAAGTTATCAAAATTTACAACTTTCAAGCTGACTGTATTGTTTGAAGCGTTATGACTTATTTTATTTATCATTGTAGGCATCGACGATTAGTGCCAGTAAGTGGGAGTGGGACAATGGTGTCAACCACTGACCTTACGGAAGCTGGGCCCTCGTTCCCTGGAACACAGTCACAGTTGCCATCTTCATTTTTCCGTAAGTATTTGACTTTTATTTTCTTAAGTCATAAGAAAAGGCTGCATTGCTGTTTTATTTGTGTCAAACTAGTTTTATTTTGTTTGTAACCCACAACTTATCTTTCCTTTTATTCTTGTAGCATCTCCAAATTCTCCGGAGACAGAGCTACCAACGCCGTCACAGTTTACGCACCAGACACCATCGCCACTGCTGCAGCTGGAGACTGCGTTAGAACAAGAGATAGCTCTTCGTTTCTGTGAGTAACTCTTTCTCTCTCGTAAAAAATCTATTTGAGAACCCTGCTTACTCTTCTTTAATCTTTTTGACTGATTTTGTATTAAGCAACTTGTACTTTTGTTTTCAGCTCAAGACGACTTACTCCAGATTTACGGAGCTCTAGAATCTGAAGATTTTATCTGAAGAATATGGAACTCCGTCTGGTCTATATTCGTCTTGGAGATTCAAGGAAAAGTGGTCACCCCATCTTTGGCGCCTTTTATCGGCTGGTCGGCTCTGGATTTTTTTTTGCTGGCCGTAAAGGGAGAAGTCGTTATCAATTAAAAATTATAAATAAATATTGAATTTAAAGTTTATTTTGCTTCTTTTATTTATTGTTGTGATATTACACCCACTGAGTATAACAATAATTAAAATTTGTGAATATGCAATAAAATTTCAAATAAACTTGTACATAAACATTTTTAACTATAACCAGACTTATATATGGATGTATATAAATTAAAATGTAATTTATTTTGCAATTCATCTTGCAAGGTAACTAGAAATATGAATTGTAAGAAAATAATTAGGCATCGATTAATAAAATTTCAAATGATAGAGGCTCTTAAAAAAATGTAGAGTCATAACTATTCGATAGCGACTTTCCAAGATTCTAACAGCGCAAGTTTCGTTCCGCGCGGAACGCAAAGAATTCTTTTTTAGTTAATATAAATGTGCTCGTTTGAAGTCATAGTTGAAAAGCATATCAATCCTAGTCGCTCCTGCATTTATTCAAACAGTTTCTAGACATTATAAGGAGTAATCATTAGTATCTCGAAGATGGTATACCAAATCTTTTGTCTTTTTTGGTTCTTTTTTCATAAGCAAAGTAAACCCTTTTTTATTATTTGTAACTACAACTTGTACTTGTCTTAAATTCGCTAAGATGTTTTATGTCGTATACCAGTAAGTAGGTGCAAGCTGATTTGAAGCCTAGTAATCTCTTTCTGAGTTCTTGTACATGAAGTTGAATACGAGAGTTTTCTTGCAACAACAATAAATTTTTCATTCAAACAAAACGAACTAACGAACAAGTTAGCATTCTAATACATTATGTTGGAACATGGAGGCTATAGAATTGTGGTGATTTGGACCGACAAACAAACAAAAGTCTTTAAAAATTAACATTACAACACATAATTACAGTCACTTAAACTAGGATTCCCTGTAGGTACTATAAGCGCTGACTTCAGCGAATTTGTTAGAGTATGTTTTAATATTTAAAATTTATCGAGATAATTTAATCACTCACGGTGCCATGAAGTTTGTTTAATTTATGGACTGCCGGGCAGTTACTTTTATTCTCTCATATAGTACAAAATTTCGGAAATGATAATTGAGCGATACTTTCGGCGTAAAACGCCATAATAAAGCGTCATGGCTAGTGTATGTACAATAAAATAAAATGTTTGAATTGCATTCCCATTTTGAACACACGATGTTGACAATTTTATCATTGTAACAATGATTAATATGACAGATACAAAGCTATCAATCCATAATTGTCTTTTTGTAGTTTAACTTTATGTTCTTCATTATTTTCTAAAAACAAAGTACCAAAGAAGTAAAAAAAGTAATAAACATACAGAATTTTTTTTACTACTCGCATTGATACTTGACTTATTTAATAGATTCATATCATTATTGTAATCATAAGTTTATTCTAATGATCACTAATTGTGTCTTTATATTTGGTGTCATTTAATAGTGTATTTCTAATACAATAAGCTTCGAATACTTTAACTAGTGCATTGATTTATCATATCATAAAATAATAATATCACCACTAAAACTCGGAAATATTTTTTTTATAAATTTTACAAAAAGCCTATGTTAAATTTATAAAAAAAAAATCCTTTTTAAAATCCTGTTTTTATTGAATAACTCGACCACTTTGCTTTATTGCAAACTCCTATATTCCAAAATTCTTTGAATGCTGGATATAAACGGGAATTTTTACCCCCACTGTATTTTGAACAACCGTACGCGATTTGTCATAACTAAATTGACAAATGCCAAAGAATGCTTTTCAATGTACAGTCTAGAAAACGCAAGCTCTCAGAAAACTCTCGATGACGACAAGCGTTTGTGGCCTGGTGAGAAGCGAAAGCCAGTCAATGGGCCTCTGCCGCTGATCTTGTTGACGCTGGACCATCATCGTCCCAAGATACACTACAACCGACGACAAAGAGGGATTTGAGTTCAGTTTACAGTGAGTATTGGGTTTCTATATACAATATCATCACAAAAGTAAGATAAAAGTGAGCGGAAGCTCGCGTTCGTTGGCGGCGTAGTAAATTTAAAATTATGTCAATATGTCATTTTTCTTTTCTGACTCATCTCTGCACCGGAGGACAGGAGACTGTAGACCTGCTAGAGCTACGTATTCTTCAGACTAGATATACGCATTCCAAAGCCCCTAGATCTTCACATATTGTGCTTCAGAAAAGCATAATAGTGTCACAATAGTGTATACACACATTTCTCAAATAACAGAATTTAAATATTCGGAAACAATTTTATGAAAGTCTATACCCTGCATTTAAGCAATTATAGCTTAAATTAATCCTTGTTTTTTCACTTGTGGCCTCAACCGGAAACACTGCTGCTGATATTCGAGGGTACGGCGCGAAGCTTGTGACTAAGCAATGGAAACAAGATCCTGGCATCAAACTAGGACATCTTTTGATGTATTTATGTTTCGTAGACAATCGAAATGGTAAATGGCTTGCAGATGTATTCATCACCGCCTCTAAGACAAATATGAATTTCAAGACACTACCAACCTTGATTGCATCGCTAAATTGAAACATATTATTTGTCTTTAGTCACTTCACGTATATACATGTTCATCCTAATTACTCCAGCGTTTACTCAAACATTTCCCAGAAACAATTAGAAGTTTGTTTTGACTTATCTCTCACTGTGGATCGCACACCTTTTGTTATTTTCTATTATTTTATAAAAAAAAGGTTCTTTGAACGTTTAACTTATTATTATTTGTTTAAATACCACATGGGCTAGTTCATACCAGCCTTGCCACTTTTGGGTAAACAGGTGTTACCTAATGTAATCTCCTGTTACATGTGAGGTTTCATAAATAGATCATCAGGTATTAAAATAGATGCTTAATTGCTAAAAAAATTGAATTTTTATGTCAATTAAGTATACACATTACACATATTAAATAGGTAAATGTTAACATGCAGTCAACAGTGCATAATAAAACTTGATGTTATCAAAGTAATGAAGTTATTTTTGAAAATCTATAGTTTTTGCTTATACAGTTCTTGAATGTATGTATTACTGAGCAGTATACAATTTATACTTCTTGGTGCCAACATTATGTTGTAATTCATTGTGAACTACTATGATCATTTCTAGTCAGATATAAATTATAATTTAGAGTGTGAATAATAAATATAAATCTTTCGAAAAGTTCTTTATATTTTGTGCTAACGCTTTGTTTAGTCCTTTATTGTAGAACAACAAACAATAATAGAGGTCTTTCTAAAGAATTTTAGTTTAAGGGACCGGGATTAGACAGTCCCGTTTCTTTTAAACCATTTTATTGACCGTGCACATTGTTCTGGTAGGAAGTAATATCCGTTATTTTTATATCATCTTAGTGATATAGTGATTAGCATAAGGAGGTAATATGAAAATTTTAACATTTATATTTCATTAAAGTATACTCTACATCAACCAAAGGTTCGACTGGCAGAGAATGAATGTGGCATTTAGTCCATCTTAAAAATAATTAAATAAATACACAAAGTCAATCAAGTATCAATCAAGTAGTATACGGTGTGTCGTAGCACTATTGCTACGGCGTAGCCAACATACGAGTATGGCGTAGTAGTTTATAACTAGCTTCCGCCGTATGTTGGTAAAAAGTAGCCTATATTCTATTTCTTAGTGTTTCATATGCCTGTGCCAAATTGCATCCAGATACATGCAGACATTTTAGCATGATTGAGTTACAAAATCCAAACATCGTACCTTTCGGATTTGTAATATCAGTAAATAATACGGTGTGCTAAAAAACGAAAAAAGGTATTATAAGTAGCAATATACGATTGCTTTTGGGTGTATCTTGTGGGTATCGTTCAATTCAAACCACCCACAGAGTCGACTTTACTCAGGTAATTAATCGTTTTAGCCTATCTGTTAAAACAGGCTAAAGCATTTCTTTATCTTTATACTATATCTTCTTTATGTAGTCCTTGTTTTAACCGTACACTACATTACCCATGGCCAAATTTATTTTATACACTTCCATCTAAAGGTTGCCTGAAAGAAATCACCTTGTGTGATAAGACCGCCCATTCTAATCACAAAATTCGGTCATAGTATCCAATGTATTGCTACTTGGTGTATGTGTGCAATAAAATATATATAAAATAAATAAAATAAGGTGTTCTTTTGTAATATTCTGGAAACAAAACATAATAGCAATCCTATAATAGTTAACACCAGTCATTTTGAAAGTTCACAAAAACTATTGGAAGTAACCATTGTGGTTTCTTATCTAGCTTTCGACTGATCGGCTTTATAGAAACGACCAATGAAAGATTTAGCTCAATGTACTTATAATTTTTAGATATTAAAGAGCATAATATTTAAAAATTCATTCATTCTCTCTTTGTTAAAACCACATATTATTTATACACGTATGTACTGGTTTTGCTCCCTTTAAGTAAATATACTGGGCAAGTTATTTGAAAGGAAGCAAAAGTAGTAATAAATGGCACTGATTTGGTACTCTCTTTTATATATAACATTTGAAATATCATTAATACGTATTTGAATTGTTTTAATATCAAATGCCATACTTTGTGGGTAAGCAAATGTTCATCTTTTGTTTCTTTTTATTTCGTATCATAGAAGGCAAATCTTTCTCAATAAACAAGCTTTTTATGAGAACCGAAAACAGGTATGTCACCAATAAAACTCATAATATATTTTTGAATTTTTAAAACTTTTCTAATTATTTCAGTGAGTCTTCAATTTTGCTTTAAATGTAATCCATAGATTACCAAATTCTTTGTTGTGTTCTAATTCATGAAAGACAATGTAAACGTTTTGTCTAACCACAAAACCCGGAACGGTGACTTACCCCCACTCCATGTTATACCGCCTGCAACCCCTGCGTAGGCGCAGGCAGCACGAATGTTGCACTCAGTACACAGTTGGCAAGCAACTAGTCGCCAGTGCAATTGCAACGGGTTTTGCCACGTATAACATAATAGTTTAATTGAATTATATTTAAAAATGGAATCAGAAAAGGTGTCAAAGACTTCCCAGAAAGTAAGTCTAGTTTTTTTGTAAACACAAGATTTTGTGTGAAATATGTAATGTGTCTAAACCAATAAAATTGTATCTGTTAAATAGGGCCAGAGTCAGCAACCGGAGCCATCAACATCCACAGGCTCCGTAACATCCAGGCCAAGGCGCGGCAGGCCGAGCGGTGCAAACCGTGTCCCTCTCACCTTGGTTAGTACAAACCTTATGCTACAAGCAAAATTTAGCATACAGTATGATTGTGACTGAATAATATATGTATTACATTGTACTTTGTTTGCAGGAAGAAAGACGCGCAAGGAATGCGCAGTACGAAAGGGAGCGGCGAGAAGACTTCGCCGCAGCGCAGACAGAATTGGCGGAGGCTGCAGGTTGCGATCCTAATGTAAGTTATCAAAATTTACAACTTTCAATCTGACTGTATTGTTTGAAGCGTTATGACTTATTTTGTTTATTATTGTAGGCATCGACGATTAACTTGATGGCATTCGTGGTCACAAAGTTGAAGAACGCCTCGGAAGATTTGAGCATCGAGGAATATCAAAGAATAAATGCCAACCTGGAAGCTCAAAGTAAGTGTCAAACAATTTCTTAAATACAGCAAATTGAAATGTTTACTACGTTAAAAAATCTTATACATGTGTGTATTGTTACAGTTGCAAGTTGTTTCGAGAGGTTGGGGCCCGAATTCGTGTTAAGTGGCGATGAAGATGATGTAGAGACCGATGACTCAAATGTAAGTCACACTCATTTGATTACCTCATAGCAGTTAATATCTTAGTGAAACAATCCGCATAGATAAAATGGTAAAACCTCTATAGAAATTGTTGTTGGTGTTGATATATTAAATAACTTTTAATTTACAGACTCGTAAACGCAAGCTGTCGCAGGAGACGTCGCGAGACGAGAAACGCATGCGGCCAGGTACAGAGCAAGTGCCAGTGAGTGGGAGCGGGCCAATGGTGTCAACCACCGACCTTGCGGAGGCTGGGCCCTCCGTCCCTGGAACACACTCACTGTTGCCATCTTCATTTTTCCGTAAGTATTTGACTTTTATTTGCTTAAGTAATAAAAGACTGCAGGCTGTTTTATTTGTGTCAAACTATTTGTTTGTAACCCACAACTTATCTTTCCTTTTATTCTCGTAGCATCTCCAAGTTCTCCGGAGATAGAGCTACCAACGCCGTCACAGTTTGCGCACCAAACACCATCGCCACTACTGCAGCAGGAGACGGCGTTAGAACAAGAGATAGCTCTGCGTTTCTGTGAGTAACAGTCCTTCTTGTAGAAGTCTATTGGAGAACTCTGCTTACTCTCGCCTTATCGTATTGATTGATTTTACAATTTAGCAACTTAATTGTACTTTTGTTTTCAGCTCAAGACGACTTACTCCAGATTTACGGAGCCCTAGAATATGAAGATATAATCTGAAGACTACGGAGCTCCGTCTGGTCTACGTTCGTCTTGGAGATCCAGGGAAAAGTGTTCACCCCATCTTAGTCGCCTTCTATCGGCTGTTCAGCTCTACAAATCCAGTGCTTGACGTGCAGCCAATGGAATGAATGCTTAGATGGTGCAGTTGAAGTCGTTGAGAAAAATTATTAATAAATATACAATTTGAAATACATTTTGCTATTTTTAATTTAACCCTTCTTGTTTATAAATAATAGAAATATGTTGAATATGTTGAAAGTGATTAAATTTCAAAAGAATTAGTAAATAAACATTGTCAAAATTTAACCAGCAAAATAAAAATATATAATTACTTTGCAAGTCAACCTATATGTAGGTCAACCACTGAATTGTAAAAAACTACTAAGGACGTGAAAGGTGTCTTCATCTATAACTAAAGCATATTCACGTTCTATAGCTGAAAACTAAAAAATAAATACTTTAAATTTCAAATTTGACTGCACGGTTGGTGCGGTGGCTGGGCAACTGGCTGCCGTGCAACGTGTCGCGGGTTCGATTCCCGCACGGAATAACACTTTGTGTGATCCACACATTGTTGTTTCGGGTCTGGGTGTCATGTGTATGTGACATTGTATGTTTGTTAACGCACACACAACACAGGAGAAAATCCTAAAGTGGGGCAACGTTCTTTTTTGAAAAAAAAATCATTTGGAATAATAGATTGTAAGTCTTTATTTTTTGTTCATTTTTCGCTCGCTTTTGCATTTATTAAAACAGTTTCTAGACATTATAAGGAGTAGTCATTATTTTTTCTTATCTCTATCGTGGGGATCGTATACAGATCTTTTGTTTTTTTGTCATAAACAGGTAAATCCGTTTTTATAATTGTAATAACAACTAGAATCTACTACGCTTAGATGTTTTATTTCGCGGGAGATTAGCTAGTATTTCATAAAAGGATCTATCAATGTTTAACTCATTATTAAATAACACATGGCTTGGATCATCCCAGCCTTTCACTTTTGGGTAAATACATGTCATACCAAATGCAGTCTCTCAATTCACAAACTATCGTAGCCACACTAGTCGAGCAGTCAACGGTGCATGTTAAAACCTAATGTTATAAAATAATAGAGCAAATATTTTCACTCTTTCTTTTTACAGTTGTATTGAATCAATTCATAAAATTCGAACAAAAACTCTTTAGGAAAGTTAAAAAACAATCGCTGGCATAGCGATAGCTAATGCATGTTATCTTTTATCGTTTACTAGTAAATTGTTCTATTTAAACCAATTTTGAATCTTCATCAAGGCGTTATATTAACTACGTCATAATTATTTGTTCTTCTATTTATTTTAAAAATCAGTGATTTGTTATCAGCTAATAATATAAAATGCGGATCATTTTGGAATAAAAGAAGAATATATATTTATAAAAAACAGGAATGGACTTAATATTGAGCCCTGAGGTAAGCCCATATATATACTAGCACCCTGTGAGGTTACTTATTTACTCATAATTATACATTAAGTTGTCTAATTCCTAAAAGTATGACTTCAATTTATCAACATATATCACTCGAATGTCGAAGTGCTTGCTAGCTTCAGTTCGTGCTCAACACAGTCAAAAACCTTTGAAACACCACCAAATATTCCGATGGCATTATGTGCTTTTTCTCACGAATTGAAAACCTGTTTTTAAGCGATACCTACTCTTGCGTCCGCAGTGCAAAGCCCTTTGGTGATCCCGTATTGTGGGTTATGAAACATGGAATTTGTGTTAAAGTGACACAGCATTATTTTAAGTCAGCTTCACCTTTCGAAAACTTTATGGAGCACTGGCAAAATAAAGACATTCTTTGACACTACTCCTGAGGAGCTTGATACAAAGTGCTAGAGAAGATTTCAACGCTCCTGTAGTTTTGAAAAAAAAATATCAAACTATATTTTTATTATGGACAATAAGTTAGCAATTAAACTCTTACTACCTGGTATTCATTGTCTTGTATTTGGTTGCATAATAATATTTCATGTTTTAAATTATTATTTATGACTAAATGTTTTTGTGTTTGATTTGTCTTCGCATAATTTTATATCTTCGGTGATTTAGATATTGCATCCTACGACTTCAGTGAATTAAATATAGAATATGAAATTATATTTAACATCGATCAGTTTAATTTTGTCTTTCAAGCCACCATAAAGCTTGTTAAATTGATGGACTTCAACAGTACACACTGACAGTGACTTCGACTCTCGTTTCAATCATTCAAAATATTAAAGAATATCTTGAATATCCTTCAAAATCCTCATGTACGATCTCATAATATCTGAAAGAGTACTTGCAGGGGAAATGATAACTTTATGGGACCGATTTTGTCGCAAAAAAATGTAAGTGTCATCATCTAAATTCTTGCAACCGAACATGAAGCGTTACGGCATATTGATAAAACGGTTGTCGATCGTTAGGCTCACTTGTGTGTATGCATTAATTTGTTTGAATAAAATATTTGAATGACATACCTATATTGAAGACATGATTGACCATCTTTGAAACGCATAATTTGTGAAATGTTTTGCGAAAATGTGGGACTTACAAAGCATTCGAACTGTACTAGTATTTTTGCAGTTTAACTTTATTTTGTTAATTAGTTTATTTTTTTGTTTTTATTTTTTTAAGTAGGTGTAAACATAAAGATAAGATTTTTCAAAACTCTTTAACGTTTGCCGCCTTTCTAAAGAACTATATCCTTAACCAATATTAGACAGCCCTCTACCCTATTTTATTGGAGGTGCAAACTGTTTAAGTTTCTAGCAGGTTAACCCTTATGGTATTTAGTTTGCAAATTTGTTGTATAATAACTCTTTTACAAACGTATTGTGGATAAGAATAGTAAGTTTTGTTTCTTTGTTCTTTAGTAGGGTCTGACCCATAAATATTCGTAAACTTTTTTTCGCAAAATCTGCTGCCCCGTGTTATCCGAACTTGGTTGCCCAGTTACCTTCAAGCACCGTTATACTTTGTAAATAAATTAACTTTTACATTTTAATCGAATATCTGCAGAATTAATTGATGTTTTATTATTCCACTTTCATAGTTTTAGGAATATAAATAATAATTACGTATTTTGTTGTAAAACTGTTTGACATTTTTCTATATAAACCTTGAAATTGACAAAAATTATCGAATGCATTCTGGCCCGTTGTCGCGATAACTTTTCCAGATGCTTGATTTAATAATTTCACATTTATAGGAAATAACGACTTACTCACGAACTGAGAAAAGCTCTCTCTAATTAGAGAAGTTAGAATATAAACGTATTTTTTTTTAAGTACAGATGTGTTAGTACATTTTTACATTTCAGGTTTAATCATTTATAAAAAAATCAACAATTGTGGAATACAAGCGTATTCATAAGAATTTGGAGGAGCGATGTATCTAACGAAGTAAACGTCTAAAAAATTCTTAAAAATAATACTAGCAGTTTTTTCTCGAGATCCGGTCAGCTCCGGCCCAGCCGGTTCAATTATGGGGAAGCATGGCGTTACAATACTCTTAGTAAAATTTCAAGATATTTATTTGTAACCAAGTTTCTATCATATACATAAGTTTATTTGTGTGACAGAGTAACATCAACATCGTTGTCTTTGTAATGTATTCGAGGCTAAGAAATTATTTTGATGAAAGAATAATTTAATAATGTGTAATTAAATATGTTGGGCGATCATTAATGGAAAGTGTTTTCGATCCGATTATCAAAATAATGGTCCGCACAGTGGTGTCCACTTTTTACTGTAGGTAAGCCTATCGGACCTCATTACGGATAAAACGCCAAAAACTGTGCTATTCGTATGAGAAAGCGGTAGGTATTAACGATAAAGCACCAGTTTATGCATCAATTAATATCGACACTACATAGCAACTATAATTATAGTGTCGTAGCACAAGTGCTACGGTGTAGCATTTTTGTTTAAAAAACGTGATGCGTACCTAAAAACAGTAAATAACAAATGTCATTCATTCAATTTACCTGCAGAGTGAAGTTCTGACGGCCCGCTTAGGTATTTAACCAACACCTCTTTTGTTAAAACAGATTAAGGAAAACACAAAACATAGGTAATATCAATCCTAATTGCACTTAAACATAGCTCATAGAAACCGCCAGTAGTAGTCATTGTGCTTGTTCACTGATCTTTAACTTTTGTTTTTATATTTATTTAAACTTCATGCACAATGACAACTCCACGCACAGGCGGACTTAATGCCTAAGACATTTTCTACTAGTTGATTTTGCCTTGAGTGATGTAGAGATTAGCCAATGTTCGGTGCAAGAAGCAAGCAAACGACTTAATTATAAATAGGATATGACATACGAGATAGATACATTATACATAATTATGTGCCTATTATTAATATACATATAATAATATATAAATAATGTTTTCAATAATAAACTTACCGATTTCTTAGTTTTATTATACTTTTAAACTCTTTGATAAAACTATGAATAAATGATTTGGTTTAATAAGAGTTCCTATGTTGAGGTAAATAATAACATTTCATTACTAATTACTATGAATTTATTACCACATTACTATTAATCGAGTCATTAACAAGGAAGCCAACACAATTATAAACAACTAGCAATTAATTTACTACTTATTTAATTGATTATTATCATTATACATATAAATTTGACATCATTATTGTAATAGACCATCGTTAGTATATTCTTATGTGAATTACTAATCACTCATTGTGACTTTTCGTTGGGGGTACACAATAATGTTATTATGACTGTCCGAAATGTTAAATGTTTGTTAGAAATGAGTAGACGTCTAAAACTTGTAGTGAATTCATTGCTACTAAAGTAAATTATGTTTTAACTAATTGCAATATTGACGCAAATGACATAGACATATTTATAATTAAGGTCAATGTACAACATAGCTCGTACACTTTTTATTTGGTGTCCTATAGGAGTATCTTTTTCAAACAAAAAGATTGATTAGCACATCACAAAAAAAGAATCACCATTAAAACTCGAAAACATTATTATTCTTTCAACAGCATATTCACATCATATTACTTATTTACATCCGAACTTACTATATATTTAAAAAATATTTCATAATTATGTAAATTTTATTAAATTAATGATAATTTAAGTATATACTATTATATTAATTTTACGAACTACTTATACAAATCAGGAATCAAAATTTCGAAACAAGCAACAATAAAGAATAAAGTAATGACTCATTACACTGATTAAAAATAATCGTTTTTTTTTTTTGCTTAAAATTTAGGTATTTTTTAGTTTTCGATTGTAGTAGAGACGAAAAATAATCACTAGATATTCCTTTAATTTTGTCTAAATTAGGATATGGCAATTTGCTTCCAGATTTCGAAATGTGGTGATCACCAAAAAAAAATCCAATGACACAAAGCCAGCCCATTTTGACTATTCACTGAGTTTACCCTTAATTTATTACCCCCACTCCATTTTGAACCGCCCACAATCCTGCGTACACGCAGGCAGCACAAATTATGCACTCAGTACTCACTACTTAGTTGGTGACCAAGCAATAACCACTGCTACTGTTATAATGGAATCACACAAGACATCGAAGAGTTCGAAGAAGGTCAGTCTTATTTCTTTGTGAATTGACAGGATTATTTAAACCATGTATTGTGTCTTGACCGCGTTTATTTTTTTATCAGGACCAGCCTTCAACGTCCTCGGGTTCCGAAACATCTCGACCAAGGCGCGGAAGACCAAGCGGTGCAAACCGCATCCCTCTCACCTTGGTTTGTGTCAACTTAATGTTACAAGCACTAGTTGGCAAATATACCGTTTTGTGACTGAACAATATGTTAATAAAATACTTTGTTTACAGGAAGAAAGACGTGCACGGAATGCACAATATGAGAGGGAACGCCGGGAAGATTTTGCCAAGGCCCAGATGGAATTGGTGGAGGCTGCAGGTTGCGACCCCAATGTAAGTTTTATAAAAACTTTTTTTTACGTTTCTAGCCTGCAACATATGTCATAATTGGTTGTTTTTTTTTTTTGTTGTAGACCTCGGTGCCACATTTGATGGCGATTGTTATTACCAAACTCAAGAACGTCACTGAGGAACCAAGTATTGAGGAATATAGGCAAATTAACGATAATCTGGAAGCGCAAAGTAAGTGTCTAAAAATTACTTGCAAAATGTCAATGTATGTAAGATATTTGTTATGGTTAATATCTATCATAACATATGTATATTGTTACAGTTGCCAGCTGTATCGAGCGCTTGGGGCCAGAGTATGTCGTAAGTGGTGGTGACGACGATATAGAGCCGGATGATGTAATGTAAGATACACACATCCTTGACTTATTTGCCGTCAGAGCGACAAATCTGTTGTGGTACTTGGATCATACATATTATTTTTCAATACTGGTGATTTTGGTTTCATTCAACTTTTAATTTACAGACACGAAAACGCAAGCACTCGTGTGAGTGGAACAGTGATGAGGCGGGTCTGCGGCCTAGTGGCAAGCGACTGCCAGACAGGTGGATATCGGCCGCAGACCTAGCTGAAGCTGGGCCCTCCGTTAAAGTGACACACGAGCTGCCACCGAATCCGGCACCATGTACATCACTGCTGACACCTCTGCCAATACATTCTCCGCAATCGTCACCGCTACAGCAGGAGACGATATCAGAACTCGATCCTCCTCTGCTTTTCAGTAAGTATTTAATTTGTTTTGTGAGTAATACATAAAATGTATGTTTTTGTGTAACGAATATCTTAAGACTTGCCAAATTTGTTGAACACAACAATATACTCACTAGAATAAATAACAGAGAAAACTTATTTGGTCTTGTTTATTTATAGCAGAACAGCTCGCACTGCCAGAATCGCCAGTACTGCCAGCAACGCCGCCACAGCTGGAGGCGATGTCGGCGGATGACGTGGCTTTGCTTTTCTGTAAGTATCATTCTTATATTAGAGTAAGTCAAACAAATACGGATAACCTTTGCAGCTGTCTCAGTTACTGCTAGTCATATTTTTATTCAATTTGTAACAAACATCTTATTGTTACTTTTCTTTGCAGCTCAAGACGATTTGCTGGACATTTACGGAGCTGTTGACTCTGTAGATCAAGTATTTTGAAGAGTACGGAGCTCCGTGTGTCTGTCGGTCATCTTTGAAGAGATCAGCTAAAGCCATGGTAACCACATCTCCGGCACCTTTTATCGGCGGGGTGGCTTTCTTCTCTGGCTGTACGGGCTGAGAGGCTTTGCCGGCTGCCAGGAAACAACTTTATTAATAAAAATATAAATATATATAATTTGAAACTAATTTTACTTCTTTCATTTAATCATCATCATCATTTCATTTCATTCATAAAAATATAAATGTATATATATATATATATATATATATATATATATACAATATATATAATAATACAATATATATATATATATATATATATATATATATATACATATATTGTATTAGATATCGTAACATATTTAAATAGAAAGCTACACATTAGGACAGTCCATTAAAAAATGATAACTATTTAAAATGAAAAAAAAAAATTATGACCTAAAATCTACTCAAGAATTACATAACAAATAAATCGATTTCAATGGTCCAATTATAGTCATATTGCTCTCCATAAATATTGTGCTTCTAACACAAAGCGTTCTTACTTAAAATAAATAAGTATTTGGCTAGTTAGGTAATCTCTCACTTTGTATATTGTTTGTGGTATCAAGTATCCTGATTTTCAGATTATTTTACGATAAGAGATTTTTATGACTTGATTATAAATTAGATGTCCAAACAATGATTGCTAAAGTTTCAGTAAAATCATCAGATAAAAATGGTCGTTCTTGATCTTCTTTGTTTAAGATTATTCGTAAAATTGATTAACATTGTCATTAATTTTTGTGGAACGTGATGAATAAAACAACATTTCGAGTAGTTAACTGAGACATCCTATTCATTTATAGTAGGTACTTCTAACTACAAAATAAATAAGTTTATCATTATACATGATATATTTGTTTTTTTAGAATTTTAGAAAGATCTGTTCTTCTTCTTCGCATATAGTTCTTATGAGCGTATTGATTATTTTTTATCCAAAAGTAGAATTACACATTGTGCTTCAACGAATGACAGTAGTGTTGGCGTAGGCGTGTAAGTATATAATGGAAGAAATTAACAGAATAAAATATTTCGGAAATAAGTATGACTGCATACTGCATTTAAGCGAGAACAGCTATAATTTATTCTCTTATTTTTAGTAAACATATACATATTTTGCTGCTTACCAACTGCTTAGCTCGCACGGACACAGTGCTACCGTATTCGAGACTATGGCGCGATTGTGTCTAAGCAATGGAATCAAGATGTTCTAGTAGCAAACTAGGACATCTTCTAGAGTATGGATTTGTTTAGTAGACAATATAAATGGTGAATAGTTTTAGAGGCTTGTTTTGCCTGTATTCGTCATCGCTTTTGCGACAAATATTAATTTCAAGACACTACCAAGTTTGATCGCATCGCTTAATTGAAACATATTAATTTCACAATCATTCGACAGCAACATTCTAGAAGTGTCAGTTATTACTTAGGTACTTATAACAAATCCATAAACAAAGTATGTTCATCCTAATCACCCAGCTTTTACTGAAACATTTCGCAGAAACCATTAGAAGTTCCTATTGAATTGTCTTATCTCTCACCCGAGGATCGCACACCTTTTGTTTTTTTGTTTTTTTCATAAAAAGGTACCTTAGACATTTAACTTATTACTATTTGTTTTAATACCACATGGCCTAGTTCATACCAGCCTTGCCACTTTTGGGTAAACAGGTGTTAACTAGTTCGATCTCCTGTCACTTGTGAGGTTTCATAAATAGATCATCAGATATTAATATAATTAATTGCTAAAGAAATAATTGATTTTTAAATTTTTCAAGTATACACATTATACACATTAAATAGGTAAATGTTAACAATTCACAAACTATTGATGCAACAGTAGCGTGCAGTCAACGGCCCACTTTATTTTTTACTTTCGTGAATTTATGTTGTAAATATACGATTTGACTTTCTTTACCTAATATGCTCATTTCTGGTAAGATATGAATTACAATTAAGAGTGTGAATAATGAATATAAATCCTTTCGAAAAATTCTAAATGTTTTGTGCTTACCCTTTGTTTTGTCTTTTATTGTAGAACAAAACACAATAATTGACGCGTTTTTAAACAATTTTAGTTTAAGGGACCGGGATTAGACAGCCCCTATTTCTTTTAAACTATTTTATTCATTTTGCACATAGTTCGGGCGGGAAGGGATATCCGTTGTTTTTTATCATCTTTGTGATATAAGCATAAGAAAGAATTAACATTATATTCCATTAAAGTACATCACTACTACACCACCCAAAGGTTCGACTGGCAGAGAATGCATGTGCCATTTAGTCCATCTTAAAAATAAATAAATAAAGTATAAAATCCCTGTTTGAGCATCAATCAAGTAGTACTACGGTGTGTCGTAGCACTATTGCTACGGCGTAGCAAACGTAAGAGTACGGCGTAGTAATTAAAACCAGCTTCCGCCCACTGTTTCACCCGCGTGGTATATTGATAAAAAGTACCCTGTATCCTATTCCGGAGTGTATCATATCTGTGCCAAATTTCATCTAGATCCGTCCAGTTCCGTGCAGCAGCAAAATACAAACATCGTAATTTCTAATATTATTGAGAGTGTTACAAGTAAAAATATACAATTGCATTTGGGTATATCTTGTGGGTATTGTTCAATTCAAACCACCCACTGAGTCGAGTTAGCTCAGTTATTTAATCGTTTTAACCTTTCTCTTAAAACATTTTAACACATTTTCTTTTAGAATATTATTTAAGCAAAACATGACAGCTATCCCATTTTACCATTGTATTTAGTATCTAGCTTTCGACTGATCGGTTTTTTAGAGGATAACGGTAAAGACTGACGTGCGCAAATCACAAAAAATGAAAGATTGAGCTCAATGGTCCTATACTTTTGTTTTAGATAATATAAACCTATAAAAAGCCTATAAGGGCCTATAAAAAAAAAACTTTGTTCGCTCTGTTTAAACCACATATTTTGTGTCGGTTGTGCTCCCTTTGAGTAAACACACTACGCAAGTAAGCAAATGTTCATCTATTATTTCTTTTTATTTCGATTATTTATTTACCTTTTTTCATGATAACCGAAAACAGAAATGCCACCTATAAAACTTATAATATAGTTTTTAAATTTAATAAAACTTTTCTAATAATTCCAGAATGAGTCTTCAATTTTGCTTTTGTTGTGTTCTAATTCATGAAAGATAATGTAAACGTTTCGTTTAACCACAAACCCGGAACGGTAACTTACCCCCACTCCATGTTATACCGCCTGCAACCCCTGCGTAGGCGCAGGCAGCACGAATTTTGCACTCAGTACACAGTTGGCAAGCATCCAGTTGCCAGTGCAATTGCAACGCGTTCTGCTACGTATAACATAACAGTCGAGTTACATTATATTTGCGATAAAAATGGAACCAGTGCAGGTGTCAAAAACTTCCCAGAAAGTAAGTCTAGTTGTTTTGTAAACACAAGATTTTGTGTGACATTATGTAGTGTGTCTAAACTAATTTTATCTGTTGAATAGGGCCAGAGTCAGCAACCGGAGCCATCAACTTCTACAAGCTCCGGAACATCCAGGCCAAGGCGCGGCAGGCCGAGCGGTGCAAACCGCGTCCCTCTCACCTTGGTTCGTACAAACCATATGTTACAAGTAATATTTGACAAACATTATGATTCTGACTGAATAATATATAATATTAATTTGTACTGTGTTTTTAGGAGGAAAGACGCGCAAGGAATGCGCAGTATGAGAGGGAGCGGCGAGAAGACTTCGCCGCAGCGCAGGCAGAATTAGCGGAGGCTGCAGGTTGCGATCCCAATGTAAGTAATGAAAATTATGCCTTTCTAGCTGAACGATTGTTTAAAGCGTTATGACTAATTTAATTAATTGTTGTAGGTATCGACGATTAACTTGATGGCGTTCGTAGTCACAAAATTGAAGAACGCCTCTCAAGAGTTGAGCATTGAGGAGCATGTTAGACTAAATTCCAACCTGGAAGCGCAAAGTAAGGGTCAAATAATTTCTTGCAAAATACCAAATTGAAATATTTATTACGTATAAAAAAACACGTGTATATTGTTATAGTTGCCAGTTGTTTGGAGAGATTGGGGCCCGAGTATGTGTTAAGCGGTGGTGAAGACGATGTAGAGCCCGATAACTCAAATGTAAGTCACACTCATTTTATTATCTTGTCCTCATAGCAGTTAACATCTTATTTTACATCTTATCTTATCTTATCTTATTTAAAATTTTATCTTATTTAAACTTATTTAAAATTTACATCTTATCTTATTTAAAATTTTAACTGAAATGTTCTTTATGCACTTTATAAAATATAAAATCGCTATTTATTACTTTTGTTGGTATTAATATATGAAACAACTTTTGATTTACAGACTCGAAAACGCAAGCTGTCGCAGGAGGCGTCTCAAGATGAGAAACGCATGCGGCCAGGTGCAGAGCAAGCGCTAGTGAGTGGGAGTGGGCCAGAGGTGTCGACCACTGATCTTGCGGAAGCTGGGCCTTCCTTCCTTGGAACACACTCACTCTTGCCACCTTTATTTTTCCGTTAGTATTTGACTTTTTGTTTTATTTGTTTCAAACTATTTTTATTTTGTTTGTGACTCTCAACTTACCTTCTGTTTTATTTCTATAGCATCTCCAAATTCTCGGGAGACAGAGATACCAACGCCGTCACAGTTTGCTCACCATACACCATCGCCACTGCTGCAGCTCGAGACGGCGTTAGAACAAGAGATAGCTCTGCGTTTCTGTGAGTAACTCTCTCTCTCTCTCTCTCTCTCTCTCTCTCTCTCTCTCTCTCTCTCTCTCTCTCTCTCTCTCTCTCGTAAAAAATCTATTTGAGAACCCTGTTTACTCTCCTATAGTTTTATTGATTGATTTTGTATTAAGCGACTTGTACTTTTGTTTTCAGCTCAAGACGACTTACTCCAGATTTACGGGGCCCTAGAATCTGAAGATATAATCTGAAAAATATGGAGCTCCGTCTGGTCTATGTTCGTCTTGAAGATCCAGGGAAAAGTGGTCACCGTATCTTCGTTGCCTTTTATCGGCTGTTCAGCTCTGGGCTTCCTTTGCCTGATGTGCAGCCCATGAAATGAATGCGTAGATGGTGCAGTTGAAGTCGATGAAAAAAATGAATAAATGTACAATTTGAAGTCATTTTTGCTATTTTTATTTAAAGCCTGTTTGCATATTAATTTATTTAAACTTCATGCACAATGGGTACATAGGCGGACTTAATGCCTTAGGCATTTTCTACCAGTCGAGCCTTGGGTGATGCATATAATGAATAGAAATCTGTTGAATATGTTGAAAATGACTAAATTTTCAAAGAATTAGTAAATAAACTTTGTCAAACTGTCACTAGAAAAAAAATATATAATTACTTTGCAAGTCAACTTAAATGTAGGTAAACCATTGAATTGTAAAAAACTACTAAGGATCAAAGTGCCTTCATCTATGACTAAAGCATGTTCATTTATATAGGCACTTAAATATATGTAGTGTCATAACCATTCGATAGCGACTTTCCAAGATTCTAACAGGGCGAGTTCAGTTCCGTTCATTCTAGTACCTATTATTATTCTTTCTTAGTTAATTTTGAATCATAGATATTCAAAGTTTTCATTTATTCGCCCATTTTCGCTCGATCCTGCATTTATCGAAACAGTTTCTAGACATAATAAGGAGTAATCATTATTTCTTCTTTTCTCTATGTCGGAGATCGTTTGCATATCCGTTGTACTGAGTTAGAAGTGGCTCTGCCCTTTTTGTTAAAGTTGACCAATCACGTTTCATTTCAGCAGAAATGAAAAGAAATGAACATTTGTATACAAACAAAAATATTTTACTACTAACACGTGTAGTAAAAAAAACAGTAGGTAGTGAAAGTTACGAATAAGCGTAAGCCTACTTAGCAAAAACACAAGTAATTTTCTTGAATTTAACAATATCTCTCAATCTAAAATTAAATTAATCTAACTATAGTTTTTGGAAATAAAAAATGCATAGTAAGATAAACTTAATTTTATGATAAAAAGTCAGTTTTGTATTTCTATACAATACACCAATAGTAGGCAAACGCGTAACAAGACCTCATCGACATTTTCTATCAGGTGCGATTGTAGTCAAGCATTAAATTTTGCCTATTACATATAATAAAAAATATAGTATATCTTACTATAGCAACCTAATTAATGATATAGTAAATGAGAAAGTTCCTTAAGTAAGTTCGAAAACCTAGATAAGACAGAATAGTAATATAAAAAATATCTCGTCTAACGTTCAAGTTCGAATCCCGTGAAACAATCAAAGGATCAATGAATATTTCTATAAAACTAAAAAAAAACCTTGTCTAATAATAAACTAAGATAGTTAAGAGATTTTTTCTACCGCTAGCTACATCGAGCCAATGTTGAAATAAAACAAAGTGCGCATTTTATGAAATTTTTAAGTTTCGTTTCCAACTGACACCGTTATGATAACAAAGGTTTCAATTACAACCTACAATGTAATCCGCTTGTTCTTTTAAATAGAAAAAATAGACTTCTCATAGGTATTGTGCTATGTATTGTAGCCTAAAAGTTAAAGTAAGTGAGAACTGTACCCGATATAAACCAATAAATCTGTGATAATTATATACAAGGCAAACATTTTGGCGGCTTGTTCTTTGACAATAGTAAGTAAGAGTTTATTTATATAAGCAGATTTTTAATTTGAAAGACCGAGTCCCGAATTGTGTTTCTAGTCACGATGCGGATGACACGATGTGCATTAGGAGAATAATTGAAGCTGTTTTGGCAAAAGTGCGGTGAGTTAGCTTAAATAATTTGTTTGATTATTTTTTTATCGGACCAAGCTCATGCTCGACAGCTTTTAAGACCAGGTCAAGTCATGTGTTCATTTTTTATTGATTTGTTTAGTATTTGTTATAATAAAAAATGTATTTCCCGGTTTTCTCATGAAACCCAAAAAGGAAAATATTTATTTTTTATATCACAGTATAAGTAGTATGTATATTTTACAACCGGACACGAGCCGCTTTATGAGCTTCAGTTAGTATAATTTTTTTGCTGGATTCCTATTCCTTATACTGGCACGCCGTAGAACATTACTAATGGTTAGTGCTGTGCACTCAAGCTCCTCTGCAAATAGGCGACTTGTGATTGTGAAGTAAAAAGATGCTGTTCATATACCGACACCATACGGTGAACACGTTCCTGTGTGAGTATGGTCGGTTGCGGCATTCGTGGCAACCTTTTGAGACTCTCGTCACTGTCAAATTGGCGAAGCCATAATTTCACCGTACTTCGCTGTAATAAAAAAAAAATTATTGTATACATGCTAAAAGTTAACACAATCTGAAAAACTTATAAGTAGTTTATTTCATACAAAATCGTACCAAAACTCTTTAATGTTTGCCGCCTTTCTAAAGAACTGTATATTTTTGACCAGGATTAGGAAGCCCCGTCTATATTTTATTAATGGTGTATATTGTTCCAGTTTCTATAAGTTAAAACCGTATCGGTTCGTCAATTTTGTATTGTAATAACTCTTTTACCGCCATATTGTAGGTAAACAAAAGTCTGTATTGTTTCTATTATTCTTTAGAGAGGTCAATTCTGTACAATAAATATTTTTTCAAAATAACTATCAGGGGGTGATAAGTTACCGATACTGATGCCGAAAATGCAATCAGTAAAATTTTTGTCTGTCTGTCTGTATGTTCCTTATAGGAACAAAAACCAATAGACGGATTTTAACAAAACTTGGTACAATTATTCTTACTACTTCTGGGCAGGTTATAGAATACTTTCAATCACGCTACAAATAACAGGAGCAGAGCAATAAAGGGAAATGTTGGGAAAACGGGATAAGTTACTCCCTTTTTTGAGTTTCCGTCGCGTTTGTAGCCTTAATGGTTAAAGTTACATAGAAATTATGTATGACGAAAATATAATACATTGAAGTCGAAATATTTTACAAAAATGTAAGCGAATGCTGGCGATCGTTGGCGGCGTAAAATAAATTTAAAAAAAAGTCAATTTATTATTTTTTTTTACTATTTTGACTCAACAGCAAAGCATCGGCAGCATTTACTTAGCAAGCAGTACTTTACTTCAGCCAGCCGATATAAACAAGCTGTCGAAAAGAAGTTCCACGTCTTTAAGATGGTGGAAGGAGACTGGAGACCTGCTGGAGCTACGTATTCTTCAGACTAGTGGATCTACCGACTCCAAAGCCCCCTAGATCTTCCGCAAGTCATCTTGAGCTATGTACAAAAAAAAAACATCAGATAAGCTATAGCTTAAACATGACATATATGACAAATGTAGTGCTAGGTTTATCAATATATAATGGCTAGCGTGTGGCCACTATTTCACCTGATGGTAAGCTATGATACAACCTACGGTTGACCAAATTTCCTATTTGCTATGACATTACTTAGTCTAGTACTAGTAGTAGCGGTGAAGTTGTAAGAGAAAGTAACTACTATCGTTGAAATGTTCACATGTTCATCTAATGTTTCTTTTATGCGCTATCATTAAAGACGACTCTTTCTCAATAAATTACCATTTTTATGATAACCGTAAACAGCAATATCACGAATAAAACTCATAATATATTTTTTAATTTTTTAAAACATTTCTAATAATTTCAGAGCGTGTCTTCAAGTTTGCTTTAAACGTAAATGCATAGATAATCAAATTCCTTGTTGTGTTCTGATTCATGAAAAACTATGTAAACGTTTCGTCCAATCACAGACCCGCACGGTGAATTACCCCCACTCTATTTTGAACCGCCCACAACCCCTGCGTACGCGCAGACAGCACGAATTTTGCACTCAGTACATAGTTGGCAAGCAACTTGGCACCAGTGCAACTGCAACGTGATCTATTACGAATAACATTACATTCAAATTGAATTACTATTACGGTAAAAATGGAACCAGTAAAGGTCGCTAAAAATTCCCAGAAAGTAAGTCTAGTTTTTTTTGTAAAAAAAAAGTTTTGTATGAAATATGTAATGTGTCTTAACCAATAAAATTGTATCTGTTAAATAGGGCCAGAGTCAGCAACCGGAGCCATCAACATCTACGGGCTCCGGAACATCCAGGCCAAGGCGCGGCAGGCCGAGCGGTGCAAACCGCGTCCCTCTCACCTTGGTTCGTACACACCATATGTTACAAGCAAAATTTAGCATACAGTATGATTGTGACTGAATAATATATATTACTTTGCACTTTGTTTACAGGAAGAAAGACGCGCAAGGAATGCGCAGTACGAGAGGGAGCGGCGAGAAGACTTCGCCGCAGCGCAGGCAGAATTAGCGGAGGCTGCAGGTTGCGATCCCAATGTAAGTTATCAAAATTTACAACTTTCAAGCTGGCTGTACCGTTTGAAGCGATATGACTTATTTTATTTATTATTGTAGGCATCGACAATTAACTTGATGGCGTTCGTGGTGACAAAATTGAAGAAAGCCTCGGAAGATTTTAGTATTGAGGAGTATCAAAGAATAAATGCCAACCTGGAAGCTCAAAGTAAGTGTCTAACAATTACTTAAATAGAGCAAATTGAAATGTTTACTACGTTAAAAAATCTTATACATGTGTGAATTGTTACAGTTGCCAGTTGTTTCGAGAGGTTGGGGCCCGAATTTGTGTTAAGTGGCGATGAAGACGATGTAGAGATCGATGACTCAAATGTAAGTCACACTCATTTGATTACCTTGTTCTCATACCAGTTAATATCTTAGTGAAACAGTCCGCGTAGATAAAGTGGATAGAAATTGTTATTGGTGTTGATATATTAAATAACTTTTAATTTACAGACTCGTAAACGCAAGCTGTCGCAGGAGACGTCGCGAGACGAGAAACGCATGCGGCCAGGTCCAGAGCAAGTGCCAGTGAGTGGGAGTGGGCCAATGGTGTCGACCACTGACCTTGCGGAAGCTGGGCCCTTCTTCCCTGGAACACACTCACAGTTGCCATCTTCATTTTTCCGTAAGTATTTGACTATTATTTGCTTAAGTCATAAGAAAAGGATGCAAGGCTGTTTTATTTGTGTCAAACTATTTTTATTTTGTTTGTAGCCCACGGCTTATCTTTCCTTTTATTCTTATAGCATCTCCAAATTCTCCCGATGCAGAGCTACCAACGCCGTCACAGTTTGCGCACCAAACACCATCGCCACTTCTGCAGCAGGAGACGGCGTTAGAACAGGAGATAGCTCTTCGTTTCTGTGAGTAATTCTCTCTCTCTTTCCCTCTCGTAAAAATATATTTGAGATCCCTGCTTACTCTCCTTTAATCTTATTGATTGATTTTGTATTAAGCAACTTAATTGTACTTTTGTTTGCAGCTCAAGACGACTTGCTCCAGATTTACGGAGCTCTAGAATCTGAAGATTTTATCTGAAGAATATGGAGCTCCTGGTCTGGTCTATATTTGTCTTGGAGATCCATGGAACATTGGTCTCCCCATCTCCGACGCCTTTTATCGGCTGGTCGGCTCTGGATTTTCTTTGCTGGTCGTAAAGGGAGAAGTTGTTACCAAATAAAAATAATAAATATATATTTAATTTAAAATTTATTTTGCTTCTTTTATTTAATGTTGCTATATTAAGCCCACTGAGTATAATAATAATTGAAATTTGTGAATATGCAATAAAATTTCAAACAAACTTGTTCATAACCATTTTTACTTATTATTATAATTACTATAATTAGTATAATTAGCCTAATAAAATGTATATTAAAAAAATGTAATTTATTTTGCAATTCATCTTGCAAGTTAACTAAAATTATGAATTGTAAGAAATTAATTAAGCATCGATTAATAAAATTTCTAACGATATAGGCTCTTGTGAAAATGTAGAGTCATAACTATTCGATAGCGACTTTCCAAGACTCTAGCAGCGCAAGTTCCGTTCCGCGCGGAACGGAACTTGCGCTGTAACTATGCTGTAACTTGCACTGTAAGAATCTTGGAAAGTCGTGATCACGTTTAACGCGCGTTCAACTTGATCATGCAAAGAATTCTTTCTCAGTTAATATTAATGTGCTCGTTTGAAGTCATAGTTGGAAATCATATCAACCCTAGTCACTCCTGCTTTTATTTAAACAGTTTCTAGACATTATAAGGAGTAATCATTATTTTATCTTATCTCTATCTCGAAGATGGTATACCAAATCTTTTGTCCTTTTTGTTCCTTTTTTCATGAGCAAAGTAAATCCATTTTTATTATTTGTAACTACAACTTGCACTTGTCTTAAATACGCTTAGATATTTTATGTCGTATACCCGTAAGTAGGTGCAAGCTGATTTGAAGCCTAGTAATCTCTTTCTGGGTTCTTGTACATGAAATTGTATATGAGAGTTTTTTTGCGATAATAATAAATTTTCGTTCAAACAAAACGAACAAGTTACCAAATACATATGTTGGAACATTGAGGCTTTAGAATTGTGGTGATTTGGACATTCATGTCTTTATTGCGCTAAAAATTAATATTACAACACATAGTCAATCACTCACAGTCACTTAAACTAGATTCCCTGTGCTATAAGCGACGTTAGTGAATTCGTTAGAGTATGTTTTAATATTTAAAATTTATCGAGATAATTTAATCATTCACGCCACCAAGAAGTTTGTTTATTTATTGGAGTGCCTTGCAGTTAGTTTTATTCTTTCATATAGTTCAAAATTTCGGAAATGATAATTGAGCGGCTCGTTTGGCGTAAAACGCCATAATAAAGCGTCATGGCTAGTGTGTGTACAATAAAATAAAATGTTTAAATTGCATTTCCATATTGAACACATGATGTTGATAATTTTATAATTGTAACAATGATTAATGTGACAGAAACAAAGCTATCAATCCATAGTTGTCTTTTTGTAGTTTAACTTTATGTTCTTCATTATTTTCTAAATACAAAGTACCAAAGAAGTAAAAAGAGTCATAAACATACAGAATTAATTTACTACTCGCATTGATACTTGGCTTATTTAATAGATTCATATCATTATTGTAATCAAAAGTCAAAAGTCAAAAAGTAAAAAATCATTTATTTCAATTAGACCACAGTAGGCACTTTTGAACGTCAAGCAAGCAAAAAGGAAAAAAGTATATAAAATGAGCTTTAAAATTAAGCGTGTCAGTCTGTCCGTCTGTCCTCTAGTGAAGCTATTTGCTCGTTCCAAAGTGTAGATTCCTATGGAGAAGAACGAGCAAGAAACTCCATGGTTACTCTTTTTCAATCAGTTTTACAATACATTTCTTTGTTACATAATTTAGTCGGTTCCGATATGTGAGAACAATGTAACACTAATGTTCAGGCAAAAAGTACGAAAAAGAAGTGAACCTCAAGGACAACATATTTAGACAGCCTGGAGATGACCAGTCCCAATTGGCGGCGCCCGTTCACGAACATGACACGTACACCAGCACCACCCAACTCAACCATATTATAGGGAATTGGGCGATCCAGTGCCCGTGCCACCGCCAATGAGACCTCTGAGAGAGCATGAAAGCTCCCAGCCGACACAAGTACCTATATTCTACAAGACTTACTTAATTATAATAGGTTACAGGGTACTCACATTTACAAAAACTTAGAAGTTCATCAAAAATTAACAACATTGTGTACAATTTAATAATTAAAATAAAAAATTCCTCTAAACATCCTGTGGAGTAGGACCAGCTAGCCTCCAAGCATTTTTATCTTGTATATAATCATTTAGTTTGTAGTATGCTAGTTTACATAAATGTTTCTTTATACATAATTTAAATTTGCTTTCATTTAGATTTTGAATTTCAACTGGGATTTTATTATAACATTTAACACAGAAACCCAGAAATGACTTATGCACTTTTGCCAATCTAAATAAAGGCTGACTCAATCTATTCCTATGTCTAGTATGATAATCATGTTTGTCAGATACCTTTACAAATAAGTGTAGGTTCTTCCTAACATACATAATGTTTTCATAAATAAATTGACTCGGTACGGTCAGAATGTTGATCTCCTTAAACTCTTCTCTGAGAGATTCGCGACGACCTAAGTTATATATGGCTCTGACGGCACGCTTTTGCAAGATAAAGATAGACTCAACGTCGGATGCCTGTCCCCACAACAGAATTCCATACGACATGATGCTGTGAAAGTAGCTAAATTACACTAGTCTTGCCGTGCCTACATCGGTTAGCTGACGGATCTTCCAGACAGCATAAGCTGCAGAGCTCAATCGTCCTGCTAGAGACCTGATGTGGGGCCCCCATTGCAACTTCTCATCTACAGTGATCCCCAGGAAAGTAGTCTCTTTTACAAATTCTAGTTTCTGATCATTTAATAATATATCATCACATAGGTTACTTTTAACATTTGGTAAAATAAATTTAATGCATTTAGTCTTTTTATCATTTAGTAATAAGTTGTTTATTGTAAACCAATTTTGAACCTTCATTAAGGCATTATTAACTTCGTCATATTTGTTTGTTCGTCTGTTTATTTTAAAAATCAATGAAGTGTCATCAGCGAATAATACCATATGCGGTTCATTTTGGAACAAATGGGGCAGGTCATTAACATAAACTAAAAATAGAAAAGGACCTAATATTGAGCCCTGCGGTACGCCCATAGATACGCTAGCACCCAGTGAGTTAACTTTGTTGATATAATTAGTTTATTCTAATGTCAATTAGTGATCACTAATTGTGTCTTTTTATTTGGTGTCATTTAATAGTGTATTTCTAATACAATAAGCTTCGAATACTTTAACTGTGCTTGATTTATCATACCATAAAATAATAATATCACCACTAAAACTCGGAAATATTTCTTTTTATAAATTTTACAAAAAGCCTATGTAAAATTTCTAAAAAAAACTTCCTTTTTAAAATCCTATTTTTATTGAATAACTCGACCACTTTGTTTTATTGCAAACTCCTGTATTCCAAAATTCTTTGAATGCTAGACAAAAACGGGTTTTCTTACCCCCACTGTATTTTAAACAACCGTACGCGATTTGTCATAACCAAATTAACAAATGCCAAAAAATGCTTTTCAATGTACAGTCTATAAAACGCAAGCTCTCAGAAAAAAAGTTTCGGTGACGACAAGCGTTTGCGGCCTGGCCTGGTATTAGCTTTTCGCGAATGGCAGTCGATGGGCCTCGGCCGCTGACCTTGCTGACGCTGGACCATCATAGTCCCCAGATACACTACAACCGACGACAAAGATGGAGTTGAGTTTAGTTTACAGTGAGTATTGGTTCTATTTAGTTCACAATATCATCACAATAGTAAGATAAAAGTGAGGGAAAGCTCGCGTTCGTTGGTGGCGTAAAATAAATTTAAAATTATGTCAATTTATTATTTTTCTTTTTAAACTCAACTCTGCACGACTATCGAAAGCAAAGCATCGGCATTGTCATTGTGCTTTACTTCAGCCAGCCGATATAAACAAGCTGTCGAATAGAAGTTCTACGTCTTTAGCCTGGTGGAAGGAGACTGTAGACCTGCTAGAGCTACGTATTCTTCAGACTAGATATACGCATTCCAATGCTCCCTAGATCTTCACATATTATGCTTCAGAAAAGCTCAATAGTGTCGGCGACAATATCAATATCATACATACATTTCTCAAATAACAGAATTTAAATACCCTACATTTAAGCAATTATAGCTTAAATTAATCCATATTTTTTTACCTGTGGCTTCACCCGCACGGAAACAGTGCTGCTGATATTCGAGGGTACGGCGCGTAAGCTTGTGACTAAGCAATGGAATCAAGATCCTGGTATCAAACTAGGACATATTTTGATGTATTTATGTTTCGTAGACAATCGAAATGGTAAATGCCTTTCAGATGTATTCATCACCGCCTCTAAGACAAATATGAAATTCATGATACTACCACCCTTGGTTGCATCACTATATTTTAAAAATATTATTTGTCTTTAGTCACTTCTACGAATATATATATATGTATATAAGGCATGTTCATCGTCATTACTCCAGCGTTTACTCAAACATTTCCCAGAAAAAATTAGAAATTTCTTTTGGCTTGTCTTATCTTTCACCGTGGATTGCACACCTTTTGTTCTTTTTTATTATTTCATATAAAAGGTTCTTTGAACGTTTAACTTACTTATATTTGTTTAAATACCACATGGCCTAGTTCATACCAGCCTTGCTACTTTTGGGTAAACAGGTGTTACCTTATGTAATCTCCTGTTGCATGTGAGGTTTCATAAATAGATCATAAGCTATTAATATAGTTACTTAATTGCAAAAATAAAAAATAACATGCAGTCAACGGTGCATGATAAAACTGTATGTTATGAAAGTGATGAATTTATTTTTGAAAATCTTTAATTTTTGCTTTTACAGTTCGTGAATGTATTACTGAGCGGTATACAATTTATACCTACCGCCGACATTATGTTATAATTCATTGTGACTTTCTTTACCTAGTATGATCATTTCGAGTTAGATATCAACTATAATTTAGAGTGTGAATATTAAATATAAATCTTTCGAAAAGTTCTTTATATTTTGCTTAGCCTTTGTTTTGTCCTTTATTGTAGAACAACAAACAATAATTGACGCCTCTCTAAAGAATTTTAAGTAAAGAGACCGGGATTAGACAGTCCCGTTTCTTTTAAACTATTTTATTGACCGTGCACATTGTTCTGGTAGGAAGGAATATCCGTTATTTTTATATCATCTTAGTGATATAGTGATTAGCATAAGGAGGTAATATGAAAATTTTAACATTTATATTTCATTAAAGTATACTCTACATCAACCAAAGGTTCGACTGGCAGAGAATGAATGTGGCATTTAGTCCATCTTAAAAATAATTAAATAAATACACAAAGTCAATCAAGTATCAATCAAGTAGTTACGGTGTGTCGTAGCACTATTGCTACGGCGTAGCCAACATACGAGTATGGCGTATTAGTTTATAACTAGCTTCCGCCGTATGTTGGTAAAAAGTAGCCTATATTCTATTTCTTAGTGTTTCATATGCCTGTGCCAAATTGCATCCAGATCCATGCAGACATTTTAGCATGATTGAGTTACAAAATTCAAACATCGTACCTTTCGGATTTGTAATATCAGTAAATAATACGGTGTGCTAAAAAACGAAAAAAGGTATTATAAGTAGCAATATACGATTGCTTTTGGGTGTATCTTGTGGGTATCGTTCAATTCAAACCACCCACAGAGTCGACTTTACTCAGGTAATTAATCGTTTTAGCCTATCTGTTAAAACAGGCTAAAGCATTTCTTTATCTTTATAATATATCTTCTTTATGCAGTACTTGTTTTAACCGTACACTACACTACCCATGGCCAAATTTATTTTATACATTTCCATCTAAAGGTTGCCTGAAAGAAATCACCTTGTGTGATAAGAACGCCCATTGTAATCACAAAATTCGGTCATAGTATCCAATGTATTGCTACTTGGTGTATGTGTGCAATAAAATATATATAAAATAAATAAAATAAGGTGTACTTTTGTAATATTATGGAAACAAAACATAATGGCAATCCCATAATAGTTAACACCAGTCATTTTGAAAAAGTTCACAAAAACTATTGAAAGTTACCATTGTGGTTTCTTATCTAGCTTTCGACTGATCGGCTTTATAGAAACGACCAATGAAAGATTTAGCTCAATGGTCTTATAATTTTTAGATATTAAAGAGCATATTTAAAAATTCATTGCTCTCTTTGTTAAAACCACATATTATTTATACACGTATGTAATGGTTTTGCTCCCTTTAAGTAAATATACTGGGCAAGTTATTTGAAAGGAAGCAAAAGTAGTAATAAATGGCACTGATTTGGTACTCTCTTTTATATATGTATAACATTTAAAATATCATTAATACGTATTTGAATTGTTTTAATATCAAATGCCTTACTTTGTGGGTAAGCAAATGTTCATCTTTTGTTTCTTTTTATTTCGTATCATAGAAGGCAAATCTTTCTCAATAAACAAGCTTTTTTATGAGAACCGAAAACAGGAATGTCACCGATAAAACTCATAATAATATTTTTGAATTTTTAAAACTTTTCTGATTATTTCAGTGAGTCTTCAATTTTGCTTTAAACGTAATCGATAGATTACCAAATTCTTTGTTGAGTTCTAATTCATGAAAGACAATGTAAACGTTTTGTCTAACCACAAAACCCGGAACGGTGACTTACCCCCACTCCATGTTATACCGCCTGCAACCCCTGCGTAGGCACAGGCAGCACGAATTTTGCACTCAGTACACAGTTGGCAAGCAACTAGTCGCCAGTGCAATTGCAACGGGTTTTGCTACGTTTAACATAATAGTTTAATTGAATTATATTTAAAAATGGAATCAGAAAAGGTGTCAAAAACTTCCCCGAAAGTAAGACTAGTTTTTTTGTAAACACAAGATTTTGTGTGAAATATGTAATGTGTCTAAACCAATAAAATTGTATCTGTTAAATAGGGCCAGAGTCAGCAACCGGAGCCATCAACATCCACAGGCTCCGTAACATCCAGGCCAAGGCGCGGCAGGCCGAGCGGTGCAAACCGTGTCCCTCTCACCTTGGTTAGTACAAACCTTATGCTACAAGCAAAATTTAGCATACAGTATGATTGTGACTGAATAATATATATATTACTTTGTACTTTGTTTGCAGGAAGAAAGACGCGCAAGGAATGCGCAGTACGAAAGGGAGCGGCGAGAAGACTTCGCCGCAGCGCAGACAGAATTAGCGGAGGCTGCAGGTTGCGATCCCAATGTAAGTTATCAAAATTTACAACTTTCAAGCTGACTGTATTGTTTGAAGCGATATGACTTATTTTATTTATCATTGTAGACATCGACGATTAACTTGATGGCGTTCGTGGTCACAAAGTTGAAGAACGCCTCGGAAGATTTGAGCATCGAGGAATATCAAAGAATAAATGCCAACCTGGAAGCTCAAAGTAAGTGTCAAACAATTTCTTAAATACAGCAAATTGAAATGTTTACTACGTTAAAAAATCTTATACATGTGTGTATTGTTTCAGTTGCCAGTTGTTTCGAGAGGTTGGGGCCCGAGTATGTGTTAAGTGGTGATGAAGACGATGTAGAGCCCGATGACTCAAATGTAAGTCACACTCATTTGACTACCTTGTTCTCATACCAGTTAATATCTTAGTGAAACAATCCGCATAGATAAAATTGTAAAACCTCTATAGAAATTGTTGTTGGTGTTGATATATTAAATAACTTTTAATTTACAGACTCGTAAACGCAAGCTGTCGCAGGAGACGTCACGAGACGAGAAACGCATGCGGCCAGGTACAGAGCAAGTGCCAGTGAGTGGGAGTGGGCCAATGGTGTCAACCAAAGACCTTGCGGAAGCTGGGCCCTCCTTCCCTGAACACACTCACTGTTGCCATCTTCATTTTTCCGTAAATATTTGACTTTTATTTGCTTAAGTAATAAAAAAAGACTGCAAGCCTATTTTATTCGTGTCAAACTATTTTTAATTTGTTTGTAACCCACAACTTATTTTTTTTTTATTCTTATAGCATCTCCAAATTCTCCGGAGTCAGAGCTACCAACGCCGTCACAGTTTGCGCACCATACACAATCGCCACTGCTGCAGCTGGAGACGGCATTAGAACAAGAAATAGCTCTGCGTTTCTGTGAGTAACTGTCCTTCTTGTAGAAGTCTATTGGAGAACTCTGCTTACTCTCGCCTTATCGTATTGATTGATTTTACAATTTAGCAACTTAATTGTACTTTTGTTTTCGGCTCAAGACGACTTACTCCAGATTTACGGAGCTCTAGAATCTGAAGATATAATCTGAAGAATATGGAGCTCCTGGTCTGGTCTATGTTCGTCTTGCAGATCCAGGGAAAAGTGGTCACCCCATCTTAGTCGCCTTTTATCGGCTGTTTAGCTCTACATTTCTTTTGCAAGACGTGCAGCCGATGGAATGAATGCGTAGATGGTGAAGTTGAAGTCGATGAAAAAAATGATTAATAAATATACAATTTGAAACTCATTTTTTCTATTTTTATTTTAACCCTTTTTGTAAAAAAATTCGTCATTGTTAAATAAACATTGTCAAAATGTATCCAGCAAAATAAAAATATATATTTACTTTGCAAGTCAACCTATATATAGGTCAACCACTGAATTGTAAAAAACTACTAAGGATGTGAAAGGTGTCTTCGTCTTTTACTAAAGCATAATTATTCACTTTCTATAGGCACTTAAATATATTATGTAGTGTCACAACCATTCGATAGCGACTTTCCAAGATTCCAACAGTGCAAGTTGAGTTCCGCACGTTCAAGTACCTATTAGCATTATTTGTCAGTTAATTTCAAAGTATTCATTTGGAATCATAGATATCAAAAGTCTTTATTTATTTGCTCATTTTTCGCTCGCACCTGCATTTATTGAAACAGTTTCTAGACCTTATAAGGAGTAATCATTATTTTTTCTTATCTCTTTCTTGAAGATCGTGCACAGATCTGATCGGGATTGGGATTTGGAGATTTAGGGATTGAGGAGGGATTGGGGGCGGGGAAGGATTGGGCCTCCGGTAACCTCACTCACACGGCGAATAACAACGCTGTGGTTGTTTCACGCCGGTCTTCTGTGAGGCCGTGGTATCACTCCGGTCGAGCCGACCCATTCGTGCCGAAGCATGGCTCTCCCACACTTAAATTAGATGTTTTATTTCATAATCCAGTAAGTAGGTGCAAAGTGTAGTAATCTAAAAGTACACCAATAATCTGTTACTCGGTTGTCATGAAATTGTATATGAGAGTTTTCTTGCAACTAGAATTGTCGTTGATGTAAATTTTTGTTCGAACGAAACGAACTCACGAACAAGTTTTTAATTCTAATAAGTTGGTACATCATTGAAGCTATAGAATTGTGATTGTTTGGAATTTTTCATTTTAATATAATATATTAACAATAAAAGAAGAGACTTTTTTTTTAAATTAAGGAAGACATTACTTAGCAATTAATTTTGAAACTAATGCTATTAAAACCTGACGTTCATATGGTAAATGTTATTTTAAAACTAGCTTAAATATTAATTAAGTCAGCATCATTTGTGTGGAAAAGTTATTAGTTTGTTTTTAATGAACTGATTGATAATGGCGTAGTTTCTAGTGAATCATCATTAGTGTTATCCTTTGATAACTAAAAATTTGTTGTGTTAATGAATAGATAAAGAAATATTTCTGTATAATTATGTTTCTTCAGTTATAAGCTTATTTAGTAATAGCGAACTATTACAATTATATTTAATTAGCAAAACATCATAATTCATCTGCAAATTTCTAGACTTTTTGTTATACCACTTTGTATTGTTTGTCGTTTTAGAAATATAAATAATAATCACCTTTGTTTTAAAACTATTGACGCTATTCTATGGAAACGTTGAGACCTTGTCCAGGTTTTGTTTGAAACCATTTTATTGCTGTGTATTTTTCTTGTAAGCCGCAAAATACTATTTCGCGGGTTTTCTTTAAAATAAACTTTTAAATCCTTGTCATTGTATTCAGATAAAAGCGTCAATAACTTTGCATTCATTGATGAGTAGGCCTGCTGTCAGTTTTATAGACGCTTGACCTAATTACTACTGGAAATTTTGAATTGCAATCCCATAATAGTTAACACCAGTCGTTTTGAAAAAGTTCACAAAAACTATTGGAAGTTACCATTGTGGTTTCTTATCTAGCTTTCGACTGATCGGCTTTATAGAAACGACCAATGAAAGATTTAGCTCAATGGTCTTATAATTTTTAGTTATTAAAGAGCATATTTAAAAATTCATTGCTCTCTTTGTTAAAACCACATATTATTTATACACGTATGTACTGGTTTTGCTCCCTTTAAGTAAATATACTGGGCAAGTTATTTGAAAGGAAGCAAAAGTAGTAATAAATGGCACTGATTTGGTACTCTCTTTTATATATGTATAACATTTGAAATATCATTAATACGTATTTGAATTGTTTTAATATCAAATGCCTTACTTTGTGGGTAAGCAAATGTTCATCTTTTGTTTCTTTTTATTTCGTATCATAGAAGGCAAATCTTTCTCAATAAACAAGCTTTTTTATGAGAACCGAAAACAGGAATGTCACCAATAAAACTCATAATATATTTTTGAATTTTTAAAACTTTTCTGATTATTTCAGTGAGTCTTCAATTTTGCTTTAAACGTAATCCATAGATTACCAAATTCTTTGTTGTGTTCTAATTCATGAAAGACAATGTAAACGTTTTGTCTAACCACAAAACCCGGAACGGTGACTTACCCCCACTCCATGTTATACCGCCTGCAACCCCTGCGTAGGCACAGGCAGCACGAATTTTGCACTCAGTACACAGTTGGCAAGCAACTAGTCGCCAGTGCAATTGCAACGGGTTTTGCTACGTTTAACATAATAGTTTAATTGAATTATATTTAAAAATGGAATCAGAAAAGGTGTCAAAAACTTCCCCGAAAGTAAGACTAGTTTTTTTGTAAACACAAGATTTTGTGTGAAATATGTAATGTGTCTAAACCAATAAAATTGTATCTGTTAAATAGGGCCAGAGTCAGCAACCGGAGCCATCAACATCCACAGGCTCCGTAACATCCAGGCCAAGGCGCGGCAGGCCGAGCGGTGCAAACCGTGTCCCTCTCACCTTGGTTAGTACAAACCTTATGCTACAAGCAAAATTTAGCATACAGTATGATTGTGACTGAATAATATATATATTACTTTGTACTTTGTTTGCAGGAAGAAAGACGCGCAAGGAATGCGCAGTACGAAAGGGAGCGGCGAGAAGACTTCGCCGCAGCGCAGACAGAATTAGCGGAGGCTGCAGGTTGCGATCCCAATGTAAGTTATCAAAATTTACAACTTTCAAGCTGACTGTATTGTTTGAAGCGATATGACTTATTTTATTTATCATTGTAGACATCGACGATTAACTTGATGGCGTTCGTGGTCACAAAGTTGAAGAACGCCTCGGAAGATTTGAGCATCGAGGAATATCAAAGAATAAATGCCAACCTGGAAGCTCAAAGTAAGTGTCAAACAATTTCTTAAATACAGCAAATTGAAATGTTTACTACGTTAAAAAATCTTATACATGTGTGTATTGTTTCAGTTGCCAGTTGTTTCGAGAGGTTGGGGCCCGAGTATGTGTTAAGTGGTGATGAAGACGATGTAGAGCCCGATGACTCAAATGTAAGTCACACTCATTTGACTACCTTGTTCTCATACCAGTTAATATCTTAGTGAAACAATCCGCATAGATAAAATTGTAAAACCTCTATAGAAATTGTTGTTGGTGTTGATATATTAAATAACTTTTAATTTACAGACTCGTAAACGCAAGCTGTCGCAGGAGACGTCACGAGACGAGAAACGCATGCGGCCAGGTACAGAGCAAGTGCCAGTGAGTGGGAGTGGGCCAATGGTGTCAACCAAAGACCTTGCGGAAGCTGGGCCCTCCTTCCCTGAACACACTCACTGTTGCCATCTTCATTTTTCCGTAAATATTTGACTTTTATTTGCTTAAGTAATAAAAAAAGACTGCAAGCCTATTTTATTCGTGTCAAACTATTTTTATTTTGTTTGTAACCCACAACTTATTTTTTTTTTATTCTTATAGCATCTCCAAATTCTCCGGAGTCAGAGCTACCAACGCCGTCACAGTTTGCGCACCATACACAATCGCCACTGCTGCAGCTGGAGACGGCATTAGAACAAGAAATAGCTCTGCGTTTCTGTGAGTAACTGTCCTTCTTGTAGAAGTCTATTGGAGAACTCTGCTTACTCTCGCCTTATCGTATTGATTGATTTTACAATTTAGCAACTTAATTGTACTTTTGTTTTCGGCTCAAGACGACTTACTCCAGATTTACGGAGCTCTAGAATCTGAAGATATAATCTGAAGAATATGGAGCTCCTGGTCTGGTCTATGTTCGTCTTGCAGATCCAGGGAAAAGTGGTCACCCCATCTTAGTCGCCTTTTATCGGCTGTTTAGCTCTACATTTCTTTTGCAAGACGTGCAGCCGATGGAATGAATGCGTAGATGGTGAAGTTGAAGTCGATGAAAAAAATGATTAATAAATATACAATTTGAAACTCATTTTTTCTATTTTTATTTTAACCCTTTTTGTAAAAAAATTCGTCATTGTTAAATAAACATTGTCAAAATGTATCCAGCAAAATAAAAATATATATTTACTTTGCAAGTCAACCTATATATAGGTCAACCACTGAATTGTAAAAAACTACTAAGGATGTGAAAGGTGTCTTCGTCTTTTACTAAAGCATAATTATTCACTTTCTATAGGCACTTAAATATATTATGTAGTGTCACAACCATTCGATAGCGACTTTCCAAGATTCCAACAGTGCAAGTTGAGTTCCGCACGTTCAAGTACCTATTAGCATTATTTGTCAGTTAATTTCAAAGTATTCATTTGGAATCATAGATATCAAGTCTTTATTTATTTGCTCATTTTTCGCTCGCTCCTGCATTTATTGAAACAGTTTCTAGACCTTATAAGGAGTAATCATCATTTTTTCTTATCTCTTTCTTGAAGATCGTACACAGATCTTTTGTTTTTTATGTTTTTTTTTGTCATTAACAAGTAAATCCGTTTTTTTCATTTGTAATAACAACTAGTCTTTACTACGCTTCGATTTTTTATTATTTTTATGTAATTGGTTGGCAAACGAGCAGACGGATTACCTGATGGTAAGCAATCAGCGCCGCCCATTGACACCCGCAACGGAGGATTTACGAGTGCGTTGCCGACCTTTTAGGGATTAGGGATTTGGAGATTTAGGGATTGAGGAGGGATTGGGGGCGGGGAAGGATTGGGCCTCCGGTAACCTCACTCACACGGCGAATAACAACGCTGTGGTTGTTTCACGCCGGTCTTCTGTGAGGCCGTGGTATCACTCCGGTCGAGCCGACCCATTCGTGCCGAAGCATGGCTCTCCCACACTTAAATTAGATGTTTTATTTCATAATCCAGTAAGTAGGTGCAAACTGTAGTAATCTAAAAGTACACCAATAATCTGTTACTCGTTTGTCATGAAATTGTATATGAGAGTTTTCTTGCAACTATCGTTTATTTTATGTTCTTGAATTGTCGTTGATGTAAATTTTTGTTCGAACGAAACGAACTCATGAAGAAGTTTTTAATTCTAATAAGTTGGTACATCATTGAAGCTATAGAATTGTGATTGTTTGGAATTTTTCATTTTAATATAATATATTAACAATAAAAGAAGAGACTTTTTTTTTAAATTAAGGAAGATATTACTTACCAATTAATTTTGAAACTAATGCTATTGAAACCTGACTTTCATATGGTAAATTTTATTTTAAAACTACCTTAAATATTAATTAAGTCAGCATCATTTGTGTGGAAAAGTTATTAGTTTGTTTTTAATGAACTGATTGATAATGGCGTAGTTTCTAGTGAATCATCATTAGTTATAACTAAAAATTTGTTGTGTTAATGAATGGATAAAGGAACATTTGTGTATAATTATGTTTCTTCAGTTATAAGCTTATTTAGTAATAGGAAATTATTATAGTTATATTTAATTAGCAAAACATTATAATTCATCTGCAAATTTCTCGACTTTTTGTTATACCACTTTGTATTGTTTGACGTTTTATAAATATAAATAATAATCACCTTTGTTGTAAAACTATTGGCTCTGCTCTATGGAAACGTTGAGACCTTGTCCAGGTTTTGTTTGAAACCATTTTATTGCTGTATATTGTTCTTGTAAGCCGTAAAATACTATTTCGCAGGTTTTCTTTAAAATAAACGTTTAAATCCTTGTCATTGTATTCAGATAAAAGCATCAATAACTTTGCATTCATTAATGAGTAGGCCTGCTGTCAGTTTTATAGACGCTTGACCTAATTACTACTGGAAATTTTGAATTGCAATTATTGTGTCACCATGTATATTTATTAAAATAACGTTTTTAAAGTTCTCTCTACGTTGCGGCCAAGAGCACGCTGCTAATGATCCAGAATCCCGTTGTGATTTCAAACAATTAGCGCATTTTTTATTATCTCCTCTTTTTGCTTTTGCATTGCCGTTTTCTATTAAATCGTTATTTTCAATTAATTTCATTTTTTCTTATTTGAATATCTTCCTCTTCATCATCGCTTAAAACAAATTCTGGCCCTTTTTTGTGAGGGGAAAATCATCAAATAACTTCTCCCAGGGCCACTGACACTCCCTACCGCCCAGGGCCGGGCGATAGGGAGTGTCAGACTCTTACTGACTAAAAACCCCCCTGTTCCTTCTCCTGCTCTAGACCAAGGTCGCGGTGCCTCATTGCGCTTACCCCGCAACCCCGGCTAAATTTAAAAGACACATGTACATTTGTTCATCAATAATATGTAAATTCGAATAAAAACCATAAATTTATTTTTTAAGACATACTTCACGCTTACTTGTCGCCTCCAAATTAACGTTTATACGCTTGTAATTCTCAATTTTCTTATTTTTTTTAATATTTACTTTATTTTATAAGAATATCAGGGATATCTAAAAAAAAATAGAAAGAAATCTTAACTCGATGTCTAGTAATAGAAAGCCTAGGGTTGTATCAGCTACCTTTCAATTCCATCATCAGACTAGCTTGATGGTACCACAACATGCCGTAATATATCCCACGATATCCCTAGGGATATAATTATAGGTATATAACGGAACATATTTATAAGAAAGCGATTCATTACATTTTTTTTTTAATAAAAACGTTGCCCCAGTTTAGAATTTTCTCCTGTGTTGTGGGTGCGTCTACAAACGTACAATTTGACATACACATGAGACCCAACCCGGAACAACAATTTGTGGATCACAAAAAGTGTTTTTTCGTCCGGGAATCGAACCCGCGACACGTTGCACAGCATCCAGTTTCTTAGCCACCGCGCCAGCCGTGCAGCCCCTTACTAGGAATATAGTAATAAAATTGGCTCTGTGAAACATTCAACACACAAAAGCCATTGACGCCCGGGATAGGCTCCAATTCGTTGTGGACGAATTCACGCAATGTAGCGATGAGTATGAAACCACATTAAATGACAAACCTCTACTAAAACAACAGCTACATAAGGCCAACAGTCAAATTTCTGAACTAGAAACATTAAACCTTTACATCACGGCCGGCTTGAATAATAGTTTAGTCAGCGAATTGGTGTCAGCCCATGCTTCTCAACTGCAATATAATGTCATGTAGATTTAAATCTATTAACTACAGATCAGACTAAATATAATGATGCATTCACCAAGTGAAATTTGTTAGTTCTAGTAATAAGAAGCTTAAGAAATACACACGAATTAGCAAATTTATAACTAAAACAAACAGACCATTAAAGAGACAAAAGTTCTTCATAAAAAATGTAAAATTAAATAGAGAACTTTTCCAGCTTCTAAAACAACATAGTTTATACTCTTCTAAATTAAATCAAAGTGCTAGGAAATATGAAACTGACAACCAGAGCCTGCAGTCAGAACTAGAGCAATTAACATCCAAGTTAGAAATAATGTCAAATAAATATAGTGCTTCAGAAAGGCAGATGAGGAAATACATGTTGGCAATGAATGAGTTGGAGAGTTCGCAGGAGAAACAGTGTGAGAAGTGCGCTCCTGATGCTATACTGCCTGCTCTTTCTCTGCCGGCATGTGAAACCACCTTACCTCATGGTGGAGATTTACTGTTTCCTAATAATTGTAAATCAAGTAGTCATAATATTGTGATTTTCAGTGATGAGATTGGAATGAACGTATGTTTAATATTAACAAATGAATTACCTGGACAGTCAATATTTAAGCACTGTATGCCCGGCTGTAATTTTGTTAATATTTTGGATAAAATTAATAATTATAGTTTTAATCAAGATTCTAGCCTAATTATTATGTGTGGTAACAGAGCTGGTCTAAATAAAAAAAGTTTAATTTTAATTTCCACAATTCACTTGCCAGACTTAATGTAAAGCAGATCATTATATTTGCATTACCTTATATTAAGTCATTGCTACAGGAAGAAAACAATAGTAGATATAAAATTAATGTTGCATTGTATATGTATAACTTAAGCAACAATTCTAATATTCACTTGATAGACACAAACAATTATGTTGGTCTTAATATATAGGTATATAGGACAAAAAATAGTATTATTAAAGACAAATAGCAATATCGCTATCATATGTTTTTAATATATCAGCCAATAACTTGGCTAAACAGGTTATTCATATTGCAATCTTTAAATATTGACATTCATAATAATTTTAATTATTAAATAAGACAATAGAGACAACCTCTTGCAAATTAAACAGTAAGGTTATTAATCTGGTTACCCAAAATATTCAAGGCTTTATGAGAAAAGAATCAGCAATACAGTTATTTTTAAATTGTAATAATGTGGATATTTTGTTCATTACTGAACATTGGCTAAAACCCCATCAGCTCATGTTCAATTTTGGTAAGCACCAGATTGGTAGCTCGTTCAGCAGAGAAAACGCTATACATGGTGGGTCACTTATACTGATAAGTAATCAGCTTAAATTCAAAGATCGCAAAGATATAGTTAGTTACTCTGTTGAGCGTACTGTTGAAATAGCCTGTGTGGAATTGGAGCGATTTATTGTATTAAGCGTTTATAGACCACCTTCTGGTTTGTATGACCGTTTTGAAACAGTAATGGATAAAGTATTAAGTAAACTTACAAATTCAAAGAAATCCATCATTATATGTGGTGATTTTGATATAAAACAATTTGTCAACTTAGTCTTGTAATAAAATTGATAGTTAATAAAAGCGGATGTAGAAATTGCAACTGCTTTTGAAAATTTCTTTTCCGACATTATTGTATCCACTACTAAGTCACTGAATTCATCTCCCACTGTTGCAGAGTCTTTACTCAAAAAACATGTTGTAGCTTGCGATTCAGGGTTTTCCTTCGAGCACATACATAAAAAAAGAACAAAGACATTGTTAAAATCTTTAATACTTTGAATAACAAAAAGACTGCAGATCAGTAGGGTAATTTACAAGCTTTGTAATAACTATTGTAGCAGCCGTATTAGCTCAAATCTTAAATAACTGTATTGACTGTGGTGTGTTTCCTGATCTTATGAAATGTAGTAAAACGATTCCATTATTTAAATCAGGTAGTACTTCTGACCCCACTAACTTTAGACCTATTTCAGTACTATCTACGTTCAGTAAAATGTTTGAAAAAATAATTTTAGGTCAAATGCAAATATTTTTTAATGAAAATAAATTATTACATGCGAAACAGTTCGGATTTACAAGGGGTCGTTCAACAAATGATGCCGGTGTTGAACTTCTTAATCACATTTACGACGCGTGGGAGGACTCAAGCGACGTTTTGGGAATATTTTGTGATTTGTCCAAGGCGTTGGATTGTGTGCTTCATGATACACTGATCAGGAAAAAAACAATTCGGGGACAAAATCTTTTGAAGCAAAATTGAAACCTAAGGAAACAAAAAGTTATTTTAGGTCATGAACTAAAATGTGGTAGTAACCAAATTGATCAAAGTAGGGACTTATATGAAGTAGATATAAATGCTCTCCGAGAACAGCTTCTACAAAGAGAAATATTTGTAAATGATTTGTTCCAAAAGTATGAGTCGGCCCAACTAGAAATTAATAAAAATATTGTTCAAGGCGGCAATCTTGTAGATTTAGTAACATACAGTGCTGAGTCCCTTGCAAATAATCTATCATGTAGCTGCTCCCATGCCCCAGAGCCGGAGCCTATGAATCAAGTCCCTAAAATAATACAAGAAATAATAAAATATAACACTTGTGTATTTACTGACTCAATGGGCATAGGTATTGAATCACTTATTTCAAACAGCTAAATCATAATTGTGGTATAACTAACTACTGTTACCACAATATAAAATTTTGTGAGTTGATCAACAAAATAGTCCAGGGACATATCACAAGACATCAGCTTGTTGTTTTACTGATGGGTGATAGTACAGGTGTTAGAAAGCAAGACATTCTTGATGGTATCAACACCTTTTTAAAGCTGGATTTGGGAAAGATAGTTTTATGTGCTTTCCCATATTCAGACACTCTGTCAGTGTCTGAAAATCAAAGAATAAATATGATATTTAATTTGACATGTCATAGTGACAATTTATTATTTTTTGATAATAACAAATGTTTTAATAGTTTTAAATTGACTAGAAGATCTTTGTCAATTCCTAGAAAATGTAAAGTTTTACTTGCTAGCCTTCTAGCATATACTATATTATTAACTTAGCATGTAGCTTAAGTGACGATACTACATTATTTACACCCGAGTAACATCCACCTCGGCTACATGTATAGATAATATATTTTGTAACTGTAATTATTTACATAAGGATATAATAAATACCTTACCATCAGACCACAGTGGGTTAACAATGAACCTTAAGAACATCACAAAGGTGCCAAAAAAGGAAATAATATTTAGGCAAGTCACAAATAAAAGGGTTGAGTTATTAAATAACAATTTGAAACATAAATTATGCAGCCCATCACATGATTATGAAGGTCCAAGTGAGATTTATGACAATCTACTGTCCGTGATTAAAACCCAGTTTGATAAAATATTCCCCTTAAGAAGAAAATCCATTGAGTGTAAATTTGTATTCTGTCACTGGAATACCTGGGGTAGGTATTCGTAAAAGTAGGGAAAGGTTATTTGAGCTATATGGTATGAAACCATATAATACTAGTGAAGCTTTCAGCAAGCATGTGTCCAAATATGCAAAAATATTTAAAATAGTCTATAAGCAAGCTAAATCACTTTATGTTGTCAATAAGATTAAGAATGCTGAAAACAAAACAAAAGCTTCGTGGAAAGTAATTAATAACGAGACAGGCAAAAATAAATTGCATAACACGGAATTTAATTTAAATACGGATAATGGACAAGTTAATGCAAATCAAGAAGTTGCCCAAGAATTCGAAAAAAATTTCAAGAATATCCCCATTAAAACTACGAGAGACTTAGAATCATCTTCTTAAAAGAAATGTTAAAGAACGCCGTTCTGGCTTCCGATTTCAGTACACGAACCCGCAATCAGTGTTAAAGGCGTTTAAAGGCATAAAAGTTAAGTCTACAGAGGATCTATGGGGAATGTCTGTTGCGGTGTGTAGGTCTTTTATAGAAGCTATAGCGTCTTATTTATCTTAAATTTTTAATAGAAGTGTAGATCAGGGAGTTTTTCCAAATTTGATGAAATTTAGTAAGGTAGTTCCGTTGTTTAAATCTGGCGATGACAATGATCCCAATAATTATAGGCCGGTATCAATTTTACCAGTACACTAAGCACTGGTAAAAGTGTTCGAAAAGCTAATGCTTTCTCAGATGCTACGACACTTTCACATAAATTCCATCTTTCATGACCAACAATATGGGTTTACCAAGGGTCGATGCACAACTGACGCCGGTGTAACTCTAATTAAGCATGTTTTTGCCTCATGGGAAAAGTCAAACGACGCTATTGGGATTTTTTGTGACCTGTCTAAAGCTTTTGATTGCGCTGAACACGCGACACTGTTGCTGAAGTTGGAACTCGAGGGTATCGATGCGCTATCACAAATGGGCGATATCACATCTCTGGCAGGATGGTTGAGCTCTGCAGCATTTGCTGTCTGGAAGATCCGACAGCTAACAGATGTGGACACTGCAAGACTGGTGTACTTCAGCTACTTTCATAGCATTATGTCGTATGGCATCTTGTTGTGGGGACAGGCTGCTGACATTGAGTCTATATTTGTCTTGCAAAAGCGTGCCATCAGAGCTATTTACAACCTAAAGCGTCGTTAGTCTCTTAGAGAAAAGTTTAAAGAGATCAATATTATGACCGTGCCATGTCAGTTTATTTATGAAAACATTATGTATGTTAGAAAAAACTTAAAAATATTCGATAAGGTGTCAGATAGACATGATTATCAAACTAGACATAGAGATAGATTATGTCAGCCATTATTTAGATTGGCAAAGGTACACGAGTCGTTTATGGGATTCTGTGTTAAATGTTATAACAAAATCCCAGGCGAAATACAACAATTAAATGAAAAAACAATTTAAATTACGTGTAAAGAAAACTTTATGTAGAAAAGCATACTACACACTGAATAATTACATTGTTCAGTGATGATAGATGCTTGGAGACATGCTGGTCCTGCTCCACAGGATAGCAAACCTACACCAAAATAAATAACGTTCCAGTGGATTTTGCTTGAACTGGACTTCTTCATTTTAGTGAAATTGCATTATATTGTATAACAATAACTTGATAAATTTGTAAATGTGAGTGCCCTGTAACCTATTACAATTGTTTAGACTAACAGAATGTCGGTCCTTGAAACAGCTTGGAGTTGTCATGCTCACTGAAAGGTCACACTGGCGGTGGCATGGGCGCTGGATCGCTTAATTCCCTATATTTTATTATCCCTTTATTCCCTGGTTGAGTTGGGCGATGCTGGTGTACGTGTCATGTTCGTGAACGGGCGCCGTCAGTTGGGACTGGTCAGCTCCAGACAGTCTATTATCCTTAAGGTTATTTTATTTTTATATTTGAATAAATATTAGTGTCACACTGTTCTCACATAATTGAACCAACTGTTTGTAAAAGGAATCTGTATGTGAAACTGATTTAAAAAGAGTAACCATGGAGTTTCTTGCTCGTTCTTCTCCATCGGAATCTACACTTTGGAACGAGCAAGTAGCTTCACTAAGAGGACTGACCGACAGACTGACACTATATTTTCAAAATTTTGTCTGACGTTCAAAAGTGCCTGTAAAGGTCTAATTGGAATAAATGATTTTTGACTTTAGACTTTTGAAGGAAGCTTTCTTTCTTCAAGCTCTGGACCTTCTTACCTCATACCTGAGTAATGAGGGTTCAGAGAGTTAAAGTAAACGGAGTGATTTCTGCCGGGTCTGTTGTGAAGATGTTCTTATCTTTATTAATGACTTGCCTTACCTTGTAAGGGATAAACACGAGATAGTGATGTTTGCTAATGATACATCTCTGTTATTCAAACTTATACGGCGACAATCAGTTATTGACAATGTAAATAGTGTTTTCTCGGAAATGGTTCGCTGATTTGGTGTTAATATCTTATTACTAAACGAAACTAAAACTGAATGTATTAAATTCACAATCAATTGTTAAACAGGTAAAAACCAGTGTGCTTGTCAAGGGCGAGGAGTTGAGTCCTATAGATACGACTGTCTTTTTAGGTATAACTATGGACGCTAATCTCCAGTGGGGCCCACATATAGATGCCTTGCCGAAGAAGCTCAGTTCTTCAGCATATTCCGTAAAAAAAATTAGAAATTTAACAGATGTAGATAAAGCGGGGTTAGTTTATTTTAGTTATTTTCACAGCATCATGTCATACGGTATTTTGTTGTGGGGGAATGCTGCTGGCATTCAGTCTATTTTTGTTCTGTAGAAAAGAGATATTTGATCAATCTATAATTAGTCCGAGGCATTCGCTCAGAGAATTATTTAAGGAATCTAAAATAATGACAGTTGCCTCTCAATATATTTATGAAAATGTAATTCACGCTCATAAAAATAAAAGCTTATTTACGAAGTATAGTGATATACATAATATTAACACGAGGGGGAAAAACAAATATGTTGTGCCTGCCTCCAGGCTTCAGAAAATCGTTTAGATGTCAATGGACATGTTGAAAGACTACTTGAAGATAGTCAGGTTTGGGAATAAGCCGCAGTAACGTCCGCACAGGTCATGTTGCCATGTTTGTAACATAAGTTGCACTTTTTATAGACAATTTGACATTACGTTTATTTTTTATACAATGACATTATCACCTATTGTGACATTTTTTATATGACATTTTTTTATTTATTTATTGACCGTGTGAGTCCGCTTTCTGACAGTTTGAGTACTTGCGCGAAACGATCCAAGCTCAGTGTTATAATTATATTACTATATTAAATTTAATGACATAGCTTTTGAAATGTGAAGCGCAGGCGGCGTGATGCCTCTGACATTGACGTGGTATCTATATCTACAAAGAACAAACGGAAAGTTGCAAACCACATTTCATAAAGTTAAATATTCTTACCATACCTTCATTATACATACTGGAAATCTGTAAATTTGCACACACACACAAAGATTTTTACACTACACGTGAGGACATACAGACAAAATACACACTTCGACACAAAACACGCCTAAACTTACCATCATCCCGATTACAAATACACTCATTAAGCCCACTAGTCATGTCTATAAAAATTTACAATAAACTACCCGAAACACTGAGAAACGAAAAAAGACACATTTATTTGCCAATAAACTAAAAAAACTCCTTCTAAGCAAATGCTACTATAGCGTCAAAGAATATCTGGACGATAAAAAGATAGTCTAATTATTAATTAATATATAAATAATTTGATATAAATACCTATTACCTATTGTACCTAATTATATGTAATGTTATTAAACTTATGTATACCTTCTTTGCTATGCCCTATCAGGGTCCATAATATGTACCTAGATTTAAGCTCTTAACATCTTTGTAACATTATGGTATGCAAATAAATAAATATGAAATATGAAATATAACGATACCAAATAAAGATAGTGGACATGGTTCCAACAAAATATGTTTAAAAAAATATTTAAAAAAACCAAGATCTCAATTAGTGCATAACAAAAAAGGACATCTCAAAATTGTTTACCTTTAAAAGATTCTTAAAGTTTATTTTCATTTAATTGTATTGTTAATGATTAAATACTATTTCAATATATCTTTCTATTTCACTACGCTTAATCAAGTAATGGGGTTTTTCCATTGAATATTATACCAATAAAAAAGATTTGTTTTATTATTTTAATATTACTGGTCATTTAATTTCTTTGACAATGGATAAAATAATGTATTGGTTATTAATAATTGTCGGTAGAAGAATATAAATCGATTTTTTTTTTACTTATGCCTGTGGAACAAATTTTAGCCGTTAGGTTAGTATAAAAGCACCGACATTCGAATTTACACTCTTGTGCTGTTTGTGCTCGCTAAGTTACAAACGTTTCGTTTCTGTGTAACCAAATGAGCATTTGCATTTTTAAATATACGTATACGTTCAGATAATGCATATTATAATTATATTACCCGAACTTAATTTCTATCTGGTGGAATATTTTTAAGAAGACAAGAAAGTGTTAACGCAAATTCAAGGGAGCCAAGTAAGTGGAAAACAATTTCGCATAAAATATTAAGTAATGGTGTCTATTCGAATTTAAACATATAACTTACCAGACCAGAGATATGTTATTATAACACGCCAATTGTAAAATACACTCACTTTATACAGTTTCCATAAAATCGTAGCTCATGCAGAAAGCATAGCATATTGGCCTTTTACATAGTGTGTAAAGTTATTTTCAATTGTAATGGTATTTTTGTCTTTATACCCTCAAAAATTAACTTACTCTCACTATTGTTCATAGTTTTATTTTGTATTTTGACTTTCAATATACAGACTCGGACAGGTGAAAAACAAATTCGACCGTGAAAAAATTGGATTTCCATGCCCCGCAATAAAACAAATCCAGAAGTCGTCAAACTTGCCACTACCATTACAGTCAAATTTATGAATACGTTGGATGTACAAATACAGTTATTTTTCCGTAACGTTTTGTATTTGTACAATTGAGAGTAATAAATGTTGAGTTTGTGTGGCTATATTATTATCCACTGGCTATATTTTGTATCATTCATGAGTGTCTTGAAGTTGCCAGTTGTATTGAGCGCCAAGGGCCAATTTGTATTAATAATGGTTTACAATCACGAGGACCATTATTTTCCCAGTTTAAGTTTTAATGCGCGGTTCTGCGGAGGGCAAGTAAGGGTAGCTAGGTAGTAGCGCCGTCCGACCAGAACCAGACCCGAGCGTACGGCGCGTAGCGTTTCGCGTGCGACTCCAAGAGCCAACAGACCACCACAGACGGGGCCCTATAGGGCCTATAGGGCCCTGTTGTTTTGTAAAGCACTTGATTCTAGTACAAATTCCCTTTTATTGTATTTAAATATAAAATTTTAAGTTTTTTGTAGTTTTTTTTACGACAGCAAAGAATTCGATTTATCATAAAAACATCGAGCGTTGACACATTATTATGCGTTCACGCTAACATAACCAGTAAAGGTGTCGCAGTGTTCGCAGAAATTAAATCTATTTTTTTTCTAAACGCAAGTTCTTGTGTAAATTGTGTCCCAGCCGATTATGTTATTTTATCAGGGCCAGAGCAGCAACCACAAGCTACAACATCCACAGGCTCGAAAACCTCCAGACATAGGCGCGGAAGATCTAGCGGTGCAAACAACATCCCTGTTACCTTGGTTCGTATAAAGCAAAGAATATAAGCAATATTTGGCATACATTAGCTAATACATATAATTCTACTAATGTATTTTCGTTTGCAGGTAGAAAAACTTACATGAAATGTGAAATATGAGAGAGAACGACGAGAAGACTTTGCTAAAGCCAAGACTGAATTACTGGAAGCTGCAAGTTCCAGTGCAGCTGCAGACTCCAATGTAAGTTTATATAAAAGGTTGCACTTTTTCACGTTTCAAGCAGAGTTTATTGTTTTGTGCTTTGAGTCTTATTTTGATTTCTTTTGACAACAAATGTGAAAGAATAACCTACCATAAAAAATATGGCTCTTAAATGAAAATTTAGAATCGCAAAGTACGTGTCTAATAATTTCTAAACAAATTATTAAGGTGTTCGGTCGAGTAAATTGAATTGTTTAAGTAAAACATCTGAAATAACTGTGTTTATACAGCTGCCAGCTGCCTTTTTCTTACTTATATCAACAGCCAAAAGTAACAACATTTAATTACAGGCTTCGAAACCTCCAGACCAAAGCGCGGTAGCCCTAGTGGTATAAACCACATAACTCCCACGTTGGTTCGTATAAAACAAATGTCAGTGGGCATACATGTTTGTGAATGAACAATATAACACTTATAATGTACTTTATCTGTAGTAGAAAAGGTGAAAGAAATGCGCATTACGAAACGAATTTAGAAACGATGAGATGACTTCGATAAAGCGCAGACTGAATTATTATTACTGGACGCTGCACGTCGTGACTCGAAAGTTTAAAAAAGATTGAACTTTTTTACGTTTCAAGCAAAGATTAATGTCTTTTTCTTTCTTGTTTTGTTTTTCATTATATTTTGGAGACATCGATGGACCCAATGATTTATTTTGTCATAACAAAATTGATATCGAAAGTCGCGCAAGAAATGCGCTGTATGAGAGGGAATGGCGAGGAGACCTTGCTAAAGCCAAGACCGAATTGTTGGAGGCTGCAGGTTCTGACTCCGATGTAAGCATATAAAAGATAATTTTTTCACATTTCAAGCAGAGTTTGTTTGTGCTTTGTCTTATTTTGATTGACTTTTGTAGACATCGGTGCCTCACTTGATGGCATTTGTCATACCAAAATTGATGAATGCCAAAGAAGAACCAAGCATAAAAGAATATAAGGTCCTTTATAAATAATGGAATTCCAAAGTGAGAATAATTTTTCTGAGTTGGAAGATGTAATCTGCAGAATATGGAGCTCCGTCTGGTCTACGTTCGTCTTGAAGATACCAGGCAAAAAGCAAGATCACTCCATGGTTTGTGGCTGAACAATATTTTGCAATGGAGAGAGAGAATACTGGAGGACCGCAAGTTGCGTTTCCAATGTAAGTTTAAATTTTACGTTTTTTTCAAATCGACTATTGTTAGACTTGTTAGTCTGTCTTCTCGGCGTTTGATAAAACAAAATTGGAGAACGCCTCTGAAGAATTGAGCATTGAGGAATATAATAGAATAAATGCTAATCCTGGAAGTGCCAATTAATTGTTTAACAAATTTTTTAAATACCAAATTGTAATATTTTTTCCAAAATAAAATCTTGAACACGTGCTTTGTTATAGTTTCCAGTTGTTGAAAAGGTTGGGGCCTGAATGCGTCATAAGCGGTGGTGAAGACGATGTAGAGGCCAGACGACTCAAATGTAAAACCCTCTCGCTTTATGAACGTAACCTCCGTGCAGCTCCCTCTTAAAACACATGGAAAATATCTTTAAAAATCTTTTAAAATATATTTTGATTTTTATGAAGTAATCTTATGCACTATACACTACACATCACCATTGCTACAGCTGGAGATGACGTTAGCACTAGATCTTGCTTTGCGTTTCTGTAAGTATTTTAGTTCCATGTTATTTTTTTATATCAGTAGCCTTCTTCTTCATGGCAATTCATTTTGATTGATTTTGTAATAAACAAATTATTTATATCAAGCTCAAGACAACTTACTAAAGATTTACGGAGCTAAGAAATCTGAAAATCTGAAGAATATGTAGCTCCGTCTGGTCTACGTTCGTCTTGGATATACCAGGCAAAAAGCGTAGTCACTCCATGGTTTGTGGCTGAACAGAAGAATAATAATGTTCTTTGCAGGAAAAAAACGTGCAAGGAATGCTTTAAACGACAGGGAACGACGAGTAGACTTCACTAAAGCCCAGATGGAATTACATTTCTTTTCATAGATATATTTGTCTCTCTTCATGGTGTTTGACGTAGCAAAATTTGAGAACGCCTCTGAAGAATGGAGCATTGAGGAATATAATAGAATAAATGCTAATCCTGGAAACCTGGAACCTGGAGGCAAAGTAAGTAAGTAATATTTTTTCCAAAATAAAATCTTGAACACGTGCTTTGTTATAGTTTCCAGTTGTTTGAAAAGGTTGGGGCCCGAATATGTTTTAAGTGGTAGTGAAGACGCTGGAGAGCCAGACGAATTTAATGTAAAACTCACTCGCTTTATTAAGGGATCTTCCAGGCAGCTCCATCAACCATGACACTGTCACTACCGTCATCACTGCCAATACATACACCAATATCGCAATCGCTTCGGCAAGAGACGACATCAGAGCTCCACTTTTTAGTGTTTAATTGTAATAAAATAAAAAAGCATTAAAAGCTCAACTAGAATAGTTTTATTTTATTTTGTAAACAAGTTAGTTAAACAACTATCTTGAACCAGAAATAAGAGGTCTAACAATTGAGCTACCATCATAAGAACCTATCGAGTTACGACTCATGTGATTCGTATTGTGACAATTTCTTTAATTTTAGATGGTAAGCAATGTCCGAAGGTGCAGGTAGAATAAGAGTTAGATTAATAGTATATATTATCTTTGTTTTTTTGTACACTGGTTGAACGACTATTTGTTTTCAGTGCTCTTAAAATACCTTTATGTTATATGAATAACAACTTAAAAAAAAAAACAAAGACCGTTAGCATCTTAACCTGCGTCGTCCGCGTCATATTTTGTAGGATAAGTTCGCAAACAAGTAAACGAATCACCTGATCAGCAACTCCAAAGGAAATACAAGCACGTTTCTGGTATTTTGTAGGTAGTAAGGAATTTGAAGATTGGGGTTTTGGGATTTAGGATTTAGGAATTAGTGATAGGGGAGGGGGAAGAATTGGGCCTCCGGTTACCTCACAAGTCATAATACAACGCAAGCGTTGTACCAAGCCGACATTCTGTGAGCATGGCTCTCCCACTGTTGATGTGATGTGTACCAAAAACTTCTAACGTTCTTATTATTTGCAGATACTGAAAGTACACCATTATAAGCTCCAAATGCACAAATATACAACACAATAAAAATAACTCATTCCTTATTTAATCTGCGTAAGGTCCGAAAGGTCTACATTCGTCATTGGAGACACCAGGCAAAAGACATGGTCACCACATCTGAGCCTTATTTTCAGCTGGCTGGCTCTGCCTGGAAGTCACGTCACGTTAACCCACCCAAATGTTCTTTTGATCGGTATTGTTCGTATGACAACTCAGCAGCACTAGCTATACTGGTTGCAAACTGACACTTGCGTGCCTGTCTTCAGAACGGGTCCACTTAAACTGGTGTAGTTCTTTCCTCAAAAGACCACTACAGAATGAACCTGCACGGTTCTCTCACGGTTATGTTATTTTACATTGTCTGGACTTGAAAAGAGACTGACCTCTGAGTTTGTTTCGGCATTACTTCTCAGAGTAGTCAGATAGGAAATGCCGGCTTCATCTAGTTTTTCACATATAATTTTACGTGTAAAAGTGCCGTTTCATGGCCTATTTGCAAAAATAAATTCATTATTTCATTGTTTCATTATTGTTGGCACAAAATAATAATAACAATTTCTTTGTCTTTATAATATATCTTCTTTATGTAGTACTTGTTTTAACCGTACACAACACTACCCATGGCCAAATTTCTTTTATATATTTCCATCTAAAGGTTGTCTGGAAGAAATCACCTTGTGTTATAAGACCGCCCATTGTAATCGCAACATTCGGTCATAGCATCCAATGTATTGCTACTTGGTGTATGTGTGCAATAAAGTATATATGCTTGATGTAACATAACCATATATTTGAAACCTATAAACCAAATATTTACGCAAATGTAAATCACGCTGGCAGTGGGCAGGTCACATCTGTTGAAGAACCGATGACCGCTGGGGTACGTGTTCTAGAGTGGAGACCACGCCTAGGCAAACGTAGTGTAGGGCGCCCTCCAACTAGGTGGACTGACGACATCCGCAGGGTGGCTGGCAGTGGTTGGATGAGAAGAGCTGAACATCGAGCTTAGTGGCGTGCAATTGGGGAGGCCTATGTCCAGCAGTGGACGACAACAGGCTGATGGTGGTGGTGGTGGTAAATCACGCTTATAAAAACAAAAGCTATTTTAAGAAGTGATACACATAATTAACACGAGAGGCAAAAAACTAATATTTTGTGACTGCTATATAACAATATATATACGTCTTTACAATAAAATTCTTAGCGATATTCAAAACTTGAGCCTTCATAAATTTACAAGGGTAAACTTTACTGTAATGATTTTTTTTAATTAAATAATTTTGTCATGCGATGTTTGTTAAAAGAATATTTATCCACAACAGCGGTTTAATTTACGAGCAAATATGTATAATACACTGTTACCTGAAGAATTGATTGTTTTGGATAAAAAAACGACGTGCTCTCGCTGTAATAATCATATTCAGAAAAGAAAAATTCCACGAACTGCATACTGGAATAAAATGAAGCCCGCAGAAATACGACCCGAATTAGCCAATTTGACGAGCTTTGAAGAAAGGTTTTTATGTCGGATTGTACCATTTTTAAATATTATGAAGCTTAACAACTATTTCAGCCAAAAATGGTGCAAAGGGTATTTTATTTGCAAAAGATGTTGTTGAAATAGGCGAACACTTACCACTGACACCACATTAAGCTGGTTTAATTTTGGTTGTGGAAAGTCTAGAGGACCTTTCTAGTTCTAAAGAATTCGTTGTGGATACGCAACGGTTAAATAAAGCCTTAACTTGGTTAATTTCCAACAACCATCTCTATAGAGATTTCCGAGCACATTTTGAATCTTTGGAAATATTACTTCGTTAGTTCAAATAACGGAAAATTATATTTAAGAAGTTGGTACTGAGGAAACCTCTTCGAACCAGTAAGTCATTATAAATGACAACAAGGCTATATTACACGGATCATTCCACCAAGGTGACTTGCGGTTTAATTCTTCCCGGGGTAAACAATGCACCGGGATAGCAGCTGTTGCATGTGCAGCATTCAATGTATAACTGGTCTAAAAAACAAATAATTGGTCTAAAAGTGATATCGATTACATATTGGCGCTACTATAATGACTGCATTGCTTCTAGAAATAATCCTGCTTTTGGCGAAATGAACCCTGACTGCCTTGCTGTAACCGATCTTATGCCAAGTCTGATCTATAATAGGCAAAATATAGGGATTACAGTACTTGAAGAAACCAATATTAATGGTCACTTAGATAACGACAACAGTACTGATGGTTTTCCTAACTTGAGGAATGCTTTAAGAAGTTTTTTCACAGAATATTCTAGTGGAATACTAACAACAAACGCTATCTCACTAGCAGTTCATTACAGAACATCGTATTATTACCTATTTGATCCCATGCACGAGGTGCCAAGGGTTCTTCAGCTCCTATAAATGGAGCCGCTTGTTGCATGCGTTTTACGGACCTGGACGATTTACATACTGTCTTACGACGTAATTTATATGTATCGCCCAATAAACAATCAGGAGGAAACCTACGGGACAATCTTAATGTATACTCGTTGACACCACTAGTTGTAGCTGTGGATAACCAAATGCGATCGTTTAGCCCCGTATCTGAACAATCGGCAATGGAAATGATGGAGAGCCCATCATTTACACCAAGTCCGATCAATCTCTTGCAACCTCCAATACAAGTTATCGAATCTGTCAAGAAAATACTCCAATCAGCATTAGCCCAAGGATCAGAAATACAGTTACCAATAGGTGCTCATAATTCATTGAACACAATTGGAGTGAATACTTCTTTAACAGATGATACAATGATATTGGCCGCTATTACGAGGGAAACGGCACCGCCATTAAATTTAGAGCGTGAACGCCGTATGGAAGAAATTATGCTGGTATTTTATTTATCCTGATGGCAAGAATATTTTTGGTGAGGAAAGAGAAAATCCAATTACCCCTTTGGATTACTTTCAAAACCATGAGTAATAAAAGGAGATTTAACAGAAACGAGTATTTATTTTATGCCCTATCCAGTGTTGAATATTTTCGTGTAAAATCAAGTGTTTCAGTGTCATGTAGGATGTGTCAAGGCCACGGAGAACACACGCCTCAGGGTCTTGTAGATAATATGCATCTTACTATGCGAAATATTAGAAGATCAGCATCATATTGGCAGAAATGTTGCTCTGAATGAATAGTAAAAATAGCAGATAATATTACGACAGTAAGATATATTAAGTTGCTGGACAATACGAAGATGCGTGTAAGAAAGAGGCCGCCAGTATTACGTACTCGCTATTATACAATTAATAGTGATAAAGAAGCATATTATATAGCTTAATTGTATGTCATATACCATTTCGCAATGAAAACGAGTTACTACTCAAAAATGAATCCGTTGAAGACTGTTTTGTAAGACGCCAAAGAGACATTCACTCTTTGCTAGGTAACATAAGCGCAGATCAATTTTCTCATGCCGAGCAAATTATCCAACAGGCACTCGCCCAAGTTACCTCCAATTTATGTGCTAGTGAGCACATTTTAAATCGTGATGAAACCTTCTGTGAAGACATGGGAGAACGAGTTCTCATCTCAGAAAACTGTTCCTGAGCAGCACATTTGTTTCAGAAAGTTTCATTGGCAATCGAAAATGATTGACATGGTCAAGAGAGTCAACTGTTACTTTTTATCATGAGTGGTGCAGGTAGTGGTAAATTATTTCCTTTAAAAAAAATCGTGGAGCATATTAAGCGTTGTTATGCACTAACAGTAGATACAGTGCTGAAACTGTTTGTGGAGGTTGGGTCATTGACTGGTGTTGCCGCCCAACAGATATTTGGAAAAACGCTACAATTTATATTTTTGCTTTCAATTGAGAAAGGAAATACTATGTCATAAAAAAAATTACCGGGCAAAGGCTTGAGAATTAACGGCGTAAATGGCGTTACATCATTTTTTTTTAATGTGATATGACGGCAAACGAGCAGACGGATTACCTGATGGTAAGCAATCGGTGTCGCCCATCGACACCCGCAACAAAAAAGGAGTTGCGAGTGCGTTGCCAAACTTTTATATTATATATTATAAATTTATGGCATCAGTTTTCTATTTGTGATCTAACCATAAATATGCGACAGCGTGATGATACCGAATTTATCGATTAATTGAATAGTTTAAGGGTATGCTAACTGACGACGGCTCAGTTGGAGTTATTATGTGAGCGGTGACACGTGTCTTTAAATGGTGAATTTGCGGATGGAGTTGTTGTTCGTATTTCTCCTACAGTTAGGCAAGTCGACGATTATAATGATACTATGAGTACAGAAAATGCTAAGTTGCACCGGACTTATCAAATCAACGCAGTAGATGAGTCTCGTGAATTAACGAGCTATGGCAGGAAACACCAGACAACGTAATTCCCAAAGACGTCAATAACTGTGGTGGTTTTCTATTTTCAATAAAAATTTGTGACGGATCCCGAGTGATGTTGAGACGCAATATAGCAGTCTCAAAAGGGCTGAAGAATGGAGCTATGGGCATAATAAAAAAATCAAATGGCCAGCCTTACTTAGAGATCAACTGAAGGAAGGGGAGCTACCGGAAGCCGTGTACATTTGACAACGTCAACAACGTGATACAATTGCTGTTAGGCTAAAAGATAGAGACGGTTGTATACCTATACCTCTATCAAGTACTACATTTCAGGCAAAAAGGGGCTACGGAGATGTAGAGCGTCGTATGCTGCCTCTAATATTGAGCTGGGCGGGAACAGTCCATAAACTACAAGGGACCACCCTCGACAGAGCTGTGATCGACCTTGGAAAAAAAACTTTGCTAAAAGACAAATGTATGTCGCGCTAAATCGTGTCAGAAGTTTGGAAGGCATAGTTTTATCAGATTTGGACGCCAACAAATTATTGAATCGACCACATGATGATCGAGCGATGACAGAGATTGCGTAATCTGCCATCTGACAATCAAGGCAACACATAACATGTCATTAAAATATTATATAGCTCTCTAGCCATATCATAGTTAATTGGTAAAAGCTAAATCGACCAATATACGTCGGCTCAGTAAGATGAAGATGGAGGAAGATAAGACAAAGTTGACTAATATGATGACTTAAAATATCATTAAACTTCAATAAAATAGATTGTGGAATAGGCCTACCGGGGAAACCACATTAAAAAAAAAAGTGCCCAGCACACTACCTCATAGATGGCGTGGAAACGTGTGCATACTATGAAGAGTACAATTTTAGTGAACTTACGTTATTTTTAGAAATATTTTAAGCATAAACGCTTTTAAAATTTTGTAACTTGTTTTGTGGAAACATTGATGCTTGTATCAAAACTAGATTTTCAATGGCACTTTATAGTCATTTCAGCCAGAAGACGTACACTGTTGGACATACGCCTCCCCCAAGGGTCGCCACAACCACCGATTCTGTGCGTCTCGCATCCAACGCGTTCCCGTGATTCTCCCCAGGTCGACGGTCCAACTTGTGGGAATGGCCTTCTAAAGCTGCGTCTTTCGGTGTGCGGTCGCCGCTCAGGAACCTTTCGGCCTTATCGGCCATCTGTTCTACGAGCAATTTACCCTGCCTACTGCCACTTAAATTTGGCAATTCTTGGGGCTATGCCGGCGACTCTGGTTCTTCTGCGGATTTCTTCATTTCTGATTCGAACACGCAAGGAAACTCCGAGCATAGCCCTTTCCATTGCCCTTGACACCTCTAATAAGCTTAAACAATGCAAGGATACATTATTTATTTTGAAGTTCCCATGCCAACCTTCCACCTTCCAGCTTTATCATCAAATCAGTTCAATAGTACTTTACAGCCAAAGTGCATCTTATGACAATTCTAACAAGCCCAAACAAGGCTAGGATATGTGAATTAGTTACGCAGTTCCAGTGCCTACCTTCCAGCTCCATCATCATCATCAGATCAGTTCGATGATAACATTTTCAACATAATTATTTAAGATCATTGGTTTATAGTGCATTTTTATAGTTGCTTAACAACCTTGATTGTGATATCTATGCGAGTGTCAAGTTTCGTTACCCATTTCTGATGTTCTTCACCAGTTCCAATATCACCAAATATTACTTTTTGAGTGTAAATGCTTGAGTGCTCTATGAACATATTTTAATTACTATATAGTTGCCTATTATATTTGAAGAGTTCCCTCGATTTCTCATGCATCCCATCATCAAAACTCGATTTTGAGTTTTGATCGATTGATAGACTCGATTTGAGAGAAAAAGTTTGCTAATCCATCCATAAACAACGGAGTTCTGAGGTAACAAACATAAAAACAATACGATCGAATTGAGAGCCTCCTCCTTTTTTTGAAGTCGGTTAAAAAAAGATTGTACTGCGACTGTGTAAACGATTTAAAAAACGACACGATCACCGCTGTGGTTCTCCCGAGTGCGGTACATAGAAAGCAAAGCTAAAACAACTCATCCTAAACACGACATATTTGAATTTAAATTAAAAATTGAAATACTAAATAAATTAAATATTGTACAATTAAACCTTCATAGCGACAGGGTTACTACGTCTGAGTTGGATAAGCTAGTTCTCGATTATAAATATGACATAGTGCTTATTCAAGAACAATATGAAAATACCCACTTGCGGCACAGGGTAGTGCAGCTGGATGGCAGGTCACGGGCTGGAATCAAGACCTAAATATAAAAATAGAAGACAACGAAATTAATAAAATTTACCGCTTAGGCACTAAAAATAGAGAAAATAACAAACCAAGACCTCGTGTTCGTTTGTAACCAATTGGAGAAAAAACGAAATCATCAAAAACAAGAAAACCTTGATCAAAATTAATATCAGTGAAGATTACTCAAAGGAAGTTTTGGAGAAGCGAAAAGCGTTGCAGGCCAAACTAGCCGAAGAAAAGATAAAAGGTAATATAGCATATAGCGTATTTGAAATATGCCAAACTCGTCGTAATATCTCTCTCTATTACATAAAAAATAGAAGGTAAAATAAACCAAGATAAACGAAAAAGAGAAGCATCTACCTCACCTACTGCTTATCACCCTTTGTCGCCCAGTAATCAACATAAAAAACAACAGATTATAGCTTCGGTCAAGGCAAACAGGACCGATGTTTTTAATATGATGCGGAATAGGTCTAACTCTATCAAATATATCTACCACAGGAAAACAATAAAAATTACAAATCGGAAAACGGAAACCAAAACCAACCGAAAAAACTACCAACAGTGAAACAGGAATATACCAACCTCCCCCAAGCCGACTGGTCCTCGAGGGGAAAAAGACCACAACCCTCCAACATCAAGTGACAACAATTATTCAAACAAAACTCGAAAATCTAAAATTTATATCGCAGCACTCAACGTACTTACCCTAAAAAAGGAAGAAAATCTTAAAACACATCAAATGGGACATAGTTGGCCTCAGTGAAGTGAGAAGAATGGGTGAAAATATCATATCCTATCCAGATTACACATAATACCATATCGGAGAGACCCCAGGACTCCACGGGGTTGGATTTATTGTTAAAAAACATAATTATAATAAATCGTGTGGAAGGTTTTGTGGGCATATCGGAGCGTATTGCTATAATGAACCTGAAATGACCCGGATATAAAAATCCTTGGTCAATATTACAAATACTGAACAATCGAGTTTAGATACAATAAATACATTCTATCATCATCTAAATAATGCAATCCACGAGTATGGCCATAAAAACCTCATAATAATGGGAGACTGGAATGGCCAACTTGGAGATGTAACGTTGTATACCTTAGACTTGGGACCTACCTTAATTCAGTTGGTATTCATTCCGTTTTGCATTCCAAATAACACATAATTGGATGTAATTTTAATTGGTTGTATTCACAATAATATTGTCTTTGTTGTTTTGCAAAGTATCAAACCTCACCTCAGTGACGTTACGCTTGTCGGGAAATGTCAACGTCAGTTGTGATTTCACAGATTATAGATTCACCCAATCGATAATAAAATCAATGTGCGGTAGGATGATATAATTTTTGTCAATAATAGCGGGTAATCGTTTTAATTTTATTTACTAATAGATAATCGCCCTCGGACAGTTAGCCTTGAGGTTAAATAATTAAAAAGGAGTAGATATGTGTCTCTGCTTCCTATAAATTGTCTATGAAATACATTTTTCTTATAAGGCGGGTTTGAGTAGAATCTTTCCTTTTCTTCTGGAATCCTGATCGCCGACCTACATACGTACTGCGTTGCATAGTTATCGTAAAAGCCATTTTTAGGCTTATTTTAGATTCAGTGTTTCCGTGGTTGAAAGTAAACGTACGGAGTTGAAAGGCCCGTCGAGATTAGAAGCCATGTCCGGAGTTGAAAACTCCCATTTGTAGTAGCGACATGAAGAAGGCGAGCGTCATGGGCCTGGCCCCGTGCCATTGCGCTATAGCCGCCGCGTTGTCCCCGGACTGGGACAGCGGCACCGGCATGCGCCTCAACCTCGTGCCCTAGTTAAGTGGCCACCACCAACACCGCCAACCACGTCTCGTATCTACCTACATTCATCAGTGACAGTGCCACCAAGTAGGCGTAGGACCCACGCCTTGTTGTTTTTCGTATTTTTAACAATAAATAAATATTGTTAAAAATTTTTTGTTTCATTTATATTCTTTGTTTTTTTTATTTATGCTCGGGTTTATCCCGTAGCAAATGGCGCCCATTCCGTGGTTTTTTTAATTTACTTTGGTGGGCTGTCACTGGCGTTTTGAGCGTGATCGGTGGTTTTGTTTTTTTTTTATTTTTTGGTGTTTAGAAGCCTGTGCCGGCTTCGAACCGAGAGGTACCACCCCTTTCCTATATTGTTCTGGGACTGGGCTCGGATCTAACTACTGGGCACACCTGGAGCACATAAGACCATTACGTTCCCCAGGGCTTAATTTTTTGTTTTTTTTACTTTTTTTTACTTTTACCATAAACTGATATTTTTTTTCAAAACTGAAGGTAATTTATAATGCTGTGCAACACACATGGGGTAGTGCAACACATGCATTATAGGTCGCGCGTATAAATATATTTATTAGAATTTGCTTTAATTTGATTTTTCATGTAATTTTTTAAATTTTTTTATGGATAGACATTTTTTATTAATATTTCAAGTTTTTTTTATGAATAGGAGAATTGTTTAGTCGTTGTTTAGCCAAACCGAATCCTATTTGAAAAATACGTTTCGTGTTGTGGTATGTATGTTTTTTTTTCTGCCAGCTTCTAACCTTAAGAAGATAGCTCAAGGGTATATAGAATGCGGCTGTGTTTTATGATGGGGTATGTTATGTTATTGCTCTAGATGCAATGTGTGGTGTTTTTACACTTGATATTAATTTTTATTATTATTATTTTTTTGGTCTACCCCATCTAGTCTAAGCAACTTCAATTCATTTAATATTTTTTTATTTTTGCTCGGGTTTATCCCGTAGCAGAGAAAGGCTCCCGGAAGAGAATAATGTACTGGGACCGTTCTCATACAATAAAAAAACCCAGGAGTAGAAACGGAGAACATATTACAAACTTCGCATTACAAAATAATCTAGTTATTTTAAATACTATGTTCAGGAAAAATAAGAAAAATATGTGGACCTTGATCTCACCGGACGAAAAAACAAAAAACCAAATCGATTTTATAATGATAAAATTTAAAGTACAAAACTTTAATATATGGGGTAAAATACCCACAGTTTGTCCCCATATATGTTATATAACCATAGTTATATTAACAACTGTTACTATAGTCAGAGTTACAACAAAATAATTGAAAAAAACACTCAGAATGAATATAATGAAACGTCGATGTAAGTTTTAATAGTAAGAAGGTAACAGTTTAGGTGTCAAGATTTAAAATTAAAATTGGGAGAAATAATACTCTGTGCATTTTCCTATTCAAGTTCCATAACGGACTCTAAAAAAAAAACAGGTGCAGTTAACAGTACACTACACCAAATAACATGTTGTCATAGTGATATTTTTTGACCCTTATAATGAGTGAGCATGAGTCTAATTGGGCTCAGTGCCCAACAGAGTTATAGCATATGCCGTTGTAAAGGATTTTGTTTGTACTATTTTTTTTTATGTAATTCAAAAATTGTTACTATGGGCACCACTTTCAATTCTTGCAGAAAAAAGATATGCACCTAAATAGGTTTTTTAGAAAAAGACAGGTAAGCTTTTTTGGTGATATACAGTGCTGAAAGATCAGCAAATAATCTCTCATGTAGCCTGTGCCCCGGAGCCAATGTGGGGCCTATGCTTCTGGCTCCTAAAATAACACAAGAGATTACAAATGTAACACTTGCGTATTTACTGAATCGTGTTAGTTTCTCTTCAGTTTCTTTTACCTGCTAAGCAATGATTCGTTTTATTTTTTTGATTTGTTTAATGTATTCCTTGAGCCCACCCGAGAAATATCCACCTCGGCTACATGTATATTTTGTAACTTGTTTCCATAAGGATATAATAAATACCTTATCATCACAGACGTAACATCACAGTGGATTAACAATAAACTTTAACAACATCACAAAGGTGCCAAAAAGGGATATAATGTTTAGGCAAATCACAAATAAAATAGTTGAGTCATTAAAAAACAATTTAAAACATAAATTATGCAGCCCTTCACATGATTATGAAGGTCCAAGTGACATTTATGACAATTTACTGTCCATGGTTAAAATCCAATTTGATAAAATATTCCCCTTAAGATGAAAAAATGTTGAATGTAAATTTGTATTCTGTGACTGGGCTACCCCAGGTATTCGTAGAAGTAGGGAAAGGTTATTTGAGCTATATGGTATGAAACCATTTAATACTAGTGAAGCCTTCAGCAAGCATGTGTCAAAATATGCAAAAATATTTAAAATAGTCTGTAAGCAAGCAAGATCTCTTTACATTAGCCATAAGATTAAGAATGCGGAAAAGAAAACAAAGGCTACATGGAAAATAAATAATAACGAGACAGGCAGAATTAAATTGCATAACACTGAATTTAATTGAAATACGGGAAATGGGCTTGTTAGTGCAAATCGGGAAGTTGCCCAAGAATTCGAAATTGTTTAAGAATGACCCCATTAAAACTATGAAAGACTTAAAAATCATTACCAACACTTTCAATTAGTTTTCTTAAAAGAAATATTAGAGAATGCCGTTCTGCTTTCCAATTTCACTACGCAAACGCCCCATCAGTAATAAAGACGACAGACAAATGTATTGCAAGTACTTTGAAAAAAAAAATTAAGAAATATTTTAAAGCCATACAAATAACGCCTTTCAAATGAAACCCAGAAATTTCACCATAATTTTTATTAAAAGAAAACAAAAAAGGTTGTCTGCTTAGTATTAAAGAATGCGATACATATTTCTTGAAACTTTTGTAACGCCAATTTTACAAAACAATACTTTTTTAATAAATTATTTTTGATTATTACATATTTAATATCAAATTTTATAAATGATATGCGTGATAAAATTTGTTCATTTATAGTACATGTTTTACAATATGTTATTTCAATTTTACAATCTTAGTGTTTGTAGGTATTTAACTAAGAGTTCTCAAATAAGGACGATCCAAAGTATCTAGAAATAGTATAATAGTAACAGAATAATACATAAATGCAAGGATAAAAATGTATACTTCGATAAAACCAAATTCAAGTGTCATCTGGACAATTGCTAATATTGGTACACTTCTACGTTTTTGCTGAAGAAACGAAATCAGTCAAAACGGGTGATTTGTAGCCCGCTCGCAAAAATTCAAAGAAGCCTCATATATCGTGTTTCAACAGACTGAAGCTGACGAATGTGACCCTAACGCCAAATTCCACTAAGAACGGGAAGTAAGATGGAAAACTTATTCATGTTTGCTATCAAAAAAGAATATATATATATTGGTCGCAATCATGTGCATTTGTAGTTTTGAAAACTGAAATCGGAATGATAAATCAAGATAAAAATAAATAAAATAACGAGGTGAAAGTAAGAAAAATGTCCCACTATTTTTTGATATAAAGGTCATGAAAGAAATAATATATAATGGACCATGTGTGTCTGTTTATTAAGATTTGTTTAGCGCTACATGGGACGGCACCAGTGCACTCACGATGCACCGTGAGTTCACTGTCACCGCTCCACCAAGCGTTACAATAACAAATACCACCGGTGCTGGATTTGAGTTTATTATTAAATGAGAATATAATATAATAATATAGTATACGTAAATTATTGAATTGTACTTCAAATAATCAGGTTCATAACAGGCATTTTATGCTAACAGATTGAAGCTGCAGTATGACCTTGACATAAGCGAGACAGTGAACAATAACTAGTTTATTGTATAGAAACAATTAATAGTCGTTCCGGCTAGTATAGAAAAAAATACATGTAATCAGAATTCACAGAAATACTGTACAAAAAACATTGCTTTATGGCAACACTATAGTTCAGTGTAAAAAGATATCTTATAAAGTGAGAGCTGCAAAATTGACAATAACTAATGGGTACAAGTGACCTGTACTTGATTTTCTTGGTCAGAGTCTCTTAGAGATTGTCGCCAATCTCGCTGATGAATTCAAGAATAACAGAAGTATTTGAAATAAACAGACAATAAATCAATGAACGAAAGATTGAAAATGTTGGGTGTATTACCCTTATTTATATAGTGCCCAAGTAAAACTGAGCCCAAATAACGCAAAATTTTGTCACTATTTCATAGAAGAAAAATGTTGTGTGCAATAAAATACATGCATCTATGAGCAGGAGCGACGTCAAGACTACACAAAGTCTATTGTATAACTGAAAACACACAAGATGAAGGTTTCAACACAAATTTAATTTTTGAAATTTCACCTTTAAGATGTTTCGTTTTGTGCGTCTATTCAATCTCAACATTGAAAAAGCAGAGAAATCATAATCGTTCAACACATTTTAATTTTTCGAAATTAACAGGAGACGATAAATCGTATGTGAAGACAAAATGGTGTAAAGACCACATCGTGGCAGGCTTACCCCCAAATACAGGCACTGGTTCCTAAGAAACAAACTTTTGAAAATACAAAAATATGTATTGCAATGCAGAATACTCACATTGGAAGAGATACGTGATCATAATATATGTGAATATCATTAACGAAAGTGTAATCACTGAATTATTTACAGTTACCACTTGAGGCGAGTGGTATCCTAATGGATTGAAGCTGCAGCCGTAACCTTGGCTTGAGTTACGCAATAACCAATAAATAGTACATTATACCTATTTATAACCAGAAGGTGATTTCTTCCACATACGTATAATAAATATTTTATCAGAATGAACGTTTTTAAATAGCTTTTTCTTTCAAGTCTGAGTGACCTAATCCTTGGTACCAAATTTTTGAATTATCAAAAATGCAAAGCTGATAACAGCTTATGGGCACGATCAGAAATGTATCCAAACGAAGATGATAATGAATGTCATCTTCTTCTTGGTCTTTCATCATCGAATCCACAAGACGACACATACACAGAAAACCAATAACCAGTAAACGAAATATTGAGAGTCACAACACAAAGAAAGCTGAAAGACAAGTCAATAAACAACCTGCTAACGTTCCTAATAAGTCATTTGTTTGTTTGAAGTGAAAAATTTCACATGTGTTTAACAATTTCTTAAAATAAAACCTATATGTGTTGTTACAGTTGCCAGTCGTATCAGCGAACTGGGTACAAGTAAAGAAAAAGACATATTGATCGTGCTTTACGACCATATGTTAGTAACCAAATTGTCTTATGGGGCGATTGTTGTCCTAATGGGTTGAAGCTGCAGCTTGAGCTAGGTTTGAATGTCGCCCTTACGAATAATTAGAACTTTGTATACTTTGAATATATCTTTTTATGTTTCGATACTTAGAGCTCTGCAGATCCTATTAATACTAGGGATACTCGGTACGAATAAGGGCATGAAATTTTAGGAAAAAAACCATTCTAAGAAATTTTAACTTCGATCTTTTAATAAGAAAGATGTTAAGTAATACTCAGCATTTATAAGTCGAGATAGACTCATGAATACCTCTACCATCAACACAGACACTGATGCCTGCGAAATAAAATAAAACCAATGTAGACAATACTACACGACACATACAAACGTTTTTAAACGAATTGTTCTTAAAACAGTACGCTCATTGGACGAATGGTATCCTAATGGGTTGAAGCTGCAGCGTGACCTAGGTACGATTGTCGTATTAACGAATAACTAATATAATTTAAAAAATCTCTTGTTACATACCGCAACTAGATTGACACATAAATGTATTTATTTTACACTTACATTAAATATATTTATGTTCCATAATCGATTTCTACCTTATAGTGTAGAGGGTGAAACAACGTTTTTTAAAAAAAAACGGAAAATAATGTTAACAGACTACTCAAATCAGAACAGAACCGAGAATATTTACGTGAGAAATAATTTACAAGTACATATTTACGTAAATAATCGAATGGTTCGGAACCATTGTAGCATGAGGCGAGTGTTGTCCTAATGGGTTGAAGCTGCAGCGTGACCTTGGTATGAATGACTTAGTAACCAATAAATAGTACATGCCATATTTATCTGAATCCATTTTTATACAATATATTATACGAAAAGACAGATAACAATAAAAAACAAAATAAAGTAAATAAAGTGCCGAAGTAAGAGACTGAACAAAATTAGTCGACCATCATCTTACATCATCATCTCACATCTGCTTGTCGTCCGACCAGCAGCAGGCCTCGAGTGGAATCCTGCAGTCGGGGTGACGGCCGCAGTGGGTGACGGGACACGCCTGGCTATCTGGCAATACTCGTCGGAGGGATGCGACGAATGATTCGGCGATACCCGCCCCTCCAACAAATGGGTAAATGGAGGAACACCGATTTAGTTTTTAGTCATTAAGAGTCTGACAGTAGGTACCCTTCGCCCTTCCTCGAGTGCGGTGTGTCTTCATGAGGATTTTCCAAAACAACACCAAAAAAATGATGTGCTGGACACATGATTTGAGACCCACAGAACGAATTAAGCAACAAATCTCAGACTGGTAAGATCTATAGATTGCAAGCACCACGAGAGATGTCAACCAACGAGGTGGGAGCATGATCTCCTATTGATGCCTCGTCACCACTAGATGAGGTAACAAGAAACATATACAACGTGCAAAAGTTTGGACAAGGCCTATGCCAAAAGGCACTACTTTAGCAGTGAATATTTATAAATATAAGTTTCGTTAAAGAATCTTGTTTACTGATTAAAAAAGGATTTTATTATTATTATTATCTAAATCCAATATTTTATACCACATAAAACCAAGTGTATCTTTCGCTGGACAATCAAATCAATGATATTGCAAGGACCAGTTTTGGAAGCCGCATTGAATAAAATTGTGACTTATCGAGTCGCATGAGGCACATCGACGAAATTATATACATATATTTAATATGTAAATATTTTTTTATATAGAACTCCAACACCAACTTCTGGGCGAATGTCAAACTGCAGAACTCAAGACTTTGAAAAAATATTTGTGGAACTTTGATAATAATTATATAATGGGAATATAATAATTTTAGAATATATAGATATATAAATATATAAAAAAGTTAATAAAATTTATCTAGTACGTTAGAGATCAGAACTCTGAACGAAATCCCCTGTAAGTATCAACGCACAAGTGACTCAGCAGACAAAAATCATTTGAAAGTATCGATTCCACAAGATTCGAATAAATGCAACGATATCCACAAACATTATTATTTCATCGAATATAAATACCGAGCTTCACTTTCATAATTGTGTTTTTTTTTTCGATTATTGTTATTTCAGAATTGTATAATTTTATACAATGTGTAGTTAGTAGTATAAATAAAATAATTATATAACAATAAGATTTGTGGTGTTATACTGCAAGACTTCACTAATCGCAATCCGTTCTGACCAATTGTTTTGTCTTTAGTTTCTTTTTGCTACATTTCTAGCCGAAAAAAAATATAAACACTAAAGTAATTGCACTGCGACTGTCGACTGTAATAAGATTTAGCTTCCTTTTCCAAATGAAGTTTTTTTTCAAGAATAATGTTAACTTTGAAAAGTTTTTTTTCAAAAAATTCTTTTGGAAGGTGGTTATAGAAATCGATTGAAGATATTAAATGTCCAAACTCGAAATCCTTACTCGAAACAGTACTGACCAGCAGGTATTTCAATATATGATCATTGGGTGTCGAGTTACAGAAAACATTATTTTCATCAGGTGAGATGACCCCTTGAGTATTCCAAATTGTTGAAGTTCTCTGCCGGTAGTAGGTTTTCTTCTGAAATATAAAAAAAACGTATATGTTAGACGTTGACGCTCAAATTATTAGCTAAGGCTTCACAGATAAACAAGTTGAAAGCTATTTTGAGTAAACTTTTAATAAAGAGGCCAAAGTACCTAAAAAGTCATTGCACTTGACCTCCAAACCTGGCTGGACCTGGATTGGTACCCATTGGGCTAATCCATAGATATCAGATGACTTTTTAATGTATTCTCTTGGGGGGCCCGGTTCTATTCGAGCAAGGGAGGGAGGATTTAAGTGTGGGTGAGCCAAGCATCGGCACGAATGGGTCGGCTCGACCGAAGTAATACCACGGCCTCACAGAATACCGGCGTGAAACAACCCACAGTGTTGTGTTTCGCCGTGTGACTGAGGTTACCGGAGGCCCAATCCCTTCCCTTACCCTATCCCTTTCCGATTCTTATATCCGCAACCCCTATCCCCAAAAGGTTGCTCGTTTGCCGACTTTTACCATAAAAAAAGGACAATTGAATCATAACTAAACACCTAAATGCATTTTTTACATAGAATCTTTTCCATCTACCCTCAACACCAATGTCTTAGTAAGATTTGCTTATAGAATTTGGGATGTAACTGGCTTAACGTGGCGTAAAGGACAAAAGGGCTAGCCACCGACTAATTTCTTCTAGATATACTTATATAGAAGTTAGAATTGATAACTAACACAGCAGCGAGTCACTGTGCAGGAACTTTTTCTATCTATAAGTGTGGGAAAGCCATGTTCGGCACTAATGTGTCGGCTCGACCAGAGTGATACCGAAGCCTCACAACAGCTCTGGCAAGAAACAACCATAACGTTGTTTTTCCCCATCTCTAGTCCCTCCTTAATCCCTAATAATAATTTCCAAAAGGCAGGCGGTAACGCTCTTGTAACCTCGCCGGGTTTGTGGGTATCTAAGAGCGGCTCTGATTGCTTACCATCAGGTACTTCGTCTACTCGTTAACAAAAAATAACTATTGTTATTTAAAAAAATCTAACATTTAAAAACTTACTTTCATCGGCAGAAGAAGGCAGTTTAGTTTCCAATTTTCAATTGAAGGTTGGTTCCTAGAACATAAAAAAGTTAACATCAGCTTTGTTTGATAATAGAAAGTTCTAGTAAGTTTCTTTTAAATTTAGTCTTAATGTTTTTCTAGCGGCAAATACGTTGATTTGGAAGTAACGCGTAATTTTACATACACTTATAATAACTTTTTGAAAAACACTGAAATCGAAAATAGAAAAAGCACTCGTGACAGATTGTATAGCAGCTTATTAACATGACAATTTCTGAAAGTTTAGTACGCTAAATACTTAAGCGTACGCGGTTAGCGGTAGATAAAATAATATTAAAATACTAGTTAAATTTAAAATTAGAACTTAAGTCATCCAAAGTATAGTTTGAGCAATTGACCTAAACCAAAAAAAAAAAAATTATGGGAACGTCATCAGTTGAAACGCACTTTCCTATAAATATATAAAAGCAATTAAAATTTTACCTACCTTATTTTGTTATTTAGGATCAAACCAGTATACTTAAATATTCTTATCGCCAATTTTCAATTGCGATCTGCCTGATACAATTCAGAATCAGCAAATTTAACTATATTCATATTGGTTCCCGTCTGCGGATAAACTGGCCGTCTGGTGTAAAGTTGAGAAGACTGCTGGAGAATCTGGGTATCTGACCCAGCACATTCTGCAACCTTTTTCACCATCCATTCGCATTCTAGCTCAATGCCAGAAACAATTGTTCAACTCGATCTTTGAACTTCCATATTTCCCATTTCGTTGTAGGTAAGCGAATATCTTTAATTAACCGACTTGATATCAATCAGCACGAACTGCACCAAACTCAACTTGGAAAGATTCCATTGCCAAATTACTGAATCCTTGATAATCGCAGAGTTCAATCGTTGAACCACTTTTTTTCTTGTGCAGTTTAAACTGTGTAGAAATATACATAGTTCAAGTTCATATTGACACGAACTAAACATAAGTTCTCGTGACGGCTACGTTTTCCGCGATAGTAATGATGGGCTGCGAATGTCATCGCTTTATAATATGCGCCTACGCATGACGTCTATAGCGCCATCTCGTTCACACGCCACAAAGTGACAGGTGGGTACTAATAAAAAGTTTACAGCGTATGTTTGTTAGTTGATATTTATTTCATGATACGCTCAAATAGGAGTCTTAATAATAAAAGGTTGATATGAGATAATAGTGGCGCCTATGATGGTCATGGTGACTTAAAGGTAAGGTCAGATAAGGGTGCGGTTCGGAAACCTGGGAGATACCAATACAACTTTCTTTGTTTATTTGAGCTGTGGCATTCGATGAGAACAAATATTGTGAGGGAACTAGACTTATTAATCCGAAAATCAAGCCAATTCTACATAAACTGTGTGAGTTAGAATAAGTAACCGGGCTTTTGACTTTACTATACCCGGTTACAAAGTATATTAAATAAAATACAATTAGTCATGCCATTTATATTGCCATCTATAATCAACTAATATTTATAAAGAGAGCTAGAAAGCCTCATTAATAAACCTCTTTCAAGGCTAAATAAAAAAAATAATGCAAGAATTGGGTCATTAAGGTTTAGTTTTTTAAGGCACACGAGGTTTTCTTTGTCGTGAGCGCATTTAAAAACACGGAACTTCTCAAAAAACCAACTAAAATCAATTTTAGTCAAACTAAATTAAAATAAAACTTGTATTTATGGGTACAAAATTCCGAGAGCAAAGCTGAGGGTATCACCTAGTTTATTACTGACTAGTTCATTTTGTACAAAATTTTCATCTACCTGCAACGTTTACATATTTTTGTTTTAAGAAAACCGTGCTTATTTTATAATCGCAAAAGTTTTGTAATAATGGATAAATGGATGGATTGTATAGTTAACCACTCTTTCTCGTAAAATCAACTAAAAGGAACTGATAAAATTTGACACAGAGACAGATTATATAAACTGGAATGACACATACGTTACTTCTGATTCTGTGGGCAAGTCGGCAGAAGATAGTAGTATCTTCTCTCCTAATTTTGCTGTGCCCGACAGGGTCCATATTATTCTATTAATCTAACATATATTATAACATCATTCTTTACACATGGAATTCAATAAAAGATTTATTGATTGATTGATTGATTAATATATTCATTTTATAGTGCCGACTGTAATGAAAAAAAAACCTTTATTTACTTTATAAAGCTTTGATTATGGCGGTTTGCCCAACAGTGTCTTTATTATAGAGGAAGGAAAATCATCATATGATTTGTCTTTCCCAGGGTAAGGCGAGAGGGAGTGATAGACTCTTAATGGCTTTAGTCATCATCCCGTTCCTTCTTCTGCTCCAGATACCGCAGTATCTTATTGCGTTTGGTCCGCATAGTGTGAACATGTTAAAAATCTTATATTTTGTCAGAAAGCGCTAATACTCGATCACTGTCAAATACGTATATTGTAGTTCCTTACTTGACTCCCACAGGAAGATTCAAGGTGGTAAAAAGGTGTCCTCTGTTGTCGACATAAAATCTAGAACAAAGTTTTAAAAAATTTAAATCATAGCTTATATTTGTACCCGCATTTGTTCTAAAAAAGCCGTCCTATTCAGTGAGATCACCTTTCTTCTAAATCACAGTGGAACAAAAAAAATGGTTAATTTTTTGTTTCAATTGCGATTAGGAATAGCCAGACGAACCCAAGGTCATAATGCCCGTTAACAATACAATGGTACAATACGCTTTTGAATTATTTTTCTTATCTTTACTTTTGTGGGTAAATAATAATTTATAAGGAGCTCAGAATAATAAAAATTAATAATGAAATGCAAATTCTAATACAATGGTCACTATGGTAAAAGCTATTTGTTCTCTTTATTCATTAAACATTTTTTTTACGTGGGTACTTTAAATTTGTATAGCCCCGTTTATACTACACAAGTTTTTTTTTTTCTTTTTGATATTTTACAATTTAATAAAGCAATTATGACTATGCAGGGTATCACGTAAAATATCCTTAAATTTAATTGATTATCTAAACTATAGCTCATGGTTGTTGAAGGCAATGGTAACGTGTATTAAATATGATAATTTGTGCATGTAAAATCAAAAGTGGCTTAATTTAGGATCTATGTATGTAAATAGCAGTATTTGTAATGCAGTAAAAAGGGTATTCTGTTCCTACATTTAAAATATTTCAATGAAACAGAACGCGACGATTATTAAACAGCAGAGGATCCTGCTTAATAATATTTTGAAAGTTCGTAAGAATGTATAGATGTGCCCATGTTTGTTATGAATTCTTTGGCGCAAAAACGACTGGATCGATTTGTAAATATATGTATGTGATACCCTGGATTAACCATGGGATTAACACACAAGCTGTTTTCATCAAACATACCAGAAGCGTAAGGTTAAAATATAAGACTATTATCAATGGAAAAATAGTTTTGCTAACATTTATTGTCGGTGACGGTAGATTTATATGTATAAGTAATCTTAGATTACTATACGATTGTTAGATTTGAAATTGAAACTGGAATGATAGTCTTTTAAGGCCCAATGTATTGTTTAGGAAAGTAGAGGAGATTGTCATGTGGTTTTCACTTCACATCATTTACACAAATTAGGTCCCAATCCACTATGCAGAAGATGTTTTAGTGCACAAGTGTGTGCGCAAACACCTTTTGCTCTTTGTTCTTTCACTATCTTAATCCAATGGAATTGCTGACCGACTCAACTAGATACTAGTCAGGCAGAAGAAGCAAGGGTTTTACGTGTCCCCAGGCACGGGATCAAAACACAGCTACACTTCCACTCCAGCCTAATTAAAGCACAATGAGTTCCCTGGGGCACCGCGGCCTCGGCCTAGAGCAGGAGAAGAAGCGGGTGTTTTTATTCAGTAAGTGTCTGACACTTCCACTTGCCTTACCCTGATCGCGAGAAGTCTAATAATTTTTCCCTGACAAAAACCGACCGACGCTGGAATCCTGGCCCAGCAGTGCTCTCAGCACCGGATTATAATATTGATATGTATCTGCATGTATGTACTATCAGTGTCATAAGTGCATGGATGATTCTAAATCAAAATCGTTTGTACGGCGTTTCATCGCCTTAATTATATACCATGGACGACATAGATGGCGCTAGTATACTAGTGGTATTGATAATAAATTTTTATACAAATTAATGCTACGATATTCCAAACCTTTTTAAAGCAAAGCACGCAATAACCAGGATTCGAACTCGGTAGCATAAAATTAACCGATGCCACTAGCCATAAGGCCATTACGTAACCTTGAAATGTATTGAAATTATCCTACTCTTTATATTATTGAAGTTGTTTAGCAACTATAACCCGATCATAAATCTCAAAACAGTTGAGGGTAATTTAAAATTAACTGTATAAAAATTAAACCTTTTTGTTCAATCATAACATTCTTTACTATGTTTGAGTGAGTTCAGTCACGATTTGTTTAACAAGATTTTAATATTTATTTTTATTATGAATTTGCGTTCAAATGTTAATATGGCTACGAGGGCCCAAATAATAGCATTGCATAATCAAAGCTTAAATTATACTGGAATTTCTAGAGAAACTGGCTTAAACGTAAATATTCTTATAAATGACCGTTTGTTATTTATTTTATTATCCATGGTTATCGATACATGAAAATAATAAATAATACACGTCCCTTACAGGTAAAGACTGCCACTTTATGGATATCTAAAGCTGTTTCAAGAAGAGGGTTCATTGGAGCACCGTAGTGGATCTGGCAGAAGACGTGATATTGACTCAGACCAGTTTCAACTTATGGGGCAAGGTTATGAGGAAAATTACTGGAGCATTGTCATCTTCAGTGATGCAAACAGTGAAAACTACATAGATGTGCTGAAAGACGTCATGGAGATGTGCTAGTGATAACGTTCGTGCAGGACAATTGTTCTATGTGTAATGTTCCATAATTGTGCAAGTGTTTAGTCAGCAATCAGACATACGGATTATTCCTTGGCCAGCGAGATAGGAGAAATAGGATCGATAAAAATGGCGGCTACACTAGTTCTTAAAAGAAAAGACATTGTTGACTATAGGATTAAGCAATTACAAGACCGGGGTAGCTATAATTTATTTAATGGATAAATGTTCAAACTTAATGTTAATAGGAAAAATTTATTGACTACTTTATAACCAGCGACTGTTATACAGTAATGATTTTAATGTTTTACTAAATATGAGAAATAAAAGCAATATTAATATTTACAGATGCTATTGATTGCAAAATAATAAGTTATTTATTTATTAATTACTATGAACAATTCGTCCCATATCTAGTGAATGCATTAAATAACTTTTATAATATGTGCTAACTATTAATGTAAAAGTAACATATTTTTCTTACAGATTAAGACTAATACTTACTAAGTTTAATTCTCATAAAGGATAACAAATAAAACTATTTTAGTGACATTATAATTTCAGACGTTTATTTCTTAAAACATAATATTTATTTCTTTCTTATATCGTGTATGTCCTGACCTAATAACTTTTCAGCTAACTGACACATTACTTAATACTAACACTTTTTATAAGATTAATAAGTATTTTAAATCAAAATTGTGTTGTGCTAGTCATTTATTAGTTAGTTTTAAACACAATGTTATAATACGATTCTATATAATATGCAACCTTACTTCTGCAACTATTTTACCTCCCCATAAAATTTAATTAAAGTATTGACTAAAGTGATTCATTTTGTGCATCATGTTATGACAAAGGCTCATAGCTTAAGTATTCGTTCCAGAACAAGCAAGAAATTGAAGCTAGACCTTAAATCAATAACATTTTGCATAACATTTTTAGAAATGTTATTGATTTAAGGTCTAGCTTCAATTTCTTGCTTGTTCTGGAACGAATACTTAAGCTATGAGCCTTTGTCATAACATGATGCACAAAATGAATCACTTTAGTCAATACTTTAATTAAATTTTATGGGGAGGTAAAATAGTTGCAGAAGTAAGGTTGCATATTATATAGAATCGTATTATAACATTGTGTTTAAAACTAACTAATAAATGACTAGCACAACACAATTTTGATTTAAAATACTTATTAATCTTATAAAAAGTGTTAGTATTAAGTAATGTGTCAGTTAGCTGAAAAGTTATTAGGTCAGGACATACACGATATAATCCCGGTCTTAGAAATGTTATTGATTTAAGGTCTAGCTTCAATTTCTTGCTTGTTCTGGAACGAATACTTAAGCTATGAGCCTTTGTCATAACATGATGCACAAAATGAATCACTTTAGTCAATACTTTAATTAAATTTTATGGGGAGGTAAAATAGTTGCAGAAGTAAGGTTGCATATTATATAGAATCGTATTATAACATTGTGTTTAAAACTAACTAATAAATGACTAGCACAACACAATTTTGATTTAAAATACTTATTAATCTTATAAAAAGTGTTAGTATTAAGTAATGTGTCAGTTAGCTGAAAAGTTATTAGGTCAGGACATACACGATATAAGAAAGAAATAAATATTATGTTTTAAGAAATAAACGTCTGAAATTATAATGTCACTAAAATAGTTTTATTTGTTATCCTTTATGAGAATTAAACTTAGTAAGTATTAGTCTTAATCTGTAAGAAAAATATGTTACTTTTACATTAATAGTTAGCACATATTATAAAAGTTATTTATATATATTTATTAATATAATTTTATTCTAAAATAATATATTTATTTATTTTTGTTATCTTTTATAAATATTAAACGTCAAATATTTTATTTATATATTATTATTATTGATTTTATATAAAAAATATAAAAAAACCATTGTTAAAAAACCTGAATTTATAATGATAACCCGGAATTGAACCGGTGCCCTTCGACTTCATTATACTATCATTCTTATTTATCCGAGCTACCGATCGCATTTTTAATGATATCGAAAATGCGGGTTAGTTTATAACTTTTATTATTGTCTATTATTAATTATTGACGCCATCTTTTAATTGGTTTGCTTGACTTGACTTAGATGGCGCTATATTAAGTCCTCGGAAATGTGAAAATTAACATAATTTATGTGTATTTGAATATAAATATATTATTGTTTCTTAATTATTATTTAAACCATTAAAAACCTTATTGTGTGCCTCTGCAGTGTAAAGTATTCAAGCTTTGCAGGGTTATTTTCATTTAAAAGCAGCGCCATCTAGTTATCAATGGTAGCGTTATGCAAAACCTGTCAGTCAATAGTCGACTTTAAGCTCTCCATGCATTTTTGTCACCCTTAGTACATGCAGGTCAATCTATGAGTCCCCACTGCTGACCAAATACCTTGGACGGAAATCATCTAACTACTATAGAAAATTAATCTCTAAGCAAGATTTTTTTATTAAAATTGATTACAATTACATTACAATTGTCATAAAACTACTTAATTTGGTATGTAGGTATTTAAATTTCGCTGCTGTTAACAGGTTAGTGAATGATAGGAGTTTTTAATGTAAGTGTAAAAATGAGGCGTTTTTTTTTTGTAAAAAGAGCAAAACGCTTATTAGATTTTTTTGTTTCAATAGACAACATTTTAGTTATGTACATTATTATAAAGACTTCATATCTCAAGTGAAAATCAATCATTAAATTAAAGAAACGACAGTAAATTAATAAAAATAATTTTATTTTATATTTTTTACATTTTTGCTGCTTTTGCGGGTCAACTCTGGACAGTTAACATCGTTGTTTCAACTGGCTAGCTGATGAGGCACGACTTGTTCTCCAGAACCTGCAATTCAATGATTCAACTTTAATCGAGTTGCATCTTCTTCGTCGACCTCCAGCAATTATAATTGAAGTCAAAGTTAAAATCAATACCAACTAAACCTTAAATGGATACTTATCAGACGCTAAGAATATGTAATCACTACGTTTATTAAGTTTAGTACTTCTAATAAGTTTAATGATGTTATGTTACTTTACTCTTTGGTTACATCCTTGTACTTATGGTCCACAGAGCCACAGACATCGATCACTAATAAAGAACTAGATACACAATCCCATACAAAAGTTCGCTTCAAAACTGTCGTCAACTGTATTTAGGTACTTATACTTGAAATAAACATGCATTAATGTAAATTAAACCTTAAATGCAACTCATAGAGTAGTTTTCACAAAGTGATATACAAAATCTAAACATTTTTTGCATAAATCATAAGAAATTGAACCATATTCGCATGTTTTTAAGTCGAATTTACAATGTGTCAAAAATGAGCAATAAAATTTAACGACTTCGGTTTTTGAATACGATTTCATTTGGAAAAAGTTTTAAAGTTAATTTCTTAATAAAATATCAATATTTAAAATAGAATGATGACAATTATATAATGATAATATTATTATTTAACGAAAATATGAAATTCCATCCTTTTTTGCGTATTAGATGTGTGTTTTTTGCAGTTTTTAAACGAGCACTGAGGCGTGTTTACCGTCGGAGCATTCGAGTGGTACTAAACTAAAACTACACCGCGATGTTGAGTTTGGTGGACTTTCAGTTAGGATATTTTTTTGTCACTGATTGTGTATCTAGTTCTTTATTAGTGATCGATGGCCACAGATAATAAAAAGTTACAAGCGACCTCGCGCATAATGTCATACTCTGTCGACCATAGATAGACAAAAGTTTACCTACTATTTACTCTTTATTTTTTGTGCTTTTTGTTTATAATTTTATTTTAGTTAACAGTTACATTATTTTATCATTTAGTTTATATAAATGGTATAGTTTTTCTTTTTCCTTTTTTTTTGGTATTTTTGATTTTTATGTGTGTGCGCTTGCGCAGAAATAAATGTTTCTTTCTTTCTTTCAAAAAATTGAATAGTAGTCTGTCAGTCTGTTCGTCAGTGAAGCTCGTTTCAAATTGTGAAATTGAATGGAGAAGAACGAAAAAGAAACTCCATCGTTACTCTTATCTAAAAATGATATTTGTTTTACAATATCACGAATACATTATTGAGTATTTGTTATTGTAAAAACAATGCAGAGACAAATTGTAAAAAAAGAAAAAATTATGGGATCTATCATTAAATTTCAATTCCTTTATCGTCTCAAACATGGCGCTCATATCTGCCACTGACAATCGAAAAGAATCCTTCTACCTATATAAACTCTATGTTTAAATAATAAAATAAGAATATTTGATCCTATAACTAAGGCTTCATTAGTTTTGAGATTTTTTGTAACTACTGACTATATTTGAGTATTGTCCAATATAGCCGAACCAACATGCTGCCAGGCTTTCTTATCCAAAATATAATCTGGCAGTTTGTAGTATTTTTGTCTACGCAATTCGCGTTTAATATAATTGTTAAATTTTCTTTCATTAAAATTTAGTACACTACTTAAAATTTTATTGTAACAATTTACACATACCCCCAAAAAAAAAATCTGTATTTTGGACAGACTAAATCATGGCACAGCCAGCCTATCTTTGCCTCTAGTATTCAAATTATGATTGATTAATAATAATTATTGATAAGCTGAAATTGATAAAAAATACTTCTAAACCAATGCTTTAAATACTGTCAAACGCGAATAAAATTAACCACTTATTTTCCTCTTAAATATATACATTTGGAAATAACTCACTGAAAATCCATCCAAATATTGCGGTGGTGGTATTGACAACAGTGGTGGTAACGGTAGTATTAATGATGGCAGCTACAGCGATGGCAGGGATCAACATCGATGCAAGTATAAAGCTGCAATTGGCCTCTTTTCTGGACTGAAAAATAAAGAGGGTACATAAATACTATTTTATATATTATGTATCAACAGCTCCGTGTATCTCCTTTGGTTGAAAATTGATCTTTTAAGAGTTTAACATTAATGGTTCGACTCGATAGAAAAACCAGCGAGAAACAATGCAACTACAGCGTTGTATCGCCGTGTGTCCGAGGTTACTAGTGGCTCAATTATTCTCTTAATGTGTGCCTAGTTCTAATCTCTAAATCTTCGAAATCCTAATCCCCGAAAGGCGGGCCACGCACTAACTCATCTGATATTGCGAATGTCCATGGGCAGACTGCTTATTAATGCGCCCGCTAATTTGCAGACGTAATAAATAAAAAAAAAATCATACATTGCACTCATCCAACTCCGCCTTCTCCTCCTCTTTGCTGCCACTCACTGACTCCTTGTAACTGTAACATGACAGACAGACAAACACCACATATAAATACATTCTTAAATATCAAATAAATACATATACTTAATGCAAGATATTGTTAGATACTTACTTTGGGCTCCAAATTAGAATTTACCTTCTTCAATTGTTCAATACTTTGTTTTCCTTTTTTTTTGCTATTTTGTGACAGGGAGAGCCATAAACTGAGCATTCCTGCAAAAAAAATGTTAGACCTGTACATAAGAATAACCTAGTTCACATCATCTTTACTACTGAAATAACAATACAGTCTCAAACGCGTATGCATATGTAAAAATATGTTTTTGTAAACGCACCCACAGCACAATTGCAAATCCTAGTACGTGTGTAACGTTACAATAACTTTGCAAAGAGAAAATTGTACATTTCACAAACTGCAGTGCATCATCTGCGAAAGGGCGGACACGTGTAGTCTGTTTTTTTTTGTCAATACCACATCATTTCGTGTGACATGGTATTGCCAGACAGTAAACTTCCTTGTAGTGAATAAACGCCCATAGATGATAGGAGTATAACAAATTAGATCAGATTGCAGACAAATAACCGTTATCTTAACCAACCTTTGTCTTCTACTCAACCCTCATATTAGTACTTACCTGCTATATTTCCCTTGGTTTTCACAACTCATAGAACAAATCCATCGTCTGACCAGTATTAGTGTAATCTGCCTTCAACAAGACCTAAAAATAATTATTAATCAATATCGAACTCAACTAGTATCTTTAGTATTGTAGACTGTAGTACTAAATATGACAGTGTTGTTGAGGAAAATTAATAAAATGTGTCAGTTTTGCGGGTAAGTGAATATTTTTACATTAAAATGTATCTAGAAGACGTTACCCCACAGTGTTGCTCGCAGATAAAATTGAAATGGGAAGGTATATCTTATGTACTTCTAAAAGAGCACCAACCTTCCCATTATTTGCTTCAATTTTTATCGAGTTTCGTCTTCTTCATTGACCTCCTACAATTATTGATGGGCTGAAATTAACAGAAAACAACGTCTTAACTATTGGTTCGTTAAAAACACCTGAAACATTAAATATATTGTCAAACACCAATAATAATTTTATTAGTGATTGACAATATTTTGTACAATGTTTTTTTCTCAAATGGAAATAACTCACAGGAAATCCAATCTTGCGGCGGCGGTATTGACAAGAGTGGTGGTAACGGTAGTATCAATGATAGCAGCTACGCAGAAGGAATCAGCATCGATGCAAATAAAAAGCTGCGATTGGCCTTTTATCTTGGACTGAAATAGAAAGAGAGGGTACACATAAACACTATTTTATATATTATGAATCTTATTATGTATCAACCAAATACCATCAGAAATGAACAGCTCCGTGTATCTCCTTTAAAAATGTATAATTTGACTGTCATATATCAAATCGCAGGAAAAATTGATAAAGTGAGTGTATCTTTTAAGTGTGGCAGAGCCAAGCTTAAATGGATGGGCTTGATAGAAAACCGGCGAGTAACGACGGAACTACAACGTTGTGTTTCGCCGTGTGGATGAGATATCGGAGGCCCAATCCTCCTCTAAAATCTCTAAATCTCCCAAAACCTTATCCCCAAGATGACAGGCCGAGCACTTGTAACTCCTCTATCAATATATCATCTCGTCAATGGGCAGATTGCTAACCATCAAATAGTCTGAAGATGTATCAAATTAGAAAAAAAACCTTACATTGCGCTCATTCAACACCGTCTCCTCCACCTTTTCACTACCACTCACTAACTCCATGTAACTGTAACAAGACAGACAATTCTAGTTTGTTGAAAGCAGACATTTAAATAATTTCTATGAAGAACATGAAATCAAAATCCATGAATTTAAAATTACTGTGAATTTGGCTTCAATATGCTTTTTGTTTTGAAAGTTTTTTTTATAATTATCTTTTTTACAAATACTCACACCATATTTGGTAAATGAACAGATTCCATACTTAAAGATTTCTTTCATGTTTATTTTAAAAACCTACCGTCAGACGTATAAAGTTATACAAATAAGGTTATTATAGTTTGATAAGGCTAAAGGTTTCCCTGCTTAAACTTATCTGTATTTATGAAAAAACAAACAAGTGGTTTTAAGCGAACAGTCTTTAAAAAAACAAAGTAAGGAGGTCATTTATGCTTATTTTTATTATTCTGTTTTTGTATACCCTCTGTAAGTCCTTCATGTGACAAATAAACCAAATATCAAATAAATACATATACTTAATGCAAGATATTGTTAGATACTTACTTTGAGCTCCAAATTAGAATTTACCTTCTTCAGTAGTTCAATACTTTGTTTTTCAATTTTGAGACAGGAAGAGCCATAAACTGAACATTCCTGCAAAAAATGTAAGGATATTTTTATTATTCTGCTTTTGTATACCCTCTGTAAGTCATTCGTGTGACAAATAAATCAAATATCAAATAAATACAATGTAATGTGTTGGTGGTTCAGATGTAAACGATCGGCAAACGAGCAGACGGATTACCTGATGGTAAGCAATCAGCGCCGCCCATGGACACTCGCAACGGAGTAGTTACGAGTGCGTTGCCGACCTTTTAGGGATTAGGGATTTGGAGATTTAGGGATTGAGGGGGGATTGGGGGAGGGGAAGGATTGGGCCTCCGGTAACCTCACTCACACGGCGAAATACAACGCTGTAGTTATTTCACGCCGGTTTTCTGTGAGGCCAAGGTATCACTCCAGTCGAGCCGACCCATTCGTGCCGAAGCATGGCTCTCCCACACTTATTACTAAAGGAAATACATAATGTCAGATTACATTATGTTATAACATATACTTAATGCAAGATATTGTTAGATACTTACTTTGAGCTCCAAATTAGAATTTACCTTCTTCAATTGTTCAATACTTTGTTTTCCTTTTTTTTAAAATTTTGTGACAGGAATAGCTATAAACTAAGCATTCCTGTAAAAAAAAATTAAAATTTGTATAATATATTGAATAACCTAGTTCACATCATCTTCTTTACTACTAAAATAATAATACAGTTTTAAACGTGTCTGGGTATGAAAAAATATGTTTTTGTAAACGCACACACGACACACTTGAAGGTCCTAGTATGTGCGTAACGTTACAAAGAGAAAATTGTACATTTCACAAACTGAAGTGCATTATCTGCGAATGGGCGGTGGTGGTATTGCCAGACAGTAAACTTTCTTGTAGTGACCAAACGCCCTTAGATGATAGGAGTATAACGAATTAGATCAGATTGCAGACAAATAACCATTATCTTAACCAACCTTTGTCTTCTACTCAACCCTCATATTTGTACTTACCTGCTATATTTCGCTTGGTTTTCACAACTCATTGTACAAATCCATCGTCTGACCAGTATTAGTGTAATCTGCCTTCGCGAGACCTAAAAATAATTATTAATTATAATTAAAGTCAACTAGTCTCTTTAGTATTGTAGATTGCAGTACAAAAATATGACGGTGTTGTTGAGGAAAATTCAAAAAAATGTGTCGGTATTGCGGGTAAGTGAATATTTTTACATTATAATGTACAAGTCGTTACTCACAGTGTTGCTCGCAGATAAAAATGAAATGGAAAGGTATATCTACTAGACTTTTAAAAAAGCACCAACCTTTTTTTTTCAATAAACAACATTTTACTTACTTTATTTTATATGTACAGACTTTGTATATTAAGTCACATGTTTAGTTTACGTTCTTATTATAAAATTCTAAATAAAATTTTATTTTAACCGTCAATAAATTAAAGAAGCGGCATTAAATATTTTTTTTACATTTTTGCTGTTTTTACGGACCTACTTTAGACAGTTAACATTGCTGTCTTAAAAATATTCACTATCGTTGTTTCACTATCGTACACAAAAAAAATTGCGTTAGAAGCGTAAAGTTGAAAGATATGGCTATTAACATGAAAAGAATATTTTTCTAACATTTATTTTGGGTGACGGTAGATTTATATAAGTAGTCTTCGATTACTATACGATTGTTAGATTTGAAACTGGAATGAAAAAGTCTTTTAAGGCCTAATGTATTGTTTAAGAAAGTAGAGGAGATTGTCGACTGTCATGTGGTTTTCACTTCATACCACTTACACAAATTAGGTCCCAATCCACTATGCAGAAGATGTTTTAGTGCACAAGTGTGTGCGCTAACACCTTTTGCTCTTTGTTCTTTCATTATCTTAATCCAATGGAATTGCTGACCGACTCAACTAGATACAAGTCAGGCAGAAGAAGCAAGGGTTTTACGTGTCCCCAGGCACGGGATCAAAACACAGCTACACTTCCACTCCAGTCTAATTATATAGCACAATGAGTTCCCTGAGGCACCGCGGCCTCGGCTTAGAGCAGAAGAAGGAGCAGGGGTTTTTAGTCAGTAAGAGTCTGACACTTTCTCTCGCCTTACCCTGAGCGCGAGAAGTCTTTAATAATTTTCCCCTTATTAAAACCGACCGACGCTGGAATCCTGGCCCAGCAGTGCTCTCAGCACCGGATTATAATATTGATACATACATGCAGGTCAATCTATGAGTGCCCACTGCTGAGCGGACACCTTGGACGGAAATCATCTAACTACTATAGAAAATGAATCTAAGCAAGATTTTTTTTTATTAGAATTAACATTACAATTGTCATAAAACTACTTAATTTGGTATCTAGGTATTTAAATTTCGCTGCTGTTAACAGGTTAGTGAATGATAGTAGTTTTTACTGTAAGTGTAAAAATGAGGCGTTTATGTTGGTAAAAAGAGCAAAAAGCATACTAGATTTTTTGTTTCAATAGACAACATTTTAGTTATTTACATTATTATAAAGACTTCATATCTCAAGTTATAAAACATTATTCAATATAGGTTATTTTAACAATCAATAAATTAAAGAAGCGACAGTAAATTAATAAAAATAATTTTATTTTATATTTTTTTACATTTTTGCGGCTTTTGCGGGTCAACTCTGGACAGTTAACATCGTTGTTTCAACTGGCCAGCTGATGACTTGTTGACAGCACGACTTGTTCTCCAGAACCTGCAATTCAATGATTCAACTTTAGTCGAGTTGCATCTTCTTCGTCGACCTCCTGCAATTATAATTGAAGTCAAAGTTAAAATCCTTTATTCCAACTAAACCATAAATAGATACTTATGAAACGCCAAAAAATTTAAGAGTAGTCTGTCAGACGAAAAAGAAACTCCATCGTTACTCTTATCTAAAAATGATTTTTGTTTTACAATATCACGAATACATTATTTAGTAATTGTAAAAACAAAGCAGAGACAAGTTGTAAAAAGAAAGAAAAAATTATAGGATCTATCATTAAATTTCAAATCCTTTATCGTCTCGAACATCGCGCTCATATCCGCATACTGACAATCGAAATGAATGCTTCTTTATAAACTCTATGTTTAAATAATAAAATAAAAATATCTATAACTAAGGATTCATTAGTTTTGAGATTTTTTGTGAATACTGATATTGGTTCGGCTCTACTGGAAAATATTTGAGTAATTTCCAGTAGAGCCGAACAAACATGCTGCCAGGCTTTCTTATCCTAAATGTAATCTGACAGTTTGTAGTATATTTGTCTACGCAATTCGCGTTCAACATAATTTTAAAATTTTCTTTCACTTAAATTTAGTACACTACTTAAAATTTTATTGTAACAATTTAAACATACCCTCCAAAAAAAATTCTGTGTTTTGGACAGACTAAATCATGGCACAGTCAGCCTAAATTTGCATCTAGTATTAAAATTATGATGGATTAATAATAATTATTGATAGGCTGAAATTGACAGAAAATACTTCTAAGCCATTGCTTTAAATACTGTCAAACGCGAATAAAATTAACCACTTACTTTTGTCTTAAATAAATACATTTGGAAATAACTCACTGAAAATCCATCCAAATATTGCAGTCGTGGTATTAACAACAGTGGTGGTAACGGTAGTATCAATGATGGGTAGAGCGCTGGCAGGGATCAACATAAATGCAAGTATAAAGCTCCAATTAGCCTCTTTTCTGGACTGAAAAATAAAGAGAGGGTACATAAATACTATTTTATATATTATGTATCAACAGCTCCGTCTTCTCTCCTTTGGTTGAAAATGAATCTTTTAAGAGTTTAACATTAATGGTTTGACTCGATAGAAAAACCAGCTAGAAACAATGGAACTACAGCGTTGTATCGCCGTGTGTCCGAGGTTACTAGTGGCTCAATTATTCTCTTAATGTGTGCCTAGTTCTAATCTCTAAATCTTCGAAATCCTAATCCCCGAAAGGCGGACCACACACTAACTCATCTGGTATTGCGAATATCCATGGGCAGATTGCTTACCATCAGGTAATCCGCCCGCTAATTTGCAGACGTAATAAATTAAAAAAAAAATCATACATTGCGCTCATTCAACACCGTCTCCTCCTCCTCTTCACTGCCACTTACGAACTCCATATTATAACTGTAACAAAACAGACAGACAAACACCACATATAAATACATTTTTAAATATCAAATAAATACATATACTTAATGCAAGATATTGTTAGATACTTACTTTAAGCTCCAAATTAGAATTTACCTTCTTCAATTGTTCAATACTTTGTTATCCTTCTTTTTTGTATGTTGTGACAGGCAGAGCAATAAACTGAGCATTCCTGCAAAACAAAATAGGCCTGTACATAAGAATAACCTAGCTCACATCATCTTTACTACTGAAATAACAATACAGTCTCAAACGCGTATGCATATGTACAAATATGTTTTTGTAAACGCGCCCACAACACAATTGCAAATCCTAGTACTTGTGTAACGTTACAATAACTTTACAAAGATACTTACTTTGGGCTCCAAATTAGAATTTACCTTCTTCAATTGTTCAATACTTTGTTTTCCTTCTTTTTTTCAATTTTGAGACAGGGAGAGCCATAAACTGAGTATTCCTGTAAAAAAATGTAAGATTTGTATAATATATTGAATAACCTAGTTCACATCATCTTCTTTACTACTAAAATAATAATACAGTTTCAAACGTGTCTGGGTATGTAAAAATATGTTTCTTTAAACGCACACACGACACAGTTGAAGATCCTAGTACGTTCGTTACGTTACAAAGAGAAAATTGTGCATTACACAAACTGCAGTGCATCATCTGCGAAAGGGCGGACACGTGTAGGTAATCAGTGCACAAACCAAATTTCTGTCGTTTTTGTCAATACCACATCATACCGTGTGAAATGGTATTGCCTGACAGTAAACTTCCTTGTAGTGAACAAACTCCCATAGATGATAGGAGTATAACAAATTAGATCAGATTGCAGACAAATAACTATTATCTTAACCAACCTTTGTCTCCTACTCAACCGTCAAATTTGTACTTACCTGCTATAACTCGCTTGGTTCTCACAACTCATAGTACAAATCCATCGTCTGACCAGTTTAGTGCAATCTGCCTTCGACAAGACCTAAAAATAATTATTAATCAATATTTAATCAATATTAAGTCAACTAGTCTCTTTAGTATTGTAGACTGCAGTACTAAATATGACGGTGTAGTTGAGGAAAATAAAATATGTGTCAGTTTTGCGGGTAAGTGAATATTTTTACATTATAATGTACAAGACGTTACTCACAGTGTTGCTTTTTTTTATGTGATTTGACGGCAAACGACCAGACGGATTACCTGATGGTAAGCAATCAGCGTCGCCCATGGACACCCACTATAAAGAAGGAGTGCGTTGCCGACCTTTTAGGGATTGGGATTTTGGGGATTTAGGGATTGGGAAGGGATTGGGCCTCCGGTAACCTCACTCACACGGCGAAACACAACGTTGTGGTTGTTTCACGCCGGTTTTCTGTGAGGCCGTGGTATAACTCCGGTCGAGCCGACCCATTCGTGCCGAAGCATGGCTCTCCCAAACTTTATATATACCTATATATAGTATATCTACTACACTCCTAAAAGAGCACCAACCTTACTATAGTTTTTTTTTCAATAAACAATATTTTACTAACATTATGGACTTTGTAGGTATATTAAGTAAAATTTTTAGTTTATGTTCTTATTATTAAATTCAAAATAAAATTTTATTTTAATAGGTACTCGTGTTTTTTGCAAGCTTCTTGTCGGTTATTCGTGATTTAAGGATAGGAGAATTGAGGATTGAGAATAAGGGGAGGGAGGAAGGAATGGGTCTCCAGTAACTTCGCATATACGACAAAACAGTCAATAAATTAAAGAAGCGACATTAAATTAAGCAATTTTATTTAATATCTTTTACATTTTTGCTGTTTTCACGGACCTACTCTAGACAGTTAACATTGACATCGTAAAAATATTCACTATGGTTGTTTCCACCGGCCAGCTGATGAGACACGACCCCTTTTTCAAGGAATCTTCAATTATCCAATTATTTGCTTCAATTTTTGTCGAGTTTCATCTTCTTCATTGACCTCCTACAATTATTGATGGGCTGAAATTAACAGAAAACAACGTCTAAACTATTACTTCGTTAACAACATCTGAAATTTTGTAAAATGTTTTTTTTTTCAAATGGAAATAACTCACAGGAAATCCAATCTTGCGGCGGCGGTGTTGACAAGAGTGGTGGTAACGGTAGTATCAATGATGGCAGCTACGTCACAAGAAGGAATCAGCATCGATGCAAGTAAAAAGCTGCGATTGGCCTTTTATCTTGGACTGAAATAGAAAGAGAGGGTACACATAAATACTATTTTATATATTATAAATCTTATTATGTATCAACCTAATACCATCAGAAATGAACAGCTCCATGTATATCCTTTAAAAATGTATAATTTGATTATCATATATCAAATCGCAGGCAAAATTTATAAAGTGAGTGTATCTTTTAAGTGTGGCAGAGCCAAGCATAAAAGATATAGCCAAGCTTGATAACCAGCGAGAAACAACGGAACTACAACGTTGTATTTCACCGTGTGGATGAGATATAGGAGGCCCAATCCCCCCCTAAAATCTCTAAATCTCTCAAAACCTTATCACGAAAAGACAGGCCGAGCACTTGTAACTCCTCTGATGGAAACCCGTCAATGGGCGGATTGCTTACCATCAGATAATCCGTCAGATAGTCTGAAGATGTATCAAAAAAAAACCTTTCATTGCACTCATCAAACACCGTCTCCTCCTCGTTTCACTGCCACTCACGAACTCCATGTAACTGTAACAAGACAGACAGACAAACAACACATATTAATACATTCAATTTTAAATTCCAGTTTGTTGAAAGCAGAAATTTAAATAATTTTTATCAAGAACATGAAATCAAAATCCATGAATTTAAAATTACTGTGAATTGGCTTCAAGATGCTTTTCGTTTTGAAAGTTTTCATCGCAACTTTTAGATTTGCAGTAATTTTAGTTTTTTTATTATTATCTTTTTTACAAATACACCATATTAGATAAATGAACAGATTCCATATTTAAAGATCTCTTTCATTTTTATTTTAAAAACCTACCGTCAGATGTATAAAGTTATACAAATAAGGTTATTATAGTTTGATAAGGCTAAAGGTTTCCCTGCTTAAACTTATCTGTATTTGACTACTTTTTACTACTATTACTTATCTGTAAACAAGTGGTTTTAAGCGAACAGTCTTTAAAAAACAAAGTAAGAAGGTCATTTATGCTTATTTTTATTATTCTGTTTTTGTATACCCTCTGTACGGCCTTCATGTAACAAATAAATCAAAAATCAAATAAATACATATACTTAATGCAAGATATTGTTAGATACTTACTTTGAGCTCCAAATTAGAATTTACCTTCTTCAATTGTTCAATACTTTGTTTTCCTTCTTTTTTTTTTCAATTTTGTGACAGGGAGAGCCATAAACTGAGCATTCCTGCAAAAAAAATGTTAGACCTGTACATAAGAATAACCTAGTTCACATCATCTTTACTACTGTAATAAAAATACAGTCTCAAACGCGTATGCATATGTAAAAATATGTTTTTGTAAACGCACTTACAACACAATTGCAAATCCTAGTACGTGTGAAACGTTACAATAACTTTACAAAGAAAAAATTGTACATTTCACAAACTGCAGTGCATCATCAGCATCAGGGGCGGACACGTGTAGGTAATACAGTGCACAAGCCAAATTTTCTTGTCTTTTTTGTCAATACCACATCATACCGTGTGAAATGGTATTGCCGGACAGTAAACTTCCTTGAAATGAACAAACTCCCATAGATGATAAAAGTATAACAAATGAGACCAGATTGCAGACAAATAACCATTATCTTAACCAACCGGCAACCTTTGTCTCCTACTCAACCCTCATATTTGTACTAACCTGCTATATTTCGCTTGGTTCTCACAACTCATAGTACAAATGCATCGAGCAGTATTTGTGTAATCTGCCTTCGATAAGACCTAAAAATAATTATTGATCATTAATTAATATTGAAGTCAACTAGTCTCTTTAGTATTGTAGACTGCAGTACTAAATATGACGGTGTTGTTGAGGAGAATTAAAAGAATGTGTCAGTTGTGCGGGTATGTGAATATTTTTACATTATAATGTACAAGACGTTACTCACAGTGTTGCTCGCAGATAAAAATGAAATGGAAAGGTGTATCTACTATAGGTACTACTAAAAAAAACACCAACCTTACTAGTTTTTTTTTCAATAAACAACATTTTACTTACATTATTTTATGTTACAGACTTTGTAGGTATATTAAGTAAAATTTTTAGTTTATGTTCTTATTATTAAATTGAAAATAAAGTTTTATTTTATAAGGTACTACAAGTTTTTTGCAGGCTTCTTGTCGGTTATTCGTGATTTAAGGATATAGTTGAGGATTGAGAAGAAGGGGAGGGGGGGGGGGGGGAGAAAGAAATGGGTCTCCGGTAACTTCGTATATACGACAAAACGGTCAATAAATTAAAGAAGCGACATTAAATTAAGCAATTTCATTTTATTTTTTTACATTTTTGCTGTGTTCACGGACCTACTCTAGACAGTTAACATCGCTATCGTAAAAGTATTCACTATCGTTGTTTCCACCGGCCAGCTGATGAGGCACGACGCCTTTTTCAAGGAATCTTCAACTAACCAATTATTTGCTTCAATTTTTATCGAGTTTTATCTTCTACATTAACCTCCTACAATTATTGATGGGCTGAAATTAACAGAAAACAACGTCTAAACTATTGCTTCGTTAACAACATCTGAAACATTTAAAATATTGTCAAACACCATAATAATTTTATTAGTGTTTGACAATATTTTGTACAATGATTTTTGCTCAAATGGAACTCACAGGAAATCTAATCTTGCGGCGGCGGTATTGACAAGAGTGGTGGTAACGGTAGTATCAATGATGGCAGCTACGTCGCAAGAAGGAATCAGCATCGATGCAAGTAAAAAGCTGCGATTGGCCTTTTATCTTGGACTGAAATAGAAAGGGAGGGTATACATAAATACTATTTTATATATTATGAATCTTATTATGTATCAACCAAATACCATCAGAAATGAACAGCTCAGTGTATCTCCTTTAGAAATGTATGATTTAATTATCATATATCAAATCGCAGGAAAAATTGATAAAGCGAGTGTATCTTTTAAGTGTGGCAGAGCCAAGCTTAAATGGATGGGCTTGATAGAAAACCGGCGAGTAACGACGGAACTACAACGTTGTGTTTCGCCGTGTGGATGAGATATCGGAGGCCCAATCCTCAATTTAAATCTCTAAATCTCCTAAAACCTAATCCCCAAAAGACAGGCCGAGCAACGCCTCTGATGGAAACCCGTCAATGGGCGGATTGCTTACCATCAGATAATCCGTCAGATAGTCTGAAGATGTATCAAATTATAAAAAAAAACCTTACATTGCGCTCATTCAACACCGTCTCCTCCACCTTTTCACTACCACTCACTAACTCCATGTAACTGTAACAAGACAGACAATTCTAGTTTGTTGAAAGCAGACATTTAAATAATTTCTATGAAGAACATGAAATCAAAATCCATGAATTTAAAATTACTGTGAATTTGGCTTCAATATGCTTTTTGTTTTGAAAGTTTTTTTTATTATTATCTTTTTTACAAATACTCACACCATATTTGGTAAATGAACAGATTCCATACTTAAAGATTTCTTTCATTTTATTTTAAAACCCTACCGTCAGACGTATAAAGTTATACAAATAAGGTTATTATAGTTTGATAAGGCTAAAGGTTTCCCTGCTTAAACTTATCTGTATTTATGTAAAAACAAACAAGTGGTTTTAATGCAACAGTCATTAAAAAAACAGAATAATTTATTATTCTGTTTTTGTATACCCTCTTTAAGTCCTTCATGTGACAAATAAATCAAATATCAAATAAATACATATACTTAATGCAAGATATTGTTAGATACTTACTTTGTGCTCCAAATTAGAATTTACCTTCTTCAATTGTTCAATACTTTGTTTTCCTTCTTTATTTTCAATTTTGTGACAGGGAGAGCCATATACTGAGCATTCCTGCAAAAAAAAAATACAGAATAATATATTTTTATTATTCTGTTTTTGTATACCCTCTTAGAGGCCTTCATTTGACAAATATATCAACTATCAAATAAAAACATTGTAATGTGTTGGTGGTTCAGTTGTTTGAAATCAAACAGGTCTTACTAATACCCCAAAAACTTATTAATACAAAACCCATAATAAATCAATATTGCGTAGCACTTTATTATAGGTTGCAAGCGATGCAAAATTCGTACACGTGAGTTTTAACTTATTACTAAAGGAAATACATAATATCAGATTCCATTATGTTACAACATATACTTAATGCAAGATATTGTTAGATACTTACTTTGAGCTCCAAATTAGAATTTACCTTCTTCAATTGTTCAATACTTTGTTTTCCTTTTTTTTTCAATTTTGTGACAGGGAGAGCCATAAACTGAGCATTCCTGCAAAAAAAATGTAACATTTGTATAATATATTAAATAACCTAGTTCACATCATCTTCTTTACTACTAAAATAATAATACAGTTTCAAACGTGTCTGGGTATGTAAAAAAATGTTTCTTAAAACGCACACACGACACAGTTCTTAGTACGTTCGTAACGTTACAAAGAGAAAATTGTACATTTCACAAACTGCAGTGCATCATCTGCGGACACGTGTAATACAGTGCACAAGCCATATTTCTGTCCTTTGTGTCAATATAACACATCATACCGTGTGAAATGGTATTGCCAGACAGTAAACTTCCTTGTAATGAACTAACTCCCATAGATGATAGGAGTATAACAAATTAGATCAGATTGCAGACAAATAACCATTATCTTAACCAACCTTTGTCTCCTACTCAACCGTCAAATTTGTACTTACCTGCTATATTTCGCTTGGTTCTCACAACTCATAGTACAAATCCACCGTCTGACCAGTATTAGTGTAATGTGCCTTCGACAAGACCTAAAAATAATTATTAATCATTTATTAATATAGAAGTTAACTAGTCTCTTTAGTATTGTAGACTGCAGTACTAAATATGACGGTGTTGTTGAGGAGAATTAAAAAAATGTGCCAGTTTTGCGGGTAAGTGAATATATATATAATTTTTACATTATAATGTTCAAAATATTACGCACAGTGTTGCTCGCAGATAAAAATGAAATGGAAAGGTATATACTACCTACTATAGTTCTACATAGCTGAATTGTATAATTATTTTTCGAAGGTCACATCTTAGATTTTAAACTTTAAGTCCTACTTTCTAACAGGGTTTTTACTTTAAAAAACGCTAAAGGCCCAATGTTGCACAAATACATACAAAGTAAAAAAATAATAATTCAACAATGAAACAGCTAAATTGTATATTACTTGTTCAATGTACTGCACACTTTTTGAAACGGTCGGTGGATGGACAATGTTTTATTCGTTTTATTTCGGGTCTCGATCTGGGTGTGCATACAAACCATATACAAACTTATAAGTTTAAACCACGACACAGGAACAGGAACTAGTGGTCGCGGTTACCTATGGGCGATACCGATTGTTTATCATAAGGTGATTTTACTTCTCATTTGCAGTCAGTCCTATGAACCAAATCTGAACGAACATGCGGTGGAAAAAAATCGTTACAATAAGCCGGTCTCAATAAGTGACATGTGTGAGCGAGATGGAACTAAAAGTAGGTTGCGCGGTCGCATATAAATATGTGACAATGTTCATAGCCGGCCATTATTATCATGTCAGCGCGAGAAAACCCGAGCCTGCATTAATCGTCAATCTTCTCCTTTTTGGCTTAGTACATGGAAGTGAAGCCCTAGTTTCAGAAAATTAAAATGTTCAACAAAAACACTTACAAGAACCAAAAAGTCAGCAAGTTAACAATGGAATATTTTCAAGTATTACTTACCCTGATGAACCAGGACCACGGGTTGGTACAGTTTGAACTGGTAGATGGATATCAAGTGGGATGAAACGGAAATTTCCTTGATCATCATCAGTATGGATATTACGAACATACATTACTAGGCAAAGATGAAATCGCCTACCCGCAACGAAAAATAATAATGAAAAGTCCAAAAATCAAGCTTTTAACCAATCTTTGGCATCGTAGCTAGCAATAATAATGTGAAAAATCATGCAAAATTAGCTGGGTGATCGGAAACCATCACAGTTCTATTATATTTGCCTCAAACTTACTGCAAACTACCAGTCTACCCGCAGTTATCTCAACATTTGTGACTTCACTATCTAGAATGGGTGTGGCCGAGCCACGATGATTGAGAATACGCTGTGTACATCAAAATTACAAAAAAACAAAGTAAGTGAATAATTTTTTTTTCCTTTATGTGGTAAGTCGGCAAACGAGCAGACGGATTACTTGATGGTAAGCAATTAATTGACACCAGCAATAACAGAGTAGGAACGAGTGCGTTGCACATTAGGGATTTAGAGATTAAGGGATTGGGGAGTGATTGGGGAGCAGAAGAATTGGGACTCCGGTAACCTTACTCAACGGCGAAACACAACGCTGTGGTTGTTTCACGCCGGTTTTCTGTGAGGCCGTGCTATCACTCCGGTCGAGCCGACCCATTCGTGCATGGCTCCCCACAGTTTCAAAATTATTATTTTAAATTTAAATAAAGACTATTTTTATATTTTTTTAAAATAAACTAATTTAATAAATGGGAAACATTAAGTTGCATTATGTACATAACTACCTAATTATCTGTAATATTACATTTTCTATTTCAATCCGTGGTAAACTTGACTTCATTGTTTTAAGTTTTTTGTAATAGGTTAAAAATTTATTAGAAAAAATGAGTTGTAATGAGTGAATCAAAAATTAAATTATTGATATTTTTAGTGGGTATTTAATAGAAATGACCTCTAATTTTAAACCTTTCATGTTTTTTAAGCGTGGATCGATACGAGATTCAAAGAATTTTCTATTGTGTTTTAGACACCGATGTTGAACCAATTAATAATAATGTTTCAGAGACTAACGTCTTATCAACAACTGAACTTCGTTTTCTCACCCGGCTTCGTCTATTTATTTCGTAATTCTTCCCTTGGATTAATGTAAGTTTCGATGATTCTGTTTATTATTTTTTTTATTTGATTTCATTATGAAATACCTATTTATTTTTGCCAGCAGTATCGCCCTGACTACAAAGGCAAAAAGTATAAAAACTTCTAAAATCAAAATCTTTGTGACAAAATCCTATTCATATCTATTCAGTAGTTTTGTGTGAAAGAGTTACAAACATCCAAACTTGCAAATTTTTTTGACATCAATCGCCTTGTTTGTATTTACAAAGTTTTACCTTTCTATTAAGAATGATTTTGAGATTCTACCCTACATTTCAGCTGCGCGGTTAGCGAATCGATTACAAAATTTCCAATATTTTAAAATCCCCTTCAAATCTGACCGTCAATGTGATAACATACATTAATCACTTTACAGAGGAAAGGCAAACAATCAGCCCAGCTAAGTCAATTCTGACACTCTATGGACTATGGACCTGGGCCCGCTGAAACGTTCACTGACCTGCGACTCAACCCCCGAGGATCCTGTACTGAAGTAGCTACTGGTTGGGACATCTCACCAAGTAAGAAGAACGAGTAGGTTTCTTCAAAATAGGTATAAAACTCGTAATAAACGTCGTAATCGTAACTTGGAGCTACGTATTTCCCCTATAGATCCTAAACAGGAAGTGAAAAAAAACTAACATTAGATAGTATCCTATTCCCTATTGCTGTTCTACAAATTTAGTGCTGGGACAGCACTGCATTTGTTAACAATATTATTCAAAGAAAATCTATTTACCGCCTGTACAGGAAATTAAAAAACAACTTACATTAGGTACTTGTCCTCTTCCCCATCGCTAAGAAACTCAGTACCGGAACATATGTAGTCAATCAATAAGTCTGGCAAGACTACTAAGACCTTCATTAAAAACCATCACCTTCTTATATTATTCAAAGAAAATTTTTAACTCTTTGGGCTCCAAATTAGATTTACCCTTTGCGAGTAGTTTGAATGTTTAGTTTTATTTCTATGCGATACGTACAAAATCTTGCACCTCCATAGCGTTTTCAAGGTTATTCATTACTTTATAATGAATAAATCTATTTAACGCCTGTACAGGAAATTTTAAAAAAAACTTACATTAGGTACTTTTCCTCTTCCCCATCGCTAAAAAACTCAGTACCGGAACATATGTAGTCAATTAATAAGTCTGGCAAGACTACTAAGACCTTCATTAAAAAACATCACCTTATATTATTCAAAGAAAATTTCTTGCACGTGACTAGCGTTTTCAAGATTATTTATTAATTTATAATGAATAAATCTATTTAACGCCTGTACAGGCAATTAAAAAAAAACTTACATTAGGTACTTGTCCTCTTCCCCATTGCTAAGAAACTCAGTACCGGAACATATGTAGTCAATCAATAAGTCTGGCAAGACTACTAAGACCTTCATTAAAAAACATCACCTTCTTATATTATTCAAAGAGAATTTCAAACTCTTTGGGCTCCAAATTAGATTTACCCTTTGCGAGTAGTTTGAATGTTTTGTTTTATTTCTATGCGATACGTCCAATATCTTGCACGTGCATAGCGTTTTCAAGGTTATTCATTAATTTATAATGAATAAATCTATTTAACGCCTGTACAGGAAATTAAAAAAAAAACTTACACTGGGTACTTGTCCTCTTCCCCATGGCTAAGAAACTCAGTACCGGAACATATGTAGTCAATCAATAAGTCTGGCAAGACTACTAAGACCTTCATTAAAAACCATCACCTTCTTATATTTTTCAAAGAAAATTTTTAACTTTTTGGGCTCCAAATTAGATTTACCCTTTGCGAGTAGTTTGAATGTTTTGTTTTATTTCTATGCGATACGTCCAAAATCTTGCACGTGCATAGCGTTTTCAAGATTATTCATTACTTTATAATGAATAAATCTATTTAACGCCTGTACAGGCAATTAAAAAAAAAACTTACATTAGGTACTTTTCCTCTTCCCCATCGCTAAGAAACTCAGTACCGGAACATATGTAGTCAATTAATAAGTCTGGCAAGACTACTAAGGCCTTCATTAAAAAACATCACCTTATATTATTCAAAGAAAATTTCTTGCACCTGACTAGCGTTTTCAAGATTATTCATTAATTTATAATGAATAAATCTATTTAACGCCTGTACAGGAAATTAAAAAAAAAACTTACACTGGGTACTTGTCCTCTTCCCCATGGCTAAGAAACTCAGTACCGGAACATATGTAGTCAATTAATAAGTCTGGCAAGACTACTAAGGCCTTCATTAAAAAACATCACCTTATATTATTCAAAGAAAATTTCTTGCACCTGACTAGCGTTTTCAAGATTATTCATTAATTTATAATGAATAAATCTATTTAACGCCTGTACAGGAAATTAAAAAAAAAAACTTACACTGGGTACTTGTCCTCTTCCCCATGGCTAATAAACTCAGTACCGGAACATATGTAGTCAATCAATAAGTCTGGCAAGACTACTAAGACCTTCATTAAAAACCATGACCTTCTTATATTTTTCAAAGAAAATTTTTAACTCTTTGGGCTCCAAATTAGATTTACCCTTTGCGAGTAGTTTGAATGTTTTGTTTTATTTCTATGCGATACGTCCAAAATCTTGCACGTGCATAGCTTTTTCAAGATTATTCATTACTTTATAATGAATAAATCTATTTAACGCCTGTACAGGCAATTAATAAAAAACTTACATTAGTTACTTGTCCTCTTCCCCATCGCTAAGAATCTCAGTACCGGAACATATGCAGTCAATTAATAAGTCTGGCAAGACTACTAAGACCTTCACTAAAAAACATCACCTTCTTATATTATTGAAAGAGAATTTCAAACTCTTTGGGCTCCAAATTAGATTTACCCTTTGCGAGTAGTTTGAATGTTTTGTTTTATTTCTATGCGATACGTCCAAAATCTTGCATATGCATAGCGTTTTCAAGATTATTCATTACTTTATAATGAATAAATCTATTTAACGCCTGTACAGGCAATTAAAAAAAAACTTACATTAGGTACTTTTCCTCTTCCCCATCGCTAAGAAACTCAGTACCGGAACATATGTAGTCAATTAATAAGTCTGGCAAGACTACTAAGACCTTCATTAAAAAACATCACCTTCTTATATTATTCAAAGAGAATTTCAAACTCTTTGGGCTCCAAATTAGATTTACCCTTAGCGAGTAGTTTAAATGTTTTGTTTTATTTCTATGCGATACGTCCAAAATCTTGCACGTGCATAGCGTTTGCAAGATTATTCATTACTTTATAATGAATAAATCTATTTAACGCCTGTACAGGCTATAAAAAAAAACTTACATTAGGTACTTGTCCTCTTCCCCATCGCTAAGAAACTCAGTACCGGAACATATGTAGTCAATCAATAAGTCTGGCAAGACTACTAAGACCTTCATTAAAAAACATCACCTTCTTATATTATTCAAAGAGAATTTCTTGCACGTGACTAGCGTTTTCAAGGTTATTCATTAATTTATAATGAATAAATCTATTTAACGCCTGTACAGGAAATTAAAAAAAAAACTTACATTGGGTACTTGTCCTCTTCCCCATCGCTAAGAAACTCAGTACCGGAACATATGCAGTCAATTAATAAGTCTGGCAAGACTACTAAGACCTTCACTAAAAAACATCACCTTCTTATATTATTGAAAGAGAATTTCAAACTCTTTGGGCTCCAAATTAGATTTACCCTTTGCGAGGAGTTTGAATGTTTTGTTTTATTTCTATGCGATACGTCCAAAATCTTGCACGTGCATAGCGTTTTCAAGATTATTCATTACTTTATAATGAATAAATCTATTTAACGCCTGTACAGGCAATTAAAAAAAAAACTTACATTAGGTACTTTTCCTCTTCCCCATCGCTAAGAAACTCAGTACCGGAACATATGTAGTCAATTAATAAGTCTGGCAAGACTACTAAGGCCTTCCTTAAAAAACATCACCTTATATTATTCAAAGAAAATTTCTTGCACCTGACTAGCGTTTTCAAGATTATTCATTAATTTATAATGAATAAATCTATTTAACGCCTGTACAGGAAATTAAAAAAAAAACTTACACTGGGTACTTGTCCTCTTCCCCATGGCTAATAAACTCAGTACCGGAACATATGTAGTCAATCAATAAGTCTGGCAAGACTACTAAGACCTTCATTAAAAACCATGACCTTCTTATATTTTTCAAAGAAAATTTTTAACTCTTTGGGCTCCAAATTAGATTTACCCTTTGCGAGTAGTTTGAATGTTTTGTTTTGTTCTATGCGATACGTCCAAAATCTTGCACGTGCATAGCGTTTTCAAGATTATTCATTACTTTATAATGAATAAATCTATTTAACGCCTGTACAGGCAATTAATAAAAAACTTACATTAGTTACTTGTCCTCTTCCCCATCGCTAAGAATCTCAGTACCGGAACATATGCAGTCAATTAATAAGTCTGGCAAGACTACTAAGGCCTTCATTAAAAAACATCACCTTCTTATATTATTGAAAGAGAATTTCTTGCACCTGACTAGCGTTTTCAAGGTTATTCATTAATTTATAATGAATAAATCTATTTAACGCCTGTACAGGAAATTAAAAAAAAAACTTACATTGGGTACTTGTCCTCTTCCCCATCGCTAAGAATCTCAGTACCGGAACATATGCAGTCAATTAATAAGTCTGGCAAGACTACTAAGACCTTCACAAAAAAACATCACCTTCTTATATTATTGAAATAGAATTTCAAACTCTTTGGGCTCCAAATTAGATTTACCCTTTGCGAGTAGTTTGAATGTTTTGTTTTATTTCTATGCGATACGTCCAAAATCTTGCACCTGCATAGCGTTTTCAAGATTATTAATTACTTTATAATGAATAAATCTATTTAACGCCTGTACAGGAAATTCTAAAAAAACTTACATTAGGTACTTGTCCTCTTCCCCATCGCTAAGAATCTCAGTACCGGAACATATGTAGTCAATCAATAAGTCTGGCAAGACTACTAAGACCTTCATTAAAAAACATCACCTTCTTATATTATTCAAAGAGAATTTCTTGCACCTGACTAGCGTTTTCAAGATTATTCATTAATTTATAATGAATAAATCTATTTAACGCCTGTACAGGAAATTAAAAAAAAAACTTACACTGGGTACTTGTCCTCTTCCCCATGGCTAAGAAGCTCAGTACCGGAACATATGTAGTCAATCAATAAGTCTGGCAAGACTACTAAGACCTTCATTAAAAACCATCACCTTCTTATATTTTTCAAAGAAAATTTCAAACTCTTTGGGCTCCAAATTAGATTTACCCTTTGCGAGTAGTTTGAATGTTTTGTTTTATTTCTATGCAATACGTCCAAAATCTTGCACGTGCATAGCGTTTTCAAGATTATTCATTACTTTATAATGAATAAATCTATTTAACGCCTGTACAGGCAATTAAAAAAAAAACTTACATTAGGTACTTTTCCTCTTCCCCATCGCTAAGAAACTCAGTACCGGAACATATGTAGTCAATTAATAAGTCTGGCAAGACTACTAAGGCCTTCATTAAAAAACATCACCTTATATTATTCAAAGAAAATTTCTTGCACCTGACTAGCGTTTTCAAGATTATTCATTAATTTATAATGAATAAATCTATTTAACGCCTGTACAGGAAATTAAAAAAAAACTTACACTGGGTACTTGTCCTCTTCCCCATGGCTAAGAAACTCAGTACCGGAACATATGTAGTCAATCAATAAGTCTGGCAAGACTACTAAGACCTTCATTAAAAACCATCACCTTCTTATATTTTTCAAAGAAAATTTTTAACTCTTTGGGCTCCAAATTAGATTTACCCTTTGCGAGTAGTTTGAATGTTTTGTTTTATTTCTATGCGATACGTCCAAAATCTTGCACGTGCATAGCGTTTTCAAGATTATTCATTACTTTATAATGAATAAATCTATTTAACGCCTGTACAGGCAATTTTAAAAAAACTTACATTAGGTACTTGTCCTCTTCCCCATCGCTACAAAACTCAGTACCGGAACATATGTAGTCAATTAATAAGTCTGGCAAGACTACTAAGACCTTCATTAAAAAACATCACCTTATATTATTCAAAGAAAATTTCTTGCACGTGACTAGCGTTTACAAGGTTATTCATTAATTTATAATGAATAAATCTATTTAACGCCTGTAGTAAATTAAAAAAAACTTACATTAGGTACTTGTCCTCTTCCCCATCGCTACAAAACTCAGTACCGGAACATATGTAGTCAATTAATAAGTCTGGCAAGACTACTAAGGCCTTCATTAAAAAACATCACCTTATATTATTCAAAGAAAATTTCTTGCACGTGACTAGCGTTTTCAAGGTTATTCATTAATTTATAATGAATAAATCTATTTAACGCCTGTACAGGAAATTAAAAAAAAACTTACATTGGGTACTTGTCCTCTTCCCCATCGCTAAGAAACTCAGTACCGGAACATATGCAGTCAATTAATAAGTCTGGCAAGACTACTAAGACCTTCACTAAAAAACATCACCTTCTTATATTATTGAAAGAGAATTTCAAACTCTTTGGGCTCCAAATTAGATTTACCCTTTGCGAGTAGTTTGAATGTTTTGTTTTATTTCTATGCGATACGTCCAAAATCTTGCACCTGCATAGCGTTTTCAAGATTATTCATTGCTTTATAATGAATAAATCTATTTAACACCTGTACAGGCAATTAAAAAAAAACTTACATTAGGTACTTTTCCTCTTCCCCATCGCTAAGAATCTCAGTACCGGAACATATATAGTCAATCAATAAGTCTGGCAAGACTACTAAGGCCTTCATTAAAAAACATCACCTTATATTATTCAAAGAAAATTTCTTGCACCTGACTAGCGTTTTCAAGATTATTCATTAATTTATAATGAATAAATCTATTTAACGCCTGTACAGGAAATTAAAAAAAAACTTACACTGGGTACTTGTCCTCTTCCCCATGGCTAAGAAACTCAGTACCGGAACATATGTAGTCAATCAATAAGTCTGGCAAGACTACTAAGACCTTCATTAAAAACCATCACCTTCTTATATTTTTCAAAGAAAATTTTTAACTCTTTCGGCTCCAAATTAGGTTTACCCTTAGCGAGTAGTTTAATTTTTTTTTTTTTATTTCTATGCGAAACGTCCAAAATCTTGCACCTGCATAGCGTTTTCAAGATTATTCATTACTTTATAACGAATAAATCTATTTAACGCCTGTACAGGCAATTAAAAAAAAACTTACATTAGGTACTTGTCCTCTTCCCCATCGCTAAGAATCTCAGTACCGGAACATATGTAGTCACTTAATAAGTCTGGCAAGACTTCTAAGACCTTTATTAAAAAACATCACCTTCTTATATTATTCAAAGAAAATTTAAAACTCTTTGGGCTCCAAATTAGATTTACCCTTTGCGAGTAGTTTGAATGTTTTGTTTTATTTCTATGCGATACCTCCAAAATCTTGCACCTGCATAGCGTTTTCAAGATTATTCATTGCTTTATAATGAATAAATCTATTTAACACCTGTACAGGCAATTAAAAAAAAACTTACATTAGGTACTTTTCCTCTTCCCCATCGCTGAGAAACTCAGTACCGGAACATATGTAGTCAATCAATAAGTCTGGCAAGACTACTAAGGCCTTCATTAAAAAACATCACCTTATATTATTCAAAGAAAATTTCTTGCACCTGACTAGCGTTTTCAAGATCATTCATTAATTTATAATGAATAAATCTATTTAACGCCTGTACAGGAAATTAAAAAGAAACTTACATTGGGTACTTTTCCTCTTCCCCATCGCTAAGAAACTCAGTACCGGAACATATGTAGTCAATCAATAAGTCTGGCAAGACTACTAAGGCCTTCATTAAAAAACATCACCTTATATTATTCAAAGAAAATTTCTTGCACCTGACTAGCGTTTTCAAGATTATTCATTAATTTATAATGAATAAATCTATTTAACGCCTGTACAGGCAATTAAAAAAAACTTACATTGGGTACTTGTCCTCTTCCCCATCGCTAAGAAACTCAGTACCGGAACATATGCAGTCAATTAATAAGTCTGGCAAGACTACTAAGGCCTTCATTAAAAAACATCACCTTATATTATTCAAAGAAAATTTCTTGCACCTGACTAGCGTTTTCAAGATTATTCATTAATTTATAATGAATAAATCTATTTAACACCTGTACAGGCAATTAAAAAAAAAACTTACATTAGGTACTTGTCCTCTTCCCCATCGCTAAGAATCTCAGTACCGGAACATATGTAGTCACTTAATAAGTCTGGCAAGACTTCTAAGACCTTTATTAAAAAACATCACCTTCTTATATTATTCAAAGAAAATTTTTAACTCTTTGGGCTCCAAATTAGATTTACCCTTAGCGAGTAGTTTGAATGTTTTGTTTTATTTCTATGCAATACGTCCAAAATCTTGCACCTGCATAGCGTTTTCAAGATTATTCATTACTTTATAATGAAATAATCGATATATCGACTGTACAGGAAATTTAAAAAACTTACATTAGGTAGGTACTTTTCCTCTTCCCCATCGCTAAGAAATTTGGCGCCAGAATTTAGTCAATTAATAAGACTGGCAACACTACTAAAACATTAATCATAAAAAACATCACTTTCTTATATTATTCAAAGACAATTTCAAACTCTTTGAGCCCCAAATTCGAATTTATCTTCTTCACTTGTTCAATATTCAGTGTTATTACTATCTGATACGTCCGAAATCTTGTGATGTGCGATCAATTCCCGACTTTGTTGATTTCACACAGCCTCGTGTCGAACATAAGACAACTATGACTATATTTTTACAAATTGCAGCTTCCACCATTTGTAGACGAAATTGTAGTCTTAAGTTACATTACGATTCTCTTTAAAGTATTATAATAAATGCATCTAAGGAATAATGTACAATGAACATGTGTCAGGTCGCATTCTTCAGCTCCAATCTGTTGAAACACGTTTCGAGCGATAACCTATCTCCATACATAGGAGTACAAAATAAGTAAGTTAAACAAATATATTAGAGAATACTTACTTAAAAATAGACTCTAATACAACAGAGGGACCTATCACGGTAACTCTGGTATTTTGGTCAGTGATTTCTGTGGTTACATTTCAACTTGTTACCCTTCGAACTACTCGCACCTCATTCTTATGCTTAAAGTTATTTATAATTCTATGTTACCTATATTTCTTTTTTTAAACTTATCAGTTAAAGCTTAAAGTGAGAAATCAAAATTCCTTCTTTAATGTGTAACTTTTAAAGAAATGAGCTAATAAATACTTAATGTAAGTTGATTAGTTCAGCGGTTTAAATGTGTTATTTAAAAACTGTTTTTGATTGTAAATACATTGTACACCAGTAACAAATTGTCACATTTTAATAAATAACACGAAATTTAAGTAGATAGAGTACTTATGTATTATATCAAATAAATTGTCATAGCAACCAGTCTACTCACAATTTGCAACTTTTATCAGTACCAAACTGTATCAAGGCAATCAAATTTTCACCGTCTTGACCTTTTTTACGTTGTTTCCACACTGATTTAAAATGTTATTCTCTACTAATTCCTAATTTGAAGTTTGGAATATACGTTAAAAATCGCTTGACACTTTATTACTGATTTTGTAAGAGCCAGTTGTAACAAACACTCAATCTGTATCTTTAGACAGTACCATAGGACTCGATATCGCCCTAAATAACATGGGCAAAATGTTACTTTAATTGTTTTGATTAATAATCAAATTTATTATAATAATAAATTATGTTTAACGTCTTACTCGTGTAAACATATTGGGTAATAATCATTCAGCATTGCGCGATAGATGTCGCTAATTCGAATTATTAACTATTCGAGTTATTCCAAACACCAGTCACGCGAGGAAGCCGGTAAACATAATCGATTAGTTTCATATCGATTATTTCAATCGATTAGTGTCATAAAATTTATGAAAATATTGTTAAATATTGATAAGTATTTGACAATAATTTTTCGAGTACGTTAAATATTTATAATTTTGTATGGTTATAAATTTAAATTCCGTATGAGTGATTATAAGAAATATTTGTATAAATTTCTGAACTGAAATTGTTTTGTTGAAATAAAAAGAGATGTCTTATTAAGTTGTGTGTTTCCTTTTATAACAAATTCCACCGGTGAACACAGTTACAAATTGCGAAAAATACTGATTTTACAAAATTTAAAAAGAAAGCTATGGAATCAGTATTCGTTTCCTAAATGAACACCATATACTATAGATAATATTCATTACGATCTTAAAAAAAATGTCTTCGTTCTAATGCAGTTCGTGGAATTCTTTACGGTTGGAGTATTATTTGACCGCTAACTGAGTAATGAGTGCAAAACTCACGCAGTCCGCGCGTACGCAGGGGTGGAAAATATTTAGAGTATGTGATTTGTCGAAAGGCTCTCATTGTTCAGGATGACAAGCTGATTGTTAATCAATAAATGGGAAACAGTACATACGTACTAAACATCATACAGTACGACGATAAATTAAGTATAACCAATGTCTTTTCATTTATTTATTTTATTAAATTAACTTATACTGCAGTTATATACGGCCTTGCACTTATATATTATTTTCGTATTGTTTTCAAATTATTTAAGTATTTTTATTTTTCATCACTCTACAGGTGACCCCTCGGACGGAGAGGTATTTTTTAAAAATCTCTTTTTTGGCTTTGTAAATCGTGAGCTCCTTTATCGCTGGATTTCCGCAGGCCCTATCCCTCCCAATCCCTGCCCAATCCTTAATAAATATTCAAAACCTTTATCCATAAAAGGCCAGCAACGCACTTGTAACTCTTTTAATGTTGTGAGTGTCCATGGGCGCAAAGGCGGGCGCTGGGCACTGTTTAGTATAAAAAATACTTGTAGGTCTTTAAAACGCACTTGTCGCATCGTGCCGTGGTGGTTTCTTTCCCCGCTACAATATTCTTGCATTCTAACGACTTTCTGATCTTTTGGAACATTGAACTTGTTTGTGCTAATGAGGTTTCTCCTACTCGAACAGTGCAATTGTCTTCCCTTTGGTTTGGTTAGGCTATTTTCAATTAAAGAAGCACTGCGTACTACTCCTGTTGATTAGGCCCCATGAGATATGTATCCGAGCTTCACCTATCTATATTTCATCACACGCAGAAGCTAATTCCGAGTTTTCAGTGTCTCTGTTCATAAATAAATAAATAAACAGAGCCAGTCCGTGGAATCTGATACCTAGCACCTCATTTTCTCCGCATGACATGAACTGTGTGATTGGAAAGAAAGAAAGAAGAAAGAAAGAAAAATAATTTATTTGGCATGAACAATTAGGAAAAAAAAGCAAATATATGTAGTACAATAATTCTATTAATTATATTGGCATGGTTTGAGAGTCGTCTGTGGTCTTGACAATGCTGCTGTTGGTTGATAATGTGTGGCTGTAGGAGTTAGGAGTGGTTTGTGTTGTAATGGGTGCTATAAATAGATGTTTTGGGAAGGTGTACCTACCTAGAAAGTGTCTTGGCTATTGTGGTCGTTGGTGGTGTACGTGGTGGTGTATGTTCGCACAAATGATGGCAATCTAAAGATTGATGAGGTTACGGTGCTCTAAGTTTTTGCGGTGGTGTTGTTAGGCTCTGCTGCAACTGAAGCGACATTGCTCGCGAATGCCAAAAAGGGCAGCCTTGTAGACTGCTCAGTCAATGAAAAAATTAAACAATAAAGAAACGTGGCATACAGTAGGTGATATACAGTTTTATCATAAATGGGATAGCCGTGACATGAAAGGCTCATATTTAAATAGGATTTATTTTGATGTATTTTATGTACACAAATTATAACATATTTAAACACGGAACCTACATACCCAATTATCAAAAGAGGTACACAGCACTTTTCTAAAGATTTCCATTCCCAAAGTTAAAATTAAAAATTTCTTCCTGCTTGAAAATCTATTTTATTTATTCTTTTAAACAACAATTAAAACACAAGACCGCATACAATCACAGAACAAATTAAGTTAATAAATAAAACTTAATTAACTAACATGTACATTAAACAGACTGCACGGTTGGCGCGGTGGCTGGGCAACTGGCTGCCGTGCTACGTGTCGTGGTATCGATTCCCGCACGGAGCAACACAGGAGAAAATCCTAGTATAAGGCAATGTTTTTTTAGATAACCAAACAAACTTAAAATAAATATTGTAACATATGATAAAAAGTTAACATACCTACACAATTATTATAAATAAATATATATATATATATATATATATATATATATATATAGATGTATCCATTCGGCAAATGTTGATCAGACGGGTTGTAGCATCAGTTAATTGTTGATCAGTTAGCAATTGTTGATCAAAACAGTTTTTGTTGATCTAATGTATGATTCGGCATACAAATGTGGCTCCACTATGATCAACAATTGCTAACTCTCTAGCGGCACAAATAAGAACTATTCATTGCATTTTTTATACAAATCCGCTCCATCAATTGTTGATCTGATTCAAATGGACCAATCAGAGGTCACCTTTGCCACGATTGGTTGGTTTTGTTATGAACTGTTGCCACTTCGCTTTGCAATCTATACGCGATGATGAAAACAAGAGAGTGCCCGTCCTATGTCCGGTCTGTCGAAAGTGAAAGTGGACCCTATGTCCGGTCGTTTCCAGAAATTTGATATATTTTTAATGGCGTTTAGAAAATCGCTAAGAAACCTAACCTAACCATTAGTTTATGTTATAAATTATACATACATAACATAAAACCTCAAGTTGTTGATTGTAGTTTGTTTTTGGAAAGAAGAAAGTGAAAAATGGAGCCAGAAACTGTAAGTAAATAGTATAATTATGATTTAATTTATCGAGTAGTAAACATTCACGTCCACAAATGTATTATTTTTGCTGTAAAAGATAAATGCGTGGGGACGCGGTATTTCGCGCCACTTTGTACAAAACTTACTAAGCTTTAATTTATTTGTTTGTAGAATAAAACCAAACCTCTTTCGAAGGAAGAGACGAAAGGACTGCTCTCCTTAATTGAGGGGAGCAAGATTATAAATAATAAAAAAACAAACGCCACAAGCAATAAAATAAAGGTCGAAGAATGGACACGGATTGCCGGTGTTTTCAACGCAAACATTGGTACCTGTCGCCGTACACCACAACAACTGCGTCTTAAATGGGAAAACTTAAAGAAGAACTCACGAAAACGCAGTACTTTAATACGAATGGAACGGATCAAGGTAAATAATTAAGTTTAAAATTGACATGATTGTATGTTTATGTTGTATTCATAATTAACGTGTTGAATTATGTCATATTATGTTCCAGACGGGATGTAAGGGGGAAAATACCATCTTAGTGCCCCAGTCAACCTCACCTGCTCGTGGTGCATCCTGCTGATTAACGAACGAGGCTCTGGCGACCGACTCATGGCGGTATAACCATAAAATGTAGGCGTAGACAAATTCAGCAGACTAGTGTCGGGCAGCAGCGTCACTAGTGCGAGGAGCTACGCCCTGCGATCACCAACCCGCCTGCCCAGCGTGGTGATTACGGGCATTACCTCTAATGGCACGCCTAACGAAACGGCCCCCAGTTCCCGGTCGCCCCGCTATTCTTGGCCAAGTCGGCGGTCATAGTAACGGCGGGGTAGGGGGTGCTAAGAATCTCCGGGCTATGAAAGGCCGACAACACCAACTGACTCTGGCTACGTATAACGGACGCACGCTACGGCTCGATGAACATTTGGCACAGTTAGAGGTGGAGCTAGAAAACGTGAGGTGGCATATCCTGGGGTTATGTGAAGTCCGAAGACAGGGAGAGGATACCGTAACTTTGGAGTCTGGCCACCTCATGTACTACAGGGAAGGAGACCAACCATCACAGGGTGGCGTCGGGTTTTTGGTCCACAGATCTCTGTCAGACAGCGTTGTTGAGGTCTCCAGTGTGTCAGCAAGGGTAGCGTACCTTGTGATCAAACTCACCAAGAGGTATAACCTAAAGGTCATCCAAGTGTACGCACCTACCTCGACATACTCGGATGATGAGGTAGAGGAATTGTATGAAGACATTTCCAGGGCCTTACACACCACCCAAAAGGCCCATTTCAACGTTGTCATGGGAGACTTCAATGCTAAAGTGGGAGTACAGACTAGCGGCGAGTCGGTAGTAGGACCACATGGTTTTGGAAGCAGGAACCATAGGGGGCAAATGCTCGTTAACTTCCTGGAAAAAGAGGGGCTATTTTTGATGAACTCCTTCTTTAAGAAGCAGCCCCAACGGAAGTGGACGTGGCGGAGCCCCGACGCTATGACAAAAAATGAAATAGACTTCATTATGACGGACAAGAGACGAATATTTAGAGATGTCTCAGTGATCAATAGGTTTAATACCGGAAGTGATCACCGACTTGTGCGAGGCACTCTAAACATCAAATATGACTCCGAGCGTGTCCGTCTCATGAAGTCTACGCTCCGATCAAACTTGCTCCAAGCCGTGGTTGGGTCTGAAACATTTCAGTTAAAACTGGAAAACCGATTTGCTCCCTTGGAAACCACAAATGACATTGATATCGACCAGGAACTTGACCAAACAGTAGGGATCCTCCGAGACGAAGGGACGAGATTATGGCGGAAGCAGAATACCGGCAGGGGCGCCGAGCTTTCGGGAGAGTGCCTACAGGTTATGGAGAGGCGACGTAACAACCCATCAGTCGCTTCTCGTCAGATCTCGATAAAAAGATCTCAAAGCTGATAAGACGTGATCTCCGAAGCGCCAATACTCGCGCTATAAAAGAAGCGATTGAGCGAAACCGGGGGTCAAAAGTCTTCAGCCAGCAATTAAATCGAAGCCATCTGACGAAGTTGACCATACCGGATGGTAATATCGTCTCTTCTAAGCCGGAAATTCTCGAGGAGGTTCGGCGCTTCTACGGTGATCTGTACACCTCAAAAGCACCGCGTCCATATCCAGACTCGGGGGATCCTAGGGCCACACTTTACCGAAGACATGCCAGAGATCAGCCAAGACGAGATTGCGTTGGCTTTGAAGCAGCTTAAAAATGGAAAAGCCCCCGGAGAGGATGGAATTACAACGGAGCTCCTAAAGGCCGGTGGAAAGCCAGTGCTTGAGCGACTTAGACGCTTGTTTGATTCCGTTCTATTCTCGGGGAGAACTCCAAGGGCGTGGGGCAAAAGTGTCGTCATTATGTTAAAGGGAGACAAAACCCTTCTGAAGAACTACCGACCTATTTCTCTTCTGAGCCACGTCTATAAGCTGTTTTCCAGGGTCATAACAAATCGTCTCGCGCGAAGACCCGACGAGTTTCAGCCCCCTGAGCAGGCCGGGTTCCGAGGGGTATATGATACCGTGGACCATATACATACAGTGAGGCAGATTGTACAGAAAACCGAAGAGTATAATCTGCCCTTATGCCTGGCGTTTGTGGACTACGAGAAAGCCTTTGATACTGTCGAAACCTGGGCTGTTCTGGAGTCCTTGCAACGGTGCCAAGTCGACTGGCGGTATGTTCAAGTGTTGAGAGATCTATATGATGCTGCCACTATGGTCGTTCAAGTACAGAACCAGCAGTCTGAACCTATCCACCTGCATCGGGGCGTAAGACAGGGGGACGTTATTTCCCCCAAACTGTTTACTAATGCTTTGGAGGATATGTTCAAGACGCTGCGCTGGAAAGGCCGGGGCCTAAATATTAACGGCAAGTATCTCTCACACTTGAGATTTGCAGATGACATTGTAATCGTGGCTGAAACCGTGCAGGACTTACAATATATGCTGAACAGCCTGGCTGATTCCTCTGCTCGCATCGGACTCCGGATGAACCTACAAAAAACGAAGGTCATGTTCAATGAACATGTTCTCCCGGAGCCGATCACCATCAATGGATCTCCTCTCGAGGTTGTTCAAGAGTACGTCTACCTCGGGCAAACTATCCAGTTCGGTAGAAACAACTTCGAGAGGAAGGCTCGTAGGAGGATACAGCTTGGCTGGGCAGCGTATAGGAAACTCAGTCGGGTATTCTCGTCAAAGATACCGCAAAGCCTGAAGACAAAAGTCTTCAATGAGTGCGTCCTACCAGTGATGACATACGGAGCCGAGGAGCTCTCTGAAAGATCGTATTCGAAACGAGGTGATCCGACAGAGAACTAAGGTTATCGACATAGCCCAAAGGATTAGCAAACTTAAGTGGCAGTGGGCAGGTCACATCTGTCGAAGAACCGATGACCGATGGAGTAAACGTGTTCTAGAGTGGAGACCACGTCTAGGCAAACGTAGTGTAGGGCGCCCTCCAGCTAGGTGGACTGACGACATCCGCAGGGTGGCTGGCAGTGGTTGGATGAGAAGAGCTGAACATCGAGCTCAGTGGCGTGCAATTGGGGAGGCCTATGTCCAGCAGTGGACGACAACAGGCTGATGATGATGTTCCAGACTGGAGGTGGGCCACCAGGGTACTTTCCTCCTGATGACGTACTGGATAGGGTGGCAGCATTACTGGGCAGCACTGGAGAGGGTCTCACAGAGAGGTTTGGTGGTGATGCTGAGCCCCAAATGATTGGTGATGGTGACGGTGACGGGAGTGTAGAGACCTTTATTGTGCCGGTTGATAATAGCATGTCTCCAATGCTATTGATTGATAGTCCATTGCCTATCAACAATTCTTATACAGCAGTGTCCATGGGCAGTGAAGTGCCAGTCAATAGCCTTGGAGATGAGTTGGTGACGGTGCAGAACAATATTAGTACTCCAGTGGTACCAAAGGAAAAAAGGAATTTTAGAGCTAGTGGTAATATCTTACTAATTTGTTGAAAAAAAATTGTATGTGTGGATGTTTGTTATTCTTTCACGCTAAAACTACTGAATAATATAGGCTTATATGTACATCAGAATAACACATATGCTACATAACATCACGCTATGTCCTACGGGAGCAAAGAAGTGGTGGAAACCGCAGGGGGCAGCTAGTACATAATATGTGAAACTTTATGTTTGTTACTCAATAAAACTTTAATAGCTTTTTTTTTGTTTTACAGGTTGTATTAAACGGAAACTCCTGAAGCCAGATAACGGGTCTCAAGCTCGAAATATTGCATTAGCTGAATATTATAGTGTTAAGAAAAAATTGTTAGAGAGTAAGTTTGAAAATGTTAAGTTAGAAAATGAAAAATTAAGATTAGAGATATGGAAGCTGAAGGGAGAGGATTTCTAGAGTAATATTTTTGTATGTAAAACTAGTATTAATTTGTCAATAAGTTTGTAATGTCCTGTATTTTATAATAAATCACTAATTAAACAATTTTGAAATGTTAAATATGGAATATTTTATTTCCTGAAATTATCATTGTTTATTCATTTGAAACTAATAGTAAGTATACTTAAGAATAAAGATGGAGTGGTAATAATAAAAATCTAATTAAAGCAATGTACAAATTATCTCAAGACAGACAAAAACAAAATGTTTGCAAAATAAATAGGTAATAATTATTAAAAATAATTTAAAATTAATCCTTGTCTATGTCTGATATCATTATGAATACTGTCCAAATTTTCTGATGTCACAGTAATTTCATTTTCTTCTGGCATTTCTACTTCTGGGGGTACTTCTTCAATATTATAATTTCTGATGTTGTGAAGAACAGCTGTAGCTATTATAACGGTTTGTATGTTGTGTAATGACAACCGCATTCACGTCTTATAACAAGTTTACGCATGCAATCGGTCAAAAGTTGAGGATCGAAAATTACGATCAATAATGTCCAAAAATCGATTTGTCAAAATTAGAGTTTGGATATAGAATACGAAAAACTGTCACTTTCATACAAATACTAAACTAAAAATCCAATCCAATCCCAAAGATGGATTGAAAAAAAAGATCAGGATTGCGATTCATTGATCGGTTATTGAAATACTAAAAGTAGGAAATGGATTCAAATATCAATCTCGATCCGCAAATTAGGGATTGGGATTGAATATAGAAAGCGGCCGTATCTCATCTAGCGTCTATCTTTTGTTTCGTTTGCGATGTTGCCGCTCCACAGCATCGGTGTACTTTCCGCGGCATTTGTTGATCTCCCAACGTTTATATTGATCAACAATGTCACACAAAGTGTAAAATAAATGGCGGTTACAAAATCAACTATTGCCGTGTGAGTTGGTGACGAGCTAGAGTGTAGGCGGCGTAGTTAGGCACTGGGTTGCTATGAGGGGAATACTTATATTCGTAGTTTGGCACGATATTATCAAAATTATCTAAGCTACAAGCTTCTAAAGGTGGATCAACATTTAATGCATATTTCGGCCTGATCAACATTTGCCGTAGAGCGGACAATATATATATATATATATATATATATATATGTATATATATATATAGTACTTATTAAGTAAGTATACACAATGTATGGAAGTTACAAATGTTACTTATACCATGTAAATTATTTATTTATTTATTTATTCTTTATATACAATTGCATATCGGAGGACTTAATGCTAGAAGCATTTTCTGCCAGTCAACCTTTTGGTAGTGCAGAGATGTGTGGAAGGTAGGTAAATTATGTGTTATCGTCTTTGCTGACAATTTGAAAAAAATATCGATATCGGTCCAGTAGGCAAAAGGCAGTGTTCGACGTCGCCACTATCCGCAAAATAGAAAATGAAGAATTAAAAATTTGCATAATCCTAGCCAGTGACAATGACACACCTACCTACTACCTACCTAAAAGGTAAATAAAACATTAAAAATAAATTAGAGTTCAATAAGAGAGAAGATTACAATAACAGTTAAAATACACCTATTTGCATCGGCCAGGGCACGTACAAAATACCTACCTACTTCGTGGAAATTCTCAGAGATTTGAAAAAAGGTTAAACTGAAGACGAAGCGTTACGCGTAGGCATAGTATGAAGAGAAGGGTAGGTTAAAAACAATCGAACTCCATTCCATCCGGCTCTTGATTTAAAAACCAGAAAACGCAGTTATTTATGTTTGTTTGTACACAACCTACCAACCTACCTACAGGTATTCATGTTTTTATTAAAATAATACGAATAGATGTTACCTTATTTGAATAACTCCTCACCTCGGCACTCACATCAACTTATTTGTGTATTTAAAAAAAAAAAAAAAAAACTTATTTGTGTAATTACACACACAAATAACTAGCACCGCTCACCATTATTCGTGGTAAATCGGTGATAACCACTTATTCGCACACTCAGAAAAACAAAGAAAACAAACTCGTAATACACGAAGTTTTCACCAACACTAACAAATGGAAATCCTCATAAAACTGTTTTGCAAAATAAACTGCCAAAAAATTTATTATTACCTAATCCAACCAAAAAGGGATGGTCGATAAATGCATCGATGTTATACATCGATATTGCTTTACGAAAATAACGTACGGAATATCGATATTTACTGAATCGACCATCAACATTAGCTTGGCTTGGCTTCACGCAAGGCATGATTTACGCAACTTACTATTTTACGAAACAAACAAAATAGGTATCTCTCTTATAAATGCTTAAAATCAAGTCCATTTTGAACTGGACACAGAAGTATCTAATAGATGAAGTTATAATTATTTGACAGACCTAATTGAAAAACATTTCATTAGTGAAGCGAACTTTATGACCTTATAATGGACCATCCGATCAGCTGTGTTATATTTCTTTGCCAATTATTATTGCATTAATCTTTAATAGTATTTATTCAACGAAGATGTTCAATATTCGATAAATATCGGACATCGGTGCTTTTTTGTTAGTGGAAAATAGTCAAATAACCTCTCTGCCCAGGGTAAGGCGAGAAAGAGAGAGAGTGTCAGAGTCTTACTGACTAAAAACCCCCCGTTCCTTCTCCTGCTCTGAACCGCTTGCATTGCGCTTAACCCGCAACCCCGGCTGAACATCAGCCCTATAGGGCCCTGTTGGTGGTGGTCTATTGGCTCTCTAAGGCACGCGCGGAACGCTCCGCGCCGTCCGCTCGGGCCTGGGTCTGGTCGAGTGTCGAGCAACCCTTACTCGCCGTCCGCAGACCCGCGCTTACGATGGCCGAAGATCGTCTCTCGATCGGACATCGGTGCTGAGCTATCAATTATTTTATCGATATCAACATCAATTCGAAAATACGACCACCCCTAAATCCAACAATGACAAAGTAGAATGGAGTAGTAGTTCGCCATTTTTTCAATAGATGGCACTTTTTCAACACATTTCAAAATTATCTCTGTGCGATGTCTGTAAATATTTATAATCACGGAATAGAAAATACAGTGGAAGTGCCGTTCAGGCATCGCGCGCTAACCAACATCATGACTAGATATACAACATTTTGGCACATTTGTTGTCAGAATCGTTCGATCCGTTGTCATGATTGGTTGTCATGGTTGTCTCTAAGAAACACGAAATATATTAGAAATTATGCCTTGTTGTGCGGTTTTCAACTGCAAAAAAGTAAGCAGAAAAAAAGATGAGTCTTGTGGTGGTGTATCGTATCATCTTTGAGTATTAACCTTTGTTAATTTTAAATATATTTGATTTTAATGTAAATATCACATTTCATTACTTCAATGCAAACTATAAAGGGCCTTATTTTCATTACAATTAAGTTTAAATCTACTTGTTCGTTATGTGACGTTATATACAATACATTCTAGTAGTTTCGACGCTACTCATTTAGGGATGCGACATATTCGTAAAATAGGTTCATATCGATAATTTTTCATCATCGTTCAGAAAATTGATTTTTGACAATTTTTGTGTATAATTCATAAATGTTTAACTGTTTAACTAAGATTGCATAGACACATCAACGTTTTAACCACACACAGCTTGCATCCGTCTGTGGCAGGTGCGGGTGGGTAATCACCATTTTTATTTTATAACTAGTTTTCGCCCGCGTGCTGTGTTGATAAAAAGCAGCAAATAGCAATAGAACAAAATCTAAGTATACATAAAATTTGGTATTTATCGTCTCATTTTTATGGGTACATCTCCAATGGGTAAATACCCTATTACTTACTAAGTCTCCGTAGTCCGTCCGTCCATAGATAGAAAGGCACGGATCTAACTAATAGGTAAGAGTTACAAATATTTGATAAAACCTATTGTTACGTGCCTGACGTCACGTTCCTGACTACGCGGGCTTGGGTTACGGGATTGGATAAAATTAAACACTAATACCGGTTTTCAGACTTTCTATTGCACTTAAATGACAGTGTCCACCGAGTTAAGTTTTCGGCGTTCCTCTCCAGCAGAGTACGGGCGTCTGACACAAACTTCCGTTGGCCGCTCACAGTTCACGCTGACTTTCACTTAACTCACTGCACTTCACTATTTCACTGCACTTCACTATTTCACTCACTTTTCTTCTTTTTCACTTCTTCCTTTTCTTCCGAATCGCTTTGGACTTAGAACTCAACTCCCAGCGGTGAGCCGCAGTTCTGCTTATATACCCCCGGTCAGGTTCTGGAACATTCAATTTCGTTATTCTTTTTGATCGTCATGCCTCCAGAACCTTCCAATAATTTCGTTATTCATTTTTATTTATTCTCCTTCTCACTCTTTAATTTTTCATTTCTTTTACACAAATAATTCCAGAAAGTTCGACAAAACTTCTATCAACTAAAAAACTTCATGTTTACGGCGGGACTCGAACTCGAGGTCTCTGTGGTGTAATCCACACGCCTTAACGATTACACCAACTCGTGTTGACAATTCACGACGAAATTTACAATCTCTAGGCAACGTTTGACAACCATCCATTGACGTCATGATGTCAAAGAGTTTGAACCACTTTTCCGTCACACTATATTATATTATATTTTATACCGCATCGTGTCGAGCACGGCAACCGCTACACAAAAATAATTCTTATACCATGATTCAGTGTTCACTTGCGACGGCGCTATGTCTTATTATCCGAATTGCTAAGCTATCAGGAGTTACACGTGTTATTGTGAGTTAACCATAAAAGATAGACATATGCTGTAAAACATAATTTTATTTAAAATATTTCCGTCATACATAATTTCTATGTAAGTTTAACCATTAAGGTTACACACGCGACTGAAACTTACAAAAGGGAGTAACTTCTCCCGTTTTCCCAACATTTTCCTTCACTGCTCTGCTCCTATTATTTGTAGCGTGATGAAAAGTATCCTATAACCTGCCCAGGAGTATAAAGAATAATTGTACCAAGTTTTGTTAAAATCCGTCGAGTAGTTTTTGTTTCTATTAAGAACATACAGACAGACAGAGACAAAATTTTTACTGATTGCATTTTTGGCATCAGTATCGATCACTAATCACCCACTTTTGAAAATATATTTAATGTTCAGAATTGACCCCTCTACAGATTTATTATAAGTATAGATGGTGTACATGATTTTTATCAGAGTTCCAAAAAGGAGAGTGACTCTCAATTCGACTGTAACATTTTTTTTGTTTTTTCGTCTCCGTTATTTATGGAAAGGAGATAAAACTTGTAGGAGCGCGTAGTGCTTTTATATGTTAAAATCGGAATCTTTAATAATAACTTGACCATCTCCAAAAAACATTAAATTTTCAAAAAATATGTTAATATTTTTCTTTTTTTCTATTAGAACCTTTTTCATTACTGATCATTTGTAGGTATATCGTGTCGATAAATTATATTGCTCACACAAATACAAAAACATCGATATATTGGGATACCCTGCCCTATCTGAGTAGCAAAATAGTAAATGTCTATTGGTACAAGTGCATACAAATATGACATCTATTTCAAAGAAGTTAGCGTTTTGAATAGAATGAATTTGTTACAGCGCCATCTAGCGTTGAGTGGCTGAACCCGTTTGTAAATTGTTTTATTTAAGTTTTATACACGATAGGCGCCTTTATTGATTGTGACATGTGAAATGATAACAACTTTCGCTCATTGTTATAAGACTCAATTTTTAACAACATTTTAAAAGATGATTTGCTAAAGTTGCGTTTCATCTTTTTACCCAATTATATAGCTGTTTTTTATGTGTGTAATGGACAATTGGATTTGCGAATGTGTGATTTTGGCGACACTGGTTTTCCTTTTGAAAGAGTGTAGGGGCACTTCTACTTAATTTTCTGTTCTGTGTTTATAATCGATCGATGTAACGAGTGACGATTTGTAAATATCAACTTTTTTGGAAACAAGCTGGATTTATTTTTTTATTTAACAACAATGACAATGGTAATATTGAATAATAATTGGCAGGTGGGGGCGGTTATTAGTACAAAGTACATACGATAGAATGTCGAATTGACAGTGTTGTAGTAGTTGGCATTATTTTTTGGATAGATGGCACTACTAATACGGTAGGTATAGTTTTCCAAACCAATCACATATCATTATGTTTGGCTATTCGTAAAGATTTAACGTTGTCGGTTTAGGACTCGCAATGCTTGTAGTTAGCTTAAATGCGTACCTAAAATAAGGAAGTAGGTACTCACATTCCTTAGGTATGAGCGACCCAACACGACCAGATTAGGTACGTACCAGGCTTTAGGTAGAGAAAACTGACGGGAAACTCGTCTTTGAAATGTCGTTTTAAGACACACTCCCATTAAGGTTTAGTGAAGAATCATATGAAATAACGTAAAATTATATATTATATAAAATGAAACCCGTTTTTCATTGTCATGCCATAATTATTAATATTGCTAGAGCGATTAGGTTGTTCTTTAAGTCATTTTTTACTTTTCTTATAATCCCTAATACTCTGTAGAAGATTCTTACGGAAAATCTCAGAAAGATTGAAAAATAAACATTTATTTGGCATATTTAGAAAAACGCACTTATCGAATGTTAACTTATTTTTTTTATTTAAAAACGTTGCCCTGGTCTTGTACATTCAGCCAAAGATTATTATAGAAAGAGCATCCTTTATTCGGAAACGTGGTTACATAATTAATTAAATTGTAACGGACTAATTTATTATTGTTGGAAATAATTCACAACGGGATATTTGTTCATAGATAAACTTAATAAAAATATAAATATCAGTATAGATTTTGACGGTAATATTTAGAATATAATTATGTGTAACGTAATTACGCAAGATAAATAAAAGAAGTGACAGTAAATTTTAAACATATATTTATTGTTATTTACTCATTTCATTCTGTTTGACTCTACTATGGACGGCCAACGAGGGCAAGCAGAACTGGGTATAGTTTTCGTCGTCGATTATTCCGCCAGCAAGCTGATGAATACATGCCAAAGATGAGAAGCGACGTCTACTGACAGAAGCCTTCAGAATCCCCGATGGAGTTTCTTCTTTATCTATTACGTCATAAACATTACGCTAAGATAAACAAAACACACATTAAACCGAATGATATAAAAATTCCTAATCGCGAACAAGATTAACAAAAAAAAAAAAATTATCCAGGTACAAATCTAGTGAAAAATGTTGCTAATTCTGCCTTTAGCAACGACTGCGAATAAAGCGGTGATCATGGTGGTGGTGCCAGCAGCGGTAAAAGTGGTTGTGAATATGATAATAGCTGCAGCGCTCCTGCAGGTGCTGCCCGCCGAAAACCCCACTGTGGTGGGGAAACATAAGCGTCGATGGCATCTTAAACAAGGTGCTCTTGAGCCGAAACAAAAAAAAAAACAAATAACAACGAAGCCCATTTTTAAATTATAAGTTACTCAATCGAATACTTACAGAAACGAACAGCCATGTCCATTTCGTCGACCGCCTGCGTCTGTGATAGGGACTATCGATTCTTACCATTTTTTTTTTTTTTTTTTGGTGTCGGGTTGGAAAATCCTCATGGAGACCCACCACCCTCGGGGAAAGGGCGAAGGGTACTGTCAGACTCATACTGACTAAAAACCAACCCGGTGTTCCTCCACTTACCCATGTGTCGGAGGGGCGGGTATCGCCGAAGCATTCGTCGCATCCCCCCGACGGGTATTGGCCCGCCAAATGGTTAGGCGGGCCCCGTCACCCACTGCGGCCGTCACCCCGACCGCAGGACTCCATTATGAGGCGCGCGCGGAACACGGCGCCGCCGCCTCGAGGCCTGCTGTTGGTCGGACGACAAGACGCCCCGAGTCTGTCGTCCGCAGGCCGCACCCTACGGTGGCCGCAGGTCGGCCACCCTACGACGTCTAGTGCGTCTGCTGCGGGAGGGGAGAGAGGAGGCAGCCTCTCTCTCCCTTTCCGCCGCCTCCTTTGCGAGCATCACGGCTTCGCAGAAGGTAGCGACGGCACTCCACCCTGACTCGCTCCCGACCATAGTAGACACTACAGCCGGAAGCGAGAGATTTCCCGCAGCACCTACGGCCGCGACCACGTCACGGCGCTGCTCGGCCCAAGCTGGGCACTCCACCAAGGTATGCAGCGCCGTATCATCGTGGCAATCCCCACAATGGTGGCACTGAGACGTCGGCTCCCGACCTATGCGACACAGGTACTTCCCAAAACACCCGTGTCCAGTAAGCACCTGCGTCAGCCGGAAACTGAGGGCGCCGTGGCTCCTATTGAGCCACTCCTCTAGAAAGGGCCTTACAGCCGCTATAGCGGCGTGCCCCGCCGTGTAAACGCGTCTGCCACTCCGCCACTAAGGCCTGACGGAGTTCTGCCCTGCGTGCCTCAACCTGTCGAGGCACCAGGCGTTCGCCTCGCTCGACTGCTTCCACGCGCCACCAATAGAGCGACGCGAGGAGTTTTGCGTCGAGGTCCCAGGGCGGGGATCCGGCTAGGAGGCTCGCTGCCTCAAAGGAGATCGTACGGTATCCCCTTATTATCCTGACGGCCATCGCGCGCTGTGGCCTTCGCAGCGCGGCGATGTTACGGGCCGTCAGGGCGTCCGCCCATACTGGCGCGGCGTATAACGCCATCGACCGTACGACCCCCATGTAGAGCCTCCGGCAGGAGGAGATGGGCCCCCCCTGGTTGGGCAGCAAGCGCGACAGCGCAGCAGCGGCGCTCATCAACCGGGGGGCGAGCCGTGTAAAGTGCGGCCCGAAATTCCACCGACTGTCGAGAACGAGTCCGAGGTACTTCATCGTGGACTCAACAGCGATGGAAACCCCTCCTACTATGATGCTGGATCCTTGAGGCGGCTTCATCCTTGGCCCATGAAAACACAGGGCCTCCGATTTGTGCAATGCCACCTCTAAGCCCAGCCGCCGGATCCTACCCACGACGTGCGCGACACCAGCAGTCGCGCGTATGGCCGCCTGCCGGTACGACTTTCCACGCGCTGTAACTAGCGTATCGTCGGCGTAACAAATGACGCCGACGCCGTGGAGTAGAGCACCGCGCAGAGCCCAGTCGTAGCCAACGTTCCACAAGAGCGGACCCAACACCGATCCCTGCGGAACGCCGCACGACGTCTCTCGCCGACCCCATCCTTCTCGACCCGGGTACACCACTGACCTGTCCGACAAATAGGCCCCGACAATGCGTTGGAGGTAGCGCGGCACCCCGTGATATCGGAGCGCCTCTCGGATGGTACTCCAGGGCAAGGTGTTGAAAGCGTTGGCGATGTCGAGCGACACCGCCAAGACCACCTCACCCCGGGCGACTGCCTCCTCCGCCAGGACCTTTACGCGCATGATCGCGTCCACCGTGGAGCGCCCCTGGCGGAAACCATATTGGTTGTCCGCCAAATCCGGCCCCACCCTGGTCATGTGCTGGACGAGGCGGCCGGCGATGATTCGCTCATCGATTCTTACCATGCCGCATCTGTTTCCCACTAAAAGTGTCGGTAAAAAAAATTAAGAATGTAAACCAAACCAATTACAAACAATATGTTAATTTTTGTGGGAGGAAAATGATTAAAAGACTTCTCCTGCCCAGGGTCGGGTGGGAGGGAATGTCAGACTCTTACTGGCAAAAAACACCCTTGTTCCTTCTCCTGCTCGAGGCCGAGGTCGCGATGCCTCATTGCGCTTACACCGCAAGCCCGAACAAACAATAATATGTTAAGTTAGTCAAAAGTCTAATGAAATGGAAAACAATTAAAGTGTCTTAGTTATATTTCGCTCATCCGGGGTCGCCGTCTCCACCTCTTCTTCATCGCCACTGACGTAGTCCGGCCCCAATTCATCTATAAGACTGACCGACTGAACTGCAACAACACAGATGAATTTATATAATTACTTGAACAAACAAGATATGTATAATTTTGCAGGCAATTGTTAGTCACTTACTTCTCAGTTCTGCGAAGCTTAGTTCTTCTCTCGTTTTTTCCAGGTTTGTGATGGTATACGTACCATCTGCTGGGGACGTCCCCAGCTTGCCCATATCTAAAAAAATTAATAACAATATTAAACATATGACCACTTAAATAATTCAGCTTATCTCAAACAATCAAAACTTACATTAAAGTCGCAGCCTAGGTCCGCGATCAACTGCACAGTGACGTCAGCAACGTCATCCCACCGCTCCCGCTCGTACTAAGCGTTGCGCGCTCGACTTTCGTGGCAGGACAACGGACAGACAAAGTAAATTATTGTAATACATATTTGTTTCGTATATTTTTATCGCTTGTAATATTATAAGTTTTTTACGAATCAGAGTCATAGGAGCATGGTTGACACCACTAAGTCTGCTGCGCTTCGGTATGGAATGCTCCTGTGGGCTTAAATTTTTCACTCATTGTTTACGACAATGAGTGGATTGTAAATAAATATTACTTAAAAAGAGTTATATAAAAAAACAAGTCGATTAAACAATCCTACGACACTGTAACTAATCTAATAAACGCGATGAGACTACCTTTGCACAATATGCGAATTTATTCTTGGCCAACGTCGCATTACATCTCTCCGACGGAGCTGTCTTCGTTTTTTTTTCATTGGTGTTGGTCTATTAGGTCTATTACGTTAAAGACCTTATGCAACTGATCTTGCGCTGAAATAAAAAAAACATGTATTGAAACAATTGTTATCGATAAATATTGTAAACCTAATGCAAACCTCAAATGCAAACACGATACTCACAGAAAATCCGCGCTAATTCTTCCTCCAGTTGAGTCTGCGGATGCGGTGGTAGTGGTGGTAGCGACGGTCAGCAGGAGTGGCAGTGGTAGTGACCATGATGGAAGCTGCAGCGCTCCTGCAGGTGGTGCAGCAACTAAAAGCTCCATTTTGGAGGAAGAGTCGGAGTCAATAGCATTGTAGACAAGCTGCAACTGCTCGTGGGCTGAAAATAAACACAACAAACTAAGATGACCACAATTCCCATTTTATGTATAAGTATACCTTAGTCTTTAAATTTTTTATCAATCGAATACTTACAAAAACGAACAGCTACGTCCATTTCATCGATCGCCACTGTCTGCGGCGGCAGGGAAAGTGGTGGTAGTGACTGCTGACTCTCACCCGGCCGCATCCGTTTCTCACTAAACGTGCTCTCATGTGAGAGCTTGCGTTTACGTGTCTGTAAATCAAAATGCTGTTAAAGAAAATGAAACCAACAACAAACCAATGTGTTAAAGAAACTGTAATAGCAAATAAATTAAACGGCTATTTCTTACATTTGGCTCATCCGGCGCCGCCTTCTCCCCCTCTTCTTCATTGCCAATGACGTAGTCCGGCCCCAATTCCTCGATACAATATGCAACTGTAACCAGATACAATACGTTTAAGCATTTATTTACTTTAACAACTTGCAAAGTGATTTGTGTGAAATTGTTCGTCACTTTGACCCTCCAAGTTCAAATTAATTTCATTTAGTTCTTCGAGACTTGGTTCTTCTTTTACATTTTGGAGTTTTGTGATTGCTAGTGCCATCAACTTGGTCATCGATATCTGAAAATTCAAACAAACACAAATAAGCCATACGATTCTTAAAATATTCCAGTTCATCTAAAAATAAAGTTGTTGCAACAACTTACATTAAAGTCGCAGCCTAGGTCCGCGATTAACTGCACAGTGACGTCAGCAATGTCATCCCGCCGCTCCTGCTCACACTAAGCGTTGCGCGCTCGGATTTCGATTCAGGACAACCGACGGATGAAGTTGGTTATTATTAATACATAGTTGTTTAGTAAATTTTTATCAATTGTAATATTATTAGTGTTTTACAAACCATATTCAAAAGTGAACACCGCTCACTCTGCCGCGCCATGGTCTGGATACTCCTGTGGATTTGAATGCTCGCTCATTGTTCAGGACAATAAACGGATTATAAATTAATATTACTTAAAAAGATGTTATGTTGGAACCCAACTATATTGAACAGTCCTATGGTATTTAGCGTACCTTTGTGAATTTACCCTTAGCCAAGCTTGCCTTCCATTTCCCCGATGGATCTTCATTTTCCTTTTTTTTATGGATGTTGGTCTATGACGTCCAATACGTTAAATACCTTTTGCATTTGGTCTTGCGCTGTAATAAAAACGCATGTATTAGAACAATTGATATCTGTACATATTATTTAGTAATCCCAAATTAAATCAAGCCACCCTCTAAACACGATACTCACAGAAAATCCTAGTAAGCTCTTCCTCCAGTGAAGTCAGCGAATGAGACCGTGGTGTTGGCGATGGTGGTACTGTGAGCAGATGTGGAAGTGGTAGTGACGATGAAGGAAGCCGCAGCGCATCTGCAGGTGCTGCAGCCACCGAAATCTCCAGTGTGGAGGTGGTATCAGCGTCGATGGCTTCGTAAACCAGCTGCAACTGCTCTTGTGCTGAAACAATAAAATCTGTAATCACAATAATCTCATTATGTGTTTAAGTATAACTTACTCAATCCATTTTATTATCAATCGAATACTTACAAAAACAAACAGCTACGTTCATCTCCTCGATCGCCTGTGTCTGCGGCGATGGTGGAAGTGGTGATAGTGACTGCTCACTATCACCAGGCCGCATCCGTTTTTCACTTATCGTGCGCTCTTGTGAGAGCTTACGTTTACGTGTCTGTAAATTAATAGACTGTTGAATAAAACGAAACCAACAACAAATTAATATGTTAAAGAAAAATAAAAATGCTTATATATCTTACATTTGGCTCATCCAGCGCCGCCGTCTCTTCGTCCTCTTCATTGCCAAAGACATACTCCGGCCCCAATTCATTAATACAATATGCAACTGTAACAAAACAAATACACGTTAGGAATGTATTTACTTGAACAAAATAGTTATATTTTACATGAAATGGTGAGTCACTTACTTTGCCCCTCCAAGTTCATGTTTGTTTCCTTTAGTTCTTCGATACTTAGTTCTTGTTTCGCGTTTTGCAATTTTGTGATTGCAAGCGCCAACAACTTGTTCATCGATATCTGAAAATTCAAACAAACACAAATGAACCGCACAATTATTTAAATAATACAGTTCATCTAAAATTAAATTGTTGCAAAAACTTACATTAGAGTCGCACCCTAAGGCCGCAATCAGCCCCGCAGTCGCGTCAGCGGCGTCGTTCCGCCGCTCCCGCTCGTACTGAGCGTTGCGCGCTCGTCTTTCTTCCTGTAGAGAAAGTAAAATAACATTATTATAATTAATTTTTTCACTTAAAAAAGGGATGAGTTTATGTTTTGTGTAGTGATTGTTTAATACGAACCAGGGACAGAGGAGTGCGGTTTGCCCCGCTAGGTCTGCCGCGCCTCGGTCTGGATGCGGCAGAGTGCGGGGATTTAGCCTGTTCACTAGGGCTCTTTGATACATTAACTTGATCCATTATATTTAAACCAATATTTAAAAAATAATTCGTTGGAAAGTAATAGGTAGCAGAGTGGACCTCGTTGCAGTTGCAGTAGTTAACACTTGACCGCTAACTGAGTAATGAGTGCAAAACTCACACTCATTATTAAAAAATGTTACCTGTAAAAGGTTACCAAGCATAAACTACCTGCATGAAATTGCACGCAATAAGGTTAATTAAGTATAGTTCTGGTTAAGAAGAGGTTTTAGTAGATTAAGTGTTTAAAATAATAATGTACAACCTCTGAATATTGTAAACTTTGATATTCCAGAAAATCTCCTTTTCTACCTGTAGACAAGATACGAATAGAAGAGTACTGAGTATGCAAAACGTGTTACTCTATTCTAACATCGATTTATTTTATTTTTTTACGTGCTTGACTGCGATCCCAGCTGGTGGTAAACAGTGATGCAATCGTTGATGGTAAGGTGCACTAGTTTATTAAGAGCCTATTCGCTGTAGCCTTGAAGACACCTAAATTACGTTTGGACGGAAAGACTGCAGCCGACAAACTGTTCCAATCCCTCGATACGCGGTATAAATGCCGAGGCAAAACGCTTAGTCGTAAAATTTCATTGAAATAAATTAATGTGTAAAACTTCAAAATTACTACCTAAATAAAACTAACGTACTACGTTAAGCTGTAGCCATAGCTTACGGCGTAGCTATAGCACGATACAACAGCTAATTTTCATTGGCTGTATGTCACAGCATACTATTGTACCAAAAACGAGTCCCTTTAAAACAAAAATATAGTTGTGGCGGCTTTGTACTTAGATCTTCCTTAGAATTTGCAATTCAAGTAACTAATGCATTTATTGTTCTGACTGTTATTATTAGAAAATGTCGCATTTAGCTACTAAACAATGGAAACAAAGGACCGTACTTTGACTGCCTGTTTGCGTTAATTGTTCTTGGATCTATTATAATTTATTTCTCAGTGAGCTTATCGCCAGTATTGAACAAATCACCTTTTGTCGAGATCCAGTAAAGATAAGGTCGGTTCCTGAACCTTAAGACCCTTTTCACTCAAAGTCAAAGTCCATATCATTGATCCTAACTAAACCATAAACAGATACGTTTGAAACGTCAAAATAGAATATAGAATCCGTCAGTTTGACAATGAAGCTAGGTGCTCATTCCAAAATATATATTCAAATGTAGAAGAAAAAGGAAGAAACTCCATCCTTACTACTTACAAACGGTGGATTCAATAAGTCACCGTAATTATTAAAATCCCTTATCGTCTCGAACATAGTGCACACAGATGCATACCGAAATTCAAAAAGTATGCTTCTATATGAACTTTATAATTAAATAATGAAAAAAAATTCGGATGCCACGATCGAGTATTGACTAATTCTGAGAAATCCAATAAATCCTGACTGTATTTAGGTAATATCCAGAGGAGCTGAACTAGCACGCTGCCAGGTATTCTTATTCTCAATATAATCCGGCAATTTGTAGTATGCTAGTCTATGCAATTCGCCTTTAACATACGTTAAAAAAATTCTATCATCACAATTTAACATACTACTTGGTATTTTATTGTGGCAGGACAGATATTACTTTGTACGTTTGACAAGCGCAATGTAATACATTTTGTTTTTTTTTCTAGATAAACCCTAAGTTATTAATTGTAACTTGACGAAAGGAGCTATTTACTCCGCCAAAGAAATGGCATGCCGACCTTTTTTAAAATTTAGTGAAATATCATCTGCAAGTAGCACTTTTCTTCACTCAGATGTTGATAGAAATGTTTAGTTATTCATATAAACTAAAACGGACCCAATATCCCACCTTGCGGTACACCCATTTTCACAAGAACCTACCTGTAGTATCATATATAACTTTGCGCAGATCCACTGACAATCCAAGACTACGAGATCTACGGCTATAGATATAACTAAACTAACTCATCGTGTTTGCGTTCAGTAAAAGGTTCATTAGGCTATAGTTAGGTTATACACAGTAGGCTATAGTTAATAGTAGTGGAGCGGCAAGCTTCCAGAATACCTCTCTCTACATTTCGAAACAGATTTTGTTCATATGTTGTATTCATAGATACATAATTTTCATTTTCAAATTCGTGTCATATACAGTCATGTAGTTGTGTCGGTTTTACACTTTGATCTTTCGTTGAATTCAAATGCAAACTAAAATGACCCATTTATTCCTCTGACTGTTATTATGAGAAAATGTTGCGATTTGCTACTGAACAATGAAAACAAAAGGCGTACTTTGACTGCCTATTTTTACTGATTGTTCTTGGATCCCGTTTTATTTATTTCCTCGTAAGCTTATCACTAGTATGCTTATCACATTGAACTACATAATTACTTATTGTCAAGATCCAGCAAAGATAACGTTGCTTCTGTGGATAAAGTTTTACTATTTTGAGATCGATATAATTTATTGAGTTATATAGTGCGAATACTGATGTTTAAATTTTTTTTTATTTATAATTTATAGTTAATATTGTATTTTAAATTGAATTCTTATAGTGTCTACTCTTTCTATGATTTCTCGGTTTACTATGAGAGATAAATTAAACAAGTAAACGTACATTTAAAACATTTATTCATAGTTAGCTCATTTCTTTCTATTTGGTGGGTGTGGTATTCGTCGTCATTTATTCCGCCGGCAAGCCAATGATTTAATACGATGAGGAACATCATACGCTGAAACAAACAGAAAACAAGCATTAAAACAGACATACATGGATACTAATATTGTTAACAGCAACTAAGATTAATACAATCCTAATTTTCTGAATTTCAAATAGGTACTATGCTTACAAAAACTCTTCCTCCAGGGATGTCTGCAAATGGGGCATTGGTAGTGTCAGTAGCGGTTTCAGTGGCAGTGACCAGCAGGGCACGCGCACCGCTCCTGCAGCCATAAAATGCGCTACCCGTCGAAAAGAGATCATCGTCGATGGCTTCATAGACTAGTTGCAATTGCACTTGAGCATAAAAAAAAAACTACAAGTCCAATTTTGTTAATTATAACTTTCTCGGTGGAATAATAATTTATCAATCGAATACTCACAGAAACGAACAGCAACGACATCTCCTCGATCGCCTGTGTCTGCGGGGGTGGTGGAAATTTATCTCCACATCGGTTTTTCTCTTAACATGCTGAAATGTGAAAGCTTGTGTTTACGTGACTATTAAAAACATAAAAGAATTTGAACGAAGCCAATAACAAACAACAAATGAAATATTAAATGGAAAACAATCAAAGTAAGTTAGGTATTCCTTACATTTGGCACACCCAGCGCCATTGCCTGCACATTTTCTTCACTGCCACAGACGTACGCCGTCGCTTGTTCCGCCGGCAAACTGCCAGCGATGTGGAACGACGCCTTCTGTCAGTAGCCTTCAGAATACTCGATGGAACTTCTTATTTTTCTTCTTAATTTCTGTTCGTCTATTACATTATAGAACTTTTCCAATTCATCACGCGCTGAAAAAAACAAGCAAAGCGATTGATGTACGTAGTCCTAACTGTGAATAAGGTAAACAAAAATTATTTTTCTTCTTTTAGTAGGAGGCATTCGGTTATCTCAGATAGAAAAATAATACTTACAGAAAATCTGAGATAACTCTCCCTCTAGCGAAGTCTGCGAATGCAGCCCTGGTAACGGTAGTGGTACTGCCAACAACGAGTAAAATTACAGTGACCACGATGGCCATATCTAAAAACAAACATCACAGGTAAACAGATGACCACTAAAAAGATTCAACTGAACTTTTGAAACATACAAAAACTTACATTTAAGTCGCCGTAGCCCAGGTGCGCGATTAATTGCACAGTGACGTCAGCAACGTCATCCCGCCACTGCTGCTCACACTAAGCGTTGCGCGCACGGCTTTCGATGCAGGACAACCAATAGACAAAGTTGGTTATTATTAATACATATTTGATTGAACATTTTTATCGCTTGTAGTATTATTGGTGTTATACGAACCATAACCAAAAGTTTGACACCGCTAAGTCTGCCGCGCCTCGCTCCGGATGCTCCTGTGGGTTTAAATTGGCCGCTCATTGTTCAGGACAATGAGCGGATTGTAAATTAATATTACCTCAGTAAAAAGAGTTATATAAGAAACCAAGTCGATTAATTAAACAATCCTACGACATTGTAACTAATTTAATGAACGCTATACGATTACCTTTGCAAAATTTATCCTTGGCCAACGTTGCGTTACATTCCCCGATGGAGCTCTCTTCGTCTTCTTTTTCATTGGTCTATTACATCTAATACGTCAAAGACCTTTTGCAACTGGTCTTGTGCTAAAATAAAAAAACACACATTAAAACGTTTGTTATCTATAAATATTGTAAACCTCAAGCTAACCTCAAATATACTCACAGAAAATCCGAGCTAATTCTTCCTCCAGTGAAGTCTGCGGATGCGGTGGTGGTGGTGGCGACGGTGGCATTATCAGCAGGTGTGGCAGTGGTAGTGGCAATGATGGAAGCTGCAGCGCTCCTGCAAGTGGTGCAGCCATCGAAAGCGCCGATGTGGACGTGGTATCAGCGTCGATGGCGTCATAAACCAGCTGCAATTGCTCTTGGGCTGAAACATTAATATTTGTGATCACAAATGCCATACTATGTTTAAGTGTAACTTACTCAATCCATTTTTTATCAATCGAATACTTACAGAAACGAACAGCTACGTCCATTTCATCGATCGCCACTGTCTGCGGCGGCAGGGAAAGTGGTGGTAGTGACTGCTGACTCTCACCCGGCCGCGTCTGTTCCTCACTAAACGTGCTCTCATGTGAGAGCTTGCGTTTACGTGTCTGTAAATGGAAATACTGTTTAAGAAAATAAAAACATCTACAAACAAATGTGTTAAGAAAACTGTAAAAGCAAATTAATAAAACGACTATTTCTTACATTTGGCTCATCCAGCGCCGCTGTCTCCCCCTCTTCTTCATTGCCAATGACGTAGTCCGGCCCCAATTCCTCGATACAATATGCAACTGTAAAAAGATAAAATCCAACACATTTAAGCATTTATATACTTGAACAACTTGCAAATAGATTTTCATGAAATTGTTCGTCACTTACTTTGACCCTCCAAGTTCAAATTCATTTCATTTAGTTCTTCGATACTTGGTTCTTCTTTAACATTTTGGAGTTTTGTGATTGCTAGTGCCATCAACTTGATCATAGATATCTGAAAATTCAAAGAAACACAAATAAGTTATACAATTCTTAAAATATTCCAGTTCATCTAAAAATAAAATTGTTGCAAAAACTTACATTGGAGTCGCACCCTAAGGCCGCAATCAGCTCCGCAGTGGCGTCAGCGGCGTCGTTCCGCCGCTCCCGCTCGTACTGAGCGTTGCGCGCTCGTCTTTCTTCCTGTAGCCAAAGTAAAATTACATTATTATATTTAATTTGTTCAGTTAAAAAGGAATGAGTTTAGTAATTGTTTAATACGAACCAGGGACAGAGGAGTGCGGTTTGCACCGCTAGGTCTGCCGCGTCTCGGTCTGGATGCGCCGGATTGCGGGGACGTAGCCTGTTGGCTAGGGCTCTTGGCTACATTAACTTGATCCATAATGATTTTAAAAAAATATTTAAAATATAATTGGTTAGAAAGAAGTTGGTAGTGGAACTCGTTGCAGTTACAGTAGTTAACACTTGACCGCTAACTGAGTAATGAGTGCAAAACTCAAGCTGTCCGCGCGTACGCAGGGGTGGGTGGGCCGAGATGGCGTTGGGGGTGGGAAAACATTCGGGGTATATGATTGGTCGAAAGTTCCACATTGTTTAGAACAATAAGCAGATTATATAGCAATATTATTATTTGTAAAACGGCACATAGCAAAAACTACCTGCAAGGAATAATAAACAATGAGTTTAGATTAAGTACTCATAGTTTCTGGTTAAACAGAGGTGCTATTAGGTGATTTATTTAATTTTTTTCCATAAGACGTTATAATCTCCGAACGGATTACATTAACATTTGGATAACTCCTTCGGTTTTTATAGAGAAGATAAGAATAAAAGATTATAAATACCAATACCTAAAAATAGAAAGGTACTGAGTATGCAAATCGTGTTACTGTTTAAAAAGATTTTTTTAGGCTTGTCACTTCTTGCAACTTCATGATATTTCAATGAACTAAATAAATGTTTAATATAGTAAAACTTCAAAATTACTACTGGATTAAAACTTACGTATACGCTAAGCTGTGACCACAGCTAATGACGTAGCTATAGCACGATACAGTAAATAATTTTGGTTGGCTGTGTCGCTACTAGTGTTGCCCAAATGCAAGATCAAGACGAGACTTGGCCAGTCTTGGTCTTGGTCTTGCACTCCCAGTCTTGGTCTTGGTCTTGCAGCAAGAGTCTTGCAAGTCTTGCAATTACCTATTAGTCTATTACTATTTATTAAAATTTACTTTAAATCTTAGAAAAACTTATTAGAATTGGAACATTTTGAGCTTGAATTAACATAGTCATAGTAAAGATTTAGCAGATTAATAAAAAACTAAAGATTTGATAAGAAATTCGAAAAATCAACTGACCTATATGTCGTTTTCCATGGAAGTAACTGTTTCTTAATAAACATTTATGATTTATAAGCTTACATTTGCTAAAACATGTAAAAAAACAAATTAATTACATTAACTTAACTGTATTTTAAAGAACAATACTTATCTGTGTAGCAAGAGATTGAACCCTCAACTTATAAGAAATTTAATAAAAGAGTTTTACGATTTATCTTTTATTTGAATAAAAAATAAAATACAACACAAATCAACAGCTTTATCATTAGGTTATGATACTTTATATCATTTTTTTTGACCAAGAATTAATACAAAGTAACAATCTGGCTGACTCATCACTTAACATATTTCTATGTTTTCTAATTACTAATGATGCTTTAGAAAATAACCTCTCAGCATTTTCAAGTAGGTATATTTAAAAGTGGCTACAATATTTATTAAACGGGTGATATTTGAACACTTTTTTCTATTTTTTCTTGTAAAAACTTGAGAAATATAATGACTAAATATACAATAATAGTACCTAAGTAATTAGTTTAAAACCATATATAAGTAATCAATATTATAATATATACTTACTAGAATGAATTAATATGACATCTACTACCTATCCTTACCATTTTGTCCTAATCATAATACTACTTGCGTGATCAGTATAATGTATTCATTTTCATTCTAAACACTCTGAAACTTATTTATTCTTTGGATCACCTGTAGGTACTCTTAAAATTCTAAATTATTTAGCATGAGTATACCTACGCTCTATGGCGGCAATCAAATAGTGTCAAATATTATGATTTTGGCGTGGCGGCAACGATTGTTTTAGATTCCAAAAGAAGCCGCCGGCGCGTGTATCATAACCATGTACTTCCGAAAAGCGGCAAATTTCTTTGAGAAGTAAGTACAAAACCTTTGATGCCGCATTATCAAAGTTCCGATGGTTAAAACATAACTATGCACGCACTCAGTTTGATTTTAATAGATATTTTTTTATTCGCTATGTTTATGGTATTAGTCGTAATGCGCATAGTTATAGTTTTTCATATTCTTTGATACAGTTTTTTGCAAAAAACTGTATCAAAGCTAAGCGTACCTACCTATACACCGAACTGTTACACCTAACTACTCAGTGAAATTAAGCGCTAAGTCCTAGCTGCAAGACGCAAGAGTCTTGCAGGCTATGTCTTGTTCTTGCTCACGTCTTGCACGGTCAGTCTTGGTCTTGGTCTTGCTAAAAATACGCGGTCTTGTTCTTGGTCTTGGTCTTGCAAAAACGCAAGAACAAGACCAAGACTGCAAGACCAAGACTGAATTTGGGCAACACTAGTCGCTACATACTACTTACTGTGTTTTTATTTAAAACAAGCGACTCGCCCCGGTTTTTCGCACGGGTGCAATGCTGATACTAAATTTCGCCACTTTTATATTATTATGGATGTTATTATACTTTTAAGTACGTTCGCACTTGTAGCGTGAACCACCTGAAAAAGGAGAGGGTAAAATAACTAAACGGCCCATACTCACAAGGTGCACGCATTCTTCTCGTATTACATGTATAAGTTTGGTGTTTCCATACTAATTTCGTACATTCTTTTTAATTTATTTGTATTAATGTCACCTTCGTTAAGTCAGGGATGAGGGAGAGTGTTATACCTCCTCTACTAAACAAATATTCATTATGCTCCGAACTGCTAAGCTATCAGAAGTTATGCGTGTTATTATGAGTCAACCATAAAAGATAGATATATGCTGTTGCAATATATCTTTAGATAATTTTATGTAGAACATTATTTTCCGCGATACATGTACGGAGAGAGAGAGCCAAGGGGGAGGCCTTTGTCCAGCAGTGGACGTCTTCCGGCTGATGATGATGATGATGATGAACCGTAACGGCTGCCCACGCGACGGAAGTTTAAAAAAAGTGTAACGTCTGCCGTTTTCATTGCATTTTTGGCATTAGTATCGAATACTAATCACCCCCTGGTAGTTACTTTGAAATTATATTTCATGTACAAAATTAACCCCTCTACATATTTATTATAAGTATATATAAATGTGTCGGTTTAAAAAATTTTGTCAGTTGTGTCGGCTTTGTACTTAGATCTTCCTTAGAATTAACAATCCAATTAACTAACCCACAACTATAATTATTATGAAACGTCGCGCTTAGCTACTGAACAATGGAAACAAAGGACCGGACTTTGACTGCCTGTTTGCGTTAATTGTTCATGGATCTGGTCTATTTATTACTTAGTAAGCTTATCGCCAGTATTGAACAAATAACCTTTTGACGAGATCCAGTAAAGATAAGGTAGGTTTCTGAACCATAAAACAAAATGATTTACAAGGTTAACAATACATTATTTACTACACAATATTGTACCCGCACAACGCACAGGTTATAAGAAAAAAAAGGAACAATGATGGGATCAATTCACCAATAAATTTTCAATTCCTTATCGTCTCGAATATAGCTCTCACAAATGCCTACTGACAATCCAAAAGAAAGCATTTATGTAAAGTTTATGTTTAAATGAAAAAAAAGAAATGTTTGATGTTGCAATCATGTATCAGTTAGTTCTGAGAATTTGAATAACTTCTAAATGTATTTTAGTATTTTCTACTGAAGCCGTACCAGCATGCTGCCAGGCATTCTTATTCTTGATATAATCCGACAGTTTGTAGTATGATTTTCTACGCAATTTGCGTTTAACATAAGTGTAAAATTTTCTGTCATTATGATTTAATATATGTACTACATGGTGTTTTATTGTAACAGCTTACACACAACTCCATTCAGGATTTCTGTACTTGGGCAGACGGAACCGTGGCACAGCCTATCTTTGCCTCTAATATTTAAATTATGCCTATCTCTTCTTCTTTCAAATAATTGTTTTCCTCATGGACAAAATATTTCATATATAAACTGACAAGCCAGCCTTAGGATATTTATAGTTTTTAAAAGTTCTCCCAGAGATTCGCAACGGAGCAAGATACATGTCGCTCGAATAGCTTTTGAATAAGAAACACAAAAAAAAAATTAAAACAAAACTGGATAAACTTTAGCAGTTCGTCCCCATATAAAATTTCGTGTCACATAATGCTGTGAAAATAACTAAAATATACAGTTCTTGCTGTGTTTACGTCAGTGAGCTAACCTGTCTAACTGCAAAAACGAATGAGCTTCATCGCCTCGAAAGCACCTTGTGTAGTTCCTCGGTCAGTTGTTGATAGAAATGGCAAGTCATTCATATAAACTAAACCGGACCTAATATCGAACCTTGCGGAACACCCATTTTACATGAACCTTCCTGTTGTATCAACTTTGCGCAGATCCATCAACAAGCTAAGATTACGAGCTCTACGGCTATAGATACAACTAAACTTACTCATCGTGTTTGCGTTCAGTACAAAGTTCATTGATTCCACCATACAGTAGGCTATACTTAACAGTAGTGGAGCGCCAAGCTCCGCGAACAACTCGTTCTACATTTCGAAACAGTCTTGCTCCATAAATAAGTATAAATAATTCAACTTATGCTAAATCATATGTTGTATTCATAGTTACATAATTTTCATTTTTAAATTCGTGTCGTATACATGCAGTCGTGCCGGCTTTACACTTTAATCTTTCGTTGAAGTTCAAATGCAAACTAAAATCAACAAACTTCGACTTGTGGTACTTCGACTGCCTATTTGCGCTGACTGTTCTTGGATCCCGTTTTATTTCCTAGTATGCTTATCACTGGTACATTGAACTACATAATTACTTATTGTCGAGATCTAGCAAAGATAACGTTGCTTCTGTGTATAAAAGTTTACTATTATGAAATTGCACTACCTTTATAATTTATTGAGTCATATTGTGTGAATACTGATGTTTAGCATTACTTTATTTAATTTTAAAGTTGATATCGTATTTATAATCTAATTCTTACGATCATTACTCTTATCAGGGCTCAAATATACTTTTTAAAATATGATTCGGTTTATCATTTTACAGTGTACATAGTATAATAAATACTAGGGATAAATTAAACAACTAGCAGTTAATTTCAAACATATATTCATAGTTCTTTGCTCATTTTCCTCTGTTCGGTGGATTTGTCGTCGTTTATTTCGCAGGCAAGCCGATGATTCAATGCGATGAGGAACGTCATATGCTGAAACAAACAGAAAACAGGCATTAAAACGATTGATACAAATATTGTTCACAGTAAGTAAGATTAATACAATCCTATTTTTCTGAAATGCAAATACTCTGCTTAAGAAAAAAGAAAATCCGAGCTAACTCTTCCTCCAGGGATATCTGCAAATATGGCAGTGGTAGTGTCAGTAGCGGTTTGAGTGGCAGTGACCAGCAGGGCACGCGCACCGCTCCTGTAGGTGGTGCAGCAATAAATGCGCTAACCGTAGAAAAGAGAACATCGTCAATGGCTTCATAAACTAGTCACAATTGCTCTTGAGTTGAAAATAAAATAACTGCAAGACCCATTATGTAAACTTAAGTTTCTTCGGCGAATAATTTATAAATCGAATACTCACAGAAACGAACAGCTACGACATCTCCTCGATCGCCTGTGTCTGCGGGGGGGGGGGGGGGTGGAAGTTTCTCTCCGCATCAGTTTCTCTCTTAACATGCTGTAATGTGAAAGCTTGCGTTAACGTGACTGTAAAAATCATTAAAGAATGTGAACTAAGCCAATAGGAAACAATAAGTGAATCAAAAGCGTAATGAAATATAAAATGGAAAACAATCAAAGTAAGTAGGTATTCCTTACATTTGACTCTCCAGGCGTCATTGCCTACACCTCTTCTTCACTGCCACTGACGGCCTACGTCAGTGCAACGTTTGTTCCGCCGGCAAACTGCTAGCGATGTGGAAAAACGCCTTCTGACTGTGGCATACAGAATACTCGATGGTGCTTCTTCTTTTTCGTCTTTATTTCTGTTCGTCTATTACATAATAGACCTTTTCCAATTCATCACGCACTGAAAAAAAAAAACAAAAAAAACACGCAACGCGATTGATGTACGTAGCCCTAACTGTGAATAAGGTAAACTAAAAACATTTTTCTTCTTTTAGTAGGAGGCATGCGGTTATCTCAGTTAGAAAAATAATACTTACAGAAAATCAGAGATAACTCTTCCTTCAGCGAAGTCAGCGAATGCAGCCTTGGTAACGGTAGTGGTACTGCCAGCAACGACGAAAATGGCAGTGCCACAATGACCATATCTAAAAACAAACATCACAAGTAAACATACGACCACTAAAAAGATTCGGCTCTTCTGAAACATACAAAAACTTACATTAAAGTCGCAGCCTAGGTCCGCGATTAATTGCACAGTGACGTCAGCAACGTCATTCCGCCGATGCTACTCACACTAAGCGTTGCGCGCTCGGCTTTCGATGCAGGAAAACCAATAGACAAAGTTGGTTATTATTAATACATATTTGATTGAACATTTTTATTGCTTGTAGTATAATTGGTGTTATACGAACCATAGCCAAAAGGTTGACACCGCTAAGTCTGCCGCGCCTCGCTCCGGATACTCCTGTGGGTTTAAATTGGTCGCTCATTGTTCAGGACAATAAGCGGATTGTAAATTAATATTACTTAAAAAGAGTTATATAAGAAACTAAGTCGATTAATTATGTCGTAGGATTCTACATTGTAACTAATCTAATGAACGCTAAACCATTACCTTTGCACAATTTATCCTTGGCCAACGTTGCGTTACATTCCCCGATGAAGCTCTCTTCGTCTTCTTTTTCATTTGTCTATTACGTCTAATACGTCAAAGACCTTTTGCAACTGGCCTTGTGCTAAAATAAAAAAACACACATTAAAACGTTTATTATCTTTAAGTATTGTAAACCTCAAGCTAACCTCAAATATACTCACAGAAAATCCGAGCTAATTTTTCCTCCAGTGAAGTCTGCGGATGCAGTGGTAGTGGTGGCGACGGTGGTATTGTCAGCAGGTGTGGCAGTGGCGATGGAATCTGCAGCGCTCCTACAGGTGGTGCAGCAACCGAAAGAGCCTCTGTGGATGTGGTATCAGCGTCGATGGCGTCATATACCAGCTGCAATTGCTCTTGGGCTGAAACAATAAAATATGTGATCACAAATCTCATTCTATGTTTAAGTATAACTTACTTACTTCATTTTTTTTATTAATCGAATACTTACAAAAACAAACAGCTACGTTCATCTCCTCGATCGCCTGTGTCTGCGGCGGTGGTGGAAGTGGTGATAGTGACTGCTCACTATCACCAAGCCGCATCCGTTTTTCACTAAGCGTGCGCTCTTGTGAGAGCTTACGTTTACGTGGCTGTAAATCAAAGGACTGTTAAAGAAAATGAAACCAAAAACAAAAATATATAGATTTTTTTTATTATTTAATAGGTCGGCAAACGAGCAGACGGATTACCTGATGGTAAGCAATCAGCGCCGCCCATGGACACTCGCAACGGAGGAGTTACGAGTGCGTTGCCGACCTTTTAGGGATTTGGATATTTAGTGATTTAGGAGGGCCCAATCCCTCCTGGAGGGGAAGGATTGGGCCTCCGGTAACCTCACACACACGGCGAAACACAACGCTGTGGTTATTTCACGCCGGTCTTCTGTCATTCGTGCCGAAGCATGGCTCTCCCACACTTAAATATTTCAGAAAAGCAAATGGATAATACAAATGCCACTATTTCTTACATTTGGCTCATCCAGCGCCGCCGTCTCCTCGTCCTCTTCATTGCCAAAGACATACTCCGGCCCCAATTCATTAATACAATATGCAACTGTAACAAAACAAATACATGTTAGGAATGTATTTACTTGAACAAATTTGTTATAATTTTGCATGAAATAGTGAGTCACTTACTTTGCCCCTCCAAGTTCAAGTTTATTTGCTTTAGTTCTTCGATACTTAGTTTCGCGTTTTGCAATTTTGTGATGGCAAGCGCCAACAACTTGGTCATCGTTATCTGAAAATTCAATCAAACACAAATAAGCCATACAATTCTTAAAATATTCCAGATCATCTAAAAAAAAATAATTATTGCAACAACTTACATTAGAGTCACACCCTAAGGCTGCAATCAGCTCCGCAGTGGCGTCAGCGGCGTCGTTCCGCCGCTCCCACTCGTACTGAGCGTTGCGCGCTCGTCTTTCTTCCTGCAGAGAAAGTAAAATTACATTATTATAATTATTTTTTTAGTTACAAAGGAATGTTTTTTTTTCATATGTGTATAATACGAACCAGGGACAGAGGAGTACGGTTTGCCCCGCTAGGTCTGCCGCGCCTCGGTCTGGATGCGGCGGAGTGCGAGGATTTCGCCTGTTGGCTCGGGCTCTTCGATACATTTACCGGATCCATTATGATTTAAAAAAATATTTAAATAATACTTTGTTGGACAGTAGTTGGTAGTGGAACTTGTTGCAGTATCAGCAGTTAACACTTGACCGCTAACTGAGTAATGAGTGCAAAACTCACGCTGTCCGCGCGTACGCAGGGGTGGGTGGGCCGAAATGGCGTGGGGGGTGGGAAAACGTTCGGGGTATGTGATTGGCCGAAAGTTCCTCATTATTTAGAACAATAAGCGGATTATTTAGAAATATTACCTGTAAAAGGTTACCAAGCATAAACTACCTACAAGAAATTGTACACAATGAGGATAATTAAGTATAGTTTCTGGTTTTGTAGAGATTAAGTGTTTAAAATACTATGTCCAACCTCTGAATATTCTAAACTTCCAAATTTCAGATAAGTCCTTCTGGGCCTATTCATAATATCCGAATAATTTAAAAAAATAGAAGAGTACTGAGTATGCAAATCATTTGCGGATAAAAATCTTTTTTTTATTTGTCACTCAAGTCGTAATTGTCGACATCATAAAACTTCATTGTAGTTAACAAAAATATTCATTTTGTAAAAACATCAAAATTATTGGGTGGTTTAACTAACATATGAGTACTACGCTAAGCTGTAGCCAAAGCTACGCCGTAGCACGATACATCTACTGATTTTGATGTGCTGTGTAACGCTTCATTATTACTGTTTTTATTTAAAATGTGTAAGGATCTAATATTATTATCTGTAGAAGACAGATGTATCAGCTTTGCACCTAGATTTTTAAATTTAAAATCGAAGTAGACCAACCCAGTTAGAAAATTATTACTCAGCAATGGAAACAAACGACTGTACTTAGACTACCTGTTTGCGTTAATTGTTCTTGGATCGGGTTTTAAGTTATTTCTTAGTAGGCTTATCACTAGTTTTGAACAAATCACCAAGTGTCGGGATCTAGTAACGATATGGACGGTTCCTGAACTTTAAGTCGCTTGTCGGAATTTAACTAGTCTCTTATCATCAAACCCAGGTATATCTTGCTGGTACAGCGTAGGGCTTGTTGGCTCCGCACCTTGCATACTGTGTCCACCAAGGTTTATCTCTAATCTTTTCTCTGCTTTGAGATCCAGGCCTTGCTTGATCCTCTCGGTGACGTTTTGCCCGGGGTACTGAAGGTCTGTTAAGGAGACAATCAGAATGTGATTTGGCCCAATGTGGTTTTGGGTATTCTAGCAGTCTAAACAAAGGTTTTGGGACTGTTGGGATTCAAATCCAACATATCCTCGGCAGATGCGCTAGCGGCCGCCTTCCTTCGCGGATGAGCGCGATGCGGGACAGGGCGCTATTTGCGCTAATTGATCTTGGGTTCCGTTTTATTAATTTCCTAGTATGCTTATCACCGGTACATTGAACTACATCATTACCTAGTGTCGAGATCAGGCAAAGACAACGTTAAGTTCTTTATTTGAAATGTATTTTTTTTTTTAATTATTCTTAAAAGGTTTCGTGTTGTTATCTTTATATGTAACGTAAATACGAGAAATGATTAAAAGAAGTGACAGTAAATTTAAAACATGTATTTATTAAACTTTGTTAATTTCATTCACTTTGACTCTACTCTGAACGGCCAACGAGAGCAAGCAGAGGTGGGTGTAGTATTCTTCGTCGTTTATTCCGCCGGCAAGCCGATGAATACGTGCTCGTAATCAGCAACGTCATACGCTGAAATAAACAAAAAAAGATATTGAAACATTTGGCTCCATTATATATAGTTACCAGCAAATAAGATTTGTACCATTCCATATTTCTAAAATAAAAATACTATGCTTAAAGAAATGGGAGCAAACTCTTCCTCTAGTAAAGTCTGCGAATACGGCGGTGGTAACGGTGGTGGTTCCGCCAGCAGCCGTGATCATGTCAGCAGCTGCCGCGCTCCTTCAGGTGGTGCGGCGCCGAAAGTACCACAGTAGAGTAGACATAAGCCTCGATGGCATTGTAGACCAGCTGCTACCGCTCATGGGCTAAAACAAAAACAAAAACTAGAAGGCATTCGGTTTTCTCAGATAGAAAAATAATACTTACAGAAAATCACTTCAGAGATAACTCCTCCAGCGAAGTCTGCGAATGCAGCCCTGGTAACGGTAGTGGTACTGCCAGCAACGATTAAAATGACAGTTGGTTACTGTTGTGATAGTGTAACTGCCAGTAACGATGAAAATAGCAGTGCCACAATGACAATATCTAAAAACAAACATCACAAGTAAACATATGCCCACTAAAAAGATTCAGCACTTCTGAAACATACAAAATCTTACATTAAAATCGGTGACGTCGGCAACGTCATCCTGCCGCTCCTCCTCACAATGAGCGCTGCGCTCTCGGCTTTCGATGCAGGACAACCTGTGGACAAAGTTGGTTATTATTAATACATATTTATTTGGTAAATTTTTATCTTTTGTAATATTATTAGTGTTTTACGAACCATAGTCAAAGGTTGACACCGCTAAGTCTGCCGCGCTTTGGTCTGGATGCTCCTGTGGATTTTAATTCTCTTTGTTTAGGACAATAAGAGGATTATATAGTAATATTACTTGTGAAAAGTTACCAAGCATAAACTACCTGCAAGAAATTGTACAAAATGAGGATACTTAATTAATTAATTATAGCTTCTGGTTTAGAAGAGGTTTTATTAGATTAACGCCCGGTTTCTGAAAGGCTTGTCAACGCTAAAATTAACTAATCTCCTGTTAAATCTCTTGTCAAGTGTCAATTGGGTTGCATAAAGCATGATTAATCAACTAATTTGACCATCATGTCAGTTGACATGGCTGTCAAATCAACTCAAGAATCGAATGATTATCGTAATTTTGGGTTTCTGAAACGCTGGTCAAGCCTTGATCATAGATTATTCGTCTGTCAAAAGCTCGGTCAACTAATCGGCGCTTGTTGGCGAATTAACTTACGAATACAACTGATTTTTCACGTGAGTCTACATTTTCTCTTCAAATAAGTATATTTTTTTAAGGTATGTTAAACAGAAATATTTATTACGAAATTATATTTGTAATAATATCATTTTCTTTCTAAGTGTAAATTATTTGATATCTTGATTAACTTACATTGATTCTGGTTTTAGATTACGATAATGTCTCTTTCGGATAGTAGCAATATGAGTATCAGCACATCCAGCAGCGATAAAGATTTAAGATCAGAATGAATCCGTTTGATTTCTACAATGAAGGGGAATTTAAGAATCGGTACCAACCAACGGACTAAGGCGTTTGTGCTATTACTAGTTAACATATTAGAACCGAATATTAAACAGTTCACTTTGAGGAACCATTCTCTCAGTGCTTTGGAATAGGTGCTACTGACAATAAGCTATTACCATGCTACATGAGCATTTCAAATTACGGTTGCTGAGAGTGCACAAATCTACGGCTTGTAGAATAATAACAAAAGAATCTGCAGCGATTACTATGCCCTGTAAACATGAAGATTGCACTAGGATAAAAACAGAATTCTACAAAATTAATAATGTGATCGGGGCATTTGACTGCACACATGTAAAGATACAGTCTACTGGTGGGCGAGCTGAGCTGTACAGGAACAGGAAACGATATTTCTCAAGTATATCTTAGGATACTTCAAGAACGAGGGCCGGGCACGCTATAATAGCAGCGGTAAGATCTCCCTTTGAGGAGTGGCTTGAGAGACGCCACGGCGTCCTCACCTTCCGCCTGACGCAGGTGCTTACCGGGCACGGCAGCTTTGGTAGGTTCCTGTTTCGGATTCAGCGGGAGGAAACGCCCGAGTGTCGTCATTGTGAGGACCACCTAGAGGATACGGTGGAGCATACGGTAGCGGTATGCCCTGCCTGGGCTGAGCACCGCCGTATCGTCTCCTCCTGCGAAGCAGTTATGCTCGCAAAGGAGGAGGCGGAGCGCGCGAGGCAACTATCCTCCTCGCGCCCCAGCCGCCGCAGAAGGCGACAGTCCGGGCGTCGGGGATCGAGAGATGATCTCCGGCCACCCTAAGCGCGGGTCTGCGGACGGCGAGTAAGGGTAGCTCGCCACCCGACCAGAACCAGACCCGAGCGTACGGCGCGTAGTGTTCCGCGCGCGCCTCAAAGAGCCCATAGACCACCACAGACGGGGCCCCATAGGGCTGATGTTCAGCCGGGGTTGCGGGGTAAGCGCAATGAGGCACCGCGACCTCGGCCCAGAGCAGAAGAAGGAACAGGGGGGTTTTTAGTCAATAAGAGTCTGACACTCCCTCCCGCCGACCCTGGGCAGGAGAAGTCATTTGATGATTTTCCCCTCAGAAAAAAAAGGATAGTTCAAGAAGATATTGGTGCTCTTTCAGTGATAAATGAAAACAGTTCTGTGCTCACATCTTTGTTGTTGACTCATTTTAATTGTTAAGTAATATTAATGGTTTGTATTTTTAGGTGAATACAAAGAAATAACCACATTATTAATATATTTAATTATTAATCTTTATAAAAAATATAATATAACACTTGAAATATCAAAACAAGTATATTATCTTACTTACATATATACATATTTAGTTAGTATAGTAACCTACCAATATTTAAATTAAATACTAATAATTTATATTTCTTAACCAAATAACTTATTTTATTTCGAAATAATTATATGCTGTTTTATAGTTAACCGATCTTCTAATAACTTCTTTTTTTATTTACATACTCCATCTTTATTTCATTATACTTCTTATTATTTTGTTTCTGAGTGTCTGCCTCTCATGTTTAAATTGTTTCCTTAATGTGCAAGTTAAATTACCTGTAAATAAATTTCATTAAAGTTGCAATAATTATTCTTAATACATTATTAGGTACTTAGTTAAGAAATCAGGACAGGTATTTAATATATCATAATCTGGTAACGGTTACAATATTCTGACTAGCTAGTGTGGGCACTAAAAAAGTATTTTAAGATCAAAAACTTACATTTTTATTCTGTCTCGTAGTTCTTTTTAATTCCCATGGGCTGTGATTACTGTTTTTGGCTTCAAGACACTTCTGCATTACTTTTGAATTCATTCATTATGGTTTCCCGACCTTAATTTTTATTAGTACTAGATATAGTATTTGTGAAATGATTATCAATTATGTGCTTGTATCTGTAATAAAACATTGTGCGTATTATACATCAGTCTTGGCTGCAGCGCAGGATGTGAAGTATAAACAAAGATATTTAATACTTTTTAACAACAAGAGGTTTATAAAACGCAATAGGTAATAAATATATGTTTAAACTTTGACTTACTTCTGAAGTAGTTCTAAAAGAACATGCCTTTCCCTTTCGATGAAATTCTTCCCTCGATATGCCATTTTAAGGAAGTTTAGTTAGCATTTTATTGAAATTTTAACTTGATATTTAAATTTCGCAGAATTGTTTGACATCAATGACAGTCCGTAATTTTTTTAATATTAACATACTTGACAGATAAGAATGAACTATTGAACAAAAAAGAGCAGTGTGGCTATGACTAAAAATAAATCGCATGTCAAATCAAAATAATCATAGATTAGTTAATTATGCCTTGATCAACGTTTCAGAAACTCAAATTGATTTGACAGTCATGTCAAATTAATCGCAGTGTTAGTTGATCAAAGAATTGACAAGCCTTTCAGAAACTGGGTGTAAGTGTTTAAAATAATAATTATACAACCTCTGAATATTTTAAACTTCGAAATGCTAAAAAATCTCCTTTTGTACCTGTAGACAAGATACGAATAGAAGAGTACTGAGTATACAAAACGTTTCACTCTATTCTAACATCGATTTATTTTATTTCTTTACGTGCTTGACTGCGATCCCACCTGGTGGTAAACAGTGATGCAATCGTTGATGGTAAGGTGCACTAGTTTATTAAGAGCCTACTCACTATAGCCTTGAAGACACCTAAATTACATTTGGACGGAAAGACTGCAGCCGACAAACTGTTCCAATCCCTCGATGTACGCGGTATAAATGACGAGGCAAAACGCTTAGTCGTGAAATTTCATTGAAATAAATTAATGTTTAATTTAGTAAAACTTCAAAATTACTACCTAAATAAAACTAACGTACTACGTTAAGCTGTAGCCATAGCTTACGGCGTAGCTATAGCACGATACAAAAGCTAATTTTCATTGGCTGTATGTCACTGCATACTATTGTACCAAAAACGAGTCCCTTTAAAACAAAAATATAGTTGTGGCGGCTTTGTACTTAGATCTTCCTTAGAATTTACAATCCAAGTATAGTTATTGTTAGAAAATGTCGCGTTTAGCTACTGAACAATGGAAACAAAGGACCGTACTTTGACTGCCTGTTTGCGTTAATTGTTTTTGGATCTATTATAATTTATTTCTCAGTGAGCTTATCGCCAGTATTGAGAAAATCACCTTTTGTCGAGATCCAGTAAAGATAAGGTCGGTTCCTGAACCTTAAGACCCTTTTCACTCAAAGTCAAAGTCAAAATCATTTATTCTAACTAAACCATAAACACATACGTTTGAAACGTCAAAATAGAATATAGTATCCGTTAGTTTGACAATGAAGCCAGGTGCTCATTACAAAATATAGATTCGAATGGAGAAGAAATAGGAAGAAACTCCATCCTTACTACTTACAAACGGTGGATTCAATAAGTCACCGTTATTATTAAAATCCCTTATCGTCTCGAGCATGGTGTACACAGATGCATATCGACATTCAAAAGTATGCTTCTATATGAACATTATAATTAAATAATAAAAAAAAAGTTTGGATGCCACAATCAAGTATTGACTAATTCTGAGAAATCAAATAAATCCTGACTGTATTTAGGTATTATCCAGAGGAGCCGAACTAGCACGCTGCCAGGTATTCTAAGTACGCTTGTCTATGCAATTCGCATTTAACAAACGTTTAAAATTTTCTATCATTACGATTTAACACACTACTTGGTATTTTATTGTGACAGGACAGATATTACTTTGTACGTTTGACAAGCGAAATGTAATACATTTCGTTTTTTTTCTAGTTAAGCCCTAAGTTATTAATTGAAACTTGACGAAAGGAGCTATTTACTCCGCAAATAAATGGCATGCCGACCTTTTTTAAAATTTAATGAAATATCATCTGCAAGCAGCACCTTTCTTCACTCAGATGTTGATAGAAATGTTAAGTTATTCATATAAACTAAAACGGACCCAATATCCAACCTTGCGGTACACCCATTTTCACAAAAACCTTCCTGTTGTATCAGATATAACTTTGCGCAGATCCACTGACAATCCAAGACTACGAGATCTACGGCTATAGATATAACTAAACTAACTCATCGTGTTTGCGTTTAGTAAAAGGTTCACTGATTCCACCAGACAGTAGGCTATAGTTAACAGAAGTGGAGCGGCAAGCTTCGAGAATACCTCTCTCTACATTTTGAAACAGATTTTGTTCATATGTTGTATTCATAGATACATAATTTTCATTTTCAAATTCGTGTCATATACAATACATGTAGTTGTGTCGGCTTTACACTTTAGTCTTTCGTTGAATTCAAATGCAAACTAAAATGACCCATTTATTCCTCTGACTGTTATTATGAGAAAATGTTGCGATTTGCTACTGAACAATTTATTTATTTATTTATTTAAGGGCAACCAACAAAGCATACACTAAAATACATGATAGGCTTTTAACATATTTTAACATTGTATAGTGTAGCCTTAATTAAAGGCTGCCACGACATGCATTTAACAAATAACAGGATATTACAACAAAAAGTTCACTTATCAAAAAAAAAAGACATCTTAATAACACTAGTTTTCAAATCACAATTGTTAATTATTAATTCAAAAAACTGTATTTTTTTTAATACCATGAAATATATTAAAAAACAATAAAAAAAAACAATATTTTATACAGTGAAATATATTGTGGAGCTCAACTCTGTGAGAATGTCCTACGTAAGACAGTTTTCACCTTAAAGAGAGAGTAGGACATGTCAATATCTACATCAAGTGAGGATGACAGGCGACTAAATTGTTCCTGCATTCTATTTATTGTGGAAAAATGGCCCAGGCTTGTTTTAAAGCCCTTACCTGAAAGCAACCGATACCTAGACATTCGAGCCAGTTTGTAGGGCACGTTCACATTAATCTGGCTAAGTAACTGCGGACAGTCAATGTAGTTGTTTATTAATTTGTACAAGAACAGGTGATCTAGGATTTTACGGCGATTATCTAGACTCATTAATTTAAAATACTTCAAACGAGAGCTATAACTAGTTAATTTACTGGTCATGTGACATTGATATGTCAAATGCCAAAGGAATCTTTTTTGAATTGATTCTAAACGGCGTTTATGAACATCGTACAATGGCGTCCAGACTATGCTGCAGTATTCTAATCCTGATCTTACTATTGAGTTGAAAATAGCAATTTTAGTTGAGGCGTGTTTAAAATTTTTACTATTGCGCAAAATGAAACCCAACATTTTAAAACCCTTGGAAGCGATTTTATCAATGTGACTATGAAAACGCAGCTTATCATCTATGTAGACGCCCAGATCACGAATCAATGTTTTTTCGTAAACAGTTTTTCCGTTTATATTGTATCTACGGAAATGGGGTCCTACTTTTCTTGAAAAATGCACATGATTGCATTTGTCAGCATTAAGTAACATCTTATTGTCTAGACACCACTGAGAGAAAAGGTTTAGGTCCTCTTGAAGTCTATCTGAATCCTGATCGCACTCTATTCGTTTAACAATTTTGAGGTCATCCGCGTATAAATAAATTTTTGAATGCACAAAACAAGATACCACGTCATTCATGAATATGTTGAAAAACAGGGGGCCTAGATGGGATCCTTGGGGTACCCCCGAGGGTGTCAAATAAAGTTTCGACGAGTAACCGCTGACTACCACCCTAGAAGTGCGTTCGACAAGGTAAGACTCACACCACTGCAATAAGTTTCCTTCGATTCCGACTAGGTGTAATTTCTTAACTAACTGTTTGTGATTCACCTTGTCAAACGCCCTGCTAAAATCCGTATAGATAACATCTACAGGAGTTCCACGGTCTACAATGAAAACAAAGGGCGGTACTTTGACTGCCTATTTTTACTGATTGTTCTTGGATCCCGTTTTATTTATTTCCTCGTAAGCTTATCACTAGTATGCTTATCACATTAAACTACATAATTATTTATTGTCAAGCTCCAGCAAAGATAACGTTGCTTCTATGGATAAAGTTTTACTATTTTGAGATCGATATAATTTATTGAGTCATAAAGTGCGAATACTGATGTTTAATTTTTTTTTATTTATTTATTTTATAGATAATATTGTATTTTTAATTGAATTCTTATAGTGTCTACTCTTTCTATGATTCAGTTTATTATGAGAGATAAATTAAAGAAGTAAAAGTACATTTAAAACATTTATTCATAGTTCTTAGCTCAATTCCTTCTGTTTGGTGGGTGTGGTATTCGTCGTCATTTATTCCGCCGGCAAGCCGATGATTTAATACGATGAGGAACATCATACGCTGAAACAAACAGAAAACAAGCATTAAAACAAACATAGATAGATACTTATATTATTAACAGCAACTAAGATTAATACAATCCTAATTTTCTGAATTTCAAATAGGTACTATGCTTACAAAAACTCTTCCTCCAGGGATGACTGCAAATGGGGCATTGGTAGTGTCAGCAGCGGTTTCAGTGGCAGTGACCAGCAGGGCACCCGCACCGATCCTGCAGCCATAAAATGCGCTAACCGTCGAAAAGAGAACATTGTCGATGGCTTCATAGACTAGTTGCAATTGCACTTGAGCTGAAAAAAAATAACTACAAGTCCAATTTTTTACTTATAAGTTTCTCGGAGGAATAATTTATCAATCGAATACTCACAGAAACGAACAGCAACGACATCTCCTCGATCGCCTGTGTCTGCGGCGGTGGTGGAAGTTTCTCTCCACATCGGTTTTTCTCTAAACATGCTGAAATGTGAAAGCTTGTGTTTACGTGACTATTAAAAACATAAAAGAATTTGAACGAAGCCAATAACAAACAATAAATGAAATATTAAATGGAAAACAATCAAAGTAAATAGGTATTCCTTACATTTGGCTCACCCAGCGCCATTGCCTGCACATGTTCTTCACTGCCACAAACGTACGCCGTCGATTGTTCCGCCGCGCGCCGGCAAACTGCCAGCAATGTGAAACGACGCCTTCTGACTGTGGCCTACAGAATACTTGATGGAGCTTCTCTTTTTCATCTTTATTTCTGTTCGTCTATTACTTTATAAATCTTTTCCAATACATCACGCGCTGAAATAAACAAAAAAAAAAGAACACGCAAAGCGATTGATGTACGTAGTCCTAACTGTGAATAAGGTAAACAAAAATTATTTTTCTTCTTTTAGTAGAAGGCATTCGGTTTTCTCAGATAGAAAAATAATCGAAGCGAAGTCTGCGAATGCAGCCCTGGTAACGGTAGTGGTACCTCCAGCAACGATTAAAATGTCAGTGACCACGATGGCCATATCTAAAAACAAACATCACAAGTTAACATATGGTCACTAAAAAGGTTCAACTATTTTGTAACATACAAAAACTTACATTAAAGTCGCAGCCAAGGTCCGCGATTAATTGCACAGTGGCGTCAGAAACGTCATCCCGCCGCTGCTGCTCACACTAAGCGTTGCGCGCACGGCTTTCGATGCAGGACAACCAATAGACAAAGTGGTTATTATTAATATATTTTTTTAGGCTTGTCACTTCTTGCAACTTCATGAAATTTCAATGAACTAAATAAATGTTTAATTTAGTAAAACTTCAAAATTACTACTGGATTAAAACTTACGTATACGCTAAGCTGTGACCACAGCTAATGACGTAGCTATAGCACGATACAGTAAATAATTTTGGTTGGCTGTGTCGCTACTAGTGTTGCCCAAATGCAAGATCAAGACGAGACTTGGCCAGTCTTGGTCTTGGTCTTGCACTCCCAGTCTTGGTCTTGGTCTTGCAGCAAGAGTCTTGCAAGTCTTGCAATTACCTATTAGTCTATTACTATTTATTAAAATTGGAACATTTTGAGCTTGAATTAACATAGTCATAGTAAAGATTTAGCAGATTAATAAAAAACTAAAGATTTGATAAGAAATTCGAAAAATCAACTGACCTATATGTCGTTTTCCATGGAAGTAACTGTTTCTTAATAAACATTTATGATTTATAAGCTTACATTTGCTAAAACATGTAAAAAAACAAATTAATTACATTAACTTAACTGGTCTTTTAAAGAACAATACTTATCTGTGTAGCAAGATATTGAACCCTCAACTTATAAGAAATTTAATAAAAGAGTTTTACGATTTATCTTTTATTTGAATAAAAAATAAAATACAACACAAATCATCGCTTTATCATTAGGTTATGATACTTTATATCATTTTTTTTGACCAAGAATTAATACAAAGTAACAATCTGGCTGACTCATCACTTAACATATTTCTATGTTTTCTAATTACTAATGATGCTTTAGAAAATAACCTCTCAGCATTTTCAAGTAGGTATATTTAAAAGTGGCTACAATATTTATTAAACGGGTGATATTTGAACACTTTTTTCTATTTTTTCTTGTAAAAACTTGAGAAATATAATGACTAAATATACAATAATAGTACCTAAGTAATTAGTTTAAAACCATATATAAGTAATCAATATTATAATATATACTTACTAGAATGAATTAATATGACATCTACTACCTATCCTTACCATTTTGTCCTAATCATAATACTACTTGCGTGATCAGTATAATGTATTCATTTTCATTCTAAACACTCTGAAACTTATTTATTCTTTGGATCACCTGTCGGTACTCTTAAAATTCGAAATTATTTAGCATGAGTATACCTACGCTCTATGGCGGCAATCAAATAGTGTCAAATGTTATGATTTTGGCGTGGCGGCAACGATTGTTTTAGATTCCAAAAGAAGCCGCCGGCGCGTGTATCATAACCATGTACTTCCGAAAAGCGGCAAATTTCTTTGAGAAGTAAGTACAAAACCTTTGATGCCGCATTATCAAAGTTCCGATGGTTAAAACATAACTATGCACGCACTCAGTTTGATTTTAATAGATATTTTTTTATTCGCTATGTTTATGGTATTAGTCGTAATGCGCATAGTTAAAGTTATAGTTTTTTGCGTCTCATAGAATTCTTAGGAATTCTTTGAGACGCAAAAAACTGTATCAAAGCTAAGCGTACCTACCTATACACCGAACTGTTACACCTAACTACTCAGTGAAATTAAGCGCTAAGTCCTAGCTGCAAGACGCAAGAGTCTTGCAGGCTATGTCTTGTTCTTGCTCACGTCTTGCACAGTCAGTCTTGGTCTTGGTCTTGCTAAAAATACGCGGTCTTGTTCTTGGTCTTGGTCTTGCAAAAACGCAAGAACAAGACCAAGACTGCAAGACCAAGACTGAATTTGGGCAACACTAGTCGCTACATACTACTTACTGTGTTTTTATTTAAAACAAGCGACTCGCCCCGGTTTTTCGCACGGGTGCAATGCTGATACTAAATTTCGCCACTTTTATATTATTATGGATGTTATTATACTTTTAAGTACGTTTGCACTTGTAGCGTGAACCATCTGAAAAAAGAGAGGATTAAATAACTAAACGGCCCATACTCACAAGGTGCACGCATTCTTCTCGTATTACATGTATAAGTTTGGTGTTTCCATACTAATTTCGTACATTCTTTTTAATTTATTTGTATTAATGTCACCTTCTTTAAGTAAGGGATGAGGGAGAGTGTTATACCTCCTCTACTAAACAAATATTCATTATGCTCCGAACTGCTAAGCTATCAGAAGTTATGCGTGTTATTATGAGTCAAAAGATGAACAATTGCTGTTGCAATATACCTTTAGATAATTTTATGTAGAACATTTCCACGATACATGATTTTTATGTAACTTTAACCATTACGGCTGCACAAGCGACGGAAGCTTAAAAAATGGTGTAACGTCTGCCGTTTTGATTGCATTTTTAGCATCAGTATCGTATACTAAACACCCTCTGGTAGTTATTTTGAAAAAATATTTTATGTACAGAATTATTCCGTCTACAGATTTATTATAAGTATATATAAATGTGTCGGTTTAAATTTTTTTGTTAGTTGTGTCGGCTTTGTACTTAGATCTTCCTAAGCATTTACAATCCAAGTAACTAACCCACAACTATTATTATTATGAAATGTCGCGCTTAGCTACTAAACAATGGAAACAAAGGACCGTACTTTGACTGCCTGTTTGCGTTAATTGTTCATGGATCTGGTCTATTTATTTCTTAGTAAGCTTATTGCCAGTATTGAACAAATAACCTTTTGACGAGATCCAGTAAAGATAAGGTAAGTTTCTGAACTATAAAACAAAATGATTTACAAGGTTAACAATACATTATTTACTACACAATATTGTACCCGCACAACGCACAGGTTATAAGAAAAAAAAAACGATGAGATCAATTCACCAAAAAATTTTTAATTCCTTATCGTATCGAATATAGCTCTCACAAATGCCTACTGACAATCCAAAAGAAAGCATTTATGTGAAGTTTACGTTCAAATGAAAGAAAAAGTAATTTGAATATCTTCTAAATGTATTTTAGTACTTTCTACTGAAGTACCAGCATGCTGCCAGGCATTTTTATTCTCGATATAATCCGACAGTTTGTAGTATGCTTTTCTACGCAATTCGCGTTTAACATAAGTGAAAAATTTTCTGTTATTATGATTTAATATACTACTTGGTGTTTTATTATAACAGCTTACACACAACTCCATTCAGGATTTCTGAACTTTGGGCAGCCGGAGCCGCGGCACAGCCTATTTTTGCCTCTAATATTAAAATTATGCCTATCTCTTCTTCTTTCAAATAATTTTTTTCCTCGTGGACAAAATATTTCATATATAAACTGACAAGCTGTTCGCGCGCCTGATGGTTTTTTCAGAGCAACAACTTACGCTCATGAAATGTATAAATTATGAAGAAATCTGAAAATTACCCCACTCGCAATACTTAACTCTTGTAGTTAGCACCCATTAAAGTTTAATAATTTAAAACCGTGTTCGAGTATATTTTTCCTGAGACCATCCACATCAACCCTGGTTCCGTACATGGTCCTTCGAGCCGGATGACCCTAACTAAAGAGGAGATCAGCGATTTTATTTGAAGAGGAATCAAGTACTGAAATTTTCCACCGTGACGTGGAGATTTGCCGGTGGATTGGATTGAGTTCGAACAAATGGTTTTAGCGGTGTACAGTATTTTAAATTAACTAATATCATCACCCAACACTCAGGTAGTATACAAGTAAATTATATTTAAGGTCAGTAATATTTATTTAACTACTTATTGTATTTGTTTGATCATTAGAATCATTAGATATTCTGTTACATTGTGATTAGTATTTTAACAGTAAATCTTAAGTTTAAATTATACTCACTGCAGTATAGTTAGTTAATTGCTACATTATTTAAATTTAATTTAATCAAAGCTGTAACTAATTCACATAGTTTTATAACTACTTAGTAGATATAATTATTAGCAGGTATCTTGACATAATACTGTGTACTTATTTGTGTTTATTTATTTAGTTTATATAAAAGTTTACAACATTATAAATTGTAGGTAGTTTTACGAAAAGTTATACAATATTAATTTACTTAATTAGCTTTATATAGTTGTTATTAATTTGTAGGTTCTGTGTCGCTTTATAAAAGCATTTGGGCAGTGTATAAAACACAGTTAGGTGTGTCTTAGTCATATTGTTTGCTAGGTTTAATTGTATTCCTGTATCTATTCCAGGTTGACAACACTCCTCTCCCAGTATGTCCGAGGAAAGGGATTTAGTTAAAAAACGCGGCAGCTTTAAGGGTCGCTTGACTGCTTTCGTCACCTTCCTGGACTCACTCAAGGACAAAGTATTAAGTAGTTGTGATGTGTCCGAGTTGCAGTTGCGCATGGGTAAGATGGAGTCATTGTACTAACAATATGATGAGGTGCAGTTGCGTCTGGAATGTATCGCCGATGATCTTAAGGTACAGAATTCCGAACGTACCGAGTTCGAGTCACTTTATTACAAAGCGTTGTCCAGAGCGCAAACCATTCTCAATGACAGTAACAAAGATGATAAGTCGATGGAAAGCTGTAAAAGTACACTTGCTAGCATACACAAACCGGTTAAATTACCAACGATACAATTACCAAAGTTTAGCGGTTCATATTGCAATTGGTTGGAGTTTCGTGATACCTTCACTAGTCTAATTCACAGTAACGACGAAATTGATGAGGTTAACAAATTCCACTACCTAAGAGCCTCTCTAGAGGGACCTGCTGCCGTCATCATCAAGTCAATTGAGTTTTCTTCGAGCAATTACTCTGTGGCATGGAGTTTGTTACTTGATCGATTTGACAACAAACGATTATTAGCGCAAAATCATGTGTCTGCCTTGTATCACATTGATGCGGTTACAAAGGAATCGTCGGTTGCTCTCAAAGGATTAATCGATCAATTAAATAAAGACTGGCGAGCATTAGAGTCTTTAGGTGAGCCTGTAAAGCACTGGGGCACTTTTTTGATATACCACGTCACTCAAAAAATTGATCATAGGACCTATCGTGAATGGGAGGAGTTTAAGGGTAGGATTGACAAAGAAAGTTCAATTACGTTTGATATGTTCATGCAATTCCTACGCACTCGAGCCGATTTGATCGAGAACTTAGAACGCCTTCGAACAAATAATAATTCTCAAACGGCAGGTAGATCAAACCTTAAGATCAAGTCGATGTTGGTTAATCAACCTCATAATAGTTCCAGCATCGAAACAGCTCCCACAGTATGTCCTAAAATTAACAGTAACGATCACCAATTAAATAATTGTCCACAGTTTCTCGCATTAAGCGTTGATGCCCGTATTAAACTTCTACCTACTTATAAGATTTGTTTTAATTGTTTGCGGTCGGGTCACTTCGCTAACAAATGTAAAAAAGCCGGTTGTAAACTATGTAAGCGTAGGCACAACAAACTAATTCACATAAATTCTAAAGATAACATTATTGCGAATACACATAGTGGTAATTCGTCTAACAATAACTTGTCTTCATCATCCGTACCGTCTGCTACCACAGACGCGAATAACGTTACGTTGTCAGCACACATTGCATCCTCTCAAGGTCATACGCAGCGTGATGTTTTGCTATCGACCGCATTGATCAAACTACGGGATCATACTGGCTGTGTGCATGTCGTCCGCTCGGTCCTAGACAGCGGTAGCACGTCGTCATTTATAACGGAACGGTTATGTAAAAAACTAAACTTATTCACGAGCCAGGTAAACAAATCTATACTTGGCATAAATAATGTTACTTCGCACGTAGGTAAAACATGTCGAGTTGATATGACGTCATTGGATGATCATTTTAATTTCAACCTTCATTGTTTGGTTTTGCCATTTATCACGAGTGAGGTACCGAGCCGTGAAATAAATATTAATAATTTCGATCTACCTTCGAATATCACTTTAGCTGATCCTAAGTTTTATAAACCCGCTGATGTTGATTTATTAATCGGCGCTGATCTGTTTTGGAAATTATTACGATCACAAAAATTAGAGTTAGGTTCCGGGAAGCCAATATTATATGTTTAGGATGGATAGTTTCCGGTCCAATACTCTTTAGTAATTTAAAATGTAATATTTGTAAAAATGTTTCCCATGCTGATGAATCCTTTAATTCATTTGATTTGCCAGAACACAGATTATGTGAGCATCATCTTAAGAAAGAACTTTCAATTCTGGGAGATTCTTTCAAGAAAGCAACACACTGTTGCCAATCATTAGTCTCGCGGGACTTGCCTGCTTCGGTTGACGTAGATATTACACCTCACGAGCCCGACAAGTTACTTGGTCTGGGTCGGTATGTCTCTTCCGATGGTTTAGGGTTTCCAACAATCTGAGCGAGTCCTTGGCTAGGCATAGTGAACGCGATTTATTATCATTTATACGAAAAGGGATTTCATTAGTGCTTTCATTTATTTTAGTCGCTATTATAATTTATTTACATTAAGATTTATTAAATCACATAGGAAACAATACATTTTTTTTGTCTCATTTTAATAAAAAACACCTTATATTACAGTCCACTCATCAGTTTACAAGATTATTATTTAATTTCGAGCATAGACGATTAATGCACACTGGCCCACATTTGCTATTAGCTCCCATAAGGGAATCATACTGGCCAAGGAGGTCGCAACTTGGCGAAGGCTTGTTCTCATAAGTGTGTTTCATGTCACCGTATGAAGGGACAGGTAGTTAGTCCTATACTGGGCAACTTACCACGAGAGCGACTTCGTCCAGGTTATCCCTTTGAGAGCGCTGGCGTTGTCTGTGCCGGGCCTATTATTGTGTGCTAGTCGTCGGGGTCGCGTGTGCAGGCTAGTGAGGGTGTATGTATCCATTTATTTGGATTTCGTTGGCGATTTAATTAGTAAGGGTTATTTACTAGCGTTGCATCGATTGATTGCTTGAGGAGGTACATAAGCCCGTTGATATTTTTTCGGACAACGGTATCTCATTTATCGGTGCGTACAATGACCTTTCTTATTTGTAAAGGAAAATGGTTTGTCCTTGGGTGAAAGTGCAGCGAATGATGAAATTCAATTTCATTTTATCCCTGCGTACATCCCGCACTTCGGTACCTTCTGGGAGGCGAGTGTAGTCAACAAGGTACATCGTCAAGCGAGTGTTGGGACATTGTAATTAACCTTTTAATAAACTGTACACAGCACTGACTGAAATCGAAGCCATTTCGAACTGTCATCCACTAACGCCCCTATCTTCAGATCCCGCAGATTGCACACCGCTGACGCGCAACCTTGCTTGTGGCGATTAAGGAGGATAATTTCCCTCCGTTGAGGTGGAGACTGGGCCGTGTGGTGGCGGTTCACCCAGGAACAGACGACATCGCTTGTGTTGCTGACATCCAGACGGCCACTGGCATCGTACGAGGGGCATTCAACTGAGTCGGCCCACTACTTGTGACTTCGGAGTTTGGTTGAAACCGTTGCTTTCAACGCCCGGGGGCATGTTCGCGCGCCTGATGGTTTTTTCAGAGCAACAACTTACGCTCATGAAATGTATAAATTATGAAGAAATCTGAAAATTACACCACTTGCTATACTTAACTCTTGTAGTTAGCACCCATTAAAGTTTATTAATTTAAAACCGTGTTCGAGTATTTTTCCTGAAGTCCATCCACATTCACCCTGGTTCCGTACACAAGCCAGCCTTAGTATATTTATAGTTTTTTAAAGTTCTCGCAGAGATTCGGAACGGAGCAAGTTATATATCGCTCGAATAGCTTTTGAATAAGAAACACAAAAAATTTTATAAAACAAATATGGATTAACTTTAGCAGTTCGTCCCCATATAAAAATTTCGTATCACATAATGCTGTGAAAATAACTAAAATATACAGTTCTTGCTGTGAATACGTCAGTGAGCTGTCCAACCTGTCTAACTGCAAAAAGGAATGAGCTTCATCGCCCCGAAAGCACCTTGTGTAGGTCCTCGCACAGTTGTTGATAGAAATGGCAAGTCATTCATATAAACTAAACCGGACCTAATATCGAACCTTGCGGAACACCCATTTTCATATGAACCTTCCTGAACACCCATTTTCACATGAACCTTCCTGTTGTATCAACTTTGCGCAGATCCATCAACAAGCTAAGACTACGAGCTCTACGGCTATAGATATTAAAACTAAACTTACTCATCGTGTTTGCAATCTGTACAAAGTTCATTGCAAACTAAAATGACCCATTTATCCCTCTGATTTGTGCGATTTGCTACTGAAAACAAACTTCGACTTGTGGTACTTCGACTGCCCATTTGCGCTGACTGTTCTTGGATCCCGTGTTAATTCCTAGTATGCTTATCACTGGTACATTGAACTACATAATTATTTATTGCCGAGATCTAGCAAAGATAACGTTGCTTCTATGGATAAAGTTTTACTATTATGAAATCGCACTACCTTTATAATTTATTGAGTCATATTGTGTGAATACTGATGCATTACTTTATTTAATTTTAAAGTTGATATTGTATTTTTAATCTAATTCTTACGATGATTACTCTTATCAGGGCTCAAATATACTTTTTAAAATATGATTCGGTTTATTATTTTACAGTGTATATAGTATAATAAATACTAGAGATAAATTAAACAACTTGCAGTAAATTTCAAACATATATTCATAGTTCTTTGCTCATTTTCTTTTGTTCAGTGGATTTGTCGTCGTTTCTTTTCGCCGGCAAGCTGATGATTCAATGCGACGAGGAACGTCATACTACAGAGTAGTATGAAAAAGTCAATAATACACAAAATGTTTGTTATTCATCTAAATTTATTTTATCACCTTCAAAGTATGCTCCTTCAGAAACGATACACTTACGCCAACGAATATTCCAATCATCGAAACTTTTTTTAAACGCTGTTTCCGGAATTGAGTTCAGTGCTCGCCGCGAATTCTCCTTTATGTCTTCTAACGATTGAAAACGGGTGCCACGAAGGGGTAATTTGAGTGTGGGAAAAAGAAAGAAGTCGGCTGGAGCCATATCTGGTGAATATGGTGGCTGCTCGATGGTGTTTGTTGAGTGTTTGGACAAAAAATCGTTTACAATGATGGCCTTGTGCGAAGGCGCATTATCGTGATGCAAAATCCAAGAATTTTCTTTCCACATTACTGGCCTTTTTCGTCGAATTTGTTCTCTTAAACGCCGCATAACGCTCAAATAATATTCTTTATTTACCGTTTGACCTTCGGGCAAGAATTCTGAGTGCACAACACCGCGATAGTCAAAGAAAACAGTCAACATGACTTTGACTTTTGATCGACTTTGACGTGGTTTTTTCGGTTTTGGTTCAGTTGGTAGGCGCCATTCCGAAGCTTGTTGACTAGTTTGCATGTCAAACTCGTAAACCCACGTCTCGTCACCAGTAACAATGCGTTTCATGAATGTTGGGTCGGTATTGACTCGTTCTAGCATGTCCTCAGCGACTTTCATGCGATTTAGTTTTTGAAGAAAATTCAGGTCTTTTGGGACTAGCCGAGCGGCAACACCAAATTTCAAATTTCATACCCAAATTATTTGTTAAAATGGTACGGATCGACTCGTGAGATACAGAAAGTTCGGCGGCCATCTCTCTCAAACTTGAAAATGAGGATTTTCAGTCACTATTTCCTTCACTTTTGCGATGTTAACTTCAGTTGCAGACGTTGATGGCCTACCAGAATGAGGCAAATCTTCCATCACATCTCGACCGCTTTTGAACGCTTAGTACCACTCATAAGCACGTGTTTTTGATAAAGTCGATTCACCGTAAGCCTTCTGTAACTTTTGAGTGCCTCCAAACACGAAATTTCATTGGCGATGCAAAATTTAAGACAAACTCTTTGTTCGATGTTTTTGTCCATTATGAAATTCGCAATACACACTAGATATTATAAAACTAAAAACAGCACTGTTTTTAATATAAATAACAGATGCAACTCAAATTGCGCGCCAAAATGGAAAACAGTTATGCCAATCTAACAACAACAAAAAAAATTAAAATTCGAATTTGGAACCATAAAAAAACATTCATTCCCGATACTTTGTTGACTGAATGTATGCTGAAACAAACAGAAAACCAGCATTAAAACGATTGATAAAAAATATTGTTCACAGTAAGTAAGATTAATACAATCCTATTTTTCTGAAATGCAAATAAATACTCTGCTAAAGATTAAAGAAAATCCGAGCTAACTCTTCCTCCAGTAATGTCAAAAGGCAAATGTCGCAGTGGTTACGGCAGTGGTAGTGTCAGTAGCGGTTTGAGTGGCAGTGACTAGCAGGGCAGCCGCACCGCTCCTGCAGGTGGTTCAGCCATAAATACGCTAACCGTCGAAAAGAGAATATTGTCGATGGCTTCATAAACCAGTTACAATTGCTCTTAAGTTGAAAAAAAAATAACTACAAGACCCATTTTGTTAATTTAAGTTTCTTCGGCGAATAATTTATCATTCGAATACTCACAGAAACGAACAGCTACGACATCTCCTCGATCGCCTGTGTCTGCGGGGGTGGTGGAAGTTTCTCCCCGCATCAGTTTCTCTCTTTACACGCTGTAATGTGAAAGCTTGCGTTTACGTGACTGTAAAAATCATAAAAGAATGTGAACTAAGCCAATAAGAAACAATAAGTGAATCAAAAGCGTAATAAAATATTAAATGGAAAACAATCAAAGTAAGTAGGTATTCCTTACATTTGACTCTCCAGGCGTCATTGCCTACACCTCTTCTTCACTGCCACTGACGGCCTACGTCAGTGCAACGTTTGTTCCGCCGGCAAATTGCTAGCGATGTGTAGCCGGAATAGTCGATGGTGCTTCTTCTTTTTCTTCTTTATTTCTGTTCGTCTATTACGTTTTAGACCTTTTCCAATTCATCACGCGCTGAAGCAACAAAAAAAACACGCAAAGCGATTAATGTAAGTACTCCTAACTGTGAATAAGGTAAAGAAAAAAATATTTTGCTCAGTAGGAGGCATTCGATTTTCTCAGTTCGAAAAATAATACTTACAGAAAATCAGAGATAACTCTTCCTCCAACGAAATCAGCGAATGCAGCCTTGGTAACGGTAGGGGTACTGCCAGCAACGATGAAAACGGTAGTGCCACAATGGCCAAATCTAAAAACAAATTACACAAGTGAACATATGACCACTAAAAATATTCAGCTCTTCTGAAACATACAAAAACTTACATTAAAGTCGCAGCCTAGGTCCGCGATTAACTGCACAGTGGCATCAGCAACATCATCCCGCCGATGCTGCTCACACTAAGCGTTGCGCGCTCGGCTTATAGACAAAGTTGGTCATTATTAATACAGATTTGATTGAAATTTTTTATCGCTTGTAGCATTATTGGTGTTATACGAACCAAAGCCAAAAGGTTGACACCGCTAAGTCTGCCGCGCCTCGGTCCGGATGCTCCTGTGGGTTTAAATTGGTCGCTCATTGTTCAGGACAATGAGCGGAATGTAAATTAATATTACTTAAAAAGTGTTATATAAGAAACTAAGTCGATTAATTAAACAATCCTACGACATTGTAACTAATCTAATGACCGCTAAACCTTACCTTTGCACAATTTATCCTTGGCCAACGTTGCGTTCCATTCCCCGATGGAGCTCTCTTCGTCTTCTTTTTCATTGGTCTATTACGTCTAATACGTCAAAGACCTTTTGCAACTGGTCTTGTGCTAAAATAAAAAACACACATTAAAATGTTTGTTATCTATAAATGTTGTAAACCTCAAGCTAACCTCAAATATACTCACAGAAAATCCGAGCTAATTCTTCCTCCAGTGAAGTCTGCGGATGCGGTGGTGGTGGTGGCGACGGTGGTAATGTCAGCAGGTGTGGCAGAGGTAGTGGCGATGGAATCTGCAGCGCTCCTATAGGTGGTGCAGCAACCGAAAGTGCCTCTGTGGAGGTGGTATCAGCGTCGATGGCGTCATATACCAACTGTAATTGCTCTTGGGCTGAAACAATAAAACATGTGATCACAAATCTCATTCTATGTTTAAGAATAACTTACTTACTCCATTTTTTTTATTAATCGAATACTTACAAAAACAAACAGCTACGTTCATCTCCTCGATCGCCTGTGTCTGCGGTGGTAGTGGAAGTGGTAATAGTGACTGCTCACTATCACCAGGCCGCATCCGTTTTTCACTAAGCGTGCGCTCTTGTGAGAGCTTACGTTTACGTGTCTGTAAATCAAAGGACTGTTAAAGAAAATGAAACCAATAACAAAAATATATATTTCAGAAAAGCAAATGGAAAATACAAATTCAACTATTTCTTACATTTGGCTCATCCAGCGCCGCCGTCTCCTCATCCTCTTCATTGCTAAAGACATACTCCGGCCCCAATTCATTAATACAATATGCAACTGTAACAAAACAAATACACCTTAGGAATGTATTTACTTGAATAAATTAGTTATAATTTTACATGAAATAGTGAGTCACTTACTTTGCCCCTCCAAGTTTAAGTTTATTTGCTTTAATTCTTCGATACTTAGTTTCGCGTTTTGCAATTTTGTGATTGCAAGCGCCAACAACTTGGTCATCGTTATCTGAAAATTCAATCAAACACAAATAAGCCATACAATTCTTAAAATATTCCAGATCATCTAAAAAAAATTATTATTGCAAAAACTTACATTGGAGTCGCACCCTAAGGCCGCAATCAGCTCCGCAGTCGCGTCAGCGGCGTCGTTCCGCCGCTCCCGCTCGTACTGAGCATTGCGCGCTCGTCTTTCTTCCTATAGAGCAAGTAAAATTACATTATTATAATTATTTTTTAGTGACAAAGGAATGATTTTTTTTTAATATGTGTATAATACGAACCAGGGACAGAGGAGTACGGTTTGCCCCACTAGGTCTGCCGCGCCTCGGTCTGGATGCGGCGGAGTGCGAGGATTTCGCCTGTTGGCTCGGGCTCTTCGATACCTTTACCGGATCCATTATGTTTTAAGAAATATTAAAAAAAAAGTTGTTGGAAAGTAGTTGGTGGTGGAACTTGTTGCAGTTGCAGCAGTTAACACTTGACCGCTAACTGAGTAATGAGTGCAAAACTCACGCTGTCCGCGCGAACGTAGGGGTGGGTGGGCAGAAATGGCGTGGGGGGTGGGAAAACGTTCGGTGCATGTGATTGGTCGAAAGTTCCTCATTGTTTAGAACAATAAGATGATTACTTAGAAATATTACCTGTAAAAGGTTACCAAGCATACTCTACCTGCAAGAAATTGTACATAATGAGGATAATTAAGTATAGTTCTGGTTAAGAAGAGGTTTTAGTAGATGAAGTGCTTAAAATAAGATAAACAACCTCTGAATATTTCAAACTTCGAAATCCCAGAAAATCTCCTTTTCTACTTGTAGACAAGATACAAATAGAAGAGTACTGAGTATGCAAAACGTGTCACTCTATTTTATCATCGATTTATTTTATTTTTTTACGTGCTTGACTGCGATCCCACCTGGTAGTAAACAGTGATGCAATCGTTGATGTTAAGGTGCACTAGTTTATTAAAAGCCTATTCACTTTATCCTTGAAGACACCTAAATTACATTTTGACGGAAAGACTGCAGCCGATTAACTGATCCAATCCCTCGATGTACGCGGTATAAATGACGAGGCAAAACGCTTAGTCGTGAAATTTCATTGAAATAAATTAATGTTTAATTTAGTAAAACTTCAAAATTACTACCTAAATAAAACTAACGTACTACGTTAAGCTGTAGCCATAGCTTACGGCGTAGCTATAGCACGATACAAAAGCTAATTTTCATTGGCTGTATGTCACTGCATACTATTGTACCAAAAACGAGTCCCTTTAAAACAAAAATATAGTTGTGGCGGCTTTGTACTTAGATCTTCCTTAGAATTTACAATCCAAGTATAGTTATTGTTAGAAAATGTCGCGTTTAGCTACTGAACAATGGAAACAAAGGACCGTACTTTGCCTGTTTGCGTTAATTGTTTCTGGATCTATTATAATTTATTTCTCAGTGAGCTTATCCCCAGTATTGAACAAATCACCTTTTGTCGAGATCCAGTAAAGATAAGGTCGGTTCCTGAACCTTAAGACCCTTTTCACTCAAAGTCAAAGTCAAAATCATTTATTCTAACTAAACCATAAACAGATACGTTTGAAACGTCAAAATAGAATATAGTATCCGTCAGTTTGACAATGAAGCTAGGTGCTTATTCCAAAACATAGATTCGAATGTAGAAGAAATAGGAAGAAACTCCATCCTTACTACTTACAAACGGTGGATTCAATAAGTCACCGTTATTATTAAAATCCCTTATCGTCTCGAACATGGTGTACACAGATGCATATCGACATTCAAAAGTATGCTTCTATATGAACTTTATAATTAAATAATAAAAAAAAAGTTTGGATGCCACAATCAAGTATTGACTAATTCTGAGAAATCAAATAAATCCTGACTGTATTTAGGTATTATCCAGAGGAGCCGAACTAGCACGCTGCCAGGTATTCTAAGTACGCTTGTCTATGCAATTCGCATTTAACAAACGTTTAAAATTTTCTATCATTACAATTTAACATACTACTTGGTATTTTATTGTGACAGGACAGATATTACTTTGTACGTTTGACAAGCGAAATGTAATACATTTCGTTTTTTTTCTAGTTAAGCCCTAAGTTATTAATTGAAACTTGACGAAAGCAGCTATTTACTCCGCAAATAAATGGCATGCCGACCTTTTTTAAAATTTAATGAAATATCATCTGCAAGCAGCACCTTTCTTCACTCAGATGTTGATAGAAATGTTAAGTTATTCATATAAACTAAAACGGACCCAATATCCAACCTTGCGGTACACCCATTTTCACAAGAACCTTCCTGTTGTATCAGATATAACTTTGCGCAGATCAACTGACAATCCAAGACTACAAGATCTACGGCTATAGATATAACTAAACTAACTCACCGTGTTTGCGTTTAGTAAAAGGTTCATTGATTCCTCCACACTGTAGGCTATAGTTAACAGTAGTGGAGTGGCAAGCTTCCAGAATACCTCTCTCTACATTTCGAAACAAATCTTGTTCATATGTTGTATTCATAGATACATAATTTTCATTTTCAAATTCGTGTCATATACATGTAGTTGTGTCGGCTTTACACTTTACTCTTTCGTTGAATTCAAATGCAAACTAAAATGACTCATTTATTCCTCTGACTGCTATTTTGAGAAAATGTTGCGATTTGCTACTGAACAACGAAAACAAAGGGCGGTACTTTGACTGCCTATTTTTACTGATTGTTTTTGGATCCCGTTTTATTTATTTCCTCGTAAGCTTATCACTAGTATGCTTATCACATTGAACTACATAATTATTTATTGTCAAGATCCAGCAAAGATAACGTTGCTTCTATGGATAAAGTTTTACTATTTTGAGATCGATATAATTTATTGAGTCATATAGTGCGAATACAGATGTGTAAAATAATTTATAGTTAATATTGTATTTTAAATTGAATTCTTATAGTGTCTACTCTTTCTATGATTTCTCGGTTTATTATGAGAGATAAATTAAACAAGTAAAAGTACATTTAAAACATTTATTCATAGTTCTTAGCTCTTTTCTTTCTGTGGGTGTGGTATTCGTCGTCATTTATTCCGCCGGCAAGCCAATGATTTAACACGTTCACGGACGCTACCACTTGAGTCAGTGTAACAGAATGACACAGTAAATGTGTATACAAAATTATACGACGTATCAGTACGTTGCGTCCCATGAAAAAATATTGTTTTAAATACATCGTGACAGAACCGTTTTATCACGTCATCGTATAAATACGTTGTGTCATTAAAAGTAATGTAAAACTAGATGTATAGGGACACAACGTGTAATAACGTCCAACGTGTAGATACGTTCTGGCACATCATATTATGTTAACGACAAGCAGTACCATCACAACGTACCTATGCGTCCAACGTGAAATAACGTTCTGTCACTTTTAGTGTTAAGATATCATATGATTGGGTCACAACGTATTATGCCGACGACGTTTCTATACGTGTTGTCGTGTCATAGTGAGATGAAAAATGATGCCTTTAACAGAACGTCATTATACGTTCAAGGTATCTAAATGTTTTATCATAATGCACGTGAAAATAAATAAATAATAAATTAAATTCATATATGATCGATATAAAATAAAACTTAAAATATGAAAATCAACCATTTATTTCTTTAATAATATTTTTTCAGTCTTAAGTAGAAACTATTGTTACTTAATTAATCACAACCATTCACTTGCATAATTATATTTATCACAAAAAAGCAACTTCTGCATAAAAATAAAATGTAATCAACAGAACAATCAAAATCTAAAACAACTAATAAAAAAATTCAGTCTGTCGTTTAGGAACTCGTAACATTATCAGTCTCGTGCCATTCTTCAAAGCACAACGCACAAAGTGCAGGCTTATCTTTGCAGCCCTTACATCTTAATCCAGTTTCCTTACGGCGTTTATTCTTTGCACACATTTTGCATTTAAGATAGTTAGTAGTTTTTTTGGAACCAGGAGGAAGTGGAATCTTTTCAGGCCAATGTCCACCACTGCCATTTTCGGGTTGTGTTGGGGAAGGTCTTGGGTGTGCTGTCCTATCCACTCTTCTATTGTCGTTCTTGGAATGCTTCAATAAAAGTTCAGGTCTTTGAGAAAGGCTAATACCAATTAAAGTTCTGATTAAATCTTCTCTAAAATGTAAAAATTCATATTTCTTACTGTTATTCATTTTGTATTTTCTATACAAATAAAAACTGTTCCATACAGTTAAATCAAGTAAATGAAAAAATACCTTTTTATACCATCTCAAACATTTTCGCGGAGACGAATAATAGGACACCATCTGATCAGCGCGGTCAATACCGGACATAAATGCATTGTAACTCACCACTTCTATAGGTTTTCTTTTTAATTGTCCGCGCTTATTTGCAACGTTAATCATTTTGGGATGATCCTTTGTAGTAATCATGGTTACGGCTCGCTTATCAACCCACTTTGAAACATATACGTTATTTTTCCGTACCCATACATGTTCGCCTTTCTTTAACTTTTTGTGCATAACGTTTTTCGGGTTTTCTTTACGGCTTTTTCTGAGGGTGCCCACAGTATGAGTTTTGAGATCAAGCAGTTTTTGAGACAAACCGTATGAATTATAATAATTGTCCATAAACAATTCGTGGCCTTTTAAAACATAAGGTCTCATAAGCTTCATGACAGTTTTATCAGTTTTTTTTCCTTGTTCCAAGTCAGTCGAGTCATCTTTGCCGGTATACATTAATATATTTAAAACATAGCCGTTTGCTTCCGTCAATTCGTAGAATTTGATCCCATATTTTGCCTTTTTGGATTTTATATACTGTCTAAACGATAAACGCCCCCTAAATAATAAAAGTGACTCATCCAAAGAAAGTTCTTTTTCAGGAGAGTAGCACGCTCGGAAATTTCTTGTAATGGCGTCCATGAACTCAGTTATTTTATTTTTGCCCTTGGCACCTAAAGGTCCTGTGCACAGGCACCTTAACAGTTGTTCATAGCGTCGTCCTGACATAGTTGAGACAAAAACAGGGTGATAATATAAACAGTCCGACAAAGTAAAAAGTTTTCGCTTTTGGGGTATATTGACTTGGGCACCAAGCAAGCACAGTCCTAAAAACTTCAACATTTCATTCTTGTCTGTCAATTTAAATGTGTAAGACCGACTGTGCCTAGTTTTCGGTCGATTAGTTTGACACATACTTGTACCGTATGCATTAGTGCATTCGACGAGATAATCTAGTATAAGAGGTGGAAACAGGCGGTTAAATACCTCAAACACGGTTGTGTTATTATCAATGGTGAATTTTACCCCCACAGCACCAGCGTCAAAATTGAAATCCGGTATGGGTGCTGTAGTTTCTGACCAATCTTCTGTAGTTGAAGTTCTAGGATTAGGAGTATCCAACGCATTGGAGGGTTGGCCGGAACCTATTTGCTCCTCTTGAAGTATCTCGTCTTGGGGTTCATCGAATAATGGCGGTAGTATATCAAGGGACCTAAATTCACCTGTATTATCTAAGTTTTCAGCTAAGACATTAGAAATAAGTGATAGAGTCGACAAACCCACGGTCTCATTTTGAGAGATGTTGTGTGAAGATAAGATATCCTGAGTCGTCCCACGAGGTGATGTTTGAACCAGATTTTCAATAATTTCAGGTTCCAAAGGTATATGTCCTTCTTCAATGACCTTATTGGGACCTTGATTCACAGTAGGTACGGTTGTAATTGGAGATTTAACCAATTTTAAGCGTTTGGCTAGGGGGAAAATTTCTTCTGAAGAATTCGACTCATAGCCTGCAACCTCCTCTTGAAAACGTGATGTGGTAGTAGGGGTTCGAGGTGGTGATGGTGTGTTAGCAGGGCACAGTGAATGATCACTCTCAACAGATTTGGTATCATCTTCATCACTACTAGGATCAGAAGTAACATTGGATTCGGGCTTTCGAGTCGAAATACCGACCAAATTTGATTGACCCTTAGTAGTTTTTGTCGATTTCTGTCGGTAATTTTTAGAATAAGAACTTTCACTACCTGATGTACTTCCTTGTGGATCAAAATCTTTATCCGAACCATATTCTCCATCATCATCTTGGTAAGGATCCGGCTCGTTGGAGGTGTCGGAATCATCGAAAATGCTCAGCGGTCTTATTTTGCGCTTATCCATCTAAAACACATAAAATAACCCATTAAACATCAATTTCACACAGTAAAATTATTAATTCACAGTAAAATAATATAGTTTCTAGCTAATGAATAATAAAATAATAACATAAACTAAATACTTACGATGTTTTGTCGCGGCAAATATTACGATACGCCACGAAATGTCACTTGAACGCGAGCGCACTCCCACAGTGACGCAGCCGCAATGAGTATAGGAGCGCGGTAGGAGCGCGGGACGTATAAACACGTTGTGCGTATGTGAGTACCTTAACCGCACACTATCAACGGCACTTATTTGAAATAGTTTAAAAATTACCCTACGTGACAGTACAGTGTTGGGTATTTTACATGTTGTGACACAAGATACATTCCATAGGATTTTAACTTTAACTTTCATCGGAAATGAACGTTGTGCCGTATAATTTAAATGTTATTTGAACGTCATCGTACGTTGTGCCATATCAAAATCTCGAACGATGACGTATAATCTCGTTCTGTCCTCGAACGTGTTAATACGATGAGGAACATCATACGCTGAAACAAACAGAAAACTAGCATTAAAACAGACATAGACGGATACTAACAGTGTTAACAGCAACTGAGATTAATACAATCGTAATTGTCTGAATTTCAAATAGGTACTATACTTACAAAAACTCTTCCTCCAGGGATGTCTGCAAATGGGGCAGTGGTAGTGTCAGTAGCGGTTTCAGTGGCAGTGACCAGCAGGGCACGCGCACCGCTCCTGCAGCCATAAAATGCGCTAACCGTCGAAAAGAGAACATTGTCGATGGCTTCACAGACAAGTTGCAATTGCACTTGAGCTAAAAAAAAAATAACTACAAGTCCAATTTTTTAATTATAAGTTTCTCGATGGAATAATTTATCAATCGAATACTCACAGAAACCAACAGCAACGACATCTCCTCGATCGCCTGTGTCTGCGGCGGTGGTGGAAGTTTCTCTCCACATCAGTTTCTCTCTTAACATGCTGAAATGTGAAAGCTTGTGTTTACGTGACTATTAAAAACATAAAAGAATTTGAACGAAGCCAATAACAAACAATAAATGAAATATTAAATGGAAAACAATCAAAGTAAATAGGTATTCCTTACATTTGGCTCACCCAGCGCCATTTGGCTCACCCAGCGCCATTGCCTGCACAAATGTTCTTCACTGCCATAAACGTACGCCGTCGCTTGTTCCGCCGCGCGCCGGCAAACTGCCAGCAATGTGAAACGACGCCTTCTGACTGTGGCCTACAGAATACTTGATGGAGCTTCTCTTTTTCATCTTTATTTCTGTTCGTCTATTACTTTATAAATCTTTTCCAATACATCACGCGCTGAAAAAAACACGCAAAGCGATTGATGTACGTAGTCCTAACTGTGAATAAGGTAAACAAAAATTATTTTTCTTCTTTTAGTAGGAGGCATTCGGTTATCTCAGATAGAAAAATAATACTTACAGAAAATCTGAGATAACTCTCCCTCCAGCGAAGTCTGCGAATGCAGCCCTGGTAACGGTAGTGGTACTGCCAGCAACGATTAAAATGTCAGTGACCACGATGACCATATCTAAAAACAAACATCACAAGTAAACATATGACCACTAAAAAGATTCAGCTTTTCTGAAACATACAAAAACTTACATTAAAGTCGCAGCCCAGGTGCGCGATTAACTGCACAGTGGCGTCAGCAACGTCATCCCGCCGCTGCTGCACTAAGCGTTGCGCGCTCGGCTTTCGATGCAGGACAACCAATAGACAAAGTTGGTTATTATTAATACATATTTGATTGAACATTTTTATCGCTTGTAGTATTATTGGTGTTATACGAACCATAGCCAAAAGGTTGACACCTCTAAGTCTGCCGCGCCTCGGTCCGGATGCTCCTGTGGGTTTAAATTGGTCGCTCGTTGTTCAGGACAATGAGCGGATTGTAAATTAATATTACTTGAAAGTGATATATAAGAAACCAAGTCGATTAATTAAACAATCCTACGACATTGTAACTAATCTAATGACCGCTAAACCATTACCTTTGCACAATTTATCCTTGGCCAACGTTGCGTTACATTCCGCGATGGAGCTCTCTTCGTCTTCTTTTTCATTGGTCTATTACGTCTAATACGTCAAAGACATTTTGCAACTGGTCTTGTGCTAAAATAAAAAAACACACATTAAAACGTTTATTATCTATACATGTTGTAAACCTCAAGCTAACCTCAAATATACTCACAGAAAATCCGAGCTAATTTTTCCTCGAGTGAAGTCTGCGGATGCAGTGGTGGTGGTGGCGACGGTGGTATTGTCAGCAGGTGTGGCAGTGGTAGTGGCGATGGAATCTGCAGCGCTCCTACAGGTGGTGCAGCAACCGAAAGTGCCTCTGTGGATGTGGTATCAGCGTCGATGGCGTCATATACCAGCTGCAATTGCTCTTGGGCTGAAACATTAATATTTGTGATCACAAATCTCATTCTATTTTTAAGTAAAATTTGCTTACTCCATTTTTTTTATTAATCGAATACTTACAAAAACAAACAGTTACGTTCATCTCCTCGATCGCCTGTGTCTGCGGCGGTGGTGGAAATGGTGATAGTGACTGCCCACTATCACCGAGCCGCATCCGTTTTTCACTAAGCGTGTGCTCTTGTGAGAGCTTACGTTTACGTGGCTGTAAATCAATGGACTGTTAAAGAAAATGAAACCAATAACAAAAATATATATTTCAGAAAAGCAAATAGAAAATACAAATGCCACTATTTCTTACATTTGGCTCATCCAGCGCCGCCGTCTCCTCATCCTCTTCATTGCCAAAGACATACCCCGGCCCCAATTCATTAATACAATATGCAACTGTAACAAAACAAATACACGGTAGGAATATATTTACTTGAACGAATTAGTTACAATTTTACATGAAATAGAGAGACACTTACTTTGCCCCTCCAAGTTTAAGTTTATTTGCTTTAGTTCTTCGATACTTAGTTTCGCGTTTTGCAATTTTGTGATTGCAAGCGCCAACAACTTGGTCATCGTTATCTGAAAATTCAATCAAACACAAATAAGCCATACAATTCTTAAAATATTCCAGATCATCTAAAAAAAATTATTATTGCAACAACTTACATTGGAGTCGCACCCTAAGGCCGCAATCAGCTCCGCAGTGGCGTCAGCGGCGTCGTTCCGCCGCTCCCGCTCGTACTGAGCGTTGCGCGCTCGTCTTTCTTCCTGTAGAGAAAGTAAAATTACATTATTATAATTATTTTTTTAGTTACAAAGGAATGTTTTTTTTTAATATGTGTATAATACGAACCAGGGACAGTGGAGTGCGGTTTGCCCCGCTAGGTCTGCCGCGCCTCGGTCTGGATGCGGCGGAGAGCGGGGATTTAGCCTGTTGGCTCGGGCTCTTCGAAACCTTAACTGGATCCATTATGATTTAAAAAATATTTAAAAAATACTTTGTTGGACAGTAGTTGGTAGTGGAACTTGTTGCAGTTGCAGCAGTTAACACTTGACCGCTAACTGAGTAATGAGTGCAAAACTCACGCAGTCCACGCAAACGCAGGGATGGGTGGGCAGAAATGGCGTGGGGGGTGGGAAAACGTTCGGGGCATGTGATTGGTCGAAAGTTCCTCATTGTTTAGAACAATAAGAGGATTACTTAGAAATATTACCTGTAAAAGGTTACCAAGCATAAACTACCTGCAAGAAATTGTACATCATCATCATCTTCCTGCCCTTGTCCCGTTTTATTTGGGGTCGGCGCAATATGTTTTTTTCTTCCATTCTGTCCTGTCACTCGTCACGCTATCGCTAACTCCTCTGTCTTCCATATCACTTCTCACACAATCCATCCATATTTTCTTTGGTCTCCTCCTCCCTCTCCATCCATCCACATTTATACTCATGACTTTTTTTTTACATGCTTTTCATCCCTCCTTTTCACATGGCCATACCAAGACAAACGATTCCCTTTCAACTTTTCAACCACTGGCGCCACTTTCAAACTTCCTCTAATATACTCATTTCTCACTTTATCCATTCTCGTCACACCACACATCCATTTAAGCATTCCCATCTCTGCTACATGCAATCGCTTTTCATCCGTCTTTTTCAGAGCCCAACATTCTGACCCATACAGTAGGACAGGCCTTATCACTGACTTGTAGATTTTACCCTTCAACCCGAGGGGCATCCGTGGGTCGCAAGTTGTTCCAGTGACCTGTCGCCAGTGCAAGAAATTGTACATAATGAGGATAATTAAGTATAGTTCTGGTTAAGAAGAGGTTTTAGTAGATTAAGTGTTTAAAATAATATAAACAACTTCTGAATATTTTAAACTTCAAAATCCCAGAAAATCTCCTTTTCTACTTGTAGACAAGATACAAATAGAAGAGTACTGAGTATGCAAAACGTGTCACGGTTTAAATCATTTAAGGCATCTCAGTCACTCCATTATAACATCGTAAAAGGACATGGCCAACTTTTGTATGGGCGTTTGCATAGTTATTGAATTCAATGTACATCAATGATTTTTGGTGTTTACCTTCGTGAATATTATTAAATTAAATTGCAAAAAATAAAACAAATGAAGAACTCGTAATTATAACAAACAAGTCGAAAATAGTTTCACTAAACCTTTAGTCAGATTACTGGCCATAAGTGCACGAAATAAGATTTTGCTTTTAAAAACCATGGCGTTTTAATTATTTATTTATTTTTTTATTAAATAAAAATAAAGAATATGTATAAAGAATAATGATTTATTTATTAAGGAGAACAAATAAAATTAAACTACGTAAAAATTCACTTTTATATTTTTATTATAAAGTGTATTTTATTATGTTTGTGTTTGGAATGTACGTTTCATTAATATATATTCTGTATAATTGGGTAATAATATGGTAGTACTTTCCATTTGAAGCGGCCTGCTTAAAACAGGTGGTAATGGTGGTGGCTCTGGTGGGCTGACCACTTGAATATAAGGGGCTACTGCATTGTTGTTCGAACCCAATTCCTGCAAGTTTCGTGATAAGTCCTGCACTGTCTGTCTATTTGCCCGCATACAGCACACAATACATGACAAACATAGTTGCTTCTTGAGGTCTGAAAATAAACCCCAGTTAGAATAAACACATGTTTGCAAGTTTTATGTTATTGTACAGTAAGAAGTATTATGTTACAACATGCCTATTTTAAAGAAGTCTATGCAAACATGGAAACTACATAAAGATAGATATTATAATCACACATACCTACTATGAGTACTTTTTTTTATAGATTAATATAGATTAATACAAGTACATATATAAAACAATGAATAAAAAACAAAATGCTTACCACATTAATAGTATTTTGTGATATTAGGCCAGCTAGCAATGGAGAGTCCATACTGACATTATGGTGTCTTATTTTTCGAACCGATTTTCCACAACCAAGGCCAGCCATGTTATGCCCCAGTAGTCTCTCATGTTCACCAGTATTCAATAATAAGAAGCGTGGTTGACAAATGAATGTCCCCAGAGGCACCTAAAAAAAGATGCACTATTTAAAATCGCATACCATGATAAACCATAAAAAAACAGACTAAGTATTATACTATTCCGACTTCATACCTGGGTTTGAGCTGGTTAACCAACGTGAAAGTTTTGTTTGATGGTGTGCAGAAAGCGAGGATATAAGACGCCTCTGCAGCCTTTGTACGCCTATTCCGCAGTTGATGCACCTCATCGTAATCCACAAAACAAATCCAAAACGCAAAACAGTTACTTCAGTATTATTAGCAAGATTAACAAAAACAAGCTGTCAAAAGTGTCAAACACGTTCCGTTTCGTTTAAGTTTTTTTTTTGGTGAATTGGATAAACTAACATTATATAATATGAGATTATTATAATATGACATTAGATAACATTATTATAATATGAGTATATTTTAAAATGCAACTAAAACCAATGAATACAGTTTCGTATGAATAAAATGTTCCTAGTGTAATGCATTTGTCGATCATATCACACGTTTTCTACGAGTGTAGTTTAAGACACGTGGTTTGGAATTGGAACGTCTTTTTATTTATCTTTCTCTATGGACTATTATGGCGAAACTTGACAAACGAAGTTGATTTTGTTGCATTACTTTTACTTTTTTTTAATAATAATTGTCAGGTCTGGAGAGGCTGAAAACTACGTAATAATTCATATTTCTATTTGTATTTTACAGTGTATTAATTTTGTTCGTGTACGTGGAATGTACTTTTTTGGCCATGTCCTTTCATTGAAATAAGTTATTGTTTAATTTAGTATAACTTCTAAATAACTACTTAATTAAAATTAACGTACTACGTTAAGCTGTAGCCATAGCTTACGGCTTGGCTATAGCACGATACAACAACTAATTTTGATTGGCTGTATGTCACTGCATACTATTGTACCAAAAACGAGTCCCTTTAAAACAAAAATATAGTTGTGGCGGCTTTGTACTTAGATCTTCCTTAGAATTTATTATCCAAGTAACTAATGCATTTATTGCTCTGACTGTTATTGTTAGAAAATGTCGTGTTTAGCTACTGAACAATGGAAACAAAGGACCGTACTTTGACTGCCTGTTTGCGTTAATTGTTCTTGGATCTATTATAATTAATTTCTCAGTGAGCTTATCGCTAGTATTGAACAAATCACCTTTTGTCGAGATCCAGTAAAGATAAGGTCGGTTCCTGAACCTTAAGACCCTTTTCACTCAAAGTCAAAGTCAAAATCATTTATTCTAACTAAACCATAAACAGATATGTTTGAAACGTCAAAATAGAATACAGTCTATCCGTCAGTTGGTCAATGAAGCTAACATTCCAAAACAGATTCAAATGGAGAAGAAGGATTAAAAAACTGCATCCTTACTCTTTATAATAAGTTATTTTACACACTTAACAAAACATTTTTAATACACTTTATTGTATCCATGTGTGATAAAAACGCACAATTTGTGAGAGAAAAAAAAACAAACGGTGGAACCAATAATTCGTCGTTATATTTTAAATCCCTTATCATCTCGAACATGGTGCACACAAATACATACCGACAGTCAAAAAGTATGCTTCAATACGAACTTTATTTTCTAAATAATAAAAAATAAATTTTTGTTGCCACATTCAGGTATTGATTAATTCTGAGAAATTCAATAAATCCTGACTTTATTTAAGTATTATCCAGTGGAGCCGAACCAGCATGCTGCCAGGCATTCTTATTCTTAATATAATCCGACAGTTTGTAGTAAGCTTGTCTACGCAATTCGTGTTTAACGTAAGTTTAAAATTTTCTATCATTACGATTTAATAGTTTTAGTATGTAATTGTAATTTATTGTGACAGGACAGACATCACTTTGTACGTTTGGCAAGCGAAATGTCCATCTTGTATTTTTTCTAGTAAAGCACTAAGTCGTTAATAGTGATTTGACGAAAGGAGATATTTACTTCACCAAATTAAAGTTATGCTGACCTATTTTAAAAATTTACGGTCTATCATCTGCAAGCAGCACCGTTCCTCGGTCAGTTGCCGATAGAAATAGCAAGTCAAAACTAAAAGGGACCCAATATCGAACCTTGCGGAACACCCATTTTCACATAAACCTTCCCGTTAAATCAACTTTGCGCAGATCCATCAACTTGCTAAGACTACTAGCTCTACGTCTATAGATATACTAAACCAACTCATCGTGTTTGCATTCAGTATAAAGTTCATTGATTCCAACATACAGTAGCCTGTAGTTAACAGTAGTGGAGCGGTAAGCTTCGAGAACACCTCTCTCTACATTCCGAAACAGATCTTGCTACATAAATAAGTATGAATAATTCATCTTATGCTAAATCATATATTGTATTAATAGTTACATAATTTTCATTTTTAAATTCGTGTCATATACATGTAGTTGTGTCGGCTTTACACTTTTTTGGATTCATTTTTTTTATTATGTAAACTTGCGGCAAACGAGCGGACGGATTACCTGATGGTAAGCAATCAGCGCCACCCATGGACACTCGCAACGGACTAGTTACGAGTGCGTTGCCGACCTTTGAGGGAATATGGATTTGGAGATTTAGGGATTGAGGAGGGTCTGGGGGTGGGGAAGGATTGGGCCTCCGGTAACCTCACTCACACGGCGAAACACAACGCTGTGGTTATTTTACGACGATTTTATGTGAGACCGTGGTATCACTCCGGTCGAGCCGACCCATTCGTGCCGAAGCATGGCTCTCCCACACTTATATGCAAACTAAAATGACCCATTTATCCCTCTGACTGTTATTATAAGAAAATGTTGCGATTTGCTACTTTACGATTTGGTACTTCGACTGCCTATTTGCGCTGATTGTTCTTGGATCCCGTTTTATTTATTTCCTAGTATGCTTATCACTGGTACATTGAACTACTTAATTACTTATTGTCGAGATCTAGCAAAGATAACTTTGGATCTATGCACAAAGTTTTACTATTTTGAGATCGCATTACCTTTATAATTCATTGATTGAGTCATGTACTGCAAATACTGATGTTTAGCATAACTTTATTAAATTTTGAATTTTAAGTCGATGGTGTCTTTTAAATTTCTTTCTTATAAAGATTACTCTTTTCAAGGCTCAAAAATACTTTTAAAAATATGATATATTCGGTTTATTATTTTACAGTATAAGGTATATAAAATAAATACCAGAGATAAATTAAACAACTAACATTAAATTTCAAACATATATTCATAGATCTTTGCTCATTTCCTTCTCTTCGGTGGGTGTGGTATTCTTCGACGTTTATTTCGCCGGCAAGCCGATGATTCAATGCGATGAGGAACGTCATATACTGAAACAAACAGAAAACCAGCATTAAATCGATTGATACAAATATTAATAACAGTAAGTAAGATAAACACAATCTTATTTTTCTAAAATTCCAATATTATGCTTAGAAAAAATAAATCCTTCCTCTTCCTCCAGGGATGTCTGCAAATGTGGCAGTGGTTCTCTCCGCATCAGTTTCTCTTAACATGCTGAAATGTGAAAGCTTGCGTTTACATGACCATTAAAAACATAAAAGAATGTAAACGAAGCCAGTAGCAAACAATAAGTGAATCAAAAAAGTAATGAAATATAAAATGGAAAACAATCAAAGTAAGTAGGTAGGTATTCTTTTAATTTGGCTCACCCAGCGCCATTGCCTGCACATTTTCTTCACTGCCACTGACGTAGGCCGTCACTTGTTCCGCCGGCAAACTGCCAGCGATGTGAAACGACACCTTCTGTCAGTGGCCTTCGGAATACTCGATGGAGCTTCTTCTTTTTCATGTTTATTTCTGTTCGTCTATTATGTTATTGACCTATTCCAATACATCACGCGCTGAAATAAACAAAAAAAAACACGCAAAGCGATTGATGTACGAAGTCCTAACTGTGAATAAGGTAAACAAAAATTATTTTTCTTCTTTTAGTAGGAGGCATTCGGTTATCTCAGATAGCAAAATAATACTTACAAATAATCTGAGATAACTCTCCCTCCAGCGAAGTCTGCGAATGCAGTCCTAGTAACGGTAGTGGTACTGCCAGCAACGATGAAAACGGCAGTGCCACAATGGCCAAATCCAAAAACAAATAACACAAGTGAACATATGACCACTAAAAAGATTCAGCTCTTCTGAAACATACAAAAACTTACATTAAAGTCGCAGCCTAGGTCCGCGATTAACTGCACAGTGGCGTCAGCAACGTCATCCCGCCGATGCCGCCCACACTAAGCATTGCGCGCTCGACTTTCGATGCAGGACAACCAATAGACAAAGTTGGTTATTATTAATACATCTGTGATTGAAAATTTTTATCGCTTGTAGTATTATTGGTGTTATACGAACCATAGCCAAAAGGTTGACACCGCTAAGTCTGCCGCGCCCTGCTGCGGATGCTCCTGTGGGTTTAAATTGGTCGCTCATTGTTCAGGGGAATGAGCGGATTGTAAATTAATATTACTTAAAAAGAGTTATATAAGAAACTAAGTCGATTAATTAAACAATCCTACGACATTGTAACTAATCTAATGAACGCTATACGATTACCTTTGCACAATTTATCCTTGGCCAACATTGCGTTACATTCCCCGATGGAGCTCTCTTCGTCTTCTTTTTTATTGGTCTATTATGTCTAATACGTCAAAGACCTTTTGCAACTGGTCTTATGCTAAAATAAAAAACACACATTAAAACGTTTGTCATCTTTAAATATTGTAAACCTCAAGCTAACCTCAAATATACTCACAGAAAATCCGAGTTAATTCTTCCTCCAGTGAAGTCTGCGGATGCGGTGGTGGTGGTGGCGATGGTGGTATTTTCAGCAGGTGTGGCAGTGGTAGTGGCAATGATGGAAGCTGCAGCGCTCCTGCAGGTGGTGCAGCCATCGAAAGCGCCATTGTAGGCGTGGTATCAGCGTCGATGGCGTCATAAACCAGCTGCAATTGCTCTTGGGCTGAAACATTAATATTTGTGATCACAAATGTCATACTATGTTAAAGTGTAACTTACTCAATCCATTTTTTATCAATCGAATACTTACAGAAACGAACAGCTACGTCCATTTCATCGATCGCCATTGTCTGCGGCGGCAGGGAAAGTGGTGATAGTGACTGCTGACTCTCACCCGGCCGCGTCTGTTTCTCACTAAACGTGCTCTCATGTGAGAGCTTGCGTTTACGTGTCTGTAAATCAAAATGCTGTTAAACCAACAACAAACCAATGTGTTAAAGAAACTGTAATAGCAAATAAATAAAGCGACTATTTCTTACATTTGGCTCATCCGGCGCCGCCTTCTCCCCCTCTTCTTCATTGCCAATGACGTAGTCCGGTCCCAATTCCTCGATACAATATGCAACTGTAACCAGATACAACACGTTTAAGCATTTATTTAATTGAACGACTTGCAAATAGATTTGCATGAAATGGTGAGTCACTTACTTTGCCCCTCCAAGTTCATGTTTGTTTCCTTTAGTTCTTCGATACTTAGTTCTTGTTTCGCGTTTTGCAATTTTGTGATTGCAAGCGCCAACAACTTGTTCATCGATATCTGAAAATTCAAACAAACACAAATGAACCACACAATTATTTAAATAATACAGTTCATCTAAAATTAAATTGTTGCAAAAACTTACATTAGAGTCGCACCCTAAGGCCGCAATCAGCCCCGCAGTGGCGTCAGCGGCGTCGTTCCGCCGCTCCCGCTCGTACTGAACGTTGCGCGCTCGTCTTTCTTCCTGTAGAGAAAGTAAAATAACATTATTATAATTAGTTTTTTCACTTAAAAAGGGGATGAGTTTATGTTTTGTGTAGTGATTGTTTAATACGAACCAGGGACAGAGGAGTGCGGTTTGCCCCGCTAGGTCTGCCGCGCCTCGGTCTGGATGCGGCAGAGTGCGGGGATTTAGCCTGTTCACTAGGGCTCTTTGATACATTAACTTGATCCATTATATTTAAACCAATATTTAAAAAATAATTCGTTGGAAAGTAATAGGTAGCAGAGTGGAACTCGTTGCAGTTGCAGTAGTTAACACTTGACCGCTAACTGAGTAATGAGTGCAAAACTCACGCTGTCCGCGCATACGCAGGGGTGGGTGGGCGAAATGGCGTGGGGTGGAAAAGCGGTCGGGGTATGTGATTGGTCGAAAGTTCCTCATTGTTTAGAACAATAAGCGGATTATTAAAAAATGTTACCTGTAAAAGGTTACCAAGCATAAACTACCTGCATGAAATTGCACGCAATAAGGTTAATTAAGTATAGTTCTGGTTAAGAAGAGGTTTTAGTAGATTAAGTGTTTAAAATAATAATGTACAACCTCTGAATATTGTAAACTTTGATATTCCAGAAAATCTCCTTTTCTACCTGTAGACAAGATACGAATAGAAGAGTACTGAGTATGCAAAACGTGTTACTCTATTCTAACATCGATTTATTTTATTTTTTTACGTGCTTGACTGCGATCCCACCTGGTGGTAAACAGTGATGCAATCGTTGATGGTAAGGTGCACTAGTTTATTAAGAACCTATTCGCTGTAGCCTTGAAGACACCTAAATTACATTTGGACGGAAAGACTGCAGCCGACAAACTGTTCCAATCCCTCAATGTACGCGGTATAAATGACGAGACAAAACGCTTAGTCGTGAAATTTCATTGAAATAAATTAATGTTTAATTTAGTAAAACTTCAAAATTACTACCTAAATAAAACTAACGTACTACGTTAAGCTGTAGCCATAGCTTACGACGTAGCTATAGCACGATACAACAACTAATTTTGATTGGCTGTATGTCACTGCATACTATTGTACCAAAAACGAGTCCCTTTAAAACAAAAATATGGTTGTGGCGGCTTTGTACTGAGATCTTCCTTAGAATTTATTATCCAAGTAACTAATGCATTTATTGCTCTGACTGTTATTGTTAGAAAATGTCGTGTTTAGCTACTGAACAATGGAAACAAAGGACCGTACTTTGCCTGTTTGCGTTAATTGTTCTTGGATCTATTATAATTAATTTCTCAGTGAGCTTATCGCTAGTATTGAACAAATCACCTTTTGTCGAGATCCAGGAAAGATAAGGTCGGTTCCTGAACCTTAAGACCCTTTTCACTCAAAGTCAAAGTCAAAATCATTTATTCTAACTAAACCATAAACAGATATGTTTGAAACGTCAAAATAGAATACAGTCTATCCGTCAGTTGGTCAATGAAGCTAACATTCCAAAACAGATTCAAATGGAGAAGAAGGATTAAAAAACTGCATCCTTACTCTTTACAATAAGTTATTTTACACACTTAACAAAACATTTTTAATACACTTTATTGTATCCATGTGTGATAAAAACGCACAATTTGTGAGAGAAAAAAAAACAAACGGTGGAACCAATAATTCGTCGTTATATTTTAAATCCCTTATCATCTCGAACATGGTGCACACAAATACATACCGACAGTCAAAAAGTATGCTTCAATACGAACTTTATTTTCTAAATAATAAAAAAGAAATTTTTGTTGCCACATTCAAGTATTGATTAATTCTGAGAAATTCAATAAATCCTGACTTTATTTAAGTATTATCCAGTGGAGCCGAACCAGCATACTGCCAGGCATTCTTATTCTTAATATAATCCGACAGTTTGTAGTAAGCTTGTCTACGCAATTCGTGTTTAACGTAAGTTTAAAATTTTCTATCATTACGATTTAATAGTTTTAGTATGTAATTGTAATTTATTGTGACAGGACAGACATCACTTTGTACGTTTGGCAAGCGAAATGTTCATCTTGTATTTTTTCTAGTAAAGCACTAAGTCGTTAATAGTGATTTGACGAAAGGAGATATTTACTTCACCAAATTAAAGTTATGCTGACCTATTTTAAAAATTTACGGTCTATCATCTGCAATTATCGTTCCTCGGTCAGTTGCCGATAGAAATAGCAAGTCAAAACTAAAAGGGACCCAATATCGAACCTTGCGGAACACCCATTTTCACATAAACCTTCCCGTTAAATCAACTTTGCGCAGATCCATCAACTTGCTAAGACTACTAGCTCTACGTCTATAGATATACTAAACCAACTCATCGTGTTTGCATTCAGTATAAAGTTCATTGATTCCAATATACAGTAGCCTGTAGTTAACAGTAGTGGAGCGGTAAGCTTCGAGAACACCTCTCTCTACATTCCGAAACAGATCTTGCTATATAAATAAGTATGAATAATTCATCTTATGCTAAATCATATATTGTATTAATAGTTACATAATTTTCATTTTTAAATTCGTGTCATGTACATGTAGTTGTGTCGGCTTTACACTTTTTTGGATTCATTTTTTTTATTATGTAAACTTGCGGCAAACGAGCGGACGGATTACCTGATGGTAAGCAATCAGCGCCACCCATGGACACTCGCAACGGACTAGTTACGAGTGCGTTGCCGACCTTTGAGGGAATATGGATTTGGAGATTTAGGGATTGAGGAGGGTCTGGGGGTGGGGAAGGATTGGGCCTCCGGTAACCTCACTCACACGGCGAAACACAACGCTGTGGTTATTTTACGACGATTTTATGTGAGACCGTGGTATCACTCCGGTCGAGCCGACCCATTCGTGCCGAAGCATGGCTCTCCCACACTTATATGCAAACTAAAATGACCCATTTATCCCTCTGACTGTTATTATAAGAAAATGTTGCGATTTGCTACTTTACGATTTGGTACTTCGACTGCCTATTTGCGCTGATTGTTCTTGGATCCCGTTTTATTTATTTCCTAGTATGCTTATCACTGGTACATTGAACTACTTAATTACTTATTGTCGAGATCTAGCAAAGATAACTTTGGATCTATGCACAAAGTTTTACTATTTTGAGATCGCATTACCTTTATAATTCATTGATTGAGTCATGTACTGCAAATACTGATGTTTAGCATAACTTTATTAAATTTTGAATTTAAAGTCGATGGTGTATTTTAAATTTCTTTCATATAAAGATTACTCTTTTCAAGGCTCAAAAATACTTTTAAAAATATGATATATTCGGTTTATTATTTTACAGTATAAGGTATATAAAATAAATACCAGAGATAAATTAAACAACTAACATTAAATTTCAAACATATATTCATAGATCTTTGCTCATTTCCTTCTCTTCGGTGAAGAGAAGAAGAATATCGAAGAATACCACACGTATTCTTCGACGTTTATTTCGCCGGCAAGCCGATGATTCAATGCGATGAGGAACGTCATATACTGAAACAAACAGAAAACCAGCATTAAATCGATTGATACAAATATTAATAACAGTAAGTAAGATAAACACAATCTTATTTTTCTAAAATTCCAATATTATGCTTAGAAAAAATAAAATCCGACCTTCCTCTTCCTCCAGGGATGTCTGCAAATGTGGCAGTGGTTCTCTCCGCATCAGTTTCTCTTAACATGCTGAAATGTGAAAGCTTGCGTTTACATGACCATTAAAAACATAAAAGAATGTAAACGAAGCCAGTAGCAAACAATAAGTGAATCAAAAAAGTAATGAAATATAAAATGGAAAACAATCAAAGTAAGTAGGTAGGTATTCTTTTAATTTGGCTCACCCAGCGCCATTGCCTGCACATTTTCTTCACTGCCACTGACGTAGGCCGTCACTTGTTCCGCCGGCAAACTGCCAGCGATGTGAAACGACACCTTCTGTCAGTGGCCTTCGGAATACTCGATGGAGCTTCTTCTTTTTCATCTTTATTTCTGTTCGTCTATTATGTTATTGACCTATTCCAATACATCACGCGCTGAAATAAACAAAAAAAAAACACGCAAAGCGATTGATGTACGAAGTCCTAACTGTGAATAAGGTAAACAAAAATTATTTTTCTTCTTTTAGTAGGAGGCATTCGGTTATCTCAGATAGCAAAATAATACTTACAAATAATCTGAGATAACTCTCCCTCCAGCGAAGTCTGCGAATGCAGTCCTAGTAACGGTAGTGGTACTGCCAGCAACGATGAAAACGGCAGTGCCACAATGGCCAAATCCAAAAACAAATAACACAAGTGAACATATGACCACTAAAAAGATTCAGCTCTTCTGAAACATACAAAAACTTACATTAAAGTCGCAGCCTAGGTCCGCGATTAACTGCACAGTGGCGTCAGCAACGTCATCCCGCCGATGCCGCCCACACTAAGCGTTGCGCGCTCGACTTTCGATGCAGGACAACCAATAGACAAAGTTGGTTATTATTAATACATCTGTGATTGAAAATTTTTATCGCTTGTAGTATTATTGGTGTTATACGAACCATAGCCAAAAGGTTGACACCGCTAAGTCTGCCGCGCCCAGCTGCGGATGCTCCTGTGGGTTTAAATTGGTCGCTCATTGTTCAGGGGAATGAGCGGATTGTAAATTAATATTACTTAAAAAGAGTTATATAAGAAACTAAGTCGATTAATTAAACAATCCTACGACATTGTAACTAATCTAATGAACGCTATACGATTACCTTTGCACAATTTATCCTTGGCCAACATTGCGTTACATTCCCCGATGGAGCTCTCTTCGTCTTCTTTTTTATTGGTCTATTATGTCTAATACGTCAAAGACCTTTTGCAACTGGTCTTATGCTAAAATAAAAAACACACATTAAAACGTTTGTCATCTTTAAATATTGTAAACCTCAAGCTAACCTCAAATATACTCACAGAAAATCCGAGTTAATTCTTCCTCCAGTGAAGTCTGCGGATGCGGTGGTGGTGGTGGCGATGGTGGTATTTTCAGCAGGTGTGGCAGTGGTAGTGGCAATGATGGAAGCTGCAGCGCTCCTGCAGGTGGTGCAGCCATCGAAAGCGCCATTGTAGGCGTGGTATCAGCGTCGATGGCGTCATAAACCAGCTGCAATTGCTCTTGGGCTGAAACATTAATATTTGTGATCACAAATGTCATACTATGTTAAAGTGTAACTTACTCAATCCATTTTTTATCAATCGAATACTTACAGAAACGAACAGCTACGTCCATTTCATCGATCGCCATTGTCTGCGGCGGCAGGGAAAGTGGTGATAGTGACTGCTGACTCTCACCCGGCCGCGTCTGTTTCTCACTAAACGTGCTCTCATGTGAGAGCTTGCGTTTACGTGTCTGTAAATCAAAATGCTGTTAAAGAAAATGAAACCAACAACAAACCAATGTGTTAAAGAAACTGTAATAGCAAATAAATAAAACGACTATTTCTAACAATTGGCTCATCCGGCGCCGCCTTCTCCCCCTCTTCTTCATTGCCAATGACGTAGTCCGGCCCCAATTCCTCGATACAATATGCAACTGTAACCAGATACAACACGTTTAAGCATTTATTTAATTGAACGACTTGCAAATAGATTTGCATGAAATTGTTAGTCACTTACTTTGACCCTCCAAGTTCAAATTAATTTCATTTAGTTGTTAGAGACTTGGTTCTTCTTTCACATTTTGGAGTTTTGTGATTGCTAGTGCCATCAACTTGGTCATCGATATCTGAAAATTCAAACAAACACAAATAAGCCATACGATTCTTAAAATATTCCAGTTCATCTAAAAATAAAATTGTTGCAACAACTTACATTAAAGTCGCAGCCTAGGTCCGCGATTAACTGCACAGTGACGTCAGCAACGTCATCCCGCTGCTCCTGCTCACACTAAGCGTTGCGCGCTCGGATTTCCATTCAGGACAACCGACGGATAAAGTTGGTTATGATTAATACATAGTTGTATAGTAAATTTTTATCGATTGTAATATTATTAGTGTTTTACAAACCATATTCAAAGGTTAACACCGCTCACTCTGCCACGCCTTGGTCTGGATGCTCCTGTGGATTTGAATGCTCGCTCATTGTTCAGGACAATAAGCGAATTATAAATTAATATTACTTAAAAAGAGTTATATTGGAACCCAACTATATCGAACAATCCTATGGTATTTTAGCGTACCTTTGCACAGTCTGTGAATTTACCCTTAGCCAAGCTTGCCTTCCATTTCCCCGATCGATCTTCATTTTCCTCTTTTTTTATGGATGTTGGTCTATGATGTCCAATACGTTAAATACCTTTTGCATTTGGTCTTGCGCTGTAATAAAAGCGCATGTATTAGAACAATTGGTATCTGTACATATTATGTAGTAATCCCAAATTAAATCAAGCCACCCTCTAAACATGATACTCACAGAAAATCCTAGTAAGCTCTTCCTCCAGTGAAGTCAGCGAATGAGACCGTGGTGTTGGCGATGATGGTACTGTGAGTAGATGTGGAAGTGGTAGTGACGATGAAGGAAGCTGCAGCGCATCTGCAGGTGCTGCAGCCACCGAAATCTCCAGTGTGGAGGTGGTATCAGCGTCGATGGCTTCGTAAACTAGCTGCAACTGCTGTTGGGCTGAAACAATAAAATCTGTGATCACAATAATCTCATTATGTGTTTAAGTATAACTTACTCAATCCATTTTATAATCAATCGAATACTTACAAAAACAAACAGCTACGTTCATCTCCTCGATCGCCTGTGTCTGCGGCGGTGGTGGAAGTGGTGATAGTGACTGCTCACTATCACCAGGCCGCATCCGTTTTTCACTTATCGTGCGCTTGTGTGAGAGCTTACGTTTACGTGTCTGTAAATTAATAGACTGTTGAATAAAACGAAATCAACAACAAAATAATATGTTAAAGAAAAATTAAAATGCTTATATATCTTACATTTGGCTCATCCAGCGCCGCCGTCTCCTCGTCCTCTTCATTGCCAAAGACATACTCCGGCCCCAATTCATTAATACAATATGCAACTGTAACAGAACAAATACACGTTAGGAATGTATTTACTTGAACAAATTAGTTATATTTTACATGAAATGGTGAGTCACTTACTTTGCCCCTCCAAGTTCATGTTTGTTTCCTTTAGTTCTTCGATACTTAGTTCTTGTTTCGCGTTTTGCAATTTTGTGATTGCAAGCGCCAACAACTTGTTCATCGATATCTGAAAATTCAAACAAACACAAATGAACCACACAATTATTTAAATAATACAGTTCATCTAAAATTAAATTGTTGCTAAAACTTACATTAGAGTCGCACCCTAAGGCCGCAATCAGCTCCGCAGTCGCGTCAGCGGCGTCGTTCCGCCGCTCCCGCTCGTACTGAGCGTTGCGCGCTCGTCTTTCTTCCTATAGAGAAAGTAAAATTACATTATTATAATTATTTTTTTCACTTATTAAAGGGATGAATGAGTTTATGTTTTGTGTAGTGATTGTTTAATACGAACCAGGGACAGAGGAGTGCGGTTTGCCCCGCTAGGTCTGCCGCGCCTCGGTCTGGATGCGGCAGAGTGCGGGGATTTAGCCTGTTCACTAGGGCTCTTTGATACATTAACTTGATCCATTATATTTAAACCAATATTTAAAAAATAATTTGTTGGAAGTAATAGGTAGCAGAGTGGACCTCGTTGCAGTTGCAGTAGTTAACACTTGACCGCTAACTGAGTAATGAGTGCAAAACTCACGCTGTCCGCGCGTACGCAGGGGTGGGTGGGCGAAATGGCGTGGGGTGGAAAAGCGGTCGGGGTATGTGATTGGTCGAAAGTTCCTCATTGTTTAGAACAATAAGCGGATTATTAAAAAATGTTACCTGTAAAAGGTTACCAAGCATAAACTACCTGCATGAAATTGCTCGCAATAAGGTTAATTAAGTATAGTTCTGGTTAAGAAGAGGTTTTAGTAGATAAAGTGTTTAAAATAATATAAACAACCTCTGAATATTGTAAACTTCGAAATTCCAGAAAATCTCCTTTTCTACCTATAGACAAGATACGAATAGAAGAGTACTGAGTATGCAAAACGTGTCACTCTATTCTAACATCGGTTTATTTTATTTTTTTACGTGCTTGACTGGGACCCCACCTGGTGGTAAACAGTGATGCAATCGTTGATGGTAAGCTGCACTAGTTTATTAAGAGCCTATTCACTCTAGCCTTGAAGACATCTAAATTACATTTGGACGGAAAGACTGCAGCCGACAAACTGATTCAATCCCTCGATGTACGCGGTATAAATGACGAGGCAAAACGCTTAGTCGTGAAATTTCATTGAAAGAAATTAATGTTTAATTTAGTAAAACTTCAAAATTACTACCTAAATAAAACTAACGTACTACGTTAAGCTGTAGCCATAGCTTACGGTGTAGCTATAGCACGATACAACAGCTAATTTTCATTAGCTGTATGTCACTGCATACTATTGTACCAAAAACGAGTCCCTTTAAAACAAAAATATAGTTGTGGCGGCTTTGTACTTAGATCTTCCTTAGAATTTACAATCCAAGTATAGTTATTGTTAGAAAATGTCGCGTTTAGCTACTGAACAATGGAAACAAAGGACCGTACTTTGCCTGTTTGCGTTAATTGTTCTTGTATCTATTATAATTTATTTCTCAGTGAGCTTATCCCCAGTATTGAGCAAATCACCTTTTGTCGAGATCCAGTAAAGATAAGGTCGGTTCCTGAACCTTAAGACCCTTTTCACTCAAAGTCAAAGTCAAAATCAATTATTGTAACTAAACCATAAGCAGATACGTTTGAAACGTCAAAAAAGAATATAGAATCCGTCAGTTTGACAATGAAGCTAGGTGCTCATTCCAAAATATAGATTCAAATGTAGAAGAAATAGGAAGAAACTCCATCCTTACTACTTACAAAGGGTGGATTCAATAAGTCACCGTTATTATTAAAATCCCTTATCGTCTCGAACATTCTGCACTCAGATGCATATCGACATTCAAAAAGTATGCTTCTATATGAACTTTATAATTAAATAATGAAAAAAATTTCAGATGCCATGATCAATATTGACTAATTCTGAGAAATCCAATAAATCCTGACTGTATTTAGGTATTACCCAGAGGAGCCGAACTAGCACGCTGCCAGGTATTCTTATTCTCAATATAATCCGGCAGTTTGTAGTATGCTTGTCTATGCAATTCACCTTTGACATACGTTTAAAATTTTCTATCATTACACTTTAACATACTACTTGGTATTTTATTATGACAGGACAGATATTTCTTTGTACGTTTGACAAGCGAAATGTAATACATTTTGTTTTTTTTTTTTAGTTAAGCCCTCATTTATTAATTGTAACTTGACGAAAGGAGCTATTTACTCCGCCAAATAAATGGCATGCCGACCTTTTTTAAAATTTAATGAAATATCATCTGCAAGCAGCACCTTTCTTCACTCAGATGTTGATAGAAATGTTAAGTTATTCATATAAACTAAAACGGACCCAATATCCAACCTTGCGGTATACCCATTTTCACAAGAACCTTCCTGTTGTATCAGATATAACTTTGCGCAGATCCACTGACAATCCAAGACTACGAGATCTACGGCTATAGATATAACTAAACTAACTCATCGGGTTTGCGTTTAGTAAAAGGTTCACTGATTCCACCACACAGTAGGCTATAGTTAACAGAAGTGGAGCGGCAAGCTTCGAGAATACCTCTCTCTACATTTCGAAACAGATTTTGTTCATATGTTGTATTCATAGATACATAATTTTCATTTTCAAATTCGTGTCATATACATGTAGTTGTGTCGGCTTTACACTTTGATCTTTCGTTGAATTCAAATGCAAACTAAAATGACCCATTTATTCCTCTGACTGTTATGAGAAAATGTTGCGATTTGCTACTGAACAATGAAAACAAAGGGCGGTACTTTGACTGCCTATTTTTACTGATTGTTCTTGGACCCCTTTTTATTTATTTCCTCGTAAGCTTATCACATTGAACTACATAATTACTTATTGTCAAGATCCAGCAAAGATAATGTTGCTTCTATGGATAAAGTTTTAATATTTTGAGATCGATATAATTTATTGAGTCATATAGTGCGAATACTGATATATATTTTTTTTATTTATAATTTATAGTTAATATTGTATTTTAAATTGAATTCTTAAAGTGTCTACTCTTTCTATGATTCGGTTTATTATAAGAGATAAATTAAACAAGTAAAAGTATATTAAAAACATTTATTCATAGTTCTTAGCTCATTTCCTCCTGTTTGCTGGTGTGGTATTCGTCGTCATTTATTCCGTCGGCAAGCCGATGATTTAATACGATGAGGAACATCATACGCTGAAACAAACAGAAAACAAGCATTAAAACAAACATAGATAGATACTAATATTGTTAACAGCAACTAAGATTAATACAATCCTAATTTTCTGAATTTCAAATAGGTACTATTCTTACAAAAACTCTTCCTCCAGGGATGTCTGCAAATGGGAAATTGGTAGTGTCAGTAGCGGTTTCAATGGCAGTGACCAGCAGGGCACGCGCACCGCTCCTGCAGCCATAAAATGCGCTAACCGTCGAAAAGAGAACATTGTCGAAGGCTTCATAGACTAGTTGCAATTGCACTTGAGCAGAAAAAAAAAACTACAAGTCCAATTTTGTTAATTATAAGTTTCTCGGTGGAATAATAATTTATCAATCGAATACTCACAGAAACGAACAGCAACGACATCTCCTCGATCGCCTGCGTCTGCGGCGGTGGTGGAAATTTATCTCCACATCAGTTTCTCTCTTAACATGCTGAAATGTGAAAGCTTGTGTTTACGTGACTATTAAAAACATAAAAGAATTTGAACGAAGCCAATAACAAACAATAAATGAAATATTAAATGGAAAACAATCAAAGTAAATAGGTATTCCTTACATTTGGCTCACCCAGCGCCATTGCCTGCACATGTTCTTCACTGCCACAAACGTACGCCGTCGCTTGTTCCGCCGCGCGCCGGCAAACTGCCAGCAATGTGAAACGACGCCTTCTGACTGTGGCCTACAGAATACTTGATGGAGCTTCTCTTTTTCATCTTTATTTCTGTTCGTCTATTACTTTATAAATCTTTTCCAATACATCACGCGCTGAAATAAACAAAAAAAAAGAACACGCAAGGCGATTGATGTACGTTGTCCTAACTGTGAATAAGGTAAACAAAAATTATTTTTCTTCTATTAGTAGAAGGCATTCGGTTTTCTCATATAGAAAAATAATCGTAGCGAAGTGTGCGAATGCAGCCCTAGTAACGGTAGTGGTACTGCCAGCAACGATTAAAATGTCAGTGACCACGATGGCCATATCTAAAAACAAACATCACAAGTTAACATATGACCACTAAAAAGGTTTAACTATTTTGAAACATACAAAAACTTACATTAAAGTCGCAGCCCAGGTGCGCGATTAATTTCACAGTGGCGTCAGCAACGTCATCCCGCCGCTGCTGCTCACACTAAGCGTTGCGCGCACGGCTTTCGATGCAGGACAACCAATAGACAATGTTGGTTATTATTAATACATATTTGATTGAAATTTTTAATCGCTTGTAGTTTTATTGGTGTTATACGAACCATAGCCAAAAGGTTGACACCGCTAAGTCTGCCGCGCCTCGCTCCGGATCCTCCTGTGGGTTTAAATTTTAAACTAAACTTTTTATCGCTCTTTGTTCAGGACAATGAGCGATAAAAAGAGTTATATTATAAGAAACCAAGTCGATTAATTAAACAATCCTACGACATAGTAACTAATCTAATGAACGCTATACGATTACCTTTGCACAATTTATCCTTGGCTAACGTTGCGTTACATTCCCCGATGGAGCTCTATTCGTCTTCTTTTTCATTGGTCTATTACGTCTAATACGTCAAAGACCACTTGCAACTGGTCTTGTGCTAAAATAAAAAACACACATTAAAACGTTTGTCATCTTTAAATATTGTAAACCTCAAGCTAACCTCAAATATACTCACAGAAAATCCGAGTTAATTCTTCCTCCAGTGAAGTCTGCGGATGCGGTGGTGGTGGTGGCGATGGTGGTATTGTCAGCAGGTGTGGCAGTGGTAGTGGCAATGATGGAAGCTGCAGCGCTCCTGCAGGTGGTGCAGCCATCGAAAGCGCCATTGTGGACGTGGTATCAGCGTCGATGGCGTCATAAACCAGCTGCAATTGCTCTTGGGCTGAAACATTAATATTTGTGATCACAAATGTCATACTATGTTTAAGTGTAACTTACTCAATCCATTTTATATCAATCGAATACTTACAGAAACGAACAGCTACGTCCATTTCATCGATCGCCTGTGTCTGCGGCGGCAGGGAAAGTGGTGATAGTGACTGCTGACTCTCACCAGGTCGCATCCGTTTCTCACTAAACGTGCTCTCATGTGAGAGCTTGCGTTTAAGTGTCTGTAAATGGAAATACTGTTAAAGAAAATTAAAACATCTACAACAAACAAATATGTTAAGAAAACTGTAAAAGCAAATTAATAAAGCGACTATTTCTTACATTTGGCTCATGTAGCGCCGCCGTCTCCTCTTCTTCTTCATTGCCAATGACGTAGTCCGGCCCCAATTCCTCGATACAATATGCAACTGTAAAAAGATGAAATACAACACATTCAAGCATTTATATACTTGAACAACTTGCAAAGATTACTTTTGCTAGATTTTCATGAAATTGTTCGTCACTTACTTTGACCCTCCAAGTTCAAATTTATTTCATTTAGTTCTTCGATACTTGGTTCTTCTTTAACATTTTGGAGTTTTGTGATTGCTAGTGCCATCAACTTGGTCATAGATATCTGAAAATTCAAAGAAACACAAATAAGTTATACAATTCTTAAAATATTCCAGTTCATCTAAAAATAAAATTGTTGCAAAAACTTACATTGGAGTCGCACCCTAAGGCCGCAATCAGCTCCGCAGTGGCGTCAGCGGCGTCGTTCCGCCGCTCCCGCTCGTACTGAGCGTTGCGCGCTCGTCTTTCTTCCTGTAGAGAAAGTAAAATTACATTATTATAATTAAATTTTTCAGTTACAAAGGAATGAGTTTACATTTTTTGTAATATTTGTTTAATACGAACCAGGGACAGAGGAGTGCGGTTTGCCCCGCTAGGTCTGCCGCGCCTTGGTCTGGATGCGGTGGAGTGCGGGGATTTTGCCTGTTGGCTAGGGCTCTTTGATACATTTACTGGATCCATTGTGATTTTAAAAAAATGTAAAAATAATTAGTTGAAAAGTAGTTGGTAGTAGAGTTACAGTTGCAGTAGTTAACACTTGACCGCTTACTGAGTAATGAGTGCAAAATTCACGCTGTCTGCGCGTACGCAGGGGTGGGTGGGCCAAGATGGCGTTGGGGGTGGGAAAACATTCGGGGTATATGATTGGTCGAAAGTTCCACATTGTTTAGAACAATAACGGATTATATAGTAATATTATTATTTGTAAAACGGCACATAGCAAAAACTACCTGCAAGGAATTATACACAATGAGTTTAGATTAAGTACTCATAGTTTCTGGTTAAACAGAGGTGCTATTAGGTGATTTATTTAAAATTTCTCTATAAGACGTTATAATCTCCGAACGGATTACATTAACATTTTGAATAACTCCTTCTGTTTTTATAGAGAAGATAAGAATAAAAGATTATAAATACCAATATCTAAAAATAGAAGAGTACTAAGTATGCAACTAAAAAGAAAAGAAAGTCGTGCTACAGTTGAAAATATTTTTTTAGGTTTGTCACTTCCTGCAACTTCGTGAACTTTCAATGAACTAAATAAATGTCTAATTTATTAAAACTTCAAAATTACTACGTGATTAAAACTTACGTATTCGCTAAGCTGTGACCACAGCTAATGGCGTAACTAGAGCACGATACAGTAAATAATTTCGGTTGGCTGTGTCGCTACATACTACTTACTGTGTTTTTATTTAAAACTAGCGACTCGCCCCCGCTTCGTACGGGTCCAATGCTGATACTAAATTTCTCCACTTTCATATGGATGTTATTATACTTTTAAGTACGTTCGCACTTGTAGCGTGAACCATCTGAAAAAGGAGAGGATAAAATAACTAAACGGCCCATACTCACAAGGTGCACGCATTCTTCTCGTATTACATGTATAAGTTTGGTGTTTCCATACTAATTTCTAACATTCTTTTTAATTTATTTGTATTAATGTCACCTTCTTTAAGTCAGGGATGAGGGAGAGTGTTATACCTCCTCTACTAAACAAATATTCATTATGCTCCGAACTGCTAAGCTATCAGAAGTTATGCGTGTTATTATGAGTCAACCATAAAAGATGAACAATTGCTGTTGCAATATATCTTTAGATAATTTTATGTAGAACATTTCCGCGATCCTACATGTTTTTTATGTAACTAACAATTACGGCTGTTCACGCGACGGAAGTTTAAAAAATGGTGTAACGTCTGCCATTTTCATTGCATTTTTGGCATTAGTATCGAATACTAATCACCCCCTGGTAGTTACTTTGAAATTATATTTCATATACAGAAATAATCCCTCTAGAGACTTTATAAGCATATATAAATGTGTCAGTTTAAAATTTTTTGTTAGTTGTGTCGGCTTTGTACTTAGATCTTCCTTAGAATTTACAATCCAAATAACTAACCCACAACTATTACTATTATGAAATGTCGCGCTTAGCTACTGAACAATGGAAACAAAGGACCGTACTTTGACTGCCTGTTTGCGTTAATTGTTCTTCTATTTATATCTTAGTAAGATTATCGACAGTATTGAACAAGATAAGGGAGATTCCTGAACCATAAAATACACCAAACAAACCAATACATTATTTACAACACAATATTGTACCCGCACAAAAAATGGGTCAAAAGAAAAAAAAGAACAATTAAGGATGGGATCAATTCAAAATTAAATTTTAATTCCTTATCGTCTCGAATATAGCTCTCACGGCATTTATTTGTGTAAAGTTTATGTTTAAATGAAAAAAAAAGTGTTTGATGTTGCAATCATGTATCAATTAGTTCTGAGAATTTGAATAACTTCCAAATGTAGTTTAGTATTTTCTACTGAAGCCGTACAGCATGCTGCCAGGCATTCTTATTCTCGATATAATCCGACAGTTTGTAGTATGCTTTACGCAATTCGCGTTTAACATAAGTTTAAAATTTTCTGTTATTACGATTTACTACTTGGTGTTTTTTTGTAACAGCTTTCACACAACTCCATTCAGGATTTCTGTACTTGGGCAGACGGAACCGTGGCAAAGCCTATCTTTGCCTCTAATATTTAAATTACGCCTATCTCTTCTTCTTTCAAATAATTGTAAATTTTTCCTCATGGACATAATATTTTCATAACCATATAAACTGACAAGCCAGCATTAAGATATTTATAGTTTCTAAAAGTTCTTTCAGAGATTCGCGACGGAGCAACTTATATACGAAGCAAGCTTTTGAATAAGAAACACACAAAGCACCTTGTGTAGATCCTCGTTCCTCGGTCAGTTGATAGAAATGGCAAGTCATTCATATAAACTAAAACGGACCCAATATAGAACCTTGCGGAACACCCATTTTCACATGAACCTTCCTGTTGTATCAACTTGCGCAGATCCACCAACAAGCTAAGACTACGAGCTCTACGTCTATAGACATAACTAAACTAACTCATCGTGTTTGCGTTCAGTACAAAGTTCATTGATTCGACCTTACAGTAGGCTATAGTTAAACAGTAGTGAAGCGGCAAGCTTCGAGAACAACTCTCTCTACATTCCGAAACCGTCTTGCTTCATAAATAAGTTTAAATAATTCAACTTAATATGCTTAATCATATGTTGTATTCATAGACATATTATTTTCATTTTCAAATTCGTGTCACATACATGTAGTTGTGTCGGCTTTACACTTTGATCTTTCGTTGAATTTTAATGCAAACTAAAATGACCCATTTATTCCTCTTACTGTTATTATGAGAAACTAGTGAACAATGAAAACAAAGGGCTTTTACTGCCTATTTGCACTGATTGTTCTTGGATCCCGTTTTCTTTATTTCCTAAAATGCTTAGCACTGGTACATTGAACTACATGAATACTTATTGTTGAGATCTAACAAAGATAACGTTGCTTCTATGGATAAAATTTTACTAGATCGATATAATTTATTTAGTCATATAGTGCGAATACTGATGTTTAGAATAACTTTTATTTTTATTAAATATTTTATTTCAAATTTAATTCTTATAGTGACTCTTTCTATGATTCGGCTTATTACGAGGAATAAATAAAAAAAGTAAAAGTAAAATTAAAACATATATTCATAGTTCTCAGCTCATTTCCTTCTGTTTGGTGGGTGTGGTATTCGTCGTCATTTATCCCGCCGGCAAGCTGATGATTCAATGCGACGAGGAACGTCATATGCTGAAACAAACAGAAAACAGGCATTAAAACGATTGATACAAATATTGTTCACAGTAAGTAAGATTAATACAATCCTATTTTTCTGAAATGCAAATACTCTGCTTAAGAAAAAAGGAAATCCGAGCTAACTCTTCCTCCAGGGATATCTGCAAATATGGCAGTGGTAGTGTCAGTAGCGGTTTGAGTGGTAGTGACCGGCAGGGCAGCCGCTCCGCTCCTGCAGGTGCTGCAGCCATAAATGCGCTAACCGTCGAAAAGAGAACATTGTCGATGGCTTCATGAACTAGTTACAATTGCTCTTGAGTTGAAAAAAAAAATAACTGCAAGACCCATTATGTAAACTTAAGTTTCTTCGGCGAATAATTTATCAATCGAATACTCACAGAAACGAACAGCTACGACATCTCCTCGATCGCCTGTGTCTGCGGGGGTGGTGGAAGTTTTTCTCCGCATGAGTTTCTCTCTTAACATGCTGTAATGTGAAAGCTTGCCTTTACGTGACTGTAAAAATCATAAAACAATGTGAACTAAGCCAATAAGAAATAATAAGTAAATCAAAAGCGTAATGAAATATAAAATGGAAAACATTTAAAGTAAGTAGGTATTCCTTACATTTGACTCTCCAGGCGTCATTGCCTACACCTCTTCTTCACTGCCACTGACGGCCTACCGTGCACCGTTTGTTCCGCCGGCAAACTGCTAGTGATGTGGAACGACGCCTTCAGATTGTGGCATACAGAATACTCGATGGTGCTTCTTCTTTTTCTTCTTTATTTCTGTTCGTCTATTACGTTTTAGACCTTTTCCAATTCATCACGCGCTGAAGCAACAAAAAAAACACGCAAATGTAAGTACTCCTAACTGTGAATAAGGTAAAGAAAAAAATATTTTGCTCAGTAGGAGGCATTCGATTTTCTCAGTTAGAAAAATAATACTTACAGAAAATCAGAGATAACTCTTCCTCCAACGAAATCAGCGAATGCAGCCCTGGTAACGGTAGGGGTACTGCCAGCAACGATGAAAAGGGCAGTGCCACAATGGCCAAATCTAAAAACAAATAACACAAGTGAACATATGACCACTAAAAATATTCAGCTCTTCTGAAACATACAAAAACTAACATTAAAGTCGCAGCCTAGGTCCGCGATTAACTGCACAGTGGCGTCAGCAACGTCATCCCGCCGATGCTGCTCACACTAAGCGTTGCGCGCTCGGCTTTCAATGCAGGACTACCAATAGACAAAGTTGGTCATTATTAATACACATTTGATTGAATTTTTTTTTATCGCTTGTAGCATTATTGATGTTATACGAACCAAAGCCAAAAGGTTGACACCGCTAAGTCTGCCGCGCCTCGGTCCGGATGCTCCTGTGGGTTTAAAATGGTCGCTCATTGTTCAGGACAATGAGCGGATTGTAAATTAATATTACTTAAAAAGTGTTATATAAGAAACTAAGTCGATTAATTAAACAATCCTACGACATTGTAACTAATCTAATGAACGCTTAACCTTACCTTTGCACAATTTATCCTTGGCCAACGTTGCGTTACATTCCCCGATGGAGCTCTCTTCGTCTTCTTTTTCATTGGTCTATTACGTCTAATACGTCAAAGACCTTTTGCAACTGGTCTTGTGCTAAAATAAAAAAACACACATTAAAACGTTTTTTATCTAAAAATGTTGTAAACCTCAAGCTAACCTCAAATATACTCACAGAAAATCCGAGCTAATTCTTCCTCCAGTGAAGTCTGCGGATGCAGTGGTGGTGGTGGCGACGGTGGTATTGTCAGCAGGTGTGGCAGTGGTAGTGGCGATGGAATCTGCAGCGCTCCTAAAGATGGTGCAGCAACCGAAAGTGCCTCTGTGGATGTGGTATCAGCGTCGATGGCGTCATATACCAGCTGCAATTGCTCTTGGGCTGAAACAATAAAATATGTGATCACAAATCTCATTCTATGTTTAAGAATAACTTACTCCATTTTTTTTTTATTAATCGAATACAATCGATTACAAAAACAAACAGCTACGTTCATCTCCTCAATCGCCTGTGTCTGCGGCGGTGGTGGAAGTGGTGATAGTGACTGCTCACTACAGGCCGCATCCGTTTTTCACTAAGCGTGCGCTATTGTGAGAGCTTACGTTTACGTGGCTGTAAATCAAAGGACTGTTAAGGAAAATGAAACCAATAACAAAAATATATATTTCAGAAAAGCAAATGGAAAATACACATGCGACTATTTCTTACATTTGGCTGATCCAGCGCCGCAGTCTCCTCATCCTCTTCATTGCCAAAGACATACTCCGGCCCCAATTCCTCGATACAATATGCAACTGTAACATAACAAATACACGTTAGGAATGTATTTACATGAACATAATAGAAAATGATTTGCATGAAATTGTAAGTCACTTACTTTGACCCTCCAAGTTCAAATTCGTTTCCGTTAGTTCTTTGATACTTGGTTCTTTTATCGCGGCTTGCAGTTTTGTGATTGCGAGTGCCATCAACTTGGTCATCGATATCTGAAAAAACAAAACAAATAGAAATAAGCCATACAATTATTAAAATATTTCAGTTCATCTAAAAATAAAATTGTTGCAAAACCGTACATTGGAGTCGCACCCTAAGGCCGCAATCAGCTCCGCAGTGGCGTCAGCGGCGTCGTTCCGCCGCTCCCGCTCGTACTGAGCGTTGCGCGCTCGTCTTTCTTCCTGTAGAGAAAGTAAAATTACATTATTATATTTAATTGGTTCAGTTACAAAGGAATGAGTTTTTTTTTTTAATATGTGTTTAATACGAACCAGGGACAGTGGAGTGCGGTTTGCCCCGCTAGGTCTGCCGCGCTTCGGTCTGGATGCGGCGGAGTGCAGGGATTTTGCCTGTTGGCTAGGGCTCTTTGATACATTAACTTGATCCATTCTGATTTAAACAAATATTTAAGAATAATTTGTTGGCAAATAATAATTGATAGTAGAGTGGACCTCGTTGCAGTTGCAGAAGTTAACACTTGACCGCTAACTGAGTAATGAGTGCAAAAGTCACGCAGTCCGCGCAAACGCAGGGGTGGGTGGGCAGAAATGGCGTGGGGGGTGGGAAAACGTTAGGGGCATGTGATTGGTCGAAAGTTCCTCATTGTTTAGAACAATAAGCGGATCATTCAGAAATATTACCTGTAAAAGGTTACCAAGCATAAACTACCTGCAAGAAATTGTACACAATGAGGATAATTAAGTATAGTTCTGGTTAAGAAGAGGTTTTAGTAGATTAAGTGTTTAAAATAATATGTACAACCTCTGAATACTGTAGACTTCGAAATTCCAGAAAATCTCCTTTTCTACCTGTAGACAAGATACGAATAGAAGAGTACTGAGTATGCAAAAGTGTCACTGTATTCTAACATCGATTTATTTAATTTTTTTACGTGCTTGACTGCGATCCCACCTGGTGGTAAACAGTGATGCAAACGTTGATGGTAAGGTGCACTAGAGCCTATTCACTCTAGCCTTGAAGACACCTAAATTACATTTGGACGGAAAGACTGCAGCTGACAAACTGTTCCAATCCCTCGATGTACGCGGTATAAATGACGAGGCAAAACGCTTAGTCGTGAAATTTCATTGAAATAAATTAATGTTTAATTTAGTAAAACTTCAAAATTACTACCTAAATAAAACTAACGTACTACGTTAAGCTGTAGCCATAGCTTACGGCGTAGCTATAGCACGATACAACAGCTAATTTTGATTGACTATATGTCACTGCATACTATTGTACCAAAAACGAGTCCCTTTAAAACAAAAATATAGTTGTGGTGGCTTCGTACTTAGATCTTCCTTAGAATTTATAATCCAAGTAACTAATGCATTTATTTCTCTGACTGTTATTGTTAGAAAATGTCGTGTTTAGCTACTGAACAATGGAAACAAAGGACCGTACTTTGACTGCCTGTTTGCGTTAATTGATCTTGGATCTATTATAATTTATTTCACAGTGAGCTTATCGCCAGTATTGAACAAATCACCTTTTGTCGAGATCCAGTAAAGATAAGGTCGGTTCTTGAACCTTAAGACTCTTTTCACTCAAAGTCAAAGTCAAAATCATTTATTCAAACTAAACCATAAACAGATACGTTTGAAACGTCAAAATAAAATATAGTATCCGGTAGTTTGACAATGAAGCTAGGTGCTCATTCCAAAATATAGATTCGAATGGAGAAGAAATAGGAAGAAACTCCATCCTTACTACTTACAAACGGTGGATTCAATAAGTCACCGTTATTATTTAAATCCCTTATCGTCTCGAACATGGTGCACACAGATGCATACCGACATTCAAAAAGTATGCTTCTATATGAACTTTATAATGAAATAATAAAAAAAAATTTTGGATGCCACAATCAAGTTTTGACTAATTCTGAGAAATCCAATAAATCCTGACTGTATTTAGGTATTATCCAGAGGAGCCGAACTAGCACGCTGCCAGGTATTCTTATTCTCAATATAATCCGGCAGTTTGTAGTATGCTAGTCTATGCAATTCGCCTTTAACATACGTTAAAAATTTTCTATCATTACAATTTAACATACTACTTGGTATTTCATTGTGACAGGACAGATATTACTTTGTACGTTTGACAAGCGAAATGTAATACATTTCGTTTTTTTTTTTAGTTAAGCCCTAAGTTATTAATTGTAACTTGACGAAAGGAGCTTTTTACTCCGCCAAATAAATGGCATGCCGACCTTTTTTAAAATTTAATGAAATATCATCTGCAAGCAGCACCTTTCTTAACTCAGATGTATATACATATATATACATAAAGAAATGTTAAATTATTCATATAAACTAAAACGGACCCAATATCCAACCTTGCGGTACACCCATTTTCACAAGAACCTTCCTGTTATATCATATATAACTTTGCGCAGATCCGCTGACAATCCAAGACTACGAGATCTACGGCTATAGATATAACTAAACTAACTCATCGTGTTTGCATTCAGTAAAAGATTCATTGATTCCTCCACACAGTAGGCTATAGTTAACAGTAGTGGAGCGGCAAGCTTCGAGAATACCTCTCTCTACATTTCGAAACAGATTTTGTTCATATGTTGTATTCATAGATACATAATTTTCATTTTCAAATTCGTGTCATATACATGTAGTTGTGTCGGCTTTACACTTTGATCTTTCGTTGAATTCAAATGCAAACTAAAATGACCCATTTATTCTTCTGACTGTTATTATGAGAAAATGTTGCGATTTGCTACTGAACAATGAAAACAAAGGGCGGTACTTTGACTGCATATTTTTACTGATTGTTCTTGGATCCCGTTTTATTTATTTCCTCGTAAGCTTATCACTAGTATGCTTATCACATTGAACTCCATAATTACTTATTGTCAAGATCCAGCAAAGATAACGTTGCTTCTATGGATAAAGTTTTACTATTTTTGGATCGATATAATTTATTGAGTCATATAGTGCGAATACTGATATATTTTTTTTTTATTTATAATTTATAGTTAATATTATATTTTATATTGAATTCTTATAGTGTCTACTCTTTCTATGATTTGGTTTATTATGAGAGATAAATTAAAGAAGTAAAAGTACATTTAAAACATTTATTCATAGTTCTTAGCTCATTTCCTTCTGTTTGGTGGGTGTGGTATTCGTCGTCATTTATTCCGCCAGCAAGCCGATGATTTAATACGTTGAGGATGATCATACGCTGAAACAAACAGAAAACAAGCATTAAATCAAACATAGATAGATACTAATATTGTTAACAGCAACTAAGATTAATACAATCCTAATTTTCTGAATTTCAAATAGGTACTATGCTTACAAAAACTCTTCCTCCAGGGATGTCTGCAAATGGGGCATTGGTAGGGTCAGTAGCGGTTTCAGTGGCAGTGACCAGCAGGGCACGCGCACCGCTCCTGCAGCTATAAAATGCGCTAACCGTCGAAAAGAGATCATCGTCGATGGCTTCATAGACTAGTTGCAATTGCACTTGAGCAGAAAAAAAAAACTACAAGTCCAATTTTGTTAATTATAAGTTTCTCGGTGGAATAATAATTTATCAATCGAATACTCACAGAAACGAACAGCAACGACATCTCCTCGATCGCCTGCGTCTGCGGCGGTGGTGGAAATTTATCTCCACATCGGTTTTTCTCTTAACATGCTGAAATGTGAAAGCTTGTGTTTACGTGACTATTAAAAACATAAAAGAATTTGAACGAAGCCAATAACAAACAACAAATGAAATATTAAATGGAAAACAATCAAAGTAAGTTAGGTATTCCTTACATTTGGCACACCCAGCGCCATTGCCTGCACATTTTCTTCACTGCCACAGACGTACGCCGTCGCTTGTTCCGCCGGCAAACTGCCAGCGATGTGGAACGACGCCTTCTGTCAGTAGCCTTCAGAATACTCGATGGAACTTCTTATTTTTCTTCTTAATTTCTGTTCGTCTATTACATTATAGAACTTTTCCAATTCATCACGCGCTGAAAAAAACAAGCAAAGCGATTGATGTACGTAGTCCTAACTGTGAATAAGGTAAACAAAAATTATTTTTCTTCTTTTAGTAGGAGGCATTCGGTTATCTCAGATAGAAAAATAATACTTACAGAAAATCTGAGATAACTCTCCCTCTAGCGAAGTCTGCGAATGCAGCCCTGGTAACGGTAGTGGTACTGCCAACAACGAGTAAAATTACAGTGACCACGATGGCCATATCTAAAAACAAACATCACAGGTAAACAGATGACCACTAAAAAGATTCAACTGAACTTTTGAAACATACAAAAACTTACATTTAAGTCGCCGTAGCCCAGGTGCGCGATTAATTGCACAGTGACGTCAGCAACGTCATCCCGCCACTGCTGCTCACACTAAGCGTTGCGCGCATGGCTTTCGATGCAGGACAACCAATAGACAAAGTTGGTTATTATTAATACATATTTGATTGAACATTTTTATCGCTTGTAGTATTATTGGTGTTATACGAACCATAGCCAAAAGGTTGACACCGCTAAGTCTGCCGCGCCTCGCTCCGGATGCTCCTGTGGGTTTAAATTGGCCGCTCATTGTTCAGGACAATGAGCGGATTGTAATTAATATTACCTCAGTAAAAAGAGTTATATAAGAAACCAAGTCGATTAATTAAACAATCCTACGACATTGTAACTAATTTAATGAACGCTATACGATTACCTTTGCAAAATTTATCCTTGGCCAACGTTGCGTTACATTCCCCGATGGAGCTCTCTTCGTCTTCTTTTTCATTGGTCTATTACATCTAATACGTCAAAGACCTTTTGCAACTGGTCTTGTGCTAAATTAAAAAAACACACATTAAAACGTTTGTTATCTATAAAAATTGTAAACCTCAAGCTAACCTCAAATATACTCACAGAAAATCCGAGCTAATTCTTCCTCCAGTAAAGTTTGCGGATGCGGTGGTGGTGGTGGCGACGGTGGCATTGTCAGCAGGTGTGGCAGTGGTAGTGGCAATGATGGAAGCTGCAGCGCTCCTGCAAGTGGTGCAGCCATCGAAAGCGCCGATGTGGACGTGGTATCAGCGTCGATGGCGTCATAAACCAGCTGCAATTGCTCTTGGGCTGAAACATTAATATTTGTGATCACAAATGTCATACTATGTTTAAGTGTAACTTACTCAATCCATTTTTTATCAATCGAATACTTACAGAAACGAACAGCTACGTCCATTTCATCGATCGCCACTGTCTGCGGCGGCAGGGAAAGTGGTGGTAGTGACTGCTGACTCTCACCCGGCCGCGTCTGTTCCTCACTAAACGTGCTCTCATGAGAGAGCTTGCGTTTACGTGTCTGTAAATGGAAATACTGTTAAAGAAAATAAAAACATTTACAAACAAATGTGTTAAGAAAACTGTAAAAGCAAATTAATAAAACGACTATTTCTTACATTTGGCTCATCCAGCGCCGCCGTCTCCCCCTCTTCTTCATTGCCAATGACGTAGTCCGGCCCCAATTCCTCGATACAATATGCAACTGTAAAAAGATAAAATACAACACATTTAAGCATTTATATTCTTGAACAACTTGCAAATAGATTTTCATGAAATTGTTCGTCACTTACTTTGACCCTCCAAGTTCAAATTCATTTCATTTAGTTCTTCGATACTTGGTTCTTCTTTAACATTTTGGAGTTTTGTGATTGCTAGTGCCATCAACTTGGTCATAGATATCTGAAAATTCAAAGAAACACAAATAAGTTATACAATTCTTAAAATATTCCAGTTCATCTAAAAATAAAATTGTTGCAAAAACTTACATTGGAGTCGCACCCTAAGGCCGCAATCAGCTCCGCAGTGGCGTCAGCGGCGTCGTTCCGCCGCTCCCGCTCGTACTGAGCGTTGCGCGCTCGTCTTTCTTCCTGTAGAGAAAGTAAAATTACATTATTATATTTAATTTGTTCAGTTAAAAAGGAATGAGTTTAGTAATTGTTTAATACGAACCAGGGACAGAGGAGTGCGGTTTGCACCGCTAGGTCTGCCGCGTCTCGGTCTGGATGCGCCGGATTGCGGGGACGTAGCCTGTTGGCTAGGGCTCTTGGCTACATTAACTTGATCCATAATGATTTTAAAAAAATATTTAAAATATAATTGGTTAGAAAGAAGTTGGTAGTGGAACTCGTTGCAGTTACAGTAGTTAACACTTGACCGCTAACTGAGTAATGAGTGCAAAACTCAAGCTGTCCGCGCGTACGCAGGGGTGGGTGGGCCGAGATGGCGTTGGGGGTGGGAAAACATTCGGGGTATATGATTGGTCGAAAGTTCCACATTGTTTAGAACAATAAGCAGATTATATAGCAATATTATTATTTGTAAAACGGCACATAGCAAAAACTACCTGCAAGGAATTATGAACAATGAGTTTAGATTAAGTACTCATAGTTTCTGGTTAAACAGAGGTGCTATTAGGTGATTTATTTAAATTTTTTCCATAAGACGTTATAATCTCCGAACGGATTACATTAACATTTGGATAACTCCTTCGGTTTTTATAGAGAAGATAAGAATAAAAGATTATAAATACCAATACCTAAAAATAGAAAAGTACTGAGTATGCAAATCGTGTTACTGTTTAAAAAGATTTTTTTAGGCTTGTCACTTCTTGCAACTTCATGAAATTTCAATGAACTAAATAAATGTTTAATATAGTAAAACTTCAAAATTACTACTGGATTAAAACTTACGTATACGCTAAGCTGTGACCACAGCTAATGACGTAGCTATAGCACGATACAGTAAATAATTTTGGTTGGCTGTGTCGCTACTAGTGTTGCCCAAATGCAAGATCAAGACGAGACTTGGCCAGTCTTGGTCTTGGTCTTGCACTCCCAGTCTTGGTCTTGGTCTTGCAGCAAGAGTCTTGCAAGTCTTGCAATTACCTATTAGTCTATTACTATTTATTAAAATTTACTTTAAATCTTAGAAAAACTTATTAGAATTGGAACATTTTGAGCTTGAATTAACATAGTCATAGTAAAGATTTAGCAGATTAATAAAAAACTAAAGATTTGATAAGAAATTCGAAAAATCAACTGACCTATATGTCGTTTTCCATGGAAGTAACTGTTTCTTAATAAACATTTATGATTTATAAGCTTACATTTGCTAAAACATGTAAAAAAACAAATTAATTACATTAACTTAACTGGTTTTTTAAAGAACAATACTTATCTGTGTAGCAAGAGATTGAACCCTCAACTTTTAAGAAATTTAATAAAAGAGTTTTACGATTTATCTTTTATTTGAATAAAAAATAAAATACAACACAAATCAACAGCTTTATCATTAGGTTATGATACTTTATATCATTTTTTTTGACCAAGAATTAATACAAAGTAACAATCTGGCTGACTCATCACTTAACATATTTCTATGTTTTCTAATTACTAATGATGCTTTAGAAAATAACCTCTCAGCATTTTCAAGTAGGTATATTTAAAAGTGGCTACAATATTTATTAAACGGGTGATATTTGAACACTTTTTTCTATTTTTTCTTGTAAAAACTTGAGAAATATAATGACTAAATATACAATAATAGTACCTAAGTAATTAGTTTAAAACCATATATAAGTAATCAATATTATAATATATACTTACTAGAATGAATTAATATGACATCTACTACCTATCCTTACCATTTTGTCCTAATCATAATACTACTTGCGTGATCAGTATAATGTATTCATTTTCATTCTAAACACTCTGAAACTTATTTATTCTTTGGATCACCTGTAGGTACTCTTAAAATTCGAAATTATTTAGCATGAGTATACCTACGCTCTATGGCGGCAATCAAATAGTGTCAAATGTTATGATTTTGGCGTGGCGGCAACGATTGTTTTAGATTCCAAAAGAAGCCGCCGGCGCGTGTATCATAACCATGTACTTCCGAAAAGCGGCAAATTTCTTTGAGAAGTAAGTACAAAACCTTTGATGCCGCATTATCAAAGTTCCGATGGTTAAAACATAACTATGCACGCACTCAGTTTGATTTTAATAGATATTTTTTTATTCGCTATGTTTATGGTATTAGTCGTAATGCGCATAGTTAAAGTTATAGTTTTTTGCGTCTCATAGAATTCTTAGGAATTGTTTGAGACGCAAAAAACTGTATCAAAGCTAAGCGTACCTACCTATACACCGAACTGTTACACCTAACTACTCAGTGAAATTAAGCGCTAAGTCCTAGCTGCAAGACGCAAGAGTCTTGCAGGCTATGTCTTGTTCTTGCTCACGTCTTGCACGGTCAGTCTTGGTCTTGGTCTTGCTAAAAATACGCGGTCTTGTTCTTGGTCTTGGTCTTGCAAAAACGCAAGAACAAGACCAAGACTGCAAGACCAAGACTGAATTTGGGCAACACTAGTCGCTACATACTACTTACTGTGTTTTTATTTAAAACAAGCGACTCGCCCCGGTTTTTCGCACGGGTGCAATGCTGATACTAAATTTCGCCACTTTTATATTATTATGGATGTTATTATACTTTTAAGTACGTTTGCACTTGTAGCGTGAACCATCTGAAAAAGGAGAGGATTAAATAACTAAACGGCCCATACTCACAAGGTGCACGCATTCTTCGCGTATTACATTTATAAGTTTGGTATTTCCATACTAATTTCTAACATTCTTTTTAATTAATTTGTATTAATTTCAACTTTTTTTAAGTAAGGGATGAGGGAGAGTGTTATACCTCCTCTACTAAACAAATATTCATTATGCTCCGAAATGCTAAGCTATCAGAAGTTATGCGTGTTATTATGAGTCAACCATAAAAGATGAACAATTGCTGTTGCAATATATCTTTAGATAATTTTATGTAGAACATTATTTTTTTAACTAACCATTACGGCTGCTCACGCGACGGAAGCTTAAAAAATGGTGTAACGTCTGCTGTTTTCATTGCATTTTTAGCATCAGTATCAAATGTACTTGCTTCGGCAGTACATATACTAAAATTGGAACGATACAGAGAAGATTACCATGGCCCCTGCGCAAGGATGACACGCGAAATCGTGAAGCGTTCCACATTTTTGATCTCATGCCTGAGTGGAAGCTACGACTGTCGCAACCGAGGGCTGGGCACGCTGTTATAGCAGCGGTAAGATCCCTATTTGAGGAGTGGCTTGAGAGACGCCACGGCGTTCTCACCTTCCGCCTGACGCAGGTGCTCACCGGGCACGGCATCTTCGGTAGGTTCCTGTTTCCGATCCAGCGGGAGGAAACGCCCGAGTGTCGTCATTGTGAGGATCACCTGGAGGACACGGTGGAGCATAGGGTGGCGGAGTGCCCTGCTTGGGCTGAGCACTGCCGTGTTCTCAGGGAAGTGATCGGCGGTGGCGACCTCTCACCTTAATCCTTAATCGAGGCCATGGTGCAGCGTGAGAGGAACTGGGAAGCTATCTCTTCCTACTGCGAAGCAGTTATGCCCGCCAAGGAGGAGGCGGAGCGTGTGAGGGAACTATCCTCCTCGCGCCCCAGCCGCCACAGAAGGCGTTATTCCGGACGTCGCGGATCGAGAGATGATCTCCGGCCACCGTAAGCGCGGGTCTGCGAACGGCGAGTAAGGGTAGCTCGCCGCCCGACCAGAATCGGACCCGAGTCTGACACTCTCTCTCGCCTTACTGGGCGGGAGAAGTAATTGGATGATTTTCCACTGACAAAAATAAAAACATCAGTATCGAATACTAATCTCCCCCTAGTAATTATTTTGAAAATATATTTCATGTACCTTAAAATTAACCCCTCTACATATTTATTATAAGTATATATAAATGCGTCGATTTAAAATTTTTTGTCAGTTGTGTCGGCTTTGTACTTAGATCTTCCTTAGAATTAACAATCCAATTAACTAACCCACAACTATAATTATTATGAAACGTCGCACTTAGCTACTGAACAATGGAAACAAAGGACCGGACTTTGACTGCTTTTTGCGTTAATTGTTCATGGATCTGGTCTATTTATTACTTAGTAAGCTTATCGCCAGTATTGAACAAATAACCTTTTGACGAGATAAGGTAGGTTTCTGAACCATAAAACAAAATGATTTAAAAGTTTACCAATACATTATTTACTAACCGTTATTGTACCCGCACAACGCACAGGTTATAAGAAAAAAAAGGAACAATGATGGGATCAAGTCACCAGTAAATTTTCAATTCCTTATCGTCTCGAATATAGCTCTCACAAATGCCTACTGACAATCCAAAAGAAAGCATTTATGTAAAGTTTATGTTTAAATGAAAAAAAAAAGAAATGTTTGATGTTGCAATCATGTATCAGTTAGTTCTGAGAATTTGAATAACTTCTAAATGTATTTTAGTATTTTCTACTGAAGCCGTACCAGCATGCTGCCAGGCATTCTTATTCTTGATATAATCCGACAGTTTGTAGTATGATTTTCTACGCAATTTGCGTTTAACATAAGTGTAAAATTTTCTGTCATTATGATTTAATATATGTACTACATGGTGTTTTATTGTAACAGCTTACACACAACTCCATTCAGGATTTCTGTACTTGGGCAGACGGAACCGTGGCACAGCCTATCTTTGCCTCTAATATTTAAATTATGCCTATCTCTTCTTCTTTCAAATAATTGTTTTCCTCGTGGACAAAATATTTCATATATAAACTGACAAGCCAGCCTTAGGATATTTATAGTTTTTAAAAGTTCTCCCAGAGATTCGCAACGGAGCAAGATACATGTCGCTCGAATAGCTTTTGAATAAGAAACACAAAAAAAAATTAAAACAAAACTGGATAAACTTTAGCAGTTCGTCCCCATATAAAATTTCGTGTCACATAATGCTGTGAAAATAACTAAAATATACAGTTCTTGCTGTGTTTACGTCAGTGAGCTAACCTGTCTAACTGCAAAAACGAATGAGCTTCATCGCCTCGAAAGCACCTTGTGTAGTTCCTCGGTCAGTTGTTGATAGAAATGGCAAGTCATTCATATAAACTAAACCGGACCTAATATCGAACCTTGCGGAACACCCATTTTACATGAACCTTCCTGTTGTATCAACTTTGCGCAGATCCATCAACAAGCTAAGATTACGAGCTCTACGGCTATAGATACAACTAAACTTACTCATCGTAATAATAATAATAATAATGGCTCGATGTCAATATGAAATGTCAAATTTTTTCTCTGCAAAATTTATAAAATTATAATAAATACAAATATATATAATACCAATAATAAACTAAATAAAAAAAAACCCCTTGGCAAAAACAACAACACAAACAGACAAAATGAAGAAAATTCCGTACAATAAGACAAAGAGAAAAAAGGTAATGACATAAGAACTCGGAAGAAACAATCATGTTGACGAGAGCCGCAGCACGGCGTGCACGCCCACCACCTCCGGCCTCGTCGCTCAGCTCCGCCTCGCCGCCGCCGGAATCCAGCCCCACCGGGAGTGATGTGACACCGGCCGTGGCAGCTGCGTCGAGCTCCAGCGACGAGTACTACTCACCGCCGACGACACCACCACCTACGCGTCGCCGGGGAGGACGCCGGCCGCCGGCCCGCTTAGGACCTCGAGGCCCACCGGCTTCTGATAGGGTCCCAGCCGTCGGCGGAAGTGTGCAGCGCATGCGATGGACACAAGCAATAAATGAAAACGTCATGCGCGCATACTATGGGGCTACAGAGGGAGGAAACAACCTGACCGCGTACCGTGTTCGGATGCTCTCTCTGTTTCAGGTGCTTGAGCCAGCCGTCAACGTATCAGCTCAACGACTGTCGGATCAGGTGCGGGTCATCCAGCGTAACCGTATGCTGGACGATACTGTGCTTGATCGCCTTCAAACGGAAATGGGTAGCCGTGCCAGTGCCTCCTCGTCGCGGACTGTGGTACCAGCGACTTTGCCACTGACCAGCCACGGTATTGTTAGTACCGTCGCTGATGAGGAAAGTACTGATACGGTTGCACACGTAAGTACCCAGTGCATTGATGAATTGAGGAGTGCTTTGGAATGTGCGATTCGGGAATATCGCTACATATCACCCGAACTCAGACCACGCTTGCCTCGTTTGCCCATGCATAACAAGAATAGAGCGCTGGTGGCTGCACTGGATTCGCAGTTATCTAATTATTTAGATGACTGCGAAGACCTCGGTGATACACACTCGATAATGTACTGCGCGGCCGTAGCGGCATGTCGTGTGGCTCACGTCAAATTCCCTACTAATGACGTAACCACACGGCCGAAACCAGCTGTACCGGCCTGGCAGCGCAGGATTGAGTGTCGTATTGCTGGGGCCAGAGCACTCATCGGCAAATTAATCTGCTTCAGGGAAGGCAATACCCGCCCCAGAGTGATGCGCTTTGTGAGACGGGCATTTTCGGGGACAGATATCAGCCCCCGAGACTATATGTCCCGCGTCACAGAGCGCATCGACTTTCTGAAGCAGAAGGTATATGCATGGGCAAACCGTATTCGGAGGTACAGGCGACGGGTGGAACGATATACCCAGAATCGCACATTCCGGAGTAATGAAAGGTGGGTGTATAGGACTTGGGAGCGACCGGACCATGGTGTGACTGATAGACGCCTCCCGGATGATGACGCCATGTGTTCATTCTGGCGCAGCATCTGGTCGGTGCCTGTCAGTCACACTGAGGGTGACTGGATTCGGGATGTCGAACGCGCGTGCGATCAAATACCACAAATGGGGACAATTAACATCAGTCCCCAAGATGTTGCTCGTGCAGTCCGTCCGTTGCCTAACTGGAAATCTCCAGGGCCGGATGGACTGCACAATTTCTGGATCAAGTGGTTGACAAGGGCGCACGCTCGTTTAGCATCTCAATTTCAGTCTGCCGTAGAGTCAGGATCGCTCCCCAAGTTTCTAACGACAGGAGTAACCTACCTGCTCCATAAATCAGGTAGTACTGCGGAACCCAAAAATTATAGACCGATCACGTGTCTGCCGACGGTCTATAAAGTTCTTACATCCATACTGAGAAGTAAAATCAATAGTCATATTGACAAAAATAAAATCATGTCAACTGCTCAAAATGGATGTAAGAACGGATCCCGCGGTACTAAGGAGCTACTCCTCATTGATATGGCCATCAGCCAACAGGTTCGACGTTCCCGAAAGGATCTGTCGACATGTTGGATAGATTATAAGAAGGCCTATGACTCTATTCCTCATACATGGCTCATGAGGGTGTTGGAATTGTATAAAATTGATACAATACTACGCACCTTCCTGATGTCCTGTATGAGGCAATGGAGTACGGTCCTTCGCTATCCGGGATGTCGACATACCCTAAGGAACAGCGAACCTGTAAGGATCGAGCGTGGTATATTCCAGGGTGATAGTTTGAGTCCGCTTTGGTTCTGCCTAGCCTTGAATCCTCTAAGCACACTCCTAGAGAATTCAGGCCTAGGCTACCGGTTGAAGAGAGGTGGTCAGGTTATATCTCACCTCCTTTACATGGATGACTTGAAGCTTTTTGCCCCCAACAAACTGCAACTGATGGAGCTACTCAAGCTAACTGAAACCTTCAGTAGTGCCATCAGGATGGAGTTTGGTGTGGACAAATGTGCGATCATGCATGTAAAACGAGGGGAGGTTGTGGAATCTGTGGGAACTCAACTCACGGATTCCATAAACCTGAGGTCCCTCTCTCCAACAGAAACCTATAAGTATTTGGGTATGTCGGAAGCTTTAGGCATCAATGTCACTGACATGAAGCAATCGCTGAAGGAGCGTTTCTTTGGTCGCCTGAAGAAGGTATTTAATAGCTTTCTTTCAGGTGGAAACAAAGTGCGCGCCTTCAACGGTTGGGTCATGCCGGTATTGATGTACTCTTTCGGCGTACTCAAATGGTCTCAAACTGAACTGGACGCCCTGGATAGGCAAGTCCGAACAATGCTGACTGCATACCGAATGCATCATCCGCGGTCGTCGGTGATGAGACTGTATATCCCGCGGAAGTGTGGGGGTCGAGGCTTTTTAAATGCCAAGACCCTACACAACCGCGAGGTATGTAGTCTCAGGGAATATTTCCTAGCTGCCGACGTGGATATGCATCGAGATGTAGTGGCAGTGGACAAAGGACTCACCCCGCTCTCCCTGGCTAGCGAGAACTGGCGCAAACCCGTCGTACTTGACACTAACGCTCGCAGGGAAGTATGGCAGAGCAAGGAGCTTCATGGACGCTTTTTCCGAGCCCTACATGGACCGGATGTAGACCAGGTGGCGTCCGTAGCCTGGCTGCGATTTGGTGACCTCTTTGGGGAAACCGAAGGGTTTGTCTGTGCAATTATGGACGAAGTTATCATGACGAATAACTACCGGAGATTTATTGTGAAGGACGGTACGGTTGACATCTGTCGGGCATGTCACCGTCCGGGAGAATCAATTCGTCACATAATCTCTGGTTGTTCTCGTCTAGCTAACGGCGAGTACTTGCATAGGCACAACCTTGTAGCCAGGATCATACATCAGCAGCTTGCTCTGAAATACTCTCTTGTGGAATCGGAAGTGCCGTACTACAGGTATGAGCCCGACCCAGTCCTTGATAATGGTCATATCACCTTGTACTGGGACCGGTCTATCATCACTGACAGGACTATTGTGGCCAATAAACCTGATATTGTGGTGGTGGACCGGAAGGAGAGGCGTGCAATGATTGTTGACATAGCCGTCCCACATGACGAGAACCTTGTGAAAGCCGAGAAAGATAAACTGATCAAGTATATCGACTTGGCTCGCGAGGTTGTCGACATGTGGGAAGTGGATTCAGCTATCATTGTACCGATAGTCGTGTCAGCCAATGGCTTAATAGCCAAGAGCCTCGACCAACATCTTAGGAGGCTCTCGTTAGGTGGCTGGATCAAGGGCTTGATTCAGAAAGTGGTACTCCTGGACACGGCTCGTATTGTCAGGAGGTTCCTTTCTCTGGAGCCCTGACCGCCGGTAGCTTGGACCCAGTTCCCGATACCGGTGGGACACTATTTTTTATATTTTTAAATGTTTTTTATTATTTATTTTTAAGAAATATTTAAAAATGTAATTTATAAGTTTATATGCTAAATAAAATAAATAATAATAATAAGCCCGCAGGGCACCTTGAGGCGAGGTGACGGGAATTAGCGATCCCGCGGGCTACCATCATCCCGATTGCTCCAGGGAGAAGTCACCGTTCCTCATCTCCGGCTTGCCTTCATTGGCTGGCCGGAGTGGACGATGACGAGGAACAGGTCTCCCACCTCTGGCTTGCCTTCATTGGCCGTCCAGAGTGGAGTCGCGAGAGTAGTGATCCTGCTCGGAGGGTGAAAGCTGTTCGTAAGCGGCGAGTGGGCCAGTGATGCAGGATGCTTAGGCAGATGCAGATGATCTGAGTAGAAAGCTGGTGGCAGTTTCTTCACCCTCCAGCCACTCACATTTCCGTTGTCCCTCTGTTGCTATTACTAGCAACCATTCCCGGGGGCCCGGTCGGTGAGTTGGCGAGTCTCCACCTGCCATTTTTACGTGTATTTATTACATTGTTTCGGCAGGTGCCATAGTCCTTCCATAGTTCCCATCATACCAGTCCATAACAATCCACACCCATAGTCTTATCCCCTGTTTCCATTATCCGCAATAGTCCTACACTAACCGGAGACTGTCCTTGGGTGCATTTCCATAGTGCATACAGGGATAGTCGCCGGTTAGTGTCCCATTTCATTTAGATTAAAGTTGTCTAAAGGGCCTCTGCGCAGTTGGCTCCGGCCCCTCGTACGCCTTCCAAATGACCGGGACCCTGTGGTCCCGTGATTGGTAAAGACATACAAATAATAATAATAATTAAATCATTTATTGGTGTTAACAAAAAACTTTATACAATATAGACCCACCAAACTGTTTAGACAGTTTGACGGCGGGAATAGCGCTCGTTATAGCATCGTTTACATATACATATTTAAAAAATCGGAACAAATCAGGAAAAACAGTAGACAAAAACAAAATCAAAGAATAAAATAAAATAAAATAAAACTAAAGAGTAATTAATTTAAACTAAAAGATCGAAGAAGTTACCTATGTGCGTTAGCTAACATTATTAGAGAACTCTGTATTTAACATTTGTAGCACTTTCTTTTTGAGGGAATATCTGCTTATTTGAGTGTCTATTTGCCTCAACCAGTCATTATTGTTGTACAGTACGTGTTTGCGTTCAGTACAAAGTTCATTGATTCCACCATACAGTAGGCTATACTTAACAGTAGTGGAGCGCCAAGCTCCGCGAACAACTCGTTCTACATTTCGAAACAGTCTTGCTCCATAAATAAGTATAAATAATTCAACTTATGCTAAATCATATGTTGTATTCATAGTTACATAATTTTCATTTTTAAATTCGTGTCGTATACATGCAGTCGTGCCGGCTTTACACTTTAATCTTTCGTTGAAGTTCAAATGCAAACTAAAATCAACAAACTTCGACTTGTGGTACTTCGACTGCCTATTTGCGCTGACTATTCTTGGATCCCGTTTTATTTCCTAGTATGCTTATCACTGGTACATTGAACTACATAATTACTTATTGTCGAGATCTAGCAAAGATAACGTTGCTTCTGTGTATAAAAGTTTACTATTATGAAATTGCACTACCTTTATAATTTATTGAGTCATATTGTGTGAATACTGATGTTTAGCATTACTTTATTTAATTTTAAAGTTGATATCGTATTTATAATCTAATTCTTACGATCATTACTCTTATCAGGGCTCAAATATACTTTTTAAAATATGATTCGGTTAATCATTTTACAGTGTACATAGTATAATAAATACTAGGGATAAATTAAACAACTAGCAGTTAATTTCAAACATATATTCATAGTTCTTTGCTCATTTTCCTCTGTTCGGTGGATTTGTCGTCGTTTATTTCGCAGGCAAGCCGATGATTCAATGCGATGAGGAACGTCATATGCTGAAACAAACAGAAAACAGGCATTAAAACGATTGATACAAATATTGTTCACAGTAAGTAAGATTAATACAATCCTATTTTTCTGAAATGCAAATACTCTGCTTAAGAAAAAAGAAAATCCGAGCTAACTCTTCCTCCAGGGATATCTGCAAATATGGCAGTGGTAGTGTCAGTAGCGGTTTGAGTGGCAGTGACCAGCAGGGCACGCGCACCGCTCCTGTAGGTGGTGCAGCAATAAATGCGCTAACCGTAGAAAAGAGAACATCGTCAATGGCTTCATAAACTAGTCACAATTGCTCTTGAGTTGAAAATAAAATAACTGCAAGACCCATTATGTAAACTTAAGTTTCTTCGGCGAAAAATTTATCAATCGAATACTCACAGAAACGAACAGCTACGACATCTCCTCGATCGCCTGTGTCTGCGGGGGGGGGGGTGGAAGTTTCTCTCCGCATCAGTTTCTCTCTTAACATGCTGTAATGTGAAAGCTTGTGTTTACGTGACTATTAAAAACATAAAAGAATTTGAACGAAGCCAATAACAAACAACAAATGAAATATTAAATGGAAAACAATCGAAGTACAGTACAGTTTACAGTCACGTTAGACTGTAAAAATCATTAAAGAATGTGAACTAAGCCAATAAGAAACAATAAGTGAATCAAAAGCGTAATGAAATATAAAATGGAAAACAATCAAAGTAAGTAGGTATTCCTTACATTTGACTCTCCAGGCGTCATTGCCTACACCTCTTCTTCACTGCCACTGACGGCCTACGTCAGTGCAACGTTTGTTCCGCCGGCAAACTGCTAGCGATGTGGAAAAACGCCTTCTGACTGTGGCATACAGAATACTCGATGGTGCTTCTTCTTTTTCGTCTTTATTTCTGTTCGTCTATTACATAATAGACCTTTTCCAATTCATCACGCACTGAAAAAAAAAAACACGCAACGCGATTGATGTACGTAGCCCTAACTGTGAATAAGGTAAACAAAAAACATTTTTCTTCTTTTAGTAGGAGGCATGCGGTTATCTCAGTTAGAAAAATAATACTTACAGAAAATCAGAGATAACTCTTCCTTCAGCGAAGTCAGCGAATGCAGCCTTGGTAACGGTAGTGGTACTGCCAGCAACGACGAAAATGGCAGTGCCACAATGACCATATCTAAAAACAAACATCACAAGTAAACATACGACCACTAAAAAGATTCGGCTCTTCTGAAACATACAAAAACTTACATTAAAGTCGCAGCCTAGGTCCGCGATTAATTGCACAGTGACGTCAGCAACGTCATTCCGCCGATGCTACTCACACTAAGCGTTGCGCGCTCGGCTTTCGATGCAGGAAAACCAATAGACAAAGTTGGTTATTATTAATACATATTTGATTGAACATTTTTATTGCTTGTAGTATTATTGGTGTTATACGAACCATAGCCAAAAGGTTGACACCGCTAAGTCTGCCGCACCTCGCTCCGGATGCTCCTGTGGGTTTAAATTGGTCGCTCATTGTTCAGGACAATAAGCGGATTGTAAATTAATATTACTTAAAAAGAGTTATATAAGAAACTAAGTCGATTAATTATGTCGTAGGATTCTACATTGTAACTAATCTAATGAACGCTAAACCATTACCTTTGCACAATTTATCCTTGGCCAACGTTGCGTTACATTCCCCGATGAAGCTCTCTTCGTCTTCTTTTTCATTTGTCTATTACGTCTAATACGTCAAAGACCTTTTGCAACTGGCCTTGTGCTAAAATAAAAAAACACACATTAAAACGTTTATTATCTTTAAGTATTGTAAACCTCAAGCTAACCTCAAATATACTCACAGAAAATCCGAGCTAATTTTTCCTCAAGTGAAGTCTGCGGATGCAGTGGTAGTGGTGGCGACGGTGGTATTGTCAGCAGGTGTGGCAGTGGCGATGGAATCTGCAGCGCTCCTACAGGTGGTGCAGCAACCGAAAGAGCCTCTGTGGATGTGGTATCAGCGTCGATGGCGTCATATACCAGCTGCAATTGCTCTTGGGCTGAAACAATAAAATATGTGATCACAAATCTCATTCTATGTTTAAGTATAACTTACTTACTCCATTTTTTTTATTAATCGAATACTAACAAAAACAAACAGCTACGTTCATCTCCTCGATCGCCTGTGTCTGCGGCGGTGGTGGAAGTGGTGATAGTGACTGCTCACTATCACCAAGCCGCATCCGTTTTTCACTAAGCGTGCGCTCTTGTGAGAGCTTACGTTTACGTGGCTGTAAATCAAAGGACTGTTAAAGAAAATGAAACCAAAAACAAAAATATATATTTTTTTTTTATTATTTAATAGGTCGGCAAACGAGCAGACGTATTACCTGATGGTAAGCAATCAGCGCCGCCCATGGACACTCGCAACGGAGGAGTTACGAGTGCGTTGCCGACCTTTTAGGGATGTGGAGATTTAGTGATTTAGGAGGGCCCAATCCCTCCTGGAGGGGAAGGATTGGGCCTCCGGTAACCTCACACACACGGCGAAACACAACGCTGTGGTTATTTCACGCCGGTTTTCTGTGAGGCCGTGGTATCACTCCGGTCGAGCCGACCCATTCGTGCCGAAGCATGGCTCTCCCACACTTAAATATTTCAGAAAAGCAAATGGATAATACAAATGCCACTATTTCTTACATTTGGCTCATCCAGCGCCGCCGTCTCCTCGTCCTCTTCATTGCCAAAGACATACTCCGGCCCCAATTCATTAATACTGTGACAGAAAACTCTTTGACATCATGACATCAATGGATGGTTGTCAAACGTTGCCTAGAGATTGTAAATTTCGTCGTGAATTGTCAACACGAGTTGGTGTAATCGGTAAGGCGTGTGGATTACACCACAGAGACCCCGAGTTCGAGTCCCGCCGTAAACATGAAGTTTTTTAGTTGATGGAAGTTTTGTCGAACTTTCTGGAATATTTGAGTGAAAGTAATGAAAAATTAAGGAGCGAGAAGGCGAATAAATAAAAATGAATAACGAAATTATTGGAAGGTTCTGGAGGCATGACGATCAATAAAGAATAACGAAATTGAATGTTCCAGAACCTGAACCGGGGGTATATAAGCGGAACTGCGGCTCACCGCTGGCAGTTGAGTTCTAAGTCTAAAGCGATTCGGAAGAAAAGGAAGAAGTGAAAAAGAAGAAAAGTGAGTGAAATAGTGAAGTGCAGTGAAATAGTGAAGTGCAGTCAGTTAAGTGAAGTTAGCGTGAACGGCAAAGTTGTGTCAGTCGGCCGGACTCTGCTGGAGAGGAACGCCGATAACTTAACTCCGTGGACGCTGTAACTTAAGCGCAATAGAAAGTCTGAAAACCGGTATTAGTGTTTCATTTCATCCAATCCCGTAACCCAAGCCCGCATAGTCAGGAACGTGACGTCAGGCATGTAACATTTGGTGTCAGAAGTGGGATTGGAGAAAAATGCCGCTAGTGCCGCAGGACGTAAGAGGAGTGAGTACCCGTGCTATGTCAGAAGCGCAGCGTGTGAGGGAAGAGGGTGCTGCAGCTCAGACCAGCGATGCAGAAGCCAAGCCTGTGCAGATGGATCTTCTGCTACAGCTGCGGCAAATGATGGCAGAACAGCTGCGTGAGCTGAAAGAAGATCAAGCGCGCCGCCAAGAAGAGCAAGCACGCTGTCAGGCAGAACAGCTGCGGGAGCTGAAAGAAGATCAAGCGCGCCGCCAAGAAGAGCAAGCGCGCCGCCAAGAAGAGCAAGCGCGCCGCCAAGAAGAGCAAGCACGCTGTCAGTCAGAACAGCTGCGGGAGCTGAAAGAAGATCAAGCTCGTCGCCAAGAGGAGCAAGCGCGTCGCTTGGAGGACATGCATAAAGATTTCACGAAGGGACTGCAAAAGGCTGTCGAACGGGTACAAGAAGTGGAGGAAGGTTTAGGCAAGTTGGAACATCGCGTCATGGCGATAGAGGAGAGAGTGGAAGAAGAGATCTCCAAAATCAAGCAGGAAGTGACAAGCCCAAGCCCTTTGAAGAGCCGAAGCCGTCTTGCAGCCGTTTTTGACGCTCCAAATGCGGCCTCAAGCGCAACGAAAGGGCTGAAGATTCCCCATTACGACGGAACAACATCCTGGACCGCGTTCAAGCTACAGTTTGAGACACTTATGGAGGCTTATGGTTGGACTCAGAAGGAAGCACAGTCAGCCCTCACCCTGGCCCTCCGTGATCAAGCGCTCTCAGTGCTGGAAGCTATCGGCGCAAGTGGGGATCTCAGCTTTAGTACCCTCCTCGACGCACTTGAGGCACGTTTTGGAGACAGCCACCTCGAGCACGTGTACAGAGCGCAATTAAAAGAGCGTACTCAGCGTGCTAATGAGAGTCTACAGCAATGGTCCGTGGAAATCGAGAAACTTGTGCGTCGAGCTTTTCGGTCGACTCCATCAATGATTGAAGGCACGCTTCTCCAAGCATTCATTGACGGTGTTCGGGACCCCGAAGTACGAGCTGCTGTTCATCTGGGCCATCACAAGAACATGAAAGAAGCTCTGGCCCATGCATTGGAAGTGGAAGCCGTGCGTGGTAACTCCCGTACCTTACGTCTGCGGGAAATGACGACAACGGAGCAGGTACCTCCACGCCGTCGGAACTTCATGTGCTATGGATGCGGAGAGCGTGGGCACATGCGGAGCGACTGTCCGAAGAAGGTGAACCGCCAGGACGCGGCGGTCTCAACTTCTGACCAGCAGGGAAACTAAATCCAGCCAGGGCTGCGGGGTGGGCGCTGGCCGGTAGTGGAATAACCCCAACAATCTACATCAAGCAAACTAACGATGGAAATACTCTGGTGATAGACGGTCAAGTAAATGGGAAAAACAGTCAGCTAACATTAGATACTGGAGCTTCAAGGACGGTGATAAATGTTCGGCTGCTCGGGCAAAACATCAGGAAACACGTTAAACCAATTGTTGGCCTACGAATGAAATCAGCTACCGGCCAGTGCATACCGATAAGTGGAAAACTGCATGTAACAATCAAAATTGGGGAACGTGTTTATCGACATGAGGTTGTTGTGGCCAAAATTCTGGATGACTGCATCCTGGGACTTGACTTCCTGCAAGGGCACCAGTGTAACATCGACTTAAAATCTGGAGTATTACTATGTGGAACTGAGGAAATTCCGATGAAGGGTGGAACCCTGGGAAAAGTTTGCTGTTTAAGAAGAACTGTTCTTGAACCAAAATCACAGACTCTCGTACCAATCGCATTACCTAGGAGGAGGGAAGGAAGTTTACCTCTAAGGTGCGCTGTGATTGATAAATCGGAACACGTAAACTCATGGCTACCGGCGAGAACTGTCGTTGGGTCATCTGATGTCAACCGCATTCCGGTATTCAACTTCAGTGATTCAAAAATTACGATTGAAGAAGGAGAGCCTGTGGGCGTATTGGAAGAAGTGGCCTGGATAAGAAAATGCTCGGAGAATCTTGTGAAGAAGGACAGTACGGGAATAGACTTTGTAACGAAAATCTTAGACGAAAACAAAAGTCTGACAAAAGTGGAGACTATGAAAGCTAGAAATTTACTTCTTCGATTCTCTGATGTGTTTTCAAGAAGCGATGGTGATATTGGCCGAACTGGTTTGGTGAAGCATAAAATAAACACAGGTGATACAATGCCAATTCGTCAAAGGCCCAGACGCATACCATTCGCTCGTGAGAAAGAGGTTGAAGAAATGATTGACGATATGAGGAAAAATGACGTGATAGAGCCCTCTTCTAGCCCTTGGTGTTCACCTGTCGTGCTTGTCAAGAAGAAAGATGGTTCAACGAGGTTTTGCGTAGACTATCGACGATTGAATGATGTAACGAAGAAGGATAGCTACCCGTTACCAAGAATCGATGACACACTTGACACACTGAGTGGCATGAAATGGTTTTCAACGCTCGATCTGAAAAGCGGCTATTGGCAGGTGGATTTGGATCCCAAGGACAAGGAAAAGACCGCATTCTCAACTGGGAAGGGACTCTGGCAATTTAAGGTGATGCCATTTGGATTATGCAATGCACCGGCAACCTTTGAGCGTTTGATGGAACAGGTGCTGGCGGGACTGCTGGGCGAAACCTGCCTAGTTTACCTCGATGACATCATCATTGTTGGACGGGATTTTGACGATCATCTAAGGAAATTGGAAAAGGTACTCGATAAGCTGCGTGGAGCAAATTTAAAGTTGAGTCCAAAGAAATGCTCTTTCTTCAAGCGCGAAGTGAATTATCTAGGACATGTTATTTCTGAGAGAGGAATTGAGACTGATCCAGCCAAGACTGCCGCTGTTAAGGAATGGCCAACACCTAAAGACAAAACGCAAGTTCGGGCATTTCTTGGATTGTGCTCGTATTATCGGCGGTTTGTGAAAGGATTCTCGGACATTGCCAAGCCTTTGCATCGATTGACAGAGGAGAAACGTGCCTTTATCTGGGACGAGGATTGTGACCAAGCCTTTCGAGAACTAAAAGAACGGCTTTGTAACACACCAATTCTCGGATACCCCAGTGCGAAAGGAATATTCGTAGTTGATACGGATGCCAGCAATATTGGAATAGGAGGTGTCCTTTCACAACGCGATGGTGAGCAGGAGAAGGTTATTGCTTACTTCAGCAAGTCACTATCCAAGCCGGAGAAGAATTATTGCGTGACCAGGAGGGAATTGCTGGCCGTAGTCAAAACTCTGCACCACTTCAAGAAGTATTTACTGGGACGGAAATTTTTGATCAGAACTGATCACGCTGCTTTGAAATGGCTGCTTCAGTTTAAGGATCCCGAAGGCCAAGTAGCCAGATGGTTGGAACAACTTCAGGAATTTGACTTTGAAATCGAACATCGCGGCGGAAGAATTCATGGCAACGCAGATGCATTATCGAGACGCCCATGCGTGGAAGATTGCAAGCATTGTGCCAAGAAGGAAACTGCTTTTCTTAAGGTGATAAGGACTGATACTGTTGACGAGGCATGGGGAGATGATGCGATGAAATTAGAACAGGAAAGAGATGCAGATATCAAACCAATACTGGAGTGGCTACGAAGTGGTAACAAGCCAAGTTGGAGTGACGTCGCCCAATATAGCGCGGTAACGAAAGGTTTATGGGCACAGTGGAAAAGCCTTACGCTGCATAACGGACTTCTGTGCAGGAAATGGGAATCAACAAACGGCAAGGACGAGCATTTGCAATTGGTGGTGCCTCGTTCAAAAATAAGGGATGTATTAAAAGCGTTCCATGATGGTTCTTCTGGAGGACATTTGGGAATTAGGAGGACTTTGGTGAAGATCAAGGAGAGGTTTTATTGGTTGCATTGCAAATATGACGTCGAAGATTGGTGCCGGAAATGCACTAGTTGTGCAGCTGTCAAGGGTCCACAAACAAGAAGCAGAGGGGCGATGAAAATCTACAATGTTGGTATGCCTTGGGAGAGAATAGCCTTAGACATCGCTGGACCATTTCCAATCACTGATTCGGGCAATCGCTACGTTTTAGTGGTTATGGATTATTTTACAAAATGGCCGGAGGTCTTTGCCATACCGAATCAAGAGGCAGTAACTGTAGCCACGAAGTTGGTAAACGAGGTATTCACCCGATTCGGAGTGCCCTTGGAGATGCACAGTGATCAAGGACGGAACTTTGAATCCCAAGTTTTCCAGGAAACTTGTAAACTTTTGGGAATCCATAAGACTCGAACGACCCCTTATCATCCACAGTCAGATGGAATGGTCGAACGCTTCAACCAAACATTGGAGCGACACTTAGCAAAGGTGGTTGACAGCCATCAGAGAGATTGGGACACTTACATACCTCTCTTCTTGCTTGCCTATCGGACTGCTGTACATGAAAGTACCGCAAAGACGCCTGCATTTGCAAATTTTGGAAGGGAATTGAGATTACCGGCAGATCTTGTATCGGGCTGTCCACCTGGTGACTCTCGCACCGAGTTTAGCGATTACATAAGCGAGTTAAGGGCAAAAATGTTGGACATTTATGAGCAGATCAGGGAGGCCGGTCTTCAAGCTAGTGATCGCGCAAAGACGCGCTATGATCGACGAGCCAATTCTGTTGGGTTTGAAGAGGGGTCATTGGTCTGGCTTCATAATCCAGTCAGAAGGAAGGGAAAATCTCCAAAGCTGCAACCGAGTTGGGAAGGTCCTTACGAGATAGTCACGAAGATCAATGACATTACTTACAGAATTCGGAAGTCTTCAAGGAGCCCTTTGAAAGTTGTCCATATAGACAGGTTGGCGAGGTATTACGGCAGCAACGATGCTCGGGACGAGCGAATCTAAGAGGGGGGCAGTGTGACAGAAAACTCTTTGACATCATGACGTCAATGGATGGTTGTCAAACGTTGCCTAGAGATTGTAAATTTCGTCGTGAATTGTCAACACGAGTTGGTGTAATCGGTAAGGCGTGTGGATTACACCACAGAGACCCCGAGTTCGAGTCCCGCCGTAAACATGAAGTTTTTTAGTTGATGGAAGTTTTGTCGAACTTTCTGGAATATTTGAGTGAAAGTAATGAAAAATTAAGGAGCGAGAAGGCGAATAAATAAAAATGAATAACGAAATTATTGGAAGGTTCTGGAGGCATGACGATCAAAAAAGAATAACGAAATTGAATGTTCCAGAACCTGAACCGGGGGTATATAAGCGGAACTGCGGCTCACCGCTGGCAGTTGAGTTCTAAGTCTAAAGCGATTCGGAAGAAAAGGAAGAAGTGAAAAAGAAGAAAAGTGAGTGAAATAGTGAAGTGCAGTGAAATAGTGAAGTGCAGTCAGTTAAGTGAAGTTAGCGTGAACGGCAAAGTTGTGTCAGTCGGCCGGACTCTGCTGGAGAGGAACGCCGATAACTTAACTCCGTGGACGCTGTAACTTAAGCGCAATAGAAAGTCTGAAAACCGGTATTAGTGTTTCATTTCATCCAATCCCGTAACCCAAGCCCGCATAGTCAGGAACGTGACGTCAGGCATGTAACAATACAATATGCAACTGTAACAAAACAAATACATGTTAGGAATGTATTTACTTGAACAAATTTGTTATAATTTTGCATGAAATAGTGAGTCACTTACTTTGCCCCTCCAAGTTCAAGTTTATTTGCTTTAGTTCTTCGATACTTAGTTTCGCGTTTTGCAATTTTGTGATGGCAAGCGCCAACAACTTGGTCATCGTTATCTGAAAATTCAATCAAACACAAATAAGCCATACAATTCTTAAAATATTCCAGATCATCTAAAAAAAAATAATTATTGCAACAACTTACATTAGAGTCGCACCCTAAGGCTGCAATCAGCTCCGCAGTGGCGTCAGCGGCGTCGTTCCGCCGCTCCCGCTCGTACTGAGCGTTGCGCGCTCGTCTTTCTTCCTGCAGAGAAAGTAAAATTACATTATTATAATTATTTTTTTAGTTACAAAGAAATGTTTTTTTTTTCATATGTGTATAATACGAACCAGGGACAGAGGAGTGCGGTTTGCCCCGCTAGGTCTGCCGCGCCTCGGTCTGGATGCGGCGGAGTGCGAGGATTTCGCCTGTTGGCTCGGGCTCTTCGATACATTTACCGGATCCATTATGATTTAAAAAAATATTTAAATAATACTTTGTTGGACAGTAGTTGGTAGTGGAACTTGTTGCAGTATCAGCAGTTAACACTTGACCGCTAACTGAGTAATGAGTGCAAAACTCACGCTGTCCGCGCGTACGCAGGGGTGGGTGGGCCGAAATGGCGTGGGGGGTGGGAAAACGTTCGGGGTATGTGATTGGCCGAAAGTTCCTCATTATTTAGAACAATAAGCGGATTATTTAGAAATATTACCTGTAAAAGGTTACCAAGCATAAACTACCTGCAAGAAATTGTACACAATGAGGATAATTAAGTATAGTTTCTGGTTTTGTAGAGATTAAGTGTTTAAAATACTATGTCCAACCTCTGAATATTCTAAACTTCCAAATTTCAGATAAGTCCTTCTGGGCCTATTCATAATATCCGAATAATTTAAAAAAATAGAAGAGTACTGAGTATGCAAATCATTTGCGGATAGAAATCTTTTTTTTATTTGTCACTCAAGTCGTAATTGTCGACATCATAAAACTTCATTGTAGTTAACAAAAATATTCATTTTGTAAAAACATCAAAATTATTGGGTGGTTTAACTAACATATGAGTACTACGCTAAGCTGTAGCCAAAGCTACGCCGTAGCACGATACATCTACTGATTTTGATGTGCTGTGTAACGCTTCATTATTACTGTTTTTATTTGAAATGTGTCCGGATCTAATACTTCTACAGATGTCTCAGCTTTGCACCTAGATTTTTAAATTTAAAATCAAAGTAGACCAATCCAGTTAGAAAATGACAACTCAGCAATGGAAACAAACGACTGTACTTAGACTACATGTTTGCGTTAATTGTTCTTGGATCGGGTTTTAAGTTATTTCTTAGTAGGCTTATCACTAGTTTTGAACAAATCACCAAGTGTCGAGATCTAGTAACGATAAGGCAATTCCTGAACTTTAAGTCGCTTGTCGGAATTGAACTAGTCTCTTATCATCAAGCCCAGGTATATCTTGCTGGTACAGCGTAGGGCTTGTTGGCTCCGCGCCTTGCATACTGTGTCCACCAAGGTTTGTCTCTAATCTTTTCTTTGCTTTGAGATCCAGGCCTTGCTTGATCCTCTCGGTGACGTTTTGCCCGGGGTACTGAAGGTCTGTTAAGGAGACGATCAGAATGTGATTTGGCCCAATGTGGTTTTGGGCAATCTAGCAATCTAAACAAAGGTTTTGGGACTTTTGGGATTCAAATCCAACATATCCTCGGCAGATGCGCTAGCGGCCGCTTTTCGTCGCGGATGAGCGCGATGCGGGACGGGGCGCTATTTGCGCTGATTGATCTTGGGTTCCGTTTTATTAATTTCCTAGTATGCTTATCACCGGTACATTGAACTACATCATTAGGTACCTAGTGTCGAGATCTGGCAAAGATAACGTTTAGTTCTTTATTTGAAATATATATTTTTTTAATATTATTCATAAAAGGTTTCGTTTTGTAATCTTTATATGTAACGTAAATACGAGAGATGATTAAAAGAAGTGACAGTAAATTTAAAACATGTATTTATTAAGCTTTGTTCATTTCATTCACTTTGACTCTACTCTGAACGGCCAACGAGGGCAAGCAGAGGTGGGTGTAGTATTCGTCGTCGTTTATTCCGCCGGCAAGCCGATGAATACGTGCTTGTAATCAGCAACGTCATACGCTGAAATAAACAAAAAAAAGATATTGAAACATTTGGCTCCATTATATATAGTTACCAGCAAATAAGATTTGTACCATTCCATATTCCTCAAATAAAAATACTATGCTTAAAGAGATGGGAGCAAACTCTTCCTCTAGTAAAGTCTGCGAATACGGCGGTGGTAACGGTGGTGGTTCCGCCAGCAGCCGTGATCATGTCAGCAGCTGCCGCGCTCCTTCAGGTGGTGCGGCGCCGAAAGTACCACAGTGGAGTAGACATGAGCCTCGATGGCATTGGAGACCAGCTGCTACCGCTCATGGGCTAAAACAAAAACAAAAACTAGAAAGCATTCGGTTTTCTCAGATAGAAAAATAATACTTACAGAAAATCACTGCAGAGATAACTCCTCCAGCGAAGTCTGCGAATGCAGCCCTGGTAACGGTAGTGGTACTGCCAGCAACGATTAAAATGACAGTTGGTTACTGTTGTGATAATGTAACTGCCAGTAACGATAAAAATAGCAGTGCCACAATGACCATATCTAAAAACAAACAACACAAGTAAACATATAACCACTAAAAAGATTTAGCACTTCTGAAACATACCAAAACTTACATTAAAATCGGTGACGTCGGCAACGTCATCCTGCCGCTCCTGCTCACAATGAGCGCTGCGCGCTCGGCTTTCGATGCAGGGCAACCGGTGGACAAAGTTGGTAATTATTAATACATTTAGTAAATTTTTATCTTTTGTAATATTATTAGTGTTTTACGAACCATAGTCAAAGGTTGACACCGCTAAGTCTGCCGCGCCTTGGTCTGGATGCTCCTGTGGAATTTAATTCTCTTTGTTTAGAACAATAAGAAGATTATATAGTAATATTACTTGTGAAAAGATACCAAGCATAAACTACCTGCAAGAAATTGTACAAAATGAGGATACTTAATTAATTAAGTATAGCTTCTGGTTAAGAAGAGGTTTTATTAGATTAAGTGTTTAAAATAATAATTATACAACCTCTGAATATTTTAAACTTCGAAATGCTAAAAAATCTCCTTTTGTACCTGTAGACAAGATACGAATAGAAGAGTACTGAGTATGCAAAACGTGTCACTCTATTCTAACATTTATTTTATTTTTTTACTTTTTTGAATTATTTTATTTTTTTACGTGCTTGACTGCGATCCCACCTGATGGTAAACAGTGATGCAATCGTTGATGATAAGGTGCACTAGCTTATTAAGAGCCTATTCACTCTAGCCTTGAAGACACCTAAATTACATTTGGACGGAAAGGCTGCAGCCGACAAACTGTTCCAATCCCTCGATGTACGCGGTATAAATGACGAGGCAAAACGCTTAGTCGTGAAATTTCATTGAAATAAATTAATGTTTAATTTAGTAAAACTTCAAAATTACTACCTAAATAAAACTAACGTACTACGTTAAGCTGTAGCCATAGCTTACGACGTAGCTATAGCACGATACAACAACTAATTTTGATTGGCTGTATGTCACTGCATACTATTGTACCAAAAACGAGTCCCTTTAAAACAAAAATATAGTTGTGGCGGCTTTGTACTGAGATCTTCCTTAGAATTTATTATCCAAGTAACTAATGCATTTATTGCTCTGACTGTTATTGTTAGAAAATGTCGTGTTTAGCTACTGAACAATGGAAACAAAGGACCGTACTTTGCCTGTTTGCGTTAATTGTTCTTGGATCTATTATAATTAATTTCTCAGTGAGCTTATCGCTAGTATTGAACAAATCACCTTTTGTCGAGATCCAGTAAAGATAAGGTCGGTTCCTGAACCTTAAGACCCTTTTCACTCAAAGTCAAAGTCAAAATCATTTATTTTATCTAAACCATAAACAGATATGTTTGAAACGTCAAAATAGAATACAGTCTATCCGTCAGTTGGTCAATGAAGCTAACATTCCAAAACAGATTCAAATGGAGAAGAAGGATTAAAAAACTGCATCCTTACTCTTTATAATAAGTTATTTTACACACTTAACAAAACATTTTTAATACACTTTATTGTATCCATGTGTGATAAAAACGCACAATTTGTGAGAGAAAAAAAAACAAACGGTGGAACCAATAATTCGTCGTTATATTTTAAATCCCTTATCATCTCGAACATGGTGCACACAAATACATACCGACAGTCAAAAAGTATGCTTCAATACGAACTTTATTTTCTAAATAATAAAAAAGAAATTTTTGTTGCCACATTCAAGTATTGTTTTATTCTGAGAAATTCAATAAATCCTGACTTTATTTAAGTATTATCCAGTGGAGCCGAACCAGCATGCTGCCAGGCATTCTTATTCTTAATATAATCCGACAGTTTGTAGTAAGCTTGTCTACGCAATTCGTGTTTAACGTAAGTTTAAAATTTTCTATCATTACGATTTAATAGTTTTAGTATGTAATTGTAATTTATTGTGACAGGACAGACATCACTTTGTACGTTTGGCAAGCGAAATGTTCATCTTGTATTTTTTCTAGTAAAGCACTAAGTCGTTAATAGTGATTTGACGAAAGGAGATATTTACTTCACCAAATTAAAGTTATGCTGACCTATTTTAAAAATTTACGGTCTATCATCTGCAAGCAGCACCGTTCCTCGGTCAGTTGCCGATAGAAATAGCAAGTCAAAACTAAAAGGGACCCAATATCGAACCTTGCGGAACACCCATTTTCACATAAACCTTCCCGTTAAATCAACTTTGCGCAGATCCATCAACTTGCTAAGACTACTAGCTCTACGTCTATAGATATACTAAACCAACTCATCGTGTTTGCATTCAGTATAAAGTTCATTGATTCCAACATACAGTAGCCTGTAGTTAACAGTAGTGGAGCGGTAAGCTTCGAGAACACCTCTCTCTACATTCCGAAACAGATCTTGCTACATAAATAAGTATGAATAATTCATCTTATGCTAAATCATATATTGTATTAATAGTTACATAATTTTCATTTTTAAATTCGTGTCATATACATGTAGTTGTGTCGGCTTTACACTTTTTTGGATTCATTTTTTTTATTATGTAAACTTGCGGCAAACGAGCGGACGGATTACCTGATGGTAAGCAATCAGCGCCACCCATGGACACTCGCAACGGACTAGTTACGAGTGCATTGCCGACCTTTAAGGGAATATGGATTTGGAGATTTAGGGATTGAGGAGGGTCTGGGGGTGGGGAAGGATTGGGCCTCCGGTAACCTCACTCACACGGCGAAACACAACGCTGTGGTTATTTTACGACGATTTTCTGTGAGACCGTGGTATCACTCCGGTCGAGCCGACCCATTCGTGCCGAAGCATGGCTCTCCCACACTTTTATGCAAACTAAAATGACCCATTTATCCCTCTGACTGTTATTATAAGAAAATGTTGCGATTTGCTACTTTACGATTTGGTACTTCGACTGCCTATTTGCGCTGATTGTTCTTGGATCCCGTTTTATTTATTTCCTAGTATGCTTATCACTGGTACATTGAACTACTTAATTACTTATTGTCGAGATCTAGCAAAGATAACTTTGGATCTATGCACAAAGTTTTACTATTTTGAGATCGCATTACCTTTATAATTCATTGATTGAGTCATGTACTGCAAATACTGATGTTTAGCATAACTTTATTAAATTTTGAATTTAAAGTCGATGGTGTATTTTAAATTTCTTTCTTATAAAGATTATTCTTTTCAAGGCTCAAATATACTTTTAAAAATATGATATATTCGGTTTATTATTTTACAGTATAAGGTATATAAAATAAATACCAGAGATAAATTAAACAACTAACATTAAATTTCAAACATATATTCATAGATCTTTGCTCATTTCCTTCTCTTCGGTGGGTGTGGTATTCTTCGACGTTTATTTCGCCGGCAAGCCGATGATTCAATGCGATGAGGAACGTCATATACTGAAACAAACAGAAAACCAGCATTAAATCGATTGATACAAATATTAATAACAGTAAGTAAGATAAACACAATCTTATTTTTCTAAAATTCCAATATTATGCTTAGAAAAAATAAATCCTTCCTCTTCCTCCAGGGATGTCTGCAAATGTGGCAGTGGTTCTCTCCGCATCAGTTTCTCTTAACATGCTGAAATGTGAAAGCTTGCGTTTACATGACCATTAAAAACATAAAAGAATGTAAACGAAGCCAGTAGCAAACAATAAGTGAATCAAAAAAGTAATGAAATATAAAATGGAAAACAATCAAAGTAAGTAGGTAGGTATTCTTTTAATTTGGCTCACCCAGCGCCATTGCCTGCACATTTTCTTCACTGCCACTGACGTAGGCCGTCACTTGTTCCGCCGGCAAACTGCCAGCGATGTGAAACGACACATTCTGTCAGTGGCCTTCGGAATACTCGATGGAGCTTCTTCTTTTTCATGTTTATTTCTGTTCGTCTATTATGTTATTGACCTATTCCAATACATCACGCGCTGAAATAAACAAAAAAAAACCCGCAAAGCGATTGATGTACGAAGTCCTAACTGTGAATAAGGTAAACAAAAATTATTTTTCTTCTTTTAGTAGGAGGCATTCGGTTATCTCAGATAGCAAAATAATACTTACAGATAATCTGAGATAACTCTCCCTCCAGCGAAGTCTGTGAATGCAGTCCTAGTAACGGTAGTGGTACTGACAGCAACGATGAAAACGGCAGTGCCACAATGGCCAAATCTAAAAACAAATAACACAAGTGAACATATGACCACTAAAAAGATTCAGCTCTTCTGAAACATACAAAAACTTACATTAAAGTCGCAGCCTAGGTCCGCGATTAACTGCACAGTGGCGTCAGCAACGTCATCCCGCCGATGCTGCCCACACTAAGCGTTGCGCGCTCGACTTTCGATGCAGGACAACCAATAGACAAAGTTGGTTATTATTAATATTTGTATTAATTATTGTATTAATTATTGGTGTTATTCGAACCATAGCCAAAAGGTTGACACCGCTAAGTCTGCCGCGCCTCGCTGCGGATGCTCCTGTGGGTTTAAATTGGTCGCTTATTGTTCAGGGGAATGAGCGGATTGTAAATTAATATTACTTAAAAAGAGTTATATAAGAAACTAAGTCGATTAATTAAACAATCCTACGACATTGTAACTAATCTAATGAACGCTATACGATTACCTTTGCACAATTTATCCTTGGCCAACATTGCGTTACATTCCCCGATGGAGCTCTCTTCGTCTTCTTTTTTATTGGTCTATTATGTCTAATACGTCAAAGACCTTTTGCAACTGGTCTTATGCTAAAATAAAAAACACACATTAAAACGTTTGTCATCTTTAAATATTGTAAACCTCAAGCTAACCTAAAATTTACTCACAGAAAATCCGAGTTAATACTTCCTCCAGTGAAGTCTGCGGATGCGGTGGTGGTGGTGGCGATGGTGATATTTTCAGCGGGTGTGGCAGTGGTAGGGGCAATGATGGAAGCTGCAGCGCTCCTGCAGGTGGTGCAGCCATCGAAAGCACCATTGTGGACGTGGTATCAGCGTCGATGGCGTCATAAACCAGCTACAATTGCTCTTGGGCTGAAACATTAATATTTGTGATCACAAATGTCATACTATGTTAAAGTGTAACTTACTCAATCCATTTTTTATCAATCGAATACTTACAGAAACGAACAGCTACGTCCATTTCATCGATCGCCATTGTCTGCGGCGGCAGGGAAAGTGGTGATAGTGACTGCTGACTCTCACCCGGCCGCGTCTGTTTCTCACTAAACGTGCTCTCATGTGAGAGCTTGCGTTTACGTGTCTGTAAATCAAAATGCTGTTAAAGAAAATGAAACCAACAATAAACCAATGTGTTAAAGAAACTGTAATAGCAAATAAATAAAACGACTATTTCTTACATTTGGCTCATCCGGCGCCGCCTTCTCCCCCTCTTCTTCATTGCCAATGACGTAGTCCGGCCCCAATTCCTCGATACAATATGCAACTGTAACCAGATACAACACGTTTAAGCATTTATTTACTTGAACGACTTGAAAATAGATTTGCATGAAATTGTTAGTCACTTACTTTGACACTTTGAAATTAATTTGAACTTGGAGGAAGTTCAAATTAATTTCATTTAGTTCTTCGAGACTTGGTTCTTCTTTCACATTTTGGAGTTTTGTGATTGCTAGTGCCATCAACTTGGTCATCGATATCTGAAAAATCAAACAAACACAAATAAGCCATAGGATTCTTAAAATATTCCAGTTCATCTAAAAATAAAATTGTTGCAACAACTTACATTAAAGTCGCAGCCTAGGTCCGCGATTAACTGCACAGTGACATCAGCAACGTCATCCCGCCGCTCCTGCTCACACTAAGCGTTGCACGCTCGGATTTCGATTCAGGACAACCGACGGATAAAGTTGGTTATGATTAATACATAGTTGTATAGCAATTTTTTATCGATTGTAATATTATTAGTGTTTTACAAACCATATTCAAAGGTTAACACCGCTCACTCTGCCACGACTTGGTCTGGATGCTCCTGTGGATTTGAATGCTCGCTCATTGTTCAGGACAATAAGCGGATTATAAATTAATATTACTTAAAAAGAGTTATATTGGAACCCAACTATATCGAACAATCCTATGGTATTTTAGCGTACCTTTGCACAGTCTGTGAATTTACCCTTAGCCAAGCTTGCCTTCCATTTCCCCGATGGATCTTCATTTTCCTCTTCTTTTTAAGGATGTTGGTCTATGATGTCCAATACGTTAAATACCTTTTGCATTTGGTCTTGCGCTGTAATAAAAACGCATGTATTAGAACAATTGGTGTCTGTACATATTATGTAGTAATCCCAAATTAAATCAAGCCACCCTCTAAACATGATACTCACAGAAAATCCTAGTAAGCTCTTCCTCCAGTGAAGTCAGCGAATGCGACCGTGGTGTTGGCGATGGCGGTACTGTGAGTAGATGTGGAAGTGGTAGTGACGATGAAGGAAGCTGCAGCGCATCTGCAGGTGCTGCAGCCACCGAAATCTCCAGTGTGGAGGTGGTATCAGCGTCGATGGCTTCGTAAACTAGCTGCAACTGCTCTTGGGCTGAAACAATAAAATCTGTGATCACAATAATCTCATTATGTGTTTAAGTATAACTTACTCAATCCATTTTATTATCAATCGAATACTTACAAAAACAAACAGCTACGTTCATTTCCTCGATAGCCTGTGTCTGCGGCGGTGGTGGAAGTGGTGATAGTGACTGCTCACTATCACCAGGCCGCATCCGTTTTTCACTTATCGTGCGCTCTTGTGAGAGCTTACGTTTACGTGTCTGTAAATTAATAGACTGTTGAATAAAACGAAACCAACAACAAAATAATATGTTAAAGAAAAATTAAAATGCTTATATATCTTACATTTGGCTCATCCAGCGCCGCCGTCTCCTCGTCCTCTTCATTGCCAAAGACATACTCCGGCCCCAATTCATTAATACAATATGCAACTGTAACAAAACAAATACACGTTAGGAATGTACTTACTTGAACAAATTAGTTATATTTTACATGAAATGGTGAGTCACTTACTTTGCCCCTCCAAGTTCATGTTTGTTTCCTTTAGTTCTTCGATACTTAGTTCTTGTTTCGCGTTTTGCAATTTTGTGATTGCAAGCGCCAACAACTTGTTCATCGATATCTGAAAATTCAAACAAACACAAATGAACCACACAATTATTTAAATAATACAGTTCATCTAAAATTAAATTGTTGCAAAAACTTACATTAGAGTCGCACCCTAAGGCCGCAATCAGCCCCGCAGTCGCGTCAGCGGCGTCGTTCCGCCGCTCCCGCTCGTACTGAGCGTTGCGCGCTCGTCTTTCTTCCTATAGAGAAAGTAAAATAACATTATTATAATTATTTTTTTCACTTTAAAAAGGGATGAGTTTATATTTTGTGTAGTGATTGTTTAATACGAACCAGGGACAGAGGAGTGCGGTTTGCCCCGCTAGGTCTGCCGCGCCTCGGTCTGGATGCGGCAGAGTGCGGGGATTTAGCCTGTTCACTAGGGCTCTTTGATACATTAACTTGATCCATTATATTTAAACCAATATTTAAAAAATAATTTGTTGGAAAGTAATAGGTAGCAGAGTGGACCTCGTTGCAGTTGCAGTAGTTAACACTTGACCGCTAACTGAGTAATGAGTGCTAAACTCACGCTGTCCGCGCGTACGCAGGGGTGGGTGGGCGAAATGGCGTGGGGTGGAAAAGCGGTCGGGGTATGTGATTGGTCGAAAGTTCCTCATTGTTTAGAACAATAAGCGGATTATTAAAAAATGTTACCTGTAAAAGGTTACCAAGCATAAACTACCTGCATGAAATTGCACGCAATAAGGTTAATTAAGTATAGTTCTGGTTAAGAAGAGGTTTTAGTAGATTAAGTGTTTAAAATAATAATGTACAACCTCTGAATATTGTAAACTTTGATATTCCAGAAAATCTCCTTTTCTACCTGTAGACAAGATACGAATAGAAGAGTACTGAGTATGCAAAACGTGTCACTCTATTCTAACATCGGTTTATTTTATTTTTTTACGTGCTTGACTGCGATCCCACCTGGTGGTAAACAGTGATGCAATCGTTGATGGTAAGGTGCACTAGTTTATTAAGAGCCTATTCACTCTAGCCTTGAAGACATCTAAATTACATTTGGACGGAAAGACTGCAGCCGACAAACTGTTCCAATCCCTCGATGTACGCGGTATAAATGACGAGGCAAAACGCATAGTCGTGAAATTTCATTGAAGTAAATTAATGTTTAATTTAGTAAAACTTCAAAATTACTACCTAAATAAAACTAACGTACTACGTTAAGCTGTAGCCATAGCTTACGGCGTAGCTATAGCACGATACAACAGCTAATTTTCATTGGCTGTATGTCACTGCATACTATTGTACCAAAAACGAGTCCCTTTAAAACAAAAATATAGTTGTGGCGGCTTTGTACTTAGATCTTCCTTAGAATTTATAATCCAAGTAACTAATGCATTTATTGCTCTGACTGTTATTGTTAGAAAATGTCGCGTTTAGCTACTGAACAATGGAAACAAAGGACCGTACTTTGCCTGTTTGCGTTAATTGTTTTTGGATCATTATAATTTATTTCTCAGTGAGCTTATCGCCAGTATTGAACAAATCACCTTTTGTCGAGATCCAGTAAAGATAAGGTCGGTTCCTGAACCTTAAGACCCTTTTCACTCAAAGTAAAAGTCAAAATCATTTATTCTAACTTAACCATAAACAGATACGTTTGAAACGTCAAAATAAAATATAGTATCCGTCAGTTTGACAATGAAGCTAGGTGCTCATTCCAAAATATAGATTCGAATGGAGAAGAAATAGGAAGAAACTCCATCCTTACTACTTACAAACGGTGGATTCAATAAGTCACCGTTATTATTTAAATATCTTATCGTCTCGAACATGGTACACTCAGATGCATACCGACATTCAAAAAGTATGCTTCTATATGAACTTTATAATTAAATAATAAAAAAAATTTGGATGCCACAATCAAGTATTGACTAATTCTGAGAAATCCAATAAATCCTGACTGTATTTAGGTATTATCCAGAGGAGCCAAACAAGCACGCTGCCAGGTATTCTTATTCTCAATATAATCCGGCAGTTTGTAGTATGCTAGTCTATGCAATTCGCCTTTAACATACGTTTAAAATTTTCTATCATTACAATTTAACATACTACTTGGTAGTTATTGTGACAGGACAGATATTACTTTGTACGTTTGACAAGCGAAATGTAATACATTTCGTTTTTTTTTTCTAGTTAAGCCCTAAGTTATTAGCTTATTATGAGTTATTAGCTGTTTACTCCGCCAAATAAATGGCATGCCGACCTTCTTTAAAAATTAATGAAATATCATCTGCAAGCAGCACCTTTCTTCACTCAGATGTTGATAGAAACGTTAAGTTATTCATATAAATAAAAACGGACCCAATATCCAACCTTGCGGTACACCCATTTTCACAAGAACCTTCCTGTTGTATCATATATAACTTTGCGCAGATCCACTGACAATCCAAGACTACGAGATCTACGGCTATAGATATAACTAAACTAACTCATCGTGTTTGCGTTCAGTAAAAGGTTCATTGATTCCACCACACAGTAGGCTATACTTAACAGTAATGGAGCGGCAAGCTTCGAGAATACCTCTCTCTACATTTCGAAACAGATTTTGACATATGTTGTATTCATAGATACATAATTTTCATTTTCAAATTCGTGTCATATACATGTAGTTGTGGCTTTACACTTTGATCTTTCGTTGAATTCAAATGCAAACTAAAATGACCCATTTATTCCTCTGACTGTTATTATGAGAAAATGTTGCGATTTGCTACTGAACAATGAAAACAAAAGGCGGTACTTTGACTGTCTATTTTTACTGATTGTTCTTGGATCCCGTTTTATTTATTTCCTCGTAAGCTTACCACTAGTATGCTTATCACATTGAATTACATAATTACTTATTGTAAAGATCCAGCAAAGATCACGTTGCTTCTATGGATAAAGTTTTACTATTTTGAGATCGATATAATTTATCGAGTCATATAGTGCGAATACTGATGTTTAATTTTTTTTATGTATAATTTATAGTTAATATTGTATTTTAAATTGAATTCTTATAGTGTCTACTCTTTCTATGATTCGGTTTATCATGAGAGATAAATCAAACAAGTAAAAGTACATTAAAAATATTTATTCATAGTTCTTAGCTCATTTCCTTCTGTTTGCTGGTGTGGTATTCGTCGTCATTTATTCCGTCGGCAAGCCGATGATTTAATTGTGAGGACCACCTAGAGGATACGGTGGAGCATACGGTAGCGGTATGCCCTGCCTGGGCTGAGCACCGCCGTATCCTCAGGGAAGTGATCGGCGGCGGCGACCTCTCGCGCCCGGCCTTAGTCGAGGCCATGGTGCGGAGTGAGAGGAACTGGGACGCCGTCTCCTCCTTTTGTGAAGCGGTCATGCTCGGAAAGAGAGAGGCGGCCCGCGTGAGGGAGCAATCCTCCTCCTCACGCCCCAGCAGCCGCAACTGGCGACACTACGGGCGTCGGGGATCGAGGGACGATCTCCGGCCACCGTAAGCACGGGCCTGCGGTCGGCGAGTAAGGGCAGCTCGCCGCCCGACCAGAACCAGGCCCGAGCGTACGGCGCGTAGCGTTCCGCGCGCGCCTCAAAGAGCCATTCGACCACCACAGACGGGGCCCTTAAGGGCTGATGTTCAGCCGGGGTTGCGGGGTAAGCGCAATGAGGTACCGCGACCTCGGCACAGAGCAGGAGAAGGAACAGGGGGTTTTTAGTCAGTAAGAGTCTGACACTCCCTCCTGCCCGGCCCTGGGCGGGAGAAGTCATTTGATGATTTTCCACTCACAAAAAATAAAAAAAAAGCCGATGATTTAATACGATGAGGTACATCATACGCTGAAACAAACAGAAAACAAGCATTAAAACGAACATAGATAGATACAAATATTGTTAACAGCAACTAAGATTACTACAATCCTAATTTTCTGAATTAAGAAAGATACGAGTACTATGCTTACAAAAACTCTTCCTCCAGGGATATCTGCAGATGGGGCAGTGGTAGTGTCAGTAGCGGTTTCAGTGGCAGTGACCAGCAGGGCACCCGCACCGCTCATTGCCTGCACATCTTCTTCACTGCCACAGACGTACGCCGTCGCTTCTTCCGCCGGCAAACTGCCAGCGATGTGGAACGACGCCTCCTGTCAGTAGCCTTCAGAATACTCGATGGAACTTCTTATTTTTCTTCTTTATTTCTGTTCGTCTATTACATTATAGACGTTTTCCAATTCATCACGCGCTGAAAAAAACACGCAAAGCGATTGATGTACGTAGTCTTAACTGTGAATAAGGTAAACAAAAATTATTTTTCTTCTTTTAGTAGGAGGCATTTGGTTATCTGAGATAGAAAAATAATACTTACAGAAAATCTGAGATAACTCTCCCTCCAGCGAAGTCTGCGAATGCAGCCCTGGTAACAGTAGTGGTACAGCCAGCAACGATTAAAATGTCAGTGACCACGATGGCCATATCTAAAAACAAACACTACAAGTAAACATATGTCCACTAAAAAGGTTCAACTATTTTGAAACATACAAAAACTTACATTAAAGTCGCAGCCCAGGTGCGCGATTAACTGGACAGTGGCGTCAGCAACGTCATCCCGCCGCTGCTGCTCACACTAAGCGTTGCGCGCTCGGCTTTCGATGCAGGACAACCAATAGACAAAGTTGGTTATTATTAATACATATTTGATTGAACATTTTATCGCTTGTAGTATTATTGTTGTTATACGAACCATAGCCAAAAGGTTGACACCGCTAAGTCTGCCGCGCCTCGCTCCGGATGCTCCTGTGGGTTTAAATTGGCCGCTCATTGTTCAGGACAATGAGCGGATTGTAAATTAATATTTCCTAAGTAAAAAGAGTTATATAAGAAACCAAGTCGATTAATTAAACAATCCTACGACATTGTAACTAATCTAATGAACGCTATACGATTACCTTTGCAAAATTTACCCTTGGCCAACGTTGCGTTACTTTCCCGATGGAGCTCTCTTCGTCTTCTTTTTCATCGGTCTATTACGTCTAAAACGTCAAAGACCTTTTGCAACTGGTCTTGTGCTAAAATAAAAAAACACACATTAAAACGTTTGTTATCTATAAATATTGTAAGCCTCAAGCTAACCTCAAATATACTCACAGAAAATCCGAGCTAATTCTTCCTCCAGTAAAGTTTGCGGATGCGGTGGTGGTGGTGGCGACGGTGGCATTGTCAGCAGGTGTGGCAGTGGTAGTGGCAATGATGGAAGCTGCAGCGCTCCTGCAAGTGGTGCAGCCATCGAAAGCGCCGATGTGGACGTGGTATCAGCGTCGATGGCGTCATAAACCAGCTGCAATTGCTCTTGGGCTGAAACATTAAAATTTGTGATCACAAAATGTCATACTATGTTTACGTGTAACTTACTCAATCCATTTTTTATCAATCGAATACTTACAGAAACGAACAGCTACGTCCATTTCATCGATCGCCACTGTCTGCGGCGGCAGGGAAAGTGGTGATAGTGACTGCTGACTCTCACCCGGCCGCGTCCGTTTCTCACTAAACGTGCTCTCATGTGAGAGCTTGCGTTTACGTGTCTGTAAATGGAAATACTGTTAAATAAAATAAAAACATCTACAAACAAATGTGTTCAGAAAACTGTAAAAGCAAATTAATAAAGCGACTATTTCTTACATTTGGCTCATCCAGCGCCGTCGTCTCCCCCTCTTCTTCATTGCCAATGACGTAGTCCGGCCCCAATTCCTCGATACAATATGCAACTGTAAAAAGATAAAATACAACACATTTAAGCATTTATATACTTGAACAACTTGCAAATAGATTTTCATGAAATTGTTCGTCACTTACTTTGACCCTCCAAGTCCAAATTCATTTCATTTAGTTCTTCGATACTTGGTTCTTCTTTAACATTTTGGAGTTTTGTGATTGCTAGTGCCATCAACTTGGTCATAGATATCTGAAAATTCAAAGAAACACAAATAAGTTATACAATTCTTAAAATATTCCAGTTCATCTAAAAATAAAATTTTTGCAACTACTTACATTAGAGTCGCACCCTAAGGCCGTAATCAGCTCCGCAGTGGCGTCAGCGGCGTCGTTCCGCCGCTCCCGCTCGTACTGAGCGTTGCGCGCTCGTCTTTCTTCCTGTAGCCAAAGTAAAATTACATTATTATATTTAATTTGTTCAGTTAAAAAGGGATGAGTTTAGTAATTGTTTAATACGAACCAGGGACAGAGGAGTGCGGTTTGCACCGCTAGGTCTGCCGCGCCTCGGTCTGGATGCGGCGGAGTGCGGGGACTTAGCCTGTTGGCTAGGGCTCTTGGCTACATTAACTTGCTCCATAATGATTTAAAAAAAATATTTAAAATATAATTTGTTAGAAAGAAGTTGGTAGTGGAACTCGTTGCAGTTGCAGTAGTTAACACTTGACCGCTAACTGAGTAATGAGTGCAAAACTCAAGCTGTCCGCGCGTACGCAGGGGTGGGTGGGCCGAGATGGCGTTGGGGGTGGGAAAACATTCGGGGTATATGATTGGTCGAAAGTTCCACATTGTTTAGAACAATAACGGATTATATAGTAATATTATTATTTGTGAAACGGCACATAGCAAAAACTACCTGCAAGGAATTATACACAATGAGTTTAGATTAAGTACTCATAGTTTCTGGTTAAACAGAGGTGCTATTAGGTGATTTATTTAAAATTTCTCCATAAGACGTTATAATCTCCGAACGGATTACATTAACATATGGATAACTCCTTCTGTTTTTATAGAGAAAATAAGAATAAAAGATTATAAATACCAATATCTAGAAATAGAAGAGTACTAAGTATGCAAATCGTGTTACTGTTGAAAAGATTTTTTTAGGCTTGTCACTTCCTGCAACTTCAATGAACTAAATAAATGTCTAATTTAGTAAAACTTTAAAATTACTACGTGATTGAAACTTACGTATATGCTAAGCTGTAGCTACAGCTAATGGCGTAACTAGAGCACGATACAGTAAATAAATTTGGTTGGCTATGTCGCTACATACTACTTGCAGTGTTTTTATTTAAAACTAGCGACTCGCCCCCGCTTCGTACGGGTGCTATGCTGATACTAAATTTCTCCACTTTCATATGGATGCTATTATACTTTTAAGTACGTTCGCACTTGTAGCGTGAACCATCTGAAAAAAGAGAGGATAAAATAACTAAACGGCCCATACTCACAAGATGCACGCATTCTTCGCGTATTACATGTATAAGTTTGGTGTTTCCATACTAATTTCTAACATTCTTTTTAATTAATTTGTATTAATGTCACCTTCTTTAAGTCAGGGATGAGGGAGAGTGTTATACCTCCTCTACTAAAAAAATATTCATTATGCTCCGAACTGCTAAGCTATCAGGAGTTATGCTGTTATTATGAGTCAACCATAAAAGATAGATATATGCTGTTGCAATATATCTTTAGATAATTTTATGTAGAACATTTCCACGATACATGATTTTTATATAACTTTAACCATTACGGGTGCACACGCGACGGAAGCTTAAAAAATGGTGTAACGTCTGCTGTTTTCATTGCATTTTAAGCATCAGTATCGAATGTACTTGCTTCGGCAGTACATATACTAAAATTGGAACGATACAGAGAAGATTAGCATGGCCCCTCCGCAAGGATGACACGCAAAATCGTGAAGCGTTCCACATTTTTGATCTCATGCCTAAGTGGAAGCAGCGACTGTCGCAACCGAGGGCTGGGCACGCTGTTATAGCAGCGGTAAGACCCCTCTTTGAGGAGTTGCTTAAGAGATGCCACGGCGTCCTCACCTTCCGCCTGACGCAGGTGCTTACCGGGCACGACAGCTTCGGTAGGTTCCTGTTTCCGATCCATCGGGAGGAAACGCCCGAGTGTCGTCATTGTGAGGATCATCTGGAGGACACGGTGGAGCATACGGTGGCGGAGTGCCCTGCTTGGGCTGAGCACCGCCGTGTTCTCAGGGAAGTGATCGGCGGCGGCGACCTCTCGCACCCGGCCTTAATCGAGGCCATGGTGCAGTGTGAGAGGAACTGGGAAGCTATCTCCTCCTACTGCGAAGCAGTTATGCTCGCAAAGGAGGAGGCGGAGCGTGTGAGGGAACTATCCTCCTCGCGCCCTATCCGCCACAGAAGGCGTCATGCCGGACGTCGGGGATCGAGAGATGATCTCCGGCCACCTTAAGCGTGGGTCTGCGGATGGCGAGTAAGGGTAGCTAAGAGTAAGGGTAACCGGACCCGAGTCTGACACTCTCTCTCGCCTTACAGTATCGAATACTAATCACGCCCTGGTAGTGATTTTGAAAATATATTGCATATACAGAATTGACCCCTCTACAGATTTGTTATAAGTATATATAAATGTGTCGGTTTAAAAATTTTTGTCAGTTGTGTCGGCTTTGTACTTAGATCTTCCTTAGAATTTACAATCCAAGTAACTAACCCACAACTATTACTATTATGAAATGTCGCGCTTAGCTACTGAATAATGGAAACAAAGGACCGTACTTTGACTGCCTGTTTGCGTTAATTGTTCTTCTATTTATATCTTAGTAAGAATCGACAGTATTGAACAAATCACCTTTTGTCGAGGTCTAGTTAAGATAAGGGAGATTCCTGAACCATAAAATACACCAAACAAACCAATACATTATTTACAACACAATATTGTACCCGCACAACAAATGGGTCATAAGAAAAAAAAGAACAATTAAGGATGGGATCAATTCAAAATTAAATTTTAATTCCTTATCGTCTCGAATATAGCTCTCACGGCATTTATTTGTGTAAAGTTTATGTTTAAATGAAAAAAAAATGTTTGATGTTGCAATCATGTATCAATTAGTTCTGAGAATTTGAATAACTTCCAAATGTAGTTTAGTATTTTCTACTGAAGCCGTACAGCATGCTGCCAGGCATTCTTATTCTCTATATAATCCGACAGTTTGTAGTATGCTTGTCTACGCAATTCGCGTTTAACATAAGTTTAAAATTTTCTGTTATTACGATTTACTACTTGGTGTTTTTTTGTAACAGCTTTCACACAACTCCATTCAGGATTTCTGTACTTGGGCAGACGGAACCGTGGCACAGCCTATCTTTGCCTCTAATATTTAAATCACGCCTATCTCTTCTTCTTTCAAATAATTGTAAATTTTTCCTCATGGACATAATATTTTCATAATCATATAAACTGACAAGCCAGCATTAAGATATTTATAGTTTCTAAAAGTTCTTTCAGAGATTCGCGACGGAGCAACTTATATACGGAGCAAGCTTTTGAATAAGAAACACACAAAGCACCTTGTGTAGTTCCTCGTTCCTCGGTCAGTTGATAGAAATGGCAAGTCATTCATATAAACTAAAACGGACCCAATATCGAACCTTGCGGAACACCCATGATCTTTCGTTGAACTTAAATGCAAACTAAAATGACCCATTTATTCCTCTTACTGTTATTATGAGAAACTAGTGAACAATGAAAACAAAGGGCTTTTACTGCCTATTTGCACTGATTGTTCTTGGATCCCGTTTTCTTTATTTCCTAAAATGCTTAGCACTGGTACATTGAACTACATGAATACTTATTGTTGAGATCTAACAAAGATAACGTTGCTTCTATGGATAAAATTTTACTAGATCGATATAATTTATTTAGTCATATAGTGCGAATACTGATGTTTAGAATAACTTTTATTTTTATTAAATATTTTATTTCAAATTTAATTCTTATAGTGACTCTTTCTATGATTCGGCTTATTATGAGGAATAAATAAAAAAAGTAAAAGTAAAATTAAAACATATATTCATAGTTCTCAGCTCATTTCCTTCTGTTTGGTGGGTGTGGTATTCGTCGTCATTTATCCCGCCGGCAAGCTGATGATTCAATGCGACGAGGAAAGTCATATGCTGAAACAAACAGAAAACCAGCATTAAAACGATTGATACAAATATTGTTCACAGTAAGTAAGATAAATACAATCCTATTTTTCTGAAATGCAAATACTCTGCTAAAGAAAAAAGAAAATCCGAGCTAACTCTTCCTCCAGGGATATCTGCAAATATGGCAGTGGTAGTGTCAGTAGCGGTTTGAGTGGTAGTGACCGGCAGGGCACCCGCAACGCTCCTGCAGGTGGTGCAGCCATAAATGCGCTAACCGTCGAAAAGAGAACATTGTCGATGGCTTCATGAACTAGTTACAATTGCTCTTGAGTTAAAAAAAAAATAACTGCAAATCCCATTATGTAAACTTAAGTTTCTTCGGCGAATAATTTATCAATCGAATACTCACAGAAACGAACAGCTACGACATCTCCTCGATCGCCTGTGTCTGCGGGGGTGGTGGAAGTTTTTCTCCGCATCAGTTTCTCTGTTAACATGCTGTAATGTGAAAGCTTCCGTTAACGTAACTGTAAAAATCATAAAAGAATGTGAACTAAGCCAATAAGAAACAATAAGTGAATCAAAAGCGTAATGAAATATAAAATGGAAAACAATCAAAGTAAGTTGGTATTCCTTACATTTGACTCTCCAGGCGTCATTGCCTACACCTCTTCTTCACTGCCACTGACGGCCTACGTCAGTGCAACGTTTGTTCCGCCGGCAAACTGCTAGTGATGTGGAACGACGCCTTCTGACTGTGGCATCCAGAATACTCGATGGTGTTTCTTCTTTTTCTTCTTTATTTCTGTTCGTCTATTACGTTATAGACCTTTTCCAATTCATCACGCGCTGAAGCAACAGAAAAAAACACGCAAAGCGATTGATGTAAGTACTCCTAACTGTGAATAAGGTAAACAAAAAATATTTTTCTTCTTTTAGTAGGAGACATTCGGTTTTTTTCAGATAGAAAAATAATACTTACAGAAAATCTGAGATAACTCTCCCTCTAGCGAAGTCTGCGAATGCAGCCCTGGTAACGGTAGTGGTACTGCCAGCAACGATTAAAATTACAGTGACCACGATGGCCATATCTAAAAACAAACATCACAGGTAAACAGATGACCACTCAAAAGATTCAACTATTTTGAAACATACAAATACTTACATTAAAGTCGCGGCCCAGGTGCGCGATTAACTGCACAGTGGCGTCACCAACGTCAACCCGCCGCTGCTGCTCACACTAAGCGTTGCGCGCACGGCATTCGATGCAGGACAACCAATAGACAATGTTGGTTATTATTAATACATATTTGATTGAACAGTTTTATCGCTTGTAGTATTATTGGTGTTTTACGAACCATAGCCAAAAGGTTGACACCACTAAGTCTGCCGCGCCTCGCTCCGGATGCTCCTGTGGTTTTAAATTGGTCGCTCATTGTTCAGGACAATGAGCGGATTGTAAATTAATATTACTTTAAAAGAGTTATATTAGAAACCAAGTCGATAAATTAAACAATCCTACGACATAGTAACTAATCTAATGAACGCTATACGATTACCTTTGCACAGTTTATCCTTGGCCAACATTGCGTTACATTCCCCGATAGAGCTCTCTTCGTCTTCTTTTTCATTGGTCTATTCCGTCTAATACGTCAAAGAACTTTTGCAACTGGTCTTGTGCTAAAATAAAAAACACACATTAAAACGTTTGTAATCTATAAATATTGCAAACTTCAAACTAACCTCAAATATACTCACAGAAAATCCGAGCTAATTCTTCCTCCAGTAATGTTTGTGGATGCGGTGGTGGTGGTGGCGACGGTGGTATTGTCAGCAGGTGTGGCAGTGGTAGTGGCAATGATGGAAGCTGCAGCGCTCCTGCAAGTGGTGCAGCCATCGAAAGCGCCATTGTGGACGTGGTATCAGCGTCAATGGCGTCATAAACCAGCTGCAATTGCTCTTGGGCTGAAATATTTAAAAAATGTGATCACAAATGTAACACTATGTTTAAGTGTAACTTAACTTACTTAAACCATTTTTTATCAATCCAAAATACTTACAGAAACGAACAGCCACGTCATCGATCGCCAGTGTCTGCGGCGGCAGGGAAAGTGGTGGTAGTGACTGCTGACTCTCACCCGGCCGCATCTGTTTCTCACTAAACGTGCTCTCATGTGAGAGCTTCCGTTTACGTGTCTGTAAATCGAAATACTGTTAAAGAAAATGAAAACATTTACAAACCAACGTGTTGTTGTGTGAAAACTGTAAAAGCAAAATTAATAAAGCGACTATTTCTTACATTCGGCTCATCTGGCGCCGCCGTATCCCCCTCTTCTTCAGTGCCAATGACGTAGTCCGGCCCCAATTCCTCGATACAATGTGCAACTGTAACCAGATACAACACGTTTAAGAATGTGTTTACTTGAACGACTTGCAAAATGATTTGCATGAAATTGTAAGTCACTTACTTTGACCCTCCAAGTTCAAATTCATTTCCTTCACTTCTTCGATACTTGGTTCTTCTTTTGCATTTTTTAGTTTTGTGATGGCAAGAGCCATCAGCTTGGTCATCGATATCTAAAAATTCAAACAAAAGCAAATAAACCCTATCATTCTTAAACAATTACAGTTTATCTTATTAATAAAGTGGTCGTAAGCACTTACATTAGAGTCGCACCCTAAGGCTGCAATCAGCTCCGCAGTGGCGTCAGCGGCGTCGTTCCGCCGCTCCCGCTCGTACTGAGCGTTGCGCGCTCGTCTTTCTTCCTGTAGACAAAGTAAAATTACATTATTATAATTAATTTTTTCACTTAAAAAAGGGATGAGTTTATGTTTTGTGTAGTGATTGTTTAATACGAACCAGGGACAGAGGAGTGCGGTTTGCCCCGCTAGGTCTGCCGCGCCTCGGTCTAGTTGCGGCGGAGTGCCGGGATTTAGCCTGTTGGCTAGGGCTCTTCGGTACATTCACAGAATCCATTATGATTTAAAAAAAAATATTTTAAATATAATTTGTTAGAAAGTAGTTGGTAGTGGAACTCGTTGCAGTTGCAGTGGTTAACTTGACCGCTAACTGAGTAATGAGTGCAAAATTCACGCTGTCCGCGCGTACGCAGGGGTTGGTGGGCCGAGATGGCGTGGGGGGGTGGGAAAACGATCGGGGTGATTGGTCGAAAATTCCTCATTGTTTAGAACAATAAGCAGATTATATAGTAATATTATTATTTGTAAAACGGCACATAGCAAAAACTACCTGCAAGGAAATATACACAATGAGGTTAGATTAAGTACTCATAGTTTCTGGTTAAACAGAGGTGCTATTAGGTGATTTATTTAAAATTTATCCATAAGACGTTATAATCTCCGAACCGGTTACATTAACGTTTTTAATAACTCCTTCTGTTTTTATAGAGAAGATACGAATAAAAGAATAAAAATACCAACATCTAAAAATAGAAGAGCACTGAGTATGCAAATCGTGTTACGGTTGAAAAGTTTTTTTTAGGCTAGTCACTTACTGTGCTATCATAAAATTTAATTGAACTAAATAAATGTTTAATTTAGTAAAACTTCAAAATTACTACGTGATTTAAACTTACGTATACGCTAAGCTGTAGCCACAGCTAACAGCGTAGGTATAGTACGATACAGTAAATAATTTTGGTTGGCTGTGTCGCTACATACTGTGTTTTTATTTAAAACTAGCGACTCACCCCAGTGTTATATGGATATTGATGTTATTATACTTTTTAGTACGTTCGCGCATGTAGCGTGAACCATCTGCAAAAGGAGAAGGTAAAATAACTAAACGGCCTTTACTCACAGTATTATTACCTTACAGCATGGCGTCGCAAAGGTGCACGCACTCTTAGCGTACTACATGTATTTTCATACGATTGGTTTTTTCATTTGGTTCATGTTGGTGTTTTCATACGAATCTCTTACATTCTTTTTAACTTATTTGTATTAATGTCAACTTTTTTTAGTAAGGGATGAGTGAGAGTATTATAAACGTAAGACTAAACAATTATATTCATTATGCTCCGAACTACTAAGCTATCAGGAGTTACACGTGTTATTATGAGTCAACCATAAAAGATAGACATATGCTGTTGCAATATGTCTTTATATAATTTTATGTTGAACATTTCCGCGATACATGATTTTTACTTTAACCATTATGGCTGCACACGCGACGGAAGCTTAAAAAATAGTGTAACGTCTGCCATTTTCATTGCATTTTTAGCATTAGTATCGAATACGAATCACCCCCTGTTAGTTATTTTGAAAATATATTTCATGTACAAAATTAACCCCTCTACATATTTATTATCTATACTAATATTATAAAGCTGAAGAGTTTGTTTGTTTGTTTGTTTGTTTGAACGCGCTAATCTCCAAAACTGCTGGTTCGAATTGAACAATTCTTTTTGTGTTGGATAGTCCAGTTATCGAGGAAGGCTATAGGCTATATAACATCACGCTACGACCAATAGGAGCAAAGATATAGTGGTAAATGTGTAAAAAACTGGAGAAATTATTTCATCTTTGTAGCCTTCCGTTGCGTGCGCCGTGAAAACGGTTCAAGATACACAAAAAATATGTATTAAAGAATAATAGCTCTTTTAATGATCTAAAAAACAGTCCGCGACAGTATATGTCTATCTTTTAAGATTAACTCACAAAAACCGTTTTTATGGTACCTAATTTGGTCGAAATAATTTGTTTAAGTTGTATCAACATAATAACATTAATCTTTATTCAAATAAATATGTTGTTGGTTAAGAGTACTTCATTGTGAATAAAATTGTCTTTAACATAACTTAATTTCAACAAAAAACTTTAAAGATTACAATCCTAACTAATATTATAAATGCGAAAGTAACTCTGTCTGTCTGTTTGTCTGTCTGTCTGTCTGTTACGTTTTCCCGCTTAAACCTCGCAACCGATTTTAATGAAATTTGGTACAGACAATCTTTAGACCCTGAGACAGAACATAGGCTACTTTTTTTTCGAAAAACAGGGATAACGGGGTTGAAATAGGGGTTAAAAGTTTGTATGGGATTTCGTAATTTTTAAAGATAAAACCATAAAACTTAATATTTAAGCACTTGATAAGAAAATATGAAATATTAGTTCTAGCATTTTTGAAATTTCGACCAGCTAGGGGGTGAAATAAGGGTTGAAAGTTAGTATGCAATTTCGTCAAATATCACGTCATAAGAAACAAAAAATCGTTTGTACTAGCATTTTGAAAATTTTATCAGTGTGATATGTAGTGAAATAGGGGATGAATTAAAGATAAGACCCGGAACGGATTCGGAACGGGATCTACAAAGCCAACCTTTATGTAGGTAAGTATACGAAATCTTAACTATTGAACCTAGGAACATGTAATTTAGAAGTTTTGGGTGTATCAAGTTACAAAATACTTTCGAAGTATAAATTCCTTTTAATGAACACTCTGCATCGCCGTCGCTGCCGTCAGCGTCGCGCACATTCGCCGAAGTGCGGCTCGGCGCTGTCGTGTGGTGGGGAAGCGCACGAATCTAACTGGTAGACATACCCAAACGGACAGACACGTGAGGACAGAGGTCGTTGTCGGGTGCGATAAGAGAAATTTGCGCTTTAGAGAATTACATTTTTCGATCCAGTAAAATTATTTTATTGTTTCGTCTATCTTTTTAAGTGTTTTTTTTTCATTAATTAGATCCTGTAAATAAATTTTGCACATACTTAATATTTCTTTTAGTTCATAGTTACAACGTTACAAGTAGGTAAGATAGTTTCCGTTACTTTAAATAAATACGATTTGCTTTTATTTCCTTTTTTATTCAATTAATCTAATAGCATCGTACTTTTTTGCATTGGTTGTAAATAAGTACTTATCCAAGTAGGTGCAGGCAGGGTGAACAAAGGTTTTTTGTAATATAATAAATCTTAATCTGTACATCTGTTTTGTTCGATTCATTTCATTTTTGTTGTTCTACGATGCCTCGCAAACTAAAGTCCAATTTAGCTAAAAGCTCTAGCAGAGCTCGGGCTGCTAAACTTGCCAGATCACTAGAATGAGACTTCTCAACAGACCCAAGCTCACCAAGCCATTGATGCCGAGCGTCACGCGGCTCAAAGAGCTGCTGAGACGTCTCAACAGTCCCAAGCTCGCCAAATCATTGATGCAGAGCGTCACACGGATCAAAGAGCTGCTGAGACTTCTCATCAGACCCAAGCTCACCAAATCTTAGATGCTGAGCGTCAAGCTTCGTACATAGCCGCAGAGACCTCCGAAGAAACACGTAGATGACGTTTAATTAATGCCGAGCGGCAAGCAGAAAGGAGACGTACGTTTACGATGAATACGTGGGAGGTATTGCCGATGCTGCTTTGAATTATGATCTGTTACTTGATTACTTTAATCATCGATTAGTCCTCATAGGTAGGATGGCCAATAAATGCAGACACTGTGAGGCACTCAAGTGGAAGGAAGAGACCCTAGGTATGTGCTGTTCTGGAGGCAAAGTATCAGTACCAACGCTTGGTGACCCCGAGGAGCAACGACAGAAGAAAGGACAGCAATGAATCTCGGCGATTTTTCCTGTCATCATGCCTGGATTTTCACCCACATTTACGGTACAAGGGCAAGTTTATCATAGGATTGGTTCTTTGCTTTCCACAAACAATAATCAACCAAAATTTCTACAGATTGATTATATGGGAGACGAAAACAGCGAGGTTGACCGTTGATGGCAAAATATTGAAGGAGAGGAGAGGGACATTGTTTTAAAAATTCAAAGAATGTTGCACGAACATAATAACCTTATTAATACCTTCAAAACAGCCTTAGAAAAAATGCCACAGGAAAATCACAAATTAGAAAGAAAAGAAAGAAAGAAAAACCATTTATTACGCCACGACAAATAAAAGGAATACAGGTACACACACACAAAAAGCCCATATAGTGCGTCGCAGCGCAAAAGCGCAAAAAAAATTAGTAATACTCGGAGATCGTACGCCAAATGGGGAACATGAAAGACGTTATAATGCACCCTTAATAAACGAAGTCGCTGCCATGGTGTGTGGTGAACAGTTCGCATCGCGCGATATTGTTTTTCAAACCCATGATAACACATTGATCAGGGTGTCCGACACACACAAGTTTTATGACGCACTACAATACTCGCTTATGTTTAGTAGCAATGAGCAAGAGGGGTACCGTTTTCAAATTCCACAAGAAGTGTGGAATTTGAAAATGGTACTCCTGGGCTGGCCCCTGTAAGAGTCTCTTAGACATATGGTACCAGGATTGACAAAAACTAATTTGACGCGGGCGAAGCCGCGGGTGGAAGCTAGTAAGTATATATAAATGTGTCGGTTTAAAAATTTTTGTCAGTTGTGTCGGCTTTGTACTTAGATCTTCTAACAATCCAAGTAACTAACCCACAACTAACATTATTATCAAATGTCGCGTTTAGCTACTGAACAATGGAAACAAAGGACCGTACTTTGACTGCCTGTTTGCGTCAATTGTTCATGGATCTGGTCTATTTATTTCTTAGTAAGCTTATCGCCAGTATTGAACAAATAACCTTTTGACGAGATCCAGTAAAGTTAAGGTAGGTTTCTGAACCATAAAACAAAACTATTTAAAAGTTTACGAATACATTATTTACTACACATTATTGTACCTGCACAGGTTAGAAGAAAAAACAGAACAATTACCGAAGGGATCAATTCAAAATTATATCGTCTTGAATATAGTTCTCACACATACCGACTAACAATCCAAAATAAAGCATTTTTGTTCTGAGAATTTGAATAACTTTTAAATGTATTTTAGTATTCGCCACTGAAGCCGTTCTAGCATGCTGCCAGGCATTTTTATTCTCGATATAATCCGACGGTTTGCAGTATGCTTTTCTACGCAATTCGAGTTTAACATAAGTTTAAAATTTTCTGTTATTACGATTTCATATACTACTTGGTGTTTCATTGTAACTGCTTACACACAACTCCATTCAGGATGTCTTCTGTACTGTGGGCAGACGTAATAGTGACAAGCCTATTTTTTGCCTTTGATATTAAAATTATGTTCTTCTTCTTTCAAATAATTGTACAATTTTCCTGATGTAAATAATATCCTAATATGTATATAAACTGACAAGCCATCGTTAGGATATTTATAGTTTTTAAAAGTTCTCTCAGAGATACGCGACGGAGCAAGTTATATATCCCTCGAATAGCTTTTAAGAATAAAAATTGATTGTACTTATTTACAGCAGTTCGATCACACAGCAAAATTCGGTAGCACATAATGCGTTTGAGTATATACGTGCTTACGTTTGTGAGCTGTCTTGTCTAACTACAAAGACGAATGAGCTTAATCACCCCGAAAGAACCTTTTTGTAGGAACCCCAGTGAGAGCTTTTTTTGTCTGCGGTGATACCTAAGAACAATATCTCGTGGACAAATTTAAACTTTTGCCCATTATAAATTGTGTCACAATCATAAGTTTGTACGGTTGGTAAGCGAAATGTAATACATTTTGTTTTTTTTTTCTAGTTAAGCCCTAAGTTATTAATTGTGACTTTGACGAAAGGAGCTATTTACTTCGCCAAATGAACGGTATGCCGACCTATTTTAAAAATTAATGAAATATCATCTACAAACAGCACCCTTCCTTGGTCAGATTTTGATAGAAATGTCAAGTTATTCATATAAACTAAAACGGACCCAATATCGAACCTTGCGGAACACAAATTTTCACGTGAACCTTCCTGTAATATCAATTTTGCGCAGATCAATCAACCATCCAAGACTACGAACTCTACGTCTTACTTGTTGGCGTTAAGTACAAAGTTCATTGATTCCACCATACTAGTAGCCTATAAGTTAACAGTAGTGGAGTATCTCTACATTCCGAAACAGATCTTGCTCCACGATAAGTATGAATAATGCAACCTTTAAATCATATGTTGTATTCATAGAAACATAATTTTCATTTTAAAATCCATGGCTTGTCGTATACATGTAGTTGTGTCGGCTTTAAACTTTGATCTTTCGTTGATGTTCAGATGCAAACTAAAATTACCCATTTATTCCTCTAACTGTTATTATGAGAAAATTTTGCGATTTGCTACTGAACAATGAAAACAAAGGGCGGTAATTTGACTGCCTATTTGCGCTGATCATTCTTGGATCCCGTTTTATTTATTTCCTAGAAAGCTTATCACATTGAACTACATAATTACTTATTGTCAAGATCTAGCAAAGATAACGTTGCTTCTATGGATAAAGTTTTACTATTTTGAGATCGATATAATTTATTGAGTCGTAAAGCGTGAATACTGATGTCATTGTTTAGGATAACTGTTTTTTTAATTTTAAATTTATAGTTAATACTGTATTTTAAGTTTAATTCTTATAATTATTACTCTTTCTATGATTCGGTTTATTACCAGAGATAAATTAAACAAGTGAAAGTAAATTGAAAACATATATTCATAGTTCTTAGCTCAATTCTTTCTGTTTGGTGGGTGTGGTATTCGTCGTCATTTATTCTGCCGGCAAGCCATTGATTTAATACGATGAGGAACATCATACGCTGAAAACAAACAGAAAACAAGCATTAAAACGAATATACTAATATTGTTAACAGCAAGTAAGATTAATAAAATCTTTTTTTCAGAAATTCAAATAGGTACTATGCTTACAGAAACTCTTCCTCCAGGGATGTCTGCAAATGTGGCAGTGGTCGTTTCACTAGCGGTATAAGTTGGCAGTGACCTGCAGGGTAGCCGCACCGCATTTTTCGAAAAGAGAACATCGTCGATGGCTTCATAGACTAGTTGCAATTATTGCTCTTGAGCTGAAACAAAATAACTACAAGTCCTATTTTGTAAGTTATAAGTCTCGGTCGAATAATTTATCAATCGAATACTCACAGCTGCGACTATATCTCCTCGATCGCCTGCGTCTGCGGCGGTGATGGAAGTATCTCTCCACATCAGTTTCTCTCTTAAAATGCTGCCATGTGAAAGTTTGCGTTTACGTGACTGTAAAAAACATAAAAGAATGTGAACGACGCCAATAATAAACAATACGTGAATAAAAGCGTAATAATATATTAAATGGAGAACAATCAAAGTAAGTAGGTGTTCTTTACATTTGGCTCATACAACGCCATTGCTTGCACCTTTTCTTCACTGCTAATTACGTAGGCCGTCGTTTGTTCCGCCGGCAAACTGCCAGCGATGTGAAACGACGCCTTCTGTCAGTGGCCTTCGGAATACTCGATGGAACTTCTCATTTTTCTTCTTTATTAAAGCAAAGCGATTGATGTACGAAGTCCAAACTGTGAATAAGGTAAACAAAAATTATTTTTCTTCTTTTAGTAGGAGGCATTTGGTTGTCTCAGTTAGAAAAATAATACTTACAGAAAATCTGAGATAACTCTCCCTCCAGCGAAGTATGCGAATGCAGTCCTAGTAACGGTAGTGGTACTGCCAGCAACGATGAAAACGGCAGTGCCACAATGGCCAAATCTAAAAACAAATAACTTAAGTGAACATGTGACCACTAAAAAGATTCAGCTCTTCTGAAACATACAAAAACTTACATTAAAGTCGCAGCCTAGGTCCGCGATTAACTGCACAGTGGCGTCAGCAACATCATCCCGCCGATGCTGCTCACACTAAGCGTTGCGCGCTCGGCTTTCGATTCAGGACAACCAATAGACAATGTTGGTTATTATTAATACATATTTGATTGAACATTTTTATCGCTTGTAGTATTATTGGTGTTATACGAACCATAGCCAAAAGGTTGACACAGGTAAGTCTGCCGCGCCTCGCTCCGGATGCTCCTGTGGGTTTAAATTGGTCGCTCATTGTTCAGGACAATGAGCGGATTGTAAATTAATATTACTTAAAAAGAGTTATATAAGAAACTAAGTCGATTAATTAAACAATCCTACGACATTGTAACTTACCTTTGCACAATTTATCCTTGGCCAACGTTGCGTTACATTCCCCGATGGAGCTCTCTTCGTCTTCTTTTTATTGGTCTATTACGTCTAATACGTCAAAGACCTTTTGCAACTGGTCTTGTGCTAAAAAAAAACACACACATTCAAACGTTTATTATCTATAAATATTGTAAACCTCAAGCTAACCTCAAATATAGATACTCACAGAAAATCCGAGCTAATTCTTCCTCCAGTGAAGTCTGCGGATGCAGTGGTGGTGGTGGCGACGGTGGTATTGTCAGCAGGTGTGGCAGTGGTAGTGGCGATGGAATCTGCAGCGCTCCTACAGGTGGTGCAGCAACCGAAAGTGTCTCTGTGGAGTTGGTATCAGCGTCGATGGCATCATATACCAGCTGCAATTGCTCTTGGGCTGAAACAATAAAATATGTGATCACAAATCTCATTCTATGTTTAAGTATAACTTACTGAATCCATTTTTTTTATTAATCGAATACTTACAAAAACCAACAGCTACGTTCATCTCCTCGATCGCCTGTGTCTGCGGCGGTGGTGGAAGTGGTCGGCCGCATCCGTTTTTCACTTAGCGTGCACTCTTGTGAGAGCTTACGTTTACGTGGCTGTAAATCAAAGGACTGTTAAAGAAAATTGAAACCAATAACAAAAATATATATTTCAGAAAAGCAAATGGAAAATACACATGCCACTATTTCTTACATTTGGCTCATCCAGCGCCGCCGTCTCCATTCTCCGGCCCCAATTCATTAATACAATATGCAACTGTAACAAAACAAAAACATGTTAGGAATGTATTTACTTGAACAAATTAGTTATATTTTTGCATGTGAGTCACTTACTTTGCCCCTGCAAGTTTAAGTTTATTTGCTTTAGTTCTTCGATACTTAGTTTCGCGTTTTGCAATTTTGTGATTGCAAGCGCCAACAACTTGGTCATCGTTATCTGAAAATTTAATCAAACACAAATAAGCCATACAATTTTTAAAATATTCCTAAAAAAAATAATTATTGCAACTACTTACATTGGAGTCGCACCCTAAGGCCGCAATCAGCTCCGCAGTGGCGTCAGCGGCGTCGTTCCGCCGCTCCCGCTCGTACTGAGCATTGCGCGCTCGTCTTTCTTCCTGTAGAGAAAGTAAAATTACATTATTATAATAATTTTTTTAGTTACACAGGAATGTTTTTTTATATATGTGTATAATACGAACCAGGGACAGAGGAGTGCGGTTTGCCCCGCTAGGTCTGCCGCGCCTCGGTCTGGATGCGGCGGAGTGCGAGGATTTCGCCTGTTGGCTCGGGCTCTTCGATAAATTTACCGGATCCATTATGATTTAAAAAAATATTTAAATAATACTTTGTTGGGCAGTAGTTGGTAGTGGAACTTGTTGCAGTTGCAGCAGTTAACACTTGACCGCTAACTGAGTAATGAGTGCAAAACTCACGCTGTCCGCGCGTACGCAGGGGTGGGTGGGCCGAAATGGCGTTGGGGGTGGGAAAACGTTCGGGGTATGTGATTGGCCGAAAGTTCCTCATTGTTTAGAACAATAAGCGGATTATTTAGAAATATTACCTGTAAAAGGTTACCAAGCATAAACTACCTGCATGAAATTGTACACAATGAGGGAAATTAAGTATAGTATCTGGTTTTGTAGAGATTAAGTGTTTAAAATAATATGTACAACCTCTGAATATTCTAAACTTACAAATTTCAGATAAGTCCTTTTGGGCCTATTCGTAATATCCGAATAACTTTAAAAAAATAGAAGAGTACTGAGTATGCAAATCAGTTGCGGATATTAATCTTTTTTTTATTTGTCACTCAAGTCGTAATTGTCGTCATCATAAAACTTCATTGTAGTTAACAAAAATATTCATTTTGTAAAAACATCAAAATTATTGGCTGGTTTAACTAACACGAGTAATAACTGAGTACTAAGCTAAGCTGTAGCCAAAGCTACGCCGTAGCACGATACATCTACTGATTTTGATGTGCTGTGTAACGCTTCATTATTACTGTTTTTATTTAAAATGTTTAAGGATCTAATATTATTATCTGTAGAAGACAGATGTATCAGCTTTGCACCTACATTTTTAAATTTAAAATCGGAGTAGACCAACCCAGTTAGAAAATGACTACTCAGCAATGGAAACAAACGACTGTACTTAGACTACCTGTTTGCGTTAATTGTTCTTGGATCGGGTTTTAAGTTATTTCTTAGTAAGCTTATCGCCACTATTGAACAAATCACCTTTTGTCGAGATCCAGTGAAGGTCGGTTCCTGAACCTTAAGACCGTTTTCAGTCAAAGTCAAAATCATTTATTCAAACTAAACCATAACCAGATACGTTTGAAACGTCAAAATAGAATATAGTCTATCCTTCAGTTGGTCAATGAAGCTAAGTGCTCATTCCAAAATATAGTAAAAATTATAGTCTCGAACACCATGTTCGAGACTATAATTTTTACTATATATGCAAAAAAGTATACGATCTTATTCTTATCTTATTACTTAAAAATTAAAATATAAATTTTGGATGCCACAAGTAGATGATAAAGATAAGATGTCAAGTATTGATTAATTCTGAGAAATCCAATAAATCCTGACTGTATTTAGGTATTATCCAGAGGAGCCGAACTAGCACGCTGCCAGGTATTCTTATTCTCAATATAATCCGGCAGTTTGTAGTATGCTAGTCTATGCAATTCGCCTTTAACATACGTTTAAAATTTTCTATCATTACAATTTAACATACTACTTGGTATTTTATTGTGACAGGACAGATATTACTTTGTACGTTTGACAAGCGAAATGTAATACATTTTGTTTTTTTTTTTTTTATCTAAGCCATAAGTATGTATTATAATTGTAACTTGACGAAAGGAGCTATTTACTCCGCCAAATAAATGGCACCTTTTTTAAAATTTAATGAAATATCATCTGCAAGCAGTACCTTTCTTTACTCAGATGTTGATAGAAATGTTAAGTTATTCATATAAACTAAAACGGACCCAATATCCAACCTTGCGGTACACCCATTTTCACAAGAACCTTCCTGTTGTATCATATATAACTTTGCGCAGATCCACTGACAATCCAAGACTACGAGATCTACGGCTATAGATATAACTAAACTAACTCATCGTGTTTGCGTTTAGTAAAAGGTTCATTGATTCCACCACACAGTAGGCTATAGTTAACAGTAGTGGAGCGCCAAGCTTCCAGAATACCTTTCTCTACATTTCGAAACAGATTTTGTTCATATGTTGTATTCATAGATACATAATTTTCATTTTCAAATTCGTGTCATATACATGTAGTTGTGTCGGTTTTACACTTTGATCTTTCGTTGAATTCAAATGCAAACTAAAATGACCCATTTATTCCTCTGACTGTTATTATGAGAAAATGTTGCGATTTGCTACTGAACAATGAAAACAAAGGGCGGTACTTTGACTGCCTATTTTTACTGATTGTTCTTGGGTCCCGTTTTATTTATTTCCTCGTAAGCTTATCACGTGTAGTAGTAGTATCACATTGAACTACATAATTACTTATTGTCAAGATCCAGCAAAGATAACGTTGCTTCTATGGATAAAGTTTTACTATTTTGAGATCGATATAATTTATTGAGTCATATAGTGCGAATACTGATGTGTAAAATAATTTAAAGTTAATATTGTATTTTAAATTGAATTCTTATAGTGTCTACTCTTTCTATGATTTTTCGGTTTATTATGAGAGATAAATTAAACGAGTAAAAGTACATTTAAAACATTTATTCATAGTTAGCTCATTTCTTTCTGTTTGGTGGGTGCGGTATTCGTCGTCATTTATTCCGCCGGCAAGCCAATGATTTAATACGATGAGGAACATCATACGCTGAAACAAACAGAAAACTAGCATTAAAACAGACATAGACGGATACTAACAGTGTTAACAGCAACTGAGATTAATACAATCGTAATTGTCTGAATTTCAAATAGGTACTATACTTACAAAAACTCTTCCTCCAGGGATGTCTGCAAATGGGGCAGTGGTAGTGTCAGTAGCGGTTTCAGTGGCAGTGACCAGCAGGGCACGCGCACCGCTCCTGCAGCCATAAAATGCGCTTACCGTCGAAAAGAGAACATTGTCGATGGCTTCATAGACTAGTTGCAATTGCACTTGAGCTGAAAAAAAAGTAACTACAAGTCCAATTTTTTAATTATAAGTTTCTCGATGTAATAATTTATCAATCGAATACTCACAGAAACGAACAGCAACGACATCTCCTCGATCGCCTGCGTCTGCGGCGGTGGTGGAAATTTATCTCCACATCGGTTTCTCTCTTAACATGCTGAAATGTGAAAGCTTGTGTTTACGTGACTATTAAAAACATAAAAGAATTTGAACGAAGCCAATAACAAACAACAAATGAAATATTAAATGGAAAACAATCAAAGTAAATAGGTATTCCTTACATTTGGCACACCCAGCGCCATTGCCTGCACATTTTCTTCACTGCCACAGACGTACGCCGTCGCTTGTTCCGCCGGCAAACTGCCAGCGATGTGGAACGACGCCTTCTGTCAGTAGCCTTCAGAATACTCGATGGAACTTCTTATTTTTCTTCTTAATTTCTGTTCGTCTATTACATTATAGAACTTTTCCAGTTCATCACGCGCTGAAAAAAACAAGCAAAGCGATTGATGTACGTAGTCCTAACTGTGAATAAGGTAAACAAAAATTATTTTTCTTCTTTTAGTAGGAGGCATTCGGTTATCTCAGATAGAAAAATAATACTTACAGAAAATCTGAGATAACTCTCCCTCTAGCGAAGTCTGCGAATGCAGCCCTGGTAACGGTAGTGGTACTGCCAACAACGAGTAAAATTACAGTGACCACGATGGCCATATCTAAAAACAAACATCACAGGTAAACAGATGACCACTAAAAAGATTCAACTGAACTTTTGAAACATACAAAAACTTACATTTAAGTCGCCGTAGCCCAGGTGCGCGATTAATTGCACAGTGACGTCAGCAACGTCATCCCGCCACTGCTGCTCACACTAAGCGTTGCGCGCATGGCTTTCGATGCAGGACAACCAATAGACAAAGTTGGTTATTATTAATACATATTTGATTGAACATTTTTATCGCTTGTAGTATTATTGGTGTTATACGAACCATAACCAAAAGGTTGACACCGCTAAGTCTGCCGCGCCTCGCTCCGGATGCTCCTGTGGGTTTAAATTGGCCGCTCATTGTTCAGGACAATGAGCGGATTGTAAATTAATATTACCTAAGTAAAAAGAGTTATATAAGAAACCAAGTCGATTAATTAAACAATCCTACGACATTGTAACTAATTTAATGAACGCTATACGATTACCTTTGCAAAATTTATCCTTGGCCAACGTTGCGTTACATTCCCCGATGGAGCTCTCTTCGTCTTCTTTTTCATTGGTCTATTACATCTAATACGTCAAAGACCTTTTGCAACTGGTCTTGTGCTAAAATAAAAAAAACACACATTAAAACGTTTGTTATCTATAAATATTGTAAACCTCAAGCTAACCTCAAATATACTCACAGAAAATCCGAGCTAATTCTTCCTCCAGTGAAGTTCTGCGGATGCAGGTGGTGGTGGTGGCGACGGTGGCATTATCAGCAGGTGTGGCAGTGGTAGTGGCAATGATGGAAGCTGCAGCGCTCCTGCAAGTGGTGCAGCCATCGAAAGCGCCGATGTGGACGTGGTATCAGCGTCGATGGCGTCATAAACCAGCTGCAATTGCTCTTGGGCTGAAACATTAATATTTGTGATCACAAATGCCATACTATGTTTAAGTGTAACTTACTCAATCCATTTTTTATCAATCGAATACTTACAGAAACGAACAGCTACGTCCATTTCATCGATCGCCACTGTCTGCGGCGGCAGGGAAAGTGGTGGTAGTGACTGCTGACTCTCACCCGGCCGCGTCCGTTTCTCACTAAACGTGCTCTCATGTGAGAGCTTGCGTTTACGTGTCTGTAAATGGAAATACTGTTAAAGAAAATAAAAACATCTACAAACAAATGTGTTAAGAAAACTGTAAAAGCAAATTAATAAAACGACTATTTCTTACATTTGGCTCATCCAGCGCCGCCGTCTCCCCCTCTTCTTCATTGCCAATGACGTAGTCCGGCCCCAATTCCTCGATACAATATGCAACTGTAAAAAGATAAAATACAACACATTTAAGCATTTATATACTTGAACAACTTGCAAATAGATTTTCATGAAATTGTTCGTCACTTACTTTGACCCTCCAAGTTCAAATTCATTTCATTTAGTTCTTCGATACTTGGTTCTTCTTTAACATTTTGGAGTTTTGTGATTGCTAGTGCCATCAACTTGGTCATAGATATCTGAAAATTCAAAGAAACACAAATAAGTTATACAATTCTTAAAATATTCCAGTTCATCTAAAAATAAAATTGTTGCAAAAACTTACATTGGAGTCGCACCCTAAGGCCGCAATCAGCTCCGCAGTGGCGTCAGCGGCGTCGTTCCGCCGCTCCCGCTCGTACTGAGCGTTGCGCGCTCGTCTTTCTTCCTGTAGCCAAAGTAATATTACATTATTATATTTAATTTGTTCAGTTAAAAAGGAATGAGTTTAGTAATTGTTTAATACGAACCAGGGACAGAGGAGTGCGGTTTGCACCGCTAGGTCTGCCGCGCCTCGGTCTGGATGCGGCGGAGTGCGGGGACTTAGCCTGTTGGCTAGGGCTCTTGGCTACATTAACTTGATCCATAATGATTTTAAAAAAATATTTAAAATATAATTGGTTAGAAAGAAGTTGGTAGTGGAACTCGTTGCAGTTGCAGTAGTTAACACTTGACCGCTAACTGAGTAATGAGTGCAAAACTCAAGCTGTCCGCGCGTACGCAGGGGTGGGTGGGCCAAGATGGCGTTGGGGGTGGGAAAACATTCGGGGTATATGATTGGTCGAAAGTTCCACATTGTTTAGAACAATAAGCAGATTATATAGCAATATTATTATTTGTAAAACGGCACATAGCAAAAACTACCTGCAAGGAATAATAAACAATGAGTTTAGATTAAGTACTCATAGTTTCTGGTTAAACAGAGGTGCTATTAGGTGATTTATTTAAAAAAAATCCATAAGACGTTATAATCTCCGAACGGATTACATTAACATTTGGATAACTCCTTCGGTTTTTATAGAGAAGATAAGAATAAAAGATTATAAATACCAATACCTAAAAATAGAAAAGTACTGAGTATGCAAATCGTGTTACTGTTTAAAAAGATTTTTTTAGGCTTGTCACTTCTTGCAACTTCATGAAATTTCAATGAACTAAATAAATGTTTAATTTAGTAAAACTTCAAAATTACTACTGGATTAAAACTTACGTATACGCTAAGCTGTGACCACAGCTAATGACGTAGCTATAGCACGATACAGTAAATAATTTTGGTTGGCTGTGTCGCTACTAGTGTTGCCCAAATGCAAGATCAAGACGAGACTTGGCCAGTCTTGGTCTTGGTCTTGCACTCCCAGTCTTGGTCTTGGTCTTGCAGCAAGAGTCTTGCAAGTCTTGCAATTACCTATTAGTCTATTACTATTTATTAAAATTTACTTTAAATCTTAGAAAAACTTATTAGAATTGGAACATTTTGAGCTTGAATTAACATAGTCATAGTAAAGATTTAGCAGATTAATAAATAACTAAAGATTTGATAAGAAATTCGAAAAATCAACTGACCTATATGTCGTTTTCCATGGAAGTAACTGTTTCTTAATAAACATTTATGATTTATAAGCTTACATTTGCTAAAACATGTAAAAAAACAAATTAATTACATTAACTATTATTAACTATTTATTATTAAGTATTGTTCTTTAAAATACAGTTAATTTTAAAGAACAATACTTATCTGTGTAGCAAGTGATTGAACCCTCAACTTATAAGAAATTTAATAAAAGAGTTTTACGATTTATCTTTTATTTGAATAAAAAATAAAATACAACACAAATCAACAGCTTTATCATTAGGTTATGATACTTTATATCATTTTTTTTGACCAAGAATTAATACAAAGTAACAATCTGGCTGACTCATCACTTAACATATTTCTATGTTTTCTAATTACTAATGATGCTTTAGAAAATAACCTCTCAGCATTTTCAAGTAGGTATATTTAAAAGTGGCTACAATATTTATTAAACGGGTGATATTTGAACACTTTTTTCTATTTTTTCTTGTAAAAACTTGAGAAATATAATGACTAAATATACAATAATAGTACCTAAGTAATTAGTTTAAAACCATATATAAGTAATCAATATTATAATATATACTTACTAGAATAAATTAATATGACATCTACTACCTATCCTTACCATTTTGTCCTAATCATAATACTACTTGCGTGATCAGTATAATGTATTCATTTTCATTCTAAACACTCTGAAACTTATTTATTCTTTGGATCACCTGTAGGTACTCTTAAAATTCGAAATTATTTAGCATGAGTATACCTACGCTCTATGGCGGCAATCAAATAGTGTCAAATGTTATGATTTTGGCGTGGCGGCAACGATTGTTTTAGATTCCAAAAGAAGCCGCCGGCGCGTGTATCATAACCATGTACTTCCGAAAAGCGGCAAATTTCTTTGAGAAGTAAGTACAAAACCTTTGATGCCGCATTATCAAAGTTCCGATGGTTAAAACATAACTATGCACGCACTCAGTTTGATTTTAATAGATATTTTTTTATTCGCTATGTTTATGGTATTAGTCGTAATGCGCATAGTTATAGTTATAGTTTTTTGCGTCTCATAGAATTCTTAGGAATTCTTTGAGACGCAAAAAACTGTATCAAAGCTAAGCGTACCTACCTATACACCGAACTGTTACACCTAACTACTCAGTGAAATTAAGCGCTAAGTCCTAGCTGCAAGACGCAAGAGTCTTGCAGGCTATGTCTTGTTCTTGCTCACGTCTTGCACGGTCAGTCTTGGTCTTGGTCTTGCTAAAAATACGCGGTCTTGTTCTTGGTCTTGGTCTTGCAAAAACGCAAGAACAAGACCAAGACTGCAAGACCAAGACTGAATTTGGGCAACACTAGTCGCTACATACTACTTACTGTGTTTTTATTTAAAACAAGCGACTCGCCCCGGTTTTTCGCACGGGTGCAATGCTGATACTAAATTTCGCCACTTTTATATTATTATGGATGTTATTATACTTTTAAGTACGTTTGCACTTGTAGCGTGAACCATCTGAAAAAGGAGAGGATTAAATAACTAAACGGCCCATACTCACAAGGTGCACGCATTCTTCGCGTATTACATTTATAAGTTTGGTATTTCCATACTAATTTCTAACATTCTTTTTAATTAATTTGTATTAATTTCAACTTTTTTTAAGTAAGGGATGAGGGAGAGTGTTATACCTCCTCTACTAAACAAATATTCATTATGCTCCGAAATGCTAAGCTATCAGAAGTTATGCGTGTTATTATGAGTCAACCATAAAAGATTGACATATGCTGTTGCAATATATCTTTAGATAATTTTATGTAGAACATTATTTTTTTAACTAACCATTACGGCTGCTCACGCGACGGAAGCTTAAAAAATGGTGTAACGTCTGCTGTTTTCATTGCATTTTTAGCATCAGTATCAAATGTACTTGCTTCGGCAGTACATATACTAAAATTGGAACGATACAGAGAAGATTACCATGGCCCCTGCGCAAGGATGACACGCAAAATCGTGAAGCGTTCCACATTTTTGATCTCATGCCTAAGTGGAAGCAGCGACTGTCGCAACCGAGGGCTGGGCACGCTGTTATAGCAGCGGTAAGACCCCTCTTTGAGGAGTTGCTTAAGAGACGCCACGGCGTCCTCACCTTCCGCCTGACGCAGGTGCTTACCGGGCACGACAGCTTCGGTAGGTTCCTGTTTCCGATCCATCGGGAGGAAACGCCCGAGTGTCGTCATTGTGAGGATCATCTGGAGGACACGGTGGAGCATACGGTGGCGGAGTGCCCTGCTTGGGCTGAGCACCGCCGTGTTCTCAGGGAAGTGATCGGCGGCGGCGACCTCTCGCACCCGGCCTTAATCGAGGCCATGGTGCAGTGTGAGAGGAACTGGGAAGCTATCTCCTCCTACTGCGAAGCAGTTATGCTCGCAAAGGAGGAGGCGGAGCGTGTGAGGGAACTATCCTCCTCGCGCCCTATCCGCCACAGAAGGCGTCATGCCGGACGTCGGGGATCGAGAGATGATCTCCGGCCACCTTAAGCGTGGGTCTGCGGATGGCGAGTAAGGGTAGCTCGCCGCCCGACCAGAACCGGACCCGAGTCTGACACTCTCTCTCGCCTTACAGTATCGAATACTAATCACGCCCTGGTAGTGATTTTGAAAATATATTGCATGTACAGAATTGACCCCTCTACAGATTTGTTATAAGTATATATAAATGTGTCGGTTTAAAAATTTTTGTCAGTTGTGTCGGCTTTGTACTTAGATCTTCCTTAGAATTTACAATCCAAGTAACTAACCCACAACTATTACTATTATGAAATGTCGCGCTTAGCTACTGAACAATGAAAACAAAGGACCGTACTTTGACTGCCTGTTTGCGTTAATTGTTCTTCTATTTATATCTTAGTAAGAATCGACAGTATTGAACAAATCACCTTTTGTCGAGGTCTAGTTAAGATAAGGGAGATTCCTCAACCATAAAATACACCAAACAAACCAATACATTATTTACAACACAATATTGTACCCGCACAACAAATGGGTCATAAGAAAAAAAAGAACAATTAAGGATGGGGTCAATTCAAAATTAAATTTTAATTCCTTATCGTCTCGAATATAGCTCTCACGGCATTTATTTGTGTAAAGTTTATGTTTAAATGAAAAAAAAATGTTTGATGTTGCAATCATGTATCAATTAGTTCTGAGAATTTGAATAACTTCCAAATGTAGTTTAGTATTTTCTACTGAAGCCGTACAGCATGCTGCCAGGCATTCTTATTCTCGATATAATCCGACAGTTTGTAGTATGCTTGTCTACGCAATTCGCGTTTAACATAAGTTTAAAATTTTCTGTTATTACGATTTACTACTTGGTGTTTTTTTGTAACAGCTTTCACACAACTCCATTCAGGATTTCTGTACTTGGGCAGACGGAACCGTGGCACAGCCTATCTTTGCCTCTAATATTAAAATCACGCCTATCTCTTCTTCTTTCAAATAATTCTAAATTTTTCCTCATGGACATAATATTTTCATAACCATATAAACTGACAAGCCAGCATTAAGATATTTATAGTTTCTAAAAGTTCTTTCAGAGATTCGCGACGGAGCAACTTATATACGGAGCAAGCTTTTGAATAAGAAACACACAAAGCACCTTGTGTAGTTCCTCGTTCCTCGGTCAGTTGATAGAAATGGCAAGTCATTCATAAAAACTAAAACGGACCCAATATCTAACCTTGCGGAACACCCATGATCTTTCGTTGAACTTAAATGCAAACTAAAATGACCCATTTATTCCTCTTACTGTTATTATGAGAAACTAGTGAACAATGAAAACAAAGGGCTTTTACTGCCTATTTGCACTGATTGTTCTTGGATCCCGTTTTCTTTATTTCCTAAAATGCTTAGCACTGGTACATTGAACTACATGAATACTTATTGTTGAGATCTAACAAAGATAACGTTGCTTCTATGGATAAAATTTTACTAGATCGATATAATTTATTTAGTCATATAGTGCGAATACTGATGTTTAGAATAACTTTTATTTTTATTAAATATTTTATTTCAAATTTAATTCTTATAGTGACTCTTTCTATGATTCGGCTTATTATGAGGAATAAATAAAAAAAGTAAAAGTAAAATTAAAACATATATTCATAGTTCTCAGCTCATTTCCTTCTGTTTGGTGGGTGTGGTATTCGTCGTCATTTATCCCGCTGGCAAGCTGATGATACAATGCGACGAGGAAAGTCATATGCTGAAACAAACAGAAAACCAGCATTAAAACGATTGATACAAATATTGTTCACAGTAAGTAAGATAAATACAATCCTATTTTTCTGAAATGCAAATACTCTGCTAAAGAAAAAAGAAAATCCGAGCTAACTCTTCCTCCAGGGATATCTGCAAATATGGCAGTGGTAGTGTCAGTAGCGGTTTGAGTGGTAGTGACCGGCAGGGCACCCGCAACGCTCCTGCAGGTGGTGCAGCCATAAATGCGCTAACCGTCGAAAAGAGAACATTGTCGATGGCTTCATGAACTAGTTACAATTGCTCTTGAGTTGAAAAAAAAAATAACTGCAAGACCCATTATGTAAACTTAAGTTTCTTCGGCGAATAATTTATCAATCGAATACTCACAGAAACGAACAGCTACGACATCTCCTCGATCGCCTGTGTCTGCGGGGGTGGTGGAAGTTTTTCTCCGCATCAGTTTCTCTGTTAACATGCTGTAATGTGAAAGCTTCCGTTAACGTAACTGTAAAAATCATAAAAGAATGTGAACTAAGCCAATAAGAAACAATAAGTGAATCAAAAGCGTAATGAAATATAAAATGGAAAACAATCAAAGTAAGTAGGTATTCCTTACATTTGACTCTCCAGGCGTCATTGCCTACACCTCTTCTTCACTGCCACTGACGGCCTACGTCAGTGCAACGTTTGTTCCGCCGGCAAACTGCTAGTGATGTGGAACGACGCCTTCTGACTGTGGCATCCAGAATACTCGATGGTGTTTCTTCTTTTTCTTCTTTATTTCTGTTCGTCTATTACGTTATACGCCTTTTCCAATTCATCACGCGCTGAAGCAACAGAAAAAAACACGCAAAGCGATTGATGTAAGTACTCCTAACTGTGAATAAGGTAAACAAAAAATATTTTTCTTCTTTTAGTAGGAGACATTCGGTTTTTTTCAGATAGAAAAATAATACTTACAGAAAATCTGAGATAACTCTCCCTCTAGCGAAGTCTGCGAATGCAGCCCTGGTAACGGTAGTGGTACTGCCAGCAACGATTAAAATTACAGTGACCACGATGGCCATATCTAAAAACAAACATCACAGGTAAACAGATGACCACTCAAAAGATTCAACTATTTTGAAACATACAAATACTTACATTAAAGTCGCGGCCCAGGTGCGCGATTAACTGCACAGTGGCGTCACCAACGTCAACCCGCCGCTGCTGCTCACACTAAGCGTTGCGCGCACGGCATTCGATGCAGGACAACCAATAGACAATGTTGGTTATTATTAATACATATTTGATTGAACAGTTTTATCGCTTGTAGTATTATTGGTGTTTTACGAACCATAGCCAAAAGGTTAACACCGCTAAGTCTGCCGCGCCTCGCTCCGGATGCTCCTGTGGTTTTAAATTGGTCGCTCATTGTTCAGGACAATGAGCGGATTGTAAATTAATATTACTTTAAAAGAGTTATATTAGAAACCAAGTCGATAAATTAAACAATCCTACGACATAGTAACTAATCTAATGAACGCTATACGATTACCTTTGCTCAGTTTATCCTTGGCCAACATTGCGTTAGATTCCCCGATAGAGCTCTCTTCGTCTTCTTTTTCATTGGTCTATTCCGTCTAATACGTCAAAGAACTTTTGCAACTGGTCTTGTGCTAAAATAAAAAACACACATTAAAACGTTTGTAATCTATAAATATTGCAAACTTCAAACTAACCTCAAATATACTCACAGAAAATCCGTGCTAATTCTTCCTCCAGTAATGTTTGTGGATGCGGTGGTGGTGGTGGCGACGGTGGTATTGTCAGCAGGTGTGGCAGTGGTAGTGGCAATGATGGAAGCTGCAGCGCTCCTGCAAGTGGTGCAGCCATCGAAAGCGCCATTGTGGACGTGGTATCAGCGTCAATGGCGTCATAAACCAGCTGCAATTGCTCTTGGGCTGAAATATTTAAAAAATGTGATCACAAATGTAACACTATGTTTAAGTGTAACTTAACTTACTTAAACCATTTTTTATCAATCCAAAATACTTACAGAAACGAACAGCCACGTCAATTTCATCGATCGCCAGTGTCTGCGGCGGCAGGGAAAGTGGTGGTAGTGACTGCTGACTCTCACCCGGCCGCATCTGTTTCTCACTAAACGTGCTCTCATGTGAGAGCTTCCGTTTACGTGTCTGTAAATCGAAATACTGTTAAAGAAAATGAAAACATTTACAAACCAACGTGTTGTTGTGTGAAAACTGTAAAAGCAAAATTAATAAAGCGACTATTTCTTACATTCGGCTCATCTGGCGCCGCCGTATCCCCCTCTTCTTCATTGCCAATGACGTAGTCCGGCCCCAATTCCTCGATACAATGTGCAACTGTAACCAGATGCAACACGTTTAAGAATGTGTTTACTTGAACGACTTGCAAAATGATTTGCATGAAATTGTAAGTCACTTACTTTGACCCTCCAAGTTCAAATTCATTTCCTTCACTTCTTCGATACTTGGTTCTTCTTTTGCATTTTTTAGTTTTGTGATGGCAAGAGCCATCAGCTTGGTCATCGATATCTAAAAATTCAAACAAAAGCAAATAAACCCTATCATTCTTAAACAATTACAGTTTATCTTATTAATAAAGTGGTCGTAAGCACTTACATTAGAGTCGCACCCTAAGGCTGCAATCAGCTCCGCAGTGGCGTCAGCGGCGTCGTTCCGCCGCTCCCGCTCGTACTGAGCGTTGCGCGCTCGTCTTTCTTCCTGTAGACAAAGTAAAATTACATTATTATAATTAATTTTTTCACTTAAAAAAGGGATGAGTTTATGTTTTGTGTAGTGATTGTTTAATACGAACCAGGGACAGAGGGGTGCGGTTTGCCCCGCTAGGTCTGCCGCGCCTCGGTCTAGTTACGGCGGAGTGCCGGGATTTAGCCTGTTGGCTAGGGCTCTTCGGTACATTCACAGAATCCATTATGATTTAAAAAAAAATATTTTAAATATAATTTGTTAGAAAGTAGTTGGTAGTGGAACTCGTTGCAGTTGCAGTGGTTAACTTGACCGCTAACTGAGTAATGAGTGCAAAACTCAAGCTGTCCGCGCGTACGCAGGGGTGGGTGGGCCGAGATGGCGTGGGGGGGTGGGAAAACGATCGGGGTGATTGGTCGAAAATTCCTCATTGTTTAGAACAATAAGCAGATTATATAGTAATATTATTATTTGTAAAACGGCACATAGCAAAAACTACCTGCAAGGAATTATACACAATGAGGTTAGATTAAGTACTCATAGTTTCTGGTTAAACAGTGGTGCTATTAGGTGATTTATTTAAAATTTATCCATAAGACGTTATAATCTCCGAACCGGTTACATTAACGTTTTTAATAACTCCTTCTGTTTTTATAGAGAAGATACGAATAAAAGAATAAAAATACCAACATCTAAAAATAGAAGAGCACTGAGTATGCAAATCGTGTTACGGTTGAAAAGTTTTTTTTAGGCTAGTCACTTACTGTGCTATCATAAAATTTAATTGAACTAAATAAATGTTTAATTTAGTAAAACTTCAAAATTACTACGTGATTTAAACTTACGTATACGCTAAGCTGGAGCCACAGCTAACAGCGTAGGTATAGTACGATACAGTAAATAATTTTGGTTGGCTGTGTCGCTACATACTGTGTTTTTATTTAAAACTAGCGACTCACCCCAGTGTTATATGGATATTGATGTTATTATACTTTTTAGTACGTTCGCGCATGTAGCGTGGACCATCTGCAAAAGGAGAAGGTAAAATAACTAAACGGCCTTTACTCACAGTATTATTACCTTACAGCATGGCGTCGCAAAGGTGCACGCACTCTTAGCGTACTACATGTATTTTCATACGATTGGTTTTTTCATTTGGTTCATGTTGGTGTTTTCATACGAATCTCTTACATTCTTTTTAACTAATTTGTATTAACGTCAACTTTTTTTAGTAAGGGATGAGTGAGAGTATTATAAACGTAAGACTAAACAATTATATTCATTATTCTCCGAACTGCTAAGCTATCAGGAGGTATGCGTGTTATTATGAGTCAACCATACAAGATAGACATATGCTGTTGCAATATATCTTTATATAATTTTATGTTGAACATTTCCGCAATACATAATTTTTACTTTAACCATTATGGCTGCACACGCGACGGAAGCTTAAAAAATAGTGTAACGTCTGCCATTTTCATTGCATTTTTAGCATTAGTATCGAATACGAATCACCCCCTGTTAGTTATTTTGAAAATATATTTCATGTACAAAATAACCCCTCTACATATTTATTATAAGTATATATGCGTCGGTTTAAAAATTTTTGTCAGTTGTGTCGGCTTTGTACTTAGATCTTCCTTAGAATTAACAATCCAAGTAACTAACCCACAACTAACATTATTATCAAATGTCGCGCTTGTCTACTGAACAATGGAAACAAAGGACCGGACTTTGACTGCCTGTTTGCGTTAATTGTTCTTAGTAAGCTAAATAACCTTTTGACGAGATCCAGTAAAGATAAGGTAGGTTTCTGAACCATAAAACAAAACGATTTAAAAGTTTACCAATACATTATTTACTACACATTAATTTACCTGCCCAACGTACAGGTTAGAAGAAAAAACAGAACAATTAGCGAAGGGATCAATTCAAAATTATATCGTCTTGAATATAGTTCTCACACATACCGACTAACAATCCAAAAGAAAGCATTTGTTCTGAGAATTTGAATAACTTTTAAATGTATTTTAGTATTCGCCACTGAATCCGTTCTAGCATGCTGCCAGGCAATTTTATTCTCGATATAATCCGACGGTTTGTAGTATGCTTTTCTACGCAATTCGAGTTTAACATAAGTTTAAAATTTTCTGTTATTACGATTTCATATACTACTTGGTGTTTCATTGTAACTGCTTACACACAACTCCATTCAGGATGTCTTCTGTACTGTGGGCAGACGTAATAAAGGCAAGCCTATTTTTTGCCTTTGATATTAAAATTATGTTCTTCTTCTTTCAAATAATTGTACAATTTTCCTGATGTAAATATCCTTATATGTATATAAACTGACAAGCCATCGTTAGGATATTTAAAGTTTTTAAAAGTTTTCTCAGAGTTACGCGACGGAGCAAGTTATATATCGCTCGAATAGCTTTTAAGAATAAAAATTGATTGTACTTATTTACAGCAGTTCGATCACACAGCAAAATTCGGGAGCACATAATGCGTTTGAGTGTATACGTGCTTACGTTGGTGAGCTGTCTTGTCTAACTACAAAGACGAATGAGCTTAATCACCCCGAAAGAACCTTTTTGTAGGAACCCCAGTGAGAGCTTTTTTTGTCTGCGGTGATACCTAAGAACAATATCTCGTGGACAAATTTAAACTTTTGCCCATTATAAATTGTGTCACAATCATAAGTTTGTACGGTTGGTAAGCGAAATGTAATACATTTTGTTTTTTTTTTCTAGTTAAGCCCTAAGTTATTAATTGTGACTTTGACGAAAGGAGCTATTTACTTCGCCAAATGAACGGTATGCCGACCTATTTTAAAAATTAATGAAATATCATCTACAAACAGCACCCTTCCTTGGTCAGATTTTGATAGAAATGTCAAGTTATTCATATAAACTAAAACGGACCCAATATCGAACCTTGCGGAATACCAATTTTCACATGAACCTTACTGTAGTATCAATTTTGCGCAGATCCATCAACCATCCAAGACTACGAACTCTACGTCTATATACATATATACTTATAACTAAACTAACTTATCGTGTTGGCGTTAAGTACAAAGTTCATTGATTCCACCATATTAGTAGCCTATAAGTTAACAGTAGTAGAGCGGCAAGCTTCGAGAACACCTATCTGTACATTCCGAAACAGATCTTGCTCCACGATAAGTATGAATAATGCAACCTTTAAATCATATGTTGTATTCATAGAAACATAATTTTCATTTTAAAATCCATGGCTTGTCGTATACATGTAGTTGTGTCGGCTTTAAACTTTGATCTTTCGTTGATGTTCAAATGCAAACTAAAATTACCCATTTATTCCTCTAACTGTTATTATGAGAAAATGTTACGATTTGCTGCTGAACAATGAAAACAAAGGGCGGTAATTTGACTGCCTATTTGCGCTGATCATTCTTGGATCCCGTTTTATTTATTTCCTAGAAAGCTTATCACATTGAACTACATAATTACTTATTGACAAGATCTTGTAACGTTGCACGTTATTTTCTGTATTAATAAATAGTCGAAATCGCCGAAAGCCTATTTAAATCAATAAAATATTCATTTCAACGTAATGAGCCGTGAGCCGCGCGCCGCGTAGCTAACCGCGCCACGGAAACCGGTTTGGCGAACGATCCCTTCCACCTAGACTGCGACTCGCCGCCGCTAGTGAGAATATATACACTTCAAAGAGATCATACTGGCTACTACGCAACCGCGGACAGACGCTTACAGTCTTCACAACAGTTTTTTAAATTCACATATTTTATTTAATTTATTTTCAAAAATCTATTTTAATAAGTATTTTAATTTATACAAATTAAATTAAATTCAGTGTTTACCCCAGATCGGGGTTTATGCAACTATTCAAGCACCTAATCCTATCTACTGTCCGAGTCGGCTGGTCAACTTTGACCTCGTGACCTTCGTGACCTTCACACAGAAGTCAACGGTCTACCCGGCATCATCGACGGCCGTGCTACTGCGGAGCTGCGAGCGACCTACCTACCCTACCGGCTACTGATTCAGGATAGTGGTGTTCTACTGGCGAACTGAAATTCGTTACGCGCTCGATATTCGAACTCACCCCGGCTTAACCGACACTACCTACCTACCTAATAAACCGTAACTGCCAAAAATATTCTTTTATTAAACTACCTACCACCAACGCAAACGTTACAGTGGCGCCCAAGTAGGTAGAATATCGAGCCGTAAGGAGTTTTAGCAAGCTAATCATTTTGTAGTTTTTGTGGTGTTGGCTTTCTAACAGTAGTGTTAGATTATTTCAATTACAGGATACCAATTGTGAATTTTTCTACATCTACCTTCAAATTTATTTATTGTAATAATCTTTTTTCCACACATTGGTAGACTGATATTCTGTTGATTTTGCATATTTTTGTGTTCAAATTGTTTTGTGTTTTAAATTGTTTTACCTTTTTATATTGTATTTTTTTTTCATTTTTATTTTTCGTTTTGCAACACACATTTCGCTGCGGTTTTTTTCAAACTTTTATCATGGCTTACCCTATTAAGTTTTTATCGCTACAAAAAGCTGAACTCGACTATGAAGTTACTGTTCGTGGCGGTGTTGGTGGAGATTCGGTTAGCGAGCTTCGAAAACAGATAGTTAAATCATCTTCTATTTTACCTTCTGAGGACATTTTGGAATCTCATTTAGAACCGTCCAAGGATTTAAAAGCTGTCAAAGAGAACTAAAACTGTAAAGCAAATTAAATATTTTAAACTATTGCAACTAAATACTACAACTAAATTTTTATAACTAAAACTATGTTGATTATCGCTAAATATATCATTTTTAAACAAATCTTAAATTCAACTAAAACTAAATATGCACTAAATTCTATACCCACTTACTACTACTACACATAGCTAGTCCTTTTTATTTTACACCTATTGGTCTACCCCAATAGTTTATATGATGATGGTCTACCCCATACATTGTATTACTATCATATTAAATATACTATGACTATCGGCCCTACACCGATGGTTATAAATAAAACTTGATCATGGTTCTACCCCATAGATCCCTTCGGTTATGTATGCAAAAGGCCCTACACCTTTGGTATTCTACGGAGCGGTGCAACTCCTTAAATAAGCCTTTGCAAGAGCGGTTGATTACTCTAAAAATAAGCCTTAATCACAAACATAACTTATTTATTTATCTTTCCTAATCTTCAGTCTATCAATTAGTAGTTATGTGTAGTTAGTAATCGCTCTATTTCAGCTTAATCTTTTATACCAGCTATAATTGAACTGAGTGAGTGTTCTGTGCACTACAAGCAGAATACTCAGGTCGAAAGGACGCTGACGCACAGTTGTAAAATGTGATGTCGGCTAGTTAATGAAAGGAATAATGAAAAGTGAGGGATGATTAAATTATGAATGAAGATGAATGAAAGAGTAACTCAGGTCAGTTGTTAGCAAGAGAGAAAGCAGCGGATTTTCTCTAGGGAAAATCCTACGCTAAAAAGGGGGGTACTGTAACGTTGCACGTTATTTTCTGTATTAATAAATAGTCGAAATCGCCGAAAGCAAATCAATCAATAAAATATTCATTTCAACGTAATGAGCCGTGAGCCGCGCGCCGCGTAGCTAACCGCGCCACGGAAACCGGTTTGGCGAACGATCCCTTCCACCTAGACTGCGACTCGCCGCCGCTGGTGAGAATATATACACTTCAAAGAGATCATACTGGCTACTACGCAACCGCGGACAGACGCTTACAATCTTCACAACAGTTTTTTAAATTCACATATTTTATTTAATTTATTTTCAAAAATCTATTTTAATAAGTATTTTAATTTATACAAATTAAATTAAATTCAGTGTTTACCCCAGATCGGGGTTTATGCAACTATTCAAGCACCTAATCCTATCTACTGTCCGAGTCGGCTGGTCAACTTTGACCTCGTGACCTTCGTGACCTTCACACAGAAGTCAACGGTCTACCCGGCATCATCGACGGCCGTGCTACTGCGGAGCTGCGAGCGACCTACCTACCCTACCGGCTACTGATTCAGGATAGTGGTGTTCTACTGGCGAACTGAAATTCGTTACGCGCTCGATATTCGAACTCACCCCGGCTTAACCGACACTACCTACCTACCTAATAAACCGTAACTGCCAAAAATATTCTTTTATTAAACTACCTACCACCAACGCAAACGTTACAATCTAACAAAGATAACGTTGCTTCTATGGATAAAGTTTTACTATTTTGGGATCGATATAATTTATTGAGTCGTAAAGCGTGAATACTGATGTCATTGTTTAGGATAACCTTTTTTTAATTTTAAATTTATAGTTAATACTGTATTTTAAGTTTAATTCTTATAATGATTACTCTTTCTATGATTCGGTTTATTACCAGAGATAAATTAAACAAGTGAAAGTAAATTGAAAACATATATTCATAGTTCTTAGCTCAATTCTTTCTGTTTGGTGGGTGTGGTATTCGTCGTCATTTATTCCGCCGGCAAGCCGATGATTTAATACGATGAGGAACATCATACGCTGAAACAAACAGAAAACAAGCATTAAAACGAAAGATACTAATATTGTTAACAGCAAGTAAGACTAATAAAATCCTATTTTTCAGAAATTCTAATAGGTACTATGCTTACAGAAACTCTTCCTCCAGGGATGTCTGCAAATGTGGCAGTGGTCGTTTCACTAGCGGTATAAGTTGGCAGTGACCTGCAGGGTAGCCGCACTGCATTTTTCGAAAAGAGAACATCGTCGATGGCTTCATAGACTAGTTGCAATTATTGCTCTTGAGCTGAAACAAAATAACTATAAGTCCTATTTTGTAAGTTATAAGTCTCGGTCGAATAATTTATCAATCGAATACTCACAGCTGCGACTGTATCTCCTCGATCGCCTGTGTCTGCGGCGGTGATGGAAGTTTCTCTCCACTTCAGTTTCTCTCTTAACATGCTGCAATGTGAAAGTTTGCGTTTACGTGACTGTAAAAAACATAAAAGAATGTGAACGACGCCAATAATAAACAATACATGAATAAAAGCGTAATAAAATATTAAATGGAGAACAATCAAAGTAGGCAGGTGTTCTTTACATTTGGCTCATACAGTGCCATTGCTTGCACCTCTTCTTCACTGCTACAGACGTAGGCCGTCGTTTGTTCCGCCGGCAAACTGAAAACTGAAACGACGCCTTCTGTCAATGGCCTTCGGAATACTCGATGGAACTTCTCCTTTTTCTTCTTTATTAAAGCAAAGCGATTGATGTACGAAGTCCAAACTGTGAATAAGGTAAACAAAAATTATTTTTCTTCTTTTAGTAGGAGGCATTTGGTTATCTCAGTTAGGAAAATAATACTTACAGAAATTCTGAGATAGCTCTCCCTCCAGCGAAGTATGGGAATGCAGTCCTAGTAACGGTAGTGGTACTGCCAGCAACGATGAAAACGGCAGTGCCACAATGGCCAAATCTGAAAACAAACAACACAAGTGAACATATGACCACTAAAAAGATTCAGCTCTTCTGAAACATACAAAAACTTACATTAAAGTCGCAGCCTAGGTCCGCGATTAACTGCACAGTGGCGTCAGCAACGTCATCCCGCCGATGCTGCTCACACTAAGCGTTGCGCGTACGGCTTTCGATGCAGGACAACCAATAGACAATGTTGGTTATTATTATTAATACATATTTGATTGAAATTTTTTATCGCTTGTAGTATTATTGTTGTTATACGAACCATAGCCAAAAGGTTGACACAGCTAAGTCTGCCGCGCCTCACTCCGGATGCTCCTGTGGGTTTAAATTGGTCGCTCATTGTTCAGGACAATGAGCGGATTGTAAATTAATATTACTTAAAAAGAGTTATATTAGAAACTAAGTCGATTAATTAAACAATCCTACGACATTGTAACTTACCTTTGCACAATTTATCCTTGGCCAACGTTGCGTTACATTCCCCGATGAAGCTCTCTTCGTCTTCTTTTTCATTTGTCTATTACGTCTAATACGTCAAAGACCTTTTGCAACTGGTCTTGTGCTAAAATAAAAAAACACACATTAAAACGTTTATTATCTTTAAGTATTGTAAACCTCAAGCTAACCTCAAATATACTCACAGAAAATCCGAGCTAATTTTTCCTCCAGTGAAGTCTGCGGATGCAGTGGTAGTGGTGGCGACGGTGGTATTGTCAGCAGGTGTGGCAGTGGCGATGGAATCTGCAGCGCTCCTACAGGTGGTGCAGCAACCGAAAGAGCCTCTGTGGATGTGGTATCAGCGTCGATGGCGTCATATACCAGCTGCAATTGCTCTTGGGCTGAAACAATAAAATATGTGATCACAAATCTCATTCTATGTTTAAGTATAACTTACTTACTCCATTTTTTTTATTAATCGAATACTTACAAAAACAAACAGCTACGTTCATCTCCTCGATCGCCTGTGTCTGCGGCGGTGGTGGAAGTGGTGATAGTGACTGCTCACTATCACCAAGCCGCATCCGTTTTTCACTAAGCGTGCGCTCTTGTGAGAGCTTACGTTTACGTGGCTGTAAATCAAAGGACTGTTAAAGAAAATGAAACCAAAAACAAAAATATATATTTCTTTTTATTATTTAATAGGTCGGCAAACGAGCAGACGGATTACCTGATGGTAAGCAATCAGCGCCGCCCATGGACACTCGCAACGGAGGAGTTACGAGTGCGTTGCCGACCTTTTAGGGATGTGGAGATTTAGTGATTTAGGAGGGCCCAATCCCTCCTGGAGGGGAAGGATTGGGCCTCCGGTAACCTCACACACACGGCGAAACACAACGCTGTGGTTATTTCACGCCGGTTTTCTGTGAGGCCGTGGTATCACTCCGGTCGAGCCGACCCATTCGTGCCGAAGCATGGCTCTCCCACACTTAAATATTTCAGAAAAGCAAATGGATAATACAAATGCCACTATTTCTTACATTTGGCTCATCCAGCGCCGCCGTCTCCTCGTCCTCTTCATTGCCAAAGACATACTCCGGCCCCAATTCATTAATACAATATGCAACTGTAACAAAACAAATACATGTTAGGAATGTATTTACTTGAACAAATTAGTTATAATTTTGCATGAAATAGTGAGTCACTTACTTTGCCCCTCCAAGTTCAAGTTTATTTGCTTTAGTTCTTCGATACTTAGTTTCGCGTTTTGCAATTTTGTGATGGCAAGCGCCAACAACTTGGTCATCGTTATCTGAAAATTCAATCAAACACAAATAAGCCATACAATTCTTAAAATATTCCAGATCATCTAAAAAAAAATAATTATTGCAACAACTTACATTAGAGTCGCACCCTAAGGCTGCAATCAGCTCCGCAGTGGCGTCAGCGGCGTCGTTCCGCCGCTCCCGCTCGTACTGAGCGTTGCGCGCTCGTCTTTCTTCCTGCAGAGAAAGTAAAATTACATTATTATAATTATTTTTTTAGTTACAAAGGAATGTTTTTTTTTTCATATGTGTATAATACGAACCAGGGACAGAGGAGTACGGTTTGCCCCGCTAGGTCTGCCGCGCCTCGGTCTGGATGCGGCGGAGTGCGAGGATTTCGCCTGTTGGCTCGGGCTCTTCAATACCTTTACTGGATCCATTATTTTTTTTTTAAATATTTAAAAAATAATTTGTTGGAAAGTAGTAAGTAGTGGAACTTGTTGCAGTTGCAGTAGTTAACACTTGACCGCTAACTGAGTAATGAGTGCAAAATTCACGCTGTCCGCGCGTACGCCGGGGTGGGTGGGCCGAAATGGCGTGGGGGGTGGGAAAACGGCCAGGGTATGTGATTGGTCGAAAGTTCCTCATTGTTTAGAACAATAAGCGGATTATTAAAAAAATTTACCTGTAAAAGGTTACCAAGCATAAACTACCTGCATGAAATTGCTCGCAATAAGGTTAATTAAGTATAGTTCTGGTTAAGAAGAGGTTTTAGTAGATAAAGTGTTTAAAATAATATAAACAACCTCTGAATATTGTAAACTTCGAAATTCCAGAAAATCTCCTTTTCTACCTATAGACAAGATACGAATAGAAGAGTACTGAGTATGCAAAACGTGTCACTCTATTCTAACATCGGTTTATTTTATTTTTTTACGTGCTTGACTGGGACCCCACCTGGTGGTAAACAGTGATGCAATCGTTGATGGTAAGCTGCACTAGTTTATTAAGAGCCTATTCACTCTAGCCTTGAAGACATCTAAATTACATTTGGACGGAAAGACTGCAGCCGACAAACTGATTCAATCCCTCGATGTACGCGGTATAAATGACGAGGCAAAACGCATAGTCGTGAAATTTCATTGAAAGAAATTAATGTTTAATTGAGTAAAACTTCAAAATTACTACCTAAATAAAACTAACGTACTACGTTAAGCTGTAGCCATAGCTTACGGTGTAGCTATAGCACGATACAACAGCTAATTTTCATTGGCTGTATGTCACTGCATACTATTGTACCAAAAACGAGTCCCTTTAAAACAAAAATATAGTTGTGGCGGCTTTGTACTTAGATCTTCCTTAGAATTTACAATCCAAGTATAGTTATTGTTAGAAAATGTCGCGTTTAGCTACTGAACAATGGAAACAAAGGACCGTACTTTGCCTGTTTGCGTTAATTGTTCTTGTATCTATTATAATTTATTTCTCAGTGAGCTTATCCCCAGTATTGAGAAAATCACCTTTTGTCGAGATCCAGTAAAGATAAGGTCGGTTCCTGAACCTTTTCACTCAAAGTCAAAGTCAAAATCAATTATTGTAACTAAACCATAAGCAGATACGTTTGAAACGTCAAAAAAGAATATAGAATCCGTCAGTTTGACAATGAAGCTAGGTGCTCATTCCAAAATATAGATTCAAATGTAGAAGAAATAGGAAGAAACTCCATCCTTACTACTTACAAAGGGTGGATTCAATAAGTCACCGTTATTATTAAAATCCCTTATCGTCTCGAACATTCTGCACTCAGATGCATACCGACATTCAAAAAGTATGCTTCTATATGAACTTTATAATTAAATAATGAAAAAAATTTCAGATGCCATGATCAATATTGACTAATTCTGAGAAATCCAATAAATCCTGACTGTATTTAGGTATTACCCAGAGGAGCCGAACTAGCACGCTGCCAGGTATTCTTATTCTCAATATAATCCGGCAGTTTGTAGTATGCTTGTCTATGCAATTCACCTTTGACATACGTGTAAAATTTTCTATCATTACAATTTAACATACTACTTGGTAGTTATTGTGACAGGACAGATATTTCTTTGTACGTTTGACAAGCGAAATGTAATACATTTTGTTTTTTTTTTTTAGTTAAGCCCTCATTTATTAATTGTAACTTGACGAAAGGAGCTATTTACTCCGCCAAATAAATGGCATGCCGACCTTTTTTAAAATTTAATGAAATATCATCTGCAAGCAGCACCTTTCTTCACTCAGATGTTGATAGAAATGTTAAGTTATTCATATAAACTAAAACGGACCCAATATCCAACCTTGCGGTATACCCATTTTCACAAGAACCTTCCTGTTGTATCAGATATAACTTTGCGCAGATCCACTGACAATCCAAGACTACGAGATCTACGGCTATAGATATAACTAAACTAACTCATCGTGTTTGCATTCAGTAAAAGGTTCATTGATTCCTCCACACAGTAGGCTATAGTTAACAGTAGTGGAGCGCCAAGCTTCGAGAATACCTCTCTCTACATTTCGAAACAGATTTTGTTCATATGTTGTATTCATAGATACATAATTTTCATTTTCAAATTCGTGTCATATACATGTAGTTGTGTCGGCTTTACACTTTGATCTTTCGTTGAATTCAAATGCAAACTAAAATGACCCATTTATTCTTCTGACTGTTATTATGAGAAAATGTTGCGATTTGCTACTAAACAATGAAAACAAAAGGCGTACTTTGACTGCCTATTTTTACTGATTGTTCTTGGATCCCGTTTTATTTATTTCCTCGTAAGCTTATCACTAGTATGCTTATCACATTGAACTACATAATTACTTATTGTCAAGATCCAGCAAAGATAACGTTGCTTCTGTGGATAAAGTTTTACTATTTTGAGATCGATATAATTTATTGAGTTATATAGTGCGAATACTGATGTTTAATTTTTTTTTTATTTATAATTTATAGTTAATATTGTATTTTAAATTGAATTCTTATAGTGTCTACTCTTTCTATGATTTCTCGGTTTACTATGAGAGATAAATTAAACAAGTAAAAGTACATTTAAAACATTTATTCATAGTTAGCTCATTTCTTTCTATTTGGTGGGTGTGGTATTCGTCGTCATTTATTCCGCCGGCAAGCCAATGATTTAATACGATGAGGAACATCATACGCTGAAACAAACAGAAAACAAGCATTAAAACAGACATACATGGATACTAATATTGTTAACAGCAACTAAGATTAATACAATCCTAATTTTCTGAATTTCAAATAGGTACTATGCTTACAAAAACTCTTCCTCCAGGGATGTCTGCAAATGGGGCATTGGTAGGGTCAGTAGCGGTTTCAGTGGCAGTGACCAGCAGGGCACGCGCACCGCTCCTGCAGCTATAAAATGCGCTAACCGTCGAAAAGAGATCATCGTCGATGGCTTCATAGACTAGTTGCAATTGCACTTGAGCAGAAAAAAAAAACTACAAGTCCAATTTTGTTAATTATAAGTTTCTCGGTGGAATAATAATTTATCAATCGAATACTCACAGAAACGAACAGCAACGACATCTCCTCGATCGCCTGCGTCTGCGGCGGTGGTGGAAATTTATCTCCACATCGGTTTTTCTCTTAACATGCTGAAATGTGAAAGCTTGTGTTTACGTGACTATTAAAAACATAAAAGAATTTGAACGAAGCCAATAACAAACAACAAATGAAATATTAAATGGAAAACAATCAAAGTAAGTTAGGTATTCCTTACATTTGGCACACCCAGCGCCATTGCCTGCACATTTTCTTCACTGCCACAGACGTACGCCGTCGCTTGTTCCGCCGGCAAACTGCCAGCGATGTGGAACGACGCCTTCTGTCAGTAGCCTTCAGAATACTCGATGGAACTTCTTATTTTTCTTCTTAATTTCTGTTCGTCTATTACATTATAGAACTTTTCCAATTCATCACGCGCTGAAAAAAACAAGCAAAGCGATTGATGTACGTAGTCCTAACTGTGAATAAGGTAAACAAAAATTATTTTTCTTCTTTTAGTAGGAGGCATTCGGTTATCTCAGATAGAAAAATAATACTTACAGAAAATCTGAGATAACTCTCCCTCTAGCGAAGTCTGCGAATGCAGCCCTGGTAACGGTAGTGGTACTGCCAACAACGAGTAAAATTACAGTGACCACGATGGCCATATCTAAAAACAAACATCACAGGTAAACAGATGACCACTAAAAAGATTCAACTGAACTTTTGAAACATACAAAAACTTACATTTAAGTCGCCGTAGCCCAGGTGCGCGATTAATTGCACAGTGACGTCAGCAACGTCATCCCGCCACTGCTGCTCACACTAAGCGTTGCGCGCACGGCTTTCGATGCAGGACAACCAATAGACAAAGTTGGTTATTATTAATACATATTTGATTGAACATTTTTATCGCTTGTAGTATTATTGGTGTTATACGAACCATAACCAAAAGGTTGACACCGCTAAGTCTGCCGCGCCTCGCTCCGGATGCTCCTGTGAGTTTAAATTGGCCGCTCATTGTTCAGGACAATGAGCGGATTGTAAATTAATATTACCTAAGTAAAAAGAGTTATATAAGAAACCAAGTCGATTAATTAAACAATCCTACGACATTGTAACTAATTTAATGAACGCTATACGATTACCTTTGCAAAATTTATCCTTGGCCAACGTTGCGTTACATTCCCCGATGGAGCTCTCTTCGTCTTCTTTTTCATTGGTCTATTACGTCTAATACGTCAAAGACCTTTTGCAACTGGTCTTGTGCTAAAATAAAAAAACACACATTAAAACGTTTGTTATCTATAAATATTGTAAACCTCAAGCTAACCTCAAATATACTCACAGAAAATCCGAGCTAATTCTTCCTCCAGTAAAGTTTGCGGATGCGGTGGTGGTGGTGGCGACGGTGGCATTGTCAGCAGGTGTGGCAGTGGTAGTGGCAATGATGGAAGCTGCAGCGCTCCTGCAAGTGGTGCAGCCATCGAAAGCGCCGATGTGGACGTGGTATCAGCGTCGATGGCGTCATAAACCAGCTGCAATTGCTCTTGGGCTGAAACATTAATATTTGTGATCACAAATGCCGTACTATGTTTAAGTGTAACTTACTCAATCCATTTTTTATCAATCGAATACTTACAGAAACGAACAGCTACGTCCATTTCATCGATCGCCACTGTCTGCGGCGGCAGGGAAAGTGGTGGTAGTGACTGCTGACTCTCACCCGGCCGCGTCCGTTTCTCACTAAACGTGCTCTCATGTGAGAGCTTGCGTTTACGTGTCTGTAAATGGAAATACTGTTAAAGAAAATAAAAACATCTACAAACAAATGTGTTAAGAAAACTGTAAAAGCAAATTAATAAAACGACTATTTCTTACATTTGGCTCATCCAGCGCCGCCGTCTCCCCCTCTTCTTCATTGCCAATGACGTAGTCCGGCCCCAATTCCTCGATACAATATGCAACTGTAAAAAGATAAAATACAACACATTTAAGCATTTATATACTTGAACAACTTGCAAATAGATTTTCATGAAATTGTTCGTCACTTACTTTGACCCTCCAAGTTCAAATTCATTTCATTTAGTTCTTCGATACTTGGTTCTTCTTTAACATTTTGGAGTTTTGTGATTGCTAGTGCCATCAACTTGGTCATAGATATCTGAAAATTCAAAGAAACACAAATAAGTTATACAATTCTTAAAATATTCCAGTTCATCTAAAAATAAAATTGTTGCAAAAACTTACATTGGAGTCGCACCCTAAGGCCGCAATCAGCTCCGCAGTGGCGTCAGCGGCGTCGTTCCGCCGCTCCCGCTCGTACTGAGCGTTGCGCGCTCGTCTTTCTTCCTGTAGCCAAAGTAAAATTACATTATTATATTTAATTTGTTCAGTTAAAAAGGAATGAGTTTAGTAATTGTTTAATACGAACCAAGGAGAGAGGAGTGCGGTTTGCACCGCTAGGTCTGCCGCGCCTCGGTCTGGATGCGCCGGATTGCGGGGACGTAGCCTGTTGGCTAGGGCTCTTGGCTACATTAACTTGATCCATAATGATTTTAAAAAAATATTTAAAATATAATTGGTTAGAAAGAAGTTGGTAGTGGAACTCGTTGCAGTTGCAGTAGTTAACACTTGACCGCTAACTGAGTAATGAGTGCAAAACTCAAGCTGTCCGCGCGTACGCAGGGGTGGGTGGGCCGAGATGGCGTTGGGGGTGGGAAAACATTCGGGGTATATGATTGGTCGAAAGTTCCACATTGTTTAGAACAATAAGCAGATTATATAGCAATATTATTATTTGTAAAACGGCACATAGCAAAAACTACCTGCAAGGAATTATACACAATGAGGTTAGATTAAGTACTCATAGTTTCTGGTTAAACAGAGGTGCTATTAGGTGATTTATTTAAAAAAAATCCATAAGACGTTATAATCTCCGAACGGATTACATTAACATTTGGATAACTCCTTCGGTTTTTATAGAGAAGATAAGAATAAAAGATTATAAATACCAATACCTAAAAATAGAAAAGTACTGAGTATGCAAATCGTGTTACTGTTTAAAAAGATTTTTTTAGGCTTGTCACTTTCTGCAACTTCATGAAATTTCAATGAACTAAATAAATGTTTAATTTAGTAAAACTTCAAAATTACTACTGGATTAAAACTTACGTATACGCTAAGCTGTGACCACAGCTAATGACGTAGCTATAGCACGATACAGTAAATAATTTTGGTTGGCTGTGTCGCTACTAGTGTTGCCCAAATGCAAGATCAAGACGAGACTTGGCCAGTCTTGGTCTTGGTCTTGCACTCCCAGTCTTGGTCTTGGTCTTGCAGCAAGAGTCTTGCAAGTCTTGCAATTACCTATTAGTCTATTACTATTTATTAAAATTTACTTTAAATCTTAGAAAAACTTATTAGAATTGGAACATTTTGAGCTTGAATTAACATAGTCATAGTAAAGATTTAGCAGATCAAATCTTTAGTTATTTATTAAATAACTAAAGATTTGATAAGAAATTCGAAAAATCAACTGACCTATATGTCGTTTTCCATGGAAGTAACTGTTTCTTAATAAACATTTATGATTTATAAGCTTACATTTGCTAAAACATGTAAAAAAACAAATTAATTACATTAACTTAACTGTATTTTAAAGAACAATACTTATCTGTGTAGCAAGAGATTGAACCCTCAACTTATAAGAAATTTAATAAAAGAGTTTTACGATTTATCTTTTATTTGAATAAAAAATAAAATACAACACAAATCAACAGCTTTATCATTAGGTTATGATACTGTGACAGAAAACTCTTTGACATCATGACGTCAATGGATGGTTGTCAAACGTTGCCTAGAGATTGTAAATTTCGTCGTGAATTGTCAACACGAGTTGGTGTAATCGGTAAGGCGTGTGGATTACACCACAGAGACCCCGAGTTCGAGTCCCGCCGTAAACATGAAGTTTTTTAGTTGATGGAAGTTTTGTCGAACTTTCTGGAATATTTGAGTGAAAGTGATGAAAAATTAAGGAGCGAGAAGGAGAATAAATAAAAATGAATAACGAAATTATTGGAAGGTTCTGGAGGCATGACGATCAAAAAGAATAACGAAATTGAATGTTCTAGAACCTGACCGGGGGTATATAAGCGGAACTGCGGCTCACCGCTAGCAGTTGAGTTCTAAGTCTAAAGCGATTCGGAAGAAAAGGAAGAAGTGAGAAAGAAGAAAAGTGAGTGAAATAGTGAAGTGCAGTGAAATAGTGAAGTACAGTCAATTAAGTGAGTTAAGTCAGCGTGAACGGCAAAGTTGTGTCAGTCGGCCGGACTCTGCTGGAGAGGAACGCCGATAACTTAACTCCGTGGACGCTGTAACTTAAGTGCAATAGAAAGTCTGAAAACCGGTATTAGTGTTTCATTTCATCCAATCCCGTAACCCAAGCCCGCATAGTCAGGAACGTGACGGCAGGCACGTAACAATACTTTATATCATTTTTTTTGACCAAGAATTAATACAAAGTAACAATCTGGCTGACTCATCACTTAACATATTTCTATGTTTTCTAATTACTAATGATGCTTTAGAAAATAACCTCTCAGCAGTTTCAAGTAGGTATATTTAAAAGTGGCTACAATATTTATTAAACGGGTGATATTTGAACACTTTTTTCTATTTTTTCTTGTAAAAACTTGAGAAATATAATGACTAAATATACAATAATAGTACCTAAGTAATTAGTTTAAAACCATATATAAGTAATCAATATTATAATATATACATACTTACTAGAATGAATTAATATGACATCTACTTCCTATCCTTACCATTTTGTCCTAATCATAATACTACTTGCGTGATCAGTATAATGTATTCATTTTCATTCTAAACACTCTGAAACATATTTATTCTTTGGATCACCTGTAGGTACTCTTAAAATTCGAAATTATTTAGCATGAGTATACCTACGCTCTATGGCGGCAATCAAATAGTGTCAAATGTTATGATTTTGGCGTGGCGGCAACGATTGTTTTAGATTCCAAAAGAAGCCGCCGGCGCGTGTATCATAACCATGTACTTCCGAAAAGCGGCAAATTTCTTTGAGAAGTAAGTACAAAACCTTTGATGCCGCATTATCAAAGTTCCGATGGTTAAAACATAACTATGCACGCACTCAGTTTGATTTTAATAGATATTTTTTTATTCGCTATGTTTATGGTATTAGTCGTAATGCGCATAGTTATAGTTATAGTTTTTCATATTCTTTGATACAGTTTATGATAGTACAAAAAATATACAGTTTATGATAGTAAAAAAAGATAGTACAAAAAACTGTATCAAAGCTAAGCGTACCTACCTATACACCGAACTGTTACACCTAACTACTCAGTGAAATTAAGCGCTAAGTCCTAGCTGCAAGACGCAAGAGTCTTGCAGGCTATGTCTTGTTCTTGCTCACGTCTTGCACGGTCACATCTTGGTCTTGGTCTTGCTAAAAATACGCGGTCTTGTTCTTGGTCTTAGTCTTGCAAAAACGCAAGAACAAGACCAAGACTGCAAGACCAAGACTGAATTTGGGCAACACTAGTCGCTACATACTACTTACTGTGTTTTTATTTAAAACAAGCGACTCGCCCCGGTTTTTCGCACGGGTGCAATGCTGATACTAAATTTCGCCACTTTTATATTATTATGGATGTTATTATACTTTTAAGTGCGTTCGCATTTGTAGCGTGAACCATCTGAAAAAGGAGAGGATTAAATAACTAAACGGCCCATACTCACAAGGTGCACGCATTCTTCGCGTATTACATTTATAAGTTTGGTATTTCCATACTTATTTCTAATAACATTCTTTTTAATTAATTTGTATTAATTTCAACTTTTTTTAAGTAAGGGATGAGGGAGAGTGTTATACCTCCTCTACTAAACAAATATTCATTATGCTCCGAAGTGCTAAGCTATCAGGAGTTATGCTGTTATTATGAGTCAACCATAAAAGATAGATAAATGCTTTTGCAATATATCTTTAGATAATTTTATGTAGAACATTATTTTCCGCGATACATGATTTTTATGTAAGTAACCGTTACGGCTGCCCACGCGACGGAAGTTTAAAAAATGGTGTAACGTCTGCCATTTTCATTGCATTTTTAGCATCGGTATCGAATGTACTTGCTTCGGCAGTACATATACTAAAATTGGAACGATACAGAGAAGATTAGCATTATGGCCCCTGCGCAAGGATGACACGCGAAATCGTAAATCCTTCCACATATTTGATCTCATGCCTGAGTGGAAGCAGCGACTGTCGCAACCGAGGGCTGGGCACGCTGTTATAGCAGCGGTAAGACCCCTCTTTGAGGAGTGGCTTAAGAGACGCCACGGCGTCCTCACCTTCCGCCTGACGCAGGTGCTTACCGGACACGGCAGCTTCGGTAGGTTCCTGTTTCCGATCCGTTGGGAGGAAACGCCAGAGTATCGTCATTGTGAGGATAACCTGGAGGACACGGTGGAGCATACGGTGGCGGAGTGCTTGGGCTGAGCACCGCCGTGTTCTCAGGGAAGTGATCGGCGGCGGCGACCTCTCGCGCCCGGCCTTAATCGAGGCCATGGTGCAGTGTGAGAGGAACTGGGAAGCTATCTCCTCCTACTGCGAAGCAGTTATGCTCGCAAAGAAGGAGGCGGAGCGTGTGAGGGAACTATCCTCCTCGCGCCCCATCCGCCACAGAAGGCGTCATGCCGGACGTCGGGGATCGAGAGATGATCTCCGGCCACCGTAAGCGTGGGTCTGCGGATGGCGAGTAAGGGTAGCTCGCCGCCCGACCAGAACCGGACCCGAGTCTGACATTCTCTCTCGCCTTACCCTGGGCGGGAGAAGTCATTGGATGAGTTTCCACTGAAAAAAGAAACATCAGTATCGAATACTAATCACCACCTGGTAGTGATTTTGAAAATATATTTCATGTACAGAATTAACCCCTCTACAGATTTGTAAAAAGTATTTATAAAATTGTCGGTTTAAAATTTTTTGTTAGTTGTGTCGGCTTTGTACTTAGATCTTCCTTAGAATTTACAATCCAAGTAACTAACCCACAACTATTACTATTATGAAATGTCGCGCTTAGCTACTGAACAATGGAAACAAAGGACCGTACTTTGACTGCCTGTTTGCGTTAATTGTTCTTCTATTTATATCTTAGTAAGATTATCGACAGTATTGAACAAATCACCTTTTGTCGAGGTCCAGTTAAGATAAGGGAGATTCCTGAACCATAAAATACACCAAACAAACCAATACTTTATTTACAACACAATATTGTACCCGCACAACAAATGGGTCTTAAGAAAAAAAAAGAACAATTAAGGATGGGATCAATTCAAAATTAATTTTAATTCCTTATCGTCTCGAATATAGCTCTCAAGGCATTTATTTGTGTAAAGTTTATGTTTAAATGAAAAAAAAATGTTTGATGTTGCAATCATGTATCAATTAGTTCTGAGAATTTGAATAACTTCTAAATATATTTTAGTATTTTCTACTGAAGCCGTACCAGCATGCTGCCAGGCATTCTTATTCTCGATATAATCCGACAGTTTGTAGTATGCTTGTCTACGCAATTCGCGTTTAACATAAGTTAAAAATTTTCTGTTATTACGATTTACTACTTGGTGTTTTTTTGTAATAGCTTTCACACAACTCCATTCAGGATTTCTGTACTTGGGCAGACGGAACCGTGGCACAGCCTATCTTTGCCTCTAATATTTAAATCACGCCTATCTCTTCTTCTTTCAAATAATTGTAAATTTTTCCTCATGGACATAATATTTTCATAATCATATAAACTGACAAGCCAGCATTAAGATATTTATAGTTTCTAAAAGTTCTTTCAGAGATTCGCGACGGAGCAACTTATATACGGAGCAAGCTTTTGAATAAGAAACACACAAAGCACCTTGTGTAGTTCCTCGTTCCTCGGTCAGTTGATAGAAATGGCAAGTCATTCATATAAACTAAAACGGACCCAATATCGAACCTTGCGGAACACCCATTTTCACATGAATATTCCTGTTATATCAACTTGCGCAGATCCATCAACAAGCTAAGACTACGAGCTCTACGTCTATAGACATAACTAAACTAACTCATCGTGTTTGCGTTCAGTACAAAGTTCATTGATTCGACCTTACAGTAGGCTATAGTTAAACAGTAGTGAAGCGGCAAGCTTCGAGAACAACTCTCTCTACATTCCGAAACCGTCTTGCTTCATAAATAAGTTTAAATAATTCAACTTAATATGCTTAATCATATGTTGTATTCATAGACATATTATTTTCATTTTCAAATTCGTGTCACATACATGTAGTTGTGTCGGCTTTACACTTTGATCTTTCGTTGAATTTAAATGCAAACTAAAATGACCCATTTATTCCTCTTACTGTTATTATGAGAAACTAGTGAACAATGAAAACAAAGGGCTTTTACTGCCTATTTGCACTGATTGTTCTTGGATCCCGTTTTCTTTATTTCCTAAAATGTACAATACATTAATACTTATTGTTGAGATCTAACAAAGATAACGTTGCTTCTATGGATAAAATTTTACTAGATCGATATAATTTATTTAGTCATATAGTGCGAATACTGATGTTTAGAATAACTTTTATTTTTATTAAATATTTTATTTCAAATTTAATTCTTATAGTGACTCTTTCTATGATTCGGCTTATTACGAGGAATAAATAAAAAAAGTAAAAGTAAAATTAAAACATATATTCATAGTTCTCAGCTCATTTCCTTCTGTTTGGTGGGTGTGGTATTCGTCGTCATTTATCCCGCCGGCAAGCTGATGATTCAATGCGACGAGGAACGTCATATGCTGAAACAAACAGAAAACAGGCATTAAAACGATTGATACAAATATTGTTCACAGTAAGTAAGATTAATACAATCCTATTTTTCTGAAATGCAAATACTCTGCTTAAGAAAAAAGAAAATCCGAGCTAACTCTTCCTCCAGGGATATCTGCAAATATGGCAGTGGTAGTGTCAGTAGCGGTTTGAGTGGTAGTGACCGGCAGGGCAGCCGCACCGCTCCTGCAGGTGGTGCAGCCATAAATGCGCTAACCGTCGAAAAGAGAACATTGTCGATGGCTTCATGAACTAGTTACAATTGCTCTTGAGTTGAAAAAAAAAATAACTGCAAGACCCATTATGTAAACTTAAGTTTCTTCGGCGAAAAATTTATCAATCGAATACTCACAGAAACGAACAGCTACGACATCTCCTCGATCGCCTGTGTCTGCGGGGGTGCTGGAAGTTTTTCTCCGCATCAGTTTCTCTCTCAACATGCTGTAATGTGAAAGCTTGCGTTTACGTGACTGTAAAAATCATAAAATAATGTGAACTAAGCCAATAAGAAACAATAAGTGAATCAAAAGCGTAATGAAATATAAAATGGAAAACAATCAAAGTAAGTAGGTATTCCTTACATTTGACTCTCCAGGCGTCATTGCCTACACCTCTTCTTCACTGCCACTGACGGCCTACGTCAGTGCAACGTTTGTTCCGCCGGCAAACTGCTAGCGATGTGGAACGACGCCTTCAGATTGTGGCATACAGAATACTCGATGGTGCTTCTTCTTTTTCTTCTTTATTTCTGTTCGTCTATTACGTTATAGACCTTTTCCAATTCATCACGCGCTGAAGCAACAAAAATAAAACACGCAAAGCGATTGATGTAAGTACTCCTAACTGTGAATAAGGGAAACAAAAAACATTTTTCTCCTTTTATTAGGAGGCATCCGGTTATCTCAGTTAGAAAAATAATACTTACAGAAAACCAGAGATGACTCTTCCTTCAGCGAAGTCAGCGAATGCAGCCTTGGTAACGGTAGTGTAACTGCCAGTAATGATGAAAATGGCAGTGCCACAATGACCATATCTAAAAACAAACATCACAAGTAAACATATGACCACTAAAAAGATTCAGCTTTTCTGAAACATACAAAAACTTACATTAAAGTCGCAGCCTAGGTCCGCGATTAACTGCACAGTGGCGTCAGCAACGTCATCCCGCCGCTGCTGCTCACACTAAGCGTTGCGCGCTCGGCTTTCGATGCAGGACAACCAATAGACAAAGTTGGTTATTATTAATACATATTTGATTGAACATTTTTATCGCTTGTAGTATTATTGGTGTTATACGAACCATAGCCAAAACGTTGACACCTCTAAGTCTGCCGCGCCTCGCTCCGGATGCTCCTGTGGGTTTAAATTGGTCGCTCGTTGTTCAGGACAATGAGCGGATTGTAAACTAATATTACTTGAAAGTGTTATATAAGAAACCAAGTCGATTAATTAAACAATCCTACGACATTGTAACTAATCTAATGACCGCTAAACGATTACCTTTGCACAATTTATCCTTGGCCAACGTTGCGTTACATTCCCCGATGGAGCTCTCTTCGTCTTCTTTTTCATTGGTCTATTACGTCTAATACGTCAAAGACCTTTTGCAACTGGTCTTGTGCTAAAATAAAAAAACACACATTAAAACGTTTATTATCTATAAATATTGTAAACCTCAAGCTAACCTCAAATATACTCACAGAAAATCCGAGCTAATTCTTCCTCGAGTGAAGTCTGCGGATGCAGTGGTGGTGGTGGCGACGGTGGTATTGTCAGCTGGTGTGGCAGTGGCGATGGAATCTGCAGCGCTCCTACAGGTGGTGCAGCAACCGAAAGTGCCTCTGTGGATGTGGTATCAGCGTCGATGGCGTCATATACCAGCTGCAATTGCTCTTGGGCTGAAACAGTATGTGATCACAAATCTCATTCTATTTTTAAGTATAACTTGTTTACTCCATTTTTTTTATTAATCGAATACTTACAAAAACAAACAGCTACGTTCATCTCGTCGATCGCCTGTGTCTGCGGCGGTGGTGGAAATGGTGATAGTGACTGCTCACTATCACCGGGCCGCATCCGTTTTTCACTAAGCGTGTGCTCTTGTGAGAGCTTACGTTTACGTGTCTGTAAATCAATGGACTGTTAAAGAAAATGAAACCAATAACAAAAATATATATTTCAGAAAAGCAAATGGAAAATACAAATGCCACTATTTCTTACATTTGGCTCATCCAGCGTCTCATCCTCTCCATCGCCATCCTCATCCTCTTCATCGCCAAAGACATACTCCGGCCCCAATTCATTAATACAATATGCAACTGTAACAAAAAAAAATACACGTTAGGAATGTATTTACTTGAACAAATTAGTTATATTTTTGCATGAAATAGTGAGTCACTTACTTTGCCCCTCCAAGTTAAAGTTTATTTGCTTTAGTTCTTCGATACTTAGTTTCGCGTTTTGCAATTTTGTGATTGCAAGCGCCAACAACTTGGTCATCGTTATCTGAAAATTTAATCAAACACAAATAAGCCATACAATTCTTAAAATATTCCTTAAAAAAATAATTGTTACAACAACTTACATTAGAGTTGCACCCTAAGGCCGCAATCAGCTCCGCAGTGGCGTCAGCGGCGTCGTTCCGCCGCTCCCGCTCGTACTGAGCGTTGCGCGCTCGTCTTTCTTCCTGTAGAGAAAGTAAAATTACATTATTATAATTATTTTTTTAGTTACAAAGGAATGTTTTTTTTTAATATGTGTATAATACGAACCAGGGACAGTGGAGTGCGGTTTGCCCCGCTAGGTCTGCCGCGCCTCGGTCTGGATGCGGCGGAGAGCGGGGATTTAGCCTGTTGGCTCGGGCTCTTCGAAACCTTAACTGGATCCATTATGATTTAAAAAATATTTAAAAAATACTTTGTTGGACAGTAGTTGGTAGTGGAACTTGTTGCAGTTGCAGCAGTTAACACTTGACCGCTAACTGAGTAATGAGTGCAAAACTCACGCAGTCCACGCAAACGCAGGGATGGGTGGGCAGAAATGGCGTGGGGGGTGGGAAAACGTTCGGGGCATGTGATTGGTCGAAAGTTCCTCATTGTTTAGAACAATAAGAGGATTACTTAGAACCTGTAAAAGGTTACCAAGCATAAACTACCTGCAAGAAATTGTACATCATCATCATCTTCCTGCCCTTGTCCCGTTTTATTTGGGGTCGGCGCAATATGTTCTTTTCTTCCATTCTGTCCTGTCACTCGTCACGCTATCGCTAACTCCTCTGTCTTCCATATCACTTCTCACACAATCCATCCATATATTCTTTGGTCTCCTCCTCCCTCTCCATCCATCCACATTTATACTCATGACTTTTTTTACATGCTTTTCATCCCTCCTTTTCACATGGCCATACCAAGACAAACGGTTCCCTTTCAACTTTACAATCACTGGCGCCACTTTCAAACTTCCTCTAATATACTCATTTCTCACTTTATCCATTCTCGTCACACCACACATCCATCTCAGCATTCCCATCTCTGCTACATGCAATCGCTTTTCATCCGTCTTTTTCAGAGCCCAACATTCTGACCCATACAGTAGGACAGGCCTTATACCTGAGGGGCATCCGTGGGTCGCAAGTTGTTTCAGTGACCTGTCGCCAGTGCAAGAAATTGTACATAATGAGGATAATTAAGTATAGTTCTGGTTAAGAAGAGGTTTTAGTAGATTAAGTGTTTAAAATAATATAAACAACTTCTGAATATTTTAAACTTCAAAATTCCAGAAAATCTCCTTTTCTACCTGTAGACAAGATACAAATAGAAGAGTACTGAGTATGCAAAACGTGTCACGGTTGAAAATCATTTAAGGCATCTCAGTCACTCCATTATAACATCGTGAAATTTCATTGAAATAAGTTATTGTTTAATTTAGTATAACTTCTAAATAACTACTTAATTAAAATTAACGCGCTGCAGCGCTCCTGCAAGTGGTGCAGCCATCGAAAGCGCCGATGTGGACGTGGTATCAGCGTCGATGGCGTCATATACCAGCTGCAATTGCTCTTGGGCTGAAACATTAAAATATTTGATCACAAATGTCATACTATGTTTAAGTGTAACTTACTTAATCAATTTTTTATCAATCGAATACTTACAGAAACGAACAGCTACGTCCATTTCATCGATCGCCACTGTCTGCGGCGGTGGTGGAAGTGGTGATAGTGACTGCTCACTATCACCAGGCCGCATCCGTTTCTCACTAAACGTGTTCTCAGGAACGAGCTTGCGTTTACGTGTCTGTAAATCGAAATACTTTTAAAGAAAATGAAAACATCTACAAACCTATGTGTTAAGGAAACTATTAAAGCAAATTAATAAAGCGACTATTTCTTACATTTGGCTCATCCGGCGCCGCCTTCTCCCCCTCTTCTTCATTGCCAATGACGTAGTCCGGCCCCAATTCCTCGATACAATGTGCAACTGTAACCAGATACAACATGTTTAAGAATGTGTTTACTTGAACGACTAGCAAAATGATTTGCATGAAATTGTAAGTCACTTACTTTGACCCTCCAAGTTCAAATTCATTTCCTTCACTTCTTCGATACTTGGTTCTTCTTTAGCATTTTTTAGTTTTGTGATGGCAATTGCCATCAGCTTGGTCATCGATATCTAAAAATTCAAACAAACATAAATAAACCATATCATTCTTAAACAATTACAGTTTATCTTATTAATAAAGTGGTTGTAAGCACTTACATTAGAGTCGCACCCTAAGGCCGCAATCAGCTCCGCAGTGGCGTTAGCGGCGTCGTTCCGCCGCTCCCGCTCGTACTAAGCGTTGCGCGCTCGTCTTTCTTCCTGTAGACAAAGTAAAATTACATTATTATAATTAATTTGTCAATTAAAAAAGGGATAAGTTTATGTTTTGTGTAGTAATTGTTTAATACGAACCAGGGACAGAGGAGTGCGGTTTGCCCCGCTAGGTCTGCCGCGCCTCGGTCTGGATGCGGCGGATTGCGGGGACTTAGCCTGTTGGCTAGGGCTCTTTGATACATTAACTTGATCCATTCTGATTTAAACAAATATTTAAAAAATAATTTGTTGGAATGTAATTGGTAGTATGCAGTTGCAGTAGTTAACACTTGACCGCTAACTGAGTAATGAGTGCAAAACTCACGCTGTCCGCGCGTACGCAGGGGTGGGTGGGCCGAGATGGCGTAGGGGGTGGGAAAACGTTCGGGGTATGAGATTGGCCGAAAGTTCCTCATTGTTTAGAACAATAAGCGGATTATTTAGAAATATTACCTGTAAAAGGTTACCAAGCATAAACTACCTGCACGAAATTGTACACAATGAGGATAATTAAGTATAGTTTCTGGTTTAGTAGAGGTTAAGTGTTTAAAATAATATGTCCAACCTCTGAATACTCTAAACTTCCAAATTTCAGATAAGCCCTTCTGCGGCTATAGAAAATATCCAAATAACTTTAAATAAAAGTAGAAGAGTACTGAGTATCCAAATCAGTTACGGTTAAAAATCTTTTTTTAACTTGTCACTTAAGTCGTAATTGTCGACCTCATAACACTTCATTGTAATTAACAAAAATATTCATTTTGTAAAAACATCAAAATTATCAGGACGAGAAAATGTTACTGCCTACGTAGTTTGCCCAACGTACGAGAACTACGCTAAGCTGTAGCCAACGCTACGCCGTAGCACAATACATCTACTGATTTTGATGTGCTGTGTAACGCTTCATATTACTGTTTTTATTTAAAAAGTGTCCGGATCTAATACTTCTACAGATGTCTCAGCTAGAATAGAATTTTAAATTTAAAATCGAAGTCGATCAACCCAAGTAGACAATGGCTACTGAGCAATGGAAACAAAGGACTGTATTTAGACTACTTGTTTGCGTTAATTGTTCTTGGATCGGGTTTTAAGTTATTTCTTAGTAAGCTTATCACTAGTTTTGAACAAATCACCTAGTGTCGAGATCTAGTAAAGATAAGGACGATTCCTGAACTTTAAGTCGCTTGTCGGAATTGAACTAGTCTCTTATCATCAAGCCCAGGTATGTCTTGCTGGTACAGCGTAGGGCTTGTAGGCTCCGCGCCTTGCATACTGTGTCCACCAAGGTTTATCTCTAATCTTTTCTCTGCTTTGAGATCCAGGCCTTGCTTGATCCTCTCGGTGACGTTTTGCCCGGGGTACTGAAGGTCTGTTAAGAAGACGATCAGAATGTGATTTGGCCCAATGTGGTTTTGGGTATTCTAGCAATCTAAACAAAGGTTTTGGGACTGTTGGGATTCAAATCAAACATATCCTCGGCTGATGCGCTAGCGGCCGCCTTCCTTCTTCTAAAGTTATCGTTGCGAGCTCCACGGATGAGCGCGGTGCGGGACGGGGCGCTATTTGCGCTGATTGTTCTTGGGTTCCGTTTTATTAATTTACTAGTATGCTTATCACCAGTACATTATTACCTAGTGTCGAGATCTGGCCAAGATAACATTTAGTTCTTTATTTGAAATGTAATTTTTATAAAATATTATTCATATAAGGTTTAGTGTTGTAATCTTTATATGTAACGTAAATACGAGAGATGAATAAAAGAAGTGACAGTAAATTTAAAACGTGTATTTAGATAAGATAAGATTTTATTTCGCAAATATGGGTACAAGTAAGGTGTTACAATAAATAGAGATACAGCCATATTTTACCAATAATAAGGCATGCAAAAAGTACAAAGTTATAAAGCCTTTAAATTTTGTGATACTATACAATATTATTGAAATATGATCATCAATTAATAATAATAAATAATGCAATCAATGTCAATCTATTACAATATTATGCCAATTCATTTGTCACTAACATAAATAATAAAAAAAAATAATTTATTAACATATAAAATAATTAATAGTACATGATTTGCTTATTAGAATTTATATTATTACATTACACAAAACAGTCAAACAATATCCTTCTCCGACAGAAAATTTCCAACACTATACGACTTTACCACTATAGTACTTTGTCCACCAGAAAGTTTCAAAGTTTTTCCTTGAAACATGTCAAGTTGTTATCTTTCCAACTACTCGGTATTTTATTATAAATCACCGGTGCCATGCAACAGACACCTTTGCGCATCAATGTTGTTTTAGCTTGGTGGATACACAGCCTATCCTTGTCACGTCTATTTCGGGGAAATACATCAGCCATTCGTGCGACGCGATCCGGGTTTGTCTTTACGAACATTGCCATTTCTAAAATGTACAAACATGGTAAGGTTAATATTTTAAATTGTTTAAAATATTGCACGCAGCTGTCCGTACTTTGCAATTTGAAAATAGACCGTATACACCTTTTTTGTGCCTTAAATGTAGTTTCTTTCTCTTTGTTCATTTCATTCACTTTACTCGTACTCTGAACGTCCAACGAGGGCAAGCAGAGGTAAGTGTAGTATTCGTTGTAGTTTACTTCGCCGGCAAGCCGATGAATACGTGCTTGGTGCTCGTAATCAGGAACGTCATACTCTGAAATAAACAAAAAAAAGATATTAAAACATTTGGCTCCATTATATATAGTTACCAGAAAATAAGATTATTATCATTCCATTTTTTTTCAAATAAAAATACTATGCTTAAAGATATGGGAGCAAACTCCTCCTCTAGTAAAGTCTGCGAATACGGCGGTGGTAACGGTGGGGGTTCCGCCAGCAGCCGTGATCATGTCAGCAGCTGCCGCGCTCCTTCAGGTGGTGCGGCGCCGAAAGTACCACAGTGACGTAGACATAAGCCTCGATGGCATTGTAGACCAGCTGCTACCGCTCATGGGCTAAAACAAAAACAAGGACTTTATATAATTCCTTTAGATTTTTTATTATACATTAACTTTTTTTCACTATTACTTATTTTATTTTTTTATTTATTACTCAATCGAAACTTACGGCTACATCTCTCTCTATCGTCTAAATATAAGATGGCTAGGTACTGGTGAAATTTGTTCACGCAATGTAAGGAATATATTCATTTAACAAATACAATATATTTTACAATAAAATGTAAATCACTTACTTTGCGCCATCGAGTTTCAATTTATTTTCTTCAGTTCTTCTTCCGTGTTTTCCAGTTTTGTTACGGCAAGCGCCCTTAGCTTGGCCATATCTAAAAAAACAAACAACACAAGTAAACATATACCACTCAAATTATTCAGCTCTTTTGAAACATACAAAAACTTACATTAAAGGCGCAACCTAGGTCCGCGGTTAACTGCACAGTGATGTCAGCAACGTCATCCCACCGCTGCTGCTCACACTAAGCATTGCGCGCTCGGCTTTCGATGCAGGACAACCAATGGACAAATCTGGTTATTATTAATACATATGTATTTGATTACAACATTTTTATCACTTGTAGTATTAATAGTGTTTTAGGAACCATAGATATTGATATTGATGTTATTATACTTTTCAATACGTTTGCGCATGTTGCGTGGACCATCTGCAAAAGGAGAAAGTTAAATAACTAAACGGCCCATACTCACAGTTTTATTATCTGGCTGCATGGCGTCGCAATCATGCTTAGCGTATTACATGTATAAGTTTGGTGTTTCCATACTATTTTATAACATTCTTTTTAATTAATTTGTATTAATGTAAACTTTTTAGTAAAGGATGAGTGGGAGGATTATAAATGTAAGACTAAACAATTATATTCATGATGCTTCGAACTGGTAAGATATCAGGAGTTATGCGTGTTATTATGAGTCAACCATAAAATATAGACATATGCTGTTGTAATATATTTTTTAGATTCATTTACGTAGAACATTTCCCTGATACATGTTTATTATGTAACTTTAACCATCGCGGTTGCACGTACAACGGAAGCTTAAATCATTTAGTATCTTGTCCCGTTCCAACATTTACCTTCACTGTTCTGCTCCTAATATATGTAGCGTGATGAAAAGTAGGTATCCTATAACTTGCCTAGAAATATGAAGAATAACTGTATCAAGGTTCGTTTAAATCTGTCGAGTAGTTTCTGTTTCTATAAGGAACATCAGACAGCCAAAAATTTTGCAGATTGCATTTTTTCATCAGTATCAAATACTAATCACCACCTGGTAGTTATTTTGAAAATATATTTCATGTAAAAAATTGACCCCTCCACAGAATTTTTTTAAGCATAGATAGTCGGTTTAACACATTATTTAGTTGTGTCGGCTTTGTACTTAGATCTTCCTTAGCATTTACAATCCAAGTAACTAGCCCACAACTATTATTATTATGAAAAGTTGCGCTTAGCTACTGAACAATGGAAACAAAGGACCGTACTTTGTCTGCCTGTTTGTGTTAATTGTTCATGGATCTGGTCTATTTATTTCTTAGTAAGCTTATTGCCAGTATTGAACAAATAACCTTTTGACGAGATCCAGTAAAGATAAGGTAGGTTTCTGAACCATAAAACAAAATGATTTAAAAGTTTACCAATACATTATTTACTACACATTATTGTACCCGCACAACGCACAGGTTAGAAGAAAAAAAAGAACAACGATGGGATCAATTCGCCAATAAATTTTAAGTTTCTTATCGTCTCGAATATAGCTCTCATAAATGTGTACTGACAATCCAAAAGAAAGCATTTATGTGAAGTTTACGTTTAAATGAAAAAAAAAAGTAATTTGAATAACTTCTAAATGTATTTTAGTATTTTCTACTGAAGCCGTACCAGCATGCTGCCAGGCATTCTTAGTCTCAATATTATCCGACAGTTTGTAGTATGCTTTTCTACGCAATTCGCTTTTAACATAAGTGAAAAATTTTCTGTCATTATGATTTAATATACCTACTACTTGGTGTTTTATTGTAACAGTTTACACACAACTTCATTCAGGATTTCTGTACTTTGGGCAGCCGGAGCCGTGGCACAGTCTATCTTTGCCTCTAATATTAAAATTATGCCTATCTCTTCTTCTTTCAAATAATTGTTTTCCTCGTGGCCAAAATATTTCATATAGGTAAAAACTGACAAGCCAGCCTTAGGATATTTATAGTTTTTAAAAGTTCTCACAGAGATTCGGAACGGAGCAAGTTATATATCGCTCGAATAGCTTTTGAATAAGAAACACAAAAAAAATTTAAATCAAAAATGGATAAACTTTAACAGTTCGTCCCCATATAAAAATTTCGTATCACATAATGCTGTGAAAATAACTAAAATATACAGTTCTTGCTGTGTTTACATCGGTGACCTGTCTAACTGCAAAACCGCATGAGCTTCATCGCCACGAAAGCACCTTGTGTCGTTCCTCGATCAGTTGTTGATAGAAATGGCAAGTCATTCATATAAACTAAACCGGACCTAATATCGAACCTTGCGGAACACCCATTTTCACATGAACCTTCCTGTTGTATCAACGTTGCGCAGATCCATCAACAAGCTAAGACTACGAACTCTACGGCTATAGATATAACTAAACTTACTCATCGTGTTTGCGTTCAGTACAAAGTTCATTGATTTCACCATACAGTAGGCTATAGTTAACAGTAGTGGAGCGCCAAGCTTCGCGAACACCTCGCTCTACATTTCGAAACAGTCTTGCTCCATAAATAAGTATAAATAATTTAACTTATGCTAAATCATATGTTGTATTCATAGTTACATAATTTTCATTTTTAAATTCGTGTCGTATACATGCAGTCGTGCCGGCTTTACACTTTGATCTTTCGTTGAAGTTCAAATGCAAACTAAAATGACCCATTTATCCCGCTTATTTGTGCGATTTGCTACTAAAAACAAACTTCGACTTGTGGTACTTCGACTGCTTATTTGCGCTGACTGTTCTTGGATCCCGTTTTATTTCCTAGTATGCTTATCACTGGTACATTGAACTACATAATTACTTATTGTCGAGATCTAGCAAAGATAACGTTGCTTCTGTGTATAAAGTTTTACGTTTTAAGTTTTTTATGAAATCGCACTACCTTTATAATTAATTGAGTCATATTGTGTGAATACTGATGTTTAGCATTACTTTATTTAATTTTAAAGTTAATATTGTATTTTTAATCTAATTCTTACGATCATTACTCTTATCAGGGCTCAAATATACTTTTTAAAATATGATTCGGTTTATCATTTTACAGTGTACATAGTATAATAAATAGTAGGGATAAAATAAACAACTAGCAGTAAATTTCAAACATATATTCATAGTTCTTTGCTCATTTTCCTCTGTTCGGTGGATTTGTCGTCAGTAGCGGTTTGAGTGGCAGTCAACAGCAGGGCAGCCGCACCGCTCCTGCAGGTGGTGCAGCCATAATTGCGCTAACCGTCGAAAAGAGAACATTGTCGATGGCTTCAATAACTAGTTACAATTGCTCTTGAGTTGAAAAAAAAAATAACTGCAAGACCCATTATGTAAACTTAAGTTTCTTCGGCGAATAATTTATCAATCGAATACTCACAGAAACGAACAGCTATGACATCTCCTCGATCGCCTGTGTCTGCGAGGGTGCTGGAATTTTCTCTCAGCATCAGTTTCTCTCTTAAAAGGCTGTAATGTGAAAGCTTGCATTTACGTGACTGTAAAAATCATAAAATAATGTGAACTAAGCCAATAAGAAACAATAAGTGAATCAAAAGCGTAATGAAATATAAAATGGAAAACAATCAAAGTAAGTAGGTATTCCTTACATTTGACTCTCCAGGCGTCATTGCCTACACCTCTTCTTCACTGCCACTGACGGCCTACGTCAGTGCAACGTTTGTTCCGCCGGCAAACTGCTAGCGATGTGGAACGACGCCTTCTGACTGTGGGATACAGAATACTCGATGGTGCTTCTTCTTTTTCGTTTTTATTTCTGTTCGTCTATTACATAATAGACCTTTTCCAATTCATCACGCACTGAAAAAAAAAACAAAAAAAAACACGCAACGCGATTGATGTACGTAGCCCTAACTGTGAATAAGGTAAACAAAAATTATTTTTCTTCTTTTAGTAGGAGGCATTCGGTTATCTCAGATAGAAAAATAATACTTACAGAAAATCTGAGATAACTCTCCCTCCAGCGAAGTCTGCGAATGCAGCCTTGGTGACGGTAGTGGTACTGCCAGCAACGATTAAAATGTCAGTGACCACGATGGCCATATCTAAAAACAAACATCACAAGTAAACATATGTCCACTAAAAAGGTTCAACTATTTTGAAACATTCAAAAACTTACATTAAAGTCGCAGCCCAGGTGCGCGATTAATTGCACAGTGACGTCAGTAACGTCAACCCGCCGCTGCTGCTCACACTAAGCGTTGCGCGCTCGGCTTTCGATGCAGGACCACCAATAGACAATGTTGGTTATTATTAATACATATGTGATTGAACATTTTTATTGATTGTGGTATTATTGGTGTTATACGAACCATAGCCAAAAGGTTGACACCGCTAAGTCTGCCGCGCCTCACTCCGGATGCTCCTGTGGGTTTAAATTGGCCGCTCATTGTTCAGGACAATGAGCGGATTGTAAATTAATATTACCTAAGTAAAAAGAGTTATATAAGAAACCAAGTCGATTAATTAAACAATCCTACGACATTGTAACTAATCTAATGAACGCTATACGATTACCTTTGCAAAATTTATCCTTGGCCAACGTTGCGTTACATTCCCCGATGGAGCTCTCTTCGTCTTCTTTTTCATTGGTCTATTACGTCTAATACGTCAAAGACCTTTTGCAACTGGTCTTGTGCTAAAATAAAAAAACACACATTAAAACGTTAGTTATCTATAAATATTGTAAACCTCAAGCTAACCTCAAATATACTCACAGAAAATCCGAGTTAATACTTCCTCCAGTGAAGTCTGCGGATGCGGTGGTGGTGGTGGCGACGGTGGCATTGTCAGCAGTCGTGGCAGTGGTAGTGGCAATGATGGAAGCTGCAGCGCTCCTGCAAGTGGTGCAGCCATCGAAAGCGCCGATGTGGACGTGGTATCAGCGTCGATGGCGTCATATACCAGCTGCAATTGCTCTTGGGCTGAAACATTAAAATATGTGATCACAAATGTCATACTATGTTTAAGTGTAACTTACTCAATCCATTTTTTATCAATCGAATACTTACAGAAACGAACAGCTAAGTCCATTTCATCGATCGCCAGTGTCTGCGGCGGTGGTGGAAGTGGTGATAGTGACTGCTCACTATCACCAGGCCGCATCCGTTTCTCACTAAACGTGCTCTCAGGAACGAGCTTGCGTTTACGTGTCTGTAAATCGAAATACTATTAAAGAAAATGAAAACATTTACAAACAAATGTGTGAAGAAAACTGTAAAAGCAAATTAATAAAGCGACTATTTCTTACATTTGGCTCATCCGGCGCCGCCGTCTCCCCCTCTTCTTCATTGCCAATGACGTAGTCCGGCCCCAATTCCTCGATACAATGCGCAACTGTAACCAGATACAACACGTTTAAGAATGTATTTACTTGAACAAATTAGAAAATGATTTGCATGAAATTGTAAGTCACTTACTTTGACCCTCCAAGTTCAAATTCATTTCCTTCACTTCTTCGATACTTGGTTCTTCTTTAGCATTTTTTAGTTTTGTGATGGCAATTGCCATCAGCTTGGTCATCGATATCTAAAAATTCAAACAAACACAAATAAACCATATCATTCTTAAACAATTACAGTTTATCTTATTAATAAAGTGGTTGTAAGCACTTACATTAGAGTCGCACCCTAAGGCCGCAATCAGCTCCGCAGTGGCGTCAGCGGCGTCGTTCCGCCGCTCCCGCTCGTACTGAGCGTTGCGCGCTCGTCTTTCTTCCTGCAGACAAAGTAAAATTACATTATTATATTAAATTTGTCAACTAAAAAAGGGATAAGTTTATGTTTTGTGTAGTAATTGTTTAATACAAACCAGGGACAGAGGAGTGCGGTTTGCCCCGCTAGGTCTGCCGCGCCTCGGTCTGGATGCGGCGGATTGCGGGGACTTAGCCTGTTAGCTAGGGCTCTTTGATACATTAACTTGATCCATTCTGATTTAAACAAATATTTAAAAAATAATTTGTTGGAATGTAATTGGTAGTATGCAGTAGCAGTAGTTAACACTTGACCGCCAACTGAGTAATGAGTGCAAAACTCACGCTATCCGCGCGTACGCAGGGGTGGGTGGGCCGAGATGGCGTAGGGGATGGGAAAACGTTCGGGGTATGTGATTGGTCGAAAGTTCCACATTGTTTAGAACAATAAGCGGATTATTTAGAAATATTACCTGTAAAAGGTTACCAAGCATAAACTACCTGCAAGAAATTGTACACAATGAGGATAATTAAGTATAGTTTCTGGTTTAGTAGAGGTTAAGTGTTTAAAATAATATGTCCAACCTCTGAATACTCTAAACTTCCAAATTTCAGATAAGTCCTTCTGCGGCTATAGAGAATATCCAAATAACTTTAAATAAAAGTAGAAGAGTACTGAGTATCCAAATCAGTTCCGGTTAAAAATCTTTTTTTAACTTGCCACTTAAGTCGTAATTGTCGACCTCATAAAACTTCATTGTAATTAACAAAAATATTCATTTTGTAAAAACATCAAAATATTAGGACGAGAAAATGTTACTGCCTACGTAGTTTGCCCAACGTACGAGTACTACGCTAAGCTGTAGCCAACGCTACGCCGTAGCACAATACATCTACTGATTTTAATGTGCTGTGTGACGCTTCATATTACTGTTTTTATTTAAAGAGTGTCCGGATCTAATACTTTTACAGATGTCTCAGCTTTGTACCCAGATTTTTAAATTGAAAAACGAAGTAGATCAAGCCAATCATAAAATGACTAATGAGCAATGGAAACTAACGACAATACTTAGACTACCTGTTTGCGTTTATTGTTCCTGGATCGGGTTTTACTTATTTCTTAGTAAGCTTATCACTAGTATTGAACAAATCTAGGTTATTTGTCGAGATCTAGTAAAGATGAGGACGGTTCCTGAACTTTAAGCCGCTTGTCGGATTTGAACTAGTCTCTTATCAAGCCAGGTATGTCTTGCTGGTACAGCGTAGGGCTTGTTGGCTCCGCGTCTTGCAAACTGTGTCCACCAAGGTTTATCTCTAATCTTTGTTCCGCTTTGAGATCCAAGCCTTGCTTGATCCTCTCGATGACGTTATGCCCGGGGTCTGATACTGAAGGTCTGTTAAGGAGACGATCAGAATGTGATTTGGCCCAATGTGGTTTTACGGTATACTAGCAATCTCAACAAAGGTTTTGGGACTGTTGGGATTCAAATCCAACATATCCTCGGCAGATGCGCTAGCGGCCGCCTTCCTTCTTCTAAAGTTATAGTTGCGAGCTCCGCGGATGAGCGCGGTGCGGGACGGGCGACGGAACGAGAGGGGCATAAACGTTATTTTTCCCGACGACCAGCGACGACAATAAATTAAATTTAAAACGAATGTCGACCATTCGTTTTAAATTTAATTTATTGTTGGTCCGCGGTATCTTTTAATTTGTGATTGGTAAGGAAAAAAAGAAACCGATCAATCAAATCTCTCTAGCCCACTTATTTACCATCCCCTAGAGGTGCGAACAGAGACCTTGTTCTTATTGTGATGGTGTATCAACCCTTTTCTATTTTCCTTTTTGTGCTTGAAGACTGCGAGCTCCGCATCAGAAAATTTAACTAAACCAAGTCATCATGTTTGCGTCCACCAAACAATTTAGACTATAGTTAACAGTAGCGGAGCAGCAAGCTTCGAGAACACCTCTCTACGTTCCGAAACAAATCAAGCTCCATACCTAAATAAGTATGTTTGTATACAACTGATGATTAAGACAGCTAGCATTGACTCATAGATAAATAATTTATGTATCCTAATTTATATACCTTTGCACAATATGCGAATTTATCCTTGGCCAACGTCGCATTTTTACATTTCTCCGATGGAGCTCTCTCCCTGTTCTTTTTTTTGTGTTGGTCTATTACGTTAAAGACCTTTTGCAATTTGTCTTGCGCTGAAATAAAAAAAACATGTATTAAAACGATTGTTATCGATAGAAAATGTAAACCTAAAGCAAACCTCAAATGCAACCACGTTACTCACAGAAAATCTGCGCTAATTCTTCCTCCAATGGAGTCTGCGGATGCGGTGGTAGTGGTGGTGGCGACAGCGGCACTGTCAGCAGGAGTGGCAGTGGTAGTGACCATGATGGAAGCTACAGCGCTCCTGCAGGTGGTGCAGCCACACTGTAAAGGAAGGGTCGGAGTCGACAACGTCATAGACAAGCTGCAACTGCTCTTGGACTGAAAATAAAACAAAACAACTTAGGATGACCATAATTTCAATTTTATGTTTAAGTATACCTCAATTCAACCAGTTTTTTATCAATCGAATACTTACAGATGCGAACAGCCAAGTCCATTTCCTCGATCATCAGTGTCAGCGGCGGTGGAAGTAGTGACTGCTGACTGTTGGTTAAACAGAGGTGCTTTGCTGTATTAGGTGATTTATTTATAATTTCTTAATAATAAACACTTTCGAAATTTCAAACAACTTCTTCTGTACCTGTAGACAAGATACGAATAGAAGATTAAAAATAATAATATAATGAAAATAGCAGAGTACCGTGTATGCAAATCATGTTACGGTCGAAAATATGTTTTTAGGCTGGCCACTTAACTGCGACACAATAAAATTTCATTGAAATAAATTAATGTCTATATACATACACGGGTAAAGGTTATCGACTACTGACTGACGGCATTTATAACTGGAGTGCTACGCTAAGCTGTAGCCGTAGCTACGCCGTAGCACGATACATCAACTGATTTTGATGGGCTGTGTAATGCTACACACTACTTACTAAATACTATTTAAAATGTGTTCGGTTCAAATACCTTTATACATAGTAGTTTTTTTAATTTAAAAGTGAAGCAAACCAACCCTTATGTTCCTTCGACTATAATTTTTAGATAATGTTCGTCACGTTTTACTACTGAACAATAAAAACAAATGAAAGGACCGTATTTCGACTACCTGTTTGCGTCGTGCTTGGATCTGGTTTTTTTATAAGATGTTCACTAAAACATAGTTCTAATCACCTACTATCGAGATCTATAAAAGTCGAAAAATTACAAAATAAGTCCACTAGGGCAATTAAGTTTTACTTTACATTGTCTTTCCAGTCATGGAAGTATCATGTTAGAGTGCATCATCAAAATATGTTATTTTCTAATTTACTTTTCAGCATCCCTGGCTGGGCAACCGGCAGCCGTGCAACGTTTCGTGGTTTCTTATAAGCTGATGATGTTATGATACTTTTAACGGCGAATAAGATAGTCAGGTCTCCAAATGCAAATTCAATACCTACTCACTCCGCTGTCAAATGCAACATTTTTTTTAATTTAATCTTTATTTTATATTAAGAGTTTTTTAACAGAAGATTTCAGCCCTATTATTGAATACAAAATTCAGTACTTACTTTTCTACTAATAAAGCAGCTAAACCATTAACTACCCCTTAAGTTTAAACATAAAATAATTAGACTATACAATTTATTGGCCTCAGATGATAATGGTGACGCTAACACACTATGATAAAAACCAATAACAATTTATTTTGCAAATATAAACTGAATATACATGAATGACACAGGTATGAATAAACCATAAGTCCTTGTCAAAATAATATCGACATAAACAATACAGTACTCACAGTAAATCCAAGTTAATTCTTCGTCCATCGAGTATCTAGTTGAGGCTATGGTGATGGAGGTGGTATTGTCAGCAGCGGTGAAAGCGGCAGTGACCATGATGGCAACAGCAGCGCTCCTAGAGGTGGTAGTTGCAACCATCGAAAGTGCCACCGAGAAGGGATATCATCATCAAAGGCGACGTAGACCAGCTACAAGTGTTTTTGGAAATAATATGACTAAAAATCCAATTTTGAATTGCTAGTTACTCAATTGAATTATTTATCAATCGAATACTCATAGTAATGAACAACCAACCTTTGCATAAAACGTGATATTTTTCTTGGGCAAGTTAGCCTTCCCCGATAGAGCTTTCTCTTCCTATTCTTGTTCATTTTTTCATAGCTGTTGGTCTATTACGTCTATTATTTTAAAGTCCATCTGCAACTGGTCTGAAATAACTAAAAAGCAGATATAAATACCGCAAATAAGGTAACCTCAAAAAAAAGCCAAAGTCAAAAATCATTTATTCAAATTAGACCTTTACAGGCACTTTTGAACGTCAAACAAAATTTTGAAGATCAGTCAGTATGTCGGTCAATCCTCTTAGTGAAGCTATTTGCTCGTTCCAAGACAACCTCTAATCTCAATTACAAACTAACAAAACAAAAAACACGAAACTCACAGAAAATCCGAATCAATTCTTCCTCCAGTGTAGTCTACGAATGCGACGGTGGTGGTGGTGGTGGCACTGGTGGTACTGTCAGCAGACACGGAACTGGTTGTGCTAATGATGGAAGCTGCAGCGCTCCTGCAGGTGGAGATATCATCATCAATGACGTCGTAGACAAGCTGCAACTGTTTATGGGCTGAAACAAATAATAAGACGACTACAAACCCCATTTTAAATTGTAAGTTACTCAATCAAATTATTTATCTATCGAATACTCATCGATGTCGTGGTGGCCCGGAGGATAAGGAGCCGACTTCTCATGCATGAGGACTGTGACTTTTTCCGAGTTATATGTACTTTCTATGATTACTTAGACACCACTGACATACGGTGAAGGTAAAAATTGTGAGGAAACCTGGACTTATAAGTTTGAAATCGCCAACCCGCATTGAGCAAGCGTGGTGATTAACGCTCTAACCTTCTCCGTATGAGAAGAGGCCTTTGCTCAGCAGTGGGCACTTATAGGCTGATGATGCTGATGACTTATAGAAATAAACATCCTTCGCCTGTTGCTGCAGCGCTGGTGGCAGTGGTAATAAATAGTGACTGCTGATCGCACCAGACCGCATACATCTCACTAAATGTGATTTACAGATATAAATCGGCAGTGTGGCAATAAATATGTAAGCTAATCGAAACAACGTTGAAGACTACGTAAGATTTTTCAGCCGCAAATTTTTTTAGAAGAGAGGATTTTTTTTCCTTATTAGTGCCACTGCCAAGAAAAGGTAACTTACCTTATCGACCAAAAAACTACAAAACATTTTTCATAACCTAACCTTACAACACTCGAAAGCTAGCTAGAATGCTTAGAAATCGACGAAATGATATTGCGCTCGCGCCCTGTACTGAGAAACATTTGGTATCAATCATTAATATTCCAATATCCAACCAAGGTCTTGCACAAAAATGTATCCCGTGATATAACGAATCGAATGCAGATCTACGCGAGGCACAATCAGCCTTACTGCAAAACAAGGTTTTTTCTTTAGCCTAGGTATAAGCCATTGAGTCAGTTTTTGTATTTTAGATTGAAGGTAGATGAAAATAAGATTCAAAATACAAAACCTGACTCAATGTTAATTCATTGATTCTGAGAAATCTAGTTTTGTAATAAGAGGGAATGTGTTCTATCGTGTCTCATAAGGTATAAGGCTGACGAGGGGTTAATTAATATCACAAACAATAAATATTTTTATTTATTAGGTCATTATTAGTTGCCAATCATATGTTACAACGTTGCATTTAATTGCGGACCCAAGTAGATACGTATGACCATTTCCATTACCAAATACGGTAGTTTTCTATTAAAATTCTATACTTTTATTTTACTATTGAAAAATAGAAACGAAAATATAATATGACGTCTTACTGTTTTTAAGTCAAATAGCATACTTATTTAAAATGTGAAACTAGGTCAATCTTCATATCAATGAAAGAAACTATGATTATTGTTTAATAACTAATAAAAATTTAAACGATCATTTTTTAAATTCAAATTAAATTATTGTTAAACTAGAAAACTACCAAATTGGTCTTACTCAATAAGTAATAATCCCGTAAAATTAATAATGTGTGTGTCTTACATCAAGCTTATTAAGCTCTGGCTCATCTTAAATGCCACTGATTCAACATACAGGTATTAACGTAGTTCAGCACATCTGAAAAATTTAATTATGGTAATAAATATAAAGAGAAGTCAAACACGTTACCGGTTTTTTTTTTTAATAAACTGTTGGTGTATTAATATGTAGTGAATATAATAAATACTTGAAATCTGAGGGTAGATTAGTAACAATTCAAAATTATTACGTATGCACAAAATAAGTGACCTTGGACTTTGCTTGCGTGACCACACCCTTTCGATTAAAAATATTAAATTAAATGTAGAATGATATCAAATAGATATCAATTAAAAGTACCTATAAATATTGTAAAATGCATTCAATAAAAATTCGTAAATTACTGTTTTTTTTATTGTCAAGATTTATTGTTATTTTATTATTTTTTATTATCAGGAAAATTCACCAACAAATTTTAATACTCACACTTTCAACAAAATCAAACAGTTTTGCAAAGTTCTCATTTCATCTGTGCTCGTATAACTTATTCTTTTTTTTGTTCTTTTTCGTTCACGGGACTACAGGATCCCTTTTACATTAGGGTACGACCGGGCCGATGCTAACACACAAAGGCCCGTTGGACCATTTTAAATTAATGTAATTAATGTAAAAGCACATCAGCTGAAAATTATCCTATGAAATTGCACCCAAAGACAATCACGAACTTACGTAGGACTACCGACTATTGTAGTATAAATTCTATTATGATATTATAAGAATGATATGGTTATGGCTATGGAATAATAGGCCTTTTCATTTATATTTTGTATAACGTAATTAGAAATCGCTAGGTAGTATATTTACATTTTAGTATTAAGCAAAAGTTAAAACAATAAAGATACATTTTTATAGTTCTTTTTTTTTCAATAGGTACGGTACTTTAAAAAATAATCGGTAATAAAAGTAAAAGTATCCACAAATCGCGTTGCTCGATCCGCGTTTGAGTGAGATGGCGCTATAGATGCGATGCGCAGGAGTATAAAATATGCGATGACGCTCGCGGTCGACCATCATTATTACGAAAACCATAGCCGTTGCGAGAATTCTAAACGCGTGTGTTGTATATTTCTGAACAACTAACCTATCAGACCTCGTCACCTGCCCTTAATTGGAACCTTGTTCCAGGAAACTTAATGTTTGAAGACAACGACTACACTTATTAAGCCGTTTGCAAGTTGACAATAGAAACAAGCTAAAGTTTTCCTAGTGTGGTTGGTTGAAGAAACCAGAGATAATGGCGGAGACCGAAAGTATTAATAGATATCAAGTCGGGTGAAAAGAAATTGCAGTCTACCTGATGAAAACAGTTACCGAAACTCCTGTATTCTCCGCAAGTTATTTGGTTCTCAGGTAAGAAAATAAATATAATTTTTGGAAATATTTAAATTTGAAGGTATAATCGCTTGTCCGTTTCGACTTTTTTATGATTTTTTTACGCGCCACCCGCCTCAACTAAGGTTTCACGAGTGCGTTGCCAATCTTTTGGGGATTATGATTTGGATATTTAAGGGTTTTGGGAGGGCAATTACGACAAGTGATTAGGGATTAGGGAATTGCAGATTTAAGGATTGGGAGACAACTTAAAATAAACATAAGAAATTTTGGCAGACTGTGATGGAATCTACAGAAAGACATGGAGGTTGGAAATCATCTCCGTTCTACCGCCGTCTTCTGAAACTAACTGATCGAAGATCCCTACTACGTTGGATGGACAATAACTCAACTAGCTGATTTGGAATAACGTCATACCCAAGGCATGAAGATTCCATGCAGTGCTAACTTCAGATAACCAGGTATGTAAAACTATAAGTATAACTTAACCTAAATCCTTTTGAAATCCCTCGTGTGTTAATAATTCGAATACCTAAATTAAAATACCTACATAATCCCTGAAATATTATATTTGTGTCTCTTAGTGTTAAATGGATTTGAAGAAAATTTGGTACACGATAGATTACAACCTAGAAAACCACATTGACTTGCTTGGCAACTTTTCATGAGTTTCGTGGACGAAGCCGCTGGCAGAAACTAGCTAGTGTTACATACAACAATAGGATGTTAAACCTAGACCAGTCTTATTTTTAATAAATCTTGGTTTTTGAGGCAATCGAAGCCGCAATATATTGCGCACCAGCCAAGCAAATTATTCACAATAATTTAAGGTACCTTCAATTTAATATCACAAAGGTGATCAACTTCTTACTTTTAACGATTTCTTTGTTCGTTGGAGAATCCAACGGATCATCATGCAACGCTGGTTTGATAGTCTGGGAAAGTTGACTGCAATGAAGGCGGGATGCTTTATAATATAAAGAAGTGTACTGAAGACGAAAATTTTACTGAAATGATACAATTACTATGAGACGTAATTTAAAAAAAAACGTTTTATTTCAAAATTTTGTGCCGGTTTGATATTTGTACGTGTATCGAATTCTTTTTCTCGTATAAATTAGATTTTTGGCTTTGAAATCTAAAATGAAGTCTGATGAATAGAAATGGACTTGATACCATTTAAGAGGGCTCAACATATGGTTAATCTATATTTGTATAAAAATGAATCGCAAAATGTGTTGGTAAACGCATAACTTAACCACACCTGGACCAATTTTGCCAATTCTTTTTTTGATGTTTTTGTTATGGTCAGGAGAAGGTTCTTAAGAAAGGAAATTGTAGAATAGTAGAGGGGAGATCTAGGAAACGGGGGCACTTTGGTCGTTAGCGAGATAGTTAAAGATGCGTGCGAAGCAGGGGCGGCCCACTAGTCTTTAACATGTTTATGCATGCTCGTTGATAGAAGGTGCTTTTAATTTGTACCTTTTTTCAAATATTTGAAAGGTTCACTCTAATTATTACAAAATATCGTCTATTTGGTTGATATATGTCCTTTTAGGGCTTCATCTACCGACTTTCCCGGGCATGCTCGCTTGATAAACCTCTTTTATAAATCTTTTAGCATCCATTCTTTCGACATGACCAAATTACATTAATATTTAATTCATTGATATTATTAAATTATCAGTGGTTGAAAGATTAAGCCAGATATACGTTTTATTGTACACCAAGTAGGTACTTCTAAAAGTACATTTTAGTTTTTTATAGAATATGAAGGGTGGCCTTGTCAGTAAAAACGATGATCAGGCTTTTGGGTAAATGGAGCTCTAAGACAATAAAGGTTAAATTAATAATATAATTGATAATAGAAAATTGTAATTTCCATGTTGTTCATTTTCTGATTACCGCACTGCTAAGCACATTTTTTTAAGGCATTAGATCTGCATATTTCGACGGGTGGGTATTATTGCGCATTGTATATTTTCTTTATATTTTATGGTATAGCCATCATTATTTTTAACCCGTTAATGTCCGTATCTATACTAATATTATAAGGAAGTAAAATTTATAAGTTTGTATTAAGGGGGTAATCTTAATCTTTGGAACCGTTGGTCAGATTGCCATTGATAGAGATAGCTACAATGTTCCTGAGAGCTATAGGCTATAAAACATCATGTTACGATCGAAAGGCGCCGAGCAGCGGGTGAAACAGCTTGAGAGCAGCTAGTATCTTATATACAGATACACAATATAAAATATTTACTAGATAATATTTTTTTAAACAAAGAGTAACACTTAGAACGCCATGTCGGACAATGCTGTCCGACGCTAGCGGAGGGTTAGCAGTCAACAGCTTTTTGTCGGCAGTCAAATGCTTAATTATATTTTTATATAAAAGTAGCCCTTATTTCGTGTTGGCTATTACACCTTTTATTTTAAAATTATTATAATTTATCTTTATATATATTATCTTTTCTTTTCATTTCAGATTTAACCAAAATTTGGATGTCATACTAAACCGGTTAATAAAGCTTAGCCTGTTGAAGTGTTTGCTGCTATTCATCTTGAGAATCCTGTACTGATGCAGCTGGTGGTTGGAGTTACCTACGCCACCACTACATGGAAGACTCTGAAATTGGCAAGGGTTTGGTTTATGTTTTAAAATTAGTAGATGCGATGAATAATATCGTCCGTTTTCCACTTAAAAAGGAAGTAAGTAGATTTTTGTATAGAACAAACTACGAATATAAGTTCGACATTTATTTGAAAGTGACATTAGAAAGACCAACTTTAGAAATGCACCTACGAGATTTGGTATTAATATTGTAACTTGTAAACTACCGTCATTCGACAATGTTAGTACTAACGATAACTTTTTACTTTTACTTTCTCGAAACTATAATCAAATCAAATCAAATCAAAATCATTTATTCCAACTAAACCATAAATAGTTACTTTTGAAACGTCAAAATAGAATAGTAGTCTGTCAGTCTGTTCGTCAGTGAAGCTAGGTGCTCGTTCCAAATTGTAGTTTCAAATGGAGAAGAACGAGCAAGAAACTCCATCGTTACTCTTTTAAAAAAAAAAATTGTTTTACAATTCACCAATAATACATTTTATACATTACTGTACCCCTATGTGAGAACAATGCAGAGACAAGTTGTTAATAAAAAGGAACAAATGATGGTCTATCTAATCTATCATCCTTTGATGTCTCGTACATAGCTATATAGCTAAATTAGTTATGTATTTTACCTCATGTTGCAGTTTACTAGCTTCCGCCAACGGCTTTGCCCGCGTGGTATGTTGATAAAAAGCTTATGTATTAATCCAAGGTATCACCTATCTGTATACCAAATTTCATCCAAATCGGTCCAGTAGTTTTTGCGTTAAAGAGTAACAAACGATAGATACATACAATCGCACAAACTTTCATTTAAAATATTAGGTATACTGATATCCTAGTAACATCCCAGTTACTAGGATAGCAAATACCTGTACATAACAACACAAATTATTTTTTGCAATAATAATATAATGCCATGTAGCTATGTCAAGATCGCATTCTATAGATTGAGAATAATATTAGCACTTAGTCGCGATCAATGATACCTATTGTATATATTATTAACAGATATGTTATAAGCGCGCAAAAGTGAAGACTCGAAAAGAATACAATTGTATGCAAGTGCAATTAGTCTCTCTTAGAATAATGTTTGTTTACGTTGAGTACGTAATTAATAACAAAAGCTAAATAGTTTTTTCTTGTTTTATTTATCATACTATCCTTTTTCTATCTACTACTTATGAAAGGTATGTGAGTGTGCTGACGCTTGGCGCGGAACACATTTTTCGTGCGTTTCATGAGGGTATAACATATCTGTGTTAATATAATATCATTGGTCGCGATAAATAATTTTCGACGGTGCACTATTCATATATTACTAATGTTCATCTGGGCTACCATTTAAAAGGGTCTTGCTAAGGTCAGCCTGCAGCTTCAATCAGTAGGGTAGGGAAAAAAATATTTAGTTGCACTCTGCAGTTTCATTCAGTTATATTGTTGATACGAGAGACGTTTGCCATTTTCTTATTTATAAATTACTACAATGGTATCGTGTTAATATTTTTATGGTCCAAGGCTCCCTTAGCATAACCTCTAGTTACCTTTCTCTTATTGTGAAAGAACAACTCGTTGATGTTATTACCACACTATTACAAGTATTCACATTTCTGACAAAAACCTGAAGACCTGTTTACAAGTACATCGCATTTCTGTCAAAACAGGTCTTCAAGAAAACTTGTTACCTCAGCTATGCTCAATTTATTGATACTGTTCTGTAAAGTCTGGTATTATGATTTATATATACCATATTATATAAATTAACAACATTTCTAATCAGTTGTAAGTCATAAAGGTTCGTTAGTACTGTCTAACAATTTCTGTGAAAATACAAGGTCACAGTCACAGTACTGTTTCAGTGTTTTACATAGTTTTTATAAAAAAAAACACATTCTCTTTTTTTCAACAAGTATTCCATGCAATTTGTCTTGGGTTGGCTAATTTATACTTAACGAATTATGATAACTTGCCAATCGCTGTAAGTCTTTTTTTTCATTCTCGAACTACATTTTGTAATCCACATTCTATTTTATTGGCATTTCGGATGCAACGCATTCTAATTCCGTATTTTTTTATGTATTACTGTTGTTTTCAGTACACATAGATAGTTTAAACAGTCATTGAATGTTCGGCTCAATAGCTTCATTCATCTGGTCGTTTAAGCGATTTAAATATTCAACACTTAATCACAATCTGCAGCTTTCTGCGTTGACCCGCAATCATAATCTGATTTTAAAGGCACATCTACTCCTGGTATCAAGTCTGGTTATAATAACCAAGTAAACGCTAATGAAAATTTATGAATTATCATTACGTGAGTTTTCGTCAAGACAATACGAAATATGTATTTGTTCAACAAAACTCAGACCTGAGTCACACTGCAGCTTTTGTTAATTGTTGTCGCGGTACAGTTAAAATAGACTTAATATTTAGTTGCTTAGTCACTAAATCTGATGTCAAGTTCACGATATTTTACTTCTAATTATAATTAAATAATTTTGTAGCCGCTAATCGTAATAACTCTTGATCATTCTCAATCTCTGTACCATACCCAACGATTTTTGCTGACCTTGACATGAGTTCTCAATGTCAAGATGACTTTAAGTTCTTTTTAATGTCACACTAAGACTTCTGTAGCTTCAGTCAAGTCATTGTACGTTAGCTGTGCCGTTTATATACAGAAATACATCTTTCATCTATCTTCCTTAAAAAAAGAAGGATATAAGGTATACTTTAGCGGTAATACAAAATAGTTGGTCGTGGAAACTGCAGCTTCGATCGAGTGCACTGTAAATACACAAGCGGATTGTATTTATTCGTTTGAGTATTGTTAAAATAAAAACCTTACCATGAAAACTCACCTGAAGGTCAAGCAGACCCGTAACTCGAAAGAGGCTAATCTATACGGGCAGACATACTGTACACATCTACATAAGGTATACTCTCTACATACTATATAAGGGGGTAACCCTTTCCTTTCCGTGATGGTCTTTAATGATACCGTCACCATAGTTGTGGCATAATCTTTTAGAACCACATTGTAATATAATATGAGTAGGTATTTGCTCTTTATACATAATATAAGTATAAATATATATTATCGATGGTACATGTTACTGATATCAATACGAATTCTTAGTTTTGAAAGCATACAGCGAAGGGGCAATCTGCAGCTCATTCTGTTTCCAATTCTTCTTAAATTTGTATCGTTACATTTGAAATAACTGAAGCTGAAACATAAAATGCTTGGTCATGGATAGTCATACCTTACTTACTACAGCTACAATCGGGAGTGTGTAATAACTTCAGTATCGTTGTAGAATTTTCAACGTGAAATGTGAAATTCTTTTGCAACTTCAGTTAAACTGTTTGTGTTATAACAGGCAGCTCCTCAATCTGTTTTAACGGGTGAAACATCAGGACCGTCAGTCCATAACTTCGATCATATACGATAACAGTACATATTAGTTGTTCATGTTATGAGTATAGTAATGAAGACAGTCTTCTGTTTTCACTCCGCATTTATTAGCATTGCTCTCGCTTGTGCATTTACTCGCTTCGTACAAACTAACAATCGTTTCACAAACGATAAAATAATAACCAATTTCTATACAATCGCGATCTGAAATTTCATATCAAAGTATTAAGTTCGTTGGTTAAATTATTAATTGAATTACTTTAAACTAGCTGTGCCTGCGGTTTCACTCGCGTAGTTTACAGCCTCTATTCATCGGGGATAGTGCATATTTCCGACGTAGCCTATTCAATCGAAACAAACGAACAATCGAATCTTTCCTCTTTATTTTATTACATTAGAATATACAAAATAATATAAGGTATATATTTTGTTGACACCAATACAATCCTCACATCAAAGTCACTCTCTGCAGCTCATTCTGTTTCCAATTCTTCTTTCGTTTATGACGTTTTATTCGGGTTAGGTGGAATATAGCACTCTTTAGCACGTTTATACAGTGCCGTCTTCTCGTCTTCAGTTTCGAATGCTCGCTCTCAAATATCATTCATATCGATATTCATAGTCAAAGCATTATTAAATGAAAATGATAATACATACCTATGTTATTCTTAGAGTCGTCCATACCAGAATTGGTACATAAAACGAATCTGGTTCACAAGCTGTAGCTTTAGTCATTAAAACAGTCCCACCATTGATGTGACATTTTAATGCGGCAAGGACGTCGCCGTACGTCATCCACTTCCATCTTGATCATCACTTTACGAGGCTGCTGCCGCCGTAGCCACTGCTCCTTTCTTCGGCAGTGGAGTTCTTTTCGCTTACACCAATTGCGGTTGTCGCCTTTTGTGTGCATTCCACCTTGGAGACTGTGCAGGGTACTTGCAGGACGGATCCAGAACTTTTGCACGTACCCGAGAGCCACCCTGGCTCTCCATGTCACCATGTCGAGCATGGTTCGTTTAACTATTCCTCCATTTGTTTGATTCTACTTTAAATAGTTTTTCTATACAGGTTCCTCCAGTATAGGGAAATAAAAGATCCACCCAGCAATGACACCTGTCCCTGGGTAAGTATTTGTTTCTGTACTAGAAGGTACACCCTGACCCTATCTGGGGAGTGCGCTTATGACCTCCTCGGCCAAAACTGAGTACTGGGGTATTGTTTTATTAAACTAATACCATCGTCCCAATCCGAGTAAGAAAGATGGAAAAAATGCATTCAATAATGGAAAGCATAGCGCTACTAAGGTCTACTCTGCAAACTGCAGCTTTATTCAATCTTCTTGTTTTTACAAAAACAATGAGTCTTCATTTTTTCCAAGGTCACAATCTGTAACTTCCGACTGTCATACTGAATTAATAATATATGTCAGGTGATGCTAATTTCTCATACAGTACTGTCCTTTTGACTGTATACCTCTGTTCCACGGATAAAACTTAAACTTTTCGCCGCCTTTGGTACTGCGCTTAAAGTGTCTCCATTCATGTCGTTCCACATTAATTTTTTTGGCGTGTCGAAGACAACTCACTGTAGTTGTTAAGAGATCTCCATTCAAGATGGAAAATAGAAAACTAAATCTAGGCACATTTAACTGTTAACTGTGACACACAGTACACTGACTAAGGTCCAATCTGCAGCTTTATTAAATTTCGTTGTTGTCTCAAATATATAAGTATCTCAATACACATATAATCCAAGGTCACGATTACATCTTCCGAGTGTCGTATTGGAACTTATATTACTATTCTTCATGTTGTTATGCCGACCTATCGGATTCCGAAAGTAAGGAAACGGAGACTCTGTGTTTGAGTACTGTTAGTAGCATAGATATGAGGTCGGATCGGAAAACCCTTTATTGACTTTTTTCCCACTCAAACAATTGGTCCCTTTTTATGTCTTTCGCCGTAGTGGAACGAGAGAGTTTCGGACTCTACCGACTCAAAACCAACCTTTTCAGAAGGAAAAGGTTTACCAAACAGGATGCAGTACATTGCAACCGCAAAAAAGCTCAAATTTCCATTCTCGTACCTCTTAATTTTTTTACATAAAATAAATGCTTAAGTTATTCTGTATTGTCGCCAATACCAAAATTTGTGAAGACAATAAAGTCTGGTGCTGAAGGAGTGTGATACTACGTAGGTACACTCCTTCACAGAGTAGCTCTTGGAAGAAAAATTCATAAAGATATATTATAGGATATTAGTAAAAACACACTTGGCAGAATACATCCTTTTATTACTTGACGTTCTCTTGTCAACCCAAAAAAAGAAAATTCAAAATACTATCATAAAATGCATAGAGATTAAAAAAAGGTCGCAATACTCTTGCTCTAACACTCCTCCTTAATCTCATGCATATGATATGTACACACACATCTTTACTTTATACACGCAATCCCATACCATTCACACACCACTCATACTTGCCTCTGGGGAGAGCCTTGGTCAGAGCATCTGCTACCATCTTATCTGCTTTGATTATCTTAAAGCCAGATTTCTCAAATACAACTACAAGGTTTTTATTTACAATTGTGCTAACACTGAGTAAATTTGTAGCTAAGTTAGGTACATACAAAACATTATTAATTGAGACGTCCATATCCTCGTTGACTACATTACCAATTGCTTCACCAACCACAGTTTCTCCATTTGCACAAGCTATTACAATTGATTTGTCTAATTTCTTAAAGTCTTTAAGCCAATCTCTCCGATTTGTCATGTGGTTAGAAGCTCCGGAGTCGAGAATCCATTCTCCATGTCCTTGTGCTGCTGTTGCTAACGCTAATGAGGTTAAGGCATCCTTCTTTTGAATAGGGTTTTTCGGACAATCCTTAGCCTTATGGTTCTCTTTGCATATGAAGCACTTAACGACACGTGATCTACTCATATTCTTGTGTGACTTATCTTTCTGACTTTTATTTTTAGCTTGTAATGCGGTTGTCACGGTACTAGGACTTGCTTGATAAGTATCCTCCATCTGAAGTAATTTCGTTTTGACGTAATCTGTAGTCAATTCTATGTTTGTGTTTTCTATTGCTAACCTCATGGGTTGGAAAGTCTCTGTCAACCCCTGTAGCATCAACGCTGCAAGTAATTCATCATCTACCTTTTTGCCCAGATCACGTAGCTGTTGCGCTACTGTCATTATGGCAGTTATGTAGTCTCTGATTGAAGAAAATTGCTCTAGTTTCAGGCTCACCAACTTTGTAAGAAGTCTGCATCGATTATTCAGGCCCTTGTCTTCAAAGGCAGTCTTCAGGGCATCCCATGCCGCTTTTGCAGTCTTCGATTCACGTACGTGTATCAAACAATGTGGTTTAATCATTAAACAGATTTTTGCCCTCGCTTTCTGATCTCTTTTAGAGCCGGAAACATCACTAGCAGCTGGTGTTGTTTGAGTGTATTCCCACAAGTCTTCATGAATTAGATAAAGTTCCATCATGAACTTCCATGTATTATAATCAGTACTACCATCAAGTTTCTCTATTGCTGGTAAACTCATACTTACTCCTTGGGATGGATACGATTGTGATTGTATATGCGTACCATTGCCGCTGCTCCCAGAGTTATTCATGATCGTACTTTCTATTTCCGCTGGTGATCATAACCTGAAGGAGTGTGATACTACGTAGGTACACTCCTTCACAGAGTAGCTCTTGGAAGAAAAATTCATAAAGATATATTATAGGATATTAGTAAAAACACACTTGGCAGAATACATCCTTTTATTACTTGACGTTCTCTTGTCAACCCAAAAAAAGAAAATTCAAAATACTATCATAAAATGCATAGAGATTAAAAAAAGGTCGCAATACTCTTGCTCTAACAGGTGCACACGCTGTACCTTTAGTCATATGAGCTGTTCCATAGTTGAAAAAAATCTGAATGCAACATTTGCTCGAAATCTTTGGAGTATCTCAGCGGAATCGGTTTATTATTTAACGAATTAGCCATGGCAAGTTCACATTCTGCAGCTTGAAGAGGATGCTTTTATCAAGAACTCCGTTGTGGTAGTATTCTCGCAATCTGTTTTCTTACAACAAGATCTTTACAGCTTTTGTCAGTTCATAGTTAGCTTTTGTACCGCTAACATGACATATAATGTTGAAATTTCACAAAAACAATAGATACAGTGTCTCCGACAGTATTCTAACATAACAACATCAATATCAGTATAATTACTTATACAGGAATAGTTGGGGAATTATAAATAATTGTGTGTCTTGCTCTGTGTTGGAATGATCACTGCTGTCACTAACAAAGTGACAGACTTCAGTTTCTTCTTCTTTCGCTGTAACGAAATCTTTTTGTTATTCATAGTAAGCATTTAATAAATTACTGTCAATTGTAACTTACAATTAATTTTAAACTATTCCCTTGATTTCTTCAGCAAGTACGCTATCTAGACTTAGTAGCTAGAGTTCCACGTCTAATTTTTTTGTCGTATTGAAGCAGCTCACTGTAGTTGTTCCATTCGAGATGGAAGAAAGAAAACTAAACTTAAGTCCATTCAACTGTTAACTGTGACACACAGTAAACAGTGACTGTAAGGTCCAACCTGCAGCTTTACTATATTTCGTTGTTGTCTCCAAAATATTAGTCTTTCAATATATATAAACCAAGATCACGATCTGCACCTTCCGACTGTCATATATAAACTTATATCACCTACTATTCATGCAATAATTTGTTTTATAAAAATAGTTGTAAAGACCAAAGTCGTACTTCTGTTTCAACCTTGCTTGTTTTGTATTTCTTTCTTTCTTAACATTTTTATTGGCTTCTATTCAAATAGACCTTCATTTGATTACAGAGCCATAAAAGCTAGTTCCAAGTTATAATCTGCATCTTCAAGGGTACTCAATATCTTTGTGTAACTTTTGGTGCCTTTTTATTACAAGCTTGTATTTGTCTTGCAAATTATTTATGCAAGCATAGTTGTGTTGTCACAAAATTTTCAATAAATAATAAAAAACATTTATTTCAGGCTTCTTCTAACATTATCATTTCTTATTGCCCAGTTTACAATCTGTGCATTTGGTAAAATTAAATGATGATTCACCAGCGTCGTTTTGAAAGCATCATTTTCAACAATCACGTTATGTATTCTTTACATCCATCTGTAAAATTACAGTTCGTCGAATATTTTGTCTAAACAAAATAAATGAGATTACAAACTAACTGCATCCAATACAAATTCTTAGTCTTTTGAGTTCATAGCGAGGTCACACTCTGCAGACCATTCTGTTTCCAATTCTTCTTTTGTTTGTGATGTTTTGAATTTCTTAAAGAATATTTAACATTGTATATGCTTAGTCATGAAATCTCTTAGATTAGCAGTGAACTAAGTAGAAAAAAGTCTCGGAAAATACTTAAACCTAGTCCCTCGCCTAGCCTTCCTTCGGTCTAGTCTGAGTAGGGTAGTCCTGTAGTACGAGCATATCCACAACCCTGGCGGAATTTTGGCCCTTTTGGGCCCTGTCTGTGGTCATCTAATGTTTATTTGTGTTTTAGAAAATGGTATAAGATGTTATCGCCAATACTTAATGGATGTACGTAGGTAGTTAAAAAAAATGAGTCACACACTGCAGTTTTAGTCACTTGAATTTTTTTCATAGCAATCATGTTTTTTTTCTATAATTTCAAATAAAAATAATAGAAAATGAAAATAATTTTGTTTAGAAGAAAAAAACGTATTAAAAAAATCTCAACGTTGAGACATATTCTAACTTACTAGGCCCAATCCTTCCCCTCCCCCAATCCCTCCTCAAACCCTAAATCTCCAAATCCCTAAAGTCCTCAAAAGATCGGCAACTCCCTAATCCCTAAAAGATAATTAAATTTTGTGTGAAATAAAAAAAAATATTACTTCTTTTTTATGTCTTAATAAAAACAAATACATATAGGTAGCAAAATTGTTTCCACATTAGATAAAATTATGCAGTTATGGAAAGCTCATTATCTGCTATAACTTGTTACGATTGTGTGTTTATTATAATAGCTTTACTTTCTATATTAATTCTGACACAACTGGGCTCTCAGCCCATTGTCTTTCATGTCTTTCAGGCCTATTATTTGTAACGCATAACTTAACTAGTTTAAGGGCTGATTGATGAGGAATAATTAAGATTCTGTCGCGTCAGAATGTTTGTATAAGACAGTGACAGCAACAATTTTATTCCTCAGATTACATTTATTTGACTGTTGAAAAATCAGCCTTAAAGTGAGTTCTGTAAACAATGGCAGGATAATTATTAATTATTATATGAATGTTTAGAACATTTCTTTAAGTCATCAATAAGTCACTTAGGTACTTGATTTCTGTGAAGTTACCGATATTCCATACTGTTTGTTTTATTGTGTTTTATATACCACTGGAATTTGTTGTATCGTGAAAATGGTATCATGAAGATATATATATGTATGTATGTATTCAAAATTACCATTGTACATAAATCGATTGTTGGAAAACTATAACAATGAACTCGTAAGTAATATTCATATGAATTTAATATAATGCATTTATTTGTGTAGTTTCATTTCCCTGTTTTTATTTTCAACACTGTATTAAACAGTAGGTTTTTAACGAGCTTGCTCTATGTATATTTGTGAAGATGTACCTTTATGTATCCTATGGTTTTGTATCAATAAAATAAATATTTTTAAATGCAATTACTTTATTTTTTTACACACTCCTGATACCTTTAATCTATGGTTTTTTCGCTATGTGTAAAATATTTATGAACTAAGCTTCTATCTTCTTGTATAGTTATTTTCTTCTTTTTTTTGTATTTTTGGTTTCTATGTGTGTGCGCTTGCGCAGAAATAAATGTTTTTCTTCTTTCTTTCTTTTATCGTTCTAATGTTGTTTTTGGGTCTCATTCTCTACCTTCATAGCATATGAGTTGGGCGACATTCGTCTGATGCGTGACATTTTTTTTGTGATAGGACGGCAAACGTGACTTATTACCTGATGGTAAGCAATCAGCGCACCAACAATTAAAGAGTTAAGAGTGCGTTGCTGACCGTTTGGGATTACCGATTAAGCATTCGGTATGGATGAGGAAACCATACGGCAAAGCAACGCTATGGTTGTTTCACGCCGGTTTCTGTGAGGCCGTTGTATCATTGGGATCGAGCCGACTCATTCAGGCTAAAGCATAGCTGTTAACGAATGTTAAGTGTGGGAACACTTAACATTCATTAAAACAATGCCATCTATCGGAATTCTCTATTAACTAGTCTTTTAGCACATATCAATGAAGTATAAATGACAAATTAGACTTGTACTTGTCTTTCTAATTTCTGCATCACTCCTGAGCACTCATACTCATATTACTAAATTGTGCTAAGCGCCATCTATGTGTGTGTATTCCTCAAACGTACAGGAACGTTAGATGTCGCTACAAGTGCACTAAGTTCATCAAATTATTATCCACTGAGAAATTATACAAAAGTACCTTATAAATATCATAAAAAAATAGATTCAATAAAAAACATTAAAATGGGTATCTGGATTCAATGACTGACTACACAGCAACATTTTCGATTTCATCATTAATCGTAGTTAGGTTGGTACCTATTATAATCAAAATATTCATCTACCAGCAGAGAACACACATTTTTGTTAGTTGCTTTGTGACAAGTTTTAGTAGCATTGCCTACATTATTGCACATTTCCACCTTCATTGCCATCTATTTGAACCTGATTACTACTATTTACGAATATTTCGTGGTCTTTAAGCCATTAAAATGACTTCGTGGCAAGTCGAATAATGGATATATTTTGCAAATTATAAGATACGTACGTACGGATTTATAATTTATTAATTGCGTTTGCAAGCGCAATAATGTTCCGCGGCCGGGTTTGCATTTAGAGAAGAACTGGGGCGGGGCCGAGGGCAGCAGAAATCACTTAAGAATCTATTATCATCATTGTCTTTCACTGGAATATATCCATTACTGAAACAATGCAATGCCTCACTGAATAGGATTTTTTATTAATCCCCACGCCTGGTAGACATTTATAGTTACCTACACTACCGCTTATTTAGAGCACTGTTTTACAACGACTCGCAGAGGGTCACGACCCACGCATCTTCAAATATTTTTTCACACAGTCCCAGGTTTTAGTTAGGGGATGCTATGGCTCAGCCAGGGTTGCGAGCCAAGCGCAATATCGTACCGCGGCCCCGGCCTGAAGAAGGAGAAAGAAAGGGTTTTTGTTCAGTACGTGAGTCTCTTGCACTCCTCACTCAGAACGTAGTTTTTGTTAACTCTTTAACCCCACCCAGCGATAGAAGTCATTTGACGGATATGAAACAAACTCAAAAGAATAAAGAAGATGTTATGATCTCTCTCTCAATGGCAAATATCAATTTTAAGATATACTTGAGCCTTAATTTCACCTTCTACCCTCCGATGTATTAAAAACTCCTTTATTCAAAATCTAGTATTCGCATTTCCAAATTAATTAGCATTATAATGTTTCAGCCACCTGTATTGATTGGAGTGAAGACAGAACACAACAGGTGTTGTATCCTAACAGATTGAGCTGCAGTTTGTGAGTCAAACGTAAGTTTCAGAAACATTCGTATGATTAATAGAAAAGAGGCCTAAGAGGTGTCGTGTCTTAACAGATTGAAACTGCACTCTGGGCTACAAGACCTAAGGATGTTGTCAAGCTGAAAGAAAAACTATCCATTTGGCAAAAGAATTCCCCTACAACGAGTTTTATCGGCGAAAGATTCGTTCGTTTAACCAATCGTCGTTGAAGAGTGTTTTCAATTGTGTACCGTTACCTACCGTTACATAAGCGAAGGATTCATTCGGACTACCAACCGTCGATGTATTATCAACGAAACGTTTCATCGGCCAATTACTTTTTCGTTCAGCTAACCGTAGGAGTAGGTAGAGTGTTATCGGAAAACAGTCCTTTCATTAAGCGGTATTTCGAAATACCATACGGAGCTCGTCTATAACATAAAAAAATAAACTTTTAACTATTTTTTTAAATATTTTTAGATTATTTCCCCCTAAAGATAATTAATCAATACTTTTATGAAACCAATAAATGACTGATCATAATAAAAATCTCTGGGTCGATCTCAGTTATTAACAGAAACTCGATCCAGAACTTCTAATGCATAGATTTTGGATTGTGTAGGTATGTACCTACATATTATTAACTATGGCAATTAGTCGGTAGTATTGGAAACGTAACAAATGTCAACCTCCTACGTGATTTAGTTCAAAGCATGGAAAATTACCAACTAAAACTTCTACAAATTAGCTAATTTAATTATGTGTATGAGAAATATAATTCAGGTAGATTGTTTGAAGTGAAGTAATGACTAATGTTAACGTTAAGGTTAGAACAACATACTGTCTTAACTTAACTTAAGGTTAAGTGTAAGTTTTCAGAAAAATCTGTCTTAAAATACCTACAACTTTAGGTTTAACTTTTAACCTCACAATACAAACGTGGTGTGTACTGTGAGGTTAAGAATATACAGTTAAAACTGTCGTTCAAAATGGGATGCCCAACATCAATAAAGTCTAATTATTTTTGACTCATGTAGGTGACTAGTTGTTGGTGAGATTATCTACATTATCTAAGGCGGTAGTGTTAGAAGCAACAATCTTTACGACCCACCCACTTATGAATTGTACACCAAGTTCAAGGTCCAATTCACGTGTAATAAATAAAATAAACGCATTAATTTTGCTTATTATTATTATTTTTTATTACCTGCGTTTCAGATTCATTGAACTGGAGCGTCACGTTAAATCCTATGTACCTAGTTAACTCGTCGTGTTTTACGAGATTGTAGCAGCAGAGTATCACCCAAACGTACCTAAATATCAGGAAAAAATATTTCTTAGAACATTATCGCTACTCAAATGTTGGACCATCAATATGTACACTATTGGGAGCCCATGCAAGTATCACCGAAGCTGGATTTGAGTTTATTTTAAGTGAGGAGCCCTTTACGAGTGAATTTTTATATTTAAATAATAAATAAGTATCTTTTTGTATTGATTGATTTTTATTTGTGTTAATATAAAAGCTTTAAGACTTAAAGCTTATGTAGGCAAGTATGAAACTACTTATTTCATAGAATTGAAATACATGCACCCAGTAAAACCTATTGAATGAATCTTGCTAGCATAGGCACAGCAGAGATAGATTAATAGCCTGGATTAACAACCTGTGGCCCCAAGAACAGGCCAAGCCACTAGGAGTAACAGAAATGTCTACTTCAATTAATTACAAAGTTATCATCCTGTGTATTTTCATTAAAGGTATACTTTTTCATTCGTTTGCATTATTTTTAAAACCAGAGCCTAAGTCTGCTTTTTTCAAAATATTGTCATTTCAACACGATTCCGTTGTCATTTTGCTAAATGTTCGTAATTTGTGAATTCATAATGGCTGATCATTTGGTGGTCAAAGGTGTCGTAATACAATTGTAGTACGATATGTCTTGTAACGTTATAAACAAAAATATTGTAATCGTAAATTACTTATTCAAGAAACTGCACATTTTTTATTACTTTACCGCGTTGTGTCAAATATTCATTAGTCATTATATAGGTACGAGATTACCATTCTATAAAAAAACAATGAAGTGTCACTGGTTAAACATTGGAAAATAATGACGCCATAATGTTATTATATTAGCAAAAATCGTCAATTTTGAAATCAATGATCCACTATTCTGACTTTGTTGTGGCCGATTTCCAGGAAACGAATATTAAACACGTATTTTTTGTTGGTGACAAAGTGTGGGTATCGCTTTTTCAATTTTTACCTTACTTAACTGCGAAGTCCCATAACTTTTTATTCTAAATATAAATTGCCTGAATGATTAGGTTAGGAGGTTAAATATTTGATAATCAAATATCGCTTAAACTAAAGTGTTCTATTAAATTGCAATACCAATTATTTACATGCTCTTTTAAAAAACACCTGTAAGTGCAGCCTGAGGTAAATGAGCACTTCGGGCTCTCACCGGTCTAGTTATGTATCTATTTAAGAGTTTCTAAAGAGTAAAGCTGAGCTCAAACTAACAACTTCAAATATTCTTCCATTAATTACAATGTGCATTTCATCCTCTCAAATTTCATTATTAAGTGTGGTGTGGTGTGGTGATGGTGTGTGTAGGAGTAGGCCGGCTCGACCTGAGTGAAACCACGACCTCACAGAATACCACCTTAAAGCGTGAAACTTATGTTATATTTCGTTGTGTGAGTCAGGTTATTGAAGGCCCAATCCTTCCTACCTCCTTATCATCAATCCTCAAATCCCCACAAGAGATCCGCAACGCACTTGTAGTAACTCCTTTGGTATTACGATGGTCCATCGTGGTCCATCGGCGCTGATTGCCTACCATCAGGTAAATCATCAGGTAGCTATTTGGCGAATATAAAAAATATTAATATAATTCAGTTATTTGAAAAACTCATCTACCTACAGAATAGGTACACTTTTTTACTAGAAATTAGTTCATTCCATCACTTTTTTCTTCACTTTCATTCAACCATGTTCACTCACTCACTCCAGTTGTATAAATTCGAGTCCACTGCCACGTTAATTTCCATTACTTTGCTAAACTTCATAGCGACTACATAATAAACTTCTCATGGAGCCAACTAGTACCGGAATAACGGAGATCCTCTATAGATTCCAAGAACCAGGCGTAATATGCAGGTGAGTGATTCTTCATATAAATTAACAATTTATTAACAACGTAGTGTGATTCCACTCGGGAGGATAAAATGTTAAGATAAATCAAGCATTTAATGTTCAAGGACGAGAATATCATATTAGAAAATTGGCGGTAGTTTTCTACCTGAATAGATTATTTCCCGTAATTTGACCAGTTCTCCAGGACAATTGAATATCTATTTGTGTGAAGCATTATATTATTAATCATTTCGATTGGACTAGCTTTTTTGTTTTTGTGGGGGTAATCGTCAAATGACTTATCTTGCGGGGTGAGAGAGTGTTCACTCCTTCTGGCAAAAAAAAAACATCTCTTTTCTTCTGCTCCAGGTCGAGGCCGCGGTGCCTTATTGCGCTTGACCTCTGCTGAATATCGGCCTCTGTTAAGCTCCTAAAATAATTATTGCTCATATTCATGTTAAAAATCCAATTAAAAGTATACCCACCCCCCATGTAAATGCAAAATTATAGGTACAAAGTCCTATAAAATTGCTACTACTTATTTTGTCATTAATATATTTTATTTTATTGTTATTTATCGGATGGTTACCATGTCTGAAACATTTCAAAGGAAATAATATTCGCGATAAATATGATCTGACTACTTATTACTTTATGACCACGTGCATTTTTCATGATTGCCATAAGTTAAGGTACTTAGGCTGTTAATATGTATACTGTATAGATTTGGATGGACCGTAAAAATCTTGACTTTCAATTTTGTCTGTTTCGTTCCAGCTGCGGTGGTTGGCGTGAAGAAATAACACGGCTCGTGGCGTGTCTTGACAGATTGAAGCTGCAGTTTGTGACCTAAATGAATGTTTACAGAAAAGAGGTCCTATTACTTTCACAAGAAACTTAGAAGGTAAAGTGTGTTTTACTCATATTAAAATAAAAACTAGATTGACATTCATGTTTTTACTTTAGTAAGCTTTTTACTTTTACCCACGAATTGTTTTTATTTGTGTTTTAGTTACAAATGTTGTTTTCTCATTTACAGACATGAAGACTTGGGTGCTTATTACAACGAAGGAAAGAGAAACGATGCAAACACGGCCTTATGGTTCTATAGCTGTAATGGCCGTTGCGTCTTCAGAAACCTTCGAAACTTTGATACAATTGTTATTATTTTTTATGTAAGAATAAATATACGTCATTACTTTTACGTCTCGTTTTTAATTTTTATTTTTTGTTTCAAAAGAAAAAGGATTGTGATATGTACTTGACATGGATAAAACTCAGGGTTTTCTATTCCTAATCTAGAACGCAAGAGAACAGAATATAATGATAATAGGAGTCAAAACGATTTTTCATACATTTTCATTTGGGTGTAGACAAAATAATGAACGACTTCCAATAATCTAAAAGGTTTTATAAGGCTAGTGTATTTTTCTTTGTTCCTTTCGCACCTAGGTAACTACTGCTAAAAGTCTAATGTAATATAAAAAAAAAAATAAGCACGATATTTCGTAAGTCACAAATAGTCCGCATTAACAATTGATTTTTTATCTTGAAAACTTAGGTATTGTCGATACAAACTCGCCCCAATTTAAGGATTGAGAAATAAACAAAAAGTATCGCTATGTCTGTCTCCTAGTCTTAAGCGAAATCTGTTTAGCAGTAAGGTAGTGAACGACTTTCTTAAATAGATTCTTCACTTTTCTGTAAATTTCCATTTTCCAAAATATATTTCTTGCTTTACTACCCCACGGTTAAACTAATACACGCAAAGTTAACTATTAGTTTATAAGGTATTATTAAATATTCGTCTACCGACGGACACTTTTTATCATTCGCTGTGTCATGATTTCGCTCATTCTTGTACACCACCACGTCAACTGCCATTTTGTATCCGGACTTCATAGCTAATAGCTAACACAACACATAGATAATCTGTGGTCCTGTAATAAGCCTACTGTAGAAACCCTAGACTAAATACCTACTGAAGAAACATCGGAGAAACATTGCAATAAATACGGGTAAGGACAATTTGCTTACTTTTAGGGACAAAGAAACTCTATGGTCGTGGGCCATTTAATCTGATCCCAGATCCAGTACTTCCTCGTAATTCGAGTGCAAGTGCATAGTAACAAACGAATTGTATGTATGTAGTATTTTTTATAACTTATAACTAGCAACAGCATAGCGTATTTTTTTATTCATTTAGCAAACGTTTCTGTATCTTTGAGGGTAACTGTCCAAAAACCATAATTTTATTCATTTATAAATCTCAAAGGCTTTTCTTTTTAATCGTAAAAAGATTTTACCTTACCTACATATTAAGCAAAGTCAAGATTAATTGTGTTAAATAAAAAATAATGGAACTTTAATTTCTTTGTCATAAAGTGACTGATGTATTTTTTGGATATGTAGGTATTGTACATACCCTGCATCCTAAACTTTATTGTTACAAGTTTTATTCTACTCTTGCAGAATTGATTGCTTTAATGTAGATACCTAAATGTAGAAAATTGAACTTGAAAGTTTCCTTTGTAACATAATAATTTACAATTTTAGTCATTTTTTGTCGTCCTCAAACTGTCTACAATAACTATTAAAAACCCATATTTAAATATTTAAAGCTGCTGTTGATATTGCAAAAACAATAAAACAAAGAAGGTAGGTCCTGCTAAAGTATAATATAACACGCAGACCACGTTCATAACAAGACGTTTTATAACTGATATCTATGATGCAGATGGTAATACCTACTTATGTCACTTATCTCAAATGGCCTAAATCCAAATTGTGGTATAACTAACTATTGTTACCACAACATAAAATTTGGTCAGATAATTAACAAAATAATGCAGGAACCTATCACAAGACATCAGCCTATAGTTATACTAATGGGTGATAGTACAGGTGTTAGAAAGAGGGACATTCTGAATGGTGTCAACACCTTAATAAAGCTAGATTCAGGAAAGATAGTATTATGTGCTTTCCCATATTCAGACACTCTGTCAGTGTCTGAGAATCAGAGAATACATAGTATAAATGATATGATATTCAGTTTGACATGTCATAGTGACAATTTATTGTTTTTTGACACTAACAAATTTGTTAGTAGTTTTAAATTGACTAGGAAGTCTTTGTTAATTCCTAGAAAATGTAAAGTATTACTTGCTAGCCTTCTAGCAAATATTATTAATCTAGTATTAAGTGACGAAACTATATTATTTAGACATTCTAATAATGTAGTGATTGATTGTACATATAATAGTACGACGGAGACTCAACATTTAGAGACAAATGTGGGTAGCACTCCAGATAATTTTTTAAATTAAATTTTGAGACAACAGAAGATAACCTAATGAATTCTCATACTACAAATTATCAAAAGGTTTCTTCTCGCCGCATATTATATAATAAACACAAACAAGGAAATATTACACTCCTTAGTCAAAATATTCAGGGCATTTCATCCAAATTACTAGAATTGGAATTATTTTTAGAAAAATTTAAATTTGACATAATTTGTATAACAGAGCATTGGATGAAGAAGTATCAAGTAGAATTTATGAGTTTTAAAAACTATTGTGTTGGTAGTTTCTTTAGCCGTCAAGCAATGATTCATGGTGGTAGTTTAATTTTATTGAAAAACTCAATTAAGTATAAAGAAAGACAAGATATAACTTCACTTTCCATTGAACATACAATAGAATTGTCCTGTGTAGAGCTGGATAGGCATGTTGTGATATGCGTCTATAGACCTCCAAACTTACAAAACTTAAACGTTTTTAACTCTGTTATGGAACAAGTGTTGCAGAAAACGTGTTCGAACAGTAAATTTACAATAGTATGTGGCGATTTTAATATTGATCTCTTGGAAAACAATTCTAATTGTATTAATTTAGTAACTCTTTTTAAATCTTTTGATTTGTCTAATGTATTCCTTGAGCCCACCCGAGTAACATCCACCTCGGCTACATGTATAGATAATATATTTTGTAACTGTGATTATTTGCACAAAAATATTGTTAATAGCTTACCATCAGATCACAGTGGGTTAACAATAAACTTAAACAACATCACAACGGTGCCAAAAAAGGAAATAATGTTTAGACATATCACGGATAAAAAGGTTGAGTCATTAAATAATAATTTAAAGCAAATATTATGCAGCCCATCACATGATTATGAAGGTCCAAGTGAGATTTATGCCAACTTACTGGCCATTATTAAAACCCAATTTGATAAATTATTCCCCTTAAAACGTAAAATCATTGAATGTAAATTTGTATTCTGTGACTGGGCTACCCCCGGTATTCGTAGAAGTAGGGGAAAGTTATTTGGACTATATGGTATGAAACCATTTAATACAAGCGAAGCCTTTAGCAAGCATGTGTCCAAATATGCAAAAATATTTAAAATGGTCTGTAAGCAAGCAAAATCTCTTTACATTAGCCGTAAGATTAAGAACGCTGAAAATAAAACAAAGGCTACATGGAAAATAATTAACAATGAGACAGGCAGACGTAAATTGCATAACACGGAAATTAATTTAAATACCGGAAATGGACATGTTAGTGTAAATCGGGAAGTTGCACAAGAATTTGAAATTTTTTTCAAGAATATCCCCATTGAAACTACAAAGGACTTAGAATCATCTCCGGCACTTTCAATTAGTCTTCTCAAAAGAAATATTAAAGAATGCCGTTCTGATTTCCAATTTCAGTACACAAACCCCCAATCAGTAATAAAGGCGTTTAAAGACATTAAAGTTAAGTCTACAGAGGATCTCTGGGGAATGTCTGTTGCAGTGTGTAGGGCTTTTATAGAAGCTATAGCGCCTCATTTAGCTTTAATTTATAATAGAAGTGTAGATCAGGGAGTTTTTCCAAATTTGATGAAACATAGCAAAGTAGTTCCACTGTTTAAATCTGGCGATGATACCGATCCTAATAATTATAGGCCGGTATCTATTTTACCGGTGCTTAGTAAGGTGTTTGAAAAGCTGATGCTTTCTCAGATGCTGCGTCACTTTAACATAAATTCCATCTTTCATGATCAACAATATGGGTTCACCAAAGGTCGATGCACAACTGACGCCGGTGTAACTTTAATTAAGCGTGTTTTTGCCTCGTGGGAGGAGTCGCACGACGCTATTGGAATTTTTTGTGACCTGTCCAAGGCTTTTGATTGCGTCGAACACGAGACACTGTTGCTAAAGTTGGAACACTATGGTATTCGAGGGGCTTCACTCAATTTATTAAAATCATACCTCCAGGATAGGCAGCTTAAAGTACAGGTAAACAAAGTGAATTCTCAGGGTGCTAGCATATCTATGGGCGTACCACAGGGCTCGATATTAGGTCCTTTCCTATTTTTGGTCTACATAAATGATTTACCTCATTTATTTCAGCGAGAACCGGGAATGGTATTATTTGCTGATGATACATCGTTGATTTTTAAAATAAATAGACGGACAAATAATTATGACGAAGTAAATAATGCTATTACGAAGGTTCATAACTGGTTTACAGTTAATAATTTAGTTCTAAACGACAAAAAGACAAAGTGTATACGATTCAGTTTACCAAATGTAAAAAGTAACGAATGTGACATATTATTAAACGGCAAGAAATTGGAATTTGTAAAACAGACTACTTTTCTGGGTATAACCATAGATGAAAAACTACAATGGGGGCCCCATATCACATCTCTGGCAGGACGGTTGAGTTCTGCAGCATTTGCTGTCTGGAAGATCCGACAGCTAACAGATGTGGACACTGCAAGACTGGTGTACTTCAGCTACTTTCATAGCATTATGTCGTATGGCATCTTGTTGTGGGGACAGGCTGCTGACATTGAGTCTATATTTGTCTTGCAAAAGCGTGCAATCAGAGCAATTTACAACCTAAGGCTTCGCGAATCTCTTAGAGATAAATTTAAAGAGATCAATATTATGACTGTGCCCGGTCAGTTTATTTATGAAAATATAATGTATGTTAGGAAACACTTAATATTATTTGATAAGGTATCAGACAGACATAATTACCAAACTAGACATAGAGATAGATTGTGTCAGGTACACAAGTCGTTCATGGGATTCAGCGTTAAGTGTTATAACAAAATCCCAGGCGAAATACAACAATTAAATGAAAGAAATTTTAAATTATGTGTAAAGAAAACTTTGTGTAAAAAAGCATATTACAAACTGAGTGATTATATTGAGGATAAGGATGCTTGGAGACGGGCTGGTCCTGCTCCACAGGATAATATACCTACACGAATCTAAATAATGTTCCAGTGGATCTTTGCTTGAACGGAAGTTCTTAGATTTTGTAAATTTGTAACCATGCTATTTTTATTGTTAAACTTGATAAATTTGTAAATGTGAGTGCCCTGTAACCTATTAAAATTAGTTAGACTAGCAGAATGTCGGTCCATATGTCAGCTTGGAGTTGTCATGCTCACTCAAAGGTCACATTGGCGGTGGCACGGTCACTGGATCGCTCGATTCCCTATATTATGGTTGAGTTGGGCGATGCTGGTGTACGTGTCATGCTCGTGAACGGGCGCCGTCAATTGGGACTGGTCAGCTCCGGACTGTCTATTGTCCTTAAGGTTATTTTCTTTTTATGTTTCTCTGTATACACGCGTTACACTGTTCTCACATATTCAAACTAACTAAATAATGTATCAAAGAATGTTTATGTGACACTGATTTTAAAAGAGTAACCATGGAGTTTCTTGCTCGTTCTTCTCCATCGGAATCTACACTTTGGAACGAGCGAATAGCTTCACTAAGAGGACTGACCGACAGACTGACACTTTGTATCTTTAAAGTTGTGTTGACGTTCAAAAGTGCCTGTATGGGTCTAATTGAAATAAATAATTTTGACTTTGACTTTGACTTTATGATTTATCTTTATATTACCTACCTGTAGTTTTCTTGTCATTCCAGATCTACATATAACACAATCTTTCCGAAGATAAAACGGAAATGAAAAAAACGCTATGAACACGTGGCTGTCACAAATCTTTGAGCAACATTTGGACATCATGAACGAATTTTTTGACCATTCTAAGGTACGTCATCCTTGATTATCTAGATATGTTGCCCACTTATACCTATTTTTCTCCAACACCCTTCCAATATCTAGACATAAAAATCGCAATATAAAAAGATAAATGGGATTTCATATTCCAACGAATATACGTAACAAATAAGAAAGAAGGTCGGTCTCTAATCTCTTAATTTCAAGAAGATGGGTCGAGTAGACAAAACGCATGGAAAAAAAGCGTGGTGCGTCCCAATCGTGCAGAAGCATAGTTCTCGTGCCTAATGTAGTTAATGCAGTAAGTAGGTAGTTTAAAAAGTCAACTTCATCGTCATCAGTCTATAAGTGCCCACTGAGCAAAGGCCTCTTCTCACACGCAGAAGGTTTGAGCATTAATCACCACGCTTGCTTAATGCGGGTTTTTGATTCCAAACTTATAATTAGAAATTATAAGTCCAGGTTTCCTCGCGATGTTTTATGAAATGCATACAACTCGGAAAAAGTCACATTGGTACTTGCCACGTTTCGAATCCATGGACGAGAAGCGGGAGCCTTAACCTCGGGGCCACCACGACTCTTGGAAAGTACTGATTCTTTTTTATTTTACATGATCCAAAAGGGCTGTTTACAAAAACTACGGCGCTGCATGAAGAGAAACACAGAGAATCCTGCATATGTCGTGTCTCAACTGACTGAAGCTGCAGATTGTGAACAAAATGTAAGTTTTCAGAAATTTATTTAAACTTTTTACACATTTTAGAAATTTTAAACAATAACTGTAGGCTGTGCGTGAAAAGAGGCCAAAAAGTGTCCGCTAGGACCTTGTGCCGAATATTCAGTTGTAAAAAAGTCAACTAAACTGGCTGGCTGCCAAAGTCAAATTATTTATTTCAATTAGACCATCATAGGCACTTTTGGATTAAAAACAAAGATTAAAGATAAATAAAACAGTTTGGCGGTCAGTTCTCTTAGTGAAGCTATGTCCTCGTTCCGAGGTGTAAATTCCGATGGAAAAGAATGAGCAAGAAACTTCATTAGAATACTCTTTGTCAATCAGTTTCACGATCAGATTTTTTGTTACATCATTTAGGTGGTTCCATTGTGTGAGAACAGTATAACACTAATGTCTAAGTACCGAGTACCGGGTACCATACTATACCATATCGGTACCAATGATATCATGATAGTGGCTGATTTGAAACTGAATCCCCGCAAGAAGCTGTACCTAGCCTGATTTCTTTTTGTCAATGAGCTACCAATACTAACTTAAGTATTTCGTATTATTATTTTCAGATGCTGAAGTCTCAGAGTATGACCTAACTGGAGAAAAATGAATAAAAATAAATAAATTATCGAAATTAACCATGCTTCTTATTGAAACTGTATTTAAATAAAAATTAAAATGTGGGTCAATGTGCATTGCACGTACGTACATAGCTACTTATTTTTGATTAAATGTACCTATGATTATAATCCAAGCAACCCTCGTAACCACAAATTATCATGGTACCCACATAGGTTGAAATAATAGATAGATCCTATGCTCACAAATTTAGATCTACGAAATGACATACTTAAAATGAAACATATTAAACAAGCAACTAGTGAAATCACATTAAAACCTAGGTACCTCAAATTAAAAAATGACAAATAGATACCAAAACAATAAATTCATTAACTTTCTTTCTCCCGCTACCGACAAGCAAGCCTGAAAACAAGGAAAAATAATGAGCTTCATAATTAATTAGGCCAATAAATCAACAAACTATCGAAAACAGCTGACCGGACAAACAAACCAACGAAACTGGCGGGAAAATAACACAGATAGCATAAAATGGCGTAAAACGTCCGAAATGAACGAAACGACCGACTGAACGAACGGAATAAACAAAAGAATCGCAACGTTTGCGGTGCAAGCGCGGCAATCTGCTACTGGTACACAATCAATAAATAGAATAGAGCTTACTCGCTGGAATTTCAATTATTGCAACGTTGCGTCCTCATTATTTTATTTAGAGTTTGGTTTAACCGACTTTTTATGCACAGGAATAGATAGCAACCTTTCGTCATGGTCTCATATGTATATCTGGACAATCATCATAATTTATTATTAACTACATTAAAGGGATAGATGGTGGGTCTTGTAACTAAATATAAAAGCTACTACGACCTCGCAGAAAGGGTCGTGAAATAACGCATACGTTTTTTTCCGTGTGAGTAAGGTAACCGTAAGCCCTATCCAAATCAGCTTTACCCAATTCACAAGTCCCAAAAAAACCGGGATCTTTTCTTGGGTCGCAAGTATCCATGGGCATTAGACGGATCATTTTTTTATAATAATATGATGATAAGCAACGCGGCTAAAAAAATCAGGCTACGTGCAAATTAATTCTGAAGACAGCAACACAAACCACAAGTAACGCCAAGAGCCATCTATCGACAATTAACTGAACTACCTACATAATTATGAACATCTATTTTGTAGGGTTCCGTAGTCAACTAGGGACCCTTATAGTTTCGCCATGTCTGTCCGTCTGTCTGTGACCGTTAGGTAGCACTCTAAGGCTGCAATTTGGCACCAATACCTATACATATCAATCTTGATGACAAAGTGGTTAAAGAAAAAGTGAAAATAATATTATTTGGGTAACAAGGAAACAATGAAACAATGAATTTATTTTTGGAAATAGGCCATAAAACGGCACTTTTACACGTCAATTTATATGTGAAAAACTAGATGAAGCCGGCATTTCCTATCTGACTACTCTGAGAAGAAATGCCGAAACAAACTCAGAGGTCAGTCTCTTTTCAAGTCCAGACAATGTAAAAATAACATAATGTGAGAGAATCGTGCAAGTTCATTCTGTAGTGGTCTTTTCAGGAAAGAACCAAACCAGTTTAAGTGGACCCGTTCTGAAGACAGGCACGCAAGTGTCAGTTTGCAACCAGTATAGCTAGTGCTGCTGAGTTGTCCGACGAACAATACCGATCAAAAGAACATTTGGGTGGATCGCGCAAGTACTCAAACTGTCAGAACGCAGATAACTGGTAATCAAAAAGCACGGCAAGTCTCACACGGTCCTTACACTAACAATAATATAAAATAATAAAAATGTCAATAAATAAGTAAAAAAAATGTCAAATAAAAAATAAAAATGTCACAATAGGTGATTATGTCATTGTATAAAAAATAAACGTAATGTCAAATTGTATATAAAAGTGTAACTTATGTTACAAACATGTCAACATGACCTGTGCAGACATTACAGCGGCTCATTCCCAAGCCTGACTATCCTCTAAGTAGTATTTTGTTTTATAAAATGCTTTACAGCAAAGTTTAGCCTTTATTACACTTTTAAATTTATTGAGGCTCAAATTTTGAGTATAGCTAGGAATTTTATTGTAAAAGCGTATACGTTGACATCTAAACGAACTACTTATTTTCTGAAGCCTGGAGTCAGGGACCACATATTTGTTTTTCCCCCTCGTGTTAATATTATGTGTATCACTATGCTTCTTAAATAAGCATTTTGTTTTTATGAGCGTGAATTACATTTTCATAAATATATTGTGAAGCAACCGTCATTATCTTAGTTTCCTTAAATAATTCTCTGAGCGAATGCCTCGGACTAAGATTATAGATTGATCGAATAGCCCTTTTCTGCAGAACAAAAATAGACTGAATGTCAGCAGCATTCCCCCTGCCTGGTACCCCTACAGGTAAAGTAGGGAGTGATTTACCCTAATAATAATAATAAAATTTATTTATTCAGATAACTCAAGATCCATACATTACAAAAAATAGGAACACTGAAATAACTAATATTGAATGGTTAGCAGGGACTTTGTCCTCTGCACAAGTTTCCACAAAAGAGGACAATCGTGTCGGTTAGCTATAGCACTCGAGATGCTGTGACGACTTCCACGCAGCCGACTGATGAAAGATGCGGTCTTTTGCGCCAGATTGCTATGAAGCCATCCGTGTGTGCATCAGCAAACATTGCTGATGCGCTACAGAATCGTGGGAGCCGCAACAGCGCCCTGAAGGCGTTGTTAAATTGGACCCGCAGAGTATTGTAAGTTCTTTGGGTGTAATCAACCCACAGAGCCCCCGTGTACAGTGACGTGCAATATGCTGTAAATAAAGTAATTTTGACGGCGTCTGTACAACGGGAGAATCTGCGCGCCAACATATTGGCCCGAACTGACAATGCTCTGCGATCCCTCTCCATGTCAACATCGTCTTTTAAATCATCCGTGACTTAATGCCCAAGATATTTAAATTGGTACACTCTGTTTAAAAATTCACCATTAAGGATTAGCGGTTGTACCGGCGGACTTTTGGGACCCGATTTAAAGACCATGTATACAGTCTTTTTTACATTATATATGAGACCGTGTGAAGCCACATAAGACTCACAAACTGCAAGCAACTTCCGGAGAGCACTGATCGAGGGGGCCAGCAGCACCATGTCGTCTGCATAGCTGAAGTTGTTACAACAAACACCATCAACATAGCAGCCGACACGCATGGCGCTGAGCTCCTCGATCAGCGCATTTACGTACAGGCTGAAGAGCAAGGGTGAACTCAAACCTCCCTGCCGCACCCCACACTCCAACCCGCTCGCATCCGAAAGTTCACCCGCCCACTTCACACGGTTCTCCTGGTTTAGATACCAGTACCTCAGGAGTGATGCCAACTCTGGGGGCACCCCAGTTTCTGCTAATTTCTGCCACAGAACGTCATATGCCACCAGATCAAATGCCTTACTCAAATCCAGGAAACAGGCATACACGGGAGTACCTCTATCTGTATAATACTTGACAGTGTGCTTCAAACTAAATATTGCTGTCTCAGTTGACAACCCAGCTCGGAACCCGAACTGGCCGTCATGTAAATTTACATGTTTGGTGAAATGTGAGTTCAGCACACTGTCAAGTACCTTGCCTATGATTGTCGCCAAGGAGATTGGTCTATAATTAGTTTTGTCTGCCATGTCTCCCGTCCTGTTCTTGGCTATGGGTACCACCAAAGTCTGCATCAGTCCATGAGGAAGATATGCGTGGCTTATGCATAAATTGAATAACATGGCCAGCACTCGAGGTAAATGGATACCAGCAGTCAGTCGGTAGACGTTGAGCCGAACTTACGTGTATTCGTGTCGCCGCGCCGGTGACTAAGCAAAGTGAATACGTTTCTCAAAGTTTTCTACATAGTCAGTTGTCATTTAGTTCTGAACTACATAACCATGTTTGTTTGTCATCGCTGTAACAGTGAGATAAGAGACGCTGTCCAATGCACTGTGTGTCTAAATCATTACGACTTTCCCTGTGCTGGGATAACCGAAGCTGGATACCGTAGGCTGGGAGACAGGAAAGCTGTTTGGAAATGTAGCGCCTGTAAGATCGGGGCCTCTAGTCCGAATCCTACTGGAAAGGTTGTGGGCGGAGCGGGGATGACGTCTGGTGAACTTGACAGTATTCATCTTGAGCTGAAGAAACTTGCTGAGCAGATGGCTTCTTTGCCTCAACTGATAAGTAAAGTTCAGATGATTCAAAATGATCTGACGGAGCTTAAGAGCATGAAAGACGAAATGTTCGAAGTTAAGAAGAGTCTAACCTTTGTGCATACCTCTATTGATCAGTTCACTGATAAAATCGCGGAGATCGATCATGAAATTCAAACGATGCAGAAAACAAAAGAAGACATTACTCGCCTTGAGCAGCGTTTGGAAAGGATTGAAGTTTCAATTCGTGATAATGAGCAGAGATCGCGGTTGAATAATGTGGAGATTAAGGGCGTGCCGGTAACTGCATCTGAAAACCTATACACGATTGTATCGAAGATTGGTAGCATCATCAATTGCCATGTCAATAAGGAGCAAATTGACTACATTGCTAGAGTTCCTCAGCGAAAAAATAAGGATAACAAAAATATAATTGTTTCTTTGCACAATCGATATCTTCGTGATGACTTCGTAAGTGCGGCTAAGAAGTACCACTCAATAAAGGCTTCTGACTTGGGTCTTAATGGAGATAGCAAGATTTTTGTAAATGACCACTTAACGTTCGAGAATAAACAGCTGCTCAATAAGGCAAAGTCACTGGCTAGAGAGAAGGATTTTACTTATGTGTGGGTCAAAAATTGCAAAATTTTTGTGAAGAGAAATCCCACTTCTCCCACTCTCACAATCAAGTCAGATGTGGATTTAAAGAAAATATATTAGTGGCACAAGTTATAATTTTACTAGTTTTTGCATGTAATATTATTAAGTTTATAGTCGTAAGTATTTTGAGAAACACTGGTATGTTATTTTTTTACACCTATTCAATAGATTTACTAATGAGCCTCGCTTTTGTTCTCTTATCGCTCGGGTCGAAGCCGGCTACCTGCGCCTTTTGTTTGCATTGTGGTTCTTATGTCTTATGCGTTAAAGCTTCATTGCCTTTAATAGTATATTCATTTGTATTTTTGTGGTTACCTTATTTTAAACGAACAATTTTTTATAAACTTGACGATGCTTATGCGCCTTCTACACAGTTATTCGGCTATAAGTATATTTATTACTGGCTTCTTCCGCAATTGATTGTTATTAGCTTATTTAATCTGTGTGTTTTAGTATTTACGGAGCTTGTGTTTTGGATTTTGGTAAAAACGTGGAATTCTTCCGTATCAAATTGTTTATTTCCTTTGCTAATACCTCGTATCTGTAAAAATGGCTATTAAATTGTATTATCAGAATGTACGTGGTTTGCGGACTAAGACTTCTCAACTACTTAGAAATGTATGCTTAAATAATTATGATCTCATATGCTTGACTGAGACTTGGTTAAAGGATGATTTCAATGATAACGAACTATTTGGAGATAATTATCTGGTTTGGAGGCGTGACAGAAATTACTCGGTTTTGAATCAAACCCTTGGTGGGGGTGTGCTTATCGCTGTTCGCAGAGAATTGGTTGCCGAGGAACGCAATGACTGGTGTTCGTCCGCCGAGGACATTTGGGTAACCCTAGTGCTTAAGCGCTCTCAACCTAAAGTCTCCTACAAAATACATATTTGTACAGCATATATTTGTAAAAACAATCTTGGTAATTCATTGCAAACACAATTATCATGTTTTTACTCTAAATTAAACGACATCGTATTAAATAATTTAACGGATGCTTTTGTTATTGTAGGCGATTTTAATTTACCCAATGTAGAATGGAGTTTGTCGGGGGATGGGCATTCGTTGGATCCTAGTAACATTCAAGGATTGATTCAAGCGGAGTTTTTTGATATTTTAAATACGGGTAATTTTCTCCAGTATAACTCTCACAAAAATACAAATGATAGAATATTGGATCCGGTTCTCAGCAACAATTACCTTGATGTCGCTAAATGTTCTGAACCATTAGTTTCTGAGGACCCACATCACGTATCTCTCTGTATAAACTTTGATTTCGTTGAATATCATAATATGTTACCTACTCAACCAAGACTTAAATTTTTGTTTGATTTAGCTAACTATGAAATAATATCGAAAGAACTCGACACTTTTGACTGGAATAATGATCTTGTTCAAGGGACAGTGGAGGATGCTACGTCACTTTTTTACTCTAGATTAGACAAATTATGCAGCTTACATGTACCTGTAAAAATGATTAAGCCTAGTTCTAAGTATCCTATTTGGTATAAGTCACCTCTTATTAAAATATTAAAAGAAAAATTTAAGTACCATAGAAAGTTTAAAAAATATGGAAATAGATGTGATTACGATTCATTTTCTGCGTTAAGAGATCGAGGAAAAATACTGGAGAGGGAAATGTTTGCTGATTATATTGACACCATAGAAAGTAATATAAAAAAATCTCCTAAGTCTTTTTGGTCTTTTGTAAAAACTAAGCAGGGTTCTAACGCTTATCCATCTAACATGTCATATGGACAGTGTGCCTCAAGTGACAGTAATATGATTTGTAATATGTTTAGTGACTATTTTTATTGTAATTTCCTCCAAACTCCTAGTAATAATAGCATTGGCCTTGATTCAGATATTTTGAACAGATGTCAGTCCTCTTCTGATATCGGTTCTATAGAAATTCTTCAATCTAATCTGTATACTTTATTAAAAAAATTAGACTTAAATAAATCTGCTGGCCCGGATGGAATTCCACCTATGTTTATAGTACGTTGTAGTATAAGTTTGTCATTGCCCTTATCTATATTGTATACTCGATCTCTAAATGAAGGAGTGGTTCCTGTTATCTGGAAAAATGCGTTTGTTACACCCATACATAAAAAGGGTCCCAAGCATCAAATTGAGAACTATAGGCCCATATCTAAGCTCTGCTTATTTGCGAAAGTCCTAGAAAAAATAGTTCACACTCAACTTTACCACGCTCTTCAACACTCGTTTAGTGAGGGTCAACATGGCTTTATGAAGAATAGGTCCACTGTATCTAACCTCTTGGTCTGTTCAGAGTATTTATCGGATATAATGTCACGTCCTTCCCAAGTCGATTCAATCTATACGGACTATAGTAAAGCCTTCGACAGAATAGATCACATTATCCTTTTACGTAAATTATTAACGATAGGCATTAGGGGTAATTTGTTTAGATGGTTTCAGTCTTACATAGATAACCGATGTCAAACGGTAGTACTCAATGGGTGTAAGTCAGTCCCGGTTAAAATACCTTCAGGCATTCCGCAAGGATCTCTTTTAGGTCCATTATTGTTCACCATATTTATCAATGATATAGGTTCTTGCTTTACTCATTCTAAAATAATCCTCTATGCGGATGACATGAAAATTCTCTGTCCAATTTTTTCGGTTCAGGATTGTATGGGTCTTCAGGAGGATCTTGACAGCTTACAAAGTTACTGTGCAATCAATAGATTAGAACTTAACGTCGCCAAATGCTTTGTTAATACTTTCACACGTAAACCGAATCCTATTTACTTTAAATATAAATTAAATCATACCATTTTGCATCGTAAAACTTTTGTTACAGACCTTGGTGTAATTTTTGATTCTAAATTACTTTTTGATACACACATTGAGAATATAATAAATAAAGCTAACAAAGCACTTGGTTTTGTACTAAGACTGGCATCTGATTTTCGTGACATTAAAACTTTTAAAATATTGTATTGTTCTTATGTCCGCAGCCATTTAGAGTATGCCTCGCAAGTTTGGAACCCGAATTACAATATTTATATTGATAGGATTGAGCGCATTCAAAAACGTTTTTTACGATTTCTACAATTCAAAACACGTAAGTATGTATCCGGTTATAATGTGCGATGTAAGAAATTTCATATGCTACCTCTCTATAAACGCAGACAAATAGCTGATATTTTGTACCTTTCCAAGATAGCCAACAATATGGTTGACTGCCCCGATTTGTTGGGTAAAGTGGGTTTGGTAACGCACTGTAAGACTTTGCGTAAGCCTAGTCTGCTTTATGTCCCTTGTGTTAGGACAACCTACAGGCAAAATTCTTTTCTTATAAGAGCGAGTAGATCCTATAACAATCTGTCTGAGCAACATGATTTCGATCTATTTCATACCAGTGTTTCTCGTTTAAAATCTATATTGTCTAAAAGCTTCTTTGCTTAACATTTATCATTTAATATTGTTATTACTTTGTTTCTTTCCTTAAGATTTATCATTTATTATTATTTTAAGTACTTTTGTTTCGATCGTCTGCTGACTGCTGCTGTTTTTGAATATTAGTATTTAGTTATTAGTGGAAACTTTTAATTGGCCTTAAAAATTTTCATTGTTTTAAATTTATTCATTTGTTTAGCTGTAAGTTTTCCGAATATCTTAAAATAAAATAAAATAAAATAAAATAAGCATGTCTCAGATGTTCAACACTGAGGCCGTCATGCCCGGGAGATTTACCTCCTGTCATCTTTTTGATAGCAAATTTGACATCTTTTGCAAGAATTACCGTTGAAATGTCAGTATGACAGGCATCAAACTCCCGACATGGCGAACCCAGCGGAGACTTAATTGAGTAATAGTCTTTAAACATATTGGCTATATCTTTCGGACTCGAGATACCGTCGACACTTACAGGAATACTAGGTTTAGTGTTGGCATTATTGGTACACTTCCAGAAATTTTTAAAGTCAGACTTAGCATGGTGCTTGGCCATTATATCCATTTTAATTTGATCCTGGTTGTTTTGACACCACTTAAGTTTACTCTTAAACTCTTTACGAGCTTGTGTCATTTCATTAAATATTTCGGCATGAGTTGGTTTACTACTGGATACCCATAATCTGAACTTTAACTTAGCATTCTACTAATGTGTGATGTATACTTGTTGGATAGATATTTATAAATGTTTTTCAAGAACAATAATACTTAAATTTTAATATTTTCGGCAATAATCGGTCCAAAAGTTTTGTTTTTATTTTGTGACTAGCGGCCCGCCCCCGCTTCGCACGGGACCATCTATCGCGCTAGCAAAATGTCACTTTTTCCTAATCTCCCCCTCTACTTTTCTAATATTTTCTTTCATAAGAACCATCTCCTGCCAATAACAAACGTAACAAAAAAAGAATTAGCAAAATCGGTCCAGGCGTTGTTGAGTTATGCGCTTACCAACACATTTTGCGATCCATTTTTATATACATTCAGTCAACAAAGTATCGGGAATATGAATGTTTTTTTTATGGTTCCAAATTCGATTTTTTTTTTTTTTTTTTTTTTTTGTTGTTAGATTGGCATAACTGTTTTCCATTTTGGCGCGGAATTTGAGTTGCATCTGTTATTTATATTAAAAACAATGCTGTTTTTAATTTTATAATATCTAGTGTGTATTGCGAATTTCATAATGGACAAAAACATCGAACAAAGAGTTTGTCTTAAATTTTGCATCGCCAATGAAATTTCGTGTTCGGAGGCACTCAAAATGTTACAGAAGGCTAACGGTGAATCGACTTTATCAAAAACACGTGCTTATGAGTGGTACCTACAAAGCGTTCAAAAGCGGTCGAGATGTGATGGAAGATTTTTCTCGTTCTGGTAGGCCATCAACGTCTGCAATTGAAGTTAACATCGCAAAAGTGAAGGAAATAGTGACTGAAAATCCTCATTCAAGTTTGAGAGAGATGGCCGCCGAACTTTCTGTATCTCACGAGTCGATCCGTACCATTTTAACAAATAATTTGGGTATGAAACGTGTTGCCGCTCGGCTAGTCCCAAAAGACCTGAATTTTCTTCAAAAACTAAATCGCATGAAAGTCGCTGAGGACATGCTAGAACGAGTCAATACCGACCCAACATTCATGAAACGCATTGTTACTGGTGACGAGACGTGGGTTTACGAGTTTGACATGCAAACTAGTCAACAAGCTTCGGAATGGCGCCTTCCAACTGAACCAAAACCGAAAAAACCACGTCAAAGTCGATCAAAAGTCAAAGTCATGTTGACTGTTTTCGCGATTGGATTATTCGTTGGCGTAAGTGTATCGTTTCTGAAGGAGCATACTTTGAAGGTGATAAAATAAATTTAGATGAATAACAAACATTTTGTGTATTATTGGCTTTTTCCCGGTACTTTCTTGACAGAGTAGTATAAGATAGGACGGCAATCTAACAGACGGATTACCTGATGGTAAGCAATCAGCGCCGCCCATGGACATTCGCAAAAACAATAGAGTTAGAAGTTCGTTGCCGACCTTTTAGCTTTTAGGGATTAGGGATTTTGAGATTTAGGGATTCGGGGAGGGGAAGGACCGGACCTCCGGTAACCACACTCACACAGCTAAACACAACGCTGTGGTTGTTGCACGCCGCTTTTCTGTAAGGCCATGGTGTCACTCTGGTCGAGCCGACCCATTCCTGTCGAAGCATGGCTCTCCCACACTTAATTACCACCAAAAACTTAACATAAATAACCCGTCTAGTTGGTATAAATTAGTAACCCAATTCCCTAAGAGACGGCGCTGTACTTCTGCTACTTCTCGTCGAATTGCGGTGTTAAGATTTACAATAAGTCAAGTGGGGTACCCACACTTATTGTAACAGAAAAACGGAACCCTACACTGAGCTGGACCCGATACGCTCTTGTTTGGTATTTGTTATATTTATTTATTGTCAGAGGTGCTTGTGAAAATAAATAAATTTAGTAAGTAAAGATAAAATACTAAACGTCGACTATTACCTACAATACTATTGGTACATAGGTACGTACTAAAAGTATTGTGAACGCCGGTACTGAGAGTCCTTCAGAAGCTCTTCAACTCCGTCATATTCGAAGGAGCAACGCCGGCGGCATGGAGCAGAAGTGTGGTGGTACTATTCTTCAAGAAGGGAGATAACACTCTACTGAAAAATTATAGACCCATCTCACTTCTGAGCCATGTCTACAAGTTATTCTCGAGGGTCATCACAAATCGTCTCACACGTAGGTTCGATGACTTCCAGCCTCCCGAACAAGCCGGTTTCCGGAAAGGCTATAGTACCATAGACCACATCCATACGCTGCGGCAAGTTATACAGAAGACCGAGGAGTATAACTTGCCACTATGCTTGGCGTTTGTGGACTATGAGAAGGCTTTTGATTCGATCGAGACTTGGGCTGTGTTAAGATCTCTCCAGCGGTGCCATATTGACTTTCGGTACATCGAGGTTTTGAAGTGCTTATACACAAACGCCACTATGTCGGTCCAAGTACAAAACCAGAGCACTAAGAATATTCCTCTGCAGCGAGGTGTAAGGCAAGGAGACGTCATATCTCCGAAACTGTTTACCGCTGCATTGGAAGACGCTTTCAAGCTCTTGGAATGGAAAGGATCTGGCATCAACATCAACGGCGAGTACATCACTCACCTCCGGTTTGCCGACGACATTGTAGTCATGGCAGAATCGCTGGAGGATCTGAGCACAATGCTCGATGACCTCTGTAGAGTTTCTCAACAGGTAGGGCTCCGAATGAACATGGACAAGACGAAAGTCATGGCAAACGCCCATGTCACGCCCTATCCGATATCAGTTGGGAGTTCTAACCTCGAAATTGTTGACGAATATGTATACCTGGGACAAGTGATCCAGCTAGGTAGGTCCAATTTCGAGAAGGAGGTCAATCGTCGAATCCAACTTGGATGGGCAGCGTTCGGGAAACTACGCAACATCTTCTCGTCCAACTTACCTCAGTGCCTTAAGACGAAAGTCTATAATCAATGTGTGTTACCAGCGATGACCTATGGAACTGAAACGTGGTCTCTTACTGTGGGCCTTATAAAGAAGCTCAAGGTCGCTCAGCGCGCTATGGAGAGGGCTATGCTCGGAGTTTCTTTGCGAGACCGTATAAAAAACGAGGATGTCCGCAAACGAACAAAAGTTTCCGACATAGCCCAGCGGATTAGTAAGTTGAAGTGGCAATGGGCAGGGCACATAGCGCGTAGAACCGACGGCCGCTGGGGCAGAAAGGTTCTCGAGTGGAGGCCACGTACCGGCAAGCGCAGCGTGGGACGTCCACCCGCAAGGTGGACAGACGACCTGATTAAGGTCGCAGGAAGCCGCTGGATGCAGGTCGCTTCCAACCGGCCTATCTGGAAGTCAATGGGGGAGGCCTATGTTCAGCAGTGGACGTCCTGTGGCTGATATGATATGATGATGATGATGAAAAGTATTGTTAGCAAAGCCAAATAAAGAACTAGTTCAAACTTGTAATAGTTTTCCTTCGCTACCACATCCCATGGCGGTGATCCGGTAAGGTTTACGGTCTCGGAGATCGTGCGATAGCCATGGATGACGCGTAGATATGGCTATAACTCTCTGGACGCGACCATCTCACGACCAGCGCGACGTTACTCAGCCCAAACAGGGAATATCGCCATCTTCTGCTGCGAGTAGTGCTCGAAATGACGACACAAAGGTGTATCCAGAAAACTTTCGTGTTCTGCTGTACCTGCACATCAGGCAATAGTGTCACTGTTGGGAAATTAAGTTTTTTGTCAGGCGGATGCTAAGGATGGTGTGGCGCCTCTCCCGCCACTTCCTCGGTTGAGATAGAGCTCATTCCGCCACGTAGTGACGACAGTAACGCAGTGGCAGTATGCTCCCCAACCCGGTATTTGGCACACACGGACATGCCTTGCGCGGCATTTAACACAACCTTACCTAAAAGTTTAATAATCCTATTCGAAAATTTGTACAGATCAACATATTTTCAAAATACCTATAATCATCAACGCATACTCACTGTAGAGGAATACGTATTTCTGTGTGGCCTTGGTATGGCCCCGGGCGAAGAGGCCATTTGACCAGAAGCAAGGTTTAATTATTAAAAACAACTTTTAACGAGAGTATTTATGTATATTTTCGTTAAAACTATAATTTAGTCTTCTAGAACAAACACATTCACACCTACCTACTTAAAACTATTTATTACTAAATTATTTGCGATGACGAAATACAAAAATAATATTATCGTAAACGATAATCCGCTACACACACAAAATATTGCACTTTTTTTTATTAAAGGCAGAAGTTAAAAGTGGCCTAGTGAGTTTTTTTTTTTTTTTTTGTTTTAGTGTACAACATTTTGTGCAGTGACCCTTATTCGATTTTATTGTTCAAGAAGACTAAAACTTAAAATTATTATTACTTCAAATTGAATTATCTTACAATCATTTAAGATAAAGATACAAATGTACTTATAATCATTCCTTTTAATCAATTGAACATTTTCGAATTACAAATTTGGTAAAACAGAACATAATTAATTACTTAGGTACTAGTGTCAAATCATCTATTGTCATTTATTTCATTTCAAATTGAGGGTCTATTTAATTCACTTATCTATAATTATAATAATACATAGGCAAAACATTATACTTGCTTGAGGAACTAGCGCATTCGATATTACAAAAAAAAAACATTAAATTGGGATATATCAAACTTCCTCAAATCTACCAGGTTTATAAATCCAATTATCATTTTTAAATTCAAGAGTAAGGATGCCTGCATTTCACTCAATAAAAAGATACATGTAGCTCAACTCCTAGACAAACATAGACAAAAATACAACAAAAATATACGTACTTTATCATTAAAATTGCATCCAGCAATATTACCATTTAAAAAATCAATTACTTGCCATATTAAAAAACAATTTTATTAAGGCGCTCAATTATTAAATTAACCTATCATATCAGGATTGAAACATTTCAACACAAATTAACAACGCAATTATTAAAAATGTTTAGCATCATGCTTAAAATTAAATCTTTCATTAAAATTAATTAATAAACAGATCAATAAGAAAATTCAATGTAAAGTTAAATTACAGCTTATTGTTACCAAGTACTTATAATAAGGGTGGAAGATGAATCATTCTCAGCAATAATCGTTATTAACAGATAGATATAAACAACACGTAAACATCAAAATGATTTTTAAATAAAAATCTTAAAGTGCATGTAACCATAAAAGTAGAAATTCTTGTCCTCAATACGGGATTCATAAGAACCATTATTTTATCTCAAAAAAAAAACTGTCAAATACACATAATTATGTGTTGCTATTCAAAATGATATTTAATCCAAAATATTACTCCCTAGTATTTACAGTGACAATATTTATATACAATACAAAAAGTTTCAAACATCTCAGTTTAGTACTAGGCTGTATACATTAAACTACTGTTATTTTAACGACAAAACACATAGTCAGAGACGAATAAAAATTGCTTAGCACACACTATGGTTATGTTGGTATAATTGTCAGAGAGAACTGCCAAAATGCATGCTAAACTATGTCCACGAATCTCGACTTTTACGCTAAACATTAAATTTACTTAACTTCATTTTATCTGTATCAAAAATATATGTATTATTATCATATCGGAAAAGTAATTTTATTTTGGTTTACATTTATTTATTTAATTTGTGGAAACTGTCATCATTGGCTAAGAGGAATTCATCTCACAACCTTCTTAGTTACTAGACATGACTCCGTTAATTTTAAGCTTTTTGACACGTCTCGTTGTTGCCTCCCCATCAGAACTGTCCGTGTCGTGTGAATCCCCTTCTGATTTTACACCTAGACCTAATTCGTGTGCATCGGAATAGTTGCCAGACTGCCGAACCTTTTCTAATGCTCGTACTGAAAAAAAGTAGATTTTTCGGGTCATTTGACTTTCTTGATTCCTACTAACATTATAAATGCGAAATTTTGTGAGAATGTATTGATGTGTTTATTATTGATTTAGTTGGAATTTAGAAGTTAAATAGGTAATACCCTGTCTTCGCATTGGATGCTTTTCATCAACATAACACACGAGTGAAGCCGCGATCGGAAGGTAGTATAGAATATAGTAATCTGCATAAATAATTTACAATTACATAGTGAATATCTTGTTGCAGCAAAAATCAAATGTCAAAGCTTATTCAGAGAGTATTTTGATGAGAGAAGCAAAGAGAAAGGCATCTGGTATAAAACTATACAAAGTCAGCCTCCTCAGAAACCATGGTTTATAGACTATAAAGTATGTAGAAATATCATAGTTATAGCTAATAGATTACGTGCAGGACACTTTCCTTGTAATAAATTTATTTTTCTAATGAAAAAAATGAATCTCCAGATTGTGAAGTATGTGGTGTCCTTGATGATGTTCAACATTTGTTAGTTGATTGTATAAAATATGCGAGAGACAGGGAATCACTGGTGCGTGAATTTAAGTTAAATATGTTAGATGTGGGTAGTTTTACAACTGTTCTCTCAAATACAACTTCTTCTGCAGCTATTGCCTTGTTTAGGATATTCACGCATCAGTGAGACTATGAGTCTTTAATATGATAGATGTAAGTTAAAATGTCCTAACGGGGTTGACATGTGTTAGAACAAAAGCCCCTAAAACTATTGATAAAAAAAAAATAATAATAATTTACAAACAAAATAAGCAACAAACTTTAAGAAATAAGTATCACACAGGCACTAAGGAAAATGTTTTGTCCTTGAAATTTGGCCTTACATTTAAAACAAGGACATTAAAGAAATAAATAGATTATGGATCAGAGGCATTCAAATTGTTTAATAATAGCTAGTGCTATGGTATCTCTGGTTCTTATTATTTATCAAAATTTTGGTTTAATCATGACTTCAGACAAGCTGTTTGAAATGGGAAGGTCAGATTGTTTTATTTGTGATGATTTACTTATACTATGATATTTTACATTCAACATAACAAAAAAGGTGAGTTTTTCATAGTTTCAGAGTTCAGTATTGAAGATAATTTAAAAATGGAAGAAGCACTCTGTCCTTTTGAATGAAGAAAGATCATTACCTAAATTAAAAAAATAACTATGCTCTTAAACTTTTTTTTTGGTAGTGTCTATGTGGCAACATAATCATAATAACTTACTTTGTGTTTCCAGAATGTTGTTCTGTCTTTTTAAGTCCTCTATATCTTGTTGGTGTGAATTGTTTTTTCTTCTCATAAATTGTATGTACTCTGCTGCTTTTTTTAATATCTGAGCTCGACTGGCCTTAAACAATATCAACAATGCATTAATGAATTACAACAAAATGTAATATTTTTAATATTAATTCAAATGCTGACATGAATTTTGTTATCCAGCTATTGCTTTTATTATTTTAAAGAATAGCAGAATGAACCAAATAAAATAAAAAAGTACTAAAAATATTTTGATATCAGTATGTTATCAATTCTATGATGTATGTTCTGTGTTTGTTAGTGAGCAATGGACAGCACAAAATACAATCTAGTCTGAATCTGATTAATATCTTAAGATCCTAAGGTTTCCTCTGCCAAAAGTGAATTTATTTGTCTAGCTAGACTGTAGTCTTCATTTGGAAAAAAAGTCTTAGATGTACTGAGTTTTATTAATGTTTTGGTTAGACCTGATTGGATTGTCTATCCTAAATACTTAAGATAATTACACCTCTCTCATTCATAGTTGGTTATCCTTTGATAGCTGTTATATAGGTCTTAGACTGCCAGGTGCATTCATAAAATCATCAAACACGTTTGCCATGGATACTTGGGTCAACAATACATGTTGTTATGATAAAACCATCTCTGCAGCTAGAGGATAAGCTATAATATAGTTTTTTAATATTTTTCGGCTTATCTACTGGCTGCTGAGCTCATAAAATTAATCAATTCATTGTATTAGTTTTCACTCCTTATTATATACATTGATAGTTGAATATAAGAAAGTAATTATGGTTCCTCTTGATGACTACCTATATTATTATAATAATATAATTAATTGCTATAGCCAGCCATTTTTAAATAGAATATTCGATATTTGAATGGCAATTATTTTGTTATATTTACTGATTTCAAAAGCAACCTCAGGCATCTCATTTGACTTACAAAATATTGAAATGTTTTTTTGAATAGTAGCCCTAGATAATAACAAAGTTACTGCTATGGCCCTTATAACATAGGACTAAAGGATAATAAGATTGTTAATCATGGAGAGCATTTTACTTGTTTACCATAGTTTGGTGTCCCACTTGCGATTGCACTTTTACCATTGGTTAGAGAAAGATGAATAACTAGGGAATTTGGTACATAACCATACAATTCTCACTTCCATACATGCTTTGACCCTGCCATATCCTGCTAATTGCGGAGAAGTCGAATATACAGAAATGGCAGGGAAGCATTTAATGAGTCAAAATTATGATAGTTTCTAGATTCACCATTTTTAGATGAAGGTAGAAATGTTTAATATAATTATTTTAGGTAAAGGTGGGTAAGTTATATTTTGGTATTCCTGTTTCTTTTGTTTAATTATTATTACTTAAGTCAATTTTATTACTTAGATAAAATAATTGGAGTGCCATTTTATAAATATGTTAAAGCAAAAACACCAAACTAATTTAGGACATTTTACATAAGAAAAAAAAGTAGCCCTTGATCTGTTTCTTGAGGATTCAGAGGCTTTTAACAGAACATAAGCAATGATCAAGGTCATAAAATTTTTTACATGAAAAATGCCCAACACTATTTTAGAATGCTTTAAAGACATATGCAGCCAGTACCATTTAAAGCGACAACAAAAGTTTGTGCACTACTTTTGATGCAAAATAAAACTTAAAACTAATAAAAAAAAATATTAATACCACATGTAAAATGTGAATGCTTACAATTTTTGAACATACCACTTTCTCATTCTGGAGAGCTGGTACGGCTTCTCTCAGAGATGTGAAACTATCCTTTATGTGGTCTCTTCTTCTCCTTTCCAGTGCATTGTGGTGTGCTCTTTTTTCTGCCTGTAAATTGAAGGTAGAAGAATATAATACCATGCATCAGTGATCATACAATAACTTGTATCACTGATCAAATAATACTTGTGCTGAATAAGAAGAATTACCATTATTATTGCTTTGTAGTAAAATACCATGCCTACATGATGTTTGGGTGTATGTTATTATCAAGAAGAAACAAAAAAAAATATTGTACTTTACCTGCGAGTAGTAACCGCTGCCGCCAGCGCTATTCCTAGCGTGTGTTCGCGAATCCGAATCATTCTCAGCCTGAAATTTCGTAAAAATATTATCATTGGCAAAATAAACACACAGCACAAACTAAATGAACTGTCAATTCTAGAAAACACCTACATCACTTTCGATATCAATATCACGATCGTCGTCACTCATCATTTTTAAAGAGTTCTTTGTAACTGTACTACTTATTACTATTATTTAGTAAACAACCATGAAATAAATGCACGTGAGCAAACTATTTCGATACACACAAAACGACCTGTATCAATGGTCACTAAATAGAAAAAGGAATTATAAAACGAAGGAATTGGACAGGTGTGACAATGACAGATAGGACGAAAATGTGACTAATGCTTAGTTCCATAACTTTTAACAACAATGCGACAGAATTATAGGTTATTCTGAAAGAAAGAAAGAAGAAGCGCTATTGTGCGTCAACAATATAAACTAGCTGTGTTGTATTGTTTAAGGTAAAAACTTTATTGCCAGAGAGAAAAATCATAATATCACGTTCAAGTTGCTCCAATTTTGTTACTGTAACGGTTTATTCTAAGTTTTAGATCATTCTCAATTTTGTTTTCTTTAAACATAATTAAATAATATAATATTTATTTGCAATCAATATGACGACATACCAAAATACGAGTCAAAAATACCATAGACCAGGACGTGATGTTGTCTATGGTAATTTTTGATATGCTTTTATCGTATCCTTTTCCTGTTCTATACAAATTAGCGCGAAAACTAAAATAAAAAAACGATTTACCTCATTTCATTTGTCAAAACAATTTTACAATATGGATGAACAATTGAATAACATCCAAGATATTGATATTAACAGCCCCGACTTTTATGAAAGAGTTCAAAGCGAAATAGAATTCGACACTGCTCGAATGAAGAAAAATGTTGAAATTATTATGAATTTACGCTGTAAGTTTTAAAAATCTTTATGCATAATACTTATAATAATATTTTTTTTTCTTTTTTGTTTTGAGTTTATAAAACCTGTAGCACCATTTTGCTAGCATAATTAGCAGAAAACGTTCTCTTTTTATAATCTATTGCCTACCCGATAGGCCAATATATCGATATAGCAAGCTACCAGATGGTAGCTACCTATTTCCGGCTGTAGTGTCTACTATGGTCGGGAGCGAGTCAGGGTGGAGTACCGTCGCTACCTTCTGCGAGGCCGTGATGCTCGCAAAGGAGGCGGCGGAAAGGGAGAGAAAGGCTGCCTCCTCTCTCCCCTCCCGCAGCAGACGCACTAGACGTCGTAGGGTGGCCGACCTGCGGCCACCGTAGGGCGCGGCCTGTGGACGACAGACTCGGGGCGTCTTGTCGTCTGACCAGCAGCAGGCCTCGAGGCGGCGGCGCTGTGTTCCGCGCGCGCCTCATAGTGGGGTCCTGCGGTCGGGGTGACGGCCGCAGTGGGTGACGGGGCCCGCCTTACCATCTGGCGGGCTAACACCCGTCGGGGTGTTGCGACGAATGCTTCGGCGATACCCGCCCCTCCGACACATGGATTATTGGAGGAACACCGGGTTGGTTTTTAGTCAGTAAGAGTCTGACAGTACCCTTCGCCCTTCCCCGAGGGCGATGGGTCTCCATGAGGATTTTCCAACCCGAAACCAAAAAAAAAAAACAAAAAAAAATGGTAGCTACCTATCCTAGACATTGTAAAGCCTTTAGAGCTTTTATCCTATCTAATATCAACATAGGTAAAAGGAAATAGATACCTACCTACCTCATTATAAATATAATCATTAGGTACGTCCAGTGTTAATAATATATTTTATGTATAGTTTTCATAGGCACAGATTTTTCTACACAAATTGATTTTAACTTTTATTGTATTTAATTAAACTGATAACATACACGGAATCTCTTAAGAAATGTGGGTGTTACATTATACTGGTGATAAGGTACTGCGGCCTCGGCCCAAAGTAGGAGCAGTCCCCATCCTGGGCGATAGTAGTTATTTGATTATTAATTTCCCCTCACAATTTGCACATTCAGTACATAATGGTTTGAATCCCGGAATTAAAAGACTTACGGAATGTTAGATATGTTATTTGACGATATATTATTTTTATTTTAGTGGAAGCTGCAGAAATAGAGGTGGAAACAGCAGCTTTATTCCACGCTGAGATTTGGTACGATATGCTAGACAAACCCGAGGATCCTGATCCCGATGACGATTTCTTGGAAAATGACAATGACGAAACTAGTGAAAATCAAAATATTGAAGATGATGCATCTGTCGCAACTTGATTAAAAACATGAAATAAAATAATACTTTTCAGTAAATTAATTAATTAATAAAATGTCTAGTTTCCTCTTGCATTTTATTTCTTATAACGATAGCATGTGTTACGTTAGGTACTCGTATCTACATCATAGCCTTGGCCTCGAAATTGAAATAATATTTATGTACCTAATAATGTATTTACAAGTACCTACCTTACCTTTAAATGGCACATACACACTTTGTCAAACGATTTTGTGGAACAACTTATTGGATTTCACACTAGCTTTATTGATCATATTTTTATGTAGGTAAGCATATATGTAGTTATGTGGTACCTACCTAAGTAAGAAATAAAAAAAGCGATTTAAATAAAAATTATGGTTCAATACCAACACAAGTGCAAAATAACTTACTGGGACTGTCTCCAGTGTTGTATAAAAACAATGTTTGAGATGAATAAAGAGATTAATTATCGTTGGTTGAACATTACGGTGGGTTACTACTTTACTTGCCTATTATTTTTGTACACAAAATCATATTAACTTATAGATTTTGTGTAGGCAATAATACCTATTATTTACTATCTTAAACTAATATAAAATCTACTTTTTTATCTATAAACGTAATATATGATGTAGGTCACTTAGATATACTGTAGGTTTTCTTTTGATATAGGTCAGCAAACGAGCAGACGGATTACCTGATGGTAAGCTGATTACCTGATGATCAGAACTGCCGATGGACACCCGCAACGCCCAAAGGAGTAACGAGTGCGTTATCGGCCTTTGAGGGATCTAGATTTCGGATATTTAAGGATTGGGAAGGGATGGTGGAGGGATTTGGTAACCTCAATCACATGGCGAAACAACGCTGTGGTTGTTTCACGCCGGTTTTCTGCGAGGCCGTGGTATCACTCCGGTCTAGTCGACCCATTTGTGCCGAAGCTTAGCTCTTCCACACTTATAAAACAAAACAAATCTTTACCCAAACAACTTATTTGTATTTATTTTAATCTTTTTTTTATGGAATATGGAATAGGAGGCAAACCAGCAGACGGATCACCTGATGGTTAGCGATTAGGTTACACCCGCAAAACCAGCGGAGTTACAGGTACGTTGCCGGCCTTTTAACAAAGATTACGCTCGTTTATTGAGGGTTTGAAGGTCGTATCGGTTCGGGAATACCACCGATTATAATACAATTATGTAATACATAAGTATTTTACTTATACGGCCTCGCGGTGCAGAGGGCCACGAGCCTCAAGAATTTTTAAGTTTCATCTTCAGGTCGCCACAGAAAAGGGCCTAGAAAATCTGTCTTGCCCACATTATAATGAGGTCTTTCCCCGCCACCGGCTACAATGTTCTTCAGTGCTCTAGTCTATATGTAGGTATATTATTCATGTCCGGCAAGTAGTTCCCATTTTTCTACATTGTAACAATTGCGAACAAGTATCTAAATAGGTACTTGCCTAGCTGGGCTGCAGGCAAGCTGCTGCTATCTTGCAGGAAACTGTGACATTAATACCTACAATATATTAATATGTAAATAGCTACCATAGGATATTTAATTAAAGTCCGTGGTTAGGTCCTATTAGGTATGTATAGAAACTGTTTATTTTAATTGCAAACATGCAGGACCGGAATACCTAACAAGGCAGAGTCAGTAACTGCCTAGGCCCTCTGGATTGCCAGGGACCCCAGGACACCGTTTGAAACTTTAAGTTTAATTATTAAATAATGTAAAAAAATAGTAATAACACTAGTATTCGATCAGGTAAAATCCTTCTTTCTTCTTTTCGACAATATCTCAAAATTGTCTAAATTCATTCGCAAAAAAATGGGCCCGTGAATTGCATTGACTTGGGACCCCTAACTGAATTACCTAATCTGGCCCTGTAGGTACAAACGGCAGCAAGCATACGAGTCCAGTGTAAACTGATCGTCGAATGTGCGGAAAGACCATATAAATGGAGACTATGGCAAACTAGTCATAAAGTTTAATGTAAATAAAATTAATTAATGTTGCTACTTGGTTTGTTTTGATAACATAACATTCATAATAATATAAGGCTTTGAATAACGAACCATTTAAACAGTATAGATAGTCCAGAATTAACAACAATTGGCATGGTTCCTTACACCACCGGGACCGTATTCTGGCAATTGACATGATATTTACACACTACGTAGGGAAATAAAAATATCTTAATAATCATCACTATCAACAGAGTACAAACCAAAGTCGCTTTCTCTGTCCCTATATCCCTAGTAACTACGCTCAAATCTTCAAAACCAAACAACAGATTGAGTATCATCATGGCACCCGAGCGGTGCAGGGGCGAAGCTTTTACCAAAGAGAATATAAGCACTACTTACGTTTATTATTACACGACTGCCCAAAAAAGGAGTCATATGTTTTTTCATTAATGCTAATACAACACACATCGTGTAATTCTTACCTACTTATTATACGTAATTATTACTAAATACTTCAAATAATTAAGTTACCCAAGTATGTTTGATTTAAGTACCTATCTGTCCTGTTTAAGTTAGTTTAATGTTTAATATCATAAAGAGCATCCAATATTTATTCCACGACGACCCCTAATTTTAACGGTCGTCGTGTTATTTTAATTAACAGACTGATAAGTGAACCCTATGAACCACGCAATGCCTATGATTACTCATCATCACAGAGCGTCCGCGTCGCGTCAGTCGCGCTGCGAATTTCGACAAGATGAAGTGCTCCGCGCTTGTTCTCGTGCTAATGTTATGCGTTATCGCCGATGCTTACAGAGAAAGGCGTCATTTTAAACATCTGAATTCAAGGAGAGCTAATTCTAAAAAACAGAATACACCCCCACATTGTACACAAGTTACGAAGGGTAAGTTGCACAATTTTATTTTTAGGGTAATTCGTTATTAATGTCTGTTTCGTTTTTGGTTGTGTTGGTCTTAGTAACGAATGAATAAGTAAGTAAATATTAACTTTCCATAAGACATGATTACTTAGTGTGTTACAACAAACATTGTGAAATAGTATAATTTTATTGTCATTTTGTCCCAAATTTATTTATTCGTATAGTTAGGTAAGTATGTTACTTTTGTACCCATATTTTTTTACTAATGGTCTATTCACAGTACCTACAATTAAATAAAAATACAACAAAAATATGCAACAATAATTAGGTTTTTAGTGTTACCCTTTCTTCGTATTATTCGCATTAGATTTTAGTTATGTTTACTATTATACAGCTACCTACTTAAATAACTGGATAGACATTTTGTTTAACTTTACGCAGGTAGGTACCTAAGTAATAAGATTAAAGTGAGGGTTTTATACATTCGGCGGGAATCTGGAGCTATTTTATGGTGCTGTTTGTTATCTATATCTAATTATCTACTAATATTATAAAGAGGTATTTGTAAGTTTGTATGTTTTTAAGTTTGTATGTAGGTAGGGAGTAATCTTTGAAAAATTATTTCAGTGATAGATAGCTACATGTTCCTGAGTGACATAGGCTATAAAACATCACGCTACGATTAAATGAAGCCGAGCAGCGGGTGAAACCTCGCAATCGTAGCTAGTTATAGATAATTGCTGTTGTTAAAATTCTGATTGTTCAGTAGATACCTATCTAATAAAAACATTGGAGGTTAAATATATTTATTTTGGTAAAAAAAAAACAAGTTTCTGTAAATAATAAACAATACTACCTACTTAGTGAGTAACAATTTGATCTGTTTTTGTGACCTTAGTCGGAACACAAAAGATAATAATTTGTTCCGTACGATAGATAACATGTTTACATTCTGTCTAAAAAATATTACTGGATATCATAATAGCTTTTTCCTCTTATGTTTTTTACCAGGTCTTAGTACATAAGGAAAAATAACAATGAAAACAAACGTAGCCCGGCTTAGAACAAAAGATGGAGCGAGGTGGTTTTTAATCGGCAAGAGTCTGATAATAGACCCCATCACACCATTGACCTTAAAAAATCTTAGTCCTGGGGGCCTGCAGCCCCTTGTCACATAGGTATCTTTTCTCTCTTTAATGCGTTCTTAGTTTTGTACCTTCAGCTGCTACTATTTGTACTTAGTTACAAAAGTTATGGATCGTCTTAAGGTGGGTGTAGGTACAACACTACCTACCAGTCAAGCGTGTAATAAAGGGATGGAAAATGCCATGAGGCTAAACTGTCTGCCGCTGAAATTAATTCAAATGTTTTTTTGAGGGGAGTATATTATCATCATATTTTGCGAGAGGCGAGAGGCGAGAGGAGGTGTCAGATTTTTACTGTTTAAAAACCACCCCGTAGGTACTTGCGCTATTGTGCATGACTCAAACCCCGGTACAGAGAAAGTTTTAGGTAGATACTTAGCTGAAATCGAAACTGAAATGGCATGACACTAGCGACCTTTTGACGAACGAATAATAATTTATCAGACAAGTAGAAGTCTCCCCCTTTACTTTGGATGGTGGTGGACAAACTAGACCGTGTTCAGACACTAAACTTAAGAACCGTTAAACTGTTTTTGCGATTATTCTGTGGAAGATTATAAGTAATATACATCATTAGGTAACATACGTACCTAGTTACTGACATTGGCCTAAGTTGTAGGTGCTAAATACTACTAATACATATGGATGTTTATCTAAAAAAAATTGTTGAATTTGAAATTTGTTATTTTTGATTTTTTTTAGATACGGACTACCAATCTCGATACAGGTATGACTACCCAATCGCCTACATTCAGCCTGGGCAGCACGAGGCCTACCAACAAGTAAGTTTTAATTAAAATTAGAGTCACTCATATTAATTGCAACTGCTTTGGGATTTGCGATGTCTATGGACGGATCAAAAAACTTACAACCTAAAGTTTTTACGGTTTCTTATCAATAGCATCGCCTTCTACCACTAATTAATTAGTAAATGAGTTAATGGCATCAATTGACGAGGCGGGTGGTCTGTACACATATTAAAGCAATCAGCCCGGGTTGTGTGCTTGTGTCATGTCTGTAAAACTGACACACACAGACGTATAAAATACATAAAGCAAACAATCTGATTGCTTCATCTTAATACTTATTTGTATGGAATGGATTCTTTATTCTTCACTTAAAGCAATTTTAATTTAAAAAACAAATAAGCTGAAATACTATACTCGTAAATATTTAGACAGGCTTGAATTTTATGGTAATATTATTACACTTAAAGCATTACCGTCAAAACATCCGGTGACCTTCCAACCATCGATTTACCGGTCATTCAATTTAACGAAACATGAAAAAATACAATGGAACTTCTGTTTTTTCTTGGAAAAAATTTAATCGTATTGTATTTACTTGTGCGGTTGTGCGTCTATTAAGCTTGAAATAACTATCGAAGTACCTACTTTGATATAAAAACTATTCGCTTATGAGGTCACACATTCTTATGATCAAACCACAAACCAAACCGTCTTCTGTTTTTCAATAATAATATCTATATGTTTGTATTATTTAAGTGTAAGGTTGGAAATGGGGTGAATAGAATTCGAGGGGTACATAGACCCAGAAGAGGGGTGAATAGATATTAGGAAAATTCACCAACATCAGTCTATTCACCCCTTTTGTGTATCTATTCACACCATTTTACGGTTAGGCATTAATTATGTATTTTATTTTCAGCTGTACTGCGTAAACCCGCCAACAGTTAACAAGGCTGTAACGACTGTTTGTGACTGGGCTGCTCCCCCACAAGTGCAGTTCACCCTTGGAGACGAGTACATGCATGTGGTCCGCCAGGATCCCACGGGAAGGTTCCTTGGAAACGCCGTCATAAGGACATACCAACTGTGTAACCACAACCGCACATTTGTAACCGACAATTCATCGGTAACAGTTACCAATGTGTAAAGGAATAAGTAAATGAAGTTAAACAATAAAGTTATTTTGTAATTTTTGAATACTATCGTCTCTTTTATTAATATAATATATTAAGTAAAAAACCAAATCTGTACCTTTTTTGGCAGGGGAAAATCATCAAATCCCTTTTCTGGCCCAGGTTGAGGCGAGATGAGTATCAGATTATTACTGATTCACCCTCCCCCTTACCCCTATTCCTTCTATTCTAGGCTGACGCTGCTGTTCCTGTGCCTACCATATGATTTTTTATCTGTTGTGATGGCAGACTTGCCTTGGCAAAGACAACAACAAACGATTACAAAAACTGTACAGGATGGCCAACTTGGAGATAGTGGCATGACCATGATGTACCAGGTACCTACTTAAAACTTAGAAGAGGCCCACATTGCAGCAGTGGAGTTTCATGGGCTGGTATTGTAGATCAGCAGTGGAGTTTCATGGGCTGGTATTGTAAATGTTTGATACTATACCTATTACCTAAGTTGAAGTAGAAATAAAATGCGTACTGTGCCCTATACTTCATCAATAGACTCTCATACTACCTACGCTCTCAAAAAAAAGTTGCAATGAGTTTGGTCTATACTAAAATTTTATTATAAAGAGGTATTTGTAAGTTTGCATGTAGGGGGTAATCTTTGGAATCGCTGGTCCGATTGCCAAATTTTTTTACTGATAGATAGCCAGAATGTTCCTGATTGCTATAGGCTATAAAACATCACGATAAGATCATATGGTGAAACCGCGCGAGAGTAGCTCGTAAACTATGTGTAATTTTGCATAACGTTTGTGAAGTATGCAGTCACAATAATATTTATGTTACGTGTCCGAAAAAATACTAGTTTCCTTGCCAAGTGCACCACGTAAGTACCTATAGGCTATAGAGTATAAAATGTATAATGCATTACAATTGATAGATAAGTAGGTAGGTATCAAAACATTGCTAGCTCATTAATTTCAATTGTTCATGCCTTTATCAATGATTGCATGACATGGAAAATAATCAGAAGCACATGTTCACTCAACTAAGAGATAATGTACGGGATACTAAACTATTATACGCTTGGGTTTTTATTTTTTACCTTCGTTTGTTGTAACAGTCAAAATACTACAAAACCTGTAATACAAATATCATTTTTTGAATACGGTGGGTACCTACGTAATATAATTTAGTTAAAAGTATAGTTATGGTATGGTAACCCTTTATCTATGGTTCTGGTACTTATTTATGTGGATGGAACACGCTAAATGCCAACTATATACTTATTATTATTATATCAAGCACAGGCAATTTTCTTGGTCGTGGACTACTTCCATAATGATCCTACGAATAAGTATATGAAAAAGTTTGCGAAAATGTGTGGATGTAAGCAGGTTTGTTATTCTTTCACGTAAAAACTGTTTGGTCAACATATTACCACTCAGGCGAAGCCGAAGGCGGAAGGAAGCTAGTACTTATAATATTGCTTTCACTACGTTACCTTAGTGTTAAAACATCTCTTTATTTTATCCTTTGAATCTGACTCGTCACCAAAATTGATTGGTGTTATATTGTAGTTTTTGAATAATACTTATGTACCAACCTTTTTTTTTTTCTTTTTTTTTTATCGTGTGGAAATCCTCATGGATACCCTTTGTCTAGACAAGAGCGTCAGACAGCAGGTTATGTCGGACTCTTACCGACTAAAACCACACACTCAATCCCAGAAAACAATGAGAGGGTCACTGGGTACTCGAATGAACGAACTCACCTGCGACCTTCAAATGATGTTACTACCTCTTATCTTTTCGGAGCTAAGTTCTACGGCGATTCCTACGACGCCTCCTTTGTCTCCGAGTTGGGTCTATCCTCTCTCGAAGTACCAACCTAAGAGGGGAGGGCAAATATCTCAGCCTCTGAAAAGCAATATACTTAAATATTGTGTTTCGAAGATCTAGACTCTGGGTTTCTTGAATTCCTAAAGGCATCCAAATCTGGCTGTCGATTTCAACCGGCCGGTCTAAAAGTAATATGTAGAGGTAGGTTCAGGTGAAGGCACGTTTTGGGTATTTTGCGTATGGCTGATATTGCATATTATGATGATGAAAGGAGATCAGATGACTTTGTTCCCTAGATTCGTTTTTATTTTTTGCCTGTACTTTCAACAATAATTGTTATTTTAAAAGGTGCCCACATCGAAGGAGAGGAATTATCATTTGCAGTTAACGGTTTCATTCCGCCGTTTATTCCCATTTTTACGCAAAATGTGACGGTAAGTGAACTTAAACGGTTATTTTGGTGAAGATTAGCATGGGAAGGCTAAACACCTATTAATGCAGTGAACAGATTTTCATACACCAATATAATTCTGAAAGTTATAACATAATAATAATAGTACCCAAGTTCCATAATCGAATCATTGAATTAGTAAATCCCTTTGATAAACGAAATTTTCCAAATATCTAAAGTTTACAAAACTTTTCCATGCGGCCACCAATAATTTGTTGATTAACTAGCCCTTGAAAGTTATGGATCATGTTCTATTTTTTAACCGACTTCAAAAAAAGGAGGAGGTTCTCAATTCGATTGTATGTTTTTGTTTTAGCCACAGCGCACTGATTTGGAGAAACGTTACACGTATCTAAGAGCAGAGTACGTCAGTCCCTTGTCAACGGTTAATGTCGTCTTCGATACAGAAAGTCTTCTTCTAACGTTTTACGTTAAGTTTCCATTTCTCAACATACCTTTCGGAGTTGTCGGTTACTCTGTCAAACCATCTCACAGTAGAACTTGGAATACGTGGAGAAGAGGCAAAAATAACATAATTTTGTAGGACCTGCTCGGGACAAATTGTAATTATAATGTGAATGCCTATAATAAATGTCTAAAAATAACAAAAATAAGCCTATTCATTGTCAAGAGTGCAAGTTATAGCATGAAATTACTACTGTAATGAATACTGGTAAAACACAACAAAAATAGAATAATTATGGAATTTTATATAAAAACTTTATTTTCACTATTGCCGACCAACAATAGTTAAGTCGTCAATTGTAAAAAAAAATCAAAATGATAAAGGGAATTTACAATTTTTGAAGGTCAAAATATTTCAAGATCATTAACACTTTTTGCGTAAACATTATCGATACATAACTATATGGGGCGCTAGTCGTGCGTGCGCATGTTGATGTCGTCGTGTCGCTCGCGCTCTGCCTCACGGTGGTCGCCGGAGACCCGCGCGCTGGCCGACGTGCCAGCCTCGTCGTGCTCGCGCTTGCCCGGCGCCGACGGAGCCGACTGCACCAACCGGCCCATCAGACTCGCGCTTTTGTCTTTGCGAGGCCGAGTCCACTCGTGCGACAACACCCGGTCCAGCGTAAGACGGAGCGTGATATCAGGCTCCAGAATGTGCCGCACGATTGACTTGGCCGCCGCCGATATTGTGTCACGGATCCTGAGCCTGAAAACCCAGTTGCGTGACATTTGGTCCTTGAGTAGTTTGCGCAGATTCGAATCATCGAACGGCATTGAAGCGTTCAGCATTATGAAGAGGATAATTCCGAGAGACCACACATCAGCTAGTTTGGGGTTGTAGGCCGTGCCACTCACCACCTCCGGGGCGGCATATGCAGCGGAGCCACAATATGTTTGACTGAGTACACGGCGATTTTCACCATCCGTGCAGAAGCGCGCAAATCCGAAATCCGCCAACTTCACGTTGAAGCGTCTTGAGAGCAATATATTCTCACATTTCAGATCACGATGTGCTATATTCTTGCTGTGGAGATATTGTAAACCACTAGCCATTTGTCTGAACCAAAGCTTGGCCTGGTTTTCTGGCACAACTCCATTCCGTTTTATAAAATCCAACAGATCACCATTGTCAGCATAACGCATGAAGATAAACACTCTAGGTCCACGCTGTAAAATACTGTGTACTTGAATAATATGGGGGTTCTCGATCTTAGTCAGTATATCAAGCTCACGAGGAAAAAACTTTTTTAAAAAATCTTGAGGTGCTTTTTCTTTGTCAAATATTTTGCACGCGAGGTGCATCCGCTTCGGGCTGGATGCATCGCAGTACTCAGCCAGGTGGACGGTGGCATATGATCCTTGTCCGATTTTCTTGCCGATGAGATAGCCTCGTTGTTCCAAGGCATTCACCTCGGAGCTTCGAGGGCTGAGGCGCTCAGCCATTGAGCTCTATCGACTTTATCCTAACCCGTTTAGGATACATTGGACATCTCACTACTCACGTATGTCCAAGGTTTCAGTGGCTCTCCTGTCAAAATGTTAGTCTTGCGATTGGTATAAGCCTTACACACAACTCTCATGAAAGAGAGTAAATCGATAAAATATCAATAAATCGTCAAAAGCACGCACAAAATTTTGTTAAAATATTACGACATCACAAAGAATTTGGATATAAAAAACGCTTTCACTAGTAAGAAATCTTCCAAAAAGACGTATTTGCTACATTGACGACTTTTTTTTCTTTTGTTTCTAAAATTAAAATGATATTTTTTCAGAAAAGCCTGTATTTGGGTATAATAACTGTAAAAAGATTTTATACTCCAGAAAAAGGTTGAGGATATGAGAACATAAACAAAGGATGCGGTGACCAAAAAATGCAGATAAAATTACTAAAGCTTACGGCCCCTACGTCCCAGTAGATAAACCTGAGAGCTGCAGAAACTATAGGTACCCAGTTACTTATAAAAGCAAATGAATTTTACTTTGTTATATTTTAATTATTTTAATAAGTACTTAGGTAAGTAAGGGTATAACTTAAAAGTACCAATATCACGAATATTAATATTAATTATTGTCTGATTAGTTAAAAAACAATAGATGGACGTGTACTATGCAAATTAACTCATCATTGCAAAATTTTGGTGTTAAAGGATTGTTCTATGTAAGCTAATAAATATATCGAGGTGATTTCCCATCATACGTTAATCACCACTTCACTACTTTTACAAGACAAAGTTGCGATTAATAAAATTACAATAAAAACAACCATCATCCAACCAGTGCCCACTGCTGAGCAAAGGCTTCTTCCCACAAGGAGAAAATTTCAGCATTAATCTTTTATAATTTATCTTTTTAGATTCTACTTATAATGAGAAATTATACGTAAGTCGAGGTTTCCTCACGATGTTTTCCTTTACCATGTGTGTCCGTGCGTCTCGATGAACTTAGAAAGTAGGTATCTAAGACTCTGAAAAGTCATAATGGGACTTGCCTCCTAATGCATAAGAAGCGAGCGCTTTAATCTCTAGGCTACAACGATAATAATGATAATAAATTTTATTTATTTACGGATTACCTGATGATGAGCAATTGACGCCGCCCTTTGAGAATAGATGATTGGGGTGGGGAAGGATTGGGCGACCGGCTACCTCACTCACACTGCGAAACACATCGTAAATATTACTTAGCTCACGCCGGTTTTCTGTGAGGACGTGGTATCACTCTGGTCGAGCCAGCCCATTCGTGCCGAAGAATGGCTCTCCCATACTTGAAAATAAAATAATATACTGAAAAGAATTAAAATGGCCCAGGATTTAAAGTGAAAACGAGTAAAAGAAAGTTAAAAGTACATAAAACAATGAAATTACTAAGTCAGCTTAAATAGGCCCACTTACTAGGTACCTACCTACATTACACTGTAACATAGATAACAGTTTGAAAACATTATTGGGAGAAGCTAACATTCATATATTAAAGCCGTAATAGGTACTTTGCATTTGTAAATGGAACCTACCTACTGGTGCTATCACTAAATGGATCAATGTACCTACCGAAGTTTCCTTTAAAGTATTTTATTATTAGATGTAAGTAGGTAGGCAGTCATCATAACGTTTGCCAAAATTAATATGAAATTTAAAACAAAAATCTACTAGTGGGACTCGTGCAAGAAGTATTTCGTTCAAAAATCACTTTTGTTGTATGCTACCCTCAAATATTTATTTTAATATAGGTAAGTAATATTATTTCTCTCTCTTTCTAATTATTTGTTGTTATAGAGGAAACCAAAACTTAATCAGACCAAATTCCAACTGTCTATCTAGGGCAATTCGTCAGTTATCCAAACAAATATTATAAATGCGAAAGTAGCTCTGTCTGTATGTCTGTATTTTCTTTACGCCTAAACTACTGAACCTATTTGTGTGTTTGGTACAGACAGACATAGTTTGGAACTCGAGGAAGGACATAAGATAGTATTTAAACCAAAAATCAGCAGTCACTATTCCACGCGAACAAAGTCGCGGACAAAAGCTAGTGAATGTAATAACTCTTGATGACATACAAATGGAGGCGGAGCAGGGTTTTAGTAATAGTGCTACCGTTGTTATTAAAATAGGACCCTAAAAAATGTCAAATAATTCTTATTCAAATTCTTCATATTAGTCATACATTCATAGGTATTTATATACAAGTAAATTATTCTTAATTGTGTAATTAATACTTATTGCTTAGTGTCACTTTGCTTAAATTAGAACGTATTATTTGCTTAAATTAAACTAAAAAACCGAAACCGACCGAAACGTATTTTTTCCGAGAACTGTCAAAATATTCTGTCACTATTCTGTCAATGTCAAATTGCAATCATTGTATTTGTCATCAAACTTCAAAATATTCTCCATAGAAAAGTAGGCGTTTTGTATAGATAAACTTATTAATTTTATTAGAAACAAATGTAATAATATGAAAAAAACGATAATTCACATATAACAGAAACTGTGTTTAACAAATAAGTCTTCAAGATGATGAACCAATATATAAAAGAGTTAGAACAGGTGAGTAAATAAATGTTCCTATAGCTGGTCTTTGATGATAAAATGAAATGAAAACATTATTATCTATACTGTATAAGTTATAAATTTTCAATAAATTGGGGAAAAATATTTAAAATGTTTGTTGATTTATAGGATCCGTTCGATCCTGATGAGTTCGTGGAAAGAATGGTACGAAGAAGTATGCAGGAGTCGCGTTTACAAGACGACCAATTTGATCCAGAAATGATACATGACATTTTTACGCAAGCCATACAGGATCTAAAGGTATTTAAGCACCTTTTTTAAGGATTTATCCATTATTTGCAAAGAAGAAATGTATTAATTGTAGTTCCGTAACTAGTGAGTTATGAGGAAAATGCCAGCAGTGTACTTCTTTTAATGTGGCCGCGACTACTATTTCTTCCTACTCCTGTGTTGTGGGTGTGATAGCAAACAAATATTCAACTAATATTATAATTGTGAAAGTTTATAAGTATGGGTGGATCATCTGATACATAAAAACAAATGTACAAATCTAAATGAAATCACACTTAGAATTACATTATAGTCTGAAATAGCCCAGAGGTTTCTTTTATTCGGATATGGCAACAAAATAAAATGCTGCAGGTCAAGTAGCTGGTTGAAAATATAAACCTATTCGTTTATAGGAAATTTTAATTTTATAACTCTGGTAAGACTTACAATGTTATGCATTTCTCACATATTTGGCTGTTTGATGTGATATCTTCAGTTTGAAGCCATTCCAAGGGCTGACAGTTTTGTGAGTCGCAAATAAAACAACATTTTATAGATTTATTGCCTTAGTATATATATACCTATGAGGATAATTTCAATTGTTTGAAAAATATCTTATAAATACGTGTTATACACAGGTTTTACAAGAAAGACAAGAAAGAAAATGTGCAAGACTGGAGCAAGCTGTTCAGGAGGAGGAGAAGCTATATGGTGCTAAATTAGCTGAAATCATGGATCAACACACTGTATGTCAACATAACTTTTTATTTTCTATGTGATAAACTTATTTTTAATTGTAATATCCATTTAACAGCGGTTCCACAATTTGGAACAAAAGTTGGCACCTTCCTTAGGAATCACAATGTATAATATCTATGGCATTATTAATAATATCCTGATCACTGTTTACATCCCAAAAGTTGTCTGTAAGAAATCATGTTTGTTTTTAAGACTGCCCATTGTACACATTATAAAATTCCATGTTACATTACAAAGGTGTACAATAAATTGCAAAATAAAAACATCACTACAAATTGATTGAGTGCCTTTAGAATAAAAGTCAATTTGTGAATGCAAATGAATTTAAATGTTTGTTTACCATACTGTGATTCCTTAGCCAAGTGTTGATATCATGGCAGCTTGCATCCCCGTCTGCAAAGTTTACTCCTTCGGCAAATGGTAGGCATCTGAAGGTGAGGTGTAAGACTTAGGTGTAGCAGATTAAAAAGTGGTCACTTATAGGCTAATAATAGGAAAGAACTAACTTTATATTGTTTTTTTCCAGCATTGTGTAGGTGTCTTCAGTGCTCTAGATGAGCGTATGTCACGTTGTGGTGGGCGTGCCTTAGACGTTGGCGAGAAGTTGGGCGCTGCGCGTGCGCCGCGGGCGAGGGCTGCAGCCGCCAGGGATCTATTGTCACATTTGTCACATTTCCTGAGCCCTGGGCCAGTACTCATTGATTTATTCAATGATTCTAGCAAGGTTTGTGTAATATTGTCAATAATTATATTCTCTTAATTTTACAAAAAAAAATATCTATATAATATGTTACTGTTATTAGTGTTTAAGGAAATACGTAAATAGCTTTACTAGAAAGACTAATGTTGTAATGGAAACCGATCAGGTCTCCTTCGAAATACCCATATCATAGTACTCCTGGCTTGGTTAATATATAAGTCGCAAGTTATGTTTCCCTGCTAAGTTGCGCTTGCGTTAACTTTTTGAACATTAGCCTTTTCATTTAATAAAATGAGAACTATATATATATATATATATATTGGAATTGTAAATATTATGTTTTTAATTATTTCTTGTATTCAATTATTATTCTTCAAATAAAATTATTTTTATAATTATTTAACATTACAGTTGAATGAAGCAGCAGATGTCATTCAGAAGCTACACACTATAGCTCAAGAGTTGCCACCAGATAAATTTGAAGTTGCTAAAAAGAAAATAGAAGCCAAGTACGATGAAATCGAAAGGAACCTCATTGAAGAGTTTGTGAAAGCGCAGAATCAGGGTAACATGAGTAAAATGAAGGAAATTGCGAACATTATGACCAACTTCAAGGGATACTCACAATGTGTTGATGCTTACATTGAGACTAGTCAAATGGTAAGTACATAATAATATTGTAAACTGAGATTTTTGTCTACTGAGTTTAGATAAATTGTGGTGACCCTAAGGTTAAGATTCCATACGAAACGAGCAGATAGATTACCTGGTGGTAATACCTGATGGTAAGCAATCGGCGCCGCCCATGGACACCCGTAACGCCAAAGGAGGTAAGAAGAGCGTTGCCGGCCTTTTGGGGATAAGGGTTACGGATATTTAAGGATTGGGAAGGGATAAGGGAGGGAAACACGATTAATAAAAGTATAGATATATTTCAATATTTTATTGTATTGAAATATCGAATTAATTTATATTTGACCTAGGAAAGTACCCAATTAGTCATTATTGTAATGTAAAATTTATTTTTGTGGCACAGTGTTTTATATACATAGTGTTGTTAGTGTTCCACAAAACAGGTTTATTGGTTTGACTATGGAGCCACATTTGTAGGTTTATCTCTATGTTATGGTCTATGGTTGTATAGGTAATTTAGAAATAAAACACATGCTTTTATTACTGAAATCGATATATAGTTACAAGCTTAGCAAATATTTTGAATTTTAACATGAAAAATCACCGAAATTTCTTATTTAATTTCCAGAACACATTACTCGGCAAGGATATATTCTCTGCAGTACTGCCCCTATGCAAGAAGAATTATACCATCATTAGCAACGTGTTCCCCAACCCTGACCAGGTGATGAGCAAGTTTGTGCTGAACATCTTCCATCTGAAGCTACAGAAGTACATCCAGACCAAACTGGCTGATAAAAATGATGTGGAGAAATACTTGAGGAACCTTTATGATATGTATACTAGGTATAGAATTCTTTTTTATTATTTTTCTTTATGTACTAAAGAGGTTTTTTAACAAACCACAAACAAAAAAGCTATTATCTATTTCACACATACAAATATATAATTAGCCTTACAACAGACAATTTGCAGAGATTTTCCTCAGTATGATTGCAAGATATAAGATTGAGTTTTAAAAACTTTTTGCTATAGACAATCTTCGTTTGTGTCATATTTATTTTTATGTAATAGGACGACAAACAAGCAGATGGATTACCTGATGGTAAGCAATTTTGGTGATTAGGGTTTCGAAGATTTGGGGATTGGGCAAGGGGAAAAATAATCTAATCTAAATCATTTATAAAACGCTTCCCAAAACAATTCGAGCACTAACACAGTACTAATAAAATTATAATATTCGTTTAATATTATTATTATTTCTAGTACTCAAAGAGTATGCGAAGAGTTGGTTCTTGCTGGTCTGGTGTCCGCAGAAGGAAATTCAGCGACTGGCGACCTGCGCAGAGACGCGCTTATCAATGGCGCTATGGCGGGCGCCAACGATGGATATGCATCATTAGAAATACGAAGACTTAAAGCCGCCATGTCGAACGCTTTGAATACATATTACACGGAGAAGCAACATGTCAAAAAGCCAATACAGGGTGGCGGGTAAGCTCCTTTTTTATCACGTTATTTAGTGATCTTCAATATATTCTCGGATCAAGATTGTATATGGATGCATATGCCTCTGTTACGTTTATATTATATGTACGGTGGCCAGTAGGTTAAAAATATTTATTTCTGATGTTTTTATACTCACAATTAAATATTCATAAATAATCATACTTTACTTTCATTTGTTGATTAGACGATACAATTTTCCATGATGCAGTTACACACAAAAATGATGACGTTCTAAAAGTACCTATTTACGTTTGGTTTAGTTGGAATAAATGATGTTGACTTTGACTTTCGACTTTAGACTTCATGACGTCATAAATGCAATTTCTTAACAAAATATAATAGAGTACCTATAGTTTTTGACATTTGGATAAAATAAATTGAATTTGAATAGTTGGAAACTATCGTATTTTTATACTAACAGTCAAGAATAAACACAGAAAAACTTTAACCAATTTCTAATCACTTATATACTTTCCCCCAGGTTCCAAGAATTAAGACGTGAATTTCAAGCGCGAACGAATATCAATATAGCTCAGATAGAAAACTATGGAGGAGAGACCTTCCTAAGCGAACAGCTTGTTCAAAAGATGATCAACGATGCCAAAACATCTTTTACGAGGTGCAAGACTGTGAGTATCTTTATAACAATCCAAAAACATTCTTCTTAATCCTTAATTTTTTTATTAAATCCTTTTTGAATCCTCACACTGGAATGTCCTTTGTTGTCTATGCCGGAAACATCAATTTGTAAATGACAGAAAGCGTTATTACTTTCCTCACAGAAACCGACGTGATGTATACTACATACTTATGTTGTGTATCGTCGTTTGAGTGAGGTTGCCGGAGGCCCTCCATCCTTAATCCTCATATCCCCAGCAACCCATAAGAGGCAGTAGTAACTCCTTTGGTATTGCGAGTGCCCATGGGCGGCGCCGATTGTTGAATCCGTCTGCTCGTTTACTGACCGAAAAAAAGAAAGCGGGCAAAATCTAGTTTTCTACAAATTGACTATACATATAATTTCTCTTTATATTTTCAGTTGTGCACTGCAAATGAGTTGTCAGGCACCACTGTGGCCTTACTCGAAGTGGTAATACAGCACCTGCTTATTGAACACGTGGATTACGCTCTCGATTTGGGCCTCCAGTCCATTCCTATTGCCGATAGCAAGTCACCACCACCACAAGTAAGAAATCAATTTTTGATAACATAAATATAATGCCATGTCGGCGAGTAAAGGCAGCTCGCCGCCCGACCAGAACCAGGCCCGAGCGTACTGCGCGTAGCGTTCCGCGCGCGCCTCAAAGAGCCAATAGACCACCACAGGCGGGGCCCTATAGGGCTGATGTTCAGCCGGGGTTGCGGCGTAAGCGCAATGAGGCACCGCGACCTCGGCCCAGAGCAGGAGAAGGAACAGGGACAGGAAAGGGGTTTTTAGTCAGTAAGAGTCTGACACTCCCTCCCGCCCGGCCCTGGGCGTTAGAAGACATTTGATGGTTTTCCCTCACAAAAAAAAATAATGCCATTGTTTTTGCACAAAAATTTGTTTACTAGGCGGAATTAATGCCACAAGTCCTTCTCTGCCAGTCCAACCTTTGGTTGATGTAGAAAGGAATTAACAGTAGGTACAAGAAGCAAAATCTAGATGTGACTGATAATGTATATTGCATACATAACACACGCTTAAATACTTAAAAAAACATTTATTAATATTACTTACAAATGTTCCCCTCATTTGCGTTTTATTCTGTGTCTTGGTGTGTTTGTAATGGCAGACATATAATTTCACGTACACGTGAAATCTAAACTAGAAACAACAATTGTTGATTGCACAGTGTGGTTCCTTGCATAAAATTCTAGTATTGTAAATCTTCATAGTAAACTAATCATAGATTAGAAATACACATGTGAAACTGGAAGGGTGCTGTTTCTTATAGCACAGTTTTGTCTTTTTTAGTAATGATAGTACATTATGAGCTTTATTTTATCTATACTGAGGTCTGGATCACACAAAGAGTTGTTCCGTGCGGGAACCGATCCCGTGGCACGTTGCACGGCAACCAGTTGCCATCGCACCAACCCTGCAATCCGGCGCCAATATAAAAAACCCTAATTGACATTTGCTCGAATATGGGAATTGATTCTAAAATCCTATACTTTGTTGTTGCGCATATACTTAAGTTATTAAATATTTGCGCAAAGAATTAGCGCAATGATTGCGCCGTTCTATATAATAGTAAAGTATGCCATTTTTGCCGCTTTTCAGACCTATTTTCAACGCAATCGATAACAAGATCACGTGCGCTAGCCATTATTTGCTGTACCTGAAATAGTTTGTAGTTATACAAATAATAAAATATGTAAAATAAAGTTATAAAATACTATCATGTACTCATAAAATAGAAGTGCGATAAACTGTTACGAAACTCGGTAATAATATTTTGAATTTCGCAGATTTATTTCTTCGACATCGTGAAGCAGGCAAACAAAATTGTTCGAATGTTTGAAGAGCATTATCAGGAATCTGTCTTGACGTGTATAACGTAAGTATACGATTTGAAAAAATGGCAAAATAGACTTTATAACAACGAGATAATGACGAAACATAACATGCGTAAAAAATTCTAAAGACCATTTGGTCATATGCTGGTATGATACGAAAAATGTATTCAAAATTAAATCTTATCACTACACACTTTAGATTGATAGTATAATTTAACTATATTGCACATAATTACATTAAAATCTACATAATTTTACTTATTTTTAACAAAGCCGGCCCTTGACAACTGATGGGATAAATTCTGCTAGGCAACGTAGAAGGTAACGTGTAGCACCCAATAGAGGTCTTAGAAACGATAATAAACCTTCTCATTTATGATATGCAAGCGATATTTAACCTTAACGTAGTGAAATTACGCTAATAATCCATACTATACTCTGTTATATACAAAGTTCATTATTAGATGTAGAAAGTTCTTCCATTAATTGTAGTTTAGATAATCTATACTACGCTAGACTACTCGTACTTGTTAAGTCGTATATTTTTATATAAAGTATGGGTAAGGCCTTCTATATAAATATACCTTTATTTTTTTACTCTCGGTAGTGATTTAGTAAAACAAAACGCTACGCGTAACTGTTACAAGTGCATGTTGCGAGAGTATGTACCTATTCAACAATTTACTACTTCATAACTCTATTTTAATACTATTACATTTTTTTAATACCTAACTAGCTACTCTCGCGCGGTTTCACTCGCTGCTCGGCTCCATTTAATCGTAGCGTGATGTTTTATAGCCTATAGCACTCAGAAACATTGTAGCTATCTGTCAGTTAAAGAATTTTGAAAATGTGACCAGCAGTTTCAAATATTACCCCATACATACAAACTTACAAATTTTACCTCTTTATTAGTATAGATTGAATTCAACTTTTTCCTTTCACTTTGTTCATTTAATAAAATATTATTTTTATGCTGTTCGGTTTATAGTAGGTAATAATTCTTAACCTGTAATTGACACTTGTATAACCCAAAAAATCAAAAAAAGAGGTGTGTACAATACACTCCTCTTTTTTTCAACACTCTGTATAGGTACAGAAGCTGTTCATAATCAACGTGATAATCTCTTAAGAGCGTTTTCGAGAATCGCGACGTAGATTTTCATACAAACTTGTTAGGAAACTCCATTAATTTGGACTACATCAATTTTAATGAAACTTGGTTTCGACACCCTATTTTCCATGGTCTTAAATGTAACTTAAAATGGTTTCGAGAAGGAGTTTGAGAGGCAGAGAGAGAAAGGGAGAGGGAGATCACGTATAATTCGCCGGTTCAAGATTTATTTTAAGTATAGAATACTTAGATAGAGGCCATGATATTGAATGTGAGTACCAAATTTCATTGAAATTGCTTACGCAATTTTAATAAACTTGAACTTGGAAAGTTGGTATGAACACTCGCCGCCGCTTAAAATTTCTCTTAAAAAAGTTTTAAGAAAAAATGTACATAATTTTAATTAGAGTTATTTTTACAGTTCAGCAACAAAACAAAACGATTGTATGCAAAGGAAGACCGCTATCATGGACCAGCTTGAGAACAAGCTGGATGTTGGATTAGATCGATCTATTACGGCTATTGTGAGCTGGGTCAAGATGCATCTTCAAAATGAACAAAAGAAAACTGATTTTAAGCCCGAAGGAGATATTGATACACTTGCATCGTCGGTATGTTCATCTACATCACGTTATCTATATGTATATGTGTCCCAGAGCGTACGGCGCGTAACATTCCACGCGCGCCTCAAAAAGTCATCAGTATTTGACTCGTAAAATACTTTGGAAATGTCGTTATACCAAGGTATTTACATAAATATAATCGACAAAAAATTGATTTACCTGATGGCAATTGTAAGCAATTGGCATCAGCCATGGGTGTCCATGCAACAAAACTTCCATGATGTAACAGACGCGTTGGCGTCTTTTTTAATTGTATTTCGTCCTTTTTACAAGTTTTTATTACTCGTAACTACATACTCTAGTCAGCACTAAAGTAGAGAATTATGTTCTATTAGCCTATAATTAATTGTGACGTCATCAGGCATGTCTGGCGGTCGTCAATTACCTGAACAACGTTATGGACAAGATCCATGGAGGGCTGGAAGGTGAGAACCTTCATGCAGTCACTCTGGACTTAGCCGTGCGACTACACAGGGTCATATACGAGCATCTCCAGAACTATCAGTTCAATTCAGCCGGTAAGTTATTTTAAGCTTTAATGTTATAGGCATAAGGGTCAGGATGTGATAAGGTTTTTATTTAAAGTCATGCCAAGTTCTATCAAAAATCATACGTATTATTAAAAGTCCAAGATGCTATTTAGTTTCCCAAAAATACTGTTTATCAATTGTTTGTAATTATCGAAACTGTGAAATGCATATCTGAAAAATCGTATTCAATTAAAGAATGGTTGAAGTTAATGGATTTGATAAACGAGTTGAATAACCGATCCATCTTATCGTTCATGATAACTTTAGCAATAAATGCTATGGCCAAGGTAAATGTAGGATTAAAGTTAATACCACTGTCCAGGTGTCCGGTAGTTAACAACATCTTTGTAGATTGATTTCGCCATTGGACCTAGCTTTTTACCTTCCTGAATCACGCTGGATTTCAGGGGTTGAGGATGAAGTGGGCTTGTCCCATTAGAAACTACTTTATATTGATGTTGCATTTGTTATCTCTCTGGCTCGCGTGGGATTGCTTTTGTTTTGTTTTCGTGGTTATTTCTACTGTTTACGCTGGCTAACAGAAGCTACAGCGGTTTTGAGGAGGTGTCGTGGGGTTGTCCCATTAAAAAATAATTAAATTCAAAGTAAAAAATCATTTATTTCAATAAGACCCTTACAGGCACTTTTGAACGTCAACCAAAATTTTAAAGATATAAAGTGTCAGCCTATCGGCTAGTCCTCTTAGTGAATCTATTTGCTCGTTTCAAAGTGTAGATTCTGATGGAGAAGAACGAGCAAGAAACTCCATGGTTACTCTTTTTAAAATCAGTTTCACCTACTGATTCCTTATACAAACAGTTGGTTCAATTATGTGAGAACAGTGTAACATTAATATTTAAAAACAAAATAAAAAAGAAATTGATTTAATGTTATATATCTATCTAGGTGCTATGATAGCTATATGCGACGTGAAGGAGTACCGCAGCGCAGTTTGCGGGCGCGGCGCCCGCGCAGCGCCTGCGCCCGCGCACGCATTGTTCGATGCACTGCACGCACTCTGCAACCTACTGCTCGTCAAACCAGAAAACCTACACCAAGTCTGCGAGGGTGAAACTCTTGTGAGTCATTCATTTATTTTAATTTTCTTTTTTTAATTGATAGGTCAGCAAACGAGTAGGCGAATTACCTGATGGTAAGCAATTAGCGCCGCCCTACATACATCTACAACAACAGAGGAGTTACAAGTGCGTTTTCGACCTTTTGGGCATTGGGGTTTTGGAGATTGGAGAGGGATAAGTGGAGGGGAAGGATTGGGTCTCCGGTACGTTATAGAGTGAACGTTCACTCTTACCCTTGTTTCTTCATACCCTTTCACGATTTGCAGAGTCAAAGTTAATGTATTTATTTCAATTAGATTGTACGAATTTCTTGTTCCAAACATTTGCAAATATTTGCTATTTGCTATTTTGGTAAATTCTAGCCACTATTCTAGAATGGTCTTTTACGATTCAAGAAATCACAGCCAAACTAAACTGAATAAAATACTCTTTGTTTGCACCTTCGAGGAGTTCTCGATCTACAAGGCCGTAGTGTACAGTAGTAGTAGTAGTTGCAGTCTAATAGAACTACATAGAAATTGGCATTCAACATACAATTTCCTGTGTGTAACAAATAAAATATGTAATGTGTTACGCTGTTACGGAATAAAATTATACATTCGATATTGCATAACTTCCGATTGTAAAAATAACTGTTCGATCAAGTTTATTCTCACTAGTTTTCCAAGAGCGGCTATGATCACGTGACAAAAAATGAATCACTATATCACTCTTCAACAATCTTCAGACACAAAAAATATATACTTGAAATGCTCCTTTGCCACGCGAAAGACAAATAAACACAAATAGGCTGGCGGAGACCCAATTCGTTCTCTCCATCCCTCCCCAATCCCTAAAACCCCATAATCCCTATCCCAAAAATGTGGGTAACACACTTGCAACTCTTTGGGTGTTGCGGGAGTCCATCTAATCCGTATGATTGTTTACACCACATATATAAAAAAGCGTTTATTTATTGCTAGGTTGAAATACGCAAATCAACTATAATTTGTAGCCTACAGCAGTAAGGACCATTGTAGCTATATATCAATGAAAGAATTTTACAAATCCCACCAGAAGCTCTGAAGATAACCCTAATATGCACTTACAAATTCTACTTCTTTATAATATTAGTGTAGTTATTTTTCTCTATCAATGATATGGTATTTTAGTCGGAGTCTGGGTTTTGGTAGAATCGAAGGCGAAACATATGCGATAGGGGAAAAACAGTGATATACATATGAAAAAATGTATAAAATGAAGTCTGTAAGTATCTCCTTATGGTGCACCATGTCAAGGTCATATTTAAAATCGCGTAGCGTAGTCATAATAATCCTTTGACTGAGCTTAGTTCGGTATTTTTTTCTGACAGTGAAACCTGTCTAGATTTATACATATTTGATCCTTGAAACCCTTTACGTAGAATTTTTTTCGTCTACATTCGTGTTGTTTCGTACATACCTACACAAGAATTGATTGTTTGAAAGTATTTAGTAGGTATATTATGTTGTATTTTGCTTAGACTCCATTCGCGAGTCTGAATACTTGTGTTATTAGTTTGATTTGAATTCGGAATTCTGTGTCAATTTTTAATTCTGTAGTTTCGAACTAGTCAAATTCAATACTTTTATTGAAATGTCAAAAACGATACTTTTCTATGAATTTTATACTACATATGAGATCGCAACATATGACGTTAAAGCGCATACTTATTTTCAACAAAAATCTAAAATTAGGTATATCGTCAAATCAATCAATGAGAGTATGATTATATTTTCATAATTCCTTGTATTGAAAATTCAAAGTAATTGAATTTTGACTAGGAAACTACCAAATTGTGTTTGATTAGTAGTGGCGAGATTTAAGTAATGATAATTAAGTACTTATTATTATATTTTTATTGCACGGTTGATGCATTGGCTAATCATGTCTTGTTATGGAACCAAATACAGATCACCAGACTGCACGGTTGGTGCGGTGGCTGGGCAAATGGCTGCCGTGCAACGTGTCGCGGTTACGATTCCTACAACAATTTGTGTGATCCACAAATTGTTGTTTCGGGTCTGGGTGTGATATGTATGTGAAATTGTATATTTGTAACCGCACCCACGACACAGGAGAAAATCCTAGTGTGAGGCAACGTTTTATATTAAAAAAAAAGAAAAAATATACACCAATACATTTTAAATAAACAAAACTAGACCCGGTTTTGATGTTGTTGTAATAAATAAGTTTATTAGTTTTCCGCCTATGGTTTCATCCACGTGCTCAAATACATAATCTATCATACTGAAATTATGAATCCAAGAGTTTGTATATTTGCAAGCGATAATCTCCAAAAGTTCTGATTCGAATTGAACAATTTTTGTGTGTTGGAAAAGCCTTTATAAGGAGTAAGTGTATTGGCTATAAAACATCATGCTACGACCGATAGTTATTAAGGTGAAACCACGTGGGAATCTGTGCAGTAGTTTTTGAGTTTATCGAATTTATAAACAGACAGCCCCGAAGCGGTATTTCTTCAATGTATAATATCTGCATGTTGGAAGCATAAGGATAAAGGCTTGTATGCTAAAATGAACTTTAGCGCATATGCCTTTAAGGTGCAAGTTAGTGAAAATGACAAGTAACTTTTGTTTTTATTCAACAGGCTGAATTGGATCACTCGATACTGAACAACTTCATACAACTTCGGGCGGACTACAAGAGCCACAAGCTATCCAGTTTCCTCAAAGGACTTTCTTAAACAATAACTTTTGTATAGGAAGCGACGTCGTAACTTATTGAGTAACTAGCACACGAAAGTTTTAAACCCATTTTATAAAAAAATAACCTAATTTATTATTTTGATTAAATATTCGATCATGGTAAGAAGTAGATAATGTTTTAGTTTAATAATATAAATGTGAACTTATACTAGAATAGAAATCATGTATTTATTTATTATATTAACGGTTTAAGTTACGGTGTCGCTTCCCCTTCGTTTAGCTTAAAGGTTTGTAGAATAGTTCTCTTGACTGAAGTAAATGGTCATAATGAACAAGTCAAAGACAATCGCTTACTTTAGTATTTATACTGTATTACATATCTAAGTGATATATTGTTGCTTTGTATAGTCGGTAAAACATTATCAGTCTTACTAATAAAAAAAATTAAAACACGTGTTTAACAAGCGTATACTTACACAGTGTGTAAGGAGTGATTAAGAGTTACACGCTACCCTTACTAATAAGTAACGCATAAGCATTGTATAGTTATCAATAAGTTAAAACAAAAATCACTGGCAACATTAATTGTGAACGTTTTGAAACCTCTTCTAGATACCGTTCGTTATGTTTGGATATTGCGAAAATACTCTGAAATAGTACCAAATAAACGTAATTTTATATCAATGATTAAAATAAATCAAACTGTTTTTATTTACAACTAGAGGTTTATAAAAAAAAATATTTTTAATGAAAAACATTGCTTAATAGTCATAGTTATAATGCTGTTTGTTTTTGAACGTACCTTTCAAGTCACGACATGACATTGACAATTTTAATTAAGTAGAGAAGTTTTAAACTCCGACAGAACTTTCAACTTTATTTTATTCAGATTTGTTAATTATTGTGATGGCTAACGCAGTACAAGACATAAAGAAACGGAAACGTTCAGCAAATTGGGATAATTTAGAAAAGGTAAATAAAAGTTTGAGTAAAAAGCATACTTGAAACATGTTTGATGTTTAATAATATTACCTATCTTTCAGGATTTATTGAAAAACTGCATGAAGGAGTTTGTGTCTGTAATAGAAAATAAAAACACGGACACAAACACAAATAAAAGTAAAACTGCCGCTTGGCAGACAGTGATGAAAAGGTTTATAAAATTATTACATGCTTTGAAAACCCAAAACATTTCTCGGGCTTACATAACTATTACATACTAATATTTTTGTGTATAAACCATTGTAGGTTTAATGAATTAAATTCCCGACAAAGGGAATTAGCTGAAATTAAGCAACAGTGGCGAACAATGAAGCTTGATGCAAAGAAAAATATGTCTCAGATAAAGACATTGATAAAATGCACAGGCGGCGGGCCAAAACCACCTAGTCCAAATCCTGAAACTCTTGACATTTTGGACATGATTCCACAAGAATTTGAGACAGATTTTAATGAATTTGATAGTGATGGCATCGCTACCAAGGTACTATTTTATTTTTTCATTAATTTTTAATATCCTTTTAAATCAATTTTAAACATTCTTAATTTATTTCAGAAAGAAGATTCTCAGCTCGTACATATACAAGATTCCCAGCTTATTCATATACAAGATTTACTTACTCCAGAGGAAAAAAAGGTTTGTTTATTATAAATAAAGGTATAAATATCTTTTTACTCCAGTGTAGATATAAATTTATGTTTGTAGAGCTATGTTTATCCGACTAGATATTATTTATATATTTGACATATTGTCTTTATAGCGCTAATTGTGAAAATTATTGATTCTGATATACTTTTATTGTCCTATATTACAGAACAGCGAGTCTCAGCTTGACCTTGGCACTCAAGAATTTGTTGTTACTGAAGTGGATAATAGAGACACGGCTAAAGAAGTTGGTTGTTTTAAATTTTTATTATAATTATGCATATTCAAACTGGTAATTAATTAGGTTATTTGAAAAGGTCTTCAACACAATTTATAATAGTGTATGTTTTTTTTTTAGAATATCATACCTTTAAGAAAAACCACAAACCACTTTAAACAATCGGGTGTCAAGCGTAAGCTGCCATTTAGTAATGGGCATAGATCAACTTCTATGGTAAGATCAATTTAAATATATGTTTGTAATATTTTAATGTTTCCTACATAAATATCCAATTTTTAGACATTAATATAATTATAAAGACATAGGTATCATTGATACAATTGTTTTTGTATACCCTACCTAACTAACCTACCCTTTGAATACCGTCATTAGTGAAACAACAGAAAGACAATAGAAGCGGATGCCGCAGTGTGTAATGAATTACATGTTTAAAGGTAATAATCACGAGCTTTGTTTCAGGATGACTCTGGTAAAAAGCGGAACGAGGTCCTTATTAATTGTCTCAGAGAAGAGCACCATATAAAAATGAAAAATATGGCCGAAGCTCATAACTTTGCTGCAGAAGAGCATAAACTAAGAATGCAACAAATGACTGAACATCACAATTTATTAAAGGAAGAATATAATTTGCAACTAGAAAAACTAAAATTAGAAATATTGTTATTAAAATCAAAAGGTACAATAAAGGAATAGTCATAGTTATTTTTTTCTTTCTAATTACCTTTATTATTATTAACTATAAACATTCATAAAAATGGAGTTGTCTGTGTCTCTCTTTTGAATTTATGTAATTATGTATAATGAAGAATTAGTTCAATGTGACACTTGCAATGTAGTATTAATACAAAGATATATATATGTCAAGAAGATAATTTTAAAAATGGGTTTCAATAAATAATCGTCTCGCTGCTTGCCCAGATATACTATCTGAAGTATGTGTATGCCTTTGTATAGTTTCAGTATAACTAGATCTAACAGGCTCTAGGAAGTCAATATCTTCTTTCATGTCAATGGCAATATTATGTAATACTGCAATTGCTACAATGTATAGTTTTACATTTTCTAACGATACACTGAAACCATGCAGTAAACATCTAAATCGCTGCTTCCATACACCAAAACACCTTTCAATAGGGTTTCTTGTCAATATGTGGAATTTATTGTATGTTTCCTCTTTCTCATTATGGGGATTCAGAATTGGTGTAAATAGATAATCTGTCAAACCATATCCAGAATCCCCGAGCAAACGGCCATTAAATTCGCCAACTTCAAATCTTTGTCTAATCCGACTTTCTCTAAAAATTCTAGCATCATGTGTACTGCCCCTCCAATGTGCCACTATGTCTCTTATTTTCAAATGAGAATCGCACACTACTTGAACATTTATTGATGAGAATCCTTTCCGATTTATATAGTATTGGGCACTATCGCCAGAAACTTTTTTAATTTTTATATGGGTACAATCGATAGCACCAATCACATTCCGAAAGCCACAAATGTTTCTAAACCCTGATACAACTTCTTCCTGTTCTGCAGTATTTCTAGGCATAAATATAAATTGAGGTGCTTTTTGAGCTAAGGACATAGCCACTCTTCGACATACATTAGTAATGGATTGCTGGCTAAGTCCATGTATATCCGCTGAGTCATCTTGGACTTCTTGTCGAGCCCACGTTCTTAGAGCAGTGCATACCTGTACTTCTGCAGACAGTCCGCCACCATTCGCTTTTTTCTCGATGTCCGATCTAACTAGATCCACAATTTTTCTTGTATATGTTTTACTAAACCTATATTTCTTTCGAAAGTCCTCTTCATTTAAGGTAAAAGGATCAAATCGATTTTTGTACGATTTCCTTTTTCTTGGTGGTTGTTCTCTATCTAGTTCATCAAAAACATAGAAATATTGTAAATAATCCATTTTGGATTTAGTTTCTGAAAATAATTTAAGGTTATACGTATTACACGATAGCTAAACAAGGGTCACCGACTGTATAACAGTTGAGTAAATCGGCATACAAAATATCCACCCGTTATAACAGCTGTATACAACCGAACTGTCAAAATTATGCTTATTAGTAGTCTTGATGTTATTACTGTTGTATACGTCGTGTGTAAAATGTTATTAGTAAGACTGTATAAGTTTATAAAAGTATTAAAAATATTTAAATTGTAACTGCCTTATCTCTTTATCTTATTTATATCCACATTTATCATTGTTTGATTGTGAGATAGTTAATATTTTGTTAATATTATTACATTGAATAAGATTACCTAATTTGGAACGTAGTTGGTGCGTTCTCCTAGTAGGATGTACAATGATTAGTTGATCATGTAGCGGTAAGAGCGATGCGGCGAGGCGATCAGCTCGCTCGTATCATGTTGTATAACGCTTGCATAGCGCCTTATCAGCGGTATCTATACGACATGGCTTCACTACGTCCATTCATAAGTCGCCGTCCCCCCGCCCCGCGCCGCTATTTGAATGAAGGCGCGTGTGTGCGTGGCGACGCGGGCGCACCTCCGCAGTGTCGATCTGACGGCCGCGCTGTACTGTCCTCGCCGCCTCGCGACCTTACCCTCGCTCATAACAGTGATATGCCCACAAGTTCAGTGTAACAACACATTGATAACGATTTTACCAAGTGCTGTGACGATACCGCTAATCTGGATAAAATCATTAAAATCGAGAGGTAAGCACTCCACCGAATATGTTTATTTTCATTCAAGCCCCGACGCCTACGCTCCGAGCTGTGTCGCGATTTGTGAGCGACGAATTTACATGTTATAAGTTCATTCATTGGACGTTTGGGCCTATTTATATTATTATCAACGTGCGTGCCGTATGAATGGGTGATTAGGGCGGCTCATTGTGACGAGACGGAGATCCGAGCTGATGACTGATTCACGGCGATACGACGGCGCTTGCTCTGCCTACAGCGCAATGAGGTCTTTTTGAGTATTTCTAAGTATTGCCGAGTAGTGCCGGCTATGGCACGACTGTTCTTTTTGTCGGATCGCGAGCGCTATCTAGGTGAGACCGGGCCGCGTCCGCTCCATTTCAAGTGGTGTTTTTATCCCGGCGCTACCTGAGTATCGAGTCGAGTGGACTCGTCTCGCCGCAAGTCGATCCCGCTAATGGCTGGCACACCATATCGACAGATACCACAGACCACACCTTCGTGCAACTTGCGATTCTCTCAGATCGCTTTTTGTCTGCAGTCGCTCCGATATCCACACTATTTATAGACAACTGTTTAGGAATACTCGACGAACCCACACGAACTTCATGTTTCATTTAATTTCGTAATTAATATTGATCATTAATAGTTATCAGTGGTAAGGTGACGAAAAGATAAAGAACAAATAAATCGTAAAGTTTACGATCATGTTTACCTAGCCGGCAGCGAGGCATAGAGATGTTGCTTCAATAATTTCATTCTGAATGTTATACCTACACAAGTATAATAAAACAAACCTAATGTAACGGTCAGCTATTGCAAGAAACAGTGACGTCACTCTAAAAATGAATTTCACTATGTGATGGCTCACTCCAGTTATGAGGAATCTAGATAAACTGATTATACTGACATCGCTGTCAAACGATAAACTGCTTACCCACAATTACAAACCTAAAACTCACGTTAAAACAGAAATAGAAGAACCATCCGTTGATTTATGAAAACACACACAAAGATTAATGAGTCAAATCTATTTAATTGCTTGAAGTAATGTTAACAAAGTCGACAGAACGTTGCACAATATTACAATATGTAGTACATATATACCACATACACGTTCATACATCCTCAGACAGGGTAACAGCTCTTCATATTTTACGATCCGTGATATGCAGCTACGCATAACAGATCAAACGAAATATTCCATACTACCTACAACAGTCATAAAAGCCACTACCCAAATAGCATCTAGAAAAGCAAATAGATGAAAACATATCAAATTTATGATTGCAATAAGGTCCTTTTTCTGTCCTTGTCGAAAATCCTTAGCGACCGAACTTCCAATGTTGGAAGAAGAATATTGTAATTCAAAGAAAGTTCTATGGATACCCTTCCAGAAGTAATTTGATAAATAAAAGTTCTAAACAAAATAAATAACGAACTCGATCTATACTTTCTTCAAGTGTGAAACAAAGAAAGTAAAAAATAAATCCTGGTTGTCAGTCGATTTTTTGTATTCTTATGTTGCAGCCACATCTGGCGAAAATATATAGGTACCTACTTGTAAGCTTGCTTTCTAGTTACGAGTGGTGCATTCACCAGATGTGAACGCATTATTAAGTAAAAAAAACCGATAATTTTCAAAATCACTTTGGAATCAATAAAATTCTGATTACGAGTTATTTTATAAAATATTTTAAGCTTTATTCAGTGTATCTGATAAAATGATAAAAGTGTTTTAATTAATAATGAGATAAAATGCTTCTTGTTATCCATTTGTTGTATAAATATTTCGAAGAAATTATCTGCCAACATGAAAGTAAAATAGGGAAAACCTAGTACCGATACAAGATATGATTTTTCATTGACTAGGGTTTTCCGAAGTCGTTCAGGTTTACACCGAATTTTGGTATTAAAATTAGCACAAGAATCATGTTTTCGTGAAAATTTTTACTAATCGATTCATACTTTTAAAGTCAGTTCTGTTCTCTGTCGAGTAACTTGTAAATCTGTGCTTACCTAGGTACTACATATTAAAATAATTTTAATCTTTTACAATTTCGTCTTTATGCACTTCATCATAAGCCCGTTTTCGTCGATTGCTGGATACAATGTAGTAGCCACAAGAACGCCATAGAAAACAAAAAGAAACTTGAAAAATAAACCAATATGCATGGGTATCATTAGACCATCGTCGTGTAGACGATCATAAATCAATATCTATCTCTCTCAAACAATCTATATAAATTAAATTACAATCCATAACATTCCCATGATGTTTAAATTTTAATACTTTGATACAATACAGTTATATAGTTCGCGAGAATATAGGTAGGTAGGGACTGGTAACGTCTCTCGAGTATATCTTTGTATTATCTTGTTATAAATAATGGAGAAACAATGTATTCTGATCTTTTAAAGAGCCAAAGTCGTTGAGGTACACTTAGAGGCATTTGTGTGGACAGTTTTGGCCAGAAATATGTGATGAAATGTAGGTACTTCGTCATTACGACCTTCTGGTCGTAATGACGAAGTAGGTACCTACATATCGAGAATCGATAAGGACGATTTTAATCTAAGCTACTACCACCACTGTAGTAGCAAAAAGCTAAGTGGTCAAACACTAGATTTGTTAAAAAGTCGGTTATTGTTAGCGTATAGGTTGCCCACCTATTCGTCGAAATAATTTAAACCAACAAAATTATCTACTAAATAGAATTTTTAGTAAATCAGAAAATAATAAGGTTTAAACAATTTGTACAGACTAGGGTCGTTTAAAAGCTGTCCATTCAAAATAGGAATGTAATCACCAATACATTGGGCACATTGTTTGTGTTTCAGCGTAGTGCGGCAGTTATCGATTATGGTTGCATCGCCATAAATCCCATAATGGTTATTGGTGAAATAAAATATCTTACACGTGATACTTCAGCTAACCGTGAAGGTTGCTGCAAGCCAATCTATTACTTGTGAAATGTTAGGAAATATTTGACATTGAAATATGAGTAGTGAGTTAGTGCTAGCACATCGTCTGCCTTTTTGTCAAATTGCATTTTAAAGTTGTCCATGTTCAACCTACATAGAAATGCGGCATTGGTAATATCTGGTTTGTCTGGCATTATGTGTCTAGCGTAAAATTGCTTATATTAATTAGTCTCTATTTATTGATTCCTTAAGATAAAAAGAGAAAAAAAAATTAAGGCAATAGTTAGTATTCGTTGAGATTTTCATGTTTTTCTTCTTCTGATAATAATCTTCACGCGTTCTTTTCGTTGTTGTATGTCTTTATTAGCGTTACAAGACGTTCAGTTAATGCCCTATATTTCATAAATGAGGCAGAGGGCGTTGGCAGAAGTCCTCCATTCTTAGACTTTTCATCGTTTCACAGTTTACCTCATTAGTATTTAATGTCCATTCATCTATTTATTCTTCCTCAGTCCTGTGATTAGTCATCATCAATAACATCCACCCTGCATTCACGTGTTGTACAAGACGAGAATGCAAATACAAACCTATCAAAAATGTTGCTGTTTTCAAACATAGCACAATGTTTGACATTTTCAGGACAGGAAACATGAACAGGATGGAACACCGCGCTTGCTCGATTGCTTCTTTGCATTCCTAATAGGAATGTGCTTTTGTCCCAGCTATTGATAGATATTTTAAAACTTTATTTACTTACCGTTAAGGACATTTTTGCTCTAAAGTCTATACAAAACAGACATTAACTTGTAAGTATATAGTAAGTCATTGATTGTTTCACGCAACAATCAACCCAATTGCTAAATCTGGACTTCAAAACTAAATTTTAATATTCATGATGAAATAATGTTTCAATCCTTATATTAATAAAGTATGGCAAACGCGTTTGTCACTTGTACAACGTGGCGGTCTGAAATTCAACAGAATAGATAAAGTTCTCGTTTACTGAGGTTTAATATTATCATATCAGTAGACACGAGAGTAGGTACTAGGCGATGGTTGCCTTGACATAGCCATGTCTCGAAACTTATCTGTGACATCTTATTATGGAATTTTTATCACATTGTTATTATTCTATTAGGCTAGGCCCATGCTGCTTATATCTGTGCTCAAAGGAGGCTCTGCATTGCACCATTATCGTTTTATCAAAGTATTGCTCGCGTTATCTGACCGCCTGAAGGTCATATATTCCCGGTATACAAAAATTTTATTGTTATTCTACTATATATGCTATTTGATCATGCAAGAAGATCCGAGTTGTTCCAGTTTTGTACAACATAATAGGCTTTTATTTACCATAATATCTTAATACACTTTTAAAATAAAAAAGTCTATTTTTAGAACCATTTATAAAGCGACTGGACCCATTGATCTAGTTACTTGGATCTGCCAGTAAACAGAAACTAGTATAACCTGTATGTGTATTGGAGCAAGTAAAAGATGTGCGAATGAAGCTTCAAGCTACCCCTGCTTAATTCCTTGGGCTCGACCGCTCATCTGATCCCACAGTAAACAAAAAATCTGTCGATCAACATCTGACGAGCTAGTGCAGCTGAGGTTCGGTGCACTACAGGGCGTCAGCGGGGGCGAGGAGGTGCGGGGACGACATCTGCGCAGGGGCGCACTATCTGTGTGCACCAGCTGTGTCTGTGTGCGTGTAGGGTGCAGTACACCTTGCACGCAACGGGACCGAACCCAAAGCAGGTAGACGCGTCGATCGCCCGCTGACATAATTTGGAACGGATCTCACTTTCTCAATAGCGAATATGAATTTTGTGTGTGCTTATTTATAATAGTAATAGATGTTTTGGCAAACTTTGATGCTTTTGAGAATTCGATGCATTTTAATTGAGAGAAATACTAGCTATAGGTACCTACACGTTGTTCGTACATCTGCGTGAAAACACGTAGGTAGGTAATTGCGTAATGCAAGCGTGTTTGATATCGATTGTACGGTGATAAATAACTCCTGATTAATAATGGTGGGCTTATATCATTCGGGAATGAATTCACAATGCCAAACAAACTGTGCCATTGGCCCAGAATCTAAATTAAATGAAAATTTTACGTTGGTATTTAAAAAACATGCAGGTGTCTAGAATTTATTCCGTTAGCTAACATGAAAAATAGAATGCTGACGTACGTCTAGGTAATTAGAACATTATATGTGTTTGTTTATTAAAACGAGCATTATGCCACAACAAAGACAAGCTTCGTTAGCGGAAAAACAAGCAAGCAACATTACCTATATTTACGCAACTAGCATTTTGTAATCGACGCAACAAAAGTCGGATGTGGAATTCAAAAGTCCGTTTACAAATCTAAAAGCAAAGAATAAATCTTGAAACCATTTTTTTGTTGCTAACAAACTCACAATAACAGATGTTCCGCAGAGTTCGCCAAACACCGCACACTCGTTTACTATTTGAGCTCACACATACAAACATATCGGCTTAGATACGTTTATACATGGAATACACACGCTTATGTCACAAATATCAAGATCTGTCATTCCTAGTACGATGGCGTAAGATGATGACTAACTGAGCATCGATATTACTATCATTCAACGTTCTTGAACAAAAACCTAATTATGTTAATAGTGTTATACTTACATTATTTTAACACATAATTAAGCTTCTATTTATATTTATAAAATGACGTGCAAGTATGCCAAGCTACATATCGCTCGGTACGGCTCTGGCACAGTAACAATTCAGTCTGTGTACTAAATATAGCACAAAATAAAACAACTGTCTCTTGCCCTTCATTCACCACCCTTATCACGTCATAAATGAACCCAATGTCCATAGCCATAGTGTCCACATTCACATGATGCGCGTGGGCAACGTAATTGGTTGACGCGGCCGTCTGCACGGGCGCACAGAATTTTTAATTATGAATTAATTAGTAACGATCAACAACACAAACGCGCCTAATCCTGATTACTCATTTTCATGTCGGTTATGGGCCGCAGTATTTGGGTGAAGAGATCATGTATGATGGGTTCATTGTGTATTGTGACGGCTTAACGAATTCAACGGGTTTGGAGTCACGTCTGCCAGCAGTCTAGGCCAAAAGTCTCTTTGTTTTGATAGCCACCGTACATAAAATTGATTGCACCATATAATTAACTGATAAGTTGTAATAATAAGCGCACACACGCCCATGTGTTGGGGTCGTCGACTCACTGATATAAATATTATTAAATATATCGGTGTAGATACCCAACTTCATCTAGCTATGGCCGTACAATACGCACTCAACGCATGCCCAGATAATGAACAGTTTCGTGAAATATATTACACAGAGCTAGTCGTAGAATTTAAATAGGTTGGATGAATTTCTCTTTCATAAAGCAGTATTCAGCAGTAAGTAGACTGCTTTAAAATTTTTCTTCAGTTTTTCTTAAACATACTTGTACTGTGTACAGAAATATAAAGACATGACTTGCATTAGATTAAGTGCTACATATTAGCGTCATTTGATTATCATGACACAATACTAAATGAGGACGTCATTACAATATTGTTATAGCATAAGTAGTAATCTAATCACAATAATGTATTCGCAAACGGTCAAATTAATTATGTATGTATGTTTCAATGCTTATCGTACATCTTAAACATTAAAAAATATTGGTTCTTACTAAGCAATTATACAATTTCGTACGAAAATTAATGATTAAAGTAAAGCTGGTTGCTCATTTATTGTTTCAGTGAATTTCTCAAGTATTCAAAATACATTTATTTCTTCGATCCCACAATTAAATCTTTGCAACCGTTTTCTGGGGCTTTTTACTGCTCAATGTCGATTGGCGATTTAACTTATACTACTAATATCTATTATAAGTCCAGATTAACTCACAGTGTACCTTCACCGTTGGTATAACTATAAATTCAAACTTCCAAACTACCTAATATTATAAATGCGAAAGTAACTATGTCTGTCTGTCTGTCTTTTTTGACGCCTAAACTACTGAACCGATTTGTGTGTTTGGTACGGACATAGTTTGGAACCCCAGAAAGGACATAGGATAGTCCCGAAAATCCCGGGAGATCGGGAACTATGTGGGTAAAACCAAAAATCTGGAAGATGTCACTATTCCACGCGAACGAAGTTGCGGGGAAAAGGTAGTAAGTACTATACAATTAAAACCACATTGAATAAAACTAAAACATTAAAAAACTATTCACATCAGATCGTTCGTGCTTTAATTAATTCAAACTTGACGCATTCCTTCATCCTACGCATGAAGTTATTTTCAAATCTTCGAGTAACTTGAAATAAGCGCAACAAAACTGATCAAAAGCATTTATTTATCGGCGCTATTCGAATCATCTAACAGTCGTAGTGAAATGCACTTGCTATGCTTTTAAATTATACTTCATAAGAGCACAGAGCTTTCCTTGTAGGTACATTTTATAAATACTCGGCCTCTCTCATGTTAATTTTAGGCCGATAGAAACTTTTTGGTTTGGATTAAGTGTTTTGAAACGCATACTGGCTGGAAATAATGAGTATTTTTTTAAGTTATATTTTGTCTTTTTAATTCCTCACTTCTGTAAGTCACTGGTGACCTAACATGGCGGGTAACTTGTTAATTAGGTACCTATCTATCTATTGCTCAAAGCCGCATCATAAAGCGTTCAGAAGTTTTTGAGTACATTCCGAGCTCAGACCATACAGATCTGTGTTTTGTTAAACGTTAGGTAGGTATTATTATATTATAAACAATAGCAATTCAAACAATTACCTACCTTTTAAAAGATCACTATATCAAAGAGCTAAGTTATCGTTCGAATGTTTATTCAGCGGCTTTTCTTTGTGTGCGTTTGCGTTCGTGTTGCATTACAAGTGGGTGTCACATCGCACCGTGTAGGCCAAGGTTCTTATTTGAATCTACGTTCAATAATGAACAGAAATATGTATATTAGACTTTTGTCATGTGAGGTAGGTTCGATGTTGGGAGTATAATGACATAATGGGTGTTAATATCTCTCTCTTAATTTGGTTGGATGTGCCGAAATTTGTGCTCAGTAGGTGATTCTTCTTTGTCTTTTAGATTGCAATTGCGATTGTTTCGATACATCTTTAGTATGTTTGAAGAATAAGAGTAGTGAAATCGTTTTCATCATCATTATTGTCAAATTGATCACAAGATTTCCTGACATAGGCTTCTTCCAATAGCCGGCTGAAAGCAATGCGCATGAAATGGCCTGTCTGTGATCTCCTCTGCCCCCATCGAATTTATAAAAAACTATGTATTAAGAAATGAAATAATAAAGTAACTAAATTCCATCTCTCTCTTTCTCTGTCTGTCTCTCTCAAGTTGTCTTTACCATTTAAACAACGTCATCAGATCCCATTTTTTTTAATATGGATACTCCCAAGCATGACGCCAATCAGTCACATGATCATACCTATGACGAAAATGAAGATTTCAATTTGAAAGTACCTATAGATGATTTAAAACTTGACTCATATACAATAATGATTAGACGTCACAGTCAAATGAAATGAAATCACAATTCATCACACAGAAGACAAAACATTTGTTCATAAAATCTGTTTTTATAATATAAGGCAATTTATACAACATCATTCTCAAAGACAGCCATATGTTTTAAGACTATAATGTACAGACGGTGCAGAATATTCAGTCACAAGTCCAAATTATTTAATAGATTTTCGATTTTATCACGAAAACAATAAAGATGGAAATGTTTTAAACTTTTAAAGTAATGGGTCAAACTTTGATGTGATTTGTACAGCCACACGTGATTCTCTGACTAATCGTAATACAAACAAAAGAACTGATCATACATTTACCTAGAGAGTTTCAGTTTTACGTAAATAGATTCTTACTGTAATACCCTAAATATCTTGTACTACTTAAGATCAAATTAAACGCCGGATATACGGAACACGAAATTGACAGTCGTTCCTGTTATGACGGTGTCCTAAAAGCGTTGGGTAAACGGGTAAACAATGGCGTATAATGCGAAGTTGCGTGGTTAGAGCAAGCAGTGCATTTTACATACAGCTTCACACATTAGTCATCGAGTTATGAATGGCTGAAAGGGAAGGCGCGGGGACGAGGAGTTACTAAATATAGCGAACCAGTAACAGGTGGCCGTTCCTCACCCTTTCCACATCCACCTACGCGGCATATGGCCAACACTCATTGTGCACGAATTAAGAACGAGAAAATCTAATGCTTCTCAAAGAACTATCAATGAAACATGCTCCATTTCTTCCTGTCTAGTTCGAAAAATATCGACCAGATTTTCCCAACGTAACGCAGAGTGATTCATAGGGTTAGATCTAAAATATTAACTAATTATTGAGAGCAATTTTATCACGAAGCTAAGCCAAATTACTTATGAAATCCCCGTAAGAAGATCTACATAAAACTTGCAGAATATTCGCTATTCATTTGTACTCTGTTGTTAGTATAATTTTTAACTATTAAATGCGTCAAAAAGCATTTTAGTAAAACTTAGTCCCGATTCTGCTCTGAAGGCTGTTATTACTTGAGCGGATATCTCGTAAAATCTTTAGTAGTACCTTGGAATGTAGGTCTCAACTTGTGTGTTATATTGTGAAGCTGTTTCCAAGCAAGCCACGTTCTTTGATGACGACGTGATGATGTATTTGACTTGATAAGGATCTGCGAGCGAGCTTTTGTTTTAGATTTACATATTTCTGCATTACTTGAGACGCTCAGCTATGTGACAGATGTTATAGACATGTCATAGAATCTTAATATGCTGTACCAACAGAAGAGAAATTATACTTTTTTTTCCTATAAAATGCTATAAAAATTTTCATGAACCAAATATCTTCAGAAGTAGTATTTGAACTAATATAAAATCAAAACCTACACTTTTCACTTAGTTTTTGATCAAAACGATTTACTTAGTCTGTATTTATATTTACACATTTCTGGGTCGCAAGAATATGCAGCGATGTGTTAGATGTTCGTGACAGACTTGTCGTACAGTCGTGTACTATAAATGACGTTTCTTGATACCAATTAACATTTTTATTGATCTGTTCCTCTGATCTTTGCATGCCTCATTTTCTATCTCGTTTACGGATATCCGAAGTTCTCCCAGTGTCGATTGATCTGCGATTATCGTTGGCGGTCCTCAAGCGTTGAGGAAACGGAAAGGGATGTTACAGTTTTAATTTTAGAACTATGTAAGTATGTTCACGACGAACTTTTTAAACGGATTATACGAAACTCTTTGGTGTTTGTTGATATGAAAGAGTTCGTTTCCTATTATTGAGTGGCTGATTGTAAGCAACTTTGTTAAACATTTTGGAGGATGTTTGAAGGGGTGGCCGGTAGCGTATCCTGTTGACCAATGATCAGTACTACAACTACTATTATCTGCAGTAATATAGGATGTAGTAATAAAAAATATAACAGATTCTGAGTACTTCTAAATTTTGAGCGAAAAAAATGTTCCCAGATTTATCTTGACACATAATTCAACATTAAAGTTCTTCCTCATCTCTTAATTTTTGTTGAAGTTTATACTGTAGCAAGCTGTGGATACAGAAAAAAGGTGCTAATTAAATTCTCTGGACTCGTTCCATCGGTTCGCTATCAAATCGCAATATAGTTGGGCGTCGAACTTATTATAGCTCGGCTTATAATGAAATCGTACAGAGCGAGTTTTCTCGGAAGAGGCGCGGGCGTCTGGCTGGAACAGTTAGTGCGCGTCAAATGCAACCAACTGCGCTTGCGCACCCACACATGCACGAGCTTCATTCAATAACAGAGCTTTTGTACTGCTTTTACTAGGCTACAATATATGTGGCTAACCTTAAAATAAGAAATTAACCCGAAGAGTCTCAGTACATATAATCAATTGTAATATGTTGAAATGAAAGCAAAACTATAAATCAAACTTATCTGCGTGTAACTTCTTTGATTCAGAAGTTAAACAAAAAGATTATTAACCACAATCCAAAAATAGCTCTCGTCCTCCGCATACTGTTACGGATAAATTATTCTACCGATGTTAATTAAAGTGAAACAAGTCTGGGTGAAATCTAAACCTATCATCAATCATAATTTGCCTCGCACAACTTGTTGGCCGGTGTATCCGCGGCGACCCTGAACACGACACTATATTTAGACGCAGCCCTTTAATGCGACACACATAGGGTTACCGCTTCAAGAAAGATGCAACGGCTAACCATTCAGATTCCGGAACATTCCTCGAGGTCTCACTTTGATGATAGCCTGGCACGAAAAGAAATGAGGACGTTCATCCCTAATTTGCCAGGTGCTGCTCTCTATGGCGACAGTAATTGGCCAGATTATCGACTGTCCAGTAACCCTAACCAAAAAACAATAAGTCACGCGATGTTTACAGTTGGCCTAAGGCGAAGCGACGCTCGTCCACCGGCCCGGTCGGAACGTTTTACTCCACGCATTCGCGCATGTGAACAATATTACCAAGAAAACCATTCAAAACATTTTATACATTCCGTATTTATGTAAATTTGTTAAATATTTCTTCGAATATACTGAATATCAATGAACATAGCAAAATGGAGGCAAAGAATACAAATTTTCTATTGAAAAAAAGGTATATATTTTAACCACAGAAGTGGCACAAAGACGTTAATAGTTGTTGTTTTGTATTCTGATCGATGTGGCTGAAGGAAGACATTTATTTCTTGGGGATGTCTATTTTCTGCGTAGGGTCTTTATAGTCCAGTTGTTCGTCGGCGGTATGTGGCCAAAAAGTTGGGTTCTTTACAGGCTGCAAGGCTATCTCTGGATATATATCGTGCACGTCTTCCATTGTCATATCATCGAATTTAGGAAGAGCGTTAATTGCAGCAATTTCTTTCTCTGCTCTGTAAAATGTTAAATAAGCCTTTTTACAAAGAGTGTGCATGTTTTCTAACAAATATTTTCTTACCTCAAGCAACGTCTAAACTGGTACACTTCAAAAAATAAACTTAACATTTAAAACTAACTTAGCAATATGCGCCTTCATTTCTTCACTGTACTTCGCTATATCTTGCTCCAACGTCTTCCACTGTTTGTCCACCTCAACTGAGAACTTGTCTTCAGGATATGGTACCTTGAAAGATGTGTATTGCGACTTGAACTTCTCCACGAGTCCTGGTATTGGTATGAGTTTCTGATATTCATCCCAGTTTATTTTAGGGGGTTCCGGAGGCGATAATTTCATGCTGGGAATAAAACAATATGGGCAATAATTAGTAATTGCAGTTGGCATTCAAATTCGGGTATTTCAGCAATAAACTGAATATTTCCTGTACTCGGAACCTCGTCTTTATATAATTTAATAAATAATGTTATCCACATTATTTCGATGGCCAAAAATACGATTTTGGAAAAATAAAGACAAGTTTTACAATTTTGTTACCGACGAAAGTAAGCTTCCGATTTGGCTTTAAAAGCAAAAAACTTATTTATCTGCTCCGGCGGCACCCGTTTCTCTAGCTCCGCCCACTTTACAGCACTTTTCGTTATTTTCGACATATTAATTGTAAGATCAAGTTTAAGCTTTCTTTAATTAATAGAGAAAATAATTTTAATTTCCCATCACTTATCATTGTTAATATTGCCAACGAATTGACAGCTTACATGTAGGCCATAGAGTAAAGTAATAATACTAAAATGGATGTAGGCGATAGGTTACGTTTTTTTCTCATTATACAAAGGAGGTTAGTTATAATGTAATAAATAAATGTTAAGGTAATAAGGACACAGGAAAGAGATATGTTTTAATCAAAATTGCCATAGGTACCAGAAAATAAATACTAACGAATGTTAAGTGAAAGCAGGTTAAGTAATTTAATGTTTCCTTTCAAAATGGTTGAACATTATATACATATATGCATTCTGATGAAGTCGTTTGAAAAATGGGTTAGTTGGTGGTTAGAATTTAAAAAATTATTCCTAAAAACTAAAGCTAAAATAAAATGTAGATTTACAATGATATATAGTAAGGGCGATTTCGTTCAATAGGTAGATCGAATCAAATTACCTGATTAGTCAATCACGCGATTGAAGAGAGTTAGCCAGATTCTTATTTTAATTTTGTGCCTGCAGCCTTTTGTCCTAAGTCGGAGATCATCATATTATTATTGAGAAAGAAGTAGTAGTATCGAAGAATATGAACAAAAGACTGATTTTTTAAGAAAATTGTTACGAAAATCTTGAATGTGCATAATATATTTCATTTATTCTCAATATTTGGACAGCTACTTGGTACCAGATGAACTGGAATTCAGAACGTAATTAGTATTAACTATTTGACACATAAGTTTATGGGGTTTTATTACTTTATTGTGAAAGTGGTGAAGCAGACCCTGAATGCAAGCGCAATAATGTGGTGACCGCGACTCTGTGGAACTACACTAGTCCGTTTGATGGCGAGATGTGATTTTTAAAATAGTCCTGCATCAACCGGGGATTATCCTTGGGTGCTTTACTTTTATAGTGCATACAGGAATAATTACCAGCTGATGTCCCATCACATTTATAATAAAACTGTTCAACGGGCCTCTGCGAGTTGGCTTCGGCTCCTCGTACGCCTTCCAATGGTCCGGGGTCCTGTGGTTCCGTGAATGGAAGGAACTTCAACTAATAATTACAAAAACAAAATATTAAATTGAAATAAAATAAAATATCGAATTCCATTCCCGGAGCTGGTCGCTTGAAAGTTTCAGTAAGTAATGAGGTTGGTATTGTCCCCGGTTTATTTACCTACATGGTCTAATCTATATGATTCATAACATGACTGTTTATTAAAATTGAGTTTTAGATAACATTTTTCTTTTTTTTTTTGTTCGGACAAGCTACGTCTGTTTACTACATAACCTGACTAATCCCTGCACTGATCTCTAAGCTAAGGCCCCCAGCCAGCAGCTAAGGTCCCCAGCCAGTACTTATAATGTGCACATCTACCTAATAAATACTTCGTGCTTCGTACCTCATTTCATCGATCGAACATATAATTATTGAAGTGTGATTCTGATTACACTCGTTAGAGTCACAAAGAAGGTACCTATAGTGTGTACCTATCTTTAGTACATATTATGTGCTATTTGTGTTGTTACGTACTGATAATTTTATCTGTCCGTGATTAGATAGGAGAACATTGTCATTTCGGACGGTCATACGATATTCGCAGAGTTTGTTAGTAGTTTTTGACTTATTCATGGTGCTTCGTAATACTTCAATTCAAGTTTTCCGGTACAAATTGATTAATATTTATTAGATTTTGTGTTATTTTGTGAAGAAAGTGGTCCAATAAGAGTCTCTTTTTGAGGTTTTGTTACATTTAAACTGTTACTGTGTTGTGTTCGAGTGTTTTCCTTGTAAGGAAAATTGTTAATCTTGATTGGTACGTTTTAGTTTATGACTTCATATTTAATAATAGAATGTTGGAATATGTGCTTTACTTTAGGCGCTATTTGGTCCTATTTTCTTTTTTTAATTCTTGATCATATAGGTACATACTTCTTTTATACAAATAGAGAGAGAAGGTATTTGCACTTAGCCAAGTATACCTATTATTAATTCCTCTGATAAAGGGAAGCTAAATACTGCGCATTATTTTGAATTCAGCTTTGGAATTTTTAGGTATTAAACCTTGTATAAGTTGTTAGATCAAATCAACGAAATAGTCCAACCATATTTAGGGCTGATTTTTTCAATGGTTAGATAAAAGTTACCTGGGAAATAAAATTATTGCTGTCACTGTCTTATAAGTACCAACACTCTGACGCGACAGCATCATAATTATTCCCCAGATAACTTGTAGTTAACTATCGAAAAATCAGCCCTTAAACTAAGAAACATCAGAAGAACTAAAAGTAAAACTTCGTAAATCACAAATCTATCAGTAGAAGTCCCTTCAAGAAAACATTCCACCCCATTCCAGTTGATAAATTAACTTCGAACATCAAACAATTGAGTGTGCATCCTCTTCAATCAGCTCAACGTAATTTTGGTGACTTGAGGGAGCATTTAGAGCTGGAGGGCTATCCATCACCCTTCCTACCCTTGTATTCAAATGAACAAATCGACACGCCGGTTCAATTACACGACAATAATGTCGTACGGTGTCAGATCCTGCCGTATCCGGCGGATATTAGCCGTAACGGCGACGTACCGGCTTCAGACGGGCCGATTTCTGACGACACATTTACTATTATAAAATGTTCGGGCGATTCAAAGAACCCGGTTGTCGAACTAAAAATAATTTGAGCTTTTTTGGAGTGTTTGTACTTAATCGGTTTTTTATTTTTTGTTTTTAAGTTTAAATAAACGTGTTTTATTTGGACGTGTTTCTAATGTTTGTATCATTCATTTCACAGTTTTATGTCTTTTACTATAACGTTGAAATAATGCCTTTATATTAATTGTAACGTATAGATAGTTGCTAATTACAACAATATCAAACAGTGATAACATTAATATTTTCTATCTAAAACCCTAGTGTAATATGACATACAGTCCATTTTTAAACAAAACTCCAGTTTTATCCAATTCAGTTCGATAAAGAACCGTTTTTATTCCCTATAACTAGCCATACAACTTTATAAAAACTACGAGATCCCTGGACCCCTTCGATAAATAACACAAAAAACAAAAGACGGATAGAGCCAGCCGCGATATGAGGAACTGGTTGGTCACCGTACAGGCTTCGAGTAATTTGAAGGATACTCTATTTCTGTCAGTTTAGTACCGTGTGAGTGGGATAAAAGATGTTGATGATACTTGAATATTGGCGATAGTAATGTTGCTTGCGGTCAGAAGAAGCCTTATAATGGACATGATGGTTCTTGCATCAACTCGACTGGGAGCCATAAAAATAAATGTTTATGGAGAACGGTAGCGGGACGCATACTATTTTGTAGGCAAATAACATTAGTTTTTGTTGTATCGATCTTTGGATTGCTTTTGTTGATTTATTTGATAGTAGATGTTGATATTTCTTAGGTATACATTTACGATTTATTTTAGGAAATATGGAGTGATAGCTTTTTCAGTATTACGAATGGTTAATGATTCAGAGTAATTGTGAGATTGCGTATTATTCAGTCAATTTGCTATGTGTAATGTAAGTATGCGTTGTCAACTAAAATAAGATAACGTTGTTAGAAGCTACGTGACTGTCAGACAGCTACCAAGCAGCTACCTTTCAATACTACATAGTATTTTAAATTATCCTAAAATCCTTTAATAATTATTGAATTTATTGTAACGAATTATTTGCGAGAATTAACCGAGAAAAGCTCTATTCGTTTAAGTCACTACGGGACTCTTATTAATAAGCAGCAGCGTGTGGTCAGAGAGGTCGCGCAACCGAATTGAAATTAAGTATGTCTGACAACAATTACTTCAAAATGTATTCTTAAAATAGTTATTTTATGGTTATATCCATAGATAATCAAATATACATACATATATCCCATTATCACGGAACCGAACAGGGTTTGCAAAAGTATTGGAATTGGTCAGTTATCAATTTGAGGCCGTCCTCTTGTAATGCTTACCTTATGTATTTTTCACTTTATAATAGCAATCAGCATCATCATCACCAATAACCGTATGAGTCCATATTTGTCTTATAGGTATCCACGACAAAAGAGGCGTTTTCCATTATTATCCAATATCTATCCATTATAATCATGCGGATCGGTGTTGGTAATATCTTGTATGTATTGTATAAAACTATAAAGTTTTATCTTTTTTTCCAGTCCCAGCACTATGAAGCTGGAATGGGCCGAGAGCGAGTCGGACTATGGTCTGGAGGAAGCCGCGTTTTACGAAGGGCCGCCCGTTGTAGCGCCGCCCCCCACCAAACATGTCTCCTTCAGCCTGCGACTTGACCTGGTGAGTACAATTAAACAATATTAGAAACAACGTCCTTCTTAAAAGGCCGGTGCCGCGCCTGTGACTCTTCTGGTGCTGCAGGTGTCCATGGACGGCGCCAATCACTTACCATCAGGTGATCCGTCTGCTCGTTTGCCTCCTATTCCATAAAAAAACAAAAAGCAGTGCACGATATTAACCACAACCACATAGATACTATTAGTAGATTTTCCAGGGGTAAAATTGACCCCTCATATTCGCTTTAAAGTATTATTAAAATTTACAAATCTTTGTGATTTTCCAAACAATTGAGCATCCCAATCTAAATAGTTACGGGTCTTTCACTTAATAAATCTTCATGTAAAGAAATGAACCTTATGCCAAACACAGACGAAACTATTTCAGAGAATTTTGAAAAACTCGATACAGATAAGTAGGTAATACAATTTAAACAAAATATTCTTTGATGTTGTTTAGTTCTAAGAACGAAATTGAATTTGCCTTAAGAGAATTCACATCAAACAACGAAATGCCTATAAATAATAATTGATGCGTTTCGTTCATAACAACATATGTTTCGGGTTAGAGTACGTTTAGTTTCGGCCTTGTTACAAAAATCTGATGTCAAAAGTTCACAAACCTTCAATGTCAAACGACAATAAAAATGTTAAAAATTTGCATCATTCATTTTATCTTGTGATTAAGGTAAAGGTCTTACTTAAAATCGCAGTCCTGTATATTCCTACGATATTTGTAAGATTTGATATTATTTAGGACTTAGAAACTAAATATAGATACAAATACTAGCGGGCGGTACCCACTCCCTGATAAACTTGAATTTATCTCAACTTGATACTACAGCCTATCAATTGTAGACAATTATTTATAGGATCGAAGAGGTTATATATGTAGTATTTATAGAAAATTCTCTAATGTAGAGGAGGCCAGAACCAGTTAAGTGATATTTCATGGGCTTTTATGTCTATAATTGGGTAGTTTCCTTTCAAAAATAAATTAATTCGACGTTTCATTAGGTACAATAAAATATTAAAAAATAACTATACTTTTATTCATCGAGCGAACGATACACTAAGTTTTCGATATATTGTAGCTAATTATTAAGAAATCAAATAAGTTAGCTATTTGACGCAAAAATACAATGACGTCATAACTCAGTTTTTCATACAAATTTCATAGAAAAGTATCGTTTTTGACATTTGGATAAAAGTGATTGATTTTGACTAGGTAGAAACTACCGTATTTAAGAGAAGCGTTCCTTATGTCGTGAAAAATAGGCAAATAGCACATTGTACTGATCTATATGGTAAACAGATAATAAGTACATGTAAAAATCTATTGTTTAGACGTCTACCTAGTTATTCTGCGTTAGTTAAAGAGTGTTTACGTGGCTCAGGTTTATATACAAACTTTCAAGTCAAAACTGTGTGGAAACTTCTGTACGAATTTTAATGTAACGTGGAATACTTATATATTACAGAGACGATGAAAGAAAATCTTACAAGTAGATGTAATATTACGCCTAAAAATTCTGCAGTTGAAACAAAGGTAGGAATACCTAAAGAAGAATTTAATGACATTCAAAATATTGGGTACTTGTAATCCTTTTCCATATTATAAATCCAAAATTGTGTCTGTCTCTTTTTATGAAAACATGTTTTAGTTTCGGACTGAAAAATTACTATAGACTTCATGTTTATTTCACGTCCATTTCCATGGACAACATAAAAATATTAATAGATAAGTATACAATATAATTCTGAATATAAATAAGCAAGCATGTGAATCGTCTGATCAACACGAAGTGACGAGGGACGGTCACTCAGCAAACTTGGCACCACAATAATTATCACTTACAAACTTCCGAACACACACACAACTAAATACATCAAGATAATAGAAAGTATGAAAGGTGATAGTAAGTATTTATCTATGATCCCTAGCTGATTAAGAAATGAGAGGAAATCCGAATGGACTTGAAAAAGCAGTATCGTTTATGCTAAGTGTTTAGTTTTCTTTAGAAAACTGGCCGCGGCAAGTCTCGACTTGGCACTGGCCCATATACCGAAGCGGTGTCGTTACAAATGTTTACAAACTCGATGTCATACTGTTTCACTTAATTAGAATTGCTAGAAAAACTGTTAATAGTAATTACTGACAACGTGTAATTTAGAAAGTGACAAACAAATCATTCTTTGCCGGAGCATGTGTTCCTCGAAGGGCATGACCTGGGTGTCATTAAGGTCTTAGTGAATAGGATGCTTATGCGGCGTGCTCCATCGTAAGTCGCATCATCGCTTATTACCAGGCTGGATGGCGAATGAATGGCTGCCCATTACGAATTAAAAAAAAAACAGTTGATACTGAAACATTATTTACCTGTTGCCCAAGTAGTGTTGAACTTTTTACAGTTGCTTTTTTGAATGAGGTTCTCGAAAGTCCAGATCGGCATTTCAAAACCATAAAATATACCGAAACGCAATAACAAAGAACCTTATGAACCCCATACATTACGCTTGTTTAGCTATAATTTGAATACAACTCATCAATATTAACAGTGCAAGAATATTAATTTAATCTAGAACATTCCTTTTGACGTTACATGGGCTGTCTTTACACATTTTTAGCATCCAAATCTTAAGTAAACGGTCATCGACACTATTCAATTTTAAATTAAAATTCTTACATTTGACTATCAAAGTGGTTTATTAAGGAAATAGTAAATAAAATATGTGCAAGATAAACAAGCGTACAACTGTATTTATTGGTGTTTTTTCATAAGTTTATGTGCACACATTAATTACACCGGTGTTTCGGATGTACCATTTTAGAGTGCTTCTTGAATTTACAGGTAATCATTGCCTCTAACTGGGGGAATACCTAAATCATTAAAGATTAAGACGACACCCGCTCTGTTTTAGGGAGAGAGGGAGTGTCAGACTCTTACTGACTAAAAACAACTCGGTTCCTTTTCCTTTTCTAAGCCTGGCACAGTACATCATTGGATTTGCATTCGCAACGTAATTGCGTTTTATACCTCCTCTCTCCCAAGCCACTTGACGATGTTCCCCCATAACCAATAAGACAGGTATTCTTACCTTGACATTGCATCAAATAAAAACTAGATGATACGTACTCGGAATTATAATTATTACCTAAGCTTTATATTGTCTTTCACTGAGGAAAATACAATAGTGCCCTATGGGGCTGATTTTTCAATGGTTAGAGAAAAGTTACTTGGGCTATAATTATGATGATGTCGCGTCAGAATGTTTGTAAAAGACAGTGACAACAACAATTTTATTCCTTAGATAACATTTATGTGACTATTGTAACATCAGCCCCTAGAGAATTATTTGAAAAATTTGTGCCGTATTTCTACATGTTCCAAACCAAATTCCTTGTTAATCTTCCAAAGACTTCAGAAATCACCTTAATAAATTATTCTTTGACCGACCCTACAACTTGAGGCCTCGTACTTGACATTCAGGTTTTCATTAACGAAAAATGATTCATAATTTTTCAGCAAACGTCTGCGTTTACCTATCACATAAACTTTAAGGAAGTAACTTTTCAAAGGGTGAAATAACACGTAGTATTTTCGTCTCTATTCCTTTTAATTTACGTTCATTTTCCATTTTCATTCCAAGCTTGGTATTTCTTACTACACAATTCAAAAGTCAACTAAAGCTTGTTATTTACAATGTTTCCTAGTCTTCCTTTTCTTGTAAATTGTAATGAATGTCTATGCATACAGGTTTTCGTACGAGTTTCCGATCAACACTATAATCAGCACAAGTCTCAACTGAATGGACAGGTTTTAGTTTCAAACTGAAACAGTAGCGTTTTTATAATAATTAAATAGTTAGTAGTATAAATTAGTTGGGCGTACAAACCGGTGTAGAAGACCTTGAGTACATAACGTGTGTTATTAAGAAAGTTGCGTAGGTATGTGCGTTTTACGCAGGTTTCCGTTTGCATTTTTGGGAAATGGATTTCGTTTTGATTGGTTGTTTATGAGTAATTTTAGTTCCCTATTAGACGAAGGATTGAAACAGAGTTTACCTCTTAATAATATTGATGCCTTAAGCTTTTTAGTAATGATAAATAGTGACTGTGGTCGCACATAGATTGACGCTAAAGTGAGTTAACGCTTACCGGCGGCCCGCTTTGGCGCCCAGAAGAAGACGGAATGGGATTCTTTTCAATCAATAAGAATCTGAGATTCCCTCTAGACTCTTCACGACGGGAGAAGTAATGCTGTGATTTTTCGGTAAAAAAAAATATACCAAAAATTCTTAAGTGAGACTGACTAGTGACATATCAATTTGAGAGGATTTCAAAGACCAATCCACGCACTGTAAACAATCAACTGTCTCTGTCATTTTAATTACTTATTTAAAGAATTAATTTCTTAACTTATTCCGTTGAACAGTCCTGACTACTCCAGTGTCACGTTGTCGAGGGTGCAGTACGGTGTCGCCTTTATATCCCCGGATGCGTCGCTCCAGCCCACTAGACCGTGAACTCCCTGATCAACTTGCACTGTCATTTATTTTTAATAGGATATTGTTCCTGCATTTACTTTCACTACACATTTGATACTATTTTTTTAAACGTAGCGCCCTCCCGTTCCTTCATTTTTTAAGGTATAAGTCGGCAAACGAGGTTACGGATTACCTGATGGTAAGCAATCGGCGCCGCTTATGGACAACCGCAACCTCAAAGGAGTTACGATTGCGTTGCCTTTTGGGAATAAGGGTTGAGGTGGAGCAAGCTTGATGATTAATGCTCAAACCTACTCTAGGTAAGAAGAGGCATTGGGTCAACAGCAATGTGTGATGTTAGGTGCTTAGTTGGATTGCCAATATAGAGTCTTATAAAAAACTTTGATAGGTACTTAATACAATTCTTAACAGTTAGACAGTTTTATAACTTGTGATGATAACTAATCGCCTACATCTTTGCCAGATACGAATACCAAGGATACACACATAGACATTTACTATAGATGATATACCTACGAATTTATTGAGGAAATTAACCAAACAACAAAATTTAACATTGTTCAAAGTGTTGGTAATATTCGTTTATTCTCAAGTGCGCGATACCTAGTACCAGTCTGTTTATAATAATTAACAAAAACTACACTTGAGGAAAACGGCTAGACGTATACAATCTTCAAAATAATTAATGCAGTAACAGAAACTATTAGCTATTCATACATCTACATGTTTTAAAACTCTATTTCAAACCAAAATAACAATACAAGTTATATATGTTCGTGTGTACGGCAAAAATCAATCAACGGCCAGAATAAAGGAGTATCGAAAACAAACTTCAGTTCTTATCTCAAAGTTCCCGCGCTTTTTTATTTTTTTATTTTTAACTTGCCCGTGACACTGACGCTAGGCTGCACTAATGAGTTTCGACATTAGCTGAGTACGACGAAAAACTGTTGGTATTTTTTACGAATGGGTTACAGGGTATTTTTACTATTTTTAATGATCGAGAGGGTTCGGGTAACGAATTGGTAGAGAATAATTATAGGAAACATGATTATGCTAGGTCGGCAAGGTTAATCTTGTCTCCGAAGAATTAATAAAAAGTATTTTGAATATATCTTCATAAATACACAGATGAAATAATCTTAAAGACAAATACCTACCCACTACATAATGAAAAAAATATTGCAATGATTGGGTATTCTAGTTTTTTTCATAGTTGATTAATATTTTTCGGTTTTTTTTTTCATTTTTTGTAATGAGCTGAAGATTATAGAAGGCTATTAATTTTATTTTAAACAGGGGGTCAAATGATGTGCTCAGTGTTATGATTCACACCTTCATCATGGAGGCGCGACCATAAAGAATAAACGCTGACATGATTTACGTGTGCTGGTTGGTTACTGACAGTTATCTTTGAGATTTTGAATTCCGACTTTCCGAATGCACCTTTTTTTTGTTCATGCTTATTTTTGTATTTATTTGTATTAAACATTCAATACTCTTTGGTCGTTAGGTAATATTACACTTATTTTTGCTTTTTTCCTATTGACTTTCCAATTTACTACATTTACAGTATCTATATAACTTTCTTTGCGATACTATTCATTTCAATGTAGCCATTAAATGTGGACAAAATTATGGAATGTATGAGATTAGTTTATTTTTTATATTTTGCTAAAATGCAACACTATTCAACTGCACGCATAATTATAAGCTAATAGGATTTGATCCTGCCCTGTCTATTGGAGTATTTCGAGCGTGTCTCATTATAGTGTACTAGGTGATATCCGGCTACTAATTAAAGGGACGACGCTACTTACATCCGCCTATCAGGATATGACAAATATGTTGTGATTTTTCCATATAATATTTTTATTTCAGTTGGTTTATTTGTAGCGGATTATTCTTGGATAGGTAGTATATTTGTAAATGTATAACGTTATGACCTGGTGTACCTACAACTAGTAGGTATACTCAACAAAGGTCTTGTGCAAAGAGTGTCTATAGAATCAAACAAACTTGGTTGGTTTTTTTTATTTTAAAAATAATCTACCCGTCGGAGTCTGGAAGAAACAAGCTCCTTTTAATCAATATCTATATAAATAACAAATTACTGGATTTTAATGTACCTGAATGAAATACTTATTTTGAAATTCTCAATACACAAAAAAAATGCACACACATAATGTCGAAATCCCAAAACCGAGCGCGCGAAATGTTTATAAAACCGAATGTGTTCATAATGTTTTGTAAATAACTAGTTACGTTATAACTGTTCACCGTTTTCAGTTGAACACTTAATCAGCTACTTTTTTTTTAAAACGGCTACACCATTAGCCTCTCGCTAATTTGAATACAAGACAGGCCCGGCTTCAAAACCCGTTTCCTTACGTATACAAGATAAAGTACTCATTGAATTTTTCATGAACATGTCTTTTAAATTTCTTAAATATCTTATTTTTAGGAATAAAACCTAGATTTATTTTTTTGGCGGAATTTGGTAGGTGCCTATATTTTTTTTGTATTGATAGGCGTGTTTATGTATGGCTTGGTAATTTAGAATATACGTAATAAATATTTTAATATTTATTTGCATTTAATACGAGCTAATTTTTAGGACTAATGTTAGCGATTACCTAAAAATATAATAATTTACACTACCAGTAGATCAATATCTCAACTCTAACCTCACTTAATACCACTAAACCCAAACCAAAGCAATATTTAAATCTAAATACTCCCAAGCAATTTAACGCCATATTTCTAAACAGACGTTCATTTAAAAAACCGTTAAAACATTGCTACTTTAAACACAAACGCGTTCTAAATTTAAACAACAAAAAACGACATAATTCACTCTCACTGACAATGGAACACAATTTAATCTACCAATAATTTACTTTTTAACGCCATTTGAAGGGTAATTTATCAGAAGGGGATCAACAAGCGTAGATAAATCAGGACACGTTTAAAAAGTTAGTCTCTTGATGTAAGGAGACAAGATCTTGACGGTACACGTCCTTACCACACGATAAACGAGCAACAAATTGACAATTAACCTCGACCGTAAGTTATCTACATCCCTATTTTTACTTTCTTCCGTTCGATTTTTAAAATAATCGCGTATATACATATCTTTATTCGTGTTTTTTTTAAAGGTTTTTATGTCAGTAAATTTTGTATTTCGAATATTTTAATGGCTGCGCATAAACTGATAACTGACAGACTTTTATCACAACCTTTAGAATATAAGCTTGGTATATCAATAAATCAACTTATTCCTCATTGGTGTATAAAAACGCCCAAAACACTTAATTATAATCCTCATATTCTCATTTGTCCGTTTAAAGATTATTTAGATAGCCAAATCGAAGCCTTGATTGGTTATTGGCTAAAATAAATAGATAAATTAATGAGCTGAAACGACAATGTTGATTGCTAAAATTGGAATCAGGATTGATTAAATAACATAATCCTTAAGGTTGTCTTTGTTCCGCAATCATTTTAAATTTACAATTGATAAGTAATGGTCTTCAAATTTAAGTATCCACTTCTGAAACATTATCGGATCAAAACCCGGGTAAGCATTAATGTTACATTTTTATGTGCAATCTATGGAACCAGTTTTTCTTCTTGTGAGAAAAAGTCTTGGCCCAACATCTTAAAAGAAGGTTTACTTTCGTTGTCATTAGAAATTAAAAAAAAACAATCTAAATCGACTTTCTAGACTTAAATTTTTTCCAACTGTCTTCTGCTGCGTCTACCGTTACAACTGTTGACTGGTTTTGTGGTCAGTTGAGCCCTATATATGTGGTAGATAAAGGCACCGCTAATTGTAAAACTTTTCAACCATACAGACCCCTTCGAATGGTTCAGTGATTTAACATACAATGTCCCCTTTTCCTGCGAATGATCTTTGTAATTTTGAGGCCAAGGTATAAAACTGTACGGCCAATTTATTTCGTAGAATTTATTTATTACTTTAGCACATTATATTGTTGTTTATGTATGTTTACACCAAATTGGGACCAAATCATACAATAATATCTTTTTTTATTTATTCTAAACTATGAACGATCATCGTTTACAAGCGCTTTACAAAGTAATTAATACTCTACAAAAAACCAAGTTGAACGTACATCATTCGACAGCCGGATAATAAGAGGTGTTCGAGTGAATTGGGATCGCGCCCCCCAATATCAGTAATCACGTGCCAAGACAAAATAGGGGTGACCCGACCCCACACTTTGAACCGAACTAAAATACCCCGTGGATGTTTACGGGTTAATCAAGGCACACGCTTCAATGGACAAGGAATTCATTATTCTGCCATATGCGTTGAGTTAAGATGTCAAGATTTTATTTCGTGCCACCCAATTGAAGCGGTTCGTCCTGAGTTACGGTAATGATTATTATGACGTTATTTAGAACATCTTTTTGAATATTTGGCTTCCTGTTCGAAATACAAATTGCGTATTTCCTACTAGTTTATGGGCAACGTCATAGATTCACAACTGAAAATAGAATTCTTGTCTATTGATTTAAAATTCCATATCATTTTGTGATCAAGACCGTTGTTTAGTTTGTGAGTGCTGATTATGAATTACACAGAAACTCTTGAGCTTGTTATTTTCTTAGAAATCGATTAAACTGTTGTACACAGGTACTTAATAGTTTAAGATAATGTAGTAGGTATGTAGCATATCGTAAAAAATCTTTACAAAAAATATTATAACTTTTAAAGCACTTGACTTGACAAATTAGACTACACGAATCGGTTTAATATTATGAAGAGAGAGAGAGAGTTTGGAAGTATGGATAGACGGATACTCTTTCTCGTAAAAACTGTTCAATGAATCTGATTGCAATTAGGCGTAGTGATAGTTTATAGTGTGGAATAAAACACAGGCTACTTGAGGCCGAAGCCGCTAGCAGAGGCAAGTTATAAAAAAGAACTGTATAAGTACCCCTATCTATATTACCAAGGTTCTACCTAATAAAACATGATTACAAGTATGTAGGCACTTGTATTTATATATATGTATACTATTACGTATGACAGTAGGGTCTAATAGAGTCCCATCATAACGGGTCCAAGTTGATTGGCCCGAGGGGTCCCGTTGATTCGATTTTGACATTTTTATTGGACCATATTGATATACTTTGTGATTAGATGTTGCCCACTATACTCAATTGAGAAGGGTCAACTAGGGATACGCAAAATGTAATAAAAAATATACAAATAAATAAAAGTGTATTTTTCTTACTAATCTCATAAAACCTCCTTCCGTTGAAGGTATTCTAATTTTAAAATTACGTATAAATGTGTGCCATAAGGTTAGGTTATTTTTTATAAAAACAAAGTATTTAATCAAATTAATTTTACTTACTCAATATGATTGCGTCTTTGTCTCTCTAGGCAGCCAAGTGTAGGTGTGTAGTACACAAAATTTTCGCCAACTATATCAATATTTGAAGCTGTTATAACAGCTCTTACGATGTCTAACAGAAGGTACAAACATATTAGAATTAATTATATTTCACTGAGCGAGAACTGATGAATGACTTCGCGCTGAGCTGACGTGCTTATAACTATACAGCCGAGACAAGCGACTTATTAGTAGATAATTCTGATAAAAATCTTTAATTTGTACAGCAATGAGATTATGTGGACAAATAAACATACAAGCTCGCTTATCTCCCATGATAAGGTACAATTCTGGGATATGCTTAAATAGGTACAGGAAAACGGATGAAAAATACTTAGGAAATCAGATTATTTGATTATAATTTTAGTGTCTAAAAACCCGTGGAATTTATTGGATTCCTAATTAAGTAACCGATAGAAAGTTATTTTGTAATCGATATACGATAAACTTTCAAGAAATGGATAGCAATAAGATAGGTGCATGTAAATAAATAAATAAATGATAATATTGTGATAATATAATTAGTTTAATTCATAAAATAAATCATGGTGGTCGTTTTAATCGCGATAAAATGTTTGTTTGTACGTGAGTGAGATGATACGGCGGTTTTTCCCCGGACGGCAAAGTAAAAGTTTTTATCACACACACAATTTTCGTCATTGTATCTGATTTACACAATATGATATCGATATCATTTAAGTGGTGACGATAGGGTTGGTTATCCCCGAACATCCTAAGAGCCCAGTGCACAGGGACCGAGCAGAAGCGCTCCAAGTACAGGCTTATCAGAAACTCTGAACTTATAAAAACTACTATCATCAACATGTGGTAATATGCACAACTTATTTTTGTGTGAGAAATACTTTGTTTAGCAGTGAATGGACTGATACTGTTCATGAATCATATTTTATACAAGCTGCTATCCGCTTGATAGGAATCAATTCCTTATGGTCCAAAATACCATTATCACATATCAACGAATGGAGGGTCTTTCACTGGCATCACTTATGTATGTTAATAAAACTCTTTTCTAAAAACTATTTATTTCAGCCTTTATCCTAAATCATTTGTGGTCAGCACGAGTTTTCTTTCTTTGTCCCTGTCAGATTTCATCCTGGCAAAAACTCTGTTCTTATGTTTAAGTACTATTCGTAGGTATTCATCCTCTTTCCGTCCAACATCAAACCTAACCTACCTACCAAACCTGAACTTGAATTTTGAATTAGATAGAAGACAGGCCTACATATATATAATACGTTAGTTACACACCTAGCGATATTTAAAAATACAAATTGATTTCAAAACCTTGACTCGTTCGCGGAGTTTATTTCTTATCGCATAGATTTTTTTCTTTTGAATAAGAATGAAGAATGAACATAGATCAAAGAATCTTTTGAAGCATTGTGTTGTGAATATTTTTTTAAGCGACGCATGTCCGAACGTTGAACGGAAGTGGTTGGTGTGTGTAGCATACGTGGCCAAGTAATGGTCCCGCGCCGATGCGATCATTCCCTCCACAACCTTATATATAAAATAATATCCTCTTTTGATAGACACTGCCAGGTTTTTAAATAACTACTTGGTGATTCGATATACTATGTATGTGTAATTCTGATTAATTCTTGCCCTTTAGTCAGCGATAACGGTCATTCATGAAACTCGTGCTAATCATCAATTACAAGTTGATTCACTGACCGTCAATTTTTTTCATTATCTATTTTTATGAATTAATTTCTATTTTTAGAACGTGTACTTTGTACTCTATTCAGGAACAGAAGGTGTGACTGTCTAGATATTATACTTATTGATAAAAAAATAACCTCACGTTTATAGATAGTTAAGTATCTACCAGACATTTTTATCAAAGTCTAATTTTTTTGGAAGAGCAAGATTAATATTTATCATTAAATACCATTGAAATAATTTTTTTAAAGAAGCTTTTTTAAGTCAATAGCTTCAGCGACAAATAATATGGGCATATGAATTTCTTTAAAAAAAAATTAAAACAAAATGCAGCCAATGTTACTATTTTCAAACCTCTAAAATCAAAATGTTCACTTACACTCTGTATTTTCTATTCCGTGCTTATACTAACTATAGTGTTCATTAAAAAAAAACTAATCAGTGTTATCGTATATATGTATATGTAATTGCTTAAGCTTTATATACAACTATGCTTAAAACGATAGCAAGATCTATTACTGCTTAACAAAATTGCGTTGTACTACGCTGAGTGAGTAAGTTTAATGAAAATCCATCCTCTGTTTCAAAGCCGATTATAAACCTCTTTAGCTGCAGAAGTCCTGATGTGGTACGAATGGCTCAAAAAAAAAAAAACAAAAAAAATCTCACTTTCTCTGCTCCTACTACCAACATCAATTAGCTTTTAAAGTGTGTCCATTTGTCAACCAATCACAATATAAACGAATTATCTTCAGAAGATAATATAATCTGTAATATTGTAGCAGAAATCATTTATTTAATAAAATATTTTTAAGGATTTGTGCTGATACCGATAATCTTTAAGATCTTATTATCTGCTGCTCGATAAATATATATGATCGACAGTCCAGCACTGGATTATACCTCATTGTACCAGTCACCGCTGTGGGTAACACCGGTGGTACTTAATTTAAGACTTAGATATCATTTTAAGTGTTCCTTAAACTTTGATTCCGGTATTTTTTTAATTCAAGTGCGTGTTAGTTTTTTTTTTAATTATTGAGGCGCTTAGTTTAATTAAAATATTTAATTGTATAATTTATTTTATGAGGTAACATTAGTAATTCGAATCGCAAATAATTCCTTTTTTTTAATTAAGCTGTTGAGTCATATTAAATTTCCACTTCAAAAATTTTGTGCTACATTTTAACTTAAGAGGTCTGTTTTCATCTCTGATAATATATACTTATAATAAGTACATAACTGCCTTTACATTACCCATTATACATAGATCCATCCTGATATATTTTTTCTCATTCAACATCATTATTTTTATCATTCGCTTCGCTTCCTCCCCATATTAAGAACACTCATATTTTCAGTCAAAGATTTCATTTACACGAGCAAAGCTTATCTTGCTATACAAAATGAGAAATAACTTTCAAATCAGTATAGCCGTTCAGGAGTTACGCACGCACATACATTTTCAAATATTTTGTTTTAATACGAAAGGACAAGTTTCATTAAAAAGAATTCGTCAGCTTTCTTTACAATAGACTTAAACAAAATTACTTTTGCTAGGTTTAAAGAAAACTAAACTTTATAAACAGACGTTTAATTTTTTTTATTTCAACACGATCAAAAAATAGGAAATTTTAGAAATTTCAAAAATTTTTAGTCAACCATATCTGTTATTTTTGACATAAATATTTTGTATTACTTACTGAAATTAAAATATTTTTTAATTAAATTTAAACTAAATTAAAAGTTGTTCATAGTCTATTCGTCATCATCAGCCTATTTTTTATAAGCTTCTGGAGAAATAGGGCTGTCTCAGACTCAGAGTTTCTTAATTTCATAGTACGTCAAAAATAATTATTTTTTAAAACCTTTCTGCAAAAGAAAACTGTAAATAAAAAAGTACGTGACCAAGTTTGGCCCCCACCGTTATCATTGTCCTTTTCACAAGTACGTTTAGATTCTATTCTATTCACATATCTAAATATCTACACAACTACTCATAAATAAAAATTGGTGGCAAATTTGTCTGAACATAATTTTAATACGAGGGCAAAAAACCAATACCTAACTATTTTTTTTGACGCCTTTGTAAAGAGAAAACTTAACTAATTTGTTAAAGTACTTATTGAAAGCACCAACGAGTAATTAAGTACAAAAAAATCTTTAAACTTACCTAAGCTTATCACCCATATACGTGACTTTTCAAAGTATTGTTTTCTACTCGCGGATTTTATAAATACATAATTATTATAATAATATTTTTGCAGTAAATAATAATATTATAAAATAATAATATTTTTGCAATAAATAGAAAAAAAAATGATATAAGGACATTAAAAGCACTTACGTGAAATCAGTGCAAGAACCTATTAAGTATACCATTGTCAATATTTGTTATTTGGGTTCTCTTTCTTAATTTATTTATATGCTTAAAACAAAACAAAAGCAGTAATATTTTTATATATAAATATGAATAGAACATAATCCAAATAAAGTTAAAAAAATGCATACTATATTAAATTAAATTATACATAAACACAATTATACTATATTAAATTACTATGTGCGTGTTCATATCTCGCTGATAAGTCACCTCTTACCATCAGGTGATGATTCAGAGATAGGTTGCCTTCAATTCCATAAAATTCCATTTCCATATTCCATAAAATAGGCAGCCATATTGATTTTTGTTTGTTTTTTCAGTGCGATGAGGGTGGCGGTGCTGCGGACAGCATCAAGACTGAGCCACCGGAGCCCGAAGAGCCGCGAGCTATGCAGAAAGTGCCATCACTCTCGGACCTTTCAGACCCTGAGGCTTCTCTAGGTAAGTCTAGAATCTAGATTTTATAGAAATTAGGTAATAACATTTACTTGTATTATGTACGACGTGGTATTGTGGTACGCTTAAAATCAAGATAGAGATACTATCTTATGAGTAAAAATATTGTACGGAAAATTATCATTACAATATTCTGTGGGTATTTACATATAAAGGTATGTTTTGTTATATAATATAGAGATATAACTAAGATATATAATTTGCAATATGCTATTATAAAATTCAACTAAAATATTATTTCATAAAAAGATTTTAGCTGACTGTATCATCGTTATACTTAAAAAAAAACTATAAAATAAAAATCTAACTCTTTATTTTGGAGAGTACCTATAGGAGACCATTGCATATTCTGCGGACGGACGCGGAAAATGTTTAGATACCTACGATATAATTATGTAAAGCGGATAAAGACGGACAAAGTCACGGGCGCGAACTAGTTGTATACCGGTCTGTAACAGTGACTTAAAATGAGACCATAATTATCACCTATCAACATTAAAGAGAGGAAGTGAAATAAATACTTAGAGATAAATAATTGTAATCGATAGTAATCATGTCTGCAATGTTCAATGTCGTGGCTTTGTACTTATATAAGATCCCACTTATCAGGTAGGATGATCTTTTGGATAATCACTTTTGGCTATAAAGCAAAACAACAAGTAAAAACTATTAGACAGCACACGCCCATAAAACTAGCAGAAACCAGCAAGATCTTAGGAAGCATTAATTTAAACAGTTTCATTTACAACGCAACTTTTAACATTAAGTACCTATCTGGATTTTTTTAACAAAATATTTTAGCCATTTAACCAAATACATATATATAAATAATTACCTTAGTACAATTTTGAAGCTTTGAACTTTTCTGTAGCCATTACTTTTATAGTAATGGCGCATGTTTCAGAAATGAAGACATAAAAAATTTGTTTGAACGTAAGCTTCATTAATCTCCAGGCACGTGTCTTATTCAATTATTGACTTCTAGTCGTGCTTCTCACAACATACATAATTAATTATAAGTAATGTTATTTTAATCCAAACTAATATTGTAAATGCGAAAGCAACTCTGTCTGTCTGTATTTTCTTCACGCCTAAACTACTAAACCTATTTGTGTGAAATTTGGTACAGACATAGTTTGGAACTCGAGAAAGGAAAGGATCCTATATATAGGATAGTTTTTTTTTAAACCAAAAATCCGCAGGACGTCCCTATTTCACGCGAACGGGATCGCGGTCAAAAGCTAGTGTATAATGTTGTACTTACTTGACAAAAACATGTAGCCTTAGTGAGAACTCGTGTAAAAGAAATCCCAGTGATATTTCTTTTTGCAATAGTATTTACTCGCAATTAGCAGAAAATAGTTATTTTAACGACCAAAACATCAGATCAGCTAGCTAAATTAACACGTATTATTTACCCAGAGAGCGCCACACGCTCGCCAAATTGGCTTGCTGTCAGTATTCCGTCACCACCAGATAGATTACTTATATCATTGGCCATTGCTAATTCTCTCGCCTTTCTTTTATTTTTGGATATTTTCTCATTCGTCTGTCATCGTTGAACTCATTTTTAGTTTGTGTATTAATAATGGGAGCGTACGAAAACACCATGCCTTTTATAAATCTCGTGAGATGTGAGATGTATTAAATAATATTGCAGCCATTCATGTAATTGTTTGACTAGGTAACGCGTCTAGTTTCAGCCGCGCTAGGGACTCATATTAACGAAAAGCGAAGTAACCTGATATTTTGCGTAAATTTTTAATTAAGATTTTCCTCGCTATTATATTCTCTGTTATGCATAATACAACACGAATTTTCTCAATTTAAACATTAGCTACATGCGTATTTAAAAATGAAGATCGCTAATTAAATTAGTAGTGTAGATATAAGTTTAAAAGTATGAAGCTTTAGTAGGTAAAACAAATATATTGAAAATGCTTTTTTTTGTGAATCACACCCACGACACAAGAGAAGAGGCTAGTGTGGAGCTACGTTTTTTTTGTTTAAAAAAATGGTAACAACAACTCCATAATACGCCACCACTCAAATAATTCCTCCAATCAATCTTGTTCTTGAACCGACGACTGGTTAACTTCCCATCGTTTATCCTAACAACGTTATCCTGATGGAAGCTTGAGGATGTCTCCCTCCTCCGGTAAATCAGTGAGGAACGGAACTAGGTCGGCTACGTGTCTGCTCCCGCCATAACGTCCTGTGCAATTTTGTTGCTAACCTTCAGCCGAATTGATTTCTTAGTGCATTTGAATTAAAGTCGTTTTTGTAATCGTCATTTTTTATATTACAACCTTAATTGCAAAGCTTAACGTAATGCTGTGAAAATATCAATTAATAATCAGTAGTTTTTGGCTTGTCGTTTAATAGGATACCCAAAGACGTAATAGATACTTTCACATATCAAAACTTATCTAATTAGCTGATTAATTAGCCTTAATGTTTATTCCTATGCGGTACTAAATTTTATCAGATAGGTACAATAGCTCGTGTTTTTAATAAGTGACGTATCAAGATATTAAATAACCTATCCTAGAAAAATTATTAATATATTAATATTTATTAATTCATGCAATGTCTAAATAGTCAGAATCAGATTCTTTTCAGCAATGGCTGACAAGAGAAACACTAATATTAATCCATTAATAACTGTGTTCATATTGTGTCTATACTTATTATCGTTAAATGAACTGTTGATACTACGAAGATTTTTCAATTACGTAGCAGTATTTTCAGAGATTAGCGCGTTAAACCATACAAAGTCTTCATCCCTTCATAATATTTGAAAAGTAAACATAAAATTGAGTTCATCAAAAAGCCTTCTAAAGGGATCCTATCCCAATAGGATGCGCTATATCCAAATATGTATAGGAGTGGAATTAATATTCCAAATTTGAAATTAAATAAACCCATGACACTATTACATAGGTAGCATAATAGCCTAGTACCTAATTGGCATATGTCACTGGAGTACGGGAGTACGGGAGCTATAGTCTATGTACTCGTATTAATAAATAGTTGAACATCGAATAGAATAATACGCTTCATCCTCGTTACCTCAGTGCACTTTCAAATTAGCTCTCATCGTCTATCAGTCCTGCATTATGTATGTGTGTGTGTGTGTGTACCTATACGATCAGAGTCGGTTACACGACAGCTAGACAAATTCAAAACTTCTTTCTTCTTCTTCTGTCAGCTGTTCTGCCAGCAGGAGAACACATATGATGATTTTACCGCCTTAAAGATAGTATAATAAAAACGAAGTTGTCAATGCTACCTAACTCTACTACATAGTATAAAATAAGCTCGCTTTTCCAGTCCCTGTATCCCTATTTATGGTAATATCTTTATTTATATGTATAATGACATTTATTAAATAAAAATATATAAAAAATAATTACATATAAACTAAAGATGACTCATTCAGTCAAGACAAACAAGTTATCAACTACCGTATTATGTACTTCTAAAATAACTAGTCCAAAACTTGTTGCTTGACGGAACCTGATTTTTTTCATCTAAAAATCAGGCATCCACAGCTGTCAAACATGTAACTGGCCAGCTTCGTGACAGATGTCGATGACCTAATTATGTGTTCAATCAGTTCGTTCATATTTGCACGTAAGTAATTAAGTTGGTGAGTGCAATGACCTCACGGGATAGCGCCGCCTCCAGGGTGGGCCATGCGGGCTCATTGTTTTCTTTACACATAAGAATTATATCCTAGGTTCTGTATCGTGGGAGCGTCACATATTACCCACGTGAGCTAAATCAATATTCATTACAAAGCACGTGTATAGAGTACCAAAAAATATTGGGTAAATACTTTATTGGTATTTTTTTTCTTTTGATTATTTAATTACAAGGTGGATGAGGGTTATTTACTTAGATGGCATATAGGACGTATTGTGTCTGAAAAGACTTGTGTTCAAAATAATCCAATATTTCAAGATATGACTTGTGTCGTGTTGCCATGCAAAAATAAATTGCCAACTTTTACAAAAGTAATTTTCCATTCATTTCATTCCAACAGGGCTAATTTTTATAGATCATTTTCAGAACTTAGCAATAATTGCTTCATTATCGCTTCAATATAATCATAAACATATCATAAATAATACGATTTTGAAGCATGATTGATAATGGTTGTACTTTGGCACAGCCATTATAGGTATTATAAAGTAATAAGATTGTATTGACAGACAGTATTATCTTAGCGAATTAGGTAAACAATATATTTTTAGAAGAACAATAAGGCTATTAAAATTTTAATCATTCGTTGGAAACGGAAATACGATAACAGTAGCTCGCTTACCAGGAAAATCGGACACGCTTCATTGATAAAAATGTAATTTGTATTAATTACTAATATACATACTAGCGTATATTATAAAAAGATTAGATATTTTTACTCAATTTTCCTCTAATAAAGCTTTAAAGCTGTATGAATGAATCATGATAATTTATGAATGAAGTTCCATCTATGAAACAGGATTAACAAAAGCACAAAATAATAATCAGAAAAATACAAATAGAAAGATAGTGTCTGTTAAAATTTAAAATTTAATTTTAACCATACTACGAGTAGCTGACTCGGGAATATAAATTATTTTCCACTAAGGGGTATGAAAAATATCAAGTAGCCGCTTCTCAGACCTACTGTATGTATATGTATAAATATGAAATTTGATATAAAATTGTGAAGCCGTTTCGGACATGTAAGGTAACTAACATTGTAACACTACAATTTTATATAACGCAATATAGAATTTTTAATAAAAAATAAACACATTATAGTTTTAGTTAAATTCTTTACAAAAGGATTCAGCAAATTGAGTAAAGCTATCTACATTTGATATTTTTTACTATAAATTTCAAAACAGACTGTCATGTATTTACAATCAAACGAAACAATTCAGCTTCATTATATGTATAGTAATAGGTATCTATCAGTAAATGCTTGGATTTAGATAAGATGAAAAATCGACCCTTGGGAACGAACTGGGTAGGTATATGAGTACATGTAGTTCTAGGATAGAACTAAATTATTTATCAGATAAAACAAGTGCCAATCGGACTTATGTACTAAGTATGTACTATAGAAAGTAGTACTACAGGATGTTCTTATTTGATTGTACTAAAGATATGCGCTGTTGAGATGTTTGTAAAAATTAACAATTTGTCATTTTATTATCTAAGTAGCGGTTAACCCATTTTGCAGCTGTTATTCGTGGCTTTCCTCGACAAGTCCACAACACAACTTTATTAACTTTTGAACGAGTAGCTGCGGATATTAACGTTTGCAACCTCGTAAAGAATATAAGTACAAGGATTTCAAAAATAAGTCAACAGAAACTAATGATTTCCTAAAGATTGGTCTTTTATACATCGTACATTAAAATAGGGAAGTAGAAAGTGTAATTTCCCTATAAGCCTGCTTTAAGCAGCTAATGTTGCATTGAAACTCATGCGTGCCGTTTTAAAAAGAGTTTACAAGCAACAAAAAAATTTAATAAATAGTTAAATATAGATGAAGCCAAAGAAATATGTTACAATCATGTCACACTTATGTATGAATAACAATATGGATAGACTATATTATTGTTCCGCTGTAAATGATTACAAAGAAAAATCGTAACTGTCTATGCTAATTTAATTGACAAAGATATCAACAAAAGTCCTATAAATAAAACATCTCGCTGTAAAAACATCAACTACATTATAATAATGAAATTACAAATTACCAGTAGTTCGTTATCATATGTTATCGGCCTTCTAACTGGCTGTAAAACAGCACAACACTACGAGAAAATACCAGTATATTCTGACCTCTTTGTCTACGGAAGCTCTAGTTCACATGAGTTTTAATTAAAATGGTTTTAGTTCAATATGCAATGCATTGTCTCTATTTAAACATTGAGAGCAATTTGTATGGCATTATCGCATCGCACCGGTTGCCCTGTGATTCACATTACTGAGTATTTACTATATACAATGAAATCATTATGTATCTCTTATGTAATGTTTAACATTGTGTGCATATTTAGATGTGTTTTTCATTATTAAAATTATAAGTAGGTATACCGATATAGATCTTATTTGTCTATTGACACTGCTGTGACGATTTTTGTGAATAAATTAATAATTGTAAGTTCATGTTAACTAATTTCGATGTTTTCCTGTCGTCAGTTTTATTTCGTTACGATTCTGTTAGATAATACTTAAATAGGTACGTTTTTAGTGTTTTGAAAATACCCAAAATACGTTTATTACTTTAATTTTAATATTTTCTAGTATAACACACATTTTTATAATTTATGATGAAATAAAATGATACTAGGTATCATTTCCTAGGATACCTTTTGTATTCACATTATCATTCTAACATCTATTTTATGTCCAATACGAGCTATTAAATAAAACGTTCATAGCAAAATATTATCACAAAAACAATGGCCGACACGCGAGTGGGACGAACTGTCAAATTAAATATAAAATAGTGTCATTTAAAAATGGAACGAAATGTTCGTTATTTTCTGAATGGCCAATAAAAATGCAGTTAAAAAAAAGTCTGCGAAAAACCACTCGGGTCTTTGGTCGCATCGGGATCGGATGTTGCGGTGTCCATTTCCCTAGCATGTTGTTCCACATACAGGATGTTGCCAAAACTTACGACGCACTATGTGTATACTTGCTCGCATAACTACTAAAGTTACACTCGCGTACGTGGAAAACAATTATTATTTAACATATAGTTTACAAACATAGCTCTAAGTTTTAGACTATGCTACATTGTTGGATGTCATTCCATTCATTACTTTGTTCACTAAATTCATTAACGTTCAAATTGGTTGTTTGGCGCTGAAAAATAATTAATTGTAGTTACGGAAGTATATAACAATATGTTGTACATATGGAAGTATTCACTAGTTAAGAGAAAAACAATAACTTGTTAATGAAGCGAGCGATTTAAGGAAAAAATATGTAGGTACTTATGACATTTGAATTTACCCGTTTAGAACGTCATTGACATTTGCAGAAATAACTTCACTTCTCAATTAAAAAACCTGGATTAATAATTTAAAAAGTAAAGAAATGTACCAAACTTAGATATTATTTAGGTACATGTTTATGTATTTATAATTTTATAACCATTTCTATTTTGTACTTACAACTATAATAAAAATGATCATTAATGTAACTTTATATTATGGCGTGTTAAGCGGTTTTTTATGCTCGATCAAGTTGAAACCGAGTCTCAAATGTCACCTGGTTTTACATAAAAACGCCGATAACGTCTTTAATGTCTTTCTATTAAAGCTTAATATGGCTTGTGTACATTTATTTGGTAATATTTTCACATAGAGCCACATGTGGACAATGTTGCTACACTTGCGTGTCATATGGGAGTCCATAATCAATGGTGACAAGTTCATAAAAATTTGATTTATCTTTTTACGGGTGTAATTATGGGAAAAATATATCAAAGGCGGCGTATACTTAATCTAGTGTAATTTAAGATTTAAAAAAGGAAACGTTAGAATGAATATCGACCATAAATATTTATAAGCCAATCATTTTCTTATTTCAAAAGTGCATTTTCTCATTGAGGTTGGTTTAAAGAGGTTGGTATTCTGAAATCCTAATGGAGTTTCTCTACCCATTAGCAAATTTTCCATTACAAGTTTAAAAGACCACCTAACTTGTTGCAAAGTATTTAACCTAAAACCGTAGTACTTGGCAACTTTGCGAGAACAAAGCTATAAGCTACAAACTATTTCTGTCGAAGCACAGAGTCGATGTTGACACAAGAAAATTCTCATGAATGCCCACCATGTTGGCTCAAATAAACACGTGTGCACACAGCTCGCACGCACGTCGTAATGTGCGTTGCGCACACATACGCATGTTTCATTCATAAGTGTTACTGGTAATGTTGAATGGGTGTGGAGTTGCGGACAGCGAAAGCTCTGAGAGACTTATGAGCGCCTGGTACCGCAAGCGGACCAGTTGGCGGACTTGTTGCTTTATTTGTCCACCCGATACTGACCGTTGTGTACTTCTGACTAATACTATGCCGTTTTTAGAACTGGAGGAATGGACTTTTTAATATGTGTATTGTATTAAAAGAATAGTGATTTTAATTAAAAAATCTCAACTATCTTATTGGTAAAGAGTGGGTGTTGAAGACTAAAGCGACCTAACTTGTGAATTTCATTTAGTGCATGTCAATAACTTTGATTGTTATACAATAAATATGAAAAAAGTTATTATTCAATATGATATAATAATAATGCTAACATTAAATAATGAAAACATTGATACCTATCAATATCGTGATAAAGGATAACAATTATTGGTAGGTAGTCTGGCTTTTTGTTGGTCTAGATTAAAGATTAGCTGATTTAAGTAAATAAAGTCGTTACGTAATTACTAAGAGACTATCTTAGCTTACTTCTGATATTAGGTATATCTAATAAAAATAGTGATGTGTTAATAGTGTCATTAATTATAATTACTTATATCTACCTGATTAAGCCTTCGATGTTGCGTGAGATCACTTACATATACAGTGAAACTTGGTTAAGTGGGACCTGGATAAGTGAGAAACCTCCATAACTGGAACTCATGCTGAGGTCCCAACACTTTGGCACTGAATTACCTCTGTTAGTGGGACGAGGCAAACCTGTATATCTGGGATTTGTTCTTTCGATTTATCATCATAGTTGCCTCTATAACTGAGACAGCGAGTAAATTTTATATGCATCAACCTCTGTAACTGAGATAACATTGTTTGTTTACTCATTCTTATTCTACCCACAAATTCCACACATAATTCCAAGTACGTAAGTACAAATTTAGAGCTTCAATTACCTTCAGTTTTAGTTTCGCTTTACTATGATACAGATGTTTATTTGAAAAATGCCAAAACGAAAGCTACAATCGTTATCATTACGTGAAAAACTGAAGTTAATATCCGTTTATGAAAGTGGGAAGACACGAAAAAGTTTGTGATTATGATTACCTTTAAGTACTATTTTTTTTATAAAACTTAATTACATACATAATACGTTATTTTATTTAATGCGATCATTAAATAAAATAACGTGTTATGTATTACTGAATAACTGACTGTATACCTGTATACCTGAAATAACCTGTATTCTCACCTCTATTAATGGAACCCTCTGTAAATGAAACAGATATTTATTTATACCTGTATATCTGAGACACTGGGTAAGTGGAATACCTCTATAAGTGAAACGACATTGCAGGTCCCTTGATGTCTCACTTAACCAGGTTTCACTGTACATATATCGTATCGTAAGATAAAAACATATAAATCATGATGTCCTACTTTCCTTTAGAGGATGACTAAGATTTGTGACTACATGTTTATAAATAAAAAAATAATTAAATATTTAATTAATAAAAAAAAATATAATCATATTTTTTTGTAGCTGAACACTTCGTATTTACACATCTAAAATATCACCCTGTAACTATATCACTGCATTCGATACTTAGGCGTGTTCTCAAGCGGAGAAAAAATAGTAATAGGGCTGATTTAATCCATTGTTGCGATATTTTTCCAGAATGAGCTGTGATTTGTAATAAAAATGTTGTTTAATTGTAATCATACTTACACCAGACACAGTTAATACGAGTACATCATAATTAACACTGGTTTTTCCAAATGATGTCTCATCACAAACAAAGTCTTAAAATCATCAGTAAATATCTTATCCACAATCAATATAATTGATTTTGAAAGGACTTTGCAGTCAGACAATATAATCATTGCCGTGATCACGGAACCTAGCGTTGCTTAGACAGTTTTATAAGCCGAATCGATAAGATAGGTAACGACAATTAAATCAATAATCCTCTCACTCGAAAGCATTGTTATTATTCATTCATCAGTTAAACATAATTGCTTGATAAATTAATTTATCCATTTAATCGTTTGCCGTTTAACTTTGACTGTATTTTAGTATGTTAACCTGAATATAAAGACTACAATTCCTCTACAGGCTCTTTTTTAAGACTGTTGTACCTAAATATTATTTGTATTTAAGTACATTTCTATAAGGTCTATAATTCCTCAACAGCTTCAGATATAGGCTTGTTGGTTTTACTCCGCTGTTCATTCATTTCATACTACTTTGTAGCTCCTGTTGGTACCTGCAGTCTGCAGTACATAGATACCGTTAAATGGGAACAAAGAATAACGAAATTCACATCTTTTATTCCTCGAAAGGATACAGAAATGTTTAGTCAATAGACACGCCCATTTTTTGTACGTTTTTGTTCCGTTTTTCTTGTTTGTTAAGCGAATTTTCAGCATACCTACACATTAGCATCAAATTTAAAATAGTAAGGTCAAGATTTTAGATTGAAACTTAACACATTTATTAAACGGGGGATTAAACAATAAACCTTATTATTCGATTGTCCGGTCTACTATCACTAAGCGACAGAGGCAGGTAAAGAATATTTTTATTAATTTCTGTATAATGTTTTAAAAACGGTGGCGCATGCGTCGCACGTTGCGGCATGCGTGCGCGCATCCTAATGGCCTGTTCGTCACCTCACTGCCTCTGCCCGGAATATACTTTGCATACTAATCCTCTATCTTGATACTGAACGAACAAACAACAAAACTCATATTTTATGCGACTAAATAATAAAAATTACTTCCATAGGCCCTCTGGAGGTTTTTCAACTCGTATCGAACCTGTGAATATAATTATGTAAGTTTAGGCATACATGTATCCGTTTTATTCAAAATATATCTAGGTAGATAATATCAAAATGTATCGAACTCTGATTATTAATGTATCAAAATCTAAGCTACTTTTTTTTTATTTGTATCAGATTTTATTAAACTTACTGAGTATATGAAGTCTTCGTGGCAGAATCCGCTCCGAACGAAAGAGGCGTAATAAACATGTCAAACATTAAAAAAAAAAACTTTTTTTGTCTATTGACACATTAAAATATTTCCGTATCTACTCTTTAGTGACCACAGCCATTTTACTTGTTTCTGTCTTTTTAGTGTTAGTGTTAGTGGTATTTTAATACATTTCAGCTCTCAGCTTCAGTTTGTGCCTCAAAATGTGATTTATATTGCAATAAATCCATTGCTGACTCGTTATGATATCCAAACGCATTTGAAATGCTGCCAACTTGCTGCAAATTACTATGTACCTACTTAACTCCGTTAAAAAAACGGGTTAAAAGCATCGTATTGTCCTAAAAATGTCAAATTGAGAAGTAAAGGGAATTTAAATAAGTTTTTATAATATTTATTTTCAATTCTAGACGATGATCAGCCAGTAAATGTCGCGATAGTGAGTTTTTCAGCATTTTATTTCTGTATTTCGAAAGTATTACTTAATCTGCCCGGGATGATCTAGAATTTAACAATGAGAGTTGATAAATAAATTATAATATATAATATAACAATGTTTTTTGTAGAAAAACTATTTTAACTTTGTCAGTAGGTATCAAAAACCCCTATGTAGGTAAACGAGACTTATCTTAGATACGGATTCATTAATTAGATCTATTTAACTAAAGGCACTAGCCCTCCTACATAAGTTGTTAATATAAAAATGTTAACAAAATAAAAGCTCGCGCTTATCACGTCTTTACTTTAAAAGCTCTGCTTACAGCGCCATCTATGGCTACGACTAAACGCTTGAACAAGATGAACCGCACGGCATACAACCGAGTTCTTGAAAAATCCGCTAGATGGCGGGATCGACTTGTTTTAAAATAGTGTATTTAGTTTTTAATAGAGGGCGCTAGTGCTCAGTTCAACTTAAGTTTAGCGGTATTACTTTTATGTAACAAAGTGACTTTTTTTTACTGATTTGTAAGATTCTTTTTTTATATTCATTTATATGAATAACTTAATCAAAGGATTTTTTTTATAACCATTATAAATAAAAGGCATATTCAACGACGGCCTACTTATAGATTAGGTATTATTTCTCATTTTACGTAAGTAGAGTGTTCCTAATAATTGGGTAGTTTCCTAGGTCAAAAATAAATTAGTTTGACGTTTCAATACAACAAAATATTGAAAAATCACTATACTTGTATTCATCAATCAATCGATATACTAAATTTTAGATATTTTTTGCCTACACACCCTGATTTAACGATTTTCTTCATACTTACACTCTTACAGTAACAACTGGAACGGAAGTGCGTGAACACCCACGTCAGAATAAATCGCTATAAAAATATTATCAACAGGAAATTTAGAGCAAAGTAACTCTTTAATTCTCTTTAAATAAGTATGTATAATCGCTTTCATCGCACCGTTCACATTGTAAATTAAATGCCTCTTAGGATTATCCAAAGAGGTTTATCAATTAATTAATCTGAAATTTAAATTAGGTAATAATCATGTATAATATTCTACAATATTGGTGAATGTTGTCGTCAAAAAACAAAACAAGCTCGGGTTTGCGGACCGTTGTTTATGTGGATGTGACGTCAGGGTGAGTGCGGGGGTGCGGCGCGGGCGGCGAGGCGTGGGAACCGCGCGGCAGGTGCGCGCGCGCCGGCCACTGATCCTGAACACACACACCGCCGCACACCTCCACATGTTCCACTATAAATACTTACTTAAAATGCACACATCCACACTGATCTCCGTAGAGTCCGTTATTGAGAAAGTTCCGCTTTTCCATAAAAAGGCTCTAGGATCCGTGACCTTACGAGGCGCCAATTAAGATTATATTTTTAAAATGAAATTCTTTAACGAGTTGAATGAATGAATTTATTGAGCTCGCCATTCAAGCTGGCTCTTGGCAATCGTTTATTATTAAAAATAAAGATTACTAACCACTTTATGGCTGACATTAAAAAAGAGGAAGGAAGAAGATCGTTATTTCCTACGCTCGTAATATTACATTTGATAAATTATATTAATCATTACGTGTTCATAATAATGTTTATTCGCTTTAGTTTTTTGTTAAATAATGTCAGACTTCAGAGAGAGAGGAAATGATTTCTTTGAGGCCTGTATCCTGTATTGATTACATCATTGAAATGTTTCGTCTTCATGGCTAAAGATTTACTAGATTTACCCTTCGCTAGGATTCGGGACATGCCGTTAGAATATTATTCAGCAGTACATACTAACAAAATTAACATACCAAGTAAAATTAATTTAATATAAGTAAAAATACTTAATTAAAGTTAAAGTTCCTTTCAGTTATCCCTAAGAATTATCTACCAACATAAACTTTAATAAGTACCTATTCCTTTTTAAAAACTTCTCCTTGCTGAATCCTAATTGATATTTACAAAAAAATAAGCTAAGAACTCCTTCAAATCAAAATCTCCTTTCTGCACTTAAAGTTGTGTATAGAAGGTACCGCAGAAATGTGAAACCTAGACGAGCAAGTAAACAGAGTAACCCCATTTTGTCTAAAAGGCAATAAAGGAGCAATTAATTTTAAAAGCACGACACTCCAAACTGCGTTGTTTGAACAAGTTTTAAAAACCTTGCGTAATTACCAGTAAGTGAGTTACACTGACCGAGCGAGGTTCAATAAAAGTGGAGCAAAAATTAAATTCCTCCCAGAACCCTCTAGGGAGGACCCTTTGATGTCGGTACACAGAGTACCTCTTTCTGATAACTAACTATTTCTAAGGTTTAGATCTTTATTTAGGAACTGTTTTGTAATTACGCAGTGATTTTCTTTTTGTCCTACGTAGAAAAAAATAACTTAATAATAAATAAACTTGTGTACCGATACTTATAGGTCCATATCCACAGATACATTAAGAGAATAAAATAAAAAAATCATCATCATCAACCTATAAGTGCCCACTGCTGAGCAAAGGTCTCTTCTCATACGGTGAAGGTTAGAGCATTAATCACCACGCTTGCTCAATGCGGGTTGGCGATTTCAAACTTATAATTAGAAATTATAAGTCCATGGTTTCCTCACGATGTTTACCTTCACCGTATGTCAGTGGTATCTAAATAATCATACAAAGTACATATAACTTGGAAAAAGTCACATTGGTACTTGCCAGATTTCGAACCCCTCAAGCATGAGAAGCGGGCTCCTTAACCTACGGGCCACCACGACTTTAAATAAAAAAATACAATACAAAAATACGAATACGAAAACAAAAAAAAAAACAAAATTATTAATATTACAAGTAAATAAATACACCTTACTTACGTACTTCAATAACAACAATCTAATTCCTTGTTGAAAACAAGTGACGGAACTGCAAGATAACTCCTAGGAAAGGAAATTACACGCGTAGTTTTTATAATCCTATTATGTTTGATATAAATTATCTGTAATAACAAAAATTGTTATTAATGTTTTATAACAAATAACAGTTTAATAAGCCTAGAAGAATATGCTCAAAGCCATTAGGAGTAGTAAACGAATTAATTATTTTATACTATTGCAATATCAAAGTTTATTGATATAACACCGTATTATTAAAAAAAGAATTTATATAATAAAACAATAAGTAAAGTGCGAAATGATTAGACAAATCACATCTATTGGTATCAATTTTAGATCGTAAATATTGCAGTCGTAGTATGAAGGATTCCTATTTCTTAGAGGCGTCTTAGCAAGCCCTGGGCGGAGTTTTCTAGCTGTGATTAATTTATTGTTAATGAGCTGACGGGTAAATGGTGCGGTCGGGTTAACTACTGATCGTTCACCAATTACCGACACGTTCTCGTTTTAGCGCTAACTGTAGTTTTAATTATGCCTTCAGTCTGGACATTCGTTCTATCTGATCCATTTGTCTTTGTTAAAGGTAGTATGCCATTATGAATTTATTGACTTCTAAATTTAAAATGTTTTTTTTATGAATGTAACGTGATAATGTAAGGCTATTTATTATTCGATCGTTTCTTAGGTCTTTAAGGGCAACTTTGTCGAGAATACTTTTTTAGCGATCGTCCCCATCTTGTACTTAAATTTTTGAAATCATCAAATTACTTCTCCTGCCCTATGTGGGGATTGTCTGTCTGATTTAAAACCACCCTGTTCTTTCTCCGGCTCCGGGCTAGGAGCAATACATTACTGTAGGTACTATCATCCGCAAGCCCCTGTATTGTACCTTATAAGACGCAAACTTAAGAAGATTTCGGTAGTCTTGTTTTTGCTCATGAACAAAAGAAAAAATGGGTTGCTGGGTTGCTACAGTTTGACGCAGAGAACAAAACTCGGTAGTTACATAACAGTCTAAAACAGCAAATATTTAGACGATTGCTTTTCGCAAACAATCTTGAAACTCACACAAGTTTAAGACAGTGTAAAATTGTCCAACAAAGACAGGAAACGCCTGGTTGCAGAAACAAACTAAAAATGTAAGACAATAATGCATTCAGGATTCGACACGATTTTCACCATTTACAATTGTGGTTACCTACTTGTAATACCGAAATCTAGTTCGTAGCACACTGGCTTTCTTTAGAAAATGGCTTAAACTTTACAGGGAGTAAATGATCCGTTATATGTTCTGTTGAAATTTGGTTATTTGTAGCTCACATCATATCATCAGCCTTCAAGTGTCCACTCTGAGCAAAGGCCTCCTGGAGACGGTTTGAGTACACACCACGCTTGCTCAAGGCGGATTAGCGATTCAGATTTCCTCGCGATGTTTTCCTATAGCATAATTATGTCGGTGGTGTCTAAATAATCATAGAAAGTACATATAGATAACTCGGCAAAAGTCACATTGTACTTGTCAGGCGTCGGACCCTCTCATGCATGAGAAGTGGGTGCCTTACCTATTTTTGTAGCTAATTAGTATAAACTGTATTAAGTATTCTGTCTCACTTTACCACAATTATCAGAACAAAAATAAGATGTCTGTTATTTAACAGCCTTTTCCAAATGACTGATAGATAGTCTAGCATGAAATCCAGGACAACTATTGTACCTTTTTGGTGATTAGAAAACAAAAAAAAATCTTTAGAACAAAACCTTTTTGGTGCCGACTTCTTTGGTGAATACGAAAATGCCAAAGAGCTTTCCTCTATTCAGTTTAACCTACTATTATTCTTATTAATTCAATATTTACACAAAGATTAAAAAGAGGTTTTTAATTAATAATAACTCTGCATCTGATACAGAAGTGTGTTCACAGCTAACCTTTTCTTGTTCGTTCAATGATCGCGTGCACTCTATCGGTATAATGTGTTGCCCGCTAAAAGCTCTCATTAAGCTTCGTAATTATGTGCTATTATTGCATGTGGCAACTCATTAAACAAGTCCAAACATGTGTCTATATACTTAATCAATATAAAAATGTCTGTTGGTTTATGTGTGGCTTGATAGCTGTGTTTGATCAACTTTTTCACCTGGGCGTTATAAGTTAAATACTGTAATGTACCGTTATGAAATACTATTGAGTACTATATTAATATTTTATTGAATATATTGAGAACGGATATAGTTTAATACAAGCTTACAAGTATTAAATCTAAATATGCTAATATACTTCAGTAAAAAACACATAAATTACTGAAAATATTAACCTGGAAAAACTAGCTATAAGATAAAAACATAATCCTTCTTTTGACCTAATCGGGTAAATATTATAAGAATATTTACTCGATGTATATTATATACTCGATATATATTACTAGCTTTTGCCCGCGACTCCGTTCGCGTGGAATAGTGACATCCTGCAGATTTTTGGTATAAAAAACTATCCTATGTCCTTCATAGAGTTCCAAACTATGTCTGTACCAAATTTCACAGAAATCGGTTCAGTAGTTTAGGCGTGAAGAAAAGACAGACAGACAGACAGACAGATGGGGTACATCTATACAAAATACTAATATAATATAGATAAAGATATATACATAAGTTTAACAATATCTAATGCATTTCAAATATAAGTAGCAAGCGGCATTGTACCTGTGATCATGCGGGTTGCGCATGCGTCGCATTTACTGCTCGATGTCGTAACATTTCCTCCAAGTTTCGGGGAAGACTGCTCCACACAATATTATGGCTAATATAGCTCGTATCATACGACATTGCGTACTCTTGTTTGTAAATATCCCCGTCATAAAGCCCGTTTGCATTTACAAATACTTTCATCTGTTTTCGAAGCGATTAGCGCTAAAAATCTTTGTTAACTTGTCAACTGACGTAGGTAATTTGAATTTATAATTTTTTTACGTATGTAGGAATTCCTTTCCTCTGTGTATAACACATGCTTTAGATTTTTAAGACCCACGTAGATATGTGTATTAGCGAAATGATTACTTAGAAATAAAACAAAATACGTCGTGTTTTATTTTCGTAAATATTTTTGCTTAACCACAAAACGACAAGCGACTCGAGCAAGAAGGTAGAAAAGTGACAAACCAAAAATGAATACCATACCATAAATAGGATTTCCATTTTTAAAATTACATCTTTATGGGAAAAAATCTCTTAAAATAGGTGTTGTAGGCATCAAATTACGAAGTATAAAATTATCACACTTGCCATCGGATCGCTAGGAGCCGATAATGTGGGAACTGAAGCACACACCTGCTGCCATCTTTATAAACTACGCAACTCAGATTCATGCTTGCTTATTAGGAATAATAAAACACTAACATTGGCCATAGATTTAATTTGCGACTCAGGTAACAGTCATCCCTTTTTTATTTTATAGATTAAGTAGTAGAAGATCAACCTTTATTAGGTTTACAGTCACATAGTGCTTGAAAAATAATATATCTCAGTCGACAAAACGATCGGAGCAGATGTGCCATTATTTATAAACCATAAACTAAATCATTGATCCAGCTCCACGAGTTCAACAATCCACTCTGAACTCAAGCCGTTATTAGGTGACATTTGCCGAAGCGAACAACTTTGACCAATTAATAAATCTCGTTGATTGTCAAACGTCCATTTATTTTCAGGGATTGCTAAATTGTCTTTAATTAATTTTAATTGAGAGTCCTTACGAGTCTTTGCGAGGAATGTTATTGCGAACGCCCGCATCGTCGGCATGTGGGGCCGGGGGTGAATGTGACCCCCATACTTATGAATTCACACGAAAACTTCACGGATCGATTAATTTGTTTGTTTCTGCAGTTTTAATTACTATGAAAAAAAAAACAAACGGGTGCGCTTATTTCCGTCCGGTTGTCAGAACACATTAGACTACCGAAATGTTACATTTTCTTGAATGAAGATCTAAGAATTGGAGCAGAATTAGCTCTTGAAACCGTTCGGCTACATTTACTTCCAAAGAAACACGCTGAACCTGAGACGCGATGTATCACGACAATGATTTGGCTACCGTTTACAGTAGCCGCCGTGTAACATTTCACTAGCTAGAAATCCGGCGGCTGTTTTCCGGGCTTCCCGGCGCATCCACAATGGCGTCCCTTCCGGCCAGGTTCCCGCCAAAACAGAAATAAACTGACCCAGTTGCGCGGGCGCACGTCCGGCCCGCGAGCGCTCCGTCTACGATCTGCATTTCCGGTTCACTTGTAATTTTTTATGGCTTATGATTTTTTTAATCTGGCTGTCGTAATGAAGCACGCTGAAATTAATTATATTGCACAGTGAATTTTTTGCTGTGGTTTTTGTTCGTTCTCATTATATCTTCGTTTGTAGGGTGACATGTTATTTGTATATTTATAATGAAACGTCTAGTCATTTTCCATTACGACAGCTATCAGAACTGATACATATCATGACGAAACAGACATAACAATTGGCTAAAGTTATAAAAGTAAACAGAGGGGAACGCGTTCCAGTGCTCGGTACGAACTAGATTCTTGTCATGGCTTTTATGAGCCTAAATCAAAACTGCTTAGCCTAGATTATTTATCATACTGTTTTAATACACACTTATGAATTTGTTTCACATTTAAATGCATATACTTAAAATAAAAGACGTCTATCTGACTACTCATAAGTCCTATGGTGGTATAATATACATTTTGACGTAACATCCATACTTAATATTAAAACAAAAACAGCTTTTTAACTTCTGAAGTAAAGAAAGCACAAATTACAGTACAGCCGTTCATTATCTAACTAATTATTCGTATTATAGTGGCAATAAGTCCCTGACAAGCTGACAACAAACAATAATTGTTTTATCTTCACTGACAATTAAACATATGAAGACATTACCCTCCTGGGTTCCACGTAATCTTTATTTGAACTTGACACATTACAGAATGTCACTTTAAGCGACCAATTTTGTCCAAACTTTTTGATTCTCAAATTGTGTCTTGGTAGAAAATCGTTTCCTAAATTCTTTTCTGCAATAATTAAAAATGAATATTTAATGGTGTTTGTGATAAAAAAAAACATAATTATGAACAGATTTAACTTGAAATTCCCGCTGAAAGTATATCATTTTACATTAAGTCAGTATTGTTTATCACATCATATCCTAATCACATATAAAAAAAGAAAACAAAACATGAATTGCCGGTCTAATATCTATGGAACGAAGTGTAATACGAAATACGTTTAGTTTTTTAATGTTTTAAAAGTCAGTATTATAAGAATATTAATAATTTTGTGCCCTTTGGAGTAAAGCTACCATAGTATATTATAATAGGACGAAAAAATTATATGTGAAAAGAATCGTTGAACTGTGAAAAAAACTTTTCTTTATCAAACTGTAAAAGCAGAAAAAGAAAAAACATACAGGGTGTGTATGTACAGTATGTGTACAGTTGAAGAGGTTTGCATAACTTGGCTGCTTTTTGGAGCGGAAAGGGACGCGGTTGCTACACCGCATGACCTTGCGATCTGCTGCTCGAGCCCGACCTACAAAACATCTGGATCTTGCATCAAAGGACGCATTTAGGCCTCAACTGAAACTTACTAAGATTTCAGTTAGTTTTAAAACTAATTAACTCAAGTATTCTGGAGAGCGTTATTAGTACATAAACGGAACTTTTTCAGTGCCTTTAATTCTATTCTCAATCAAAATAAATAAGTGACCTTTGGCAAAAATAAGTGGCTTTGACAAATAATGATTTTTTTTTCAGCAATCAGTCCCTTGGCAAACTCTTCACGATCCCTTTACATCTTTTAAAACCTTTATCTAATTTGATTTTTAATCTGTAACTACAAAGAACTTGGTCAAAATAAACAGGCGACCTTGCCTCTCTATCATAGCAACATACCTACATACAATGAAATGTAATAAAATAATCGTGACCTAGTTGCTAACATCTGGATGTGACATGAAAGACTTGACGTGTCATCGACGTCAACAGTCCCTGAATAGGTCTGAACAGGCTAAACAACGAATGGCTTACCACTTCCATTTAATTTAGTTCTTTGTTAGATTTGATACTGTTAGTACCTATTAAATTTGATTTACTTATAGGTTATTATACGAAATGAAAGATGAAACAACAATAGACTTAAGAAATAATTTTATTACAACAAATTAAACAGTGAAATAGCCGGGAAATATAAGTTACTTTGAGTGTATCAACTTATATTAAACTAAAACTACAGTTATTCTTCAATCGCAAATAGAAAACAATAATTATTACCATCGTATTCCCCAGTATTAAATAAATACTTCGCCGTGTTAAATATAAACATTAATAAAGTATTAGAAAATGTTGCTAAGAAACGTTAAATTATAATTTTTTTTGAATAATCAAGAAATATATTTTCATTTATTACTTTACAGAAAAAGATCTTAGTCTTGTAAGTTTTATATTAAAAACATTTTATGAAAGCTCTTAAGAAATATAATTATTTGTATTATATACATTTCAACAAGCTTTTTTCACACGATTTAATCTAAAGTTTTTTTCTCTTATAGCTCGGAGCGTTTATATACCTATATGTATATTTATTTCCTTTTCTATAAAGGCAGTTACCATTAAGGTACCGCTCTGTAATTAAAATGTAATTCCAGTAGTCAGCCATGTTTTAAATCGTCTATCAAAATATAATAACACATAAATAGTGTTTTAGTACATAATATACACACTAAATAGTTCTTATTACATAGGGATGAAACGCGATCTTATTATTTCAATTCGTTTTATGCGAAATTAAATTGTAGGAAAGGGTTGATTAAGTATAAATCCTAGTACTTAATATTATAAACTCGAAGGCATGGATAGATTAATGTTTGTTAGGTTATCGTATTATATACACTACTGAACAGATTTCAATGAAAATCGGAATAGAAATAGATTATATATTTATTTTATTTTATTTATTTTTATTAAATAGGTACAGTAACAGACAGTAAACCAAAAATTACAAAGTTGAATATACACATATATATATCACTATATAACTACACACAAATTATAAATCTGCAGTCCAGTAATAACTGTACACAACATTCATAAAAAAAATACAGTTTGCTTCATAACATGGAGAGTTACTGATACAAATTACGTTTTCTAATTATATTCTGAAATAATACAAAGGTAACATTATTATAGTCTGGAATAACACAAAGTTTATATTTTTACCCTGTAAATTGTAATGAGATTAGTAAAAACAACGCTTCGTGTCCATATAACTTGTTCTATAAGTGACATTTGATATTTGACAAGTAACAAAACTGTTACGATTAAACGTTGCAAAGGTAGTTCATCGAAAGAGTAGTTACAAATACTAACTTTAAGTAAGATAAACTTTCGATTGAATTAAAATCTTTGTATAAATTTAAAAATCTCTTTTAAATTAATTTGTTTGGTATCTTTTGAATTTTAGGATATTTCAAATGAGACTATATCAAGAAGACTTCATTCCAATCCAATTGAAAAACAAAAGGAACTGAACTCACAGTTTCTTACTATACTCAGATATTTCAGCAGCGATAGAAGGGTACCTGAGTTTCATTAGAAGTCTCGAAATATCTTTTAAGTATTAGGAAATAAAACAAAAGTTTCAACACATATTGATATATTTAACTAATCAAATAACAACAAGTAGTGCGTCCATCAAACTATATTAACCAACACGAATACATATCGGCGTGCGAACAATTACTTGAGCAACAAATAATTACATACCTAACCTACGTTAATTGATTTTATCGCCAACTTCAAAACTGATAATGAATAAATGTGTATGTTTTACAATACTTCTGTAGCGTGATTCCTTTATTTCTATATGTTTGCGTAAATTATATTCAATTAGTATTAGTTTTTTATCGTGTTTTAAGCTTTGTTGTATAACTGCAGTCTTCTGAGTCCATGTATTGTACGTATCTATGTAGGAAATCCAAATTCGAATATAACACCATCGGAATGTCTCATGTTTCTTAAAGTAACTAAAATTTAAATCCTATTGATTTTGTCAATATAATTATTAAACCAAACTTTAATATTATAAAAGCGAAAGTAACTCTGCCTGTCTGTCTGTTTTTCTTCACGCCTAAACTACTGAACCGATTTCTGAGAAATTTAGTACAGGCATAGTTTGGAACTTGAGAAAGGACATAGGATAGTTTTTATATCAAAACTCTTTAGGAAGTCACTATTCCATGCGAACGGAGATGCGGGCAAAAGCTAGTTACAACATAATTCTTGTGTTAAAAAAAGTAAAAAAAAAAGTTTTTATAATTTCGCCAACGCACTTGTATTACAAATGGCATTTTCAAAATAATGTTGCCAGTCTGTAATTTGTAACATTAAACTTACACTTCTCTTAACTATAAAAAAATTATTAAAAAGCTAGTAAGTACAAACCTCTGTACTCTATCGTCTAGACGCGCCCCCGCGGCCGGAAGTAGCTGTTACGAAATTAATGCGGCTCTAATTAAATAACAAGCTCCCGCGGCAGCCATCTTGTCATTACTGTCAAAATAGAACTTCCCTGTCATCAGGAGCCGTGGTACACTGTGTAAATGTAAACTGGTATTTTTTCCATTGAATCGTATGGACTCCCGTAAATGTGTGAAAAGGATGAGTAGATACATACTCAGTTTGGTTTTTGTATTTTACCTTGCTGTATCATAAATGACATTTGGTGTAAGCCACGTGGCTGTTTTGTTCTGCACATATAACTCGTAAGCAAGGGGTTATCATAAACATACAAGTTGGTCAAACTATAAAGGTTCTACTATGGGATATCGTGTTTTTTCCCTTATGGATTATACATATAGTAAAAAAACATCGGAAATACTCGTAAAACCTTTTAAAACAAACAATTCTAATCAAAGGTATAAACAGTGCAATATTGTTACAACCAGGGAACAGCATTCCTCTGAGGTGCCTCACACCTCGAACATATTCAGGAAGTAAGTGGGTACACAAAAATCTATATTTATCAACCACAAAGGCCATTATTGTCACTTTGTTAAAACAAAAATCGTTCTCCCGCGAGATAAGAGCGCGGTTCGTTTGTCGGCGAAGTTCAAAAGCTGCGCACGCGACTCATAACTGCGTTCGTAGAACGAGAGGTCTGGGGTTCGAGTCTTAATCAGCCACCGATATGTTGCGCTTAACCAACATTCCAGGAAGAGTGACAAAAATATTTAGACTTTAATCACCCAATTATTTGTTCAAGATAGATTTTCAATTTCCATTATCATCGTACATTTTGTGGTTCATTAGTTCATTATAGCGAATAGTCACTTTTCACATTATTATTTTGAATTAGCTTAGGTAAATATGGCTTTACATATTAGTTGAGTGAGCATCAAGCCAACAAACTATAGAACCTTAAGTAAATAATATTTTTTTCTTCAAATTTTAAGAATTTTCCTCAATCTAAAATATTATACTAATTTGCGTTTTAAACAAAATCAACATTTTAATCTTAACTATTAATCTAATAATATTGTCTATGTTGGTGACCGTGTATTGTAAGGTTGGTAGCATTGGTAGCGTTTCGGTGGCGAGTTTCGAGTGTGGCCCCATTGGTCATTATGATTGTTATCTATGGGCCCCATCGACACGAGCGCGCGTCGCTCGACAAATTACTAGACCATTTGAACTTTTTGTCGAATGATTCTCAACTTTTAACGTGCATGATAGAATTAATAAAAAGATAATAGAAAGTGTATTGAATATTGTTACGAAGGAATAAGATACCGTTGTTTTTGTACATGTACCTACAGCCTTCTAACGATTCGAAAGAATAGGCCGACCTACCCACACGATGACTTCTCAGTTTTGATTATACGAATCATGCATTATATTCTGACTTAAGTAGCCGAGTGAACTTCTGGATAAACCTGAATAAGTTTATTTTGTAAGGATCGGGAGAGTAATTAATATGACTTAGTGTTGACGACAAAGATGAACTTTGCTATTTGGTTATCAGTATTCAGTAGGTATTTTGCCGACCACATAACTTTAAAACACGATAAAAGTGTAGGTAAACAGCGTCTCAAACAAAGCCTTTGAACCGTATCAATAAAATTGTTTAAGACTGCACTTCTACGGTGTAGATACCTACTAGTTGGTAACAGTAACAAAAACGTCACACGTAAAAAAATAAACAGAAAATGTATTCTTTACCTTAAACTTAAAATTTCGTATAGGTTTACATTGTATTTTCCATTGGCCAAATATCCAATTGCAAAAAACTTATTACCTAACTAAGAAACACCTTCTCCACCGAACTGCATCTTAGTTACAAGCTGCAATGACTAATCAATAACTTACATATATGTATGTGCATACCTACCTATGTACACATAATCTTGGAAACTGTATACATATATATATATATTAGGTATGTATCGCAGCTACTGACTGCATGACTCACTTCTTACAAGACACACCTCATTTTAAGTAATGAATATTAAATTTATTGCACTGTTATGAGCTAATAACTCTGTTTATTCATAATTATTTGCGCGACCAGTTTTCAAGCATTTATTTGCATACCGTATTTTACCCAGAGGCACATTCTTGTTTGTCGAGATATTTTACATGCTGCCACTTAACATTTTTCACAATATTTTTTTTTTTGTATAATCTGCGTATTTGATTCTAAAATGACAGGAGAGATGTAAGAAAACATTACATCAAAATGGTTTAATTTTTTTGACTTCAACATTGTGTTTTAAATGACTCACGATTTTGGGGCCTTAAACATATTAAAATATACTTACTATTGCAATCGGGAAAATTCCCTTATAAAGTACTTTTTTTCTATACATTTAGACGAGTTCATGAAATGGGAAACATGTATTGGCCCAAGGCGCTACACTTCTTCATTATTTCTTGAAAATAAATCAAGTGACTATATATATTGCATAACCCTACAGATCTTTAGAAAGACTTAATGGACAATACATAAATTTAGTAATACATAAATATTAAAACAGCAACTACCGTAGACTGAGAGACATTTGATATTTAATTAAAATACTCTTTAGTTAGTAAAGATTTTGTTTTGAAGACAAATTGATAAGGATTGACTGTGGCTAATAATTAATTAGATCGGCAACAAGTACTGGGTTTTAACTGGAACTCAGTATAAATCCATTTGCATAAAATATAATATTTTAATCTTTATTTGTCAAAGTTTTTTGTCTAATCGTGATCTTGGGTCCATCCAGCAACGTATTATCGGTATTTTTACATAACAAAACTTAGTGGAAACAAAAAAACGAGCTTATTGAATTATGGAAAAATGTCTAATCTAAATCTAACCAATAGAAAACCATGTTGAAACTTAAGCCGTTCAGAAACTAGCTACCGTCTCGTTAATATTATAATTATTTCCCTAATGTGAATTGCAAAATAATCAACCGCCTTCCGGTCTATAATTACATACATACATCTAACATTTTATATACATATATATCAATATGTATATCGACTAACAAAAAATGTACACATATCGCATTTATCTTAAATTACTATCGGGTTGTCACAAGTCTGACTGTCATAATTCTTACATTAAAGTCTCTATACTAAGCTAGAATTAAATTAATAACGATAGAAAACCAATATATTGACACTAGGTTTTAAAATTACTTGATACAAATGACTACCAACAAAACAAAAGAAAAAGATTGTTGCGCGATCTTTGCTGCCTCTCGTGTCGCACAATGTTGCTCATGAATATGAGCCCCTGTCGTGGCTTGAAACTAGTCGAACTATCTCACGAAAGCGTCACGTGACGTAAACCGTGAAACGCAATTAATTAACAAAAGAAATAACGTTAAAAAAATGCATTTTTTGTAACTTCTTAAATTGTATGTTACCTGCAATATTCAGGACATTTTTTATAACAGATATTTAAGAAAACCGTTTAACCGAACTACGAATAAAAATCTAAATAACAAATTTTGTCGCTATTAAAAAAAGGAAGGAATAATCGAATTTGCACTCTCATGCATTGCCTACGTTAGTGCAGGGGATGGATTTGCTTTCCTTGTCACGTTAATTGTGCAGTAAGCTCGAAACACAAATATTGCTCGAACCGAACATAACTCTACGGCTAAGGAAGCTTAGAATTTCCATATAACGGGCAAAGTCGGCTGCATCGAGGTTTCAATCGTTATAAAATCACATAGCATTGTGAAGGTTCTATTAAACTCGGCGGCAGTAACTCATTGCCTATAGTAAAAGTAGCTGGAGATAATCTCAACGAGATTTGTACCCTGACTAGGTTGGCTGTATACTAAAAACTAGATCCAGGACAGCTTAAAATTAATCCATGATTACTCTAATATCAACTTTATAAAGAGAATGGTATGGTTTAATTTTGTGTGGTTGGGATGTTGGTTGTGTTGTTTCGAGGTTGTGTGGCTGGGACACTGGTCCACAGTACTTGGGCGGCAGGTGTTCCGAGCCAGCCTCCTCCCACTGCCGGCGCCGATCTCTCGATCAATAGAGATCAATGATCTACTCGAGATTTAAACACTAGTTCAAATGCCCGGTTTCGTTTGGTTTTGAGTCGATTTAATTGAATATAGGAAATCAAATGGTGGTATGTTCTGTTTATTTATTTGCGTGTCTAGAGGTATTTATGGGTGTAACAGAACCTTAGTCTGAAAACTTATTTGAACTACAGTAAATCCACTTTCGCGTAGTTTCTGATATGGTTTACTGTGAGTAATTGACGAGTCTGAAATAAACAACATTAAAGATTTGAAGTTTTCATACACAAATATGAACTGAAATGAGAATTAGTATTTGTAACCAATTTTCAGTGTTATCTTACGTTATCTGCTTTGAGCAATACAATTGGATTATCTTTTGCTAATAATTATAATCTTGAGTAGGAGTAGGATGTTCTCAATTAATAGAAGTGCATTTTTCATGTTTCAAATATACGTATATCAAAACGACCTAAGGAACCTCATTTGTTTAAAAGTCAGCAGGGATACCTAATGAAAAAACAAAAGACGGTGGCACTTACAAAATAAATAATTTTCTAAATTAGACTAAATACAATTCATTGAGGTACAGTCAACCATTGTAGAATTTACAAATTTGTTGTCATATTTCGTTTAGTTCAATCAGATATTGAGAAAATTTGGATATCTCTAAGAACATAGATTGTTAAACAAACGTATCTGGCGTGTCTGAACTGGACATTCAGGTGGCAAGAAGGCAGTTGTACATATATAAAGTCTTTTAATTTATTGGCAACCCTGACTGTCAAAGTACATGGAAATAATTCTAGATAACTAGAATTTAATGTGTTTCTCTATTCTGTGACAAGATTTAATGAATTATAGAAATAGGTATTAAACACGGAACGTTCAGGTATGACAGGATACTATGCGTATTAATAATTCTTGTTTCTACGACTGAGAATGTATAACCAAAATCCACACATTAGGACCAAAAAAAAGCTATAGGTACTAATATTATCAAGCTGAAGAGATTGTTGTTTGAACGCGCTAATCTGCGGAACATCTCGTTCAAATTGAACAATTCTTTATTTTTTGTTAGTTAATGTATCGAAGAAGGCTATAAACCATCACGCTACGATCTGGAAACCGCGCAAGAATAGCTAGTAAAACAATTAAGCTTCCAATTATAAAATTTACTTTAACAATCTCATCAGTTCAACCTGAAGTCGATTGAGAAAGTCAGAATCTTCACGGCCAATTAAAACTAAGTACGTTTACACTTCCCGAAATGGTGTAAAGATTAGATCGGCTACCGACTTCGATTAAGTTAATGGGTATATCGATTAATCAGTGGCTGGCAATTAAATCGCGAGAATCGATTCGTAAAGTGGCGTTACTAAATTAGTTAGTGCAACACTACACGCAATGGATTAGCGATCAATTCACTTTTGAATTTCGAATATACTTTTTATATACAATCCAAATGGTAAAGACTTAACAGCAATAAGGTTTTATTTAATATTTCGTTTTCAATAATAAAATGAAATGATACTATTGAGCTTGTTACATAAAATGAGAACTGTGATTTTATAAAATTCAATAAATAAAAGGTGTTGGTAACACCTTGAAATAGCTCAACAACTTAAAGGATTAATTAAATTAATTAAATTTTATTAAATGTTTTAATTTATTGTCATAATTTGACTAAAGTATCATAAAATACAAAAACGTGGTTTCTAAATTGCAGTAGGTACATAAAAAAATCTATAATTATATTTGAAAAAGGAACACCTGTCATTTTTTGTGTGTTAGATAAAGGAACTACATTTATTAGTATACAAATCAGTCGAGTATAATCTAAGCTGGTTTAGCGTGACTCATAAAAGTTTCAAGTGATATTTAGATTTTGTCGGTAAATGCATTGATAAATACTTAAAAACCTAATAGATACATAGTTCTCACGTACATATGAAATAAAGGATTTTGAACACTATCCTTATCATGTTAGGGTTTTGTTTTAATACCTTGTCAGATATTATGATTTTGATCTTTTTGTCGACTTCCATTTTCAAGTTAGATGTTATGATCAACCGGCGTGATTCATTCAATGGTAATTAAATACTTTTTATGATATTTCTTAATTAAGGATGTGTAAATATTGTCTGCAATAAAACAGCATCGTAAATGATTTGTCAATGGTAACTGACCGTGCATTATGTTTAACGGATAAACATAATTATTTTAACTAGTTAAAAAACAAATCTTTGGCGATGGTTACCATAAACACTTCACACAAACGTCAAAAATATTTGTAATTCGAATTCCGATACAAATATGAATTCGTATAAACCTCATTGTACACTGCACTCCATAATGCGCCTAAAATCACATAGTTGTAACGTTATTACATGTGATTACGAGTCGTTGACCGTTCATATAGTTCGTGTACACTTGCCTTTATTTCTATTGGGAACAAACAAATTGAGACCATCCACGTTGATATACATTAAGCTCGTATTATCTCGCTGTAGAACCCACTTTAAATTAATTATGTTGCCCAGGAATTGTTTTTGTTTTGAATCTCGTACTGGCTGCGAAGTAAAAGTTAATCGGCTAGACTTGAACGATTTGAAATACGTTCGAAAGATTTTTAGTTATTGGTTTTACTCAACACTATGGTTGCCTCGACAAATTCCTAGTGGGGTAATAAGTTCTACAGGGAACTTATTTTTTAATCAAAAAGGCAGACTACGTGATATTTTACTAATAAAAATATTTGAAAATGGACTTTATTAGTAAAACAAAACGCTACATTTTCAAATATTTTATATGTAACGATAGCGTGAAAAGTTTTTGACACGAGGAAATATAAATTGTGAAGATAAATGAAACGCGATACGTTCAGTAAAAGTTGTTTCATATCAATATCACGGGTTTATATTGATGGAAGCAATTAAAATCGGTCCAGTTTTCCCGATTCACGTCTAACAAGCACGCGAGCAATATGTTAGGGGCATGTGAGTAAAGTGTGGCGCTGAAAGGGTTAGCTGACGGCCCGCCGACCAAACTTATTTATCACGCAGGATACGTAATGCTTTTAAAATTTATTTGCGTTTTAACCCGATGACACAGCAATGCTTTAAAACGAATGTCCTCTCCCAAACATACATCTTTCATACCAACCTTTTTCATTCCAAACTTTTTACAATACCCTTTGTAGTACTTCATTCATTGAAACAAAAATAGATTTGTAAAGCCAGCAGGCTACTCTTCTTTTCTTCCTTTTTTAATGCCAGCCATTCATTATTGTACCGTCTTTATTGAGATCGCAACATTATTAATAAGCTTTTTGATTACAATCGTGTTACAACGAGAGTACAAAAAAGAGGTCATCATTTGTCCATGCCGGCCGACAGACAGACAATTTGGTGTAGATACTTATCCGTGGTCCATACGGTAACGGTAGCTCGGAACATATGCGTATGAAGCACACACACACACACGCTAGCCCCACGCACACTTGCATGCAGCAATGAATGGGATGCTGCCACCGGCGATTACAGATAGGGCTGTCACTACACAATATTATTTTATCGTCACCGAAAATCACAACTAATCTTAAAACGGAGCGATTGAATTCGATAGAGGTATTTAGACATAAGTGGCTCTCTTAATTGTAAATAATGACGGAGGTTGAATTGGCTGTATTGAGCGAAGAGATAAATGATCTGAATTAAAATGTGAAAGCAGTGATTGGTAAATTACGATGTCGGTAGTTTAGTCATTGGTGTGGTGCAGCCCTATAAATAAAACAAGGTAGATTATTGCGCGTGTAAGCAAGTTTCCCACGGCGTGCAAAACAAGTTCTTCACCGGAGATAAGCTGAAACTTACCACGAGGCCGGCTAAATTAGTACCTCAGTGACAGTTTCCTGTCTCCTTCACATGTTTTCTATAGTCCCAAACAACACGGCTTTTTATACATAGGTAATATAAATATTCTATTATCCCATGAACATTATTTTTCCTGTCAAGATGGACACTAAGCTGCAGCTTTCATACATGAATGAGAATTTTTTATTTTATTTTCACTATAAACGGTTTTGATCAAGAATCATAATTTGATATTTATATAAAAGCATTATAGCATGTTATAAAATATTGACTACACCTTATGGTGTTCAGTTTGTTCAAGTCCATTTCGAAAGTTTTTTCCTACTAAGAGAAATATTTGCGTGATTGTATTTTGAATCTTATTATCACCTACCTTCAATATGAAATAGAAAAACTGGCTCAATGGCTTTGACCTAGACTAAAGAAAAACCTTGTTTTGTAATAAAGACATTACTGACTAAAAGCCACCCTGTTGCTTCTCCTGCTCCAAGCCATGGTCGCGGTACCTAATCGCAGTTGCCCAGAAACGCCATTTTGAAAAGTACTATTTCTTTAAAACAGCTAAGTTGAGTGAATAACTTTATATACTAGTGTATATCATACCATCCTTTTTCACTACGATAAATTAAAAAAAAACTCAATTCATCTTACGCTTCCCATAGAAGTTGAACAGTAAAATGATTGGAGCTACCAATCGTAAACTTCGTAGTGCGTGCCTTACACGCGGTTACCAAATTATCGCATTGCCCAACCGTTAATGGATTGTTTATAATATTGTACTTAATTAGTTTCGTAGCTGTACAAAGACCGCATGTGAGAAACCTCACGACAGTCCGGTGAAGTCAGTAACAGCTGATGCTAAAGATAAAGAGAAACTGCACTAATAAATTTATTGTTTTTTTTTGTATTAAAACTCTGCCCCATTCGTTCTGATTAATTAATAGATAAAATTGATGTTTTATATATTGAGATGTGAGTTTATTAGATTACTTTGATGGTCGACGCGATATTTATAGACTGGACGCTCTGATTTATAATGTTTCTTAGTGTTTGTTTCTTGTAGTGCAAAAGCCTTCGGAGTTTGAACTTGGCGTGATTTCTTTTCAAATAAACAATACTAGTGCTCGTTTTCTCAACACGTATCACAACCAGACTTGGAACAACAATAAAATTTGTGAATACTGCAATGTACACCCGGAACGTCTCACGGCAGCCGGAAGCTCAGCCACCATGTCAATAGAGCAGTCTTATTGCTACTCTTATACAGTACTTGTTTTATATTATCTTTAAGTCTCATGTAGGACATGAGCACACGCTGGGCACAAATCCAAACTCCATGTCACTGTTGACAATTTCGCAATCGAAAACTCAACAACAACATCTCAATATCGTACATTACATTCTAAACAGCTCCAACTAAAAATCTTCGCATTGACAAATCTAGGTGACTTATGAATGTACAATAAATCGACTGTAGGTACATATCAAGCGATGTCAAAAACAACTGCAATAAATAATCCCTGTAATGCAGTGGTAATCGTCACAGGCTGTTTCACATAGTCATCGTGAAATCAATGGAGCCTGACACAACTACACACGTGAGCCCAGAGCCGATCATCCGACTTATATCTACGCTCCACTTACGAATCATTCAAGAAACCACACACACATGCACGACACATACACGCAAGTCAAGCAACACACGTTAGAATCAACTTTTTGTTTTCAATTACCAATTCGAAAGGTTCATTATCTCTCTTTTACATTTCGTGTTCGTTTTTCTAGTTCAAACCGGTGTACGACTGAAAATAACCCGTGGCGACATCTCATTAAGCCCGTCAGCGGTCGGGATCGCTTTGAAAAATGTCTCATTTAACCCCGACAGTCCCTTAATAGCCGGTGAAGGGTTAACCGCCACAAATAACTCGATGCGGAAGTAGGACTGTATCGCCGACTGCACTTTTTAATAGTTTTAATTAGGAAATAGTTTAATTTTTATGTTGTGTGAGTTGCTTGCTTGTCAACGTGTCAACCAATAGCAAATTGGCGTGAGAAATGGTTAGTAATATTGGTGTTGAAATTGATAGCCGGAAGACCATATAAAATATACGCATAACTAGTTTCTGTTGGGCACAGAAACTTAATATGCGTTCGCAGTTTGCTGGCAGTATCGTTTCGGTAGCTGGAAACATACAAACACTAATATCGTTTGTATACGAATGTTCTCATTTAGACAAAAACATCTATAGACTAGCTAATTATAGTGCTAATGTTAACGCCGGAACTGTTATGTTTTTTATTAATCGCCGTTCCATTTACCTAATTGATTTTGTATTTGGATAAAAAAATATTATATTTTTTATAAAATTTAATTTGTCTTCAGTGTTCATTCGGAGCTAAAAACTACTCAAAGGCACCGTTATGACTTCAGATGATAACTAATTCTCTAACTGAATTCCAATTTTACTCGAGGGAAAAAATGTTTTACGTACCACAGAATAGTCACACAAAAAGGCGCATCTGCTCATGCTCTCCTTGTATGACACAATAAATACATTATTTGTTAAAAAATAAGCCCCTTATTACAGCATAACTTGTTTATGTTCCCTATCTCAGCGGCCATATGCCCAAAGTTATATAAAGAATTGTCATCGATATCAAATAACATCGTCTGATGTTCCTATAGGAACTAGTGTGGCGACCACGCCTCTTCCGCGAACGGTGACAGTTATATTAACATCACCCCTCAAATAAACGGTAAAAAGGGGTGATACACAAAGAAATATATAATTACGATTATGGTACCACACTATCTCTTTGATAACCAAATACATAACGTACATTACAATAACCTAATATAAATACGAGTATCGTTATTCAATAACTGGTTTGCAAAACATGCTTTTTTTCTCGTGATAAAAAGCATACTCATTTTGAATTTTGAATATCGAATTTGAGAATTGCACTTATTCATTTTATAAACGAGTTTACTCTCTGATCTGTGATCTGACATGCGAAGGAAATTCAATGCTTATAATTTTATTTATTTGTTGTTTCAGGTATGTATCGAAAGCCAGTAACTCATTCGAGATTGCAAGACTCGGAATAAAGGTACTTTATACATATAAGCTTCGATCAACACACAAAAACTACAGACTAACAAATAAAAAAAGTACTTAACGTTACAGCGCTACAAAATGCTTTTGGATAGTCCAATCTTGTGACTAGTAGTTATGAACTGGATTGAAAACGGCGAAACCGGTCATAGGTTCATTCACTCAGTCAGTTCGGTCCAGCTGCCTATTAGCTGGGTGAAGATTTCCGTCTCATTGACGGTGGGCACACCGAGAGATAAACTACGACGCGCCAACAAACAACAACCATATTTGAGAACCGTGTTTGACTAAACAATTGTTTGACATTGTTGATTTCCGTTCGTAACACCATCGTTCTATGCTAAAACACACACATTTCTACGACTTTACTAACGTTGCTGAACAGATCTAATTTAACTTCGAAGTTTACGCAAACTTATTAAAATTATATTTTCCATTAAATTGTTTTTCGTAGCGGTATCTGTAATTCTAACATCAAATCCAATTTCAAAACGTTAGCCATCTTAGTTTTATATGTATAATTATTTCATCTCGTATAAATGCTGCAGAATAAATATTTAATTAGTAAAGTTCGAAAATAAGTTTCGTAACGCATCCTGTTGTATTTGCCAAATGATTTCGTAAACACTTGAGTTATATCGAAGTCTCCAGCAGGTGAGAGAGGCATTATTTCAACAGTCGGTTATTCTCGCCGTTTAAAAACTATATTTAAAAGTTGGTGAACAGTTTTGTGTTTTGGGAAAACAAAACGCGCCGAGGACGTCCTCGTGAAATATCACCTCGCGCTTTATGATTGATCATTTCTTGAAACTGGAGAGCGTTCTAAAGCTGCGCCCGCGCCGGCTTGACGCGACACACATAATATTTTGAAAGCGAAATGTGTTGATTTGTTGAAAGCACCCAAATGAGATATTGTGATGATATAACAAGGCATTTTGTTAGCGATCACATACATAAATATGATCTTAATATTTTCATTATAAACAAATTAAGATTAATAGAAGCTGTGTTAATTTTTGCTCTCTAAGCTATAAATCGTTTATAGTCAAGTTGATAATGTGAAAACTGAAGCCTTATTTTACAAAAAAGAGACAAAGGATTGTACTCCGGGCAGTACGATGACATTTATTAAGCGCTTCGAGTGACAAAATTTGAATTTAAAATATTGCAATTGACAGGTACATGACCGTTGTTTATGGACGCGTTGCATTCACTAATGAGTGTTTTACATGAAACTGAGATGAATTATTCTGAACGCAAGGCCTTGCTGCTTTTTAATCAAAATAAACATATTTTTTTTACTTGAAATATTCACTGTTTATCTTAAAGAGCAAAATAAATCCGAACTAACATGTATACATACCTAGGCACTAATATAAACTAAAGTTCCCAGAAAAACGAATAAAACTTTTAAACGCACATGTAACCTGTCCCGTATTCTCATTAAACTGACATTTAATATGCAATAAAAGGCAAAATGGTACAATTATGTGAAGCTTCCTCTAACAACATCTTCCGCGTAACGTATCGGGTGGCGGCGACAAATCGCTCGTGCATAATCGTAAATACGATTTTTTATCCCGCGCCATTCATGGAGGATCCCACTATATCCGGTGCGCTGTGCCACCATATTGTACGCCAGGTAACGCAAAAACATTGCTCATTATAGCGAAAATAACACCAAATATACAAATATAACTCAATGACTATCACCTTAGAGTAGAAATTGGCACAGCAATAACACAACTTGCATTTCTAAGGTACCCTAAAAATTTGTAAAAAAGGACGCTCTTTTGTGGCTGCAGACTGTGCGGCACCGAAACCTTTTTGTTCCTGCGAACACTCGAAAAATTTGAATGGGAACTTATCGATTATTTCCAAGAAACGATGCGATGACCGTTCGTGGCTGACAAATTGTCTGTAATACTATACGAGAGCTCGTTAATTACAGTCCGCGGACCCTGTAATAATACGCAGTCTCGTTGTACCATCGGCAGCGTTCAGATGCTCCGTCGACTAACTATAAAACTAGACAGATTGTATTATACAAGACTCCAAACGGAAATACGTCGTAGAAGGCTTTATGTAACAGATTATTTGGTAAAGTAATATCTAAATATATCCCTAGTGGGACTTTCTATTATATACCTGCTGCTGTGGAAAACTAGAAGTGCTGCGGTTGATCGCAGTGTAAACGGCTAGTCGGTTATGTTCATATCCCTTTGGTCGGGTAACTTGACTATTAATTCTTACTTGCATAAGAGTCGCAGTTTTATTATAATCACTGCGTATATAATGCTAGGTATACATGTATAATACATAGATGCATGCAGACAGTCGACTGCGTTTCGAAATATTGATCAACAATTTGAATGTCTACAATATTTCCTCCGATGTTTGTTACAAAACATCCTATTTATGAAATCGGAAGTCGTTGTCTAATTTTGAGTCTGCATATATCAATTACTTATTTGAAAACAAGATTTGCTAACTTAGTCCGACGAATCGTAAAAGAGCTAAGAAATGTGAAACGTGTCTGCAGCGATAATAACTATCACGGTAACGCAGGATGTCGATTTCTCTTTTAATTTTAGTCTATGGGGATGTCCTTATAAGTTTGACTCTTGGAGACAGCCTCATACCGATCTCCAGTTTCCATTACGTTCAAGTTTCCATAAAAGAAAATGTAATAGTTGGATTCTCGGATTGAATGTTGTAAGAAATGTTAGGCGGCGGTGTTTTTCCAGCAGTTGCTAAGTGAGCTCTGGGACGGTATGGGCACGCCGGCACCCGCCCAGGGGACACCAGTCACTCCATTCACCGATTACTAGATTTTCGCACCTCGCTGACCACAGAACGCATCCCATTCACGACAAGCAAGTAAATCAACCGAGAACGTTAACACCTTATAAGGTCTAATTGATGCAGTTTCCTCAAACGGAAAACAACTTTCTGCTATCGATGGAAAAACCACTTTCGTATGCGTTCGCTTAGAGTTACGACTTTTTACAATATCTATTTCTGAGCGCGAAGTGTAGAGTGCATAAATGTCGCTCGTGCTCGTGCCGAAGATGGAAAATGAACTTTTTGTGTTTGAAACTAAAGTTGATGTTGGAATGAATGATAATGCGAGTTGGTACGTTTAGTTGGAGATGTTTGGTTTTATGAATGAAGCGCAACGTTGTGAGCGGAAGCGGAGCCGGGCGTAGTGCGGCTTTCCCGCGCGGCCGGTTTCATTAATAATTAAAACGCTGCAACTGGCGGAATGGCCGGACGTGGAGATGATTTCTAGCCGCTCTTGTTGCGGCCACAGCTTCTGGTCCGTTGCCGTTACACGAGCCGTACCACTGTGTCATTATTTATATATTTTTAGAACGGAACATATAAATAAAAATGTAGACAACATCGGGCATTTGGGTATAAAATACGATCTGTCGAGATGTTGCCCTGTAATGACGTATCATTAAACAGTAGCAGGCGGAGAGTGGCCGCTGCCGGCCCGGCTACATGACGCCGCAATAATATAACGGTCAACATACAAAGTAAAATTTGACCGCCTCATTACGCAACACGCGAGTGGAATGGTACTGGACAGAATGGGAGAGTGTAATTCAAGTTTTATGTGGAGGAAAAGGACAAAAGTAGGTCTGAGAGAGCGAGATGGTGGACTATGACAAATCTATAAAGAGAATGGGATAGATAAGGTAGCTAGATACGCGCGTCCGGCAGAGCACTTCCTGTCGCGGGAATAATAGTATGTCAGTGTCCTGCAGACATTAATCGCTGTCGATAAACTAATAAACGCTACAAAATTACATAATTAACAGATAAAAATAAAAAAGAAGATGGAAACTTGTATTCCTGTGTAGATTATTATTAACCGTGCGTTTACAGCGCTTTTAATATATGTACATAAAGTTTTCCACCTACCTTAACTTGTTCGAGAAAATAATCATTCATTATGTGACATTCTATTTTCCAAAAGGTATCAACAGTTTCAAATTTCGCACCAAAAAGTTTGATTAAGAATTTAAAAACCTCTATAAATAATATCTGGCCATAAAACAAGACTCAAAAAACACATTCTAATTTTAAAATTTAATAAAATTCCATAGCTAAGTACCCCACTTACAGACAACCCTTCAAAAGTATCGGCAGAAGTTCGTACAGTAAGTACCCTAGTTCATCTCCTCACGTGCTCAAGCGCCGCTCAGTGACTTCCGTCGCCCACATGCGCTGTAATGTAATGTGTAATTGTTACTTCTGTCGTGTCCTTCAGTTAATGTTGTTAATGGACCAAGAACTTCACTCTAAATGACTAACTGTGTTTATTTTTGTATCCTCTTTGAAGACGTTTTGACTATCTGTACTTGTTTTACAACCGACCTCATTGGTATTACAGTAAGCATAGAGTTCTGATTCAAATTTCGCACGGCATTTGGCAATAAGATCTCCTTTTTTTCAATACTAATTTATGTAGCAGGAGTTTTAGTTAAATCCTCTACGATCATTGGTTCGTTTATAAGTGCATCTGCTTAGCTGAATCACCGAGTTTGAGAATAAAAGTCACTGTGTTATTCTTGTCGAAATTCTAAGAAGCATGAAGTTTACAATCAGTTTGCCTAGTCTTAAGATATTATGCTAATGTTCGTGGAATCCACATCTACGGAAGACAAAACTTTGGTTACGTTTACATGAAGACGTGGAGATTGTAAGTGCCTTACACATGAAAAATGAAAAATATTGTTCACAGAAATAACGTTCTTGGCATTAAAGTTTTTAAAGTCAGCTAAACACGTTACCCATGTATAACTGAATTATAATATAACTGCGTATTTTATTTACATATGCATGTTATGATTGCTAACTTTTCTACATATAAATTCTTGATTAACCGTTACTTTCTAGTTGCAACCTTTGGCTCAGGGGTCGTATCTTGAGTAACTTTCCTTGCCATTTAATATGACTTTATTGAGTACTCGTTAGAAAATATTCCCGTTGATATTAATAAATTGATTCGTCTGTAAAATACAACAAACAATTAGCAAGGATTAAAGACTGGGATCTTGATATATGCAGCTTGAAAAATGCCATAGACAAAATAATGAGGACACATCATCACAAATTATAATAGGTATTATAAGCTTTTCTTCTTCCCGATATGTTCTCCGAGTTTAAACAATTGAGCCTTTGAAACAATTCCCTTCCTCAACAAAAACACTTAAAAATTCTATTCGAATAATTGCCCTTTTTGTATGAAAGCCATCTCAGTAAGTTTGTTAGTCAGCGCAGTTAGCGGAAGCGCCCACGCCCGCTAATTGTCTTACTCTTTTTGTTTAGATGTCCACTCGTCTTAACTCGATTACAGCAATCAAAGCTTCGCCCTTTGCCTCGACTCCCGGCCTCGGCGCTTGTTCCCGAGACGCCCCCAAGTCTCCGACGCTCGAGATAATTGTTCGTCATCACTGTCCGTCTATATTTAACAAACATTGGGTTTAATTACATGTAATGCCAATATTATCAAATTTTAAGGCGAAAAGTTTGAAGAAGAAGCCTCAAATTGTCATGGCTTTTTCCGGGTAATCAGTTAAATCCTCCCCACTAAATAAATTTCCCATTACATCCACAACGCATATCATATTAGAAAGTTCACATGCTTCCCTAAAGTTTTCCTTCAAACATTTATTTTCCGATACCACCAAACACGATGTTTGAACAAAACCAAGCTGTGGAAACTAAAACGGCGTGGGCTAGTTGACATAATTGTTTGTTCACATTACTACTCAATTAAGTGGTGCGTTTCATTCATGTTTAATTATTTAAGGCTCGCTGCTACGCCAATGTATGTCTATACGTAATATAAATAGAAGTCAGTGTAGCTCGGTGCGCCAACCTGTCATACAACATTGTCGCGCCGGGTCTCTCATTTATGAATGAACTCACAGATCTAGCGATTTCCGGCTAACTGTAGAGATAGTACGACACTCTTCCTGGTTCCTGCTATGGTATCTTTAATTACGCTGCCAGCATAAACAGACCGGTCGATCGTACCTATAACAAACGAAATGCTGTCGTATTCTACAAGGTGTAGAGTTCATATTTTCTTATAGCCAATGATCGATCGAAGACCATTTCTGCTTTATCGAGATCGTTCGAAATATGAATAAAGATATTCTAAAAGTGACCAAGTGATCCTAATCGCCAAGGTGTTATGGACTTTATGATAACAAGTTACGGTTAGATATGGATTAACGTGTTCTCGTGGCAAGTGTGTCTTGCATCCTGTGGAGCACGTTTTTTTTCCTGTCCCCTTCCCGGCGTTTCACCGTTACGCAATATATCGTAAATAATTAGCGGAAGGCAAGATTCCCGTGTCTTATGGAGATGCTGGCTATCGAGTTTTTTTCGCCGGACATTTCCTGCCGTCCAGCTAACAGTAAAGTATCTTTATATGTACATTTGGTAAGACAACCATAGCTCGTAAATGTCCATTCAAACAAGACTACAAAGAAAAGTAGTTGCTCTGTAGAGAATTTCCTACGCGCTACAATTACGACTGATTGTCATGTTGTTTATGACTTGCTCCGTGTTTTTGTGATTTAGCTGTGTCTGCTACATTTTACTGAGTTTCAATAATTAAAAGTAACATCATCTCTCACTGTCGTTGGAACTGCCCATAAAAATACCGGCGCGCTTGTGGCACATAACAGCAAATAATAAGCTCATGAGTGTATTAAAAAAGTATATTACCGTGTTGATTTGCCCTTTGCGGTGCCGGCCGATAGATGGGCATCGGTAGCATTACTCCAGCTGCCATTGGCATCGCCGCCGTGCCGGGCCGGGACGGCGACGTGTGCTCACGTCTGCGGTTTTTGTTCGCACGGCTAATTGCACGTATAACTTTTACCAAATTGCGCAATTTACTGCGCAATGCCCTCTTAAAATCTGTAAAGGCTATTTTTTCTCGCTAACTGATTCCGAACACCTGATAACGAGATCGTATCGTCGGTAATCGTCGGTAATTGAATTCGGCGTTTAACCACATACTTTGTTACGACGACAAAATCGAACGATAAAGTTGTATAAACTTTCTCGTATAAATTGAGTTCATTATCTTTTCTCACGCGATATGAACGAGATAAATAAAACTCGGTTAATCGATCTAATTTATTCAGTATGTACCGCAACCGCACCTATTTTTGTTTATCACAAATGAGAGTTTTTACTGATGCTAGATGGGTGCGACGGCGGTGTCTCTCGGCGGCACCACTCCGGTGACTTGGACTCACAACGTGTTCGTCAGCCCAAACATGCGCACCGACCATTTAGATGGACAACAAAATAAAATGGTCAGCTTAAATGTTCTCACGATGGCGCTTAAGACGGCCGACAAGATCTGATATAAATGTTGCAATGCCGAGGACCGGTCGACCGCGATACCGAACTCACTCCGACCGCGATTAGAAAAGAATAACGATCGAATTTAATGAAAAGAGTATGTTAATGAGTGCGGGCCACAACTCGCACAGATCACGCACGATAGTGCCTAATCAGAAATCACATCACTCGATTATTATGCCCATTTAATGTGCGACTACTCTAAAAACGTAATTATGATTCTATGCGGCCATCAACCCGTTTGTTCTTTTTGATTTGTATCCATAGAGAATCAATATAGACTTCTTTTAGCATTCCCTCGTATTATGCTCCATATTGGATACATTCGAAGGATCGTAAAATTATGAGCAATCAATTTGTCGAACCTGCTTGGACTTTTGTCTAATTAGCTGCGAACCCATCCGTTCCCACGAGACCACGTAATCTTTAAGGAAAAATAATTTATTTATTTATTATGTATGTTTCTGTCAGTGGTATTATAGTTCTTAATACATATCTATGATTTATTGTGTAACAAATTAGTTTAACAAAAATAAATTGGCAATATTTTGGATAAATATTTTTGCTTACCTTGATAGATGTTGCGAATCAATTAACGTTGAAGTTCTTATTAATTTTGGTGGTATTAATTTAACAATATACATATTATTGTCTTGCCAACTTCAATATCCATCACCCTGGCATCGACGTCAGTTATAAACGCTCCTGTGAAGACGTATGTACCACTAATTGGTAATCAATTGAATCCGTGGCAGTGCATCGGCGGCTGACAGAGGCGATGGTATCGGCCCTAACTCAAGATGCTATCGAAGATGGCTGCGTCCACCTGTCAGCCTCACTATCTCCCTGCATCTCGATAACTACTTAAGCGCAACTATACTACATACTCTCCAAATTAAGACGCATTGAGAAATATTACCTCTATTTTAATTAAAAAAGCTTCGAATACCACCGCGCTATACATTAATGAGTTACACAATATATATACTCATCTGAGATAGGTGTATCAAATGTTTTATATGCAGTTAGATGTCAGAGGAATGATTAGAAAATGAAGGAATCGATATAAACTTAGTAAAGCGGAAGATAGGACCGATTTTATGTAAAACAAATCGTTGTTATAAGCTATGGAAATTACGGGTGACGATCATCCTATTGATAAAGTTATCGTTTGTTGATATCAACGTATCTTTGTTAGTTAAGAGTGTAATTTATTGTAATTTAGTTAACTTGCACATATATTTTGTTAAAGATTACTAGATAAATTGATTTGAACTGAATACATATTTGAGTACAGACTACCTCTTGTTAATATCCCAAATCAGGTCCTGAAAAAGCCATTAGGAAACATACAAAATATTCAAGTTACAAACGAAAAGCAAGGAGGTCAAGATTATAAATATTTTGTTGATTTGCAAACTTCTTGTATACTTACTCATGGCTTATAACAAGTAGATATGTACGTATGTACATAGAAGTAAAAAAAACATGACTATGTGTTAATAGGGCAAACAAGTAATAAAACCTTATTAATATGAAATTCCTAACAGCTGACTATGAGGTTCATTGAGAAAAATCTTTACTTATGAATGAAGATAAAAATAATTAATTCATTATACTACACACACACATATGCTCTTTTTTTGAAACTACGGCTGTTGAACAGTGATATTTACAAATCGACAAGACTTTGAAACCCTCAAGAATGCAGGGTATACTCTTTCCAAAACGACCGACAACCAAAGTTCTGGTCTATTGGTCACTTATACATAAAAGCGTTTGAAATAATCAATATATAGATATTATTATCGAATTCCTCTATTCTACCAACCTACTTTTCCATTTTAAAATATATATTATTAGTTTTATCAATCACTAAAATTCCTATGCCGATAACATTGTCCAGACGTCCATTCATAACCCAAAACTATTTGTAGGACCTCTATTATTGGTTATCTTACTTATTATTACGTGTTGAGGTGAGTCACGAGTTTTTGGGACCTTTCGGGCAATTCCGAGGTGTTGTCATAGCAAACAGGGCTACAAGTTATACAGACAAGCGGGCAAGTATTGAGAAACGTTGCGTCTTATGTATGAGTCACGTAAACTAACAAGATGCGTGAATGAAATCCCTACGCTTAGATACTTATGTTATGCTGGCGTATGTGTAAAAGGATACGATTAATAGATAAACAAGAAATATGTTGAAGTTAAGTAGGTACTTGGTTTTTAAATTGCTTTTTGTGATTTTTAACCAGTCTTAGCTGTTGCAGCGCTTGCAGTATTTCTTTTATACATTTTTATAGCTCGGAATCTGAAAAAAAAACCAAAGTTAACAATCAAATTTTATCTCTACGCTAAATCAAGTGCAGTCTGCAATCGTCAACATCCAATAAACTCGCTAATCCGTCGGCCAGCACAAAGCTCATAGCACACTGTATTTGTAAAGAATCAAATCAACTTCCCTCAATCAAAGACAGATTGCCACGTAAACTAATATAAAGTTCCGAGAACGTTATTTTAAGAGCATTACAATAACTTCCGAATCGATAATTTGAATTCGTCGAATGGGCCAACGAGTTATTTTTCAACGATATCTTGAGGCGTTGAAGCGACAGTGTACATAAACCGACCGTAGTAAAGTAGAACGGGTCCGGTCCATTCATAGTTTTGAAGACAAACAACCTCGCCCAGCTCTAGCCAGCAAGCATGTCATTCACGGCGCTCATGCTCAATGAGCCGAGATGTTGCGACATTGAACGATTTAACCACACTCATACATCACTCATCGACATATTACTGTATCGACGCAGATGTTAGCATATGTAATGAATGAAGAATTGATATTAATACCGTAATTACTTCACCTACTTATATGGAAATAATAACTCATTAAAGTTAATACGACAAGCCTTTTTTGTATAAGCTAGATAGTTCTTGCATTAAAGAGATTGCAAAGCGCTTTGAATAAACGGAAGGCGAGTTTCTTTTGTCACAAGATCCGTAGAGAACTATTGGAGCTTGTGTAAAGTATGGAGTCGGTGTCAATGCGAGCCGCTAGAGCAAGTTCCGTTGAGCCTTGTTGACATTATCGAAAGCAAGCACAAACACCGATCGAACTCAGACCTCGGCCCATGTTTACACATTGTATATTTCGAAAAATAAATAAATTGTCTTTCTGCGATGTTTCCACGAACAGGTCAATGCTAAAGAGATAAATGTATGTTTAACTATGGTTAAGAGAAAATAACTATTGCATAAGTTGTGTGTATACAGTACATACATCAAAGCAATTGAAGATTTGATAGCAACCGTTGTCTTGTATACAACTCATCAAAGAGTACTTGGTATAGTCGCTAGCAATTAGCGAATGATCACGTGGTCTTCTATAAAACACGTTTTTAGTAAAGAAAAGCCTCTTTCTATACATATCCCCATAACTACTGTAGGTATACCAATAATACATAACAGAAGCTCAAATGCTACCGATTGCATAGCGCCATCCGATGTAAATTATCGATCACCGTAACAAATTATATCGATCGACAAAAAATCTTGAAATACGATTATATTATTAATCGAATCAATTTCACGGGAGCTGTGATCTCATATCTATACTCAATTAAGTCGACCTCCGAGCCTGAGACTACGGGTAACTATAAAGTAATATCCTAAAGTTGTTTCTCACGACAAGCGTACTAACATCAACAAGTGCGCTTTGAGCTTTGTTCTGCAAGTAAATATGTATAATGGATGAAGACTATTTTGTAGTACAGACAAATTCGCAGTTCTGAATCGTGCGACCTTGACAATGCGGGTAGCGATGCACTAGGGCGGGCCGCGGACTCGATCGCTCGGAGAGGCGTCGAGCGATGATCGCGCGATATGAGCAGTCGCGTCGCCGCGACATCGCGAGGCTTCCGTTCCCGCGACCGACTCCGTGGGAACCGCTTTATTTTCGTATTTTAATTCGACCCTCATTAAACTGGTTTGCTTCAAAATTCGCTGCCTTCTTTCGACGCCTTTTACTCAACTTTTTATGGTTCCGTTCGACATTTACTGTTTGTGATTATTTTTATTTTAAGTCTAGACCTCGCTGGGAGCGGTCTCACAATGAACCGCTTCTGCAAAGAGTACCAGTCTGTCTTCATTTGTAAGCGCTTCGCATTATTGATAAGAGAACACTTCGAGCTTGGTTTACGTTTTCTTTTAACAGGTCCCATGACATGAATTGGTCGTATTCGTATACATATATTTTTGTTTTAAGTTAAATCTTAAAAACACAGTAATCATCTTTGATAAGGCAACATACGTTTAATATTCGATAGATACTGTTTAGATTTCATGTTAATTTAATTTGGGCAATATAAATTAATGGATGGAGAAAGAACTGGTTCTCGATCAGTGGTCAGTTGGGAAGAGAAACGTAGGTATCAGTGGACCATTATATTTAATTAATACAGGACAATTTATGTAGTAGATACGGTCGCGTGTAATTTTTCATATTATACCACCGCGTAGGTATTTGGAAGTACTTCATTATTCACATTTGAGTTATGATTATAGCTTTTCGACGTGATTGTACCTTGGCGTCAATTAAATGATTTTTTACAAGTACTTTATGGAAATTAGTAGCCGTAGCTATATTTTTATCGCATTAATCTGAAGGTTCGGTAATTATTTTGTAACATAAGTGTATTACAAATTAAATGTAAGTGTAAATAGATAGAGATATTATAGTACCTGTGGGAATTTATTGGCTAATAGTAATTACTTAATTTTAAGAAATCGAGAGTCAGTCGTTTCGGGCCTTGTGATAATATCTTAATTCTCAACTAACGTTTACCAATAAACAATTCTTCATTACCGTTTACAAATATTTCTTCATTGTGTAACAAGAATACAAAATAAAAACACACACAAAAACCACGCAAATAAAAGTTTCATTCATCTTACGAAACAAAATGGCGACTAGAACGCGACCGGAAACGTCATTGAAAAGACATAAACGCGATTCTTAATTCGACAAATTATTGCTAACGGATTTTTCACCTTAAACACTCGTAAAAAAGTTTCATTATCACATTTAATTATGTTAATATGATAGAGGGGTTATCTTTCCCCGAAATGGTGCTCACTTCCCCACGGTATCACCTTACACCGGATGGTGGGTAACCCTGCAGTGCAAGTTACTCTAAAACCTTACTAAACACTGAAATTATTTGAAACAACACTTTAAATTGAGCACACTAAGCTTTAAAGTGCTTTGAAGTGTCTCCAACTCCAATATTTTGAGCGTAGAACTATTTGCCTTTTGAGGTTTTATTGTGAATTCAGCTTTGTGTGGGTATGATAGAGTTGGTTTTGGGGTGATGTGTTGTAGGATCGGATACCGGAAGGACACATTGTATAGGCCTTAGCTACCTGTTGATAATTTCCATTGTGAGCGATGAACGTGCACAATACTGTGTTGTGTGATAGAAGAAGTTTTTAAAAGCATTCCTTTGATGAGTAACACTTAACTCACGGCTTAACTTGTCTTTTTGCAAAAAGATATAAAGATAAAGTTGAGTAGGTACATATTTCTTACAAACTATTTATTATATTCAAATATTAGTTTATGGATTAGAAAAAGCTTTTTAAACATCTCAAAGCAATACAAAACATATGACGTTAAGGGCGTATTTCACAATGTCTGGTTAGCTTATATGTACCAGATTTTATGAGGGGATACAACAGGCCCTTAGCACTACAACAATATTCCATAGTTGTTTTCCAATTCCTAGTAACAGTAGGAAAGTTGCGAAACAGTTCTGTAAGGCTTTAGATTCACTTAGGTAGCTGGCGAAAAGCTGAATTTACCTAAATAAAAAGTATCTCTTAAAATTCTTCCATTACACATGTATATTAATAAGTCCATCATATAAATTATATCATTAACAAGACAAGTCAACAACAAGGTGTTTCGTGAAGCAATATCAGAGCCTGGTCCATGTTCATTTGTTACCAATAAATATATCTCACACAAACACTAAGTCTTCAAAAGCTTTTAAGTCTCGGCGGCTCTTTTCAGGCGTCGAGAACAACCGCTTTAAATGACTATACTTTTGAATTAGCGTCCACTCAATTCATATTTATATCCGCCATTTTTCATGCGCAACGAGCTGCGCATACGCAAATGCAAGCCATTAATAAATTACAGAAACACACAGACACATTTGATCTTTACGTCACTGTGTGCTGTTTGTGTGCACTTCCTCTTGTGCTGTCTCTGTGTGTGTATGTGTGGAGGATTGTGAGAGGGAGGGGTGGGGCGTGCGGGGAACTTCCCGCGTAGCACCTGGCGCTCAGAGGTTACATACATCGACGGGATCCCATTGATTTGTGGCAAGAACCACTTGAACTTACTGCACACTGATCTGATTTACCCTTTGTTTGTCGACGTATTGCTTGCAAATTCCTAGAAAACATTTGTTGGCCAATTTTCACATTAGTTTAGTTATTTTAAACCAACTCGCCAATGACCGGTTTTCTGAGAACAAGAAATATTCGTACTTTTAGTAAACACGTTTCAAACTATGTAAATAGTGAGTTGTGCAATGGACAATGAAGGGTTTAACGAAAATACACGTTTAGTACGGGTATGGTAAATCTTAGTTTTCTGGGTACAACAAATGTAGACGAATAGGTACATAAGCACTTTGTACAATACTTAGATAAATAGTTCCCATCATTAAGACCAAAAGGGCGTTTAACGCAAACTAAAGCTCTTTCCAAAAATCATATGTCCTAAAATCCATGATTTAAAACTCGAGCCACGATGACAATACTGACCACATCCTCTATTTGTTTAAGTGAAAGGCAATTGTAAACCTCTTTTGTAAAGTTTTTAAACCCTTTTGTAAAGTTGTACTCAGTTTGAAAAAGGAATATTCTTTTTTTGTAAACACGGAGTAAGTTTAGTCAAGATCACGAGTATGTAAGCGTCCTATAATTCAATAAAAATTAACTTTACATTTCAAAATCCTCATTTATTATATCCAATCAATGTGGAGTGAGAAAAAAAAATGTTAATTGCGTAGAATTGGAACCGGTATGAATTAGTGATCTTTATCTTTTGTATTAAGTGGACTAGACGCTGATATATTACCGGAGAAATACTTCTTTACATTGCTAGCATCTTGGGAAATAAATATATGTAGTTTGCATATAAAAACGAAACACGGTCTAGTTACACAAAACTTTTAAATCCATTTGTCAATGTTATCTCCGTCATCGACGATTTTATCTCTATTCTTTGATTTATCCATTATCTGACATCTGTTACATTTGACATGAGATCTTCAATCCCTGGTGTATTTAAGCTGATGTCAAAATATTTGCTGTGATGAAAGGGCCTCGGTGGTGTCACGTGGTGACTGTCGACGTCGTCCAAACATTGACAAGGGACTCGGGCTGGCGGCGCGCCCAGCTGATAACAATACCGCGAACAATGAGCGCCGCCCGAGTCGCCTGACCCAACGACACACCTACAAACTGTACTTGAGACTGATGTTGTTTGCACTGACTTTGACTTATTCTCAAGTCTTTGCCTCAACAATGAAGGACCTCTGTCGTTCTTCATTAAGCCCCTCAACAGGCCTCCTGCATAACATCCTGTCTTAGATTCATTCATTTGTCATAGTCAAGAATCAATTGAGGTACTCTATGTTACTGTCAATTTGTACCACTTCCTGCCTACCTGTAGCCAGCCTCTAACCATTATTATGCAATTTACTAAACCAATATGACTATTTAATTGTCTTGCTTGAACACAGTATATTCATTGTCTTTAAATTCCAACCTTTGCGGGATTAGCGTCATTGAGCGTTACTATGTGGAATGCATCGATACTATGTATTGCGTGCAGATCTATGAATGAAGACGGTGGACTGCACTTTATGGTGCCACAAAAACCGAGGCCCTTTAGAAAATACTCCGACGGATACACGGAGCGCAATATTTACTACGCCCCCCGACCCTTTCACTTCCTCTACGGCGACAACCTGCGTTGGAGCGAGACTGCGTTACGCAAGCGCCCTGGCCAGAGCGAGACGGCCGATTCATTCATAACCGAGTCCGCCATCCGGTCCGCGTTCTGGTCGATCACTTCATCTCCTTCTAACGCGCAGTCTCCTCTCGAGTGCGAGCAGGTGGCACCGGATGCTTACCGATGTACCGGAGCTTCGATCGGAAGCTCTTAAAAAAAATCTCGTACTCTTTCACGTCACCTCGAGCCGAGTCATATCCCGGGGCAGCGGGTATCTAGTGCACCCGCGGCGCCGGCTCGTCGCGTATCGAAACTACAAGTGTGTCGTTGTAATGTGAAATTACCTCGTTTAATGAGGGGACAGTCGCAATTGGTGATTTTCGTAAGCTCGCTGGGAGTGAGACGGTGCGAGCTTCGCCCCTCCGCCGAGCGCCCATTCAGCTGCGAGTAGTCGGTCGCCGGCCACTGCGACGCACGCGCGCGCTCACACCTTGCCTCCACTCTCTGGATACTCCAATTTTGACATGACCGGTTCGGAACACGACCGCGAACGATCGACCGGTGTCCACACAGTGTTTGCTCACTAGTGATTTCTCTAATTGGTGCTTTGAGTGAGTGTCGCCGGGAATGTACGAGAACTCGGCCTGGACAACTTTACAATGGCCCAAATTGCATTAAATGGGTAATTGGTGTACGTCATTGGATAATGGATTCGGCTCATATACCTAGTATACATAATGTGTCCTCAGCAGGAGCGTGGGCTGCTCTGAATTTTGCACTTGACTCCAAGCCCTGCTCTTTGTTTCTTACCGTCATTTCGATATTAAAATTCAATGCGATTTCTGACCTCATGAGATGAATACGAAACTGTATATTGTATTTATTGTTTGAGTACATAGTTACGAACATTCGGTTTATATTGTTCATTATCAATTGAGTACGAACACAAAATAACCGCGATAACAAACTTCCAGGGAAAAATATGTGAATGCAAAAGCTTCATGTTTGTATGTTGTGTACCTAAACCAATTGTTAATACAAGAATAAGCATATTATAAACTAAGTTGTGTTCTAATTATTTGTAGCACTAATTGGCACATATTGCAGTGCGGCTGCTGAAAAACTTTCAGTGTAACATACAATGTTGTTACATTGCGAAATAATAACATTTTAGTTTTGCGTTTCTCACCTATGAAATTAGCGAGCTAGGTACATAATTATCTACTTTCAATTACCAGCTGTGGTATCCACTTAGCAGTTGAGTGCTTAAGAAATAGTTGTGAGTAAGAGAAGGCGGCACATAAATCACTTGGCCGTTTGTTGTACTCTGCCTTTCCACCATTACTTACAAATACAGGTTAACAATTAAGACTGCTATTACGGCGGTCCTAATAAATCCTGTGGGGGTTTCAATTAGTTGATTTCCAAGCGTTTTTCCCGCTAACGCACATTGTCAGAATACCGCGCGTCGTTTTCTCTGGTGCCTCGACACAGGTACGGAGCGTTATCAGTCGGCTGCCGCCGCGACCGTGGGAATAAAAGAAGCGTGTTAAACAATAGCACCTAGATAAGAACATCGTCAGAACCCATTTGGGGTACCTTTAAGTAATTACTTGTGTTTCATAGTACGGCGCACATCGGTACTCGACTAAATCCATTTTGCATTGGAAACTAGATGATTCATACTTGGATTAGTTTAAATTACTTCTGTACCTACCTTTTCGGTTCAGCGATTATGCTAATGTTGAAATAATGTTATATTTTGCGTGTTTCTATTGATACTCACGAATGAAAGGTTGAATACTGTACTGTCTGCGTTCAATTCCAGCTAAAAAAAACTAGTTTAGGATAACCTTTGTTCTCTTTGATTTGAATAAAAACTTTTTCGTAATACTTTGAACATTCTTCGTTGTATAGATGTAAATTAGATATATAAATAAACAGTTGTTATCAGATAGTAAGTGATAATTTAACAAAATAGTGTGGTTTTTAGTCGTTCTATATCGCGCCTGTCAATTCCGGTTCTTTAACAATGAGATTCGAAGTTAACTTCACTGTATTTATGATATTATTTTCCATTCAGTTTCAAGATATTCTCACGTCATTGACCTTTATATGGCAGTTCTTTTGTTATTATTTACTTTAATTTTGTTGCTTATGTTACGGGAATTTGGAACTTAAGTCTTTGGTTTTTAGGCCTAGTCGTAGTTTTGTTTAGTTTTCCCGAGACTAATGACATTGGTACATTACAGGTAGACATTGGAATTATCTTCTTTCGACATTTATTTTGTTCTATAATACAAGTACCTATACTTTATGGTACTACATAAGAAATCCCCTCGTTCCCAGCAACGGATACAGGTGTTTATTTTGAAGCCGTCCTGCAATCCCCTACTTGTGGTTTTTTAACTTTTTTCGCAAAAGAAACCTTTTACGATGAGGCTTTCATACGAGATGCGCAGAAAAACAACATGTCTGTGTGTGTTTTATTCCTTTTTACTATTCGCACATTTAGTTACAATTTTTATTTTAAATATACTTACCGATTTACATTAAATATTTAGACTGGGCAAGTTTATAACTTGATTTTCTATAATAAGCTATCGTATTTCTCAAAATTTCTAGTAATTATAATCTATGATTGAACTTTAACCAAAAACTTAATAATAATTTAAAACTTTAGTCATTACGTTTCACTACTATGCTTTATGTAAAAGCATCGTCGTGCACCTCAGGCAATGTGTGCAATTCACGTGGTACAAAATAGGCTGCCAATAATAATAACTCCCTTACTCCATTGAAGATAAAATAATGGTGCCTTTACAGCGCTAATCTCCAAAACTACTGGATCAATTTATATAAATATATACGTTGAAAACCAATCAAGGTTAATGAAGAACAGAAAATGTTGATAACAATATCTAAATAGAATATTGAACTATTACTTAATAGTGAATTTACATATTGTTTATTTTAAGAAAATCTCCATGAAGTTCTAAAAGTAAACATTTTAACGTTACTAGTCACGCGCCAAAAACCTTAGAATAACTTGTGTACACTATTCATACACAATAGCTTGCGCCGGCGCATGTAACGTCATTGTGCTCCAATTTTGAAAACATAATTCTTCTATGGAATTTGAATAGTGCCTTGGAAACAAGTTGATTCATAGCACTTTATTAGTCCACAAATTATGGTTTTATGTAAATTATTGCACTATATTTAATCGTGAAGACTCGGTACAAAGACTTTATCAATACAAAATGTGAACTATAACAATTAAATTATGACATTAGTTGCGAATTAAAATATATTTAAATATATGCATCTAATACTGCTTTTTTGACACACTCTTACAATCAGACTTAGCGGTTTTATCTTCAAGTAGTACCTGGTTCCATCCATGATTACATTAATTTTATATCGTGAACATTTTTTTTACACGAGTACTTACTTAAGTAAAATATCAATGTATAAAAGTTTTCGCGTCGCTCGTCCGAAACGCGAGGTGTACGAACAAGCGTCGAATTTTCGCAGTCACCGAACCGTGCAAGCTGACTCACAAAGGAGCGTTAAACTGAACGCTTAGCATTCAAATTCAAATAGTTCCCTCACTAGCTGTTCTAAAAACGAAATGATCAAATCGTTTCGAAATTATCTTCTTTAACATACATTAAGAGCCCACAAACTGGCAAGTTAAGGGCTACACGGTATCTTAATCCATATTTCTTATAAAATATTAAAAAAATATAACTAAATTTGCTTAAAATAAATCTACATGTATTTTTATGAGAATTTATATTTTTAACATAACGTTAAACACGGTGTTAATAGTCACTAATGTCGGTGAGTTCGGTCTGAGCACCCGTTTCTCCGCGACCCAATTTCCTTAGTGATGAAATGGATATCCGAACGAAACTCACCGGTATCAACGTATAAAATTAATTCTTCCGTATTCTCTTTTAGTGACAGATTAGTTTACGACCCTCGTAACTCCTAAGCTACTAAAATCTGAAGAATAACTTTCATAAAACTAACTGTGTCGACTAATAGCTCAACTAAAGTGACATTAAATGTGGCTGTTAAAACTACAAAAGGATGCCGTATAGTTTTAAAATGATTGTGATGTATCTTGTAACAATTGTTCATAAAATGAATGACAGTATTTTTGTGTAGATCTTTATTAATGTTGCCATAAATTAAAGGGTTAATTACCTCACTATTGTTTTACATGTAAAATGAGCAACAGATTAAATACTTTTTGCGTTTAATTATTTCTGAGCATTTTATTTCATGGAGTTTGTAAATCGTTTTTATATTTACATTCTACTTGTTTAAGGTATAATTACGCACCATGATATACATACATGTGTGTATTATGAAAATGTAAGTTTTGTCCTCAAATGAAAATAAATACATTGTGTTACATAAAATGGTTGCGACACTGAACTTAACCTTATACCAAATGAATTAACATACAAAAGTATTCAAAATGCATCCATTTGAATGTCTAATTAACGCATTTATATTTATTCTCCTAAACGATGAGTTCGCGATTGTAATTTGAATTTTTATTGCGTACCTAAAAGTTAATTGTGCCCAAGTTGTGTTGTGTTTTAAATTACACAGAATTTACGATGACACACTTTTGCTTTTTACGTTTCAACATGGCTGGATACAGGTATTTTTGGTAGCAAATATAAACTACGTTTATCTAGTCGTCTAAGCTCTAAAATTTATTTAGTGCTAATTTATTTAGTTCGCTAGTCTATTACTCGGGTGTTTTCATTGCATCCTGTTGTTTGTCATAAAGATGTATTTAACGTTGACCAATAATCTCTTCATAAACCGCGGTCGCCATTTTGTTGAGTCAAGTCATCGAGCGACTATTATGCCGCCCACGTGTTGTAAACAAACATTGGGAATATGGAACTCTCGGAGTTTTCCTCGCGAAGATTTTTCTCGCGGGTGCGCGGCGCGTGCGTGGGCGTTGGGAGGCGTTCGCCAATCGCCTCGAAGCCCGTCCCACGACCCCACGCCTCACGTCTACACGCCCGGCTCTATCTCTAAGACACCCACACTAGAATCTCGCCCAAACCATAGCTATTTTATGACAGTCACTCCACAATTATATTTTTTCTCGATAATTAGCTAGGTGCCGGAAAATTTCTGTCTCACTTGCGAGTTTTGCGACTGTGCTGCCAAATGCCAAAGCTCAGAATCATTTTTGTCTTTCGAATTTGACGTTAATTTGCCGACAGATAACTCGTCTCTTTGCAACTGAATTCTAATTTCATATTTCGCAACACATTCACAGTTAGTGGCTGTAATGAAACTTACCATGATTGCTATGTAGATTTCTAAATAAGCAAAACCCTTATCAAGTATTAGATATCTGCGTGGACTGTGCAGTTATGTCTGGTAGCTACTTATTGGTTTTTCTAGACGTAACTAAATAAGGATAAGTCGTTCATAGTTTTTTTTATCGAATTGAGCAACAGCGCATTCACATTCAGTCTACGTGACACAGTGTGGCTGTCTAGAGCCGTGGGACACTCTAGCTAGAACTTTGCCCAGATTAACAAATAGTACCAATTCGAATCTAAAGTACCTATAAACTGGAAACCTAAGTATATGCACGTGTTTGTATAATAGCATTTCTATTTTAATAACACAACTTTCAATTAAAATACTGAATCCTCATTGAGTACTTAAATCAATAACAGCTATTTGCTCTAACTCCTAAATAAGACAAATACGTTTGTCCCAACCAAAGTGATACACTATGAGTCGGAGCAGAGCGAGCGTCAGACCGTAATAACGTTTTAATTGAATGGTCGGAGGTCAAATCACTTGCGCCCGCGTGACCCAACCTCGACACCGAGCCACTCAGACTCAGAGCAAACCAATACACGTCGAGCCTAACACAATTTCAACAAAAACGAGGTTGCATAAACTGAAAGAATTTACGCTGATCGCATGCTAATATTGACTTAAGCCACCCTAACATTGTTACAATCATTATTATGTGGCAACACTAAACAAAGTATAAAAGCTCGCTTGCCTGCGCACAAACTGCACAATCTATTGCTATTGTTCACATAAACAACCCGCCGAATTGTTAGCTCTTGTTATACAAGCTCGCATTGTTCCACATTTGAATCGTGCGTCCCGCGTCACTCGATTCGCCGAAGCATCCATTGTCGCCATGTTTGTTGATGCGCGCGCAATCCGTGCAAAACCGTGCAAAATCTCGCGAATACTTTGGCCGAAATCAAAACATGCATTGATACGCGCCACGGGAACAAACCAGTTCTCGAACGCATCACAATGTAGCAAGTGGTTGAATAAATGAATTCCTTTGCCTCATTTATGTCGAGAAAGCCATAAAACCCTGCTTTATTTCAATAATGCAACAGCTAATGTCTTTTCGATCGTAACAAAAGCGAGGACTAGCGGTCGCCTACTGAATGCAACCGTTATATTTGTCCCCCGCAGTTATCGTAAATCCACTTAATTTAGAAATATTAAAATCTACAACTGAATTAGTGTCTGCTTCATCAGTTCAGTTATGCGGGTGTCCACTTTCCTATTAAGATGGGGTCGAAGATGCGACCCCAGTTGACCGCGGGTTCATGTCGCACTACGATACACACCTAACGCTTAAATAATATGTTTGTTCTATGATTCTGCTACACGAGAGCCATCAATTAGTGTCGTGCGATATTCGCTACATAGTATGTAGATATACATATTAGCACCTATAATGTAGGTTATTGAGATCGACTACTACACCCACGTATTAACATTTTTGTTATTTAACACTGTTATCACATAGACATACATGTATTGTGACACACTGTCCGAATCGAAGTGTGAACTATAAACCGCAAAAAACAGCCACATATCCTCATTGATCAGCAGTGCCAAACATTTGACAAATGTGTGCCGGTGTTGTTTATAACTTCATAACAAACAAAGGCAACCTAATGTCATAGAACGTGATCAAAATTTAATCTAGTAACGCATAAGAGACAAATGTAATGCGGTCGGTGTCATTGAGGCGTGGGGTGACAAATTGGGCGCGACAATCGAGTTAGTTGACCCGAGCCCCGGCCAATCTGTGCTCACACCACACGATTAACCGCACAGACACGCACTAACCGCCCTGTAATAGATACGAAGCTATCTAACACACTCAATTGTATCGCACAGATTATAAGAAGGGTTACAGCCAATTAGAGGGACCGTCTTGCGAATGACTCAATCGTTTGTCTTCATTTCGAACGATTTGTTTCGAAGCATTAACATTGTTACTTTTATGCTATTTAATGCTTTAATAATGTCATGAATTTCTGTTTGTACTTCAATTTTCCAAGTGCCTTATCTATCATTGATTAGTAGCTTCTGCCAGCAGGTTCGGTATGTCATTTCGGATAACCTATCTTTATACCATACTACTATACAATTTTATTGAGATTCGATCAATAGTTTTTACATTCATCCATGCTTACAAAACTATCCTCACAAAGTTTCTTATCATCAAAGGTATTTTAGTGTGACCCAACTGTTTTACATTTTGTATTTCAAAAATAGAATAAATTTATCTCGTTTTACTTTTCGAATAAAATTCTTAGCCAAAATCCAAATGACATGCCAGCAATCATTCATGATTATCCTTCAGAAACATTGAAAGATCACGAAGTCAACATACGTTCAACTGGAGTGACCTCTATTAAACATAATTTTCGCTTTACGATCCGTTGTGAGCTGCCGCCATGCCGCACGTTATTTGACTATTGTCCTCCAATATTGGTCGACTCAACTAGACTCATTGAATGCTGCTACTTATGCCACAAAGGCGGTTCAAACGTCAATAGGAACTCTCCCGCTGTATGCCCTCTGGACTTAATCTGGACTGCAAGCGATTGTAATACGTATATTATACAATTTAGTTGATTGATTAAATTAAAATTGCAGCTCGATACTTATGCATTCAAATGAATATAGTAATATTCTAATACTATTACCGCGAAGATTTTGTGTGAGAATTGTTGTTTAATAGGCCAAAACTTCTTTAGAATAATATAAAAGCCAATGAAACCACAGGACGTCAATTAATAAAAATTAAAAAACAACAGTAAATAAATTTTAAAACACTTTGATGGCCCTTCAAACATCGTGTTCAAGTTTTATTATCTCAGAGCGCGTCATTTGTCCAATAATACTGTACGACCAATAATATGACAGTTATGCTTCTAAATGTGATTTTGATTAGAGACAATTCGTCGCCCCCATCATCTCTAAAGTATGGTAGATTGACTAATACTATGTCAATTGGTAGCGTTAATATTATACCTACACATATGTACTGCCATAAAACATAAGCAACAAGTATCTAATATTTCACACGCAAAATAACGTGTAAAAACATCTCCAAAAGTTACAAAAAAAAACATTTAATAATATTAGATATATCTATCTCCCAAATCTATAAACAAAAAATAAATTAGTACCAAAAGATAAGCTCCAACTTTAAAAAATATATTTCCTCTATAACCGTGTGAACTAATGTCTAATAGAAACACATTGAAAAGCGTCTTACAAACATATTACCATTAATCACTTGTCGAACAATATTTTTAATAACAACTAACCGTTGCCACCCCTTTTTCGTGGAACATTTTTAATAAAGCAAAATGAAGATGTTTACATGCACTTATTAACCCTTAACACTACAATGGGGTCTCTAGTACCATATCTAACAATTTCATCAATTCATATTATCATTTATTAAAAAATGTTTTGAGTATGACTATGAATATTCAGAAGATAAATATTGGATTATTATCTGGCAACGCTGCGATTAAATTTCGTATAACACCCTCATGTTTTGATAGATATCCAATCATTCATTATTGAATATTCAAACAATAACTAAACACAAATTCAATTTAATTTAATAATCACATTTGTTATTAGAAAGTGTTGTTAAAAACTGTAGTTTTCCGTTACAGCTCTCATAGTTAACATTATTGTAATTGTACCCACGTCGTGGTCACGCACAACGAAATAAGCATAGACAATTATGGTTCATTACAACCACCGAATGTTCACTACATGTTCAACAGGTTGACCATAAACGTACGTCGTGTTTTTTTAAAGAAACTTAAACACACCTCTTTGAGCTGAAAATACAATTACTTAAATTAACTATAATAGATATTTGTTTAATAAAATAAACCTTGAAGCTATTACTCAAAATTGAATTCGTAGCAGTTCGTAACTTAAAACTGCCTCAACTAATATTTACGCAGATCGACTATGTGCTAACTTTCTTAACGGTGTTAGTAAATTGACTGGGACATTAAGTTAGCAAAATGATCAGTCTCGGGTAGTGGTTTGCGTGAGAACCACCCGCCGCGGCCGCGGGGTTACACGCGGTAGGGTGGTGCGAGGGTGGGAACACTCGGGGTAAGTGGGGTACCGGGCCGGAAGCGCCTGCATCGGATCGTTCCGCACACCTGTGGGAATGTTTGCCACTATTTGTTTACCACCTCCTGCATTACTCTACCAGCCTGGTACTTTTAACAATTATCATAGAACCGCGTTATTGTTTATCTGTTAATTACCCACCGCTCAACTTTATCGATATATAAATATTCCTCTGAATTAGATATAACGTTATTTTAATGTATTTTCTTTGCAAACGGATACGTATTCATCTCATACGTCAGAAATAGGAGTCAAGTACAAAATTACAAACAAAAATATCTTTACAAACAGGTGCTGTTATATGAAGTCAAAAAACAATGAACAGTGATACAAAAAGAATGAACTTTTCTCTCGTCACGTGACAATAGGAAAATCGCCAAAATGAAAAATAGTGAAGAGTGTTTAGACTGAGGTATAAAAACTGAACTCAAAAGGAAACAGTGTGATATTTATTGATCTTATTTAATTGTTTAGTAAATAGTGTAATAAAGTCGTTGTAAATATATAAATAAGTGAAAAGAACTATCGAAAACATCGGCCTGCTGGCGGGTTGTGATACAAACTTCAAGAGCCCTCAGCAGACCACTCATCAAGGCGACGGCGGCCATCGCAGGCATGGGAATCAAAGTCATGATGAAAGCTTTCAATAAGCCAAAAGGTAAGACCATGTAAAACGAGCTAATATTAGACAAAAAAATACTTATATCAATATTCCATGTGCAAGGGCACACAATTGTATCACTATATTTATCGTCTTCTACAATAGCAATCGAATTTCAAATATGGATCGTCGAAAGAATCGTTATAAAAATGGCGACGTGTGTTCCTCGCTTCGCTTTGGTGACGCAACCACGCAACGCTCTCGGTTTCGCGTGCACTTGTCCCGAATGTGAACGCACCGTGACCGAAAGAAAAATATGAAAACGTTCATTTTCTAAATTATTACCTATGGCACTATTAAGTTTACAAAAATATTAGACAATGAAAACTGTAAATTACGAAATAATTGCAACAGTAATGGCTACATGTTACACACATGTATACGACGGAGACACCAAACCCAGAATGTTTTCCTTTTTACCCGACTGCAGAAGGGTTACATTTTATCCTTTGGCAAATAAAGGATGTTTTAGACAAACTATGTGTCAATGAACCCTGGTCATCGTTCATCCTGACGCAATGTCGTTGCAAAATTACACCAACCTTATTTATTGACAACAAAACTCTGAAGGACTCGACATCGCACAGCGCATCATATCGCAACTCAATTTCCTTTAATATCACTGTATTTTGAAACATAGCGTGTCCGGCTCCGCTCCTCGCTAGGGCAGAGCCGCACTCTTGAGCAACACTCGGCCAACCATTACCGTAATTATGACTAGCTCCTCGTATGCTCTGCTGATCTTGAAAGTAAAGACCTTGCGTGCTCATAACCTGAGAACTGGAAACAATGTTTGTATACAAACTGGCTCGTTAATCGACCCCGACATATGACTGCGGTTCATGTGCTTTACCTATTACTACTGCCTTACATATTCCTACATAAAGAAATTCATCGACATTCTCTTTATACTCGGAGCCGTCGAAGCCACAGGTAATCAAACGAATAATTGAACAAGAAAATGTAAATGTATAATTGAGAGTCATAAACTGAAATAATGACCACCCTGCTTCCGTCCGAACATTAGATAAACTCGCGCATCTCAGCAACTCGCGCCGTGGTGTCCGAGCGGACATGTCACCTCCGAGCTAACAAGCTGAACTATGCAACCGGTCCAAATCCAGTAGCTGAGGATGCACGTTTTCTCATGCGACGAACAATAGCACTATCAATGAGGCAAACAACGGATTTACGACTCAACACATTCTTAGGGCCATAAAAAGTCATAACAATTTACGGACATAAAAAAGAAACAGTGGCATCTAGTACGGGAGCTAATAACGCGGAGCAGCAGCAGCGCAACGCGGGGGCGTCCATTCACGCCGCTGATTGGCCCATCCGGTGCGCGCTCAATGAGATGATGCGCGCGCGCAGCGGCCGACCGCGCCGCCTCTGTCATTGAGCAAAGGTCTGTCGCCTACGTTCGTGATCAACGCAGCCACAGATCACTGAAAGATAAGTAAGCATTGTTAGATTCTCCACCTCGGAAGGCAACAAACAACGATGACGATTTCAGATATCGTTCTAGGAGTTTTATAAAAAACGCATGTTACGACAATGTAATGAACTTGTAACGTCTGCCTTGCGTTGTTCATAAGATCTGCAGTTATCTTTCAACAAAAGTAGAGCAACGGTTGACTAGCATAACGAATTTTAATGTATTAAATAAAAGTACAACTCATACGCAAAACGTTCATTTTCTGCGTCAGTGAGCAGGGAACCGTTTGAACAATAACAATTTTACCGCATTATGGCATAACCCTCCTCCACGGTTGAACGAGTGGAAGGGTGACATCGGTAAGCAAATGAACAATTTTTCAAACTACATACTTGCCTCGAATAATTGGCTTCACACGGTAACAACGTATCGCATATTAAGCTTAATCAGGGACAATAAATAGCGTGATATCGAACACAGTTCATAAAAAACAAAAACTTAACAAAAAGGTTATTTACAAGTGCAAAAGGAATTTAAAATTGACTTTTGAAGTCACAAATAAGGCATTTATACAAAGAATTATTTTAATCGTATCTTTTAGCAAGAATGATCGTTTTGCAATGATATTTAGTATAATTATAAGCAAAAAGAAGGCGATTTGAATGCGAAACAGCGCACGCGCCGTTTACGTCACGCGACGTTCCAAGTTCAAACGGTGAACAATGGGTTCGGTAAAAATGGCGCGAGCTTTTGTTCTGGCGGGCTATTGTGGTGGCCGCCCGGCTAGAAGTTGGTTCACTATGAAGATGCACATAACATATTCATGTAGCATTCTATCACTTTTCCTCTTACAAAAAAGGTCGAATACTAACGAAGATGTAAATTCGAAAACGGAATACCTAATATTAGAAGCGATACAGCGATTGCAAAAGCGTAATTCTCGATGAAGTTAAACAGGCCTTTCACTTGGGTATAAACGACTATGTTTAGATTACCTGGAACGAATTGTCGTTTAGTCTAGCCGAGTATAATGAAGCCATTAACTAGGTACATTTGTTTAGCAACGTCCCTGCAGTGGGTGGACGCAACAAGTGTCGGTTATGTTCCCCCTTACAACCCTCGTTCGCCACCTGTTCCCGTGAAACCATCGAACATTAGCATAATGTGAAATGTGTTGAATAAAGAAACGTAGCCTGTTGCATGCATTGTTTCGCTGATGTACGCATGTGCGCTGACCGCTATCTATACATTTCTTTATGCTAGCGAATTAATTCAAAGCTTCGAAGTAGGAGAAAGAAAGAGCATTTTTTAAATAACTTCACCGTTCAAATAATTATCTGTAGTCTTCATTACCAACATAATATGTTTAGTGTAAATAAATAATTATGTCAACACCTGCACAATATAGTTGTTACATTATAACATGTCAAAATTAAAATTTGCCAATTTCAAAACGACACTATAACTTTTTAATTTTTGCTATAAAAATACAAAGTTCACTATATACAATGTTGCGTGTCACATAACAATGTGACACGCAATTTGGTGTTGAAAAACATATTAATTAAAAAAATAGCAACAACGCAAGTCAATAAATACTTAACATTTTATGCCTCTATTCTACCAAGCAACGGTAAAAAGAAAAGAGGTTTACTCCTAAATAAAAACAAAGACATTGAGTTATGAAGTAATTACGATATAACAAATTTCACAAAATCGAAAAAACAAATGAAACTAATAGACCTCAAAAAATAATGGTCCATTTTCAAATTCAAAACATTTTCGAATGTTGTTAATTGATAAACAATGGTAGTATTACTAAATATAGCCTGTGGTAGCCGAAAGTCCGAAGGTTGTGGGTCGTCCTCGACGGGCGGCCACGGCTGAGGCACACGGCGCATCTCCGGTGCTTTGTGCACTTATCTACGCCATTCACAATTCTCTTCACCACTGTACTAAGAACATTCGACATGTTAAGGCCTCGATGACTTGAAAGATTATTCACTAACTGACACTATTTTTAGATGTTTGCTAAACAGAAGTACTTTATTTGGTCTTAAATAAACTTGTTTTGTTATTATATGGAATTGAAGATATGGTGAGCTCAATAGTAAATGTATTTTCATTGTTCCGTTTTCCGTGTAATGTCATTTGTGTACAACAAAAATAAATTGTCGCAAAACAGTTGACCGTTCTTAAAAGCTATCAGTAACAATATCATACAACGGATGAGGCCCATCAGTAACTATTCGACAATTACACCGAAATCACTCCGGATTAATTACTTTAATTACGGAAACGGAAGTCTTGCCTTCGTAGTTTTTGTCCATCCGAAATTCCATTCCAGATGTTAATGTCGAGCATGACTTTTATTCGTGCCACCACCTTCTTACATCAAATGTCCACAGATAATTGCAACTTTATTTAAGTCATTAAAGGGATACAAGGAACACAGAACTACACGGGTGCATCAATCTTGTCGATAAATGAATTCGTGTTTGTAGATATATAAAACTGTTCGTGAATTAAATATCATAAAAAATTAAAGTTTATTACAAAAATATTTCATCAGAACATCAAATTAGTAAGTACTTGTTATTAAATAATTTCTCTAACAAAATATCCCACTGAGAGTTTTACTGGCGTGTGTGACACGCACATTTTGCGGACTTTATAACAGTCAAAGAGAATTAATGTTCTTTTCATCTTAAAAAAAAAATGTTGGTACCCTCCCAACACTAGAGTTAACGACCACGGAGGCGGTGCAAATATTTCGGTTAAAACATTTTCACGACAGCATTTCTCTATTACATTTAAAATTATTTTAAAGAACATAACTTTTAATATTATGTATATTTTATTTACCCAACTGTTTGATGTGAAAATATGAGTAACATCATTAATTAGTTGAGAATGGTTTGATCTTTATAAATATTTTTTTGTTTTTCATTGAGATGTTTGAATTGGGCGATTCATTTTCTTCGACGTGAGCCCGGAGGCTCATTAGCAAGGAGGCTAACAATACATTATTTTATTGGCATAAATAAATCGTGTATACAGCTGATTGATAAATATTGTTCTAGAACATTGTACAGTCCATACTTATTACAAAATATCGTCACTTCAATAATAATAAATAATGGGTTGTATAATACATATAACATGTAAAGGGATGAAGTCTATGTTACATAAAATTGTTATGAATACAATGAATTTTCAAAATGATTTCAAAAACAAATGAATCTGTCTACAAACATTCTTAGTACGCAGTACCTACATAAATGACGAGAAACTTATATTTTATATATCTGCGTGTAATACATGTTTATTTACATCGTAGAAAAAGGCTACAACGCAGAAAGTCACAAGTATTTTTTAAACTATATATTTTTTATTTTTGTAAAAGCAAAAGATATCGAGATCGTACTAACAATGCAATCAAAGCACGCACTCGGAACGAAGCTGGTTGTGTGTTAGTGTAAAAAGATGCGTGTACGCAATAATCGTGAGTCAAGTGCAGCTGCGCGAGATATATAGTGCGAGTAAATCACATTGCGCGAGAGTGGCTGTAATTAATGCAGGCGTGATTCGCAACCGCCGGGACTCTGGCCACCTTGCATCGGCGAACACCTAACTATAACAAAGAAAAAATAGGTATATAACGCTTTGTTACTACAGACCCGTGTTTTGTATAATGCGCAGTTAATAGACATTTAACTTTTCTGTCAACGAAATCATTTTCATAGCTACTTGTCACAAGAAAATTAAGCAATGAAAATTATATCTAAAAGCTCTATAACATGTTCCTTAGATCTGAGAGTTCTCCATAAGGAATATTTCATTTAAACTCATTTAGAGACATCAAAACATGACAGTATCGAGCCAGACACCGCATTCTCACAACATCAAAGCGTTTCCAGATTTATGCTACTTAATTGTGATTGGAACACAGAATGCTCAGACTCAATTGAAACTAAAACGACGAACAGAGAGAAAAATTTAAATTATATCAGAGCGAGGTTCAGCTAGAGCAGATCAGAGGCTGAGCGGGCACCGACCGTGGGAGAGGTGCACAAATCTCCGCATCTCAGAACTGGTCGGCAGGTGCGCGCGCGCACCACTCACACAGCCACACCACCACGCACACCGACACCACAAACCAGGCGCACTTATGAATGGAGCCTACAAACCTGCATAAGAACTACACACCGACACGAACGCACACAGCCACATAAAATTCAATCTTGCTTGTTTATCTCTGATTTATTTTATTCGAAACCATCAAGTTTCAAAAAGTTGGCTATTAATTTGTTCTTCGATGCACAGTATTAATGTCGTAGATAAAGTAATTAATCCGAATGATAACGATCTTGGTTGACAAGAGCTTGAACTCAGTCTCATGTTGAAGACTTCCCGCATAAAGTATACGGTGAAACTATGGCGTTAATCTATATGGATATGGTTTAAAATAACCCTGAGGCCTATGAATGCTTATGAATAACTCATTGCAAACAGATCATATCTAGCCCATGCATATGAACGAACCTTATTATAAGGAGCATATTAAAATAATAAATGGCTTCTCTAATGCGGTTATGAAAGAAATCAGAGTAAGGAAGTTTCTCGTTGGATGAATATTTCTAGGGACAAGCTCGGTTACGTTTTCAATTCAACATAAAGAGAATAACGATTTTTTGCTATCAAATCTTGCAAATGTTTTACAGGCACTAGAATTTTGGTTACTTCGAGACTAGTTGGAGTGACGCAAAAAAAATTAACACTATTTAACATTTGTTTTGTTTATTGTTACAGACATCCCGTCACAGGTGCCGCCATTGACGCCAGGCACCAACAAGAAGATGGCCGAGGCGCTGAAGGCTACCTTCGCCTCCTGGGAGAAGGAGCAACTGCGCCTCGGCGTACCGAAAGGTAAGAATCTTAAACTTTAGACCTTATGTAAAACGACTGTAGATCTATTATTGGGTTACTAGTTGAGTATTAAAGATATTGAGAAACTCGAGGTACTGGCTATTTAGAAGTTATTTCTAAACGTAATGTGATGAATGAATAAATGTAGATAAGTTTTCTTGAAGAACTGAATAAAATGCATTAGTGCTTTAGTTTTAAGGCGTTATTTAGTCACAGAAGTGTTATTCACAAAGATAACAAAAACTACAATTTACACGTTATTTACATTGACATTCAAACTCTACGCTTACAGCTCAGTATATCATCACTAATTTTCAAATATAAAGGTAATCATTAGCTTCTGTTCCTAGACAATTGAAGTTAGCATTGGATGTTGGTTGAGTCGTAAAATACGCCCATAACTACTGTTTAACGTTCAGTAAATGCTTAGACAGACAAAGACATTTTCCTCGCTCAGGGAATAAGAAATATCAAGTAATGGTTTATTTCACAGTAATGTAAACGCTGTCGGTTCATTTGGGATCGAGCAAATAGCACTTTATGGTCAGGAAGAAAAGGCAATAAAACCACGTAAATATTAATTTTAGACTTCAGTCGTCGAAGATCTGAGAGATGAAGGAAAAAATCAACGCGTGTTATTCTTAATACGATCAGTCCATTTTAATACGATGCACCTGCTACAAAGTAAGCTAATAAAATTATGATTAATATCTGTTAGTGAGTCGCAGGTTGCACTCGATACTTGCAATGATGAGGCTTGGAATGATTAAAGTGTAAATTGGTCGTGTGGTGTGGTCTACAGCCATGTAAGTACGAGCGCGACAAATAATCGCGACACTTTTTGTAATGGCGATGCTAAAGTGACGTCATTAGCGCGTAAGAATGTTCTGATAGCTGTCTTGTTTTTCCCTCGTTCAATATTTAAGTATGTACTGGTTACAAGCAAAAACTGTTAGCGTACAGTCGACAAAGCGTATAAATACAAGGTATCATTTGCATATGGTAATGTGACGGACGCGTCGCCGTGTCGCGACCGCCTGCGATATACACCCCCCACCTTTGTTGGTGGTGACTGACAAACTCTTCGCTTTATACCAGTAAGTAAAGATACAAGACTATTTGTAGGAAATACGAGAAACGCTCTTTAACTAAAGGTAAGCACTGTCCAAAACCACTAAGAATTTATTAGTTATTCTGTATTAAAGAAAGATGAACTTATACCTATGGCATGTTTGTTCAAAAAAGCAACAAATAGATACAAGGATTTTGCATTTAACTCAAATGATTAGATGAGAAACAAAAATAATTATAAACTTGAAAATATTTAGACCAACTGAAAACGAGATCTCTCAAGAACGGGCAGTATTTTGTCAGTCATATCAATCAGCTTGAAAATCTTCCTGCAAATTATTCACTGTGTTAAACGTATTGATATTTGCCTAGGATCATACAGTGGACAGGTGGCGGGTTCGATGCCCTAGCGCGGCGGAAGTGCGTGCGTCTGCGCGGCGTCTATTCGCGCTTCCGGTGTGCCCGCGCGCATCTAACACGAAATCACGCGCAGGATGTGAATAACATACTGCTAAATCTTTTTATCATTATTATATTTTATCAATGAATATATACACCAATCAAGGGAAACATCTCTAGTTCAAAACATAGAACTTTATAATTTTCAATGTAATTGTATTAATCAAGGACTAATTTTACATAATCTTAACTTCAATTGAACACATAATGTATGCCAAAAGTGTTCTTAAATGACAATGGGTTTAAAGGATATAATCGCATCACAGAGAATGTTATTCGTTACAGATAGGTACGTGTTGTTATCAAAGGACCGCGTTGGTGTGCGTCACACGTACACGTGTCATCAACAACTTGATTCCTTAATTGTTCCACGTAATAAATTTACTCATAAAACCCAATTTGATAAAATTTCAGTGTAATTTCAATGAAACGCAAACGTTTTGCAATAATTGCAATGAAAATTTGCCTTTCCAGACCTAAAATGGTTGTTTTCCTTTACATTAAGTTACTTATATTAAAAACATCTTTTAGTCCATTGCAATAAAACTTATTTTAGTAATGAACTTCAATTTCTAAGCCGTATTTTAAAGTAGTTTTTCGAAAAATTAACTCGTAGTACTTTTAAACTCTAAAACTACTTACCCTCAGCTTTTTATACTTGCCTCTCTCACACAACTGTTAGATTACATATGCAAGAGGGAGACGAAATCCAAAGTAAAATCTAAGTTTTCATCTAATATGCATTATCTATTCTTGTTTATATTAAATTAGATAACGGTAAGATGTTATCTTAGCTTGTAACACAGAACACAGATAACCACTGCAGTTACCAGAAGCATTGGAATAACGCTTTTATTTTAATTAAACTCGTTTCAATTAGGGCGAAAATTGCTTGAGAGAATTTCACTTCATAATATTCGCCAACACAAATTGTTATTTATTAAATAAAATTGCCAAGAAGTCACTAGGAGCGTAAACGAAACGGAAGGAATCTTATTTTATTTGCATTAAGGTTCCAGTTTCGATGATCATCAACTCAAATGTTTTTTAAGTATTTGCAACCGCACATTACCATATTCCATGAGTATAACAACACTCAATAGAAAATAAAGCTTTATTTAAATTAGGTACTTGTTAAATGTATAAAACTAATGTACTAACAATTGTTTGAAACCAGAAAAAATACACAATTAGCGTAAACGTGGCATTAAGAAACATTTATTAACCCATTATTAAAATAAAGACATAAGATCATTGTACAACATCCATCGCAACACTGCCTTACAGAAACTTTAACACACAGAATTCAATCTACGCAATGCAATGAAAAATACGCTTTAAGTTCGTCACTGTTATCGAAGAGCCAGTACGTAATCTGTATTAAGATCTTTAGATTTAATAAAATGAATCCCAGCGCACAAAGACATCCTGTAGTCAGAGAGACAGTGTTATCTTATCATCAATTGTTAATAAAATCACTCTATTAACATACCCACGTATGTACTGTTAGTACCTACTTTGTTCCACCTGTGGGCTTTGATTAATGGGAGTAAGCTCCTCGACTTTAAATATTGGATTAAAATAATATTTTTTTTTCCAAAATCCAATGTTCGATTGAAGAAACGCATCTTATATGTTAGTACTTTTTTACGCTACTTAAATAAAAAGTTAAAAGATCAAAGATACAATAAAACTCCTAATTTTATGTACCATAAACAAAATAACTTTTACATTTTCATCTCTGATTTGATTGTAACACGACCGAGCACATTATTTTCCTTTGATATTGTCATGTTAAATCGCTTTACAGTTATGATCTGATACCGTTGTCCGCAGTTCTCGTGGTCACACGTCGACGTAAACATAAAACGTCGTGTCCCGACAGCCACGGGCTAAAAGCTGTAATTAAACTAATTATTTATTATTAGACTCTCCCGCTGGCAAGGGAAAAACTGAGGTTCCGAGTGTAAAAGCAGTTTATAACATCGTAACACATAACTCCATTTGAATCGATTGACTTTTTCTTGTAGTTAACCTACCTAGGAACGATTAGAAAATCTTTAATGGTGACTATTGATTAAATTGATCGATCTTCCTTCTCAGTTAAGCGGTTGGCGTTAACCCATTTTTCCTTGTAAAACTTTCTTTCATTTAAACTTTGCAATCTTGAGTTTTCACTTTAGAACTAGCAATTTTAATCTTTAAGAGTATGTGTAGGTCTTTAGAAATACTCCGAATGGGACGCTGACTAAATAATCAATGCGCAACTCAAACATCCAAGCGTGGAAACCCGATATTTTGCATAACAGTTTCTTTGATCTTCACATTGCATTTTAACTAGAAATTCCTAAAATACTTCATGAACAACGCAAACACATATCTTAATTAACATCTATTGATAAAATCAATAATCAAAAGACAATATTATCATTACTTCCAATTCATTCGTCACAATACCTTAAAAAAATAGAAGTAAGTAATTAGAAATCGTTTATCACTGTTATAAAGACAATTGGTTAGTCGGTGCATATATTTTGGCGTCAAGGTCGGGTCGCTTCCGGCGAACATGTGGCAAGTTCCGTTGTTGGGCAACAAGTCGGTTCGCTGCCCCGCTAATTGTTGATGTTGCAGCCCTAACAGCCATCCGGCTACAATTGTGCACTTTACTACTTGATAGCGAGCACCAATCAGAACGACTGACGGCCTGATTTCATATGCCAGCCCTATCGAAGTACATCTCTAAACAATGAATGATCATAATTGGATGTGGAGATATCGCTTGCTTTAATTGCGATGCAGTTTGTTTTATAATTTGTTTAAACCTTGACGCTAGAATATTAAAGTGTATCTAATTATTAGAGACTAGGATATTGAGGCAAAATTTAACAATTATTTTGCTCTACAATGCTCTTTGATCGCCTGCTCGACTAAGAAGGAAGAGATCTCGGATTAAGATCCCATATCGGACAAAGTACCTACCTACCTGAGACACATGTTCCTATGAGTTTATTACTTCTTCCACTTACCCAACTTTATCTTCTACAGACCCTCGCCAATGGAACGAGGCGGCGGTGGCAGCGTGGCTGCGGTGGGCAGCCCGGGAGTTCTCCCTGGAAGGCGTTGCCCTGCAACAGTTTGCCCGCACCCAGGGCAAGGACATCTGCGCCATGGGACGCGAAGAGTTTGTCGCACGCGCACCTGCCTTCATGGGAGATATCCTTTGGGAACATCTCGAGATATTACAGAAAGGTAAGTACTTATCGTTGTAAAAAAAATAAGGCTTGTCATGGTCATCTTCAGTCCGCTTCACATCTGAAATAAAGTTTATCTTTACACGCACGCAACAACCTAAGTACTTTGGGATATTTTTTGGATTAATTAGGTTATTTTTTCATTTAAATACCATTTTTGTCCCACTAGATGTAGAGAAGGAGCGTTCGTTGCTGGCCAACGTACCCCCGAATATGTACGAGAGCAACGTTTGCCTGCCCGAGCCCCCAGAGTACAATATCCCGCCACCTGCACACCACTACAACAACAACAACAACAATACCGGTAAGCAAACATTATGATTTTCAACTTTATCGACATTGAAAACTGAATTAATTGTGAAATTTTAGCAGCGCAAGGTAAGAGTAAACTAGAATCTACAAATGTGATTGTGTAGGTTAACTCTATACCTACATGTAAATCATCTAAAACAGAATTTTGCTGGATACAAAACATATTTAAGTGTCGAATTACAATTATTAAAAGATGAAAAGCGATGTCTAATGAAGCGTAGCGTAGAGTATGGTTTGTCTACGAGGGGTCTACGATTTGCTACGCCGTAGCGCTACGACTATAGTAATTATCTTTATTAATTCTATATTGTTGTAACACTGAAACTTTCTATAGCACATTAGGCGATATATATTTGACTTTTTAAGTCCTTCTTAAGCAACACTCGTTACCTATGAAGCTCATAAATAAGTAACATTTAAATTACATCTCAAGATACTTAACCGTAAAGTTCATTTTAAAATTTTTCGCCAAGTAACGGTTACTTGTTCATTTCAGTAGTAGAAACATGCCACTAATAATATACGAACTACTGTTGATAAGACTGCTATTACGTGTAGTAAAGTGAGGCTCATTACATGCAGCCGATAGCCCGACAATTACGTGAGTTCGAACCCCAACTGACGTTTAATGGAGCTGTCGTGCACTTATGATAAGTATTTTTGCTTATACGTGCACACGACTGCATATCAAAGTAACCTCGCACTGTTTTTCTTCAATAGACTCTGTGGTCTTGTAATAAAGTTACAAATCTCATAAAGAAAATTTACTTTTTGGTATAGTTTTATGTTCTACGCATCTGCTCCAATTTAAAGATAACTATGTTCTAATGTTTGGGGACATGAAAATAATTGAAATTTACGCTAAATAACAAGAGTCCTATTTTGACAAAAAACAAGGGAAGCAGATTTACACATAGTTAGTTTTATTCATAATCAGTCCATTTCTGAACGTTTTGTGTTGTTTGTATTGTAATCTTTAGCTCTTCATGAAAAGTTCTGTGACCTTGTGGGTATAATCCTTGCTCCTAGCTGCACTGCTGCAGGGTATCCCTCACATCAATTGCCTAGACGCAGTCTCAACTTGAATAATTTAAACATAAAAGCCACACCAACGCATAGCCAATTTTCATGTATATTATACACCATAAACCAGTATTACGATTACAACTATAATTTAATTTGTTTGGACACGGCAGAACAGTAAAAGTCTACTAACAATGTGGAAATACGCCTCGTTTCACATCGACTTGTTAATCAGCATATAAATCTAATCGCAGCATTTGCAGCTATATATATATTAAGCTGAATTATATACAAGATATACATATAAAACGTTATTGCTAAAAATATCGTTTGTAAACATGAGTTTTTTTCTGCTAGCAAACCTATTTATTTTTGTGAATCGAAAGTAGATATATATTAAAAAGTATCTCAAAGTTTAAAAGTATAATTAACACTGACTTCGCAATAGTTATTTTACGATACCAGTGATTTAATTTTTATTATTGAAATTATCAAAATCTCAACAATGTTTTAATACTAGAAGTAATTATTTAGTCATACATCACACATTGAGTGAACTATGAAAATGTTCGGCTCTACAAAAAATGTCCACGAACCGTAGCGGTCTCATCGTACATCTCATTTACATGTACTGCGCAACTATTTCTGTAAACGTCGGTAAATGATAATTAATCAAATTTTACAATCGGGGGTGGCTGTGTAATCTCACGGATAAAAGCTCATTTCCACTAGATATAAAACGTTGTGTTTATTGCGTTGTAAATCATCGGCGCGGGATGTTTTGACTGCAACGCGGAGCTCGGCCACTGAAATAATAAATTAAGTAAGGAGACAAGATGTCCTCTCGCCGTCGTTAGCCCGGGTGGTCTCGTCACCACCACAAACATTTAGACAACTAATTTACACGACTAATTGATGTACGGCATATTTCATCATATCTCAGAAATGGGCGACGATAGATACGAGTCTATATGCGGACGCTTTTGGTGAAACTACGAAATCATTTTTCAAGAAAGTCGTGTTAACATGATATATGGAATTGTACGACATTTTTATTTTTAAATTCAAATTTTCGTTCAAATTTACAAGATTTATCGATAGTATTAGACACGTGTTGCTTAAATATATACACGTTTTCATGATACCTAAATTTATTAACGCTTATAATGACCCTGTAAGCCTGACTTTTACTTTTGCGATCACGCACCCTAGTCACGTTGCCAAGTACCGTTTCATACAACTACAAATTAATAATAAAGAAAAAAAAACGCTATCGTTTATAAAAAGCAGCGTTTTACAGTAATGTGTAAGTATCAAAACACACTGTTTCCAGTCGGCTGGGCGTATGGCGCAATACGTCGACCTTGGCGCAGTTTTTCCGCTCTCTTTAAGCTCAGCCGAGGTCTACCAACCAGTCTTGCACCTTGTACCACAAATTTCAAACGTGACATCTTCATATGCATTATGCATAATAACATCACGCCCCCAAAATATTCGAAGCAAGCACAAATGTACTTGAATCATACAACCGTTCAATATTTCAACAGTTTTAAAGTTTGAAATTCATTTAAAATGCTATCTTGTAGTATCTCACCTTGATTTATGATCGAATTATGATGAGATCCAGACATTGTATCGATTTCCTATAAGAATATAAAAAATGAGAATTCAGAAAAATCTTTACAATAATGCGAAACTAAATTACTCTATTGTAGTGGTAATCAAGAGAATGATAATCATTTCGATGACTATATACTTGTAATATTTTAGTTTCAATGACGCAATCTACAATGACAAGTATTTAATACTCGTTTACCTATGTACAATGAAACTGTTCAAGTGATTAAAAACAAGGCCAGACTGGGAATCCTACGTTAATTTAGTGTATCATAAATCACGACCCACCCCGTCGGCTCAATTACTTGAATCATTAAAATTGCTATGACTGTGACTGTACTGAAACAAGCAATTGCTTCTTGTAATCTTAAGGTATAATTTACGACGAATGAAGTTATTCTGCCACAAAGTATATAAAGTAGTGTGTAGCCTAATAGTTTTTTTTAAATGTGTGTATGTAAAATATTGCAAATTTTCATTGATTAAGTACACAATCGATCGCTGGAAAAATTTACAAGTACAGTTTAAGAGTAGATTGTCCAATCGCCCCTACCACGAGGAGGTGCGCGCGCGCAGGCAGGCTCGCGTCAGTCTTCGGTTGCTACGCTCTTGCTCATCACTTGCATTATTCTTGCACGCACTATCTAAAAGTTCAGTGTCGGTAACTGACTATAAAACCCTTTCAGTACCTCTTCCTAATAATATCAATAAACAATAAAGTTTTTTATTATACTCTTAATATTTAAAAACGTAAGTAAGTGAAGTGCTCGGAGTGTATATCACAGTATGGCGAGCCTGGATTCTGGGTAAACTATGTTTTTGCACCCGAGCTCCCGGTCTAAGGACTCTACTGAGCTGGACCCTGGCATGGTGTGGCGTGGTGAGTTACAGTTTACGTGAACTTCTCGAAGAGATCACAAAACTTCGAAATAATATTTCACTTGACTTTCAATTTTGTAATAAATGGTATTCAGTCACTTATGGCATGTGGAAGTCATCGTTAGGATTTTGGCTGTATTGTCTATGATATTTGTGTTCACGCATAGATCAAGGACTAACAGTGCTGGATGCATGTCCAAAGAAAGTTATCAGCAATGCTAAGTGAGTGCATGGTGTGTCGTCAGCGCGTGCGCTCGACGCCGGGTGAGTTTCGCGCGTCCTCGCGTCAACTCGAGCGTGGCCAACTAATGCAAGTGGGCCGACGAAGCTGAAGGTTAACGCACAAAAACACATCGTATATATTCAATATTTTGCAACTGCACTCGTATTAATAAACCGTGTGGGTATATGGTTAATGTTGTGCTGGTGCAATTTCGTGGCATCCGCGCTGTCGCAAGGGCCAGCGATCGCTTGCCGCCAGCACATCCTCGCGTTGCGCACTCGCCGACTAATCGCCGGACGTACGCCTCGGAACAACGTTGCAAAATCGCTTACAGTTCAAACAATATGTCTAATGTTCTGAAAAATTCATGGGCACACGACGCTCTGTCGCCGCGACTTGCGACGCGCTCATCTGAAACGAACTCTTCTGTTGTGTACATACACTCATCCTTGTATCTGTTACATGGCGGTGACTGTTGATTACACAAGCGGCCGAGCATAAATTATAAGTAATAACAAACAGAAATCAAAAAGTTTCTCCTGAAATAATATGCATCAGTTATCTGTTCGTATCGGCAATAAACCGCAGTAGGTACAGTCATCCTTATTAGCGTACATTTATGAGTAGCCTGAGCAATATATCGGGCGTATTACGTGGCAGCCAATCATAATAATTTATTAGTATACAGTGATATGGGCAGTTAATGCGGCGACGAGTGGCGGCGCGCGGTCGCCGGTGTCCTGCGCATGCGACTCGCACTGATTTATCAGCCGACGAAGCCCCGCCCCGACCTGATAGCCTTACCCTACAACCATTCAGCTTTTTTATTGAATAAACATTAATTGGTATAATATAAAAGTAAATATTCACAGCAGATACTCGTGTCAAACACGAATTTTAACGTAATAGGCTCAAATGGCCGCAATTAAAATATAAACTCAGATATTTACGACACTTAATTACTATTTTATAAATAATAGGGTAATCTTATTGAGTAACTTGTGTTTGACTTTAGATATTTGTATTAGCTACTAAATGTTGTAAATGCGGTGCGTAATATTGTGTGGAATGTGCCTCACAGAGTACGAGTAACCGATACTGATTAAATGAGCAATAAAGGGGAGTTATGTAGTATATAGTTTTTGTACACATCATACAAAATGGTGTTGCAAGATAGGTAAACTATCTCACTCTACAAACGATACCAGAAAATGCTTTTAACCGACTTCCTACATTTACCCCCAGAGGTCCTGTTATATTGCACAAAAATACACAATCAGGATATTAGAACCAACAATCACTATCATTTACATTCACTTCATAACTGTCAATAGTTGTGAAGTGTCGACAAGAAAAATATTGAGCTTTCTAAGATATCAATAAAGAGATACGTGTCGTTTCGAGCAGCCACATCCGGCCGCCATTGTGTTTCAACTGGCGGACTTCCGGTGCAACCCGATACACACTCCTGCGCACGTGCGCGAGCTTTTCAAATTTCGAACTACGAAAATTACGTATAAAGGACATTAGAGAATAAAAAAGGATCTACTTTACAAAAAAGTTTGTAAAAAGGAAGACATTGTTTAAATAAAATGATTCTGCATCATTGAACAGTCACTCTGAACCATTTCAAATACTAATGAATGGATTAGGTACAAAACCGAACTAATTTAACAAAACAGTGTTAGCATATACAGCACCTGATTAGACCACATCGAAATTCTATGAACAACTTTATTACCGATCCTCACTTGCTTGCACGGTACTTATTTACTTAGAACGATACTTAACCGACTCTAATAGACCGTAGACAACATATTCATAGCAGGACAACAAAAACTTTAATCCCCAGTACCCATTCAAGTATACACAGGTAAGTAACTAATAAAAAAAATCAGCCCTCAAGGGTTGGCACACGAAAAGAGCAAGGGTGCTTCTTTGATAGGGTGCTTGCAAACGCTCGGCGGCCCTAAGGAGCCCTTGTCCTCCAATAAGCCCTTAATAAGTGCCCTACCAAGTACCCATTCAATCAGGCTTTTTTCTCCACCTCTCCCACGTGTCCTTGATTCAAATTTTAAATCTGATTTACTTGTCAATGTTATTGTACTCGTGTATAGAGTAGGGGTCAGTAGACACAAAGGGTTTTAATATTCAAAGGCTTGCCCTTATCGCCTCCATTTTACTGCTATTTTAATATCGTCGACGAATGCATTGATAAACATATGCTGCGTAATAAAAATTTCAGTTTTAATAAAATTCGTTGATCCTAAACAATTATGCTTTTTTAATCTTCAGATGTTCAGTAACTCCTTTTTTCGGTGTATTGTATTTAGGTTTATATTGCTAGATATGTTTTATGGTCCGTTTTATTCTCTTGATAACGTTTGAATGCCTATAAAAGCATCAATGTGTGGGTGTATTTAAATAAGTCATGGAATTTTTCAGACAATCGTAGGTACCTACTCAGATAACAATTTTATACACATTTTTTATTACGAGTACTTCGGGGTTGTACTTGAACGTATTGAATTTATCTAAAAAAAAATGCTAAAGCTCGCGCGGCTTTTTGTGAAAATCGATACTTATATGAGTTAAGTAATAATTTGCAGGTATTTTTTAAATCGTCTTTGCATTGTTGGTGTGTGTACAAGAAGTACCGAGTGAAGGAGTTTCGCGAAGGCGTCGTGTTCCCATAGTGTCGGTAGACAAAGTCCCACACAAGTGTTGGGTTACTGCAGTTTGCGCATCTCGAGGCGCCGACAAAGCCCGCCGGCGGCACCTTTGATGTGCCGAATTCAATTAATTGCCTTATTTGCGGCAATGGTACGCTCATTGTCGGAATCCCCCGCAAAAACAAATATTTGCTGAGTCTTCATTATCCGTTATTAGGTGGTGCGCATTTTAATTGTCCTCGGGATCGTTTAGTTCGCCTTGATTGCGCCTCAGCAGCAGTAAATCACATAAATCACTCATTTTTCTCGACGCTTTTAATTACTTTCGAGTGCCTGTCGAAGATATTAACGAAACTGGCATGACGGCGCTTTAATTATTAAATTAAAAGAAAAAGACCCACACAATCGCGTTGCGCACAAATACTTCATACGGTAAGTACTTAAAGCAAATTCCCAAGGGTACCCGTAAAAAATACCTAAATTTTTTCTAGGATCATCATAAAAGATCAAGTTTTTAGGAGAACTGTAAACAATGTGCCAATATTTTGAATATATGTAAGTGTTGTGCCAAACTTGTCGTAACAAAGCATGCTGTATGATAGTGTGTTACGTGGCCCCGATATGTTATCAGTGTCAGCAGGGATGGCGGGGGGCTGGGGCGGGGGCGCGGGGGCGCGGGATACGTCGCCGCCGGACGGCGTGGGCGCACTGTCCTTCGCAATACTGCCCCTGAGTGAGATATGCCTGTCACAACAACCACGCGCCAACACAATACACCACTTTTTGTTAACTTTTCAACCCGCGATAACATTTTATTTTTTGCTTGCCATTTAAACTTATCATGTCAGTCCTATCTTGTTTGCTGTGTTATTGATAATATACTACATAACAACAACAAGGATAAGGGATCCTTATTTTGGGCTGACTATTACTTCTGACGATAGCATTTGCATTGATTAGCCGAGTTTCTCAAACAATATGTAAAACGAATGTGTGCCACTATAATTATAATATGAACACATCAATGCATGTGGACAGCTATGAAGTTCCGAGGTCGCGCCTCAAACAAGAATATGTCACAATCATAATGTTCTCAGAAATCGTTCCAAATATAAACGTGGATAAATGTCGTATCACGCGCCATCGCGACACATGACGGAGGCCGAGAGAAATAAATTATTGGTACCGGAAGTGACGTCCTGGGCTCGCTCCAATTTAAAACACAACCCACGAAACATAGTGTATCGTCGCCCCGTTCATCGTTGACAAAAACTGCCGCGGTGCAAGCTCAGACAATAATAGCCGTAAAACACAATCTCGTAAAATTTGCTTTTAAATGTAATAGCAGCTATTCGAAATATAAAAACAAATTATACTTAATGAATGTCACAAAATAATATATCGTATCCTTAATTCGCCGGAAATAAAAATGTTAAACCTTAGTCTTGGACTAATAGAGAACACAAATTGAATTTCAAATTAGGATTCAATCAGTTTGTATAATCGACAGGGCCGGATGCGCTGCTTTTTAATTAGTGCAAAGGTTAGAGACGTTACCGAAAAAACCTTTTTATGTTGTCAATCGACAGCGCTGTATAATTACATGCAACCGTTAGTTGTCGTTGAAGCTAACCGGTATGTCATTTTGACAGCAGTGGATGAAGTGGTCCCGTGCCGCACTACAGATTTATGGACTGTTTTCAGTATTTTTATCTAAAAAAGATTGTTTATCTGGTACATCCGTCGCCTGCCGCGGCCGATACGCTCGCTAGCGCTTTATTGTTTACACTTAATGTAATTCAAAGCAGGGAATTCCTCGGTAAATTGTATTTTTAAATTTAAAGCAGCGATGGGAATGGGGAGTTTACTTTGAGAATATCGATTGCCGCCAGCGCGAGCGGCTTGTGGGATATCTGTTTCGGTTTTGCGATCGATATTACGCCAATGACATACGTAATTTTTTCCTTTTTGTTGCCGACTTCGTTTATAGGTACATCAACGTTTGTTAATGTACAGGATAAATGTATATATATCCTGTTATGAAACAAAGAGAAATACTGTTGCTATGACGACCCAAGATTGTACTAAGGTTTTTGAGAAAATACTAGAAATACACTGTATACAGCTAAAATAGCGGTGGTGAAAAATAATCTTAATAAAACATTGTCGCTAATGTTTCATAGATATAGGTACTTAGTAGTTTTTGCGCACATCACTACAGCCGTGGAACGTTTCCATTTCCTCGTGCACCGCGTTACGTGATGGGAGATTGTGCGTCGATCACAATATCCACGCGTGTTTATTTCCTTTGCATTTATTCAAATATTGAAAACTCATTTCCCGCGCCATTTCCCGGTGGAAGTCTCGCGGAGTGCTCTCGTCTCACTAATTGCGTTCCGCGCGCTCCACAGACTCATTCTCCTAGTTCCATGCAGCCTACATAAATACACGAGTAAGTAAATTACTTGACAACGTGCTCCTAAATAAGTTAGCACACTTTGAGCTTCGGTACTAGTTGCACTTAAAAATAAAGTACGGGACGGCCGCCAGTAATTACATTTCTGGACACTCGCGTGCTCTGATAGTGCTCTCTGTCATAAATAAAACCTACTAATACTTCCATTGCCGCTATTAACGTCGAGGCCCTGTGTGGTCCTCTGTCAAATTAGGCAGTAACACTTTATGGATACTTTTTTCCCTTATCACGCACTAACCATTAAGTATATTATATTTGTGACTGTTAGCTATAGCATACTAACAAAAAATCGGCGTCGGATCTTCCGATGGCGTCGAAATCGCTTCCTCTGACAGACAATAGCGTCCCGTATCCGGTAGCACACGTGCTCAGGTGCCTATTATGTCCCGGAACGATCCTCGCCCCTTAACTGCCTTTTGTGACCCAACGTAGGACCCACCCCTGTAACTTGACCCAGATTTGGGCCAGCCCACTAGCTCGTGCCCTCCCATCGTATCTTATTCTATTCTATCGTATGTTAACACATCTGTCTCGAGGATCATGTAAAGTGAAACTTTTGTCAACATCCTCAAGATCTGTTCAAATATAAATATATTGTTTCCTTTATTGGACTCTGCGATATCAATGTTAGGAACTGAAACACAATAGGTTTCATGCTTATATTTTATCCGTGCAAACTTCCAACTCAAGTTGTTAGCATTGAAATTATTACGTAATTAAAAAAACGAATATAACTTTTTAATTTTATTACCTGCATATATGAAGGTTACAACAATAGATCGTCTCACAATGGCCACGAATGGAAGTATTCTAAATTTAAAATTCAAGTGTGTTGCGTCTCGCGTGCCACTATCAAACAATGAGAATGAAAATCATAGTCAAGGCCGTACGCGTCATGGTCATTATTATAACGTAATTATGATACACGACGTTACCTTACACATTTGCGAAACAATTCAACTGTTATTTTTTTCTCAAGTTTAATGCGATCTTTACTCTTTTGTCTAGTAACAGTTTTTTTAAAAAAACGTTATGTATGTTGGCAAGTATAGAAAATGGAACTTTCCTTACTCGAATTTTTCTACTCGATCCACAAAATTAAATGTCAAAAATACTTAATTGAACTAATAAATACAAGATCATTTCCATAACTCACCTAGGCAATGATTAATACTTATTTCAAATAAATTATTGCTTAAATTACCAAAATATATATTCAGTAGTAATAATATGCATGCAATGAATTTTCACGTGGCCGCTGAAAAAATACAATTAGATGCGTCACTATATCCATTATACTAGTTAATTATCTGTCTAGTGTAGCGGCCGGACAATTTAATCGTTTTGTTTTTATATAATGTATCTTTGCGAAACAATGCTGCCGCAGGTCGGCTCGGAACTTGTAAAGTATTTAAATGACGAGGATTATTATAAGTTATAACGCATTGTTTATACTCAAGTTAGTACTCACGATACTTCGGCCATATCCAACGATCATCATAAAACTACTTCGCAGCGTGATAACAATTTCACGTGTTCCATGAACGGGGACTCCACATTGTTTTCGTCCCGCAGTTACTCTACATTTCATTTTCCTTAAACGATAACAAACAGGAAAATCGCTCGACGTTAATAAGAATGAAATATTTATTATTAAACGCTCATTTGTTATATTTGCATGGCTAGATTAATTAGAATGTAAATACATCAGTGCATTCTGCACACACAGGAACTCAATTAATTGAGTAGAGTCGATTATTTGCTGTTCTAACACTCACAACAAAGGTTATGTTGATTATGTTCGTATAAATTTCGATAGAAGGTGCCCGTGCTAATTTTCGTGATACTCATCAGCAGGGTTAGCAAAAAAAATCAACGGTCGCGCAACAGTTGGTCTTGTAGCAGGTGACGCGACAGGTCGCGGCTCGTGTTCGTTCGTAGCGCTTCGGGTGCGCTCGGCTCGCACTCGGCTTCGCTCGGTCCACATTTTCCACGGCCGCCCTCTCGATCCGCCCGAAAGCTCGCAGTCGGAGATTAGGCGCGACGCGGTACGGTGCTACGAATGACTCTCCTCGCATACAAAAGCTCGGAGTCGTCTCGAGTAACGCGATAATATTACGTCGGACCTTATTCATTCATTGACACATTCATAAAAAATATTCCTATTTACCGAGTGCTTGTTATAGTTATATAAAAATAAAATAAAAACTTTTAATAAAAACATAATCGATTTTAAAAATAAAAATAAAATATTTTATGCGAATATACAAAATAAGTAAGTTTAAATCAGTGTTGGATAGTGATGTGCTGGTGAGTAGTGGTGGAGTGCGCGGGGGCCGGAGCTCGGGCCGCCATGCTGCTGGTGGAGGCGCCGCGCGAAGCCGCCGTGCCCCCGTGCGCGGCGCCCCTCGACATCCCCATGTCCACGCTCACGAAACTCAACTTCACAGACTATAGTGCCAAAGTGAACAAACCGTACTCCGAGACGGAGACCAGGGACAATACGAGACTGAATTACGAGCAGGCTCTGGCGAGCGTGGCCAGGCTCAGTTATGAACAATCAGTGCCCAACACAGGCAAGCTGCACTACCCCGAGCAGACCCGGCTAGCGTACGACCCCACAGTCGACTCCCTGTGCGGAGACCCCTCGTTCATATTAAATACAGGTTCGTAAACATTATTAGGTATTACTTTTTCCTGCTCATTACAATATGTACCTACTGCCACATTACGCAACAAATAAACATACAATATAATTCACGTTTATTTTTATCTAATTAATTGAAATCCTATTTAACATTAGAAATAAACATTATTTTAACAGTTTTCTCTTACTTCATATTAAAATTGTGGCAAACGTCATAAATTAATTAATATTTTTATTTATTTACTTAATAAATTCCGTTATAATTAAATACGAATGAACTGCACTCATTAAGTTGCGGTTACGGTAATTATAAATAAAGCTCAATAAACACGTCAATTAAACGTTGTAAATAATACAGCATATGTAAATGTATTAATTAAACATGAAAATAATATGTTTTGTTGTTTTATATACAATTGTTCAAAATAATACGCGGAAGAAAAACTTTAGTACATATAAATGAAACATTTTTTTTATAAAATAAATAAATAAACAATTATTGACATTGGTCTATTTAATGGGTTAATTCTGGTTCCGTTCCGTTTCCGAGGCGCTAAAACAACGTAATAATTTAGGACGGGAACTAAGTAAGCGGCAACTGACGATCCTCATCTTTATAAAAGCGTAATGTTTATTTAAATCATAAACACATTTACGTTATAAATAAGCAGAGCTTCATTGAGAACTCTCAAGTAGGGAGCGGAAGCACTTTCGCCGCCGCCATATTGGATCCGGCGGCGGGGGTGCGCGGGCGCACCTCGCGCGCTTCCGCCGCGTGATGCGCATAAAAAAGCTTTGCAGTATTGTCACATAGCTTACATTTGCATACATAGATTACGTGAAAGCATTGTTAACGCGTCGATCAAGTGCTCCACGCAATCCCTAACCACGCACGTACCACGCAACATATTGCTTCTATAACTTTTACATGATATCTAAACTATTAGTTTGTAAGCCCTTGTGCCAGGCTCACGTACAGGAAATTCCAGTTTATAATCATTTTTATTGATCTCATAAAATGAATCTACACGAAATCACACGTCCATTAGTATAAGAAAACATTATAATAATAACAATAATTTATAGCTCCGTCATGTGAACAGGGGGGAACTTAATTCGCCATGATTTAAGGTTTAATTAAATATCTGATATGGGTTTTCTAAATCACGGCACGTATGGTGTATGTACGAATGCTATGAATATTCATACAATAGGTTCAGATGTAATCGATGTCGAGGCGTGTCGGCTGTCATCCTCGACTCTTGCAAATGGTGGTCGGACATAAATGGTGACCATTCCACAGGTAACGGTGCAGGTCGCTCACCTTTCAGTAATCGCTTCCTTCCTTTTACAGGTCGTAGCAAATCTCGTAGTTGACGTGATCGAAATCACGATTTCCACCAGCCGACGGACACTTTGACACTTATATTTTATGCTCACAGTTGAAAAAACAACGTTCGAAAGGTCAATGCCATCGTTATTTAGTATTTATCTAAAAGTTTGTGCAGTCAGTCACTAATGCGAATCAAATCACCAAATAATTGATAGCTTATAATTGAAATTTGGTGATAAAACTTTAGATGATCTTTTTAGCATATTAATTTAGATATTAAATCCGCCGGTGTTACGCAGATTTTCAAGCAAATACTTAATGTTTAATGGTTGCAAAGTAGCTTAATATCCTAATGCGTGCATAAATTAATTTGAAATTTACAACAAGAGGAAATAAATATTTAAAGATTTTTTCAATTTAAATTTAAATACATTTATTTAATATTGTGTCTCTAGATACCTATGTAAATCAGAGATTTGGTCAAGTGCTTAGTGTACATGTAATTTGTAATGCAGTTGAAAGTGTAACCATAAGACAAAATGAATAAAGTAATAGACTCAGATGGTATAACGTTATCAGACGCAATGCAAGAAGGCGACAAACAACTTGTCACGTTAGATACACCTGTCTAACACCCGCAGCTGTCCCGTGACCTAAGAACATGTGCACGATACTAAACCTTATCACTCACCTACACAAATACCTACAAACAACCTTTATTCATTAGCAACACAGAAAAAAAACTACCCGATCTACTTCGTTAACTATCCTCCATATTTTTATATCGAACAAATTTTGAAATATCGACAGCTAATTAAACATGATGGGACGCTAAAATGTTTTTGACAAATCAAATATTTTTCTTCGAAGCTGTTTTTTTTCACTCAAGTTTAATTAATTCATGTCGTGTATTTTTACGAACACTTTTATGTAACGTATAAATTCTATTTGAATAACTTAATCCTTCTTTTCGCGAACTGTATGCTTACTTGTGATTAGAACAATATGCATGGCGAATGACGTCAGTACCGTCAGTGACGTCACGTGGCACGGTTCATTCATAAATTAATATGGCTACTTCCGGCCGCCGCCCGCCGTGATCCACACAACTTTTAAATGCTTTCAATCTAATCGAATGTTACTAAGAAATTGATACAATGGTGAATAGAATGAACATTAACACCTTTTGTATTCGCTGCAGTGTAAAGTATAATTATTGTGATTTGCTGACGAATAAAGGAGCAATCGTATTTATGGATATGAATAATTTTAGCTTTCCAAGCAATTCATTTCAAAAAAGAATGCTAGCCACACGCAGAAATAAGGTATTTTGAATAATGCATCAATAGTCATCAACTAATAATGCTATCTCTTTCTCTTTTACTACAAAACACTCACATAACCCAACAAGGCTAAAACATTTCCATTGAAAACCAATTTAAAGCATACAATATTCAGGACAGGGGATGTTTGGCCATTAACAAAACAAGGAAATCCAAATATGACATCATATGTACATAACATATCCGTTTCCTTGCCACATCTTTATACAAAGCTGACAAGCCAACACGATACCGATTATTGCATCGATTCTGAATTGTAATCGATATGTAGCAATGCTTTGAAACCAGAAAAGTATACCGCTTTAAATCAAGTAGTGATGTTTAGTGATCGTACTATACAAATATGAGATAATTGTATTCGATTTCCAACTCGCTTCAAAGAGTTTAACATTTCAGACGAATTAGTCGAGTCGTGTCTCTGAATGATTGTTCTAATTTCAAAGATCTGAGTGAATGGTTATATTTGAGACATAAAAATATTTTCAGCAATTTATTTAGCACGTTTTCAAAGCGGAGTGGCGGATCTAGAAATCATAAAGTGACACGTATTTATTTTAAAGTTTGTGGGTTGAATGAGCGTGACGTCACGGCAGGTCACGTAGCCGCCATTGATGCGCCCGCGCCGCCACTTCCGTCGTCTGTAGCGCCGCTACATCCTGCCTGCAGTTTTATGTCTATCATACTACTCTTCACACCACACTACAATTTCAAATCAATTATTCAATGTAGTTATGATTTAGTTAAACCTCAATGGTCTTCGAAGTATCGTTGAGCTACCCATATTTTATCTCAATTTTATTAGTACTAGTGCATGTAATGTTGCATTACTGTGAATAGTTATATTAGATAACAATATAATAAATAACAATTTAATATAACTATTCACACAGCAATGCGTGATAATAAATATGTATGAGCAAACAAATTGCAATGTCGCAAAAAACTCCACATATCCGAATTGCTCATAAATGTAACCCGATATCTATTTCCTCCGAATGCCGGCTTAAATAAATCGGCTTTTAAACATATATTATTAATACTGCGAGGCAGGTTTAATGGCTTCCCTTATGTCAGCTATGTTCTAAGTATGACGGCGAGTGTTTACGTGGTGCAACCCCCCTCGTGGCTCGCGCACGGTTTTTGTAACGACTGGCGGCGCGTGCGCAGGTGGCCGCGCACCTGCCACGCATACCGACTACCGACAACGTAGACAAGGCATAATGCACGAGATTTGACATTTTATTATTAGCAATATGGCTTATTTATAGACAATGTTTTTCTGTGATTTCACAGCGCAAGAAAAAACTTGAACGCAATACTACTTCACGATGGATACAAGTCCTAATGTATAAAATACTTCAATTAGGTAATAAACTAATCTACCTAGAAGAAAATCCTTCAAAGTTTCGGCCTGTACTCTAGAACAATACCACGTTTGATCGGATTCAATGGTTACCTCATTCCTGCCAGTTGTATCGCTTGACAACTCTACGTTTTATTAAGTCTAGACAATGTAATAGCAGAACGATTTGCCAAGCGCGGCGAAGGTTTTATTGAACCACTATCGGATTCCCAAGAATCGTTTACGAGTGTTTAAGTACAATCGGCATGTGCACCTATTAGTTAATCAATTTTCTTCCCTATTTCTTACTTTAGTAGAGTTTTATTCAATCACCACCCTTGATTAATCTTACGATCGGCCTGTTGTAATTGTGTCAAAATCCACGTCGCCGCCATCTGCCGCGACAGATAATAAATTAAAAAAAAAAACATATTCGACCGGATATTATTGTAAGACCCAAAATTATTTTTGTGACTAAAAACTAAACTGATTTTTTTGTTTAAAATCAATGTATAAATAGTGAAGTAAAAAGTGTGTGCTGTAATTATTATCGGCTCGCTACAAACTATTTTATTGGTAATAAATATCGGTGGATCTGGTGTTAGTCGATTTCGCGCCGGTCGCTTGCAGGAAAACCGATTGCGACTCTTTATTTTTAAACGCAAGTTGAGGTCATGTGCTGTTATACCGTCTCCGTTTGCGGGTTACATCTCTCTATATTTTAACATTACATAAGCTCTTCAAAGTGTTACCTTTTATATAAAAACGTCTGCTCTTGTCAGCATAAGTGAAATATACTACTTACAGGAAAAACACAAACAACCTGATAATAAAAATGTAGGTAGGTACTAGTTATTCACTAAGTATAAAAACTAAAGCAACTGAAAGAAATGTATACTCGCCAGTTCAACAAATTCTAGATATTGCTATTTACTAGTTATTATACTTAGGCAGTAACTTTTTAAACACAATAGACATATTGTCCGCAAGGCCAGCACTCACACATCACGACTTTAAAATATTTCACGCTTCCTGCCGAAAGATGTTCCAATTTTGAATTTGATTTAAACAGCACTCGTTGACAGCCATTTCCTCTTATCCAAGAATAATGTAAGTTTTTCCCACTATTATTTTCTGTTTACAATTTTTCCAAGCCGTTCCTCGTGACAAATTATGTTCATTCTCCTGTACACCTGTTTAAACGTTAACTTATTCCTGACATTCCATAAATTATTATTATTTTTAAGTAACTAGTCATATTGATAAAAATAAATATCACATAATAGATATAAAATATAGTATTCAATTTTATTCTGAGTTACAGACTGACTGACTGTCTCTGAGTTAAAATTCAGATTAAGTTTTAAACTCAAAGAGATAATTTACTTAAACGTTCAACTAATCGGGAAACAAAAAGGCAAAACAATTTATATTCAAGTCCTTTAACAAATAAGGTCTCATAACATCTTTATTGTAGTGAAATTATAGTGTTCCTTAATTGTAACTATTTACATTTTTAATTAATTAATGAGGCCAAATTATTTATGTCAAAACACCGGGCGGCGCGGCGGCCTGTCGTCGACAGCGGCTTGTCACGCCGCTCACCTGCGCACCGCATTTGATTCTAATTTTAAAAATTCATATTTCGACTTCCGTTCCCAAATGGGAATTGGCGCGATATGCGTCTCTTCGCGATTATAAAATACGTTCGAATTTAGATCACTAAAATTTTGTGCTGGGCTTATGTAATCAACTCAAACTAAATAGACATTTAAGTCGAAAACTGACTGCGAATAGATGACTTTATTGTTCCTTCTTGATTCTAATAAGAATAAAGGTGCCTACAATTATGAACTTTCAAAATATGGTTACAAAAACGTCGTTATTGCTCGTCTGTCGGCGCCATATGGCAGCTTAGCGCGTGCTCGCCATTACAAAAAATCGACTCAAAGTTTTCGCGGCTCGAATTTCGTCGCAGATAATAAATAAAAAAGTCCGCAAAGTCGTGTCGCAGCTGCCGTTAGGTCTAAGGTTACTGTCTTGGGTATTCCTCACTTTATGGTTGTTTTTGTGAGCTGGCAATACCTACCTATTTCAATGATGTCGAACTAAGCGAGATCTACAAGAGTCTTGATTCTTTTGCATTTGTGTCCACTGTAGTGTTTCCTTCTTAATTTGAATCTACTGAACTTCCTCCGTAATACCCTAATTACAATGTGGTTCCCTATTTTCCTCAGTTCTTGATACTTGTGATTTCCCGAAGCTATCAATGATGTTTAAAATAGCAACACAATTACACAACGTGATCTTTTGTCTACGGAAACAGCTATACGTACTTATTTATACCTAACTTTATGATATGTTTTTGCCTACTAGACAAGCCCAGAACATTATGTAAGTACCTACCTGTGGAAAACTAAACTATTTTTTATTTAAAAAACTTTCGTTTAATGACAGCTGACGTTTGTGTCACTGTGTAGATTTTAAGCATTCGAATTTCAAACTGTAATTGTGTTCTTTTGCTAAATATTTTTCTGTATTGTAGATCGTTATTTCTTCAGTTGGTATAATTACCTCCAGATATCTGTACTAAACCAATATAGCATATAGCACTTACTAGTAAAATTAACGATATGAAATCTGCTTAATTAATTTACCTACCAACTTTAAATGCTACTCTCATTTATAACTTCAGTGATATTAATGATGGTGTTTACCTAATCCACATGTACCTAGATATATTGGAACATTCCTAAACGTGGATTATAGCTAAAATCTATATTAATGCTTATTAAAATCACCAATCTAAATTACATCCATCTTCAGGTTCGACATTGAAGCTTTGATCTGAATTTCTCAAGATCAAAGCCTTAACAGTAGGTAAAGTCGTCAGCCTCGTGCCTATTTACATTGTACTTTGTAAGTAAATACTTTAAGAATAAAGGCTTGATGATGCTCTACAACTCTACAAGTCATTGGCTCTACGAAATGTAGAGACAAAACATATATTTGCTGATCAATTGTCAAGTCTCAGTTGATCTTACATTTTGTTTCTATTTGAAATTGATCTGCGAGGCGAGCCAATGGCGCTGTGGAGCGGCGACCTTTCGACCCGAGCGTTAGCGCGCGGGGCGTGGCCGCGCCCGATTGGCTCGCCCCGCCCCACCCCGCCCCCCGCACCCGCCCCTCTCCACGCCCCACTACTCGATCTCTCTGAACTGTGATGCTGGGACCGACGCGCACTTTTCTTACCGACTCGCCGTACATTTTTATATATCAATCGATAAACGACTTTCATTTTTTCAGTCGACCTCTTCAGAAAGAAGGTTCTTTAACGGATGTTTATTCTAGTTGTTAAAAGCTTGTCAGCAAATGACTAAATGGTCTTATATCTTGGATTCATCTTGAAAGTTGTTTAGATAACTGCTGAGTAATTCAATAATAATTTAAACAACTACTTATAAAAAAGCCCGAAATATCTCAGTCCTCTCGATGTTCTATAAAACGTCACCACTGCACCACTGCTTCACTTACATTGAATAAATATAAAAATACCAACAAAAACATTCCGAGAAAAGTCAACAAGGTCACAAGCGTCATCCCCAAGAGAGCTGTTCTCCACCCAACGAGGATTTATAGATTAATACCTTTGCCTCGTTGCAACAATTGCTTCATTAAAATTCTTGCGTTTTGTCTCTGACACGCCGTGATTTGTTTACACGTTTCTTGTCTATGCCCAACGCCTCATTTGTTACGTTAAAAAACATCTATTTCTACTTTTAGTTGAAACTTTAACCTTACCACGGTAATTAAGTGTTCATACTAAAACTACAAAGAAAATGTTCGGGAACTTGACGACACATTTTGTTTTCCAATCGACTGTGAGCTTTTTAATTTTAATTATTTAGAAGTGTGTTGATACATTAATGTCTTATGTTGATATTTAATTATTTTCAAAATGGCTGACTGTTGCTGTAACATAGTTAGGTACCTCTCTTTTAAACTAACTAACCATATAGGCAAGCAGGTACCTACGTCTAGTTTTTGAAAAAGTGCAGTCTAATTGCTAGCTAATTTAGTATCTACACAACGTACGTACGCACTTGTATAATTTTACCTACCTAAGCTTATGAATCCATTCATATCCAAATTAATTTCGGAACTATAATATCATTCTATACGCAGTTTTTTGCTCGTTCTTCTATACAAGAATCTACATTTTGAAACGAGCACTTAGCTTAACTGACGGACACACTGACGAACAATTCAACAATCAAAGTCAAAGTCAACATCATTTAATTCAAATGGAGAACAGTAGGCACTGTTAAACGTCACGCAAAAAAAAAGAAACAATTTCAAAAGACGGAGAAAAAAAATTTTTTTTTTCTTTGTGGTCCAAATATCACAAAACCTTCACAGTGTACTCTTCTGAACTAGAACCACTTTTTAAATAAAGAACTTAAAAAAAACATTCATATTGAGAGTGATATTTATGGTCACACTTTGTTGAAGCACTGGCCATTGACCACAATATCAGTACATTTGAAAACTAGGTGCAACCGTCCATGACCAGCTCTTAAACCAACACCTCTATTTTTACCGCTATAAGGTCTATTTTTGCTTGTTGGTTGATTGGCTGATGAGCTCTTCTATGTTATTTAGTTACAAATGTGCTACCTATTTGTATATACTTATCTCGTGTATAAAACGCTATTTTCCTTTATTTACTTCTCCCACTCTAATGAGGTCTTCCGAATGTTCCGAATAGAAGGGAAACGGTACCTACTGGGTATACCCTTACGGTTTCTTTCGGAACCTTACATATTACTAGGTACTCGCGCGTGGTTTTACCCGCTGCTTGGCTCCATTTAATCGTAGCGTGATGTTTTATAGCCTATAGCACTCAGGAACATTGTAGCTATCTATCAGTGAAAGAAATTTGGAAGTCCGACCAGCGGTTTCAAAGATTAAAACCTACATACAAATTTACAAACATACAAACTTATATACCTCTTTATAATATTAGTATAGATGGGATTATAAATAATACCTATCCAGATTCTATAAAACAAGATCTTTAATTTATAAAACAAGCCTTAAGTATTATAAATGAATAGATACTTCTTTCTCCTGTAGATACTTTCAATATAAAAATGCTAGTAAATAGAATCATTGTGTGTTTACTGTATGGCTGTCTTTAGGCCAGTAAAACTACATAACAGGTTAAGAATGAAAAACTCTATCACATACATCGCATTTTTAAAAGAAATCAGAACTAAACCGTAAAAGAGGGAACTTCAAAATTGAACCTTATTATAGAAACATAATTTTTAAGATTTAAATGCTTTCTTTTGTGAGTTAGGTCACTTTTCTTTTAAGCATAATATATGATATGTGCAAAGTTCTTATAGCTTATTTTATACGCAAAGAAGACAAGTATTCTATATTTCTATATATAGGTACAAAAGACAATGCATCCCTTAAAGCTCACATTCATCAATGATAATGCATGTATATGAATGATCCCTCCAGTTGAGTCAGCATCAATGATCCCACTTGATCTACAAACGAGATGTGATACATCGGTCAAACGGCACACAATGGGACTGGTGACCCCGCTCACACACAGACATACACGCACACAATAAACACGCTATGTATGTACATACTCTATTGTTAAACGTTTCAATCACAGACTGCGTGAATAGGGATGTTAACTACTCACATTCAATAAAAAAAACTGAAGATATTTTATTATCTGTACGGAAAATTACTCACTAACATTGAATCGAGTAGAAAATTAATCTAAAAATTAGATCGATAAATGAATAATTCCACCTAGATTACAAACTACATTAACAACACAAGGGATTCGTTACCTTTGCCTATGAAAAGAAAATATAAAAACTCGATAATACTCGCTTGCCTCAACCATAAACAATTTCCTAGTCTAATCACCATTTGCAAATTAAATCAAACCTCAATTCAATCGGTCGGTGTTATATCGTGACTACATGGCGCGAGGGTGTCGAGAAGTGTGCGGGGTGAAGCGAGGGGGACGGGGGAGGGGTATGTGTGGGTCCGTCGCGTCGCCAGCGCACGCGCAGAACAAAGGGCGAGCCGTGAACCGCGACCGATGCGCTTCGGTACCCCGTGCCCGCCAACACGCCTCGATATGCATGCCGTACTGATTTTTTTCATGGAAATTTTGTCTGACTGATATAACAGAGCCGCTACATGCCAGTTATACATATGCCAATAGTTTTTAGAACACAATTCTAAGGTATTTTCTTTCGAACGTTCTTTCGTAGCACCTCGTAGCGCTCGTAGCAATTATAATACGGAGCAAATTACGTAGTAATTAGTACCGATACTTGCAAAATGCCTCTATTCTGATCTTGAGAAGCTGTAGTGTTAATTCAAGACATTTTGTGACTTGCAAAACACTCATGTTCCATCACATTGTATTAATAATGTTGTCACTTGTTCCAGGCGGCTACACTACTGGCGGTCCTCGCGAGACGAACGCCTACGGGTACTCGGAACCGAGCGGTGGAGCTGCGCCCGCACCAACAGCGGGTTCCCCCCTCGACGAGTACTACCCCCCGGAGTACCCACCCGGCCCTCCTGCGCCCCCAGCGCAGCCCTACATCGACGAATACTACCATCATGCGCACGCGCACTCCCAGCCGTTACTCACACACGAGCCCAAATACCAGCCCCATGCATACAGCAAGCCTTATCCCAGAGGTAGGTTCCGATTCTCTCATTAACTCTGTATAAGCATCTGCTCATCTCTAAACTCTTGTTCAATCCAAAAAGGTCCGGAAAGTTAATAATATTGGCAAAATTCAAGACACCATTGTCATTGTGCAGTATTTTACCTCGAAAGCAGGCACAAAGTAAATATAAATTTATAAGTGCACAGTGATAAAATCACGCAACCGTAATTAAAAACAAACATGGACATTATCTCGTTGTAAGAGATCGGTAGACAAGTGACGTGGTCACTTTAATTGATGCGGTCCGGTGTACTGTTACAACGTCGCGTCGTTAAACTGAATCGGACCTTTCATGTGCTTATTATTTAGCTGTGATCATATTACTTTGTTATTTGTCTTGTCACCGTCGCTGGACCGCACTAATTGGTGATCCGACAAAATGTTCAGTTCATTATTTCTCAATTTATAATATTTATAAAATTGTTGTTTATAAAGCTTTGTATGTAATAGTGTATTTTGATTTGCGCAGGCGCTGGCGGCCGATACGGTGGCGAGGGTTATGGCGAGAGCTACGTACAAGAGTACGGTGGCGCATGCGCAGAATGGAACGAGTGGCCTGCAGACCAGCACGCACTCATTCCCCAGGACAAGCTCCCGTACCCTGCTACAGGACCCTGCTTCACCGGTATGTTTACTTATCATTCAGTTTGAAATAGACCTGTGAAATAGTTCTTGCACCGTTCGAAGTATCTTTTCACTTCTTACCATTCAGCAACAAGCCATCTTAAACTATTATATAGTAAATCTGGATCTTTGACAGACATTCAACTGTCGAAAACCGATCTTAATCCTAGCGGATTAGCCATTGCTTTTGATTGGTAATTGAAAACACCCCTATCATATTCACTTCTTTAATTTTACCATATAACACTAATTTTGTATTCAAATGTTCCGAAAGGCTCTTTCCATCTTTTCTATACCCCTTGCCAGTCGTATATCGTAAAGCAACTGTGTGGCACGTTTACAGGATCAGGGCCGATACAACTTTGGCAGTTCTTGTTGGAGCTGTTGACTGACAAAAGTTGCCAGGGATTCATCTCGTGGACTGGTGACGGCTGGGAGTTCAAACTCACCGACCCTGATGAGGTAAGATGGATTTAATGTTTTATTTTTTATGTATGTTAGCTTCTAGACTGATATTAGTTCTTATGGCTTTATTTAGGAGCATTATAACTTATGCAACAAGATGGCCATTTTTTACGAGATTTCTCCCAGCGCTTGAGATAACAAACCTCTTTGTTCGCACAAGAAGATAACATACAGACAATATAGATTTTTTTACCACATAACTACAAAAACTAATGAAGAATCTACATTTCAGGTGGCTCGGCGTTGGGGCATCCGCAAAAACAAGCCGAAGATGAACTATGAGAAACTGTCCCGTGGACTGCGCTACTACTACGACAAGAACATCATCCACAAGACGGCTGGCAAACGTTACGTGTACCGCTTCGTGTGTGACCTGCAGAGCTTGTTAGGGTAAATTCCACTTATACACGTCGCGTGCGAATGATGGAAGGAAGGCAGTGAAAGAGATGAATGGGAGGAACAAATTAAATGCACAAGTCAAGTCAACTAAAGTTGTTGAATCAAGACAAATTTTCATAACTTATTTTACTTTTAAGTCCTACTTATAGTTCTTTTATTTCGTTTTTTTTTTCATTTAACTAATAAAATCCTTTCTATTGCAGCATCTCACCTGAGCAACTGCACGCAATGTATGAACCCAAAATGGAGAAGAAAGACGAGGACTGAAGGAGGCCCGCGCCGCCCCGCTCCCCATTGCTCCTTTCGCAGAACACCTCCAACCCAACGTACTATTAGCTACACATCTCCAGCATACACAGACTGTCTCCTACTGCTGTACGGACATTTCGTACTCAATGACTCCAAGAAGAGATCGGGCGACTCCGCCCCAGACTTACCTAAGTGTGTTTTCAAAAGCTAATTGCTAACAAGGCCCCGCGCCTATAACAATCATTAAGGTTTTATATTCATTTTTAGAACTTCATAATATTAAAATGGATTTGATCTCATATGCAGCCACCAGTGGAATATAATTAACAAACTAATGAAGGCTAACACGGAAGAGTTGTATGTTATTGTTCACCTTATATATTACATTCATATACTTTGTACCCACGTAACCAATGGTGCCTTATTGAAAACTTGTTCGTTCATTTTTGGGTTCGCAAATATTCGTTTCGATTGTATTGGACGCACTTCTTTATGTTATTCTCTATGTATCGAGTCAATGTGATAAGTAAGCGTCCACGAACATTGCGACACAACAATTATTTGAATTCTCACTACACAAGAATAGAATTCAGCGAGATAATCAAAACTTAGTGCTAAAATAGTAAAATTTTACTATAATTTTAATGATAACTGTAAATATAAGTTAATTTTGTTACTTTATAAAATAATTAGGTATTATATTATAGTAGTTATTAAGTGTTGTATGTTTAATTCGCAAATTGTTGCAATATGCGATTAAAATAATGAGTAGTCAGAATGAGGACGGACATTAAACGATTTTTGTCAGAGATTTTAGTCCAAAGATTATTAAATCTAAATTCCCACCAATTGGTAAGGATGTGACAAAATTACCAAAGGGACTTCTCATCGTCTGCTTTGAAGTGATTATGGTATTTGAATTAGTTTATCGACGATTGTTTCCGTAACTCTACAATAGTCCAACAACTTAACGTGAACGCTGCAACTCCGGGTGACGTCAACTTGTCGCTGATCTCGTGGTAAGGGATTGTAATGTCTTACTAGTTATGAAATTAAATTAGTTGTATTATTTTCAATTTTTATAGCTCCTAGCGTACACCGAAGATATGTCGATAAGTTTTATTTTGTAAAATATCTCTCCTCCATCAATATGATACTTGTTTCGTTTCGTGCAATGCGGTTGGTAGGTTAGAATTTGTGAAACTTTTTGTCTTGCTCTTTCACACGGTGCTGTTCACTCGATTTTAAATGTAACACAAATGTAAAACGATGTCTTCCCCGTATTAACAATTCGATTGGTCTGACTCCAGTTCGCATAGGTCTGTATCTACTTATAATAAGACAATAGTCTAATATAATTGTGTTTTGCTCCCATTTTTGTGCTAATAAATATATCTACACGTTTACTTGTAAGCGAAGCCATTGTAAGTGAGACCTATAGTAGTTACGGCCAAATTTTTGAATGTATAAGTGTCGTTGTATGTATTGATGGAAGATATAAAATTAAATATATATATTTACGAAATTATAAATCATTTTTTCTTTTCTTTCTCAAACACCTGTGTCCCTAATATACCCGGATGACGTCAAAGAGTAAGTAATCATATCAAAAAAAGTATGAATTATAAGGACTATTCTATTTATGAGTAAGCTTAAAAGGCGATTCGACGATAAACAAAAATATAGGTATCTTCATCTATATGAGAAAATAACCTATCTTAGACAAGATCGGCAACAGGCCGGCCTAGGGCAATCTTAGAATCGCCAAGTATTTGTGAAATATTTACAAATTTACTAAATCTATAACTTTCTTGAAAAGATAGATATGGCAGGTGTTGAAATCACACCCTAACTTAACCTCTGCAAAAGATACCTTGCTAAGCCATAGCACTAATTGATATTGTTGGTGATTAATAATGTCTATTTTTAATCGACTTCAGCATTTTACAATTCAATTTTATAAATGTTTTATTCCCGTCTAATTGTAAAGAATTGGTAACTATTACCGTCAAAAGGTACAACCCAACAAGAGTTGTGGTAGTGTGGGAGTGCCAAGCTTCGGTACGAATGGATCGACTCGACCGGGTTGATCCCACGCCCTCACAAAATAACGGCGTAAAACAGCCACAGGGTTGTGTTTTCCCGTTTGAGTGAGGTTACCGACCATACCCAAATCCTAGATTCCCTAAAACCCCTTTTCGCCATAAGACCGGCAACGCACTTGTAATTCCTCTGGTTTAGCGGGTGTCCATGGGCGGCGTCAATTGCTTACCATCTGAATATAAGGATGCTCGTTTGCGTAAGACAAAAAGAAAATCAGATATATACGAGGCATATTAATGAAATCGTTTCAACATTAAAATGGCTTTTTAATGAGGGGGTCCGGTACCTGATATGACGGGAAAAGGAAAAATGTAGATATAGGAGGATCATGGATAAGAATTCTGGTTGAATATGGTATCAGTTATAAGTAAGTTTTTATAATTTACCAGAGCACACATATCTAATAAAAACTAGTGTAACATTTTTTTTTTTTTTTGAAGAATAACGATCTTCAAATTTTAATATAGTTGCAGAAAGTGTCAGACTCTTACTGACTAAGAACCGCCCGTTTCTTCTCCAAATTAGGCTGGCGCCGCTATACATCCCAACCCCTGCGCTAAGCTATTGTAGTTAGTTTGGTAAAGCTCATTAACTTCGCTAATTAGAATTTTTCTTTCTATTTCTAATGCTCTTCTACGCTGACAGTATAAGTCTTTCTTTCTGAATGCGATATATTCTGTGTTCTGACTTAGGTACATCAACACTAAAAAAAGAATTCGCCACCTTCGACGCTGTGCAATGCGTCACTGGTTTGATTCCTGCATGGAACAAATGTTTGTGCGATCCATAGACAAAATTCGACTTGATTTTGAGTCTGAAAGCAAATTGTATGTCCTATGCCCTAAAAAATTCAACAATATTCTCCTTCATAACAGTTTTACAGTATCTTCCGAATCTAGACCGGAGTGCATATTCACCAGCGACTGGACAGCAGATTTTTCTGAATTTTCTGATGCTGATGCTTGATTCTGTTCTGATGCTTTTATACTACAATCTTGCTCCTGCCTGCTAAGCATGCTGATGAAGACGTGAATACTGATTAAGACAAATATTATCTAAGTATGTAAAGGCAGTGACCGATTAACCCTTAATCAAATTAAGCAATTGCCTAGGGCCATGGGCATTACGTCTGGGGGGGACAACAGAAGAGGCCCAAAAAAGTCCATCCTTAGGACATCACGAACCACGTTTCACTGTGACGGCACCAAAAACCACCCCAAAAAATGTTTCTAGGACTAATTCGCGCATTTTAAGTTGACATAGAGTCCGACCTGGAGTCATACATAACCCCGCTCCCGCTTGCCCACTCGCTGTCCGCTAGTGCTTTCGGCAATTCAAATGCACCGGAATTACGATAAGCCAATCACAAACCACCCCTTCTTTAATTTTTGGAGTAATTGTGCCAATCGGCTTCTATGTATACGAGTATGTAATACAATGAATGAAGAAACAGCCCTCCGTTTATGAAAAATTGCAGCGAAACGTTCTTTTTCACGGGCACGCGGTTATAGCAGTGGTAAGACTCCTCTTTAAGTAGTGGCTTGAGAGACGCCACGGCGTTCTCACCTTCCGCCTGACGCAGGTGCCAAGCACGGCAGCTTCGGTAGGTTCCTATTTCGGATCCGGCGGGAGTAAAGGCTCGATTGTCGTCATTGTAAGGACCACCCAGAGGACACGGTGGAGCATACGGTGGCGGTGTGCTGTGCTTGGACTGAGCACCGCTGTTTCCTTAAGAAAGTGATCGGCCTCTCGCGCTCGGCCTAAATCGAGGTCATGATGCGTAGTGAGAGCAACAGGGATCCCGTCTCCTCTTTCTGTGATGCAGTTATATCTGTAAGAGTCTGACACTGACTCCCACCCGACCCTGGGCAGTAGTAGCCATTTGAAGATTTCACCTCACAAAAAAAATGCTCTTTTTCAAAATAAAAAAAAATTAATCATGAAAAAGAACAAAGATGATACAAGAAAGGATAATTTATCAATATTACCGATATGGTAAAATATTGGACGTCAATCCTATCTTATTTTTATTGGTGTCACAACATCATATTTTACAAAAATCTTATGATTTTAGGGGGTAAAGGCATAAAGACCGATTCTTGTTGACATACAGATATGGGGGCCACAGGCGTAAATGCTTACGGCATCAAGTAGTCCTTATCCGTCACTGTGTAAAGGACGCCCATAGGGCCAAAGTCCACCAGTTGCCTGTCTCGAGCTGTTGGTGAAAAACTACGGCTGAAATGAGTCCATATATGTTTTTATAATAACTATCGTGAGATCCATTATAATATTTCACACATTATATAGTTGACAAATACTTAGGTGTTCTATAGTTTTCGAAACTTAATACTGTCAATAGTCCCAAAACTACTAGTTTGAAAACTGTACTTTTACTGTTAATGTAATTTTTCGTTTATTAAACTGAAAAAATATGACACTCAAGTTGACTCTGACTATGATCAAGATGTGTAATTACGATAAAATCAAAAACTTATTATTAATAAGCACTATTATAAAATTGTTAAGGTTCCCCTTCCTGTATCGCCAATGGTATGTATAAAAGAAGAAAAATAAAAGTATAAAATAAAGCTCTAAAAATGACATGAAGCTTTATTAAATAAGCATACGCATTGAATAAATACCTATGTTTAAAAACACACCTTATTTGGAAAATACGAAGAAAAAGTATTCACAGAGGGTTATAGCAAATAGACACAGGTTCACACAAAAAAAGCTGAGCTTCCAAATGTCAAATGTCAACTGTCATCGATTTTCCATTATGTCAAATCTGTCAAATGCCAATGATTATAGGTTATATTTTCCGATTTCAGGTTAATTGTTTTAAGTTTTGTTAAATATTAACAACAATGCGGCTATCACAAGTATTAAGTCGACAACACATTGACTTTATGTTCAAGAAACATTGGCGGGTACAAGGCAAACGCGTGCCCATTGATACTGGACTCGAGGAACAGTTAAAAGCTAAAGGTATTCAGTTTGAAGATGCTCTTGAATTCGTCAAAGGAAAACCTGTAGAACACGAACGGTAAGGTGTACTCAATACTGTCATTCCGTTATAATTGATTAGTAAATAATATTAATACAAAAAAATACTTTCAGACTCAATATAGTAGGGCCCTATGAAAGGCCATTACCCCTCGATGAAAATCACCCTGATTACAAGGAACAGCCATGTTTCACCCTAAGAAATACAAATGTGCTACTAGAAGGGATATCACAAGCGCAAGTACTCACTAAAACTATAATAGCAGAAAATAAACTGCCACCTAAGATTGAGGAATTGGCAGAAGTGCCAGCTCCTTCAGCTATTCACGAAAACATTAAGAAAGCCATTCTATCAGCTAATGTATTTGACTGTGAACAAAAGAAGTTGTCTAAGATAAAAGATCCTGAAAGACCAGCTTATAACTTTCCCAGAGTATTGGGTATCACAGATAGAAGGCGCAAGTAAGTATGCATGCTTTTTCTATCATAAACCAATAATAAATTAGATGTTCCTACTGAAGGTACATTGTTAGCTTTGCTTTTACCATCCAGATGTAGTTACTTGTTTAAATACTTATATTGTATTGAATTTTGAAAACGATTATATTTGGATTACACTTTATTTTTCTAACAGCAGCTTTGCCTTCATGGTATGTTGATAAACAGCAGCCTGTTTGTTCTTCTTGGGTATCACCTAAAGAAGCAGTAGTTTTACCAGTTTCACATGTATTATGTATCAAAAATCATCTCAATTCCTCATTACAGTGAAATCCTGACAAACAAATTGGTGCAACTGGTGGAAAAGAGCAGTGACAGTGAGGTAACACTGTCCAGATACATCCTCAATGATGTTGAAAGCAAATCTGTATTTGAGAAGGAAGATGACCTGATACAGTTTCAAGATATTTCTCACATCCTGGTGACAAGCAACAAACCTGTAAAACATGATGTAGAGAGCAATGTCACATTCAATGAGATTCCGGATCTGCATCCCATTAAACACACTGTAACATTACCACCTGAACATTTCTATGAATCGGAAAGCAAATACCGTAAGTGTTCTTTGTTGTATCTAAAATGGTTTTTTTTTATTGAAAACAAACCTGATAATCCATTATGGTTTGTTTTCTTACAATTTTATTTATTGTAATTACAATTCCTTTCCTATATCTTTTAAGGCTATTGTTTAAAACAAATAGTCAATGTATGTGCTAACCAATGACAATTATGTGTTTCAGCAATAAAACCTACAGTAAATGTGCGACACCCACACACAACATGGCTGCATTTCAATAAAAGTGAAGTGAGCAACATCTATGAGACCCCAGTCACTGAACAGCAGATCCTTGGGAGGTCATTGACACATGCATTCACTGTTGCCAGTGCTTATGCTAAACAACTACATGGGGTGGGTATTTTTAATACTACTACTAGACCAGGTGTAGATTAGTCTTGCACAAATGTATAAATAAGGGAAAAGCTAAAGTAAGGATTGTATTTGATATTGCTCTATCCAAAGTATTAGTTTATGTATTCCTGTATGGACCACAGCTACAAAGGCTAATCAATGAACAAGATCATATCTTAAATATTTTTTTCTGTTTACCTAGATTACTATAGAATTGTATTGAGATTTTTATACAAGTATTGTCTTAGTTAATTGCTATTCAAACTCAGCTCAGTCCTGTTTTCTACAACAGTTAGGTGCAAAAATGGGTACTAAATGAGGTAGACTCATTTAAAATGGACAAAAATTGAATAACACAGTTTAATTTCCATGCTTTTCTCCAAAACTAGATATTACAATATACTAATAAATGTGTATGTTTACTCACAGGAGGATGTAAAAGACCTACCGGAACCAATATACATAAATTGCATACAAACAGATGGTCAAAAATACCATTTTGGGGTTTTGGAATTGAACACTTTGAATGTAGATGGAACTGAGGGCACTAAAAACGTCTGGTACTGCAAGAACAACCTCAAACTGTATGGCTCCAGTCGTTACTTTGGTGGAATGCCTGTCTTAGAGAATTATAACAACAAAGTATATGGGTACATAAATGCTTTATATAACTGTTAAGCCACCAAGTTTATCTAATAGAGTAGTCTAATTATATTAATTAAATAGTGTAAAAAATTGTTTTATTTCATCACAACTCCTTCTCTCACAGCAATTTTTCAAAATTTCATTTATTTTTCTGAAGGTGTATATCATTTCAAATACAAACTCCAAACCTAACGATAGAATAAATAGACATATAGAAGAGAGTATGTATCGATAAGAAAGCAAAGTAAGATTGTAATGTATTCATGTGTATATCCCATTATATTTACAAGAACATAAATACATTTATTTTTCAGATTAGAATTAGAATAGATAATGCTTACACATACCAAAACACTTTGTACATTAAATAATAGTACATCAATAAATCGAAACGAAAAGATATAAACAAGCTCATTTATCCAACGCAAACTTCTGCAATCGACGTCTTCTCAACTCGTCGGCCGCGTCCACATCAGTCTTGTCTCTGAAAAATTAAAGTCGCATTTAGCCAATTTCAGTGGTGTCTAGTGTACACTAGTCAACGGAAATTCGGTAAATTAATTACCTATTAGTGTCTACAGGAGTAGTGGTATCAGGCTGCATGGGACTTGTGTCCTCCGTGACTATAGTTTTGCTGGTGGAGGGCACTGGCGACGGTTGCTTGTAACTTGAAGTGGTCGGCACCACGTCCGGCTCCGATTTCCCTTGAGTCGTCGATATCGGGGACTCCTTTATTAACTCCTCTATTCTTCTGTAAAAATAATTAAGTTATGACATCACGCCTAGTACTCGCTAGAGGCTATAACAATTATTGTGTAAGAACTATCGTAAGGCAAATTTAATTGAATAAGACTGCCAGGCCGGCAGTTAGGCAGGCATAAATAAGTCCTAATGGAGTAAACGCCTGATTATAAATGTAATGTTTTTTTATATGGTGGTTTTGTGAGAATTTTGGTCCAGTTAATAAAACGTCTGGATCGCAGAGCAAAGTATTAATGAGTCAAACCAGAAATACTGTCGCAATTAATTGTTATGCCAGATGTCTCCTGCGTATTATTCTGTTGTCACAAGTCTCCTCGTGTTCACGGCCATTTTGAATAAATTAGTCTTAGGTTTTGTAGAAAAAATTGCCAGAATGACCTATTTTTTTACCTATTATGACGATTTTGGTATTACAAAAAGTTATATAGTAAATAGTACTTACGTTTCCGTTTGCGTAGACACAGTCACGTTGTTTTGCGGCAAGTTAGCTACGACCGTCGAGTACTGCTGCATGAGCAGCACGGATGCGTCCAACATTGCTTGAATTTCTCGAAGCAACTGCAAAGACAGACAAGGTAAATATTGGATGCTGTACCTAATGAGAAAAGTCATGGAAAATGTTTAATACAAATCTGAGTTAGCCGCGAGCAACAATTAATATAAGAATTGTAATTTCTAATTGTTATTGAAACATCAATTAATTGAAACATACAATGATGAACTGCTTTTTTGAGGAGTAAAATCATCAAACTTCTCTGGCCCTAGGTTAAGCGAGAGGGAGTGTCAGACTCTTATTGATTAAAAACCACTCCTTGAATTCTCCTGCTCAAGACTAGAGCCATGATACATTCTGGCGCTGGCATTCGCAAACCAGGCCGAACATCAGCCCTATCAGATGAACTCCTGAACTCAGGTAAGTACGTAATAAAGTTAAATGGCTACGCAACGGTCGCCGTGTCATTTGTCATGCAATGCTCAATTAGGCTAGGCTGACTATCAATCCCTAGATTAACTTGAAACTGATCGAGTTACCCCGTCAAATGTAGCAAGTCGCAAAGCACTTGATATTTTTAGGAAAATTTAGATATATTTTACTATTTATTTTAATATTTACCAGCTTTATAAATGCTTTAAATAACAACCAATGTTAGATTAGTTACAAAATATTTTAGTTTTAATGATAGTGTAAGCTTACTTGTAGCCTGGCTTCAATGTTCCTGCGCTCGTTGCCCTCCATGCGCTGCAGCTCCGCGGTGGTGAGGTTGGCAAGAGACGCCGGGCGCGGCGGCGGAGGCGGCGGCATTCCCCACGCCATCATTGCTGTATCACAAACAAAATCGATATGAGTAAAAGTAAATTTAATAGTGGGCTAGTATATGACATATTTAAAATATTAAATCATTTTTTTGTAAAAGGCGCGTAACACAGGCGTTATTGCTTTTACTGGACAGCTATATTGCCATGCTATATGCTATAAACCATTTTTTTTATTAAAAAAATGAAGGAAATGCTTATTTAGTTTGAAATGGTAAATCTTCATAACTAAACTACCTAACCTACATAATCACATAGGAAGAAAATACTCTACTTATACTCGTGAGGTCAAATAATTGGAACACGCAAAGTGTACTTACGTGGCGGAGGAGGCATGTTCGGGAAGGGAGGAGGTACAGGTCCGGGTGGCGGGGGCGCAGGCGCGGCGTGGGGTGGCAGGCCGACCAGCGGCGGTGCGGGGGGCGCAGGACCCGGCGCCCCGGCCGCCTCAGGCGCCGGTGCACGCAGCACGTTCAACCGACACGTGGGGCACGTCTGTTGTCTTTGGAACCACAGCCGCAAGCACGCCGCGTGGAATATGTGATTGCACGGTAACTTCTTTGCACCTGAAGTTAAATTAAATTATCGTTATTATTTACTGAACTGTATATCCAGTCAATACAGATTTTATAAAAATATTATAAATAAAATACATAGGTATGTAATGTTAGATACAAACACGCTACACTAATTACTCAGAAGGATTTCAGGTCACGTAACCTCGCACCTACCAGTTAAATCTTAATTCAACCAAACGAGCTCAGGTTTCACCAGCCTTGTAATTTATCAATACGAAAGTTAACAATTCAAGAATAAATCGCGAACACAAAATCAGTACACACAAGTTATATGCAAATCGAGTAACCAAAATGGTTGAAATCATTATGTAATTATTGATATTGATTATAAGTCACGTTTTACTTTATCGCTTTACTTATCTATAACGTTTGTTGTGAAAAAAGTGTGTAAATATGAAATAATGATTGCAGACCAGTATGCATTTCTTCGCGGCATATAATGCACTCGTTGTCGGCGGCAGCAAGTTCTGCGGGCGTGGCGTCCGGGTACAGAGTGTTCATGTTGCGAATAGCGCGCCTCGACAGCACCACGTCATTATACGCTTTCTTGAAACTCCTGCAATCACAACAACCATTATACCTGACCTCGACCCCACTTAGCACACCATTGTATTCTACTCCATTATCACTTATGCAATCTTATTATGCATCTTATGCACTTCATTGACAACAAAGTTTAGTTATAAACTCTTTGAATACCCATTCATATCTGATACATATCTAGACTAATAATTAGAAAGAGGAAAGATTTGATTGTTTGTTTGTATTCAATAGGCTCTGAATACTTGAGTGATTTGAAAAAATAATGTTTTTGTTAGGCAGCCACACTATCCACAGTGAACAGACTATAAACTACATGGGTGAAACCGGGTGGCACAGCTAGTTATATTGAATATGAATGAATAGAATATAAATATTTATGTGCAAAGATCTTGCATTCTGATATAACTAGACTTTTGTTAAATGTAAACATGTTTGTTACAAAGTAGAAATAGTGCCTAGTCATGATGATGTTATATTTTTTAATCTTACTTAAATATTAACATAAGTTCAATAAACCTAAGTGAGCTATAAACAATGTAGGGGTCAGAGATATTGCTACGATGCGAATGAGCCGGCTCTACAGGAGTAATACCATGGCCTCAGAGAAAACCAGCGTGAAACAATGGTAGCTCTGTGTTCCTCACCTCTGCTCTGGTATTGGGTATGATCATGGACAATGCCTATTGCAAACCATCAGGAAATCCGTCGAATTGTTTGAAAAAGAAACAACTGGTATAGTTCTTGAGGACGTTATAAGGACTTGTCGTAAATGAGACAAGTTTTTCATATATAACAATAATAACTGAAGTTCACCAGTATCTATGAATTACATAAGTTACTTGTGCTTTTGCTTTGACTTTGGTCTTACTACTTTACAACTGGAAAGCCTATTTCTATCATAATTGGGTGTTAACTAATTTTAGATAAGAAACTGGTTTGTTCTACAAGACCATTAAAACTCAGTGTCAATTTTAATTACCATTATAAAAGAAAAACTAAGTGATAATAACTTATCACCTGTTTTATGTACTTACCTCATAGTTTCATACATAGGTCGGAATGCAAAGAGTGGTAATGTGTAAATTCTGACCATGACTGCCACAAAGCCAATGTAGAGGAGAACTTTAAGGAAGTTAATAGCCAGCTCTGTGTACAGCAATACTGCGGCTTTGCTCTCCCATGGGGCTTCCCAGCGCGAGTCAATAGCATGGAGAACATACTGAGGGAATAAACATGCCATGAGTCAATTACACTATAGTAAATGATTACTAACATACATAGGTACTTTACAAGATAATCTTATTTGTAAAGTATAGTAATGACTAAATATGGGTAATTCCAAATATGGATATGGATATACAGTTGATTAAATACTTAACCACACTAAAGTTTCAAAAGAATACGAAAAATAATAGCAGTTTAAAATGATATTTGAAATGAAACCCACTACAGCTACAAATCATACAAAATAAAATAGAACATTTATAAGTAAAATAATTCTTTGAAAACATAAGAAACAGCTGAATCAAGAATAAAGTTACCCATAAATACTCACCTTAATCAATATATTGACAATCATTATAATTAAAATGCTGTACTCAAAGCCAAATACGAGTTGAACAGAAGGTCCCTTTACAGCTGTGAACTGGTATGCATGGTGGATGAAGTAGAAGTCAGCGTGAGCCAGCAGCATCAGTAGTGTTAGTATTCTCACATGGAACAACAACCCTATCACTGGACTCCTCTCCATCTAAATAATAAAGAATTTTTATTGCTTTATTCATTTTATCCACTTGATTATATCTTCTTTAAATATGAATCTAATTTAATGTGACAAACACATTTGAACTTATTATTATGTCTTAGCTAACCAAATGTAGTGTAAGTGTGGGAGAGCCATGCTTCGGCACGAATGGGTCGGCTCGACCGGAGTGATACCACGGCCTCACAGAAAACCGGCGTGAAACAACCACAGCGTTGTGTTCGCCGTGTGAGTGAGGTTACCGGAGGCCCAATCCTTCCCCTCCCTCAATCCCTTAATCTCCAAATCCCTAATCCCTAAAGGTCGGCAACGCACTTGTAACTCCTCCGTTGCGGGTGTCCATGGGCGGCGCTGATTGCTTACCATCAGGTAATCCGTCTGCTCGTTTGCCGACCAATTACATTAAAAAAAAAATAATAATAATGTTATTTTTTAATAGTTTTTGTAAGTCTTACTATGTTATAGAAGTATGTGCATTGCCATTTTGTTTTTAGAACTAATTTGTTTATAGTCTGATAACTGAATGCAAATGGAAGGAAAAAAGATGTTAGACAGACACTAAATAAACATGTTTATTGGCTTCCTCCCTAATCACTATCAAATAAGATGTATGAATATAGTTTTTACTGAAAATGTCTTTTTTGTAATGACCCATACAATGAACAAAACATTGCTATGTTTCCAAAGTAGTGATTACAGAATATGGCACATCTATTTCAACATAAGTTACAATAATCATATTTAAATAACTATAAAAATATTTCACATCTACTATAAAAATTAGATTTTCATTGCTTATTATCATTCAACCCTTTGCAATGCTACAATGAATCTTCATTACATACAGTATGTTGTTAATAAATTAACAATGCTGCTAAACTGAAAAAGTTAATACTACATTGTTTTCTATATTTTGCTCTTTAGATCTAAGAATTGACAGCCTATACGTCAAAGGTTCATTCCAGAAAGTGACTACTTAGGCACAAATGTTCATGTCATAAGTGTTTATAAAAAATAAAATAAGTGATGAAAATATGAAAAAATAAAAAAGTAAATGCTTATTATCATTTGTTTACAACAAAAGATTACAATTTAAACAATGTATAATGTACCTGGCATCATAATGGGAGCCAGACGATATAAATTCCTTAATTGCTTGCTATAATTAGTTCATTTGTCTCATTAAAAATAGAAATCATTACTTACATAGTCTACTCTATCTTCAGCCAGCCAATGGAATGCTTTGAGGAATAATAGGAGAGTGAACAGCGCAATAAACTTTGGATTAAAATCATCTCTGAACACTGTGAATGCCAAACATGTCTCTGTTATAGCATACCACGACCTTTCAATCAAATGCTGCAAAAAATATGACATGTTTAAATAGTTTTACACACTGTACACATAATCACAGATCTACAGCTAGTTGACTGAGAATTGTGAATTTATTATGTTAACTAATTACAGTCATTACCTCAAACTCTGCTGGACGAAGTTGCCCAAAGAATATCTTCCTCAATAGTTTACCAACTAGTAGTACTAGTATAAAGGCTTGCAAATACATTACCTGCAATTACAAGATTGTTATTAATACAGTATCAAGACACCATCAGGACATATTGCACATATGCAAAACTTTACATAATATTGTCATGGTCAAAATATTGTTTTTATTACACAGTTGTGTATGGATCCTTAAGATTGTAGTTTCATAATAAGAAAATTATGTGTTACTTACAGCCATGCTTGGATTAGAATTTGTTAGATAAACTATCGAAGGGTAAAACTGTTTTTTCTGGTAATAGGCATTGCCGATAACCACAGTCGTAAGTCCAAGACTGATCACAGTTGCTAGTAAAGCCTTCATTTTGGTATAAAGCCAATTCGCCGATATAATATATTTTTTATACGAATCAATCTAGGAAATTTCTACGCACTCCAAAATCGTAAGTCCGTCAATAAATACATTTTCAAAACATCATTTCATATCTTCGTAAAACACAAAACTATTTTTGTTTGACGTGTTCAATGTTCATTTGTGTCATTCTTTCCTGTAGCCACAGATAAAGTGAATGTAAACAGATTGTTAATGGACACCATAGTCAAAATTAGGTCACTAGCTCCAGAAAAAGAAAAGAAATTGTAGAATAAATCGATAGAAGCCGTAAAATCTGCCTTAGTCTGGCAATATTTATTTGCTAATGTCATGTTGTTGTGTCGTCTATTTCTCTACTTGTCTATGTCCTGTCAGTGAAGCAAACACGGAGAGTGGAATAGATGTGGGGTTTAATATTATGGTATCTCCATTTGTAATTCACTTAACTTGTGGCATTTAGATGTCGTATATAATAAATTAAAGAAGCTGGCAAATATATCACTGTACGGTAAGTGAATGCTCTGTGTCTGATATTTATCGCGCCATCCACTTTCTTTTTTCACCCAATGCTTGTTGTCAATGTGTCTTGTCAATCACTGCTTGTTGTGATTGTTTAGTTCCTCTAAATGTACCGAAAAGCAGCTTGTTCTGAATAATTCGAAGTGCCGACCATTCACTAGATAGATATCAATAATAGGGCGTCATTCGATGTTTATAAGTATGTAGTTTGTTCGAGAGTTTTGGGTTTGCGATATCACTAACTTTTTATCACAAGTTACTAATCGTGCAGTTATTTGAAACTCGCATGTGTAGTTTAAAACATCACCATTGCTGGGCCTCCTCTTTCAAGTTCTTTTCCTACATGAATCATGTATACAGGTCTGACCTATATTATCAAGGTCTATTTGCGCTAAGTTCAATTTTACCTTCCTGGTCCCACTTCTAATATCCACGCATTTAAGGGGCTTAAATGATAATTTGATTCTATGATATTACTATAAATCAATCCAATATCCAAACAAACATTTCACAATTGTCTTGTACTCCACCCATATAATTTTGTATTTCTGTAAAAAAAATATTTAAAGTTAAATAGTTAAAGTTAACCATGGTGTAATTTATCATGGTATAGTAAGGCAAAATAAAGGTATCATAGCAGAAGCACTTTGGTACTTATATTCTTTGCCAAGATCCTAGAATAGAAGGTGGTTACTCTTTAAATATGTTTTATAAACCAATAAACCAAGCAACCAAATTATTTTTAGTAATTATAACATGTCTTACCAAAATATTGTGTTAACCAAATTAATAATTTATATATATATATGTATTGTTCCAGAATTGCCTGGTAAATAGAGGGCATCATATACAATGGTAAGTAAAAAAGTTACTAAAGATTATTATAAAAAATAACAATTTAAGGAGGTCTTATATTAATCTTATATTGTCTTTTTCCAGCAGGGTGACGACCCACCTTTTTTGCCAGTGGGTACGGATGTGAGTGCAAAGTATAAAGGTGCCTTCTGTGAGGCTAAGATAAAGAAAGTTGTTAGGAACATTAAGTGTAAGGTAAGAAATCATTGATTTGTTAAAGAATACATTTCTCCTTTTTTGTTTGACAAAACTTAATGATTCAAATGCTAGTACAGAACTGTATAAATAACATTATCTGTTGTTTTATTTATAGGTCACTTTAAAAGCTGGTGGTGGCACTATCACAGTGAATGATGATGTGATTAAAGGCAACCTAAGGGTTGGGAGCATAGTGGAAGTGAAGCAGGATCCAAAGAAAGATGCAATGGAAGCTGTCATCACAAAAATACAAGATTGTAGCCAATATACAGTTGGTAAGCAATTTGCAAAGTTGATATTTAAAATTACTAATTCTAAAATGTGTTTTTCTGCTTCATATCAAAAATGACAATAGTCTTTATTCATATTAATAAAAGGTTTGAATTTGACTTATTTTCCTGTAAAATTTGTAACATTTCCAAAACATCTGAATTCAAAATTTTTCTAAAATTTCACTTATTTTCTTTATTATGCAGTATTTGATGATGGAGACATAACCACATTGCGTCGTTCGGCGCTGTGTCTAAAGAGTGGGCGGCATTTCAACGAGAGCGAAACCTTAGACCAGCTACCACTCACACATCCAGAACACTTCTCCACTCCAGTAATAGCAGGCCGGAGGGGAAGACGCGGGAGAGCCCAGTATGTTGAATACCTTTAACATAGAGACACCATATTTTCCCCATTAGGTGCTGCTTATTTAGCGCGATCTCCTGTTGCCCAAAAGAGAATTAGCTAGTGATCACAAAATCGGTAACCCACAATTTTACTAAGGGCCTGATTCACAATGTCTGGTTACTAGTACAGACTAAATTAATTCGCTTTCACTCTTCGCCAGTCATCTTCATGCTCCTCAGTCATGCCTGGTCATCTTATCATAAAATTGTATTGAGAAAATCTTGTAATTATGTAAAATATTGGTTGGTCTTAGTTATTGTAATGGAACTCTCGTAATTTTCAGTCTATCTATATCTGTATTTCAAATATCATTCATCAATATCAAAATCATGTTATTTCTTCATATTTGCTTTGACTAAATTAATGTATTTTAGCGTCAAGGTCTGCTAAAGGTGACAAACAAAAATTGCGCTGATGTCGACCATAGCCGACAAAAAAAAACTTATTTTAAGTACATTTTTTTTTGTCATCTATAGCCGAATGTGGCGCTAAAATAACATGAGATCAACAAAAGATTTTATTATGATCTAGGTCTGAGGAAAGTGAAGGATCTGGGTCGGGTCGTCGCGTGAAGGCCGACGTAGAGCCGCACGTGGGGCGCGTGGTACTGGTGGAGGCGGGCGGCGGAGCGGAACGACGCCGTCCACACCAGCCCGCCTTCCCCGCCCTCGTCGTCGCACCCACAGCTCAGATCAAAGTCAAAGAAGACTATCTAGTGCGCTCCTTCAAAGATGGCCGATAGTGAGTTTATTATCAAAGAAATTCTTCAACATCACTTGTGGTACAAAATCATAAATAGAAGTTGATACTATTTGTTTCTTCTCCTCTTATGATTAATTTTGTTATTTATGTTGTTGCGGAATCCAAGACATGCTGGACTCAGAGTTTCGGTGTTTTCATGGTAACATAAACTGTAGTTCCTGCCTTACTTTAGTTACAGTGGTTTTGCGAAACTATTGAGCTTATATCAAAAAAGGAAATACGTCAAGTAGAAAGAAAAAATTAAGTCAAAATACTCTTCTGTTATGGTCTGCCAAGAAGTGTGACACTGCAGGAGGTCTATCGCATTCTTACAGCTATTCTTAGTATATCTTGAACACAATTTAACTTAAAAAGAAAAAATGGTACTCTCTTTCTATTTAATTTGATATAACATAAATAAAGGCCGACAACGCGCCTGTGACTGGGCTGTCCATGGGCGGCACACAATACATACCGCAACGTGATCCATGTGACCTTTTCCATAAAAAAACCATCTTGTCCTACAGTTACACAGTGCCGAAAAAAGAAGCGCGCGAGTTCCGTAAAGGCAGTGCTCCTCTGGAGTGGGCCGGTGTGGACGCAGCTTTACAGTACCTGAATAACGCAGTGCTACCCCCACACTGGGACAGAGATGCACTCTTCAATGAACCGAGAAATACTTCGGATGATGTAAGTTCTAAATTAAACTAGCGACCATTTTTGTAATAAAACTTTTTCGCACAAACTTTTTCTTTTAACATTATTATTTTTTGAATAGAATTATTAATTTAAATCTACTAATCATGTGACAAATAAATTGTTTATATTGCAGAGTTCGGACGATGAGCCGCGCGAAGAGAAGGACCACTTCGTAGCACAACTGTACAAGTTCATGGACGAGCGAGGCACACCCCTTAACAGGAACCCGACCATAGCCAACAAGGACATTGACCTGTATAGACTGTTTAAAGTGAGTTTGTGTTGTAATTTAAAAAATCTAAAAGCTAAGTAAAACATTGCTGCATTCGGTTGTCTTACTGTCAAAAAAGGTTTAAATATAGTCCAAAACAGAACACCTATTAAAAGCGTTAATCGATCTTTTTGATCGACGATTTTAGAGGAAGCGAAAATTGCAAGCTATTCCTAGCGGCCGATGTGTAGTCTCATCATTTGATGAGATCATCATCAGCATCAAATGATGAGAATAGCAGATTGTCCGACAGTTCCACTGACTACCCCAACAGAAAACAGACGGGACGGCATGTACATATGTTTGTACTATCTAATGTCGTAGGGTGTTGTTTTATAGCCAGGGCCAGAAGCACTCAGGAACATTGTTTTTTTATCAGTGAAAGGATTCTGAAACCCCGACATGCTGTTCCAAATATTACAACCTACATAAAAACTTACTTTTACCTCTTTATAATATTAGTATAGATAGATGTATGATGAAAAGTATATTAATTGAGCATCATTCGACAAAATGCACAGCAATTAGATGAGTTCTCAAATACAAAAAGTCGACAGGTGTTTCCGTCAACAGGCTCGAGTCCTATGTAACAGGATTTGAGCTTGTTGTCAAACATCGAACAAAATTGTAGCCTAGGCTAAGCGTATGTAATTAAACGTACAAAATCTGTTAAAAATTATGCTCAACGTAATAAATAAATCTTATAATGAAATATTATCTGTGAAGATAAAGATTTTCCTGGCCTGGAAACCAACCTTCGCTGGTTGCATCAGCAATAAATTCATCAATAAAGTATATATATTAGAAAACGGTCTTGTTGTATTTAACATATTTTTTATATAATTAACAGGTTGTTGAAAAGTTAGGTGGTTACAACAGAGTGACGAATCAAAACCAATGGAAAGCAATCGCGGATAAGATGGGCTTCCACCCAGTCACCACCAGTATCACGAACCTCTGCAAGCAAGCTTATAAGAAGTAAGTACCTGTTTTAACTACAAAAATGTATTGTTTGTCACTGCATAATCATTTAATTACAACCTAACCGCAAAGGTCTTTGTCGTTGTATGAATGTCTTTGATATCGTAGTATTCATAGTCTTAGCGAATTGTTAAACATGTTAGAGGTTACATAATTATACATTACATTATTAACTATGAGACATATTAAATGATATTTTTTGTTACAACTATAAGTTAATATTTTAAGCTGGGTTAATATTAATATTGTAACTGTTGCAAAATACAGTTATTATTCTTGAATGATAGTAAAATTAAATCATCATCAAATATTATTACTCAAATATGGAACACTTGATTAGTTTCGAGCTTAAATAGAGCCCTTAGTAAAACGTAAAGATAGCCTACAATTAGTAATAATTTTTGGCTATCTTTACGTTATAAAGCCATTTAGATATTAATATGTACGTTAGTAAAGTTTAACAAGTACAGATGTAATATGTGTACGCGTCCCCCCCAGGTTCCTGCACAGCTACGAGGACTTCTACCGCAAGCTGGGCGTGACGCTGGTGGCGCACCCTCGCGGCGCCCGCACCCCGCCGGCGGGCCGCTCCCTCATCCGCGACCGCGACCGCCAGCCCCCCGCCTCCTCCTCCAACTGTTCCACTCCCACACCCCCCGCGCAGGGACCCTCTACTTCCACATCCACACAGGTAATGTGCTAACTAGATACTTCACTTGAAATCGAAGAAAAACAAATTGTATATAACTCGCTATAGTCTAAACAAGGTGTACTATGAGTATAATAAAAGAACACCTGAGACAATTTTATTGTATGAATAATGATGTCTATTGGGAAAGTAAATAAACTTAAAAATATTAAAAAACATCACACAGAATTGTAATGCAAAAAGGCAATTTATAGGAACCATAATAAAAAAATCTATCATAAATGTGCTGACTCCTATTTAGAAGAAAAGTTTTAATTTTCTCAGTGAGGTGTTAAAAAAGCAATTATAATATATATCCATATATTCCTTGCGAAGTCATAATAATAAATTATCTTCTGTGTTCTTAAAACAGCGAGGCAAAGACAAAGACTCAGATAAAAGTGAGACCGATAAGAGTGAGAAAAGTGAGAAGGAGGAGAAATTAGAGAAGGCAGAGAAAGTGAAAGAGAAACCCTCACAACCTCGCACCAGCGACGGAGAGGACAGCGCCGACAATCAACCACTGATCGTGACTGCACCCAAGTATGTATATGATGATTATTCTTCTCTCAGTGGTAGAAGTAGAGATCGTCTCGTCACATCACATGCGATGGCAACCTTTTGAATATGTCTGCCTAAATTGCACTGCAGTATTTTTGTGCATTAGTAACTTTCTTCAAATATTGTGCAACAACAATAAATGTTAACTCCTTTTTAGTCATGGTATCATTATTAGTGAATAGTGACTTTATTATATCAGTAATTTAGATCTTATTACTATAGCATAGTATTGTCCCCAAAAAAAGGTTTAATCAATCGTTTAGGTTAGTTGCAATTTATTACAAACTCATTTTTTTAAATGACTGATCTTTTAACGTCTTTTTTGATAAAGCTATTGCGGAGATACTATTTAACATACAAAAGCATAATCCCAAATGTTCTGTGTTCCTTTTCAACAGAGTGGACAAAGAAAAAGAAAGGGAAAGGGAAAAGGATAAAGAGAAGGAAAAAGAAAAGGAGAAGGAAAAGGAAAAAGAAAAGGAGAAGGAAAGGGAAAAAGAGAAGGAAAAAGAAAAAGATAGTAAAGACAAGAGTTCAGCGTCGACTAGCACGAGTGAAGAAAAAGAGAAAGTAGTTGTAAAACCACGGTCACAGTCTAAGGGACGGACCATCACGCCCGTTAAGACTGAGAGCCATGAAAAACGGACGCCGAAACGACGCCCTCTATCTTCTAAAAGTAAGTAAAGCATTGTAATAAACTCTTAACGTAGTTTATGTGTTTTTCTGTGCCATAAACACATAATGTCACATACTCATACATACACATTCCGTCCGTGAACGTGACTTCACTCTCTGGCCATTAGGAATTCGCCGTGTTTGTATACTTTATAAGTGTAGTAATTAATAATCCATCTGACTCCTATCACGTAAACATAACATAGTGTTTAATTACAATTAGCACTTTCTCACTAGAGATTATAGTCTAAAATAAAGCATAGGCTACTTTTTATCCGGGTAACGTGGCCGAAGTGGATGTCAGAAACTAGTGTATTTATGTATAACTAGCTGACCTGGCGTACTCCGTACTGCCTTAAATATAACTATTTGTTTTGGCCTTTCAAACCTTCCCTGGACTGCCACGAAGAAATCAAGACCGGAATTAGCCAAATTGGTACCTAATGGCATTGTTGAGTTACAGTATTACAATGAAAAGTGGCATTGATTTTTATATTATATAGATGTAATTATAATATATTTTTTTAGGTGAAGGTGTAAGTGCGGGCACATCCCGAGCATCTCGTCGCCCGCATGCTTCTACTGACAGCGATAGTTCTGGTCGGGCTTCCAGGTACATATTATATTGCATTATTTATTCAATATTTACTTTTATTTTGTTCATTTTAAGATAGGGTTCAACTGTATTGAGGTGTTGGTGTTCTTCTAAATTCCACCTTCTCCACATTGATTAGAATACATAATTGTTAAAATATAGTTTCTGTTCATAAGATATATTAGTTCTAATGAGTACAAATATTGAATTGTGAAACAACATTCATTCGTTATTAAGACATTTGCGTTGATCTTACTGCACCCGACATTCAAATATATGCTATAAATATAAACTAAACAGTAGTAACCTTTGCAACTTGATAGAAATATTACAAATTTGATACACAAGTACTTTGCTTAATAAACAAAGAAATGTATAATATAATATACCATTATTATTGTTTAAGATGCGGACCCATAAAGAAGATGCAGAGTCGCCGCAGCCAGAGCGCGAACTCAGCAAGTAGCGGCAATACGATAGCTTCCAACAGCAGCAAGCGACCGCGCAAGAGGAAGAACACAGAGTAAGTATATAAAGCGCTTGTTACACCATACACCATTTCATGTAGGGCAATTTCCAACTAGTCAAATTCAATACTTATTGCAAAATGTAAAAAATTAGTTTTTATATGAATTTTTTTGAAATAACGCGGAACAATTAATAATACATTTTTGTAAATAGGCCATAAGGCACCTTTACACGCCAAAATTATATGTAAAAAACTATATGAAGGCGGCATTTCTTAACTGACTATTCTGAGAAGAAATGCCGCGAAACATACTCAGAGGTCTGTCTCTTTTCAAGTCCAGACAATGAAAAAAAAAAAACTTGAACACCATATTTTTGTATGTCTAATAGCAACTGATAGATTTTAAGATTCGGGTATTGAAGAGGGATGAGATAGGGGAAGGACTGATCCCTTAGTAACCTCACTCACACGGCAAACACAACGCTGTCGATGTTTCACGCCGGTTTTCTGTTACACCGTGGTATTACTCCGGTCGAGCCGAAGCATGGCTCTCTTACATTGAAAATTATTTATCTTGTGTTTTCAATCATCCACTAATACAAGCCATTTTTCCCCAACAGACCAACCAACGAACCGACGCCGCGATCCGGAGTGTCTAACGTGAAAGCACAAGTCGGAGACAAGTTGAAAGTGTACTATGGACCTACCCAGTCCGAATCGAAGGTAAAAGTACGGCCCGACACACATTCATTTCTTATTTTAGTTAGATTTTGTTTTTCATTGCTTTATTTACTGCTTTTTTAATGTGATAAGACGGCAAACGAGCTGACGGATTACTTAAAAGTAAGCAATCAGCCCCGCCCATAGACACCCGCAACTACATAGGAATTATGAGTGTGTTGCCGACCTTTTGGGGATTAGGGATTAGGTGAGGGAAAGGATTGAGCCTCGGGTTACCTCAGTAACACGGCGAAACACAATGTTGTAGTTGTTTCACGTCGGCTTTCTGCGAGGCCGTGGTATACTCACTCTAGCTTTATGTTTAGGTGACTGCAAATAATGCTTATATTGATTTCTGGATCAAGAAATTCTCATGGGTTTTATAAATATGTTGCATCACCCAGCGTTTTGAAAGTTCACCAATCGATTTGACAAAAAAATATTGTAATGCAATCAAATCTGTCCCCAATCCATACTAGAAGAAAAAAAGAACATCATTTGTTTTTGTTTTGTCCAGTGTCTTTTTGTGGTATCTGGTATAATGCTGCCATAAACATATATTATGGTAAGCAATCAGCTCCGCCCACAAGTAACACTAGAAGAAAGGTATTACGTCGGTCACAGCCTAAGTGTAGCCGTCTGGCCGACAAAATATGAAGCAATACGTTGTTTCCAACTAGTCAAATTCAATACTTTTATCCGAATGTCAAAAACGATACTTTTCTTTGAAACATTGAATTATGACGTCATAGCATTTTGGCGTCAAATAGCTTACTTATTTTTAAAAAAATAGCTAAAAAAATTATCTAAAACTTAGTGTATCGATCGGTCGATGAATACAAGTATAGTTATTTTTAAATATTTTATCGTATTAAAACGTCGAATTAATTTATTTTTGACCTAGGAAACTACCCAATTAGAGATAGTTAATTGAAAAACCATAATTAGTGTTAATGGCCAATCGTAAACGAGTTTATCATTCTTCGTGAATTCACAAGTATATTCCAACTTGGCACAATAAAAGCTTAAGTCAAGACTTTTTATTACAACTGTGAAGTCAAAGGTTAAAGTAAATCTAGTAGAAATTAATAAACACATCATATCAATGGCCTGTGACAATCCTCAGCTACGGTTTACCATAACCACTACGCCAGGGGTTTGGAGAAAGCAGTATAAAAGATTCAGGTTTATCAGAGAGTGGTGGTTCCTCATCTCTGTCAAATCTAAAGTCCTTTCGTCTTCGGGACTTCTACGACGAATTATATAGGACGATACTCGCTTGATGAGCAGTTTTCCAACTCCAACGTTTTATTTTATTTCCTTAATTTGCTTATCATTTAAGTATATTAAAGACTATAGAATTAAAATTTAGTTTAATACACGTCAATATTATAATACTCAATAAGGTTTGTATTGGTGCTATAATGAGTATACCAATGTTGAATCACCACACAGATCATACACACATTCTTTGTCATAATTAGGTACTAATGACATTATTGGAACTCATCTAGTATATCACATAATTAACAAAATAACGAGTGAATGTTGCGACACTAATATTGTCATTACATTAACAAGTAATCATTAATATGTAATTACTCTACCTATAAAAGTAGGAGCTTATGTAGAATTAAATTATTTCGAAGTAAACTTCAGATAAGTATAGGATTTATACAATTCAAACAGAATTAATAGAATTAAATAATAACTGGGGCAAAGCACTGTAAGTAAATACAGATTTTTCTTTAACTGTATGATTTGTTTGTAATTAATCAATCTAATTATGAGTAATTATTAGTTGCTTTTAAAGTTGGTGGCAATAACCCACTGTGCCTTAGAAAAAGTCTTAGTTTCAAATTCTTCAAGATGCTCTTTTCCTTGCGGCTAGTAGTAGCTTTTTAAATACGTCCAGATTAAGCGTGCTCATTGTTTTGTTAACCTATTTCATTTATATTTTTCATTTTACATTTACATATTTACTAACTTAATATGGCTACTGGTCAAATACAATATTTTTATCTTAATGTCAAAAACTTTTCTATGAAAGTATTAAACTCCAAACATATGAGGCAGAATTTTTGAGTCCTTCTTAAAAATAAATTTAAAAAAAAGATTAAAAAATTTAGCATTTAGACAGATCAATAAATAAAAATTAGTTTTCAATATTTTATAGAGTCAAGACGTCGAATTCGTTTATTTTTGACCAATGAAATTACCCAATTGTGTGCGTTTGCAGGTGACGTACGAGGCTAAAGTGATCGACAAGTCGGCGACGGGTGACTTACTTCGCGTGCACTACCTGGGCTGGAACACGCGCTACGACGAGTGGATCAAGCCGCAACGCATCGCACTCAACGTCACGCAACACGAACAGAGGAACAAAAAAGTACAGTCACCTACATAATATACTAAAATATTCAAAACTAGCTATTGCCGCTCGGTTTCATTCGCTGCACGGCTCTTATTGGTTGTAAGGTGATGTTTTATAGCCTATAGCACTCGGGAAATGTGTAGTTGACTATAAGTGCCGAGTTTTGGATTTGAATTTTGGAAAACCGACCAGCAGTTCCAAAGATTACCCCTATAAACTTACCTCTTTAACTCTTTATAATTTTATTACAGAAATGTCAGTACCTGAATAGTTCATGGAAATTCGACGAGTTTCAAGCCAAACCGGAACTCATAATTCTGGTCTTATGGAATATAGCAATATACCAACAGATGCATCACCGAAAAATAAGCAATCGCGCGCCACCCTAGGGTGTTGGTAGCACCAAAGGAGGTTGCAATTACTTGCCGGCTGTTATAAAAATGGAAATGGGGGAAAGGCTTGGCCCTAAACCTTCCTAAGATAATCTCAATAGTATAAAGTAAAGACTTAAAAAGTCTTTACTTTTTTCATACAGACACACAAAGACAAATACTACTAATTATTAATTAATATAAGACTTTATTTTATAGTATTCAAGGATAAGAATTTTGTAATGGAACTTATTTCTTTTTTTCCAGGGTTCTGGTATGAGTAGGCGCGTTCGGAGTAAGAGGACTGAAGGTATGCATCATTTTTCTACAATTTCATGTTCAACTTTCAGTTTTAATGAGAAAATTAATGGTAATAATAATTGCTACAGAGTCGTCGGCACGGTCAGACACTGACAGCGATTCTGAAAGCGATGACGATGTCAAGAGGCCACCTAAGAAGTCAGACGATAAATCTAGTTCTAAAAGTAAGTAGCTAACTCATTATTTATTTATTAACATATTTCTTAGAATCTTTTGAACTCATCCATTTAAAATATTCATTTTCACAAGTTTTTTTTTTGGTGCTTTTAACGTTTTTAAGTGCATCCAGTTGGTTCTATTTTAAATCAAAACTATTTTCCGTAGCTCCATCAAGATCTAAAGACGTGAAGTCAAGTGACAGTAGTGGTTCGAGCAAGCCACGTAAACGGCCAGTGAGGACGGTGTCCACGCCAACATCGGTGTCTCCGGCCAAGAAGCCACGGCCTACCGCCCCCGGCCACCAAGGCAGAGACTACGACCTTAATGAAATACGCTCCGAGCTTAAAGGGCTACAAACTGTCAAACAGGAGCCCGAAGATAGCAAGCAAGATGCCACCGACACTGACGAGGCTACACCCTCGCAATCCGCTGCACCCCCACCCGAGCCCATGCAGCAAGACAAACAGCCCGAAGACGTGTATGAATTCAAAGAACCAGAACCCTTCGAGCTAGAATTGCACGACGAAAAGAAAAAGCGCACCCATCGAATATTCGATGACATTTCACCCAGCAAGTACACATCCACCTTATCCAAGTCACTAAGTGAAGAAATCTCAGAAGATCCCATGCGGCCCCGGCCGTCATCCCTCAGGTCACCTTCCTTGTCTCCCTTCCGAGATTTCGGCGTCACCAGAGATGCTAACCGACAGAGTCCCGAGGATGACTCCAAAGATGGTCTGTTCTCCCTCGACGATGATTCATTCCCTGGCGATGGTAGTTCAGGACCAACCTTTGAAGGATTCACCCCAGCCAAAAACCAAGAAACATATTCAAAGAAAAGCAAGGTGTCCAAATTAAGAGAACTCATAGACGACTCCCCTGACAGTCCAGCGGATGACGAGCAGTCATCAGATGATGAACCCGAAGATATCCCTGTAAAGGAAGAAGTAAGGCAGCTTACGCCCACGTTACCAGTGGTAGAGGAACCCAAGACCCCAGAAACCCCCGTGAAAGACGAACCTATGGAGCCTGAAGTTGTGGCACCAGTCAAAGAAATAGTAATCGAGGAGAAAGATAGTAAAGAACATAAAGAGCCTAAAGAGAGTTTACCTGAACCGCCCAAAACTCCTCCGCCGCAAATGAAACCAGATTCACCACCGCCCAAACCGACGGCGGCGCCTACTGCAAGCACTACCATCACGCTCGCGCCCCCCATTATTACAGTCACTGCGGCCCCGACTCCCGAACCTGTTGTTGACCACCCAGAGAAGGCAAAGAAGGAAGAACCTGTCATCCCTGCCCCTGTTGTTGTACCTCCCGTTCAACAACCAAAAGAAAATCCTCTAAAACTAAAAATTGAAAAGAAATTGGATCCGGTGCCTATAGAGCCAGCTATACTGAAAATGCAGCCGCCAGCAAGCCCTCTAATGGACACTGAAGAAGACAAGTCCGAGCCGGACAGTCCTGCAAGGATTGACGTGTTGCCAGAGCCACCACCAGGATTCTTGCTCCAATCTGAGGGACCAAAGATTGCCGAGAAACTGCTGAAAGCTATCAGCAGCGCTAAGCGACTCTCTATGTCTCCTCCACCTATGGAAGATCGACCAGTCACTCCCAAGATAGACGCGATCAAGCCGATCAAACCGGAGCACAAGCTCTCGCCCGTGATGTGCGAGACAAAGTCGTTGAAAGCAGAAACTATAAAACCAATACTAAAGCCTGAAACAATAAAGAAGGTGACGCCAGCTGAACCTGCCGAGATATACGGCGAGTCTTTCAGTATAGTGGAGGTGAAGCGTGACGCGCTGGAGGGGCGGAAGAAAGTGGAGGAAGCGGTGGCGCCGCGGCTGCACAGCCCGCTGAGCTGCCTCGAGCGGCGCAGCAGCGCGGCGGAGCTGGCCGGGTCCGGCGGGCCCGGCGCGCCCGGGCCGCCGGCCGTCTGTGGCCTGCCCGGCGTGCCCAGCGTGCCCAGCGTGCCCGTGGTGCCGGGCGTGCCTGGCAAGAACAACAAGGTGCTCAGCGACACCATCCAGAAGTTGTCGAGCCAGATCAACCAGTCCGCAGCCGCCGTGGCTGCCACCGTGCCCCTGCCCTTCCCCAGCGACGAGCGCACCGACTCCAGCGACTCGGACGACTCCGACAGGAGGTAATATATTGCTTTGTATTTACTCTCACTTTATTCAAATACACCCTAAATAAATCTACAGCATTCATTCTTGGTCGAAAAATAAACTTATGACCCGTTTTTAATGATGATTCTTTGATGTTACCATAATTAATTTAAAACTATACCTACTCGTAGTAACAGCTAGTTCAAATTTTTTTATAGATTAATAATCGACAAGCTAGTAGTGGATGAGTGGGGTAGTAGCGAGCGCTCGTCCCCAGCGCAGGCCAGCCACTCGCACAGCCTGCCCCCCATGGGGTCCCACCCGTCGCTGGCCCCGCTGGGGTCGCTGGCCCCGGTGGCCCCCAGCACGTCGATGACGCTGGGGGCGCGCGCGCTGCACGCTGGCAAGTCTCCCGGCGAGTGGAGCGCCGGCGAGTCCTTACTTATGCTTGAAGATGCTTGCAAGAACGAGCGAAAACATAGTGAGTATTTTCATATTAGCTGTCTTTTGGATATATTGCTATGAATAATGAGTTCAACTTTGATAGCCTAGTTAGTCTATGGATCGATCACACGAATTTCTAGAAAGGAATTTGTCGTTGGAATCAAAGGTTATGTGAAGAATATTCTCAATAGTAGCATTCTAAAGTTGTTTATTACATAACACATGGATGCTGAAAAGTGTCATAAATATCAGCCCCATTGGAACATACCTCCTTCCTCTGATCCGCGGGTTAAAACACACATTGCCCACGAAAAATGGAACTAACATTACCGTTTGAATGGTACAGGCGCGAGTGTAGTAGTGGCGGGTGGGCCGCGCGAGGTCCGCGAGGTGCGCGAGTCCCGCGAGGCCCGCGAGGCGCGCGAGGACGACGGCAGTATCTCGCTGTTGCTGTGCTCGGAGACTATCCCGGGCTCGCCCGCGCCCGACGCCGAACCTGCGCCCCCCAGGCAGCGCCTACACATGCCCTTCGCTTCAGCACCGCCTCATCATCACGCTAAAGGTAAACCTCACCACACACACACATTCATCCACTACTCAAACCATACCATTACTTAGCATAATGGCAATAACTAACCTACGTGCAATATTATAGTTAGCATATTTATTTAGTCAAAACGAGCTAACACAAATGACAAAAATGAGACCTGCCTTTTTTTATGAAGCCGATTATTAAAAGTTTAGTGCCGTTCTAATTGAGTAAAAGACTCACGTGTAAAGGTTCTTGAATAGTTTATTATTTAAGTACCATTAGATAAAAACAATGTTAATAGTTCAAAAAGGTTCCTATTCAAACTTAAATACACCCGCATGTGATTTTTTATGGCATTCTGACAATGAGTCACCTGGCTTAGTGCTGAATGTGCCAATAAAGACTAGTACGGTATTAATATTGTCTATTGTATGTATGTTTGTTACTCTTTCACGTGGTGTGTTTTCTAGAGTAACAAATATTTTATACCAGTAATGCGGTCGAAAACACTAAGAACATTAAAAATAATATTGTAATATTTTTTAAATATAAATCTTAGAAACAAAATCCGAATAACCAAACTGATTGTAGAAAATAGTTCATTATAAAAACGTTAAAACTTCTTTAAGTTACCAAAACTGGTACTTGTATACAGTACCATCCTAATTCAATAACATGAATATAGTGTGGTCTATGGTATAAACTTTGTATAGTAATACTTTAAGAATTACACTATAATTCTAACTTTTAAAACCGTTGTATAATTGTTTTCGCGTTCAAAAGTTTATGTTTTTCTAACAGAAATAAATGGTTGAATTTGGTAGTTTCCAACTAGTGAAAGTAAATACTTTTTTATTGAAATGTCAAAAATGATACTTTTGTATGAGATCCTAAAATATAGCTTCCGTCATACTCTTTTACGTACTTCTACGTCAGAGAGCATACTTATTTTGAAAAAGTTGAAAGCTTGCAAAAATGTAAAATTAAGTATACCGTCAAATCAATGAAAGAAAGTATGATTTTAATTATTTCAATAATTGATTGTATTACAAAAGTCAACATTATTTATTTTTGACCTAGGAAACTACCCAACTACCCTGTTTCTAATTCGCACGTGTTATTATCTTAATGTTACAGAAGAGCGACGGGGCGGGGCTGCGGGAGGGGGCGCGGGCGCGGGCGGAGGCGGGGGCGCGGGCGGGGAAGCGCGCGACGCGTGGCCGCGGGGCCGCGCCCTCGTCGACAACACGCCGCCCACCACGCCCGACAGCAGTCTCGACGCCTCGCCGCCACACAGGTACACTCTATACATTACACGTTGCTCTTGCTATTTTTAACATTCAGGGCTGATTTATCAAAAATAAAATTATTACATTCTGACCACATCATAATTATTCCCCAGATAACTTTTATTTAACTATTAAAAAATCAGCCCAAATAGATATTAATGAATAGACATAAAATTTAAGAAATCGGCTCCCCATTCCCAAAATCTCCATATCCCTAATCCCCAAAAGGTCGGTACCGCACTCGTAACTCCTTCGTTGTTGCCAAAGGTAAAACATCTGCTCATTTGAAAAAAAACAGTAACGCGTTGCCGACCATGTTGAAAACCGCTCACTTATGCCATCACTTATATGTAAATTCTATACGCGAAGGTTTTGTACAGTGACGATATAATTACTACGATAGTTCAAGTTAAATTTAATATTTTGTGAATTATTCTTTGTATGGACAATGGACCTCTAAATGTCATGGCAAATTTTCTGTGTTATAATACCTACGAAATTGGAGAACACATTTTAACCCAATGGGTAATCCATACATAAACATTAAAGTAGGTTTTGTAATTATCTGCTTTCTTATAAGAATAGTAGATAAATAACATGTGGTATTATTGTATCTGGTTAAATAAGTTATTTGTGTGTTTTTGTGTACAGGGAGCGTCGTATATCAGAACGAGATAGTCCTTCAGAACGCAAGGAGGACGAGGAAGATAGCAGGATGAATGACGTTTCAGGACTCGACGTAGAAAAGCCGCACGGTGAGCCAAATAATATAATATTTTATTTTTATTATATTTATAAAAACTTTAATAGCCAGTTGATTCTTTTAAGATCTTTTTTTTTTTCTTTGAGTGCGCATATTTTTTATTAGAGTTGTTTCCAATTTTATTTATTATAGTCAAATCCTATATTTTCTCGAAATATCAAACCAATATATGTATATTTTATGAATTAAAAGGGATTGTGCCTACTAATATTACATACACAAATGTTTGTAAATGTGAAATGTAATGGATGGATATATCTTTAACGTTATAACTGCAAAATGGATTTCAATGAATTTGGCCTCTTTTGTAACCTTTGATCTCCTCTAAGAGAATAGTGTGGACGTTGGCTACTTTTCACCCTGGCAATTGGGTCGAACTCGCTGATCGCTTGTCCTAAGCTTGTATAATATGTTTGTACTGTTTGTGAGTAGGTGCGCGGTCGCGCAAGGCGTCGGAGAGTTCGTGCGCGGGCACGCGGCGGTCGCGGCGCGCGCGGCGCGACACGGACGACGCCACGCACCATGCGCACGCGCACCACGCACCGCATACACACCACACGCCCATGAAATACAATTTCTACGTCGAACTAGGTAATTATATACTCTCCCAGATTCTAACTCGCACAAAGAGTTCTTCCGTGTGGGAATCAAACCCGCGACACGTTGCACGGTAACCGGTTGTCCAGTCACCGCGTCAACAACAAAACTATTAACTTTTGTTGTCAAAATGTTTCGTAGTTAAAATCAAATCAAAAATATAGTAGTCAAATAATAGTAATAATATAGTAGTCAAATAGTAGTAATAGTAGTCAAAATCATTCAATGAATAAACAAGACGTGCTTACAATTGCAAAATATAATAACACTGTAACTGCATGTATTATAAAAATAAAATAAAATAAATTAAATGACAAATAGCCAATTCCATATAAAAAATCCGAACCACATAGTATACAACTGATCAGCTTCAAGTCATTTCACATATCATTGAATCGCAATCCATTACTTTTACACAGTATCTTGGACCATAAAAACATATACGATATTCTTTTTCCCTTGAATAGATCCTACCTGGGACTGCTCAACACGAATAAACGTGTTGACAACAAGACTAGCGGATCTCCGCAAAGCGTACCACTCAGTGAAGGCGGAGCTTGCCGCTATCGACAGACGACGCAAGAAGCTACGTCGGAAGGAGAGAGAAGGTTAGTTCATTCATAAAAAGAGTGCAGCAGTATCACCAATATCCCTCCGCCAACTACTGGATATAGACCAGACCTATACACTACGCCACTGGCTTTATAATTATAATCATTCAGAAATTATGCTACATAACTATAAAATAAAATTAAAAAGTAGGAAAAGTAGATAAAAAAGCTTATAAGCTTCCCTCTGTATTGTCTTCCAACCTAAAAAAAGAATTAGCTCCTATTACTTGCTCTTATTTCCCTGCCTAAATTTTGTAAAAAAAAGAAAAAACTAAAATTTGTTTCTTGATCTCTTCTAAATAAGCACATCAAAAAATTCACCCCTAATATACACAAGTATCTATTGATCTCCAATGTGATGACCTTATGAAATAATCGTACGAACGGCGGCTAGGAAAATATATGAATGCCAAGACTTTCGCACGTTTTAAAATATGTTTGACAAAAAGTTAAAATACCCAAATGACATCGACGTACTTGATACATTTAACATATCTGCGACATGACGTTCGCTACGTCTTGAAACAATTAAATTAATGAATAATATTTTTGTTTTACAGCTGTAAAGGCTGCAAAAGCTGCTTGCTCCTGATAATTCTCCAGTGGCTGTCAACAAGACAGGGAGACTCGAGGACCGGAGTTTGTTCGTTTTAGAATAAACAAACGTTCTGCTTAGATGTAGTTACTACTTGTATTAATAGTGATTTATTTTATTTAGAATGTTTATAAATCGAATAATTTAAGTTTTAAATGACTTTTAAAAACCATAAGTACCAAACATCAACTGAGATGTCTGTAAATAAGAGTATAAACAATTTAATTCAGAATTTATAAGATGCTTTTATTGTTTTTTTTCACCCTGAGCCTGCAGTCTCGCTCGAATGGTCCATTCAAAAAAATCAGCCGCTAAAACGTCTCGTTTTCAAATATCTATTTTTCTATGTTTCATTCAACTTTATTGTATAACTCTTGTTTAGCGACCGATTTTTTGACAAATTCACGTCGACGGACTGGTTTCAGGGGATACATTTATACCGTATTTTGGTTAATTTAAAAAAGTATTCGCACTAAGATGATAAAATGGTTGATTGTTTGAAAAGCGACTGATTTGTATTTGTTATGACCTATAATAATCGGAATATTAGCTTATGTGGGAATACAATTTTTAACTTTTCTGAAAGATACTTAGTATCCAAATAAGGTAGTACCTTGTATCACAAAATGTTATTAAACACAGTATTTCATATGTTGTTACTGTGCAGGTATAAACAAAATTGAATGTGTTGCCAATGAAGTCATTAAAATAATGTGATTGGAAAATTACATGTTTTTTTTTATTCCATTTTTCGTCCCTTTATTCCACTATCCAAGTCTCTGTAAGACGTATATACAGTTCGCATCGATACAAATATTGAACACTGTTAGACCTTACTCTTACTAATATACTAAATGCGAAAGTTAAGATGTTTGGATGTTTGTTGCTAAATCAAAAACAGCTGGACGGATCGGGATGAAATTTGGCACAGGCATAGGATACACTCCGGAATAGGACATAGGTTTTTTATCAACATATCACGCGGGCAGAAGCTAGTAGATAGATAAAGCGTGTATTTGGCGCAACAGAAGACAATACAGGTCAAAACAAAATAAAAAAGGGAAAAAACATATAATCTATACAAGCTAGCTACGCACTATAGGGATGCAAGGGGCACATTACCATCTAAGTACTAGTCAACTATCCTGCCGATTAGCGAACGAGGTTCTGACCATACAATGTAGGCGTAGACAAATTCAGCAGACTAGTGTCGGGCAGCAGCGGCCCTAGTGCTAGGAGCTACGCCCTGCAATCATCAACCCGCCTGCCCAGCATGATGATTAGGGGCATTCCCCTAAATGGCACGCCAAACAAAAAAACGGCCAAGTCGCCGGTTATGGTAACGGCGGGATAGGGTGTGCTTAAGAATCTCGATCTGGGCTATGAAAGGCCGACTACACCAACTGACTCTGACTGACTCATGCGACATACGGAGCCCAAACGTAGACACTTACAGTAAGACTGATGCACCAATTTAAAGTCGCACAGCGAGCTATGGAAAGGGCTATGCTTGGAGTCTCTCTGAAGGATCGTATTCGGAACAAGATGATCCGGCAGAGAAGCAAAGTTATCGACATAGCCCTAAGGATTAGCAAATTGAAGCGGCAGTGGGCAGGTAACATCTGTTGAAGAACCGATGACCGTTGGAGTAGACGTGATCAAGAGTGGAGACCACGTCTAGGTAAACAAGACAGGGAGAACATCTAACAGGAACTACCAACTCACCAGTTTGTCTTCAAGACCCTAGACTATATGAATGGCGCAAACATCCCTTTTACTTGTGGGATTATGTAAGTGGAGTAATAGAGAGGGAAACGGTTCTATGTTTTGTCGAGCAAGTGCACCGTCAACAAAATCGGTACAGCGCTAGAAAACAAACACACAGTTGTGCTGTCTTCTTAGACATTTCTTGCTTTTGACAGTCTTCTTCTTTTATAGTGTAATTAGGTCTGGAGTACCCCAAGGTAGCACATTGGGATCGGCTCTTTATTTGATATACACATGAATTAACCTGTTCTCGCCGCTAGCACCACAGCTACATAATGTAGATGTCACCGCGGACCTTTCAACATATGAAAATCAAGACCCAATATCCGATAGGCTATAGATACCTGAACCTTATTGAAATATAGCTTAGACTGCTTAGATATTTGCAATTTCAGGGAAATACTGATTATTCAGTTTAAGAAACCTTCACTCTCAGAAGGAAAACATGCCCTAAAACTTTGTAACAGAAATCTCCAAGCAGATGATGCAAAATAAATAGGTATGCACCTCAACCGACGCTTACGATGCGCAAACTTATGCAGACAAAAAAGAAACGACTATATAGATAGCAAACTCAGAGGCATGTATTGGCACATTGAACACAAGTAACAGTTAGGACATATTAATCAGCGTGGCACAGAACTGCAGCTGCTGCTGCTGCTCGCCTAAAGAGAAACAATATACTAGACCATAGCAACAGGATTTGCCGACAAGAGATGACAATGGTGAAATGATGTAAATCTGACATCAAATAAGATGTTTCTGTTAAAGTACATTGCAGCATAGAAAAAACAAAAAACTGTCAAAACAGACGGGGAAGAAACAACATAAATAATACCCGGTTGGAATGTGAAGATAGATTTATTTCTTCAAAAAATCATGTAACATTGTTTAATGTTTTATTAAATTCATAAACAATAGCTGTAAATCTCAATTTTACATTTATTACTATTTATAAGACCAAGTAATTTTGTAGCCTATCGTACGATATGAATCATACCGTAATGTAACTATTTAAGTGAACTAGTAAACTTGTCATAAAAAATAACAATTAGTGTTGTAAAAGGTAAGTTATATCTAATAGTAGTTCGGGTACTGCGGCCAGGGGTGCGGGTGGTGCTGGTAGGGGCCGGGGGGCTGCTGGTAGCCCCAGGCGGGCTGGTAGGGCTGCGCGTAAGGCTGCTCGTACGACGCCGCTGCCGTCGGCGCCTGGTAGTACGAGCCCCCGCCGCTAGGTGACGCTGCGTTGTTCGGAGTAGCTGCTGTATTCTCTTTCTTCTTGGTGGGCTCCACACATGCGCTACACATAAAACAATAATAAAGAGGTTTTGTATGTGGCGTGTCGGTAGTAATAGCTTTAGGCAAATTATTTAATTGGCCTTATATTGAAAAAATAAGTTAGCTTCCCAATTAAATGTTAATATTAGAATGGCACAATTAACGTCAAATTTTTATATTGATGTAAAATATGAATGACGTACTTAGGAGGTGGTGGTGGGTCATGTTTATCTTTCCGCGCGCGCTTGCGCAAGTGTTTGGCGAGTGCGCGCGCATGCGCGGTGGCGTCGCGCGCGGCCTGCGCGTCCCCGAGCTCCTCAGCCAACTCGCGTCGCTTCCACGCCAACATGGCGCACACTTCCGGCTCCGCACCTTCTTGCTTCTCGTATGAGGACACGAGCTCTGTAAATGGGAAGTTATTTTTACTTCTTAAACTTTACTTATAAAGGATACCTTAAAAAGGGGCCAGAGGCCAGAGTAACGAATGTATAGTTAAAACATCGTACCGTCTAGCTCTTGGTAGGGTGTGTTGGGGCAATGCAGGGCGAGGTCGAGTCTCTGCGCATGGAGCCTGGCGTTGAGTGGGTCGCGCAGTATGGCGGCGTCCAGCGCGGCGCGCGCCTCGACGGGCTGGGCGCGCACGTGGAACAGGAAGCGCGCGTACTTGATGGCCAGCGCCGACGACACCGCCTTGTTCTTGGCCGCCGCGATATAACCCTCGTACAGCTGCGCACACTTCTCGTAGTCGCCGCGCCGTCGTTCTAAGTTCACTCGTCTGAATATCGTGATCAGAAATGACAATATTAATATCTTGCATAAGCATAAAACTGCCACTCTAAATGCAATAAATGTACAATAAAATTGAAAAAATCCTAACGGTATAATCTATAATAACTAATTCAAATTCAAATATCAAATCAAATCAAATCAAAATCATTTATTCCAACTAAACCATAAATAGAATAGTAGTCTGTCAGTCTGTTCGTCAGTGAAGCTAGGTGCTCGTTCCAAATTGTAGTTTCGAATGGAGAAGAACGAGCAAGAAACTCAATCGTTACTCTTTTAAAAAAAATATTTGTTTTACAATTCACCAATAATACATTTTATACATTACTGTACGCCTATGTGAGAACAATGCAGAGACAAGTTATTAATAAAAAGGAACAAATGATGGTCTATCTAATCTATCATTAAAATTTTAATCCTTTGTTGTCTTGAACATGGCGCTCACATATGCGTACTCACAATCCAAAAGAATGCTTCTTTAAAAACTCATTCAAGGGTTCATTAATTTTGAGAATTTCAATAACTACTGACTACATATTTGAGTATTGTCCAGTGGAGCCGAACCAACATGCTGCCAGGCATTCTTGTCCTCAATATAATCTGAAAGTTTGTAGTATGCCTGTCTACATAATTCGCGTTTAATATAAGTTTTAAATTTTCGTTCATTAAGATTTAATACACTTCTTGGAATTTTATTGTAACAATTTACACAGAACCCCATAAAGGATTTCTGTACTTTGGCCAGACGGAATCGTGGCACAGCCAGCCTATCTTTGCCTCTTGTATTAAAATTATGTCTATCGCTTCTTTTTTCAAATAATTGCAAATTTTTCGTAATAAAAGCGATATTTGCGATATTTTAATTACTTGCAAATATCGCAGAGAAATAAGAAACACAATGTCGCACTACATACCGGTACTGTATTTGTACGAGGTTGGGGCAGGTCTTCTCGATGCGGTCGAGTATTTCAGCTGCCTTGGCGGCGTTCCCGTGCACCTCCTCGAAGTGTGCCCAGTGTAGATGCAGGTCCGGCTTGTCCAGGTGGTGGACGGTGCACGCTCGCTCCAACACTTCCCGCTCCACGCTCACTAGCTCTGGATTAGTCTCCACTCGCTCCTCCAGGAACTTTATTAACTGTACACAATTATTGTTATTAAAACAAAACTTCTTGTTTTGGTGAAAGTAGGCAAGTAATTTAATGACAAACACAAATCATTTGTATTTCAATGAACCAAAGTGTCTCAAAGGGTGCAACAATGTATGTCTGATGGCACATGATTGCAGTCCCTATAGGCACTATTTGTTTCAAATATTTATTATAGTACTTGTGAGAGTGACTTGTTAGACAATAAAATTTTTCTGAACTGAATAGTTTGCATTAGAGACATGAAATAGTGTATAAAAACTGAAAAATATATTATGTACACTTAACTGAAATCGAAAATTGGCTTGGACGAGATTTATCAAGTAGTTTATTTACTTGTGGATATGGTTAGCATTTTGCCTTTTTTATTTTCCTATTCAGCGTGTGATATTAGTTACAATAACTTACCCGCATCCAGAACTCTTCATACAGCGCACATGCAATGAGACACCGCTCATGTAGAACCAGTGCCCGCTTCAGTGAGCCGTGCTGCTTCTCCCATTCTAAGTAGGACTTCCAGTTCTTTAGCTGACACCGTTCTAAAGGCTTTACGTGGAAGTATGGCCGTTTTATCTATAACCAAACAATTGTACATAAATTTACAATACAATAGTTGAACAAAAATACCTGTGCAAGATGTTTTAACGTAGATAACATATTTTATCAACTTACGCCTTCTTCGAAGGTCCATCTAGCCGCGACTTGTTCTCCAGTGGTCTTGTGAACCTTACGTCGTGCGGCAATGATACGTTCCTTGATCGCCTGAGCTTCTTCTTCAGATGCCTATAAAGTGATAAGAGATTTCTTCACTATAACTGCATTCTAAATTTGTATACTCCTATATACTTCGTTTAACTTTAATTTATTGTTGAAAATTCTATTTTTTTTTATTGCGTACAATGGCAAAGTAGTAGACGGGTCACTAATGCTAAGCCATCGATCCAACCCGTGGTGTAAAGGAATACATGTGCGTTACTGGACTTTTGGAGATTGGGGATTTGGAATGAGGGGGAGAATGGTAAAAAAAAAAAAATTTTTTTGTTGGCTTCGGCCCCTCGTATGGCCCCTTCCAAAGGTCCGGGATCCTGCGATCCCGTGAAAGGATTGAACAAACCACTACCAAATTCGAACAACCACACCAATCGTGATAGTTTTTGTCAGGGTACAATCGGCATTTGTACAATGAAAGTTTAAATTGAATGTAATAATGATTAGAGTACTCACGACATGGTCGACCGGCTCATCCTCTCCGGGCGGCAGATCCAACTGGGGCGCGGCCCCGGCCGTGGCGCGGACGTCGGCGCGCAGACGCACGAGCTCGGCGCGGGAGACCACGCCCGCCACCGGCTCCGACATCACGTGCTCCTGGAAGCTAACCACGCGCCACCCTTAGCACCCACCGACCATCGCTACACTCCTCTCCACAGCCGTAAAATATTCCATAGCACTCAATATATTTCAAGTATAACCAAAACTGAAAGGAACCTTTTTGTTACGATCTCATATTCCCATAAAAGCTTCGTTGTCAAACGGAATTACACCAGTCACAGAGTGACTTGTTGATCAATAAGCAAGTAAGACTTTAACAAAGTCTTTCGTTCTGAAATTGAAAAGTTGGGACTGAAAAGAAAACAATAAACATTGCGCACATCTCGTATCTGTTATTTGTTACATTATACAATAATAAGGCATTCATGGCATACTCATTAAATAATGAAATAAATATGAAATTATACCAATACTTTAAAAGTCCACTTTTACCAGACGAATGAAGCATAAGAAATGGTCATTGTACAAACTTGTCAAAATGTGAAGTATATCCGAGTGTGGGAGTAGCCAACAGTCGATCATATATATTGGTAACATTGAGAGCCGATCCATTCTCAGCCTCCCATTTGATGTAAGACTCCCATAGACGATCCGACCGGAATTCTAGACCACATGCCTCTGTAAATTAAAATACATTATAACTCTGTTGTAAGTGATCCATCGATTTATCAATCTGAATGTATCAAAATAGTAACAACATAATTATATGTTAACATACGTTATCGCAATCCATTACTTTGGAAACATAACCACATTTTGTAACTTGAGTAGACACAAAAAATTAAATCATTGACTGTGTAGCATGTCTCACCTATAGCTCTCTCATACTGCGACCTGATGTAGGCATGATCTTCATTTCGTGTTGTCTTTATGTGGTTTAGGAAATGTATCCACAGATCCACGGACAATGGGATGGCTTTGAGGCCTCTTTCCAAAACCTGCAACACAAGAACATGTATCAAACAAGTTCCACGTGTCTGCAAGCGCCGCCGCTCACGGCGACACTATGAAGCAAGGGAATATTGAATAGCATATTATTTGTCATATCATTATTCAGAATAGAGGAAGCGAGACGTGGCGTGTCGGAGCGCAATATGTGGTAGTACGGTGCGGTACGGGTGCGGTACGAGTGCGGTACGAGTGCGGTACGAGCGCGGTAAGGACGCCACGTCTCGCTTGTGTCTATCTATAGTATATAAAATGTTTGTCTGGGCATATTACACCTGTTCGCATTCGGCGCGCTGACGCAGCTGACGACGACCTCGCTGCGCTCTTCCGTTCCTAACGCCATTCAATGGCTAAATATGAAGATCAGCTGCGATTCCATGATACCATGGCATGTTAACTTAATCTTAATTATTATATCCACCATTCATTTAGTACTTACTTAAATAATAAATACATGAAAAAGTATTACAATACATCATGCGTGTACAAATTATAATAAATATATGCACTAAAATATAAAATATACACCACAAAAAATGAATCACTAGAACGAAATCTATGTGATGGTAATAGAATTCTCCGGTGTGAACGGACGACTTTGCCTTACGAACATCGAAGACCTCGTTGCACTGTTGGGAAAAAAAATAATTGCAAAATACCAGTTATGACTAAAACAATTCAAAATCCAAGTGTTAACGCACATCATAATAAACAACTGGTCATCAGGTGTAACTGCCTAACCAGTCACCAAGTGATTTGAAAATAGATTATAAACAATGCATCAGCTGTAAAGTGTTGGTACTCACTTCGAGGCACTTCTTTTTACTTCCTTTACGTTTTTCGTAGTCAGCATATTTCCGCCAGTACCCGTAACAATACGGGTAGTGCGACAGAAACGCGTCGTATGCTTCACGAGCTGCCTCCACGTCGCTCTGTGCCAAACAATTTACAAAAATCAGTAAATTTTCTTCCAAAATTCATCTATCTCCTCATAGGTAAAGGATTTGCAAATCAGTTGGCCCTTGCCACTCGTCAACAAAGTTCAGTTCCCACTGCTTCATAAAGCAAGTGAAATTAGCGATAGTTTTCATCATTTAACAATTGTATAAATTACCTTACAATTTCATGTTTATTGAATGCAATAAATCTCACCTCTTGGTCAACATATTGTAGTAAATAAGTCCAGCCAGTGAAATCGGTAGGATCATCATTGACGACTTTCCAGTATTTGTCAAGCTCAGGTAGTTTCTTCTTGGGTTTTTCATCAGTTGATGTGCGTTTCTCAGATGGAATCGGTTTGCTTTCTCCATTCTAGGAAATAAAGGAATAAAAATCAAGGCAATGTTATAAGGTACTTATAAGTTTGGTAAGACTTATCTTATTTTTAAAGTACATATTATGTATTAGGTAAAAAATCTTTCTTTAAATATTTAATTTACAACTAATTTACCTTGGCTACAGCTTGTTTTTTGGAGGAGGACTCATTTTCAGATGTCGGCGAGCCAGGATCGTAGCCATCGCGCTCATCTTCAGTTTTACGTTTACGCGACTCTTTCTTTGAAGATGGGAGCTCATCTTCCGACACCACCTAACATTAATGTACTGTTTTAAAAAAACTATCTTACTTATATTATAAATGCAAAATTACATTGTTTGGATGTTGGTTACTCAATCACGTCAAAACGGCTGAACGGATCTGGATGATTTGGCACAGGCATAGGATACACTCCGGAATAGGACATAGGCTACTTTTTAACAACATACCACAGAAAATATGCAGAAATAAAAACTATTATATAAAAAATGTGACCTGAATGTTTTTAAGAAACATCAACCCCTCAATTATAAAAAAAATCCATAGACACCTATGCAGTGTGTTTACTAATTATTTTAGCAAAGCCTTAGAGAGCTTCCTGTTTGTAGCTAATCTATTATATTTTGATTGTATTTTTACAAATATACCTCAGTATCTGCTGGGAGTTCAGCTGGTTTAGGTCCAGGCAGTTCATCATCGGACACATTCTCTGCATCTTTTATACTTGGCTTTTGTACTTCTGGTAATTCATCTTCCGATACAACTTCTGTTTCTTCAGCACCACCCACCTTTTATCAAATGTTTTATGTGTTAATAACTGACAGTGATGTTTTGAGTGTAATATTAATTATGTTTAAAGTAATAATGTCAATAAATATTGTATTAATACTATGGTAATATATGACGCGTCGGTTACATGTGCCCTTGTCCATACCTGGCAATGTATGTAGTACAATAAGGGTGCGTACGCCTGGAAGTCTTACCATTAAAAGCAGTAGCATGTCACATAAATGATTAGTAAATCAGTAAAATGCAATCTATTCTATAAATAACAAGATGGCTACCTCTATCTGTAAGCTGATATCTAAATAATTCACAACTTTTTAGCTAGTGATTTCTAATTTCAATCTGCTAATGAACTGGTGATATTTGATTATCTTTCTTGTTTCCCATCATAAGGATTATTTAGAAAGAAAACTTGAATATTGTGAATTTGGGCTTAAAAGTATAAGTGCATTTGTTTGTATAGTTTCAGTCAAGAACAATATTGAACTTCAAGTTGCTGATAAGCCTTGGAATTTACATAACAAAGTGATACAAAGAATGAACAATCTGTATTCATATTTCACTGTAAGTATAGTAATAATTATGAATAAGTTTAAAAGATGAATTACTATGTTCAGGCATTTATACTAATCTAAAGCAGAACCTAAAATATAACAACATAGTGTTACTAAATAATTTACCTTGCTGGATTTTTTTGTAGGTGTAGCACTTTCTGACTTTACAACTGATTCAGTCTTTACAACCTGAAATCATAAAAAACATTGATTAGATAAGAGTATATCCCATGGATATTATTTTATGGTAAGAACTAAAGATTCGAGCATACCTTAGTGTCTACATCTTCAGTTTTTACAGGAGACTCTGGTTCATCTTTAACACAAGTTTGCTAAAAAAGAAAAAATAAATAAAAATAATATAATCTTCAATCTTTATATGAAGATAAAACATAAATTTAGATCACAATCTTCATATTGATAAATGATAAACAGTAATATTAAGTGACAAAGTACCAAATTAGTACTTATTTGAAATTGACTTCATCAAGAAAATTATGCTAGTGTAAGTGGGCATGCATATAACAATAAACATACATCATTTTGTTGACACTATTGATTTTGTTGCATATTGAGTTTTTACTAATGAGCAGTGTATTTATTATGTTTCCAAGATAGAGAGCATATTTGATTCAAGGATTACTGCTACAGCAAAAAAACAAATCACAATATTGTAAGTAGGAACTATGAGACAGCATTTATTATATACCTCTCCATAATTATATGTCAATATCATTAATATTGAAATGAGGAGATCGGACAGAGAACTAAATATAGAGATATTGTAAAGGATGGCGGGATGAAGGCAAAATAAATTGGCCAATCACATTCTACAAAGAACTGATGACAAACAAATATAGTGTAGGGCTCCCTCCATCTAGGCACCAACAGTGTCCGTAAAGAGGCTGTCAGATGTTGGTATGAGAGGCAAATGACCAGCAGTGGACAGAAACATGTAATGATAATTATAATCAAATGATGTATGGAAGGGACTGGATTCCACAACCCAGAAAATGTTAGTGACCAATTTGCTAGCTTTGAGTCTTATAGAAGTCATTATTACAGTCTTATAATATTAAAAAAATAAGTACATTATTGTGGTACTTATGCCAGATAACTTAGGATGTTTAGGTAGAAGAAGAGAAAATGTTGGAAAATATTTCCTTTTGTAATATTCAGCTCGGTTCAAATTATTTTTTCATAATAGGCTGAGCAACATTGTCCTGTTGCGACACATATCAGTAGATAAACAACATTTTTTTAAAACATGTACTATCTTGCTATTTTTACAACTATTCATTAAATTACTATTGTATAGAACAACATACCTCATCGGATTCCACAGGTTGTTCACTTTTGACAGCAGGAGTGGCATCAGTGTTGCCAGTTTGGCCAGCCTCAGCTTGTTCTGGCTCTGGTTCTGGCTTCACCTCTGCTAAACTAGTGTTGCTGGTCTCCTCTGTTTTTGTTTGAGTTATGTCATCGGCTGGCATAGAATTGCCAGCATCAGATATTTGACTGACCTCAAAGTCAGACTCCACCGTCGCCTTCTGACTTTCTGTAACATCACCATCAGTATCAGACTGAGTCTTAAACGCTGTATCGCTAAGAAGTGAGTCGCCGTCGGTGAGCATGTTATTGAGCGAGTCGCTGGGGAATGTGACCGCGTTATCGCCCACATCGAAAGGATGTGTGTTGAATCCTTCGGTGTTGTTGTCCAGGTAGTCGCCAACGCTACCCGCAGACAGCTCCACTGCATTGAGGAAACCTTGGTTTGATGTTGATGACTCGTCCACTGCCGCCTCGACACTGCTGAACTCGCCCTCAGTCAATAAATGTGAAAGTCCATTTGAATTTTCGTTTATAAGGGGGCCTTCATCCGTATCCATCGGTCCATCGGATAAACACTTCTAAAAGAAACAATAAAAACACTTTTACTGAAACCGTAACTAGCGAAAACATCAATTGTATTTTTTATAACCTCAAGGTATGGTGCACAACTTTACCATAGTTACCTGCAAATCTGAGCTCGTTTCATCATCCATCCTAATAAAAAGGTCTACTAAATACCTATGATATTAATCTTGAACAAAATGTTAATGCACCTTCGATACTTCTAATCTTCAAGCAAATTCACAATTCACAAATCAAAGCAAAGCAATAGCGAACCAAGTTTGTTTCACGGAATAAACGTCTTGTCTTTGGTACATCATAAACAATTTTATGGAATTCTATTTGTCGTTCGTTGATTTTCAACGGACCTTGGAAAAGACATTGAGATAGAAAATATTGTGTCAATGGGAAAAGACCTTGCTTTTGTAAAAAATGGTCTACTCACGGGATTATATACTACTAGTATCGTGAATTTTGTTACAATATGTTCATATCAATATACGACGGTCAAAGCATCGTTATTGTATTTCGTAAAAATAAACCATAATTTTTGAGATATTTCATTACAAGTTTAAATTCGAAAAAGTAACGTAACATTCGTTTACATTCAATTAACATCAATGACTATCGCAGAACAAATGGTCGACTCGTGGTCATGCATGTCCACTTTTTTTTACCACTCTAATTATTTTTCGTGGAATTAAAAGACAAGTACCCCAATATAGATAGCCCAATACTTGACTTGACATTTGTAATTAAAAAAAGAAAAATAACCTACAAAAGTTGATTTTTAAAATAAAGATATTCTATTGCAGTTCTATTTAATATTTAAATTATTATGTTCGGGTTACGTTCGTTAGTTCGTAATGCTATCACTTCAGGGTGCAATAATATAAATCATCAACAAACAAGAGTAAGTTAAGCTAGACATGAATTTATTTTTAAACCAATTTTTTGTTTACTACTTATGATTTAAAAAAATGTTCCACATAAATGACAGTAAGTAATAAGCTAATTTTTTAGGTTTCAAAGTAAGAATAAAGCCATTTGAATTGTAATCATTTGTATATTTAATGTTATTATGAGCAGAATACTTGGAATGATTTTATTATCCTCTGAGCTTAAAATAACAAGCATGAGAATCTGTCCAATCCACAGAATACATTTATTCTAAAAAGAAAAACTGCGGTGCCTCTGCATAAGAAGGGTGGAAGGCCTATAAAGTTGAAAGGACGGCATTTCGTATATGACTTGGTGGAAGATACAAATGTTAAGAGAAAACCTGATATCAAAGTAATTCTTAACCAGTTCATTGACGGTACGTCTAATATGTTATTAATTTACTAAATTTCTGTTGAAACCTGTTACCCAAAAATATTTAACTTGAAGATTAATAAATTACAGGATAATTATAATAAGTCATATTTTTTCTGTATTAACTAAACAATAAATAAAAAGTTTATCAACAATCTTCCACAATCTTATTTGTTGTAAATCAAAAGTTGTTGTCATCCAATTTTGATTTCTAGGTGTTGGAAATAAAGGTGAAGTTCTAACTCTGCGGCCACACCAAGCCTATAATGAGTATCTTGTGCCCGGACTGGCTGTGTATGCCAGCCCACAGAATCTAGAAAAATACAACACTAGTGAAGAAAAGTCTTCTTCTGAAATTAATTATAGTTCACCTTATGTACACAGGGTAAGCAGTTACCAATGAAAATGGCAATTTTACTATTTGAATATTTATTATTTGTTCGAACATTTACATACTACATTACATCTAGCTGTTATCAGAAATGCACTGTTGCTAATAGTGTTTTGAAAAATTACCTTTGGAATATGGTGTTTCAACTACAAACTACATTTTTTTAAATGAATTATTATAATTTTAGACTATTGGCTGTTTGTCACGCACAATATTACAAATTACAATGAACAAAATGGAACCCTGGATTTTGGAGCCATGGCATATCAGTACTTCTTTCAGAAAGGCAGGATTTATGGTCCCTGAAGATGTCATTGAAATGCCTCCTGCACAAATCAAGGGACCCGACCTAAGTTTACAGGACAAGGAATTTTTCGTTACTGTAACGGTAAGTTGGTTTTCTTCATCTGTTTATACTTAAGGTCATATTTAACATTTAAATAAGGTATCAAACTTACCCTGACCTCCTTATTTAATTTGCCTTTAGCCTTCATCCAAAAGTAACTACCGTTCAATGTGTCTGAAGGAATCAGATTTGCGAGCTTTACATTGATTATTTTAACTTCAGCTGTTTATCTATTTGTTGAAATCTGTGGTGTTACAAACATAAATTTCTTTAATTTTTAGATCAATAATACAGAAAAAGTCAATGTAAGATGTAGAATTCATCACTGGGCCACTGGACTAGACAGGCTGCCATGGGAGGAGTTCCATTGGAAGAAACCTAAGGAGGCATTATTTCCTGAACAAGCAGCAGAACTCGAGAAAATGCCTCTACCTCAATAATACTTGAGTATAATATTAAAATAAATGTAGATGGAAATTAGTTTAAATTGCATTGTTGCATTTTTTTACTATTTATCTGATGAATATTTGTATTATACTAGTTCTGCAATATAGGAGGTTCATACCATAAGGATCATGTTTAGTTACTTTAAAAAATAAATTACACAAAGTTCTAGAGTTGAATTTTTTTTTTAATTTTGGTGTGATAATAACTTTGGTAATGCATGGACTATTAAGCCAATTCAGTTAACAAAGGAGGTGCACTATCAGTAGGCAGTTGATATGAATGATCTTAATAACAGCTGATTATATAAGAAAATATTTGACATCTTTTAGTAAAATATGTACATCAAAAATTATATTAGCAAGACATTGCTCTAACTCTGGAAATAAAATTTACATTTCCTAGTTATATAATAATGCAAAAAGCAAAAAAAAAATATTTTTACATTATAATTAATACACAATTAACACAATTAATTGTAAACACACATACAACATAGTTACCTAGTTTATTTTGTGAGGGATAAATCAAATGCCTTCTCTTTAATAGGGTGAGGCGAAAGGTAGTGTCAGACTCTTACTGACTTAAGTCCCGTGCCTTCTCCTGCTTTAAGCTGGAGCCGCGGTACCATATTGCGCTACCCCGCAACCCCCCGGCTGTGGTGGGTCTTTGAGGCGCGACCGCTACGCACCGTACGCTCGGCTTCTGTCGGGCGGCGAGTTACGGTCCGAGATCGTTGCTGGATCCCCGACGCCCGGAGTGTCGCCTACGGCGGCTGGGGCGTGAAAGGGACAGTTCCCACACGCACTCTGCCGCCTCTTTTGCTAGCATGGCTACTTCGAAGAAAGAAGATTAGGTACCTACTTATTCCGTAACTAGTCTACTACCACTCCTGATTATTTCTCCTTGTACCATAAGAGATAGTCAATGATTAAACTATTTCTTAGAACCTAACTAACTACGTACCGAACTAGATTTGTTCAAAAAAAAATTGCAAAGGACAGGGTTAAGTAATAATTAGATGAATCTGAGTACGGCGGTTTGTCGTAGTCGTATTTTAAGCCTAGGTACTTAGTTCCAATGTAGACTATAGCTAACACGGGATCTAGAATAGGTATCCAGCCACCACATTGCAACTTCTCATGCAGATTAAGCCGATATAACTATTTACTTAAAAACATTTTTCTTATATGCTACAAACGGCAAGCATACGAAATAACTTACACAATGTTGAACAGCTCACAGTATCCTCACAGTGTCGTCAAGCCTTAACTTTTTGACAAGAACGTATGCTCAGCAGACCTATCTATTTAGACTAAGATGGAAATTACAATATCTAATTTGACGCGGTCAAATACCTGACACACAAGGCATTAATATCTAGTCGTAACTTAAAAAATAGTAGGGAAAGAGTAATTTAAATACCCACAATCACATAGAAGAAAACATCAGTGACGTTTCTCGTTCTTAAATCGTTTTATTTTAATGGTTAACTGCACATTAGGTTTTTTACCAATATGATGTGCCTATGCTCGCCTAAGCATAAATTAACTATGCTGTGTAAGCTTTTGAATCTAAACGTTTGGAAAAATAGAGAAATATAGGCCTTGTAAAGTAAATAGGTCCTACTTAAAATTTGAGATTAGATTTTATGTCCGTACAGGTTCAGATAAGTTCTCGAATTCTTGGTTAAGAAATTCATTAACTTGAACATGTTCTACTTCGGGTGGTTGTGCTACAAAGTCGTTCTGCTGCGGTGCGTAACCATCTTCGGCATCCAAATTTTGTTCAATAATGCCCTGATTTACAAATTGCTGGTCATATTCCACTATTTCTGCCTGTGGTTCTGCTTGTTCAACTAGCTCAGACGCTTGATAGTGTTGATATTCCTGACCCTGTACTCTCTCTTCAACACCTGCATATTGTTCTTCGTAATGCTGATCGTATCGTTGTGTCATTTCCTCATCTTGGAGTTCAACGGGATACGCTTCAGGTTGGATGTTGTCATAATAGTTATATTCTTCATTCTGTTGATATTCGTTAGAATTAATTTCTGAAGCAGTCATTTCTTCCCCTTTTTGGCTAGGATTATGTTCAGCAGATTCTGTATAGAACATTTCTCTTTGCTCAGTATCAAACTCTTGTATTGATTCCGCCATTTCAGCAAAATTATTTGTTTGTTCGTTTTCTGTTTCTGCTGCTTCGTTGGCGGGATTTGGTTCGTCACGGACAGATTCTGTTGGTCTAAGGATAGGTTCTGGTTGTAGATTAGGTTCAATATAGTTAACATCAGTAATTTCATTGTTTGTTATCTCTAGGTTCTCTGTTATATTATGATCGATTGGCATCGAACCGACTTCATTGCTGTTTGTGTAAACCATATCTCCCGAATATGAAGGATCATGCTGTACTGCGGGCATTTCGTTTTGTATATTGTTAGAATCTCCTTGAACGAAGTACTCTTCGTGATAGTATGCATTTTCCTCATTGAGATGATTTCCATCATTAGTAGTCATTGCCGGGGTTACATTTAAATTAGACTCAGGTTGTGGTTCATATTGGCTCAAGCTTAAATTTGCCGTATCTTCTGGTTCACGGTCTTGAATCAAACTTAAGTCAGTCGCGTCTTGTGGTTCATAGTTTTGAATTGAATTTAGATTATCGGTATCTTGTAGCTCATAGCTTTGGAGCATATTTATATTGGTCACTTCATGTGGTTCATCGTTCTGGCTAATAGTTAAATTATTTGCTTGTTGAGGAGGTTCACAGGATTGACTATTATTTATATTAGGTTGTGGTTCATAATTATTTGTAATACCAGATGATGTTTCACTGTTGTTGACTACAGGCTGCTCGTCATCTAATGACATAGTTTTAAATTTATCATCAATGGCGATTGATTGGTCGGGAGTTGTAAGCTTAACATTTTCTATTACACTGGTTTCTTGGTACGCGTTTAACTTTTGTTGATTAGTGTTGGATATTCCAAAATACGATTTATCGTTAGACAAATCTTTTTCTGGAATTTCTGTAACGTTCATTTTTTCATTTCTATCCATGTCATATTTTATAGGAACCTGCCTATTTTCCAAAAAGCTTTCAGCCCGTGCGAAAAGTTTCGGATCTTCTTTGTAATCGGTAAAAGTATTGCCAGATCGCTTTTCCTTTTCTTCATTTTTAAGAATATTTAAAATTTCATATTTATCCTTCCAGTCCACATTTTCGTTAGTATTAAGTTTTATATCGTGTATGGGGACTTTGTCCTGTTTGTTATGTCTTTCGGATAATATCTCAGGGTTTTGAATTTGGCTAGCTGTTTCATTCCGTATTGCGTTATGATTGTTAGTATAGGTCGTTCTCAACTTCGGAATAAGTATGTATTTCTTGCTTATTTCTTGTATTAAAGCGTCTTCGGTACTTCTTACTGCTATATTAGAAAACACTAGGTTCGGGTTTTTTAATGTTGGTTGCAGATCTCGAACCGGAGAGATTTCGGGGTGATATCCGATGCGATCCATCGTGGAGACATGAGATTCAAGCATATTGGGCTGAAAATGGGAGATTATGAATTATTAATGAAAATAAATAAAACCTAGACATTTTAAATATCTTATCGGATGATGATTGGAATAAATAAAAACCTGAACATGAATATAAGTATAAGTGTGCCTAGATAACGTACAATATTTTAATATCTTACGCTACTTATAGGGAGAATGACACACACAAAAGCGGTCTTTTTTTTCGAAGACACCATTTAAAATTCTTTACAGGAAGATGGTGGTAGGCTGCTTTATATGGAACTCACTATCTACCTACTTACGTATGTTCGCCAGTTTTATTTAGTGAACCGCGTGAATCTACTAGTAAATATTCTCATTGTACGTATTAAACTGTAGTTCATTATCCTAAAGGAGCTATCTACTAGATGTACCCACTGAGCTTGTAATTTGATTTACTTTATTATTTTCAAAGCACTTACCTTGTGTCGTACCAATGCAGTGGTATACCGCATTTTATCAAGCTTCCCAAGAATAAAATCATTTCGTTCCTTTCGCTTTTTGTCCTCTTCCAGAAATGCGTCATACTGCTTTCTTAGGGCGTTGATGCGGTCTGACCTAGCCCTATATAACGAAAACGAACATGTAATGAATACGTAAATAGGAAATTTAAGTAATACAAAAAAATGTGTAAAAATGTTACTTTTTAGCTGACTTCCCCATATGATTTTAGTATTGTATAACTGTTATATCTGTACAAAGCAACCTCGAGGTGACCCGCATGGCACCGATGTAAACAAAGCTTTGCCGTGTCGGACTGACGACCTTCGAGAAGGTTTGTTAGGTAAACGTGAATAGATAAGGAGTTGTACAGACATGAATTCCTATACATTAGTTGTCTGCTCCATTGGATCAGTGGTGCCAATACGCCTATTGAGTAGGAAGTCTTGATTCGACCACCTTATCAGATAAAAATAAGCATGAGATAAAAGCCTTGAGGGTTGAAACACCCTCTGCATTTAGGTATCAAGTTTTCAGTTTTGAGTAAACTCATGGAAGAACAGGTCATACTTAAGAAGTGTAAGCAGGTATCGCCACACAAGATAAGAGTTTGCAGTTCTAATAGTGGATAATGTTTTATCAGAGAATGTCTTGCCTCAGACGAGAAGGTTAGTAGGCACTTAAATCAGGGAAAAGGAGGATGTAAGTATGTATTCTACTATTCTACTCTGCTGACGGACAAAGCAACACTAACTCGCTCATTTAATAGTTGTATGTCAAAAAAGATCCCTATGGCTCCCTATGTTATTTCATCCTATTTAGTGGTTCAAGTGTGTAAGTTGAGTGACTACAGGTGCCAGGTACCGCCTTGTACAGTATAACGTCAGCTAAATAGCGCCATGAAACGCGAACACTGCCAGCTAGATGACCTTCGACCTTGGTTTATTGTACACAATCAAAATATTATATTAAGTATATGCAATTTTCTGATATTTACAAAGCTCGCGCTGTAGCAAGGGAGATGCCTTTATTCAGAATACCTAGGTACGTATTTTATTAAAAAATTCTGAAGTTCCTCCTGTGCCTTTATTTCGTTTGCAAACATATGTCTAGATAGATACACTGAAATCTAGACTTCGGTAAATACTAATTTTTCGAACGATAGCACGATAACTATGATAGATCAATTTTCAAATACGGGGATATAACCAAAACTTTGTAAATATAGGTACTTATACTTTTGTAGCAGGTACATTTGCCTACCTATGTAGGTAACTGAAGATTTTGTATTAAGTACTACTCAAGTAATTTTCATCCTGCGAAGAGTATATTAAGGAATCACTTACAGGCAATAAATCGTTTTCTTTTTAGATATACCACGAGTTGATAGCATTGTTATACCAATTAAAATATAAATAAAAATGCCAAAAAAATCAAATGATAAAAAATGTCTACACGCTTGTCTTTGCGACGACAGGCGACGACGCACGTTACCTCATTGCGTCTAGCGTTCTTTTCAAGGAGTGTAATAGATGTATAGGTACATTTCATTTCCCCTATTAAACTCTTTGGTGTCCTCATTTGATTGTGCCTACTCTAAAATAAAGTTTCCAGAAAGAAGCTTCTTGATCTTCAAAGAGATAGGTGCTAACTATTACCCTTGTTTATGTTTTTTTTTATCCAAGTTTAGGATAATTTGTCATGGGTATCTGCTGAATCTACGAAGGAATTTAATGTCGAAAATCTCAATTGGGTACTTGACTTTGTTATCTTCCTATAAGTCCCAAGCCTACTGCTGGTAAATGGCCGACGGTTGTCAAACAGAGCAGGTTTAAGTATTTCACTCCTCACCATGATTGGGTAACTCAGGTTGGATTGGGGATTTTGCGAAAACTTAGTAGGTACTTATTAGAAATTAAGTGCATTTCCTCATAGCGCGCTGTAATCGTCAGGGGCACAGCACGGTCTTTTTCGAGGCTTCCAGCTTCTTAGCTGGATCGCCACATTGGGGCTCGGAAGTACCTACTTATGGCGTCACTATAAAAGCGCCGCGGGGATCTCGATACCCAGGGTGAGCAATATCCACTTCGAATCATCGAGACACGGTGGTTAGAATGTGGGGTTTTATTGGCGGAGTGGAAGACGCGATTTTGACAACTTAGCACACGGCACGCCATAATAACGTCAGAGATTCCCGTTATGGAGATTTGACTTAGATCGGTAGGCAACATGATGTACTAAGCATGTACTAAGTTTTCAGTTGACACAGGTGATGACAGGTGTCTTTAATAAGCCAAGAGCTGACGACAAAGTGGCGAAAGGACCTGAGGAAAATACAACGGACTAGGAGAGTCGATCATCCGAAGCACGGACGGGTGTCTACACCCGTCCGTGCTTCGGATGATCGTGCTCGTTAGGGTAGTGTTCCAGGAGTGCCACTCGAAAAGCACAAGTCGCCTCTAAGGACTTGGCGGTACCCAACTACCCACTGCAAACAGCATTTAGGTCGAGACCGGCCTCGTTTGGTGAATTCGCTAGGGCACCCGAATCACGGCAATAGGCAGAGTCGGAACACCGTGGTGGTTGTAGTCGGTAAGAGGTCGAAATCGAAGCGTTTGTAAATGGTCGTGGACTTCCCTCACCGAGGGAATTTACAAACGCTTTATAAAAACAGATCATACTAAAGGACCCCATACCCAACACTAAAGCCTCACGAAAATGCTTACACGATGCGTTATTAGGTATGCGTTATAGTCTGTCAAACATTGTTCGTGTGCGTGTTAAGTTATCATAATATTATTATGTATTGTCATGTGTTTGCGCGGGCGCGGGCGGTGACGCGACCAGCTGCTGCAATGTACCAAAGAGTACCACTACGCAATGTACGACGACGAATGCATGACGCAATATTGCTATTGTAAAAATACTAATTTCGACATAATTTAAATCAATAAATATTTAATATTACGTGTAACAATTATCACCATATTGTAAGTTGTGTCCTTACATTTCTTATCTCCTTATATTTTTCTAAAACAATATTTCCACTACCGCGAATCCGCGAACCGCGATCTACCGCGACTTTTATTAGTTATTGTTGTGATGGTCATGAAAAAAATAAAAATATCATGAAATATGGACTAATAAAATTTATTTGAGGTTCATGACCAAAGAGTTAATTAACATTCATGAGGCACTTCCTCTGACTTCATCCATATACATATTTTACTAATTAAGTACAGCCGAGGTTTTAAGTGCAAACGCAATAATATACCAGAACCTACCACGGCTCCCGCCCGGAGCAGGAGAAGTAACGGGGTTTGTTAAAGTCATTATTTAAGAGTCTTACAACGTCAAACAACTTGGCTGGGGCGACAAGGAGTGTCGCCCCAGCCAAGTTGGGAGAAGTAGGTACAATAATTGTTAATGTAATTAGATAATTTATTTTTACACCAGCAAAACAAGAAAATTTTATAATACTATTTATTTTCCTAATACCTGTTTGATCGAAATTACCAAGGAGTATAATAAGTATAAAATTATTTTATAGTAATACAACCTCAGAGTATATATGTGTAAATAAATGATCACGGTCATTAGCACAGTCATTAGTCATTCCGAAAAGACTTGTACCTATGGTAACAATAAATTTAAAAAAGTATATAATTATTGTTTTGGGATTATCATAACCTCCAAATTTTATTATGTGCTAGTGATGTTACATAAATAAAATATGATTTACAAGTGGTGGCACCGTTTTGTTCGTAAGAGAACAAAACCCATACCAGAAGAAACAGCGGTACTATGGAAACGGCGACTTAGCATAGCTTATGGCTTAATAGCTTGGAACGCATTTGGATTAGTAGTTTACAATGTTTACAAAGGGAAAGCTGATTGGGCTCATTATTATGGTATAAAATCTGACGAGGAACATTCAACTCCTCCGGGTAAGATAGTTTTTATTTGTCAATCAAAAATCTAAAACCGTTTCAGAACTTTACTATTCTGTACTGAAGCAGGATAGGTAAGTACACAAAATCATTTCGATTCCCAGATGTGTCAGACAGAGATCCCTATAAATCCGGTCTCTGGGGACTCGCACCCAAATTCCTGTCAATGACAAAACTACAAATTACATTGCGATTTCAATTATAAATATGAAAAGCTACTGCCTCGCGGTTTCAACCGTTGCACGGCTCCTATTGATTAGAGGATGATGTTTAGCCTATAACACCTATTTAGCACAGGAGACTTGTAGCTATCCATAGTAGTTGGTTGGTAGTTCGAAAGGTAATCCCCTACATAAAAACTTACATATTTTATTTATTTCAGGAGCGGCATGGGCCAATACATTAGGAATTAAAAATGCTAAAGTCTACAGGATATCTGGTTTTAAGAAAGTTGATGAGTATGATATTATAGAAGGAGAAGCTGTATTTAAGGATAAAGATAAAGTTGATAGTCAAGATAAAGAAACCCTGAAAGAATGACCTTAGTATAAAAAAATTTTAGGTACATAGTATTTATTATTTAAAAACAATAAAAAATGAAACCAATAGTTAAATATTTTATTTTTAAAATAAGGCACCAATTTCAATAGACATTACTTATTTACATATAATTTCATTTAAAAAAGTTTCTTCTTGTTGTTTAACAACATGTAAGAATAGTCAATATGTGTATAAAATATAGGTACAGAATATTTATGATAGAATTCAAGCAGTTTCCATATTTATTGGTCAAGTATTAAGGTATAATATGAGTAGTATTATTTCTATCCTTGTCTTAAAAGCTAAAATCAAGGCAAGATTTTATTAAACCAGCATTATTTCATTAAAAATTACATACTCTTGATGTATTGAAATTTATCTGCCTAATGGTTACACTGGCCATATATTTGTCTTCTGATTTAAAATTGTGTATGTACATAGGCCAATGCAGATAATATTTGATAACCAAAAAAATATAGTTGTAGAATGAAACCCACTGGACAGTACAATAACATAATAATTTACTCAGAATCTTTTTTGACATAGTCTCTTATCTTTGAAGTGGGTTTTTACCATTTTCTTTATATTATTTGCTCTGGAATATAAGGGTTTGATCATCTTTTAGTACCTTACTATACCTGTCAAACCTTGTTTGCTGGCTTAAATAACCTTATACATAAAAGTTTGCCTAAAATAATGTTTTTATAACATCACAGTAGAGTAGGTAAACTCGACGTACAGTACACATCAGCAGTTTGAGTGACCATGATATGTGATAGCATGTCGCCGCCTTTCTATTTCTTGTAAGAGCGCAGATCTGTAATAGGAGAATGATTTCATTAGGATTGGTGAAATGGCTATAGTGTTTTTAAGGCAAACCATCAAATGACTTCTACCACCCAGAGTGTCAGACTCTTACTGACCCCCAAGTCTTCTCCTGTGTTTACCCCGCAACCCCAGCTAAACATCAGCCCTATAGGGGCCTGTCTGAGGTGGTCTATTAAGTCTTTGAGGGCGCGTGTGGAATGCTATGCGCTGTACGCTCGGTTCTGGTCGGGCCAGGAGTTACCCTTACTCCCCGTCCGCAGACCCGCGCTTTCGGTGGCCGGATATCATCTCTCAATTCCATCGCCCGGAGTGTCGCCTACTGCGGCGACTGGGGCGTGAGGAGGAGGATAGCTCCCTCACATGCTCCTCCTTCTTTGAAAACATAACTGCTTCACAGAAAGAGAACATGGTTTCCCAGTTCCTCTCGCTCCGCACCACGTCCTAAATGGCCATAGTGGGTATCTATTTATGATACAAAGTGAACATGCTATCCGTACAATCACATTCATATGTAATATGTGTCATATTAATAACTGGGTATGAGATCATTTATTTTAAGATTTTTTACATAGTTACATAGGTACCATATTTATCTTACATTATGGTGGTTGCTTTATTGCATTGGATGAGTAAATATAAATGTTACAATTACCTGTATCGCTCAAACTTCATAACAATAAGCTGTAATTCTTGCTTGTACAGCCTTGTTAACATATCAGAGTAGCAGTCCAGCTCACTGAGTCTGAACATGTTCCAGCGTAACTTGTGATCTAGTTCTTGATCAGCTATAACAAAATTAAGTGATTAGTGATTATTATGTCTATGTATTATAAAAGAAAATAGTACTGAAGATACCTTATACATAAAATACCACCAACGTATCTTGGCGAGTCTGAAGTTAGCCGATTAGCTGCGCAGTACACAATTTTGTTCCTAAAAGATCCATTGCGCAGACAAACTGCTAACTTCAGACTCGCCAAGATACATCGACCATATTCCATACCATATCCAGACCATACCATATATTCTGAATTATCTATCTATTTGAAGCTTGGTTAACAGCATACCAACTATTGTAGTAAATGTATGATAAATTAGGGTTGGACCTCATCTGGCAGTACGGCGTCGCCTTTTTCCGTCGCCCTTTCATTTTCTATAGCTTAGAACTGCAATGGCAGGTCTAGCAAATGTCCTAGACCGAGACAGAAAGCATAATGCGATAGCACGCAGCGGAATCCTGGAAGCGATCGGTATCATGGACAAAATGCAATGGTCGGCAGGGAGACTCCGGAACGCAGAAGCGTGCGATAGCATGTTAACGCATCCTTTCACTTTTTGTGCGATCGCCTTTTTTGTCTGCAGAATGCGACAGCGCGCGTTCGCATGCGGCACCATATTGCAGCACGTGGTAGCACAGGCGGAACAAATGCGATCTTAATGTTAGTAAAAAAAATACATAATATATATTGTTTACCTTTAGAATACACAATAAGCCAGTGAGGTATTTCTTCAAGTAAGTATGGCGGCACAAGAGTAGGAACATAAGGACTGACTAAATAACAGCCACCAACTAAACATGGATGAGCATATGTCGTTTGATGGGTAATTTCACTGTAAATAAAACAAATAATAATTAAGTGACAGGAATTTACTATAAATTTTATTGCCATAGTAAAAGGTTAACTGAAGGAATCTTACAAGACATAATAGTATTGTGGAAATTAGCATAAAAATAAAACATACTTGAAATAATAAACTCCATGGTGAGGTGTGGAAACTCTTTGCCATGGTTGAGGCACACTTTCTAATGGATGAGTCCAATGAGTTGTCTGTGTGTTGTGGTCCATGTAATAGCGGCGACCACGGAGAGTTCGGTCTGCTGACCATCCAGGAGGAAGAGGAAGTTCACACTCATCAGATCCTACAATTTTTAAATATTTTCATATTTCTCACAATTAGGATTTTTTTAACAATTTACAATTTGTTAACACACCTTGTGAACTTGTAATTATTTTACTTCCATGAGCCTTGTTGTATGGCATAACTGAAGTATTCATACAATTTGAGTAAATTGGAGAAGACTGGCTTGATGAAGCATATGCTAGAATAGAAGAGAAATATATTAATAGGGTCAATTTTGTTTTAATCAGAAATAGAATATATACATATATATTATTATAGAAACTTACAGTCAGTATAATTCTGCAGATGTAGTGTATGTGGAGATGGAGAATGCAGTCTTGGTGTTAAACTTAAATTGGAAGATAGCCTTGGCATGCTGGACTCACGTGATCCATACTGTTGTTGTTTTTGCTGTTGGACCTGGCAATTAAATTATTTCGAAAAATTTCATTGAAGTTTGACAAATCATAAATAATTATATCACAAAGTGAAAAAAAAAATACTCTTTTTTTATCATATTAATTTGTATAAAAATTATTGATAGTAGTCTTTATTATTATATTTTACAATTACTTAAATTTTAAAATATGTACCTGTTGCTGATTCTGATAAATAGGATCTTCTTGTTGTGGCTGCCTGTAGTATCTGTAGCTTGTTTGTCTACTCAGTGCCAGGTATGAGTCATCTCTATCATTCAAAGTTGTATGAGAAGCCTACAACATAACAAATACAAACTGTAACATGGATTATTTACCTTTAAAATATTAAAAAAAAAAAATATTACCACATTAGAATCTAAGAGATATTGAGAATTGTAGCTGTTTGATGTGCTTGCTGTGTCACTAGTGGATAAACTGGCAAACCTGTAACAAAGGTCAAAAACGTAATAAATAATGGTCACTATGGTCAGGTAGACTTATATACGACAGGATGAACTAAAGTAAAAAAGAAAAGTTATAGAAGATTCTAGCTAGTTAAGCTCTTGTATTGGATCAAGTTCTGTGAATGACGAAAGGTTTATAATGTGCAATTAATGTGTATCAACTTTGTAGAGTTCTATCAGTTATTATTAATGTTTTGATATTAACTTACCTGTATGCTAAATTTGGTACTGACTCACTAGGTGTATATTTGCCAGCATGTCCACTCATAGTTTGTGCCTTGCCAAATTTATTTTCATGGCTTTGTGAGACAGGATCATTCGTACCAAACGGTTGGCTTCGAGGTCTTTTATTATGTCCAGTAGTCCATACATTTATAACTGGTGAGAAATAGATATAAGTGTACATATATCAAGTTAAAGATAGTAAATAGCATAAAAAATATTTACATGATTCCGTGTTACTTAACGGAAGCTGTGACGTAATAACTTGTTAAATAATTGCAGTAATATCATAGATCTAGGAGACTTACTAGGCAAATCTGGAGGAGTATCTTTCTTTATGTATTTTCCAACCACACCTTCATTAACACCCTTTTGTCCTTTTCTTGATATCATGGTTGGTCGTTTCTTAGTTTACCAATAAAATCAACTTAATGTCGCTATCGTAATCGTTTAAAACAATGCATATTTATCACAAATTTCTATAATTTTATTCTATACAATACAGTAGTATACTTATAGTAAAACAAATCAGCAGCTTGTTTTTTTTTTTTTAGTTTATGGCCTGGATATAAGTCCTTTAAGCTAATCAGCAGCTTGATGTTCTGTGCAGTGCTACCATTGCAAATCTTAGTTGTATATTTTTGGTAGTAAACTTCCCATTCTTTATCCTTTCAAAATTGAGAGTATATTGTGTTCCGCAAAAATTGACTGGGGCTGCTGGTTGCCTCTCGGGTGATTTTTTTTTATATCACAGGTCGGCCACTGAGCCGGCGAATAACAATCAATTTGATCTGGCTGTCTGTCTGATTAAAATATTTTTGGTAGTTAGTAAGAACTAGAAATGAGGACGCCAGTTAAGAAACCCTTGACCTGTCAGTGTCATTCTTCATGTCAATCATTGTGTTGTGTAATGTCAACTTATAGAACCTAGTGCGTTTTGTACACATGCGGACTGTATTATACAAAATAAATATCTTGTTTTATGTTTTCGTATGATTTATTAATTTAAGTATAAATATGTTTTACCTAATAGGTCTAGGCTTAGGTGACGCAAAAGATATAACTGTGAAAGGTTTAGAAATTGTAAAAAAATGTGACAAGGTATTGCTGGAAGGTTATACTTCAATACTCACTGTTGGAAAAGAGGTTTTGGTAAGTGTACTGAATAGTGGACTGCTATTATTGAAATGATCGTTTCTTGTTATATTTAATAAAGTGATTAAAAAAATCTAGAAAAGAAAAGTTAAGGATAAAATCCTTTTTTTTGTCGAAAGTTTTACTTTCCCATTTTTAGAAGATATGATTTCATATTATTTTATATTGTACCAACCTTTTGAAAATTTTATACTACAGAAGAGCTTGTATAAAACAATCTTGCTATAAAACAATCATAATTTTGGGTGTTTATAAACTATTTCACTAATTGTTTCAGGAAGAATATTATGGCCGACCATTAATAATAGCCGACCGGGAACTATGTGAAGGTGCAATAGATGATATTTTACTTGAAGCAAAGGAATCAGAAGTTGCCTTGCTAGTTGTAGGTGACCCATTGGGAGCTACTACACATACTGACATGTTGCTGCGAGCTAAACAGTTTGGTGTGCAAACACAGGTACTTCTACTTACACTTAATTAGAATTAAAGATTTACATCAGTAAGTTCTTGTTCTTTGTACAAAACTGTTTTTCTACAAATTTAAAAATGAGAAAAAGTTTTGCACAATTTTCTAATGGCATAATGCTAATCAAAACATCACTGCACAGTTGGCACAGTGGCTGGGTAACTGGCAGCTGCTCAATGTGTACCGGGTTTGATTCCCACTCAGAACTACCATTTTTGTGATCCATAAATTGTTGTTCTTTGTCTGGGTGTGATCTGTGTGTTTGTAAATACACCCACAATACAATAGAAATATCCTAGTGTGGGGCAACAAAAGAAATCAAGATTATACCCTTCATGTCAAAATTTGAATAAGAAAACTGTATAAGTTATAATTAATTGCCACTTTTTACAAAATGAAAACAGGCCTTAGATACAATCATTCTATTTAATACCAGCTACTCTCGCGTGGTTTTTTAGCTATCTATTGTAGTAGCGTTGTAGCTATTTTAGCTATTCAGTGAAAGAATTTTGGCAATCTGTCCAGCAGTTCCAAAGATTACCCCCTACATACAAACTTACAAATTTTACCTCTTTATAATATTAGTATAGATGAATTTATTAATGTTTTCAGATTGTGCACAATGCCTCAATCATGAATGCTGTGAGCTGCTGTGGCCTGCAGTTATACAATTTTGGTGAAACCGTTTCAATACCTTATTGGACAGACAAATGGAAGCCTGATAGCTTCTTTGACAAAGTAGTTGGCAATTTTTCAAGAAACTTGCATACTCTTTGCTTATTAGGTAAGGTTCCTGTCCTTTTTTTAATCCAAACATCATCATCAAGAAAGTAAATAAATATGTTTTATAAAAGCAGCAACATTAGAGAATTAAAGTATTTGAAAATATTTTCATTTATTTTATTGTTACTTAGTTTTATTTTACTACATTGCAGATATAAAGGTAAAGGAACCTACGGAAGAGTCACTTACAAAAAAAGTTCGACAGTACATGGACCCAAAGTTCATGTCTGTAAAGGAAGCAGCAAATCAATTGGTGCAGATCATTGAAAATCATCCAGACAAAGGTATATTTTGTGCCTATGTATTCTTTCAAATTAAATCAAAATAATTTATTTGTTGAACATAGGTAGGTACTTATTTAGTTACAAAAATGTTGTACTCTTAATTGAACGCTATGCTTGATTACTGAATCCAAACTACGCCCTCAGATGTAAACAAAAACGCGTTCAATTATATTTTCATACATAGATACGAGACAGTGATCAAAACTGTAAATATTTCAAAGATGCCTTTGAAATACTTTCAAATCTTGAGTACCATCTATTAGGTTCTCATGCTTCTTATAACAAGATTACGTTAATTTACCAGACCGGTTCATATATAATGGCGGCGCTTTAAAAGAAGTTTGAAATTTGGAAAATTTGCAGTAGGTATAATTGACGCGTTTTTTGAGTTTGCTAGGTATTTTTTTGATGAAAATGAAACCTAGTTAGATCGATTTTTCGTCTTCGAAACCCATACATATTACCTACAAGAATTTGATAGGCAATAATTTATATTTTTTTTATTCACATACTTTTTCTCATGTTAATCAGGCATAAGCAAAAGCAGTACGGCAATCGGGCTCTCTAGAGTAGGAGCCAGCGATCAGCGGATAGCCGTAATGACACTCGACGCAATGCAAAACTTTGACCTCGGCCCGCCGCTACACAGTCTCGTCATTCCCGCTCCCAATTTACATCCGTTGGAATTGGACTATCTAGCACAGTTTAATCAATCAGGCAGTTGACTTACGTAAATATTATTCTAAAATGTTTAACATTGTTATGAATAAAAGAAATATAAAGAGTTTAATTAATATAGTTTTATTATTTACAATTACACGTAATAATAATTAAAAATCATGATATTGACAGAATTTGATACGACCATGAGAAACCACATTCAAACCCAATTGGTCCACAAAGCTACCACAAAATACATACTACAACAAAATTATTTTCAATTATAAATGTTAAAAGGTACATTAATTATTATTTGGTCTAAGTTTCACAATTATAAATAAAGAAAACTATTATTTTATAATATACAAATAACGGAATGTAGATATACCAACATTATAATAAATAGTACACCTATTATTGGTATACATCACACTTCTCTAGATAAAACTGGAAACTGGTGGGTCAAATGATTGTAATTAATAATTAGGATCTTATAATATGGAATTTTACATAACACTAGCACAATTCTTAACATAATTATACAGTCTTTAGACTTAGTTGTAAAGGGTACATACATGATTTTAATAATATATTAAATGTTTTCACATAACTCGTGCTTTCTATTTATTATGTGAGATTACAAAATAGGGAATGAGGGAACTATATAAATAGACATTGAGTTAGAGTATTAAAATATTTAAACAGCTGATACTTGTTGATCGTCATCGTCATCATCAGGCACGTCATGATAATAATCATAGGGGCGTGTGACGCCTTCATGAGAATGCGCCCTACTTAGTCGCTCGAGGCGTGCCACTTGAGCAGCCAAGTTATAAGGAGCCTGCGGCATGCGCGGCGGCGGCACGGGCCGCGCGCAACTCGCCGCGGTACACGAGCCGTGTCCACTGTCGCTCGAAGTAGCAGACCCAGTTTTTCGTAGTGGCAAGTTAACTAATGATGTAACACTACTACTTTCAGCCGATAGGTCGACTGGTAGTGGTGTAGGGGTATCAGAGTGGGATCTCTCATGAGCTGTCCGAGGACAACATATGCCAGGACCAGGGCCATCGCGTCGATGTGAACAAGGCGAAGGTCCAGGTGGTGGGGGCCGAGGTTGGTGTGGTCGTGTTTTGGCTGGTTCTGATAAAGCCAAGAGCTTTCTAACCGCCTGAGGTGATGCAGTACCAAACTTATTACCAGCAAAGCTCTTTTTGCTCTCACTGGCTGATGATGCACTGCTGGTCGTTGACAAAGATGGTGATGGGTGTCGTCGCCGTGGGATAGCCGGGGCTGGTCCTGCTCCTTCGCATTCTAAAGACAATGCGTGGAGTCTTTCTTCATCAGTTTCAACATGCATTCTATTTAAATATGCTTTTACACGTCGAACCATTTGCGCTTCTTCAAACATCTTTTTCGGATTTGGTACATTCGAAGACTTTTTCCTTCTCTTCACAGTAACTTGCCCTTGTTGTACACTTCCAGTGGTAAGTTGATTCAATGCGACCATTGCATTTGAGGGCGGCTGCTTACCCAACTCCAGTAACGTAAGGAGGTCATATGGAGCACTGCACATATTTGTGAGTGTGCGAACTTCTTTAGCAATCATTCGCAATTTTTCAAAATTGACCATACCTTCGACTTTAGTGTCATTTCCTAAATGGATAAAGGTAAGATCTTTTTTAACCACTGGATAAAATGGTATAACGGGCGATCTACCCTGCTCAGTAGTAACCAACTGACGATACTTAGACATATTTCGTGAGGGATCCATTAGCATTTGCAGATCATTAAATAATTTTAAATATTTCGTTGGTAGTTTCTCCCAAGTCATCCTTAATCTAGACACTGCGCCATGACCCAAACCCGATATTATTGCAAACATAGAATTAAAGTTTTTGCACTCTTTACAATGACGCGCAACTTTAATAAACTGTTTAATTATTTTTTGTCGCCGCGCTAGTGTCTGTTCGTTAACAACTTCAGTGACGACCCAAAACATTTCTTTATTGACAAGTTCCGCAAATTGCGACAACATAGGTGTGCCATACCTACTTTTCAATTCAAATAGATCATCAACATACTCAGTACTCTCAATTTGGCGAAATATACAAAAATCTTGTAATGTTAGTTGCACTGCAACTTCCACAGCATTTAATTGCAGAAAGTGAACAACACTTTCCCTTAAAAGTTCAGGTGCCATGTCATCAGGTACTAAGTTCTCAGATATTCCATTAGTTTTTAGATAGTACCTAGAACTGAGACCAATTCTCTCTGCAAGATTCTGTAACTGATCTGGTAAACGATGTTGTTTAATGATACCACCTTGGGCAACAGACACTTCACACAATGAATATTTAGAACTCGGATCAGTGATACCAAATTCTTGCAAAGTCAACATTACAACTTCTCTTGCTGTAGTCTCTTTATGCACAAGCAAATATTTGCAAGTTTGGTCAGCTTTATACACTTTGAGTACATGCTCTGGGTAATCAGAGGATTGATATTCATCATAGCATATTGATATTAAATCAGGATTACTGTGAGAGTTATAAAAGGAAGTACTAGTATTGGCTTTGTTTAAAGACTCTGAGTTTGAAAGAATACTGTCATCAGTTGGTAAACCATCAATAATTGTAGTTTTGGGAAGAATTTTCATTAAAGCCTTTTGAAATTTTCTCTTAGGTCCCAATGTCATGAAACCTTTCTGTGGCTCTTTCTTGATGCTCAGCTGTTGAGGTTTCTTGGTGGGAGATTGAAATACTGGTGTTAATGTAATGGGATCATCATTGAGTAGCTCTGCAGTTGATAATCTGGCCCTAGGATCAGTGTGCCAATGAACTCTATTTGAACCTCCTCTCTGTCTTGGTGAATTTTCTGGCTTTAATAAGATTTGCTTAAAAGCTAACAAATTACTTTTCACTGTGATGCTCAAATGTGTTGATCCAGTAATTATTTCCATTGCTTTAGCATGGCTCACATGCTGAAAGGATTGTCCATTCACCTCTAAGACTTGATCACCTCTTTTTAATCCAACATCTTCAGCCTTTGAATGCTTTTCCACTTTAAAAATAAATATCCCATAACCCCTTTCATATCCACCAAATATTGTGAAGTTCAATGGTTCATCTCTTGTTGGGCGAGATAATGTAACACTCCTTGTTCTAGCTTTAGCTGAACAAGCTATGTTTAGCAGCCTTAATTGACTTTCCATCTTTTCATGCTCTAATGCAATCTCAAAGTTTTCAAGAAACTCCATCATTGTTGAATCAGTTTCAAAGTCAGTGAAATGATTGTTGACCCAAAGCAGCACAACACGAGTAACTTTGTCCCTGACTGTCGGCTCAGAGAACCATGCTAATAGTTGTTTTGCTACAACTAAAGGACTTTCAATGAATGTTCTGTGTGTTAACAGGAAATCTTCAACATATGTAGAATCTCGTGAGTTATCCTCAATGAGCTGCAGCATCAATTGTTCTGGAGTTCCACGAATAACAACATGACCCTGTTGTCGTCCTGACTCTCCAGCCACACCTCTATATTCTGTAACCATTACTACTACACCATTTTCATTTTCATGTCTTCTGATATTTTCTTCACCTTGGTGGAGTATTCGATAATAGTCAGTTTGAGTAATACAAACAAACTGACAGTCATCACATTTTGTTGTCATTACACCTTTATGATACAATTTCTCAAGTGTAGCTTCAGCCATCCCAAAGCTATCACCAACATTCAAGTGCTCCACTTCACCACTCTGATGTTCAATACTGACATGGCCATTAATAAGAACAGACCATGAGTCATGTTCTTCTCCATCATTCATGACTACTGTGCCAGCTTTTTCTACCACAGCAAATACCATGACAGCACACAAAGCCCGACGCACTGTCAAAGTCATATTGGTGAATGCTTTCAAATGTTGAGTAAATTCCAAAAGTGTTTCTATATCCTCATCATTCCGTTCACTTGGATCCTTTTCAAGACATTCTCGGACTGCATCTCGGACTGTCAGGCTGTCCATACTTTCTTCCAGATCTTCCTCCTCATCAGAGTCAACAATGGACTCGAGGAGACCTGAGAGGTCCACCTCCATATCCATGTCCAGAGAGCTATGTACTGAGGTCATTGTGTCACTTCCACTGTAAGCAGAACTGGTGTCACTGGCGTTGGAGCACTTCAGCGTGTGGGGGTACAGCTCCGGACTGTGACGGCCTCCACGCCCACCTCTCAACATCGTGAAGTTTCTGACCTGTTCAAGGTGACGTCCAGCTTCTGAAAAAATATTTAAAGGCGTAAAAGAATTGAATTTGAGCGTGTTTTCAAATGTATCATTTTATTATTCATTTGTTACTGCACAACTTTTGTTAACGAACTTCTACGAACTAATGTAAAATCAAATGAACACCCAAGAATCAAACTACTGCGGGAGACTTTCGACGTGACATATAAGCAAGATTGAGTTATAATTTTAATTCGTTAAAGGGATATAATAGTATGATTTCAAACAATAAACTTATGTAGCAAGTGTTAAAAAGAAAAACAAAAAGTAAATACATGAATTTCTTACCTTTACAATTTCTATTTATTTTGCATTCATGGCGGAACTGTCAGCGCTTCCATGTTGCTTTCTAAATTAATTACCCTTTTCCAACAGCTCACAGTAACTAATTGTTTTTATATTTCACAACACACACAACATATAACTTTTTCTGAGGCGTAAACTTAAATTCAAATGATATAAATAAACCAATACGCGTACGTAATACCGAAGTAAAATTTTTAGAAAGCTACTTTCCTCTAAAGCTGAATAATATACCATAGAGAATGTAGAATTTAAAAGAGAACGTCGTTCGGTATATAACTACATACACGAACAAAATCAATTTAAAATAGAGGGCGAATTTTTAAGTGGGTGGATAAGCAATACATTCGCCTATATCAGAAATATAAACACTATGAAGCAAATAAGGGGTCGATAGATAGGTTTCCTTTCATTTAACTGAATGGGCTAAGGGTCCAAGAGCCATGTTTGAAAATATGTTTTGTATTCTTATACAATTCCAAAAATTTGTTTTATATTCTTATACCAAAATACGTTGACCTTTTATATGTAGGGTCATCAAATCACTTATGGGTATGTTGATTGAGGTAAAGAATGATTAAGTTATATTTTAAAATAAAAAAAAAACTGATTTGAACGAATTGGTTTGATTCGTCTGTCTTTTGAAGTTAGTAGTAAAAAAACACATATCTAATCACAGTTTTCAATAGCGATAATGATACTAAAATTATATTACATTACTGTGAAATTTAATTAGATAAAATAATACACAGTAAATATTATTTTAGTAATTCTGTGGTTGTCTATAGTCTATACTTAGTTTTTTTAATAATCTGTACATAGCTCCGTTTTACAACCGGAACACGTATAAACATTTTAGAATCTTTTTATAGTAAAAAGAGACTTTTGTGAAATTTATTTATATTGCACCTTTTTTTACATCATAGTATCATTTCATTTATTAACCATACATTTTTTTTAGAAAAACATCATAAATTCAATAAAAAGTATGCAGACTGATTAACTGAACATTTTCTATCTCCATCTATTTTCAGAAGTAGGTACTTTTGTATGAGTGTAGCGTTTTCGCAGCAAACCAGTGATGTTAATCTTTTAGTTACAAATTTTGTAAATTGATCGCTTCTCGTTGTGAAAAAAGTCGCATATACGTTGGATTAGTCTTGTGAAAGTGCAACATCTTTAAATAAACTTGTGTATAGCGTTAAAATGCGCCCAGTTTTAGAATCGAAACTGATGGTGAGCGATGGCGAGAATACGGTGATAGATTTTTGGTGTTAAGTTTTGCTCCGTGTCATCATCGCTATAGTTTCCGATTACGTCCAGGAAAGACGAATACCGTTTTGAGTCGCTGTTTTACGCGTTATTACGAGCAAATCTTTAAAAATCTCTTACGATTATTGTAGAAAATAAATTGTCATTGACTGACCGGCTGATATTACACGAGGCTTGTATGTATATGCGACTTCTGCCTTCTGCTATTCGTGACACGCCTCAGAAAATAAATCTAAATTTGTGAATCGAATTATTCTTTTCTGTATTTGTGTCATTTTAGTGATATAGACGGTTTTAAATTACGTAACTGTTGTGGAATCTTGAAGTGTTTAAAGAATGGCCTGAGTGTGACCACTCCATTACCGTCATGTGTGACGAAGAATTGTTTGTTTAGGCTCTAATATTGTGCATCCTACGGAAAGTGCGCGTTCGACTCGTGGACTGGGCCAGATCATGACTCTGCTTGAAACAAAACAATTTTCGCATTGATTGCCGTCTACCTATCGTCATTTGGGACACTTTTATATTACCAAAATGTCTTCGGGAACATTTGTGGACAGAATTGACCCTTTCGCCAAGCGGTCGATGAAGAAAAAGACGAAGAAGTCTCAGGGTTCTTCACGGTATCGGAACACGCAAGATGTAGAGCTGCAGGCACTGCCTTTGCTCAAAGGTGCGTACCATTTATTTTGTCCTGATTAAAGTGAATCACTAGCGCTATTTGTAGTTTATTGTAACACTTTTATTGTTAAAAATGCCTTTTGACTCAATATTTTATTTTATTTTTATTTTGCCAGTGCATTGAACTTTTGCCTTGAATTTTGTTTAAATTATGCAAATAGGTTAGGAATAAAACCTTGTTTACATAAAAAGGATGTTGACTGGGATACAGTCCATTAAAATAGAAACAAACACCTATAATGCCTTAAGATTAAGGTGGCAGTGTTAGTTTCATATTAGCTTGTATCAATTGTTGATGCACCTCATAATATGAGTACCATTCAGTTTCACATCACTGAATATCTACTGAATCTTACTTTAAGAATATTTGTAAAGATACTCTTGTGCTTGTAGTGTTACTAATTCTAGTTTTCACTACAATGACTTGAATAAGCCTAGAATTAGCATTACCTAAATAGCCCATAATTTGTTTCAAGATTTCTTTTTCTCATCTAGTATATAGATAAAGTTGATGAGTTAGTGCTGTATTAGGGTGTTTTTACAAAAATAAATGCATTGTTTATAAGGTTGAACATTGCAAACTAAATAATTTTTAGGTAGTGTCTATCATAACAACTGTTTGGTTTTGGAATCTGAACTTGTTTAATTGTATTCTACTTTAATTGTTTATTTATCTGAATGGTTAAATAAGCAATTTGGATTGGCAATTCTGGTTGGCTAGGTATTAATAGTAAATAGTTTGAAACACAAATTAACAAACTGTTCTGAAATGAGAGTAGTTGCCTACCTACTTAGTTACAATTGAGATAAGATCATTACCTCAATCATTTTGATATCCAATCCATCCAATAAGAAATAAAAAGCTTAGATAAGGAATATGAATACTTATTAACAAATGAACTGTATAATTAGCATGTTTTTGGAATAAAATTTTGTACTATCAATCATATAGAAACTATTAATAGTAATTAAAAAATGATAAAGACAAAGTCAATATATTAGGAACAAAGGTTTTATTTATTATCTTTTTAAGTTGATCATCCCATTAGACATTATCTAAAACCTTTTTCAATTTATATTCTGTAATTACCCATCTCCCACACATTGCTATGGGAAAATTATGAAATAAATATATTGTATATTATCCTTCCAATACTTAATGACATATATGAAATTCTCATTGTGATTAAATTGTTTTCAGATGTTCCAAGCAGTGAGCAAGAAGAGTTATTTATCCGCAAGCTTCGACAATGCTGTGTGGCATTTGATTTTATGGACCCTGTTGCCGATCTGAAGGGGAAAGAGATAAAACGTGCCACCCTCAATGAGCTTGTAGAGTACATCACTGCAGGACGTGGAGTGCTTACCGAACCTGTTTACCCAGAGATTATAAAAATGGTATGAATCTGCTTTTTAAATCCATTATTTATAGTCTAGCATGTATCATATATTCATATATCATCATTTCAAGTTAGATCAACCAACTTCCTTTTCTCAAACAGTTATTTCAACAGTTATAAGTTTGATTGACATGAAGCATGCTGTTTATAAGAATACAATCAGTTGTCCAATATCATTTTCCCCTCTCTGTCATATTAATACTGTTGTCTTACCTATGTTAATTTAATTAGTTCTAGTTTTAATTTCTATATATTTTGATTGTATAAACACATAATTTTTAGAATGTTGGTTAGCTCGTAACTGGCTAATGCTGCCTATAACTACTACTGCCTATAACCATTACTTTAAACCACTTTGTATACATAAGCTGTGAGCCCACCTTATAATAAATAAATAAATATATAACCATTACTAGCTGACTAGGTACCAGGTAGTACATACATTTCTCCTTCTTTAAGTTTGTCCACTGTACTAGCAGAATGTTTTCCTTTTTTATCTTTGAGGGTAGTGCTCAGATCTATAAAGCTCTTGATAATTACCAAACCTTGGAAAACAAGCCAAAAAAATGAGTTTATGGTTTGCTTACCACCATCTTCTAAAGTCCATAAACAATAAGAATTATCCTCTAATGACATAGATATTTTCTTCAATGATTTAACTAACAAAGTCAACAATTAGGCTCAATAAATGAAAATATATGAAAGTAAACAGTAGAAAATATTATTTGCTTTATTAATATTTTCATAATAAACATGTCTTATAAGTAATTATGAAGGTAACTGTCTCTGTATTGATTGTTGACCTTAACCTTTCAATAGATAGATGAAAGATTGATTACAAACAAAAATGTCTGCAGTGCCTATTACTTATACATGTAACTGCTTAACTTACTGAGATAGTAGTCCAGACCTTTTATATAATGTATCTTGCATTTGACTAACCTGTCCATTCATTGTATTCATACAAATTATAAAAACCTTCAGTCATTTATTAAGGACTTAGTGCAAGAACTTTGTACAAACAGTGAAACTGTATAATACTTATTACTATTACCTGTACATGTATTGAAGTTTTAAATTAACACAAATATACTATGTTCAATAATGAAAAATATCTAACAATCAGATATGTTTAGATTACAGCATTCAAATAAACAACTATGTGTCTTTGTCAAATGCTTGTGTGGCTTTTGTTCAAACATTAAATAATATATGTTGGATATAATTTGGAATCACCTGTAACATTTCGATTTTACTATACAAACTTATATGTATCAAATATCTCATTCATATTTGCACTTTGCATAGTGGTCGATAGATGGCGCTGTACTATACTGGGTATTCATATATCCAAGGTAGATATAAATTCGGATGTACATGAGCTGCCGCGATGAATTAGTGCGGTTCAATGCGGCGTTTGTTCGTGTATTACTTTTGAATTTTCGAACTTGCAATATGACCAAATTTAGATTTGATATTATTAATATTAATTAATACTTATCAAATGGTAGAAAATGTAAATATAATAATATGTTGTTTCAAACATACAATTTCACATCTACATCATACCCAGACCCGGAACAACAATCTGTGGATCACACAGAGAGTTGTTCCGTTCCGCAGGAATCTAACTTGCGACACGTTGCATGGCAGCCAGTTGTGCCTAGTCACAACGTCAACCGTGCAGTCAAAATATGATAATAGATTTCTGTTAGTTTAACTGATTAATAAGTTAAAGTATTTTCAATTCGAAATGTGATATTGTGGAATAAACCTATAATGTGGTAGCATCGGATTTCGAAGTAAGGAAACAATGTTATAAAATGGTGAGGGATCAAATATATTGTAAGAAGGACATGCAAACAAAATTTAATTAGAAATAGATTGTGCATGCTGTTAAAAAACAATAACTTTTGACACTAAAACCATTGATACAAAAACGACGAGGGTCATACCTCGTCGTAAACCTATCGCATCATTATTCTGAGCACACAAGCCTATATCTTAGTATATATTTTTATAGATGCGTCAATATTGACTTAGATTATGTAGTAAAGTCGAGAAATATGTTTGGACTAACAATTCTCAAACAGTATCATCTCTTAGTATTTAACGCGATAAGTAAGGAATGCGGTATTTTGAAAGGATGGACCATTGTAGTTAGTGAAATGCGGCTATTGATATGATCTTTTGTAACAAAACCTTTTTCATTCTGTCACAGATATCAGCAAATTTATTCCGCACGCTACCGCCAAGTGAAAATCCTGACTTTGATCCCGAAGAAGATGATCCAACTTTGGAGGCTTCATGGCCGCATCTTCAACTAGTCTACGAATTTTTCCTGCGCTTCCTTGAGTCAACTGATTTTCAGCCCACTATTGGGAAGAAAGTCATTGATCAGAAATTTGTACTGCAGGTAAATATATTCTTGTTTGTGTTATTTCTAGGCATCATCATTCAAATATTTTGACTGGAATAGCAAATCGCTCTTAGCAGTAAAGGCTAGAAAATCACAGCATTACCAGTGAAGTAAACAGACCACTGCTCTTCGATTTTCATCATTTATATTAATATGTAAATTCTTAGATGTAATGTCTAGTTTTCTAGAGTATGAAAATTGACCATGTAGGTTCGACGCATTATGTTGAAGACAAACCTTTATCTTTTTTGAAGCTTTTCATTTATCTTTTCATCTAAGTTGACCTCATGATTCGTTCACTTAGCATAGAAGCCACCTTGACTTGTGCTAAAATAGTTCTAGCAAAAATTACTGTGTTAGGTCAAAGTATGTAGGAAAAATACGATAGACATGTTACGTAAATAAAATGTATATTATTTTGTAAATACCGAAATTACAAAAAGATACCTTCCTGGTTGGAACTTAAAAGCGGGTTTTACTCAACGTATCGTATCATCTCTCCAGGGGTGTGTGAGGGTGAACAAAATGGTGACATCATTCCACATAAAATATTTACATCAGCCAAACAAAGTTACATATTACTTAGTTCCTAAACCAATTTCTTTGGGAAAAGTCAACTAGAAGAAAGTATTTTGAAAGCAGCAGGGTAATGATTAATTTGTGTTCGAATGCCTTCAAATAATTGGCATTCTGCATAGGTCGTACTCTTGTAATCAACCAGGCTAGGCGTAACTTAAACTCCATGAAATAAGATTGAATTTCATTAGACTTATTGAAAAGTATCATTTTCTCTTCGAAAGTAGTTTTTCCTCGAAAGGTATTCCCTGGGTGCCTCCAAGGCCTGAGTAAATAGGTTGCTCAAGGTTAGGTATGCTTCATCGTAGTCCACATCATCACTTACCGCCATACGAGGTACTGGCCAAGCGCCCATTACAAATAAAAAAAACGTCAAGTGTGATTGCTTTATGAAATAGTTTTATAAATAATATCTTTGTGGACATAAAATAATCACAAAGTGCCGATCCGTGTATGCAAAAATGTACACAGAACTAGATATATATGTATAATCTAGATAAACTTGTGATAACTGATAGGCGTACTCATCACATATTTATATACCTTATTGCTATTATTCTTAATATTACATTATAAAAACATTTTTTGTTTGTTGTACTGCCTGAAAATTGTATCTTATGGTTTAAGAGATCTAGTAAACTAATGGATATACTTTAAAATAGTCATTTTTCCGGATTCCCGTAAATGCACATCCCAACTCTGAATAATCCGGAAATTTGTGAACACACAAAGTTGAGTTGTTCCATGCCGGAATCCAACTCGCGACATTTGAACGTCAGCTGGTTACCCAATCAACGCGTCAATTGTGTATGCTATTAATTTAATTATATGTTCATCAATAAAAGGCGCGGCATTCTCATAATGTGGCATATTTTATACAAATTCTAAATAATTAAAACGTAAACTAAGGAAGGACCAACAGATAAATAATATTGTGAATTTAAATTCTTTTTCCTGCCTTTAATTAACCCTTTATTTGACCATTGTAATGGTAACTTAAAACTTGAAAACAGTGTCACTTTGTTTTATTTTCGCTTTGTTCGCTTCTTTAGATGAAGCTTTTCAGTTACAAATGTGACGTAATTTATGAATCTTCTTAAATTGTTTCAAAATATAACTAGGTGTATCGTGTATAATCGTTTTGCTCGTCCTATGAATAATGTACATAATATATTAAAACACCCATTCATTATTTTCCAGCTTTTAGATTTGTTCGATTCCGAAGACCCGCGTGAACGTGATTTCTTAAAAACGGTGCTGCATCGCATCTACGGCAAGTTTTTGGGATTGCGAGCCTTTATACGAAAGCAGATTAACAATATATTCCTACGATTTGTTTATGAAACGGAACATTTTAACGGTGTGGGTGAGCTTTTGGAAATTTTGGGAAGGTCAGTGTCTTGTTATTTGTTAGTAGATAATTTGTTAGCATTATGTCATACAATAATCAATGGTAACAATGAATTTTTACAGTATAATCAATGGATTTGCACTTCCGTTGAAGAGTGAGCACAAACAGTTCCTGGTGAAGGTGCTGTTGCCCCTGCACAAGGTGAAGTGTCTGTCGCTGTACCACGCACAGCTGGCCTACTGCGTGGTGCAGTTCCTCGAGAAAGACGCTACACTTACAGAACACGTTGTGCGCGGACTTCTCAAGTTCTGGCCCAAGACGTGTTCGCAAAAAGAGGTATTTTGTTGTAAAATTTCAAGTTATATACAGAACATGTATAAGTAATGTTGCTTCAACATCAGATACTTATGACCTTATCATCTTCCAGGTTATGTTCTTGGGTGAAATTGAGGAGATTTTGGATGTAATTGAGCCCGCTCAATTCGTCAAAATACAAGAACCGTTGTTCAGACAAATAGCTAAATGTGTTTCCAGTCCACATTTTCAGGTGAGTCTTAAGTACCATAATTTTTTGCAAACATTTGTCTCATGGAAATAGGAGGTTCCTATCTCACATAATGCAATATCTTCTTTATTTTTTCGATACATTGAAGATAAGCCTTGCAAGTAAGCGAGCTGTATGGTACTATGTACTTTAAAAAACTAAATTTCTTGAACTCTTGGGTATTCTATCGCGGTAAGGGCGAACTGCGTTTTACCATTGACCTTAGCTTGACTGTGTTATTTGTATTGTTAGGCAAATGATGTATTTGTGCATCTTTTGTGCTACTGTTAATCTACATATATCACTATTGTAGTCTGCTGATATAGTTGCAAGGAATATAGCGATAAAGTGGTATACAAAGTTGCAGCATTACAAATGTATTTTAATATGATTGACTAAAATAGATAATTTGTTGCTTCCAGGTGGCTGAAAGAGCACTATATTTTTGGAACAACGAATATATAATGTCACTGATGGAAGAAAACAACCACGTCATAATGCCCATAATGTTCCCCGCGCTGTACCGAATCAGCAAGGAGCACTGGAACCAAACCATAGTGGCGCTCGTCTACAATGTGCTCAAGACTTTCATGGAGATGAATTCCAAGCTCTTCGATGAGCTCACTGCTAGCTATAAGGCGGAAAGGCAGAAGTGAGTGATAGAGTCTATTAGTTATGTTAGTGATGGTTGTGAAACGTACGTGGTATTGACGTAATGTTGTCGTTGCAGAGAGAAAAAACGTGAGAAGGAGCGCGACGAGCTGTGGAAGCGGCTGGGCGAGCTGGAGATCAGCCACAAGCGGGCGACGGCGGGGGCGGTGGCGGGGGCGGCGTCCGCACTCGCCAAGTGATGTCCTCACACACCCTCCATCCACGACCTAGAATAATGCGATTGAATTTGTTTTCAGCTATGTATTGATATTTTCTATTCGATTACATTTTTGTTAATGACGTTATTAATTTTTAATACCTCTAACGGTCGGTCGTCCGGATACGCTATCGTGCCGATGTCTGTGGATTCGGTTCGCTCGCAGGCGCCGTTGGACCGCTCGCGTCCCGCTTAGCGGCTCGACTTATGTTCGGTGTGACTACAAATTACTAATAGTGCTAAATGTTAATATGTCCGCATCCCGATGCACTGTCATAATGATTATTACTATTTTATATACGTTTACATAGGTCTCTAGTTTACTTTAGGATTTTTTAATATTGTTAAATTGTTTAAATAAGTTAAAGTTGTATGTATTATTGATGCATGATCGATTGTAACGCATTTCGGATCACCGATAAATGTATTAATCGGGCACCCAGCTTTTGGCTGAATATGATTGTACAAAAATGAATAAGAAAAAATTAAAAATGTAATTTGTTTAGTGTACGCGGGACGTGGCGGCGCGGCCCGCGCCTGGCCTCGCCGTTTCGGCCCGCGCCCGTAGATCGTTGTACGAAATTTTCATTTCAATTAGATGCTCGATTCAGTAATGTAATTTCGTCGTACTATCATTTTGTATAGTTACATAGTGTAAATAGGCATTTATTTATTATAAATTTATAGCAGTGTGATTTCTATACATAGCTGCGGGAGAGGAACACTTAATTGGGCAAAATCGGTCAGAGCGAACTGAAAACTATTCATGTATCATGCATACAGCTCGGTAAAACTAAAAAGTTAATTTGGATTATATTGGAGTAGAACAATGCTAAAAGTAGATATAATAATTTGTAAGGGAATAGTCATTAATTTGTATGATATTATTGTAGCAATTAATTTTTTCTATCATCACTTGTAGAGTGCCGGTGGCGCGGCCAGGCCAGTGCGCGGCGCTCGCGCCCCGCCTCTGTATATACCGATACGCGCGCGACATTTCGCTACTGCGTGTGTATGTATGTACACTATGGAGATGTTTGTTATGTAAAATGTATTAACATTGCAAAAATTATATATGATCTTATATAAATTACTATTATAGAACACAGTATGGAAATAAAAAAGTTGACTCACATGAATTGAATTCTTTAAGTAAACATAATGTAAGTGTAGGCGCCCCGCGGTGGCTAGTAGTAAGCGCCGGTCTCGCTCGCCTGTCGTCTCACCTACTGTCCTCCCGAGATACGTTCCCCTAGTGATTACTCAGTTGCGCAAATTTCATTGGAAATACACAAGAAATTTTCACATTACTCAGCTTTTCATTTCAAAACGAGTCCGATTACATTATGTGCAATATTTTTTTCTTTATTCGTTCTTAAAAGACTTCCCGAGATATAAAAGTACTAAAAAACTATATTATTAATATAGATATAAATTTACTATATTGTTATACAATTTAATGAACCTATAGAGCCGCGTTGTTATTGTTTAGACAAACCTTATAAAACCCGAGTACATGAGAGCTAACTATACAATGTAGTATAGAGAAAGAATAATGGGCACTTTTATATGTAACTTAGGTCCTTTTTCAACATTGTCCAACAGTGTTGAGATCCGTTATATACTCCGCCGCGCCTACTTACATATGTTACTATGCGCCTACCCACTGTTGGATAATTTAACCACAAACATTTTATATGTAAAATAAAATTATGAATTGTTAAAAACCGTAAAACACTGCGTTTTTACTTTTTATTTAAATTTAGTTTTCCTAGAATTAGATAAAAATACCTAAGCTGCAAGAGATCAGAAGCCTTCCATGCTGCTTATCAAGCTGCATATCAGTTTATCAATTTCACGTTCAATATATTTGCTTCAGTTTATAAAAGCCTTCCATGTTCCATTCTCACCAACCAGGCTACAGGGTTTGAGTGAGGCTTTGAAAAAGGATAGAACTACAAGATTGATAGATATAAGAGGCGTATTATCAATTTGGAATACCATCCTGCACATAAAATATACGGTATAACTTGCATTAGGATGCAAAAAAGATCTTGAGAAAATTGTTTCGAGTTGAGATTCAAGCAGATACGAGACATGCTCTGCCGCATGTTTTGAATTTTATTACGAAACAAAGACTATCTTGACCAATGATAGCGAAACTATGACATTGGGCATACGACCACGCAAGGCTTATACCGATCTGCACATGCTCCTTTGAAATTGTGATGGATTGTAGCTCTCAATGCAATAATATTTTTTATAGTCCAATAATAGCTACTTTACTAATTTTAAGTTAATAGTTTTTGTATTTTCATTAATTATTTTATTCCTAAGAACAAATATTTTTTACTTTCGGCCTGTCATGATAAAACTTAGCCTACCATTGGTTTTAAAGGAAGTTTTTTTATATAGGGGCAGACCAGCGGCCGCATCACCGTATGGTATGTTCACCCGTTTGGTTCCATTTACGTCTTTTGTAGCAGTCTGGTATGAATACTTATGGGGCATAGCCACAACATGGCAAATTCCTACACACACAAGACAAAAACTTGTTGACTGTCACTTTGGGCATTATTTAAAATCCAGTTACAGACAGCATGTTATTTGCTATTGTTTTCTGTATTTTCATATGTTAGGTTTATAAGCCAGGATGTTGATGAGAACTTTGCTTATTAGCTGTGTTCGTGTACAGTCAACTATATCACATTATGTTTACAGGGTGCAGGCGTTTAATCTGTATGTATGTATGTCTTTTCGTTTCGTGAATGCTAATTTGAGTGTTAAATGTGAATGTGTTACAATAAATATTTTTCCAAAACTGACTATTCAGTTAGACCTATAGCGTCTCTATAGACGCTATAGGTCTTAACTGTAACTATGTGCAACAGGGTTTTTAGTACTGCGTGTTGAGTCCTTTCGAGTTTTATAAGGTTTGATTTTGCCTATCTTCCCCTTATGACGATAAAGTTCTGAATCAGGGACTGGCAGAGCAAAAATACAAATTCACAAAAGTACACAAGCCACCCAAATCCGAAACAACAATTTGTGCCCAACAGTTGCCCAGCCACAGTGCTAACCGTGCAGTCAAACACGGTAAAACACCGAAGTATTTTATTTCTTCTATTCTATATAAATAGCATTGCACGTGCACGAAGTGCTATATTTGAGAGAACCGAAACGACAGCAATCATGTATTTTTAAAATTAGGGTCATGCTATGTGTTTTCTTTGAGCAATATATTTGGTCTTTATAACGTTTCACACGAGCAGGTTCATATCGAGACATTTTTAAATCCTGGTCATTCCTGGTTCTGCTTTACTGTAGTCGTCTACCTATACTTTTTCAAGGAACAATTCAACAATGACATTTGCATAGCGAATGAGATCAGCATTAGGAATGTTAATGTTAAGAATATCGTTCATACAGGTAGTGAATAATAAAGGACCAAGAATGCTTCCTTGTGGCACACTGCAGCTTCATCTAGTTTTTTACATATAATTTGACGTGTAAAAGTGCCGTGTTATGGCCTATTTGCAAAAATAAATTCATTGTTTCACACCATAGTTGATTTCCAGTTCGTCGCTGACTAAGTTATCAATTCTTCCGAACCAATCGAGTGGTTTCCCTCTTGTACTATAGGTACGGTCCAACTTTTCTTTTTAGAAGTTATGTGAGTTATGAGATGAACTTTGATGTATAATGTTACTAAACTATTTCAATTAGAAATCTACATGTATCTAAAGTTCGCAGCTGCATACTCATCTAATCAGCTCAGGTTGTACTTTATTTACATCGTTCCAATCTTCATATATTACTTGTGAATTGGTCTGGCAGAAGGTCTTGAGTTTGAATGTCTCCCACATGTAGAAGTAGCACGCACGCGACGTACAGCTGTAGTAGGTAATGATGGGGTAAAGGTCGTAACTTGATAATAATTAAAAGTAAATACAAGGTAGTACGTTGAACTGTGGGATCGATACATCACGTTAACATTCAAGTTCAAGTAACGTCACTATGGCTACCGTAGGCCAAACACTGCGGAGTGTGGGGAAACTATGATAAAAGAACAGTGGTATTGAACAGTTTAGTTATTCAATACCTCAGTCGACACTGCCTTGGGCGGTTCAAGTTACTCGCAGTAAAAAAATATCAAAAACACAGCTAAAACACGTTATTTATACCGCACATAGTGTTAATTTCATATTAAAGTAAAAAAAAAAATATAGATAATTATGCGTGTTTCTGGCACTCGGACATACTATCGGCCGACGCCACCCAAAATGCCTCCAGGATTGGTTAATTTAGTACAAGAGTTATCAAGGGATGTACTGAAAAATAATCCAACTGATATTTATGGATACTGCGCTAATCATTTCAAACAACTACTCGAAATAAGAGATGGCCCTCGTAAGTATTTTTTAATTGATTCTTATCAAATTATTTATCCAAGAATTGCAGTACCTAATTACGTAAGTAGTTAAGTATCTAGGCTGCTACTTATACAGGTCAAATAATCTTTTTACAGCAGCTATACGGTAGGTATACCTAAACTAAGCTACGAACACACTCAGAAGGTAGATAGTATAGGCCACAATTTTCGACTCGTATCATTATATACTATCAGATTGATGAAAAGTTAACTTGCGTTTAGGTATCCTTTCGGCGATTAAAAGTTGCGACGTGTTTATAACATTGAGCAACTTTCGATTTCACTTCATTAATAATCAAATAAGTACCTAACTATGAACTATGTTTACTGTTTCAGTTGTAAAGAAAAAACTAACGTTAGAAGAGAAAATTGCTAAAGCTCAAGAAAAGGTAAGGCAGCGAGCTGAGCAACGATGGGAACAATATGATAACGAGATGCTCAAGCAACAGCGTCAACAACAATCTGAAATAAAGGATGCAAACAAAAGCGATATATTAATTCCCACTCAAGAACCAGCGGCTGTTGATATTACACCATTAATTCAAAATGAACAGGAGATAAATAATTCGTCAGCAGCAGCCCTGCCATCATTAGCAGCTGTATCGTCAGTAGTAGCTCTATCTTCAGGTCTATCAGCAGCTGTAGCTCTATCATCAGCTGTAGCTCTGTCGACAGCTACAGCTCCATCCGTATCTACAGTTGAAATGTCCGATAAAACTGATACACCATCCGAAGATCATGAAGATTCTGAACATGATCATGATTCTGTAATAAACGCTAATGATAGTAATGGTGATTTAAAAATTGATGTTAATACAGAGTCTGCATCTAATGACAACGAGACAAAAAGTGGTAATTCCGTCACAGAATCTTTAATTCCGATCAGTGATAACGTAAGTGAAAATCCTATCAAAATTCCTGAGGCAAACGTTATTGCCGTTGCCGCATCAGAGAATTTAAATAATTTGAGTGAACCTATTGTCAACGAACATTTAAAGTCTGATGATCCACAGCAAATTAGAGATAATGAAGAATCTACAACATTAGATAAAAAATTACAAATAACGGTCGAGTCTATTCCCACTAATGATGGGATTGTGGAAAATGAAAAAAGTGATGATGAAAAGTCTACTATAAAAACGGAAATCGATATTAAAATAGAAGAAAATGATGTAATTGAGTCAAATTTACTTGTGGAACCAGTTAGAATTGAAAATTACACTGTCGAAAATCTTCCCCAAGAAATTATTAATCCAAAAACTCAACACTCAAATGAAACAGAAAGCATCAAAGATGACAAAGTCGTTCTTGCTGATGCGTCACAGTTCAATGCACCAGAAAATGGCATAAAGAAGTTGGAAAATGATGATATTAAAAAACAAGCTGATTCAGATTCTCAGGAAACCAACCAATTCGAAATTTCTTTTAAAGAATCTCCCACTGTTGAACTGCAGGGTTCGCGAGTTAGTTCAGATGTAATGGAATCTCTGTTGGACTCAAATAATGAGAATGAAATCATGACACTTGTATTACAAGAATCCACAAATGGTGATTTAGAGGACATAATTGGTTTCAATGAAATTAGTGCCACTGATTCGAATTCGAAAATTCACGCTAATACAACCCACTCCAATAAAGTTGAATCAGAACAAGAATCGAAAGAGAATCGGAGAGAGAGTGTGAAGATTCAAGAGAATGAATGCAAAAGTTTAATGAATAATGCTGTTGAGGTTGATGACAAGAATGAAGCCCATTTAGAAAATAACGACATCCAGAACAGTGATCCGGGATCATCAAAATTAAGTGAATCGAGTCCTTCTAGCCAAAGTCAAGATAATATGGATTTGGAAACTGCCGCAGTAACTATACAAAAAGTTTTTCGATCGTTCCTTTTTAAGAGTAGAACGTCTACATTGGATGATACCGTGAACGATGAAAAAATGTTCTCGGATGACGATGATAAAAATAAGGTACATGATCCTTTAGACTTTATATTTGTGTTACTATGTAAAACTACTATTCTTAACTTGGTTTATTATTTTGTTATTATATAAATGTTATGTTCCAGGAGGAATGTGATTTTACCATTCCAGGTCCTCTAAACGAAAGAAGACCACATGGTATCACAAGAATGGACACAGTTCTCCAGACAGTTAACGAAGAAAAATCGCTTTCTTTATCTGATGATTCTTCCACATTATCCAGTGCCGCAACTATAATCCAGGCTCACGTTAGGGGTTTTTTGGTTAGAAATAAACTCAATTCAAATAAGACAATTTCTACTAATTCACAACACACTAGCTATTCGAACGAACCTTCGCTTACGTCTTTAGAAATGGATAACGAACAAAATAAAAATAAAACCGTGTTAAATATCCACATTGTTCCCGAAGGCGGGAATTATTTGAGTCGAGATGAAAGTTTAATCACTTCTATGGATTTGTCTTTAGACAGTAGTCCGCCATCGTCCATTAATTTACATCCTTTGGGATATGACAAGAGTGAACGACGAAAGCAGTTAAAGAGAGAAGATGCTATACAATCAATTTCTCCACCAAGTAACAATAGTGGAAAATTAAGCGAGGACGTGGATTCCGTGAAAGAGATTATTGATTCTGAAGCTGTAGTAGACCACCCTGCCGAAAACTCTGGCAAGGATAATTTGAACGATGATATGGCTCATTGTAATAATAATCAAAATGACAAAGCTAAACACGAGGCTACAGAAAATATCGCCACTGATGATGTGGAAACTTGTGTACAGCAAAATAAATCTTTGGATACCGTTAATTCAGATGAATTGGATGTTGTGACTCCATTTGAATCTGGTGAAGAAAACAATCCTTCAGAACATAAACTTATGCATTCAGGAGAATTTCACGACGCTGTGCTTCCTACTAAGGTGTCTCGCAGTGACACATCTGTCGCCAGTGGTGAGTGAAGACATCTATTATCAGGTGATAATTGTTTCCGTTATGTCAAGGCCATCGCATGAACTGCTATTGAGTAAATCGATGCCGCTTGCCTTGTTACGTAGATAGCGATCTGTAGCCAGTATGTAGTTAGGCATTACCTAAGTATATAGGCACTACTAGTAAATAATCTTGGTTTTTAGATTCAAAAATATCGATTAAATAAGTAAGTAGACATGTTGTAAGAAGGTAGGGTAGTCAAATGGTAGAGCAAGATTCCCAGGGCACTAGTGTGAACTACCACAATAATAGTAGCACGTTTTATCTCCGTAATCTGAAACAATTTTCTGGGTCTTAAAAAAGATAGATTGCTGATTTCTGAAGAGCTGATATATAGATAGCAACTGAAAATACACTTTCGTCGTTGGATCTGCATGTTCATAATCTGACGCAGTTACTTATTTTAAGGCTTGATTAAAACTTACCTATCATTATACCTCACTTTGTGAAAAAGTTTTTGGGCACGAGTTGTCTTTAATACTAAATAGTTAGAAGTTATAATAACACATATGGTAGTAGGTAGTTTTTGTTTGTTGTATTTATAGTTTTGTCAGTGTTTTATAAGTTCTAAACGTAACATTTGTAATGGAATGTAGCATTAATTTGGAAAAACTAGGCAAAAATGATAAAAGTACCTAGATGAAAGTTTACTTTTCTCCGCACGACTGTTTAGAATGTAACTTGGATTTCAAATTAGATTTTGGAGATCTGGCGGGACTGACTGGCGAGGAGAGGCATGCAGCGGGCGGGCATCGGCAGCCCTGTTTTTTATCTATTACCTACCTATTTTATTTTTAAGCCCTTTTTGTTATTCAAAGGGTACCTGTGTCTTTAATGTTAATATACTAGCCGGTCTAGAACAGAACAAAATAGAAGCATAGGTAATGTTAATATTTTACAATTATAAGAATCGAGATTTACAATTTTTTTATGAATGTGAACCACTGCGAACAGAAAATCGCTAAAAGTAAATGAAATATTAGGTTTCTCACCATGCTTGATGCATGATGGAGGTATGGGTAAAACCCCTACCTAGGTACCTGTCTTATGTTATTTAAAAACGGTTTGCAACTTTCTTATTGTACCTAATCATAATAATTGTTTTTCTTTTCAGAATTCAAGAATGTCCTGGTGTATTTCTTACTTTGGAATCATTCATAACATTAGTTCTTAAGTGTACTTATTTATATAAATAAAATTGTTTGCAAATTAAACTAATAGAAGAGAAGTTAACTTTCAATGGGGTTTTATTTATGAGCTTTTTAATGATTGCATAATCTACCATTGTGGTCACAAAATAGCTTGATAAGTACATATCTGTGCCGGCCTTAGGAAAAGGTGCGATGGGGCGACCAATTCGAGAATGCTCGCTCGAATTTTCGCACGGGGAGTCAGTGCCCCATGGTATGGTATCTTTCTTTCTTTTGTTTCGGTTTGAAAAACCCTCATGGAGATCCACGGTCCTCGGGGGTGGGCGAAGGGTACTGTCAGACTTTTACTGACTAAAAACCAACCCGATGTCCCTCATTTACCCGTGTGTGGGGCAGGTATCGCCGAAGCACTCGTTGCAAAAATGATTAGGCGGGCCCCGCTACCTAAATTTTTTTTGTGAGGGCAAAATCATCTAATGTCTCGCTTAGGGTCGGGCGGCAGGGAGTGTCAGATTGTTACTGACTAAAAACACTCCGTTCCTACTACTGCTCTGGGCCGAGGTCGCGGTGCCTCATTGCGCATACCCGGAAACCTCGGCTGAACATCAGACCTATAGGGCCCCGTCTGTTGTGGTCTATTGGCTCTTTGAGGCGCGCGCGGAACGCTACGCGCCTTACGCTCGGGTCTGGTTCTGGTCGGGCGGCTATGCGGGCGGGCGGCGCGGACGGAATATGGAATATGCAAGTTCTTACAAAAACAATTGCTGAGGTTAAGCTTGTTATAGGTAATATTGTTTGCCTACCTATATTATTGTCTCCCTATATTCATAGGAGAAATCAAGTCGGGTCACCTAATAAATTTTTATAGACCCCCGTTAACGAGTTGTGGACCCCCATTCTTAGACCCCTATAGGGCTCCCGTGGACCCCTGGGGATCCACCTGGACCACTTTGGGAATCTATGGTCCATAGCATTGGTACTCAACCTTTTTTATAGGTACATATACGGGCCACAAACACGTTTTAGTCATGGTGTCGCAGGCCGCAAGCAAAAATTATCGTAGGAGAGCCACGTTTCGGCATGAATGGGCCCGCTCTACTGGAGTGATGCCAACACCCCTCCTCCCTTTTCTTCTTCTCCCCTTCCCCTCGAAAGACCAGCGCGCCTGTGGGGCTAAGGTCTTGCAGGTGTCCATAGGTGGTGATAATAACTTACTATTAGGCGTTCTTACATGATCAAATAATAATGTAGGGGTACAAGAAAATCATTTTTCAAAATTAGCTTTTCTATATTAGTGGGAAAGGTCAGGGTAGTTATTATAACATTTAAACACAAGGTGAGATATAAACCGTATGACAAAAATTTGACAAGCACTATTTGGCGCGATATTTAAAAACTTACGTAGTTAGCAATTAACAATTAGGTATCTCTAATTGCACACGGGCCACTGATATAGGCCCGGCAGGCCTATTACGGCCGAATCGTGATCCATTTGAATAATCTAACATAACTTCAACAAATAAACAGTGTCATTCTTAGACAGTTTCTAAATTTCGCCGCTAGAGGCATAATCTTTGCATCGCCAATTAATTCGTGCTGTTGCTGCGTGTTGTGCGGTAGATGTCGCTACATACATACTTACACCCATAGATATACTTTATCTATGCTAACCAAAGACCTTATACTCTAAACTAGACTGTGCACTAAGGCGCAAAAACCGAGCCGGTGCGAGACAGCTCCCAATGGTAGTGTGTCCCTTTCTAACGTAGTGACCATGACCAAACAGAATACGGGACAAATTGCTTGTAAACACGATTATTTAAGGATCATGATATATTGATACTACCAAACTAGCGTAACTTCACCAACCTAATTTTTTGTAAGAAAAAACCAACAATCCAAAACGTGTGTATATTTTTACTCGACTTCCAAAAAGGAGGATGGTTCTCAATTCGACCATATATATATGCTTTTTTATGTTTGTTCGCCGATATCTCCGTTATTAATGAACCGATTTTGATAATTCTTTTTTTGTTGGCAAGGAGATAGTTTTAGAATGGTCCCATGATAAGGAAATCAGGATCTGATGATGGAAGACCAGAGAAATTGAGAACTTTCAAAAATTGAAGGTACGAGTGGTGCTTTTGCATGTGGTTTTAGTAGGCTTTTGACAACGCTACAACTTGCCGATGTTCGATCTCGACCTGATGATGGAGCCGGAAGACAATCGAGGGATCTCCTTGACTATTTGAAGTAGTTGCCTTGTGTTTGGGCTTGAATGATTCGTATTGATGAGCACTTTGCACAAAGATTGGTAGTGACTGTCAGTAAGGGTCTGATGATGAAAACGAAAGACAGCTCAGGAAACTCCTGACCGTTTTACAGTAACTACATCGTGTTTGGACCTAATTTATTTATATCGATGGAAGCTTTGCACCTTTATGAATTACAATAAAGTTATACAGTTAATCGTTATGATGAAGGTGGAAGACCGTCGTGGGATCTCCTTGACTATTTGGAGTAGTTGCCTTGTGTTTGGGCTTGAATGATTCGTATTGATGAGCACTTTTCACCAAGATTGGTCGTGACTGTCATTAAGGGTCTGATGATGAGAATGAAAGACAACTCAGGGAACTCCAGAACGGTTTTCAGTAACTACCTCCTGTTTGGACTTAATTCATTTATATTGATGAGAACTTTGCACCTATATGGATTGTGTATAATGAAGGTCTGCAGTATACCTGATGATGGAAGTCATTGACATTTGAGGGAATTCCTCAACGATTTACAGCATTCAAAGCTGACTAACTCAGGACTATTATTACCGTGATTTTCGGTCTCAAATAGCCGTCGTCTTCTCTTTCGAGAAGCATGCTAGCTTTTTCTGCCTATCACTTAAAATGGTAAAATAAAATATTTTTTAACAAAAAAACCGACTTCCAAAATAACTAAACTAAAAAGCAAAAAATAAATTTTGGAAGTCGGTTTTTTTTTGTTAAAAATTACTTTTTTAAATCTACAGAACCTGTAAGTAAAGTAAGTAAGTAAGTAAGTATTTATATAATATTCTGTACACGTGGGTAAGGGTTGAAAGTACTTTTTTCTACTTTTAAAAGTGATATATTCCCACCATCATATTAATATTACCTACAGGAAAATGATGATTTCGGCGAGGGAATACACCGTGAGGTTGGCTGAATGTTTAACCATTATCCGAAAAATTTGCCTGATTCCCCTTGTGGCTACGAAAGTCAGATGGCAATCGCTTTACTGTAATTATCAGACTCGCCACTCCAAGATCGTATTCGGCGAACCTTGGCAAGCTCCTAGGTGAAAGCTTAGCATATGTAACCTGGATAACATTTGCTAAGATGATGAGGAGGATTATTATTAAATGAGTGTTAGGGCAAATGAATGTGATGCAGTATTGTGGAATGAAAAAGACTGTTTTCTTTTAATATTGATTTATTTTTATACATTGCTGAACAATACAGTTTTACGCAATTTTTGTCATAGTGTAGCCCTATTTCCTACATGCTTGAGGCTTAAAGTCTTCTCGTAGCTTTTATGTCTTAAATTTAAGTTTTTTTTATCAATACATTAAATCAGTTCCAATTCGTGGGATTCGTCAGATGCTGGATGGGCAGGCAAAAGGTGCTTAATTTTAGGGGTGAATTGATGTACTATCATATTAAGCATTTATTTATATTCACGCTCTGTAAATCAGGAGAGATTACCAAAAAAAGTTTTTCTATATACTTTACTACATTGAACACATGTTGAAGCCTCAGATTAATATAATTACAATTTTGTTTTCTGACAAGCTTGGTAAGCATTATTTTTTACATTACTTTATCTAATTCTATAAAACGTTCAAAAATTCTATTATATAAGTAATTGTCAACAGTGCGAATATTTAAAGTAAATGTTTATTAAGTTTTTATTATAAGAAATAACGTATTTTAGGCTATATTTTTTACTTTCTAAAAAACGGGGAAGGTGTAGTGTGTGAGATCTCTCCCCATAAGTAGTGTAAGTTATTAGGTATATACACTTAATTAAAGACGATCGTCCAGCTTACACGTCTCGTATTTGCTTCTACATTGCACCACATTTTAATGTAACACTTACTGGACGCTTATAACCTATTTACACCTGTTTACTTATAATATCATTGGTATTAACAAGTTCTTTAAAATAATAAAATAAAAAATGAAAAGGACACAAAGGACAAAAACAGTTAGTCGTATCTTCTGCCTCTCTACTGCGATATAGTAAGAAAATCTTTGATCGAGAAAATTCATTGTTACCCTAACCCGAAATCAGCAAACCGCCATCTTGCATTAATTGTTACCAAACACAAACATTCAAGTACTACTGTTTACTCTGTATTAATGATTTTTCGTATAATACCGCAAATTGACTATTAATTTTAAGGACTATAAAGACATTTATATACGTTTTGTAGTTTATGAATTGTTTGTTTTGTTAAAACATAAAACATAATTATATTTAATTTTCTACCATTTCTACCAACCCCTAAGGTTAGTTGAGCTGGCAAGATGTGAGACAAGGACACACTACCGTGAGGAGCCCTCTCGCCTGGACCGGTTTTAGTTTGTTAACGCTTTTAAGAAAATAGCTACCCTATACATAACGGGATAAAGCACATTTTAGCTAAACAAAAAAAATTTGGTGCACAGTCTAGTTTTAAGTACAAGGTCTTTGATGCTAACACCACAGAAAAGTTTGATATTGTCTATGCTAGTAAACTTCTCAGTTGTCATTCATTTTATTGTAATGTCACATGAAAAAAAATATAAACAGTAATAATGTGGTGACTACGTCTGAAATCTTATGAACAGTTTTTCTAGTGATCACCGGTAAATTTCATTTTGTTTTTGTGGTTTGTCAGTGGTGATAACGATTTCTTTGTCGTGTTTCTTCATTTATTTCATGAGCAATGCCTCTCCCACCAGCCTTAGCTGCGCGGCTGGCTAAGCGAGGTATAATAAAAGCTACTCCCGAACCAGTACAGAACGCTGAAGTTCCTCAGACTCAAACCAACGAAGAGATCATAGCAGAAGATTATGATAGTAAACTTGACGATCGGGCTAAGGAACACTTCTGGGAAGGCATTGAAGGTGTTAACGTTGATCCTATAAAGGGTCATAAGGGTTGCCCGAATAAAAGTAATATCTACCACGAATGTTCCAAGTACTGCGTAAAAAGATGGAAAGCAGGAAAAACTGTTCCCCGCGAGAATTATTTGGAATACAAGAAGAAAGCTTTAGAAATATGGCCTTTGCCACCCGGCTGGGAAGAAGTCTATGATGAAGGTTTTGGGCAGCATTACTTTTGGAATGTTCACAATAATTTAGTTTGCTGGTTACCTCCTGCTCATCCACGTGCTGTCCCTACCGAGAGTGCTGCACACTTAAGAGAAGAGCGACTGTTGAAGGAAGGTGATGAAAGTGACGATAGCAGTGAAGCTTCTGATCAGGAAGTCCCACAACAAGTGCACAAAGAAAAGAAACATGAACGGAGGGAGAAGGACAAGGATTTAGTGCATCACAGAAATAAAAGACAAAGGGTTAAGGATAATGACTTGGATCCAATGGACCCTGCTGCTTATTCTGATATAGCTAGGGGTAGCTGGACTTCTGGACTTGACACCCATGCCAAGACTGGAGTAGATTCAACTGCAACTGGATCATTGTACCAAATGAGACCTTATCCTGCGCCTGGAGCTATTCTTGCAGCCAATGCAAAACAGTCAACTCCATCTCCATAAACAGTATCAATATAAGAGTGAAACTTAAAATGCTTTATTCATTTCTCTTATTGTCATTGGTTATGTCTGAATCAGAATGTACCTAGCTCATTGTTTTTTTTATACAAATAAAACAAAAAATGCATTAATAAACATATTTATTACCAGAATAAGAAAATATTACTTCTTATAATAATGTTTCTTTCACCTTACATTTGTCTCAATAATTTATCAAATGCATTACTCTTACAATATTGATTGTATTAGGGTCTGTGCCAGCACCTTTGCAGAAAGAATTCACATTAGAATTTTAATGTTTTGATAACTTTCAGTTTGTTCTACTTGAATATTATTTAATACTGTCTATAATTAGCACATACGTCATAAAAAATGTCTTTTAAGTATATTTTTGTATTGGGGGTAATGTGTCAACAGAGTCGCAGTGCAGATTTCTGAAGAGAATCATGTAGATGCTGATTGAAATGTTGATAAACCTGATTGTCCAAGCTCCATCCCATAAGTATTTACAATATTTTACACATTTTCACTGGTTTTTTGTAAGTAAATCTTAGCCAATAAAAACTTGTAACAATAAAACTTGACACAAGCTTTAGCTTCCATTTACAATTTTGGATTCTGTAGAGATACTCGTCAGCAGGTTCTCTGAGGTGAACAGTCCAACTGGGGTCTCGATATGTGTAGATGCATCTGAAATATTATTTAAAATATAATACACAAAATTATGCACATGATGATGAGATGAGATGCTATATAAACTAACTAAAAAGTTATATTAACCAGTAGGCTGCGCTACATCGCCGCGTCCGCGCACGCTCCTCATGAGGAAGAACCCCTCTGTGGTTCGAAACTAGTAGAGCTTTTCTCAATAGTATACACGTGAGTAACCCGCGATTTTTAGTTAATTTAGTATGTTTCACGATAGTTTTAATAAAAACAGATTGCTATCTGCATATCTGTATCATAAAATTTTGTAATTTCATCATTAGGGTACTGAGATTGCGCCTCGTCGTTCAACTGTTTTCCTAGTCACGTTTTAGGATTGCGATAAAATTATCTACGTGATAAATAGGAAACTGAATAAGGTGTTTACCTGTTTTAACAACAACTACGTGAGGAGCAATGTCGAGCATCCGCGACACCAATCCTAGAGTGGGCTTGTGAGTGAGATCCACTTTGTAGAACTTTTTCACTGTAAATTTTTCGAGACTTTCTGCGAAGGAGCCCGACAGGTTAACCAGCCTCTTTCGTGCATTGTCCGCCGTGAACAAGCCAATCACAGATCTAGAAATATAAATACAATGAATAATTCCATCTGGATAAATGTTAGATTGTCACTTTTTGCTCACACAGACTTGAAGTTGTCGCTTAGGTAATTTAAAACTACCACAATTTACCTTTATAAATCCTTTATATCAAACTTTGTTGATTTTAGACATGATATTGTACAAGGCACTTATTAATTGAATTTAAACATAAGTCACTTGCAGAAGTCATATGATAAAATGTTACAACAAAAAGGCATATTTTATGGTTCTTGTACTAATTGGACTGGTATTCTTTATTTTTCTGTGTAAATTGGGTCCTCGCTTATCAGTTGGTCAATGAAATATATCACTATTAGGGTATAAAATGCCACACACAGGCAAAGAAATAACATTAGTCAAATTCATTTAATAACAAATGGCAACTGGAAAATTTTAACATGTTTATTATTTTTGATGATTCTAAGATATCAAAACTTAGTGTTAAAGCTTGGTATTTGCTATTTGATAGGCACTGTCAAATGTTTATTGTTTTTCTTTGTAGAATATCTGTTAAGAACGAAAAAGGTTGCAATACTACAGAGAATATCTAATAAGACACCCAATATATTCTGCCACACTATTAATGAAATGATTTAGAACTATTTTACAATAATTATCTGAATAAGTCGTTGTTAGCTTCATGCCTTCGGACTTTCATGGACGTTTCATCACGTAGGTGGACTAAATTCTTACCCTTTTTCATTAACAACGGTCAACACTGGTGCGCCGCTTTTCTTGAGAGTGGCGAATGCTTCCGAAGGCGAACTGTTATGTGATACACTCTCGATGCTCTGTACCATATCTTCCGTCACTGTTTTGCCCCACCATCTATAATAAGAAAAACTCCAGTTATAATTCTGATATGCTTTTGGATTAGTATAATACATACTTACGTACTAAGCAAATATATTATATAAGATTTGTATGAACTATGGGTATGTGACCCATAGGTTTGTCGAGAACTTATACATACTTATGAAGGTGGTAAATTAGACGCTTAGTCAAATTCATAAGATATCGATATCTTATAATTGGTTCCAGAATTTTTACTAAATATTTAATACACAATAATTTAAATTTGAGGTTGAAGCCGCTACTATTTTAGGGCTTTTCGAAAGCTGAAAAACTAATAAAACTATACAATGCCAGTTAAATTATATCGCAGAATCGCAATGGCGACCACTCGATCAACGACACCCAACAAAGCAGTCATTTTATTACAGCAATGTAAATAAGTACATAATATGTTTGCATTTTGCACTTATTCGCAATAAGATAGCGTAGAGTCGCGCGTCGAAGTAGCAGAGTCACTTATAGAAAAACATTAAATGTTATTTTATTGTTGAATTGATATAGATGCACGGATCATGCCAATCACAACACAAGTTGTTAATACGGCAAGACATTGACGTGATGTCAATGAACGTGTACCTACTCGAAACATGTAATATGAACTTATACATTTGCATAAGACGCATTATATTTTTAATGTTTTTAAGCCCCATTATATACTTATTTATTATTCATTACCCCTCCAGTCGTTAAGACTGATAAATGGTATTTGATAGAGCAGAACCAGACAAACCTGAACCTCGAGAGAGACCTTCCTGAGACCGTAACCTTCAATTCGTCTGCCAAGCATGGAGATAATATAATGGCATAGAAGAGTATTACTGATTTTTTTGTTACAGATCTAAGGCTGATCCAAAATCGTATAGGAGACTCCAGTGTTTGTTTAATCTGACTAGGCTACTATTTATATAAACGTGCATACCTATGGAACACACATTATTTTTTTGTAACTTATTGTTATTAAAGTAGTTATCCGTGTTATCGCGAACATGTGCTAAAGTGCTCTTATTAATACGATGACATCTTGACACTCTGACCATAATTTTGCAATTACATGTTGACATCAGACAGAGATTACGTTTAATAATGGCGTAATTTTCATGAAATTGATTATTGCTTATCTATGAGGAAGGTCAACATTAGTATTTTATTGGTGGCCTTTGATAAGGTATTTGTTGTCACTTGGTCTTACCAGCTTATTTTTTTCTTACTTTAGTATAAAAAGCTCGAAAAGCGTTTTAGAGTTATTGCTTCTTAATATTTCTACCAATAATGAAATGTATTAGATCTTGATGTTAAGGTAATTTTATCAGTTTAGGTATGGTATATGTTATCTTAAAAAATACATAATTTTGTCATCAGTCCAAGGATTTTCAAGATAATTTTGATAAGAATTCTATTGCCACCTACCTTGTTGGTGCTACCTACTTGAAAATACTCATAAATCACTCAATAATATTTAGAAAATATTTGGCTCCCTAGTATTATTTGGAAAGTAAAGAGCTTAAAATTCAATAATTGAGGTACATAAAGATACACAGATAGTTAAATAATACTTACGGAAGATGTTCTTTCATGACTAAAGGCTGGAAGTTCCTGGCCTCCATCCATTGGTCGGATATGAACTTGGTCATGTAGTTGCGAATGTTGTCGGGTAACAGTACCACACATTTCTGACCTTCTTTCAACGACTTAGCTGCCTGGACAGCGCCCCACATCGCAGAACCACTGCTACCACCTGAATTTTATGAGGCTTTAGTGTTTAAAAATACGAGGTATCCAAGTTGATGTGTGTCTAAAGTCTTTTTTACATATGATAGGTAACCTACTGTAATATCTTCTTCTATGTATAGTATATAATTATGTTCCATGTTAGGCTACATGCCTAATATGTTGGTTCAAAGCCTTTTTTACTTAAGATGGCCGAGCACATTGGTAGGTATAAGAGGTTCCCACATTTATTTTCCTCTAGAGTATTATAGAAGGGTTGTGTGGTATTTACTGCTAAGAATTATTTAGTATTGCCATTAAATACTTTAATTTCGATGGTAGGTGAACTTACCACAGAGTAATCCTTCATCTTTGATAAGTCTTCGGGCCATTGCCAACGAGGCGTGGTCTTCGGATTTGATCCATTTGTCAATGACACCTCTGTCGAGTGAGGCCGGAAGAAAATCGTATCCGATGCCTTCAACCTAAAAAAATATAAATAAGAGATATAAAATAAATATCTAAGAATACCTATTGATGAGTGTGTACCTACTGGCAAAAAAATCCTTTTTGCGTCATACAATCTAAAAAATTAATATCTTATTAATGTCAACGTATATAATATTATTATAAGTATTAAATTCGCCAATGAACCCGCTTATGTAAGAACTAAGTTTATAAACATGTAAATCTTTAATTATCATAAAATATTGATAACTCTGTGTTTATAACGAATGCTGAGCTTATGTACAAAGGAAGGATGATGTAAGAAAGTATTCAGCTTGGGGAATGAAAAATATTTTCATACATGTATTTGTTGGAACGTAGAGTGTAACCAAAACAAATGGGGCTTATCGCAGTATTTTGATCAATCTCTATGGAACGTCGTCAAACAGGTCATGGCATGCTATTTCTGCTTTAGCTGTGTTGAATTGATTATTCCTGAGATTATAAACACGAGCATGGTACTGGATGATGGTGACAATGACACGATAACCCCTATTAGCATTAAATATCTTCATAACAAAAGAATGAACCTAACATAAGAGATTCAAATGAACCAAAATGTAGTACTTATTTGCTTTGTTACTTTTAGGAAAGCGGTGATCAGACGGCACAATTAATCGGGACTTAGGAACTTAGGGTGGTCAGGCTCTCTCGATCGCCCGATTTAGGGACACTTACAGTCACTAACTATCCAATCCTTCGGAAGTTAGGGCATGATGAATTGTGACGTCTAAACGGTGGTAAGTGAAAAATACACTGCCTATACATAAGTAGGTAGTTACTCGTTAGTATTTTTATTTAGAAGAAGTTTATGAACCCGAAATCATTTTAGTATAGGTAACGTAGACAATACGTTGATTTCAATGGTGGTGTAGGCACGTGATATAAGGTAGGTAGGTTCTTTACTGCTACTAGGTAAAATTTTGGACGAGTGCCTATCAGTGTTCGATAACGATACATCATTAATGCGCATATCTAATGTTCATTCATGCGCCTTAACATAATATCGTTGACAGTTTCCTGCTTGTTGCAATGTTCACCAACCTGGAATGTCTCATTGTTCATTTTCTATCTCTCCCTTCCACCCTGGTGAGATGTCGTAAGATTCTTTCAATCCCCTTCCCCATACCCCAATGTCCCTACATTTCTTACGTGAACGCATTTGATTGTTAGTATGAAAAGATAATAAACAGAAGTACCTGCTACACTGTATCATAAGTTCGAAATGAATTTGACAAGATTCGGTTTTGTTTCAAAGTCAGTAGATGTATAAAGTCGAAGTATTATGAATGAAAATATTTTATTCAAAAACGATTTTATTGGTATTAAGATTACGCTCAAGATTAAATCTTAAGCATGTACGATAGAGTCTATATTTAGTAATTCTATTTTAGCTATTCTACATTCAGAAAATATGTAGGTTACCTATCGGTTTATATGATAAAATTGTAAGAGATTAAAAGTTTTTTTTTGGAACTCGTTGCACGTTTATGTGACAATAGAATTGACAGCTAAAACCGAGTGATATATTTAGTAAGTAAGCATAGTAGATTAGGGAAATAGTTACCTCATAAATCTGCACGTCTGTCTTATTCAACTCTTCGGGTTGAGCAAGTATAGATCCGTAGGGGTCGACGCCGACCACAATGCACTTGGGACAGCGTTCCTTGATCTTATGACCGACTCCTGAGACAGTACCACTAGTACCTGCACCCATTACCACCATATCCACGTCATCATCTAAAGACCACAGGATTTCTTCAGCCGTGCCGTCGTAGTGAGCAAGCGGGTTGCAAGGGTTATTGTACTGAAACAATAGAATTACCTGTAAGTGTCTATTGATGATTGACATATCATAAGGTTCTATGCCTATCTGCAGGGATTTCAGGTAAGGTCCCCATATAGCCAGCTGAAGTTAAGTCAATCGGCGCACCCGAAACATCCTTGCATTTATGGAGAAAGTAGTTTCTCTATAGGTACATTGGACCCATTAACACTAAGAACGCCATGTTGGACAATGCTGTCCGACGCTAGCGGAGGGTTAGCCGTCAACAGTTTTTGTCGGCAGTCAAATGCTAAATGAATATGCTACTAAGTAGCTATTTATTAGTAATCTATATTCATTGTTTATTTTGCTTTAGCGACATTTATGATGAATAAATATTTATTTATTATTGATATTCACTTGAACAGGAAAATACCGGAAAACATAATTAATTACCTAAAAATGCAAATTACCTCTATGGGAAAAAAAATATAGAGCAGACATTTGTTTTACTACCTTAAAGATAGAAGGCAAATCAGAACAATTTCCATGTTCCAGGTTAGGGTGTGGTGTGTATGAGAAATTGCATGTTTGTAAACACACCCACGACACAGGAGAAAATACTAGTGTGGGGCAAGGTTTTTTTATCGTATTTATTCTAGAATCGAAAAAGAGAATCATCTTTTTATCAAAAAATATTCTCCTAATATTATAAACGCGAAAGTTTGTAAGAATGAACATTTATAGACAATCAGAATATAGTTTTTTTATATGCCACTCACCTGGTCCAGCATGACCGCATTAGGGATCTCTTTGGACAGCCTGCGAGCTACCATCAAGTTGCTGGTGGGATCATTCCAAGCTGCTTCTGTGGGTGTTCTGATAATCTCAGCTCCTAGTGCTATTAAAGTGTTCACCTTCTCATCAGACATTTTTTCTGGTAATACTATAATACATCTGTAACCTGGAAGTAAACATTTCATTAGCATTTTTGTAAAAAAATAACCTTTATTACCTATATTTTATTTTCATGAAACATGCCTATACATAATAAAAATTACAATAGTTGTGTAATATTTGAGTTTACAATAGGGACCTACATAAGAATTGATTAATACTACAAGTTGCCTTTACCTCTGACAGCTGAGGCCAGGGCTAGCCCAATACCAGTGTTACCAGACGTAGGCTCCACAATAACAGACTTGCCAGGCTTCAGTATGCCCCTCTCTTCAGCATCAAGGACCATACGGTAAGCTATGCGATCCTTTACTGAACCACCAGGGTTTAAGAACTCGCATTTTGCATCTAAAGAGAAAAATATAAAACAATGAAATTATGGTAAAAGTAATTTTTCCAATAGTTAAATAATGCTTTACTGAGAGATTTTTTAGGACTTTCATATCGATTTATACCTTATTATAAAACACTTCAGAGATTCTATTTATTTGATAATGGGGGTTTTATCACATTGGTTTGATATTATTTATATTTTTTTATTATATTTATATACATAGGTATATTACAAATGTTTGCATTGGAAAAAGATAAAAGACATTAAAACAACATTCCATACAGGCAATACTAGTATTTTAAAACTTATTCTGAATATCCAAATGTACTTACACATGTCACATTTTATGCCTTCTTCTTTAGGTATGTTACTGAGTTTCACTAAAGGAGTATTACCAATAGCGTTTAATATATGAGGATGGATTTTCTGGTTTCTGTCACTAAAAATAGATATAACATGTTCAAATAGGATGAATGTTGTAGTGGTCATAAACATATAATACAAGTAAATATAGGACAGTTATATAAATGTTGATGGTGACTGTAGAAGTGTAGACACACAACCACCGGTTGGTTACAAAAGAATGATGAGAGTTGAAAAAAGATGTGGTTTCACTAAAACACATACAATTTAGTATAACAATCTCTGTGTTGATTTAGTATTTATTTTCTTACTGGTATATCAAATAACTTGGGTGACTATTTTAGTTTGAAAGTTGTTTTGAGAGTAAAGTAAATACTTACAGGGGTTTCACAATGTGCGGCATTTCCTTGAGGTTAAAAAACTTCCTGACCACATTTTCTGTGCTGTTTTCCTCGACATGGTTAGACATTTTATATATGTTTTGATTAACTACTACCTATTAGAAAAAAAATATGTTATCTAAAATTCATAGCCCATAAACTTCAAGAAATTTTTCATTAACTCTTAGATTACACAAAACAGACTGATAAGAAATAAATTTAAGTAAAAAATTAATTGAAAGTTTTATTGTGATTTTAACAGTTGAATAATATAAAAGTTACAAACTTATAACACTTTATTGAATCTAACGCTGCGTATGAGCAAACCTTTTTTTCCACGGTTATGCGTGCCGGCCACACGTTCTTGGTTCTCAAATCTCGTATGTCGAGTGGACGACTGGGGGACGTTATCCGACCGACACGAACTTCTCACTCACACTTTGCACACACTAACGCAACAGTAGTACAGCTACATTTAATGCATGAGTTTTAATGAGTTTTAATGATGTCACGAAATCTCGAGACAAGCAGGATTTATCTAAACTGTCAGTGTCAACATCACACGTCAAGCATGTGAATGTGAAATTGTGAAATTAACTTTTAGCTGTCACTGTCAAGTTTAATAGATGAAAGTGAATGAAAAATCCCCTGGGAATAGAAAATCTGTTCTGTGGAAATACCTATGTAATAGGCTGTAAACCGGATTTTGTTAATTAAAAATAGTGGTACCTAAATTTGTTTTTAAAAACGTATAGGTAAATAAAAAGTACTTATAAAAACCAACTACGACAAAAACCGATGCTGAAAAAGTACAAAAGGCGTAGTCACACGTTACTTTACCTACCGTACCTGCACTTTGAAACCGTATGACTACGCCTTTCAGTATTCTGAAAATCTTGTTTTGTACTTTTTCAGCGTCGATTTTTGTCGTAGTTGGGTTTTAGTTTTTATACTTTTTATTTGTACTATATTGGTGTTAAAGTGATTTTGTGGCGCATAATATCAACAAAAGTTAAATTGATGAACTAATATTAAGTAATAGCAGCTATGAACGAAAAGTTGTGAATTATATGCAATCAGCCCATGAATACGGGTAAAGTCACAATCAAATGCTAGTAATATACAATATACAAAATGTACAAGTAAAGCGCTTTCAAATGATACCAAACACGGCATATTTATCTTAACTTTACTTTTTTACTCTGAATGTTTTGTCCGCTAGAGGACGCCACATTAGATTTTGTGATACCCCTTATAGCTTATAACCTGCGGATAATTAAGACTTTTCAATTGATATATCATAAGTCGAATTCAGATAAGTAGTTTAGAAGTTACGACTTACGAGGGAACAGATGATTATACATACACAACAAGCCCGCTGTGACGCAAACAAAGCGGGCCAAAGCAAAAGGGGGTAAACAAACCCGTGGCACATCACAGCCACAGACTAGTCCTAAGAAGGACACGTGCGACAAGGATGGCTTCAAAAAGGTAGAAAGGAGAAAAAAGAGGCCAACTTGTAGGAATAAGTGCGGAACTGCACTAACTGGACCAAACATCCTGCTGCGTCCTGCAGTACCAACGACGCAGTTGTACGTGTCCCGTCTACATCACACCACGACGGTGGAGCAGATCGTGGAGTATGTCCGATCCAAGACCAACTGGACCTTGAAGGTGGCGAAGTTGGAGTCGCGCCACAATACGAACTTTAATTCGTTCATGGTGCGAGTTCCAACTCATCACTTGGAGACATTCCTCAAGGAAGAGTTTTGGCCGTAGGGTGTCGTATATCGGAGGTTCCGAGGATGGCTACGCGACACCACGCAGCGTAACACGACGCCGACACTACGTGTGCATTAGTTTTTAAGTTATCTATGTAACATATGTATTAGTTTATGATTTAATGTTATAATATATTTATGTATTGTATTCTCTATGGGCCGCAGATGCCTGACTTAAATAAATAAATAAATAAAAAAATAAAAAAAAACATACATACATGGCCTGTCAAAATCATAACCCTCCTTTTGCTTCGGGTAAAAAGAATATGGTTACGTCAGTAAGTCATTATCATATCAACGTGTCAGTTGCCCTGCCTATAAATAATAAATCCGTAAGGCAGCTTGTGGCGAGCTGTTGGACAGTGGCGACCCCATGGACCTAACTCCCGGGAGGTGTCTTGTTATTCATGTCCAGTTAGTCCTCGTGATTAGCAGATGAGGAACAAGCCCTTCTACTTGGAGTAGGAGGAGTTGAAGAAGACTCGGGGGAAGGATTCATATTAGTTAGATGCTGGTATTGCTTTGATAGCCACGGAATGCCTCTCCTTCCCCAAGCAACTCAACGAATGATGTCCCCATGTCGCTACATGCTAGCAGCCGTTTTCGGGGGCTCATTAATAAACCTGCCCGTTTATCCATATGTGTCAATATCTGGCCAATATTGACACATATGGCAGAGGGCAGAGACCACAGTATTTCCACAGTTATCATATTTATTAGTTAGTATTTAGCCACCCATCATCATCATCATCATCATCATTATCAGCAGCAGTCAGTACTTAAATGCCCACTGCTAAGCAAAATCCTCTTCTGACACGGAGAAGGTTTGAAGGGATTGGCAACTTCAAACTATTATTATAAATTATAAGCAAAGGCAAGTCGAGGTTTCCTCACGATGGTTTCCTTCACCATATGTGAGTGGTGTCTTAGTAATCATAGAAAGTACCTACATCTGTCACATTGCTAAGTACTTACTAGGTTTCGAAACCGCACACTCATGTATGAGAAATGGGGGCCTTAACCACCACGATACGTAGGCCTACACTAACCGAGGCCTAGCCTTGAGTGCATTTCCATCAGGGATTGTCGCATAATTGTGTGTGTGTCCCATTTTATTTAGATTATAATTGTCTAAAGAGTCTCTGCGCAGTTGGCTTCAGCCCCTCGTACGCCGACCAAATGACACGGACCATGTCATTGGTAAGGACATCATTAGATATCATATTTTATTATGATTAGGTAATGAAATACTTAGTAGTTACTTATAAGGAATTTAAATTAAAACAGAAAAGGTACTTTTGCAATTAACATTTGTTTATTAATAATTGGGTAATTAATCATAATGTGTTATAATATAATAGTACATGGTGAGAAGTGGAAAAATTAACTAAGTAAGCACTCTAAGATATATGTTCGAGTGCTGTATAATATGTTTAATCTAATATAAAGGCTATAGGCATATTTGTGATATTTTGTTTGTTTGTTTCAATGGGTCTAAGTTAAAAAAGAGTCCTAAACAGAAATAATACAGAAAGCCTCTCTTTTTCTAAAAGGACATAACCCTTGAAGCATTTTACGACCTAAGCTAATTAAAGTCGAGGTTTATTTTTATTCTTATTATTAGGTATGTATTAAAGGCCCTCGTACATTTTCAAAGGTCTGAGAAAATACATACACGTGCAGAGTTACTTAATTTTAATCTTCGGTATTAAGTGCCTAGGTACTATTTAACTCGCGAAAAGTTTCTTAAGTCTTTATTTTTGGCATTTTTAAGGACTGGAACTCTGTGGTTCCGTTATAAAAACGAAAAAAACAAACAAAATATTAGTAAATAATAATAATAATGAGTAAGTAGGTATTAAATAATCTTAAATAATGAGTAGGTAAATATAGCATGGTTAACTATTGAAGTGGGGTAATAAGCTCGCAATATTTGTTTCTTCAAATATGATTCTGATGTTTTAAGACGAAGTCCAGCACAACATCTGAAGTGATTATTCCTTTTGGTATTAACCCTGAAAGAAAACATCATTTATTGAAAATGTTATTCGCAAACGAATAATAAATTAACTTTTTTTGATGAGAAAATCATCCTCCCAGGTAAGGAGGGAGAGAGTGTCAGACTCTTATTGACTAAAAAATCCCCGTTCTTTCTGCTACTTTAGGCCGAGGCCGCGGTGACTTTTTGCGCTTGTCCCGCAACCCTGGCTGAATATCGGTTCTGTAGGGCCCCGTCTGTGGTGGTCTATTGGCTCTTTGAGGCGTGCGTAAAACGCAACGCACCGTGCGCTCGGGTCTGGTTCTGGTTGGGCGGCGAGCTACCCGCCGTCCGCAGACCCGCGCTTACGATGGCTGGACATCATCTCTCGATCCCCGACGCCCGGAGAGTCGCCTACGGCGGCGGCTGGGGCGTGAGGGAACTATCTTCCCACACCTCAGCCTCCTCCTTTGGGAGCATCACTGCTTCGCAGAAAGAGGAGACGTCTTCCCAGTTCCTCTCGCTCCGCACCATGACCTCGATAAGGGCGCCGATCACTTCCCTGAGCACACTACCACCGTATGCTCCACCGTGTCCTCTAGTTGGTCATCACAATAACGACACATTCGGGCGTGTTCTTCCGCAGGATACGAAACAGGAACCTAACGAAGCTGCCGTGCCCTGCACCAAGACGATTCTCAAGCCACTCCTCAAAGAGGGGTCCTACCGCTGCTATAACAGCGTGCCCGGTCTAATATGGATTGAGTCAAAGTCCAAAACAGTATGTGTTTTGGACTTAGGTGATCTAAACAGATTGTATTTAACAAATAAAACGTTGATAAACATTGAATGGAATATTTGGAACATCCTTTTAGAACGTCCTTTACTGAAACTACCACATTCCATTATCCGATATATTCTACTACTACGTCCCCCAAGACAAACGAGACGATAAAGATCAAATACGACGTGATAAACGGTCGCCATTCTGGAAGTCATTAAGAGAGGGCTATGTTTAGCGGTAGATGTCTCGTGTCTGAGCGACATTGACTAAGTTAAGAAGTACGGGTAACATTACTGTATGAAAAAATCACCTTATTAAAGTTAAGAATACAATATTCACCTGGAATGTTGTTGTTGCCATTCTTGTATTCTTCCACGACCGCGACAAACGGTGCTATGTCTAATATTCTCGCTGCCAATCCAACAGTTGGGTTTTCTTTATTTTCTATAATCTTTTGAAGTCTTTTCAAAACATGTTTAATTGCTTTGTCATGGAAATTGAGTGGATTGTTACACTTGGGATTGGTGGCTGCAGCTCTTAAACTGTCTTTGGTAACGACACCCTTGAGCAATCTAAAATAAATATTTTTTAAGTCCTATACATACTTATACGTAAGAACTAAATAAATATGGAGCAAGCAATATGTATGATCAATGCCATATCACACCCTAGGCTTGTTTCTGTAGGTAACTAAGAAATTTTGCAAGAAAGCTTTTTGAAAATAATTGGTTAATCTTGAATTTAAATAATTTTAATTGTATAAGGGATTTATGTCTTATATTATACCATTAGTGGTGACAGTCTCTACTACACGCTTAAAGCTATAGGTATCTTATTATATTCTGTTAGAGGGTTGGACTTCCCCAGTCAAGACAAACCATTCAAGATGCGTATACCAGGTGATATCTACCACGAAAACTAGCTCTTACCCGTCTTCGTTGACTATGAATGCAACGTTGCTGTGTTTTTGTTCCATAACAGCAATGGCTTCCAGACAGGAGCTACTCTCTCCGATACTAGGCACAGTGCGGATAATATCAAGATTCGAAATATGTCTCGACCACCACCTGGAAGGATGAATTTTGGAGACTGATTAAAAAAGCGGCCAAGTGCGAGTTTTTCTCGCCCGTGCATGTTTTTGTAACTTAATTTGACAATACACTTCCTTATAAAGTGGCTCTTATCCCACGGCAACGGTACCTACGTAATATATCAAACTGTGACTTTTTTATTACTATTATTCACAAGTGAGTAGTAGAGCTTTTTTTTAATTATTGTTTGAGTTTTGATTGTTTGAGTTATGATTGTTTGAGTTTGATAATAGGTGTCATTATGTTCCATATTGCCATAGGATAAGAGCCAGCACCGGCATAAACTGGCAGGATTTATTTTCATACTTACGGAAAGTCCCGTTTAGGAACTGGCTTGAAGAGATGCGCCTCCATCCATTGATCATTGACGAACTTAGACATGTAGTTGCGAATGCCATCGGGAAGAATGATCACCACTTTTTGATGTGGTCCCAAATTGTGCTCCTTAGCAGCCTGTACTGCTGCATATGTTATCGCTCCACTGCTACCCCCTGAAAGTATATACAAGTCATACAAATATTATGTTGCCAGATTGACAAGAAGCTGAATAGGTAGGTAATCTATTAATTTCTTAAACACACTGTGAGATCTTGTTAGTATGAATCGCTATTTCAGAATTATTATTTAATTTATTTTGAATTTAATTTAATTTCTAAACGTATATTCTTACCGCAAAGCAATCCTTCCTTCCGAATTAATTCCCTGGACATATTAAATGATTCGTAATCATGTGGCTTAACAACTTGATCAATAACATGTTTATCCAAAACTTCTGGGACAAAGTCTCCGCCGATTCCTTCCACCTGTAAATTACACATTACTATAGGTACTATAAAGAGAGAGGCGGCCCGCGTGAGGGAGCAATCCTCCTTCTCACGCCCCAGCCGCCGCAACTGGCGATACTACGGGCGTCGGGGATCAAGGGACGATCTCCGGCCACCGTAAGCACGGGTCTGCGGTCGGCGAGTAAGGGCAGCTCGCCGCCCGACCAGAACCAGGCCCGAGCGTACGGCGACCACCACAGACGGGGCCCTAAACGGCTGATGTTCAGCCGGGGTTGCGGAGTAAGCGCAATGAGGCACCGCGACCTCGGCCCAGAGCAGGAGAAGGAACAGGGGGGTTTTTAGTAAGTAAGAGTCTGACACTCCCTCCCGCCCGGCCCTGGGCGGGAGCAGTCATTTGACACAAAAAAAAACTATAGGTAAGTACCTACCTATAGGTAACTATAGTTACCTATAGGTAACTATAGTTACCTATAGGTAGGTAGGTGAAAGTAATTTGAATTGTATCAGTCTATTGATTTTATATAATTACGATCACGATATACATTTATACGTTTCTTAGGTTATTGCCAGGTATTTTAATGGTTGTGCAAAAGTATTATTGGGATATTTCGAAAATATCCCAATAATACTTTAAGCAACACAAATTTAATTTTTGATGCGGTTAGGCTGTTATTTCTAAACCTTCCACCAGATCGATTATAATAAGTATACCATAGATTTATAAATAAAATAATATTCTCACGAAATAAGGCAATTGCGGTCCATCTTCGAAAATGGTAGAGCCGTAAGGGTCCGCAGTGACCACAATGCAGTTAGGACACGCCTCCTTGAGCTTGCTACCCGTGCCTGTGACCGTCCCTCCGGTGCCGGTGCCCATCACAAACATGTCCACAGATCCAAGGGCATCAAGTATTTCCACTGCCGTATGCTCGTGGTGTGTCAAAGGATTGTACTTGTTTGAAAACTAAAATAAAATATAGTGTATATTTGTTTTCAAAAGAAATTTGTCTCATTTTAATCACATTTTAAATAGTACAGATGAGAGAGAGATACATATATATGATGTTTGGTAAAAATATGTAGAACTGACGAAAGTCGATCTCAATTTCAATTCATCCTGCTCGTTTCTCCATAAAACTTTTTGCTTTCGAATTTGGGAACATCTAATTCTGAAGCCCTCATTAGGTGCACAAAAAGGGCACCTAATAAAATAACACTATTCTCGACTTTATAAATATTGACATTGAGGGTATTACGACTTTTGTTATTTCAAGTAACTTAGGTTCCGTACGAATAATTGTAATAAAGGTGTCAGCTGAATTATATCCTGCGTGCTCTATCGCGGAGTCTTGTGAGCCGCGGGTGAACACAACGTGCAAATGTAATTTACCTGGTCCAAACAATAAGCATCGGGGTCTTCTTCTAGTATCTTCCTGGTGACTGACATATAGCTGTCGGGATCCTGGTGATGGACATTGGATGGAGTTTGGATTATTTCAGCACCGAGCAAGTTCAGCGTACTCATTTTCTCACCGGAGTTCTTGTCAGGAGTAACGATGGTACATTTATATCCTAAAAATATAATTCATTAAGTTTTTTTTTGTGATTGCAATGACTATAAAAAACGTAGACAAGTTTATTACATCCTTACCTTTAACTGCAGCTGCGAGAGCTAATCCGATGCCAGTATTCCCAGAAGTGGGCTCAACGAATCTGGTAACACCAGGTTTTACTAGGCCTGCATGTTCCGCTTCTTGGATCATCGTATGTGCAATGCGGTCTTTGATCGAACCTCCTGGGTTGACGTACTCACATTTCACGTCTAGAAAAAAAAAACTTTATTTATAAAAAATCCTAACATTTTGAAACATGATTTAAGGTAGTTAAGAATTTTGCAACACACTTTCTCATGAAGTGCCTCTAATCCCATGGCAATTAGGGAAATAATGACACCTATAATCAAATAGATTTTTACATTATTTTTATTCACGAGTGGCTAATAATAGCTTTTTTATATTATTGGTTGAGCTACACTTGCGCTAATATGCTATCCACGAAAAGCCCAAAAAAAGAAACCTAATTTTACACGATAGTCTATGGCCGATGCGCGCGCATAGGAAAACTCAATGATGTATAAATCTATAGATACGTTGTCCGCGCTCTAAAATGGCAACATGAAATGAAGGCAATTTGACAACATCGCGCTTAGTCACGCACCAACCTCCCGCGCGACGCTACGTTTGTTATAATTTATATCGTGTGTGTAAACCTGTGCGAAACTAAAGAAAGCATGCCGTCGTGTGTGTTCAGAGGATGTACAAATTATACTCTAAAAGTTAAATACAAAAATGTGTCATTTCATGCGTAAGTTCACCAAACAACCTATTTTTATTTTATTTTTTTCGACGCCGGTGCCCGCCATCTTGTGGCGGCCGGCGCATGAAGGTATAGTCACGTGCCGTCGGCATAACTGAAGATGTATATTTATCTCCCTCTAGCAAAGGCATTCCACTATACGATGTCATATTTGCTTTCCCTTTCTTTAGTCGTAGAAGTAGTTATCTTGTATTTTCGCCGTTTTTAAGCGCCGCGATGTTGGTTCATGACGTGTCTATATATAATACGTCATTGGGAAAACTGATTAATTTTACCCGCCAATACGAAACATTTTTTACAATTTTATTCGTCTCGGTTTCTCTTTTAAAGTTTTTTTTATTTAAGTATTGTAATAGTGTATAGGGTTCTCGGGGGTGTGAAATAAGGGTTCGACACACGATTAATAGTGATAACTAATATATTGAGATACTTTATACAGGCAAACTAATACTATAACAACAATTAATCAAAGTTCGCGGCACAAATACAAGGGCGCGTGCGTCACGGTCGCCGGCGCGGGGACTCACTCCCGTTTCGCGCCGACGCTACCCTGCGTCTTTAAACGAACCTGACCTCCCGCGGAGTATTCCGGCGCAGGGCTACGTTTCGGGTTTGTTCGGTTCCTACCATAAACTTCGCGAGCATGTTTGGAGGTAATCAGAAATGCCGTTTCTGGGTTTCCCTGTTCAGGGCCAGGCCTGCATAATATTCCGGCGGACGTGGTGTAGCCGCGGTCAGACCGACTCCTCCCCCTGAACGGATCGTGCTCCGACTCCTCGCGTTGAGTTTCGCGAATGTCCGCTGCTGCCTTCATCAGCTCCATATCGTTGCCAGTAGGTAAAGCGGATCTGGTGGCGAACGGATGCCAACCCGGCTCGTCGTTAAAACACCAGCTGCACTGTGGTAGATCCAACAGGATATTCGCTTTTGTAATAAAATCTCTACCGAGCAACGTCCTAGTTCGTGCCTTCGGTAGCACCATAAACGTGGTAGGTATCACGCGTTGTTTTAAAATGACGTTGACGTCACACTCCAACGCGATGTATTCTTGCTGTGACCCGTCAGCAAGACCAATGGTACGCAAAACCTTCCTAAAGGCCACGCCGGCGTCAACAAGCAAAGAATATAGCATAGGGCTCGCAATAGAATGTGTGGCACCTGTATCCAGTATGGCCACGCCCTTACGGTCAACTACTTCAATGTCTATCAGCGGTCGCGAATCACCGTCGCTCATATTTACGGTATAAGCACTACAAAAATCTGCTTTACTCGAGCTAAGTGTAATTTTACAGTTTTCGCATTTTGATCGCACTACTCCCAGCTGACCACATCCGTAGCAACGTACCTGCGAGCTATTATTAAGATTACTAGAAGAATCACTATTTTGCTTCTTCTTACGACAGTCCTCGACTGTATGTCCGAAGAGTTTACAGTACGAACACTTCGGTCGCGTACGCTTACGTACGTCGTAAATATTATTATTTACGTTAGACGCGGAGGCCTCACCTGACATGGCCGCATCGCGTGAACTTATTACAGATTTAGCGCTACATAATGATTTTGAACTAATAGGTTCGACGACGGTATTTGAAAGGGTAGGACTCCGGTTTGTGTCAGAACGGTCACGCGTGACGCACGAGTCAACAAGGCTCGTATCATTATTATTATGAATGGGAGAACTTACCTCCGCCAGTGACTCCTCGACTAACCTGACTTTGGTGATGAGTTGCTCTAGCCCGTCGACGGAATCACGGCACACGCGTTTTCTTATTCTACGATCTAACAATCCGTATACAATGTCCAACTTCATTATCTCCGGTACTACGTACGGTAATTTCGATAACAAAGCGCGCACTTTACAAATATACACGTCGGCCCGTTCACTATTTTGTTCGGTAGCGAAAATGTCTCTGAAGATCTTATAACCGGGTCGCGGCACTCCAAACATCCCTCGAAGTCGCTGCAGGGCGTCGGTCCAAGACGTAACCGACGACTTCACTCCTTGCCACCAGACGGCGGCCTCGCCAACCAGCAGCATCGGCAGCCCGCGCAGCGCGTGCTCGTCGCTGACGTTGGTGCACTCGCGGTAGACTTCGATGGCCTCTATAAGAGCTTCGAGCTCATCCGCGTTCCTCGATGATCCACTAAAGCGCGCCGTACACTTCGCGAAGTTACCTACGCGTGGCGCGTACGTACGAGCGTCGGCGTCTTCGCGGCGCGGTGACGCCGTACTTGGCGGGTTTCTGTTTCCCGCCAAAATAGTTTCAATCAAAACTCTGTTTGCTTCCACTTGACTCCTAGTGATGTTGGAGACAAGGGTTTTGAGCATATCTGCCGACATTATATAATTCGGTGACGAAACCACAGTTCTGTTCGTCTCGACGTCTGTGTCGGATTCCGATCCCTCATCTCTTCCAGTTCTTCTCTTCGGCGGCATGGTCACAGTAAATTTGCGCTGTTACTCGCTCGAAGAGCACGGGTGATGACTTCAAGGATGGTACGTTGAGTGAGTCGGTATGGTAGGTATATACCAACTGACGCCGCCGGTAACGCGCGGGAAAAGTGGACTCGCCCAAATTTGTTTGCGTAGGTATTTGCGCTGGTTCTGCGATATTTCTTGTGTAATGCACTATCGGAAAGGGTCCACAGCATGTGTTTGCACAATAGGAACACTAGAACTTATCGTAACTTTGAGTTTTTATGCACTTTCACTGTTCGTTCACGTCGATCGTGGCCGCGAGTTGGGCGTCACTATAATAGTGTATATATAGTCTCGGGGGTGTGAAATAAGGGTAAATCCGCAATTTGTCGTTGTAACAGCGGGCCCGGCCCTCGTTTGAGATAGAGATTCTTTCCACTTTTCCACGAGATCACACCGGAGCTAATTCTGCCCCGCACTAATCTGGCGCGGTATAGAAGTTGACCAAAGAAAAGAAATCTGTGTTTTGTAAAGATACTAATATATTTGGCAAACGTTCGGATCCATTCACTAATTGTGTACAACGTTAATTTGCGAAAAAGGCTCCTTCAACTTATGTATATCACCGATGTCTCCACTCCCTCATGCATGAGAAGCGGGCTCCTTAACCTCCGGGCCACCACGACTCTATCTTTTGTATAACAGCAAAATATTTATAGTATAAATAGCACCCTTTATCGAAACTTGCCAAGCATTTACAAGTAGTTAGACTTCTAACTACTTATTATTTCTATTTGGCAATTCCCCACTCGGTTTTCGGAGTCAGTCAAGCCGTTCATGCGTGATGCCATGACCAAGAGAAATTAGGATTCATTCTTATTGAGGTATATAGATTAACATGTATCTAAGAATTTACGACAAAACGTTTTAACAGTAAAACATAAAATAAGCAGCTAAGGCACAAAGTACTTACACATTTCACATTTTAATCCATGGTCTTTTGGTATGTGATTTAGTTTCACCAGCGGCGTGTGTCCAATAATCTCCAGGACGTTGTTGTATAATAGTTTTCCACTGGAAAATATTTCGTAAGTAATTGTAGTTTGGTTAAATGGTTGCTTTATACTTTCAAATTTTCTACAAAATTTTAGCCATGCACAAATCTAGTATTTCTATGTTGAAACAATGAAACAATGAATTTATTTTTGCCAATAGGCCATAAAACGGCACTTTTACTCGTCAATTTATATGTGAAAAACTAGATGAAGCCGGTTGATTTTAATTTACCCTCTTATTGTTTGGTAAATAGGTTAGGTAAATATAACAGCGAAGATGATATATTAAATATTATCCTCATCGATTACTATAAATACCTAAACAGGTAGAGGTACCTAGGTACCTACATCACATCATTTTGTGAAATGATGTAAGCTTTTGGGAGTTCCTAACAGATGATTTTTTTAAAAGGATTTTACATGATGAAAACTCCAATCTCAATACTTTTGACTTTAAAAAGCTCTTTAAGAAGAGAATGAGGTTTAAATTAGCTTACCGTTCATTATGGGCGACGTTCATTTTGAAAATACAAGTTCGTTAATTTTAAAAAATTTAGTAACACTGCAAGCACTTGGTGGTTGCAAGTTTACAAATAGGACTTATATAGGCAAGCATGGCGATTCAATTTATAGTATTATTTATGTTAGACTAGCTGTTCCCGCGACTTCGTTCGTGTAATTGTTGAAAACCAAACAACGTTGTTTAGATAAGAGTTTTTTAAGTTTACTAAATACATACATATATGTTTCAGAATCATAACTTGACTTTGGTATAATTAATAAAGTTAGTGCTCCTCTATATAGATACTATGTTATTGAAATTATACGGAAGCATATAAGTACAAAAAGGATGTTTGGGTTGCTAAAATTTGATTGAGAATCAGAGTTAATCGTGTGTATAACAGTCTGGCTTTGGACTTTATTAATAGCGTTACAGAGGCTTACAGGGAAATGCAGACGTTAGGAAGTAAACGGACAATTATTAGGGACAATGAGTACCTAAAACTGGTGATGAAAACAACATCACCGGAGTCGTAACCTCTCAAGATTACAGCTTCGTTAACATTTCATTGGAGATTTCTTACTCTTAGCCGAGAGTAATTGCAAAGTCTTGGTGGGCTTAAATTACTGAATAGAATTATTGGTATGTCCAACTTTTAAATAAATGTTGTGTGCTAGAAGACCCGGTGTGTATTTAGAGAGCCTAAACTCTACTGGATAGTGAATGGCATCTCCTTAGCCATCGCCATAGCGTTTCCCAAGCCATTCCTTCATGAGGGGTTTTACCGCTGCAATAACAACGTGCCTGGCCCTCGCTTGCGACAGACGTTGCTTCCACTTTGCCATGAGATAGGGCCGGAGCTCATTCCGCCACTCACTTAGTCAGCGCGCAAACTGTAGCTCCCTCTATTCCAAATCCTATGGTGGTGATCCGGCAAGAAATGACCGAATAGCGTGTGGATTTAATAAAGTCGAAAGTCTCGTATGACAACGGATCGTGCGTCTGTTCGTGGTCGCGACCCATCGAATTGGCAACACTAACTGTAAAACTTTTTTTTTGTTAATTTAGGCCTAAAGCTGTTATAGTTTCAAATTTCATTCTGTCAGTTAGATAGAAAAGTGGCGTGAGTTCAAAGTTTTCCGGTGAGTAAACATTGATTTTAGATGCTTTTCTTAAGGAATTGTTAGTGCGGTAAATAAAAAGTTTCATTTATATGTATACTGGTATTGGTTGTGTGTGTTTGTTGGGTTAATGAAGAATCAGAGAGGTTGTGTTTGTTGGATTTTTATTGATAACTGGTGCGATGTTACCATCGTCACCCTCCTTCTTTGCAAGCATAGATAAATGCTTGGCAGAAAGAGGAGACGGCTTCCCAGTTCTTCTCGCTCCGCATCATTGCCTCGACTAAGTTTGGGCGCGAGAGGCGTAGTGGTTGCGTGGTTCAATGATGATAATTGTCACATTTTCACAGATACTATGAATAAAATTATCACGTTGCACAAAACATGCATGCAACGCGTCGGCAGCGTCGTGTGTTGAAAAGTTTTTGTAATACCCAGGACTTCGTCAGTAACGTCCTTGTAAAAGATGAAGATATGTTTATTGATCCTACGTTACCAATATAGCGACACATATTTTAGACCTCTGCCACTTTTCATACAAATCTTTACATTTGCTTAGACGTGATTTAAAAATAGCAAACATACATACAAACTTTAGCGTTTTTGAAATTAGTGATATATTCAATTTATTTTTATAATTTATTATTCTATTTGAATTCATTATGAATAATGAGCAGTTAGTATATTTAATATAAATTTAACCTAGCAACAGGATTCAAATGAACTATTTTATCAAGGTACTATTACCTAAGTATTTTTCGCTATAAGCATTTATTATATGAAAGAAGTCAAGTAAAACGACAATACAATAAAATATCAAATATCATTAAAATATTCATTTTTTACAGTTATTAACTTTTGTGTATGTACAGTAAAAATAATTGGCATATTTAACAATTACTTAGATACTGGGTAGAAACTGAGCATTCTTTAGTTTATCAGATTGATTGAGATATGTGACTTGTGGTGTTTTATGTTGTGTAAAATTAAGGGATTTCTTTCATTATTGACGACTCTATCACATGTCTACAATGTTTTGTTATGTGAACATAAGAACATCGCAACTGACGGCGACGCCGACGTTCGCTGCCACTTCGTCTTTTGTCCAATCCTGCTTATAACCGTGGATTGGTAGGAACTATAATAGGCCGGTCCTCGTCGAGTAGTTACGTGAGTAAGCCGTTATTAATAGTTCTTACCATTATTTGAACATTGTCTTGACCACCACTGAATAAATGTGTAACTAAATTAATTTGTTTCATTACCCTCTGCATCTGTATGAGTTAACGAAATGTAGATACCAAAATGTAAAGGGGTTTCCTGTTTTTCAATATCATTCATTTAAGGATAGTTTCAGTAATCTGGTTGCTTTGTGCGGTGACTACACTGCGGCGTGACATCGATAAGCCAGCATTCACTCGGCATATGGATGCGTCCGGACGCTCAGGCCAGAGATCCGGGTGGACCTTCGGCGGGCTAAAAACCAGGACAGGCCCGCCCTCCATGATTTCGTTCTCTGATGTGCTATCGTGCCATAGGGCTTGCGGACGGGGCGGGCTGTTTGCTATTCCTAGTCTCACATCACAAACTCGTTTTCATAGTAGCCTACCGGGGTCGGTTCTTGGACATCTGCTGTAGAACATTGATTCGTTAACGCCACTGTGGTGTTAGCGAACTTGAAGTCGCACCAGTGGCTGCAAATCATAACTAGAGCGTTTGGGTGGTACTTTTTTATTTTTTTTATTTATTTATTAAACACTTTACATTGGACTTGTGAAATAAAAATAGTCCCACAAAACTGTATTCACAGTTTGAATGTGGAATCATTTGTCTGCGAATCGTAGCTCAAGATCCGGTATAGTATTTCTCTTAAGGCGTGTATATTTTAAACTGCCCTCTCTCCGTAAGTCAGCAGCCAATAAGTTTATATGTTGGTTCAATTTTGCTTGATAATTCCTATTGTGTGATTCAATTTCTTGTTTAACTGTTCGCAGGTTGAAATATAGATTCACATATTTATTACATATGTGTTGTGGGATGTTATACATAGCTCGTAGTCTTGCTCTGAAATTGTTCTAGTATTTCAATGTTGCTATTGCTAGCTGAACCCCAGAGCTGAATTCCATACGTCCATACAGGCTTCAATATGGCTTTGTAGATGGTCATTTTGCTGGCGTCTGTCAACTGAGATTTACGTCCAATGAGCCAGTACATGTTGCGGAGTTTGCAGTCAAGTTGTTTCCTTTTAGTCCAGATGTGTTTGCGCCAGGTAAGACGGCGATCTAGATGCATGCCTAGGTATTTGGCATCTTCTTTTTGAGGGACGTTTTTATTGTAAAGTTTCACAGGTGGGCAGGTTTTCCTTCTGAGTGCAAACGTGACCTGGACAGACTTATCTGTGTTGACTTTAATGCGCCACTGATCGAACCATGTTTCGATAAGAGTGAGGTGTGATTGAAGCTTGTCAGATGCAGTATCATGATTGTCATTAACCGAAAGAACTGCGGTATCATCTGCATAGGTCGCTGTAGTGGTGAAGTTGACGGTGGGTAGATCTGCTGTTAAAATCAGTTAAAATACTGGTCCCAATATACTACCCTGTGGAACACCGGACTCGATCTCGTACATTTGTGACGTGTCGGAAGTTTTTCTCACTTCGTAGCTTTTGTTCTGTAGGTAGGATTTTAGAATTGGAAAGAAGGAGTGTGGTAACATGTTTTTGATTTTATAGAGCAGCCCTCTATGCCATACTTTGTCAAATGCTTGACTAATGTCTAGGAAAATTGCACAGCAGTATTGTTTGTTTTCCAGTGCCCTACCGATGACGTCTACAAGCCGGTGCACTTTTTCAATGGTCCCATGGCCCTCTCTAAATCCGAACTGGTGATTTGGTATTATTTCGCTGAGGTGTTCTCGCATTCTATTCAATATAATTTTTTCCAATAGCTTTCCAACAACCGGTAGGAGACTTATCGGTCTGACTTATCGCTTTTTGAGCTGCTTTACCTGGTTTCAATATCATCACTACCTGTGCGATTTTCCATTGGCTGGGATAGTAAGTTTTAGACATGCATTAAAAATAGCAAGTATGAGCAGTACTCCTTTCCTTGGAAGACGCTTTAGCAAGGTAGCGTCAATTTGATCGTAGCCCGGGCACTTCCCTCCTTGGAGTTTTAGGATTTCCTGTTTCAATTCATTCGGCGTGATATGTTTTAATGGTAAACACATTTGTGCTGGTGAGCTCAGGTATTTCTCTATTTCTCCGTCATGATATTGATTGTTGCTAGGAAGTAGTTCGAAAACTTTTTGAAGGTGAAGGGGATAGGTTCTCACAGTCAGTCCGAGCCCAGTTGCCCATGTGTGTTTTTAGTGGTGTTGCTTGCTGTTGGGGACGTTTTAGATTTTTTGTTGCCTTCCACAAGGAGTAGTTTGTATCACTAGTAGGAGAGAGTTTTGCAAGGTAAGATTGTAGGTTCTCGTTTTTCGTTTCCTTGATTAATGTTTTTAGTTGTTGGGACGCTTTATTAAAGGCTGTCTTATCCTGAGGGTAGTGCGTCTCGTGCCAAATTCTCCGGAGTTCTCGTCTTTCACTTATCTTATCCTTGATGATTGCAGGATAGCGTACTTTTGCAATTTTCGTTTTGCGAGAGGGTGTGGATCTGATCGCTGCGTCATATATTAGGAGATTTAATCGTTCTGCAGAGTGGTCTGAAATTCCACACTAGCTAATCAGGGATTTTTCGAGGGTCAGTCAGCCAGTAGGTGGGTTCGCCGGTAGATATACAATCAAGATTAAGGTCTTACACAGCTTAGTAGAGTAGTCTACCTCTGGTTGTGATTAGCCTGGAGACCCAGAATTGGTGTTTTGCGTTCCAGTCTCCTCCACTTACGAAGCGATGACCGAGTGTGGAAAAAAAGTCTTCAGTTGATGTTTGGTGTTTGGGGGACAATAGACAGCGGCGAGATTGATATCCGAGTTCTCATCCTTAATTTCAATTGCTGTAGCTTGTACCTTATCTGTTACGAAGGGTTCAAGTGGATGGTGTTTCATGTGTTATGAGTATTGCCGTGCCTCCGTGTGCATTTCCTGATGGGTGGTTGTTGAAGTTGCATATCCTTTGATTGCAAAGAAGCTTTTGTTCGTAAACCTGGTTTCAGATATTTATACATCACGTTCTAGGATGTCACCAAGGTGTTGAATTTTAGAGAGGTTTGTTGGGGTTATTTATATTTCCCGTGTTTTTTTTGTTATTTCAGCGTAGGTTGCGGTACTTCTGTTGTTGTAGATGTTTGATTTTTTTTTGGTTGCTGTCTGTCCTCTTTTACAGTTTTACTTGGTTGTTTGTTATATATCACTTTCGGTTGAATTTTCAGTATGTGTTCTTTATATTGCTTGTATTTCAAGCAAGGTAGTTAGCCGGGTGTTTTTCCTGACAATTAGCACAAGTTGCTAATGTATCTCTGGTTTTGGTGCAGCTAGCGGTCGGATGGTCGGCTCCACATTTGACACATCTAAAAGGTCTGTAGCATTGGTTCTTGGAATGTCACCTTTTTTTTTCAAAAGTTACTTTCATTAGGTTTAAAAAAAAAAAAAAAATTGTTGTTTGGTTTTGGTTCTAAATCCACATAGAATAATGGTAGAGGTTCTTTTGAGATTCGGTGACGTACGTTGACCACTTGTCTAACTTGAAGTCCATGTTGATTGAGCGCCTCGGATATTTCTGAGCTGTTCTCTGAGCTGTGAAGGCCTCGCAGTACGACTCTATAAGGCCTTTCGCACTTTAACTTGTAGGTGTAATGACTGATGTCGTCTGTGATAAATCTATCTCATATTGATTTGTAGACTTCTATAGTAGTTGGAACTATTTTAACTATATGTCCTGACCTTATTGTGGCCATAGTATAGTTTTCTGCTGTTGTTTTTTTTTTGTAACAGATCTTTAAGAGAGGTGATGTCCAAGAAACCAGTTACAAAAATCGGTTCTGGTTTGGGGGGCGGCGTTGATGTTTCTATATTGTTTGTTTTATCTTCTTCATCACCTAGCATTTGAAAGTTATTTTGAATAGGTACTGCATATGTAATAGTGTTTGACTTTTTCTTTGCGTTTTCTGTCAGCGTTGAGTTAGTTTCCGTTCTTTTTTTTTTTTGCTTAAGGTACCCGATCTTGCTGCTGGACTCTGTTATTTTCTTCAGATTAAATTTGGTTTTCTGTATTGAATGTTATGTCAGGAGCACTTACTTCTTTTGGTAAATTACCGACAGAATTGCTGCGTGTTCTGATGAACATGCTCTTGTGTAAGGTTTGTTGGATCATAGTAGGGTTTTGTTTGTTATATTTTCTAGATTTTCATAGTATTTTCACGAGTATTGGACGATATAACAGGTCACTTAGGGGTGACGCCATTCCCTAAGAAGGCAGATTACAAGTACGTTTGCCAGGTCCGTAGAGGTTGGCGCTAATGCTGTTCATCCATATAGCCATGCATCCAGTTGGCACATTTCACACCGTTGGTTTTTTACCTCAAAGACTACCTTAAAGAGGTTTTATACATCGCGGCCCGGGCAATTAAGCCAAGTCCCCCGTTCCTGAGTAATTTACTAGTTGTTTACGGGTTGAGAAGGTCATTTCCTACCTTCACTGCTGTCTGCTGGCAATGACCTTGCAGGGTCGGGTTAATAACCGCCGCCCGGGATTCAGCATTGTTGCTCGTTTTGCACCACCCGGGGGAAACGTGTAGTGGGTCTAGGAATAGATAGTAAATCCTAAGGACGCGAGCAACTTCCCCCCTCGTAATAATTAACTTCGGAAATAATTTTCTCGACATTCATAATTCCCCCAAAAAAAAATCTCGATCTTAAGTCCAGGGTCGTACGAATTCAACTATCAAACTATCATGGTATTAAGACTCATCTTAATCCCGGTATTAAAATGAGTAATAACTCATATTTGATACTGGAGTACCGTTTATTAAACAATACAGTATCACTGAGTGAGTGCGCGTTTGCGGACAGCAATTAAGGGTAGCTCGCTGTCCGACCAGAACCAGACCCGAGCGTATGGCGCGTAGCGTCCCGCGCGCGCCTCTAATAGCCAGACGGGGCCCAACAGGGCTGATGTTCAGCCGAGATTGCCGGGCAAGGGCAATGAGGCATCGCGGCCACGGCCTAAAGCAGGAGAAGGAACAGGGGTTTTTAGTCAGTAAGAGTCTGACACATTCTTACGCCTTGCCCTGGGCGGGAGAAGATAATTCGCTAATTTTCCCTGAAAAAAAAAGGTGATGACAGAGTCCTAAACCTCATGTTAATGTTTTTTTTATTATTATAATTCACAAAACTGATGTTTAATCTTCCTAGCTTAATTATAGGCTTAAAACAACTAATACAAAGAAATCAAAAATCAAATAAATAAAAAATGGAATCAAATTAAATTAAAAGACAATCAAACAATACAATAAATGTTAAGTTTAAAGAACTTTATTTATCATAAGAACATATTGTTTCACTTAAATTGAGATTAACAACATTAACTTATAACAAAGTATACAATACGTAAAACAGAGGGTAGGTACAATAATAACAGCAGCGAGGCAGTAGCATATTTTTCATACCGTAGGTTAGTGTGTGTGGTTGACTTATTTGTATCTTCTCGAGTAGTGTTTGTGCGTTTTCTGTGTCAGTTTTAGGTATCAAAAGTCAAAATCATTTATTTCTCTCTCTTAAGCCCTTATACATATTTGGCCTCTCAAGGGACTGGAACTCTGTGGTTCCGTTATAAAAACAAGGTTAGTAGGTATCAAATAATCTAAAATAATGAGTAGGTAAATATAGCCTTGTTAATAAGTATTAAAGTAGGGTAATAAGCACGAATTATTTATTTCTTCAAATATGATTTTGATGTTTCAAGATGAAATCCAGCACAACATCTGAAGTAATTATTCCTTTTGGTATTAACCCTGAAAGAAAACATGATTTATTGAAAAAAATATTCGCAAACAATAATTTCACTTTACTATACGGCCTGAGACATAGTGTTTGCACTATTTATAACTCAAAAACGGCTGAACCGATTTGGCTGAAAATTGTTAGGGAGCTAGTTAAAAACTGGGAGAAGGATTGGTTGGGTAGGGTATACCTACCCTAGTAGGGTAGGTAGAGTAAGGTAAGTAGCGTAGGGAAGTTAAGGTAAGGTAGTGAGTGCAGGGTAGGGTATGTAGTGTGGGATAGAGGCTCCTTAAGACCCTTAACTAACGGCTCGGGCCTCAAACAGTACGCACTTGTACCATAATGTGCTATTATTTAAACTACCACCATCCATCGATATATTCTACTACTACACAGGTCCGTCCCCCAAGATATACGAGACGATAAAGGTCAAGTAAGGCTATGCTTAGCGGTGAACGTATCGTGTCTGAGCGATATTGACTAACTTAAGAAGTACAGGTGACATTATAATTGTTTGTAAAAATCTGCTTATTAAAGTTAAGAAGTTTTATTCACCTGGACTGTTGTTGTTGCCATTCTTGTATTCTTCCATGACCGCGACAAACGGTGCTATGTCTAATATTCTCGCTGCCAAACCGACAGTTGGGTTCTCTTTATTTTCTATAATCTTTTGATGATTTTTCAAAACATGTTTGATTGCTTTGTCATGGAAATCGAGTGGATTGTTACACTTGGGATTGGTGGCTGCAGCTCTTAAACTGTCTTTGGTAACGACACCCTTGAGCAATCTAAAATAAATAAATATTTTTTTCATGTTCTATACATAAGTACTAAATAAATATGGGGCAAGCAATATATATCAACGCCATTTCACGCCCTCGGCTTGTTTTGGTAGGCAAAAGACAGTGCTTTTTGAAATTAATTGAGTAAAATGGAATTGAAAACATTTTAATTGTATAAGTATACTAGTTGATCTCTACCGCGAAAACTAGTCCTTACCCGTCTTCATTGACTATGAATGCAACGTTGCTGTGTTTTTGTTCCATAGCAGCAATGGCTTCCAGACAGGAGCTACTCTCGCCGATAGTAGGTACATTGCGGATAATATTTAGTTTCGAAATATGTCTTGACCACCACCTGGAAGGACAAATTTAAGCGACTGATTAAAAAAGCAGCCCATTGCGAGTTTTTCTCGCCCGTGCGTGTTTCCGTAACAGCAAGTAACATAATTTTGTAATAAGGCGGTTTTTAATGAAGTATTAAAAAACCGCCAAGCGGATCTCGCTCAAACCAATTGTAGGTGGTACCTAGTCAGTGGTTCGGTGGCTGGGCTACTGGATGCCGTGTAACGTGTCGCGGGTTCGACTCCCGCGCGGAACAACTCTTAGTCTGATCCACAAATTGTTGTTCCGGGTATGGGTGTCATCATCATATCAGCCATAGGATGTCCACTGCTGAACATAGGCTTCCCCCATTGACTTCCAGATAGGCCGGTTGGAAGCGACCTGCATCCAGCGGCTTCCTGCCCCCTTAATCAGGTCGTCTGCCCATCTTGCGGGTGGACGTCCCACGCTGCACTTGCCGGTACGTGGCCTCCACTCGAGAACCTTTCTGCCCCAGCGGCCGTCGGTTCTACGCGCTATGTGCCCTGCCCACTTCAACTTTCACTAATCCGCTGGGCTATGTCGGAACTTTGTTTGTTTGCGGACATCCTTGTTTTTTATTCGGTCTCGCAAAGAAACTCTGAGCATAGCCCTTTCCATAGCGCGCTGAGCGACCTTCAGCTCCTTTATAAGGCCCACAGTGAGAAACTACGTTCCAGTTCCATAGATCATCGCTGGTAACACGTATTGATTTGACTTTTATCTTAAGGCACTGGCTTTGTTGGACGAGAAGGATATGCGTAGTTTCCCGAACGCTGCCTATCCAAGTTTGATACGACGATTGAACTCCTTTTCGAAATTGGACCTACCTAGTTGGATCACTTATCCCAGGTATACATATTCGTCAACAATTTTGAGGTTAAAGCTCCCAACTGATATCGGATAGGGCGTGACATGGGAGTTTGACATAACTTTCGTCTTGTCCATGTTCATTCAGAGCCCTGTTGAAAAACTTTACAGAGGTCATAGAGCATTGTGCTCACATCCTCCAGCGATTCTGCCGTGACCACAATGTCGTCGACAAACCGGAGGTGAGTGATGTTCTCGCCGTTGATGTTTATGCCAGATCCTTTCCATTCCAAGGGCTTGAATGCGTCTTCCAATGCAGCGGTAAACAGTTTCGGAGATATGACGTCTCCTTGCCTTACACCTCGCTGCAGAGGAATATCCTTCGTGCTCTGGTTCTGTACTTGGACCGACATAGTAGCGTTTGTGTACAAGCACTTCAACACTTCGATGTACCGAAAGTCAATATGGCACCGCTGGAAAGATCTTAACACTGCACAAGTCTCGATCGAATCAAAGGCCTTCTTATAGTCCATAAACGCCAAGCATAGTAGAAAGTTATACTCCTCGGTCTTCTGTATAACCTGCCGCAACGTATGGATGTGGTGTATGGTACTATAGCCTGTCCGGAAACCGGCTTGTTCGGGAGGGTAGAAGTCATCGAACCTACGTGAGAGACGATTTGTGATGACCCTCGAAAATAGCTTGTAGCATGGCTCAGAAGTTAGATGGGTCTATAATTTTTCATAGTGTTCCTTCTTGAAGAACAGCATCACCACACTTCTGCCCCATGCCGCCGGCATTGCTCCTTCGAATATGACGGAGTTGAAGAGCTTCTAAGGGATTCTCAGTACCGGAGTTCCACCCGTTTTCAGAAGCTCTGATGTGATCCCGTCCTCGCCTGGTGCCTTGTTGTTCTTATCGTATAGGCTGATGTTCGGAATATCCTCGGTATAGTGTCGGGTGAGTTTAGCGATTAGTGACCGATGCATATAGCTGACCATAAAACCTCTCGATTTCACCCATAACTTCAGCATTTTTTGACGCCACACTACCGTCTTCCGCCTTCGGCAGCTGTGTTTACCCAATAGACATGCCCCTAGCGAACACTTTGGAGCCTTCCATATTTGTCTATTGAGCTGCCGATGCGCTTTAGCATCGGCAGAGGTCTGGAGTACCATAGCACGTCGTTCTGCCATGAGTTTGAGGGTGTGATCGGTAAGCTTCTGCGGTCTGTCTTTTCGGCAAGGTCTAAAAAACTTTAACCCAACCGCATGGACAGTTTCTACGAACCTGTTGCTAATCTCGTCTACTGACTCTCAATTCTCCAGGGACTCAAAACGATTCGATAGCTCGATGTGAAAGCTCTCGGAATAATTGATATGTGCATCTAAAGGTGCACATATGGATCTTTCCAACTTTACATTGATATTCAATGTGCCTCAGGCCAGTCGGTGATCGCTGCCGGATTTTACTTTTTGGATCACAGAGACATCATTGAACTGTCGCTTTGTGGTCATGATGAAGTCGATCTCATTTTTTGTTTAACCGTCCGGGCTCATCCAGGTCCATTTCCTGTGAGACGGCTTCTGTAATAAGGAGGTCATCGCAAAGAGGTCCTCCTTCTCCAGGAAGTCAGCCAGTCTCTGTGGTTCCATTGCGCATACCCAAATTGCTCCACTCTCAGTCGTTATCGCCTCGAGTTCCCAGTTTCGCGTTGAAGTCCCCCATAACAACGTTGAAGTAGGTTTTATTAGTATGTATGGCCGTACTAATGTCCTCATACATAACCTCTACTTCCTCATCTGGGTCTGTCGAGGTCGGTGCATAAACCTGAATAACCTTCAACGAGTATCTATTGGATACTCTGAGTATCAGGTACGCCACCCTGCTCGACACACTTTCGATGGTAAGAATGTTGTTGACGAGGGACCTGTGGACGAGGAACCCGACGCCACCTTGGGACAGTTGATCGCCCTCCCGGTAGTAGAATAGGTTGCCGGATCTTAGGGTTATCGTGTCCTCGCCCTCTCGTCGGGCTTCTGACAACCTAACAATACTCCAGTGCAACCTACCCAGTACCTCTTCCAGCTTCATAATCTTCTCGTCTGTCCTCAAAGTGCGAACATTGTGTGTTACCAGGGCCAGTCGTTGTCGGGGACGGTAGCCTTTTCTCAAACTCCAGGGATTCTTAGCACCCCGTGTCCCGCCGTTACCCTAAACGCTACCACGGTAGCCAGGAACGGCGGGATTGCCGGAGACTGGGGGCCTGGTATCATCTGAGCAGTCCATAAGGGGGGTCCATATTTGCCAATACTCGCCACGCTTGACAGGCGGGTTGCCGAGCGTAGTTAGGTCACCAATAATTTTACAGAATGGTGCTCCCTATTCCTCGGTGTCTGGTCGCAGTTTTAGGACGTACCCGGTTGTCATGTGTATGTGAAATTGTATGTTTGTAACCACGACACAGGAAAAAATCCTACAGTAGGGCAACGTTTTTTATTAAAAAGAACATGATACAATTTTTTTTATTTCATATCATGAGATAATAATATTTTAGATAAAATCATACTTATTAGGGACCTCAACCTAATTTTCATTTAATAATAATATGTATATATATGAATCTAATATGTATATTTGGATGCAAATAATTTTCATTTATTTGCATCCAAATATACATACTATAAGTACACGCATGAGTTGAGCATTTTTGAGTTTGATGCCCGGTTTCCGAAAGCCCGATCAATGTTAAAATCAACTAACTAGGTGTCAAATCTCTTGACAAGTCATCTGATTGGTTGTTGATAATTCAGTCAACCAATCAAATGACTTGACAAGAGATTAAATTGATTTTAAAATTGATCGGCCTTTCGGAAACCGGTTGTTAGTGTCAATTCTGAGTTTGGGAAAACCATCATTTCTTGTTTCTATTTTATATTATTTATCAAATGTCAATGCTGTTTGGAAAAAACGTAACGTACGGAGAGATAGACAAATACGGCGAAATCAATAACGGCTCCGTTTTTCTGCATTTGGGTACGGAATCTTAAAAAGGTTTCCTATTCGGAAACCTATTTGGAAATTATAAGTAGGTACGGTAGTTACGAAAGTTGTGTTTATCTTAGAAACACATTTGATAGTGGTGAATTAATAACTAAAAAGGTATTTTTTTTTTCTAAACTGGGAGTATTCATTTTTATACTTACGGAAAGTCCCGTTTAGGAACTGGCTTGAAGAGATGCGCCTCCATCCATTGATCATTGACGAACTTAGTCATGTAGTTGCGAATGCCATCGGGAAGAATGACCACCACTTTTTGATGTGGTCCCAAATTATGCTCCTTAGCAGCCTGTACTGCTGCATATGTTATCGCTCCACTGCTGCCCCCTGAAAATATATATAAGTTATACAAATATCATGTTGCCAGATTGACAAGAAACTGATTAGGCAGGTAATCTACTAATTTCTTAAACACATTGTGCCATGAGATCTTGTTAGTATGAATCGCTATTTAAGAAAGTATTATTTAATTTATTTTGAATTTAATTTCTAAACGTATATTCTTACCGCAAAGCAATCCTTCCTTCCGAATTAATTCCCTGGACATATTAAATGATTCGTAATCATTTGGCTTAACAACTTGATCAATAACATGTTTATCCAAAACTTCTGGGACAAAGTCTCCGCCGATTCCTTCCACCTGTAAATTACACATTACTATACTATATTATCTCTACTCCTACGACTTGTATGAACTTGAAAGTAGGTTATTTGAATTGTATCAGTCTATTGATTTTATACAATTACGATCACGATATATTTTTATACGTTTCTTAGGTTTTAGCCAGGTACTTTAAAGGTGTCGTGCAAAAGTATTATTGGGACATTTTCGAACTTTAAACAACTCAAATTTTATTTTAAATTAATAATAAACTTACGAAATAAGGCAATTGCGGGCCATCTTCGAAAATGATTGAGCCGTAAGGGTCCGCAGTGACCACAATGCAGTTAGGACACGCCTCCTTGAGCTTGCTACCCGTGCCCGTGACCGTCCCTCCGGTGCCGGTGCCCATCACAAACATGTCCACAGATCCGAGGGCATCAAGTATTTCCACTGCCGTGTGCTCGTGGTGTGTCAAAGAATTGTACTTGTTTGAATACTAAAATAAAATATTTTTTTTTCAAATGGAATTTGTCTCTACGTTTTAAATTGTTAGTGATAATTATGGTTCGTAAAAAATATGTAGACCTAGCTTTTACCCGCGGCTTTGTTCTCGTGGAGTAGTGACGTCGTGCTACTGAACCGATTTCTGTGAAATTTGGTACATACCTACATAGTTTGGAAGTCGAGAAAGGACATAGGATAGTTTTTTTAAGTGATAACGGCAAACGAGAAGAGGGATTACCTGATGGTAAGCATGGTCACCAGCTACAACAGAGGAGTAATGAGTGTGTTGCCTAACTTTTGGGGATAAGGGATTTGGATATTTAGGGATTGCGGAGGGATTGGGGGAAGAATTGGGCCTCCGGTAACCTAACTTACACGGCGAAACACAACGCTGTGGTTGTTTCACGCCGGGTTTATGTGAAGCCGTGGTATCACTCCGGTCGAGCCGACCTATTGGTGCCGAAGCATGGCTCTCCCACGCTTAATTTATACCAAAACTTTGCAGGAAGTCACTATCCCACGTGAATGAAGTCGCTGGCAAAAGCTAGTTTAGTTATAAGTTGCGCTTGTGGTGTTTATCTTTAGGTTAGTGTTGCATTATTGCTTTTGTATTAAATATTTTTTAAGTATATTATTAGTGTTATTATTCGTTGGTGAACCGAATAAATAAATAATTATAAATTTAAAATTTAGAAAACCCCAGACTAAAAATCTAATATTCCTTTAAAAAGTAATAATTAAAAGAAAGCGTGGCGTTGGGGACCGATCCATACATTTTATTATCAACTACATATTTCTATTTTATCGGGGGTCTAATTTATTTTGTAATTATACTTTTTATATCATTTTCCCTCGATTATGTCATCAACATTCCCTTTCAGTGCGCTTTTATTTGAGATCCCACTCGAGTATATTTGCAGACCTTCGGTTACCTTTCCCCACTTACCCCCCATAACTTCTAAACGGCACAACCGATTTTCGTCAAACTATATGTCTAAGAAAGTCAAATGTCAAATAAATTCACCACCTAGCACCTAGCTTCACTGACGAACAGACTGACAGACTACTATTCTATTTTGACGTTTCAAAAGTACCTATTTATGGTTTAGTTGAGAAAAAAAAAATCTATCTTTATCTTTATCTTTAAAGAACACTCGCACGTAAGTCACCTTTAATACAAAAAAAAAAACTAAATTGAAATCGCTTCACCCGTTCAGGCTCCAGGATGCCACAGACAGACAGACAGACACGTCAAACTTATAACACACACTATGCTCGATTTTATATTGGAAGGTTCCGAACGAGTCATAGTGATATGGTTGTCAATTGACACAACACGTGAATAATTTACCTGGTTCAAACAAAAGGCATCGGGGTCTTCTTCCAGTATCTTTTTGGTGACTGATATATAACTGTCGGGATCATGGTGACGGACATTGGATGGAGTTTGGATAATCTCAGCACCGAGCAAGTTCTGCGTACTCATTTTCTCATCTGAGTTCTTGTCAGGAGTAACGATGGTGCATTTATATCCTAAAAATATTATTCATTAAGTTTGTGTTGTGATTGTAATGACTACAAAAAATCATAGACAAGTTTATTACATCCTTACCTTTAACTGCAGCTGCGAGAGCCAATCCGATGCCAGTATTCCCAGAAGTGGGCTCAACGAATCTGGTAACACCAGGTTTTACCAGGCCTGCATGTTCCGCTTCTTGGATCATCGTATGTGCAATACGGTCTTTGATCGAACCACCTGGATTGAAGAACTCGCATTTCACGTCTAGAACCAAAATATTATTTGTGAAGTTTCTTGATATTTGAAACGTAAAAGTTGATACTTATTTAAGTATTTTATAACAGCGTGCCCGGCCCTCGGTTGCGAAAGAGATTCCTTCCATTTTTCCATGCGATCGCGCCGGAGCTAATTCTGCCCCGCACTAATCTGAGGTCTATAGGAGTTGACCAAAAGAATCCTGTGTTTTGTAAAGATACGACTTAATATATTTGGATCGGATCCATTCACTTATTGTGTATAATGCCAATGTGTGTATTATGTGTAATGTTAATTTGCGAAAAAAGCGTTGAGTAATATAATCAACTTTGTGACGACAAAGATAAAGTTATATCATATTACCTACAAGACCAGTGTATACCTATGTATGTCACTGATGTCTAGCTACATTTATCGATTGAAAGCAGATAGCAAATATAAATATTGCTATCTATCCTCTGATTCGATGTGATTTAGGTAGGTAGGTAGGTACAAACACTGGAATAACATCGAAACTACTTCTATCTGAATCAACGGGTAACAGTTGATCCATAATATTTCTAATATGTACACTAAAATCGAGTTACTTCAAGGATAACATTGGTTAAAGGTATTTTTAGGTAAGGTCCCCCTTCATATTGACTTATAAACATACTAGCTTCCGCCCGCGGCTTCGCCCATGTGGTATGTTAATAAAAAGTTGCCTATATGTCGTATTCCGGAGTGTATTCCATGCCTGTGCTAAATTTCATCCAGATCCGTCTAGCCGTTTTGGCGTGATTGAGTAACAAACATCCAAACATCGTAACTTTCGCATTTATAATATTAGTAAGAGTAAGATGTAGTAAGGTCACAAAAAGAAATACACAAAATCAATAATCTTTTTGATTTATGTAAACACGATAAAGCTTGATTTATTTTAATCTGGTCATACTAGCACTACTACCACTGACTCAACTTCTCAAGGAAACTGATTTTAAATAGAAATCTACTGTTTTAAATTTTAGTATACCTACCAAAATATTTATAATTCTAACCATTTGAAAAAGCTTGGTAAGTTTCGATAAAGGGGTTGGTATTTTCCAATTCTCCTGTCCATTTTCCTAAAATGTTGTTTCAACAAACCGTCTCCTGACTACAGCGAACACAGCATAAACTGTAGAATAAAATTATCGGAGTCGGTCAAGCATGCGTGATGCCATGACCAAGAGAAATAAAAAAACATTTTTATTTAAATAGGTATGTATATATGTAGATAGGTACCTAAGAATTTACGACGATACATTGTAATAGTATACGTTATACTGTATAACTAAATAAGCAGCTAAGGCACAAAGTACTTACACATTTCACATTGTAATCCATGGTCTTTTGGTATGTGATTTAGTTTCACCAGCGGCGTGTGTCCGATAATCTCCAGGACGTTGTTGTATAATAGTTTTCCACTGAAAAATATTTTGAAAGTAATTGTAGTTTGGTTAAACGGTTGCTTTATACTTTCAGATTTTCTACAAAACTTTAGCCACAAACAAATGCAGTATTTCTATGTTGATTTTATTTCACCCTCTTATTGTTAGGTAAATAGGTAACTAGTAAACAGCTTTTAACTTATGAAGAATTTAATGTAACAGCGAAGATGATATTTTTTTATTAAAGGAAGAATGAGGGAATATGTGAGTGTGTTTTGCTGAGTATTTTTTCCAGTTTCGATTATATCTACGTAAGGCAGTTCTGTTTAATTAGGCTACCGTAATCCTTGCAGTCAATGTTAAATATTATCATAATCGATTACGATAAATACACTGGTAGGTAGGTAGAACGCATAATTTTCTGAAATAATGTAAGGTTTTGTATGTTCGAAAATGCACACAATAATATTATCAGGGGAAAATTACAATATTCCTTATTAAAAAACTAGTTTTGCTTCTTGTATTATGTATACAAATTGGATGTATAAGATAAACTGAAGGATAAGTAATAAATGAAAGAATTACAGCTAAGTAAGTAGCAACAGTTTTTTTGTAAATAGTTTTAAAAGAAAAGAAAAGTCTATGAAATTTCCCTTTTCTATTCATCGATGCAATCAATGCATCTTTGCCAACGCATTGCATCGCTTATTTATCTTGAAGAAGAAGAAGATCAGAAGAAGCAGCTTGACGGAAGGTTACAAATTTATCAAAGGCATTATGTTTCATTTTAGAAAAAATAAATCTTTTAGTTTAAATTAAATTGATTTAAAACTCAAATTGACAGCCAAAAATATTGTATTATTTGAAATAGTAGCTTGTAATTTACGGTAAAGTGGCAATTTCAAATGTTATTCTACTATAAAGTTTACAGGATGAATAAAATTTGTAATTCACCTGTACGTACCTATTATTATTAAAATCTTAAAAGGAGAATTTTCAAGCCAAAAGTTTTAGTGAAATAACCCAATAATAAGTTTCCAATCAGTCGAACGAGTTTACAAAAAATAAAATAATTACAAAAGAAAATCTATTCTCAATACTTATGAATGGACTTTAAAAAGCTTTTTTGGAAGATAATGAGTTTTAAATAAACTTACCGTTCATTATGGGCGACGTTCATTTTGAAAATCCAAGTTCGTTATTTTTTTATATTTTAGAATCACTGCAAGCACTTGGTGGTTGCAAGTTTATAAATAGGACTTATAAAGGCGAGCGTGCACGATTCAATTTATAGCATTATTTATGTTCGATATGTAATGTATTTTTTTATCACAAATCATAACGGCGATAATTGTGTTTCTTATCGTCAAGATCAATGTATACATCAATGTATCGCAGTATGTATACGACACCTATTAACTTTGATTTATTAATTTAATTTAGAAAATATTTAACAGATGAAAATCAATCCATGCACTAGTAATGAAGACTGGTACAACTTTGACTAATGACAATGCAAAGGAATCGTGTAGTTAACACTTTTTACGTAACAGTATATATGGTCACACGGTCAGGTGTCAAATAAATTCTTATATCACGTGATCTTGCGAACTAAGCTATACAGCGTGCGATCATGACGATCATCGTATGTCGATTAAGTATAATGACTTACTAATTACACATATATATTGTGGTAGAGTATGGTACATGCTACCTTATACCATAGGAAGTCCTCCGTCGATGTGCGTTGTAAACAATCGGATAAAATTACCATAAATATGTAGGTAATGTTTAAAACAATAAATTTTATATATGATCTGTGGCCTTCGTAACGGTCATCAAAGATACGTATTGAAAATTTTCTAGGTACCAAGTACCTATTGAATGTTAGTTAATTTTTCACGTGAAAACTATTGAATGGATTTTGATAAAATTTGGCAGTGAGAGAGACCACGAGCACGATTTCATCTAAGAAAACGGGCGAATTCGCTGGCAGAAGATGTTAAAATATATTAAACCGAGAATATTTGATATTTTTACTTCAGTTGTTTAAGTGTGGGAGAGCCAAGCTTCGGCACGAATGGGTCGGCTCGATCGGAGTGGTAAAAAAACATGCGTGTAAATCGTAAAACCATAAATAAAGCTCGAAATCACAAAATAAAGTAGGCACCTACGTTGCGTAAAATTGAGCTTCACTGTATCTATATGTCGCGTACGCCTCAAAGAGCCAATAAACTACCACAGACGGGGCCCTATAGGGTTGATGTTCAGCCGGGGTTGCGGAGAAAGCGCAATGAGGCACCGCGACCTCGGCCCAGAGCAGGAGAAGGAACAGGGGGGTTTTTAGTCAGTAAGAGTCTGACACTCCCTCCCGCCCAGCCCTGGGCGGGAGAAGTCATTTGATGATTTTCCCCTCACAAAAACAAACTATCTATATGTAAGTAGGTCAGGTATGTATAATCGAGGACGAAAAGAACCAACCTCAAGAATAATTCACAATCCTTTATTACACTTTACTTTGTACTTACCAAAAGTAAAAAATCAAATAGAACGTTTACGGTTCAAGGTGCTATCTTTAAGAGATGCAAATAAATAATAATATTTCATTTCAGCCCATTACAAAATAATTTATCTAACGGGAGCACAAGTAACACAAACCACACTAAAGAATAAAGTTCTGGTTCCCAAATTCTATAACTGACACCTCAACAGGTAAGAAAGAATGGCTCTGAATCTTGGACACTAGTTACAGTTCTGAAGCACAAGTCTAAAGGACCTGCTGCATTACATTTCCCCAATCAAATCACCATAGATCTCAGAACGTTTCCTATGGTTCAAAGAGAAAAAATACTTTGAGAGAAATGGTTCTATAAAGCGTATATAATAATTTTATCATCAGCAGTTAAATATTATTTTTCATGGTAGTGTCTAGAAAATAACTATTTGTACAGATTGAAGTATCTACGTATGACAAGAGATAAGCCTGTTTGTATCAAGTCAATGAATATTGTACTTACTTATCTACGGTGGGCAGACTGTGCTGTAGACGTACCTAAAGTTTGAGTACGGAGTAGATAGGTAAACTATTTTTTACCTATATTTTAGATTATTTACTAAAATTCTCTTATATGGGCCTACTTACATACTATAAATTGGAATAGAAAAACGGCAGAACACAACATTGGCCTTCCTCGTGAAACAACCAACCACAGCCTTGTGTTTCATCATGTGAGTGAGGTTACCAGAGGCCCAATCCTTCCTCTCCTCCCATCCCTGTCCAATCCTTTAATATCCGAAATACGCAACCCCACGCCGGCAACGCGATTAACCCGTTTGGTGTAGCGGATGTCGGCGCGTGTCCTTTACCATCGGGTAGTCCACCTGCGAGTTTGCCAAACTACTTTATTAAAAAAAAATGCGAAGCCAGTCAGTCCTGCTGTGCTAGATTAAAAATCTCAAATTCCATCTTGAAGTTGCAGTAAAACCAGGGTGCTCGGTATTTGTGAATAAATTGACCTATATTGATCATATATTCATATCGATTCAAATTATTTTTGTACATTATTTGTACCACGGGGATAGAATCAAAATTTAGGGTTTCCCCCATGGTCAGCCTGCTTGCAGCGACTTGCATCCAGTTTACCTTGTAAGTTATATAATGTACATTGTAAAGTAATTTTGCAACTGTTTGGGGAAAAACTGGCGTGACGTGAATATAAGAAGATTAGATAAAGTTTAATCGCATACAGTAAGCTAACCTTACCGCCGAGATTTTATTATAGTATCGCCTGGAACTAAGATCAATTATGGATTTCTGGAGCATTCCGCCTGGAAAGGGTCATCCAAAAAGTTAGGAACCTTTTTAGGCGAATTCGAATACTTCATGTCACCTTTACTTACTATAGGAGGTAATCTTGGGAACCTCCGATCGGATTGCCAAAATTTTTTCACTGGTAGATACCTACAATGTTCCTGAGTGCTATAGGCTATAAATAATACTTGATTTGCCTATTTGCAGAGTTGTTAGATACTAAATATAAAAAATATATCGATCACTACAGATTTAGATTGAATACTTGTTAACCGAAAATGCGACCAAAATGGTGGATATATAGAAGAAGCTTCAACGGTTAGACTTTCAAAGTAATAATAAATACAGGGTGTAAAAAGACACTGAACGAGGCCGTTAACTACGCATACTGCAGTTCTAAGTAGCTTTACGCTAAAATTATCACTGGGAAGCGACTTTTATTTTTAGGTATCAAAAAAAATAATAATTTTATTGCGCGCAATGTAAAGCAAACGGGCTTCGTGTCATTGTGTGCGTAGGTTCACAGCTTAGCATTAAAACGCTGTGATAAGTACGTAGGTCGACGTTTTACTTCGCAACAACAAAACAATTCTGTAAAACAAAAATCCTGCTGAGATGCACGATGTTTTTTGTGCGGGTCTGCATTTATTTATTACGTACATTACTGTTCGTAACTTCAAATGAGTAATTTATTTAGAAAAATCGAAAATTAAAGTAATGTTTGTTTGGAAAAAAGTTTTGTAATAATACTTAGAATTCGATTGCGCAAAAAAAATATATTTAAAAATGCATCTTTGACCTTCAATATCTCGAGAACACGTGGAGTCCCAGCTATAGTCTTAAAGAAAAAAAAATGATCCAAATAATGGGAAGAATACGTGGCTTTCGGTTTCGTTAAGTGTCTTTTTACACCCTGTATATTGTAAAAGCAAATTAACTTATTTTCTTAATTTTTCTAGATTACCAGGATTTGATAAATATCGTGACTTCGTGACCAATAAAAGTTTAAGGAAGTAATATCGAAGATTATATTCTGCTGATAAGATTAAGCTTATGTAATGTATTAATGATAATCGTCATAATAAACAGATGACGTCACTATGTCGCATGGCGTAGTGGTTGCACATTGTACATCTGCTGATTTAATAGCAAACATACATACAAACTTTAGCGTTTATGATATGAAGGAGTGTTAGATTCAATTTATTTTTCTATTTAAATTCATTATGAATAAATCAGCTAGGCGAAGTCCTCAGCAAGTAGTTTATAGTACTTACCAGTACCTATTTGAAGATTGTTTTGACCACAAATGAATAAATATGTAATTAAATTATTTTTTTTCATTACTTCCTGCATTTATAATGCGATTCCTGTTTTTTTATTTTCATTCATTTAAAGCTAGCCTCAGTAATTTGGTTACTTGACTACACATCGACGTGACATCGCTTCACCATCATAACAAGAGTGGTTGGGTGGTCATTGCTAGGATCTAGATTTAAAAGACAAGAGATGCACAAGTCTGAGCCTATGTGTTTTCATGGTCGTTGGAACATGCTGCCTCCTTGTGGGTACTGAATTAGGTCAGAATTCGGCGTTGAATGGACCATGAAGTACCTAGTCCTCATCCTAAACAGCCAGTGGATCTTTACAAGACATTTCCAACGTTTGAGTTCCTAATTGCAACAATCAGGACTGCATTTTAGCTGCTCTTACTTAGTGGCTTTATTTAAAGAGGTAAAACGCTTCCTCCCAGATGTTGTATTCGGGGATCATCCCATTCATGGCCCTCAACAAAGTCACTGTATGTGTGCAAATTTGAGTCGGCAGCCGGCCGCCTTCTTCCCAAAATGAGGGTCATTTCCATATGCATGATCGGCTATCTTGCTTAGCGAAAAAAATTGGCAAGCTGTTCCCTCCTTTTGCGAAGCACTCACACTTGCAAAGAGTAGGCGAAATACGTGTTTAAAAGATCGTCGTCTTCACGCCACAACTGTCGCAGAGAGAGACCATCTCTGTCCAACACGGATCTGATCAGAATCAGACACGAGCGTGTGGCGTCCCGCGTCCCGCACACAATTTAAAGAGCCATCAGACCACCTAACGTAGGGCCTACTAGGGCCGATTTCCAATAGGCGTTACGTAGCGTGCGTACGTTTAGTAATAAAGCATTTTAAATAAATAAAAATTTATTTATTTCAATATTATTTTGGAAATATTACAGTAAAGGTTGACATATTAATTTATCGTTTTGGAAGATTCGAAAATGTAGTCAAGAACATCATCACCTGTCACCACTTTGCTTGGAGTGCAGAATGCTGGAACAAATACGAAGCAAATTAAGAACAATGGTGCGTGAACATACATACAAAGCTTGATTAATCACGTTACAGTGTTAGCATTTGCAATGGATCTTTCGCAAAAGACGATTTGCTTAAAAATATCCAGATTAGCGTCTTATATGCGTCTTTTGTTCACGAAACTTACCTTCTTTAATACACATTCAGAGATTTTTTAAATTAAGGCCAATTAAATTGTTTGTTTTTTGTAACTACCATGAGGTATATATAATAATACTAAAATCGCGCTTAACGCGCAAACCACGCTTGATTTTTTCCTTGAGCTTTTGTCAATTTTGTCTAAATATTCTCAGAAAGAACATATTAAGTACTCGGAAAAAGTCACATTGGTTTTTGACAGGTTTCGCACCCTTGAGGAGCAACTCTTAGCCTCCGAGCCATTACGACACTGTGATGAGGTATTTTTTTTTACAACTCACCACTATTATGGGGATCTTTTGTCACGATGACCACATACGGAGTGATGTCCAATACACGGGAAAGGAGACCAATGGTAGTGTCCTCAGGTATATTGTCTGCTAGTGTGTAGACATGCTTGTCTAGATGGTCAGTCACCACATCCTGGAAGTCATACTCTTCAGAGACCTGGCCTGGTAACTTAGTGGGGTTTGTCGCTCTGTTCCGAAGACTGTCTTTTGACACAGCTCCTACGTAATGTCTGAAAGAAATAGGGAAGAAACTTTAAATATCGAAAAAAAACATTTCTCGCCTAGGCAATTTATAGTTTGGTAAATAAGCAATAATCAAAACCTGATGGATAGATGACTAGTGCATAAACGTATAGTCCATTCATAACAGACAAACGTATCGGTTGATGATGATCGATGTCATGAAGATTTTTGAAGGGTCAATAATCAAATGGCGAGCGTGGACAGGGCGCAACTCCGGAAGTTCCTATATGCTGCTTTTAATTTATAGGTCATACGGTTTTTTTGTTCTGATCTTAGTTTATAAAGTATTTGATGATTGCAGCAAATTGTTCTCATATATTGTAGTATAGTTACCCGTTATCATCGACAATGACAGCAATGTTGACGTTGGTCTCGTTCATAGCTTCCAAGACCTGATGACACGTGCTTTTTGACGTCATTTTAGGATATTCACGATTCAAGTTCAAATCACTGACGGGCTTTGTCCACCACCTGAGTTTAAAAAGAATAATTTGTTACGAAGTTAAATGCAAGACTTTTACCGGCACGAATGATGAAGGAAATAATTGAAACTAATTACTCGATTTTAAAATTGATTTGACTTAAACTTCGACTGATGTAAATACATATTACATTACTTACTTCATGGTATGTTGAGGAGGCTCCAGAAACCGATGTGCTTCCATCCACTGGTCGCTGACGAACTTAGACATATAGTTCCTGATACCATCGGGCAGGATGACCACAACTCGCTTGCCGTGGCCAATATTTAGAGATTTTGCAGCTTTGAATGCTGCACACACGGCCGCTCCGCTACTACCACCTGGTAATATAGGCATGTATTTTATTGGTTAACTGCCTAATCAAAGTAACCGAAAGGGACAATTGTCCTTGAACACATTACAATTAAAATAGATACATAATTACCACATAATAATCCCTCCTTTTTGGACAATTCCCGAGCCATCAAAAACGATTCTTTATCGGTAACTACCTCGACGTGATCGACAAGTGACTTGTCTAGAATAATTGGTGCCTCGGATCCTCCGATACCTTCAACCTATAAAAATGCCATATTTGTGTAACTTCGTCGATATATTTATTGAAATAAGCATAGAGAGCAATAAGTAATTTCCACTTTAGTGGCATTGGCATATGATAACGATTCGGTTGATTATCTTCTTCTGATTGTTTTTATCTATATATTACCAAAAACGGATGAGGATTTCCGTCCTTGTTTATCATGACAGAACCATCGGGCTCAGCTGCGACTAACTTGTAGTCTGGGTTGACTTCCTTCAGTTTGCTGCCCACGCCAGACAAAGTGCCTCCGCTGCCAGCTCCCAGTACCAAAACGTCTACGCTTCCTAGAGCTGCCACAATTTCTTCTCCTGTATTCTCATAGTGAGCTCTCGGATTAATTTCGTTATCAACTGAAATAGAATATTGAAACGTTAAGTGTTTACTAATAATTTTTTATTGGTTGCCACCGTTGGCACCGACAAAATGTATTTTCAGACACATCAGATCTAGACCCGGTCCATACTGAGTTATTGATAAACAAAACCGCATACAATTTATATCCTTGTGTTTTTTTTTATAAACGCGAAAATTTAGGTATATCGGTAGATTGATGTTTTATTTTATTTTTTCACGTTGATAGAACTGAATGGAATATGATGAAAATTGGAACAGACAATGATTAGTCTGAAAAAACATGGGTGTATCTCTATGTTACCTAACTTTAGGGCGATTATTATGGTTTATTGGAAACTGAATTAGTTCTTACTTGGTTCAAAATCACTACTGTGTCCGGGTTATCATCCTTCAATTGACGAGCAATGGCTGTCTCAAGGGCCCCATTCTTAGTCTGAATCACTTCGGCTCCCAACAAACGCATCGTATTTACTTTTTCCGAGGAGTTTTTATCTTGTGTTACAATAATACATTTATTTCCTAGAAAGAAATAGGTACGTCACTTAATAAATCACTTTTTAAATATAGTTTGATTAGATTTTATCTGATTGTTCGAGGTTGTTTAGGTACTTATTTTTCATTTTCAGAATTATATATTATGGTACTCAAGGTCTTTACCCATCAAAGTAGCATTCAATGCAATTCCGATGCCTGTGTTTCCTGATGTAACTTCGACAAACTCTGTTTGATCATGTACAGCACCATCCTTTCGTGCATCCTGCATCATGGCTAACGCAATTCTGTCCTTAATAGAACCTCCTGGGTTCATGAACTCACATTTCGCATCTGATAGAAGAAAATATACTTTTTTGTTAATGTCGATATTTTGTTGCTGATTAGGGTACATAAGATAAAAAAGCAGTATTTTTTTAAAATATCGTATTAAAAATATGAATCCCGTGTTTAAGGTTAAATTATAGAACAACAAAAATTCACATTAGCTTACAATGAGAACGCTATGCTATAAAAGGGCAGGTTTATCGAAATATCGAAAGATTACGTGTCACGTTACTTATTAAGCGTGAACGGATTGGCATTTACAATTAACGGTAATGCTATGAGGAAGGTACATACAAACTTCACATTTAACTCCATGTTCTAATGGCAACCTGTTCAGTTTGACAAGAGGCGTGTTGCCCACTAACTCCAGAACACTATTATACGCCTTACAGGCCGTCTTGTTGCTGAAATATTAAGTAATTAGTTAACACATTCAGTGCCCCCGACGCGTATGTGCGTGCGAGGAAACGCACATACGCGTCGGGGGCACTGAATGTGTTAAACGATTGACTTTATAACACATAATTTAAAACTAGTTGCAGTTGGTAAAGTTCGAAAAGCACACAAAATTCTACTTTTCTTTTGTTTGCGTATTTTGAACGACAAGATTGTTGTTGAAGATTAGATGGTTTATGTAAAGAAAAATCTCAATAATTATAACACAAAAGGAGACAGTTCTGGTTATGATAAACCCTTTTTAGATATTGTGAAAACTCTAAAGTGGGCCCACTGCTATATCGTGAAACAAAGTAGGTTTCTCTTGTATTTCGATCTACAAGCTTAGCTAAAGAACAATTATATTTGGAGGTTTTAAAATTGCTTTGAGTTTGACTTTGTTGAAAACAGGTATGTGGAAAGAAGTTGTAACGTCTCTGATGTTGCGGTTGTCCATGGGCTTACCATAAAAAATGTAATTAAATCATTTTTCCTGTCTTTACTTCCTGTGTAAATTAATAGTTGTGTATATTTTCTAAAGTAGTTAGTTAACATGAAAACTTACCTTGATACACCATCTTCATTCTGCGGGGGTTTTTCGTCGCGCCTTCGGAAGCTCACCAAGTTACTCGTATTCCTTACCATTTTAAATGATATACAATTATTGAAATTTGCAGAAAAGCTGGGTTTGGTGGAGGACTGGATCTTATTACCAAATGATGATGCTTGTACCTGGCTCACTTATTTTATAGACTGGTCACTATCGGTAGAGGATCCAATGACGTAAAGGGAAACTGTACGATTAATCATTGCGAGTAGGTACTATTTTCTTGCTGTAGTTTCCTCTAGTATGACGTGCACCTTTGAATGGCTCTGAGGTTGTATACAACAAAGTAAGAACCTTCTTGGAACTTTTTCCTTAGTTTTTTTTTTCTTTTTATATTCTCAAAGTTAATAAAATAAACCGTGGAGTCCCGGAAGATTACGTGCCCGCTCCTGGTGCATGAGTATGTGGTTTCGAAATCTTGCAAGTACCAATGTGACTTGTTTCGTGTTATGTGTTCTTTCTAAGATTATTTAGACACATCTGATATACGGTGAAGGAAACCATCGAGAGGTAAACTGGACTTAAAATTTCTAATTTTAAGTTTGAAGTCGGCAATCCGCTTTAAGCAAGCGTGGTGGTAAATTAACCTTCTCCGTGTCGGAAGAGGCAGTGGGCACTAATAGGCTGATGATGATGATGATGATGAATCAATTTTATTAAGGAATTGTAATCTTGCACCTAGCAATTAAAAGGAACTATTATTATTCTACTTAGGAACTAACTGAAGTAAATTGAAACAACATAAAAACTAAATTTGTTTATTCTAGAAATGGTAAACTCAACGTTGACACTTCCAAAGGTAATACATAATTATATAAAATACTTAATTCTAAATAAATCTATTATTTACATCGCAGTTAAAAGTTAGTAAAGTGGCTAATTTTCCATTTCCTTCATAGGAATTGGAATAAGCGTTACGAGAGAAAGTTCACGAATAGTCTTAAGAAACGAACACATTCACACATTTTATCATATTCCTGAATGCTTGGTTCTCCATCAATCGCTACTGTTTGCCGCCAGCACTTGAGATCACACTATAACAGAATTCATATCTTGATTTGGCACTTGGTGATAAGAGAGAGTGTTTATGATCTGGGCCGAACACTGAAACGCTACTCGATTTTAAGTAACTCTAATGAATGTTATGCTGTCTTCATAATTTACTGTCTTTTTTTTAAAAGAAAGAGGTTTTTTTTTAAAATGCTACTTTAAAATTGAGTGGCATTTGTGCACAAGTCGCACTGGCAGTTAGAGCGTCTCAAAACCTAGGTTCACTTGTCACTTTATTGTACTATTTCACTGGTCACCTACAGTTGAGTTAGCGGACTCCTGCTTGGCAGCATAGTTCTCGTATAGAAAGTTCCAGAACTTTACTCTCTTCGCTTCGGGATCCGACTGTACGGTGAAGTTGCCGTTGATGTCGAGATAGCTAACATGTTCAGTGTTGTTGACTTGAGGCCAGGTGAAGTCGACTACAGATTCGTAGTCCACACTCGGCGTTGGGTTCCTAAAATGATACATTTATTTTTGAAAAATACATTAAAAGTAATCTGAGACGAGACATAAATGTACTTTAGTTTAATTCGGGTAGTGGATTCAAGAGAGAAGCTCATTACCGCGAGCGCTCTTAACACATGAATCAATTCATTGTTATTGTTATTAATTTACAATCAAAGAAAAATCGTGACGCAACAATCTTAATCACACGTAAGATTTAATACCAGATTTCTTTGGTACCTAATTAGATATTATCATCATCCTCTATCGTGAGTATCAGTATTCTTGCAGTGGTCCTATTACTTAATAACAATCCATCATGGAACCAACAGATAACAATTACGTTTATCTGCAGTTATCTAATCGTTCAGTCAGCAATGGCCAAGTGAGTATTTGTACAGAAACATAATACGACGTAGTAATAGTCTCTAGAAAGTGGTTACTTGCGGATGCAAATGGTCACTTTCTATACTAAAATTATATCATAGTATCCATAACAAGTCCATTATCGTTTAGTGATTCTTACCCGGTTTTGGCGAAGTTCGTCCACATTTGTACCATGCGCCGTGAGACAGCCAGCTCGGGGGAGTCATCATCCAATCTGTAGTTAAGTCTTGAGAAATAGAACAGGTATCCCATCTCGTCGCCATGGCAGGCGCCGGCGTGCGTGATACCTAGCATACGCTTGAAGAGTCCCAGGGCTCCGTCGAAAGCGAATCGGTACAAGTACGTAGGACTCGTCCGATTACTCTCTACCTGCTGGCGGACTGTCTCCAGAACAGGTCGGAGGAACATTACATCTGTGAATAACTGAGCACAAAAAACATTTTACTGAGCGTCATGGCAATGCAGAAATAAAAGTAGTTAATAATATATTTCAATGAAGAAAACCAGTCTGATATAAAAATGTGAGGCAAATAGGTAAACATCAGATCGTTAACAATTCCACTTTGTACATCGACTTAGAGGAATCAGGACACCTATGCCTTTGCATATCTACAACCAACCATATATTAGTACCTAACCCTATACACGTAAGAAAATAAAGATTGATTCATAAAGAGGCAAGAAGCTTTCTTATGATAGCCATATCTTCGTACCAAAGACGTCATTTGTATCTTAATAGCTTTGCCGTTGTAGTCTCTGACTTGAATACTGTTCTTTTATATACTATTTATTTTCATTTTACCTCCCTACCTAACTATAAGTATTCATTAATTATCTTAAGCTTCAAAAATAGTGATGTAATCTTACGTCAATAAGGCTGTCAATATTTCTATTGTCGATCGGCTTCTGTTGGAAGTAGAATGCTCTGATTGAGTCTGATATCTTGTCGACGATGGTATCATTATGCCCTAACAGCTCCGGCGGCACCACGCGACGGAATTCCTGCTCCAGCTCGCTCAGCAACTTCGGGTAACGCTGGAGACCTGGAAGATTATGTATAAATTACATTTTACTAAATAATTTATTTGTAAGATTGTAAAACATATTTTTATATTTTTAAACAGTAGGTAGCGACGGGATTTCTTGCTCGTTCTTTCCAATTCGAATTTAAATTTTGGAACGAACACTATCTTCATTGGTGAACAGACGAAAGGGAAAATAATTAAGAACTATTATTCTATTTTTGAGTTTCAAAATCTGTATGTTGTTTATTAGAAATAAATGTTTTGGATTTTGACTTTGATAACGCTATAATAGTCATAATCAGGATAATAGTTTACTTTTATGGAATAGAAGTTATAGAAGATAACGAGATAATTCACCTAATGATGAGGGATGGACGCCGTTTATATTTGTTTGTATCGGTAAAATTAAGTAAAACATTACCAACTAGCTTTTCCCCGCACCTTTGATCGCGTGGAATAGTGACTTCCTGCGGAGAATTGGTTAAAAACTATCCTATGTCCTTTCCCGAGTTCCAAACTATATCTGTACCAAATTTCTCACAAATAGGTTGAGTAGTTTAGGCGTGAAGAAAAGACAGACTAACAGACAGAGTTACTTTCGCATTAATAATATTAGTTTAGATAGACGCGTCCAATGCTCCGTCAAACGTCCAGTACTGGGTAGCCAATTAAAAAGTTAAGAACCTCTTCGTAGAACTAATATCACAAGCATTTTTCTAATGTATTTTTTTCAGTCTGAATAAAAACAAACAAAGGGGTATTTAGCACTTCTCTATCATAAATCTAATAAAATACATGCAAGTAGTCTGACTAATATCAATATTTGACAATGAATAATGCAGATAATAAATTCGATAATTTTAATCAAGGTTTTCCTCCTTGCAATTATTGTTGATTTATTTGATTTATCAGAATGTGTATTTAGTTGGTTTGTTGTCTGCTATGAAATCGATGTGGTTCATACTCTTAAAACTTCTTTACTTTTCATCATCTTATTACCTACTTGTTAAGCATACATAACCATAACCATTGTTGACATTCTGTACATTTCCGTTTATGTATTGCGTTTATGTGTAAAATCATCAAATAAATAAAAGTACATCTATATATATCAGCAAATCTTGACCATACTCACTACATCGTAAATGCCATTTTAACCTTGACTGAGTGCAATTATAATTCAATTTTAAATAAATCCTTATTCTAACATAAGCTCTTTAATAAAAAAAATATTTTGCTGTCCAATCATTGTTCTTTTATTTCATTACCAACCTACGTCACTAGCAATGACACTAAAGGTGTCAAATAAAAAGAAAACGAAGGTTCGAATTTCGAACACGGTGTTGTAACGTAAACGTCGAGAAGGATATTGTTATAGTAATGTTATTGTCGTGAGAAAGTGGCACAGAGTGAATATGATCGCATGTGTTACTTTATTATGTAAATACGAGTAACGAAACGACCCGGTCCAACTGCGGTCGCATGCTCGTTGCCGGTTACTTTGGACACTGTTAGAACATTATGTAACGTTTTACATCATCGCAATAACTATATGTTTTTTCACTCAATTTTAACTACCAATGTTAAATCACTTGTCAATATTACGTGTTCCACTTTTTCAAATTAATAGTGTAGTAATTAATAAGCTACGTAGGTGCCTTAAATCCTTGGATATTCTAGAATTATTTACGATTGATGTCATCATTCTTTTCAGAAGCCAGCAAGGATTGTTTGCGTAATTTCTAAAAGGTGTTACTTGATAAAGTTAAAGTTTTCATTTTATTTAACTATCGTTTAGTTCGTCTAGGCAACATGAGGTGACGTAGCTTGACCACCAACCAATGTCAACTTCACTTACTAAATTCATATTTTGGTTAAAAAATTGCCAATTGAATCACTGTATCCTGGTAGACGCAATGCGGTCGAACAAACAAAACCTACTTACGTAGATCCATCTCGAATATAAAGTCACACAACAATTGATGAGTCGTGAATATTCTAGGGAAATGTCTGTCGCAAGTGACCTTTCGTTGCGAAATGTGGGGAATATGAGTCACAGGGAAATTAGAGTCATAGAAAATTGGAGACAGCTCCGTATAAAGACGAGGGCATGATGACATAACCCCATCTACGTGACTTGTGATTCGTGTGAACAAACAGTTTGCAATATTTATCTCCTTTTTACATGATATTGAATAACTTCACCTATATTGGTGGGCAGATAATATGTTAAATTCGAGATTTCATTGAAATGTGAATCTATGATATATATTAATATTATAAAGCTGTAGAGTTTGTTTGTTTGTTTGAACGCGCTAATCTCCGGAAGTACTGCTTCGAATTGAACAATTGTTCAATTCGAAGCTTTTGTGTTCGGTATTCCATTTATCGAGGAAGGCTATTGGCTATTAAACATATACGATCAAATGAAGCCGAGCAGCGGGTGTAACCGCGAGAGGTATACAATTTACAGTTGTGTTATCACAACTATTTAGGTATTATGAAAATCGTTATTTATCTAATGAAAAATGATATAATATTAAAACATATACTGAGATGTTGTTATTATATATCTTATACTTAGTAGAGTTATTTGAAGAAATAATGAATTTTCGACCGAGCCGTTCTGTTTTTAGTAAGAGACTTGAAAATCTCGTTAGCTTAATGATCGTTATATGATACATACGACTAATGAGTATGAGGTCTTAATTTTTTTTTGTAGAAGTATAGATCGTCGAATTGCTTAGAGTGAGTGTCAGACTGTTACTGACTAAAAAAACACCCTGTTCTTTCTACCACGGTCCGGAGCTGCTGCACATTATTCCGCTTCCTCCTGCAAATCCGTCTGAATGACGTCTAGAGCTTTTTTTGTCAGTGGAAAATCAGAACACTTCTCAGTGTGGGGTGCGTCTGTGTCTCATCCGCCCAGGGTAAGGCGAGAGGGAGTGACGTCTGGAGTTGGATTTACAATTAAGATAATGCTGTATTTTGAACGGAATACGATGCAAGATAAAAAATACGTACGTATACAAGGTCGTTTTAGTTGAATGATCATGAGACTAAATCTTCTCATGTATGTAGCTAGGGGAGATAAGATTTATTTTCAAGTGTCTCTCTATTTCCGTTACGTTATCATTCAAATGTATCTAGATGGCCTTCATCTTACGTAAGGCATTATGCCGATGTCAATGTAGAAAAATATAATCACAAATAGAGTGCCCTGTAGATGTGCCATGTAAACGTATCTATCTTTTACTTCCTGCTGTTATCCTAATTACTTTTTCTTTGACCTTTCGCACAACCTTTAAGTTATCTTTTGTCACAATTATTCTTAAAATCTAATCAAATTCAATACCTACTTTTTTGAAACATCAAATCGACAGTCACTTAAAATTTTTAAACATTCTTTGTTAACTGTAACTGAGAATGCAAAAATATAAATAACGTACATAGTAATATTGCAATGTGTCGCAAAAGCGGTGAGCGTACAGGATTTGTGAAGGGCCCGGAGTGCTGTTCCGTTCGCCTGACTTGCAAAATGTCGCCAAGGATTTATAAAGCCTGTTAGTCTACGTACTATTTAAACTATTAAGTATATATAGGAAAATTGCTTTTGGTTAATGTTTAACTGCTAACATATTTTTAAGGCGTGTGCTTGCATCAATCGCGATTTCGTAGTACTTTGGGGAATTCGTGTTGAAACTCTTAATTAGTAGGTTATTAAACTCGTAATATATTATTATAGAGTGCATATTCCCTAATACGGGGGGGGAGGTATCAATAAAATAGTATGATAATTTAAATATACTCATTATTAGATGGAGTGGGTGAGTTTACAATGGCAGCGAGAACCTATCAAAGTGTTATTTGTAGGTTAAAAATAATTGGATAATAGAAACAGACATCAGTATAAGTATATAGATAACTATATATATAACTTAACTATATAACTAAGATACATGTACGATAAGATATGTAACTGGGGTAACTAGATAACTACCTAACAAGTTTTTAAATACGTATCTCTGAGTTTTCCAATTTCATTACCAACAGGGTAATCCCACAATTAACCAGGAAATATAATTTTCCTGACAAAGAGACAGATTCTCTGAAAAGCCAAAGTATTTTATATTAATTTGTCTTTATACTGGAAAAAAACAATAGTTTATTATTTCCTTACAGGCACTTGTGAACGCCGAACAAAGCTTAAAGATAATAAGTTATAGACTGTCGGTCACTCCTACTAGTGAAGCTATTTGCTCGTTCCAAAGCAGGACTCGGAAGATTAAATATTTAAAAGTTGGAACCTTTAAAATTTGAAGGGAAACTGTGTAAAGTACTTATGAGAAGAAAAAAATAATTATGGTGTGATGCTTTTCTCGACTTTTCTACGACATAAGATTATTTTAGCATTTTGACGATTGTACAGTATTTGCAAACTCTTTTTTTTCTTTGTGACTCGCTAGTTCACGCAATGAAGAAAAGGGGAACTACGTAATACGAACTACGCGTTACGAACTACACGCTACGAACTACGCGTTACGAACTACGTGTTACGAACTACGTGTTACGAACTACGAGTCACGTACAACGCATTACGAACTACGCGCTACGAACTACATGCTACGAACTATCAGTTACGCTACAAACTGAAGAAAAAACTACGAACTACGCGCTACCAGTAACGGTTGCTGTATTTCTCAGTAACTAAGTGTAAAATTAGAACTTGCAACATGACATTTTTTTTCTGAATCAGCAGCATCCCTTTTAAATAAAATAGATTAGATAAATAGGTCAACACATTGAGTTTCCAGGTTGTATGTATAAGGACTATGTTTAGATAATATTATGTTCTCGTAATTCAATTAGGTATTATTATGTTGTTTGTTTACCTAGTCGGGTCCATGTAGACCACAGTAGCTGTGATTAATTATTTATTTATGTACCTACATACATATGTTCCATAGTTGCCGACGCAATCATCCGTAACACTACTTGTAGGTCAATTTGTTGCTAATTTCAGTTTTACCTTCCTATAACTTAGTCAATATATATGACTTTATTATGGTTTACTTAATCACACTTTATATAATACCAGCTTATGCGGGTGGCTTTACCCTCATCTCTAGAATAAAAAGTAACGATTGTAGGTTATTTTTGTTTGTGAAAACATTCGAATCCATCAGAATATCAGTAGTTATGTGGGTAAGACTAACAAACAAACTTACAAACTTTCGAATTTATAATATCAATAGGTGGGACTGTTTTAGGTCGTACTAATCTACTATTTACGATATTTGGAACGAAATTTTGAAATATGCCCAATTTGCAATAGTCATAAGTGATCATCAACACGGGACCCGTGATATAACCTAGTTGACTAAAATGCTATTTTATGTACCATTTTCTTAAGAAAATCGTCTTAAAAAAGCTATAATAAACCAAAAAACTTACGTCGAAACAGTATAATGCCTTCCTGTGCGTTGTATCCAGTTAGGAAGGGAACGTCAGCGCCAGGTAGAGTTTCCTTGGGAGGCTTGGTAAGGAATGCATCAGGTCCTTCGGGTTCCAATGTAGGTAAGAAGGGCAGTGCCACGGTACTCTGCAGGTCAGCAGACTTGCCCGGGGCGCTTGACAATCGAGCCCCCGCTTTGACGAGCAACTCGCTTGGCGTCGCACGAAGGTAACCTAAACAAGAATATTTTTCTAGAAGTTTCTTTGAGAACGGAATAAACAGTTATGCTAGTTGTTAACTTGAGGTATCGGTTTTAGGTAACCGGCTATTTCTAATTAAGTGAGACTACTTTTGTTAGTGTTTGATTTTGCTTCGATTAACTGTGTAACTCAAACCATCGCGTACACGACCTAATTCTATCCTGGGCTGACTAAAGTACTGTAGTATATCATTTTCCTCTTACGATATTCTCAGTTATTTAATTGTGCTTTATATTAATGGAAACTCGTCTCACGTAACATAACAATTGGACCTTTAATTTTATCATTGCAGCGTCAAATACTTGCCCAACAGTTCAGCGGTGTTGTTGGTGTCGATGCCCAACTCTCTACCCAGTTCGAAGGCGCGTGCGCGAGGTTCGTGCGCAAGTGCCCAAGGAGCCAACGCCACACCGCTTTGCGCAATGGCACCATGGAACAAGCCCTGCCAAAAATAACAAGTTCTTGAAACAAAAAGTGTCTCCAAAACCGATTTAGAATAATAATTTTTATACAATTTATTTTTGCGTGTAGCATAGACAAACATATGAGTGCATGCAACACTTATGAAATATGACACACAAGTTGAAACCTAAATAAAATAACAGATACTTACTAATATTGTGACATTCTAACAATATTACATTTACATACAAATTTATTTCAAAATCTAGTTTTATTTGTTCGACGTCTAATATATTTATTTGTTAAAAGGACAGAACGTAAAACATATAAATGATTTGATAAGGTATCAAGTTGTTCGTGTATATTCTATCAATAAAATAAACATAAGAAAAAGGGCAAATACCTTTTCAATGAGACAAGAACATATTTATTAGTCACTGGAACGCTTTACTTATTTGCTTAGAAACCACGTTTTCCTCAATGACTATGTAATTACATACAAAGGCATATAAGAAGTTAATCGTATTATAAATGCATTCCTATTTCCATAGAACCTATATTTAATACTTTATTGTCGTTACAAGCATTGACGCAATCTCTACCCACAGCCGATAGCATGACCTACCTACATAAGGTTGAATGTCACTAGCACGTTATAAAATCTTCAAGGTCGAGTTTTGTTTATCTATACATATGTTATGGTGAAAGTTTATGCGAAAAGATAGCTATGCGTGTTTGTAAATCTCAAGCAAAAACCGACCATAACGCAAATAATTCTAAATCTTAGGTAGCATTAGGAATTTCGTTGGAAATTTTAATTATCCATATTAGGTGTCCCATTTCGCTTTTAGAAGTTAAAAAAATCTATGATAAGTTGTTTATGTCTGGTCATTTAGTTTTAATGTTCGCAGATTTAAGAATATTCTAAGAGGAATACTCGATTCTTTACCTAAATATTTGTATTAATATGGTCGGCTTTTCAACTAACGTTATCATTATTTACAACTAGTGAGTGTTTTAAAAAATAATTGTTTCAGTTTTACTCATTTGTTAATTCTATTATTCTTATATTCTATTAGTTACACATACGTATTAATATATGTACCCAGAATAAATAGATAAAGAAGTTAATTAAAACTATTATGAGTATTATGTCACTTAACTGTCGGCGATATTACATCATTGGAATTTTGCCTTTAGGTTTAGATCACAAACATGTTTACTTTTATTAGCGTGTAGGTTAATAACATTATGCAAGATTTCTAGAAGTTCTCGGGTAGGTAGGCTTAGGTACCTAATTACAGAAAAATAATACATGGATGATAATTTATCTGGGTCGTTATCAACATTCATTTAAGGAATATATTTTTTTGGCATAGCCTCTAACAAACTTTGACTTTAACAATGAAACCAACAAAATAAATACATATATGGCACGGTTCGAAGTTTCAATCCTTCAGTAGGTTCAGGATTTAAGTGGACAAACCTGTGAGGCGGGTGACAACATGTGTAGATGCACGGAGGCAGCCCCCGCTGACTCGCCGAAGATGGTGATGCGTGCCGGGTCACCGCCAAACGCCTCAATGTTGTCCCGCACCCATTTCAGAGCCATCACTTGGTCCTTTACAAACAAACATAAATATGAATGAAATAATGAACATTCTTTATTGTACCTACACCAAAATAATAAAACACAGGCTTCATAATAATACACACACCACAATGATAAGTCTTACGGCTCCTCGTACGCCTTCCAAAGGTCCGGGACCCTGTGGTTCCGTGAATAGAAAGAAATACAGGAAACAACAAACACAAAAGACAGTACAATTAGCGGTCTTATCGCTAAAAAGCAATTTCTTCCAGACAGCCTTTGGATGGAGTTTTACTGTAGGCGACTTTAAGGCACATGATATACATAAGATTATGAACCTTTCCTTGAAGGAAGAGGTAGAGGCTACTGTTGAGTTGTATGTGCTATAAGAGTTAGAATAGAATATTTCTGAGAGTTAAGACAGTGAACAAGCCATAAAATAATTTTACTGACCCTAGAATCTAAATATTTTGTAGCTCATCGCAACGTGATCGCGGGCCACGTGTGGCTGACTCGAGCGTGAACGCCGACAAGCAGTACTATACGTCATCGCCCACGAAACAACTGTGCAACGGCCTAATCGCTTTCATTCACGTTACCTAACCACGATCTTGATGTTGTAAACAATTAGCGAACTAATCATTGTCCGATATCAATCTAATACAGAGATTTGGCCACTCTGTTATCTTTAGTTCGCTTCATTCTGATATAATTATAGGCTGTTAATGGCACCACGATTACAATGCTTTTGCAATAACATTACAGGTACTTCGTTCCTATTAACAATAATATCGCAATGATCAACCTTAAAGTAATCGAAGTTAGCGCAAATATGTTTAATATATTTCGTAATAATATTAAAGATACATAATAAAATTGAACGCGCTAGTACAACTTGCGTCAAAAATGTTGCGAACTTGGCCAGAATGCGTAAAACCATGACGATAGTTACAATACAAATATATAGTAATACAAATATTGCCATGTTAAGTGAAACATTGTGATACATATTTAAATGTAGGTTATGAGCTGATTATACGTGTCGTGTAGATATTTCAATACATTCACAATGTACGTAGGTATATCGATCAATAACGAGTGTGTACCTGCAACGATCATAAATGCAAACCACCCGCTGAGTACTTGCGCAAAAATTAGTGAACCAACTTCAAAGGCGTTAGTAAAGACATTGCATTGTGAAAAGACATGAAACTATAAACAACCACATTTAGCCTCGCACGAAGACTACGAAAATCTACGTGTGAAGAATTCAAACAAAAATGTGTCAGTTTTGTTCTATCTAGTTCGGTTTTGTAGCTACATGATGAGCACGTAGTTGTTAGTTTTAAATTCAGGCAATCATGTGTTTATAATGTCAAAAACCTGATATTTAGGTAATTGTTGGATGCATCGGTACTAGGAGAGCATAGCTAATACGTATATAAAGGGTGGATTTGTTCACACTTGCCTTTAATATCCGTTAAGAACGTTACAAGTTAAGTAACGTTTCCACTTAACTTGAAATAGACTAATTGAACGGTTATGTAAAAGAAAAAGGTTAAAAAAATACTCAAGAGTACCTTCAGGCCCATATTTCCAGAAACTTCTTCGTTCTCAAGGCTCAAGAATCCAAGTGCACCAAGCCTATAATTGAGCGTGACCAGTACTACTCCTGCACCGACGAGATGGTCTGGCCCGTACAGGAATGCGTTACCGGAGCCCATAGCGAAGGCACCTCCGTGGATCCAGACCATTACTGCTAACTTTGGATTGTACCTGTTGAAAGACATAGAAATAAACAATTGAATTATAATTATACGGCGTGATAACGTAAGCATCGATCAGACACGACACGATTCACCGTGCCGCGCGTGGATTGGGGGGTATGATCGTTGTTAGGCCCTAAGCCGGACGATCGAAAATGCCCGACGCCTAAGTCCTTAAGACTCTAAGTCCCGATAAATCGTGTCGTCTGATCGCGGTTAACTATAACAAAGCGTTTTGAGCTCTCTTGTAGAGTGCCATTCTAGGAAACATAATGAGATATTGAAAGGCTATTGAGGTCAATTTCGGTTCCAAAAGTGGGCACTGAACTACCGCTAACCTTAAGGTACCGTTCGGTAAGTCATAAATCATATTTTATTGAAAATATTTTAACAAAAGTTCTTAAGTGGTATTGTATTGCCATGCCTTAAGCGAATGTAACGATCATACGTAGGTACTAAGGGTGACAAAAATGCATGGAGAGCTTAAGGTCGACTATTGACTGACAGGTTTTGCATAACGCTACCATTGATAACTAGATGGCGCTGCTTTTAAATGAATATAAACCTGCAAAGCTTGAATACTTTATACTGCAGAGGCACACAATAAGGTTTTTAATGGTTAAAATAATAATTAAGAAATAATAATATATTTATATCCAAATACACATAAATTATGTTAATTTCCTCATTTCCGAGGACTTAATATAGCGCCATCTAAGTCAAGTCAAGCAAACCAATTAAAAGATGGCGTCAATAATTAATAATAGACAACAATAAAAGTTATAAACTAACCCGCATTTTCGACGTCATAAAAAATGCGATCGGTAGCTCGGAGGAATAAGAATGATTGAATAATGAAGTCGAAGGGCACCGGTTTAATTCCGGATTATCATATTTAAATTCAGGTATAACAATGGTTTTTTTATATTTTTTATATAAAATCAATATTAATAATATATAAATAAAATATTTGACGTTTAATATTTATAAAAGATAACAAAAATAAATAAATATATTATTTTAGAATAAAATTATATTAATAAATATATATAAATAACTTTTATAATATGTGCTAATTATTAATGTAAAAATAACATATTTTTCTAAGTAGCTAAGTAGTTTAAGTTTAATTCTCATAAAGGATAACAAATAAAACTATTTTAGTGACATTATAATTTCAGACATTTATTTCTTAAAACATAATATTTATTTCTTTCTTAAATAGTGTATACCCTGACCTAATAACTTTTCATTTAACTGACACATTATTTAATACACCTTTTATAAGATTAATAAGTATTTTAAATCAAAATTGTGTTGTGCTAGTCATTTATTAAGTAGTTAGTTTTAAACACAATGTTATAATACGATTCTATATAATATGCAACCTTACTTCTGCAACTATTTTACCTCCACATAAAATTTAATTTAAGTATTGACTAAAGTGATTCATTTTGTGCATCATGTTATGACAAAGGCTCATAGCTTAAGTATTCGTTCCAGAACAAGGAAGAAATTGAAGCTAGACCTTAAATCAATAACATTTCTAAGACCGGGATATAGCATTCATTAGATATGGGACGAATTGTTTATAGTAATTAATAAATAAATAATTTATTATTTTGCAATCAATAGCATCTGTAGATATTAATATTGCTTTTATATTTATTTCTCATATTTAGTAAAACATTAAAATCATTACTGTAAGTAAATAACAGTTGCTGGTTATAAAGTAGTCAACAAATTTATCCTACTAACACTAAGTTTGAACATTAATCCATTAAATTAATTATAGCTACCCCGGTCTTGTAATTGCTTAATCTTATAGTCAACAATATCTTTTCTTCTAAGAACTAGTGTAGCCACCATTTTTATTGATCCTATTTCTCTTATCTCGCTGGCCAAGGAATAATCCGTATGTCTGATTGCTGACTAAACACTTGCACAATTTATGGATCACATAGGATAATTGTCCTGCACGAACGTTATCACTAGCACATCTTCATGACGTCTTTCAGCACATCTATGTATAGTTTTCACTGTTTGCATCACTGAAGATGACAATGCTCCAGTAATTTTCCTCATAACCTTGCCCCATAAGTTGAAGCTGGTCTGACTCAATATCACGTCTTCTGCCAGATCCACTACGGTGCTCCAATGAACCATCTTCTTGAAACAGCTTTAGATATCCATAAAGTGGCAGTCTTTACCTGTAAGGGACGTGTATTATTATTATTTTCATGTATCGATAACCATGGATAATAAAATAAATAACGAACGGTCATTTTAAAAGAATACTTACGTTTAAGCCAGTTTCTCTCGAAATTTCAGTATAATTTAAGCTTTGATTATGCAATGCTATTATTTTGGCCCTCGTAGCCATATCAATATTTGAACGCAAACTCATGATAAAAATAAATATTAAAAACTTGTTAAGCAAATCGTAACTGAACTCACTCAAAGATAGTAAAGAATGTTATGATTGAACAAAAAGGTTTAATTTTTATACAGTTAATATTAAATTACCCTCAACTGTTTTGAGATTTATGATCGGGTTATAGTTGCTAAACAACTTCAATATAATAAAGAGTAGGATAATTTCAATACATTTCAAGGTTACGTAATGGCCTAATGGCTAGTGGCATTGGTAAATTTTATGCTACCGAGTTCGAATCCTGGTTATTGCTTGCTTTGCTTTAAAAAGGTTTTGACTATCGTAGGATTAATTTGTGTAATTTATTTAGTTAATAGCTTTGTATGTGATAAAAACTATAAATGTATATTTTTCAATACCACCAGTATACTAGCGCCATCTATGTCATCCAAGGTATATTATTAAGGCGATGAAACGCCGTACAAACGATTTTGATTTGGAATCCTCCATGCACTTATGACACTGATAGTACCTTAAAAGTCCGATTACTTAATAACCGTGAATCTTTTAGTTTCATTAATCAGCAGATAACGCGAGGTTAAAAGTCGCGACTGCTTCGGTAATATCTTTTTATATGATCGTTTCCATTAGGTTTCTATTTACCAATAGGGATATAACATCGAATCCAATAATGGACTTTATTTAGATTTCGACTACGCCAGTAAGCATTTGGTTTGTTTAAAACTGCGTTTAGTTTTTAATATACCTAAATAGTTACTTTTGAATAATGATGGTAGCAATATTTACGGTGGCTAGTTTACCTGACATATTAATACATTTAAACGATATAAGGTTTATTTCGTATATAACAAAGGGTATCAATTTGATTGGGGGTCTGATTGCAATGCAAAAGGACATGAAGGGACAGTATTAAAAACCTGCAGCCAATTTTAGCCGAATAACGTAAATACACGCATTCTCGACAAACTAATGTCATTCCTCAAAATATTATCTTATAATAGTGTTATCTATCTGGAAAGCAGCAAGACTATCTTAAACACCCTAGTAAAATTTGAGAGCCAAGCTCTTTGTTTAGTGGTGAGCATTTTAACACAACACTGAATATACCGAAAATATGTTTCAACCTTTAAAGGATGCCTTACCCAGACATTTTATCAGGGAGTGCCGGAGTGTACACGTTGAGGAAGAGACAGTCTTCGTCTCCTTTGTAGGTGTCGAAGAGCATAAACCGATGAGGGCACACTGCGCCTTCCTCCAGCGCGTCCCGTATTCCCGACCATGGCTCCAAAGGGGCAGGTGGCCGGAACCTTAACGACCCTCGAGGCGGTTGAGCATACCTTGAATAATGATTTACATAAATTACTCTGTGACAAGTTGCTTTATATGTAGAGTAGAGGTCAAAAATGCATTGCATTGCACTCTACCAATTTTAAAATGACCAAACTATCTTTGTAGAATAGAGTCAATGGTTGAGAACTGCTTTGATGTATATAATCTAAATTATTGAATAAACTGGCTGTGAACCATTGAACTTTTAATACAAAGAAATTTTAGTCAATTTAAAATTGGTAGAGTGTTATTGCATTTTTGACCCCTGACTGTACATATATTAGTTGTGCTTGGTGAAGAAATCTATTATTCTTTTTTAATAATGAATATTGCAAAAGATAAGATGGAGTGCAAAAAAAGTGTAACGGAAATTCATGATATCGATGTTTATTTGCAAGAATTTTTCGCTACCATCTTGCTTGGTTGTGAGCGTCAGTTATAATCACCGGAATGGAAATAATTATTTACAAAGAGCAATACAATGCAACGAGCTTGATGTTGGTAGCTTACTCTTACAAGTCCACTGAAAGTGTATTTGTCAATGGACAAGGACAAATCTTAATGCAGTATTGTTGACGAAAGTTACAGAGCTTTCATTAATTAAATAGATAAAAAAATATACAGTATCCTAATAATTGAATTCCATACCTTATGCCCTTAAAGCTATAGTATGGCGTTTGAGCAGTGGTCCTAGTGACGAGCTTGCGGCCACGCAGAGCCCCGAGTTGCGTGAACACAATGGGTCCGCCGCCGACGCGCATGCGGTCTACCAGTGCATGCACCAGCCGAGCCGCGCGCGCAGGTACCGCTTGCAGCCGACGTAACGCGTGCTTCAGACCCACTGACTCGCTGACCGTACTTGAGAGGCGGCGCCATGCTCCCGTCACCTGGTAAAATAAAAAAAGGTTTTATTTAAAAGTTCCTTCTAAGGTAACCGTGCTATGTAGAAAAGATGAAATACAGAAACAAACTCAGAGGTCCGTCTCTTTTAAGGGCCAAAAACTAATTAAACTAGCCCAAAAACCAGTAACAATCAATCATCGTTCCTTGAAATTAAATCTAAATACTGAAAAAACTCATAAAAAAATTAATTAGGTGTGATTGTCACACGCATGAGATCTTATCCGCTGTAAGCTCAGTAAATAATTATTTCCCTTATACAATGACTATAATTTTCACACTCGTTACTGCGTGTTAAAACATGTTTCAATAATTGTTCGCTATGTTTACTGACACTTTACGTAAATACATGGTTTAGTGACAGAAAGACAGACCTCACGCAAGCTGTTTAAGATGGCTGTCAGCGCTGACATCACACGCAACGAAGTATACTACCATAAATTAATTATATTACATAAAAAACGTAACAGCATCATTGTTTCATATTAAGTATTAACTCTTATTTTCAAGAATAAAAGATAAATATCATCGTATCTCCTCGCCAGCTGGTCTAAAGGTGTAGGTGCAGTGCATGCATATGACGCATCCACATTTCGCCACTTTTGTTATTACTTTAATATTTTCTGAACCTACTTTCCTTTTTGTTATTTAGGTTGAGAGACCGGATTCGTCATTTTCCACATCTCATCTGCCCTTTACAGCTAAATCCGAAATTTCGAAACATTACTATCTGTAAGTGGATCGGTATTACTGCAACTGCAGCAGCCACGAAAACAAATTCACGATCCACGAATACTAAAAAAACAGGAATATAACGTAAGTATAGAATGTTCTTATTATTTTAGATATTTAGTCTTTCCCGAAGACATCTACAATATGACAGAGAAACAGTATTCAGTTCTTTCATAATAAGAACGTGTGTTTGTAATATTTCAATGCTTTTTATAACTTATACCTACATTATGTACTACATGCAATGTATGTAAATGCAATTCAAACATGTCATTGCTATAACAAATGTTAAAGTGTTGTTGAACAAATATTAAATAAGCAATTAGATTAATTAGGTACAACATATTATAATAAAAAATAGGTACAACATAATTGGAAAACTCAATGATCGCTTAATGAAACGTAAGAGGATACGCGTAACGAATAAATTACTTCGTTTCCTTCCCTATGGGTTGGTAATTACAAAAACAATTAGTAACTAGAATCTGTGGAACGTTCATTCATATTTATTTTTCCAAAACATTAAAACTGTCATAGGCTCAAGGACCGCGGCGGCCTCCAACCACGCTCTAAATATTGCATTAACAGCACTTGGCATTATTTAGCTGGTAACACAGAATACCATGCGTAAGAAAGACATGACCATTAAAACATATTTAATTAAGTTCCGGTAACGTTGCAAAGAGTATTTATTATTAAAATTGTTCTTTTATTTTGATTTTTAATTATCTGACAAAAGTTCTGTTTGTAATTGGAGAGATCTACGTCTGGAAAACTGACTAATAATCATGGTCATGATGAAACGTACGTTTTGTTTGATATACTACTGCAATGTTTATTGCGACTTCGTCGAAATTATTCTCAGGACTCAACCTACACCTCAGCCAGATTTAATCTAAATAAGTTCAGCAGTTCTTGCATAACAAACACACATCCATACCTATGTGTTTTTATTCATGGTTATGGCTACGTTACAAACCTAGTTTCCTTCCGCTAACCTCATTTCTCGAAGCTTCGAATATTATAACAATGAACTCAAAAGTTTGGAAACAAATGTATAAACAAAGTTAAGTATACTTTCGCATAGCAGATCTGAAGCAGATGAATAAATATGAAAAAGTTCAGTACTTTCAAGTTTAAAAATTATTCGTCTATACTTTTTTACAAATTCAGTTGTAATGAAGGTCAATCAAAACTAACTATACCGTTGGGTTCCCAATTAAAGAAGAGGTTGATATTTTATACCTTGCAACATTAAGTTACAGCTCAATTTGTTACCCAATAATATGCCTATGCGAATGTCATCGTTCAAAATTCAATAGAACATTCATTCAAAAACTCAAAGACATCTTTGCGTAATGCTAATGGCGATGGCCATTATACGAATAAAATAGAATTTGAACATTATTATTGCTTATATGAATAAATAGATGACACAAGCATAATTTTGAACCTACTCAAGTAACAATCAAATAATAAGTAGTTTTTGTTAAGGTATCAAGGTTACAACATAAGTGCTGGATATGCTCCAAGATCGATTTCCAAGGTCGACAATTCTGCCTTACATGCAGGCACTTAGAGATTCACTGCTGGTATGGAAAGCTGTTGCAAAAACCTTTCAAACACGGCCTCACAGAATATCGGCGTGAAACAACGCCAGCTGAATGAGAGACCGGAGGAAAAATCTTTCCCTTCCTCCTATTGCCAATACCTGAATCCCCAAACCTCAAATCGCTAACAACCTACAAAAGGCTGGCAATATACTTATGTTCAGGTGGTCCATGGGCTGGGCTGGTTTTTATCACCAGGCAATCAGTCTGCCCGGGTACTGATATATCTACCTAAACAATTTCTCGCACTTGAATCACAAAAGAAACCCAGGACCTGTTCATCAATCGCACATGACCCTGTCTACAGTGATTGATGATAGTGTTTGGTGTCAAGGATTTATATATAAATAAAAATAATCATGTAAGTAGGTACAGTAACTAGGGGATTTATATGCAGACTGAAGTTAAGAACATATTTTTTCGATGGTCGTTACACCAAGTTGCAGTACGCAAACCAGTTTTTGTATCGTGATATTTATAGGCTAATTATTCTTACAATATGACAACACATTTGTTTGGGTGCATATCTTGCTGCAATGTTTACCAAAAAACCTTTTTTTAAACTAATTTCTTAATTCCTGGGGTATGAAATTAAAAAAAAATGTACAATTCTACACACAAGCTCCCAGGCCAGAAAGATTCTAAAATTCTCAAATGCAGAAATATATATTACATTTATCACCATAAAATTTGAATTGGTCTATGGTGTATGCAGTTGCCGCTACGTTATAGACACTGTCATTGGTAAACGGCTAGTGATAGTTGATATTACACGTATAATGTAGCTAATAAGTAAGTTGGGTGTTTCGATTTAGAAATTCCGAATAGGTTGCATACTTAGGTAAAATCGCATCCGGTTTAGAAATAGCATTATGTATATCTACATATATATATGTATCTACTTACTAACTAGTAGTAATCACAGATTAAGTAATACTGTGTATGTTTACGGAAAACATGTCCATTTACAGATTAGTCTAGAACAAAAGTAATTTAAACTGATTAAAGCAAGAAAATTATTTTCATAGTCATCATACAACATGACACTAAATTTGCTAATATACATATACAGGACAATGTACAGTCAGGGGTCGAAAATACAATTGCACTCTACCAATTTTAAAATGACCAAAATATCTTTATAGAATGGAGTCAATTATTGAGGACTGCTTTAATTTATAGCATAGAATCTAAATTATTGAATAAACTGGCTGTAAACCATTGACCCCTGACTGTACATACCCGTACAAGTATACAACCTTCTTGTAGTAACTAGTAGAGTAAAATAATGGATACTTTAAATTTGTATTAGCTAAAAGAAAATCGATTTATATTTTAAACAAGAATTACCATCGTTACACATGGGATGCCTCGCCCGAGGGCAGACGACCAACATTGACTTTCGTATAATATTCCAATAAAACCTCATGGATATGGCCGGACAGCGCAACGTTGCGAAAATGCAACTGCAAAACGATTCCTTAACGATACCTTTCTGATTGTATGTTAATGTTATTGCCCTCTGAGCAATTTATTTATTAATAAACAGTCTAGACCTTAACGTTATCGTGAACGTGTTGTACTTGGATATTTCACGCAGTGTTTTTTTAAACAAGGCTTTGTAACCTTTAGTGTTTTTTTAGACTTTATTTGGTAATCATGGTAATTGTGGGTAAAACAAAACTATGATGGTCGAAATGTTTTCGAGTGGACATTTTTAGTCCTCACTAAACGTACTGTCGTGGTTATTATAGAAATTAGGAATTCTAGACGTAAGTTTCTAATTGAATAAGACATTATTGGTGAAACAGTTTGAAATATTTCTACCGTACCTACATCTCTACACTGAGTAGACTGATAAAAAAATGGTCAAAATGTTCAGTAACGACGTGTAAACTTTTATACATTAGCAATATATACATTAGTAAATAAATAAATAAGCAATATTACGAAAACTAGGTCTTGGACTCAATTGAACTTAAAATTATAGGAAGTCATTATTATAAAATGAGATATATCATCAATTGAGTTACCTAGTCTATCGGCAGCGCTGAGATTAACCTAATACTTATAGTATTGCAGTCACCCAGTGGAATGTACATTAGCCCAGTATTACAGAAAACTCTAGAAAACCTATGATTAAGAACGTATCGCGGTTTATCTGTTTCTGAAAAACTATATCAGTTCAAAAAATAATAGCTTTATGTTATTGATATCCGGCTGTCTAATGTATGCTTATTTACCTACTAAGTTCAACTGCGATTATGCCCGGATGTTTAAGAGAAAAATTGTGACATAGCTATGATTCTTCCAACTGCTATTCATACTCATTTGCTACTGGTTGTTCAAAAACAAGGAACAACTCAAAAATATTTGGAGTAAATACTATTTTAAAGATTATTGAGAAGTAGATCTGGAGCAGGGGAAGTAAAGGGCGGTCATAAGTCAATAAGAGTCCTACACCCCCTATAGTCCCAGGGCAAGACAATAACTTTGACAATTTAAAAACAATCTAATTAATCTTCGAGCCGTATGACCAACGTTATGTGTATATTTATATCACCCGCGCCCAGAGAACATTTATGTACTATTCTTATGAGGCGTTTCTATTAGCCACGAACAATACGTTCCAAATTTAAAATTTTAAAGGTAACGTCAAGTTACATCACTGTGCGCTGTTTAGGTATAATGTGGACCGTATGAATGCGGCACAGTTCTCGTTACCTCACGTATTTATTGTTTAGGACGTTCCCTGGATGATAGCGCAACGCTTTGTTGTAATTACACGTGCTTAGAGTAAAAAATGCTACATTTCTATTGCAGAGCAAGGTTGCACATGAAATCGTAAGCCCTTTGTGAATAAGATTAGATAAGTGTGTTGTAATAGTGAGATCTTTTCGGTTGAAGTAATTTTAACGTTGTGTAAATATGCATACTCTACACCGTGGCTCGTGGCCTCTTTAAAAAACCTTTTTTTAGCAACTATAACATATAGAATGTTCCCAATGGGCCTAAGTAAATGATTGATAATATTTGTTTTACTCTTTTTAGGAGTAAGGTCTTTATTGTAATATATACTTAATGTCAATATAACAAATGTATGTAATCGTTGCTCTATATAGCAACAACCAATGAAAATTCATAATAATTATAATACAGAGAAGATTTACAGTTCCACATTTAAATAAAATATTGTTCCACTATATTACTTACTTAAATCTATTACGTGATAGTTGTTACATCATATTCTATTTTCGTCGTAATATGTTAGAATCGCAAGTACCTTATTATTTTTATCTTTAAGTAGGTTTAATTAATGAATCGTGCAGATTATGAAGTATGAAAAAGTTCAGTTCGATTGTTCGAATATTAGAGTTCGAGTAAAATCCAATACATTAAACCGAACCCCAGATAGGCCTATGTACTTACGTAGTGTTAAGTTAATGTATTGGATTTTACCCCTATAACGCTGTGGAAAAGTCCAAGCGTTCCAAGCTTGCGAATTAAGCAAGTCACACAATTAGGTGAGTTTACCCTACTGGATGTACAAAACAATTAAATAAATAAAAAAACCCGATATATACGTTATAAAAAAACTGGTTAAAAGTGGATGTGCAATGATTTGTGTGTTGTTTTATAACATGTGCTATGTAATAAATAATGTGAACCACCGACCTTCATAGAGTTGAGACTGGTAGCAGCGTTGGCGACGACATCGCCCAGGGTGGCTGGAGGCAGAGCGTCGCTGCGCAGCACAAGGGCGCATGTGCAAAGCACCACGGCGCGCCACCAGCGCACACGCATCTTTGTGACCGTCTCTATTCACTCACCACTTTCAGTTCCCACCAGTAAAGTACTTGTAACTGACAGTTTCTTACACAATTGCCTATCGAAGCATTGTCACATAACTTTTTAGACTTTTATTTCACTGATTAAATCCCTTTTTGTATCCTAGAGGGTATAAAAACAATATATTAGTAAACGTTCAAATAATTAGTAAACATTATTGTTTTTGCTTTCATTAATAATAAATCTACCTCATAAATATGACCATGGGCATGAATGATGATGAAAGTTTACAAAGATCGTATGGTAATTCGTGCTCTCTAGTTTTTTTGAAACTTAAACTCAATGTTTCTGCCTAACTATTGTATGAAACAAAGGCATGAGTTCTCTGTATAAATTGTCCACACAAATCATTCGACGCGTAAATCACTAATTTAACTTCAGTGCAGTTAATCTTCTCTTGTCTACAGCCTTACGAAATTCAGTATTTTAACAACAGAATTACAACTGACATTACACAAGTCTGTAATGAAGAGCAATGAGCATTAACCAAACAAACTTAACTTTATTTCTTGTACAATGGCAATGATTTACCGCTTCAATAAATCTCTGGAGAAACTATCAACCTTTGGCAAAGGCAACTCCAATTAGTTCAATCGCTGTTTGATTTTATGCGCTGTCATCGGTTTGTGTAAAGATATGAATTCCAATAGGCGTCAAGTTATTCATATAAAAAATGATATTTATGTGTAGGTATTTTATTTATTCCAGATTGCTCTGTCGTTCAACTTAGTGAATTTATATCAACTGTATGTAATCAGTTATCGTCTCATCTATGCTTTGTTTACTAGTTATTACAATAGCGACTATGACCAGTGATTGAAGCCTCGTTTACTCGGCAAGTTGACTAGCACATAGCTCCGCCCGCACCGAGCCGAGCGCGACGTTCCCGATATTATTCAACCTGCACTTTCACTCACTACTTACTACAAGTACAATGAGCCATGCACTTCTTAGTTACAGACTCAAAAATAATTGAATTTAATTTGTTTGCTTGCAAGCATTAGTATCTAGATATATTTTTATGTAGGATGTTGGGTTTTCGGATTCCAATCAATTTATTTTATATAATTTATTAATGTTTTTGTTACTGGCAGGCAAATTATGTAATTAAACAATATAATGTTACATCACCTTTTAACTGTAACCGAAGGACTTAAATATTTTTGTGTAATAACGAGGAAGTGGGAAATACAATTCTCGTCTTGAAACCTATTATATCGTAAATAACATTACCTACCCTTTTTCCTGAATAGGGCAATTAATTATTATTATTTTCAAGTAGAATAAGGTGCCAATATTAAATCTGATAAAATAATTACTTGTCCAGTTAACAAAACGGTAACTAACTTAACCAGACACTAACGTAGGTATCCTTCGTACAAAAGACATCAACGACATTGAATTTTAGAAATAGATTTATTACAGTATTCGCTATGAGACACATGCTCAGAAATTAGTATTTGTAAATTATTTAAGTTTATACAACTTAAATAAAATATTATTACCATCAATCATTTTACGTTCATTTGAACAACAACTTGCGTCCATACTTCTTCATATTCTTCCTTAAAGGAACTGAAGAACTTCAAACTAGTTGAGAGAGTAAAGATTCTATTTTTACTATATAAAGGAGAAAACCCTATCAATATATAAGACTGTACTGCCACACAAGCAACAATACGATAACACAAGGAAAAGAGGTAATAATAAGTACCCAGAAATAAGATCAGAACCCCGGAACAGTGTTACGCAACGGTCGGCGAGTGTACGCTGCACACTGTACCTAGTTATTTCTGAAGTTACATCACTAGAGAACAACATCCCTAAATGTAGGAAGTAGATGTTATTGCGGCGAAGTGAAGGTGGACCGGCAACGTCGGTTACTGGCGACCGCTCGCCTTGTGATACAAACTATTTGGTGGTGAAAACTGAAAAGCACAACCTAATGTTTGCCTATTTTTTCTAGGTTGTAAAAAGGAATCAGCAGACTACCTATTATTTTTGTATAAAATTTTGTTATTACTCCAAATCTTAAAAGTTAATTTTCGACATAAATTACTCGGGACTCTTCAAAGAGGGATCCTACCGCTAAGGGCTGCGAAAACCAAACTCGCTCGCACCCTTGTTTTCCCCATATTTCTGCACGCTGCTAAACATAGATACTGCGAGAAATAGTAAATTGGAAAGGGGAAGAAAGACGCCCTAAAGATGACGCCCTGGAGAATACTGTACGTTGACACAGTTCTGAACGAAAGTCTTGATTCTCGGCTCGGTAGGTCACTTATACGATAAAAAGACCAAATAAAGTCCGTAGTCGATGGTTCACTGAACGAACGCGGTAGGATAACCTCGAGCAGGGACAAATGGCATAAAAACGTGAGGAGCAAACAGGGGGCCACCTACTTCTCTACTCTTACATGATAACCACGATATCACTGTAGAGAGTGAACCAATTAGAAGAAGCTGGTTGACGTAAGCTAGTACTAAGTATCATAATTATAAAAGTCATAAATCATGACTATCTGCTAAGTGCACGCTCTGCGACAACTTCCCTGAGACACGAGCAACAAGCGTAAAGAACTATCACATCTCCTTATTATCCAACATACATTGTTCCTATATAATTATCTAGTCATGATACGGTTCAAATATTCTAAGTAGGTACCTACATGTTAATGTTCTCGTAACTTTATCATACCTACGTAATACCAGCTGATTTGAGATTACAATATATATAATGCTGGCTGGTTACTTTGCTTCCCTGAGGTGATAAGGACCATGATTGGTTAACACTGTTACGTTACACCGTTAGATTATCAAAACGAATGAACGCCATTTTCTGGAAACTGCATTTTACTTGATACTGATAATACAACAATGAGGATGTTTGTAAGCTCCTTTGTACTTACTTTTGTTTGTTTCGTTTATTTTTAGAGGTAAATATTTAAGTTTTTAGATTTATTTTATTTCAGCATTAGATGATGTTTATCATTGATATACCAATAATTTGCAATTGGCCGATTTATGGCCGCTATCTTGCACGCTTTTATACCCAACCTTTTTACTAAGCCCTTAAAGATATGAATGTTTAATCCTTCGTGGAACACAAAGTCTGGCAAAGAATTCCGCTCCTTAGCGGTATATACATACATAGATACATGCATACACAACTTCACGCCTTTTAACCCCCAAAAGGCCACAGGCGAACGACCACCACACATAAACACCACCTCGTTCGCAGAAGAATTTCTGCTCTGAGCCGCCCTTGGGCGGATTAAGCTTATTGCCATATCCCAAACTACCTACTAAGAAATTCTCAAAAGCCTGAAATACTTGAATTACATTTTGCTCGGCCCATGCACCGTCTCTAGGACGGGGGTCCTGTACACTATCAGACAAATAATTTTATACCTACGTAGCTAATGATAGGATTAGCTAATGATTGCTTACCATCAGCTAATCCGTATGCAGTATGTCTGTGCATTCATGTCACATAAAAAATATGTGTATACAACCATGGGTTGCTTAGTGTACCTTTTGTAATTAAAGTTTTGGAGATTGTGAGTACTTAACCGGCCGGCCTGGAGCCGAAGAAGAAACAGGTTGTTTTTATAGTCAGTAAGAGGCTGATACTCCCTCTCTCTAGTCATTTGATGATTTTCTCCCTCAAGGAACAAAACATCAGATATTTTTGTCATTAACAAATTTTACAATCGGTAGCAGTAAACTTAGCCCAGTCGACTTACCCTTCATATGACCACGGCACGGCTTATAATTATTACAGAAAAATGAGAATGTGGGAACATTTAGATACACAAATTAACAAAACTTCAAAATGTACATTTTTCAATGACATAAACTTGAAATCTTCTTAAAAATGCAGAAAGAATTGACGTAATTCCTGAAGCGGAAATTTCATGCGAACTCGCGGGCAATAGGTTTGTATTGTAATAAAGCGTTTATACTTTATTTGCATAGATTGCATTATGATAAACACAGCTGACCGTCTGTTGTGGGTGTGAGTCAGACGAGTGGCCAAACACGTGGTTTCCAAATACTTATTCTTTCACAGTCGAGTAACGTATGAAGCAGAATACCGTTTTTATGGCACATACTTCATGTAAAGTAAATATGTATGTAATTATCAAATTAGCTACACTTTATTGAAGTTGTCATTTTGTTTGTCTCCATCTACGAGACATTGACAGCATTAAAAACAATAAAAAATACTACAATAGTGTCAACAAAGAATATGGAATAATATGGCTGCGCACTGTAATCTGAAGCCGGTACAACACAGTTTACATTTCTAACAAATAACTGTAATTATCGGTTTCAACCCCTTAATCTCTCTTTGTCATAAACAGAATGCGTAGATATTAGATAATTATGTAGATATTTATTATTTCTCAGTAAAACTTTTATTTAAAGCATTCGTAAATTGAGTATTGATTGGTTAATGCTCACGCTTCAAGCAGTACAGATTGTAATATAATTACGAATGCTTAAATATGTATCAGTTTGCAGACATTCCACAATTCTACTATTGCAGCGACCTAAAACCTAATATAAAAACCATTTAGGCAATAAAATAAGATGATTACCCAACAGTAATTACCTAAATGGTTAATGTGCTCAAATGCGGAAATGTCGTTGAAACGGGACACACTTAAAAAGTCTTAAACACAACACAACAAAACTGGAATATACGATACAACGTACAGTAAACGGTTGTGTACAAAAGTACGAACTGTTTATACGAAATAGTAGGCTATGCGTTGGTAAAATTTCGTCAATATTCGATAGAGGTGAATGCGCGCGCGTCACTCAGGCCCGTTCACTTTACTGGTCGCGTCGGCGTTCGTAAGCCGTAACAGGCTTGAGAACTATTACCCAACATCCACCACCACCGCAGACATCAGATATCCGAGGATCAATGTTATCCAATACATATGTAGGTATCAATATTTTTGGGCAGTGCGAGATCCTGCAAGTAGGTCATGTAATATTAAAGAGGTGCGTGTAAAGTTTCTGACCGAATTACATAACTAACAACACACGAAATACCTAAACCTTAGAGTCCTCAGGTCCTAAAGTACTAAGGCACATATTCAAGCCCTACGATACACTGCGGCCCCGCCAGGGTAGGCCTATAAAGTGACAGGCTCTTACTGACTAAAAAGCACGCCGTTTCTCAAGTACTTGTTCCAAACTTCCTTCCACTGGATCCAAAATAGATACCTATCGAAGCTTCCGTGTCACGTCAGGCAAAAGGTAAAGACGGAGACTCAAAGAGGGACTTTTTACACTGCCGAAGCCGCTGGGAGAAGGAAATAAGTAATCATTTTGTAGGTTCCAGAAGTATTTAAAATATAGCCAGTGGAATTATTGTAATAAAAAATTCTACATACACACAAATAATGTATGTCATCACGTCCAAAAGGGTGAGTAGATACACACATATCCATATCCATACACTCATAGTCACATCACATCACATCAAATCATCTATAACTGTCCACTGCTGAGCAAATGCCTCTTCTCACATGGAGAAGGTTTGAGAGTTAATCACCACGCTTGCTCAATGCGGGTTGGCGATTTCAAACTTATAATTAGAAATTATAAGTCCAAGTTTCCTCACAAATAATCATAGAGAATACATATAAATTATAAATTTAAAATTTTAAAAACTACCGACATAAATTCTAATAAGTATTCATTTTGTCGGGGGCTAATTTTTTTTATTTTATACTTTTTATATGTATTTTATATAATTTTCTCCCGATTAAGTCATCAACATTCCCTTTCGGCGTCGGGGGTTATAAAAGTTACATTGGTACTTGCCCGGTTTCAAACCCTTATTGCATGAGAAGCGGGCGCCTTAACCTCCGGGCCAACACGACTTTACCCACAGTCATTCTTCACAAATTCTGTTCTGGAATTAATAGTATGATGTAATCATTCTAAATCACGAATATACATAACCAAACTGAGATGGTACTGGATTGCAAGTTCTACAATTTCAAAACAAAATATGTAGCAGGACATCGTGAAAGTTTTCTTCTGATAATCGACCTTGAGTTGACTGAAGATCTTCTTTAAATCATATAAAAATAGTCACTAACGTCTTGTTCCAAAGATCTTGTAGATGATGTCAGCTCTCTTAGCCATTTGTCGACCTTTGTTTTTGTAATACCAACGATAATTACTTCTTTTATCTATATGAGCATTGCAACTTATTCCCACTTCATGCTTCCTGTTTATAACTCGAGTGGATATAGCGACCGCAGTGATAACACAGCCTTACAGAAAACAGGCGTAAATTAACTACAACGTTATGTTTCGCCGTGAGAAACCGCCCCTTCGCCGCCCTCCTGTAACCTTAGTAGAAGAACTAAGCATAAATTCCTAAAGCCCATATACGTGTATACCCATATACGCGTATTTAAGTGTGGGAGAGCCATGCTTCGGCACGAATGGGTCGCCTCGACCGGAGTGATACCACGGCCTCGCAGAAAACCGGCGTGAAACAACCACAGCGTTGTGTTTCGCCGTGTGAGTAAGGTTACCGGAGGCCCAATCCTTCCCCTTCCCGGACCCTTCCCCAATCCCTAAATCTCCAAATCCCTAATCCCTAAAAGGTCGGCAACGCACTCGTAACTCCTCCGTTGCGGGTGTCCATGGGCGGCGTTGATTGCTTACCATCAGGTAATCCGTCTGCTCGTTTGCTGACTTATTACATAAAAAAAATACGGATTGTATGAAAAAAATGCCAACGCGGGTAGCCCCGATTTCTTACCGACGCGTCGGGTTAATCAGTCTGCTTATTTGCTGCTACACAACGTAAAAAGTACAGCGCCATCTCTTAAGGATTTGAACCAGACGGAATAAGTAAATGTTCAGTATAATTACAAATGTATATAAACAAAGTTAAAGGAATTCTTGCATATTCGGTTTCATTATTAGAAATTAGTTCAGACTTTTTTGTAGAATATTTCAAAACGGTATTAAAATATTTTTTCTGAAATTTAAAAGTAATTTAGAATTTTTCCATTATTTTCTAAACATGTTGTTCAAAAATTAGAGGGGGGCGAATTTTTGTAACTTTTGGAGCGATTATTTCCGAAAATATTAACATTAAAAATAGTATGAAAAGTCGTAAAAATAGTATAAAAATAATAGATTTATAAAAATAATGTGATATTGACATTTAGGTAGGGTAATTAGTGCAAACTGTGCATAGTTTTCTTAGAATCTTCTACTTCTATTTTCTATCTATATCTATGTATAATATATAAATATATAAAACTAAAGGGTGATTGATATAGTAATCTATCAACGCACAGCCACTGGACGGATCGGACTGAAATTTGGCGCGCAGGTAGATGTTATGACGTAGACATCCGCTAAGAAAGGATTTTGATCAATTTTACCTCCAAGGGGATAAAAAAAGGTATGAAAGTTTGTATGAAACTTTGTTAGTTTTTATCCCATCGGGCTAAGACTATAACGCCTGCGTTATGCGTGCCTATGTTATACGGGATGCCTACATCCCCTTATTTTTTTGTCAGGGGTAAATTATCATATGAGTTCTCCCGCCCATGGTAAGGCGAGAGAGAGTGTCCGACTCTTACTGACTAACCCCCCCCCCCCCCTCTTCCGCGGTGACTCATTGCGCTTAACCCGCAACCCCGGCTGAACATTAGCCCTTTATAGCCCCGTCTGTGGTGGCCTATTGGCTCTATGAGGCGCGCGGAACGCTCGGGTCTGGTTCTGGTCGGGCGGCGAGCTACCCTTACTCGCCGTACGCAGACCCGCGCTCACGGTGACCGAAGATCATCTCTAGATCCCCGACGCCCGGAATGTGGCCTACTGGGGCGCGAGGAGGATAGTTCCCTCACGCGCTCCGCCTCCTCCTTTGCGAGCATCATTGCTTCGCAAAAAGAGGAGATGGCTTCCCAGTTCCTCTCGCTACGAACCATGGCTTCGACTAGGGCCGGGCGCGAGAGGTCGCCGCCGCCGATCACTTCACCGAGGACACAGCGGTGCTCAGCCCAAGAAGGGCACTCCGCCACCGTATGCTCCACCGTGTCTCTCCACTGTCTCACCGTAACTCCGGGGAGGAAGCGAACCTCCTTACCGGATTACTGCCCTGCGATCTCGAAGCGAAGGCGCTCGCGCGCGTCTATAGTTTGCGCGCAGACGCGCGTCGTCGGGGCGAGAGTCCTCTGTCGCGCCAAATTAGTGCGTGGCGGAATGAGCTCCGGCGAGATCTCATGGCAGAGTGGAAGCAACGACTGTCGCAACCGAGGGGCGGGCACGCTGTTATAGCAGCGGTAAAACTCCTCTTTGAGGATTGGCTTGAGAGACGACACAGCGCCCTCACCTTCCGCCTGACGCAAGTGCTTACCGGGCACGGCAGCTTCGGTAAGTTCCTATTTCGGACCCAACAACGGGAGGAATTGCCCGAGTGCCCGTCACTGTGAGGATCACCTAGAGGACATGATGGAGCATACGTTGGCGGTGTGCCCTACTTCGGCAGTGATCGGAGGTGGCGACCTCTCGGGCCCGGTCTTAATCGAGGCCATGGTTCATAGCGAGCGGAACTGGGAAGCTATCTCCTCCTTCTGCGAAGCAGTTATGCTCGCAAAGGAAGAGGCGAAGCGTAAGGCTACTTGATACTCAATTCCTCCCCACCGGCCCCTTCCCCAAATCCCCCAATCCTCAAAACCTTGACCCCAAAGTTACTGCTCAATGTTACGAGCGTTATTAGTCGATTGCTTGCCGGATTAGGTAAAACGAAAAAAATCGTCGGCTAACTTTCATGCTATTTCTGATATCTAATAGAAGAACTAAGCATAAAGCCCTTCATTGATTTTTGTGCTATTAAGGTATGTCGCATAGATGTATGTCGGACATTTGTTTGGCGAACATACACATTTTCGATCAATTTCGATATTTAAAATGACAGATGTATAAATATGTAGAGCACACTTCTTAAAGAACATGACACGGCGTATCTATGAACAGAAGAACGCAGTTTCATAGATACACCACTATTTTATTTCAAAATTCACTCTATAAGAACGAACAGCGATATCCGACCCAGTGTCCGTACGCGACGCGTATCCGAACACATACGTAAATACCTTTGTCTTTGTTTTCCAAGCACGGCTGCACCTGACATTGACGTATGACGTCATGATATGTTTTATATCTCAGATTAATTTCGTGCATCAATTCGTAAAATAAATAATAGTTAACAAATTTCTGTTTTCGAGTTCTTGTGTTATACAATATATTTTTGTACCGAGTGTAGTGTGTTATCTTGCACCTTGTTTTAAAATAGAAAACAATGGCAAATATCCCAGGGACAGGTGCAGTGGCTTCTGCGCCTGAAGATCTTCCACCGCCTTACTCAGCTGTAGTTGGTAACCCACAATATGGGTTCGTAGCGCCTGGAGGTGAACCATATGCGGCCGCTGGCGGTGCATACCCACACCCGCAGGCGCAACCAAAGCAGTATACAGCGCCGGGGGTTTACCCACATCCTACAATAACTATCACGAACACTCAGCCACAAGCGGGTGATATGGGGCCTCCGCAGCCGCCCGGACCCGTGCCTGTGGGTATAGTGCTGCCGCCTGCAGTCGGTACTGAGCCCACAACTATAACTTGTTTCAACTGTGGCAAAGTAGTGACTACAAGAGTTACCTACACAACAGCTTGGCATACCCATCTAGTGGCTGGATCCGTGTGTGTTATCACTATGTAAGTTGTACATATAACTTTGAAACCTTCTTCTTTGCTACTTACTCTCACTTTTTAATGAAATCAAAAAATACACATATCTTAAAACTGCATTCTTCAGTTCTGACCTAATTTTGAACTGCAGTGATAATTAACTAATTAGGTAATCTTAAACTAAATATCCTATTAGAAGCTTTGCCTGCAGTACCAGGATAGAAGTAACCTATGATTTATGTGAAAGAATAACAAATACTGATCCATCCATACAAACTTTCACATTCAAAATATAAAGTAGGATTAATATGTTGTTTTATTGCAGGATCTGCTCTCTCTGCTGTCTTGGACTCGTCCCATACTGCTTTGATACATTCAAGGATGCAGAGCACTACTGCCCCAATTGCAATACTTTTATTGGTAAAAGTAGCAAATGTTAAGTAATTGGGAACGGCACTACAATCATACCTATATGATGACATGAAGATTTCAGCTTCATCCATAAATGAGAAAATGCAAAAAAAAATCAAAAGTAATGGTGCCATCAAGTTATTTAGAGGCATGTTCCTTACATTCAATGGCCTTTGTTATTCTATCAATGCTTGTGAATTCTTAAGTATTGTGACTATTGTAAAAAATATCTTAATTCACAATGGTTTCCAGCACAATCCTACTTCACCTGTCATTTGTCTATTGAATAAGTAAAGCAAACAATTACTCACAGGTTCACATAAGTGTGGTTTGGAACTCAGGTGAAGTTGTGCATGTAAAGCAATAAAAATTTTAACAAACTCTTATGATTTCATGTCAAATTAAAATGTAACAAGACTCTGAATGGAAAATTATTTATTATTCAGATGTCTTTATAAAATGATGCAACATTATGAAAATCGAAAGAATTGTATAGAATGATTTAATTAAGGCATCTCTATCTCTCTATGTAGTATAAAATATGTTCTATGGTTAAATTTTGTTACTGTAAGGTACAATGAGTAAGCGGCTGATTATTTCACAATGTCATCTAAAGTATTTCTAATAATTTTCATTCCAAATACATATAACCTTTTTCATATTTCTTAGAAACAAACATATATATTATTATTATTACACATTGAACGGGAAATATTTGTGTTATTTCCTTGCTTACCAAATTACTTCCAAATTTTCTATTTGTATTCTCATGCTACTCTTACATTTCAAACCTCCAATTTAGGTGTGCCTAACATTTTCGTCCAAGTTGAGCCCACTGTACAGTACGAATGTTGCAAAAATTTAAGTAATAAGTTAATGTTAAATGAATTATATTTTCCAACCAATGAAATTTAAAATTTTAAATAATTTTTACATAATTAAATTTTAGGTGTAAACAGCTTATGAGGCATTCCAACAGTTTTAGGCTTTAACAAAAATTTAATTTTGTGAATAAAGTTTGTTTATTTTTTTATTTATAGTAATGGAATTAAAAATTCTGCCATTAACAGTGGACAATATGACTGATATTAGACTGAATGTAAAACCACGAAAATTGTAATTAATAATATGATGTATGTAACTAGTAATTACAGTTACAAAACGTAATAATTTCGTACTTTTTTATTGGCCGTATGTTATCACCAGTTAGTTATAAAAAGTGAAATAATTTTAGAATATAAATTATCAATTTAAAGTGGTAATGTCATACCTATTGTAAATGTTCTTCATTCACTGTTAACAAAATATAATATATTATAAGGTATTTATATACTATAAATCACTTGTTTCCTTTCAACTAATTTTCCTTCTGCACTTATTAATTGATTAAAATTCATACATATTTGACGTAATAATAGAATGGTGTAAATGACACACCCAAATGGTTACAATTTGTGTAGGTACCTACTTATGAAGTTAATCGCTCGCTAATATGAACGTCGCGCGGTGCAACAACCAACCAGTTGAATCAGTGACCTGAATGCACAGACATGTCCTGAATGACTAACTTAGTGCAGTATTAAAAAGTTAATTGCAACTTTAGATGTAAGTTACTTTACAATAGAACTTTCTCCCGTGTCATTGTTTACACACACATCTTTTTACATAACTTATCCGTTTACATTCGGAATAACATGATGAGCACACTAAGCAATTAATTTTTCTGTGCGGGAATCCAACACCCCACGATATGCTACACAACAGCATATCGTATAACCACTGCACCAATCGTGCAGTTAAAAATTGTTATATTACCTACTGACATGGCAATAACCATGCTTAAATATGAATAGTTTTTTCAGTATACCTATACGTTATAAGAATCACTATAATACTACGCCTTATGACTTTAAATAGCAATAGAAGACAATTTACATGCCTATGAATCGACGTTACACTAGCGTCGCAGGCGACGAAACTATGATCGAACTTAATAATGAAGGACTTATAATTTTATTTCGATCTGGTTTTAGTGTGGTTTAGAAGTACCTAATGACTACCTACACTACAATATAAAATGCACGTAAATAATAAAAAAGGATACAAAAATCGACGTAGGTTGTGTTATGCTTCTGCAGTGAAAACCAACCAAGATTATTACGAGTTTCTCCTTAGCCTACATAAATCTAATCAGAAGAAAAGGTTAATTAGCCTTTCTTTTGTCTATATTATTATGAACTTATCCCTGAATGTCGCTTTATATCTTTTTGATAGTAAGTACGAATTTCTTTAACACGCGCAGGACTTGTGTACTTGCATTGCCTTATCTTCACCAAATGTTAATGTTATCTACAAATAGAAATGAATAATATGTACCGGCAATAAGACATAAAAGAAAAACACATGAACCATTTCTTGTAGGTACCCAACAATAAGTATCTGACGTATAGATAAGATAGTAGCAATCAGTAATGATAAGGAGGTAAATTTTTGTGTATAATCATAATCAATACTGTGTTCATAGATGGAAAATGTTTTAGTAAATACATTTTACTAACATGGATACGAATAGTGGTGTAAATCCGGCTCAAAGTGATAATGTTAGAGAACAGTTGTATTTAAATAGTGACGAGAACAAAGCTGTCTACCACAGAGAACCTCCGCCATCATACGATGCGACATTCAACTCTGCAATCACTGTGCCTGAACCGGTGACGAATCAGCCAACGTCTCGAACTGTAATCATACACGCGCCATTAACGGATTCGCCGATGGTCTATAATTGTCCTAAGTGTGATGAAAGGATTGTCACTGTCGTAACATATATAAACACGCAGAGAACTCATATGCTGGCCGGTTTTCTTTGTGGAGTCTTTTGGTAAGTGGAACATATTTTATTTGGTGTCCTTTGTCTGCCTACTAAACAAAGTGTAATAATAAATTAACCCTTTACCTCTCTTTCTTTACAGTTGGTGTTGCCTTTGTTGTGTTGCTGCAGTCCCCTACCTAACGAAAATATTTAAGGAAACACAGCACCATTGTCCTAATTGCAAATCATTTTTAGGATCCTATTCTAGACTGTAATTGCCTGGCCTTTTTCCCATTGCCTATTTACACATTATAAAAAATAAATATTAATAGTTTGTTTTTATCATGACATTTATTAATAGCTGTATTGTACAATTTTTATAAAAAAATATTAAATGTTTCTTCTAATGCCTTGTAGTAGTAGATGTGTGTTCTCTTCCAGCCAATGATAACATTTTACTCTAAAGATAATCTTATCAAACTGATCTCAAAAACTTGGTCACCACTTCCAAGATCAGTTTCTTAAATATCTTTGTATGTTTGGTGACAATAGTGATCAGTTTTTCCAATACAAAAATCTGAAAAAGATATACTCATTATAAATTAGAACATAGCACACACAGAAGTGGTCAAAAAGTGCAGGGCGTGCAGTACCTCAGGATGATAATATATCCTGTTTCATAATGAACGCCAAAAAAATGGTGCCATATGGACTGTATAATACATCCTAATCTGAATGAAAATTAATTATTTTCTAAAATATCATCAATTGTATATATCATTCATATAATAATTAAATATTATTAAACTATATTTTAAAAATTACTATTGTTTTATTAAATTTAGAGTGGTATCATCAATTTGAAGTACAGCAATACAGTAGTTTTCGAGTAGCGAAATTCAATACTTTTATCCAAATGTCAAAAAATGATACCTTGCTATGAAATTGCAAATTATGACGTCATAGTATATTTGCATCAAATAGCTTACATATATCTAAAAAATATTTTTAAAAATATCGAAAATTTAATGTATTGACAGATCAATGAATAAAAGTATTGTTATTTTTCAATATTTTATGGTATTAAAACTTCAAATTAATTCATTCTTGACCTACATGGGAAACTACCTAGTTCTTGTATAAACATGTTTGTGTTTATATTCCATAACTTCAGGGTATAAGTGAGGTCATATCAATTTTGTTACAAATAATTTGTCAGTCACAAGAGAAGTAATTTTTTTGATTTCAATATGAATGAAAATTAATAAGAATGAATTACTCATATTATTTTATCAATTATACCTGGATGCCTACTAACTTATCTATGATAAACAGTGTTTCTTTTAAAACTCAGATTCTCATATATATTTTGATTCTACTGTTTATTATGTATTATAACCCAAGAATGTTGGAGTAGTTACATAAATTAGGAGACTCAGAGGTATATTTAACAGACATCATATATTTATATTTAAGTACAATTATGTAATTTGACCTGTTGGCCGCTGTACAGACAGGTTAACAGGTATAAACATGTTATATTGCACAACACTATACAATATTATTGCTAAAATTTCTATAAACAGTACAGTTTCTATTTTATTGCTAAAGAATAAGCTTTGTTTGTACATCTTTTGTAGTTTGAGTAGATTTAGAATTTTAGATCAATCAACAACTACATAAAATTAATAGAAAGAAGTACACACCAGTGAATAGGCATTATGTCTTGACAATTCAAAGATTAGAAGAGTATGGAATAAGCTAACACTACAATAAAATATCTTAAAGAGAGGCATACCTTAAATTATGTTCCATTTATTAACTACTATATGGCACTTGTAATCTGAAACAATCAGATGCAATTTTCCACTTTCCATCAACAGCCACAATCACAAATGTTTGCTGAAACGACTTCTTGCTGTCGTCATTTTGATAGGTTACATCTCCACAAGCTTGAATGAGGTACGTCAGCTTGTTTGAAACCAAATTTTCTGAAATTGGCTGTGCATCTAATGTCTTGAGCACATGATTACTGGCAGGTAAGTCCATTAAGAATTTCTGTATCTTATCATTACCAGTTATTCCATTTCCATTCCAAACCAATAGGCCGGTGTCTAAATATAGTTTAGACGTTAAATGCCGGTTATTATCCACTTGTTTATAGAAAACTTTTGTAAACTCTTCTGCAGTTTCACACGCATTGTCGATGTTTTTGACGATAGCTTCTGTCATAATTGTAACTATTTGAATGACTGAATTGTGCTTGATACCGTTGATAATACAAATTATAATGTCACAGTTTTACAGCACACCGGTTTGTAAACAACGATAATAATTTCTTAAATTCAGCTAACAATAACTCAGTTCACTGTTCACAAAACAATGTGTTTGACAATGTGCGACCGGTTATGTCAAATAAAATCAAATGTCATCAATCACTGACCACTGACATGCCACTGACTAACCGTATCATAGACTATAATTATTATTTATTTCCATACGAAAATTACACTTGGGCCAATCTGTTCATTTATACCTCATATTTTTATTCGATAGAAAATATTACATGATTTTTAAGTGAAGGATAACCATGCTAGTACTTGAATATGAAGGCTTGGCCAGAGATCACCTCGCTTGTATCAACCACAAAAGAAGCGTGAAACAACGCTAGCATTGTGTGAGAAACTATCCTTGCACCTCCCCCACACGTTTTCACTCCTAATTCTATAGCCTAATAACGTTAATACTATCTATAGCCAGTATTCCAACTTCATACAAACCGACGAACAGCGAACTATGTCTGCCTCTATGTTAATATTCGTATGGTATGCAAACAGTCGCGACGGTATAGTGTATATGTTACGGCTAAAGGTAGGTGTGAACGTAAACTTAAGATTAGCCGGCTAAACTTAGGTTTATCTTCGAGAAGCAGCTAAAGTTCGATAACATGTTAGTTTGCGTCGTGATATTCCATCTTTAGCCGGTTAATGTGCACATTAACCGAAACGAAAACGGCTAAAAATGTATTCGATAGCGCGGCCGTAAGTACCTACCTACAGAAGATTCTGTAATGACCAAATGGTTCCTTATTATTTTATTTTAATGATTAGGTTAATATTGTTTTAACGACGACGCGTTTGGTCTAGTGGTTAGTAACCCTAGTCACAAGACCAAACGGTCGCGGGTTCGAATCCCGCTAGGGGTAGATGTTTGTGTGATGAGCACAAATATTTGTACCCGAGTCATGGATGTTTGTCATATTTATGTATGTTTATCCGTTATCTAGTATCCATAGTACAAGCTTTGCTTAGTTTGGTACTAGGTTATTGGCGTCAATGTCAAAAAAAAAACCAATTAAAATTTTGTAATTGTAATAATTGTTACTTTAAATACCTACATAGTACATAAAAGTATGTGTAAAGAAAGTGATTATTTTTTAATAAAGTTTTCGTGTCAAAATAGATAACATTATTACATTGTTTCCTTTCCCATTTCCTTCTACATTTTTAGCCAAGGACCTGCAGCTACACCTAAGTTTAGCCGGCTAATCTTAAGTTTACGTTCACACCTACCTTTAGCCGTAACATATATACCTAATCCCTCACAGGCCAGCAATACATACGTTATACCTAACTTCTCTCGTGTTGGGAGTGTCCATAGATGGCGCCAATTTCTTACCATAAGGTAAAACGTTTGCTCGTTTGCCGCACTATAGCAAAAACCAAAACTTAGATATGAGTATTGTAATAATATTAGGTCTATTGGTCTTCACCTATGAAATTGCCGTTATGCATGAAAAAATTTAAACGAATTTTTTTCATGTATTTTTTATTTGTATTAATCGAAGTAATCATCCATGCAATCAATGCATCTTTGCCAACGCAGTGGCAGTTTATTGATGCCCTTCTTAAAGAAATCAGCTGGACGGGAAGCAACAAATTCTTCAAAGGCATTTTGTACTGCCTCTCGGGTATTGAGAGTGGTCAGGTCAGTGGCCATCACTTTTCTAGGGGTAAGTTTTCGTTTAGGGCATTGCTTAGGTGCTGAACCAGGATCCAACCACCTTGCTGAGCGCTTGCGGTTATCAAACAGAATCCATTTTTCATCGCAGGTAACAATGCGGTTCAAAATTCCTCCATTTGTGTGTCTGTTGAGCAGTGCAAAGCACGTCTCGACGCGTACTTCGCGCTGGCGATCATTGAGTTCGTGGCGCACCCATTTGTCAAGTTTTTTTACCTTGCCAATTTGACGCAAATGGACCGATATTGTTTTGACGCTAACGTCGAAAGCTGCTGCTAATTCAGCCGTAGATTGTGTATCATCAGCTTCCACTATCGCCTTTAATTCGTCATTGTCAACCAAAGTCTTCGGACGACCGCGAGGTTCATTTTTCAAGGAAGCGAGCATACTAATAACAGGTGGTGCGTTGGTTTGTAGTGTTAGCTCCGTAAACGTCGTTGATGTTGCTGCCACGACGGAACTCATATTCCATAATTACTCGAATTTTTAACGTATCCATGATGGCGAAACAGATTGAAATGCGATGAAAATGTAACACTAATCAATAAACAAATGACTACTTTTGGAAAAAGAATCCAATGTTTTCAAAACAATATTAATTTGAAATTAGAATTCTTAGCCAAACAAAAATTATTTTGATTTGAAATGGCCAGTAGGTACTGCAGAACGGCAATTTCATAGGTAAAGATCTATTATGATATACTTAGGTACATAGGTATGTAGGTACTGCTAACACCCACAACAACTTAATGGCAAACGCGTCTATTACGCTTGTTGTTCGATTCGTCTTCTTTACATTATGTTTAACTAGTGACTCGACCCGACTTCGCTCATGTGCAATGCTTCTGCACTAACTCACTATTTAGGTATGTTTTTTATCATCCTCTTTTACACTAAGTGTCCTACCTACCTACCTGCGTAATTTTAAAGATTTAAGTGTATCCTTACTAATATTAGTTTGTTTGCTCCGCTTTGACGCTGTAATTACTGAACCGGTTGCTTTGAAATTTTGCAAACGTAAAGTTAGAACTCCGGATTAAATAATAGGGTAGTTTTTATTCCGGCAAAGATATTACTGAGGGAAAACAAAAATTCTCGGTCATAAGTGGCGCTGTTTGTCGTTTGAAACATGTTGCAAACGAGTATGCTCTATAAACTTAGAAGTTAAATCCTTACTTCCTTACTAATATTATAAATAACCAGTTACGATTTTTGGACGTTTGTTACTCAATCACGCCAAAACGGCTGGACGGATCTGAATGAAATTTGGCACAGGCATAGGATACACTCCGGAATAGGACATAGACTAATTTTTATCAACATACCACGCGGGCGAAGCCGTGTGCCGAAGCTAATATATAAATATATAGGAACGAAGAAAGAGAGTTTTTTTTATAATATTACATAGGTATGTAGTGATTACACATTCACTGGCGAAATGTGGTTTACGTTGCCTGACGACTTTTCCTGGCCGAAGATATGAAACTTAATATTGCGTATGTCACGTATGTGCTACGTTGCGTCAAATATGTAGCAGCTGTGATACTTAGGTCTGTGACTTAGGTATAAAACCAGCATCTTACACGAAACGCAGCAACAAGCTACGACACTCACAAGAAATATAATTTTATTAGGTAATTTCTAGCTACAAATGTTTCACGACACCTTTTATTTCCAAAAGGATTGAGTAGAGGTGCATTTATTAAATAAAAATACGGTATCCTCTTTGCACAAGGTACGTTACTGGGCTATTCTTGTAATTTTTTTTAATAACCCAATTGGCTTGTCCCCCTGAGACAGATTTCTTTTTTTTTTATTTCTTTAAAAACGTTGCCCCACATTAGGATTTTCTCCTGTGTCGTGGGTGCGGTTACAAACATACAATTTCACATACACATGACACCCAGACCCGGAACAACAATTTGTGGATCACACAAAGAGTTGTTCCGTGCGGGAATCGAACCAGCGACACGTTGCACGGCAGCCAGTTACCCAGCCACCGCACCAACCGTGCAGTCGATTGTCAGACTTCTATTAACCAAAACTCATCCCGTGCCTGAACCCGCAACTCTGGCTGAACTTCAACCCTATTAAGTAGACCCAATCTGTTATGGCCTAAAGACTCTGACGCGAGCGGAACGCAATGCGTAGTACTGGAGTCTGGTTCTAGTCGGGCGATGAGCTTCCCTTGCTCGCCCTCCGCAGACCCGTGGTTACGATGGCTGGAGATAGTTTTCCTCGACGACAGGAACACCTTCTCCTGTGCCGGCTGGGACGCCAGGCAGTTGTCCCTCATGCGCTCTGCCTCCTTTGCGACTATCACTGATTCGCAGAAAAAGGAGACAGTTTCTCACTACATCTCACTCCGCACCATAGCCTGTGGCGGTGCTCAGCCCACGCAGTGCACACCTGCCCTCCTGCTGTTTTCGAAACAGGTAGCTAACTTCTGAAGCTTCCTTGTCCGGTTAGCACCAACGTCAGGCAGAAACTGAGATCGCCATGGCGTCTCTCTAAAGTGGAAGGAAAGAGACCTAGAGACAGAAATCCGATACGTTGGACGGATCAGATTCTCACCACTCTTAAAGCGCAGGACACACCACCAGCTAGCGGGCGGGCGGGCTAGGCGGGCGAACATCGTTTCACCTCTTTACATACTTCGGTTCACACCGCGAGCTACCGACTAACCTAACGAAATATCCGACGATTCCAGCGAAGCTACTCGTTCACCTCGTTGGCGCTCCCGGTTCGTTCGCCCGTCCTCCCCGTTTCGAGTAGACTAGTTGACGCTTGTCTTTCGAATAGCAGTGTAGTGTTTTGTTTTTGGTGTGAACCCCATAGTTTAGCTCGCCAATATTTCGCGTAGTTTGTATAGTTCCCTTCGTTCGCTTCGCCCATCCGCCTAGCCCGCCCGCCCGCTAGATGGCGGTGTGGCCTGCGCTTAACACTACAATCCACGATGCTCTCCACTCGGCGGCAGATAGAAATAGATGGCGGAGGGTAATACGCATTATACTGCTTCCTCGAGGTGGCCACTGAGGAAATCGACGCGAAGAGAAGGAGGAGGCGTCTCTCTAAACACGCCTAAAAGGAGGTTCCTCTCGAAAGCTGCTATAACAGGATACAGGATATATAGGATGTCTATGAAATACATATCAGAAAAACTAAAACCTATTATTTCCTAGTACTTTTGAGTACTTGACCTATGAGACTAAGCCGCCGCATTTTAGTCAATACTTCAGATGTAGTCAATTATATTATTTGTTAATAAATAAAACAAGATATAAATTAGGAAATAGTTTATTTGATGTCTTTCTATTATCATACAAAGTGGTTTACGTATTATACAATTAGATTTCATAATATTATTACTACGTTTATATAAAGTGGCCCTCCGTATCCATGGATTAGGTTACCGCGATTTCTTTACATAAATACCGTTTTCAATATTCCATCACACACAACAACATTCTTAAATAAAATTTAATAACCATTATGATAACGGTTATTATTTTATCGAATAATTTAAAGATCACATACTAAACATCACAACGAATATTACAAGAAACAATTCAGAATCGCAAAACCCAACCGACCATGGATACGGGCGTTCTACTGTATATTCAGAACATTTGACACAGTGATTCACTACACTCGTCGTACACTACTGAAAAGGATAAAAATAACATAAAAATAACTTCAAACTAGATCTTATCGTTAACAAGCATTTGATTTATTTATTACTAGAAATAAAACAGTCAGCATTTTAAATTCAAATCTTACCCTAAGGCACTGACAAAAATGATTATGCGCTAGATAAAAAAATATTTATAAATAATAATATAATTCTAAAGAGTAAATAACATTCCTTAAAATTATTAAGAATAGAAAATGGTTAATTCGGCAAATTAAAAATAGGATAGGATAGGTATATATCGGAAAATAGAAAGTATTTCCATCGCACGACCGCACATCATAATGGTCAATAGTCTGTTGCTACACTGGTATTATTTTAAATAACTTTAAAGCTAACTAAAGTTATAAATAAAATATAAAAATTTTCAAGAACATTGCTATCAATATTGCTGAGTCGCCACATCAAATTGATTTTATTTCACATTAGCTAAACATTCACTGATACATAAATTTAAGATAATATCTTTTCATTGGGCAGATAAATACATGATTTTGTCCTCAATTCGATACAATTTGAAAGTAGAGCACTCACTATAAAAATTAATATATTGCCAATATAGTCCCAAAACTCACTAATACAATTTACAATAGTTCTAGGTCTCGCAAATCAATAAAATTAGGTAAAAGTATGGAATATGTTTGTTTAAATTACGCGTTAAAATGTATTTGTACGTGTCAATTATTTGCCAGTTACATAATACACCACATTAGCAAAATATTTACCTAAGGTCAGTGGCAGGCAGTTATACGAGCTTTTTAATAAAAAAAGCTTGTTTTAACTTTTATTAATGTGCTGAATGCTAAGTTTTAAACTTTAAAATATATTAATGAATCTCTGATTCATTTTGTCTTTTTTAGTATCTCAATTGCTGCCAAAAACCTGCTGCCTGGACTTCACAATACTAAGTCATAGAGTAAACATAAAATTACACCTTTCAACTGCATTTTCGAGACGTGTGAAGTGCGTGAACCACATAGCATAACACAAACTTCTAACATTCTATTATACATTTTACTTGTATGGACGATACTGTGACTGAATGTAGTCGAGTATACATGAATGCTGTAACTTTATATTCCGGACATAAGATTGCGAGTCCCTTAAAAATTTAATTACTATATCGATATATTGTAACATATATCTGAGTGACAGCACGACGACAGCGTGTGCGCATCTATGTTACCTGTGCGCTAGCGCACGCATTGGACAGGAATGACACCTCGATACTACGTCGCAACTGGGTACCTCTTGTTATTTTTCTTCGAGCCCCAACTGTAATGGTCCGTTGCTAACATCTACACTGTGTTTGTCAGATAAACCGGCCATAAGTCTTTCCTATAAATAATAATAAAATATAAATTAGAATCAATATGTTTGACTTTATTAAGCCTACAGGGAACAATACATGTAGTCTGTTATCTTTTAGCTATTTGCCAAACACAACTAACCTCGGCAGTTCGTTCCGCTTCAGCAAATGTGTGGTTGTGGTTTGATTTTTTGGCCTGATGCAATTCCTCTTGTAATGATTCAATTTTGTTTTGCATCTGTGAAAGCAAAAGAAATATAAACATATAAATTAATTGATGAAAGACATAAACCATCACCAGCATTATGCGCATGTTTCGACAATCATAATAGGAGAAACATTTACTATATTTAAAAGTGATGATAAGAACCCTCTGCCAGAGTATGAAAGATTAAATTAAGAAAACCTATTTTTATCACAATAAAACTAGTCAAGCAAGGGTTATTGGTATATTTATAAAGTTTCGAACATATACTACTTAAGAATGTATTTCTCCTGTAGTGAGAGCGTTTTAAAGACAAGAAAGATAAAATCGCATCTACCGCGCGGTATTACTGCGGATTAATGGATTATTCATAACAAGTTATAAGACTGGAGTAATTAAATTACTATACAATATTTCAATGCTATGACACAAACACTTCACTCCTTGCTCTGACTGGTTGTGTATCATTGTTTATATAAATACAGGTGTTTTTCAATATACTTATTCTTTTTTATGTAAATCGTATTATATATCACCGTGTATATAAGGTATTGAGTATATAGTAAAATCAAGTTGGACAAACAAAAGATATAACAATAATGGTCTTTGTGACCTCGACATGAGAACACAAAAGCACACAGAGTGCAAACACAACGATCACTCTTTTTGTACCTCCTCTATGATCGTAGGCAATGACTTTTCAATGCAGGAGTATGCAAACGCCAGAGGTTCCTACGTAAAAATAGCAAACTGCAATAAAATGTTACGCCATCAGCAAAAAGTAACAATAAAATATACACTATGAAGATGAAACTGCAAGTACATTCATCTAACTAAATTGAAAAGCTTACCTTAGCTTAGCTAATAAGTGCTACCTTCATAGAAATGATTCGAAATTATCCTACATATTTGCGATTGAACGCGTGCAGAATCAGTAATCCAGTCACAATAATTGATGTACAGTGAATGTTAACAGTGAGGCAAGATAGTCGTGGCCTAGGCAGACAGCAAGCTGTTGTAACATGAAGTAATGACTGAAATATAAGAATGACGTTCTAGCAGTTGACTTTGTAGCTGGGTTGTATTGTACCTGCATGACAGTGCGCTGCCTGAGATCATCTAGTTCACGTTGCTTCTCAGCCAACTGCTGCGCCCATCGCTGCTCCTCTAACGTTACATTCTGCTGTAGGCGGCTCAGAACTCCCTCCTGTATCAAAGGAAATATTTATGTACATGCTGCAGAGAGTTATACTTAACAGGTACATTCCTAAGCGCCGACTAAGTGTAAAAAATTATTCATTCTTTGTTCAGGAAGATATGTTTCTATTTAAAAATGGTAATGAAGAGAATTCAGAAAATATGATTAATTGTAAACTAACAGTGTCGTCGATGATCCTCTTGTATTTCTCGACGAGGCTCTGTGACTGTTCATTCTGTTGGATGAGGTCGTTGAGGCGGTCTTGCGCAGCGGTGTCAGCGGAGCGCTGTAGCTGCGCGCGCAGGTTGCGGGCGAAGCCCTGCAGCCACTCGCGGCCCGCGCCGGCTCCCGGCGCCGCGTTGGGGCACGCCTCACGTAATACGCTTGCTACTTCGTTGTACTGCGCTTCTTCTGCTTTCGCTATGGCCTCCTTTTTTAAATTTCAAACATTTTCTTATAATAATATGCAAAAAATACGTTACTATGTTATTCACATTTAATTCTAAATGAATGACGACTGTTAAAAATTGATAATATATTAAATTAAAAGCAAGTTCTGCACTGTTTTTGTTTTATTGTTCGTAACACCATTTAGTCCCTTTCTTATGGTTTTACTAAAGTAAAAGTATACTTAACATAACACTAAATATTTATAAGATTACAGTTCATAATGAATAGTAGTGCATAAATATGTTAGCAACGAAATATGAACAACAAAGCGAAGCCGGCCGAAGATGTATGTACATGCGAGTACTCGTGTTACATTGCACTCAGGCCGCGCGGTGTCGGTACAATGTATATAAAGCGGACACTTACGCGCAGCGAGTCTTGGGCCGGCATCGCACTTGCCGCTTTCATCTGTAGAGCCTTTTCGGCAGATTGTAACGCCTCCATTACTTTCCAGTTTTTAGTTCGCAACTCCTAAGCGGGACGAGTTAAGTAGCTTTATTAAAATTTGTTAAAAAATAAAATTTTCACAACACTGTGTTATTTATATTTTTATTGTCAAACCAAACAAAACATTGCCACTCTGACAGTGGAAGTAAAAATAACTGGTTGTAACGCAACTTTCGTATATAACGTACATACAAAAGTTGCGTTACGTACTTATACTATAGTATATAAGGTATGTAATGTAATGACTTACGTTGTTTTTGTCCTGGTACGTTCGCAGCTGTTCCTGCAGCTTGGCGACTTGGTCGCGCTGGTCGCGGGAGCTGCGCTGCGCCGCGGCCAACTCGTCCCGCAGCGACTCCACTATACTCTCCACCTTCGCCAACTCCGCAGCCTGACAGGTATCATTAAAATATTGAAAATTGTTAATTAAAAACTAACGTACAAATTATAAAATATTTCTAGTAAACACACAACTACTACGAAAGTCACATGATAAAACTGTTAAAACTGACCTTAATCTGATCATTTGCGGGTAGTCCATTCTGTGCAGGTGTAGCCTTCAGTTGCTTAATTTCAGCTAATTCAGTCTCACGCGCAGCCAACTGCTCACGCAGCGACGCGATTTCCGAAGTCAACTGCACATATTGTGTAATAAATATAATTATATATTGCATGATAAAAATTACATAAAAATTACTAATATGACTATTATTTAAGCATCATGAACATTGGTGTTAATTTTAATATTTTGTGAGTGAATTGTACATACTTGTTGTTTCTGTTTCTCAGACTCTTCCTTCAACAAGTCGAGGTTGTTCTCAGCGATTTGAGCGCGATTCGCCAATTTCTGTACTTCGTTTTGAAGCTCAGCCACGGCTGAAAGTACATTGTTGTATGAATTTATGTAATATTGAATTGACATTATTTAAAACATAATGTTAAGTTAATTATGTCGCTAGAATTGTAGAATGGAGGATTCACATAATTTACGATTACACAATCGACGTTTCAATGCAATCAAACTATACTTTTATTAGTCGATCTGTCGATACACAAAATTTTCGATTATAATTATTTTAATCAAATTTTTAAGAAATGAGTAAGCTATTTGACGCAAAAATACGATGACGTCATAATTTGTAGTTCCAATCAAATGTCATAGAAAAGTAACGTTTTACACATTAGGATAAAAGTATTGAATTTGACTATACTCGGAATTTTAATTCCATTCCAGATTTGACAATTTCAGTGTTGCAAGGTAATAAATAGGGACGTTGCCAAATTATTCGATGTGGAAATCGAATATTTCTGAATCGATACCTCTAGTTTATAAATTTACTCTCGTAAACTAAGTTTATCAGGAAATAAAATATTTTTGAACCGTTAATTTAGTTTTGACAATTAATTAACGAACTGAGACTTTTCTTTTGTAATTGTGTGTCAAATTAATAAAACATGTGATCATGAAGGAACATACAAATAAAACAGAAATTTTATAAATTGTCGCCGTCATCGCTATCGCTATCGCTGTTACTTTCTGTAACATTTATTATGAATTGTGTCTGTGATTTTTATTGTCAATTAACATATCTAGCTTACTCATTTTTTCCTCTTCTTTGACAACATGGGATACTCATTTAGACCATTCCGTAGCCGAAATTTTTTGAATGCTTTCCTAAAACTGATTCACTGATTATTTATCGATTATTTGTGTTCATCACTACACTGTTATATGTGGTATCATTATTTCACAAAATGACAGTAGGCCATGTCAAATCAGGAATCGAATTAAAATTCTGACTATAGTTATATAGTGACTTATGGTAGTTTCCAACTAGTGAAATTCAATACTTTTTACTTGCGCATCACACATAGAGCGCAGATCTACGCGAGACACGATGTATCTTCAAGTAACAAAAGGGAGACTGACGCTATGACAGTGTAGACGTGAGTATGGAGTATGTGAGCTGACCTTGCGCGCGGTCCTGGTGCGCCCGCTGCTCGGCGCGCTGCGCGGCGTGTCGCTGGGCGTCGAGGTCTGCGCAGGCGCGGTTGGCGTCCTGCAGCTGCTGCGCGAGGTCGGCGGCGTGCTGCTGGGCGAGCGCGGCGGCGTCGCGCGCGGCGGCCAGCTCCATGCGCAGCTGCCCCGCCTCCAGCGCGTGCGCGCTCAGCTCGCCCTGCAGCCCCGTCAGCTGCGCCACCAGCGCCGCCTCCGACTGCGCACCACACACACAATTATTGCCTCCACTACTTATCCAAACTAACACCCCGGCACCAATGCATTATTTATCCGAATATAGCTGGACCGTACATGCCATCTTTCCGACGACAGATTTAAAATCGTAAAAAATAACAAAATCGTAACAATTGTAAAATAAAATCTTTGCATGATGTTTCTAACTGGAGTACATGTTACTCTGCTGTTTCAGTGTTAAGGTGAATCAAAGTGCGGATTGAATGACAAAAGCCTAATAATGATGCTTGTCATTTACGGAGTACCCACCTCTGAGAGTCTCTGAATATGAAGTTCCAATTGAACCCGAGCGGCTTGCGCCTCTCCCTCCGCAGCCAACTTAGACTGCAGCTATTAAACACAACAAGACATGTTACAAAAACATAACACAACTCTAACAAGTAATTCCAAAAATCTTTAAAAGAGATTCGAAACTCAGACGTGCCGCCAGTTCACAGTATAATAAAAGATTTCTCGGTTTGTAGTGTTTTACTTGGGCCCTATACATGCAGTGTAGAAAGCGTAATAACAGTTGAGAATGAACTGGGCAATTATTTATATATTTACAAGTATAACAAAGAGCAGGCTTACAACTAGAGTGTACAATGGGCGGTCTTATTACACAGGGTGATTTCTTCCAGACAACCTTTGGATGGATATTTATAGTATATCATAAGCACCCTTGATTTTATTTTATGATGGTAGCCTAGTTTAGGTAAGTGAGGTCACGGCTGTGTGTTGTGTACGTGTATGTATGTATAAAGCGTGGACAATGGCGTGGGTATACTGTTTTTTGTTCCAAATAAATAAAATAAAAATAAAAATAGGTAAAAAAACTTTTTAAGTTAAACGGTTTTATGTTTGCATTGCAATGTTTAAGATAAATGTACTAAAAACCAACAAATAATAAAATAGATACAGTCGTGGAAATTATAAACATATGCATAGACTAGACTAAAATAAAACCGTGGGGCACGTCAATTGTCTACAATCGTTGATTAAAATGTTTGTTTTGTAATGTACAATCGATAATTAGGCAGTTGTACAACTGTCAACGATGGACTTGTTATAAGTAGCGCTAGAATGTGGAAACGAGTTTTAGGGTTTCATAGTCGTGACCGAGTAGTACGTTTATTATATTTAAATGGAGTGTATAACTATTGGAATTTCCATGAGCAAGAAAACAGTAAGTAATTTCCTCACCGTCTGCAGGTCAACTGCCTAACGACGAATTAAACGACTCTTCTATCGTTTTATTTTAGTCTAGTCTATGCATATGTTTATAATTTCCACGACTGTATCTATTTTATTATTTGTTGGTTTTTAGTAAATTTATCTTAAACATTGCAATGCAAACATAAAACCGTTTAACTTAAAAAGTTTTTTTACCTATTTTTATTTTCTAGTTTTTAGTTTTTATTTCGCATTCTGTTTAATTCATTTCATGCTTCATTATTGCAAGGTTTCTTGCCCGTTAATGTATTGCAGTCCAACTCTTCTATACGTTGTCCCTGCAAAGATCTTAATCCACTAAGAGCCACCTGATTGTTCCTGTCGTTTCAGTAATCGACTACTTACTATATATCACCTTCACTTTCTTTAGCTCGTTTTGCTATATACTTTTCTTTCGCTTTTTGAAGCCTTTGTTTACGTTGTTTTGCAGTTGCTGTTTTATTTGTTTTTTTTTATTGATTATATGTTTGCGCTTGACCGCTATCTCACCTGATGGAAAGCGACGATGCGGTCGACGATGGAGCGCGCTTACCTAGAAGTAACCTATTCACTCTTGACTTAAAGATACCCGGATTGTAGCTATCAGGAAACACCGACTCCGGCAAGGAATTCCACTCCATGGCTGTACGCATAATGAATGTGCTCCCAAAACGTTTGGTACGTATATATGGGACATCCACCGTGTACCGGTGGTTCCGTACGGCTATGCCGTACGTCTGGTGGTCCGATGATGGAACGGGCTAAACGGAATTAAATTATGTAATTCCGACGCACACTCCCCGAAATGCAACTGGTAGAAAACCGACAGGCTAGGAACTCGGCATCGATGCTCAAGATTTTGAAGTCTCGACTCGACAAGTGCATCATCGCCAATGATCCTCTTGGCTCGTCCCTCAATAGACTCAAGCGCATAATGTTGGTATCGGGCATATCAGTCCCAAAGATGAGAGCAGTACTCCATAACCGATCAAACTTGCGCCTGATAAAGTTTAAACAGCTGTTCCGGCGTGAAGTATTGTCTAACCCGTGCTAGGATTCTCAACTTTTTTGCAGCCAGTTGAGGTTTTGCTTCGATGTATGGCCCAAAGTTGAGAGTAATGTCAGCGTTATACCAAGAAGATCAAGATGGTCAGTTATCGGCACGGATACACCCTGGAAAGTTGGAGTAGGACTAAATTGACTCCTTTTAGCGGAAAATAGACACGCCTCATTTTTATCCACCCTAATGCCATACAGTTCTCAGCGCGTTTTAACTTTTAATAACCGCCTGGCATCGAAGCTGAACTGGGCCTATTTGTCCAACGCTGAGACACACATCACTGTTTTTTTTTTATTATTATTTTTGTTTTGATTAATTTTTTACTGGTTTTTTTTTATCTACTTTTGTATCTGTGTCCAGGTTGTGCAAATAAAATTATTTCTTTCTTTCTTTTAACTTGGGTGGTATGCCGATAACTACGTATCATTTTTAGCCACCCTAACGCCACATAGTCCTTAACACGATACAAAGTCTTGAGACGTGGGTCGTGGATTCAGGCTGGATTAATCAGATACCTTTTTTTTATGTGATAGGACGGCAAACGAGGAGACGGATTACCTGATGGTAAGCAATCAGCCTCGCCCATGGACCCCCGCAACAAAGAAGGAGTTACGAGTGCGTTGCCGACCTTTTAGGGATTGTGATTTTGGGGATTTAGGGATTAGGTAGGGATTGGGCCTCCGGTAACCCCACTCACACGGCGAAACACAACGTTGTGGTTGTTTCACGCCGGCTTTCTGTGAGGCCGTGGTATAACTCCGGTCGAGCCGACCCTTCCGTGCCGAAGCATGGCTCTCCCACACTTAAATATTAATAAATTATAGCTAAATTACAGATTCAATTTCTATATTTAAATCTTATTATTATACGCCATTTAGTGGCTGCGCCCATCTTAAATATTGAGGTTGTATAGTGCACTGTATTCTTCTTGTCAAGTCCTTTTATTTGATACCCATATTGATTGGATTGATAAAACTCACGTTACCCGCCATTTTGTAGCGGCCGCCATCTTGGATTTTAATTTTTTAAAGAACGTTGTATTCTACTGGTTGAGCACTTTCATTTGATACCCATATTGATGGGATTGATAAAACCTACGTTATCCGCCATTTTGTAGCGGCCGCCATCTTGGATTTAAATTGTTTATAGAGCTTCATTGTATTCCGCTCGTTGAGCCCTTTCATTTGATACCCATATTGATTGGATTGATAAAACCCACGTTATCCGCCATTTTGTAGCGGCCGCCATCCTGGGTTTTAATTTTTTAAAGTACATTGTATTCTACTGGTTGAGCACTTTCATTTGATACCCATATTGATTGGATTGATAAAACCCACGTTATCCGCCATTTTGTAGCGGCCGCCATCCTGGGTTTTAATTTTTTAAAGTACATTGTATTCTACTGGTTGAGCACTTTCATTTGATACCCATATTGATGGGATTGATAAAACCGACGTTATCCGCCATTTTGTAGCGGCCGCCATCTTGGATTTAAATTGGTTATAGTAGCTATATTGTATTCTGCTCGTTGAGCCCTTTCATTTGATACCCATATTGATGGGATTGATAAAACCTACGTTATCCGCCATTTTGTAGCGGCCGCCATTTTGGATTTATAATCGTTATGATTACACATAATTGTATTGTCACCAAAATTGAAAGTGTACACAAAATTTCTGATTAATCGGTTGACAGGAAGAGGGTGAAATTTGAATTACTAAATTTGACCCAAGAATAAAACGGGGTGAGCTAAATAAAACCGTTTAAAAAACCGTTTAATAAGCGTGTGTTACCATGAGTTTCTCCTGTCCGAGCTGGTGGTTGTCGTCGTGCAGTCGCTGGAGCCGCGCCTGCAGCGTGTGTAGCTCGGCGCGCGCGTTGGCCGCAGCCTGCTCGGCCGCGCGGGATGTCGCCACCGCGCGCGTACGCTCCGCGTTCAGAGCCGTCCTACAACAATATTGGGTACATACAATACTCTTGCAAATAACTTAATTTTAAATATTCTATAGTGAAAGCGTTATATTAGAATTTGGATGGGAATTCATGATCTTGAGGTTAAAATTGGTCCAATAAACAGAATACCTAATATTCATTTTAAAAAAATCCTTGCGTCCTTATCTGGAATTACTATGTATGCGGTAAAAGATTTATAAAGACAATTTGGTTATTCTATGTGACTATTCAAACCCCAATTAGGAAATTGTAATATTAGTTTCCAGTTTAGACTTTAGAATGACAATTGACGAATATTGTAATCTAAATCTATACTTATATTACAAAAAGGTAAAATATTTTTAAGTTTCTATGTAGGGGTAATCTTTGGAATAATATTTTTTCACTGATAGATAGCTGCAATATTTCGGAGTGATTTAGGCTATAAAACATCACCCAAAGGCCAATACGCTTTTCTGCTCCCCTGAGCAGAAACAGCGCGGCAGAAGTTAGCAATAAATATATCTATTTCACGTTCTATTTTTAGGGCTTCATTAAGACGGGCCGTTACTTTTTGATTATCACACGGCATGGGTGCTAATATTACCTCCAAGTCTCGCAAATTATTTGTACTTGTTATGTTTGATTGACCTTGCGATTTTCACAAGTAATTTAATAATTTATTGATTTCAAAACATTACGAAATACTGGGACGATTTTGAAAAACTTGTACATAACAGCAAAAGATCCTTTTTATTTAAAAGAACTTATTACCTTACTAATTTAAAAATAGTCTATAGAATATTCTGCAATTTATGGTGCGCAAGATATTGCGGGTTACATTTCCGCACGGAAAAAACTCTTTGTCTGATCCAAATAAAAATATAATTGAGTATTACCTGAGCTCCTTAAGCTTGGCATGCAGAGCCTGGGAGGCCTCGATCTCGTCAGCAAGAGCCTTCTCCTTGTCAGCCAACTGCTTCTTCAACTTCTGTATGGGGTCATTTGGACCCTGTGGAAAAAAAATCATTAATATCTATTAATAACATTAATTCATTCATTAATGTTGAGTATTGCAACATTATATTTAATGTATACTTAGTGAAGAATGTTCTTAATTCTTGGTTGATTAGATTTGAATATTCAAATATTTTATTTGGCACTATTAAAGGGTCATCAACACAGAACAGAAAATTAAGTAGAAGTGCCCCTACACTCTTTCAAAAGGAAAACCAGTGTCGCCAAAATCACACATTCGCAAATCAAATTGTCCATTACACACATAAAAAACAGCTATATAATTGGGTAAAAAGATGAAACGCAACTTTAACAAATCATCTTCTAAATGTTGTTAAAAATTGAGTCTTATAACAATGAGCGAAAGTTGTTATCATTTCACATGCCACAATCAATAAAGGCGTCTATCGTGTAAAAAACTTAAATAAAACAATTTACAAACGGGTTCAGCCACTCAACGCTAGATGGCGCTGTAACAAATTCATTCTATTCAAAACGCTAATTTCTTTGAAATAGATGTCATATTTGTATGCACTTGTACCAATAGACATTTACTATTTTGCTACTCAGATAGGGCAGGGTATCCCAATATATCGATGTTTTTGTATTCGTGTGAGCAATATAATTTATCGACACGATATACCTACAAATGATCAGTAATGAAAAAGGTTCTAATAGAAAAAAAGAAAAATATTAACATATTTTTTGAAGATCTAATGTTTTTTGGAGATGGTCAAGTAATTATTAAAGATTTCGATTTTAACATATAAAAGCACTACGCGCTCCTACAAGTTTTATCTCCTTTCCAACTAAAATAGAATCATTCAAAATCGGTTCATAAATAACGGAGACGAAAAAACAAAAAAAAATGTTACAGTCGAATTGAGAGTCACTCTCCTTTTTGGAACTCTGGTAAAAATCATGTACAACATCTATACTTATAATAAATCTGTAGAGGGGTCAATTCTGTACATTAAATATATTTTCAAAATAACTACCAGGGGGTGATTAGTGATCGATACTGATGCCAAAAATGCAATCAGTAAAAATTTTGTCTGTCTGTCTGTCTGTATGTTCTTTATAGAAACAAAAACTACTCGACGGATTTTAACAAAACTTGGTACAATTATTCTTTATACTCCTGGGCATTTTTATTTTTGTGTAGCGGTTGCCGTGCTCGACACGATGCGGTATAAAATATAATATAATATAGGTTTTATCAAATACTTGTAACTCTTACCTATTAGTTAGATCCGTACCTTTCTATCTATAGACGGACGGACTGCGGAGACTTAGTAAGTAATAGGGTATTTACCCATTGGAGATGTACCCATAAAAATGAGACGATAAATACCAAATTTTATGTATACTTAGATTTTGTTCTATTGCTATTTGCTGCTTTTTATCAACACAGCACGCGGGCGAAGCCGCTGGCGAAAACTAGTTATAAAATAAAAATGGTGATTAACCACCCGCACCTGCCACAGACGGATGCACGCTGTGTGTGGTTAAAACGTTGATGTGTCTATGCAATCTTAGTTAAACATTTATGAATTATACACAAAATTTGTCAAAAATCCATTTTCTGAACGATGATGATGAAAAATTATCGATATGAACCTATTTTACGAATATGTCTCATCCCTAAATGAGTAGCGTCGAAACTACTAGAATGTATTGTATATAACGTCACATAACGAACAAGTAGATTTAAACTTAATTGTAATGAAAATAAGGCCCTTTATAGTTTGCATTGAAGTAATGAAATGTGATATTTACATTAAAATCAAATATATTTAAAATTAACAAAGGTAAAATACTCAAAGATGATACGATACACCACCACAAGACTCATCTTTTTTTCTGCTTACTTTTTTGCAGTTGAAAACCGCACAACAAGGCATAGTTTCTAATATATTTCGTGTTTCTTAGAGACAACCATGACAACCAATTATGACAACGGATCGAACGATTCTGACAACAAATGTGCCAAAATGTTGTATATCTATTCATCATGTTGGTTAGCGCGCGATGTCTGAGCGGCACTTCCACTGTATTTTCTATTCCGTGGTCATCAACATCAAATGCTAGAAAATTCGAAGTTTACAAGTAGGCATCTACTTGTAAACTTCGAATTTTCTAGAAAAACATAGAGAAATAAACATTAATTGTTTAAGCGTACCGATATTTTGGTGGTTTGTAGGCGTATTAGACTGAACGTACCTTTTTTAAGGTCAAATAGCCTTACTAATTCTTAATCAAAAAAATTGAGGAAATAACTAACTTATAAAATTACTTTTGTAATCACAGCTCACTATCATGCGTGATGTTTTTCGGCGATATACCGACTTCATAAATTGCAATGAGTTATAATCCTTTCTAATCACTTTCTTGGTATTAAAACACAAAACGGATTTACAGCACGCCTTGAGTTCGTGAGTCTAGGTGACACGACGCCGACGTCACAATAAGGCAGGAGACTGTCCAATATTTACCACACAATGGATGGGCTGAATTTTGTCGAGTAATCAATTACAGTGAATGCCTTCTCGTTGCAACCTGACCTACACTAACCTGGGCATTGTACCAGTGCATACATACCCATCGACTCGACTATCTCATTGATATAGGCAGAGAAAAGCTCCAAATGACATGCTTCTGGTTTTTTTATGAAATAGAAAGAAACGAGCATACGAACCACCAGAGGAATCACAGGCGCGTTGCCGGCCTTTGTATATTTTTGTTAGCGGTATTCGTATTTGTATGTTTCATGTACATTTTTCGCTCATAGCTACGATTAGGTGCTTCAAGCGAATCTGAGACCTGTTGGTCTAAGGTTCAGGACAAAAATATTTGGCTATGGTTTCAATAAATTCTCAGTAGTAGTAGACGAATTTTCAAATATTAAACTAAATGACAATATGCTCATACCAAACTTGTGTCACAACTGGCAAAAGTAGGTAACACTTATGTCACATAAGCATCTCCGCCAATTCATTCACGAAATAAGTTTATCTGAACGCTCACTATTTTCACACACCAAACAATAAGATAACATTTTAGTCATTAACTTCAATTATAAATATTACATAATGTGTTGAACTTTATTGTCTTAGAAAATGAATGATGATAACTTTTGACCTACACATGTAAGAGGTCAAATAAGTTGAGTCATAGGGAATTTAGTTAAATAAATACCATTGTAGTATATTTGTATTATCCCTCATTACTAATTTAACAGTAATTAGATGTATAAAAAACCTCTATATAGTATAACAAATTATTTTAATGAAGATTAAACAAAGAATTAGCATGTTTTTATTCCATCACATTAATCTATCTGGTCTTAAAAACATGCTAGTTAAAAATATGTAGTATATAATGCTTGCAGATTAGGTTATTGTTTGTGTTGAGGCGAGACAGCATTACGCGACGCCCGACACACGTAGCGAACTTATTTGACATTTTAATGCCTCATTTTCAGAGCCTACAACCTACCGCGATAAACATGATATAATTCATTTATGATGTTTTTTTTATGTAAGGCTACGATATGTAGACAGGCTGACGTAGAACTGATTTAGACGTTTTTATAGTAAACTAAATGTTAAGACATATTTAATGCAAATACTGACCTCAGTCCACTCAGAGTGCTCAGGCAGCGGGTCATGGTGCTTGTTGAGCAAAGCGTCGGTGAGGATCTGTATCTCGGTGCGGGATAGTGCCGCCTCACGCACTACGCGAACCAGCTCACCTACGTTGACTCCGCCACTGTCGCCCGCTACTAACCACACATGCACCATGTCAATATTTGCAATTAGTCAATTTAACAATACTAGTCTCATTAGAATCCAGTATCCTATAAGAATTTGAACTTAGATAATAATAATATTCATTGCATCAACCCAAAAACAGTTTGTTCTTTTGTTTGTTTCAATTATTAGATTATGTTAAATTAACTCAATAAGTAGTTGCGCAAAATCTGGTATCTTAATACATCTACTAACAACCTCAGGGATTAAAGATGTGATGTATGGGATAAGGAGAATGGATCGTGTTCAAGTAGGATGGATCATAGTAGTAAAGGTCAACACTCACCCATGAGTGAAAGGACATTGGGTTCTGGTTTCTTCTTCTTGTTTTTGCCAGGTGGGGAGGAAGCGGGGGCGGGCGCGTTGGCCAGGGCCTGCTTCAGCAACTTGTCGGTGGTGAGCTCGCTCGGCTGTGGAGCGTTCAGCGGCGGCACTACCTCCTCGCGAGGACTCTCTACGACCTCCTCCACCGGCTTCTTCTCATTCTTCTTACCTAAGGTTAAGCAATATTTTGTGAACTATTTTTAAAATTGTAAATATAAGGAAGATTTGATAAACCATGGTACAGAATATGCTGAACTATTGGAAATAAAAAAATCTTTCGTATACTTTTCAGAAGTAAGAAAACCGCAACAGAAAAGCTATCTTCTATAAATTGTCTTCTTAGCTTGGAGACAATATTTGCCACGATATCAACAGACGTTGTGTGCAAAGTATTACGTCATTATGAAATCTATATAGAGTGTGTATATGCTGCTTGTATTTAAACAGTTGTGTAAAGTTTAACACCACAGCTATTTACCGTAAGTAATATGACGTACCTTTGCGCTGTTCCTTGGCCGCCTCGCCACTGTTGTGTCGCTCACGAGCAGGTTCTTCCTTAGCGACTTCTACAGGCATCGGGGGCTTCGCCACAGCCTTTGCGCCCTTCGCTGGTTTTACGGATTTGGTCTCCTTCTTCTCTACAGCATCTTCAACTTTCTCTGGCACCTACAAAAATATTCGTTATACTACATTCCTGTGTATCTACGTCACATGCGATAACCAAAACATTTAATGTGAATTATTACAACTTAGTTATAATCATGCAAGTAAACAAACAGTGCATAGTTAGTGATATAGACTTACAAAGTCACGATATGACATAAAATTGTGGCACAAATATAGAAATCGGCGTATACGACTCTAACACGTGTCTAATTATACAAATAAAGAATAGTAACATAAACATAGATAATAATGCAGCTATGAATATTAGTCAAGTGGCAGTTAAGACGTGGCATTACATCATGCAAACTAGAAGGCAATTTCTATTTTCTATGGAAATCTAGAAATAAACTTATATTTTTTGTAATCTACTTTTATAATAAAATAAACCCATTGATTTATTAATACGTCACAAATCTACTGTCCGTAATGACTCCACTACAACATGTAACAAGTTAACGAACACAAACACATCGCCGACACATATTACGTTCGTAGGTTGTAGACTCACTTTTTCCGCCACGAGTGTCGAATGCATCAATTCAAACTCATCTTTGGGATGCATTTCCTCAAAGTGGTTGGCGACTGTGACGGCGGTGGAGTCTGGCAGCGCACTCGGATCGCTAACGCAACTCGGATCCTCTTTGTTTACCAGTATCGGCTTTACTTTAGGATCCTTGCCGCGTTTGCGGATCTGTACAAATATTATCGCACTGTAGTGGCCTCAACCGTTCACATTAACCACTAGTTTAATATACTTATAGATACAGGCATCCAAACCATTTCAAATATATCCAAGAATGAAATTAATTTAATGTTAGTTGTCAATACATTTATCATTCATACGGCAGAGTAATGTAATTAAAGATTGTATAACTAAATACTAGAAGATTTCTTTACAGCAGTTGTTAATTGATATTTGATATTCCATACCATTGTGTATGAAGGCTATCATTTTATGACTGAAAATTTTAAGTGTTAATATAAATTAACAACTGTAAGTGGTAAATCAAAGAACCATGTTAAAGCTTTTTATCATTTTCAAGTAATCTTTTATAATCTATATAACATTACATGTTAATGAAGTATAATCAAATAATATAAATCTTTTCAAATGAAATTTCAGCTAGGTCAAATTGGTTACATTGGTTTTCATGTAATTGAAGCTAAATGTATTCTTCTTATGATTGTGATAACTATGAACCTTATCATTTAAAAACATTAATGTTTTCAAGATAACATATTTAAACATAATTTTTGATAAAACCATTTTATTTTTATTAATATCATCATGCAGTGTTACTGAACAAGCAGATAATAATTCCCATGAATGGAGCAAGTTTAATGAATCAGTAAATTATAAAATACATAAAGGACCATATTGGTCCTAAATGTTTTTTCCCACATAAGATAACCATGCTATACCTCCCCCTAAAAGTGGTGCTTGATGAAATTAATGATTACTTATACCAAAACCATTTATAATCATAGTAAAATTCTGGTAAGGCTGAATATTATCTTTGTAAAAATGGCATCCACTACTTATAAATAAGATAAAAATCGATATATTAGATTGTCCTGGTTAGTAAGAAATTATATGTATTTGCCCATTATAAATGAAGCTTTACTGTCCCGGTGGCCATCCTATAACCAAGTATAATTTGTAGTCTTATGTTAAGTTACATGTTTGAAGGAGCCTACCTTGACATTAGGTGTTGTGTCCCTGGGCACATCAACCACAACAGCTGAGCTGAACTCTACATGTCCCTTGGGAGCGGGTACAGAATCATCTTCTACTCCACTCTCAGCAGGTGCCTCACTTTCTTGCTCACTGCCAGTCATTCCTATGCTGCTCTCCTTGCTCTTCTCCTTCTTTGCTAACTAAAATATCACTTCTATTATCACATTGCTCTACAAATAGTTATTCAATGCAAAGTCTGCATATCTTTGACCAATTCAGTTTGTCTCCCCATCAATAATAAAAAGATAAAAGTGAAGTAATTCACTATGCTTTACTTGAATTCAATTAAACAAAAGAGTAGTGAATGACAATACATAACTTTAAAGACACCATATACTCGATAAAGGTTCAATGCACCAATGTTATTCAAAATGTTTGCGTTGGAATAACACATTTATTTATGCATTAATCATAAATTATAAATTAAATGACAATAAATTTGAATAAAAATCCAAATACCTTTTTGTTTGCCTTCTTCTCCTTCTTCTTAGGCTTATTTTTGCTTTCAGCAAGAGCAAGAAGTTCAGTCGTGGCCCGGCGTTGTTGGGCAATTGCTTCTTCATAGCTGGTGCCTGATGCTGAGAACAGCCCCATAAGGAGTAGCATGGCGAGACCGGCTACCCCCACCCCACATAGCACGAGCAATGCCTGCAGCTCCATTGGATCTGCCGCACACGCCTACCCTACATTCAATATGTTACAATTCAATTATAATAGTCTTATTGATATTCCCTTGCGAGAGACCAATACACTGCATATAGTCATTATAGCATATATAACAAGTTATTCTACTCAGAATGATGCATTTCAGTCATCATCCTCGGTTCAAGCGGCACGCTTTCAGCGAACATTACTACAATGTTGACTAAACTCTAGCCAACTTATACAAACCCCTGTCTGCTAAAAGATCTTCTTGTTTAGCGCAAGCACTGTGATAACTGTAATTTTTCACAAAATCACTTGAAATTATGCTTACAAAATGAAGGTATAAGCTGACACGTAAGCAATGACACATGTCAAAGGTTATTGACAGTCCTTTCGCTCAAAAGTATTTTAACTGATGATACTGCTAAAGTAACAATCCAATTGGAAAACAACTAGTAGATGGACATAAGCTTATCTAACATGTTTATCATGTTTAACAACAAGATTAGTAATTTTACAACCAGTTACTAAAATACAAAATCCAGCATCCACCATTTATCACGTACATTTTTGTAAAACGATAAGATAAATTATTGTATTTACCTGTAATAAATAAAGTCTTCTTTAACAACGTGTACTTCTCAATAGTATATTAATTGTATCACGAATGTACACCTCACTTCAAGCCGTCTCTTTGTGAAAGAATAAATTATTTCTTGAATCAGATTTACTTTCAACTTCTCTTTTTCGGACTCTTGACGACGACGATGATACCGGAGGAACAAACCGGGTACTAACCACAGATAACGCATGCGAATCATATCATAGACAAAAATAAAAACCCTTGGTAAAAAACCACCAAAAAACTAATATTAATTATAAGTGATTCTGTAATTTTCAAAAAATATTACAATTAAGATTGGGGAACATAAATGAAAAATCTCTTCATAGTATTAAACGGTTGACATTACAAACTGTAGTAAAATATTATTAATTTATAACTGGTAGACATGAAAATAAAACAGAGTTGAATTAATAGAAGTCTTTAACAAATCAACACCAGTTGCGTATTGGATTTCCATAATATATCCTTATTTGATTTTAATAAGATAGTGGTTATGGTTTTTATTATTTTATTTTTTCAGCAAATATGTTTATGAACGAAAATTAAAAATAAAGCTATTACACTTTTTTTGCTCAATGCTCACTGTCAGACAGGACAGATGTCAGCTTTCATAATCAGTTGCATTTCATCGTAGCAAATTTTTGTCAATTACTTACTTTAATAAACAGCTGTCCTATTTCTTATACATATTACCACAGTTTTCGATATTATGTAAAAGTTTTCAATGTGGCGTGTTAGTTTTGTGAAGTTGTGGCTATACTAATGTAATTTAAAGTGTCTGTAAATCCTTGAATAATCTTTTTGTCCAAGAATGTCGATTCCTCCACTCGTTTGCAGTACTCCTCCTCCACCCGACCAGTGCGAAGACGACAAAGATCCTGGAGATTTCGACTTATCATACAATTGTTAGTGTTTCTTTCTCACTCAGTTATCCAATCAGTAATTGTCGATTGTCCTTCATCGTTAATTTCGTATTACTAATATTTTTATATAATAAATAATTAATACACTATGTTAGAAATTAGTGATATTCAAGTTATTTAATCAATTACTTTCAATTTAAACTAGTATGTAGAGCCAAGCCCAGGAGTACCTATTAAGTTCAATGAATGACATTTGGTGTTCCTATTGTTTTGTGCTATTGTTCCTGACCAAGTGTCATTAAACAAGTATATTTAATGAAAGTCCTAATACAAAGAATGGGTGTGTTTATGATTTTTTATGATGCTTAACTTTTTCAGTGTCTCAAGAGGATGATGATGATGAAGAAAATGATTATAACTATGGCAACTTTTCTTCCTTCAACCATTATGGCCCTAATGATAAACCACTTGAAATCAACAATCTGGAAGATGCCAGAACTATAGACAATAGTATAAACAAAGAAATGTTCATTGAATATGAAATTAGCAAAGAAGCTGAACAAAGTAGCAGCAGTAGTCAAATTGGTACCAATGATGTACATGAAAATAAGTTAAAATGTGATGAAGATATGAATATAGAAGATTTAAATTTAAAGTTGGATGATGAGATTGTTGATAATGTAGTTGAAAGTGACGAAATTGAGAATAGTGACCAGAATACTGATAGTATAAAAGATTTAAACATTCCAAGTAACTCTAATGATAGCAGTCAGGAGGATGTTAGCACTAATACTTATGAAAATGTGATTGAACATACTCCCACTAAGGAAACTCTTGCAGAAACAGGTGAGGCAGTAGTTGAACAAGAATCACCAGATGACCATTCTATTGATATAAGAGTAAAACATGAGAATCTTATAGAAGATACTAAAGACAAAGCAGTTGAAATACCAGTCATCACAAATGAGCCCATTGAAGAAGACTGTATAGAAAAGTTAAATGAAATTCCAGAAAACATTGAACATTCCGTGAAACAGTTTGATATTGAATCAAATGAAAATGTGGAAGATGATGATTTTGGAGATTTTGATGAATTCCAGTTTGTAAATACTAAAAGTGTTGTTGCTAGTGTAGTTGACAGTTCAAACCCATGGGAAAATAATGAAACCAGTGAAGTGGACTTTGGGAACTTTACAGCTAATTTTGATGACAATAAGTCTCCTGTAGAAGACACAGTGAATACTGAAACTAGAACTTCACCCAGTGGAGAATCCAATGAGATTATAAAAGAGGATGACACCTGTGAAGATGATGATTTTGGGGATTTTGATGACTTCAAATCATCTGCTAAATTGGTATCAAGTGAAGATCAAGGAGAAGATTCATGCCATGAAATGTCAGTACTTAATTTACAATCAACTGACAATGAGCATCATATCATGGAAAGTGTGAGCAAAGTGTTAAGTTCAGTATTTAGTGAAGAAATATCAGAACCCAGTGAAGAGTTTGAGGGGAAACTAGAACAATTTCTCAGTGAAACATGGGGACACTTGATGGAAATTGATGAGAGGCAACCATACATTGTGAACTGGAACAACTCTTTAGGACAAAAGACTCTCTTGAAGGCTTTATGCATAGATTCCAGGAACATTGTGAGTAATCAATAAAGGGGTAGAGAGAAACTCCAAAAGTTACTTACTACTACATAATATTATATTATTTCTTTCATAGCTAAACTTGGCGAAAGATAGGATGATTGTTTGCATATTGAGAAAAAAATTCAAATAATTAATTAAAAGCAGGATGTCTATTGTTCACATTGTTAAGTTGAATGAAAGGAAATATGAAAAATGTGTGAAAAGAATAGTTATAAAAAGTAAGTAATATGTTTTCAGCTCTTTGGACCAAAATGGAGTAGCCACATGCCAAAATATGCTGCAAACCTAAGTGTGGCGCCTCTCCAACCGCAGAAACAAGCCGCTGCTCCAGTGAACGCAAGTCAAAGTGAACCTATGGCTGACAAAGCTTCAAGCAAGCCCACCACTTGGTCTGATCCATTCTCATCAGAGGGTCAAGAATGTAAGTAGTTGCACATTGCATTTTAAAAAATTTACTAACAAAATGACAGTGAATCAACCTCAATTAACATATAATTGGCACATTATGCAACTCAGTAAAACAACACGCAAGTTTTGCACAGTCCAGTCGAAATGCCAGAGAATATTATTAACATTATGTTTATATAATCAATTGTGTTATTGAACCAAAATAATGTTTTGAATTCTTGAACAAATTAACAAAGCTTGTCATAATATACTCACAATGTTAATTCTTTTGCATGTCTTGCACTTGGATCAATAACATCCACCTGTATATTATCTGCTTTATCCTATCCATAGTCACCTATGCCGAAGCCCTTCTCCTTGACCTTGAACACCTAATGGCCACCCTAGACCAAATGGCTCATAACCATTCCACCCTCAAGATATCTGAGTTACTGTCACATGGTAAGTGCATAACTAATGCCCTCAATACAGGCAAGACTGGTGGTAAGACTATTTACGTAATTCTACCTAATCTAATTATTATTCTTTATTTACTGGCTAAAGTAGACAGTGCCGTAAGTAGACAGCATTGTCAGTAAGCGTTAAATTTTACCTAGTAGCGTTTAGTAGAGCCTAACGAAATTATCCCGTTCGCATACGAAGCATAAAGTGTTTTATAATAGAAGAGGAAATAGAGCACATAGGTTCATAAACTATACAATCGTTTCACATAATATGCATGGTAGTAGTGTACGAGAACATTTCTGCACGAGACCAGTAGAATATACAAACTGACTTATAGGTAATAGATATAGATAGTGCATAAAGTTTATTTAGTTTATTTTTCATCAGATCTTAGAAACAACAGGACGCACTCTAGCGTCCTGTTGCACACTATGGAAAAATGATGTAAAAAATTTGTAGTGAAAAATCTAGCTGTCTCTGTATCTGGCATGTCAATACGTTACTTATTTGCAATTTTTATTTGTTACGTTTATTGTCAATACATTTAAGCTAACAATTATTTCATCACCTGTTTCAGCTTGTAACACAGAACATGAAAGTGCTGGTGGAGCCATAGCGCCTAGGCCAACTGATTTGGATGTATTTGAAGCTGCTATGTCTACTAAGTCAGAGAAAATATACTCAAGTACATTAAATGTACAACCTATACGACAAATAAATTTACCTGACACTCATATTTTTACACCAACCGACTCTGAGATACCCAGGTCTAAAACAATACATTACGACCCCAGTCCAACAGTACTCTTACCACAGCCAGTTGTACCGGATGTTAAGAATACGGACAACCCTCTTACGCCAACTACAAATGAGATAGTTGAAGTTAATACGGAGGATGATAACGAATATTGGGAATTCCAAGATTTCAAGGGCACACCAGATTCCAGTTCCTTGCCAGGTTTAGTAAGTCATCATAAAGTACCCGACGAAAGCAATGTTCACACAGCCAAGACAGTTAATGCATTGCCCAATCCCAGTGTAGCGTATCAAACGCAGCTCTTGCAGCCCATTAAGATAGAACCTTCAATGCCTACACTAAACTGGCCTGACCCTGGTGAAGTGAAAGCTACATTTGACGATTTCACAGATTTTGTGTCAATATCGACACCATTACCTGAAAGACAATTCTCTGCTAAACCACAAGATGAAGACTTAGACGCCAAGTCCAATACACTAAAGTTTGATAACTTCAATGATCTCAAAGAGAAAATGACAGTAGTTGCAGAACAGAGCAATCCTGAAAATGAGACTTTGGATGACGATTTTGATACTTTTCAATCGGCACTACCCACAAAAGTTACACAGAACAATAACTTTAAATCAAACACTTTTAGTGATACTCAAACGCCTTTTGAGCAACCAATAGATTTCGATTATGCATCTTCGAAAACTATGAATATAAAGTCTGATACCATATCATTTACGACTATGACAAGACCGAATGAAGCTTTAACGAACAATGTAAGTTACAACTCGAATACAACAGAATTTACGAGTAAGATTCCGTTGTCTTCAAACACACCAATACAAACAGGCCTTCTACAGCCTACACCTGCGAGCTTTGCCTCAGTAAATACACAAAACCAACGGACTACTGGCCAAATATTGCAACCATTATCATTAGAAAGTTATTCGCAAATAAACTGGCCGAGCCCTGGCATAGATTTACAGGACCTGTCAAGGTTCAATCCTGTTGAAACTCTACAATCATTGAAAAGTGATCTAAGTGTTAGTGGTCTTAGTAAAGTTGCCTCACCAGTTCACACTCAGAAAAATACAACAGTCAGCCAGTCATCCGACGATGATGTTTGGGGCGACTTTGTATCCAGCAAACCTAAACAACAAACTTCCCAGCCGAAGAAACCACCAGTATTTGTGGAAGATGATGAATGGTCAGACTTTATATCTAGCCCAAGTGTGAAATCCCAAAACGGATTAAATACGATAAGTTTAAATGTGCACACTAACTCAAATATTCAAAAATCAGTTCAGAATAAATTTTTAATGAAAAATAATCAGACACCTGTCGATATTCCGACATTAAATTATATAACTCCGAAATCCAACCCTCACAAGACATACAATGATAAACATTTCCAGAATTTATAACAACACAACACTAGAAATCTGCTTATTTATTGAAACTGTACTTAATTGTAATAAGTATTACATGAAATTATAATTATGTAAATAGGGTGGAGGTGTAAAATTTTAAAATATTTCTAAGTAACTATGTATTTAATTTTGTTACAGTCAGAATTTATTGTAATTGATTTTGCACTAGATAGTAGTATATTAGGTTTACAAACCCATTAAATTTAGCACTTGCACATGCTCATATTGTGATAAGAGGAAGAATAATTGCAGTCAAAATTATTATTTAACTAGAAACACAAATATATCCTATTTAATTATTTTAATTCCAATTGTAGTAATGTGCAAGTATGTATCAAGCCCCGTCCTTATTGTTTTGAATTAGTTTGCCATTAAGTTTTGTCAGTGCAATGGATGAAGAGTTGTATTATTAAAGAACGTAAGCCAGTAAAAGCAATATGTAATTATGAAATTATTATTGATTTACCTATCGTATTTGTATATAATGTGAATTACCTATGTATAAATTGTAAATTTGTTTAAAAATGTATAGGACTACATAGAGACGTTTTATTTGTCTGTTGAAGTTAGCACTGAAAGCCTGATATATTATACTAAAACTGACAATTGTTTAGGTTGTACTGTGAGTGAGGCACTAAAATTATATCAAATTCATATAACATAGAAGATATCAAAGCTACATGATGTCAAAGAATAGATAAAATATGTATTTATGCCATAAGTAGAAATTGGACGAAAGTAATAATTGCTGTATGTTAGGAAAACATAATGAAAATGTTTATAACCATTTTAAATACAAATTGGTCCAGTCGTTGGAAGTATATTTTGTCAGTATTTGTAAATCAAAAATAACATATATTTTATTTATAATCAATTAATTTTTCACATAATATTTCTACGAATTATTTAATTATTTTAAAGACCAATATATGTTTCTTGTTTATACTGTATACAATTGGTTGTAGCTGATTGTTATTAAAGTGTAAATAATGAGACTTATTATCCTTCTAAACTGTGTTTTATTAATTAATCATATATAAATAATTTGCTATGTTTCACTTTCCGCGTCCGAATGTTCCATGTCTTCTATGTGAGTACCAATTACTTCCTTGTCATCATCGTCAATATTAGTAAAGAATTTTGGTAAATTATTTTCCATAGTAACTCTAAATTGGCATTGTTCGAACTCAGGCCATGAAATGAATCTAAAAAATTATAAACTCCTTTTACATAGCAGGTACAGTCAGATAAATGGGGATATTCATTAACACAACAAAGTAACCATATAGATATTTTGGGATTTTGGCTGTTCCTTTACTATTGAGGATACATATTTGACGCTGATTGTACCCACAATACAGGACAAACCCTAGACTCCCTAAAGTTGACATTTGGACTTTAGTCTTGGTTTTTTGAAGCATTTCTTAGAGGTAGTAAAAAACTAAGGCATGCGTATATAAGAAGATAAAATACGCTTGACTCACTTTTTGAAAACAGTGATCTTTTGTTGTAAATTCAAATCTCCGAATTCCGTGAAGATGGTCATATGAGGTAGTTCAGCGTCGTCTTCACTTGGCGCTAATTGTTTATTTGTATCTGGAGGATCCTGGCCCGTTATAAGCCACACGCCGCACCCAGGTATCCATTGTCTAAAATGCCGTTAAATATAAAGATTTATTAAAGAGCTTTGAGTGTGTACCTACTTATTGATTTGATGGGAGCTTCCACATACTACTACTTTGAACTACAACTTGGAGATGTAAAGGCGATAGATATAATGAATATGAAGGAATCGTCAATCAATTTTGACTAGCTAAACTTACGAAACGATCTGAGACTGTAATTAAAATACTTAACTATTTTTAGCCTTTTTAAGTGTGGGAGAGCCAAGCTTCGGCACGTATGGGTTGGAAAGGAGGATACTACGGCCTCACAGAAAACCGTCGTGAAACAACAACAGCGTTGTTTCGCCGTGTGGGTAAGGGTAACTGGAGGCCCAATTCTTCTCCCAATATCCGAAAACTTTATCCCTAAAAGTCCGGCAACGCAATTGTAACTTCTTTGATGTTGCCATTGGCCATAAGGGGCGCCGATTGCTTACCACCAGGTAATTCGCCTGCTAGTTTACCAAGGTATCCCATAAAGAAAGCCTCACTATAAACAATAATAAAATTAAATTGTTTTATTTACTCACTCTAACATTGGTATAACTCTTGTTGTCTTGGACAACATGTGTGGCTTGAAAAAATACCAGAGCAAAGGTAAGTACTCAGGTGGACACGGCAATTTATCTTTTTGCGTGATGTTCACAAGTACTAGCCTATGTTCATCCATCTAAAACATTACAATAAAAATCATATCGAAATCTGTTCATCCATGAACTATGTTAAACAGGCATTAGTGTCACTCTCTGCTCAATATTATACCATTGTTTTTTTAGTTTTTCATGATTGGTAAATGGAATCACATCTTATAAGTAAGGTACCATAACATACCTACTGTAGTATGTATTTACAAAACTGCCTACAGGGAATGATAATGTCATGATAACTTTTGATATACCTACATGTCGTAATAAATTAATTCAGTGAATGAATTTTATTGGGTATTATTAAAGCAATATACACCTACCATTGTTATTTTCTTGCTATCTGGTTTGTGTGTCCATGGCAAAAAGTGTACTTTTGGTACAGTTGTTAATACTTTGTGATCAAAAAGCATCTGAAACAATGCCGGTATAGATCTATGCTTCTTCAGCTGCACCTCATTGTCTGTAAGGAACTAAAGCATTGAATAAAATTATACTCTAAAGTGTATATTTAAAAAGATTTTTATGTGAAAAATAATATTACTTCATAGTGGTATCCTGGCATGGTGATGAACAGATCAGGTTTACCAAGTTGGTTGGTAGTATTGTGAAATATGATATTGTTGATTAAATGTTTCACAAAGGACAACCCAGGCATTGATCCAATTATTTTCACAACCCTAGCTGAAATCATAATTCAAATGTTATAAGATTTGTGATGTACAATATAATCAGAACAAACAAATAGCTTAGAGGACTGACCAACAGCATAAACTTTAAAATTTTGTTTTGACATTTAAAAGTGGCAGTAAAGATCTAATTGAAATAAATGATTTCTGACTTTTGAATCTTATCATTAAAATTAAGGTGTAATCATTTCATTAGTAGGACTATAGGTATAGTCACTTCAAATTGTAATTTGGGTAACAAATTTTAAATTACACATCAGTCTGTCTCTAAATAGTCAGTTTAATAAATGACATTAAGATCCTAACATCCTAGTAAAATTGAGAAAGTTTATGAGAATGTATGGATGTATGTTTATTATTCTTTCACACAAAAATGGCTGGATCGATTTGGTTGAATTTGGCATGTAGATAGGTCATACCTACCCTGGAATGCAGAAGCTGGTATTGTAGATAAAGTGAAATTGAAAAGGCAGCAGACCTAATGATTTTTCTTTTAATTTAAATGTTAACAATTGTTCAAAAGACTGTAATTACTCACTTTTGTCATCTGTACAAAGTTCACCAAGTAATTCTTCGATTCGGTTTCCTTGATCAATTTTGTCTTTAAATGCCAATTTCCACATTCCGAAGAAATCTGCTATTTTGAGTTTTATTCTACCTGGATGTTGTTCTTGTAATTTCTAAAACAGAAAGTAGGTTCGGTAGTACATAAGACTTTATGTTTAAGATCTCTTAATTAGTTCCGTTATCCGTATTTATTATACTTACACTTAAATGCGATGAAAATTGGCTTGACATTTCAAACATATAAATTGGGTTTTTCTGGCATTGCAACAGTTCTTCACTTAAATACCCAAAACCTGGATTGACTTCGATTAAAGGAGAGTTATTATTGATGTTATTCTTAATTGTGTTCACTATATCTTTAGCAGTTTTTTTGTTTATTAGGTACATACTTTCAGGTGTCTTGTATTTTCTTAAAAGTGAATTAGGAATTTTATTTTTGATATCGTTGTACTCAGGAGTACTATTTATATAGTTAACTACATCTGTAGCTAGTTTTGGAGGTGGTTTCTCTTTTGGTTGCCGACTAGTCTTATGACTTAACCTCAAATGAAATTTCAAATTGCTTCCCTTGGTGATCAGACTCACACAATTTCGTGATCTTTGTAACATTTTAGGTGCACTTTTCCAATGGCAGTACTTTTATTATTTATTGCTGTTCTTTAAATTTGAACAGAAATATGCTTCCTAACCTGAATAACAACAACAACAACAACACATTGACATTAGCAAAATGACGTTAATTTTTTTTCAAATGTTATTTGTCAATGTTCAAGATGTCAAGACAAAAAAAAGAATGATTTTTCAATTCAGTTACATAGATTTAGTATTGTAGGTCTGTGTTCAGTTATCTGTTGATCAATAGGTACAAGTGACCTGCTGCTGCTTGCTTGACTCTGCGATCGAGATTTATTATCAATTTCTAGATCTTAGGCTTAGGTCAATAACTTTAATACATACATACACCAGAAGAAGCACAAAAAGAGTTCGCCTTCGGGCATCACGAATCTCACTCTCACGTCACCAAAATGTGTTTCTAGGACTAATTTAATTTGAAAATTCTCGCATTTGAAGTTGACGTAGAGTCCGACCTCCCCTCCCTCACATCTAGAATTCAATGCCCGGAAAAGCCGCTTCCCTAACGGCTTTTCCGGGCATTTATAAATAAATAAATTATTTAATTTAGCATTTCATTTTATAAATAAATAAATTATGCTTTCCGTCTAAGGTGCGTTACATCTCATCATCTAATTTTACAAAAAACTAATGTTTTAGGCATTACAAGCTAGGCTTAAAGACCAATTCTAGTTGACATATGGATTGGGGGCCCACAGGCGGAGATTGCTTAGGGCATCCAAGTAGTCTTAATCCGTCACTAGAAGTCCTATAAAAAGCATAAATAGGTAGGTATATTACGCTAAATGGTGGATGTCGATTTCGAGTTCATTAGTTTCAAGTGTTGCGGGTTCTTTTCTTAATAGAGGATGATTGTCGCGTCTCTGACTAGAGAAGAAAAAGCTTCTCTTCTTTTTCAGCCGCCTCCTTTGACAACATACCTAACATGAAAGGGGACAGATTTCGTCAAGCAAAGATGTAGCTCAGGAGTTTGAGGCATTTTTTGCTAATATACCTGTCTCAACAACTGCTCATTTAGAATCATCAGCTAGACTATCGGTAACTTTGCTTAGATAAAATGTCAAATCATGCAAAGACGATTTTAGTTTTCATTATACTAATCCTTTAGAGATAATAAAGGTTTTTAAAGAAATCAAGATTAAATCAACTGAGGACTTTTGGGGACTATCGGTGAAAGTCTGCGGATCACTTATCCGAACTTTAGCGCCGTATCTGGCTTTGATTTTCAATAAAAGTATAGATGACGGTGTCTTCCCCAACCTAATGAAATACAGTAAAGTTATTCCATTATTCAAAAATGGTGACACTAAGGAACCAAACAACTATAGGCCTGTGTCTGTTCTGCCGGTTCTTAGCAAAGTGTTTGAAAAGTTAATGCTATCTCGGATGCTTCATCACTTTGATAAACATGCCATCTTCCATCACCAACAATACGGTTTCACTAAAGGTCGTTGTACGATTGACGCCGGTGTCACTTTGATAAAGGAGGTATTCGGTGCTTGGGAGGAAGCACAGGATGCTGTTGGTGTCTTTTGCGACCTCTCAAAGACGTTCGATTGCGTTGATCATGAAACACTCTTGCTGAAATTAGATCATTACGGGATTAGACATACTGCACTCCGTCTACTAAAGTCATATTTAGAGGATAGGCAGCTGAGAGTTCATGTAGGTGGTTCTAACTCACGGGTCTCTGAGATAAAAATTGGCGTACCGCAAGGTTCGATTTTGGGTCCGTTTCTCTTCTTAGTGTATGTTAATGACTTGCTATTTCTATTTAAAACCGAGCCAAGAATGGTGCTGTTTGCAGATGATACATCATTAATTTTTAGAATAGGTCGACGTGTTAATAATTTGGACGAAGTAAACAGATCCATTCATCGAGTTCATAATTGGTTTACAGTCAATAATTTAGCACTTAACGAGAAAAAAACAAAATGTATTAAATTTAGCTTGCCCAACGTACACAATAATGATTGTGACATAATTTTAAATGGGCAAAAGTTAGAATTTGTTAACGAGACTATGTTCCTAGGTATTACGCTAGACAATAAACTTCAATGGGGTTCCCACATAAAGACGCTTTCGGGAAGACTGAGCTCAGCTGTTTTTGCAGTTAGACAGATTAGACAGCCCACAGACGTGAACACAGCAAGGCTTGTTTATTTTAGCTATTTTCATAGCATTATGTCGTACGGAATTTTGCTATGGGGTCGAGCTGCGGAAGTAGATTCAATATTTATTTTGCAAAAAAGGGCTATCCGAGCGATATATAACTTGTCCCCTCGTGAATCTCTGAGAGAACTATTTAAAACGATAAATATCCTAACGGTACCTTGTCAGTTTATATATGAAAATATTATGTACGTAAGGAAAAATTTGTAATTATTTGAAAAAAGAAGCGATAGACACAATTTTAATACTAGAGGCAAAGATAGGCTGGCTGTGCCACGATTCCGTCTGTCCAAAGTACAGAAATCCTTTATGGAGTTCTGTGTAAATTGTTACAATAAAATTCCAAGAAGTGTATTAAATCTTAATGAACGAAAATTTAAAACTTATATTAAACGCGAATTATGTGGACAGGCATACTACAAACTTTCAGATTATATTGAGGATAAGAATGCCTGGCAGCATGTTGGTTCGGCTCCACTGGACAATTCTCAAATATGTAGGTAGTCAGTAGTTATTAAAATTCTCAAAATTAGGTAATGAAACCTTGAATGAGTTTATATAGAAGCATTCTTTTGGATTGTGAGTACGCATATGTGAGCGCCATGTACGAGACAACAAAGGATTAAAATTTTAATGATAGATTAAATAGACCATCATTTGTTCCTTTTTATTAACAACTTGTCTCTGCATTATTCTCACATAGGGGTACAGTAATGTATAAAAATGTATTATTGATGAATTGTAAAACAAATATTTTTTTTAAAGGAGTAACGATGGAGTTTCTTTCTCGTTCTTCTCCATTCGAAACTACAATAAAATTTGGAACGAGCACCTAGCTTCACTGACGAACAGACTGACAGACTACTATTCTATTTTGACGTTTCAAAAGTACCTATTTATGGTTTAGTTGGAATAAATGATTTTGATTTGATTTGATTTGACATGTACTTATTTGCGAGATACCTTATAGCATCTCCTTATTATCCTTCGGTGGTTGAAGGGTAAGCGCTACGTCGCGGGGCAAGTGCTTTAAGGTACCGCGGCTTTGGCCTGGAGACGGAGAAGGAACGGGGGTGTCAGTTAGAGTCGGACACTCTCTCTTGCCATACCCTAGGCCAGAGAAGACATTAAATGATTTTCCGTTCTCAAAAAACGGTGGTTGATTATGTGTACTAAAATTATAAAGAGGTAAAATTTGTAAGTTTGTATGTTTATAAGTTTGTATGTAGGGGGTAATCTTTGGAACCGCTGGTCGGGTTTCCAAAATTCTTTCATTGATCGGTAGCTACAATATTCCAGATTCCTGTGCTTTAGGCTATAAAACATCACGCTACGATCTGTAGGAGCTGAGCAGCGAGTGAAACCGCGCGAGAGTAGCTAGTAAAGAATATCTACATGTTTTTTAAGATTATTAAAAATTCCTTTAAGTTTCTACACATCAACTGCATAATTATAGCAAACCTTTAAGTATTTATTCATTTCAAAAGATTATAAATAGGTACTTTGCTACAGCATGATTATTAACATTTGCTTGCTTCTAAAGTAACAAATAAATAAAAACAATGTATACAGCTTCAACTGAGATAAAAGGTAGGTACTGATTAAACAAATAAATCCAAAAAAAAATATTGTAAATATTTGGTGATACTTGAGTCTTGTATTTGCAATGATTTCTAATCGGCCAGATACTCTACTATACTACGAAAGTAGGTAAAGGCTGAGTGCTTTTGCTTACCTCCGTCGATCACGACACCCGTCAAGACTAAGCTGCAACTCCAAGGAAGCAACTTGAAGGCTCTAGCTGAATGTTCAGAATCACCGCCACAACAATCCTCCGGCCATTGCAATTGCAACCACAGGATTAGACGAAGTTGCTTCGAAACTCAGAAATACGACACTGTAGCTCGTAGCACGTAGTCCGTAGCACGTAGCTTGAATCGCGTAGTTCGTAGCGCGTAGTTCATAGCGCGTAGCATAGCACCAACACTACTACCAGTAATAAAGTTGGGCAGAAATAAAGTTTCTTACTAGATTCGACTAGGTGTAGTTGGTGTCCGTCAAGCTGTATGATGAGAAAATACCTACTTATCTGCAGAGTTGCACAAATACATACATTACTGTAACTTATTAATTTATTTATTCTTTCTAGAGAAACCATTCACCTAGTACTACATCTCATTTTTATGGTTACATCTCCAATGGGTAAAAAACCCTATTAATTACTATATAAGTCTCCGCTATCCGTCCGTCCATAGATAGAATAGTACGGATGTAACTAATAAGTAAGTATTAGAAATATTTCATAAAACCTAATATTATGGACTGCACGGTTGGCGCAGTGGCTGGGCAACTGGCTGCTGTGCAACGTGTCGCGGGTTCGATTCCCGCACAGAACATCACTTTGTGTGATCCACAAATTGGGTGTGTTGTGTATGTGAATTTGTATGTTTGTAAACGCACCCACGACACACGGAGAATATCCTAGTGTGGGGCAACGTTTTATTAAACAAAACAAAATTTACCGCGTCGTGTCGAGCGCGACAACCCTTACACTAAAATAATCCTTATAGCATGATTCAGTGTTCGCATGCGACGGCTCGATGACTTACCGAACTGCTAAGCTATCAGGAAGTTACACGTGCTATTGTGAGTTAGCCATAAAAGATAGATATATGCTGAACCACAATTTTTTTTTTACATAATTTTATGTATAATATTTCCGTCATACATACCTAGTCTAGCCATAAATACTGTAACAAATAAAAAAATGTAAAAAATGTCCACCTATGTAATGTTTTGTTGCATAAAGTTTAAATAAATAAATAAAAATATTTTTGCTATTGCAAATAACATTTATTACTTTTACAGCATGTAAGTTTAATAAATATAAAACAATTTAAAACATAAAAAGCTTATTCGAAGTGGTCTCCATTGGCTGCAATACAGTCCTGCAATTTGCGTACCGCTTCAGTAGTTGTTTAGATTTTATCACCCTTTTTTTTTAAATTATCATTTAAAAAATGTCCAGTGCGTCTCTTATAGGCTGCAAGTCCTAAGTCGTCTTTTAAAATACGCTACATGGTTCTAGGTGCTATCTTCATCTCCCGAGATAAAATCTTTTGCTTTCGGACAGGATTTCTTCGAATTCTTTCTCTTACTGCTTTGACCACCTTTTTCGTACGAACACTACGTGGACGGCCAGATCTTTTTCTGTCACAAACAGAGGAGGTCTTATTGTACCTATTAATAGCCCGGTACACAAACATTTGACTAATGCCAAGCGTGTGGAGAGTTTTAAAAATTGCATTTGGCACCATACCCACTTTGTGTAATGCAATCACAGCGATTCTCTTTATCACCTCATTCCACTTTAATATCGCAAAATATTGAACAATTTATTGGCGACAAAATAAGAAAACACAATGAAAAATTATATAAAAATGACAGATTCCGAATTCAAAAGTAATATTTTGTTAATTTTTAATTGTAACAGTATATTTATGGCCAGACTATGTAATTTCCGTGGTAATTTCTATGTAACTTTAACCATTAAGGCTACACACGCGACGGAAACTTAAAAAAGCTAGTAACTTCTCCCGTTTTCCCAACATTTCCCTTCACTGCCCTGCTCCTATTATTTGTAGCTTGGTAAAAAGTATCCTATAACCTGCCCAGGAGTATAAAGAATAATTGACCCATTTTTTTTAAATCCGTCGTGTAGTTTTTATTACTATGGAACATAAAGACAGACAGATAAAAATTTTACTGATTGCATTTTTGGCATCAGTATCGATCACTTATCACTCCCTGGTAGTTATTTTGAAAATATATTCAATGTACAGAATTGACCTCTCTACAGATTTATTTTAAGTATAGAAGATTAGCGTGTGTTGACGGTGACGTTATCGGAGGCCCAATCCTCTCCTCCCCTAATCCCTCCCCAATCCCTGTTTTTGTGAATGTCCATGGAAAAAAACAAAAATGAGCTGATCACAATTCTCATTTACCTACAGAATCTTTAAATAATGATATGGCGACTCTTCATGTCGGGCTCCGAAGTGCGCGTGTTATCTTATTGTTGTAAGCTGCACCTTTTTGTGTAGGTACCTATCTATTGGTGAACGTTTACGAAATTAATTAATTAAGGGTAATCATAATCACCTTTGTCCACTGCAGCTGAATTCATATTCGGGCCCGTGGCTATGTTATCTGAGCTGATAATCACTGGGCCTGTCCGCCGTTGATACTTGATATATACGATTCAGTAGCAAAACTTTCATTCAGTAACAATACCACAGTGAGTTGTATTAATTAACAATTAAAAATGTTCGTGTTTTTCACTTTACTGCAGTTGGCCTTCACCACAGCATTTGCAGCTGTACTATTCGAGGATTGTGGTAAGAAAGATGTTCAATCCTATTGTTTTTTTTTTATTATCATGATATCCTTTATGATAAGCGGTGTTTCTAACGATATTAGATTTGATATTAATAAGTAGGAAAAACTCATTTGTATCCTATAAGATAAGGTATAACCTAGCTAAATGAATACCTTCCTGCTGGAATTTTATTGTCGAGTAATTAGAATAAAACGCAATTAAATATTTTTTGTGGTACCTAAGTACCTACTTTTCAAGTGTCTTTTAAGTGAAGATTAAACATTTCAGAAAAGTAGAGGAACAAATTAAATTAGAATTAACGACCCTTTCGTCTCTATACAGGGAGTTAGACACCCGTATAAAGTAGGGATGAATCGCTAGTTTTTGATCATTGTAATTTGTTTATTGCAAATAGAAAGAAGACTTTATTCATCCACAAACACAATTATTAGTTTCCGTAGTTGATGCAGGATATAATATTGCCTTGAACTATAAGTAAATTAGATGTGATGTTAAGATTTCTCTAGAATGTCTAAGTCTATTTAAAGCAAAAGATATTTAATACAAGGTAGGTACCTTTTCTGCTACTAATCACATAATTTACTTATAGTTCAAGGCACAAAGCACATCAACATTTATTTATTATTTTTGTTTTAAACAACTAGCAACTATTTTAATAATTTGTCTAAAAACAAGAAGTGCTGATTAGAAGGTATAATTTGTTATTTATTTTTCCTATGAATTAACTGAAAAACTCACATGATGAAATTAATTTTATCAGGACAATAATAATGCACCTACATACGTTTTTTGAGTCGTCTGTGAGATGCTTGTCGAGCCAGTTGATGGTTTCAGTGCGTCGGAACTGATGCCGCATAGTTCACGGTGAGTCGGAACTGTCTGCGGGGATGCGCCCCAGTGAGTCTGGCTGGCTGCTGCGTCGACCAGGAGAGGGAGTACGTCTCTGCTTGCTGACCGGCCGGTGCAGTGTGCTGTGCCGAAGTTGCTGATGACGCTGTAGGTGCTGAAGAGTGGCTAGCTGCTGCGTCGACCAGGAGAGGGAGTACGTCTCTGCTTGCTGACCGGCCGGTGCAGTATGCTGTGCCGAAGTTGCTGATGAGGCTGTAGGTGCTGACCAGGAATGCGCATTGGCTGCATGCTGGTGGTCAGGGAACCCGTTGTAGCCGTGGAAGCTGCTGACTGTAGGATTCGCTGCTTGAAAGCTCCAGGAAGTGATGACGTCATGGCTATGAAGTAGTTGCACGAAGGCTGCTTGATGTTCATGTTCGGGGTCACCAGTTTAGAGGTATGAGGAACAGGATGGAAACTTCCTCATCCTCCATTGAAAAGGGAGGATCCTCCGACCAGGCGAGGTGTTCGTGCCTGGCGGGCTACTGCCCGACGGTTGTTGTCGGGATATCTGTATGGGTGCTAATTGTGTGGAAAACTCTTATAGCGCGATGTAGATTCTTGCTCGTGATTGGTGCTGTTGTTTATGTAGTGCGCTAGATGTCGCTACACGTTCTAGTACAGTAAGTTCCATTGCATAGGTTTTAATTACATCTTTGAATGCTGTCTTAAACGGAAAAGGAAAACTTGCGTGGTCACCAATAAATAAATTGATGAGTTGGTACCCAAGTATGGCATTTTTTGCCACACTCACAATAATCTATAAATAATATCTGCGTAATTCTTAAACCTATCAAATGCGATTTATTGCTTATCACTGATTCATTAATTAAAGTACAGCGTTACTATCACGTCTTAATGACGTTGCAGTGATTTAAAGGAAACGCAACGATATCGCTAAGTTTCGTCAAAAGATACCTAGGCAATGTTTTGTTTTGTGTACTGGGCAGAGTTCATTTTCGAATTTTCTAGAACAAATAATACCTCGTATTAATGATCACAATATTAAATTCATATATAGGTATACTCACCTATAGCCTCCTATAGGTAAGGAGACAATGGATTTTTATGTCTGCACTTTTTAAACAAATGTATAAAATTAATAAAGTTGTTTAATTGATTATTTTTACTGTTAGATTTTAGTACCTTATGAGCCATTAGCGATTTTGTTAATTACTTTAATGTTGGTATTGGTACCTCCACTTATAGTACTACGAAGACTTGGGGTAAGCGCAATGAGGCACCGCGACCTCGGCCCAGAGCAGGAGAAGGAACAGGGGGGTTTTTAGTCAGTAAGAGTTTGACACTCCCTCCCGCCCGACCCTGGGCGGGAGAAGTCATTTGATGATTTTCCCCTCACAAAAAAAAAACACTGGGCTGTGCAGGCAAATTTTTCTTCTGCGATCATTGTACCAAGTACGTACAGGTACACATAAAACATTATTAAGTCTCTAACAAATATTTATCACAATGATCTTCTATAAAAAATAGGGACGTTTTGATATTATGTTTATTTATAAACCACATATCTAAGTGGAACAAGCACGGGTTAATTACATAGACATACATTTCGCACTAACTTTAAAATAGTAACGTATCAGATGTTATCGTGTGCAATATTAGATTTTTTTTTATTATTTTATCTTATCGTGCAAGGTGTTATTTATACCAGCAAACTAGCACTGATTTTTAAACTAAATCCAATTGCCTGGTTTACGGAAATTAGTGTGTCAATTGGTCGTGATTACGAAAGGAAATCGGTTAGGTAATTCTCACAATCTCTAATACTGCCTAATACCGTATAAGCTAGCATTTGAAGATAAGATTTTGCCGCTGGAATTAATAAAAATGTGCGTGTGTTACAATAAGGCCCTAAGTTACAGTGGTCTTACGTTATATAGGTATCTTTTTACTCTACTATGGCATCAAATTGTTATATCAGGATTATTAAGTTTTACTGTTCTGGAGAATTATATGTGTCGTATAAGAAGAACATTTTGTAGCTATGTACATGTATGTAAGGCTAAATTATAAAAGGAAATGCTTTTAATTTAATAATATTTATGCTTGTAAAATGCTATTATCTATACTTATAATAAATCTGTAGAGAGGTCAATTCTGTACATTAAATATATTTTCAAAATAACTACCAGGGGTTGATAAGTGATCGATACCTACTGATGCCAAAAATGCAATTAGTAAAATTTTTGTCTGTCCGTCTGTCTGTATGTTCGTTATAGAAATAAAAACTACTTGACGGATTTTAACAATACTTGGTACAATTATTCTTTATACTCCTGGGTAGGTTATAGGATACTTTTCATCACGCTACAAATAATAGGAGCAGAGCAGTGAAGGGAAATGTTGGGAAAACGGGAGAAGTTACTCCCTTTTTTAAGTTTCCGTCGCGTGTGTAGCCTTAATGGTTAAAGTTACATAGAAATAATGTATGACGTAAATACTTTACATAACATAATCTAAAAAAAAATGTTCTACGACATATGTCTATCTTTTATGGTTAACTCACAATAGCACGTGTAACTCACGCTATAAGGATTATTTTTGTATATCGGTTGCCGCGCTCGACGCGACGTGGTACAAAATATAATATAATATATTAGGTTTTATGAAATATTTTTAATACTTACCTATTAGTTAGGTACCTTTCTATCTTTGGACGGACGGATAGCGGAGACTTAGTAAGTAATAGGGTATTTACCTACCCATTGGAAATGTACCCATAAAATTGAGATTGAAATTGTTCTATTCCTATAGGCTGCTTTTTATCAACACAGCACACGGGCGAAGCCGCTGGCGAAAGCTAGTTAGTAATAATTACTGTAACTACTAATGTCATAGAAATGTTTCGTCTTGAAGTGTGATACGACTTACTTGTAACGTTAGAATTTTAAATTTATACTCATAACATTTTCGAATCATTACCGCAAAGGCAGTCAAGTTATATTTAACTTTTTTATAGAATTGCTTTACTTGATGAGGTAGCCTCGTTTGGATAGTTAGAAGAGAAGAAATGTTGATATACTGTAATGATAGAAAATTTGTAAGAAAATGAGCTTAAAGGATAAATGTTATCAGTAGGTACTTTGCTACGTGTTGGTTTGTAGTACCTAATGGTGATGTTGCAACCCCCATTTGGTACCTCGATTGATAATCATGATTTGGTTGCCCTTCGCTGACATTTACGTAGAATTACTAAGGTATTTTTATTACCAATCCCTAAAATCAATCATAATCTTATTGATAAAATTCGAAAATCACAAATAAGCAAATAAAATCCAAAATTACTTCGTCGACTGCAGGAATTAACAATACTTAAGTTAATCCCAATAGGTAGGTAATTATATTGAGATTAGATAGGAAAAACCAATCCGACTTTTCAATGCACTGATATTGTAATTAACACCGGATACTAGTACATTATTGCTGTTTTTAATTACAATTTCGGTAATATTAAAAAAAAATATTATATTTAAGGATTTGCAGTACCTTTTATACTGCACGGTTTAATTAGGTAATTTCCTTAGTAAAAATAAACCATTACAATACTTAATAATTGACTGCACGATTGGCGCGGTGGCTGGGCAACTGGCTGCCGTGCGACGTGTCGCGGGTTCGATTCCCGCACGGAACAGCACTTTGTGTGATCCACAAATTGTTGTTTCGGGTCTGGGTGTCATGTGTATGTGAAATTGTATGTTTGTAAACGCACCCACGACACAGGAGAAAATCCTAGTGTGGGGCAACGTTTTTATATTAAGAAAAAAAAAAAAAAAAAAAAAAAAAAATATATAAAACCATAAATATTTTGAAAACAATCACAGCCCCATTCAAAAATTTCACAATGTAGGTATTGGACGAATAATATGACATCACAACGTGCTTTTCCATCCATGGGAGGTATAAGACAGTAAGCATCTTGTGGCTGATGTACCTACTTGATATTAATGCTCAGATATGATCTATCTGATACATTATCACGATATACAATATGGAATAAGGTATCTCTATCCTCTGTTGTCTCTCCTATTACAGGGCACCGTCTTTGTTCGCAAGGCTGTGAAATTATTAATGTTTTTTTTATATCACAAGTAACCTGTTTCATCACTTCCTTAGGATCGATGTACGAGCTGAGAGCGGTGTACATAAGCGGTTGTGATCGTCGGATCCCATGTTATGTGACACTAGGACAAAACGTATCAGTCACCCTGAGTTTTCAAGCCGGTAAGTAACTTGTAACATAGGTATCACTTAGTTCCACCAAAACCAATTTATATTCTACGAGTAGCACAGCTGCCAATTTTGACGTGTAAACACCGTAACTGATCGGGCCAGTTCAACCTACATTTTTAATTTCGATACCTAAAGAAATTTACTAATTCTTACTTTTTGTCAAACTTAACCCAACTTTAGCCATGGTTAAGTCATGTTTGTAGAAGTAGGTGGTTAGCTATGAAATGTAATTGATAGTAATTATTTATTAAGGAAATTTTTTTTAAACAAACAATGATAATACCGTTATTCTTACAGAATTGTTATTCCGGAACATGGACCAACATGTATGGATGCACCTAAATCAAGTTTCCTCACAAGCTGCAGTTACTCCTGGTAAGTTCTGTTAACCGGCAGATTAAAAGTGAAGTATGAAGAAAAGAGCCTATGCTGCTATCGAGCTGGTCTCCACAATGTCTTATTTCGTATGAAAAAAAACATTAGGAATACCTTCGTCAACTTATCTTACAACTCATACGCTTTGTTCCCACATTGAATGGAAGAGTTTTAACTTATTTATTTAGACTTTAAGATTTAGTCGAAGTCCCCGTTTATGAGGTAGTCCACGACAGCGTACCTCGACAACGTTTTATTTTAAAAATAAATAAAATCATCAATAGGTAATGAACAAGAAGGACTTGTACCTCTTTGTTGCAGACCATAGACTCATTAATCTGAGTAGATTTTCTAATAAACGTAAGTACAAAATGTAGTTCTAATTTCTTAAATTATAACTGAGCTTCTACAAACATTGGAATATAAATATCAATGCATGTCAGGACTTAGAGATGCCCACTTGTTAACCATGTAGTGTCTATGCAAATACTTGTTACACTCTTTGGTACAAAATACATATTTTAAGTTACCCATAACAATGCTGTGGATACCACAAACTTCGTTGTATCTGTTCAAGAGTAGGTATCATGCTAGGTTCATCGGTATATTCAATCGATTAGCATTTTCCTTGTTTCTGAGAAATTACTGACGTTGTTATGATAATGTGAAGGCTATAAATAATTGTCTCCACAAGATTGCAATCGTGGAAACATCCAATCGCCATCTTATATTCCGGCACAGCTTACAAAATAGTTATGTACCTACCTAAGTAAAAAAAACTAATTTAAATACGTATAACGAACCTTGTGTAAAACATTCTTACACACAATAACATTATTAAATATGTACCTAAATATAGTAGGTATTAAAAACTAAAAAATATCTACGTTAGTTACAAGAACAATTAAGTATATTCAACTAAAAAAATGGGATACGAATCTTATATGTTTGTATGAATAAAAAACAGTCAAGAGTGAGTTGGACTAGTACTGAGATGAATATCTACTTCATAATACCATCATCTGCATGTAAGAAAGAGCAAATTGACGGTTGTTCCATGGCACCACTGATACACACCACATACCTAACTGTTGGACAGTCTGTTTATGAGACTCAGTGATAAGACCTTAATGTTTAGGACACGGATCTTGCATTCTGCAAGATCACGTATTTACTAAAAGTGCAAAGCAATTATCATATTGTTGATGTTTTAAATAATACGAATAGGTAAGTACATACATTATAGTTAAGAAGGTACTACGTACCTAGCTTTGGTATGTCAATAATTTGATTTTGTAAAATCGTAGACAATAAGGTAAAGTTGAGGAAGTTAGGTAATTATTAAGTACCTACTTATAAAGTTTCATCGTATCTTGTAGCTCACACGTCAGTTGTAGTGTAGCACACTACCTAATACACTAATCCGCTTGTATCGCTCATGTAGGTACCTCTGACTAGCAATGATACGTACGGAACCCAAGAGGTGTTATGAAGGCCCAGATATGCATCAGATAGATAATAATAATGTTTGTGATCAGGAAACTGAGCAACCAGTTGAATGATTTAGTTTTTGTTGTTAGTATCAAAGTCAAAATGCGCATTTTTGCACGTTCTTCAAGATAGAACGTGAAGATTTTTCTAGGTAGACCGAACGATGTCTGACGATCACTTATGAATTAACGAACTTGACTAGAATCCCAAGGCTAACGGAAAAATTGTTGATCACTGATTTGTAAAAACTTTATTTACGTATGCAAGACACGTTTTGGTATGATAGATAAGTAGGTATATTGATCAACTACTTCTTGTACATACACGATATAGGTATCAAGTTATAACAGAAATGACGCACGAAAATTGAGCGAGTGTTTTTTGTTGACGCATCTCTGTCCTCCCGTTCGGGAAGATCTTGCACACAGTTATGTCGGTACAAGTTACAACTATGGCCTACTATGAAGTGAACGCTTTTATAACGGCTTAGTAATAGTACAAATAGAGGTATATGTGGTGTAACAATCGCCGTAACCAATCCTAACGGTCATTTTCAATGACATAAAGACCTATTTATTACTTTTTGGTAGATTCACCTATGAAAGAAAATAAAATACTTCAAAAATTAGGAGTCTATAGTATGCGTTATGTAGGTTCCTACGTTCTAACAGCTTACTCCCACAGATAGTATGAATATGAAGTCTGTTCCACACTGTGCTACATACAAGTCCCAAGGACGCGGAACTTTATTTATTTTAAGGTTCGGCAAACGAGCATACGGATTACTCGATGGTAAGCATTTGCATGGTGCCGCTCATTGACACTCGCAATACCAAAGGAGTTACTAAAAGTTGAAGGATTAAGGATGGATGGGGGGAGAGGTGGGGAATCATTCCTAACATCTTTAGGCCTGTTGTTACGTACTTTTTAAGTTAATTTACTTATGTTTTGCTTCCTCAGAAACCTGCCAGCTGACGTACAATTGTCCAGTGGGTACTACGACGGACGCATTGACTTCATTCACAAGTGTGATGTCGGTGCCTAGAAACATTCCATCGGTAAATACTGAATAATGATTCCTATTTGCTTTGTCCTATAATATTTGTAACTTAAAAACTACTTAAATGTCTAAATATTGTTTTAAAAAAAATCTGGCAATTAATTCAATACCAAAATAAATATAACAAGAACTTAACATACCTATTGAAATATAGATAAGTACATATCAAACGGTATGTCAGTCAGTTTTCTAGTAAAGCTTGGGTAGGTAGTTCCAAGTCTAAATTTCTATGGAAAAGAACGAGTAAATAAGAGATGATTAGGTACTGTTTTTCAATAACTTCACAATCTAATTCTTTGTAACATCATTAAGTTGATTCCTTTCTGTAAGAATTGGGGTATATCAAGGTTGATCTAAAAAACCTAAAAAAGAAAATGATCTCTAGGAAAATATTTTTACAGTTTAAAACTGCCCAGTTCCAATTTGCGGCAGCCCTTCATATGCCCTTTACGAATTTGACACGTACAGTACCGACCAACTAAACCAAATTGTAGGGAATCGAGCGATCTAGTACCCGTGCCAATGAGACCTACGAGTGTGCATGACAATTCACATTAATATACATACACACAATAACATACGTAGTATGGTTGTATTATTGCATGAAATAGTTCAAGCAAGAATCCACTAAAACGTCAGTATTTTTAGTGTATAATATTATTCTGGGGATCAGCATGCCTCCAAGCATTTTTACCCTATATTTAGTTACATACAATATGGATCGGTTCGGTAAACAATGCTTTCCCGGTGGTTTTCTGTGACGCCGTGGTATCACTTCGGTTGAGCCGGACTAGGTATTCGTGCCGTAGCATAGCTCCCTAGGACATATCAACTTTTACCAAAAAATAATCTAAAGGCAAAGTTTAAATAATGGCTTTTTTGTGAGGGGAAAATCATCATATGACTTCTCCCGCCCAGGGCCGGGCGGGAGGGAGTGTCAGACTCTTACTGACTAAACACCCCCCTGTTCCTTCTCCTGCTCTGGGCCGAGGTAGCGGTGCCTCATTGCGCTTAACCCGCAACCCCGGCTGAACATTCCCTTTATAGCCCCGTCTGTGGTGGCCTATTGGCTCTATGAGGCGCGCGCGGAACGCTACGCGCCGTAAGTCTAAATAATGGCTGGCTTAATATTTTGACAGTTATGTCTGACAGACATACCTACTACGCCCTTCCAAATACCTGTATGTTATAAATAAAGATTGATCTCATTAAAGTTATTTCTGAGACATTCGCGACGACTAGAGTTAAAAATAACTTTGCCGAACATAAAGATAGACTCAATGTCAGCAACCTATCTTCCTGTTTCATAATAATCCACTTTCGCATGTTGTGAACTTCAGTTCTTCTCGTTTAACTTCTGTTGGGATTTGCCACCACTTAATGCATTCTGATTTATGCATGGTGTACCTCACAAAAACCTTATATTAGCCTCTCTTATATTAAATAAAATCATTTACGATTAATTACTACCTAAAGTGCACTTCAATACTCACTTATCTTATTTTTGAGGAAAACATTGGCATGGTGTAATGTTGTGAAATTTTTCAATAATTAAGTACTGAAATCAAAAATATTACAACGATATAATAAATAATGATGTTGAAAGAAATTTAATCTATACGTATAATCATTCTGTGAACATCAAATACAGACCGATCAATCTCTCAGAGTCTCAGTTGAAACTGCTCATTCCTAAGCGGGAATCCTTACATATAGTTAACAAGCGAGAACTATAGTGATATAGATACCTACTAATAAAGCGATTACTTTTCCAGAACCAGCGAGGTTACTTGCGTTGGCGCATAGAAAACGAAGAAGGTAAACAAGTGCTGTGTTATTACGTGACAGTGCAAACTCAAACTCTGGAAGAGCAATTAATGCGACAGCTCTTCAATTCCTATCAGTACGACACAGAGGGCGAACCATCTTCTGACAACGAAAAATCAATTATTCCGTGATTAATATTATATGATGCACTCGACACTGGCTGTAACGTCTACCAATAAATTGTTTGGTATACAAATCCACCTAATTAATATATTAAATAATAAAGTATTTTATGCCAAGATGAAATGCTAGAATTAGTACAAAGACTACAAAGCAACGAAACACATACAAAAGAGCCTCACTTGACCACTCTTCTCGCTTCTCGCCCTTATCATAAATGGTTGCTTCATCAACATTATTTGTCTAATCACGTAGTATAAAACTAAGTCACTTTCTCTGTCACTATATCCCTATGTATGCTTAAATATTTTAAATAACTTTAAAAATATTTTGAATAGATAAGAGTGATTGAAAAGGAAAGCAGTGCGGAGTCGGGGCGGGTCGCTAGTATTCTATATTTCTATAAGTGTACTACTTACCCTACTTTAGATAAGCTTGGCTAATGTAATGTATACCTTTACACAAGTACCTACGATTAAGCATCGGTCATCGGTCTTGATAGATTGATGACCGATCTTTGTACGTGATAAATACGGCTCTGCTAATCACTCTAGTTATCTGCTTCATAAGTACCTATTTACCGATGTATGATGTAAGTTTTAGTCTTTACAAGTTTATTTAGTTTTTCTTTTTTTTCATTTACTTAAGTTTAACTTAAATGGCCTAGCCCTCCGATATGTCTCCGATTTTGTTTATTTTTATTATTGTTAATAGTACAAAATATAAGATTTAAGGAGTTTTATTATAGCGGAGATCGCTTAGATATAGGTACTAAATATTATTTTCTGAAACTAAATTAGAATTTCCAGTTAAGTTACAGCCTATCCAATCGTTTATTCGTTCATTTTTTATGTATGTAAACTTCATACAAAAAAACTACATACCTACTGTATACATACCTAAATTTTATTTTTCTAAAGCGTTTTTAAATAATTTCTTAAATATAAAACAAATTATTTCATGTAGTCTAAACGGTCCATTCGATGTGTTTTTTACAATTAATTTAGCTACGTAGAAACCTGTAGAATAATTATATTTAATTGAATAAAGATACTGATTTTTTATTGCCATTTTATAAGGCTTTTTTATTTAAAACGCGAAACTACTTGATATTTTGGAACAACTGCTTTCTTGCAAAGGGAGAGTGAAACTTGAAGGCAAGCTAGTACGGCCAGTGAATCTTTGAGGAAATATTGAAATTTTTATTAGGTTTTACCAATGGATTCGTTAACTGGTTATTGTTGACCGGTACTCCGAAAAATAATAGAAACTACAACCTACCTGGCGAGACTAGACTTTGAAACAATAAGGGCTAAGATAATTAAACTAATTTTGAACTCAACACTCAATTGGGATTGGAACTAAGCTGGAGATAATACCTTTTTAGTAACTTTTGTCCAGTGCCATAGAGCAGAAGCGTGTGCGTTAACAATGGTTCTCTTTTTTTACTCGTTACTTTGTAAGATCCCATGGGTCCAACCCTAAGGGTTGGACCTCATCTGGCAGCACGGAATCGCATTTGTTCCGCCTGTGCTACCACGTGTTGCAGTATGCTGCCGCATGCGAACGCTCGCTATCGCATTCCGCAGACAAAAAAGGCGATCGCACAAAAAGGTAAAAGGTTACGTTAGCATGCTATCGCATGCTTCAGCGTTTCGGATCGCTTTATACTTTCTGTCTCAGTCTAGCAAATGGCAGTTTTAAGCGACAGAAAGGGAAAGGGTGACGGAAAAGGCGATTCCGTGCTGCCAGATGTGGTCCAACCCTTATGGGACAACACACACATGAAAATCAAGATAAAGACGACATCACGATCGTAATTAAAAGAAAAGTTATTATGAAGTACGTATAAAGGAAAATAATATCCATTTTAAATACTTATACTTAATAAGCAATAAATAAATGTAATTGCGTTTAATTTCACATATTTTACGACAGCTAATAAAATATAATGACATTATAGCATCACTCGGTTACAGTGGCAATCTAACGTGATTTAAGTGTATAATTACAACAAAGAAACAAGAATACCTAAGTTTTTAGGATAGTGTATCGAAAGGTTATCTAATGCAACCCCGCTGTTATTTACTTACATTAATTTCAACACCAACAATAATGTAAACAATAAAAAATAAAACAAGAAGCAGTTGATACCTAATTGTGTAATATTTGATAAATAAACTAATAATACCAAGTTAAAGCCGTACTACATTTAAAGATGAAATCAAAATTTTATTTAAGTATGTACCTATTTAGTATCTTAGAATATAATCCCATTGTTTGAGGGAGAAAAATCATCAAATATCTCCTCTAACCTTCGCCCTCCCGAGAAAAACGAGACTAAAACCACCTCGTTCCTTCGAACCCGCTCCAGGCCGGGGACACGATACCCTGTATTGTACTTGACGCGCAACTGCGCAAGTAATAAGTAAGAACAAACATCCCTATTTCTGCTAGTCAAACTCAATACATCAATTTGCTATCTGTTTTGTTCGCTACTATTGTATGTGTGACGTCATGTTTTTTGTACGGCTAATAGCAAACTTGTTTCTTACAAACGACTAGTAGATGCGAGCTGCTAATGCTACTACGCCGCCGCTTATGGTGGCTGGAGCTCCCCGACGACACCCGGATTTTTTTCACCTGCGGCGGCTTGGGTGCGAGGAGAATAGTTCCCTGACATGCACCGCCTCTTTTCTTTCGAGCATCACTACTTCATAAAGAGGACATCATTTTCCAGTTCCTCTCGCCTTGCTCCGCACTGTGACCTCGACTAAGGCTGGATGCGAGAGGTCACCGCGCCGCCGCTGTTGACGGATGCCCCCTGTATGCATAATCCAATACTAGTTGGTTGATTAGCATAAGCGCAACGTCAAAAGTAGAAAAGGCCTCGCTATAATCTATCGTAGAAATAATATCATTTATTTTTTGATATATTAAGTATATGACAAAACCCAATATTGCAATAATACGGTAGTTTCCAATTAGTCTAATTCAATACTTTTTTCCAAATGTCAAAAACGTCAATGTTCTATGAAATACTGAGTTATGACGTCATAGTATTTTACGACAAATAGTTTACTTATCCATACTAATATTATAAATGCGAAAGTAACTGTATGTCTGTCTGTCTTTTCTTTACGCCTAAATTTCTGAACTAATTTCTGTGAAATTTGGTTCAGACTTAGTTTGAAACTCGGGAAAGAACATAGAACTATTTCACGCGAACGGAGTCGCGGGCAAAAGCTAGTTTCTTAATAATTATCTAAAAATATCTATCTATAATTTAGTGTATCAATCGATCGATGAATGAAAGTATAGTTCTTTTTAAATAATTTATTGTATTGAAACGTCAAATTAATTTATTTTTAACCTAGGAAACTACCCAATTACTTGCAACATGGTACTAGGTACTAGCGTTTGCTGTTACATTCCGTACCTCCACCTTCCATAAAAAGTTAAAAAGATTACGCACGATATTATGTAATAACTTCTTACCTAAGTTTAACGTTTTAAGTTCATTGCTCCCAGAGTAAAAAGATAATACCTAAAAGTTATTGTCAACGAATCTTATTGCTTATTAAACTGACGAAGTATTTAGTTAATTTAAAAAAACATTACTTAATTTCATTAACTGAGATTGAGATGCTGTTTACCGTGACACAGCAAAGAAATAATCGTAGATAGTTAATTAAAACTAGTTACCTTATGTATTTATACAACGATACCTAGGTAAGTAGTGAATTTACTAAGCGATTCATTTTATGCATGAGATTCATGACTGCTGTCGTGCTTCTAAAGTTCTGTGCTAAAAAAACCAAAGACACGCAATATTTTTTTTTATATCTACCTATATTAAAAACGAATAAAAAGAACCAGCGTAGCTGTCACAATAATTTTGGTACCAGGGAAGTTGGTTTTTAGCATTGGGTTTCGTAGTGAAATGGCAACCCTTACAAATTCGTCATGTGTCTGTCAGCCTCTCCGTACCACAGTCACTTTTTGGCCAAACTATAATGTTAAAACTTGGTAATTAGTGTATTTTGTAAAGCGCATTAAAAAAAATCTTAGGGATACTTAGGGTGACTCATATTTTTCACATATAGGTAAGTAAGTATATGAACAGCTTGCCCTAGAGACGGTTTTGTTCAGAACGTTAAAAATAAGAAAATATGTATCCTAGATATACTATATGACATTATGTTAAATATAACAACTTCTATCGAAGATTAGGTTGAACGAGATGTAGTACCTACCTACTTGGTAGGTACGTGTTGTTAGGGAATCACGAGAGAGCCTGACTGGCAGTTAAACACTTTTTTAAAATAGTTTATTTAACTTTTTGCAACTCATACTTACGTGCAAGGTTAGGTAGGCTTAATGATTGCCACATGAATACTTGCTAGCCGAGCTTTAGGTGATGCAGTGAGAACATAGTGGGACGGTTCCTATCCTAGAAGATCTCGTTAACCTGAAAGTATTTTATGTCTCGGACTAAAGCAGGAGAAGGGACCGGGTGGTTTATAGTCAGTAAGAGTATGACACTCAACCCTTGCTTTATCCTGGGCGAGAAGATTTTTTTTTTATTTCCCACCTCAAAAAAACCTACTTCGGTACCTTAGTAATAAAATCATCGGACAAGTTCAGGTCACAAGTTCAGACATGTGTGACATCTCATAGTTATAATTATGTACCTACCTATATCATAAAATGTATAGAGGGTTAATATTGTGCTTTATATTCTCCGTGAATTCTGAGTTTGTAGATTGTCACAAAGAATTGTTGCGTACAGTAATCCGACCTGCGCCCGACGTTGCCGTCGCCCGGCAAAGACAACAGCAACCGAACTGACAAATTCTGAATGAATATTTTATCAGCAGTTAAATAAACAATAAATCAATGGGAAATAAATAAATCAAAATATCTGTTAGTAATAAATTAAATTATTCATAAGTAATCTATGCAAGTTGATTTCGAAACTAAAACTTGCTAACCTATAAAAAAACGCTATGATTTGGTGTAAATGTAGGTACAAATTTAAAAATATTAGGATTGACTACATTTCTACGAATCGAAACGGAACAATGCCCAATAACTCACTGGCGATATCGTAGTCAATTTATTGATTTCGAACAATACTTCGTACGTTATCCCTGTATCAGCCGCATATCTCATAAATTGTCTACGCGTAGTGGCAGTATATAGCAGCACGCGACCACCACCACTGCACATATTGGCACACTCGGTCGCAGTCAACTTGTTTCACTGTCCCACACGAGTCGCCGAGGAGTGCGCGTGGTTCCGCGGCGCAAGCGTTGCATTGTGTTCTCCTGCACGTATAAATTATACCTGCTCTCTGAGCGTGACCGTTGCGCTGCACCGTCAGACGCCGCGCTAGACCGCAACTCAATACCCATCGCCCGCGCCAGACGCAACAATGGTCCCTCTCCGAGCAGTCGTGTGCTTCGCCCTGCTCGCGGCCGCAGCCGCAACCGACGTCAAGCAATGTCCAGGTAATAATCACTATTTACATAAGAACTTAAAACACGACCCGCTTTCGTCTCGTTTCGCGTTCGCAGCAGAGAATATTGTTGTTATTTGCTAATACATGTTGCGTTGTGTTGTCCATGTTTATGACAATCCAGGTCAGTAAAACATAAAATTTCTAGTAAGGTATGTTGTGTTACCCTTCATTTTTTGTTTGTCTATGCATTTGTGTGAATTAACCTTTCAATTGTGGTAATTCGATTCGAGACAAATAGGTGCGCGAAAGCCGGTGGTCGCTTGGGTTTTGATGAATTAAAATAACGCATAAAGGATATTTTTGTTAATTTATGTCGGTTACCTACTTAACTACATAAACAAAAGAACAACGCGATGAATTAAGATAATTTATGCATAGAATAATTTAAGAAGATAATTATCAGCATGAATGAAGCTTATCCATAAAACACGAGATACATTAATTGTTCATGTTCATCTAGTATTCTGAGTTCTGAGCTGTTAGTTTTCTCATTTAGCTACGTACTACTTTGCTTCTACTATTTCCTTGGACTATGAAAATGGCATTGACGAAATGAGGGACTATATGAATTACCGTATTACCTATACACAGATACAGTAACGTAATATAATATTAATTAATTTACTTAGCAAGTTGTTTAAAACAATACCAAGGCAAATTAATATCATTTAATGACTATTAACTTAAACATATAAGGAGACGGAACAACTTATCCAGAATAAATAATATCAGTTCGACCTATGCCCTCGCTTTGTAATCCCAGGCAAGTAAATAGAAATCTAAACTGCATACTGATATTATTTAATTTATAATAAATAAAATATGTAGGCCTATACCAATGACAAGTGTACCTACATAATAATAAAATTTGCATATTATTTTGTAAAAATAAGGCATAGGTTATATAGGCATACGCAACTTTATTTATATACAAAAAACACATAAAAAGATAATTAATTAAAAAGCAATTTGAATTGAAAATTCCAAAACATATTAAATATCCATTTTTGTATATGGTAAACTGTGAGGACCGATGATTTACCTTATCTACCATTCGTATTTATTTCTAAAATTGCGAATACAATTTACATATTGTTTACACAATACCATTGGAAGTATGTAAATTATTGACATTTTCATCATCGCGATTTATTCCCCTCTGTACATATTTACTTACATAGTAAAAAATTCTGAAAATGAAGACTTGTCGATATGAATGTATTTATAGGTAGCATTTATTTACTTGAAAAGCTATGGCATTTAAAGTACATTGTGTCAATAACAATAGCATAATCAATCTAAGGAAAAATATATTTTACAGTGCAGCTATTTTGCCCGCGTCTTTGTGCAAAGTAAAATACTTGTTTCCATAAAAATAAGTATTAGCTAAAGGTAACAATTATCAGAATTAATTTAGTCGTTTCTTAGATTAGGTACAGCACACAAAGATTCAAACAGCAATCCTAAAAATACTTAGTATTTTGTATTCTATCGTATTGACAAAACCAGTAAAGTCTTAACTCATTTTGATACCTAATTACGCATGTATAAAATATGGTGTAACATCAATGTGGCTAATAACATAACTGACGTGAAGTAATATTGTTTTTTCTTATACCACTGACTCACTTATCAATACTTCGTGCTTGTTGTTGTTGGTAATCGCAATGACATCTTTAATATTCCTTATTTATCTTTGTGGTTCGGTAATTGATCAATAGTTGATCGTGTAATCATTCAACTTTTGCTGTCGGTATCGTCAAGCCGCGTTTAATTCCAAGTGAATATGATCAGACGATGTTAAACAAGTACCATAGCAACTCCTAACTAAATATAGAAACCCATTTCTAGATCCAAACGATATATTTTCTCCTAGTTAGATCTGCTACCTATAACATTTCTAACTAGGTAGTAACTAGCTAGACCTGACTAAAAGAAAATAACGACCAGACCGCAGTCTGTAGCAGTTAAACTCGCTTTTACCAGGTAGCTATTACATTTTATAGCTTCAAGAGAAGATAACCTAATAGGTTTTGCGTTCAGTGGAAGTAATAAAATTAAATTAAATTATCAGTATACAATGCAGCTATAGCTAAACATATGACTAAGGATTCCAATAAAAACTGGAATTTAAGTACCTCGTGCGAGTGAATATAGAATAGTTTAGTCGGATAGATATTTTTTTGCTTATGCATTGATTTTTATGAATTTATTTTTAACACAAGTTTGTAAGTAGGAACGCCTTAGGAACGATTAACATACATATTTAGGTCTACAGACCTCTCCCATTCTTGGTAGCTAAAAACCACATAGTTCTTCATCTCCTGCTCCGAACCGGGACGCGATACATTATTCCGTCAGCACCCGTAACCTCGGCCAGCGTTAGCGTCGACTCTAATATAGCTAATCTGTGGTGGACCTATACCTACCTACTAATTGGTAATGCTGACATTTCTCCAATCATGTCCGACTGCATCCAATCGCATTACAAAAGTGAGGAAACCGTACCTACATCTGCATGCATGCGCATGGTTGTACAGTAGACATCTTAATTATGAGTCCTTTTCTGTTCACTACTAGACATAGAATTCACTAATAAAACGCCACTGAACTCAATCCAACTTGCTAATACTATCACTCACCCACCCTACATCACACAGCCTACACGCGGTATCCACTTCAAAACCCATCATTGAGACTAGCTGCCGTGGTCGATCTGAAGGTAATTAGGTGGAGAATATGTTTAAACTCAAAATTGTTACGTTACTTAACAAGTGACTCAATACTTGCTATAATAAGAAAACAAACAGTTATGTTGTGAGAAACCCAAAAGTTAAGGTCGTGTGTTTGTGACCTTGTTTTATTTCGAAAGAAGTATTTCACAGAACCTATTAGGAGTTACAACCAATATTTTAGTTTAGTTCTCAATCTTAGTTCTTCACCCAACTTTAAAAATGGCTGACATGCAGCAGAGCAAATGCTTTCTGTATGCGTTAGTCACATACACGGGCACATTGTGTCGTGACTAGAATTTTGGTCAGTTTATATTATGATATGAATTTAAATGATTACAATTTAAATAAAACTCAGTGTTTAACACGCATGTCAGAATATAGATATCTGAACCACCTTTGTTATCTACGTCAATACGTATGAGGAAGCTTGATATTTACTTATTTAAATACAGCCACAGATGGTGCGAATGCTAAGATCTTAAGTATTTAATTCGATTAGCGAACAATTGTCATATTTGCCTCTGGGGATCGCATCAAGTTCCTCTGTGTTACGAGACTCGGCGAATGCGTGATGTCAAAGTCTGTTTGTCAGGTTCATGTTGCTAATTGTCCATGCTGCATGTAAGTGATTATCTGCTTACGTAATGTAAACGTTAAACACGTAAGTACCTACTCAAACATCTTGCGGAATAAAATATTGTTGACATTGTTATTGTTATAAAAAAAAACTAGTTTTTGTTCCGTTTGTAGTCAAACAAAGACTGGCAAACAAGCTCTAACTGCGAGGGTAACTAATTCTAATTAAATGGATAATGTACTTATTGTAGATTCGGTCAAAACAATAAAAAAGTTTTATGTTTAAGCTGTGGTTTTACTATCGATTTAACTATTTTATAACAATAATGTATAAATAAACGGGCAATTTTTATTCGTTATCTGTACCAATTCACAGCTTCGCAGCTCATTACCTATAATAGAATGGAACCTACATGGCCTCATATCCGCAAAACGCACCTATTGAGGGGCATACCTACATAGGTAGATACAAAGTTATTGTTGTATTACTAATTCTGTCCTGTCATCATTGGCAAGGACACTTCCGATGTAGGGATCCATTAAATGAGTAATCGAGGTGATACTTACCTGCTAAAATCTCCCGGCAATAAGTACGTAAGTACCTGTTAACTAGGTATTTGAACTGTTTCCGCAATTTGGACTCCATCCGCGATTTCCGCATAAAAAGCAAATGGCCGTTTCTATTTTTTAGGTTCTTACCTACAATGACAAAGGTCAGATTATAAAGTTTAAACTTTTATGTAAGTACTTAGGTAGATATAGGTATACATATAAACAGTGTGACTGAGTGGAGTTCTTTTTTATGGTACAATAGATATTTGTAGGTAAATATATGCCTTTATGCTTTCATCTGTTAGTCTTCATCTTACAAGAAACAACATATTTTTTATACTTATTAGTAGAATCAATCTCGAGGTTAGAGCGTTAGACCCTTCACTGCTTAGCACTCGTTAAAAGTGCAGTTGATTGCATACTGCAGTTAACTTGTTAGCCATGACCGTGGCTCCACAACCTTGTTTTAATTATCAACAACCGGAAAATCCGAAGAACTAAGCTTTTAATTAATACCTATACTCGTATAAAATCCAATTATAAAATAAAAATAATGATTTATGCATATATTAGCATGTCTGCATTTGATAATTCTAATAAGTATTAATTATTTATATACCTAATACTAATTTATTACTTTTTTCTTCAACGTTCACCTTGGATTATAAGCCTAAGATTTACTTGAATTTAGATAGATACCTAAATTAAATATTTAATTAATTATAGTGCACATTTAAAGGTCACCATAACTTATTTACCTAATATCGATATTATAATCATCTGAGTTTACGTAGGTAGGTACCTATGCATACTTATTTTTGGCTAAACAGGAAGTGGTCAAATTGTTATTTACTAATAACCATCTGACCACTTTATTAGTTAAAATAAGAGATAACATTAGAAAAATACTACATAAATAAAGGTATGGGTATGGCCGTAGGTATTAGGGTCTATTTTTTAGGTAAGGTAATGTCGCAGGGATATGATAAAAACAGGGATTTGGCCAAATCACGGAGGATGTTAAAATAACAACACGTTTTTATCATTTCCTTAAGCAAATCTAGTGATTTGAACAAATCCCTAAATTTATTTAGTGAAATGATAATAAAACCATGCTTCGGCACGAATGGGTCGGCTCGACCGGAGAGAGAGAGATACCACGGCCTCACAGAAAACCGGCATGAATCAACCACAGCATTGTGTTTCGCCGTGTGAGTGAGGTTACCGGAGGCCCAATCCTTCCCCTCCCCCAATCCCTCCTCAATCCCTAAATCTCCAAATCCCTAATCCCTAAAAGGTTGGCAACGCACTCGTAACTCCTCCGTTGCTGGTGTCCATGGGCGGCGCTGACTGCTTACCATCAGGTAATCCGTCTGCTCGTTTGCCGACCCATTAAAACGTCGCGCTCGCACTTGCTTGTCAGTGACCGCGCCTTAAACTTAACGTAGGTATGATTCGTTAAGTTATTCTACTCATATTTTTTTTAATAATGTTCTAGTGGTGATTTTTGAGATTAATATTGCATAGTGATACACCTGATTATTATAATTATGTAGGTAATCTTACAGAATAAACATTAAAAATATCACAAAAGTTATTTTTGTCATTTCACTGAACCAATTTATTGATTTGTTCAAATCACTAGATTTCTTTAGTGAGATTTGTCAAATCACCAGATTATCTTAGGGAAATAATAAAAACTTGTTGTTATTTTAATATCCTCCGTGATTTGATCAAATCCGTTAGGCTAAATCCCTGTTTTTACCAAATCCCTGCGACATAATATGTGCGAAATATATTATATTTCAACATAAACAAAACGTAGGTATCTCAAATCCAGGTATGTGGGTTTTTGTTGATAAAAACCACACGTTGAATATTTCATGTTGCATTCTAATATAATGTGGATTATTTATTTTTCAGAATGTCATATTTCTTATTAATATACTACCTATTGTTCATTGATTGTCAATTTATAACAATACCTACCTAATGATCTATGCTATTAAAATGTCATCAATATTGGAAAATATTTTTGTTTAATTAGATACTCGTCAACAAAGTTGTTTTCCACTATCCTAGGTAGACCTATAGTAACTTATCACATTAATTTAACGTTATTTACGACTTGCGACTTTATCCGCGTTGTAGGTATGTTGATAAAAGCAGCTTATGTAACACATAGGCTACTTTCCATCTAAGGTAGGTACCTATCACTTATTAAACCAAATTTCAACCAAATCAGTCCATCGTCTTTGCCTGAAAGAATAACAAACATAAATCAATACATTCTCACAAACTTACACATTTATTATATTAGTAGGATATAAAGCAATTAGGTGAATTAGGGTACGTCTCTTAAAAAAAACCTGTGTGATGTGATACGATATACCTTACCTACATGATATTAAAATTCGTCATTCGCCTTAAAATTATTTATGTACGCTACGTCCTTCGAGTTAAAAGTGACAAACCTACTTACTTGTAGTATCTATTACGTTATTTTTTTAATCTTGCTTAAATTTAAGACTAGTCGCAAATCATTAGCCTATAAGTGCCCACTGCTGAGCAAAGGCCTCTTGTCATACGGAGAAGGTTAGAACATTAATCACCACGTTTGCTCAATGCGGGTTGGTGATTTCAAAGTTATAATCAGAAATTGTAAGTCCAGGTTTCCTGACGATGCCTCCTGACTACCTTCACCGTATGAAAGAAAGAAAATAATTTATTTGGCATGAACAATTAGGGAAAAAAACAAAGATATTTACAATAATTACAATAAAAAAAGGTAAAAAACAAACTAATACAACAATGTTAGCTTAGGAACTAAAATAATATAAAAAAAAAGTGTAAAAAAAATAAGTGTAAGTGGTGCCTAAATAATCTTAGAAAGTACAGGTTTCGAAGCGGGCTCCTTAACCTCCGGGCCACCACGACATCTAGTCGTAAATACCCTGCTGATATTATAAGCCTTTGACTGCCGACAGAAAACTGTTGAAGGGAAATCCTACGCTAACGGAGGTCACCGGCGACCGCCATAGCATTTAACGTGATAACGCGAAAGTTTGTTTGATGTTATGATTTTGATGTAAATGGCACTCCTCAGGTAGATTTTAGTCTGGAATAAAGAACACTAGTTTTTCAGTCGTGTAACGCGGGCGAGACAACTAAAAAAACTCATTAGTTGATAATATTTTTTGTTGACCTAACTGCTACATATTAAAAATGAAGTACCTAGTTTTAATATTTTCTTTGTTATGGACCTTAGAATGTAAGTTGGCAGTTGGCACACAAAAAGCAGACAAATATTTACGTTGGCTGGTTCTAGGATTTTTATAAAAAGATAACTTAGTCGCACAACATATGTACATAAGCACGCTTTTTTCCTAGCGCGACCTATAACACCGAGTCGTAACAATTTTAAAGTTTTTAAATATGCGTTTTTTATTTTAATTAATAAGGTATTTGAGAACACTTTTTATTCCAGGTTTTGTTTTGCGCAATGATTTTTTACCTTCTTACGTACTTATAATGAAGGCAAAGTTGAATGTTTTGTGACACAATCACTTGGAGCGGAAAAATACTCTAAAACCTGAATTTATTTATAAATGATTTAAGAAATATTTATAACTACATTTCAATATCGATTACCTATTAAAGCTATAAATATTTCCATAATTTCCTTGTTTCGTAATTAAATAGTGTTTTGTTTTTGTATCCTCAGGAATGGACATCCCAGACTTGACTGAAAACGTTCAGCTGTCACCCTGCACTAAACCTCCCTGCCGACTTAAAAAAGGAAGCAATCAGTCCATCACCATCAAATTCACGCCAGGTAAATTTGGGCATTGTTTCACCAATCACATTTTGTTGAATTTTAGCTGACACTACAGTCATTTATATTCACTACAGTAGAGTTGTGTACCTAAATGAGGTTCCAAGGCGAGATCATATAATCCTACCATATCGCTTTCTTTTGAATACTTCGTTTATTATTTTCGCAAGTGACAGTCTCTAAAGTCATGTAGCACGTATATCCGCGACCACAGACCCAAAGGTATCAATTACCTTTTTTTATTTATTTTTTCCTAGAACGCTTTATACATTTTCCTCGTGCCATAAACATGTAAATTGAACTACTTATTCCTTGAACTTAAAACTCGTTACCTTCTTTTATTGCGATTTGTAATCATTGTATTGTTTCTTTTTAACTATAATTAAATATTTATTTAAACTCGTTATTCTAATGATGTACCTACTTATAAAAAATGTAAGTACTTGTGTACTTACCTATATTTTTGTCTTGTTAGTTAGTTACTGGTTGTTATCAAAATATTGAAAATGTAGTGTTTGCTTAATTGAATCAATGCTACATGCTCAGTTAAAAGCAACTTTTATACTTTTACAGACAAAGACCTCAGTGACGTGAAGACCGGCGTGACCGCGAATGTACAGGGCCTTGTAGTGCCGTTCGTAGGAGTGGACGGAAACTCCATCTGCGACAAAGTGTTCTTAGAGAATGGTGATAAAGCTAGCTGCCCTCTGAAATCAGGCACTACATACCTATACAAAGATAGTTTCCACATCTACGCTTTTTACCCTTCAATAGCAGTCAAGGTACACTGGGAACTGAAAAATGACAGTAAAGACATTACCTGTTTCGAAGTTGCCGCAAGAATTGTGTAAACTGCATAACTATAGTCCATAGCAAATAGTCGTCAGAACTAAAATAATCAAAATATTAAAGCCGTCGCTGAACGGCTGTTGTGAACACATCAAATGATTTAGGTATCTAATAAAGTATTTCTAGATACAATTACATAGTTATAAAACCTCCATATGTATTAGTCAAACTCACAAGAACAAAAATATTTGCAATATCCTGAGAGTAAGCATAGCACATTATTTCCTATAACGAAACCTATGCTGTGTTTCAGAATGAACTGACAAGATATATTTATATGTTTAGTATATGATCATAAAAAATAGTTTTAAGTTTATGTAGGTTAATGAGAAAAAGGTCTTGGAGAATATTTTTTACTGTGTTTCAAATGCCATTACAATTAATTAATTAAACTTTAAATGTTTTACAAACGTGTTTAATTTAATTTTAAATTAATTTATATAAACCATAAATAATTCCAGGTCGGCATAATAGTTTTGGTTCATTGTAATTCAATCAGTATGATTGTTTGACTACGTTAACGTAACTTAATTTTTCTTCCCAGCTGTAATCACTGCTGGTACTTCAAAACATATTAAGCTTTTTTTACCGTCCTTGAGATTCCAGTGGACTCTAAGGTTGACGGCGGGGTAGAAGGGCTGTACCGGGAACACGTTGGTGTAGACGTAGTCTTGGTCAGCAGGCAGGGGGCACGCCACGGCCTCTTGAGTGTCGGCGCGCTTCACGTTCCCGCACGCATCCGTCCCATCGACGCCAATGAATGGTAAAGGCACACCGGCGATGTTAGCGAAAACTTCGTTCGTAATCGACTTGACAACTTTTTCTGAAATTATACACATAGTGTGAGTCACTCGGTGAAATCAAATTGTTAAAGTTTACTCAGTTCTTCAGTGTGCCATGTGTCAAATATTTTTTTTATTAATATTTACTTTGATGCATAATCTATTATCGTCATAATAATCTGGATTCCGTGTACCACGTTCCACAACAATAACGGTTTTTAATGCGGGTTGCGCACCCGCATTATTTACTGTTTGTAAGTAGTTAGCGTAGTTAATGTAGGTAGTCAACGAAGATACAACGTTAAATATTAATATTGTTAAGTATTAGATATGTCCTAAAGGTTAACCTAGGTACAGTAACAGGTACAGTATGTATACGTCTAATAAGCTATAAATAATAATAATAATATTATAGGCTATAAGCCTATATCAAGTTTTAGATAGAAAGATATTACATTTCCATGTAAAATGTTGTCAAGACCATTTTTATAACCATATTATTATAGCTCGCACAGTCAGAAAGTAATCAGATCTCATATGCGAGTAAAAATAAAACCATGTCTTTAACCTCACACGCAATTCTTTATTGCAATTCGCCGGAAGTGTAATAGGGCTAGTCTTTTAAACTTTCGTTAGTTAGTAGACAGCAGTTCGTAGCGCGTAGTTCGTAGCGCGTAGTTCGTAGCGCGTAGTTTGTAGCGCGTAGTTCGTAGCGCGTAGTTCATAGCGCGTAGTTCGTAGATCGTAGTTCATAACGCATTGCAGCGTTTTCTGGCTATTTATCTGGTAGCTATGCCAACTTTACAATAGTTTTGGTAGTTACAAAATAACTAGACCACTCATTTCTGTGGGACCGACTAGCCAGTTGAGTTTATGGTTTGAACGTCAACGAGATATAGCAGGAAGACTACGTGCTACAAGCTTATCTAGTTCTCCACAACAAGGCTTGTTTAGTACTATACATTTAGAATTACAAAACTTGGCTGTACAAGTTATTTGATTAATTCATGGCAGTAAAAGCTTTTAATTATTTGGTCTTAGCAACATTTAACGTAAAAATGCGACTGATTATTATTGATTTTGTATAAAAAACAACACCTTTTTATAATTATTTATTGTGTTTTCGGCTTACTCACGTAATAATTTGACGAGATACTCGACTAGTTTCAAGCCATGCTAGAGGCATGAGCATCTCAACTAGTCGAGTATCTCGTCAAATTATTACGTGAGTAAGCCGAAAACATAATAAATAATTTAGAATGTCTCACGAAAGTAATAATTAAAACCTATTTATTTATCAGTAATTAATATTACTGTAGTAGGTTTGTAAAAGAACAAATTTATTTCTTGTACAGTTACATAACTTGTAAAACGTCCTAACAACAAAATTATTCAAGGTTGTGTGTTCGTTAACTACCTACCTCGCTTTATATTAATTATATAGTCTCTGGTTGACTCCATGCACTACCACTATGGCCGTAGGTAGCACCCGGGATCTTCTCAATGGAATATAATACATATTTACCCTGTTGTGTTACGTAGGTAATCTTAAACTTTAACTTAAATGTGCCCATTTGACAATGGGCACATTTAAGTGTGTTATTTGGAGCCGAGGGATAGATACATACATCGAATAACAATATTTTTATGTTTTTTTTTAAGGTTTTCCTCTCGTTCGTTGTTCGTTTTGAAAGTTGAAGCGAGGCTTTTTGATGGCTTACCGTTTACAAGGGATTCTAATTAATCGTTAGATCAGAGCGAAACCTAATTGTAAAATCCAGGTTATGATCGATGGCAAGAACTTGCCGTGGTGGAGGTAAAACCATGGTTCATGGCGGGACAAGACATAAAGTAGGTACGAACTTAGTATAACGAGCGAAATTAATAAACAAATTTAATCAACCACTGATTATGTGACGTCAGAAACTGTTCGGTAAGTAATTTGGGCCTTACCTACCTTGTATTAGAGTAACGACAACATGTATTGTAGTAAATAAAAGTCAATACTCACTTGGAGTAAATTTGAATACAACGGTGATGTTGGTGTTCTTCGGGAGTTTACAGCGAGTTTTGCCGCACGGCGTCACTTGGATCCTTTCCTGCAAATCCTCGAACGATTCTCCTGGAACAGGTGACGATATGTTTGTTGCAGACAATTTTGTGTTTGTCGATTTAATTAACTTCTCTTTACTTGCTACCTATACTAAAAAACGATGTTAGGTACTAATTTTTAGAAACAATTTAAAAAGATTACAATTTGAGCTAGTTATGTAGCTATGACTTCTAGGCAAACTGAGCATTGCTACTAACTTGAGGAAGAATATAAAAAATATTTATATTGAAGGTTTTTCTTTTATGTTTTTTAATAACTCGTGCTTCTAGTGAATTCGAACTCTAAATGCTAACTGCATTTTAATGAACTTGTATTTTCTAGTTAAAAATAAACTAGAATTAAAAGTAATGTAGCCTAGACAGTTGTTATTCTTAAATAGATTTTTGTAAAACAAACTTATTTTCAATATTTTGACTACCATATTCAAAATCTTTCGATTGTGTCCATTTTATGCACTGCGCTTCTAAGCATATTATTTTGTCAGAGACCACTACCTAATGTTCACCAAAACCTTTTTAGAGGTTAAAATGTCCTTAAAAACTCTTCAATAAAAATAATTAATTTAATAAAGGTTCCATCTGTTGGTTACACAAGATATAAAACCGGTCTTCTCTAGGTAGGTACATACGCAAGAGCAAACCATAACTTTACGTAATTACAATCTGTTTCAATCTTATTATGTTAGTGTGTCTCATACCCGGGCACTGTTCCGATGGTGTAACATGGCTGTACACTGCCGACAAAACTATCGCAAACACCACAGCAACGATCCACACTTTGAACATATTCTTCATTTTGAAGTTATACAGATAAATATAAACACAAAGATAAATTACGTAATTGTTAAAACGTTTTGTAAAAATGGTGAATAATATTAAAAAAGGTGCGAGTTATATCATAAGTATGCATCGAACGAGGACTTGAGGCAGTTATGAGCATAATATAACGAAGAACTGTTTATATACCTCAGTGTTCTTAAACAGCAGCGGTAACAAAAAAAATCATAAATATTTATAGATTTAAAACTTGTTTTATGAATACGCGCGCCGAGGTTGTTCCAGCCGATGCGACCAATGTCTTGAGGCTGCGGTGATGCAGCGCAGTGCAAAAGTTTATCCTACATATTCTGAGCCATCCAATCGTCAATCCTGGATGAATCCATCTAAATCGATAACTAACTAGCATTTCGAATATGTGATATCATACGGAAAGTTTGGTAGGTCGATTTCGATCTTGGTGTCCAGTCCGTCTAACCAGAGTAGCCCACTACGAAATGTTATAGTCTCCAAATATGAGCGCAAGGCCGGTGCACTTACTGAATCCAATACCCCTGTATTAGATTCACAGAGTTGGCTTCCAGGCCTCAGCCTGGAGCAGAATATGGAACGCGGTGATTTTTTGTCTGTAAGCGACTGATACCTACTCCTCGCCCCACTAAGGGCGAGGGGGAAGAGTAATTTGATAATTTTCTGCCACAAAAAGAGGTATGAAACACTGCCAAACTTCCTGACTCTGGGGCTTATCCCGGAGTCAGGAAGATAGGCAATGGTGATTTTGAAAAGAAAAAATATTATGTAGCACTTTTAGCCAAATACGGAATCGAACCTGTGTGACATGACCGTAATAAACGCATTAGAGCAATGACATATTTGGCAACCAGTGTAGGTATAAGTAGCATCGGTAAAGCAAAAGATTAAAAAAAGTACTTATTTTTCGGTATTTAGCGTCTGTTTCAGAACATTTAAAATCCTTATTCAGAGGATCCAGGTGCACACTAGGATTTATTTCGATTTCGATGTTTTAAAAAACCAAGTTGAATAATCCTTTTGCAGTTTGTGCTTAGTTCAACCAACATGCTGATTTTCGCAATTAACATACAGTAAAATAAACTATCAAGAATAAAATAGCTAGTATGATTCCAAAAAAACAGACAAAATCAAATAAAAATTCGAAAAAATACAAAATGTATAATTGCAATAAAACTATTTGAAATTCAAATGTAAAACTTAATGTTATGAGGCAGATTGAATACTTTTGTCATTTCAATAATAATTATACAATATTCATAACGTAATTCTAATTAAAATAAGTATAACAACTTCTACGACATCACTTCCACATTGAATAATATAAGTAGGTATTTATTATTACTTGAATACATGACTACCTTAATTATACAGTATAAATACATAACATATTACAGTCAATATTGAATCTAAGATTTTATGAAATAGCGATATGTATATCATACATATATATTTGCTAAATCTTTAAAAAAAGGTTGACACCAGTGTCCCTTTCAATGACAAGTTTACCTTGAACATACTTAGGTCAGCTAAGCCCAGGAACCAGTTATACTGTTTCTGAGCATTTGTTTTTATTTTTTTGTCTATTTTTTTTTAATATGCTGTAATAAAAGATTGCACAACGGGACCAAAGATAAAATAATCGGATTCGGTATACTTCTCGTTATCCTGTTCAATTTCAAAATCAAGACTGCACGGCTGGCGCGTTAGCTGAGCTACTGGCTGCCGCGCAACGTGTCGCGGGTTTGACTCTCGCACGGAATAACGTTTTGTGTGATCCACAAATTGTTGTTCCGGGTCTATGTGTTATGTGCATGTCAAATTGAATGTTTGTAAACACACCTACGACAGACGAGAAAATCTTAAGAGTGGGCAGTGACATTTAAAAAAAACAAACGGAAAGACTTAGGGTTGGGTGAATTCTATGTTAAATTCATATATTTATAAGCTAATCTATGGCCCAGGAGTTAAATTTAGTAGGTAGGTACTACCTAGTTGGTAGTCACCAAGTCAGTCAGTAATCAAACTTTGTTGATTAAAAAAATAGCTGATAATAATTATGAAAGTCTTGGTCCTAGTTCAGATAACAAAACATCTATCGAAAATATCAACACTAATATTATCATATTTATACAAAGCAGATCGGAGCCGACCTCAGTCGTGACCTTGATAACAAGTTAATTTAGCATGAAGCGAGATGTCTATCATAGTCCATACCTATTATAAACAACTTAATTATTTCTATTAATAACATTCCTTTGTTCCATCAACTGTACACAAATTAAAACTTTAGGTATTACAATAAAGACGACAATTTTTTTATAGTTAATTATCAGGAGACAAGTAGTTACTTAATTTATTGAATATAGCAACTTACATAGGTTTATTCACTGAGAAAAGCTTTACTAGTTTCAGGCGACGTCGCGCAGCAGATTGTCGACACCTCGCGAATGTCGCGACGTCGCCACGACCCACATGCTACCTTGACTTAAAATAAGTCAAACTTTTTAAAATAAATTTAGTTTTGATTTTACAGTAACTTCACCTCGAGCCTGATGTTACAATAATATCGGTATTAACATTAATCTACGTGACACTCTGATAAGGAAGCCATCAAAGAAGAAAAAATCGAATCATCGGTTGTAGTAGTTAATTCTCAATGCAAACAATAAAATTATTTGTCTGATGGTGTCAAGTTTTTAGATTAGTGTCAACATATCATTTTGATTAGCAGGCTAGCGAGAATCGTCGGCATTGTCTTCTGTTTTATGTACATACATTAATTTACAACCGGTTCTTACATACTCATATGTATGTACTAGTATGATGAACACAAGTAAGCATTGTTTTGACCGCTTCGCAATCTAGATCCGTAAAGTTGACATTAAACTATAATATAAATATGATTAATATCTAGTTATACTACTACAATAACATAATTAAATTTTATTGTTCTTTCTTTCCCTATACTGATTGATCATTAGACTTTAACTAGAATACATTACATGATTTTTCAGAGCTTATATAACAGAAGGTGTACCGGTTACTATCAAAACAAAAGCCAAGCTTTTATAGCATAATATTAATATATAATTCTTCTACTTTACAACAAAAATTTTGATAGAAATTAAAGTTTTACGAAAATATTATTTTCTCTGCTCTTATTTTAAAAAAAAGCACTTGTTATGTATTTCTGTGAATTACAAACGTGGAAGTGATTAAATAGAGTTATTTAAATGATGTAACTATGAGGATGAGGAATATAGTGAGATACATTTCATAGAGAGCTTTCTTAATACTTCATAAATAATAATTATATAAACAAATACTCTTTGTCATTTATGGTCTTATTTGTATTGTGACATTAGGTATACATTAATCTTATCAGGTCTTTTGTGCGGTCAATGATTTGTTGTTCCAAGCGTTATCAGGCGCCATGTGCGCCTCGTGACTCCAGAGCCCCATGCACAGATATTCTATTACAATTTCTACGTATTATATTACATTTATCCGGATTTTGTAGTATATGTCGCAGAACAATTGCGATTGAGAAGTACTATTACTTAACTCATTTGAAATAATGCCAGTTATGGCTATTTCAATCACGTTATTATGTTGGATTTAGCTACCTTTTTGTTTCTAACAGGCAGTATGCCTAAACAGAAGTAATAGTGAAATATACCACTCACTTTTCACCATTTATGTGGCTCAGGAACCGACATACGACCTCAAGCTAACTCTTACTTTATAATACTATTGGCATTTCATACATTTACAATTTGTAGAAAGTAATAAACTTCCTGTAACTATCTAGTAACAAAATAGTTGTGGCATTGTCATAACGATACAAAACAACGAACCTCATTAAGCATTGGTTCTAATAAAAAAACTATGTTCTCTTATTAATGAAATTCTAGTTGCATAATAAAATAGTATATGGTACATAAATAATAAGTAATATAAAACAAAACCCTGATATGTTTCATTGTATCCTTATCCGAGGTTATGGCGCTATCTGTCGGGCGATGGGTACAAAGTGCTGAATGTCTTCGTAGGAACTTTAAGGAAAGCTTCCTTCAAGTTGCCGCAGTTGGAGGAAGGCGCCTCGGTGAAATACTTGTCCATGTTAGTAAGTACATACTTCGAAGGATCCGTGCCGATCTCGTATTCCTCTACCGCACGATAGATTGCCTGGGACAATGGATATTTTATTAATGGTGTTGGCAGATTGCACTTATTTAAGAAGTAAAATGTTTTTCATTTACATAGATAAAAAAATTAACCTATTACGTTACGAAATCAATGAACCAAAGGTAGCCATATAGTGTCAAAAGTAGCTACATATATTTGTCGTAGCTAACTAGTTTAATTAGTCATTAAACCAAAGTCCTGAACGACTAGCTATTTGATTAAATGACCGAAAAAAATAATTTATTTTTGAAAATTGGCCATATGTCTGCACTTTTACACGTCAATATTATATCCAAGAAAAATAGATAGAGCCTGCTACTGACTACTCTGAGAAGAAATGCCGAAACAAATTCAAAGGTCAGTCTCTTTAAGGTCTAGCAAGAATATTTTAACAAAACTCACTTCATCCTTGAACTAATCCATTCAGTGATTCAACCATACAGCTAGTCATTCAGGCCATTTCTTGAATGACTAATAAGCATACGACATATTTACCGAAACAGATGAATCAATACATCATAGCAACTACAATATTTAATTGGCGTTTAAAAATTTAAGGACAACATTATAATATTATAACATAAGGAAAAATCATTTTTTTTAATAATAAAAAGCGACACGTATCCTTATGAAATGATGTGTAGATATTTTCATTATTCGAATAGCATATTCAATACATAGTCGAAGACACACAAATCTTGCTTTAAATAACACCTAGCCATACCCGCCATAATTCTAGACTCTAGAAGTTGAAACAATAACATAAAGAGAATCGAACTCGAGACGATCTCCTCCACCGTCAGCGCGTCGATTAAGGGTAGCTCGCCGCCCGACCAGAACCGGAGACGGAACGGGGGGGAGGAGGTAGGGGTTTAGTTAGTAATAGTCTGACACTACCTCTCGCCTTACCCAGGGCGGAAGAATTCATTTGGTGATTTTTCCCTCCTAGCAAAAAAAGCTACCTAATGCTGCGCACGCTTTAGTTTCTTCGGAGAAGCTTGAAGGCGAGAGCGCAGGGTCTTACTGGTCGTAGCATACCTAAGCTACCGAATGTTTAATTGCCTATTATTCATAAAGCCTTCCTCCATAAATAAACAATCTCACACAACAACATCACACATGCAAACAAGCTTATAATGGGCAACTGGCTGCCGCGCAATGAGTCGCGATTTCGATTCCCGCACGGAACAACTCTTCGTGTGATCCACAAATTGTTGTTCCGAGTCTGGGTGATATATGTTTGTGAAATTGTATATTTGTAAAGGCACTCACGACGCAGGATAAAATCCTAACGTCGGGCAACATAAAATAAAAATTATAATACTGGTATGTATAGATAAATGGAAGGTACCTGAAAAGCTGGTTGCTTATTGTTATGGAATGCTCTTCGACTGCCGTGCAGCAGGAAGATGCCGCGGTCGGTAGCGTCAGCGCAGGCGTCACCGTACATGCACTGGTCCGAGCGATAGTTGTAGCGACACGAAAACACGTGCACCGCACGCTCATGGTAATGAAATATGATATTTATTATGTCCTGCAAACAAACAAAAAATAATATATTTATATCCCTTTAAATGCAAAAAAAAAATATCTTTAAAGTGACGGCTAAAGTCAGGAAATGCCTATCCAAATATTAAGCATCTAACAGTAGAACAGATAATCATTTGGTACTTTTGGAAACCATTTTTTATAGGCTGAGCAACATCTCAGTGTTACAAGTGCTTTGCCGGCCTGTTGTGGCTAACTACAACTGAAGATGTGGTTTGAAGAATTGGGGATGTAGAGAGAAAGGATTATTGGGCCTCCAGAAACTTCACTAACATAGTGAAATACAAAACTTTTCTGTGTGGCAGTGGTATCACTCTGGTTGAGGCCAAAGGATGGCTCTCTCACACACACTTTTAATTAGATTAGAAAGGTAAACCCAAAACCAGAGTCTGTGATCTCTGGTTTCCATCATTGCTTATCATTAGGTGAGATAGTGGCTACAGGCCCATTGCAAATAATAAAAAATAAAACAAGATTTAAGTGAAATAAAATTGAAAAAGATAGGAACAGTGAATGTACCTGATCACCCCAGGGTATATAGAGCTTCCATTTCAACATGATAGGTGTGACATATTCCACCCAACCAAATGTTTGCATCCTCGTCAAGTTCATTAACATCACACCTGAGTTGAGGCCTGTAACAACATTTATATTATTTTGTATATATTTGTATTATTTTATGTATTATTTTATTAATATGGCATTGAATATAAAATCAAATCAAATATTTTATTAAATGTCTCAGAACATTTTAAAAATATGACATTGAATAAATCATTGTTTATTTTTGAATTTAATTTGGTAAATTTTATTGTTTTGGAAAGGACATTAATATTTGGTTTTATGCCCCAGCACACATATTTTTTTGTAAAATATTATTAATTAGACTTGAGTAGTTAACTTTAAAGTCCTATTGCAGTTGTCACTGATTTTAGTGTTGTTCACATATCTATTTAAATTAATCTAAAAAAATCATTTTTAAATACTACTTATTTAAAATATATAATAAAATAATATTTAATGATGTAACAATAGGAGCCAGCTAGTAGCCTAGACAGAACCCTCCTCACAATACTAGACTACCTTCTGTATCTTATTTAATATTCTGTTTATTGTGAGAAGATAACAATGTTTCTTACCAAATTTGCCATAAAATGGGTGTTTAGCAAATCGTGGATACCATGATACATTAGGATTGTCATCTTCAAGGGCCATTGCAGACATTTGTGAGGAATTGAACTTGTTGAAGAATTGCCAGAGCTCCTCCACAGGCCCCAGGAATAGTGTGTCTGTGTCCACATATATCATTGCATCTATGTGAGGTATTAGTTGCTGAAATTATTTTAAGAAAAACATTGTAGCTTCAAAGTAAATATAAAACTAAACTAATACTTAATATTCTAAGTAATTAATTATTGTCACAAAAAATATGTAAATTTTTCTTACAGGAATAAATAATCGTTGAGCAGCACATTTGCTAAACAGGTTCATCCAATCTTGCTCATGTTCTTGTGGAAAGCTTACTTTATGTAGCTCAAAATCCAGCTGATTATTTGTAATATGCTTCCATATTGTTAAAGTTTCATTGAACTTTGGTCTTAAATTGTCATCAGCGAATATAACGAAGTGCACGTGAACTCTTGTAAACAGTAACACGGACTTAACCACATTCAAAGATTCGTTAAATCTCGAGTCACATACGACAAAAGATAGAACTACTCTTTCTATTTGTAAAGGTTCCTTACTAATAACAGCCCTAAAAATTAAAAAATAGAAACATAAAGTGATTGATTAACATTATTTTTAGATACATAAAGATTAAATATCATAAACTTACTTGAAAGGCACAGGCCGCTCATCAACTGCATATTTACTACTTTTGCTAACTTTTGAATATAAATATAAAATAGTAAACGTACTCAAAAACATAAAAATCATAAACTTAAGTGAGAACCTTTTCATATTTTTTATTTTATCTAAAAATCATTTATAAATTTAGAACAAAACATACTTTTATTAAACTTCATTGACAATAACAATAATAAAGTGTAATTGTGCCAATGTTGGCAGTAGCATTTATCTGTCAAACGTTTGTTTTTTTTGAAAAGAAGACCATGTCTTTTGAGTATATCAACCACTGAGCGCAGTAACTTTCAAATAAGCGCGTGATTTTTTTTTACTTTTTTAGCTAAGCATGAATTAATATTAGGAGGAGACAAATGTAAGTTTAGGACTTCAACACGATACCGATGTTCTCGGGAAACCGTCCAACGCCTTACGCCGGTAAAAGTCTGACAATCACCTGTAAGTTTTCCAGATAACATGGCTCCATCGCGATGGAGTAAAGAAATACGGTGGTTTCTTAAATAACATTTTAAAGGTTTGTACAGTGCGGCCGATGTATCTTGGCGAGTCTGAAGTTAGCCGATTAGCTGCGCAGTACACAATTTTGTTCCTAAAAGATCCATTGCAGTAAGTATTTATCAACGAAATCGATTTTTATGAAATTTATTTAGCTGTAGAATCTTACTCACAATTCTGATATTTTTTACTGTTCTTGATTTATTCAAGCAAAACGGTGTACCTACTTGTCTAAACATTTATTCTATATTCTAGGTTTTTTCATAAGATAGGTATTTTGTATTGGCTTTAGAATAGTCAGATTATGTTTTGTGCCATTGCTTTATACGCGTGTGTAAGCATACATCTTTTAATAAATATTTTGTGTTCAAGTCAGCTTGCTTTTATCATTTCACCTGTTCATGTTGTCGAAAATACTTATTAAATTATTTCATAATAATATTATATTATTTCATTGAGATAGAAAATGTATTATTTTAATTAATATTCATTGTCTATGATTCAATTGACAAAATATTTATATTGACAATTAAATCAGCTGTGTCAGTCTGTCAATCATATTGTCAATATTGCTCTGTTGTTGACTGTTGACTGCATGCCAAAGAGTGCTGCATGCTATATTTTAAGCAATCAAACATTATAAATTCGCCATTTTTTTTACGATGAGTGTAAAAATTGAAGAACAATTGAAAGAAAAAATATTAAACTTCGCTAAGAAAAATCCGAAAGGAATTTCGCACAATGATATAACAGCAGCAATCCCAGAAGTATCCTCGGCTGAACTGGTACCGGTCATCAATGAGCTGTTACAGCAAGAATATTTTGATTTGTTCAAGCAAAACGGTGTACTTGTCTATAAGTAAGTTACTTCTACATTTAGATATGTCGTGTTGTCCTTAGTGAACGACGCATAGCTTTATTCTTAAAACAAAAATCGTTAGTATGGTACTTGTTCTAGGTTAAAAGCTCAAACAAGCAAGCAAGCAGTGAAAGGGGCTGACAATGAAGAAAAGGTTGTTTATAATCTCATTGAAGAAGCTGGAAACAAAGGTATATGGATACGGGACATCAGGGTTAGATCTAATCTAGCAAACACACAACTGACAAAAGTATTGAAGAATCTTGAAAGTAAAAAAGTCATTAAAGCTGTTAAATGTGTAAATGTAAGTTGATTTAAATTGATAATAATAGGCTAATGTGAATTAAAAGAAATATAAACATACCCTCTCATAATCTGATAAAATATACATTCTCATTGTTACAGGCTTCTAAAAAAAAAGTGTACATGCTTTACAATTTGGAACCTGACAGGTCGATATCTGGAGGAGCATGGTATCAAGACCAAGACTTTGAATCTGAGTTTGTTGACATACTTAATGTTCAATGTCACAGATTTCTTAGCCAGAGAGCTGAAAAAATTAAAAATAATCCACGAGGACCAATTGTAGGCCGCACACAGTCTTATGCCACAGCTAACGAAGTTCAAAAATATATTACAGATTTAGGAATAAGCAAAGTTAGTCATTTATTTTTTATTTTATTTATTTTATATCTAAACTAAAAACATATATAAGATAATATTGTCAATATGTATATAAACTATATAATAATGCAATACTGTAATACATTCAATGCATTTTATATAATGGTTAAAATGCATATAAGTTTGCTTTTAAGACAGATAATAAATTAATCTTATACAAATTTGGCCTATCCTGTAGCTATTTTAGGAGCACTGTAAAAGTGAGTGTAACTAATTAAGTACCTAATTGAAGAAAAATAATTTTAAACTACATTTTTCATTCCTTATTTATCATGAAGTGAAATCATGCAACAAGATTAGATAATCTAAGCTAAGCTAGAGATATAATTTTGTATTTGCATTTAGTTTGTATGACCATAAATGATTTACTGCATGACTACTCCTAATCCATAAATATATTTAATGTTTTGTCATAGGACTTATTCATACAGGCTTGTTTTTTTAGTCTTTCCAATTGTTTCCTTTTGAATTTAAATATGTGCCCTGTTGGTTTCAGGTTGAACTTGATGTAGAAGATGTTATTACAATTCTGAATACATTGGTCTATGATGGTAAGGCAGAAAGCAGTGTTTATCCTGATGGCAGCAAGGTATATCGAGCCATAGACCCCCTTATACCTGCACCAGGATTAGTCCAAGTGCCGTGTGGAGTGTGTCCGCTAATCTATAAATGTGATTCCACTGGATTGGTGACGCCGCAAGCCTGCACTTATATGAAAGAGTGGCTAGAATAATAAAATATATATGGATATTCTGTGCTTATTTATTCTCTAATGTCTACTACTTTATAAGTTATTAACATTAACATATTCATGTACTTATACTTAAACTGCACCATCAATACAAAGCAATCTAACTATCTATTATATACAAAAACGTAAATAAAAGCATTAACACATTGATTACATATGAACAAATCATTATGTATTTAGGTAAAAGCAAAATCATTGTTTAAAAAACAATATGAAAAATAAATACCTTGATGAGCAAGTGATCTATGTAACATTTTCGTTTGTTTTATGAGTGAGGTTATTGAAGTTCTTCTAGACCAAATTAATTAGAGAAAATTCTGCAAAATCCTTTGACAAAAACACAATACATGTGAATATACACACCTACTAAATTTTGAGAAAAATGTTACTTGAATCACTAGTTCTCTAAGATATCCTAAACAAAAATAAATCATTTACAAAACAGGTAACAATGGCTACTACTTAGTTAAATCCATTTTCGAGACTGCAATGCAGCAACATAATATACACTTATCACAGGTTTTTTAAAACAAACTTCTAAAATTATTTTCAATATTATGCAATGCTGAGGAAAGTATTGCAGGTTCCCTCTTAGGAATAAATGCTTTTTCTTCAATAGCTGTCTGCTCTTCCTCAATTACAACTTTAGTATTGTTATTGGGAAATAGAGAACTGAAGGCATCCATTTGGATATAGTTAAGGGATTGCAGAATCAATCCATTGTTGGGATATGGAGTAGCAGTAATAATGGATTGTTTGTTGTGATCTTGATTATTATTAACATTCTTTGGTGAATCAGGCTTGGGTGCTTCTGAGGTAGGAGGTGGTGGAGGCACAATAGATGGAGGTTCCTTTAATACTGGAGGAGGAACTGTGGGTTTCTCTCCACCTGAAAGTAAAATTATGCATCAGTTTTCCATGGACACATTAGAATAAACTAAATTAAACACTCATATCAAAACACATACTTATTGAATAAATAATCCTCTCCATTTCTCTAAGCTGTGTTTGTTGCCTCTGGACAGTAAAGTAGAGATCAGTAATAGTGTCAGAAATATGTTTCATTTCCTGCTCCTTCTTAGCTTCTTTTGCAGCTTCCTTATTACTTTGCCTGTTAAAAGGTTAAATCATCATAAAGGTATATATTTTTTTATTCTAATTTAAACAAATTTTCTTTCCATGTTATTTTTTTTAATTTAGAGCTGCATGTTTCAAAATATGATAAATTTTATTACCTGTTGTATTCGAGTAACAAAATAGTTGCTCCAATGGTAAAAATCAAAGTTTCACCAAGAAGATTAGCTCCTAGTTCTATAGCCATTTCTTGACTGAGCACTGGTATATTAACAGGCCTACCCAAATTTAAAATCCACATTTTAGCCTTTACTTCACACCAATTGTAGACTGAAAAAGAAATCTATTTAAGACAAATGCAACAACAACTACTTCAGAATTTTGCAATACATAATGTTTTTACTTATGACCAAGCAAGAAATGAGCAATTCTTCTACATTCGTATATATTGACATGGTGCTGAAAATAGCTCCAATAAATTTGTGGTTGGGACATAACAAAACAATAAAGATTTCATTATCAGAAAAAAAAATACCAAGCTGAACTTGGTCATCCGGGTGCTTGTTCTAATAGTTGAAATTAATAACAGTGATTTCAATTCAAAAATTTTCAACACACTAGATGTATCAATTTTTTCTCTGTAGTCTAGATTGATCTCGACAATTTTCAGATTTAAAATTGGACCGTGTTGTGCCAAATCATACCAATCCACAATTTCGTCAAAATTGAGTTATATACATCATCCAACGTAAAATCACCTCTAAATTCATGTGGCTAAGTTTGATTTCAATCTGACACATATAGCTGAAGTTATTAAAAAATAAAAGGTATCTGGAACCAACCCACAATATGAATAAACATTTTTTTTTTGGTCAATTCAAGACATGCCGTTTGGAACTCGCCTTAAGCTGTAAGCGATATTGCTTGAATGTACCAAAATGACTTGGTATATTAGCAAACTGCAAACGATATTGGTTAAACATACCAAAAGCACTTGGTATATGTTGTCCTAAGCGTAAACAATATTGCTTGAATGTACCAAAAGCACTTGGTATATTAGCAAACTGCAAACGATATTGGTTAAACATACCAAATGAGCGAATTGGTTCAATTGTGCGAAACTCAACGATCTCCGGTCCATGGAGCATCTTATTCCCGCTGACTGTCGTGCTTTTTACGAGAATTTACGAGGCAACGATCAAATTCTAGATGATTTGGATGGGTACGGGACTATACCCGACTTTGAATTAGAAGAGACATAGTTTATTTAAGATTAAGTTCATTTCTTTTAGTAAATACTGTTTGTACTGTGTTACCTTAAGCAGTTTTTTTAAATAATATTGTACTTTTTGTATTGTTCAATAGAATATCATCTATACCTACTCTAGTCGAGGAGCCATGAACCACAAGAATGATCTTGTTGTTCATAATTTTGTATGAATATAATAACATAATAAATGACATTCTTTTTATTATTTTCCATAAATGGTTTATTTATTTAGTACTTAGGTGGATTGTAAACCCCAAAATATTAAAAAAAAAAAGATACAAAAGAAAATGTTATTGGTACATTTTGGACTTATTTATTAATTGTCATTAGTATGAGAAATCCTATTATGTCAAAATATACCAAGTGAGAAAATACACTTTTCTTTTTTTTTACTTTAAATTATTGATTGTTTGTATCTTAATCTAAAACAGAACTTCCATATCTTCATACTGATATATATTTTGGAGAGTTATTTAAATAAAAAACAATAGTTATCTCATGTCAAACTTAAAACTTAAATATCTCAGAATAAGGTTGATGTGGATTGGTATGATTTGGCACAACACGGTCCAATTGTAGTTACCTATAATGGAAGAATTCTTTTACAGCAAAAGTGTCAATTTAAGATAAGCAAATTTAAAAGTAAATGCAATACAAAATGTTTTCATTAAACCCAGAGGTTGAACCTCAATAAAAAATATGAATAAGTAGATGGGGGTTCGAAGGTATAGTAATGATAATAGTAACTTTTGGGTTATTCGATATTTTCCTCTTTATTTTTGGTTGTTACGACATCAAGCTGAAACCTACTAAGTTTCGACCTATTGATCTTCTGGTTGTAACTCATATAGTTAGACTAAAATGATAAAGTATTAATACATAATTGACACTCACATTGAGCTGGAGGCATACAAACATAAGTCCGGAAAAACGGGTTATGTTTAGCTCTTTCTTTGCAAGCATTTGCGATGGGTTTACTTATCTGTTTTATTAGCAAAGCTCCTAACTTTGCTATAGGAAATGCACCTACAACCATTGTTGTACTAAAAAGATCTGCTGTGTTTACTAAAGTGGCGAAATGATGCAAATTTTATTTTTATAGTATTATACAAGGTTATCAGTATTGTATTGACTAATTACTATTTTTGACATATCTCACACAGGGTTGCCGTGTAAAAGTTAGGAAAAAACTTTATCTATTACCTTTAAGCTCGCACCATTGTCAACACAGATTTTCAAGCCTGTGTGTAACTTAAGCAAATCAAAATAGCGTGTTGACAAATAATTATATTTTTTAGCACCGGGCTCGAATATTTTTTGTGTCTAACAATTTAAATAGCATATATTAACTGTTTGTCTAATTAAATAGCCATCATAGAGTATGTAAAATAGCCGTCACCTACACTGTACTGGAATTGGGGATTCCCCAATACTGAGAGCATATTACGTGAAAATTATGCAGTAATTTTTCGACGCATATCTTTATTAAAAAAAAGCAAGTCTGCACTGTGTCGCAGGTTCGATACCCACACGGAACAACTCTTTGTGTAAACCGCAAATCGTTGTTCCGGGTCTGGGTTTGATGTGTATAATTGTAAACACAGGAGAAAATGCTAGTGTGGTAGGTTTGATTGTGTGTATAACCCGGGTGTATCAGAGTATAAAAAGATCTCTAATCGCGAACGCTGCGAAAAGTATTGAAGATATAACAAAGTGATGCTTGAAAAGCCATAAATTATTTAAATTTTATTATCGATCGCAAAACTCCCCATGGACACGCGTAACTATGGATTCAAAAGAAAATGTTGCCCCATTTAGGATTTTCTCCTGTGTCATGTCATGGGTGTCTTTACAAACATACACTGATTGATTGGGTGATTTTTGGATATGAAGAAGGGGTGGTCTTGCCATCTGGTGACCATACTTACAAGGGCTAGGCGCAATGCATTTGTTGCTTCAAAGATGAATGAGAAGAGGGCAGCTAAGGCATAAAAACAATCAGATTGAAGTCATATAATAATATTTATTTTTTAAATTAAATATCCATTTTATACTGTGTTATACTAGATTTTTCTGGAAAACTGGTGCGTAGTATAAACATGTTATTAACTTCTGGTGTTGAATCCAAAGTTTCCAAGTACCCAAACCAGTATATTACTAAGCCTGGCCCAAATCTATTCCAGTAGCAAGTTAGTTGTTCCTTTAAATATCCAGAGTGATTTTCTTCATCTCCAAACAGAGCTTTACTCTCTATCCAGTTTACAATAAAACCATCAACAGCAATGGGTACATCCAACTTAAAATCTGGAGTTTTGTCATATCCACGAGATCTAAGAACACTTTCATCAGAAAATGTAATATTCATAAGCCTTAATTCCCTTTCTAATCTCAGCTCATATTCCAATCCAATTGACCTAGAACATTTAATAATTTAAATTTTTTCTTTAATTATGTCATATTTATAAAAATAAATCCCAATTTTAATTGGTCATAGCATCTTAGCCATGAACAGCTTAATTGGAATAGATCTTTTCATGCTGTGTTTACCAAGATCAGGAAAAGGCTGTTATCTAAGGAAAATAGAGGGAAAAATCGGGGGATAGACATTTTTAAGAACTTATAGTGGGTTGCTAACTTAGCAAATCAGGAACAGGTTACATGTTTAAAATATCTACAAAAATCTTACTGTTTGATTATATCTGCATAGGGTCCATATTGGTTGTCATTCATTATTCCCTGTAAAAATATTAATAAATTTAGAAGCTGGAAGAGAATTTCATAACTGAATTTGACATTTTTACTACAACCATTTGACTTGTAATATAGGAATCATACCATAAAGACTTGGTAAGCTAAGTCTTTCTCTTCTATTAGAGTTGTATCTTTGATGCATTTCTTTGCTAAAGATGAGTCAGAATATACACCTTGTAAGAGTGATCTTGCAAACAATGCTGGACTTATACCTTGACAGTCTGAGAGCCTGTTAATAAACAATCATTAACAATATATTTATCTAAAATATGTAGCCAGAGAAGACCAACATACCTTTACAAATAATTCATAAAAAAAGATTGACTTTAATAAACTTACTGCAAAATAACATTTTCTTTACTTTTGTCTCGCATTAGTCCCTCATAAAATTCATGGTATTTACTGGATATTTGTGGAGATTTTCTGTAGCTGTGTTTCATTGATCTCTGAACTAATGACGATATAATGCTACCCAAAGTAGTCTGTGGTAAACTGAAAATCAATAAAAGTTAAGCCAGATGGAACAAATTTATTGTGTGAATAGATTGATCCTGAAACATTTACTAACTGTTTATATTTCTTCTTCAATTCATTTTCAGATTTTCGGCTATATGATGTTAGCTTATTAAAATCGTTAAGAATTGCGTTATATTCATCAATTTTCATTACATTATTTAATTTAGTTTCAGTCATTGTTTATAGTTAAGTAAACAATTTGGAAACTATCAGACTTGAATTGACACTGTCTTTATATTATGCCGGAATGATATAACAGATATTATTTAATAATTATAGCACTGTAAAGCACAACATAGTCATAATGAATCAGTATATTCAATGTACTCTGTGATAATGAACATTTAGTCAACCCGCAACCGTGATAATAACAATTAACTCATGTTGTTGACACTTGTCACTTGACATTGACATTAGTCATCTTGACATTGCAGTAGTTCAGTTAGGTGGTATAGTCTGTGCACAGTGTACCAGAGACTACCTACCATAAACTATAGTAGTGACCAACATTTATTTTTTGAATATGAATAGGCTATGAAATAGTAAAAATCGATGTGACATGACATATTTGTTGTCAATGTCACTGTGTGTCTGTGTGGTTTGTCGTGTGTTTTTCTTTATCCTTAATGTTTTTGTTCTTAACATTGAAATTGCATTTATTTTATCGATAAATTGATACCTATTTTCCATACATGATGAACAGCCCAGTGCAACAATTGTAGACTGAAAGGATATTAGAACGTGAAGTAATATTATGGGGACACAACCTTATAAACACATAGACATAACGAACTGCTGACCAGTCGACAAATATTGGGTTTTAATTCCAACAGTAAACAGTAAGTACAATGCTGTAATATAATGAACGGGTCTAGTAGCATTGTTACTCACAACTCGGAGCAACATCCATCTGATAATGGAATCACGCAAAATGCATCAGCGATAAATATCGATAAAAATAAAAGCGGAGCTACAAGTTCAAATGGAGGCACTGAGGAACTACTCGACCTCAAAGGTAAGGTTGAGTCCCGTCTCTTATCCATGTGGAATAACGTGAAGTTTGGATGGACTGTGAAATTGAAAACCAGCTTTTCAAAAGAATCGCCTGTATGGCTTCTGGGCAGATGCTATCATCGAAAACTTAGTCCGACTGGATCATTAGAATCATCTACTGAAATTGGTATGGAAGCAACAGCTAATCAGCCAATTGAACAGATATATGGAGAGGGCATAGAAGGCTTCAAATCAGATTTTATTAGCAAAATATGGATGACTTATAGAAGGGAATTCCCCACCATGTCAGGCTCCTCATTCACCACAGACTGTGGCTGGGGATGCATGCTACGAAGTGGACAGATGTTGTTAGCCCAAGCTCTAGTGAGTCATTTTCTTGGTCGTTCTTGGAGGTGGTATCCTGAAAGGGCTATACAAAATGCCAGGGAATTTCAAGAAGATTGTTTACACCGCATGATAATCAAATGGTTTGGTGACAAATCATCAGTCAACAGTCCTCTATCTATTCATCAGATGGTGAGTTTAGGAGAGGCATTAGGAAAGAAACCAGGAGACTGGTATGGCCCTGCATCAGTTGCTCACTGCTTGAAAGCAGTTATGACAGCTGCTTCAAAAGAAAATTATGAATTTGATAATTTGGAAGTTTATGTTGCTCAAGATTCAACTATATATATTCAAGATGTTTATACACTTTGTCGTCTACCAAATGGTTCTTGGAAATCCCTTATTTTGTTAGTACCTGTAAAATTGGGGTCTGATAAATTTAACCCCATTTATGGCCCCTGCCTTACATCATTACTTACATTAGATTTTTGTATAGGAATTATTGGGGGACGACCCAAACATTCATTGTATTTTGTGGGATACCAAGATGACAGATTAATTCACTTGGACCCTCATTATTGTCAAGAAATGGTAGATGTTTGGCAACCTAACTTTTCTTTACAGTCATTTCATTGTAGATCACCAAGAAAAATGCCGCTAAGTAAAATGGACCCTTCTTGCTGCATAGGGTTCTACCTGGCAACACAAAATGATTTGGAAACATTTATCAATGTTATACAATCATTCCTAGTCCCCCAGGGAGTGTCTGCTAACTTTGAATATCCTATTTTCACTGTGAACAGTGGGTCGTGTAGTAATGTTATGAACTTTCCTAATATTAGGAACTCTATTTATGAAACAGAGCAAAACTGGGTAACACCAAATATCCAAGACAGTGATACAGACATTGAATCAGAGGAATTTGTGTTAGTGTGAATGGAAATAAATCAAAATCATCAATGTATTGCATTACCAAAAATGTATGTACTTTGTATAAGTAGCTACTTAAAGATCATCACACAAATTGTTAATGTTGCTTAGAACATTGTATAATAAATCACTATTAGGGTTCTCATATTGTTTTACCTACAGATATAATAAATGTGAAATGAAAATAAGCATCCTTTATGTACCATGTATATTATAAAAGACAAGAAATTCAGCTTAAATTGAATGATAATATTAGTAGTGTTTCATGATAAATTATAAAAACTTGTTCATAGGAAATTATGGCCTGGGGAATGTATGTATAAATGTGTAAAAACTTACCCATAATGCTATGTACAGCTAATTTAGTTAGTATAATTTGCAAACTTGATGCAAAAATTTATTGCATTTCAATAAAAGGGAATAATAAAAATTCATTATTTTATTTTACACAGTTTTTTATTTATGAACTTGACGGACAATTATAATTATTATAAATACATATTTTTTTTTTATATACTGCAAGCAAGTGAGAATGAAAGGAACATAATAATATTAATATTCTAAACAAAATGTTGCAAAGGAAATGTGGAATACTTACACTGTTATTAAAATATTCAGATATCTTATTTAGATTTTGCTTATAAAAGTAGCAGTACAGTACAGAAAAATGTGAAGTGCATTTGTTTCAATTGGGTGTAAAATTTTATAACATTTAACAATAATGTTAGATAAATACTTATTTACTTGAATGTAATAAAATAATAATATTTTTACCTTATGAAACAAACACATTTTGGGTAATAATTGGAAAACTAATTAAAATATCAATTAAATGATATTTGGTAAGTATGATGGTAAGCAAGTTTATCCTGCAATTTTAATTAATTTTCCTACACATTGGAATGATATAGATAATTATATCACATTTAAAATTTCAACTGTCAACAAGGATAAATGTGAATGGATAGTCAAACATTGGAATATTTGTGTATAAGAGGACTGGTGTTTAAGTAAGCTATAAAAATTAGTATAACTAGAGGTTTTAGATACCTAATTTTTATCTTTGACTGGTGGTGGATGTCTGATGAAGTAGTGGACAGCATTATAGGCAAGATGTGGTGCAACATTGTAGAGTGGGTGTATTCTGTTGAGTTCATTGCTGGGTCGCCCAACAATGAAGGGGTCTCCAGCCCCTGTACCATGCTGCGCCACTGACAGCCCACTCAGAGCATAACAAGTGTGATAAATATCTGGATGCCTAAAACAACAAGTTAAGATGAGTGAGCAAATTTAACATATGTATAAGGCTAAGCATAATATAAATAAGTATAGATATGGTATCAAAAAAAATACTGCATTAAATTTTGAAGCAAAAAGAAAATCTTATATATTTCGTTTCCTCTATTATTTAATTATAATTTAAATTTCAGTTCTTATTGTGTTCAGTGTGAATTATGAATTATTATAAATTCATATTCACGATTTATGATGATAACTGTTTTATTACACTCTGCCAAACAAGTGTCATGATATGTTACACAAATATTAATTAAATTGTCATACTAACTTGCCAGGTTTATCAATAAAGCCGCCCCGAGGCAAAGCTTGACAGCAGATAATTATATACTCTTGCAAGGCACCTTGATTGAAGAGAACTGTTTCTAGTAATTCTTTATTTTCTGAAAATAGAAAGAAAAATGTATTCATTTTATTTACAATTTAAAAAAATATCCTGATATATGTATATAATTGTTTGTAAGATTTTGAGAATGAATGGAGGTATATTTGCTATTCTTTGTTGGTTAAGATTTGGTTGTTATTCTGTAACACAGACTACTTTTTATCAACATACAATATGAGCGAAGCCACAGGTGGTAACTAGTACATACATATAGAGATTAAAATTGTTCACCATTTGTTTACATGGTGTTGCTTGTATTTTCTTTTACTGTTATTGACTCTCCATATAATACATATGTCCTATAACAAAATTAAATAAAAAATACTTCATGAAGTTACCTTGAGATAAGATAGCACTGATTATTGGAAATGCAGCTCCTTGCCAAAATGAGTAACACCCATCCACCAGTTTATTTGTTCTACCTTGAAATCCACCTTCTAAACGCATTTGACGATTCACACACCACCTTAATAATGCGTCTATGTCACATAGATGTGTTTTGTTTAACAATGCCAAAGAAGCAATGCCACAGAATGCATATCCACCATGTGCCTCCATGCCAGGACATCCAGCGAATCCACCTTCATATGTCTGACAGCCGACTATCCACTCAGCTGTTTTATCAAATAAGGCATCAGTGTATGTATTTGTAATTTTAGCAATACTGACTGCACAATAAGCTCCTCTTATATCTTGCTCTCCACCCTTGTGAAGAGCAAAAGACCCATCAACATCTCTTACAGTCCATAAAAACTTTTGTAAACTACTTCTGTCTAAAGAGTTGTATGCTTCTTCTGTTCCTATTATGCTAAGAGCATTAACAGCGGCATATGTGGTTCCAAGATGAGGGTATTGTCCTGGACCACCTCCATAACCACCTTCGTCATGCTGACACAGAGTTAGAAACTTTACTACATCAGATAAAGTCTCTGCATCAGGCATATCATTAAGTAACCACAATGAGTGTAAGACCCAGTAAACTATCCATGTTCTGCTTGCATCCAAGCATTCATATTTTTGAGGTAAAGTTCTGAGATAGTCCTTCAACAATTGACAATGAATTCTTTTTCTTACTACAGGGAACTCTGGTTCTATTTCTGCACTTTTCTCGAACTGTTTGTAGATTTTTAATATGACTGACTCCACATCAACCTAAAAACATAAACAAAGTTATTAATGAGAGTTAACATAATACTTTTTTTTGCATGAACTATAAACATATGCATGACTTTAATCTGGATTAAAGAGCAATAATTGTTCTTTAATATACATAAACAAATGGTATTTACCTGATCAGACGAAGAATCTGTGACCACATTTTCGGTATCAAAAGTTTCAGATGATATTTCTTCATAACATCTAATCCTATTCTCCATTTTTATAATCCGTTTTAATAATTATCTCGTGAGGACTGCTTAAATGCTGCTAATACCGTCCAAGCCCCGAAAATGATTACTTATAGATAGCACTTGCAACACAATAACAACAAGGTGAGCCAAGAACTATTGACATGATATGTAGCCAATTATATGTTAGCGAACAACAGCACGGTAAGACGACCGAATTAGGCTCAAATATGATGAATGTCAGGGTTACTTTAAATATTTCATTGTGATTATATTTAACCTCAATTTATTAAATATATCTAAATATTCTACGCCTGGCGAATATAAACCATAGAGTAAAATAATATTTGATAAAGACAGTAGAAATATAGAGGTGGGAGAACTAAACAGTGTTACAGTGAGTTCACAGATTTGTTCCATTTTATCACTATTAACATGGGACGAAAAAGCCACTCATGTAAAGGTAGATCTTTAATTCATTTCTGTTTAAATTTTTCCGCAAATGAAGCGAATCAAATTCACCAATACTTATCTTTATTAAACCTTAGTCATCGTGGTTCTACATCGTGGTGGTACGCTCTATGGTACAGCAAAAAGCAAATGTCAGTTATGACTGTCAATACTGTCATGTAATTGTTTTTAGTTTATACATTGGAGCTTGCAGTTTTTGTTTAAGATTATACTGAGTTTATGGGCTTGGTTTGTAGATTTATTTATAGTATCTGATTGATAATATTACTAAAATGATGCAAAATAGAATTGGTAATTTACCAATAGCAAACGAAAATCCTTTGGGTCTTTCGTGGCACGACAGTGCGTGGATACCTTTACTGAGTCCGTCTAACATCATGGACTATTTTTCTGAGAGATCCAATCCTTTCTTTGACCGTACTTGTAACAATGAAATCGTTAAGATGCAGCGTCTCAGTATGGATCAACTACAGTAAGTGTTAATCTATATAATCGCTTTCATTGCGTTTTGTGACAGTTTTCGACTTGGTACATATAATATAATGACTTTCCTTCACAGGAATATGACAGGACTGGAATACATATTGCTTCATGTGCAAGATCCGATCTTGTACGTAATTCGTAAACAACATAGACATAGTCCCACTCAGGCCATACCTCTAGCTGATTACTACATCATAGCTGGAATTGTGTACCAGGCACCTGATCTAGCGAGTGTTCTCAACTCCAGACTGGTAAGCTTTTTACATACTTTATGAATAAATAAATTTTTTGTACAATATAAGTGTCAACTATAGCTTTTATTTTAGCTGTCTGCTGTGCACCACCTGCAGTGCTCATTTGAAGAAACAATGTCTTATTCAAGGTATCATCCAAGCAAAGGATACTGGTGGGATTTCAAAGCAACTAAACCAGGTATAACTTATTATATACTTGAGTTTGCACCTAAAATGCATGCCTGTCTAATCAGTTCTAGTTGCAAAATTCATTTAAAATTTTAGGTCTCAGCCCATACAACAGCGGCCAGTCCTCATCAAAGGATGTGAGCAGCACTCCTAAAGAGGAACCATCTACACTGTTCCAACGCCAGAGGGTAGACATGTTGTTGGCAGAGCTTGTGAGACAGTTTCCATTACCCGTTACGCAAGCTCCTAGCCAAGTGAGTCACTTTAGAGTATTTATTATTATTTCACTTACATTAAAAAATGACAAGAATATTAGACGAAGTAGATACTCAATAGATCCTAATAGTTGGCAATAAATACAGTTTTTATTTTAGTCAGGATTAAAAATGAAATAAGTGGTTTTAAATATTTTTTGATTTTCAGACAAATGGTGTCACTGTAAAGTCAGAGAACTCAAATGAAAAGAATGGTGATAAAGCCCCAGATGGCAATGTCAACAATATCACTATAAAACAAGAACCTGCAGACCCAAGTAGCTCAGACATGACAAATGGAAGTCTTCAAGGACATGCTGAAATCAAAACTGAAATTAAACAAGAGAATATGAAACCACCACCAGAAAAGAAATTGAGATTATAAATCATAAGAATATAGTTAATTGAATGTAATATTTTCAGTTATTTATAACTTAATTAATTTTCTTTTAAAAAAAAGAAAATTAACTTTTTATGTGAACCAAACCATTATCTAAATGGAACCTGATCATCAAACTTGGAATGGCCATTTGTGTTGGCATTGGTTCTGGATCATTGAAAGAAGCTAGTTTTCGGTATATTTTCCTTGCCTGGCATACCATGTAATAAAACATAGAAGAGAACCTCTTCCAACATGAGAGACATTCTACTGTGAAATTGTAAACTAGATGTCAATAAATCACACAGTGCATGTAAATACACTGCTTTAGAGAATAAATAATATAACAAATTACACATTATTTTATAAATGATAATTTTATTACACACAACCCAATCATTCATTTGTATATTTCTCAATTAAGAACATGTAGGCATAATATATGGGGGACTGTTTTTGGGTGAAAGCATATCCAGCCACTAAAGATTTCACCAGTTTGGGTGGGTTTTTTAATGACTAAAGAAGTAAGTGCAGCTTTCCTATTCAAAGTAGTCAAATCAATTAAATTTATATCAGGGATGGTCAGTAACATTTAAGATGAAACTAAACCCAGAATGAATATAAAGTTGAGGAAAAGAGAAATAGAGGATAATACAAATATAAAAAAAATCATTTTAGATCACAATAAATATAATCACAGTTAAAACCTGCATGTATTGGGTAAACCTTGACATATTTTTAATTTATTACTACTTCTTCAAATTATTTGCTAATTTGTAATAAGTATTCTGTATTTTTCTCTTGCTGAATATTAAATAAATTTACTACATTATCTTGAGCACTTGCTATATTTGTGCAAATCTGGCAATTAATTCTGCGCTGGTCTACTAAATCCTGTGGTTTCTTCTCTGGGTTGAAACTGAAAAAGAATAGTTTTAGAAACATAAAAAAAATATTATACCTAGTATCCAGTCCTAAGTTTTTATTACCTCAAAATGGCTTCATTTGACCCTAATTGTAAACCGAATGTAAAGCCTTGCTCATAGCCGATATTAAAACTATTTTGAAATTCAGCAGTTTGACCATCTGATGCACCATCCATGTAACCAATCTGAAAGGTAAAAAATTTAGCTTTAATAACCTCCATATTTATAAAAAAAACCTAACATTCTGTTTCACAGTTATGGTTGCAATGTATAGCTTGATTTCTGCATAAAATTGTTAATACTAACCTTAGCCACTGGTTCTAAATTTCGAGATCTTGTTTTTCTTGATAAACTTTCATTATAATCCGACATGGTTTGAAAGTTTACTAATACGTTCTAATTGAAACTTGCGGATCACGTAGACATTACCCACATTTGTTCTAAGTAGATACTAATCCCAACGCAATAGTAAGTTATATAATTATAAGAGTTCTTTTTTATTATATTTTCGTTTTACGACCATGAAAACAATAAACTTTGCAAAGTTTGACAGCTGGTGACTTGCTGTGTCATAGACTATACAATATATACTGAGACTTGCTGTCTGTGCTTGCTGTGTTGATAAGTACCTACCTATATTACCTATAGAATCCATTGAGTTGAGATAGAATGAGTAAATTAAAAGACTTGGCTTAAAGGACTCGTATCCAGGCCATAAACTCCAAAAAAAAAAAAAAAAAAATGAGATAGAATGTCAATGATAGAATCTAAAATCATGTGTAACGTCGTCAAATGTCACGTCACTGTCAAACTCAATAGTAGAAGTACCTACCATTTGTAGGTTATGTTCTCGTGGTGTTTATGTTGTGTTGTTGTGAATCGATAACTTCAACAATAATTAACAGTGCAGTGTATTTACAAAATGAAAAAAGGCAAGAAGTTTTTTGGGAAAAAGAAAAACACATTTAAGTCAGCTACTAAAAAGAAAAAGGCTGCAGAAGACAGAATAGTAAACAAGAAAGCTTTATTTAACAGATATAAAAATGCACAAAAAGTTGAGGAGGAATTGGAGAAGAAAAGGAAATTGGAGGAGAAATTACAGCAGCAAATTCAATATTCTGAGAGTGAGGAAGAAGAAGACGCTTATGATCAGTTGTTGTCCTGTTTTAGTAGTAAGAAAAGGACTCCGGTAGCGGAAAGTGAAGAGGATAGTCGTAGCGCCAGTGACATGGATGATGATGACGAGGCTATGGAAACTACTGAGGGGAAACACGATGATGGTAACAATATTGATGAAGAAGATGAAGGAAGTGCAAGTGATGATGACAGTGGAGAAGATGAGGTAATTATACAAAGTGATTCCACAGATGTGCTAAATATTTATTGACAAACCATGTTATTTTTAATGCCTGAAACTAAAAATTGATTACATTATAATTTCAGATACAAATAGACAATGAAGAAGTAGATGAGCCTGATATGGTAGATGATCCATTCTCGAAACATCTACAGTATGATTTGGGAAATGAGTTACTAGTTTCTCTAACCAACACACCACCTACTATGGAAACTACAACTAAGATCTGGCCTGTCTTAGGACATCTATCCATTGTCATACCTAAACCTATAGAGACACTTTCTAAAAAAGTAAAACCAAAAGTTTCCATTTTGGAAGAAAGCACATATGCATCTATGGGAACAGTACCAACATTGGTAAACAAAATTGACTTTGAGCAGTTACATATAAAATCTCAGATACAAGGCAATATTGTGTCAGCAAATAAAACTAATTTAATAAAAAGGGACTTGGAACTTACAGAAGTGTTTACTCCTTTACAAAAGGAATTGTTTTGTATTTTAAATAACTACCAAGACTTGTATTACCCTGAGAGATCTTTCAGTAATGCAGATGAGATTAGATATACCTACTGCCTTCATGTTGTTAATCATATGTTGAAAACTAGAACCAAAATTCTACACCATAATGCTAAATTATCAAAGAAGAGTGACTTGTCTGATGAATATCGGGATCAGGGATTGGTGAGACCCAAGGTATGTGAGATTATTATACTTTCTATGCTGTTTTAAAATGTGTTATATTAAATTATCATTAATGATATTGTATCTTGTTATTATTTCCAAACCAGATGACAAAATATGAAAGAAAATTATACATATAATAATAAAGTTGTCCAATAATTAACCAAAAAGACCATTTACTTTTTGTACATTTTGGGTCATAGAGTTTTGTATAGGTCTAAAGAATGAGATGATAGATTATTCTTCCAATTACCAATTTTCTTCTATTCAGTTTTATTTACAAGTATGAACATTGAGAGATTTTTTTAAGTCATATAAACTAGTGTTTGACTGCAATCCTATGTGAGTGCAAGTTCCTCTCAGATGTAATTGTCATTTAATATGGTAATTCCAGGTTTTAATAATGGTGCCATTCAAAGATGCTGCCTACAGAGTTGTGAAGACTTTAATAGAAATCCTTGTACCAAAAGAAGCTGGGGAAGTGGTGAACAAGAAGCGGTTTGAAGAAGACTTTACAGGCGGTGAACTGATCATGCCCAGAAAGAACCCGAAACCAGAAGATTATGAGCTAATGTTTAGTGGCAACACTGAAGACACATTTAGACTTGGCATGTCAGTCACTAAGAAAACTCTTAAGGTTTGTTCTTAATCAAGTAATGATATTACAAATTTGTTTGCTGTGATATCTAATTGCCGCAAGTACAGCTTGCAAACTTAATGTTACAGTTGTTGTGTTGTGAATGGATATTTTTTAATATTCTAATATTAATTGTTATTTTTAAATTACAGCTCTATACAGATTTCTACTCATCAGACATAATAGTGACGTCACCATTGGGTTTGCGAATGATAGTGGGTGCAGAGGGCGAGGAAGATCGTGACTTCGACTTTCTGGCTTCCATAGAAGTGCTAATCATGGACCAAGCAGATGTCTTCCTCATGCAGAACTGGGATCATTTGCTTCACGTTTTAGATCATTTCCACTTGCAACCTAAGAAAACGCATGGAACTGACTTCTCCAGAGTTAGATCTTGGGCTGTCAACGGATGGGCGAAATACTACAGGTTTGTTTTTTTGTATATGACAGGTCGGCAAACGCGCATATGAATAACTTGACGGTAAGCAATCGGCGCCGCCTATGGACACCTGCAACACCAAAGGAGTTACGAGTGTGTTGCTGGCCTTTTGGGATAGGGGTTGGATTGAAAAGCGATTTGGCCTCCGGTAACCTCACTCATACGGCGAAACACAACGCTATGGCTGTTTCACGCCGTTATTCTGTAAGGCCATGGTATCACTTCGATCGAGCCGACCCATTCGTGCCGAAGCTTGTGTCCCCCACACTTAAAAACTAGGTTCAAATGTTTTTGGTGTAACTTGGGTGTAAAAGTTACTTAACTACTTTACCCTATCCTATGACCTTCTTCCTCTTTCTCGACCGGAAGATTCCCGCTTTAACACGTCATTGTAGGCCCACAGTTCTTAGCTAACTCCCTAGCAATTTTCAGCCAAATCGGTTTTACCCATTCTTGAATTATAAATATTGTAAATGACACGACTTTTTTATGTATACATGATAATAAAGTATGTCTATTACACTAATTTTGTTTTTCTCTTACAGACAAACTCTGATGTTCTCGTCGGTAGCATTGCCAGAGATAAAGTCTGTGATGAATAAGAAATGCCACAACTACGCTGGACGAATATTAGTCGAAAATCCCACAGACATTGGCAGCATACAGCAGGTTCTGGTGCAAGTGCCACAAGTTTTTCACAGGTAAATAATATTAGTAACCTTTTATTTGTTAAGAGGTCAGCTAACAATAAACCTAGTTACGGAGTTTCGGCGATCAAGGTAGCTTTGACAATGTAATATCCTAATTTTATATATGTAAGGGGTAGTATACCTAGTCTAGCCATAAATACTGTAACAAATAAAAAAATATTTTTTCTATTGCAAATAACATTTATTACTTTTACAGTATGTAAGTTTAATACATAAATATAAAACATTTTAAAACATAAAAAGCTTATTCGAAGTGGTCTCCATTGGCTGACATACAGTCCTTTAAACGTTGAGGCCAGTTATCAATAGAAGCACGCACTCTTTCCATGGAAAAATTCTTCACTGCCAATCGTATGGATTGTTTTAGGGAGTCCAAATTATCATGACGTTGAGAGCAAGCCCTACTCTCTAAAACTGACCATAAATCATAATCCAGCGGATTAAGATCGGGACTAGACGACGGCCAATCTTCAGCTCTGATGAAGTCGGAAACGTTCGTTTCCAACCAAGACTGCGTGGACCGAGCTTTATGCCCCGGCGCCGAGTCTTGCTGGAAGGACCATTGTTGGTTATTGAACATGGTGTTGTTAAGGGGCTTAACTACCTTCTCAAGAATGGTATTTTGATACACTTGTGCCGATGTTTTGATACCTTTTTCGCAAAAGTATGGCTCAGTCACTCCTTCATAGCTAACACCCCACCAAACCATCACTGAAGTCGGATAATGCCCACGTTGCACTCTGTCGATTAATTGAGAAGCTTCCTAAGAGCTTTGAGCATAAATACGGTCATTTTGTTTGTTAAAATGTTGCCCAAATGTAAAAATTTTCTCATCCGTAAACAAAATATTTCTGTGACCTCCCTTTGCGTACCGCTTCAGTAGTTGTTTTGTTGATTTTATCACCCTATTCTTTTTTAAATTATCATTAAAAAAATGTCCAGTGCGTCTTTTATGGCTGCAAGTCCTAAGTCGTCATTTAAAATACGCGACATGGTTCTAGGTGCTATCTTCATCTCCGGACATAAAATCTTTTGCTTTCGGACAGGATTTCTTCGAATTCTTTCCCTTACTGCTTTGACCACCCCACCTTTTTCGTACGAACACTACGTGGACGGCCAGATCTTTTTCTGTCACAAACAGAGGAGGTCTCATTGTACCTATTAATAGCCCGGTACACAAACATTTGACTAATGCCAAGTGTGTGGTGAATTAAAAAAATTGCATTTCGCTCCGTACCCACTATATGTAATGCAATCACCGCGATGTAATGCAATCACAGCGATTCGGTTCTCTTTATCACCCCACTCCATTTTAATATCGCAAAATATTGAACAATTTATTGGCGCCAAAATAAGAAAACACAATGAAAAATTATATAAAAATGACAGATTCCAAATTCAAATGTAATATTTTGTTTATTTTTAATTGTAACAGTATTTATGGCCAGACTATGTATAATGAATAGTTGCGCGATAAGCGATAACGAGCGTCGTGCCCTCAACTGGCTACTTTTAATGTCTATAGTACTTAATTTGTCTCACTATAGTTACTAAAATGTCTAAAGCGAAAAATACTGCCAAATTAAAAGATCATGATCAAGCTAAATAATAATGTAATGAAAATTAATGTTATACTCGTGTTACAGGTTTACAGCAGCGAATCCATTAGAATCAGTAGAGGCCAGGTTCCAATACTTCATTAAGGAGATTCTACCGAAACAGAGAGACACACTGATGAGCCACACACTCATCTATGTACCAAGTTACTTCGATTATGTACAGATTAGAAATTACTTCAAAAAAGAAGATATTGGTTTTGTACAGATTTGTGAATATTCTAAGGTAAGCTTGAAATGTCGTCATTACAAAGTAATGTATAAATATAACATCATGCTGAACTGAAGATTTCCACGTATTGCTATAAGATCTTTTCCATGCGTCGGCAGCAATACCAGGCATCTAAAACTCTTAGCTATACACTACCCGATGATATGCGTACCCGAGACCACTACAAGAATGAGAAAGTTTTTCATAAAAATGTAACTTGATTTAATTGAATTTCCAGGATGCCAAAATAGCTCGCGCAAGAGATATGTTCTTCCATACAGAAGCTCATTTCTTGCTGTACTCGGAAAGAGTACATTTCTTCAGAAGATTCAGAATAAAGGGCATACGCCACATAATATTTTACCAACCGCCTACATATCCTCATTTCTTTTCCGAAATGTGCAATTTAATGCAGGTGAGAACATTACATTTTTAAATCCTAACTGATATAAGACAAAAGATTGCGATTTAACTGAACGAAGCTATTGAATGAACATTGAATTCATTTATACAGGAGGAGGATCGATAGATTTGACATAAAGACATTAGACATGTTTTAAATTATAAGAATCAAAATCACCGGTTTGATAAGAAATGCTTTTTTGTGTGATTCCAGGAAGTGAACCAGAATAAATTTGGTGGTAGCGAGTGTAACATGACAGTGTCGGTGCTATACTGTCAGTATGACTTGCCTCGCCTCGCCGCGGTGCTCGGGGCCGCCCGCCTCGCGCGAGTCATGAGGTCTGATAATTCCGTGCACATGTTCGTCACGGGAGAAAAGTAGATAACATTTGTAAATAATAAATTGTACATATTATTGTATTTATGTCTTTCATTGCTTCAGTAAGGCACTCTTTATACAATACTTGTTGATTGCGTAGAGAAAAAAACTCAAATTATTATCAAAGATATATTTTTGAAATGAAACAGTTACTTAACAACACAAATAAATAATTATACTTAAAATTAAATTAAACTATAAGGTACATTTATAGTTTTGAAAGTCTATATTATGAAAAATAAGGCTAAGGCATTGTTCTAATATAATTATATTCATCTAATACACAGCTAAGCTACATAATACCTATTGTTTAAGTAAATACAAATCTCACTAAGCCACTAACAATAATATTTGGGAATAGTAGCAGTGTGCCTGAGTCCATCAGTATTACATACACATTGACCTTAGGCACACTAGAACTAAAAAAAAAAGTGTAAAACTAAATAAATGTAACTTGTAGCTGTGTGCTGCAATTACTATTTTGTTGTACCTTGCTTGTAAAACACGAACATAATCTAGATTTTTAAGATCGTTACGCAGCACGGGTGGGTACATTCTTTCACACATTATTTTTCATCTTTGAAGTTATTATGAATCTTAGTACTTAGCTATACGGAATAGTTCAGATTTTCTAAATAGAGTTTCCAAAGACAGAGACAGGTAGTTTCACAGTTTCTATTGTAGGTATAACTGTTCGTTTACCTACGACTTATTTTAAGTCCAAAATCATAGAAAATTAGTAGTATTTTGAACTTGAAAGAATGTATGGAAATCCGTGCTCAGTAAACGCTAAAAAAATAACGAACTAATATCTACATATTTCGGAGTGGTTATCACTGTATAGGTACATTTGTGTAGAGAAGTGTAGTAGCACACTATCCGCTTGCCTACAATATACCCTTACATCTAGACTAGACTATAAAATATAAAAATATTTCTCAAATTGGACTACCACCAGAGATCAGCGCGTTCAATCACAAAATCAAACAATCTCTTCAGCTTAATAATGTATAAATATATAAATGTAAATTTAGAATAACTTTAGTTAGTATACCTAGCTATAAAATATGTATGATGGGAAGGGCAATGATTCCGTGTTTACATTGCAGGGTGGAAGTGCAATTAGCATCTAGTTACATTGATAATAATACATGAGTTTCATCACTAATAGTTTAGGTGCCTTTTAGTCCATGAAGAGATTCAAATCATTTTGCAACAGTAAAAACATGGAACGGAAAATGTTCTTATTTGAAATATCTACAAAGACAGCACACATATCAATTCAAGAGACAAGTAGTTATGTAGGTATATCTTAAGCTTGTTTTGACTAATAATTAGTGCCTAGTTTCTACATTTTCATTGATGATCATAATAAATGGTCATAATCAACTGTGAGATCTAATTATATATTTTTAATACTTTTATGTTTAATTAAAAATTGGTATTTTTTCAGCCTATATTTTCCAGTACCAATTTATTCATGACAGACATTAGTTTTTTCACATTTAGATACTGCCTATAAATATTGAGACAGATACAAATATACTTCAGGCATGTAGCGTTAATAAATAGAGGATAGAAGTGTTCCAGTAGGTAACAAGACTCTCAGTAGACCTATAAAGTCTTTACTCGGCCAAAAACCGCCAAAATGTGCGAGAAGAGTGGGGGAAGGACGGGGTGCTGAGACTAGCACTGAAAGCTTCTCCCGCTTTATTAGTTAACTTGTACCTAGTCACTCATATCCTGTAGCTGCTAATGTATAAATAAATTGTCTCTGTCACACTGCGCTGAATGTCCGATTCCCAAACAAGAAAATGGTAAGTACATTTACTACTTATTAAACTAATTGGGATCTTTTGAATGATTAATATTGTACCTTGCCAATTGCTTGCAAATTATTTCATATGTTGCCAGTAGGTAAGACAACAAATAAAATATTTTTAAATTTTTGATTAAAATGTAAAATGATGTCACATGAGTCTCGAAAGTTTCGGTTACTGATACATTTTCAATGTAATATTCTTATAAGCGTAAGGTCGTTAAAAGCCACACGAGAGTCATTATATTATCACTCCATATTTAAAACTTTATCATCAGGAGTCGGACATAAAATGCCTGCCAGTAAAGGTACCTACTAAATACGTTACAAACTAGTGGTGTTACTTCGTTTATTGGCCATCAATAACTATTACCTAAAAAATACCTATCCTACGGCTTATAAAATGGCGTTCACTGTCACTGCACCAATAAATAATGAGGGGTCATAAATCGATGTAAGTATAAGTAACAGCGCGAGTTTTATCTGATAAAACCCCAAACGTTTACTTGACTAGAGTAACTAAGTAACTGGCTAGTAGGTTGCTGCCGCTGTTACATCTTCACAAGTCTATCTAATCTCCTCACGTTCTGAGTTCTTAAGTTTCTGACGGAGTGATCGTCATGTGATGCTGTCAGTGACATTCAATGTGCTCATCTCCGAAGTTCCATTGTGCAGTTCCGAAGTTGTGGTATCAGGTAAAGACGTCGTGTCAACGGTAGACCCCGAGCTGTCGGTGACAAAGTCCTCGGGAAAGCCACCGGTGTTGTTCTCCGGTGTCGATTGAATGATCTCGCCATTCACTGTGGTATTGCCTCCTCCTGAAAACATAATAAAACAGTAAATCCCCAAAAGGGTTCGCGTTGAGCTGTAGGTACCTACAACATTAGATTCACCTCGCAAGTTTCTTTTAACTTAGTTTAGGATAAGTTTAACGTATTGGGTAAATTCCTGGCTTCACACACAAAGTGTAGGTAAGTAGGTAGTGAGGAATAGATCCAATGTTTCAGATTAATTTTGTATTATGAATAGGATGGCGTTTGGCCTCCAAATTGTGGTGGTAGGTAAGCGAAGATATGGCCTACGATGGGGCATCCATCTATTCACATCCAACCTTCAAACTCGTAGGTATAGGTTTGTTATTAATTATTCCAATTCAAACAAATACATATAATTCCCAATATTAAGAAAATGTTCTCTTCAAACGCTCAGAGAATGCATTTTGTACACGGCACAATAAGTGGTTCTAAATTTAGACTCATGTTTATTTTATCAGAATTCATTTGAATCTACTGCAGTGTGCAAAGGCGGAAAACATTATTTGTAATATGCATACGTTTGGCTTTAGGTGCCTCACTAGTTAAGTTTTGTTAGTGTTAATACCTGAATCAGAATGTAGGTACCTAATGATTAAGGACAGTTGGTACATGGCACTATTTGTACCTACGAGGTCTTCGACCTGTAGAAAATCGACGGTAGCGAGTAGGTTGGCCTAAAATACCTACCTAAGTTACCTACAATTTAGATTTCTTTTGTGTGCATATCTGAATAACTTAATGACCGAGACATGTCTATATAAGAAGGTACTATAAGTAGGGTACACTACATGAACAGGGTGTGAGAAAATATTTCGTTCTACGCCCAAGCTGATGCACACTGTAGTACCTACGCTATTCTGGGCAATTCGACAGAAACCGTTTGTGATTTATATGTTATAAACATGATCAGTGAATAACCGAGAGCGAGTTATTGTGACTACAAACAGCCAACAGCTATATTTAGAGTTACTGCTGGAGGCGCTTGCATGAACACTCAAACATTGCCGGTACGTCGAACGATGGTTGAACGTCTTGAAATAACATTTGAGTCTGTTGATGATGATAAAAACGTAAGTCTCTTCCTACTTACAATGAGATCATCTTTGTTTACTTTATCGACTTATGATGCCGTTATAAAATATCACATAAAGAGATCAAAAGTAGAAAATTAGTAGTTTAAATTACCTACAACTAACGGAGATACATTATTACTAACAAGAGGAAATTATCTCCTACTCGTCTCTTTCTATACCTACTAATTAAATACCTCTGTATAATCTTGTAAATTGTCCGGTACCTATAATATAAATTATATAAGTAGGTAAAAATAATATAAGTATATATATAACACTGTGGCAGTAAAAAACCCATTAATAAATGAGTATTTATCTAGATCTTAATTTGAACTACCATGATCTAGTAACAGATGGTAGGTCTCAGATAATGTTACCTAAACAAGCTGCTTTCGCGCGGTTTCTCTCGCTGCTCGGCTCCTACAGAACTTTGCGTGATATTTTGTAGTCTTCCTCAATAAGTGGACTTACGAACTCAAAAAGAATGGTTTATTTCAAACCAGTAGTTCCGGAGATTAGCGCGTTCAAACGAACAGACGCTTCAGCTTTATAATATTTGTATAGATTGCACTATTCTAAAGTAAGTAGGTATATATTAATCAAATTATATTTAAATGAGTATGAGTATTAAACTATTAAGCAACACCTACCTACATAATTGTAACACTAATGTTAATTTGTGTAGTTAATTAGTGACCATTTGTGATAGACACTTAGAAATAATAAGTAGAGTGCGTGTATGTGCACGCAATAATGAATTATCTATGGTAGGTAAGTTTTATAGGTGTAATACTTTTTTTACAAATGAGTTGGCAGGCCGATAGTTTAAAGTCTATTATTGCGTTTATTTACGACGTAATTAAAACATCGTTAATTTTACGAACATTGTCGTTACAAAAAATGTAGCTACATAATATCTACCTATCTATCTAGATATCTACGTGATGTCTGTTGAGACTGCGAAATTAAAACATAGACATACCTACATAGATAGAACGTATCCATCTACCAAAACATTTTTTTTAATTTGATAGCCTTGTCTATTTAATTTCATTTACTTTACTATTAAAAACTTTTTTGTTGTCCAAATAAAATTTAAAGGGGACTCTGGACACAATTAATATTTTATTACTTACGAAGGTACCAATGTAACGTGTAGTTTAGTACCCATTTACAAATGGAACGGCTTTACTGTACCCTTTGGACTCGTCAGTGACCAGGTCAAAGAAGAGCGTATTATTAGAGTTATGTATCGTGACAGTTTTAATTTGACTGACAAAGGTAAACTAAGTGAGCTTATTAATCTTGCCTTGATAAGTGGCTTTAACGTTTCATTAGAGTTACAGTACAATTTTATAGAAATTGCCCGCTTTAAGAATACACAAAACAGGCTGAGTGGCCACGTATCGTAAAGCTTGCCAATACCGCTACAACTGATCTGACGACCACAATCTCTTTGCCAAGTGTGGCTAATAGAGAGAAAAAGAAGTAGCTGTTACAATTAAGAAATAAATACCGTATACGATACTTCTTCCTACATACGCCGCCGTTTGCAGTCTACTCAAAATAGATTAATCGTTAAATTTATTAATAAAAATGTCTAAAAGTTCCCATGTCTAAAAGAGCCATGCAAAAATGTCTAAAAGAGCCATGTTTCGCACGAATGGGTCGTCTCGACCGGAGTGATACCACCTCACAGAAGACCGACGTGAAACAACCACAGCGTTGTGTTTCGCCGTGTGAGTGAGGTTACCGGAAGCCCAATCCTTCCCCGCCCCCAATCCCTCCTCAATCCCTAAATATCCAAATCCCTAATCCCTAAAAGGTCGGCAACGCACTCGTAACTCCTCCGTTGTGGGTGTCCATGGGCGGCGCTGATTGCATACCATTAGGTAATCCGTCTGCTCGTTTGCCGACCAATTACATAAAAAAAAGTTACATATTGTAGTTAAATATTAAAAATCATTGCCAAGTCTCTGAGACAAGTATTGAACTGAATAATTAACAATGAAAACAAAGGACAAAATAAACAAGTTGTAACTACCCAGATAGGTACATTTCAACCTGCTAGTGTGTTCAACGGATTCTGGTTAATTAAGTAATGTGCGAATTGTTCACATTCAAAGTGTCGAGAGCTGCTGAAAGCAAAAGGTCTGAATTGAGGTCAAAGCTGCACTGCAGTGGTATCGGAAATACCCGCAACTTAAAGTAGGTTGGTAGTTACTAAGTACCTACTTACATAATCATAACTTCCAATTTTCTACTACTTCTTCCTTCCTTTAAAGTTGTTTCTTCCAATAATTGCCTAAAACTAAAATCCAGCAGAACAAATGGAAGGTAAAATAAATATTTCATTTGCGTATCAAAGCGCATACAAAAAGTATATCGTAATAATTAAGATATGTTTCAATTAAATGTAAACAATTGAAAACTATGTATTAATTAGATTATTTCTGACGATTAGTTGTTTAGTGTAACATTAACAAAAACGTTATTTTATCTGAATGCAACTGTGAAAGGTATGGGTCGTTAACGTTTATCTGTTAAATCAGCGTTATCAATCGATACACCTATAAGCAAACACAAATTTAAAGATATAGTACCTCTCATTACAATTGATTGATACGACGTTTAGCCAATACAACAAACAGTATCAGTTGTGAGTGATGATCTGCTAACGACCTGGCAAGTAATGATACTTAGTGTGCACCTACAGCCTAACATAGCCTGCAATAACAATAACTGTTGATGATGTAATAGTTAGTCTTGTAAAGTATTGTTCAGTTATAAAAGTAATAAAAAGCTGAGGAATGCACTACCACACGGGATTCATGGTTCGTCGTCATATGTAGTATAGATACAACGGCCTCGGTGTGTGGAACATCTCGTATGGTATCCGTACGAGTCGACGTGTACACAAACACGACAGTGGAGGAGTAAGGGGAAGCGTGTCGGTGGTGTGACGTACCGGTGAGGGGCATAAAGCATGTGGGCATTGGTGTGGTGCTGGTTTGCTTCTCTACTGTGTGAAACACCTTGCGTTGCGCATACTGCGCGTCCTTGGGCTCCCAGAAGAACACGTAGTAGAGCGAGAGCATGATGGCAGCCAGTGACACGCAGAACACGTACACGATGACCGTGAGCACGCGCACGCTCTTCTTGTCGCGCTTGCGCTCGTACAGCGCGTCCAGCACGACCTCGTGCCCGCCCGCCGTGCCCAGCCGCACGGACCCGCCGCACGAGCGCACGCTGCCCGACGTGCAAGACTTGCCCGACATCGCCGGCGTCGCCACTACCCACTGCCGCAGCGCTCGCCGTCGCCGCCAATCCAGGTAACTGGGACACGCTTATTGATATGGCCCAGTTCTTCTGATGCGCCGCGGCCGATTTACTGTGCCGGGTCACGCCGACCGTGTCTGCCGCTTGACACCTCCTGATGCAGACTGCTGTTTCATTATTATGGCGCCCGCTTCGGAATTCATTTGTTTATCCTTTAATTTCACGCTCGATATACGTAAATCTATTCCAGTTCCTCTGACGTAGTCATACGATCGCAAATCGTCTGTCATAGAAACGTCCCTGAACTTTCATTGTTTTTGCATTTTATAAACATTGTTCATGTTCTTAAGTTTTATTTTACTACCTGATTATGATAATAGGCACAACTTGTTGAAAACTAGCTGTCACATTGTTATTGAAAATACATCGTTAGAGGCGAGTCACACACGATGTCACGAATGGCGACGCCGGAGACAGCACACTCATTATTTGTTTCGCACGAGAGCGAGGATAATGGAAAGGTAACGAAGTTAATTTACGAGAATGGTGGCACGTTATATTGTGACAGCGCGTCAAGTGTCGCGGCGCGGGGCGGGCGGCCCGGCGGCGGCGGGTCCGCGTGTGCCGAGCGCGGCGGGCGCGCGCCGCTCCGCCGCCGCGCCGCCAGCTGCCGAGATCAATAATATGCAATACTTCTCTTATTTTCTGCAATAACCAATTATTATTTCTCTTTGTTGTAACACGCGTCACCCGGCCGGAATTGTCTTGCAAGATGTTATGTTATTATATGGTTTCATGCACAATAATCTGGTGTAGGTGAGGGATGTAGAATGAAGCTGTAAAATATATATAGGAAATGTACCGTAAAATTTGTGAGAGGCCAAAGTATTAAAATTGTTTATAGTTTGTTGTCTGCAGTAGCAAGTATTGCTACATTTTAAGTGGTTATTCAACACAATGGTTGCGGTACGTTTGCTTTGGTAGTGGCTTTCAGATCCAGACAGCAGCTCTCCAATTTATTATTTTCTTGTTATTCAGAACACGTAGCTGAGCACAAATCGGGACATTTACCCAGTGTTACGTGTCTCAACGGAACACTTTTTTAACAAATCAGCTCTTTCAAATGAAATAGGGTGAAAGTACGGTGAATAGTAACGAGGGTTAACTTAAAAGTTGAGTCTAGTGTAGGACTGGTTCAGTATGAATGAATGAATAAACGAATTAATATAATCCTTATTGTCCACCTTATGCCCGGTCGTAGCACTACCACGGCTCTTTTCAATATTACATAGGTCATCAGAATATTATGCAAAATTAAAAATAGGGAATATAACGGTAGTTGTGCTGCTCGACTGTATGCCTTTAGTACTGTGGACCTCGTTATTTTGCTTGCAGTGTTGAGCTCCCTTAATGTCCCTCGATCGGTAGTTAACTGGTGTCGCAGTAATCTGTTTGGCTGTTGACAGCGTATTCACACTGACAATAGCTGCTCTTCATTATGTACTCCATCTCTCGGCGTATCTCAGGGTGGCGTTTTATCTCCTTTACTTTTCGCGCTATTTATTAACTCGCTAACGCCGAATATGTCTTGTTCCTATTACATTAACGCGGTACATCTCCAGATCTACGTACACTGAGTCTATTCTTAGGCTTAATTAATATATAAAATTAATCCGTAGGCGATTGCTTTAGTTTAGTAACTCTGGATCGCAAGTTAACCTCTCCAAAACCCAACTAAATCTCGTCTCGTCGCTCGTCGTCGGTAACTCGTCGGTAATACGCGCAGCATTTCCAGGTTAGATTTGATTGTTTTTGATTGACTCATGTTTCTTTCCATAATACAAATACATATTCCTTCCTCGAGTAAAGTAAAGACCTGGGGATTGACTCGGATAGTTTTCTCTCTCATGGACTTAGCAGTTATAGATGGTAAGTAAATTATTTGCTTCTGCGGGCTCCCTGCTTGTTAATGTTGATGCCAGCTATCTTGATCGTACCCAAGTACATGAACAAGCTTTAACGACCTCAAAATTTTCGCAAGTAGGTATGATCATGTTACAGAATTTTGAAATAAGTTCAAATGGCTGCCTATTTGTCGTCGCCAGAACACTCATTACTAATTCTTACTTAATAATATTCTATAATATTTAATCCTGCTTCCCTTCCTCCTTCAAAGTACAATCTTGAGCTAGGTACCTAAATATGAAAAGTGAATGAATTTGCGGAATAAGGTCTGTATAAATAAATAACACAGGTATAACAAATGAGTTACAGACGATATACATAATAGTTCACTGAAGTCTGCCAAGGAACCTTTTGTGGGTGGCGCCCTGTATATAATTAAATAGATAATTTTATTTAAAAAATCTACGTGTGGCACAAATATCTGATATAGATGAAGAGTAATCGACAATGAAGGAAGACGCCGCCTTGAACTATAGCGTGGACAAATAAAGCAGTAACACGCATTTGTTATAACGTTAATGCATATTCAATTTTATTCGAAACATGCAGAATAATTTACCTCAATTTTATACTAGTCTGCTGCTACTAGTGTGGCATCTGTAACGGTTAAGTTACTGCTTGCATCTAAACATTGTCAGCTGTATTAATATATTTAAACATCTGCTCCTATTAACCGCGGTAGATCCAACTATGGTCTATTAGCGAATTAATATAATGAGTGCCCATACAAGCATGTAGGTACTCGAATTACACATTAATTCAGTAATGGAACTACATTAACAGCAATTCCATTAAATATCCATTTGTATTTGTTTTGGCTCTTTAGCAAACGTTTTGCACAATTTAATGGGGAGTGCCTTATTATTGTTATTTATATGCTAACAACTAGAAACTGTTTTTTAACAACACATACCTGCTATTACAAATTATAAGGAGTAATACTATTTGCATTTTGCGCTACGATTCTCCAACATTGAGGCAGAAGTGCACATTTACAATGTAATACCGACTTTTCATCTTCAGCTTTAGGCTATAAGAGACCACTGCTGAGCAAAGGCTTCTTCTCACGGTGAAACTATAAGCATATGAATCATCACGCTTGCCTCAAGGTGGATTGGCGATTTTAGATTTATTGAGATAATTTCATTCTTTATATAGGCATAGCGCATTCTTTATATAGCCATATTTCAGACTCCTATTATAGCTTCATCCAAAGGTTGTCTGTAAGAGATCGCCTTGTGCGATAAGACCGCCCATTGTACACTCAATGTTTGTAAGCTATTCTTTATAACTGTGTGGTGTACAATAAAGTATATAATAAATAAAAATAAGCGTTGTCTGTGTCATTTAATACTCTTAGAATGTACATACAGATATATGCTTATACATATATAGTATAGCTTGGAAAGTCATATTGGTACTTGCCAGGCCAAACCAGGCCTTAACATCCATGCTATCATGATACATGAGTCAAACAATGAATTTATTCAGAGTTGATTTTACCGGCGATGAGTCGAACCTGAGAACCCTTAGTCTACTTGCAGCTGGATTTGCAATATTTGGACCAACGATTTAACTTGGTTTTAATTCGACAAGACCATTTAATAAGTTCACCTACATATTATCTGTTAAGGCCTAAAAATACAAACGATATTAAGTACATACTGTTGCAACAGAAGTTCTGTGTATTTCAAATAGGAATATACCTTTACTTTGAAAAACGTTTCGCTTAATACAGTCAACGGACCTGGCTACGCCGTAGCTGGCGTAGCACAGCGTAATCTTGTAAGTCCATTGTACTTAAAACTATTTATAACTTATAGTACTAGTTGTAATACTTGAATATGAGATTTTTATTTCTCTGTCCAAACAGATAAACCCACCCGTGTTAAGAAAAGTCAGTCGCTACAAGTCTACGATAGACCCTACGGCTACGACGCAGGTTTTGCTACGGCGTAGCAAATGTAGTTGGGGTATTTAGGATGCCTACGGTAGCTATAACATGTGTTTCAGTTTCAATGCAATAAAAACCTTTGTACTCATAAGGGATATTTTGAAGGTAGACCATCGTTAATTTACCGTTTATTCTATTCTGTACCCTCAAACATTGCCAATAAAAATATCTAAATACAATAAATGTGATAGTCGAGTATATAAGTTACTTCTATAACATAGGTTTCTTTCTGCACTATATTATAGGAATGTACCTACAATGTAGATTCATGTTTTGTAGCTGAACCCTGTAGCTGCCTGACTTGCTACGGCGTAGCACTGTAACAAACGACTACGTAATTTTTAACCTCCAATGTTATTTTTAATGTAAACGTCTATTAACACTCGCGGATGTGTTCAATGTATTTGATTCTTGAGAAACAGATGTGGAGCATTGAGAGATGCCACTCTAATCCATTACTATCACATTTCGTAAGACGTTTGATTGAAACGTTTTGCGTTTGAGATAAATGTTATTTTTGAATTGATTATAGGAAACAAAGTTATTTTAATATATCTATACCAATAACCTATTACAAAATAGTGAAGATATTTTATTTCAAATTTTATTTAACTAACGGAAAGCTTAATTTTCGGAGATTAAAATCGTCAATTTTTTATTTTAATATTCTTAAGTTCTACCCGAAGGGTCGCCTTCTACGAGGCGTACGTGTGTCTGTGTGTAACTAAGTCTCTCGGGAGCTCGACGGTACGTAATTTCATTTAGCGCTCCCTGGGCAGTCTACAACTACTACAATGAACGGTATTGGCAATTTCTAAGTGATGAAATTGACTGCTTTTCTATGAAAATCAGCTCTGAAAAAGCTAATTTACTTTTATTAAAAAAGTAAACTTAAAAATTTATTTTCTTCAAAAAGTAAACTTAAAAATTTATTTTCTTCGACAGAGAAGACTTATGTACCATAAAAAAATGGTGGTGTTTTTGTAATGGTATACAGGCTTTTTTCTACGTAGAATGTAATTTACATATAAAGTGCCTATGATTCATTTTTTCTTTGATGTAAGCGATATTTTTTTATGTGATAAGACTGCAAACTGATTGCTGATGGTAAGCTACCCATGCACACCCGTAAAAACGCAGGAGTTACGAGTGCGTTGCCGACCTTTTTTGGGTTTAGGGTTTTTGGGATTTAGGGATTGGGGCTTTAAGCATTAAGCCTCCAGTAACCGCACTCACACAACGCTGTGGTTGTGACACGTCGGGTTTTCTAAAATGGTTCGATAATTCGGAGTTTCTTAGTTTTTCAGTGTAAGTAACTGCCCTATAAATTACGAATGCTCTGACGCAATACTAGTAACCCGTATTTCTCCGAACTGATCGTGATCTTGTAATCGAGCCGACGGAGGGGATAAAAGGATCAGGGTATTTGTGAGGATTCGGGGAACGGAGATATCGCTTAACTATGTGCGATCAATGTTACATTCGAGGTTATTTAAGCATTTATGTAAATTGAATTAATTCCTAAAGGAAACGTGTTTAATGATATTCTGTGTTTTTACTAGGCCTTTCTTAATAAGAGTTTAGCTTAGTAGAAGTAAGGTCTACGTCGGTCTAAGGCTCTGTTATGTAATATGTTTCAAGTGTAAGCAAAATATTTGTCACGTAGGTACCTACTAAATTCTAAGACAAAATTAAGGACATATTACTATAGTGACATATTAGAAAAGTGTAAAGAATTGAAGTTGACACACCGAGATACTCATAATGTCACCATAATTATATTTCGAAGACAATAATTTTCTATTGAAAATAATAGTTTAGTATTGTCGCCACTAAAATGACCACGTAAATATTCGTAAAGCCAATATAAAAGTCAACGGAATGAGGTAATTGATGTTCAGTTTTGGACACAATTGGGTTAAGCTAATTGGCTTACAGGAAACCCTTCATGTAAAACCTAATAGTATACGGATGTTTTGCGATGCTTCGACTCGGTGTTTTAAATAAGCAACACGACTTATATCAACATACCGAGTCATTAATTTAAAAAGATTTAAACCAAAGTGAAATTGGACAGTGATCGTAAAATCGAGAAATGATTTACATTGCTCTTCCTTGATTTACTAATAACAAACATTAAATTGTTTGTTTATAATAAGATTTATCGCGCAACCCACTTTTTGTATTTTTTACGAAACTGGTTGGAGTTGTTGGAACGTTCTACATTTGACATATATTTTCTCGAGGGTTTTTTATAAAGGGACTTGTCTCACCATGTTTATTTATTTCTTTTGTTCATGGTCGATGATCATGTGTTATAATATTACGCTTCGTTCGTTACCTTCATTTCATCAAACTTTCTATTTCACAAAATCGCATTTGATATCCCTACAACCATGATAGCGTCAGCAGATCTTGAGCCACTAACTTCTTTAAAGGTTGTGCCAGTAGCAGGGGAACTTTAGTAATGAACACACAAAATAATATCTACATTGAAAACGTTCTCCCGTTCGAAATAAAATGACTCTCACAGATTACTACTGGATGAGTAACGGATAAAACCAGATATATTATTTTATTTACTCATTGGCAACCACGGGTCGGGATAGGGCTTATTTTTAGTTGGGAACACATGGCTTAAACGAACATACCAGATTCTGTACAAGGTCTGTTTGATGATAATGTTCCACTTGTATAAACCTACGAAGCATTTACTATCCAAGATATTAATTTATTCCCAGCATGTCAACATACCACAGTGCAACACTTTGATCCCTACACTTAAGTAATTGTGGTGAATTCGCCCAATTAGGTAACTAAGTAATTAATTGAAACCACGCTCTATTTCCCCGTTTCGCTTCATCCTTGGAGAATTCCAGCTAGGCACGCCGTTTTAATGAAAAAACATTTCACTTTAAGTTAATTTAAAAGGGGACTGTGTGAGCTGTCTGCTTAATACTTGTGAGAAAGTTGTATTTAATGTTATAAATATATATGGGATATTCCAAAGTAAGCGACGTACCTACCTAATATTATTAACCTAAGTATTAGCAGTGTTAATTAATTAGTCAAGGGCAGATAATTCAACTAAATTATTAGTTCTTCAATTATCATATGTAGATATTTAATATTAACTTCTTAACAATAAGTCAAGAACTAATTGACTCACCGTCAGTATACGCAGTTTGTGCTTCGTGATGCAGTGACTGGTAGTGATGGTGGTGGTGATGGAAGGTGGTGTTGGGGCCGGTGCGTCGCGCGCTCACCTCGCCCACCTCGGCGGCAGACTCCGGCGCCCGCCACACCACCACGTAGTACACCGACAGTAGGATAGCAGCCAGAGACACCGACAGCAGGTACGCCAGCACGGTCAGCACGCGCACTAGCTTGCTGGCTGGCTTCTGCTTGTAACTGTCTCGCGTCGCGTTTGCGACTACCTCCTCCGAAGCACTGTCTTCCTCAGGCTGACCATTTTGACCACAGACAGACATGTTGTCGAGGCTAACTCATATTCTTACTGAAGACACGTATTCCAATATGAAATAAATATTGGAGTAAGCGAGTGGCGCGTGTAGCATCCGCGCCGGGTGGAGAGAGTGCGGCCGAGCGCTGTCCTGCGGCGTCCGCGGTGTGCCGCGCTGACTCCCGCGCTATTCGTCGACCCGATCAACTACTCGCGTCACAGATTTACGAATGCCACCAACCACAAGCGGACTCTACCTAGGTAGGTACTTACTAATTTTATTTCTATTTTACTATAGAGATTAAAGATGTTCTCGCATGTAACATAATGCGGAAGTTAACACTTTCTTTTGATGACTACAATTTAAATACACGATTTGTTAATTTTTTTCTGCTTCATTGATTGATTATTATAGATGTAATGTATAAGTATAGAAATTGGCTTTATTAATTAAAACTCTTACTGATGTTTCGTAATTGCCAATTATATCTTTGTACGAGAAAAGGATTTTCCCGTATCAGTGGGACAGTTGCAGGTAATTTTCGTAGAATAGTTAAAATTGCTTCTGATCGTTTGATTATTTTGCAACATTTTTAACCGACTTCAAAAAAGGAAGAGGTTCTCAATTTGATGCGTATTTTTTTTTCGATATTATGCCATTGTCACTATGAACATATTCCGAAAGAAAAAAGAACTTAAGATCAAACAGATTTAGACACAGTGTAAGGCCTACCTACATATGTCAACGCACGAGTTTCCATAATTAGTGTCTAGTAGGTACACCAGTAAAGTAAAAGCATGTAATATTTAATTAACATCTTATGACGTACGTTACGGACTTGGGTCTATATAATATTATTTAATTGTTTGTGGAGCAGCGATAAAACGAATCACACAAAGTGCGCACCTACGTGCTCGAATGAGCTAAGACTCGGAAGTCCGCGCCACTCGGCCGCCGCTGCTCACAGCCATTGTGATAACAAAAATTTACAGAAAAATGTTCATTTTTAATAATAAATTTCTTTTGCTATCCTTAATCTATCGACTCCAAGTTTTCTTCTTGTTGCACATACCCTGCTATCTCTGCATCACCCTAAGGTTGACTGGTAAGAATGTCTATGGCATTAAGTCCGTCTATGTAATATAATGTTTCATACATTTTAAACAATTAAAAAAATATCTTTGGAATACTGGATGTACAGTAGTAAGCAGGCATTCAAAGCTGGAATTTGAATTTGGATCTGGGTGGGAAAGTTGGTAGAATCTTCTTCTTTATAACTATCTTTGCATATTTGAATAGTATGTTTGGTGGCACTGGTGTATATTATTGTATGTAAGTATTATTGATGAGTATTTATGGATAGATAGTATTATAATATGAACAGATATTTACTTATTTTGTTATACACAATTTTATTTTTATCTAACACAGTGGTAAATTTGTTTCCTTCTTTTTTACATCATTGTTGCACCGACCATGTTCACCTTTCACCAACTAAAAGTTGGCAAGCAGGAACGCTAGTAGCATGACGCCCAAGCTTGTACATGTTGTTTCAATAAGTGAAATAAATAGACAAAAAGTATTTTTTATTTTTTTATTAGTTCATTAAGCATAATGTTGTTTGGTATAATTATATTTTCGCATAATATATAAAGTATAACAGCTTATGCATATTCTTTAAGCATTTTGTCTGTAACCATAATAGTGATTAGGCATACTATTTTAAACTATAAACTTATTAAGCATAAATTTCTAAAGCATAACTTTTTCAAGCATACTATCTTGAAGCATAAAAATAATAAAACATATTTTTATAGGTTTAACAGTGAAATAATTATTAACACCTAGAATATTAGACATGCAAGCAAGCATGCAGTAAGCAAGCATGCAGCAAGCAAACAATCAACATGCAAGCAAGCAGCATGCAGCAGGCAGGGTTTCTGTGACGACTCCAGCGCTGCGGTCCTCCGGGCGGCCCCACGCGATTTTAAATAATACTCTAGGGGTATGACAAATTATACTAATAGTCATTAGGCCTACTAACGTTATGCGAATCAAATTTATGCCAAAATCGTTATGCCGAAGTATGATAGGATAAAAAACATTATGCGAAAAGAAGGGATCCCAAATTAAATAACGTATCACTGGACGATAAAAGCGTCGTGGTTTGATCTGTTATGTTATAATGTTATGGATACCTAGTACCTTTATTAATATTCATCTAAGGGTTAATTGATCGACTCCCGGTTATAGTATTTTTGGCGATTCTAATGAAACAAATAGGTCTGTCTTCCTTGTATCATGCGCATTCTGCCTACCCAACAACAAAAAGATGTACCGCCGGTACAGGCAGATGATAATCTTTAAAATTGGCTTAAAATGTCAGCTGGCAATATTCAAATATAACTTCGGCGAATCAGGTGAATTCCTAATTTTATCTTTTGATTCACGGCTTTAAGATGAATTAAAAACGAAATTTGTTTATATTAATGTGGCGTGATCTAGAAACTTCGCTGAAATAGTCGGTTCCAGTTCTTCTATAATTTGACTTATAATGATGTATGTTACAAGATTTTTTATACTATATATTTATTTTTTATACTACCTGATGCTACGAAACCCTTCATGGGCGAGTCCGGTTTGCACTTGGTCACTTTATTAATCTTTCATCATTGTGGTTTGACCGCACAGCGATATTTTCTCGTTTTACCTACCACATTGAATGTTATGATGAATATGTATATGAATAAAGGCCAAACCAAATAGTAGAGATTTTCTGAGTTAATACACGCGAGTAAGACGACGACGTTAGAACGTAGACGTTATTTTCATTAAAAATTAGTATTCCCATTAAACTTTTCGGAAATTTTACTTAGACTCGTACAAATAGAACAGCTGAACATGTTATAAACCCACGAATGCCTGATATACTGCTAATACGTACAAAAAGCGAGCATAATTGGCCAAAGTCGCGAATAAACACCCACAAGAGTACAGCGAGTTCATCCATTAGACATAATTGGATCGCTGGCCTGTACCTCGGGAACTGTATGATATTGTACCCTCGCCTCTATTGTCCATGTTGAGCAATCAATCATTGCTTTAATGGACAGGTTTTCATCGCCAAGGGACACTGTCATTACATACTTTGTAATTGATTAGACTGGATTAAAGTCATAATAGATATTATAGATATCAGATAAAATTATGATTATACCAGTTGTTATCTTTATAGAGGCATAATCATTAGGTTAGTTGTCAAGACTAACTGATAATTTGGCAATAGCGACTTATCCTTGTATTGTGTTACCGTGCCGATAAGGTCTACGCAGCTACGCTAGATCGCAGTCAACCAAGAATAGAGTGACTGTAACACACATTTGCATGGAAACTGGTACTAAATCAATCAAACTCGACTAACATTGTTTGTTAAAAGTTATTTGGTATCGTAGCACTAATTTATTTACGTAATGTCGTAGCAAATCCTCGTAGCCTTTTCGTGAGCCACGTCGTCGTAGACTCGTAGCAGTCTTTCTTTGTTACCTTTTACTTTTGATTTCGTAGGCAAACTCCTCAGCAAACTCATAGCGAAAATTTAATTCGAATATAAGTACTTAATAAAAACTTTTGTTAGTCATTGGGACAATAAGCTATCAGACTCATCACCATCAACATCATCAGCCTATAAGTGCCCACTGCTGAGCAAAGGCCTCTTCCCACACGGAGAAGGTTTGAACATTAATCAAGATGCTTGCTCAAGGCGGATTGGCGATTTCAAACTTATAATTAGAAATTATAAGTCCCGGTATCCTCACGATGTTTTCCTTCGCCGTATGTCATGTGTCTATATAATCATAGAAAGTACATATGACTCGGAAAAAGTCACATTGGTACTTGCCAGGTTTCGAACCCGCACCCTCATGCATGAGAAGCGGGCTCTTTGCTCTTTAACCTCCGGGCCAGCACGACTTTTAGCTATCAGACTAATTTTATGAAAATAAAATCAACTCATATTAAAACGGATTTTTTAAGGAACAATTATTAATTAGTTTTTATTAGTAATTATAAAACAAATACAACTATGTAATAACAATATAAAAATATTAAAAAAATATATCTTTTACAACTTTATTTACTAATGCTATTTACAATTTACTTTTTTGTCTGTCGAGAAGTCTCTGTTTCAATGCTCTGCGCAGGATTTTTCCAGATGGATTCTTTGGTATCTCGTCGATGAATATTATTCCTCCGTAAAGCCGGGACACGGACGATAACTAAAAAAACAATAATGTGAAGTTATTTTATATGAATATTTCCTGCAAAATGTCTTGCCCATCGATTGTTTTTACAAAAAAACAATATCCAAATTGGCCCCGTGCAATAAAGAGAAAGATTATATCTATTCTGCAGCCAGTCCGCGATAAAAATAAGATCGTATAAATGTTAACTAATGATAAACTCTACAATACATAATTTTCTGATGCTCTTGGCTCCAGGGCCCACGCCGAAGGAACGCAGAGCAATGGCATAACCACCAGACTTGGTCGGAGAATCGTCATCAAACATCATTGTCTGCACGTCGATTCTATAAAATTTGTTTGATTTTCAATCGTGTTCGAGTGTGCGTCGAAGTGACGGGGAAATTAAATTTTAGAATGCCACTTTTAACGTCATTTCATACTTTATCTTTCAAAATGAAGCTGTCAATTTAGTTCAACTCGCAAGTGTAGCGCTAGTGTAGTACTACTCACGGCGGATTTGATTCGAAGTTTAGAATGAAGTCTTACAGAATCACACTGCTGTTTACTATTTATTTAAATATTCATTTAAAGCCAATGTAATAAATATAGTTGGCTGGCTTGAATGTGGATTAGAAAGAATATTTACACGAGAGGCGGTGAATTCGAGCAGTTCCTTCTCAGTGACTGTGGCGCCAGGCTTCTTGACCACGAACGCTGTTGCCAGCTCGCCGACAGCTTCATCGGGAGCGCCTACAACGCCGCACTCGGCCACACCCGGGTGTTCCAACACCACGCTCTCCACCGCCGCCGGTGCAACCTATCCAAACACCACACGTGAAAATAAATATAAAATCGAAATCTAAATCTATAAATAAATACAAATGTATAATGGACACTTGTTTGTTTTTCTATCCCAGAGGTATGGCTAAACGATGAATTAGCCCGGCACAACGTAGGCGCGGCTCTCGCGGAAGATCTTTATGTATTTAGACAACTTAGTGAATGCATGCCATATACCAATAACTTTGTTTTCATTTAAAATTAAAATTCTTCAGTTTTCTGTTTTTCATATCTGTACATCATTTTTATCTTCCTTTAAGTAGTCTAGGTAGTACTTAGGTATTTTATTTTAGTTATATCGTGTCCTTGTCCTTTTTACAAAACTTATATTAATGCATACCTATAGGTACCTGTTAGTATTTTTGCGTTTTCAGTCTGAACTCGCAAGATGTTTGTTAATGTTATCAATAGATAATAAACTCCACTATAGTTAGTTGAGTACCCAATTTAATCACTAATTATACATTACAAAGATACATATTGTGTGCCCAGAGACACGAGTATTGGAAGGGATTTCGTTTATCGTTGAGTGATAGATAAAGACCTCCTTATCGGGCAAGATTTACAATATAATTACTAAAATATTATATCAAGATAATAGTATCAGTCAATAACAGAACTGTAAAATTTATATTGGTTTAATGTAGGCGGGTAATGCTTCGGCACAAATGGCTCGGCTCGACTAGAGAAATATGGCCTAACAGAAAAATGGCGTAAAACAACGTTTGTGAGGTTAGCGGTTAAGAGGACGAATTGGAAATTCTGGCATCAGTGATCTCTATTTTTCTAAGTAATTACGAAACGAATAAAAATATGAGTTGGTGACCTGAACAGTTCATGATGAAAACCATATTTTGTTAGTTTTCATTACATGATTAAGTAACTTTTGTAACAGAGAAAAAAATATCAAACATACCTCTTTTTAAATAGAGATTTACATTTTATTGGCAAACGGGACCGATTTTAGCCTCTCAACTTGCTCTGTAGACAAGTCTATAAATACTCCTTAAAATTGTAGAAGGAATTTCTCAAGTTATCATTTCCGACTAAATAAAATAACAAAAAGCATTTTGTCGTTTACGTCGTTTTGTTATAAGCTAACGCGCATATGCAAACCTCGCCCCGCTGACACGCTCAGTCCCCCTCTCAGTATATATTGTATAGTCTATGAGTCCCCCCTGGACCATTGTCAGCGACGGATCTGTGCTAGTCGCTTCCGGACTGCATCGGCGATTGCGTGATCAAATTTAGCGGTTTTATTGAATAAGAAGTCGGTTAAAAATGGGAAAAAAGAGAGAAAGATGTTCCAAAAGAAAAAGAAGAGCATGTCTTATAGAAAAATGTGCAAATATGACGAAAAAGAAAGTAAGTTTTCATAATGAATTGTGAAATGTGTAGTTTACTAAAAAAGATGACGTTCAAAAAGTCACTTTGACTGTGACTTCAATGATGTTCATTTTTGTGACAAAAAATATGTAAGTAACTAAGTAGGTTCATTACCTACCTATTTTGTTTTCTACTTTTTGTGCTACAATCGCAATAAAAATAAGAAGAAGATTACAATATCTTCTGTAAAGTGTTAGTTCATTATAAAAAATATGTATATTGTGTTATATTTTAGGAAACAATCGTTGGAACAATGTTCGGAGAACGAAACTATGGAGTCGTCAACGTCATTGGGTATATGGTATGGCAATAATAAAATAGAAACTGAAATTATTAAAAAGGATGATGCGTTCTGGAAAAAAGACATGGAACCAAAGTTGTTAAAATTCTATTACGACTTCCAGAACTTGTCGACCCCAGGCACACCAGGAACAAGCCTATTCGTGATCCGGATTACGTGATTGTTCATAACAATAAAAACTCTGTCCCAGATACTTGCAACGAACAATTAGAAAAAGCAACTGGCTCGGGAAAAGAAAATGCTGATTCAAATCAACAATCAGTCGTTGAATATGAGGATGTTTTTTCATTTTCCGAATTTTAATTTATTTTATTCTTAATTTTTTAATAATTTCCTATTACGATAATAAATATTGTATAATAATGATAATACACAGGAAGTGTAAGATATTATGTGTTTTATTGTAAATTCATTTTTATATATACGATGATATCAATTTAGAATGGTGATAGATATAGATGAAATGGCGACAGGTCACGGGTACAACCTGTGATCCACGGATGCCCCTCAAGTTGAAGGGTAAAATCTATAAGTAAGATAAGATAAATCTATAAGTAAGATAAGGTCTGTCATACTGTATGGATCAGAATGTTGGGCTGTGAAGAAGACGGATGAGAAAAGATTGCATGTAGCGGAGATGAGAATGTTAAGATGGATGTGTGGTGTGAAGAGAATGGATAAAGTGAGAAATGAGTATATTAGGGGAAGTTTGAAAGAGGCGCCAGTGACTGAAAAGTTGAAATGAAATCGTTTGTCTTGGTATGGTAATGTAGAGGAGAGATGAGAAGCATGTTGCTAAAAGAGTTATGAATTTACCTGTGGATGGATGGAGAGGGAGAGGGAGGCCAAAGAAAAGATGGATGGATTGTGTGAGAAGTGATATGATAGAAAAGGGAGTTAGTGATAGTGCAACGAGTGACAGGATAGACTGGAAGAAAAAACCGTGTTGCGCCTACCCCAAATAAAACGGGACAAGGGCAGTAAGATGATGATGATCAATGTATAATAAATTATGTTCCTTGTTAAAATAAATAAACACACACACCCTCACAATAATTTAATACTTACAAGAAAAAGGATTTCAGCCTTAGAATACTTATGTAAATGTAAATAATGTTATTTTAATCGTATTAAATATTATTTATAAAAAATATATAATTTTTAAAAATATTTTACTTTAAAAAGAGATGTGCTAATGTTTTTCAAATCACGAAAATCTTAATTTCGTTATTTGAATAACACTAGCACGTGTTAATTTCCGAAAAGACAATCAATAAAAAACTTCATAGAAAAATTCATAAAAAAAAATATATATAAGACATCTCCAAGGTGTCTGTGTTCCGCGCAGCCACCGCCGCGTTGCAATGCATACGTAACTTACCGGGGTGCGTGCGGGGTGCGGGGCGCGCGCGCGCCTTGTTTTAGAATTATTGTTAAACAATTCGTCGCCTTAATTTATTAATTCATGAGTATTTTGACAGCAGTCTTATCTGATTCAAAGTTTAATGTAGGGCAGGATAAGGAACGAGGTGGTTTTTTGTCAGTAACAGTCTGACACTACCTCTCATCCCACCCAGGACGAGAGAAATCACAAAAAAGGACTATAATACATATTTTTGCAAAATTTCATTCAATCCAGTTCAGTAATTTTCGAGCGATACAGTAACAAACGCTCTTCCACCGATGCTGAAATAAAATTAGGCTTACCTGATGTCCCTTATATTTGATCAGTTCTTTAAGTCGGTCTACTATGAAGAAGCATCCATCTTTATCATAATAGCCGACATCTCCAGTCTTCAAGTAGCCCTCTTCATCAAATACATCGCGTGTGGCCTCCGCGTTGCCATAGTAACCCTTCATAATCAAGGGTCCCTTTAGACAGATCTCTCCATTTTCATTAGGACCCAACCTTTTACGAGTGTCTATATCTACAACCTGTAAATAGATGTACGTGGCGTTGAAAGGGTCAAACTCAACGTAGGTTAACTACATAAGATATGTGCATACTAGTACGAAAGATAATAACTGGGGAATTGAAGTCTGAAATAAAAGACATTCTGTCATAGCTTAAGAAACATAAACCAAATTAAATTACAAAGGCATAGAACTAACTACGGCAAAAAAGCCATCACATATAAAGAAGCACAATTATATAATAATCAACTAAATAACATCAAGGAAAGTAAATCGTTTGCAGTGTAAAAATAAATTAAAAAATTATGTCTATGATAATATTTATCAAAAAAATTGCTTGATCGCTGTACGTTATAATTACATATATTTGTTATTTTTAGTCAAGCTCATTAAAGTGTGCTATGTATTGTTCTTAATGAGTAATAAATTCGTTAAACCTAGCTTAAAGTGATGTAGGTATATTCAATTTCAGAGGTTACTCTCGTGTGTTAGGTCTCAGTAGCACAAGTATGGAACCGTGGCGGTTTAAAAACGACATATTCAATTTTGTGAAATCACAAACCGAACACAAACGACCACTCTGACGCTTACGCCAGACGCTAAGCTCCGCTCGTTTTTAACACAATTTAATGTTTTAGTTTAAAACCGTCACGATTCCACCCTAGTAGGTACGTCCGGGGACTCCGGGGCCTTGCGATGAAATAAAGGAAAAATTTATTACTAGAGACTATGAGACTAGGCGCTATATCTTATCTTAGGTAAAATATGCTATTACAGCTAACAATCGCTGAAATATGTAAATGCATAAGCGAATATGCAAATACGTATAATCCGATCTCTAAGTACCTACTTATTATCATTGCCAAAGTCAAAGTGGCCAACTAAAGCTATCATAACTAAGCTAGTTATATATATATTTGGTTTACACATTCCAAAATGATATTGGAGAATTATGGAACGAATCGCCGAGAATGGTAACTTAGTGGCAAGTTGAAATTGTGCAAATGTTGATATAAAGTTCCATAACTTATTCCTCTAGGTGTTTGTTGTGGAACTTACTTTAGCCTTCACGCCATTCAGTGGGTAGCCGGCGCTGCCAGGTTTTCTTGCTGTCTTATCATCATCAATGTCTTTTGTAGCTGTAAGTGAAGTCTCCGTCATTCCGTACGCTTGGAATATCCCCTTACAATTTTTCATACTGCGACAAAAATGAAAAAAATATTTATGCAAAAATATATTAAATACATATTGATTAAGGGGTCATCTACAGACGGAGGGCACTTAAAGGTTGTTCGTCGGATAAAACCGCCTCTGTGTGTTACCTCTGTTTATGTCGATACCTAAAGCTATAAATATAAAGTATAATATACCTACTTAATTACGTAAGATATTTCTAATCTATTCTATTCTATTCTATATAAATATAATAAACAAATATATGCATGTGTAAGTCGCTAAAAGCAGGCATGTGGACCAAGTAAATGAAAACTAAGAAGTTTGACAGTGTCAAAGTAGACTGCGGTTTCTGCCCCGAGTAGGCCCAGAAAGAACCACCGAGCGCGTATTAAAACAAGGCGTGAAATCAAGCAGATGTACCCTACTTACGAATATTTTAACATGAGAAAGGACCTCTACAGAGTGTCTTACTTAATAAGACTTTCTATTTAGTTAAGTGCTTTCGATTTTTTATAGCAACATGTGTCAAGATATATGTTGGCAGCCGCGCAGAGCAGGTTAGATTCAATCTTCAGCTAAGACATGTTTTTCTCGGTATTTAAAAGTCTCACATGGTATGTATAACATGGCATTCATATTATTATGTGTACATACATAAATATGAGATACTTTACCGTTTCAAAGCTCCAGCAATAGTTTCAGCGGAGAGCGGTGCAGCCCCGCACCAGATAATATTGATGGACGACAGGTCGAATTTTTCAACGATAGGTGCTTTTGCTAGGAACACTACGATTGGTGGAACCGCTGCCAGATTTGTTACCTATAAACGTTAGTTTAGTTTTACCCACACGGTAAGGTATTCTATTTTTATTTGAATTTATAAATTTATTTACGTGTGGGGGGGCATGCTTCGATACGAATGGATCGGTCGACCAGATGGATACCATGGCCTCACAGAAAACTTGCGTGAAACAACCATTGCATTGTGTTTTGTCATGTTAGGTAGTTTCCTGGAGGCCTTATCCCTCTCTCCCCATCCCTTCCCAATCCTTAAATATCCGATACCTACCCTAGTCCCCAAAAGGCTGGTAACGCACTCATAACTTCTTTGGTGTTGCGGGTATCCATGAGCGCTTTCGATTGCTTACCATCAGGTAATCAGTATGTCAACCTATTCCATAGAAAAGCAAAATTACATTTATAAAACGTTACACTTAGCGTGTATAGATCGTATTTAAATAAATGAACTCTTAAAATATATATACATATATTGTAACTTACTTTATATTCTTGAATGGAGGTTAAATACTTGACAGGGTTGAATCCGTTCAAGTAAACCAGTTTCCTCTTAATTAGAATGTAATTAATGGTAGACATTAATCCGTAAGCATGGTACCACGGGACTATCGTCAGTAGTACGACATTCTGTAACGGGTTCTCAATTCTGAAATCAGGAAAATCTATTTTACCATCGTTGGTACAAAACTTAAATTTGTTAACATACCTTTATCATACATAAAAATATGGAGTGTTAGGCCGGTTTCACACGATGCGCGTATTTTTAAAGATATCGTTACATGATATAAAATAAGTATAAGCATTTTTATACGCATTCCTTTAAAACTACGAGTACTTTAATTTTTTTATAAGAATTGTAAAATTTTGCTTGTCATACCACGATTGCGATTCTATTAACAATCCGATGATAAAAATTACCTAAATGCGATTAATCAAATGCGTACATCTCTAGCACTTAGATAACTAATATTTTCATGACCTTTGTCCATTATCAATTGAACATTTGTAGTTAAATAGTCACTTGATTCCGTCGTGGGGTCTGGAGATTAATGTGCTCGCTTCATGCATGAGGGTTCGAAACCCAGCAAGCTTCAATGTGACTTTTTCTGAGTTTATGTACTTTCTATGATTATTAAGACACCACTACACATTCTGAGAAGGAAAACATCGTGAGGGAACCTGGACTTATGTCTTATCATAGGTTTGAAATGGCCACAGTCTTTGCCCAGCACTGGGCACTAATAGGCTAATGATGTGAGGCTCTTTTATAATTAAATTAAATCTTATAAAGCTAGTTTCAGCAAGCCTAAAAATACTTACTCAAAACTTGCCGCTGAGTATAACACGTTCAGATGTGAGAGCATCACTCCTTTCGGCAAACCTGTAGTTCCCGAGGAGTACAGTATGTAAGCGACGTCCTTCCATCCCTCAACCTCTACGGGCTCGTATTCATTTGTGTTCGTCGGCACTCCCACACTTTTATACTCCAAAATACCACTCGCCGCCACCTTCCCATTCAATTGTATTATTTTTTCGATACTCGACTGTGACTTAAATGTTGCCAGATGTCGCTGCAGTGCTAATTCAGAGGCGAATAAAAGTTTTGGCTGCGATATATTTAACACGTGTTTCATTTCATCTAAAACAAACAAGAAATTCTTTCAATTAGCGAAATGATTTCATATAGGTAATCCTGTAGTTTTCAACTAGTCAAATTCAATACTTTTATTGAAATGCGAAAAAAGATTATTTTCTATGAATTTTAAATAAAATTACCTACAATTAATTTTGACCTAGAATACTCAATTGTAAGTAGATTGTATCTATTTAGGTTGGTATCACCACATTCCGTACAAATTGTAGCATGATGCATTTATGTACATACTTGCTATACCAGTAGGTATAGTGACTGGCTACGCAACTTACACCAATCACACTCGAATTATTTGTAAAACTATCTATCTTAAAACAGTTGATCGAAATCTGAACACCTTTTGTATTGTATTCTATTTTTAAATTTTACCATGGAAATTTTTTTATACGTTGCCCCACACTAGAACTTTTTCCTGTTTCATGACATGACCCAGACCCGGAACAACAACTCGGGACGCCTTCGTATTTTTTTTGTTTTTTATTAAAATCGAGGTCCGTACTGTTTACCTTTACTGTAGAGTACATTGTAGGTGGTGATGGTGGCGCCGCAGCAGACCACGGCGAGTGCTGTGGGCATGAATTCATCTCTGTTCTCACTGCAGAGCGCGACTACATCGCCACGTTTTACTCCCAGTCGAGTTAGTCCTGTCGCTATGTTAACCGTCTCTTGCAATATTTGCTTGAACGTTATCTGCTGGTTTGTGTCGCCATTAATCTATAAATATACATATTAACGTATTATGCACTCTATCTATGTTAGGTTTTGTCAAATGATAAATTTTACCTTTCTCTGCTCGTTATCAAATTAATCTTTGCTATTTGGATAACATTCAATTATCGAAATATCACTAAAAAGTATAAAACAAACTCGCTTTCTCTGTTTAAAACTTACGTATCTACCTATGCCTAAATCTTTAAAAGTACGCACTGAGTTTTGATGCGGTTTTTTTAATAGATGGAGTGATTGAAGAGGAAGGTTTATATATGTAGATATGTAGGTATTATAACATCCTTTAATTAGTGGAGGAATTTAGTATCGGCCTTGCACCCATTGGAAGCCAGGACGGGTTGCTGGTACCGATCATTACCTATATTATGTGTGTTTATATAACTTTAAAAGTGTAGATACTTTTAAACTGTAGCTGTTAGTCAGTTTATTTAATTGTATATAATAACTATGTAATTATCGAATAATGACGTCATGCATCAGTGCACAGGTTCAAATGAATGTGATATTGATAGCTAAGTATTCATATATTAACAATATATTAATCTCATTTTTAATAGGCTCTCAAAAGGTATTGTTTATTATAGGTAGGACCCAAACAGCGCTGCCCATAGACACCAGCAACACCAGAGGAGACACAGTGCTGGCTTTAAGAAAGAGTTACATAATCGGCACAGACCTACCTCTTTTTTATTTAAATATTTACGTCAAACAATTTACAAACGAATCTAAATGTTGACCTTTGATCTGTACCTCTAATTTGCATTTATCTCAATTCGTGTAAGTACCTATGTTGTTACGATGTTTAGGTGCCAAGTAACGCTTTTTGCATTAGAACAATTATCGTTTCTATATGATCTAAGATATTATTATATTGAATAGTATTAAGATATTAAGATAACAAAACAAATACTTTTATAATGCAAGTTAACATACGAGATATCGTGCAGAACAGTTACTTATGTAGGTAGATAGGTATGTACTTAGATACCTACATACTAACTTTCTTGGGGTATTTAGGTAGTAATAATAAATAAATATATTGTGAAACAATTTTCCAACACCAAAAATAAACAGTACCTAATTGATTAATTACAAACAAGCTGAAACTACCTATTACGATTTTGTATATGATTAATAAACTATATAAACTTAAAATCGAATACTAAACCAAAGAAAATATTATAATAAAATATTCTACTACGCTCCAAAAAACTACTTATGTGACCCTAAACTACTGTTGATTATCAAATATTTAATCGATACGTTATAACATAACCACTTGAAATGGAATTGTTTACACAAGTAAATAAACAGGTTTTTGTCATCTTGAACACACATCGCGTATCTGATAGCGGGTCAAAGATCCTATAAATAAAATAAACGATATACGCACACAGACTATTCAGCTCTCGATACTTTATTGTGTACACAAAAAAAAATACTTAAAAACGACGATGATTATTATGTTAAACTTACCACGGCCACAGCATCACCATCTTTACTGTTTTCTCTCAATTTATCTATCGCATATTGTGCAAAAGACAAATGACTTGGCACACTTAGCGGGGGGCCGGTTGTGACCACGTTATTAATAATCATTTTGTTCTACACTCGCACTAGTTACTTGCCCAGTAAAATTACAATGAACACTGAATGGAACGAAAACACAATGAAAATAGTACACCGACTCTCTAGACTACTAAACTAATACTGTTTATCAACATGGCAAGTCACCCAGTCATGTTTTACAATTATCAAGTCAGTAAGAGGCCGCACTAGGGTTGCTACGCGATACATAATAACTTCATAATATCTCATCAAGTTTTTTATAAACCTACTTCACTTTATGTAAGTATCGATGCATTGTCATAAGTCTGCACTGTATGTTAGGTTGTTCTGTTTCCAAGAAAATGGTTGCCCAGTCCAACTGCTGACACGTCATACTCGTGAACGGCTACCTTCTGCCCGAGCAGGTCGGCTTTCCCGGCGTATTGAACTGTATTATTATCTATTAGTATCTATAGATGTGGTTAGTTGTAATATGTAACATACTATGTAGGTACTTTACAAATATTAAGAGGAATATAAATGTAAAATGTAGGTAACTTGTGTGACAAGGGCACGGACTACGAGTTTGTGGACAACGAAAATTGAAAGAAAGTACGAGTACCTATAGCATTTAATCAAGTGGGTAACAAGTTCTGTACAAGGTGCATGTAGGTTACTAACCTCTTACCGGTTGAGCAGGTACCTGCTTGACTGGTATTCCGTCATAGTTTCAATTATTTTTACACGCTTCTCTGTATTCCTATTGTAAAATCAGTTTACATAATTCTTCAAACAATCTATGTTGACATTTAGAACCAGCGCGAGCGCATGAGAACTTAGATGCATCAAATTTGGGTCTAGCTAGAGTGTTTATACATATATTATTTATATGCCTACAGTAAGTTTTCTATACTAATATTATAAAGAGGTAAAGTTTGTATGTAGGGGGTAATCTTTGGAGCCGCTGGTCGGATTGCCAAAATTTCACTGATAGATAGCTACATTGTTCCTGAGTGCTATAGGCTATAAAACATCACGCTACGATCAAATGGAGCTGAGCAGCGGGTGAAACCGCGCGAGAGTAGCTAGTCAGTTACATTTTGCTACACAATTCACATAATGTCATCATTGGCGACTATAATTGAGTACTTACCTATAACGTTTATGTATAATATAGTCGGTATTGTATATATAAAGTATACCTACGTAGGTACGCAATTACCTACTCAGGCACCTACCCGCGTCGTTGTTAAAAATATTTTGCCTTACCTACAAAATAGGGTAGTTTGTAGGGGAGAGCCACTGGGCCAAAATGACGCCCATCAAGTTACACATATTATATTTTAATTTAATATTTTACACACATAAGTATACACAATGTCTAAGTATCTACTTTAACATACACACTCATTGCACTCATTCATTCAGTCCGAGATGTATGTAATATACTGCTCTGACCCCATATGAGATTAAAAAAGTTGTGACATTATGATAGAAATGTATCACTTGCTTCATGACACAGGCAGCCTCAGCCGATTGCCTAGTTCGATAATTCGTCAAACAGAAATTTTATTGACAACCCTATTAAGCATTTAGTTGGTTAGTAATCTATTGATTTACTAACTATGATATAACTATATATACTTATAAATTATCCATTATCAATAGGTGTAACAAGACCGCCTACTGACAATGTTCGCGAGTATTGAGATACCTTTTATTTAGCAATGTAAATAAGGCACTTAAACGTTTTAGACTAAAACCTTTTTTTCTGTTGAATACTGAGAAAAAACAGGTATTTAGAAGTGAAATGTACCTAAAACATTAACAAACATATAGACGTATAAAATAGATAGGGTACTAACTTATATTTTGTTAACGTGGAATATCTGCAACATTTCTTTCCACGGATCAGCCAACAAGCCGATTTCAGAAAAGCCTGAGCCTTGAACCTTTTTTCATACAGAATAGGTTCTTAAACTGCGGCAAGTTATACAGACAATCCAGGAGTTTAACTTATCAGTATGCTTAGCGTTTGTGGACGGTGACAAAGATTTTGATTCGATCGAAACTGAGGCAGTGTTAGGACTTGTGTGTAAATGACTAGGTATTGGTACATCAAGATCTCTCGAATTGCTTGTACAAAAACGCTACCATGTCGATCCGAGTATAGGAGCAGACCACGAGGGAAATGCCTTTCCAGCGAGGTATCAGGCAAGGCGATGTCATATCTCCGAAGATGTTCATCGTTACATTGGAAGCCGCCTTCAAGTTCTTAGCATGGAAAGGACTCAACATTGTGGTAAGGGCACAGTCGCTGGAAGATTTAGATAGTGGTCGATGACCTTTGTCGTATTTAAATATTTGTTGCAACTTAAACTGCAGCTACTACTACAGCTTACGACTGCACGGTTGGCGCGGTAGCTGGGCAACTGGCTGCCGCGCAATGTGTCGCGGGTTTGATTCCCGAAACAACTTTTTGTGTGATCTACGCATTGTTGCTCCGGGTCTGGATATCATGTGCATGTGAAATCGTATGGTTGTAAACGCATCCACGACAGAAGATCCTAGTGTGGGGCAACGCTTTATTTAAAAAAGTTTAACTTATGAAACATACGTAGGTTTGCCTTATGAAAAATAATACTTAATACTTTGACATAAATAAATAAACTATAGTGCATAAGTGTGTGCCCAAACACAGGTGCTCTCTGTTTTTTCGCTCTAAAACCGTTTGGACAGCAGACCGACACAACCAGAGGGAACGGCGCTGGACCCACGGCGTTACGTACTTTCCGAGGGGTAAAACATCGCTAATGTTCTGACTCCTGGCTAACTGTTATTCTAATTAAAATAAAGACCGACATCACGTATCACTGAAAAATAGTTCAAAGGCCTTACTGCTATGATTAAATCGTATTATATAGCAGATTACTGTAAACTAGTCAGAGCTTTACATTGAAAAATTCAAATTGAGAATTTTTAAATAAGTCGAAATACGCCAAAAATATGCCGTACCCAAACTACTTAGGTATATAAAACAGGTCAAATTGAGGACGTATTTTTAAAATCAATTAAAAATCCTGATCTATCCATTTTTTGGCTAGGTAACGCGGTAACTAACCAAATCAGCCAAGCAGCCGTCACTAAAATAATGCTTATTTTATGTATACGTATTATATCAAACTCGTATGTATGTAATAAAAGTTATCAACACAATCCACAAATAACATATTATAGTATTGTAATTAGCAACATTATGATGACTACATACAGGCAAAGTCCGCCAGAATAACCTTGAAAAAAAACGAAAACTGGATTTTTTATTCTTCTTTTGGCAACTGTATTTTTTTATTATTTAATTTGTTTCAGTGACAGTAAGATGGCAACCTTGCTAAGATAATGTCAAAAGTGTTAAACGTCAAACGTTTTGCTACTAGTGATGGACCAAATAATTTACAGCGATTATAATATAGATATAATTTTCTCTATTATGATTATCGAGTCAATTAATTTATTACAGTCATTAAGGTGTATATATTATCACCCAGAGGACACTGTGGAGCATACGGTGGCGGTGTGCCCTCCTTGGGCTGAGCACTGCCGTGTCCTCGGAGACCTCTCGCGCCCGGCCTTAGTCAAGGCTATGGTGTGGAGTGAGAGGAACTGGGAAGCCGCCGTGGTGGGCGACACTCCGTGCGTCGGGGATCAAGAGATGATCTCCGGTCACCGTAAGGATGGGTCTGCGGACGGCGAGTAGGGTAGCTCACCGCCCGACCAAAACCAGACCCAAACGTACGGCGCCTAGCGTTCCGCGCGCGCTTCAATGAGCCTATAGCCCACCATAGACGGGGCCTCACAGGGCTGATATTCAGCCGGGGTTGCAGGATAAGCGCAATGCGGCACCGCGGCCTTGGCCAAAAACAGGAGAAGGAACGAGGGGTTTTTAGTCAGTAAGAGTTGCATAAAAACAAATAGTCAAACGGTCACGAATTGGTATCATTGCAGCAAGCGTTGTCATAATGTCCGATGTTGCGGTTTAAATTGTAATAAACGTCACAAAAGATCAATTCAGAGACTACCTTTCTTCATCTTTTTATTTTCAGTGTAGAAAGTCATCAAATAAATTCGAGCGAGTTGGAGGGTCACGACTCCTACTGACTGACACACTGTGCCTTCTTTTGCTCCGTGCCAGAACCACGGTACCTACATGATTGCGCTTAACCCACAAGTCTGTCAACCTTAATGTAAGTTTGTGTAAATATATCGGAATAAATTAACATTATATTACCAGACAAAGGATAAATTTTAATAATTTTCAATTTATACATTATCCAACCAATGCTATCGATTGTTAGGGCATAATTTCATCACTAGAAAAAGAAGACTATTGAAAATGACAGTAGTGACACTGACACTTCGAAATCCGAAGTAACCTAAAATGTATTGAATTATTTAATTTACACTCCATCCAAGGTTTAATCCATTGATAGTCAAATCGTCAGAAAGATATTAGAATTATAGATATACTAATTAGATAAGATTAGAATTAATTCTGATATCTTACAGCTAGTTTGTTTAAAGTCAAGTTTCAGATACATTTAGTTAGGTACAGAGAACACAGGAGTAATCCGCATCAAAAATGCCGGTAACTATTCACAACAATGTGGTATCTGGACCCGAAGAACGAGCCATTCCAGCGCATTTATCTTTTGGACAATTCTTATACGATCAGCTGAAAAATGGAGGAGATAACATAGCTTTAGTAAGTTAATAAATTCCATAACATTCATTTGCCTTTATATTTATTAAAATATGTAAGTGCATAAGTAGACAACATCATTTATACCTAAAATCATTCAATAATTCCTCTGTCCGTATTTTGTTTTAGATTAGTGCTGAAACTGGGGAGTCCGTAACATATAGATATATTCTTCAAAACAGTGTTAACCTCGCAGTAAGTTTAAGAAAGTTAGGCTTGAAGAAGGGTGACCTAGTAGGGCTGAGCAGTGAAAACAGGTTTGAGTTCATTGTGGCTGCCCTAGCAGTTATGTACTGTGGGGGAATATTATCCACACTCAACATAACATATACACCTGGTAAGTGAACCCAGTACTTTAAACTAGTCAAGTCAATAAAGGATGTCATAAATATGTTGTAGGTGTGTGATATTACATCACCACCATACTGATGTCATCATTCCAAATATTAACATCCTCAACAAGCTTGCTGAATGAATATCTCAATATTATAATTTCAAATCATTAAGATTCTGTGCTAATCTGTAATTACTTAATTAGCATTTATATCTTTAGTTACAAGATAACCAAATTTTCATAATTATTTTATCAAATTCCGTCTTGTTCCAATAACATTAACATTCTTCAAACTTTCTTACAGGTGAAATAAGTCATTTGCTTAAAATAACGAAACCTAAATACATCTTTACTTCTCCGATCACATCGCAGAACATCTATGATTGTTGCCAAGAATTATCTTCTCAATGTAAACTCATTATGTTTGGAGATTTTGAAGCAGTTCCTGATTGCATTATGTATGATAACTTGATAAAGGACCAAGTCAATGTAAATGACTTTACCCTGACTGATGTGAACGGACTGGAAGATACAGTGGCTGTAATGTGTTCCTCAGGGACTACAGGCTTACCAAAGGGTGTGGAACTCACTCATGTTAATTTTCTAACATTGTCGGCACATATGAAGTGAGTTATGTGATGCTTTTAGTTCTATTGCTCTAAATGTGGAATACAATGCAACTACTCTTGACTGGATCACAAGATTGATAAATCATAAATCCTACAGATATATATATACATTCTTATATTTTTTTAATTATACAAATTTTAATCAGTCATAGTCTAACACCAAATGGAATTTTACGACTCCAAAAATAATTTACCTGCCTAGATCACTACTACATCTTTGTTTTGTGGTAGAAAAATAAACACATAATATTTGTTATGTTGTACATATTATGGTTTCAGTTATTACTTTGACTATGTGCAGTCCAAGAAAAACAATGGAATTGTGACTGGTCTGTCACTGATACCCTGGTTCCATGCTTATGGATTTATCACAACATTTGCCGTAATGGCGATGAACACAAAAATCGTATTTTTAATCCGTTTTGATGAACAACAGTACTTGGAAACTATTCAAAATTACAAAGTAAGTTTTTATTGGATTTAATAAAACATTTTCAAAATATTATGCTATAAAAGTAATAATTTTTCGTATTTATTCTAAAATTGTAGTTAATCAATTCATATCACCTCATCATTGTGCCAGGAACATAGCAAGGACGACAGGAAGCTAATAAAAGTTCAAATACTCACTAACTTCATCTTTTTCAAAACCACTATTCCTTTTCTTAATTTCCGATTGTCAACTGCAAGCCCTTGAGTTCACCAACCAGGTCAGTGTAACTGGGCAATACATAATTTGATGAGTTTTACGCATGCACATCTAACCACATCCCATTGTAACCCTTAAATGGGTTAACTTTTCCTATTGCATCTGGTTATTTGATATACTACTATTTGGCTCTAGGGTTGGCACAGTTTTAACAATTGCATATTTGTGCGAGTTTTCATTTTACTAATTATATGGGGAAAAATAGATTTAATAAAGTAGTACTGCCTAACTCCGTTTACTCTTTGAAACCGTGCATGTTTTAAGTACATAATGCTTACAGATAAATATGACTACAATAGTCCCACCGCTGGCTGTGTTCCTTGCAAAACACCCTCTAGTTCTCAAGTATGACTTGTCATCTTTAGTTGAAGTTTGGTGCGGGGCCGCGCCGTTATCGAAGGATATTCAAAAAGCAGTGTCAGAAAGGTATTGCATTCTTTCTTAATTAAATACTATCGCGCGCGGATTGTGGCGCGAAACGGTAGACCGTTAAGCAGTAGGTACCGCGTCGGCCACGTAAGGACCGCGCACCGCCCGCGCAACGCCCGCGCATGCGCCCTGTGCCCGCGCCGCGTTACCGCGCTCCCGCCACTCAGGAGTCAGTCGAGTCGCGCGCCCGCTTCTAACGCCCGGAACAGTTATCTTCCGCGGATCTCGCTCGTTCTCGCCAAAACCTTGTATAAGCAGTACCTACCTATATTTGCTGTATAGTCTATTGTGTATTTCTAAGTGTCTTTCCAATAAACACTACCTGTTATACGTAATTCGTGTGCATTATTGTGTTTCACCTACCTAAGAACTAAAACACGAACTCCATTTCCCGCCAATGTAAAAGTGACGCCCAACTCGCGGCCCGACGTTAGTTTATCGTCGGCAGTAAAACGAACCCAGTGAAGTGTTATATATTCAGTGATTATAAAGACCTAATCATGCCACGAATTACGCGAGCAACCCGAGCACAAATCGGACACAAGGCGGAGGAGCAAGGAAGTGACGGTTACTCCGATTCAGACTGCGACTCAGTGGTGGAGCCGCGCGCCCATGCCGGCGCCGCTACCACCCAGTCACGCGACGCATACGACGCGACCGAGGAGACGCGCGCCCAGGGGAGCGCCGCCCTCGACCACACGCTCGCTGGGGCCCGGACCGGCGCGCCCGCCGCAACCGAAGAGCCGCGCGCCCGGAGGGGCGCCGCTCTCGACCACACGCTCGGCGAGGCCCAGACCGGCGCGCCTGCTGCAGCGCCCAATACCGAGCGACTGCTATCCACTATGATGGAATCTTTCGCCCGGATGCAGGCGGAAACAAACCGCACGTTCGTGGAAACTCTGCGATCCCTACGGCACGGCGGCGACACGTGGAGCCCCGTCACATCGACGCCGGCGGCTTCGCCCTCGGCGAACACACCCGCGGCCTGTGGCGGTAATTTTTCAAAGTGCACCGCTAGGTTTGACGGCCAGTCCCGCGACCCGGAGGTACTGGAGGCCTTCATTGACGCAGTGGAGGTATACAAGGAGTGCGCCGGCGTGACAGACGATCACGCGCTACGCGGCCTCTCCATGTTGCTGAACGGCGACGCGGCGCTGTGGTGGCGCGGTGCCCGGGCCGCGGTCGGCTCGTGGCCGGACGCGCTAGCGCGCTTGCGCGCTACCTACGGCGTGCGGAAGCCCGCGCACATGATACTGCGCGAGGTATTCCAGTGTAAACAAAGTGAGTGCGAACGTGCTGAAGTTTTTGTGTCAAAGGTACGATGTTTACTTATTCAGTTACCCTATTCTGTGCCAAACGAGATGATGGTAGATATAGTGTACGGTTTATTACACCGGCGTATAAGAAAACGGGTGTCACGAGACACCATCACCGACATTGAACATCTGTTAGAGCGAGCGAGACTCACAGAAGATTCAATAACCGAACTAAAAATCTCAAACGTTCCCGCGAACAATTCGAACATACCTACTGTTCCCGACCGGAGTATTACTACGAGTTCGAACGCAACTACTAGTCCCAAACTCACCTCTAATTCGAACGAATCGTCTAAGCGAAATCGTTTTCGGTGTTCATTCTGTAGATCGTTCAGCCACGCGGCCAATGAATGTCGGAAAGCCGCGAACAAAGTCGATAGCAAAGATTCCTCTAGTAAAGTAGGCAATACTAGCGTTAGTACTGTAAGTAATACAATTCGCTGTTATGGATGCGGCCAGGCAGGGGTAGTTAAATCGAAGTGCGAAACATGTTCGGGTAAATCCACGTCCGCGCCAGGTAAGTCAGCCGATTTTAATGTCGTAAAAGGAGACTTCTTTGCGACTATGATGTCATCGCACCCTTTAGTAGCAATAAGCGTCGTAGGAAAAGAAGGTGTAGCGATACTCGATACCGGCGCTACGCATAGCGTCGCTAGCCCGATGTTATATTCGTTGCTTATAAATAACGGCATCGAATTTCACGAAACGGAACGATATGTCGGGCTTGCCGATGGCTCATGTCACAGAAAGACTATTAAAACCGCGACCGTACCGGTCACGTTAAATAGTCGAAGAGTCAATACCGAGTTCATGGTGTTTCCCGGCGACGACACCCGGACTCTTTTAGGTCGCGATTTTATCGCACAGGCTGAGATCGTGTTAGACATAGCCCAAGAGTCCTGGCATTTTGCGGATAGTCCAGGAGACCGGTACCCGTTTTTGCAATCTTTTGTGTTAAACAGCGCGACAGTGGCACAGGTGGAGATTAGCGATGTATCACTGCGCAACGACGAAGGTACGAGCTTGTCACCGGAGCACAGGGCCGCACTCAACGAGTTCTTGCGAGACAGAGTCGCTCAGTTTGCTTCGGCTGGACCACCCACCGACTTCGCAGTTCACAAAATAAAGGTGAGTGAAACACAGGAACCCCTGGCCTCTCCCCCGTTTAGATTGTCACCTCCTAAGAGGGAAGCGCTTGAGAAGGAGCTGCATAACCTCATCAGCTCTGATGTTATCGAAGAATGCGAATCGCCGTGGGCATCGAATGTCGTGCTTGTCAAGAAGGGAGATGGCAAGTTCCGACTATGCGTCGACTATCGCAAGCTTAATGCTGTCACCGAACCTGATAGGTACCCTCTCCCGAGGATTGAGGACATTCTTCACGACGCGAAGACCGCTAAGTACATGACTACTTTAGACCTCCGAGCTGGCTATTTTCAGGTGAACGTCGACCCTGCCGATAGGGATAAGACAGCGTTCACCACTCCGTTCGGCACCTACAGATTCAAGCGCATGCCAATGGGGTTGCGCAATTCAGGCGCTACGTTCCAAAGGTTGATCGACAGATTCAAATCGAACTTACCAGGTACCACTATCCTAGCTTATTTGGATGATTTGTTAGTGTTGTCCAACGAGAGCTTCGAGAAACACCTCGCCGATCTCACCTCCGTGTTCCATCGTCTCGCCTTGTTCAACCTGCGGGTGAACCGCGAAAAGAGTCACTTCGCGAGGGAATCGGTGAAGTTCTTAGGGCACATCATCTTACCGGGTGGTATTCACGTAGATCCAGGCAAGACCGCGGCAATCGCGGATATGCCACCACCGCGCAACGTAAAGCACCTAAAATGTTTCCTGCAGACTTCCAGCTGGTTCAGGCGTTTTATCCCTGGCTACGCAGAGGTCGCCAAGCCATTGACAGCGCTGCTGAAAAAGGTAAGTGTATGGAAATGGGGCCCGGACCAGCAAGCTGCTTTCGAGAAGATCAAGCACCTGCTGGTATCGGCGCCGATCCTGCGTCAGGCTGATGCGACGTTGCCCTTCGTCCTCAGGACCGACAGCAGTGGATACGCTCTCGGAGCGGTTCTCCTCCAGGGGGAGGGGACCGACGAGCGCCCGATAGAATACGCCAGTCGCCTCTTGAACGCTGCTGAAACGAACTACAGCACGACGGAGAGGGAAGCTCTAGCCGTCGTCTGGGCCGTCTCCAAGTTCAGGGGATACATAGACGGCGCAGAAGTGGTGGTAAAGTCAGACCATCAGCCGCTTAGGTGGCTGATGAGTATGAAATCTCCAAGCGGTCGTCTAGCCAGGTGGGCCCTGAGTCTTCAAGAGTACAACCTGAAGATAGAATACACTCCAGGTAAGGCGAACGTTATAGCCGACACTCTGTCGCGCCCGGCATGTGCCGAAGATGCCGACTGTGATCTGTGCTGCGCAGCGGTCGACGTGCCCTCTCGTAGTCTAAAGGACGTGCGCGAGAATCAAATGAAGGATCCAGAGGTCAGCAAAATCGTCGAAGCACTAGAGTCCGACGACCCCTCTAGGGGGAGGGTATGGTCAAATAAAGGGTACGTACTCACCGAAGGTGTGCTGTACAGATATTGCCCCGAGAACGAAGAACACGACGACGCCAGTCTGGTAGTCCCGGAGCAAGAACGTGCCAAGGTGCTGGCCGAGTACCATGATGCGCCCACCGCTGGTCACATGGGCGCTGAACGTACGCTGCAACGCTTGGTCGGGAAGTACTACTGGCCGGGAATGCGTTCCTACGTTACGCAGTACGTAAAGAATTGCGTACCTTGTCAGCGATATAAGGCAGATACAAGGAAGCCGGCTGGACTATTACAAACACCAGCTTTTACACGCAGGTTTGAGGTATTATCCGTAGACTTGTTTGGTCCTCTACCTGAAACAGCAAGAGGGAATAAGTGGATCCTGATAGTCGAGGACACCTGCTCGCGCTGGGTGGAGCTTTTCGGTCTCACTTCGGCTACCAGTGAGGAATGCGCGAAGATACTCGTTTCAGAAGTATACTTACGGTTCGGTGTTCCTAGGCGCCTTGTTAGTGACAACGGCGTACAGTTTGTCAGTGAGGTGATGCAGCAGGCTTGCCACACAATGGGAATAACGCAGTCACTTACCTCGTTTTACCATCCCGAAGCGAACCCGGTAGAGCGTAAGAACCGAGATCTCAAGCCACAGCTGGCGATTCTGGTAGGTAAAGACCATAATACATGGGATATCCACTTGCCTGCAATTCGTTTCGCCATGAACTCGGCGGTCACGTCGGGGACGGGTTACTCACCCGCTTATTTAAGCTTCGCGCGAGAGATACGCGCGCCAGCAGACGTTATTTCAGAGATGCGCACCATTATCGAGAACGATAATTACGTAGGTGACATCACGAATTACCTCAAGGGGATTTCGTCGGTCCTCATAAACGCTCGTGATGTCTTTGAAAATGCCCAGGCGGCACATAAAAAGTACACCGACGAACATCGTCGTCCCGCGCCAGATTACAAGACTGGCGACCTGGTGTTGTTGAAAACCCAGGGAATTAATGACACCAGTAAGGGGCAGACCGCAAAATTTATACCGCGCCGTGACGGACCCTACAGGATTAAGGCCGTGGTCAGTCCCACCACATACACTCTCGAGCGCCTCAGCGATGGTACGGTGCTAGGTAAGTATCATGCTTCTGTGTTGACTCCCTTCGTCGGTCGCATCCAAGACCCGGTACAGGAGAAACGAAAGAGGGGGAGGCCTCGTAGATTTTGCTAACCCCAACGCGAGGACGTTCGTTTGGGTTAGAGGGGGAGACTATCGCGCGCGGATTGTGGCGCGAAACGGTAGACCGTTAAGCAGTAGGTACCGCGTCGGCCACGTAAGGACCGCGCACCGCCCGCGCAACGCCCGCGCATGCGCCCTGTGCCCGCGCCGCGTTACCGCGCTCCCGCCACTCAGGAGTCAGTCGAGTCGCGCGCCCGCTTCTAACGCCCGGAACAGTTATCTTCCGCGGATCTCGCTCGTTCCCGCCAAAACCTTGTATAAGCAGTACCTACCTATATTTGCTGTATAGTCTATTGTGTATTTCTAAGTGTCTTTCCAATAAACACTACCTGTTATACGTAATTCGTGTGCATTATTGTGTTTCACCTACCTAAGAACTAAAACACGAACTCCATTTCCCGCCAATGTAAAAATACTCATTAAAGCTAATTAACTGCTTTTTTACACCGCCTCATTGATGCAAAGGTGGCAAATGTGACTGCACCACAAACATTCGAATACTGAGACAGGTAAAATTATATTGATATTTAAAAATCAAAAATTGACAGTATTAATATGATTCTGGAATTTCCTGTGGGAATAGTCTCGCGACCTTTTACATCTACTTAATAGTAAACAGTAATAATAACTGAACAGTTCAGGTAATAAGAGATGTGAAGTTGGGTAAAAATAATAAAACTAAGTCCTTGTTATATGTGTTTGCAGGACAGGTATTGACTTCATTAAACAAGGCTATGGCTTGACAGAAGTGACGATGGCTTGTCTTGTGGACTTAACAAGTGGGGAAAAGGTCGGCTCTTGTGGAACTCCCGCGCCAGGAATGAAAGTTAAGGTACTTCTATTTAATATTTTTTTAGAGTTTCAAATGGTGACAAGAATAAACTAAAACACCACTGTGGTAGGTGGTAGCAGAAAGCTTTCTGATTTATTTTGCTGCTGTAACAAATACTAAAAAAAATAATTGTATAACTAGGTCGCCTCCCATTTTGGCGTTTGCTGTAACAAGTTTTTTTATAAACTATTCAATGTTTCAATGAACAATTGTTAGTTTTAACTGTATATTTTTAGGTGATTGACATTGAAAATGGACAAAGATTGGGTCCTGGTAAAGAAGGTGAACTTTGGATTAAGTCCCCTTTACGTATGAAAGGTTACATGGGCGACCGCGCCGCTAGTGATGAATTATTCGACAGCGAAGGCTACGTCAGAACTGGAGATATCGGCTATTATGACAACGAAGGCTATTTCTACATAGTGGACAGACTTAAAGAACTCATTAAATATAAAGGCTTCCAGGTAATGAATATTAATTATTATTTTTTATAAGCTAACCTTGTATCACGCCACTCAAATAACCTTGCACACCTCGTGAGAGGTAACTATAAAAAATAAATTAATTGAACCATTAATAAATAACAAAAAATATGAATGGTTCACATAAATTTTATCTTGAATTTACAGAAGATAACGCTTTTTTGCAAGATAAATAATTTATGTAAAATAAATTATTTATCTTGTGATAATAATAAGTACCTTCAGTTTTGTTCAATTAATTCCAACTATTATTATATTGTTACTAATACCTTATCTTAAATAGGTATTGTATACAAACCAAATAATTTCGTCTGGCGGGGCCAGTGGTTGGACATCCGAATCCTGCGCATTGTTTTACGGGTTAAATTCCTGCTCGGAAGAACTCTGTGTGATGCAGAAATCTCTTATTTCTGGTTATAGGAGTGAATTTGCGTCAAACGCACGTAAAACCAAAGAGGAAACCGCACCCACGACGCAATAGTAAATCGTAGTGGAACATTGATTATTTATTTAAACTTCAGGTGGCGCCTGCGGAGCTAGAGGCTTTACTATTACAGCACAGTGGGGTAGCTGATGCAGGAGTAGTGGGCTTGCCGGACGAGGCCGCCGGTGAACTCCCGCTAGCGTTCGTAGTGGCACAACCCAACTCCAAAGTCACCGAGAAAGAACTTGTGGATTTTGTTGCGTCAAAGGTAATTCTCAATCCCAAATTTTGTGTAAAATAGGCGATTTTTTATAAATACGTCAACTCACATACGGCATACACAAATCGTACGAGTTTATTAGGACTTAAGATAAAATATGTACTGATAATATTCAGAACGTGCGTATAACGATAACAAATTCTTTATCAGGTGTCACCAGCGAAGCATCTACGAGGTGGTGTGATATTCCTCAAAGACATTCCTAAGAACGCTTCGGGTAAAATCCTCCGAAGAGAATTAAGAAAAATGTTACAAAAGTATAAAAGCAAGCTTTAATGATCCAGCCATCATAATACCTCCAAAGAAGGTGAAATATATTTAAAACAAAATAAACAATTTATGTTATAACAGTATCATAATTTGAATAAGTATAATTATTGTTGATTTTTGTTCTTTTTACGTATAATTTACTAAAAAAAAAGGAAATCAAAATGGTTTTATTTACATTTCATCACATCAGCTTCATTTAATACTTTTAAAAAGTGATACTATTTTTTAGAAAGTGCATCTTTCAATTCTTGCGGTATTCTATTCAATGCATAACTGTGCAAGTCTTTAGAGACGGCTGCTAACACTCCAGTTTTGTTTGGTCGTGATTCTGATCCGCCATATTTATAGAATTCGCCGAGAATATCGGTCAGTCTCCCTCCAGCCGCAGACAATACTGCCTCTGGAGCGCAGGTGTCCCACTTCTTGCAGCCACTGCTTGCGAAAACATAAATCGACGCCTTGCCTTCCAGTAGTTGTAGGACCTATAATTTTTATTACATTTGTTACAAAAAGCAGGTTCAATAATATGTAATTATTAAGAAATATTTAATTCACACCTTATAACCTGCACCACCAACTCTAAGCACTTGGGCAGCATTCATGACTTGCAGCGCCTTCTCAACAAGTGGGTTGGAATGACTCCTTGTAGTAGTAATGATAAGGGAATCGGGAGGAGGGGCCGGGGTAAATCCCCCAACACCTGCTTCCTGGAGGCCCCATATTGTTCTACCCATGACCTTCTCCCCGCCCAATATAGTTTTATAATAAGGCTGATGAATGACACCGGCAACTGGCTTCTCATTCACGGATATGCCAATTAAAACGGTAACATGTTCAAGAAATCCTGAAACAATTTACAAATTATTTATTGCAATTAAGCCATTTTAACATTCATGCAACATGCAGATGTAAGATTATATACTTAAGGAAGTTATTGAACGAAATTCATGTATTTTACAACCAAATGAAGATTCATTGATATTATAAAGTTAGTTCACAGATTGTATTTGTTAGGTAATGACATGAAATATGTACAATACATACTTAGAAATTAATATCTTGACCATGATCCACTGTGTCCATACTACTACAGTGCAAACTAAATTACAAAGCTTTAAAACCTATGCAAATCTTCAATTTACCATAATTAGATTGGAGCAAACTTAAATACCACTTGATACTTATAAAAGGATGAGTTAAGTACATTTTCCATCTTTCCCATGGATCTCTCTTCAACATTAGTGCACCTAGAATTATTTTAGATATTTGTAATAAAAATTTTAAACACAAATTTATGATTGGACAGAACAGCTATTGAATTTGATATTTCAAAATGTTTCAGGGTAGAACCCTAACCCCATCTGCTTGTGTATTTTAAGTACTATGCTACAGTTCTAAACAAAAAATAAATGATTACCTTGAGTATACTCAGAAGTTCCATCTAGAGGATCAACCCAGACAACAATCTCCTCCTCTTTAACACCTTGAAGATTGGCAGGACACTCCAGCGACAACACTTCTTTATCAGCCTCAGAAATTAACCAGTCACTAGAAATGTCTCCCTGAATTCCCAACACATTTTATTAATTTATTAGTAACATCACATGCTATGCTGCAGTTTGTTTTTTTTTTTATTGACATAGAGGCAAACCAGCACTTGAATGAAATTTACTCATTTTTGGAATGGTACACACTAAAAAAATCTTAAAGTCTTTATTATGTGAATGTAATTGTGTTGTGGTGATTGCAATAATAACTGTTAGCATACCCATTACTCAAATATAATAATATCTGCCTTCTATGGGTGATACAATTTTAAAAGTCTATTTTCTACCTAATATTTAGCTTTTGGCTGCTTCCTAAACTTTTTTGTTCCTTTACATTTACAGTTTCCAATAAATAATCTGCTTGGTGGAAAGGTAATTGTATGATATCCTTATTATCACACATCACCAAACCAACCTATATTGACAACTCTCACATCAATGTTGCAGAACTGATGATTGGGTAAAGTGAAAGTTGTTTATGATTGACTGACATTCTAAAAATTTTATTTTATGATGCTTACATAAGTAATATCAATATGTAACAAAAACCAGATTAATGTTGTTCATGAGATCAATTAAATGCTAAATGCAACAAAAATTACAGCTAAAACTTTTATTGCATAAAACACCAATGTTTAATTGTTTTCTAATTTATAAAAAGAGTAAATTTACATTCAAAAGAAAATTAATAAATTCTGTAAAACATTAATTAAACATTTATTTTTAAGAATATATTAGATTGACAGTAGATTAGAGAAATCCCTTACCTCATTATCAGGCCCATCCTCCTCACCAATTATATTTACTTTTGGGTATTGTGCTGCAAGTGATGCAACAATACAACGCTGTGCTGATCGATCAGCTTCTGTTTGGTAGTCATCTTTACCCTGAAACAACAATTAGTTACAAACTATTATTAATGTTTTTCATCACAAGTTTTACATAAATATTGAACTTTGGCCCCAATAAAATATTCTTCAGCTAACGACGCTCGTACAAAAATATTCATACTTATTACAATTTAACTAATGATAGAATTATGACTCCATACCTTTTCAACAATTCCCAATTCTCCTTTACTCATAACATCACGAACAATTTTTCCAGCTCTGTTGGCTACGGATACGGAAGAAGCCAATAATCTCACAATAAGCGGAATATTAGACGTCATATTTACACAAAATTTAAATCAGAAGTAAAATAAAACGTGTACAATGGATATTATTAATTGCCGTAACTTTCAAATTAAACAATAATTTATCTCTTTTGCCCACAATTAAATAGGTACATAGGTACGTTCACTTCTTTCAATGTCAAAGTATATTTATCAACCTATTGTCAATTTGACATTGACAGAACGTGATGAATTATTGTGATTGGTTTCACGAAACCGGAAACCTTTTTTTAACTTTTGTTAAGTCTGCGGGACTATTTGTAAAATTTATGAGACTGTACAAACTTCAACTGTGACTGTGAGTTATTGTAAAATGTGAATGTAAATATGTTTTTTGTTTTGTACTGTGAGAGTTGAACATTTTGTCTGTAGCTAATATTCTATTCAGAGTTCTGTGTTCTAAAGGATCAGAATACCGTGTTATTTCGAGTTTAAAGCGAGCATAGGCATGGGTAATGGCTAGTAAAATAATAAAAGACAAAGATGAGACATGGTATTCATTTATTTGATTAACATTTTAACCATAACCCTTAACTAAATTAAACTTTAAATAAAAAAAACCGCCAAAACCCAAACAATAGATTTATTTTCATTTATTTAAAAATATTACGTTAATGTCGTAATACAAGAGAAATAGAAAGGTGGCATTTTGAGCAAAACTACCAAGATAATGAATTAATATAGAATCCATTTTTTCGCTGGCGATAGGCAATGTTCATCTAAATGTTTTTTTTTTTTTTTTTTGTTAGGGGAAAGTCATCAAATGACTTCTCCCGCCCAGGGCCGGGCAGGAGGGAGTGTCAGACTCTTACTGACTAAAAACCCCCCTGTTCCTTCTCCTGCTCTGTGCCGAGGTCGCGGTACCTCATTGCGCTTACCCCGCAACCCCGGCTGAACATCAGCCCTTTAGGGCCCCGTCTGTGGTGGTCTATTGGCTCTTTGAGGCGCGCGCGGAACGCTACGCGCCGTACGCTCGGGCCTGGTTCTGGTCGGGCGGCGAGCTGCCCTTACTCGCCGACCGCAGGCCCGTACTTACGGTGGCCGGAGATCGTCCCTCGATCCCCGACGCCCGTAGTGTCGCCAGTTGCGGCTGCTGGGGCGTGAGGAGGAGGATTGCTCCCTCACGCGGGCCGCCTCTCTCTTTGCGAGCATGACTGCTTCACAAAAGGAGGAGACGGCGTCCCAGTTCCTCTCACTCCGCACCATGGCCTCGACTAAGGCCGGGCGCGAGAGGTCTCCGCCGCCGATCACTTCCCTTTTTTAAACGAAAAAGGAACGGGTCTGATTTTATTGGTCGGGCTGATACTGAGCACCCACTCCCGGCCGCTATCCCACTACTGCCCGATACGGGGACTTTTGGCTGCTGGGTTTCCCCCCTGGCCCGGTGCCCCTCCTTAGTAGACCTGCATCCCCCAGACTCCTCCGGGGGATCCATATCAATACCAGGCTTAGTGTGGACGTCCAGTCAACATGGGCCACTCAGCACCAGAACCCCCGACCTCAAACCATCCTCCGGTCCCGACCTCCGAGAAGCCGGATTACAGGAGTTGCCAAGCCAATCTAAATGTGGATAAGTAATATGAATTAGCTATTAATATAATGTGTACTTACGTTAATAGGCACATTCGTATTTAATTTTTTGCCATAGTATATTGAATGCTTTCTATAAAAAGTGAAAGAAACAATAATAATTAAGTTTTCAATATTATTAGCAACAATATTTATATTTCTAAATAAATTAGCGAACATTACCAACAGTTCGAAGAGTCCACCCGTACTTCAAATATTTAATAGTGCAAAGAGCATAAACACTTATTCTTAAAAATAAATTTAGCTTACGTTGTTACGTATTATAAATGTTAACAATATAAAAATATAATATTTTCTAGATAACTGTTAAAATACATGTTTTAAAAATTCTTGGCTAAAGCTGTGGAAGCACGTTTTTCACAAAATAACTAGATTAATGTCTTTTACATAAAAAAACGTGTCTTGTAATTTTCAAGGATAAAAATTTTAAGAGATACTCTGAGCGGACATGGATAAGAAATAATACGCACAATTTGTTCCTGTAGATAATAAGTGGCTAAACGAAAGCCTTCCTGATAAAAAGCAATTATTTATTCTATTATATCCTATTTATAAACTATAAAAAATAATTACTAATTTAAGGCCACCAAGATGAAAATACAATTTTCATAATTAATATCTAGGAAAATGCAAGTAAAACCAAAAGTTGCTAAAAAATCATGATATTACTACTTCAATATCAGTTAGAAATGCAATCAATTTAAACAGTTTAGTTAAAATTGGGAGCCTAACAACTTAACACTGACCACAACATGAAACAGGTTTGATCATTGGACATAAATCACTTAATAATCTGATTACATTAAAAAAAAAACATCAGGTACATCCACAGACGATTGCACAACATATTCTCAAGTATTTTGTACCTTATATGTATTTCATATAAATCTTCTAAAACATTAGCTATTTACCAATAATTATATTGCAAAACCGTAGAAAAACTTAAATGCAAGCTAAAATTGCTTGTTATTTATATGTTATTTTTAACAATCCACTTTATTAAAATTAAAATATATTGGTTTTGTTCATAATTCTTGGGTAGATAGATTAAATCTTGCACAATAGCAACCATAATTTGTTTTATAAAATTATTAAGTAGTTACGTATGTACATTTAACTCAGTTAATCAAAATTTACAAGATGTAAGTGTGTAACGTAAAACATATAATAATAACAGATTTATTCTTATAGAATCCAAAGTTCAACAAATGTTTTAAGACCGTAATAGAGTCGATATGTTGACGTAATCGTGCAAGTATATAATAAACATACGTGAATGTACAATGGCTTACTAGATCTCGTTGGCATCATCGTCGCTGACTTGCTTCAGTATATGTTTAATAATTTGATCAATGGTGTGGGTGCCCAGCATGCGGGCGATGTTCTTGTCTTCAATAACGTACAAGAACAAGTGTTTGGAGTTCTCGCGCAAACGTTGTACACGAGTCCACTTGTCGCGGTCTGCGGGTTTAGCGCCACATTGCTCGATCACTTTTTCCAATACCTGAGTTAAAATAGAAAACATATAACTCGTCTCTACCCTACATAAACCCAAGATGAAGGCGCAGCAATATTTTTTAAATAAAACATACCACATCTATGCTCTCGTCCGGCCATCCAAAAAGATCGAGTGTCTCCTTATCAATAAGCTTAGAAAGCAGTTTTCTTAGATTATCAGTAAGTTCTTCTTCAGACAGCAGCGGAGAGTTTACTTTCTGCAATAAAAAATATTGATTTGGTAATAGCTTACAATCTATACTAATATTAAAAAGAGGTATTAAATGTAATATTAAAAATTTGTAAGTTCGTATGTTTGTATGTAAGGGGTAAACTTTGGAACCACTGGTCGGATTTCCAAACTTCTTTCACTGATAGATAAGTAGCAACAATGATCCTGAGTGCTATAGGCAAAATATCACGCTCCTAATTAATGTAGCCGACCTTCGGGTGAAACCGCGCGAGAGTAGCTAGTTATTTAGATATTACAAACTTTAGCTCTGTAGCCTCTGCATACCTTTGGCTCAATGTTAGGAGCTTCCTTACTGGTACGATTTTCTTCATCTTGTATACCACCATAGAGCACATCAGACCCGCTGTAGCCTTGCAGGATTCGATCCGATTCCACATCTAACAAATTGAGGATTGCTTCCAATTCAGACTTCTTCACTCTTTCTACAGTGCTATCGGCACCCTGGAAAAATATTAACCATTTGACTGAAGAGTTGTTCAAGACGCTACTCAATGAATAATAAGTATTTTTATAATTCATAAAGAATGTTTTGAAAGCACAGAGGTTGTAAGCGTGGTACTCACGAGCACTTGTCGCACATGCAGGAGGTGTCCGCGGAAGATGTTCTCGTGGTTCTTGCGCACGTGGCGGATGAGCTGGGCGCCGCGCACGTAGGCGCGCGCCGACACGCAGTACATGCAGCGCCGCGGCCGGTCCAGCGTGTGCGTCTCCAGGTGCCGGCGCAGGTTCACCTCCAAGTGGAACTTCTTGTGGCACACCTCGCAGCTGTACGCTGTCATACAATCACCACGTTATCAACACTATCTCTATTTTAGTGGTTGACATCGAGCCTAGCATTGCCAATAAATATATATTCTAACAAATACTTACGTTTGTTCTCTAAATGAATTTTTAAATGCTGGTTCAGGCTTATTTCGCTGGAGAATGCTTTTGTGTGATAAGTACATGTCTTCATGGGGCAATTTAACTTATCTAACCCCATATGTTCTCTCATGTGAACCAGTAACCTGCAAACAGATAATATTTACAACCTAAATTTATGTAATAATATTAATATTTTAAATAATACTTACAAATCTTATACAACTAATATAGCAATAGCATTGGCTTTAAATTAACTTAGAATGCCCAATAAACTTATGTGACATATGTGGTTCATATAAACTAGTTTATTCTTTGTCTAGTCTAAAGAAGCTATTCAGACATCCCCCCTCCTCTCCCCAACCCAATCCTTCTCCTGCTTCTAGCTATGGCTGTGTTACTTTATTGCGCTTGCATCGGCCCTGTTAAACCCCATCTGTGGTGGGATATTGGCTCTTTGAAGCTCGAAGAACGTTACGCACTATACGCTCGGGATTCCCTTAAGACTGTTAATAAGTACTCACTTTAAGTTTAAATTAATATATGATAGATCTGATTGATGCTCACTTCGCTCTGGAGGGAAATGGAGTATCGCACTTGATGCACCGGTTGCCTGCGTGGACCTCGAGATGGCGCTGTAGCTGCGCCCGCTGGATGTAGGACTTGGGGCAGACCTCGCACTTGTACGGTTTGTCGGCGACATGCGTCAGCACGTGGCGCCGCATCACCTCCACCGTGTACGTGCAGTACCCGCACTGCAACCACGCAACGACCATATCTACTTACACAGCCCTCTAGATAACTGTACCACACACACACATCTGACTTACTTACCTCTTAGCTTCTAATACCATGAAAGCAGCAAACAAATAAGAACACATTAATACATATATTATTTCAATTCTAGGATTTTTTTCGTAACTATTTTAAACAGACGTTAGGGTCTACTAATATGAGTAGACAAAAACAAAACTACGAGAATACTTTGCAGGAAAATAAATAAATGATTGTGTCTTTGGAATTAAAAAAAAATAGTAGGATAATGTAAACGAAAATTACCACATCACATGAATATTTCTTTTCACCATGTATTTCAAGATGCTTGGTCATGGCGGCTCGTGAGCTAGTCCATTTGCTGCAATTGTGGCATTGGTACTGCCCTGGAGTCTCTGGAGAAAGAATTATAGTACATATAATTAGTGAATAATGCACACAGGTACCTACTATATAATAACAATTTTTATTTGTTCATATAACTTGCTATAAAAAGTCACTCGAAATCATTTATTCCAACTAAACTATTCTGTATTCTGAGTATAATTAGGTATTTTTGAAAAGACCAAATAGAACAATAGTCTGTCAGTCTGTTCATCAGTAAAGCTAGGTGCAAGTTCCAAAATGTAGACTCGAATGGAGGAGAACAAGAAAGAAATATCGACATTACACTTTAAAAAAAAAACATTTTACAAGTTTACCAATACATTACTGTACCTGTAGATATGTGAGAAAAATACAGAGAACAAGTTGTTAAAAAAACGGGCCCAGAGTGTATAGGGCTACGCTCAGTGTAGGGTTCCCTAGCCGAAGTTTATGACGAGAACATATAAATTTGCCTATACAGTAACACCAACGAGAGATCAACCACAACTGGACAAAAATTTTCGGCCGGAAATAATTTTCTAATTTTGTGATTTTTTCCTTACTTTCTAAACTTATAGTTCAAAAGTTAGAGGGCAGGGACACATTTTTTTAACTTTTGGAGTGATTATTTTCATTAACATTATCAAAAAATCATCTCTGTAAACCCCTACTTATTTTTTATTAACAATACATACCCATGACACAGGTGAAGGTCATAGTGTAGAGATTAAAAAAAAACTAATGAAATGCAATAAAAACGTTTGGTAAATACCTGAATGATTTGCATGCCAGTGGGCAACCAACTTGGAAAAATTTTTTGAATCATATTTGCAGCTCTTGCATTTGTAAACATTTTTTACTATATGTTGCAGCCTTATATGAACCATTAAATTGTCTTTTCTCGTGAATTTTGCAGAACATATCTGTAAAAATATAGAATAATCATTAAGTAATTTGTACATATTTTGTTTTCACACTAGAACCTGCTTAACAGTGTACACTTATATTGACTTTGCGCATAGTACATAATGGTATTTTCTATCAGTCACTACAGCTTGAAACATTTTCTCATACCAAAAAGGATTATCTTATGGTGAGCAAACATTATGCTTTCTCACTTAAAACACAACTTATTTAAGTTCTTCAGAATGATCTTAAATACGTACCACTGAACATGCACATCTTGTCATTACCAACTTTAGCAATCTACAACTGATAAGACAACTTAGATCTGTTGGGTACTGATTAGTCTGTATTAATTGACCCCACACTCCTAATTTTTTACATTATTCGTTAAACTAAACCAATTAAAAACTTTATTTATATTTTTGTACAATATTAGAAAAGATTTCTGGAATACTTACTTCACATGTGTATTCTGCAGCTCCTTGTCCATCACAGCCTGTCTGCGCCATATGCCGAAGGACATGTGATCGACGGACAAATAGCCGCTTGCATGTAGGACATTCATACATATCTCTTTCATGGACCTTAGCAACATGTTCACCCAATGTCTTCTTGTCCGGGCAATAGACATTGCACTGACTGCAAGCCACTCTCTTTGGTGACTTAGAGTGTTCATTTTTGCAATGTTCAATAAAACTTTTTCTGAATCGAAATTTCTTGGAACATTCATTGCAAGTGTATGCTGCCTGCAAAAAGTGTTGTCTTGTTTAAAATAAAATAAAAGATTACAATTATTATATACATTTAATTTTTCAATTGAAATCTGCAGGGCACTTCCCATTTAAATAAATACTATTTGTGTCTGACAAACACAGTGCTAAAACTAATTGTATTTTTTTGTTCTCTCTACTTATTTACAATCCTGTCATACAAAGCATATTCATATTGATTAGAATAGTGCAAACACAAAATTAATTCAGCTCTCAATTAGTTTTTATAGTATTCTAATAAAATACCCAGTTGGTAATTAAAATACTTATTTGCAACATTTTTTACTACAAATCCTTTATACTGAAGCAACAAAATAAACAAAACACTGTGTTATCTAGATTGATAACAGGACTCCGAGCTTGCGCCTGCGCCTGTTAATCAGTTTCATGTGACCACAGAATGTAAATGATAGATATAACTTTACGAAACACTTTGTTTACCTTCGGGAAATAATCTGATACAATTTCCAAAGCACGACACCGTTTGTAGTGTGTTTCTAGCTCGTCTTGAGAGTTAAATATTTTTTTGCACACTCCACAGATATTTTCAACGCTTTTAAAACAATCATTACCATTTGAAGAACAAACATCTCCGTCCTCAACTACACCTATTAACGATACAGCCTTCCTTTTCCCAACATTCTTTTTGTCCGTTTTCCTTCCTTTCTTATTTTTGGACCCAAGTGGACGCCCTACCTTTCGTTTAGGAGGCATTGAATTTAGTGTTATTGTTTATAGGTTTATTAATACTGGTTTGTTTTCAAAGATGTGCAATGAGTTCACTTTTACAAAATTTGATATTCTTTTCACTCAGGCGCTGACAGATTCCCTTCGTATTTCTAAAACGCCACGTATAAAAATTACTATAGTGCTTGGGTTGCCAAAAGAGATATTTTGACATTGAAATTAAGTTAGACATTGACAAATTTAGTACACTATTGAAAGGCAAATAAATAAGTAGTTTTTTTTATTTAGATAAAAAGAGATAATTATGTGTATTAATAACTAAATACGAAGTATTTTTTTTAACATTGTGCATTTATACAAATTGAAGACAATTGGGTAGTTTCCTAGGTCGAAAATAAATTAATTTGATGTTTCAATACAATAAAATATTGAAAAATAACTATACTTTTATTCATTGATCGATCGATACACTAAGTTTTATTTTTTTTAGCTAATTTAAATGAAATAAGTGAGCTATTTGACGCAAAAATGTTATGACGTCATAGCTCAGCTTTTCATACAAACAGAAAATTATCGTTTTTGACGTTTGGTTAAAAGTATTGAATTTGACTTGTTGGAAACTCGCCCATTCCGAGAGTAAAGTCAATAGATGGCACTACGTGTCCACCTCTAAAATTATTATGAAATTGATAAATCAATAATTCTATTTTATGCCAGCTTTCAGTCAGTCACTTAGCAAACTATCTTCACAGCAAACTTTCTGCATGAGATATAAGGCATACCGTGCAAATGCACTCAAATGAGTGTCATTAATTTTGTAAGAAATAAATAGATAGCGGTTTCAGCCGAGCGCAACTGCTCTTTTTTAGAGTCTTTCTTACTAAATTGCACATCCGTACTTACAGTACTTATATTGTTGGCGATGCAAAGATTCTAACGCCTCTAGTGTGAAAATTGTGAAGCTGACTAAGAACGGCACCTTGACAGATTTCTTAACAATTAACGTCAGGGAAAATTTTTATAAATAAAAATCTGATCTAAGTGGAATTTTGCTGTTTAAGCGCTGATTTTTCAATAGGCTGATAAATGTTATCTGAGGAATAAAATTGTTGCTATCACTGTCTTATACAAACATTCTAACGCGAAAGCATAGTAATTACTTCACAGGTAACTTTTATCTAACCATTGAATCAGCCCTAAGACAATAATGATGCTATCAATAGCCGATGTTTCTAAAAGTTCTATTGTAATACATATTATTATATACCCGTAAAAGTGAATAAATACATAATATCACTACTACGTAAATCTGAGAGGGTTACCTAATTGCTTTAAAGCTGATCTATCCTCTTCTTACACATGAAGAAATTTTATTTGAGTGCTCTTTTCTAATGGTACCTACTTCATTATTGGAGCATATTTGAGGAATATTCGGAGACGATAGGACATAAGGAAACAACTTGTGCCTTTTAGAATCTGGATCAATAACCATAATCTCGTTATCTGACGAGAAACTCGCCTTAGTGTAAACTAAATGAATAACTTATGAAATAGGTACATATTATAAATATTGGATGTAAAATAAAATAATTAAAACATAATTATAGGTACTTTCCGTTTGGAAAAAAAATAATGATTGAAAATGATTAGAACAAACTCTCATTGCTGGTGAAATTGGCTTGCCTATTCTTAAAGCAGTCTTCCATTTTTTCTTCATAATTTTGTCTTTTGGTAATTGGTAGATAATAAATGAAATCTTATTCCCGTATCTCTGTAAGTACTACATTGAGGAACGCAACAATATTTCGTATTTCTGCTTTTATTAGTTTTATTAGTAACAGGTTTCCATATAATCGTGATCCATCTGAATAATCTAACATAACTTCAACAACAAATAAATAACAAAGTGTCGTTTTTAGACAGTTTCTAAATTTCGCCGCTAGAGGCATGCGGATAATCTTTGCATCGCCAAAGTCTGTATGATTCGGTATGATTATAAACATTGGGTCATAGTTGCTATGGTAACAATGAATGTAAACAAATTAATCGAAATCATCATGACAACGTGTTTGACTTTGGGTTTGACACAGCTGCTCTCGCTTTCAATTGAAATTAGTGCCTCGTTGCTAAAGATTTTTTAAAGCATTGATACATTTATTTTTGTGTACCTACCTATAGAACTTAAATTATGAGACATGGAAAAGGACTTAGATCCAGATATAATAAAGTCAACCCAGTTGTCATTGGGCAAATATGTTAAACGACCACCGCTCAGTGACAAACTACTGAAGAAGCCACCTTTCAGATTCTTACACGATATTGTGACGACGGTAAGTTTTTCTAAATCTACATACCGACCTATTCATCACATCATCATAGCTTATACCGTATAGTGAGTGTTTTAATGACATGAATTGGTTTAAACATATGAAAACATATCATACGAAGATACTTGCGCAAACCCACCAGATATCAGACTTACCATAGAAACTGAAGCTTGGGGCAAATGCATTGCAAATTGAAGCTGCAACACCGCTGGTTCAGCCTTACCTTCCTTTTTTTAGTAAATAGGGGGCCGGTGCTGTCGTCTTAACAGCCTTCTTATATGGACATTCCCAGGCCTGCGGCTGCGCCCCGCGTGCGGTTTCTCAAAGCACGTGCTGGACGCGACGTATCATACTCTTGAGTCTGGTTCTAGTCAGACGGCAGCTTGGTACGATTGCTGAACATGTAATGCAGGCACCTAGAGCGTCTTTTTTGCTGCGTTTGAGATGCGAATATCGGTCCCGTTCGCCTCACCCAGGACGGGCGAAGTCAGGCAAGCAAAGCCTTAGAATGCCCAACGGAAAAGAAAGCTAGGCAGTCCTCGGTAGATCCATGTTGGCTGAAGTGACGGGCGTTTTCATGAAATGGAGCCAGATGGTGCGTGGAGTTTAGGACCGAACAATACCTATGTAATACATCTAGGTACAGACAAACTGTGTCACATCTAGAAGACATAGAAAAATTACCTAATACTAACTTATCTAATAATAGAAAAAACCAAACCTAAAAAAGCAAAGCCAAAACCAAACCTGTGCCCGACTGCCTTTCCATTTATTGATTACTTAATTACCTAGAACATGTTTGTGTCATTTTTCTTTATTAAACAGCTAGGTAGGTATGTAAATAAATACATTTATAGATAGGTTTATCTATAGCCGTTTGTTTGGTTGTTGTTTTTACTACCGACTACGCAGATGAAAAAATATCTTCTCATTTTTATGTACCTACAAGATCAATTTTAAGTATTGATTTATATATCCAGTAGGTATGTGGACCTTATTATATAAACACCAAGCTTTTGTACCTACCTACTAGATATTCCACATATCTATTTGTTTAGTAGATGCTACTTGCCACACCTACTAAGTAGATAATTTTTATGATTTTTGAACAACACCCACCGTCAATTGTTTTTTGATTGCAGGTATTAAAGACGACAGGATTTTTTGGAAATTTGTTTGAAGACAGTGAGTTAGTATCGGAAAATGTTAAGGATAGAGATAGTAAAATATTATTTCTCAATAAAGTGATATTTGTTTTGGGTAAGTTTAACACTATAAGCCGGTATTTTGTTACTAAATCTACACATTTACAAGCGCTCAAACGCAAAACCCACATATTAATTATTTAACGTTGTCACCAGGTAAAACAACAGGAAAATCGATCGCTGCAAAACCGTCGAAAATAGTTGCTGGTCAAGAACCTGAAAAAACTAATGAATTACTTCAATGTTTAGCCCAGGCACTCGATGAAAAATTATCTTCAGATGAAGCTGTAAAAAGTTATAAGGAAAGCTTAAAGTCAACTCAATTATCCGATGCAAAAAATAAAGAGCCAATCAAGTCAATAAAGAAAACTAACGAACCAAAAAAGTTAACATCTCGTAGCACCGAAAAATTAACTAATCAAAAGAATGATGGCGCGCGGCCTACGGCTAAACAAGATAAAGATAAAGCCAATGATGTCAAACCAAAAAGAAAAGAAAATGGGTCGGTTAAGACTGATTCTCAGAACTTGAAGAAAACACAGTCATCAAAAACAGTGAACTCCAAAGCTGGTAAAGACAATAAAGCACCGAAAGAGGATAACACAAATACGCGCCATAAAAATATTTCTTCATCGAGTTCTATAGATCAAGGTCAAAATTTGTCAATTAAAAATGAAACACAGGAATCTGATATACTTATAGAAAAAGACGATCAATTAGAAAAAAACGTAAATAAGAGCCAAGTTCTAAGTCCTAAAAGAGTAGAGCAGGATGATGAAGGGAAACTAAATACATCCTACACAATTGCCGAAAATGATTTAAATTCTTCAACATCATCAAATGATTTAAATGACATTGCAAATAATGATATCAAAGATCAAATGAACTCCCAAGAAATAGATATCAAAAATGAATCAGAATTCATTGAACCTGATCGCCAAATGCAGACTAATAACAATTTAAACGAAAACGATTTAAACGATAACATGAAGATGAAAAGTGGTGATTCGGATAATATAATAGCTCAAGAAAGGAAAAAGGACCAACTTAGTAATAATGAATTCGAAAATAAATCTGTAATCTCTGAACAAGAATCTGCATCTCTAGTAAAAGTTCCAATGTCAACCACAAGTGAATCAAAAAATCCACGACCGCTAAGTGTAAGGCCTTCCTCTTCTAGACCCGGAGCTCCGCGAATGAGAGAAAAGCTTGACAATGTTATAAAAGATTCCGATAATCTACTATTGGGTAAAGTAAACATAATTGTGGAAAACACCCAGAACGAAGAGGTGCGTTGATATACCTATCATTACTTTATCGCATAATAATATGCAACGCAAAAGTTTAAAGTTTAACGTCGATAATATCACTTATGAGCAACGTTTAGTTATCAAGCAAGATTTAGTTAACAAGCAATTTTAATTTTGTAGGAAGAAGAAACGAACCTTTTAATGATGGCAAATCAGGGAAACACGGTCACAAGCCCTGAAGATAACCAAGACATGCAATTGTCATACACATCTAATGAACATGGACACCTTGTACAACAAATTTTAGATTCTCAAAAGCAACTGTCTCAAATAACAGGAAAAACAGAAATTGTATGTACTTCTTTTACAAGTATTTTAGTTAATTTATAGTATAGTATAGTCATACTTATTACCTATAGGTACCTGTTGATATCTTTTTCTGGGATTTGATTAACAATATTCATATTCTCATAACAGGAATGGCAATTTGGAGCTCAAAAGGCAAGAGAGGCGGTAAACCAAGAAGTAGAACAACTTCGGTTTAATATCCAAGCTATGTCTCGGGTCGCTAATCCCCTTGGGAAATTACTAGATCACATCCAAGAAGACGTAGAAGTTATGCGTCAGGAACTTCAGCAGTGGTCTAATATTTATGAAGATGTAACAAAGGAGATGCAAAAACAAAAGACGTAAGTATTTTTTAACCGACTTCCAAAAAGGAGAATGTTCTCAATTCGACCGTATATATGTTTTTTTTATGTTTGTTCGCCGATATCTCCGGTATTTATGAAACGATTTTGATCATTTTTTTTTGTTGGAAAGGAGATAGTCTCAGAATGGTCCAATGATAAGGAAATCAGGACCTGATGATGGAAGACCAGAGAATTGAACTTTCAAAAATTGAAGGTGCGAGTGGTGCTTTTGCATGTAGTTTTAGTAGGCTTTTGAAAACGCTACAACTCGCCGATGTTCGAACTCGACCTGATGATGAAGCCGGAAGACAGTCGAGGGAGCTCCTTGACTATTTGGAGTAGTTGCCTTGTGTTTGGGCTTGAATGATTCTAAGACACTTTGCATTAAGATTGGTCGTGACTCGTGACTGTCATTAAGGGCTGATGATGAGAACGAAAGACAACTCAGGGAACTCCAGAACGGTTTATAGTAACTACCTCGTGTTTTGACTTAATTCATTTATATTGATGAGAACTTTGCACCTATATGGATTGTGTATAATGAAGGTCTGCAGTATACCTGATGATTGACATTCGAGGGAATTCCTCAATTATTTTAATTAACTGAATCAACGATTTACAGCACTCAAAGCTGATTAAGTCAGGACTACTATTACCGTGATTGTCGGTCTCAAGTAGCCGTCGTCTTCTCTTTCGAGAAGCATGCTAGCCTTTTCTGCATATCACTTAAAATGGTGAAATAAAATATTTTTTAACAAAAAAAAAAACCGACTTCAAAAATAACTAAACTAAAAAGCAAAAAATAAATTTTCTTTGTTCAAAGTAATAGGTACCTACTTATTTGCATTTAGTTAAATAGAGTATTATATTTAATAACTATTTTATAATTTTGAAGTCGGTGCCAAGTAAATGATACATACCAAACAACAACAATATCAGAAAAATATATTGATCGATAACTACTAATCGTCAAACTAGCAAGAGGTATGTAGGTACCTAATATCTTTACACTATTATTGTTTTACTTGGTACCGACGTAAAGGTTATAAAATAGTTATTAAATATAATTTTCTATTTAACTAAATGAAAAAATGCATTACTTTGAACAAAGTAAATTTATTTTTTGCTTTTAGTTTAGTTATTTTTGAAGTCTTTTTTATTTGTTATTTCTTGTTACCTACTTACCTCCTACTTAAGCGGAGCCCCATTTGTACGATGCAAGTTTTTTGTGTAATTTATGCAATGAATCACGCTATAAGGGTTTGTAATGATTTTACTTCTTTTTTTTCAGAATAAACGAAGACTCATTGACGCCATTTCACACTAAATTAAAACAAACAGAACGGGACATTGAAGAGAAACATGATAAAATAAATGATCTCAAAATATTGATCCAGAAAAATGCTTTAAGAATTGAGAAGTTATTAATGAGTGGGACTGTGCAATACTAAATATTATGTAGATTTGAAATATAATAAAATTAAATACAATCTAATGAATTGTTCTATTTGATCACATCATTATGTAGGTAGCTCCCGTTCCTTAACCGTATCAAATATATAACTAACCACGTTCTACATTAACTTTTTGGTATGGAAACTATCCTCGTAAGTACTTGGAAGCCATTTTTTTATTTTATATTTCGGTGCAGGTTTTTAATTATCTCAAATGTACTTCTAAGAGGTAGATAAAGGTGTACCTGCCTTACTCCATTGCATTGTTTCATGATGCCAATATGAGGTGTAAGTAGTTGTCAAAACGAGAGATTTCCACGGAGTAAATTTCTCACACCACAAATATAATAATGGAACCAGTACAAATTTTTAGTCAAGTTTTTAATTGTAAGTAAGTATGGCGTATTTGAAATTGTTTTGTTTAGAGGCAGCGTGTTCAGGCGCCTAAATGTATTGTCTTAGCAACCAAGTAAAAGAATTCTTTTATGCCTTATAGGTACGTAGATATATAGACATGGTTTGAATCTTTAGATGGTAAATGGAACCCACAGAAGAGGAAAAATTACTTTTTAATAAATAAATAAGGCACAACAATATTTAAATTCTTTATTATGTTATCAAAAACTTATGATTAATAAGATATAATTAGGTAAGTATCTACCTATAGGTACATATTATATCGAATCTAAAAACTTCAGGAAGTCTCGGTTTTGTACATTTTTATTTATCATTAAATCAAGCTACGATGTAGCGACTAGCGAACCTACTACGACTACCTATGTATTATCATACCTACAGCCTATTTCACGACTGTCGATTGCTTTTTCATTAGTATAACTGACATAAACAGGTCAAAATTATTCGCCAGTTTAGACTCACTAAAACTTAACCTGAGGTGGTAATTTGATTAAAAAACTGCGGACGAATTAAATATATTTTTGTACCCATTCTAATTTCATCATTTTTATGACACTTGATATTCCTACAGTAATTATTAGCCGCTACTAAAACAAGTTTATTTACTTCGAGGTTTTTATCGTAAGGCATGTTTCTAAAAACCTACTTACAAAGCATATTACGACCACAGAGGTAGATATGGTACCAAACTCCTTGGTTTCTCCTTCTTCATGCGAGGTCGCAGTAGTCTTTGAAATAGTTACGTCCATATTTCCTGAGTTATCATTATTTTATCATTCCCATTAACCATTTTGAACTAAACTAACACATTTGAAATTTTACCTTGCCGGACCCCGGAATCCCATTGAAACGACATCTCAGTCGCTCCTCCATACATTCCACCAATGAGGTACTCATTTAATAAAATTGCAATGAAAAATTCTTAAATTTTCATTAGGTTCAAAGTAGTAAACTTATTATGTTACTTTGAACCTAATGAAAATTTATTTAATGAAAATTTTTGATTTCCTATCCTTTTTGATCATCATTGTAATTTTTCGCGTTACAGTCATAACAAAGTAGCAACGAAAGCTTTGAATCATTTTTGCATTTATGTAAATTTCACGTAAAATATTATTTTGACCTTTTCCGAACTAGGTCGAGGTCTGTTCCGACTTTCGAGTTTAATCAGTTAGATACGGTTGACTAGATATTACGTGACCTAGTATAAGGACCTCCAGTGATTTACCTTCGAAATCAATCAAAACTGTATAATGCTTCTACTTATTTTCAGACAAAAACAACTTAAATCTACAGGCAACAATCGTGTTGCTAACGTAAATGAATGATTTTATATAAAAAAAAACATTATTATTATTTTTTGTCATGAAACTGAAAACAAAGAAGCACCATGTGTATTTATTATGATGAATATTATTCTCTGAAATGGGATACCTACGCAATTTGCAAATACTACACCTAGGTACTATTATATACTTACTATTCATATAATTTAGTCTATTTCATTTATACCATTACACAAGATTTACATTCTAATATACTTAATCAATATAGTAAATATATTGCATTTGGCTCAGTCTGTTTGTTGAGAACAGATGTATAAGTACACATAAAGAATTACTTCATACCTGTTTCATGAATACTTCCCTCATACGCAAAAGTGTGTTTTATTGCAAGCTTTACAAGACAGCATTCCTGAAATTACATTATTGACTAATATATCGATATATTTCAAGAGAACCACACTAAAAAAAGATTTAATCTGTTCTTTGTGTAATAGTAGTACCTACATGATTTGGTAATTTTATTAGCCAATTATTACAATATATTGTTGTGATTTCCAGTATTCAATACTTATATTGACATATAATAGAAGCTATATGGTTAAACTGATTTGATCCAACAATAATTTCATTATTTAAGACATCTAAAAGTATTTAACTCATATGTGTGCACTATCAATAAATAAAAAATCCAACACCAATAAAGGCAAACAAAAGAATTAAAGCAATTAAAAATGTATTTGAAACAAATGTACATTGACTGCATAAAGAACATGACATGACAATAAAGAACACCAACTACTTACATATTTTGATGGACATCAGTATCATAACAACATTCCTTTTTTCACAACAACATTGGTATTTGATTGATGAATTATCAATATCTGGTTCAAGAAATTCATTAAATCTAGCCTAATACTCTTAATCCAATAATTTATTAAATAGAAATGTTAATTATTTTATAAATTATAGCTCACTAGCAACATTACATCCTACTAACAATGCCACATTGATTAATAATTCACTAATAATCCTGCTATCCATGCATTTGTCATAAGTTATTTTTTGCTTCTTATAAAAAAACATATTTTGTTTTGTAGTGATTGATTGAAAAATCAATATATGGTGAGATTTTTAGGTGAGTGACAAACTTCTCAATGGCTTACACAAATTGATGTAAGTAGTGAATCAATTTTAATAATGGAGTTACATAATCAATGCTAGTGATTATGTTACTGAAATACCTCTATGTCTACTGTATTTGAGATACACAAAGTTAGGTACACTGGTAATTTACACGTTTTTACAACATAATTAAATAAAAGTTCATTTAGCCTAAAATAATTTCACAGTTAATACAAATCTAAAGGTATTATAGTGTTGAACCACCATTTTTATTATTATTATCATTATTCTCTTTGCCGCGACCTATTTCTAAGTCGCTTGAATTACGTTTTAGTAATTGAGCTGCGTGTTCCATCACGGTTACGAGTCTGTGTTGACTTTCCAATCGTTCTAGACATGTTTTACAGATTGTTTTTGGCAATGGATCTGCCCGCGACACCTGCAATTTTAATATAAACAGATATTATGCAATCTTAACACGTTAGACCAACCTTTAAAAATGAGAATTTGGAGTACACAATGAAACAGACAAAAAAATATAAACAAAGGATATGGAGTGCTGCTCAAAAAAATATTAAGTAAATGAACAAATAATATATCTCACGTAATAAATAAAACAAGCTCATTAACAACGATATTTTGCTGCATCTTACATTTATTGAAAGATATCTGCTTATTTTCTCAGATATCTTTAAACGTAAGCCTTCTTCGCCATAAATATGTAGTACCACTCGATGCATTTCGGAACACAAACGACATATAAAACCCGTCAAAACTGCTCTATCTAGACTTCCCATTTTAAGTTATGAAATAGTTTAGAGTAACAATAATTTTTCAACAAGGATAAACCCTTGATTTTGTTTTAAGTGTGACTATTGTTGTCTTAGCACCACAGGTATTTCGTTTCGTAAACATTTCATGATTTCATCAACAATAAATGACATTATTTTGACACTGAGTGACATTGACTTCAGTTTGTTTGACCATTGAGATAGAAAATATATAGAGGCGCCCTGTTATTATAGATGTATACCCGCTTATACAAATATGGGTTAAATATGAAACAAACTATTAAATATAGTTTTTTCTCACTCTTTCTTAGGCAATAATTGTATTAGACAAAAGGGACAACAATATTTAAGTTGTTGCTTATTATGGCAACAAATCATTTTGACATTAGCAAAGTTGTAGGTAAGTGCCATGTCCGCCATCTTAAGCGCTCAGAGTACCTGAGTTTCATGGTAGTTGTGCTGTCAAACGGTTGTTTATGTTTTAAATTATTGCGGTTTTCCAGTAAATTACAAAGAACCATTGTTTTAAACTGCAAAGATATATAGTGAAACAAAAATACAATATGCCTGTGTGTTGTATTGTGCAGTGTGGTGCAAAAAAGAACGAAAATCAACCTAAATTGTCTTTGCATAGGTTAGTAAACAGTTTTCATCAAATATTACTTAAAATAATCCACATAGATAGAAAAAATGTTACGGATACTTGAATCTATTGCCAAAGTATATATATTTACTTCTATTTCTGTCTGTGAGACAGTTTAAGTAAAAAATTGTTGTTTACAATAATATGTCAACATGGCATAGTTACGTACCATTCCACAAAAGTATCGATATAATCTCCCATTTAAAATTCAACATAATATATTATCCTAAATAATCTATTTTGTGTAAGGCTAAAGTAAGACGTCAGTATTTTGGTATTGGTTTTAGTTACATAAGTAGAAGTTCAAATTGTCATGTTTTATAACTATCCGGGCCCGATTGACAGAGCAGCGTTGGCGGCGATCCCAGTGCGACCACTAAGCTTAATAATAAAAAGTGAGATACATACAGTAAGATTGACTTCACTACTTATCTATTTTATGCTAATGTAGTTTCGAAGATATCATCGCTTAATCAGACGAGCCGAAATTGTGCGCGAGCACATCACAAATTCCGACAGGTGTTGCACATACGCATTTAAGGGGCCCCATATTTCGGCGGATAAACATTTAACAAAAACTATCTTTTTCTATTTTACCATTCCATTAAACGCTGTTCATAAACACAGTCCTATTTTTTAACTGACTTCAAAAAAAGGAGGAGTTTCTCAATTCGATTGTATGTTTTTTTATTTTTTTTTAAAGACGCTTTCCGTAGAATTATATGGATACAAATTCGACTTGAGAAAATCATTAGCCAATCAAGAGACCTTGGTAACCCCGGGTTCCGGGCTCTAGCTAGGCCGACGGCAAAGTAGGAACAGGAGTTGATTTTAGTCAGTAACGGTCTGTCGCGAAAAGTGCCGGAGATGACATTAGACGATTTCCCATAAAAAAATACCGTTAATCAGCTGGCTAATCCCTAAAGATATACCTACGTAGAACTTATACTCAAATTGTATCGATACTCGTTAAATACTTAGTCGGCACAACCCTAGCAACGGCAGCCATTTTATGCGAAATTTTGGATTGTAGGTATGCACCTTTGTTTCGTAGGTATTTCAAGTCCTTATATTTCCTATGTCAATGTGTTTGACAAATAAACGCTTTTACTCTATGGCAATACAAGTCTATGGATACTTAAATTTCAAACTGACGTTATTGAGATAGGTAAAAGGAATTTTAGTAACCAATTTGAGCTCAACGGTGTCGCTACTTATACCACTTAGTTCCGACGGCCATCTATCTTCACTCAAAAAATATATACCTAATACCTACACCACAACGCATTGGTGCCTCTTCATAGGTAATTAGTTTCATTTATAGGGCGTGTTCAGAATGCGAGTTCCCCCTTCCCATATTAACACTCAAAATTGCATCCCACCAATAATCACAAAGCGCTTTCGAACATAGTATACAGTTAAATATTCTGCATTTGTTCACATTTATAATAAACAAATGAATGAAATGAATTGCAAAATGTGCACTTCACAGATACCTGAGTAATAATACTCAGACATCATAATTATTACAATACACTCTCCTAGTTTTGATAAAATAAATACAAAAGTTATTTTTAATTAAATTTATTCAGCTCATCTAGGAATGATTTACACTTGTCTCGTAATATTTTAACTGCTTCCACAAATATTATATTGGGCTGCAAGGCTCCAACAGATTCCACATTAACTGTAAAAAAATAAATGACATGTAGGATAAATGATGTATGTAAAATTATGAGAAAGAAGTAAGCAGTTTGAAAACACAGAAAATGATTGCATAAAAGTTGAGATATTAAATCAAAAGTAATACATACATATGAAATGGTCTCCCACTCTGCTCAAAACGACAGCATCTTTAATTTCATCATATCTGTAGACATTTCGGCTGCAAGTGTCGTATCTGGCATCTCTTACATAAGCTCGTCCTTCAGAGTCAATCCCGATAACTCCTGGCGCGAAGCAACTTTGTAACAGTGTCGCTTCACTGCCGCGCACTTCACGTGTGAGTGTGACTTCTGGTAAAAGGCGATACGAAGCTGTGGCTGGAAAATTTTAATTTGAGTTAGTATTAGTCAGTCAATAATGTGTTCACATTTAAATAAATCTCGATGATCATTAAAACAGAACAGAACTAAAAAAATTAACTAGAATAATACTCTGTGATGAAGATACTGTAATAAAACTTACCAACTGGAGAAAACTTAGCATGGTCTTTTCCAATGCCCTTGACAGCTACAAGGGTTAAATCCAGTTCATGGCCAGGCCTCATTTTTGATATTAGTATATCTCCATGCACAGGACCAATATCTGCTTCCTTATGAACAGAGGCTTGATTTCCCATGGGTTGCCATTTCATTTGCGATGAATATACTATAAGATCAAATAATACCATTATTTTTGAAATAATCATAAAAAGTGGATGTTTGAAAGATGGTGATAATTTCTTTTCATTTTTATATATATAATAGTAAACACAAAGCTTCAATCAACATTAATGATGTCAATTATAAAAATAGAGGTCTATAGTGACAGATGGTGTTGATAAAACTAAGTTTATTCATCAACCAGCAAAGATGGAATTTATTGCTATACTTTAGGAGGCGTGTGTTGTGAATCAGAATATAGTAAAGATTTTTTTTAAATTATTCCATTATGTTATGTATTATGTAGCACTTACCGCTATGATTTTCATATAAGTCTTCAGCTCTATATGAATCCTTTGGTTGTGATTTATTTACAGTACACTTGACTTTCATTGTAAATTCTAAAGTATCAAACTCTGTTCCCTCTGTTGCATCTAAAAATAAAACAATTAAATATATAATGAAATATTACAATAGCGAAAATAATATTATAAAGAAAATTTAGATATTTTTACTACCTTCTTGGCGATATTCAAATAATCTTGGATCAGCTTTAAGAGGAATCAATCCTAGTCTGTGTGCTAGAACTTCGTCCTGAATAATTGAAGTATTATTTCTGATCATAACTTTTTCAATGGCCATGCTTGGGACTTCACTTAACATCAATCTACGAAATGCATTGGCGAATGCTGGCTGTATTCCAATCAAGTCAAATTCCATTTCAAAATTATCCATCCGTACGATAACAATACGAAACTTTTTTGTGAACTTTTTGAAGCTCCACTTTTCGTCAGCCACTCCGTAATCATTGGGGGCATTCTGCAACATTTAAAAAGTTAGGATAAATATACCAATAGATTATGCAGATGCGTTAAACATGAACTTGGTTATTTAATTGGTTATAAAAAAAGATGTTCGTAAATCAAATTTGCTCAAAGTATTGTTTGTTTTTAACCTTTTCTCAACTTATAATTACAATGTTATTTTAAACATTTACCTTCACCCGAAATTCTTCGAGATAAACCCGCGGTTTCTCGTCTTTTAGCGGCATTTTAAATTGAATATTTTTCTATATTTAATTTAAATACACGTGCTAATCTTACAGAATCCAAGAACAACAAAAACGAACAGGGTTATCGAATGTGTTTTGACAGCTGACAGTGACATCAATCTTTGTGGGACATTGACATGAAACTAAAAAGTATTTAGCTTAGTTTATGGTAGTTGAAATTAAATATTTTATTTTATTGAATTATGTTAAATAAATCACATGAAATCATAATCAAAAACAGTCATATCTTCGGTAACATAATCAAAATTTTATTGGAAGACTCTTCTCTTTCATATCAACTTTCAATATGTTTATTATATGCAATTGCAAACAATATTTGTGTGTGATTATAGATTGTCTGGTATCTAGTCTTTATCTCTAAAGAGTTTTATTTAATTTAATCTAATAAATTTAATGCAATCTAGGGAATCACTTCCCTAATGATGTAGTCGCTCCGTTCAATCAACAGTATTAATTCATATGTTATTGTCACAGATGTATAAAGTTGCTACAGACCGACCATAACACCAAAATCGCCTTTGTAATACTGGGCTTCTCTTAGTTATTAGTCAATTCTTACCTTTTGCGGTAAATTCGTTAAGGAATATGGAAACTATTAGTATCGGTGCTCAGCTTACCACCGCATGCTTCATTTTGCTCTCCGGGTGGTGCTCGCAGTGTGCCTCGTAGCGTGTCTGCTAATGCTGCGATGGCAGCGAGTTCGGCCCTTGGTTGATACAGTCGTTGTTTTCACTTCATCATGAGATCGCGTTGCAACTCAACCCTCCACACACTAACTCACCGGCGCGGCAGCGGACCTTCACTCTGACGACGTGACTTAGGTTGCAAACGGAACATGTCCGTCAGCGCTTTTGCCTCCAGATCCCATGGCGGTGATCCGGCGAGAAGATTTACCACCTCTTCGGATATCGTCAAAATCTTACATAATAATCGTCTGGCCATGACTATCACACGAGCTGGACACTGAGGCTGGGTAGAGAGCCCTAAACCGCATGATCCCCCCTGGCAGTACACAACCTCTGGCTTGAAGCGTTTGATCCGTTAAGTTAGGTAGACAACGCGTCACAGATTTTGACTGTGACCTCTGTGACACACAGCGTGTGAGCCAAAGAGCTGTCGAAGACGAGATAGACGTACTTAATCGTAGAATCGATGCCGAGATTAACCCCTCGTGCCATTACTGGGAAGTCAACGTGATACTTATGAACAGTATTTTAGACTTAAAAAGAAAAAAATACTAAGCAACTACATTGTATGTCATTATTCTTAGCCCCTGTGACAACTGAAGCATAAGTAGGTAAGTATTTACTATAATTTTTTTATCAAAGTAGTAGACGAGCTGGCGGATTGCGTGATGGTAAGCAATCAGCGCCGCCCATGGACACACACAACAAAAGTGAGTGCGTTGCTGACCCTTTGGGGGATTAGAGATTGGGAAAGGGGAAGGATTGGGCCTCCGGTGACCTCACTCACACAGCGGAAAACAACGCTGTGGTTATTTCACGCCGGTTTTCTGTGAGGCCGTGGTATCATCACTCCGATCGAGCCGACCCATTCCTGCCGAAGCATCATAGCTCCTGCACATTTAGGTACATATAATAATAAGTATAACGAAATTCGGTGCACATAAATTTCGACAGTTAAGTATTTATTACCCTACGCTCCCCAACTTGCATACAAAACACACGTTTGACGACTCGACGTTAAAATAAGTTATAACCTCATAATTAGTTAACAGTTTTTTTTATTTTATAAGTTCGCATTTAAATATGTAAGTATGTTGGCGGGATAGCAGGGTCCCGGATCTCTGGAACGCGTATAAAGAGCCAAAGCCAACTCGCAGAGGTCCTTTGAACAACTTTGATAATACCTAATATTACCCCTTTATGCAATGTGAACGTGCACCCAAAGATAATCAGCATGGTTGGCGCGGTAGCTGAGTTACTGGCTGCTCATCAACATGTCGCGCGGGTTCGATTCCCGCACGGAACAACACTTTGTGAACGGTAATCCACAAATTGTTGTGACGGGTCTTGGCAGCTTGTGTATGTGAATTTGTATGTTAACAAACGTTCCCACGACACAGGTAAAAATCTAAGAGTCGCAACGTTTTCTTAAGAAGAAAATAATCTCCTATGGATCCAGGACTATTGTGCAATGTGGTTATGGGTGTGGTTTTCTATTGACTGATAGATATGATAAGTATGGCCCCTGTTCATTATTTATTTAATTAGCTAAGTATAGGTATGTATTATTATAATATCTATTATGTGGGAGTGGAAAATAGTATGTATATATATTTAATGTGTTATCACAATAAACCCATCGAAATTCTATGTTTCTGAATTCAAATGAACTGTAGGTAAAAGTGTAGGATAGAACACATATAGGTACGTTGGATTTCGCCGTGTGAATGAGCTTCCCGGAGGCTCAACTTAATCCTCCCCCGCCCCCTGCGATCTTCAATCTCCAAATCCCCGAACATTAAAATCCTAAAATCCTAAGAACCCATAAAAGCCTTTGAAATTACGAGCTTCCATGGGTAGCGCCGATTCCTTACCATTCTTTAGGATTATACGGTTATACTACTCAACTACAGTTCAGTTGCCAATCGAACACATAAAAAAATAAGTTTTTTATTCACTCCTTAAGAAACTGGACCGGACATACTATGGTCTCTATTATATGGATTACTGGGTAGGTAGGTATGACACATGCGGACAACATTAAAGGTGCTGACCTGGTTTTTAAATTGATATTGACTAACTTACATCACATAAAAAAACCTATTACTATCTATAGTATCGATGTCGTTGTGGCAGTACGACTAAAATATTTATGATAGTTATATTTGCCTAGTTTCTAGGTCATCTCTATATTAAATACACAGTCTACTCCTCATTGTGATTTGTTATGTAAATTACGCGCATTTTTATGCGGAAATTAAGTTAGGACATCAACAACTGTATTGCAATCTCAGAATAGAAACTGCGATTGCAATCTATTCATCTGCTAAATTGTGTATTGTCCTTCTTACAATTTTTTCATTTAGCTAACGCTGTCCTAAAAAGCTGAGTACTTTAAGAAACCAAGATTCCAGTGTCCATAATTCGCAGAACCCTAGGTACTAGTTGAGTTAGGTAGGTACAATTATTTATAGGCTTTGGGATTGGCTTGTGTTGGCTTGCAACGTAAGCTGCAAGCCTGAGTGGTTACATAACATACCTATGCCACATAACACGTTACATTATCAGTTTTAGCATTTACTGACAGATGCCTATTTAATTAGACCTGACATAGAGATCAATGTAAACGACTCTTTCAAATCATAACTAAAACTGAATAAATGTAGGTAAGTAGCGAAAGTAGGTACTGGTGTCCCCCAAATGATAATCTGTATCAACTATGGCCGGTACTTATGCAACATGACGAGAGCCAAGCGCCGTTCGCCAGCATCAGTGGCCACCTTACCGCCAGCTGTGACGGGCAGTAACAGTGCCTGCTTCGGCAAACACCCTTTCGAGTACAGTGCCATTATATCATAACTTACTTGTGGTTTATTTATTATAATAAATGGTTAACACTAAAATCACTTACATGTGCATCTTATAAAATTGCGTAAAAATGAATTCGTTCAATGTTCTTACTTTGGTAGCGGTGCTCACAGTCGGATACATAGACTCAGGTAATTTATTTCGTTCTTTTTTACTTCCTTCTTAGCTAAGTATCTATTTGTTGATTTAAACGTTTTATAATTAAGTAGGAAGTCCCGTTCTATTGCCAATGGGTATACTTATTTTATTTCGTAATAGGTAGATACATACTGTACATCGTTATAACTATATAGGAATAACTTCTTTCGGTATCCATTTGCTGCTGATTCATCATACCATCTTATTTAAACCGAGGTAGACTATCTTTAAATTCACATATTAATAATTGAGTTAGGAATCTCCGGAGGCAGGCGACTGCACTTGCAGCCTCAAGCTTCATAAGGCACTATTATTAGCTATCTACTTTCCATTAATCGGCAAGGTACATATGTAGGTACGTCTTGATCGAGGGATGAAGTGTAATGCAAATAATGTGAATTCCTATCTATGCAGCTGGTAGTGCCAGAACCTTAGTCTATGCAATCCTATGCTTAAGGCTATTTTTAATTAATTATTGTTTTTATAAAGAGGAAGGTCAATCACCTCTTGTCTGTAGACATCGTAGCTTGCAGTTTCTATAATGCAATTTGCAATCAATAACGAAATACGGATTTTAAATCTGATTTAATAATAAAATTAAATTAAGATTAGGTGTAACCGTATTCATGAATTAATATTTAAAAATTAGCGAGAGGAAGAAACGTCAAGGCTTCTATTTCTGTACGCAATATCGCAGAATTACCATGTTGTTCAAATGCAATCGCTCATCGTTGATGTCTGACGATATCTTTCATTTCTTGGAGATGTTGCACACACAAAGTTCATCATTGCTTTCGACATAAATGCTTAATCGTTATGGTTTTATTGCAAAATGTATTTTTATTACTGTGGATTAGTTTGTAAATCCTTTCTGGACTGATAACTACTCATCTATACCTATGTAGTTATAAAAGTATAAATGCGCCTTCATATGTAGACAAGTAGGTACCCACCTTTATATCTTCTTAAGTTCCTAACAAAATAAACGATAGGTAGCCGTTCATAAGGCTTATCCATTGAGTGCAAACTGTCGGCCCTGCATTGATAACCGACCTACTTATTTATGCCTTACATAGTTATGATAGGAACCTATTAGGTAGTTAAGAACCTATACCATTGCTCTCAATTAAGATGATATATGATAGGTAGATTAGAATAATGTACAAAAAAATCGATTAAGAAAAGGGAAACTGTTTTCTACACTCGTATGAACTTATGTCCCTCTAACTAGGTACCTACGGTATGTATGTATATTTGAAGAAGAATCGTACTTCCAAATATTCAAGCAAATTCAAGATATCATACTTATAAACCGCCAAGCTTATTGTTTGCTAATAGAAAAGAAATACCCACATTTGTAACTATTATGAAATTCGTTAGTTAGTTAGCTAGTACGTACCTACTGCAATTACCTACATGGAGGGGACTGAGGTCACTGAGGGGAGAGGTTATTGAATGGGTGATGTATAGTTTAAGCTAGGTAGATACTTGTCGTAATAAAATTAAGTACTTAGGTAGATACTTATCATACTCACCCAAGTACCTATCTAGTCAAATTACCTAGCTACATGTGTGTCCTAGATAACTGTCAAATACTTACTTGTTTAGATTTTGAACCTTCATAGTTTAAAAAAACAGCTACTTATACTTTATTCTATTGAATAGGTTAACATGCTGGCGCTATATATAGTTCTAAATACTAAGTAGTCTAAACCTATCAATACACCACTAGAATCTAATAATTTAGGTACCTAGGTAGCTACCAATTACCAAACAAATTACAAAAATACATATAAGTAGGTACCTATGTACCTACTGTATCGATTGATCGAAACCTGAATAAAAATTTACACGAAAATTCTTAATACCTACTAACAATAGAAAATCCTTATACTTAATTGCTTAATACAGTAGGTACAAAAGATAATACTAAAACGCCAAATTATTTAGCGAATTATTGTAGGTAACCCAAGGCTGTTTCGTGAAAACTTAACTATTGTTAATTTTTTCTAAGAAACCCAACTAATTTATAGGTTGTAGGTTAACGTTATTTTGCAACAGAATAAATTGTAAATTGATAATTTAAGTTACATAATTGTAATCAATTCGTGTGCTCATTAAACATAAATCATATCAAGAGTTTACGCGACTTTAAATCAAGGACAAAATACGCTTAAAGACAAACAAAGTGAAAGTATGTTCAAAGAATATATCTGTAGATACCAATAGTAGGTAGGTAGTACATTTTAACCCTGTAATAAGTAAGGACGTTATCCGTACTTTTTTTTATGAGGGGAAAATCATCATATGACTTCTCCCTAAACGAACTTCTCACTCTTCTTCTGCCCTATGTTATAAAACTTCATAATCCTCGAAATAGTCTTATTTTTGTAAGTGTCGTACGTAATATTCATAAAAATTTACTCCTGTGCCATGGGTGCATTTAAAATAAATTCAATATAATCTATTGAACAAGTTGTGAAGCACCCTTGTGGAGTTCGAACCCAAACACTTAGCGCAACAGTCGGCAGACCAGTGGCTCGACCGGGTTATGTAATTTAAACAATACAGAAATAAATATTTTTTAAAATATAATAAATAAATAGCTTAAGATAGGTATTCTTATTGTTCTAATAATATACCTACCTACTACTTAAATGTTTTATCACGATACATGGGCCGAAGCAGGAGAAGGAACGGGGTAGTTTTTAGTTCAGTCACCCTCGCTCCACACAGGGCAAAAGAAGTATTTAGATGATCCCGCCTCAAAAAAATTTGCCATTCAGCTATTAGGTATATGCTGAAAGTTAATTAAGTATATATTACTTTAATGTATTCTGCCAACTTGTTGTCGTAGTGGCCTGGAGGTTAAAGCGCCCGCTTCTCATGCATGAGGGTGCGGGTTCGAAACCTGACAAGTACCAATGTGACTTTTACGAGTTATATGTACTTTCTATGATTATTTAGACACCACTGACATACGGTGAAGGAAAACATCGTGAGGAAACCTGGACTTATAATTACTAATTATAAGTTTGAAATCGCCAATCCGCCTTGAGCAATGGCGTGGTGATTAGTGCTCAATCCTTCTCCGTGTGAGAAGAGGCCTTTGCTCAGCAGTGGGCACTTATAGGCTGTTGATGTGATGTGATGATTCTGCCAACGAGCAATTTTTTATACGTCTACTAGCCACAGGATTCACATATAGGTAGGTTGGGAGTTTGGGACTACAAAATAGTCATTCATACTACAGGTTGTTTCCGTCAAATGATATCATCATCCTGGTGCTCTACCTTTCATATTTGTGCACGTAGTGTTTCAGCACTCAAAGTATTTTCCACATACATGCATTTCACCGTCAGAGATACTATCGAGGAAAACAAATCACCGCCATCCGTACGACATAGGTACATTAAAATGCGCTTTGCACCTAGGCACTTACTTATGTAAGCAAGTAAGACAAGTAAGTAGTTGTAAAAGTAAACGGCAATCATAAACGATGTAATTATTAGTACCGACTTATATCTGGCCAATTAGGTAGAGGTGTTTGACCTACTTTGCGGTGCATTTTCGTCGACCTTCACCGGTGCAGCAGCTGTGTTGGTACCGGTCTACCGGACCTTAGCCGCCACTCTCCGTTACGCCTGCTTGTACTTCACCACTATTGTTGTATAATTAATTGACCTACTCGTGTTGTTGTACGTAATTAAATACAATGACTGTTATCCGATTAATGATTATTAGGTACTTATAAATCTGAAAGGATATTATACGGATGTTACGAGGTATGTTTTCTAATAAGTAGATAGATAGGGTCCCTACAAGGCAACGAATATGAATGATAATTCTGAAATATCATGTAAGTATTAAATGTGGTCTACTTATTTTCTTACCAATCTGGAAGCTCCGGAGACCAAATCGTGATCGATGTATTTCCCACTTTAGATTTCGGCTAGATAGCAGGGGTTTTCTCTAGTATGACAACACTGACACTTTAAAGCGATAATTTAGGTTTATTTGGTTACAAAATATTTAAATTATTTGTTTATTTATTTAGTTTTATATATTGCACACATTTGACATGATCTTTTTATTCACGAGTGACATTAAATTTTTCTAACAGTTAGTTGCACCAAAGAGCTTTTCACTAGTGCTATGCAACCTCAACACTTTCCCTCACTAGTTGGAAAGATCTTGCAGACCCAAATCCTCTCTCAGTTTAACGAGTCTGGGTCTTGGTACTGCCTTCGTCAAAAGGTCAGCCAATTGCTCTGTGGAGCTAGTTTTCTGCACATTCAATAGACCTTCTTGCACAATTTCACGTACAAAGAAGTGACGTATTCGGATGTGTTTCGTCCGTTTATGAAATTCGGGATTGTGGGCAAGGCGAATGGCTGCTTCATTATCCACGCTTAAAGTTGATATGTCCGCCAAACTTGTAAGTTGAGCATAGATCCTCTGAAGCCACACAAGTTCTCGTGCACCTTCGCTCGCTGCCACAATTTCCGCTTCGGTTGTTGAAATCGCGACCGATGCTTGACGTTGGCTTAGCCACGAAACAACTCCATCAGCATACATACAAATAACGCCTGTGGTTGAGCGTCCACTAAGCTCATCACCACCGTGATCTGCATCACTATATCCTCGAATTACAGCTTTGCAAGGACCCGAACTGTATTTGATGCCATGGGACATTGTTCCTTTAAGGTATCTGAAGATCCTCTTGACTCTCAGCCAATCAGCTTCTGTCGGATTCTCCAACTTCCGTGATACTACCCCAACAGCATACGCGATATCGGGGCGCGTCCCTGTCATCAGGTATGCTAAGGCTCCTACTGCCTCTCGATAATGAAACTTTTTCTCAGGTGCTTTCCCTGTTTCTGAAGTCACTGTTTCGATTGGTGTAGAGACGGGATTGCAGTCTGTTAGAGCAAGAGTATTGCAACCTTTTTTTAATCTCTATGCATTTTATGATAGTATTTTGAATTTTCTTTTTTTGAGTTGACAAGAGAACGTCAAGTAATAAATATGTGTTCTGCCAAGTGTGTTTTTACTAATATCCTATAATATATCTTTATGAATTTTTCTTCCAAGAGCTACTCTGTGAAGGAGTGTACCTACGTAGTATCACACTCCTTCAGGTTATGGGCCCAGCGGAAATAGAAAGTACGATCATGAATAACTCTGGGAGCAGCGGCAATGGTACGCATATACAATCACAATCGTATCCATCCCAAGGAGTAAGTATGAGTTTACCAGCAATAGAGAAACTTGATGGTAGTACTGATTATAATACATGGAAGTTCATGATGGAACTTTATCTAATTCATGAAGACTTGTGGGAATACACTCAAACAACACCAGCTGCTAGTGATGTTTCCGGCTCTAAAAGAGATCAGAAAGCGAGGGCAAAAATCTGTTTAATGATTAAACCACATTGTTTGATACACGTACGTGAATCGAAGACTGCAAAAGCGGCATGGGATGCCCTGAAGACTGCCTTTGAAGACAAGGGCCTGAATAATCGATGCAGACTTCTTACAAAGTTGGTGAGCCTGAAACTAGAGCAATTTTCTTCAATCAGAGACTACATAACTGCCATAATGACAGTAGCGCAACAGCTACGTGATCTGGGCAAAAAGGTAGATGATGAATTACTTGCAGCGTTGATGCTACAGGGGTTGACAGAGACTTTCCAACCCATGAGGTTAGCAATAGAAAACACAAACATAGAATTGACTACAGATTACGTCAAAACGAAATTACTTCAGATGGAGGATACTTATCAAGCAAGTCCTAGTACCGTGACAACCGCATTACAAGCTAAAAATAAAAGTCAGAAAGATAAGTCACACAAGAATATGAGTAGATCACGTGTCGTTAAGTGCTTCATATGCAAAGAGAACCATAAGGCTAAGGATTGTCCGAAAAACCCTATTCAAAAGAAGGATGCCTTAACCTCATTAGCGTTAGCAACAGCAGCACAAGGACATGGAGAATGGATTCTCGACTCCGGAGCTTCTAACCACATGACAAATCGGAGAGATTGGCTTAAAGACTTTAAGAAATTAGACAAATCAATTGTAATAGCTTGTGCAAATGGAGAAACTGTGGTTGGTGAAGCAATTGGTAATGTAGTCAACGAGGATATGGACGTCTCAATTAATAATGTTTTGTATGTACCTAACTTAGCTACAAATTTACTCAGTGTTAGCACAATTGTAAATAAAAACCTTGTAGTTGTATTTGAGAAATCTGGCTTTAAGATAATCAAAGCAGATGGATGTAAGGTTTCCGGGGAGACCTTGTATGAAGGTACTGCAAATAACGTTGTCTATAAAATACAGTATTGTTCACAGGAAGTAGGTCTAGCTTCAACCGCTGCTGACGAAATAATATTGTGGCATAGGCGAATGGGACATCTAGGGGTACGGAACCTAATGTTACTTAAAAACAAAATGGCAGATGGGGTAAGTTTTTCTAATACTGCTTCTAAGCTAGAGTGCGAAGCGTGTGCAGTAGGAAAACAGACCAAGAACCCTTTCAAGAAAACTGGTGCCACTAGGGCAAGTGAGGTCTTAGGGTTAGTCCACACAGACGTGTGCGGACCCATGAGAGAGAAGTCGTACGGAGGCTCACGATATTTTCTCACATTCATTGATGATTTCACTAGAAAAACATTTGTATATTTCTTGAAAAGTAAAGGAGAGGTCTTTGAGAAGTTTGCCGAATTCGTAAAACTTACTGAACGTCAAACTGGAAAGAAATTTAAAATTATCAGATCTGATAATGGCAAAGAGTTTGTCAATAAGCGTATGGATGAGTTCTGTAAAGCAAAAGGGATCTGTCACCAACTGACAATAGAGTATACACCCGAACAAAACGGAGTTGCTGAGCGAGCTAACAGAACTATCACTGAAAAAGCCAGGACAATGTTAGAAGAAGCTGGTTTAGGCAGAAAATTGTGGGCAGAGGCAGTCAACACCGCCGTGTATTTAAAAAATAGGTCTCCAACTAAAGCCTTGAGAAACAAAACGCCCGAAGAAGCTTGGACTGGAAGAAAAGTGAACTTAAGCCACCTCAGAGTGTTTGGATGTAAAGCTTATCTTCATGTTCCAGATCAGAAGCGCACAAAATGGGATCCTAAGGGCACAGAGTTAGTCCATGTTGGATATGGCGAAAACGGTTATCGCCTTATTAACCCTACGACAGGAGTGTTGCACAGAGGTAGAGATGTTATATTTTTTGAAAACTCAAAAGTACAGCTACGTGCTCCCGTTAATCAAGCCGTCCCGCTACCGCTGACGGATGTTACAGTTGAGTATGATAGAGTTTCAACTCATCATGAAGAGCCAGAAATTCCTGAAGAACCTGGAAATCCAGCTCTTGAGAATGTTGAGGTTGAAGATGAGGTTTGGGAATCATCTGACGAGGGGAATGAAGCAGATCCTGAGGATGGTCTTGTAGAAGAAGGTAGAGAGCTACCAGTAAATGACAATGGGCCATCAGATAGAAGATATCCGCTTCGAGAAAGAATACCAAAAGCATATCCAGATTTTGTAACTTACCAAGCAGTCAAGGCATCGCCAGACCCTTTAACTGTTCAGGATGCATTATCTAGAGAAGATGGAGACAAATGGAAAGCCGCAATTGAGGAGGAGCTGAGAGCCCTCGAGAAGAATAAAACTTGGACGTTGGTGAAGCAGCCAAAGTCGTGCAACATTGTTGATTCGAAATGGTTATTTCGAATTAAAGAAGAGGCGGGGGGAAAGACTCGTTATAAGGCACGACTTGTAGCAAGAGGATTCAGCCAACGGAGAGGAGTCGACTACTTTGAAACTATTTCGCCTGTAGTCAGACATAGCTCATTAATAGCCTTAGCCGCCCGTTTAGAGTTAGGCATAGATCAAATGGACGTTAAAACGGCATTTTTGAATGGAGACTTAAATGAAATCGTCTATATGAAGCAACCAGAGGGGTTCGAGGTAAAGGGCAAGGAGAATTATGTCTGTCTTCTACAAAAATCTTTGTATGGACTGAAACAAGCGCCACGAGCGTGGAACGCAAAGCTTCACTCTGAACTTATAAGACTGAAGTTCAGAAGATCTGAAAATGAGCCATGCGTTTACACCCGGTCACAGAATGGAAACATGATTATTGCTGTGTATGTAGATGACATTTTGATATTTTGGAACAATAAGCAAGAGATGTTCAAATTCAAAGAAGAGTTGAAGTCTAGATTTGATATGAAAGATCTCGGCAAAGCTGAGTTAATGCTGGGAATTAATATTGTTCAAGATGTCAACAAAATTAAACTGCATCAGGAGAAGTATATTGATGGACTCCTGAAGGCATTTAATATGGAAGACTGCAAACCAGTAGTTACACCAGCAGTACCCGGTCAACGGCTAGAGAAGCCTACACATGGAAGGAGACCAGATGAGAGAATTCCATATCGAGCACTGATAGGTTCGCTCATGTATGTAGCAGTATGTACAAGGCCTGACATTGCTCATGTGGTTAATTATCTTAGCCAGTTCAATGAATGCTATGAGGAACAACATTGGATTGTAGCAAAGCGAATCCTCCGTTACCTGAAAGGAAGCAAGACGCTTGGGTTGACATACAACAAACAAAAATACCCAGAAGTTGTTGTTGGTTACGCGGATGCCGATTATGCAGGAGACGCTGATCGACGTTCATATTCAGGTTCCGTGTTCCTTATTCAAGGAGGTGCAGTTTCTTGGCAAAGCACGAAACAACGAACGGTGGCTATGAGCACAGCCGAAGCAGAATACGTGTCGCTATCAGAAGCTGCAAAAGAAGCTGTCTTTCTCAAAAGGCTGATTGCAGAGATGACTGGTAAACAGGAAGAAACAATTCGGATTTTCTCAGACAGCCAGTCAGCAATTGCTATAGCCAATAATCCTGTACATCACCAACGTACAAAACATGTTGATGTGAGATATCATTTTATACGCAATGCTGTTGAGTCGGGAGCTATAAAATTGGAGTATCGGGAAACAGATAAGATGGTAGCAGATGCTCTGACCAAGGCTCTCCCCAGAGGCAAGTATGAGTGGTGTGTGAATGGTATGGGATTGCGTGTATAAAGTAAAGATGTGTGTGTACATATCATATGCATGAGATTAAGGAGGAGTGTTAGAGCAAGAGTATTGCAACCTTTTTTTAATCTCTATGCATTTTATGATAGTATTTTGAATTTTCTTTTTTTGAGTTGACAAGAGAACGTCAAGTAATAAATATGTGTTCTGCCAAGTGTGTTTTTACTAATATCCTATAATATATCTTTATGAATTTTTCTTCCAAGAGCTACTCTGTGAAGGAGTGTACCTACGTAGTATCACACTCCTTCACAGTCAATCATATTGAAGCGTTCGAGGATCTTCCGCGTATAAGCTTGTTGGCTTATAAATATAGATCCATCCTTGGAACGTTCTATTTCAAGGCCAAGGTAATACGAAGCCGGCTTGCTTGTGATTTTGACAGCTTGTCCCAGCTCCTTCAAAAATTTAGTTGCCAAAGCCTCGCTTGTAGTGGCCATGAGTCCGTCATCCACGTACAACGCCAACAAAATCTTATTGCCTCCTTCTGTCTTTGTAAAGAGACAACAATCAGCTTCATTCTGTGTGAATCCTTTTTGCAACAGAATGTCTTCAATGCACATGTTCCAGCAACGAGGAGCTTGCTTTAGGCCATATAGACTCCTCTGTAGCCTGCATACTTTCGAAGAGCCATCAGAAAAGCCAGGAGGTTGTGACATGTATATTTCCTGCTCTAATTTCCCATTTAAAAAGGCTGTCGCGACGTCAAATTGTGTTAAATGAAGTTTCTCTTGTGCAGCAACGCTTAAAAGAGCTCTAGAGCTCGCACATCCTGGCTACCGGACTATATGTCTCCTCATAATCCAGCCCTTTCCGTTGTCTGAACCCTTTAACGACCAATCGCGCCTTATATTTGTCTATGCTTCCATCTGGGTGTCGTTTAATCCGAAAAAACCATTTACATGGTAGCGCCTTTCTATTAGACGGGAGCTCGCACAGTGTCCATACATTATTCTCCTTGAGTGACTGAAGCTCGCTGGCCATGGCTTTCCGCCATTCCGCACCGTCAGTTCTACTTATTGCTTCATGGTAGCTCTCTGGAAAGTTTTCTGTGTCTACAAAGCAGACGTAGTCATCGAACTTCTTAGGGGGAGCAAGAGTTGACCTGTCTCTAAGGTTATATCTAGGTTCCTCTTCTCTCTGGGGCTCATCTCTCAGGGGCTCGACTACAATTTCCTCTTCTTCCCCTTCTAGTCGAGGCACCTCTACTCTCAGAGGCTCAACTATGTCAAGAGGTTGCTGTTCCCCTTCAGCCGGAAAATTCTCTTCCCCTTCAGCATCGACAAACTCTCCATCATCATCTTGCTCAGTAGTATCAGTAGCATCCTCAGACCCTAACCGTAATGTGAATTCAACATTACTTTGAAAAGTTATGTCTCTGGATTTGAATGTTTGATGTCCGTCCCACACACGATATCCATCGTCGTTTTCATAGCCAATAAGAATGCCTTTCATGGCTTTCCTAGACATTTTGTTACGCTTCTGCTTTGGGATATGTGCATAACATTCACTACCAATAACCTTGAGGTGTGATATTCGAGGTTTTTTGCCGTGCCATAGTTCGTATGGAACTTTGTCTGTCACTCGACTTGGGCCTGTTCTATTCAGAACATACGCTGCGGTATTAATCAATTCCGCCCACAAAATTTGCGGTAACTCATTCCTTGCATGCATCATACTTCTCGCGGCCTCTACCAGGGTTCGGTTCTCACGCTCACTACACCCGTTCTGTTCCGGTGTGTAAGGCATTGTCAGTCTGTGCTGTATACCAAAATCCTGTAGTATTTTCTTGACGTCCTTATTATCAAACTCGCCACCGTTGTCACTAAGCAAGGTTTTCACATTATGCCCAGCATTCTTTGCCTCTTTCAGCATCTGCAGCAACTTGTCCTTGACTTCTGACTTCTGACGTATGAAGTAAATCATACGGTAGCCTGAGTAGTCGTCCTTGAACAATACGTAGTACCGGAGTTTAGTTATGCTTAGTGCAAAAGGACCGCATACATCTGTATGGATTAGCTCTCCACATACAGTAGCTCTTTCCCTGGTTCCAAAGGTCTGTCTTTGGGACTTCCCATATATGCAGCCTTCGCATTTAATATTATCAGGCTTGAGGTTCACGCCTAATTCACGTTTTACGACGCGTATTACATGCCGCTTGTCCTGATGTGCAAAACGCTCATGATAGAGCTGCAGCATATTGGAACCGGTGACAGCATTTACCTGTATAGCTCTCGGTGTTGTTGGAATTACCGTTTTAAAGTCCAACTTGTAAAGGCCTCCCTTTGGGATCCTCCTGCCAACGACTTTAGTCATGCCTTCAATTTCCAACTTGCATTTTTTTTGTCGTTGATGTAAAAATACTGTTCTGCGCTCTGTCTTGTGCCGCCAACGGTGAAAAGAGATTTTTTGTGAGTGATGGTACTAGCCAGACTTCTTCAAGAGTAATATGGACTTTAGTTTCGTTGACCTTGGATTCAACTTTAATAGAACCTATTCCAACTGCAGGAATCACAGTCCCATCCGCTGTAGTTACTGTGTGATTTGAATCGAATTCACGAAAATCCGTAAACATCTTTCTTGAAACGGCTATGTGCGTGGTTGCTCCGTTATCAACATACCAAGATTCTTTATCTTGTATTTGATTAACTGTGCACGCGTTCACCATCAGCGATAAGTTCTGCACTTGGTTAGATTTAATGTCTGAATGTGACGTGCTTGGCTTTGGTGGTCTTCCATCCTTTATCCATTTCTTGCACTGTCTAACTCTATGTCCTTTACCGGAACAGTAGTTACATTTCAGATCATTTCTCTCCTTCTTGTGCTTACTCTTTTGCTCTGCAGGTGTAGTCACCAGTGCTTCCTTTTGGATGGTGCTCTCTGGACCACCTAAATCTCTTTCAAACGCGCAGAGATGACTCGTAAGACTGTCGATCGTTTTCTCAGACTGCTTCAGCATTAACCAGCTCGACTTAAAATTAAAATACCTGTCATCCAGAGTATGTAAAACCTTGCAGATAAGGAATAGATCAGGCAGCTTAGCTGTTGCGTCTACTTTCTGGATCTCCACTACTAGGTCGTTCCATAAATTCTTTAGCTTTGACAGAAGTGTAGGAATATCATCCTCTTGATCCCGTTTTAGCCCAAAGAATTCAAGACACAAGTTGTAAGCCCTGTCCTCTGTCTGCCTATCAAAAAGTCGATGCAGTTCTGCCCAAACTTCGTGTGCCGTTTTGTAACGCATAACCTTCTTTAACGTTTCTTCAGTCATATTGGTTGTCAGCATCAGGAGTGCACCGCTTTGAGTCCTCTTATATTTAGCCATTGCAGCATTATAAGTGCTTTGAGCAGCATCTCCTGCACCAGGTGGTAAAACTGGCATTGGAAGTCTATTTTCTACTGCTTCTAAAGCACCTTCCGTACCCTCAAGCATGACTGAAATTTTGTACTTCCATGTTTGCCAATTGTTTTTGCCCTCTAGTTTTCCGATCTCTAATTTCGTTGAGAAATCCATGGCACTTTTCAGTCGTCCAGTGGTGGTGGGTCCCAATACCTATTAAACGTGGTCTACTTATTTTCTTACCAATCTGGAAGCTCCGGAGACCAAATCGTGATCGATGTATTTCCCACTTTAGATTTCGGCTAGATAGTAGGGGTTTTCTCTAGTATGACAACACTGACACTTTAAAGCGATAATTTAGGTTTATTTGGTTACAAAATATTTAAATTATTTGTTTATTTATTTAGTTTTATATATTGCACACATTTGACATGATCTTCTTTTTATTCACGAGTGACATTAAATTTTTCTAACAGTTAGTTGCCTAGCAATGTACCAAAGAGCTTTTCACTAGTGCTATGCAACCTCAACAGTAAGTAGACCGCTCGCGCTGGTAGGAGCAAGTCTTGGCATGTTTCTGATGTCAGTATATTACTTAGTATCGGTAGCAGGAATAATTAAATGTGAAAAAAGGTAATGACATTTACTAAATATATGGATATTTCTGTAAGGGTAAAGTATAGTGCCAGAGAGCCAATTACTTGTACACTTAGGTTAGTTAAAAAGATAAGATCGTGTATTACATAATTGTAATCAATAATGACAAAAATGCTATGCCATGTAAGTAGGTAAACATAATAAAATTGAATGAAAATTTTAAAAACAGTGTTGACCAGCCTTTAGTCGTTACACCAATATAATCGGCCGCCAAACCGCGCTGGCTTTCGGGGCTTGCAGTCCGGTAACGACGGAGTCGCGTCTTCCACTTTCGGGTGACATGGGCAGGGAGGAGGCTCAGGCGGATCCGAGCTACTCTTGTGTATACGGGCACGGCAGAAGTACCCAAAATCGTTCCTTAACAAGCACAGCCTCTCCCTCATACAATCATCGAAAATAGCCTGTGTTTTACGGCAATGCCTAAACGTGTAGTCTCTAGAGCTTTTATCTACGCAGTTAGCATACTGATTGAATTCTTGGCAGCACTCCTTTCGAATTCGCCTGAGCACTTCTTTAGCACACGCGGTCACTTGTTTGCCGACCTCCAGACAAGCTCGCGGGTCATTTTGCTCCTGGCGACAAAGCATAAACTCATTGTTGACACCCTCGCATTGCTTCCCGATGAAGGCTGATGCAGTTAGAAGAGCTCCTGTCGACAGTTTCACTTCATCTGTTTTCAATTCGCTGTACTCTGGGAGAGTCACATCATTTGTTATTACCATTATCTATAACGATATTATATTGTCTAGTTACGTATTTAGTTAAATGGAAAATATTGACTATTGTTTGAGGGTTTTTCACATTGACGATGTCAAAATGATGCTTTGTACAAAAATTGTTTTCATTTAATATGGCAGATTTGACATTATACATTGCGACCTCGCTTGTCAGCCAGCCATAGCCAGTCCTTTACGGTCTTTTTTAATATTTCGTAATTTAATTTCCCTATATTGTTGCTTTACAGCCAATGATATTGTAATTTGATATTTAAATTGTAATTTGTAATTTATTACATTAATATAATATCATTGTTTACAGCCCGCGGGACTTAACAAGCTAGTATCATATCATTCGTTGTTTATAAAATAGTGTCTTATTCTGCAGTGACTGGGCAATCACTGGCGTGTCCCGCAGTGCGCACGACTAGTGGGTGGCTGGACTTGTTCCCACTGCCATGCAAGAAGAACTCCGAGTGTTTGGTTATGGGGAACCAGCACCTTTGCTGTAAGGGATTTTGCACCAAAGGCATAAAGGCATCTGGTGCAATCCAACAACAACGGTTAGTACCTATATAGTCAGTATTTTTAAGAAATCTACTCTCTCACATAAATCTACATTTTCTAAGGTAATGACCTTCTTTGTAGCGTTACATTCTTGTTAGATCATTGATCAGTATTTGCACTCATTTTACGAACATCTCTACGCCCGAGAGTCTGTTGCACGTGCTTGCTTATAACAGTCAGAAAATTTCATTTGTAGATACATTTTGTCGTTCCATTCGTTAATCGTTTCTAAAAGTTTTTTACATACTAAAAGGTTCGTACGTAACTCGTATTCTCTTACAAAGAGGTTGCAACACGTTAAAAGTTTTCCGCGCATTCCCAGGTGCGCAATTGACACATTATTAGAACTAAAGGTTAGCTAGATTTTCGGTGGAGGGTGCACTAATTCCTCCTCATTTAATTTTAAAAATCGGTAGTATCGGTAAACAAATTATAAACAAGTATTCGAAATAGCCTAGCAGTCTCACATCACAAACCTCTTGGTAAGCTAAATACATCGCAAAACACGCTTGGCTACTCATTTTACATTATTTTGTCTTGAAGGCTAATCTGTACGTGCATACTCCATTAACTTTCTAGGCCGTTAAGAAATTAAAAATATTTTATGCAAAATGCAGGCATCGTTTACATCGTTTATTATATGCCTAAAGTATGCGAAAGTAGGTACCTACCTATTTCATGTATTCTGTCTGTAGGTAGATAGATATATGCTGTAGGTACTTACACCTTTAAAAACATTTCATTAAGATGTTCATGTTCTTGACATTGTTCAATAAAATTCAAGATAATTTTTGTTTAGGTATAGGTGGGTATACTATATAAGTACGATAATCGAATCACTATTTTCATAATTTACTATCTATGTCTGCCTACCTAATTTGACTAGCTTTTACCCGCGACTCCGTTCGCGTGGAATATTGACTTCCTGCATTATTATTTTTGGTTTAAAAACTATCCTACCTAGGTATGTTCTTTCTCGAGTTCCAAACTATGACTGTACCAAATTTCACACGGGTCTGCGGTCGGCGAGTAAGGGCAGCTCGCCGCCCGAGCAGAACCAGGCCCGAGCGTACGGCGCGTAGCTTTCCACGCGCGCCTCAAAGAGCCAATAGACCACCACACTTCACCACAGACGGAGCCCTATATGGCTGATGTTCAGCCGGGGTTTCGGGGTAGGCGCAATGAGGCACCGCGACCTCGGCCCAGTGCAGGAGAAGGAACAGGGGGGTTTTTAGTCAGTAAGAGTCTGACACTCCCTCCCGCCGAGTCCTGGGCGGGAGAAGTCATTTGATGATTTTTCCCTCACAAAAAAGTTTTAATACTTTAGGCGTGAAGAAAAGACAGACAGACTGAGTTACTTTCGCATTTATAAATTTAGGTACTCTATCATGATCAATTAAATGGACATTAAAACGGTTAAGTGTTATACACGCCTTTGCAAAATAATTAAATGTCAGTTAATTAGTTTGTACTTATCTACTATATCCACCAGTCTCGACAGTTGAATTTCACTAACATTTTGAAACAATCGACAAACGCAATCCGAGTAAGAGAAATAAGTCTTCAACTAACGTTGTGTCGATTATCGAACGACAAAAATACATACACCTACAATTAAGGATAAAAATCTAAATTAAGTAATTGCATAATTAGTGCCAAAATGTTGGTAAGCTTACTACATAAGTAATTATCTATGCAGAAGATAATGATAATTAGAGAATGGGTAGTGTTGTAGGTAGCAATGTAAAAGGTTATAGGTAAATACTTAGAATCATTTAAGTAATCACCTTCTGTGCAAACGTCGCATCCGTCACTTAGGTAGGCCACGCTTAGCCAATCATGAATTCATTCATTCATACATATCATCGACATGGTGGTTTCATTGTAGAAAGACCCAGATAGCGAGTAGCACAATCACAAGTACAAGCACAAGCACTAGTAGCACGACTACCACGAGTACAACCACTACGACTACTACATCTGCCCCAAGTACCACCAGCTCGACGACGACGACGACAACCACGACCACGCCGCGGCCGACTACCACGACCACCGAAGCCCCTCGCCCGTTCCTGCAACTACTGCCTATTCAGCTACCTCAAGCAACGACCCAGGCCAGTGCACCAGTAAAGACCAGTAGGTATTACTTTCGTTACTTTACATCATTGATAAGTAGGCAGAACACTTACATAACAATATAATCAGTGAAATTCATTTCAAGGATAATTCAATGGTACCTACTTTACTTTCTACTTTGCACAAAGTGAAATATTTGTATAAACTCCTAGGTCCTACATAAAAACCTTTTAATTAAGAAGACAGGTACCTTCTTCTTAAGTAAAAATGTTTATGAGAAATAAATAGACAGACATAACCAATTAATTAGATATAAACATAACATGCTGAATGCGTCATTTTTGTCAAATAAAGTAAAAAAGATTTTTCGAGCGAAAACTTTAACAAATCTTCAAGGCTGTTCTTGAAAAATATAGGACTTGGCCAAACTGAACGCTTGCACAATAAAACCTTAAGTAGTAACAAATGGTTCTTAATTTCTTGGTTTTTACGAACATTACATAATATTACTTAGGTACATATAAATGTATCTATAATAAACGGCGATAGGAAAGAAAACGCATTACCTCTATTATAGTTAATTTCGTTCTGGGTTATGTCGATATTTACATTGATGTAATAAACTGCATGAATGAATACGGGTTCAAAGGAGTCTCGGACTTATCAACTTGATGTTAAGAAATATTTATACCTAAGTATTCTCACAGAGGGAGGAAAACCTTTTCTCACACAGCTTCCGGTGCCTAATACACCATCTTACAATTCTGGTACTATTTTTTTCTACATTTTACACTTTATAACTATAAAGTTTAAGTTCGTACCTTAAAGCTTTTCATTTAGAATGCAACCACTAACCTAGAATGTAACAAAGGCTTCGTGATAATGAACTAGGCGCACTTATATTGTTCTTAGGCAATGCCATAACTGCTGACGTAACTTATTCACGCTCACACAATTCTGGTTCGGTTTACGAGTATAACGTGGATTACTCGAGTACAGGCAAGACGCAGAAACTGGTGTGTCCTAAACCTGGACAAGCACCAGTGGTGCTGTTCCCAATCCTGTGCGAGAAAAACTCGCAGTGCCGCGCGACCAGCGGACCCGACCAAGTATGCTGCGAGGGACGCTGCGTGAAAGGTGTTCCGGCGCCGCGGCCTACCTCGAAACCCAAATCGCACCAACGTATGTTTTTTTTCCTTTAAGCACTTAAAGTAATCAAGTCATGAATTACGTAAACTCCCGCACCGGTTTACAAGTTGACCTGAGAAAAATGAATGTGCACCGTGGTTCGCATTGCAAATATCTGCTTATTACCTAGAGCGTTAATAACTGTGTACTTACCTGATCCATTAAAATTTGTAGTAAGCAGTAATACTTGCCAATTATTTGATTACGTGATTACATAAGCTAGCAACTAAGATTTGGGTTTGATTCCTATTTCGAACTATGCATCAACCAAACATGTGTTTTTGAATAGTATTACTTGCGAAATATTTCCTCTTTATGCAATGCATTTATCTGTACGTACCTACCTTATTACAGCATTATTGGGTGTTATACCACGAGAATGCCCAGCCACACCGCTCGGAGAGTTGTTGTTTGAAGTTCAAACTTGCAAGACCGACGCCGACTGCTGGCCGCGGATTTGCTGTCCGGATGGTACCCGGTCATACTGTCGCACAGCCAAAGCTAGACTTGATCTTGTGCCAGTTGCTAACCAAATAGATGGGCGTAAGTTACTGCTATTCTTTAACTTTATGCAATGTTACTTCTAACTTTGGTAGGAGGCAAATTGTGTACCGATCGAAATATAGATAACGTTCGTTGGTAAGTGGACCTGGGATCAAACCAACAGCAATTGATTTCATTTAGGTACAAGTTTGGTTCCTTCCGTATGGCATTGGTAGAGTTGTCACAAATACAAGTGCTAGGAAATGGTTTCAGTTTCGATGTATATGTTACGGCTAAAGGTCGGTGTGAACGTAAACTTAAGATTAGCCGGCTAAACTTAGGTTTATCTTCGAGAAGCAGCTAAAGTTCGATAACATGTTAGTTTACGTCGTGATATTCCATCTTTAGCCGGTTAATGTGCACATTAACCGAAACAAAACGGCTAAAAATGTATTCGATAGGCGCGTGTACCACATTTTGTCTTGCAATGACATCTTTGAAAGCCTTGTCCACCTGATGTTGACTGTTCATTAGCAAGCTGACCAATAGTCATTTTCACTGATGACACTTTTTCCAAATCTACGAATTGTTGTTCACAAACTGTAAACTGATTTCGTGAAAAAAGCTGTTCGATTGTACCGTTTTCGTTGCCCAATTTATAAAGTCCGACTTCATTTTTATCTATTGTACCTAATAATTGTTACTTTGAATACCTACATAGTACATAAAAGTATGTGTAATGAAAGTGATTATTTTTTAATAAAGTTTTCGTGTCAAAATAGTAAACTTTTCCATTTCCTTCTACATTTTTAGCCAAGGACCTGCAGCTACACCTAAGTTTAGCCGGCTAAAGATAGAACAAACTAACATTAACATTTCGTCGAAGATAAACCTAGGTTTAGCCGGCTAATCTTAAGTTTAGGTTCACACCTACCTTTAGCCGTAACATATACATTGCGTTGTTATAGATTCTTAGTATAGTTAACAGATAAAGGGTGCAAAAATAAATATTCGCTATAAAAGTTAAATATTTTTAAAGTGAGAAGAATATTAGGGTCCGTAACCTATATCTATCGTGAGCAGCTTTACTTAACAATTTACTTTGTATTCACATGCGCATGACATACCTACCTATTTTTTTATTTTGAATAGATACACCTACCTACATAATAATATTATGATTTCTTGCAGCGGTGCGGATGCTGGAACAATATTTACAGTGCACGCCTCCGCCACAATACGACTTATTCCCTCAAAAGTGCAGCTCTAGTGTGGACTGTTTCCCCAACTTGTGCTGCGCGGAAGGCGGTAAAAAGCACTGCAGGCCACCACAACGTAGTCTCATAGCTTTACTAGCTGGAGTTGGACAGGTAAAAACCCACATGTCATTGTTAATAAAATCAGCAGTGAAAGGATAATGTTCCTCCAAAGTAGAGGCTGTATTGCATCCTATATTGATAATAGTCACCGCGAAGCTTGGAATGTGACAAAACCCAGGAGGTATAAGAGGGCACTATTCTGCGGATAATATGTTCTCCTAAAAATCTAGTGAACAACAAAACTTGAAGTGGATTAATTATTATCTCGTTATATTAAATACTGAATATGTAGGTACCAGAGTTTTAGATTGTATCCACTATGTAAGCAGACTGTAGTCGAGATTTGGGACTTTCATTTATTCGGCCTGCATTGTAATTGACCGTTTTTACAAGATATCAACAGTGTGATCTGAATGAGCTACAGTGAAACGAGGTGAATAGACATAGACGAGGAGTGAAGTATTCCACAATTCGATACTCAATAGGAGCAAAAGCAGTCAAAGAAAGCTTGTTTGTTTGCCGGTATTTTATCACTTCCACCCCTTATCAATCCACTGCACCCAGTTTTTTTTCATATTCGACACACAAGTTCGCCATCCGGCATGCAGCCTCAGAACTTATCGGCAGCAACTTCTGTTCTGTGCGGAATCGAACCCAACGTGTCGACACGTTGCACAGCCGCTGCGCCAACTATGCAGTGAAAGGTCAAAGTTTTGTACGATCTTAGCTAACCAACACGTTTTATTTTACTTTCAGAGAGTGGGATCAACTATAGTCAACTTCAGGCAGGCACAAAATCCAAATAACTAAAATGTAATATTATTATTGTGATAGTAGTTAGCTTTTTATACTTTTGTACAGATATTGTAAAATAAAATATTTACTTTAATCATGTTTTATTGAGACAAAGCATCCTCAAACCCATTGAATCTAAGTAATAATACTGAATTTACGGAATTTAAGTAATATTTTCAGTTATAATGGAATCTTGTATGTGGTCTTCAGGTAGAGTTGCCTCTCATCTCTAAAACCTGCCCCTCAAGAGAAGTAATATTGTGACGGAAAAGTGGTTCAAACTCTTTGACATCATGACGTCAATGGATGGTTGTCAAACGTTGCCTAGAGATTGTAAATTTCGTCGTGAATTGTCAACACGAGTTGGTGTAATTCGCAAGGCGTGTGGATTACACCAGAGAGACCCCGAGTTCGAGTCCCGCCGTAAGCATGAAGTTTTTTAGTTGATGGAAGTTTTTGTTGAACTTTCTGGAATTATTTGTGTGAAAGAAATGAAAAATTAAAGAGCGAGAAGGAGAATAAATAAAAATGAATAACGAAATTATTGGAAGGTTCTGGAGTCATGACGATCTTTTTGATCGTCATGACTCCAGAACCTTCTAGAAATTTCCAGAATAACGAAATTGAATGTTCCAGAACCTGACCGGGGGTATATAACCGGAACTGCGGCTCACCGCTGGCAGTTGAGTTCTAAGTCCAAAGCGATTCGGAAGAAGTGAAAAAGAAGAAAAGTGAGTGAAATAGTTAAGTGCAGTGAAATAGTGAAGTGCAGTGAGTTAAGTTAACGTGCACAGTGAGCGGCAAACGGAAGTTTGTGTCAGTCGCCCGGACTCTGCTGGAGAGGAACGCCTATAACTTAACTCCGTGGACGCTGTCACTTAAGTGCAATAGAAAGTCTGAAAACCGGTATTAGTGTTTAATTTCATCCAATCCCGTAACCCAAGCCCGCACAGACAGGAACGTGACGTCAGACACGTAACATTTGGTGTCAGAAGTGGGATTGGAGAAAAATGCCTCTAGTGCCGCAGGACGTAGGAGTGAGTACCCGTGCAATGTAAGAAGCGCAGCGTGTGAGGGAAGAGGGTGTTGCAGCTCAAACCAGCGATGCAGAAGCCAAGCCTGTGCAGGTGGATCTTCTGCTACAGCTGCAGCAAATGATGGTAGAGCAAGCGCGCCGCCAAGAAGAGAGCAAGCACGCTGTCAGGCAGAAAAGCTACGGAAGCTGAAAGAAGATCAAGCTCGTCGCCAAGAAGAGCAAGCACGCTGTCAGGCAGAACAGCTACGGGAGCTGAAAGAAGATCAAGCTCGTCGCCAAGAGGAGCAAGCGCGTCGCTGCATAAAGATTTCACGAAGGGACTGCAAAAGGCTGTCGAACGGGTACAAGAAGTGGAGGAATGGTTAGGCAAGTTGGAACATCGCGTCATGGCGATAGAGGAGAGAGTGGAAGAAGAGATCTCCAAAATCAAGCAGGAAGTGACAAGCCCAAGCCCTTTGAAGAGCCGAAGCCGTCTTGCAGCCGTTTTTGACGCCCCAAATGTGGCCTCAATCGCAACGAAAGGGCTCAAGATTCCCCATTACGACGGAACAACATCCTGGACCGCGTTCAAGCTAAAGTTTGAGACACTTATGGAGGCCCCGGCGAGATTCGAACTCACGATCTCCTGTTACCGCGTTCAAGCTACAGTTTGAGACACTTATGGTGGGGGCTCGTCCGGGATGTTGTTCCGTCGTAATGGGGAATCTTGAGCCCTTTCGTTGCGATTGAGGCCACATTTAGGGCGTCAAAAACGGCTGCAAGACGGCTTCGGCTCTTCAAAGGGCTTAGGCTTGTCACTTCCTGCTTGATTTTGGAGATCTCTTCTTCCACTCTCTCCTCTATCGCCATGACGCGATGTTCCAACTTGCCTAACCATTCCTCCACTTCTTGTACCCGTTCGACAGCCTTTTGCAGTCCCTTCGTGAAATCTTTATGCAGCGACGCGCTTGCTCCTCTTGGCGACGAGCTTGATCTTCTTTCAGCTCCCGAAGCTGTTCTGTCTGACAGCGTGCTTGCTCCACTTGGCGACGAGCTTGATCTTCTTTCAGCTCCCGTAGCTGTTCTGCCTGACAGCGTGCTTGCTCTTCTTGGCGGCGCGCTTACTCTACCATCATTTGCTGCAGCTGTAGCAGAAGATCCACCTGCACAGGCTTGGCTTCTGCATCGCTGGTTTGAGCTGCAACACCCTCTTCCCTCACACGCTGCGCTTCTTACATTGTACGGGTACTCACTCCTACGTCCTGCGGCACTAGAGGCATTTTTCTCCAATCCCACTTCTGACACCAAATGTTACGTGCCTGACGTCACGTTCCTGACTGTGCGGGCTTGGGTTACGGGATTGGATGAAATTAAACACTAATACCGGTTTTCAGACTTTCTATTGCACTTAAGTGACAGCGTCCACGGAGTTAAGTTATAGGCGTTCCTCTCCAGCAGAGTCCGGGCGACTGACACAAACTTCCGTTTGCCGCTCACTGTTCACGCTAACTTAACTCACTGCACTTCACTATTTCACTGGACTTAACTATTTTACTCACTTTTCTTCTTTTTCACTTCTTCCGAATCGCTTTGGACTTAGAACTCAACTGCCAGCGGTGAGCCGCAGTTCCGCTTATATACCCCCGGTCAGGTTCTAGAACATTCAATTTCGTTATTCTGGAAATTTCTGGAAGGTTTCCAATAATTTCGTTATTCATTTTTATTTATTCTCCTTCTCGCTCTTTAATTTTTCATTTCATTCACACAAATAATTCCAGAAAGTTCGACAAAACTTCCATCAACTAAAAAACTTCATGTTTACGGCGGGACTCGAACTCGGGGTCTCTGTGGTGTAATCCACACGCCTTATCGATTACACCAACTCGTGTTGACAATTCACGACGAAATTTACAATCTCTAGGCAACGTTTGACAACCATCCATTGACGTCATGATGTCAAAGAGTTTGAACCACTTTTCCGTCACAATATGTTCTCAGTTCCACCTGGCATACCAACAACCATATTTGTGATTGGCTGAACAGTGCAGTTGTCAGAAAATATCAGTTTAACTTAGAGCAGATTTTGGTATATCGCCCACCCAACAACAAGGGAGGTTTTTAATTTCACTAATGTGTATATATTTGTACATATGAGGGTTACATCTGGACTACAATTTATGCACTACACTAATGTCTTCCAAACTAGGGCAAACCGATGGAACTCCAGACAGATGGCAGCCCTTGTTTCAGAGCTAAAATCAAGGTCACACAAATTCAGAAAATAAAAAATGGCAAATGTGGATGCTATTCTAGCTTTTTAAAAGCAACTATGCTATTTGTATTGTGTGGGGTTCAAGTTGTTTGGAAAATAAAAGAAGTTTTAACTTAATTTAAAGTTTATTGGTCATTTTAATCCAGCTGAAACAAAAGAAAATTTGTTATTAGTAAGAATCAACATGAAGAGCAGTAAACTTCTAATCACTACATTACCAGTCAACAATATAAAAATACAATATGATTTCTTTCACACCACAGATTAATTCTAAAATTTGAATACCTATTAAAAATTGTGGAATTCTTATATTTTTTAAACACAAGTACTAGAGTTGCTTACATTGAGTGTTTATTTATGCTATCCCATCTCAAATAATCATTTTGTATGATAATTTCAGTAACAATCTTAAAAATAAATCTTGGCAGATATAAGGAATGTTTACTAATTGGATAAAAACTGTAACAGTTGCTTCTTTATATATTACAATTTTAATTATTACATTAGAACTATGGAGAATATCCATACTTATGGAGAGTATCCTATTAGTGCCAAATTAGGTAGTCAGGGAATGGAATGAACTACCAGAACAGTTTTGGACAAAATCTACAAAACCGTTAATACACTTAGTAACCTGCTAATGTGTTCAAGTATAAAAATATTAAGTGACAATTGTATATTAAATGAATATAATATGATAGATGACAAACCAATGATATGTGCTTCTAAGACTGACCCGTGTTTTTACAGACACCAAAACAAAACAAATCATTTGAGTAATATCACTATTTCAGCGTGTCACTGTATATGTAAAACCGGGTATATATAGCTAACTGTAATCAGTTTAGTTTTGATAAAATTGAACTTAAACTACGAGATGGAACAACAGACAGACAAAAAATAATCCTCTAACCAATTAAAAGTTGGTGACAAAATCACTAAATACGTAAACGTACCTTCTTGAAACCAATGTCATGGGCGTATTCCCTGAAGCACTGTCTGCAGATGTTAAGACCGTACTTGCGGATAAGACCGTGTCTGTTGGAGCAGGCGCGGCTGAAACATGGAAACCAGAACTTGAAACACGTGCTCTAACCAAAAATGCACTACTCTTTAAGTTTTATTTTTTGTAGAAACACTTACCAAGAGCGGGAGCCCTGGCCATATCTGCGAGGGTGAGAGTACCAAATGTTAGCGTGACCCATTGTGTAAATTATTTAATTCTTGCGCTGCACGCAGAACGCAACACGTCCAAAATGGCGGCTACACGAAAAGAACGGTCTAGAGTTAGGCTTTGACACTAGGGTTTTTTGACAGTGACATTTGTTATTTGATTGGAAACACCGACTTTTAGTACTAGATTCTTAAACTATGGATGTGTAAGATTTATGATAATAAATGGATTTTAAAAAAATATTTAATTTATAACATGATATAACTTTTCAAAATATAGATTATACCATAATTTCTTAAATATTGTATAAGTAATTTAAATTGTAATGTCAACTCATTTCACCAGATTTACAAAAAAAAATGTGTAAATAAAAGATACCTACTCGGAAATATTTTTCATTGATTTCATCGTTACCTTTAGAGCACATATAGTAGGTACCTATGGGTCAATCATGAACCTAAATGGGTCAATGACCTTAAACCACCAAAATGACATCATTGACGTCCTTGACATTGACGTGTACGGATAAATAGGGTTGAACTAAGGTTGAACGCACGAGTGAAATATGAATCGATTGAAACAAATTATTTCCTATCGATATTACTTTAATCGATAGGATGCACAAAAATGTTGCAAAGATATAATAATATTATGTTATAATTTGTAGAATGTGTTCGTTTGACCATTTATCGTTTTTTATTTGCTTCACAGGTATGATTTACATATTGGCTTGTCCAATACGAAAATAAGAACTGTGAGGACATAAATGAACCCTGAAATTCATAATAAATTATTGCTTCTAAAATCGATTACAAATACATTTGCTCCGATTGCACTACGTCAAGTCACTTTAGACAAGACAATTCAAGACATGAATATGACACGACACTCGACAGACAGACGAACGAACGGTTAACGTTATCACGGTAGTCGGTACCTTCCTACTTTAGCTAGCCAATACGTCCTCAGTTCTAGTTTTTATTTTTTATGAATGGGCTATTTTGTAGCTCATATATTATAGGTGATCTATAAAAGGTATATTCAATTTATATGTGTTGTTATTTTTGCTTTATATTTGATTTTAAAACTGATTATATTCGTATTTTGTGTTTCTAATGTATTCAAATGCCGTGCACATATTTCTGTCATTGATTGCCCATAAAGGTACATAATTTTTGTTTGTGAATTGTGAAAAGTGACTCTGCTTTGAGGAAGCCCATCTCAAATCTTTAATATAGGTGATCACGTCAGCCACGTTGACTGCTCAGTTGGCGTGCTTTTTTGTATTCAGTAAAAACTTTCATGCAACCAACACTTTCTCATATTTTCCTAAATATTTTTATTATTGAACATCTTACAAAAAGGAATGTGTACATGCATTTCCATGTCAAAAACATAACAATGTATGTTACTTGTCTGTTTTTTTTTTTATATTTTGTAAACATATTTCATTAAGGCATGTTCCTTGTTCATTTTTGGATCACAATTTAATAGTAAAAGGTCTGGAGATTACAATAAAGTAACTCTTTCATTTTGTGCAAATTTTAGAACAGATTTAAAGCTGTCATCATGTACCTGCCTTTTCTTTTTACCTTTTAACTGTTATCTTTAAATGGTTCACTTTAAATTGATTGTATCTTGTAAAACACATTTACTCAGAAATTACAGATATGTCATAATTTAATTAATTTAGTTACCAAAAGATAAGATTTTGTAAAAAAAATACCTATACTATTATCACTATGAGCCTTCAGATTTGAACATTGCTACATTATTTATTTTATTCAACAGGTACCCAGCAACCACAATGGGCTTCATATTTAATTTGATAAAAAGATTATTTATAATAACCCTCAAGACAGTTTTCTTTTTGGCTCTTATATCTGCCATCATTGTTCTTATCCCCAACTTCCCACCATACACAAAATTTACCAGCATTGAGTAAGTACATTCAATTTTAATACACATATCTTGGACTTTTTTAATCTTGGATTGGCTGACTTGGATCCTTTTTTAATGAATTATTTATTTTAGGATACCATCACCACAGCCAAGAGTTGGCCCATTGGCCACAAATGGGGCATTGAATAATGGTGGGAAATTGTACTCTGGTAAACTATTGGGACCGGAAGCTTTCCAGATATACAAAGGAGAAGTATATACCAGCTTGGCAACAGGAGAGATTGTGAAACTGTCACCACAAGGTCATGTTACATTTGTTGCCAAAATTGGGGAACCATGCAGTAAGTAACTGAAAATTCTCATTTTCAACAGATTTCTTCATTCTGTGGTTCTGTTAACACCACATAATTTGGTTTTCAATTATTCAACATGTTTATATCTGGCCATTGTATTCAACTTATAAATTTTAATTATCAAAATGTTGTAATGTATTTATCTTTGTTCACTTGTTTTTCATACACAATAAAATAAGTAACTAAGCTTGCCTATTTTGAAATGGCACATTCTGTTATGTATGAAGATTCTTTTTATATTTTAATCATGTATATATTTAATTTTATTTATTTCAGGTGGACTAGTTCATGAGCACATTTGTGGCCGGCCTCTTGGCTTTGTTATTGATGATAAAGATGGAAACTTGTATGCAGCTGATGCATATTATGGCATTTGGAAGGTAAACCTGAACTCAAACAAGAAACAACTTCTTGTGTCTCCAAGAGTTTCAATACAAAACCGGCTGCCTAAACTGTTTAACTCAGTTGCTTTGGCCAAGAATGGAGATTTATACTGGACAGACTCAAGCAGTGATTTTGAACTTAAAGATGGTGTTATAAGCTCTTTGTCTGATCCTTCAGGAAGGTAATTTAAGAAACCTATTATGAACTTCTATTTTATAATCATTTTTTGTAATGAATGATTGATTGATATTTTATTTTGTTTTTATGTAGACTCTTACATTATGACGCTGCTAGAAACCAAAGTAAAGTACTTTTGGATGACTTGTGGTTTGCAAATGGTGTGGTTGTATCGCCCAATAATGATTTTGTTGTGGTCTGCGAAACTTTCCGGAGCAGATTGATGAAATACTATCTCAGTGGACCTAAAAAAGGACAGTCTGAAGTTTTTGTGGATGGACTGCCTGGTAAGTTATTGTCTTATTTTGTTACTAAATCACTATTCACATCCTTCATACTATTTATTAATTTAATGCACATAATCAACATAACTATTTGTAACTGTCTGACATTTTTGAAGTCTATTATTATTTATTTTTATTTATTCATTCATTGCAAATGTTTCGAATTCTAATTGTTTCATTCATCCATATAAAACATTTTTTTATTACTTATGTTTAAGAAAATTAACAAGGAATTCAAGTCTCAAATTATCTTTGCGTTATTGACATATTTGACTTATTTATACATATATTGCAACATCACTCCCTTGTCTTCTCCACCATTGGCTTCGTTCATGATATATTCAAGGTAGCATAATTGATGTTCTGATTCAAAACACAGCAGAGAACTCTTAAGTAATAGAATACTCTACTTACTACCCTACCAGGGTCTACCCTTTTGTCATACTATTATGTCTTTTCATTTGGGGAAAGAACAAAAAATATTTTGGATGTTTTACTAACTGTGTCTTTCTGGATGTTTCTTGGACATCAGATCAGGCAGTGATGAAAAATAAGGTTGGTATTTTGCGTTGGTGAAAAACAGCCAATGAGCTGATTATAGCTTCCTAAATTTTGTATCGGAGTTTTTGCAATTTTCTAAGTTGGAAGCACATTTATGAAAAAACTTTAAACATTTCTTTGTCACAAATAGGTAGTTCGTAATCCAAATTTTAGTTTTATAATTTTTATATAGGTACAATACAAATTGAGGGATTAATAGGTATGTTATAAATAAACCGCCTATTTTGAAAATTATTTTATACATATATATATCTACCTAAATATGTGTTTTATAATCGTACAATCTTCCACCTCCATTTTAGGGAACTCTTACTCATAAGAAACAAATTTTCTATGTCCATTTTCTGGTCTGAAGCTACCTAATTCAACCAAATCAGTTAAGCGTTCTTTCTTCAGCTATACACAAACATATGATTTAATTAGGTAAATAATTAAAAACTCTTGCTGACTAATCAATAAATCTTTTGTAATTTATACTATTTTATCTAATATTTATTGTACATTTTTGATCATGATAAAGTACCTTATTTTTTAGTAATTTATCTTTATGTACAAAAATAATAGGTACAAAGTCCACAGTCCAACGATTTATTTTAATGTTTTTAGTTAATGTTAGCATAATAATTATTTTCATGTTAAAGTTTTAAAACTATGTCATAAGCCAAGCTGTTCATACCGTAAAATACTTAGAGACAACAAGGTTGGTACCCGTAGTGGTGAGGTCATGACATGACATACACAAGTTGGTAAATACATATACAATTATACACATATAGGATGTAAGCTTCTATAAAAAAAAATTGAAATAAATATTTTGCATCTTAATGTATTTTATTGTTTAACACACAACATTGGTTACAAAGCACTTCGCTATTTTAAACAAGGTACTATGCTATAAATATCCTTACATACAAGATGGTCTCGATGGGACAATTTCTTGTTATTCAATAAATGTCCTTATATCCAAGATAGTTTCGACTGAAGAGTTTCTTAATCATATAAACTTGTAACATTCCTACCACAAACATCAAACTTATCTGGATACCCGACCAGACGTCGACAATGAACGTGTCTTCGAAAGCCAAGTAACTGTCGCGCGACTTAGCCGCAGAGTATATGCTTAGCAGATGTCGGGACTTGACCACATGAGCTAACGTGCTCGATAAAGAATCTGCGATTTTGCCAACTTCCAAGTAGTAACTTTCCCCGTTTTCATCGGTACCCTGCCATTCTAATACTTCTTTTGGTTCGGCTTCGTCGCCTTCGGCGTCCTTCTCTACATCTCCGCTGTCTGCACTCTCTGTCGTCTTTGCTTCTACGTCACTTCGAGTCGCACCATGCTTGTCTTCTACTAATACATACAAGAACACAAGTTTAGAATTCATCATACTATATGTGTTGTCCATACAGAATGCATAATCTCCGTCCATTTCGAGGTCCATGATAATAGAGTTTTCGGAACTTTTTTTATCCGTCAGTAATGTAACATTCTTGGGGTCAATAACTTTGAAGTTTATATCCAAATCTCCATGTTGTCCGTCCAGTACCTGGTAGTACACTTCTAACATCTGCCCGCCTTTCCCTGTTTCGTAGACACACATCTCTGCCCCTGGTTCTATTCTAAAATTAACGTCACTCACGTATATATTTTGCCCATAACATTTTGTAGAATACAATATTGTTGCATATAAAAATATTTTTTTGTAAAACATTATTGTAGTTGGAGCGACTTTAAAGTAACTGTTGAAAGTATCGAATGTAGTACATGGTGTTGGTATTTCGTGACGTCATTGTTGATACAGTTGCTTTAGAATAATATGGGGCTTACCTACTACGCTCAACATAACAATTATATTCGTCAATTTAGTTTTTATAACTTTTATTGACTCTGCGCGTTCTTTTCATCTGTACAAATAGGTGCACCCGACAACGCGCGCCTGCTGCCGGACGGATCTGGTATCCTGGTTGCGCTGTACACTGTATTCGAAGAGGACCGACCACCCCTAACAAAATTGATGGCGGCTGCGCCATTATTCAGGAAGTTGGCAGCACGTCTCCACAGACTTGTTGAGATACCGTTTGAATATCTCAACAGCCTTTCTCCAAACATCATATTTGAAGAGATTGTTTATAGCGTAAGTATACAAAGTATGCAAAGTTAACACCAGAGACCAAATTCACAATAAATTTTTATATTTATCTATAAATAGTATTATTAAATACTGATATATGCTGTAAAATTTTACAGATTGGACACTTCAAAACTTTGTCGGGTCTAACTCCACAAATGTCTGGACTGGTACAATTGGATTGGAACGGAAATATTGTAGCTGCGTATTATAATACAGACAAATCTTTAGGTCACATCAGTGACGCCATTGTGTTCAACGGCAAGCTTTACACCGGTAGTCCTCATTTACAAGACTATGTTGGAGCAGTTGCTGCTCCACCTCAGTTGAAGAAAGCTTTTGAATCGTCCAAACAAGCCGAAAATCCTAAAGTTGTGAAGAAGACTGAAGAAAAACCTAAAGCTGCCCCTAAGCCTTCAGACAAGCCTAAGGTAGAGAAAGAAACGCCAAAGGTAGCTAAACCTCAAGAAACGGGCAAGCCCACAACAACAACTAAGCCAGCTGAAAAGACAACACCACCACCTAAGCCTGTCGAGAAGACTACTCCCCCACCACCTAAGCCTGTCGAGAAGACTACTCCCCCACCACCTAAGCCTGTCGAGAAGACTACTCCCCCACCACCTAAGCCTGTTGAGAAGACTACTCCCCCAACACATAAGCCTGTCGAAAAGACTACTCCTCCACCACCTAAGCCTGTCGAAAAGACTACTCCTCCACCACCTAAGCCTGTCGAAAAGACTACTCCTCCACCACAAAAGCCTGTCGAAAAGACCTCTCCACCCCCACCTAAACCAACAGAGAAGACACCACCACCACCTTCCAAGCCTGCCGAGAAAACACCTCCGCCATCTCCAAAACCTGTGGCTTCCCCTCCTCCACCAAAAGCGGCAGAAAAGCCTACTCCCCCTCCACCAAAACCTACAGTAAAGGCTTCTTCTCCACCACCCAAGGCAGCCGAGAAACCTTCCCCACCACCTAAAGCCGCTGAACCTAAAAAGGAAGAACCCAAAGTCCAAACTGCTGAAACTAAACCCAAACCAATAAAGGAGGAAATCCCGTCGGACACTATTAAACCAACTAAGGAAACTTTAAAAGTCATAAAGAGGGATGGTCCTGCTGAAATACATGTGCCTGTTCAGTGAATAACATAATATGGTTGTGGTATTTTAATTTATAAGTGATGCATAAAAGATCTCTCAGAAATGAACAAACACAATTGAGGGGACTTAAATATTGGGTGGGTTAATAATAATGTTACATACGATCTGCCAACTGCATTTACTTACACATGTGAAGTACGATTATATACAATACCTAATTTATATTTATGTACACATTACTTAGAAATTGAAATCTTCACGATTGTAGTAAATAATTTTTGAACACTAATTTTGTGTATAACTATGGGGTCAACAGTATATGCTGCCTTAAAAGCTCTATGAAAAATTATTACTTATATCCGAATTTTTTCTAAAGCAGTTTTTGGGCCTTGTTGATCCCACCAAAATGTTGCTGACACGCTACTAGATCTAGAACCTTGGGCGAATAGTTGCACTGATTTATTAGCACGTTTACATTCCTTTCCATTCCAACCTTTACTCCATAACCATGTAATGTTGTATTTACTTCTTGAAACTCATGTATACATTTAACGCTTAAAAATAAATGTATGCTTACATGAGTTTTAAAAATAATATTTAATCTTTTTTATAATTGTGATATTATTATGTGTGATTTGTTAAAAGGACCAATTTTTAAAAGTTACATTTGTTATTTTACTGCTGATTGAAGAGAACAATTTAAATATGATTATATGCACACATACATAATATTTTAAGGAATCTTAAAGTATCATTATTTAATAATGTTCTGTGCAAAATTATTGTACGTTATTATAATCACCTCACTTGTTACATTGTTGTACATTCATCGTTTCACGTATTGTTAGTTACCAGTCACCAATTAGTGCAATGAAAAATATTTATTTCAAATTATTTACTACAAATATTTATTAGTTGTTATCAGTCAGCACTATATTATAGCGAAAATACAAAAAATCATATTAGAGTCACTATACCATGTTAGTTAATGGGGTTATATGAAAGTAGTGAGTGAAATATTATTTATTACAACAAGGCATGTTTCTAAGAAAGTGTCATACTGTTTTATTTTGTGATTAGTTATAAAGCTATATGTAAAATATTATACGCAGTAACAAGTACACTGGTAATTTCATCCAAAAGAAATTCATAAAAAGAGCAATATTTGATGTTTAAGCAATAAAATATATTTTTTATTACATTATGTACATTTATATATTAAAACATTACAAAATAATTCTATCTTTATTTTATATTCACGTTTAGAGTTCATATGCAACCTCGTTATTTCAGTGAATGTGTACACAACTGCAGATTACAAGGTTTTTCGTCTGGTTTCCGGGTTCGGTTCCTTTATGCAATAACTAGCTTCATCACCTGCTTGCTTCGTCATATAATTATAATAATTCTGGTATTACAAACAGTAACTAATAATAAAATGGTCCTCATGTTCCATATCAAGCACCCCACGCTTTTGCCACTTTATTTGAAATTTTGTTAATATTTATATTAATGTTTATATTTATCTTATTATGAATTAATTACGATAATTGATTGTTGAATTTGATATGGCAGTAACACAAACTCTCTTACAAATATTATTTTCTACTTTTTAGTTCGATTGCTATTAAAGCGTGTTTTTTAGTTTTTTAAAACTATTATTTATTAAATAAAGTATTATTTTCAAGTTAAATTCGAAGATAACATTAATTAAAAAGACTAGCTTCCGCCAGCGGCTTCTCCTGCGTGCTGTGTTGATAACAAGCAGCCTAAGTATAGCAATAGAACAAAATCGAAGTTTATTAATCGTCTCATTTTTATGAGTACCTACATCTCCAATGGGTAAATTTACCCTATTACCATAGCTGGGCATTAACTCGTTAATTCGTTAATTAACGAAGTTAACATTTCGAGTATCGGATTAACTTTTGAAGTTAACTTAAAAATACTTTAACGGACTCGTTAACTTCCGTTAAATTTCCCTAAGTCCGTTAATTGTTAATCTAGCACAGGAACACATTCTGTCACACGGTTCTGACATGAACGTCTCCGACGGTCCGACGGTTGACAAAGTAACAACGACGATGATGAGGATGATTTTTTCAACTCTGTCACTCAGTCTAAGGAAATACTTACCTAAGAGCCAAAAATCTTTAAAAGGGCAAAGTCTCGTCAAGATGTGGCTAGTCGAAAGACTCGTTAAATGATGCTGCATTCCTCGGGAAACAGATATTAGCAAATTTGTTTATTAAATACTAGCTTCCGCCAGCGGCTTCGCCCGCGTTCTGTGTTGATAAAAAGCAGCCTATAGCAATAAAACAAAATCGAAGTATAAGTACATAAAATTTGTTATTAATCGTCTCATTTTTATGGGTAGGTACATTTTCCAATGGTAGGTACATTTTCCTCTTCATAGATAGAATGGTACGGATCTAACTAATAGGTAAGTAAGTATTACAAATATTTCATAAAACCTATTATATTATATTTTGTACTTCGTCAAGTCGAGCACGGCAACCGTTACACAAAATAATTCTTATAGCATGATTCAGTGTTCACATGCGACGGCGCGATGGCTTATTATCCGAACTGCTAAGTTATCAGGAGTTACACGTGCTATTGTGAGTTAACCATAAAATATATACATAATGCTGTAAAAAAAATTTTTATATCTTATGTAGAATATTTTCGTCATACATAATTTTTCTATATAACTTTTACCATTAAGGTTACGAACGCGACGGAAACTTACAAAAGGGAGTAAACTTCTCCCATTTTCCCAACATTACCCTTCGCTGCTCTGCCCCTATTATTTTTAGCGTGATGAAAAGTATCCTATAACCTGCCCAGAAGTACCTATAAAGAATAATTGTACTAAGTTTTGTTAAAATCCGTCGAATAGTTTTTGTGTCTATAAGGAACATACAGACAGTCAGACAAAAATTTTACTGATTGCATTTCTGGCATCAGTTTCGATCACTTATCACCCCCTGGTAGTTATTTTGAAAATATATTTAATGTACAGAATTGACCCTTCTACAGATTTATTATAAGTATAGATTCAACTGGTGGTCAAAGTAAATGCCTGGGCCAGCAACGAGCTTATTGTCAAAAAACATGTTACGCGACGATAGGAAGGTAGGTATCAAAAGAATAATTAATAGGTTCGAAAAATGGAGGCTCAGCAACAGCAATGTGTGAATCGGAGACCTGGGCTGGTTGATGATAATGAGATTGTAATACAGCAATGTTCATTGATCGCAGTTATTGTTTATATTTATAGTTATTGAAAAAAAAATCGTCGGATTCAAATAAAACAATAAAATGGGTTTAATTTCATTTACTTTTGTCAATGAAAATATTATGAATAATATGTTTACAGTATATAGTGACAACGTAAGTATTATCCTTTTTTTTAGTAAATAAAGCGACATAAATACAGTACGCGATTTCAGGAATGCGCCATCGCGTTCCATTAAATCTTTACAAATAGTTAACACAAACATTTGCAGAATATGTGAGAGCTAATTAATTATTTTATACAAATTGATCTCGCGTAAAATATAAAATGGAATGTAAAAATGTTCATGACAGAACATACTAACACAATGCAATTCTAAGTTTGGATATTTTTTCTCTTTAACTTAACAAAGTTTTAGGGCATTTATAGTCCTGCCAAATATAAGAGATCAAAAAGGTGAAATAGAAGTGTTACATATCCTATTCATAATACTTCTTTATTCTCAATAAATATTACTATGTACATTGGAAATATTAACACTATTTGGTGTCTAATTCAATTTATTGCATTAATATTCAATTCACTTTTCCACGCTATCTCCTAATATCTACACTTAATATTTCAACTTGAACGCCACAATTTATATACCTGTATAGTCGATCCTCCGTACATTCGGTACTTGTAATAAAAATTGGCATATGAGCGAGCCCTATAATAATCTGATAAAACAATCTTCTTGTAAGGCAAACCGTATCAGCATGTATTATTTTCACCATAATTGATGAAACAGGTCTTGTCTAACCTATTGTGTGAGCAAAAGAAGGCTGTTGCTAAATAAACACTTGTTCCGCTGCAAGCGCATCCGCAAACGGCTTGACGACGCACCGCGTTGCGAAGTAAAATATTAAACCGAATGTTATTGAAATGGGAAGCGCCGGCAACGCTTTCTTGAGTATTGCTAACAGAAGAAGTGTTAGACACAAACCCTGTTGACAAAACAAAATCAAATTAGTATAACTCAGAACACATGTCAGGGAAAAAACAGATTGCTCAGGTAAGGAAATATTAATGGATAATCTAATTTAATACTCACAATTAATATAGCTACAAAACACGCGAGCGTTGTGTTCCAGTCTCCATAAGAGCTGGCCTTTCCGACCAACACGCTGTAGAATATGAAGTCGCCCAGCCCGAGCTTTACGCCCTCTGATAAGAAAAACCATGGTTACTCTTAACGTTACACTAAAACTATACAAGTGCATTATGACTTTGTTCCCTGAAGGTAGAAAAAAGTAAGTAATGGAAGTCTAATAATAAAATGTGTATGTTTATGCTGTGGGCTAACATTATGCCAGCCAATGCAATTTAAGTGACTAATAATCAATTGAATGAACAGTCAAATCAGTGAATGAACACTACTTACTTTCCTCGTCGTCAGCGGCGGGTTGCGGCGCGGGGTGCGCGGCGGCGTTGGGCCGGTCGATGCGCGTGGTGTACCGCGGAGGCTCGGCGCGCTCCACTGTGTCCACGCGCAGTCGGCGCTGTTGCTGCGCACGCGCACGCCACGCAGAGTCAAACCCAGCCGCGTCACCGCCCGCCCCCGCTGCCTCATTGGCCTCGTTTTCTCGGGAACCTGAGTAAAACACACTTCCTAATAAGATTTCTTGATAAACTGCTTTGCCGCACTTGTAAAACCACTTATGTATTGTAATTATACCAATCATCTGCTGCAGGCTAAATACATAGTTAATTAAAGAAACACTTAAAAGAATAGAAAGGTAAAGCTTTAGTTATATAAAATGTTAAATATGAAGTAAGAGTGTATAAGAGTGACAGTAATAGCGTATGGGATGCGCAAGTGGGATGTGGGGAGACGGACCGTGCGGGTTGAGAGGGCGCAGCTCGCGCGCGCGCGGCTCACCTTCCCGCGCCTCCGCGCCGCCCTCCGCGCCGCCGCCCGTCGTCGTCGTCGCCGCCAGGCAGTACATCACCGTCGCTAAAATAATAACAAATATGTTGTTTGTATAAAGATTACAAAAATATTCTTAGATTGGAGATGTCTATGTCCAAAAGCATTCGCTCATCTAAGGCATCATCATGTATTTCAAATATAATGTGTATGTTGTGAGTATACCAAATGGACACTTTATCACCTAGAATTACTAGAGTTCTATCAAGGCACGGCTATAATAACTAGGTAGGCACAAATGTGATGATGCATAGCTTCATTGACCCTCTTGTGACAAAATAGCAGCAGGTCAGCAACTAATCAATACATATTTAAGGAGATGTGTGATCAATACTCACATGAATAAATTAAGGCAGGGAATATTGGTTCATTTCGCTCTTGTGCTGTTTCTACAAGTATTCTTAAAGGCCCTTTTGGAGTTAACACTGCTATCAAATCTGAAAAAGTGACATTCCAACATTGAAATACATAAATTTGAAAAAAATATTGCTTTGAAAAGTTTAACATAAGTTGCACTGCTTACCCCAAATAGATATGACAGCAAGAACAGCCCAAGTTGTCCATTCAGGTAGATACTTTATAAAGACAAGTGCCATTAGTGCTGCTATGAATATAAGATAGGCCTGCTGCAGCCTCAAGGGCCCCTTCCAGTGGATCACAATCATACCCACTACACCAAAGTTCCACATGCCAAACAATAATGTTATGTAGTCCATTGGAATGTTGTAGGCTCTTAGAGCTTCCCTAAAAATTTCACAGTTCAAATTATTTTTAATGCACTTTAGGCACACTTGCATATCTGAGAAATTAACTACTTCAGTAGGACTCAGTAATTATAAACTTATTATAAAAGTATTTTTGTATCTGCTAGCTACAGTTACAAATTTTCCGATCACCAGGCGAAGTATGAAGTGAACAATTATTACAAATTATAAAATTATAAAACAATGGAAAACTGCCAATTGACTGGCTACACAAATAAGTTTTACTTTACTTAGCTATAAATATTTGTACTTCTTACTTCCCTCTTTTAATGTCAATTTCTACAAATCAATAAAAAAATAAAAATTTAGGTGGACCATCACCATTAATATTCCTTCTTATTGGCACCTTATGGGAAATTAGATAAATTAATACTCACTCAATATATAAATATGAGAATAAGAACAGCAACATGAGTGATGACAATATGAGCCACCCATGAATGATTTTATAGCATCTCTTCTTGTACAGTACTATGAGTAACACAGTCATTAAGGCAATCACACTGAGCAGGATCAGCGAGTTGGCAAGAGCATTCCATACTTTTGTTACTGCATATGGACTTTCCTCATGAAAAGGTGTGTAGGCTCTGAAACAAGATGATTAAGAATACATTTCTATTTAAAATTGATTAAATGAAGTTATGTCACACTAACATTTTATATCATGGGTATGTTTATAAACATAAAATTTCACATAAACATAATGCATGGATCTTACACAACAATTTCCAGGTCACACAGAGTTGTGGGCAAATCAAACATTTAACATGAAGCTAGTTGCACTGACAAAAATGACAAAGTGACAAAAATGTATACTAAAATCAAATAAGTTGAGCAGTACTTACAAATAAACATCTTTGACTGAATAAAAATTTATTGATGATATTGTTGCAACAACAACAAGCATACAGAGGGTGACAGGCACAAATAATTTGATGACATGGCGGGCTCCATATTTCAGTTCTAGCTCTTCCAGTTGGGGCTCAGCTGGAGGTGGAGGTGGGGCAGCATTAGGAGCAGAACTACTGCCCGACCCTGAAGCACCACCAGAAACTCCATCCACACTCTGAAAAAACAAAAAGAATTATTTATTCTCAGTTATTCATAGAAGAAGTTCTAACTTAAAATATTGCACTACTTAAATAACTATCAGCATCACAAATGCATTGACTAAATTGGCATGCATTCAAATAGATGATGCAGCTTGTAGTCACATGCCTATTATAAAATTACAACATCTGTTTAACAACCAGAAGAAATGAAAACACAAACATGATTATCTAAACAATACTAACTGTCATTTTATTAAGATTACTGTAACAATCTGTTATTAAACTTTTAAGCCAGTGTAAATTTTAACACTATTCATATATAAATTAGGTAGTAGCAGGGCAGTAAACCAACTATCAACAGAATGTGTAGTTTAGAACTGAAATGTATTATGAATACAACTTGACTTATATAGAAATACTACACCTTTTTCCATTAACTTCGATAGTGGGTGTTGACTAATGGTTTAGTCATAGATTGTATCTAAAAAGCAATTTCAAAATACGATATTAAAATAAGTTCTAAAATGAATAAAACTTACACCGTAAGATCGCTGGTTGTCTGGCTTAGTCTTTCGCTTTTTCGCTATTCTTTCAGCGATCACCCGATCGGGACGAGCTTCTGCGATGTGGCCGTCCATGAGTGCTGTGTGCTCTGTCGCCTCCTCAGTATCACTGCCGGTGTCACTCATTCAAGAATTCTTTGGGACTCACGCATTATGTTTAAGACTGTTTTATAATAATATTATATTGCGGATTATCCTACTTGTGTATTCAATAAAACAAAGCTATTGGCAAACGTCCTACACGTCCCGTTAAACTATGTTTAGATTAATGCTGTGCCATATAAACACAGATTATCAAAACCATAGATTATAAACTTAACTGGGTATCCGATACTGTAAATTAAATGAACCGATTAGTTTTAAGGGTTTTTATCGTTTCGATAGAGAATTAAGTTATATTATATAAAATGTTCTGTAATAGTAACAGTTTTGTCTACATATCAATAATTTTATAGATATTCGTATCTGTATAGGCACCAGGCACTTTAGTTTGTCAATGAATGACGTTTATTATTTCACAGAACATATATTTATACTTAGTTTTCTTTAGGACTTCCCATATGTGTTGCAAACAGTATGTAACCACTACGTTTATTGTGTTGTGTCCAAAGGTCTAGTATACCCATTGAGTATACCTGCAAAAAAGCGTGCATACCTACTTTCGACAGCCACAAGATGGCCGTCATTGCAAGGGAAGCACGGGGAAAACCATAAAGTATCGATATCAGTAGTATATTTCTATAAACTTTCATCACACGCGAAGAACTTTCCTCTTTTATTGAAAGAATACCGATCCTTTTTAATTTCAAATAATTGTATTTGATTTTCCTCACGCATCTCTTATCATCATCTTAAGAATGTTTATCGTTTAAGCTGAGTTGAGCAAAGCATGCGCAGCACTGCTGTGCCGCGTGCATGCTTTGCTTTGCATGCGTAACAGAACGTAGTAATTGCTTTTTTTACGAGTGTCCAAGGGGGATTACTTACCATCTAGTAACAAGTCTGCTCGTTTGCCGACCTTTGAATAAAATAGCTTCACATAAGTACCTAATAATCTATACCTACTAATATTATAAAGAGGTATTGCATGTAGGGGTAATCTTTGGAACCGCTGCGCTGGTCGGATTGCCAAAATTCTTTTATTGATAGATATTTACAATGGAGGGTTGTTGCAAATATCAGCATCAGCATACGCATTAATTATTCCTGATGTTCAAAGTTTTTGTTGCGACATGACCGGCGGTGGGCGGAGGTAATGGCATGGCGCTGTCGCTTCCGAGTTTTGGCCATTCAAAATACGCATATTTCATAACAAATCGTCAATCATTTCAAGCAAAGTGTATGCAGAGCGCATTGTTGGTATGTGTATTTATGAACCCGCTTGATTGGTGAAGAACAAATAAAAATATCTATAACAATCTTTCTACACTGCCTGGCTCGAAGATTCCTGTCACCTCCGCCTGCAAGCGTCCCTAGCGAATAGTTATTGAGCAGTGCCGGCATAATATACAAAATTACAAATCTACCCACAACAGACTGCAAGCAGAAAAAGTAGCTCAGTTGTTGTTTTTAAAATACAACTTGCCGCTTATAGAGTTCCATTAGGTATTAATAATATTTTACCTATTACTTAACTAGTTTTTACGTGTTTGTTGATTGTTTTCTTCATTGAAAAGTTACAGAATTATTAAAATAAGTAGATATATCTTTTTATTAAAAGTATGATGCAAAGATCGATGCAAATATAATACTTACTTGCCTAAAAAATTTATAAATTTGAGTAGGTACTTATTAAAAAAAACTTAAAATCAGCATCTGCAACAACCCTGCTACAATGTTCCTGTGTGCTATAGGCTACAACATGGCAAACATCACGCTACGATATAATGGAGCCGAGCAGCGGGTGAAACCGCGCGAGAGTAGATAGTAATCCATAAGGCATAGAGCCAGGGTAGTTGCTAGAAAACTCGGCGTTCTTGCAAAAGTCCGACGGTACTTCACACCGAGTCAGCTTCTAATGTTGTATAAAGCTCAGGTCCGATCGTGTGTGGAGTAGGTACTGCAGCCACATATGGGCTGGTGCTGCGAAATGCCACCTAGCGGCTTTGGATTCGGTGGAAAGGCGTGCAAAGAGGCTGATTGGAGATCTAGATTTGGTTGGGTCCAATATTCAAAGTCTCGAGCACAGGCGCAGAGTAGCCAGCCTTGCGGTTTTCTACAGGATGCATTTTGGAGAGTGTGCCTAGGAATTGCACGATTTGATTCCGCCATCCCAATTTCACCTTCGGACATCCCGGCGTACGGCGAATATCCACCCCTACGTTGTTGAGACACCTGCGGCCCGGACTAAGCGTTTTGCCTCGTCATTTATACCGCGTACATCGAGGGATTGGAACAGTTTGCCGGCTGCAGTCTTTCCGTCCGAATACAATTTAGGTGTCTTCAAGGCTAGAGTGAATAGGCTCTTAATAAACTAGTGCACCTTACCATCAACGATTGCATCACTGCTTAACATCAGGTGGGATCGCAGTCAAGCACTAGTTTATTGCAAGTAAAAAAAAAAGAGGCAGTTTGTGGCGAGCTATTCAGCAGTGGCGTCCCCATGGACCGGGCTCCCGGCCACTCACGGGAGGAGGGGCGAGAGGACACTGGCGTCAGACTCTTACTTCCTACTGATTAAAAACCACCCCGTTCCGTCTCCTAATCTAGGCTGAGGCCGCGGTGCCTCGTTGCGCTTACAACGCAACCCCGGCTAAGCATCAGCCCTATAAGGCCCCATCTGTGGTAGTTTATTCTTTTTATTGGCTCTTTGAGGCGAGCGTGGAACGCTACGCGCCGTTCGCTCGGGTCTGGTTCTGATCGGGCGGCAAGCTACCCTTACTCGCCGTCCACAGGCCCGATAGTTGTGCTCATGTAGGAATTTCTATAGTCTAAGATGGGCCAGTCACCAACTCTCTATACTTAGCAATATATCCATACGTATCATGTCTACCAACTCCATAGCATCGCATACCTAACTAAAACTATACCATTATTTACCAAATTTCACAATAGTATATAGGTACTATATAATAATATTATGATATATATAATAATTCGACAATCACCGGCTAATGTAGATTAGCCGGTGATTGTCGTTGGGTGAACTTTCATAGTGCACACAGGGATTTCACAGTGCACGATTCCAAAGGCTGATTTGCCAGCACATTTCAATTAAAATCGTTCACCGACCCTCTGCGAGTTACCTAGAGCCCCTCGTACGCGTTCCGGTGCGGATAATAATAAGTAATAATATATATCCGCAAGGCAGCTTGTGGCGAGCTGTTGGGCAGTGGCGATCCCACGGACCTGACTCCTGGGAGATGTCTTGTTTTTCATCTCCGGTTAGTCCTCGTGACGAGCTGGAGTGAAAACTGATGAAGAACAAGCCCTCCTACCTCATTCTTGCCTTAATTGGCTGGCTTCAGTGGAGATTCACAAGAGTAGGAGTTGAAGGAGACTCGGGGGAAGGATGTATCTCAGTAAGGTGCTGGTAGAGGTCTTGACCGTACTTCCGGGATTGCTCTGATAGATTTGGGATGCCTCTCCTTCCCCAAGCAGCTCAACGTATGTTGCCTCCGTGTCGCTACATGCTAGCGGCCGTTTCTGGGGGCCCATTAATTGAGTTTGCCAGTCACCCCTGCCTGTTTATCCGTATGTATCAATATTGGTCAGGGGCAGGGGCCATAGTAACTCCATAGTTATTATATCCACCAGTCCATAGCAACCCATACCCATAACCATATAAATTTTTACCACATTTCGCAATAGTCCTGCATCAACCGGGGATTGTCCTTGGGTGCACTTTCATAGTGCATACAGGGATATTTGCCGGCTGATGTCCCATCCCGTTTAGATTAAAACTGTTCAACGGGCCTCTGCGAGTTGGCTACGGCCCCTCGTACGTCTCCCAAAGGTCCGGCACCCTGTGGTCCCGTGATAGGAAAGAACAAGTAATAATATTTTATTACCGTAGCTAAGGTATAGTAAGTAGCTTGAAAATTTTCTACATTTTCTTACCGTCTAACTGCCATATCACAGTGATTAGATAATCCTTTTCGTAAAGAAAAGTACCTAATATGAAGGAAACAAGACGTGTTCCTACTATTAAAGAATACTTTGTCATACTTCGTGACTGTACAAAGAAACCTTTGTAATTGCAGGAATTTGATAGTAATTTAGGTGTACAAGATAGACCCAGAGACATGTTCTTTCTTAAAATAATATTCTTGGTTACAGGTTGTGCAAAAACATGTTAGCTCGTGTAATCATCCTGCATACTTAGACCGATAATCACCAAATTTCTTCAGTTGTTTTTACCTTACGATCTCTCGAGCCGGCGCGACCTGATGGTAGAGTGGAAGCAACGCCTGTCGCAACCTCGGGCCGGGGACGCTGTTATAACAGCGGTGAGACCCTCTTTAAGAAGAGTGGTTTGAAGGACGCCACGGCGTCCTCACCTTCCGCCTGATGCAGGTGTTCCTGTTTCCGATCCGGCGGAGAGTCATCATTGTGAAAACCACCCAGAGGACCCGGTGGAGTATATGGTGGCGGTGTGCTCTGCTTGGGCTGAGCAAAGCCGTGTTCTTAGGGAAGTGATCGGCGGTGGGACTGGGACGCCGTTTCCTCTTTCTTTTTTCTTTTGAAACAGTCATGCTCGCAAAGGAGGCGAACCGCGTGAGGGAGCTATTCTCCCTCTCAGCCGCCTCCATCTCCGCAAGCCACCGCAGCAGGCGACACTCCAGCTATTGGGGCACTCAGACAATCTCCGGCCACCACATAGAGGAAAAGTGGTTATATCCTCTAGGGGCCACCGTAATCACGGGTCTGCGGACGGAGAGCTGTAGGAGAGGGTAGCTCGCCACCCGGGCCTCAAAGAGCTAATAGACTACCACAGACAGGGCCCTACAAGGCTGATGTTCAGCCGATTTGCGGGGTAAGCGCAATGAGGCACCGCGGCCTCAGCCCAGAGCTTAAGGAACGGGTGAGGGGTGGGTAGGTAGAGTAGGGCAGGGTAGGTAGGGTAGGGTAGGTAGAGTAGGGTAGGTAGAGTAGGGTAGATAGTCAAATGACGGGAGCGACGCCGCGGGTAAGAGCTAGTAATATCATAAAAACGCAATAATATCATTATACAGCACATTTTATTGCGCGAAAAATATAGAAGACAGATGCGAAATAATAAACAACTATTAAATATGGAAACTCTCTATAGGTAAAGTCCCTCAGGTGTGCCTTCCTTTTTGCGATATAAGACACTCTCCTTTGATTTCTTGAAATCTTCATTGGTTACTTTCATGCGGCGTTCTCGTAACGCCATCAATCCAGCTTCGGTACAAATTGCCTGAAATGTGAGCATAGCATGAGCAAACTTGTAATTCATAATTCAGTTGAAATTCGATGGCATGTAGAAAAACCAAAGTATACCTTAATATCTGCACCAGACAGATCATCTTTAGACATAATAAGTTCAGATAAGTTGACATCATCAGCTAGTGTCATTCTTGATGTGTGAATAGTGAAGATTCTTCGCTTTGTTTTTTCATCGGGCAGAGGAAACTCGATTTTCCTGTCTATACGACCAGGTCGAATCAACGCAGGATCTAGTGTCTCTATGCGGTTTGTGGCCATGATTACCTGTAGATAACAAAGAACTTGTAAGTATAAATAAAAATGTAAACACATTTACATAAGCATAATAATATTAAGATCAACGTCAAGTCTCTTCTATCCAAAAGAGTGAGTACTTAACACCAAAAATTTAAGCTTTTTGCCTGTTTGCTGAGCTTTATGTATTTGATAACTTTTCTAGAACTAACTAACTAGAACTTTCCAAAGATTTTTAGAAGACAGATAAGGCAATGTTATACTTACTTTAACATCACCTCGTGAATCAAATCCATCAAGCTGATTAAGTAACTCCAACATAGTTCTCTGGATTTCCCTTTCACCACCAGAATTTGAATCATAACTGAAATATAAATAATGTTAGAACCACAATTCTTAAAATTGATTTTTACAAAGTCTTATCAGTAACCCCTGGCTGGCAATATATCGCAAATCCTCTAAGTTTTGTGTTCTGGTGTCTTACCATCAATTGATCTTTAAGCTTATTTGCCACATTATCCTGTGTATAAAAATTAAGTATATAACGTTTGTACCGTTTTGTGCCTACAGCATCTATTTCATCAATAAACACAATTGAAGGAGCATGCTCTTCAGCTACCCTGAATAGTTCACGAACAAGCTTCGGTCCATCTCCCTGCACAAATAAATATTACCATTAATTTTATTTCACCTAATTCGCAAATTAATTCAAAATAGATAAATTAAGTTACCAGGTATTTTTGAATGAGTTCTGAGCCAACAACTCGCAAAAATGTTGCTGAGGTCTGGTTGGCAACAGCTTTGGCTAACAAGGTTTTGCCAGTTCCAGGTGGACCATAGAGAATCACACCCTTTGGAGGCTTGATACCCATCTCTTCATAATACTCCGGGTGAGTAAGTGGTAGCTCTACAGATTCCTGAAAAGTCATTATGTTAGTATCAAATTAATTTACCACAAATATATTTTTTTAAGTTAAACTCACCTTAATTTCCTGTATCTGAGTATCAAGACCTCCAATATCAGCATAGGTCTCCTGTGGTGCCTTCTCCAGCTTCATAACAGAGACCATAGGATCTGTATCATCACCCAACACACCCACTACAGCATGAACCTGACAATAAACATGAAGCTTGTATAAATTGCTAACTTCATCTTATAATTTTACAATCAACAAATACCTATAAATTAAAAAAAAACAATGATAAATTTAATTAAATGATGTTGTTATTAGTAGATACCAAATGTAGATAAAGATTTGATTGTAAAATATATGAATATAAACCACATATAATTAAATATTGCAAACACAACACTAGCTAAATTATAATTTACCTTATGGTTCAAGAGCACTGAGCAACCAGGCTCCAGCTGATCCTTGTCTACAAAGGACAGGATGCTGACATAGTGCTCACTGCCCACAGATGTAGACACAATAGCATGGTTGTCATCAATGATTTCCTCCAAGTTGCCCACTGACATAGGTGTTCCTCTAAGGTCATCCACCTGACATTATACATTCAAAAATTACTATTTACATGCATATTTTCTTAATGTTAAAACAAAATTGTAATGTGCAGTTTAACAATTTGTGTTTTAATGGTCTCATAATTAGCTTTTTTGCACTACATATTCACTTTTTTACTTAAGACAAAGGCAAACAATTTCCCACCTTAGACCTCTCCTCCTCAATTTTTTCCTCCTGAGGCTTCAGCCTTTCTTGATTGCGGATGAATTCTTCCTCCATAAGCAGATAATCCTTGATTCTTTCTAATTTCAACAGCTTCAATCTACACCGAGTGTGTGGTGTCACTTGAGGTAGTTTTAATGCAGCATCAGGACCCTTGGCCTTGCGCTTCTTCTTACCCACCCTGGTAGGGATTGGAGGTTCGTATTTCTTCTTCTTATCCTTGTCATCTTTTTTGTCTCCGCCGCTGCCTCCGCCAGATTGATTCTGACCCTAATAGCCAAACAGAGTTAGTGGATTCTTCTATGACCGAACTCGCAATATTTGAATATAATAACTGTTACAATGTTATTCGCAGTTACTACTTACCATTACGTATTTTAACTAAAATCGAATTTAATATAAAAATCTAACTTATTTCGATCAAAATCAATGACTATGACTTCAGATACCGATGATTACAAAGCGGAATTTGTGGAACCACAGATGTTATAAAAATGTTGTCGTTCTCTTTGACTTTGATTAGAGTAGTCTCAATACTATTTGAATTCGAGTTTATTCGACTGAGGTCCACTCAAGGTCCACTTTACTTTTATATGGATTCAGATTGTTTTAAATACCTAATTACACATCGATCACTAATAAAGAACTTTTCTTAGGTAGTTCTTTATTAGTGATCGATGTAATTACACCTTGTACCCGATGTATCAAATATACGATATTTATTAAGTTATTATTAAAATATCGTTTTGTTAGTGTTAGTATAATCCTCCTCCTCCTTTAAACAAGTTTCGCCTTTATGAACACAACAGTTAGATTTTAATTTTATGTAGAATTAAATTATATTTTTTCGTATCATATCAGTATGTTCAAAAATACTCTTGCCAAAACGTGCAATCAAACTTTTAGTTCAAGAATTTTAAAATTGTCTTACAATTAAAATCCTTTTGTAAAAAGGATAATAATATTTTCCCTCATTATATTGTAACAAACAAAACGTAACTTGACGTGTCTGAACGTCGTGTACGCCTCATGTCATTTTAAGGTTTTTGTCGTGTAGAGAGAGAAATACTTACGAAGTGGTGTTGTGAATTTTTAATAAATTATCTAAAACGTGCGGTTATTTGTTACTTTTATAAGAATGATATCCTAAAATGTATTTGAAGTCTTTATATTTCAGGCTTTATTTTTGTTAAAAACACTTTTTGTCTCAACAGCTGATGTCAAACATTTGGCAATAATCATAATATTGTAACCAAGATTAAATAGTTTCCAAGATGGTTTTAGCGGATTTAGGTCGCAAGATTACTACTGCTTTGCAGTCTTTAAGCAGAGCTACCATCATAAATGAAGATGTATGTTGTTAATTATATATTTATTCAAAAATATATTTGGATTCTTTACGCTTGAACAAGTGATCATTGTTAAATAAATCATTTCCAGGTTTTAAATTCTATGCTAAAACAAATTTGCGCTGCTCTTCTGGAAGCTGATGTGAATATTCGTTTAGTGAAGAATCTCCGTGAAAATGTTCGCGCGGTCATCGACTTTGACGAAATGGCTGGTGGTCTCAACAAAAGACGGATGATTCAGTCAGCAGTGTTTAAGGAACTGGTCAAGGTATAAAATACGAATTACAATATTCTACGAGAAATTATTGAATGAAATATCAGAAGCCTGTTTCACCACCTGAAGTCCCTGATATACTTATGTTGCCCAGTGCCCTTCATAGAGATGACATTCTCATTCTATATTCATATTGATCTGGTCCCTAGTGGCAATAGAGACATTGTGAAACAGAAATAAATCAAAATAAATCTGATTTTAGAAAAAGTATTATTAAAACGGGAAATGTAAAAATATTGTGATAATTTCAGCTGGTGGATCCAGGAGTGAAACCTTATCAACCAATCAAAGGCAAACCCAATGTCATCATGTTTGTAGGTTTGCAAGGTTCAGGAAAGACCACCACTTGTACAAAACTGGCATACCATTACTTGAGAAAGAATTGGAAATCATGTCTAGTCTGTGCTGACACATTCAGAGCTGGTGCCTATGATCAGGTCAAACAGAATTGTACAAAGGCCAGAATACCTTTCTACGGAAGGTAAGTTCTCTTTATCTTGGACTCTAAAATCATAATTAAGCGAGCAAGTCACTTTTCTTTTCAGAAACTTGTTTTTCTACAATCTCAATATAATTTATATTTTTATTTTGATATTGTACAAAAACCAGTCTCTCAGGGTGCCTTAACCTCCCGGCCACCACAACAAAATCAACATTAGTGTGATTCCTAGAATTTTACTATAAGATTGATCCATAATAATGTATCCTTTTCAGTTATACAGAGGTTGATCCAGTAGTGATAGCAACTACTGGTGTGGAAATGTTCAAGAAGGAAGGGTTTGAGATGATTATTGTGGATACTAGTGGTCGTCACAAACAGGAAGAATCATTGTTTGAAGAGATGTTGGCTGTTGCTAATGCCATTGTAAGTTTTTTCCCCTTAGGCTGGGATTCTTTTGAGGAGATGGGATGTGCTGTGCTTCACATGGCTTAAAATCCATTCTCGACATATCTTATTTATTATTTTTTTATTGCTTTAGCTCTTTTTGCATAAAATACAGTTTTGAATAGTTGTATATTGTTATAGGCAGCAAAATTTTGTTCAAATTAATTAGATAAAATAATTTTAAATGCACCTGTACCTTAATCATTTGGCTTGCTTACTTTTTACAGAAACCAGATAACATAATATTTGTGATGGATGCAGCAATTGGTCAGGCTTGTGAAGCCCAAGCCAGAGCATTCAAAGATAGGGTAGACATTGGTTCAGTTATCATTACAAAATTAGATGGACATGCCAAGGGAGGTGGTGCATTGTCAGCGTAAGTTGCTGGATTAAAATATCTTTCTATTTACTTAAAATGCTTAGATGGCATTCTGGAATGGTCAACTGATTCCAAGACATGTTACAATAGGTTTAAATAAATGCAAAAATATAGAAACATTTATTTTAAGATATGGGTTAATAAACAATTTGTTCTTTTTTAGTGTTGCTGCCACACAGAGTCCTATCATCTTCATTGGTACTGGAGAACACATTGATGACCTGGAACCATTTAAAACAAAACCTTTCATCAATAAACTACTTGGCATGGGAGACATTGAAGGTCTTTTGGATAAAGTAAATGAGCTCAAACTTGATGATAATGATGAATTATTAGAAAAACTCAAACATGGACAGTTTTCATTGCGTGCTATGTATGAACAGTTCCAGAACATTATGAAAATGGGACCTTTTTCACAAATTATGGTAGGTTATGATCTAAAAATTAGTTTTTATTGTTATTGAGTTAACAATCCGTTTACCAAAAATATTTACGCTTTCAACAGGGCATGATCCCAGGATTCTCTCAGGATCTAATGTCAAAAGGCAGTGAACAGGAATCAATGGCTAAACTGAAACGTCTTATGACCATTATGGACTCTATGAATGAAGGAGAGCTTGATCATCGTGACGGCGCCAAGCTTTTCTCCAAACAACCCACCAGAATCACACGAGTCGCACAAGGCGCGGGTGTCACAGAAAGAGATGTTAAAGATTTAATTGCACAGTACACAAAGTTTGCAGCAGTTGTGAAAAAGATGGGTGGTATCAAAGGATTATTCAAAGGAGGTGACATGGCAAAGAATGTCAATCAAACTCAAATGGTCAAACTGAACCAACAGATGGCAAAAATGATGGACCCACGCATCTTACAGCAGATGGGTGGCATGACTGGGCTCCATAACATGATGAGACAATTGCAACAAGGCTCCAGTGGGATGAATAGTTTAATGGGTGGCAAATGACACTAGCTTTAGATTCTGCCATAAGCCAATCCAATGTTTGTAATTATTAAAATGTATTTTAACCAATAAAGGTGGATAATTGTATTTTTTTTCTGTTTAAGTATCTAAGAACTTTGTTATGATGTTGACATTTTAGTTTCATACACCATAATTGAAATCATTTTTATTTTACAATAACAGATAATATACCGATTCGTTTACGATTATAATCGGCGTTTCATTTTACATGGAAACTAGCTATAACTTAGATGTTGGTAGCAACAGTTCAGATGAGTGAAAAATTTTAGAATCTCTGGAAACTGCTCTCTGCTCCTTTTAATTTGACCCGAATATGTAAGTTATGCCTTTTTTTAACTAATGTTGCCCCGGTTGATGTCTCTGGTCTGTTTTCGTTTTTGTGTGAGTCACAATTATCGAATGACTTCTTCAGCCCAGGGTCGGGGCGCCCGACCCTGAGTACTGACCGGTACTGACCGGCGGGTGGGACTCTGAGTAATCTATATCTCTGTATCTATACTAATATTATATAAAGAGGTAAAATTTGTAAGTTTGTATGTAGGGACTTTGGAACCGCTGGTCGGATTGCCAAAATTATTTAACTGATAGATAGCTAAAATATTCCTGTGTGATATAGGCTATATAACATCACGCTACGATCAAATGGAGCTGAGCAACAGCTGGTGAAACTGCGTGAGAGTAGCTAGTGCTGACTGCAATGAGGCCGCGGTGCCTCATTGCGCTTACCCAGCAACCCCGGAACATCAGCCCTATTATAGGGTTCCGTCTGTATCGGCCTATTAACATTTTTCGCGGAACGCAACGCGATGTACGCTCGGGACGGGTGCTTACTCGCCGTCGGCATAGCCGGGCAATGAAGGTTTTCTGGGATCCTATGAAGGTATTTTGGGGGATGAGCCTCCGACCAGAGTTTGCTGTCAAAAATCATAAGGGTAGGTACTGGATGTGTCTTTTGTCTCGAGGACTGCCCGACTGTTGTGTTTGTGTCGGGATTTTTGTACCTGTTCTAATTCAAGATGTTATATCCCGATGTAGATTGGATGTGATTGGTGTTGTTGCTGCGTGTTATGCGGTAGATGTCGCTACAACACAAATAATTACCTTGATATGGTGTACGTCGGACTTTAAACTGCACTCAGCACCAAGAACTTACTTTTAACTCCTTTTTATTAATCAAAGCAGGAGCATAAACAACATTACCTTATTGACTTAGTAAAGCTTTTTTGTACTTTTGGCTGTATTATTTGTATTCTGTAGAAGATAATTATATTATGGCTGAACGGTTGGCGCGGAGGCTGTGCTACTGGCTGCGGCGCAACGTATCACAGGTTCGATTCCAGTTCGGAATAACTCTTTGTGTGATCCACAATTTGTTGTTCCGGGTCTGGGCGTGATGTGTATGTGAATTATTAAGTTTGTAAACGCTCCCACAACAAGAGAGAAAGTGTACGGGTGCGACGAGGTTTTCGATGGATCGTGTCGTGTCTAAAGCCTAAAGGTGGAAATACATTCCTGTGTCGTGACGTCTCGCGCAAGAACCCAATCGCTTACCAATACAATAAATAAATTAAAGACAAACATGCGTAACATGCCGTGTTATGTTTTGCCGCTTGTTGTCAATTAGGTGAAACTAGGAAGTTGTGGCACGAGGCGACACTCCATTCCGTGCTAATATATAATTCCTTTGTTCTAGAAAAGAAAAAATCTATTAGAAATGACAAATCAATTGTCAGTCAGTTGACATAACGTATGTCACGTTTGACATATTTTTGTAACATTTTTACATTGAGATAGAAAATATATAGAGGCGCCGTGTTACTATAGAAGTATACATGCTTATACAAATATGAGGGAAATATGAAACAAACTATGAAATATCATTTTTTCTCACTCTTTCTAAAGCAATAATTGTATTAGACAAAAGAGACAACAATATTTAAGTTGTTGCTTAATATGGAAACAAATCATTTTGACATTAGCAAAGTTGTAGGTAAGTGCCATGTCCGCCATTTTAAGCGCTCAGAGTACCTGAGTTTCATGGTAGTTGTCCTGTCAAACGGTTGTTTATGTTTTAAATTATTGCGGTTTTTCAGTAAATTACAAAGAACCATTTCTTTAAACTTCAAATATATATAGTGAAACAAAAAAACAATATGCCTGTGTGTTGTATTGTGCAGTGTGGTACAAAAAAGAACGAAAATCAACCTCAATTGTCTTTGTATAGGTTAGTAAACAGTTTTCATCAAATATTACTTAGAATAATCCACATAGATAGAAAAAAATGTCACGGATACTTTAATCTATTGCCAAAGTATATATATTTACTTTTATTTCTGTCTGTGAGACAGTTTTAGTAAAAAATTGTTGTTTACAATAATATGTCAATATGGCATAGTTACGTACCATTTCACAAAAGTATCGATATAATCTCCCATTTAAAATTCAACATATATTATACTAAATAATCTATTTTAACAATGGATGTTTCCGCAGTTTTGTGTAACGCTAAAGTAAGACGTCAGTATTTTGGTATTGGTTTTAGTTACATAAGTAGAAGTTCAAATTATCATGTTTTATAATTATACGGGCGCGATTGACAGAGCGGCGTTGGCGACGATCCCAGTGCGACCACCAAGCGTAATAATAAAAAGTGAGATACATACAATAAGATTGACTTCACTACATATCTATTTTGTGCTAACGTAGTTTCGAAGATATCATCGCTTAATCAGACGCGCCGAAATTGTGCGCGAGCACTTCACAAATACCCACAGGTTTTCCACATATATAAAGATAAACATTTAACAAACACTATCTTTTTCTATTTCACCATTCCATTAAACGCTGTTCATAAACACAGTCCTATTTTTTTAAAAGACGCTTTACGTAGAATTATATGAATACAAATTCGACTTAAGAAAATCATTAGCCAATCAAGAGACCAAGTTAATCCCGGGTTCCGGGTTCTAGCTAGGCCGACGGCAAAGTAGGAACAGGAGTTGATTTTAGTCAGTAACGGTCTGTCCCGAAAAAGGCCGGAGATGACATTAAATGATTTCCCATAAAAAATACCGTTAATCAGCTGGCTAATCCCTAAAACTATACCTATGTAGAACTTTTACTCAAATTATATCGATACTCGTTAAATACTTAGTCGGCACAACCCTAGCAACGGCAGCCATCTTATGCGACATTTTGGATTGTAGGTAGGCACCTTCTTTTCGTAGGTATTTCAAGTCCATATATTTCCTATGTCAATGCATTTTTACTAAAATTCAGAGGTGTCTTGTCTGGGATCAGAATCAGAATAGGTTATTGAAAAACGTTTTTAGTAACGTAATGTACACTATTTGCCTAGAAATAATTAAGCTTGGTAGATACTCTCCAAAAAGGGTAATTATTTTAGGTCACAAAACAATCTAGGTTATGTAGTATCTTAGAAATAAATTTTATGAGGCAAATTATCATTTAAACTTTCGAAATTGGATTGTTTCATAAATCTTTGTGCGGAAGTAAACATAATTTATAACTTTCAGGCATTATCAACATTAAATAAGAGTAGGATTTTACGCCGCAGTACTCGGTCGAAAATGGATGAAGAATTAAAAAGTCGTGAGAATCCGGTCGTGCTACGTCTTGATTCGTCAGAATTTCAGAACATCTTTACCCCAGAAGTTATAACATTAAAGAATATCTTCGATAAATACAAATATGAAATAAGAATAGCTGGTGGTGCAGTAAGGTAGTAGTAGATATTATTATTGTTCCATGACAATTTTATTATTGATCATGTTGTGTAGGTCTATCAAATCAAGCATGAGCTAATCTATCCCTTTGCTAAATTCAGCCATTCTTTAGACTGTCTAAAACCCAATAAATGTGATCACTAATATTCCAGGCTAAATTCTACAACCCAAATAAAGAAAATATTAATAGTGTACTTTCAGCTGAACTTAATGACTATTTAAATAGGGGTTTTAAAATGCTTTGCAGTTTGGTGGTCCTACTCCACAGTAATTATTATACTTACACAAAAGTCATTGATGTTTAATCATTAATGTTAATCATGTTATGACATTGTTTTATTGCTAAATTGATAGATAGTAGAATGTATTTTTGAATGATGGAGTTGTAATGCTTACTTAATTCTTAGATAGACGGTGGCATGAGCATTGGAAGGTTGATCCCACATAACAACTTGTTATTATTGTCCTTGAGGTCATTTAATTTTTTTCCTATATATTATAGGTATTATTCATACATAATGTAACTAAGTATTAAATTGTGAAACCTATTGTAAAAGAGTATTCATGGTATTTTTTGCTTGCTCCATAGGAATATATACTTAGGAACAAGCAAAAATATTCACTTGAGAACTGATCAACAGACTGACACTATTCAACATTAACACATTCTCACTGACCACTTTTTTCAGATGTTAATGACTATTTGTTGTTAGTTGAGACTGTTTATTTTGTGGTGGCCTGGAGGTTAAGGAGCCCGCGTCTCATGCATTAGGGTGTGGTTTCAAAACCTGGCTAGTACCAATGGGACTTTTTTCGAGTTATATGAACTTACTATGATTATTTAGACGCCACTGAGATATAGTGAAGGTAAACGGGGATGAGGAGGTATAGGGAAACCTGGACTTATAATTTCTAATGATTAGTTTGAAATTGCCAACCCCCATTCAGCAAGTGTGGGGGTGAGCACTGATGAGCAAGAGATCTTTGCTCAGCAGTGGTCACTTATAGGCTGATGATGATGATGATGATGATTGATTTTATTATCAAACTAATGACAAATTTGCTCCAAAAAGGGTGCTATTTCCTGATTAGTACCTGATTACATTACAAAAATTATTAGATAATTAGTTTTTTTTTATTGTGGGTTTGTTTTCAAACATACACAACACACCCAGACCCGGAACAACAATTTGTGGATCACACTAAGTGTTGTTCTGTGCGGGAATCGAACCTGCGACACGTTGCACAGCAGCTAGTTGCCCAGCCACCGCACCAACCAGTGCAGTCAGTATTGATTCTGATGAATCATTCTACCCATTCACATGTGATGCTATGACCAAGAAAAAATTGGATTTGTTTTATTTATATGATTATTTTTTTGTGTGATGCCAAAAAGATGGCAAAAACAATTGTTCTTATAATATGAAATTTCGACAGGGACCTCCTGATAGGTCTAAATCCAAAAGATCTTGATTTTGCAACAACAGCAACACCTCAACAGATGAAAGAAATGTTTACTTCCGAAAATATTAGAATGATTAACGCTAATGGAGAGAGACATGGTACCATTACTGCTAGAATTAATGATAAGGAAAGTTTTGAGGTGTCCACACTGAGGATAGATGTACTCACTGATGGACGCCATGCAGAAGTTGAATTCACAACAGATTGGAAACTTGATGCTAACAGGAGAGACCTTACAATTAATTCTATGTTTCTTGGTAAGCAGTAGTTTTTTTATTGTTGTTTATTTTAGTTAAAGTGATTTATATTCACATTATCTAGCGACCTGCCCTGGCTTTTCACGCTACACAGATGTTATTTATTATCTATATACCAATACTTACCAATATTATAAAGTGGTAAAAAAATTTAATTCTAAGTTTGTATGTAGGGGGTGACCTTTGGAACCGCTGGTCGGATTACCACAATGCTTTTTTGAGCGCTATACAGGATACAAAACGTCATGCTACGATCAAATGAATACCAAGTAGCGGGTGAAACTACGCGAGAGAAGCCACGAAATAATATTCATCCTTTTTGACACTATCTATTAAAAACAGCATCAAAATTCGTACAGAAGTTTTAAAGATATGAATGATAAAAAGTTTTTTTCGATTCTATTTGTATGTACCTACCTGCATTCTTAGCAAATAAACTCTTTTTCTATTCTATTCTTAAAAGCATAGGTACCTATGAATATATATGCACACGGAACGCGACTTTGTTTTATTTAAACTATGTAGTGATTATCATCTTCTAGGTTTTGATGGTTCAGTGTACGATTATTTCTTTGGCTACGAAGATTTAAAAAAGCGAAGGATTGTCTTTGTTGGTGACCCTGACAGAAGAGTTAAAGAGGATTATCTAAGAATAATGAGATATTTCCGTTTCTATGGAAAAATAGCAGATAAACCTGACAACCATGAGGAAAATACTCTACGAGTTTTGAAAGACAATGTAATAGGCCTTCAAAACATATCTGGTGAAAGAATTTGGGTGGAGTTGAAAAAGATGTTGCAGGGTAACTTTGCTGGTAATTTATTGAAGACTATGATTGATGTTGGTGTTGGAAAATACATAGGTAAATATTTATTTTGTGTAATAATATAAACTTAGCAAAGTAAGCTAGTAATTATTAAATAATAAAAAACTCTTGACTCTACAGGTTTACCAGTGTCTCCAAATGTAGAGGAACTGGATAGGCTGGTCAAAAGAACTGAACACCTTAGCTTGCATCCAATTTCCTATTTGGCAGCACTCCTCAGAGATCTGGATGATGTCACTGTTCTCTACAATAGGCTCAAGTTTTCTGGTTATGATAGAGATCTTGCATACTTCTTGGTGGAACACAGGGGAGACAAGGAAGGCAGCAGACCATTATTGTAAGTTAATTTATCAATAATGTGTAAGTTATTGATAATAAATAATGTCTAACTTTGTTATTTGTGTTTTAGGCCATATGAAAAATTAGTATTGAATTCCAAAATAAAACAAAAGGATGCAATTGAATATGTAAAGGAAGTATTAAAATACAGAGGAGATAAACTCTTTGATCAGTTCAATGAATGGGTAGTGCCGAGGTTCCCAATTAGTGGCAAAGTTTTAAAAGAAGCAGGAGTCCCACCTGGAAAAATGTATGGGCCTATCATTAGTAAAATCAAGGATATATGGATTGAAAGTAATTATAAACTAGCAGAAGAAGAGTTAATTAAATACATCCCAGGCATTATAGAGGAATTTGATAAAAATAAAGTGAAAGCATAAAATATTAAAATGTTTCATTACTTATTTATTATATTGGATTATATTACATCTGTAATGATTGTATAAATAGGTGCATTTAAGTAAATAATACTTTCAAACATTTTTATTATTTGGGGGTTTATATGGTTCATATCTATCACAGCCATCATCATCATCCTTGTGGTCTAAAAAGCATCTCTTGCAAAACAGATACCGGCATCCAAGGCACCTCATCCTAGCATCTTCATTGCAAATCTCACAAAATGGTAGTTCATCACATGGGGGAATCTCATCTTCTAAAGTTGTCTCTTTCTTAATCTGCAAAAGGATTTAAGTTTTTTGGAGTGAGAGCTTTGAATACACTCCAATAAGGTTTTAGTCTTGTTGGAGTGGCAGACTGATGCATTATAGAGTACATACTTGTAAAACAAGTTTTGTCCTACCAAACGTTTTTTTATATACCTTTTCAATAATTTTTTTGACAGTAGCTTCCTCATCCTCTGATTCATCACTTTTCTCTTCAGGTTTGCTGTGTGTTGCTGGAGCAGGTTCTGATCCTTTAAGTTTTTGTACCCGAGACTCAATACTGCTGATAATTCCATCAAATTCATCTTGGTACTTAGTATCTATGCCAGTTTGTTCTATGTATTGTTTTACTAAGTCATCTGCTTGCTCTTGCTCTGTTCTTGTGTCAAGTGGTGGTAATGTGGGCTGAAACAAAAAAAAAAAATATTATTATAAATCTCACTATTTGACAAAATATGACAGAATGTATGTAAACAGTACATATTAGTAAAGTAACAAATTGTTTCAAAAGTTTCTTTCTACCTTGCTAAGTTACCTTAGCATTAACAACTTCAACAGGGACTCCTCTTAATTTAGCCAGTCTGGAATATATCTCTGCATCTGAAGTAGTAGGCACTGCACCTTTGATATTCTGAAGACGGTTTCTTATTTCTTCATCTTTAGTCACAGGTGTACTTTTTCCTTCTTTTAACTTTTGTAATCTTTCTAATATTTCTTGGTTTGCTTGTTTTTCGCCTGTGGCACCTATTCTCCTGAATTATAATAGATGTAGATATTATTATTTTTCTAAATTGGTAAGATTAAATAGTAGTTATAGTAAACTTAAAAAATAATATTTACCTATAGTATGCATCAGGTGCTTCAACTGTTTTAGATTCACTCGGTTTGGCATTGTTGTTTTTACATTTTGCGCATACCTACAGAGAGATAAATTTATTTGATAAATGTGAGTATTGAGGGTATGTTAGAGCTATTCTTTAACATCAATGGGCCAGCTTGATTCGAATTATACTATCACTTGCATTATGTTTTGCAAGTGCATGCTTCAATTTCCAACATCCCACAAAAGTCCAGAATCATACTAGTGGTCAGTGAGTAGCCTTAGAGACGGGTCTGTATAAGTAACAGTGGTCTCATCATTTTAAGAGATATTTATAGCTGTATGAGTAATGCAGTTTCATTTTACCTATATTTGACTCACCTTGGCTTCTGCATTCAATTTGGATACGAACATTTTGCTGTCTAAACATTTTGAGCAGTAGCTGAAGCCGCAACTGGGACATCCTTTCTGAAAAACATTTAGATTGGATAAAATTTACTAAAGTTATTGCCAGTCAAAATTTGTCTTAAGAAGTACCTATTGTAAGAAAATAAATACCTCTTTGCGAAGCAAGGAGAACGGTTTTGTGCAAGAATTACAAGACATTTTTACAGGAATATTATTATAAAGTTGCACAGTGGCTTAATATGGCCTTTTCCCTTATAAATATGTAGTACACTATTTAGCCTTTTATTTTGTACCTATTTTATCAATTCCATTGGCCTTACTAAAATAAACTGAGTGGTGTAGCTATCTTTTTTTTATGGAACAGGCTGAAACACACTATTAAAATTGAGTAATATTAATAGAGTTGGTAAACAGTGATAATATCCTTCAATTTATACAAAGCAGTAAGTATATTGGATAATAAACTTAAATTGATATAAATTCATTTAGTACTGGGACACAAAATGAAAAATAATAAAAATTCAATTTTCCACAATAGACCACAGAACATATATACTCTAAAGGAGACATAGACTATACAATATATACTGAGAATCAATATTTCAAAAACAAAAAATAGAAAATAAATAAGATCAATGTTTAGACCTGGCCGATATAAATTGTATATAGTCCAATGTCATTTGTTGATACAATAATTTCAAATCAGGTCGCATTCACATGATTTGAGTGTAAAAAAGCTAATAATTCTTTAAATCAGCATAAACAAGGATTTTCTCTAGTGTCATGAGTGCGTTTAAAAACATACATTTTTATGTACACATCGCTAAGTGTTATTATAATAATAAATCACTGTGCTGTTTTTTCATGATTGATTAAGTAGGTACCTACCTAACCGCTGAAATTACAGTGCTTGATAGGTTTAAACTTATCTGTGGTTATGGTGGATGTCAGATTAGATAACCCGCCGCCTAGAAGATCTACTATGTGATCCAAAGTGTTTAGTGCCGTTATACAATTTCATTAAAAATACTCTGGAAAGTATATAATAACATAAAACCGAGTAAATTAAAAGACTTGGCTTAAAGGACTCGTATCCAGGCCATAAACTCCAAAAAAAAAAAAAAAATCAGATTAGATAACATGTCATTGTCATTCCTATGCTAAGTTTGGATTTCTCATGGATTTGTTGTGTTATTGTTTACATCTGTTTTCATTTTATTAACAAAACAAGATGCATCTCCGAAATTTATTGCCTTCTAATTTATATGACGTAGTTGATAGAGCTGGTATATCCACTGAAAGACAAATTATTCTTTTGTCAATTTGGGATATCAAAAAGTGCACGAATTTGAGTTTAGATGATATCTTGTTGCTCAAAAATATTGTGACTGAATACATAAGCCCTGCGGTTTATACGGGTAACGAAGAACTGAAGAAGTTTAATTGTACTAAATTAGGAGTGACAACAGGTTGTGCTGGAATAGATCATCTGCTGGCAGGTGGCTTACGTAGAGGTACATTAACAGAAGTTTATGGTGAAAGTGCTAGTGGAAAGACCCAGTTGGGTCTACAAGTAACACTTACTAACTGGGCTCAGGGCTGTGTTTACATTTGCACTGAAGATTTGTTCCCAACCAAAAGATTTGAACAAATGAAAATGTCGCTTCCACAGTTTGATTCAAGAATTGACTATGGGAAAAATATCTTTGTGGAACATATAACAGAAGCAAGCTTTTTATTGTCTTGTTTAAGGGTTAGGTTGCCCAAATTGCTAGAGCAGCATAAATTAGCTCTTATTGTTATTGATTCTGTAGCAGCACCATTTAGATGTGAAAGTAATAACTATGTAAAGAGAGCTGAAGATTTAAGAGAAGTTGCTATACTTTTAACATCAATGGCTCAAAAGTTTAACTTGGCCATTCTATGTATAAACCAAGTCACAACATCATTTGAAGACTCCAGCAGTGTATTTCCAGCTTTAGGTCTGGCATGGTCTAACATGGTTACCACCAGACTTATGTTAAAGAAGACTTCAAATATATTAGATGATAAAAGTCTAGCAAAATTGAGTAATCAACAGATCACTTGTAATTATGAAACTTATGTTAGGGAACTGCAAGTAATTTTTGCACCTCATTTATCCAATAGTATTACACAATTTATTATTACAGCTGGTGGTATTCAGGACATTTTATAGTAAATTAAAAAACATACACAACAACACTTTCCAACCTTGTTTTATTGTAGCGTTTAAAAAGATAATAATTACATCTCTTACCAAAAAACCTAGGCAACATTCAGATAAAATTTTAGATGTCTTAAAATACCATGTGACTTGTTTTAGAAGCACTACAGGCCCATGTCCCTGTGTATATTTACTGTATTTATTTTAATTTAACAAGTTATTACATTTAGTAAATTATAACAATGAAAAGTTGGGTACACCATACACAGTGTGTTATAAAAAAATTCATACTACAAGTTATGTTATTAGATATCACAGTTTTGCAAGTAACTTATATGTAAAACTAGTTAAATTAGTAATGTTACTGTAACATTACGGAATGCAATAAACATTTGAATTTAAATTTACTAAGGTATCTACGCCTCTGAAATTTTCGATGTTTGGTAGTAGCTAAGTACCTTTCTACCTTTAATTAGAGGATTCTGTGGGGGTATAAATAGAGTTTACCTTTTACATCACTAAATAGTATAAAACAAAGTGACTTTGTCTGTCCCTTTAACTTTATGTTCGCTTAAATCGTTTAAGCTACGCAACGGATTTTGATTCAGTTCCTTTTTAAACACAGAGTGATTGAAGGGTAAGGTTTATATGGATAGTAATATTCAGTACGTGAATCATTAGTCAAGAAATTTAGTACCAGCTTTGTACCTGTGGGCAGCCGGGAGGAGTCGCAAGTGCTAATAATAAAGTACCGCGACCTCGACTCAGGACAATCAAGGAACGGGGTGGCTTTTAGGCATTAAGACTTCGACTCACCCTGGCGCCTCACGCTCAAAAGGCTAAGGTTCTAAAGATGTTATGTCAGAATTAATCAGCTGACAATGACAACTTGATTTGACATTGACAAACCTTGACATCACCCTAATGTTTCATTTTTCAAACATTTATTTAACATAAAACTGAATGTATGAATATCGAGTCAAATAATGGTTTTGTTAATAATTTTAGAATAATCTCCGACATTAATATAACGCATTTCCATTAATATTCAATATCTAACCTCAACCAATGTTGATAAACCGCTATTTGTTAGGTAGCATTCGCTCTATAGCGATACACTTTCACCCCGCAGGGTCGAAGCCTGCGCTCAATACCAGTCGGACCACCGCGCGATACGCTAGTGTTTCGTCAGCCTCGCCCAATAGAAGGAAAATGGTGCGTTATTATTATTAAGCGTACGTTACTTGTGACTAGAACGTAATTGAATTGTAAGTATTTTATGTTTTTGCAGGCAGATAAATTGACTCAGGAAGAGCGCGACAGTCAGCTCCAGCCACTGCTGCAGTCTGGTTGGAAAGTACAAAACAACCGGGATGCAATTGAGAAAGAATTTCAATTCAAGGATTTCAATCAGGCTTTTGGTTTCATGACCAGAGTAGCACTGCTGGCTGAGAAAATGGACCATCACCCAGAATGGTTTAATGTGTATAATAAACTGCAAGTGAGTAGTTGCCATGTTAATGCAGGTAGTAACATATTGAACATATTGTTAACTAATACTCACTACATGTTTTGATAAAATTATTGATATTTACCTTCTTCATATTTTAAGTGTTGATCATAAGTTAATGCACCTAAAAGTAAGTTATAAATTAGTTTCAGTGATTAAGTTGTGAAATGACATCAGATACAGATTTAAGATAAAATCAAACAATATAAAAGTTAGCCATTAGTTATCGAATATTGAATAGGTTAATATTATTTGTCTTTTTTATTTATTTAATACCACTAACTAAGATGAATTATTTCAGGTCACCCTGTCTTCTCATGATGTCAATGGTTTAAGTAAGAGAGACATCAGAATGGCAACATTTATGGACAAAAACTACAGCACTTAGGTTAATGAACATGATTATGCAGATGATAAATATTTACATATAATGTACTCTTAATCTGAAGATATTATATAAAAACCTACTTTTTATATTATGTTGCTCATTGTATTTATGTGCTGTGTGAGTTTAAGACAATAAATGTTATAATATATTTTTAACAGCATAATAATTTTGTTTTATTATAGTATATTTTATATTATTTGTGTACAGACAGATAGTCTGCAACGTGCCCTGCAACTTTTTAAATTATTATACATTACATATTTGATTCTTAGTACAAGTCTGACACATTTAAAGAGTTTATTTTTAGTTAAAGCAAATTTCCATGTCCATGCCCTTGTCATGTTTGCTATTTTACTTTTACTTTACATGGTCAAACATTTTTATTATGGTCTTACAAGCCACAATAACCAATACGAAATAATATAATGTTACATTATTATGTAGGTACTAAAGTACCATTTTTTTATTGATATATCTAGTAGGTATAGTATTTTAGCAAAACTATTATGGAGATATACAAGGGCTGTGTTCTCACACAGTCCTTGTATAGCTCCATTGTCTTTGTCGGGCACGCTATTATAGCAGCGGTAAGACCCCTCTTTAAGGAGTGGCTTGAGAGACGCACGGCGTCCTCACCTTCCGCCTGACGCAGGTGTTTACCGGGCACGGCAGCTTCGGTAGGTTCCTGTTTCGGATCCAGCGGGAGGAAACGTCATTGTGAGGACCAGCTAGAGGATACGGTGGAGCATACGGTGGCGGTATGCCTGGGCTGAGCACCGCCGTGTCCTCAGAGAAGTGATTGGCGGCGGCGACCTCTCGCGCCCGGCCTTAAGCCCGGTTTCCACCGCGAGCGGAACGGACCCATTAATGACTTCGTTAAACTCGAAAACGCAAACTGCAAACTTGTATTTCCACCAACAAATAGTCGGACGGAAAGAGCCGAGCGTGTAGAAAGAGTAGAAATGATGAGCTCGCTCAGTTCTAGGGAGCGGAGCGGAGTACTTACGGACTCCGCTTAACTCGCAATTACAATTTACATAGTAGCGTTTCCACACAGAAAGTGGTGAGCGGGGCGGATTGAGCGAGTAAAAAGAAATTGAAAAGAGTCCGCTGCGCAAGGCCTGCACAGACTAGCTCAGTCCGCTCATTTCTCTATCTCAGTTTCCTTTTGCAGTGGAAATCAAATGACCAACTCTTCGTTGGTGGAAACGCAAACCTATTACATTAAAAAGGAGCCCGTTCTGCCTAACCATTTTCCGCACATTACCCTTTCGTAGTGGAAACCGGGCTTTAGTCGAGGCCATGGTGCGGAGTGGGACGCCGTCTCCTCCTTCTGTGAAGCAGTTATGGTCGCAAAGAGGGAGGCGGCCCGCGTGAGGGAGCAATCCTCCTCCTCCTCACGCCCCAGCCGCCGCAATAGGCGACATTCCGGGCGTCGGGGATCGAAAGATGATCTCCGGCCACCGTAAGCGCGGGTCTGCGGTCGGCAAGGGCAGCTCGCCGCCCGACCAGAACCAGGCCCGAACGTACAGCGCGTAGCGTTCCGCGCGCGCCTCAAAGAGCCAATAGACCACCACAGACGGGGCCCTATAGGGCTGATGTTCAGCAGGGGTTGCGGGGTAAGCGCAATGAGGCACCGCGACCTCCCGCCCGGTCCTGGGCGGGAGAGAGTCATTTAATGATTTTCCCCTCATAAAAAAAAACCATTGTCTTTGTCGTGCTTTTCGTCCACTAGTTATTCCAATTTTGATCGGTATTTTTCGTGGGACAACTCATCAACACCCGTGAGTTGAACTTGTTGTAAACTGACACTTCCGTGCCTGTCTTCAGACCGGGTCTACTTAAACTAGTGTTTTCTTCTTAGATAATCTTTCCTCAATTACCCACTAGCACTACTGAATGATCTTCTAGTCCTCGTTTTAGAGCTTATTTGCAAAATAAATTGATTGTTTCAATAAATTACGGCACAAATACTCTGTGTGTAAATAACTATCAAACACATAATTTATTAAAATTGGCTCCACTGGACGAGCCAGCCAGTACGACCACCATGAGCGGACAGACCTGCTTAGTCGAAGTCACCCGTCCACAAACATGACGCGTGGGGAAAACAAAACAAAACTTTTACGAGATGCAAAGGACACAATACCATCTAAGTAGCCTATTGCATCTTGCATGGTGATTAGCGAACGAGGCTCTGGCGACCGACTCATGGCGGTATAACCATACAATGTAGGCGTACCTACCTAGAAGAAATCAGCAGAGTAGGGTCAGACAGCAGCGTCACTAGCACGACGAGTTTCGTTCTGCGATCACCAACCCGCCTGTCCAGCGTGGTGATTATGGGCATTATTTCTAATGGCACGCCAAATAAAGAAACGGCCCCCAGTTCCCGGTCGCCCCGCTTTTCTTGGCCAAGTCGGGTAACAGTAAGCTAAGAATCCCCGGGGCTATAAAGGGCGACTTCACCACCTGACTCTGGCTACGTACAAGTTACGGTTCGATGAACACCTGGCACAGTTAGAGGTGGAGCTAGGGAATGTGAGGTGGCATATCCTGGGGTTATGCGAAGTTCGAACACAGTTACACAGTGTAGTCGGAAGAAGGAACCAAAGGGGGTATTTGCTTGGAGTCTTGAAGGATCGTATTCGAAACGAGGTGATCCGACAAAGAACTAATGTTGTCCAAAGGATTAGCAAATTGAAGTGTGAGCAGGTCATATTTGTCAAAGAACCGATGCTCGTTGGAGTAGACGTGTCTAGAGTGGAGACCACGTCTGGGCAAACGTAGTGTAGAGCGCCCTCCAGCTAGGTGGAGGCTGGAGGGTGGAGGGTTAGGCTGCAGTTGACAGAGTTAGGCTGATGATGTTGATGATGACTGTTATTTTTTTTTGTGAAAAAGGTATTCCCGGGCTTCGATGTCCGGGTTGTTCATTTGATTTGACTCAGGCAATTCAGACGTAACTAAACCGGTCATTGCTGTCAAGCAATTCGTTAAGAAACATGCATTTGTTGAAGCTAGTGTGCTTATAGTTATAAAGGTATAACCCAGAGCTCAGGAGGACTTTCTTAGACACAAATTCTACGATATAACATTATCATGTTTCGGAAGAACACAGACCAAACTCATGTAGACAAGTATTAAGGAAACAAGACTAATAAAATTATTATGTTGACTTCTTGTATTGTTAACTTACAATAATGTGTAGATAAAAATTATAAAATGATAGTTTTCTTTTTATTTTCTTGAAGTACATATCTTATTCCTATTTACGTGATTTTCTTTGTGTGACAAGGACAAGTCCTTTTATCATTAAATGGTTCGTTTTCAAAGACGGCGGTACATGGGTAAGCTCGTTCTATAGTCCTTTTCAATTCCAAAGCATGCGCCAAACCTTTTGCCTCGCACACGATTTTCATCTAGGAATGAAACAATATTTATGTAAGTATGTAGGTATATTTTTAAACAATAAGGTATTAGAGCTATTTCTTTTAGATGGGAGAACCACGAATTGTATAGGACATGGAAAACCGGCGTTGTGTGTGCCGCGTGAATTATTCTATTCTTTTCGTGTACCGACTAAAAAAAAAAAATCACATGGGCAGTAACAACTCGGTACCTATTGCGTGAACAAGCGATTACGAATTTGATTGCTTAGGTACTTATTAACAAGGACAACACACACAGGAGTATTAGGTATCGCGGTGTTTACTAATTGTCAGGAAGAAATACAAACATTTAATTGCGTCTAAGTACCTTAAAACGTAATCTTACCTCAACAAAGTATTCCGTCCCATTTGTCCAACTGTTGTCTTGAAAGTGACGATGAATATTATAACCTCCAGATGCGATTAGTGATAATAATTTAGATTTAGATACCGGGTCATTTCTTACACCGACCTAAAAATGCAGGCAATTTATTCACTGCTATGAGTATAGGTTACCTACCTAGGTACCTACGTTCATTAATAACACACACATTCATTAGTATCTACACATCACATCATCAGCCTATAAGTGCCCACTGCTGAGCAAAGGCCTCTTCTCATACGGAGAAGGTTTGTGCATTAATAACCATTTCCTCAAAACAAAATGGTAGGTAATACTTATCAAAATTTAAATTAGAAAATTAAATTATAAGTCCCTTGTTGCCGCACGGTGTGTTAATGGTGTCTATTTATAATCATAGAAAGTACATATAAATCGGAAAAAGTCACATGAGAAGCGGACAACTTAACTGTAGTATGTTTGTTAGTAAACATTTTGTTAATAGCAACAACAATGGATCTTACCCTAAATTTCACTAGTCGTCCTTCGGAGGCTAATCCTCTTTCCATACAGCGATTCAGCAATATATTATCGACATTGCCTCCACTTAGAATACAGACCACACTGCAAGCAACGATAAACATGGTTAGGTAGGTACAATCGACAAATCAATACAATCATATACAATTTATTACAAGTAAGTATACCTATTCATTTCATTATTTACAAGATATCTCTAAATGCGACCTTATTAAAACACTTAATTAAAAACGAAGCTCGAAAGCTAAGTTTAATGTCTTGTGTATCTAAGCAATGGTATATACTTAGGTACATATTATTTAGGTAACAAGTAGGTAGGTATTGTTAGCTTTTGTTAGCGACATTATTGGTGCGAATCGCACATATCTAGATGTATATGGATTGGATGTACCTAGGTATGTAATATGGATTAATTTATAAAACATACTTTTTTAATTTCAATTCTGGAACAAGGTTTCCCATAATAGCGGCCAGTGGGCAGGCTCCAGCGCCCTCTACTATAAACTTTTCTCTCTCTAATAAATGCAGCATTGCGCGTGCGATCCAATCTTCCTTCACAAGCAGCTATAAAAATTAAAGCAGGGTTATATTTAGGACTCATATAAAATACATTCAAAGTTAAAATCATTTATTCCCACTTAACCATAAGTAGGAACGTGTAGTCTGTGAGTCTGTTCGTTAGTGAAGCCGATGCTCGTTCCAAATTGTAGACTGGAATGGAAAAGAACGAGCAAGAAACATCATCGTTACTCTTTTTTAATATGTTTTACAGGTTGCTAATACATTATTTAGGAGACACTGATGTTGAAAACAATGCAGGGAACAAATAAGTATAAATGACGGGATTAATTCCTCATCAATCAATTTCAAATCCTTTGTCGTCTCGAAGACTCGAATATTTAAATAATAAAAAAGAATGATGATGATGTTTAAATGTTTGATGCTACAATTAAGGATTCATTTGTCCTGAGAAATTGAGTAACTACAGACTATATTTGAGTATTGTCCAGTGAAGCCGAACCAACATTGCAGGTTCTGTTCGCATTAAATTATTAGTGTAAATATCAAGTACGTAGTAGCTCTTACCCGAGGCGTCGCTCCCGTCATTTTACTACCTACCCTACTCTACCTACCCTACCCTACTCTGCCTACCCTACCTTACCTACTCCACTCTACCTACCCTACTATGCCTACCCTACTCTACCTAACCTACACTACCTACTTTATCGTATCCTATCCTATGTCCTTCTCCCAGTTCTTAGCTACCTCCCTACGAATTTTCAGCTAAATCGGTGCAGCCGTTCTTGAGTTATAAGAAGTGGAGTAACTAACACGACTTTCTTTTATATGATGTAGATATGAAAAAAAATTACTAACTTCTTTTATATAATTTACAACGTAGCAAGTCTATCAAACATACCATTTTGTCTAGAAGAGGTTTTACGGTGGCGTAAGCATTAGAGCCAACATTGTTGACGCTGATAGCATCAGCCATGTTTGTTTGTAGCGGCAACGAGACTGGTTCGTCACTTTCCAATGAGTTAAAAAATGTAGGCATTTTCTCAGGTTGTACACCCTGCAAATGATGTAATCATTGTTTATTTAAGGCTTTCAGCTTGGCGGAGCGCGTGACGGGACTACCGTCCTCACGCTCCAGTGACTGCATTAGGCTACACTCCGGGTATCGGGGATCGATCAGGTCTGCGGATGGCAAGCTAAGGTAGCTCGTCGCCCGATTAGAACCAGACCCGAGCATACGGCGCGTTGCGATCCACATTCCTCTCAAAGAGCCAATAGACCATAATTTTGTTTGTTTGTACTAACTGTATGTCCTCTATATTACAAATAAATTGATAATATTGTTTACTAAATATAATTTTAAACTGGAAACGGACGAACTTACATAAATTAGTACTGATGGCTTGAGATGTTTGACGACGGTAGCGGTGGCAGCGGCTAGCCCTCCAGAGCCCACCGGTACAATCAGTGCATCTAGACACGGCGTGGTTTCCAATATTTCCAGCGCCATAGAGCCGTACCCAGCTAGGATGTGTGGGTGATCACGTCTTTGCAGTAAAAAGGTGGTTAAGCAAGTATCTAACTAGGGTAGACCATTAATTGTGAATGAAGATATAAAATATCTTACCCATTAATGTACGTGAGTCCCTTGTCCTTCGCCAAAGCGCGCGCATATTTTTGCGCTTCTTGCAAGTTGGATCCTTGCATTATTACCTTCGCTCCATAAATATGACATCTTTGTATCTTTGCTATTGGTATCGATATGGGCAGTATCACAATGACCGGGATATTCATTTTCGACGCGTGGTAGCTCAGGGCTAAAGCTTCGTTACCTGATGATGCCATCACTACTCCTAGCTTTTTCTTGTCCGCTGGCAAAAGCTGCAAGGCATTCAAAATGCCTCGTCCCTTGAAACTACAATAGAATTTAGATGATCAACGACGATATTCAGAGATGAAATACCATTATCAGAGGTAGAATTCTACATACCTTCCCGGTTTTTGCATAAACTCTAATTTATAATGTATGTATATGCCAAATTCACGTTGACTGTGTGCTGCCTGAAAATGAATGGGGAAAATCAACTAATGACGTTATCCACCCTGGGTGGGGCGCGGGGGAATGTCAGACTGATACTGAACAAAATCCACTCCGTTCCCTCTTTCTTTTACATTATTATTCTTTAAGGCAGCTCCGTAGAGTCAGGCCAGAAGTCACTAATAAAATGTTTAGTAGGTACTCACTGTTTGCTAAGGACTCACTTTTATAAGGAGTTGGTGTTATAACAATTTAAGAACTTACCACGATAGGAGTGTTGGCCACGTAAGGCCGTATTCGCTGCGTAGCGTCTACGATATCGTCATACTGGATAATTTTTGGGTTCTCAGGGTCACAACACTCATCACAATCTTCCTAAAAGTAAAATGCTTGTATTTAATTAGAATAGTGGTCAAATGTTAAAAGTGTAATCATATAAAAATACATTTAGGTATACCTTCAACTTATTTAATTGGAAACTAAAACATTTATAACCCAAAAATAATTAAAAACATATCAGGAATAAAAATCACAGGAAGTAGTGTCGTCTTCCGAAGTACCTTAGTTAGAGTAAGAGCAGCCCAAAAAGCGAAAGTCACATATTTAATTTTGAAGAGTCATTGAATTGAATCAGTCACTTGAATTAGTCAGTCAAGATCATTGAAGCACATATTTATTAAGACATCCTTTGAGGAAAAGAAAACTATTATGGAAGTTTCTATTTGAACCTGCTTCATTGAATTTCTTGTTTTTATGGGGGAGGTTTAGTGGAATATGTCTTCAGCTTTTCTACTTTGAAACTTACTTCTCTTGCATAGGAAACCTCACTAAATCCATCTTTACTGGATCTGGTTGTGATCGTCCCTTTCAACTATTCACATCAAAATAACTGTCGCACTTGAAGACAAATAAATAGCTCTTAGTAGTCGTACTTACATTTCTTCTATACATGTTGAGTTGTAAGTGTATATACGCGTGAAGGTATAAACGAAGGATGGTCTGGTAGAAAACTTTAATTTAAATAAACTGATAATTTGGAAATTAATGCATGGCCGTTTGATTGTTGTTTTTGACAGCACTTCTAATTAAACGTCAACATTTGTCATTTTTTAGAAGAAAACGCTATCGCGGTCGAAAAAGGTAGGTACAACCCTGAGGTACAACCCAGAAACAAGAGGAGTGTGGCAAAATCAGATACAGTCGCGAACAGAAATGATAGGTATAGGATAATCATATTATGTAAAAATGAAATGAATGTGTGTGTCTCATTTTCGACTGTTCGCCTTCGGACACTCGTAGGAAACGGTTTCAGCAGATATTTTTTTAACGGAAAATTTCCGTCTATTGCATTATGTTCAATATCTATAGAAATATTGTCTACTGCTTGTTTTCCGTCCGATTTTTCAGACCCTCCACCATCTGAAGCTCTGCCTTGGCATCCTATATTATTATTTATAAGGAAATAGTAATCGTTTCCCACCTATACATACTATTACCACAATGCTCTGCCTTCCTTTATAAATAAAATTTAAAATGTTTAGTGTGTGTGATAAAGCGTGGGAGAGCCAAGCTTCGACACTAATATACATATAAATTCTAAATCCTCAACAGTCAAATTAATAAATTATTCACTGCTAGTAAGTAGTAAAAAGTAGTGTCAAAGCTTCGACATGAATGGGTCGGCTCGACCGGAGTGATACCACAGCCTCACAGGAAACCGGTGTGAGGTTACCGGAGGCCGTCGAAGACAGCGAAATAGTACCGATGATGGAGTGAAGCAACGTTGGCGTTATGTTTCGTGTGAGGTTACTGGAAGCCCGGTCTTTTTTCCCCATCCCCAATCACCAAATCAAAAAACCTCGTATCCCTAAAAACCCGAATAAAAAATCTGCACGTGACCGTCAAAGAATTAGGTTTTATTAGAGTTACACGTAATAAATAAAACAATTTATTTCGTAATAATATTTATTATATTTATTCGTTTTACAAAGATACTGAAAATATTTATATTATATTTAACTGATTGAAATAATTAACACACAAACATATATTTTTTAGTAAATACGTTTTGGGAAGCATGAACAATAGACGATCGGTTTGAAAACTTCTCTATGAAATTCGCACTGGCCAGGAAACAGTTTCTCTAACACATGTCTCAGCAAACAAGCATGCTTGTAGCCTTTGGTTTCGCAGATAATAGTAAGCTGTAAGCAAAATCAGTTTATATTTATTTGATTAATAAGATTGACTTGACTATGTCGTGTGGTAAAAACTTAATTGTCTTGCTCTTTTTTTAATTTAAATTTAAATCTTTTGGTAGTGGTTATGGATGCAATGTGGCGCTAGTCAATTGCAATTCAAGTGTGTAAAAAGTTACAATAACTATGTTGATCCAAACTGTATTCAAGAGCCAGCTGTCGCCAAGTTGTGCCTGTAAGCATTATCCTTATCCCATAGAGGGGCGAAGAGTATGATCCTAATACTTCGACAGCTCTGTACTGATAAATAAAACTATTAAGTAGACGCAACGTATCTTACAGAGTGCTGCATTAGTTTTCCCTCCTCGAGCCAGTCGTGGTTGCCATTAAATTCGGAATGCAGTATATTGCAATCCATTGTTTTGAATATTTTGAACACTTTACTTGGCAGATCTATATTGCGAGGTGTTATAACTAACTGAAATCGGAAAATTAAATGATTAAACGAGCGACCCGCCCCGGCTTCTCACGGATGCAATGCTTACTGCAATAAAACGCATCAAAATCCGTTGCGTAGTTTTAAAGATCAAAGCATACATAGGAACTGACAGACGGCGGATAGCGACTTTGTTTTATACTATGTGGTGATACCTATAATTTACATAAACCATCCCAATTGCCAGGTTCACGTGATCACGCGTAAAGCGGCAATACCAATTTTGACTATTATTTTTATTTCGTGTTTGCTAAGTCAGAAGAATGAGTCATTATAAAAAAATAAAGGGGGAAACTGGTAAAAAGTAACTTCTTTAAAGAAGAGCCTACGGTAGCGGAGGACAACTTTCGAGGACAAACAAGGACTTTCAATTTTTCGTTTTCGGTCGACAGTCAATGGCTTAATAGTTTTGTTATTAATCAAGCAAATAAACCTACAGTGAAACAAACTGGAAAACGAATAATTATAGTTTTAGAATTCCAAACTACGCTATTATTTTATGTCGTAAGTATTGTGAGGCGATGCTGGTTGGTACTTGGTAGGTACATGAATAAACTTAGTACAATTTGATGTATATAACTAAACTCTATTCTCTTACGTTTAGTGGTATGACCCGATGTTCAACAGCCTTCCCGTGAATTGTGGCCCGTTTCAACGGCCATAGGTCTATGTTACCTCCAGACACAATGCACACTACCCTGCAAATAATAAATGTACCTACATATTATTTTACATCGTATATAACATTCCGCTCTTTATTTCACTAAATGTGAAAGAGCCATGCTGCGACACGAATATTTCGGCTCGACCGGAGCGGTACCATGGCCTGTTTCGCCATGTGAGTGAGGTTACGGGAGGCACAATCCCTCCTCTTCCCTGTCCAATCTTTAAACATCCGAAACCCATATCCCTAAAAGGCCGATAACGCATCGTACCCTCCCTTTGTGTTGCAGGTGTCCTGATGGTTTACCATCAGGTAATCCGTCAATTCGTTTGCCGACTTATACTATAAAAAAGAACGAGGAAGGTAGGAAGGTAGGTTAAACATAACATCAAAAATAATGTTTTTTCAGTACTTGCACGGAGTTTGGAATGTTTCGCGGGCGAGACATTTTTCAGAAGCCATTATGGAGTACGTAATGTTGACAATAAAGCTCACTTTTTTCCTCGTAACTCTGTTAGTATGTCAGGCATGCACATGAGAGCCCCCAAGCTGATAGCTCCAGCACCTTCCGCTATCAATTTCTCCTGCTCTATCAGGTGTACAATCGCTCGTGCCGTAAAGTCATTATGGATTAAAACCTATAACAGATAACGCAATGAACACTATAATCTATCTCTGCCTACTAACATCATAGCGTTTACAACATTAGTATCTACCTAGGATCGACAGTCTTGGCCTTTATTTGCAAATATGTTATCCTTTTATTATTTTTTGAGGGAGGAAATTTTAAAAGATTGTTCTTGCCCAAGGTGAAGCGAGAGGGAGTGTCAGACTCTTACTGACTTAAAACCATCCCAATTCTTCTCGCAACCACGGATCATGTTTATTAATTATTATTAATGATAAACACAAATCAAATCTTTTCGCTTTAAAATATATTTGTACTTAAGTAATGACAAACCATTTTATCAATCAGCGATCTGGCTGTATGGAAGGCGTTAAAGCCTACTTTATGAATATTTAATGAAGATGCTAGACCAATATCGTCGTCGATCTTGTAAGGGCGCTCGTTATGCATTGCTTTTGAAAAACTGCAGCTTCTGCCAGGCTCTATGCCCTGGTAACAGAAACAATAAAGTTTTTTTTTTAAACAAAGCCGATTGTTACATTTATCTAGAGAAAATACTTTGTAACATCTACATATAAACAGTTTACGAAAAGATAAAATAATCTATTAACAAATACTAAGAGGTTATCAGTCTTGCGGTTTTTAATTTTTATTTTTCAATAAGTGTGGTTATCTGCACGCGATTACAAGTTTGTGTTTACGCACACGACGCGACATCTTCGCTTCATCATGTACGGGTTCAAGCCCCGTCAGTGGAAATCGACGTATTTCTACCTACATGCGTATGACGACGTTCGACAATCATAAAGTTAATAAGATAGAGAGATAAGAATAATAATCATAGCATTAAAATCATGTGGTCTAGGTGTGGAGTAGGGTAAAGGCACCAATGATTATGGAAGAATTTTCATGCAATTCCTTTCTATTGAAGAGTTCTACCAGTTACCTAACCTCAGCTTATCCAAAAAAGGTGATAAAATAAGATAAAATACTTTCACTTTTTATTGAAAAATATAATAAGCAATGTATGCAACCTGAAAGTTGAGGATTGTCTTCGATCCGTCCAAGATCCCATCATCAAATGTTGACATAATTCAGCATAGTAAAATAAATGTAAAATAAATAAACACAAATACATTCAATCTGAGAACTTTAATTTTTGCAGTCGTAATCGTCTAAAAAGTGCCATTCTATAGAATTCTTTGAATGCTTTTATTTTGAATCTATACAAAAATTTCGCTTATCGACTGAGCTGAACGCGAGTAGCCTTTTTAGTTTATTAGGAGGACGGTTAAGAATATTTATCTCTTATTTTTTTAAGTTAGAAAAAATGTCTATCATTGGGTTCTTGTCGAACACTGGTGCCGTTACAGAGCCTAACTCACTGTTCCCGAATCTCTTCTCTTGGGACTCGGATCTTTTTTTCTTGGTCTGAGTCCCGAATATACTATCCTATTAATTATATATATGCAAAAAATATAAAAATACATTACATAAATCAGAATATTTGGATTGGCATGTTTGACGAACGCGGCAATGCCTGCTATTAGCCCTCCACCGCCGACGGGAACTAGGATTGCTTCAGTATCGGGAAGCTGGTCTAATATCTCGACGCCAATAGATCCTGCTGCTGCTATTACGTTGGGATGGTCGTACCTTAAAGATAATTGTAATTTTTAAAGGCTTATGTTGAATTACGCAAAAATAATATGGCACTCTCACGTCAAAAGAGTGCTCTTGACTATTGAAAAGTGAAGACCGGCCCATTCGTGCCATGCTTCGGAACGAATGATACCACGGCCACATAGAAAACCGGCGTGAAACCACAGCTATCCGTTGCCCAATCCTCCCCCACCCTCAATCCTCAAATTACTTATTAGCCACAAGAGGTCGGCAACGCACTTGTAGGAACTCCTTTGGTATCACGAGTGTCGGTCACGAGTATGGGCGGTGCTGATAGCTTACCACCAGGTAATCCGTCTGCTCGTTTGCCGAACTAAGGAATAAAAATACGTATTAAAAAACTTAGATACAAAATATGTACATATGTCTAGGACGACAGGTGGACTTAATGCCCTGCATTTCTTTACCCGTTGATGTAGACACCGTGGCGTTCTTCATCGTGCATCAGTTTGAAAGCGTGTTCTCTTGCTTCGTCAATGTTCTTTCCATGGAGTATGATGGTGGCGCCATATTCTTCACAGTGACTGATGATAGATAACTGTGTATGTTCGGGGAGCACCACCGTCACATGCACTTCAAGTAGCTGCCCCTGATAGGCTAAAGCCTGTTTTTGGAAAAGTTGTTCTTAGTCTGTTTTTTTAGACGAATCATCATAATTTTTATACATAATAGAGTTAGTGATGAGTCTGTTCTTGAAACTCTCACATCTACCTACGTTATTTACAACACACAAACCTAGAGTTGGACCTCAGACTAAATCAGTGATGGAATACTTTGCAGAGCATTGCATGCTTTATGTTATCAAACTATTCATTATCCTAATCTTATTATAATAATCCTGGATCACCCCAGGCGCAAGGAGCAAACATGATTTTGTGTGAACTCTTACCATAGCCCAATTTCCTACGGATGCTGTGTAGACACCTTCTTTACGTTCCTCTGGCGTCAACATAAGCAAAGCGTACAACGCTGACCGTTCGTGGAAACTGTTCAGAGAGAATAAACAATCAATGCTTAAAGTCCTTCGTGTAATAAGAATGTACACATGATATTGATTGACATTTACCTTCCAGTTTTGCTACCAGTTTCTACTTTGAAGTATAAATCCATTCCAAACTTATCGCAGCATTTGGATTTCTGAAATTAGCATGTGTTTCGCGTAGTGCTATTTCTACCTACTTATACTAATATTATAAAACAAAAGAGTTTATTTGTTTGTTTGTTTGAATTAGCGCTCAGGAACTATACACTGGTTCGAATTGTAAAAATCAACTGCAGGCAAGTAGCTTTTTAGCGGAAGGTGTTGGAGCTATCAGCTTGGGGACTCTCATGTGCATGCCTGACATACTAACAGAGTTACGAGGGAAAAAGTGAGCTTTATTGTCAACATTACGTACTCAAAAGGTTTCTGAAAAATGTCTCGCTCGCGAAACTAGAACAAGGTCGGGTCTTTAATTTACATAAGGTTACCAACATGATTCGTAAATCACTGTTATTGGCACCTCATCTTCTAATGGATCACACGAAAAGGTGCTAGTTATTAAAGATTTCTATATATAATAAGTTTGAAAATGAAAATATATAATTACCAAAAGTGGAGAGGCATCAATGTTACTTTTTATCATTTTATCTGCTTGAACAACGTGACTGAAAAGTACAGCTTTCGGGTTGTGTGGATCGCAATAAGGGTCAAAATCAATACTTGGCGGATACTGTAAATATATGTATAGGTATTTTATATTAAGTTTACAAGACAGTTCGGGTAACTACGTAGGTAATTGTAGGATTAAATAAATTGAACCTTTTGACTTAATGCAATGTAATAAAGAAGTGTTTACTGTAAATTATCTATTCTATTATATTTTGATCAACATCTTAGGTTGTTGTACTAGACACAAATAAAATTAAGACCAGCAAAACACGATAATCTCACAATTGAAAGTTAAAAAAGAAACAAAATTTAGTAAAATAAACAAAGATGTGCCGGGGCAGCAGTATTATTAGTTCAATTTCCAACTGTCAAGCGCGGGGATTGTGGTATTGCGGTAAACCTTTAAGAAAGCTATTGAAATACGCGGTTACTTACTGGACACCAAAAATCTTTCTTGGCGAAATCTCGTTTGCCGAGCACCGCGGGAGACAGGCCTAGCGTTTCCCTCACATCTATAGATGGCGTAGCTAGCGGGGGCGGAATGCGTTTTTTCGGCATAGTAGCGGCTATATAGGGTTGATAGGTTCATGCATTAATTAATGAATTTATTTATTAACTCTTTTTCATTAAATTTATATTGTTTACATGTTCTGTTTGCAACTTGACGGTTGATGTGGTTGACATCCAGTTATAGTGTATAATCTATGGTTGACATCGGGGTGTTGACATTAAAACACGACTGCCCAACGATTCACGATTAATCGTTATTCATTGTTCATTGCACGAAAGACACCATGCTTTAAAAACTGCATTTTATATTATTTTTAACTTTACTAATTTTATTGTATTGCTTTTACTGTCTTTACGTTTATTTTTTAAGTTTTTGTATAAATTGTTCATCCCACCCTGAACAAAATGATGAATTTCCTTAAGGACCGGTCACACTATTAGAGTACCGGTTAATTTGGTGTTGATTTATTTTAAACGGAACAGCGTAATTGTTACGTGACGGTACGTGTTGATTTTTTTTTCATCTATTGCAATTAAGTTTGACTAGTGGAATGTAGGTACTTGTATCAGCTTGGACTTGTCATGCTTAGAGGCCCCATTAGCGATGGCACGGGCGGTTGGATACCTCGATTTCCTACAATATGGGTTGATAAACAGTTTTGTTTTGCTTTTAACGTTGTTTGTAATTCAATTAATATTAATGACTTTGACTTATTTAATTTATCTAATAATTCAAAATGTTTGCCCACAAACCCAGCATCTTCTTGGCAGGTCAGTTCATCTTAAAAATGTATAGAGTGGCGTGTGGCGGATGAACAAGAATGCTCGACACCCTACGAGTAGAATCAGGGCACTAGTTATTTTCACCTGCTACCGTCGAAATTGTAATCCGAGGAGAGATTATGGTCTTGATTCATGACTCGGAACTGGATCTGGACTGGTCTTTGCTTAACCACACGGGCTACAAGGAAGATAACCTCTATAAAAATCATCTAATACTAACACCCCGTTTCTGAAAGGCTTGTCAACGCTAAAATTAATTAATCTATTGTTAAATCTCTTGTCCAGTCATCTCATCTCGATCTCCGGCCACCGTAAGCACGGGCCTGCGGTCGGCGAGTAGGGGCAGCTCGCCGCCCGACCAGAACCAGACCCGAGCGTACGGCGCGTAGCGTTCCGCGCGCGCCTCAAAGAGCCAATAGAATAGCCCGGGGTTGCGGGGTAAGCGCAATGAGGCGCATGAGAAGGAACAGGGGGTTTTTTAGTCAGTAAGAGTCTGACACTCCCTCTCGCCCGGCCCTGGGCCGGAGAAGTCATATGATTATTTTCCCCTCACAAAAAAACCTACCATAATGAAATAGACCAAAACACAAAAATCCCCTTAATTTACTATTTATTGACAAATTGTAACATTTGGATCAACGGTAGTTGTCTAGTTTGTGTAATGTTATATTAATATAGGTTACAGAATTCTACTTTTGCATGCACACGGGGTTTGGCGCGAGACAAGGGCCGCGTTTGACGGAAACTGTTCTCTCTGGATTCTCTGTTGACTCTGCGAAAAGGTATTCCTTGAAATTTTTCTTGATCAGGTCCACCAACTCTTTGGTATGATCCCATCCCCTTGTTTCGACAATTACTTTCCACTGAAATAAAGCGCTCTAATTAAAGTAAATTAACTTAATTTTCAATGAACATTTATTTTCCATAACTTAACAAGTTTTATTTTTTATGAGACAGGTTGGCAAACAAGCATACGGATTAACTGAGCTGATGGTAAGCATTCGGCGCCGCCATGGACACCCGCATCATCAAAGGAGTAACTAGTGTGTTTTCGGCCTTTTAGGGACTTCGGATATTTCGTATTGGGATGGGATTGGGAGAGATTGAGCCACTCCCTCATTCACATGGCGGAACACGCCGGTTTTTTTGTGAGGCCGTGTTATCACTTCCACCCATTCGTGCTGAAGCTTGCCTCTAATGTTAAATTATGTAAGAAAATAAACGGTGATTAACATAACTTGTTGTATGATTAACGCTCAGCGTAACCAGTTATGTTTTGCGTTCGATGCATTCAAATGTAACAGTGAAAAGCTACTTAGTGTGTGAAGGATAATATTGAACAAGTGGTTTCGATCGGGACGTTATACATGAGATATTGCTTGCCTGTATTTTTGTAACGTCTCCTTTGACACACGCACGTTCTGGGACACAGTCTCGTACGCTGGCGCCGATGCCAGCGAGCATGGTGCACAGGTCGGCAATCCCGGTGGGCCTGTCGGACACCGACACTTTAAACTTCAGCAGCCGCCCCTCTGCCGCCATGCCACGCTCCAAAGCACGTCCCAATGTCGTCGTGTCCATATTACCACCAGTACAAATGGTTACCACTCTGAAAAAAAACATGTGTTTTATTGTAGGTCTACTATATTACGTCAAAAGAACAGATAATTTTAAAATTTTAATGTTATGGTCACAGTAGCTTCGATATAATTATCAAAGAAGCTCACTTCTTGCCCCTTAAGTTAGGGAAAAGACCGGCCATTAGAGCTGCCACGCCTACTGCACCGCCACCTTCCACCGCAAACTTCTCTTCCTCTACAATGTGCATTATTGCACGCGCCACCCAATCCTCTTTGACGACCACCTGAAATAGCAATATCTTTTTATTACCCGAAGAGTAGTGGTCTGAAATATGTTTTAAATTCATTTTACTCAGAGTGTAATCAATGAAAAAATCTTCTCACATTATTTATTATCAATAAAAACATTTTTGTTATGCAACAAATATGTAAGCTTCCTTAGAGTGGAATAATATTCTTGATAATTTGAAACGTGACATAGGTAAATACCGTCATAATAATACCTTTACTTCTACAAGCCCCTGTTACGTAATCTTAACTTCTATAATAACTATCGTGAGACATACTAAATTAACTAAAATTCGCGGGTTACTCACGTGTAAATGTTGAGAAAAGCTCTACTTGGCTGCGCGACGTCGCCGCGTCCGCGCACGCTGCTCATGAGGAAGAACCCCTCTGTGGTTCGAAACTAGTAGAGCTTTTCTCAACATTTACACGTGAGTAACCCGCGAATTTTAGTTAATCTTAATCTTAACTTCGTTAATTTTTTATCCACTTTGTAAACTTAAAGAAAGTTCCCAGTTATTCGTTAAAAGTTAAAATGATTTATGAAATGCTACGCTTATGTTTTATGGAGTTATCGTATCTTTAATATTGCCTGTTTCGACAAGAGGAATAATTGATCAAATATTTTAATTTGTTTTTAATGGTTCGATAAAAAAAGCCAAAATTTAAAATATAAATGAATAGCAAAATGTGTTGGTAAGCGCATAACTCACCAACGCCTGGACCTATTTTGCCAGATCTATGTTCGTTGTGTTTCTTTAAGAGAAGGTTCTTAAAAAAAAGTTAGTTAGGTCACCCGTGCGGAGCAAGGGCAGGCTGCTAGTTTATTGAAAGTATGCAGATTTATTTCATAGGTTACATACCTGCTTAGAGAGGGTCTTTATTAAAAATTTTCATTTATGCTCAGAATTTACCATTTTATCAACCATCCCTTTCAGACTGAAGAAAGTGTTAACTCCAACTTTATTCACAGCCAGTGCGTCAGCAATAGTGGAATCTATTGGTACGAAGACTCGTTCGTTTTTCTTCAGAGCTTCCATCATGCTGCAAGATTTGTCTGTTTCCACACCCTGAATCATAAAAACAAAAAAATAGAGTGAAAATTCACGACATACACAGGCTTTTCCGGGAAGCTTAACAATATGGCAAAAACAAAGTACATATTCCAAGCAACGACAAAGTCGTTTGTTTTTGTATTATTATACGGGGTTTAGAAAGTGACCACTATATCTCTTTTAGATTTGATCTACATATTACCGATACCATCGACGAATTTCAATTCAAAATCTTCAGATTGAGATCTAAATTTGACTTCAGTCGAATGGAATTTTTGCCAAAACTTAGATCAATTCAGGGATATTAGATTTAAAGATTTCAGCCAATAGTGAGACTCACATAAACCTCAGTATCAGGTTTCAGATGTTTGACAGCAATGGCGACTCCTGTGAGAAGGGATCCACCTCCGCATGGGACCAGCACTGCATCCACGTCAGGAAGCTGGTCTATGATCTCAATGCCAATGGTGCCATCGCCTTCTATTATGTGTGGGTGGTCAAAACTAAAAAGATGTATGAAATACACACAAAAACTTGTTAATAAAGTAAAAATAAAACAACTACGTTCAATCGACCAATTGGTTAATTTGCCCAAATATTCATATAGTTTATTGGAAATAAGACGACAAAGTAGACGGGTTTTTTGATTGTAATTGATCGGCCTCGCCAAATTGGGAGTCGCAAGTACGCTGCCGGCGTTTTGGGATTAGGTATTTGAGGATTGTTGGGGTTAAGCGAGCTAAAGTGTGAGTCTCCGATAACCTCGGCGAAAAATAAGGCAAACGTTGTCTCGTGAGGCCAGTACCTATCACATCGGTTGAGCCGGCCCATTGAAAACATGAGTCTTACCAAACAGGTTACAATTCGCGTAATTTTTCGAAATTTTCTGTAATTTATTGTGTATAGGAAGGCGTATTTGTAGCAGAAAAATATTTTATGCATTTTGCAATTAGATGTGCGTGAACATGAGTAATACCAATTTAATTGAAAAAATTTGAAGGCCTCATATCATCTCAAAACAAACAGAATTTGTCGGAGAAAATCGTTGGAACTGGCAGTTGCAGTTACAAACTTATATTCCTACTTTTCAGCATTGCACTGTATCTGGCATTATAACATATAACATATATATAATTTATACACACATATTTATACAGTACTAGCTGACCCGGAAAACTCAGTAACAATTCTGACCTTTCAACATTCAGAACTTTCAGACTTCAACGAGCATTTTAAGACAAAAATTACTCAAATCGATCAAGCCGTTCTCGAATTTTAGCGAGACTAACGAACAGCAATTCATTTTTATTAGATTAATGTTTATACAGTATAAACATTATCGACAGCGCGGGGGTGTCTACTGTTGAAATATGGGCCTTCTATACAAAAATTCAAGGTCTTCAGGATTATCAGTCCTATAATATGATTAAATCTATCATACTACGATACCAACGGGCAATAGAAAAATAAATTTAATGATAATTTAAAAGTACCAGTTAATGTACGTCAGTTTTCTCTCCCTGGCTAACATCATGGCATGTCGTTTCGAGTCTGCCATATCTTTGCCATGAAGTATTATCTTGGCACCGAGCCGCTCGGCGAGGGTTCTCTTGAAGATGGAAGCTTTGAACGGCATGACCACGCTGCATGGTATACCTAGCTTGGAACAGTTTAAAGCCATGGCAATGCCGCTGTTGCCGGAGCTGGATGTGATGACGCCAAGTTTCTTCTGTTCATCACTCAGCAATACCAGGGCGTTGTAAATTCCACGCTCCTTGAAACTGTCATCACACAAAAATATAGGATTAATTAATATTAATCCATTACACAAAAATATAGGATTAATTAATATTAATCCTATATTTTTGTGTGTAGATTATAGTAAAAATAAAAGAGATCCATTGATAAGACTTCTAGCTTTTTTAATAACATATGGGTAGTATGTTTGTCAGTGATTGTCTCTTTTGATTTATTACATTGATGATTGCAGGTACATAGAGTATCTATCACTTCTAAATAATATTGTTATTGTTAAAGATTCTGTTTATTCGTTTGCTCCGTTTTTTCGCCATTATTGTTTTACGAACTTTTATTTTATGGCAAATGTAAAACCTACTCTTAGGTTTAGGTAATCATAGTTCAATGTGCAACATAAGTATAAAAATAATTGAAATTAAAAATTATCAAAAACGCGGATTTTAGATATAATTATGTAGAAGGAGGAGGAATGGGGTGGTTTTTAGTCAGTAAGAGTCGTTTGTTCGGTAAGACTTATACCAAATATTTGATTGTGGGTTGATTGAGGACGTTTACTCTTTCGAGTGCAAAAAGATTTTTTCAAATCGGAATTTCAACCATGGAGATATGGCATGCCATGTATAAACAAAAAATAGGGGCGAATTATAATACCTAATCTGTTTCTTATTTTATTGAAGTCGGTTAATAATAAAATAGTCAATACCATCCTGAGTATTGCAGGAACTCTTGCTTCATGTATAATTCTACTCCTAGCTTTTTCGACATGTGAGCACGCTGCAAAACAAAGTAAATGTCATTCAAGTTATCTCGAACATATACAGAAGCTGTTCAAAATGTTTAAACTGCAGCAATAACATGAGGTCTTTTAATTGACTTTTTTTGCAAGAAACCTTGCTCGACTACTTGTAATCTAAACAAAAAAGATTTTTCTATGTTAGTTTCTCGAATATACGTATTATAGGTTAATATATCACACACGGGACAATAATATCAATATATCTTAACAAGGACCAGCAACTAAGCGGCTGGGCGCCCCTTGTGACTTACCGGGCATTGTGTTCGTATTACTTGGCCCACCATCCGTTGATATGCAGCTAAGATATCTTCATATTTTATCTTACGGGGATTATCCGGATCACAATTTGGGTCGTACTCGAGGTCCTATAAAAGCAAGAATAGGTATAATATGGTATGATTTATTAAGTAGAGATGCGGGCTAAGACTTTGGCCAGCTAGTTGACGTTAATTTTTATAGAGAATACTTGTTTGACGTTCATTTTTCTAGTTTTATTGACAGTACATACCTATATGATAAATATGTATGTTCCTATTAAATAAACATGAGCTTAAAACTTTATTTGAGAGGATTGTAAAGATTCTGCTAATATTCATTTGTTTGTACACAAGCTGGGTGCAGGTGGAGGAGGCGTTTGCACTTTTATTTATTTATTTATTAAGGTAATTACACACTTTGAGCTGGATCATACCGCAGTTCTGACGATACTGGATCCAGACGTAAGGTGTCATGGTCCTTTTTTATATTGGGGTAGATGAGGTTGTGGCGAGGGATCTTTGATGCCATTCTCAAAAAACTCTAAGCATCATTATGTTCAGATTCCTAATAAAGCGTCCTCAATTTCTGGCTGACTCTGATTGAGTTTTTCGGGAGGAGAACTCATCCATTCTTGTCATCTTGAACTTCTAAAAAAGCATTTTGTTGAACTTTGCGCAGTTCAACCAGTTAGTGAGTCTGCGTTTCTACTGTCTCAAGAAATCGGGTCTGCTGTTCTTACAGATGCTGAAACTCTTGACTTGTGTTTCCATTGATGAATCCTAAAGGGCATCGACTAAGTTGAGTTTCCTTTAATTTTTTGGTATTTTCCAGGCTTGTTCGGTGTATTTTTGCAGGTTTCATCACTGCGTTGAGTTATAGACACTTCACTTTTAAAGGATTACGAATCCAACTAGGTCAAATTGTTATATTTTTAAGCTGTAACTTGAGTACATGATCTGCTTAACAAATTAGTAATCCTACAAACATCAAAAAAGAGAAGATACTCAAGACAAGACTCGACAAGACAAGACCATTTATAACCTTTTTGAAAAATGACCTACTACTGTTGACACCGTCTCTACTATTTGTTCACAAACACTACTGTTGATCGGTCACAAGTTCAACTTTCTGCGTTAAATAACAGAAAGTATAATACGTCTAGAGAAAAAGGAAGGAATTCATTTTGATCTTCAAGGTATGAATGTATATCATATATGTATTTTTAACGAATGATCATTACTTCTAGGATGGGATAGCATAGAATCTCTAGATGGCTACGCTTTGGTTATGGTTTCTTGGAAGAAACTGGAAGCTTTGTTTGTGGATTTATGGATAAAGTTATTTATCTTTACGAAATATATCGGAGTGGGTATATTATGAAGGATACGAAATATATACCGTTATGAAAGATTAGAAAGTTGAAATCATCATGTCAGGCACGTCAGAGATCCGAGAGGGTTTCGAACATACGGCGTTTTGTCCAATTGTTTTTTTTAAACCGTGGTACGGTTGTACCACTTTGGATATATATGGTAACGAAATATCCAGGATACATATAAAGAATTTTACGAATTTAGGGCTCTACTGATCGGGAGTAGACGTTTATAAGTTAGCGGGTGATTCCATCTGCTGATAGACGAAGTTTGCTTTTGCATCTTAGTTTTACACTGAATGACCTTAGAATAACTCTTACGGATGGCGACACATGGGCTAGTTAGGATTCTCATGCTTCCTATTAAAATTTAGTCTGTTTTTGAGATACATGGTGGCACTTTGATCAAGCCGGCCCTTTCCTGCCAAGGCCAAAGTATGGCTTTTGCACATAAAAAACAATTCAATATTTACTTACGATTTCGGGCTCCATTGCTTTTTTATTACGTTTTTTTATTGGATACGGTTTCACATTAGTATTTTTTCATATTGATATTTAAAATCAGGGGAATTTACTACAAAAATAATGATACATTGAATGTCAACGTCAACGTTTTCGTTTCTTTTTTACCAATTATTGGCGTGAGACATCAAAATACAATAGCAAGAAATAAGGTTCTTCGGCTTCCTATATAGATGCCCATCTCATGGTACATTTTATATAAGCTTACTTGCTTTTGCCCGCGACTCTTTTCGCGTGTAATTGTGACTTCCTGCAGATTTTTGGTATAAAAACTATCTACTATCTATATAATCGGTTTAGAAGAAAAGACAGACAAACAGAGTTACTTTTGCATTTATAATATTAGTTTGGATTTGAGAAAATTAATGTAAAAACAAAAAATATATTTAAATTTACTTTGTGGGCCGATACTACTTTCGGGCAGTTTGCTGTAGTGCAGTCGCTTTAGCCGGGGGCAGGCGAGTATACGTGTCACGCTTGGAAATTGGGTAGGCAGATCTGTGGTATAGGACGCTACTTGTGTTGGTATTCTTGCAACGCTCTATTTTCCACGCATATCATGTTGATCCAGAGCTTAGGTGGCAATTGGCATTGTAGCTGCCGAGAATTTCAAGCGGTTATAGTGTATTAACCGGTTGGAAATTATGGCGTGGCGTCTGAGTGCCCATCTTTACGAATATATGGTAAAGGGGATGGTTGATACTTCAGCTGCCCAAAAGGCTCTGTCGTGTAGTCGAGGTTTACGCGACAGTCTGTAAATTTTTCCGGTCACCGAGGCCTGTGAAACTCTGGTAAGAGACGTTGCGCGGTGTTTCACAGGGATCGTTGCTGGCACCGATCCAGTGAAACTGAAAAGAATTTGATTGCGTTGATCATGAGACATTTTGCTGAAATAAGATCATTTCGGAATTGAACATGCACTCAATCTGTCCAAATCATATTTTCAACCTATATTTAGGGGACAAGCAACTCAAGGTTCATGTAAACGGTACTCAACTTCAAAGGGCACTGAGTAAATAGGCATTCCGCAGGGTTCGATGTTAGGTCTATTTCTCTATTTTGATTTTATTAATGACTAGCGGCTTGCCCCCGCTTCGCACGGGTCCAATTATTTCCCTAACAATGAAAGGGTCACTTTTTCCCTCTCGACTTTCTAATATTTTCTATGATAAAAACCTTCTAAGGAACTTAGCCGTGATTTCATTAGCGGAGTGAAAGCAAGGACAGTGTCAACGAGTGTCAGTTTCAGCCGGGTACTGGGCTTACTGTTATTACAGTGTTGTTATTGTATTGGGTGAGAAAAATGTATGTACTATGTCATTTTATTTATTTAGCGACCTGATATGGCCTTCTGCGCGGGCAATGCTGATGTTACGTACATTACAGCATATTTGTTATATTTTCGAAAATATTCATTAAAATTATATGTATGTTGTAAAGAGCCATATTTTTATTAAGCCAACTATCTATTTGTTACGTGTTTTTCCGCAAAAAGTGAATGACAAAAGATTGTCTTACGAAGTATTTTTTTGTAATCGAGGCTTCTAAAAAGTTGATTGTATCTAATAAATAATTAAATGATGATACAGGGTAGATATTTTTTAACATTTTAGCATTGCTCCTGTGATAATGCAACGCCCTTGTTGCCTAATTCATTTTCTTCCTGATCAACATATAACATGGTCGACCATTACCTTAGGTCCTTAGGCTAACACTATGAATATATAAACGTGAATGAATTATGAATAGCTAACACGATAGTTGAAAAGGCAGCAACGTACGTGCCAACAAGTTTTGTCGTATTGATCTCAACTTTAAAGCTTATTTCCGGCGGCCCCTCGTCAACTTATGATTGCATTGTCCGTTGGATATCTTTAGACGTTCGTATAAGTACGAATAGATACATTTAAGGCAAATTACGAGCACAAATTATAATGTTCTCCATGTCCTATATGAATATTGGACCTATGGATATTTGAATCGTTGCTTTTGGTGTCGAGGCATTTCCAAAAGGCGTGTTTTTAGATTTTTTTAACTAATAATTGTCTATTAACATTGTCCTTAGTAATGTCTTCCTTATATACCTAACAATAACGCCTGTAACAGTACAACGTAGTAAATATAATATGAAAGTAATGACACATGTGCAAATGTAACAAAATGTAAATATATTTTTTTGTTTTTAGTTTATTAGCGTTTAACCTTTCTCCTTAGAATCAGACTAGCATATTTTTAAATAAAACACGAGAAGAAGTTCACAAAAAGTATTTTAAAATGTGACATGATAGGGAATAGCACAACAGTGGGAGTGGGTCTATTTCTGCATGCAAATAGGGTTGGGTGCGAGGCAGGGGCCGCGCTTGACGCCAGCTGTCTTTTCAGCCTTATCGTTCATTTCTTGGAAGTAATATTCTTTGTAGTGCTTCTTGATTAGGTCCATCAACTGCCTGGAATGGTCGTACCCTCTGGTTTCAACGATCACTTTCATCTGGAAATAAATAAGTTTTATGATATATTTATATTACCTTTTGGCAAATGAGCAGACGGATTACCCGATGGTAAAGGTAAAGGTTTCGGAGATTTAAGGTTTTGGAGAGAAAGAATGGGGAGAGGAAGGATTGGACCTTCGGCAGCATTACTCGCATGAAGAAAAAACGCTGTGGTTGTTTCACGTCGGTTTTCTGTAAGGCCATTGTATCATTACGGTCGAGCCAACCCATTCATGCCCAAGCTTGGCTCTCCCACACTTTGGGTTGGGTATAAAATCATATATTTAGACCGGCCCCGCAATCGTAACTCCATTGTTGTGCCTATATACCTGGGCGACGTCGTTTGGTTACCATCAGGTAATCTCGTTCTCGGGCTCGTTTGACGATCTATCTCATAAAAACATTATCAAATAAGTCTTACTTGTACACTAAATACGTCTCCTTTGACCCAAGCTCTTTCAGGCACACAGTCCCGCATGCTGGCTCCCATGCTAGCGAGCATGCTGCACAAGTCCGCGAGCCCGCCGGGTCGGTCCGACACAGTCACCTTAAACTTCATCAGCCGACCGTCCGCTGCCATACCTCGTTCTAGAGCACGGGTCAACGTCGTCGAATCTATGTTACCTCCAGAGCATATTGCCACCACTCTGCAATGTTTTAATTAAATCAGATATTAAAAAATATTTATAACTATGTGTCACATATTATTTTGGTTATTTATAAATGAAAAAAAATTCATATATCGGTGGTGCAAATGGACACTCTTAACATCTAGCGAATTACAGGAGCGTTTCTAGTTTTATAGGGGTTTTTAGAGATGTGATGATTAGGAATTGGGGTTTGGGGGAGGATAGGGAAGGAACTGAACACCCGATGATCGCGCTCATACGATAAAACAACGCAAGCATTGTTTCAATCAGGTTTTTCTTAGACTTTATATTTGCCTAGTCTAGTATATTTGCAATTATAAAGGTAGAATGTGCGAATAATACGAATTCGCCAAAGTAGCTTATCTCTGGACCTACGATCATCGCAATTATACATACCTATGTGTAATTTATTGTATAACAGCGAGGGAAAGAATTTTGCACAAAATAAAATTTATATTACCAAACACAGGTACGTATAAATATAATAGTGAAAAATATTTTTGTCAATTAGATTACCTTTTGCCTTTTAGGTTTGGGAACAGGCCAGCCATAATGGAGGCTACACAGACAGCACCGGCACCTTCTACTACAACCTTCTCTTCCTCAATCACAGTCATTATGGCGCGAGCCACCCAATCTTCTCTAACCACGACCTAATAAACAAACTTTGTTTAGTGGATACACCTCACCTAATAGGTACTAAGTATAGGAAAAATGTGTAGCTTTATCTTCGCTATGAAACATAAGATTATGCAACACAAGGTGTTCAGTAAATAAATGCATACACAGCAGGGATGCAATAAAGAACACACTAGGTATACACAAACAAATCACGGTCTTAAGGAGCATCTTCACGAGATGTCTACTTGTGGAAGCTCGGTAACAATAAAATGCTGCAAAATCATTTACCTCATAGCAGAGTTGAAGCTATATAGAAAACGTTAGATTGGATTCCGCAAAGTAACGCCAAATTCTATTGTAAATGTACCTCAGTTGAAAGACATGCAACTTGGTTTAACAAATATTCGCTACAGGATTTTCTATTTTACTGCCGTAAATTGAATACCATTTTATCGAGAACTCCTTTGAGGTTGTAGAAGGTGTTAACACCGACTTTATTCACAGCCAATCCATCAGCAATTGTCGGTTCTAAGGTGAGAAATATTCGTTCGTTCTTTCTGAGCGCTTCTACCATACTATACGTCTTATCTGTTACAACGCCCTGAAACAAATCAATAGAACTTTGCATGAACAAAGCCGATAAATTAACCATTTTGAACGAGGGACATATTAAAGGAGCCGATTTTAGTGCTCGATTACAACAACTTTACCCACGGGACCAATATCCAAATACCGAAAATAAAAGTATTTCACCAAACAAATCGCAATACCTAATTCATCATTTTGCATCGGAATTATCTTTTGGAGAAAATTTTTTGTTTAAGCACCAGAATCGGGTCCTTGAATATGTCCTTCGTTCAAAATACTACCCTGTACAAAATGCATACTTTAAAGATTAACAAAATACTTTTAAGAAAAAGCGGTGATTTATAAATATTACATATAGAAACCAACTTACATAAACTTCAGTGTCAGGTTTGAGATGTTTAACAGCTAAGGCGACGCCAGCTAACAGACTGCCTCCACCACAAGGGCATAGAACGGCATCCACATTAGGCACTTGCTCTATTATCTCTGCACCAACCGTGCCCTGGCCTTCTATCACATTCGGGTGATCGAAACTGGAAATTACAAAGGTTAACGTGATACCACGGCCTTTCAGAACACCAGCGAAAACACTTGACACACTTGATTCGCTGTGTGAGTGAGGTTATATAAAAATAATAAGACTTTTATTCTGGGCTACAAGATTTCAGTGAGGTTATCGGAAACAAAATACGGAAAGGATTGGGCCCCGCACTGTACCTCTTGTTGGGTATACTGGCGGCGTCAGTTACTATCAGGTAATCCGTTCGTTCGTTTGCAGACATATCCATAAAAAGACACTTACCCATTAATGTACATCATTTTTTTCTCCTTCGCCATGGTCATTGCGTAACGTTTGGCTTCAGCCATATTCTCACCCTGCAAAACGATCTTTCCGCCTAGTCGTTCTGCTTTATTGATTTTAGTGATTGGAGCATGCACTGGCATCACTACGGTGTTTGGTATACCCATTTGAGTGGAGTGATAGGCCAGAGCGCACGCATGGTTTCCCGTACTGGCGGCAACTACACCATATTTTTTCTGTTCTTCACTTAGCAATAGTAAAGTGTTGCATACTCCGCGTTCTTTGAAACTGTTAAAAGTATTAAAAAAGCTAATTATTTTTGTGCTGTAAAAATTATGTAGGTACATCATTATTCGCTGACGAATTAATAGCTGACGTCTGTTTATGTAATTTTACACACGCACCTGTAACACTTAGATACTAATTATTTAAATTAATTGTAATATTTCATAAGTTTAGTTTGATAAGCAATAATATTGTAGTAGAAGTATATCAGCACTTTTTTACCTGAAACACAGGTTTGCACCTAGTTCAGGTTGATGTTAAACATTATACTTTGCCTTAGACTTAAGATATTATACATTTTGTAATCTACCTTTTTATAACAAATAAACATTATTTATTTATTATTATTTATTATTCAGTGGCATTTATGAATCAATGTAGATCTCTAACATAATCTATGCAACTATATAGCCATTTGACGTTGTGAGAGGCTCTCGCTACTGGGGGTAGGTCTTCCTACCACTCACTATACACCGCGCACCGCCCTGCATAGCTCAGTGCTTTGTTGAAATTTTAGCTTCTTACAAGTATGTCAATGATATTTTTATGTCAAGCTATGATGGCTGACGATGAATGATGGTCAATAACTGAATTTAAGAAAATAAATTACCATCCTGTTATTTGAAGGAATTCGGCTTTCAGGTATAGATCCATCCCCAGTCGCTTTGACATGTGGGCTTTCTGTGATAATAATAATAATTTTATCGTATTAGGAACACATTATTAATACACATAACACACATACATTGTGTTCATGAGATATGTTACTATCAATTAAGATCTAAATGTTTGGATGTCATAAAAAATTTGCAATTATTAGGTTAGCTTTTAAAGTTGCTACTAAGTATAATGTAAATATCTATGGGATATGTAGGGTCTGTTTCGCCACGCAATTAATTACTTACTTACTATCTGGTAGGTATTTACATATTTGGCATACATATTTAGTGAAACAGCCCCTTAATTTTTACATACATAAAGCATATTTAAATCAAATGAAATAGTTTAGTAAATGTATACCATGCATGGTGTCCTAACAACTTGACCGATGATGCGCCGTGATGCAGCTAAAATGCCGTCATAGTTTACTTTGCGTGGATTGTCCGGGTCACAGAATTCATCATATTCGGGATCCTAGAAATTTATCACTTTGGTTACTCATCCTATTCGGATAAGTTACATAGAACAGGATTCATAAATTAACGACCACTTTTTAATAATATCACAACAATTTAGCACAAGCTGACATAAAATGTGTCAAACTTTAGATAAATGTTAATAGGTACCAATGGCCACAAGTTGTAAGTATATGTAGGTATACCAGGTAGTGGCATTTTAAAACAACTTACATCTTTCGCGTTCGTCATTTTGAGGTACAACTTTTATTTCTGTAGAGTATATTTTAATATTTCGACTATTTCTTTTTATATGTTTGAATTTACTTATTGTTTTTTACATTTTTGTAACTAAAAAAATAGATGTTTAATTTTATTGTAAAAATGATAGATCGGCTGATGTTTAAATTTGACAATACTTTTTTTTTGTCTTTACTCACACAAATAAATAGATCACGTACAAAATAGGACGAATGATTAAAAATATTTGTTTCGTAGTTATTTATGGTAAGCAATAGCGATAGTAAAATCTCCATTTGCAGTGTGTGCGAATAGCCCTTTTTTTGTTAGGGGAAAATCAACAAATGACTTCTCCCGCCCAGGGAGGGAGTGTCAGACTCTTACTAACTAAAAACCTCCCCATTCCTTCTCTTACTCTGGGCCGAGGTCGCGGTGCCTCACTTTCCTTACTCCGCAACCCCGGCTGAACATCGGCTCTGTAGGGCCCCGTCTGTGGTGGTCTATTGGCTCTTTGAGACGCGCGCGGAACGCTCGTGTTTGGTTCCGGTCGGGCGGCGAGCTACCCTTACTCGCCGTCCGCAGACCCACGCTTACGGTGTGGCCGGAGATCATTTCTCGATCCCCGAAGCCCGGAATGTCGCCTACTACGGCGGCTGGAGGAGGATAGTACTGTACATACATTGAAACATTAAAATTCGTTCTTACCACTTTTTGATGTGTATTTTGTGTGAAATATTCGCTTTGAAAGTATATGCTCATCAGAACAATTTCAAATAGGAAATGTAATATCTAATTGGTGTTTCATTGTTTTATCAATTAAAATAACATTTCTGCCGAAAGAAACGGAAGTCAAATTGTAAAAGCGCACTACCACAATGAAATACATAGATTACCTTTTTGTCTTAGAATTGAGTTTACTAATAAATAAATAAAGTGAAGATAATCATAAGACGCAAATAGATTACTTTCTAGTTCGGCGCAACCACTTAAAGTATGTGATGGATTGCAAAGTGCTGCCAGGAGAAGACTTAGTCTCACAACACAGACTCCTGGTTATGACATCAGTGGTTCAAATACATTGTAGGAAAACCAAAGAGCGCCCGCCCCCTAGAATAAAATGGCACAGGCTAGAGAGGAATGACTGCGCGAAGAAGTTCAGAGAGCGGGTGGTGGATAGAATGATAGAGATAGGAGACATGAATGATCGAAGTATAAATGAAAGCTGGAATGAGATGGCTGAGTGTATAAGGCAAGCAGCGAGAGATATTTTGGGAGAGACGAAAGGAAAGGGCAGAATAGATAGAGATACATGGTGGTGGTCGACAGGAGTTCAGAATGTATTGAAAGAAAAGAAGAAAAATTCAAGGAATGGCAGTGCGTACAAACAGATAATGTTAGTTTGAAAGCTGAAAGAAAGAGTGAGTATGATGCTTTAAAGAAAAAAGCAAAGAAAGCCGTAGCAATAGCAAAAGCAAAAGCCCAGGACAAACTATATGATACATTAGACAGTCCTGCAGGCCAAAAAGAGCTGTACCGGCTCTCTAAAATGAGGGAAAGAAAGGCGAAGGATGTTTGCCAGGTAAGATGTGTAAGAGATGAAAGTGGAATGGTTTTATCGGATAATGACAAAATCAAAGAGAGGTGGAAAGAATATTTTGAAAGACTTATGAATGAGGAAAATAATTGGAGTGGGGTTTTAGAGAATAAACCAGTGAATGTGGGGTTATTGAGAATGGTTAGTATGGAGGAAGTCAGAGTAGCAGTGAACGGAATGAAAAATGGTAAAGCCATTGGCCCAGATGGAATACCAGTTGAGGTGTGGAAGTTATTAAGAGTAGATGGATGGGTGTGGTTGGCTTTGTTCTTCAATAAATTGTTGCAGGAAGAAACCATACCTGATGAATGGTGCAACAGTTCTTTGGTGCCCATCTTTAAAAACAAAGGTGATGTCCTTGAGTGCAACAATTATAGAGGAATAAAGCTAATGTCGCATACCATGAAAGTATGGGAGAAAGTTATTGAACGGCGGCTGAGAGAAGAGAGTGACATTTCACAGAACCAATTCGGTTTTATGCCTGGTCGTAGTACAACGGATGCCATATTTGCTATACGCCAGTTGTGCGAAAAATACAGAGGTGCACATAAAAACTTGCACATGGTATTCGTTGACCTCGAAAAGGCATACGACCGGGTACCTCGTGAGGTTCTGTGGTGGGCCCTTAAGGAGAAAGGTGTGCCTGGGAAGCATGTGCAGTTGATCCGATCAATGTATAGTCGCTGCAGTACACAAGTCCGGTCTGCAGCGGGCACCACTAGCAAGTTCAATGTGGCTGTCGGTTTACACCAAGGGTCGGCTCTTAGCCCTTACCTCTTCCTGATAATAATGGACGCTCTGACGTCGGACATTCAGGAAGAGGCTCCCTGGTGTATGCTGTTTGCCGATGATATTGTGCTGGTTGCCGAGAGTGCCCTAGAGGTCCAGAGCAGATTGGAGGTGTGGTGGCAAAGACTGGAGAGTGTTGGCCTAAAATTTAACAGAACTAAAACAGAGTACTTGTTCTGCGATTTTGGCGGTCTCTCTAGTTCTGTGCCCATAGCTCTCGCTGGAACGCCCATACCAACCTGTTCTGATTTTTGGTACCTTGGCTCGCTTATCCAAGGAAATGGTGAGATAGACCGAGACGTGGCACATCGGATCAACTCAGGATGGATGAAATGGCGACAGGTCACTGGAACAACTTGCGACCCACGGATGCCCCTCAGGTTGAAGGGTAAAATCTACAAGTCAGTGATAAGGCCTGTCCTACTGTATGGGTCAGAATGTTGGGCTCTGAAAAAGACGGATGAAAAGCGATTGCATGTAGCAGAGATGAGAATGCTGAGATGGATGTGTGGTGTGACGAGATTGGATAAAGTGAGAAATGAGTATATTAGAGGAAGTTTGAAAGTGGCGCCAGTGACTGAAAAGTTGAAAGGGAACCGTTTGTCTTGGTATGGCCATGTGAAAAGGAGGGATGAAAAGCATGTTACAAAAAAAGTCATGAGTATAAATGTGGATGGATGGAGAGGCAGGGGGAGACCAAAGAAAATATGGATGGATTGTGTGAGAAGTGATATGGAAGACAGAGGAGTTAGCGATAGCGTGACGAGTGACAGGACAGAATGGAAGAAAAAAACATATTGCGCCGACCCCAAATAAAACGGGACAAGGGCAGGAAGATGATGATGAAATAAAGTGAAGATACCCTAAACAGAAAAGTCCGTTCATTGCTGGCTGAGCATCGTATGCATCACCCACGATCATCGGTAATGAGAATGTACATTCCACGGAAATGTGGAATAAGAGGCTTTTTAAATGCCAAAGCCTGCAGCTGAGCAAAGTGCAGTCTCTGAAACTACTTCTCAAAAAATAAAGTGGAGATACACCAAGATGTTGTCGCTGTGGACAAAGGAGTTAATGCGCTCTCCTAATTAACAAGAATTGGAAAAAACTTATAGTACAAAGGATCGCAAGGATGTGTGGCTAAAGAGCTGTACTGACGGCCAGAGGTAGACTTCTTAGCGTCCGCATCCTGGCAACTTATTTGGTGAAGCAGATGATTTTGTCTGTGAAATTATGGACGAAGTTATGCTGACGAAGAATTACCGAAAATATAAAGGATGGTACAACTGACAATTGTTGGCCATGTCATCGCCCCGGGGAATCTATCCGACATATACACTCGGGTTGTTCTCATCTTGCCAATGGAGAGTTTGCATAGACACGACCTCGTGGCCAGGATTATTCCCCAGTAACTTGCTTTAAAATACAAACTTGTTGAATCTGAAGTGCCGTATAAGTACTACAAGTATCGGCCTGACCCAGTTTTCGAAAATGGAGATGCCACACTGTACCTTTTGGGATCGAACTATCATCACTGATAAGACAATTGTAGCCAACAAACCTGAAATTGTGATGATAGATCGACCAAACCGTCGCACAATGATAATTGACATAACAATCCCACATGACGAGAATCATATTCATGAGATTTTCGCAATGTGGTATATAGACTCAGCAATAATTGTGTCGATTGTCGTGGTCGTCGCCTAAGTAGACCTACATTAGGTGGTTGGGTAAAGAATCTGATGCAGAAAGCGGTACTTATACTTTATACACGGCGAGCATATTTTGGAGATTCTTTTCTCTAGGGCCCTGACCACGGGTTGCTTGGAACCCTCTTGATACAAGTAGGATAGGTAGGTACTGTTTTTTATATGTTTAAGTGTATTTTTTTTAATATTTTAAAAGGCTGTTCTATCAATACTTATTTTAATTTATAGGTAAACAAATAAAATACTTTTATTACTTTATTAATAATGTCATCAAAATATAATTGTATCCTATCACAGATTCATAAAATACCTTACATAACTAAGGCCTGTGTAAACGGCCATGGAAACATACTGCCTACTGATACGCCACGAGATGACAAGGTACAACTTTTATAGGTCCGTGCTTTGATTACACGAGTTATCGAGCAATAAAATTAAATTATACCGCGTCAGTACGTATGATATCGTGGCGTTTCGATGATATGTTTCTAATTAATTTGCTGTCACTATGTTCATTACTTTACAATAAACACTGTTGTATTAAAAACAGGGAAAAGTGTAGAAAACATTAAAGAATTGAAGGAAAAAAATTTAGTCATTAAATAATGTACAACTTATTATCTTATCTACAATTACATATGAAACAGTAGGTACCTACACGTGCAGTTTTAAACATCATAGACTCAAGTCAATCAAACATGGAAACTGCTCAACCGATTTTGGTGACACTTAGTAAGTACTTATATTATATACATACTCAATATATTATGACGATGTAAAAAAGATTAACGAACAATTACGAAAATGATTTTGTAGAGACATAGAGAGAAGTAAAATTTTATGATTCCATGACATCTGGTAGTTCCCAACTAGTCAAATCAAAGCAATTATTTATTAAAATTTCCTGAAATAGTGCATTTTATAAAAAAAATACTAAGAAAGATCTAAAATTATGATTTTATCAATGATCAACCAATGAAAGTATTCAAAATTCAAAAGTGACATTAAGTTATATTTGCCCTAGGAAACCACCCAATTCATGTTTTTTTACAAAAAAGTTTGTGCAAGCGTGTCGCGTACCTAATAGCTCTTAATAACTCATTTTTATTTTCTTTCATATAAAAAAAAAATAGTTAATACTTATTATTACTTTTAGATAGAGTAAGGAACTGTAAGCTTAAGACACTGCTGTCTTGAAAGTAGCTTTACTTTATAATCTCTTTAATTTTAATAACAGTAAAGTTTTTTTTTGAATTGGCGCCGTAATTTCAAGGCATGAAGAAAATATCCAGGATTTTTCCTTCACGTTTCAAAGCCACACGCAACTAAAACTAAGACGAACGTGCCACAATAAAATGTTCTGTTGTACAATATCAGTAAAGATGTTAAATAGATACATTTCTACAAGTATCTTATGTATCAAAGTGAATGCATTTCACTCTTATATTCAATGTCCATAAGTAAGACTTAATGAGAGACATCGTCGAGAGATTCTGTGCTGTTGCGGCGTGGATAAGCATCATATTCGCCCGCGAAGTCCCATTCCCTGTAAGTAGTCGCTATAACTCCGCGCAACTCCTCCAAGTGCTCGGGTCCACGTGTTTCACACACCACTTTCACCTTTAACAACATAAAAATACGTACTATTAAGGTTTCAATTACTATAGGTAAACCAGAAAGAACAGTTTACAATATTTGCTACTGCTCTGCTCTGCATTTATTCAACAAAAAAGTACTGCTAAATTGTGTAGCAGTTTAAAAAGAGCAACAATTTCCAGACTATTTCGTCTATTAGCAAGCCAAAAGATTTTCAACCTTATAATTTTGCAATTAAGATAACAATCTATTATCAGCTTTGATATTATTTACCCGCACGCTGAAGATATCGCCATGAACCCAGGCCCGTTCCTGTATGATGTCTTTGATCGAGACTCCGGTACAGGAGATGAGCTTGCAGAGCTCTGCGATGCCGCCGGGCCGGTCGCTGACCGTCACTTTGAACTTTACCAGACGTTGTTCTGCAGCCAGACCTCGCTCCAGACATCGGCCCAGGATCGTCGTGTCTATGTTACCTCCCGAGAGAATACATACAACCCTGAAACATCAAGATATAATACATAACAAGTAGCAGTTAATTTAATTGTTTCAAAATTTTTAATTTGTTTTAGCCAGACTGTCGGCAGATTGGTACTTCTACGATTTTTGTTGTTGTTTCTTCCCCTAAAACCATTTCCAGTTCTACAGTTTTGATTAACCTATCATCAATACTTATAGTCAGAATTTTAATTCGATTCCTGATTTGACATGACCTACTGTCATTTTGTGAAATAATGATACCACATTTAACAGTGTAGTGGTGAACACAAAAATCGGTGTAAACAATCAGTGAATCACTTTCAGGAAGGCATTCAAAAAATTACGGCTACCGAATGGTCTAAATGCGTATCCCATGTTGTCAAAGAAAAGGAAAAAATGAGTAAGCTAGATATGTTAATTGACAATGAAAATCAGTAGTCGAATTAAAATTCTGACTATAGGTACATAGCTCTAATGGCGATGCTTTGCCGCCTACTTTATGTGAGGCCCCAGGTTTATCGAGGACGGCCACGTTTCCTCTTCTCTTATCGAAGATTTGCTTGGAAATGAGATCTGGACTCCTTTGAAGTGTGTCCATCCATGCTAATCCATCCCTACTTGCTTCGTTGGATTTGGTGGTCTATGGAACTTATGCAGCAGTTCTTATAGTTCTCATACAGGTTTGAGATGAAAATGGTTTCGGACCAGTAAATTCCCAAAATGAGGCGTAAACTTTGGTACAACATAACATAACACATCCCAGGAAACTCAATGTAAATAAAAAAAGATTAGCAAACCACGATATGCAGATATTTATAGATGTGTACTAACTTTTTTCCGGTGAGTTCAGGCACCAGGCCCGCCATGATGGCAGCCACTCCCACTGCTCCTCCCCCCTCAACCACGTACTTCTCCTGCTCAATTAGTCGCAGAATGGCGCGAGCTATCCAATCCTCGTTTACTGTTATCTGCAGCAAACCAAATCGAAGAGTTGATTAAAAATATACATTTTTTTCTTTTCTTACTAGTGTTCACGAATAAAAAGTTGGTTGTAGAATCTGATGCTTTTTAAATTAATATATTTAATATAATTTGGATAAATAATAAGAAGATAATAAGAAAAAGTGTGGGAGAGCCAAGCTTCGGCACGAATGGGTCGGCTCGACCGGAGTGATACCACGGCCTCACAGAATACCGGCGTGAAACAACCCACACCGTTGTTTCGCCGTGTGAGTGAGGTTACCGGAGGCCCAATCCTTCCCCCTCCCCTATCCCTTCCCGATCCTTATATCCCCAACTCCTATCCCCAAAAGGCCGGCAACGGGCGGCGCCGATTGCTTACCATCAGGTAATCCGTCTGCTCGTTTGCCGACTAAATATATATGTATACATAGAATTGTCTGTTCATAGTCCAACAACTTATATTTATTTAATAGTTAGTCTCTTACTCTCTTTTTACATTGAAATACAGTTTGTGAGACTCGCATATCTTTAACTATCTTTAAGTAAAAAACATGAGCTGTTTCAAATTAAGAACGTTGGACGTAAAATCTATCGATAAAACTAAAAAGATATCAAAGTAGGTACCTATACGTTTTTGGAGTCAAGATCAATAGGAATGTTTAAAAAAAGTAATTTAAAAAAAAATCTTGTAACTGACTGACGTAGTAGGTACGTTTTAAAAACCGGCTAATGACGCAGACGCGCTTTAACAGTAGTACCTACACACAGACGGTTATTTCCTTATTAATTTATAAATATAAATATTCTTTGCTCAGTAATTTACGTAAACAGTGACGTCTGCGGACGTCGATTGATAAAAATATTTAACTGTGACCGAACTGACACACCCACTAGGCAAACAAAAACAAAGTTACCTATTGTTACCAATCATAGTTCGGTAGATTTACGAGAATGTAAAAGTCTGATCATTATCTGAAAGTATCTTTTAAAAGCTTTGTGTACCTAGTCAATAACTTCACAAATATATAGGTATCATGCCCAAAAAAAGGTATTATAACCGGTTAGCCAGTCATTTTCCTAACCAGTTTAGTATATTTTTTCATATAGTCAGTCAATATGTCTCTTGAGTAGATATTCTAAAAGTTGGCAACACCTTTGGCTTACTATCAAGTGCTTTATAGGTAGGCTTCTGTAAACAGTTGACCAACATTGCCCTCATTCATGCTTACCATTCTATCGACACAATCCTTGACGGTGGCAAAGGCATTGTACCCGACCGTAGGAACCGCCAGACCATCTGCCAGAGTGGACCTAATCTCCACCGAGACAGGCTCGTCGTGCTTCATCGCGTAGTCCATACTGGGACACTTCTCCGTCTCTGCACCCTGTGGGCAATATTATTCCTTTACTCATATAATACTAGCTACCACCCACGACTTCGACCGCATGGTATGTTGATAAAATCTTATGTGGTAATCCAGAGTATTATACCTATAATATACCTACTTAAACAATCTCACAAACTTTAAAATTTATAATATTAGTATGATGGTAGGATTATGGAACTAACAGATTAATAAAAAAAATTGATGATGCCGGTATGGTATGGCGTTGTTAGGACAGTAAGAAGCTATTAAACTCCTTGTGTAGCAAAGGATATTGGGTACGTATTTTCTGAAGAGTTCTAATTAATTTAGTTTTAAGCTTAGTACATCTGTCAAGTGAATTAAGACTCCTTGCCTACATTGTAATCTTGATGAACCAAAATCAGCACATTTCAGCACTTTTTAACATACATGTGTTCTTATTACAAACAAATAAATAACAATCTATGCGGAAAGTTGCGCAGTTGAAAGACGCTTGAATGTTTTCTTAACAAAAGAAGCGCATATTATAATGTTTGTAACATGAGTTCACATGAAAGATAACCTCCTTGCGTCATATTAAAAACGTTTATCTAGGCTTGAAGGTCGACGGTAAAATAAATGAAAGCTTCGTTATGTAATGATGAAAGTATTCTCCTTTCGGTACATATGTAGGTATAACTATAACAGGTAGCACGGACTAGCTACTCTCGCGTGGCTTCGCTCGCTGCTCGGCTCCTACAGAAGGTAGGGTGATGTTTATAGTCTAAAGCACTCAGGAACATTGTATCTATCTATCAGTGAAAGAATTTTCGAAATTCGACTAGCGGTTCCAAAGATTACCCTTACATACAAACATAAAATTTTATCTCTTCATAATATTAGTATAGATAAGTTCTTTGAAAGCATCTTTTAATCACTAAGCAGGGAATGGTGCTACTCAATAATTTCGCCAACGTCCACTAGCTCCCTCAGCCTTGTTTTATTCATTAGACAACACCTAAGTATATGGTTTTTTTTAAATGATGAGGTTTTATACGGTTGTCCCACTAATCCTCGCTTGCTTTAATTAGCTATACAGAATAAGCGTTAATTAACTGGGAAATTGTGTCCTGTGTGGCGGGTTCGATTCCTACATAGAAAAACACTGTGTGATCCACAAATTATTGTTCCGGGACTGAGTATTGTGTCTGTGAATTTATATGTTTTAGACGACAACACATGTCACATGAGAAGATCTAAGGTCTTCAACAAACCATAATTCTTTGCATTAAATAAAAGCGCGTATAGCCATTTTGGAGATAAATAAGTATGTAGGTAGGTATCTACAAAATGGTCCAAACATCTCCAAAATAGTTACAGCTGTTTTTATAATAGCGCCATTGTCTACGCTAGTTTGAACCAGCTAGTACTCGTACTACGAGTAGCAAAATGATAAAAGAATCCACTGATAATTATTTATTAATAACATTTATCGACTATGTTTTAGATAGGACACTAAATATTGTTCAGTTAACTAATGATCCGCCCCGGCTGCGCTCGGGTGCATTGGTGATACTAAATTTCTCCACTATTTAATGGATGTTATAATACCTAAAAAAATCCTCCCCTATCCTGTTCAATACTGATGCAGGTTTTTTTTAAATAGAGTGATTACTCTATTTAAAAAAACCTGCATCAAATTCCGTATGGTAGTATTAAAGATATAAGCATACACAAGGATATAGAGTGAGAATAATCGACTATGTTTTATACTATGTAGTGATAGAGATAACCTGCTCCCTCCTCTCCTTTCATATCCCCTTATAAATGAGTTGTAAGACTGGCAAACTCCGTATTAAGTTTATCTCGTGGTAAAGTTACTAAAATCTCGTCTATCCCATTCCCACATCATCATCATCATCATCAGCCTATAAGTGCCCACTGCTGAGCAAAGGCCTCTTCTCACACGGAGAGAGGTTTGAGCATTAATCACCACGCTTACTCAATGCGGGTTGGCGATTTCAAACTTATAATTAGAAATTATAAGTCCAGGTTTCCTCACGATGTTTACCTTCATCGTATGTCAGTGGCGTCTAAATCATAGAAAGTACATATAACTCGGAAAAAGTCACATTAGTAGGTAGGCCAGGTTTTGTCTCCAGGTTATGTCTCATGCATAAGGGTGTGGCAAACCCACACCCTCATGCATGAGAAGCGGGCTCCTTAACCTTCGGGCCACCACGATGATCCCATTCCCTCTCGATTTATCAAATAATTGTGCCACTCTAAAAATAGGTTATCAACTCGCTGTTATCAGGTAGCAAACTATTGATCGGAGATTCTGTTTTTCTAATAAAAGTAACGAGACGATCAGACTAATTACAAAATAAGTCAAAGTACTTATGTGATAAGGAAATGTATGTGTCAATGTTTGTTTATCTGAGACCTTTAGCATCGTTTTAAATAGGTTTAAATGAAATAAAACATGTCGAGACAATAACGTGTTACCTACACAGCACTGATATTCCGGCTTGGCAATAAACTGTGATTGCTGTCCCTACTCAAGTAATAGGTATACATACTTATTAGTATTCGAACAATGTTAATAGTAACAGTAAGTGTTTATTTAATACTTTAATTAAAAAAAAAAATTTAAGCGCTTCTGTGAGCTTTAATGGTTTTGAGTTGTGTGTTTGGACTTTTGGAGCAATTATTAAAAATAAACTTGATTAATGACACATTTTCCAGATCGGCATGAGGAAGAGATTATTAGGTATAGTAACGATTGTGAGACATACTAAAATGAAAATAACGACCTACTCACGTGAATTGGGTAGTTTCCTAGGTCGAAAATAAATTAATTCGACGTTTTAATACGAAAAAATATTGAAAAATAACTATACTTTTATTCATCGATCGATCGATACACTAAGTTTTAGATATTTTTTAGCTAATTTCTAAAAAATAAGTACGCTATTTGACGCAAAGACGCAAAAATGCTATGACGTCATAATCAATGACGTATTAGTTTTATACATCATTGGTCATAATTCAATGTTTCATATACAATTTTCATAGAAAAGTATCGTTTTTGACATTTGGATAAAAGTATTGAATTTAACTAGTTGGAAATAACCGTATTAACTGAGAAAAGCTCTACTAGTTTCAAATACCAACGGGACCATTATGTGTCGTCGCCGCGGCTATGCCGCTGCCTTTTTTACGTTCGTAAGAGTCAAGACTCAATTCATAGATATATTACATTTAATAACTGAACTGTGTTTTATTTTTTAACTGACTATAAGTAACTCATTTTTCTTTACTGCATATGGAATTCTCTTTGGTATTCACTACAAGATTCTTTGTTTTCCTATTAAATTAGAAGTAAGATATACCTAATTGCGGGTACCTACTTCGATAGTTTGTGCAGCAGTGCTATTCTGCAAAATAATGGTGAATCTCATCTCGAAAGTCACATACCACTTCGCTTCTCATCTCGCCTGTACACAAACGTCAAAATACTCACTTGTTTTCGTTCCTTTTACTTCGTTATTCACATGGTGGCTTTGAGAATACGAAACTTTATATATATAAACAGGATTTCACCGCGGATTCAGAAGTAATTTCGCAAATTATTAACTTTTAAAAATAGCATAGATGAAGTGGCTACGGAAAAAAGGCTGACGAAACACACACTAATTAGTCGTAGTTGTCTTTATGTCGTTTATCAAATCACCCGAGTTTTATTTTTTATCCACCATAATGATAAAAAGGTGACCTCTAGATATTTCGCCTCGGACACTGATCTTTGTGGTGACTCGTGCTACAACTCATAAGTACTTTATTTATTACCTAAAGCTACAAGCATTACACAATGTTTCAACAGTTATTTCCAAAGGCTTTAGTTTATGGTTCAATTTTGGGTAATTATTAGGGCCACATATCATTAGGGCCACGAGTCCGTGGAGAACTTTAACAGAAATTTAAACAAAAAAAAACTGCTTAGAAATAGTCTCCTTCATAAATGGAGTCAAAATAAGCGTTAATTGATTGCAAAGCAGATTGGTGATTTTAAGTTATAGACATCTAGAGTATATGCATAAATAAGAAATGCCCTTAATGTTCTGTAGCTGGCAAATATATATTAAATCGACGCTGAAAGATAGACAAAAAGAAGAAAGATAGACAATCGGTTGCCTCTTTTTCTCTAACTAATAATGTTCCAGAGAAAGAGACAACATGGTGCTTTTTCATTCTTGGCAACATGTTTACGTAATCGCCACAGTGCCTACGTGTGGATCGAAGACTTTATGTACTAATGTAAGTAAATAGGTAAACCTATTTCATTTCAGTGGCTGATTGTATTGGTCATTCTTAGATATACACACAATTGAATAATTGATCACGTTATGAGCTCGCTCTTTCCTAGATATCCATAGATACCATTCATATAAACAGATATAAGTACCACACAGTCTAGATAACCTTTTGCATCAAGTGCAACCGGAATCTACCTAGTAACAGCAAACGTTTTCTAATAATTAAATAAAAGGAGAAATAATCCTTTTTCATTAAAAGAAATTGGTTACCTACACTGTTTCATATTATGAACTAAGCACAGGTACTGAGTACATTTTGTTCTTTTCATAAAAATAACACAACTTTGTGTTGAATGGTCGCAGCAAAAAGTAACTTGTTATTTTATCTTCTCGACTTTTAATTTTGTTTATTTTATTTTATGATATTCAACTACAAGGTAATCAAAGTTATTGTTCCGTATAAATATTCATCTGGTTACTGGAACACTAATTTCTTCTATAATATTTAGCACCAAAGCACTCATTAAGACATCCTATATATGTAGTTAGTCTTATGTCGTTTGATTACGGGTTTCACATGGTCAATTTTAGCTTAATCATAAAGTGGAAAATGGAACAAATTTAAAGGAATGTGCCTTATTATTGGAGGCCTTACCATTAATTATTAATGTAAGTAAGTCCGCTTTAAGAAGTGATTCCTGCCAAAATATTCTCCCCGTTCTAATTTTAGTTTAGGTTAGTAGGTAGTCATTGTTTTTCGTAACTAATTATAAAATCACAAACATTAATAGGTATATTATGGATCACGTCATCAGTAAATTGATAACGTCAAACACAATACGAACCCGTGTACGGCCACAGGCCACGCCTATTGATCGTAAATATTCGTAAACAGCTGTCTGGGTCGCGTCTGTCCGTGACATCTGACCGCTTCAAAGATCTCACGACAGACGAAAAACGGAAGGAAGTCAATTAAATTCATATTTGATCAGTTTTAATGCAGGAACCCGGAGCTTTATGAGAGAAAAATACCTACCCACTTTACAACAGTTAAATCCTAACAAATGAATGAGAAAAAATAGCATCACTTATACACCTGAATATTTCAATAATTATATGCCTAACACAAGAATTTGCCTGATTGAATTCTTTCCGATACAATCAAAGAGGTTCCCAAATAAGTTTTTTCTTATTTTTGTATAGCAACTATCGTCACATCAAATAAATTCAGTGGAATCGGCTGAACGACGCCACGACGCTGAATGCTGCTCATGAATAAAAATGCCATTGTGACTTGAAACTAGTACTTAGTGCTTTTCTGAGTTATGACACGTAAGTTGTTTTTTATTTTGTTACTAGAGCCTGTTGTTAATTTTCATGTTAAAGAGCGTTTTCTAAAATTTGTTGCTTCTGAATTTTGTTTCTACATAAGCCGTCTTCTACAAATTAATGATTATCCAATATGAACTTAAAGTTTTCAAGCTCAAATGCTCATGCTGTTATTTTGAATTTGGCACTTGTGACTTTTTGGTTTCATAGGCGTTCATGGTTGGCGCTGTACCGCTTACCATCGGCCTCACAGAATAACTTTCGTTCTTACACCGTGGTCGGCTTTCAGAAGATCCCTAATTTTTGGCCTTCTTGAAAGACTCATAGTTGAACTAAGGTACCCACGATTTCTTGCCACCTACTTATTCAATAAAATACTTAAAAGACTTACATAAATAAGAACGTGTGGCTTCAGATGCTTGATAGCAGTGGCGACGCCAGCCAGTAGCCCCCCTCCTCCCACGGGCACTATCACCGCGTCCACATCAGGCACCTGTTCTATGATTTCCAGACCGACCGTGCCTTGTCCCGCCATTATATGCGGATGGTCATAGCTACACAAATAAAGAGATAAAACATTAGTAATTAATTTCTGGTTTTAAAAGTAATGAGTAGCAAATAGAGGTAATGGGAAAGTGATTGTTTGTTGACAAATATGTGATTAAGTTTGTTTATATTTGTTTGTGTAAGTATTGATTCAGCCATTTACGTCTAAACAAACACACCCCTTTTGTGCCCAGCAGTGAACTATCAGGGGCTGTTCATGATGATGCGTAGATAAGCAAGCTGAACACATTTTGGTACAGATACAGAAATGATATGATAGATAGGTAATGAGGGGCCACATATTTTTTGCATAGAGCAACAAACGAGCATATTAGGTATGTGCCATTTGATAGTAAACAATCGGCGCTGCCAATGTTGCTGTTGATGGTGATCTTGAGTGAAGGGAAATAGATATGTGGTAATGAGTAGTAAGACAAAAGCCTGAAACATAAATAGTAGGTACTTAAACGTATCTGTACCTTCCACCAATGTATCTACCTACCAAATTATAAAGTAACTGAGGAATGTTTTATTCCCTCCAATTAGTGATCAAACAAGTTAGGTAAGCATAAGAACTAGTATTAAAAATTGCCCTGTTTCTGAAGCAACCGCAATAAGTTACGCAAGGAAATCACGTTAAAATTACTAAAATACATACCCATTAATATAGATCAGAGATTTTTCTTTAGCCAAAGTCATAGCATGATATTTAGCCTCCTTCATGTCATGTCCATGGATAATGACGTTGGCGCCATAAGACCGACATTTTTCTATCTTCATGATCGGAGCCACGTTGGGCATCACGACAGTTGCAGGGATGTTCAAGTTGTTGGCATGGTAACTCAAGGCCTGGGAGTGGTTACCAAGTGATGCGGAAATCACACCACGACTCTTATTCTCCTTTGATAACAAAAGGAGGGCATTTCGTGCCCCACGTTCCTTGAAACTGTAGATAAAAATGTTGTTTGTTTACAGCATAAGTATACGGCTAGGGTGTGTGTAGCTATGGAAAAGATAAGCCGAAGTTCAGATGAAGAAGAGGATATGAAGACGAGTTCACATATGAACAGTCGCGCGTCCACAGTGAACTCATCGTTGTAAATACTGTGGCGCGTCGTTAGAAGTCATTTTATTCACGAGGTGTCTAATTTGAATCCGAGAAAAGTGAGATTAAATATATTCCAATTCAAGATAGGTACTAATCAGACAAGCAGTTTCAAATCGTATACAGACCAGAGTTTAACGATGGACATGGCGTTTATTTAATATTTATACTATACGAATTATAGGTTAGTTTTTGATAATACATACCTCCCAGTGTGTTGAAGAAAATCGTTTTTCAGGTAAATTTCCATTCCAAATGTATTAGACATATGGGATTTCTAAAAATAATACACTTAGTCACTTTATATACATTTAAATTAAATGCAGATCAGAAACGGCGTCACGTATTTTGAAAAGAACATAACACACACCTTTCCTTTTACATAAAGAGAAAATGGTAAGGGGTAAAACATAATAAGAATACTTGGTAAGTAGGTAGCTTTTAGCTTATCTTCAAATTGGAAGAAAAATTTACGATGAAATAATTATCTCTATTTTCTATTAATAGATACCTAATACTGCTAGCTAAGGGTTAACCTTAAGATTATTTTTGTGGTCGGATTCGATCCTTAACCCAATAGGTATTTAACATTTTTATGTAGGTACAGGTTGCTACTCACCACGCATGGCGTTTTTACAATTTGGCTCTGGATCCTATAAGCAGCTGCAGATACATCTTCAAACGAAATTTTCTGTGGTTTCTCCTTATCGCACATCGGATCATACTCTACTGTCTGGAACACCATTGTTGCTTAATTTTCGACAATAACACTAAACATAATTAAAATTAATGACCCGATAGGCCTCGATTCCCCTTGGCTCCCTCCGGAGGAATGATTATTTCAAAGCGTTATCGCGTATAAGCACTAATTATTATAAGACAAGGGTTAAAGGTGAAACTATGTTCGCGATGGAATATGCCTGATCTATCAACGTATTAGGCCAGTAGGTATGCACCTATCAGTAATAAATAAGTAGGCACTTACTACGGGTTCACGCCTGTAACTCTCCATTTAGATAGGTGTCTTTATTATTTTTTATATTGATATTCACTAAAAACAATCACTTCGACCGACTACGGAGCGGCCCAGTAGAAAAATGAGTTGTTTGTTTAATTTTGGTCATGTTAGGAATTGATAACAGATTTCTGCAGTTTGAGATAGTTGCAAAATAATCATATATGTAATTTATTCTTTGTATTGCTTAAGGAGCTTTCTGTTAAATGTTACAAGTATTTTCTGGTCGATAAAATAAATATGTTGATACCTAGTTTTTTTTACAACTAAGGTAAAAGTCATGGATTCCTTAAATTTAGAGACAATCAATGAAAAGTGGCTTAACTTATCACAATTATATGTACATTTACAAAAACCAACTGGTAGGCAAAATTAAATTGCTGAAATACCACAGGGTATAGTAACAACATATTAATTTTTTCTTGATTTAAAACAAATAATAAAACGCTTTCACATTTTTTAATCTGTAGACGAGTCAGTCAAATTTGACACTTTGTTGACGCTTCCATCATAAATGTCAAGTTGAGATTGGCGTCGTGGGGTTATTTAGTTATTGTGTTGTCTAAAATTACAAGAATAAATCAGAACAGTGTTTTAATATAAAATTAGATTGTAACTTACTAACGATGCCTTACGCAAATCAGCCTTCAGTCCACATAACAGAACTGACAGACGACAATGTAAAGTTTGTTGTTGAAGACACCGAACTCAGCGTCGCTAACAGTATGAGACGTGTTTTTATAGCCGAAACACCGACGATGGCTATAGATTGGGTGCAACTGGAAGCTAATTCCACTGTACTCAGCGATGAATTCCTGGCTCACCGCATCGGCCTTATTCCGTTGATATCAGATGACGTCGTCGACAAAATTCGGTATTCCCGCGATTGTATGTGCGCAGATTTCTGTTCAGAGTGCAGCGTAGAATTTACCCTGGATGTAAAATGTACAGGTGATCAAACAAGACATGTTACTACTGCTGACTTAAAATCAAGTGACCCACGAGTGGTGCCGGTGACGTCACGACATAGGGACGAGGACCAGGCCGATTACGGCGAGACAGATGAAATCTTAATAATTAAGCTTCGTAAAGGGCAAGAGCTGAAACTGAGAGCATATGCGAAAAAAGGTTTTGGAAAGGAACATGCCAAATGGAATCCCACTGCGGGTGTGTCCTTTGAATATGATCCAGACAACATGATGAGGCATACTCTGTTCCCTAAACCAGATGAGTGGCCTAAAAGTGAACACACTGAGTTGGATGAGGACCAGTATGAAGCGGAGTTTAATTGGGAAGCTAAGCCAAACAAATTCTTTTACAATGTTGAGTCATCCGGAGCACTAAAACCAGAAAACATAGTACTGATGGGTATTGTTGTGTTGAAGAACAAATTGCTCAATTTACAAGTACAATTAGCACAAGAAGCCCAGATTGATGCATTAGCTATCAATTAAATTATTAGACTAGTATTAACTATGTAATAAATAAATTTCCTTTACATCAAGACATTGTTTTATTTACATGTGAGTGCTAAAGAAATGTAGGTATTCCCATCACTGCCGTATTTTTTATTGAACTTGTGTACAAGTTCAGGGAATGCTTACCTGTAAATTTAACTATAAATTTTTATCCTTCCAATGATTCCATTCATTCATCAGCTCACCTAAACAAAAGGTTTTTCATTGGAAGAAAAAACCCGTAGAGACTTGTTTCTAGCGTACATTTCTATGTTCTTCATCAATAAGTTAATTGTTATATCCAAGACTGGTAAGTACTGTTGTTTATAAATAATATCAAAGGCAATAATTACTGGTAATAGCATCGAGATCAATGAAAATAATTATTAATAACTATAATTTAAATCTACCTATATACATAATAGAAAGTTGTGTTAGTTACTCTATTTATAACTCAAGAATGGCTGTGAATCAAAGTGACTTAAAATAGGATGGAGGTAGCAAAGAAGCGGGAGAATGGCATACGGTAGGGTAGGTGGTCGTAGGTCCCCAAGGGGTAAGTATAACCTGAGTGTCTTCAAGGCTCAAGTGAATAGCTTGCCTAAGGGTGGGCGCGCAGGCGCGCTGCATCGTAGGAGACATAGTCGTTTAAGTTTATTACCACCAGGCGAGATGGTGAACCAACGCCGACCCATTGCCTATCTCCTGGAATAACAGCGTGATATCTGAGGTTCGAAAAGCTGGAAAAGTGTGATAGTTTTAATAGTGTTGTGGGAGTGATATTTCGACGTAACAACCAACAATACCTAGGTATTAAATTTGAATTGGAAAGTACCGTAACGGGATTCAAACTTCGTTACGTTCTTGATCGCGTAGTGTGGTTATCCTTGAGTATAGGTATCCGATACCATTAATTCAGAGTTATCATTTAAGTTAAATTTAAAAATATATAACCATCTCTAAGTCCCGAGTATGGCCTTATTTAGCTAGTCAAAGGTCCTACTAATATATCAGGCAAGATGGAAACACTCGATAGATAGAAGTAGATACGTACAAAATATGTTGTCAATTAGACATTTGTCCCATTTATTATTACCGCAACATAGAGAAAATAAACCAAACATATACAAAATGCAAAATTGAAAATATATACAGTGAAACGAATTGAAGATACAAATATCATTTTTTTATTGCAACAGATAATATTTATAACATTTTTACAATAGTGTTAGACCTGGTAGGTACTCTTAAAACATGTCGCAAGCTGTGGAAGCTGAACATGCGTCTCTGTCGTGGAATATCTTGGGCGATAGTTTTCCAAAACACTACGAATCTAGTAAGGTACGCATAGTCCGATTCATTCGACAAATAGTAGTGTTTTATATTATTTATTTTCTGATACTTTACATTTACGAAAGCATCAAACCTAGACCTCAGACCTAGACACAGATCAATATTTTTAAGTATCACAAAAAGAATTAATCCATAACGAATCGAACCTGCGACTGTTTCGAAGTAGCCACTGCGCCAACCTGGCAGTAAGTAGCTATGATAAGTCGTTTGTTAAGTAAGTAACTTTTTGCTATCAATTTATCTTCAGGAAATTGTCACCCAACCTAAAGAAGAAAGCATGAGTAAAATTAAATTGAAACTACAAGACATACAAGATGCACATAATAGAATTAAAAATGATGTGGTCTTCACACCAGTTATCGTAAGTGCTTTTATTGTAGATACTTTTATTAGAATAGGTATACTTAATTTTACTTTGAGTTTGAAATAGCCAATGTGCCTTGAGCAATCAAATTTCAAATTTATTTATTTGCAAACTAAGTGTATACATAGGTCTTATTGCTAGTGGCACTTAAAAACTTAGTAGCCTATAATGCTCAACCTTACTCCCTCTGAGAAGAAGCCTTTGTTTAGCAATGGGCTTATACTCTTATAGGCTGATAATTAATGTATGAAGATCATTTTAATATTTTAAGTGATATAGACAGACATTACAATAAAAGGCGTTGTAAAGTTGCACCTACTCACGATATTTCTATCAATTCACACAAACAGCTAATAAATAATAGCTAATAATTAAATTAAGTAATACATTATTTAATAATTAAAAATATTTTTAGGAAGCGAAACATATAGGAAGAAACTTTTGCAATGTTTTCTTAAAATGTGAAAACTTACAGAACACGGGAAGGTAAGTGATATACCTCCTGGGAAATAATTATCTACGCGAAAATTTTACGTTAAAATGATTGCTTTTGCATTATTTTCAACCATCCTTTTTATTTATAGTTTCAAAGCGCGCGGAGCCTGTAACGTTCTGTCCAGTATGTCACCTTCAGACAAGAGTAAGGGTTGCACCGTTTCAGGAGGGCGAAACTACCTTTCTGCTATGACATTCTATGGGTTCAGACAGTCAGTCCCTATCAATGTAATAGTCCCGAAAGATTGTCCTCTGGCCGACAAACATCGATACAAGGAGAACTTTGCTATTGTGAAGGTTCACGGCAGCGATCTCAACGATGCCAGCCTTCACGCACTCACTTATTGTGATGAAATCGGTTCCAGTTATATACACGGGTATATAAACTTTATATAAACTTTTACAATTATTTTGACAATGTAGATAGAATTTATTATTTTTTTTTGAATTCGTAGTGATTAAACTGCTCCTTTTCTGTAACAAGATAGATTTTTAACAGTTTTTTAAACGCAATTAGTATTATTTACACCTTTACCTACCTGGTAGCGAGACGGGGCCCTAAAGGGCTGATGTTCAGCCGGGGTTGCGGGGTAAGCGCAATGAGGCACCGCGACCTCGGCCCAGAGCAGGAGAAGGAACAGGGGGGTTTTTAGTCAGTAAGAGTCTGACACTCCCTCCCGCCCGGTTTGATGATTTTCCCCTCACAAAAAAAACCTACCTGGTAGCGGAGAGGTACGGCCTAGCGAAGAAGTATTCCGATTTTCAGTAACTTTATACCTATCATTAGTCACTTAGACTGATGAAGTGCTGTGCCCGCTTTTCTATAATTATGCATCAAAATACAAATTGAGTTTTAAACGTTCAGTTGTCGAGTCTTTGGACATTGTATAGTCCGTGTGCAGGTCAGACCGATTGGACTTAATTGCGGGCTATGGTACCCTGGGACTGGAACTGCTGACACAGATGGACAAGATGGACGCCATCCTGTGTCCTGTCGGCAGTGGCGGGCTTGTCGCAAGTCTCGTGTTGGCAGTCAAGAGCCTCAAACCTAACTGCCTTATATACGTATGATGAATTAATTTTATAACACTATTCTTTATCAAGCTTCATGTTCTCGAAAGAAAGAAAGGCCCAAGATTAACGAAGATGCCCTGTTTTCACCGATAATTTATGAGCGTCAGGAGCCTCTGGTTCTTTGGGTCTACATAAATCAGAACTTATCCCACCATACACCATGCACTACTACTTTTTTTATGGTATAAGTCGGCAAACGAGCAGACGGATTACCTGATGGTAAGCAATCGGCGCCGCCCATGCCCACCCGCAACACCAAAGGAGTTACGAGTGCGTTGCCGGCCTTTTGGGGAAGGGGGTTGCGTATATAAGGATTGGGAAGGGATAGGGGAAGGGTAGGGATTGGGCCTCCGGGGACCTCACTCACACGGCGAAACACAACGGTGTGGGTTGTTTCATGCCGGTATTCTGTGAGGCCGTGGTATCACTCCGGTCGAGCCGACCCATTCGTGCCGAAACTTGGCTCTCCCACACTTAACTTACTACTACTTACTACTGCTACTGAAAATCCAGAAATTGCTTTAATGATTAACAACCGGGTTGGCTTCATGTTTACTACCTATTTGATCGATCCGATCTTTAGAAACCACACTTTTTCTTTTTAAACCACTTTATTTGTAGGTAGGTACTTATAATCTGAAGCGTTTTAGGGCGTGGAATGTTCAGCTGCCCCCACTATGACTAAAGCTCTCCAAGAGAAAAAGCCAGTCATGATCCAGCAGCACCCGACCATCGCCGACAGTCTGTGCAGTGTCATCGCGAGCAACAACGCCTTTAACATTGTCAGGGGATACCTGGATAGAATGGTTAGTACAGAAACTTACATCAACTTCCTTTCTAATGACACTTCATGACAATCGTGGTAGTATATTAAGCTTTGATATTCAGAAATAGATCTCCAAAAAGCATCTGAAAAGGATCCGGCTCCGACTGCGTATATCCGGTGGCCGAATCCTATTAATGGGCAGTTACAATTTGAGACTATTAGTATAGACAATGGTTTTCATAAATTTTATTATGTCAAGTAAACATACTTAATTGAAGACAAATATTTTTAACCGACTTCAAAAAAAGGAGGAGGTTCTCAATTCGATAGTATTTTTTTTTTTTTTTTATTTTTTTTTTATGTTTGTTACCTCAGAACTCCGTCGTTTATGGACGGATTTGCAAAATTTTTTTTATGATTGAAAGGATATGCTTCCAGGTTGGTCCCATTCTTTTCAAAATCAAGTTTTGATGATGGGATCCATGAGAAATCGAGGGAACTCCTCAAATATTATAGGCAACTATATAGTAATTTTAATATTTTCATAGAGCACTCAAGCATTTACAGTCAAAAAGTAATGTTTGATGAGGTGGAACTGGTGAAGAAGATCAGAAATGGATGATGAAACTTGACACTCGCATAGATATCACAATCAAGGTAGTTCAGCAACTATGAAAATGCACTGTAAACCAATGATCTTAAATAATTATGTTGGAAATGTTATCATCGAACTGATTTAATGATGATTATGGAGCTGGAAGGTAGGCACTGGAACTGCGTACCTAATTAATATATCCTAGCCGTGTTTGGGCTTGTTAGAATTGTTATAAGATGCACTTTGGCTGTAAGGTACTATTGAACTGATGTGATGATGAAGCTGGAAGGTTGGCATGGGGCCTAGTATTGTGTAAGCTTATTAGAGCTGTCAAGAGCAATGGAAAGGGCTATGCTCATAGTTTCCGTGCATGTTCGAATCAGAAATGAAGAAATCCGCAGAAGAACCAGCGTCACCGACATAGCCCGAAGAAATGCCAAACTTAAGTGACAGTGGGCACGGCACATTGCTCGTAGAACAGATGGCCGATGGGGCCGAAAGGTTCTAGAGCGGGACCGCACACCTTTGGGGGCGGAGTTTGGCCTAGTATTGGCTATTTTGCATTAGTCCACGTGGACTGCGTTTACACATTAGTGGTGAAATGCGTCATTGTGTTCTTATCGTTTTCCTGGTAATAGGCTAAGAGAATTAATTGGCATTTTTAACAAAACAGTAGTTTTAAATGGGTTACAAAACAATAATTGCGTCGTACAAAACAATAATTGTGTTTCTTTTGTGTGCACATATGTAGATAATACTTACTTAAAAAAGGTTCATACATTGAATGAGTCATAAATGTATATTTACAATAGCGATGGTCTTTTATATTTTTACCAACTTGTCTATATATGAATGTTCTTAGTAATAACAAAATAGTATTCTTCATTTAATGGGTTACAATTGATACAAAACAATAATTGCATCGGTCTTTTTTCTATGTACGAATGTATTTAATCATAGATACTAAATTAGATTGCATTTGGTATCTTTGAACTTTATCTGTCTGTTGATGAAAATATCTAGTTTTTTGTTATTTGGCGAGAACTAATATGAATTTATGATAAGATTATTATTTTATTTTAACTATAAGTCATAAGTATCTCATGCATCATATCATCTCTCCTCGAGATCAAAACGATTACACAGTAACAATGTACTATGATATGTATTTCTACGTATAAGTATGACATTGGTAACTTTTTCAAAAGAAATGTAGGAACGATATTGACTTCTTTGCCATAACACATTATAATAAAAAAAAAAAAAACACTAAACGGCTACAAATAAAAAAAAATTTTACAAAATAAAAAAACCGCCTTCAAAAAAAGTCAAGCAATAAAAGTTCCTACACTAAAAAGTAAAAAATAACAATTTGAATTACTGTAAAAAAACTTAATTTATAGGTAAACTTATTTGACATTAATATTTTGCAAATATTCAAAATTTATTACTTATTTTTGGAGTCGGTGCCAGCCCATGCAAGGAAATACAAATGGGCAACAATCCCTTGAAAAACTACCTCTTACTTAATTATAAAACTACTTAATACCTATTTGCATACTCAAATAGGGGAAAGGAAGGCAAAGCGGACCACTTAACAAAAAACAACTATAAAAAAGAAACTATTCGGTTTTATTAAACTTCTTCAAAGTAATATTAATCAACATTCTTTACTCTACATTAGGTACGAATCAGACTTTGATAAAATCAAAGACAATGAGGATATTAGTTGATTTCTAATACCTTCAATATGTCCGTTTTACCTTCATGTGGTAGGCAAAATGGACCACACATGAAGGCAAAACGGACTTACATAAAATTAATCAGTTAGCACATTTTTCTAGTTACAAATGAGAACAGTACAGACACTCAGTGTCATCTTCCTCAGATGAACTATAATTGTTTTTAGTTTTTGACCTTTTTACATCAGATATCTTGCTAACTTTTCCTTTTTATGAAATTTTTCGTAAAGTTTTCTTGATTTTCTTTTTTCCTGTCTTACTTTTTGCTTCTCTTTTTGTAGGTTTCATGTCTTTCTGGAAAATAGGTGCTTTCTTGATCTTCTCAGCCTGTTTATTTTGAGAAGCTTCCACTTCAAGGCGGTAGGGTGATGACGTAATAATTGCTGTTTTACCTCGTTTGACTTTCTCGATTGCATTTTTCATGCTGGCTTCATCTCAGGAATTTCGATTGGATTTTCTTTTATTTTATTTACCATCTGTAACCAAATCAAAAAAATAAATGGAAACATTATTTTCTTCTATTTTTATTGCATTTAGCTTTATTAACATTCACATTACTTTATAGAAGGCAAAACGGTCCCAGTGAAGGCAAAATGGTACACCGGTCCGTTCTGCCTGGGTCCGTTTTGCCTTTTTGGTACTTACAAGAAAATCGAATAATTTAAAGGTTATAAATTTGAGAAACAGTTGGCTTACTTTGTTATTCGTTTAATCATATTTCAGTTTACATGTGGTTATCATAAGATCACCTTATTACAAATCTAATCAAACTGTAGGCTAATTGAAAAATGCAATTTTTACATCAAAATCTAAAAAAATCAACTTACCTTGCTAAATCGGTGTACGTGCGGCCGGTGGATCTGAGTACACTGACCGAAAGCGGCAACATGACATGACTTCCAATAATTTGACGTAACAATCAGATAGATGGCGTTACATGTTTCATTGTAATCAAGGTGGACCTTTTTGCCCACAGGGTCCGTTTTGCCTTCCTTTCCCCTATAGGTATATTAATTAAGACATAAATACAGATTAGACTTCTCTACAAAAAATGTCCGATTTGCACATTTTTTTAAATAAAAAATATGTACTTACAAAAACATTTTAAGTACATTGAAAATGTTTAAGCATTATGTACGAAAAATGGCACCGGATATTAAAAACCTAACTAACATTAAGTTTCAACATCAAAATGCTGGCACCGACTCCAATAATAAGTAATAAATTTTGAATATTTGCAAAATATTGTGACGGAAAAGTGGTTCAAACTCTTTGACATCATGACGTCAATGGATGGTTGTCAAACGTTGCCTAGAGATTGTAAATTTCGTCGTGAATTGTCAACACGAGTTGGTGTAATCGGTAAGGCATGTGGATTACACCACAGAGACCCCGAGTTCGAGTCCCGCCGTAAACATGAAGTTTTTTAGTTGATAGAAGTTTTGTCGAACTTTCTGGAATTATTTGTGTGAAAGAGATGAAAAATTAAAGAGCGAGAAGGAGAATAAATAAAAATGAATAACGAAATTATTGGAAGGTTCTGGAGGCATGACGATCAAAAAGAATAACGAAATTGAATGTTCCAGAACCTGACCGGGGGTATATAAGCGGAACTGCGGCTCACCGCTGGCAGTTGAGTTCTAAGTCCAAAGCGATTCGGAAGAAAAGGAAGAAGTGAAAAAGAAGAAAAGTGAGTAAAATAGTGCAGTGCAGTGAAATAGTGAAGTGCAGTGAGTTAAGTGAAAGTCAGCGTGAACAGTGAGCGGCAAACGGAAGTTTGTGTCAGTCGCCCGGACTCTGCTGGAGAGGAACGCCGATAACTTAACTCCGAGGGCGCTGTCATCTAAGTGCAATAGAAAGTCTAAAACCGGTATTAGTGTTTTATTTCATCCAATCCCGTAACCCAAGCCCGCATAGTCAGGAACGTGACGTCAGGCTCGTAACATTTGGTGTCAGAAGTGGGATTGGAGAAAAATGCCGCTAGTGCCGCAGGACGTAAGAGGAGTGAGTACCCGTGCAATGTCACAAGCGCAGCGAGTGAGGGAAGATGGTGCTGCAGCTCAAACCAGCGATGCAGAAGCCAAGCCTGTGCAGGTGGATCTTCTGCTACAGCTGCAGCAAATGATGGTAGAGCAAGCGCGCCGCCAAGAAGAACAACTACGGGAGCTGAAAGAAGATCAAGCTCGTCGCCAAGAGGAGCAAGCTCGTCGCCAAGAGGAGCAAGCACGCTGTCAGGCAGAACAGCTACGGGAGCAAGCACGCTGTCAGGCAGAACAGCTTCGGGAGCAAGCACGCTGTCAGGCGGAGCAGCTACGGGAGCTGAAAGAAGATCAAGCTCGTCGCCAAGAGGAGCAAGCGCGTCGCTTGGAAGACATGCATAAAGATTTCACGAAGGGACTGCAAAAGGCTGTCGAACGGGTACAAGAAGTGGAGGAAGGGTTAGGCAAGTTGGAACATCGCGTCATGGCGATAGAGGAGAGAGTGGAAGAAGAGATCGCCAAAATCAAGCAGGAAGTGACAAGCCCAAGCCCTTTGAAGAGCCGAAGCCGTCTTGCAGCCGTTTTTGACGCCCCACATGTGGCCTCAAGCGCAACGAAAGGGCTCAAGATTCCCCATTACGACGGAACAACATCCTGGACCGCGTTCAAGCTACAGTTTGAGACACTTATGGAGGCTTATGGTTGGACTCAGAAGGAAGCACAGTCAGCCCTCACCCTGGCCCTCCGTGATCAAGCGCTCTCAGTGCTGGAAGCTATCGGCGCAAGTGGGGATCTCAGCTTTAGTGCCCTCCTCGACGCACTTGAGGCACGTTTTGGAGACAGCCACCTCGAACACGTGTACAGAGCGCAATTAAAAGAGCGTACTCAGCGTGCTAATGAGAGTCTACAGCAATGGTCCGTGGAAATCGAAAAACTTGTGCGTCGAGCTTTCCGGTCGACTCCGTCAATGATTGAAGGCACGCTTCTCCAAGCATTCATTGACGGTGTTCGGGACCCCGAAGTACGAGCTGCTGTTCATCTGGGCCATCACAAGAACATGAAAGAAGCTCTGGCCCATGCATTGGAAGTGGAAGCCGTGCGTGGTAACTCCCGTACCTTACGTCTGCGGGAAATGACGACAACGGAGCAGGTACCTCCACGCCGTTGGAACTTCGTGTGCTATGGATGCGGAGAGCGTGGGCACATCCGGAGCAACTGCCCGAAGAAGGTGAACCGCCAGGACGCGGCGGTCTCAACTTCTGACCAGCAGGGAAACTAAATCCAGCCAGGGCTGCGGGGTGGGCGCTGGCCGGTAGTGAAATAACCCCAACAATCTACATCAAGCAAACTAACGATGGAAATACTCTGGTGATAGACGGTCAAGTAAATGGGAAAAACAGTCAGCTAACATTAGATACTGGAGCTTCAAGGACGGTGATAAATGTTCGGCTGCTCGGGCAAAACATCAGGAAACACGTTAAACCAATTGTTGGCCTACGAATGAAATCAGCTACCGGCCAGTGCATACCGATAAGTGGAAAACTGCATGTAACAATCAAAATTGGGGAACGTGTTTATCGACATGAGGTTATTGTGGCCAAAATTCTGGATGACTGCATCCTGGGACTTGACTTCCTGCAAGGGCACCAGTGTAACATCGACTTAAAATCTGGAGTATTACTATGTGGAACTGAGGAAATTCCGATGAAGGGTGGAACCCTGGGAAAAGTTTGCTGTTTAAGAAGAACTGTTCTTCAACCAAAATCACAGACTCTCGTACCAATCGCATTACCTAGAAGGAGGGAAGGAAGTTTACCTCGAAGGTGCGCTGTGATTGATAAATCGGAACACGTAAACTCATGGCTACCGGCAAGAACTGTCGTGGGGTCATCTGATGTCAACCGCATTCCGGTATTCAACTTCAGTGATTCAAAAATTACGATTGAAGAGGGAGAGCCTGTGGGCGTATTGGAAGAAGTGGCCTGGATAAGGAAATGCTCGGAAAATCTTGTGAAGAAGGACAGTACGGGAATAGACTTTGTAACGAAAATCTTAGACGAAAGCAAAAGTCTGACAAAAGTGGAGACTATGAAAGCTAGAAATTTACTTCTTCGATTCTCTGATGTGTTTTCAAGAAGCGATGGTGATATTGGCCGAACTGGTTTGGTGAAGCATAAAATAAACACAGGTGATACAATGCCAATTCGTCAAAGGCCCAGACGTATACCATTCGCTCGTGAGAAAGAGGTTGAACAAATGATTGACGATATGAGGAAAAATGACGTGATAGAGCCCTCTTCTAGCCCTTGGTGTTCACCTGTCGTGCTTGTCAAGAAGAAAGATGGTTCAACGAGGTTTTGTGTAGACTATTGACGATTGAATGATGTAACCAAGAAGGATAGCTACCCTTTACCAAGAATCGATGACACACTTGACACACTGAGTGGCATGAAATGGTTTTCAACGCTCGATCTGAAAAGCGGCTATTGGCAGGTGGATTTGGATCCCAAGGACAAGGAAAAGACCGCATTCTCAACTGGGAAGGGACTCTGGCAATTTAAGGTGATGCCATTCGGATTATGCAATGCACCGGCAACCTTTGAGCGTTTGATGGAACAGGTGCTGGCGGGACTACTGGGCGAAACCTGCCTAGTTTATCTCGATGACATCATCATTGTTGGACGGGATTTTGACGATCATATAAGGAAATTGGAAAAGGTACTCGACAAGCTGCGTGGAGCAAATTTAAAGTTGAGTCCAAAGAAATGCTCTTTCTTCAAGCGCGAAGTGAATTATCTAGGACATGTTATTTCTGAGAGAGGAATTGAGACTGATCCAGCCAAGACTGTCGCTGTTAAGGAATGGCCAACACCTAAAGACAAAACGCAAGTTCGGGCATTTCTTGGATTGTGCTCGTATTATCGGCGGTTTGTGAAAGGATTCTCGGACATTGCCAAGCCTTTGCATCGATTGACTGAGGAGAAACGTGCCTTTATCTGGGACGAGGATTGTGAGCAAGCCTTTCGAGAACTAAAAGAACGGCTTTGTAACACACCAATTCTCGGATACCCCAGCGCGAAAGGAATATTCGTAGTTGATACGGATGCCAGCAATATTGGAATAGGAGGCGTCCTTTCACAACGCGATGGTGAGCAGGAGAAGGTTATTGCTTACTTCAGCAAGTCACTATCCAAGCCGGAGAGGAATTATTGCGTGACCAGGAGGGAATTGCTGGCCGTAGTCAAAACTCTGCACCATTTCAAGAAGTATTTACTGGGACGGAAATTTTTGATCAGAACTGATCACGCTGCTTTGAAATGGCTGCTTCAGTTTAAGGATCCCGAAGGCCAAGTAGCCAGATGGTTGGAACAACTTCAGGAATTTGACTTTGAAATCGAACATCGCGGCGGAAGAATTCATGGCAACGCAGATGCATTATCGAGACGCCCATGCGTGGAAGATTGCAAGCATTGTGCCAAGAAGGAAACTGCTTTTCTTAAGGTGATAAGGACTGATACTGTTGACGAGGCATGGGGAGATGATGCGATGAAATTAGAACAGGAAAGAGATGCAGATATTAAACCAATACTGGAGTGGCTACGAAGTGGTAACAAGCCAAGTTGGAGTGACGTCGCCCAATATAGCGCGGTAACGAAAGGTTTATGGGCACAGTGGAAAAGCCTTACGCTGCATAACGGACTTCTGTGCAGGAAATGGGAATCAACAAACGGCAAGGACGAGCATTTGCAATTGGTGGTGCCTCGTTCAAAAATAAGGGATGTATTAAAAGCGTTCCATGATGGATCTTCTGGAGGACATTTGGGAATTAGGAGGACTTTGGTGAAGATCAAGGAGAGGTTTTATTGGTTGCATTGCAAATATGACGTCGAAGATTGGTGCCGGAAATGCACTAGTTGTGCAGCTGTCAAGGGTCCACAAACAAGAAGCAGAGGGGCGATGAAAATCTACAATGTTGGTATGCCTTGGGAGAGAATAGCCTTAGACATCGCTGGACCATTTCCAATCACTGATTCGGGCAATCGCTACGTTTTAGTGGTTATGGATTATTTTACAAAATGGCCGGAGGTCTTTGCCATACCGAACCAAGAGGCAGTAACTGTAGCCACGAAGTTGGTAAACGAGGTATTCACTCGATTCGGAGTGCCCTTGGAGATGCACAGTGATCAAGGACGGAACTTTGAATCCCAAGTTTTTCAGGAAACTTGTAAACTTTTGGGAATCCATAAGACTCGAACGACCCCTTATCATCCACAGTCAGATGGAATGGTCGAACGCTTCAACCAAACATTGGAGCGACACTTAGCAAAGGTGGTTGACAGCCATCAGAGAGATTGGGACACTTACATACCTCTCTTCTTGCTTGCCTATCGGACTGGTGTACATGAAAGTACCGCAAAGACGCCTGCATTTGCAAATTTTGGAAGGGAATTGAGATTACCGGCAGATCTTGTATCGGGCTGTCCACCTGGCGACTCTCGCACCGAGTTTAGCGATTACATAAGCGAGTTAAGGGCAAAAATGTTGGACATTTATGAGCAGATCAGGGAGGCCGGTCTTCAAGCTAGTGATCGCGCAAAGACGCGCTATGATCGACGAGCCAATTCTGTTGGGTTTGAAGAGGGGTCATTGGTCTGGCTTCATAATCCAGTCAGAAGGAAGGGAAAATCTCCGAAGCTGCAACCGAGTTGGGAAGGTCCTTATGAGATAGTCACGAAGATCAATGACATTACTTACAGAATTCGGAAGACTTCAAGGAGCCCTTTGAAAGTTGTCCATATAGACAGGTTGGCGAGGTATTACGGCAGCAACGATGCTCGGGACGAGCGAATCTAAGAGGGGGGCAGTGTGACGGAAAAGTGGTTCAAACTCTTTGACATCATGACGTCAATGGATGGTTGTCAAACGTTGCCTAGAGATTGTAAATTTCGTCGTGAATTGTCAACACGAGTTGGTGTAATCGGTAAGGCATGTGGATTACACCACAGAGACCCCGAGTTCGAGTCCCGCCGTAAACATGAAGTTTTTTAGTTGATAGAAGTTTTGTCGAACTTTCTGGAATTATTTGTGTGAAAGAGATGAAAAATTAAAGAGCGAGAAGGAGAATAAATAAAAATGAATAACGAAATTATTGGAAGGTTCTGGAGGCATGACGATCAAAAAGAATAACGAAATTGAATGTTCCAGAACCTGACCGGGGGTATATAAGCGGAACTGCGGCTCACCGCTGGCAGTTGAGTTCTAAGTCCAAAGCGATTCGGAAGAAAAGGAAGAAGTGAAAAAGAAGAAAAGTGAGTAAAATAGTGCAGTGCAGTGAAATAGTGAAGTGCAGTGAGTTAAGTGAAAGTCAGCGTGAACAGTGAGCGGCAAACGGAAGTTTGTGTCAGTCGCCCGGACTCTGCTGGAGAGGAACGCCGATAACTTAACTCCGAGGGCGCTGTCATCTAAGTGCAATAGAAAGTCTAAAACCGGTATTAGTGTTTTATTTCATCCAATCCCGTAACCCAAGCCCGCATAGTCAGGAACGTGACGTCAGGCTCGTAACAATATTAATGTCAAATAAGTTTACCTATAAATTAAGTTTTTTTACAGTAATTCAAATTGTTATTTTTTACTTTTTAGTGTAGGAACTTTTATTGCTTGACTTTTTTTGAAGGCGGTTTTTTTATTTTGTAAAATTTTTTTTTTGTAGATAACAGTAGATGAAGTGTGGATTTCGCGCGCGATGATCAATATATTGGAACGAGAGAAAATGGTGGTTGAGGGAGCGGCTGCCTGCCCAGTGGCTGCGGTAATGGCTGGTAAAGTTCCAGAGCTTCGTGGTAAAAAGTAAGAGTCTACAATCCAAATATATATACTTCTATTACATAGAAAAATCCTACCATTTCTATGAAACCAAATTTTAAATGGCTCAAAAAACTGGATGTGAAAACGACCCACTTTGTGTATAGGCATAACAGGGGAAGTTTAAATATAGTCAGTCACGACCAGATTGAACGTTCTTATGTTCCTCTTCTTTTTTGAAAACACTATCCAATTTTCATTAATTTTATAATTAACGTACTTAATTACGGCGTTTGTTTCAGTGTTGTATGCATTCTGTCGGGAGGTAACATTAACAGCAGTCGGATGTCCCGCGTCATTGATCGCGGTATGGCCGCTGAGGGCCGTCTTGTCAAGTTTAGTGTGGCTCTACCAGACGTGCCTGGCGCCATGGCTAAGCTACTGGCCAAAGTCACTGACAACGGTGCTGATGTTAAGAGCTTCGTGCCTGAACGCGCTTGGATGAGACGAGACATTTTTACTGTTTCTGTAAGTGTTTTCCTGACTACTGTTTTATCAATTTACTTATAACTTTATCGATGATATGATTATCATCGGCTCTTGCAACCAATTACTGGATTGTGGGTCCCTCATACATAATGCTTTTAAGCCTTATTAGTTACCAGTTTTATAAGAAAACCAAGGCGTTTGCACTATGCGAAATCCCTTTTGGATACTCTACTTAGCTACCAAACGGCTCGTCTATCACAATGTTATTTTTATTTCCATGACACCAGACTTCTCTTACACAGGTAAACATGTTGATTGAAACAAGTGACGTGCACCACGCCAAGGACTTGGAGAAGAAGCTGGTGAAGGACTACCCGCACTCACACTTCATTATGGTGTAGTTGAACCTGTTAGTTAATAGTAATGTACCCGCGTCTGTGAGTGTACCTACAAATATGGCAACATATCTTTGCAATAATGCTAAATTCTGATAAATGAGAATAAATGATTGTATCTTCAATTTGTATTTTTATTATTTTACTTAAAGAAAGAATATTTGCGTAACGATAAAATGATGAACGCTTTAAAACGCACGTTGAACGCTAAGGAAGAATGGAGGAGAGGACCATGATAGTATATGAACCATGCTAGCTGATAATTTGCCCACAACAATGTTGTCTATTGACAGTCATAACTATAAATTATAAACCTATTCACTTTACTTGATATTCTCAGGGCAACGAAAAGTAGGTACATATCTTTTTTTTTCTCCGTCGTTCCCTTATTACGTGTTGAGTCGATCGTCTCCACCACTCACTGTCAGTAATTCGGTGCAATGCTTCACCCACTGTGTTCGGATAACGAACATTTAAGCATTTAAGTAGGGGAGAGCCAAGCTTCGGCACGAATGGGTCGGCTCGACCGGAGTGATGCCACGGCCTCACAGAATACCGGCGTGAAGCAACCACAGCGTTGTGTTTCGCCGTGAGTGAGGTTACCGGAGGCCCAAATCCCGCCCCTTCCCCTATCCCTTCCCGATCTTTAAATCCGCAACCCCTATCCCCAAAAGGCCGGCAACGCATTCGTAACTCTTTTGGTGCTGCGGGTGTCCATGGGCGGCGCCGATTACTTACCATCAGGAAATACCTACGTCTGCTCGTTTATCGACGTATACCATAAAAAGACTGTTACGGAATTCGGCCTTTAATCTTCTGCCATGTGCTTTCACCATTACCATTGTCCACCGTCACGCTTGAGCCAACACCAGTTGGCCAGGGCATCACATTTTTCGGTAGGCAAATCGTGGTGGACCTACGCTGGGCAAGCACACAAGAAATAAATTTGGCAATCTGCGATATTTCCTATATATCCACCGACCGATACCTACCTGTAGTTTCGTGTATTGACGAGAGAGTTAAAATAAGTCTGTAAGGACAGGCCCGATACGAGTACTTTGTATTTAAACAAATTTGTACTAGTTTTATATAATATTCTCATCTCAAACCATAAAACAAACTACTATGTAAGTATCCTTTATACTCCTTATACTTAGTTTATATTCTATATGCTTTATGATGTACCTAATCTTCTTTCAGGAATTTGACACACACGCACTTAAGTCAATGTATAATGTCATATCATATCATACATACCTGAAAGCATGAGCAAATAACGATTTTATAGTTTAGTTAATAAGTTATAAATTCTAGTATACCTATAATCACTAAAGCGACGATATAAAAAATGGTAACTAAAAGAAATAACTATAAAGTACTATGTACAAATGTACAATGGGGTAAAAGATTCTAATCGAAGTTTGATTTCAGAATAATTTTAGCGGGTCTGAAGAACAACCACATGTTTTAACATTTAACGAAATCAAAAGAGCTGCTGAAAGAATCGAAGGAGGAATTATACATACTCCCCTCTGTGTTAGTATCTGACTTCTGAGAATATTACATAATTACATTCTGCATATAAAAATTAACTTCTAACGTTTCAGGAAGCAAAACTTAGTAAATATATGGACTACAACATCTATTTGAAATGCGAAAATTTACAATACACTGGCAGGTGAGAGCGCGTAGCCTGAAGTGGGCACGTACTTAGTAACTGGGAGCACCCACTAAATATAAGTCTGTGGGAGCACCACTCAGCTGGCTTGTTTCAATTGTTAGCTTGTACATATGGATGTAACAAGCACGTAGCTAGCACGGAACAGTAGCGACGTAGTGTAGCACGAATACGTAGGTACTCGTAGCAAGAACGTTGCGTTATCCTATCCTACGATACGTGTATAATTTTTACAGATCGATTAAACAAATTAAATGTAACTATTTTCTCATATTTACTATAGCTGCGCCGAGCGTGGTATTCGTAACGCTCTTTTAACGTACGGTAAAGACATTGGAGAACGCGGAGTTATTGTACCATCTCTTGGGAACATGGCATTGGGCTCTGCTTATCACGGTGGAACTCTAGGAATTCCGGTACGTTTACTTATTAATTTTATTTTTAAGAAAAACTTTACCCTCCGTTTGAATTTTTCTCTGTGTCGTGGGTGTGTTTAAAAACATACACAAAGCACTCAGACCCGAAACAAACAATTTGTTGATCACACAGTTTTATTCCGTGCGAGAGTCGAACCCGCGACACGTTGCATAGCATAGTAGACAGTTACCCAGCCACTACGCCAACCGTGAACTGCGCCAACTTAGGAATACAAAATTATTGTGCATTGCTAGGTATTTTCAAAGTTTAAGATAAAACTAATAGTGTTAGAACAGAAGCATCAACTCACGGACACAGATAAATAACTTTCCATGCATTTATTTAGGTAACAGTTGTGATGCCAGAGAAGACGGCTCCGGCTCACGCACAGCGCTGCTCAGAACTGGGAGCTGACGTGGTGCTGTGTGGAGAGAATCTCGACGACGCTATCAGTTACGCTAAGAAAGTCCACCAAGATGGTCACCAGATAATACTTGAGTAGGTATATATTTCAGTAAAATGTCCTCGCTATGTATAAGTACTTACCTATCCCACTACAACATTTGTTTCAAGATGGTACTACAACTAACTTTACTAACTCTCAACGCGGGTGTGTCCATTCATTCTTTGTGTGCAAATAATAGTACCGTGTGTGTGATAATAGATAGTCTCGCTAAGCTCTACAGCTTTCCCCAGTTATAACACGTCAGTACTTAAGTATTTTTTTCAAAAATTAATCAATTTTTTATAAAAAATAAAAAACAAGTCTTTGCTAACCTTCAAAGTTTCTCCATTAATAACAACACCAACTTTCATCGAACTCATCATGAAGTTCGTATGTTACAGTGCGGATGATCCTCACGTAATGGCAGGATTGGGCACAGTGGGCTTGGAGATCATCACACAGCTGCCTGAAGCTGATGCTGTAATCGTACCAGTGGGGGGCGGCAGTTTATTGGCCAGCGTACTAGTCGCCTGCAAGAAACTCAAGTGTTCCTGTCTTGTTTACGTAAGCTGTACTTAATATTATATCATTGCGCTTTTTATTCTGGACTGAGCACCGCCTAGCATCGGGGCAGTGAACGGAAGCGGCGACCTCACGTTCCCAGCTCTGGTTCAAGCAATGATGCGAGTTAAAACTAATTCCCCTCTTCTAATCTTTCTGCACTACAATATTGTTGATGGCTAAGTAACTTTGGTAAAGAAACTTTTTGTTCGCGGGGTGGGGGGAATTATACAATGACTTCTCCCGTCCTAGGTAGGGCAAGAGAGAGTGATACTTACTTACTCTTATCTACCTACTGATTAAAAACCAGCCCGATCCGGAGACTACTCTCTTGCCGCGCAAGGCCGTGGTACATAATTACGCTAGCACAAGGTTATGTATCTAATGGTCTGTTACAGGGAGCAGAATGTTCGAAAGTGCCAAAGATGATGAAGGCGCTGCAATCAGGGCGACCTGTCTCGGTGCCAGTAGTACCAAACTTAGCGGATGGACTCAACACCTCCAGTGTTGGGTCTAACGCATTCGCAACTATTAAAAACAGACTTGATAGAATGGTAACCTTATTTTTTCCTCACTTGCTTAGTGTTGTTAGGAAAAAGGAAGGAAGGCACAGTGCAAACTAAATGGAATAAGTAACCATTATTCGCCAGTGATGATATAAGGTAGGGTGGGTGATTAACGCCCGCTGCGCATTTACGCCCAGATGGCAGAAAACATACTAAATATAAAAATATTCCGTTACTACTCCACGCACACTTAGAATGAACCAATAAGAAACCGCAAAACAAGCGGCGACGCGCTCACGCCATTATCCGCGGCAGTGTGACGCCGCGTTCCGGCAGGATCGGACATGTACCACGCTGTTATAAAAAGTACCGGAACGAAATTGTGAGTGGTTTTATGTGTTTTTTTGCGTTTTGGGTTAATTTTTAAGATTTAATTGCTTCAAGATAAACTTAGTTCACTATTGCCTGAATGTTTGGCGTAGATTTCTATGTTTTTTTCCATAAACGTGCCATTTGAATCAGCGTCCGATAATAACGCCCAGCTGGGTAATAACGCCCGTTAAAATAACGGTTGGGCGCTATTACACTACACGGGCGTTATAACCATAACCATAAATAGAGCATTTCTAATTTCAGAAACTACTAAAAAAATGAGTACCTATACATTGATATACTGAACATTAAATTAATTATCGACGCGATCAATATAACCTCAAATATTGTTTTCTTATACTTCATTGTTTATGCTTTAAGATATTTTTAATAAGATATATATTGTGTAAGGTTCCTAGTATTAATTACGTTATACAATACAAAAATCGACTATTTCAATAATCGATTTTTGTATCGATCTTTTGAAATAATAAAAATGAGCGGGAACGAGTGAACGAGTGAGGGGAGGGTTGTCTGTGGAACCGGGACGAGAGGGCGGGAAAAAAAGGGAGTGGATGGATATACGGTTTGGCGGCAAGAGATATAAGGGAGATTAGTCTTGTAACCTTAACATTAAAGGATTATTTTGTATTATACGACGAGTTTTATTACATTTCAGAAGTGGTATGTACCTACTCACATTTTATTATTTATTTAAGTAGATGTTTTTGTTATTGCCTGATTTTTATTATTAATTACCTTCACAAAGTGGTGTGAGGGACGAACATAATGGCTGATCATGGCCGTTATTTATCCTCATTTTCTTTGTTTCATGACAAAATAAATCGAGTAACGGTTTGGTGTAAGTTAAATTAATAATATTACAAATACAGATATTTGCTTAAAATACAGCTATTACAATTCAAAGATGTTTTGACACCGTCCATGAGCTATAGCAATCACACAAGCTTTTGTTTAGTCTCAGCTGTGGTATGTTTATCAGTAAATGTTGCTGATTAATTTAAATTACTTTCTGGTTTTAATTGATCTAAAGTTTTACATGCACGTCAATCGAATTACAGTCTAATATCCTTATAACAAGGATTTGATCTAACTGAAATCGGCGGCTGAATGATCGATGGCGATGATGATGAATGAGGACTAGTTTAATACGTTTTGACGTGTATTTTTGACGATAAATGTTCTTTGTGTTTGAGTCCCAGATAATGGAGCAAGACAGGCGAGGTACTAGCCGACACCGGCTCGAAACTCCTGAGCGCCTCCCGATGAGACGCGATGGCACCGCTGAGAGACGGAGTCGGAGTCGAAGCCGCTTGCGTAGCGGCACCCGTCCACCAAGACGGAGCCGGGCGCGCAGTGGGAGTCGCGGCATCACGCGCCAAAGTGCCCGCAGCCAGAGCATTCGCGAGAAGGAACGAGAGCTACGGCGGGAGTGGGACAAGATAAGGCGCCTCGAAGATGAAATTGATCGAGAACGCAGCCGTCTTCGATCCAGTTCGAGGACACGTCGCAGTTCGAGGCACCAGAGTTCTGTTCGCAATTCTGAGCAACGAGTAGAAGATCGGCGAGGCAACCGGGAGCAGTCTACTGCTAGGGATAATAAAAGGTCAGCAAGCCAAGCTTTCTCTGCTAACGACGTTATGAATATTTTAAAGTCTATTAAGTCAACCCAATCGCACACGGTGGCACTCAGTTCCCATAATCTTAACCACAAAAATATACTACCAGATTTTGATCCGTCATCGAAAAATCAAAGAGTTGATGTTTGGTTAAAAAAAGTTAATGAGTGTGCAACCGTCTACGGATGGGATGACAAAACGGTAATACATTTTGCAATGCAAAAATTGCAGGGATTGGCCAAAACCTGGTATGAGAGTCTGAACTCTATTCTGTTTAGCTGGTCCGAGTGGCAAGATAAACTAATCGCGGCGTTTCCCTATGAACAGAATTATGGCCAATCCCTGGAAGATATGTTACGGAGGAAGAGTAGGCCTAATGAGCCCATCGAAGTTTATTTTTATGAAAAGATAGCCTTGTTGAACCAGTGCGACATTGACGGCAAACGTGCGGTCGATTGTGTAATTCACGGGTTGAGCGATAAGACACTAAAAACCAGTGCTTTGGCATTACGTTGTTTGCATACAGATCAGCTCCTGCAATTCCTTATGAGCAACAAAGATTCTGGGCACTCGCAAGTGCTTTACGGTCGCGGAGATCTTAAAAATCGATTCGGACAGGACAGTAGAGCACCCGGTAGCGGGACTTCATATGATCGTACCAACACAGACATAAAGAAACCTAACTCAGTAGTCAATCCCGGTCTATTTTGCTATAATTGTAAAGAACGTGGTCATCCCTTCATGAAATGTCCCAAGCCTCTATTAAAATGCTTAAACTGCCAAAGATTTGGCCATAAAACTGAAAATTGTATTTCAAAATCTGATGGTAAAAAAGAGGCCATGCCTAAAACCATGCTTATATCGGCTTCAAAGGCTAGTTCAAAGTACATGAAGGACGTTACAATTAACGGGTTGCGGTTTAAAGCCTTTATCGATTTTGGTAGCGACGTTTCGCTGCTAGCAAAATCAACCGTGGTGCTCCTAGGACTTGTGTACGATTGCAGGTTGCAACCATTGAAGGGTTTTGGGAATGAAATAGTGAATTCGTATGGCACCGTGATCGCCAAGCTGGCTATTGACGGAGTCAGGGCTGAGGTCCAATTTTATGTAGTAGATGACAAATACTTAGACACTCCTGTGTTAGTCGGTCAGACATTTACGGAACAGCCGCATGTAGTTGTATATAAAAACTCAGAACAACTGAAGTTCTCTAATTTCGATTTCCTAATGCCGTTCAGTGATGGTAACCTTGGGAATACTCAAGACCTCACGGTTACAGTATTGTCCGCAATAGACCTTTACGGCCCGGCTACAATAACCGCTGTAACGAAGCCACAACTTAATGGTGACATTATTATAAGTAGCAAAATAGTAGGAAAGCCAACGAACCAATATTACATTTATGGCGGCGTTTACCGTGTAACAAGTGGTGTGGTCAAAATTAGTATTGCACCCATCGCTGACAGTATAGCACATTTAACAGCGGGGGCTACCCTATGTCGCGCCACAAAAGTTCGTTTAGTAAATCGTATCTTATCTCATAATTTTGAAGATTTTGCTATTGATTCTCAAAATTTTGATGACGAATTAGTCCGAATGGGTGAAGGTGTTACCGAAGGTGACAAACGGAAGTTGATGGATATTTTGCACAGATATAAACATTGTTTTGCTTCATCCTTAAAAAGCTTGGGATGTACAAATGTTACGGAGATGACAATAGAAACAACAAGTAGACAACCCATTGTTTATCGTCCATATCGCTTGTCACACAAAGAACGCGAGCAGGTTCGCGAGATGGTAGGAGAAATGCTAGACGCTGGCATTGTTAGGGAATCGGTGTCAGAGTATGCGAGCCCCGTCATTCTAGTGAAAAAGAAAGATGGAAAGATGCGGATGTGTATTGACTATAGATTGCTTAATGCGATTACGGTAAAAGAAAGGTATCCGATGCCAATAATCGAGGATGAAATCGCTCGACTATCTGGTCAGGCTTATTTCATCACACTTGACTTGGCATCCGGGTACTATCAAGTACCAATTTCCGAAGCATCAAAAGCACTGACGGCGTTTGTAACGCCGGACGGTCATTATGAGTTCAATCGTATGCCGTTCGGCCTTGCAAACGCCCCCGCCGTTTTTCAGCGTATGATGCATAAGGTATTGGGATCAGCACGATACACCGAAGCAACTGCATACATTGATGACGTTCTAATCTATGGTAGAGATAAAGAGGAATGTTTGAACCGGTTCGAAAATATCTTAAAACTAATCGAAAAGGCCAATTTAACTTTAAACCTGTCCAAGTGCGAATTTCTAACTGATAGAGTGCATTATCTCGGTTACGAAATTAGTGCCGCAGGAATCAGACCTGGGGATAAGAAAGTTAGTTGCGTTATTGATTTTCCTCGGCCGTCCAACCAGCATACTGTCAGGCAATTTTTAGGGCTCGTCGGTTATTTTCGCAAATTTATAAGGAATTTTGCACAAGTGGCCCATCCCCTAAATAAATTATTGCGGAAGGATGCTCCTTGGTGTTGGGCGGACGAACAGGAAGAATCATTTAAGGATTTGAAAGATAGGCTGACGAAACGGCCCATATTGGCTATATATGATCCAAAGGCCGAGACCGAACTCCACACAGACGCTAGCAAAATTGGTATTGGAGGCATTCTGCTGCAAAAACCACCAAACAGCGATACATACCGACCCGTTGCGTTCTATAGCCGTCAGACCACACCAGAAGAAAAACATTTCCATGCTTACGAGCTCGAAACTTTGGCAGTGGTCTGTTCTTTAAAGAAATTCCGCGTTTACCTTCTCGGTCAAAATTTTAGGATTATTACTGACTGCAGCGCGTTGCGCAGCACTTTTATGAAACGCGACATAATTCCGCGAGTGGCTAGGTGGTGGTTGTTGCTGCAGGAATTCCAATGCTCCATAGAATACAGAGCTGGCGTTAGGATGTCACATGTGGATGCACTATCTCGTAATCCGGTTTCAGATAGTGAAACTATCGATGCGTTGAGCCAGTATCCAGCAGTTATGACCATTAGTAGTGACGATTGGCTTCGAACCTTGCAATTAGGAGACTCCGAGCTAGGTAGAATTAAAAATATAGTTTCCTCGGAAATTGACGCAGATGGTTTGAAATATATTAGGGACAATTACGTCATTAAAGATAACCAATTATTTAAGATTATCGATGGCGACAAAGACAATCTTCGCTGGGTTGTACCGAAGGGAGCGAGGTGGCAACTGTGTCGGTTAAATCATGATGACATCGGACACTTTGGTGTGGAAAAGACCCTAGAGCGAATAAAGAAATCATATTGGTTCCCTAAAATGTCTAGATTTATTAAAAAATACGTTCAGGCGTGCATACAATGTGCATATGCGAAGAAAACCGCTAATGCTAAAGAAGGATATTTACATAGTATCGAGAAGGTCGAGGTTCCTTTCCACACCGTCCATATTGACCACCTCGGGCCCTTCGTGAGATCTAAACGCGGAAACACACATTTGCTAGTGATTGTAGAGGCGTTCACAAAGTTCGTATTCATAAAATCCGTTCGGAATACGAACAGTCAGAACGTCATACGTGCGTTAGAAGACGTTTTCTATATGTTTCGATGCCCTGACCGTATCATTAGTGACCGTGGGTCTTGCTTCACATCACATACCTTTAAAAGGTTTTGCTTAGACAAGGGAATTAAACATGTTTTAAATGCGGTATCTAGTCCACGCTCCAACGGACAGGTTGAGCGTTACAATCGATCAATATTAAATGCTTTAACAGCTCAAAACTTAGATAACGATGAAAGGGCATGGGATGAGAAGGTAGGAGTTGTGCAATGGGGCTTAAATAACACTATACAAAAGACGACAGGGAGAACCCCAGCAGAGGTGATGTTCGGCACGTCTATGAATGCAGAGTTAGTTCCAAAACTCAATGACGTAAGACGAAATACACAGGAATATAGTGATGTAGGAGAAATAAGAGAACAGGTTAAAGATAAAATACAAGCGGAACAAATTAAACAAAAGGAATATTATGATAGAAATAGGAAACCTGCGCGAACTTATAAGGAGGGAGACTTAGTTAAAATAACAAAGGTTGCTTTTAACAATGACGGGAAAAGTAAGAAGCTTTTGCCCTCGTACTCTGGACCGTACAGAGTTACACAGGTGTTAGGAAATGAAAGATACAGATTAGCAGGAATACCAGGACTGACTGGCACTAAGTCTAAGCGTAAAACTACGGTGGCAGCCGATCGCATGTTGCCCTGGGTTCACTTGGCGGCTCTTGAAGTTAATAGTGATTCTGGCGATGAAAATGTAAATTATTCTGCTTCAGAAAGTGAATGATATTACGCTACCTTGTAATTGAGTATTACCGTAATTGCTAGTATTCTTTTTCTTATAATACCTAATTAATCTTTACAAATGTATTATTTATGTTCTATGTTTACAATAGTTAAGATGAATACCTATTATTGAATGAATAGTAAAATGTAAGCGGAAATATATAAAGCTTACTAATATATAAAGAAGCTGTATACGTACGTAATTTGTTACAGTCGTGCCAGAATTGGTTGGGTTGGCATGCATCGTAGCACTTTACTTACCTGGCCCTAGTCTCTGTTCCCTCTAGAATTGGATGGGTTAGCGGGGATAGTGCTAGGGTTAGTTAGTCTTGTTAAGTCCACTCATGTATAAGTAAATGTATTGTGTTATAGTCGTGTCAGAATTGGATGGGTTGGCACGCATTATAGCACTTTACTAACCTGATCTCAGTCAGATTCCCGCTAGAATTGGATGGGTTAGCGAGGATCGTGCTGAGGTTAGCTTATCTTGCTAGAATTGGATGGGTTAGCAAGGATTAAACTTACTCTTGCGAGAACTGGATGGGTTCGCAAGTTAATTAATTAACATTATATCCTTTTTGTCGTAAGAATTGGATGGGTTTACGACAAAGTGGTCGGTGCTCCTGTAAGAACGGGATGGTTTCACAATATATGAATTGATTTTTACTACTGTTATTATTATTTTTTTTTGTTGACACTTGGATAATAGAGATGAAGTAATCTTAATATAAACAGATAAATTGTTAATAAGAATTTACTTATTGAGTATCTTTATATTTGTATGATGTATTTTTTTTTTCTTCTATCTTTATTGTTACATTGAATAATTGCGTAGACATACATGTTTTGTTAATGTTAGCGTTATAAGGGAAATTGTATTTAAATTGTATACAAATATGATTTAGTAAATGAAATTGTAAGTGTCCACCCTCGCCGAGTGTAAGGTTAGCATAATTCACCCAGGTACGTGTATGAGGACATACACGAGGTCAGGATGGACGAGTGTAAGGTTCCTAGTATTAATTACGTTATACAATACAAAAATCGACTATTTCAATAATCGATTTTTGTATCGATCTTTTGAAATAATAAAAATGAGCGGGAACGAGTGAACGAGTGAGGGGAGGGTTGTCTGTGGAACCGGGACGAGAGGGCGGGAAAAAAAGGGAGTGGATGGATATACGGTTTGGCGGCAAGAGATATAAGGGAGATTAGTCTTGTAACCTTAACATTAAAGGATTATTTTGTATTATACGACGAGTTTTATTACAATTGACATATAAAGGAAATATTTCCATTACATTATTTTTTATATTTTTAGATATAAAGATGTCGCCTCGTAAAAAGAGGGGAGAATCTTGGTCAGAAGACGATTTGAAAGCCGCTTTGAGAGCTGTTAAAAAAGGGAAATTAAGTCAGCGAGCCATATCTCTCAAGTATAACATTCCGCGACGAACATTGAGGGACCATATGAAAACCGGCCAAGACGTAAAACGTATGGGATGAAAACCTATTTTAACAGAGGCTCAGGAAAATGATTTGTGTGGTAGAATCAAAAGGTTTGCAAAAATCGGAATACCTCTCACACCTAAATTTATCAGAAAACAAGCCTTTATGTTTTGCGAGAGATTTGACATAAAAAATAATTTCAATTCTACAAAAAGGATTGCGGGTGCTGATTGGCTAAGGCAGTTTTTAAAGCGAAACCCAACGATCACTAAACGAAAGCCACAAATATTAAACCCAGCGCGAGCTCAAAAACTTAACAAAGCAATAGTTAGGGAACATTTTCAGAATGTAAAAGAAATATACGAACCATTAGATATTCTTCAACATCCTGAAAGACTATACAACATGGATGAGAAGGGTTGCCGAATTACAGTCCACAACCAGCACACGGTACTTGCGGAGAAAGGAAGTAAAAGAGTACATCTTATTGCACCCGAACATGCCGAAAATGTGACCATAGCAATGTGTGTTAATGCCATAGGAACCGCGATTCCTCCCATGATTCTTTTTAAAGGGCAAAGACAAAGACCAGACCTTTCAGAAAACTTACCTGCCGGAACTTTAGTAAGAATGGCGCCGAAAGGGTCCATGACTGCCGATTTGTTTGTAGAATTTATCCAGCACCTAGCCAAATACAAAGTTGCGGGAAAATGTTTACTTGTTTTTGATGGCGCTAAGTGTCACTTATCAGTTGAAGCACTCGAAGAAGCTGATAATAATGACATAGTGCTATACTGCCTTCCTTCAAATACAACCCATGAATTACAGCCTCTGGATAAGTCCGTAAACAAGTCTTTTGAACATCATTGGGACGAAGAAGTCTTAAACTATTTATGTGCAAGCGCCGACAGAACACTCACAAAAGCTACATTCAATAAAATATTTACTAGAGTTTGGCCCAAGTGTATGATGCACAGCAATATAGTCAATGGGTTCAAGGCAACCGGTCTCTTTCCCTTCGATCCCCAAGTTATACCAGAGGAAGCATTTGCCCCATCTGTTTTGTCGGAAATGCCATGCCCGCGAACCCAGGAACCTCTGCAGAATCTCATTTTAAACTCATTAGATGATAGCACTGATAGTGATGACATTAATGAAGATCATGATCACCATTTGGCTTTAGTTACTGAGTTATCTACTGTTCAGAGAAAATCTGACTTACTTAATGAAAATATTAACCCAGTTAAGTCCCGTCTTGTGGATTACAGCTCGTCATCCGATAATTCTGACATAGCATCAATTTGGCCGAACCTTAAATCACAAGTTATGATAGAAGAAGATCGTGATTCACCTTCCTTAATACCAGATACCAACTTAATTGGTATTTCTCAATTTGATTCCTCACACTACAATGGCGATAAACATTTAGGACAACATGATCTGGCCGTTCCCAGCTGTTCAGGATTACAAAAATCTTTACGTGACGATCCGGGTTCTGATTCAACGATTTCTGATTTGGATTCATTCGTTACTAGGCCTCTTTTCAATCAATCCAAATATGTTGCTGATCATATCTATAACTACACATCAGACGAATCATCAAGAGATGGAAGTCAGTGTCATCTCAACAAAGGAACAAAAACACCGAAAAAACAAATGATCTGTCCTATTCAAAATGAAACTTGCAACCTAGATGAAGACAACGTACCATTAGCCAGTTTACAACAAGAGAATAAAACGCAATTTCAACAATTCCTACCTACGCCTAATTATGCAAAAAATAAATCTTTAAAACCACGTAAGAAAGCGATGAACTATAAAGGGCAAAGAATCACTAAGGATTTATTCAATGATAAAACTGAAACTAAAAAATCTAATAAACAAAATTACAGTAGCATGAAGAAAACTAAGAAAGAGCAGAAAAAGCTACACATTTCTAAAACACAAAAGACGAATGACAAAAGAGAAGAAAAAATAAGTGAGAAGAAATTAGAAGAAAGACGTGAAAAAGAAAACAAAGCGAAAGACACTAAAAATAAGACTAAGAATAAAAAGAAGATGAACGGGAATAGCGATGAAGTCTGGTACTGTAATGCTTGTGGTGAGATAGAGGAGTTAGACATGGCGCAATGCATAGTATGTAAGAGATGGTACCATGAGGAATGCGTAGGCCTCTCCGAATGTGATATAGAGTTTATTTGTCCATATTGTTAAAAAAAAGTATAGTTTCTATAAGACTGATTAATGTAACTTCAGACTGACTATTTTATGTAAGACATACTTTATTATGATTATCTGGCAATTTTAGTTTAATTGTTATATAAACAGTTAATACTTTTTTTGACAGAGTAGTCGAACTCTATTGACTAGACTTTTTTTAATACTTATTACTATTGGGCGTTATTACCCACTAACGATGTAATTGCGCCCAATGAACATTTAAAAAATATCTTAATTCTGCTTTAAAAATGATTAGTACGCCTTGTGCTCACGATAGGTTATTTGAAAATTATTAAAAAGTTCCTTAAATATGACTAAATACAAAGATACGACGTGTTATGAGGTGTATTCTTAAGTTGGGCAAAGTCTATATTAAATGTTGATTTTATTTGTTTATTTTTAGTGTAATCACGATAGTACAAAGTAAGATTTCGTAAGTTACCTAATTTTTTTTTGTTTTAAACCTAGTTGTTTAATTAAAGCTTAGTTTAAAAAACGGGCGTCAATGGACGCATACTTTTTAATAACGCCCAAATAAATGTTTTTTAAAAAGCAGGCTATTAATAAGTATTATGAGTAAAACTCACTGTAATGTGCCATTATATGTAGAATAAATAAACATAATTTATTTAGAAAGGTGTTTTTCTTCCATAACTATTGAAATACCAAAAATATTTGAAATTAAAGTTAGGTGGGCGTTAATCACCCACTGTACCTTACCTAAGTAATTAATTTTGAGAGTTTAGCGAGGTTAGAAAGAATGTAGGTAATTTGTGTTGCCTTAGAAAAGTGTTTGCATTCCATGTTCATTTTAATTTAGATTAACGCTCATTGTAGAAAAAACCAAATTCCTCGAATACATATAACAACACAATACCTACACATCTTTAGGTACGTTTTTTGGTTATGGAAACTAGAGGTCTTGAACGCTCGTTGGGTGAGTGTAATGCGACAAAGAATGGTTTGCTAATTTGCTACTCTAATTATATCTGTTGCTGTTGTTTTTAAAATTTGGTTCTTCCTGTATTGTAGTTGGTGGTTGACGAGTTATATATAGCCAGGGCGTTGATATCGATGTTGGAGCGAGAACGTCTCGTAGCGGACGGGGCCGGCGTGTGCGCAGTTGCCGCAGTAATGCAGGGTCTGGTACCTGAACTAAGAGGAAAACGGTATGTGAGGACCTCAATAAATCTGTTACAAGCTGGTTAATTATTAGAAAATTCTTACGGCGTTAAGTCTGTCACTTGGCTGTACTGACACATGCAAAAACACGTAGGTAAGAGTCCCATGTTTAGAATGAATCGGCCAGCTCGAACGGCCTTATACCACGGCCTAACACAAGACCTACGTGAAACATTGCATGCGTTATATAATACTAATATCCTATCATCTTCCGTACCCTCCACAAAGCCGGCAGCGCAATTTTACCACCGCTAGTATTGCGGGTATCAATAGATGGACTCGATAGCGTAGCATCAGGTGATCCGTCGGCTCATTATACAGCCTTTCCGATTAGTAGTATTTTTATTTAAGGTAACCAGTACGTGGGTGATTTACATAATTATTTTGTAACTATTTATTATAATGTATTTCAGAGCTGTATGCATAGTAAGCGGTGGTAACATTGACAGTGGCCGACTCGCTCGAACCATTCAACGCGGTCTCGGCTCCAGCGGCCGACTCATGAGGTTCGCGGTGCCAATACCCGACCACCGCCGTGGTTTGGAACAACTCGCCAAGACCATAAGCGATGAAAACGCTGTACTTAAGAGCTTGGTCACAGAACAAATGTGGGTTCACAGCGATGTGGGAACTACCTGGGTAGGTGATATTTGATATTTCTGTTGTGTTGTGTTAGGTATTGTCTTCCTACCAAAAACTAGTAAACTGGCAGGATAAGACTGGAATTAACTAATTTGTAAGCAAATGTTAGTTAATATCATTCACTTATTAATTTTGAGGACTTTCAGGCCAATGTTGTGGTAGAAACAGCAAACGAAGAACACGCGTGCAGTTTCAAGGATCGTTTACGAGACTTATATCCTACTGCTAGGTTCGCAGCCATGGACAGCGTCGATAAACATAAAATTTCAGTACGATAAAATGTGTATAGGCACATGTAAATTGTTGTATGTCTAATGCAAGTATTTGACCAAGTAAAATTTTTGTGTGTAAAGAGGTTATAAATTAAAAAACGAAGATTTTTAGTTTTTTTTTTATTTTTTACTTATACATAAACTTATGCGACTGGGTCATCGCCCTTGGTGGCCCTAGTGTAGATCACCTGTCCGTGGTGTTGGACTACCTGTTTGATTAAACCTGCAACAAAAAAATTAAGAGTTGAGTAGGTACATAATTGATTGTACTAAGGTGTAATATAATAAAGGAGGGAATGTTCAGACTCAATATATCAGTTTGTAACTGTCATGGTTTATCCAGAGAAAATGATCATCATTACATATCAAAATTAGAATTAATAACTTTTTTTCCTACATAGTCAGCATCACACATAAATGCCTCAGGTTTTGCAGGTGTACAATAAAAACTACTAAGTGCTTACTATATGACTTGGTTAGTTGCTTCAAATAATAATGTACAAATGTATGGCCAATCAGATACATACTATAACTAGCAATGTGAATTAATCGATATTCTAAAGAATTGATTATATTGGTGTCTGCTTGTGATGCGACACCTGTTATATATATGGAATGCACATTTAAGCAAATTGTATGAACTCAAAATCAAAATAACATTATTATTGTTATCATAATTAAATAAAACTTTTAAAATAAAAATATTAAATGCATTATGACTAAACCATGACATATTTGAGTAATTTGAATGTTGTTTAATTCAACTACTAAATGAAAAAAGGAATATAAGATCATCATACCTTTTTCTCTGAGCTCAATGAGGGCACGTCTCGCAAGAGAGCCTCGGACCTTCAACCTTTCAGAGACAACAGCGGGTGTGATGAGTTTGTACTGGGGCACTTCCTTGTACAGTTTCTCATATGTGGGCTTGTCAAACAACACCTGGTTGTTCAACTTGTCACGAACTTTTCCTTTGGACCACTTCTGCAAAGTTAATGATAAAATGTTAATAAGCTTATACACAATAGCGAAAGATGGAGAACCAGTCGTGAAATTAGGGTGCTGCCATCAGCCTCAATATATCAGTTTTTACTCTCATAGTTATCAAGTGCAAATGAATAATCATTTGGCGAAACACCTTTTTACTTTGACTATTAAAATTTCAAATATTTAATAAAATTAATTTAAGCTTGGTATTCATAATTCTAATATTCACTTCATTCATTCATAAGCAACTGAGAATGCTTACTGTCACACGCATACATAACCTAACTTTTTTGATACCATGAATTGTTTACCTTCTTCTTGGCTTTACCGCCACCGGAACCTTCCTTCTTCTTCTGTGTTTTCTGGGGCTGCTTGGCCGAAGCCTTAGTGTCCTTCTTGGGCGGCTGAAATCACAACAACATCGTTGAAAACAAGCTAAGCCACGAGGTCGCATCATTGCAAACTTTGCAAGACAAATATTAGACGACACAAACTAATTCTTCATATGCCACTTATTATTTAAACGTTATCACATAAAAACAACTCTAATTAGGGTGAAAATGGTCACGATTTTATTAATTTATAGTGTAAGTATTGGGAGCAGCACATTCACTCACCATCTTGAATCCGGAAAGAAGGGTTATAGAATATTGTCTATGGATTGAACAGCATTGACGTTTATCGTACGTTCGAAAACTTAGAACATTGTTTATTTTTGGATAGCAATACCTAATATCATAGAGAAAATAAATATTCCAATAATATTCTTGTCGTCGATCTTAAAAATATAATAATCATTTTATAATTCTATATGGACACTTTATAGCATGCAATAAAGTTTCGGGCATTTATCGAAACCATTTCAATAAATATTCAATAGTACAAAAACCTTTGAAATAGTCGAAGTAAATACTGACACAACATCATCATCCCAACACTCCACGTTTATAAAAAGACCTCTACCCTCATAGAGAAGTGATGATCATTAAAAACTTAGCGATTTTAAACTTTTAAAATATTGGAAGATCAATGGCGTTTGGATAGTTTTAGAAAGAATTTATAACTTGGAAATGATAAATTGCTACTAACCAAGTTTTGTACTCGCTCCTTGTTCTGCTAAGCTTTGGAGGGCGCCTCAACCTGTGGGTCGCCACGCCGCTTTAGTTTTTTTAATTGGTAGAACAAAGGTTTTATGTGAGGCCGTGGTACGGCATCTTTGCGGAGCGAGAGGAACTAGTAAGCCGTCTGCTCTTTCTACGAATCAGTGATGTTCGCAAAGAAGGAGGTGGAGCGCGTGAGAGAGCTACCCGCCTTACGCCCCAGTACGCGACCTTCCGGGCGTTGGGACGGCGAGCAAGGGTTGCTCGCCACCCGACCCGTACCAGACCCGAGCATATGGCGCGCGCGCATCAAAAAACCAATAGGGGCCCACAGGGGTAACCCTACAGGTTACACTTCTTCTTGCCTCACCCTGGGCGACAGAAGGCATTTTAAGATTACCCACTCACAAAAAATAATGGTAAAAACACTATCCATGTTCAGTCTAATATTTTAAACCCTCTTAAACCATATTCAGTGAAGAAACTTTCACACCCGGCTTTCATGTTAAATGCAGAATAAATGCATTTTTCTTTCTTTCACTTGGCGACCCGATCGTTCCAGGGCCGCAATATTCATAGTTTTATTATTTTTTTACGACAAGTGTCGGAAATGAGATGTACGACATGTATTGGTGTGCTCGGACGGAGCTATACCACGGCCTCACAGAAAATCGGCGAGGAACAACCACTGCGTTGTGTTGCGAATTCGAATCTCGGAAAGTTAGTTTAGTTATTGCAGTAGGGTAGTACAGGTACAGAAATAAAAAGACAATTTCAAAAAGCTCCCATTCCATTTATACCTCAGTCCACGGTAATAATAATAAAACATCTAAATAATTTACATAAATAAACAAGTAAGAAAGAAATTCAATTCACAAAAACAAAAATATTATTAAAAAAATTGTGTTAAATGTGAAATATACCTATTGCAAAATATTTTTTTTTATATATTTGGTATGCTGTAATTTGAGACTAGATTATTGCTACATTTGTGACTTTAGTGATTCGTAATATTCTAATTCGTCATCAGTGACTGATGATCGGAATGATTCTACTCCGTGCAGCATTTCTGAAACTCCCAAGATAACGGAATCAGGGCTTAGTTCGGATTCTTTTACGGCACCTAGAAGCAAAATAAAATTTAATTTATTCGTTTCGTAAATCCAGCAATGTTTTTAAACAAAGGGAACGGCGGTAGTACTGCCACAATTAAAAAAATATATACCGGCATGAAGTTTGGCGACAAGGGCGCGTACCGCTGCCGATCTAGCTGTGGATACTACTTGTAACAGATCAGCGCCTGTGCAACTGTCGGGTAAAGCGGCTGCCACAGCCTCTAAATCAACTTCGTCACGTAATTTGTAACTGAAAAAAAATGCGATCAATAATAATATTTGCGAATTTTTAGGGCAACCGAGTTACCATAACAAATTATTATTTTTATTTGTTATGGTAACTCGGTTTTCGCCTACTGCGCGTAAGTGCAACGTGTCTCGGGTTCAGTTCCTACACGGTCTGTTTGTCTTACAAATATTATTAATATTAATATATTATATTATCTCTGAATGTCTTACAAATATTATTAATATTTGGCATTTTATTATAATACCCCACCACAATGTAACTAAATACTATATATAGAATAATAGGTAGGGGTAAAAAGCCCTAAATCAATCTAAAGGTACTTACTTTCTGCAAAGTGCTTTGAGCACGCAGGTTTTCTCATGTAGGCCCCGGTAGGGGCCAACGTAAATGAGCTTGTCGAGGCGACCGGGGCGCAGTAAAGATTGCTCTAACAAGTCGGGGCGATTAGTTGCACCCATTATGAACACGAAACTCGATGTGTCTGCATCTGAAATTATCATAAACTTTATATTACATAGGCTTTATATTAATATGAAAAAAAGGTAAGGTCTTACTTCCGGTGACGAAAATTTAAAAAATAGTAGAATACGATAGCAAGTCGCTTAATACCTACTATACCTTTGTTACAATAAAAAGAGGGAAACCATTTTCTTTTGTATCTCGTTACAATAGCGTATTTTTACAAAATATTTATTTGAAAACATTGTACTTTAATACTATTCAAAGAACTGTTGTCCTGACTTGCAATACCTATTTCCGTTCAAAAATAAATTATATTATTGTTAACAATACCTATTTTTAATATTTGCATAAGAATGAATTGTAAAGAGTTATTGTCGATTGAATTTACGACATATGGAATAAACAGACGTACTTTATTAATAATAACGCCAAGAAACTTCTTTGCTCTAAAAAGATTTTAAAATATAGATGAAGATTGCTCCCGTACCTCGCACATTTGGCGGTTGTCTGGTTGCGATTAGAACAATTTAATAGTAGTCCAGGTTGCTTTTGCAGTTATACTGGCATCCTTTCTTTCTACAAAATTTTAGAACATCCATCCTCCAGTGGAGGAATAGGGTATCTCTTGTTCTAGAAAATTGTTAAGCCTAACCTAAGGGAAGAGATTTTAAATGCGCTTTCTATAGCAAGAAATGAACTCTTAATCTTAGGAAACTGTCTCTATTTAGTTACTATATTTCTTTTTTTCTCTTCTTTGTGGTTAGGTTGAACAGGATTGCCCATATATTATTCTAATGCGCTCAACTTACTACCGAAACCTCTTCTTGGGCTTGCTGTGAAGGTTGAATATAATTAAGGTGACAAAATACCTTCACCGCTACTAACGCCATCTAGTTCAGCCAGGAGTTGACTAACGACGCGGTCGCTGGCGCCTCCAGAGTCACCGGCTGCTCCCCGCCGCGGTGCCAGTGCATCCAACTCATCCAGGAACACTATACATGGCGATGAAGCGCGCGCCGCTTCGAATACTGAAACATTACTTAATTTTACAACCCATTTTTGGATGAGGTTATATTTTAAATTGATATCAATTTTAATAGCGTAATATTTTAATCTATCTACATATAATCTATGCAAATGAATTTACTAACTCAATCAATAACATACAAACCTTTCCTAACATTTTCCTCTGACTGTCCGATGTACATGTTTAGTAATTCAGGTCCCTTGACGCTCATGAAGCTTACATTTAGTTCCGTGCTAACAGCCTTGGCTACCAACGTCTTACCGCATCCAGGGGGGCCGTACAGCAATATACCTATAAAATTGAAAATATGGTAAATTCGTTATGGTCCATTCTATTCTAGTCAGTATTAGAAATAATTAATAGACTACATGTAATACCATTAAATATTTTGATAATTGAAAGGATTATAATTTCCATATCCGAGTTTTGAAATTCAAATGTATGTACTTACCCGACCTTTTCAAACTGTTATTCTTAAATAGATGTGGATATTTAATTGGAAATTCTATGGTTTTTAATAGTTCTTTCTTCAGGTTGTCAAGGCCGCCTATGTCTTCCCAGTAAACTTTCGGGATTTTTGGCGCGTCCAAATGTTGACTTTGTAGACCTCTTATGGACTCTGTATAGGAATAAAAGATTCGAATTAATTAGTATATAAAGACATAAAAATAGCCAGATTCAGGGGAGCCACTACCTATCTTACCATAAGGTGAGTTGAGGGCTTGTGTGATATGTATATAAAATATGAGTTGTTGTGTGTAAAAATCTTAGAGAGCATTAATTTGAACTCCAGCATTTTAATTGAAATATGGAAATATATAAATTATGTACTTTATATATAAGTTATGAACTCACCCAAAGCCGAATTAAAATCTTCCTCATGTACTAAATGTAAGTCAGGTTCCGGTGGCAATTGATTGTAGCTATTATGTTGTTTCAAATAAGACTCCCGAATAGCGAAGTGAAGAAGAGTATCAAGGTCACCGTATAGGAATGTTTCAGTTTTCGCCGCAACCCTTTGCAAGACATCTCTTGCAGACTTACTTAGGCTAACTATTTCCTTGTCCGTGCTTATTTGCTCTAAACCTAACTGTTCTTCTCCATCTATGTTCAGCTGCATGACAGTGGCAAACCACTCCAACATTTCATATCTTTGCTGCACATTCAGCCTGGGAATATGAAACTTGTCTAAGAACATCCGTAATACATTTGGCTTTAGGTCCTGTCTCTCTGTGACAGCAATGAATATTATTGGGTACTTTGTGTAGTTTTGATATAAATCTGTGATTGTGTTCATGAAGTATTCTAACACTCTGCAGTCTTCATTGTTTTCTGGATCAACAGCAAATACCTTAAAATATAAGTTCTCACATTTAATTACTCAATACACTAATCACTTTTTTTATGGTATAAGTCGGCGAGCAGACGAATTACGTGATGGTAAGCAATTGACGCCGCTCATGGACACCCGCAACACCAAAGGAGTTACGAGTGTGTTGCCGCCCTTTTGGGGCTTGCGGATATAAGGATCGGGAAGGGATTGGGCCTCTGGTAACGTCACTCACATGGCGAAACACAACACTGTGGGTTGTTTTACGCCGGTATTCTGTGAGGCCGTGGTATCACTCCGTGGTATCGAGCCGACCCATTCGTGCCGAAGCTTGGCTCTCCCACACTTACCATGTTTAGAGTATTATAAAGGTAGGCAATTTCTTTTTATATTTATTTATTACATACCTCAAAGTTATCTAGCACCACAATAACAGGAGCTGCAGCTTTCGCTTTCTGAACTGTAGCATTTATTTTGCTTTCTGTTTGTTTGGCAGTGGAGCTCTGCAAAGCATTGCAGTCTACTGGTAGAGCATTCATTCCTGGAAATAAAGACACAATACTATGTATTAGATTATAAATAATAAAATATTGGCATGCTATGTGAACATAGAATAACATTCTCTTTAATTATTGAACTGTACCAATATTAATATTATTGTAAGAGTTTTTGGAATGTGAATTCACATTCACATGAATGCCACTAGTGTAGAGTACACTGGCATAAATATTAAATTGATAAAAATGAACCCACTCTGGTATATTTTTGTTACTTTTGTTAGAGCAAGAGTATTGCGACCTTTTTTTAATCTCTATGCATTTTATGATAGTATTTTGAATTTTCTTTTTTGAGTTGACAAGAGAACGTCAAGTAATAAATATGTGTTCTGCCAAGTGTGTTTTTACTAATATCCTATAATATATCTTTATGAATTTTTCTTCCAAGAGCTACTCTGTGAAGGAGTGTACCTACGTAGTATCACACTCCTTCAGGTTATGATCACCAGCGGAAATAGAAAGTACGATCATGAATAACTCTGGGAGCAGCGGCAATGGTACGCATATACAATCACAATCGTATCCATCCCAAGGAGTAAGTATGAGTTTACCAGCAATAGAGAAACTTGATGGTAGTACTGATTATAATACATGGAAGTTCATGATGGAACTTTATCTAATTCATGAAGACTTGTGGGAATACACTCAAACAACACCAGCTGCTAGTGATGTTTCCGGCTCTAAAAGAGATCAGAAAGCGAGGGCAAAAATCTGTTTAATGATTAAACCACATTGTTTGATACACGTACGTGAATCGAAGACTGCAAAAGCGGCATGGGATGCCCTGAAGACTGCCTTTGAAGACAAGGGCCTGAATAATCGATGCAGACTTCTTACAAAGTTGGTGAGCCTGAAACTAGAGCAATTTTCTTCAATCAGAGACTACATAACTGCCATAATGACAGTAGCGCAACAGCTACGTGATCTGGGCAAAAAGGTAGATGATGAATTACTTGCAGCGTTGATGCTACAGGGGTTGACAGAGACTTTCCAACCCATGAGGTTAGCAATAGAAAACACAAACATAGAATTGACTACAGATTACGTCAAAACGAAATTACTTCAGATGGAGGATACTTATCAAGCAAGTCCTAGTACCGTGACAACCGCATTACAAGCTAAAAATAAAAGTCAGAAAGATAAGTCACACAAGAATATGAGTAGATCACGTGTCGTTAAGTGCTTCATATGCAAAGAGAACCATAAGGCTAAGGATTGTCCGAAAAACCCTATTCAAAAGAAGGATGCCTTAACCTCATTAGCGTTAGCAACAGCAGCACAAGGACATGGAGAATGGATTCTCGACTCCGGAGCTTCTAACCACATGACAAATCGGAGAGATTGGCTTAAAGACTTTAAGAAATTAGACAAATCAATTGTAATAGCTTGTGCAAATGGAGAAACTGTGGTTGGTGAAGCAATTGGTAATGTAGTCAACGAGGATATGGACGTCTCAATTAATAATGTTTTGTATGTACCTAACTTAGCTACAAATTTACTCAGTGTTAGCACAATTGTAAATAAAAACCTTGTAGTTGTATTTGAGAAATCTGGCTTTAAGATAATCAAAGCAGATGGATGTAAGGTTTCCGGGGAGACCTTGTATGAAGGTACTGCAAATAACGGTGTCTATAAAATACAGTATTGTTCACAGGAAGTAGGTCTAGCTTCAACCGCTGCTGACGAAATAATATTGTGGCATAGGCGAATGGGACATCTAGGGGTACGGAACCTAATGTTACTTAAAAACAAAATGGCAGATGGGGTAAGTTTTTCTAATACTGCTTCTAAGCTAGAGTGCGAAGCGTGTGCAGTAGGAAAACAGACCAAGAACCCTTTCAAGAAAACTGGTGCCACTAGGGCAAGTGAGGTCTTAGGGTTAGTCCACACAGACGTGTGCGGACCCATGAGAGAGAAGTCGTACGGAGGCTCACGATATTTTCTCACATTCATTGATGATTTCACTAGAAAAACATTTGTATATTTCTTGAAAAGTAAAGGAGAGGTCTTTGAGAAGTTTGCCGAATTCGTAAAACTTACTGAACGTCAAACTGGAAAGAAATTTAAAATTATCAGATCTGATAATGGCAAAGAGTTTGTCAATAAGCGTATGGATGAGTTCTGTAAAGCAAAAGGGATCTGTCACCAACTGACAATAGAGTATACACCCGAACAAAACGGAGTTGCTGAGCGAGCTAACAGAACTATCACTGAAAAAGCCAGGACAATGTTAGAAGAAGCTGGTTTAGGCAGAAAATTGTGGGCAGAGGCAGTCAACACCGCCGTGTATTTAAAAAATAGGTCTCCAACTAAAGCCTTGAGAAACAAAACGCCCGAAGAAGCTTGGACTGGAAGAAAAGTGAACTTAAGCCACCTCAGAGTGTTTGGATGTAAAGCTTATCTTCATGTTCCAGATCAGAAGCGCACAAAATGGGATCCTAAGGGCACAGAGTTAGTCCATGTTGGATATGGCGAAAACGGTTATCGCCTTATTAACCCTACGACAGGAGTGTTGCACAGAGGTAGAGATGTTATATTTTTTGAAAACTCAAAAGTACAGCTACGTGCTCCCGTTAATCAAGCCGTCCCGCTACCGCTGACGGATGTTACGGTTGAGTATGATAGAGTTTCAACTCATCATGAAGAGCCAGAAATTCCTGAAGAACCTGGAAATCCAGCTCTTGAGAATGTTGAGGTTGAAGATGAGGTTTGGGAATCATCTGACGAGGGGAATGAAGCAGATCCTGAGGATGGTCTTGTAGAAGAAGGTAGAGAGCTACCAGTAAATGACAATGGGCCATCAGATAGAAGATATCCGCTTCGAGAAAGAATACCAAAAGCATATCCAGATTTTGTAACTTACCAAGCAGTCAAGGCATCGCCAGACCCTTTAACTGTTCAGGATGCATTATCTAGAGAAGATGGAGACAAATGGAAAGCCGCAATTGAGGAGGAGCTGAGAGCCCTCGAGAAGAATAAAACTTGGACGTTGGTGAAGCAGCCAAAGTCGTGCAACATTGTTGATTCGAAATGGTTATTTCGAATTAAAGAAGAGGCGGGGGGAAAGACTCGTTATAAGGCACGACTTGTAGCAAGAGGATTCAGCCAACGGAGAGGAGTCGACTACTTTGAAACTTTTTCGCCTGTAGTCAGACATAGCTCATTAAGAGTCTTAATAGCCTTAGCCGCCCGTTTAGAGTTAGGCATAGATCAAATGGACGTTAAAACGGCATTTTTGAATGGAGACTTAAATGAAATCGTCTATATGAAGCAACCAGAGGGGTTCGAGGTAAAGGGCAAGGAGAATTATGTCTGTCTTCTAAAAAAATCTTTGTATGGACTGAAACAAGCGCCACGAGCGTGGAACGCAAAGCTTCACTCTGAACTTATAAGACTGAAGTTCAGAAGATCTGAAAATGAGCCATGCGTTTACACCCGGTCACAGAATGGAAACATAATGATTATTGCTGTGTATGTAGATGACATTTTGATATTTTGGAACAATAAGCAAGAGATGTTCAAATTCAAAGAAGAGTTGAAGTCTAGATTTGATATGAAAGATCTCGGCAAAGCTGAGTTAATGCTGGGAATTAATATTGTTCAAGATGTCAACAAAATTAAACTGCATCAGGAGAAGTATATTGATGGACTCCTGAAGGCATTTAATATGGAAGACTGCAAACCAGTAGTTACACCAGCAGTACCCGGTCAACGGCTAGAGAAGCCTACACATGGAAGGAGACCAGATGAGAGAATTCCATATCGAGCACTGATAGGTTCGCTCATGTATGTAGCAGTATGTACAAGGCCTGACATTGCTCATGTGGTTAATTATCTTAGCCAGTTCAATGAATGCTATGAGGAACAACATTGGATTGTAGCAAAGCGAATCCTCCGTTACCTGAAAGGAAGCAAGACGCTTGGGTTGACATACAACAAACAAAAATACCCAGAAGTTGTTGTTGGTTACGCGGATGCCGATTATGCAGGAGACGCTGATCGACGTTCATATTCAGGTTCCGTGTTCCTTATTCAAGGAGGTGCAGTTTCTTGGCAAAGCACGAAACAACGAACGGTGGCTATGAGCACAGCCGAAGCAGAATACGTGTCGCTATCAGAAGCTGCAAAAGAAGCTGTCTTTCTCAAAAGGCTGATTGCAGAGATGACTGGTAAACAGGAAGAAACAATTCGGATTTTCTCAGACAGCCAGTCAGCAATTGCTATAGCCAATAATCCTGTACATCACCAACGTACAAAACATGTTGATGTGAGATATCATTTTATACGCAATGCTGTTGAGTCGGGAGCTATAAAATTGGAGTATCGGGAAACAGATAAGATGGTAGCAGATGCTCTGACCAAGGCTCTCCCCAGAGGCAAGTATGAGTGGTGTGTGAATGGTATGGGATTGCGTGTATAAAGTAAAGATGTGTGTGTACATATCATATGCATGAGATTAAGGAGGAGTGTTAGAGCAAGAGTATTGCGACCTTTTTTTTAATCTCTATGCATTTTATGATAGTATTTTGAATTTTCTTTTTTGAGTTGACAAGAGAACGTCAAGTAATAAATATGTGTTCTGCCAAGTGTGTTTTTACTAATATCCTATAATATATCTTTATGAATTTTTCTTCCAAGAGCTACTCTGTGAAGGAGTGTACCTACGTAGTATCACACTCCTTCAACTTTTACCATCTTAGCACATTTTTTGTATGTAATTTATTAGAAACTTACCATTGTATTTGGCTAATATCTTGATAAGCAGGTGTCTACCAGATCCAGTAGACCCGGTCAGGAGCAGCATAGGAATAATAGGGGTTGACATTGATGATAAGAGGTCATCTGAAATTGTTTTTTAAGCATTGAATATCAGTGACTGATGGAATCTATATGAGTTTTATAGCTAAAATGTTTTTGGATTGTCAACAATTTTAACATTACAGTTAGTAATCAAATTTTATTAATCCACATGAGTAATGACATAGATACTTACTCATTTCACCACTTAAAAATGGAAGGATTGTCTCTTGTAGCTGTTCAAATTTTTGCCTCAGTCCAGTTGGGCACAGATGTAGAATATTTTTCTGATTTTTATCCTGCTGTGGTTTGAAGTATTCATCCTTTGGCTTAAGGCTGTGCACATTTTCTCCTAATGTAAGCTGAGTTACACCTTTAACTATGAAATATGCTTGAACTATTTTGTCCTTACATACATTATTTGTGTTAGAAAGATCGCTGCAGACCTTTTTACATTTAAAATAAAGCTTTCCAGTGGATTGAACTAAGTCTAAATACTTATAATGATATTTTGCAGTCATATCAGGTGTGAGTTCTATACTAAATATGTCATTTGTGCTGACTAATTTTGGTGTTTCAAAATAGTTGCTTAAAACCTCTTTGATGAAGTCATTGGCTAGGTCGTAGTCATTCACTATGAGGCTTACTTCAGCAGCTGCTGCTATTTTGGGTGAGCTGTCCAAGCTGGGCATTGGGTGGAATGTCACACTAATATCTTTGCACATGTTTATACCAAAACATGATGTTATGTTATAGAACTCATTTTCATTAGTAAATGCTATGTTCTCTGAGATATGTTTAGACCCAACTATTGGTACGATTCTCACATTATCCACACAGTTTCGTGCTGCATCAGTCCAGAGCTTCTTGTGTATTTCTGACGTCATAAAGTGAAGACTCAGTTGTATTGCTTTATTGTCACTTTGTTTCTCTTTGTGTTTTCTTTTCTCATCTGGTGTTAATTTTAATGCCACCCAAAGTACTCCATTGTCTAAGTAGAATAAATTTTCACTGCCCAGTTGAATGAACTGCTCTTTAGAAACAATTATACATTTATTTAAGAGGACAGGCAAGTTCTCTTCAAGTTTCTCTTTTATAAGTGATTTTACTATATTTAATGGAATAGTTTTCACTTCAAAGACATCCATATTTTTTCGATTAGAATTCCTCCTTTGGCACCAAATTCTATACTTTATCGAAAGGAAAACGAGGAAGTAGTAGCAGTTGTACTTTGGATATACAACTTTTAAACAAAATTTTAACACCCATAGTTTCCGCGAAATTTGTTCATTCATAGTAACTTAAATTTACTGATAGGACACAATTTTTGATGTATAAAAATAAAATGAACTAAAAGAAGAAAACAAAAAATATTGAAAATCGTATTTTAAGTTTTATTTCTCGCACATTTTTATTGAATCAATGATAAACTGTGAAAATGATAACAATATTTTAACAATGTCACATTGCACTTTTGACATCTTACTTTGACTTTGACAACTGACATTTGATGTAGATTTCAGAGTTGAGTTTTAAAAGGTAGCTTTAAAAATCTGGAATTAATTTTTCGATATTTTGGACTATTTAAATTTTATAAGTGCTGTATTATGTAGGTTATAAGTTTAATATCCAAGAGTAGAATGCATCAACAATTTCGGTCTACCTGTCGATTTGACATACTTCACTTGACTTAAATTATGTTTGTAAATATAGAGATTGAAAAAGGTATATTCAATTAAAATGTTTCTAACATGGGCGTCTTTCAACAACATAAGAATGCTGATGATGGCTTGTATGCCTGTAGTAATATTCTATTTAATTTGGCTAGTCAACACATCGGAAGGGATTCGAAGTGAGGAGGGCACCCTATTAGATCTAGTCTGTTGGCCCGATGGTAACGCTATACCTGTTATTATAGCATGTGGCTCTATTATTGCAGTTGTTATAGAGGTATGTGTATACGTAATTTACTTAAATTTATATTTTAGTGTCGATTCATCTCCTGAAAAATATGGACTAAATCGGAGGCAGCCCTTAGGGCTAACATGTTTAGAAATCAAAGAAAGTTCCCAATATCAGTTTTTATATGTTTTTGTTAATGTAATGCAATATTGGTAAAAATCGATGTAAATGCTTCGCATTGCTTTGATTTTAGGTATTAATTTCATACATACTTAATAACTTCGTACCTAAGCGTTTTACCTGTAAATGTAGGTAGGAAAGTTTATTTAGGTACCTACTAATCTACCAAATTTGTTTTTCCCTTAGCTTTATGGTTTATATCAGTTATTCAAAGCTGGCTTACCGAAAAGAGAATATGACGTCACTAACGGACTATTCTACTACGTTTGGGCGCTTATAATAATGATCATAATCTTTCTGGCAATAATGTTTTATTCTGGACTTCAATCGACTATAATAAGAGGTTATTTACATACTTAATCATTTTATTTTATTAGTGAAATTCTTTTGTTTTTCGTAAGGAGAGTAGTTCCCTCACGCGCTTCGCCTCGTCCTTGGCGAACATTAGGTTCTGCTTCGTATAAAAAGGAGGCGGATTCCAGTTCCTCTCGCTCCGCACCATGGCCTCAACTAAGACCGGATGCGAAAGGTTGCCGCTGCCGATCATTTCCCTGAGGACGCGGTAGTGCTCAGACCAAACAGGATCCACCGCCACCGTATGTTCCAAGTGTCCTCCAGGTGGTTATCCTAGCAACCTATAAGCGTTAGGTATCCTTATTTATGTAATAATAACACAGGTACATTTTATCGCAGCCAAAATAAAAGGTGGAATAACAAAGGCCATGCTCAGATACTCAAGTCACCTGCCGTCAAAAGTGGCTATAGACCGACTCCAGACTAGATTTCATTGCTGTGGCCGAGTAAATTTCCAGGAGTGGTTCTATATTCCCTGGTACATGAACGAGGAAAATGTTGATTCAAAGAGTTTGTTAGTACTTTCTTATAAGATTTACGTACCTACCTACAGTAAACTGAATAAATTTAGTAGTCTGTATTTTACAATTGAGTTCGGACAGACAGACTAACCATTTACCGATTTATCTAGGAAGTAAGTAGGTACCTTATAACGTAGATATCTAGTAATTAACTGTTGAAGTCGACAACACCACCGCTGTGGTCCAGGCTATATTTAAAAATAGTTGCAGAATTATGAGCCTTTACATTTTAGTCACCGTTGTATTTTAAATATTTAATGAATTTAAATGAATTTTACGTTTGCCCAAATGGAACGTAACATTTGTGATTGGTACAGGAAATGTTATTTGTTCCAACAGTTCAAACCACAAGTTCGTATCGGACAACGTCCCGTACAGCTGCTGCTCGACAGAAGAACTCTACCCCTGCATACATCATGGTGTTACACAAATGGGCACCATTTACAAATACAATCCTGCGGTTAGTGCATTGCTGTGTAGTGATTCTTCGTATATATACGTATAGTTATGTATGTAGTGTCGTAACTAGTGCGGTGCCAGCAGTGCCCAGGCACAGGCCGCATACCCAGATGAGACGCAGAAATGTCCAGACTAGTATCTAGTTTTACCTTATGTATGTATAGAAGTGGGTGCAAAATTATGCATTTATTGGCCTCTAAATTATATTTAGGCACCTAAGTAAAATATCAGCCGATTTATTCGTTAACAGTGTCAGTAGTCCTGTAGTAGGTACAGGCTACTGTAGAAAGGTACCTACTTTTTAGTAAGTACCTAGTTTCCAATCCAATCGTAGAAATTGTTTAGTAGATACCCATTACAAAACAATAGCGTGCTGGGATTCTCTACGGCACTGCTTAGTATAAAGTGGACTAAATCGTGACGTCACACCATATTTTAAATCAATGTAGGTGAAGTCGAAAGACTTCGAAAGTAGGTATTTGATTATGTAAGAAAAGAAAAAAATAGTTCAGTATGTGCTTAATGTTGTAAATAAATCCCCAGTTGCACCATCATCAGGTATGCTCATTTGCCCCCTTTAAAATACCAACCAGATTTATCAAACCATTTCAGCTAGTCAGTCGAGTCGTGTTAGGTACTTAATAATAATATAACCTTATATTTACAGACACAATTAACGATATGGGACGCAGGTTGTGAGGAGAAACTGATCAGCGAAATGATGACGGTGTCGTGGCGGTTCAACGCTGTCATGGCGCTTATTATTATGGCAATGGTAAATTGCTATATCTATCTAGATATACTGACTACATAAGTACCTATAGCAATTGAGCTTTAGATGCCGTAGTTGTTGGCACTGGCTTTCGGCGGCGGGCCATTTGTTAATTACAGTAGAAATAAATAGGTCCTATCTACTTAGGTTCGATGTCTGATAATACCCGCCTTCTAGGACATGATGTCCTATAAGCCCACTGCTTAGCATAGGCCTCTTCTCGCATGGAGAGGGTTTGAGTATTAATCACCAGACTTTGCTCAAGGGGTATTGGCGATTTCAAAGTCATTATAAGACTAAGTCCAGGTTTTTTCACGATGATTACTTTCAACGTATGTCGGTGGTGTTAAAATAATCATAGGAAGTACACATAACTCGGAAAAGGTCACATTGGTATTTGTTAGGTTTCGAACCCGCACCCTCATGCATGAGAAGCGCGCGGCTTAACCTGCGGACTACCACGACCACAATAATTTTTACCTACTTAGATTTTTTTATTTTAACTAAGTTACTCTTGCCACAGATAATACAAGTGATCGCAGTACGCTACCTCCACACAGCTTACAGAAGCGGTTTGCACGTTGGCAACCAGATCACTTGCAAAGCATACCTTTTACGCTCTTTAACAGACACCGAACCTCTAAAGGATCAATCTAGAAAGAAAGTATTCAAAAAGAGAAGAATTCGACAAGCTAGAACTTTGCATTGGGTATCCGTGTCGTATAGGCGAGGAAAGAAAAGATATTTGACGTCATCAGCATCCGATGTTAATAGCTCTGATGAATTGTTGAAGCCGATTTACGAATAGTTTTAATGTGATGTTATTGAAAAAGTTAGATGTAAGAGTGCGTACAGTTCAGGGTTGACTTATTGGTTCTTAAGCTGGTATCAAATACATATTTAAGATTCCAACTGTCAAACATGGGTTTACTGTGTCACGAACGAAGGGCAACTATAGAACAAAGTGAAGCGTCGACGATTTAGAGTAAGAAGTCTAGGAATGAAGTAACCACAAGCTTAACTACCTATATAATATTATGGTCAAGGAGTCAAGGTGTGTTTTCTCCGTCTCTTTTACACTGTTTTGAGTTGGACTTTAACATAAAAACTATATAGTTTCAAAATAATGTCTTTATTTTTAATATAAACTAATGGTTTTATTATACAATACTTAATATTAAAGTATAAGTATTTAGTCGAGAATGGCTTCCAAGTACCCACATAAGTATGGTACCTACAAACTATGTATTTTTCTATAAATCTTTATTTACGAAGGAGTGTATCGTGTCTGGCTCTGCGATGTCTTTGAGGCGGTGAAGGTTGTCCCACCAGTACGGCAGCATGTGTTGGTGTATTAACTTGAACCAAGGAGTGATAGGGTCCTTCTGGTTTTCTATAAAACTGATTGAAACCAATATGAATTAATCTTATGTCGATAAATGAATTGTTTATAAAATGCATTCATACATGATTTTTTTTATGGTATAAGTCGGCAAACGAGCAGACGGATTACCTGATGGTAAGCAATCGGCGCCGCCCATGGACACCCGCAACACCAAAGGAGTTACGAGTGCGTTGCCGGCCTTTTGGGGATGGGGGTTGCGGATATAAGGATTGGGAAGGGATAGGGGAAGGGGAGGGATTGGGCCTCCGATAACCTCACTCACACGGCGAAACACAACGCTGTGAGTTGTTTCACGCGGGTATTCTATGAGGCCGTGGTATCACTCCGGTCGAGCCGACCCATTCGTGCCGAAGCTTGGCTCTCCCACACTTATATTATAGCTCACCTGTCCATTTTGCTCCGAGCGACATATTTGACGTCATCAATTTCATTAGGGTTGGGTTTGACTTGCGCATCGCTTCTCAGGATGAGCACGTGGTCGAGTTCGTATTCACCCCACTCTCCATCGCCTGGGTCCGCGTATATAAACCGTGATATAAGCGTGAAGTCTTCACGGTTTAACTGTAAACATGGTCTGTCTAATTTATAATCTTAGTCAACATTTAAGTTTAGTACTCGCACAGCACTTTTGTAGTCATTCACTATTGAATTTTTATCGCTCTATCTCACCTGATGTTTGGGTATCCCTAATTCCTCGTTCAGTCTGCGTATAGCGGCGGTGGTGACGTCCTCAGGTACACCGTCGATGAGTAGTGGATGGCTACAGCATGTGTTTGTGATGGCATTAGGATATGTCACCTTTTAACAAACAATCATTTTTAAGCTGACATCTACCTAAAAATACATCTTGATTTTTTATATCTTTATTTAAGATATTTCAGAGGTCTACATAGGTATCTTGATCTAAAAAGCTTAAGGGCTTGAAGGCCTAAAGGGATTTTATTTGTAGCCACTTATTATACCACTGACGATACAAAATTTGGGTGGATAGCTATTTCACGGTTTGGAATTAGATTTAATGTAATATTTACTTTTTGACTAGCCCTCTTCTGTACAAGCAGTTCTCCCGCCGAATTGAACATGAGTACACTGAAGGCTCTGTGTAGGGGCACCATGCCGTTAGGTCCCACTCTGTGACATTCTCTCTTGGTTGCAGTCCCTATGATGTTGTCCCTCTCATCCACTAGTAAGCACATGTCGTTCTTTAACGATGCTGCCTGGAAAAGAGCATTGTTGTCAGTTTGTTTAGACGTGTTTTTTTTTGTGACGGGAAATTCATCATATGGTTTGGGAGGGAGGAGTGTCAGACTGTAACTGACTAAAATCTAAAAAAAATCCCCGTTCCTACTCTTGCTCTGGGCCGAGGCCGCGGTGCCTCGTTGCGCTTGCCCCTCAACCCCGGCTTTGTTTAGACTTAGCGTAACCGATAGATACCTAGCTTAATAAATTACATAAAACAAATATTGAATGACACATTAGCTTCTGCCAGAGGCTTCCAGAGTACAATTGTTTTGAGACAATTTTTGCCCAAATCTGCCTTCCCAATTTGTAAGTTTCAGTGCCAAATAGATATTCACAATTTGTTCTTACATAAAAAGATGGTTAGTATCTATGAAAGTTTTAGCGTTTAGTTTGAATTTTTTAAGACCTAGGTTTTTACAAATGCTTGAAAGAATGTGGAACAATTTAAGATTTAGGTAAGTACTTACTTTGACTTTGTTTATAGAACTGTTTGCCCATTTATTTTTGATTTCTGTACGATCTACCTACCTAATGATTGGTTATTATTTATAAATTAATTGTAGGTACTTTTAATACTAAATTAGAAATTAAATATAACGTATTACTACCTGAACATCCGTTATATCTCTGGCTTCGGTAGACTGGTTCATAGCGGCGTTTATACAAACAAACTTTTTGTCCACTCGCGCGGTATTCCACAACATCCGACCACACTTGTAACTCGTGACAACACTACGAACCAACATATTTAAAAAGGTTGTCGAATAAAATGCCGAAATTTTTATTTGAAAAATGTATTTATTTAGTAAAAACTCGCATTATAATGATAATTCCATGAAACGTTTAAGTACTTTATTGTTCACCTTCGAATACATTGCGGTGTGATGTAAATAAATGGAAATGAGTTATCGATGTATGAATATTTATTAGGTGCCAGTGGCTTGGGTTGCTAGACCATTAATTTTTTATATGGATGAAAAGATCTTCGTCATTACTAAGGATAGGTAGGTAGGCAAAAGATGAATAGGATTTTTTTATTCACAACAGCTAAGCGGTAATTGGTGCATGTAATTGAAATGATAAAAACCAATAAGTAGCTAAATAAGCACCTCTGGATTCTTCTTTCTGGATGATGATTATGCTAAGCCCGAGATTTAAGGCCCCTGGGTCACGTAAGTAACAGTCGCGCATCTAGTTGCGATAGTGATAACCGTAGCTTATCGAATCCAAACTGCACGATAGTGCCAATTCAGCGTTTGACGTCTTTTTTGGTTGAGGACCAATCCGAGATTTTCTCACTTTTTTGAGCGTAAAAGTAAAGCCGATAAGTAATCGATCGCTTTTGGCACTCCATCGGACGCTTTACATACCATTACATATAGTGGCGCGAACACAATTATTATTTTTATGATGCAAATCTGCAACTAATAAATTGTAAAAATATAAACAGAGTCATAGTTTTTGTAGTACTTACATTTTTCTGAAGTAAAACAAAAAGATAATCAATAATAAATATATTTATTGATGCATTTATAGAAATTATACAGGGCATGTGTTCACCTTTGCAGACAATTCTCTTATATCTTCTCTTTGCCTAAATTTTACAAAGCACCCGTCGTTATTATGTATCGACTATGTACAACATTACAAAATTATTATGTGGAGATAAATGAAGAAACAAAATTAATAGAACCATTTGATAACTGGTTTCTATATAAAATAAAAGCATTCCATTATTACTGGAGGTAGTTATGATACTAACTAAACTACAAACAATAGAAACCTATGCAATTAAATAAAAACTTTTATTAAATAGAAAAAAAAAACACATTTACCATTGTCCTGATATTAATATAACCAATAATAAATATAAAATTGATTGCCTATGCTACTAGTGTTTGAAAGGCGATGTGTAAGTTATTTAGTTTCGTTCATGAACTTCTGTATCTTGTCGGGCTCGGCAAGTTCCTTGAGACGGTGCAGGTTGTCCCACCAGAGCTTCAGCCGGTGACGACGAATCATGTTGAACCATGGCGTAATTGGACCTTCTAGGGTTGGTAAGAACCTGGTGAACAAAAAGTATAGTTAAACAATGTTCTTTATGCTTCGCTGGAGTCGCGTAAAAGTAGCATTCAATTTTGAACTTGTTTTAGACATTTTTGATAACAGTGCAGGTACATGTCGGTGCTGTGACGTGCTTTTAAGATCGAATGCACGACTGTGATGGAAAGAAGCGTTGTACCTCCTAACTTACCTTCACAGCACTTTATTAAACCCATTCATAATATTTGACTAACCAACTGGCACCTATCTATCTATCTACTACTTACCCTACCACAATACCATTGAAATGCTTGCTTTTTGCCAATTTCACACTCTTTAACTCTCAACTAATAAATAAGAATAAAAAGACAACAACAAATGTTTGATTGATTCGGTTTTCCATACCATTCAGTTACGTTTTAACATTTCAGAAGGATTTTGTCTAGTCGTCAAAAACTAATTTATTGTCTTACTAGTGACGATAATCTTGTGATTAGGGTTACCACCTTTTTTTGCAGTTAATAAAGTACATTGGTTATTATAGGTAAGAAAAAAAAGTACATGGGATCAAGATAAAGTACAATTTATTTTTCTTTATTTTTATATTTTTAAAACATGTTTTTTATTGCTTTTTGCAGTTTGCATTAAATAAGTATCTCTACTAAAACATCTTTACAGTCTTTATTAAATTCAGAGATGTTTTGTTTCTTTCATCTCTTTCGCTGTTCATCACAGACTTTTCAAAATCCCAAAAAAATCAAATCATACAAAATAAAGTATTTTCGTGTACTTTATTGTTCTCATAAAGTAAAGAGTACAATTATATTATGAAATAGAGTACAATACTTTATTATAAAGTACGGGTGGCAACCCTACTTGTGATATACTTACGCGTTAAACTCAGCTTTGGGTACGAAGCAATATTCCGAGATCTCGTTAGAGTTTGGTTTGACCTTGACATCGCTTTGGAAGAAGAGTATGTGGTCGATCTCGTGCTCTCCCCACACGCCGTCGCCGGGGTCGTGGTAGTGCACGCGCGTCATGTACGTGAACAACTCCGGGTCCATCTGCGACATAAAAATTCAATATCTATATAAATAAAAATGGTTCACGAAAATGTATATCTGTACGCCCGTAGCTGTCGCGACACCGAGTTTGATTTTTTACTATATTTATTGTGTTTTTTATCATTAGGACAAGTTTTAAGGAAGTTCAGTAGAAATACATTTGTACTACTCCTACACTTCCCCTTGTCTTCCCACAGGAGGCAAACAGCAGACTAGGGGACAACACATTTCACAGACAAGGCATAAACTCTTTGAGAAATAGGAATCTGACAACCTATGATCTGTTATCAAGGAGCCTCATAACTCGCTGTTTATTTGTATGTACAGAACATACAAATGTCATCATACTAATATATTAAGATGTAGTGTAAATACCTGGTCTAAAGGAATGCCCAGTTCATAGTTAAGCCTTCGTCTAGCAGCTGTGATTACATCTTCAGCCTTATCATCTATGTACAATGGGTGGCTGCAACATGCATTTGTGTAATAATCTGGGTATGTAACCTGGAATCAGAAAACAAAAATTACTGTGTGATATTTTAAATATATGATCCAAAGCATTTAATTAATATGTGGCAGATCATCCAGAGTTCCATTTTAAATAAGGAATGCTATACAATTGTCCAATCCGAATAGTAGTAAATTACAGTATGTTTGATAACATCTTTCATATCTAACAAGGCAAAGTCCATTTCAATCATCACCACTGTAAGAATATTATTTTCATACAATAACAATGTAACTAAAAAAAATATTTACTTTTTGACTAGCCCTCCTTTGCAGAAGCATGTCTCCTCTCTTGTTAAACAAAAACACACTGAATGCCCGGTGGAGTAATATCTTGCCATCTTCTCCTACTTTGTGGCATTCTCTCTTAGTAGCTGTCCCAAGGAAGTTGTCTTTCTCATCTACTAACAAGCAAATGTCTTTATCCAGAGCTTCCAACTGTAAGACAAAACTAAAGCATTAGTCAGAGTCATTATTTGTAATTGATACCTGAACTGATTTTGACACTACTGACATTAGTATTGAAATAATTTTTCATTTACTACAATTACGGGTTTTATTTTGTAATAATAATTAAATCTTCTTGAAATGAATTTTCAGTACATATTTTAAGAGACGTGTTCAGGTTATGCATACACATTATACAATTATTCAAACAGTGTAAGATTTAATAATTTGGAAGGCCCCTAAAGACTGAGCAATTATTTAAAAAAATACACTCTATAAAATACTTTGAGCATGAAATTAGATTAACTATAAAAAATTGTTGACTTCCATAAGAGTCTTGCCTAAACTAATGATAAATCTGGTAGTTTTAAGACCTACCTGGACTGGATCAACTCCATCCTTCTCTTCTGGCTGAGGCTTCAGAGGCTCTGAAGCAAGCAGCCGCTTTTCAAATCTCAATGTTGTGTTCCACAAGGACCTTGTCAGCCTCCGTACTAACATCTTCGCAGCTGAATTAAGAATGATCAGAATGATTGTTAGAGAGTGAACAAGATGTCTATGGCATTATCATGGTAATTCATGAGATGACAATCTTGAATACAATATTGTTATGTTCAGTTTTTCTTGTATATTGTTAATATTCTTTTAAGTATTTATAATTTGACTTATGACCTATATACATAACAATTGTATTGTGCTATAGTCAGTTTAGGATAAACTCATGCACATTTTTGTGATGCCTGTGTCTTTCCAGTGACTGATAAGTATAACATTGATAAAAACAAGTTTCTGTATTTGATAACTTTGCAGTAGGTACTTGTCTTAGGTAATATCTACTGTAAATATGATAAATGTTATTTATAAATATAAATTACATTCAAATGTATGTCAAAGTCAGCAGGCCATGTAAAATTATTGATACCATAATAATAGAGCTCCGGCAGGGAATCTTTAACAGGAATGCACTTTCTTATCAAGCAATGAGCTATGCAATGATAATTATGATCAATTTCATTCAAAATGGTATAACATCATGAGGTGAAATTACTTATTAATATTCAAGATAGGGTATGGCTCTGGCCTCATTAACTTTCAATTTCTTAAAAAGTAGAACTCTTCATAACCAGTATTTTCTTAGTTTTTATTTGTTCGATAACCTAAGTGTTGATTGATTAGAGGTTTAATTGTGAACTTAAACTTGTGATATACCTCAAAGTGTAATCTATTTACTTAAAAATGTGTAAAAATTTCAAAAATACTATTGTTTTCTATTTCCAATGTTTACAAAATTAACGATACATTGCTAATTATACTTATGACTAGGTAATGATGAAACATCAAAAGTACCACAGTAAAATACCTTTCCGTGAATGTCACTAATTCTTATTGTTTTATTAAAGTTCTTCAACTTCTGCATCAAGGAATATCTTTTTTATTTATTGTACCGTCAGCAGCCCAAAAACATTTTATTTTCAAAATGTCTTCCTGACTTCTGTCATTTTTTTTTCTTAATAATATTAGTGTTGCCAAGACACAACTACGTAAACTGCCAAAAAGTTATTTTAATTAAGAAAGTCCATGTACTCATATACAAACAACAATTGTACTTTATGTAATTATATTATTCTGTAACAGATGCATCAACGTGATTATTAGTCCGTTAGGTACCTACCTATTTATGAGTCCAACATATTTTATCTGGATATGAAATACAAATGTTTTCATGTTATTTTATTTTAAGAAATATTATCTGTTGTTGATGATGTGTGACTATTGCTACTTGATTCGTCAACTAGCTAGAGTATAGACTGACTGTTTTTAAATGTTACCTGCGGACCTATCTTGTTTTGCTATAAAATAATTTAGAAATCAGCAAATTGCCTAATTTGGCAGCGTTGCTGATTTAGAAAATGCGAGAAAGTTTATTTTTTAATATTCCAAAGTAATCGTGTTTCAAAAACATTTACATTTATCAAAACCTATTTTATTAGGAAAAACATGTAGGTACATTGATTGTAGATAGAATTTGAACACTGTAACTGCACTTTAAGAATTATGTAGCTACCTGCAAGTACTACCTGTTTCCAAATAACTTAATCACTTCATTGTACATAGGCGTTTTCGTTATCTTTATATCCCTATCTATGCTAAGATCTTCAAAACTACACAACAGATTTGATGTAGTGTTTTTAATAGATAGAGTGATTGAAATGGACTTTTTATTTATAATAACACTTATGGAGTAGTGGTGAAATTTAGTATCAGCATTGCCATTCGAAGTCAGGGCGGGTAGTTCTGTATGAAAACCTATTTTTTTAAGTTAATAGTAACCAATATTCGTGGACAGGTAGGTCTGATGACTGAAAAATGAACAAAGTCTATTTCGATCATGCTTTCTTGTGTAGGAGCAACAGGAAGGGTGTGTTCCTAAAATAGCATTGTCCAGTGCGGGACTTCCGAACTCAGTTTATTTCATTATACTTTTAGCTTCCAATCAAGTTTGTCGACTTAAAGCTGTGCTCTTATTTGGGTTTATTGTAAGAATAAAAAAGTGTCACATATTTGAATAGTGCGTAATTTTGGCGCCATAAATAATTATTTTGTATCTTACATACCGACAAAAACAGTGAAGTACCTAAGTTACATTCTTCGAAGTTTTGTAAACGAAGATGTCGAATGTCAAACTTGCGATACGAGTTCGACCTTTTACCGAGAGGTGAGTTTCATTTATAATTCTGTTTTATTATCAAAAAAATTGGTACTACTTACAACTTACAGATTTTAATATTAAAATGTATTTATTTTCTAACTGGCTCATGGACTGGAAATGCTATTTTCCGTTTGATAAAGTACTTACTTACATTGGATTTTTTCTAGTAGCTTATAGTTTGAAAAGGTGGTTAGCACAAGTACAGAACAGCCGATAGATATCTAGGTTACATAAATCCTTGAGAATAAGTGGATACTTAGAGTTAAAAAATATTGGTAAGGAAATTAATGTTTACTTTCGCAGGGAAATAAGATCAGAGAAGGATCGCGTGCCGGTTGTGAACGTGGTTGACAGTAACACTGTTACGATAACTAATATCAAAGTAAGTTGCTATCACAAAAAATGAGATTTTTTATTACATTTTTTATTATTTGCTTGCCAATATATTAATCTACTTTGGTAGTAAATTAAGCACACCGTTTCTGTGGCGTGTTAAACCACAGAAGACGTAATGAAACTCTCAACATTTTCGGTAGCCAAAAACACTGAACACGGAGTCACCGATTAAATGGATCAAGACAGGTTTTTTTGAGGTTGAGCAATAGTGTATCGCGGCCCATATAGGAGCAGGAGAAGGAACGAGATGGTTTTAGTCACTAGTCAGTAAGATTTTGGCCCACCCATGGCGGGAAGAGATATTTGATATCACTAACACTGTTAGTGAGGTTACCGGAGGCCCAACTCTTGCACTACCCCTATCCCTTCCCGATCCTTATATCTGCAACCCCTATCCCAAAAGGCCGGCAACGCACTCGTAACTTTTTTGGTTTTGCGGATGTCCATGGGCGGCGCCGATTGCTTACCATCAGGTAATCCGCCTGCTCGTTCGCCGACCTATACAATAAAAAAAACTAGGCAAATAAAAAAGTAAAAAAAAGCTCTACAGGTGTTAGTTATCGCAACTATCGGCCAAGAGTCGAACGTGATTTAAGATTGAGACCCGCCCTCCGTTGCATGAGAGTTAAAATGTTGGCTTTATATTTATTAAAATACAACTAAGTACCTATTTCAAACAATGTTGTGTTATCTTGACTTATTTAGGTGAGCGTATCTGGAGCCGGCGACAGTCGTGAGCGTATCAGGCAGTACTATGCGGACTACACATTCGACAGTTTCTGTCCTGTCACACACCCATCTTATGCATCACAGGAGAAGGTACCAAATCTCTATTTGTTTTTTCCCGAAGCTATTTAAATACAGCCGGCCTATCGTGAAACGGCTAAACGGTTTTAGGCTTCAGGAATGGCGCTGAGGGTTCCTGAGTGACCGATACTGCAAATCTTGAATGGGCGGATTAATGGAGAAATCATACTGCAAAGCGCATAATTACGCTTAGGATTTTCGTCCAAAGAGTATTTTGTTTTGTTTCTACTAAATAAATAAATAAATAGGAAATACGTATTGTGTAATGTATGAATACTTACCTTATAATGATCGCAATCATCAAGCGAAGGGGACGAACTGTGAAATTGACAAAAATGAATGTAGTAGGTACGTACTACGCCTTAAATTGATAATATCTAGATTCTTGTCTTATATTTATCGAAGAAGACAAAGTTCGTTTATTTGACAAATTAATTAAATAAGTAATTTCTTATGTAGGTACCTACTTAACTAATATAAGTTCTTTTTTCTAAAAAATGAATAAAATCTTAAAACTGCGTTCTCAGGTTTTCGAAACCATTGGCCAAGAAGTGATATCCAGCGTGTCACGAGGCTGTTCAGCGTGCGTGCTGGCGTATGGGCAGAGTGCGACGGGCAAGACACATACTATGATGGGCAATGATGCACAGCCCGGCTTGGTACCTCGACTCTGCAAGGCTCTTTATGAACTGCAACCGTCTGATTTCACAATCAGGTAGGTACTTATGTCATCACTACATAGTATAAAACAAAGTCGCTTTCTCTGTCCCTATATCCCTATGTATGCTTAAATCTTTAAAACCACAACGGATTTTGATGCGGTTTTTAATAGATATATTGGTTGAAGAGAAAGGTTTATATGCAGGTATAATAACATCAATGAAATAGTAGAGGAATTTAGTAGCAGCATTGAATCTGTGCGAAGCCGGGTGGGGCGCTAGTATCTAAGGTAGGTTACTTACATATAAATCGCACACAGATTGTAATTGGCACATTGTGTAAATCAATAATCTGAAGTTGTGAACATTCGTAGCGTATCATTTTTGTAGATATTACTTAATAGAACTTAGTTAAAAGTTCTCTAAAGCTTATCGTAGATTTATTGATTTCACATTATTCCACAAAAGCCATTGTTTGCCTGGAGGTAATTTTTGTTGCTTCTACTACCCACGTCTAAAAGCTTATTTTCAAAAGCAGTTTTCGGCAAGCAAATTGTTTGTATCATTTATGCATTCCGTGTGAAGAAGCCATAGGTGTGTGGCACGCGATGCTATTGTCAAAATGAAATGGGTGTCGCGTCATTATTTCATTGGCGTCGATTCTTTCACGGTAAATGATTGTGAACATTATATGCGTAGGCTTCCGTAATAATCAAGTCAATCAAGATTTTGTGTATATTTTCAACTATAACACGATAGTTGCTTCTGAACTTTTACGCCTACTGAATACAATCAATCAACGTTATTTAATTAAATAAATCTGCTATATTGCCATGTACGTAACGTATATAAAATCAAGTCCCTCCCTCCCCTGTTCCATGGTTTTGTCTGATCTCCAGGCTAGATAGCAAAAACTGTTCAGTGGATATAGGTATATAATGTTCAATAAGTAAAGTTCTGTATCGACAATATTGAACCTAAAAATCTGATAATGCCTGCATATCTATTTGGGCCCTGTTGGTGGGTAGAAGATAGTCATACACGAACTGCATAATTGATGACACCACTTAAGTCTGTTTAAAATCTTCAAATCAAAGCACTGGCACTGGTTTTGTAGCTAGTTCGGTCCTAATTTAGACTTTCGCTGAGGTATCTTTACCTGCTAAGTATCTACTAACTAAGTAGTTGACAAATAGGTGAGAAAATTAATTCTAAAACTTGTACGACATCAACGATTACGTTTCACCTAAATATCCGAAACAAGTCCTTCAAAGGACAAAGAAGCATTTTTTCACGCCTATAATAGATGTTGAAAACTTTGATCAAATTGTTTTTTTTTCTACTCGTGTAATATATTGTAGGTTGTATTCGATTAAGTTTGTGTTGTAATAAAGAGGCACCATGGTTCCTGACCTCAAGGCTGAAACGACACGCGAGCCTTTAGCACCCTGCCATCATGGCATTCATGGCTTTATCTTCGTAATATCTCCCCATACCGTGTACCTACACGTGTTCGAGGTACGGTTACAAGAATTATGGGGATACTATCGTAGTCTGATAGCTTTACGATACGTCAGTGTGTTGTGTTTATTGGGTGAGTTTCTTGTTTTCTACAACTTTTGGATCACTTGATTATTATCAAGACATTTTGATTGAACAACGAAGTTAACAGACAGATACCTTATAGGTAGTATCAAACTTACTGCTGGGTAAAGCCCTTTTATACACGAAGAAGGTTTGAGCATTAATCACCAAGTTAGCTTAAGGCAGGTTGGCGATTTCAAACTTATGATTAGACATTAGATAAGTCCAGATTACCTCACGATGTTTTTCTTCACAGTATGTCAGTGGTAATAATTTGTTTTTATTATTATTTATAATTGTTTTTAAGTCCTTCTTTAGGTACCGTTTGTCAATGTTAGTTTTCAAATTAACTAAAAAAGAGCATATAGCCAGGCACCTATCGAATCCGATACCTCAAGCGTGATAAGCGGACGCCTTAATCTTTAGCCACTTCGACAATTTTTTCAATGACAGATACCTGTTCTAGCCAAGTCCTGCTAATATTTAAAACACGAAAGCGAAAGAAAGTATGAATGGATGGTTGTTTGTTACTCTTTCACGTAAAAGCCAATGATTGGATATTAATAAAAATGGCACAGAGATTGATTGTTATTGTCCGGAATGAGAAATGCCGCTGAGCCGAGCCGCTGGCTCGTTACTCATAAAAATAATTTAGGATTTTTTTTATGAATTTAACGTCTATTCATAACTCTTAGAAACAAAAAAATTAGCTAGCTGTCCAGTTTGCATTTAGGAATATGCGGCATCCCTATAAACTACTACACTTAGCTCGACTTAGGTACCTACAATTTGCAGTGCACCTAATTGTTTCTTCAAAAAGGTTTTCCTTTCAGGCAATTCAGCAAACAAGCTTAAAGGTCATGAAAACATAATCACTACTGATTTTTTTTAATAATCGTATCATCATCATCATCATCAGCCTATAAGTGCCCACTGCTGAGCAAAGGCCTCTTCTCGCACGGAGAAGGTTTTGAGCATTAATCACCACGCTTGCTCGATGCGGGTTGGCGATTTCAAACTTATAATTAGAAATTATAAGTCCAGGTTTCCTCACGATGTTTACCTTCACCGTATGTCAGTGATGTCTAAATAATCATAGAAAGTACATATAACTCTGAAAAAGTCACATTGGTACTTGCCAGGTTTCGAACCCACACCCTCATGCATGAGAAGCGGGCTCCTTAACCTCCAGGCCACCACGACACCTAATAATCGTATGCTAATATAATATTGTCATTAAGTATTAGATAGATACCAAGAAAAGTGTCCATGTACCTAATCCTTTGTTCGTGTAGGAATAATATAAAATAGTAGGTACCTAGAGTAAACATTTTTCTTTTGTAACAATCATATAAAATAATATAAATAGACTTACTTATCTACTTTTTAATTTCCATTAGTTTACTTTGTCCCGAGTGTGGATTGTAGACTATTTTTCAAACGGTAGTAGTTAGTAGGGCTTCAGCAGTTTTTACCTTCAGTCCTTTCTGAGCGGTTGTGACTGCACGCGGCAATCGCGTCGCGATTTTCTTGCCACCCCTACGTCATCTGCCCATCGCTGTACAGTTCGTGTTTTAGAAAATAATTAAAGGTATTTTTTATTGAATATCTGTATTAGTTATTAGCTGAATGTGTGATTTGTCGTTTACTGGAAACATTGTAGTAAGTATGTATATCTATTTCTTTTTGCTATTTCCCGCCGAAAATATTTCAACGTGTATTTGCTGGCGTAGTTTTTATATTTAATTATGCTTAGATATCATTGTCAGCTGGACGTACATAGCGAAGCCAGTTGTCTATTTGCACAAGTTCATATTTAAGATATAAAAAGTACTTACTTAAATTATTCAGAAAAAAATAAGTAAACGGCATACTTAATTCCGCCTATCAGTTAAACTTAAGAGTAATTTGTTACGGTAAGGGTTTTTCAATGCTTAGATAAAAGTTATCTGGGGAGTAATCATGATGCTGTCGCGTCAGAATGTATAAGACAGTGACAGCATCATAATTATTCCGCAGATAACTTTTAACTAATTATTGGAAAATTAGCCCTATATGAACAAGGAATTTTTAAAACATTGCCTACGTGTGTGAGCAGGTACCTACATTTTTCTTACGGTAACAAAAATAATAAAGCCATGATTTTATATCCATTTGTTTGTATAGGTACGCCTATAAAGAATATACATAGGTACCTACATATGAGATATAAGCTAGTTTTGCGGTGGCGAGTTGTTTTATTATGTCTGTATCACACGGTGCGAGGTGTCTGATGGTCGCGGTCCCGCCCTCGCGTTCATAATAACTACGAAATTCCAATATTCCTTTATTCTTACACTATCTGCTTTATATTATTCTGATAACCTTTATTAAAATTTATTTAAAGAAGGTTTGAAGAAAGGAGGTCTTTATCCATAGAAGATAAATGGCATATTTTAGGCAGTTCGTTACTTCAAATGTGTTCTTATTTCAAAACAAAATATCACGCAGGTCTACAATAGTAATTTCCACATAGTTTTAAGTTGAAACTTAGTTTGAAACAAAGTTTTGTTTTGTGTTAAACTGCGATGATTTATTGCAATAATTAGCGGTGTCGTGACTAACTGGAGTTAACTCGCACACCAGTTTGTTAACTCGTTACCCACAGGTGGACAGTTAACAATAGTTATTCAGAAAACACCAATTAAACTTGTGACAGCTTCATTTTCAATATTGATTACAATATGAAACAATTAATTTATTGTTACAAACAGGCTTTAAAACAGCACTTTTACATGTCAAAATATGTATTACTAGCTAATTTTGCGCGCTGTTCTGCTCCTTCAGATCATAGCGTGATCTTTTATGGTATATAAAATAGCCTTCTTCAAAAAAATGTCTAACAAACAAACTCTACAGCTTTATAATATTAGTATAGATAAAAATTTTCTACCTGACCACATTGAGAAGAAATGCCGAAATAAACTCTTTTAAAGTCAGGACAGTCTCTTTTAAAGTCCAGGAAAAATAATAAATATAATGTTTATGTTTAAAATAATTATTTTTGTTGTTTTCAATGTAGGAAGGTAGTAGAGAACTTCAGTTGGACTGAAATGTTTGCGCAATATTTAAATCCTTTTCACACATTCTTAACCACAAAAGGTTACTGAACTGGTACAGTCGACAAAATTATTGGCACCTACAACCATACACTGTCTCCAAAATATATACTTTAATGTATATTTTCTTTTTATTGTTTTTAGTACTTTGTGCCACCTTTCTTCTTTGTTAATAACTGCTGTCTTATAATACCTCCTTATTAAAAACCGTTGAAACGTAATTTTATCTTTTTATTTTCAATTTTGTTTTTAATACGTTTCCCCTCACTATGATTTTTTACTTAGTCGTGGGTGCTGTTACAAACATACAATTTCACATACACATGACACCCAGACTCGGAACAACAATTTGTGGATCACACAAGGAGTCCGTGCGGGAATCGAACCCTTTGTACGGCAGCCAGTTGCCCAGCCACCGCACCAACCGTGCAATCAAATTGTTTATTAAGGATTAAAATCTTGTTCAAATACACATCTAGCTATAATCTTTGTTTTATTTATCAGTTTCTTAGAGATATACAACGAACGAGTGCATGACTTGTTGTCCGGAGAAGTGCCGCTCCCTCCTTGCCATTCGCTGCCACGACGGAGAGGAAACGCGCGCAAAGACCTGCGTGTACGTGAGCATCCTTCCAGAGGACCTTATGTTCAAAGTAAGTAGGTTCATTTTAGCTTGAAAGAGTAGCTGCACTTTTAAATCTACTGGATAATCATCACCAGTGGATAGAAGTCATCTACACAAAGTCTGCCGACACGAGTCGAACGACAATAGAACTCTTGTGTTCAGATGCTCGACCCATGCCAACAGATGATCTCGATGCGGTAACAGACGATACTGTATCTAGTTGGAGAAAACCTACTGGTGTGCAAACGTGACGGATACATATGCGTGCTATACGCGATCTGTACTATGTCATATTTGATTTTTATCGTTATCGTCACAACAAATAGAAATACAAGTAGGTACCGTAAGAGCTTATTTATTTATTTTATTTGGACAACTAGTAGTTGTTACATTTAAACTTATATCTAAAAACTTAAGTAATAATAAAATCAAATGCACAACATTTTAAAGTGTCATAACATGCTCTGTAACGTAACGACAACAGTTGGTATATTACAATTACAGTTACAAACTAGAAAAAACATTTAAAAAAGGAAAAAAAAAATACTACAATCCAATGATATATAGATTATTTAGAAACAGTCGGTTTTTTCACAACTTTTCGAATTAAATCGACGGAGCAAAATAATACAGTGTCGTCGTTACAAGCGCCTCGGCGGATATCATCATTCTCATGCAAAACTCATGTCTATCATGCTATTGCACTCTATCATCATCATCATCTCACTTCACGGGTAGATCTTCGTCGCGTGCTAGTACAAGATGTAGAAGCTCTCCTGTCGCTGGTGGCTGAAGGCACTCGCCGCCGCCGCACCGCCGCCACTCGCCGTAACTCCACCTCATCCAGATCCCATGCGCTGCTTGAAATCACCACACCACACGCCACACTGCACCTCGCTGATCTCGCTGGAAGGTATACTGAACTCGCAAAACCTCATTCTGTAAAACACTATAAAAGACTAAGGCGACTTAGCTTTGATTTTTTGTTCATTATTTAAGTAGTAGGTATATATTGTTTTGATTATTCTAGCTTGATTTTATATAATCATCTGGAGTTTTCTACGCTTCTAATTTAATATTTAACTAGCTTTTGCCTGCGATTCCGTTCGCGTGGAATAGTGACTTCCTACAGATTTTTGGTATAAAAACTATCCTATGTCCTTTCTCGAGTTTCAACCTGTCTGTACCAAATTTCACAGAAATCGGTTCAGTAGTTTAGGCGTGAAGAAAAGACAGACAGACAGAATTACTTTCGCATTTATAATATTAGTATGGATAATCGATTATTTGATTTATAGGCCCATTAATGTTTTAATGTTTTAGGGCAGCAACGAGCAGGTGGATCACCTGATGGTAAGCTATTGTTCAAAAGTGCCTGTAAGCTACAAGGTATGGGAATTGAAAGAAATAATTTTCAGTTTTGAATTTTCAATCGGGGCCACCCTTGGTCACTCCTAGCGCCATACGGCTTGTAAGGACGATTATGGCTTTTTGGGGAGAGGAAAATTATTGGGTCTCCGGTAACCTCACTCATACAGGAAAATATAACGCGAGAGTTTACGACGGTTCCCTGCCGTGGTATACCTACATATTCCGATCCTGCCGGCGTATTAATGCCAAAGTCAACCAAAGCATGACTCTTCCACACTTATATGGTAGGTTATGATAACGACAACTCCATAGGTACAAAATCAAATTTTCTTTAATAGCCTTGTAAGACGTTTCACTATAATTATGTTATTTATTACTCGTCGCAATAAAAGAGTAAATACTTCTAAATAATGTGACATTATCTATGCATGTATCCACCACATTACACGTCACAGTACAAGAGGTTAATGTTCTTAATCCACTGAGCATCGACTAGGTTAAGCTTCGTCGCACCTGTAAAAGACTGAAGGAAGCCCTACTCAGAATAAATACTTACACAATTTGTTACTCATAGCTATCTGCAAAGTTATATTATAACCATTACTAGATAAAAGTTATTCTTGATAGGTAGGTATGCGGTTAACATGGTTAACTGGAATCATAATTAACTTGAAATATAATTTCGGAACAATTTCTGGCTTAACCGATAAATTTTGCTTTCCAGATGCTTAAGCATAGTTAGATTAAATTGGAAGTGGGCAAATCTCAACAAATGATCCTTGACCTCCTAATCCTAGGTTAATTAACTGAGAAGACATAGACAACATCGATTTTACGATTATTTCTGTATTATCTATGTTTTTTATTGAGTGGGAAAATCCTTGAATGACTTCTGCCCTAAATGAGGCAACAAGAAGTGTCAGACTCTTAGGTATTGACTAAAAATCCCCCTCGTTGTTTCTGCTCTGTCTTGGACTATGGTACATTATTGCGCATTCTGGTTTTAGCTGAAACCAAATTTATTAAATTCTTCAATTTGTTTACACAGATTTACGGTAAATATTACCAATGTTGTCGGTCACGTTGCTAAATGACAACATAATCTTACTTTGTTATTGAGAAACCCATTAAATGCTAGAGATAGCCATAAATCAATATTTAAACTTGTATTACAATAAGTAGGTACTTACTTCATGCCTGCAGGGAGAATGTATTAGTATAAGAAATGCTGCCCTCTTCTACTTTGTAACACAATTTGTAGGTACGAACCTACTGATATTTAAAACTGATGCAGCACGCATCGCTTCGTTCGTTTACCTTATCAGCCTATAACTGCCTATTGTTAAGCAAAGGCCTCTTCTCACACGGAGAAGGTTTGATTAATAATCACCACAGCTAGATGACAGAGTTAAGCATCGAGTTGAAAATATAACGCAAGCGAGATCAACCAAAAAATATAATTTAAGTATTTATTAAAAAAAAATATATTAATAATTTCGCGTTTTCTGTGCAGTGAGAAAGCAAGTTGGGAGGGTTGTGGCGGCGGCCGGCAGAAAGAAGGCGCTAATATAAACAAGTCTTTGGTGGCACTCAGTAACGTCATCTCTGCACTAGGTATGTACAGAAAAGAGTTTCTTTTTACTTTTTACCTAGTTAACTAAGTTATACATCCGTTTCTTTCGTGTAGTAGATTGATCTTAGTAATATGTCCAACAGTCTTTGATGTAACATTCTCCAAATTGTAGGTACAATTATTTTTCGATTTTAAATTATTCAATAATAAGATACCATCAGGCCGGGATAGTCCATGGGCCTACTATACATAAGGATTTACAATACCCCAATAACTAATAAATATCTCAAATCAAAAGGTTCGGTAGGTAAATTAGAGAGCGCTGTCCGGTTTGTGTCAAATGTGCAGTCAAACGTCAAAATCAGCTGGCTCTTCCGCCATTTACGGGATGAAAAGGAGGTAGTCGCAAAATTTATTTATTTATTTGGGACAAAAAATTGACACAAGCTAAGCACATTGAATTTTCATTTTTCATCGATTTATGTCTCAAGATATTTTACAGCCTTGGAATTTATACAGACGAAGAAGAAGGTAAATATTTCTCAAATTTCGTCTTTGATTTTGGAACAGTCATTCTCGGCTAGGTTATAAACGTGATTCACGATTTTGAACACGTTAGAAATGTTGCTACATACATAAATTAAACAGATTAAGACAGCGTTCTATGAATCAGTACAGCGACAGATTTTGCAACGTATGATTTGCTAATTAGATTAAATTATAAATTGGCTATTGGTTTTTGAGAGATTAAGGTAGTTCACCGCCCGATCAGAACCATACTCGAGCGTACGCGCGTACTTGAAGTACTTGAAGCGCGCTTCAAAGAGCCAATAGATCACCACCAGATACGGGGCCCTAAAAAAACGTTGCCCCACACTAGGATTTTTCCTGTGTCGTGGGTGCGTTTACAAACATACAATTTCAATTTCACATACAGACAACACCGAGACTCTGAACAACAATTTGAGGATCACATAGAATTGTTCCGTGCGGGAATCGAATCGCGCGGCAGCCAGTTGCCCAGCAACCGCGCCAACCGTGCAGTCAAGTCTTAAAAAACATTGTTATCTTATCAATGTACGAATCGGTAACGTTCGCCCGTAAATTAACTAGCAAAAAGAGCCTAGTTACTTTTTATACATGGTGTTTCCGAATTCCCTTGAATATTGTGTAATGTACCATGATTTTTTTGTATTTCTTTGTTTATCATTCCAAAATGATTACTTTAAGTTTTGCTGTGCATGGTCTATTATTGGGTCTGCGGTCGGCGAGTAAGGGTAGCTCGCCGCCCGACCAGAACCAGACCCGAGCGTACGGCGCATAGCGTTCCGTAGCGTTTCGTATAGAGCTGATGTTCAGCCGGGGTTGCGGGGTAAGCGCAATGAGGCACCGCGACCCCGGCCCAGAGCAGGAGAAGGAACAGGGGGTTTCTAGTCAGCAAGAGTCTGACACTCCCTCCCGTCCGTCCCTGGGCGGGAGAACCCATCTGATGATTTTCCCCTCACAAAAACAAAATGGTCCATTATTGCGTCCTAGCTGTAAGGCAATTCCGTAAAGTCTTGTTAAAAAGTAGTATAACACTACTATTATGATAAATATTATCATTTCTACTGTTAGTTCATAGAGTCTACAATTCAAAAAACTAGTTCTAGGTCACACATATTTTGAAATAGCCGCTATTTGGTAAAAGTGCATGCAAATTGGCAAAACGTGCGTCAAATACCGGTATAATGAAGACATTGCAGCATCTTATGTTTAATCCCATATAATATCTTATAAGGAAAACATAAACGGTTCTTTTCTATGAAATTGTTACTTTTTGGCATGTTATGTTATTCTATGTCGTCAAGAGTTGAGGAAAACTTATACTTAAGGCCTTATAGACATAAACCACTACAGACGAGGCCGTATATGGCTTATGATTAGCCGGGGTTGCGGGGTAAGCGCAATGAGGCACCGCGACCTCGGCCCGGAGCAAGAGAAGAAACGGGGGGTTTTTAGTCAGTAAGAGTCTGACACTTCCTCTTGCCTCCCACTGGGCTGGAGAAGTTATTTGATGATATTCTCCTGACATAAAAAGGGCTCATAGTGAGATTATTATCGACATGGGAATTGTACAACGAGATCTCCTTACTTAATGCGTTTAAAATTTTTAGACCAACAACTAGGTAATCATAGGTTTGTCTTTCGTAATGAAATAATAGCTTGATTGCTTAATTTACTTTGTTGTCAGTAAACGGTGGGTCGGCGCGAGGCAAATTCGTTCCTTACAGAGATTCGGCGCTAACGTGGCTGTTGAAGGACTGTTTCACAGGTGGCGCCAGCACGTTTATCATAGCTAGTAAGTGCATATAAATAAAGACATATACATACATAGGTACCTATCATTACAACTTCTAATTTTTTATGTGATACGTTACTTGATGCTTAACAATCGGCACCGCTTATAGACACCAGATGAGTTGCAAGTTGCCACCATTATGGGAATAAGGGGGTTTGGGGAGGAAGGATTTGGCCTCCCGGTAATCTCACTCACACGGCGAAACACAACGTTGTGGTTGTTTCACGCCGGTTTTCTGTGAAGCCGTGGTATTACTCCAGTTGAGCCGGCTAATTCGTGCCCCAGCTTGTCTTTCCCACTAACAAAGGCATAAACAATTGAACGTTGAATACAGCTGTGATATTTTTTATGCACAGTCAACATCTATCGAGTGTTGTAGGTACTTATACAACAAATATTATAAAATGCGTTGCGAAATACAAGTTTTGTTTAATTGGAGTGTTAGGTAAGCTGCGAGGTCGATGACTAGCTCTCAGATAGAACCTTGACACAAATCAAATGTGTATTAGTATGCGCAAAAGTTAAATCACAGTCGGTAACAGTTTAAAGCAGTTTTGTGTTGAAAGCTGTTCTGACCTTGACCGATGCAATTATAATAAAGCTAGCACGTGTTTGTTTACATCAAAAAATTTATATTGGAATTGACGTATATGATTATTGTTTTGTAATATGTTTGTTTATACAGCCGTGTCTCCAAGTGTCGTCTGCTACGGTGAGTCGGCGTCAACGCTACGTTGGGCCGCTCGAGCTCGTCAGCTCCCAACCCCTCGTAATGTCAGCTGTGGATCTCACGTCGCTACCCGAGCTGCCTTACAAGCACAGCTCAATCAACTAATATCTGAACTCTCACGGAACCATATTCGATATGTTAGTAAAAGTTTCTTGTTGTAACAATCGATAACCACTAGATAAATGAAAGCTAAATATAAATCATTTATTTTGTCAGGTACCAGAAACGGGTAAAATCTTGTTCGATGAAGAACATTGGGCACCAAGAACAACTGAAAATGAAAATTTAAATAAAGCAGCAATCATAGGCAACATTATGAATATTGCGCGTCTTAAACCTGACGCGACCAACTCTGAGTCAACTGCTTCGTCAGTCGCTAGCGGCAGCTCAGATGTCATCAACGCCGTGGACAAGAATTCGACAATTGCAAGTGAGATTAATAAAGAGATGGACAAATTGTTTGGGCCTGCCCTGGAAAGAGCGAGCAGCGGAGATGACTTTAAAGTTATTGCTCCACTAAGGCATAAAAAAAGACAATTTAGATCTCAAGAAGTTTTAGCAAATGAAGATATGCCAACAGTAAGCCAAAGCAGTAATTTGGTGACTACTTTACCCAGCCAAAGCGAAGCTAGTATAAATGAAGCGCCAAACACCGATAAAACCAAAGTTCCTCCAATAACTATCCTGCATGACAATCAGAGAGCAGAAATAGTTGCATCAGTGACAGAACGACTTTACACAAAACTAAAAAAGAAGGAAGAAGCTGCGGTCTCCAAAGTAGAATCAATGGTAGACAGAAAAATAATGGAACCATTAAGTGAGCTAAAGATCTGCACAAATGCACGCCAGAGACTTATGGAGCTAAGTCAGAAAGCTATACGCAATAAAAGAAGGATAGGAATACCAGCACACACACAAACAAGAATTACGGTGACTCGTGTAAAAGATCAAGCTGTTGACGTGCAAACAGATCTTTATTCATATGTTCCCAGAAATAGACACCCTTATGCATTTTGTCGAGACGTAGCTACTGAGACAGTGCCAATGACACCCCGTTGTAAAGAAATAGCCGTAGGACCAACGGGATCACTTGATTCAAGTGACATGTCTACAGAAACGAAGAGAGTTAATTATAAAAATTCATATGTGATGACTGATATCGTAACTAAAAACGAACGATGCACTCAAACGATCATTGTGCCACCGCCTAGACGAAGGAAACGTTCAGCTGCATCAAAACACATTTGTTGTAAAGAAAATCATAACTTATCAGAAGAATGTATTTCTGCTCCAGTAATAAGTATAAATATCTCACAAGTGTATCCTGTAGATACTGAATCTCAAAGTTCAGATGATAATTCTGAAAAATTAAACGTTAACAGTAAATCCAGTGTTGTGACAAGTACTCCAGATCTATTAACAAACCACAATACAATTGACCCACAAAACGTAATTGATATAAAGGAAGATGAAATCTGCGTTTTGGTTAATGTAGCAGACGAAAGAAAAGTTCCTATAATCATTCAAGATGACGATAATGGGAAATCGATCGATTCTGTAAAGCATTATGAAGAATTTCCAGATACAGAAGATTTCACCTTGCCAAGAGTAAATCCTAATTCTGTAAAAAGTAATTCTTCTGAGATCAAAAACATGATTCTAGGACGAAACCAAAATATGTATCCTTACAATATAATATTATCACCACCAAAAGAAAGAGATTCCAAGCGTATAGTTACATTCAAAGAAAATCACGCAGACAAAACGAATGATACTGCTTCAGGCTCTAGGAATGTGGATGAAACAAACGATAGCACAACAAATAGACATGAAAGTACTTCCGATATGACAACATCTGATAAAGATATTCCATTAGAAAAGGATTTTGAAAGCGTGTATTCCGACTCTACAGACTCGAGCAAAGTAGACACTGACTCTTTCATCTGGAAACAAGGCAGTAGCCGGACAATGGGATGCTTGAAGAAAAATTACGTTCCCGTGTACAAAAGTTCAAAATACAAAACAGCAAAAGGGAGAGGTTACAAAGATGTTTTGGGATTAGAATCTGAAGGTCATCAATTAGGTCTTAATAGTTATGAAACTCGTGAAAACATTAGAGATGTCAGCTCTAGCGATAGTAGAGATACAGATAACAGTTCGGAATACAAAAGCAGAAGATGTAAGCCATATTTTGAAAACAAATCTTATTATAATCCTGGTAGGGAATATAGTGATGATGTGAACGATTATCACAGCCTAGAAAGAAAATTAATCGATTCTTGCAATAACTTAGAAGAGTCAGTTAATAGGTATGAAAATTACGTCTCTAGTTATAAGCAAGGTATGAAAATAGATGGCGTGGAGAGCACTACACGTAGGCCCAAAGAGTATTTACAGCATTTAGTACAATTAAGGCGAGAGGTTGTTAAGGCAGAAAGCGATAACACCGATAGTTCATCTATGGATATTTCTAACAAATAAATATAACATTTTGTTTAGTCCTAAGTTTAAACCTTGTTAGTACTTTAAGTTGGTCTATTTTTTCAATCAATATTATATTTATCAATAAACTGATTTATTTAAATTACGTGTTTAATAATGTCTAATAAAATATAGTTGAACAAAATAACTCATAGTCCATTCAAGTTCATTGCATTGCTGACCCTGGTGGAAATGCCACTGACATTATGAAATAGTCAAGCTTACAGCAGAGTGCGGCTCTCCTAGAGCCGGGCTGGTCATTGATTATACGCGAGCGTTAGTGAATAACGTCCATTGCAATAATATTAAAAATATAAAAACCATTCGTGGTATAAATGTGATTCAAATAATAAAAAATGTCTTTCCTACTAACTCAAGTGTTCAATCCCCAGACAATAATATTCGCTGTAGTAACAATTATTTACACAATTCTGTGGTTTCGATATAAATTCACGTATTGGTCGAGAAGAGGTGTCGTTGGGCCCAAACCGGAGTTTATTTTTGGAAACATTAAAAAAGTGATCAAAAGGGAAGAACAGTTTTTCCAGCCGTACTATGATAACTATTTTAAGTATAAACATTTGCCGTATATAGGCATGTACTCTTTCCATCAGCCTGTGTTGTCTATACATGATCCAGATATAGCCAAGTTGTTGTTGATAAAGGACTTTGATAGTTTCCAATCGCGAGGTACATATGCCGGTGGAGTGGGAGATCCATTGGCGGCGAACTTGTTCAATATCTTTGGGAAGAGATGGAAAACCTTAAGGTTGAAGATGACACCAACCTTTACGCCTGGGAAACTAAAGACAATGTACCCAATCGTTGAGGATATAGCCAAACAGGCTTTAAACTACGTGGATGTGTTACACTCAAATGAGGAAACGGTTAATTTCACTGATTTCTATTCTAAATATGCGATGGAGATTATCGGGAACGTTGGTTTTGGTGTGGAATGCAACGGTTTTGTAAATCCTAATTCCGAGTTTTACATAAGAGGACATGAATACTTTGATCATCAGTCTCATTATTGGTAAGTCTGTTAATATATTTTCGTATTGGCTTTACATTGGGCTCTTGTTTCCTGTTGGGTAGACCGCAAGCGATTTCTCAATAGTTGTTCAGTTGTCGAGTTGTGTGAAGTCATGATCGGCACGGTGTAGGATTCGATACAGTAAACATAATTTCGTGAGTTCGATTCCCATAAAGTTATATCACGCTTGTTTTTAATTGAGTAGAAGAATTTATTACTTAGATCAAAAATCAATATTGATTCAGGTAATAAGGTCAAGATTAACTAATTAAGGGATAAAATAAATTAGTTAATCTGATGACAATCTTTATCGGTTAGATTATAACATTTGATATGTATTTAGCATTCTTACGGAATCACTTTGCTTTGATTTTGGTTTGAAATATCGTGTGACCTCACAGTTCACACAATGAGCGGTGAGGTAGCAAGCTCACATTTAGAAAATTTAATTCTTGCATTGCTTACCTATTTATAATAAAAATCAGTCTTACATTTCCACTTTCGAACTATCGAATATTTATTTTTCATAGCTTGTCGTTATCCCTGAACCACCAAACTTAAACTTATGGTAGGCCCGTCGATATGAACGTTAACCAAATTGCGAGACATATACAAAAAAATCTTTGATCGATCCGAGAATTTAACCTCTTATAAACACGAGTGCTTACCAAATAACATTGGAGTTTATGATCACTCGACAAGGAAAGCTGTCGAGATACTAATAATGGCGTTATTTCCAGGAGACTAATTCGCGCGTTTGCATTTTTCGCGCCAGACACGTTTGACAGTTTGAAGATCAGACGAATTAGTTCGAAAATTGAGAATTTCTTCTGTGGCATTGTCAAGAGGACAGTGGAATACCGACAGAAGCACTCTGTTACACGAAACGATTTCTTACAAACACTTATTGAATTAAAAAATGGCCATGTTGTTGACGAACAAGGTATGCCTGTGAGAACTCTTAATTACGTTAGTACCGTGTTATGTTAGGCTTTTAATAACAACAAATTCAAATGTAATTAAGTATTAAGAAGTAAACTAACAGTTTTATCAATGCTTCGCTATTTTAGTACGAAACAACTATGATGAATGTATCAGAATGATTTAAAATAGTTGCTAAATAAAAAATAAACTACAAATACTCAAATGGCTTTTTCCAGGGGACGTGAAATATTCAAAAACAAATTTTCCATTCACAATGACTGATGTAGCAGCCAACACCATGTTGTACATGATCGCTGGTTACGAGACCTCAGCCACTACTGGCCAATTTGCAGCCTACCAACTAGCTCTGAACCCTCACATTCAGGCCAGAGTTAGGAAGGAGGTTGACACAGTACTCGCCAAATATGGAGGCGAGTGCACTTACGAAGCTCAAAATGAAATGGTCTATTTGAATATGGTATTAGACGGTATGTATCTCGAAAATTAAAATAATGTAAGTAATATTGGCACATAAGCCCTTAATTATCCTTGTATACAATACATATGTGCCTGTAAGGGGTAAGGGCTTATCTGTTAGTTGCCTTGTATACAATACAAGCATAATTAAGGGCTTATGTGCTATCACATTTTTTTAAATTGGTCAATGGCTTTCTGTGAGTTGCGTTTGGCCCCTCATACGTTTTCCAAATGTCCTATACCTATGGTTCCGTGAAATGTCAACAATTTTTTTCAAACTAAATTCCTGTTTTTTGACGAGGCAAAGTTTTATGGCCAGGAAAAATCTGTAAAATTGACTAAAAAGCTGCAACTGCTGCTACTGAAAGGCAATCTAGGATGGAAAAAAGCTTGTTCTTTTACAAATGACTAGATTTTAATATTTTTTTACATAGAACGCTTTCAGCAGTTAGCCCTTATTATTTCAGAGACGATGCGGATGCACCCGTCAATGCGTGCCCTATTCAGGAGATGTAACAAAGACTATAAATTGCCAAATAGTGATCTGGTCATAGAAAAAGGTACGATGGTGTTCATACCGATACACGCTATACACATGGACCCGGACATTTTCCCTGAGCCAGAGAAGTTTGACCCAGAAAGATTCTCACCTGAGAACAAAGCCAAGTTACACCCCTGCCATTGGATGCCGTTTGGAGAAGGACCAAAGAAATGTTTAGGTGAGTACAAAAAGTAACTTGTAAATTTTTCAAAGTAAAAAAAATACTTCCGGACCTCTGTCTAAACAATTGCAAGGTTGGCGCAGTTGCTTCGTGATCCGCTGCTATGCAAAGTGACGCAGCTCGACCCACGGAAAACATATCGAAACATATAAATAAGAGTGGTGTTAGTAATCACATGCAAAGTCGTACTAATATTAATTAAGCGAAAGTTAGTAAATGGATGGATTGATGTTTGTTAATAATAAAAATGACACACCAGAAGCCTGGAAGAACACAGAGGCTATTTTTCATCTGGGTAACGCGTTAAAAGCTTTAGGTCTAAATATAAGACAGTTTTAATAAATTTAGACATGTGAATAAATTATATGCATGTTCAATTATGCAACTGTTTAATATAGGTAATCGGTTTAGTAGTTGCGTAAATAAATTTATGAGAGCTGATACAAACATGCACATTCAACTTAGCTGTTATATAATAGATTTTTCACCATAATGTTATGCAATAAACTCGAAAATGTGTAAGTGTGGGAGAGCCATGCTTCGGCGTAAATGCTTGATGGGACCGATACCACGGCCTCACAGAATACCGGCGTGAAATTTACGTTTTGTTAATCTGTCCCATAAAAAAAAGGAATACACAATGGTTTTAAGGATTTCAAATCATTGTCCGCTGGTTTTGTTAGGTGTTATTGTCCGTGAGTGTCGGTCAACCGCAACTGTTATGGCGTTTGAATTGCTAAGACATTATTGCAGAAGCTATGGTCAAGAACCACATGTTGAGAATGTTATTACGAAATAAATAGGTTTTGGTCATATGGGCCGTAGATCATAAGAAAAAGAAATGAAATACATCGTAGAAAACATTTCATTCAGTAAACGATTATCTGCATAACTAAAGTATTAGTGCTTCATTGACGACAACGACAACGGTAGTAAATAAGAACATTTGAAATAGTTCTCGGATTTGAGGTTACCGATGGCCCAATGCTTCCATAAATCTCCAAATCCCGCAATCCCTAAAAAGTCGGCACCGCACTCATAACTCTACTGTTGTTGCGGCGATGATTGCTTACCGCCAGGTAATACATCAGCTCGTTTGTCGCCGTATCACATAATAAGAAATATTGGTAAAGTTTTTAAATAAAAGAACAACCAACCCGTTTTATTTGGAATCCCAATCTTACGCTTGATAGTCAGCACATTCGCGCACTAAGATAAAACGCAATATAACTTATTTCAACGTATCAATAATATTTAACTTAGACACACCAAACTCTTAAAGTTACTGGTTATGTAAATTATATAAAAACAGATACTTAAGTATTGTCGTTCTTGACCTGGCTAATACTTGCATAGTTTGTGTGTCATCGACACTGTCCGCGCCTTGAATATCTTAAGTAATGATCATATTCACTGCACATTTAGAATTGCGAGTATTATTATTTAGTAATTACTGTCTGCACAGTTATGTGTATAGATAACGTAAATTATATTAAAAATGAATCGCGAAATGTGTCGGTATAACTCAATAACGTCTGGACCAATTTTGTCAATTATTTTTTTGTTATGTTCGTTGTTGTTACGAGAAGGTTCTTACGAAGGAAAACTTTAGAAAACTATAAAGGGATTGGCGGGAATTAACAACCCTTTCGGTGCCGTACGTGGCCGTTCGCTTGCAAAGCAAATGATTGTCACAAGGGACTCCCCTTGTGAAGCTACGCCTCTGCCTACCCGTGCGAAGAAGGGGCGGTCTGCTAGTAAGAAAATAAAGATTAATTGAGTACAGAGAAAGTAGTCGTAGTTAATCTAAATAATATGATTTTTAATGATGCCATACTCCTTTGTAACGAGTATCCAATGAATAGTTACTATCTCTGTGATTAGTCAGTCTTCATCTTCGTACCAAGTACTACATACTGTATTTTTTTGACATAGGCATGGATGGCATGCTCAGCTGAAGCTATTTAAAATTTTTAAACAAAAAATGCGTCTTTTATCCCTCTTTGTGTATCTGGAGTTTAACGTCATTGTGAAGAGTCTGGGCAATATTAACTACTGTATTCTTATATATGAAAACTTTCATTTTCAGGTATAAGACAAGGATATATACAGTCAAAGATGGCTTTGATAAAGGTGCTGCACAAGTATGAATTGATATTGGATAAGAGAACTGAGGTGCCAATGAAGATAAAGAACTCTTCACTTGTGTATGCAGCTCAAGGTGGAGTGTGGCTGAAGCTTAGGAGTTTAGAGCCAGAAAAAACAAATGTTTAATTATTGATCAAATAATTTCAAAATAGAATTATAAAGACGTGACTGAAATCGTTGGTGGTTGTTATGCAATGCAATTAAAAGCTCAGTTTAGCAGTATGTAAACTACTAAAAAGTTTCTTATCAAGGCTAAGGACTTAAAACTGTATTAAAAGAATATCATCTCTCTATATTTGTTCCATTTGCGGATAGTTATATTCTAATGGAAGGTAGAAAAAGATAAGATGAAAAGACGAAGAAAGAAAACATCTGACCCTAAGACCTTCGAAATGGAAGAGGAGACAAAAAAGAAACACCAAATTATAGAAAAATGGTAATTGCAAGCCTGACTTTAGGAGCAACGTGCGTCGTTAGCAAATAGCAGAAGGTCATAACGTGCGCGAAAATTCGAGGTGACTAGAGCCCACGTGGTAGAAGTCACAGGTGATTATTTTGTAATAACCAATATGTAAGTGTATTGGCAAATAACGATCGAGTTCCAACTAGTTTTGAATGTAAAGTCGGGTGACGAGTATCTAGGACATATTTTGTGATGTCAGAAGAAATATAAATGTTCTATCAATGTGTTGCATTCAGATAATATTTTTCGAGTGCACTTATGAACATATCTGTCAGTGATAGATATTGTTACATGTTAGAGACGACGGAGCGAGATAAAATACAGGACTGATTGGAAAATGTATAGCGCGTATACCTAATGTTTAGGTAGATTTTTGTTGATATAAGAGTATTTACTAAGATGTGTGTTAAGGATTTTACATAAGTATAGACAGATACTTACTAGTTACTACTTCATGACTGTGTACTGTGCTCTTTTATACATATAAAAAATAAAAGCTAATATTTGTAAAATATTTATCATTGCTTTATTTATTAGCCCCGAGCGTACGGCGCGTAGCGTTCCGCGCGCGCCTCAAAGAGCCAATAGACCACCACAGACGGGGCCCTAAAGGGCTGATGTTCAGCCGGGGTTGCGGGGTAAGCGCAATAAGGTACCGCGACCTCGGCACAGAGCAGGAGAAGGAACAGGGGGGTTTTTAGTCAGTAAGAGTCTGACACTCCCTCCTGCCCGGCCCTGGGCGGGAGAAGTCATTTGATGATTTTCCCCTCACAAAAAAAAAAAAAAAATTATTAGTGAGGTTATGGAATATAACTTTATTGTACTACTGTAGCTATAACTAATCCTGTTTTTCTTTCTCCTTAGTTTGTGTTTCTTTATCTACGTCTTTTTTATCCGTCGAGGTAGATGTCTCTTGGTCGGACTCAGATTTTATTTGGACGAAATTAGTTTCTGGTATCTGAACTCGTGTACTGCGTTTTTTTTCTTTATCTTTTTCTGTTTGTATAGCCACTGTCTTTAAATTAGACTTCTTCGTTCCTGTTCTATTGTGATCTTTTGGAGAACGTCCCTCGTTTTCTTTTGCAGCATTATCTAGTAAGCGTTGCAAGGCTGGAGTAATGTTCATTTCAGAAACATATCGTAAAGGTCGCTTCGAAGTAGATGGTGTTGGGTTATTGTCATTACCAAAATCAACTTGATCCGTCTTATACTTTTTAGCCTTTCGAATATCTTTTAAAAAAAGGCTGTCTTGTCGTTGAAAAGTAGTTTTAAGCTCGGACTCCTGTTTAAAGATTTTTTCATGTGCGAATTGTCTTGAAATATTTTTTGAACGACTTTCATTTTCAACTACGTAGAATGAAGATGGAATGTCGTTGCTTTCACTAGAAGTGGGTGATAAATTTAATTTAGCTACTAAATTATATAACCATTCGACAATGAAGGCTTGATCTTCTGGAACCTTTTTTACGGCTTCTGACGTGGCCAGACTTAATTGGTCATACATTACTGATGATTCTGACTGTTCCAAGTCATGCTCTGTCAGATAAATGAGTTCGCTTTCTTTTGCTTGTAGTGAGCCTCCGCCTCCCTCTTCAGCGCGCAATATTGACTTTAGTGGAAACTTGGTAGGATTGGATAGATTTATATTGCTTGGGCATTCCTCTTTTTCATTAAACCAAGTGTCTGGTGAAACAGTCCTAATTTGGACTTCGTGTTTTTCCTGAATTATCAGAAAATATTATTTAATATCTGAACATACTTATCTAATAGGATTGGAAACTTGTACACGAGTGATGTTTACCCTAGACATCAAGCTAAGAAAAAACTAATATAAACTGATCTATGAATGTGCGGAGAGCTCATAGGAAGCGAAAGCATGGTAAATTGGTTTTTAGAACTTGATGTTTATCCCATGTGTCCGATGTGTACAAACGCGATAGTACACCTACTCTTGTTTCATGCAATAGACAGGTTATTGACAAGAGAAATTAAATTAAATCAAAGCCTTGCACGTCCCTCAGCTAACGAGGTAATCCATTAATAAGTTGACCTTTGAGTCAAGACGAAAATGTGGTTACTTAAGTAGGCATTAATTAAATCGATCCTAATTTAAAATACTGACAACAACGGATATCGATCTTGAGGTTCTGGATAAAGAATGGTTATTTATTTTAGCAGTAATACAACTAACCAGTAAGGCGTCGATGTCGCCATGTAGGTGGACGCTGACGCGTACTAGTTGGAAGTCGACAGCCAGCAGGACGCGGACTAAAGCGAGGATGGCGGAGAGCAGCCAACAAGCGGTGTGTAGCCAGGCCGAGAGTATCGTAAGACGTGTCGCTTGGTATACGCCACGGATGCGACGCTCATACGTTAGTGTCGCTACGTTTATCGTGTATGAGCAACTGCGGACAGATTATAAACGTGATTTTATTTCTCTGATGTAGAGTATCTAAATTTGTATAAAAATGTGGTTCCATGGTTTCGCTTTAGTTTGAGAACTACTGCATCAAATTGGACATGTTTTTTCACTTTGTGCATTAATTCCATTCCATGGCTTGAAATGGAAGCCAATATCCTACTAATATTATTAATTTGAAAGTTTTCAAAACGTATGGATGTATGTTTGTTATTCTTTAACGCAAAAATGGCTGGACAGATTGGTCTGAAATTTGGTATGTAGGTGTAGGTGATACCCTGTATTAACACATAGGCTGCTTTTTATTAATATACCACGCAGCAAAGCCGCAGGCCGAAGATATATAATAAATTAGTCAATTTAACATATCTGTGTATACAGGTTTTCGTTTTTTTAATCGTTTATAGTTTAAACTTACGTGGGACTGCCGGTGATCTCCCCTAGCTTAACGCAAAGTTCCTGTAACCCATAGTGGGTGATTGTTGAGGAGTAGATGCACAGGCTGCCCATCGCTAAGGAGAACACAAATACAGGGGGCAGCACTCGCCAAGGCCGTTGTAAACTATACAATCAAATCAAAAATAATAGATTTTTAGAAAAAACTTACCTAAACACAAGTAAGTAAAATGAAGTTAGTATTTTTGTCTAGTTGATCAATGTTAAGTGGCATAACAGAATGCAATAAAATAACACTGATAAATCACGCAGAATCGACCTTACCCAGATAGTGTTCTGCTGCCAGTGGAGCACATAAGGAACATGGTAGTCCACACGAGCCCGAAGATGCCAGAAACAAGGGGAACGTACGTCGGTAGGGAACAGGTGCTCTTCTCAACCCATTGGGTGCTCAGAAAATCCACTGGCACTAAAAAAAACTACTATTAGTTAATTGCTGTAAATTAGGTGCTTGCCTTACATGGGTATAAAGAAATTGTTTCTGTACCTTCTGAAGTATTCGATTATCATTCCTTTAGAAGAGAAAAAGAAGGCTATGGACTTTCTAATTTTGTTTTATCTTGAGATGTTAATGATGAAATTATTTAATAGGTATCAAACAGTGTAAAAGCGAAATTCGCAAATTTTTATTTTTTATGGTTTAAGTCGGCGAACGAGCAGACGGATTACCTGATGGTAAGCAATCGGCGCCGCCCATGGACACCCGCAACACCAAAGGAGTTACGAGTGCGTTGCCGGCCTTTTGGGTTGCGAATATAAAGATCGGGAAGGGATAGGTGAAGGGAAGGGATTGGGCCTCCGGTAACCTCACTCACACGGCGAAACACAACACTGTGGGTTTTTTCTCGCCGATTTTCTGTGAGGCCGTGGTATCACTCTGGTCGAGCCGACCCATTCGTACCGAAGCTTGGCTCTCCCACATTCTCATCATAATTCAGAGATCATAATTGTCAGAGAGTCAACGAATACATGTCATAAATTAGTCTTACAATCTGCAAAATCTTTAGTGGCGGGCATGAACTCGTAGATAACGTTGTGCTTAAGCGTTGTGAGGGAGAGGAGCTTCGGGAACAGCACGCACTTCTCATCGAACAGGTACATCAGCATGTGGAAGCAAAACGTGCAGAACGAACCGAAGACGAATGCTAAGAAGAACAGGAGTAGGTGGGCTCCTGTAATAGACCATCAGTGACTAATATATATATTAAAAATGAATACTAACTAACTTTACGACATATTAAAACCTGGCTGGTGTATTTGATTTCTCTCTCAAATATTTTCAGAAAAATTATGTTTTGTAAATATTTTTCAATGATTTCTGTGTGCTTCAACTCGTTGTAATGACTATAATAGGTTTTTTTTTGAAATGTAACTTGCACTAATTAGCAAATGTTTTGTTGCTCAATAAATTCATGTTGATTCTTAACATAGTAGGTTAACTCCTTTTCTATGCATAACAAGCTCTTACCCGCGGCGTCGCTCCCGTCATTTGACTGCCTACCCTACTCTACCTACCCTACTTTATCCTATCCTATGTCCTTCTCCCGGCTCTAAACTACCTCCCTACGAATTCTATCAGCTAAATCGGTTCAGCCGTTCTTGAGTTATAAGTGGAGTAACTAACACGACTTCCTTTTATATATATAGATTGGGATCACAGACCTAGGCACGGTTGGTTTAGAAAAACAAATCAAAATATAATACATAACTAGATGTACCTTTCCATGCTCCATTGATTTCTAATTCACTTCTTTCTATCAATCTGTACTCTTCGAAGATGGGAACTCGGTTCATTTTCCATATATCTGCTAAACTATTTACGCATATTCGATGTCAAAATGTTAGCCATATACTTACATTACGTGTTTTGGTGAAAGCTACTTAAGTCAAAATATAGACAGCAAAGAGTACCTTCTTCAAGAAGTAAGATAGCGCCTATATCTATTACATTTTTTTGTGACAGGTCCCAGCGTAGTCAGAGACGTTATTGAGACAAACCAAACATTGAAGAAAAAGAAAAAGAGAAAGATCCGTTAGGATATTTTTATTGCTTTACACATGCCTCATTTTTCACCTCCAAATGCTTCTAGGGCAACAAAATAAATGAAAGAAATAACACGTCTTTGGCACTAAGGAACGGCGTCGATTAATGGTGTACTTCTTACCTTTTTATTTAAAATGGCAGTAAGCATAGTTGCAGTTAGTTGCTTTAAAACTCTAGTAGGCGCGGAAGAAACGACAAATGAAAAAAATAATTTCAGAATTATCTGTTTATTTAGTTGCATAACAGATTGGTAAATGAAAAGCAAATATAAACATAAATTTCATTTGCGCATCTTCGAGAATTGCAGGCAACAAAAAATAAAAATAAAATTGCTCGGTTTATAAATAATAATTTTAATTGATTTTGCACGCTATGTTAAATGCTTGATAAAGTTCATGCGTCGAACGTGTTAGATGTGTCGTTAAATGTTTAGATTAAAGGTCTCTTATCGAGGTTCTGTTGTTTACGAACATAATAGAAGTACCTATTCTTCGAATCAAGGTCCATTCAGTATTTAATTCATTAAAATTTTGTGTAAACTATCCAATCAGTACCATTATATCAATGCATAATCTATAACCGCTGGTTACTCGTATAATGTTCTTACTTATGTACCATTACATAAGTAAGAACCTACCTATGTATGTACAATTATAAGTAACTACATGTCATGTGATGTAACTTGACGATGTTTGTGCACAATCGATCCAGTCGCATCGATTGATGATAATCGTTGGTCCCTAGTGATGTGCCATGATCGATTATATTCAACTTTTTAAAATATTTAACTAGTAGTAAAGTAAGTGTGGCCGGCTATACCATAGTGATGCCAAGGCCTCGCAAAAAACCGGCGTGAAACAACCACAGCGTTGTGTTTCGTCGTGTGAGTAAGATTACCGGAGGCCGATTCCGCCTCCTCAATTCAAAATCTCCAAAACCCTGATCCACAAAGTTATCTCCTCAGTTGTTCCGGTTGTTTACGGGCGTCGCTGATTGCTTACCATCAGGAAGTCCGTCGGCTCGTTAGCCGTCCTATTACATAAAAAAACTTGGTAAACTTTCTTCTTCCCTGCCTACTTCTCTTGGATGTGTGTTGTAATGGTTTCTGATTCTCTATGAGCGTTAAAAACCAATGGGAAATAGGATTGTGTGATTGAATGGACTGAGGGCCCATTCTCCAAAAGTCTTCAAACAATAGACAATAGTCCTTTGTGATCCTATGAGGTTAGCATGAGTCAGTAACCTATTGAGTGCGATATTCATCAGTTTTAAGCGAGAAATTCCAAATCGCACTACCACTGTCCACTTAAATGCTTTAGACCCAATACCTACTTATTGAAATAAATTTATCCGCGGATTGCAAACAGGAATACGTAATTAGCGTTTTTAGTTATTCACCATGTGTGGCGATAATTGAATTGATAAAGAGAACTATAAAATTTTAAGTATAATTATCACCTGTTTATGTTGATTAAATTTTAAGTGAAAACATTAACATGTTTCGTAACGAAGTTTACGTGATCATCAGTGGATTTGCGGAAGAAATGTGTAATGATATTATGTTCGGTGGCATTCAAATGTGTTAGTTGTTCTTATCGATAGCGGTTTAAGTAAACGGGACACAACATTATTATGTGGAGCGAGTGACAACGGGCGCTTAGTGATTACGCGTCCAACAAAACATCTTACAGCCGACACAAACAGTTGTAATATTTATTTGAAACATGAAGACGTATATTTTGTTGTGTTCCGTATTAGCTGCAGTTAATGCTATAAACATTGATTTATCGTCCAGTGACAGTGTTGTGTGGACTTTTTTGAACAGTAACAGAAGTAAGATTCGTTCTTATGTAATTATGTACTAGGTACTTATATAGTTCGCAGCAAGGTTTTGTAACTTTATTTATTGACATTCTTGTTCGAACTAATTTTTGAATGAAAACCGCCAATGATGAGGAAATGTTTCGTTAGGTAAACACATACGGCCTTTGTTTTTAAATACAAAATCAAAGGAATTATAAAATAGCAGTGTTAACATTCGTTAAAGATTTGTATCTACATGTTTTTTACATAAATATCCAGTAAATGCAAAAAAACCGATCTAAAAATGTTTGAATATAAAATAATCGTGCTTTTAATTAAGTATATGGCGATAGTGCGTAATGATATTGAATTAACACACCTAACGTTGTTTTGGTAACATAGTAATAAAATTCTGATTGTTACACTAAACTACCTACTTTGTTGTTAAGTGTTCAAATGCCATCATTACGCAAATATTTAACTAATGTTAAAAATATAATTGAATTCAATAAGCTATGCAAGCACGAACAAAGTTGGGTTTTTTATTATAAGTGGTTTAAAAAAAAATGTTTACAAACAGGAATTTGTATGGATGACGAAACAAAATTCCAATATTTTTTCGATGTCTTCTTAGAGCACCTAGCCAATTCTTCTTAGAAATATTGACAAGAAAATATATTGATAACGTCTATTTTGGAGTAAAAATGCTATTAAGGATTGGATTGAAAGTATCATCTGTTAATTATTTTTTAGGTATCTTGGGCAAGGCAGATGTGCCGGGCGGCATTTACACGGACTTGCAAGCAAATGGCGTTATTGGAAACATCCTGGCTGGAGATAATGACGTGCGCACACGATGGGTCGCTCACGAGTTGTGGACGTACACCGGACAGTTTAATGGTACCTATTCGTTTGTATGCCGGTCTGTCTGTTTGTTTATTATGATTTTAAGGGCAAAACTTGTAAAGAGATACCATTTCAGAATCAATTAAGTCATAACATATAATATCTTTTTATCCTTTTTTCATATAATATCTTATTTCTTCTATTTAATATGGTATAAATATGTTCATAAAGTCTGCCTGTCTTGATACTTGACACAATATAAAGCAATTGATTAAAAAGCCAAATTAAAACAAATTTAAAACTGTAACTGGAAATCGGTTGAGAACACAGTTGAGAACACTGTCAAAGCGAGAAAGATTTAATTCTGAAACCCAATTATTATACGAACGAGTTAAAAAGTTATTAATATTGTTTTTCAGTGTCAAAGGAAGTTATATTGAACTCTAGAGTCTTGCACTTAGTGTTCGAAGGTGTGGACACTGCAGCATTTATATCGCTGAACGATAATCCTATTGGATCTGTGAATAATATGTTTGTGAGATACGTTTTTGATATCAAGGACAGTCTTCAGGTAATGATCTCAATATTTTATACTATTCATTCATGTGCAGATTGAATGACCACTACACGAATTGGTTTAAGGGCATTTCCTATAGTATCTTAAATACCTATACAAACTTATTTTTTTACTTAAGTCATTGACTGTCGACAGATTACTGTTGAGGGTAAATCCTCCCCTAGCGTAGCCCACATATAGTCTCCCATGGCGTTCAAAGTGTTAAAAATTGCAATATTGTACTTTTGATAAGTCCAAATTCAAAACTCTTCAGTCTTTTCCCTATCATAGCTACCTCTGCCATAAAAAACATAAATATTGCTTTTATTTAAAGGTCTAAACCAATTTGAATTTTAACCATGAATTTTGTAGAAGCACTAACACCATAAGTATCACCAGTTTGGTGTACTGTATGTACTTTCTATTTGCAGGAGGGTTCAAATGAGCTGAAGGTGTTCTTTTTGTCGCCGATACAAACCGCTAAGGTTCGGTCCGACAAGTATTTTACGGCTCCTGAATGTGTGCCTGCAGAGTACAACGGGGAGTGCCACGTCAATCAGATAAGAAAGATGCAAGCATCCTTTAGCTGGGATTGGGGACCTGCATTTCCTTCTGTTGGGATTTGGTGAGCTCTTTCTTATTGACAGTTGTCCAATCTAAAATTGGATTGCCTGAAGTGCTCATCTGACATAGGTCTGGTCCCGAGTTGAGTACGAACCCTCATATTTTATGAAGGGTCCTCACAGGCTCAGCTTGCATTCAAATTCGATTAAGTAAATAATTAGTCTTAGGCCACGATTGTGTCAGACTATGGTTATTTTCCTTCGTATTGTTTGGGTCTTTATGCGATTTGTAGCGAAGATAAACAATGCGATTATCTTCATCCAAATAGAATTAATCAGTCAGATACCTTGCGAAGAGCTCAAGTGATAGTCTTATTTGCAAATGATGAGAGTTTTGTTTACCAAGTTTTATCTTATGTCAATAGTTTTTCATCGTAAATGAAAGTGAAATAATATGTATTTCAGGTAGGGAGTTCAGTACATTGATTTTATATTACTTTATTTATTATACCAGGGATGTTCTATCCTGAAAGAATACCTAGAGAATAAGTATCCTTATCCTCTTTATGCTTGATTTCTAAAAACTCCACAACACCACAACCAGAGCTTGATACCACGGCTTCGCAGACAACCGGCGTGAAGCAACTTACGTTGTGCTTCACCGCAGGCCCTATTCTTACCCACTACAAATTTCCTCAATCCTTATATGACCACCCCAGGGGTCGCCAACGCTCTTGTAGTAACTTCGTTTGTACTACAAGTTCCATGGTCTGCCCGTATGACCTAGGTACCTATGACATAAAAAAAAACATCAGTCGGATTGAATATTAAATCAAATCTACTATATTTCAGGAAGCCAGTTTACATCGAAGCTTACAACACAGCCATTATAAGATCATTGACCACGCACATAACGAAACAGAAAGAAGAATGGGCATTGAATATAAAGGCTTATTTAGAGACAAGTATGAGAAAGACACAAATCACTGGAATGTTAAGTGCGACACTGGAACTAGAGGGAAAACAGACAGTGAAGAAATGGGTGCCTGTTTATGAAACCAGTCAAAGTGATGGAACCTTTGTAGTAGAGCTTGAACTCAAAGTTAGTGAGGTAAGGGAGCAAAGTAGAATACATATTTGAGACGGAGGAGAGGGTCGAAAGATGACGATATTTAAATTGAAATCGCAACAATTCACTCGTACAGGAGATTGTGACATAATATTGTATACCATTTTTATCACAATTCTGTATGGTGTAAAGTATCGATTCGGATGAAAAAAATTATATGTTTTTGCAAGTATGCCATAAAACCGCACTTTTACTCGTCAAAATTATATATGATAAACTACATGAAGTTGAAGAACTTCATTTTCTATCTGACTACTCTGAGAAAAAATGCCTGAACAAACTCTAGAGATATCCAACAATTTTTTTTTTACAGAATCAGGTCAGAGTCTGGTGGCCGAACGGTTATGGAAAGCAGCCTCTTTACGAGTTGAATGTGCTTTTTGCATCTGACACATCTTTGAACGAGACCTCACACAAAAGGATTATGGTAGGATTCCGAACTGTGGAGCTAGTTGAAAGAGACGCTTCTGAAGTACTTGGTTAGTAGGACAACTTTTACGCTTTTAAAGGTTGAGTAGTTTCTGTCTATTCTAGCCTAGATCTAGATTTGTTGTCCCGCGTTTTGATCTGCCGACGGGGTCAAAAATCGATGAACGATGTAAGAATTTTATGTTTGCACAAATATACGACCATATTGAAAACAATAAGTGGTCATGTTGGTCATAGCCAAAAACGTTTATTCAGACCATACCATTGATTTTGAAACGAATGCTTTGTCGGCAAACGAATTACCTGATGGTAAGTAATTGGCGCCGACCTTAGATACCCGCAATTCAAAGGAGTGCCGAGTGCGTTGCCGGCCTTTCGGGAATTTAAGGATTGGGAAGGAATGGGGCGGATTGGGGGAGAGGAGGGGGGGGGGGGGGAGAGATTAGGCCTCCGGTAACCTCACCCACACGGCGAAACACAAAGCTGTGGTTGTTTTACGCCGGTTTAATGTGAGGCCGTGGTATCACTCTGGTCGAGCCGACCCAAAGGCTCTCCCACACTCTCTTACAAAATAATGAATTCATGAAACTAATTTATTTCACATCACTAGGTAACACCACAGCAGGGACCGGTCTAACATTTTATTTCAAGGTCAACGGCTACCCACTCTTCATGAAGGGATCGAACTGGATACCTTCCAATATCCTCCCTGAACTCGGCGAAAGTGAGACAGAAGTCGGTATGTACTCTTTTTTAATATTGTTTAGTTGGTATAGACAAATTTTAATATGGCCTTGGGTTGGAGAGGAAGAAAACAATGAGTAAGCATTTCTGGATATTTTGGGATATTATTAAATTTATAAAAATATTTAACATATTACAGTTGATAATCTTCTAAAGTCCGCTCAGGATGCTCACATGGCGATGCTCCGTGTATGGGGCGGTGGAGTCTATGAGTCCGACTACTTCTATGAAAAATGTGACCAACTAGGCATTCTCGTTTGGCAAGATTTCCTATTTGCCTGTGCTATGTATCCTACAGATTCTGACTTTATTAGGTGAGTTTATTATTAGTTTACTATTTTATACATACTCTTCTACATAGGTACCTTCTTTCAAATCCAATTTAAAAAATTTAAATTGTCTCTCTAAAGTAGCTTTTACTGGTTTATTGATAAAAAGACTTTATGCACATTAATAACTAACTTATAATTCTAGCACAGTTCAGGGAGAAATAGAACAGAATATATTACGCCTACAGCATCACCCCTCCATTGCTGTTTGGGCTGGTAACAATGAGAATGAAGCCGCTCTGGTAGGGAACTGGTACGGAACTAGACAGAACTTTGAAAAATACCAAAAGGACTATATTAAACTTTATGTGGAAACAATAAAGCCTATAGTCCAAGACTTGGATCCGGGACGGCGTTACTTGGTTTCAAGTCCTTCGAATGGTCTTGAGTCAGAGAAAGAGAATTATATATCACACAATCCTTATGATCCTCATTATGGAGACACGCATTACTACAACTATTTAGCAGATAATTGGAATATGATGACTTACCCAAAAACAAGGTTCGCGTCTGAGTACGGATTTCAATCTTTGCCGTCTCTCGCGACCATGAGGACTGCCACGAATAATTCCGAAGATTTCAGCGTGGACAGCAATTATTCTATCCACAGACAGCATAGCCCGAATGGATATTCTTTCATTGAATTGCAGATGAATAGTCGCATGAAAATAAATGAGGATGATCCAAAATATTTCGAGAAATTCGTTTTTTATAGTCAGGTAATTTGTTTATCTATCAAGACTAATATGCCCAAAACTGGCAGCTTTAAAGAAATTCCCAAATTTACTAATATTCACTAAACATGTTAATATGTATTTCATGTACTTTTAGATATCTCAAGCAATGGCGATAAAGACAGAGACAGAACTGTACCGTCAAGACCAGGCTAACTGGTATACAATGGGTGCTCTGTACTGGCAGCTAAATGACGTGTGGCAAGCTCCTTCCTGGTCGTCGATTGGTGAGATCAAATCCTTACCAATCATTATCAAGTAGCATCTTAGGCCACATAACTTGATGAATTACTTCGTTTACAGAATACACTGGAAGATGGAAAATGTTACATTATTTTGCCAAAAACTTTTTCGCGCCAGTTCTGGTGTCTCCTCGCTTAGACTCGACTGGTGAAATGGAGGTATACCTCATCAACGACAGATTTGTGCCAATAATGGAAGCTAAAATCACGATGGAATTCTTTAATTGGAGCAGCCCCGCCCCCATTCTTACCAAGCAATATCCAGCGAGCTGTGGACCTCTAACTGCGACATTACAACCAAATATAGACAAAACATTTATGGGCTATAAAACTGAAGAAATATTCGCTAAGTTTACTTTGCAAGCACCTGGTGTGCAGTCCCCACCGAACTATGTATTTCCGGTGCCATTAAAACACGTGACGACCTTGAAGAAACCACACATAGAGGTTCGTTTCTGGGGTTTTTCGATATAAATGATGCTGACATATAACTTACCTGAGTCCAACGCAAGTTTGCGTTAACGCGCGTATTTCGAAATAAAGTATATTGTTGGTCTATTTAATGTCTGATAATCAAACTTTCTGTTCTGACTAAAGGACCAACGTGGATGGCAGGCAACCTTATAATGTTCTATCTCTCTTACTTTACAGGTACTTGTATCGAATTTCGTTATGAGACGACAACGTCGAAGTCTTGAATACTCCGTACAGATACGAGTGGACACAGTGGTAGCCTTCCTGTGGCTAGAAACTACGGTAGACGGCAGGTTCGAACAAAATGGTCTCATCGTGACGGAACCCCAAATATCTGTTAAGTTTTTCTGCAAAGAACACGTGTCACCGAGAATACTGGAAAATTCTATTACGACGCAATATTACTTAAACTAACACGCTGGTTAGCTGATTTAATGGACCACTGAATAGGAACACGCTTTAAAACACACTGTACATTATGACTCAATACCAAATCCTTATTTACAACGTTGTTTTAATCTTATTATTATTAGTACCTCGTTTCTTCTCTGTGAATCCTGCTTTTTTGGGACAGAAAATCTAACTTCATCATCATCATCATCAGCCTATAAGCGCCCACTGCTGAGCCAAGGCCTCATCAAACATAGAGAAGGTTAGAGCACTAATCAGCACGCTTGCTCAAGGTGGATTGACGATTTCAAACTTTTAGAAATTTTAAGCCCAGGTTTCCTAAAGGTGTTTTTCTTCATCGTATGTCGGTGGTGTCTAAATAATCATAGAAAGTACATGTAACTTGGAAAAAGTTACATCGGTACTTGCCAGGTTTCGATCCTGTACCTTTATGCATGAGAAGCCTTAACCTCCAGGCCATCACGACATTTTTATTTGAGTTCGAATGATTAATGTAACTATTACATTAATAGATACGTACGAATAGGTAAAGGTTTAGAAGGAAATGAAAACACACAATAAAAAAGCAAATTAATATATTGTAATAAGGTTTTTAGTTAACAATAATGCGAATATGCGTGCGATAATTACAAACTAATGAATACCTGCAATACAATATAGTACAATGACGCATCTAAATTAATCTTTTGGACGTTTTTTCACGAACTGGTAAGGGCTTGATCATTTTAAGTAGCAATACTTTACAACTATTATTTTTATAGTAACGATTATATAGTCAATGGTAGTTTACAGATTTATGTACGTAGTATACATTAAGGGTAGGACTGGGTAGCTTGAATATTAAGTATTTTATAGACTTTAACACTGGGTTGAGATAATTACAGTAAAAATTTCTATGGAATGTTTCTTACTTCACACATTTCAACGATCGAGTGCACGAGGAAAACGCATTTTCCTTATACATCTCAAATAAACTGTAGCACGTGGACTTAGAATAGAAATTTGATTAACATAGACAAATCGTAAATATAGCTACCCTTATTGTTTTATAGATAAGATATCCGACGTCCAGGCGTAAATAGCATTAGTTTATTAATAATAAACGAAATAAAACGTGCAAATATTGAACTTAATTAAATACAAAATATACAAAATTTTGAGACTTATAAAAAGCTAGAGCGTTTATAAGGGCCCTTACCTATAAGGCCAATATTGCTTGGAGCAACGGAGACTCATCACAATAACGTATTAATATTTTCAAAAAGCACCATTTTTAAAATCAACCGTCATATACAGCGTTTTGTTTCACCACTATGATTTTTAATCGATTTTCTTTTGTTAGTTCAATCGATTTTTTTTTCTTAGTGTCAAGAATTGGTTATACATATTATAGAAGCACGTTTGGCTTCAGATTCAGAAGGCACAAAATCGAAAAATTAATAGTCCAAATAAATGTTCGTCACTTTTTTTTAAAGTAATTGATTTTTTGCCGTCATGTATTTAAGTATATCATTGTATGTATACCTGTATAAATTAAAATCCTATTCCAATACAAATTCTTCGAATCGATTTAGACTCGAGAAAAGCTCTACTAATTTCAAGTCACAACGGGACTCTTAGTCGAGAGCAGCGTGTGCTTCGCGGCATCGTCAACAGTTAATTCAGTAATTTTAAATAAATTTAGTAGGTATATGTCATGATGACACACGAAACGTATTATACACATGAACAGAAAAAAATGATTTCAATCCAAAATTGTGGATTGAGAACGTTGATTTAACTTTATTTAAACGTAAATAAATCAGTATGTTTATGACATATAAGAGTGGTGAAACATGCTCCTTTGAAGCAATTACTAATCAGATTACAAATAGCAAAATACACGATAAATTTTCTATAAAAAACTTTTGAAAAATTCTGAAAAATCATTTTCACAAATTTTGGCTTATACACTGGCGTGCATTAAAAACGGAAGACTTATTTATACATAAAGAATATGCTTTTTGTAAACAATATTATACTGAATGAAAATCAATTGCTTGATTAAAAATAAATTCAGTAAAATAACATTGATATACGTAGTTCTATTTAATTATTTCAAAATTACAACTGCAAACATGATTTCACCGTCATTTTTTTAAATACTGAAGGCAAACCTTTTCTATTGTCAGTTCATGCAGAAATTGCTAAAAAACATAAAATTCATTTAAATTGCTAAACAATTATTTTCGTTTAAATACCCATCTAATGGTGTAACGGAACGAAACATTATTGGTAATTAAAGTTTTAAGTACACGCTTTAATTAGTTTTTAATAGCAAATCTTTTACTTTATGGTCAAAACGAATGCTTTTCACTTAGGCTGGTTTTAGTGTCACGCGGACCGTCAGTACGGATCTCTCCGCACACACCGATCTGTATTAAGCCAAGGGAGCGTTTTAGTGTAATGTAGACGGGTCCGTACGGTCAACCGTCCGCGCGGACAGCTCCGCAGCCGTCCGCATGGCGCGTCCGTGCCGCGGAGCTATCCGCGCGGACCTCTACCTGCGCGCCTCTACCTGCAGTGATCGTTTTAGTATCGTGCGGAGCGCACGCGTCAGCGCAGTACAATCGACATCAGTCATGGCGAATATTGACACGAGTCGAGTGATCGATGAAGTTCGTTTGAGAAAATGTTTGTGGGATGCCTCTGATCCTCTATACAAAAACAAAGACGCGAAAAATAGAGCTTGGGAGGACATTGCCGACGTCATCTTTGAAAATATTACAGAACAAAACGAAAGAAAACAAAATGGTAAGTACTTGTATTCTGTTTTATTGTATTTAATCTTTGAAAAGTAGTCTGTAGTTACATAAGTATTTAATGTATGAAATATTATATAATAATAAAACAATTAAAAAATACGCGAGTCTTGCCATGGCACCCTGCCGGCTGGGCTTAAAAAGTACTCTGCAAAATGATCTCGCAAAGCGTTTCCGGACCTGGTTCTAGGTAAATTATTTGACATATCTGCCATACCCTCAATTGTCAGTGTATCTTCAATACTATAACCGTCGCGAACTCTTATAAAATTATTCAACACGCAGCATGCTTTTACAATGTTCTTGGCAACATTGAAACCTGCATTAATAGGTGTATGAAAGACTCTGAACTTGTTTGACATTATACCAAATGTTGATTCTATGTAGCGTCTACTGCGGCTCAATCTGTAGTTGAAAATTTTTTTCTTGTGGGTCATATTAGTTCTCACATATGGCTTCATAACTTTTTGAGATATTCCAAAAGCACCATCGGCTACAATCACATAGGGAACTGGAATATTCGTCCCGGGCAATGGCTTTGGTTCTGGAACATTGAGATCGTTATTTTCCAAGTTCCTGAAAAGTGTACTGTCTCGGAATATAGACGAGTCGGAATTTTTGCCATATGGTCCCACGTTTATGTACGTAAAACAATAGTTTGCATCACACATAGCTAACAGGACTATGGAATAAAAATTCTTATAGTTGTAGAACATTGAGCCACCACCAGCTGGATTTACTATTCGTATATGTTTGCCGTCAAGAGCTCCTATGCAATTTGGAAAATTGGCATTTTCTAGAAATCCATTACTTATATCTTGCCACATATCAGAGGTTCTTGTTGGTATGCATTCATCGTGTAGTGTTTCCCATATTACCATACACACTTCGTTCACGATTTTACTTATTGTTGCAATTCCCATCCTGAATGAATAGTGCAAGTCTGTAAATGTTCGACCCGTAGCCAGGAATCTAAAAAAAAATGTTTGTATCATTACAGTTAAACTACTTCAGCAAAGATGGAGAACAGCCAGAGATGCATTCTTCAAAACAAAGGCTTCTATGAAAAATCAACCATCTGGAAGTTCTGCTAAGAAGTTCAAAAAGTATATTTACTATGATGAACTTATGTTCCTAAACCCTTCAACTGACAATGATTTTGATGAGTCAATGATATCATCGCCCCCAGTTAATGAAGCATCTCCAGAAAACGTAACGTCTCCAGAAAATACAGAATCTCTAGAAAATATTTCATCTCCACAAAACGTTACGTCTCCAGCAGCATTACCAGAGAATATTGCATCACCAGAAAACACAGTGACTTCAGAAAATACACAGCGTGCAAGTAATCACGGATCACAAAATCCATGGATCCAAAAAAGAAAAAATAGACCACGACAAACAAATCAAGAAAATTCATCATTTGAACGCGAGTTATTGACTTTGCTGTCTAACCAGACACCTGATCTTGCCTCTGATGACCTGGCTTTTTTTTCCTCGTTGGGTCCAATTTTACGCGATTTTGATATTGAAGAGAAGTTAGAGTTTCGGGCAAGAGTGCTGCGCGAAGCAACGGCAATTAAAAATATGCGAAATAGGCCCAGTAGCTCTTCATCTACCTCAAGATTTTCACCAAGATATAATACTTATGCTGCTGGCGCATCGTCAGAATACGACTATGTGTATGAAACTACAACAGGTTATCAAACAGCAGAGTATCGCTCAGATAATAATCGATATAATTAACTTTTTTACTGATTTTTAAAATCTAAATTTTTTCTGAACTCAAGCACAAATAAATAAATATTATATTACTGAGAGAAATGATTTTTTATTCTTACCTCAAAGTAACCATCAGGCGTTCAATCGGTGGTATAGGTAGGCGTCGTAAGCTGCAATAAACCAGTTTATTTTTTGTCTTTGACAGTAGTTCGTCAAAACTTCTAGTCGACATACGAAAGTAGTTGAAGAACTTTGTTTCGTCAGCCCTCAAACTGCCGTATAATGTGACGAATTCTCCCGCGACGGCTCTCTGCTCTATTAAAGGGTGTACATGCAGTCTCCTTCTTTGTTTTTTTTTTCTTGAGTAATATAGGGAAATAACCAATAACACCCGCCACAATGGATGCATTGCGCGCGTCTGTACACCACGGCGGTCAGGGCGACACTAAAACACCATAACGCGGACCATCAGTGCGGATCGGTCTGCGCGGAGAGATCCGTACTGACGGTCCGCGTGACACTAAAACCAGCCTTACATTACATTCCTCCATTAATTAAAATAGAACCTTATGTAAACATAATTAAGCAGATTTTGTTTATTATAAATACTATTCAACTTAGTTACAAGCAAAGCGAAACAGCAAGGAAATCAGAAAACCAATAAAATACGTTTTTACTTCCTACTATCGTCTTTTCTCAATAATACTAATATATTTCATATTTTGAAGGAAATTGATTTCATTTACTTTATATTCTATTTTTATCGTTGTAATAAATATTAATTTAATACTTATTTTATCCTAACTAACACTTCATAAATACATAAATATAAATAAATAATAAATTAATGAATAAAATCTCTTGAATCATTAACTAAATGCTTATAGACTAAAATCCACTATCAAAGCGGACCTTTTTGTTTGAACTGCATATTAAAATGTACAACTTCGGACTGAAAAATATGTAAAAACAATAATAAAATATTATCATCACCACTAGTAAATGAAAATAAATCTGAAATATAACAACTTGCAGATTTTTCTAGTTTTAAATATGGAAACGAACACGAAGCGACAACAAAACATAAAAAAACAACAACATTATATAGATTATAACATTTATTTTTAAGAACGTATTATACCGACTGTCCCTATACACGCACCCCAAAAGGAAAGACCGAGAGGTAAAGTAATGTAAAAGTACGACTTGAGAGAATCTCTTAAGTTTTAAGTCATAACGGGTCTCTTATTCATGAGGGGTATGCGTTGTGCGGTAAATTTCACGTGAAATAGTTTACCTAAGTAAGACTTCATGTGAAATTCTTGTTTTATTTCATGTGTGGTGATGATCAAAGTTGACAAAGGTTAATCGTCCTCAGATCAGCCTCTACGATCGTATTGATTTCGGTATAATACGTACTTGATTTGATATCTTAAAAGAATGTGTGTTAAATCTCAAGTAACAACAATGAAACAATGAATTTATTTTTGCAAATAGGCCATAAAACGGCAATTTTACACGTCAAAAAGCCTAACGTGATTCCACAAACCAATCAGATTACTTGGTTAGTTCAACCTGCATTAATTTTCATATTTTTATGTGTCCATCACATGCCCTTAATGGACCATATATTTGTCAGTTTATTTTACTTAGATTTAACAATTAAAGTGTTACGGACTTATTATTCAATTATAAATAACAGTTTTGATTGGTTGAAGAGGACCTTACTTAACTTGAGATAAAACATAATTCCGAGTTGAGACTTACACAATATAGTGGAGGTTCTTTTTGTAGGTTAAAATATTAAAATACATATATATACTTATAATAAATATAAACAGCCAGTCTCACAAGTTCCTGCTTTTAATGGGCTGGTAATAATGCAACATTAAACTTATAATTTATATAAATATATATTATAGTAAAGTCGTAAAACTGGCTGTAACTTTACTAAAACAGCACATTTATTAACGGCACTTATCATGCACTAAGTGTAGAGAGTCCTGTATTAAGCTTCTCTTTGGCTTTTTGACACAGATTCAGCTTTGAGTGAGTGGCTAAGTATATAATAATATAATAATTATAATATCGTGCGATGTTTGTCACTAGTTAATGATATAACAATAAATATAATATAATACACTTGCGGACAAATTAAATGGTACACTTCATTTTTTACTAAACTTTTTTTTGCGGACATGACATCTAGTAAGATATTTAGTGCACATATATCTAATATAAGGCTATATATTTATAGATGTCCCAATAATTTGTCCTGAAGTGTACAAAATGAGTATTTAATGTAAGTTACTCTTAACATTTGGTGTCCAGCTGTTACATATTGCTTATATCAATTGACAAATGAGGTGACGACGTAACGAGTTAGTGGTGCATGCAAGCCCATCAGAGATAAGCACCGAACCTGCAAAAAACATCATTTAATTTAGCTGAGATATAGTATTATACAGTGTGCTACTAAAACTATATCCGATCCAAAAAAAATGATAGCGATGAACTAGTAGTAGAAGTAATACTTTAGAACATAAAAGAAGGTGGGTTTTGTTGATGATTATGCAGGGTGTCCGGTAATCATTTGATAACTTTGAAATGCCTTTAAGCATATCTTTTGGCCATTCAGAAAAAAATATCATATGTAGTACCTAAGTAATGATGTCTTTAAGTACAAGAACTGGTGCTAAAGGAAATAGAAAGTGATCCGTACATTATTTCATTACATACCCAGATTTTTAAGTATTGCTGTAAAAATAAATTATACACAATTTATCTAAAATAAATATATTTTTTAAAGTTTTTATAAAAACTTGCAATTTATTTTTTCGTAAATTTATTTATCCTTTTTTTCTGAATGGTCGCAAGATATACCAACTAAAAGTAATTTCAAGACTATATTTTATTTTATGTCTTTTTGGATCGGATAGGCTTTAAATAACATACCGTGTTAAGAAGAACCAAGGAGAGTAGTTAGGTTTATCTTTCAAAGTGATATAGAGAGAATAAGAAAACAGTAGGTAGTTAGAGATTGAGTTTATATATGTAATTATACATATTTATAAGAAAAAAATAAGAGAGAAAGCATATTTGAAAAAATAAATAAAGGAGTTGAAAAGCCCTTTTTAAACAAACATGCATAGTTTCATAATTGCATTTAAATATATATTTTATAGACTGTATAATACATTGTAGGCGTGTGTCAACAATTTCGTGCAAATCTGGCTAAAATGGAAAGAGTCAACACCTACATGCAAAAAAAACGTGCGAAGTACTATTGCATACTTACCAAAATAAAGCAAGCATTAATCAACTCTACTTCTTAACTTTTAAAGTGCAGTTTTGTTTGATTTAAACACATAAAGGTGCTTTAACAAATTAAAAAAATACGGTGCAAAAAATATCATAATCTACTTTATACACCAAATACACACCTTATCTTAAAAACATCCCAATAACGACCTAAATTAACAAAACATCAGAGAAAGGTATAAGTAGTTTACTACTTTATTTAAAGGAGTTTGTGCGATATATTTAGAATTCAGTTTAATTAGGACTATGAATTTTAACACACTATTTATAGGTAAGAAAATCGATTGGAATACACTGTTGAAGTTATGATGTTTTGTTTTTCAGTTTAGACGATTATTTTGTATGCGTATCAAAAATATTTCTCTATTGCAATATTTATTCTAGGAACTATTTTATATCACTTTTTAAATTGATGGCAATAATTTCAACAGTGTATAGGTAAATCAAATGTTACAACCACAAGTCAGTGTGGTGGTTGATTACATTATGACAAAGTTCCAAAGGGTTTGCATTCAAAACTTGAAAATAAACCAAATAATCCGGATCTCACTCCAAAACACGATGATTTAATAAAATTTTATAAACAGTAACCTTATCCATTTCAGAACAAATTTCAATAGAGTAAATTGCATAATTTTGATATTATATCTCAGCAAGAATTTTTTTTTATAATAAAATCATATTAATCGTACATTTAATATTTTCAACTGTTATTTATAGATGTCATGAATATTAAACTAATAATATAATTTTTTAAATCGAACATAAAAAAGGTTACATCCAATATTCTTATTTTGAATTTGCTCTTTGGTGGATAGAACAAGATGGACTCCTATAACCCAGAGATTTACCTGACTCTCGAGTGCAGAGCTGCCCTCTCCTCGGAAGGTGTGTCCCTGAGGAATGTGGAGGACAGATTGAGGACCACCATGAGGCAGCAGAGCAGGAGGGGGCCAAGGATTGCACCTTCCGGTCCCAGGTAGAAAATACCGCCGGCGATCGCAAGACCGGTCACATAAGGATGGCCGCCGCTGGAAGTTACAATGTTAAATTAGATTCATGTAATCAATTAATGACAAACCAATGTTTACGTACTACAATAAAGGTCATCATTTTCATTAAAAAAAGGTAATCAGTTGGTAGTTTTAAAAAAGCATTGGATTTAAGCATCTTTTAACACGATTTCAGCCAGAGATTCTTATTGACTGATAATTTTTTTTTCGGAAATAATGACAATCAAGAGCTTTCTTGTACTTAAAAGGCCGGCAACGCGCCTGTGGCTCCTCTGATGCCGCAGGTGTCCGTGTCTGGGCGGCGCCGATCAGTTAAGATCAGGTGATCCGTTGCTCGTTTGCCTCCAATTCCATAAAAAAAACACACGAAAATCGTTGAGATACTTACTCTTTAATCTCAGCGTAGACGGCAGCATCGAGGAAAGCTATAGGAGCTGCTTGCGCTATGGGTAGGAGTAATGCGGCCATTGGTCTGCCTTGCAGCCATACGTCCAGGGCGGCCGGTATACCCGCTAGGTACGGGCCCAGGAACGGCGCTGCACCTAACACTGCTGCTAACACTGCAAAAAGCGCTTTAACACTTAGAATTTACGACACAAACCTTTAGTTACGTTTTTTTAAACAAGGCGAGCAAAGGAATTACATTTTTTTGTGCCGTTAAATTCATTGTCTAGATTTATCATTAAAAGTAGAATCGATTAAATCCTCAATCTCTAAATTCCTAACCACACATTTGTAACTAATTTATGGAATACCTGTGTGTTACAGGAGTCCATGGGCGGCAACCATTGCTTACCATTACGTAATCTGTCTGCTCGTTCGCCGACCTATCCCATAAAAACAAATAATTCCTATAGTGGGTCAAATCATATCTCAATACGGTAAGCTGTTGAGTTCATAAATAAAAACAATCTGCAAACGCTATTCCCAGGTCAAATGAAACGATAAGTGTCGATAAAATAACGTTTATTATTATTGTTATTTGTAACAAGTCAACAATTACGTCTTCTTTTTCTTAATTTCATTTTGCCTTGGTGGCCGTAACTGCGCGTACACATATTTGTAAAAGTCTAAAGCTTTTTGTCTGTCGTACGCAACATTATTCCTGCACTGTGCACCGACGCAGCGGTTCACGTATTCTTCGGGAGGCGACTTTGTTTCATCTACAGGTCTTTTCCGAGACGAGCTCGTGCTTCGCAGCGTTTCTACGAAGTCTTTAGAAGAATCGAAGACAACTTTGATAGCTGTTCTGTTGGTCATGTTCAAGTGTGTGTCTTTAAGAAGATCGTCCTTATTGACTGCTGTCATGGCGGCGCTCGCGTCACCGTTCGGCGAGTTAGCCTGACGTATCAAGTAGAAAGTGGGGGCCGGCTCAGTGACATCCTCGTCAGTCGTTACCTCGTTATTATTATGTTTGTCAGTGTACATCAAACACATCACTTGCGGATCCAAAATCAAGTGACACATATCATTCTCTTGTAATATTTTTACAACATCCACGGGCAGCGTGCAAGGAGCGAATAGACAGGTGTTGTTATTTGTGTTGTCTAAAATCATGTTGTTTAACTCGCTGATAGTGTTAAGAAATGCTATATTTCTACATTTACAGTCCATTTTGTTGCTAGTAAACGTGACTGAGGTTCCAGCAGTTTTGCAGCTACTAAAGTCAAATGTTGTGGAGTGTGGCTCAATGTTTTGGATTCTGTTTTGAGCAAAGTTAAATTGTTTGTTACTGCTCCTTTTCCTTAGACACTTGATGCTGCTCAGTGCTCCAGTTTTTAATCTAGTGACGTCATTTCGAAGGATGTCTGTGTTGACAGACTTAAGTACTAGTCCATTTGCACGTATTTCTTTGAAAGTATTACCAGTGATACGTAGACTATCTGCAGTTATGTTAACCGCTCCACTGATTATGTCATTGAATGTAGTCTCAGTTATATGAGCAGACGTGCTCTGTACAACAATTCCTTTAAATTCTATGTTTTCTATCCTACTATTGGTGATAGTGAACATCGAGTCTGGGCCCATAATAGCCTCTATGGCTTGAGTGCGTACATCTGTTATTGTAACGTTATCAAATTCAATACTTTTCATACCAGTTACATTATAAATCGCTCTAGTGTTTATCGAGTTTATTTTGCTGTTAGTCACACGTAGTTTTTTCAATGTAGTTGTCCCGAGGCACTTTAGCTCAGTCGTAGTGCTTGGAGTCTTGAAAATTTTTCTTGGTAACGATATTACCTCCTTGACATTGTCTATGGTGACTTCAGGGGGAGTTTGGAGCAAAGAGGTTGCTGATAAAGATACAAATTCTAGTCTCTCGCAGTCTTTGACTTTGAAACGTTGTAGTTGAGATGTTCTCTGTAGTATAGGACAGTCTAGAACTACTCGTAAGTCTCTACAGTTTTGGACGGTGAGACTTGTTATATGATCTGTGTAGTAGTCCTTCAGGTGAATTATGTAGTCCTAAAACAAAATTAGGAATGGTTTTCACAAATTCTATAAAAATACTTTGAGCTTTAAGATCATTTAACTAACGTTCATAATCAAATATCTATTTTTGTAACATTAAGAATCAGAACAAATTGGTACTTACATCGTTGCCAACGCCGCAGCTGTATACTAATTCATTGGGCAAGTTGTTGAGACAGGCCCACTCAGGGTCTTGGCAGTTCGTGAAGTTGATCCTGATGCTCAAAGCTGACTGCACCAGAACAGCAAACAACACAATGTTCCCGTGTGCCATCACTAACACATGCTCTTCAACACACTCACTATTTTGCACAATGCGCGCGCAAAAACACGTCCACAAGTGAACATTATCCCGAGATAATTCTCCGCTAATGTGACGCCGTTCGTCAATTTTATCGGAAAGTTTATTGACTTTGATTTTTTTTATAATTATTATTATTAATGAAGTCTACGTTACATCCGCATCATGAATATGTTTAGTTCAAACGGATTTTTACGCAACTGTGATTTTTATACGCAGTTTTTTTGGAAATTTTTCAATGTTTAGTGTTTTTTATTTATTATTTGGTTGTAGTTTACTCTGGGATAGTTAGTCACATATTGTCTGCCATTTTATCTGCGCTTGTAATATTATACTAAGGTCACGTTTGTTGATACGCACTAAATTTAAATTGTGCTGTCCCTGGCCTTTACGTGATAAGGACATGTGTAGGGATAATGTTTCAGTGGGAACTCCGTGCTTCAAGGTTCATTTTTCTTTGACAATATCGTAAGGACTGTAAGAATAATATTTTAATGGGACTCCGTACTTTAAGGTTTATTTTTCTTTAACAATGTTGTTAACTAGAGATTTGGTTTCAAATCATCAGTGTTGGTTTGAAAATATATCTTATAGACTGCCTCTAAGTTTAAGTAAGAGATGAATATACATTATTTACTATTAAACTCATTTTGTATTGCAATATTTATATCTATGTTTTTTTTGCAATAATTGCAAGTAGTTATGGTTTTTGAGGGAAAAAAATATCATATGCCTTCTCTAACCTCTTCTAGGGTGGAGTGTCAGACTCTTACTGACATAAAACTACCCAGTTCCCTTTCCTGCGCCTGGTTGAAATTGCAAGTACTTAGTATATAGTTTTGGTCTTTGTACGAATACCTACTAAACAATTGATCATGCAAATAATTTGCACAATATTTTTTATATACCTACCTCAAAAATGACTTCCCGATAAACTTAAGTTCAAGGTAACACGGATGGCGAAATCCAAAAACAATTTACGTTTTGGGTTAGTCCGATTAGGTTCCAATAATTATTTTTATCAATAAATTATGCCACTATCATTAAAAGTAAAATGAATGTGTAACATATAATAAAATGTAACTATTTACATATTGGCAACGTGATTGTATATATTGCCTTTTATATTGCAGAATCACTTAGGCTACCAGACTGACTGTAAACTTAAGTATTAAGCTAAGCTGCAAGACGATGATAAAAGAAATGATAACGGAATAAATTGTGTGTAGTAAAATATAGAATAATTGATAACATTTATGAATACATAATATATTGTTTCCAATCAAAGCAATCTATACTAATATTAAAGCAGTAGAGTTTGTTTGCTTGAACTCGCTAATCTCTAGAACTGCAGGTTCGAATTGAACAATTCTTTTTGTTATTGTTAGTCCATTTATCAAGGAAGGTTATAGGTTATAAAACATCACGCTATGATATGTAGGAGCCAAGCAGCGAGTGAAACCGCGACAGTAGCCAGTTTAGTATAAATTCACAAAAGAAATAGTGCCGTGATTGCTACAGCTCTACACTAATTTCCGCAGTTAAAAAAATGTTTGATTTAAATTTGTAAGAACTGGTTGGAATTACAAAAAATGTATGTATGTATTCGAAAATGCGATTGTCTATTTATCAAGAAACGCTAACAGACATCACTGAAACTGCGTGGGATTGGCCAGTTATAATCACTTTGCGTTGCATATTAATGCTTTAAACTTTCGCGTTGCATGTTATTACAATAATTCTTACCTGATGGTAGATAAACGACTTTAGCGCCAAACAGGTTATGCACCAACCACGTCCATAGACCGTAGAACAACGCCATCTTGAACGAAGCTCGGAATACCTGTATACAACAAATATAATTACGATGAACTAATTATTAAACAAAATGTAACTCAGAGCAGTGATTTCTATATGATGATGAGGTAAACTAATAATAATATGAAAGGACAGCGTTGTTTCGCCGTATGAATCAGGTTACCGGAGGCCCAATTTTTCCCCTCCATCCTTCCTCAATCCATAAATACCCGAAACCTTAATTACCAAAAGGGCGGCAGCGCACTCGTAACTCCTTTGGTGTTGCGTACCATCAGGCAATCCGTCTGCTCGTTTACTAGCTTATTTCATTAAAAAAACAGAACAAGCATAATTCGACTCTCAGCTAAAAAAGTAGAAATTTAAATATTAAACAACTTTACTGTACTCAAGGATAGAAACTTGTAATATTTATAGTATAACAATTCTTTGTATGGTAGATACACATATTATTATTTCGTGTTCCGTATCTATATATGAAATATCTGTGAACGCACTCAAACACAGTATAATTTTTTTTTTTATGTAGTAGGTCGGCAAACGGGCAGACGGATTACCTGATGGTAAGCAATCAGCGCCGCCCATGGACACCCGCAACGGAGGAGTTACGAGTGCGTTGCCGACCTTTTAAGGATTAGGGATTTGGAAATTTAGGAACTGGGGAGGGATTGGGAAGGGGAAGGATTGGGCCTCCGGTAACCTCACTCACACGGCGAAACACAACACTGTGGTTGTTTCACGCCGGTTTTCTGTGAGGCCGTGGTATCACTCCGGTCGAGCCGACCCATTCGTGCCCGAAGCATGGCTTTCCCACACTTAAAAATATAATAATAATATTTACCTGGTTAATAGCCACAGAGAGCGCGATGCCGAGTCTAGGTCCAAAGTTAGGTTGAACTTGTGTGATCACCTCCACTGGCTTGTACAGCGCGTTACTGGACGCCAGCAGGTAGAACAGAGTCGTGAAGAATACAACCTGAAGGAACACAATTAAATTTATTATCATTATTAATTGTTAATAATTTTAATTTTAAATTTAAACCGTATTGTAAAGTTTTAAAGTTAATAATGAAATGCAATCATGAATAGATTAGACTTTATTATGTAATAGACGGATTGGTGTAGCTTTATGAGCTGGTGTCTGTGCTATAACATTAGGGTTACTAATTAAACATTTCAAGTGTGGGTGAGTTATGCTTCGGCACGGATGGGTCGGCCCGACCGGAGTGATATACCACGGCCTCACAGATAATTGGCGTGAAACAACACTGTGTTTCACCGTGTGAGTGAGGTTACCGGAATCCCAATCCTCCCCCCCCCCAATCCCATAATCTCCAAAGCCCTAATCCCGAAGAGCGTTGGCAACGCACTCGTGACTCCTCCATAGTTACGGGTGTGCATGGGCAGTGCTGATTGCTTACTATCAAGTAATCCGTTTGGTCGATTGCCGACCTAAGAAATAATACTAAAAACAAACTTACCAAGTTGATAAACATGTTAATGAGGGCGCTTCCACCGCAGAGTAGCAGGGACGTGAACGCTCCCACTGATCCAGCCAATAGAGAGACGTTGCTTGCCAATGGCGCCCATATACTCGTAGCTATAGCACTTAGAGTGCCAACGTTGGCTTGCACCCACGCCACTATTCCTGAGTAGTCGAACATGCCTGTAAAAATCGCTCATCTGATCTTGGGATATTCAGAGTATAAGTAGATGATAACGTTGTGATAGCCAGAAGGTTTATGCGCCCGCTTCTAATGCATAAGATGGGTTTCGAAACCTTGCAAGTTGTAATGAGACATTGTAAAAGTCGTAAGTAGGTACTTTCTAAGTTCACAAAGACACTACGGACATACGGTGAAGAAAAACATCTTGAGGAAACTTGTTTTTATAATTTCTAATTATAGGTTTAAAGTCGGTAATCCGCCTTAAGCAAGCGTGGTGATTAATGCTCAAACTTCACCGTGTGAAAATAGGCTTTTGCTTAGCAGTGGGCACTTATAGGCTGATGATGTGTAGCTGAAAGCTATATATTTTCGTATATTCAAGTCGCTGTTACCATTGGGACCCTTCTTGGCCCTTGTTTGGTGTTTTTTGGACAAAGACTCTCGTCATTTTTTAAATCGACATTAAATGAATATCGTTTGCATGTTTGAAATCAAACCTTTATTAATACTACTCCATAAATAATAGGATTAGGATGAACATGCACTCTGAGAGCCGTAGGTAATACCTTTGTATGAAAAAAAGTTACTTACCAGGCGCGTTAGACACATCATTGACCAGGTTATCCCACGAGTCTTGTATCGCAGCGCCGTCGACCTGCGGCCCAACAGTAGACGCGAAGTGTCCCGACACCCAACTCTGGTACACTCGATCCCATAACTCCAATATTTGTTGTTCAACACGACTTATTTTCTCTGGATCGCCCTCTTTCAGGATACTTTTTACCTGTATTTGTAAACATATCACTCAAATAACATCTCAATCGCTGAAATTATGCCGAAGAGGTTGGAAGCAGTGTATGAAGAGTGTTTTCAATAAAGACTGACACTTTTTATATCCATAATGGTGTCGGTTTGTCGTTTTCTAGCTACACTGGACTCTGTAGTTAATGAAAAAGGAATAGTTTCTAATTTTTATGTGATACGTCGGGAAATGATATTACCTGATGAAAGACCAGGGGAGTTGCTTTTTGGGGTTTTGGGCGTTGCGGAGGTCTCATCCCTCCTGGGAGGCGGGAGGGGGGAGGAACAACGCTGTGCATTCAATAGAAAATTAAGTCGCGGTGGCCCGGAGATTAAGGCATTTCATGTATGAAGGTGCAGGTTCGTAACCTAACAAGTACCGATGTGCCTTTTTCCGAGTTATATGTAGGTAATTTTCTATGATATTATTGAGACACCACTGACATACAGTGAAGGAATATAATATTGTGGAGAAAACTGGACTTATAAATCCTAATCTTAAGTTGAAATCGCCAATCCGCCTTGAGAAAGCGTGGTGATTAATGATGATGTTTAATAGAAAATTAATATTTCTTTGCTCGAGTTAGTGTTTGATTTTAAGATTGTTTTAACAGTACTATTTAATACTTGCCCTGAGATCAATAAGGCAGTTGTGTTAGTTACCTATTGATTTTTCAGTTAATTTCAGGGTCGTAGAGTCCTAACAGCTTTTAACACGCAAGCTTTAAGGTGAATTGAACTAACTAAAATGATTAATTGGTCGTAAAAGAAAAAGGGTAATTAACGTATACATTTCTCGCAATATACTGATTTATTTATATATTCTTTATTGTACACAACATTAAAATTTGACACAAAGAGCAGGCTAACAACAACAGAGTGTACAATGGGCGGTCTTATCACTCACGGTGATTTCTTCCAGACAACCTTTGAATGGAAATTAAAAAGTGAACTGGAAATGGGCAGTCTAGTGCACAATAAATACGGGAGAAAGAAAAAAAAACAATATAAATAACGTATAAACTTACATACAGACTCATACACATATATACATACATCAATAATAATATATATACATATACATACATATTACATAATATTATACACGTATCCGGTATATATATTTGTGTGTGTGTGTGTGTGTGTGTTTGTGTGTGTGTGTGTGTGTGTGTGTGTGTGTGTGTGTGTGTGTGTGTGTGTGTGAGAGAGAGAGAGTGTTTGTGTGTGTGTGAGAGAGAGAGATAGAAAGAGAGTCTCTACAGTGACAGGTAGTTGTACTCCTTAACCATTCTCCTAAACTGACAAACCGACTGAGCACGCCTCACCTCCAACGGTAGGGCATTCCACAATCGAGCCGCTTCAATGCTAAAAGATTTATCAAAGAAAGAGGTCGAATGCAAACGGATAGGATATGAGTATTCCGGCGAAGGCGAATAGGCAGCCATTTGAGCTTATTTCGAAATTCTGAGACGTGATCATACTTACGCAGTCCAAATATGAATCTAACAGCTTGTCCAATTGTACTTGGGTAAGATAACTGATTAGTAAATGGTTTGGAATATAACTCTTAAGTAGTTATAATAACTTTAACGATTTCGATGCTTAGTTGTCCGAATTCAGTACTTTTGTTGCAATGTAAAAATGATATTGTATATAAACAGTTTGATGATGTGATGTTACGATCTGCATACTTAGTTCTTGAAGTTTGTTAGTAAAATATCGTGAAATCAATTACTGAAAGTATTCAGTTCAGAATCATTTATCAATGACGTTACTATATTTATATTTATATATGACGTTAATTCTAGTAATGAATTTTTGTAGGATATTTTGTGGGTGTTTATAAAGCTATGGCGTGATATAGTTTAGCTACACTTCTGGTAGATATTACTGACTTTACGAAGGTGAATTAATGCGCTGTATACTTCGCCATTTTCGCCAAGAATGAAATATTTTCATGGAATGATATTCCTTAGTGATGCATGGTGTATATTATAAATCTAAATCATGCTTCTCTTTCATTTTATTTAAAAGAATACACACTTACTACGTTCTGAATCTTTATTACGTCCGTAATGAAGCAGAAAAGAAAATAACACATCAAATAAGAGTCTTATTATATTGCATACGCAATGAGCACATTCGTTTGGGGCTCATTATTATAGCGATATTTGCATCTTGCACCATATTGTCGCTACTACTGGTTTTCCAATCACCGTAGCTTCCAAAATTGAAAGTCCAGTGATTTGAATTTTGCAAATATTGTACTTTTTAGTCCAGTCACCTTCGTTCTCAGAACAATTATTTTCAATTGAGAATATGGACTATTTAATATTAGGTTTTTTTGTCAGGAGAAAATCATCAGGGAGGGAATTTCAGACTGTTACTGACTAAAACTCGTTCCTTCTCCTGCTTTAGACCACGGTGCCTCATTGCGCTTATCCCGCAACCCCGGCTGAATATTAGGTTGAAGTGGCAATCACGTTGCGATTCCCTTAGAAAGGTCACTCTCTGTGGAGTTTTTGGACTATCCAAAGCTCTAATAATCTAACAACCAAAAGTATTAGTCAAATAATTAAATATTAACTAATTGAATGACTTACCGCAGTAGAGATTCCCTCCCTCCCGTAAGTGTATGCGTTATCAATGAGCGAGTCGAGTTTCTCTTCCCATCCTTCGGGTAGATAAGCGTGCAATTCGCTGTTCTGAACATAAGTGCTGTTCAAAAGACTACCGCTTAACTGGACTACTACTATCGCTTCTGAATAAATCTGAAAACATTGGATTTTAGCTATAAGTGAGCGTTCTTGATTCTTTTATTAGTAATGGTAACTTAAATACGACGTTACATTGAAGTAAGCTACTTGCAGTGAAGTGTTTAACGGTGGAAAATCATGGCGAGATTGGGTGGAGTGGGTAGAGGGAGATCAGTATCAAAGTCTTACTAAATCTGTCTGACTAAATCAGCTCTGTTCTCTTCTTTTGAGCAGACTACCTTATTGCGCTTCACTTGATGACGACAGCTGGGCTCGATCTATGGTAGTCTGATTACTTTTTAAGGATCGCACAGGTCTGGTCAACACAATTCGGTCGTTTACAGAAACTGTATTTCTCTTTAATATTATTATTCTAACATAACTCCCTATTATTGTCTCTTCTAGTCTTATGTTATAAAAGTCGAAATATGAAATAACTAGAGAAGGTTATTCAATTATTATCTACCTGTATAAATATGAAGACGCTAGCAACAGTCAGGAATAATATAAGTCCAACAATGACAATGCACGTGGACACCGTATCCACCGAGCTATACCCCATGTCTCGGAAGCTAGCATTGCAAACAGACGCCATCTTGCCTAACCCACGAACGTGTGCCGGTAGTAAAGCTGACTGCCTGAAATAGCAAAGAAAAAGTTACGTAAATACATGTGAATTCAGGTCAATAAGTACCAAAATCGTGTGATGACGAAATACCTACTATCATGAAAGACGTTGCCGATAATTTTTCTAATTAACTAATTGATTCAGCGTTCAAGGCCATTTATGATAGATTATGCGAGTCTTATGATGAATTATAAGCAAATACTCTCGTGTAATAGTCTACTTGCTTTAGATCTATGTTTGCGTGGTCACCTAATGTTTTGCTTGCTCATAGATTAGGTACGGCCACACATTTCACGATTTAGGGAGTCTACATTTAAGTATAAATTTAGGTACTTAGTTTGCTAAATTATTTTCATACGACACAGATAAAAATAAATGTAATATGTATGTGAATTTATATGTTCGTAAATGCACCCATGATTCAGGAGATGATTTCAGTGTGGGGCAAAGTTGAAATAAAAGAAATACAGTAATAAATGGATCTACTAAATTTGCTTACCTCAATTTCCACCAGCCCTTTATTTTTCCCATGACATTATTGTAATGGTTCTCAAAGAACAGCCATACACCGAAGTAGTCCAACAACCTCTTCATGACATGTATAGCCAGGAAGAACAGAGTGACTGGCAATAACCAGATATGCTTCCAAACAAGCATACAGAGGCATCCGAAAAACAAGAGTTTGAAGTAAAGAGCAGTTTCTTCATCATTGTCAAAGTTGTTCTTAATGTAGTTTTCGTCTAACGATCTTTGCTTGAACGCATTCAAGAATCGTGTGTCGCATTTAATTTTTGAATTCGATAACGGCAAAGCGGATAATGTTCTTGTTTTGAACAGAATTTTTGGGTGTCGCGGGGAACTTTGGATAGGCTCGTTAGATGCCCAGCTTCCTCTTTTCACTAAGCCTTCAGGAGTAACTGGAGATGGGGAGTCCTTTTCTGGAGTACTTTCTTGCTCACTGGACTCTATAGGCACCTCCTCTGGTTTATCTTCTACCTTTTTTTCTTCGTCTTCATTATTTGAAATTGTTTTAAAGAAGGCTAGTATGAGAGAGGCTTCTGGATCTGTATAAATGTCAATTGATTGGTACCAATGCATTATAAATATAGTAGCATAAGTAGTTTTTTTTCGTGTGGATACATACCTTTTTCCAATAATTTCTTATGTACATCAAGCACTTGTAAAGCAAAGCCAGTTATGCATATTGCTTGAAGAAACACGAAGGTGTAGACTTGCAGAGATCCTGTGAGACTTGCTATAAAGCTCGAGATAACCAGCCATAGCATATGTGATGTAATACGGAAGATAGTGGCTCTTTGTGGTGTCCATAGTATGTATACACTAATAATGTAAGCTAAGAATATTGTTAAAGTCTGAAAAAAGAACATACTTACATTTTATAGGAAGAAATCAAGTAAAATTAATACAAATCTATAAAAAAGGTTATGAATTTGAGAAAAGAGATTCAGTGTGCCAAAAAAGTGGAAAAATAATTGAATAAGTCTTCTTTTGTTTTCATCATACAATTACAACTTTTTTAAAGAAAATATAGTAAAGTATCTTACAATGTAAGAGCTGCAGACGCTTATCAACAATGTGGTGGAGAAGCTGATGAAACTGCTAAACTGCCAGAAGAGGCAGACTAGACTCCGAGGTACTGCGTTGTATAGCCATGGAAATACAAATATTGCTGATAACAATCCTATTATAGTCTGAAATAAAAATTAAATAACACTTAAAACTATCCAATTTAAATAACAAAAGTTAGGTACTACCTAGATATTCAATCTTTTTGAGGATGCCTATGGTTAGCAGCGGAATTATTTTTTATTGAGTTGTATCAGTCTTACATGATAATAACATAGAAGACATTAGGCATACATTATTCTAAATAATAATATAGATAGTTTAAGTTTTTGGCAGTTAACAGACAATGATATGACAATGAAGGCAAATCCTCCAGTCACCTACATAATATGAGGCAGTTACTGTGTTAAAGAATTTAAACAGGTTTTTTTGAGAGAGGTAACTCATCCAATCTCTTCTCATTCCAATCCTTTCTCTTCTCTAACCACCAAAAGGTCGGCAACACACCCATAACTCCTCTGTTGTTTCATGTGTCCATGGGCAGCACTGATTGCTTATCATCAGGCAATCCATAAGATTGTTTGCCACTTTAACACTCAAAAAAAAAAAACAAAATGCGATTATTGCTTAAACTACTTCATATTAAGAATAAAATAGAGTTTAAGTTGCACATAGTAATAAAATTATAATAGGTATTACCTGTACATAAACATAATGATGGTACTAAAACTGGTTTTTAATTTATAATCTATTATTAAATCAAATACTAGTAAATCTCATATTACTGAATTCTATTACATTTATGATAGAAAAAGTATCAAAGTGTATTATCATAAATTCAATTGATTTTAAAGTATTTTTATAGGCTCATAATATTAGAATTATACATAGTTTATACTTATATTAAATATAAGACTTAAGTAATAATATATTGTTTAATATAAGATCTTAATTTTTTGTGTTAATACAATATTTAAGTAAAAGCGAAGATGCGGCGAAAATATTACCTACTTACCTTATAATGATCTATGAACTGTTGCCCAACAGTGTCTGAAGCATAGTTGACCACATTCATTGGAATCACCATCAAACCAACCACCACAGACGTGTTCGTCTTCTCCAGATCTTCGAACCATGATTTCAGCTTCTTCGAAAGTTTATACTTAAATGGATGGAGCAAAGAACCAACTAGAAGAGCCCAAAACAGAGGCTTGAAAAAGGGCTCTAAAATTAAAAATAGCACATACACTGCCACACAGCATATAGCTAATATGAATAGGGCGAAAGCGTTATAAAACCCATGTTTCATGGGTTTCTCGTTTCCTTCCGTTATTCCTCCGATAATATTGAATATGTTTTCAAATGGCGACTGCTGCATTGCTTCTTGGCGTTAAAGAAATGCACAGTAAAATGTTAAAGAGGTAACATTAAAAATCTTTAAAATCTAATAGACTCTAAAAAAACCACATTTAAATAATTATGAGATCATAGTTTTTATTTGATTTTCGGGAACATTAACTATACTTCACACACAATTACGTTTCAGTATTCCTTGTTCATATCAAAAAGTGACAGCAGGACGGTAAAATACGGTTTACAACATGAGTGAAAGAGATAATGTATATAAAAAAGGGAACATTAAACATTTTACAAGTCTCTATGATAAAAATGCGGCATTTTCAATGATTTTATCGATGAACTTTGTTCCTGTCAACACTGTCAAAAACGTCACGATCAAAAATTGGCATTGACATAATTTTTGGGTTTACAAAGTAAGTTCCACCAATTTCAAAGAAAGTATAGTGTGTACTTTAATAAAAAGTCGAGTTGATTGAAATAGTTTATTTTTTTTATACTCAAACGTTATGTTGATTGTCATCTAAGTTATCTATACTAATATTATAAAGAGGTAAAATTTGTAAATTTGTATGTAGGGGGTAATCTTTGGAACCGATCGCGCTGGCCGGATTTCCAAAATTCTTTCACTGATATATACAATGTTCCTGAGTGCTATGGGCTATGAAACATCATGCTACGATCAAATGGAGCCGAGCAGTGGTTGAAACCGCGCGAGAGTAGCTCCTAGTCTTACTATAATATTATTAAATGTGAAAGTTACGATGTTTGGATGTTTGTTACTCAATCTCGCCGATACGGCTGAACGGATCTGGATGAAATTTTGGACAGGCATAGGATACACTCCGGAATAGGACATAGGCATTTTATTAACATGCGTGTACTTTTTAAAATGTTAATAAAATGATTAGATTATTAAAAGTCTAAGTAAAATATATAAAATAATCTAAATCTACTGCTTATTAAGAATTCCTAACAAGACTAATGTAAAAATAAAACTAAAAATTTTATTTTTCATATCAATATTTACTTACTTACTTGTATATAAGTTTTAATTTCTGTTGTTGAGTGAATCTACCTAGACTTCATAATTAACTGTTAGGTACCTACCGTACGTAGGTTCGATTTGTGAGGTACAAGGTGAGGTACCTATCTACGCTACGACAGCAGAACTAACATCTCACAGAAAAAGCAACATTATTGAGATCTACTTGAGCATTCTTTCAAACAATCGTTTTAGATCAGAAAATAAAAGGTACCTAAGTATTAACAACGTGTCACATTAACACAATTATACCTAGGTACTAAGCCTATTAATGATAGCTCGATTATTATTTTATGCCCTACTGGGGCTAAATGGGTACGCACATTATAAAAAGCCATTTCACACTCGTTTAGCGGTACAGAATTAATAAGTTTAACAATAGAAAGATAGTAAATTCTGACACAATGAATTACTGTGATAAATGTTTTTTTCATTCTAGTTAAAAAAATGTTGGAAATGAAACATTTCTGATTCGCTTTTAGAACGTACTTAACGTTCATGTTATCGGTTGGATTTGTTTGAAGCTTATTAATTTGTAATGACACCTATTATTTTTGGGCTCTTCAGTATACTGGCTGGCACGAGTGCATTAACAAAAATTTATCAATATCACGACACAGGCCTTACCCCTTGTATCACAAAAATGGTAGCTGACATTGATTACAAGAAATACAGCAAGTTAATGGACATTACTTTAATGAATATGAACAATGATTTACAATTATCAGCTATCCATCAAGTTGAAGGAGCGCGATTTATTTCTAGAAGATTTCTTTGGGACACTGAGAACGTTAGCAACGTCATTTATATCGTGATGAGTGAAGATTATATAGAATTAGCGAATGGATTGAGTAAAGTAACGTCTGATAAATTCTGGAATCCATCAGCAAGGTTCATTATTGTCGTGCAAAACTTGAAGCAGTACAGTTTACAAGATGTCGCTGACCTACTCCATACATATAATATATATCAAAAAGTTTCTATAATATCACGCTATGGTGATGAATATGCTATTTACAAATATAACCTTACAAAGCCTGGTGACTGTCTTAAAACTGGACATTTAAAATTTTGGTCACTGTGTTCTGATTACTGCTCTGGAAAAATGATACCTCCAATAAATAAAGGAAGCATTCGCGGCTGTCGATATAAATTTATAGCACAGAATTTGTGGCCGTTTACAAACTTCGACTCCAGCCTCAAAGGCACAGAACAATATATAATATCGTTATTTCAGAAGGAATATGGAGTGAAAATTGATCTACTGGAGTTTACTAAAGTAAACAAATTTGGGAAACCGGTTGGTAACTCAACATTAATTATGATTGAAGAAGTAGAGAACAACAGAGTCGAAGGGGTTGTGGGAGGGTACGTGATCGATTCCTTATATGACGGTAAAAACATAACTTACTTGTATCCCATGGCAATAGATCATATTCTTATTATTTTGGCCCGTGCCGATTATGTAGATCAATGGTCAGCCATTTTGTCTCAGTCTTTAAGTACTTTTATTGTTATTAGCCTCTTGTTTGTAATATTTTGCTCCGCAGCTATATTTCTGTCTTTATTTCGTTCAAGGAGTGATGTATCACGTGATATTCTGATTGTATTTGGATATTTATTAAATAAAACTGTAGTAAAACGCACAGCATCGGGGTGGCCCCAAGTATGTCTTTTCACAACTATATTGTTCACAGCATTTATAATACCTTATGCAATTCAAGCGAATCTGTTTAGTGTGACTACTAGACCTGTTCGTGGCTATGAACCGAAAGAATTTGAAGACTTAAAAGATTACACACCCGCCTTGTATACTGAATGGCAGCGTCGCATTGCTTTTAATAATTCCCATAATTGTGGGACGAGAATTGAGTGTCTGCGGATGGTGAAAAATAGTCCAAGGAAATCGTTTTATACCTTAATATCAAGGTTGCATCTTTGGATATATCAATGGTTACTGACCGATAGCCATTGTAGCCTGGGAATATATGCATTGAAGGAGCCATACATGACTGTATACAGAAGCATATATGTACGTCGTGGCTCCGTTCTAATGAACCCTATAAATAATTTTCTGTTGAGAATCGCATCAGGTGGTATCATAAGGAAACATGCGTCGGATATAAGTTATCGAGAAAAAGTGAAATGTAAATCTCATAGTTCATTATCTTACCACGCTCCATTGAAGTTGTCGAATTTTAAATACATATTTATAATTCTAATCGGTGGTTACATTTTGTCTTTCTTGATATTTCTTTATGAAATTTGGGTTGGAGCTAAACGAAAATTCATTTAGTAATTTATTTAAAGAATATAATTAAACAATGAAAAATTATTACTGAATAAAAAATCTGAATCAAAGCACAGTAGTAGCTATCATTTATTTGCTGTTCCTTGAGGATGATTCGAGAACATAAGTTAACTTTTCCTCTCTGTCTATTCACAATTTTTGAACAAATCTCAGTAAAAAATATTGTGAAATGTAGTTGAATTTAAAAATGGTATGGTATGGTACTTAATATAAATTATTTGTTAAAAAAATTGACCGATGCTTTTCCTCTTTATAAACTTTGAAACAATTTATGTGTGAGTAGTTTTTCAAATAATGTGATTGAATAAAAAAACAAAAGTCTATTATTTACAATGTCTGCAAATTCCTATTGATGACACAGTCAAGTCTCATTTCTTACGAAAAGAAGGTATGACCATTAGCTAGCATTTTTATTTTAAAAAATTATTACCTAAGTCTTTATAGAACCACATCCCTAAATTCTTAACTTCAAAAGGCCGGCGACCCACTCGTAACTTCTCTAGTGCTGTAAGTGTCAATGGGCGGCGCTGATGACTAGCCGCCAAGTTATCAGCCTGCCTGTTACCACAAGACTTTTTCCATAAAAGTGTGCCCGTTTAGTACAGGTACGTAGTAAAATATAGAATTCATAAAATGTTTATTTCCTATCTGTAACGAATGATAAATGAATAAAATTAGTTGAGACCACTACACTAAAAGGTTATACAAAGATTAATGATTTCAGCCATTTAGAAACATCATTATCTAACGGGACATTTGTAATGATTGAAGAGAGTTGGTCTTTTCATTAAAATAAATGCTTTAATAGTATCAAATCATGCTTTACTTAACATGGACGTGACTATTCTAAGTTTAACTGCTCTCAGTATATTAATCACTGCAAGTGGATCAATAACACAGGATCAAGGTCACGTCGAGACTTTAACTAATTGTGTTGTAAAAGTATTGCAAGAACTGGAATACTTGAAATATGAAAAGTTGATAGACATTACTGTTATGAATATGAACAATGATTTACAATTATCTGCACTTCATAAAATGGCAGGTATGCGATTTATTTCAAGAAGATTTCTTTGGGATACGGGAAATATTAACAATGCTATATATATTGTGATGAGTGACGACTATCAAGAACTGGCGAATGGATTGAATAAAGTCACCTCCGATAAGTTCTGGAATCCATCGGCAGGATTCATCATTGTGATACAGAAGATGGAGGAGAACAGTTTAAATGACGTCACTGGTCTGCTTCATACATATAACATATTTCAAAATGTGTCGCTAATATCACGAGATGGTGATGACTATCTTATAAGTAAGTTTAACTTTTCAAAGCCGGGTTCTTGTTTGAAATCAGGTCATCTAATATGTTGGACACGGTGTTCTGAATACTGCTCCAGTAAAATGTTACCTCCTTTGAATATGGGCAGTATTACAGGCTGTCGATATAAGTTTTTAGCACAGAATTTGTGGCCATTTACAAACTTCGACTCTAACATCAGAGGTACTGAACAATACATTATGGCACTATTTCAGAAGCATTATAAGGTTAGAATCGATATACAAGAGTTTACAAAAGTTAACAAATATGGAATTCCAGTTGAAGACCAAAAACAAATTATGCTCAAAAAGGTTAAGAACAATGAAGTAGAAGGAGTCGTAGGTGGATATGCAATTAATGACGCTTACTCTGGTAACATTTCTCATAGTTATCCAATGACAATAGATCACATGTTTTATGTCTTGGCTCGTTCCAATTATACGGAACAATGGGTTGCAGTATTGAATCAGTCTTTGACAACTTTCCTTGTGATTGGAGTCATATTCATTATATTTTGCGTGGCGTCAATATGTCTATCGATTTTTCACACGCGGAAAGATATTACTGGAAATGTTCTCATTGTATTTGGCTATATATTAAATAGGAATTTCGTTAAGAGGACACCGTCGGGATGGGCACGGACATTCATTTTCTCGAGTTTATTGTTTACAGGTTTTCTAATTCCTTATACAATTCAAGCAAGCTTGTACAGTGTGACTACTCGACCTGCTCGTGCGTTTGAACCAAAGCATCCTACAGATTTGAAGGATTACCGGGCATTTTTATATACGGAATGGCAACGCAAACATGAATTTGATGAATACACTGAATGTGGGACAAGGCTCAATTGCTTACTACTAGTTAAAAATTGTCATAACAAAACCATTTTTACTGTAGTATCAGGTGTTCACTTTCTAGTTCACCAGTGGCGGCTGACTGATAATCATTGTCAATTGGTAATGTACCGACTAAAAGAACCATATGTAAGCATCTATAGAGCGGTGTATTTCCGCCGTGGATCAGCTTTGCTTGACCCTTTCAATGATTTTATTCTACGGTTAATAACAACAGGCATCGTGAAAAAGCATAGTTTTGATATATACCATCGATCGCAGCTTAAATGCAAGCCGATTCATCAACCCATTCATGTCGCACTTCCACTTCGAAATTTTTCTAAAGCATTTCTAATTCTTTTAGCCGGGTATTGTCTGTCCCTTTTAACTTTCATTTGTGAAGTTTATATGGGTTCACAAAATAACTCATAATTAATGAATACAACACTATTATAATGTAATACATAATACACGAATACATTTACTTGAATAATCATTTCATTTTAAGTATTTGCAAAAAATATTATCTAAGTACACTTTTTTTGTTTGATTTTAGCAATAAACATATCAGTAATATATTGGTTTTTACTTTCCCTTACCATAGTTAAAATCAAAATGATAAACATAATGTGTATAGTTAAAAATATAGTTTGGAGTTTCTTGTTCATCTCCATCAGAATCTAAAATTTGGAACGAGCAAATAGCTTCACTAAGAGGACTGACCGACAGACTGACATATCTTTAAAACTTTGTTTGACGTTTATAAGTATCTGTTTTTTTGGTGAGGGGAGAATCATCAAATGACTTTTCCCGTCCAGGGGTCGGGCGGGAGGGAGTGTAAAACTCTTACTGACCAACCAACCCCCGTTCCTTCTCTTGTTCTGGGCCGAGGCCGCGGTTCCTCATTGCGCTTGCCCCGCAACCCCAAGGGTCTAATTGCAATAAATGATTTTTGACTTTTTTATAATTATCCCTTTTCACATTTTATGTTTGTCGGTTAATGAGTTCATGTAACTAGTAGGTACGTAAATGGATGTAATTATGAATTATAGCTAAATATGCGAGATTGAGAGTTCCAACTTATTCATCTCCATTTCTTCTAGCGTTGGAAAGAGGTAATTCAGTGTTTTTGTGATTGTGGCTATTGTAGAATGTAGATCTTGAATTGCGAGAAATGTAGCGAATATTTTTAAAACATTTGTAACAATTCATTGTATGTTACTTATATGCATTTTAAGGGGAAAATTATTAAACTCATCTCGATTTAAAACCACCTCGTTTCAGCTCTTATTCAGAGCTCGAGCCTCTATAAATTCTTGCGTATTATCCGCAATCCCGGCCAACATACAAGTCTTCGTATTAATGTACCAGTCAGTGTGCCAATGTTAAAAGGTCTGGGAACTAACAATATTTGGTGTGTTTCTTTCAATTATGAATAGCGTACCTACTTTAAAATATTTGATCTGACAACAATAAGTTAAATTAAAACATGACAATGGCCATACCTAATGTGTTAACCATATTAAGGTTTCAACAATAGGTAAATAGATAAAATACATTAGTAGATATTAGATACAAAAATAAACTGTGATTTATGTAGTCAGTAATTGAATAAAAGTCAACATATTTGATTTCTTTCGAAATCATTATATAACAATAATATTTTTCAACATTGTTCAATTTACAATGTTTAAAATGGACGTTTTTATTTTATGTCTCGTGTGTGTTTTCGTAAATAGGAATACTTTAATAAAAGCTGAGAGAAATGATGTGACAATGCTTACAAGTTGTATTGTCAAGTTGTTAGAACAAGTTGATTACAAAGCATATGACAAAGTAATGGATATTACTTTAATGAATATGAATAATGATTTACAACTATCTGCTCTCCACCAAGTTTTAGGAGCGCGATTTATTTCAAGAAGATTCTTTTGGGACACTGAAAATATAAGCAATGTTATTTATATTGTGATGAGTGACGACTACCAAGAACTCGCAGATGGATTAAATAAAGTTACTTCCGATAAGTTCTGGAATCCATCGGCAAGATTCATCATTGTCGTGCAGAATACAAAAGAGTACAGCTTGCATGACCTGACACATCTTCTTCATACGTATAATATATTTCATAAAGTTTCAGTAATATCCCGCAATGGTGATGTCTATGCTATTTACAGGTATAATTTTACAAAACCTGGTAATTGCTTTAGAGCTGGCCATCTTATATTCTGGTCTTGGTGTTCAGATTTCATATCTGGGAAAAAACTAGCATTTCTGACCAACGGAAGTATTCGCAACTGCCGATTTGAATTCATAGCACAAAATTTATGGCCGTTCATGAACTTCGACAATGACGTCAAAGGATCTGAGCAATACTTCTTGGCAATATTTCAAAAGCAATATCGAGTACAAATTGTTTTAAAGGAATTTACCAAATTTAATAAATATGGTAAACCCGTTGATAATATACGGAAGATTATACATGAAAAAGTTGTACATAACGAATACGAAGGTGCTGTTGGAGGATTTTCTATTAACAGCGCGTATTCTGGTAATATTTCCCATATGTATCCAATGACAATAGATCATATGTTTTATACATTGCCTCGTTCTAATTATGTAGAACAATGGGTTGCAGTTTTGAATCAGTCTTGGACAACTTTTCTTGTGATTGGGATCATGTTTATTATGTTATGTGTGGCGGCAACATGTCTATCAATTTTTTATACGCGGAAAGATATTACTGGTAATGTTTTGATCGTATTCGGGTATATATTGAACAAGAATGTCGTCAAGCGAACGCCATCCGGATGGACACGTGCATTAATTTTCTCAACTTTATTGTTTACCGGGTTCATAGTTCCTTATACAATACAAGCGAGTTTATACAGCGTGACTGCTCGACCTGCGCGTGCATTTGAACCCAAAGACCCAAAAGATTTGAAGGAATATCAAGCCTCTCTGTACACTGAATGGCAACGTGTTTATGCATACCATAATGCCTCTAATTGTGGAACAAGGTTAAATTGTCTACTAATGGTCAAAAATTGTCAGAACAAATCTGTTTTTACTATAGTATCAGATGCTCACTTTCAAGTACATCGGTGGCAGTTGACCGACCATCACTGTGAAATGTTGGTATACCAAATAAAGGAACCGTATATGAGTATATATAGAACAGTTAGTTTACGTCGAGGATCTGTTCTGATTGAACCTTTGAGTAGTTTCACTCTGCAGTTTGAATCTACGGGCATTATGAAAAAATATATTTCAGAAATATATAACAAAAACTGGCTTAAATGTAAACCACGTCATAAATCAGATTACGTGTCATTAAGACTTGCAAATTTTTATAACGTTTTTAAAATATTTTTCGGTGGTTGTTCTTTGTCAATTTTAATTTTTTTATGTGAGTTTTTTATTGGAATAATCAAACTTAGATTAAGTAGGTCTGTGGCCACCTAATCCATTTTTAAATACCGACCTACATTACTAAACCATATTGTACCCATTGGGAACTAAGTTACGTTATTGATGACAGTAAGAAAGTTGTCATTACTTAATATATTGTGATAATTTACCAATAATTACGAAAAAATTACTATAGATTGATTGATGATAAAAAATAATAATAAATCATTAAGAAAAACTGTGCTGCCTTTTCCTTTCCTAGTTCAATAATTTGTGTGTTACAAACAAATGTAGGTAGCCGTATTTTTTGCGGTAAAATGCATGTGAAAACAATCTGTTTTACAATATTATTTCACTCTTCAATTGGTGATTATACATTTTTGGAACCTTACCATGATAATGTAACAAATCTTACGGATTGTGTTGTAAATATAGTGGTCGATTATGAACACAAAATATTAGAGAGAACAAAAGATATTACCGCTATGAATATGAACAATGATATACAATTGTCTGCACTACACCAAGTTACAGGAGCGCGATTTATTTCAAGACAGTTTTTTTGGGATACTAATAATATTAGTAACGTTATCTATATAGTGATGTGTAAAGACTACCAAGAATTGGCGGATGGATTGTATAAAGTATCCTCCGATAGATTCTGGAATCCTTCAGCCAGATTTATAATTATTGTGATGAACATGGAGGAGAACAGTTTACAAAATTTTACTAATATTCTTCATAGATATAACATATTTAAAGTTTCTGTAATATCTCGAAACGGTAATGAATACGCCATTTACAAATATAACGTTACGAAACCTGGTACATGTCTGACAGATGGTCTTCTAACGTTTTGGTCTTGGTGTACTGATTACTGCTCTGGAAAATTATTACCTCCTTTGAATCCTGGAAGTATTCGTGGCTGTCGATATAAATTCTATGCACATAATGTGTGGCCGTTTACAAACTTCGACACAAAAGTGAAAGGAACAGAACAGTATTTATTGACGTTATTTGATAAGCATTATGGAACAAAAATTGAAATAGTAGAGTATAACAAAGTTGATAAATATGGGAATCCTGTCAGTAATGTTTCAGAGATAATACTGAAGAAGGTAGCTCATAACAAAATTGAAGGTGCTCTTGGTGGTTACTCAGTGCAATCAGCGTGGGGTGGAGTTTCATATGGATACCCGTACAAAATTGACCACGTGTTCTATGTTCTTGCTCACTCTACTTTTATAGATCCATGGCTAGCAATGTTTAGGCAATGTCTCTGGATATATTTTGGAGCTGCGGTAGTTTTCGTGTGTTTTTGTATATTGGCTAGATTTTTAGCAATGTTTCGTACGCCAGAAGATGTTTCACGCAACGCCCTTATTGTTTTTGGTTATATGTTAAACAAATATGTTCTAAAGCGAACACCGTCTGGATGGACGACCGCATTAGTTTTTACGGTTCTAATGTTTACTTCGTTTATAATTCCGTATACGATTCAAACTAAGTTATACAGTTTAACAACTCGACCAGTTCGTAGATTTGAACCTAAAGTAGCAAGTGATTTGAAGAACTATCAAGCTATTTTGCCCGTAGACTGGGTGGGCCGTTACCGTTTTGCTGGCCATCGTGTTTGTGGGACCAGACTAACTTGTTTACAGGCTCTTGCAAAACGTAAGGGTACTCTTCAATACACGATGGCATCAAAGTCATATTATCTTATTTATCGTTGGAAGGTAACTGATGAGCACTGCAATTTTGTGACCTATAATTTAAAAGAACCTTACTCGACCGTATTGAGAACGATATATTTGCGACGCGGCTCCGTTCTTCTAGAATCTTTCAACCGTTTGGTACTTAACGTAGCAGATACGGGTATTTTAAAGAAATATGATCAGGATATGTCCAGCCGTGAAAGAGTGCGATGTAGATCTCATCCAGACGAGATTTTCATGCCTGTTTCCTTGGAAAAGCTGCATTTCGCTTTCATTGTTTTAATCGTTGGTTGCTTTTTGTCGTTTATATTGTTTATGTGTGAGGTTTGTGTCGGATAAAAATGTTATAACTATTCAATTGATTTGAATAAATTTATGACAATAAAGTGCTCATGTATTTACTTTAGCAACTACACCGACTATTTTTGAATAGTAATTATCCTGACACATGTAAAATCTATTGAAAACAACGACACGTCAGTTGGCTGCGCGACGTCGTAACAACACGTACGCTTATGAATAAGAGTCCCGTTGCGACTTGAAACTAGTACAGCTTTTCTCAGTTCATTCGCGTAAATAAGTCGTTATTTTCAATAAGCACATCGAATATGTTGATGATGACACGGTTTTGATAGAGCACAACTATCAAAGCCATGTACCTAAATCGGGCAAATGATATTTTACATGTGTACCTATGACCATGTTGAAGTTTAACAGTATGTATGTTACATGTGTAATTGTAATAAAAAATGTTATATGGAAATATAGTATCTACATTATTCTTCAAATAATATTCCAAGTTTTTTTTTTGATGAGCTATTGACAGTACGTCTATGAATAATTCCAAATAGGAATACCTTAATGCACAGACATTTGGACAATGGATCGAAGCTTATGGGTCATCAGATATGGTTGCGGGGTAAGCGCAATGAGGCACCGCAACCTCGGCCCAGAGCAGAAGAAGGAACAGGGGGGTTTTAGTCAGTCAGAACTCCCTCCCGCCCGGCCCTAGGCGGGAGGAGACATTTGATGATTTTCCCCTCAAAAAAAAAAAAACGGGTCATATGTATTTTATTTTAGCTCATTCCTGCTTTCTGCACCAGTGGGTTGCAGTGATATATCAGTTATTCAAGACATCGTAATGTGTATCTTGTTCATTACTCTTTGTACCGGTGCCACGTGGCTATCACTATTTCGTACACGGAGAGAAATTGCTCTCAACGTGTTAATTGTTTTAGGGGTTTGAAGAACGTGGTTGGAACACCACAATTTTTAGTTTTTGGATTATTTTATTTGCACAATTTATAATACATTACACCATACAAGCTGATTTGTTCAGTGCGGTGGCTCAACCGGGAAGGAATTTTAAACTCAAAGAAGCGTCAGAACTAAAAAAACAAATTCGTTTTATATAGTAAGTGGCAGCATAGTAATAAGTTTGACGGCTACTACGTTTGTGGTACTAAGCTTAATTGTTTGCTTACTGTGAAAAACTGTCCAAACAGGTCTTTATACACAATTTCACACACAGTTTCTTGCTCGTTCTTCTCCATCGGAATCTACACTTTGGAACGAGCAAATAGCTTCACTAAGAGGACTGACCGACAGACTGACACTACATATTCAAAATTTTGTTTGACGTTCAAAAGTGCCTGTAAAGGTCTAATTGGAATAAAAGATTTTTGACTTTTTTGACTTTTGAGTTATGCCATTACAAAGGTACCTTACTGATAGCAAATGCGAACTGATGTCCTATAAATTGAAAGAACCTTATGTGAGTATTCACAGGACTTACATAGGCTTTGACTGGACCTCTCTCATCATACGGATTTTGTCCACTGGCATTTTGATAAAGCATTCTTCAGATATCTATAACCGAGAGTGGATTAAATGCTAGTCTCGTGACCGACCTCAGAAAATAACTCAAAGTTTGATCAACTTTTAAACTTAATGCATTTATGACGATAAAAAAAAAACAAAAAGGGCCGATTTAACAAGATGATTTTTTTTGGTATAAGTCAGCTAGATAGCAGAAGGTTACCTAGTGCCTGCACAACCCAAGGAGTTACGAGTGCGTTACTGGCCTTTTAGGGATAAGGGTTTCGGATGTTTAAGGATTTGGGATGGGGAGAAGTCACGCAGTCATTGGGCCTCCGGGTACCTCACTCAAACGGTGAAATACAGCGTTGTGGTTGTTTCACGCCGGTTTTCTGTGACGGCGTGGTATTACTTCGGTCGAGCCGACTCATGCCGAAGCATGGCTCTCCCATACTTATAAGATGTTAGCTGAGGGGATATTAGATGGTAGGAAGCACGCGTAGCACTTAAAGAATGACAATAATTTAAGAATACATAGCGTACAAAAATACGTGATTTTGAAACTCTTTACTTAACATTAAATTCCCAGTGTATGATAGGATAATTTTGTTAGGTATTCTAAAATTAAAGTTGTGTTCTAAAGTTCAAAAATAGTCTAAGAAATAATTGTGACTGGAAAAATCCGAGACACCACACCACAACAGGTCATCGACTTGTTGGTAAGTACCTTACTATGGAATTTTAATTCGATTAGGAATACCTGCTTACGCAAACTAGAAATGTTAAATATTAAATGAATAAAATATTAAATCTGCTCAATTTCTGTGTCGTCCAATATTCGATCCAACGTAACGTACCTAACAAAAATATATTTTCCCGCTAAAATTACACAACGCTTATTGGTCCTTCGTAAAGCCGCTATTCCTAACTTCACCAACATAGTTTTCTGGTCCTTTCGAGCCGGATTCGTAGAATCAGCATTTATAACTAGGTCCCATACCTAGGATTTTGGTCAAATACCTACCTAAATTCGTAAAAACCGCCCGCCATTTTGAACGCATACTGTCGTTCTTACATTCCCCGCTAGGTAGATAGGTAGGTACCTAGGTACATTATTCATTGTGAACTACCTGTACCATCTTAATAGTTCGCCTGTTGCATTAAAATAGCACAGGTAATTATTAAAACCGCCAAATAACGGGAGTTAGTTCGGCAAACTTGCCTACAACTTATACCTACTTAACCGCAATAATTTCTTACACCCGCTTAATATAAAAATAAATAAAAAATATTATTAAAGTCTACCCACTAGACCTAAATTATTTTGTACGCTGTAATTTTTAGAACTACTCCAATATGGAGGAACTTAAAGTTAAAGTTAAATTACTGCTAGCTAAAAATCAAGCAATCTTTGAGCGTTTATCGTCATTGTACGAAATTTCAAAGAAAATAAATACTGCTAGTATCGAGCTTCGTTCGGCAGAGACGTTTATGGCAGACACACAAATACTCTCAATTATTCGTCAGGAATTTAGTACCAACATAGATAAAATAAATGCATATTCTCTACAAATAGATCCTGATCATAAAATTGATTATAACAGTCAAATTTCATTTGACGGCGTTTACACTCGTGTCGAGAGAATACGTTCACTTATCGAGGCGAAGTCCTCAAGGTCATTGAATAACTCGACGTCTAGCGATACCGCGAGCGCGACGCAGTCTAAATGTTCGGTCAAGCTGCCACCAATTCTGATTCCGTTCTTTGACGGCAGAATTGAAAATTGGCCTGTTTTTTATGAATCGTTCAAATCAAATATCCATGACAATTCAAACCTTACAGATTCCCAACGTGTGCAATATTTAATAGGTAACCTTAAAGGAAACGCATTACAAATTACCGCCGGAATTATTCCGTCAGGGGAAAATTATGCGTCCATCTGGAATAGTTTGGTTCAAAGGTATCAAGATAAACGAGCACTAGGCTCACACTACATGTCCAACCTATTAAATATCAAACCCGCAAATAATAATTCCGCTTCTTTAAATACTTTTATTGAAAGTTTTCACGCGTCTGTTTCGGCACTAGAACAATTAAAAATTAAAGATTTAAAGGATTTCATATTATTAAATTTAGCTTTAAAAAGGTTAGATCCCGCTATCATACATTTGTTCGAGATGCATATGAGAGATGTGGAGATTCCTACTTATACGGATTTCGTTGAATTTATAAAATCGCAAGTTAAAATACTCGATAGGTCTACTTCTTCTCGGACCGCGTCACTAAGTAATAACAATAATAAAAATAATTCTTATCGTAATCCGACACGTGATAGTACAGTACATACTTTTGTTGCTTGTGAGAATAACCAAACTTGTTTATATTGTAACAACAAGGATCATTGGAAGCTTTACACCTGTCCCAAATTTCAAGCAATATCCGCCAGTTCTCGTTTGGATTTTATTAAAAACAAACGTGGATGTGTAAACTGTCTTAGTGCAACGCATACTGCCTCACAGTGTAAATCTATACACACTTGCAGGACATGTAACAAAAAACATCACTCTCTTTTACATCTGGAACAAAGTTCACAGCCGCGATCGACATCAGCTGACGCTGTATCTAGTTCCGCGCATTCACAACAGGTGGCGCTATGTGCGTGTTCTCGCGTAGGCATAAACATTCCACGCACTACGGTTCTTTTGTCAACAGCGCAGGTCTATGTTGATAACAAATATAACCAATACGTTTCTGTAAGGTGTTTAATTGATAACGCTTCGCAAAATAATATAATTACTTCAGCTTGTTGTAAGAAACTGCAATTAAATATTATACCACTTTCAAATTCAGTTATAAAGGGTGTAGGTACCTCTTCGCGGCCTATCATAGGTTACGTGGAGATAACAGTTACTGCAAAAAATAAAGCAAACTCTTTTAAAATAACCGCTCTTGTTATTGATTGTATAACAGATAAATTACCATCTCACGTTGTTGACACCTCTGCTGTGCAACATTTGTTCGAGTTACCGCTAGCCGACCCCCTGTGGCACGTGCCCGGGGAGGTTGAATTGCTTCTAGGGGCAAAGCTGTTTCCGTATTTATTACTTCATAATAAAATTCTCTCACCTACCGCGCCATCAGCTGTTGAAACCGTGTTTGGTTATATTCTTATGGGTGAGATACCTTCTAGTTTATCTAATAAAAATAACATTGATTTAAATACCGCTTCATATTTTTCTACCGCGTTAAATATAGATGATTCTCATTGTTTTTTGTCGTTGGACGAATCTTTACATAAATTTTGGAATATCGAAGAAATACCTTCAAAATCTTTTATGAGCCCCGCTGATCGGGAATGTGAACAGCTGTACGTTTCTACTGTGTCACGTGACTCCAGTGGTAGGTACTGTGCTGCGTTACCATTCTGTAAAAATCCAGAATTACTCGGAAATTCATATGCTGTCGCTTATCGACGTTTAATTAATTTGGAGAAAACTAAGCTTCGCGACCCTGCTTTGCGCGCTAGTTATAACGAAATAATCCAAGAGTATATCGATCAAGATTATTTAACTAATTAGACTATAGGATATTATATACCGCATCACCCTGTCATTAGGAATGATAAACAAACTACTAAAGTGCGCATTGTCCTTGATGCGAGCGCTAAGTCTCATAATGGCGTTTCATTGAATGACTTATTGCACGCAGGGCCTAATTTACAAGCCGACATATTTTTATTACTTTTGAATTTTCGTTTGTTTCCCATTGCTGTCACAGCCGATATAACAAAGATGTATCTACAAATTAAGGTTATTGATAATCATCAAAAATATCAGAAAATATTGTTTCGGTTTAATAATAAGGAACCAGTTCGCGAATTTGGATTTAACAGAGTGGCCTTCGGCCTTAAGTCCAGTCCATTCCTAGCCATGCGCACTGTGCGTCAACTGTCAGAAGATGAAAAACACCGGTTCCCACGCGCATCCATTGTCGCTTCTCAGGAGCTTTATATGGATGACTTGGCTAACTCGACCCCTACTGTGGAGGAAGCCAAGACTCTCTCCGCGGAACTTATCGCCTTATTTAAGGCGGGGGCTTTGACCTTACTAAGTGGGCAAGTAATTCCACGGAATTACTACAGGTTATTCCACCCTCCAACCGCTCTTCAATTAACTTTTCTGACGGGGAAAATTTAAAGATCCTTGGACTCAAATGGATTCCTTCCGAGGATTGTTTCACCTTTACTACATCTGATTTAGATAAAAGTTGTACTAAACGCTCCATTCTTTCCACTATTGCCCGTCTGTGGGATGTTCTCGGTCTAGTGGCTCCTGTGATCTTATTCGCTAAATTACTCATAAAAGAATTATGGAAATTAAACACAGATTAGGATGAAACTCCACCCAATTCTATCGTACTTCTCTTTCCAAAATTTAAAGAGCAACTGCCTCTACTTTCTTCTTTAAAACTGCCGCGTCATGTAGCCGTTGCTATGGGTTGCGTGACAAATATAGTAGGTTTTGCTGACGCCAGTTTGAACGCGTATGGTTGCGTAATATACTTACATGTCACTGACACAAACGGTAACACACACGTAAATTTGGTGTGTGCTAAATCTAAAGTTGCACCTGTTAAGGTCGTATCTCTGGCTCGTCTAGAGCTTTGCGCCGCTGTTCTTTTGTCTAACTTAATTAAACTAGTTTATGACACTTACCGCTCTCGCACCACTATTAATAAAATATTTGCCTTTTCCGATTCTACAATTACTCTTTCATGGATCCATTCCTCACCTCACAAGTGGAACATTTTTGTTAGTAACCGCGTCGCTAAATGTCAGGAAAATCTTGATCCTGAACATTTTTACCATATCAACGGAAAGGAAAATCCTAGTGACTGTCTGTCTCGAGGTCTTCTACCTGAACAGTTACTAAACCATAATTTATGGTGGCATGGCCCAGAGTGGCTTCTGCGACCAACTACTGAGTGGCCTATTACTCCATTTGTATCTTCATGCAGCGAACAATTGCCTGAGTTTAACAATAAATCTTTAACATTAGTATCTACCGTATCAGAAACTAATTTAATATATAGCCTTTCTCAAAAATTTACATCGTTAAATAAAATATTGCACATAATTGTATACATTTTGAGATTTTTGCATATTATTCCTTCTGACAAACCACATAAGATAATCACTGTCCATGAATTAGTTACCGCTGAAATTTATTTAATTCGCTGTATTCAACAATTTCATTTTTTTGACATTTATACCGAAATTAAAGGTAAAAAACTTCGCTCACAGTTTAAGAAACTCGATCTGTTTATAGACGAGCATAACATAATTAGAATTGGTGGTAGGTTGTCAAACGAGAACCTTCCTTATGAAGCTCAGCATCCCGCGCTTTTACCTAAACATGATAATTTTACACATGTTCTAATAGACTATTATCATCGCATTCATTGTCATGCCGGTGTAAGCCTTCTTAGCTCTCTGTTGCGTCAGAAATATTGGATCCTCTCCTCCAGAGGTGTCATCAGACAAAGGGTACACGCTTGTAACTTCTGTTTCAAAGTTTCTCCTTCTCACCCCAGTCCAAAGATGGCTGATTTACCCGCTTGTCGCGTACAAGAGACTAAAGCTTTCGTTCATACTGGTGTCGATTACGCTGGTCCCATTAAAGTAACCTTATGTCGACGCAGAGGCCAAAGAAGTCAGAAGGCTTACATATGTTTATTCATTTGCTTCGTTACCAAAGCAGTTCATATTGAATTGGTTACCGACGTGTCATCGGACACTTTCATTTCAGCTTTTAAAAGATTCATTTCCCGCAGAGGACCTGTCTCTTATTTATATTCTGACAACGGAACCAATTTCGTTGGAGCCAAGGCTCAATTTCAAGAACTTCTTGCTGACCGCTACCGCATAGAATGGAAAATGATTCCACCCCGCGCCCCCCACTTTGGAGGGCTGTGGGAATCAAATATTAAATCTATTAAAACACATTTGTACCGTGTTATCGGTACTCAACTTCTTACTTATGAGGAGCTTTCGACTGTTCTCACTGAAATTGAGGCAGTTCTAAATTCCAGACCGCTTTGTGTCCTGAATGAGGATCCGTACCCAGAACCGCTTACTCCCGCTCATTTTATAATGGCTTCTCCGTTGACTACGTTGCCGGTCGCGAACGTTCCCGAAACGACGAAATCACTAACTTGCCGCAAAAAATTGCTTGACCAAATGGTTTGTAGTTTTTGGAGAAGATGGCGTATAGAATATTTACATAATTTGCAAGTTAGGCAAAAATGGTTAAATGTCACCGAAAATGTTAAGATTGGTACAGTGGTTCTCATGCATCAAGATGATGTCCCTCCTTTACGTTGGCCAATGGGCATAATCACCGAGATTTTTCCCGGCAGGGATGGGACGACCCGTGTTGCCATGGTGAAGACATGCAGTGGATCTTTCAAAAGACCTGTTGTTAAACTATGTCCTTTACCTTCTCAATAATACCATCGCATAATTAAAATTCTAATTTAGCTGCAGTTCACATACTTTAATCATTATTTTTTTTTTGTCCGCTTTAATTTAATTCCTTCCTTTTTGAGAATACTACATATTCTCGAAAGCCGGGCAGGATGCTTACGCAAACTAGAAATGTTAAATATTAAATGAATAAAATATTATATTAAATAAATAAAATATTAAATGTTGGTATCATGTATCCAAACGCGTCTCACACATTAAACATAGAATTCATATTGGAACACAGTATTGAGCCAATCCTACTCCTTCTTCCTTTCCAATCCTACCACCATTCCGCAAAGGGTGCTGGACCGCTCCGCCAATGAGAAGCGTTTCCGCCGCAGCGACACACCGCGAAGACAAAGGTCGCCATGATGATTTTCGTCCTGTTCTCTTCAAGCCGCCCACCGCTCAACATCGCTCAAAAAACTAAACCGCTGTACTACCATCATTATAGTTAAAAATAATTCAACGTGTTGGCCGACACAAAGTGATAAAGTGGGACAATATACTTAATCGATTTAATTCAACGAGCGCATGTGCAAAGATCCTCCAAGAGTGCGTGTCATCATCCACGGACCACGCCGGCAGTAGGTGCACCAACCTACCCTCCAGTGCTCCCAAGTAAGTTACATCTATTCCTCCCACACTTCCATCTGCTCAATTTCTGTGTCGTCCAATATTCGATCCAACGTAACGTACCTAACAAAAATATATTTTCCCGCTAAAATTACACAACGCTTATTGGTCCTTCGTAAAGCCGCTATTCCTAACTTCACCAACAATACCCGCTGTATATGATGACGTATTTTCATTGTTCTTTGTATTAAGCTTACTCTCAGGTCCACAAATTATATTATTAATATTAAATTAATAATATAAATAAATTAATTCATTACATTAAGGCCTTTTTTCAATAGTCAAATAAATATTATCTAAGGAATATAACTGTTGTTGTCACTGTCTTATACAAACATTCTGACGCGACAGCATAATATTATTATACCCCAGGTAACTTTTATCGAATCATTGAAAAATCTGCCCTAAATAAAAGATGACCAGAAATTAAAATAAGGTTCCTATCTGATAACCGTTACACGAAATAATTTTTTTTTATGTAATAGATTGGCAAACGAGCAGACGGATTACCTGATGGTAAGCAATCAGCGCCGCCCATGGACACCCGCAACGGAGGAGTTACGAGTGCGTTGCCGACCTTTTAGGGATTAGGGATTTGGAGATTTGGGGATTGAGGAAGGATTGGGGGAGGGGAAGGATTGGGCCTCCGGTAACCTCACTCACGGCATTATCTTACGTTTGTAGTTTGGGAAAAACTTTGTATTTATGAATGTAGGAATGCTATCCAGTATTTACTTACGTCACTTGTTAAAAGAACAATGACATAATGTGTCATGGTCCATTTATGTACAACCAACTAGACTATAGGACTAATTAGGGTAATCCGTTGGATGCAAATAGTCTAATGAGTTCTGAATTATCGGTATACGCTAATGATGCCGTTTATTCCTCGAATACGTTGGGAGTTTTTCGAAATGAAACATTTATTCAGCCTTGTGTCAAATCTATATAATTTTAAAAAAATCAATGCCACTTTTCGTTGTAATGTTATAACTCGATCATGCTTTTACTAATATGGCTAATTTTGGTCTTGATTATTTGTAGACGTGCAGCGAAGGTATGTACATAGAGAAAAATTAAAAAAGTGAAATTTGTAAAATTGGTATCCACGTGGGCGGAGCCTCGGGCGACCGCTAGTAGGTACTTTTATAGTGTGTTGTCAAAAAAGCATGTTTCTTAATCCCACTCATATCCAACGGAGCCTGATCAAAGTGTTTCGTCGAGGCTTTGAACTGAATCATTCTGACTGATTCAGATATCAGCTCACGCCCTCACGGTAGGACTCCCAAGTCCTACCGTGAGGGCGTGAGCCACAAGTTTCATATACACTTAATGAACGTTATTTTAAACGAGGGTCATATTCCAGGAGCCGATTTTGGTGCTCAACGGTACGTCCCTCGTTCAAATTGCTACCCTGTATATAAAACTAGCCTGTAGGTTATAAAAGGGAGAAAGAAGATTGTAAAGTCAAAGTCGAAGTATTTATGTCAACCAGTTCATAAACAGGCATTCTGAAAACTTCAAAGTTCGGCAGTCTGCCGTCGCTGTATGTGGTATCAATAATAGTAAATAAGTATTGGTATTTTAATTTTAATTTAATTTTATTATTTTGTAATTTTATTATTTTAATTTCGGAGAATGGATTATTTATGACTTATTCGAAAACAAAATCGCATATTTCCATAAAAAAAATACAGATGCAAATTTCCAACCCTAGCAATGTGTCACATACTGGTTTTTCTACACACTATGGACGTATTTTTTTTCACGGAAAATAGACTTTGCTGTGTATGTGATTTACGTAATAAACTCTTGTTGTTTCCTGAATTAATTATCTGTATATATTGTCGTACCTATTTGTAAATACACAATGTTTTGTTTAGCTTGTTACTTTATTTATTTATTTATTAATGCTGTTCATTTAATTAATTATTTATGTACAGCGCATTTATGTAATCTGTATCTGTATCATAAATCCTAATACTGAACTAAAAATATAGTTTGAAATTTATATTTTTTTTTCGAAAAAACGTGACTTTTGACTTAATTGAACGTAGCATAAAAATTACTTTGATGGAGTCCACGTGGCTTCGATCAGGATCCGAACTATCTCGATAAAGATGAAATACGGCCGGGTACTCAGATTATAGCAATAAATATTTCTGAATATGCTGCGTATCATAATAGCCACTCGACCTGCGATCCCGGGAGATTGCTTTTATATAATATACTCGAATTTTGTTGTAAAACTATTACAGATTATATAGAGCGGCACGAGTACAAGATCTCTTTTATTTCATGTAGGTACAGAACTCTTTGTGAATCGTATATTGTTTATCGCATTAACTTACTTTCATATTGGCGCTTTGTACAAGGTTTGGTTACTAAGGAAAGGATTTGTATCGTAGGTAGAGATTATACTATTTTTGTCAAGGGAGATATTTTGGTTTTGATGTTTGAGGGACTTTTATTTAGTATACATAATACACGTGTGTTAGACTAACTAACATGACTCCGTAACGAGAGATAGGAAATAGTGAAACGTTGTTTGGAATTTAAGCCTAAATTTCGTCTTCGTTTAAGGCACGTAGCGTTCTGCGCGCGCCTCAAACAGCTTATGAAGACCACTACAGATGGGTGCCAATTCTAGGGCTAAGGGTCAGCCGGGGTTGCGGGTCAAGCTCAATAATGTACCGCGCCCTCTGCCTGGGGTAGGAACGGGGTGCTTTTTAGTCGGTAAGAGTCTGACACTCTCTCTCTTCCCATCCTGAGCAAAAGAAGTCATTTGATTTGTGAAATGATTGATTATTCCATTAAAACAGATTTTCTTTATATTATTTCCAAAGATAAAATTATCTTGATGAGCTTTACAAAATGATTACAAATAATGAAAGTAACTCGTTCTAAACTCAATAATGAATGACTTATACTTCGAAGTGGCCTAACTGGTATATGTTTCAAATACCAGCAAAAGTCTTGACTCGTGTTTCCTAAGAAATTTGCTGTTAAAAAAGGGAGTTCCCGTAAGGACAAACGAGACATATCTACATACTACAGTATTTCCCAAGAAGAACTCGTTACGGTTACGAAGCCCTTATTACAATTCATTACATCAGTGTCTAAATATGTAACTATTCCGACAAACTGTCTAGGATTAATATTATGAGTCAGCATTTGCAAGGAAAATGACGAAAGCATTGACGATTTACCATGCACTTATACATATATTTAAATATTTCTTTTAAAAGATAAAACAATAACTTTATATTCACGTAGGCACGTATAGATGATAATTAATTACACATACATTAAGTTCATTTAATAATGTGCGATGTGCACGTCATTAATCCATTATTATTATTAAGATCCCTATTTAGGTATAATGTTTCATATAATTTTCCGCATATTCAACAAAAAATGCACTGTTCAATTTTAGTTTAGTTTTGAAATTTTAGAACTCAAGTAGATAGTCATGTTAATAGATAAATTACCATAAACTATTCTTAGAATTGCTCATTCCTTCTCCATTCTTCATTAGAAGAGGCTATGGAAGAAAAGAATGAGAGCCTAAGGTATGAAAGAGAAAGGTAATTTAAGAACCACTGGATTGGGCCCTTAATTATGGCATTGGTACGAGTCCATTTTGACGAGTGGCTGGAGTCGCACCGTATTTTCACCTTTCGTCAGACGCAGGCGCTTCCTAGACACGGGTGTTTCGGTAGGTACCAGTTTACGATTTAGCGAGAGAAAACACTTATTCGTCATCACTGCGAGGATTTCCCCAAGGATACGGTGAAATAAAATATGGCAGTGTGTGTTGTGCTGCTGAGCACCGCCGTGTCCTCAGACCTCTCGTGTCCGGCTTTAGTTCAGGCCGTGATACGGAGCGACAGGAACAATGACTGCTGTCTTCTTTTTCTGCAAAGAACTCATATTCGCTAAGAGGTAGGCTGAGTAACTAACCTCCTCACGTTTTAGCAGCCACAGGAGACGCCGGGCGTCTGGTATAGTCCGCCAATCTCCGCTATCGTAAGCACGGGTCTCCGAGAGCGTCCAGTAACGCTAGCTTACCGCTTGATTATTCTTGCATTGTGTTTTGCCGAATTAGTGAATTTACCGGATGTTCAGCACTTCCCGCCATCCCTAATCCCTAAATCTCCAAGGCCCGGTAAATAAGTTCTCAAGTAAAGTGGATCGCAGATGTAAATGAATGCCACAATAACTAAAAAATGTGGAAAATAAATAAATAAATACATAAATAACAGTTTCTCTCACTATAATGCAGCATGATTGTTTTCATGTCACATGTTTAACTCGAGGCAATCATTTTATTCTGTCATCATTACAACTTGTATCAAGGAAAAACCCTTTTAACAATTTTAAAAACAAAACAAACGTTTATTATTTTATATTTGTTTATTTTCACGAGAAACTAGGTATTTAGGGAGTAGGTAGGTAAGTATGTAGATAGCCACTCAAGTAAATAAACAACCCGAGCGTACGGCGCGTAGCGTTCCGCGCGCGCCTCAAAGAGCCAATAGACCACCACAGTCGGGGCCCAATAGGGCTGATGTTGAGCCGGGGCTGCGGGGTAAGCGCAATGAGGCACCGCGACCTCGGCCCAGAGCAGGAGAAGGAACGGAGGGGGGGGAGGGGGGGTTTAATCAGTAAGAGTCTGACACTCTCTCTCGCCTTACCCTGGACGGAAGAAGTCATTGGATGATTTTCCTCTGACAAAAAAAAAGTAAGTATACAAGGCACGTGTACCTTGTGTGAAGCTTGCTTTCCCCGTATGACTCTTCAGCGTTATTTTGTATTGAATAAGAAAATAATGAGCTAGGTATTTTTGTTACTTTTTTACATTTTTAAACAAAGCACACCTTAAGCCGAATTAGACTAGCATAAACTAGATGGCGTTGCATTTCTCGCTTCCGGCTGTAGTGTCTACTATGGTTGGGACCTGCGGACGACAGACTCGGGGCGTCTTGTCTTCAGACCAGCAGCAGGCCTCGAGGCGGCGGCGCCGTGTCCCGCGCGCGCCTCATAGTTGAGCCCTGCGGTCGGGATGACGCCCGCAGCGGGTGACGGGGCCCGCCAAACCATCTGGCGGGCCAATACCCGTCGGGGGGTTACGACGAATGCTTCGGCGGTACCCGCCCCTCCGACACATGGGTAAGTGGAGGAACACCGGGTTGGTTTTTAGTCAGTAAGAGTCTGACAGTATCCTTCGCCCTTCCCCGAGGGCGATGGGTCTCCATGAGATTTTCCAAACCGATACCAAAAACAAAAGATTTTGCGTTGCATCGTTTCATTAAGGCCAACATTTACAGCAACCCCTGAAGAATTGTTATCGTAATTACTGTCTTAGAAAATACACCAATATTACCTTTTAGCAGTAAATACCGAATTCAAAATGTTGCGTTATTTTTTCGAGAAAAGATATTAACATTGATTCACATGAAGTTTCGCTTTTTTTTAAAGTCGTTACGATACCTATCTTAAAATATGCACCATTGAAACCGCGTCGATATCAGACAAATATTTTTGAATATAAGTAAATAGAAATATAACTTATACATATACCGGGCCAAAGAACCGAATAAAATTTTGTCAAAAATACAAGCAGATTTCGAAAATATGTTTCGGAAAAATATCTGTTCGATAAAGTCCTGATGAATTAAACGACGATTTGAAAGATATAAATAGTTTTATTTAGTAGCTTGAGAATTTACAACATGTTTGTATGGATGCGTATTGCAAAGAGAGAGATGACAAGCGCAAAAGGCACAGAGTATAGAACGGTGGTCATAGACCATTTCATATTATCTATGCTACACTATAGTAGTCGAAAAAGGCGACAAATTTAAAACATGTAACACTCCCTCTAAATTTTAGCCTTGTTCTACTAACTTTACATACATAGAGAAACATATTTTGTGCATACTGCCATCTTATCACAATATTATATTGGGTACATATTAATCAAATGATTACAGTATGTATTAAACCCAATACAAAACTTTAAACTAAATCAACAGAGCTTCAAGCATAACAACTGAATTGCAAACATAAATGAACTGAAATATAAAAGACAAACATTCTTAGGTTTTACATTCCTTTGGGTTCTCAATTAAACCTAACTTATTTCTAAAGTACTCAAATTTAACTTTAGACAAAGGTTTAGTAAAGATATCAGCTAACTGTTTATCAGTACTAATATACTTGAGATCAATTATCTTTTCAGTATACTTTTCTTTTACAAAATTATATTTCACATCAATATGTTTACATCTTTTGTGATATTCAGAATTTTTAATCACACATATAGCACTCTGATTATCAATATTTAGTGCAATACAATCTTGATTATAATGACCTATATCTAACAATAACTGTCTAACCCAGAGAGCTTCTTTGGTGGCACAGCATGACGCCATAAACTCTGCTTCAGTGGTGGACAACGCGACAGTCGTTTGAAGGTGACTGTTCCATGTCACTGCTGCCCCGTTCTTCATAAAAACATATCCAGTGGTAGACCGTCTTGTCACAGGATCATTGGCATAATCAGCATCAGAATAGGATACCAGAGTGTTACTTTCATTTGACCTGTAACAGAGTCCAAAACACAGTGTCCCTTTTAAGTACTTCAAGATTCTCTTGACAGCATTCCAGTGACTTTGTACTGTGCTTTTCTGTAAAGTAACATGCGGATCAGCTGGTATACTATTAGGGTTAGCATTATCTAAGTTAAATTTTGATAACATTTTCTCAATATATTTTCTTTGGTGTATGAAAATGTAATCCTTACATTGTTCTATCTGTATACCAATAAAATTCAAAGCTTCACAAATCTTAACATTAAATTCTTTCTGAAGATCATTCAGGACTTCAGTTATTATTGTTGGATTTGTAGAACATAACAATCCATCATCCACATAAAGCAAAAGATATACTAGAGCTTCTCTATTAAAACTCACATACACACATTTATCAGCGTGACAGTTCACAAAGCCATATTTAATTAAAACTGAATTAAATTTAGCATTCCAACAGCGTGGTGCCTGTTTCAATCCATATAAGGATTTGATAAGCTTGCAAACCATGCCATTTTCAACATTCAATCCTTCAGGGATTTTCATGTATATTTTCTCTTGCAATTCACCATACAGGAAAGCAGTTTTAATATCAAATTGCTTTAAAGTCATGCATTTCTCGGCTGCAATAGACAATAATAAGCGAATGGAGTCAAACCTGACCGTCGGAGAGAATGTTTCTGTGTAATCGATGCCACTTTTCTGTGCAAAGCCTTTGGCACACAGTCTGGCTTTGTACCTAGGACCTGTTGGTTCACTTTTCACACGAAACACCCACTTACAGTCTAATAGTCTCGCATTGTCTGGTTTCTTCACAATCTCCCAAGTACCATTGTCCTCATTTGCTTGCAATTCTTCCTTAATAGACTTTATCCACATTTCAGAGTCTTCAGAGGAGAGTGCTTCTTCATATGTCTGTGGTACATCGGCCATACATATATATGATTTAGGTTCCATGGTTGGGATTGGTCTGTTACGTGGACGGAGAGTCATGGTTGAGGGCTGCTGAACTTCAATTGACTGCTCGGGCACATATTCCTCATCATCATCATTTTCACTCATTTCCACAGCAGTATGAGTAGACAAATCTGTACTACAGTCACTACTTTCAGACAGTCTCTTACTGCTTACATGTTCTTGTCTTTCAGCATCAGATAAGGTAACTGGTACTGTATCTGGTTTTATGGAATTTTCCAGAAACACAACATCTCTGCTTTTAGTTACTATTTTTGTTTTAGGATCAAGTAGCCTGTACCCTTTGCTATCTTCACAATATCCTACAAAAATCATCTTACTTGACTTGGCGTCCCATTTCTTCAGTTTTTCTTGAGGTATCTGCACCATAGCTTGGCAACCAAATATCCTCATGTGACTCAAGTCAGGTTTACAGCCACTCCATACTTCCTCTGGTGTCTTATAGTTCAGAGCTCGCGTCGGTGAACGATTGATGATGTATGCAGCTGTTCTAACTGCTTCAGCCCATAAATTTTTCTGTAAATTAGCATTTATTAACATACATCTGGCTTTTTCAAGTAGAGTTCTGTTCATGCGCTCTGAGAGACCATTTTGTTGTGGAGTATATGGGATTGATGTTTGGTGTTTAATTCCATGTAACTTTAAATAATCAGTAAAGTTCTTACTTGTGTACTCAGTTCCATTATCTGTTCGTAGTGTCTTAATTTTAGTATTAAGTCTATTTTCAACATATGACTTATATTCCTTAAATTTATCTAGACATTCTGACTTTGATTTGATAGTAAAGACACACACTTTCCTAGAAAAATCATCAGTAAATGTAAGAAAATACCTTGCATTTCCGAGAGAGTTCACCTCCATAGGTCCACATATATCTGAGTGAATGATTTCTAGCAGTTGACTTGCCCTGGAACCTTCACTTGGAAATGGTGACCTTGCCTGTTTTCCTTTGATGCACGGTATGCAGGTTAGCTCGCTGGTCTGAGGTATTTTCACACCCTCAGTGTGGTCTTTCAGCTTCTTCATGTCATTGTAGTTCAGATGAGCTAGTCGCTGATGCCAGAGATAAAAGTCATCATTAGTTGTTGACAGAAATGCTTGCACGGAGACAACATTCAGCTTGTACATATTATTAACAAGTGTTGCCATTGCAACTTCAACATTATCTTTGTTATACAAATAACAACCTTTACAGTCAAACTTTACATTACATTTATTATTCACAATGTTACTGACTGAGAGAAGATTGGTTGATAACTCTGGTACATAAAGGACATTTGTTACCTGTATTCTGTTTGTAGATCCGTTTGTGCTTTTAACATGAATGTTCACCTTACCACAGGACTCGACTCGCAGCTCCTTGTTGTTGGCTACTCGGATAGTTTTGATTGGTGGTGGTTTTTCATCATAAATCCAAGCCCTATTCATTGTCATGTGCATTGCTGCGCCTGAATCCACATACCATCCGAAATCATAGCTAGATGTTGCTGAGAAAACGGCTACAAAAGAGTTATCACTTTGTTTCTTGTTATTCTTCACTTTACAGTTTTTGCCGATGTGTCCGTACTTGTTACAAGTATAACATCTTGGCCCTTTTGACTTTTGTTTGATAGGTTGCTTATTATTCTTGCTCTTGTTTACAAAGAATACACCTGGATCACGATTTTTCACTTCCTGTAACAGTTTACTTTTAATTGAGTCTGCTGTTATGGCCACACCGGAGCTTTCTATTGCCATAATCATTGGCTTGTATTCATCAGGGAGTCCCGCAAGTAACAACGTGCCTAGCCACTCGTCGTCGACCTTGAACCCGATGTTCCGAAGCTTGTGTGCCGTAGTCATGATCTTGTTCACGTATTCTTCAATACTTTGACAATTTTCTAGTGTTGTCGTTATGAGGTCTCGTAGCAATCCAACTCGACGTGTCAGCCCCGAGTCATCAAAAGCTTTACAGAGCTTTTCCCATACTTCTTTAGCACTGTTGGCTTCCTGAACGTGGACATAGTTGATGGGATCAACTAGAAGTATTATTTTTGACTTCGCCTTGACGTCTTTCTTTAGATCGACCTCACCGGTGCCTGATACGCATTCCCACAGATCCTCATGCTCCAAATACGTCTTGACTGCGAACTTCCAGCTTGCAAAATTATCTCTGCCGGTCAATCTTTCTATCAGGGTCATATTGTTCATGTTGTTCGAACCCATAATTTTCTAGAAAAATCGATGTCAGGCCGGTTTGCAAAGTGAGTTATATGCAATCTCAAAACTATTCACGGAATTTAATTTATCTTTCAATGTTTCAGCATCCTGGGCCCATAACCTGATGAATTAAACGACGATTTGAAAGATATAAATAGTTTTATTTAGTAGCTTGAGAATTTACAACATGTTTGTATGGATGCGTATTGCAAAGAGAGAGATGACAAGCGCAAAAGGCACAGAGTATAGAACGGTGGTCATAGACCATTTCATATTATCTATGCTACACTATAGTAGTCGAAAAAGGCGACAAATTTAAAACATGTAACAAGTCCTTTGAGTCGCGAGCTACCAAAAGTCGCATTGTTATCAGGATGACAATAGTTGCATCACAAATATTGACATGCAGTGGTGACGTCATGCCTCGTCCAATTAGATTTTTGCAGTTTCAATTTGTAGGTTCTAGTATTTGTACTTATATTTTAGCTCGAATAAAAACTGTGTAATGGTTTAATCACTTGAGATCCTCAACTGGTGAAAAGTGGATGATACGTTGACCTGTAATAACAAATTCGTCTTTTGTTTTATAAGCAATTTGTTTAGTAGTCACTTATGTAAGTACGTATTTTCATAGATATTAGTATTTACATAAAATGTAAATATGTACTATTAATGCAATAATCTCATTCATTAACGCAAAACAGTTACATGACGCAAACACTTCGTTGATAAATAATAAAGTTTATAGAATAATTTGTTGGTATTCTGTTTTAATTACTTACTTATAACGTACCTACGTAATAAACATACGTATCTAATGTTGCCATTGACAGAGTTCAATGCAAATTCCTCGATATTGAATGAACTCGGCGTCAAATGTCGCTTCTCAACCATATTTCAGGCACAAGTTTTAATCTATGGTCGAAAAACGAATATTATTACTTTGGGCATACTTTACGTACAGATAACTGACTAAATGTTTATGCTTGACAGGATAACTGTAGATCTTAGCTTAAAAGTATTAAGGAGGTCAAAGGAGTACCCAATTTCTTTATCACCTATGACGCCTAATGCGTAACAGTGGTGATAACTGTATTCTATTATTTTGCCGTTAACACCTGGCCAGCCAGACACACCAAAAAATTATAATTATTAATGTTCTCAGCGAGAAGTTCTTGCCCTGAACCTTTTTCTTTTCTTTTAAGACCTTGATTATTCTTGGCTCTTAACAAACTTGTTATGTAAACTTGTGAATAATAAATAATTAGAATTATTTCATAATTATGCAAACATATTATTACATCAAATATTTGTTGAGCTTTTCCCGCGACTTCGTCCGCGTCTTATTTGTTTTTTGTAAAATAGTAGCATATAGGCACCGCGGCCTTGGCCTTGAGCAGGAGAAGGAACGGGGGTTTTTAGTCAGTAAGAATCTGACACACCCTCCCGCACCGCCTTGGAAGACGTCATTTGACGCTCACAAAAAAGCTAGAAAGAAATCTGTTTCGGGTCACCCTGTAGGTAAACAAAAATGCAGTAAATATTTTTTTTTTGTACATTGCAGAAGAAAATCAGTTTAATTATTGTTCCATGGTTTTAAATAAAATACCCGACCTAACTGGGAAATGTACAGAAAACAGATTTAGCATCAGATTCATTGTTAATAGAAACCAACTGTTTACAGATTCAAAACCTAACTCCCTATATGGCAAAGTTACGCAAATCTTAGAGGGATATTATAAATATTAACTTGTAAATAAGTATATTTGTCCTTATGAATCACTCGCGTATCAGTTTTATTGGTTTATGTCATAAACAGTATATATACTGTAGCTCTGACGAAGATGGGTACAATTCTCAAGCGGCAATTGGCAAGCGGTCCCTCGCCACATTAAAAAATACAATAATGTATTCAAACATGTGTGTGAAGATCGCTCTGTGCCTGGCTCTGTTCGTCAGCATCGACGGCTACGTGCTGAAGCACCGCACCGTACCTCTATCACCTGAAGGCCTCGTCCTCGAGGTAGCAGTGAGAAACAAGAACGACCCACGTCACCCTATTTCTGCAATGAAGATTGACATCAATGAGAAGGACAAAAAGGTCGATATTTCTTTTGTTCAACTTCCTGCACAAGGATCAGATTCCCATGATGTTGCACGACATGTGCCAACTTTAGAAGACCGGACGTCTATCCGTGTCGGTGGCTGTCCCCAAGACACAGTCAGCATTGGTGGAATATGCTTCAAAAACGACGATGTTTAAATAACTTAATCTCCGACACATATAATGGACATTGATAAATAAATTATTTTTTTAATTTATGCATTCTTTTTTTTCATTCCTATTTTACAAGATGGTCGCTTCCTTTATTTTACACAGTAAAATAGTCTTTCAATTATTTATTTTTATATTATTTGTCCTTCATTAGATAAATCTGTTTACACCATTAGTTTATGTAAGTACAAGTTACCTACTAAATAGCAAGCACCAATAGTTGTACTAGCACAAGGAAAATAATACATAACCACATCTATTCTTATCCTACAAGGAACAACCTGGAACAATTCATTATTTGCTAGTTATGTAATCAAAGTCGTTTACCAACACCATTTATTTGTTCCAATGAGCCACTTTAATGTCGAATAATTTAACATGAGCAGGTATAGTAAAGGATGGAGGTGATATGTGTATCATTCTATTTCCTAAAGAAGCTATTTATTCGTCCTAAAGTGTTAATTCATATGAAGAAAAACGAGCAAGAATTTCCATGATATAAGTTTAAGTATGATATAGGCAAGCTCAACCGAAATGATAGACAACCGGCCAGAAACAACGCTTGACTTGTTGTAAAGCCTGTAGTAACGCTGTGTGGGTTAGGTTACCGGAGGCCCAATACCTCTTCCCAAAGCAAAAATCCTTAACTTCCTAAAAGACGGGAAAACAATTAAAACACCTCTGGTTTTGTGATACCTAGTTTATATGTACGAATAAGATTACCAGGAACTTATGTTTTTTGACGCGCTAAAAAACAATAATTAATCGTTTTTTGAGTTGTTTCAATGTTTTGCAGTTTTCCTCAAAATTCTGTGTTAATTCTATTGCGATCAACTGTGTCTATCTGTCTGTCTCTCCTTCACACCTAAACATTACTGAACCGATTGGATAAAATTTAGTACAGTCATAGTTTGAAACTTGGGAAAGGAGTGAATTCAAAAGCAGAACTTTCCGAAAATTCTACGAGATCGGGAAATACGTAAGTAAAATAAAAAAATTGTCAGAACTCACTATTCCACGCGGACGAAGTCGCTGGCAGAAGCTAAAAATTAACTAAATATTATAAGACGGGTGAGTTATTTGTACTGTTGGCAGGCTGGACACAGTATAAGGAAACCTTGTTTTCCTTAAGATGTTTTCCCTACAACGGATTGGTGGTATTTAAATAAGCTTAAAAAGTACATATGCATTGCCTCAAAGTAGCGTCAGAAACAAGGATAAAGTAAACAAATTAATATTTTTTCACAATGGATGGACGATGCCATAGGAGGAATGGAACACACTAGACACACCAGTATTTCTTACTTAATACATGAAAACATATTAAACGTATTATTGTATTGGGAAATAATATTATTTAGGTACATATTATGTATAATGTTTACAATGTATTTAGTATTTTCAATTTAAATTCGATATACATAAGTCTGGGAGAGCCATGTTTGGGCACGAATGGGTCGGCTCGACCAGAGTGATACAACTACAGCGTTGTTTTTTGCCGTGTGAGTGAGGTTACCGGAGGTCCAATCCTTCCCCTCCCCAAATTCCTCCCCAATCCCTAAATCTCCCAAATCCTAAATCCGCAAAGGGTGGGGTACGCACTCGTTGCTTCTCTGTTGTTGCGGGTGTCCATGAGCGACGCTGATTGCTTACCTTCAGGTAATCCGTCGGCTCGTTTGCCGACCTATCACATAAAAAAAAAACATAGTTATTTTAGTGGTGATTAGTATAAAAGTGGTAATTAGTATAAAAGCATGGTTTTGTGAGTCCTGTCTCCTTGATACTTACCAAAGTACTTGAAACTTGAAGAAAAACACTACCAAGACTACCCACCCTTATTACTTTTCTAATCATATGACCGAGCGACGTGCAGAGCGCTCAAAGAAGGTCGAAGAAGTCATGATGGTCAACATAGCGTTAGTAGATCTTCCGTAACAGGCTGTACCATAGTGATTCAGGAGCTAGTCTGACGGGGACCATATTGGAGCTTTTAATAAGGTACGGATCTCACACTAAAGCAAGGCGAAGAAGATATCCCCGCATTAAAAAAAATGAGTCTGAGCTGTAGCACTCTCTAAAAATATAATCATAAACCTTTCATTTTTATTTTAGAACTGACTACTATCGCGCAGTTTCACCCGCTGCTCGGCTCTGTTTGATCGTAGCGTCATGTTTTTAGCCTATAGCACTCAGGAACATTGTAGCTATCTATCAGTGAAAGAATTTTGGCAATCCGAGCAGCGGTTCCAAAGATTACCCCCTACATACAAACTTACAAATTTTACCTCTTTATAATAATAGGTCTTTACCTATTAAATTGCCGAAATCAAAATAGTTTTTGTTAGGCTAAGACTAATTAATTTTGTTTTAAAAACATGGGATTCTTTTTCCAAAAGTATTCATTTGTTTATTGATTAGTGTTACATATTCATCGCATTTCAAATCAAAAAATTCGTTTAATTTTTTTCATGCAAAAGGGAAATTTCATAGGTAAAGACCTATTATTGGTATAGATAAGTAATAAGCATAAGTATGAGTATAAGTAAGTATAGACTAATCCAGAATCGAGGCATCGCACAGGTGCGCAGCAGTGGTGGCCCAAAGGTTTAAGCTCTTGCTTCTCAAGGATGAGGGTGCACGTTCAAAAGCTGATGCCAATATGAGTTTTCTAATTTATTTTGAAGTGGTATCTAATTAGTGTATTTAGACACAACTTCAAAAGGTGTACTTCCTTTGATGATTCAATTCCTTACCATGTTTGCCTTCAAAGTTTGAAATCACCTATCTTGCATTGACTAAGCGGTGATTTAGCTTTCGTCTGCCGATTCATGAGACACAATAGAAAATACATTGTATCTCGCTTATACATATATTACCATCGGCATACCAAAAAGTCAAAGTCACAAATCATTTATTCCAATTAGACACTTACAGGCACTTTTGAACGCAAACAAAATTTTGAAGATATAGTGTCAGTCTGTCGGTCAGTCCTCTTAGTGAAGCTATTTGCTGTATATAAGTGCAGGTTCCGATGGAGAAGAACGAGCAAGAAACTACATGGTTACTCTTTTTAAATCAGTTTCACATACAGATTCCTTTTACAAACAGTTGGTTCAATTATGTGAGAACAGTGTAACACTAATATTTATTCAAATATAAAAAGAAAGTAACCTTAAAGACAATAGACAGTCTGGAGCTGACCAGTCCCAACTGACGGCGCCCGTTCACGAACATGACACGTACACCAGCATCGCCTAACTCAACCATATTATCGGGAATTAAGCGATCCAACGCCCATGCCACCGCCAGTGTAACCTTTCAGTGAGCATGACAACTCCAAGCTGTTATAAGGACCGACATTTTGCTGGTCTAACCAATTGAAATAGGTTACAGGGCACTCATATTTACAAATTTATCAAGTTATAGTTATAGAATATAATGCAATTTCACTAAAATGGAGAAGTCCCGTTCAAGCAAAATCAACTGGGACGTTATTTATTTTGGTGTAGGTTTGCTATACTGTGGAGCAGGACCAGTATGCCTCCAAGCATCTTTATCTACACTATTATATACATTCAGTGTGTAGTATGCTTTTCTACATAAAGTTTTCTTTACACATAATTTAAAATTTCTTTCATTAATTTGTTGTATTTCGCCTGTGATTTTGTTAGAACATTTAACACAGAATCCCATTAACGACTTGTGTATCTTTCTGCCAGTTTAAATAATGGCTGACATAATCTATCTCTATGCCTAGTTTGATAATTATGCCTATCTGACACCTCATCAAATATTTTTAAGTTTTTCCTAATTTACCACGGGTTAATGGTCAAACCTTCTCCGCGTGAGAAAACGATTTTGCTCAGCAGTGGGTATTTATAGGCTGATGCCATGACAAACCGAGGCTGGTTTTTCGGGTGGTTTCTAGTAAGTAAGAATCTGACTTCCCTCTCGTACCACCCAGGAAGGGAAGGAGTCATTTGGTATTTCTCGACGACCATCGTGAAATAAAAGGCGTGATGATTTAAGTCTCGCTATGTTATTCCCTAGAAGACACGCCGTGTGTTTTATTTAAACAAGCGTATTTGTATTATTTCTAAAAATAGCCGTAGGTAAGAAACTACTATGTTATTTCCCTATCCCTGCTTTAAATGGGCTCATTTAACGGGTTACGTATGACGAATTTCATGGTCTCAAGATTTTAATTAAGTTTTTACATTTTATTTTATAACTTTTTTATCGATAAGATTTTCGCGATATGTACCTACTACTCCATATATACAGTGAACATGTTTATGAATTTAGATATATTTTGAACATAATCGGAAATAATGACTAAATAACAATTGATTCATCCAACAACGTCGTTTTACGAGGAAAAGACAACAAAATGTGTAATCCAGTATGATTGCAGAACGCTTTACATTTGCAATTTACGTCATAGTACCCGTATATAATACCCTGCTTCTCTAAGACTAACCCACACTGCAATAGCCTGTTTAACTGGCAAGCGGTCCCTCGCCACATTAAAAAATACAATAATGTATTCAAACATGTGTGTGAAGATCGCTCTGTGCCTGGCTCTGATCGTCAGCATCGACGGCTATGTGCTGAAACACCGCACCGTACCTTTATCACCCGAAGGCCTTGTCTTTGAGGTAGCAGTGAGAGACAAGAACGACCCACGTCACCCTATTTCTACAATGAAGATAAACATCGACGAAAAGGACCATAAAGTTCAGATTTCAGTGGCAGAAGTTCCACAAGATCTGTCGAAGGATTCTGAAGTGAATGTACCAGTCATACAAGATCGCAGCGGAATGGTGGTCGGAACATGCCCCGCCGGTTTCACACGAGTTGGAATAGCTTGTGTTCCTGTTGACTACTAAACTTCGAACCTTTGCAATGTAAACTGAAAATCTGTGATATTTTGTGCTCCTTTTTTATGAATTAAAGCTTCATTGGCAATTTATTTATTTGTTTATTTTGTGTCTGAACGTGTTAACAAATTTCTAATCTATTATAATAAAGAGAAGGTTTGTAAAGCTTTTAGGTAGAGAGTCCTTTTATGTTTACAATTTACTAATCACTGCAACATTGACGAAAACTTTGGTATTTTGTACGGAATGACATTACTTTCAGTGACAAAAAAACCTAATAACTTTTGTAATACTATCAACAATCAAACAATCAAACAATTGTGGTCGTATCCATAGCTTAGCTCGTACACCAGTTTTATATCTCCTCACTTTTAAATATGGTCCTAGCTTTGAGCATTAGCTAAATCATTTTAGCAGTTTTTTGAGTTTTAACAAGTACCAGCTGATTTTTACATTAAAATTTGGCATTTTTCTTCACATGCACTTAGGTTTGCTGCAGAATACTCCGTTTTTAACTTTTATGTCGCACTATCAAGTGAACAAAGTCTACGAAGAGTTTTTTTTGTGTGGGTATGGTATTATCAAATGACTTCTCCGTCCCAGGACAGGAGGAAATGTCAGACTCTTACTGATTAAAAACCCCCCTTTGGGACGAGGTCGTGGTGCCTTTGCCGCAGTTTCGAATTCCGCAACCCCGGTTAAACAATTGTCCCATAGGTCCCCATCTGTGATGGTCTATTGGCTCATTCGCTCATTTCACGTTTGGGTCTGGTTCTGGTCGGGCGGCGAGCTTCCTTTACTCACCGTCCGCAGACTCGCGCTTACGGTGCCCGAAGGTGAAGTAACAATTGTATTGCACCCTCACTCTTAAGATGGGTTAGCGATTTTAGACTAAACACCAATTAAATTATAAGTTCAAGTTCCTCCACAACGTTTTCCTTTCACCATATACATATTATGTAAGTGGCAAATTTTAGATAAACTTAGGAAGTATATGAGAATTTGTAAAAAGTGACGTCAGTACTCATTTCTTTCGAAACTTACTTACATAGAAAAGACCTCCACCATGGCAATTATTATTAGACTGTAAAAAGGCCTATGGTAGGGGTTTTTAAAATTAGATTTGACTCTTGTTTCAATCAGGCAAATACTTCAATACAGTGCACATGCTTCTTGGGATTTCCCCTCTCGAGCTTTGTTTATAGGGCAAATGAAGCATCGGTGAATCAGCGGCACACTTAATTTGCAAGATGGACTGGGAAATCAGACTAAATTGACCAATGAAAAAATCTAAAGCAAATTAGAGGCATACGATTAAACCTTCAGACCACTGCCATTGTCAAAGGGTCGTACGTACTTCAAATTTTGGTGGAAGAAAGTATCATTGTATTTTATACGATATTCACATGGGGAGAACTGTGGGACACGGAGTTGTGGCCGGAATGGTCGTTGTTTGGCGATTGGAGTCTACCCCTTTTATCTAACTGCAGGGGATGAAGGGATATCCGGATAATCCGCGGATATCGCACGATCTCCGGTGAGGCGGCGAACCTCCTTGCCGGATCACCGCCGTGGGATCTGAAAGCGAAGGCGTTCGCGTGCGTCTACAGTTTGCGCGCAGACGCGCGTCGCCGGGGCGAAGATCCTCTGCCGCGCCAAATTAGTGCGTGGCGGAATGAGCTCCGGCGAGATCTCATGGCTGAGTGGAAGCAGCGACTGTCGCAACCGAGGGCCGGGCACGCTACTATAGCAGCAGTAAGACCCCTCTTTGAGGAGTGGCTTGAAAGACGCCACGGCGTCCTAAACTTCCGCTTGACGCACGTGCTTACCGGGCACGGCAGCTTCGGTAGGTTCCTGTTTCGAATCCAGAGGGAGGAAATGCCCGAATGTCGTCATTGTGAGGACCATCTAGAGGACACGGTGGAGCATACGCTGGCGGAGTGCCCTGCTTGGGCTGAGCACCGCCGTGTCCTCATGGAAGTGATTGGTGGCGGCAACATCTCGCGCCCGGCCTTAATCGAGGCCATGGTTCATAGCGAGAGGAACTGGGAAGCTATCAGCAGCATAGAAGCAGTTATGCTCGCAAAGGAGGAGGCGGAGCGCGTGAGGGAACTATCCTCCTCGCGCCCCAGCCGCCGCAGAAGGCGACATTCCGGGCGTCGGGGATCGAGAGATGATCTCCGGCCACCGTAAGCGCGGGTCTGTGGACGGCGAGTAAGGGTAGCTCGATGCCCGACTAGAACCAGACCCGAGCGTACGGCGCGTAGCGTTCCGCGCGCGCCACAAAGAGCCAATAGGCCACCACAGATGGGGCCCAATAGGGTTGATGTTCAGCCGGGGTTGCGGGGTAAGCGCAATGAGGCACCGCGACCTCGGCCCAGAGCAGGAGAAGGAACGGGGGATTTTTAGTCAATAAGAGTCTGACACTCCCTCCCGCCCGGCCCTGGGCGGGAGAAGTGATTAGATGATTTTCCCCCGACAAAAAAAAGGGGATGAAGGGATATTGTAAATAGTGAAAATTTAATGTAACGTTTACCTCGTACGTCTTTGTAACATATCATGATACTATTTATTCTTGTGCGTAAGACGCAGGAGAGCCTTTACTATATTTTTTTTATGTAATATGTCGGCAAACGTGCAGACGGATTACCTGATGGTAAGCAATCAGCACCGCCCATGGACATCCGTAACGAAGTAGTCACGAGTGCGTTGCCAACCTTTTAGGGATTAGGGATTTGGAGATTTAGGAACTGGGGAGGGATTGGGAAGGGGAAGGATTGGGCCTCCGGTAACCTCACTCACACGGCGAAACACAACACTGTGGTTGTTTCACGCCGGTCGAGCCGACCCATTCGTGCCGAAGCATGGCTCTCCCACACTTAAACCTATGAGCCACCACGGTAATTTTACAAATACTTTACAGCATGCACTTATTTGGTAATTACCTAAATGTTTATTTAGTAAACCTATTAAATTCTTACAATTAATCATCGTTGCCACGCAAAGCGTTGAAACCGCAAATAATTGCATATTTAACAAATTATTATATAAAACAAATGAATGCCAACCAATTAGACTGAGGACCAAATAAGGTAATATCCGTTATTAAATACAAGTTATTTTACAATAAAGACAAGGAAAACAGGTAGACATGTTTGCTGAAGTAGATTTAAATATTTACAAAAAAATATTTTCTTAAATCAATTATCAAATTTAATGTTACATCTATACTAATATTATAAAGAGATAAAATTTGTAAGTTTGTATGTAGGCGGTAATCTTTGGAACCGCTGGTCAGATTTCCAAAATTCTTTCACTGATAGACAGCTACAATATTCCTTAGTGATATAGGCTATAAAACATCACGCTGCGATTTAATGGAGCCGAGCAGCGGGTGAAACCGCTCGAGATTAGCTAGTTATTAATAAAGTCGAATATTCAGTATATAATTTTAATGAATGAATTAATTAATATGTGTCGTGGTGGCCCGGAGGCTAAGGAGCCCGCTTCTCATGCATGAGGTTGTGGGTTTGAAACCTGGCAAGTACCAGTATGACTTTTTCCAAGTTAGATGTACTTTCTATGATTATTAAGACACTAGCGACATATGGTGAGGGTAAACATCGTGAAGAAACCTGGACTTATAATTTCTAATTATAAGTTTGAAATCGCCAACCCGCATTGAGCAAGCGTGGTGATTAATGCTCAAACGTTCTCCGTGTGAGAAGAGGCCTTTGCTCAGAAGTGGGCACCTAAAGGCTGATGATGATGATGATGTATTGGATAAGGGTGATCTGCTGTTGTTGTTGTGTAAATACTGCGTAAGTTATTATCCATGCATAACTCACCAACTTCTCCTCAATCGCATACTCCTTAAAGGCCGGCAAAGCGCCTGTGACTCTTTTGGTGTCTGTGGGTGGCGCAGATCACTTACCATCAGGTGATCCGAAAGTGCGTTTCCCTCCTATTACGAAATTATACTCGTTTTCTCGTCTTTATTGCTCAGAGAAGGTTTTCGTTAAAGAAAATTTTAGAGAAATAGAGGTAAAGATTGGAAATAGCAATCCTTTCATCGTTAGTAGAGTAGTTAGCAAATGTTAAGGAGGGACAGACCTATAGGAGTTAATACTTATAAAGTAACTATTTAAAATTCCTCTCATGTAGAATTCTAATCGTCCTTTGGGGTTTCCCTATTCCACATGCAGACAACTTACTTGAAATGCAACAATGGTCTCTATACTACATTCATTTTTATTTTCTTATTTGCATATCTCAAACTTGAAATGCTTCAGACAGTTGAGAGTTCACTTTTAATGCGTGAAATTATTTTAACATGTTACAGTAACATATTAAATCACGAAATAGAGCTTTTTATCAACAAAAGGAAAGAAAGAATCGTTTACGTTTTTTTCTACCTCGACGAATAGGTACTTAACAATTCGCGTTACTTTTATAAAGCTGTCCACTAGCCTAATCTTAACCTAGGTTAAATTTCGTAAACTTTAAATTAGCCATAGACTCATATTGAAAAAAATCCAATGTTCTGCAAAGCATGATTGAAGTGGTATCTATAAAATAAAATCTTTGTTTTCTACACATCTGTAGTCCGGAGCTCGGAGTAGGTAACAATCTGGTAATTTAAGTGTCGGGGAGCCATGCTTCGGCACGAATAGGTCCGCTCGACCGGCGTGATTCCACGGCCTTACAGAAAACCAAAATTTTCAAATCCCTTAACCTCAAAAGTTTGGCAACACACTCGTAACTCCTCCGTGGCTACGGGTGACCATGGGTGGCGCTGATTGCTTACTATCAGGTATTCTGCAAGTACATACATAGATCAAAAAAATATTTTTTGGATCAATGTGACACTGGTAATAGCCACCATCTATTGTGCGACAAATGGGATGAATGTTGTAGAAATTATTCTATCAATGTCTTCGGGGAAAAACAGTTATTATAAAGCTAAATACCTAGTTTATTTAATATGACATGGATATGATATCATCATATGTTATCAGCTTATACGTTTAAATAACTTAATACTTACCATATGTGATGTAACGGAGACCCTGTCTATAACTGTACAAAGAGGAATACCTGTTCTTCGCTCATATATTAAGAAATATTGTTATGTATTTATTATCTGCGCGTAGTACTGGCCAGATAACATTGCACAGGAATGCGTCATGTTGTCTATGGATATTAATTTAGAAAAAAAATGTACTCATCTCATATCATTTAGTAGTTTCACTTGTTTCCTTTATTTATCAAAACATAATACCTAATATTAATACTAGTTTCTGCGAGCAGCTTTTCCCGTAATACCAAGATTCAATATACTTGTTTTACTCTGTCAAAAGATGTCTACGCGTTATGACAGACTATAATCCTACTATCCTATCGATATAATAAATTTGAAAGTTTGTGAGAATGTGTGGATGTATGTTTGTTATTCTTTGACCCAAAAACGGCTGGGCCGATTTCGTTGATTTGGTATGCAGATAGGTGATATTCGTGATCAACATACCTTGCGGGCGGAAGCTAGTCTCTTAGGAGTATTAGATCTTTCATACTTTCGCTGTGATAACATTAGGAGGATATAAAAATGTATCTTACATGCGCTTTTTATACGTATTGAAGTGTTATAAACTTATCAATTTACTCAGTGTTGTGCCTAATTTAAAAGCATTTATTTCTCATTTTGATACCTAAATGTTTTTGTTATTAGTTCCTACGACACAGAGGATTAAAAACCTTTACATTTACCTTGAACCCAAAGAAACCGAAATGTTTCAGTAAAACGCTGTTGGAATAAATGGGCTTTTTATAAAATCGTCTCTAGAGAGCATTCACCAATTGTCTTTGCCCTACGTTACGTAAAATATGAGTCAGCTTGCACAATGAAGTGCAATATTCTCCTGACCTAGTCTAATTCGTAGCCACATAGTTCCAATTCATTTGACCACATTCACTTTGTTCGATTTCTGGAAAAGTAATTGTACATGGTGACGAAGTTAAAGAGGTTATTTTGTTTGAATCATTAAATTTATGCTACGTCATTGAAACCAAGATTTTGTAGGTTGTTGCAAGACAAGGGAAGGATGCAAGTCTCCCTTTTGTTATGTCGAAGGAGCCGTTGCATCATGAGTGTTCCGAAGCAGATTCCGAGGACAGCTACCGTGATAGGTTCAAAGTGATTAAAATCCCACACTACCTAGCTTTTTCACCCAAAACCTAGTTACGTTTTAAAGGTTTCCAACAATAAACAAAAAATAAACATGTATGTAAGAAAGTTTAGTGTTTGTAGAGGTAATCAAACTCAATTAGGTAGCTTGCCTATGTAGATGGTGGAGCCAAACGGACTGCCTCGTTCGTGAAATAACCTACGAAATTTGGAGTCCCAGTATTCAAGAGTCAGGTACTAATGTTTCAAGAGAAAGCAGCGGTAAGACCACTCTTTGAGGAGTGCCTAGAGTGACGCCATGACGACCTCACCTTTCGCTTGACGCTACCTCATATACTTGTTTCGGGTCCAGCAGGAGGAAATGGTGTCTACAACTCGGCGGAGACGGCGAAGCATATGGGGCGGTCTGCCCTGCTTGGTTTGAGTGAAGGACACTTACTTCACGGAAGTGATCGGCGGCGGCGACTTCTAGCGTCCATCCTTAGTCGACTTCATGGTGCGGTGCGAGACGAACTGAGAGGGGAGCAGAAGAAGGAACGGGGGTTTTTTTGTTAGCAAAAATCTGACAATCTCGCTTTCCTTACCCTGGGCGAGAAAAACCAATTGAGTATATTCCCCTCTAAAACCCAATATTTATTTGTAATCGAAAGTTACTCATATTTTTCAAATACCTCAACGTCAACGGAAATGACAATAGACCAATTCAGGTGGTTCTATTGTGATGTCGCATTTCCAAATAACTGTATTTACATCATTTGAGCAGCTGAATCAGTATTGTTATGATAATTTATAGATATAACTACTATAGCTTATAGGGTGGCATCAGCGCGAGTAATTGTTTTTAGAATAAAATTAATAAACGCAATAAATTTTAGGGTTCTGTAGGGTAAAAGTCCAAATAAAGTTTCTATTATTTGTTTGTTTAATATTTGATATGGAGGAAAATACATTTATATTTATACGCAATATTGTCGCGAGAGTTACAAGAGCGTACTAGGGGGCATACATTTTCAAGAAACTGCGCAGTAGCATTCCGATACCCTACAATCCAAGCAACCGTAGAGTTTATAATAAATCTCTCTCATTTAAGCAGGTTCGTATTAATAGTCCTCCGGTAGTAAGCCGTCTCATGCTAATAGCTCGCATGATATGCCTATTAAAATCAACGATTAACATTTTACTAAGAAGTAAGATTTATTTTACTAAGATTTATTTATTAGATTAGATTAACATTTTACTAAGATTTAAGATTTTACTAAGAAGTATCCAAAGGTAGTACAGAAATCGAAAAACTATTTAAAGAAGCAATGCTTGATTATATTTAAACATGTGTATGTAGATATCTTCTATGCATCTGTTCCAAGGATCACGAAAGCAGCTCCAATGATTTTGTAAAGGATTTCGGTGACAAAAAAAAACAATCTAACTAGGTCTCACTTTCGAAAAAAACACAAAAAGAATACCGAGTGTGACATACTCCTTATCATGGACAACTATTTAATCAGATACATATTATAGACTGCACGGTTGGCGCAGTGGCTGGGCAACTTGCTGCCGCGCAGCGTGTTGTGGGTTCGATTCCCTCACAGAACAACTCTTTGTGTGATCCACAAAAGGTTGTTCCGGGTCTGGGTGTGATGAGTACATGTGAAATTGTATGTTTGTAAACGAACCCACGACACAGGAGAAAATCCTAGTTTGGGGCAAAAAAAAAAAATAGGTATGCTCTAAACAAAAACATATACTTACATAAAATTTACATATAAAAGATATGAATTACCATAAAATTTTGATGACCTTGGTATATTGTATGCAAGGCTGAATGTTTTGTCTCAGTTCCTAGAATAAAGATGTAGACTGTACCTACATTAATTAATTCTGATTGAGGTCCTTTAGAAGATACATTGAAAAAAGGGGGATTCCTTTTCTACAATTAGTACGTGTTGCCATGGAAGTTGTCAATAAGAACGCTATATTTTCTTTTATTCATATAAGTACTTATTTACTGTAATATTAAGAAAAATAAAAGAAAATTATATTTCTGCAAAATATCACGAAATATATTTCTGAATTTTCCGTAAGCGAATATGCCCGCGTGTTCAAAGGAAATAAGTCAATAGTATATATGATTCGTCAGCCTTTTTTTTAGTCAGATACAAAAATTGTTTCATAAAAGCGTTCCTTTGCTATGTAAAAATAAAAAAGAACACTTTAAAATTTATAAATAAGGATTCTTAACAAGCAAATAGGATTTGGGTACGAGACATAATTCCCATTTTCCTTACAAAAATTATAACTGTTAGGAAACATTACAAAAAAGAGGAATCTATCAAACTTATACGGAATCATAAAAAAAATGAGAGCATTCTTAAACGGGTTTTCACAATGCATACGTCACTCTCGTCATCAAATGATTCACAAGGTGTCGTCCTCCGGGGATTGTTAGCATGCGTAATGTATAGGGCGACACCATTCAACCCGTTTGTATAAAGCCACGCGCATCGCAGATTTAACAAACATTCGTTATCTGGCCACCGGTCGTTCAACACATCAAAATTACAATTAAATGTATTCAAATATGTGCTTGAGGATTGCTGTGTGCCTGGCACTGGTCGCCTGTGCCACCAGCCACGTGCTAAAACATCAAGAACTGCCTTTATCAAAAGACGGCATGATTTTGGAAATCACAGTGAAGAACAAGGGTGATGACCATCCATTGTCATCCATGGTGATTGATATCAACGAAAAGGACAAGAAAATTTCCATTTCTGTGGAAGAACCTTCAGGAGCTGTGCCGAAAGGTGAACTGGCATTATCATCGGACCCCGTGCCTACTATTGGCAACCGCCATGGAATCCGTGTCGGGACCTGTCCCCTGGGATACACGAAACGAGGTGGATTCTGCTTCCCAGACGATGACTATTAAACCTCCAGTGTATAGTGTTATAAACCATTGAAATGTGATATGTTAACTAGTGTTAATAAGTTATTAAAATGCATATTTCTTACCTGTTTTGTTTCATTCGTTGTGATTCCGTTTAAATTGTTCTTATATGACTTTGTCTAGATAGTACATCGATGAAAAGCAAAAATTAAAAAAGATTATTCAAACGACATATTTAAAGTTAAAATTTATTTTATCAGGTTTGTTAAGAATAACTTATAAATGTAAAAAAAATATTATTTTAAAAAATGCGTTTCAAGTTTTTATTAAATTAATCGTCTATTCTTGAATAGTTGTTTGTTAAGTAAAATATTAATTATTTAAATGTTTGGTGTTAAAATCGAGTCGTAAGTATAGTAGACATTCTGATTCTAAACTGAGCAAGAGCTTTGAACTTAATAATTACTGCATACCTACTTATAACAATATAATTTACGTAAATTAAATTATAAATGTACAAATCAAAATATCAAGTGTCCCGTTTCCTTTTAAAAATCACATCATTATTTAACAAAGTTCGAAGTTTTTATTTATCTTATCATTTGGGTCCACTTAAATTATTTATTATTTTAAATTTTATTGTGAATCATTAGAGTGAAAATGTAAATGGATATTTGATTTCCGTGTTGGTTATATGCTTAAGGAAAACTAATTTACTTCAACATAATATACTTTTAAAAGTTCTAAATAAATTTACTCTTTCTATGATAATAGTATCTAAAAACTGCTGACATACGGCGAAGGAAAACATCATGATGAAGCTTGGGCTCATAATTTTTAATTATAAGTATGAAATCGATAATTCGCATCAAGCAAACACGGTAATGAATGCTTATAACTTCTCGTATTGGCCTGGAGAATGGCCAGGTCCAACGGGAATTGCCCTAAAGTTTTTCCAAGCAGTTTTTATTTAAATTTATATACATTGTTTTTTTTTTAAATAACCAATCCGAATTGAGCAAGTGTGGTGATCAATGCCCATTTTTACACAGTGTGAGAAGAGGCCTTTACTCAGCTCAGGCTAAGTGGTTTAAAGCAATTTAGGGATAGGGAGGAGAAAGGAACAATTGGGCCTTCGGTAACGTCACTCACAAGGCAAAACACAACACTCGTTTCACGCCAGATTTTCTGTAAATCCGTAGTTTAACTCCCGTCGAACCGGCCCATTCGTTTCAAAGCATGGCTCTCCCACTCTTGATCACATCCTTATATATACATAGTTTTACATAGCGAAGCTGTTTTTATACTCTCAATACTATTAGAAAAGAATTTGAAAAATTTACGAAAGAAAACGGATAATATTTTTGCTTCTTGAAACCCTTAGCTGTCGAAATAAATGAATATATTATTATAGTATTAAACAAAACGCTTTCTCTGACCTTTTATCCCTATGTACGCTTATCTCCAAAACAACGCAACGGATTCTGATCCCGTTTTTTTCTATAGATGGAATGATTGAAGAGGAGTTTAGTATTAGGTTTGCACTCTATGTGCAACGGGGTTGCGGGGTAAGCGCAATGAGGCACCGCGACTTCGGCCCAGAGCTGGAGAAGGAACAGGGGGGTTTTTAATGAGTAAGAGTCTGACACTCCCTCCCGCCCGGGCCTGGGCGGGAGAAGTAATTTGATGATTTTCCCCTCACAAAAAAACCCTACGTGCAAAACCGGAGCGGGTCACTATTACTAATATTAAATGTAAATGAAAGGGAACAGTTAACGTAAAAGTTAAATAAACTAAAAAGGAATCAAAGGAACTGTGGTAACTACTACTGTGAAGGTTAAAAGAGTAGGTAGGTATGAAGATTAGTCACGAGAAAGCAACAGTGATGTTTTTATTATTACTCATGCCTTAAAGACTTTGTAAAACACAAGGTGCGAAGTGCGAAGACAAATGTTGAGAAAGGTAGGTCAATAAATAAGTTTAAAATACAGATATTTTTGAAGCATTTAAGACATTGTTCATGAATATAATAAAACAGTAAAGAAAAATATCAGATTCATTTGAAAACAGACTTATATGTATACCAATGTATATCATATCATCAACCTATAAATGTCCACTCTGCTAAGAAAGACCTCTTCTCACACGGCACTGAGCATTAATTGCTTGCACCATGCATGCTCCACCATGCATGAAATTATAAATCCAGGTTTATTCCGCGTTTGTTAATAGTGTCTAAAATCACGTAGAAAGTACACATTACTTAGAAAAAGCCACATTTGTGTACTTGCCAGGTTTCAAACCCGAGCCACTACAACCAGTTTGGGAAATTTAAATATGTCAAATCACCAATTCGAATTGGGCTTGTTGGTGATTAATGCTCATTTAACAGGCCTTTACTCAGTAGTGGAATAGTTACAGTTAATGACGATGATGTGATATTTTTTGTGTTTAACATTGTTGTAGGTACTTAATTTACGAATTATTTGTAGTTACATAAATAAAAGTTACTATTTTTTATAAATGTTATATTGATGACATCCATGCCATAATTTGCCTGTACTTGTGAAACGTATTATAAAATAAAACAAGTTCCAACAGTTGGGTTTGCCATTTTGAGACGTTTCGAACGTTGTCATCGAAAAACGCAATTTTGTTTTTTACATTCTGTTCCAATTAAAGAGCATAATTTACATAATATATCAGGGTTTCTGTATTTTTTGCTTGTTATCCTCGACACTAAAGTGATCTGTTTGGTTTTGATTTCCTTATCAGACATAACAGGTATATTCTTAAGATTTTTTGTCGGTAATAAAATCTAGTGAAAATAACATTATATCACATTACATCATTATTATATATATGAACTATTTTTAAACGGACAGGAATGATCATTAATCACCACCCTTGCATAAGACATATAGGTGATCTCAAACTTACTATACTTAATTAGAAATTACGAATCCAGGTTTTCTTATAATGGTTTACTTCACTGTATGTCAGTGGTGTCAAATTATTCTTAGATCACGTACATATATACTTCCGAAAAAGTTATATCGGTACTTCTCAGATTTCAAAATCTTGCACCTTATGCTCTTGGCCACTATGACCTTCTTATCGATAAAACTTGACTAGATCATTCCAGGACAAATCGAAGATATCCAGGATAGAATCTTCCATCACATATTTAAAGTAAATCGTATTGTAACGTTGTAAACCTTAGATTTGGGACCTACCTTAATTCAGTTGATATTCATTCCGTTTTGCATTCCAAATAACATAATTGGATGTAATTTTATTTGTTTAAATTCACAATAATGTTGTGTTTGTTGTTTTTGCAAAGTGTCAAACCTCACATCAAAGTGACGTTACGCTTGTCGTGAAATGTCAACGTCAATTGTCATTTCACAGATTATAGATTCACCCAATCGATAATAAAATCAATGTGCGGTAGATGAAATAATTTTGTCAATAATAGCGGGTAATCGTTTTAATTTTATTTATTAATGGATAATCGCCCGCGGATTGTTAGCCTTGAGGTCAGATTATTAAAAAGAAGTAGATATGTGTCTCTGCCTCCTACACTTGTCTATGAAATGCAATTTTCTTATAAGGCGGGTTCGAGTAGAATCTTTCCTTTCTTCTGGAATCCTGATCGCCGACCTACAAACGTACTGTGTTGCATAATTTTCGCAGAAGCCAATTTTAGGCTTAATAATTTAAATTCAGTGTTTCCGTGGTTCCCTGCAAAGGGTAAGTGTTGTTGCACAGATTTATATTTAAATGTGTAAGTCGAGCTTAGTGACTGTTAATTAATCATGTATTCTAACTTTCGTTTTATTTGTAATTTAAATTGTGCCGTTAGTAACGGTTACATTTATATATCATGGGGTTTCTCGTTAAATCTATGTGTTAAATAAGTTATTTGTACCGTGTTCATAATTAAGAAACGAGTATAATATTTAATTGTTGGAATTTATTATTTTCGTGTGAGGGTATAATCATATAATTTTATTCTAGTTCTCGATTCTTGTCATGACACGAATCCTGTATTGTTTCGGTTTTAATTCCTGTTTCATCGCATCTTGAACCTGTGCGTGGCGTATCCTATTCTTATTTTTTTATATAATTTCGCCTTAACGAAAGAACGATCACCGTCTTTTCCGAATTTAAAATATGACACGCCATGGCAGTTTCTGAGAGTGGACGACTTTTTATTAATGATTGATCTGGTTTCTTTTGTACCAAATCAATTAACTTAATTTGTTGTATTTTTATCACCTTTAAATTAATCTGAAAACCAACAGTAGGGTTTTAATATTATCTCTCACTACCTCTTTATTATTTATGGTTTTTATTTTGTGAGATAATTTTATTGTTTTATATTTTAATTTTCCACCCTTGTAAAAGACCAACCGACCGTAGGGCCCTGTGATAGGATTTGGTCGGTGGTCACCAGGACATTTTGGGATAACGGTGGACTACACCCTACCTGTTTGGCGGTTTCAGGAACAACGGAAGGAGTTGAAAGACCTCGTAACTAGGAACTTTGTACGGAGTTAAAAAACCCCGTCGAGCTCAGCAACCACGGACGGACTTGAAGGCCCCGTCGAATTTAAGAACTTTGTACGGAGTTAAAAAAACCCCGTCGAGCTCAGCAACCACGGACGGAGTTGAAAGGCTCTGTCGAATTTAAGAGCCATGTACGGAGTTGAGGAACCCCGTGTGTAGTGGAAACCTGGAGATGGCGAGCGTCAAGGGCCTGGCCCCGTGCCAGTGCGCTGTGGCCGCCGCGTCGTACCCGGACTGGGATAGCGGCACCGGCATGCATCTTACCCTCATGCCATAGTTAAGTGGCCACCACCAACACCGCCAACCACGTCTCGTATATACCCACATTTCTATTTATTGTAAACGCTCATCAGTGACAGTGCCACCAAGTAGGCGTAGGACCCACGCCTTGTTTTTTTTTTTGTTTTTGTGTAGTTTTAAACAATAAATTGATATTGTTTAAAAACTTTTGTTGTTTAATTTCTAATTTTAGATTTTTATTTTTTGCTCGGGTTTATCCCGTAGCAGTATACAGTTGAATGATTATAATGGGTACAGGTAAGTAAAATTGCTTTAGGTATGTTTCCTGATTCTAATATAATAATTTACAAAGTCACTTCTGCCAGTAACATTTCCAAGAATATAATAGACAAACTTCTGTGAATGGTTTATATGTAGAGCAACCTTGATAGATGAAACCAGTTTGGGTGTCCAAGCATTGAATTCCATTGCAATTTATATTCAATTTGAAATTAAAATCATCAAGCATTAATTGCTAATTCAAAAAATATTTCTTTAGGTTTCCTCACTATGTTTTCATCCACCGTTGTCATGGCATGAGGTGTCTAAATGAACTAAGAAAGTACTGATAACTCGGAGAAAGTGACATTGAGTAGTACCCGTTAGGTATCGGAGCGCGCCGCTTCGCCTCTGGATTACCACGACGTTTATCTATTTCTCTTGGATTATACACTATTAATATTTGATACATATAATTATGTAATATGCACCACGCTTCATCAACTGCCCGATACGGTCAGTTAGACGTTATGGGCTGTGACTATGGGCTTCTTCTATATAAGCGAGTGTACTAATCCTTGGTTGAAGCATAAAGGGCGGTAAATAAGCTTATAGATCAACTTTGGTGGGGAAGGATTTAGGAGTGTGGAATGAGGGAAGATAATTGATTGGGTCTCCGACAACATCATACGGATCTTATATGAAGAAGAGATGATCAATGTTTTGTAATCTACAGGCATCTTTTGTATCTATCTATACTAATATTATAAAGAGGTAGAATTTGTAAGTTTGTAAGTTTGTATGAAGGGGGTAATCTTTGGAACCGCTGGTCGGTTCCAATGTTACTGAGTGCTATAGGCTGTACAAAATGATGCTACGATTAAATTGAGCAGATCAGCGGGTGAAACCGCGCGAGAGTAGCTAATTATCTAATAAACAAACAATGGTATATTCCGTGCAACTGTACAAAACTTCAAAATCTAACTAAATGGCACTGAATTTAAATGATGAAAAAAAAAACGTTATGATGGTTTTTGTTCGTATATTTTCTTTATGAAGTAAGATTTGATATCTTTCTTTCGAGGCAACCTGACGCGGTTGACATCATTCTTTATGATTTCTTTTTTAACCCAGGCAACAATTTTTTTTTCCTTATGACGGCAAGAGTTTAAAGTTAAATTTTAGGTAAGTACAATCAACAATATCTTTATAGAGTTGAATTATAATAATTTGAAAGCCAGTGCAGCACAAAAGTACATTATAACAAACGTGCATTCATTCATGTAACAGATAGACCATCTTAGAGAATATGGGTACTCCATAACGCAAATATGTAAGGTCAACAAAAGCGATAAGTATCACAACTGTCCTTATACGATAAATTTGCCAGACAATTTGCTTTATGTAATACGTCCATTATATGTATAGCAGTGTGTTGGTTGTAGATTTCATAAAATTTGTCAAGAAACCCGTTTGTGATACCGCTATGAGATAGTTTAAAAACAATTACCAAAGAATTTGAGCAAGTTATCTTCTTTTATTAATCTTTGGGTAAAATATTTACATAAACATACAAAGAAGATTCGACTACAATAATAAAAAAAACAAGTTATGAAATCACTAATAAACATACATTGCAAATCATTGGTTAGTTAGTAGCCAGGCATTATTACCTCGATTTATCATTTCTTCTTCTTGGTGGATCCTCCTTTTTCAATATTAGGGAACTTTAATTCCCGTTTCCTAAAGATTTGTTGAATACTCGAATAAGTGGGAGTTCCCTGTGTTCATATGTTTACTTGATGAATTAGCTACTGTCTTAAATACTATGAGACATTGGATACATCTAATTCGATGGGATTTTACAATGGCCATGGTCACAACGTGACTCAGTTACGCGATCGTTACGTGATGGTCACTGCAAGACACAAAAAATATATTATTTTGAACATTAATTAAAATGAAGGAAGGAAAGATACAAGTTCTTGGGCACAAAGTGACTCACCAGAATGATTCAGAACTGAGTTCCTTTTAACTCAAATATGATATTGATTGATTGAGTTGATTTAATTTGGTACACTTAATAGATGATGTCAATGACTTAAATTTCAGAACCAGAAATAACTGGCTTGGGATCGATTGTAGGTTAGAAACAACAACTTTTGGAAGTTCAATACTTTGAAATTTTACCAAATGGTTCTAAATGGTTAAAAAAATTCAACAACGAAACAATGACTTTATTTCCGGAAATAATGAGGCCATAAAACAGCACTTTTACACGTAAATATTATATAGGAAAATGTAGATGAAACTTCTCTGATTACTCTGAAGAGAAATACCGAAACAAACACAGAGATCAGCCTCTTTGAAAGTAGAGACAATGTAAAAATTATGTTTTTTTTTTTATGCAATAGCTCGGCAAACGAGCAGACGGATGACCTGATGGTAAGTTACGAGTGCGTTGCCGACCTTTTAGGGATTAGGGATTTGGAGATTTAGGAACTGGAGAGGGATTGGGAAGGGGAAGGATGGGCCTCCGGTAACCTCACTCACACGGCGAAACACAACACTGTGGTTGTTTCACGCCGGTTTTCTGTGAGGCCATGGTATCACTCCGGTTGAGCCGACCCATTCGTGCCGAAGCATGGCTCTCCCACACTTAAATGTGTGATAATAATGTGTTTTACTTCTAGCATTGAAGGATTGATATTTAATCTTTACGAAGCTAAATAGATCTAGGGATGTAAAGTAATAGCTGCACAATTATAATAAGGTTATTGTGAAACCGGACTACCGAGAGTAAGAACCTCGCACATGGTAGTTTTTCTCCTTAAAAGCTAAATCCTTCTGCATATTTCATTCCGATACCAACACGCGACCAAACCCATTATTTATTATTATCATCATTTAATTTTTTTTCTCATCGTCACAACTAAAATGTAAGTGCCCAGCCAACCAGCCTATAAGTGTTATTGCTTTCCAAATCATATTCTTTTTTTCCTTTTTATAGAATTTTGCCCCACAAAAGGATTTTCTCCTCTGTCGTGAGTGAAACATACAATTTCACATAGACATCAAACCTTTCCGAAACAACAATTTGGGGATCACACAATGAGTTGTTCCGTGCGGGAATAGAACTCCTGACACGTTACACCAACTGTCCAGTCAAACGCCATTTCAATGATTAAAATAGACAATCTTGATTTATTTTAATGAATAATTTTTATCTAGAGCAACCTTGATAGATGAAACCAGTTTGAGTGACGAAGTATTAAATTCCGATACAATCCAGATTTATTTTAAAATTAAAATAATTTATGATTGTATTAATTGAACACTTAAACAGTTTAAACGATTTTAAAATTTTGTTTTATTTTGTAACTTTTTCCACATTACTTCACCTTACTGTCCAATTAAACATATTAAACATTGAATGCCGTGTACAGGAATAATTGGATTTCAGATTTATTTACTGTTTGTTGTCTAAATTAAGCTGATTGTCTTAGTATGTAGTCAGTAAATGTACCTATTGAAATAAAATTATCATCCTTTAAGTGTCCAACTTCAGCTAGGTGATCATCCGTATAGTGGCTGGCATTGGTTGGATGAAAAGAGCTAAAAATCGAGCTCAGTAGCATGGAATCAATGCTAAAATCAGGCTAATAGTGGTTATGAAGCGCCCACTGCTGATGGATTTCTCAAACATCTAATTCACCAACTTGAGTACCGTTAAAATATTCATACCTACGTATTAACATTGACAATATAATGATTTCCTCTAACGTAAGCTACCAAGATGTCGTCATAAAGGCGTCATCAGTCGTTTAATATATCGCTGAAGACTACGTCAGATGAATCAAGTCCTCGTCATTGGCATTCAAAAGCGTCAGTCATACATGGGAAAACTCGGCCGGGGTTGCGGGTCAATTGCAAGAACATATAGCAGCCTCGGCTTTTACGACGAGAGAAGGAGAAGGAACGTATTGGTTTTTAGTCAGTAAGAGTATATGGCACTCGACGGGAGAAGCCACTTGATGATTTTCCCTCCCAAATGTTTTTTGATTATAACGTTACATTCTCACTTCGGTATCTTATTTACCTTTTTTTATGCAATAGGTCGGCAAACGAGCAGACGGATTACCTGATGCATACCTGAGCAACGAAGCAGTTACGAGTGCGTTGCCGACCTTTTAGGGATTAGGGTTTTAGAGATTAAGGGATCGAGGGAGGGGAAAGATTGGGCCTCCGGTAACCTCACTCACACGGCGAAACACAACGCTGTGGTTGTTTCACGCCGGTTTTCTATGAGGCCGTGGTATCACTTCGTTCGAGCCGACCCATGCTTGCCGAAGCATGGCTCTTCCACACTAAACCTACTGATTTATTTAAGCTTCATTTATGCACGATCGTTGTATACAGGTGGACATAATGCCGTTGGCATAATCTACCTCTTTTCCCTCTTTTTACCTCTTTGATGCAGAGAAGAGTAAAGTACAAGATACTTGTTAAAAGTTAGTCAATCAGCATCATCATTATCAGCTGGAAGAAGTCTACTGCTGAATAAGAATCTCAACTCTTAGTCATCCACATCGAACGACAATTCGCCACCTGCATCTACACTCGCCACCTGCGTCCAATAAATACAACTTTATTTTTATATGAATAAATATTAGTGTTACACTGTTCTCACATAATTGAACCAACTGTTTGTAAAAACATGACATAACACAACATAACCATGGAGTTTCTTGCTTGTTCTTCTCCATCGGAATCTACACTTTGGAAGGAGCAAATAGCTTCACTTAGAGGACTGACCGACAGACTGACACTATATATTCAAAATTTTTGTTTGACGTTCAAAAGTGCCTGTAAAGTTCTAATTGGAATAAATGATTTTTGACTTTTGACAACAAATTGTAGAGCTTTCCAGTATATAATTTTAATGTGTTTTGATTCAAGGATATCTACATTATGATTTGAAATGGAATATTTTTGGTTGGTATTTTTCCGACACTATGAAACACGCAGGAAAGAAAAACAACGTGACATTTTGTTTACTTCGTATGTTACGTACTTACACTTATTACGTGTTGTGTTTAAAGCCTGTCGAGTGTTCTGGCCATCCTAATTTATGCTTTAAGTGAATTGAGATATGTTTCTCTTTTGCAAAGAGTAGGCACAAGCGGGCTTAAAAGCAGATGCATATTTTAACAATATTTTCGATCAAAAAATCCCGTAAAATATTAGAAATCACAATTTTATTCAGAGTGAAAAATTGTAATGTTAAGTAGAGCCCGTGTCATATCATTGATAATGCCAAAGCTAGAAAATGGATTTATCAGTCTTTAAAGGGTTTACGAGGGCAAACAAACAAAATATATCAAGTTCAGAATATTGGAAACTGCTAAACCGATTTTAATGAAACCGGGCGCCTAGACGCAATGTTTCAAGGTTATTTTCAAAAAATAGTTTTGTCAATTAACATCACGTCAGTATAAGATGCACACTTAAAGACTATTTCGATAAATACATATACTTAAGTTAAATTCAGACCTAGCATTATTTCATTTAAATCAATTCCACGGCTTCCAAGATTTTGAAATAATGAACGATCACCAACGTCATTAAAGCAGAAATTACAGAAAGAGACAATCCCATTGCTATTGAAAAACAAATATAAGTAAATACCAGGAATAATTACACTACATACATGACGGAAAAGCTTACGTAACTACATATGTCAGTGGCAGTTCGCATGAATAGCATATTTTAATCCTCCTGTACAGGTATTAATTCAATAGCAGTTATTACGTTCCCATGTTCCATTCCTGAATAGTTCCAACCATGTCACAGTTAAAACAAAATAATTCGGAGCCCTCATTCAACGCAGGGCTTTGCGCTGTAAAATCCAGAGATTGTATGCAATCATTGGAAATATTTCATTCACTTTGAACAGATTAATACCATATTCAATACTGTCTGGTCTGTTATTATTTTGTGTGGTTTCATTTTGTACGTCTGTGATTGGAAATCAGTATTAATAAGTACCTACACAGTTTTGTAAATGAAATGTAACCTAAGGTTTTAAGGTACAAAGATAAGTTAAAACGATTTCTCCTGAGTGATATACTTCACTGCCAATGAGACCTCTAAGCGAGCGTGTCAACTCCAAGCTGACACAAGTACCTATATGATACAAGTAGCAGCAATGAAAAAAATACACCGTCGGTCAATTTCGATATTGAAAAAAAAATTGACATGTATTTTTTTATTTTGTCAACAATACCCAGAAACTCGTTAAGTCACGGTTAAGTAAAAAAAAATATTCTTCGAAGTGATGTCACGCGATAAAAATTGTCCAAAAAAGAAGAATAAAAAATACATACATATGTATACACAAGTACTTATGTTTAATTGTTTTATTACTTTAATAGGGATATTACAGTGTCGAGTCACAGAGGAAAAACTTGTGTCTTTTGCACACGTGCCATGTTTACAACCTACACCTACTTAGATACATCGGAAATACTTTAGGGCCAAACCATAACACATCAACTCAGGATTCAATGCCTTGCTTTTCCTCTTAACAGTCGAAGATTATGTATCGGTTCACAATACTTTTATTGCTATAGTACTTGATGAAGAGGACAATTAAAATCGTAATTAAAGTTCATGCAGCAAAGCAGACCGCAGCTGTGGCGCGGATGAAGAGACGTAAGCGTAAGAAATTTAACAGGATAAAGAAAATCAATGTGATGATTCGAAGCTATGCTACTTTTTATAATTATTTTTTCGTAGGAGGTAGAAGCAAGAGGAAATATCGAAGTAACAAAATTGTAACATTCTCCTTGATATTTGAGGAACTATTGTAGTGAAATGACGATACTTCGATATATCTTTGTCCTCCTGAGTAGTCATAAGAAGAAACGCAGACTTTACGGCTGTTTTTCCCCAGAGAGATCAATGATGAGGTACCTAATTGCCTGGTATGTTTATTTTATTAGCCTGCGTGGTATGTTCATAAAACGCAGCCTATGTGATAATCCAGGTTATCACCTACCTGATTACTACATTGATTGTTTTTTAAAAAAAAATACAAACATTCATCCTTACATTCTCACAAACTTTCACATTAATAAGTATATTAGTAGGATACTGTAATATTAATTTCTGCTTTCTATAGATTGAGCTACAGTATTTTAAGCTTCTTTTATCGGGTAACGTAGTCATAGCTATAACATAATTATGTTATAGGTATGATTCTCGTAGGTAAACCTTTGGATGTAGGCTGTAGTAGAATGTCTAGTTCCTAAGTTGGCAATTACGAACCCACGGATGAGGTGGGAAATACATATAGTTGTTCTACTCTGGATGACTTTAGTAAAATAATATGGAGGTCTAGTTAACATAGCTGACTGCTAATAGGGGTATTTCACATACTGTTACTTGTTTGCGGAAAATCTAGTACAATTATTTATTATGTTACTATAAATATTTATATCACCCGTCTAAGCCGTTTTATTACGAGGAAGACAATGTATTGTTGTCAGTGCACGCGCCAGGGTTATTCCCGATAAGAACTATATTTAGATAACCTACTTTTCTAAGGAATACAAACACGTAGGTCCTTCAAACAAGGATTGAGGTGGGTTTTGTAGGGTCGTAAGACGTGAGCCTATGAACCTACTGTAGACCATGAGACTACTCACATAGTAGGCAACGTTAAAACAACGAAACATACTTAGCATATTTTCGTTTATTTTTTAAATAGCAGGCAAAGAGTAGATTAAATCATGCTAAGTATGACACCACTAGAATTTTCTCCTATGTCATGGGAGCTTTTACATACAATTGAAATGTGGGAGAGCCAAGCTTCGACACGAATTTGTCGGCTCGACCGGAGTGATACCACGGCCTCACAGAAAACCAGTGTGAAACAACCACAGCGTTGTGTTTCGCCGTGTGAGTGAGGTTACCGGAGGCCCAATCACCCCCTCCCTCCATCCTTTCCCAATCCTTGAATAACTGAAACCCTTATCCCTAAAAAGCCGGCAACGCACTGGTAATTCCTTTGGTGTTGCGGGTGTCCATGGGCGGCGCTGATTGCTTACCATCAGGTAATCCGTCTGCTCGCTTGCCGATGTATTCCATAAAAAAAAGTTTCACATATATCAGATGTAGACTCCAAACACTAATTTGTGGATCGCACAAACATTTGTGCAATGCAGGATTCGAAAATTTTAAAAATGTGGCCGTTTACGGATCTCGCCTAGCCTAGTTGTATTATAAGCAACCTATAAATCGCGGGCTAAATTTTTATATTAATTGTACCTATGTAGTAGGGGCCCCGCCGCGCTATGTAGTAGTCGTGGTGGCCGGGAGATTAAGAAGCCCGCTTAGAGTGTGGGCGAGGGTGTGGGTTCGAAACCTGGCAAGTACCAATGTGACTTTTTCCAAGTTATATGTACTTTCTATGATTATTTAGACACTACTGACATACGGGGAAGGTAAACATCGTGAGGAAACCTGGACTTATAATTTCTAATCATAAGTTTGAAATCGCCAACCCGCATTGAGCAAGCGTGGTGATTAATGCTCTTACCTTCTCCGTATGAGAAGAGGTCTTTGCTCAGCAGTGGGCACTTATAGGCTGATGATGATGATGAGGGGCCCCGCCTATTGGGGTCGCGAGTCACGCGCCATAAGGTACCGTGGCTCCAGCCTGGAGCAGAACAGGAATGGGGGATTATTTTTAATCTTAAAGAATCTGATTGATGATTTTCCCCCGAAAAAAGTCTTGCCATATACAATTATCTGTCTATAAACAAATTAGTATGTTTTGTTGTAGTATTGGCAGTAGACTTTTATTTAGATTTCAATAATTTTTCGTTCATATGTGTATTTTTACCACGAAGGTTATAAATAATTAAACCTAAATAGAATATAAGTATCCTTTATGCATTATTAATCTGAAACTTGTTTTATAACTGTTAAAGTAAGACGTAGGAGGTAACTCACTTATGCAAATAAATTAATATGTATACGATTACATCACTGACGTTGTGTTCTTGTATTAATAGACCCTTTTTGTCCTTATAAAATACTTTGTACACGCGTGTACTGAATTGTTTAGAAGTGTTACTACTAGCGCCATCTATATTTTTCAACCTGAATCATATTCACTGAGAAGTTTGTGAAGAGTAGATTTTTTTTATCTTGTATTACCAAATGAACCAATAATCCAGATAGTTCAACTACTTTATTATAGTTCAATACCAATTATGTGCAACACAACTTTATAAGATAATAAGTTATGTGGCAAAATAAAGTTCAATTTAGCAACATACAAATAATATTCTATATTCAAAATTGATCTGGTACGTAGTGGCTATGCAGACACTGTGAAGCAGGTCCTCTAGTACTGCCAGGCTGTTGATAGTAGTTTTAGTCTGCGATTTTTATATCGGAAGTTTGTAGTTAGACCGCCTTTTAAAATCAGCTGAAAAGCTGAATTTACTAAAAAATAAACTAGTAATAATACAATACGTTAACTATAGTACCTATAGAAACTTTAAACGTTGCTGTCACACATCAAACAACTATATTATCAGGACTCAAAAAACCCCATATCCTACTAGTTAATTTGCCAACACATTCTATCATCTAAATCTGTACACATAGCGCTCAAAATAGCTGTAATTAATTTAAGATGTCATAGAGAACGGTCGCGAGCTGTCTTAAACGAAAATTGGAGCATCTGACTCATCATGCAGTCATAACAACATTTGTCAATAGTTTAATGACTTCATTACAGCACTGCTCATTAATTAACGTGCATTTTCGTCTAGGCTGCACTGGTCCTGCTTATATTACCTCTGAAAGAAAGATAATAGTGAGAACAGACACGTGGATAATTAAAGCGGTTTTTAATGGTTATACCAGAACATTTCTGTACTACATTTCTAATTTGACAGGAAACCCTATAAGGAATACCTATGTATAGGCTATAGTCCACATAAATTAGGTACCTAATTGAAATCTGTCTCTACAAAATAATTATATAGGCCCCAATGTAATGACACATAATTAGGATATTTTAAATCTGTTATTTATGCATGTTTATTATGTATACACGAGTAAATATTTCAAATACAGAAAAGCAGTATAATTTTTTCAGCTTTCTTGAATTACTGTCGTAAGTAGTTCTGAGCTTAAAAAAGAGATGGCGTTGATTGTAGTTTGTTTTATAGTCTTTAAATGTTGTTAATTACGCTCCTGATAAAAAAAATGTGGCACAACTCAAACAAATTATGTAATATTAAAATTAATCTGATACATAGCGTCTATTAAGACTTCTTAAAACAGGCTTTTGATACATGACTTTAGGCATCAATTTTGATTAAACAAATAATATAAAGTAAATAAAATTATAGCTTATACTCTTATAGAATGTAAATGTAAATTGTACTTATTATATAGGTACTTGTGGTTAGCTGTAGTAGGAATATTAATCATCAATATTTTATAATTATTTAGGTAAGTATCTGAAGCTTGAACAATACCGAATTGTTAACAAATCCAATTTCCTTTTTTAAATAAAAGACCTAGGTACAGCGTGTGTTCCAGTTTTGAGATTTGAAAATTAATATTCCCCAAACTAATATTATAAGAAAGGGAAATCGGAGTCCCGTGGGAGGGACGTATACAGAGGGACTGAGTGCTTTGTGTCCTTCCCGAGGTAGGCTTATACCTTACATGCAGTCAGATCTTTATCGGAACCCATGTTTCCCCGTGGAGTAGAAAAACTATTTGCTTATGTAGATGTCGTCGGTATTAGGTATATTTATATGTATGTATATATGTACATTGGCTCTATTGTATTCTGTATTTCATTTTGCTTTTAAATACTTTTTAGTGTAAATAAAAACTTTTTAGTATGTATCTTGCATTTCTCAGACGGGGCCCAACGGGGCTTTTTTTTCTGATGTTCAGTCGGGGTTGCGTTTTAACAAAAAATAAGGCACCGCGACCTCATCATAAAGCAGGAGAAGGAATCGAGGTTTTTAGTCAGTAAGAGTCTGACACTGCCTCCCTCCTTACCCGGGGCGGGAGAAGTAATTTGGTGATTTCCCTTGACAAAAACGGACGGTCAAATTATGCATGACGTACAGTCAACTCATACAATAACAAAGAACCACAGTTTTTCGTTGAATTTTGGATGTCAGTTGTTCCTTGTAGGAATCGATCCCACTTCAACAACACATCAATATTTATTAGCGTACCTATACCAAAATTTCATTAATTAACGAAATTACTATCCAAATATTTATAACGTACCGATCATGGCATCCGTCCGCAATAATTCACATTGTACAATAATACTAGATATAAAACGCCGCTACTCCAATACTATTTAGACGAAAATATCGACATAAAAAAAGTAAAATACCGCAACTTCTTTTACAAGGCGTACAATACAACAATAGGGGTGGGAAACTATCGATATAAATATATCTATCGATATATGTGAGCGTAAATACGAGTGCTCGCAGTGTCGAGTCGTGACATCTCAGTTCTACACTAGCTCAGATGAAAAGGGTAACGTTCGGTATAGACACAAGTGGATATTTTTATTTCTTAGTCGACACTGACCTATTTCTCCGTTCACAGTGGTCGCGTGAGATCTCCAACTATTGTATTGTTTCAAAATGTTTCGTACATTCTGTCTTGTGGGTAGCCATTTTATTGTATTTTTATAGGTAACAATTTAATTAAATATTGGACGTTTTCCGTTTTATTGTTAACCGTTTAGTGTATTGAGTTATTTCTTTCGTTTTGTTTTTGGATTTCGTTTTTGTAAGTTTAGTTCATATATGTTTTTTGCAAATTATGTAACAATGCCATCTTTGATTCCTGAAGGGATACGCAGACGTGTGGTAGTTGCATATGAGGCATAAATCGCCATGTTGTTGTTTTTCTTAATAAAACTAAGTATGATGAATAAACCACTAACATTTGTATACTTTTTGCAATTATTTGGATGGGACATACATATGACAAAGAAACATCAACTTTAAATCAATGGGAGTAGAATCAAATTTGATTTGTCTGATAGGTATGATTTGTCTGTTAATATGGGACATTCCATTAACTTTGTGCATATTGATTAAATAAATATACATAAGTCTTCAACATTTTAGTGCTACCATTGTGTTGTGATATATATTTATTAAAACCTGTTCATGGTTTTATTTCAGTGGCAGTGAATTCACCTTTATTCTCATATAAGAAAAAAAGTGAGTTATACTTTATTTATTTTTTTATGTTTAACACCAATTAATTTCAAGCCAAAGGCCATTTGAGATAAATATTTTCTACTTATAATAAATTTATGATCGACAGCCTAGTTGGACTGCTGGTACGCAAATGCGACTGCTAAACAAGGGGTTTCGGGTTCGATTTCTCGTGTCGTCGAGAGGTGACGTAAATTATTATGAGAATCTTCAACATTTTCTATTCCTTTTAATAAGATAGTTCGGCAAACTCGTAGATGGATTACCTGATAGTAAGCGGTCGGCACCGCTCATGGACAACTGCAACAACCAAAGGAGTTACGATTGCGTTACCAACCTTTCCGGGATAAGAGTTTCGGATTGGGAAGGGAGGGGTTGTTCTGGATCTGGGTGTGATGTATATGTGACATTGTATCTTTGTAAAAGCACTCACGACACAGGGGAAAATCGACATAATGTAAGGCAACGTTTATCAAAACAAAAAAGAAGAACACAGTCATATATCGTTTCACTCTCTGCCATCGTTCACATTCTTGGAAGCAGTAGATGTACTATGTGAGGGTACAGACAGACGGAATGTTCCCAATAAACTATCACAACGGAACTGGTTAGTCTCTGTACTCTATGTTTGGGCGCCTCTGAGTTAAAACTGTGTTACGACTATTTGATATACTTGTTCCGTGTTTTTAGATTTTGTTTTTTTATTTGCTCTTGTTTGAATGTTGGGTATCCAGTCCCAATAATCTATAAATCCTTTTAACTTTTTTGGTGTTGCGGGTGTCCATGGGCGGCGTTGATTGCTTACCATCAGGTAATCCGTGTGCTCGTTTGCCAACCTATACTATAAATAAAAACAATCCGGGCTGAATTAGAGATGACCTAATGTTTTCATTGTAATTAATCGTAACTGGCTTATGTATAAGACCTACTGCCTATAACCAATACTTTTAACTACTTTGTATACATTCATATACATAAGCTGAGAGCCTACCTTATAATAATAATTAAATATATAATGTTTTTTTACGATTTTTGTAACAGTTAGATCTCCCAGTTCAATTAATGCGTTTAAGCTAGTACTTGTTCCAGGCGTTTTTGCGCGTTTGCGTTGCTGCTTCGTTGAGTAGCGAGGGCCTTTAATGTTCGGTTTTAGAATTGGGCAAAGATTTGTCAAATTGTTTCGGTTCTTTGAAAAAAACTGAAGCTGCCCAGTTATGAAACAAATGACAACACATGAATTTTCTCCCATGTCGTGTGAACGTTTATAAACATACAATTTATAATAAGTACAACTAATTGTGAAAAGTGGAAAAAAATTGCAAATATATAGACGACGTTCCTAAACACACTTTGAATGAAAACAGACAAACAGTTGTTCCTATTTGTAGGTAACGAGAGAACGTTAATGATTTACTAATTAGACGCACTAGGCGTTCCAAATCTGTGTAGCGCTGGCTTTTGACGACTAATTAATACATTGCTAAATATAATTACGAAGTTTAAACTTTGATTTTTGAATTTCTTAATTAGAATACTGAGTCTAAATGTATGCTCGGTGATACTGATAATTTATACCTCATTAATTGAAGTTTGTCGTGACCTTGCCTACCGACCTATTAAAAAAGTAATGAAGATAAAGATTTAAAACAAAAATAATTATCTTTTTGAGACAAATACGCTAACTTGGAAACGAATTAATCGATTTTGGATGAAACATTTTCTTGTATGAGTTAAAACTCGGAAAAAAATAGCAATATAGTTAATACGTATTATAAAAAATCACACTATTCAGGCATACAGCTGGCGCAGTGGCTAGACAATTAATGGCTACTACGCAACGTTCCCCGGGTTTGATTACAGCGTGAAGCAACTAATTCCCAATCCTTCCCCTTCCCCAATCCCTCCTCAATCCCTAAATCTCCAAATCCCTAATCCCTTAAAGGTCGGCAACGCACTCGTAACTCCTCCGTTGCGAGTGTCCATGGGCGGCGCTGATTGCTTACCATCAGGTAATACGTCTGCTCGTTTGCCGACCTATTACATAAAAAAAAAATACTATTTGTGTTATCCAAAAATTGCTTACAGTCTGGATGTGATGTAACAAATTTGTATATTCGTAAACGCACCAACAACGTCGGAAAAAGCCAAGTGACCCAACGTTTAAAAATATACTATAATTATAAAAAAAAATATGCTCTACATGCACTTTCACATCAAACAGCAAAATTAACGATTAGTATGATATAGAATGGATAAATAAAAATGTATACTTATGCTCTTGCACGTGTTAGTGCCAAAAGGCCCCTTGTGGACTAATTGGAAGATTACTACTTCGATATAAGTATTTAGAAATAATATGAGGACAACAATAGTCGTGGTATGCGACGCACTAATTATATACGTAAGTTATTCCGTGAGTTACTGCCGCTTCTGGCACAGTGACAAACTTTTAAGAGCTTATTTTATTAGCATATGCGATTAATTGGACTCATTAGCTATTTCTTTATAGTTCGCTGTTATTAGAAAGATGAGGTAGTAGTATTGTTATGCGGTTTTAATTGCTCGTTTTAATTTTGGTTTCTTAAAGTTAGGTACTATAATAATTATTTTTGTTGGTTTGATTCGTTTTTTTATGTGACCAAACGGATTACTTGATGGTAAGCAATCAGCGTCGCCCATGAACACCCGCAACTATGGAGGAGTTACGAGTGCGTTGTCGACCTTTTGGGGATAAGGGATTTGGAGATTTGGAAATGGGGAGGGATTGGGGGAGGAGAAGAATTGGGAAGGATATTACGATTTGTTCTTATATATTCACGCTTTGTACGTGAAAATGAAATTGAAAAATCTATTCAATTTCGAAAAGTATAGGTAAAAACCGTGCGTTAAAAGATCTATCTAATTGTTATTTAAATATATAATGTAAAAAAAACAATAAACTTGAATTATAAGTAAGTACAATAGTACAAAATATACAACCATAAAAGCAATCAAAACCAAAGAAGGCATGGTTCTGACTAACTTCTATAGATGGCGTTACCGTTCACTACACGCGGGCGGCTGAAGAAAGTTTAATCTCAGACGTTTTCGGGCGGCACGCTGGTACACTTCTAACAAAGAAGTTACGATTATTGATATAGTCATCAGATTTTTTTTTCTGTTGTCTACATTACTATAATAATAACCTTTTTAGTATTTCTATACCAACTACACTTTCTGCGTTCTGTTCTTACTCAAACTTCAAACGCAATTCTGAAGACATGCCAAGGGACTCAGTGATCCTCTAAATGTTAATTTTATCTGCCCTCCCCTGGTATTTCAAAACAAGCAATCAGAGAGACTCGTAGAGGTCAAATTTAATAATTCTGAAAGGTTTTTTTTTATCGGAGAGTGGAATTCTTGTCGCGGCGCGGCGCCCTTGGCTCAGCGCCCCCGTCTCGTAACATGACCTGCAGTGCTTTCATGTTCATCTAATTGCTCATAATTGTGCATGACTGCTTCCACACAAATGAGAGGCCGTAAAGTTTCGCGCGATAAAAATATCGTACGATTTGTTTTTAAATCGCGGAATGGCTTTGTTTATAGTTCCTCAATTTGATGAATGGAATTTTGTTAGTCTCAATGTTGATTCATGTTTTGATAAAAAATATACTTGATTAGTTTCTGTTTGATTGAAAACTTTTCAATTGAAATGGAAAAACGTTTGTATAGTCATCAAAGCCATTGTTCCCGAACTAGTTTAATATTTTCTTTTTTTTCTTGAAACTTTACGTCTCTGTGGCACATTTCTGTAGCCCATGTCAAGTTAAAAACTCAATTTAGTTTTCAACTACGCAGACAAAACCCTTCTACAAAGACTTGAAAAATATGAAACAAATAAGACAATAAGAACTCGAGACGAAAAGAATAGAAAGTGCTTGTTGTGTTTGAGTTTCGTTGTAACATCAAGGAGATTCAAAAGGTAAAGACATTCAATTAATTTGTGACGAAACATTCTTAGGTACGGTCGTCAAAGCGACCGACCTTTAAGATTTTGGGGCACGACGTCTCTCCATTAGGAGGCTTTTAAAAAAGATAAACAAAGGGCTGTCAGCGCGAGCGTGGCCGCCGCTGTGCAGATGCAGGTCTGTGTGTCATGGAGGTCGGCGCGGCGGTGTGCGGCCAGAGACCACCAACGCAGGGTGCCCATTTGTCAATTGATTCCCGATATAATGAAGGGTACATCGCTACATTGGAGCGAGCTGTCAGAGGTGGTCGCCCATTTCGGTATAGATTTGGTAGGAGTGTGAGTGTGGTGGCCGTGGGGTGTATCGAGCGCTGCGTGCGCATCCACGGTGCGTGTCGTGATCTCCCTCACTCCCGCACTATTGCCGCTCTTGTATCTCACTCTCCGACCTACACAGCCTCCAAGTTGCGTGCTATTTGATTACGACACGCGTCTGTGTGGCCTCTTGTTTATATTGGACTTGATGCCACTTTAAATTGATTAATTCTTACAACGACACCTCCGATTCTAAGAAACGATTTCGATTAATTATTCTGATATAATTCTTTTTTTTGTTTTTTTTTTCAACTTTTTGTGTTACGTCGATCACGGTGAAATTAGATTTGTACTATGAAAATAACAAAAGATTGATAGCATATCGTTATAAATCTAATTTAGTATTTTCTTTGCAGTTTCTTTATCTGAGCATCAATCCAAAACAAAACTTGTTTATTTTTATATTTGATAATGAAAGCATGAAAGTAGGTCAATGTCAAAGAATGGCTGAACAGCTGTTGAGTATTAAGATGAGTTAGTGAACGAATCTTCAATGACGAATTATAACCGAACAATTGTATTCTAAAAAAAAATTCAAAAAAATATGATAGCGAGCATAAAGTGTGCGATGTTCAATACAATCTATTAAGAGCGCTGTTTGGAATCATGAAAATCCTTGCGCCTGTGAAAGCGTCCTAAAGAGAGTTTTCCACAACTCACTAACACCGATTCGTCGGCCGTAAGCACGCGACTTTTCACGCACACATGCGTATCTAGCAAAATAAGCGCCTGAAACTCGGTACGGAGTCGCGCGGCGTAGTGTCGTCTCGCTCGCACGCAGTCCCCTGTCCTATTTCAACAGGTTTCGCCTTTCAGCAGTTGCAGTAGAACGCGTGCCTCTAGTAACGGAGCACAAACAGTACGAGGAACACACGTCGCGTTGGAAAACTGAAAACACAGTTTCACTGACAGTTCGGACACCACCTGACATTCACCGACCGCCGAACTACGGCGGGATCGCGTTAGTGAAACACGGCGACGTGGATACATACAACTATTTATAAATGCATATTTCGTAGCGACGTGTGTTCAGTACTCGGGCCGGAGTTAGTGGAAAACGCGCGCGTCTTCGTACCGCTTGCAAAACTTCACGTGTTCAGCATGAACTCTGTCAAAGTTGTACGTGCCAAGAACTAACTGATAAACCACTTGTAAATATGAAAGTTCTTCATACCTTGTGATGCTTCCGTGAATTGATACGAGATTTAGTAAATACGTCGCCAGTTAACACGATGTAAATCTTAACAAGTTTCAATGTTTACCTCTTCAGTGTTGTGAATGTAGATTAAACTAGTGTTTAGGACTTGGAGGAGATGTAGCCGAGTGCCGTGGACTGTTACTCTGTAGACGGGTGGGTGGAAATGGTTGTGATACATTAGATGAGAAGAAGACCGGTGTGCGCTCTTTACGTTTCCGAAAAGACTTAAAAATATGTAATTCTGGTTGTTAATACTCCCGTAAGTTGTGATTTAACGCTAGGAAAGCAAATATATTTATGTATGTACGGATAAAATAGTGAAAATTAAGTATTTTATGTACATATGTTGGTACTTGTTGTGTTTGAGTTTTATTTCCATTACAAACGTTGAAAGATTGTCTGCGTTGGGAGTTCGTGGATAATTTCCCATGAGGTTGTGACTACTACAATAAATAAAACCGGCGCAAAAACTTTCAAGTTCCATTCTTATTGAGATGTGATTGTCCGTACGTCGTGTAGTACAGTGATATATAGTGCGACTGCTTGGACTTATTTTGTGACCTGACTTCGAGACAACGACTACAAGGTAAGATTTATAAACTTTTCCACTAACTTCTATTTTTTCTTCTACTATTTATTTTGACTGTTCTTTGTTTTCGAAATCTAAATACTTAGATCTGTAATTAAGATTAAAAATTATATATTAGTAAGTAATTTATTTTTCGGTGACCATGTGATTAGAGAGGTAGGCATTTCTAAATTTAAAATTAGAAAAAAGTGGGTCACGGTTCTAGCATGCCAGTCTATATTATTCGCGATTCTAATTCCATAATTAAATATTAAAAAACAATTATGGCCTAATAAACTCCTGTCAATTTTAAATTCAATAATCGCGTAACCGTCGCGGCGCTGTCGGAAAAACGCGGGCGATTTTCTTTTGTCCGTGCAATTATAACACCATCTCAGTTGGACGAGAATTTTAAGAATAATTAGTTTCCTTCCCTTTGTCTTGGTTCTTTATATTTCTTTTTGAACATTTTTCATTAAGTTTACTTATTCATCATTGCTCAGGATTGTTTATTTATTGTTATTGTATTACATTTTATAGATGAATAACTTTTATTTTTGAAAAAAAGAACGATATTGTATGTGTAAGAAGCGTCCATTTTTATACATACCGAAAATAATCACAGAAGACGCAACATTAGTAGGTACCTACTAGAATAAGTTTTACAGAAAACTCTATTGAATTAAAAACTTTTAGATCTTTATTGAAACCTAACTCTAATAGATAGCAATTATTTTAATGACAAGCCTTAGACATCGTTGTAACACAAAGTTTAAAACGAAGGTGATCTTAGCGAAAAAAAAACTTAATTACTCTTCATTCAGCTGGTATCTTTTTAAACGGTATTTTTTTATATCGAAGGTCGAAGAAAATTATGATTTTTATAGTGAGATGAAAGAGAGTTTTTTTATTAGTATACACACATAAAAATAAATTTAGAATAAGTTTGCAATTTATAATTAGGTAATTTTATTGAGTCCACAGTCAGGGCCGGTTCTAGGGTTAATAAAAAATAATTACAAGAAATTCTGAATCCTAATAACGATTATCAGTTGTACCTGTTTGTGTTAAGCCAAAACCACCCAAATAAGGAACCGAAGAATTATTGTCTATCAAATTAATTGGTGTAAAAAATGACCTCATACAAAAATATATTGATGTTTTCTTCGTGAAGATGTCATCATCCCAATTACATATACTTACATTACTTACTATACATACATACATATATTATATATCTACCTACTATACCTACTTATATTTTGTGAATCTCAAGGCTGTTAAGATGACAAAAAAACGGGATAGAACAAAGTCTATGATTGGTTTGATGATTTTTCATAAGTTCTACTTTTATCAATCTACGGTTTAATAATCCTAAGAGAAATAGATTCACGTATCTACCATGAGGCAGGTATCACATAATGAGTTCGTTTTGACGTGACGCGAAGTGCTGAAAAAGTAAACAAAAACGTAAAACTTTTCAGGCTTTACAAGTAGAAATGTTTTTTTTGTCAAAAGACAATAAAATAAATAAAAAAAGTATTTCTGAAATGAGGATAAATACTAATAGACCCAGTTCATATTTTTAATAAACAAGTGTAATTTTATCATTTCATACTAGCTGTTACTTTTTTTTATTTGTCAGGTATCGTGATTAGGTAAGTATCTCTATTTATTTTGATAAAATGTTCTTTAATTTAGACTTAATAATGTATTTTTAGGCTATTATTAAGTTTTATTTTTGTAACAGGAGACCTTTTTCATTGTCAAATGAAACTGGACATAATGAATAAATTGACATATTATTGTGAACAACATAATAATGTAAAATTGTTATTTACTCACTATTTTCTAGAAATCCACAGACCCAATAAATGTACGATACTTGGGAAAAAGACAAAAAGTATGTAATAATACAGACTATAAATATTCTATATTTATGGCCATATTCATCGAAGTAGATCTGTCTAGGTCTTCTGAATTTATTGTAAGGGCTGATTTTTCAATGGTTAGATAAGAGTTATTTGGGGCATAATTATGATGCTGTTGCGTCAGAATGTTTTGTATAAGACAGTGACACAACAATTTTATTCCTCAGTAAACATTACTGACTTAGCATTGAAAAATCAGCCCTTAGAAATATTTAGTGCAAACCTTTGAACTTAGAATATTAGCTTTAGTTTAATATCGTAAATATGGAAACACATTAACACAAACATAGCGATATAAAAAGACCTTAATATCTTCTCAGGGTCCTAAAACTTTCTTGTACTAAATTTAAGATAAATCGGTTCAATAATAGTTTAGTCGTGATTGCGTAGACATTACGCAGGCAAAGAGTATATTTTGAATTTGAATATTGATTAAAATTTGTGTAAATTCTTAGGCAAATTATATTGAAACTTGTACCTTGTATTACCAGTTAGTTAAGTAATTGGATATAAAAGAATCAAATGAACCGTTTTGTTATCACCTTAACTATAAATTGCCTATTTGCTTGAATTTTAGTCGCGAAACACTTTCTAATCTAGAAAAAAAACGTGAAAAAATAACGAGTAGAAAGGAACCGGTTTAGGCTATTTTAAATGAACGATGAAGTAATGTAAATTGAAATAAATGAAAAAGAACAAGCAGGTTTAATATGCACGCGTTTTTTTTTCTATTTAAATGTACGAAGATATAAAGCCACTAAAGGAAGTTATACTTATTAGTCATAGTTTTCTAGTGAATAAATGGAGTAAAGAGTTTTGTATCAATTTTTTTTTTCAACCTAGATTTTCGGTTGACTTTTGAATACTTAATATTTGTATGTGTGTGTGTGTGTGTGTGTGTAGTTTTGTAGAAGACTGTTGAGATACATGCGTATAGATTAGGGGTATACCTTCTTACATACATACATACATACATAGACAATGTTATAATAATATGAAAAAAAAATATGTAGTTCAATACAATATAAAACATTCATTCCTTATCCAATGAAACGATTTGCATGAAATGAAGTATGAATGCGCAATGTTCATTTACCTTGTAAATAAGGTAGGTACGGTAGATATGTGAGCACACATTGAAATTAGTTATTATTTATGAATCTTCGTATCAAAGCTCGAGGGAAATTATAAAGTTCCGTCCATCGTTCTTCCGTCTTTCATTTTATGAGTGAATTACTGCTGTACGAGTATATGTTCAAAGCATTGATAGGAATACTGACTTATGTTACCTTTTCATGTTAAACAAAAACACGATGTAAGTTTTATTTAGTTAGGTACAATTTAATTTAACGGCTTATTTTTCAATCGTTAGATAAAATTTAGCTGGGGAATAATAATGATGCTGTCTCGTCAGAATGTGTGTATAAGACAGTGACAGCAACAATTTTATTCCTCAGATAACATTTATCTGTCTATTGAAAACAGCCTTAATAGCGTTAAAGCGTCGCGGGGTTTTATTCAAGTCAAAAATCACGGAAACTATTGTCATATCTCACCATAGTTTAAAACGTTTATTAGGAACGTTTCAGAAAAAGCTTTTTAAGTAAACAGTAATACCTACATACAATTTTATATTTATAAATTATGAAAACATTAAAATTGTCTTTCATTTCTCATGAATTTTTTCTCCGAAGTTTGTACAAAGACCCGTGTCTCAGAAACGATCTTAAATTTCTACGTAACCGTTATAAGTTTTTTAAAGAATTTGAAACAATAATATTACTTCACAGTCCAATTTATATAGTATGAGTAGATACTTACATTAAGGTAACCACTTTTCTGGTCAATTTTTTTACATAATTCGATTACTTTTGAATTCTGCGCTGAGTATAAAATTAATGTTACAGGAAAGTCATATTGCAACTTTTTTTAAGACAGTAAAACATCAACTCCCTTATTACAAAACAAGGTTTATCTTTAGTCCAGGTTTAAACCATTGAGTCGGGTTTTGAATTTTGAATCTTATTGTCATCTACCTTCAATTCGAAATACGAAAACTTCCTAGACTAAAGTAAAACCTTGTTTTGTAATAAGGCCGCAAATGTCTTTTCTCGCCCTGCCCTGGTTGGATGATGCGGTGTGTGCGAAATTGTAGGTTTGTAAACGCACGTTAAAACTCCAATTGGGTACTCTATGTAGTAAGCTCAACGGTTTTTACATTCATCATCATCAGCCTGTTGTCGTCCACTGCTGGACATAGCCCTCCCCAATTGCACGCCACTGAGCTCGATGTTCAGCTTTTCTCATCCAACCACTACTAGCCACTCTGCGGATGTCGTCAGTCGACCTAGCTGGAGGGCGCCCTACACTACGTTTGCCTAGACGTGGTCTCCACTCTAGAACACGTTTACTCCAGCGGTCATCGGTTCTTCGACAGATGTGACCTGCCCACTGCCACTTCAGTTTGCTAATCCTTGGGCATGTCTAGTTTTCTGTCGGATCACCTTTCATATTTCATAGTTTTCACATTATCATAGTATTAACAATCCCCCCTCCCCGTTACCTATTTAACAGAGCCACTAAATAACCTCTTTATTTAATTACACGTAAAATACAAGCTATTCAAATTAAAACTATAAGTTAAGAATCAACATAAAAGCAACTTCGAAGCAGTTAAGATACTTATTCACAGTTAAACGCAAACCCCTAGTTAATTTAAACTACTTTACTGGTCTGTAACATTAACTGCTGGAGGAGATCTGCAGGTAATTCAGAGTTCTTTGTTAACTTGATTTAATAATAAAATTGATTCAAGTGGCTCTATAGAAGTTATACTACAAAACACCGTCGTGAACCAACGCTTGTATTGGGTTTAATGTGCAAGTGAGAGGCTAAATCCTCCCTCCCCAATCTCTAAAACCCAAATCCCCAATCCTAAAATATACAAACACCAAAGGCAGTTAACGCAATTGTAAGTAGGTACTGTTATCATGTAAACGTCCATGTGCCATGCCAATTTGTTTATATATCAATACAAAACAAGACAAAACACGATAAAAAAATACTTGGAGAACTTTGTAATATATATACATTTTCAATTATTTTACCTATCAATTAAAATGCAAATTAAAATATACTCAGTCCCTTTGTTTGAGCAACATTGACACGGTTTAGGTTTTAGCAATATTCTATAAATACATATTCTTCATATAAGTTAAACCACACAGCTGTTTTCCCGTCAAATATTCATCTGTTATCGCCAAAAGGGACTGGTTCTTGTAAATCGTATATTGTATTCAGGTCAGGTGACAAATGACTATTTGTATCGATGTGTGTGTAAAGGAAAGTATTTTTTAGGGTTCCGTTACTAAAGGCTAGAAGCAAGTACCTTATTATTTAGACTACACTGTTCGTCCGTTTGTCTGTCTTTCAACAGTGATGGTTGAACACTTGAAATTTGGACGGGTACTAATATTTCAGTGGCCATGCCAATTCATGTCACAAATACAAAAATATCCCATGCAAGAAACATGATGAATATGAGTATGACGTAAATTATTAGTAGGTATTAACTTTACATTATGTCTAATTGACATAGGGTGTGAGGTTCAAGAGATCAACTGTTTATCAGTTGTTACCAGCACCAATTTGAATTTCGAATTTAAAAATTGACTTGTCCGTTGGGTATTAGTACACATTCCATTTTAAATTATTAAAAAAAACATTTTTTCTTTTCTTAATTTAACATTGTATTGCGAAATACACACACATGAAATATAAATTTTATAATTCTTCCGATAAAATATTAACTCGAATCAATAAAATAATAGAGTTCTAGCCGCCAGCATAGTACAAATTATATGCCCTCGTTGAAAAGCAAATGATAAATTATATGCTTGTGTTGAAAACCAGATGCACAGAGTCGCTAATTCTTTCACCCCAGGGGAGCTGTTCCAAAATGATGTACATGATGTCGAGCAACCGTATCGAACTGGTGATTGCCCCGCGTATTTCAACTCCCAGTCGGACAAAATTATACAAAAAAGAAAATGTACAATTTAATTTGTATTTTTCGTGCCAATAACCGCTATTTTTCAACGTTTTCACATTACATTTTCATTTATTTCTATATGTTAGTGACTATGTTTATATGTATGAAGACTATTATAGACAAAGTCATACGCGGAAAACGTTAACGTATCGGTTTCATGACTGAGTTTGAAAACTGTTTTGTCTACAGATAAAAAATAAAATAAAATTCCACACGTAAATTTTAGTATTTGGCTTTGCCTACTCTTTTTCATAACGTAATATATCGATCGAGAAAATTCAGTCAAAGTGCATGTACGTATTGATATACCTATCACATAATTTCCAATAAATTGAGTTTTCATTCATTCGTTCGATTTTCGTTCAAATACCGTGGTAGGGAATGTAAATTAAATAATACTTTTTCAAGAACAAAATGGAGTAGTTTCTTGAAAAAACTAGTTATTTATACCAGTTAATTATGGGCCAAATGAAATACGTAACAGATCACACATTGTTATGAAAGATGTTCGCTTATGACATTTCAAAATTTGCGCTGACATTTGATTGAAAGCGCACATGCGCGTACACAGTACTGAGTCAGTTGATTTTTTAAACATTCATTCGGGAACTGGATACAAAGAAGTGAATGAATTGAATTCTTAGAATCATATGTTTTAAGAATGAAAACTGTTGAAGAATATTTCATATTGTTACGAGGAATTTTATTTATGGTCTATACTCGTAATATTTGTGAGAGATTTGTTCACTATATTACTAATTAATTGACTAAGAAAAATACTCAATATAAATGTAAGTAGGTAGGTAGATAATTATTGATTGTTGCTAAATCAGACACACCCATTTTAAGAAATATTTTATCTGTGGAAATATTTTAATCCATGGAGGAATCATAACTAGGCTCGGATCGGCTAGATCGGAACTATGGTTTCATTGAAAAATGACGTGAAACAAAGCTTACGTTAAATTTCCCCGCACACGAAACCTATAAATCATTCTTTAAAAGTTATAATAATAATTATAAATTTATCGGGGAAAAAGTCACATTTTTTTTGCTACAAACCTTTTTTAATACTAAAGTGATTAACTACGGTTACAAAGTAGACTATAGATATATAGCCTATGTACTATCTGAAACAAACAAAAGAAACAATTTCTTTTTTTTATCGAAATCTCCCTTTGTTCTGCCTTACATAACGCGATCTTTTATCATAAACTTTTCATTAGTAATAAATCATTAGTTCTAGTTCTCAGTGTAATTTATTTACCTATTTATACCTTTAATAAAAATAAACTATTATGAGAGAAGCTACGAGTACCTACATTCATATATTTAGATTGTCTATGTCTAATAACACGGTGACATTAAGACTCATTTTTAAAATAAGTAATGGTTCTGTACTTACTTGTACTTGTATAAACTACAGAATAAAAATAGTACGGATTTCTGTTTCGTAACATTATTTTTACAGTTCAGTTTAGATTTAAATAATAATCCGAATATTATCATACGCATTCATTTTCGGATCTTTGTCGTCTGAAAACTTTACTAGATTACTCTGTAAGTGCATAGGTATTCGTATTCTTTGTAGTAATATTACATTCATTTGTTATTATTTTGTTAAGAATTCGTTCCAAATATAATATTTATTATGATATCAAATACACCTTGGAAGCTATCGTTGCTTTTAATATTTTAGTCGTATTATAACGAAAAAGAAGTTTATATATTAATTTAGACGATAAATACGTATATATTTCGGATGGTTTATGAATAATAGTGTGTCTAATATTAGAACAGTGAACGACCGCATTAATAATATTATTTTCACTATCATCCTACCTTCAGAACACGTCATATATCTATCCGATTAGTCGCTCAACAACGCACAACGATAAATATCACGAAGCTCTAAATTAGTTTATGCTATTTTAGTTTCTGCTATTTCCGCATAAAGTTGACAATACCATGTAGATATTTATGACGGGTAAACCAAACTAGGCAGTATGTTGTACAAATTATTACCTATGATTACTCCGGTAAGAGATTTATGCTAAACATTACCATTTTTCGTCGCTGTATGCCATAAAAATATGTTATTAGCATAGCAATGTGTTGTGAAAATAAATATTATGTGGAACGAGGTGTGAGATTTCCATTGTATTCGGCATCCATATTTAACAGTAATGTGTGCATATGTTAGCGTACTGGTCGAGTTACTGCGTCGACCAACATTTCTTAAGGGTTCAGTTGTGTTTGTCACAGTTTCTTCAGATAGTCTCTCCTAACATCTAAACTTGATTCAGTGGTGGAAATAAAGAAGAGCTTTAATTGAAAAATACAATGTGGAACTTATCAGACTGGTATTATGTAAGGTGGAATCGAATTTCGAAGTTAATTTCTCAGCTATAGTAATAATATGATCTGTAAAACTAACACTAGTATTTTATAGCCCGCTATGATGTATTCACAAAATGAGAATAATTACTAATGCTTTTTAATTACTATGATTTAGGCTAGATGCAAGGTTTCGCTGTCTATTGGCAAAAAAATATACAAAAAGTGAATATTTATTTGTAAATTTTGCCAAAATGTGGTGTTATGTTTTGTATTCTGAGTCTGTTATTAGAAAGCTATCATTTGACCCTTGCTTTTAAAAATGTATTTAGTTCTTATACTAAATTTTGTGTGTCATTTTAGCGTTTCATCTTGAATGATTAGCGTGCGCGATAGATAGATAGATTTATAGTTGTCTTGTAGTGTAAGTAATTGTGTGTCTTCGGAAACTATGTAGTTCATATGAATTACGGCGCATTCAAGTGATGAGTGATTGTTCGGACAGCTAGCACAATAACCTATCACAATTAGTCAAATTTCTTTAGTGGATTATCATCCTTACTATGTAGTTGTAAAGTTTAAAATGTGTTGAAAACTTTAGGGTAGGTTTTATTGCTTATGTCTATAGCAGGTGCTTATTATGACAGTGAGTAAAATATGTGTTACTAACAAAAATGTTGAAGATCCTTCACACATGTTGAGTATATGTCAAATAAATGAATTTATGGTTTTCCGTTTTTTTTTTGTTTGGCACGTAAAACGTTGCAGTTTTGTTGAGCGTTTTTAAATTTGGATTAAGTAGTGATGTAATATTTCTTTTTCGTTATTACATTAATGATTAGTAATAGTAGAATAGTGATTTATTTCCTTTGATAAACTGTATCTCGACTGTGCAAAGACTAAAAACTTGTATGGGAAAGTTGGCGTTTGAGTAAAATCCGATCAAACGGGTTTTAAATTTGTTTTGGGTGATTAAACTAATCCTGGGGTTTTAAAGTGATACAGTTATATTTATAGTCAGTTCATTGGTTTGACAATTTAATCAGCCCTTAAAATTACGTTGTATATCCTATGTGAATGAGTATTTTCATCTAAATTTCAGTATAATTGTATTCAAAATGGGCCGCTTAAGCCATCTTCACAGATTTTATAACCCCGTTTGCGTTTCTAGAAATCGGTACAGTTTCTTAAAACAGAACCAGTTTTGACCTTTGCCTTGTATTTATGATATTATCTCTACGATCGTTTGGATTAGTCGATATTTACTGGCTCCATCTTAAAATAGTCTTGTGTAAACAAATATAAATCAGGCCAAACTATAACCGATTTAACTCGTAACGTATATCTGGTATTGTTGAACTACAATGTACTTCATATGGAGTATGAGTGCGAGTGTACTCTTATTCCAATGTTTTGAATAACCCTTGGGATGAGAAAAACTCGACCAAAAAGGCCTTAAGCCGTTTTAAAAAAAGAAAACAAACTTTACTAATGGCACCTCTACGCATTATTTACGCTCGACTAATCTTCTGAAAGCGTTAACGGCCGCGACCTTGAAAAATCCATTAAAACTACAAGAGCGTATATCGCACATACATAACCCTTAGAGTTCACGAATGTGCGTGAAAAAAATAAAATGGCCAAAACACGAATAATGATTCGAAGTACGCTCGCGTTGAGCGGTTGTTATTGCTCCGTGTCGGTCGTTCCCTGTTTTAACAGTTGTGTGCGAGCCAAATCGCGGCCGAGTAATGGACTACAACTGCCAAGGCGAATTCTATTGCTATGATACACCAGTGACCTTCTATTGTCTCCGACACTGGGACATTTCTTTAGCGCACTGTCTCACGGTATGAGCTATTAATTCGGAGGAGGAAGTTCGGTACTGGCGCCAATTATTAGAAGGCGAATCTTACTGGTCAAAGATTTGTCTGTGTGTAATGTGATAAGAATATGGGAGTACAATCATACCTATATTTAATAGGATTTGTCTGTTGTTTTGGAATAAAATGTTGATTTCTCTTTTGTTTTGGTATTCAAGGACGAAATGCAATTTTAATGTTCATAATTCAGTCTTATAATGGCTGATTGGAACCATATCGTTACTAGGGTACTGTTTAAGTTATGTACCTAACCGTGAAATATTTCTCAGTACGGCAAATAAATATCTACACAAATTGCCTACTGCAAGTTTCCATTGCAAGAGATATGATTGTTAATATAAAAAATGCATCCAATTATAAAAAGGCTAAGACATGTGTGTGTGAATGAAACAGAAATACGATAGAGTGTAACTATTTTATCCGCTGACACAGACAAATTGCATAAAACTAGAATGATGAACTCATAGTTTAAAAACTAAGTAAATATAATTAATTAAAAATAAAAAGGCGTCGTATACTGTCAGTCACTTTGACAGCTACATGACATTTATTGAAATTAAAAGAAATTCGTTACATGGAAGATGCAGCGTATTTTGAGTCATTATAGATTCAAGCACGCCTTTATTGGGTATCATTTATTAAGTGTTTTAGATAGATGTATAAGTAGGATAGTGAAATGTAAAAGTAATAAGTAGGTACTATATATTACCTACGTGTTGTGAAAATACTAATCTAATGTTTTATTGATTTAAAATAAGTTTTACATAACATAACTGCGGGATCTAGAACATTAGAACCTTATAGTCAACTTTTTTAAAGCTGGGAATATTTCACCAAAAAGAACTCTCCTATTAAACTGTTTGACAATATAAAAGAATACTAATTTTAAAAACAGAATAATACCTTAAGTTTTGCATAAATGTATCAATCATAAAAGAGTTTGTGATTTGTAATATACCTTACTACAGAAATAGAGGGGAACAGGGATCCTATAATAACATGGTACAACAATATTTTTCTAGAAAACATTGAAGGAATATGCCAAAGAAATCACATATTTTGTCGCACAAAATCAAGAAGAAAACATTCATTTTTCTATTCATTGCTCGTTTTGTGCGCTCGAGTCAAGGTCACTGTAGTGGAAAAAATGCAAAGTATAAATAGACACGGGTTTCAGTCGATTCGTCACCGTTTCTTCGTGTTGTCAGACTCTCTGTACCTACATATGTCAGGTCAGGTACAAAGAATGCGTGGTTTTGTGCAACCATTGTCGCAACACTTGCCAATTTAATTATTCTGTCAGTCAAAAATTACCTTCATATGTTTTTCGTGATGCAGTCACGCGGGTTTGCGATGTTTAATTAGTGGCTATGGATTATCTTTGTATTTTAGAATTATTACATAACAATTTATATACAAAATTTCTTTCGTATACACTGAAACATTTATTAAGACGCGAAGCACTTACCATCGCCATTATCAGCGAGTAGAAGTCTAATGCCGAAAAAAGGCCTAATCCCTCAGTCCTCGTTTGTAGAACGAAAACTCACCACTTGCATACCAAGTGATTTTGAATATGTTGTCGGTCCACCTAGCCGGAGGCCTACCCATGCTGCTACTTATCCAGCCAGATTTAATTAATCATTAAATGTCTCTGTTTATACAAATGATATAATCATTATAAAGATATCAATGTCGTTCGTGTAGCCTAAGTCTTGCTTCTTAAGCCTTTGACTGCCGACAGAAAACTGTTGAAGGCCAATCCTCCGCAAACGGAGGTCACCGGTGACCCCCATGGCGCTTAACGTGTTCGATTATCGAACGTATTCGATTCATCATTTTAATAGGTATGCGCAAAGAACACATAATGGTCATGCTATTCGAAAATAGTTTCAAACAATACCAATTTAAAGAAAATAGCTAACAAAATATTTTAATAGCGAAATCAATAGCTGAATTCGTAACATTTTTGATCTTAACAAACTAGTAGCAACAGCTGACGTCGCTCGTTAAATACAAACATTTTTATGTTAATGGACCAATTTAGTGACGCGGATTAGAGTTGTATCTCAGTATGACCAATAAATAACCAACCTGTGTTGCTAGAGCTATTAAAACTTCTTTTACTATGTAGTTATAGAGTTCATGGCTTTTGTATAGTTTTTGTTTAAACTGTTATGACTCTTGTGTCGGTATTTATGTTCAAATGAGATTTTTTATAGGTTAGATCGGCAAACAAGCAGACAGATCACCTGATGGTAAACAACCGGCGACACTATGGACATCGTTTTCCAGCACCGACGTGTGCGTGTGCGTTGGCGGCCTAATGGGGGAAAGGAGTATTTTTGAGAATTAGACAATTATAAATAGGGTAAGGGAGGGACACGAACACGAATGTCAACGTAGGTTGTTTTTTACGAGTTCGTTCTATTTTTCTGGTCGCCCCGGCTAAAGTGTTTTGAAAAAATATTAGTATTTAGAGTTGGTTAAAATATAATTAAGCAAATCAATCTCAAAACAAATTTAGAATTGTACACGTAATTTGTGAATGATATCGCAAATGCACGAGATTATAAAATAGCTTCTTTGTTTTTAATTAAATAAAAAAACAATTATATTATACTACAGATTATGTATAGTATAGTAATAAAATTATAACTGCAAAGCACAAAAATAAATTTCTTGTTGATATTGAAAATAAATTTGATTATCAAAAAATATTTTTATCCAACAAAATTAAATTGTTGTTAGCCAAAGAATATTGTGAATTTTATAATTAAAACAAACCCTTCAATAGCATGAAAATATTATTTTCAAGAATAATGTAAAACCGTTTATTGTTTCAGACCAATGAATCTATCAATCACTATCGATAAGCTACGGCGTAGCAGGTGTAGCGCTACGTAAATCCGTAATTGCTACGCGACATGTACAAACTGAGTTGGTGTTAAGATATTCTCGTAACCTTGATAAAAATAGTCTGTATTTTTATTACGTACCTATAAATTAAGAGATAATGGTAACACTTTAATGTAACGTCACAAATGCTGAAATATATTTGATATCATTTTCTCTAATTCTGTGAAAGATGTTCTTATAAGTGTTTGTTGGTTAGGTATTATTTTCATAAACAAATTGGTTTGTATTATTTAAAAATCGAATCAATCAAATCATTTAGTACAGACGGGCGAGTTTTAAGATAAAATAATAATATGACTTTGTTTGAGTCTGGTCGCTCCTGACATTTCAATGTATTTCAGATCAAAGAAATCTAATGCCTTATAAATAAATAAATATGCTTCATATAAGTATCCACTGCTGAACAAAGGCTTCTTCTCATATGGAGAAGGTTAGGTTAGGTTAGGTTAGCATTAGGTTAGGCATTAATCACCATTCTTGCTCAGTGCGGGTTGGCGATTTCAAACTTATAATTAGAAATTATAAGTCCAGTTGTCACCGTATGTCAGTGGTGTCTAAATAATCAAAGAAAGTACACATAGCTCGGAAAAAGTCACTTTGGTACTTGCCACGACTGCCATAAATATGCTTAACTAACCCCAAAGAAGAAAAACGATGTTATGATGGGTAGAATTTGACGCAGTGCAGAAAATTTTAAAACAGTGTGATATCTCCGTTATGTTACGTCGGACGAATCGTGTGTAATAACTACATTCTGACCTCGTAAAACTATTTTATGGATCACGAAGAAAAATTTGCTATAGTCGCCATTTTTATTTGGTTACTGAAATACCTAGAGAATATAATTTTATTGCAAAGTGCTTTCAAATTGGTAGATTTGGTGTTTAAATGTAGCAATTTGCTTTAACTGTAATTTGTTAAATGGTATCGGCAAGTTAGCTGGACGGATTATCTGATGGCAAGCAGTCACCGCTGTTAATGGACACCCAGAACTCCAAAGAAGAGAAGAGAGAACTTCAATGAGAGTTAGTGCCACACTCTTGACTGACTAAAAACCAAACCCACTTCAGTGTTCTGTGAGGCCTTAGTATTTACATACAGTACTTAAAAAAAATATACACCGTATATTTATTTTAGCTTCTTTTCTTAATTTAAATTAGAAACCTTCTTTCAAAAATCTCCTTTCAAATCAACTTCATTACCCGTACGCTTTATTATTAAAAGTTAATTTGGATTCCGAGTTCAAAATGTAAAAAAAATATTAAAAATATTTGCTAATTAATGTCATATTCAGAGGCATTAGGAAGCGTGAATCAGTGGTTCGAGATTTAAAAATAAAACGGCTTGGTAAAAATGAATAGTGGGCGGGAAAGACAAAAATATGTGGCCAGTATTTTTTGACTGCTCGTATACTTGCATTATGTTTGTGTTCGTAACGACCTTTAGAAATATTTCTAGTATAACATAAGCCGGTGTTATATAAAAGAAGATTTTTCTCATACACGAAAATGTCTAATGTGGGACATTCGAAAATGTTTGAAGTTTGCGGGTAAACCTAATTTAGATAATGCTTATAACCTCTAGTTGAAATCGGCCGAATCTTCAGCTTAATTTTAAAAAGCTTTTTTATTCAAATTAAGGGTCCATTTTACCAAAGTAGTCTGAATTTTACATTTATTTCCAACAGGAATGGTATGAAAACTCGTTGTTTTATTTTCTATGGGTATTATCCTAACTAATTGGGTTATCACTGTTTTTATATTGTACCACCACGTCTTCATTATCAAATAGGTAAGCAGATGTCTATTGGTAACTATTATAAAGTATTATTAACACCTTATAAAGGGATAGTGTGTGGTACTCAGAAGAAGTACCTAAAGTTCTATCGCGTCTTTGTAACAATAAGACGGACTTACTACACAGATTAACAAAAACACATTCTACTCATTTGTCCGCGAAAAGTGTCAGCAAGTTTTTAGCTTCGCACGACAAGTGTAGTAACAGCAATATATCCAACAAGTTCCGTCCTGTTTGACAATCCTGATTTATGAACGTAACGGACACACTGGATGAAGGGACTTATGCATGTGTAACACACACACACAAACACACGTACCTACAACTGTCATGAACTAAGCGAATACTAAAAGTAAGAAGTCCTTTGCAAGCGAGAGTACAGATAATATATTAAGTGATGTTTTGACAGTCCGACGCGGGGCCACAGAGTCGCAAGTCACAAGTAACTCACTTGACGTTTAGTCATTAATTTTTCAAAGAAAGTTTTGACGAAAAACATTTTGCGCGCGTGAACTTATATTTTTACGGTTGGGGAAATAGAGAAACAGAAATCGAGATAAAAATAATATAGGTTCGTAAAAATATTCTTTGTCGTTTCGTGTTTTCTTTCAAATACATGGAATATTCTTTCGGTGGACTTTTTAACATTAGTAATTAATACGTAATTATTGCCTACACGCAGGTGATTCATTACATTTTGTGCGTAACGTAAAACGAAACCGCACGTAATCACTTGAGCATGTCAACGTCATAGCCACCATCTTAATAATAGTGATGGTAAAGTGGTGTATCCACTCACTAGTTGTGCATTTAGAGAACTTCTTCATTTTATCTATGGTCTTATACGCCTGACTTCTTTTTTTTTTGAAATTGAATAATTGAAATTGAAATTCTTTGGTTAATTGTATTGTCATCGATAGGTTAATGCAGACTTACCTAAGCTGTAGGTACAGGAAAAAATGTGCGGGGGTTATGGCAAACCTTTTTATGAGAAGGCATCATCGGCTATTAAGTATGAATCGAATTAAATGTGACTGTTTGATTCCTGTATTATTTGTTGCAATCGGTCAGCGTTCTTCAGTAATTCGTCACCCAGTGGACACGCCGCCTTACGACTACTCTAAATTAAGTTTTCACAGTCGTATCTCCTAATGTTTTTTATAGATGACGTGCTGTTTTTAAATGTTTCTCGAGGAATGTTTTGCGTGTTCGTTGAAGTTTGGCGTCATTTGAAGTAATTATGTATGAAGGCGGCGTTGGCGTAGCGTGTTGCTATTTGTTGTGAAGTGACGTAACTACACTGTTTGTGACTCGTATTATGAGAACTGTACATGTTATTACTTACATGAAAGACGTTTTCTTTTTACGTAGGCTGTAATGTATTAATTTGATTCTTAAAAGTAGGACGCAGAGTCCAATTTGCATAACATAATTGACCACCAGAATTGGAAACAAAAACGGCGACGTCAATTATTCCTAACTAAACAATACCCGATCGAGTGCTGGTGGAATTAAAAAGAAAACATTATTTTCAGCGTAACTAAATTCCTAAAACACGCAGAGTGAAAGGGAAAAAATACAACAATGGAGTGAAGAGGTTTTAAAGGACCCGGCTGGCCCACTTTCGCCGGCAGCGCTTTTTTCGCTTAATGACGCCACGCTCAAGGAAAGTTGGAAATATTAAAATGAGCAAGCACTTGTTTCGTCGGTAAAACGGCCATCGCTCTAGGCTTCGCGCCTCTTTCGTAAGGATACCATATTTTAAATGTGAGTCGGATTCTCCGGCTCTCGATGCTTGAAATGAAAAAAGTTTGTCAGTCGCCTTATCGCGTTTTGTTTGTATCAAGATCTGCATGCATAGCCGCTCAAGTTTTCAATTGTTTCGCAAGCTAATGACAAGTAAATTTTGTTTTGAAATACTTAAGCGATTTGTTTATTTCGTTGTAAACAGTGTATTTTATGAAATATTTACGTACGTAGAAAAAATACTTTTATTGATAGATTACGAAGAACAAACAGCGATTTGTATTACAACAAACTTGTACTAAGTACGGTACAAGGATGAAATTGTTGATGTCTTACTTACCATTGACAATACATAAAAATCAGCGCTACGGGAAACTGTCTCCAAGGCGCAAAGTGGAATGTCGTTAAGGAAAAAAGGAAAAAGTACCGGGATTTATTCGTAGCGTGTCCCCAATGAGTAATGCCTCCTGCGATTTAGGTGTCAGCCCGATAGAACGTTCGACAGCAATGATTTATGCTCGCCAGTCTCGGTGCCCTCTGCACTTTCCAACAACCTGCTTTATAAAGATTTGTATAGCTAAGTGTAAGAATGAACTTGCGCATTCGCTGATTCTATTCTAATATCAGAAAGAATATGGCAATTTGGCCTTTTGCCTCCTTTTACTAAACCGTTTTATCTACACATCAATTGTCAACACAATCATATATAACTAAATAACTTTGTAACTATGAATAAACACGCAAAAGAAACCCCATTAAAGAAATCTAACAATAAATGTTATAAAGAAATTAGTTGGAGAAAAGTTTAGTAGAATAAAAAGAAGTTTTCAGACTGGCCTAGTAGCACACAACGGTAAATATTTGCTACGAAAACGTTTCAGCGAAGTCTCGAGATTATAAGAGACGTTTATTTACTTTTTACGAACTTCAAAACTCTGTTGAAGTGTAAAAGTAACTCTGAAATCCATTAATTAACTGCTAGTTGTAATGATCAGTAATTTAATTACTCAGGACGAGGCGAAATTTGATCGATTCAAGTTTGTTCTCAAGTTGATTTCGCCTTGTTTAGTTAGGAACTTGATATCTTTGAGTTTTTAATGTTTGTCCATCATTTGGTTGATTAACAATTTTCTAATAACTTACAAGTTGGTACATTTATTAATTTCCAGTGAAAATTAATAAGTGAAAGTGTTATATTACGGCTATATTGTAAGGTTCTCTGAGGAGGAAATCTTTTGCTCGCCGCTCCATTAAAAACTCATTATCATGGCTCTGAATATTGATTTTTCGCTTTTGAAGTTCCAAACTGCATAAGCGGACTTATTATTGGCTTCTTGTGTACTCATTTGTTTTAGAAATGGTTCTATTTTTTAGGGCGAGATTAAATTTTATCGTGACTGTCTGCGTAGGGTGGCCAATGATTGCAGTTATAAGTTTTTTTTTAAACTGGATATCTTCTAATTATATAACAAATACAAATAACAGTGGTATTGAAAAAAAAAATAACGGTTAAAATAAAACCCAATTATATTTTTTCATAACTCATTCATTCTTCTACCCCAATCCTATCTTTTATCGTATCTTTTATCGTAGAGGTAATCGCTTTCAAATTCCCTTTAATAAAATGACAGGTGACAGGCTTGATTGAATAAACAGATGTTTTGGTCGGCCATAAGGGTCGTTACTAAATCTTGCATCGATGTTTTAGGCTGTCTATACACTTGTAATAACATTGCACAATGTAACGTTACGCAATGTTTAGAAAAAAGGTACTTATTGAAAAGTTATTTAAAACTGTATAGCTTATGGCACATGAGAAAAGTTTCTGAACGAGTAAGCAGACTCAACACCGTAGAAAACCGGCGTGAGACAACGATTGTGTTTTGTTTTTGCCTTATGCATTGGGTTACTGGAGGCCCAATCCCTCGCCCCGGTCATCCTCAGTCCCCAATCCTGAAATGTTTAACATCCAAAAGACCGGCAACGCATTCGTGACGTTTGGACTTGCGAGTGTCTATGAGCGGCGCCAAATTCTTACCATCAGGTAATACATACGACTCCTCGTTTGCCGACCTATCCCTTACATTTTCTAAGTCTTTGAGCTGTTCTATTGTCACTTCATTGTTGGAAAGGTCATGTTTTAATTACAAGAAGCTCGTAAAAAAATTAATCAGTTACAAAAATATTTTTGGTTTTTGAGATTAGGTAACATTATAATATAACGCAATATAAATATTGTTCAACATTTGTGTAAGTGTGTAGGCTGCTTTTAGGTATGTGTAGGGTACCCTCATCATTTGAGTGGAAGGATGGCCGGATTGTCGATGTAGGTTTACGAAAATTATTGTGCCGCTCTAAATTATTGTGGCTAGCTAAATATAACGGATAATAGATCCTTATTCTGATGGATTTAAGAGTATCGCCTGATTTATCGGTCTAGGTCCATGTTGTAATATGTATATCTTTTCTTGAATGTGTTTTCTTGCTTGTATTTTTATATAATATTTGAGTAAGTGATACTAATTTTGATGTAATAACTTGAAATTTAAAGATGTCAAAGCTTTTCTCTTTTGTTATTTGATTATGTTAAGTAGTTGTTCTTATAAACATTAGGATTGCTTAGGTAGTTTCTTGTTATGCAGTATGTTGCGTTGTTTTGAGAAATGTTTCTGGTTTGTTTTCTGTTATCTAATTTTTAAAAGTATAATTAGTGTGTTTTCGAAAATAGTGTCATTTTTCTTCTCAATAAAATATAACTTATAACTAAATTGAAATCAGACTAAAATCTCTTGTAGGGCCTTTAACGACCATATCTTCAATCATAATAAATATTTCCTTCAGACGACGTTTACGGCACTCAAATGTGATAAGCGTCCGACATCCGTCGTGCTTAATCTGGGAACATCGTGGAAGCAATAAATACAACGAACATTAATATCATTGTAGTAGCAGCATCTAAATCTATCTCGACGATGACCTGATGAATCAGCACAGAGGGGGGATGGTACGCGACGTCGGTGGGGGGAGGGGGCAATGCTAATGATTTATGTTGTCGCTCTGAGACGCTCCTCTCATAATAAATGTACCCATGTTACGCAATGAGTTCTTTGGAAGCCGACGGCCGAGTCTAGCCGCAAATTGTTTGATCACTCAATAATTGGATTACAGGGGACGAGTCAACAAGGAATTTCTACTGTTTACCGATAGATGGCGTGTTTTTAAAAGCCCCCCTTTATAACACACCCTTTTAAGTTGATTTGAGTGGGCTTATCTTTTTGACTGATTAGGTTAGGTTGGGCGAGTTTTTGCAACTGTTGCTAGCCTTTTTGTAAACAGGGTGGTGCGGTTTCACTTTAATTTTTTCTGTGAATTGGAGTTCTTCCAAGTCTACCTATGGACATACCTAGTTATGTAGGAACATCTTAATTGGTTATTTGTTTACATTTATGCCATTGCATACGAATGCATTTAAATGAATAAATTTGGAAAATTAATTTAAATTTGTTTTTCATTAATCTTATTGTGGTTCGAATAATTATTTTAGTAATTAACAAAAAATTATTTAGAGAAACATTTACAAAAATATTGCCGTGTGATGTATATATGTCAGTGATATTATATTTAGTTTTTCCTTTTCACCGACTCAACTTGTTTTTCAACAATCAATAATGATTTGGTGGCTTAATTAACTAAACCTCAACTTAACTAAGTTAACGTTATGTCGTTAACGTTTACGTCATCAACGTAGATTAAATAATTACGTTATATGCTAATTACCAACGTATCGCTTGTTTGTGAATGGGCAAATTATAGAATATTTCTTTTTGTCTGTTATAAGCGGTGATTTTAAAATCACTTCATCGTTTGTCAATGATGATTAAAATAATCTATACTAATATTATAAAGAGGCAAAATTTGTAAGTTTGTATGTAGGGGGTAATCTTTGGAACCGCTGGTCGGAATTTCAAAATTCTTTCACTGATAGATAGTTACAATGTTTCTGAGTGCTATTGGCTATAAAACATCACGCCACGACTAAATGGAGCCGAGCAGCGGGTGAAACCGCGCGAGAGTAGCAATAATCTTATAAAGTTAAAGTTCCTTATCAACCACTGTCACCATATCCACTGTTAGACTCTCGACCTCTTCCACACAAGACGGTATGCAATAATCTCTACTCATGTCAAGTAGGTATAGGAGATGATAGTTTATAAGGTTTAGGGGCCTTTTTTAAAAGGCCTGGATGGAGTCAGTAGCAGTTTCAGCCACTTTCTGATAAAAAAGCCACCTCGTTCCTTCTCTTGCTCCAGAACCAGGCCATGGTACATTATTGTTCCCCTCGACTCTGGCTGATTATTGCCCCCAATTGTTATCAAAGTTCCTTTTTTGGCTATTTGGCCACTATCAAAAGTGTAGTCTTTCAGTTGCCGCTTATAACATTAGGACAGCAACGAAAGAGACATGTGATCTCAACCACGGAGAAGAAAATACAGGTCTCAACTATGACTTAAAGCATTGATTTGTTTTAGAGCATTTTTAATGCAGTTTAAATCTTGCTGGTCTATTTTGATCCCTATTCGATGGATTTATAACCCATTTTGTTTTGTGAGACTGATCACCAATCTATAGAATATCTTACCGCAGCACGCATGACTCACATTCGGAAAATGTAGTACGACAGACCAGAATCCAGTTTATTATAGGATTTGTTTGCAAAACAGTAAAGTTTACATCAAATTAATTTATGTATGTGTTCATTTCGGTAGGAAACATGAAATGTATCGGATAGCAATCGTCAGGGAAGTCGTAACAGTCAGATGAGGACAAGGCTAATTTGTGTGTACCGATCTCAAGCGATACCAAACTGCGTGTGATTAATGTTAATACCTAAATAGTTATTGGCTACAGGAGTTTGAACGTTGGTAGTGGGTGTTAAAGTACTTTTCAGTTTGTTCGTTTTGACGTTTGATAGGCATTACTGCGTTTATGCTCGTATTAGGCTAGTCATACCATACTTGATGTATTCTCCCGTGAGTTAGTTCTATTAGTATAATTTGCGCCGTTGTTGCTAATATTATGTGTATATAGATACTTGGCCTTGAAGCAGTATTTTTGAAATTTTATGATATTGAAGAATTAATTTTTTTATTTCTGTTTGACCTGTTTTTAGTATCGAGCTCTAATTTTCTAGTAGCTTGAATTTAAAGTAAACAAAAAGTTATAAACGCTTTCTAAACGAAAAATAGGCAGACACGTCATCATCTAATTTGGTTTGTGTTATTAAATAATAAAATATGTATATTTCATAATAGCGATGTCTACATAAACAATTTTTTCTCCCTTCTAATCTTACAGTCAGTCGTCATTTTAGCCAAATATGTATAAAAGCAGTCACGATCAATATTCACGGGTTGCCACAAAAGTACAATTGTTAGCTTGGTCACCATTATATACGTTACCTTAAACCCAGTTAAGCTGAAAACGTGGCATCGACGTGAATGATTTATAAACGAGAATAACAGGGCATTAGCAAAACCACAACACGAACGCACACTGGATTTAGTAAAAAGAGATCCTGCCATTATTGTGCGGAAAGATTTATTCGTTGCAAGCACGCCGCCATCTTTTTTTCCTGTCAATATGGCGGATATGGAAAATTAGGGTTAACGGAATACGCGACGGGGTATCGAGTTATACCACGGAGGTTAGTCTAAGGAGGATTTTTTTATGAATTTGATGTTTATTTTTATTTTTACGAACAATAGAAGAAAACTCCGGTTGTCTGATAGTTTGTTTTTTCTATTTCGATTATCTATGTCCACATAAACGTGATTTGATATGAAAACAAAAAGAAACATGTGCAAGAAATACAGAAAATAATTGTTTTTGAGGTTGAACATAAGCATTCGTACTTCCAATATAATACGAGATAAGTGGAGAATACACAGCCTCTTCGCCTCTCAAATTGAATTGAGAAAAAGATTATGGTTTGCCAATATTTTTTCTTTATTTTTTTATTGTGATCGTTAAATTTGTTTGAATGTGATCTTTTGTTTGTAGGTAGTGTTGTTATACTTATTAATATATATTTATGTTTTCATGAATTCTTTAAATAACTTTTAATAAAGTAAAATAGTGAATAATTTTAAAATACATTGGTAACAACATACATGTTTTGTATTAGTATTTTCTAAGAATTTGGTTTGGTTATTTATAATTAGAATACAAGTTTTTGAGATTTCACTTGTGTTGCGGTTAAGTTATAAAATTCAAAGTCATAAGAAAGACTTGCAAAACGTGCTTTATATATTAAAATTCTAGTCTAGGACTGAACATAAAAAATAGTATTTCTCATTTCTACTTTGCAATATCAGTCTGCAATTTAGTTGGTAGCTGAGCCCTCGTCTGAGCTTACAGAGTCGTTCGTGCGTAACTGTCCCGACTTCGCACTGGTAATGTCAGTTACCTTTTATTACGTATATTATGTAAATATAATAATGGCCCAATACCACGGCCTTGGGTACGAATTTTATTTGAAATATAACGTAATACTACGTAATACGTCAAAGCCACGGTTAGGCGGGTAACCGCCTAACCGTGGCTTTGACGGGTTTTGTATAACTGTACGTTGGCTCCATTGATAAGGGGTTCCAACTAACGTAGACTACTTTATTCCGTACGTACTTTTAAAATGGAATTATAAAACATGTTTTAATATATATATTTTTTCCATACAAAGGTCACGTAAGGTCGTAACATTGTGTTTTTAAGTTCAAGGTTGCTTGTAAAAAGTTTAGGTCTTTTGTATAAAATAAAATACCTCAAAAAGGAGAATTACTCATTTTCATGTGTAGCGCGGAGGATGGTTATTCTAATTTATTTTGACAAGGCTCCGTTGTGTTGTTTGTGTAGGTTTGGGACTTGAATATTAGCTCGGTTGTTGTAAGATAATATCTCTGAAGACTGTGAAAAGGAAATTTAACACGCCCTCGGTGAATGTAAAGGTAGGACCTACAACTTGTTAATTCTCCACAAGCATCTAATTCATTAAACATCTAGATGTACTGTCGTTTCTTTCACGGGGTGCTACTTGGGCTTCTTTTCACTTCAGCTAGGCACATTTACAATACTTGTTTCCTTATTTTAGTTCGATTCTCTTGAGAAACGAAGTCTGCTAAACAAACTCAACTATCAACAACTTTCGACTCAAAGTCCATTACTTATAGATATGTTATAGGTAGGTACTGTAAATGTGAAATAAACTCAGGTACTGTTGGCAGATATGTTCGACTTTATCACACATATAAACAATATTAACAGTCCAAGTTCTCTCATAGCGAAATATAAGCGGCAACTAATTTCAGATTAAACAAACAACAGTGATTACGGTTAGTTCGATATACGAATGTAGTATCAAACGTTGTAGGTATTTGTACGAGCGGACTGCGTACGCAATAAAAACAGTTACTGGCGAGTTTGTATCCAATCTTCGTAAACAGCGATCCGTGCTGTTATTGGCCATAACGATTACTTAGCTACGGCCAAATTGAAAGTATAACTCGGTCGATGCGATCCTAAGAATGTGCAAGCCAGCAAACCTATAACTAAAGCTATGTAGACCGCCCTTCGTGAAATTATTGCACGCTCGCCCGAAAATAGGTCAATTGCCTCCTGTGTGAGAGTGAGAGGTGTAGGGATCATCGTGCGTGACAAGGACGGAAGTTTTAATTCGTTCAGGTGACGTCACGAGGGTTTTAACAGGATCGTTCGTTTTCTTTTTGGCTCCTATTGTTTTGGTAGAGTTCGGAAGCTCTGAGGAGCTCTCGTCTCCATTCAGGGGGTTTATTTGTTCGATCTTGTGTGGAATCAGTAATGTGTCTCTTCTATTACGTTTACCGCACGAGTTTTCGTATTTATCGTATTTTTGACGAAACCCGATACGCTTGTCGAACGAGTTCCAGAAGGAAATGAGTCAGAATTAATGAGCTGTTACACTTTGATCGTGACGTTGTATTTTGATATAATCAGCGACGAATTCTATTGCTGGGGGAACCCTTTGTTCGAGTTCTTTTGACTAGTAATTTGTGGGTACACTACGCGCTCATTGTTTTAGGTAACAACGTAACGTAATAAGTGGCGTAAATGAAAGGTCTAACTTCGTTGAGCTCTGAGCTTAACTTTGTAGAGAAGTTCTTTGGTCGAGTCTGTTTGTTTCAGAAAGAAAAGTAAAATAATGTTTCTTTTTTGAGAAAAATAACATCATTTACTGGTTCATTACTGTAATAAAATATGTCATAAACAGCTATAGTGGTGGGTAATTGGACACTTCAATGAAGAGAGATTCTGGGACACAATAACCTCTTTTGTTTGTCTGATAACGCCGCCGAAGTCATTAACTACAAGGTCTTGTACACTATAGTTATCGCTATCAAATAAAATGTTACAACTTTCTCTTAAATTAGGATATGTCGAATGATTACGAACTGTTTTTATACAAACTTAGTGCTGAGTGCTTTGGTTTTTACAGTGGGTTTAGTTCGTTAGCTATATAAGATTTATTTATCAACTAAAGCTGATATCGGCAAAGCATTTCTCATCAAAGAGCAACAGTAGTCATCGATTAAAATTAACTACGTTAATAAAATGAAACACGACACTACAACAACAAAAACTGTATCGAAAATTTTATAAAAGTGCCACACCACATTCCTCAAAAATATCCAACATAATTTCAACACAAATTAAATGCTAATAGAGTTTATAATTAATAGACTCAGCTTCGTACTGTAGCTCGTTGGCAAAATAAACAGATTTGATAGAAACTGCTTGTAAGATGTATAATTACTTCATAATTAACACGTAATAAGGACTGTGATGTGGGAACGTTGATGTTGTACATAAATTGTTATAACTTGGGATTATTAAAGGCAGTCGTCTGTATCACTAAATACCTACCTTTGATATCAGACAGAAAGACTAAGAACATGAAATACTTAATTTTTATACGTAAGATTGATATCCCTGAAAAAAGATGAACAATTCACCTACCCATAGTTGTTTTTAGAGAAAGAATTTTGTTTGATCAAATCTATGATATGACGATAAAGAATTTAAAAAAAGTGAGATTGTTAGCCATAGTTCAGTCAAACAATGAGTAGGTTGAAACCTCTTCCATATTTTAACACTAATCAGTAATGTCAGTTATTATATGGGATTATTAAAATAAGTGTAAAGTATATTTCTATTGATAAGGCTGGTCACAAAATCTTTTTGCTGATTGTACAAACACACGGCATATTTACTATAAGATATCTATGAAAGAATATCGCATAGATAGGAGTTTATGATCTTTTAGAATAATAAAAATTAAAATAAATTAAAATCTATGACCTAATCTATACTAATAATCTATAAAAAGCAACTCTGTCTGTATTTTCTTCAAGCGTCAACTACTGAACCGATTTCTGTGAAATTTGGTACAGACATAGTTTGAAACTCGAGAAATGACATAGGACAGTGTTTATACCAAAAATCTGCAGGAAGTCACTATTCCACGCGACCGGGCTGCGGGCAAAAGCTAGTCATTAACATAGAAATAGAAAACATCATTACAAACACGTAATAGAAGAGCTTTTTTCACTATCATTAACAGTTCCAACTTCCATTTTCTCCTTAAGAACACTTCGAAAGATCTGACAATAAGTAACTTAATTCGACAATAGTAACATGTGAGTACATACTAAATAATTACGTATTCTAATTAAACATTCGCGTAGTCTAGTCCCTGCCCCTCTTTTGAGAAGCAACGGAGTGTGTGATGAGGGATGACTACCACGTTAAACTGTTTGCTCATTTCCCTCTTAGACAATTTTGACTATTGTAAAACAAACTGGTTCCTTACTTGTCGTTTCAGTGGTATACTGCGCTGATTTTGTTAGTCGTGAGTTTGTTTCTGGATAAAAAGGTTGGGAAGGTTAATGCCCTGTTTAAATGTTGTGTCACTAGCTTTTGCCCGCGACTTCGTTCGCGTGGAATAGTGACTTCCTGCAGATTTTTGGTATAAAAACTATCCTATGTCCTTTCTCGGTTCTAAACCATGTACCAAATTTAACAGAAATCGGTTCACTAGTTTAGGTATGAAGAAAATACAGATAGAGTTACTTTCGAATTTATACGTTTGGATTATTAACCTTTCAATCGTGGTAATCTGAAGCACTATACTAAGACAATAGGTGTGTGAACGTTTGCTTCGGGTTTGTTGAATTAAATGAGAGAAAAAATTTAACAAAATTAACTATACAACAAAATAGTTTCGTTTGAATGCGTTAATTAATTCTGGAGATTTGCGCGTCTTAACAGACGAACAGTTTCTTTCTTACACAATTTTTTTATCGAAAAATATTCAATACTAGCTACTCCCGCGCGGTTTTACTCGCTGCTCGGCTCCATTTGATTGTAGCGTGATGTTTTATAGCCTACAGCACTCGGGAACATTATAGCTATCAAAGTGGAAGAATTTTGGAAATCCGACCAGCGGTTCTAAAGATTTCACACATACAAACTTACAGACTTACAAACTTACAAATTTTACCTCTTTATAATATTAGTATAGATGTATACTTACATAGGAATAAATACATATATTGATATTTAACGTGGCTCAAACGTATGTAGACATCAAACGTTACTAAAAAAAATACTTAAAAAAAAAACATTTTTTCTTCAATATAACGTACTGATGCATGTTAATAAACTAAATTAGATGATGATGCGTACATGTTTATTTTTAAAGATATAATATTTTATTTCGATGATATATTGCTTGTCATAGTTTTAAACATATTCAAATGAAAACATTTGAATTAGTAAGATGACACATACTCATATTAATATTTTAAGAATTTGAGTGCTCAAATACGAGTAGCTACAGAAACTATTCGATTTTTCCGACCTTTTTCGTAATGTTTCGAGTATTTGTTTACCGTTACTAAATATAACGGATTTAAAGCTATGATATTAATCTTTATTATATACTTTAATATTTGTATTATCTTAAGAAGTGTAGGCAATACACTTTCTCATCATTTTGTATATCATACGGAAATCCATATTATACATATTTTATCAAATACAAAAGAAAATTTGAAATATCAGACACTCGCACATTTATGGAAGGCTTTTTTGTATGGGACAAAATCATCAAATGACTTCACCCGCTCGAGGTGGGCGAGAGGGAGTGTCAGACTATTACTGACTAAAAACCACTCCTTTCTTTATCCTCCTTCGGACCTAGGCCGCAGTACATTATTTTGGCTGTACCTCCAGCCCTGGCTGAACCCGTAAGACCGATTAAGCACGAAGAAGGTTTGAGCACTAATTACTAAGCTAAATGGTACTCAAGGCGAATTGGCGATTAAAAGCTCATTGATAAGATTTTTTCCTATTCGGTGTTAGTGGTGTTTAAATAATCTTATGAAAGAGCATGTTCAGAAAATGCCACTTTGGTGCCTTACCCAGGTTTTTTACCTTAACAGCGAGCCACGACGATATAACATGAAAATTTAGTTTACGAAATAAGCAAAGATTATAAAACTTTTATTTATTGTTCCAGGTACCTACGGATACATCATTCTAAGATGGGCAGTAGTGGTATGCATTTGTAGGAAGCAGTTTTAAAGAGCCCAGTCATCAAATAATTTCTTCCACTAGGTAAAGGGTACGAGGGAGTGTAAGATCTCGGGTTAGTTTTTAGCCAGTAGCAGATCAAAAACCAACCCGAGAATAATATGTTCCAATTAAGAAACTACTACAACACTTATCTCTGTTAACTTTTCATTGATCATCTAAAATGCCTAAAGTGCACCAAGCATTTGGAGAGACTTAAATAAAATTTAATGAACTCCCCTTCACTTCAAAGTATAATGAGGAAAAAATTAAAAAAATCCTCCATTTATAACGCTCCAGTTTCAAGCGATCAGCGTTTTTATTATTCCGATTGTTCTCTGAACGATGGAGCAGTAAAATTGTTATTGGTGCCTCCATAAAATCGCTCATAACATACGTCCCGAACATCAATTAACTTGGAAGCAATTAATCCACTGATACCCCTTAGTTTTATAACCCAGGCTCGCGTAGAAATGAAACTTAGTACTGCAATGAATATTTATAAGGAGAGCGAACGTAAGTTTCAATCATATTTTTTTGCTCGATTTCAGTGAAATCTGTATTAAAATATGAAAGGACTTTTGAATGTGCGCTGTGGGTGTTCTTTAATATTAATGAATTCTTTATTACGGATTTAATTAGTATAGTGTGAGTACAAAGAGATTCTCTTTCATGTTCCGGCTAGGAATTAACTTTGGATTTTTCCTTGAATGATTTCATTCAAGTTGGAGCAATATCTTTTGACTTGACTATTTTCACCTACTAGATACAAATGTCTGGCAGTTCAAACAATATCAGCTGTTTAATTCTTACAATAGAGATTTCTGGAATATTATAAAGTTTCGTAAACTTTGTTTATTTTAAATTATAAATGAAGCCTATTTTGAAGTTAAGACGGTGCTTAATTGAATATAGAGTTTTTAATACAGACTGTAAGATAATTAAAAACACGCAACGTGACATCCGATTAATTTAATTTTGACCTGTCAGAGAGAGAGAGAGAGTACGTTTGGGAGTTGTGCCTCCGGACCCTCAGGGGGAAGGATTCCCACGACACTTGGAGAGGAAATGGAACTTTCAGCTTTGATAAAGTTTTAATATATTCTTCGGCAAGTTTCCAACTTGTTTCGCCGGGCGTTATGACGAATTCTGTGTGTGTTCGCCTTCTTTTCGGTACGCTTTTCCCAGTTTCACTTATTCTATGGAAGGATTTAATTTATGGAATATGGCCGCGGGCGCGACATCCCGTTATAGAAAGTATGTAGTTGGTGAGTTAGTTTATACAAGTTTATTTGTGTTAACAACTATTTTGAAGGAAGACGACGATTTTCGCATGGCTTTAAAAATATTACAGGGACGTGTGTCGCGAAACTTGTATTACTGATTGAAATTTCATTTGAGGAAAACCAAATTTAGATCTGAATATACGAGTAACAAAACCATACCAAAATGTATTTTACTTGACATTTTAATTACGTAAATAAGTACAGCCCACTACGCGACAGCAATTCAAGAGTTTTAATTTCAAAGAATACTCATTAAAATTGGTCAATGAACAGTTTTTTATTAAATTACAGCAAAATAAAAAAACTCATTTACCAAATTGAGAGCGCGAACGAAAGTTTAACACTCAATGGTTAATTCGAAGTGCTTAATCGGTACATGAAAAATATCCAGTCAACTTTGTTTACGAGTCACACAACAATGGCAGCCTGATTGCGGCACTTTTGAATTAATTTTTCTATGTTTGAAATTTTCCACAAGTTTCTACAAGTCGGCCGTACCTAGCTACGTACCGTTTCTAAGAAAATAATTAACCTTTATCCGTCGCTGTCAAATGCAATGAGCCGCGAGCTACGACTTGGGTTTCGATTTTTAATGCCTCATATTTTTCACCTAATGGCATTGCGATAGGGTACAATTTCACTTATGTGACAATTTTTAAGTATTGTTCTCCATTCAGAAAGTAAGCTTTGGACCAAAAAGAAGTGTGTCACAGATAATGTTAATGATACATGGACATCTTTAGTTTATTAAACCAATTTTTTTATACGAAAACTATAAACGAATCATTCATGGATTCTTGTAACCAAAAACTGATTTGTATATACCGTCAATTTTAAACGCATCCGTAAACGTTGAACAGATTTACGTGACAAACGTCACGCGCTTCAATCAGATTATCCCGAAAGGGCAAAACTGCGCTAGTTTTGGTCTCCAGACAGTCTGACAAGATATCTCCGTCGACCTGCTTGACATTACGTCTGTGCCCATTACGAAGCCGCCGCGACAAACAATGCTTTGATAGCTTCTAAACTGGGGCAATCCCGACATCGGTCCTTGTCATGCGCGTAGGGCTGCTAAGCTCACGGATTATAGCCATTTACTTTGAGCTTTTCAACTTTACCACACAGATAATATTCTCAAACACTGTTAAATTGCAGACTGGGTTCATATTTGTTTTAGAAATGCCTATCAAAATAAACGAAGGACCTTTAATAAAATTTAGTCAAGCGAGTTTTATTTTAGACTGGAAAACTCAATCGTATTTAATATACAGGCTGAACGATGTCCTAAAAAAACATAATTTAAAAATGACATTTGTCAACCCTAATAAATAGTCTGTCTCGCTCACACATCGACCTGCAATCACTCCTTCGACGCCGACGCTGGCCCAATGATATTTGTGTTCGATTATAATTAAACCTATGTCCTCCTTCTTTGAAATGTCAAGCTGTCTTTAATTAAAGCCGGTCTTTAATTATAGACCTGTCCCTTTTTGTTTTCTGAACAAACAAAAAGATACTGGAGTATTATTTAATACTTGACAAACGATTAAGTTTTAGGAAAGTTTGTTTTACGAGATTAATATTTGAGTCAGACGTTTCAGTTGATGTAATAGATGCTGTGTGTTGAGCTCTTTTCAACTTTTATTAAGTTTATAGATAAGTATTTTATTTAGAAACAGTTTGTCAGTGTTTTCTAGCGAGGGGAACTTGACTGAATTAACAGATTGACATAGTTGTATTTGATAGTCTGAAAGTTAAATTTTGGTTTAAAGAATTTATTTGTCAGTGCATAAAATGATTATGTACTTATAGCCTGTAATCTTTTACACTGTTTTTAAGCGGGGGCAAAAAGCTCAAATTATTTCTCCCACCCTGGGAAGGGCGGGAGGGAGTGACACATTCTTACTGACTAAATCGTTCCTTCCCCTGCTTTAGGATGAGGCCGCGCTAGATTCGCAAACCCGGCTTAATCTTTTAGGCTAAAAAATAAAAAGAAAGGCATAAAATCTATCATTCTTAATTTTAAAGCCTGACAGAGCTATACTTCGGCACGAATGGCTCGGAGTGATAATAAAACAAAGTAAGCGTTGTATTTCAGTTCTTCCCACCCCCCATTCTGAATCAACGTCAATCTTTAAATCCCTAACAACCCCAAAACTCCAGCAACGAGCTTGTCACCTTTGATGTTGTGGGTGTCCACGGGTGACGCCTATTGTTTACCTTTAGACGATCCATCTGCTCGCAAGCCGACCTATCCCATAAAAAACAATGTCTTACCAGGCTCCGTATAAATAATATCTGCAGGTGTGCTTAGAACCCATTTTTAGCAAGATTAGATTTTAGCTCGAATAACTTGTTCTCGATTCATCGAACAAAGTTCAATGTGCACGTTCAAACACGCACCGTATCAACTCGAGACCCTTGTAATATCTACAAATGTACAAGTTTTTTTTTTTATGTTATATACGACATGCGTGTTGTCTGATTGAATCAGTGCCGCCCATGGACACTCAGGACAATGGCGAAGTTACGAGTGCGTTGCCTTTTGGAGGTTAGGGTATTGGGGATGTTAGGATTAAGGAAGGGGAAGGATTGGGCCTCCGATAACCTTACTCACACAGCGAAACCCAACGCTGTGGCTTTTTCATGCTGGTTTTTTTGTGAAGCCGTGGTATTACTACGGTCAGTCGAACCGACCCCTTAAAAAAAGTATTAAAAGCACAAAGCATTGTATCTTAATTTCACTCCTATTCATAGAACAATGAAGTACAATTTCACGTAGACGCACCTTCTTGTCGGACTGTCAAAATCTCCAATAACTCCCGTAAAGCAAAAGAAGCAAGATTAATTGGAACAATGTTCGCGTGTCGGCTGTGTGCAGCGGATAATTTATGAAATTCATTATGGCGCCCAACAGAGCCCGCACGACATCGCCGCCGTCTTATTGTTACCACTTAATATAAAACATTATTTATACACCCTTTCTCGTAATTACCGTTTTATTCCGACATTTTCTTTCGCAACTCTCGTTATGAGCTAAGAAACTAGATTTTCTTATTACTCCTTACCTACATGTAGCCGAAACTTTGGTAATCCCTCGGTAATTGAGGAGATAAAACGTAGTCTGTGCTTATTTAAGTAGTCTTTGTGTCTTATATTATTTTCGTGATTAGTACAATTTGAGCAGTATTAAATACTCATTAAATTTAATTAAAAGTTTATATGTAGGTAATTTTCTCATGCGAAATAATATTATAAACATAATTATGTTACACTTTCAACCCTTTCTGTGTGCCTTGAATAACATCTGGCTCATGATGGTCTTTTAACTATTTCTTCTTTTATTTGTGAACAGTGGATGGTGTCGAATGATTTATATCTTGTTTGTCTGCTTTCAGAATACTGTTCAAGGGTAAAAATGTCAATAAAAGTGTTTACCATACACGGCCTACTGATTAAATCATCATTTACGATTGTTTTCGTACACACAGCACTAAAAACTGAAAGCGGCTATCTGTGTCACACTTACCAACCTAATATTTTTTGTTTTGTGTCATTTTTTATTGAAATCAAGGCGGCCATAAACCAATCGTGGCTTTCAGACATAAACAAAGATGCTGGCGCCGAAGATGTTTTCTTGTTAACTGTGCCGTTCTGTAATGGTGGAAACGTTCGATAGTCCAACCACGGGCACAAACACGACTTGGTTTGGCGAAAACAACACTATTTATCAAGAGGGTAGATATCGGCAACTCTTTTCGGGAAAAGTCGGGCAATAAAAGCCACAGCCGCGTGGCGCGTGGGGATTTCATATTCCAATATGGCGGCTCGTCGCGCCAACGGCCAATTCACTTATACCAGTGACTCATGGCCCGTCGGAACGGCGAGCGCAGCAATCATATTATCCTACATCTGTATTCGTGATTCTTCTGCTTCGTATGCGTTTGCTGAGACAAGGAAATTTTTAATCCACTTGGAACAAAGATTCTGAACCATTCTAGAGATGAACACACTTTCTTTATTAAATACACCCGATATTACACTTGCATCCGAAGCTAAAAGTAAAGACAATAATTTGAACGGCCAGAAACATAATAGCGTTGTTTCTAAATTTGAATTTAAATAGAGGTAGTAAAGTTCAAAATAGATTTACAAATAACATTTAGCTAATTGATATCGGTAAACCGCGAATGTATTTAATTTATATTAGAGTAGTTATTGTGGATTTAGCTACGTATTATGAGTAAATTATTCAATAAACGTGGGTATGTAAATAGGAACTTGAAATTATTGTGATCACTGCATTATCTACTGTTTATTTATTGCTGAGTTTGATAACAATTTCAATACTTATCTGATCGAATTGAAACAACCATACATTTCATATTTTAATGAGGCACACCATAGTTTGATTGGAAAAACTACAGTATTTATAAAAGAGATTTCGTATTCGATGTATATGTATAACTACTAAAAAAAAGTAATTTTGGAGACACGATTTTACATTGTCGCCAATGAAAATTGGACTGAAATACACGCGCTTTATTTTTCGTACAAATAGTATAATTTTCAACCAATACGAAGCGACGACGAGACGTCGCATTTGACATCATGATAAAATTCTTGGCAGTTGTAATCACTTAATTTAAATACTTACACACATACCTACATATATAATTGTATACATATTTACATTTACGACTATTTGGAACTTTAATTACTGTAGTGTTAATGAAATGCTAAGACTGAATGTTAGAACACTTCTAGACGTTTTGTCAAATTGCCATATTTTGGTCATTGACATTTATTTTATGTTATTGTAAGTGTTTGTAACCTCGTTGGTGAAGCTCGATGGATTTTGAATCAACGATATTGTAATTCGAATTTCGAATTTCATCGTATTCAGCATCTTTATTCTGTTTTTGTCCGATGCTGGTTATACGCCACGCAAATGAGATCGACCTTGAGCTCTTTACATCCAAGCACTACCAGTCACTTTTCGGATATCATCATAACATCTAGCTTCTGCAGTTTTAGACTCCACATCGCTTTATAAGTGCACTTTTCTGTAGAATTTGATTTACGTCTTTTGGACACTAAGGGGCGGATTTTTTCATTTCATTGCCAATAGTATCAGCCACCGAGTTAACTACGTAGTCAATAATTATTTTATCTGGTTGTCCATTTGGCTGATTTAAAGTTGTGCTCGTGTGGCCTAATAACTGCGCGATGGGTGCCTTGGATTTATGACTGGCAACAGTTAAGTCAAGTTTAGTACATACGTCCTTGCTTTAAACGTTCACAAATTCTAGAACTTTGTCAAAATTAGATTCCAAAATCATTAAAATCTGTATAGCTATTTTTGAGTTAAAAATGTAACTAGCACATTAGTGAGTCCTCACGGCCGCGCATCCGTGTGTCACATATTGAGTGTCAACAAAGACGTTCTCTCCCAACTCTATTATTTTAGTATGAGAGATTTAAGTTCCGCGGTATAGAGCCGTCTGTTTGAAGGAATGCTCGCGCCGTTATGGAATATAAAAGAGAGCATAAGTACTGTGTGACATTGTAGCCCGAGGCGGTCGAGGCGGCGACATAATGTTATAACAAATTCAACTGAACTTGTAACTTTGTTTTTATAATAAGCAGAATTTTGTTAGTGCGACTTTATTCTTCGCAAAACCTATTCTCAAACCGTGTAGCTACAATAAAACATTTTCTTTATTGTTTTCACATTGAAGTGTACCTCATAATGAGATATTCTTATAAAGTTACTTAATTTATTCGGTTTTAGGTTTATTTTTGTTCAACAGATATTTTTATAAGATGAGCGTACCCGTATATGAAGTTCGTTTACTTGTTTTAGAAGCAAGAGCATGATACATCGTTTTATTTTAAATCGTTTAACACACCCGCAGTTCAAAAGGTTCCATTATCATAATTCTAACAGGGGAAAGAACAAAACGTGTGCAATGCTTGCTTATAATAAAAACAATGAGGTCGTCCCACGCGTGCCTGAATGTTTTAGCGGACCGAACCCTTGCTTCGCACGCTCTGAACATTTTTTTCTTCTGTATTTTATTTCCTACGGTCTGTCCTCTTTAGAAATCACACATCGGCTACAGGAATTTTATTTTATATAATTTGATAACTTAATGCAAGTACAATCCCTACACTAACTTATTCAAAATAAATTTTCCTTTCATGACCAAAACCTTTCTGTAAATTGTATCTCTAAATCCAATGCAATGCTGTCACTAGCAAAATATCTATGCACCGTCCCAATCTTCGAAATGTACATTTTAAAATCTTCATAGAATTTTCAGCAGCAAATTTTATAACGGGTAATGTATTAGACCGAAAATGGCATTTACAGCCCAACGTGGACAAAACAAAATCACATTTTGATGTTCGTACCGCACAGGTGCATTGTAGTGAAGTCTATTTTATATTCTCGTATCCATTTAGAAGGAAAGTGCGATAAGCGAAATTGCCTTGCTTTCATAACAAGCACAACACTAAAAAGAACCACCGAAAATGAGACACAGGTTGTTCTGCACAGTCCGCGCTCGTAACATTTTGCGCCAGCAATATTTTCATGTGGCAACTTCCAAGTAAAATGTTGCCTAATCTTCATATATTCCATTTTTGAATTTGAAAACGTACGAGCATCTAAATATTGCGACGTCCCTGCAAATGGAGTGCGATTTAAAATAAATGGAACGAGTTAGTTGAACGCGACACTCCAATATTACGCAGGCGCAAAATTAGAAAATTACGTTGAGACGGTCAAGTCAATTACAGGTGGCTTACGAAGTTATGATCCCTCACTGAACAGGAGACGTAGATTTATCTGCTTTGGCTTCGATTTGCTTATTTTGCTTCTCGCATTTAAAATTGAATACATTAATTTCGAAAAGTTTGTCGTGGACTAAATTACAGATGAAGATGCCGAGACGAGTCACTCTTCCGAAGTAATTTGACTGCTAACATTTCTCGTTTACGGTTGTAATTTTACTGCGACCGAATTAATCAAGTTGATGTTACATCGGTTGCTCCATTTGTATGTTGGCTTTTATTGAAGAAAATTCGAAAGCGTCCTTATATATTTTTCCTGTCATGTGATCTATTCTCGTATTTACCTAAGGCTCGGATATAAAAAGAAAATGTCGTTATTATATGTTTGCGAACAAATTGCGCGTAGTCAAATTCTGACGTACAAATATTATGAAAATCATAATTTGCAAATGGTAGCAATGTGGTAATGTTGTTTGCATTTATCAGGGCGAATCCTAAGCCAACTATCCGTCGAAAACTTTATTGCAAGCAGGCATCTTTCACAGTCCACCGAGTTCGTATAAACAAACCGCTCCCAGAGTACCTCTAGCCCGAAAACAGAGACATGGATTATTAAAACACGATATCATATTCAGTGAATGTGCAAAAAAGTAAAAAGTTTTACGTAAAAATCGAATCTTGTTTGAATAGCCGTCACGTACGCGGGCCGCGTTCGCTTTCCGTCCAATATTTAGTATGCACGTACTTAGAACGCCAGTGAGCGTGATTGGTGGAACATCCCAAAGGCTTTGTGGGTTATTTGCAGTAGTATCACGTGTGGTGTGTTGCCTACGTGACGTCACACTACCTGGCCGACGCCGCCGGCTCCTAAATTTCCACCTATCTCCATGAGAAACTGATGAGTTGTTGGCTTTAGGATATTATAATTTGGAAACTAGGGTCGTTTCTGTTAAACGGATTTCGTACTCCTTTTAAATGTGCTCGATGCGTACTTAATGTTAATTAATTACTTCGGTAAACAGGCTTTTGGGTTCTAAAATGATATAACTTTATACGTAATATTTGTATCTTGTGACTACAGAGACATTCGTGAGGGTTTTAAAAAGCAATGCACAGCTTTTTTCTTCCATTCGACCACTACACGAAATTGACATGTAAGACCGTACATACAATCCAATAACAGAATGCACCAAAAATGCTTCGCTTTGACAAGTTTTTTCATGTTTTATGGAGCATATCGGCGGAAGAGTACCATTTTTCATTGACAAAGGAGAGTTAGGATTAAATACTTCAATACCGATGGGTTGCATGCAGCCGAATGTTTTTGCTAAATAAAAACATGGCGTTCTTTATGAAACATGAGAATGCTTGTTCTTTGTGTCCTGTCCTACGCTTCATCGTCGTTCGAATATGAAAGAGATTTATGCGTATATTGGAAATATTTTGAATTTCGTATCTGCAGTATTTATTAGAAAATTCGTACAGAAGGAAGCCGATTTATCTTTCGAGATTAATATTGTTGAATGCAGACCTTTTCAAAGCAATTTAATAAAGCGTGTTTTTCCATGGTACTGGTTTTGCGAGTTTTACTAGTTTTTTCGACGGTCATGCAAAAGCAAAGCAATGCAAATTGAAGTAATTAATACCTAATCAAACTTGTGTATTATTATCAACGAAGCGTTTGTGTATAAAACAATGCCTTCTAACTTTTATAAGACTGATTACAGCTCAGCTTATTTTAATAAAGGTAACACAATATCTATGAAACGTGATAACACACAATGGCTGTCAATAATGTTCTGAATCACAGAATTAATGAGACAACAGCTTGCACACGACATTCGAATCTAATTGCACAACCTCCGCCGTATCGGGTTGATTAACCGATACAGATTATTAAGGGGATTGCTCATAGCTCCACATTCGTTCTGGCGACTAGCCAGCGGCGACACCACGACTGAGTGTCGGCTAGGGCTGACTAACGACCACAACTTTATTGATACACATATTTATTCACTATACATCGTTTTAAAAGAAATTTTGTCGATTTAAATTATGCTCCTGCTAATACTTTAGATTAATTCGGTTTGTAAATTTGATGTTTGTGTAGTTTGGTTAGTTTTTATTAACTCGTAAAATTAGTGGTTCTTATAAGTATTTGTGCATTAAATTTTGGGAAGATGTCGATAATTAATTCACGTAAGTTAATATTTAACAGTAAAAGATGACTATGTTAGGGGAGAGGAGGTACCTTTTCTGTTGTCTGCGCATTGTTAATAATTATTTTCTTAAAATAGTTACAGTTTCATTGCCAATATCAATCTAAAATAAGATCACAATTTCTATATTCTAATTTTACATTAAAATACTCTATTTTATTTCCACGAGACAAAGCTTGTGTCACACTGGCAACAACGCTGAAAATAATCAAATTAATGATGGAAAAAGCCGGTCAACCCTAACGTTTAACACAATAGAGCGCCGCCCACCGCGTCCACGCAGCAAATATATGGCTACGGCTGTCAGTGGTCGGTGTAAGCGAGCGTGCCAGTGTGATCATTCCTTTATAATTCATCGATCGTTTAAGCGCCTAATTATTTATCGATTATGATTTTATATTTATAATTTTTGGAATAAATCATCTTTAACTATTTCTTGTTTTTCTTTTATTCCTGGTTCTATCCTTAGCTTCTTTGCAGACTATTATAAATTTATGAGAACCTAGTTAGGTTTTTTGCATCTGTATTTTTATCAGTAATCATAAGTAATTCGTAGATATTTTTTCACGGCACATGGCAGTTGTGTAAATAAGCTTAAATAGAATAGAATATATCCAATCCTGTAAAAACTATTATTATCTCGATATAATCATTATACAATTGATTTCTAAATAAATTTTAAAGCTTACGTTTAAAAATGCTAAACCTTCTAAATAGTGCCAGTCTAACAAAAAAAAAGTACAACAAAGCACTATGAAATGAATCGAAAATTGAAAAGAAATACAGAAGAATATTCGAATAGGGATGTAACCGCGTTCGTTAGAGGCGAGCAATTACTATAGGAAGGCGCACCACTAGTTGAATTTACATTCCACACACGCGCCGTACGAGTGCACCAATACACTAACGAAGTAATACGATACTATGTTCTTTCTAACTAATATTAAGTTCTCTGTATCATTTTTATATAGATACTTATACGTATTTTTACGTAGCTTTACTTTTGTAACTACATTTATTTTGTTTGTTTGTATAAAACAGACTTTGGAACTACTGGACCGATTTTGAAATAAAATTAATTGTTCTTTAAGTAAGTTAACACAAGATAGAGGCAGTTTTTTTGAGGAAAGAAAATCGTCAAAATCTCTTCTCTCGCTTTTGGCGGAGCAAGAAAGTGTCAGACTCTTGCCGACTAAAAACCACCTTGTTTCTTCTCCAGCTCTGGGTCGAGGCCGCGGTATATTATTACGCTTGCATTTCCAAATGGTTTAAGAGTTCGATCCTCAAACTCTACCAACTCAAATTTGTTTTTTTTTATTTGTAGTTCGCAGAGGCTCGTCTCTTTTATTAATAACAAGCTTCTCTCACACGGTTTTATCCACATCTCGACTCTTGGTAATCATCTTCTTGTTAAACCGTTCTTCGATTAATGGACTATCCAATATAAAAATAATTATTCAAATCAAACCAGTAATTTCCGAGATAAGTCCATTCAAACGAACACTAAATAAACTTTTATTATGATATCAGTATAGATATGACTAATAAATATCCTACCATTATCTATCCGTTACGTTAATAACTGGTATTTTCATAATCAAAACTAATAACTAATATTTTAGCCCTTAGCAATAAGCGATAACAGTTTACTTCAACATAATTCAAAGTTTACATTCCCACCACATTTGCATACTAACAAATCAACTCTTTAACATTTTACTTAACAAATTAAAATTAAAAACCTTTGATAAAATAACAAGTCATAGTGCGGTTCTGGTGTAATTGAGCCGCGTTTATCGTTAGAGGTCGAGTCTGGAACACTCTCTGTTATCACTATTAGCACTTAGGTCTGGTGATACGGTTACAAGACCTGAATAGAAATGACCTAAAAGGGGTTTGAAGGCCTAACTTCATGCACGTCACGGACGCCCTCCGAATAACTTGGGTTACCTACGCTTGCTATGTTGCTTATGTATCTATTATTTTTGTATGGTATTTTTGTGGTTAGATTTTTGGCTGTGTGGGTTTGAATTGCTGGGGCTGCGGATGTAAGCGTTTTAATGTGAACGGGGTGATATTTAGTAAGTAATAACCTGACTCCGTCTCGCCCTACCCTGAAAGAAGAAGAAGCGAATACATGATTATCCTTCTTCAAATGTAGTTTGAATTGATATTGTTGTAATTATCAAATATTATGAAGCATAAATATACAAAGTTACATTTATACTGCTACTCTTAAGTTCCCTTTCTTGTGATATGTTAGTGTGAAGTAATTTTACAAGACGTTTTCCTAAACTTAAGTTCACCCTGAATGAATGACGCCCCCATACTCTCAATATCTTATTTCTCCACCAATATAGGTTTGAAATGTGAAGAGACAGCTGCTTATGAAATCAATTTCCTCCACAATTCTATGTTTGAACGTAATTCTGTGCCTACACAATATTTGCTCGAAAATACGCTATTTGAAAAGATTAAAGCGGGACTGTTTTGATAGACAGTCGTAAATAGATCCTTTTTGGTGAAATATTCCTTTCATCAGTGTACATAGTAAGTAAATAAGTATCATCGTGGAAGGTTTTATCGTCAAAGGCAGCACGAAGATGAACATCAGATAATATGATTTATATTTCTCAAAGAATCGTGCCAGTTGAATACATATTTATACTTTTAAAGCGTTTACTCTGTGCTTGAGTTGAACTGACTTAAAATTATTCCATTGATAGATTGAAAAATAATTTATTCTTTGTTTAAAAATAAATTTTCAAACTTAGAATTACTTTTGGAACGTGGGCACAGTTGAGCGTGTCAATTGTTTTTTCGAGCGTGTTTTTGTGGGTAAATAAATTGGTGTACAAATAGACAAAGAAAACAGTTCGGTTTCATATTTGCCCTTTGTCAACTTGTTTTTCAGTGTTGTTAGACACTGTTTTTCTATTTTTGTCTAAAGAGTATATACGACCTTTAGAAATATTACAAAAATATGTAAGAATAATACCAAAGCGTCCTTATCATCTGTATCATATTGTAAGTCGGAAGAATCTGACACGAGAGAAGTCATTTGATAATTTTTCGCTTCAAACAGCAGTTTTATTGTGTTTTAGGATCAAAATGTAAGTGTAAAAGAAAAAATACTTAATAATTAACTATACTAAATTCTCACTCGATAAGGTTGACTGTCTATTAAGACGTAAGAGTGATTTAAATGTCGAAAAATTAAGGTCAAAGGACGAGAATCCAAAAATCCCACACAAATAGCATAGCCGAAAAAACCTCACTTTTTTGTCAGCGCGCAGTCGGGTAAAAACACAATTTTTCATCTCCATTTTCAGTTTAAATGATGTCCCTCTTTCATTTGGCTAAGCCCCGTCACATGTGCTATAGAAACCAGCTCCTATTATAAATTCCGAGTGTGTTATCGTTTTCGTAAAAGGTGCTTCGTCGTACTTTGATTAAGGGTAACAAAAGAGAATTATTCAGAATATCAACTAGCCTCATCACGCTTGGTACGATGCATAGAACAACTTTGTAAAAGCTTTTAAAGTACCATGTACTTATTGGTTGACTAATCTCACTGTGGCTTATGTTAACAGAAGCTTCACAGATTTACTTTGGTGCGGCAAAATAGAAATTCGTTCGTGACTAAAGCATAATAAAGGCAATGCGGTCGTAAAGAATTCAAGCGCTCTATGGACGTGTTCCCATAATGTATTATCAGCTTTAAAGGTACCTACATTATGTTTTTCAGAACATTAGTACTTAGTGCCTAGTCATTTATTAAGCACCCACTGAGGTACGAAGCGATAATCCGTGAGAGGCTTAGACAAATTTCGAGCACAAAATTGATGTGCGAAAAGCTTAGCAAAAAAGTCTTAAGCGAGACAGTGTTACGCGAAAATGTGTTTTTAGCGACGGAATCTAGACACATTTTTGTATAAATTTTGTGAGCTGTCCGGCATTGTGTTAATCAAAGTGCAACTCAGTAGAAAGCACGAGTGCAGTCTGTTTGTCTTTTATTTACATACACACATTTCGGACTTTAATGTTGTAGATCAGAAATACTTTGCCAGTGCACTTGAAAGTGTTGCATCCTTAATAAATACAATGTAAGATTAGTACAACGAAAGCCAGACAAATTAAATGATCTTTGTTTCTTACGTACTGTGAGAGAGTTACACAAGAATGAAGAGAAACTTTAGAGAATGTAGTTTCTTATTATAATATTCTCTAAATTTATTGTTTTATTTCTTGTTTTTCCGAAAAAGCAACTCACAAGACAAAAATAGAAAATCGTCACGTGATGCACATTAACACATTTGGCAACCAATTGGTTTATTATTGAAACAGATCTATGATTAATACTAACATCAGAACAGAATAGAAAATCTATTTACAGAACATATAAAACATTTGTCACTTTAAGCCAATCAATGACTAATATACAGCACATAAAAGGCATTTTGCGTTCCTATAAATCTTTGTCTTAATAAGCGGTCAAATTAAATTGGCACCCGTGTGTATCGAGTGTGGTACCAGCGATGAAAACAATAATGTTCCTCCTGCCATACTAGGTCGGTAGTCTGTGGTGACACACGGGGCTATTTCTGACCGTGCGTTACAAATGTGATCGCATAATATTTTATTTTCAGTGCGTACTTGTGTTTATTCGTAGATGACGCGAGACACCGACTGTGGGTATGCGTCCGTCAAATATTTTTTGTATAGGTATATAGGGGACGGTTAATGGAAAATTCGACCTACATTTTATGTCAGGATTTGTTATTGTCTTTTCTTTAATTTTGACTTTACTTACAATATGAATTATCAAAATTAAAATTAAATCGAATTTGTTGATCCTTAGGGCATGTTTCAATGTCTAGTTTGCGTATGTTACTGATGCGTTTCAATTAAGAATGTCATTTGTGTGGGTAATGTGCCATAATGTGCTACACAAAGTGATGAAACAGTGTCTTAATAAAATTGTAAGTATTTTTTTTGGAACGTGAAGTAACAATGTGTCAATTACAAAAAAGAAAGTAAGCTTTTGCTTTAAAAAAAAAGGTTAAAAATTGACTCACGTGACATGAATATTTTACTCCATTCAACCTATTACATTTTAATTTTCTGAAAAATATACTGTCTGTTATTAATTTTCCATCCGTATTTTCCACCTCAATTGTTGGAAGCTCTAAGTCTAAAACATATTATGAGCTTATGTGTTTGCCACAATGTTCAAAATCAGCTGAGTTTGCGTTAAGACTTAAGAGCTAACTTGTGTAAATGCTAAATGCATTATGCACTATGCGCATATGTAATGTGAAGTTGGTTCCACATCTGTTTGCCAGTAATTCAACTGTGGTCTTACACCATGTCCGACATAAGGCATTAGGAACGCTCCAAACTACGTACTTACGTATTAAGCATCTACTACAAGGGCTACCGAAGAACAGCTGTCCATTTTCATTTGTTCAAACATTAAAACTTCAGTGTAGAAGTCCCTCAGGAAAATATTAACGACAAATTATTTTTTATTATAAGTAGATCAATAAATGTCCCATTTTGCCATAATATTCTAGTTTATGTCAGTTTAAACTTTAGCACAGAAAACAAATAAAACCTTTTTACAAACAAAACTCATATCCCGGATGACAATTGGTTGGCATTTGTTTTTTTTTATGGAACATAAATTTAAAAATTAACGCCGGTTTCAATGTCGTTGTCTCTGGCCGGAGTACAGACATGGGTGACATGATTCCATTTGTTCCATTCGTCTAATGACGTTTCTCTCTCAGTCGCTGTTTCCTCGAAAATTATCTATAGAGATTTGGCGACTACTTTGTAGAAAATGAGTTTTAAACATTGTCTCACGGATTTACGAGCCCATCTAAATATTTGTAGGGACATTTTAATGTACTAATAAATGATACCTCCTTGAACATATTTTTAAATAACATTGTGTAGAAGTAATGTTCTTGTGTAGATATTTTTCTCGTATAATGTCCCTGTAGGCGACTTGAAAAACTTGTCATTTATTTAAAATTCGTTTATAAAGACGCCGGCAGGTCGACCTACACCAATTCCCTAAATATCTTCAATAGATTTGCAACCTTATTCTTCTGTAATAAAATCGAAAATAAACCGTGTTGAATTCATGGTTGATCTAATAACGTCTATACGTTTTATTGAAGTTGATTGTCAACAGTCTTGGCTCTTGATTAATTGACAACGCGGTGACTTTTACTACCTATAATTACCACAGAGTTATAAAATGTTTATCGTTTGTATTTTCTATAAGCAAAAAAAAAAACGATTTCCCACCAGTTATTCTTTGTAGAAGATATAGAACAAGCAATTTCATCCAGTGTTTTGTTTGGTTTTGCGAAAAATATATTCTAATAAAGGAAGTATTGAAAACACATATTTTTTTAATCGGCAATCAAACTTAATAGCATGAGATCTGAAGAACGAAAAAGTGAGAAAACCATATGACGATATAAGTCTACATACTATATAACAAAAGCTTATCGTAACTAGTATGCCTTCACGCATTCATATTTGTCACGACAAAAAAAAATAAGTATACCAATAAAACAGTATTCTAATGACAAAAAATACAACATTAACTCGAGCAAAACAATTAACGTAGCTATTCATTATTTGCAGGTAATTTCTCGCAGCCGGCCCGAGGATTTTTCCACATCGCTGACCACGAGGTTTGAAAGCTAAAAAATAAGTACTAACTCAGTTTACGTAGGCGGGCGATTCTGAAATAAATAAAACTGGTCACAGCGACTCCGTTTCACTCTAGTCGTTCCGTATGTAATGTGCAATATTTTTAACGCTGTGTGTTTTATAGTGAACTATTTTGGCTTCATTTCGTTTCTTTTTGAGAAAATTTCTTTTATTTTGTTTTTTATATTTTTTATTGTATTGTCAATTAGAACTTTTTTATTACGTTTGAACTTACTTATCATGATCTGTGGTAAATCAATGCATTCTTAGCATAAACGTTCATTATTTAAATCATACAGAAACATCATCATTCTTAACGTTGTGATGCTTGTTAAATTATTAATAGCAGAGAATCAAAGGACCTTTAGCAAACAGTACTCTAAAACGCAAGTAGAAAAACTTTGTAGTAATTTTAAGTCAATGAACAAAACGGAACTATCGGTGTGGAGGAATATTGCAAATCGAATCGCACTCGGTGGAGCAGAAAGACAAGGATGTGCCTATTTAAATTAATTTCGAAGCGAAGCCAGTTCGGGTTATCGTCAGGAAACTGGCGAATGTGGGTCGAATGAACGTCCCGAACAATACCAACGCCATATTGATGTGCCAATGATCGTGGTATTTAAGATACGGGATGCGGTATTAGAAACTGATTTGTAAGTTCCTTTAGATAAGGTTTCTTGTTCAATGACTGTTGATTTGGTAGTTGTTGGTTTTTGAGTTGTTGACGTTATCTGTCTTGTAGCTTCATTATGCTAGCTTTGTACTACATCATCTATCCTGTTTCATTAACATAGTGACATCACAAGTAGGCTAAAACTATCGTTCTCTTGCTTCTAAAGCATATCGCATCGGGTACTTTGGTATCGCAACATTTGTACTGATTGAACTTTGGAATTTGGTCTTGTATTTGTACAGTACATTTTAGTAGTAGTGAACTATATTCTTCAAAAGCTTGTGCTCGATTTTGGTTCATAAAAAGATATGCCGTAATCAGCATTACTGTAAAACTGGAGATCGCAACCGCGGGAAATGAAGAAAGAGTGACTAATGCATTCTAGACTATCGTCACCACACAAAGTCCAACATTGTATTCGAGCTATGCAAATACAGAAGTGCAATAAATAGACAGACAAGAATGAACCGTGACAGTTACATCGTTACGTGTACAAGAGTCTATAAAAATAACTACTGAAGAATTGGGTCTCTATCAATCAGGAGTAATACAAACAAGTCGGTTAGGTGACACGATACCCTTTGTAATGTTACACGTGGCTTTACGGCTATTGCCCGTACTACAGCGGTGTTCTGTGTCACGTTGTCAAACTATTTGCCCAAACGTTTGACGTTGATGGGAATAGCTTTATAAACTGACACCTAGGGAACCTGTTTCGTGTTTGGATATTTGTCTGTTTTATATTATAACGAGGAACAATTTTGTTGATTCTTAACTCCAAAACGGCTAGACTGGTTTGAAAATTATGATCATTAGCTGTCCGTAATCATCCACTTTTAAACAAAGACTTCACTCTTACTCTTCTACATCGAACGACTACTCTCATGTTATCATTTGTCCACCTGGTGAGGAAGCCTCCCCAGGCTACATGTACACTTGCGTCTAGTACTTTTCATGCCTGTGGATTCGAAAATCATGTATGTTTCTGAAAAAGTTTAAAAAGAAAGAAAGAAAATGGCATCTGCCATATCATTCAGAGATCGAAGATACCTACCACTTCTTTTTCTCAAAAAAGCCATTCAAATCAAATTCAGATCAAATTCCAAAACAATAATTACAAATTCCAGAAATAATTTTCGTAGAACGTTCTCGAAGGAATGACGAAAAAGAATGTCGAATGAGATACACACGGTGATACAATATCTGAATTCAAAAGAGTCATTTTTGTTTTCGTAGAATTTGTTGTATTAATTTCTGCTGTTGATTGGTAGCCATTCCTGTACGGAAACACGATACTTCATTCAATTGTTCCAGAAGGAATTTAATGAAATAACTTTTTAATTAATTCGACAACAAAAATATTTCTTTGATTAAACAGAAACATGGAATAATCATGGTTCGTTCGATTAAAGTCGTGTCCTTTGTCGAAATTATTTAGGAAATTACCTACTAATGGACATCAATCTTCCTTGAGGCACTTTATAAAACAACTTTTTGTTAAGAAAAAGTGTCTAATTTGTTACGAGACGCAAATTAAGACGGCGAGCTTGAGTTTTTGAATGAGAAAATGATAAATATCAGTAAAAAATAACCTCATCTTGAGCGTTTTGTCAAAGATCCAAGCTTCAGGATAAATGATCTCATAGAAATGGCATGAAACTTGCTTATGAAACACTAGCCATATGAGTGAGGTTGCCGAAGGTCCAATAAGTTTCAATCCTCCTATCAACTCTTCCGCTGTTTTTTGTTTAAGGGTGGTTGTTTGAGTGTAGTTCTTTGTCATTTTAGGTGAGCGTTCCTGAACAGTGAACTGTTCTGAACCAACTAGTGTTTACTTTCTTACCAAAATAATAGCCATAGGATTTTTTAAAAATAGAATAAAAACATTTTTTTTTAATTTTACGACTAAACAAATTATGTCTTCTGTTATTTGCATTCAGAGTCAGTTAACCCGTATTATTCAGATCAAGAATGCCAACATAAAAAACTAACCACAGAGTACCAAATTTAAATGCATACTTTTTTAAAACGAAAATGCAAAGTATATGTGCTATTTACGGAGTTTATTTTGCGGATAGTCTTTGTACTTTTTGGTTCTTAGTTTATTTACACTCTGACTAAATTTGATGGCTGGTTTTTTTAAAGTTAAAATCTTTATTATCTACAATTATCTGTTTATTGATCTTAGTTTAGTCATAGTACCTATTTTCTGTTAAAACTAAAAAAGTTCTAATTTACTATGAGCAAGTTATGTACTTTAACAACGAACTTATAAAATATAAATACGTTATTAACGACATTATACTTTGTGTTAAAACAGCTCAAATTATAATCGCAGAGACAGGCAAAGTGCGTGAAAGTAACATTTTTGTTGTTCTCAAAATTTTACAATGTTCGTTTTACGCTAATCCGTGCCCGCTACGTGACCGCTCAAAACGGCTTGTTACCAAAATGTGACAACTTACTGTACCTACAGCAACAATTTGCTATATTTTTTTAACAGAGACAAGCTTCAGGCTGTTATTCTAAATTTGAAAGCACTCATCTCAGGTATATATTATGCCAGTTTCCTTTTATTTGTATTTTAAAATTAAATTTTAATTTATTCTATTTTTAAATTGAGATACATTTACTTTTTAATACACGTGGTTTGAAAAGCCAGGGTATTAAAAAACAAATAAAATATACTCAAAAGTATTAATTTATTTTATAATGTTGATTCATTAATCTTAGGTTTTCAATAAGATAATGCCAAAATAATGATAAGATAGACCATTACCAGTTGTACTAAAAGCTGCACATTTAGAGACATACTTATAATAAGTTACAACACCCGTTTAAGTAGTATCATATAAATATATTGATCCTATGACCGTCATTTCAGTTGCGTTCCCGAGAAATGTACGTATAAAATATTCATACAAACCGGGCCAGGGCTGCCAGCGTCCGGCGGGTTAGCTTTATGGGACTTTATGGAAGTTGTAATAGGGTTATGGTACTTGCAGGCTGTTCTGAATCGATTACCAAGTATATAGATACTATAAGGATTTTAATGTTTTACATTGATCATTTCGTACATGAAATTTCTACTTTAGTTGTTGTGTTTTAGGAATGTTTTTGTTTGATAATTTTATATAGGTATAGGAAATTTAAAACTTAATAGGTCTCAAGTAGTTTTTAATGAAAAAAATACTTCAATATATTCAGTAAACAGAAAATGTGAAAGATTAATTGATGCTTCAAAAAATAAAAATGCCAATGCCATGCTAATTACAACCACTACATTATCAACATAAGTATTAAAATTGCTTTTTGAATGCGTCCATTAAACATTAAGTTAAATATAATTTAATCTGTTTTGTTTTTATGGAATGTATTTAAAATTAGCGTCCATGACAGAGTTAGGCGAAATTATTGCGTCATCTTTAAAATGTTGTCGTTAGCGCGGATACCATCCATTAAATTGAGTAAAATATTGTGTTTTGAGTTTTATTGTAGAATATTATTGTAACTGTTATATTTAGAATACTTTGTGTAATATTTGGAATTATTTATTCCTTATACATTTTTTATGAAATACGGATGACCTGATGTGAAAAACATCAGGCCATTTGGAGGTTAGAGGATTAGAGGATTTAGGAATATGTGGATAAGGATTGAAGATTAGGTTACTCCGGTAGCCTCATTCACACGGTGGTATACAACGTTAGCGTTGTTTCACGTCACTTTTCTATGTCGTCATGATATTAGGTACTCCGGTTGAGCCAGTACATTAGCGAAGCATTGCTTTCTCACTGGCATCCATATAAGTTAGTCAGCCAAACGACGAGATATTTTTTTTAGTTACATAGTAATACTTATCTGCTCCGTAGACTTAATGACTGATGTGGTTGCTCGTATAGAGAGCCAGATACTCGTTAGTATTGATCATTATATTTCGTATATATGTGCTAGTTGCTACAAGTTCGGGTAAAATTCGTGTTAAAGAAAATACGGTTTTCACAACGAAAAATGCTTATTTATACCTCTTATTGAGTTCTACACTAGAAATGATGTTAAAAACAATTTCGTTAGAACGTATAAATGCGTTTGGCTCCTTTTCAAACAAAAAGCCATTACGAGGCATTACGTGAGTTATAGTTCAACTACATTTTCCATTAAATAAAAGTGAATGAACGAGTATGCGAACTCTTTTATGAGCTGTACTTATGGGTCAATTGTGACGTCACCGTGCTGTGACGTCACTTCGTACTATTTGAATTTGGAATTGAATTGAGCAGTTGACAGTTTGCTTTGTTAGCGTAACAAAATAAGTGTCAAGCTGTTGTCAATTCAAATCTGCGCTATTTTCGGTAAATATTTTCGTTAAATTTCACTTTTTATTTTGTTTTAGATTTTAGTCACGTATTTAAGTTGGTTTTATGAATATGAATGTAGTGATCTTACTTTAAAATTTCGACGGTTAGCTTTATATTTTTCTGTTCATTGATTTTACGCGTCGCTATAGCAACTTTTGAACACGATTGACTTTGATCTCTAGATTGGATAAAGTCTGATAGAAAATTTATAAATTCTCGACAGTAGGTAATAAGTAAGTTTATATTTTTTACCGAAGAACTTCATCAACATAACTGCGTAATTGACAAATAAGCACAAGCCTTTCGAGAAGACAAAAGTATTTAAAATTTACTTCAATGACATAGATCGCGTAACAAAACAATAAAACTCACTCTTGCAAATCAAAGCGGTACTTTCGTTTAGTTTTACGTCCCATACAAAGAAGTGCGAGGCAATTAATCATCCGAGCACCAACTACGACAATGTAAACATGGTGGACTGGCCGTTATGACAGCCGCCATCAAACTTTAATGCTCCATCCGTCAATAAAGTTATTTCAAGTGTTGTAACAACAACCGCACATTAGGCTACCCTTAACTGGCAAATTTCTACAGTCGATTTTCAACCGTAGACTTTTGTAATACAGTTGACAGTGGATTAAATAATTTTGTCAATAAATGTACCTTGATGTGCAAGACAAGATTTTAATGTGTTCAGTAAAATCGGTATAGGTAAACAATGTTATTTCTGATATCAGTAGGTTAATCGGTGGTTTATAGATACTGTTTCACGCCTTAAACGATTGTTTAAACTTTGAAGTTTTTATTCACGGTTCACGAATGTTCTTTTGATGATTTCTTTTGTTTTGTAGGCGATGGCTATAAGGTTAGACATTTTATTTTATAATTGCTGTTTCCCGTTTATAAATAATATCATATACAATTTTGTTTTCCGAACTGATGCTTCGTGACATAATTGGTGAAAACATTAAGCAAAATTCGTGCATATAAATTAATTTTACCTTGTTATCATCAGCTGGCTTTTATTCACTATACAATATAAGATACGGCTTTACCCATAAAGAAATGAATGGAAAACGATGAAATCTGCAAAGATTTTTTATAGGTAGGTAAATACATCATTCATTCATTTATTTATTCATCATCCATAGAATAAAATGTTCTAAAAAGGTACAGAAAATATATGGCATTTGGTTCCATTACTACAGGCTTGAAAATTAGCATACAATTTAATCTACACTTTTTTTTATAAATGTCATTCAAAAATAACAACCCATCAGCAATATGTTCGTAGTAAAAGATAATTTTCTTTGTAAATATAATATCCATTATAAAAACTGCGTCATTATACGAAGCTCTAAACATCGGATCATTAATGGACCGCATTATTTAGTCTGTAAATTGGAGACGATAAGTGTCGAATTAAAAGCGTCTATGTTTATGCCAAAAGAATTTTTGAATAAAAACTCTTTGTTATTCTTTAATAGTCTGCCATAGCTTTGTGTCTGTGTTCTTTTTTTGAATTGCAAATTCCGTTGCACTTAATGTGGTCAATTCTTAAATGGTAGACGCAAACGGGCTGATGATGATTATCATAAAAAACTATTGAATAAATTCGACATACTTATGTGGGAGAACTATGAACTGTAGGATACCTGAATGAAGTGTGCGTGAGCCATGCTTCAGAACGAATGGGTTAGCTCGACCGGAGTGATAGAACCATAGCATTGTGTTTCGCTGTGTCATTGAGGTCGAGGTTCAGTCCTGCCTCTCCTCAAATCCCAAAATATCCAAATCCCTGATCCCAAAAGGTTGGCAACGCACTCGTAACTCTTCCGTTGTTGCGACTGTCCATAGGCGGCGCTGATTGCTTACCATGAGGTAATAAATGTGCTCGTTTGCTGTTCTATCGCATAAAAAAACTTTGCTTTATAACAAAATTTTGTTATAAAATCGTTTCTGTACATATTCCGAAGAAATATTTTAAAGCCTTTGCTGAACACGTAGAGAAACACTGACAGATACATTTTATGTAAAACCCAGGAGACCTTAAAATCTCTTGAGCTTTTAAAACAATGATTATTATTTCATCTCCTTTAAGATAAAAATCGTGGTCTACATACAAATTTCAAACTTAAAAACTATACTAAAAAGACTTTTTTTGGATAAACGAAGTTCAAAAGTTCTTTTTAAATTAAATCAATCTTCATCTAATAAAAAGATTACGAAATCGCTTGTCAAATACAAAGTCAATCGTTGAAAACTGTTTGTCAATTAAATTCAAGTTTCAACGTCGTTGTACAATTGGTTCCCTACTGTTATAGTTTGTACAAGTTTGTTATGTTTCGGTAGACGTCAGCCGTGAATTACTGCCTAACAGATGTTAGGAACACATTCCAAGTCGACATCCCGGAATACTCTTGTCAAATGGCACACCGTTATTTCTTCACGTTTCCAGTTTTATCATCAAAGTTGGAGACCTATATTTGATTTTTTTTATTATTATCAAGATGTAGCTTGAACAAAATGTACCTATAAAATGATGGGCAGGTGTTTCAAGAGTGCCGACCTTTTAGGGATTTGGGATTTGGAGATTTAGTTATTGAGGAGGGATTGGGGTCGGGGAAGGATTGGGCCTCCGGTAACCTCACTCACACGGCGAAACACAACGCTGTGGTTATTTCACGTCGGTCTTCTGTGAGGCCGTGGTATCACTCCGGTCGAGCCGACCCATTCGTGCCGAAGCATGGCTCTCCCACGTTCAATAATAATAAGATATTTGTGATGTGGAGACATAAGTATCTATCTGTCATAGCTAGTCAGCTATATGAAAAATATAAGTACGTATGCACGGAACACGTTGCACAACGTCCAACGAATGCGCACGTGTTTTCACTGAAATTGAGTTTCACAAAATCTGAATTATAAATAGCCAAATATAAATACGCGGTTTTATTTTAAAATGTCCTCTAAATTCTTCCTCGTTTTAGCGAATACTATATCTTGCCTAATGAGAATAATAATATACTGTTTTCAAAAGGCTATTAGTTCACATGACAACAATATTTTAACATACTTCTTGGCACTCGGCCCAGTGTTTGACGGAAGGAAAGAAGCAAAATTGTAGTATTTAATTCCAACTATAACTTTCCTCACTCTAATTTATCGATTATGAAGCTTCGTTTTACGAGAATAGTGGAAAATTTTAATTTTATTGTTGTCATACATGTTACTTCGTACCAAGTAAATTGTTGTCTTTTCAAATGACCTTGCTTGAAATTGTGCTCTAATCGCAATGTCTCATAAATGTGATACTTTTTGTTTCATCATTATCATCAGCCCATAAGTGCCCACTGCTGAGCAAAGGCCTCTTCTCACACGGAGAAGAGTTGAGCAATAATCACCACGCTTGGTCAATGCGGGTTAGCGATTTCTTATAGTTAGAAATTATAAGTCCAGGTTTCCTCACGATGTTTGCCTTGACCGTATGTCAGTGGGGTCTAAATAATCATAGAAAGTACTTATAACTCGGAACAAGTCACATTGGTACTTACCAGGTTTCGAACCCTCATGCATGAGAAGCCTCCTTAACCTCTGAGCCACCACGACCTTACTTTTTGTTTAATTATTTGAAAATAACTTTGCATATCATCTTAATAATTGAGCATCCAGCATAGCAAAGTAATGCCTAAAGTCGGATCACTAATTAAAAAAGTCTATAATATTTTTTTTATTTAAGGTGTACTCATAAATTCTAAAATAATCGTTTCATAAAAATAAAAACTAAAGCGTAATCTTTTTTCCAGAGAACTATGAAATCAATCCTTTTATTTTGCAACGCCAGATGCTACTGGCTCAGAATACAGAACAAACTGGTTAGCGAGCAAAAGACTACTCCAAAGAAACTGAGTCACTCTAGTAGGCTTTGTATAGCTTTGTATGTATACTTACTAATTAATAGTAATTTAATTATATTTTTTAGATCCCTATCATCATTATATGGGGTTGTTATACAACTATTCAAATTCGATACTTTTAAATTATTATGAAATAAATAGTAACAAATTCTAAATTACATTTCAAGAAAAACATAATATACAAATTCATAAATGCGTTGTCAATAACGAAATACCATTCCATTCATTATACGTTGTACAGAATCCCACTCTGGAGCAGTATAAATAATTCCGACGTGCGGCTCCTGCACTCTCGATTTCTGCGAGTCTGCCTTTTATCCAATCACAGGAGTTCCCGATTACTGAGCGACCTCGGGTAAAGTCAATTCTAGAGTTTTACCATATTACCTTTCTGTATCGGATTTGTTATTACTTTTTTTTAGTTAAGCCCTTAACTTTATCCACAGGGTGTTGTTAAGCATGTGTGTAAGTTCAAAATTAATTGGACTTTGTTGAAATAAATTTGTCATCAAACCGCGAAGAAGTTTGTCTTGTAGAAAACTTTTGCAAAATGTTAAGTCCAGTAAGATTAAAGTCATACTTTTTGATTTCTTAAACTTATATGGCGTTAATTGATTAGGTCGTTGGTATCAAAGGGCCTTTTCGGAGTCCTCGGATCGTTGTCCAGACCTTGCCTCGATTTCATCCATTCCATCTTTAATTATGCAAATTCAACGTTTCTCACTCAGTCTTGGTTGGATTCAGCCAGAGTTGTAGGTGTAAGCGCAATAATATACTGCAGCTTCAGCCTAGAACAGGAGACGGAACGGGACGGTTTGTAGTGAGTAAAGTCTGATATTATGCCTTCAATAATCTTAGTTACACTCAATAGTTTTAATAAAGTTTAATAGATTTCAAATTATTTAAAATCACAGACATCAAAAGACTTGTAATCATTTTAAAGTGCGAACTGTCATATTAGAAGTTATAGTTTCAAAGTGCGTGTGTTGATCAGATTACTAGACTAGAGTGATACATTACCATTTTCTTGTAATATATCCCTCAAAAGTGCTACACATATATGAACACACATTTAATACAAGAATAGTACGAGACAGTAAAATTTTTCTACATAGGACGGTTTGGCATATACTACACTTCGATCGGCTTTGGAAGAGTTCCATTCAACCAGAGAGCACTGCTTCCAAAACCAAAAAAACAATGACAGAAACGTGCTAGATAAAGAAAACTATTAATTCTGTTTCAGATCATTTTAGTTCAAGAAACGCCCCAATTACAGGTTAAGCAACTGACCTAACTCCTAGACATTAATTTATTTGATATTCTATCTAGATAGTCAAGTTAATTTCGTAACTGCTATAAATTTGTTAAGCTAACTTCTCTATACCTAAGTCAGTTAGTTACCTTTTATTCTCTCGAGGCCTAAAATTTCCGAGAGTTGGAATATCTTATTATTTTTTTTTCATACAAAACTTTAAAGGGAAGAGCGCCTTTCAAATTTGACGATGTGTAAGTACTGTATTGTTTGATACTTTATGATAATGATTTTGATAATATGATTTGATTTTTTATGAAAGTAAAACAAATCGATATTATTCTTTTGTTTAATTTAAAATCTAACGATTGCAGTTCACAAGAGTTCTAAATACACTTCTGTTTAATAATACTTGTATCTTCTTATTCGTGTACTAAACGATGTGCTGCCACAGAGTATATAAATCTTCACGTTAAATTCGCGCCAATAATTTTAATTTCATTACGAAAGAGGTGAATAAACTTTACGCAATTTTTATTTTTTCGTGGACCGCACATTACGCTTTTATGTACGTATCGTTATGTGCGTTCCACAAAGAAGTAGAAAAAAATACTAATTTGGTGTATATCAGAAGCGCCATCTACCAACAAATTTGCTTTAGTCTCTTAATTTTCTTGGTTAAATACTTTGTTTTTTTTAATAGTTGAATTCGGTTATTTTTATAATTACTTACTTTAATTTTTAATAAACACGTATTGTCTTTTTGTGACAAAATAAAAAAATCGTTACTATTTTCTATTAATTAATAATCATTGTCACAATATATTATAAGTATGATACACCAATGAGATTGGTTTTACCAATCGTAATAACATAATCCACGAAAGACAGTTTAACACCATTAAATAAACAAATTAACTTTTTAACCGACGACGAATAAATACGATTGATGACCCAAAATCGTTCAATATACAACAAATAAATAAAGCAATATTCAAAGCCAACATGCGGCTGAATATTAATGACCAGAGATATAAAATTTCCGCTCAACACGATATGTTTGTTGCCTTGTCCATTAGTTGGTGCATTGCCAAGCGATATCCGACACATGGACATACATATAGCATTGTTCTATGAAGTCTATTATAGTATTAAATGTGTCATATATATACATTACTTTTTATGATATTGTACGTCATAAACTGGTTATATCAGTATATAGTTATAGGCTCAACGGCTAATAGACATTTGCTATGCAATACAGAAAAAAAGCATTTATTTTTGTTTATGTACGAATAGATAGCTATGGTCTCATGCGTTAAAATACTGGCGCAAAATTTGAATTAAATTTAAAATTCGAATACACCAATGTCGCTTGGCAACAGTTAGTAAACACGGTACACGTGCCACGGGAAGACGTTTAGTAATAAACTTTATTATGCTTTCTTCTGGAGTGAGAATTAAAGAGATTGTTACATTATATTCTTGCCAGCTATAATGCAACAAATTAAGTTTTGAATGGACGTTTTCATGGCCGTTTCACGGACGTTTACTGGAAGTTGTATATCTTTAGCTTTTATTTTTGAAATTCTATATCGACTTTCTATCGAAAAATGTAAAGAGATTATTGTTTAAGTTTTGAAAAATAGTCACCAGTAAAATATTCAAGACATCTAATACACGTATTATTAAAATAGGCAAACTAAGCTAGTAAATAGGTCGAATAAATAAAAATAAACATTGTAAATGTTAGCTCACATTTTATACTACATTAGCCGGAAAGTTTAATGTACAGGAAATTAGATCTTAAAATAAAATAAAATAGATCGCATTTTTAAAATAAACATTTTTCTTATGTAAATATACTGATCGTTGGTTCACCCACAACATAATTTGTTTGCTAATTATTTCCTCTCGACTCAATCCTATAGGGTAGTTAAGGAAAGTCGTTCTATTTCAGCGATGTAAAAGAAAAACCCCATAAAATCAATCAAGCGAAAATAATTAAAATCAAAAGTCATTAAAGCAAGGAAAAATTATGTCGGAAAGTTAATTCAAGCACGATATAAGGTTGCTTTTTCTTTGCAATGAAAATCGGAGAGAAGCTGCAAAGAGGCAGGTGATTCCGTTGAAGTATACATGAATGAATGTGAATGACAACCGAAGATTTTGTTGCTCTATATTGTTCTTTAAATTAACACACACAGAGTTTAATTTGAGTTTTACGCCAGAATATTTTATTTGATCATAGAGACGTATTCTGTAATTCAAAAATATTCCTTTGTTTAACACAAATAGTGTGTTCTATCAACTTTAGATTTTGGTATCACTATTCGAAGAGAATCAAAATCCTCAAACACGGCTATAAACTAACGAAATATAACACTTTTGTACAAGTTGGAAACATAACTATTCGTAACAGGAGCTGAGGCTTATAGAACTGAAACCCAACGCGTGTCGGCCACTAGTAATGAAAACCAGAACTTTTGCAAGGGATTAATCCGTTCGCAGTCGGAATCGTAACACAGGTGATCCCAAACAAGTCAACGGTGAACCCCACTAGTTGGCAAACTTTCCATAAAATAAACGCGCCCACCCTTTACATTAAAATCCTTTTGACTCCAGCTTAAAGTTAATAGGCCATTTATAAACGTGGCCCAATTATATTATGTTTTAATTACAGGCCTAACTTAATTTTGTAACAAAAGAGTTTCTTTATTTTTTTAAATTAAATTATGGGCGGGAACTCGGTGTTACTTTTACGGGTCGTAACGAGAAGCGTAAAATCAAGGTTGCTATGGCAGCCCTGACCTCGTTTCTTTACATAATTTTTCTTTGGTTTTCATTACAATAACAAGGAACAAATTAGATGTAACGTCAATTTAATATTCGGGTTGAAGGTTTTTCGAATTTCGAAGCTTCATTTTTTTTTAATAATAATTCGACGCTCCGAGTACGACCTTACATTTCTAACCTATTTTTAAATGTCTCATTACAGTTAATGCATATAAAAAATACTGAATGCACAATTTTCCGTAGGTTGACTGTATAAAAACTAAATGCAAAATAATGTGTCTAAATCCCAAACAAGCTGAAATTTTCTTATCTCACAAAACATTTTAGGTCAAATAAAAAGCCTGAGAGCTTTCACATCATACATTAAACATGAAAAATGCAACATTAAAAAATCAAGCGCAATGTACCGGGACTAATTGTATAACGTATTCGAAAAGTATGCAAATGAGACGCGTTTGCATAAATGTTTGGCACACATTATGCCTGATAATATTTACGAAAAATATCACATAACATACATACATCTGCAGTTGACTTGTTTACAGATTTCGCATTGACTAAAATATTATTTTGCTACATTTAAACTGATACCTAATATAATATGAGATAGAATTTAATTTTGAGCAACATATGTTCTTTGACACTGTGACGGGATGAATGTTTTTGCTACATTTAAACTTATACTTTAAGCAACATATTTTACTATATACGGTGACTGAAAGAAGAGAAGTAGAAATACGTGCATTTAAACTGATACCTAGCTCTTTGTTCTTCTTTTTGTTATATACCTACATAATATGTTCTTTTTTGTTGTAACACATTGACACACACCCACACACGAAATTTCTTTAATTATTTTAATAGGCAGCTTTTATTAGACTCCAAGCCATGTTTTTATGACTTTGTCACCATTGTATACGTTTACAAAACAAAGAATAAGCAATGTGTGAAACTCATTAAAACCTGGGTAGGCCCAACCTACACGGATTTGTCTGCAGATGAAACTAAAGAGGTTTCAAATGACGTGTCTGCCGGATTGCCTTTGCTTTTTCAAATTCGATATTTGAATTAAAACTTATTTTGATCTACGTAGATAAGCATAATCGCGTAGCATAAGCCCCTTCTGGTTTTTTAAATGTACAAACATTTTTATAGATAACGCTGACCTAAACCATAATTGACTTTACGTGTAGGATAAATATATTTAAACTATTTATTCATATACTGTAAAGAATGTTGTTACCGAAAGCCCAAACTATTTCCCCCTATCTCCAATTCGAACAATTCTAAAATCCCTGACTCCCAAAAGGCCGGCAGTGCAGTGATGCCTTTGAAGTGGCAGGTGTCCATGGACGGCGCCTATTGCTTCCTATCAACTTATCCCGTATTGCATATTTTTTTAAATAGGTCATTCTTAAGATACGTAAGTTTTCCCAGATTTCAACATAAATAAAGGTTAAAAAAACATTTATTAAAATGATTTAATTTAATTACAACAATAACAAACATGTGTTTCCAGGTGAACAAATAGAGTCGATTGTTCGTAAACTTATTCACGTATAAAGTAAATTAACGATTTGTACGGCACGGCACCGAAATTTTAATAACACATTAAAATGATCATTAATTTTACGGCCGATGAGCAATTATGACGCTTCATCGGATAATATGTAGCCTTGTTTGATTTTACATTTTTAATTATTGGTGTAAGATTGCGATCGCTGCTGGTATTGATTTCATTGATTGATTGACATTTCAATTATTTTTTATTGTGAAGGAAATGTCATCAAATGACTTCACTTCTTCTTCTTCCGAGGGGAAGTGTCAGACTCATACTGACTAAAAAATCTCCCCCATACCTTTTTCTGCTCCAGGCCGAAGCCACGGTATTTTACTGCGCTTGGCCCGCGACCCTGGCTTGACGTTTCATCTTTCAGGAATTAATGTAGATAATGCTTTGCCTTGATACTTTAACATTCACTCTTTAGTTTAGTAAGGTTAGTCAACAAACAATGTATATATCTATAATAAATATTTAAATCTAAAAAAGGTTCAATTGATTTTTGTATTTGTTGTAGTAGTCTGGTCAACGTATATCTCTATTACCGCCATCAACCTTCTGCCAGTATCATCACTTCTTTTGCATAATATGTGCATTTTGCATAATATTTTGGTATGTGAAAAACATAAATAATCTGACGAATTATATCGTTTTAAATTGAAGACCTCCGATTCTATTTAGCCAGTTTCTTCCTTCAATACGCCCAAGTCCGACAAAAAAACCTTAATAAAAAGCAACGTGGTTTCAATCTTAATTTGCATGTTCGTAAACGCATCTACAAAACAAAAGAGAATCACAAAGTGGCGCATGCCAATAATAAAAAAAAAACGTGTCTAGACTTCCCACCAAGTATGAATAGCTAATCCCACAATAGGTCTACAACAAACATGACATGTAACAATATGTATACTCGTAAATGTATATGCTGGTTGGAATACAAGGTTCCTAGTGCGTGATATATCGGTATAAGCAATTACTGGCATGGCTATTCATAGTGTAACAGCCAGTGAGATGAGGGGAACCGATAATTACTGGTGAATTTGATATCGGCTTTATTATGGCTGGCAACATTTGGATACCTGAATCACCTGTTTGAATATCGAAGTCCCTGTTAGGATTGACGTTTATATTATATGGGGGTTAACAATAAAGGAGGAATAAAGAGTTGTGAGGTGTGGATTGTTTGCTTTTTTTTGGTTTAAAGTCGACAAAATTACGTCTTTCGCTTAGGATATAGCAAGAGGGAGTGTCAGAATCTTTTTGACTAAAAAACATCCTATTCCAGCACCTTTATGTTTATCCTACATTTCCGGCTGGTTTTTTTGCTTGTTGGTTTAATTTTAGTTAGTGTCTTTATAGATAGATGTATTTTAAACATTAACATTTTAATTTATACTTAGAGAAATACATTTTATTTAAATTATTCTAATTATAATTTCTACAGAGTTCGTAGCATCCTTCTTAAATCAAATAATTTTCTTATTGATGAAAGGATCGCTAAACCTAATTGTATTTGTCATAAACAAAAGTACAATTGTCGAATATATTTCGTGACCAGGGGCAACAATTTACAAAAATTTCAACCACAATCAGTACGCATAATTTGATAAACAAATACCAAAGCCAGACGGCACTAATTACCAATAACGTTCAATATACTACTTGATTCCGCGTCAACAAACACTTGAACATTTTGATACTAATTATATTATTGGGGGGGAGACAGAATGGTATGTCAGTCCAATGTAACAGGACACTTGAAAACATATTTGTTTGTACCATTTCAATTAAAATGAATCCGTTATTGATGGTAACAGTCGCAACTAATGACATTATCCGGTTTTGCGAAAATTGGTTCTGTGCACATTATGTATAAGCTTGTTAGTCCAGATTTATTTGTATAGCAGATATATAGGAGTTGTATTGAATTTTAGAGGTAAATATAAATCCTACTAATTATTATAAATGTGAAAGTTTGTGTGAATGTATGGATATATGTTTGTTATTATTTTACGCAAAAACGGCTAGACCGATTTAGTTGAAATTTGGTATGTGGATAGGTGATAATCTAGATTACCACATAGTTTTTTGTCAAAATACCAAGGTCGGAAGCTCTCCTCTTCTCACACTGAGAAGAATAAGAAGGTTTGAGCATTAACCATCACGCTTGCTCAAGGCAGGTTGGATGGATATATAGTTAAAAAGGAGATTATGATAGAATAACTCTTAGAGAGACCCTTATTTTTTTATGAAATATACTTTTAGGTGGAGGAAGCTATATAGTTTCTCTTACAAGCACAATCATAAGAAAAAATAAACTCTCTATGTTCCAACAGGTTATTTGATACATTTACTCTTTAGACTATCTATCCTGGTGGGATATTCAATGTCCCTTCATACCAGTGACCATCTTTTGTCTTCCGAAACAAACAGCCTATATCTGTAAACTATAAGATCAAAGCAGCTAGTACACCATAGCGATTCCTGGTAAGCTAATATTACGTGCAGATGTATTATGACGTCCCATATCCTAGTTAATGGTACTATTGACATATTTTATATATAAAATATAATTTATAGCCAATCTACTTCATCAAAATGTGTACTAGGTTAATTGTAGGTACAAACCATCCTTTGCCACAAATGCTGGCTTGCTGGACCGAAGTGTCACAACGGCTTCAGAGAAAAACGGCGTGACAAAATGCTATCGTTGTTTTTCGTACTGTGCGTATACGCATTGAAAGCGCCAGCAATGTATTTGTAACACCTCTGGAGTTGCGGGTGTCCATAGTCAGTATCGATTAGAAATGAAATATATAATTGAGATCAACCGGTAAAAAATTAAAATTGTATCACCTTGAAAGTAATTAATTCTAATATATACATAGTTTCTTGATCATAACTTCTGTTATTTCTCTACAATTTTATGAGGAATGCGTATCTATTAAAATTGTTCTTTTTATAATAATATCTTTGAAATTTGTCACTCACACTTAAGTTCAAAACAAACATTAAATTGTAATTTAAAACAATACTGGCCAGTTAAATATAGGAACACGACATTAGTTGACGTCCACCGTTTTCCGACGACACTCGAATTTCCGTCTCTATGACAAAGCATGATCAAAATAAGTCAGAATTTATTTAACACATCTTTTTTTGTTGTTGCTAAGAAGAGCAACGGAATGCGAACGGAGTCATGTGACGTCTCACTCTGTAATAATAAATCGTTGTTCTAAACACTGCCGTGTCTCACAGTGACTGAAAAACAGGATTTTCTTTTGTTTTCCTCAATGGCGATCTGTGTTCTGTTGACTTGAATATGACAAGTCATTAATATGTGTTGCTTTTGATTTGAGTGTTTTTTTTTTTTAATTTCTGACAATGATTTAAATTTATTGGAATTATGTTCTGTAATATTTGTATGTACCGATTGTTAAACAATTATATAAAACGCGAAATTAGATCTTATTAACGTCGCATCACGTCATTTTTAGTGTCAAATTGTCATTACAAATATAATATTCTTTATCATCCCTTTCAGAAGGTTTATTTTAAAACATTAGCATACAACGCCTGGTAATCTAAATTCTAACACAATCTATTAAATCTATTTTACGTAAGTACATAAAAATTACAATAACATTTACGACAAAAAGCCTTAAAAACCTAAATGTGTGTCTCAGCAAAATAACATATACCAACGAAGTGTTGTGTTTGCTAAAAGCAAACCCAAATAGTGGGTACAGACAAACATATCTGTACATTCAGTCAATCTTAGGGACAGTCCAATTCGCTTCAGTGAGCATACATTCAATACACAGTCTCGGACAAACCGGAGGTAGCTCACGAATAGCCTGCAACCATCAATAGAACTAGATAGCCTACATTTCTAGATACTGGCCACTGACCACTACGTATTACTATGTAAACATTCTAAAGAGAAGCACATTTATTGGATCCGTGAGGTATTTATTTCTGTATGTTTTAGGCCCTTTTCTTTCATGTTCATAACGTTGTATAATGATATCATTTTTTTTTTATATAAACACTATGCCAGTTACTAGGTTTTTTTCAGTGTCGTTGGTGTGTTATTTTTAAAAACATACAATGTCACATAAACGTCACCACTACACTCACTACAATAATTTGGGGAGCACACAAAGACACGTTCCACGCGGAAATCGAAACCGCGATATCTAGCAAGGCAGCCTAGGCTAGGCCCAAGGTTGCTTAGGCATTTCGTGCAATCAAATACTTAAAGTCATATATCAAGCTTCATTGATTCATAATATTAATGACATGGTTCACATTAACTTAAAATAATATTCATTATAAACTCCTGTAATTCTGCCTTATTATCTTGGTCATCGTCATGAATATGCAGTTCTTAACTCATAAACAACAATGTTTACAACACTCTGTGCATTTTACAGCAAGACTTTCCTGCAAATGGTTTCCCGATCACCCGCTATAAGTTATAATTTTTATACTCTCATAAAGGCAATGTAGCGCGCGCTCGCAAAACCATCAACGAAAATGGACTTCGGCAAGCTTCGAAATACCTTAAAGTACTCCGTTAAAGGCAACAGACATAACAAACACACATACATAGAATCCGTGTTACCGAGAATCGGAAACGAGTTCCAACTTCAAGTCACCGACGGGGTTACTAGCGCAGTTCTCACAAAAAGCGTCGTAAGCATTCACTTTTAGACATTTCTTTGTCGAGGGGGCGCTGGGGAGGCACGCCCCCTCCCGGCCATAGAAAGCGCCCCTATTGTCGCGAATCTCTATAGACAACTCGAAATTAGGAATCTGCGGAATCGTGGAAATTATTCAAATGATACCGTTTGGGACGTAAATAGAAATATTGGAGCTCATTCGCTGGATTTATTGTTAGTTTGTTTTCCTTATATCGGATATTTGGGACCATGAATTTGTTTTGTGGATCTTATCTCCATTCCTTTGGTAATCTGGGCACCACGGGCTATTGGTTCGTGAGTGTATTCGACTGTGAGATTCCTAATCAATCAGATAAGCCTTTCTTGTTGGAATGACTATGTTTAGGATGCTTTCTAGGGATGTAATGTAACGTACTACTCTCTTAAGGATTTTGTTTTTTGTTTCTGTTTTCTAAAACCGTCTTCTATTTTTATAGATGTGAAGTTATAAGGATTTTGCAAATTGCTGTGTCAATAACATAGTGTTACTATAAAATGTTTGCATCAGACGCTGAAGTTGGAAAGCGCTGCGTGTGACACCGTCAAACGTCTCCATCATATCCGCGAATTGACTCAATCGTTAGGTGCACGGGAGACGACATCTGTGCACGTCATATTTGTGCGTTTATTTTTCTTTAACCGATATTTCGATATTTAGAAACGGAAACGAAACTTTTCCCATGCCAAAAGTTTCATGTCTTTGTCCGTTTCTAATAAAAAAAAACAGTATAATGGTTGAAAAATGGCAAAAATGAGTATAAAAGAAAGGCGGTTTTAAAACCAAAGAAAGTGTTCTACAAGAAAATATTCCATTATTCTCGAACGACATCTTCATTTGTTTCGACATTACTGTCATACAAAAAGGAAGTCAAATCATTCATATTAAATACACTTTTGAAGTAAAAAAAGTTATATTTTGTGTGTTTCAGTCTGGCAGATTCTGTCATCTAGTCAAGCTCGTCCCTTCTATAGAGAATAAGGAGCAAGAAACTCCATAGTCCCAATCAGATCACATATTTATCAGATTACATCATTTAGTCGGTTCTATTGTGTGAGAACAGTTTAACACTAATATTTAGCTAAAGAAAGTATTCAATGCCACAGAAACCGTATAAAAAACCACAGTGTAAGTAAAAGAATGCAAATATTATGTATTTTTATACTAATATTGTAAAGCTATAGAGTTTGTTGGTTTGAACGCGCTAATCTCAGGAACTACTGGTTCGATTTGAAAAATATTTTTTGTGTTTAAGAGACCGTTTATTGAGGAACGCTTTAGGCTATAAAACATCACTCTACGATTTGTAGGAGTCGACCAGCGGGTAAAACCGTGCGAGAGTACCTAGTATTATAATAAACCGAATGCTTTCCAAAAAAACAAGTTGAGGAACTAATTAAATAACACAAAATTCGTATCTAACTACAGAACTATATGTTAAACTTTGTTAGGAACACAATCCTCTAGCGATGAATCCCGCTGACATAATTACGACATGGCAACGTGCATACTACATCATAATGTTACATTCGCAACTTCCAGCGAAATTACTTGGAATTGCACATTATTACTCGAAGAGTGGTTCTTTGAACGTATTAGTACGCTTGTTTTGTTAATTTTGTAGTGTAAATATAGTGCTCTTTAGTTTCCACGTGGTCTTCTTTTGTTTGTTATTTTTTTAAGTCTTCTTCAATAGTTGCGAGTTCACCATTGGCTCCGTGAGAGGGTTTGAACAATCTTTGTGTAATCCACAAATTGTTGTTCTGAGTGTCATGCGTATGTGAAATTATATGTTTGTAAACGCTATAATTTACACGCGATAACCAAACTCTTTACTTCAGATAATGTCAAAAATAGGTCTTAATTCAACGATTTTGGATTTAAATTTCGTCTGTAAAACGTTAAGTGGTATCAAAAGGACTAGGACTTCTATTTATTTTGAGCTATGAAATCATCAACTGCTCACACACAATAATTAAACTTAATTATTACAGTCATCCATAGCCCCAGTACTAAATCAACCATTTTTTTTATTACTCGTCTACCGAACTCTTTGTATTCCTGGTACATAAACCTCCTTGAACATATTGTTTTCTTCCAATACTACACGAAGACACTATGTATAATTGAGGCACTTCATCAAGCGCTGACATATCGCTATCTATGTCCCTGTCACAGCCAGTGCTCGTTACACCGGGCACAATGATTGATCTAATACATTCATTGACGATACAAGATCTATCAGTGAAACTATGTTCCATATGTATGTATACACATAGGTGGGTGATTCTCCAAAAAACCTGAACTTTTATTTAACAAGTCATTATCCTCCCAGGTTTTTAAGCATCTTATTAATTTATTTTATACAATATTTTTAATCGGTTGCTTGTAAGCAGTGGTGAGATTTAATTTAATAAAATAATTATCTGTGTTTTAATCAGCAGACTCGTTAATTTTCGGTTGAGGATAATGACATTATTAATTTTTTTTTTATTGATGTGAAGAATCACCTGTCTACAAATATTTGATACTTATAGAACAGTAGGTAGTGTTATAAGAAGGTTTGTTAGGTAAAAGTTTTTTTTTTACTGATGACTTGAATAACACAAAAATATGCTGTTCAGAATGAGCCCAGACTGATTTTCTAGAGCTGGCACATACGGGCATTTTTTTTATTGACATGCTGTCTGCACGCACTTCGCGATATTTTCGCGAGCGGTTCGCTAGCGTTTCGCGAACTTCTTCGATTTTGGACCTTATTCGTAAACAGATACGAGTTATTATTTTAATTTATCATTCAACCTCTATACTGATCCACGTGATACAAAACATCAAACGTTTTAAATACTTACAATTACTATAATTACTTTGGAACATCGCCATTACATTATCTTAAAAATACACAATAAAACTAAGCTTATAAGCATTGTGTATATCCCCAAGAAGCTGATAATCTCTTTAGTGTGAGCTAGGTAATTCATGAGTTGGTGTGTAAAGGTGCATATCAACCTAACCTGTACTTGGAGACGAGAAATATTATGTATTTGCGCGGGAAAAGGGAACGTTTTCGAACTCGCTAATCGGTGGCACACTAATTTAATTTTAAAAAGTAGGCGGGAACGCACTGTACGCCGCCCTCGCATGTCATACCAACATTACGGTGCGCACGCTAACAAGAAAAAAACCGTATACTATAGATTTTTTTCAATAATTAGTCGTCCTTTTTAGCTCCACTATAAAGTTGGACATGCTTGAGAGAAATTCTACTATCCTATTAATATTATGAATGTTAACGCTTGTGAGAACGTATGGATGTATGTTTGTTATTTCTTGACGCAAAAACGGATTGACCAATTTGATTGAATTTTGGTATGTAGATAGGTACTACCCTGCAGTAACACGTTGCTTTTTATCCACTGCGCGGCCGGGCGAAGCTGCGGATGGAAGCTAGTTTTCCGCCAATAAGGGATATCTTGACGTGCTTGTCTTTAGAATTTATATGAATTGCGAGTGCTGATTGGTCAGTTTTCCTACCACTTAAAAACATTTGGCACTTGACTTATATTGGACGCATTTCAACGTTCATTCATAATGTATCATGATGAATAATGATTGTAATGGAGTAATAGACTCTTGTATTATTGTTCTATTTTTGCTGTAAAGTCCGGAAGGTAATTGATTTGTATAATTCAGTATTTGGCTGGCATTTCTAGAAGTTGTATTGAGCTAGATCTAGCACCTGTCTAAGATTAAATTAAATTATTTATACTAGGAAGGATTTAATAACTTCCCTTTGCTTGTCAATGGTTTTATAAATTATATCATAGATACAATATTATTATCCATATGTCAACCACAAAACGATCGATCTCAACACACATATAGACCAAAGTTGGAAGTAAAATAGAATGTACATACCTACCTACTTTTTTCAGATACATTATAAATTAAACTTTATTTATATACTAATAAGTATCAATGTGAAATACAATCAGAACACTCCAAAATTGGCAATACAAATCTCGAGTTCGTGACGTTAAGGCCAAACTACAAAACAAAAGACGTAACGTGTTTACAATATACATTGCGTAACTAAACAATGACTGCTAACCAAATAGAGTAACAGGACACGAGATGTATGCAAAATTATCGCCGGAAACTCTTCTTGCTTACGTCTGAGCAGTATTAAAGCATCTATTGGCGTAGTACATAAAATAAGATGTTTATGTATTACTCAAATGCACTTGTAACTCAATTTCCAAGAAATATCTCCGATGTAGAATTGTATTTATTTACCGACAAAACTTTAATAAGGTAAACGTAAAAATATGTTGCGTAAATTACACCAATAATCGTAAAAAAATATATGACTGACTAAATTGTTAATACATTTCTTCCGTATTGTTCTTTGCAAAAACATGCTCCTACAACGCTTTACACTCTATAAAAGGATTTTAAACAAAGCTGCCCTCTTACGAGTTTAATTAAAATTAAATAAGACTAAAAGCATAAGTCACAATAAATTTCTTATTGCCAACAGCAGAAATGAAATTAGCACGTTCCTTTTTCAAAGACGCGGGAACTGCAGCAAACATTTACCAGAACAATTGACACCATTGTGGAGGAAAATAAAAAAAATATCGCCGCTTCGTTGGCACTCGGGATTGCTCGGCATTTGTCGTAAAACATTGTTTATATCCATGTTTATACAAGGCCCCGGCAGACAGCCATTGACGGTCGATGTTATGGGCTGCGCAGACGATCGACTAACCGACTAACTAACTAAGTATACAAATTTCTACTCAGTTGTGATCGCAGAATATACTAATGTAGTGTGAAATATGACGCCAAGTTAGAGAAAACAACCCATTCTTAGGAGGTAAAAAAGAAATCAACATATGGGTCTCGTTTCGGATATCATAATCAAAATAATTGTTTATTCTTCAGTTTGTTTGGGACACATTTAGGTACAAATTCAATATTTTTTTAGTAATGGCTTTCCTGAGACAGTTTCAATTTATTGAAAATAACCACTAATTAACTGAGAAGAGCACTACTAATTTCGAGTCACAACGGGACTCTAATTCATGAGTAGCGTGTCACTTCATGACCATGTCAAAACGAACTATTCCAAAAATACAATCGACGACAATATTAAAACGCCCGTCTACATCAAACCTGATACAGTAATGAGCCTTTTACATCCACATGCGGTAACAAGGCTCTAAAGAAAATTGACAAACGTTTGTACCGACTAATGTGCTTTGTTCACTCCTGCATCACACCGTCATCTGATGTAGCCTCCTTTACGTGAAGTAATGCAATTTTGGAGTTCGTTCTACCTTTGAACCGAGTTATTGGAGAGAGCTTCTTTTGTCCACATTGAATGAGGAAATTTATTAGTTTTAATGTTAGAAAGAACGAAAAATGTCGTTTTATCGTCTCCTATTAATGTTCTTTAATTAATTGCCATACGGATTTATTTTTAAGTTTCAAAAAGAGTATTTTGTAAAAAAAAATATGTTCTTGGGCACACTATTTCATTAAAGTGATTGAAGAAAACAAAACAATAAAAAAATAGAAAGGCTGTAACAAAATGTAGCTACTGGTACAAAATATAGTTCGATATAGCTACTGGTTTTTTTTTCAGTGGGTACTAGGCAGTAAAATACTTTAATAGTTTGACCAATAAAATGCTAGCAATCATAACAATTCAATTATAAAGCCGAATGCTTTAAAAAGAAATTCTAAGCAATGTGAATCAGGCGCCAATTTTAAACGTCCGATTTGGCCTATATAGAAACTTGACCGAGATCTCGGCCGGAGTAATAAATATCTCTCATGCCAATCCGATAAAATGTGACCACTACGTACTTTACGTTTAGATATATGAATCAAATGACACTATTAGGCAAGTCTATCATTTTTATAAGGTAATAAAAACAGATATGAAATAGATAAGTAAGGGAGAGCCATGCTTCGGCACGAATGAGTTGGCTCGACCGGAGTGATATACCACAGCCTCACAGAAAACCGGCGTGGAACAACCACAGCGTTGCGTTTCGCCTTGTGATTGAGTCCCTCCCCAATCCCTAAATCTCCCAAATCCCTTATCTCTAAAAGGTCGGCATCGCACTCATAACTCCTCCGTTGTTGCGGGTGTCCATGGGCGGCACTGATAGCTTACCACCAGGTCCGTCTGCTCGTTTCCTCTCAACAAATCCAATTCTATAACATTTAATTGGTATATATTCTTATTCGGTTCCTGTCTATTAGCATGGCCACCAGTTTATGCATACTTGAACCAAATGAAAATATCGATCCCTACATAACAAAGAGTAAACAATGCAGACAGGCCATATTTATTAACATAGACATCCATCCTTTAATCCCGAATGGTCTTTGTCAGGCAAACAGTGAATGAAGCATGTGTATTGAACATTCGCCCTGAAATTTTGTTCTTTACGGATAATCCTGCTTTGTGCCGGTCGGTGGAGTGCCATTGTCAACCTGTACCGGCCACTAATTCAATTTTGCTAATGGTTTTGGCCATTCTACTCTATATTATTATAAAGGACAGCGTCACGTGTGTGATTTGGAGCGCATTTTTTGGCTTTTTAACTTGCCGTTTTGAACAGAATTGGAATGTGTTGTGTAGTAACTTGGTACCGTACCGTACCGTAGAAATAATGTAAATAAGCTCACTTATTGCGTTAATGATCATGATATTACTATGTTTATTGCCATAATAATGTTGATACAGGTCGTGAAAAAGATGAAATGAAGCCAGAGTTCGCAAGACTTTTCAAGTTTGGATTTTGGATCATTGGGTACATAAATCCAATTGGTATGTGGTTATGCCAAGGCAAACGATCCATTTAAGTTAACAAGTAACGTAAGCTTTTTTAAATTTTAATTATTGAACCAATCAACATTTGATTTGGAACAGTAGAATTTTCTGTTTTGAAAAGACGGATCGTTAATTGTAATTGTAACGCATTTTTTTATGTTTTAGTTGGAATACATTATTTTGACTTTTAGCTTTGACTTTGAATTCCAAAGTTTAACAAAAAAGGAAAATGTCGTTCTACAACTTATATTATATTTTCGTTAGCACCATGTCCTAAAAAAATATTGCACGTCGCATAGATTAAAAATAACTCTCTGTCAATTTAAACAGTGAAAATTCAAAAATCCTAAACGCCAGCCTTCCTTGTTTTCATAACTGAACTTAATAAATCTTTTTTGATTTATACTCCAGCATATTTTTACCCGCCTTTGTTGTACGTGACAAAATTAAAAACACTTCTAGTGCATAAAAATGTAATAATTTACCTGCACCGCTACCTTGTCTTTAGATTTTATTAAAATCTTTCAAGAAAACTCATAAAAATGATAGCAGGGCTCCTTAGCTACGCAGGTTCTTAAGTAAATAGCTACTTTATTTCAATTTAGATAATCTAAATTGCTATGACGTCATAGTATCATTAGGTAGAAAATTAGGTATGGTATAAGCTCTACTAGTTTTGTTTTTAAGTAATGAAATGGCAGTATTCGAAATTCTTGTAGGTATCCTAAGTTAATATGGAGTTCGCCTTATATCCCAAACCATTATATTTCTAAAACCGCCAACATTTTCGTTTACTTAATGTGTCGCCAAGCCACTTGTCAAACATTGGGATTTTTTGACCTTTGAAAATAGTAGATTATAATATCTATTTATAGTGGTGATAATTTTCTAATATAGATTTCTATTATTTTCTTTATTTCTACCAGCTTTATCGACTGGCTAATAGTAGTAGTAGTAGTAGTAGTAGTGATCATATGAAAGGAAATTGGTAATTAATTTTCTACACTGATTTCAAATTTTTATTATTCTTGTAGAATCAAACCAATGAAGTCATTTTATTTTTAAAATACATTGATTTTAAGTAGAACTAAAATTTGAACATAACAAAACATGGAAAAACCAAACACATTTTTCACTGTAAACAGAAATGCAGTTCAATATTCAATAACATTATTCATAGGAAAATACTTGTTTAATACCTGCTAACAAAGCGAGTTAGTGTTTAGTCATTAAAATTTATTTCCTATTCAATCGGAACTAGAAATCATTTTTCAATGCACAGAATTTTTACAAATGGACGTCGAATTTTTGGTGATGGTTTCCATTATTAAAATCCGTTTGGATTTCTATTCTAAATAAAAATAGAAAAAAAAAATAAACTACATTGTTTGCCTGCTTAGCAGAAATAAATGTTAAAAATATGTGAAATATATATAAAACATTTTTTTAAATCCCGCTGTGAGTTGAATCCGCGGTTGTAGCGAACCACTATTCATTTCATAACTGTGTTTACAATTTTCCGTTTGACATTTCAAGCATCTAGTCTAAAGTAGGCATCGACGATCGCTAACCATCTAGAGGAAAATCTTGGTTTTTAACAATAGTACCTGGTACATACAAATATATGAAATACATAGAACAACAAACATATTCAATGTTAAGTGTGGGAGAGCCATGCTCCGGCACGAATGGGTCGGCTCGACCGGAGTGATACTACGGCCTCACAGAAGACCGGCGTGAAACAATCACAGCGTTTTGTTTCGCCGTGTGAGTGAGGTTACCGGAGGCTCAATCCTTCCCCGCCCCCAATCCCTCAATTCCTAAATCTCCAAATCCCTAATCCCTAAAAGTCGGCAACGCACTCGTAACTCCTCCGTTGCGGGTGTCCATGGGCGGCGCTGATTGCTTACCGTCAGGTAAACCGTCTGCTAGTTTGCCGACCAGTTACATTAAAAAAAAAATTCAATAACACAAAAGCAAGCTACATAACCTTGAAATAACCCCTAGATCTTTTCAAGAACACCCAAAAAATGGCCGAAAAATACATGCAGTAGAATATTGAAATAATATATCATAAGTAGAGCCATCCATTCTGGCAGGCTATCAATCATAGCCGTCCAGCACTTGGCACCAGCTTACAACTGGTTATAAATGAATTTTTAAACCCTAGTGCTGCGACACGCCTGTCCCTTATAAGGGTGTAAAATATAGTTTTTCAGCGTATTATTAAGTATTCTTTTTTCGTATTCACCTGGTTTTTATCTAGGTTCTTGATACTTGAATTGAGTTTTTTCCTCAGTGAACCTTAATTTTATTATTTCAAACATTCAATACAAATAAATATTAAAAGCTAAGAATTTTCCATTCATTGATTTTACGATACACTTAATTTATTTCATATTTTTTCAAGAAACGGTTGCGTTTTTTTTTCTCGTGATAGTTTTAGTCTATAGAAGGGTTTGAATTTAGAATAAGCACGATAAATAGTTCTATCCTTGTAATATCGAGCGTGACGTCATTGACGTGTCATTTGTTTTTAAGCTGGTAACGTCGTAGAAGAAAAATAGTTGCATTAAGAAGGAGAATGCGATGCATCTTTCCTTGTCATTTGTATATAAGTCAATTAGCAACGCTGCAATTAGTTCTTATAATACGATATAAGGCTTGTATAGTGTGTGGTCTACATTTTCAGCAGTAAACAACGCAAACGCGTAGCCGCACATCGTCGTGAACTCTACGATGACATGATATTGCGCACCATTGCCACCGTACCGCGTGGTGCCGTTGTCGTCTCGTAAGTCATTATCAATTTTTTTATGTAATAGGTCGGCAAACGAGCAGACGGATTACCTGATGGTAAGTTATCAGCGCCGCCCATGGACACCCGCAACGGAGGAGTAATAAGTGCGTTGCCGACCTTTTAGGGATTAGGGTTTTGGTGATTTAGGGATTGGGAGGGATCGGGGGAGGGGAAGGATTGGGCCTCCGGTAACCTCACTCACACGGCGAAACACAACGCTGTGGTGGTCACGTCGGTATTCTGTGAGGCTGTGGTATCACTCCGGTCGAGCCGACCCATTCGTGTCGAAGCTTGGCTCTTCCACACTTGAAAATCATCATGATATAATCATTAAATTTGATACTAACGTACGTTTATCATCCAATTATTATAAAACATAAGCGTAACAAACATACATACTCGTACATGATAGGTAGAACCTTGAATACATCGATGTTATTACTATGCTAATTAATCTTAAATGATGTTTGGAAAAACAATAGATTATATAGATAACATGAAATAAAAGAAAGGCCACTTACTTTATACCGTGGATACGCCAGTGAAGTTCTAAAACAAATATCACGCGTATTGCTTGCACACTAAAATGCTTCAAAAATTCTCTTTTAAATTTAAAATCTCTTAGTGAATATGTCATGGTAGATTTGTACCTCGATCGCTGGAGTTATTCACTCAAGTTTCAGTACATTTACGTGCAATACGTAAACATAAAGTTTTCCTAGTGCCTGCAACTAAAACTTTGCACGTAAAGCAAGGATTTCATCGTTCGTTTCACATGAGTAAGCGCGGGTATCTATGTAGGAAATATGTCTGTCGTTTTGTTTTATCGACGGTCTCTAGGAATATTTTAGAAAAGTGTTTCTAATTTTTTTTAATCTTGTTGTTTCAATTTGCTTTGGAACCTATAGTTTGATAAAAATTTTAGAAACTAGGAGACATTTAAGGGTTTAGTTATATTTGGTAGATATTGCCAAAATCAAATTGATAATATTTTTGGTTTTCTCATTAAATTCGGTTCACTGTTTTCATTGTCACGCGCAGGCACGAATGGGCCAGCTCTACAAGAGTGACATTACGGTCCCACAGAAAATGGCTTGAGACAACCACACTATTTGTTCGTCGATTGAGTGAGGTTACAGGAGGCACAATCCTTCCACTCCCCAAATCCTTCCCGAATCCCTAAATCTCCTAAACCTTAATCCCCAGAACGCTGGCAATGCACTTGTAACTCTTTTGTTGGTAAAGATGACCATGAGTGGCGCCGATGTTTTACTATCAGGTAATCTGTCGACTCGTTTGCTTAACCAAACATAAAAATGTTTTAAATAAAAAAAAAATGTTATGACATAAAAAATTAAGTCATCAAATTGTGTGGTAAAGGCGTGGTTTCTTTTGAACGAAAGAAATATAAATACAAAAGTCGCACTCCAGCCTCATGTCAAATAGTTTGTCATAGATTTATTTTAGAATCTTTCATATTTGTAACGAATGATACAGTCAAAAAGATTGATAGACACGACGACGCGGCACGACCATAGAGAATGATCAATGACTATTTTTAAATTCTGGTTATTTAACATCTTTATAACTTAAAAGATGTTTGCATTTAAAATAAACGATGAAAATGAATTCTATACTCTTTGCACACATTTGTGTACGATGATACATGTATTAAAAAAAACTTGGCCTACATTGATTTTCTCCTGTATTCGTAGGTGCGTTTACGAAGGTACAATTTCACATACACATCACACCCAGACCCGGAACAACAATCTGTGGATTTGTTGCCCAGCCACCGCAACAACCGAGCAGTCAGAAATATAATACAAGAATGAAAGAATACAAAAAAAAAAACACTTCAATGTATGTTAATCTTCACTTTGATAAAAGTCAACAAAATATTATGACGTTATGCTGTTATACATATGAATACCTTCGATTAAACACTTTTGACGCAAGTACAGATGAAAATGACTCGAAAGACCGCATACATTAAGCTTTTAATTAATTGGCAAAGTTAATGCAAGCGAGACTGCTGGCAAACATCTAGAACCACATAAAGATGAAGATAAATCACCTTAATGACACGTAATAGAGATATTCCAGTATCTATAACAAGCAATAAGTAATATTGACACGTCAAATGAAGCGTGTAACCCGCAGCACTCGAGCGCACCGGCTCGGGACGTCAAGTCAAATGTGATGACGTCACCGATGCTAGAGCTGACGTCGCTGTTACAAACCAATTGCCCAGTCAGGTGTAGCGATTGCTACACTTTCATGAAGTCATATACAGGGGGTGTTAAAAACATGTAATTCCGCTTTCAATGCTTTTTGATTGTATTTTTTTTATTTTTAACGTAAATAATTCTATACTTTATAGATTTAATTTGCGAAAGATTTAATTTTATTCTTACATCCTTTTGTTTTTTCTTAAAATAATTGATTCATAGTAATAAAATTACAGTTGTGTTAGAAAAGATTTTAACTCAACGTAAGTAATTAATATAACAAAAAAATACACAATTTTTTAATAATCATCTTACAAAAATATCCTTTAGAACTATTAGACGGTGCGAGAGTATAAAACCACTTCGTCTCCTGCGTTGCATTCTTAACATCACAATTTTATAAAAGAATAGGATTTTAATTTTCTAACAAAAGCTCCTTGACGGTTAGTTCTTATATTGGCTTCGTCCATTCTTCATTTTTATTGGCTTTCCCTCTATTAGCTTGAAGAGTTATCGAACTTTCTTATTTTTAAATGTCCGTAGACCAACCCGCAAGCTTCGAAGAAAAATTTAATTTAGATTTCCGTAGATGATGTGAAGAATTTTTAGGAGAAAATTAACGTGGAGCATTATATGGGAATTATATTAAAATTTGAAGTGGTGCTAGCAAGTGGGTTACTTTTTTATTTATTTCAGGTTTGTTTTGATTTCAATTAGACTATTCGCTGGTCAAATATATCGCCTGCACTGATATTGTGAAGTTTTATTTATCCCCACACGTGCACATTGTGCCTCGGAATGTCCGTCTGATTCAATTTTATTAATGGACTTGGAAGCTTGCCCTACTGACTATGAACGCTACCATTCTATTTGTCGCGAGACGAAAATCTTAGAATGTAAGATGAGTGATTTCATAACCTACACAATTGTATTTAGGTCTATATTTGTTAGACAACGCACAGTGGTTGGTGTAGGGTTGTTACAACTAACATTTGTGTTGTACATGGAATATTTATTTTATAATAGAGGAAACAAAACATTAGGTAATTTGAAATTTCTATTAGCTGGTTGTTTTTTATAAATTATGCTATCTTTAACCTTTTAATGTTCGATATGAAATCTGCCTACCAGGCATGGAGAACGTTGCATGATAGTCTCACATGGGGGATACCTATCAATCAAGTAGGAAATCATGACTCAAGGTCGTGACTCGAAATTTTTAAAGGACTCTAAAATAATTCACATTTAAAACTATGCACGAATATTTAGTAGAGATGTACCAGCCCTATGTGTAAAGCGAGTAGTCCCGCCCCGCGAGAGGCCGAGAGGCCGAGACAGCATTGAGTCACATCATACTCGTACAAGATGTCAACAAGGCCGACCCGCTTTCGGCGTTTACGTGATTGCTTTTAGGTTAATTTACTTTATGATCATTCGATGTTTTAGCTGTCGATACTTTATGTATACTTTTGCAACGTGTATGAGTTATAAAACAGAGTTCATAAAAAGTGTTTCAATTTACGTGCCCTATAATATAAAACATTATCTTCTGGGTATTTGTCGGCGTTCTAATACTTAACTGCACAGTTGACATGGTGGCTGGGCAATCAGCTCGATTTCCGTTCTTAATAAAAAATTGTATTTTTTAAATGCATAGAGGAGAAAATTCAAGGATGGAACTAGATTTTATAAAAAAATAGTCGTTTATTCGTACATGTAATGTTGTTCGAAATACTTACTTTCAAAAAAAGTTTACATACATATTTGCGAACAAAAGCGATCGCTATCTACTACAATCATCTTTACAGCATTAGACAAAGTTATTAAGTAAATACAAACATGTCTTAATTTGCATATTTGTTTGTTCCAGAATGTGTCGGTAGCCGGCACCGCCCATGAATAATGGCGACAGTGAATTCGGTAAGCTTACATTTGTATTTACATTATTTATAGTACAAAACAATACGTTTGCTCCGTTTTATTTAAGTATAACCAACGAAGCATACAGTATAAGCATAAGTTTTTAACAATGTTTTGTGTGAGTAGTCTTAAGTACAGGTCACCACGACATGCAATCAGAAATAGGGAAATTATAGCCATAACTCCATCATAGAGTTACTCTATCAACCTATCAACAAACTAATTATCGAGAAAAAGATCCCTTATAGTATAAATGGCTATCTAAAAGAAATGATCATCGTAGTTTGCAACGTATGCGCCAAAGAGTCATTCGACCTCTACAGATGGGACCCAAAAGGGCCGATGTTCAGCCGGAGCTGCGTGTCTAGCGCAACAAAGTACCACTGCCCTGGTCTAGGCAGAAATAGTATAGGGCGCCCTCCAGCTAGGTGGACTGACGACATCCGCAGGGTGGCTGGCAGTGGTTGGATGAGAAGAGCTGAACATCGAGCTCAGCGAGCATGCGGCGTGCAATTGGGGAGGCCTATGTCCAGCAGTGGAAGACATTAGGCTGATGTTGATGCCCCGGTCTGAAGCGGAGAAAGAAACAGGGTGGTTTTTAGTCAGTAAGAGTCTGACTTTCCCTCCCGCGTCACTTTAGGCGAGCACATTGATAATGAACCTTGCAGTTTCGTTGCCGACCGGTTGTGGATTTTCACTCTACTCCTTTGGTGTATCTCTGGGTTCTCCATAAAAAGTAATTTCTTAAACATAAATTCGTTTTAAGAAGCGGATTTATAAGACACCATTTTATCGAAAACGGGCTAAATATTTTGCAGATAACTGTTACTACAAATTCGTAACAAGTCACCTCATTAATAGAGCGGAATCCGTCGTGAATCTGTCATTGGAATCAATTATTATTCTGAACACTAATTGGCACGCTTTCTGCTTCAACACTTCATCTTTCGCTTCGTGATACATTTTTGAATAGCAAAAGCGAAGCTGTTCATAGAAGGTTATTGGACTCAAGAATCATAAACATATTTCGTTCATCAACTTCTGGAAAATTATAAAAGATGTATAAAAAAAGGAAATGGAAATTAAAAAAAAAACAATGGATGTATTCGAATTAAGTACTCTCGCATAGGAAAACAATACTAGTAATGAAATTAAATTAGACGAAACTAAGATTTTAGTTGAGGAGGGCAAACCGGTTTGTGTTAAAACACTAAATCATGACGTCACACAACATCTGAACATACGAATAGTTCCACATCAACAGCACGTTTATGGTACAAGGTAATTTTATTTTTAAGAATTTGTTGTTATAATGGCTACCAATATACAGCATCTATCTAAATTTTAACTGCCTAACTATCATGGCTCGTAAGACACATTCAGGTAATAGACAGACAAACGAACGGACGACCGAGCATCGCAGACTTAGAAATAAGCTCACCGTTTTTACCCTTTGATCACAGAATCGGAAACAAGAATAAACAAAGAAAAAATCTAACTCCATTAAAACTGGGCGACGACCCCGAAAACATGTTTTCTCTAAAGGGAAACTGTAACATTTATCTAATACATGTAATTCATTCGGAGAAAATTCCTTCAGGCTAGAAAATTACCGCTCCTGGCCTAGAAACGAAGCCACGGAACCACATATAGGCAAACTTTTCTAATATTCATAAATACGTTGTATCTGACATCGCACCTGAAGTTAGTAACGAGTTAAACGTACTTGCGATTAATATGAAGATAGTTACTTATCGTTATGAGTGTGGGGTATAAGTTTTAAATAGGTCGTCTGTGTTAATTTGTGTTTAACTTCTTTATAGTTTTTCCTTATTTTTATTTAGTGAATGTAATGGGTCCAAATAAATCTGTTTTTTTATTAATTATTAATATTTTTTTATATCCGCACGAAATAAATTGGTCTACATATTTTAAGACAAAAAACATTCGATGAAAAATGATATGAGGCTGCATTCACGTTCTAAATTCAGATACGTTCACATGTTTTTACAGAGGTTTACAAACGCCGCATCTAATTAAGGAAAACCACTGAATATTCCAGCATAGATCAACACACTAAAGGTTATTTCAGTTCGTATCGAATCATTTAAAGAGCACGGTTACGCTTTTAGCTGTTTTATCTTCAATTTTTTCCCGGCCATAACGCCTCGTTCCGAGCTTAACAGCTGGCGATTGAGGAACGTTACAGCAAAACGGCTCATCACTGCTCTCTACCAGGTATAAAGCGGCCAATTTAAATTGACCCGCAAAAGCAATTTTTTCAAGACTTCCGCAGTTCATTTTAAACTGGTTGGTGTATAATGGTGCTGGCGTCGGACATTCTACCATGGACGCCTTCCAAATCGTACCCATTTGAATAGCAAGTGCAGTTCAGCGATAGTCATTTAACGATATTCATCGATTTGTTTCCAAAACTGCTCGTATTGGCTTATATTCTTAGAATTTACTTAAGGAGTCTGTCTGTACGAAAATGTGCTTAATGTTTAAGTACTTTAGGATCAATATTTATTGATAACAAGCTATAGTAAATATTCCTTTTGGGTGGAGTATCTAAATATTTGTGTCTATTTGATTAGACGTCGTTTGGTTGTCAGTTGGAAGGTAAAGGTTGATGATTATACAGTTTTCTCTAGTTTATTACATTATTGATTATTGTCTATATTACAAGTAACTGATTGACAAAGAACTCGACTAGTTTCAAGCCAGACTAGAGGCTCATACATGAGCAGCAATGCGCGAAACACGACGACGTGGTAACACACATGTTTCACAAAAACTATTATACACACTCACACATATGTAGATAGTTAAACAGAAAAGCACATAATACACAAACAGTTTCACACTTTTAGTTACGCGTCGGAGTCAAACGATAATAAATTAATTTTCTAGTTGTATGCTACAGTAATTTTCCAGTTAAGAATAGGTTTGAGGTTAAAATGCTTTTAACGTAGTGTGTATTGGTATTGTGAGCTATTAAAAAACTTTTATGAACAAAAAGCCGTTTTCTAAACAAAACAAAACACTATTAAAACAATATAATTTAACAAAACAAAGACAGTCACTCCAAAACACATCAAGTTCTTGGTCGTAAACGTTTCAGATGCAATTGTCGGAGTCAGGGCTTGCTTCGTGACTTAAGGGTGTTTGTAGAATGATCCAGATTTAAACTCCTAAGACACAAAGCAGTCACACAGAGCTGTACTACTGAGATGAATTCACATCTACAATCCTCATGTTTCTCTTACAAGATAACCTAGATTAAACTAGCGGTTTCCAAAGTTATCAGTTCTATAGACTACTAGCGGCTCGTCCCTGATTCACACGGGTCCAACTATCTCGCTAACAACGATAGGGCAATTACAATATTTTTTTACAATTCGCCCCTTTACTATTTTAATGTTCTCTTTGATAAGAACCTTCTACTGACAATGATCAATAAAACAAAACAAGAATTGGCAAAATTGGTTCAGACGTTATTGATCCTTTTATATATATCTATACTTTAATATTATAAAGAGGAAAAATTTGTAAGTTTGTATGTAGGTCGGATTGTCAAAATTCTTTCACTGATAGAAAGCTACAATGCTCCTAAATGCTATCCTAACTAATATTATAAATGCGAAAGTAACTCTGTCTGTCTGTCTGTCTGTCTGTCTGTTACGCTTTCCCGCTTAAACCTCGCAACCGATTTTAATGAAATTTGGTACAGACAATCTTTAGACCCTGAGACAGAACATAGGCTACTTTTTTTTCGAAAAACATGGATAAAGGGGTTGAAACAGGGGTTAAAAGTTTGTATGGGATTTCTTAATTTTTAAAGATAAAACCATAAAACTTTATATTTAAGCACTTGATAAGAAAGTATGAAATATTTGTTCTAGCATTTTTGAAATTTCGACCAGATAGGGGGTGAAATAAGGGTTGAAAGTTAGTATGTAATTTCGTCAAATATCACGTCAAAAGAAATAAAAAATCGTTTGTTCTAGCATTTTGAAAATTTTATAAGTGTGATATGTAGTGAAATAGGGGATGAATTGAAGATAAGACCCGGAACGGATTCGGAACGGGATCTACAAAGCCAACCTTTATGTATACGAAATCTTAACTACTGAACCTAGGAACATGTAATTTAGAAGTTTTGGGTGTATCAAGTTACAAAATAGTTCACTTTCGAAGTATAAATTCTTTTTAATGAACACTCTGCATCGCCGTCGCTCCCGTCGGCGTCGCGCACATTCGCCGAAGTGCGGCACGGCGCTGTCGTGTGGTGGGGAAGCGAACGGACAGACACGTGAGGACAGAGGTCGTTATCAGGTGCGATAAGAGAAATTTGTGCTTTAGAGAATTACATTTTTCGATCCAGTAAAATTATTTTATTGTTTCGTCTAACTTTTTAAGTATTTTTTATTAATTAGATCCTGTAAATAAATTTTGCTCATACTTAATATTTCTTTTATTTCATAGTTACAACGTTACAAGTAGGTAAGATAGTTTCCGTTACTTTAAATAAATACGATTTGCTTTTATTTCCTTTTTTAATTAATCTACTAGGTCGTAGTAGGTGTAAAACTAACCCAATTTTATTGTTTCGTAGTTCCGTATAACTTTTCAAATGTTTTTTTATTGATTAGATCCTGTAAATTAATTTTGTACATACTCAATTATTTCTTTTAATTCATAGTTAAAAGTAAGTAAGACAGTTACCATTACTCTAAAAAATACGATTTGCTTTTATTTCCTTTTTTTATTAAATTAATCTAATAGCATCCTACTTTTTTGCATTGGTTGTAAATAAGTACTTATCCAAGTAGGTGCAGGTAGGGTGAACAAAGATTTTTTAATATAATAAATCTTAATCTGTACATCTGTTTTGTTCGATTCATTTCATTTTTGTTGTTCTATGATGCCTCGCAAACGAAAGTCCAATTTAGCTAAAAGCTCTAGCAGAGCTCGGGCTGCTAAACTTGCCAGATCACTGGAATGAGACTTCTCAACAGGCCCAAGCTCGCCAAGCCATTGATGCCGAGCGTTACGTGGCTCAAAGAGCTGCTGAGACCTCTCAACAGTCCCAAGCTCGCCAAATCATGGATGCCGAGCGTCACGGGGATCAAAGAGCTGCTGAGACTTCTCAACAGACCCAAGCTCGCCAAATCTTAGATGCTGAGCGTCAAGCTTCGTACATAGCCGCAGAGACCTCCGAAGAAACACGTAGACGACGTTTAATTGATGCCGAGCGGCAAGCAGAAAGGAGACGTACGTTTACGATGAACACGTGGGAGGCATTTGCCGATGCTGCTTTTGATTATGATCTGTTACTTGATTACTTTAATCATCGATTAGTCCTCATAGGTAGAATGGCCAATAAATGCAAACACTGTGAGGCACTCAAGTGGAAGGAAGAGAACCTAGGTATGTGCTGTTCTAGAGGCAAAGCATCAGTACCAACGCTTGGTGACCCCGAGGAGCAACGACTGAAGAAAGGACAACATTGAATCTCGCCGATTTTCCTGTCATTATGCCTGGATTTTCACCCACATTTACGGTACAAGGACAAGTTTATCATAGGATTGGTTCTTTGCTTTCCACAAGCAATGATCAACCAAAATTTCTACAGATTTATTTTATGGGAGACGAAAACAGCGAGATTGACCGTTGATGTCAAAATATTGAAGGAGATGAGAGGGACATTGTTTTAAAAATTCAAAGAATGTTGCACGAACATATTACCCTCATTAACACCTTCAAAACAGCCTTATAAAAATGCCACGGGAAAATCACAGATTAGTAATACTCGCAGATCGTAAGCCAAGCAGGGAACATGAAAGACGTTATAATGCACCCTTAATAAACGAAGTCGCTGCCATGGTGTGTGGTGAACAGTTCGCATAGCGCGATATTGTTTTTCAAACCCATGATAACACATTGATCAGGGTGTCCGACACACACAAGTTTTATGACGCACTACAATACCCGCTTATGTTTAGCAAGGAGCAAGAGGGGTACCGTTTTCAAATTCCACAAGAAGTGTGGAATTTGAAAATGGTACTCCTGGGCTGGCCCCTGTAAGAGTTTCTTAGACCTAAGGGACCAGGATTGACAAAAACTAATTTGACGCGGGCGAAGCCGCGGGCGGAAGCTAGTAGACTATAAAACATCACGCCACGATAAAATGGAGCTCTGAGCAGCGGGTGAAACCGCGCGAAAGTAGCTAGTATACAGTCAGATAGACAGTCCTATGTAGTTATCTCTAGATTTGGGTTCTGGAGATGAATTATTTAGATTTTCAAACAAAATATATCAACTTTTGTGTAAAAGGTAACTATGGTGAGTTATACGTACTAAATTAATTGAAAATAATGCCTTCACACGTCGCTGAAACGCGCACGCTGCTCATGACTAAGAGTCCCGTTGTGACTTGAAACTAGTTGAGCATTTCTCGATATTTTCAATAAACTTTATTGCGACAATACTAAAGATTACTACACTACTAAAATATTCGTAAGTAAACGAAAATCTTATAATATTCTGAAGGATCCCAAACACTTTTACTAGTAATTTTATAGTTATTCCTAAAAATAGATACTCGTAACCTTATTAGGTATAATAATATAATTCAAGCTTTATAAACTTGAATGCAAAATATTTTATAGCTTAACACTCACAGCATAGAGTTGAAATTATGTCGCCGGTTGTATAAGTAGTTCAAAATACTCACCAAAACTCGTAAGACATTCTCAAACTTTTATTTAATAGGACACAAATATTTTTATTTAAAAGTTATTTGTGGGTTTTATATATAAAGTCTATATTTAGCACAAATTACTGAAGAGTGTAGAATTATTTATAGCCAGAAAAAAATTCAAATGGTACAAGTTTTTCGTCCTAATTTTAGAAAAAGTTGGCAGTTTGGTTAAACACAACAAGAGGTATATTTACAAATAATGGTGATAATTGGGTAGGTAATTTTCACGGATAAAAAAAAATTACTTTCAAAATTTTCAAAACTTTATATTTGTCTTTGATTAGATAATGCAAGGGAAATGGTCACGCTGGTCTACGTGAAAAAATTATGAATTTACAACGTGCTGTTTCATATGAAATTAATAGAAAAATATAATTTTTAAGATTTTGAAGAACGTTTTAAATTTGACTAGTGGAAAACTAATCTAATAATCAACAAATCAATGTACTGCGTCTTACGTGACCTTGAAAAACATTGGCAAAATTTCACCTACATAATATTCAAGGCTCGTTTCATATGTTCGCAGCATTCTCCAAGCTATGATGCGAATGTTCAGCGTTTTACGAACCATTTAATTTTATCGGATGCAATGTAATACAGATTGTTATGAATCACCCGGGAGTCAATATATACGGACGCGCATATGGAACGCGTAACGCACGCGTCAGTCCCATTTATTTTTTACCCGTCCGTATGTTTTTGTGTTTGATTTATTCTGGCCTTAGTGTCAGTGGGCCACGATGAAACAAGAATCAGGTTTCTCTTTAAATTTAACGCTTCATTGCCGTTTAACCTAAGGTATTAACGAACGGCACGCTCGGAACGCAGCGATGTACGTAAAAGTTGGTATTCGATTTTTATTTCCGTTCCATTTTTAGAAACTGATGATAGCCGTACGTTTAACGTGTGGTGGAAGAATTTATAGCTGATTATTCATAGCTGGGATTTGTTATTGGCTTTGTGTGATACATTTGTAAACAGTGCTGAGGTCGTCATAGGTACTTATGATAGTTCCCGTATGCTTTTCGTACGTTATTTATTTACCGAGATGTCCTATCAAAAGGTTTCCATCGACGTCTCTGCTGTAAGCATAACCGAATTTCGGAGCTGTACAAAGTAAATTATTTGTAAAAATAAATTTCCAACGGGTGTAAGTTATAACAAATACAATGAAAACATTTTTCCAACGACAACTTAAAAAAATACAAAACTGTTGTGTGCCTAAGACTTTATGTAAAAAACGCTACGTACATTTACAAAGTAACAACAAAGCAATATTACCTTTGAAGCGACAACGTGACTTAATCCTTTTCTTGTTTCTATTTTATTAAAAACAAACAAACAATGGACGCTGCGAATGAAATAGACTGAACAGAAGCAACATCAGTGCCACTGTACAAAAAAACAAGACACTTTGTTTATAATTCTTGTCCCGAGACTACTTCGGAAGAAAAAAAAACATAAAACATCCCGTACTTAAGATAATGTTTTACAACTTATCAGTTAAATCAAACAACGTTCCGCCATTTAAAAGGTATAAAAAGGAAAAAAGGGCCCAAAGTTTTCCACTTTTTCGGACTTCGCCGTCAGTTCGGATCGAACGGGATTAGGCTAATGAGTACCGGATTCTCCTTCCATAAAATATACAAGACATGTCCCGAGTCCGATATTGAGTATTGGCAAATATTTAATGAAAATGGAATCAAGGTTTCTGTTTGTTTATGTTTAGAATCACGGATTAAAATAGATTTATTTCGTTTGTTTTATACTAATAGAATATGTATTTTACATTAAATATAATTATGTATAACGAAAACATAAGACATAATGTTTCATTTCAAGTCTTCAATTTGTTTGTTCGGTACTGAGACTTATCCATTTTCGGCTGAATGTTTTATATTTAGCGACTTCTGCAAGCCATCAACAACTCGTTAAGAGTAATGTCACGTTTCAGTAGAAACCCACCACCATCACATTTTAGTAGCTAGGAGAAAAAACTGCGTTTCATTTTAAATAAATTGAAAATAACTTACTCATGTGAAAATCTTGTCATGCCGTGCCGAAGTGCCATGTCGAATAAGAGCTTCTCTCTTTCTTAATTATTCATCTGAGTAAGTCGTTTTCAAAAGACTTCATATCTACGTATGACGAGTATATTATCATAATTATAGGTGTGTATAATAGTATCATTATCAACCAATTATTACAAAGTGAATGTCCAGCCCGAGTCATACAGTCACCACGTTCCCAAAACTATCAACAGTCCAATCACCGGTCGCCAACTTTAAACAAATAACAACCAAATTACAATAAAAACAAAGTTTCATTTAGATGTAACAAAATTAACGATTGCTTCATTTAAACACGATAAACACTTCATTGTTACCTAATAAAGTGGTAACTGGCAGTTTGCGTGGCACTCGAGCGTCCCAAAATAATGCTGTTATGCGTTACATCCCTATTCCAAGGAGTATTACTCACGTTATAATAAAATGGAGGAAAATGCCATCTGTTGGTAGTGGTTGCGAATTACATATTGCCACCTGTGTCCTATTGAGGTTAATAAAGGTTGAACTTGAACTGTTGTGCTTGTGAGTGAGGCACAGTTTTTCGTAATTCATTATAAAATATATATAATAATATGTATATTTAGTATGATTGTGCTTTTAGATTTAAAAGTCCTAAGATAAACGATTACCGATGTACATACCATATTCATATTCCTACCCTTAGAATTAATGTGTTAAAATTTGTTCCTGTGAACCGTCACACTCAATATTCCCAGTTTTCTTATCGTCACCTGTCTCTTCATCACAGGCTATGCAACTTTTGCATTATTTTAATGTATAACAATATGTCTATATCTTATTTTGAAACTAACAGAAGTTACCAACTCCTTAGAACTTTTCACGCATAAAATATTTTCCAACCGTAACAAATTATAATTTATTACGGTTAAATATTTAATTTTAATTATAATATTTACTTGCATCAAAGTTATAAGTAGGTACGTATAACAAAATAAACATAGAGTACTAGCATTATTAGAGAAAAACATAAGTCTGTAAAAATAATATAAGATGTAAAAACTTTTTGTACTACCTATTTCATTAACCTCTGTGCTCTACAATACTGGCATGTGCGATACCTTCGAAATTTAAATATAGCAGCTTGTAAATTTCCGAGCGAATTTCAATTTGATTAAGGATTTTTTAAATTATACATTTTTATTTCCAATCTAGTAAAATATTTCTATTAATTATTTTTAATACCGTTTCATGGCTAATTTGTTTTCTGTTCTTTTTCAAATTTGTTTCATGATAATCTAGACAAAATTATCGCACAACATAAGTGATTTGCCACCTAAATTTAAAAAAAGTCAATAAAATATATATCGACAAAAATTTATAACAAATAAAGCAATGGCAACAAAAATTAGAAAAAGGCTTTACATTTTTTAATTTACGAACCAACTATTACATTTCCAAAATATTTTTCAATTCAATCGCACTGTTATTTTTTGCAATTATGGAATCAACAACTTGCCATTTTCTTTACCCGCTCAGGTACAATTGAAAACTGTCATCTAAGATTAAACAATCTCAAGTAAAAAGCAACCTACCATCTTACAAACAACTGAAAGAAAACAACAAAAGAGGACAAACAATAGAAAAAAAACTAAAACAAACTCACTTTATTAAGTGAAAACAAAAGCCATTAAAATTCCGCTTCGAAAACAACAAGGAAACGAATGAGTCAGATTGTAATATTCTAGTGCTCAGTACTGAAGTCTTTTGTAACGGGTAATAAAGAGCATTCTAGGGCTCAAGTGGACCCAACGGAAATTTAATCTGACGAAGGACCCTTTTGTCTTTAAATAAATGTCGGCGGTAGGACAGCAATGAATGAATATTTCAATTTAATTAAAAATACAGCCAAAAATGTTGTTCTCTCCCGATTGGCCCTTTAAAAGGACACTCTTATCAAATCTTAATGACTCTTAAATGTTTTGTTTTGATTCGAGTAATACCTCGAATTTGTACCGGTGTGCTTTTAAGACACTTGAAAAAAATACTGTAATTATTTTTTGTGTACAATTTAATTGTAATTTAGGCTGACTGATTATTATTTTTGTCGATTCAATCAGTTATAATATTTTTCCTTATTTTTTTTTGTTTTTCCATCACAAGTAATAAGAATTTAATTTCGTTTAAACTTATACGTTTATTGTAGACTTTTAGGCGTATTCTTATTTTAAATTCTTTACAAGATGGCGTTCATTAAGAGTTTAGGTAAACCTTTGTATAAAAGGTGACCTTTCCGGGGATTCATTAATTGGCTTTATTTTTGGTATAATAACTACTTAAGTATATTGAAGTGGCTATCCTGAAGGGTTATTGTAAAGTGTTTGGGTAAGTACAAACATTGTTTGAGATTACATGTTTATCTATTTATTCTGTCTTCCTTTTCGATATTGAAAGTCAAAGTCAATATTTGTTCAATTTTGAAGAGAGTCTTATAATTATGTACATTTATTTTCAGTAAGTTTTTTTTAATTATTTTTGCTATAAGATTGATAACAAAACTGTTGAAATTTGTACATATGGCTATAAATCATACATGTAGGTACTTCATTATGTTTAAATGGTAAATTATGTAAATAATGTATGACGTCATTATTATAAGGATCAAACAGCATACTTTATTCTTAAATTGTAACAATAAAAATTTTAAATTTAGTAAATATAGTCCAATCAAATCCATCGTCAATGAAGTGCCTACGATTATTTTTAATTATATTTCAATATTGAAGGAATTTATTTTGAACCGAGGAGAATACCCAATTGAAATTAAATACAAGCTATTTAAAACTCCATATAGTCACCAATAGGTGGTAATAAAGCACAGTTTCCTTACAATACCTTCCTTCAACAGAGTTTAATTTAAATTCCCTCCGGTTAAGCCAGTAATGACATCTTGGCTCAGCGGCTTACATCTGCAAGCACTTGTGAAAGACATCCGAAGCTCCGAAGCCCTTTACCTTAGAGGCGTAGACTTATAGAATTAATTTTATGTACAGGATGAAGCTTTTTGATTGTGCCCTTATTGGTATTATTTTCAGTTAGTAAAAAAAGATAATGAGCAAAGTTTTTAGTATATACGCTAGAAGCAACATTAACTTTGTGTTTCGCTGTAAGAGTGAGGTTACTGGAAGCCCAATCCTTCATCCCTTCCCATCCTCTATCCTCAAATCGCTTATCCTTAAATCCATAAATTACCCAACAAACGCACTTGTAGCAACTGCTACAAGTGCGTTGTCTAACTAAGGGAGTTCCCTTAGTTATTACGAATGTCCATGGGCGGCGCTGATTGCTTACTACCAGGTAATTCGTCAGCTAGCTTGCCGATCTATGACATAAAATAAAAATGTAGGAAATAATATATGCCAACCCTACAAGAAGTGACACGTTGATGAGAATTAGAACTGAAATAAAAAAATAACTAAACTGAATCCCGGTGCTAATTGAAACAATTCCATGTTTTTCTCAAACTCACTTTCTCTCTGCATGTTCTTTCGTTTACACCAATTTAGCTTATAGCTCTTACCAGATCATACAAAGTTTCAAATAAAATATTCATTCATTTTATACCAAAATATTGCGTAATCTTGAGCCAAAACATTTAGACGATAATATATAAAATGTAGGAAGTTTATCATGTTCATGACGGGATGGATCCCTTAGAGCTGAAGATAATGAGCCAGTACTGCCCCCATGGGCATAAAACGGAGGCATCGGCCATCTTAGCGATGTATTTATACGATATCTCATGATATAACGACCTATGTATAAATTGGAAGACTAATAACGCTCACAAAATATATTTTTATTAATAGAAAACGTTTTTATTCTGAATATGATTGACAAGAAATCTCAATTCTGAAACTAACATTTCATGAACTAGTACTTGGTTGTGATTTTCTATGACTTTTGAGAGAGTGAGTTGTTACATCAATGTTTTTTAAAAATTTTGCGATAAATTATAAAGAGTCTCTCAATACGGGATTTCTGACTACGCCTGAACAAATCTGTATAGGTAAAACACATAATAAGGTATACAAGCCTATGTATTATAGCCTAAAATAGACATGAAAACTATTTCAAGGGCTCCAACCTCGACGAGTGGGCGACGGAATCTTTTCACCCGTTTAGCGAGTGAGTGGACCACAATTGCTGAGTTGACTCCAACTTTTTTTTTTTAATGTAATAAGTCGGCAAACGAGCAGACGGATTACCTGATGGTAAGCAATCAACGCCGCCCATGGACACCCGCAACGGAGGAGTTACGAGTGCGTTGATGACCTTTTAGGGATTAGGGATTTGGAGATAAACCCCTACCGCCGGCCAACCGAATGCCTTGGAAACATACCACAATTCTGTTTGCCAAACTTAAATTAGGATTATCCTTAAAAATTTCAATAACCCATTTTATAAATATTTTATTTTGGTAACTTTCTTGAACAAATTAGTTTTAGTTATAATCCAAATAGCTATAAAATGGAACAAATTATAATTATCTTTTCGACTTCCTGTGACGCAAATGCCAAATGCATTGGGACGTCACATGCCATGCGACCCAATGTCTCAAATGACAAGCACGCGTCTGTCACTCGAATAAAAATAGCAAACTGTTTGAAAAAGCACTTCAGAAAGAGATAGATCTTAATTTCCTCCATAATGTTAGCTTTAGTCCACTATCAAAGCCGTATTGAACATAAAATTTTAACGACGCCGCAAAACGGGCAGCGGTAGCGAAGTGAGTGCGGTGCACCACCGCTTTATAGCAAATTGGAGTCATAGCGGGTTGACACCGAGACGGCATGGCATTGTCCCATGTGACGCGATACAACTAGACCCAACGGGCTATGTCGAGCAGCAACGAGATGAGGCGGCCATCGGACAGGTTGGATGCGAGCCAGCGATGTGTCCCGCCACTCGCGTGCTTCGGGATAACAGGATATCTAGCTTATGTAGGGATTATTCAGACAACTAGGTCGCAATCTCGTTTGTTGGGCAAATTTTCAATGGGATTTCATGTTTTGCACTCTTTGTTCATACAAACAATTCGCGTCAGTTTAAAGTTGACAGTGTGAATTCTGGCAACGTGACATCTCGCTTAGAGCTATTGTTACGTAAATATCCAAAGTAAAAAAAGTGCGTTTGGGAATAATGGAGTTTTCCAAATGTTTTTCAGTGTCGCTGACCTACATACGAGTACTGGGGTTACATCCTGTTATATTGGTAGTGTCTATTAGTCAGTCTCTATGTTATATAAATTCAGTGTTACATAAAGTAGAATTTGTGTTAGGTACTAAAATAATAACCTGCCTTAATAACTTGCCTTTTAGAAGTGCCAGAACTGCCAGTAAGGCAGTAAAAATTGGTTGACCCACATTAGTTCCCAGTTGAGAATAGAATTAGAAAAAAATATCTTTGAATTTAAATGTCTTTCGTGCTCCCAGCAAGTAAAGTTTTCTTAATATTAAACTGGCTTCAGTCCGCGGCTTCGCCCTCGTGGAATGCTGATAAAAAACAGTGTATGTGTTAATTCGGCGTATCACTTATCTACATATTTGCAAAATCTCAACCAAAACGTTACAGCCATTTTTGCGTGAAAAAATAAAAAGCATACAAACATACATTCTCACAAAATTTCACATTTATTAATATTATATTAGTAGGATCTACCTATAAATTATTTTCAGTGAGTTTTTACCCAAAAACTGCATACCAATCATCAGCGATGATTAATGGTGAAGTCTATAAGTTCTGGAGTGAAAGAGACGATAGCGGAGAGGACCAAGGAAATATATTCCACTTCTCTATTACGTTAACAGTAGCTCTCGACTCCTGAAAACAGGGACAGGTCCTCTTCGGACCTCACTTTAGCTGCCTCATCATTTTAACGAACGGAGTTAACATATTTCCAAACATTACCCCTTACATACAACCTTACAAATTTTACCTCTTTATAATATTAGTATAGATTTTATTTATTTTCGCTTATATATTATTAAAACAATATGGTGCAATCAAATTACAATGAGTGAGAAACCATGATGTTTAATACGCACACAAATTATGACACTATGCGCCAATTAATTAATATATAATGAATGAAAAAAAGATAATGTCGCATCCAACGTGCTTAAATGTAAATTAAAAAAAATCAATGGCTAATAAATTATATTGCCGATAAAGAATTTTTATAACTATTTATTGGAGTTACCACTTTCACGCCACATTAACCCCAACCCCATCCCCCGTCGCCAGAAGACGACTGCACAAAAAAGAATTGTATAACAGAAAAAACACTAATTATGAATTGTTACAGTTTTGATACTGTAATTCAGTTTAAGTTACAATATCATAACAATCATCACCTTGGACCACTCATAACAATTTGAAACGTGTGCAACATAATAAGACCCTTAAAGAAAAACAGTGACACATGACTCTGGAATATTCGTCGAATATGTACGATTTGTGGTAGCAGAATAATGTGATTCCTACGTGACACGCAAGATGGCGCTCTTGTCACGAGTTGGCCCAATTTATGTAGATGACGTGCTCCTATGAAGTGCACAGTTTGTTCGCATTCGCAAATAAGAAGCGGCGACAAATGAGGGACAGCTGGATAAACTGGCTTGGAATAAAGGTACAGGATAATACACCTTGTATTATAAAGAAAATAAAGTTCGATTTTAATCATTGTGTTTTAATTAGGTATTATAAAAGTTAATTTATGAAAATGATAGGCAATAGTTATGTACGCTTAAAAGACTGACTTTAGTTATCCTAATAACGTTATATTGAAATGAAACCAAACAATGAAGACAGATCATTCAAACAAAACGTGGTCATCATGAACTGGTTTGTATACCACATGTATGTATAAAACTACTGTAAGGTAGTAATACTATTAGATAATAAATAATATTGCACCGTCAAATAACCACAGCTTTGCGTTTCGCCGTGTGAGTTCGGTTATCGTGGGCCAATACTTCCCCTCGCCCAATCCCAAAATTTCCAAATCCCTAATCCCCAAAAGGTCGGCAACGCACTCGTAACTTCTTCGTTGTTGCGGGCGGCGTTGATTGCTTACCATCAGGTAATCCGTTTGCTCGTTTGCCTTACCTACTATCACAAAAAACTATTCTTCGACTTTTTAACCTTATGAACTGTTACGTACTCGTATTTGATAAAGTCAATGTACATTAAAGTAACATTTTATAGAATAATCCGAGTCCAGACCACCTCATTACCGATACAACGGCACTTAGAATAACTTAAAGTTATCACTCTACTGTAATGAGCCATCCCGGGAATTGTTCTCGCTCTAATTCCCTTTAGTAACGTTATTGCGATTCCCGCCGGCCCACAATCTAGGGTTACAGGCAATATTCTGGATTTCACGTAGCTGAACAATAGATAGGAGTAGTTATCAAAAGACCATTGCTGGACTATAGATCTCTTCTGAGGAAGAAAAGAGAAGTTTGCCAGAATCTTCATACTTGGCTGGCTGATTCGAGATCACACTTCAAAGGGGTCAGGCTTATTAAAAAGCCTGATCTGGAGTCTGACACTGCTATCGCCTTGCCTTGGGCGACAGAAGATACTTGAGGTTAGTCGCCAGTAAAAAAAAAAGTCCATTCGGGACCGTGCAAAAAGTCTTTTACCCAGAGAGATATGATACGTAATAATCATCTATACAAAATGATACAGAATTGCAATCGCGATTTTTTTTTACTGACGTGAATCCTCAAGTATTTTCTGCCGCCCAAGGAAAGGAGAGAGAAGTGTCAGACTCTTACTAACTTAAAACCTCCCGTTCCTTCTTCTGCTCCAAGCCAAAGCAGTGGTACCATATTGCGCGTATCCCTTAGTCCCGGCTGAACTATACTGAAATTCGATGATTCATGCCTAAACGACCCATCAGATCACCACTGATAGGTCTCAATAAGGCCACACACACACATATTACATAATAATATGTTCGCATATACCTACTTAAGGCTTGAAAGTGTGGGTGTTAGGGTAATACTTTGCTATATCTGTATTTTTTTGTTTTTAAGTGCTTAGTCTGCTGAAAATGTCTTTGAAACTTCATAGTCTACACTTCTAAGATGTCTAAGTTCCTAGTACTAAAGCTAGGAGATGTCCAAATCTCTTCAAAGTTAAGAGCGAGAGGCAAACTTAGGTGTGGGTTAAACCAGTCAGGTAGCAACAGGTCGAAGCGACCTCTATGCAAACCACTAAAGACCCGGAGACAACAGAATGGATCTAAAGGTAACAGGAAAATGGAGGGAAGAAACTAACTTATCTTACTTTTCTTTTTTTCTTCTTTCTATAAATTTAATTCTTACCAGAAATATAATGACAGTCATCCTTGCTTTATCAAAAACCTAAGTATTAAGTTTACATAAAAAAGTGATTCGAAAAATATTTTCTAAACGTTTGTATATCATTCAAAATATTAATATTCAAACACAACTCATAAACAGAAGGAACGTCCCGAAATAACATTAATAAACATCAAATGTCAAATTAATTTCAACACTAAAATATTTAGCGATTGGTTGATATAGGAAGACGTTCGAAATCATTGTTATTTGCGATGTTGTACAAAGAATTTAATTAGATCTCTCAAGTCTGTAGATCATGTGAAATTACACAGCTACTTATGAAGCGAACTCCGACATAATTAAATTTAGAACAGGTGGGAGCAACAAAATGAATCAAAATTAATCCAGCGCAATTTGACAGCGCTGTCGTCGGCTTCCAGCTTAATTTTCATGTTTAATTAAATAATATTTTGTTTGACACATGAACAGGAGCAGAATAGAAAAAAAACTTCTCATTAGCTTTGATACCGAAATAATTAAGTGGGCCGACTCAATAAGGTTTTATGTAGACTAACAAACGAGTCTCAACGAAACGTATTTATTTCGCAGATTTTTTGTGGGACTTTTTTACGAATACGAAATGTTTTCCTTTAATTTCGTTTTCCATTTTTAAATTATTAGTACGAAAACGAAGTTGAATAATGTCAAAGACTTGGCGCTGTAATGTAGAACATTTCGAATTCAAATAACGAACGCGGGAATAATTCGCATAATCAAATATATCTTTTTTTTCATTCACAAGCAAGGCTTGGCTGGAAGCGGGGATTGTTGGCACGAGTCCAACCGCGGCCAAACAACTAGCTGCCTTTACGACTACCGTAGGACGAAACTTCGCTTGTTATCCGAGAAATATCACAACATATTTCGGGGCTTTTATAGGAAAACTTTGGAGGGCCCAAACCAAGTAGGGAATCATTGACCGGCCCTTCGATTGCAAACTTTGTGCGAGTCCATGAAACTGGTGTTATTATGTATTGGGACGTATAACGCTCATATTTCCTACCACAAATTATTGAGTGGAGAACGCAAGTTTTTCGAGAGTTCACGCTAGTTGGAGGGTTTTTTACTGTTTTCGAGCATTTTGTTGTAACTACTTAAAAGAGCTATATTAGGTTAGTATACATATACGTATACGTATATAGTTTACACTGTAATTCTTCACATAAAAGTTGTATTGGTTTATTCGGCATGCTTAATTTTAATCTTCTTATTCATATAAACTTTACGTAATAAATATATTGGTTGTTTTTATATGTATATGAAATGGGATACTATTTATTCATTATATCGCGCATCGGCTATAATCCACTCGCAAACGCGACCTTCTACCAATTACACCAAAAATCCTAATATCGAAACAATAACTCAGTACACAAATCTCTTTCGTTACAAACCCATTAATATCGACTCAGTAATTCTTTATTCATGGCGCCTAATTTTAAAATAATACCTAGTCAACGAATCCACGAACTCGAAAAACGATTACGTTCCAAAATAAAATTCAAAATTGCAAACGTATAATTAAGGGGAAGTCACTTTAAATACGAAGTGTTTAATTACAAGATTTGTCAAATAATAAATAAAGAAAGTTCTCTCTACTGGTTGGCTTCTCCTCGTGATTTCAAAGCCGGTTGCAGATACCGTCAGGATTTATTCTCCGGAGTTGCCGTTGCCTTTATTTAACTTGCCCCTTAAAAGCTTAGCGTTGAATTTTGTTTCCTTTTTTTCTTCTATTCCCTCTATGATTGAATTCAAGATTTCGATTTCGATGCCTTTTGTTTCTTGTTCTTTGTTTAGTTTTAGTAAACTTGTGCGGTTTAACTTCGTGCTTAGAGTTTTAACTGTATGTTTTTTCTATTGTGTATGTGGTAAGCAAACAAAAACAACATTGACTCAGAAAAAAATCCTGGTATTATCATCATCAGTCCATAAGTGCTCACTTTTGAACAAAGGCCTCTTCTCACAAGGAGAAGTTTTGACCATTAATCACTACGCTTTCTTAACTCCTGTCATGCTGGTACAGTAATTCTCCACAAATTATGGTCACAATTCATAAATTAAAAAATTAAATAGTTAACAATTTTTTATCATAGCCTAACAAGGCATTTAGCCTAACAACAAATGCTGGGTATATAAAACCGAGGCAACATTTTTAAAGGCCCAAGCTGTACCAAATGTCTCCAATTTATCATTAGGATGATCTGTCTGCAGGATTTGTAGGACTGACAGATCACTTTTAAATGCTGACAGCATCCCTCGCAATTACTGAACAAATTAGAACTCCCTCCTCCCCCCTCCCAACCTACAATTTAACACTTTTTCGTCCATTTTAATGAAGACTGTAATAAAGCTTTAACGGAACCGTGTCGCAGTTATAATCGTTTTGTTCAAATAATGTGCTGTCACCTAGATTTTGATATTAATGTCCCTTTTAATAATTACAACCCATTTTTGTACCATACATCCCCCTTTTCGTTAGCTGTGGGGTTGCAGTGCAGTGATTTTTTTCGCTTATCACGACGCTCGTTTTATGTTTGAGAAGTGATGAGCTTATAAACTGTTCAATGTAGGTTTGTCTATATCTACATTTAACTTCTGACTATAGACACTTATATTTAATTAAAAAATAAACTTCTTGTTTTTTTTATTTATTTAAAGGTTCTTCACAGCTTACAATATTACATTATTACAACCAAAATAGATACTTGATTCATTACGCCAACTATGAGGAACGCAAACTGAAAAAGTAGAATTATATCACAGAAGTGTTGAAACATTTTGCATAGTTTAAAGATTAAGGATAAAGAGATAGACATCATATAGTTTAGTATATAATATAAACATGCTAGCTAAACGTGTAAACAAAATTTCCGTTAAATCCTTTAAAGATATCTGCTGCAAAATGACACTTCAGAAACATACATAACACCATATTACTATATGTATATTCTTGTATCTATTAATAAATATATATTTAAGTCGTTTTTGCATTCTATCGGCTTCTAGTTTTCTTCTTTTTTTAAAATCTTTATTTTATTAAAAGGGCTTTTTTCCATACAGAAGATTTCAGCCCTAGTTTTCTTCTTGATGCACCTACAATGCTCTCTCTCTCTGCATCACCCTAAGGTTGACTGGTAAGAATGCCTATGGCATTAAGTCCGCCTATGTAATTGTATGTTGCATGAAGAATAAATAAATACATATGTACATTGCTTGCAAGTCAAACAAAAGCTTGTAATAATAATATAACTTATTATAACTATGCATTAACAGCTTTATATAATCTAGTAGTAAGGATAACTTTCGAATGGCAAATTCCGATTTTTATGGAAACTGAAATGAAAATTCCTGCACACATTGTCCGAGTTTTGAATAGTTAGAAAATTTTGCCTTTATTAAGGAGAATACTTATTGCTACGGGTACATTGAAGCATTCAAGCGGGACTTTCTAGGCACAACTACAAAGACAAAGCCGATTTGGTTGAGCGTGCAAAGAGGTTCGGGATCGGCATCTGTCGATTTCATCTAGGGAAATTCTCTTTGAAAATATATTGCTATAATTAGCAATATGTTGCCAAAGCATTTGGAGACTTATTATTGTTTATTAATATGTTTGATATTTCTTTGTAATCTATAAAATATATATATCTATACTAATATTATAAGCGGTAAAATTTGAAAGTTTGTATGTAGGGGGTAATCTTTGGAACCACTGGTCGGATTGCCAAAATCACTTCACTTTCACTGATAGTATGTAGCTACAATGTTCCTGATTGCTTAAGGCTATAAAACATCACGCTACGATCAAATGGAGCCGAGCAGTGAAACCTCATGAGAGTAGCTAGTATGTTATATACCGTGTATTGCCTTAAATATGTTTATTAATTTAAAATAAGCTATTTATTTCTTCTTCTCTCAAATAAATCTTTGCTCCCAATTCAATCTAAATAACAAAAAAAAATACTATATTTGCACAAAATAACGTTCTAATTGCAAGTAAACCCAACAACGATAGAACAAGCACGTTAATACTTATTGATACCATCAGACTTAGGTACAAAGCCTACAAAACTGACCAAAACCTGCGGGAAACTCGAATGGCCAATCCCGAATCCCGCCAAAAGGTGAGCTTTACCCAAGGCACAGGTATCGAAGTGCGAACTGACACCAATTAAGGTAATGAATAAGACGGGGACTTACACTTTACCAAATGGAACGGCACATAAACGTATACCAATTTTTAATCGATATTCAATTTTGCATACTAAGTTATAGGGTTGAAAATCTATTTAAGAAATATGATAGGGTAGGGTTAAAAATAAAAGTTGTATGCTAGGTTATAGAAGGTACTGCGGCCCCCGGCCTGGAACAAGAGAAGAAACAGGGGTTTATAGTCACTCAGAGTCTGAATAAAAAGGTGATAGTATTATAATATATATAGAATTAAAATGTGTTGGGGAAATAATAGAATCGTTGCTTCAAATAAACCCATGACACTAGATAGTATCAAAATTTATCAACTTTCTCGACATTGTAGTTTTCTTTTCATGGCATTAATCGTTGTTATGTAATCGCAGGTGATTCTTAATCCAGTAGCAATTCCAGACTCCTTGATAAACCGAATAACAATTTTCTTTTCTCGAATCACACTCGAACGATTTATAGTATAGACTACTACGTCTCGTTATCTACGAACTTAGTCCTAACAACAAAATATATCGTGTCGTGCGATTTTGTCGCAGTTACGGGTGTACTCTAATGAAGAGATGGCGCGGCTGGTCGGAATCACAGTAATCACTGCATAATTAGTGATGGCACTGGATGGCTTGCTTGTTGATTATTTGCTAAAAAGAAAATGGCTAGTATAAGAGACGGAAATCGTGCTTTTTTGCAATGGGAATAGATTTTGGAATAGGTACCAAGTAATGACAGTTCCTCCATTTTCCAGCCTTTTATAGGGATTTTTAACTTTAATATCGACTTTACTTTTGCAAGTGAAACCAATAAGGTTGACTTCAACATTTAGACCTTACGAACAAACTTGTCATTCCGTATAATCGATTTGTATTTCACTGAACCTTTAAATTTGTACGATAAGCAATGACGAAGTTCCATCAGTTCTAAATAAATATTAATAATTTCCAAGAAAAATCTAAATCTGGAATCTTGTTAGAATAAACCTAGGTCTTTAAGATCTTTTTTTTAAAGTCGGCTAACTAAACATTATAAATAGCGTATTATTGACCAATAACAAAATTCCAGTGAACTAACTTCATAGACTGAGCTTCGTGGAATCACTTAAACCCAAAACTGGCCCGTCATTCAAGATCAAAATACACAAAATTTCTATACAAATATAAATTCCAAAATTTAATAACATTCTTTACACAGCAAATACAGCCAATAAATTGCGAAAGCTATTTAAAGTAAGCCTGTATTTGATGTTTTATTTGATTACAAGACTGTTAGAGTAATAATGAGGCTTATAAAATCGTTTGCCGTACTATTTTATCTATAACAACAGTGTCGTATAAAAATAATAATAATGCAGTAAACTATGGTGAGACATACTAAATTAACTAAAATCGCGGGTTACTCACGTGTCTATCTTGAGAAAAGCTCTACTAGTTTCGAACCACATAGGGGTTCTTCCTCATGAGCAGCGTGCGCGGACGCGGCGACGTAGGTGAGTAGGGTGCGCGACATTTTTTAGTTAATGCAGTAAACACTTAAAGCAGTGATAACTTCAACATTTTTAAGGATTGCTTATCACTAGCGGTGCTAGTGTAGATTTTATTATATAATTTGTAAGTAGATTTTATTATAATTTGTATATGTATTTTATAAATAGAGTTCTCATTATCTCGTTCTTCGTCATGAGCTCGTTTCTTTCTAAGTGGAATTCTAAGAGAATTTAAATATTACTAACTTAACTCTATGTAAGTAGGGCAAAATGTTCTATGTTCTACGCCTAAGCTAAAGGTGTGCATCACTGGCAGGAATTTATTTCATAACTTTATCAAGCAAGATTGATGAACGATATATTTTATTGCTTCAACCCATAAAATACATTTATCTGCATTATTTTCGTCGAACTAACCTAGAGATTTTTCGTTTTTCTTAGTATAAATTAAATAATAAGACAAAAAATTCACACAGACATTTCGAATCTGCACAACTGCGATACTCAATTATAATACGGTCTCTAGGTACAAAAGGCCAATTAATTTTAACATATTCGTCATCGAGACACGTTGCTAATGCAGAAAACGTTCGTATTTATACGTAGATGTAACATTTTAATTATGTATATGTGCGTCAAATGCTAACAAAAGCTCACATTTCCAAGTGATGCGAGTAACATAACGCTGGGAGCATACGAAATGAAGTCAGCCCAACAAACCGAATTGGCGTTGGCGTACGTTACGTTAAGTGAAATTTTATGCCGTCTCATAAAAATCCACGTGCTAACGCCTGTAGGGACTTGGCCTCGATTAAGCGAGGCGTTGTCGAGGCATATCTTGCAAGGCATTGCTGATGACGATTGTCTGGGGCGAAAGTGCAATAATATGAACATTCCAATCGAACATCCTTTCCAATCGATTTTCTTTTTTGGTATTGCATGTTGGTCAGAGGACAAATACAATCCGATGCTATGTTAGTATATGAACATTTAGTTGAGCAATAAATTCCAAAGCAACTTTTTGGAGTCGGTCTACAATTCGCTGGAGGCGAGGCATCTACTTTTAGCTTTAGTCTTTAGGCACAAAGTGGGGTTCCGTGGTCGGACGTAGTTCACTAAAGCGATGCCAGGTTCCGAGCCATTTACCTCACGGCTACCGTGCTCGTCTTTTGTTTCTATTACACTGTATATTTTGTAGGTACACACAAATAGTGTGAAGTTCACAAAGGCGAGATGATTTATAGCGTGTTTTATAACAGTAAAGTTGTACCCTTTAGTTTGGTTCGAGGCGGCTCCCCATCAAGCTTTGTAGTTTCAAATTCTTATGAAGAATGAGCTGGCAATTTGCGGAGGAATGATCTTAGTCTTAAGATAAAATTTTACATACCTAACTAGTTTTAAGTTTAAGTATTTTTAAAGAATCATTAACAAAAATGCTTTAAAGTGGCACACCTAATTTTGCTGATGGTTTAATCTCAATATTTGACCTGTAAATACATCTGCCATTTAAATTCGTTTACGCCGACGCGTGTAAAACCAGAGTGTCAAAATGTGAACTAGATTATTCAATGTCACTCTAATGTCATGATGGAGTGGATGTGACCTACACTGTAACCGCAACGATTTTATGATGACGTCACAAATCCACCACGATAACCGCACTGCTCTATCAGCACATCAAGCTATCCTAATCTTCGGATGGATTTTCGACTTTATTACATAACTGTAAAGTTGAATATGTATAAATGTATTTCGATAGATTGAAGCTGGCATTTGTACTATCGATTCACACGTTTATTCTCGTGAAAAATTGTTCAAACGATTTTTAAACGTCACATTGATGGTTGCGCGTTCATAAAAATTATAATATTATTACGGCTGATATAAAAAAACTAACAAAAAATTAGGCGTAACACTTACTTAATATATACCTTTGATAATTATACAATAAAATAATTTCGATAGGAAAAGAAAAAAACTGTCCCACAAATAATATGTAAATGTCTAGTAATTTTGTTTAGATTTTCTTATGTATTACATAAAAAATTTATTCATATTTATTTCAAGTGACGTTTTAAAGGTATGGGTTCCAATAAACTAAAACGCAATCATCGAAATTCATTCTATGAAACTGTTTTTGTTCGTATGCATGGCGTGTCCATGCGTTGTTCGCACATGTACATACTCACACATAGACATGCCTTGTTAGACAAGCCACTACAACAGTATTGTTACAATTTTGGTCTCGTCGTGTGTAGCTATGTCACTATACACGAACATAGCAATGATGTATATATGTATACATATGACAATATATCTAGTATTGTTTTAGTGAAAACGAATGTAAAAATATACCTATATATATATGTATATAAAAATGCGTGTAGTATTTGTAATATCTGATACCACCTACTCGTATGGATTAGTGTTTTGAGTTTTTTTTCAGTTTATTACCTAGTTGGGCGATTTTGGTATCTATTTCATTTTTTGTCCGTTCAATATTGACAAACTATTGTGACGTATTTTTCATTTGCTTATTTCCTTTCCTTCTTTTGCTCCGCTATTTACCAGATAAAAATAGTAAACATAATGTACAACATAATTTTTAGGCTACAAATAAGAAGATGTTTTGTTCAATACATTTTCCAGATAAAGAATAAAGAGAGTAATTTGTATAAAATACGTGCCACATAAGTTTATCGGGAACTAATATAAAAGTGTTAGAACAGGCTCCTAATCTATCAATTCGAAATACGGAGTAAAAGGAAAGAGTTCACAACATTGTTTCGTTCTGAATTTAAAAGTATAACTAGGCAGGAAATGGAGCAACCCTATTTAGCGGGAAGTGGAAAGGTTTTAAAGCTAAAGTCCGGCAGATCTCAGCACTTGGACACAATGATGGATTAATGGCCGTCCGGGGAATACTCGGCTACAATTTTAACAGTTCTAGCTGGGAAAAGTTTTCAGATGTAGTGTGTACCTGGATATCGCGCTATTGACTGTGAGCAGTTAATGCTCGTGTTTTATAGAGGTCGCTTTAGTAGCTTTTGTAGTTAAGCATAAGGAAAACAGTACAAGGCTTATCTTTTTTTGAGGCGCGAAAGTCATCGAATGTCTTCTTTCGCCCAGCGTGAGACTAGAGGGAGTTCGGACTCTTACTGACTAAAAACCTTATTGCGCTTGGCAAACAACAATAACAGCCCTGTTAGGCCCCATCTGTGGTGGTCTATTGGCTCTTTGAGGCGCGCACGAAACGCTACGCGCCGTACGATCGTGTCTGTTTCTGGTCGGGCGGCGACCTATCCTTGCTCATCGTCCGCTGATACGCACTTACAGTGGCCGCAGATGTGGTTATGTCGTCATTGCTGCAGATCGTCGCTCGATCCCCAACGCAAGGTTTAACTTAACCGCACTCTAACACAAATATGAATTTAAAAATTCCTTTCTGAGCTTTAGACTTATGTACCTAGATGTGTACGATACGATGATATGTAATTGATATGAAACATTTAGATGCTTATTACTAGTTCGATGTATTCGAAGTAAAATGTTTGATTACATGGAATCCATACGTTTTACTTTCATGATCAAAAGACAGCTTGCTATATTCCAGAAATAAATTTAAATAAATATTGCCCAATTTTTTATTTTGTTTTCTTAGAATTAGAAACCTTTAGCTGTCTAGTAATACTAATATGCGTAATTTTGTTTACAGGTAAGTTCCACTGTATGTAACGAGTGAACGCTATGTACCTAATCGACAAGCAGAGTAAGTTTATAAATACAACGATCAAATAATATTCGTTATAAAAATATTATTTACTTATTTTTTCCATGTTGCCATAAATATTGAAAACTGTTTTTCGAATATCTAGGCTCAAGTATTGAAAGCAAAACTTAAAAAGTTAAATAATTTATATCAATTGGGTCTATCAAAGGCAATTTTTAATGTCAGTCAAATGTATTTAAAGTAACTATTAAACCAACAATGCCTTGCAATACAAAAACGCTTTCTCCAAAGGCCTTTACTTACCTACAATAACCATAACCTACAAAAACAAAGCAAGATAATCTAATAACACTTTTAGTCGGTCACTTTAATATAAAATTGTATACAATATAATAAACGTGACAACACAATACATTTATCAGACAAAAAGTTTAAAGAAAAATAAAAGAAAGGAAAGAGCGGGAAAATATACACGTCATGTCAAAAACAGAACTTTAAGTGTCTGGTCACACTAGCAACCATCGACAAGAAACAGAGTAAAACAAGATGGCCGCTAAAGTAACGTTCCGTTTATCAGATAAATTGTTCCTTTTTTATGACTTATTTGTTCACGTACTTACTTTGTAGTGTTTAGTTTTTTAAGCGTTTCGCTTTAGTGGACGTGACGTTTTTACGGCAGAGGACTTGTAATTGGAATGTTTTATTTTTTAAGTTTTGCGCTGAAAATATTATAGAATCTTGTAATTTTAAACGAAACGTCTCTCATGTAAGATATTAAGGAGTTTAGCTAATTAGTCTTGTTTAAGACTCCAAAGTTTCATTTCACTTTTACTTCCATTAAATAATTCGTATCAATCCTTAACAAATTACGTTTCATCATTAAAATTCGATGTTACGTCATAGACATTTCAAAAAATGTTGATATCTGTATCCCTCTATTATCAACAACTTGTAATACTATCTGAAGTGGTGACGTTAACATTCCTATAACAACAACAATTCGACTAATACTATATATATATGTATTTTACGATGTTGACACTTCATAAAACCTAATGATATTTACGTCATCAACAGTGAACAGCACAAAACTATAAAATGTCAGGCAACAAACAAATGCATTTTCTAATAGCAAACATGACTTAAGATTGTCCCGCCAATTTCTTTAGTAAATCACGATTATAAACTGAACCAGAGCCAAAAGACGATCATAAGGTTGATAGATACCATAAATTACAATTTGCTAATGAAATAATAGACTATTATTTTCTACAATTCTATTTGTGAGCATCCCTTTGTGTTCAGGTGGACTTTGTTCTATTCCCATTACGTAATGGACGATAAATAGTGCATCTTTAAAAAATTAAAAGTCGTTTTAAGTCCTTTTTTAGGGTTCCGTAGCCAAAATGGCAAAAACGGAACCCTTATAGTTTCGTCATGTCCGTCTGTCCGTCTGTCCGTCTGTCCGTCTGTCCGTCTGTCACAGCCGATTTACTCGGAAACTATAAGTACTACAGTGATGAAATTTGATGGGAATATGTGTTGTATGAACCGCTACAAAATTATGACACTAAATAGTAAAAAAAAGAATTGGGGGTGGGGCCCCCCATACATGTAACTGAGGGATGAAAATTTTTTTTTCGATGTACATACCCGTGTGGGGTATCAATGGAAAGGTCTTTTAAAATGATATAAAGTTTTCTAAAAAACATTTTTCTTAAAGTGAACGGTTTTTGAGATATCAGCTCTCAAAGTCGTAAAAAGTATGTCCCCCCCCCCTCTATTTTTATAAATACGGGGTATAAAATTCTAAAAAAAATAGAGGTGATGCATGCTAATTAACTCTTCCAACGATTTTTGGTTTGATCAAAGTATCTCTTATAGTTTTTGAGATAGGTTGATTTAACTGTAATTTTGGTTAAGTTATTGTGCTTATACTGCATGCAAAATAAATGTACATAAATTTATGCAGAATGCGGGATATACACCTCTTCTCCAAAATTGTATAACCACTAGAGGTGAAACTCACCTGGATAATATATTTGGTAATTTTAATTGTGAAGCTGGTGTATATACTTCTTTATTCAGTTATCACAAGCCGATTTGGGCACGCCTATAGCACGGAATATTTATAAATACATATATAAAATTAATATTCATACATAAAAGTACAAGGCAAAATATCGGGAGAGTTTAGGCTCCATTCACCAGGTGTATAAATTGACATAATAAGTTTATTATATTTGCTGCTACGGAACCCTTTGTGCGCGAGCCCGACTCGCACTTGTTTCTTGTACTAATTGAAAGGATTGTATTGTTCTTGGTCTAATGATTACAGTACTCAATGTATTATATAATGAGTTGCAACCGTAAGACCAAGATAAAAACAACAGCCTGTTTTCAATGAGCCCTTTTCCTCGTTTCTCCCCAATCCTTAAATATCTGAAACTCTAATCCTCAAAAGGCCTGCAACAGATTCGAAACGCATTCTTTTGATATTGCGGGTGTCCATGGGCGGCGCCAGTTGCTTACTATCAAATGCGTCCGCAAGTTTGACGACCTATTTCATAAAATAATGCTAATGAATTAAGTCCAATAAACAAGTAAGTTAATGAGCACTTATCACATAAATGAAAGATATAGGTAACCAATGTTTGCATAGTCTCCTTACACGTGTTGTTTGGCAAAATTTATGAGTTTGTATGTAGGGGGTAATGTTTGAAACTGCTGGTCGGATTGCCAAAATTCTTTCACTGATAGATAGCTACATGTTCCTGAGTGCTATAGGCAAAAAAATCACGCTACGATTAAATGGAGCCGAGCAGCTGGTAAAACCACGCAAGAGTAGCTAGTTACAAATACAGTAAAACAGTTCATTAATGAATAAATTCTGCCAAAGAAAACGAAACGATTATAAAAAGTGTTGATGTAAAATATAGCGACCCAGTTACGTCACTAGCAGCTTAAGAGCAATTTCCAATAGCTGGCAGTCCCTTCCGTGTGAATGGGGAGGAAATTTGTCGTATTTGTCGTCTTTGTCGCGGCTTCGTCTTTCAATGAACTGTCCGATGCTGTAGTGAGAGTCGTGACACTCAGTTCTTGTGTACTGATACTGTGACGCTCCAAATAGTTCGACGATCTATTTAGACTTTCTTGTTCAAGCTGGCATACATGTGAAGATGTGTTAAAGGTAATATTGTTTGATAGTTTAGACTTTTTTTTTGTCAGGGGAAAATCATCAAATGACTTCTCTCGCCCAGGCGGTTAGGCGAGAGATAGTGTCAGACTCTTACTGACTAAAAACCCCCCCGTTCCTTCTCCTGCTCTGGGCCGAGGCCGCGGTGACTCATTGCGCTTACAACGCAACCCTAGGGTTTCATTTTTATGACAGTGTTCTTAGTTGCAGTTTTGTGCAGTTTTTTTTCTCCATCTCGTACAGTTTGCATAGTGTTTCTGTGCAGATGAAAAAATTGACTGAGAGAGAAGCCATGTTTGCACTAAACTCAGTAGCCAAAGAATGGTGACTGTCTTATATTTTATTTTATATGCAATTACGATTACAGCTATTGATTATTGTTATTTTCGTAGTTACGCGGGTGTTAAATTTCTGTACAAACTGTACATGTTTAAGTACACAACTAAGAACATATTATACTCATTCCTATCTCACAACGTAAGTAAATTCTTATATACTTAAGTAAGCTTGCCATCTTATGTAATAATGCGTGAAAAATCGCTACTCAAGTCACTTTTTATGTCAGTTTCTGAGTCATAAAAAACAGTCCCTCCTGCTACTGACACACATAAAATGTGGGTGGGTACACAGGACATGTTTATAGTATTATCTCATATACGGAAATATACAGGTCTAAAGCATATATGTACATACATAATAACTTTCCGTCATCATTATAAAAATGAGAGCATAATGTAGGTATATTGTTTTTATTTAATTTCTAAGTAATGTGCCTCGGAGTGCGCAAATGGCCCCGAAATTGGTTCGGTCATTTAGGCTGTGTGCGGTTAATGTTTTTGCATATCTCGTAATCATAAAGGTCATCAATATTCGTTTGTCCATGTTTCAACGGGAAGCATGACAATTGAATATTTGATACCTAAGTAGTAAAATTCTATAATTTTTTGTTTTTTTTTTTTATTTCAAATCGTCAGTTTTTATATATGAATGTATGAGATTGCGTTTTTAATTTTCATCATGTTTTTGGTTAAGAAATATATCATTATTGCTTCAATTTTTTTTTTTATCTAATTATAACGTGATTGGCTAACTGAAGCCATTTAATTTAAAGGATAAAAATATTTAATTAGATAAAGATATTAAATATTTTTTCAACTTAATTTTTATAAACCTGATACATCTATTTAGTTTATATAGTAATCAAAACAAATGAGCACAAAAATAATGCTGAATAAAGAATAAAGAAGTAAGCAAATTGAAAAGCTGATGAAGCTTCTTCATTCATTTATTAAAATAAACGAAAGAAATTTTGTTTTACGTTAAAACTTATTTAGTCAGACTTTTTGTAAATAATATCTAACACAAGATCTCATAGTTATATGTTTGTACTTAAGAAATATATGTTCAACTAGGTTTAGGTGTCGAGTTTCTACTTTTTATCGTCGCTACAAAATCTTCGCTCACCGTAAAATGAACAAAGAGCTTCACACAAGAGCCGCGTTCCAAATCACATAGATTTACTGCTATCATCATTCGTGAGTCGTTGAACTCGGAGCCTTATCTGAATTCCCATTGTCAACAGAATATATACTGAGACAACTAGTACAAATAAGAAACGTATGTGAAGTAAAAACGTGATAAATCTAGGCAATCGGTGGGACTACGCAGCGAGGCCGTCACGTCGTCGTGAGGAACTAAAAACCGTGATATGAAACCAATATTTGTTGTAGGTATGCGTATTTGCGAAAGTTGTTTCTATGAGCGCACACTAGCGCACCGCGCGACCGGCGGCGTCTATGTCAACATGCAAATTCGCTTTAGTTTGGCGCATCTCTGTTTGAACTGGAGCTTTGGCAAACGGAAACTTTGCCTTTACAATGTATAAAGACGTTTCGGAGCTAGTCTAATGCGGTGTAAAGTTAATTGAATGATACTCCCCTATAACAAAATTAGCTGACTTCAGTTCTGATTTATCTTGATACATCCAACTCAAAGGATGGCGCTAGAGAATTTGTTAATTTATTAAAGTTCACTCGTTGAATGAAGCGCCGAATAAAGTGCTTGGTTTAAAGCGCTTTATTAGCGATTTAATAAACTCACTCCGTATAATCAAGTTCATAAATTATCACAGATATTTACTGCGTAGGTATTATATTGAAGTGAATAGTTGGATTCCTACGATTTATGACTGTGAACGGTAATAGACGTTTTGCACGCCAAAGAGATGGAAATGAGATATTTTAACGAGTGATTTTGTCCATACCTATACTACGAAGCTTTACTTAACCAAGTAAAAAAATCTATTATAGTTTTCCCATTTACTACATTCAGTGACAGCATTGAACGTCAATAGACAGCTACGAAATATCCATACAAATTGTTCGTTTCATCGCTTCGTAGTTTTCAATTACATCAACAAGTTATCACCACTTTGAATACATAAAGGAATAATTTTAGTAGAGCAATCACAATATTCACAATACTCGAGTTTGATCAGCAAAACAATCAAATTTATCAAAGAACTTGTCGTCCACCAATTGACTAACATTAGAATGCTTTTCTTCTGACTCAATTTTTATTCCTAAAAATAAGGAATAAAATGCAGACTGACAGCTTTTGCTACTATGCCAATCAGTATGTAGACAATAGAAAAAGTAGGGATAAAGGCTCAATTCTTCGAAAATAAAGACGCTGAAATCTTCAAATTTGGCCGGAGAATATTCTGAAGATATGTACGTTGAAATGAGGCCTTTAACAGGAAAACATGGACTCAGGACGTTGAAACTTGTCCCTTAGGAAAAAGAGAAACAATTTAACGAGACTCAAGCCTAATACCTATTTGGGAGCGAAATTATTTGCGTGTTTCCAACATACCAGGACCTCAACAAAACGCCAATGTAAACAAAAAAATCCTAACTTTTATATTCAATCAATTTTTCGAAGCTAAAATACGGTTTCGGGATTTTTAATAAAATCGGCGACGAATCGATTTCTTAAGATATTGAAAGTAGCTCTGAAACTCCATTTTAGGGTGAATATAAAAATGTTTTTCTTCGATAAAATAAGTATATTGAAAGCATTTGTATGATAGATCTAGTCTTGTCACTCACTAAAGCTTTGGAAATCTATCGTATAGGGTAACGGAATAAAAATTTGTTTCCTACATCTCTCATATTATATGGTCTCTATGTAAGTAATATGAGAATAATTGCAACTTTACGACAAATGCGTTAACATAATTATTGTTACGATAAGTTATTTATTACAAGGTATGAAAGTTGTGTTTATACTAGAAAAAAACTAAATCGTTTTCCATTAACACAAACAGACTCTTGAAACAGATTTTTATGGGATAGGTCGGCAATCAAGCAGTTTTGATTACGTTGCTCGATTTTGTTAAACGTGAGCAATCTTAGCCGGTCAGGCCGCAAGACAAGAGGTATTCTGTAAGCGTGTGTTATAATACCAATCGAGTCGATCCATTCTTTAAGAACAGCTCATCCAAACCTTTACTTAGAAACACAACTAACCAAAAAAAACATACTTATTAAATATCAAACAGCACTTACAATATAAATAAGATAGAACAAATATTGAACAAGCAGAGCTATCAAAGTTAAACCCAGCTTTTGAGCGCGAAAAATTCATAACTGCTAAATCCAATATTGACAATACCATCGCTTTGACATGTCAGACTCTCCGTGTATTTACTGTTATAATGCCCATGGCTCTGAAACACGGCTTTTTGCACTGTTTGACGATGCATTTTAACGTTTCACGTTCGAAGTGCAAATGTCCCTTCGAGTATAACTTATTTGTTTTCTGTTCTGAAATGTTTTTTAATTAAAATTGCTCGTTGGATGGCTGTTTCATCGTCTCATCTGTTAAAGTGGGTGTAAATATTCGTTTTTACTCAATTATTACATCGTTGATAGTACACTTAACACGATTGGTGAAAAATAGCTAGGACTTCGATATCGCGATGGCTGGAAATTGACTGCAGCGCAAGCGCAACGTGTCCTACCACGGAACTACTCTTGTATGATCCACTAATTGTTGTTGGAGTCTATAAAAATGTTTACAAACACATGACATAGCAGATATTACAATACATGTGCAGGGCAAAAGTTTTTGTTGTTTTCTTTCTTTGAGATCTTGAACTTAAATATGAAGTATAGTATGATGTAATACTAAATATTAGTTCAAATTTTCTTTTGTTATTTGGGCGATTGATGTAGATTTTAGAACGAATAGTTTTATTAGTGCTGTCAAATACCGTGCTTCAAGTTTGGTGTAAGTTCGCCATCTGGGACGGCTTCGAAACTACTACACTACATTCTCTTTGAAAAATTACAAAAGCTGTTTAAGGCCTACGAACCGAATTTTCAAAATATTCTCCAATAACATACTAAAAATACAATATCTATGTAAAGAAAAAAATAGCAAATAATTTAAAAGTACAATTACCTAAAAAGGAAACTCGGATAATCCAATTCCGAAATAAAACAGGGATGCTGTAACGATGCCTTATCAGATAAGATAAAAAGAAAGATGGAGGTGGCCGGGCGACCCTCGTCTCGTCTGCAAAGCTCCTGTTCTAAACAATAATACGACATCTGACATTAAATGTACATTGTCAAACGTCGTACCAATGATAGACCGTGTATTAAACTGTAGAACGACGTAAATAGAGCAAAAATTCATTAATACTTAGTTTATATTTATTTTTTTAAATACATATTTGCAAAAAATTGTACAAGTACATTCTGTTGACACGGGCATTTAAAATTATATTTTTAATCATTTTTTTTATTTATTATGTATTTTTTTCGAAATTTGTTGAACTACTATAATTAAATGACAAATATTAGTTATTTAAATAATAAAAATTATAAGTAAGTTTTCTTTAACCCAAAAAATGATTTAGTGTGCGTTAGTAAATACGTTTTTATAATGGCATCATGAGTTGATACTAATATGAAAAGCATTTTTTTTACTTAAGTTAGAGCAGAGCAGAAATACTCTTTTAAAATTGAACACCCAAATTTTATTAGTTTTAAGTTCCATGTAATAATTTTCATTCTTCCGATTTTCGATACAAATCACACACACACACACAAGTTTAATAGTAAATCATTAAAAGTACATAAGCAGTTGCGAAAAACAAGCGCAATGATTCATGCAAACCCCTACCTATCCTTAAGCCACTGCAAGGATCATTAACTACCCCTATGCCAAAGTGGTCGAGTTTGCTTACCTTAAATGTCCCTTGACTCTCTATATGACCACTTGTAGCAATAAATGACCCCACTGATTTATAGTATTGTTCTGCTTTGTTAAAACTATTGTGAAAGAAATTATTAAAATAAAGGCCTCAAACTTCACCTATATGCAAAACCCCTCCAAAAGTTTTCGAAATAGCAAATCGGCAGTTTAACTACAACTACATATAAATACATATAGTAAACGTATATGTATAACGTTTATGTATAAAGTACGTTTCACACTCCATATTGGTAAATATTTTTTTAAATTTCAATGATCAGCAAATGAGCACACTGATAACCTAATGATAAACAATCGAGCACTTCCATGGGCACCCATAACACCAGAGGAGATACATACGTTGCCAGTTTTTTGGGGATTAGGATTTCGGAGATTTGGGTATTGTGGAGAGATGTGGAAAGGAAAGGATTGGGTCTCCGGTAGCCTGACGCACACGGCGATACCTCGATATTTGTTTTCTGTGAGGCCGTGATATCATTCCGGTCGTGCCTAAGTCTAAAGGAAATAAAAATAAAGACATTAAGAAAATACACTGTAACGATGTAATATTATATAGTTATTTTCACAGTAGATGTAAATTTTCATGGTAGTCATTAGCTTCTATCATTATTATAAAAGAAGCTATTCCTCGAGAGCCTTCCAAACAAACAAAAATGCAACAAATGTTCAAGTTCCACCCAGTACGTAAGAGGATTACGTCTGCTATTGTGGTGCCATACTTTTTCTTTGTTACCATCCATATTTCTTCAATACAAAGTGTAAAGTTCAGTTCCTAGAAACATTTTCAATTTATAACAATACCTTTACAAATATAAGAAAGAAAGTAAACAATGTTTGGTCGATCGATCTCGGAAAGACGTGTTTAATCGCCAAGCAACGGACTCGCCGACAGAAAGATTAAGCGATACGGAAGCGGTCGGTTCCTTCTTAAGGCCATAAAGCTGACGTAACTACGATATCTTTCGCTTTTATATGATACGAATTTAATGTGACATTATTTTGTGCTTATATTACCATTGGGAGATAGTACCGTATTATTGGATACTTGGTCGCGAAGATTTCACTATTCAAATATTAATACTGTAATTAATAGTTTCCTATAAATATCATCAATAATTTTTTTCTACAATGTAAAAAAAATATTTAAAAATGAACTAGTCTTTATTAGTTTTTTGCAGTTTAATAAATAAAAAGCTCTCATATCTAAAAACCATATTTACGATATAAAGTACATATCTATCAATTTTATCAAGCAAAGAAGCCTTTTCTCATCGACGATCAGTATTCAAGGAGTTACCTCTCCTCAGGCGGTCTCCTACTTGCATGGCTGGCACTCAATGTATGCACGTCGACCAAGAAAGTTTATGTCAAACGTGACCATTTTACTGAATCGTATTGACTTTGAACTAGCCCACAACACTTTAGCCCATATATGTACGTACGTGCCAAGTTTTCATGCTCTATATACTTTCGTATTGTCAACCAGAACTGATATCACCATGTCTATTATATCACAAAATAGTACAAAACCAATTAGGTTTCTCTGTCCTTATGTATGCTTAACTCTTTAAAACTGTTCAATGGATTTTGATGCGGTTTTGTTTAAATAGATAGAGTGATTAAAGGAGAGGGTTTATCCGTATAATTCTTTACAAAGATCATTGTTTGGCTGCTGAGTTTACCAAAAGATAAAGATATTGTTTCATAATAATCCATAGATTTTTTGTATTTTTTTTTTATTATTGTCTTCATACCCAAAAACTGTACATCTCTGCTATATTCAAAGGTAGGCATTTTTGCCAGACTTCGTGGCAAGATAAATAATGAGACTGTAGATGGTTAAGGTCTGTTTATTACTTTAATTGCTGGTGCTTATATACTAAGAAAATGCGTGAGATTTTCAGATTTAGCTATCCTAACAAACGTGCAACAATTAACATGTATGTCTTATCTCTATCGTATCTAAGTAATGTAGCGACGTGATAGTGCCGCTACAGCATTCATTGATCATATACGACTATGCATATCTTTACAAAAAAAATATATTAGTGTTGTGACCGGATGGAAAATAATCAGTATTCCTGTAGTTTCTATTATACCCATCACGAAGCCGATTTAAATTTATTTTAGCAGAATATCTTTTTTCTAGAAAAACTATTAAGTCATACATGTACACGATTTCCTATTTTTTTTTCGAGGAACAGAGTATATATCGTTTTCACTGCAAATCATACACAGTAAATTGCACGCGTGATTTGTTTTAAAATTCGCAAGAATAAATATGTATTTGCTAGTATACAACGTATATGTAAGAATCAAAAACAAGACTACACATGTGTTATATATGTAGATACTTTAACAGTAACACTAACATTACTTTATCTACTCTACTTGCTAATCATGGCAACATCATAATATAAAAAAACGGAAAACCGGCTCATTCTAAATTTAATTCTCAAATAAAACTTTAAAGTCTCCGCTTACTCTGAGGCCACCGCCTTAAGACCTTTGCAGAGGTGAATTTGAAAAAATGCTCAATGAATTAGTGACGTAATCACGAGCACTCGCTTAGTACTTAGATTTATTGTGAAACTTTTTTCTCATTGATACAGGCTTAGATAAATTGCCGTAAATTAAAGAAGGGACTAAGTGCCGTTTTTGTTTGAGCACCTTTCGTTTAGATAGAGAAGGGTCGGTGGAAAAACTCAAGTACTTGTAAGTTGAGTAAAAATAGAAAACTGAATTGAATATCTGGCTAATAATTATTATTCGGGCTTTTCGGTATTTAAAATTCCTAGAGAAAAGTGGGGGAATTATTGTAAACCTTAACATTTTTTTAAAAATTACGTTTATTCGCATACGATTTCACATATAGGTATGTATATGTCATATATCAAGTCTACGACACGCAGCACGGCTGTCCGGCCAACGCGCCAGTCAAATTTACCACTGCCTAAGCTTCGGGGATAAAAAGTGTGACAGTACTTTGTTTTTAACTAAATATTCTTATATCAGTCAAGAAGACCTGCACTGCTGACCTAAAAACACGCTACATCGTATTGTTCACCATCTTGAAAGAATATACCCAGACTTCTCCAGTCACAAACCATCACAAAATTGGCCAACACCGAATACCATCTAATTATGACTAATTTATTTCTGTATAATTACTACAAATCTGTAATCTTGATAATACCGAGGTTATAATTAAGTGGCGTCTATTCCTAATATCGATCGGTTGTTTAAGCGCACAACGCCAGTAATAATTAGCGGGGAATTATTAACGTATTAATGTCTGTCTATTTATGTGTCGATATCATGAGACCCACGCTTGACTACTTTAGACTTGAAGCGTATTTATCGTCACAGGTAGAAATAACAGGTATCACACTGATATTAAAGAATAGTTCTTCTCATCAGTACGAGTACATGAACGCCCGCAACAATGGAGGAGTTACGAGTGCGTTTTGAGAATTAGAATTTTGGAGATTTGGGTATTCGGGAGGGATCGGAGGAGAGGAAGGATTCCTCCGGCAACCTCTACAAACACACAGCTAAACACAACGCTGTGGTTTTTTCACGCTGGTTTTCTGTGTGGTTTGTATTTCTGCGGCCGACATGACTCTCCCGTATCACCCTTGATCTTTAAGTAACACAGTAATAGGAAGAACAGGTATTATATTTGACCTGTTACAACCCAACTCTAACTCTAATTATCGTGTGTGTTCTGTGGTGGTAGTAAAAACGGTGGCTTGTTTGTTGCTTGTTTGATTGGTGATGTACAACGATTGTTTCAAACTAGATTTTACTAGGTCACTGTGTTTTAAAAGTGAATGCAGCAACGACAATCAACAACCACCTTTAATATCGACTGAATAGCGATAAAAACTATTTCTTTCTCTACGGAATATTCTATGCGATGCTCTGTGATAATCTATATTCAACTATTAATTAACTACAGGAAAAATGTCTACCTTAAATTCCACTAGTAATATCTTTTTACTTTTCTTTAGGTACTCGGGTGAAGCCGGGGGCAGCAGCCGCCTTTTATATATTCATCTTCTTCTTTTTATTAGGAAAAAAGTCAAATATTATGATAAAACGACAACACAAATTATACGATAGTATTATTATATCAGTCTAATAAGGAACGTTTGTAATGTTCAACTCAAAAGGTCATATTTTCGTTTGAAACAATTTCTGCCCACACAAGCTTATGTAAGTCAATGCCTTACTACCTACCACATTTACATATAAATATTTCCAAATGTGTATTATATATAGTAAAAGGTTATAACAATTGAATTTTACGACTCAGTATTATTTAAATCCATATCTGCAGACTCGAATCGTTCTCCAATACGTGACTTCAAACGTAATCGTTTAGAGTTGTACCCGCACCAATAATTCTCTAGGGTAACCCGATAATTGTGGCAACGTTTTATCGTACCTACGATAATTCTTTATCGGAACCGGTTTTTGTTTTCCCACCCCTCCGTTATCGCCTTTTGTTTGGTTAGACATAATAGAAATAACGAAAATTTTACACCACACGGATTTATAACAAAGTAAATTTATCTGAAATGAATCTCTTTCTGTCAACATTTGTGTTTGGAACACACACATAGACACATTCGTGTTATTTTTATTGTTAGGCCCGCTCTAATATTTGGTTTTGTTAACTATATCAATTTGATAAAAGTTATTTTAATAAGAACTTAATGTTTAAAGTGACATACATTGTTTCTTTCTATATTCTAATAATTTGTAAAAATATCGTTAGACCGTATATAAATTTGTGAGAATTATTTCATCAGGAACTTTTAACTCAAGATAAGACTCAAAAATGTCTTATTTAATCTTAGGTTGCAATTCTTAATGACGACACAGAATAAGGTTTATTTTTCGAAATTATGTCTTTACATCTCTGAAACCTCATTGAAATAAATTAGCTTCAATTTGCTATCGCAAAATAGTAAATGTGATACTATTGTAGTACACAATTAGGAACTATAATTTAATATTAAACTTAAAAACAAAATAGTGAAATTGCTTAACTACGCAAGTTACGTAGGCATGTTGCTACGCCGTAGACATAACAGCTACGCCGTAGATGCTCGTAGCTTATGAACAAAAGTCTCTTTGTAACATTTCAAATTGTATTGTTTTCACTTTAATAGAATACCTTTCGGCCTGAAATCCAGACAAAATTCCTGGAAGCGTAAATAACAAATAAATTATGAGTAATATCCGACAATATTGAATGAGTTCGAACGAACAAGCGCGAGCGGATGAATGTAGCTGTCCTGAATCAAAATTATTCGGATCGCGTGCAACGTTCCTGAAATTGTTAACCTTTATTCAAACTTTAATGGCACTTTCACATGATATTTCTGTTTTGATGTCTGTGTTACTTGAACTATGAAACTTATTGTGTCTTACAAAGAGATTTATTAAAATTGACTGCTCAGCGTGCATTTTGATGGATGTGGAAAATAATTTCGCTGTTATTTATTTATCTGTCAATATACGGCTTGTGTCTATTCATAAATCGTTTTCAAGATGTCAGTATATAAGTAAGTAAACATAAAAAAATATCAAATAAAGATTGAATATAAAGATCACACTACAAAATTGGGGTTACATTTGAAGCAGATGACGACGGATCTGTATGCAATTAGAAATTAGAAATTAAAACATTAAAATAACTCAAAGCTTCCTTCTCACCCTGATATTGCGAGTGAAGCCGCTGACAGAAACTAGTATAACAAAATCAACTTGAGAGTGTTATACAATATCAAAATAGTCATTCGACTTACATAAAATGCTAGAAGTACGTACTTATAAATATACCAATAGGCGAAAGTAACATCGCATGATTACATCTTCAAAGAGTCTCCCCGATCCAATATTACATTTTGGAACATACCAAATATAACTGTACTCACATACGAATATATACATTTATAAAGTATATAGTATATACTGTTTTATATGTATAAGATATACAGTATAAGTTGACTTTGAGTGTCTAATATTGCGCCAAAAAATCACCCTTTATGTAAGAATGGAAAAATATCGCCGTTTTTTATTTAATAATATAGTTGTTGTGATGACAATATTTGGTAACTTTTTTCATTTGATATGTTGGCAAACAAGTAGACTGGTTACGTAATGGTAAGCAATTGGTGCTGCTCAACTTAAGAAGAAGGGCCTACCTTAAATTGATATATTGAAAGTAATTTGTATAACCTACAATTGCCACAAAATTTTTAGAAAACTCTCGATTATGACAGTCAAAATTCGTGTAGGCATGGATTTATTAAATTGTCAATCAAATAAAAATATAATATGACTAAGTGTGGGTGAGCCATGCTTCGGCACGAATGGGTCTGCTCAATCTGAGTGATACCACGGCCTTACAGAAATCCGGCGTGAAACAACAAACCGGATGCCCAATCTTCCCCTCCCTTAATACCTCCCCAATCCCTAAATCTCTAATCTAAAAGGTCGGAAACGCACTCGTAACTGCTCGGTTCTTGCGGGTGTTCATGGGCGGCGATGATTGCTTACCATCAGGTAATCCGTCAGCTCGTTTGCCGAACTATAACATAAAAAAACCATTGTACAATAATTACAAATGAACTAGATATAAAAACATCCTAATCAAAAAATACCCCGTGACAAAATTTGTTTTTTGAACGATTCAAATAAAAACATGTAATCGCTTTGACATTTTGTATTAGTGAAATATTCAATGTTTGTCTGTACGTCCATCATCCGTTCCTAGTTTAAATGCAACTTTTACCAGCTTTTTCAAACGGAAAAATAACTTTCGACGATTTAAAAAAAGTCGTTGGTAAATAGTAGGGAAAAATAGCCGTAGTTTTTTTCGGAGAGGATATTCGCCGGCTATATTTTAAATTCAGCTCAATCGGGCTCGATTTCTGAATGAGTGGACTTCGTTTTGAAGTAGACTATCAGCACAGTCTATCTCTCGCAGAACCTTCGTACTTTTTATTTTGAAAAACATTTTGTAGCTGTTTTGAAATAGTGTATAAAATGTGTCGTTCTTTTCGGATAAACATTGAACATAGATATTTAAAACTTAGTATTTAATTACATTAATATTTTATTTTTTTATTTTTTTTTTAGTCACAACCTACCAACATATGGATCGAAAGTAGAGTTTCTTTTTTAAATTAATATTTTAAAAACATTTAGAACATATCTTCTGCTTGAAGTTCTCTCTTTACTCGTAGTTCTAAAACTGCCAAATTAAACTTTTTTTAGTACATATATAACTAACTATAAGAACCTACCTTTAGACTATATGTTCCTTATATCAATTGTAGGCTCTTTCAACTGTGTAGTACCCTCAGTCCTTAGTGGCAGTGCTGAATGTATTTCTGCTCCTTACAGCTCATATTCTTATATCAAAACATACTTGACAACTCACACAAACATTTTACAAGACAAGAATAGAAACAATACAAAGGGGACGTTAAACTTAGTTCCTAAAGCTGTGCATACATGAGACGAAAAACAGTGCGAAGCGTTATACAAGTACGTCGCAAGTGTATTAACATTTTATAACACATGCTTTCAACTGGAGATTCCTTCTTAAGTTGCGTTTGTCTTGAAGTTTTGCTAGTCGTACTGTGAATAGGTGTTTTAGTGTAAGGAAATTGCAAGCTATGTTCATATGAAGGAGTTTATTTTTCTTTACAAAACGTTACCTCATAATCGTATTTTCTCCTGTTTCTTGGATGCGTTTACAAAGATACAATTTTACACATCATCATCTCAACCAGACCCAGAACGACAAATTTTAGATCACACAAAGAGTTGTTTCGGACGGGAAACACACTCGCGCCACGTTGCGAGGTAGCCAGTTGCCCAGTCACCGCGTCAACCGTGTAGTCAAGTGTGTTTTTTCTGTCAAAACAACCGATGACAGAAATCACAGTATTTGAGCTTTTTAGCCAATGACATAATTTTTTTTTCTTATAAAATTTTCGTTTAATTGACTAATATTCAACAAATTGTGTGTTAACCTTATCAATGCCATACACTGCTTTTCTATTTAATTCATTTAGATGTCATTTTGTCTAGAGTAGATATAGTACACGCAGCGCCATACTCTGATCAAAATTGTTACTAAAGTATACTTTAAGTAACCATTAAATATATCTGAGGACGATTCATAGTGTTTTATCACGTCTTTTATTCTATTACCTCTGCTTTGTAAATATTGAGTTGTAACTAAGCAAAAAATATACATTATTGTTGTCAACATTGGATATAAAATCGAAGTACTTACTTCATTCTTAACAAAAGTAACTTGTAACCCAATGACTAAATTTAATATTTTATACTTACTCAGAATATTTTTTATAAAACGGCATTCTTTACTAAAGAAATTCTCTAGCACAAGAGGTCAGTGACCGACAAGTTATTAATTCAGGCTTCAAGGGTTGAACTTGAATAGAACTCTCATTACTCTCGCTATAAGTAATTCTAAGTTGAAACTTACTAATTCAGAATCGTACGTTTATGAAATTGAATAAAATTGATCTAGATTCATGCTTTACGTAATTACATCTTTTGACCAACCTATATATGTTGCCTTATTGCCCACTGTTGAACAAAGACCTATTTTCACACAAAGTAGGAACCAAAATAATTACCACGCTTACTAACGGCAGATTAGCGACTGGACTGAACTTATAATTTGAAATGATAAGTCCAGGTCCACGATGTTTTCTGAAGGAATTTCAGTGGTGTCCAAAAAACTTAAAAAGTACATATGACTGGAGATTCTGCGTAGAATCAAAAAAGCCAGTCTATATAAATATAACATACACACAACCATCATAAAATATGGTATATGCATTAAAAAGCTAAAATTAACAACAAATATGTAAATATAACCTGAACATTGGCTTAGCAGCTTATCGTGGGTCGCTTGGCTGACAAAATAGCAACCCGGTTGATTAGCCCGTCGTCCACCGACCGATACTGATTGAATCAATCTATTGACATGTCTCTCTACGTTGCGATATTACCAAGTTTAAATTAATATTGTGGCTACAAGGATACAATTTGTTGGTTCAAAGTTACGAAATATGTTTGTTTTGCCTCTTGAAGTCAATGTTTATATATTATGTCGTCATATTTTTGTTCCTTCTAAGATTATTTAAACATCACTTGGTCACCACAAGTTGTATAGGTATTATATAAATGTTTAACACTAATTAGGGTCGATCGCGTTGGTGGACTTTTGTAAACACAGGACTTAAAGCCAAGTCAGATTATCACACTTCGGTGATTTTCCTATGAGTCTCATTGACTGAGAGAGTTGTTCAACACCAATGGGGCGACACGATCAGTGTCATCTACAGCTTTAATGAAAACCAAAATGTGACGTGAAATAACGCTTACATTGTATCACGCCGTATGAGTAGGATTGCAGCAGGCCCGGTCTTCTCTTTAACGAACAGATGTTGATCGCCCTATGATTTTCTCCTGTGTTATAAGTCCATTTACAAACAACAATTCCACATACATATAAAACCCAGACCCGGACGTTTACCCAACCATTTGTGAAGCACACAAAGACTTGTTCTGTGCGGGAATCGAAACCACGCCACGACACCCAGACAACCAACCAACCGTGCAGTCGAAAAATTAAGTAAAATATTATACAAAATAATTGTGAATAACACAATTAACATATGAAATAGTGATAAAGAGGCCACTAGGTATTATTACGGCCATAAAATGACGCAGCGCCGGTTGGTTATGAAATTTTCATTAAACTTTGGTGGGTTGAGCCCGGTCGTCAAAAATATTTCATTACGGTTTAGATGGCCTTTAGTCTGGTAAGAAATAGGTTTTTGTGCGTGTTATACAAAGGGAGGTACTTACGTACCTGCCTTCTTTGTGCGTAGCTCTTTGTACAAAAAGTGCAGAGGATTTCGAACCATTTTCTGAGTAATATAAATTATTTTTAGGGTAATTTTTGTAGAAATGCGTGATTTTTTTTATCGAGTTGTTCTGAAAATTAATGTTTTAAAAATTTGTGAATAAAATTCGTAAATTAGTGCCAGTGGTAAACTTATTGTAAATAAAAAAAACTACTATCTGAATAAATATTAAAAAAGGACCACACCGAATAATTATTTGGATACAATCTTGTGCTGTCAATTAGTCAGGAACAGTAAACAAACTTGTTTCTAAGGTATCAGAAACAATTCCCAATATTTTTTGCATTTGCCCAATGCCAATAATAAATACTTCATAGTATGATGCCAGTTTTTCTCTGAACAGATAGGTAAAGGTGCTTATGTTAAGACTTCCATGTAATCAAGCTAAGTATGTGCCAAATGCCCATACTATGGCTTAACTAGGTCCCAGTAGAGTTCGTAGCCCAAGAGCTACCAAAATACTCAATATTACTCAGCCCAACTACGAAATAGGCCCGAAACCCCTTATTTGGCCATCACCCTTGCTCGCGACCAACGAGGACCAACTATTAAAATTACGTTAATAAAATTTCGACTCTATTACTAACCGTATCAACGGTTGAAAATGTATAAAAAGATGTTCACCCCAACGATAAACATGAAGAAATTGCGGAAAAAACTACAAGATGACATGGGAATCATGTATCTGGCATATTAAAATAACATATCAAACAGCCTTGCCTAAGGCTACTGCAGCCGAGCATGAAACCAATATTTCATTAAAATTCCTTTGTTTGAATACTATCGGTATATATCTGGACTATTTACAAGTTTGGCGTGAAGCGAGTTATACTGGCATTTGATATATATTTAGTTTTGGATGCAGCAGATCAATATTATAATATAAAATTAATAAACTTACAGGAACCGTGTACCTCATAGTCATCAGTTTAAAAGTCGCCCACTGCTGAGCAAAGGCCTGTCCTCAGAGATTTCTCTATCAACTATCACGCTTGTTCAGGACGAATTAGCAATTACAATTTTACAATTATAAATTATAACACCAGGTTGCCTTTTTTATTTTTCCTTCACTGTAATGTCAGTAACACAGAAGCCGCTCCCTTGTGCATGAGGTACGGAAACCTCCGACCGACTAAGACTTTTTTATCCGTGCATTAAAATCAATGAAATCTATGTCAAGTACCCTATTTAACAAATCCCATGTAACAAAACTTCTTAAATTAAAGTATTTTTAAATTTTAATATTAATTAAACACATAAAGATATTATTTTGAACATCAGTAAACAATAAAATTACCTTTAACGTTCCGTAATTGAATTAAAATATTTCGTTTGATGTTTGTTGCGTCTATTTACTCAATAGGTTCGTACACTGAGTAAAGGCCATTAATATATTATAGGTAGGTAGATCATCAGCCTTTAAGTGACCACTGCTGAGCAAAGGCCTCTTCTCACACAGAGAAGGTGAGAGCATTAATCACCACGCTTGCTCAATGCGGGTTGTCGATTTCAAACTTATAATTAGAAATTATAAGTTCAGGTTTTCCTCACGATGTTTACCTTCACCGTTTGTCAGTGGTGTCTTAATAATCATAGAAAGTATATAACTCGGAAAAAGTCACATTGGTACTTGTGAACCCTTAACCTCCGGGCCACCACCACATTCAGGTTTATATAAGTATATTAAAAGGTAAATAAAAGAAAAAATCCATCTGCGCATTGATCGCCAACCGTTAGGTGTTCCATCTCCATAAAAAAAATCTATTAACACATTCAGTGCCCCCGACGCGTATGTGCGTGCGAGGAAACGCACATACGCGTCGGGGGCACTGAATGTGTTAACAAATACTCATCATGTCTTCTGTGAATCTGAAAATTCTCTACATCCAGTTGAGTAAAATAAGAAATACACCAATATATACAAGATTCAGTAGAAATTCCATCATGAGCTAACCAATGTCGCCACTCTAATTGATAGAGGCGGATTCGTACGGTCGTACAAATTGAACACAAGTCAGACTCGACTAAATGAAAGCGAAACCTACAACTTTGTAGTCGACTGTGTTGCAGTGAATTGGACAAGGTGCTACAATGTGATTTAATACCTTCTGTATTTTCAAAATAGAGTTTATTTTTTACTGGCACGTGTTTGACGTTGTTTGAATTGTGTTCTATTCGTTGAAATAAAAGTAGTATTAATTTAAGTTATGAATAAGAAAAATTCTGATTTTAAAATACAAAATAAAAATTGTTACTCAAATAAAGCATGAATTAAACAAAAAACTAATTTTAGACCATAAAAAATATTATATTTTGCTTATTTCTGTGTGTAAATGTTGACAGTTTACTTAGAAGGAGTACCTATCGTATCGTAAACAGACCCCGTTCCCAATTTTCTTTACAAACTTTTAGAATCAAATTAACGCCAAATTTTAATATTCATAAGAATTAATTACAGTACGAAATCGATTCATTTCACTCCGGGAACCACATTGCTACTTCTCTCAAAATTAACAGCGTGAGATATTCATTGGTTTCAATGTTAGCATGCCGGAGGGCGTCACAAGTTGTTGATACCGTTGATTGACTCCTGTAAACACAAACCTGCTCAATTATACTAGCTATATTGGCTACAAACTTGGTATATTTGCACAAACATCCATTCTACTAGTGACACAAATTACACCCTATTTTCATAAGCATAAAGTTGTAAATTACGTTAGCGATACAACACAAATGTTTTGACAAATACTCCAAGTATGCATTTACAAATTAATGTGACGTGATTTTGATTGATACTGTCTAACAACCAACATTCGTCACTCCGTAATTACAGTTTGAATGTTCTAAAGTAATTAGTAAACTATTTACATTCTACTCTAATATTTCATGACTGGAGACTTCGTTTGCTAGTGGTAATGTCAAACTAGGTATAAGTGTATTTTGAAGCTAAAATCAAAGTAGCTTTATCATATACATTGAAAATATACAACTAAATCACGTGGATTTAACTGAGAAAATCTCTACTACTTTAGTTAATTCAGTTGAGTTGGCTGCGCGACATCGTCGTGACGCGCGAATGCTCATGAATAAGAGTCCCGCTGTTACTCGAAACTAGTTGAGCTTTTCTTAGTTAATTCACGTGAGTCTGTTTTTAATAAAAAGGAGTCTGACACTGACTTTACCTTCTTCAGACAAATTATAACTTAATTTACCAAAATACGAGTAACTGTTTCACGAAACTCAATAGTTAAGTAACAAAGATCACGTTTCACTATTCAAAAAACCAAAAGTTTCACTAAAGTTTTAAAACAAATATCGAGTCTTTATTGGATTGTTTAGTTCAAACATTTTTCGGTACATAAAACTGCTGACTTTCAGTCGAATCTAGTTAAAATTAAGCACTGACCTAGTTGGTAAAAGTCCAGTAAAAAGAACGATCTCAGTTAACATTTTAATTTTGCTACTTGACACGGTCAAACAAGAAATATCATACAAGAAGGGGTTAGAAAATACCACAAATGCAAGCCAGCGAAGCTTAAAAACATTAATCACTAAAAATGTGAAACCGCGAATGTTTTAGCACCCTACATTTTTCGAGCACGCTTCCTAAATTTTTATCATGCAATCTGGCTTTAAAATTTTCAGAGACAAATGCTATAGTTTGTCATTCATATTTTATTTTAAGTTTTTAAGTTTGAATATCTATGTTACAAATTATTTTTAGGAATAGTTAATGGTAAATGTACTAACCAAAATAAAGATGTTTATGTCTTCAAAAATTATAAAATGTTGTTTTCGACTAAGTATAAGCCCAAATATTGCAATACGTACAACTAAAGCGTAGCCTTCACAAGCAAGGTTAAACTTAATTTAAATTAAAATCAATTAAGAAGAAATACAAGTCAACAGAGCAACAAAGTACTGAATGCCAAAGTAAGTATACACAAACTACAACAAAGATGGTACTCTCAAAATGCTCATTTTATTTCCTCACTAGAAACAGAACACATTCCGTGTTACTCGAGTCCGCACTCATCACGAACATTCCCAGCATCTGAATCGCTGTTGGGACAGTTTTAAATGCTGTAAACGTCCATTACTCATGGGAAAGTTTAGACAATGAGTCGCATGTGTTTATCACGAGAACTTGAGTAATAACGCACTGGGAGGCATCTGTGCAGCGTTCCCCAACCGTCACTACGCCTCGCCTCCACTGTACGTGTTGCCAACATTAAATTCCTCTCATTTAGTTTTTAGAACAGTTCGAAACATGGCCGCAGTTTAATGCCGTCATGTTGGCTTTAACTTGTTTTGTCATTTCGGTCTAGTTTGTAACAGTTTCGGTGTTTCGTTTAATTTTGTGTGCTGCGAGTTTGAATTGTTTATCAGTCACTTGGCTGTCGAACGACTGCCTTTGTACTGTAGATGTATATTTGAAATCCCAAAGTCCTAAAAAGTAGATATTCCAACAAAACATATTCGCAGTATCGACTTACAAATCTAACCCATTTCTTATTTAACGACTCTTTGCAAAAGTTTAGCTCCACTAACAATAAAACTACTTAACATAAAAATCAAATCGCAGAATACAGAGAAAGGATTGAAATGGCATCGTATAACTTGTAGTAATCGTAAAACAGTTCGATTGCTAAAACTTTGTAAGGTGTAGCTCGTAAAAGGAGATAATTTACGAGCGCTGCTCAACTCGGGTTCATGCCGTAGCTCAGTAAGCAAATGGAGGAATAATATGCGGTTTTAAAGTCCCTATAAATATCTCTAATATCGAGAATGAAAGTGACATAACTCTGCGAATTGTTTCCCGATGAATATTACTTATTTTTTTTATAAAATTTATATTTTTTCGAGTTAAATGTACTTTCTATGGTTGTTTAGATTCCACTGGCATACGGTGAAGGAAAACGTTGTGAGGAAACTAAGACTTATAATTTCTAATAATTACTTTGCAGCGTAGCTATTAATGCTCATTCCTTTTCCCTTTGAGAAGAGACTGAGGGCACTAAGAAGCAGATGACGAGGATAAAGTACGTATTTTACGTATACAATAAAGCTGAGCTCTCCATTTGCTGTCTCCTCGTTATCCATGCGGTCCGCACCGCACACGTCGCGAACACCTGAACCTCAGCTGCTATATTTTAGAGTAAAACTATGAGGATTTAATTAATTCCCCTTGTATCTTATTTCTTTGCAGTGTTCATGCTATTTATTGGCCAGGATTAAGTTATAGATTTTTCATAAGGGCGGTGTTTAGAATGGAAATCCATTGCTATTGATTGCAAAGTAAGACTAAATTGACTTAGAGGTCCCAGTGTCTGGTAGAAAGCTTTAAAAGATTTTCCGCCTTATCATAAAGGACAAACATGATTTCCGGTTAGAACAAAACACAACATCTTTCAAAAAGTAATAACATTTCTAGGTATAATAATACCGTCAATCACACGTTCTAAAAAAGTCACGAAGGAATCGTCCTACTAAGGGTGTGACGTCATCCCCACAGTATTCAAAACACGCGGGAATTATTCCCATCCCCAGTGTGTCAGTTGTGCGGATATCCGCACGATATTTCCTTCCGTGGGGAATGACGGGATGGAAATCTATATGTCGGATTTTTGGCACATCACTAGCGAAGCGTATAAAGAATGATGTAAGAAAATAGACTATACTATATATAGGTGTAGATTTTTTTTGTATTCATGGCCATATTTTTTCTATTCAAATAATGATTCATCATCATCATCATCAGCCGGAAAACGTCCTCTTGGACAAAGGCCTCCACCTAAATCCTATTTTGTTGAAAAGAATACAAACTGACAATTAAAAAATACATAAGCTTACCTATTTTTTATTTAAATTTTATTTATTTGGCTCACCAGCAGTTGAGTACACTCTAACAATAATTATGGTTTACAATAAATCAATCAGTGTCTAGTGTATCAATCTCTTACAGGAACACACATCATGCGCTTAAAATCGTTTCAAATACAATACAATTGTTGCCTGTCAACCGCCTAGACTAGATTGTGGCGATTAAGTGCTGTCACGATGGTCAGTAGCGAAAAGGGATCAAACTAAACAATTTCTTAGAGTACATATGCAGTATAAGAGTGTCTTTGGAAAAGGAACCATTATTCAGACATCTTTAGGATACTTTTAGAGAAACCCGCTTTTCAATTTTTTATTACCGTGACGTATATTTTCTACCTAATTTTTGGTATGAAACAAATCCTAATTGCATTATAACTTCTTAAAACATATTCCCTTATCCTATACCTACACGTTCCTTAAATTTTATCGGCAAACTTAAACTGGCACAGAAGCCAAGTTTAAAAGGAAATAGCGAGCACGTTTTGCACAAATATTATAATAATTTACACTAACAACTACACGCATTTAGGTCAAAACTGTTTTCAGAGATAATCTTACTGAAATTAAAATCTCACACAGATTTTCATAGCACGCTATGTTAGTTAAATAGTTTTAAACAGAAAATAACAATACTGGTGTCATTTCGGACTAGTAAGATCAGATTGAATTTTCTAATAATTTGTAAAGAAGAGAGGTAATCGATAAATATAGATTACATAAAATTCAGAATAATAAGATATTTTTGATTGAAAACTAATGTCCTAAAAAATTACACTTATTTTAGTGTTGAATTTTATCTAATCTATATTTAGCGATTACCTTACTTCTTTTATGATAGGTATTATAACAAAGCAATGAACAGCAAACCTTCTCCACTTTTCTATTACATTTTTATTTTGGATCATACAGGCTTCTTCGTGACTGGGTCCGACTCGCACTTAGCCATATTTTTACAAAGCCAACTTCGGACTTTACAGCCGCGGTAACTTATTTGGCTCATGATTAAATTTTATAAGTAATGGACTAAAGTTGGCATTTTTTGGCAATGTCTGGCCAACGTTATTTATTGGTTTATGTAAAATATGCATTAATTGGTGCGAGGATTTTGTAAACACATTTTTTATTTATTATGATAGCTTGGTAAAGTATTAATTCTGTCTATGTGAAAAGCTATTACATAATTTAATATCAACTCTATTTTACAGCATCAGTTGATTTTTTATGTGTTCCGGCGGCAAACGATCTGGCGGTTTATCTGATGGTAAGCATTCGGCGCCGCCCATGGACACCTGCAACACCTTAGTAAGTACGTTGCCAGCAATATGGGGTGAGAAAAAGGATTAAGCGTCCGATAACCTTACTCACACGGCAAAACACAACGCTGTGGTTGCTTCAAGCTGATCTTCTGTGAAACAGTGGTATCCATCCATTTTACTCCCGTCGACCCATTCGTGCTGAAGCATGAATCTCCCACACTTCCCAGATATAAATAATACAATAGAATAAAATAGATAATAAGTCAAAATCGTTGAAAGATTTCTTCTTCTCTTTTTTAAATAAACAAGCGATAGTAAAACAAACACACAAACTATTGACCTAAACGCCTCAATTTTAAACTTCCAATAGGTCACCCAAGTCAAAGACTGCATTCATCAAACAATAAATAATTCTTTTTTTTTATTTTTTCTTCCAATGAAATCTGTAACGAATCACTCCATCGGGAGCCTGATTGACAGATGGCCTGTCTACATAATTGAGACGAATGAGACTCGGCTTGTCTGCTCCGATAAATCTGTTCTTGTATTTTTCATCAATACCGTCAAAGGTATGCGTAGTTCAGTACTTTATAGGTAAAATAAATAAAATATTGCTTTTAATATACGTCGTTCTGTGCACACATTTTAGTCTGAAATCCTGACCGAATTATTTTAGGAAATACGAAATTACCGAATTATTTCCTTTAAATATATTGATTGCCTCTTTGCTAAGGCATTTGATGGCTTTTAGTGAATAAACTGAAAAATTGTATAAAATTTGTTATATTTCTTTTGAAAATGTTTCCAAAATGACTTTCTATCTACAACGTAGAAAATAACATCTCAATTAGAACGTTTTCTTTAGTAAAACATTTCATACCAAGCAATACCGATAATACTTAACATTAAGTATGAAATGAACACTTGGAAGTGCGAACTTGTGCGAACTATGAACATTTAGTGGCAGGCATTATCTTACAATCGCTGGAACTAGTTCTGTTCCTTGATATTCTCGAATTGTACTGTTATTTCGATATTCACATCCATTCAATAGTACACTACTACCTAATTCTTTGATATCTTTACAAAGTAACTAATGCATTTTTACCTTAATTGATTTTCTAACTAAATATTTTTTATTTTACAGTAATGGGATTAAGGTTCATTTTTATTATGACCATCATCTAAGTATTCTTATTGTTTGTTATAACAGATTCTGTGAGCCTTTGCTCAGTAGAGAAAGTTCAGAAACTGATAAATTAAAATATAATATGACTCTCTATCATCACCCAGACTGCAGGCAACTGCCAGGCAACCTTCTGCATATTTTTGTGCAAAAGCTTAAATAAATAGTGCAATAACAATTTACTGTCCACACCAGATGAACTGAACTTGATGAACCTATTCCTCAAAAACACTTAAAATATTTCTTTAGCACTAAATGCAGCTCATCTAACAAAACACTTCTCTATCCATATTGTTCCAATGGTAACCGAAATCGCTAAAAGCATTCCGCGTTCTCCTACCAAACATGAGTGAACGAGCGAGTTGAAACATTTGAAACCAGGTCTCTTAAGTTACACTAGAATCCGGACTAACTTTGAATTGCACCGTATCTAGATAATAGCAAGATATATGGAAGGAACTTAGCCAGCGATATTTAAGTTTGGGCCCGCTAGAATTATCTTCGGTCTCCGTTTTCTGTCGAATTTGGAAGAGCACTTTCTTTTTTTTTGTTCATTTTGTGTATATACCTGTTAAATAGGACAAATTAGGTTTCTGAATTTATAAACGACCGAAAGTATGGTATGGTAGTCTATCGAGGAGTTTTTGTGTAAGTGATATTCGAACTCTTTGCATAATGCTGTTTTTTTAACGCAATTAATTGAAACATATAAGAGATACACTCTACACAGTGATTCTTAATGTACTAACAAAATTAAATATTGATTCAGTAAAGAGATAGTAAGTAACCTTTAGACAGCTACTAAGCTGACTAATGGTTACAAGTTAGGATAGTAAGTAAGTAAGTTAGGATAGTAAGTAACCTTTAGACAGCTACTAAGCTGACTAATGGTTACAAGTTAGAAACGATATAGATTCAATTAAAATTTATGAATTTATTTATTAATTCTTAAAAACTTAATACAATTAAACGTACAGGCACTGACACTACCTGCCCCACCCTGGGCAGTAAAAATTCATTTAACGAATTTTCTTAAAAAACGGAATCTTCTAAGGACTTAAGTCATTTAGTAAAAAATTGGTACTGTCTTTGTACTAAGTCAATTTTTATCCTGAACCAGATAACTTTATAGACTTTCACAGTATTTACCACCAAATTAATAAATAAAGAAAACAATTCGTCCAAATTGCAACATCGCCAAATTCGCACCTTTTCAATATAACATATATTTGGAGTCGCGACAAAGCCGGAGGACCGTTTAGACGCTCAGTCTACTGGCCCGCTAGAGATTGCATTTCCGTGAGTTATAGGTGATTGAGCTCGCGATATTTACCTTGTCGACTGCAAGTTATGCGTTTTATAGAAAAATTGCATTTTCAAGATCAAATTTTTGGTTAAGTATGAGTTTTAAAAATCTTCAGATATGTCTTTTAATTGTGGAAAATTCTAAATATCTCACAAAATTATTATTCAAGTATGGATGAAAAAACTATTTTTTTCGGTGTTTTTGTCGGAAGACAAAGGTTTAGTTTGGCACAGTACCTAGCTGGGCAAACTGACTGCTGTCCAAATTGTCGCAAGTTCGATTCCCACACGGAACAACACGTTGTGTGATCCATAAATTGTGTATGTGAATTTGAATGTCTGGAAACACACCCAAATTATAAGCGAAAATCCTAGTAAGGGGCAACGTTTCTTTAATAAAAATATTCTTAAGAATGTTCGAACAAATTCAAATATACCAAAACTCTACTGCTCACTGCAGCCAAGTTTACCAAAAGCTGTTCCCATTGGTCACTGCAACTAGTGACGTCATCTGAGCAAGAACTTCTCTAATAAATTTAATATTTCCCGAAGCACTTAATAACATTAACAACCACACTTTACTGTCGATACTTACAAAAACGAGCTTCAAAGCAGCCATAATTAAATTACCACTTCATAAAATCATTCAAAGATTTTAACAAAATTAAAAGACTTTTGCAAAAGCGAATATAATTCCTTTGTTAAAAAAATTTTTTTAGACATTTTCTAACATGTAGGTAGGTATATAAATGTTAGAAAATAATAATTTGGATTAATAATATTAAGATTCCTGCTTTATGAATTTAAGGCTGAGTATTACCGCCCTCGCATAAGTTCCGGACTGCTGGTCTATATATAGATCTGCAGCTGATTTAGAAAATTGTAAATGCCCAGGAACAGAAGGCGAGACACTGGACCCTTTCTATAAGAATTTGAACCCAATAAGTTGGCGTATAGACAAGTTGAGAGAAAGAATTCATTTTACCTGCAAAAAATAAACTTGAAATGATCTAAAAATCTAAATGAAAACCTTTAACCCAAACAACTCACATTAATACATTTAATTTGTCTGGTTACTTAGTCATTGGACTTTCAGTAGGACTATTTCTGTAGGTAGTCGATATTACAAGACTGCCGTCAAAAAATATTCGAACGCAGTAACAAACAAATAAAGTAATAAAAAATGAACCGACTCGGTTTTTGCAGTGAGCATGTGGCTATGAAATTTTAATATATCATGTTCCAAGCTGAATTTAAATGGACTCGGCTATCGGGTAGTGGAACGGAAAAATAAATAACATCTACAGTTTATTTGCAATATAACATCGAAACCGGAGTACTTACTAATTGCTCCGAAACGAATCTGACTTTTGAGTGTGTAATTTTTTGATGAATATTCTTTTCGTTTATTAAAAAACAAGTTGTATTCTTTCCTCGGCTGCTATTGTAAGCTTTCTGTAATCAATTTTTTCGTCGGTGCATAGTCTGGGTGTCATGTGTAAGTGAAATTGTATGTTTGTAACCGCACCCACGAAACAGGAGAAAATCCTAGTGTGGGGCTCGTATTATAAAAAAGAGAGAAATAAAACAGAAATCAAAATCAATTTTGGCCCTTAACAATCTTGCCATAAATTCCAAGCGTGCTTGTTGTTTGTCGTTCTAGGTTTACCAGAACTGCTGCCCTATATTTGTCTATATATTATGTAGTAGTTTACTGCGCAGTAACAATAACTGAGGAAAATAGCAGCAGTGACAAATCTGTCTAATACACAACCTAAACGAACTAGCTATAATCCGTAAATCAAATCTTATAATCCGTCTCCACAAATACCAACATCCATAAACATCGTAATCCTTAATTTTCCAGCATTTTTATAATGACTCAGTCTAATGATAATTAACGTTTAATATTTTACGGGCGAAGGGAGCTTAATCGACGGGAATTTAAGAGTGAATAAAGGCAAGGGATGAGTCCTTAAAATATCAACAATGCTCGTCGTCCATAGCTGTCATAAAAATACGACAAAGGGTTTGTATCAGCGGCTTTTGCAAAAAGGTTTTTACAAAATGTTCCCTCTCCCACCACTGGAATATTCAAGTAGAAATTACGCTCTTAATGTCTTGTATTCGAGGTACTGTAGACTATATTAAATGCTTTGTTATCATAAGGTTCAATGTTACTTGTAGGTCAAAAGAGTATGGTATTGTTCTTTGTCTTATTGTACCGCGGCTCAAGGTCAACAGAATTTTACTTAACGAAATCATGTTTACCAATTATTTAAGGTGTTTTGGTGTCGTTAAACTTATGGCAGGAGTTGTGTCTTTTTTCGTGAACAAAGAATATAATTACGAGTTCAAGTACAAGTGACAAATCATAAAAAACAACAGACAATAAACAATTGACTTCTAGCCTCAAATATTATAATGGTCATGAGCTTTGTAAACTACAATCGACATAAATTAGGAGTACATCTTACTTCTTACTAATATAATAGATGCGAAAGTAACGATGTTTGGATGTCTGTTATTCAATCAGGCCAAAACGGATCGACGGATCTAGATGGAATTTGGCACAGGCATAGGATACACTCCGGAATAGGACATAGGCTACTTTTTACCAACATACCACGCAGGCGCGAAGCCGCGAGCGGAAGCCAGTAAATAATAATTTGATATATTTTATCAGTTTCATCTAAATTTATTTATCAGCTATCCTAATATATACTCGAGCCTGAAAACTCCGTTGAAAAGCTCCGGGATTTGCCTTTAATAAAATTTTTACGTCGTCGACACGAAGCTGTTATGAACTTGCAAATTAATTTAGGTCGGTTTTGGAAACTCAATTTTCGGTTTATTTTATCCGCCAATATTTACCGAATATCAATTATCTGGACCGTGACGGTGGCTGTGACGTCATCAATCTAACTGGCCGCTCCTGCCTGTTCTATATTTCGTAACTTACCGTTTCGGGACATTTCGACGTAATTTTGTTATCTTGTTCAATGTTATTAGGAGCTTATGTAATTAGTTCGGTCTAGTTCCTAGTGTGGAGTAAGTAATTGTTGTTACTAGTGGGTCGTAGTTGATTGATGTAATTTTGAATACCCATTGACTGGAACTTTTGGTTTAATCAATGTTAGTAGTGTTACCAGACGAGATAAAATAAAATTAAAATCGTATTATTATAAAGAACCGGGTTCATGCTTTGCTAATCCAGTTCAAAAGTTATTCGTTTCATCTAGATTCAGGTTATTCATATTGCGTTCTTTTTACAAAAAGTATCAAACCTAGGTGGACGTCAGCGACTAGTAGATACTTGAAACAATATTAAGATCAATTTTATTGATCTTATATGTTAAGATCAATTGATGAACAAGCATAAGATATAATACAACATAACAAGTTTATTAAAGTTATCCAAAATTGATTTAATTTTAAATAATTGTGTTTAAAGGTATAAAGTTCAGTCTTATTATTATTAAAAACAACCTACAACTGTCTTTTGTCTCATCAATATTTGACTGCACGGATGGTGCGGTGGCCGGGCAACTGGCTGTCGTGCAACGTGTCGCGGGTTCGATTCCCGCACGAAACAACTCTTTGTGTGATCCACTTATTGTTGTTCCGGGTCTGGGTGTCATGTGTATGTGAAATTGTATGTTTGTAACCGCACCCACGACACAGGAGAAAATCCTAATGTGGGGCAACGTTTTTATAATAAAACAAAAAAAAAAAACAATATAAAACTTAAGAACATACAGCATACAACAAACAGATAGAACCTCATCTATGAAGCCACGTTCTATTTTTCAAACATTTCATCTGCTTTATACCTACTAGAACTACCAAGAGGATATTTAGTCGAGGAGATTGCCTTCATCCGACGTCCTCAAGCACTTAAGTAGGTAATTTAATACAGGGCAAAATGAGCCGACTTCTCGCAGTACAAACGTCTTGCGCGGATCTTGGACATTACCTAGACCAAAGTTGAGTTAGTTTACCATAACTTGTTCTTGATTATTCTCATGGACTTCTGGAATCTGATAGTTTTGTTATCCGTGAAGTTGATCGGGATTAAGCATTGGTAAGGTATTACGGTTCTTTATGTCAGCCTAGGAATTGTGTCTAGGCGCACCTAAATTGGCGTCTGAGGCTGATAAATCGCTTCTTTTGTTGTTGGCGCCAATAATTAGAATAGTTTTTGGTTTTTATTATAGAGAGTAGTTGGTTTGGGATTCAAGGAAAGTCGATGTTTGATTTGTATTTGATGTAAGTGAAAGTACAAGGACGGCTAAAAAGTATAGAGATAAATTATTAAAACAGATGACTCTAATATGGTGATGTTTACGGTTCAATTAATAAAATCGTTATGATGGTATTGATTTGGAATTGTTGTTTGTAATACCAAAACTTTGATAAATATTCCTTATATTAATATTAATATTCCTATAAGCAATCAGCGCCGCCTATGAACACCCGCAACAATAGAGAAGTAACGAGTGCGTTGCCGACCTTTTAGGGATAGTAGTTTTGGAGATTATGGGATTTTGGAGGGATTGGAGAAGGTAAAGGATTGGGCCTATGGTAACCTCAATGACATGACAAAACACAACGTTGTGGTTGTTTCACGTCGGTTTGCCATAGGGTATCATTCGTGCCTCTACAGATAGCCTACATCACAAAAAGTTTATCACATTATTATAATAATTATCATATCATCTTTTAGTAATAAAAATGTAGCCAAAAAAATCCTTAAGCAAAAAATATCGGAAAAAATATCTCACAACTGTTACAGGTAGGAAATTGATACTTAACTAAATTGAACTTGAAATTAATTAATGAGATGGATGAGCACCCATTAAAATTGAGACCAAGATTCTTAATAATGATAGGGAAAAAATCCATCGCCCCACCCAATTTCGGGTGGGATTAAATATTTTACGGCGTCAATAATTAATGTGTATTTTTTTAAGTTCATTAAAATCCGTGCTATGGTAGCGATGTACCTACAATTTTAATTAAATCGAACCTTATCCGAAGCCGACCGGTTTTGGTTACGGTTCTGATCGTAATATCCGAGAACGCGTGTTCGTTTTCGTATATAAAGTATTTCTCGATAAAATGAAAATTCATTGATTAAAATGTGGTGTTAATTTACAAAAGCTGTACCTACATACTTATGTATGAAATTTGTACGATGTCGGATTTCAACGAATTTAAATTTTGCAACGCATACCGTAAACAATTTGGTTGTTTCACAGAAAAATACGTAATTACAACATTTTTTCTACTATATTTTAAAGTCATTTTAGTCTTTTTCGATTTGAAGTAAAGCTTTCGTTGTTACAATTTTATTACAACGGCTATCAATCAGGTGTCAATCAATTAATCTATTTTTTTTCCACCTCACTAGCTTGAGAAATATGAGGAATAAACAACGAATTCATCCGACTCGCGCCAAAAACGTTCGGAATATCTCAAGCGATAGTGTCGCCATCTGACGACTTAAATGAGACAAGTAGACCTCGACTGTTACCGTCGCGCCGTGTCTCCGTCACGACCTGTGACGGAAATGATACCGGCACCATACGTGAACCGAAACGTCGTACGTCATAGAACAGAGTTCTTATAGAGTCGGTATAGATTGCAAAAAAAATAATATTTTATACAGGTTGCATTTTAGTAAGTGTGAAGTGATTTCGCGGCCTCACTGAAAAACTAAAGGTTAAGTTAATTAAATCTCCTTCAATTAAATTGATTATTTGTAGTTGCCGCCCAAAAGGTTGGCAACGACCTCGTAGCTCCTGCGTCGTTGCAGATGTCCACTGATTGCTTACCATCAGGTCAGCCGTCTGCTCACTGCTCATCACATAAGTAAACAAAAGTTTTGTAATCCCCAGTATATACATCTGGGGATTACAAAACTTTAAATAAAATATATTGCTCAGTAATAACATATTCTCATTCATGAGGTAATCATAGTACAAGAAGCAAATGGCATTCTTCACGATTTGAAATTATTAACGTCTACGGTGTATATCTCTTTCCTGTGAACTGTCACTTTTTTATTCAATACTATTTTTCCATATGAAATTAAATATTTTATTTTTCTCTGTTCCAGGTACTGATGTCGAAACATCCTCATATAGTAAGACCTATAGCATGTCAATACATCGCCCCAGCATGTCATCCCTATAACAAAAACACAAAACTAAGATAGGTATCCTACTTTACAAGAAAAAATATTTTTAGAAACTTTTTGAGTGAAGAAAATCACCCAATTATCCAAATGACTTTTTAGCTTTGGTCAGGACGAGACAGAGTTTCAGACCAATGCATTCCTTGTTCTGCTCTGAACTGGGACGTTATTGCATGTTTTGCACTACTGCCCTAATGGGGTCCCATCCATGGCACTCTGAAGGCTCTTAAGGGCACGCAAGAAACGCCCATATTCTCATTTTTTAAGTCACACAGTAATAAACCTTAACCAAAAGCAGGGTGCAGGTGTCCATAGACATCGTCAATTGTTCTTGATTAATTCTTCTTGCTCATTGATAGTGACGTCATTGACGCGTCATTTCATACGGCAATTCGCTGGTACGATAAGACCATAACGAGTTAAATTTCAATAATAAAAAAAGTATTTATTTCATCATCACTCACAGAGCATTTTTTATGAAAAGAAAACTGACGAAAAATTTTTAAATTTGCTATGTCAGTCCAGACGTTTTACAATTTTAGCGCTACTGACGAACACGAGTTCATTTATATATTTATACATAGACAAAAAAACTAAAATCAAACAGTAAACAAAGCGACCAAAGAACTTTAATCCTAAAACAAAACAAAATAGAGTTAAAAATAATTACAACAGCAAACCCATCTCACGTCATTCATAATTCAAGCTACACATATAGATACATAGATACAACGCGTAGAACCACGGAATACATTCTGGAGACAGCTACCGTGTAGCTCTCTGGCTCACGGAAGTCGCTCGCGGGCTCATAAAGTACAACGGAAATGAGATACTCGTCTCTCAATGTTAGGATCAACTTGGCGTATTTGATTAATTTATGTTCGACGGTTTTCTATTGTGTGTGTTATAAGTGTCTGTTTACTTTAAAAGCTCAACGTTGATAATTATAGAAAAATGCATTTTTAGAAAGGTTGTTGTATATTTATTTATATTTCTTTTCACTTCTAAAAATGAGTATTTTTAAAAGAAAGTCTTTTGGCTTTTAGTTTTTATTCTACTTTATTAGGCAATTGTAATTGCTTTTCGTTTATTCATACTTTAGAAACATTCTGCTTGGTGATTTCGGTGATTTGTTTATTAATGTTAAAGAAAATATCAATAGATTTTTATATAAACACAACTATAAGGAGCAACCATTAGAAATCTATTCTTTCTGCTACTACTACTACTGCGTTATAAAAAAAAAACTAAAAATAATTGACTCTATTACAGAAATAACATTTTATATCAAATCCCAAACATCTAACCATGTTACGCAATTTCATGCCTTCAAAACTTAATTTTAAAATAAAACAAAATTGATACTCCTTTGCATGTAAGATTTCATTCTTATGAATACCACTTGTGGAGCTTCAATTTAATCTCGTCGGTTACGAACATACATTATGACGCCATTTTCTTTGTAAGTATTCAGTATCCATTACATGCTATATATGAAAATATTAACGTTTTATTTGCCGTACCATGGCAGAGGAGAATAACATATTATTCACTAACTCGATTCTTTCAACAGGTGTAAAACTATACAAGTCTTCTTGAATTCCGAACGATTTCGAAATTCAAATTTCAAATTCAAAATTCAGAAGCCAAGTTAACGGCCAGTCTTATTAGTTCTAGCCAAATGATAATAAATTGGCGTCCGATCATTTTGTAACGGATGTGTTCATCCAACTTGTCGGTCGGTCGGCTTTGTAGGGGAATAGTTTTACACTAATACCTAAAGTTTTGTTTCAACCATTAGTGCGGCCTCATCGGACGATCCACGTAGTTGACCTATGGATCTATAAGAGTACAAGCTGTAGGCATTTTGAACTTGAATTTTGATTTTAAGGTGAATTTTGGACAATAATAATTAAAATCATTAAATGAAATCAATGATTCTTTATTTTTATCATCTGTAATTTAATAAGTGTAGTTAGGTATAAAATATGTCTTATAAAAACAAAACTTTTTGCTTTACAACCACTGACGTACTAAAATAGGCATAAAAGATTTAACAATCTGTCAAAACTTTTAAACCTAGGACTTATAACTTTTACAACCTTTACACCGCATTAAAAAAATCCAAGATGGCGGGCGAACGTAAATGTTCAACGCGACGACTCCGCCACCATCAATAAGAAAAATAAAAGTTTGACGGGCTGTCAAAACAGTATGAATAAATAAGTAAAGGGCAGGGCGAGCAGTAAGCCTACTCGTGCACAAACTTAGCTAAAATATTAAACGTTCGAGGCTCGAACCTCAACAACTTGCTTTAATAACTTAATGTATTAAGGTGCTTTCCTTATCTAAGAAAGTACTTGACAAGGATTACCTTAAAAAACAAAATTCTGTAATAGTTAATTCATTAATCATTTATCATCATCACCCATTAGACATCCTATACTGATTTCCTTCAAACTTTTGTAGATCAGACAAATTCAATTAACGTTATTTTCAACGAAACAATTTCGTCGCAGCTTACAAAGGAATAGGTTGTATAGGCACTAAAGACTAGTGTACACACACACACGACATTAAAATTATAAAAAACTAGGCTAGAATTTCAAAATACCTATATTTAGTAACCTAGGCACATTGTCATGGCGTCTCTTCTGACCACCCAGCTGAGAGACATTATAATTAGGCTCGTTGAAATTTTGTTCAACGTAAACATAAAAATGCTTTGATCAAAGAAGCATTATCAAAATGTTATTAAACTCACTCTCAAACTCCCACTCTTGCATCTTAAGAAATCCTAAATTGATTTTCCGTGTTCTCGAGAACTCGTCGCATGAAAAATGGCCTTACTTGGGGAGGTGAGGCCGAATAAAAAGTTGTGCCTTATGCACTTAATTATTCATAATGTTTGCCGGTGATACCCTCGTGAACTCCGCTCGGCCTTGTCACCGTATTAAGTGACAAATTATAGGTGAAATCGAAGGAATTTTTTATGAACAGCGTCGCGGAGACATATTTTTGGGAGTATTTTTCAACGAAGAAAATTTTAGCGGAACGAGAATGATGTTACTTGTGTAATTATTATCACTTAAAAATCAACTAGATCTTGTTAATTAGTTAAGCACCATTTTCTACTCCCGCGATTAGTACTAGACTTCGTGGCAATAATAGAGTTGTTCGTTACTTGAAAATGTAACCATGGTAGCTTATACGAGAGAACACATATACTCGTACTCAGTCAAAGAATCAACCATACATCTACCGACCAGCTTAATTAATAACACACAAAAGAATACTTCAATTTTTCAACCACAAAAAGTACAAACCAAAAAACCAACAGTAACCACTTTAATTAATAACGGAAAACCAACAATACGTGTATAAAAAGAGCCGCAAGAAAAAAAATAATTAAACAGACAGAACAGAATTTATTGAAAAAGTAAAGCAAATAATGTGAAATAAAGAGAATAGCGCGTGTGTTTTAAATGAAATAAAAAAAAAGAAACGCAAAGGGCTTTATGCTGGAAAGGGATTTGGCGTGACATGGGGGATGGCTTTATCATCATATCTGGCACGCTCTGATATTGTATGTCTGTTCAGCTTTTATTTTTACTCGTGATGCGGTTTTTACGTACGTTTTCAAGGTAGTGTTTGTGACGACTCACTTTTTTCGATTCGGTTTTTAGGTACCTACGCCTTTCATGTTATGAATTTCGTTGATGAATTATTGGTTTGCTCAATGTTTTATTTTAACGTTGGTTTTACAGTGAACTTTGTTAATATAAAATATACTCTCCAGCTATCGGTATCATTAAAGTTACTAGGGACGTTAGCATTAATGTGGATACGCAAATTAAAGCTACACTTAATTACGATTTACCCCACTAAAGAAATTGGTTTCTCAAGCCTCATTTTCATACCCAAACTACAGTTTCAAATACTGGAATATTCGCGTTCAAAACAGTATAGAGCCAGGGTAATCACCTAATCAGAGTGTCAAAGCTTTGTCAGTGTCTCAGCACAATATCCGGGGCGGCAAGTTACCGATACAATAACTTCGTCTGAGGCCCAATCTCCGCCCGGATATACCGGGTTCAGTTCTCGTAAAGCCATTTCACACTGTATCCGATTATACAGGTAACTGTGTTTCGTTGTATAAGAAATGTTGTATGAGATTAAGTTTATCTTTTTGTTTGTAATATTAACATGTAAAAATGGTCTTTTTAGCGCTTAGGTACTGAATACATGTCATTTATTTTTTACCATTGCGCTTAAACACTGGTATCGAATTGACTTTAAAGGGTTTATTAAAAAAACCTGGATTTCTTTTCTCTCGTGTAATAAACTTAAAATGGCAAATTACCTTCATAATAATATCTACGCCCAACATGTGTCGTTATACTATGTCAAAGTCATTGAATACTTAAAATATAATATGAATATAAATAATACAAATGAAAGTCATATTCCGATTCCTACGCATTCCGCAATAGTTCTCTAAAAATGAGATTTCGTAAATATCTTACGTGTTACCCACATTGAAAAAACAACCTAGTGCCATTTATTATAACGACTAGAAGAGTATGACGTGACATTTTTATTTACGAATTCATTTGTTAAGTTTCCGTAGATATAAAATAAAATAATAATTATTTAACTTCAATTTTCTACACCGACTTTGTAAACTGGAAATTATTAAAATAACAAGAAATATCATAGAGACGCTGTCCAATTAATTTAAAAACAAAATAACCATCATTCTGACAACTTATTCCTTATTCCTCAAAACATAAGGACTATATCTGTTAGAACACATCACCATTACACATATATCGATAATTTTACTCTAATACGGCTTTTAAAAAATAGTCTAAGACCAAGTCCAATAGACCACGACAATAATAACAGCTGTATATCCCCATCCATATTTACAAAAAGCACTTATACCAAACCGTCTGTAACGTAACGTAAAGCTAAACAAAAACAAGACTAATTTAAGCAACTCCTTCACACAAAACTTACTTTGCTAATGGAGCGTGAAAAAGACGCATCATCAGGAGCATACCAAGCCTAACTTAGTTCAACGCAGCGCCCATAAACTTTCATTGTATGCGTTGAATACTAGTAGAAGTAGCAAGTATTCAGACGACGCAAGTACCTATAACAATGTCTGTTATGTGGTGTCGAAACGTTTCGTACCTCATTAATGCCATAATACGAACAAAGGATTTTAGTTTAGCTTCGAGTTAAGCGCCAAAACTGGGTGAGCACACATTCATATTGTTATGCTCAGCTGTGTGTTTAAATGCAGTAAGTTTGGTTCAGTGGTAATGAGCTAACTCGGTCACTAACTACAATTAAATTAGCACGATCTGCGTCCTGTGTCTCCTAGTAATATTTTGAGAGGTTTCAGATCATCTTAAGACCAAATTAATTCAAAACGGATCAGCCGTTCTCGAGTTTTAGCGAGACTAACGAACTGTAATTCATTTTTATTTATATTAAAGATTAATAAATTTAATTTGAAAACTCGGCTTTTGTTTTGAAAACTAAACATAGACAGTAAGAAACAAAAAGATTAAAGCATTCCATATTCAAATCTACAAAAAATATGAATCAACTTAGACCATCTATCAATCAAAAGCCACCCGAATTAATCGAAATATTTCCCACGCCGAATCAAAAAGTCAATAGCCATAGATTGAAAACCCTAAAGCCTTATTCCAAAGGTGATGTCGTTATTAAAGCGTCTAATGAATCAAAAAGTCAATAGCCATAGATTGACAACCCTAAAGCCTAATTCCTAAGGTGATGTCGTTATTAAAGCGTCTAACTATTACAAAACACGGCCGGGGAGCGTCCATAACGGTAAGTGTAAATGTTTTCTAACCAAACGACCAAACACAATGGTGAAGTAATATAACGGAATAGCGACCTCTAAGGGAACGTCAGCAATATTAAGATGGCCGACATTCAACCTTACGACATTACGTAAATAACAATAATATGATACATACATATATACCAACATATAATATACAAGTCGTTAACATGAAATAGTATGATTATCTCGTTTTTATACGAATGGGACGGTTTTATTTTCTTTCTTCCTATTTCTTTGAGTTCTAAATACTATACGGGATCGTTTCTAAACGTTTTCATTATGTTTATAGGTCTATTGTGGTTTAAGAAAAAACCACAATCTACTACTTGAACTAAGCTTTACCCACGTCTTCTTTCGTGAGCAAATATGGAGTTAGTACATTCAGATTAGCAGCACCCGTTAGCTATACCGGTTGCAAACTGACAGTTGCGTGCCTGTCTTCAGAACGGGTCCACTTAATATGGTATGGTTCTTTCCTCAAAAGACCACTACAGAATGTACTTGCACGGTTCTCTCAGATTATATTATTTTTCACATAGTCTGGACTTGAAATGAGACTGACCTCTGAGTTTGTTTCGGCGTTTCTTGCGAACGAACGAAATGCCGACTTCATCGAGTTTTTTACATAATGTCTGTTGTCATAAGCCTGTTTGTAAAAATGAATCCATTGTTCTCACTTATTTCTTAAAATTAGCTAAAAACTTGTGAAACAATTGATGAAATGCCATCAATTTTCAATAAATGTATTTTAATAAAAATTTGATAAACCCCATTTTTGACTCAGGAAAATACCCAATTTTACGGAAGCGTGTCACAGTCCAACTTTACCCTTTTCCCATCACTATTGGCCTGTCACAATCCATTGTTACGTCTCCAACCGTAAACTGCATGGACCACCATGTTTACGTGTAAACTTTCTTGGACCCAATCCAGTCATGTTCCTGCCAAATTCACTAGAATTTAGTCACAACTATAAAATACTAGAAAATATTATTATACCTAAGATTTTCGTAGGATACTATTTTTAAATAGTCAATATTTTATTTAAATACGGACTTTGAACGTGACATTCTGGATTACTTGCTGACGTATAAGTGGGTGAAGCCGTGCTGTCTGATGTTTTTTTTTTACATCCAATATCCAAATCTATATTTCTCTTTTTTTAAATAAATTAAAATTCGAAATGACAGAAGTTATTATTTCTTTTCATGTTTTATTGGTGTTCAAATGAATCAAATTAGACAATGTCTTTGTAAAGACGAACACGAAAATGAGAGCAGCCAAACGTCGCTTTAATGTACTATCTAGAACCAATGAGATTTTAGATAGATATAGAAAAAACATTCTGTCTGGCTTATGTCCACGATCCAGCACACCACGGGTTAATCCAAAATCACATACACAATAGTCTCACATCACTTCTGCTTTTCAACGTAAAATAACCACGATATTTTCATACTTAAAGAAAAAAAATACAAAAGGTCAAACCATACATTATAGTGGGTGGTACTTTTTACGAGTCATTTATACTTCTGTATACATTCTCGAGGATACGCCCAGTTAGAAAGTTCCAGAGCAATAAAACTGACTGATGACTTGTCTCTTATTTATTTGTAGCGTGGATACTTATAACTCTCATATTGATGGCTGCGGAACTCATATCAATTTACTGTATTCATGTTGTGTCGTAATATTTGTCAGGGTGTCCTAAAAACGTTATGTTTTCAGCTATTTTGAGAAGTAAAGTAGAATAAGAAATTAGAATGTTGAGAAATTTTAAAAATGTGTATGCCATAAACTTATTTTCATTTTCAAATTGGCTACTTGAACTTTAAAAAAATAGACTATTTAGACTTTTCAAAGCAAAAACTTATTAGAAATACATCGCTTTATGTGATGGGGCATCACTTCATTATATTATTATGTACTTAATTTATTAAGCGATAATTAAGCGTCACCAAAAATTCTCGTCCCAATTTACATATACAAAATATTTGTTTTAAATTTTCAAAAGTGTTCAATTTGAGAGGTTTTAATAAATACTTCTTACAATGCTAAACTCAAGACTACAGTCTAAATCACACTTCCATCCACTCCACAAACAAAGCAGTAAAGAGAAGTTACCTCGTTTGGAAGTCCAACTGCATCGTCGAAAAATAAAGTTCTTGAGTGTAATTTAAAAAAAAAACTTTCCAACAATTTTTTTGATTTATTTTACAAGGAGACTGTTTTGCACGATCTCTCTCCCGTCTCGTAGTTAAATCAGTGCGGCTTATGGCGCCTTTAATCGAGCAATTTAATATAATGAATGTGGTCTATTAGACGGACCGGGTTGCCAACTTAACATTTAACTTTTCCCCTTAGCGTTTAGTTCATGCTTTATGTTTCTAGTTTATCTCTAATGTAATATTTTTTTATAATATAGACTCCCGCAACGCCTGATCAATTACGAGAGCGAGACGAGAGCTGGCTTTTTGGAAATTAGGGTTTCGTAGATTCAGAGATTTGGGAGGGTGAAGATTGGGATTCCGGCAACCTCAATCACTATGCAACACAACGCTGTGCTGGTTACAAGCCGGTTTTCTATGAGGCTCTAGTATCACTCCGGTCGAGCCGACCCATTCGTGTCGAAGAGTGGTACTCCGACACTTGCGCCATTACATATAGGTAGGTACATTTGGCTTGTTATAAAAGTTAGCTACTGTTCCAGTTCGATCTAATAAGTATAGTCCCTTTATTCAGTACTTACGACACCCACAGATACAGGACATTTACCACGGGAAGAATAGGAACAGTAAGGTAATATTCTACTACTTTCTGTCAGCTTTTTTCCCCCACAAACCGTTCAGTAATTTTAACGTGCAAAAGTAACAAACATCTATCCAATAATTTCGCGTATATATACAGAATATTAGTAGCACAAGTAGGTACAAACGTACCGCCATCACACTCCTTGTAAAAATAAAAACATAAAATAAATTGGATTTAATGTTTACAATTTGCAACCTACAATGTTTATAGACATGCCAAAATACGCGTCGTAGTCTTAGTAAAATAATTTCATAACGCGAATTATCTTAAATCATAAATAGCATTAGATATTAAACATGTTTATTAGGACATACGTTTACTTTATTCAGATAAATATATTTTTGTGAGGGGTAAATCATCAAATGATTTTTTTTGCCCTGGGTAAGGCAAAAGGGAGCCTCCTGGCCGAGGCCGCGGTACCTTATTGCATACTACCTATTTGCTTCTTATTATTTGATCATTATAATATTACTTATTAGAAGTTCTATTATTGAATTTAACGACTGTGTTCGATTCACATGTCTATCAAAAAGGATTTGAATATTAATCAATCATCTTCAATTAGCAAATTCATTAGATTGTTAATTTTATGTGTTGAGTTGGAAATCAAATAAACAGAAAAGATTAGATTGACTTGCTGGTTGTATATACTTCTGATAGATGTATATATGTATAGCAACAGATAGATCTTATAAAGCTAGGACATCTCTAAACCATAAGAGAGAGACGACAATATACTGTTTCCTCATCTTCAAAGTAAACTTCGTTTCGATTATTTCTTTAATACACCTCATGCATTCAAGTAATGGACAGTATTTTAAATGACACCGTTTGCGTAAACTCAAAGTAGACGAACTACAACACGTGTTTCTTCTTCTGAAATACTTCAGTGGGTGTTAGGGTGAAAGAATGTTGTCATGCTTATTAATTTATTCGTTTTAAATTAAAAAGATTTTACACTTTTGACTTAAAACTTTATGATTTACCTTTAAAATTTATTTTAGAAACAACAAGTTCTTCTTTGGAAAGTTAGTCGAATTCAACAATTATTTTTCTACAAACCAAAATTTTGGTCAAGATTAATTTGGAACATTTATCAACCAATGATTGTTCTAAGTCTTATCCCTAGATCGCCCCGTCAATCTAGAAAGTCGCAAAAACGCGACTGACTGAGTCAAAATCGCAAGTCTGTAGGTATTGTCTCTTAATCGAGCAATTTATAATGTAAAATATGGTTCGTTATGGCAACACTTACTTGTAATAAATGGATTTGATTTGTTCTAAAGTGATTTTATAGAATTCGAAATATACGTGACATTCCGTTAATTCAATATCGACTCTAAGTAAACCTTCTCTAGACATATTTTAGAATGATTCATCTGACAATGGCACTTAGTTGTAAGGTTTTATCGGTAATAGATAAATGGATTCCATTAAAATATGTTAATAAAGTGTTACTAGCTTGTCTAGACTCCTTCTTTTGCTTCCAATTAATTGTTACAAGTGTTAAAATCAACTTCAATTTGTACAACCTCTATGCAGGTAAGGACATTATTTCCAACTAGTGATTACTTGTCGTAACTCAAGCGACACATCAATAAAACTAAATATCAGAATCATTAAACATGTCCCCCCTTACAACAAATAAAACAAATCCCACCAAAAGCCAGATTTATTCAAACAATCTTTACGAGCGTCCTCGAAAATCTTCAAATCTTCGTAAGACAGTTACAATCTCAACAAATTGCAGTATCCGAAGTAAATTCAGATATTTCCTTAAACTACACGTGAATCATTGGCCATGATAATGGCGGATCCTGCACTTAACGTGATGGATCCACCTTCAGACCCGTCTCATGATAAATGGTTTTGTCAAACCCCCCAAATGTAGGTCACGGGGCCTGCCTCTAATGGCCCTGCAGCTCTATATATTTTAAAACTAACCCTCCAGCGTTGTTTTGAACGATAATCGAGAGTTTATTTAACATTTTGTTAAAGTGTTTTAGTGAGAAGCTATTATATGTACGTATACATATTTTATTATACATTAATGATCTCCCATGTGATTTGAATTTTGATTACAAATTATAGTATGGTTCACCGATTACTTAATGCATTTGGATTACGTTGTTTAGATTATTACTTATATTCAAGTTTTATGCGTTAGTATTTTCAAAAATAGAACGTATTATAAAAGACTATATAACCAGTTACCTAACATATCGTCAGCAATTCCAAGACTTGTACCACAGAGGTGCTACATAAGCAGAACAGGCCCTAAGCTCACGATAACCATTTCTCAGCCGCTAATACAGCAGTATTAAGATAATCTAAGTACCGACAATTACATTTAGATATAACGTCTGGCAAACTGCCGAGTCGGTCATAATTGACATCATGAGTGATGGCTGTCCGTAGACTGATGATTCGATCTAACGCGTGAGAAGTTTTATAAACGATTTTTTTTTTGCCAAATCCCTCTAGCAAGTATCGATTTGTAAAAAAAACTTGTGTTGAAGTTGAAGACGGGATTAGTATTTGGTTCAACTTTTGCCGATGTATTTTTGAGTAAATGGGTAGCGCACTCGTAAGTCCTCTAGTGTCTAGCTTCATCTGCTCGTTTGTCACTATATCACGTTAAAAATGCCTATAAATAATGCGTTACCTTTCAATCGTGGTAATTCGAGATACAATAGAAAAAAAATAGGTGTGCGAACGCTGAACGATGAATTAATTCAATACATTTATCATATCGTCACTACCACGCTATTACTTCCTTGCTATAATATAATATTACATAGGCAACCTAGAAAAAACCCAATCACCCTGTTACACAATAGATTTTAGATGCCCTCAACATTTTATTAACAGACAAGAAAACCTAAACCGTATACCGACCCAACTAGCGAAAACCGAGGCAATAAAGACCACTACTAAGCCACAAAGAATCTATTTAACTTTTATCTTGCCTAACATAAGCTTCGAAAAAACCGATTTACCCCGTCAACTTTATCTTTTGAGAACGAATAGCCTGCTTTTTTGTGAAAACCACTGATGGCGAGCAAAACTGTGGCTAAAAGTTACTGATATACTACTAGATAATACAGTCTCCGATGGCACATAGCTCAAGCTAACGAGATTTTACTGCCCTCCCCTGGCCCGTAAATTTAGGCCCACTATTCTTTTCCCGGTAGAATTTACTAAATTTATTCCTTAGCGCAGGGAATTCGACGCATTTATAACGGTTTGATGCGATATAACTTTTGCTGATAGTTATTTTATGCATAATGTTTTGAGGTTAGCTTGTAAAGCAAATATGGACTCCTAAACTCTTTAGGAATAAAATCAAAAAGAGGATATTATTGTAGAAAGTGTATAGCTAACCTGGTCCCCATAGACAAGCAAAGATAAGGTTTGATTTATATGTTATATTGTTATTATAAATTGTTAATGAATAATCCACAAAAAAATGGTATAATACTATATATCTCAAACCGGTCGTGTTCGTCTAGTCGTAACCTATTTCGTAACAATGTTACTGGATGAATACAAAAACCAATACAACCTTTAATTTTGTATAATATTATGAAGTAATAAAAAACTATATTTAAAGATCTGCCCACATTGTGAAAACATCTGAGTTTTCTTTTTCTCCACGAGTCGCCATATTTACTTTGTTACCGAAATAGTTTTTTGTGTCATATTCGATTTTACTTAGAAGTATAAACTTCATGCCACGTGCTGGCTTCTTCGTCATTTACATAGCTCTTTGAAATAACAATATTTTTTTTTGTAAAAAAGCTATTCTCGCGCTGTTTCACCTGCTACTCGGCTCCATTTTATAGTAGCGTGATGTTTTATAGCCTATAGCACATAGGAACATTGTAGCTACCTATCAATGAAAGAATTTTGTCAATCCGACCAGCGGTTCCGAAGATTACCCCCTACATACAAACTTACAAATTTTACCTCTTTATAATATTAATATAGATGACTTCGCTCATGGCTTAAATTGGATATCGAGCTATGAGACATCAAAGCAATGTCCTTCTTAATACACTATCATAAAAATTCTTCAAATATTTAGTGTTATTTTTAACAAGTGTGATGCTCATGACAGTTAATTTTCAAAATTGGATCTTAAACCTCAGCGGCAGTGACTTAATACCCTTTTTGAAATATGAAGAAATGTTTGTCTTAATTATGAACTATCTTTGTACCTATGTCTATATGAATACTAGTATGTAGCTATAGCTACGAACCTGGTTACGTGTATGTTACGCATTAGTATATTAGTAGACAGTCCGTGTCCCATGTATCCAACATACTCCGATCCAGCCGAGTATCTCGTTAACATTGTTATTTACCGACTTGTTTGCCAGTTTACATACTCTTACATGTATACATTGTACAAATAACTGAGATTTACTACGCCTAGGGAATAAACGAGTTTTTCTTTACATTTTATACTTAAGATCTGTTTTTAGATTTTTTTTTTGTTTTGTGTTTTGCTTCTCTAATGAATATGTTAGTTTTTTTTGTTGGAGATACTGTTTTTAACTTTGTATCATTTAAAATGTATACGTGTTTTGTGTGTACAAACAAGGAAACTAAAAAATAATAATTTGAGTTGAACTGTTGGACTTTCAACATACAATTTAGAATTAGTCATCAATCGACAATATTTCAATAATATAAACAAACTAAATGGTGCAAAACTCCAATAAAAAAACAATCCTTAGATATTATAAAATTGTATGAACTTAAAACCTCCTTAAACCGAATACCCCAACATATCTGTAAAAAAAACACAATCCTTCGTATTTTAAAATACCGAGCACATTCTAAAATTAAAAATCCATGCCCACACGAAGATATCAGAGACAATGCAAAGCATAAATCGGCCATTATCGGTGTGGCCGTCGGGCGGGCCGTTTGATTCAATTCTGTTGAGATTTAGTGTCGCCCTTCCGACACCTCACCTTGCATGGTACATTGTCTCCGTGCTAATTGAATCCTCTGCCATATGTGAGGCTGCTTGGTCAGCCAACGTGGTCGTGTTATCTTGGCCTGATGGCCTGATAAGCATAAATAAATGGCTTGCTGTAACGTCTATGTTTAGATTTTTCTTTGACGAGTTCTACTTTTATTTTATATATCTAAACTAGATATCAGTTATCGCAAATCGTCTTATAAAACTAATAATGGTGTAAAGTAAAAATTTTTTCGTCTCCTTAATCTATTAGAATATGTTGTATTAAAGGATAGGACAATCAATCAAAACCTTAAAGCAACTTTTAATATGGTATAATTTTGTGTAAAACGGGAACAGACAATCACGCTCACTAGACAATGCAATGGAATGCGAACAAACCCGGGAATGTGTTCTCGAGAAAAACACGATATTACCAAATGCGTGAATCATCTGAACAATGTTTGCGACAGTTATGGCGGCGTTCTCCTGAGTTATTGTGTTCCAGACTCAAATTTACTGTGATTTAACGTCTACCGGTCGATATTTTTCTTGCCGTTTTCCTTGTGGCTTGCGAGGGGTTTGCGGAATAGGACCCGTAACGTAACGCTTGAGAGACCTAGTGGGCTCCTTTATTACCATTTCGCTGCAGCTGGAAACTATCGACCGAAGAATCACTGTTTATTCGATATCCATATAAAATTATTAGTTTTGAGGAAGGATGGAATCAGTTTTATCTGGTCGACCGACAAAGCAATGCCATTCGATTTAAATTATTCCACAATAAGTACTTACACCATTAACGTTTGATACCCCACACCGCTATCTGCGACCCCACTACCAAAATGCATTAAACACAATCTTGACTCAAATTGATTTCCAATCGAATTCTCGAACAAAACGTTTGATTAAAATAAAATCCACTTCTCACAGTCCGATGTTAGACATTCAGTCTGTGAAATGAAGCATCAAATCCACAAAAATTAGACAACTGAACAATTTAGCTCGAATTTCCGCTCGTACGGGCCATTTAACCCAATAAATTTAGACCATTACCCTTGTCCGAGCGGGCCGCAATAAAGTGCTTTAAAGCGCCCGTGTCGCTTTGAAAACTCGTTACGTTTTTTTAAAGCGAAGACAGAAATAAAATTAATTTTGTATAATTGGAGAAATTATAAAACGTTTGGACGACATTCCGGTCGTTCGGGCCCTTGTGTGTGTATGTATGTGCGGATCGGATCTCATATGTGTTTGGAGGGTGCTAAAATGTTTTCTGAATTGATATGGGCTGATACTTTTAAAATGGGTCTGTGAGCCTTTCAAAGTGTAGGTAATAAAGACTTGGAAGAATGGATATTGAGATAAAAGCGTCGTTCTCAAACTTTAGAAGGTTGTAATAAAATTAGAAGCTGTTAGTATTATTGGGAGTGACAGCGCCTAGGTCTGAAGGAACAAAAGTTTATATTGTGACTTATCCACAAACTGAGAGCTATTTTGCACTTAAACAGTTACTGTAGAGTTATTTTTTAAGTAATGGGTCAGCAAACGAGCACCTGGTGGTAAATGATCGGCGCTGCTCATGGATATCTGCAACACCAGAGGAGTTACAAGTACGTAACCTTTTGGGCATTAGGGTTTAGGAGATTTATTGAATGATAAGGAATGGAGAGGAAGCATCAAGCTTCTGGTCACATCATCACACGGTGAAACTCGACTCTGTGGTGTTTCATGCCGGTTTTCTGTGACGCCGTGGTATCATTTCAGTCAAACCGACAGATTTCATTTTTTGAATTGAATGTTAAATGTATGAAATGAAAAAAGAAATTAAATAAAATTTTGATTGTGAAGTTGGTAGGTAATGCTCGTGGCGTACTAAAATATTTTGGTTTTTTTTCTAAATTCTCAGTAGGTATAGGACTGAATGAAAGTTTCAGTCCGTTTTCAGTATTAAGTCCTATTTATGCTATTAAATAGGACTTTTATTCTTTCAGAGACTAAAAGTTTGTGTTAGATTAATAATTTAAAAACTGAAAGTTTTGTATTTATGATACGTGAATAACAATTAAATATGATTATAATTGAGAACAAACTCGAACTATATCATTACTCACTAAACCCGGAATAGAACTATCACCCTAACAAAGCCACAAATGAAATTCAGACTTAATAACTATATTTATTAAGTTCGAAATTCAATGTTGCGTTATATCAAAGTCTTGTAACCAACTAAGTAAGAACATATTTCCCAAAACAGTCTCACAAATGGAAACTTTGAGTATAACCTTCAAGTTTGAAAGTTTAAAGGGCACTGGACATAAATACTAGTCAAATTCGAATCGGGATCTTCGTAAGTATATTCGATACAAGCTATCAAAACAAATTATCTAAAATAGTGATTTTTGGGTATTTTTTGCAAACCAAAAATTTTTACGACTCGGCCAAAAATGTTGACGACTCGGCATCCAGACCAGACAAACCGATTCTCAGACCTCAAGATCAATTTAGAAAACTTAAAAGCTTCGTTTCTTAAGTGAGCGATTACTAGATCCTCTTCATCAAAAACCTCGTAATTCCTCGGAGCTGGTGGATAGATGAACATGAACACCTCATGGACAGTGCCATTTAACCATTATATTTATGTACCTACATTCTAAGCAAATAAAGATATATTTATATGTATAAATAATCGTGCTGTACATGTGTATGTCATTGAACTCCTCCTAAACGGCTTGACCGATTTAAATGATTTTTTCTGTATGCGTTTGAGAGGCGTCCTGGGTGGTTTATATTCACAAATCAGCCTGTGATCTCGGAAACGGCCCTAACGATTTCGCTGAAATTTGATTGTGGGGGTTTTTGGGGACGAGAAATCGATCTAGCTCAGTTTTATGTTTGGGAAAGCAGATGTTTTTCAATTTTCTTTTTCGCAATATTTCACATATAATATGTATCTTCATAGTTTTTTAATACCCTAATCGCTTGAAATATCATTATGAAGGACATCGCCGGTCGGGTCTGCTAGTATTACTATATAGCTTTAGACTGCTTGGAAAATTTCTAGAAAAATTCTGAGATAAAGATATTAATTATTATAGAAGTATCGACACTGCTCATTGTATGTCATATTTCTTGTCAATAAGCTAAAACTCAGGCAAATAACAATACAGTTAACTATTCCGCCAAACTATAAATAGAAGCAAATTACTACAAAACAACGAAACACCAATTAATATTCAATCTCGCACACAAACACAGCTCCTACATAACAAATTAACATCTGCAGTTGTCTAATATCAGAGTTATATCCGCTTACTGTAATACAAAATCAATATACAGTATATTACATTTTACCCACGGCGTTGCCTGTGTAAATTTACCCTATAAATGTCTTGTTCCGTATTGCCGACTATGCGTACTTATGCAAAATTCGAATATTAGTACCGTTGGAACCGGATAGATTACTGCAAGCAGCTTGAAGCTTAGTAGATTTTTCTAAAAAAAGGTCCTAATGTTACTAAAGGAATATCGAGTAGGAGTGGTAAGTGTGGGAAAGCCTTTCAGCACACTTAGGTCAGTTCGACCAAAGCTACGGCCTTACAAAAAACCGGTGTGAAATAACCACAGCTTTGTGTTTCGTCGTATGGGTAAGGTCATCCTTCCATAACTCCGAAATTCTTAAATATCCGAATCCATAATTATCAAAAGGCAGGCAACGCTATCGTAACTTCTTTGGTGTTGTTACCACTACCACCATAATCGAAATGATCCTTGGCCGACATATCTCAGAAAAAAAATCAATTCTTTGTAGTATACGTATGTCACACTCTAAAAAATCATAAGTATTTCTCAAATCGTTCCGAACTTTTGTAGGTTTTTGATTCACTAATTTCGGATTGCTTATTCCATACAAACAGACAAAAAATTTGATTAGCAATATTGCTACAAATATATAGTAAGTATTCAATTAATCGGTACTTCGTAGGTTCGATGGCAACGCAAAGCTGATTCGAGGCTGTACTTACGGCAGCTCAACGCAAAGCCCCTGTGATAATGGACTGCGCGTTATTCATTCATAATTCAGGTGGAGTGGATACAATGGATATTGACGAGTATTATGGAATATATTTATTGTATTCCTTTTTTGATTTTATATAGGTAGGCTTCCAAACATGGTTCTCATAATATAAATGGTGAATAGTGAGTTTTATCAGTTCATTATAAATGTGCCCTCTTTTTTACACTTTCGGGGCATAAAACGCAACTTAAGTGAATATTTATAATTATGTACAAATAAATTGTTACACGTTTATTCTAGTTTTAAGTGTGGAAGAGCCATGCTTCGACGCGAATGTGACGGTGTGACCGGAGTGATACCACGACCTACAGAATACCGATGTGAAACCACATTATCGTTGTATTTCGCCGTGTGACTGAGGCTAAAGGAGGCCGGAGGACCTATACTTTGGAAAAAAGTAACCCAAAATCCTTCGTGTTTATATTCACGCTTTCGACCACTCGAACAAAATGGCTAAAAATTGAATAACCTTAAAACAATTAGTATCACATTCAACAGAAATAATTTTCCCGTTTAATTCCTTTACAGCATCCAAACGAAATGAGAATGGAAGCACACCATAATAGGAGCTTATTAACTCAAGGAGAGTGCACTGAAATTCAGGGAAAACTGGAATGTTTTCACTGAATCGTTCTGAAACTATAAACCAGGTTTTCAGGAAACTGAAATACTTTCAGAATACCCGCAGTAATGTTATTACTGAAATAGAATATTTCAGTTTCGGTTTAAATGTTACAGGAATTAAGTAATTGTGGTACAAAGTCTTCGCGGAATATTATTGTAGACGAAGTATTTATTTATTAAAACTGTATGCACTTGTTCTAGCTCATAGGCGGACTTAGCGCTGTAAGCATTATCTACCACTCCAACGTTTGGGTGAATCAGAGAAACGTAATGAAATTTAATTTATATTTTTTGAATAATATTATAATTAGAAATTTCAGGTTTTATGTATATCATTTTTGTTATAGATAATATAATATATTACAGAGAAACAAAAATAAGCGACTAAGAATATATATATTTATGATAGTACGCAGTCGACGCCGCCCATGGACACCCCAACCCTAAAGAAGTAAGTATGTTGCTGGTCTTTTGTGGGTTATAGGGATTGAGGATTGGGGATTGCGGAGGCATTGATGTGACCGACCTCACAAACATGATGAAACACCGCTTGCGGTTAACGTCATTTTTCTATAAGGCCGTAGTATCACTCTGGTAGAACCGGCACATTCTTGCCTAAGTGAGGCGAGTGCCCCACTTGGGCAAGAATGTGCCGGTTCTGGGAGTGGGAGCGTGGGAGTCCACGCCTGATCGAATTGCTATGTAATTTGGCATAGAGACAGATTATAGTCTAGAATAACACTACACATAGGCTTCTTTTACCTTTCTGCTGACATAAGCTAATAAATCAAAAACATTCGGTCTTACCGGAGTTAGGAGGCAAGCGCAATTAGGCACCGCGGCCTCAACTTACAGCAGGAAAAAGAACGGGCAGTTTATAGTAAGTAAGAGTCTGACCCTCCCTCTCGCGTCACCTTGAGCGGGATAAGACATTTGATAATTTTCCCTCACAAAAAATACTTGGTTACTTATATCTAATATAAATTTGTAGTTTACATGTACAAACGTAGTAAATAGATAATTAAGTCGTGTACAGAACAGATTATCTTATGGCCTGAAGGTAAACTGAAACTTGCAATTATCGTTCACACACACAGCGGGGGCTCAGAGTGCGATGTTCATGTTCCATATACAATTATAAGCCTAATAATATCTTATTACGGTAATTGTTTCGCGTTGTATCGCTATAAACATGTGAACGTGTTCTATTTTGCATTTATATTGATTGGCATATCATTCTCTCTATCATTTCAAGTCGATATTGTTAAACTGAAATTAATAGCCGATCTTTATCCGAAATCTACTTTCTACGGTCGATAGTGATCTTATGACTGTACTCTGTTTCTATTTAAGAATATATGTACAATATAAATCAAATACATACCAAACATAGTTAATATGAATTCAAAAATAATACCCAAAAAGTCGGCAACGCACTCGTAACTCTTCTGCTGTAGCAAATGAACACGGGCGATGCCGATTGCTTACCATCAGGTAATCCGTCTGCTCGTTTGCCGAACTATCTATAAAAAATATTATTATCATTAGATACCTCTTTAATACTTAGAGATATAAAGACTGAAATAACTATGACTTGAGAAGAAAATATTTGAAGTCATATTAATTTCCCTATAAAAAAATCATAAATATAAACCAACACAAAACAATTGTTCGTACAAAACAAAAACGCTAAAAGAACTACTGGTAGTCGCTCTAACATTTAACAATTTTATTTTAATTTCAATGGTCACACTGGCATTGGTACGTCAAACGCATGACAGTCGCCCGAGGGACGAATCATCAGGGAATCCATACCTAACAATTTTACACGCGAATTTTACTGGCCATAAAAAATCGGCTTATTTTTTATACTGTGGCAATTTTCGACGAGTTTTTTCGCATCGCTTGTCTAGTTTATGTTGGGCGTCGTAAACTGAAGGCTAGATGAAATAGATGACGAGATTTGATATTTTTGAGTAAGATTAGGCTGTCTTTAGGCTATAATTGTTGGAAACTAAGTATGATAACGGGATAACTATGTACACATATCTCGGAGAAGGTGCTAATGTTTTCATTTCTTGTCTATGAATTCTGGTATTTTAATAACTAACTTTCGTCAACTTGATGATCTCTTTCATTAAACTGCCAGATACATCATAAATACAAGCTCACTGAATAAAACAGATATAATGTCAGCACATTATTTAAGGCACAAAACATAATAACGCGAGATATTAATTAACATCTAGTCTAATAATAAGAAGCTCCCAAACGTCGTGTCATTACGCAGAAAAACAGGTCAGGTAGGGGTGCGCACAGCGAGCAGTGAGCACGCATTGTCGGCCGAGCCATTTACTCACAATACACACGGTTAATCACTCACGCGATTTCTCCTAATATCATGCCTTAACACGTAACGGGAACAAATGAGTCGACTCGACGGTAATCATCACACGAATGCGTAATCTCAGGCGAGATTAGTGCTCGCTCTTGACCTAAATCGAAGCAAGAGAAATGTATATTATTTTCTTTGAAGTACGTTATATTAAACCCGCTTAGTATCGCTTAGTAACCTTTAACAACAACGAATATTTTGATCCCTGAAACGTACTTGTAAAGAATTTCGAGAAACAGTGTTCCTTGAATATTGTATCGGACTTAGAAAGTGAATTAAACAGTTTTATTATTCAGTAGGCCTGTTATAGTTCGCAAATGACTCTCAATTATGAATTTACAAACAAATGATATTTGTGCCAATAATTGATAAGCCAGTTGACTCAGTTTACCAATTAGAAATTCTGCTAAGTTGAATTAAGCGGCAGTAGGTATGAGAATGAAGATTACTGAAACTGTAAGGGATTAATCACTGGGATTATATTGTAAGTTATAGTACTAGTGCGCGATAGATAATGCTGGGAGCTTCGAGTCGGCTTATGTTGTATTTCATGTGAACCCGCAGGTATAAATATTTTCGAACCCACTTCTCTTACGGTAATCTTATTTTATTATTCTATCTCTGTTTTCATTTCATTTTACAAAATATAAATTGTCTTATTTTTTACAATAAAATATTTTCAATTGGGGCTTTCCTGTTTTGTAAATAAATACAAAATAGAAGTAAGAGCTCAGTTGAAAGTCATAAAACCCTTTCTCAATAACGTCAAACAAAACGGACTGGTATCTAAATACGTATAATAATACGGTGCCGGTCAAATTGCTCATCCGGACTATTACGTGTTTATTTACCGGCCAACAGGGTATAATTGTGCCGTAATCAGCAAGCCGGTTAGCCCACGGGACTGAGTTGCGGTGTCCATAAATAGCGCTCTCGTGTAGGACAACTGTAGTTTTTACATTGTAGGCGTAGAGTTTAGAATTTATTTTTGTTTTTTCTTTTTGTAGTATATTTATTTACTACAAAAAGTAACTTGGATAATTTTTGGTTAATAAATAATATTCGACTTCGAGAAAAGGAACCGACGAAATTACGCCGTTTAATAGGTGATTTCTAAAAAACGACAACTTAGCTAATTTGTTTCAAATAATTCAAATATAAGTGCATTGCAGTAATGTGGATCGATCCAGAGAGAGTAAGGAAAAGTTCGGAGGATGCGAAATAGCCCACCATTGTATATCTATAATATGGTAATTTTTTTTATAAAATTTTAACATTATACATTAGGGTGGGTCGAAAAATATTTTTTCCGAATTTCGATTTGTAATAGTGCGCAAAAGATGACCTGGGTAAAGACTTAAAAGGTTGTATATTTATTTTTAATATTTATTAATATTAATTACCCGCGCATGACGTTTAAAAATTCGAAAAAATTGTTAAAATCGGATTTATTTTATCAGAGTTTATTGTATGAACTACATGGTTTATAATGATAGTACATTCTTATATTCAGAGATAAACGTAATATAAACAATAATCAGCCTAAACTATTAGAGTAATCGTCCGTACAATGCGGGGTAAGGAGCGGGGGGAAAGAGGACGTAAACTGTCGATCACGCGTCATTGTCTCAGTGCGTCTAATTAGTTCCGGGTGAAAGGTCGCACGCATTCATCTACACTTTTCGCTATTTTAAGTAGTTTTTGTTAGTTTTGTGACGTTGTGCATCATGGAGATTTCAAATAACACCCGAAAATCCACAAGTTGTCCCATTTTTGGTGCTCCGGAAGATATTAACGAAAATCAACTACCCACTTACAAACAAGTTATGAAATATTATAATTTAGTAAGACATCAGCTTAAACTTGAGAACGATTCCAAAAGGAGCCATCTATTAATGATATATCTGAAATAGTGTCATCTAAAGTTGAATGTTTGTGGAGAAAAGCGTCTATTCCTACTGTGTCTCATAATCGTGTGATGCAATTGATTAAAAGTTACCACGCAAAGTGTAAAAATTTATTAAAATCATTGAAGCGTTTATCAGAAGGAAAGATTCAAGATTTTCATAGAAATTCGGAAAAACTGTTTGATTTGAGTTCATGTAAGTGTAAAGATTTAGAGTTATGCAAATGTTCCAAGGACCAAAAGATTCCTAAGGAAGAACGAGCTTTTTTAATAGATCAGAGAACGGAGAGAAAAATGATTATGGGAACTGTTGATTTATTGACAAGTAAGAGGAAGAGAAAACTGAGTGATAGAAAAATTAAGCTTAAAACCTATTACGATTCTAGCGTTTGTGAACCAGGTCCTTCTCACGAAAATCCTAATACCTTAATAACGTCTGAAAGTAGCGATGAAAAACAATCTGTGCCCTCAAGTCCATTAAAACCAGTATCAAAAAAAACGTACAATAGCATCTCTGAAGAATTTGTCAACTATCTGTGACCGATACGGGATATCCGACAGAGCAGCCGCTGCTGTCGCTTCTGCTGTTTTGCAAGATGCGAAAATTAATAACGAAGTAATCGATAAGTCAAAATTGCGGCGAGCGAGACAAAAGTTACGAAGAGAAACATTATCTCAAGGCCATTTAGACACTATACCTGCCTTATTTTTTGATGGACGAAAAGATAAAACCCTGAAAATTGTTATGAAAGGGGGCAAAAAATACCGCTTGACATCCGTGGAAGAACACATTTCAATAATTAAAGAACCAGGATCGGTTTATGTCGGGTATGCCGTTCCAAGCCATGGAACTGCAAAAGGGTTAGAGTCAGCTATCTTTCAAACAGTAACAGGTCAATTGAATATGTCTCTAGAGGATACTCTTGCCATAGGTTGTGATGGGACGGTAACCAATACGGGCAAATACGGCGGAGTCATACGGCTTTTAGAAAAGCGTTTACAACGACCACTTCAATGGATCATATGCCTTTTACACTTAAATGAACTGCCCTTGAGACATTTATTTGCAAAACTTGATGGCACCACAACAGGACCTAATACTTATTCAGGTGCTATCGGAAAGTTATTAGATGATTGTGAGAAGCGACCTGTTATCGTGTTTGAAAGGATAGAAGGCATGTTACCAGACATTTCAAATGTAAAAGACCTCAGTTCTGATCAACGTTACCTTTATGATATCACATCTGCCGTCATAAGTGGTAAGTGCTCTCCCGATTTGTCTAATCGCTCTCCGGGAAAAATGTCACATGCCAGGTGGCTAACAAAGGCTAACAGGATTTTGCGCTTATATGTGGCTACTGAGATACCAACAAACGAACTGAAACAACTAGCTGTTTTTGTAGTGAAAGTATATTCTCCTATTTGGTTTGAAATCAAATTAAATCCGACGTGTAAAGATGGAGCAAGGCACTTTTGGAAGTTGGTTTATTATTCAAGATATCTTCCGCCAGAATTGCAGAGTGTTGTTGATCCTGTACTAAGGCGAAATGCTTTTTTTGCGCACCCAGAGAACTTGCTCCTGTCTATGTTATCTGATGAACAAAAACATGTAAGAGAACTTGCCGCTAGACGCATTTTAAAGGCGAGGAAACCATCAGAACCCCGACAGCTTCGAGTTTTTGAAGTGCCAAAGATAAATTTAAACGCTTCGACATACATCGATTTGATAGACTGGCAGCAATCTTACTCGCAACCACCTATACTGACCAATGTCCCGGATGAGACTCTTCATTCCCTAGTTGAGTCAGGTGGTGATGATGAAGTCCTTTTCCTGCGGCTACCATGTCATACTCAAGCTGTGGAGCGAGCTGTTAAAACAGTGACCGAGGCATCTATGCAGCTTTGCCATAAAAAAGCAAGAGAAGCTTTAATTAAAAATAAAATTAGGTCACGAAAACTTATGCCTAAGTTCGAAAGTAAAAAGGATTTTATCGTGGTTTGAACATGTTTTATTATTATTTTGTCGTATTATTTGTTGATTTTTCTTTCTTAATAATAAAAATTAGTCCAAAAGCACTTTATTTTATTGGTTTACTTAGTTGTTTTTCCTATAGGTCACGAGAAATTAATTTACAAATAAATTACAAAAATATCAAAAATTTCAGTTTTTCAAACTCAATGCGCGGGTAGAAGGGGTTAACCTAGAAATTTTTTTTTTCGTTATTTTTCCATTAATGTATGTGGGTCACGTTTTTTTTGCTATTACAAAACTTATTGGACAACTTTATTTTTTTCCATACAAAAGCGACCCACCCTATTATACATATTATGTCTATTTATCCTTACTTATATTATAAATTGGAAAGTGATTTTGTTTGTTTGTTCCGCTTTCACGCCGTAACTACTGAACCGATTGCTTTGCGAAAATTTGGACACGTAAAGTAAGTAGTCAGAATTAAAAAATAAGGTACTTTTTAACCCGGAAACATATATTACCGACGTATAACAAAACATTGTAAGCTTCATACCAGTTTGGTGATAGATGGCGCTGTTTATCGTGAAATATATTGCAAACGAATGTATAATTCCACAAGGGCAAAGCCGCGGGTGGAAAGCTAGTCTCTCTCTATATTTCGACAACCACAACAACTCCTTCAAAAGAAGAACATAGGGTACACACATGCTGCGAAACGAAAAAAAAAATATTTACAAAGCGTCCCATGCAAATCGCGTGATAAGATCGCAACAGCAGAACAAAAGACAATCAATGATGACGTCACAGTCATACAGCTCATAATGAGCGTCTCATTGGCTGCCGCGGTGGGGTTTCTAATTAGCAAGCAAGTAATGACGTCTTAAGTCGTGCACTATTTGTCAGCGCGGTAATTTGTGTTTAATTTATAGTGGTCTTTTGTTTTGGTCCTAAGTATTCGGTTATTGTTTTGAATAATATAATAGTTCGGTATTTATAAGCGTTATTTCCTTCAGTTACACTGTCAATTCGGTCTAATGGGTGCAAGCTCTACTGCCGAAACAGAGATCTCAGATTTGTTTTCTAGGCCGGACAATACACTACAGGATATTTAAGATATTTAACGTTTCCGAATCATATGGTTGACTTATAACAATTGCGAAAGATACATTATAGTATGTTCACAGCTGTCTAAATCTGGAGTGAATATTATTATATTGTATTTACAAATGTCTATTTGACGAAACAATTCTTAGACTAGTTTACGAACGGATATTTCTTAACAAGATTGGCTTTGTGGATCGACGAAATAAAAACACAAATTCACACAGTAGTATCATTAAACTGTAATAGATTTTGATACATTTAACTTTACCCATAAAGTACCAAGCCGTCATAAAATCCTAAACCGAATTTAATATCACCGCTAACTAAGAAAGTTTAAAAAACTCTCACTCTAATAAAGTCGTCCAGTCATTCGAAATTTAATTAGACGGACATTGCCTTCTATAATCCTTTCCTTACCATTTCTCAATTTAAATTCTCACTGTAATTAAAATCTTAGAAAGCGTTCAGCTTTAAAGGCCTTATTAAGTGTATAAACCATCTTTATAACATGTTAATAAGGGGTATTGCAAGTCGCATAACATATTTAGGGCGTCATTACGTCTAATGGGAGACAATCGCGACGTAATCAGGCCCCTACCTGCGGCCCGGGGGCCCGCGGGGCCTACAACGTCTCATAATTATGTTAGGGCCCCGTTCATCTTGAATTTATAGCGTGTTGTATCAATTTTCACAATGTTCTGCGGTTGTGCGTAGTTAGTTGGCAGAACAGTGATGTGTTGCGAGTTAAGTTATAGGTCCATAGATGTCATAATCTATATAACTGTCTAGCGTAAAGATGTTTTTATTGTTTTATCGAGCTCAGAGTTCCTCACAGCTTTGATACTTTGAAATTGGTAGTTTAAATATACGATCCAAAGGTCATATTTAGACACATCTATAATAATATTATAAAGAGGTAAAAATTTTAAGTTTCTAAGTTTGTATGTAGGCGGTAAATTTTGGAACTGCTAGTCAGATTTCCAAAATTCTTTCACTGATAGATAGCTACAATATTCCTGAGTGCTATAGGCTAAAACATCACGCTACGATTAAATGGAGCCGAGCAGCGAGTGAAACCGCGCGAGAGTTTCACTCGCTGCTCGGCTCCATTTAATCACTAGTTATCATTAAATCGCTAGTTAGATAGATTAAGACAAGTGTTACATATACCAACATTGCAATATTTTCTATTTCCGTTTTTTTTATTATGTTCCTTTAGACGAACGAGTTTTGCTCTTCTAAAGTGTTGTAACTTCAAGTTTATTTTTTGAGACGAGCTGCAAAAATCGAACTATGGAACACTTTTACAACTCGTACTTAAACTGGCACTTAAAACTGAGTATCTAACTCATAGTAGTAAAGTGAGAATTTAATAAGTACTTAAATACTTGGCAAGCTATCCTGTTGGACCCAGTGGGCTTTCCTGTGCGACCTCCAGGGCTTAAAGGAGGTCCGCAACATAAAGTATTTAATACGAGTTTAACTTAACTTATATACCTAGTTAAGCTGTTCGAGTCTTTATCTTGCCGTAGGATACTGTGCGCTAATGTTGATAATTTAAAGTACTTATTTGAGTGTTTGTTGATTATTGAATTAGCTTGAAGATGGGGATAGAGCAACCATTACTTTTTGTACTTTTATTTGTTTCATGTGCCTCAAAATAGAATTTTCTCTTGAGTGTACTGTAGTGCTTTTAAATATTAATATAATCGTTTCTACAACTAAAGCTTATAATATACCACAATTCAAATTCCTGTGGTGGTTATTTTACATTGCCGGCTGACCTCTACAATAATCGCATTATAATCTAGGTCTGTCATTACGCGCCCGTAATGAACATCAAACAATGCGCGTCGATAAATAACTCACAGACGATCATTTATTGTCACGATGTCCAATTTATTATCATCGTCTCATATAAGAATTGTAGAAAATAGAATATGAAGTCTGAAAAAACTGAAACAAAAATGTTTTATTCTATCCAATTGTAGTACATAGTTTAGTCACATTCGTCAAATGTTGGCTGCCAAAGCAAAAGATAAAATATACCTTAAATCAATGACTATAGGACGCCATATTGTTTGTGTGGATTCACATTTTAATTTACTTACTCAATGAGTTATAAATAATAATAAATCAGTCGCCAGATTTTTTTAATGTTAGTGTTAACACAATTTGTAGTGAGAAAGCATTAGCATTGTGGTTCGAGTAACGAGTTCAAGCAACACATGGCCATAGTAAGATAAAATGGTTAATCTAACCCGATTACGAATAAAAGCAATCCTTCAGAACTTCCTCTGTATCGAACAAAACGTCTAATAACCTATAACACTAACAATTGAAGCATTAAATAAAACCCAGAATTTTACTGTCGCATTTATGTAACCACATCCTACGAACCTCACCTTATCGACAATCTGTATTCTAAGCTATAACATCTAGTCCGAGAGTAAAATTTTCATAACAACAGATAAGCGGTAATATACCGATAAAATCTTGGATCTGGGAAACAATGCCTTGGAACTCAAGTACCTACGATATAATTCAAATTGCTTACCGCGACACAAACTATAACAGCTCGTGCTCTGTATTAAAGGCCTCCTACGCGTCATAATTATGTGTTTTGGATTATGATGGATACGCTTTTGATGTATACGAGCGACGTGCGAAATTACCCAAGCCTTGTTACCCAGTCATACATTATAATATTCGGCAAATGGCTTCTACACTTATATGAGCCCTGGTATATGCATCTCAACCGTTTAAAAAGGGTAAAATCAATTGTATTGTGCGAGTGTCTAAGTTTGCCAAATGTGATGTGGATTTTTCTTCCAAGTCTCCAAGTTTTACGTCGTTCTGTAGCTTTGAGGTTAAAGGTATCAAATAATGCCAATGCTCAACGGTTTGATATGAAATATGGCAAAAGCTGCGTGAAAGAGTTTTATACGTATAACTGAAATTGTTTTATAGACGAATATATTTATTGTCTGTCTCAATCTTGTGTTTGATCTCAGTTACAATGAAAATGTGATGGTTTATGTACAATGTTATCTATAAGTAATTTTAAATACTTAGTTATCATGTAAAAGCCTTCATCACGTGATCTGGTAATTTGATGCAATTCAAAAATATCTAACTCAGTAACCCCTAACTCTATGGACAACCTCAGCAACAGAGGAGTTACGAGTGCATTGTCGACCTTTTAGGGATTAGGGATTTGGAGATTTAGGGATTGAGGAGGGATTGGGTGGGGGAAGGATCGGACCTGCGGTAACCTCACTTACGCGAAACACAACGCTGTGGTTGTTTCACGCCGGTTTTCTGTGAGGCCATGGTATCACTCCGGTCGAGTCGACGCATTTGTGTCGAAGCATGGCTTTCCCACACTTAAACCTAAATCTATGAAACACATAATCAAACTAAGAAACTAATAATTTATATTTTTTTTCCAGGTGCAGACAACACGGCTGCCGCTGCCGACGTTCACGCCGCGCGCCGTGGTCATGTACAGCGCGTCAGTCGGCGGCGAGGGCTCAGTGGCGCTACAGTTGCGCGAGGCGGGCCCCGGCGATTCTGCCCGATTTCACGACAACCGCCTAGCGATAGCATGCCATGAACCTGAGTTGCTTGCTGACTTCTTAAACGCCAATGATATCGGTGAGTTAGCTAATAAAACTGTTAAAACATTCTTATTGACCTAGTTAATAAGTGTCATACCAACCAACTAGTCAACAACAAGCCCACTCAATGCTGGCTATATTCAACAAATTTGGGTAATAACAAATTTACAATACACAGCTCGATTTTGAGTAATTATTTAAAAGAATTTACACTAACTTACATGACACACACGACAGAAATCAAGAAAACTTTTCCCTCCACATTCAGCTAGTCAACTGCTGCGCACTCAGACGTGTAAAATACATGTTCTTGCATTCGGTTTCGCATAAAAAATTTGAATTACAGTCAACAAAATTGGCATTCAGACTTCGCTACAACGTTCCAGATATTTTATTTTACGCGAAGAATCATGAGCGGTATTCCACGACTCGGAACCCGGAATGCTTCGTCGGTTATTTTGAATTTCAAATATCGAATTTTGCATTCGAAACTGACTGGAAGCAGCACGTTTGGACATCGCTCTGTCATTTGTTATCGACTCATTTAAATCTTGCAAGCGTTGTACATCACTATTTTATGGAAATGTACGGATTTCCAACTGTAGGGGTGGGATATAAAGAATTGAGTTTTAAGGCTCGTGTGAAAGAATGTAACGTTCCAGAGTGTAGGCAATGTCTTCATTTCAATTTCTCATGTTGTACTTGGAAAACATTTTTGAACTTAAATTTTTTCTACAAGCTAACTTGTATGTCCAACTGGCATTCGGCAACTTTTTCATCTTCTTGACGTATCTATTCGTTGCCATAGATTATTTATCAACTTCTTATCCTATTCTTTCCCATTTGAACAGCTTTCGAAATTATATGGGTAGGTAATTAAAATATTTTTAAATAATTATGTGTACAACAATAGGTACAACGAGTATCATGTTGTCATCAAACAAACTTAATTGTAAGATTTCAGTACGCAAACACAATTTAGTGGCAACAATAATTCAGACGATACACAACTAGGTAAATAGAATAAATCTAGATAGAACAAAACTCTAGTTCATTTACAAAACCAACACCCGCCGAGATTCTACGAATATTCTCAGCTAGGAGAAATAATTTATTTGTTTCAATATTACACCGTAAATCTGATTCGAAGATATGCTCTTAATTAATATTGCGAAATTCTATTCCAGTTGCCAGTATTTTGAATTAGAAAATGGAAGGCTAATTCCAAGTTTGAATTTAAATCGGATATCGTGTATTTTTTCAATTTTAATTTAAATACAATATTTTATTCGCAGCTTAAGTAAAAAGTTTTATTGATAAGTAAAATATAATTATTTGAACTAAAAAGAAAAATACTCAATATGTTTTTTGGGTACAATTTCAGTTCATTACCAAATTCGTCAATGAGAAAATATATTTTTACCTAATTTTACTTCTAACAAAGACTGACAAGATTAGATTAGAACCAAAATTTGCTATTGGCTGTAATCATACAAAGAATAACCTAGGTTTGGATCTCTTTTTAACCAAGCCTAATTTGGAATTCAATGTAAACCTTTTTTCGTGGGGTTGGATATAGAATATTAAAAAACGTACCGACTTTGGTTAATTATCCACTTACAATACCTATTCGAAATAAGAACTCGGTGTGTATCCGAATATTTTTAAACGCATTCATTCTGTAATTTTTGTTAAAGGATCAAAGGTACCGTAATTGTAACGGTAGAATTCGAATTGTCTAGTTCGTTCCATCCCCAATACCCGAGGGCCCACTGCAGGACATCAACTTGTCAAAATTCACTCGAAAAGTCTCGATTTTGCTTAAAAATGCAAAGTCATGCAAACGAAGCCTGAAGGCTCCTAATTGAATTAGACCTTCTTAAGGCGAACGATGAAAATTTCTCTTCTATTATTGAGCTCGTAAATTGTTAAGATGTTACCGTTGTGCATTTCAATTACGTAGTTATTATTTAATTATCGTTTAGTTTGGAAGGCTACGTTTACTACTTGGACTTAAATTACTTGGTAATTGAATAACTAATGTCTATTCCAGTTTTGAATTAGTTAGTCGGACGTTTTTCAAATCAATATTTTAAACTGTATAGAAGGAGGTTTTTGATGGCCACGGTTTTGTGTTCAAAATTTGAATTATTCTCATATTTGTTCTAGGCGTTTTTAATAACTGTGTGAGCAAAGAGTCTTAGTAATAAAGAGATCGATAATCTCTTTTTTGTTATTACTGGAACTAAAATGTGATGAGCAGAGATCATTGATAATCTTTCTTTCATTCAACTCATGTATTTGGATATCAAGTGTATTAACAATGAGCTAAAATACGCGACAAGTTTCATAACAACGTGTTCCATCACCTCAAACCCTTGTAGGTAAATATTCGGGAATTCCATTAGCCAATCCCTTAGAGAGTATTTAATTAACATATGGTAAACAACTTCATTATCCCTTTGTGTTTTGAACAAACTTTTCGACATTCTATAACTTCTGCTGTATTTAAAATATAGGTACTGTAAAAGAGGAGGCCTCACTGGGAACAATATTTTTGGAAATTGTTACTCTTTTAATTACAAAGAGTAGAAGGTTATGACTTCAAGAGAACCCGTGCCGTCAGTTCGTTTTTTGCTAACGTCGCCCTGGAGGCGAATTTGATCCTTTTTGGAGAATGTCGGATCAAGGGTGAATTTGGATTAAGAATCTGAACGCCCTCTGTTTTTATCTTATTTTATTCAGTTTTTTTTTGCTTTATTCTGTACTTTTGCTATTGTTGTTTTTTATGGAACGTTTTTGGGTTTTTTATAGTTGATTCTCTAATAATGTAGTGAAAATATCTGACCAGACACCAATAAATTATGCAGAGCACTTGACATAGCCGAAGTAAACAAATAAAAAACGGCAGCACGGCTCAAACACAATCAACTTATCGCTCCTCCATAAAAAAGTCGCTCATAAAAAAAGGAAAAACAACATTATTTTCCTTAAAACACAACCTCGGCAAAGGGGAACAATAAAAAAGCGAGCAGCAGTAAGCAATCTGCAATATGAATAAGTGGTAGTTTTTGCATATTTCATCCGCGCGCAGTATCAGAGCCTCAAGCACTTACAAAGATGAATTGTCACTTTTGCAAATTGTATCCGTCGAGTCACTGGGTTCCGCTAGATGACGGTTGGCTATGACAATTATAACGGGATCATGCCAAAATGAACCTTTTGCAAATATAAATTGGTACTAAGTTCATTTAAAACAAGTTGTAACAACTATGAAACTACCGTAAGGAATTATGTAATTTGTTTGCTGTTTTAATGTACCCCTTCTTTTAAAAACTGTTAAAAGAAAAATATAAGTCTTATATAAGTCGACTTAACTAAATTTAAATCCGAAAATAATTCAACCCCATTCTTTTGCAGCTCGACCTTGAATGACCCACGAAATAGAGCGCAAAATTACATGCGCATGATCTCCATGCATTTACATAAAATTTCCCGCCCCAATGTAGTCCACGTCCCGTATTTTATACGAGGTTGCATCAGAAGCTTTATTTTATCTGAGGCATTGCGAATTCTATACTCTATTTTCAAATTGGTAACACTAGATATTTTGTTAATGGCCTTTACGAATAATCGCCATAAGCCTAACAAGATTAAAAAAGAACGTTCAAATTTGTTTCCTAAATTGATTCTGTTTTTAAAAATCGTCCGTTGAAATGGAATCCCGTCGTAAATATTTTTGTTGCTTCAAAATATTCGCTGGTTGCTATAGAATTAGTACCGGTTTTCCGATCGACCCAAATTTTCGTCCACATAAATTCACGTGGGGCTGTTTCTATTAAATTTTACTACACGAACCCTCATATAACTTTGTTAATAAATGTTATAATATATTGGAGGCAGATGCTAGTACTATCTGACATACTAACTATGGTATAGTATCCGCTGTTTAGCTGTTTGGAAATTTCTAAATTATGTCTTTGATAAACTATTTGCATGTCATGATTTGTGCCTGTCCAAACTAATATGAAAGGGTCCGTATGTGTTAAGTAACGTGTTAGAAGTGCCCCAGAATACATTTTTGGTAAGCATTGCTTATGACCCGCTGCCTTAACGAGATACTGTACTATGTGCTTTGAATGATAAATCGCAAAACGAGTTGAAGAGGTGCAGGTGAAGGAAATTTTAACAAAAGAAAATAATATTTTGCAAGTATATATTTTTGCATATCGTTTGCATGAAGAATTGCCATTGTGGTTTATAGATTGCATTACAGTTCATAATCATATTAACACTTAATTTCATAAAAAATACATCTCACTTCTCTTATATAAAAATTAAATACCTTAATTCTATATCGAGTACTACTCCCCGAGTTTCATTTTAAAGAAAATGATAATTAAAATTACTAGAACTTAATGGCCTTAACGAAATAAATTATGTGATGAGATATCTACTTATAATTGTTTTTACTTTTATTCGAAAAGACGAAATGAAAACTCATAAGAAGTAAAAGTTATTACCAAATGTCATAAGAATTTAAGACAGGGACACTAAACAGAAAATATATAGGTATCGTTTTAAGAAATTCATAAATATTTTTAATTGCAATAATAATTGTGTTGCAATATTTTTTGGATTTTTTTTTTGCTGTAATAGTAATCGTTTCTCAAAATAAATATTCTCTTATATTTAAGTCTTTCTGTTTTTATTCCTGCGCAAAAGTTGACATTTCTTTTTACACAAATATATAGTGTAATACAGTACACAAAAACTAAGTATCTTTACTAAACAACAAAAATAGAAAAGTCACTAAAATAATACTTAGGTATCACGAAAATCCTCAGTAGGGACGTGAAAAAGAAAACCAATACTATTTCGCAAATACCAGAATATTAGTAGTAAAAGGTAGGTATATCAATGCGCACATTGTTTTTAAACGTTGCCCCACACTAGGCGTTCCTCCTGTGTCGTAGGTGCATTCACACCCAGACCGGGAACAGTAATTTGTGGATCACACAAAGAGTTGTTCCGTGCGGGAATCATACCTGCTATAGGTTGCGTGACAGTCAGTTCCAACGTCGTCGTTATATTATAAGGCTTAGTACACATATATATAAATATGTATATGTATGTATGTATAAAACAATATGTAGTCAAAATAATAATATAAACGTATGTAGTTGGCAACAGTTCGGACGTGAAGCAATTCTCTAAAGGCCCTACAAATATATTAGTTCGATTGTATTGAGCCAATCACTCAGACAGTATCCAAATTGAGCCGTCAAATGTAATAGACAAGCGGGTTACTCAGACGACAGAACTACTAACGTCTGAGAATATATGAAATCATACAAGTAAGTACATATATTCTTACTTACTAAATTATAAAAAATCGAAAGCATATATCCCCTTACTGGTTGGTTTTTCTTCATCTAATGGTACCTGTAATTATAGTGCCATGAAAAGAAATTTTGTTAAAGTGGGAACATCATCAAATGACTTGTCAAGCTCTAGATAGCTTGAAAGAGTCTCTTTTACTGACTTAAAACCAACCCCATTCCTTCTCCTGCTCCGGGCCGAGGCCGCGGTACATTATTCGCCTGCACCCCGAGATTTCATGTGCCTAGAGGGTATTAAAAACTTTTTTTCAGTTTGACCACGTTTACGAAGTCGCACACAGAGCTAATAGCAATGTAATTACGTAATACATTAATAAAGTAAATAAAACAAAATTCCGCCCTTCAAACTCTTTTTGCTGATGGCCCATTGCTTTTAGTTGTAATCTTATTATGGAACTAAAACAATAAAAGGCAGCTTTCATCGAACCCCTGCGCGATACAATCTTATCGATACGTTTTAATCGAATCGGATATCGGAACGCCATCGATAGCGCGAAAATTCCCATTGTTTTACTTTTTTTTGCAAAGGGAAGACGAAACTTTTTTGAACGTCAAAAATTTTTCTATTTATGGAATAAACGGCTTTTTGTTATATGGTTCTATAATAATATTATAAAAAACTACGCAAAGACAAAACGTTACGAATTTAAGGTAACATTAATTAGCCTTTCAATACAATCACTAGTAATAAAAGTAATCACTATTATCTTTCATCAATTTGCTACATTTCTCGATTGGCATCGTTACCAAAAATGACCACTAGGGAATTATTTCAGCAGACGAAAGTTTGCCTGTACCCCAGAGAAAAAGCCATCTCCACAATTATTGGCTAGAGCGGTTCTCACTCCAACATTTACGCTAGTTATTTACTAATAAAATCTCTACAGGAGATTCTAGGACACATTAATTATTATCACAAGACTTTATTTTTATTCGGAACGAGACATTCTATTTGTTTGCGGTTCCAATATAAACAAACACGGAGAAAAAAGAAGTGGTTCATGTCTAGATAGGTATAAGTATAACTCCAGAAGGTTATAAAACGACTTGTGCCACCCCGTATGTGTTTCACTATTAACAAAGAAACGAGAAAATGTTAAGGAAACCAATTCACTCTTTTTCATAGAACAAGTGGGGTACGAACCCTCGACCCTCAGCAGGAAATGCGGAACCATAAAGTTGCAAATGAAGTAATATCATCGCCGAGCAAAACTTACCACCAAAAACTAAGTCGACAACTAGTCGCAGTAGCACGACCCGCAACAGACAACTACCAATTTGCACTCCCAATTTACTTACTGTCATTTAATTTATCTGAATAAATTTGAAGGAGCGCTGCGACCGCCCGGCCGTGTTGCCTCTTTGTAATTAATATTGACCATTCCAACCGAAATATTGCCAACTATTCACTTGTACTCAACTATTCTGCTGCCGTCTCTAAAACTGTTTTCTGACGATGAATTTCTGATTAGTTGAATTTCTAGGGTCCGGTCCCAATTACGCTTTGTTATGGCCTGCAATGAGTGACCGCTATTTATTAAACAAATGAATAACAAAACATATTATTTGCTATGAATCCGGAAGCTATTTTCATTGTAAAACTATTGGGTTATAAAGGCAAGGACGAAAATATAGGGTTTTGAATTAATCCTTCTTTGCTTACATCGAGTAAATAAACCCCACCCTAAAGTTGGGAACATTCGATTCCATTCTATAGGCAAATTAAAAAACTTTTGCCGCTCAATTTAAAATTCGAACCCGACCTTATTTGTATGCGGCCAGCACACAAAATATCCAAATGTAAACGAATCATAATTCAAGATTATGCTGCATGAAGAAAAATATTGTTGAAATTGAAGCCGTGGGGAGCACCGGGCGTTTATTGCATCCTTCGCGCGTCACTTGCCGTTTTATTATGTCCCACATTTGGTCGCAAATAAACAAGATGATAACCGAAACGTGCCAAAAGAATTCACAACTTTTTTACGGCAGCCATATTAGAGAATTTGGAAAAGTATGATTGATTGAACAATCTCCTTTTAGGCTTTTATTGTTGACATTTATTACTTCTTTAGGTAATATACGATGTAATATAAAATTTACGAGTAAATCGGTTTCGATGTAATCTGATTTGCCATAGCTTACACGCGTAAATAATAGGTACTACAATTTAAAGATTACCTAGTTAAATTGTGTTGGATATGTAAGTGCAAGGTATGATGACGTCAAAAGTATAGTCTAGTCTTGCTATAGTATCAAAACATCTGAAATCTAATGAGTACTATTTTCGTAGACAATATTTTTATAAAAATACTTAGTGAAAACTTACTACCTACTAGATATTTACTTATAAGACGTAAAAACACATAACACAACAACAACTAAACCAACAAATAAAAAAACGTTTCAATTATTTCAAAAACTCTTCAGACTTAAAACGTTCAAATGAAATCAAATCAAATTTAATTTGATGTGTAAGATGTCGTAGGTCTTTTTAAGCCGCCATTTTGTAATTGGTTTCCAACATTCCAACATGGCGTCTTATTTCTTAAGTCGAAAATATTAAATTAGGTCTGATTTAAACAGTTCTCCCTTTAATAGAACAATTGAGTATGACATCTAAGAGGTACTTTAGACCTACGTAATTAGGGACCCGCCGTACATCGGGGAATAAGGAAATTGTTCAACTGACATAAATAATTTATAGGGATTCGAAGCAGCACAAGTTTTGAGAGCTCTTCTGTTGCTCGCAGCCAGTCTTAAAACAATTATTTTGCCATCAGATACTTATAATATTACTCTGCGGTACATTAAGGTTGTGATAATTATGAAACATTTATTAATTGAGTAAGTAAGGCATGTTTTTTTTATTTATTTGTTTTTTCCGGCATTCTATGCTATTCATTGTATAGTATGCTATATTTTTAGTTATACTACTTTTTAATTGATTTATCACATATAACATGTACGTTGTATTTATTTCTTACTTTGAAATATATTAAACTCCAATCTCCGTAGTTTCGAAACAAAAAACACTCACATGCGAGTGTAAACACATTCTTCGAGAAAGTTCGACTAGAAACCGCAAACCTCAACATATAAATTACGCAATAACACCAAGTTCATGATATACTCAAGTTACAAACTTAATTTTGTCGTAAGTGAAACCTATTCGTTACGTTTACTTGAGATTATAATTAACTAGATTAATTTTAGGCTCTCAGTAATTTAATAATGTAATAAACCTATGTAAACTGTCTGTTGGGATAGTTTCAGATCGTAAATAACGCGACTCGAAAGGAACAGTCTATCATTTGCCCCTGTAATGTAATAGTACATAACAGTATTTGGGTCCGGTGTTGTAATCTTATTGGCGTAGTTCAGTACCACTGCCAAGTCCCTACTAGCTGGTTTATCGATCAAGTAAAAGTATAAGAAACAGACATATAGATTAAGGTATTAATTAATTGTATGAACTTATAAAATTATACAAAATAAAAGTTTCGACGGACAAATGTTGTAACAAAATCTCAGTTTAGTAAACCCATGACTTAAACAATTCAATAATTTCACATTATAGCAGCTAACGGTCAACTGATGTTTGTAATGAAACCATAAAATCGTTGATTACTGTACCTATACATATATGATCTAATCCTCATCTTACAAGTACTGAAATTATATTTAATTGTTGCAGATGGCGAGCATGGTGGCCTGTCAGCTCTCCTGGGAGCCGCCTCACCAGACCTGGCTCTAGCGTCTGACGCTTCCGACAGTTTGCCCCTGCCAGATCATGATAACGGTCAGTCATTAACAATTCTCTTTTTAGAAGGAGGTTAATTATCAATATCAATAGTCAGTAAGTGAAACTGAAAATGCGGAGGATTTATGCTAAAAATGTGTGTGACAGGCTAGTAAACCAGCAGTGGAACATCCCACTGCTGGTCATTTCCCATCTCGCTTCCACTCCTCCCGATCTCTCGATCGTGTCCACTAGTCACGACGATAGGCGTCTAGATCGTCACGCCATCTCTTCCGGGGCCCAACCTGTCTGCGGCGTCATGATACCAAAAATAATATGTATAAAAATATTTATAGTTTATTTTTTAGTTTAACACAAAAATTTTCCTAATACGAAAATCAAAGGCAAAATAGTAAATTAAATGAAATTACCAAATCTGTCCTACTTTTACCACACTGCATCTAAAGCTACCCAAACAATAATATTTCTGTTTAATCAACCTAATGTTACTAATTCAAACAATTGCTGATTGAGATCAATTCGTCTGAGACACAACCGACAGTAATATCAATGTGTATACATACTCCAAGTAATTGTACACATTTAGTACTGGGAACAATGTGCTCTTTGATTCAAGATAAAGTGCAATTAATTTGCATACAACACACATCTAATAAGGCCCCGTATTCACCAACCAACTACAATATAGGATAGTTTCCAACTAGTCAAATTCGATATTTTTTTTCCGAAATATATTATGAAATAGCACGTTAAAACGTCATATTTTTTAGCATCACAAAAAGCACTTATCTTCCTTGAATTATCTACAAAGAATACGAATATTGTTTTTATCATAATAATAGTATCTTTTAGCTTGAACAACAAATTTTGTGTGGTATACTTACAAATTATTATTTCAGGTCTTATGTGCATCTAAAATTATTTCTTTATTAATTCAAACTTCATGCACAATGGGTACATAGGCGGACTTAATGACTTAGGCATTTTTCAATTATGTATGTGTTTGTGATCTCACTGACGTCACGTCACAGAACATAATGCTAGTATAGTATAATGAAAAAGCAACATGTTGTGCCACATATCGCGCGACAAAATATTGCGCAGTGGAAACGATACTTAACGATATACTTATACTTAAAGTAAGTAGGTATAGATATGTGATACATTAGTGAATGTAAATTATGTCAAAGCGGAGACGTCTAGGAAACCCTGTCGTATATGTACACATACATATTATGTATAGGTTTATATATGTCGTCTCAAAAGCATCTGAATAGCGTACCTACGTCGCATCGCCTTTGACTTATTTGTCTGTCTCGTCTCATACTAAATGAAAGCTAATGAAAATACCGTCAAAGTAACGTTTTGGTTTTGCTTTGAATAGTAATATTTCAGTTCTATAGCGTCATTTATTTGTTAGTTCAAATTTATTTTATTTTAAAGACCAAAGTAAATTTTTCATTACTTTTGATTGAATTTGGAAGCCAAATTACCAATTACAGGCTCTTGAATACCTCCTACAAACTGGATGTTTGTAGTACCCAATGTAATGGAAGAGTAAACGAAGAAAGAGACATAAAATACAAGTAAACAACACAATAAATGTTGCCATTTCAATTATAAAATTGGAATGCTTTACCGCCATAATGAAAAGCAAACTTTAGAGGGAGTTAAGGCGTAATATACGTATTCCTAATGACGCGCTTATGCGCGGTGGATTGATGAATGCGGCTTTAAAACATTAAGATGAATAGATCCGTGGGTTCTGCTCCATTCCGTGGAAGTTTGCGAGATTGATGTGTTTCGACGACTGACACCGGAGTTAGGAACAACCGTTACTCCGGGTTTAGAGACATGAGACGTGATATAGGAGCATTTGTAACAACCTGTTACGTAATTCTTTGGCGCTTTATTGAGATTTATTGTAGTGTTAGTAAAAATATGTTTGAAAGAAAAAGATACGAGTTGCTTGAAATAATTTTGTTTCAATTTCGAATGTTCTGTTGACGTAACGTTAAACTCGTGTATTATATTCCTAAGAAAGAAGTAAATACATTATGAAAAGGTTACCGTGGTCAATTTAAGAACAAATTACTTCTCACTGATAATATTTCAGACAAGAAATGTTGTTCTGAAAACTGTACCTCTTTTCCTTTTTTTTTATAAATTTTTCTTTCTTCTTTATTTAATTTGTCGTGTTTAGTATTCTGCTATTCTGCTGATATAAGCACAATTGGTTATCCTTCTGCATTTTTATCAACTTTTTGTTCAGGTTTTTTTCATCAACCTAAACCTCCTGTAATTTGACTGGCGTTAGTAAATATTGTTGGCTATCAAGACTAATCGAACTACCAGTAAAATCTTCAGAATTTTTATTATAATATTCACTCGGTAAAGAAGTTGTCATAGCTTAATCACCTACAAAATCTTCTGCTAATATCACTGGTAATTCATATTACTGTTAATTGAAACCAGTATTAATAATTTAGAGTACTAAACAATTTATAAAAAAATACACTTATAAAATATGAACGCATATTGTCTAGACTATACAATTACTAAAATATTAAGCAGCCTAATAGCCTAGCTATTCTACAAATGCTTTTATTGAATCTTCTATTAATTGACCTAGAACATTAAATATCTATTGTCTAATGAAATTAATATTCAGTTGTCCAAGCCACTTTGATCGCTCTCATAACTTTGTTAGAGCATTTGCATAACTTAAGCACTTACTTTGAATAAGAATCTCACTAACCACAAGGGGTCAATTTAATTAATAAACATAAATAATTTAATAATAATGTACCAGTTGAGGCGACTGAGTAGAATAAGTACACTTTTTGGCCTATTCTTTCCGCGAGTGTACTTCGAAACGATCAAGAGTCACATCTATACATTACTATAGTTAAAGTGATTATCATATAAAGATATGACTATATAATTACTAAGTGTGGGAGAGCCATGCTTCGGCACGAATGGGTCTTCTCGCCCGGAGTGATACCACGGCCTCAAAGAAGACCGGTGTGAAACAACCACAGCGTTGTGTTTTGCCGTGTGAGTGAGGTTACCGGAGACCTAATTCTTCCCCGCCCCCAATCCCTCCTCAATCTCTAAATCTCCAAACCCCTAATCCCTAAAAGGTCGGCAACGCACTCGTAACTCCTCCGTTGCGGGTGTCCATGGGCGGCGCTGATTACTTACCATCAGGTAATCCGTCTGCCCGTTTGCCGACTTATTACATAAAAAAAATATATTATAAAGGTCTCTTATCTGTCGAACAAGGAACGAGCATTAAACACCACACTTATCCAAGGTGGTTTTAGAAAACGGACATACGTAACGATAATCGGGTACACACGTAAACATGTAGGTAATAGACACGAATACTTTTACATCAAAAATGATCAAATATATTACGATTTGCATGTCCACACGGACTTATTTAGTTAAACCACTTAGTTATTTATTTGCCTCTGTGCAGTTATCTGCTAAATGCTAAATGCAAGAGCACCACATACCTCTAATACAGTTCCCAGTTCACATTTGAACAAGTTGAAAGTTCTTAAAGAGCCGCCTAAAGGACTATTTAATGTTCATATGAAGCAATCCCTAGGGATGCTAAAGTGGCGACCTCTTGTGAGCGCCGTTTGTAACTTGTCAAAGGGAGTTTATTTTCTGAGTGGCGGTTTGAGCTAATCCTGTCACTGGCTAAGTGGCTGGTGTATGGAGAATTTGCAAATAATTTATTTGTGTTTTAAAGATCTAATGTGAACATAATCACGAACATAATATATTTTCTTTCTTGTTTAACATAATTATTTAAAAAAATCGTTAACTTACAATTAATACCAAATCACTCAATCTATGTATCCGTTTTAATATATTTCATTCCATTTAGTACATTTTTTAAAATTAAACTAACCTAAAAATACTTTATACCGTAAGTCCCTTTGATAAGTGCCCTTTAATTAAAATGCTCTCATAGCAGATTTACTAAAATAAGCACCTTATTAACAGAAGCAAGCTTCACCGCGATATTCAACACCAATCAACTTTGTAATAAAACAACTTGAAACAAAATTAACCAGAAAATAATTAACAAGTATCAGAAACAACCGCGCTTGACGTACAAGCTTGAGCTAAAAAACTTAGTACATTAAAGTTCTGGCAGGCAACTATTCAGGAAGAATCTAGAACGTCTAGAATGTACGGTGTCAGTTGCAGCCCGCGAATGTAGCGAGGTAAAATTACTTTGTATCTTACTCACCGAACTATTCGCAAAAATCTTCTGAGATACAGAAAATATATATTTAGGAAACGTACGAATCTTTCTTTAATATAGTGCAACCTTGTAAAACTTATGAATGACCAAATGTCCTCGCTATTCTAACAGACAATAGTTTATTCACATATGGTCATAGATTTTTTTTTACATATAAAATCTCACATTGAAAACCGAGTCTAATATTTAGGTACGTATCACGAGAATCCACAAAAGGCTGGCATCGTACTTGTAACCTTTTTATATCACTGTTAGATGAACTGCAAAAAAGAACAACGAGTCATCTCGCAAAAAAAATCGAGAAACGGATGTCAATATCTTACACCATACACGGAGAACCGAATGAAATCTAATACGAAGGTGAGCATGTTGACACGAAGCTAAAGCCTAATGAGTTGGAATTACATCGCAGCCGGCTCAGTGCAATAGATGTCACTCGTCAAGCAAAGTCAAAAGCCGAAATCCACGTCAGAACATCGAACAATGGAGAGACAGGTCAGGACTCGGGGCGATACGAGTGAACGGTGTCGGTTGCAGGTTCGCAGTAATTCGCGTCACTCAAACGTCATCCGTCAATCTGACAGTACACTATACAGCCAACGAGATATCGTGCTGCTGAATTTAGTTAGTTTCGAAGCGAGATTTTAGATTTTATTCTTGTAATTTTTGGGAAACGAAGTAATTTTGATATTAGAAAAATATGTTGACAAATTTCGCTAGTATAGTAAATTTCTTTTTAGTTTTACGTGTAAGATGACAAAATTGAGTTATTTTTTATCAATATCATATTTTTTTTATTAGTACTCTATACATAAGAATCAAGTAGGTTTAAAGGATAAATTATGATTGTACTTAATTCCCTTCACTGCATTAATGATGAGCATGTCGTGTCTCAGATATTGAAATAAAGCAATAACGAGTCTCAGTACCAGGCACAAGGAATACCTTACGCAACATCGCAACATTGCGTCTAATTTTTGCTTCTATCATCATTACGGCGACAGATATTCAAGACAGACGACATCGCTACCCTGAGACTAATTCCCTTCTCATTGTCAGCACAAATTAAGCTCCGGCGGCCATGATTGACGCTGCAATACTCTGTATTGTGACAATCCATTACGACTAATGGATCTCTGTCCAACTTATTTGATGGTCAAATTCGTCCCTTAAAACCACGGATTAACAAGCGTATGGAGTGTTTATTTGATTTTTTATATCGGCGACTCCCACTCAGCGAATTGGTCAGATACAAGGGGTATTGCCCTTTTTTATTTAAAGCCCCACGGCGTGTTTCCATTAAGCTTTGTTGTGGTGTTTTATCCTTTACGGCGTGTTCGTTCCGATATTTTCTCTCCATTTGGTTATTAATGTTGGTGTTTCATATTTCTGTAACAAAACAATATTTGATACTTAGAACTGTGTAACGATATACGGTTCCTGTCACCGTCACACATCATTTTCTGTAATCAGTGTGGAAATTGGAAGACGTCGGTCGGTATACGTAGTTGGATTGCACAAAGGGAGACAATGGGTGAAGTTGATAGCTATTAATAGTGGATAGAGTGGTCTCTTGATATTAATAATCGGCTTGGCTGGACCGAATATCGATTAGAGACCTCAAATGACTGTTTCTTTTCAAGGAGCTAACAGTAATGTGGTTTAGGTGATTTGCAAAAATACGTCATAACAGCATTGAGAAATTGTATAAAAGTACTGTTAAAAGTGTAAAATCGTGTTTATTTTTCTTGTTCACCAATCAAGTGACTTAAGTTCTTTATACAGCCCAGGTGACTAGGTAAAGTGCACTCACATACTCACATCCAATTTCACAAGCAAACACGATTATCCAAGAAAACTTTATTGCTGAACAAAAAAACGCTCTTAACATAATCGAGTGTAGGAAAACATGAATCATAAGGATCATATTCCCATCGGAATGTGGCTCCGACATAGAGGATCGCTCGTGTGGTATCTCTCTGAACATTTTCTCTCAGATTCCCTTGAAAGTGCTCTGGTCAAGCATCGCTTTATATCGAATGTTGTACAATGAAAGTGGACTGGAATAGAAAACAAATGATATTGCAATTTGTTCGTACTCTCATGTTGAATGGTGTTTGTCTGTGGCATAATCAAGTACTGTTTGTTTGGTATCAGTTTTTACTTTCTTTGTGTTGTTGTAAGCATTTGCAGACGTGGTACAAAGAATACCTTTTTAACAATGTCTGATTAACCACTTCTGTCAGTCTATTAAATAATTTTACGTATTTTCAATCAAGTATAATATCAGATAAGTATTGCAAAATCAAGCAATTGTCAATCGTTATAATCATAATCAATTACAACGTTAATTATTTTTTTCAACTATGACGTATGATAATTCTTTTTTCAAACTGAAGTTTCTTAATACAATTTTTTAAAGAGAAAGTTATGGTCTTGTATACCACATATGCTATGTCTTACCCTCGTACTGGTGGGCGAAGTCCCCAGTAGAAATTAGTACGTAATACAATATCTTACTGTCGGCTTAGTTTATAATATAAATAGATTTGAAACCTCTTGATAGCTTTGAATTATGCAGAGGTTTGAATTAGCTCAGGTTTGTATTAACAAAAGTCGAGCCTATATATTTGGTAACATAGATAGGATAAAAGTTCCTATCCATAAAATTTGCAAATCAAGACATATTTTCATTTACCATAAGACGAACTGATGCAAAACTTATAACATATTTACTTATATTCACTCATTACCTTAATAGCTCTTGAAAATCATTAAATTTCTAAGCACACATTTCATTTCCTTTCAACTTTACCAGAGCAACGTCTAGGAGCTTCGAGTTCGAGACATCAAAGAGGTTGCATTACCGATATATTAAAACAAATAAAGTAACTATAAGTAGACGAATGCAAACGGAGTACTAGAGACTGCATTAGCAAATGAGCTACCACTTAGGACTCGCTTCCTTGTTAGTGTAACGTGACAACTTCAGAAACAACGCGCGACGTTGCGTTATAACGTAGTCTAAGCACCAGTTATTGCAAACAAGTTTCCTATTACTGGCACATAAGAATTTTTATTTTAAAAATGGAACGTAACGATGTGTTTTGAAACTGTTCTATGAGAACAAAGATTGTTGTTTGCAAATTGTGACGTGTACGGTAATTTTATGTTTTAAATATGGAAGTCTGTGAAGGAACTTGAGTTTTGTAAAAAAGGATTTCAGGCGTTAAATTTTTATCAACACGGTTTTTAATATCACGGATTGTCGTGAAAATTGAAAAATAAGTAATTATTCACTAAAAATAAATAACCTACCTATGCACTACGCTATATATGTAGGTAAATGTTAACTTAATAAAAGTATAAACTATGAAAACCATCCCGTTTTGTCATAATATATTTTATTCAAATATAACATCGGCTTTATCTTGTTTTTGAAATATAATTTTGGTGTATTAAAGTGCTGTTTTATGCCCTATCCTATTTATCCTTGTTTTATATCCTATTTATAAAAATAAATTGATCATTTTTGGTTTAATAAAACACTATTTTAGAACCAAAAGTGCATGTACATTGCACAACTTAGGCTATATCCGCACGGCAAATTGGCGAGGATTTTTGTCGCAATTCAATAATACATTGCGGGCCGGTTTTACCACTTTTATATAAGTACTTGATATAGTTATGTAATAGATATTTCATACAAATTAAGATCTATATTAAAATTATCTATCACATATTGATTTAATTAGACATTGCAAAAACAGGCACTAAATCTTACGCCAGTATCCACAAAGGCGATATTAACACGCGTAAAAAAAAAACGTATTTTCATTTAAAATTGACGCGACACGTTGCGGAAATTAATCCGCGCGAATTATGTTTCGCTGTGCGGACAGGCTCTTACACATTAAAACCTTTCCTACGTGTTGTGTACATCATTAATACGTTGGGACACGAGACTCCCATTCATGGTGGCATCACGTTGTTTCACACGGAATTTTGCGGAACGTATTGAATAGCGTTTTATAAGCTGATACCTCATGCAATACCGTGTTCCATTGCATTCGTGTTCATTATATGAACGGTGCAAATTTTACATTTATGGAGCTCTCAACGTGTAGCTGTGAATGGGAATTTAGAATGGTTCGTCTCTAATTTCATTTCGTGTTAAATTGTTGGACGTTATATTAAAGTGTAGGTAACTAATATGTAATGCTGTTATATGTATTTGTTAATTACTAAACGAAATGAAGTGGGCTGGTTTTAATATGCTATTTTTTGATGAAAATTTAATAATATGTTCACATTTCAATTACTAAAATTGATATTTATATCAATTAATAATATACGAGTAGATTTATATAGCGCAACAGCAAAACGTTTAATCTACAAATAACTATTTTATCGATAAATAAATAAGTATATATATTTTTTAATAATTACAATACAATCACATCAATTTTTTTATCAAGTTAAATCGAAATTTAACAGAAAAATATTCAGTTACAAAAACACGATCACGACAAAGTTATCGGACGGTAATGACCCACATTCTAGAACGTTCCATTCTTCAAGCAAATTTGAACACAGAGAACATTCTCGAATAAAAACGCAAGTTATCAGAGTAGATAGGTATACATTACGGGATGGTAATGAGGCCAGCCCGCAGGGTCCAATTGTTGACAGCCACTGATGGATCGCACCACTCTTCCTGTTTGTACAATAACCTCTACCGTTCGAGCCTCTCTCAGTTCCCAACTTGCTTCATCATTCATAATACGGGCTTTTACTTTGATAAAACTTTCTCTATATAAATGATGGCTGTTTTAACCCTTTAGGATTTAGCTTGTAAGTTATGGACTTGTTAAATGGTTATGAATTTATTGTTTCGTATTAAATGTAGGGTAAATAATGTTTGACTGAGTCACTGTTTCTCTTCTGGTTAGACATGACATTGGAATACGCCTTCAGCAACTTTGTGCTGTGTTAAAATTCAATAGTGCCTGATAGGTCGCCTTATAAGTCAAGCACTCCGTTTTTGATTAGACTACTACTATTTCCGACTCCGAGGTTGCAGATCAAGTGTTACACACTGTGGCCGCGGCTTGGAACAAGAGAAGTATTGTGGTGGTTTAAAGCCAGTAAGAGATCAAAAAAATATAACAAGAAACTATAACCTATTTTAACATCATTTGATATCATTATGAACTAAGTTTTTCATAGAAGCGACAATGGCAAAGCTACAGCACGACAAATATTCCTCAAGAATTTACACACAAAAATAAACTCTTTAAAAACTGACTTCAGTATCTTACAAAAGTACACTTAGATATAATTAATCCAACCTATTTAAAACTAAGTCTGGAAGGGTGTAAAAAATGCTGGCTCGCGACCGCAGACAGTCTTGCGACGGGGTTGTGTGGTTGTAGACACCCTTAGCTCCTTTATACTCAGAACTTTATAAGTGGGCGAGCCGTAAATTTAGAAGCACAGATGCTGGAGATAGGTGACGAATAAAAGCAAGGACGCTGTGGCCCCGTACCTACTAATTTATGCTTACTTTTCAGTATTATGACTCTCCGAGGTACGAAATTGAGACGGTAAATTTTGTCTCGAATATTTGTGGTTATGGCCCAATGTTGGTGTTGTATTGGGCCAATGTTTGGTATTTTGGTTGCTTTATGCTGCTTTATTAAACTGTGAGGATGTGTATATGTATTTTATGATACTTGTGTAACCAGTTAAAATATTGAATAAAAAAGTTAATTATTATTTTAAAAAACTGTTGTACTAATATAACTTGTAGGCGGGAACATTTGATTTAAAACTATTGTTAAAAACAAGTTTAAATACCCGTTAAATGACTCCCAGTACGAGAGATAAATATGAATCTATTAAAAATAATGTATCTCTCTCTAAAATCCAACATTCTAATCCACTCCAGCCCTAAAACAATATTCCCTTCATGAATAACCTCCATTCTTGTAATATTTGTAATAAAATTACTTTACCAAAATAACTTTCAAACAATATTGTCCGTTGTCCGTGATCAAGTTAACCTATTTCCTTCTACCTGCTTGTTGTTCCCGACATTTCATTAATGTTTAATTTATTTCAACAAGAGAATCTGTCAATTATAACAAACAATAAACTGAATTATATGTACTTAAATTGTTTATTGCAAACACATTTTACGCATTGACTGGTGGAGATTACTTAATATGTTACTGGTGTATATATTTTTTTTATTTATCGTCATAATTTTCAGCCAGCTCTGCTGTTGCTGAATTAAGGCCTTCTTAACAAGGGTTTTGCTATAATCCCTCACTTGGCAGGCTGCTTTGAGACCATATTTAGGTCATCGAAAATTTAGACCATGACAAATCCATGGCTGGTCGTAGTCAAAACATTTAGGTCCAGAAATAAAAATAAGTTATGACCGATTCCAAACATTTCCTCCATTATTCTTCAATTACAAAAAGGGAGTTTGTTGAGACGTGTTTGAGTTCTATTTTTTTTAATTAGTAATGTAACACAACTTTTTATAATACTATGTAAAACCTATTTGAATAGTGAACTTCATCGTTTACATTGTATAACTTCAAAATTCAATACTAGATGCCGTTGTGCGTATGACGTCATATTTTACATGGCGGTGTTAAGATTCTCCACGACTTAATGACCCCCGCCAGTACATTTGTGTTTGAGTGAAGGCTCAAGAAGTGTCAAGGTGCACTCTCGGGCTACGTCCTACTTGGAATAGTCACTTGAGACTCCTCTGCATAGCAAGTCACGGACACTATATTATACTTTTATCCCAATAACTGTATAATTTTTTTGGATTAGAGGACTGCATCCGCCACCTTCGTCCAAGCGGAAAGGGTAGTGTGGGACTGCCCCTATTTTATTTTACCAAAATATATACGTTGACACCATTGACCTGGCTTTCCTTTAAGAACGCGTGACGATACCGGAATAAAGAATCCCTTTGCAGTAATAAATATTCTATATACAGCAATTTAGTTGCTTTACTTGTGAACTAACTACTGTACTTCTATAGTAAATACTTTAAGTACTAATTTTAAGCAACAAATTACGGCCATTTCTAAATAAGTCTCTAGAGAACGATCAAATTATAAATAGATACTTTCTATTCAAGGTTTTTGTAGACTCTTGTAGTTTATTCCCGTTAGTAGAAAACTTTTGTAGGTCATTTATCACCAGTTTTTAATATTAATCAATATTTATTATATATATTTATTTGACATGATATGGTACCTAATTAACGTGCCGAAGCGAACTTAGTGGCTCCACACGCGTTCATAATGGTATATTTGTTCTGTTTTCAAAACGTTTTATCGATCCACAATGTCAACTTTAATAGCAAATAAAACTAAACAAAACCATTTCCCAAGTACCTCAACCCAGTTCTCAAAAGCCCAATAAAAACAAAGTAAACGGTACGGGGGACGGTAACTCTTAATTAATAAAAAGTCAACTCGTACCAATAAATAGAGTACAAGCACTTCCCGCTTTGCATTCGACGCAAGAATAACAATTAGTTCCCACAATGCAGAACACGGGTAACTGAAAAAAAAAGTTAAACAAAAACAACGCAGAATAGAGGGGACCATTTCACGCAGCGAGACCTTGGTGATTTAACTAAAGTCCGTGAAGGGAAAAACGAACGATTTGTATTCATGATAGCGTCCTACGCTCAGGTTTGGGAGGTGCGACTGAGTAGATTCGCAATTTTCTCTGATTCTCTTGAGGGAACCCTGATTCGGTACAGTTATTGCGATAAATCCGTAGCCTACTTCGCATATCGGGAGCAATGAAACCCTCGGACCTTGGTTATTATTGGCCTTTTGTCTCTAAATGTAAAAAGGCAGGCAATTATAAAAAAAATCATTTGAGGCTATATTATCCTGCGCGTCGAAGTTTTTGCCAATGTAACAACACATTTAGTTAAAAACCATGAAACAAACTAAAGTTCACTTCGCAGAAAGAATATATAATTGTTAAAGCAAAACATATAGATACGAAATCTCACTAAAAAACACAACATAGAACAATCACGAAAACTTTAAAATTATTTACATTTAACCTTCGCGTCGGTATAAAACCTCGGTTTTCGTGTTCGAGTCAGCCCTAGCGATAAATCTTAAAGCACACGTGACAACTCGAATAAATAACCCCAAGTCAACCCTTACTGGAAGTGTCACTATGTTGGTGCATAGCTTCTGTTAATTAACTTCATATATTTTGTAATACAAAGTAGGTAAGCAAATACGAGCTCTTGGATTTAGGAAGGCGTAGGAGCTTGTTGTACGTAAATAAAGTACCACGAAATTGCTTTTAGGAAGTTAGTTACTTTACTTTGTGTGGGAGCGTACTTGTTTAGAAAATAGATGGCTTATTTTATAGCTGGATCGATGATCTGTAATGTTTTGTTTTATATTACGGGCGATTAGTTAAAGTAAGCTATATTTAAAGGGGTTTATAAATAGCGAGATGAAAATTTGTGTTACAATACAGTTGGGTCAGTTCGAGATGTTTTTTTTCACGAATATGTTCTAGAGGCAGCCTTTTTCATGAAACTGAACTACTATACTGATCATTTATATCTAGGAAAGAATGAAATAAGTTGTTCTATGTAGTCTGTGTATTTTGTCTTTCTAACTGATTATTTCCCTAATGATGGACTTCAGTATAAATCCCAAAATTACTTACAAGTTAAAAAGAATACGTCACAAAATTAAACGTTTCTAACCCAATATGTTCGTACATTTTCGTAATTAACTAAATACATGTAACAAAGTCGAGTACGTCCCAAGTACATCAGCTGAAAAATGAAACGACTTCAAACATGAAACTCTTCAAACGAGTAGCTACTTAGATTCAAAGCCTTAATTACATATTATTACAATGTAGCGCCGTGTTTGTGGTGTGCTCATAATATTTTTTGCCGATTTCAAAGTTTTCCAACCAAGGTCAACAATGTAAATTTAGTATTTTTCGAACCCTAAATTAATCGCTTATGTAGCAGGAGAGACTTATTAACATTTTGTCATTAGATTATAAAAAATCTGACGAAATATACAACCTCTCTTAGGATTATAGCATATACATACTTACAGTATGTATAGGGCTATACAAAATAAATATTACTTCTGAAGATACAAAAATATGTGAATTCGAATTTTTAAAGTAGTCAACAGTCACAGGCTACGATTACTTGACTAATGACACCACCAAAGAGGTAATAATTATAAAGTAAGCACAAATAAACGACAATATTTCAATGCTGACATAGTATGCTTACAAAAAAAAAATATATTTCAAAGCTGTTTCAACTAAAACTCTTTAGTGAAGCAAAAAGGGTTTATAAAAGAGACTGTAACACGCTTCCTAATTGCTCAAATATCCGCTCCATTGACCTTTTAAAAACAAGAAAGGGGTGTAAATAAATAAATAAATTTATAAGTTTTTTAAAAGTTCCATTTTGTCGTCGACTAGTTGCTGCTTTTTTATACTCTTTTAGTAAATTACTAGTGAACTTTGTCGCGCTCAACTCTCCGGCATTTTATAAGTAGCCAGTGACTAATTAATTTTTTAGTTTTTTTTCTTTTTATTTTGGAACTTGAATTTAAAACTGGGTTTAAATGAATGGGGTAGGAGTGACTTTGGAGTGCGGTTTATTAGCTAGAGTAAAGTATAGTGGCAATGCATTTTATATGCTTTTTTATTTATTCCGTGAATATCTTCGTTTTTATACCATTTGTTATTGGCTGTTTATTTCTACATTTCCTTATTAACGCTTGATGTATAACGTATCTGCACTTTAGAAGCTGCGTATTTTTTTATTAGTGGTATAACCTGAGATAACAAATAGTTTAAATAAAAACATTTTCTTAGAAGAAACACAGATTAGACAAAAAACGGATGCCTCACATAAAATGAAAAACAACACGTTAACAACGATGATAACAAATAAAAAAGCTTGTTTGTGAATAAAACTGCAGCAATTGTTCCCTGCTGGCATTACGTGCCGCGTTAAAACCGTGCAATTCATACTTGATGGATGCGCACGCAATTACCCTTTACTGGCGTGCGTACTCTGTTAATATCGTAATCATTGTCACTTGTGTGAAACACATTCGTTTCATATAAACATGAATACGCATTTCAAAATTTAGGACCCACTACAATTCTTCGAAACGCAAATTCTAGAAATGTTCACTACTGCTGTTAGTTCTAATTTATATGATTTTCGAAAACATTCAAAGAATTCGGACATGTAGAGAATTTTCGTGTACTAATTAATGAAAGTTTGAATCCTTTTTTTATCTAATAGGTCGGCAAACGAGCAGATCTTAAGTATCTGCAGTACCTGATAGTAAGCAATCGGTCCGCCCATAGACACCCGCAACACCAAAGGAGTTACGACTGCGTTGCCGGCCTATGGGAGATAAGGTTTTCGGATATTTAAGGATTAGGATAGGATGGGGAGGGCCGGTAACCTCACTCACACGGCAAAACACAACGCTGAGGTTGTTTCACGCCGGTTTCTGTGTGGGCTTGGTATCACTCCGGTTGAACTGACCCATTCGTGCCGAAGCTTGACTCTTCCACACTTTTCATAAAATTTATTGTCACACACAGATCAAATATAAGCGCCTGCTTGTTTGGTGCAAATTACAAATTATGTTATTTTTTCAATAACGAAATAGAACTTCCTTTTTGTACTGCGTCACGTTAAGAAACAGTACGATTTAATCAAAATGTGACACTATCTCGTCCAACGGTTGTTATTTATGCAGAACGCAAATTATAGTAGTCGAGGAAAACATAACTGATTATTGGGGCAATATCAATCGTTATCCACAATTAAGATTTTGGGCTAATTTTCAAAGGTTTGATAAAAGTTATCTGGGGAATAATTATGATGCTGTCGCGTCAGATTGTTTGTATAAGACAGTGACAGCAACAATTTTATTCCTGAGATAACATTTATCTGACTATTGAACAATCAGCCCTTAATAACACTTCCTAGTACCTACTACGTCGCGACGCGCTTGAGGCTAATCACTGCGCGTAGCAGCCTTGAGTAGCGCGTGGCAAATTCGTAGCATTTGAGTTGAATCTACATATATATATATATGTATACTGCAAGTAGCACTTCGGACAGTGTTCCTGATTTTACTATAAAATTCTGTTCAATTCCAAATACTATTTATTTCTTATTTCTACGTTGTAAATTCAGTTTGCTTCCAATGACTTAGCAAATAAATTCCATTACTTGGAACCACAATAAAGGCTTCATTGTACAGCATAAGTAGTATTCGGAGAAGCAAAGAAATAATACTACCACTGAAACTCGTACTCGAGGATTACGTAAAAACGTGAATTCTTTGAAATCCAAACTTACTCATAATATGAAATAAATTTGTAAATTAAGATCAACACCGAATAATTTAAAACTTAATCTCATACATTCCTAATATTGACCTATAAGGAAAATTATTCTGTTACTTTAATACAAAAAATGTTGGTGTTATCTACGAATATCATTATTACCATTATTTAAAATCAAAGGTAAACCACACTGAACAATAATAGGTGTTTTGCGAGATAGACTTTTAATTAATTGTTCAAATAAATGAGACTAGTTGACACTCACAGAAAGTAAGGCATAGTTGACGCGTTGGCTGGGCAACATCCTTGTAAAATTCACAAATTGTTGTTCCGAGTTAGGATTTGATATGTATGTAAGATTGCATGTTTATTAACGCATTCACGACAAATGAGAAAAACAAAATGTAGAGCAACGATTCAAAAGAAACTACTTTTACAAAATGCTATTTGTATAAACAGCAGTTTCCATAAAACCGATATTAATAGACAATAAATAGACAATAATCTGTATTACAATGAACCATGCCTTCATCCAACGACAAAGAAATAAGAACTCCAAAAAATCGATGTCTCAACAAACTTTAAGCCCGTCCTGTCGGCGAAACGAATCGCTTCGGAGCATCACCGCACCGCCGAAACTTACACCGAAGCTTGTATAAAACCTTAAAAGTTCCCGAGGCATTGTTCTAAAACCCGCCCTTATTACACATCACACAACTCCAACGAAAATATCTCCTCAGAATATGAAAAACTTCAATTGACAATGGACCGATAAGACTTCTTTCACGGCAATTCTTTGTGTTTCGAACAATTATTGACATGTTCGGTAGAAACTTGTATGTTTGCGTGAATTAGTCAGGCGCGTATATTTTGTCTCTGTGTGTAACAATAAATTTTGTGAAAAGTGTGGAAGAGTCATGCTTTGCCACGGATAGAGCCGGATTATCGTTGCATTATGTTTCGCCGTATAGTAAATGAGATTACTTGATACCCAATCCTATCCCGCTCCGTCCCATCACCAAATCCCCAATCCAAATTCTTAATAAACTCTTGCTTTATTTATCACTTAAAAAATATTTCTATTTGGTCCAAAATTTAATACTGCAATGATTACTTTTGAAGCAACATCTTGAACAATTTCTACAATAAATCATAACTTTCCTCAAATAAGTATGCCAATATATCATAATACATAAAAGTATATAGTTAAGTTAGTTTAGCAAACCAAACTGAAACAGTATTACAGAGTAAAGTTACAAGTCTAAAGTATTAAATGTCAAAATTGATTTCTTCAGGGAATTTACATAATATATCGTTGTATAAGTAAACTTAAAGGACTAGAGTTCTAAGTTTGTTTCGGTGTTAGATGAAATTTTCAGTTTTAGCTGATAAATAAGTATTATTTCACAGTTAATATTACAGTTCCGAAATCAAATGAGTTTTATATTTTCTAAAAGAAAGTTTCAATTCGTTTTATAATGAAGTTCCTTAAAACGTTTTATAGATAAGCCTTCATTAATTCTTATACTTTTTTAATTGATTTGCGGCCAATGAACAATTCGTGTAACACCGGTAGGACATAACATTTAATAACGTAACTAACGTATGTTTCATGTCAGACATGTCCACGTTTTTACATGTCTAAAACAAAACAAAACGACAACAAACTACCCTACTTCATATATAAAAGAAAATCATAAAAGCAAAACATCCATCTTAGGTAATTCATAAATGCAAATGGCGACAAGTTCACAACTTCATGCGGATCCAATTCATTTTCACATGCATCCCAACTTTCATACTTGGACAGAAGTTGAACTCGGTTCAACTCAAAAGGTCACTCTGTAAGCTTGGAGTTGGTAATGTGATTAAAATCTCCTCCTCCTCCCTCCATGAGTGATGTAATGTATCCTTGTAATTAATTAATTAAATATTTTATCTTGCTCTACTTGGCTCACAAAGACTAATGTTTTTAACTCACCGTCGTATTATGAGATGTGATTTCTCTTTTTGTTTTTATGTCGACCTTTGTTTGCGTTGTGTTTTGTTTTTTTAAATGAAAATGTTTTTTTTTTGTTTATATCAGTGAAAGGGAGCGTACCTTAGTTTTAGCAGAAAGTATACTATTATATTTTACATAAGGTAACATTAATTAATCTTTGTAGTTTAGGTATATTCGGATTATAACAATTCAAATAGAAAAACTTATCACATGGATAACCATAAATGTGATACTCATGGTATAGGTTATACCATGAGTATAGACATTTTTAGACAAGTTTCTCGATCGACTCTAGTATGCTTGTTTGTCTTACTCATATTATATTCTAACCCATGTCCGATAATCATGTGAGTATTTTATTCCAGCCCTTTTTATACATAAGCCAGCCCATATAACGATCTGCCGATGACTTCTACTATACAGTATAGTTACATGCATATATGTATAAAAGTAGGTCTGTAGGTCGGCAACAGTTTGGCTAAGCGTAACTTATATCGCCACAACGATTAGTGCGGCTTACTAACGAGCACCGCGTGAATGCCTTATGAATAGTCTGTATAGTTAGCACGTAGCTTCTAAACACAAGTAGACTCATCAGCTACATTCCTGCTTTTTGTCTAATGGAGGATTACTGGCTTGATTATATAGGGCATGTTTCTAAAACTTGACTTTGGGCCTGGTTTTACAATGTCACTATGTGTGTAGTTACATTCGAATTTGGAACGTAATTTTGAAACTGTTTTGTTTTTTTGTATCCTTCATTACTCAAAGCACTTTTTAAGCGTCAAATTTAATAGGATTCTTTTAATATTATAAGGAGTATCTCAGTGAAGTTAGTGATAGCGTGACGGGTGACAGGACAAAATGGAAGAAAAACACATATTGCGCCGACCCAAAATAAAACGGGACAGGGGCAGGAAGATGATGATTTAAGTATTTCAGTGAAGCTAAACGCATATGTATTTAATTATGTTTATGAAGCGAAAGATAATCTTTGTTGGTTTTTATATGAAAAGTAAACTTGTTATTACCTAGTTGCTTAAAGTTTTCCTAATGAAACGTGAAATGTAAATTGTAATTAGATCGGATGCAGTTATAAATACTTGACAATACAACCAGTAACTAAAGACTCAACTATACAAAAAAGAAGACTACTTTCACTTACTGAATACTGTAGGTTGCAAAAAAAATCGATGCGAGATTACTGACTATAATAATTTACCTATATGAACAAGTTTCTCAACCACACATAAACCAACTGAATATGTCACGAATGTTTATACCCCTAAACAAAATCTTTACAGAGATAGTTACAAAACAAAATGATAAAAAAAGGTTTGTGTCCGTAATAAATTTCTAAGCATTTGTAGAAATATCCATCAATTGGAATAGATTCGGGGACGGTCGCCCCGGGCACGGCACACGATCCGTTTCGACCGGGTCACCAATATGAATAATTTTCCAATCTCAACGTTTATTCACTTCTTTGTCTACCATTTTTGGCTCAGAGACAATTTTATGACGGACCGTAAACGCCTTTTTATGCAGCAATACCATAGAATGCGTGATAAATAACAGTCACGATTTTGGATGGGTGCGCACGTGATTTATTTTCGTCGTCGCATTTCTGTAAAAAGGATATAAAATTGATAGATAAAAACAATACTACAACTAATTTATTTGTTTTACCTTCCAATATTTTAGTTATTCATTCACTCTATCGTTAACCAGTGGTTGAATCGTCAACTTTTTAATTCTTACCTTAAAATCAAAACACCCGTCTCTTCTAAAGACGCGCACGTACATCCCACCTACTCTTTCTTTGACCTAATTTCGCCTCTTTAATCACCCATTTAGTAGAAACGACGGCGATATTTCCTTAAGTCCCGCACTTGCTAAACCAAAGTAACGGCCTAACACGTAATGTGGGCTTTGAGGGACTTACTCTTTTCAAAGCGTAGCCCGTGGGGAGTCATCTTAGCTATCGCCATGCTTGTAACACGCAACGCCGCGACAAAGTCACGTCCTCCGTAACCACATACTATACAGCTAGATCGAAATTTAATCTTTTATAAATGGAACGTTATTTTGAATTGTAAATGATTTTTTAAATTAATCAGTAGCATGGAGTTTGTGACTTGTTTATTCCTTTTTTAAATAATTAAAATGGTTTAAGTGAATGTTAGAATTTCGTTTTACGTTGTTTAGACTGATCTACGGATAGGAAGAAGAACACGTTGTTTACAAATCAGTAGTAATTAAAACATTTTTGGCAAATTTTCTCTTACATAATATAACCAATTTCATGCCTACATAAAAACACATAAACAGGTTTATAACCGCCGTCAGAGATGAAGACATTAAAACCTGGCTTATATCAAGTGCACCTTACCCTTTATCAAGTCGTTCAAGTTTAACAAGCTCATAAAGTAACTGAAAAGGAATTTCGCTTCATGTAAACACACGTCAATAAAGAACTAAGTGCCTTGTCTTTGTGACTGAAATAATTTTACTAGATACAGACTACAGCAGATCAAACTACACCAAATTTTTTCTTACATTCTCAACTTTATACCAAGACAATATGGTTGAAGATGTAACAAAGAAAGCGGACATGCTATCGCCTGTACGTAGTAACGCTACTAAAAGCATCCCTTAGAAAAATATCTTCAGCTATTGGACTAAAACAGTTTAATATCGTTTCATATATGCAAGCTTGTTTCCTTGAAATGATATGCTAAGATAACATATATTTTTAAATTTTAGAAAAGGGTATTTATAGGAACGGGATTTTCAGTTTTTATTGAACAGAAAAAGTTTTAAATTGTCTATGACTTTTTTATGTTAAGTTTACCTAAAATCCTTATAATAATAAAAGCTCACGAGTAATAAAATCTATCAAATAATGCAGATCAATGATTCCACTATTGCATTAGTTCATAAGATGACTGCATGGTTGTGCAGTGGCTGAGCAACTGGCTGTTGCACAAAGCGTCGCGGACTCGATTCTCTTACGAAACCTGTCTTTGTGAGATGGCATATTCTTCCGGGTCTGGATGTGAATTTGTATGTTTGCACCCACAAAACGTTAGAAAATCCTAGTTTGGAGCAAAAATAATTTTTTTAAATTAGATATTTAGGCTGTAAATTATTTCGCCTATAAACATAAATCCAACTTCACTTTATGTCAATGAACTTCTACAGTATTAAGTCCTCATAACTAATATTTCATCAAATAATACGATAAATTTAATTTCAATTTTTTGCATTAATTCTATTTGCAAAATTTGTCAATGCCCACGCTGTTTCGTCAAGCATGGCAACAATAAAATTTATCTTTGTCTGCCACCTTGTAAAACATAATTCCAGGAAATGACCTTCAAATATTCGTAAAATATTTTCAGAAAAGATAAATTGAAGGAGAAACAGGAAAATACGAACACGACGAAGCTTCTACGAAACATTACTTAGATTTATATAAAATATTTACATTTTATTAATAAAAAATAAATATTTGTCTTTTACTCGATATTTGTACTATAATTTTAGTACGTTCAGATCATTTATTTTACTGTAGACAGTTAGATCAGTTTTTATACTATATGTAAGTTGTGCCTCTACATGCCTCTCCTTAAAAATTGGCAAATATCTAATGAACATTCTCAATTCCCTGAACGTCCGTTCGTAATGGAAGTCCTCTGAATAATTTTACAAATTACATTTTAATTCATGTATAGGCTGTGCTAGAGGAGGCCAGCCCTCATTTACATAATGTAGGCATTCCTACGTGTGCTGTAAGGCGTTGTACATACAACTTTCATGGAGGCCTATCTCTTTACTAGGCATCGGCTGCACGTATTTCATCTCGCGGCCTCTCAGAGCATTGGCGTTATTCTAATACATTTATCAGATTAAAAGAAATATATTAGCTATTTATACTTATTAATTTAATATGTGGAGTTCTATGAGTACTCCTCATTCATAAAAGTACTCTACTACAATTAAAACATGTATTTCATAACAGCAAAGATAAAATGTTCGGTATAGTATATAGTATATACTGTATGCTTTACAAATAAACAAAATAATGAAGGTAAATGAGTACTAGAGACGTACTTTACCGTCAAATATAAAACGAGCGAAAAAACGAAACGATTGCGCAGGCATAAAAGCTAACATAATTAAATCGGCCGAGAGCAACTTATCCCTGAGTGGAACGAACAACGTCTTTTTTCTTCAACGACATTACCAATTCATCACATGGCTCGCTGAAAAGCGACCACTTTGTTACTTATATATCTTTCCGCACAGGTTCTCCTCAAAAAGATCGGGAATCATTTTTCTTCGGTTCCATTAGTGGGCATCGGTCGCCCGAGACGGATATGCGGCTGCAAACATAAACAAAGTAATGGCGCCCGTCTAGTGACAAAGAACATCCCATCAGAGGGCAAAGCGGCAGAATCAATACGGATCTGAATGAGCCCGTCTCGTTTGAGAGGCTATGCGCTCGCTTCACGTTATTGTACGATAGCGATCCGGCGAGGCCTCCTGTGCCACAATATGCCTGACGCAGGAGATGAGACTGTGAGCCACGTCTCATGTTCGCTGAGCCGCATTGTCGCACGCTCTATCTCGCGCAAAGCATCACCTGTATCCACACAAAGACAATAGTGGTAATTATACAGTTAGTTCATCTGTGAACACGATTGCGTTCGAAGCCGAGTGATCCGTTAGCTTTGTTAGTCAACGAGGAAGTCGCTACAATATAATTTACGAGTAATATCCAATTAGGGAACCAATTAATTTAATAAAGTTATTTGAGCGTTACTACAAAGGTTCGAGGCATTTAATACGAGTGTTTGTGATCAATTCGAATGTCTGTTTGCGAAACAAAGCTCAGCCCAAATATTTATCTGCCAATAACTGTACAACCGCGAAAATCTTTGCTAACAGTATTTATAATTTATTGCTCTTTCAGGTAAATTTATTAGCGGCATAATAGAAAATCTCACATACATTTATGTTATTATACCTGACTTTCTAGCATTTGTTTTCTGGGGAAAGTGTTGTGTAAAGTCTATGAACTTTCCAAATCAGTCAAGTAGTTCTGGAGTCAGCCAGTTAATAACAAACAATCAAATCGTTCTTTATAATATAGTAGAAAAAAACTTAAAATACAGTAGACCAACTTCTTAGTCATTTTGAACACAAGAACAACATTTAAATAACAAACATTGGGCGAAAATCCATACCTCGTATGAATAGAACAGACAATTATGGGATATTCAAATCGAATACTAAATCCATGAATTCTTGTTGCAGACGCAAGCTTGTCAAGTAAAACAACAAGGCTATCTGAATCTAAAATATCGAGTAACGTAGTTCTGTCCATAGCTAGCAACTAATCGACTAAACAAAGCAATCGACTGTCATTCTTCTACTAAAACAAGATATTACTTACTTATCTAATAATTGTTCTAACAATTAATATTCAGGTAATGTCTATAAGAATTTTGTAACATTCCAAAAAAAAGAAAAATAAGTGCCTCGCAAAGCTAAGTGATCTTTAACCAAATACAATTGAAAATAAATGGCCGTGAAATCGTAAACAAATCTAAGTGCACGTGTACGTGTAAGGAACAAAAAAATGAAACGAAATTAGACTATTCTCGAACAGCTAATACGTCGAGTTTCACAAAATTGATCCTTTGCCCAAACAATCTTTACTTTCTCCTAATTCAACAGTTTTTCCCCGATGTGAAAAAGGAGAAATAACTCTGAATTTTGGCCGCCGTACACTTTGGTGCTCTTGTTTGCCTTCGGCTCGAGCTAAATTAATATCGAACCGTGAAAATTAGGAGCGAACTGGAATTACGAACGATTCGGAGCGGTGTGTTCCACTCTGATCCATTCAGTACAAACATTAAAAATGTACGTTTCTTTTTTCTGTACTTGAATTCAATTTGGGATCTATTTTTACAGCCTTTTCAGTCTCAGTCAGGTCTATTGAAATTGCCATAATTCAAACCAACTGTTACCGTACTTATAACTCTGTTTTGTCCATATGCGTCAATGACTTACCATCAGGAGGTCAGTCTGCTCGTTTGCTGTTCTATACCATGAAGAATACTGAGTAATCACAAACTAGTCGCTATTGAAATTGATAGAAATAAATAAGTCTCTCTGCCAAATTCAAACTCATCAGATAATATTGATTCAATACTAACAGTCAAATGTTTATTAATGAAACATTCTACAGCCCTAGTACATTACTTACATCGTTTTACTTAATTGTGTGTATTAACGCAAAATAATATTTTTAAATAGGTCATTTTTATAAGATTTTTCCATCGGATCAGAGTAGAATACAACTTGGAAGCGGGCTTGCGGGTGGATAGCGGGCAAGAACGGGGTTTAGATCAAATAAATATCTCTCCCAAATCCTGTTTGCCTGGTACATGAAATCGGTAGTTTAAACTTCCTATATAAATTTAGTGAACTTTCATGATTTTTGTCTAAAACAATAATTCTTTGCATCTTCCTCAATTCCTAATTGGATGGTCAGATCTCCTTTTCCTTCTGCGTCAAGACAATTTATTAAATCAACTATAAACTTCAATAATAAATTGTATTGTAGCTACATTATACAAATTAATATTTTACATAATTAAATTATTTTAAGCACTTACTAACTAGGCGAACAATTTAAATGACATCAAACAAGTGGCTTGTGATACAGTATTTCGTATAATAAATATTGTCAATCCCATAGGTACTTAGATTGATTATTCTAGTCACTCTTTTATCTAGGCGGCTATACGATACATGTACTTACACGAGACATCAATTTTTTACTTATGTAGTAGTAGTAGTATGGACTTTGTTGTTTACTACTAGTAAACAACAAAGTCCGTACTATAAAACGAATATTACAAAGGCCATAAATCATCAATATTTAATTATCATTTACAGCGCAAAACAAAATTAATCATAATAAACTTGCAAACTAAAATAACAGACCAAAGCGCATTTCGAACTTTGAATTCCGCCATTGTATTTGTTCAAACTCAACCACAGTCGGATGAAATGAAATATTTTGTTTAAAGCGTTTCATAATAACAAAATATCCGCCATATTTGTATTCCGCAATAACTGATCAAGTTATTTATCAAACGCAATATTAATTTCCACGTTATTCCGGTACTGGTTCATAGAGAGACAAGCATTGGACATACATATTATTGGGGTTCGATCGAATTGTGGTTTTGTGGGGCAACTTGATATTGTATTACAAGACCGGTATTTAATTCGGTTTTATTTATAATTTAAATTTAATTTTCGAATATGTTGTTGTGAGTTTTTTCATTTCTGATATTTGGAATGCCGATTCCGAGGTGGAAAAGAGCAATTCAGGCTGTCGCTCAAAACCATATTTTGGCCTTAACTCTAAATATGAAAAAAAAACTTAGAATGATCCGAAATTCCAAGCTGCTTTATAAACCTATATATAGTGTTATAACTGAAATAAATAATTGGACTTTGACCAAATAAGATATTGTTTTGTTTCAGAATGCACATCATCATCTTCATCACTGCTGAGCGGGGTGACGACGGTGTCAGTAGCCGTCACCGGACTGGATCGGCCGCTCACCAAAAAGGTCCGACCTAAACCAGCCTCGCCCAACCGACAGGGCCCACAACAGTGCCAAGTAAGTAACGATGTATTGTTAAAATGACAGAAACACGAAACTTCGTACTGAAAATAATTTAAAGAAATTCTCTATAATTTTCTGTTTTATACAATATTTTAAATCAAACAATATGTTTGTTGCCGTGCGGATTAAAAGGTTGGGTATGCACTTGTAATGCAAATTAATTTAAGTTTTAAAGTTTAAAATTAATTTAAGCATTTAACAGTTTGCCGTTCATCTTATCAAAAAATTCCATTTAATATATTCCATTAATTACTTGAATTTAATAATACTTATATACATATGTTTTTTTATAAAACTTGCACACTTACCCTAGCATAAAGTTTACACAATTTTAGATTGAAAGCTCTTGTATCGAAAGTTTATTTTCCTGTACATGTTACAACCAACTCCTATGGTACAGTGACATAAGTTTCGTGCTTCTAAATCGAGCAAACGCATTACGATTTGTGTTGAGCGCAGACTACAGAGAATACAAATATTCGACGTCACGTACCCACCATCGCTGGCTACTCATTTCAAACATTACATTGAAAATGTACGTTGCATGTTTTTACTATGACACATACATTTAAAAAATGTTAATTGTGAATTGCCTTGTACCTATTTTTCCTACCTACTGGGATTGATTGAACAATTATTGACCGTTCGATTTTCAAATTGTGATAATATTTATTTACTTTCGCCAAAAACAGAAGAATAAAGCCATTAAAAAATGCGTTTTTTTTTCTGCAGATACACGATGACGTTTAAGGTTACATAAATTAGGCCCTTAAAGTTCGTTATCGTTCGTTAGAAGTGTTCTCAAGAACTCACTTAACGCGAACTTCATTTTACGCTCTACCGTACAACATGATATCTTTTAAATAGATTTATGAAATGATGGACCAAATTTTCAATAGCAGAAAGATAAATACATATATTATTCCTAACAATAAACAGCCACAATTTATTTCTGCATAATATATAATAAAATACATTGATGATTTGTGAAAGGCGTTTCATAGTGTTATGACGTCACACTAGTGTCGTGTCGTTTCCGTCCAGTGATCGTCGATAGTCCGTGACTATTGCCTACTATTTGTCTCCGGCCTGTACAAAGGAGCTGAAAGCTTTCATTTACCTTATGGACTCTATGCTACCTATTTCATGGTAGCTGATTTTAGTTTGTGGGTTTATGAATGTTTAATAAAAATATTATGAAATCAGAACTTTTTATAATAACTAGCGACCTCATTTGTACATACGTTAGGATTTTCTATACGTATTTATTAAGGGTAAGCGCAATGAGACACTGCGGGCACGGCCTAGAGCCGGAAAAGAAACGGGGAAGTTTTTACTCAGTAAGAATCTGTGACTCCCTCACGCCCGACCCTGGTCGGGAAAAGTTACTTGATGATTTTCCCCTCACATAAAAATATATGAGAGATTATAGTCTTACAGGACTACTTTTTATTTGACTGACTAAGTTAAATTAGCTGGCAGAAACTAGTACCTACTATATAAATATACTACATACATAATGTAAGTATTATGTTTGTACATATATACAGGGTATATGTAACAAACTCAAATAGGTACAAATTATCCACGCGCAGAAAGTTCGCAAACAAGCATTTACGTATAAAATACATGTGGAATATATGAACTACTAGCTGATGTAGATTCTAGATATTTATTAAACATTCAGTGCTTATGTTCAGTAAACTGAATAATGTTGTTAGACAGATATTTATTTATCTTGGTCCACTCATGGTATGGCTTTAATATATCCATTTTGATTTCTAAGAACTACAAAGTACAACTCAATGTTTTTATCACATTAAAGTAAAGGTGTACGACTGTATTTTTCTTCCAAATTTTAAATATAATCTTGTGTTACTACACATAGTAGTTAAGAAATCATCTGAATTTGATGCAAAATTTAAACACATTAAGGGCCTATGCGCCTTTTTAGCCGTACAACTTTACATTCTAAAGCCTATCCGTCATTAACGGTTGGGTGTAAAGATTGAAAAAAAATATGTACTACAATTTGAGTAAATTTGATTTTTTTATGACAAATAGTTAAGCTGTAAAAAAATATTTACCAACACTCTATCTTGTTCAAATAAATGCCTATTCCTTCTAAATGGCTTGGTTTATTTAAATATTTTTTTAATAGATCAATCGGTTTTAAATTTTACTACAAAGTGGGTAGCACTCATGTGAATCAGTCAATATTTTAGAAAGCACATGTTATATTAGTGGAATTATTGGGATTTCCAGATATAAAAAGCGGGTAATGTAACAAAGAAATGTATTGTAAAACTGATTGAAAAAGAGTAACCATGGAGTTTCTTGCTCGTTCTTCTCCATAGGAATCTACAATTTGGAACGAGCAAATAGCTTCACTAGAGGACAGACGGACAGACTGACACGCTTAATTTTAAAGCTCATGTTATATACTTTTTTCCTATTTTGCTCGCTTGACGTTCAAAAGTGCCTACTGTGGTCTAATTGAAATAAATGATTTTTGACTTTTGACTTTTTTTTTGGTGAACGCAGCCCGCGCCAGTCGTGCGTTAGCATGCTCGAGGTTATTGAGGGTACTATTATACGCCTTAAGTCTTGTGCCGCGCCGTCCTTCGCGAAGCAAACGCGGAGATACGGCGGCAAAGATACATAAAAATGTTTTAATTCGCCGCAGTCCAGCTACGCACATTCACACAGACGGAACCATGTCCAAATTAATCTTAACTCACTTCAAATGTTAAAAACGTATTCTATTGAAAAATCAATTCTCGACTCTTAAGTTACTTAGGTATAACATAATCAGTACTAGTGCATATCAATCTCAACATACGTTAATTCATGAAAAATCAATAAATCAATGCTTATAATATGCTGGAGTGTTTTCCCGTTCCTATTTCTGTCTGTCTGTCGAAATAATAGATATGTTCGGTGTTATTTTACGATCAAAGGATCGTTCCAACCCAATTAGGTTAGTTGGTTAATTTTCGTATGGGTGATCCTAATTGGCATTTATTCCCGACGCCATGTACTATCAGTGTCATAAGTGCATGGAGGATTCCAAATCAAAATCGTTTGTACGGCGTTTCATCGCCTTAATAATATACAATGGATGACATAGATGGCGCTAGTATACTAGTGGTATTGAAAAATATACATTTATAGTTTTTATCAGATACAAAGTTATTAACTTAATAATTTTTTACACAAATTAATGCAACGATATTTCAAACCTTTTTAAAGCAAAGTACGCAATAACCAGGATTCGAACTCGGTAGCATAAAATTTACCGATACCACTAGCCATTAGGCCATTGCGTAACCTTGAAATCGATTGAAATTATCCTACTATTTATTATAGTATTGAAGTTGTTTAGCAACTATAACCCGATCATAAATCTCAAAACAGTTGAGGGTAATTTAATATTAAATGTATAAAAATTAAACCTTTTTGTTCAATCATAACATTCTTTACTATCTTTGCGTGAGTTCAGTTACGATTTGTTTAACAAGTTTTTAATATTTATTTTTATTATGAGTTTGCGTTCAAATATTGATATGGCTACGAGGGCCCAAATAATAGCATTGCATAATCAAAGCTTAAATTATACTGAAATTTCGAGAGAAACTGGCTTAAACGTAAGTATTCTTTTAAAATGACCGTTCGTTATTTATTTTATTATCCATGGTTATCGATACACGAAAATAATAAATAATACACGTCCCTTACAGGTAAAGACTGCCACGTTATGGATATCTAAAGCTGTTTTAAGAAGAGGATTCATTGGAGCACCGTAGTGGATCTGGCAGAAGACGTGATATTGACTCCTCAGAATACAGAACAATTCTGTATTCTGAGATTGACTCAGACCAGCTTCAACTTATGGGGCAAGGTTATGAGGAAAATTACTGGAGCATTGTCATCTTCAGTGGTGCAAACAGTGAAAACTACATGGATGTGCTGAAAGACGTCATGAAGATGTGCTAGTGATAACGTTCGTGCAGGACAATTGTCCTATGTGTAATGTGCAAGTGTTTAGTCAGCAATCAGACATACGGAATATTCCTTGGCCAGCGAGATAGGAGAAATAGGATCGCGATAGGCGGCTACACTAGTTCTTAGAAGAAAAGATATTGTTGACTATAGGATTAAGCAATAACAAGACCGGGGTAGCTTTAATTTCTTTAATGGATAAATGTTCAAACTTAGTGTTAGTAGGATAAATTTATTTACTACTTTATAACCAGCAACTGTTATTTACAGTAATGATTTTAATGTTTTACTAAATATGAGAAATAAAAATAAAAGCAATATTAATATATTGATTGCAAAATAATAAATATTTAAATAATTTATTTATTATTACTATAAACAATTCGTCCCATATTTAATGAATTCGGTCTTACAAATGTTATTGATTTAAGGTCTAGCTTCAATTTCTTCCTTGTTCTGGAACGAATACTTAAGCTATGGGCCTTTGTCATAACATGATGCACAAAATGAATCACTTTAGTCAATACTTTAATTAAATCTAAATTTTAAATTTTATGGGGAGCTAAAATAGTTGCAGAAGTAAGGTTGCATATTATATAGAATCGTATTATAACATTGTGTTTAAAACTAACTAATAAATGACTAGCACAACACAATTTTGATTTAAAATACTTATTAATCTTATAAAAAGTGTATTAAATAATGTGTCAGTTAGCTGAAAAGTTATTAGGTCAGGGTATACACTATATAAGAAAGAAATAAATATTATGTTTTAAGAAATAAATGTCTGAAATTATAATGTCACTAAAATAGTTTTATTTGTTATCCTTTATGAGAATTAAACTTAGTATTAGTCTTAATCTGTAAGAAAATATGTTACTTTTACATTAATAGTTAGCACATATTATAAAAGTTATTTATATATATTTATTAACATAATTTTATTCTAAAATAATATATATATATTTATTTTTGTTATCTTTTATAAATATTAAACGTCAAATATTTTATTTATATATTATTATTATTGATTTTATATAAAAAAATATAAAAAAACGTTTTTTAAAAAACCTGAATATAAAAATGATAACCCGGACTTGAACCAGTGCCCTTCGTCTTCATTATTCAATCATTCTTATTCATCCGAGCTACCGATCGCATTTTTTACGATGTCGAAAATGCGGGTTAGTTAATAACTTTTATTATTGTGTATTATTAATTATTGACGCCATCTTTTAATTGGTTTGCTTGACTTTACTTAGATGGCGCTATATTAAGTCCTCGGAAATGAGAAAATTAACATAATTTATGTGTATTTGAATATAAATATATTATTGTTTCTTAATTATTATTTAATCTATTAAAAACCTTATTGTGTGCCTCTGCAGTGTAAAGTATTCAAGCTTTGCAGGGTTATTTTCATTTAAAAGCAGCGCCATCTAGTTATCAATGGTAGCGTTATGCAAAACCTGTCAGTCAATAGTCGACCTTAAGCTCTCCATGCATTTTTGTCACCCTTAGTACATACCAAAAACATATTATTAATAGTTGATGAAATTTATTTTGGCTTGCATTAAGTTCGTCTGAAGTATTGGGTTTAGAAAAAATAAGAAAACAAAATAATTTGTTACTGACTGTTAATGATAATATGTCAATGACAATGATAAAGATAAGTCAGAAATGTGTTTTACAATTAAAAAAAAAACATACATTTTAACTAATTTTTCTCTTTTTTCGGTACAATCTATCAGTTTAATTAACTTTTTAATAAAAAATAATGGATAACATAACAAATATGATTATAAAAAAGAGTCGCCCGAACAGGGACTTGAACCCTGGACCCTTGGATTAAAAGTCCAATGCTCTACCGACTGAGCTATCCGGGCCGTGGTCAGTGTGTCGAAATATAAAATCACTAGAAAAAATTGGGTCACGCGACTAATAAAAAGTGTTATCACAACATTTTATACAAAACTGTGACAGTTTCTGATATTTTTATACACAATATTAATATTGTTGCTAAGTAAATTCTTCAAATCTTACTTATATCAATATAAACGCGAAAATGTTGTAATAATGGATGCTTGTGACTCTTTTACGTAAAAACTATTGATCGTATATGAATGAAATTTGGAACAGAGATAGATTATAAAGGATACAACTTTACTAAATATAAAAATAATTTTGATTTCATTAACCTGCTGTACTATTCCCTAATTACCTATGAAATATTTATTTTTGAATATATTTACCTCGCTCATATAAAATAAGCACTATTAAGTATGAATTTATTTTATGTTTTATTATTTTCGTAATCTTAAACAACAGAAGTCAATCAGTCAGTGCGACTCACTGAAGGAATAAGTATAGGTACTAAATAAGTATACCATGTTAATATACATAATTATGTCTCTATCGATTGGAAGGTCTACAGGGGTTGGGAAGAAAGATAAATGTAAGACAAACACTAAGAGTGCTGAGTGGTCCATATCCGGGTTCTTTCAAGCAACTACCCGGACAGAAACCGGGTGAAATATTCGCATGTCAGTAGTCTGTTAACTTTCAAACTGGTTGCCGAGCTAAGCTAGTTATGCATGTTGACTTATAAGGGTGTTTTAGAGTACCTCATGATTACTCAGAAGACTATATCAACAGTAACTATTTACGATTCATTCAATTAAAATCATAGTTTCTTACTAATCTCTTCAAACCTAGTGTTTTTTCTTTATGTTGACTTTTATACAGCTGAATCAATTACAAACCGTGACTATATGGGAATAAGTTCAACTACGAACTACAAACAAATCCAAATAAAATGGAATCCACTGATTAAAAATAAAAAAAGAAACCGTGTAAAAACGCGACGAAAAATTCCAGTGACAATCCGAAATAAACGTTAAATACGTAATGAAATAACTGAAGTACTTACAGTAAAACATATTAAAGCCAAGCCCCCAAAGTACCGCAACGATTATGAAGACCTAACAGTAAGTACTCATAGCTAGTACTTCCAAAAGTAATGAAAGTACTTTCTACAAATTGGTACGCAGACCCACAACTAAAACCCCGTATCCCGCTTCAGCACTCAGGAACAAATGTACCTACTTTTTTCACACCCCTAAAAATTTATTTTCATTGTTATTTTTATTATAGCTTATTACTATAACGCCTTTAAAAGAGCCTCGTTTACAAATTCAAAAGTACGTAAAACATTATTGTGTGCGTAGGTATGATCGAAAACTGTGTTTGTAGGTCAGCCGAATATTAACAAAAGAGGGATAAAGAACGCAGGGGCGGGATACGGTGACCAGGTTTACTCGGAATTCGTGGAACGTCCCGATTTCCTTCTGACTAGTAAATGAGGGTCGTTAATGCTTCCCAGTTATTTTTAGGAATACCTTCGATTTCCTATGAAGAGCGTTGAGAAACTGAACGGTTCCTTAGATTTATTTTTATTTTGAGCATGAGTAGGTGTTTGGTCATTTAATTTCAAGCGTGTCATTAACCACGGCTGTCTTTCTTTGAATTCAACTAAAAATGTGTAGGTTGGTACAAAATAAGGATTTTGAATTTAAATTAATCATAAATGTCAGGTCAAGGTTTACGTACAATATTTTGTTTTTGATAAGTATATAAAATAAATTAAAATTCTCAACTTTAAGAGGTTTGGTCTTTAACAAAAAATAATGTCAAACTTTATCCCGACAAATGTTAATTGTAACATGGCAACATTAACTAGGGTGGCCTCTCTGGAGGAAAGTGGCGATTCATCATATCTTGCCAGCCCTTACACTACGTAATTGCAGGCTTGGAAAGTGAACCGATATTCTAACTTATATTTATCACAGATATTACGTAAATGGTTTAGTTTCTTAGTACATCTTAAGTTTGAATTAAATTGGAGTCGTTTTTAGCTAAAAGCACTTTGATGGTAACTTTTAATCATTTAAAAAAAAATATGGCTCTACATTAAGTAGTGCCGGTTTTTATTTTAAGTCAAGATGATTTAATTTATGTGTTCCATTTAACAACACGTGAATGACCTTGAGATTACCTGTCGTATGAACGTCCCTTGCTTACTAAGGATGTGAGACATATTTCAATGACCAAAATATGACTTCTAAATAAAACCAACAATAATACACAATTACCAAAATAATAGAATCGAAAGTAAATTCTTGTAACTAAGTTTGGTCTTAAATACATTTTATGATCGCTATAACAAGGCAGACAGACTAAAACTAATTATTTATTAACATAAATCGCCATCTTAACTGTGTACCTCATAACATTCACAGTCCAAATCCATTTGATGCCACTTAACACGTATTAGTGATAAAATATTGATCATAACGATAGCAATAAACAGTAACAATAATCTCTAAGGGCCCGGCATTATGGTTCTTTTTCCCTTTTCTGCTCTTCGGTCGTTTCGGGCTTCGAGAATTTTTACCTTTGAATTTACTCGCAAAATGCGAAGTGAGTAGACATGTTCAAGAGCCTCCTTGACTTTACTGTAAATAATAAACGTTTTGTTTCATATCTTCTAAGTAGATTACTTTTATCTATTTTCAACTTTATTTTAGTTGTATTAAGAACTTATTCGGGATCTAATTCAGCAGCGTATGTAACGTATCTGTCCAAGAATAGATTGATTGACAACCCTAATGACGTCATTATTCTTTTATTTCATCGTGTACTGCAAAAAGTTGGATTTAGACAAAATTGAGACAAATAAAATAAAGAAAAAGAATTTGATGCAAAAAAAAGAACATTTATCATTTCCATAAAATTTAACTTTATCAGAATGGCAGAATATGTTCTAGCTAGGAATTTCGTTCACGAAAGCGAAATAAAACATTGACAAAAACAAAGAATTGAAATAAAATGAGACGTAAAGCGAGGTTTAATTAGACAGCAACCTTGATCGTGACCTCTCGAATCAATATAAATTCCCGAAGTTCGTGTGAACTAACCCAATTCTGAGTAAGCTGAACTTGTTACAGCGCGAGCGACCACGGCGAGATTTTAGCGATATTCCTAATTGAGCCAGGGAGCTAATAGCTATGATGGCGGACGCCAATTAAAGCTTATTGATGTCGCTCGCTGTAGATCTTCGGGCGACCCTCGTCTCGTTTTAACCCCGTCTAACTCCCTTACTAATAATTAATCAAGCAATTAAGCAGATCCGTGAAACGCGGCTGATATTTTCGTTGCTTTATGAACCCCTGGTACCTACAAATAATGGCCACGGATAAGACGACGTTCATCTGCGATGTTACGAGACCTTTCTCAATAATGCTTTAATAATTACTAATTTGATTTCTGCCTTAAGTCACAGAAGGATTCTGTTTCTAAGAGTTTGGACACATTAAGTTTCATTATCGAAGGCCAACAAGATTAAGTATTATCCCACCCTGGACCATCCTGGATCAAAATGATACAACGCAACTCAGACATTTTCAACAAACATTATTATAAACATTTTACAACTGAAGGGCATTAGAGAGACGACCTTTAAACTGAAACTATGTCACAAGTCACAACAGACTAAACCCTCTGTCACTGATAATAAAATACTTATTTTTATACTCTTAATGAAAGTTTTCGCGAAACAAAGAGATATCTTAATAAAGAGTCACTTTGACTTCATTTTACGGTGATTAATTTGACTTAGAAGTTGGAAAATTCCATAGATAGATACTATAATTGAGATTGAACGGATTTCACAATAAATTAACGTTAAGAGTTATTATGAAATTGATGTTTGAGACGTATTAAGATTATGATCAAGTAGGCGCTTCATTTACTAAATTCTAGTAAGTGTACAAAATGTATAGCAGTACTTAAGATTTTCATTTATGAATAAATGCTAAATATTAACGTGATTCGAAAGTAAGCAAAGGTACAGGTTTAAATGTTTTATCACTTTATTTGATTGATTTTAAATTCGTGTCCCGGTATAAAGTGGTGTAAAGTTGTAAAAAGTTATTTATGAACAAACCTAATTGTCCTTAACTTTAGGTAGTCTATGCCACTGATGGTCTCTCTCTCTCTATCTATCTCTCTTTCTCTCACTACTACTCTGTTTATGTCATGATCGATCTGCTACTAGAAAATCCTTCAGCATCTACTGGTTTGGTTAAACATTTATTGCCAAAATAAAAATGTTAAATCATTCAGATTTGTCGCCTTCAAGCTTAGTCCCTATTAAGAAAAATAAACGCGATCTCTTATTTAACGATTCCTAAGACAAGTTCGGACGCGACATGAATGTCAAATGGCATTTGATTTTCTCAAGTTATTGTTTACTATGGTGCTTAACTCTCTGGCCGTACTCCAATATTTGGAGAGAATAATGATTTGGTTTGAAAACAGTTATAAAGCTTAAGTGAGACTTTACTTAATTATATTTCAGTTTGACTTTTAAATTATTTCATAAAGGTGTGTTTTTGTATAATTACTATCATACTATAATTACGACTTATTGTGCTGCTGCTTCGCACGCTGCTCTAGAATAAGAGTCACGTAATGACTTGAAACTAGTAGAGCTGATTCTCAGTGAAAATTGTTGTTATAATAAATTTTGAGTTGTTATTTTTATATGCGGGTTTGTAAATAAGTACCTATGTGACTTTATTCCAAATATTTGTCCTTTCTTAGATTGCTTTACAGTTCGATATCACTGGTATAGTAAGGTGAAGGAAACCACTGTTAGGAAACGTGGACTTATAATTTCAAATTATTACTTTGCAATCACCAATCTGCCTTGAGCAAGCGTATTCTTATGTTCATGCCTTCTATATATGAGTAGAGGCTTTTGCTTAAAGTGAACTGGTGTTGACGTGTTTGTGTTTTTCAAGTACCGACGACAAGGACGTAGTTTCAATTGAATTTTCCGCATGCAGCCATTTAATGATTTGAACAATGTCAAGGAAATCTGTATCACGGTTTCAATAGTTAATACTTTTCTACTAAGACACAAGCAAATCATTGTTTTAAGGCTTAGTTAAAATATATGGAAATAACTTACATTAGCGTCGCCACAATTTAAAACACACATTAGGTAAATAGTTAAACCTTACAAATAGTATATAAACTGTAAATATAATAAAATAACTCAACATTTCTATTTAAATTATATGAAGGTACATTAAATCCATACTGGCACAAATACCTTTCAAAGTAGACAAACCAAAGAAAACAAAAGACGAAATTCAAATAGAGAGAAAATATTCGCGATATTTTTGTGTAAGCATCGTTTCGCAATTGTACCTTGAGGTATTAACTGGGCCAGACTTGAGTCGTGGTGGGTCGCAAAGCCTTCTGAGCCGAACGTTTGGGTGACTGCCAGCCCCCGATAAGCCACCGCACATAACATTACATATTTCTTATTTAACCCCTGTCTAAAAATAGCCCACCGTAATTGCTGATGCAGAAATTACTAGCAGACATTATTAAATTCCCTCCAAAAACGCAATTGAAGAAAGAAATAAAGATTTCCTGGCGCGGAGTCTCAGAGAAATCTCGTTCTGTGAAAATAATCAACTACTTTTCTTGTGGAACTTTATGTGGAAACTTTGTACGGTTTAGGTTTTATGAAAAACTTTTACAATGACGTCACAGCGGACTATAAAAACTTGAACCTCGTTTCGCAGGCAAACGACAAAAGGAAATCGTGGCCTTTATATTCTTTTTACTTTTTACGACCCAAAAAACTAGGGACGTTTGCCTAAACGCCTACTGGATAAAATGAAAAATTAATTTTAAGATGTTAAAAAAGTGTCAATAGTGCCCCAGAATTAATTTAACTAAGTTAGGTAACCGTACTCCTAATTTATTTTTAAAGTGTCCCAGTTTCCTTATCCATTTAAATTTTTATGATTACATAATATATTATAGCGAATAATATAAATCGTAGCTTTAAACAAAATAACGTTAAAAGATACCTACTACCAAACTTAATAACAATAACCCTAAACTACACATCAATAAAAAATTCAAAGGTATTGTCAATCACATCACTATCTCATAGAAGATTATAGTACACAAATAAATAGGTAAGTATTATATCTCAATTTTATTACACAGTAACTAGAACACAAAAATCACTTCTCCAAATTCAATATACCTGAACTCGGTATTAATATCAGAAAACTTTATGTAACTGAGATCTATTGGAACGATCTTAAGACGACATAGCCTATATATCTCATATAGCCTATCACTTCACAAGAATCGCTAGATTGGAAGCACTAAATCAAGTTAGATCAAGTGTAAAGGCTCGAACAGAATATGCTTGTTCATTTGTACAAAGTCTATGAACTTTGTACTCTATTGAAGTATTCATAAATGAAATGCCTGCAATGTAAGATTGGAAATTAGAAACTAATAAATAGCCGAATCATGGCGTATGAAACACTAATTAAACACTTCAAACGCGTTCAAATGGTATTACTATCTGAACTACGCTTTATCGCTAGGCAGGGTGGGCAAAGAGTAGTGTAACGGTTGGATGGTCGCCAAACCACGGCAGGTAATCCCACAAATGGTCGCGGTTGTGTCCACAGCCTGTGCACCGATATTTAGTTCACTAAACTGGCTAAATCACCCCGCATTTTGGGTGCAGCTTACAAATGTTACAATTATTAGATGCAATTTGAGCCTGACAGAAACACTCTACCATCGATCGGTTAATTAGCTATTTGTGTTTTGTTTTCAGTGTTTAGAACAGCTGGAAAATTATAATACAATTTGTTGTTCATTAAAAGTTATTAGCTATCGCTCCGCATCAAAAACATTGAGTGTAGAGTGGATAGTTAGTAACAGCTCAGTGATTACATCAAATAGTTGTAATAATGGAATATTGGCCTGATGATGAACATTTTATTGCACTTATTTGTTTTTTTATATATGGAATCAATAGCTTAGAGCTGGTGAGGAAATTACCTCAAACCACTAACTATCCCCAAAATAAAAGGCCAGCAACGCACCTGCAATTCTGGCTCTCAATCGCTTACCATCGAGTGCCTGTTCCGCTCGTTTGAAACCCTACACCGTAAAAAACATAACAAAACCTAATATCATTTTGTACAAACATGCACTGGACTGCGATCCCTAACCACTAGATTAATATGAACCGGTCCGACGAACTGATGAACCATTTGCTTTGACGGGTTACGTTGAAAACAAACAAACAAACAAAAAGTGCTCAATCACTATTGATATTGAACCCGCTCGCTGACAAGTCACTTGTATGTGGGTACAAAAAGAAATATTTATTGATCTAGGGTTGTAATATGTGAAGTTTTATTGGCTTAATCTTTCAAATATTTGTTACGTTTATTTTTAATCTCATACTATAATTAATTCAAAACTAGTGATTGAAGATTGCCGTTCTAAATTTAAATTGTGTTGCTTGCTGTAAGTTTTCAATGTTTGATAAATAAATAAATAAAATACACATACCTTGCAAGGTAAGAATCTCACCCGAACCCAATCTGATGGTATTTCATGATCATATCTATAAGAAAGCAGTGAAATAAAAGTCATTGTCTGATACAATAACAATACTTGAAAACTAGCAGTGCTATTGGGGTCTTATAAAAGTTTCCAAGCATTCTTCAATGGCGTTCTTTATCCCCCTAGCGCAGTGTTCACTCAGCCATCTTTTTTACAAACTCACCCCTATTTCAACGACACTCCACCCCAAGAGTCTATTGAAGTACGGCCTTCAATCATGAAATCGAAGTCCAATTAATTTTCCTTGGAATACATAACCCCTCTTTACCCACTGCAAAACCGCTTTGACATGAAATGCGCATCAATCAGCGTTCGATTCGGGAACAAAAAATGGGGAATCATCTTCAAAAAATGTGCGAGTGACATTCTTAGTCAAATGGGGGGGGGTGGATTTTTCAATGTTATTTTCATTTGATTGGTCAGCAAACGAGCTGACGGATTACCTGATAAGCAATCGGACCACCCATGGACATCCGCAATACTAGAAGAGTTAGGAGTGCGTTGCTGGCCTTTTGCCGCTTTTCACGCCGTTTGGCTGTGGCTTATTTATTCCGAAGCATGGCTATCTCACACTTATTGTTGTTATATAGCGCTGCTTTTTGATGAGACATGTACTATTTAAAATCGTTTTCTCGAGTGCATGTTTTTGTCATAAAACGCCTTGGTAGAAAGACCATCATTTATTTCTTATACGCTAAATATGAAGAAACACTGCCCAAAATAAAGGCAACTATCTCAAAAAACTATTTTGCGTAAGCTAGACTATTGTAAATTATATTTGTACCTTTCGAAATCACATAGTTACCATAAAATACTGTGACATTAAACCCGACTCACCTATATCGAAACTTTCCTAACATTTAGACAAAAGCTATAAACGTGCCAACTTCTCACCCGATCCGTTGATAAACGTTGCTCCCAATACCGAAACTTTAAACCAAGTACGGTCTAAAACCATGATGAATATGCTTACCTACCTATTAAAATTTAATTTGCTTTACTCAGAATATTAACTTTTAATCGCCTTTAAAAACAGACATCAAAATATCCAAATGATTGTATTCAAGATTCGGTGAATCCGAATGAAAAGGTCTTAATATGAACACACACAATATTAACGTCGAGAATGAACAGACGCTAACGAGTCTAATCTCTTGTTTCCAAGGACTTAAGCTTGTTAGTGCATTTTAGACTAAAACGTTCCACAAATCGCTTTTATCTGTAGTATTTTGGGCTATGAGCAGACGTAGCAAACCTAATGCCGGTTGCCCCTAGAGAATCCGTCGTTTCCCGTAAAAGGTAAATTCGATTCCAACGCGAGGTGTTGGACTTTTCTTGACAAATTCACATCATATCCCCGATTGTCTGTGCGACCGTAAAAAAAGGTCAGTTTTATTACGCGGACAAGGAAATGTGCGACGGTTAGTTAAACAAAGAAAATTGACGTTTTCGCAATAAAAAATTATGTTACTCTGTATCGGTCTTTAATAGATTGGGCCGGTGCAAAGAAAAGCGAAAATAAAATGGCTGCCTCAATAAAGATATTTCACTCGAATAGTTCCTGTTGGTTGACGGGGTAGATAGTTTTTTTTCGTGGGGGAACGTTTTTAGATTGATATTTCGTTGTCTGGCTTTCGAGAAAATTCCGTTCGCAACATGCACATTGAGCGAGCGTGTTCAAATGAATTAGTGAGGATTGGCTCGCCGTATTCGAGTGGTTTATTCTGAATTCTGAAAAACTGCGTTGTTCCGAGTTGTTAGTTTAGTTTTAAATGGTGATACTCCCGCATGTATTGGAGTGCAAAAACATTTTTTGATTTTTATTAGCGGTTATTAGTACGGCTCACTCCTTTATTAAACTTTTCCAGTAGACATTTGGAATATCAATTAATTCATTTTATGCTTAACGCGATCCTATACATATCTTTATCTCACGCTACGTGAAAACTGAAAACTATTAGCAAACTTTAATCAAATTTTGCACTGAAACCTGGTTTTCTCTATTGTTTTTTTTATTCATTCAAATAACGTGTAGGAGCAAGCTGCAGTATTTTTCGTTTTCGCGCCAAGAGAAAAGCGCCGCCATCTTGACGCCATGTTTGTTTTCAAAACCGCTACTGCCATTTGTCACTCGCTGCCAGCTTTTGTCTTCCTCTGAGGTATTTGTCTTCGCCTAAACTGAAAGGAGTGCATTATTGCTGTTGCTATTGTTGAAATACAATCTCAATCTGAATTTAAACGTGAATTTAGATTTGTACTTCTAATTTCTTTTGTTATAATATTTTACTATTCAAACAGGTTTCAAGTATGTTATTATTTTGAAAACATGTGATAAGCAAAGGTTCGCTATCGCAACAATACCGAAAGAACAAAATCTCTCACAACAACTCTTGAAGACGGACGAAACTTCTAACTATGTATATTCTGCAAACTAAAAAAATATTCCCACAACACAAACAGCGGTGACCCAACAAAACGAGAGAAAAAAGATACAAAATCTATGTGAGACCAACAATAGACCGCTTCGACAGAGGTTTTACCTACGGAAACATGAAAGAGAATTTCGAAACGCGTATTCCCTGGATTATTTGACAACGAGCACCTACCCACAACTACTTTTTCACGTTTGAATTTCGAATATGGAGATAATAAAATCGGCAGTTGAACATGAACGACTCGAAATAAACAGTAAACACAGATTGAAAATTATTAAAATCATTTTAATATTATATCAATTTATTTTTATACAGCCTGCTAGTCTAATGTCAGAATCCTGGATCGTGTGTCAATACAGATTTTCAACCAGTGTTTATTTTACAATATTTTGCTACAGGCAACATTTACCACAAACAGATTATTATGGATAGTGAAGCTGCAATGTTCATGGAAATAAATATTTGTATTCTCGTCGCAATCCTTTTTATAATTTTACGTTGATATAACTTGTTTGTTTTATTTTTTGGTACGAATATCAGACTCTGTTAATTATTTCAACTGCTCGAAACATTTTCAACAATGGTAACGTGTTTGAAAACCGCATCTCTGTTAGTTCTTTTTTTAATTTTAGTGGTCAACTTTATAAAATTGCTCTTGAAATAAATACAGAATTATATGTAGGTAATTCAGGCGATTGCTCCGTGACACTCGTAAACGCAATTATTAAAAAACAAAACAAAAGTTACAGTTTCAATACCACCCAAAAAGCATCAATAGAATTGTGAAGGCTTACGTCGATAACATAAAAATTGGTTCGATGTGTAACCAAGCAAAAGACCCTTTATTATAGGGAAGGTAGCCGCAATATTACTAGCGTGTATCCGAACGGTTACTGGAGACGTGACTGACTTACGAAAGTGAATCTTAGTAATGCTAGATGTATTCTTTTAATTAATTCCTTTCTTTCAATCTTAGATGTTGATAAATGAAAACTGTGTGTGATTTGATAGGTAAATCCTCGCTACGATAGTCTCAATAGTGTAAAATAGGTTTATGGACTGCATTTAACAACATTGACAACTTTTAACAACTTTAAAGCGACCGTTACGTGGAGATAACTTATCTACTCTTAAGTAAAATATGTCTATATTCCAACATTAGCCTACTACGGACTACCGATTGAACGTTACATAATGATCTCGCAGTACTATCCAAAAATCATCTTCTGTAATATTATATTAATTAATTGTGTTGAAACATAGTGAATGCGCACCCCTAACTCAACCTGCTAACGAAGCAGACATACGTTATACCAAATAATCGTGACCCACATACCAATAATTATACACATCCCTAAAATCAGCGTAAAACAGATTTGTAACGAAATCGTACGGATATCAATAGCTCTTAATTGATGGAGACGAACGGGCGCGATCCTTGAGCAGTGGCGTCATCCAATTAGCGAGCTCCGAACTTGGAACGTGATCCTAAGATGGAGCCCATAGATTGGACGTATCGCCCTTAACTAATAGCTGCTGTTGGCCAGACGTGGGATCCGTTTGTATTGCGAAATGTTGATGAATTAAACTATTTGTTCGTCTCTGTATGTAGGTAATATATTGTGTCTAATTACTGCCTTTTTTCTGTTCAGTGTGACATGTATTTGGGCATATTTAAGTCTACGTAGTTTTAGTAGTCTTCTGGTCACTGTAGCGTGTATATCATATGGCAAATAAATAAAGGATTTATACCATTAAAAGACATAAAACAGATTTAAGAAAAGATAACTATCAATCAACACCACTTAAAAGAAACCATTACTAATTAATGTAATTATAAAAGGAATAAAAAAGCCTGTAAAATCTTCAACCCCTTAATGAAAAGACAATAATGCGTACGTCGGCGCCCTGTAACAAGTTGCCTTCTGAGCAAACAGAGGACTTTTAACAAAACATACATTGTTTTGTGCCTATAGATAATGAAACACACATTTTTCGCAGAAGCAGGTTCTATAAACAAAGGGCGCTCATCCCACTTTCAATTCAATTCGCGGTAACGTAAATCCGAGCGATCAGGGAGGGAACATCGCCAGATTACGTGGAGGACGCGCTCTCTGAAACATTATTTTTCTCATTCAATACGCTACCATTATGTAGGTACATTATTATTGTCATTAGTATCAGTGTATTTGTATACAGTATTCATGTTGCTGATGTAATCACATGTTGTATTATCGTACCGATTTTACTCACAAGAGTTTTATAAAAATATTAGAGTTGTTACTTTCGAACAAAAAACAAATTCCATACTAAAATAACTATCACGAATTACGACGTTTCCAAAACTAATAGAGCAATAAGGTTTTAATCAAAACCTAACCATAACTTGAAAATTAATCGAAATTGTATAGATATCAAATTTCAATTAGATCTAAGTTTTGTTTGAGCTATCAGGCATAGATAGCAAACGACTAATTGATTAGCAATTACAAAAGAGAAACCACAATACTTTGTTCCAACATTTATTTTGGATGACAATAAAAATACTTTCGTACCTATAGATCTACATAGAAAGTTCTTAGTTACCGACGCACGCCTCAGAGGGGTGAACAAATCCACCAGATTAAGTCATCGAAAAATTTGATGCGTGCTCGGCTCGCACCCCAGCGGCTTAGCCCAAGGTGTGATCCGTAACCGCACACTTCCATTGACGATGTGTCGCTGAAAAAAGATTTAACGGCTTTACGCGGCTCCAGTTATTTAGAGTGACAGCTTTGCTGACTAAAAATGTGTCAAAGGACATTGTTTTTGTCATGTTGCACAAATTAAATGTCTTCACTATATAAATCTTCTTCGATTTATGCTTGCTAGGCAAGATTAAGCTTTAACTTTATCTATTTTAATGTACAATTGTGTTTGATAGAATTTGAGTAGTAACACTCAAACATGAGAATGAAATGCCGCGAACCTACAATACGTATTTCACATCATCAGCCTATAAGTGCCGACCTGCTTAGCGAGGGCTTCTTCTCCGGAGGTTTGAGTATTAATCACCGCACTTGCTCAAGGCGGATTTGTGATTCCAAACTTATTGTGCAGCTTTTTATAACATTAAGCAGCAGTTCTTTTCTTAAAATAAAATTTCATTTAAACATATTTTTCTATTCCAATTAGTCCCTCTCACAACATCTTTTCAATAAAATCTTTAAAGCATTTACCCAAAAACATAAACGCGTACCAATAACAAAACGCAGTAAACTCGAGTTTACCCAACTACATCTGTAAAAGAGAAATAAAAACGTGTTGTAAATAGGGCTGTCACCGTCACGTATCACAAAACGCTTTCCTTTACAACTGGCAACCTTTGAAGTCCGAAATAAGTCTACAAAACGCTGAATCGAGGCAAAATTTCAACAGATTTTATGTTGAAACCGTCTCTCATTGAATTAAGACAAATTTCTTGAGTTGATTCTACACTTAAATAAAATTGCATTTCAGCAAAGATACCGTAATTCTGAGTCTAGACTATGCTGTTACTACTTTTCAGCTATTAACACCGAAATACTGTTCTAAAAGTAATTGCTCCGAAGGTATCTTTTAAGCTGCTTATGGTGAAAAATAAAACGGTCATTATTTCCACTAAGCCAGCGTGTAGGAGAGATTTGTGAACGAATCTTTATTAATATAACGCGTGGGCCAGACGTGCGGACAAAAGCGAACGGAGGAGGGATGAAAAGAATTTAAAAAAACGGTGTAACAAATAAATTTAACCCATTAAATCAGTGGTTAACCTCGGTGACCTGTCAAAAGCAGCCCTTGCACAATACTAGACTTGACCCCGATTTTACGTGCATTTCAATGGGGGTCAGGGGCTTGCTATTCGTGCCGGAACTGGGTCGCCACGAAATGTCCACCAGAATTACGAATGCAATCAGGTTAGTGTGTAATTTGTTGACGTTCATTTGCTTTTTAATTGACTTCAGGAAGCTACTGTGGGCAATATTCAAAAATAACGAGTTACATTTTGTTACTGTGTGCTACTGAGGGGATTATTCTCATACAGTAATATAATATACGATCTATTCCCTCATCACAATGTTTCTTGTTGCTTGTATAAAATAGGGATGTTAAGATTTACACAAATGACACGGAAAAAATACAAAGCAACAAATAGGTAATTCATTATTCTTGATTTTCTCCTGTGTCGTAGATCCGTTTACAAAGACATAAAATAAGTATTTAATTACAAACTAAACAAGTTGTAACACCCAGCCAACAATGCTATCCAATAAAATAAATATATGCACGAGTATACGGCCAATAGAATCGCGACAACTATTTCCGATCATAAAAATGTAATAACCGTCACGCGGCCATTAAAATCCGTTTCGCATCAAACTATCTATGTTTGACATCTACCATGGATGTCACTTTATAAGGCAATAAAGCCATGCTCATCCTCATAACACTTCCACTTCCTATATCTTAATGGTTGTTCGGAAGCCATAAGGTTTTATGTACACTTTAACTTGCATCAACGGTCCCGTGTTGTTGAAAACATTATCATTGTACTGCTGTGATTGCATTTAAGTACGCCGTTTTGAATTTTAATGTGTTTCAAATAGTGCCTGTTTACTTTTACGCGCTTAATAAATAACATTGTGCAGATTTACCAAGAATAATAAGACACTTCTAGTGTGGGAGAGTCATGATTCGGCATGTTTGCCTAACAGAAAATCGGCGCGTAAGACGGCGACAGGATCTATTTTTGAAAATTCTTGTGTTCCATTAAGTATTAGAAAAATTGTTTGCAATAACTGGTACTTAGACTACGTTATAACGCAACGTCGCGCGTTGTTTCTTAAGTTGTCACTAACAAGGAAGCGATTCCTAAGTGGTTAGCGGTGGCCCAGTCCTTTTATTCTCAATCCACTTGTAACTATTGGTGTTGGGGACACGGTGATATCACTTACCAGCATCACCTTTTTGCCGACCTATTCTATAGCAAAATCTTTTAAGCGCAACAATCTAACAATAGACATCATATTTATCTAATTATATTCTGGAATTAAAACATAGCTATCCTAACATATCAATCATATTTAAGCTTTCTATTTTCAAATATTAATGCCGTCGTTTTCCATTTCCACATCAAAAAGCGCCTAACATCAAAATGAAAACTAAATTGAACTAGTAATATTAATGAAATTGAGAACGGTTGGAAATAGTCGAATATATAGTAACTTTGTCAATTACATCAGACTTGTAATCCAATACTATTGACATACTTGTTGACGAGCCTCGGTTGATCTATAACTTGTCTCTTGTGGTAATAATTATGTCGAGGTGAAGACCAAGTACGCTTATTGCGACCTAAAATAATTTTGAATATGATAGTTTGGTAACTAGTCAAATTTAATACTTCACCCAAAATAACAAAACCGGCAATATCTTAAAATTTAAAAATTTCGTGTCACGTGTTTGTCCGCGATGGACTCCTAAACTATTAAACCTATTTTAAATTTGATTTGCATTGCGTGTGCATTTTGATCTTACTTGAAAGATAGGATAGCTTACATCTCAATTTAAAGTCACAATATTATTTGCCATAGCCACAGCAACGCGTGGCTGGGTCTGCTAGTTGTAAATATGTTTGAATAGCACGTCGTAACGCTATAATTATTTTAATTTAACTAGCATACTTATTTCTTTTAAATTTCAAAAAAAGCTAATATTAAATTCTCCAAATATATGAATGAAGGTGTTATTTTCAACTAGTTACCTACATAAATAGTCTGTTTTTAAAAGTTAATATATTTTTCTTTTTTTGTCTGTGGACTCTACCTAATTACCTATTCACGGCGATCGTGTTAGTTAGTTAACAACCATACTTTAATGTAATGAAGAAATTCAAACAACTATCTGTTATTTTTTTAAATATAGTATTGAAATAATTCTACAGTTATTGAGTGTATGAAATGATTTCATTAATAATATAAAAAAAGAGAAAATAATAAGAATCTATAGGGCCCAAAATACTGAAATGGTACAAATAATCTACTGACAAAACCAGCAGAAATAGTATTCAACTGAAGACAAACAGAGTAACTAAAGAGTATAAATTGTGCTTTGTCCAATTTTTCCCGTTGAATGTTTAGTACAACAGACAGAAATAACGGTAGAAAACAAATAAAGAACCAACAATACACCGCTCAGAGAGCATTTGACTGCGAGTAAATTATGATTTCCTTTTAATTTCTCCGAGAATTATTTATCCGTTTTGATATTGCTTTCTTCCCATCTTTTCTTCTATATTTTATTATTTTCAATTGCTTTTTCATCGTTTTTAACGGCAAATTGATTTTCAATAACTAGTGCATGAGAAATAACATGTAATAGCAGTTTTAGTATTCATATTTTAGTCGGAAATTGTGCAAATTATATAAAACATTAAACTGTTTAAAATTTATTGTATACTGTATGTTAATGTCGTGCACATAATAACTTTATTGATAATTCAAATTTATTTTATTGAGGCCAAAATTATTTTAGCTCTATAAATGTTGGTTTTGTTGAACTAAAGTAACACAATAGGTACGTGCGAATGCTGTGTAAAAAGCTTTCGGAATAATTTTATAATTTCCAAATTAAACATTTTTTTCTTTGCAACGATTCTCTTTGAATAAAAACTACTTATTACTTCTATTCTTTTAAAGAAGAATAACCAATGTTACCGATCCTAATGGAAAACTTTTTTAATAAAAAAAAATTAATTCATCAGCTTAAATCATAAATATGTTATTTTTATCTATGTTACGAAGTGTGCTGCCACTGACGCCAGATAGCTCAGGAACAGTTCATTCCCGGTGCATTCATCGGATCTTAACATAATTAGTATGCAATTGCCATTTTTCCTAATAAAAACAAGTCAAAGAACAAAGACAAAAGAACATCGCATCATTAAGGTTATGTTGAAAGTTGCATTTCCGAGTTACAGCTGAGACTCCCGCTAACCGCTAGACTGCGTTCAGCAATCATTAAAGTGCAACCGACGGAGATCTTAGCTCCAGTACAAAGTTTCTTTTTATTTCTTTTATGTAGCATTCATGATAGAATACGTAATTGTGGACTCGACCACACGTAGCACACATTCTACCCGTGGCTTTTGTGAAAGGCGATTAAAGGATTACAGCAAGGGGATTAACAAAAACTGGGAACGCCAATTTGTGTGATGCGTCGCGAATTTGTGGTTTTAACAATTTTCGCGCAGTAGACGTTATTAAAGGTATTATTTTAACAATGCTCTGTCGGTTCGGTGGTAAAAAAAATTAACTATTTCACCCTATTCAAGTCAGGCTTATTATTAACATCGACATAATATACTTATCGTTCTTTGATAGAACATAATACAATTTCTTTTTGTAAAACTTTCTACTTTGTATCATACATATTATAACCTAAAATAGAATTAAACACACATGCAGAGAAATATAAATGAATGGACATGTTAAGTATAACTACGCATATCTCAAGGGTTGAGAACAATGGCTGTCCCTCCTACAGGACCTTTGTTAGGGTCAGGCCCTTACGATAACATCACACTACCAGCCAATCTAATTTAATGTTAACAGGCCGTACGATGTACGAATACTTGTTCTAAATTATAATGTACGCTTAAAATTCTACTTTTAAGTACCAATTTAATTGGGTTAAAAATAAAAAATTAAATAGAATACTTTTCCTGAGAATTGAAACTTCTTTAAATTCAAATAGACATAGACAATAGATACAGCTGTCGTTATTTTTTTTAGAATAAATAATTAGATTTCTGGTTAATTACAACTACTTATTAAAATGTTTTTACCATAATATTCACATGAAGCAAAAAGGTTTTAACATAATGACGCCACACAAATGACTATGTTAGCTACACCGAATCAAATTTCGAATAAGCGCTATACGGCTTTCATTCGAATTTCGAATGGACGTTATTTACTGATTAAAATTGGATTCGCATTTTACCGATTAAATTAAATCCACATTTTAATAAAGCGTTTGTTAATTTGCGAACGCTAGGTATACGTCAGCTACTCAAATATTCACCGAAGCGAAAACAACAGAAATATTTTGTTCAATCGATGTAAGTGGCTTTTAAATATTTTGATTGATTTTTATTGAACGCGAAACAGCATAATTTGTTATTGTGGAGATTTGAATTACTTTTTACATAAACTAATTTATTAAAGGAAGGTGTTTTTTCTTGTTATTTGTGATGAATGAATGCAATTGTATAAGTTCAATAAGTTATGTGTATTTAAAAATAATTATTACGACTTTATTATGGTAACATTGTTGGCTATGGTTCTACATACTTTTCTTATGTGATATTAGTCACTTAGTGTTGGAATGCAGTGACTACAACATTCAAAGGTTAATTTTAGCCAGTGAACTAAGTGAAATTGTTGATAATGTTTCCTCCCGCCGCCTAGAAGATCTACTACGTCATCCAAAGTGATTAGAGCAGTTATAAAATTTCATTAAAAATACTCTGGAAAGTATATAATAACATAAAACCGAGAAAATTAAAAGACTTGGCTTTAAAGGACTTGTATCCAGGCCATATACTCCAAAAAAAAATTTCTGCATACTTTTTAATCTATCTTTTTACGCGGGAAACAAAAGCCAGTGCATAATATTTCTGCCTATATAAACTTCCAAGCTTAAATAATAATATTTTTAAATTTTAATAAATATATGAGTGCTTAATTATTGCATTCAATATTAGACCCTTTTAAGTAACTACGTCTACAGGGCGATGCAAGACAAGGTAAAACCTTAGCTTTTTTTAGCATATCTGTTCTTGTAAACACTATTTCTTCTCAACAACAATATTTGATTTGTAAGAAATCTCTTAGTTTTGTTTAAGTTTTAGTTTTTAAAGTTTGATTTTTAAAGTCTTTGTGTAAGATTAAGAGGCAACTACGTACCTACTAAGGTAGAAAGTATTTCTAGAAATCATTATTTTCTATCTTCCGTATTTTTGATATTTATATATATTTGATATTTTTTTCTTCGAATTTGGAGTAGGTAAATATTAATAATATCAATCGTTGTATAGATAGGTTAACGAAAACATTAGGGTTGACGAAAAATATTCAAATGTGGAACATAATACGAACAATGGCGGGTCGGTTGTACCACGTGTTAGTGTTTAACCTGCCCTTTTAAATAATTCATGATATAAATATTAGATGTGTTGCGAATAAAACTGTTTTAGGTAATTCATAGATGGCGCTCGAATCGCTTATGGGAAGTTTGGTCATTTGTAGGTAGTTTTAGTAAGTTTTCCGTAGCTGAGCCTTTACAAATGATATGATTATAATGTTTAATAACACTGATTATCATAAGCCACTAGTATTATTTATCTCAATATTACTTATACTCTATCAATAGTAGACCCAAGAGTAATATCAAAATAAAAACAAGATAAGGAGACGAAAAGACCTCCTAATTAGATGAGAAACAAACGCAAGATTAGGGTCAACATTCGCCCGGGGAGCTCTCACCATTGTCAGAGGTAGGACCGCCATTTTAATATAATTATTATATTAACTACAGCTTACTGCCGCCGCCCGGGGCCACTTGCCTGTTTTGATCTTAGTTCTGTTATCATGAATAAGGATAGACGGTTTTGTTTCTGTTTGGTATTTAAATGAATCTGACCTATTAGTAAAAGTATTCAGTCGTCGTGCAGTGCGCTGTGGAGAATTATTTACGGCATTAATGTTGACTAATAGGTATTGACCCTAAAAGTTTCTTAAAAACATTAATACATCGACAACAGAGGCCAGAAATAAAAGTAATTTTAACTTAACATTAACCAACGTAGGCACAACTAGATATTAGGCAATATAGGTAAAAATAATTGGAATTTTCAATAACCGTCAGCCGATGATACCTCACCAATATAACAGCAAAATAAAACAACGCCTAAATTCCAGTCCAATCAGTAATAATTCAATTAAAATATAATATTTTTCTGTACTTTAAATATAATAAATTTAATAATAGTATCTAAATACCTTTTTTATTTGTTCCAGGTTTGCAACAAGATCTTCGGTAATGCATCAGCCCTAGCAAAACACAAACTAACACACAGTGACGAGCGCAAGTATGTGTGCATCACATGTGCGAAGGCGTTTAAAAGACAGGATCATCTGTAAGTCCATACACAGTCATTTGTAGATATTCATTTAACATTGGTATCAACTATAATAATTCAGGCTTATCCTCAAAAATGTTGCATTTTGATACGTTCGTATAATTTGAAAATAACAAGATTCCGCTACATAGCTGTATCTTGCCATTTAACCTGTTTATCTACAGCATGTTCAAATTTTGCGTGAGAAAAAGATTTAACCGATTATATAAATCACAAAATTATTAGCAATATTTTTTTTTATCATAACAACATCAGTCATTGATCAAAACGAGAATATAAAATCAACCAATTTATACAAAATAAAAAATTAACCACCTTTTTAAATACGTATACAAAAAATTTACGAAATGTTCAATAAATTTTAAACAACAAAAACAAAATTGCAATAACGCTGCAATCTGGTCGAATGGCCGTGGGAATATTCGTAGTAACTAGTTGGAAGGAGCGAGCTAACTAGTTTAAAGATCAAAGCAGTCATTTAGGCGACGGGACACATGTCAGGCAAGGTGGTGCTCTAATAGCCACAGCTTAGCCCCATGAATATTAATGAAACACGCGTATCGGCCCAACATAACATATTTAGCGCTTCTATGTGACCTATTTTAGAATATAAAGAGGAATTTAACCATTTGCATACCTATGATTAGTTATAATTTTCGATTGAAATATACTGAAGTAGTTGTACCTACGCTTATTTTTAAATATCTGATTGACTACTACCGTGCTTTAGGGCATTGTATTAATATGTAAGTCTTAAAATACGGTTTGATAATAACATTAATTAATTTTTTTCTGTACCTATACCGTCACAAATCTTTTTTTTTATATTGTAATATTTTAGTGTTTAAAACGGAAATCTCATTTAAACAGGTATGTATAATCGTAGTATCTCCCAAAAATATTCCCGGAGACAAAGCTCTTGTACCTAAACTTTGTAAAGTAATAAATTGAAACCTGAACTCATTTAGGGCTCTAGGAAAATGTGCCGTACTTACGGGGTACCAAAATTTAGTGCGTGGGACAAAATCGGTTCATATCTATAACGGGATCAGATCGCGAGTTAGCCTTCCCAATTTCCGGCCGGACACATTTCTGTTATCTTATTCAGATATATGACGGGAAAAAGGTATTTTTGATATAAAATAACGATATAAGGACTGACTATTGCAATGTATGCTTGATATTTCAGAATAAAGATTATCGATTGTCCAGTTCTAAGTTCTTCAGTTAATGTTTGCATGAATGTTGCAGCAACGGACACATGCTAACACACCGCAACAAAAAGCCTTACGAATGCAAAGCAGATGGATGTGGCAAGTCGTACTGTGACGCCAGATCGCTGCGACGGCACACTGAGAACCACCACCAGCCTCCAGCAACAGAAACAAGTAAGTGCTGTTACTTCTTTTCAAAAGGGAACAAGTAAAAAAGTTTGAGAATCTAATACAATACATTTATGTCAAATATTGGTACAATTTAGACAGTTATAAAATAAAATATTTTTTGATATTGAACAAATTGCAAGATGTACGATTAAATACTTCATAAAAAAAATATAAAATAATAAAATCATGAATTAATAAAATTTATTTGCTACTTTCTCCACAAGGTTTCTTTTAAATCTGGAAGGGTCGTTCCTAATCTCGATGAGTACCAATTTTTAATCGATTGCTACTCTGAAGGGTCTTCAATTTGTTTAATCCCGCTCCTTGAATTGCTGATTAGTTTCCAAATAGGGATTTCGTTGGATGATTCATTGTGTAAATTGTAGGTACAGAGCGTCGACTGTAGAATTAGGTCAACAACACATTTCAGCTTTTAAAACTGCCTATACCTACTTTACTTTTTAAATAATATTTATTACATTTACCATTTCTTGCATTAGCTAGTTACTCGTGTTTGCTTTCCTTTCTTAACGTAAGCTTTTAAACACGATTATAGGCACTTTTTACTAGAACTAGTAGCGCAATAAGATTTGATTCTATCTACGTGAAAGTCAGGCGTCACTATTTTCTTTCATATCTGGCTTGACTATTCCACCATAGTGCATGCATACATATCTTCAGGCTCGTCTCTCCAGACAAAGACAATTGAATCTCTTAATGCATTCTCATCGATTAAGAAGCCCTAATTAAACCTTTTATAAAATATCGCCAATTTGGTCGATATAATATCTACTCGTATATTCCACCACGAAAATTTCTTGCTCAAAAATTTTAAGACAATGAACACACAACCTTTTTTTTTTTGGTGTCGGGTTGGAAAATCCTCATGGAGACCCATCGCCCTCGGGGAAGGGCGAAGGGTACTGTCAGACTCTTACTGACTAAAAACCAACCCGGTGTTCCTCCAATAACCCATGTGTCGGAGGGGCGGGTATCGCCGAAGCATTCGTCGCAACCCCCCGACGGGGTGAACACACAACCTTCAATTTTGATACACAAACCGATACACAAAAATGAAATATTACGAGGCTCTGTATCTGTATATATTATATATAGGTACATATAGAGCCGTATACCCACAATCAGTATGTACCCATGTCTGTCCATGTAACTAGTTCAAAACCCGAGGCGAATATAAATGGGTTCTGTGGCGAATTGAAACCGACTCAATACCTCTATAAGCCCAAGCGCTCGTCTCCTTTCTTTGTTCAGGGGAAGCGAAACTTGTAATTAATTGTTGTAAGTCTTATATACTTACAGCTTTTGTATTCTTCTGTACGAAATTAAATGCTTATACTTTTGTTTGTATAGCAATTAAGGGATTGTTTCGAGTTACAATAAAATCACACACCGATACAGTTTGAACTTCAGAGTTCAGGTACATATTAATGGGCCAGGTCTGGACAGGTATATCCTAGTGAACAGAAGAAGGAACCGAATGGTGTAAAGTCGGTAAGGGTCTGCAATTCTCTCGCTCCACTCAGGACGATGACATTTGATGAATTTCTTTTAAACATTACGTATATTATTATATGCCTATATTTAACTTTATTATTTGTCTATGTCAGTTAGAAGATAGACGAGAGTGAATATGTGTCGCAGATACTATTACTACACGAAATATTCTTTTTTTATTTTCGTAGTTTACTGACTGTAAATTTGACATCAGAGCATTATAAAGAGCAGTGGAGAAAAATCTTAGAGGTCGACTCTAAGATTCTACTAACAAACAATATTAATTAAAAATAATGTGCGTGTGTATTCAGTATAAAAACGTTACTTAATAGTACAAAATATATTTTTTATTCTACTTTGTATCCAGGTACAATAACCACAACAACGTCGAGCGTAATAACAACAGTGGAGCGTGAACTGAATGCGACTGCGACTGTGACTGCGACCGCGGCAGCGACTACGACTGCGGTCGCCACTGTCAACACACAACGAGTCACATCTCCCATCTCACCGCCGCGAGTACAACCTCCGCATTCAGATGTAAGTACACATAAATAAGATAAAAAGAAATTAATTCTTCGTAAAAAAACTGATAAAAGAATCATACCTTTTTTTACCATTGATTAATTTAACGATGTACTTAATATTCGTATTTTTTATTGTTAAGTAATTCAAGAAAAATACGTATGCTATTTGACGTCAAAATGTTGTAACGTCTCACCTTTGTCCTTTCGATACTTAATAGTATTGAATTTGACTATTCGAAAACTACTCTATTATACTCGAAGAAGATTAATATCATAAAGTTGGTTTTAATTTTGGAAGTTTATAATAAGTTGCGTGTGGTGTGTATGAGATCTAAGGACTATGATGGTGGTCTTAATCGTTATTTGAGTATTATATGAGGTAGAGATGGTCACCATTTTTGTTATTTATATATTACAATATAATAATCGATCCTCCGATGGACTCTACAATCGATAGTATAAAAAGATTTTTTTTATGTAAAGAAAACACAAATATTCTGTATCATAATAAAAAGTGACTTGCAAGACGATACAACACTGACAAGAGAACTCCCCTCTACACACGAAACTCACACCCTTCGTTCGACAATGGCTATAACATGATAGATTTAATATTTTCGACATATAATATATTTTAGGGGAGACCGACTTTTATAAAATGTGCGTATAATAACAACGACAACAACAAAATGGCACATTATTTGAAGAAAAATTGCTCTCGAGAACGGCAACATAAATATCACCTCTACACTTGTAAAATGTAATAAAACCTACATTTGACTTAAACTTATGTTTGGTTATATCTTCTACTTCTATATCGCAATAAACTTTGTTGCTTTACAAAAATGAAACCAATTGCTGGCAACTAAAGTAGTTATAATCTATACCAAATAGTCTAGATGTTATCAAACTATTGACTTGAGTTAACAGCCATAATTCTAGCTAAGAACAGTTAGTCCGCGCAATTGCAATATAACAACGAAGTTTTCAACGTTCTAACAAATCATCTCTTTCAAAAGTTAGAGCTAAACCGGCAATAATTCACAAATTAATAAGCACTAATTACTAGAATTTAACACGCCGCAAAATCTCACCGAACATAAATCCGCAAATTTTCCCATCAGTTAGTTCATACGCTACTTTTAGTCCCTCATTAATCTAGCTTTTTATACTTAGGCATGTCTGGCGAGTTTCCAACTGGCCATCCATGTAAAACTCAACCACCGCCCTTATTAATTAAGCAATTAGCCCGAAATCCGCGTTGTGTGTGCTCTTTTAATTTCCCGCCATTAAAGGTTTCGACAAAATGTCCGCCAATATGGCGGGTGTTTATCTATACTCGTGTTCAGAGAAATCATGCGGAAATGTAAGGGTTCAATGTGATGATTCTGTTTGTTAATGTTGATTATATGTTGACATGTTGACTATGGGGACGTTTTTGCTACAACCTTTTGAAGAAATACGTCAAAATATACGAGGATTTCGGCTTCGTTTAATGGTAGCGACAGTTGTAAAACTTGAACACAATCACAACAATATTTTGACATAGAATGTCTTTTGTTCTAAGAAGTTGTATCTCGATTAATTCGTTTAGGTAGGTACTAAAACAACTACAATTTGAGCACCGGAATGAACCAGTAACTAACTGTGACAAACAATTGCATTTAGAACAACAATAACAGTATTACATTAACGCGGGCCTTCAACATTGAAACTTGTGCAATGCAATAAATTGCATGAATTGCATTCGAGTAACTAGATACAAAGTAGAAAATAAAAGCACTACTTTATCAATTTATAAGTGTTCTTACGCACTTTAAAGTGAGTGGGAACACTTTTAAATTGATAAATGTAACCCTATTATAATACTAAAACAACATCATTTTTATAAAAAATATATATATTATTATATAAATCTTCTGTATTCAAAGTACATAATCCCCTAACAACTTTTATGTGACAATGTAAACCTACATATCTTATATATAACATGCTTTTTTATCATAGAATAGTGCAATACAATTTCTTGTTGACTCATAAATCCACTTATTAATTTAAATTTATAATATGTTTCTTTTCACATACTAATCTACCAATTAATTTCTAGTCAAGCAATGGTTCAGAGAAGTCGAGCACGTCACACAGCACAAGCAGTGACACAAGCCCGCCTTGTACCCCGCCCGCACCCCCCACACCACCCGCGAAGGCCAAACCAAAGAACAGTAGCAAGCCCAAGTCTTGTACGGTAAGATACCAAAGTTTTTTTTACCTGAAGTATGCATTTTACGAAGAATCAATTTCAAATAAAATCTATAGGCGCAATCGATAAATAATGTAGTTTACGTAACTTTAGTTTCACTATTTCACATAGCTTGAAACTTCGCTAATGAACAATTTTTTTTTTTTTATAAATTCATGCACAAGCATAGACTAGTTCTAGTTCTAGACTTATAGACTGGTTCTCTCTTTGGGAAGCCATAATCTTTAAACTGAAAAAAAAGAAAGGTAGCTACAGAAAATTGAGTATGGCTGTTGAGCATTAAAATCTGTACTTTGTCGCATTAATACCCTGAAGCATTCTTTGCTTGCGATAAGGAAGAACTACAAGAAAAATACGGCAAAGACTAGCAAAGCGAGCAGTACCAAGCCCAAGACTTGTTCTTTACGATAACAAACTTTTTGTACCTATTTATGTCGAAGAAAGGAGAAAAATACGAAGCTTAAACAACACTAAAGAACTCTCTTTGTTAATTAGTAGGATTGTAATTTGTTTCTTTAAGTGCCGTCGTCATCGTCAAAACATCTCAAGCGTTAATTTTTTCTCATTACCAACTCGTGGCTCATTAGCATTTTATTTAAATCGCCCTCTTATTTAGTTGAAAATATATTATAGTTGCAACATCTGCGTAAAGAGATTTCTTGCATTTAATTTGACTGAACAAACTGGAGCAATTTACTACAAAAGCGTTAGAACAAAAACAGCAATTTCCGAAGAATGATGCTAAGGACCTTAACTCAAATAATTTTCATCCAACATTGGCCGTAACTAACGACCCGCCGAACAATAACACATCTGGACGAAAACAAAACATGCTACGGCGTAGCGAGTAACAATACTGGCTACGCTACGTAGCCGACCGCAAACTTCTACAGAGTTTCGTAGCCGACGCAGCAGTAAATCCTATGTAGGACTTGTACAACAATTCAGCCCACGTTGTAGATTGTGTATCGTTAAGTAACTACCGCACACTTTATCTAAGCACACACACACTATATGCTGCACTGTGTATGCTCACTTATAAGTCTTGAGTAAACCATTTATAACTTGGTCGAAGGCATTGCATTGTTTTGTTGTACCGAGCTTAGTTCTGTAACATTAACGTTCTGTTTTGCTTATTGCAAACAATTCTATTACTTTGCTATACTTATAACGAGACTGAAGAATTTTCCAAACAAATTAAATTCAATATCTAATTCTGGCCCGCTGTAAGCAAAAAACAAAGAAAATAATAAACAACATCAGTGCTTATTTACTTTTTGCTTAAAATGTTTTGAGAGCCACTCGACAGCATCAAAACCCCTAGTACTTACGTGGAACAAATTACGAGATATTTTATTCAACAAACCGCTCATCAAAACATTTTCCTTGTTACAATAGAGGAAAATAACAGCTAATATTATTGAAACTCGTTCATCGGAGTATCTATATTGAGCTGTTGGGATGCGTAATTAACCGTTAAAGTCCAGAGCAACAACTAGACACGAATATTATTATGCAATCCAAGTTGAATTATTAATCCTAGTGAGTAATTCTAGTACGAAAACAAAGTAAGTAGACCGTGGGAATTAGGGTTGTCCGGATTCTTATGTAAATGGCGATACATCGCGGATCGGAGTGCGAATCGCCAGTGAATTAAATCGGCCATTCATCAGTCTTTGTAAGGATTTAATAATTCAGATGTGGTCGCGGACTCGCCGCCGCACCCCTACCATGATTTAAGGGCGTCTTTCATGAAATGCACTCTTAAGATTCTTATTTTTAGTTATTGGTTGGTTCTATTAATATTTTTCTTATATTTTATTATGTTATTATCACTTATTTTTTATAATAGATATATAAAAGACATAGTCGCGTTATCTTTTTAAAATTAAATATAATATTAAAATTAGAAAGCTAACATAGTGCCGTTGAATTGCTAATTACAAAAAAAAATCGAAAAATAAAATAAATGTAAACAAAAATTCTAATTTTTTTAATGAGTTTAGTGACTAATTGGCAAAAGTAAATTAAGACTTTTTCGTATGCAAATGCAATCGAGTCACCCCACGATATCTCATGGTAGGGGATTTGCGAATACAGTCCCGCGCACCGCGCGTCCACCTGTTCCCGTCCCATAGACGCCATACCTCAAGGGCTAGTCGCCACCGGTTTTATTGCATTGTATCGAACTAGAATCTGTAACATTTCGCACTGTTTCTATGGGGTGCTATTTGAATACAAATCCATGAGAACTTTCCAATGAGAAATGTTTTATTATTAGATGTTTGGAATGTTTACTTATTAGCTAACAAAAGTTCTATGGGAATACAATTCATGCAATAAGAAGTGATTTACTATCCTATGGAGGGCGCTACAAAAAGAAGTTTAATGTTCAAGTTAATTAGTCCATGATATTAATAAATAAATCCTACATAGCTGTAGTTACGGATATTAGCTATCAACACATACTACAAAATACGTTGATATAAATGTACAAAATATTTCGTCAATCTGACTACATTCGATAAACACAACGTATAATCCTCACAACAAACATTCCACAAAACGAGCGAATCAAAATAAACATGAGAGCACATAACAAAAATAATTACACCGCGCCACTCATTAAAACTATGCAGACACGAATCCAGTTGATTTAACATGCGGAAAATTCACTACTGGCTATCAGTTTTTACACAAACACCGAAAATATAATAACACAGTCATTAAAACAGAACTTGCAATACATCGAACGACCATTCGAAAATGATCTCTAGGGGAACGCGGAAGCGATTTAGTTTGTATTAATAATTTTGTTTGTGGGTGTTGACAGCAGGGGGTCAACGTTAAATAGGCATTGTGGAGCAGCTCTGCGTCGGTGGGGTTTATTAAAAGCACTCACTTTGATCGGAACCCTGATTCGACGTCACCTGCAGGAAGCAATAAAGCCGGTTCCACACGGGCACATAATTACGAACGGTCCAGTGTACTCCGGTTATAATTCTCTCACAACATTGACAAAAGCTCTCAGTGTAAAGCGTTGTTACATTATTGAATGCGTAGTATTTGTCGGCGCTATTTAGACAACTATGCGAGTCGATGTTCATTGAATGGACAGCGCATTCTGATTGGAGCGCTGGTACACTGATTATTATGGACGTTTTGATCAGCAATATTCATTCGCGCGTAAATAAATTAAAAACGTCCCATACATTCTGAACAACACAAAAGCTTTTACAGCTAAACATTCTATTGGATTTGACTGAACTGTACTTATAAATATGGATAAAACAACATGTTATTGAAATGTCACAAAAACAATATTTGATATACAAATTCCATTTCAAGATAACTTGAATAATAAATGCAATACTGTGAAAGTAGAACTTAAATTATATTCAAATATTGCAATTTAATGTTAAGTGGAACAATGGGCACTACGAGAATTCAATAACAAAGATTTCTCACTGGACCATTCGATATTACATTATCCCGGCTGTTCCTTTTAAGTTTTAACTTCTTTTTCTGTGATTGTGTAATAGTGACTGTGATTCTTCTTTTTTAAGTCGATTAAAAGGAAATAGTTTTTATAAACATCTGAACACTTAATTCATAGGATAATATCATACTCACAAACAATAAAATATGAACAAAATTGATGCGTCTATTAACCTAGAAAAGAAAAAAGAATAATCCTACCGAAATGTCGAAATAATGGTATCTACCACTCTATGTCTATCTCTGTATTCGTATAAACTTGTTACCGACAATTACGGTTTTAAAATTGACTAACAAAAATCAGGAAAACATCTCCACAACTGCGTTTTAACTGTAATCCGACCTCGCCGGTTCGCCACTTTCACGGTTTACCACTTTTCATCTTTATCGCCTAGTTACTATTCCATTCCATACTTTATTACCGAGTAATAAAGTCTAGTTTTCGTTACATAATTTAATATTAATAAAGCTTTTAGTATGAGATCACGTAGGCATTTTCCCAGTATAGGTGGATAGCCTCTCGAATTTCGTCTGGAATCGATTTGTGTTAATAACAATGGGCGTGCTGTGTCAGGAACATACCGCCGGCGGGCGAGAGTTAGGTAGCAATCAAATAGTACGAGACGTCAACTATAATTATGGGCCAGTTGCACACCGTTGTAATAGAACACGTTTGGTGGCTGACAGTGACGCCGGTGATCGGCTTTCATGTCGTTAGGATATTATCTATGTGTGTGGTTTATGATTGTTCCGGCCATTCAACTTAATTGTATCATCTGCGCTTGATAGAGGATAATATACAGCTTTTGTTCTGTATTTTGAACGAAAATTGTGTTGTGGACCCTCCTATTCATGTTGTGCTGTGCCATTTATTTATTTTAGTGTCTCATTTTCTGTGTAAATTCTAATACATATTAGGTATATTATTCTAGTATAATCTGTGTAAATAGTAGTCATAAGCCTTACGGAAAATCTTGGTTTTGTGTTAGTCGATGGAGACATTATCGCTTACAAACACAAATAAGGATTAATGACAACTAAACTTTTTTTCTAAATCCTTTCATGATTATGGGATTTGTCATAACTGTGTGTGTAACGCTTCTAGAATAGCAAGTTTGTTATAATAGAGAATGAAGAAGATTTAAGCTTCATATAACTCGGCTATTCTTTTAAAACTCCAAGCGTGTGAGAAGAGGTTCCGAATAAAGAAACCTCAATAGCACTTGCCTGACCTGGCCAACGAACTAGAACCCTCATACTGGCACCCTGGCTCGCGGCCAACTTGGCCGAACGTACGTCAACATGTCATCTAAACCCCGCCTTACATTTTAGATACAAAAGCTTGGTAATTGTATTTCTTAGAACAACGCCATTTTGTTAAATTGCACTGCAGTGTTCGTGCACAAAGACCTGTTTATTACGGAGACTCGATTAATATAGAGAGTCCATTTGGTCTTAAACAGCCAATCTAAAATTAAAACTATTTGTTCTCTATTTCGCTGCAAGTGAGGTTACTTTTTTGTTATTTTTGTGCTGACCGTTTCTAACGTGGTTGTTAAGTTAATAAGATTTTGAAAGTAAAATCTTAGTAAGCAAAAAGTAGTAGTAAGAAAACCAAACAACCCAATTTTCAAGTAAAATAATAATTGTGTAATATCAATCCATTCTAAATTCAATCGCTATTTGGTAGTTCAATTTTAAATTAAGAAATGTTAAGTGATGCTGACTGTTCATTTTGTTTACATAACGAATAACTTTATAGAACAAACTGTACTCAATTTTGAGCCTTATTTTAATTGCTTTTAATACACTTTAGTTACAATTTAGTCCTTGAAGAGTCACATATGTGACACGTATGTTTATATTTAAAGAAACAACCAACACGAATACATGTTAACATCAAAAATGTTCACACAAATCTCGAAATAACATCATCTCGGCAGTTCGGAACTACTCTATACATTGACACAACACAAACATATCTCCATCGTTCCGAAACTGTCACCATACAAAATAAGAATCCATTTTTCGTTGAAAATACGCGGGAATTTTCAATAGAAACCAATTTTCGACGTGGTCAATACATGTTTAGCGGCCCCGCTGGGCGAAGCGCTCAATAAGCGAAGATTGGGCCGCCACCGCTGCAATTTTTGACGCGAACCACAAATTGCATTTGCCGCCTCTAAGGACGGCCTTTGAGGCCATGAGGTTGTTAAACTACGTAAAGTGCACTCCACTTTTTCAAGCAAGTTTTTACTAAGCAACATAAAAAAACTTTTTAATAAAAATATCTATATATTTAAATAACTTTTATTACATTCCAAATTATGTGGATTAAGATTGGAATTTCTGACTGGAGATGGGATCCTGAGGTTTTGGATCAAGCAAGGTAGTTAATTCCAGGCATTAGTCACTAAAACTATAATTTTAACAATATTTGTATTCAACTGTTAAATTTGAAGTAAATCTAAAATGAACTAAATGAATGTAAAGAGCAAAAATTTTCGCTTTAGTCGCTCATACCCACTTTAATATTACTACAGTTGCTCTAAGGCAAATAAAGATAAAATCTAAAAAGTCCAACAGAATGTTGTGCTAGTATTTTAGAGAACAAAGAACGCCAGTGTCTCCTCGTCTCAAACCACGTCCCAAAAGAATCCATCGCTGTCTCTTATCGAATTCCAACATCTTTGTACGTAGGTACTACCAACTTCGCGAAATTCGATTCTTTTTCAGCTGTCATCTATACGAGCATCTCATGGACTTTAGATTTTTTACCAGCCCTCGGATGCAAGAAAATACGTAAAAGTTTTTACCGAGATACAATCAGCAATATTAAAAATAAAAAAAGAACATTTGCCCCGCAAAACTTTTTATATATTAATTTCTGGGACTTTTAATGGGAGCATAGAAACTCAAAAGTAAAATTGAATTTGACGTCGCACCCTTGACAGATGTTACGCTGAAACTCACAATATTCTTCTCAAATTGTCAATTTAAACGCTACACTAAACAAATGTTGGTACATTACATATGCATGGTATAATCCCCTAAACACCGCAAACCTTGATTAAAAACGGAGGCAGCCCTTCAGGAGTGAGATCCAACAATAATTCATAAGTTTTAGCTAGAAAAGGGATCGTTTATAAAGACAGTGTCATTGTTTTAGGCCGACGTCGCGATCCTCGCCCGACTCGCTCCATTAATAATGTAGGGTGACAACGACGCAGGTGCGGCCCGCTCCGCGCCGATAAACGTCCCGATGCATAATTGAAGTCGTGTACCTAACGTAGCACTTACGTGACTCCTTCTATCTTCTAAGCGTAACATCAACTTAAAGCACTCGTAATAGATGGTTTTCTAATACCACGGCCAACACTTTATAAAAGTATGATTTTGCTAAGCTGTTTACAAAACTCAAGCCCGCGATAAATGTAGACGGATCAAATGTCGCAAAAACACTTTTATATTTCAAAGAAATTTCTTTTGAAGTACATTTTTTCTTTGACGCATTCGTTTGGTAACCCTCCAATGCGGGCATTAATTTTACGTTTCGACAAATAAAATAACATTCGCAATAACGGTAGTTACTCTGTTAGAACAATTTTACTAGTTAAAAATATAAGAAGCAATTAAATACATTAATTAAAAGACGAACAACTACAGTAGGTCACCCTATTTTTTAAAGTGGCGACTTTCGACCTCTTCTTACGCGTAGTGACCTGTGACCTCAGCGCCACGTGGCCTGTTCACCCCTCGACTTGAATGTCAGACTTAACTTGACCCTTATTTGTTGGCTTCCAAAAATCAGCATTTTTAATTTTTCACACGACTTCTTATAATAGTTTGAGTTATTCTGACACACTCCGTATCTTCGTGAATTGTTTAAGATACAGAAGTTTTACATAATAACTATAAGGAGAGGTTGTTTTATCTTGAAACTATAAATTAACATTTAAAAACGACATCATTGATCAACAATATAATACAAACACAACTCGCAAAGAAAAATAATCTTTTGTACTGATAAGTATTTTGACCGCTTGTATGTTTTTTTATTTATGTATCTTATTATAAATTGCATTAAAATTAATTAAAACATAAAAAAATATTTGTCATCTAATCATTTGAATTTGTTCCCACAAGTATCATTTGAAATTTGACTAGGATCAAAACTGTCACTATTCTAAAATAATAGTTATTTTTAAAAACCGCACCGCCTGCTTATTTTTATAAATCTATAATATTTGACTATCGAGCTCTCAGCTGGATATCACATCTTTTGAAAACGTTTCTAAGTGAATGGCTAATTGTATTTCATTTTTATAATTTTTTTTTTCAAGACTAAAACCGTTATCTTTTAAAATAAGAACTCCGGTATGAAACCAGCGCTCTAAAATCATACTTCGCTTCATTTCGAAATAGAATAAAATTAATATTCTCACAAGAAAATAACAATGTTTTATTTCAAATAGAGTGTTCTATTAAGTATATGCAAATTGGTGTTCATACAAACTGGTGCCTTTGTTATTTGTCTGGTCAGTTATCTCGATTCGCGAGCTTGGAAATTAATCGAGGGGTCATCTCTTCGATATCATCCCCATTCATTGCATCGTCATTTTGAGTTCGAATCCCATGAGATGAACATCGTGGTTTTGCCGTTATAAATCTTGTCAAAATTATTTGTACAATCAGTGATTGTAGTTACGTGAATTAATGCGTAGGGTGTTCGAAACTTGATTCAAGTGTATTAAGTGTAAACATGGACAATTGGATATCGGAACTATTTCAAACTCATACGTTTAGTAAGCCAACTAATAAACCCGTTTATAAGGTATGTTGTTAAAGTTATTTTCTTATAAAAAATAAATCTAAATCTTGAATACGTCAACGTATGTAGAATTTTCAGCCACTATTGTATATGTTATGTCTATTGAATTCGTCATTAATGTGAAGTTCGTATCTAAAAGATGAGAAAGAACAATCTCTCCATCTTTTTTACTGTGTAACAGAATTGAGTGCCATTTGCGAACTGCGCAATAGTAACGAGAGAACGTTTCAGACCAAAAAAGCACAATACTAGAGCCAACTGCACTACGGATGATGTATAGCAAAAACGCTACAACCAGCTTCACAGAACATCTGCTCTCACCTCCACATTAACCTAACGAGCCAGCCCTAATGGCGCGTTAGGGCTGCTCCCGCGAAAAAAGCTTCAAATCAAATAAATTACACTCCCACGACCCACTTTTAACATGTGTCCTGTGTACCGTTATTAGTCACGTGACAAAAAGCGTTTATCTGCACAAATGAAGACATAATACAGCGTTTTGTTTGTGCGTGCCAACCCTGACAACTGTGACGTCATTAGTGCGGGTCCCAATGTGTTTAGTTTAAGTGGTTGAATTCTAGTTTAGAGTTTTCGTGTATTTCGTATTGGAGGTAATAAAAGCAAGTGCTTGCAATATTAGTTTGTAAAGTTTTGCGTTATAACATTTTGTTGGTGTTATTAGCGTGGCCTGGTAGATTGAAACACTTAGATTTCTATATTTTAATATTTTTAACGAATACTTAACAAATCAAATCAGTTTCTAAAATAATAAACAGATAGAACAAAACATGTTGAAATTGTTCAACCCTGCTGAATGTACGTAGTCATCCGTCTATCGCGGCTTTAATTTTTGTTATGTCTACCCTTTATAACAAAAAAATGTCGTTTCAATTGAAATAAAAGACATTCCTTTATATTTATGCGACATTTTTCTGTCTCATTGGATTAATTCGGGTTATTGTGTTTTCGTTGTGAATATTTTTCGTTCTTGAAGTAGGTATGTCAGTTATCGTTAAATTGTCTGTATATATGTTTTAGTGGAAACTTTTTTATTTTTATTTAACGTCTCGTTTCTTCGTTTAAAACTTTATGGTTTCTATTTAAAAATGGAATGGTAGTTATGGCAAGGTATAAAATTGAATTATTTTATTTTTTATGTTTTTAAAGTTTGGAACACGGTCTGTGATAGCAAACAAAAAGCTAACCCTCTATGCTATTTCATTCAATAAATATTAAGTTTGAATGATTTATTGGACGTTATAAAACAGGTCAACAAATAAATTCTCAGTTTTGAAACACTTAAAACATGTTTCCTGCTGATTCAACAATTTTGTGTAATTCATACTTCTTGTATGTTTTTAACTTACGTTGATGTCTAACGAGTGGGCCGAATTATAACATAACTGAAATACACTTATTAATAATAATTTGATAAGTATTAACTTTAATCCCCACTTATATTCATCGACTCTAGTTTAACACAACCACAATAAATATCTTCTTCATAATTAGTTGTTCGTATTACGCAAATTAATTAAGCTCGCTCAATGAATTATGAAACAATATTCACTAATACAATTAGCGATTGGCAAACGGATTAAATTGAACCTTTCAAACTTCTACCATAGACTAGAGTTATTTTTTTTATAAAATTATGAGGTCAACATTTCGGTATTTACGTTAGTAGTTATAACGTGACAAACTCGTGTGGTATCTCATTTGACTTAGTATGTTTTAAGTTATTGCAATAAGCCTTCACGACTTTTAAGGGAATAAGTCTTTGAACAATCATCTACCCACACCTGCTGTAAGTGCGCCAGGGGTATCGTTCAAGTATTATTGCTTGCAAGACGACAATAGCGCCGGAAAGTTTCGGGTGCCAACCCTAAACCCGTAATGCCATTAAGCTTCCTCACCTTGTGTTTCACTCAAATTGGGTTCTACTTAAACATTTGAGCTATTTTCGAATGGTTATTTACCTAAGGCCCTCTCCCTTTCCCCACGATAAACAATAAACATCGTTGTACGATCGTGTTGTTTTATGTTTGCAAAAATATCGTTCCGTAATCGTACTTGTAACTGCGCGTGTAGAACAAACTCGAATGCTAATGTTCGTAAATAGAATAATTCCGACATTAAAACATTTTATCAGATATAATTTACGAGTTGGCGCGCGACGCGTCGGACGCCAACGCGGTGGTACGACGGAAATCCGCAACTAATTAAAATTCTACGTGAATGAATAACTGCACTGCGCTCCCGTTGCGCTTTGTAGGAAAAATCCGCAAATAAATATTACCATACCAGGCATTATTCACTATTAACGTTCAAACCAAAGCAAACTTTCAGCTATTTACGACTTCGGATTGACCTATAATTACCAATTTCCTTTTAACCGTCAGGGATTACGCAGAGTCCATCAGAATCCATTAATTAACTCAGAATATTAACGAGCTACTGAAGATTGAAAGTTTATACCTTAAAATTACGAAGTACGTAATAGATTTGAAAGTCGTTTGAACCTTTCAAAAGGCATCGTTAATTTCACAGACACAGCAAAGCAGTCAGAAAGCTGCGAATGGCGCAAGTGCGAGCGGAGGAGCCAGCGGAGCGGGTAGCGCGGCGTCCAATGCCGCCCGAGCCAGCGACGTAAAGCCAGTAGAATGCAACCTCTGTCATCGCAAGTTTAAAAATATACCGGCGCTGAACGGCCATATGCGACTTCATGGCGGATACTTTAAAAAGGTATTCATTTCATACTATCTTTTTGAAACCTTCTCAAATAGCAAAGGAACGTTGAAAACTATTGATACAGTAAATTTAATAAAAATCCAATATTTCCTTATTACATTAGAATAGAAAAAAATTACATTCCTTACTGTAAACCATTTCAGGACTCGGACAGCAAAAAACTAGATAAGAAAGAATCTACGGGACCACCATTACAAACGGCTTCGGTATCTGTTCGAGCGCTTATTGAAGAAAAGATTATAAGTCGTCGAGGAGCTACTGTTGCGTCCACACCATCTACAGGTACATCCACGCTCTTTACATGGACATAATTTGACATCATAAATTATTTAATCGTTACCATTGAAGGATCTGATAGATATTTTATTGTTGTTACTGCTCACAGGTACAACCACAGACTCAGTGTCCTCTCGCGCAGGATTCGTAGCGCCTGCCCCACCGCCATTATCTAACATCAGACAGCCAGCGTCCCCCGCCGCTACTTCAACGCACTTCGTCTCTCCGCGGGCACCACCCGTCGTCACCGTTGCTTCTAATGCGGCGACCAACATCTGCGCTGCACAAAGAGATTCTACACTAATAGAACTATTGAAAAAAGGGAACACTAAGGTAAACGCATTAAACAAATTAATTTATACAATTATTAATAATCACAATCAACCTCCACTCATCCTTATAATATTTACTTAACAGGCTGTAAAACGATCCGCATCAGATCCTGGGCAAACGTCACCACAGCAAGACTTCACTTTCCGGCCAGAATTGTTTGGAGTATCATTCAATTCAGATGATGGATACTTTTCACCAGCACTAAATGAGGACACGTTCCAGTTTACTACAACTCACGACCAATTAGAGGAATTAGCCTCATTGGAAGATTATGCAACTGTAGCGGCATCTATAAGAGAACGATCACCTGTAACGTTTCCATCCAACCGACGGCTCGCTGCGGTTCTTAATTCACCTCTACCAGAATCTCTTGCTGACTTCGGCGCTTGCCATGGAGGTTCACCGGTTCCGTCACCTGGAATGGGATACACTGCCAATTCACCCGGTCTTTCTTATTCTACCGGAGGTTCCCCAGGATTGTCGTTCACAGCTGCGTCACCAAGTAGCTATTCAAACCATGCCGAGCCTTCACCGGGTATGGCTTACCCAACTCCTCCAGCATCACACGATGCTCACTCGCCAGGGAACACAGCTCCTCGTGCATCCTCGCCTCTATCCGCTGCCTTTTTCACTGCCACTATGTCTAGTCAAGAAGAGGTGAGGACTATTGCTAATTGATTTATATTTCGGTCACAAAACTTCAGTAAACATTTTCGTAATTCTTTTCAGGTTGAGGAAGCTTTAGAAGAAGTGTTACCAGAAGAGTGTCGATCGCTAGATGCGTATGCATTGGAACCGTCACCAGCACCGCGTCGCATTATGTTAAATTCAGAAGATCCTCTCCTGTCGAGCAGTCCACGAGACTTCGCACACCAGCGACCTTTCCGTCGACACAGTCGCATGGGATCGTCTACTATTTCGCCATTACAGCAGTGGCAACACGACTCACTTCAAGTAAGAACCAAAATAAATGAAATTTTTCAATACGAAATGTTGATATTTTTTCAAAATGTTTATTGTAATACAATAAACATTTTAACTTAATTTCAGGTATGTGTGGAAGGTCGGGACACGGTACCGGCAGTATTTTTGAGTCCAAGTAGTGTGCCTGCGTCGCCACAGAGACGCAAACGTCGAGCTTCTCCGGCTGGGCCGTTCCGATCTCGCATACGACGAACCTCTAGTCACTACATACCGCCACCCATACTGCCTCCGGATCGGGACGGGTCAGGACTGCTAATAGAATGTACTGCAGGTAATTATTTAGTTATTTTTGAGAAGTAAATATGGATATTCAACGATTATGAATTCTCTAATCTTTGTATATTTTGTATCAGGTGCAGGGACATCACAAACTGATGTTCTTTCTCAACTGGAAGAACCTCGGCCGCCGCAGATCAATATCGGGCGAGACTTCCAGGCTGAGCTGCCGGCTCTGTGTAATGATCGAATAGATCTACATCGAGTACCGGAACAGCTGTTATGGGACCCAGGCATCAACGATGCCCTAGATGATAATGAAGGTGAGTGAATACTTGGTTCTATAAATGAAAGTTCAATTTAATGACGATAAACATACACAAATACAAAAGACTTGCCGTACTGCTTTGATTTTCAGTGTATTTGACTTAGAGGATTTAATGGTAATACTGGTTGTTGTGTTTGCAGTGAGGATGTTCATGGAGCTGGCGATGTGCGCGGCGATGCCGGTGGGCGGGCACACGAAGGAGTTCGCGCTGCAGACGCTGGGCGAGTGCGGCGGAGACATCCGCGCCGCCACGCTCTGTCTCATGTCGCGCCCCGCCGCGCCCACGCAGCGCCACGACGCGCGCTGGGCGCCGCACGAGGTCGAGGCCTTCCTCGCCGGACTCGGCCACTATGATAAGGACTTCTACCGGATTTCACAACTGGTCAGCATTTACTACCAATTTAAAATTTACTACCAAACCGCTCAATTGTTCGTCCATCTCAAAAAGTACTTATTAATCCAAATCATATCTATTTCTTCACAGATAAGAACAAAAGACTCAAAACAATGTATACAATTCTACTACTTCTGGAAGAAGCTCACGAAAGATTACAAACTCCTGTACCTCCGGAGCTGGGCGATGGATCAGCAGGTTTCATCACAAGTAAGCACCGCCATACACTCCGGACTACAACATTTTCTCTTCCGGCTTTCTGATGAGTGAACACCGAATTGACGGAATCTTAATACACGCGACTTATCCACATCCAGGGCTCTGTAGGGCAGATATCCGCGACACAAGCCGCGTCGTGCACAGCTCCGACCTCATCGTTCGATACCGAGGAGTTCCCCTGCAAGATATGCGGGAAGTAAGTTCCGAGGCGCGGATCATTCACGCGACTGCATACCGCTTACAGTATCGACCATACAGCCAACTGCGCAAACGCAATTTACGTGGAACATTACCGACTTCCTCAAACTATGACACGTGCCAAACGTATGGATGTTCTTGATCCTCTTTTTACATGTACATTTACACTAACTAACCAGGTTACGTTTCACCTAAATTGCCTTTCGTGCATGCATTATGTATTAAGAAAAATATTTACAGCTTCATAGTAACTAACTGAATGGAGAGAACTATGTGGATATTAAGTTTAACGATAATAGTACGGCTCAGTGAGTTCGGCACTAGTTGTGTAATATCGTAAATCGTCGACGTACGAGTCCTGCGACAGTACAGGCAGTCACGGACTACATACGTCACGATGATTGCCGACCTTCGTCTTTTAAACTAATTATATTATTTATTTGTACTATATCTATATATCTATTCATAATAGAAATGTTTAAGGGGCGTACTTTGCCAAAAATGTACTTGTGCCAAGCATCCACGGTGCCTAATTTCGGAAGCACGTAATCTTCATTGAATACTATTAAGAAATATATTTTGTTAGAGTAAAGTTAGCAAAGGTCACGAAAGTGTTGTGTACTATTTATACTGTATCTTGCGTGCCATTAAACTGCTATTATACAAATTCAAACGTTTAACGAGTAGTTGTATGGTAAGGCTACAATGAATACATTTATATAATTTGACAGCGATTCATGTAAATATTATTATTATAGATAATGTATTTTCATTGTATTTTAAGACAGTGAATTTATATGTCCATTGCATAAGAGGTTGAAATCTTATTTATTTATTATTATCGTAACTATCGTAGGATTAATATTTAAAGGGTTTTGTGTATTAATGTTGTATGTATATAAGTTTTCTCTAATACTAACGCTTCACGCTTGCTTTATCTGCAGTTGTGCTTTGAGTTTAACACTTTCGTTTTTCTTTCGCTTCTCTGTTTATGTTTCTTGTGTTGCTATTTCTAATAGTGTACCCTGTTATGTTTCAGAGTATTTAACAAAGTAAAAAGTCGTAGCGCGCACATGAAGTCGCACCGGCCACTCGACGCCGAGCCAAAACGGCCAAAACTCGAAAAGCCTTATGAAAAGGTCGAAAGATCCGATGACAGATCCCACGCGACAGCTGAATACCAAAGCAAACCCGCGCCCTCCCCCTCCCCCTCCCGGTCCCCCGCGCCCGCGACCTGCCAGTAACCGCCCGCACTCGCACCCCGCCCTCAGTCACTCGCTCGGACTCGGACTTAATGCTGAATCGCAAGCATTTATTAGTAAACATATTATATTATTATTATAGAATTAATTCAAAGTGACCTAGAAAGAGCGACGTAGAATCTAGTAGCTAGACGAGAATTCGCTTCGGACAAATACCTATTTAAAAGTAAACTTTCGAAATTGTCGTTAACTCGTACCTAATGCTAAGCTTCGGAGAGAGCGCATAAAGATATTTTGTATAACGATTGATACATAAATAAATAACTAGATAGCTCTTGGTAAAGTTTTTATATGACAGACTTCTCGATGTGACTTGCAAGTGTGATGTTGTAAATATTTAGAACAAGTAGTTGGTTGTATCGATATCGCTACGGTTTCCATCGAGGCGCGAGTGACAGCTCTATAAGTATTCAAATATACTAGTATAACGTACGTGTGATAACATAGATCGTGTAGCAACTACACTACCTCGTCTCTATTCAATGTTTCGTTTGGTCGCGAGCTGAGCTCGTTGTTACATTTGCTTGTTTGCTCATTATTTTGTTAATTTTTCTAGTAATTCGTTTCTATTTATTTTTCTAGTCGTATTAGACAATTTTATGTTGATGCACTATTTCATTGCTCTGTTGTAGTTAGTGTTATTGTTAAGAGAACGGAATTCAATTCAGCATCCGTACCTACTAGTCACATATCGATGTTGATTCAACACTTATAGAGGAAATATTCGCACGCACGGTCCGTGGGTCGCCGCTCGGCGCGCTCGACTGGGAGCCAACAGATTGATACTTTAGATTGATCGTAACTAAACAATGAATTGATGTCCGTCACTGCTTAGCTGTAAATTATATTATATATTGTATACTACTCACTCCCACTTGACGCCGAGACGCTCCCGGACCTCGACAAAATGGAGGGATAATATTTTTTTACACAAATATTATTGAATGCTCAAATGTGCTATATTTTATGTTGGTAATATTATTATCTAATCTAGTTCCTTGTTGATCGTTCTGAATTTGCCATTATTTGATACTTGACAAATGTATAGTTAATTTATGATTACTTTCTATAAGGATGTCTTGTAAATGTGTCTACGTGTACCTACGTGTTGTGATATACCTATGTATGTATGGTTTATTGTTTCATCGTGTTCGAACTATAATTTGATGGTACAAACCGGGCAATACCTGAACATACTTGCTCAAAATGTGTAGCGAATGTGTCACCCTAGCCTGGCACTAGGTATCTACGCCTTCACATTAAGCTATCCCATCGAATTTCTCTGATAGTTTTCAACTCTATTCCTTCCGTAGTAGGATTGAAAATCTTATGGAGAACATATAGATAGGGATATCTTAATGTGTTCCGTACATCCTGTACTCAGCTGCTCCCAAAGTTGACAAATTATTTTCGAATCGAATAACAAAATACTTGGTGGTTGTGATGTTTCTTAGTCTACTCTTTTATTGTCTTCCGATACTTCTAACTAAATTAATTTTGGGGCAGAATTCCTCGTAAAAGACATGTTTATAACAAATTAGTCTTGAATTTTATTTATTGTTGTTAACAACTTCTTGTTTAGTGTAAAATTAACCAATGACTATTTATGATTGCGTACAACGCGTGCTACACACAGTATTATGGAAGTAGCTCTTAATACATATATCGAGATTATATTTTCGTCAATCTTTCCGAAAGAACGTCTGTCTTGTATAGCGCTTATTGTGTGTCTAAACCTTAATTATAATCGAAAAAAGTAGTTATTCTAATTTAATGTCGTAGAGAAAATATTTCAATTAAATTTAATATTTAAGTAATAATTCAGATGCTGTTTGAATATAAGTACAACGATCTTACAGTTTGTGATAAGCAATTTTAAAATTACAAAAGTTACCCTTAATTTATTTAAATGTATTAATTAATCATAAGACACAATAAGCGTGATACTTCGCAGACGGTAACCACACGACGCAGGTATAATGACGTATTACTTACTAATTATCTATTTAGATAGAAAATATTTTCGTTCTCCTTCCACGGGTACCTGATCAGAGTTCTGCCACAGTACTACATCTAATTAATTAATTAATTAATTAATAATAATAATGTTGTAAACTTATTCGTAAATCACTAACTTGTGTGATTATTTGGTTGTGTTAATCTATCTTTAACAATTTAGACGAAATTTTCTAATAGTTCGTGTTAATTCTATACTTTCTAACTCGATGCCAATGTTCTGCCAAATTGTTAGTTAAATTAGGTACAAATTAGAACGAAATATTACTAAGTGAACAAACTGCCTAAGTTAGTAGTCGCGTTTCATTTAGATTAAGGCAAGGCTTGTACTGAAACCCCAAACGTAAAGGCCATAGTGGCACAAACCACCTGACGTTACATGTAAGCTACTTACTGTGAAACAGAATACCGATAGTGTCACATTTGAGACCGCCTCGTATCTTTTAGGCTGCAGATCGATCGTTCTTTTCATATTAAGAGAGTACACAGTTATTTTCTTAAAAATAAAAAAAATAAGTCATACAAAACGAATGTGTAAATACTGAATATTTTTCCAAAGTAAACTATATCGGTACCGGAGATAGTTCTACGTCGTAATACAATTTATTAAAGACAAGTCCCTCCAGAAATATTTTTTAACAATACTCTTAGCCATTAAGACTGAAAGGTACTTTCTAAATTCACGTTAAATTCGTTAATTTCGCGTAAATGGAACGATAGCTCCTCCTTGCTCTGTTTTAATAACTGCGTAGTGTAATCCAGTCGTGTCGTCACTAACCCATTCCATGCCCATTCATACTAGTCAGGGTATAGCTTTGTAATGATGCCCTAATTTAACCAAAGTAACGTAGCGTAGCGCGCCCGCTGCGAGCGCCATCTAGCGGTCCCTAGGAAACGTCGCTGTATTCTAATAGAAATATGCACTCACCTAAATATAAAATTTAACTTAACGATTTAAACAAAACTTATTTCAACTTAAATATAGAAGTGCCTTACAATTTTAATTTTTATACTATTTTCTTAATTTATATTCGTTTTAATATCTAAAAGCACTGGAAATTGCATTTATTGATCCACTGTCCGTTCTGCTAGGACAGAACCGATGTGAGGATCGCACTGTCGTGTTTTATTTTATGTTCGTTTCGTTTCTTTAAATAAAATATTCTTAGAAAGTAAAATTAGAGGTTTAAAGAAAACCAAAAAGACGTTATTTTTTCATATTTTCTTTAAAAATTAGGAACGTCTATAGTATTAAATTGTGACAAATTTCATCTACAACATTATCAGATTATCGTAACCCACAATAACTAAAGGTCAATTGTATGAAGAGTCTAATAACGTGAGGAATACATTATACCAAATATTGTAACATAATGAATCACCATTGAATACAGCGCTAATTAAGTGTAAGTACTAAATGTTAATGTTGATGTAATACCGATGTTATGTTCGCTTGAATGTTCTTGTATCCGAGACTCGGATTCCGAGTCTCGTTTCAACTCTGTAGTCCTGGCACATAGTGTAAATGTAAGTACTTCTGTATTTGTGTGAACACATAAAATGTTACTATAGTATTAATATTTTGTAAGTCTAAATGGATATTATATTCTTCTAATTTTGTATGTCGCGCGCGAGCGGCGCGGCAGGCGAATGCCGGCCCGCGCGCCCGCTCCGGTACTTCGTAACGTACTTAATACGTACTTACTTGTAATATAACTGTAGACGATTAATGTACACGTGCCAAACGCACGATAATTGATATTACACTCTGTGTTGTGATTTTGAAAATTCTGTAAATTACAAAAGTCTTTGGAAAATACTATGGAAAAAAATGTAGACACCTTTTTAGATTAGCACAATTCTTCGCGTAGACACATTAGGCCAAAAATTTACTAAGCATTTAGATTTAACGAAGACGTAGAGGTATTCATTGGAAGATGTAAGTGTAATGTATGAATAGATTCATTGTTATATTCGATCAATGTGATGATTCGTAAGAACAACGACTTAACTCGAGTCCTGTACCCTACCGTGCTGGGCGACTCTTCACAACTTCGCATATCCTTGAAACAATAAGTAATAAAATTAATCTCTATTATATATATTGATAAATTTATTAGGGTAACTAATTTTTTAAGACAATGACTATTACGTGATCTTTTAGATTGTCTTTATTAATAAATATATGGTGAAGGTTTTGTCAATTTGTTTTTATTTTTACCCTGTGTCACCTCTATTTATATGACTATTACTGTAAGTACTCAATTAATATTATTACATTCACAATCTTTATTCCTAATTCGCTACGAACCTACGTAGCTCCTGATGCTACGTCGTAGCAAGACTGTCGGTTGCAACGTAACTTCCGATGCTTACGCGTAGCAAGTCTAAGTTACGACGTAGCTCCCGTCGCTACAAGGTTTGGATGGAGTTACCATTGCAGCAGTGTGCCGAACATAGGAACTGTTACAGTATTTTTTTTATGTAATAGATCGGCAAACGAGCCTGCGGATTACCTGATGGTGAGCAATCAGCGCCGCCCATGGACACCCGCAACGGAGGACTTACGAGTGCGTTGCCGACCTTTTAGGGATTTGGAAATTTAGGGATTGAGGAGAAATTGGGGGAGGGGAAGGACCTCCGGCAAGCTTATCCAAATTATTTGTGCTGTTAGCATAGTGCATTTGCGTGCCTTGTAGGGCCCTAAAAGCGTCTAGTAGAGACTTTAGGCCTCTCTTCCAACCCTATTTATTTTTTGTAGAGAAAAATCAACTAGTGACTTCTACTGCCCAGGGTGGCACTTGCTGGTTACAAAATACCCCGTTTCGTTTACGGCTCCGAACCGCACCACGGTAGGTACATTATTGCGCTTGCACTTGCAACATTGACTTTGGCCCGAGAAGTCACTGCCAGCGACCGCTTCACTCAGGACACGGCAGTGCTCAGCCTAAGCAAGGCATTACCGCCAATGTATCCTCTTGATTCTAGCTTACTACACCCTTTTTTTGTTCTTTTGAAAATCATCAAATGCCTTGTCCCGTTCAAAGTAAGGCGAGACAGAGTGTCAGACTCTTACTGAATAAAAAAGCCTCCGTTCCTTCTCCTGCTCCAAGGCCGCGGTGACCTGCGACTCATTGCGCTTACCCTGCAACGCCGGCTAAACATCGGGCACCGTCTGTGGTGGTCTATTAGCTCATTAAAGCGCCGTGGAACGCTCGGGTCTGGTGGTTCTGGTCGAGTAACGAGCTATTACCCTTACTCGTCGTCCGTAAAAGCGATGGCCGGAGATCGTCTCTCGATCGGGGATCGAGAACGCCCGGAATGCTGCCTACATGCGGCTGGGGCGTGAGGAGCAGCTTATAAAGCCAGACCTTCGATGTCCAGATGTTTATGTTCGGAAAACTAAACAGAAGGCCCATTTTACTCATTTCCACCTTATTCACCAACCATAAAATATATCTTTTCAAGAGAAAAAGTTTTCAGGAGGAATAATTGGAACAACTTCGTAAGATTTTAGCTAGAAGGAGTTTTTTACCTAGTCTGAGATATTTTTGATTTCAATATAATATACATGATAACTTAAACATCGTAGCTGAATAATTGATATAAATGAGAAGAATATATTCATTTTATTGATTTCTGACTGCACAGTTGATGCGGTAGCTGGGCAACCTTCTTCCGTACAACTTGCCGGAGGTTCGACTCCCGCACGTAAAATTTTTTGTGTGATTCACAAGTTGTTGTTACGAGTTCGGGTATGATATATTTAATATAAACTTTACGACGTAGGAGTTATTGTGGAGCAACGTTTTTAAAAAGGAAAAAGATGACTCGATCGCTGTAGCATGAGGTGTGAAGGTGTGAGTAATACCTACATAAAAATGAAACAAAAATTGTCGTCTCCATCCGTTTATTAAGAACATTGTTATCACAATGTATCTTATCTACAGATCGATAAAACTCTGTTACAATTACGCAAAACAAATGATGGACAACAAAAAAATAAAATAAAAATACGTAACACATTAACACCCACTGAATTATATGAATCACCATTGAATTACAATTTACATTATTTTGATAAATTTGTAAGTATGCGAAACGTTTACAACTTTAGTGTAGTGTTGCGATGAAGTTGAAGTTGCGATAAATACAAGAAGGAAACGTACACAGCTTAAACTGAGTTTGTTACGACTGATCATACTCGAGTATCACTTAAAATATGCATAATCTTATTTTTTTTAGTTTCCGCTATACAGATAAACATTTTAATGACATTATAGATATACAAAATAAATGCAGAACACAACACTACAAGTAAAATTGTAAACTTACAGAAAAACTTTATGAATAACATAACTAGGGAATGTCCACTAGTTTTAACATGAGAACAAGACTTCAAACTTTGGTTACATTTATAATTACGTTACATACATAAGATACAAAATAGTACTGCATCTTAACTCTTGTTAACTAAGTGTTACAATAAAACTTGGTAAGTACTGAAGTGTAGCGAGGCAACATTATCATTATTTATAAGAATTCAATAAATTACATGAAAAATAAAGAGAAACGGACAGTAGGACAGATAGCGGTAAATATAAATTCAATTACTATACAAATGGACGTAGCAATTACAAATATAATTCAGATTTACTCTGTTATTGTGTCGCGAACACATTGCACAGCTCTCACGACAGAGCAACTCCCGCGCGCTATATATTAGTCACGACTGAGGATACTTGACTACAAAATTATATTCATATATAGCCATTACCTTAACACAATTACACAATCTATTAAATTGACAGAACAGTGATATTTACTCGAAATTATTAATGCACTACGGACTAAACGAATCTCTCGAGAAATGAGGGGACATTATGCTGTCTACCTTTCATGTGTATTTATATCCAATTAAGAAATATTAATGTAATTACTTTAAATACACAAATAGTCACCGATACACTATTCTTTATACACGACTAACGCAAACGTAAGTCGCAGTATTGCCACACAATATAATATAATACGGAATAGAATATAATTTCAAATACAAAGTAAATGAAGCATATTTACAGATCCCACTTTCTTCATACATAAACAAATATATTACTTCTGTACTATTAATAATTTTCTTTATTAGAATTATTGCATTTTCTAAGTATTTATGAGAAAAATCAACACTTATTTTAAACACCAATCTACCCAGTGCTAGAACGAACTAAATATTTTTAGAAACATTTTTTTATCTAATGGACTAAAATACAATATATATTGGTGTCAGTCATCATCAGTTTAAAAACGTCAGTGGCGGCTCCGTGTCTTGTATGTCACTACAATCACATACACAAATATTTCACACACATACCTATAAGAAGAATTACTTGCATGAATAACTCACACAAACACCTACACCAAAATATTGAATATTATTTAAATATCGAACGAGGAGTTAACAATGGCAACTTGTATATGGGTCAACACGGGTAACGAGATTTGATGATAAATTCATTATGAAAACACGGCTTTAATGGAACAATATTCATACCTATTGTCGTAAACTTTAGGCCTTCAATGTGATAAATTCTAATACATGTAAGATTTCACTTGGAAAGAACTGCGAAATATACAAACAATACGTATCCGAAACATTCTAAAACCTAATAGATTACAATAAATGTGACTTCAGAGAGAAATAAATTAAACGTACACTACTTAAGTTTAATAGAATGTATATTATTATGGCAGGAGGATTAGGGTGAAATCTTACTTGTAGCAGAGTAAGGGTTGGTAGAGTTCAGTGTGTTGGGTCGTCATTGTGTTCGTGTAGTGCGAGGGCGAGTCGCAAGTTGTCCATGCAGTGGTGGCAGACAGGCGTGTGCACAAAACACGGCGCGGCGCCACCGTCGCGGCACTAGCTGCGCAGGCGGCGGGCCCTGCGCGCGCGCCGCCGGCCTCGCACGCTGCGTCACTCCAACTTCACCACCTTCTTACCCTTCACAATCGTCGGTTTGTTTTTCAGCATCCCTTTTCGTCTTTTAGTTGTCTGCAGGGAAAATAACATATTATTATAGCAGTCCATTCCAAAAGTTGTCCTCTCCAAATGACGTCAAGCACTGCAGCCAATAAGTCACATTCATCAATCCGTATTTGCACGTCATATAAAACATGCAATCATTAATAACACTAAGTTTGATGGTTACCGTCTTGATACAATATCTATTAAAAAAACTTGTTGTAAATTAACAAAAAAAACTCATTATATTTTATCTACTTTACTTTTCTGATTTAATAAAACAAATTAAAAATACTGATACTACACACTACTAATAGGGATAAGGAAAATTTTCATGAGGTCATAGAGTTTAGAACCATTCATAGACGGGTTGGGGAAACCAAAACATGCCTAATGCCCCGCGACATAACAACAACACAACACGTACAATGATTAACCATTACAACATAAACATTTTTAATTTCTACAAAAAGTATAAGAAGACAGTAAAGCGCAGATGGTATGACGTCACACAAGCTCAGGCTACATATAACCACATACATGTCAAACAGAACTCAACAGGGTACTATACCATCGGTCCGCCTCCTAAGGCATGCTGGAATACGAGAAAATTTGTCAGTACACCGTTAGTCACACACAGATTTTAGTTATAAGAACTTTGATATTTCCAATTAGTCAAATTCATTATTTCATCAAAAAAGATAATAAGTCACTGTGTGGAATACATAATTTTGTTATGTACACATTAACTTATTTTTAATTAGTAGGTAATTAGAAAAAAAAAACTCGTCGAAGTCAAAATCATTTTCTTTGACCAAGAAAACATCGGTACTTATTTCCAGTTACATAAATCTCAATTTACTTCTGAGTTATATAGTCCATCCTCAACGAATAGTTATGAATATTTAGTCAAAAGCAAGGTCTGTATAGTTTAAAAAGACCTTGAATATTGGTAGTAAAGTTAGACATAGATAATATAATACACTATCCACATAGTAATTTTTGATTTGTTAACTATCTGCGCAAACTGTTTGCATTAGGGATGAATACATTACGAGAAAATCTATAATTGAATATGTCCAAAAAAATAATCGACATCCCTATTGCATGTGACGCATGTAGTCTATGTAATACAACAACAACAACAACAACAACAACTCAATTTCCTAACAATTATAATCCTCCGAGATTAGTTGGCGATGGTTAGTAATAAAACATTTTTTTTTTTTTTGTAATAACACAATATTTAATATCTTACCTTTTTGGATATAGTGTTGCTAGTCGGAACTGTTCTTTTTGCAAGCGGCAAACGCGGACGGTTGAACTCGTCTGGTTTTTTCACTCTGAAATTAATTGTATAACTTTAACGTTTACCCAAATACCATAGTAGATGGTATTATTCTTAAAGAATATATACATAATTGAACACTTCCTTTGTTGTTTGTTTGGTAATCTATCGTTTATTTTTGCTGTAGCTTGCTGTATTAGCCATCTGGTGAAAAAAAAATCGATAGCTTCGTCCAGCAACTATAATATTGAGTAAAGTAAGTCTTATTACCTGTATATCCGGACCAGCCAGTGTTCAGTGGTGTAGGCCTCCTCTAGGTAAGTGAGCTTAAAGCCGCGGTTCCCAGGCAACGCCCCACGCGTCCTGTCGTAGCCTGGGGGACTACCGCCACTGTCGTATCTGTAAAAAACAACAATAAGTGTAAATAAAGATAAAATATTTATTTATTTTAAGTGAAAAGGCCCCGTAACTAAATATTTGATTATTAGTTACATTCTGGTTTATCGATTACATCATAAGCTCCCGAAACCAGTTGCTGATACTGTGAAGCTGCAGCTAGAAAAATAGAGGAAGTAAATAATGCTAAAAACTTACCTATAATATGATAGTTTGTACATTAGACAGTTCAACATAGTTTTCGACGCTTCCGAGTCGACCCTGTATTCGCCTCTCTCCGTAAAGTAATCAGCTTCCTGTAATAAACATATTATTTTATGTTATTTATGTTCAACATATTGAGTTCATAGGTCCGTATCCCATATTTAATGACAAAATAAAAATATAATTTCTATTTTTGTGATTGAATTTAATGAATGACGCGACTATCAATTCAGTTGATTAATTGAAAATTGACTAATAAACCTCCAACCAAATTAAAAGTATTAAAAAATGACTCACATGAATATCCTTAGGATGTTCTCCTTCAGCGATACGGACCATCCAGATGAACTTGTTGATGTCATCACCCGAGTATCCGATAGCCCCACCGAATATGACCAGCACATAGTCCACGTCCAGCATAGTCATTATTTCGTAGGCCGCCGACTCGTTACTGGCCATAGCCTTACCCACAAGCGCTATGTGAGAGTTATTCCACGTGTTGTTGTCCACTAACGTTGTACGGTTGCCCATTCCTGCAATCTGAAAAGATGAATGAAATCACATCATCAACCTGTAAGTTCCCACTGCTGAACAAAGGCCTCTTCTCACACGGAGAAGGTTTGAGCATTTATCATTAGGATAGAGGAGATTGAGACTCCCGCTTCCCGTGCATGAGGGTTCGAATCCTGCTGAGTACCAATGAAGTCTTTTCCGAGTAATATGTGCTCGTTTAAGACACCACAGACCTACGGCGAAGAAAAACATCATGAGAGAACCTGAACTTACATAAATATTGTTCCGTGTGGTCTATCTGCCTTTTGTTTAATCTGTGCCAGAGGCCCAATCCCTCCCCCTCTCTATCCCTTCCCAATCCCTACACTCTCCTATACCTTCCCAACCCCCCCCCCCTCTCCTATCCCTTCCCAATCACCCATAGGCCGGCAACGCACTCGTAACTCCTTTGGTGTTGCGGGTGTCCAAGGGCGGCGCTGATTGCTTATAATAATATGTCAGGTAATGCGTATGCTTGTTAGCCGTGCTATCACATAAAAAAGACGATATATTAGCTCGCTAGCCCTTGGGATTTTTTTTTTTGTGTAGGAAATTGATGAAATTACGTCTCCTGTCCTGGATGGTCCTTTTGCTGACTAAAACCACCCCATTCCTGCTCCTACTCCTAGCCAGAGACCTTTATTTCTAATGGCATATTGTGTTCAATCGCTTACCTGATATCCGTAATCCCACCACGACATGACCCTCGCGTCTTCAGCAGTGTTCTGAGACAACCAGCCGTATGCTTCTCTGAAGTCGTCCAGGATCTTACGAGTTCTGAAAATGAAATTAATTAAGTTTATACTTTAGCGGTAAGAACATAAACCATAAGTTTTATTAATAAAAAATAATCTTGAAATATCACTATGAAAACGGCACGAAGCGAAACGTAGTTTTTTTTTAAATCTTGAATTGTTTTGATTAATAATAGGTTTAGGCGTATGTTTAAAGCCCTACAAGAAAGTCGAAATTTAAGCATGTTCGGCTTGTTCTATTCCTATCACAAATATCGCCAGAGCCTTTGTTTACTTCAAGAATATATTATGAGCAGAAAAAATATAGGATAGCCAACTTACCCGTCGTTTCCATAGCTAGCTAGCACGATACTGGGGCTGGAGTAAGCATTGGAGGTAGCCCAGGTGCAGTGCACGGAGAACAACATGAGCAGTATCATGATGAGTATCAACGTCACCGAGCGGACGTTCATGCCGAGTCCCGGGTCCACTGGGGCGGGCTGCTCATGGGTACGCTTCTTTAGTTTACCGGCCTGTTGAAATATTATTATATTTTTGATGAAACTTATTAATTTACGGGAAATGATCAGGAATTTTAATGTTTATTGAATTTCGACTTTATCATAAAAATATAAGATTGCAAATTAATAAATTTGGTATAGTGTAAAGAGAACCATTTTTCAGAAGATATGCTGTATGACATTATTCTTTTTGCTGTGTTAAGACTTGGATTTACGTTGATAAAAGTTTGAAATAATTGATCGAAAAAAATTTAGACATATTACAATAATATGGCGAATGTAATATGTAAAACACATATACATATGTATTTCTAAAACAAGGCAACAAAGAGTCAATTAGAAAAGTAGTAAGTTACCTTATCATACAAACTCTTGGACTCTTCAGTTTCATCCTGTTGTGTGGGCAGTTCCTCTTCTCTGAGAACCAGGTCGCACAGGATGGAGAAAGCAATGCCTGCTAGTACACAGACCACGGGAGTCAGGGTCAGCATCAGACGGACCATCACTCCCGCGAAGTACACCGCACTAAGCGCGTACAGAGCCACTGGAACGAAAATGTACTCGTTAAAATATTGATAAATAAATAAAACAAGAGTAATTTATTTGGAACAATAAAAACATACAAATACAAACAATTTGAAACGATGAAAACAGCAATAATATAAAACTGTGCTGTAGTTATCAGTGCCCCTCTCCAGGTAAGAAAATAAATTGTTCCAGTTGTAATATATCCAAATGTAATGAACTAATATCAGATAACTTTACTTTAATAAACCTATATAGAACTAAATTAAAACATAAATCATATAATAAAATCTAATCAGTTTTATAAAATCTCAAGGGCTCATAAGATTCATATGCTTCGGTATCACGCCTTGATCTTGGCTGTGTTTTTTTTTTCGGAAAAGTTTTTTTTAACTCAATAAAGATTGACCAAAAATAAAGAATCGAATTATCATCTAATCAAGAATTAAGAAACTCGAGAAGAATAATCTTACCAAAAACTCTCTCGTCATTGATATGCTTGATGCAGTACCACAGACCGACGGGGAAGGTGCACACAAGGACGTGAAGGTCAAAGAAGAATGATGACCAGGTCGTAGGCTGGTGCTCTGACACCGACGCAATAATAGGAATGTGGATCTTTGCGTATGTCGTGTCCCATAGTGAGTAGAATCTGAAATAGATAATCATGTTAGAAAACAAAACAAATGGTACTACGACTTTCTCAATACTTCCATTTTGGTCTGCGCAAACATTTTAAACTTTATTTCGTATCAATAAGGGTATTCGTGTGATTAACCACATGTTCATTCAAAAGTGGTGCTAACTAGCCTATTTGTTGAGCAGGTCACGAACGATTAGCCATTAATTTTTAAATGTCGATTATCTGTGACTTGGGTATGAGTCACATGTTTAAGAAAGGCGAAGCTAGTTACTAAATTTATATAACGCGTATTCACATACATTCCTCTCATATTTGAATCTACATTTCAGGGACTTCAGACTATTCAGCCAGGGTTGTGGATGCAAGCACAATAATAAACCACGGCCCCAGTTCGGAGCAGGAGAGAGAACGAAGAAATGGTGGTTGTTAGCCAGTGCGAGTCTGCCACTCCACCTAACGCCAGAGCATTCCCATTTGAAGCCTCCCTCTACTCAAAAATAAACAGCCTAGAGCAGGAGAAGGTAGTCAGTAAGAGTCTGACACTCCCTACCAAGGGCGGGAGCAGTTATTTGATGGTATTTCTCTAATAAAAAAATGCTAGTTGATACGGTCCTGAGAAAGCACTAACCTTCCACTCCATGGCGCGATGACTCCAGCGTAAGTCAGCAGCACGACAGCGAGGAACACTGTGCCAGCGGCAGCCAGACCGCCCAGGATCAGCAGCTGCTTCCACTGACCTTTAGGGTTCAGGCTATGCAGGTATTTCAATGCACCAATTGCCATCAGCAACGCAAATACACCTGTTGACAAGATAATCTTATAAAGTGCATGTTTTTAGAAAAGCTGCTGTGTACCTCCTTGTGAAAACTAACATATCTAATACTTAAACCAAAAATCGGCTTTGAGTTTATCGCATTCATACTTACAGTCAGAATAATGCTAAAGGCGTTATTTTAACAACAAGTAAAACTATGGCCAATTTAAGAAAGATTCTAACAACAATGAGATTTATATAATATCTTTAAACATAGACACGACACCATCATCAGCAACGCGTATACAATGTACAATTTTTTGACAAAAACATAAAAATCGTAATAAGGGTAAGGGTACAATCTACCTAATCAGAACAATTCTTATAGATAGGTAGCTTGTTTTTTAAAGCAAATCACCGTTCCATCGCGCCACCTTACATATTGATGAAATAAACTTTATAAATCATCGAAGTAAAAAAAACTAAAATAAAAATAGAAACACGTAAATGGTAATAAAACAATCGGCGAATGTAACAGCTGCCGAATGATTCGGCATGGATCGCGGTGTCGTTGTCCGCACCAGCTTGAAATAGTTCAGAAATTCAGGATCTGAGTAAACAAACTGATACTAACAATATACACTGTTGAATAACTACTGGATAAGATATTACGGGTTTAGTTTCGTAAATGCGTAAGAGACGTATAGTAGTTAGGTAGTTCCTTACTTTTCTTATAATTAACGTAGAAAATTAAGTTTATGTTTTTATGGGATAGTTCGGCAAACGAGCACTCCTCGCTCCTATAAAAAACTACAACAAAAACTACTACGTGTGTATTAAAGAGTAATTGTAAAATCCTGTTGTGATCAACGCAAAATCGCAAAATATCTAATACGTGTAGGAGACCCATGCATAGGCACAAAAGGGTCGGCTTAACCGGAATGATACCACGGCACGCGGAAAAACCACGGCATTGTGTTTCGCCGTGTCAGTGAGGTTACTGGAGGCCCAATCCTTCCCCTCCCTGATCCCTAAATCCCTTAAAGGTCGGCAACGCACTCGTAAGTTTTCCGTTATTGCGGTGTCACCGCAGTAGGCGACATTCGTAGAGAGACGATCTCCGGCCACCGCAAACGCAGGTCTGCGGACAGCAAGTAAGGGTAGCTCGCCACCCGACCAGAACCGAACGGCGCGCAAACGTTCCGCGCGCGCCTCAAAGAGCCAATAGACCACCACAGACGGGCCCCTATAGGGCTGATGTTCAGCCGGGGTTGCGGGGTAAGCGCAATAAGGCACCGCGACCTCGGCACCGAGCAAGAGAAGAAACGGTCAAAAAAAAGGTAATGCGTATGCTCGTTAGATGTGCTATCACATAAAAAAAAACTTAAATAATATATTTATAAAATCATGTTGCGATTAACGCAAATTAAAATGGACGCAGACATTTAGGCCAAGCAAGCGTTACGATCAACATTGGATATTTACGATCTTGTCCGATACCATTTTTATTCGATCTGATAATCTGACAACAAATTAGTGAGCAACTTCATAAAAATGTGTGAGAATAAAAGAAGGCTATCCAGGTGTACCCTACGTGATAAGAGGTAGAATAAATCATTATCGACTGTAGGAAAAATAAATATATATTATTATTGTTTCTTATTATAAGCAGTCTACTATAAACTGACATAAAAGGCTTTATGGCATAAATGGTCTATTTTCCCATTTCGTTTTTGGGGTCAGCACTGCGTCTTAATTATATTCGGCTGAAAGCCAGTACTTGCTTTACAGTGTTTGACTTCCTGCATTTAACCTACACTTCTACGGATCATAAGTATCCTAGCATTATCATCACCTGAATTTCAGATTATCACTTTTATTGTCCTCTACTTTCTCTTGCCATATTCACCTTGGCCCACTGAGATCTTTGGAATATTTCAGCCTGAGATTAATACCACATTATTTATTTAATTAAGAATGTCATAACATAAATAAAGAGATGAGATTTATGGCATCTAAGTACGCAACAGTACGCATCGTGTAAGAGACGTACCTATTATTCTTGACTTTAACCGTAAGTTTTTTTATGTTAGCAGAGACAACGGCACTCAGAGACGCAAAATAAAATGATAATCTCAAATAGGCAAATACAAAAATTGATGGAAAGTACGTATGCAGGGAACAAAGATGGAGCGCAACGTTCTTTCTACCCCATGATACGGAGACGTGACTCCAAATTACGTAATTTTATGTAAATACAGTTAAACTAAGCTGTAAGTTGGCCTGTCGCCAAACTGCATTCATGTGAAGTGTAGTGCTTAAAAATATTAGCATAAATGCAACCAATCGAGTGGAATGCATTTAAATAGAAGATGTATGAAACCATAGAAACTAAAGTGTACAACAATTATACATATTTTTTTTAATGTGATAGGTCGTCAAACGAGCCGACGAATTACCTGATGGGAGGCAATCAGCGCCGCCCATGGACACCCGCAACGGAGGAGTTACGAGTGCGTTGCCGACCTTTTAGGGATTAGGGATTTAGGGATTGATGAGGGATTGGGGGAGGGGAAGGATTGGGCCTCCGGTAACCTAACTCACACGGCGAAACACAACGCTGTGGTTGTTTCACGCCGGTTTTCTGTGAGGCCGTGGTATCACTCCGGTCGAGCCGACCCATTCGTGCCGAAGCATGGCTCTCCCACATATTCAATAACTATACATCGTATCAAAGTAATCAATTTTTTTTGGCATTGCACAAATTGCAGTTTGACTATGTGACATTTACTACCACCGTTTTACCAACTCTGATACTCATTATTCCTGTATTTACGCAAGTGCGCCTCTTCAAACCGCAGAACGAGCACAAGTTTAAAAACAAATTTTGCTATTATAAAACAAACTTAATATATCTTTGAGGTCTGTGTCATTTTGACCTTGAAAAAAACGAGAATAGCCTTAAATTCAAAACCGTAATTTATTCTTCTTTATTTTTTTAAAGAATTTATTCAAATCTTCTACGAAGAATATCTTTTTTCTAGACATTCAATATAAATTGTAAAAGGGAAAGCGAAAACGATCAACAAGTCCAAGACACAATAAGCCATAGCTCGTCCCAAAAATATACTATGTCCATATGTTACTATGAAAAGAGTGTCCTGAAACTCATTTCGTGGACGACGAAACACGAGTTTTGACATAATTAAAGTTATTAATTGGAGGTCAAAAAGTAAAACTTCATATTCGGGTCGGTTATTCACCCTATTAGACAAATATGTCATGGCCAACCTAGATCGAGTACCCACTGTGTTATAACATGCAGTCTAGTCTATCCACCTACATATACGTATAACACAATTATGTGTACCCCAGACACGTACAAGTATACATTTATTTTCCTTACTTCATACTGTTATTTTCCTTATTTCCTAGTGTTATGTTTCTCTCACAGTAATTTTAATGGTTACTTAATCGCAATTGTTTTCGGAAAAAAACTTTACTAAATAGTAGTTTGTGTGTGTAGTACGTTAAATGTGTCCGAGTACGGCTTTAGCGATTTGAAACCTAAACCACAACAATGAAACATTAATACGTTAAACGCCATGGGGGTCACCGGTGACCTCCATTAGCGGAGGATTTGCCTTCAACAGTTTTCTGTCGGCAGTCAAAGGCTTAATTAAAAAGTAATGTGAAATCATTTTTTTTATTTGGAAATAGACGAGGAGGGACGTGTACTTATAAGCTAATTGTTGTATTACTTATCAACCATTATGTTCTCCAGTTTCGGGTATCAAGATTCGAATCATAGACATCGAATAATCATTACCATCCAGAGACGTATTAAATCTGGGAGTGCCCTAGGCAAGCACCTTTTTTATGAAATCTGCACTGCCTCCCGAAGTTCGCGCCGTGGCGTCCCTACGTAACCTGGCGCCCTTCACAGTTACCTACTTCCCCATATGGATGATACTATTATATTGCTATAAATCATACTCAATTTGAAACCTCACGCAACACTGATCTAGGGTTTCGAAACCAAGCTTTCTTGACAGTCGCATTTGCTATCATCATTCTCTCCCACTCTTAATGCATTCCAGTTATTTTTTCCAATAGTTCACGTAACTACAAAAAGTACTTTTAAATAGCCATTACAAAATACGATGCATTAGTCAAAAAACAAAACGCTACTTTAAAAGCATAATTAGTGTTGCAATAATTCATGGCCTTACGGGACAGTTCGGTATCGACCAATAAAATAGCAACACTTCAATACAATTTCCAATTCACCTTGAACGTTAGCGTGCTACACAAAGCGCAGGAAATTGTGTACATTCATACATGTTTATTTATCTATATGATAGCCGCGCTAACTTTACAGCAACTGTTTATAAATTGTACGACTACGAACCCAGTTGTTTCCGTTTGTGAGGAAACTGTATTTTTCTATGATTTTTGCATGAGTTTTACGACCAAGTAGTATACTAATTAACTAGAAAAAATACAAAAACTAGATCATTGTCAAATCTTCTATGAATATGAGAGTTAAATACTCAAAATACTTTTCACATAGAAACCCATCCAATTGTCCGAATTGTAGACGTAAGTACTACATCCGTATACTTACTTATTTTTGGGAAACAAATTTTGGGAGCACTTTTCATAAAGTGGACCAATTAGCGACGAATGAATCTAGCCATTCAATTTAAAAATTGTTTATACTTACATATGTGAGTAAGTGGACTCGATAAAATTTGAGAAAAATCAAAAATATATTCCAATCAATAGGAATACTTAATCAAGCGGCAAATCAACAGACGCATTGCCTGATGATAAACGATTCGCGTCGCCCATGGACACTTGCAACACTAGATCTAGATTTACCCACATTTGATGATGAGGATATTGAATATCGGATATTACATACAATATGTATCTTGTGGATAGGGAACAGAGAGGATTAGACCTCAGTTTAAAACATAATGCAGAGCGTTGTTTCAAAGCTCGTCCAAATAAAAAAAAACTAATTAAATAAATGTACCTATTTTTGTATAGCCTACAGTTTTCGAGCTGGATGAAGGTGAAGTAACGACATTCGCAAGGCAACTAGAGGGATTTGTTGCGAAAGCTAAAGAGTGATCATAGTATGTGCAATTGGGTAGTTTCCTGGGTCAAAAATAAATCAATTCGTTTCAATACAATCAAATATTGAAATATAACTTTACTTTTATTATAAAGAAATAAGTAAGCTATTTGACGCAAAAATGTTATGACGTCATAACTCAGTTTTTCATACAAATTCCATAGAAAACTATCGTTTTTGACGTTTAGATATAAGTATTGAATTTGACTAGTTGGAAACTACCGCGACCGTATTGAAGTAACGTATCTACAAATATCCAGTCGTTTTTATGTTTTTTATTTAAACGAATTTGAACTGCTTGCATATATTCCAGATCAAAACTGTATACAGAAAACCTCTTTTATCTACCTTTTGTATTTCAATCAACAGTCATGCATGAATGTAGGTCGAGGCATGTTTCGCTGTGTAAACTGCTCTTTCAATGCAGTGGTCAAATGAAGTAGTCTATGTTCGAGTAAATATCGCAATAGTCGTTTTTCATTTGTTTTTGAATTAAATCATTAAATAATAAGCTTCAAAACCTAATTTAATAGAGGATTTGAAAAAAAATCAGTAAGCACAGTTTTGCATTGCCTGACCAGACTTCTTTCTTGCAATCGTACCTTTCGCTCTTGACTATCGGGACAGTAACAACAGATATTAAATAATATATTAATCGTATTCTTTTGTTGTTTGTAAAACTTAATTTTATTTTAATTTTACTGACTAACATTTTTCAACTTTACAGTGTTCTAAACAATCATTGGTTAATCAATTACCCAGAAAATAGAATCTCGGTTAAGACCTATTAAGACCATGAAAGCAATTTAAGTCTTATCCAAAGAATTATCGAATTGTACTTTAGTTTTCTTGTTTATGCACATAGCTTACGCTCAAGTACATAGTGTAATACAATGTCAAATCAATGTTTTTTCATGCTGAATGTATTAATGACAAATTAATCCCGCGCGGTACCACCCGCTGTTCGGCTACTATTGGTTGTAGTGTACGTTTAGCCTATCACGATAAATGGACTATCAAAAACTAAAGGAATTTGTTGTAACAATTCTGGAGATTAGCGCTTTCAAACTAACATTTAAACTCTTCATCTGTCTTAATGTTGCGCTTTAAAAGGGACTAGAATATCCCACATTGTGGGAGTAGACCCAGACAAGAATTCCTCAAACACACCAATAACATTTCCGAGCAAAAATTAGACCTATCAAATAATGCATCACAGCTGGTACCTACTCACTGTGTCAATACAGCACAATACCAGAACAGTATAATTATTTTTTCGATTTTCTCATCAGGTCAGGTTAGTAAAACATATGAATAAATATGAGTATAGGTAAACATTACATTTACCATTTTACATAAAGCAACAGGTTTCCAATATAATAAGTATCTGTTATCAATTGCAGGCAGTTACTCAATTTCTTGTCAAAATAAAAACTATTAAATTTGTAATTTTCCTATTTCTGTGGAACTGTGGGTGAAGTAGGCGGCTCAAACTAGTATTATTATAATAAAAACATGCACGCAACTTCCTATTGGACCATTCTCAATATGTTTTGATTTTCTGAAGGATTGAGGACAACTAGATTAATTTCTTTAAAAAAAAACAAGTGCTTTCATTTGCATAAGGTAACACAGAATACACTCAATATTAACAATATTGATTTGATTACACAGATATCAAAATAACACTCACCCGAAGCAGCCATGTGTTCGCTAGTCCGGATAGGCTGGAATCCTACGAAGGGGATTTGCATGGACATAAGCAGTCCAACAATGTAGAACACAGTGTAGCTGACAAACAGTCGCTGGGAGAACCTTCCCATAATGAGAAGCAGGAACACATGAAGAGGGATCAAGTTGATGATGAATACATAGCCTCCCCATGCTGACACCTAAAACAATTAAAATTAGATTTGAATTTTTTTTTTGGTTAGTTTGTCTTTTAATTATAACCACACATAGAACATCAGGTTAACAAAATAAAAGATTCCAATAAATATCTTTTTGTAAATAGATTCTACCACATTACAATGTTTAAATTCTTTCTACAAGTAGTAAATTACTTCGTGAAATGTTAAGTCTACTATTATAATGTATGGTAAATATGTTAGATGCGAACGTTACCATATTTATTAAACAAGGCAATTGTTCTCCAAGTTATATTTATATGTATGAACAACAATAACATAAACTTACCATGTAAAAGTATGACAGAGCTGTGCAAATGGACCAGAAAACTGATCCATTCTTCAAACTCTTTAGCCATAAGTAGTATGTAAACTGCAGGGCAAATATGGCAATACCCTCGTTGTCATAGCTTCCAGCTACTGAACGACTGCTGTAGCCTGGCACTATGGCTATAAAGCAGGCAGCAAACAGACCAGCTCCTCGAGACCATAGCTCAGATGTCAGCAAGTATGTTGCAATAGCTGTTAAGCCACTGAAAAGGAAAATAAACATTATAATCTATCTTTTCTTAAGTTTCAAACTGTTATAGTTCTAATGATATTTTATTTTGTATTATTAGAGAATTAAATAATGATTAGGTACATGGGTAGAAGCTGCTCTAGAATACAGTCACTATGTGTACTGTTTTATCAGACTGAAGCAAAGAGTATGAGGTCTGCTTTATCAATAACAACCTACTTTATTTGCTTTTGTAATTGTACTACTTGGACTTATCAGTCTTATCAGATCTCATTTCTTACAAGAATCTAATAGCGAATAATAATTCAAGTTAAGGTAAAAAGTATAAGAATCCATTACCTGAACACAGGTGCGAGGAACACACAGATATCCCTAATGTGTATTGGAATGTTTAGGCTGTGTAGGATCCAGTGAATTGTGCCTGATGTAATCATGAGGCCAGGGTACACAGTGCCGCCGACGATACGACCCAGTGGGTACCAGGCGCGCTCGTCGAACCAGTTGAGGAAGTTGTAGAACCCATGCTGTACCATGTACGCCGTGGATCGGTAGTTGAACCTATAACACGTTGGCAATAAATGGAGGGAACCTAGTCCTCAACAGGTTACCATAAATATATATTTTCATCACACTTACCATGGGTCAAACTCATGAATTATACTTTCGAAACGTATTACAGCAAATAGCCGGGATGCGAAACCGGCCAGCCAAGCCAATGACAATACCGTAACAGTAATCAAAGTGCTAAAGCCGGCCGTGTTAGAGAATATGCCTTTATCACTGCCGTTGCCCTGCCTCGCAGTTGTTGTCTGCGTCATGTTTAGGGCTGATAATTCTATCAACTATCCTAATTATTCACAACAACTATATTTTCATACATCAGTCCCAACAATTCGATTCAGAAGAAAATTGACTTTTTGGATGACTGACGTACGGACACGTCTCTCTTCATTATTGGATTGCCAATTAAAAAAAACATGGTCAAGACCGAATTGTATTCTCAAAGTCCGGTTTTTCATAATTATGTTGACCTACCAATTTGAGTCTGTGTATTACCTGCCTTACATTTATTTGATATGGCAATAAGAAAAGCACTGGATGTAACACAACACTAGTTACTTATACATTATTTGTAGTTACACCCACACGCACACAATGTTACTTTTTGCAGCTGTTTGTTGACGTTGACATTTTGCCATCCATCTCTCCCAGACGTAAATAAATTCCAATGAAATAAAGTTAAACTCGTTCAATAAATTGTAAGAAAAAGCCGATTGACTAATGTGATTGTAGCAAACGTATTATTGATGACAATGTCTAATTATCAAGAAATTGTGAACTTAAACGTAGGAGGCACGAGGTAAGTGTTCTAACAAATAGAAAGTGTGATTCAATATTTTTGTATTATTTTTTTCTATTTGTTAGGTCTCGTTACTCTAAACTTATATATTGTACTTTATAATTAATTTGCACTCAAGATGTGAGTGGAGCAAGCATGAATGTGAACCACATAAAATATGAATACAGAATCACCCCAATCGGTGTTTTGAATAAAAACATAATCTACGTCTATTGTTTATTTTAATGATGGCATCAAAAATATTTTATGAATACATTGTTGCTGTCAGTGAGTGTTTACTAAAATACCTCTTTTGTTAGTGTATGAGAAAAAAATACTTTCTATATAAATATACATAAATGTGTTATAAAATTTACACAAGTACAAAACATACAAAAAACCCGTTATCATTATCAACTACTAAAATTTTGTAGATTCTCAACATCATGGCATACCCTGACCTGGGTTCCGGAGACATTCTTCACTGCCCTCCTCAGCGGCAGGATCCCTACAGTGCGGGATGAGACTGGCGCCATATTCATAGACAGAGACCCAAACCTTTTTGGTCTTATACTTAATTTTCTACGAACAAGGGACATAGATCTTAACAATGTAAACATAAGGGCCCTGAGACATGAGTGTGATTATTTTGGCATTACTCCTTTAAGCAGAAGACTGGCTTTGTGTGATGAGATGAACCACTCAACATGTGGAGATGTACTCTTCTATGGATACCTACCACCACCATGTAAGTATTTTATGGAATTTGGTTAAGCAAACAGGTAGGCCATCAGATCTATCTGCATATTGCAGGTGTCTATAAATCATCATATAATCAGCATCACTAGGAGTATCACAAGCATGTTGCTAGCCTTTTATAAAAGTGTACTTTACCCACCTACTTTATGTAACCAAAAGTACTACAGTTCAAAGAAATGACTCATGACACTGCCCCACAAAAAATTATCTAAGTTAAACAATGCTGAATCACCAAAAGCTATTTATATATAGGCATTTTAAACATATCTGCTTGGCTAAGATAAATGACTCAAAAGTAAAAGGAAACATAAACATTACTTTGTCTTTGTAATGTCAAAGTAATAAAGATTAATTTATTTGTTTTGTTTTTTATTTGGAAGGTAAAACTAAAATACTAAATAATCCAATTAGTTCAACTTAGTATGCATTTACCAGTAATCTTCTTATATGATTTAAATAGGATAACTATTATGTATTAATCCCATAAATGAAAAGTTATACCTTTGCCTAATTCCAAGTGATACAATGGATGACTTTTCTAAATTAATTTTCCCCCTAAAATATTGTTTTAGTCATCAGTACTGATCAAACAACTCTGTTTGATAGCATGGAAAGATTAAATAATATATTTATTTTTATGTTATCAGCAATCTATATTGTTTATACAGCTTATCTCCAGTTAGTCTTAATTAGTATTTTACCAAAACGTAAAAGCAGCATTAGTCACACTTTGTGTTTTACTATCTCTAGGTAATAAATATTATCTCTGAACCTAGTAGGAATTCATAAAAAAATATTTTAGCAAGAAATATGACACGAAAACTGTTACTACAATTATAGTTTTACTGTTAGTATAATTTTATTCATAACCTGACAATAAACTGGGTATTGCAATATGTAATACGATCTTAGACCGCATGTAACCCTACACAAATTTCTAGATTTCAATAAAAATATTCCCTAATTTACACTCAGAACTCAAATCAAATAAAAATTGACTACTGACTGGCTACCTACTTAGACTGATATGTGTACAACGAGAATGTTTTCGCGTTAAACGAAACAAATGCCCAAGTCACCCATATCTTCACACTAGAGAACACTAAAAACATTCGATTATAAAACCTAAATGAAATAAGAACCTCAATTACAAAAAGTGACGTACTTGCAGTAAACACAGCCCTGCCAAATGGTAATGGTGGACGGAACGGCAACAGTTGCTCGCGGAAGAATTCGACAGCTTCAAGTACTGAGGTCGCAGTTAATAGAACACACTCCAGAAACTCCTCGCTCGATCTCCGCACTGTTGGCAGGATACCCTCTCAAGATCAATTAAGGTATGCACACCATGTCTTTGAATTTAGTTGATATTATATTTTTTTGTAAAATAGTACCTATACATTTTCACACAAGTTAATATTGTATTTAATAACTGACTGAGAAAACTATCTAATATTTAAATACTTAAAAATATAATTATATCCAAATAAGTTATAAGTACCTACTTACACTTATGTATGTTTCCCTCGAAACGTAATGCCTTTGATTGATAGTACGATAAAGAACGTCACAAGCCCACAAGACTTAAAAAAAAAAACCAATTTTTAAGTTGGCAGTCGAATTTTTTGTAAGTATATGTACCTAATTAAAATGCGGGTTACGAAATTAAAATCAAATTATATCGTTGCATTGCATTTTGAAATCCTAATTTTAGCACTGTATTTAATATATTTTTTTTTACTCCGTAATTTGTAATTTAATTTATTTGTATATATTGGTAAAATGTATTTACTTAGATTTTCACAATGTCATAATTATTTGTATGTAATCTGTAATCTTAACTTTAACTAAGTAGTATAGTGCATGCTGTGCTTACCTATAAGAGATTGTTACACAAGTATAGTATTATGATGAATGTATTTAATATTTTATCGTGTAAACAATTGTTGGTGAGCCAAATAAATAAAATAAAATAAAAATCCCAACTTTTTGGTCCCAATCATTTCTTCAGATCTTGTCAAAAAAGATCTTAACATCATACACAAACATACCTAATAAATTTTAAATCTAATAAAATATAATGATTCACAGTCGTTGCGGTAGAGGGCATTCAAGAGCAGCTTCACTTGGCAACGCAGACTGTCACAAGGGACATCGACCGCCAGACAGTGAGTATCAAATTATCTATATCAGCGTTTCCCAAAATAAAATACAGGGGCGCAAAATTTTTTTATGTTTACACTCCTCTGGAATGAGTTTGTGTTTAAACGAGCAGACGGGTAACCTGGTGATAAGCGATCAGCGCCGCCCATGGACCCGCAACGTCGTAGAAGTTACAATTACGTTACCAGCATTTTTAAGAAGTACCTACATATTTATCCCTTATTTTTTAAGGTCATTGTTCTTTTCCTTGGTTTTGCACCTCGCCACCAAGATACCAAAAATGATCAAGAATCAGGTACTTATTTCCCCGATGTATGGCAATTATAGATAATTATAAAACTCTTTATGTAATATAAAAAGTACTTATCTGACAAAACAAAATGTAGACTGCGTCTCGAAGAAGTCGTTGTAAAAATATACGCAACATGGTAGAACAAACTTTGGGAAACACTGTCCTAATATAGATACATTACTATAAGTAGGTACCTACCTATTGCCATTTTGCCGTTATGCCGTATCACCGTGTAATCAGTGCAATTCAACCCGTGATTCACCCATTGTCCGCTCCTATTTATCATTCAATAGTCAAGTATGTTGTATGAGACGTAACCAATGTTTGTTTTGATAATATTGTAAACATTGTATAATATCCCTTTAAGCGGTCTGAGTTGAAGGATGCTTTGGTTTCTTCGTCTCTATTTTGTTACATTTGTTAGGTTTTGTTTTTAATCACTTGATTATTATAATTATTATGATCTTACTATCAACATAAAAACACAGATAATTTCCGAAAAATAAAAATGAGACGACAGGTTTACACAGTATTCTATTATCACTCATGGTCAGTTTTAAACCCCATGCTAATTCTTAGAAATGTTTGATTAACCGGGATATCTCCCAACAATACTTAGCCCGACCTGACCCGACCGTTCCGTTTTTCTTAACCACTTTCTTTGCAGTCGCGTCTGTGCCTACTTGTCCAGGCAGCTACAATATTTTTTCTTGTCTATGATTCCCTTAAACTTGTCTATGTGTATCCTTTTTTCTCTTTACAATACAGATTTTAGATACTTGAGATAATGTGCTAAATAGTTATTTCCCACTAATCGGCCACTTTTATCGCCGATTATTTGGCGAATAGTCCCAAATACCACCGACTGGTAGACTACTTCCTTATTTAACTGTTTTAAATTAATAGTATAATTTATTACAAACATACAAAGGCTTTATACTACATGCCATAATACCGCAGTCAACCTTTAAGCATTGCAGAGAATGAAACTATTTTTGTTACCTAATTCAAACTTTTTGAACTAAAGATGGCAAAGGTTTACGAAACATAGTTCAAACGAAACTGAACAACACTTTAGTTTTTCGTAACCCCTCAATACGCCTCTCACTTTATACGACTTCGCGTTAATTTGGGATTAATAAAGTTCCTATTACATTACAACACATCATATCATCAAATACTACATCAAGCTAATACGTACTACAACCTAAAGCGGATTGAAATAAGTATAATTTGAAATTATCAGTCCAGATTTTCTTATGACGCTTTCTTTCACCGTATGTCAGTGGTGTCTAAATTATCTTAGAAAATACATAATTATATACCTACATATACTCGGAAAAAGTTAAATTGATTCTAGACCAACACGATAAAAAAAATCTCATAAGTCTGCAAACGAGCTTACGGTTTACCTGGTGGTAAGCAGTCAGCGCCGCCCTGAACACTCTTAATAGGTACCAAAGTGCGTTGCCGGCCTCTTGCAAGTTTTTGGGGAATTGAGGATTGAGGATGGGGGGAGGATTGGGTTTTCAATAACCTCACACGTTGCTTCACGCCGGTTTTGTGTGAGGCCGTGGTATCACTCCGGTTCCACAATTTTTTCGTTTTCGTTTTTTAAAAAAAACGTTGCCCCCCACTAGGGTTTTCTCCTGTGTCGTGGGTGCGGTTACAAACATACAATTTCACATACACATGACACCCAGGCCAGGAACATCAATTTGTGGATACCTATACATAGAGATGTTCCGTGCGGGAATCAAACCCGCGACACGTTGCACGGCAGCCAGTTGCCCAGCCACCGCACCAACCGTGCTGACTTTAATGCGTAGATTTGTTTATGTTTAATCTTTATTTTTTATAGTGAGTTCCTGGGCTGACAGTATGAAGGTTCAGATCATAAAAGCGCATCACAATTGGGTTGCAGTTGCCTATACACACTTTGTGACTGGTTATAGGTATGTATAAAAAAAGTTTGCAACGAAGAAAAATAATCTGGTTGACGCTAATGTGCATCGAGGCACTTCGCAGCGTTTTTCTTAATAATTATGAAATATTATTGGTGTATTGAAAAACAGAATTGTACAGTTATTAAAGTTTGTAGTCAAAAGCTAAAAATTTCATTAAAATCTAAAACAACAGAAACTCAATGCTCAATGTGTCCTTTCAATTAAATTATCGCTGATAAACTGGCAAAAAAAAAATTGGTAGAAAATCAGAATCATATGAAGTAAATTCTACCACTTTTTTATATTTGTTTCCAGATTAACAGACTCGTGTGGTTGGTACGTAGTCTTCCAATCACCGGTCCAAGATTCTGTGATAGAACGAATAGCGTTGAATGCAAAAACCGGTGGCGGCGGGGGCACCTCTAGCGGGAACAGCTCTACCGGTACTGACATCATGTTGGGTATAGCTAGTGGTGCGCATGTCCGACTGTGGGCATTCTCCACACACAGCGAACCTGTTAGACGTACTCTGGTTGGTAAGTAGATGAAAAAATATTTGAAAATTCACGTTTATTTATCATTCAATATTTAGGATATGAAATAAGATTAAATTAATAATCCATTATTAACCATTATAAGCTCAATGTAATATCAAGTCTAGCCCAGTGGCGACTTGTGAAAAATTTTTTTTGGGGATTGACTAACATGAAATTAATTAATGACTTCAGATTGTAAATATTTTTATAGACCATTTGTATCCACATTTATTGGCAGAACAAAACAACTTGTCCTATCGTTTCTTCACATTACATAATAAAGGAGAAAAAAAATCAATTGTACACTGCCTTTCCTAAAAATCAACTTGGACTTATTACTAGTCATTCTTACTGACACACAACTTTCCGTTAAATAAATCTAAAACAACGAATCCCTTATCTTTGATTGCATTTTCCTAGGTACTTTTAACCTAGGCGTAAGAGTGGAACATCTACTCTTCGTGGGCCCACAACTAGTGGCCCTCAGTGGCGCTGGGAGCCGCAGCAAGGCAGGAGTTTGGCACACGAGTACCCAGCACTGGCAGACACAGGATGTGGCTCACCTCACTACGTATGAAACCGCTGGATCGTTCCTACTACTCGGTACTGCGACGGGAGCTATTAATTATATCGGTAAGTTTTATTTTTAAGGTCCTCTAATTAAAAACCTTTTTTATTTTTACAAAACGTTGCCTCCCACTAGCAATTTTGTCCTGCGTCGTAGGTGCGTTTGTTTTTTTTTACAAACATGAAATTTCACGTACACCTAACACCTAGACCAGGAACTCTATTACTAACACTCCGCTATCAAACGAGGTTGGAGCAGTCGGTGGGCAACTGGCTGCTATGAATCGTATCACTGGTTTAATTCCCACATAAAAAACTCCTTGTCTGATCCACAAATAGCTCTTCTGGATTTGTGTGTAACGTGCATGTGGTTTTCTGAGGCCAGAAAACAGTAGAAAATCCAAGGATTTTTTTAATAGCAGGTAGCTATCTCCTTTGTTAGATGCGCATGCGCAACATCGGTTGCTTAGCATCAGTTGATTAGTCTGCTCGTTTATCGCCTTACACCAATATCTTCACGCGTCTTGCGATAACCATAATTGATAAATAACTCCTTAAAAAAGTCATTGAGATACATTTATCATTAATTCCTAGAAAATTGCTTTAAAAAAAGGCCACTTTAAATACGTAGTAATTGTAAACAACGTCTAATCTCTTTGGAAATCCGATGATAAAAAATATAACAAACAATAATAATTAATAGATTACCTTCATAAACAATAACATTGGAATAAGGATAATTATTGTTTATTTACAAACATTGTCCACGCAAATCTGTATAAGTATTTCTTTTTGCGACTGATTGCAGTACTCGGATACATTAACACCCAGTTTCTGAAAGGCTTGTTTACGCTAAAATTAACTAATCTCCTGTTAAATCTCTTGTCAAGTCATCTGATTGGTTGTTGATAATTCAGTAAACCAATCAGATGACTTGACAAGAGATTAAATTGATTTTAACAGGATTGGGCCTCTGATTACCAATAACGCTTTCTTTCGGAAAAAACTGCGTATGGTAACCATGACTTTGGGTACCACGGGTCTGTCTACTGCAATCTGTCACTTTTTTATTTGATACGAATTAATACCTAGACTATAAAGTCGAAAATCAAATAAAAAAAAATACAGAAAAAGGTTAGTTAAGTCTTTTTTTTCATAAACGCTTGTATTTTTTTATTTGTTTCAGATATGCAAAAGTTCCCGCTGCGTATGAAAGACAACGATCTATTAGTGACTCAGCTTTATAAGGATCCAAACCAAGAGCCAATCACTGCTATATCAGTTTATCTTACACCTAAAACAAGTAAGTGAATAACGCCGTATTTTATACGGCATTAAGATCAAAATCGCAGATCAATCACAATACTGTAGTTGACTGTTAGTGAAACTATGAATTTTGTATGAAATTGATGAAATATATGACTGGTTTTGGACGGGCTGCGAGCTACCCTTGCCCATTGAATACCTCATTCCCTTCTATTCATGTTCTAATGTAATATTTTCCAAACAGATCTATGCGGCAACTGGATAGAGATAGCCTACGGTACCCGTTGTGGTTCCGTCCGCGTCATCGTTCAACATCCTGAGACAGTTGGCCATGGGCCTCAACTGTTCCAGACATTTACTGTTCATCAGAGTCCTATCACAAAGGTAGTGTAAAGCTTTTTATTGTCAATTATACCCCTTTAAAAATTCCAATTCTTACTATGAAAATTTACTGAGAATTTGAAAAAAGTTGTAAGACAAAAAAAAAACTTTTTTAAATACTTATTCAATCTTGGACCACTAGACGGTGCCACGAGGACAATCAAACTAATCTAGCTAAAAAAACCACTGATTTTAACTTAAGAAAAAGCAAGTTACAATATAGTTTTTTGTACCTCCTAATAAAACATTTATTTATCTTTTCTTTTATAGGTATCGCTATCTGAGAACTACCTAGTATCTGTATGTAGCGAGTATAACCACGTGCGAACTTGGCGCGTCACACGCTTCAGAGGAATGATCTCAACGCAGCCGGGAACTACGCCCAAGGCTGCATTCAAAGTGCTCGCCCTAGAGGCTCCTACGGCACAACCCCATAATGATTGCGGTGAGTTATACACTTCAGTCTGTAACCAAATCTAGGAATCATTGAGAGATATCTGTGTTCAACAGTGGACATCTTGTGGCTAATATGATGACACACAATAAAATTAATTACATTTTAAAAACTCATAATCAACAAGCCAATATGGATGGACCAGACAACGAAACGAGATTTCTTGCTCGTTCTTCTCTCTCAATTCTAGTCTACATTTGGAATTATAAACGAACGGATTTTTTTATTGTTGACATTTCAAAATTACGGTCGTATGGTTTAGTTGTAATAAATGTTGACTTTAACTTTGAGACTCTCACCGCGTTGTGTTTCGCACAGTAACGCTCAAGATTATACATGAATAAAGCGTAAAAAAAATTTAATTGTCTCAAGAAAATTAAAATACTTCATTACAATTACGACCGTTTACCAATTACAATGGGTCGGTACTATTTAAGATTACATATTATTATATAAGATTACTAGTTAAGTTAACTAACTACAATCATTCTAGAATACCCTAATACCCTAAATAATAATTCGAATTTACTTGCGATATAATGTGTGTTATATAGTATTTATCTCACTTTCAGGCCCCTACGGTGAGCAGGACGAAGAACAAATATTTATTCAAAAAGTTGTTCCTGATACAGACACGTTATACGTTCGGCTAGCTTCGAATGGTAAAAGGTAAATATCAATATTCGTACTTCAACGCGACTTCGTTATGCTCGTATATACTCGTTACTTTAATAAGGCGGGCATCATCTGTAGTCTTTTTGGTATTGCAAGTGTCCATGAGCGTAGTAAGGAAAAAAATTAAGACAAATTTTTAGACTATTTGTCCTCAAATCTACACTGGCGCCATCAACAGTAAAAACTAGAATTTAAAACTACCTCAAAAAAATAATTTCTCTTTTATTATACAGGGTATGTACAATACGATCAGTGGACGGCTCGGCAGTATCTTGTTTCGTGGTAGCGGAGTGCGAAGGAGCGTTGAGGCCTCGTCGATTGTTACTATGTGGCCATAGGTCCGGGGCCACACAGATGTGGGACCTCACTGCACCTATAGATAAGGCTGTTAAACTTCAACCGGTGCCCGGAAGTGGAGGTATGGGTTAATAATTTATCTGTTTACTTTTATTAAGAATCGTGCCCACGATTTATTGTGTCATAAGTCATATAGAAACAGAGCCAAGGGGAAACTGTTTTTTTTTCATGTCCTTTTATAATCTCTTAATATAAATCAGAATTTATTTTGATGAAGATGATTTATGTATGTGACTTCAATGTTAAAACTCTTTGTGTGATCCATAAGTTGTTGTTCCGGGTCTGGGTGTGATTTGTATGTGAAATTGTATGTTTGTAAACGCACAACGACAGAGGAGAATCCTAGTGTGGGGCAACATTTAGTTTAAAAAAAGTGTGTTGTTCATAGTTGTATTTACTGTAGATTCTCGCGAAGTTTGCATAAATAAATGTTATAAATGTAGTTATTTTCGAAACACGAGTTCCATGCCTATTTGTTTTTCTTAGCAACTGATGCCGAGGAATCTCAAGCCCCGGACGGGGGCCCGACTCCAGATGAGCTGGTCCGTTTGCTGTCAGCATGTGACTTGGACGCGACGCCCGTCCCCGTGGTCCCGCAGTCACCGAACCGGCCAATACAAGCGCCATGAAACATGGCCGCCAGCGTCTGCGGGACCCTACTCAGGTTTTACTCTTTAATCGTCAACGCTTGACTTGATCTGACTTTTTATTTCACGTGGTTATTGTGTGCTTCGACGCCATTTTCGAAATAATCGTCGATCAATACTATTGGTCAACGTCCCTTTGTGCTTTCCCTATTTCGATACGAAATGATTTCTATGCGGAAAACTGAATGTATTATTCTCTGGATATATTCCTTCTTGGATAATATTTTCCCCGAATAAGCTGTTGTGTATCGTATGCGGCAAAATTATGTGTAAATATTGATATCATATAATGTGTGTATTGTATAGTATTGAAATCTATTTTCGACTATATTTAATATCGATTGCCAACTTTGCCTTATAATAAATACACTCACGATATCTGACCTAGTTTTTGTGTGATGTATAATAAATTATCATGTATTAAATTGGAATTCTTTAAATGTTTTCTTCACTAGAATTGAAATAAATTACAAATTTCATTGTTAAAGTGTCCGCCTAAAATTCATTTTTCATTGCACTATCTAAATTTTGTGACAACATTTTGATATTTTGTTGGTACTTTTGACTGGTATGAGAATTTATGTACAGACATGATGTGAGAAATATGTACATCTCTTTCTATGCACTTAACCTCACATATACCTATCTATTGGGGTATGTTTTTGATAGAACGAAAGAGCGATGTATCGACGAATCCGTGCGAGGTAAGTCCATATTATGCTTGTTTATAATAAGCTCGTATATTACAGGGTTTTGTTAAAATATGTTAAATAGTAACATACACGGATATTGCGTTATACAGGTAACATAATAATGAACCTATATTTATTTGTTAATCTATGCATCTTAGTCTGGTAGGTAATTCAATACATTTTTTAAGTTCTAAACAAAGCTACCCTAACTCTTGGAGATCATGTCTATTGTATGTTAACAATTTGGTATATTGTACAATTACGGTTGTTTTCTAATATGCCTGAATAGTGCAATATTTACGTAAGTATCTATACCATAAGATGCTTTTAAAGGGGCTGTATCATTTTGAAATATATGACTACAACACATTGACTGAAAAATAAGCACATATCAACATTTTATTGAGTCAAGTTAAAAAGAACTCTCACATCTCAAGAGTTGTCCTTGAAAAATTGCATTCAACTAAACAGATTAACTTTTCAGCTTTATTATATTATATTATAAAACAATAACTATATATATGATATGATTAGACATACGTAAGGCGATTGCTTAAAAGAGGAATCATAACGAATAAAAGCAACAAAATCGTGGTACATTCTGCCTTGCACGTCAAAACTGTACAATTAATTTTCGTCGACGGTGTTTTCGACCGACCTTCAAGACAAACTCTTTCTTAAAAGGCCGACAGAATGCATTTGTGACTTCTCTGATAGACAGTTCTGGATTACTAACTAGTAGGTGATCTGTCTGCTCGTTTGCCTCCTATTTCTTGAAATTATACACAGTTTCGCAGCTACATGTTACGAAAAAAATTGCCCGTTTAAAAGCATCAACATGGTTTTATAGTCTCGAACTATGCTATGATCATATTTATTTATTTATATTAAGGTTTTGTCTAATGAGCCGTTTTGTCAAGTAATCCTTTGCAAAGTTTAAACGCGTGGTAAGACTGATTTGATTCAAAAGCTCAAACATTCATTGATTATACATATTATTATTATTATCATCATCGCCCTTCTGAATTGTTTATTTCTGTATAATTAAGTAAAATAGTTTAATGTTGAAATATATGTTTGTACTGAATATATGTTATTCAAAGAGAAATAAAAATATGTGATCTTTTTATGAATATGAATGTTCCGTTTTGATTTCTGCATAAAAGAATATTATATTAAATGCATTTATTAATAGTGTTGACTTTGCACAGACAAATCTCTATTCTACTTCAACCGGGTACAGTTATTTTTCGAATGCGTCATTTGAAAACGTAAATGTTTTGACATTTGAAAATAAATTGTAAGTTGTAGGGAATGAAATATTAAAATGTCTATTTTTGAAATTCTGTATTAAAAAAATCATATCAATGTTTAGAATAAATACTTGAATGTTTGGGATGTTGCTTGTCGTGATTCAAAATAATAGTTATATTAAATGTTGTGGCTTTTTTAATAATAATAATTGCTAAGCTTTCGTGTTGGCAAAGTTTTTCATTACAAATTATTTAAGGCTATGGTAGCGTCACCAATTCAGTTTTATCCGTTGTCGAACATAATCTGTAAGTCTGTCAGAATTGTTCTCTAAAAAAACGCCTATTTAAAAATAAATAAATAAAAAGAGAATAAATTACGAAAAATAAAAAATAAAAACAGAATATTAATATTATGTAGATATATATAATGATATCCTTTCCTTTTTGGAGTAAGACATCTTATTAGACTTTAAAATTATACATGTTTTTATTAATAAATAGTTAAATAGTTACGTACATCCAATATGTACTCCGTTTAAATGTTCACACAAACTAGAGACGTCTGTGGTCGCTATGTGTATGCTTCATTGTATAGTTATTAGTCATAAGTGGTATTTAAGCCTAAATAATTTAAAAAAGGAATTAAATATATTTTCTAAACGCATCGTACTTGGTTAGAAGTGAAATAGATTTTTGTCTACTTATATAGTTATATTCTATATATCTGTGTCTTAGTGAGTGTATGCTATTTATCGTGTAAATTAGAATGGAATTAGATTGTTTCTAGATGATACTAAATTATGTATATATGGAGTAAATTAAAATATTTACATATGCTCTGGAATTTTATTTTGTTCTCGAAATGTAAGTATTTGCTTGATAAATAATATGACATGAATTTTACGTCAACCTAAAACTGTCAGATGTAGGTATATTATCTAAACGCGAACATTTGTTACTATGGGATGGATGGACGAAAGTTTGTTACTTCATCACGTAAAAATTGAACGAATCTTAATGAAATTTGTCCAGGTATAGTTCAGATAAGACAGACTTATTTTACATAATTATGAACCTTTTATGTACACCATTCAAATGCAAACCCTGTTATGCTGAAGAGGCCCAATGACCCAATAGCCCAGACAATGGACCTACCGTCTACTCGTGGACTTATTACCGGCTAATGACATCATATTTATGTGTGGGAGAGCCATGCTTCGGCACGAATGGGTCGGCTCGACCAAAGTGATACCACGGCCTCACAGAAAACCGGCGTGAAACAACCACAGCGTTGTGTTTCGCTGTGTGAGTGAGGTTACCGGAGGTCCAATCCTGTCCTGCCCCAAAACTTAACTCTTCTAGTATTGTCCATGGGCGGCGCTGATTGCTTACCATCAGGTAATCCGTCGGCTAGTGTGCCGACCTATAACATAAAAAATATGTGATGTACACGATGTTCCTTCACAGTGAATGAGTCTACCCAAGTAGCACACTTCAGCCCCCTTAAATCTATTTATGCTATAGAAGTACTAATCATGGCTATTTTATAGACATTGGCATTCTATACAGGGTTTTAGATAAGAACTAAAATTCTAATAGAATAAAATATCTAGTGTCCCTTGTTTTAAAACCTTTATTAGTTCATTACACTGAGTTAAGAGCAAATTGATTTGTTATGGACTATATTCGCACTGTTAAAAGCGCTGCTTTAGATCAATTATTCTATAGACTTATTATCACAAATACTTTTTGAGAATTGCGATTATTTGTAGACCAATTACTCTATAAATAATCAAAAAGGTCTTTATATGGATTTGTTAGGCACTTTTTTAAGTCCATACTTAATAGAATCAATGACTAGATACTCTATAGTGTATACTCTAGTGAAACGCTTCCTCTTTCATTAGAGAATTTACGTTAAAAACATTTTATTTTAAGTGTATTGAGTATATAAAGGACAGCGTTCTGCAAGCATGAAGAAAGCAAAACATATTAAGAATACAGGAGGCTTTCGGAGAAAAGTGGAAAAGTATAAAAAAGGTATTTACGCGGGTATTAACGCGGAAAATTATAATTTGAATACCTTGGTAGGCTTGACGTTTCGACCCGGTTGTGCAACCGGGTATTTTAATGTTTTAATTTTTGTTATTGTAATTTTAATAACCGCGAGATTAGATGGGTCCTTATCGAACTGGGTATACCGAAAGCCAACTCACACTGATCGGTACCTACATGCAAAGTCACATCACCACCCCCGAAATCATAAGCAATCATATTACAATTAAAATTCGGGCCATAATTTGTGACTCACCAGCTCGTGCATTTATTAAAGGTATTGCTAACTTCAACAGTCAGAATGGGTGTCCAAAATGTACATCGATTGGAGAGTATTCATATTAGTCGCATTGCAGGTGGAGATGTCCCTTAAGAACCGATGAGGGGTTCCGAAATAAGACATACGGATCACACCATAAAATGGATAGTGCTCTTTTGCTATTACCTATTGATATGGTATTAGATATTCCAGTTGCAGACTCTCTACATTTAATCGATCTTGGGATAATGAAGCGGTGTTTAATGGGATGGCGCAACGGCTCTTTCAGTAACTACAAGACCAAATGGCGAGCTTCTGATATCATAGCCATAACGCAGTTGTTAGTGCAATCCAAATTACCAAAAGAAATTCATCGTGCAGTAAGAGGTCTTGACACAATATCTTTTTGGAAAGCATCGGAATTTAGAACAGCTGCGGAAATAGATTTAATATTTATTTTGCAAAAGCGGGCTATCCGAGCGATATATAACTTGCCCCCTCGTGAATCTCTGAGAGAACTATTTAAAACGATAAATATCCTAACGGTACCTTGTCAGTTTATATATGAAAATATTATGTACGTAAGGAAAAATTTGCAATTATTTGAAAAAAGAAGCGATAGACATAATTTTAATACTAGAGGCAAAGATAGGCTGGCTGTGCCACGATTCCGTCTGTCCAAAGTACAGAAATCCTTTATGGGGTTCTGTGTAAATTGTTACAATAAAATTCCAAGAAGTGTATTAAATCTTAATGAACGAAAATTTAAAACTTATATTCAACGCGAATTATGTAGACAGGCTTACTACAAACTTTCAGATTATATTGAGGATAAGAATGCCTGGCAGCATGTTGGTTCGGCTCCACTGGACAATACTCAAATATGTAGTCAGTAGTTATTAAAATTCTTAAAATTAATGAAACCTTGAATGAGTTTATTTATATAGAAGCATTCTTTTGGATTGTGAGTACGCAGATGTGAGCGCCATGTTCGAGACAACAAAGAATTAAAATTTTAATGATAGATTAGATAGACCATCATTTGTTCCTTTTTATTAACAACTTGTCTCTGCATTGTTCTCACATAGGGGTACAGTAATGTATAAAAAATGTATTATTGGTGAATTGTAAAACAAATATTTTTTTAAAAAGAGTAACGATGGAGTTTCTTGCTCGTTCTTCTCCATTCGAAACTACAATTTGGAACGAGCACCTAGCTTCACTGACGAACAGACTGAAAGACTACTATTCTATTTTGACGTTTTCAAAAGTACCTATTTATGGTTTAGTTGGAATAAATGATTTTGATTTGATTTGATTTGAACATTTTTATTGTATCTAGGTATTGTTGTTTTAGAAAAATATTTACATCCTGATGCTTATCAACATTTTTAACAACTATTTTGCGCAGTTACCATATATGCTCCACTGAAGCCTATGCTCACCTACTGTACTTAGCATTGCTGAATCGTTATTTAATACATATATTGAATACTACAGAGAGATTTATGGAGAAGGCCATATGACCAGTAATGTCCATAACCTATGCCACGTAGTAGAGGAGGTAAGGAGATTCGGGATATTATCTTCATTCGATGCCTATCCTTTTGAGAATACTTTGCATCATAAGCGACTACTGAGGAGTGGCCATAAACCTCTACAGCAGGCTGCGAAAAGATTAATCGAAAAGACTAATATTTCAACTTACGGAAATTGAAGAGGTCCCTCACATACACTAACAAACATAAAGACAAAGATTAAAAGATTTGATAAGTTTGATTAGAAAGCAATAAATCAGAAATACACTTTTACAAAACGATTGAACTTGAGAAATATTCAGTAGGTAAGCAATGATGGTATCAATTGTTGTTTTCTTACTAATCATTATACAATATCATTATATTATTGTCAAGCTGCACTGTGTAGTTAATATAAATCAACATTATTATTTGTATGGAACACAATAAATCTATTTAAACATATAAATACTGGCTCTTTGTGGTATTTGTAGCACCGAAAAATAACATAAACGCAAAAACACCTTCTTCTTATGCCAGTCTGATAAACTCTGGTAGATAATTACGAGAAAAAATAGTTTATAAATATTCCATTTTATAGATTACCATAGGATCGTTATAAGAACAATTCTACTATTAAAAGATTAATTCTTCTGATGAAAGTGCAAGTTGACTTGTCATGCTCTTAAAATGACCTTTTAGGAGTAAATCATCTAATCAAAACTTATTTATAGATAATTTAATCTAGACGCCATTTTTATTAATAGAACACGACGGTAATCGCCACTTTGGTAAAAATTAGAAATTTTGTTAACAATAAAATATGGTATTTCTTCATTTCTAAACATAAAAATACTTAAATAAATTAAATTTTAATTAAAATATATTGTTTGCGTATTTATTTTAACAAAATATAAAAAAATGAACACCAATAATATTGTTTATTATAAAATTATCAGTTAAATTATACGAATATACTAGGCCTGTGAGTTTTTTGAAACTCTTTCTTTGACTTTTACGATAAAATTAATTTGGCACTGAATTTACACCCTCCGTTCGCGCGAAACAAAATTTAGAAGATCAAGAAAAAATATATATTAAATTTCATTTCGCCATTAAAGCTACAACTTAAAATATTTTTAAGTATGGAATGCTTTTTAAAAGAAGTAACTCTTGTTGATATTTTTATTTAGTAGATTTTGATTTTTAGTGGTTTTAAAAAAAATCACCACTAGAACATCAGTAGAGTCATGGTGTTATCTTAATGCTGGCTACAAAACTTAATTCCTATCTTATGTGTCTCTTATTGTGTTCTTAAGGTAGTTTTGTAGATATTCCCTATAGATAAATATGAATTGCTCTTATCGTTATCTAATGATGAATTCTTATGCTGCTCTTGTTATTATAGTACCTATAGATAGTTGCCCATTTTTACTGAACTCGGTATATAGGATATCTTCAGGATATCTTCAGGGATTATTTACTCTTATGCAAGAATTCTAAGTTTAATTCTATAAAATATCTAATAGTGCTTCACTAGATATACTTGTGCTACTTGGGTAATAATGCAAGCTGACAGATAAGTTTCTATATGTATATTGCAAAATAAATAAAAAACCAACTGATCATAACGTATGTTTATTGTATGACAAGTAATATCGTTGTTTGACAAACATGCGTCACAAATCATTTTAATTAGTATTAAATATTAAAAACAATACATCAATTGACTAGTGAGGCACACGTTGCGATGTACCCATGCGTGCAAAACCCTGTCTAAATTATTATTTTTACGTATTTACAGTAATATCAAACTTATGGCACACACAATAGGACACAAAATAAGTTTTAAGAATTGGTTGATTCGATCTTCTTCAAAGACTTAAATAAGTGCAGGTATCTGCAAATATTAAAATTGATGATAGATATCGGCAAAGAAATACGTGTAAGTGAAAGTGCCAATCTGAGGTGTCACAAGAAAATTACATTTACCCGTCCGTCCGTCCCGTCCGTCGGTATAATATTCTTCGTCATCTTGTTCATCATTCGTCGTAGTTAGTCATTCGTCGTCTTGTTCTCACAGAATAAAGACAGTTCTACGACTAGGCACTAAGATTATCAACATTATAGATTGACTCTGACACTTGTATGTAATCTTGAGGTTTATAACACATTTAAGATGCGGTTAGAAATTTTAATAATCATTATTTTATCTATGTTTGAGAAGCCATTATTTATATTTCTGGAAAACTATTTAATTTTGCTTATATGCTCAAAATTCTAAACTACTGCAGCTTGTAAATTGTGAAGGCATTTTTAATATGTATATTATAGATGTTTCTGTACTATTTACTCGTAATTGTGTGTACTATGACTAGTTGTAGACTATTATAAAATCTCATTGCCGTGTACAATTCAAGTGCCAATCATTCAGCAATAATAAAAACCGATTACATAAATACTTTAGCAAACTGCAAATATCAGCTACATCGCTAAAACAAAAGAAATTAATGCACCTTTTAAACATCGACTTCTGTGATAAAATAAAACTAATGTACCTAAAACGTTTAACACTAAAAACTCTTTTAAGTCAAATAATTAAGAAAAATAGAATAATATTTTCTTAAATATCGAAGGCTAAGGTTTTTATATTTGCTTCAAATAATTTGGATAGTAGCATATTCATCTAAGCTAAAAAGTAACACTTTAAGAACTTCACATAAAATTAGGTAAGTAATTTAGTCACCAAAATTTGAAATGATCTTAGTTATATAGCGTTTTATATATCGTTCATGTGATAAAATAGAATAGCATTTCTTCTATTAAGCATTCACAAATACCTTTATATTAATTTTGTGATGATATACCTTTATTTACAAGTCCTACACTACATAACACAAAACAACATCAAAAGTATAATATTGTATTTTATAATATGTCTCTCTCTTTCTCTCCATATTTTGTCTCTACTCGCTTGTATTTATGATATAGCCATAATTGCATAATTGTATATTCCTTTTTCGACTTTTAATAATAATACACACGCAAGACGGAAAGACGGATCTGAATTATTTGAAGCAAATATAAATGGTAGACCAAACATATCACACACACACTTTTACAAATATTTTTAAAACTAGCGTTCTCTTGGCGACTAAGCCTGCTTGCACACGACGCCATCATATACCACGAAGCACTTTATTTATATTGGCGACAATTAATATATTTTACAATAATCGCCATCGAGTTCTTGAATACAAAAAAAAATCTCACTTATCATAGGTCGGCTCAGTGACTAAATAATGGTTGCTGTATCTGTACTGACCAAATCTTGATAAAATTGATTGATTTTATTACGTTTCCAATCTTACAAAATGAATTAAGTAGTTGACTGTGTTTATGTCTATACATGCTAGTTGCGCTCTCATCCAATACGCATACTTCGTGTGCGAATGGGCTTAGGCCTTACAGGGGAAAAAATGGTGTCAATCAAGTCACCGTATATGAAATGGCGTTAAAATACCTTTGGCCGTTTAACGTGATCGAGCAACCAAAATACAATATTTATTCGTTTAATTACAATTAGTGGCAATTAATAGTTAGTTAGGTATGTGTTATAACTTTTCGTTAAAATCTATTAGTAGAGGGGAGCCATAAGACATATTTACAATGTTTTTTTTTGCATTCAGAGGTAAGTTATTTAGTTAAAAATACTGTTTTTTTTTTTTTTAATTAAATAATTATGAAAAGGTCTAACATGTCGTCTGAACTAATTTGAATTTATGAACTTTATCATTAACAACTCAACATTTTAATGAATAAAAGTTATACTTACTTAAATTAAAATAACAAAAAAGCTTTTAAATTACTTAAATAAAAACCAAAACTTGATCCAAAAAGTTAATATCTCTAACAACAAGGCATCTGACTTATTTCTGTTAAGCTTCTGTATTAGATTAGATTTTCGGTTTTGTTGTTTTGATATAAAGTCGAAAATCCAATAAAAGATAGTTAATTTGACCTGCTGGCTGTTTGTTCTGTCCACGTGTCGATTAGAAAAAGCTTACATGCTAGTTGACTACTTAAATCGACTACCCGAATTTCAAACGTATTTTCCTATATACAGAAATCATAAAATGTACTTTAAGTCACTATGTCACAATTCCGGATGAAATCCAAAATAACTTCTTCGATAATCGACATTCAAAATATACATAAAGGCATAATTTTAATCTTAAATGTGACTGAGTATAAAAATACTGTTTATTATTGTGATGTCTAAGGGATGACGAAAAAATTTACAACTAGTAGATTTATTAAAAATATTAGACACGATTTTTGTTTCTCACACTTTTAACGATGTATCTATGTAACCTTATGCGTTTTATGTATTGCTTACTTATTACAACAAAAAATGTGTCTAATTTTTTGTTTCTAACTGATGGACTGCATAATAATATAAGGGTGCGTCCACATCTGGCGAATGTGCCGCGAATGCGCAGCTCGCGAGCCGTTTGCGAGCTGCGCGCGTGCATTCTTGTTCGTGCGCCGCTCCTGCGCCGCCCGCGCGCTGTTCGCGCTCATCCTGAGCGCCGTTCGCGATAAGCGCGCGGGCGGCGCGCTAGTTATTAAATAATTCATAACTTACCCGCTCAGTTCGTTTCTGATTAGTGGAGGCTAAGTGCGTGTTGTCATGGAGTGGGCGGAGGAGAATCGTTTACGCTTTATTGAAACGTATAAAAGATATCCACTGTTATGGGATCCTAAAGATAAATATTATTATAGAAAAAATCTAAAAAATAGGCTAGAACTGAGTGCGCGCAGATCGTGCGCGGCTCGCGCGCTCTATACGAGCCTTGCATGAGTTGCGCTAAAGAGGCGCACCAAACCATTGCAGTGATTGCACGCGCGCAGCTTGCGGGCAGGTCGCAGTCGGCTCGCGAGCTGCGCATTCGCGGCACATTCGCCAGATGTGGACGCACCCTAATGTTTGATCGCTTTACCTCCCATTCCTATTTGTATATCTATCTTTATTTTCAGTGATGTGGTTATGGCTACTAGTAATACTAAATTCATGATTTCCAATGTAATCTGTTGTCATAAATGTCTGGACTAGTTAGAGGTGTCAGGAGGAAACACCATAGGCCGAATCCTAAGAGAAAATTGCATACAATGAATACCCGTTGCAGAGGTGGGAACTCTGTTATTTCCGAGAAGTTCGGGAATCCCATGTGATTGCAAAACATGTGGGCGACTAGAGGAGCCATGAAGTGTCCTGAAAAAGAAAAATATAGGTAAGAACTTTGTTTGTTTTGTTTGTGTATATATAGAAAAATAAGGTCCTGCCTTGTATGTGATGACAGCAAGTGGGATTTTAAAGGATATAAGAAAATGTAGAGATATGAAAATATTTAAATGTATTTGAATTTTTGAAATATTAAGACTAATCAACTATGTGTTGTGTAACGAAAGATTTATTATATTATTTATTACTTAAAATTGTTGTTAAATTTACTGCAAAAGATTTGATATCGTTTAAATGCAAAATATAATATAAATACTACTTATATCAATTAACATTTACGCACCTGTTCTCACAAACAAATACGCTGAATAAGCACCAAACAAACTTGTATACATGAACTGGAATGCTGAAAAGAAAAAAAATATATAAATCGTAACAATAAAGATTATTATCCCACATCATTGTATTACGATTTTGCAGCTGTGCCATTACAATACATTGACTTAATTACGGAGCTAAAGCTATATATGAGTGTGTTTACAAAAAACAAATAAAAAATCAGCTACACTAGACACCCAGACACCGAAAACATCAACATTAATAGTTCTTGGTTGCATTTATAGTATTGCATATAAGTGTACCAATATTATAAAGTGGTGGAATTAGTAAATTTGTATGTAGGGGGTAATCTTCGGGACTACGGGTCTAATTTCGTAAATTCATTCACTGATAGATAGCTAGATAGTGTTCCTAAATGATCTATAGGAGCTGAGCAGCGAGTAAAAACGCCCGAGAGTACTTAGTAGGTGTATAAAATCTGCACTAAATGGATAAATACACAAAGTAGTGAAATAATTGCAATATTTAAGTTCGGTTCGCTATTAATTAAAGTAACGAGTTTGTATATACACGCTATCCACTAATTAAAATTAATATGAAATGTTTACATGTGCAAATTCAAAGTATCATGATGTTGCTGTGTTTTTCCTGTTGTCAAGGAAAACTGACAAGTATTTCTAACTATTACTTACACAAATACCTAACAAACATTACACCTAAACTAGTAACGAAAATAATGATAAAAAATGCTTTTTATTTATTGCATTTTAATTCCGAAGTGAGAAGTCATGTAAGTTCGTTTATTATTTCTCCTGTGACACAATTCCCAGTTAGTTTAATATTGAAGAGGCCCTTCTAATGAGTAACAGATGATCATTATGTCGTAACAATTGGCTAGAGATACTGAATACTTGCCAAAATTGTTCTTCAACCACTAAATTACCAAAGGGTATATACCATAGTAATTACTAGATTCTGCCAGCAACTTTACCATCATTACCAGATTAAAAGTAGCCCATGTATTATGTATTATTTACACACTAATTCAAATCTATCTAAGTGTAAAGTTTTCTTCAAATTCTTTTGATGATTATTGAGTGATCATCATTTTGATTTTATTAGTGGTACAAATTTGCAAATCAATAATCATTGAAACTACTGACCCAATTTTACTGAAAATTTGTACTCATACACAACAACACACTCATCTCAACAAGTACATTTTCGAAATACAAAGAGTATTTCGAAAATGTACAATCAAACAGTTTGCAATCATCAGTTCTTGTTGTATTATACCAACCCCTTTTACCCAGAAATAAGAAGTGTATACACTATCATAATTGTGTTACTTAATATTACTTTTGAATTTCAATTTTAAAATTGGTTTCCATGCGCGAAGCATATCCTTATAACACTTGCTTTGTAATAAAGTCGAAAATCTACTGAAGACTCACAATGAGATTGTTATATGCTCATGAGCTAGTGAGTTAATAGTAGTGTAAATAATGTAAATAACTTACTTGAGATCATAAGAGCTGTCTTCAATTCTAAACCAGCTTTCATCTGTTCAAATATATGATGGAAATGGGCTGAAACAAAAATATTTTGCATATTTATTTATTTCACATTGTATAAATAGTAAAGATTTTATTATATAAATTAAATTCATGTCTAATAATTTGCTTCAGCAAACATATAGAGAAATGAATTTGTTTGGTGATGGCTTATGATTAAAGCAGATTTATCATGACCATCATTATAAGCCCACCTTTGAGCAGCCTTTGTCTCAAATGGAAGTGTTTTTAGAATTTTTGACCACACTTACTCAAGGTGGATTGATCATTTTTTTTATTAGATTCCAGCTTTTTTTCGCCATGTATCAGTGATGTCTAAATAATTACAATTAAAAACAGTAAATTTATTATTTGCAAGATTTAAAATCTTCACCACATACATTTCAAACTGCATTAATGCTTAATTCAGATTGAAATCCATTAATAACAAAATTATAATTTAAGTTTTGAGCACAAGTTGCATATATAACAAAATATACAACAATAATACATTCACCTGTATTTAATCTCATATTTTGTTCTTATCTGCTATGCATATACTTTTATTTGGCAGTTTCAATTAAAAATCTCTTTGGTCAGTTATCATAAAATTTAAGATTTTTATCATTTTTGAAACTGATTTGTTACTGACTGAATACTGTCAAAACTACGGATAGTGATAAGGTAATCTTATTGAATTGATAATATAAGGAAATAATAGTAAATGTAAGTAGATTAAGTTATTCTGTAAAAGGTTTAATATGATGACTCACCAATGCCAAAGAGTAGAGGCCCAACAAATACAGCTGTCATTGGGTCAACACATTGTAGTAGCAGAGGTATCATACAAGCTCTGAACACCCACTCCTCACTCAGTGGGGCCATGACATGATTCCTCACCCACACAAGGTCTTGCCAGCTGGATAGCCAATATATTGGTTCTATGTAGCAGAAATAAATGTTAAATAAATACATTGACACTAATTGAGTATTGAACAAAGTATTAGAAATCCAAAGTTATGAATGAATTAAAAATATTTAGTTTAGATCACCTGCATAGAGTTTCCATATTCCTGATAAAAACTGCATGGTTAATGGTCCCATAAACAATGTAGCAGTCAAGAATAGTGGCGCAAATATCGCTGGTATAAGACCAGACCATCGCAATCCCAATTGCATGTACAAGTCTCCTTTACTTAAAGTTTCTTCGGTGAAAAAATATTGAATAAAAATTGGAGTTAATAACATTATAACGGACACGCTGAAGAATCTTCTCTTTATTGTAGTCGGATGGTCTCTAAACAAACAAATACATTAGAATAGTAAAAATGTTTACTTTTTTTCAATCATAAATCAAATAGGAAAATTTTTGATAATTTACCTGCTCAATGTAGTTCTCCATACATACAAACTCCCAACATAACAAAACGTAAGAAAAACACATGCCAAAACTGACCAACTACACTGATTTATACCAAGCCAGTCTAGGAATATCATGTTTAATTTTATTAATTCTTAATAAATAGTCCAAATTACATAAAATATTTTGAGATATAGTACCAAAACACTTTCAAGACATCAAGGAAACAAATTGACAGCTTGACACATTTCTTTCCTTATTCAATGACAAAGAGTAAAACACAGATAACATATATAAGAAAGTGATGATTACGAGTATATAGTCGATGGTAATACGCTTTGTTAATTAATATCAAGCGTATATCAAGCTACTTATACAACTTCCTTAATTAATATATTAAGCAAAGAGATAAAAGAAACAACTGAGTATATAGTGTTGTCGACAGCTTTACTTTACTCATTACTAACAGTAACTGTGACAGCAGATGAACCGTCTAGTTTTAACGTTTCTCTACTTTATAAATAACTAAAAGATACATACATAATATCAATTAGGCATATTACTCAAAACATTAATTGAAATTACTACAACATCCTTCTAACAAACCGTAGCAGCCTTTTGGCCCTTTTTTATATATTTTTTCTTACTATATCACCAAAATGCAATATAAAAGATATAAGTTTTATGACTTAATTATGTTATAGGTATCAATAAACTTCAAGAAAAAAATTGCCGTAACTTGCAGTAAGTTTTTGCTCTTCAGATCATAGACCATCACTAAAGCATTTAATACCTAAACTTACAATGATCACACCATCACACCATCCACTACCACGACAAGAATTTATACACTCAGCCCTAACAGCGACAGCGACACTCCATCATCTACGCATTTTAGATGGATCAGGGGTTCGATACCTTTTTATCAACAAAGTATAACCTACCTACCTATCAGATTTGTCCCGTCTGAAACGAAACACGGGATTTTCAAATTCATACTTGGTCAATACAATGTCGCAGCAATGCCACAATTTCTTGTTAATTAGGTGGGGAATATATCTCTTCCTTTAGCAAAGTACTCCTTACATTACACCGAAGAAATGTTAAAGGATGGAATAGATAAGTATATTCTATAATCGTAGGTAGCTAGTAGATAGTTTACGTGCAACATGGTCAGTTACAACTTGGACAGAATTTGACAACATTGAACAATATTTATATGTTTCTGGAGTCTTGGTTCCGGATTAAATATTAGCCTGATGGACTTTCCAGTAAGAGCTAGAAATAAAAGACGCGAGGGATTTGGGTTTCAGAAGGAATGCTTTGTATGTTTGGGGTGATATACTTTATGGTGTTGAATCTATGCAGGTTATTGCTTTGATCTCTCATCAGGAGCATGCCTTCCAATGTCCATTCTTGTAACATTTATAGGGCTACCATATCATCATTTTAATATTATTTTGTATTGGTCTACAATAAAAAAAACGTTCATAATTTGAACGCAACATTAAGAAAAAAAAAACAACTTGTTATTTCATAGATGGCGCTGCGATCGGTCGCCATGTTAATCTGAAATCCGCCATATTTTTCTGAGAGTCGCCCATCGCTTGAGGGTAGTGTGGATTTTCATCATAATTTATTCAGATAATAATGAATATTATCAGTTTAATATCATAATTTTAGTGTCAGTGATTAGTGTCGTATTAATATAATAATAGAACTGTCGTCTAGCAATAACTAATGTGGTATAATCTCTGTTTCCCGTTTTGTCTGCCCAATCTAATCTAAACAGAAAATGGCCGACGGTGTTGGTGCGGGTGTCTCCTTTGTTTAGGGCTGAATTCTAGTGCAAATAAGTGTTAATAGAAATAATGCCTAGTGCCTCGTTTTCCTCCTCGCGTTCTTACGTACGTAGATCGCGAAGAAAAGGCGGACATCGGATACCATTACCTTCTAGGACACAATCGAGTAAGTAATCCGGGTCGGCCGAAGTCGCCCCGATCTTTAGAAATGCATCGTTATTCATATTTCCTTGATCATGTAACTTCGAGTTTCACATTAATGCATTAGCAAGTTGTTAAATTGTATAATTATGGCTAATTTATGCAGCTGTGTTAAACATTTGACATTCCCGTTTTATGTGAAAATATTGAAGCTTGGTATTGAATTTTGAATTGGTCGATCATTGTTCCTCGAACATTGATTGACATGTAAATTCTTATTTCACTATGTTCAAAGTTACATGATGATATCGGATAGCGCATTTCAGTGACATTTTGCGCAATATGGGTATTGATTTGCTAGATGAAAACTTATTTTACTCAGAATGACGAAACAGCTGTTCTGATACAGAACCGAAGAACAGATGTGTTTGTGTGCAGTTACGAAACTTCTTTTCATTTCAGTTCACACACATTGAATGTGGAAGTACTTGTTTATTTTTTACCTTCCATTTTTATGCCATATATCTATATGAACTATGTATTTGCATGACATTGAATCCTGTCAAAATCTAGAAAGGACACTTTGCAATAAGCACTGGAGGCAAAGTTAGGATAACTTTATGTATTTGTATGCAAATTAATTGTGATTTGTATTACTCCAATATTAAGATGTATGGTAATTTAGAATACTGAATATGTAGAGATTTTCTACTAAGGTGGGTAAGTGAGTTTAAGGTACCTATTTTATTAATGCCATAACTACCTGCCTGTCCAAAACCAGTTCTTAGTTTTTTCTTTTGAATGAAAACCAAACTATGTTGTGCCTCTGTATTATTTATTAATGAGAATGTCAAATGATTTTAATATGTACCTTTGTTCCCATGAGATTTATTGTTATATTATTTGTTGAGTCATGAATATTTTAGTTGTATATAAATAAATATTTGAAATCTGCTAATTTTGAAGGACATTCAATATCAGGAAGTACAAGACTGTGTTATTGATATTTTTGCATAATTCCTCCAACCTTGACAATGCATACCAGTTTTGAATCAACAAACTTTGATTCTTATGGTATTATCCATGCTAAATAAAGTTAGATAACAAAAGTTAAGATGCCAATAAGATAAAGCTCTATTAAGCCATAAAATAAATTATTCACAATGTTTGATATATAAAATATTAATCAAACCTATGTGAGACAAAAAAAATGCCTTGGCAATCTGAATCCATAAATAGTGTGTACATATACTCACTCAGCTCTTAAAAATAGGAAAACACATGAAATAATCAAATATAAGTCACAATTAAAATTCAATGTAATAAATTGTTTGTGTCACTAGTAGTAGGTATTACAATAATCAAACCAATTCATTCATAGAAGTGAATCATTACCACAATATTATACAAAGCCCTCTAGCTACCAAATATAAAAATAAAATCTAAATATAAAGTTTCCAAGATAGCAAATATGTACACTAATTACAATCAGATCTAAAATAGGTCAAAAAGATTTGGCAGAATATCAAATTGCTTAAACTACTTTCTAATATTGCTCTAACAGTAGTAGTAAGTAGTACTATTGTCTGATTTAGATCTCCTTGCAAATAACCAGAACATGTGAACCATGGACTCGTAAAACTATGAAAATTCATTAGAAAGATGTTAGTGCATTGTTCTCATTAGATTAAGTTCAACATTAAAAATATTAATATTTTAATTGATTATTCAGTTCAGTTTCAGGCCAAGTATTATCAGTAATTAGGTAATTGTCTGGCCAATGTTTATCAATAAAACGGTTATGTTGGTATTTTCTAATGGCTTATCAGTCCCATAAAACTGATAAGTGTTTTGTTTGTAAACAACAGAATTTGCCTCTGCTATACCATGACCACTTGAAATTATAGATAAGATAAATGTTTAAACTCCCACATATTGTGTAAAAAGAAAACAAGTCAACTAATTATTTTGCACATAAGGTGCTTTGTTTTTATTGTACTCTATTTTGCAACTTCAATGTATACTATGTGATTTTCATTTAGATTTTTGAGTATTAATGAGATTGAACAATTTACATATTATTATCATTTTAATATTATGAGTCATAGAGATTAATTGATATACATATATTTTGTATCTTTAGACACATCATTCTATATAAACTTTAAATTGGAATTACTATATATTTGCAGGTGAGCCATGTGAATCAGTCCCTTGCCCAAACAACGTGACGGGCAGCGCGATGGCGGCGACGGCGGCATGCGCGGGTGCGAGCGGTAGCGGAGGCGGTGGTGCCCCGCCCGTGCCCGCGGCCGCTGCAGCCAGCACCCCGGGCCACCACAGTCCCTACGACCTGCGCCGCAAGTCGCCGCCAGCCTACCACGAGCCCGGCCCCTCGGGCACTTGCTCTCTACCCGCTAGGAAGAGGCCGAGAACGTAAGTGATGACAGTAGCCAGTTGCCAGTTGTTATCATCAGCTTTCTTCAATATTAATGCACATAGTTCTGAGTTTTTGACCATTATTGTCATCTATAGCCGACCATAGCGGGCAAAATGTTAATAATCATTTTTCATCCAATTGCTGTCAAGTAATTTATAATTAGTTAAAATATTGAGGGGTAATGCGTGATTTATTTTATTGGTGCTGTTATTTTATTAAAACCATGTGTACATTTTCCTCACAGATCTCTATCTCAAGGAGTGGATGTATGCAATGTATCACAGTACTTGCAGTATGAGTTGCCAGACGAAGTGTTGCTGTGCATTCTCTCACACCTCACAGAGCGGGACCTGTGTCGTGTCGCTCAAGTCTGCAAGCGATTCAACACGATCGCTAACGACACTGAGCTATGGTAACATACATATTTTTTCTTAAATTCATAACATTGCTGTCATATAGTTTTTTTATGCGGCAGGTCGGCAAACCAACATGGGTTATCTGATATAAGGGTGTGCGATCGCCGACTGCATTACTGAGGATGCTGCATTAAAGGTGTTGCCCTTTGGGGGATTAGGATTTTGGATAATTAGGGATGGAGGAGGGGGAGTATTGTTCCTCTGGTAACCTCACTCACACGGCGAAACGAACGACGCTGTGATTGTGTCAGTCTGTGAGGCCATGGTCTCATTTCGGGCCGACTCATTCGTCCCGAAGCATGGTTTTCCCAAACTTCTATATAGAAGCCTTATAGAAGAAAAAAATTGTGGTAGTGGGAATAAAGATTACAATAAATTATTTGTTCTACAGGAAAAGTTTATACCAGTCAGTGTTTGAATACGACATGCCACTCATGCACCCGGCGCCGTGCCAGTTTGAGTTCGTAGCTCCCGACGAGTGCGATGCGGACAACCCTTGGAAGGAAAGCTTCAGGCAGCTCTATTATGGCATTCACGTGCGACCCAACTACCGCCCCAAGAAGGACTCTCGTATTAAGCACTTTAACACAATCAGAGTGAGTTTAATAAGCTGATACCTAGTGACGTACTTACTTTGACTATTATCTGTCATCATCATCATCAACATTTATGATCAAATATTCTCAAGCAGCATTTTTGTTTCCATACACAGACATTATCTTATTTCATGAACAAGATTACACAATGCTGTTTCAAATTGACTAATCCTGAACCGGTGAACAAAACGTTAACAAAGAACAATGTGGGTAGGCCGGGCTGGAGTATGTAGAAGAGCGCGGCGGGGGATCCAGCGCGAGCTCCAGCAGCGCAGGCAGCGCCGGTAGCGCCGGCAGCGCGGCTGGCAGCGTCTGCAGCAGTAGTGCCGCCGCCTGCGCCTGCGGCACGGCCGCGCCCGCGCCCTGCGCCTGTCGCCGCCCCGCCCCGCCTCACGCGCCCGCGCTGCTCTTCGTACACGCAGGCCTCTACCAGGAGGAGTGTCTGGCCATTGATACAGACGTACAGCTCATAGGTCGGTAGCTTTTACTGTTTCATGTTAACTTGTTTGTTTCATCAGCCAATAGCTAGCTTCCAAAATCGTAAAATTCTTATTAGTAGTTTCTTTGCTAAAAGTTTCTTAGTCAATTTTAGTAGTACAATAACGAAGTTTTATAGCTTTATTACCCAATAAGTAATGACAGCGCAGAGCAGATGGATTCTCCCGCCCGTGCTGTGGTCACTTATGGTAAGCACAAACATAATATTCTGGATGATGTTCACATACTAACTTTGATGTTCCCTCAGGTTGTGCCCCAGGCAATGTAGCTGAGTCCGTGGTTTTGGAGCGCGAGGCAGAGTCTACACTGACTTTTGCGGAAGGGGCAAACCGTGCGTACGCCGGTCACATGACGCTCAAGTTCTCTCCCGACGCGACCAGCACTATGCAACACCACAAGCATTACTGCTTAGAAGTATCCGACAATTGCTCTCCTACCGTCGACCACTGCATCATACGGAGTGCTAGTGTTGGTGAGTCAATAAACACATAACAACATAAAAATGATACCTTTAGAAATGTCTTTGTACTGAAACCATTTTACTGTCCAGTTGGAGCTGCTGTTTGTGTGAGTGGTGCGGGGGCTAACCCTGTCATCAAGCATTGTGACATCAGCGACTGCGAAAATGTAGGCCTATATGTCACCGACTACGCCCAGGGAGCATATCAAGACAACGAGATCTCACGGAATGCGCTCGCTGGTATATGGGTCAAGAATTTCGCCAATCCTATAATGCGCCGGAACCACATACACCATGGCAGAGATGTCGGGATATTTACGTTTGAAAATGGCTTGGTAAGTAATAACAAGTGCTTCTTGGAAGTGATCGTAAATTAGACAATAAGTCTTTAACAAATCTCACATTTACATAAGTCTAAAGTTAAATAAATATTTCAGGGTTATTTTGAAGCTAATGATATCCACAACAATAGAATTGCTGGTTTTGAAGTAAAGGCCGGCGCCAATCCCACCGTAGTCCACTGTGAGATTCATCATGGGCAAACTGGCGGCATATACGTACATGAGTCCGGTTTAGGCCAGTTTATAGATAACAAAATTCACTCTAACAACTTTGCTGGAGTCTGGATCACGTCTAACAGCAACCCGACGATAAGGCGCAATGAAATATACAATGGACATCAAGGCGGAGTATACATATTCGGCGAGGGTCGTGGACTAATCGAGCACAATAATATTTACGGCAATGCTTTAGCTGGTATACAGGTAAGGCGTCTTTTTTGTATGCTATGCTGAAATATATAGGTAGTTTAATATAAAATTTAAAATCACTACATTTCCACAATAATCGTCAATTTTCGTTTTGGTTCTTTTACACAACAAAATTCATACCTCATAATATGCATTCCTTACACATGTCCATGCACAATTGCACACATGCACATGCCTGAACAATCACATTTATTTGTATCCGCCTTAAGTAAATATTTAACTTGATCAACTTGTGTATCAGTATAACAGTGAAGAGCACCATGAGCCACTGTGTGGCCACATGTCGGCATCACACGCCGGACATATAAGGTACTGCCTGCGAAACTTACGGCATACCTAGTTTCTGAGAACTACTTCCTACTTACAGATACGTACGAACAGTGATCCCATAGTCAGGCACAATAAGATCCACCATGGACAACATGGCGGTATCTACGTGCATGAAAAAGGCCAAGGTCTTATAGAAGAGAATGAAGTTTATGCTAACACACTTGCCGGCGTCTGGATTACAACAGGATCTACTCCCGTGCTACGGCGTAACCGCATACATTCGGGAAAACAGGTAACATTGCACAAAATTGTTGTTTAAATTATAATTATTATATGTAGGTAATCATATGAAACAAAAATCTAACTAATTTGGTTTCAGGTCGGTGTTTACTTTTACGACAATGGCCATGGTAAATTAGAAGACAACGACATTTTCAACCACCTATACTCGGGCGTCCAGATACGAACCGGTAGTAACCCGGTAATCCGGGGCAACAAGATATGGGGTGGCCAGAACGGCGGAGTTCTTGTCTACAACGGAGGCCTAGGGCTCCTAGAACAAAACGAGATCTTCGACAACGCTATGGCCGGAGTATGGATAAAGACTGACTCCAACCCTACGCTCAAGAGAAATAAGATATTCGATGGGCGAGATGGGGGAATTTGTATTTTTAATGGGGGAAAGGTCAGTATTTAAATAATAGTTTTGAACTTAGAAGTTTAAGCTCAATATTTAAAATACAAACTTGAATAATAATAATGTATGTACATACTAAATATTTGCTTTTAAATCTCGCAGGGTGTTCTCGAAGAGAACGATATATTTCGTAACGCACAGGCGGGCGTACTGATCTCGACACAAAGCCACCCGGTGCTGCGACGTAACCGCATCTTTGACGGACTTGCGGCCGGCGTCGAAATTACAAACAATGCCACTGCTACACTGGAACATAATCAAATATTTAATAACCGTTTCGGAGGTAAGGAACAACAAAAAATTACATACCTTTCTAATGCTTCATACATGTTACATTGGGAATTAAATAAATGTATATGTATAAACTTTTCGCAGGGCTATGTCTCGCATCGGGCGTGTCGCCATTAGTGCGGGGTAACAAAATATTCAGCAACCAAGACGCAGTGGAAAAGGCCGTGGGCGGTGGACAGTGCCTGTACAAAATCTCATCTTATACTTCCTTTCCGATGCACGATTTCTATAGGTATGAATTCAAAACAATGTATTTTACCTTAAAAAATTTTTAGAGTTTAGAGAGTTTAGAAATGTAACCATTTGTGTTTTATCACTTTCAGGTGCCAGACCTGCAACACGACAGACCGTAACGCCATCTGCGTCAATTGCATTAAAACGTGCCATTCCGGACACGACGTAGAATTTATTCGCCATGACAGGTAGATACTTTGCATACACAAAGCAAGCACTTACACATTGTGGCACGGTATACAATGAATATAAGACACTGTATTGTTTAGATTCTTCTGCGACTGCGGCGCGGGGACGCTGTCGAACCAGTGCCAGCTGCAGGGCGAGCCGACCCAGGACACGGACACGCTGTACGACTCGGCGGCGCCCATGGAGTCGCACACGCTGATGGTGAACTAGCGGCCGCGCCCCGCTGCGCCTCGCCCGCCATACCGCCCACCGCGCACAGCCTCGCGTCGGATATCAGTATTCGTCGGAAACATAATTCTTTTTATTTATTTTTAGGCGTTATTCGCCGCCAATTTTAATGTAGTCGTTCGTCTCCGCGAGTCGCGACTCGCCCTCTTCTAGTTCAATTATTTTTATTATCTAAAACTTGATATGAGTATTGTATATCCTCGTTAGGGAGTCGCCGCCTGGGCGCTCCCACGTACACGTGTATCCGGCTGATAATGTATTTTCATCTTTGTACTTTATAGTTGACGAAAGTAATCATATTTCGGACATAACGCTATCTGTATATGTAGGGAGTTTTTTTAATCATCGGTACTTAATAATTATTGTATTTTGTCGAGTAGTATCATGCATTCCCAAATTGTAATCGTAAACCATAATAACGAGAGATCACATTGATATTTAGAATAATGTTATTCGTTTTATAAGATGTACTGGTAGTAGCTTATATATTATAGTATCTACTAGTTTTCATAATCATGGGGAAGTAAATTAGGTTTTGTTTCTTCGAAAATAAAAACTGTAATGTTTAGTTATGTAATAATTGTCGATCCACCGGCTGAGTCAGTCAGGACAACTTTGTAATATATGAATCCATCTAATTTTAACTTTTTGACTATACAATTTCATTTTTTGGGGCATTTATTCCTTAGCTCTCCTGACAATAAAGTTAATTGGTCAGATGTTTTAGTTAATAAAGATACTTGTACTTGAGTTTAGTTGGTGTAGTGGCGTGGGAGGCCGCCGTCGCCGCCGCACGTGGAGGCATGGCGCGGCGCATTTATTAATCTCTCGTTTAGGAGTCTGCCTCGCCTAACTATTTTGGCGCTCCTAATGCGCTTTGTAAATATTTATGTCACACAATAATCGAAAAATGTAGTAATTAATGTATTTGTATCATTATATTTTTATTATTGATCACAACATGTATGTTTAATTATGGAATTACGTACGTTATGCTCAGACGGAAGCCGGACCTGCACGTACGCAGCCCGGTCTCGCTTTATGTAAAGAGCACTTTGCCTGTGAGCCAGTAGATAGTCCGGAGATATCATTAGCCGCCTACGCGGCCCATTAGTGTATATTAAGATGCAAATTAAGAACGAATGTGCGTATTTAATTGGAAAAGATCTTAGGTACAATTGATATTTTATTATATTGTTAATTTAAATTTGGTATTGATATCGATCGAGAAGCAATGTTAGGAACTGGGAAGAGCCGTGCGTGAGCGGCCAGAGTGCTGATAGTGATAAGTTTAGCCCATAAGCTATATGAACCTAAAATTACTCAGTAATCACTATTGCAAGTTTCGAATTGTTAAATCGTCTCTCCATAGCACGGTATGTTCTGAATCTGCTTTTTTATAATCCTCAAATCTGTGATCATCGCTAAATGTGTAAGTGAAATATTTTAGTTGGAATCCCCCACATACAGTATGGTTGACATAATTTTACTATTAATTTTCAATAAATTCAAAATTGTATATTCTGTTATTATTGTGAAATAATACGGGAAATTTATTGTGGCGCCGATGCTTTATATATTTGAAAATGGAAATTGTTATTTATTAAATTGTCAGTAAGTTTTTAATTTATTAAACTGAAATCTGGATATTTTGTTTATACACAAAAATACCACTGTAAAATCCGTGATATACATCATATAATATTATAATTCGATTTTTATTCCAACTCTTACCCTGTGTTACGAAAAAGTTACGTTTAGATTGAGGAACTCTTACAGCATATCTTGGTAATGATAGTTTCATTACTCTAATCATCCGTTTCAAGGATAAGCCTAAACAAATAGAAACGTGGTTTGGTACTGGTTTTTTTATGAAACAAGAGGCAAACGAACAGAGATTGTCTAATTGTATGCTATGAACAACCGCAACACCAAAGGAGACACAAGTGTGTTGCTGACTATTGAAGATGGAACATGCTGTTTTCTTGAATACTTCTTTCGTATTGATATGGGAATACCTACCGCTGACGAAAGTACATTTCATTGTTATGGCCTCCGGTAACCTCACTCACACGGCGAAACACAATGCTGTGGTTGTTTCACACCGGTCTTCTGTGAGGCCGTGGTATCACTCCGGTTGAGCCGACCCATTCGTGCCGAAGCATGGCTCTCCCACACTTAAACATTAGCTACAAAAAATCTTGCATTACTTTTCATCGGTAATTAATACGAATATATTTTATTTTATTAAATTATGAGACTCCTCGGAGATCTAGATAAAATGGTAGCTGGGTAAAAAAGCACACAGATGATTCGCACGTTGATGTCTTTTGTAAGTCTCGTTCTTTCACTAAGCATTTCTGATGCTGCTATCCCTTTCTTTCCCTTTGTATTTTGTTGTAAATTCTGTGCTGTTACTTTTAATAGTTAAAATCGATGTTGATAATAATAGAATTAAATGAAGTACAATTTTTGACAAAATTATAAGTGAATATTATTTAACCGACTTATAAAAAGGAGGGGGTTCTCAGTTCGTCGCAATTTTTATAAGATATCCCTCCCGGATTTCTGGAAGACTGCTTCACTGATTTGAAAAGCATTTTTTTCATCTGTTGAAGTTTTATTCGCCTGTGAGTTTGACACCCCTTTATGTTTTCATTTTACATTTCCGCAGATTCAGAAAAATAAATAGATATACATACATATATGTATAGTCAACATCGATAAAACCATTTCGATATATTAGCTATTTTGATCGTCCCTATCCATACCTACGCAACTTGACCTTGAACTGACCAATTGCAGTTGCGCGTTATTCCTCGCCCCCGGCCCACGGTAGTGAGTTGTGTGCTAAGAAGATTCGGCCTATATAAGCTCTCTAGTGGTTATATCCTCTTTAGTGAAAATCGTCAATCTCTCGCCTTGGCTAGCGCGAGAGGTGCTCGCCACGGAGTAAGAACAAAGAGGAGACGGCCTAAACAACTCGGCCCTGTGACACAAGTCGGCCCTCACGTCATCAAGGTGGGCGTGGCTTACGTCAGTGTAATGTTTCCTATTGTTAAAATGTACTCTGTGGTGTAATGTGGTCGTTCGTACTGTGCACAACTCCGATAAAGTATTCATTTTACTCGTGACAGAAGAAAACAAAATGAAGTATTGTATTTTATCTTAGAAAAACTACTATGATAAACGTTACAGTACTATTGATGGCATCATTTCTCATGTGGAACTTATTTTATTCGAAATTTATTAAAATAGTTCTAGCAAAGTCTCTTATTGTCAGCGTTTCCAATTATCAATCTACGCGACACTAGATGGCGACACTTTGTATCATAGGAACTAAATTTTTATAGCTACGCATAGTTCAGTATTAATATATTTTAATGATTGTTTGCATAGTAATTTGCTGAACATACATTCCTAAAGATCCTTCAATCTCCAAAATATTATTTTTGTAACGTTTATATTATTTTACAAATAGCCAGCCATCTATTGTCAAGTAGTAAAACAAACATAAAGACATTATTGTTCCAAAATATTGTTGAGTTATTGTTTTGTTTTTAAATTTTCCAAAATATTGTTGTGTTGTTGAGTGAAGGTTTAATTCCGAGCAAGGGGACCAAACATAGGCCGGCGACCGCATGATGCAAATCAAGTGGCAATATTAAGACAATTGCTGCTACATTATTAGAAGGTGGTAGGGCCGTACATCTGCATTAACATTGCCATTAAATGTACAGGTGATTGAAACTCCAAAAGTTCTGCGGATAACGTCAATTATTTTATGGTTTGAGTGCACAATCGCGACAAAAAAAAATCAATATAGGCAATTAATCAGATAATGTAAAATTTACGCGGTACTCGACTGCTTTTTGGTGGTGCCCAAACATTGCTTGTCATTCCTCGATCAACTCCTGCTGATGGAAACCTGTTTGAAGTCATTAGTTCTTTGGAGATATGTACGAAAATTGACACTGAACATTAATAATTACGCGTATTCAACTAACATAAACAATATACTATCATTTGGCTCATTTGGCGGAAAATCACATAAAATTAAATTTTTATGTTTTAATAAATGAACTTAATATTTTAATACGTAGCGAAGCACGTAGGTACCGTTAATAGTTATAAAGTAGTAAGTGGCCTTGTCCATTCAAGACCTATGAAGATAAACTTGAAGTATTTTATTTCATTGACGCATCCCTGAATCGGTATGTTTGAAGATGGCACCAGTCTAAACGCATATTTCCAAATTACACATTAATATAGTCCACACACTCGTCATCACAATGAAACAATGAATTTACTTTTTGCAAATAGGCCATTTACCGTATTATATGTAAAAATCAAGACGAAGCCGGCATTTTTATCTACTCTAAGAAAATACCGAAACAAACTCAGAAGTCCGCCTCTTTTCAAGTCCAGACAATATGAAAAATAATAGGTAATATAATGTACGAAAGCCGTGCAAATAGCCAGCTATCAGTAAGGCATCAGCCTGTTGGTAGCCATAGTATACGAGTTTCTCCCCTTATAAAAGAAAAAGATGTTACAATAAAGTGGCTTTGATGAATGTATAATGATCCTCATTCACCAATAATATTATATAGTATTAAAAACTACAACCCCCCGGTAATTCTGAGTACGACCCTGATGCATTATGCATTTAGTGACATCTATTGCGAAATAGTTACATAACTACAAAACGAATTAATTTGAACGAGCAAGTAGTTTTGCTATAGACCGGCAGATGGCAAATAAAAAAGTGGGCGGAGTCTAACACCCCCTCACCCCGCAAAATATCACGCGGTGTTTCTTAGGGAAATCTAGTTATAACATCTCCTCTTTGTTCTTACTCCGTGGTGCTCGCGGAGTAGATAAATTTTAAAACCAGTATGTAGACCATTCGATGTTGGGAGACGTTATGTAGGCCCTCTTCAGTGGTTTCACTTATTTCACCGGATTTTAAATGGTAGAAGTTCGGTTGGGGTCGTTAATTAATATAGAAATATAACCGCCTAATTCTCGTAATAAGCTTGAGCAGTTGTGCATAAAAGCATCAACCAATTATATTATTGTGTACTAATAAAACCAGTTTTGATAATGATATTAATATAATCAGACTAATAAAATTAGAATTATATTTACACATGGCCACTGGTTACAATACTTTACCTAAGTGAGTTTTTAAGTACATTGCAAAATCTTGTCACTCATACATACTCATAGGTAGATACATAAATATTAAATAATAAAGAAGTGAATTTGATATAATTCCTTCTTAGACACGTTGTTTTTGCCTTGGAGATCGTCTTCTCGGAGATATGTGCACGGCTTTCATTGGCGTGTTTGCCTTTCTGAGATCATTGTTGAGGGCGGGTAATCGAGAACTCTTTGGAGTACAAAGGGGTTTCTTCAATACTGGTATCTGTGGAGTTTTCATTAGCATGCTTCGTGGAGAAACTACATTCTTCACGGGTGGCGTCGTTTTTCGAGCAGTTCGCCAATTATTTACTTCCTCGTTACTTGGAACGTTTAAACGATACGATTTTGAAGGCACGTTCGGCATTTCTATATTTCTTGTAACTCTTACTGGAATGTTTGGTGATGCTATAGGAGATTGTATTTTAGGCTTCACAAGGGCCACATTCTTTAAAGGTTTATTCTGTGTTCCACTTATCCTAGGTTTTCTAGCAAAGCCAGTATGGGCTACTTTTTCTTGTCTTTCCGACGATTTGTCGGAGCTCGACTCGAAGAGTTTCGCTTTGGCAAGCACAGCCCCAGCGTTCTGCCGTCGTAATTTGTTTACTGAGGGTCTACCAGTATGACTAGTCTTCTCCAGCTCTCCAGTCTTATCCATAAAGAATGCCGCGGCACTACGCCACTTTTGTTGAGACTGCGGAGGACTTGGTTTTCGATTCCTACAAGTAACGTTTTGATAACATTGAGCCAGATCGCTGTTATTCGATTTTCCACTTGAGTTCAAAGTGTTGTTCATGGAGTTTTCTGATGCTGTATTGTCCCAACTGTTGTTGACAGTAATGTTAAGAGATCTCCTCGCCGGTATCCTACTAATAGGTTTTTCAGAGCTGTAGTCAGGAGGCATAATAAGGCTAGACCGTTTTCGTAATCTGTATTTTTGACTCGAATCAGACACGTTATTGAGCGAATGTTCTGATACCGAAGCATCCCATTCAGTTGTTGATTTCTGCGTTTCTAAGTCAGGTTTAGCTGTACTAGTTCGTTCTCTGCGATTCAGTCCTACGTATGGATAAAACCTATCGGTATTATGACTAGATTGTGACTGTGACGACACGTTCCAGGACTTGTGTCGTACAATTTTAGTGATGTTCTCTTTGGATCTCCGTCTTATTGAACCTATTTTCCGAGCACTTGGTGATCGTATTATTTTGGCTTCCTCATTGGGTCGTATCTTCAGTTCTTTGCTTAACCTACGCGCCAAATGATCGGAACTGGGGCAGTTTAGCATAGCAACTTCCTCTAATGTTTGTTCATAGACATTTTGCACTTGTTGTAATGGTTGTACTCTCGGTATGACGTCGGTGAATTCTCTTGACAGTCTGTTTTCAATAGCTGATACCCTGCTTTTGATTTCTTCGTACTCTTGTTTTGAAATTCTGACGTAATCTTTGTCCGACTGCTTCATATCGGGAGACAAGTCGATCGTGTCGTGAGCGCTGAACAAATGCTCAGAGGAGGTTAACAAATCTTCACTACTGACACTAGTTTCTGAGTTTTTATGAGAACTAAAATCTCTATTGATGATAGGAGTACTTCTTGCGTCCATGAGGCTTAGTCGTAACCGTTTTCGCTCGAGACCCCTATGAAACAAGTTATTATGTGTTAAATTTTATGAATCTTATTAATATGATATATATTTATATGTATCATATACAATAGGAATCAAATACCACAAAGAATATACAACAGTTAACCTAGAATAAGCTAGACAACATATATCTAGGACTTACATTTTCATTGGCGTAAATGACAGTTCTTTCTGTGGAAGATTTTTCGTTATTTCTTTCCTGTAATCAAAACAAAATTTTTATTAAACGTCATACCAACAGTGTAGAACGACATAAATATAAAATGGTCAATTACGATACTAACTTAGTTTTAGCAGAAAGACCTTCATACGTGTCGAACTTCCGTTTGGCTGCAGATTTGCTCAGGACTGGTGTCTTGCCATTCTCATTGACTGTCGCCGGAGTGTTCACACTCCCTGACACCATTTTGCGAAGACCACTTAATACTCCTGGAAAAATAAGATTTTATTATTAATTTAATTGTACCTCTATGTGTAAAACTTGGACCAAATGAAGGTGACGAAAAATAGTACATTTATCACCACTTTTACTCTTACCGCTAGACACTAGACAGGCTCTTGCGATGTCCGAGTCAAAGGTACAAAGATTCTGTCATAGACTTAACTTCTTGTATCATGAACTGCGATCATCGACCCGCCTCAATTGATCGATAAGATAGATAAGACTGGAGAGCTGGAGAAGACTAGTCATACTGGGAGACCCTCAGTAAACAAATTACGACGGCAGAACGCTGGGGCTGTGTTTGCCAAAGCGAAACTCTTCTAGTCGAGCTCCGATAAATCGTCGGAAAGACAAGAAAAAGTAGCCCATACTGGCTTTGCTAGAAAACCTAGGATAAGTGGAACACAGAATAAACGTCTAAAGAATGTGGCCCTTGTGAAGCCTAAAATACAATCTCCTATAGCATCACCAAACATTCCAGTGAGAGCTAACAGTGCACGACTGACTATTGCCCGCAGAGCGAGAGAAACTGAAGTTATCTCCTCCTGCGAAGCAGTTTTACGAAATAATCCTCCCCTGGCCCAACCGCCGCAGGAGATATTCCGGGCGTTAGGGATCGCGCGTCCATCTCCGAACGGGGAAGCAGGCGACCTATCCAAGTATCCATGCTCTAGAACATAGATTCCCAAAGTGGTCCAGGTGGACCCCCAGGGGTCCACGGGAGCCCGACAGGGGTCTACGCTTGCGTGGAAAAATAATGGGGGTCCACAACTCGTTAACGGGGGTCTATATATAAAATGTATTAGGTGACCCGACTTGACTTCTCCTATGAATATTAGAAGACAAAATTATAAGAAGCTCAGCAATTGTTTTTGTAAGAACTTGCATATTCCATATTCAGAAAGAGTCAATGATTATTAGTTTTGATGTTATAACAACATATTAAAAGTGTAGTATTTTTTATGTTTGAATAAATAGTTACGAAACAAGAAAATATTTATTTTTACTTTTTACCACTCCGAAGTGGGAGCTTATTGGTTTCTTGTACTGTAAGTCAACCTTAGAATACAAAAAAGTAAAGTAGGAATTTGTTGGATGTAGACGCTTTTTAGACTGACCTTGAACTCACAGCATAATCAAAGCAATATAATTCTCACCTTTTTTTTCGAAAACTCAGAGTTGATTAAAAAATAGTCACAATACAGATTTACATAGACATATACTTTTTTCGGGTTTTGGAAGTAAGTTAGTAAATGTAGTGTAGTTGCAGGGGGTCCACCAGATCCAGCAAAATGTTTAAAGTGGTCTATGAGAAAAAAAAGTTTGGGAACCTCTGCTCTAGAACTAGACCAGAACCGGCGCCGTGTTCAGCACGCCTTTAAAATCGTTCAGAAGACCGCAGATGGGATTCAGTAGGGTAGACGTTTAACGTCCAGCCAAGGTTGATGACTTTCACACTCTGGATGGGGGAAATCGTTGAATCATTCACACCAACAAAAAAATAGTTATAAGTTGGAATAGACAGCCGGTGTAGGTGTAGGGTACAAGCGCAAAAAAAAAGTTTGAATTTGACAGCTGGAGTTGTATGTATAACTCGGCCCGGCTGCTAACAGAAGAATCGATGTTGTGATCAACTTCTCTTGCATCACCCAGGACGGGAGCAATCATTTGATGATTCTCGCAAAAAAAGCGTTATATAATTTTATTCATTTTGTGTCTTTTTAATAAATGTGAACTTACGGTTAAGAGAACCACTGCGTCGTTTTTTCTTTCTCCTTGCAAGATAGCCATCGGAATCATCGTCTAATTGTGACATCAGTTCTTCAGTTAGTTTTCCTATGTGCTGTGAGTTTTCGATGAACATCTTGTTAAAACAAAAAATATTATGTTAGCATATTTCATTGCACAGCAGTTTTAAGAACAACACGTCACAGGTTTTGGGTTAAAACTTTTAAATCGAAAATTTTCAAAATAGTCTATAGTAATTACAAAATACTTATACTATATTCTACAATTATTCGTTACATCACAACAACAGAGTGGAGTAATGGGTGCGTTGCCGAGTTTTTGCGTTTGGAAGATTTAGGGTTTGGGGGAGAGGAGGCCTCTGGTAACCTCACTCACACGGCGAAACACAATGCTGTGGTTGTTTCACGCCGGTTTTCTGTAAGGCCGAGGTACCACTCTGGTCGAGCCGACCTATTCGTGCCCAAGCATGGCTCTCCCGTATCTAAGCTGGATACACTTATATATGGGAGAGCTAATAAGAAATTATGTGTGATGTACCTTCTAAGTAATAATAAATAAATAATAGTTTAAAATTTATCTAACTAACCAGACATTGTGAATGACCTTAGGTAAAAATTACTGCCTGGTGAACATAATGTAAAAAGAAAATGTACACAGCACTGTGTACACAAGTTTACCTTAACAAGTGCAACATGGTGCTCCAGTCTCTGAGCAGAAGCTGCAGCGGGCAGTGGCATAATACTGGGAGCCATCACTATGGCCAAGTTGGAAGAATCCATCAGATTGTCTTTGTGTTTTGATGCTAGGAAGTTTAACAACTGAAACAAATAAGGAATAACTTAAAACAAACATACAATTTAAAGAATTGTTTTATAAGAACCTTCTGAAAATAACAACCAGCAAAAGTGGTTAAGGTGTTGTTGAGTTATACAAAAATATAGGATACTAGCTACTCTCACGCGATTTCGCCAGTTGCTCGGCTCCATTTAATCGTAGCGTGATGTTTTATAGCCTATAGCACTCAGGAACATTGGAGCTATCTATCAGTGAAAGAATTTTGCCAATCGGACCAGCAGTTCCAAAGATTACCTACCCCCTACATACAAACTTACAAATTACCTCTTTATAATAAAAGTATAGATGAAGATTCTGAAATGCTATTTATATTCATATTGAAGACTAGAAATATTCTGCAATATATTATACCTTGCTAGTTTTTAGTTACTTTATTATGTCTGTATGTAAAATATAATAATAATTTATATGTTTAACAGCTTTCTCATATGACTGTTTCACTAGAGACCTTGTGTCACTGTGTTGAGCAGTGCTCTTTATGAATATAAGCCTGTGGCTTAAAATCACTCTGGTGCCCTGTCATACAGCTATTTGGGTAAACCACTAAACATTTTATACATTTTCTTGTGGGAATAACAAAATACAGAACAATTTACCTATTAAATTTTTAAAATTGAGATTAAGGTTCTTTTGAGGTTGAAAAAAAGTATACAGAATAGCTTCATGTAATGGATGGCCTTCAAACTAAATATTTGTTTATTCTACTAATATTATAAATGTGAGTTTGTGAAAATCAATGGCTGTTTGTTACTTTTTCAAAACTGGACCAATTTATTTTAAATTTCTTTGATTTATTTGAAATTTCATATGTAGATAGGTAAAACCCTAGATTGTCCGCATATCATGCGGTTAGAAGATAGTATAAGAATATAAAAATTAAGGATACTTAATAAATAATCATAAAAGTTTTACCTCCATAATATAATGTAACAGATGAACATGTAATACTGGTAGTAACAAAAGTGTATGCAGTATGGGCTTCAGAGCATCCTCTCCAGCAGTTAGTCTACATCGTAACAACAAGTCCTGGACTTCTGCACTGATAAGGGGTTCTGGTAGACATCGGAGATAGAGCTTCAAGACACTGGCCACATCTATAGGATGGTGGCCTTCTGATACACAGCCACCGGCGTCTAGCAACCTCTGTAATTTTAAAAAAGGAATTTTTATTTGCATTCTGAGTGAGCATTTCTTTAATTATTCATCAAACCCCAAGTGAATGATGTCTTGTTCTTCTATAGTGTAAATAAGTATAAATAACATCAAAAATCAAAAGAGTTGTGTTTCAGAATTTTGTTCTTAATGATTTTAGTGAAATAAAACAGCAGTCTAACATACCTAAATATATTAATTGCTTTGAAATTATGCAATACTCAGTTTTTAAATGAATTTAAAAAAAAAAAAAAAGTTGCTATTATTATTATTAATGGAATTGACCATAAATGTATAGATTCACAAAAGGTTTTAATAACATTTAGCTTATAAAGTTTTAATACAGGATATTATTATGCTATGCTCCCAGGACATAAAGACTTACTTATACTAATGGGATTCATTGGTCAGTGGGTAGCCTTAGGGGCGGATTTTCAAGCATGACACACTATTCAGTGACTTATTAGAAAGTTGTTTTGGAGGGAAATGTTCATGAAGTTTAACCAATAGAGAAATTTAAAAGACATTATTTTAACAACAAATAATTAAATGTAAAAGTCAGTAATATTCCCACCTTTATATCTTTTTGTCGGTTTTGTGAGCCGGCTTTTCGAAATAGTCCTTCGGTGTGGGCGTTGGACCGGAGCACTGAGGACATCTCAGTAACAACTATAGGAACACTCAATGTACTGCCACAACAAATTACACTGCACGATGGTACCTTGACTAATGGTGCTCCGAACACTGTCTTGTGGTCCTGAAACAGATGCCCGCTTAAATATCCTACTACAATTGCCATTTATCTGATAAAAATTTCAACACAAAAGCAAAACTACTAACTTTGACACTTTTCAATATTATCTTCTTTAGCCGATGCTTTAATCCAGCTTTCTTCAGTTCTCCTACAATTATTGACTGCAATTTTCCATGATTTATCCCGTCTGATATTAACATTTTGTTTATTTTCTAATTAATACAAATTACAAGTCAAAAAACTTGTGCAAGTTTTCAAATCCGCCATTCGTAAATTGATAAATTCGTTAAATTTGTCGTTCCGTTTCAAGAAGTCGACAGCTTTTTTTCAGTTGTCACCTTTGTATTCCTCGTCTATTTTCAGAAAAGTACCTAATATACCAAAAGTCTGTCTTAGTATTTATGTTGAACAATTTGCATTAATCGTTATCTTAATTCATATATAAATATCGCTCAGTAACAACAAGGACAACAACTGCCTGCATAAAATAAACAGATTTTTTCTTTTTTGAAAAAAAAAAAGAAAATTGTGGATGCAAAGGAACGTGAATGCCCGTTCAAAAATCAAAATATAGATTAAAAAAAATTAAGTTTGGTGTAAGTCATTGAAAGTTATGAGTAATTTAATTTTATAGTTTTTTCACTTTGTAATTACTCCGGGTTTTTTCATATTACTGGTTTAATCATAAGCAACAACTAGGACACCTTGCACACACGCCACGTAAAATAACGTTTTGTGTTAGATTCCAGAACTATAGCATTAATGTCAGAAGCGTTTCAAGTTAATAAATAATTGTAAAAAAAATAAATACTTTTCTTCGACAGATGAAATCGAGTGATACGTGTTTTGGTACGCTAGAAAAAGAAGGAAATATACACAAATGTTTAAGATTAATCACTAAGCTAATGATGTTTATCAAGTCATCAAAATTTATCTGAGCATTTGTAATTTCCACATACACATATATTTTGAACTAAAAATCATATACAGTTCTTGGACTGTTTATGAAATAATAACTGTTATGACACTATAATTTCTTAGAATAATCAAAAGTCATATATAGGAGAAGAAAAAATGATCGAACTCTCAGCAAAGTTAACAACTGGGACTGTTTATTTAGCTGGAGAAGCCTTGGAATGCTGCATATCATTTTGCTACACTGCTCAACCAGAACACAGGAACTCACAAAGCCACTAGTAACATTTCTAATTATAGCAATAATCAATTTCTTATCAAAAGTTGTCCAATACTCTAATTACTTACGTTTACTTTCAGTGATGCTTTAGAAAATTTAGCATGGGCTTCAGCTCAGATCCACTGCTTCTATTCCACGTCAAAGAATACAGGAGACAAGACTCCAACTATAGGGAAAACAACCTCTTTGGAAGTTACTTCTTGTGATATTGGGGATGTCATATTCCACACCAAACCGAAGATACTGTTCTGTGACTTGACTATTCCATTGGGTGAAACTAAAACTTGTCAGTATTGAAATTTTTTCACTATAATTTTATTATATTTAATTAAAAAAAAGTGGCTATAGTAATGTTAAGCTATCTATAACTTTTCTTTATAATGTTGCTTATTCAACATCATTATGATATAAATTGTGTTTTCAGTCTGGTACAGAGAATCATTGCCTATAGAAGCCCCACCTTCCTACAGAGGGACATCAGTCAAATATTCCTATAAAATTACTATAGCAACACAGAAAGTTGGTTCTCACATTAAAATGGTCAGGATACCATTCCGTGTGTTGCCAATCAGTCCTATCATGAACATGCAAGACTTGGCAGCTTTGTGCGGGAATGAGACTACTGAGGAACTGCAACCAACTAACCCTTTTTCTGAAGAAAGAAAGGTTGAAACACCTTTGACTATGGCTTTACAAGTTTTGCAGGTTTGTTCTCAATTTTGTAACATACATTGGTAAATATTATTGGGCCTTATTAGTGTTAATGAGACTATCTTTACCTAAAAATAAAAACTACACCATTAACAAAATTATTTGAAAAATAGATCTTAACTGTAAAACAACTTTTTAGCAGTATTGCCTAAAGAATGTAATTGGATGGATAAATCATGATAGTGGAGATTATAACAAATAGTTAAATCAGTCAACGTACTTGACTTGTATTCTGTGGATATTCTGCAGTAAAAAGAAAATACCAATGCCTATTTATTTGCATTTTTAATTTCCAGAATCTCACAGCCAGAAGAAGTCCAAACTCATACATGATAACAAACACTAGAGGTAAAGTGGGCCGATTCTGCTTATTCAAGTCTGCCTATAAGTTGGGTGAAGATATTGTTGGTACATTTGACTTTTCTGTGGGCACAGTGACTTGCATGCAGGTAAATGAATTATGACATATGTTTACTCTAATAATGTTCAAAGTAAACACATGTCAGGGCAGAAGAAAGATCTACATTGAAAAAAGAAAAATCTGTATTTATTACATAAAAAATATGTGAATGATAAATTACGACTTAATGAGGAATGAAGAACTAATAAATGATTGTAAATTGTTTATTTTGGAATCATTCTGCTATTATCACTATATCAAAATTGCCAAGACAAGCTCTGCTTAACATTATGCTTTCTAAAATTACTTAAACTAGGTATTTTAATCCTAAGGGTCCAAAGAAATTATTTCATTTTCAGGTATCAGTATCACTCCAACCAGAGGAGGTTATCAAATCAAAGTCACCATCTAAAAATATGAACAAAGAGACCAGTAGTAGATCCATGACAGTGGCAAGGTACCATGAAGTGACATTAGGTCTGACACAGTCCCAGTTGATTCTACCAATACCTTTGCACATCACTCCAGCATTTGAAGTTGATGATGGTAAATATTGCATACACCGTTTTTGTATGAAAAAGGGAAATCAAAAAGTTCTAATTGTAAACTAATTTTAGTTACCCTGGCAAACACTGTACTCCTCAAATTAAATTGTTGTATTCAATATTTTTTCAAAATTAACCAAATGATTCCAGCTTTTAATATCAATCTATACATACTAATATTATAAACCAGTAGAGTATGTTTGTTTGCTGGAATGTGCTAATCTCCACTTGAATTACTTATTCGAATTGACCAATTATTTTCGTTTGTGAGCTTGATAGCCCATTTATCGAGGAAGGCTATAGCTATATATATATAAAACATCGCGCTACTATCTGTAGGAGCCGAGCAATGGGTGGAAACGCGCGAGAGTAACTAGTTTTTATAATATAAGAGTAATAAGAACATATATTTTTTGTGCTTTTCTTAATAGGTACACACTTCTATCCTAAATACATGTGTACCATTGGATACAAGTCATTTTCGAAATGTTATTTTACAGTCGTCATGGAATAGCAATGATTTTTAAGTTATATTTGTTTATATATTTCAGTGTCTCTAAGTTGGAGGCTCCATTTCGAGTTTGTAACTACTAATGAGAAGCTCTTACCAAACCCAGAAGAGAAGGATTGGACTGCCCCTTTAAATGTACCAATAGAGACTATGGTTTGGAACCTTCCAGTCAAGATATATTCCACTTTACCCAAACAGATCACACAGCATTCAGTAGGAAATGATGCATATACCATGTTTATAAAATAGGACTTGTGGAAATTAAATATATAGGTATTAGTACAACTTAGTTCATTCCAGTGACTCTATGTTATTTCTTTTAAATTATTTTAATAGTTTATGTATTAAATGAATCTAACATTTTGAGAATTAAAAATTATTTACATAAAATTGATATGAATAACCTGTAAGTGTAAATATTATTTAAGTAATGTAATGTGTTGAGTGTAAACAATAGGTAGCTTTGATATTTACAATTATTATTTATTAAAACAGTCTTAAAATTAAAAACAATTTATTTTTATTCATCAACTGACTCTTTGTCCCAATCTTTCATTTTAGCACCCATCATGAAGTCATCTCTGAAAGAAATAAAAATAAATGCTTGACAAAATCTCAATAGAGATATAACTGATTTTTTACTGAGCTAACTAGCTCAACAAAACAAGAAAAACAATTACCTCAGAGCACTCCATCTAGGTTTATCCTCATCTTTCACTTCACTTTTAGCAACCTTGGCTTCTTCATCAACAATAACTGATTTACTCTGTCCCATAAGTGTGTCCAAAAAGGCTCGCTTATCAAACTTCTTCAATATTTTCTCTTTTTTACCTTCAGACAAATCATTTCTGTCCATTTCCTTTTCTATGGTTTTTTGTTGATTTCTAACAGCATTGAACAGTTGTACTACACCTTTTGTAGCTATTTTTGTTAATATTCTTTCTCTATCCTTTTCTAAAATATTTGGTTTTACTCGTATTGATGGCTTTTCATGTTTCTGTAAAAGCAATAGGAATTTTAACCTTTTAATGATAGTTATTAGAGGCATAATAGTAAGACAATAGGTGCATGAACACTGTTCACTTGTGGTTTGATGAATTAAGATAATGGGAATGTTAAAACATTGAAATTACTAAAAAAAATGAATTATAAAATATATATTGCACAATACTGGGAAATGTTTAGGAAATATAGTCAATATAACACATTTTTGGGTAAAATACCAGTGAGGAATAATTCCTAAAGCTAGTGATTTAAAAGAAATTATTATGATTTAGAAAAAAATTAAACTGACCACTTTCTTTGCAGGAGGTTCTGATACCTCAGCTTCTTTTTTCAGTTCAACTGGTTTTTTATCTTCAGTTTCATCCCCTATAACTTCAAAGGCAGGTTTCTCTTCCTTCACTGCTTTTACTATTTCAGAATGCTTTTTAGCTCTTGATAGTACTAAAGTTTTCTTGTTTTTGGGCTTTGTTGATCCTAAGATCTTTGCTACTGAGTCTGCCCACCCTTCATTTGTTACTAGAGGGCCTTTGTCATCTTCGTCTTCATCTGATGCGTCTTGTGAACTTCCTGCATCTTCACTTTTTGCATCAGACGCCTCAGCATTCTCATCATCAGACGCCTCACTTTCACTATCCGCCTCGATTCCATCTTCACCTTCTTCATTCAAATCTTCCATTTCATTATTTTCTGAAGGTTCTGATTCATCAGCACTGGATGAGTCTGATTCTGAATCCACTAGTAATAGAAAAAAAACGTTTATGAAATATTCTGACTCAAATAATTATTGAATGGTCGAAATTAAAATTACTTACTTGATACTTTAAGCACGGGTTTATTCATTGTTTCAGCTACGACCATACTTCTAAATGTATAAAAATTAGATTATTTAAGCTTAGCTTACTCAACAAATGAAATATTTATATTTTCAAATAAATTCACGTGTGTTTCCGACTCGTTTCCACATGCGACTTTGACGTCTTAATGACATTGACACAAAATTAATGCTCACAAGGCGTCAAGCTATTATTTGGTATGATTTGGTTCAACAATTTTCATTTCATCAAAACAAAAATACATGAAGTTGCAAAAAAATATGTAAAAATGTCTTAAAACAACAAAATTGTTTTCTCATTCATATCTTCCGTAGTCCCAATTGATATTTTAAACACAAATAATAGAATCAATTTTGACGTGTTACCAGGCGTAACAAAACGTAAAATTGTTTTTAAAAATAAAATACAGCTGATCGACAAGGCAAGAGAAGTTTTGTTTCATTCGTAAGAAAATGGTGGTTTTGTTCTAAACATGGCAGCGGGTTTTGCAAATCCTCTACCATACGTATATAAAAGGGAATACGGAGATATAAGAAATATCAAATCAAATTTCTTTAACAAACGTTTAGCTGTTGCAAAAAATTTATACCGACGGGATCTTGTGTGCCATTTTGGATGTGTGAATGCTATAGAGTTTTCCAGCAATGGCGAATTACTTGTATCAGGTATGTCAGTTTATATTTATTGTCATTCTTTCCTATATCTTGCAAGCCCATGATATCAATTTGATAACACCATCAACTCCATAACAGGCGAAACGAACCTGAATAATAATAAAATAGGGCCATAATATAATTTTAATTACCTATGTCCGTAATAAGTGTATGATAAACAAGTAGGTTGCGGTTTGATGATCACGATTTTATTTATTTATAAACAATAGAAAGTTGTTTAATGGGAGAAGGGACACCCTACGGATACCCACTAACAGAAAATACACTTACTATTTGTCAATACTGGGTATAATCGAATTTGATTAATTAGCACCGAGTCGAAATTGCGTACTAATTTGGAGAATTTCTAATCTCCTTAAATAATATTAATACCATAAAGTCCTCGATTAAAGATGACTCTAGTCGTAATTATGTACAGGTAGATAGTTAAGGCCACTGCTATAAAATATCATAACCACCTGTTTATGACAATCCTTGTTTATTATGACTGAACCAACTTTTGACTGTTTCTTAAATAATTAGATATATGGTGAACAAATAGAAAACACATTGTGTCTCGTGTGGATCACCGGTTAAACAGCATGTGATAAATATCTATTTTTTTCAGGTGGGGATGACAGAAGGGTGATGCTATGGCAATTTGGGCAAGCAATCCTTGACAAAGGCAAGCCTGAGCCTATGAAAGGCTTGCACCAATCCAATGTGTTTTGTCTTGGCATCACCAATGATAACCAGAAGATTTACTCTGGTGGAAATGATGATATTGTAAGTTAGATTTTTTACTGGTGTCTTACAATACTTTTTATCTGTAACTTTGGTAATTTGTAGGTCCTTTTAAAAGTTAATTAAAAAGAAATTGTTCAAGGTATACCTATTTCATAATCTGCCACTACTACTGCCAGTAGGCTGCGCGACGTCGCCGCGTCCGCGCACGCTGCTCATGAGGAAGAACCCCTCTGTGGTTCGAAACCAGTAGAGCTTTTCTCAATTTATACACGTCAGTAACCCGCGATTTTTAGTTAATTTACCTATTGTTTATTGAATTTTCATCAAAGTAAAAATCTGTTTATAAAAACAATCAGGCTGTATTGAAATTCCATTTGCAGCAATTTCCAACATTTAAGTGGTCTTATCTTTCTATTATCAATAATAAGCTTTTAAGAAAGTCACTATACTATGTGAACAGAATAATGTAACTCCACCCGCTCCCCCCATAATGCATGGAGGGTTTTTAAGAAAATTTTGCCTCAGACATGTATTTTGTCTTGTGTTGTGGGTCGTTTACAGTTGTACAGTGACACGCAGTACATCACACCCAGACATAAAACATTAATTTGTTGATATACAGAATAATATGCAATGTTTCATGCGGGAAGCTAACCTGCAACACAGTATTCTATTGTCCAGCTAGTGCGCCAAACGTGCAGACACAGTACATGCTGGTACAATTACTTGTAACAATACGCAAATGTCTTGATACATAGTACGTTTTTAAAATCACAATCCCACACACATGCCTCTAAAATTATAATACACTAGTGGTCGCCCGCCGATAGGCTGTCGATTTTACGCTTTTTCAAGATTTTTTAAATTTACTCTACATGCAAACCTTCTCTGGACTTCCACAAATAATTAAAGACAAAGTTTTGCCAAATAGTTAAAGGTATTGTTGAGTTATAACATTACAAAAAAAAATGGCATTGATCCTTACGTATATGGATTATTTATTCATTATAAATCTACAATGGACATGTCATGCAGGTGATAGTTCATGACACGGAGAGTAAGTGTCCACTAGAGGTGCTGCAGCATCAGCGTGCAGTGTGCAGCCTCAGCATCGACCCGTTCAATGAGCGAGTAGTCACCACTGCCGGCAATGACGGACGACTCTTACTCTTTGACACCAGGCAATCTGTACATGGTAAGAATCCTATTTGAATTATATAATTTATTCGTTAACAAAATGGCACAACCATGTGTTGAACTGTTCGGATTTGCGGGCAAGGCGTAAGGCATCTCGGAACAGTAGTAGGAATGGAACGGTTTTAGTCAGTAAGGTATCATTTACGGTGACTGTACAGTGAAATTGGTAGCTGGGCTGCTCTGCAACCTTTTCCGGGTTCGATTTTTTTCCCAAACACTTTGTGCGAGTTGTGGAATCCACAATGAATTGTTCCGGTGCTGGATGTGATGTGTCATAAATAAAATGTTTGTAAAGCATCCACGGCACAGTAAAAAAGCCTAAAGCCCCGCTCTAAAAAATATACCTACTACAAATTTTAAATGGCGCCGTACGCATGTTCGTTGTAGCAGCGGGCCGTCTCTTTACTCGCGTATATAAACTTTACGTATTTTTTTTTTTATGGTTATTAGGTCGGCAAGGGGAACAGACGGATCACCTGATGGTAAGCAATCGGCGCCGATAATGGACACCCGAAAAACCAAAGGAGTTCCGAGTAATGTATAATGCTGCATTATTTGCTATTCGGTTATGATTTTTTACAGAATCCTTGGTGATATCTCGCAGTCGCAAGGCGTTCCATGGCGTGATGTTCCATCCTTCGCAGTCAGGGATACTCACCTCGGCGAATGCACGCGATGGAGTCGCTCTGTGGGATCTTCGTGCACCTAAACAGTAAGTAATGTTCATAGAATATTGAATTAGAATTTTTTTGTGTCTTCATGACTTCTCCCGCCTAAGGTGGGGCGGGAGGGAGAGTCAGTCTCTTACTGACTAAGAACCCCCTGTTCATTCTAATGCTCTGGGCCGAGGCCGCGGTGCCTCATTGCGCTTACGCCGCAACCCCGGCTGAACATCAGCCCTATTGGGCCCCGTCTGTGGTGGTCTATTGGCTTTTTGATGCGCGCGCGAAACGCCTCGCCGTCCGCAGACCCGCGCTTATGGTGGCCGAAGATCGTCTCTCGTTTTTTCGAGTCGGCTGTAATAATTCTGTTTTTATTTCTTCCTAATTTTTTTTTATTAGTTAGTTAGTAGTTAGTAATTAGTATTAATCCGATTTTTATTTGTTATTTCCCTAATCGTATAATGGAAGCTATAGTATCTCGGTACTTGTAATCAGACCCGATATAAAAAGTTCCACATATGTGTGGATATAAAAAGTCTCGACTAGATTTTATAACCTATTCAATATATTGTTCTAAACTGATAATAATAGTATTCTATTACATATATTTGTTTAAGTGTAAGGCCATTTAGAATATTTTTTTTTTATTTACAGCCCAGTCATCCGGTATGCAGGGGTGAATGGTACTTGCCAGAACTGTATGAGTGTCCGTTTCAACTCTCCTGGTACCCACATACTAGCACTCCGGAGAAGACAAGCTCCAGTTCTCTATGCTGTACACTCCCCGGAACCCGTGGCAGACTTCTTTCACCAAGACTATTATAATTCCTGTACGATGAAGAGCTGTACGTTTGCTGGGGAGGGAGACAAGTTTGTAATGTCAGGATCAGATGACTTCAACCTCTATATGTGGAAGATACCGGAGGATGGTGCTGGATACCGTAAGTGTAATAATATGTTAAATGTTTCGGGCAATTTATTAGTTGTGCAATTTACTAAGTTTTCAACTGACTTGGAACACACTTAAATAAAAAAAGGATTAATCTTTAAAAACAAAAGAGTGGTGAATTGAAATGAATGTGGGAATAAATTGTGTGAAAGACATTATGAAAGGAAAAGCACTGAATCAGAGAAAAAAATAACAGATTCAGTAATGTATGTGCTGTAATATAGATTTTATATAATACTACAATGTAAAAACTACTTAAACAGGAATATAATAACAGTATTAAGTGTTTTTAAGAACTTAATCTCACCTACAACTCATTACTTAAAAGTCGATAAACAATGCCTCTAAGGCATAGTCCGCGAGTTCATATCTTTTGTATTAAGGTATAATTCATGCAACCCGAAGCGAACGCCGGCGTTCGCGCACCTATTGTTCTTCTATTGTGTATCAAATTAGGACGATTATGAGGTTAAATTAATAATTATTGGTAATCTTCCAGATGTTCCGGTGGCGCCCCCACACATAGTCCTGTACGGCCATAGGTCTATAGTAAACCAAGTGAGATATAATCCTCACTACTGCCTCATTGCTTCATCGGGTGTCGAGAAAATAATAAAGGTAATGTTTAACCTTATTGGGTATAAGAATTATTTTCAAAACCGCCAAATTACAAGTACAATTAATTGATCAGAAAGAAATTGATTAAAAAGAATTTGGCACTTTATAAATAAAAAAATAACTACGACAATGTGCAATTCATTTAAAATTCATAGAAATTGACGAATTTAAAAGTATAGTGATAAAGCATACCACCCATTCCCGCGCAATTTTACCCGTTGCTAAAAATATTTATTTTATTTGTTTGTTTGCTGATATAAAAAGTATAGGTAATATGATAGTTCCAGTACCACCGAGAATATGTATACAAAGTTCATAATAGTTGGTCAATTAATTTTTCGTGAAAGTGTGATAAACATCCCCAAGTTCACATAAATATTAGGAAGGACCAATTAGATAGTTAGATGTTGTTTTTAAAATTGATGAAAGCATACACAAACTCACTACAAAGAAATATACAAAGCATACACTACACCACCAACCAAGATCATTGTCAATTGTTTTTTTACTTTATTACAATGCGATAAAATTTATAATCCAGCTACACACATAAATACACTTTGCATAACGTAACTCATAACTCCCTCAATATGTATTGTGCCTTATAACAAAGGAATAGAGTCGATAAAGAAATATAGACTGAATTCAAAAATGTTTTTTGATTCATTATTGAAGTTACTCGGAATAAAAAGCTGTATTATTATTATTGTCATAAAGTTGAAAATCACTCTTAATAGGTGTGGTCAGCGGTGGAGTTCCCGAAGATGCGTGGTACGTTACTGGAAGAGGCGCAAGGTTCGGACAATCCGCGTGAGATATACAGCCACGAGGACTATGTCTCCCTGGTACATCACAGTGGCCAAGTTGGTGTTGTTGTCTCTTTCTAAACCTTATTAACACTTTTGGTTTCTTGTAAAGTTTGACTATTTACTTATAATGATGATGTATCTAACAGTACTGATGTATTGTTAGCTCGCGATTCTCTCTAGTAGGACTTCGATTAAATTCTATTTTTTTTCTATTTCTCTATATCTTTATTATGTAAAGTTTTGTCAAATATTTACAATGTAACAAAAAAAAAAAAATAAACTTCCTTCATTTTTTTACATACACATAACACAGCCCTGGTGGAGTACCAGTTTTTCAACCAAACATGTTTAATCTGCCACACAACACGTCAGTCGGTTGCCCACCCTCCACGTCTTTATACAGCCTATCAAAATATACTCTTTTTATGTGATAGCAGGTCAGCAATCGAGCATACGGTAACTGATGGTAAGCAATCGGTGCTTTTTGGCATTAGCGAAGGTTATAGGGAGGGGAAAAGCTTTGGGCCTCCGGTAACCTCACTTACTCGGCGAAACAAAGTTGTGGTTATTTTGCGCCGGTTTTCTGAGGACGCGTTATTTCCGGGCAAGCCGACCCATTTCGCGCTGAAGCAAGACTCTAAAACTTTTACTTACTTATTGTCTTTTCAGTACATATCACACAACTACGCGGATCAGTCGACGAGCGAGGACCCACGTATGATGGCGTTCTTTGATTCCCTCGTGCAAAGAGAGTTGGAATGTTTGGGCGACGAGACGGACTCTCTCGACGGATCCAGTTCCTGTCATTCTACACTCGACAACGATTCAGACTCATCTGATACTGACCAGATTATTTTGGACTTTCTACCTTTACCACGGAAACGAGGTTAGTCACTCATATATTTATGACATAAGGCAGGAAGCCAGCGGACCTGTCATTTCATGGAAAACAATTGACATCGCAAATAAACACCCGCGACACCAGAGGAGTTACATGTGCGTTGCCAGCCTTTTGTAAACTTCCCAGATACTCAAGGGAGTCTATCTTCAGTAACATTATACGCAGAACAATGGATACGTTGCTTCACGCCTGCTTTATATGAGGCTGTGGTATCACACTAGTCGAGCCGGCCCATTCTTTCTGAACCAAGTCTCTCCTACGTTAGATAAACAAGTTTAAGTTTTATCAGCCTCAAGCCAGGAGTAAAATAGTTTCGTTCAACAGTGAAGAATTTATAAATAATTTATATCAATTAGTTACAGCAAATCAAAATGGAAATCGCAGTCAACGTGTTCCCAACAGACTGGCGCGGCTCGTTGCACAGCGGTATCCGAAGAATTTGCGCTCACAGAAGAGAGGATCCCTCAGGTAGACATTTAGAACCTCACAAGTTTATATTAGTAAAGACTTGAAACTTTTTATTTTACCTTTTATGACCCAGTTTCATGCTCAAACGAAACTGAAACTTTTAGAAAACTTGCGGATACATTGTCATTATAGGGAATTACTTAAAAAAATTTAATAAAAGTAATATGTACAATAATTTACAATTATGGTAAATATCTGTCTTTGTGTTGCCTATAGAAATTATTTTGATTCCACTGTAACTGTAGTAATGTACAATATCACTTTGTGACGAGATGTGAGTAGTTGCCCCATATATAAAAGTTGCTATGGGGGCCTTTGCTCAGCAGTGGGCACTTATAGGCTGATGATGTTGTTGCAGGAGGAGTAAGCAGTCGCGCGCGTCGCTGAGCAAGTCGAGCAGTAAGGGCGGCGCCAGCAGTAAGGGCAAGCGAGCCGCCTCGCGCCGACTGCGCGGCCCGCGCCGCCTCGCACCGCGACTCCTGCGCACCGCGCCCCGGGGACACGCACGGGTCTCCGCGCCCTCTAGCGAGCGGACCGACTCTGACGAACCCACGCATACCATGTTCCGCAATAGTGGCAGGGTCAGCACCATCACATATCTTACTTCTTACTAATATTATAAATGCGAACGTTACGATGTTTGGATGTTTGTTACTACAATCACGGCAAAACGGCTGGACGGATCCGGCTCGGGAATAGAATATAGGCTACTTTTATCAAGGATTATTTGCCTTTCAGATGCTCAGACCTCCTCTACGGCGACGTGTAAACCTCACAAGAACAGCAAAAAGAAAAAATAAAGTCACTAGTTATAGAAAACCACTTAATTTAAGAAGTAATGGTGAGGATCATTTCATTTTCATCAATCATTTTAATTAACCGTTATAAAAAGCATTGAAAAATAAATAATTTATCTGTCTGCTTGTTTTTTCTAGGAGCAGCCATGGCACAAGACAGTAGTGATAATAATAATTTTTCTAACTTTGATAATTTTGATGACAACTTAGCTCAACCAAGCACCAGCACAGGTAAAACAGGTTTATATTGCTCTCACGACAATTAGTCTCAAAATATGTACAATCTTTCAATATGTTTTCTTTTTATTCAGGTTACAGGGGCCAAAGCACATCAGGACTATTTAGGATAGTGGAGGTGGATTCAGACGATGACCAATCGGTGAGCAGTCGGCCGATATCTCCACGAAACCAGAACGGCAACCAAAACATTCCGCCAAACCTCGTCAGCATTGTACCTACACCTGTCAACGGGTCGCGGGACTCGCTAGGAGAGTCTCTGCGCGTCGAGCCGCCAGAGTCGGAAAGCAACTACTCGTCACCTCCACCTCCAGAGCACAGGCGGATGAACCTACGAAGAGTTCGACGGAATGGTCGGCTCAGTCTACATAGATCAGATTCCAGCGAATCTCCACCTCCCAAAGAGCCAGCAGATCGGGCCAGCACATCTGTCGAAGTAGAACAGCATTCACCTAAAGTAGGGTACAATAGGACTGTTGCGAGACTCATGAATGAAACCAACGAAAGTGAGTTAGAAAGTAGCTATAGCACTGAAAGCTGTAGTATGTGGCCAGCGCCTGAGGCTTGCACCCCAGACAGTGGAGTCGGAACTGTAGCCGGCAGTAGTACTAGAAACCCACAACCCACAGACGACGTCTCCGATGACCCAGAGTACCAAGCTTTCAAATTCCGACAACGAGTGAAAAAGGCGCGGCGCAACTACAGAGAACACATGGACTCAGACTCTAACTGAACTGAATAGATAGTTACATAAATTGTGTTCTATAATTATGTAGTGGTTCTACTGTAAGTGAACTAACTATCCAACGACTGCATCCTATACTATTATTGTTATATACTACTAAGAACTCTTATAGTTGGAGTCCTATGGACACTGTAACAGTGTTATGTTGTTAAACTATGTGTTTCTATCTATATTACGATTTTTAAGGACTACGAAGAAACCAAGTAGTCACAACCTAAAGTTAAGAGTGTGTAGAACCAAATTACAAAGCAGTAGCACGCTAAGGATTTGAGTAAAACTAGACAGCTAGATGGCACAAATTCCTATGTACCAACAAAATCTTAACAACAAATTAATGAAATGTTGTTCTGCATACAATGGTTTTGCTTTTGTATAGTTTTATTATTAATATAAAGACGATATATGTGATCTAATTATTATTATCAGATAACTTAATCTAGTATATAAGAACCATCAATGTTCCCCTAAAAAGGTTGTTAGCATAAATCCATGCAAATATAAATACTTGACTTGTAATTTGATATTTATTCTACCTCTGTTAATCTACGACTAACTAGCTAAGTGTGTGTTCTAACAATGGCTCTTTTAAGTTTTATGGGCCCGTCGACACAAACGTCGTTTAATAAAATATACGACAGTAACTGGTTTTAAGTTTCTCACCCACAAAAACTTGCCTTTCGTTGGAAAAGGCAAATTACAAAAATGAGCTCATGGCCTTTATTAAAATGGCAATAGATGAAAAACTAAAAGAAAAGAGGAATAGGTGGAAGGTCCGCGTCCTTCGGCGCTTAGGTAGGTCTGCCTCTCAGGGAAAAGAAGTAGTTGCAGGCAATAGGTAGTCGAGAGTTTAATCTGAAAGAAGAATATCATCTAAAGTTGTACTTCCACTACATTAATAAGCGACATTATAACTTCATGCTACTTTCTGAAAGTAAAACTTTCATTCTGCTTTGTCAATAACACGCATTACAAAGTATACTTTATTGAAATAAGCACTTTGCAACACTATTCGAGTCAATGAACTTTTAATTTAGTTTTTCGCTATATAATCTGTGCTCTGTTATTAGACAGCTCAGTTCTGTGAGACAATACAATTGGACAGTAAAGTGACGTTAACACAGCTGATCGTATTGAACGGGAAGTCGGGACGAGAATATAACCTACTCGTCTCGTTGATTTTCGCTTATTACAGGCCTAAACGACAAAAATGGACGGGATAACGACCTACAATAATTTCTTAGCATTACATAAACCGCAGTTAGTTCTATCTGGTGTACCTGAACATTTCTGGCCATCAGTATGCAAGAAAATAACTGACCAAATTTTTGATGCCGGTTTAACATTCCAACTGGTTCAAATAGATTATGAAGATACGGAAAAAATGCCCTACGATCCCTTATGGAGTGTGATTGCAATCAGGGATATCGAGTGCTCAGACGCTAGTCATGTTTACTTGATTGACCATGCGTGGACTTTTAAGGCAAATAGTATTAAAAGTAGTCTAAGAAATGTGCCGGGGCTTTTGGAAAGAATGTGTAACTTGATGCAAGTATCTTCAGAAACTACAGAGGAACAAATAGAAGAAGTATCAAAAGCTGTGTGGAAGTATGCACACACTTATGCAATTGGTGGTGATGATTTTTCTATTGAAGAACGAGTTCCAGTGTGGTACGTCTTAGACGAATTGGGTTCTGGCATTACTCATTCAGACACGCCCAATTTCCGAGCAGTGCCTTTCATATATGTGCCTGAACAATTAACTTACACTCTACTGTTTCCAGTAAAAGATGTTGAAGAAGGTGACATGGTCACCAGAAATTTTGTAGAGGGTCAGTTCCCTGATCCCTTGCAGAGAGAAGCAATGCTCATCCCATGGAAGCACTATGAACATTTTGGGGAAGATTTTGTTCAGGTGGAGCCAAGCTCCAAATATTTTCTAGAGGGTCACATAGTGGAAACTCTCCCAGAACTGGATTTGTTAAAAGTAAGAGAGTTTAATAATTCTACTAAACTAAAAGTGTACTCAGAGTACAGATATATTAATGAACATCTTACAGCTCCAGAGTTTGAAATAGTTGACAATGAAAATGATGCTGATGTACTATGGTACATTAACCATTTTAAAGAATTTCAAGATTTAAGTGTTCAAACGCCACAGAAATTTGTTAATCAATTTCCATTTGAATATGTGATGACAATAAAAGATTTGCTAGCGGTAATTGCTAGACGTTCTTCAGAAAAGTACTGTGATGAAAGTAACTCCCTTGTCACAAACCCAGTTTGGTTGCCTACAACCTTTAATATGAAAACTGAGCTACCTAAGTTTGTTGCATATTACATGCAGAGGAAGAAAGCTGGATTAGATAACCACTGGATATGTAAACCATACAACCTTGCAAGGGGATTGGACACCTATATCAGTGACAATTTAGATTTTCTATGCCGATTACCTCTGACTGGCCCTAAAATAGCCCAGAAGTATATTGACAAGCCAGTTCTCTTTGAAAGACCAGATGTTGGCCTGGTAAAGTTTGACATTCGCTATGTGATACTGTTAACATCTGTTCGACCAACAGAGGTTTATGTTTACAATAATTTCTTCCTTAGGTTTGCTAATAAACCCTTCTCTTTAGACAGCTTTGAAGACTATGAAAAACACTTTACAGTTATGAATTACAGTGGTACTGCACAACTTTTTAAGATGTTATGTGCAGATTTCAAAGCTGAGTGGTCTAGGCAGTTTGCCAACTATGATTGGGCAGATGTTGAAAAATCAATATTCAAGATGTTGTCAGAGTTATTTGATGCAGCTACACTAAAGGGGCCTCCTTGTGGAATAGGAAAGAGCCCACAATCTAAAGCATTGTATGCTGCCGATATTATGCTGAGTTGGCGTGAAGTGGGAAATGAAAAGGTCATTCAACCCATTCTCTTGGAGATGAATTGGATGCCAGACTGTCGTCGCGCATGCGAATATTATCCCGACTTCTACAACGATATCTTTTCTGTAATGTTTTTGAATAAGGAAGTGGAGACATGTTCAAAAGTTATGTAAGCTAAGCTTTTAATTGTAGCAATATTAACAAATGATTTACACATTCAGCTTTGATAAGCATTTACCAATTTATTGTATTTACATTTTGTTACTCACATAATAAAACAAATGAAGCCTGACTTTTGAAACTTTATTTAACATCTTATTCATTATGTTATGGAATAGTTAAGTTAACATATTATTTAAAGTGAAATAAAATTAATATAATACATCTAATTGGGTTTATTATATATCACTTTTGAAATTGCTTGTTTTTGGAGACTAAATACGTTTTATCAGTTTTTCTGTAATACCCTCTGGTTATCATCCTGGATAAAAGCGAAGGGGTTCTCATCATCGACGTCTCTGCGGCTGAGTAGCACTAGGACTACTATTATTGCTATCAGAACGAACAGCATGATCCAATAACGTCTATAGATGCCTCCGGCTCTTCGCACTCGAGAAGATGGGAGTGAGTTCCTATAAAAAGAAAATAATTTTTATTTTTTAAAGTACTTCCATATAGTTTACATAGATATCTCTTAACTCGAGTAAATATACTGTTGTTTTTTGCGGAGGCTACAGAGTATAAATAAATAATGTACAAAAAAACAACCATTCTTGGAAATCCATAGTTCTTAGTGAAGTGGTTTCTGCATACTGGCACTAGTAGTTAAAATAAAAACAAACAACTTACTTCCACCATCTACTGATCCAGGCGAATGTAGATTTCTGCTTGTACTTATTCTCATCATGATCATAGTTTGTATTCAGTTTTAATGGTTCATTCGTCTTAACGCTTTTTCGTGGAGCTTGACCTCCTGAAAATAAAATATCAAATTATGAATGAACTATAAAAACACAACATATCAAAAGATTCAACAATAAGATATTGAGATTTTTTCCTATTAAATATAAGCTTCCGATATACTTTTCATAAACAAATTTCACCGCCGTCATCAGTAGGAAAATTGATTAACTATTATACTATCGACACATGAACCTATACCACAAATTAACATTTTGCCAACAAACCTTGTAAACTGTCAGTTCTCTTTAGTGAAGAGCTGTCATAAATGTTGACTGGTTCGTCAGATATCTGTACAATGGAATGTGGAGTGCCATTAGCGGACCTGCCGGTAGACTCGTCATCGCTCGCGCCCACTGGCGTGCCTCGAGGGTTGTCCACTGTGCTTGTATAAAATGGTGAATGATGATCAATTGGAGATTGGGATCGACGTCCAACTGCGCCTTTCATGTCTTGGTCTTCTGAAAGCTGTAAAACAAAAGAAAATCAGTGCCAACTGCCAACCATGCACATCCACAACACAAGGGGAGTTAAAAACCGGCCTTTTAGTGGTATGCTCTTCTCATGATGTTTTTATTGGTTCAGAAATACTACTGATGTTATAATTAATATGACCTATAGATCTGATATAATTCCTTTCATATTTTTTTTTTTTTGCATTTTTCTCATGCATCTGTACATCATTGTACACTCACCAATTTTGAAGTTGGCCCTCCCTTCCTGATATGAATACTTACATTTTATGCTTTGTATACCATTATATACCAAACATTTCATTCATGTTTTAACAAAAATTATATTTATAATTATACAAAAATTATGTGGATATGTTTTTTTAAACTATGTAAATAAGCAAGTTTATGGGGTAATAATTAATAGGTTTCATTCATTTTTACTAACCAGAGGCAGACCTAAGCCAGCTCTAGCCCAGTTTACTCCAGCCAGCTTTTCTCGAAGTTCATCAGCTACTGGTGAGACTAGATTGGATGGGGGGAACACAGGAGTGGCACATGATGGACACTGATAGCCTGCTGGTGCAGTTGTGCGAGGCAAGGCCCTATATTTAGCTTCAGCACATGTCCAGTGAAATACATCTGGAAAAAAATATGAATATCATAATACCAGAGGCACCAAAGGCCTCACACCTGCTGTTCTAGTTCTAAGCAAGGCAGCAGAGTGGCACTCTATTTCTGGTGAATTTGTAAGGCAACATTTACATCAGTGCTACGACCATGGCCTGTTGCAGCGGAAATAATTATCTCATACAAACTTATAGAAATTATTTGGGGACTTGTAGCATTGTACCAGCTGCTGTGTGGAGCATGGTTCTAAATCTTAACATTAAGGGTTACTAGGAATATATTATACTTTCTCATTATTCACTGAAAACCAATTAGCAAAATCCTTAATTTTGTATTGAGATATTGCATTGATAGATTTTATGTAATTTGGTAAGTATAAAATAGTTACTTATAGTGTACAATACACTAGTGTCCAAATTGTGTAGTTCACGATGGCACAAAAATTTGCATTAGTTCAACTAAATTATTTAAAATACTTATTTTTATTTATTTCAAACTTCTAATGTTTATTTATTAATGTATCTACTCAAAGAAATAAATAATTGTGTTAACATTTTTTTATGGTTCATCTAATGACTAGTACCATACCTTAATGCCAGATGGACTGACTAAAATCCAAGCAGTTCCTTCTCTTGCTCCTGCTACTAGTACTGACTTGAACTGGTACTAGTACTGATAACTTACTAATACATGGCACATATTACAACTGTATACTATAGATCCTAATAGATGATTGTTTATCATCATATTATCAAATTTTAAATCTTGGAACATATATTTTCGATTAAATTAGTACATAGCTAACAATTAATATCACTTATTACTTACGATAACAAGTAAGTCGAATACACTCGCCCTCACTGAGAGATTTTGTGCAAATTTCACATATGGGATTGTAGTCACTGTCTTGTAACCATTGCAAATATGACTGAATAATGCACTAGAAGAGAGAAAAATAAACCATATATTTTCATATTAAGTACTTTCACATCAATTAAACATACCATTATCTGAAAATTACCTTCGGGTGACTCGTCACCATACAATATTCACAAACATTAACTCTGTGCTCGAAACAAAATTGATTCGTTACTCTTCTTTTTGGACATTTACACAGCCCCATTGTTACTTTATATTAGAATTAAACCAAGCTTTAATTTAGATTGCAAGTTCTGAAGGTAAAACAGTTTAAATACAGAGAAATTCTGTATTTTAATCGAAGACAAACAAAAGTGGCAGTGGGGATGCAGGCAGCACAGTCAGCCACGTAAAACAACTGTCAAAAATTACGTAGCGTTCGTAATTAGTAAAATGATCAAACTGTGTTTCTAATGTTTTACTTTCGATTCGATTTACTTTGGAAATATAAGTCTTTAATAAATTCAATACCAATTATGATAACTACTCGTTTAAGAAGGGGTTCATATTTTAGAATTTCTTAATTTCTTTTTCAATTTCAATGGTCAAGAATAGTCACGATACTCATGATCTGTCAGTGTCATGTCAACCTCAGTCAAGCTGTCAAAAGTCTGTCAATAAAGAATTAAGAAATGAGTGCAATATTTTATTTTGTAATATTGTAATTTTATCAAATTAATAAAAGAAACAGATATTGCTCTGTTTCAAAATGTCTACTAAAATATTGACTCTTTGTAATATTATTAGCCGACCTGTTAATGTTCTGCTAAAGCAAAACAATGTTACGCCTAACCTTAAAACTAATTTCAGCACTACATCTGTAGCTTGTGTAAACTTCTTCAACAAGTGTAAGTAACTGGAACGGATACTTCTTTTCTATGTAACAGGAAAAACAAGAAAACATAAAGAAGTTCATAGCTAAAGTTAAATCTTTAGTTAAGAAAATGATATTGTTTTTGGTTTTAGTACCAGCAGAGAAGCTATGGAAGTCTGTGACATCTGTAAGTAATGCTGGTGCCAAGAAGGGTCGTGGTCGAGGTACAGGTCGCATTCGGATCCGTGACTTGAACCGTGGGCAAGTTATTGGAGTTGGCAAGATCAATATGTTGTGGCCCGGTTTGTCTGCACCTGTGATCAGGGGTAGGGAACTGTTGAAGCAACAGAGATTACCTGATGACCAGGAAAGGTAAAGTATTAGTGTTTATCATGGTTAACTTGAAAAAAAATCCAGTGTTTCCACTTTTGGAGTTCAATATAGTAACTGAAGTGTCCAGCCATCTGTTATGATAATGTTCAGTATATTCTCTTTTAGTTTATGTCAAATATTTTTTTTAATGTACAGATAACTATTTAATATTGTTTTAGACTTGAAAAGCTAACTAAGATCAGAGATTCTATGACAAAGTTCAGAAGACTGAGACTTAACCCCATAGAGAGAGGTTGGTCAGGTTCAAAGTTGCCTGGCCGCAGTCTGGGACCCCCGGATCCAATTGGAGAAGGTACTTATTTATTATAAGATTTAAAAAAATATAAGGTTTTTCAATTATTGGCCCAATAATATAATATATAATGTTATTTTGTAGATGAATTCACTGGTTTTGACACCAAAGTTTTGCAGCTCAGATCTCTACTGATCATGAAAGGAAGTCTTGGACGTACCAGAAACTTTCAAGCTATGGTGAGGATATCACATTAAAACCTATTTTATTTAGATTTTTTTGTCTATGATATTTTCTTTTTGTTTAGGTTGTAACTGGAAATGGACAAGGCTTAGCTGGGTTTGGACTAGGGAGAGCCAAAGAAGCACCAGCTGCTCTAAGAAAGGCTAAGAACAGAGCAGGCCAAAAGCTGATGCACTTTGAAATCTACAATGGTCATACAAGTAAGGAATTTCCTATAAAATAATTATTGCTTGGCATCAAAAAATTGGTACTTATTGCATATAATATTTTTTCTTTTCAGTTTATCATGACTTCTTCACAGCTTTTGGTAAAACTAAGATATTTGTGCAGAAAAAGAATGAAGGTTATGGCTTGATGTGCCACAGAGCCATCAAGGAAATCTGTCAAGCTATTGGTATTAAGGATTTGAGAGCCAAAGTTGAGGGATCTAACAATCTGCAGCACATTGTTAAGGCATTCTTCATTGGCCTTTTGCAACAGGTAGAAAATCGAATGACAATAGACTGTACTTTGTACTATGTACTTATGTACTATGTATTTTCTAATCACATTTTTTATGGTATGTTTTCTAGAGAACTCATCAGCAGTTAGCTGAGGAGAAGAAATTGCATTTAGTTGAATATAGAGATGAGAATGAGAACTTCCCTAAAGTAGTAGCCAGTCCCTCAGAGGTGAGGACAAAGGATCAGATCCAGAAAAATGAGACTCTAGACTTCACACAGTATGTCATGAACGACAGAGTAATTCTGAAGAAGAGAAAGTTCCCTCGCTTCTATGAGACTATGCCTCATTACAAGATTTATCTTAAGAAATACGAGAAGTTCAGAAATCATGAGAAAATCCGCCTGAACCTCAAGACAGAGTATGGAGAAGTGAAGAGCTTCCTCACTGATAAATACCCTGAAAAGGTGGAACAAGAAGCTTAGATGTAGATACTACAAGTGTTATGTAATAGTTTGTTAGTGTATAAATAAAAGAAATGTTGCAATCATTTAATTATTTATTATTGATTTATTATCAAAAGGATTATTTTCTTTGTTTGAATAAAAACAATATGGAGTCTTACTACTCTATTAGATATCAAGGAATCACGCATATAAATCAAACAAGCTTTCTACTTGAGTAAATAATAGCATAAACCTTCCACCGTCATATGTTCTACCTCAGGCTTTCCGCGCGGCCGGTTGATGATATTTACTCAGTAAAGTCGTTGCGTTAGGCGATTTGTTTCAAATAAATTCTCCACACTTCTGCTACACTATTGAATTGAATTTAATAAAAAATAATTGTAAAACCCGAATGTCATTATCGTAATATATAATAAACCTATTTACAAACATTCCAAATAGGAGTTCGGTGTAATATTATAATATCTAATGTTATAAATTCACATTATCTGTCATGGCACCCAAACTTCCGTACAACGATTATTTATATAAAAATCTAAAGGAGCCACTAAATGCTCTCAAATGCTAGACTGTTCAACGGGAGCACCACAGTCTTCAACTCTTCATATGTAGGTGTTGGATAATCATGCTTACGTATATAGTTGAAATGGAGCTAACATTTTTTACATTTTGTAATTTAGCTTTAGGTGTAAATGACGTAGTACTTGTAAAAAATGATATATCCAGTACAACTATGATCCCTTTGTCCGAAATATAGGAATATAGGGTATCTATAGACAATGTTCTGCTATTAATTACAATGTTAAAATTCGTTTATAGTACAGATTTTCAATGAGGAACGAAAATTCATGTACTTGTAAACATTAACAAAATGAAATACACAAATAAAAACTAAAACTAATCTACCATAATGAGTTACAGAGTCAGCACTATTATTATTATATGAACTGTCCAATATATAAAATAATTTAAATTTAATATCAGAAACGAGAAAGAATAGTTTTGTACCTCGCTTAAGAAATTTATAACTTCGTATAAAAATACATCACATTTTAGAATCACTACGCGCCCTTTTTACAATCGCTTTTCGATGAGCACACGTTTTGAAATCGCCTATTAAGTATATAAAAATATCGTGTGTCCATGGGTTTATACCAATAGAGGCAAGTACATGTTTCTAGCCGCCTTCCTACTGATCAACGCCAAGAACCTTACATCTAGAGCTACACTAAAAGTAATAATAGCATAATTATTTCGATGAACTAAATGTGAACGTAATGGCAGTCGACGGACGAGCCTCGTGGTGAGCTGAGCAGGAGACGGAGCGGGTTGTACTAAACTTTGTACTGTGACACTGCGATCTTGAGCGTATGACTTAGATATGTATTTTTATATTGATTTCCGCAGTCAACCACACGATTAAAGCATTAAAAGGAAACTACAAAATATAGGTACTATCAAATATAATTATTATATAGTGTGGCTGACTCAACAAGCGACGTTGTATCAAAAATATACTAAATCTAAATTGTTTTATTATCGAGGAATGTAAAGGTACTGCGCTAACGAATAGAAGTCAATTTTCAAGTTTAGTGCAATCCGCCCTTACAATATTATACACAAGAATAAATTGTTAGAGAGATCATTGTTGATTTGCGGGATCTACTTAGTCTATTGAATCTGAAACAAGAAAAATATAAAATGTTAGAAACATGGAAAAGTAATAAGATCTGGAGTTGAGGCAGTTGCCGGGCAATACATTAGTACCCCATTATTATTTGCATCTTTACCAGTAACATAAACTACTCGTATAGTTTTTACGAGTAGATAGATAATCTGAAGGACGCCATGGCACAAGCAATTGCTATGCGTATTCCATCCTTTTCAAAGAGGCTTCCCGCCTCTCTGATAATGAGCTGGTGGGGATTGAGCCTCCGGTAACCTAGGTGGTGGTGTCATTCCTGTCGAGCGGGCTCGTTTGTGCCGAAGCATATGTTTCCCACGGAACAAAGCATGGTAGCGTAGTAGCGTATGTATCTGATGTTAAGTGGTCCGCCCATGAACACTTGCAACACTAGAGGAGTCACAGCCGCCAAATAGTTTAAGTGTGGGGGAGCCAAGCTTCGGCACTAATGGGTTGGCTCGACCGGAGTGATACCACGGCCCCACCGAAAACCGCCGGGTACCTTGTTGTAGTAGTTAGTTACCTTGTGGGTGCGCGTGTGGCGGGTGAGCGCGCCACTTGTCAGCGTGGTGCCGCGAGTGGTGCGGGGCGAGCGAGGCGCGCACGCCGCCCAGCAGGTCGGCGGCGCCGGCGGCCGCCAACGCCAGCGGCGCCACGGCCGCGCCCGGCAGGTGCCGCAAGACACCCACGCCGTTAGACCAGCGGGCCGCTGCTGCCATCGTAGCTGCTGTGTCCTCGAAACCCTGCACAAAACACTTACATTCACTAACCAATGTTTTAAATCCTATGAAAACAATGAATTTATTTTTGCAAATAGGCCATAAAACGGCACTTTTGCACGACAAATTCTATGTAAAAACTAGATGAAGCCGGAATTATAATGATATAAATGTGAAAGTTTGTAGGAATTATTGAAGGCATGTTTGTTTGTTATTCTTAACGGGTGATACCGATTTGGTTGAAATATGGTATGATAGGTGATGTAAACAGAGCTAGTTTACGACAAAAGACTAATTAATAAAACCACGCGTGAAGAGTGTTGTACCAAAATTACGATTGTTGCATGAATTAAAATATTAATTGAATTTTGATTTTGAAATGAAATGAAATCTGTTTATTCAACAAAAGGCATGAATGTCAAGGTCAAAAAAGATATAAATACATTATAACAAAATAACAATAAAAAGATCTGAAACGGAGAGAGAAAAAAGGTAAGCTAAATTACCTATAACTAAAATTGCTTACTACGCAGTGCTGGCAAAACTAACGAATGAATGAATTTTGGTATTAGTTATTTATATCATTAGAATAATTATACCTAGAAACCACGTAGGTACCTACGCATCATCAAAGTGAAGCAACTCAAACCTATAGTCAGAATTTTAATTCGATTCCTGATTTGAAATGACCTACTGTCATTTTGTGAAATAATGATACCACATATAGAAGTGTAGTGATGAACACAAAAATCGATAAACAATCAGTGAATTCGTTTCAAGAAGGCATTCAAAAAATTACGGCTACCGAATGGTCTAAATGCATATCCCATGTTGTCAAAGAAGAGGAAAAAATGAGTAAGCTAGATATGTTAATTGAATTGAAATATCACAGACACAATTCATAATAAATGTTACAGAAAGTAACAGCGATAGCGATAGCGATGACGGCGACAATTTATAAAATGTCTGTTTTATTTGTTATGTTCCTTCATGATCACATTTTTTATTAATTTCACACACAATTATAAAAGAAAAGTCTCAGATTGTTAATTAATTGTCAAAACTAAATTATCGGTTCAAAAATATTTTATTGCCTGATAAACTTAGTTTACGAGAGTAAATTTATAAACGAGAGGAATCGATTCAGAAATATTCGATATCCGTATCGAATAATTTCGCAACGTCACTATTTATTACGTGTCATAACGTTGCAACACTGAAATTGTCAAATCTGAAATGGAATTAAAATTCCGAGTATAGCCATTAGGCGAGGCCAAGTTCATTAGGCGACCTGTCAGTGGTCAAACTCGAGTTGCATTGAAAACTACTCCCGATATTTTTATTAATAACGTCGGATTGCGCAATGAAGAGATGTCACAGCACATTAGAACTGCATAAGGAACTTAATAACATAATATTTCACGGAGAAGTTACTTAGATTTTTTCGTAAATATTATTTAAAATGAAAAAAAAAACATATCTTGTTACTGACAGATCATGAAATTGTTGCCGTTATGGGGAAAAATCTCCTACATTTTGTGTTTTATTTAAGGTGAAACACGTCTCAATAAGGCAAAAAAGAAAATGCACAAAATGTTATTTAACAAATATTTATCTACTACTTACTTGCTTATTTTTTCGGTATTTTTTATTGAAATTGCATATAATTTCAAATGCATGAATATTTAAAAAAACTTAAATGATAACTCATTAGTTATTGAACTTATTCAGCACGGGCAGGATATTTATTAGTTATTCATTTAAAGAATAATAAAGTAAGCGGCTTTAAGTACCTGTGTAAGAGATACAATTTCCGCACTTATAGGGAAAAATTGATGTAATGACAGCATTATTTTTGTCTACTTTGTCATATCATTAATTATGTTCGTTAAATTAATTAGTTCACTAAATTAATTATGTAAGCGTTTTGGATATATATCTGTTAGCTTGTAAGATCAAACGAATAAATAAATAAATTATTTTGTTCAATGTGTGCGTTACGTCAACCGTCGCACGTTTGAAGGTCGCACAAATTATTATGCTGAGGGAATCTTGTCCGCCAGTCACATTAAATAACATTGCAGTGCCACAGGCAGATAATGTGCGATACTTCGGATTGCACTTGGACAAAAGGCTCACATGGCAAAAACATATTTTCACTAAGAGAAAGCAACTTGGAATCCAAACGAGAAATCTTTACTGGCTCATCGGAAGAAAGTCCCAACCATCCCTCGAAAATAAAATACTTCTGTACATGGCAATACTGAAGCCCGTTTGGACTTATGGAATCCAATTGTGGGGTACTGCATTCCATTCAAACATTGAAATCATACAAAGGTTTCAAAATAAAGCACTCCGGATGATAACCAATGCTCCCTGATTCGTACCAAACGAATATTACACCGTGACCTACGCCTACCCATAGTGAAACAGGAAATTGTACGCCATACCAAAACTTATAAAGAGCGCATCGAATGACATCCAAATAGGTACTCTGGCCCGGCCACTAATGGCCAACCACAACAAAGCGCGACGTTTAAAGCGTAAAATACCTCAATATTTAATCCTATCACAGTAAACACAGTTACTGTCTAAACAACATGGACAAAGGATGTGACAAAGGTCACATAACGACCGCGCCAGCAATAGCACCAACCAACATGCAGCTGAATGTCCCACAGAGGAGACAGATTGTAATAAAACATAAAAAAAAACGTCAACCGTTACTACAATAATCTTACGCACGCTTAAATTTGAATCTTGCTTCACTTTTGACGGGCCGTTTTGGAGAGAACTACCGTTCTGTAATTATTCTTAGTTTATATCCTTTCTGCCTAAGTTTAGCTATTCATGAAATATCTATATCTAATGTGACAGACTGGCAGACGACATCAGTATCTTAGTAATATACGCCTGATATTTTATAAAAAGCACATATTTATATTGCATTATTTGCCGGGCATTTCAAGGCAGGCGCACAGAACAGTAAAATAATAACAAGGCATGCCGCGGCGAGTAATGACAATAACAGGATAATTGTTCGCCGCGATGATGGCCGACGCGGCGGCAGAGCGCACGCACATACTCAAAGCTTTCATGACTTATCGACAGGCCCGTCTCATGCGGCATGCTACACCGAAGAAAATCGGCAGTTATCGCGAGCATTTGGGAATGTTAGTTAAAAATATTTCCAAAGGTGGGTTAAGCAGGACTCAAATAGATAATTTGATTTCTTTTCTTAATGTATACTGGTAAATTGTAGATAGTTTAGTAGGGTGTTCGAACACAAAATTTACTACTTATTGTGTTTCCCGTTTTTACGCTATATCGAGAGTCTAAGAGATCGGGGGGTTTTTTTTTTATTAAACGTTATTCCTTCTACAAACTCTAATATATAAAGCTGAAGTTTGTTTGTTTCTTTGAACGCGCTAATCTCCGGAACTACTGGTTTCAATTGAACAATTCTTTTTGTGTTTGTTAATCCATTTACGAGGAAAGATATAGGTTATAAAACATTACGCTGATCGCTAGGAACCTAGTACTAAATACGTACCTCTTTCACAGTCTGATAGGCACTAGCGACCCCCTCCCTAATGTCGGCGGGGTGGCGCGCGGGGTCGTGTCTCCGCCGCCGGCGCCGCTCGCGACGCGCGTACGCTTCTTGTAACTGGAGCGTCGGACCCGGGGTCAGCATGTCGAATGCTGTTTCTGCGGTGGCCTGTATTACAAAAATATATTCTTTATTATATAGTGTATTTAACACTTTCATTACCACTACGATTTTCATTATGAAATCTCGGTTGCCGCCAAATCGTCATATATTTTACGTTGAACTTGCCAGGCGCTGGAATAAAATTTACGTTGACTCTCTAGGCGAGTCGCTGGCACTGAATGTGTTAAAGACAGTATTCCTTTTTATGTGATAGATCGGCAAACATATGAGTGGTAAGCACTCAGCGCCAGTAACTTTGGTAAGCGTTGCCAAAGGTTGGCAACGCAGTCGTAACTCTGTTCCTGTGGATGGTGATGGTATTAGGGATTTGAAAATTTTGGGATTGGGGAAGATTGGGCCTCCTTCTCCGTCACACTATTCTACTAATTATTGTGATAAATATTGTCTAGTATCAGCTGATGTACTACTAGAGGTGATAAGAATGTGCGCTTATAAAAGTCGAATCTGTGTTGTTATGAAAATTAAATAAGTGTATACAGGCTGAACAAGATCACAGACATAACTCAAATTTCTACAGACGATCTGCGGGAACCGTAAGCGCGAGTCTGCGGACGGCGCGTAAGGGTAGCTCGCCGCCCGACTAGAACCAGGCCCAAGTATACGGCGCGTAGCGTTTCGCGCGCGCCTCAAAGAGCCAATACCACCACAGACGGGGCCCTATAGGCCTGATGTTCAGCCGGGGTTGCGGGGTAACCGCAATGAGGCACCGCGACTTCGGCTCAGAGCAATAGAAGGATCGGGGAGTGTTTTTAGTCAGTAACAGTCTCACATACAAAAATTTACGGGAAATCCAAAGATTAATCACCCTGAATGTATAGTAGAGCAAGTATACCTGTATGAGTTGTAGCAGTCGCGTAGTAATATCAAGCGCGGCGACGGCAGTACGCGCGGTGAACGAGGCGGCGCCCCGCCGCAGCCCGTGTACCAGCCGGCCGTCGCGCCGCCACTGCTCGTACGGCAGCCAGATCAGGTCTTTTATACCCGCGACTGCGAAACACAATTTTAAACCATATTTAGGATTTTTACATTTATTTTTACTAAACAATATTGACCTTTCAATCGTGGTAATTCGATACACAATAGATATGCACGCTCGCTTGAAGTTTGATGGATTAAGGTCTCTTGAAAGGTCACACCAATAGTCTGGTCTTCTCTTTTCTAAAGTTAACGCGTATGAGAAAAGATGTGTGGTGTCCACCATCAAGGCTTTTTATGGCTGCATAAGAAAATAATGACTGGCGTCACAAAACGGCTAGCTATTGTAGCCATATTAGAATAGGGTATAGTGCGTATAGCTAGAATAGCGTATAGCGCGTATAGCTAAATAAATAAAAAAATACACACGTATTAATTATTCACTAATTATTATTACAAACTTATAAAAGGAGAAATTCATGTGTGTATGATAATACTCAAACAATTTACAATGGAAAGCTACATTCAAATAACATACAAGAAAAATACAAGTTTTATTACTGGCCGCTTGTTCAAAGTAACTATTTGAAAAAATAAGATTATGAATATTATCGAAATAATTTGAAGGTAACTTACTGAATTGCAGCAATGAATGCATGGGTCCAATGCCACCGAGTAGTCCGGACAGTTGATTTCGCTTGATGTCCGTTATCCATTCTTGGGCCGCCCAAAACAATAATTTATCTATACCTAGTAAACCCAATCTGAAACACAATAATGTTATTATCAGTACACTTGAAATTTTTTAACATAATTCTCTATAAATAGAAATACTAGGTAGAATACTGGACTGATTTGCAAGATTAGGTTGTTTTACTGAGTCAATATTATTTTGCTTCAAATTTTCAACGTTTTAAATATTCAAAATTATCGTATTTTATTCATTAATTTACCAAAATACTATATCTAGTAAAATGTACTACGAAATACTTATATCTAGTACCTAAACTACTACGAAATACTTATATCTAGTACCTAAACTACTACGAAATACTTATATCTAGTACCTAAACTACTACGAAATACTTATATCTAGTACCTAAACTACTACGAAATACTTATATCTAGTACCTAAACTACTACGAAATACTTATATCTAGTACCTAAACTACTACGAAATACTTATATCTAGTACCTAAACTACTACGAAATACTTATATCTAGTACCTAATCTACTACAAAATACTTATTTATATCCAGTATTTTTTTTTCAGATATAAGGAGACATCATCATATTTCGGATACAAATAGTTTACTTATCTATTTGTATCCGAAATATGATGATGTCTCCTTACAAAATACCTACAATGATGTAGTGATTATGAAAATTGTAAGACAACTTACTTGTAGTCAAATTCCTTGAGCATAAGTTCAGAGCAGTTGAGTTGTGCTAGCCCCATGAGCAAGCCGGCTATAGGTCCGGCGGACAGGTCCACTCGCTTGCCCACGTAGTCTAGCCGAATTGGCACCTCGGGGCAGAACACAAAGCGCCTAGAAAAAAATATCTTGTTAAGAACATCCCTTTCTTTAAGTCGGATATAATACCATACACTAAAAAGCAGAAAATGTTGGTTTCAGAAATAAGTGTTTTAATATTACTCTTTACACTTGGCTCTATGTTACAGTTATCACCTGCGTCGTCGACTTAGAACAATATTAACTTTTTTGGTGAAAAGCGAATGAGATTATTCGCGTATGAACTACAATTTGTATGGCTATATAATGATGTATGTATCAATAGTAAAATCACGGTAGGCTGTAGCCGTCCCGTGCCACGCCCACGTCCCACTTCTGACTCGTTTGGTGTTGTATTTGTCCATGGACGGATCCAATTGCTTAAGATCGGGTGATACGTAAGTTCTTTCCATAGTAAAACATATAAAAAGAAACTTACCGGAAGTAAATCGGTGAATCGTCAAAAGGCTCAGTGTCGACAGTTGCTTTGGCGGTCGGTTTCTCTTGTACGCCCATTTTTTGGAAGTCCTCTTCCAGCTGGATGAGGTTCTCAGATACGAGACGCTCGGCTTCGTAAGTCTCCATTAGAGGTTCTTCATTCCGTAACACTGTATACGAAAGAGGATCTTAGTTAAGGGAGCTTTACGTGTTATATTCGCATTTACGTTTTATGATATACCAAAATTGTTATGATACTGAGATTTTATTTTAATTTACTTTTTAAGTAGACAGAAACTAACAAAACTGTCCCATAGTAGTTATATTAAATTACTAGCAGACCGCCCCTGATTCGCACGAATATCAGACTACCTCGGTGTCAGTCATTTGTTTTGCAAGCGAACGGCCACGTACGGCACCAAAAAGGTTGCTAATTCCCGCTATTCCCCTTTACTTTTCCAAAGTTTTCTTTCATAAGAACCTTCTCCTTACAATAACGAACAAAACAAAAAATATTAGCAAAATTGGTCCAGGCGTTCTTGAGTTATGCGCTTACCAACACATTTTGCCATTCATTTTTATATATATAGATGTATTTTGTGCCAACTAGTTAGGAAGCTGGATCGTCTCTATTTACTTTTTGTTTGAATTAAACATAGTATAGAATTTCAATTAAGATAATAATCGAGTTTTTAATGGCATACAAAAGTATTGTCCTGAAAAAAAATCTTCTTTTTTGTAACTTACCACCCTCATTGAGAGAATCAGCGTCTCCAGCGGACGAAGGTGTGGGCGGAGGGTCTCGAAGGTCCTTCCCGATGCTCATCACTGGAGGACGGTGCGTCGGCGTCGTTTGACGTGAACCACTCGAGTCTGTCGATAACCCTCCCACGCTTTTTGAATCTTCCTCTGATAAAGAAATTTATATTTAAGTTGATTGTTTCTGTTTTGATTTAACGGGGGATAAAATTTTGATAAAGATATTACAAAAATCTTAGAAGTGTACGGAGAGGTAGAAACCGAAATTTTGCGATAGATAAATGCAATTAACTTTTATACTCTATAACTATATGATATAGTCTTAACATTCAGGGTTGCGGGTACAAGCGAAATTATACACCGAGGCCCTGGCACAGAGCAGGAGCACGGACGGAGGGGGGGGGGGGGGTTTAGTCAATAGCGGGCACTCCCTAGCGCTCAAGTCATTTAATGATTTCCCCTCCTTAAAGACGTCTGTAGATTGAACAAGCGACCGCTAATAACGATTAATATCGATCTATTACACGCGAAATCTATCGATTGAAGATCTATTTCTAAAATTTGTTCTATAAAAACAATGTTACTGGCGGACCCGAGACTAAATACTTTAAAACATATTTTGGCTGTAAAGCCAGATATGCAAATTGAAAGAGCATACGAAATTTTAGCTCGAGCAAGATTCCATAAATATACATATGCATAGCAAGGCAAATAAAAGCCGGTAAATAAAATAATGTTAAACGCAAATTCATCTTACCTAAATACTCATCAGAGCCGAGTTTGTTGACGAAACCGTTGAGGAAATTTAAAGTATCTTGGTCAAGGTTGAACCATAGAGGGAGGAGAGACACCTTCAAGCAGCATTCTTGAGCTGGTAGTTCAGGGTCCGGCCGACGATGCACGGCTTTTATTACTAGCTGTGGGAGTAAAATATTTATTTTAGGATTATATAGCTTAGGACGCGTGTTTTAGAGTTGATTATGGCAGAAATAGGCATTGAAATAAATTTACAAAAAATATTTGTTAAAGGATTTAACACCTTATGGCAGAAGTTTAAGGGTTGACAATAGTAGATTTCAGATCGAAAATTATATCCAATTTTAATTTTTAATGGTAAAACTAAGCTTTATTTATTTTGTTCCTCATTAAATTGAATGTGAATTAAGTTGGTTTCTATACTAAACATTTCCAAATTCAAATAATGAATAATATTTTTCTAAGACAAAGGAAATTAAACTTAGCACAATAGTAATAAAGCAGGTTATCCCTTACCATATGAGCATGTTTCCTTTCTGGTTCATCCTTAAGCCTGTATTGACTGAGCAGCTTATTAATATCACTGCATGCTAATTGGTCCAACACTTCGATTTTACTGATAGCTAGTGTCTGACGAGACGCGGGTATTCCGCCCGATGGATATACTTCGTATATGAACTTTACCTGAAGAATACAACAAATTATATTGCCTACAGTATATGAATATCTAATTTAATGTAAATTTAAGTAGTCTTGAACACATTGCACTTTATTTAAGTTCATATCAAAGTTTCCTCTTTAAATTGTACTTATTTTGCTTTGCCACTACTTACTTTCCATAATTTATAGAATCAGGCGTTACTTTGCGGAAATCCATGACATTAAATGTTAGGGAAAATATTTAGTTTTAATTCCGCGACTCGCCGAGCGCTCGTCGAGTCAACATCTCCTGAGGATGCCCTGTGGAGGGGCGAAACACGTGTCGAGTATAGGTTTGATTGCGTGGCATGTTTTTCCGTTTTGTGTATGTGTGCATATGCATGTGGGCGGGAGGGTGGGACCCTTGCTGCATGTGCATATGCATGATTGCATAGGAGTGGGATTGCATCCTGCAACAAGCCTGGATTTTTGTCGCGGAATTAAAACTAAATATTTTCCCTAACACTTACTTTCCACTTAATAGCACAAGTTTTATTTCTTTAAGTATTAGCAGTGCATTTATTTGTGTTTTACTAGGCGGTCTGCAGCAAACACGGTATTCGAACTCAAAGAAAATTATCGTGTATTTTAATTAAGTATACTTTTTGACACAGACTACTCTTTTGATAAGAAATTTAGTTTGGGAGAATTGAATCCAGATTATTTTGCAGCATAGCATATGTTCAGCATTACGTGTCATACATACCTTGCTGAGACAGAGTTTGACTTTAGTATTATGGTCCCTGTGTACCCCCCCTCGCTCCCTAAGGTCACGGCGCGGCGCGGCGCGGGCGGCGCGGACGCGGTCACTGCCGGCCGCCCAGCGCACGCCGCCTGAACGATACGCCGCCGTAGCCGCACGCCCTGACTCGTACGGCTCGTATTCTTTGTTACGTCTGTTTAACATAAAGCGTCATATTCAGTAAGAAGTTGACAAAAAACTTAATATCGCCGCGCAACGAGTCGTGGATTCGATTCCCGCACGGAACAACTCTTTGTGGGATCCATAAATGGTTGTTCCAAATCTGGCTGTCATGTGTATGTTTAATAACTTACCCACGACACAGGAGAAAATCCTAGTGTGGAGCAACATTTAAAGAAATAGCAAAACGTGTAATTTAATCGTAGAAAATGGGCATACTAACTTGGACGTTGTGGGAGATCCTTGTGGTCGAGGGTCGCCTTCGATAGTGACCGTCTTCTTTGGTAGCGGTTGGTCCACAGTTCGGAAGTCGTTACCTCCGTACAAGTTCCATGTTATGCTCATCTCGCATAGTTTGTATCTGTATGCAATTTTCATCTTATATATAAAAATGGATCGCAAAATGTGTTGGTAAGCGCATTTAACTCAACAACGCCTGGACCAATTTTGCTAATTCTTTTTTTGTTGTGTTTGTTATTGTCAAGAGAAGGTCCTTATCAAAGAAAATATTAGAAAAGTAGAGGGGGAGATTAGAAAAAAAGTGACCCTTTGATAGCGAGATAGTTGGACCCGTGCGAAGCGAGGGCGGGCCGCTAGTTGTATATAAAAATGAATCGAAAATGTGTCGGTAAGCCCAAAACTCAGCAACGCCTGGACCAATTTTACCAACTGTTTTTTGGTATGATTGTTATTGTCCGGTGAAGGTTCTTATGAAAGAAAGTTTTAGAAAAGTAGAGTAGAGAGCTGGGAAATCGGGATCTTTTCGTTGTCAGCAAAATAGTTGAAGAGCCGTGCGAAGCTGGGGCGGGCCGCTAGTTTTTAATAAAAGGTACAATGTTAAAGATGATTATGATACCCTAGAACCTTGATATGGCAAAAACTTAAGGGTCATATATGATTCCGGTTTTCTAACAATCTTTGATCCATCTTAATGAGGAACGGTCTGGTAACCGTGTATTGTTTGACCCATGATATTACACGTATATTATAACATAACTTTTAAAAAGTGGATATTATGATGTTGTTCAGATAATATTATGGCGTAGCGTATGCGTAAACTTAAGCACCAAGCAATTAAACAAACCTAGTTCTTACTTATTCTGCAATAGCATAGCTATATCTCATACACATAGGATGGTTACAACTAACCAAATTCTTAACTTTTTTAGAAATATCAAAACTGATATGTTTCTATGAATTTTGTTCGACATTCATGGTCGTGACGTCATTCTTTTTTCTGCGTCAAATATAATAGTTATTTCGCTTATATTATAAAGTAAATTAAATTGCATTATTAATATGTTTATAAGGGGAAAATATAATTATTGACTGAATCATCATGTCTATTTCAGTAATAAAATACCTTAACATGGGTGGTGGGCAACTCTTAGGTGGGTCTAGGACATCAGCCCTGGCCGCCGGCCTAGTGAAATAAGTCTCTGGAGCGATGGCCTTAAGGCTTGCCCATTTCACGCCCGGATCATCCATCTCGTCATCCATGTTCATAGGTTGAGGATCCACGAAGCAAAACTCATCGTCCGTGTTCCCACCATCGCTACTTGATTTTGTCTGTAATAGAAAATGTACTTGAATTGTGGATGAATGCAGCTCCGTAACCGTTATCGAAACTACCGGATATCCAATATAAAAAATGGATATTCTTACTCGTTCTTCTCCATTCGAATCTACAATTGGAATGAGCACCTAAGCTTCACAGACAAAATGACTGACAGACTACCATTCTATTTTGACGTTTCAAAAGTACCTATTTATGGTTTAGTTAGAATAAACGATTTTGACTTTGACTTGGAAAAAAATATTCGTAACCGTAACCGAAACCGAAATAAAAATTTCGAATTATATTGGATAGTGGCGGATCCTAATTGAGATTAGTTTTGAATTTTATTAAAATTTATCCGTAACTGTAATTATACGAAACTAACGGATAATCCGAAATAATTTCATATCGGTATCCGTAACCGTATGCAGTATAATAATCATTCCTATAACCGTATCCATTCCGTATCCGAAATATCACTAAAATAAATATCAATAACATTGTTTATTTGCGTTTATAACTTTCGTGAGATATATTAATTTATTAATTAATATTAAATTAATTATGATGTTTTTAGCGGCGTAAGACGCGACACATAAAATACTGTACAAGAATATGAGCCTTAAATGGTAAATATTTACTAATACTTTGTAATGTGATTTGAAGCTCGGATGGAAACTTAAAAGGTCTTCACTTCTACACTATTATTCGAACATGTTTATTCATATACCAAACCCAATAATGGGCTAAAACCGACAAACATTGTGGGAAGTAGAAAAGTAATTCACTGTAATAAAGTTTCAAAGTCAAAGTTAAAATCATTTATTTCAATTAGACCACAGAAGGCACTTCTGAACGTCGAGCAAAAAAAAGGAAAAGGTATTTCAAGAGCTTTAACTTTAAGCGTGTCAGTTATAATTAAACTAATTAATAAGCAGGTAGTTACAACTAGACTTGAAATAAGCTTACCGTTTTCCTCCTAGATCTGCGAGGTGTGGCCTTAGGAGTAGCCGAAGGGTCTCCCAAGTCATTAGCAACTTGTATATTAGTAGGTTTTCCGTCTGATTCACTGAAATATTTCGGAGGTAATTCATCGGAGGCCGTGGAGCGAGATTCCTCGTCGCATGTTTCTGAACAGACGGGCTTTCGCTTCATGTTGGATTCATCGGGGAAGTAAAATATTTCCGTAGTTTTATTTTTCTCCTCCATTGAATTTTGGAGTTCCTCTTCCTCCACTGAAATCAGATGATTAGTTTGTAGAGTTTTATGTTGGGAAAAAATTTAAGGGGTTTAAAGATACTACATTGCATGGTATGTTGATAAAAAGCTCATGTCGTATTCCGGAGTGTATCTTATGTCTGTGCCAAATTTCATCCATTACCATCCAGTCGTTTTGGTGTGATTGAGTAACAAACATACATACATCGCAACTTTTGCATTTATAATATTATATATAGATAGTAAGATTTCGTTCAGATTTCTGAGAAAGTTGTTTTAAAACAAGTAGTTAGTTGAATAAGATAAAGAGTTAATGCAACATTTTAGCAGTATAGTAACTTAGTGAGAAATGTTAAAATATTGTGGATTAATAAATATTAAAGTATTAAGCAATGTAAGCGACTTACAAGTGGTGTTAGGGCTCTCTTTCATAGCCTCAGCCATGAGGTCGTTGACCTGTTGAATTTCGCTCGGGGAAAGTTCCCTTATTTCTTCGACGGGTTTGTCATCTAGACCTTAAAAAAAATATAGTTATATAGTAGCCACGCAACATACATTTTGTCTTTTAATCTTTGAAAGGGAAAGCGTAGACTGGTGATCCATAAACAAAGTTAGGGTTGGCAGGTTGGTTGAAATCGGATAAATTAGACCTTATGGTAATTATAGGCGTCGTCCGTATGCACACTCGAAACATCGAGGAGTTTTACTACTCGTGCGCGATAAGTTGAGACCTGCTAGGAATGCGACTCCCCGCCCGCTTCCCCTGCACTTCCCCGATGGCGCCCGTATTGTACCGTTCGCATCACTATTGTTTAGTCTCACAGAACAGATACAAAAGGTTTACCTATACCTTTTTTACCTGTTAGGTATACCTTTTTTAACTGGCCTACGTCACGTACCGACGCGCTCTGAAATTTTTTTACTTTGTTATTTTGTGTGTTATTTTTTTGTTGTTATAGTTCTTGTTAAGTGTTTTTGTTATCATTGTGAAGGGTAAAACTGCATAGCGGAGAAAGAAACCTCGTGCTAAAAGTGTTAGAGTTTTTTGAAAACGAAAAACGGAACAAACAGTTTTGTTTACCTATTGACAACTCAATCCAATCGAATATATTTGGAATTTGGTCAAGCAAAGAGTAGCCGATAAAAATATCAACCAGTCTGAAAGGGAAATAGAAAAATTAACGAGAGATGCAATTACCAGCATAAGTGAGAGTGACTGGAAAAAAGAAGTCAACCATGTGGACAGGCTTCGACAAAAGTATTGGGATGATGACCTCCTACAAGAGACAAATGAATCGCAATTAATTGTAAATTTATCGAATACCTCTTCGTCAAGTGATTATAGTGAGACTGAGGACGAAGAACAACAAATGTAAATAATAGATAAAATAAATGTATAAACTTAAACATTGTATTTTTATTCATTATAAAACCATAGTCAACACTTTCGGTGATACATAATTAAATACCTAGTGTCCTATTTTATATTCGAATAGTGTAAAAAAGATTAGATAAATGGCAGCGTCCTCCCTGAGTAACATAATAAATTAGGTTAAAAAAAAACAAAGACGAAGCCGCGGGCGGCTGCTTGTTATGTTCGCTTTTTTGCGGGCGGTACAAACACGCCAATGTGACGTCACCGCGCTCAAGTCTCAACTTATCGCGCACGGGTAGTAGGTTCGTTATGTGTTTTTTAATGGAATAGGAGGCGATGAATGGGGCGCCCATGGACACCTGCAGTACTACTAAGGGATTGTGGGATTTGGGCACTGGACCTGCGGCAACCTCACTTATACACCGAAACATAACTCAACCGTTGTTTCCTGTATCATATAACTAACATGGAACCGGCTCATTTATGCCGAAGCATGGTTCTCTCACTTGATTACTTACCAACTAATTGTTCTAAAGGTTGGTCGGAGCAAATGCTGGTGTGTCGAGATGATCGATCGAACGGTGGTTGGGAGTCGCCGTCCATTGCTGCGTAGGTGACCAGTCGGCACAGTGCTGACGCAGAATCCCAGCATGTGTGTAGTGTCACCATGTTGTTTGAGGCACTTAAGTCGACATGCGGTTGGTCGGGTGGCTGCAATTGGATTGAAAGTTACTTTAGTAAACATGTCAAATAATTCCAAAATTTATAGGTATTTAGGTACTAATATTATAAAGCTGAACAGGGCGAAAGTAGCCAGTTGCTTGAGAAAGATTCTTGTAGTGTAAAAAAAAACTACTCTAGTTGGTTACTGAGCTGGGCCATCGTTACAATATAAAGATACTGTACTGAATTAATCCTTTTTAGTCACCTAAATAACTGGGCTGACTGTACATTAATCCCATGAAGAAATTTCAAAATTATTATTATCATATTGTACTATATCAACGAGATTGAAAACGAGAAAAAAAAAAATTTTTTAGAACAAGAAAAGAAATTGTCGACAGTCGTTAGTACCTTGTAACATTGTTATAACACTGCTAAACCTTATCCTTCGCTACACCAAACCAAAGCTTTACTAAATAATAAAAAATACAAAAGCAAAATACTCACGCATTTGGACTTATCAGCCATTCGGAGAGACAACTCAAAGACTCCCAGATCGATAACACAAACATAATCTCTCACGATATCAGGTAACTTGTCATCGTCAAGTGGTACTGCGGCATTAGGCTTCGTCCCATTCAAGTGCATTAGGAATAGTGTGCACTCCTGCGCTAGGAAACGAAGGCACGATGTGTTTGTAGCCGCTATTAAGTTACTTGACACACTGAAGTTGCCTAGTGTCAGCACTGTGCGGAATGGCAAGTAGATCGGTCTGGAAATAAAGAAATTTTGGTTTTCAAAACAGTGATTGGCTATTCGCTTGGTGGTCAACGATGATGTGGCCAAAGGCAGCCAATGTTATCGTTAGGGTAGAAACGAAATTGATCAAAATTAACTAGTCGAGTATGTATTACCTACTTAATAGTATAAATCAGAATTACGAAACTTAATATTTTGTAAATGGAGATACTTCAAGATTTTGAGTAGAAGACGAAACATTTTCGTGTAATGTATTGTAATGAAAAATGAAGATTAAATGAAACGAAATATTAATATAACAGTAGACTAGTTAGTAAAAGTAGGCTAGTGGTTCTTAGAAGAATTATCGCAAGTTCAATCCTATCAATTGTTCTGCGTTTAAGATTGTTACTCAATAGTTATGTTTTTTATTGTTTCACATTCTACGTTCTTAACAAATTCTTCATAATATTGTGTTACATACCTGTAATCGACAGCGCAGTCCATGACATGTACATGTAACTCAGACAAGACAGTGGAGGGAGTGTACCCCGGCACGGGGTAGTCGATCACATCGATGACGTCCATTAGTTGTGTTAACCAAGCTATACCCTTTTCGCCTCTGTAGCGTAGTGTGGCCTGCTCTATGCCTAGAGCTATGATGATTGACTGTATAGGAAGAAAGAAGGTAAAAATTAAGTGTAAGAATGACTGAATTACATTATTGTTTTCTAAAGAAAATTTTGATTATTAATTAAATCAAAATAAGGAGATGATTCAACATCTGAAACTTAAGTCATTGAATGGTTACTTAACCCAGACCTTTGCTAATGGTTTTTAGAACAAAATCGTTAAGTACTAAGAAAAGTTTAAGTAATAATAAAGATTCTAGCACGATATAGATTTGAGCACGGAATTACACGCTGATAGAATTTATTGCAAAAGTGAAAATATGAACTAATGCATTGAAAAATTACTACATTTCACGGTAGATTTCTTTGATGATGATATTCAAAACTAGCTTTTCTCCAGCGAGCTCACCCGGGATACCAAGATAAATGTTATTCCAGACTATAGCGATATCTATTACAAATGTTATTTATATTAATTCAAAGTTTGCCGTATGGAATTTTATTCTCATAACAACAGTAGAGAAGCGAGCTTGCTTGACTATTGCTTAGTAAAATAAGGATTAATGATCTTAATTATCAGAAAAATATTCATACCTTAACATTAGATGCCTCTGCATCAGGCTCGACTTTGAGTGCCATAGTGAACATGTCCTTCTTCAGGAGTTTGTCTTTGATGATTACTCCTTTGCCAGAAGGGTAGATGGTCTTCTTTAGGTGGGACGGTAGCAAGGTACCGTACTCACGGAGCGGAGGCTTCTCTGATGGTATCGTGATCATTGCTAAAGGAGATAAAAGGGTGAGGCGTTTAAAGATTTAATTGGAACAGTTGGCGCAGTGGTTGGGTTTTTAAATTTTTATTTTATAATTATGTATGTAAAGTAAAAATGGCGTAGGAGGAAAATCTTAGTGTGAGACAACGTTTGGTAGACAACGAAGAAATTAGTTCAGGTGAAATGTGGATTATCAATAAATATCTATGTGGACTGTAACTATGTGTGTGTAAAAAGTAAAATTTTATATTTGTACGATATTTGATACTTGTCTTCAATTGGACATTTATCTTTGGATAAAATGGCGAAGAAAATTTTTATTAAAGGACTAATAGCGGAGTGGCTGGCCCTTTAGTTACTACTGATTTCAAGTCCTCATACTAGGTCATATAATCACATCTTCGTGTCTGTGTGCTTTAAAAATATAGCAGGAAAGCATTTTCTCAATTATTCACTTACAATCATGGAACAGTGTAGTGCTGTCGGCTCGTAGAGAAAGCTGCGCCGTCTTGGGCTTTCCATTGAGACCGCTCACTTGGCACATGGCTAAGTTATACGCCTCCAGTACTAACTCGCCCATCTGTCCGGGGACCACGCGCTTGTTGCTGTCCTGCGTAGAAAAATTAACAGGTTTTGTTTAGCTTTTGAAGTGATAGAAGATCAAAAGTGTAGGTGATGAAGATGAATGTAAGGATGAAAAGCATAAGCAATTTTTGATTTGATATGATAAAGATACAATTATTTTATTTAACATTCAGTTTATTAGACTAGTTTCAAGCCACATATTACAACCCATGGATGTGGAACATTTACCACGTAGTTACTCTTGAATATAAATCCGTATCGTCTCGACATTAGTTAAGCGAATAAGATGTTAAATACAATAATTAAAGAAGAAAATTATAATACAAAAGAAATGGTTTAGTATAAATAATTAAAAGAGGCCAGTGTTATGTATTGATAGTGTGCGTGCGGTTTTTATTGTATAGCTATGAAGAGCCAATGTAAGTCTCACTGTGAATTTTAAATAATATCTGACTTGCGGGCTGAGGAAAACAGACTGTCAGTCTATTTTTAAAGCAAAATTAATTAAAGTTGATTCAGCAGTTTAAGAGTTAGTCACACACCTACATGAACGTAAATATGGCTTATGAGATGGAATGACAAATGAGTAGACGGATCACCTGATGGTAAGCGATCGGCACAGTTCTCGAACATCCGCAACACCAAAGGAGTTACAAGGCTGTCAGCCTTTTTGGAGGAGGGGATTGGGTCTCTGAAAACCTCAAACGCTCGGTGATAAGCGCATCTGTGAGGTCGTGGTATCAATCTGGCAGCCTATTCGGGACGAGGCATAACACTCCCATGTGGCTTGTTGATATTCTAATATTGTATCAGGAAATTTTAACTTACCCTAACAGGAGTATACATAGTAAGCACTCCTTTCCCGACTTTGAGAGTGAGACAGAAGTTATGTGTCTCTGTCTCCTCGTGCGGCCGACAGTTCCCGATGCCCTTGCGCAGCTTATTATCATACGTCGAGTAGTACAAGTTGTTCTCTTCTTCTGACGATGTACTCTCTGTGTCAGAATCTAAATTAAAAACAGATACCATACATATATACACATGCATAAATAGTAATACATAAACTACTTATTCATAAATTTTAATCTACTTAAAAATAAATAAAAGATAATAAAATTAAAAGTAGATGGAATTAAATAAAAAAATTGTTTAAAACTAATTAATATGCAATAGAAAATATTTAAAATGGCTAAAAATAATATAAAAGATAATTAAATCTAATAAAAATAAAAATAGCTTATATCAACATGAAAAACTAAAATATTTACAACTTGAAGATAGCTTAATCATAATACAGTAAAAAACAAAATGCATTATTATTGTGAGGTAGGGTGCCAAAACTAATTAATAGTACAGCATCCACCGAACTATAAGAGACATTCAAAGATACTTTTAAAATTTATTATAGAAATTTTTTTCAAGATTTATGTCATAATAACAGTGCCACAAGATAACTAGATTAGTTTCAAGCCACGCCGGGGCTCATATTTATGTGCTGTATTGAGCCACTGACTGACTGCAGTAGTCAGTAAGCCGTTTAACATAAATAATTAATGTAATATGTCTCATGAAAGTTACCACACAGAAACATATATTAACTAATATAATTAGGTACTCGCCTTAGTAAAAAAATAAAGACATTTTATTCATCATATCAGCTTAACCTGACTGAGTTTATAACATTTAATATTAGATAACCTTATAATAATAATACCTTAAAATAAAGTATTATACATAATTAACAAAACATAAACTAAATTACGTTTAGGGCTGATTTTTCATTAGTCAGATAAATGTTATCTGAGGAATAAAATTGCTGCTGTTACTGTCTTATACAAACATTCTGACGCGACAGCATCATAATAACATTCCGTACATAACTTTTATCCAACCATTGAAAAATCAGCCCTAAAATAATAATATTAAAGAAGTTTTTAAAGTTCTACTCACCATTTCCGACGCCTTTGAACGCACCAAAGGCGGGGTTGAGGTCAGGGTAGAGAAGGGGGTTGATGTCATACTGTTCTGCAGGTTGTGGCTCCCATAGTAACAGGTCAGAGTTTATGCGGTTGTAGATAATCTCGTATAGCTGCTTTGATCTGATGTGAGGGAATTAATAAAAATTTGTGTTAATTTATTATTTCTCTTCGAATTTGTATTCGCGGTTCACTGATCGTTTATTATATGTATGTATGTCATAATTATTTGTATGAAATCTGTAATCTTAACTTTAACTAAGTAGTATAGTGCATGCTGTGCTTACCTATAAGAGATTGTTACACAAGTATTGTATTATGATGAATGTATTTAATATTTTATCGTGTAAACAATTGTTGGTGAGCCAAATAAATAAAATAAAATAAAAATATATACTGCTCAGCTTTAAGAGCATTATTTTGTGCCTTTAAATATAAAGCACGTTCATATAAATTCGTAGGTATCGAGCGATAAACCCATTGTCATAAAAAGGGTATATTTTTCAATGAATATGAAAAACATTTTTTCACGACGTGCTTCATGATGCTGTATCTAACTTCACAAATGTGATGAAGTCACAATTTGCGTTTTTATACCAAAATTCATAGAAAAAATATTGTTTCTGAAATTCCGATAAAATTATTAAATGTAGTGTAGTGTAATTAGAATACAATTAAAGTCAAACATCTCCATATTATGTGGTCTTACATAATTAAACGTACAAGACTCTTGCAAATAAACACTAATATACTATATAGATATAATACTCTATATAGATATATACTTACTCAAGCTGTAAGCTGAGAATAGGTAGAATAAACTCGAGATGTATAGCCGACAAGTCAATGGAGTTATTTGTAAATTCTGCCATTTCTTCCTCGTTGCCCGGGACTATCAGCTCTTCTTCTTGTACTATAATCATATAATAATGATGAAAGAACAAAATAAACATAAGGATTTTTGGTTGTATATTAGTTTAAAAGATACGGGTGGCTTAGAGCCGTCCTAGAAGAATTCTTTCGATACCCGCGGGGCAAGAAACATAAAAGGTAAAGAAAATATTTAGAGAAGTGAGTTTTTAAAGGTACTTCTTGTACTTGATACTGTGCAATATAGAGTCGACAGCAAAGACCCTTGTAAACAGAAAATCTTAAAAACCCAGAAATTTGAGATATGGACTGTACAGTTTGATGAAACTGATATTATAAATGCGAAAACTAGTTATAAGTAAAATAAGTTTATTTGAGAGTTTATCATCTCTTTACTCATTGTCCACGCAAACAATTTTCTTGAAATTTTGTATCCATAAATTAGTAGGCTTTGGATAACGGAAGACTAAACGCACCGCATATAGACTATAAAATGTATCTTTTCATGAAGAAAATAAAGCTGTATTTTGGTTGAATCACGGGTAAAAGATAGCAAAATGACAAAATACCTTGGGGATCGTTTTCGTGTTTAGTAACGCTCTGGTGCGCCATTTTCTTCCCGCTGAATGGACTGGGGTGTTTGGGTTTCAGGTTGTTCATTAAATAAAACGATGTGGTCATTGGGTTCGAGTGTGCCGGCTCGAAGTTCGGTTCGTCGTTGAAACCGTCGAATGGACCTTTAGCCGGGATTTTGGGTTTAAAGGTTATTGATATCCTGCAAAATGAAGATGTATCAATACACACGTAATGTCAGTCAAAATTCTGTATCTAACTTACACTTTTCATTGATATGTGGGTACTGTTCTGGGGAGAGGCGCTGATAACTGCGACAGTTTTATGCTACTGATGTTATCATAGTTTCAAATTGTTTGTATGTTTTGCTAATTTTCAATAACACTATTTTTTGGGTAGTCACGTAAAAGTTAATATAGGTATGATTAAGTGAAAAAAAAAACACGACGACACAATATAACATCCCCTACAAAATAAATTAAAGTATTTGTAACATGAATCAAAGTGGGCGTAAATCATAGTTTATAACAGTATTGGCGTTCAATTTATTCTAGCAGTTACTTACGTAGGTATGGCGGTAGATGTGACGTGTCCACTGAGGATGTTCCCTTCAGTGACGTTGTCGTCCATAGTAGTGCGCGCTATGTGAGTAGCCGGGAATATGTCATTTTCCTACAGAACAAAATGGGGATATCAGTTTTATGCGACATAATATATAATAAGCCCCTTATCCTGAACTGCTTTCTTCTTCCACTGTATTGTGGTTGTCTCTTCAGTTATAAAATATGTCTGAGTTGAGTGTGCCTCTTGGCGAAGGCCTCCTCTAACAATTTCCATTGTACTTCAAACTATCAATTATTGTAAGTACGTCTGTCGTTTTTTAAAACTTATCATACTTATATCCATAGCTCTTTATGCGACAAATAAAATTAATAAGAGCCTGGTTTTACAACTTTGTTCGGGGACCCGATAAACGTATGTGGAATACTTCTACTTCTACATATAATAGGAACTCAGGTTTATATAATGTGTATTCTTAATATTATAATAATATGTAATGCTTAATCTGTAGTCTATTTCTGTACCTACTAAATAAATAAAAATAAAAATATGATCATATTATTTAATGGTCAAATGATACCTATTCAGCGATATTTACTAGAGGACTTAATGCGAAAAATTTCAAATATTTATACATCCAAGTGATTTTGCACGCAATTTTCCACCTTATGCTAATATACTTACGTGATAAAACAGGTCCAGTATGGTGGATCGTACGCTGACTGTCGTGGGTTGAGGTCTGGCACTGGGTACTTGTTGCGAGGTGATGCTGGCGTTTTGGAACTTGAACAGTAAGTAGTCTGGCCGGACGCGACGGAACTCACGGTTTATACCGGAACGGAGGTCCGCTATTGGGAATCTAGAAAAAGATATTATTTAGGTGATATTTTGGGCGATCTAAGTAGTGTGAGAAGTATATTTAAAGGAAATGTGCGCAATTACACACTGATAGAAAATCCCAACGTACAACTGTTGGGCAGTAGCTCGTCAGGCTGATCCTCGCCTCGTCTGAGGATCCTCCTTTTGAGATCTTATAAAGCTTTCTGTTTAGGCAATTAACTAAAACAATCACAGACAGACAAGCACGTCGAACTTATAACACAACAACATTTTTTGACGTCGTCGGGGTTAAAATGTTTACAACTAGCAAATAAACTAAATTTAACTTTTGCATGGCTCCAAAAATCTTTAATAAAATACCAAAAAAGTGGAAAGAATTGCCGTTCCTATTATTTAAAAAAAGGCTTCGTAGCTTTTTAGCAATGAAAGCATATTATAACATAAACGAGTTTCTAAATGAAAAAGATTTTGTATGTCATTGTTAACCTGCTTTAAGTTAGACATAAACTGATTATGTCTAACTTAAAGTGTAAATTGCTATTGAGTTATATTGTTATTAGGTTATTAGTCTGTATTAAGTTTGTATTTTTGCTGTAGATTGTTTTAATTTTAATTTTTTTATTTAACTTATCGAGCAATGTTATATATTTTGCATGCCCAATGGTAAAATATGGCTGCTTGTTAAAAATTTGTCATCTTGATTGTTACCCATATTTGCGAAATAAATATATCTTTATCTTTAAATAATCCTTGTAGCCAATGTATTTTATACGATCTCTTTAATTTCAAAATACATGCCAATATCGTTTACCACCTAAACTGACAAACCACAAGGAACTTAACTCTGTATTTTTTAAAAGTTCATCCACATTAAAAGCATAGTTCGTGTGTCGTACCTGAGTACAGCCTGAAGGTCAGGGCATTGCAAAGTGACACTGGTCTGGTTCTGGGAGGAGCTCGTCGAGGCTGGTGTAGTGGCTGCAGCGGTCCCGCCGAAGAATGTCCCCCACATACGTTCTACTATCGTCAGTTCCACGTCCAAGTAGAACGGCGTACATTTTATACTGCAAATAGGAAGAATATGTTAAACGATAGAACAAACAAACAAACATGTTAAATTCATAATAAAAAAAAATGATATAAATTATAATGCAAATACTTCTAAAGTAGAATTTGATAATACCTTTCATCTAATCAAATGAAACATTTCCTAAATCAGAATATTAAATTAAATAAATTTAAGTATATTTTCACGAAAGAAATTATCTAAATGGAAGGTTATGGAATTCGCTGATAGAGTAGTCGCTTTCTCTGTCCCTATGTATGCTTAAATCTTTGAAACTTAAGTGTGGGAGAGCCATGCTTCGGCATGAATGGGTCGGCTCGACCGGAGTGATACCACGGCCTCACAGAAAACCGGCGTGAAATAACCACTGCGTTGTGTTTCGCCATGTGAGTGAGGTTACCGGAGGCCCAATCCTTCCCCTTCCCCTTCCCCAATCCCTCCTCAATCCCTAAATCTCCAAATCCCTAATCCCTAAAAGGTCGGCAACGCAGTCGTAACTCATCCGTTGCGAGTGTCCATGGGCGGCGATTGCTTACCATCAGGTAATCCGTGTACTCGTTTGCCGAGCTATTACATAAAAAAAAACTACAAATAGAGGAGAAATTTCAGGATTGCTCCCGTTTGAAACCGGGCCGAGTTGATAGTTATTTATTAACTTCGATCTATTTCAAACACAACAGTAGAAACTTTATTGAATATTGTAATGTAAAATCTAAGTAATACTTACAGTATATCAGTGGCAGGGTTGACGAGTTTCTGTTCGCCCGCCATGCGCGCATATTTAGACGTCTGTTTGAAAGTGATGCGAACGTTCGCGTGGGTTGGAGACATACCGTTTTGACTAGAGCTGTCATCATCGTCTGGGAACAAAATATATCGTTATAAGTTTAAGTATTTTATGGGTAAGGAACTGTCCTCACACTGTCACAGTTTAATATTCATTTCTCACCAATTTATTAATATTTTAAAAATTAAATATTCTGTCATTTTTTAAATTGGAAAGTTGTGAAAATAACCTCTGCAATGTATTGTTTGTAACTTCTGCGTCCATACACATAAAGAATAGATAGATAGTGACGAGTTGTTATTTGCACAATTTTGCAATAATATTTTTGTAATATAAGCTAACTTCTACAAGGAACATTTCAAATTAACACTCAGATAAGACTATGTGAGTGTTAAACGACCGCCTTGCTTGAGTGGTCCTGTAAATTAGAAGTACAGTTACGGCTTAGAACTGACTTCTAATGTAAAGGAAACCAATTCTACTTTAAAAAAAATTAAAATGAAGTTAATTGCCATAAATATAACTCACCTTTATTCTGGAACCTTATTAGGTCGTACCCCTGAGGTTCCTCCCCGGTCTCAGTAGGCAAGTACAGACACTCTCTAACAAGCATATGTCTGACGGAAGCTTCACAGACCAACTGACTACCCACTGCCGTTACTTTCTCACTGCCGTCCACTGATATCTCTGATGTTAGTAGCCTGGCAAACAAAATAACAGTTATTTTTGATAAACTATTCAAAATTGTGTTTTATATTTAATAAACTTTGCCTTATATTTATTTTTGCAGTGATTTCTCCTGTGTAAGGGGCATTAGCACGCGGATCCGGAACAATTTGTGAGGAGAAAACCGGCTGTTGATGTATTTATAATAAGGAGATCTAAATATTATGAATGTTTTTAAATATTTTTATGTTTACCTCAAATGGCTCTTCCCAGTGGTCCTATCAAGAGCTACGTTAGCTGCACTGAAGTCATCAACAATGGAGAAAGGCTCCAAGCTTGCATAGAAGGCGTCTGCTACTTCTTGCAACTTGATAGCCGTGCTTGGTGATATGACATCAGTACCTAACAATGTCGGGACTAGAATATCCTGGAATACAAATGATAATTAAATTTAATATAAATAATTGTTCCCATGTATTTATTTCATTAAGATTATTTTATTAATCAGTTTTTTCATCAGTCAGTTTTTTATTCAGAGTCAAAGTCATTTACTTCGAACAGCCACTTTTAAACGTCAAACAAAGCTTAAAGATAAAAAGTGTTAGTCTGTCGGTCATTCTGAATGAGGACATAAAGCACAGCTGTCTCCAAGAAGTTTTTTAAAAAAAGGCGGTTGTCAGAAACGACTCGTGATGCCATTGACTCAATTTTATAAAAGCACAAAAAGTATAATTTGGTTTGGAGCGACAAATGTAACGGGGTAGTATATAGTCAGTAAGTCTGACTCTTCCTGTGACCCTGACCAAGGTGATTAAAAAAAGTTATATGGCGCCTTATGTTAAAGCCATATTTACTATACCTTATGTAATAACACACAGGCCACAGAAGCTATTCTCAAGCTGATGTGTGACACCTCTGCTGTAGGGTCACCGTCGATATGAGGAACTAGAAATTAAAATAATAATAATTAGTATTAATATCATTAGCTAGTGACAATCTACTGCCTCCACCGTGGGTCTTCTCACCATTAATACTAGCTTTTGCAAAAACTTTAAACTTTGATTTGAGCGGGTTTTGTCTATAAATGCACAAAAATAACATTTTAGTTCGAACCGTTCCTGAGATTAGCGTGCTTAAACATGTAAACTCTCTAGCTTTATTATTTGAGAATTAGTGGATAAGTAACAAATAAACTAAAGCGAACATTCGATCACACTTTGGGCAATGTTGGTAGGTAGAAATACGGTAGTTTCCAACTAGTCAAATTCAATACTTTTATCCAAATGTCAAAAACGATACTTTTCTATGAAATGTGTATGAAAAACTGAGTTATGACGTCATAGTATTTTTGCGTCAAATAGAGTACTTATTTCTTAAAATTTAGCTTAAAAAATCTAAAATTTTGTGTATCAATCGATCGATGAATAAAACTATAGTTAATTTTCGATATTTTTTTGTATTAAAATGTCGAATTTATTTATTTTTGACCTAGTAAACTACCCAATTATAGTACAACCGTTACCTTTAGCCGTTACCTTACCGTTACCTACATAGTCATCTAACGATTAAAGCCTGTATAAATAAAAAAATAAAAAGAACTTTAGCTTCCATTACTTTTATGACTAGCTGCAGGAGCATCAATATCTTTGTTAACAATCTCAGACTGCCCATTAGTCAAAATACATATATTGTGACATCTAAATACTTTTTATATGACATAAACTATTTTTTTTCTTTTCTTGATTAAAGAATCGCTTCATTATTCGTTAGGCACGTTAGAAAAAGGGTTACTACTAAAATTTGAGCATGTTTCTCTCATCTCATGATTCTCTTATTCATAACTTTATAATTAAAATATCATGCCATAAGACGCATTGCGGGTAAAAGCTAACTGTCGTTAAAATTAAAATGTCTTTAAGCACACGACTAACTTTATCTTATCTGTTGACTTAATAATAATTACAATTATTTTAAAAGACGGAAATGAGGATTGTATAAAAAAAAATGAGTTTAAAAGGTAATGTGGGGAACAAAGAACTTTGCGAAATCGGTTCTGTCTGTCTAGTAAATAATAATAGTTCTCGCCCATACTTTAGATAACTTACCCCCCAAAGGGACAAATGTACCTGCGTTGCAAGTAACAAAGATGACTTGCAAATAGCTTCAACTTTTTACATACAGTTTTTCTTTTTATTAGTTTTTGCATATCGTCTGGTACCAGATAAATGCATTTTCTTTGTTCTAGCCCGGAACAAGGCACATTGTTTAAAATAGTTAAATGATAACTATAAGATCTTTTTTTTTGGACTTCAAAACTCAAGCGCTATAATGGCGAAATTGTAATGACGTCAGACGTGAGGCTTTTGTAAATTATAATAACTGAAACTAATAAAGACTCAAAGTACTGAACAAAACCTATTGTAGAATTGAAAGTGTGTTTAAGCGAAAGAGGTCCCAACTAATACTGTAGATGCAAAAGTACTTATTTAATACTTTGGCTTTGTCTATGCAACCACTCTTGAAATTTACAATATTCTTGGAAGTATCAAGAAAGAAGTAGACCCTAACCTAAGCTTCACATGGGTTTAGACATGAACAAATGATAGTTGCTTACGTACAAAACAAAAACGGTAAAACGGGCTGCATAGATTTTGTTTAACATTGGGGCAATCTCTTTGGTCTTTGACGTGTTTACAAACATGCAATGTCAAATGCAGATAACATCCAGATTCAGAACAACAATTTATGGATTACGCAAAGATTTGTTCAATGCGGGAATCGAACTCACGACACTTTCACAGTCACAGCCGCGTATTACTTAGCCTCTGCACTAACCTTGCGTTTTGTATCTATTAATCTACTTCTTTTCAGTATTTATTCCATTCATTGGTGAAGGAAAACATCGCTAGGAAACCAGGACTTATAATTTCAGATTATAAGTTTGAAATTTTCAATCTGCTCTGAGCAAGCGAAATGATTAATGCTCAAACGTTCTCCGTATGAGAAGAGACCTTAGCTCAGCAGTGGGCACTTAAAGGCTGATGATGTGGTGTGATTCCATTCATCCCTCTAGATCTATTTACTCCGTATTACGGTTATTACCTTTCTTGTTTCTCTTGATCCTGGGTGCAGCTGTTGGTAAAGTGGCGCTAGAAGTCATACTGGCGCTCATTGAGCTGACGGATGACGAGAAACTCTCCGTCATGTGGCCTTGCGAGGTCATTGGGTGGAACACCTCATTGTCATTCTCTGTGTCGTCTGTACAAGAATGAGATTTTATTAGATTTTAAAAAAATAATAAGAATAGCGGCTTTATAATCATATGTGTCAACCAATAGCTATAGAGTGCTTTTTATTTTAGATCTATTTTTCATCCTCCTAAGAGAGAAACACAACGCTACGAACGTTGTTTCACAAAGGTTTTTTGTGGGACCGAGGTTTCATTCTGGTCAAGCCCGGCCTATTCATGCCGAAGCATAGCTCTCTCATAGTTAGTTATATATGAATGTCTAATCACCTTAAAAGGTGGACAGCACTAAATAAACTTGAAAAGCTTGTTCCTTTGTGGTGCTTACCGTAACTTGGCCCAGACCAGCCAGACATACCGCCAGCAGGCTTCGCATTATGCCTCTCGAAGGTGCCAAGTAGTTGAGCTTCTATCAGTTGGAAGTCGGCTGGCTTCATCGGCTTGCACTGGGCCATACCGCTAGGACGTAGTGGTATGTTACTGTAGAGGAAAACACATTGTTAAAAGTGGTATTTCTAAAAGAAATGTTACTGGTTAATGAAATGTAAAAAGTTGAAAGGAAAATGGGTTAAAAGTAACAAGAAAGTTCAGAAAGTAAATAGTTGTAAGTTTATGTATCGTATGTGTTTAGCGAAGTAAGAAGGGTAAAAGAAAGATAGCATAAAATATTATAAGATGAATAAATCTCATTTAACTTTGCAAAGTTAGTTAAAAGTAAATAGTTACTAAAGTTGATGATGGATCAGAAAGATGAAAATATGATACTACCCTACACTTACATTATACATAGTCAAAATGAGTTTCAAGTGTTATAACATACCTTGTGTCATCCAAATCAGGTACCACATACCTTGTGTCCTCAATATCCGGCTGATTGAGGGCATCAGCGAGCTCTATCAATGTATGGAGCTGCCTCGGAGTAATGAACACAATAAAGGACCCAAATATCATCTTCACTTCAACCTTTGGCCCTTCCACTTCAGACGTATGTTTCAGTTTCAATGAGAGTTCCTGTTCTCCGGTTAACTTAGCAAATAATATTGGATCAGGATGGTTGAGCTTTTCATCAGGGGACGTTTCCCTTGACTCCGGTCGGCTTTTGTCATCAGGGATAGCCTCTTTGATTAAGTCGGTTTCTATGGTGGATATGACACTTCTAGTCTCGTAAAATACATCAGATATCGTGCTTTGGAAGTTCATGTCCGGAGTTTCGACTTGACTGTCAGTTTTATCAGCTTGTGAGGATACGGACTTCTCCATGATAAGACTGCGCGCCATAGTCCGCAGTTTCGATGGGAACTCGTCTGTGTATAGCGTGACTCCATCGAATTTGATCTTTTTGTTCGTGTAAGTTGCTACTATGTAAGTTTTCGGCTTGTCAGGATCTGTTACTTCTGGGGTGGGTTCTGTCCCGGCCTCGTCGAAGTAGTCGATACTAAAATGTTATGCGTATGTTAATTTTTAGGGAACAAACTTATGCATATTATGATGGTGGTGGTTCGTGAAATATAATGTTTAAGTCATGAATAAATAACAAGTTGATTAATTAGACAGAATGCCATCGATGTCAAATAATTTTAATTGATATTTTTTAAAATAAAATTAAATAGCAACAGTAAATAATTAGTGAAACTAGTTTTTGAGATATTTTGTGGTCAAAAACATATTATAATAAAAAAATTCTTTCTTTTTTTAATTACCGCCAATATATTTTAATGTCATTCTAAGGTAAATTTGCGCATGATATGCCGACATTTTAATTAACAATCTAATTAAAATCTTAATCATTTTATAATACGCTAGTTGTTTGGCAATATTTAAAAATATATTTCAATTTCGGCTTGATACTAATAATTATACAAAAGCAAGATCATCACAATTAACAAGCTAATTAAAGCCTTAATGCTTTTGTAACATGTAGCATTTTCTATTACAACATTATGTGAGTATGAGATTTATTAGTCAATATATATATGTTAGCAGCCTTGAGTACCGTTACAATTAGGATTGGAATGTATTAAGATTGCAATGTTGATTCACATTAGTGTTGTGCATTGATAAATACTTTGTGATATCATTTCTAAGTTCTTTTGAGATATTGTTGTATTAGATTAAATAGGTATTTGACATACTAGTAAACTTTAATACAGATTTACTTATAATTTTTTTAATCATATTTTATTTTTATGAATGAATTTTGTACTATACTCGGAGTTGTGATGTAACATATTTTTTAAATTACATAGAAATAATAAATAAAATCAAAACATTGTAAAATCAATAAGTTAAAATTATTTTTGTAGGTATTCAAAATAAACAAATTGCTTTTAATTGCTTTTTTACCTCTATACTTACAAATGCCAATTTTGTAACTTAATGTAATCACAACAATTAAATCGGAAGTTTAGTACATAATACTATACACAATGCTTATGTATTCGACGTTTTCAGTCGAAAAGTAAACGAAACAATGACATGTGCGATAAATCGAAGGACGTTGATTCGTCGCGTTAAGATTATTCTAATCCGACGCCCGAAGAGAGGTCAAATGTATTGACAAGGAAGTACCAATGCATACAATGTCGTTCACTTTGGACCTTTCCGAATTAAACTAGTTTGTGACGTCATTATTGTAGTTAGTACATCATTTAGGTGTGTATTACTACTGATTGTTGACTCAGGTATGTATGGTACTTTTTGGCTGAAGGCAAGATTTGTAGGGTCCTGAACTGTCTGGTATGGGCAATGGAAAATATTACACTATGGTGTATTGTAGAAATATAGTGAACTTATTTAAGTATGGCATATAAAGTATGAATTGGTGCTTAGGTAAACCACCTTCATTATTGAAAAAAAAAATGTTTAAGTACCTGCTTTTTATTTTTTTTTTAATTACTGTTATTATTTGTTTTATCTACTTTATACCTATCTTATTTATAATAAGGCAAGGTGGAGTGATGATTTGCGCAAGATGGCTGGCAGGAGCTGGATGCGAGTGGCCGAAGATCGATCCCAGTGGCGTGCAATAGGAGAGGCCTATGTCCAGCAGTGGACTGAAAGGGGCTGATGATGATGATGATGATGATTTATAATATGTCTATTTTGTGTATAAACCAAATAATAAATGTAATACTATTTATTTCTATCTATTAGTAACTATGAGCACTTTGTTTGATCAGGTGCGTAAATTAATGTCATATCGAAATGACAATTTAGGTGCCAAAATTTATCGAAAAAAAAACAACAAATATACTTAAACATAACATGTCACGGAAGTTGGTTCGTTTGTTAATTGATAAATTTTAATAAAAAACCTTTGGACTAAAAATAATAATAAGAAAGGTGTGATTGAGGGCAAAAAAATTTCGTCACATTCGCCAATTATTTTGTTAGCACTTTATACCCTAGGAGATAGGCAAATATACATATGTTGGAATTTAGTTTGACATAATAAAATGTATTTTTTTGGTTAGACTAAGACTTATTCCGGGCAAAAGTCCAGCCTCCGAGCTATAACTGAGACATTTTATAAAACCCCAGATAATACTTTGCTCGATCTCAGAATCGAGACCGCTTGCGAACTACGAGGCAGTAACTTAACAATGTATACCAATATTATATGCAAAAAATACGTATGGCCCAGTTGTAGTGACATCCTACATAATGGCCCTACAATATGTCGGCCGGCACTTCGTCCCTGACCTAGTGACTTATTTAATTAATAAGTTTAATAAGTAAATACTCACTTCTTTATGTGGACCTCAAGTGCGATGCCTCGGTCACCGTTTTTGGGTACATGTTCAATGCGAATTTTAGTGTTTTCAAATTTTACTTTGACACGGCTTAGTACTGAAATGAAAACAATGGTTTTAACTTTAAAATTCTAATTTCTAGTGGTTGCTTTTGTTAGTGCATTTTCATTCACCCTATTTACATTACAATGGGTACTTGACAATCAAAAAGGGAAAGTACATACGTAAATATTAGATTGTATTAGTGTTTATTTTTATTGTTTACTCACACTAATGTGGTAGCAAATAATCATTAGATAATAGAAAATTATACAGTCTTTATCTTAATTATATTACTTGGCTGTGGTTGAGCAATTAAGATAGCTAACACACAGGAACTTTTCGTGCAATTGTCAGTTTTATCAATAATTTGCACTGCACAAAAATGCTAAATCATTCGTTTAATGAAATTAACACTTGTGTAAACGGGCTATAAAAAAACAAGTCAGTATATTATTTTGACGTACTTGAGTCAATGGCATGAGCAAACATCTCAATGCCTTCGACGGGGTGGGAATCCTGGGGACCATCCTCTTCCTTCAGACAATCAGCGGCTAGTTGCATAGAAGAGGACATGGAAGACCACATCGATTCCAGCATCGATGATACTGTTTAAGAAAAAAAAAAACCTTTTTTTAATATTATTTAGTTAATATACCCATAAAGTAAGATTATTATAATGTAGGTACCATTAACATTCGTGCTTTCATCATAAATGTCGTTTTATTTTGCAACATGTGAACACCTTCAAGTTTATTTTGATTGAGTACCCACTTGTTTATATCTTCTTTCTTCTAATCCTTTTTCTTTTGTGTATAGGTATGTATATGGTGTATAATAAATAATAATACTCTATTGTGTGTATCAAAGCGTACATCGGCTGTGGGCCGCCCGGTTTTGAGGGTCTCATCTCCAGATTAATAACATGAAAAGGAGTATTCTATCTGTTTTTAACATTTTAACCTTTCATAAACACAGCATAGCACAAGCGATATTGACTGAATTTAGAAACAGAATTATCTACATAATTTATATCTATATCATAACCTTGACCTGAAAGAGCAATTTGTGGCTCACACACACCCTATTTACCAATTGCAGTAAAAAGGGATCTACAAAATATGTGCTAAACATTGTATTCTTCATTTGTAAAATCTACCTACCCTCTTTTGGAAATAAGGCGCGAAGTGCAGTCGGATGCAGTTAGTTATATTTATGTTGTGTGTGCCTTTATTTGATATGAGCACAACTTAGTCAATAAATTATATAATCTGCCCTTTGGATGCGGTATTGGTTTATTTTGTTTTATACACCAAACAAAACTTTATGACGTTTTTCGGGCAATGATATTGTATAGAATCGAAATTACATTATATTTTTACACGTAGCCTCACACTACTTGTTTCTCCTGTGTAGTGGGTGCGTTTACAAATACACAATTTCACATACACATCACACCCAGACCCGAAGCAACAATTAGTGGATCACACAAAGGGTTGTTCCGTGAAGGAATCGAATACGCCGCGCGGCAACCAGTTTCTCAGCTTCCGCGCCAACCGTGCAGACAAAATATAATTTTAATTACAAAATTATTTAATAAACAAGTAGTGTGGGTATTTGCAAAATTTAAATATAACATCCTTTACATAAGGATGGAATTTAAAGTATTGTTCTAATGACTTTGAGCTGTTTATAATTAATTCAAGATTATATTTTGCCGCCAACAATACCACTGCTGGTAATGAATGAAGGTTGTTTTATAAATGATCTGTGTTTATGAGGGTAAATGTAGATTAATATATGTAATATGTTATGTTAAGCAAAAACTATGCATAATTGCTCCTGTTATAGTATTATGTTTCTTTGCTAAAGTTTATATGAATTGAGATGTTTTATTTATCCACATGTTTGTTATGTTACTGGGTTTAATATTGTCAGTATAATGCACAATTAGAGAATTGAACTGGAAAGTAACTTATGTTGGTTCCAAACCTAATTTCATAGTGTTTGGTAGTCTGGTGATGAAAACTTTCAACCAAAGAAGGAGAGAGAGAACCTACCTAGAGATTACTTATTTAATTTTGTGAAACCCAAAGTTAATATCAATATGATTTTTTATGGGTACCCTATTCTAAGGTAGTAAATATAAACAGAATAAGTTACCTGGTTCAGCTCGTACTTTTGGCTGTACGGTAAGCGACAACCCATTGACTTTGACAACGGAATCATCTTTGAACAATGTTGACCATGGGATGGAGACAGTTATCTCCTTCATATAGCCATCCACTATCTCCAAGGGCCAATTCTGTGCATCTCCCAGCTCGTTGAGAGCCTACAATACAAGGTACACCATAAAAAAAATAAACAGGTTTTTGTACAACAGATGATAACAAAAAAGGTTACAGTCATTGTACCCTTTTTTTTTGTTGTTTTACACAATATTTTCTTTTGTTCATGTGCATTGAAGACCTGGACTAAGGACCAAAATTTGTGATTTATACAAAAAAATGTTTAGTCCTGGTCTTAACAATGGATTGGCATTGTTTAAATGTACATAAAGAATCTTTATAATTTAATGCAATATAATCTTGTTCTACCCCCTATCTAGAAAAAGTTATTTTCAAGAATTCAACAATTTTACTTCAAACAATTTCAGTAAATAGATTTTAATTCATTCATTATTCTGTTTGTTGACACAGCTATTCTAATTTAAATTACATTTTTGTTATACTGTCATGCAGCATATTTTTATTTAAAGTGCTTATTTAGTTAGGCTTTGAAAAACGAGGTTTTTCTCATTTTTTAAAAAGAAATACTTTAAAATAATGACTACATATTAAGGAAAAAAATTGCAAAAACGAAAAATTTTCTTTGTTCTTTCAATTTTTCAACTATGAGGGTAGTTTAATAATATGCCTAATTTTAACTGCTATTTGCTCATGTAATTTTTTATTAAATGCATTCAATTAATGTAGAATTGTGATTGACAATTCGTTTGTTATCAAGGCAGCGAGATAAGGCGACCATCGAGAATAAATAAAGGGCAGGCATCTTCACGAAATTTTTAGCCCACGTGTTAAATAACGCAGTGATAAGCATAAACAAGCGTATTAGTGAAGTCAGTGACGAAATGTGATCACGATCTAAGTTGTCCTTTGTTTGAAATTCAATAATAACACGTGCTAGTCCGTATTGCGCATATTTTATTGGCAAGTTTGTGAACACGCTTAATTTGTAACGCGAAGTTATAACAAATCTATTTATCGCGGCATTTTAGAGGAAACGGAGCAATATAAGAAAATATACTCACATCGCAGTCAAGGCTAACATCGCAAACTGTCCCAGTACCATTGTACAAATCGACACTCAGCTGATCCAAAGTCAGTTTCTCCTCGAGGAAATTTCCCAGATATCGTTGTAGCAGATACCTGCAGGCTCTTTTTTTAATACTTTCAGACCATGGTAGATACCACAACATCTTCAGAACTTTTTAAAGAGCATCACACTGAGAATTTTTATTTTTGTGCGTAATGACTATTGTGATTTGCGTGCGATTGACTCGCGAACGTAAATAAACAGAGCGTTCCGTTACATTCAGATACCTGTCAGCTATGTAGGAGCTTGTGTTGCCAGTACTCAAAAATATTTTACCCCACTTTTCCACACCGAAAATGTTCAAATTTTTTTTTGACAGCCAGGAAAATAATGATTAAAAATGGTTTTTTTCTAACAATACGATTTTGTGTATTGATAGCAGAAACAAAAGTCTACATTAACATTGCTCATTCTGTAAGTGCTTACTTAACCAGTGATTTTTACATCTTAATATTCTTTAATAAAAATGGTTTTACAGTATCTATTACTATAAGAAAGATAGTACGACGTCACTAATGAATTTTTTATTTCATTAATTTAAAATTTAAAATATATATCTAGTCAACACACTAGTAATTTAATGTTTTTTTTTCAAATAGACTTGATAATTACAAATTCACCACTATAACAACTGCCTTAGTAATTTTTACCCTAGATTTTGGAAAAAAGGTCTCAAGTTGACATCACTGGTTCTGTCAATATATCTTTCAACCATTGTCTTATCGACAGCAGGATAGCTATACAGACATTTCATAAGCGCAAGCGAGACAGCAATAAATGTTGGGTTACAAGATTAAAAAAATATTATTATGAGATATGGGTATGTACGTCTCTGTAATTTATTCGATTTATTTACTTAAATAAAAAATATCAATTATTTTGTGCCTTGTCAAAAATGTTTGTAGTTAAGTTATAAGTAAACATTAAGAATACAATTGCATATATTTGTAATAACTATATCACTAACAAATTACCTAACTAACTTACGACAAGCAATAAATATCGACACCTACCTAATTATTTATTATTTGTAGTTTTTACTAATTAAATATTAATTGTTTCGGAAAATTGGTCTGCTTTTACTTTGTCACGTAGGAAAGGCATATAAGTATATTCTGTGTCGGCTTTGCTAGGAGATGGCGTCGGCGTAGTGTTTTCTTTAATTGGATTGCATGAGAATAAAGTGATTGAATAAATCATAAAATTAAGATGCGTTGGTAAGTATAAAATTCCAGAAAACTCAGATTTGCCTACACCTTCTTTTGAAAACGCAAAACTACTTGTATTGTTTATTATAAGTGTGATTTCAACTCTTGATATTTTGTAATATTCTGAAAATAAAATAAAAAAATTATAACTTTGCAATTTCTCATAATAAAACAATCCATTAGAACGTAGTGTTTTGGTGTCCATTAATATATACTGTTTACTTGGAAGAAGTGGATGGGGACAAAGTCACTAAGTTTAAATATGTAGGTAGGTAGGAAAATTATATCCGATTTTGAAGCCTCCAATGAAGTTAACTGATCAAAGGTAAAGGGTAATAATAATTAATACACGAACACACACCCACCCTCCCTTTCAGGAATGGTCTGTTCAGCGCATGTTTGGAGAGAGGCCAGTGTCCGCTGTCGTGGAAGACGGGTAAACTGGTCCTCGTGAAGAAGCCGGGGCGTCCTGCGGACTCTCCGTCCGCGTACCGGCCCATTGTGCTGCTCGACGAGGTGGGAAAACTGTTCGAGAGGATAATCTCAGACCGCCTCGTCGGGCACCTGTCTGGAAGGGGGCCGGATTTAGCGGACGGCCAGTTCGGCTTCCGCAGAGGGCGCTCCACGGTGGACGCCATCATGCGCGTGAGGGACCTCACGACGGGGACTGCGTTGGCCAAGAGGCGAGTCGTCGTGGCGGTGTCTCTGGACATCGCCAACGCCTTCAACTCGTTGCCCTGGAGCTGCATTTTGGAGGCACTCCGGTATCACCGGGTACAGCCGATGGAACTTCACGGAGCATTTTCGTCGTTTGGCCCCTAAGTTGGAACGGTCTGGGGCCGCGCTCAAGCGGCTCCTTCCCAACCTCGGGGGGCCAAACGCCTCCTGCCGGAGGTTGTATATGGGGATTGTGTGATCCATGGCCCTCTACGGTGCCCCTGTGTGGGCGCCGGACTTGAAGCGGCGGCCGGCTCGTACGCTGGTCGCGTCCCAGAGGGTCATGGCTATCCGAGTAATCTGCGGGTATCGCACGATCTCCGGGGAGGCGGCGAACCTCCTTGCCGGATTACCGCCGTGGGATCTAGAAGCGAAGGCGCTCGCGCGCGTCTAAAGTTTGCCCGCAGACGCGCGTCGCCGGGGCGAAGATCCTCTGCCGCGCCAAATTAGTGCGTGGCGGAATGAGCTCCGGCGAGATCTCATGGCAGAGTGGAAACAACGACTGTCGCAACCGAGGGCCGGGCACGCTACCATAGCAGCGGTAAGACCCCTCTTTGAGGAGTGGCTTGAGAGACGCCACGGCGTCTTCAGCACCTTCCGTCTGACGCAGGTGCTTACCGGGCACGGTAGCTTCGGTAGGTTCCTGTTTCGGATTCAGCGGGAGGAAACGCCCGAGTGTCGTCATTGTGAGGATCACCTAGAGGATACGGTGGAGCATACGGTAGCGGTATGCCCTGCCTGGGCTGAGCACCGCCGTATCCTCAGGGAAGTGATCGGCGGCGGCGACCTCTCGCGCCCGGCCTTAGTCGAGGCCATGGTGCGGAGTGAGAGGAACTGGGACGCCGTCTCCTCCTTTTGTGAAGCAGTCATGCTCGCAAAGAGAGAGGCGGCCCGCGTGAGGGAGCAATCCTCCTCCTCACGCCCCAGCAGCCGCAACTGGCGACACTACGGGCGTCGGGGATCGAGGGACGATCTCCGGCCACCGTAAGCACGGGCCTGCGGTCGGCGAGTAAGGGCAGCTCGCCGCCCGACCAGATCCTGGCCCGAGCGTACGGCGCGTAGCGTTCCGCGCGCGCCTCAAAGAGCCAATAGACCACCACAGACGGGGCCCTAAAGGGCTGATGTTCAGCCGGGGTTGCGGGGTAAGCGCAATGAGGTACCGCGACCTCGGCACAGAGCAGGAGAAGGAACAGGGGGGTTTTTAGTCAGTAAGAGTCTGACACTCCCTCCTGCCCGGCCTTGGGCGGGAGAAGTCATTTGATGATTTTCCCCTCACAAAAAAAAACCCTTTCAGGAATAAATAGAAGTGCTATAAAGGTAGAAATTAAAAACTATTAATGTGTTTTAGGTTTAAAAAAAGACAAATTTACATCATTCGGTAGGTATTTTTTCTCGACACAACTTGTGAAAAGTGGTTGTTGCATTATACGCATTCTATCTGCATTTAGCACATCTATGGATGTATTAAAACTGTGAGGTGGTTATGACAATCGGTCAATTAATTAGAGACAATAATTATTACTAGTATCTACTAACCATTATCGCACTTGTAGTAAATATCTAGAATACGATTCATTGCTATTTTGGGCCAAATTTGCTGATCCGTAAAAAGCACATGGTCTGTAAAGAAGAATATTTTACATTACTACAGTTCATATAATAAAACCTTTAAAAGTAAAAAACGGTTGCTTACCAAACATATTGTTCCTTTCAGTACTTTTTTAATGACGAGTAAAATAAAATTGACGTCGGCCAATCCTGACTTGATCATCTTCATCAGAAGATGAATTGTGTTTTAGTGATCTAAATACTAGTCACGACGTCAATACTAGTCATCAAAAGCCACAGAACAGAAAATTAAGTAGAAGTGCCCCTACACTCTTTCAAAAGGAAAACCAGTGTCGCCAAAATCACACATTCGCAAATCAAATTGTCTATTACACACATAAAAAACAGCTATATAATTGGGTAAAAAGATGAAACGCAACTTTAGCAAATCATCTTTTAAATGTTGTTAAAAATTGAGTCTTATAACAATGAGCGAAAGTTGTTATCATTTCACATGTCACAATCAATAAAGGCGCCTATCGTGTAAAAAACTTAAATAAAACAATTTACAAACGGGTTCAGCCACTCAACGCTAGATGGCGCTGTAACAAATTCATTCTATTCAAAACGCTTAACTTCTTTGAAATAGATGTCATATTTGTATGCACTTGTACCAATTGACATTTACTATTTTGCTACTCAGATAGGGCAGGGTATCCCAATATATCGATGTTTTTGTATTCGTGTGAGCAATATAATTTATCGACACGATATACCTACAAATGATCAGTAATGAAAAAGGTTCTAATAGAAAAAAAGAAAAATATTAACATATTTTTTGAAGATTTAATGTTTTTTGGAGATGGTCAAGTTATTATTAAAGATTTCGATTTTAACATATAAAAGCACTACGCGCTCCTACAAGTTTTATCTCCTTTCCATAAATAACGGAGACGAAAAAACAAAAAAAATGTTACAGTCGAATTGAGAGTCACTCTCCTTTTTGGAACTCTGATAAAAATCATGTACAACATCTATACTTATAATAAATCTGTAGAGGGGTCAATTCTGTACATTAAATATATTTTCAAAATAACTACCAGGGGGTGATTAGTGATCGTTACTGATGCCAAAAATGCAATCAGTAAAAATTTTGTCTCTGTCTGTCTGTATGTTCTTTATAGAAACAAAAACTACTCGACGGATTTTAACAAAACTTGGTACAATTATTCTTTATACTCCTGGGCAGGTTATAGGATACTTTTCATCACGCTACAAATAATAGGAGCAGAGCAGTGAAGGAAAATGTTGGGAAAACGGGAGAAGTTACTCCCTTTTGTAAGTTTCAGTCGCGTGTGTAACCTTAATGGTTAAACTTACATAGAAATTATGTATGACGGAAATATTTTAAATAAAATTGTCTAAATAAAATGTTTTACAGCATATGTCTATCTTTTATGGTTAACTCACAATAACACGTGTAACTCCTGATAGCTTAGCAATTCGGATAATAAGACATAGCGCCGTCGCAAGTGAACACTGAATCATGGTATAAGAATTATTTTTGTGTAGCGGTTGCCGTGCTCGACACGATGCGGTATAAAATATAATATAATATAGGTTTTATCAAATATTTGTAACTCTTACCTATTAGTTAGATCCGTGCCTTTCTATCTATGGACGGACGGACTACGGAGTCTTAGTACAGCTTGGCAAAAAAGAGTGTGGAATAAATGAGGTCACCAGTATCGCAACTGTGGCAACCCGGAATACTACGACTCGACAGTTTTTGATACTTGTTATTTTTGAGAACATGATTTCAATCCTAAGTGAGGAGTGCAGTCCTTTGAACGCTTTATTGTCCAGTATTAACAATTTTAATAGAGGACGCTTAAGCATTGCACGAAATCGGTGTAGACTTACTAGACCGCGCCACCACTCACATAAAGATAATAATGCCTCAAAGGCAATCTAGCAGTGAGATTGTTGTTGTGCCTCTAGATCTGGTGAATGTGTTGTTCGTAAGAAGCGCGCGCGACGCGGACGCAGAAATTTGGAAAAAAAGAGCCATGTACGAAATGCACATGCGCCGTTCGCAAACGGCGCATTCGCCAGATCTGGACGCAACATTAGTAATTGACAAATAGTATGGTTACAAGGATAATGAGAGAACACGTTTTGTTTGAAATATATATATTATTTGTTGAAAAAATATATATATTATTTGTTTTTATAGTTCTTGAGGCAGGTTTCTGTTGTCCATAATGATTTTTAAATATTGCTCCCGCTTTGCTGCTATGTGAGGTTCCTCAATTAGAGCTGATCTGTCCGTTTTACACTTCTTATATGAAAAACCCAGAGAATGTAATATCTTTCTGAGATGTTCACGGCTTCCATCATAACCTAAGTCTTCTCTAACTACCGGCAGTAAATTTCTCAATGTAGGCACCTGAAACATGATATTTTGTTATAAATCAGCTTTTTTTAATTAATGAAATCTGGAGTAGTCTGTGTATAAACCGTAAGTACCTGCTGTTTCACAGTGTAAAAGAAATGAACCTTTTGTCTAATTGCACACAAATCGAGATTATCCAAATCTTTCCTCGGGCGACCTTTGCGATTTGCGATGTTTTCCCGGTGTTGAAAAAATACCATTACTTTTTTCACCTTCCTCAACAATTTTTCTTATTGTGTTGACAGATTTACCTAAAATAAGAACAGTATTTTATTATTAGAACAATGTTCATTAAACTACAAGTTTCTTGTCTTGGAGGTTGGCGTATACGAAACTTGTCAAACTACAAAATATAACCTAAATTATCAATTTGTATAAACAAGAATAAAAGTAACATAAATCTGGGTATCTACAAAACAACGCACCGAAAACATATAAAGGACCATATTTAAGGTATAATGTCTTGTTTAAGGTGCATAAATACCTGTCATATTAGCAGTTCTTTGATAAACACTTTCTATAGCGGACAAAACTTGTCCCGCTTGAGATTCGGCCAAACACCGCAAATAAACGTGGTAAATCACTGCTCTGCCACTACTACGAATAGTTTTATTCATTTTAAATTGTTAATTTTGCAGCTAAAGTTGATATATTTTGTAAATCTTTGAAAAACACTTAGAAAAGACGCACTGTTGACAAAGAATGTACTAGCAGTTGACAAGTGAAGCAATGTTGCCTCAAACATCGCTTTTTAATTCCAACTGTCACCGCGTCAGACTCTTTTTTGCCAAGCTGTAAGTAATAGGGTATTTACCCATTGGAGATGTACCCATAAAAATGAGACGATAAATACCAAATTTTATGTATACTTAGATTTTGTTCTATTGCTATTTGCTGCTTTTTATCAACACAGCACGCGGGCGAAAACTAGTTATAAAATAAAAATGGTGATTAACCACCCGCACCTGCCACAGACGGATGCACGCTGTGTGTGGTTAAAACGTTGATGTGTCTATGCAATCTTAGTTAAACATTTATGAATTATACACAAAAATTGTCAAAAATCAATTTTCTGAACGATGATGATGACAAATTATCGATATGAACCTATTTTACGAATATGTCGCATCCCTAAATGAGTAGCGTCGAAACTACTAGAATGTATTGTATATAACGTCACATAACGAACAAGTAGATTTAAACTTAATTGTAATGAAAATAAGGCCCTTTATAGTTTGCATTGAAGTAATGAAATGTGATATTTACATTAAAATCTAATATATTTAAAATTAACAAAGGTTAATACTCAAAGATGATACGATACACCACCACAAGACTCATCTTTTTTTCTGCTTACTTTTTTGCAGTTGAAAACCGCACAACAAGGCATAATTTCTAATATATTTCGTGTTTCTTAGAGACAACCATGACAACCAATCATGACAACGGATCGAACGATTCTGACAACAAATGTGCCAAAATGTTGTATTTCTAGTCATGATGTTGGTTAGCGCGCGATGTCTGAACGGCACTTCCACTGTATTTTCTATTCCGTGTCAAAAGCACTGAGACCAAGTGAAAATAGAAATAATAAAAGTATGACTTTTGTCTATTGTTAACGTCTTTCTACATGTTTTATGGTTTGTTCCACATCTATTGTACCTATACATTAAACTGACATCTTTTATCACAATAGCATTCAGGAGAGGTTTGTAGGTACTCTCAAACGCAATTTATGTACGTAGCTATAAAGTAGGTGCCCATAAAGGAAAGTAAGTAAGTAATCCTACTTCCTACTAATATTATAAATGTGAAAGTTTGTAAGAATTTATCGATGTGTGTTAACACATAGGCTTTCAGGCGTTTTGTCAACATACAACGCGGGCGAAGCCGCAGTCGGAAGCTAGAAAATCTCGAAATAAATAAAATGATTACCTTTACAAGTGCCCAATGTCATTAGTATCTTATAATACGGATGCCCAACTGCTTCAATAGTCCTCGTAAATCGAAATTGTTTTGAGTCTTGGAAAATAACAGTTGTCAGAAGTAAGGTTAATTTTAACAGTTCAGCACGCATTATTGTAAAATGTTTGATGGAGCGACTTGATACAGTCAGGACAGCGAAGAATAGAATAGATAGGAATTAAGGTAAACGTAAGTCGTAGCTTTACGAGATTGTTATGAAAACTAAGCCTAATGAATCTATTGTTAAATTCTGAGAAGGAATCATGGAGTAACGATCATTTTGTTGGCATGGTGGTTTTCCTAGATGTGTGCTACGTGTTATAGTCTATGGCCAAACTTCGGCCGTGGACGGTTAATAAGACGGAACCATAAAAATATCTAGTTAATTCCATAATATGTCATCAATCTCTTAAATTTTTCATATCTGATTAATATAGTATGTGATATATAGTAATCGCCAAAATATTGGGTACGTATGTACATAATAAAAAGACGAGAAATAAAAACAAAACATTTATTTAAATTACTTTATTATGTACAATCAAATTGCTGTTAAGTATTTAAATCTTTACCAAGTAGACAAAACGTATTGAGCACCTACAGCGATACCAGCCCAGGTCTCTGTCACGATCTGCTCAACGTACTTGGCGGGGACTTCGAAAAGGTAATCGTATCCAGGCAGCTCCAATGTGTAGGTGAGAGGGATTCCTACAGCCTTGGTCCAATCTCTAGAGGTACCAGTCGTGTAGTAGAGAACGTTTGCAGCGTTGCCCACAATGTACCTGTTAGCCTCATCCAAAGCCAATTCATCGATAGCGGTAGCCATGTTGACACCAACCAGATGAAGGATCAGACCGTTCTGCGGTAGTGTACCTGTAAAATAAGGTAATTATATATTCACTTAATATTTCTGAAGACTTCATCATGGAAAATTCTTTTTAGTTGTTTTTGCCTTGAACATAAAGAAACTTACCATTGTTACCCCAAGCGTACAGGAACATATTTCCGTAGCTATGTAAAGAAATGTAAAGAGAAGTTCTCTCAAGGCTGGACGTGACTGCGCTTCTGACGACCCTAGTCTCAGGCTCGGAGAAGGCGGAAGGACCTTCATAGATGATAGAGCAAGGGTTAGCGCTGTTTGGAGCAGTACCCCAGTGGTGGTCGAAGTTGCGGTTAACGTCTACTCCGGGGCATTCATCTGCTCCATCATGAGCAGTGGAACGAGTTTTACGCCACAAACGGTCCTGTAGAACGACGAAAAAAGTTACATACATGCCATCGTATTCATCAAGGATGAACGGCAACATTGACCTGTAGTCAGAACTAACAAGCAGGTCAATGATCAAATTAATAAAATAAATATTCCGAATAAGGAATAACCTCTTCCTCATAAGAACTTTAGCTACGGCGTTGTGTATGAATACAAATGGAGCCTAAAAGGGAAATTTAGTTAATAGGGTGCCCAATTACATGCTTGGAAGATTCTGATGGTGGGACCATGTCGTCATACATATTGTCAGTCACGCACCACTCATCAAGATATCATTTTAGAAGTTGTTTCAATATGTATGCTAAGACAAATCCTTTAAAGCCTTTCTGGTCAAGATTTAGATACCAGATGTTAGTGAGAGTTTAAGACAGTTTTATGTCATTAGAATTATTTGGTATCTATATTATTTGTTAGACTTACCACATCGATGGAATATTCGTAACCATCGGGGTTGACTACAGGAATGATGATCCAATCGATTGATTGAGTCAAGGGGCTCTCAGGGGCTTCCACAACGAGTTGATGGATGATGTACATAGCGACGGGAGTGGTGACCCATTCTCTGGCGTGAGCCATGGCGTCGATGACGATGACCGGTTTCCGAAGGTTTTCGAAGCGGGTCGAGGAGATCCTCACGTATTTGATCTGGCGACCTTCAAAACTGAGACCTGCGTTGACGACGGTCACGAGGTCAGGGTGCTCTTCCGCAAGTTCATCCAAGTATGCGTTAATCTAAAAAAAGTTGATGTTGTACTTACAATGGAATTTTACATAAGCAATGTGCACAACAATAAAATGGTAAACAATAGTAAATTGCATATTTTTGCATCTCAAAACTACACTAATTTTGAGATGTAGTGCAGAAAATTACGAAATAAGAAACGAAAAAATTTGTGAAAAATCATCAACAATCTATAACATGTTTGGTTATAAATGTGTCAGCTTATGATAAAGATAATATCATCATGGTTATTTGTAACTTACTTCCTCGTGCCTGTAGTAGGTGTCCCATGACATGGACTTTCCACTTCGTTTGGCAGCTGCTTTCTTGGACTGGATCTCAGCTTCTTCCTTTCGGAAGATCCTTAGGAAATAAAAGGAACGATCATGACTAGGGTTTTGAAAAAAAATATATAGGTACCACTCATGAAATTAATAAGAAATTAGATATAAGACTCAAGTTCCACTATTGAATTTAGTATCCGCTTTATCATAAAATACCAGCCTTTTTCATTACGTTCGGTAACGTCCTGTTTTGGTACACCTTATTTATCTTGCTTAACGTACTTATGGAAGCTCCTAAAGTTTATTGCGTTCTTAGAAACTGTAATGGGTATGTTTGGCTAGGTATTTCGAGACAAACTAATCTAGATTTTAGTCTATCATAAAAATATACGAGGGTTTAGTAATAAAAAGTTACTATAGTCCCGGTATTTACTTTTTTATTGGAGTAGATGTAGACCCATCTTGTTTTTATTACAGCTTTTGGATAACATTATTATGTAATCTATTTCAATTTGTAAGCAATGTTAATCAGATAAATTGCGAATGTATTAAAAATATATTTTATCTTAGCGTTTTATAGGTACATGATGCATATAGTTTAGGCCGAATTTAATCTAACTCTAATAAATCCAATCCACTCAGAATAAAGACGACAATGTTAAAACATAACACAAACACTAGCCTTTACTAACTTCAGCTTCAGTCGCTCTACCGGGATTAGTATATCTAAACATATTCTGTAGGTTGATCCAGCTATTTTTAAGCGAATCAGTAAGAGCCATAGGTATAACTATACTCACAAATTTTCACATTTCTATTTTATTAGTAGGATATCCACTTACTCGGCGAGATTGTCGGCAATCTTTGTGTACATCATGTTGTTCCTGTGGAAGTAGTGCAGCCATTGTTCCTTCTCCTCAGGGGCCAGACGGATCAGAGCCTCAAGCTTGCCTGATTCGGACCTGGCTGCTGGTTTAGCTAATAGGATGTCAAGGCTTGCTTCCAAACCCCTGATTTGCTCGCTAAGCCCAGCCACGCGATACAATTGGTGTCTAGAAATCAAGGTATATAGATGAGATGTGGTGTGGATAAATAGAAGTGCTTTTGTCAGTTCCAGTCTTGTTTCCTGCCTATTATAAACTATAGTGCATTTTTTAAGTGCTGTTGTAATAGGTGGCTTGTTTATTGATTGGCAACGCCATCTACGAGTTCACTACGAGCACTTCAGGCATTCGTTCCCGGATTTAATTACTACTCCAATTAGTATTTTGTTTTTTATTTGTGTTATGTTATTTACTTCCTCCTACTCCTTCGGGTGAAACTGCTTTGTAAAGCTAAAATTATGTTGCCTTTAATACATTAGGTACTACTTAAGTAAATTGACACATAAAAGTGTATGTAGGTAGGTACTTAAGTGGTTTTTTCAGTAGCACTGTGTGTAGTCACGTAGCTTTTTCAACTTGAGTCAAATCAGTTTCTTTTAAATAAGTATAAGCCGGTGATCGAAAAGTGTCGAATTTTAGGGCTTTGGGCCATTCTTCCTAATTAAATATTGAACGCCCAGTTGTGGTCATTATGTCACTGAAATAAGGACTACTTCATGGAATTAGATCATAGTGCAGAATATACCTACATATACATTTGAATAAAGAACGTTATTTCTCCATAAGTTTTTTTCAATTATTTTTTTCTCTCTATTTAAGTTTATCGATACTTATCTATACATATTATATGCAGGTGGTGAAAAAGACGCTAAAGGTTTAACTAGAAAACCCACATACTTAGGAAAACAATAAAAAAATATATAAAGGCACTTACCCTTCATATTTTTCGTGACCCCCCTGTACAAAGGAGGCCACACAGAGGAGTACGCAAATCACCAACCGAGTCATTTTACCCACTGAACGTATGTCAGCGCGCCGGTTATCTTATAGCCTTCGATTAGGGATAATCTCCTGATAATATACATAAAGTATGTCCAAAATTATCTTGGGGAGAGATCAAGCAATAAATATTGTCAAATACTCCCAGCGATTTGAACAAATGATAACATTATAATCCTTTTTATCAACAACAATTAAAATATCTGCTCATTTTAACTGGTGGCGGTTGTGGTATTTATGTATAGGTAGATATACATGTAATTAGTTATTATTATCCTTCTTGAAAAACGTAGGTATTGGCTATATCATAAAGTATATACTTATAAGTAAATAAAGACAGGACTTTCAAATGTTTACCAAGTATTTGGCTTAGGTAATTAGGATTCCAAATATTTCCAGACAGAGTACATTGTATATAAGAAAGAGAGAGAGAAAGTTGCTTTGACTCCATCGAGAAATGCAACCTTTTTACGAAGATTTGTCCTAGTTTCGTGGTCCTCCTTACAGTACGGCCGACGTATCTTGGCGAGTCTGAAGTTAGCCGTTTGTCTGCGCAATGGATCTTTTTGGAACAAAATGGTGTACTGCGCAGCTAATTCGCTAACTTCTGACTCGCCAAGATACGTTGTCGGTATTGTACATTAAGTGTAAGATCGAATTAGGCTGAATAACAGCAGTTGCTGTTCTCTAAGAAGATCTGGAAGTTAGTAGACTATAGGACTTCAAGTATAATTTTAAAACTAGGTAGTGTTATTCTATTCGCCGTGTGAGTGAGGTTACCGATGATGTCAATCCCAACCCTCCCTCCATCCCTTCCCAATCCTTAAGCTGAATCACGCGACAAGTTGGGTAGGAACATGGCGTCACCAAACCTCTGTGACATTCGTGTAATGTCTATCAAATAGACATTTTTTTCATGGATTGGGAGATCTATGAGATGACAGATAACCTGATAGTACCTGCCTAGGCTGCCTAGGTTATGAGCACACCGCCCATGGACAGAAAGCTTTCTAGGTTTCCGTCTGAGACTAGTAAGAGAGGAGTACGCTCGTTTCATAAGGTTTTGAAGGCTGTGGTTGTCGTGTATTTTTCATAAGACGATAATGTTGCCGTAGACCTAACCTAACTCGATTTAAAATAAGAAGTGATACTTAGTTTACTAGCTTCTGCTCCGAACTTGATCTGGGTAACTAGATTTTTGTTGCAATTTCAAATACAAGTTTATTAGCTAAACGAGAAAAAAGTTTCAAGTACAAACAGACAAATATGCAAACACAACAAACTTACTGTTTACTCATCATCCTATTTTGTTTGAACAAATATTGAATGAAATACTTTTTTTGGGTACTTATTGTATACTATATTCTTAAACGTCTTTTTTTTGTGAGGGGAAAATCATCAAATGACTTCTCCCGCTCAGAGTCGGGCGGGAGGGAGTGTCAGCCTCTTACTGACTAAAAACGCCCCTGTTCCTACTTCTGCTTTAGGCCGAGGTCGCGGTGCCTCATTGCGCTTACCCCGCAACCCCGGCTGATTCTCAAACGTCTAATTTTCCATGACTAAGTAAAAAAAGAAAAGTAATTAAGTATTTCAAGGTTGTACGAACTTTAGACTTAGACCTAGTGTTTATGTAAAAACTTATTTCAGAGTCATTATCACGATCGTATGTTTGTGGCCTAAATTACATGTAGGTATTATTTACCGCCTGATATAGTTTTACAGTAGTAATCTTTATAGCTACTTAACAGTAGGTAGATCTGGGTAATAAAATGTTATAACAGATCGTATATTGTGAATATTGTTCTAGAATGGTCTGCCAACGTAATTATAAGTGATTTTTGTATATCAAGCGTGTGTGTCGTGTGTGTGATTGGTCTATCTTTATAGGATGTTTTACCCCTACTTGAGTTAATTTCTTTATATGAACGGGGGGAAACCAAGCTTCGGCACGAATAGGCCAACTCGACCGGAGTGATATCACGGCTTCAGAGAAACCGACCAGAAATGCTTGCGTTATGTTTTGATGTGTGAGTGAGTATACCCTAATCCCCAACTCCAATCTAGTACTCCCCTGGATATCCTCAAATCTATAAACTAACTCAAAAGGCTAGCAATGCACATGTTTTGTGTCCTCGGACTCAGTGTTGTGGGTGTCCATGGGCGGCTTACCATCAGGTGCTGATGATTGAGACTTGGGACGGTTACTTTTGTTTTTTTTAAAGGCTGTTTTTGGTAAAATACCTAATAAGTAAGTAGGTAGTTGTTTACTAAAATTTTTGGGTATTGTATATGTAAGTAAAATCATGGACGAGTTGGTAATCGTGCCCATGGCAGTACCTAATAAAAACTGTAAATACGGATGTTTTTTAACCAAATAAGGTGAAGCGTGCATCGCGTTCATCAGTAAACTTACATACCCACGTAGCTAGGCCTACAATGTAAATATCTAAACCATTCATCTACCTACTTCCCTCATCTTATGAAACAAGGTCAAGGTTCGTTTTCATAATAAAAAAAATTGCGAATTTCTCAGCTGTCCTTTATATTCTTAGGTTCTAAACTGTCATCCATGATGCCATCATACCACTGACCTTCTATTTCTTTCTTGTTACTCCATATTTAGAATAGACTTCTTTCTTTCGCCCATTTATTAAATCGACACATCTGTTCAATATTATTGACTAGCTTTTTGATGAAATGAGGGAACCTATGTGTTAATTCAGGGTATCACCTATCTACATTACCAAATTTCAACCAAATCGGTCCAGCTGTTTAGGCGTGAAAGAATAAGAAATAATAACAAACATACATCCATACATAGGATAGTAGGATTACATGCTTTGTTTAAAATAAAACAACTGAAATACAAAACATTTTAATTTATTTATTTTAATTACTTACAATAAACTTTAACATTTCAATACTGTTTGCTTTACACTTACGAGTACCTAGTTCAGTAATTAATAATTAGTAAATGTCACAATGCATTATATCTTATGTTTAGCTAAACACTTCCAGTAAATCCTTTTTAATGTGCTCTTAAAACCAGAATGCCGCCACGCGTAAATCAGAGGATCACAGAGGCTGTTACAAACGCCTAACAAATAAAGAGGCCCTAAGGTTAATATTTCTAACGGAATACATTCGTAACCATTCTTCATGATATCGCACTTTACATACATTATTACAGCCACATAATACGGTGCCCATGTGCCAAGAAAACACAAGGTCACAATGAGGACTGTTTTGACTGCCTTCAATTTGCTAGGATGGCTACTGCTCATCCTACAGCATCCCATCCTTCTATCTTTACTTGCATCGCTCTGATAAGTCTGGGTATCGCTATCAATTTTACGCATCTCTACAATAGAGCTACCACAAGAATCTGAAGTAGAAACGACAGCAGCAGAATTTGCTAAGTCATCAATAAAGCCTTTATTTGTGTAGCTATTTTCTTTGAACTCCCTGATTTTGTCGACGGCTTTGACGGCACTGCGAAGGATGAGGATGTATAGGATGCAGACCATGATGATCACGGAGAGGACTACGATGGACAGGACGAGGAGCAGAGCAGAAGGGAAGACGGCGATGTACCAGCATCTGAAGTCCCTGAACGTCCGTCCTGTCCAACCCATTGCTGGCAATGTGGATATGAATATACCTGTATGGATTGTAAATGAAAGAATTGCGTATTAACTCGGCTTGTAAGATTTTGGTCCCGTTTCATTCTAAATAGTTTCTTTTCAAATAGGTACTGTTACGCAAAGTCGTCAAACAAAATAACATTAAAAATGTTCAGATCTAAGACAGTTCAGATCATTTTGGAGCAATAGTATTTGTCGTAACATTTTGCATTCAATATACATATATTCCTTTCATTACATACAGTTTATAAATAAATTTGCTCATGAAAAGTAGAATAACTAGAGCTACTACTCATTTTGGAGCACAAAACTTATATTAACTTGTCATAAAGTAATATCTTAATCATAATCATTCATAATCGTTATATACAAGTATTATTAACAAATATTACATTAAACTAGTTAAATTATCACAAACATACAATAACATAGAATACCTACAATTATCAAGTGAAGGTACCTGTGTCTTATTAGTGATTAAGGCGGGGGAGCACTGGTAATAAATGAATTTCTTCCATAAATATGTAGATAAGTACATATTTCTAAACCTAACAAAGTGAAACAATGTAGGCAATCATCACGTGTTGAGGTCATGATTCGATAACAACCGACGATCGAATAACATTAAAGAATCAAAGAAAGTAAAAAAGTTCCATTGAAGTAAGTTTATGAAACCTCTCCATTCCACAAAATTATCAACAACACAATTAGAGAGCTCTGTGATATTGTCATGGATAAATTTATTTTTAACTTTGAATAAATAATAATTGAGAATCCTAACAACTATTACTAAATAGCACTATCTACTGATCTTACAAATACAATTTAATACAAATACTCTATAATAGTTTTTAACGGACTCTTGAAAACCTTTGTGCCACCACGCGTAAATTAAGGGGTTCAATATACTATTTAAGAAGGCAAGAGTCGCTAGAGGACCTCCAAGTAGGGTCCTAATATACATACATCTAGGATTTGTCAACTTGTCTTCACAAAAGACAAACACTGTCACACAAATGAAAAATGGCATCCAGGTGATTACGAAACTTCCAGAAGTTAACATTACTATAGTAATGGCTCTCCATTTGTTTGGCTCTTTTGGCTTTCGCGAAAGAGCATTTACGTTACAAATTTTTCTCACTTGATTTTGAAACCTTGAAGGTTTAAGATTTGGCATTGAGACATCAAGATTGGACCCCTGAGATTGAATTGTACAAATGCTAAACATTGACTCACTCTGAGATTTACTTCGATTGCCAATATTTTCAAAGTTATTTGCCGACATCGTTTGGGTACGACCGAGTTCATGGTTACTTTGAGATTTAGTCGTTAAGGTCGGTTTTGTAATAATTCCATCTCCACTTCCATACACATTATTATTATAGGATGCACTCTTGGTAAGTTTAGGTGTTGATTTATTTTCGATCACTTCAATCGGTTGGGAAATCGGAATATTGTTGGCTTTACCACGAGAGATTCTAAAATTCATATTTTCTCTGTACGCTTTACTATTTTTGGCACTTTTGTTTAGAACATTGACTGTTTTTAAGGCTTTAATTAGAATAATGGTGTATAGCACGATGACTACCATGATTGGTACAATGCTTAGGAAGGAATTGATAAGTATAAGAGTGCCGGGGAAGAGAGAGACGTAGTAACAACGAGTGACGATCAACTCTGTGTTAGTCCATCCAGTTGCTGGCATGAATCCAAGAGTTATACCTGGAATAAGTGTTAAACACAATTTACACACATTTAGTTACATTGCATAACAAACGATTGAGTTAAACACAACATGTCGTCCACTGCAGCATGCCTATCACAAAAATAATTAAGTGAATGTAGATAACAAAAGATAATAATGTTGCGATGGCCTGGTGGTGAAGGCGCCCGCTTCTCATGAATGAGAGTGTGGGTTTGAAACCTGGCAAGTAAAAACGTGATTATTTTCAGTATTATGTACTTTATTAGTTTATTTCAACACCAAACACATGTTGAAGGAAACATCTTGAGGAAACTGGGACTTTATTAATTCTAATAATAAGCTTGTAATCGTTAACCCACCTTCAGCAAGCGTGGTGATTAATGTTCAAACTTTCTTCGTGTAAGAAATTGAAAAGAGGCCTTTGATGAGCTGTGGGATCAGCCTATACGTAGGCTGATGTTGATGTTGATAAGGAATCATTACATGAATTCCCTTTACAAATTTAAGTTTTGACAGGCAAATTATCTACTAGCTTGCGGCAGTGAACAGGTTTTTCGTTAAAACTAAATCGTAAGATCTTACAACACAATACATACAATATTAGTAGATACATAATTTCTTACCGATCATCCAAATGCAAAGTATTCCGATTCTGACTCGAGTGGTGTTGAACCATCGTTGATAATATAGACCGTGAAGGATATAGATGTACCGGTCTACAGCGATGAGACCAACACTGAAGATGGAGACCATTGCCGGACATACTAACATACCTGTTAATAAAAAATATATACAACATAAGTATTAGCTGATAATGTTAAAATTTTTGTGTCATATAATACTCTTTGACGAGGTTTTCATACAACACAAGTTGTTGATAGTGTCATGTATCTTTACCACTATTGAGTTTTTATTGGTAGCTAAGAAATTCAATATGAAACCGACTAATTGACATGGTTTTTGTTGAGGTTGGCAGTAGTTCTTATGTAATTGCTGATTCATTATCGGTAATCGGTGTTCTGTTAACAAACAACAGTGTAACCTCTGATCTACTTACTAATAAAAAATATGCATTGAAAAACACCATGAGAAGCATTTAGCAGTGAATCAAAATATGTATGTTGTAATGATATTGATAGTAGAAGTATCTTGAACCTTATTTTACGCATTATAACAAACTACAACTATTTATGATGGTTACCATAATCGCTATTGTGATTACCATGGCGGATTGTCAATGCTTTGCTGGCTATAGTTTTAGCCAGTTAAGTTGTGGGTACTCAGCTCGTGCCAATTCAACAAGGGATTAGGTAAAATATTAGGAAAGAAATGCTTTTCTAACGACATTTTTGCAGAGCTTAGCAGATTTATTAAACTATTATATGATAGGAATTGGTACACATTTAAAAACAATCAAATTAAATTAAACTCATAGCCAATATTATATTACCTCAGATGACTTTGGTTAAGATTAGTAGCAAAAAATTGTTTAAAAATATACAATTAAAACACGTCAAATATTTTGTAATTTGATATTTCTACGTCAAAAATATTGAAGTGTTCGAATATTAAGCTTGGGATACCCCAAGGAGCTAACCTTGGCCCTTACTTGAATAATTATCTAGATAAGATATAATTTTTTGATATTGTTTAATTCATTTGTGCAATTATTTTATAATGATTTTTTTTTTTTTTTTTTTTTTTTGTGAGGGGAAAATCATCAAATGACTTCTCCCGCCCAGGGCCGGGCAGGAGGGAGTGTCAGACTCTTACTGACTAAAAACCCCCCTGTTCCTTCTCCTGCTCTGTGCCGAGGTCGCGGTACCTTATTGCGCTTACCCCGCAGCCCCGGCTGAACATCAGCCCTTTAGGGCCCCGTCTGTGGTGGTCTATTGGCTCTTTGAGGCGCGCGCGGAACGCTACGCGCCGTACGCTCGGGCCTGGTTCTGGTCGGGCGGCGAGCTGCCCTTACTCGCCGACCGCAGGCCCGTACTTACGGTGGCCGGAGATCGTCCCTCGATCCCCGACGCCCGTAGTGTCGCCAGTTGCGGCTGCTGGGGCGTGAGGAGGAGGATTGCTCCCTCACGCGGGCCGCCTCTCTCTTTGCGAGCATGACCGCTTCACAAAAGGAGGAGACGGCGTCCCAGTTCCTCTCACTCCGCACCATGGCCTCGACTAAGGCCGGGCGCGAGAGGTCGCCGCCGCCGATCACTTCCCTGAGGATACGGCGGTGCTCAGCCCAGGCAGGGCATACCGCTACCGTATGCTCCACCGTATCCTCTAGGTGGTCCTCACAATGACGACACTCGGGCGTTTCCTCCCGCTGAATCCGAAACAGGAACCTACCGAAGCTGCCGTGCCCGGTAAGCACCTGCGTCAGACGGAAGGTGAGGACGCCGTGGCGTCTCTCAAGCCACTCCTCAAAGAGGGGTCTTACCGCTGCTATGGTAGCGTGCCCGGCCCTCGGTTGCGACAGTCGTTGTCTCCACTCTGCCATGAGATCTCGCCGGAGCTCATTCCGCCACGCACTTATTTGGCGCGGCAGAGGATCTTCGCCCCGGCGACGCGCGTCTGCGCGCAAACTGTAGACGCGCGCGAGCGCCTTCGCTTCTAGATCCCACGGCGGTGATCCGGCAAGGAGGTTCGCCGCCTCCCCGGAGATCGTGCGATACCCGCATTTTATAATGATATGTTGCAGTTTTTGGTTTTGTATTTGGTTTTGTTCCACGTAATTCATGCAGAATGATTATTATGCAACCTAACATTTACGAGGTTTATTCGGTAAAAGATAAATTGTTGTTTCAAAGGTGATTATTTCTGTGGCTTATGATATCTTTGTTGATATGTAATTGTTTTGATAAGTTGATGTTTTATTTTTTGCTGTGTTGCCGGTAGATAGTGTTTTATTAGTTCCATTCAGTAATTAAGTAATGATATACTTAAAAGTTGATACCTATTATGTTACCATGTACTTAAGTTTTACTAAAGTCGACTCATGCTTTTTTACGATGAATAAATATAGATTAAGATATTAATTATCTCATCTGACGATAAAGCACAATGTATTGGGGATATTTTACTATTTTAGTCTTATTATTTTATTTGTATTAATGGAACATGACCAAACAACTATTAGAATAACTTAGTTTAATAGGCAACGATAACTCACGTAGAAAATATTTCGAACTAAGAACTATTGAATAGATTTATCCTAAAAGAATGTCAGCTTACCTATTTGAAAGATACACAAGGGGTTGGAACTCACAGAGTTGTCCACTGTGACTCCGAAAATTAGAGAGAACCCGACGATGGTGTCGGCGAGGGAAACATTTCCCAGTAGGAGATAGGTGCTCTTTGGTTGTTGACCTGCAACAAAATATTTGAGTTATGAATAATTTTTACCTAACCGTCCTTTAAGTTTAAAATATATCGAGTATTATATTTTGTGTAACAATCTAATCCTTACAGTTTTGTAATGCTATATTAAAAACACTATTGTATTTTTATTACAAAAGAATATCAATAACAATAAACATAATAATATCATGTACCAACGGGTTCACCTGTTTACCCCTCTGAACAGTAGTCTTCGTTATTTTAGATTATAAATGCTTCTAGCATTAAGTCCTCCGATATACATCATCAAATAAATTATAATTTATCACTGTGACAATTTTCATCAAAATCCATTTAGTAGATAGCATGTGAAAAAGTAACATACACCCATCCATCCATACGTTCGTATATAGTATATTTTGGGCAATTTCTCGTTGAACTGCGCAACAGAACGATTAGCATAATCATTTATAAAAAAACCAATGACCCTTGTTTTATGTACTTTAACCAGTTGTATCTTTGCGTCAAACAGAATCATGCTTATAACTGCATAAAATAAACATAAAAAAAATGTTGAAGTAGAATACGTGATAAGTACCTCTTAAATGTTTTATTGTACCTTTTTAAAATGTATTACTAGCATAACATTTCAATCAACCATACGTGTTAGGAATATCATGCAATTCATGTTCCCATTATCCTAACTAATATTATAAATGCGAAAGTAACTCTGTCTGTCTGTCTGTCTGTCTGTCTGTTACGCTTTCCCGCTTAAACCTCGCAACCGATTTTAATGAAATTTGGTACAGACAATCTTTAGATCCTGAGACAGAACATAGGCTACTTTTTTTTCAAAAAATAGGGATAAAGGGGTTGAAATAGGGGTTAAAAGTTTGTATGGGATTTCTTAATTTTTAAAGATAAAACCATAAAACTTAATATTTAAGTACTTGATAAGAAAATATGAAATATTGGTTCTAGCATTTTTGAAATTTCGACCAGCTAGGGGGTGAAATAAGGGTTGAAAGTTAGTATGCAATTTCGGCAAATATCACGTCATAAGAAACAAAAAATCGTTTGTACTAGCAATTTGAAAATTTTTTCAGTGTGATATGTAGTGAAATAGGGGATGAATTGAAGATAAAACCCGGAACGGATTCGGAACGGGATCTACAAAGCTAACCTTTATGTAGGTATACGAAATCTTAACTATTGAACCTAGGAACATGTAATTTAGAAGGGTTTTGGGTGTATCAAGTTACAAAATAGTTTACTTTCGAAGTATAAATTCCTTTTAATGAACACTCTGCATCGCCGTCGCTGCGGCGCGGCGCTGTCGTGTGGTGGGGAAGCGCACGAATCTAACTGTGTCTACCCGAACGGACAGACACGTGAGGACAGAGGTCGTTGTCGGGTGCGATAAGAAAAATTTGCGCTTTAGAGAATTACATTTTTCGATCCAGTAAAATTATTTCATTGTTTCGTCTAACTTTTTAATTGTTTTTTATTAATTATATCCTGTAAATAAATTTTGCACATACTTAATATTTCTTTTAGTTCATAGTTACAACGTTACAAGTAGGAAAGATAGTTTCCGTTACTTTAAATAAATACGATTTGCTTTTATTTCCTTATTTTATTCAATTAATCTAATAGCATCCTACTTTTTTGCATTGGTTGTAAATAAGTACTTATCCAAGTAGGTGCAGGTAGGGTAAACAAAGCTTTTTTAATATAATAAATCTTAAACTGTATATCTGTTTTGTTCGATTCATTTCATTTTTATTGTTCTACGATGCCTCGCAAACGAAAGTCCAATTTAGCTAAAAGCTTTAACAGAGCTCGGGCTGTTAAACTTGCCAGATCACTGGAATGAGACTTCTCGACAGACCCAAGCTCGCCAAGCCATTGATGCAGAGCGTCACGCGGCTCAAAGAGCTGCTGAGACTTCTCAACACACCCAAGCTCGCCAAATCTTAGATGCTGAGCGTCAAGCTTCGTACATAGCCGCAGAAGTAATACGTAGACGACGTTTAATTAATGCCGAGCGGCAAGCAGAAAGGAGACGTACGCTTATTATGAATACGTGGGAGGTATTTGTCGATGCTGCTTTTAATTATGATCTGTTTCTTGATTACTTTAATCATCGATTAGTCCTCATAGGTAGAATGGCCAATAAATGCAGACACTGTGAGGCACTCAAGTGGAAGGAAGAGACCCTAGATATGTGCTGTTCTGGAGGCAAAGTATCGGTACCAACGCTTGGTGACCACGAGGAGCAACGACAGAAGAAAGGACAGCAATGAATCTCGGCGATTTTTCCTGTCATCATGCCTGGATTTTCACCCACATTTACGGTACAAGGGCAATTTTATCATAGGATTGGTTCATTGCTTTCCACAAACAATGATCAACCAAAATTTCTACAGATTGATTTTATGGGAGACGAAAACAGCGAGGTTGACCGTTGATGGCAAAATATTGATGGAGATGAGAGGGACATTGTTTTAAAAATTCAAAGAGTGTTGCACGAACATAATAACCTCATTAACACCTTCAAAACAGCCTTAGAAACAATGCCACGGGAAAATCACAAATTAGTAATATTCGGAGATCGTACGCCAAGCGGGGAACATGAAAGACGTTATAATGCACCCTTAATAAACGAAGTCGCTGCCATGGTGTGTGGTGAACAGATTGCATCGCGCGGTATTGTTTTTCAAACCCATGATAACACATTGATCAGGGTGTCCGACACACACAAGTTTTATGACGCACTACAATACCCGCTTATGTTTAGCAATGAGCAAGAGGGGTACCGTTTTCAAATTCCACAAGAAGTATGGAATTTGAAAATGGTACTCCTGGGCTGGCCCCTGTAAGAGTCTCTTAGACATAAGGGACCAGGATTGACAAAAACTAATTTGACGCGGGCGAAGCCGCGGGCGGAAGCTAGTACCTAGATAATCTTTTAATAGGTACTTATGTATTGTTGTTGTTTGGCAATGAACTCCTAAACAGGTACATCAATTTTGATTCAATTTGGGCTATCGTTTTGTAATAGATGGCGGCAATAAAGCATAAAGACTTGGCCATTGGCATGGTATTGAGTTCTGAGATAGCCGCATCAATAAGTGTGTACAATGAATAAGACATTGACCGCTAAAATAATCAGTAAAAATGTGAACTGCTGACACACTTTTGTTTTTCGAAGCTATTAAAGCCAAGCCTTCATTAGAGGCTAGTCCAAATATTACAGAGAGAGGTATGAATGTGCAAGGCATCGTTTCGTAACAAATGTTAGCAACGGTAACAAATCATGTAGGTATACCTGTTATTTATACTGAGTTGTTTATTATGTCTTTATTTTTTTATTTGACGTCAGACTCAGTAACTGTTTTGTGATCTTGTTATTTTTTGTTACTACTAGTTTTATTAATATCTAAGTGGCTATCTCTTATATAATTTTATCGCTAAGCTTTTGATCGCGACTTTGTTTGCGTGGAATAGTGACTTCCTGCAGATTTTTGGTTTTAAAACTATCCTATGTCCTTTCTCGAGTTCCAAACTATGTCTGTACCAAATTTCACACAAATGTAGTTTAGGCACGAGGAAAAGACAGACAGACAGAGTTACTTTCGCATTTATAATATTAGTTTGGATGAACCTATGAAGTATAACCTGCATTATGAATATTCTCTGAACATTTTCCAATATTTTTTACAATCTTACTCTAGCATGTGTTAAAATATAGCGTCTTACCCATATAGTTATTTCAAAAATAAAGTGTCAACAATTTTACTTTAAATATTGGAGGTATTCGTGTCACAATTTTATTAGTATCTACGTTTTATATTAAATTCGTAGAATTGTGATTCACGATGTGTTTATTCAAGTACCTACCTATAGTATCTATGCAAGTTTTTCACAAACATCTGTGATTATCTTTATAGATGTAGTAAAATATACCAGGAAATCTTTGTTGGTAATGTGGGCATAATATTGCTGACAGTTCTTAGTAAACATGGCCATTAAAAAAAATTGGTGAATTTTCTTAATTTGTGGGTAATATGTTTTATGCATGTTGAGATTTAGGTACGATTTAAGGAACCAAAGACGTTCGGGGCTGTTTTTAAGAAAAAATTTTTATTATAAGTTTTCTTAAAAGGACATTCTTTGATGGGCAAAGTGCGATTATGTACCACGAGCCTTGTCACCGCAAGAGAAGGAACGCGGCGATTTCCTCTCGCCCTACGCAAAGGAGGGAGATGTCATAGAATTCTCCCACCTGCCTTTCCTTCAAAATAATCTATTCTGACATGTCACACATATAAGTAGTTGATTGGCGATCTCAGATTTCAAATTTATTTAGATCTTATTTTCTTTGTGATGTTTCACTGTCGGACAAAAGTGGTGATTTGGTTACTTGCATTTACACACTTGCACCCTCCTTCTGCCTGATTAGAACGTACCTAGTGTTTATATACTCTTTGTGGTAGATAAGTGGGCTTAATCTCGTCGTTACCACGATGTCTTTTAAATATATTTTATAAATGTATGTGGCGTTGTTTCATATGTCCATTAATTATACGTACGTAAGAAGTACTTATTCGACTTAGTATTATCAAAATGTCAAACTTATTTTTCAAACAAGTTACTTTTGAGATTGAATGTGTAAAAAACTGATTAATGCAATAAAAACTTGTTCTTGATAATATGTAGTTGTGTTGATTAAGATTAACATCTACGTGTACTGACTTGGTTACTTATTATATGGTATATCTGTATACATACGTAGCTATGAATATATGTCACAAATAATATTTTTGGATTTTAAATTGTCAAAAATTGTACACATAAGTTCGGACTTCCACTGCCTTCAAGAGAATACTACCGTCATCTCCATCCTTAGCTTCTGATTAGAGGTTGGGTCAATCGTGTTAGAGATCAGTGCTAAAAACATTCATATTTACAAGAGGGCACTCAAACCCTGATGCTCAATCAGCCCCTATCAAATGGGTACTCTCTTAGTTCTTTATTACTGCCTCCGTAGAGGAATAGACACGAATATATTCTATACTATTCCGTCACCAACAACAACGGTTACCCTAAAGTATTAATGAAATAATTTCCATATAAGCTTAAAATAGATCAGTTTTACGACATTATGAATATACAAATACCGGTGCTAAATATGGATTGTTTTGATAACCCGCTATATCACGTCTTCGGGGCAAAGTCTTTCTGAATTCCCATGATGTAGATGGGCGTGACATAGATGGCGAAACTCAATTTGCATTCAAGGTCAATGGAATTTGTACTAGAAGAGTCTTTAGCGGAGGTGTATAGAAACTAGATGGTAAGGACAGTAAGTCCATGTAATTGGTTAGTTAGGCTTACGGTTAATAAACATACAGTATTTGTTTTACTTATTATTGATTGTAGACATTTATGATTGGCGACTAGCTATTCCCGCGTGGCTTCGCTGTTCAGCTCCTATTTGTCGTAGCGTGATGTTTTAGTGCGCCATGCTTCGGCTCGATAAAGCGATACCACGGTCACGCAGAAAACAAAAAAATCGGCGTGAAACAACCACAGCTTTGTTTTATTTCGCCCTGTGAGTGAGGTCACTGGATGTTTAATCCTTCCCTTTCCCCTATCTCTCCCCAACCCCATAATCTTCTATATCTCAATTTTGCGTTTTGTTGTTATAGTAAGCAATCGGCGCCGTCAATGGACGACTTTAATTACAAGCCAAGGATGGAGGTAAATGGTGGATGGTAAACTTTCCTGAATGCAGTGAAAGCCATTGTCAGAATTGGAATCAGATTTTTTTACCATGTCAACCAATGAGGAATTCTTTATAAAACTAATACCACAGTAAAAATATCATAATTACCTTGCTAATACTTACGGCTGGAACCTTATAGACGAAAAACTTATTGTAGAAAAATAAGAAACATCGGTTCAATGAAATTGTACGAAAAGCACGCACGGAGGCAGTGCATGTCACATAACATTTTAGCATGACGGTAAAAATTACTGATAATATTGCGTGATTTATAAAAGTTCTCCAAATACCCACATTACTTACATAAGGAAATAGGTGTCTAACTGGCACAGCTATGGACAGAATGGCTACTATTTATGTTTGCTACCTTAATTAACACAGAGGATCGTCATATACAAATAAGATCCCACATTTAGCTATCTACCGTTCATCATGATATCTATGTATCTAGTAAGTACAGTCTGCACAATAATTTAAAATAGATTTCGGTACCTATAAAAACAAAGATGTACTGAGACAGGAGCTATTGTCGCACTAAATTTATATATGATTTAAGTGAAACCAATATAGAGTTTGTGTTAAGTTTAGGAGAGCCATGCTTCGGCACGAATGGGCTGGCTCGACCGGAGTGACACCACTTACATTGACTTTCGACGCGCCTTCTTCCCCATCCTCTATCCTCATATCCCTATAGCTCAGAATGCCTACCGCCAGGAAACCCGTCTGCTCGTTTGTCAAAAAAAAAAAATATAGTCGCTCGGTATATTGTACTGAATCAATCTTTATTTTTTGTTCCTACATACAAAATAAGTGTGTATACTGTACTTCATATTTGGTTTTCTGATTGGTTATTCCCATTTAGCCGCTATTGAAGGCCTCGTTGGTCCATCGTTTTTGTTTTTGGAGGTCGCGTGGATTTCCAAACTGTCTTCAAGTTGGTTCAAGGCTATATCAGCAGGCTCGGTTCCTATTACTTACTTAGAAATATTGATGGAAAGTAGAAATGTGCCTTTTTACGATTCATTTCATCTTCATTATCTTGCATAGTTTTATAGATATTAGCTTACAAATGTTCGTTACATACGTATGAAAGTTTATATAGACAAATCATATTGTATAATTATATTATCTGTCAACACTCGTGCTAGTGGATTTCGCTTCAGACACATCTGAAGAGTTGCTGAAGAGTAGTAAGAGTACCTATGTTTTATAGAATACGCTACTCTCAGGAACTACCGGTTCGGATCGAGAAAAACAATTTTTATTGGATTTTAGTATTTTTGTGTGGTCGATTTATCGTGACAGGATACAGGCTATAAAATATTACGCATCGCCTAATGGGAGTTGAGCAGCCGGTGAAACCGGCAATCGGTTGGCAAAAACTAGTACCTAAACATAAGCACCTTCATCAAGGTTATCTACAGCAAAACTACTTTAATTTTTCTGAATTAAAACATCACTAAAATCATAGAAGGTTATAAATTACCAATCCAAATTCTTTGTCAATCAATTCCTAATCCGAATCTCTTAATATCTTTAATACTATTTTCGTAGCTGAACGCAAAGAATTAAGTTCCTAATTCTAACCTAACCTACCCATTCTTGCAGTAACCCGGTTTTAATGACAATTCCCTCACCCTTCAATTTACGGCTGAAGTGAGATATTCTTAGCTTAGTCAATTATTTCGGCCCTAAATTGAATAGCTAATTTATCTCGTTGCGACATATATACCTATAAGTATGCCTACATAGATATTATAGTACTCAAGATGAAATAAATGTAAATATATGCAAGCATGTCGATACGGATTTTAATTTAAGGTTTTCGCCTAAGTATGCCTAGCTAAATTAATTCTCCGTCAGCAGTGAAGCAGCGCGTCTAAATGTTTGAAAGATTTGTACGTAGGTGTCTAGCTCATTGTAAGTAAATAATGTACTTACATAAACTTTACCCCGGTGAACATTCTGCTGTGTCATTAAATACTTGTGGATATAGCCTACTAACTAACCTGTTCGAAAACGCAAACAAATGAGCATCTCAATATGACTCATGTTTTAAAAATGGCATGTCTAATAAATTTTCGAAAGCTATATTTAAAAATCGAATTCCGTAAGTTTTTTTTCGCTTAGACTGACCTGCCAAGTAGGTTCTTAGTTTAAAATAAGTAAGGAGGTTGCACTTTAACATTAAAAGTTTCGTGACATCAACAAAAACAAGGCAATCAAATAAAATGTTTACAAACATTTTGTTTGGACAAATTCTGATTCAGTCGAAATGCATCCAACAATCACCAGGGCACTTAGTATTGAAAAGATGTACATAATGTTAAGATAATTACTGGATTTTTGGTGACTAACTTTAGTGTTGACAAGTTCCAGATAAAAAATTTAAGGTACCTAAAGGATTATTGACAGTTATCTCAATAAAATTAAGTTTTAGAGGTCTTAGAAAAATAACAGGCAAGGAGAAGGAAGATTTTGGTAGTTATTTTTTTGTAAAAATCAGGCATCTTTACGCTTGTATACGTTTTGTTTTTTCTAAAAAATATGACAGCTACATCTTTATCCAGACAGTCAAAATTGTTTGTGATGAGCCTTGAATATCTAAGCAAACCCGTATAAAAGTTTATTTAAGACACAAATGCTAATCATACGTTAATTGTACATAGTAAAGTTATGCATACCTTTTCGTAGTATCAATCCGCTGGATATAACAACTGTTAAGTTGCTTAAAATGATGAGGGTCCCGATAATGTAAGCCACAGACTTGTACACCATTAGCTGTTCCTTCTCAATAGTTTTGTACGCTTCATATAGATCGAACAAATGTATTTGTGACACTTCACTTTGGTTCACATTAGAAAGGTTTAAGTTAAAAAAATCCATCACTTGATCTAACGTTACGTTCGTTTTAAAGTTCGTAATATTCGTGTCTTCTAGCTCCATGTTTTTGGACTACCGCACCATTCGGACGAGTATAAGAAATAAAATAAAGTTACGAAATATTAGCGAACACATGTAAATGCCGTCGGTCGTCAGTGAAGAATGACTCCAAACACAACACCACGGAGTCATGACGATGCCACTGACTCTGGTCGAAGTTTTGTTTGTTGTAATGAGTTGATTTGCATGTTTTATGGTTCCTCAATGAGAATGTTTATGTGGTCACGCGATATTTGAGATATTATGCTTGCAGCGAGCGTTTAGACAATTCGTTTAGGCATTTGATAAAATGATATTGTTTTTTTGTCAATTTTTTTCGAATGTAGGTAACTGGTGTATTTCCTTTTTTTGTGAATTTAAATTGAATCTAAATCAAGTTTAACTGTAACCAGTAACTGGAGTCAATGTGATTCGAGTAGTGTGCAGAACCACTGTAATATAAAATATAATATCTGTAAAATTTTAGTTTCCTGCCTCTTTGAATAGGCTACAGCATATTGCCAATTATGTTCATTACAAGTGCTTAGTGCTTTGCTTTGAATACAAATTCGTTCAATGAGGATGTTTACAAAGAAAAAAATATTTCAGGTAAGTACCTATTTGCCTAACTTACTAAGTAGTTACCGACGCTCCTGAAATCTTTACAATTTTGCCGGACTTTGATTTCCATAATGGCGGGCAACTGTGACACGTACAATGTAAATATTTGGCAAACACTACAAAGAATATGACAAAGCGTTTGTTTTGCAGGAAATATGAGGAAACTATTAATGATTTGAAAACTTTATTGAAACTAACGTGTCACTTCTGGAACTATTTTTGTGAATAACAAATTAATTTGGAGGACTTTTAGTACCTATGTGATGCTATTATCATAAGTGGTCGTGACCGGGATGCTCAAAGGATTTCCCCGAAGAATTATGTAGATTTTCAGAGGTATGCCTTCACACATAGGTAGGTACCATTACACACATACATTCTGAATATTGAATAGATAGGTAGGGTAGTTGCCAAATTGTCAAACTCAATACTTATTTCGATATATCGAAAACTAATAATTCCTATGAATTATGTATGAGGGGATACTCATTGACGTTGGATAAAGTCGATGCAGATGTGATTTGATGGTAAGGTTGACATCATTACTTCATTAGGTATCACCAGTCTATAAGCACCTACTGCTGGGAAAAGGACTCTTCTTATACGGAGATTGTTTGAGCATTCATATATCTAAATTATAAGTCCTCACAATGTTTATCCTTCACCGTAAGTCAGTGGTGTCTAAATAATCATAGAAAGTTCATATAACCCAGAAAAGGTCACATTGGTACTCGACCAATTTCGAATCCGCTCCCGCATGTGTGTGAAGCGGGTTGCCTTAGATAACCCCACGACGTTTTAGTACAAAGAGGTTGATTTATTTCCTTCGATCAGCAATAGGTTATTTTTCTCCGATCTATTTTAATTAGAATCAAGGAAGCGAGACTTGTTGTTACGCGTAAATCGAACTGCCTAACAGTCTCATTTACTTGGTATACCTTTATAGGTAGGTGTCGAATATCTCTGCGATAGTCGACAAATGGTTAGGCAGGAAGAATGAAACTGGATCGACAAAATATTACCGGGGACAATTTCAGGTTCCAGTCTATTAGGTATCTACCCACTAAGATTATTCGGCGTGTTACAATCAAAGAGTTCGACTCAAGCAAATAGCTACCTAATTAAATAGGTACCTACTTGTTATGTGGTCATACAAAATTAATATTTTGGTATCGAACATACAAAAGTGTATAGAAAACGGCATGTTCTATTGATGTAAAGATAATTCTTTTGATCATGAGACGATTAGCGGACAAAATGACTTCCATTATCTTCGTTAGCGATGGCAGTTGACGTACAATGGGCAGTTAAACCTCATCATGAAATATATGTCACATGATTCTTTTGGACAAAACTACCTACCCTACCTAAGGAAAAGTTATAGTATAGGTATGTATAAATAGTTAAATGTTGCCGATAGGTAGGTAACTCAGGATGTATATCTACCTATTTATTTATAAATCAATAAGGTAGACAGAGACATCTTACAGCATTTTACAAACTAACTACCTACATACGATAAATTACTTAAGAATACTTTTATTTTTAAATATTTTTATCTTCTGGGTCCAAATGGTCCAAATGGCCCTGGTTATACTTATCTACCCATAGGTATCTATACGCAGTAGTGTGTTTTTTTCATGCCAAACATAATACAATTAATTTTAATGAAATTTACTACAGGCTATGTGTGTAGGTTATACATTACGTTTTCAAACAATCATACCTATTATTTACTAATCAATCTTTTTGTCACATGAAAAGGTAGCAAAGAGCCTACCTACCTAAGCAGAGTTAACGGTAACTTATTGTCTTCCTGTTCCTCAACTGGGAATACCTAATACCTACCACATGTGTTTCTTATAATATAATTCAGGTTAATAGTATTTCACTGTTTGTCTGTAGGTTGTAGGTTTGTTCAAAGTCCCAAGTACCTACCCTTTAATTTCTTCCGACCTACGTGGATGAGTTGAGAATTTTAGACTCAACTAACTACTCTTATGTATGTAGCATGATGTTTTATAGCCTATAGCAGTCAGGAACATTGTAGCTACCTATCTATTAATGAAAGAATTTTGACAATCCGACTAGTGGTTTCAAAGATTTCCCCCTACATACAAACTTACAAACATACAACCTTACAAATTTTGTCTCTTTTTATAATATTAGTATAGATAGATAAATTAATTTATATTTATAGTTAAACCATCTGCTGCGTCCAGCTTTTGTTTTTACTTCCCTAGGAGACTATATAGTTGGTCAGGTCAAGATATTATAAATTTATAAGAATTTACTTGTGTAGGGCAAATAGTTGTAAAGGTTTACTACCTTTTTTCCTTAGAGGTATCTTCAATACTTTACACATTAACACATGATGATTTTTGCAAAAGCAAAATCAAGTCAACTAAAAAAAAATCCCTGATAAAAATAATATAAGACGCGTTCGGTGTTACAAGATATTTTGTGTAACGGAACGTTAACTTTACGTTCCGATATACGTTTGGAGTAAATTATTTTTAATAATTAATAACAGAAATATAAAATGAAATAATATTGAATTATTTTTTGAAGACATAGATAACGCACTTGTGTATTAATATTTTAATTTTACGAGACACTATTAGATAAATACTTAGAGTTTACTCTCAATTGACGTTTCTTTGACAAATGTCAAATTTGTAGGCAGGCAAAACGAAACGTAGAGAAGTGTTTTTCTATTAGTGAATCTATTTATTTTAATTTTAAAATACAATATTTCTATATATAAGTGGTGTAAAAACCATGTTTAATTTATCGTTATTAAGGCAATTTTCAAGGTGGGTTGTTTGGCAAGCATTTATCAACATAACCTATAATAATATTATTATGTGATATTTTCTATCAAGAAATACTGATATTTTATGCTTTAAATGCAGGTTAGCAATATGTCCCGCTACAAAGATACCTATTAGCAGGAGAAATATAACCACAACTGCAGCTGTACAGTTTAAAATTACAGATCAACTATGGTAAGTTACACTCAAACTTAGATTCTGTATATAAACTTAGAACATAACTTTGTTCACTAAATTTAGCCAATATTACCTTTATTTTCCATTAATCAATAGATAAAACTTGTTAGTCTTTTGTTATTTCTAATATCCATCCTAAGGCTGGTCACCGCTGAGAGTACACCCCTAAGGGCCACCATTTGTACAACATATATCTAAATGATTTGCTTTTTTTATCTCCTAACAATAATCTACAATACAGCATAATAGTACTAAGTATCATTTAATGTCATCAATGTTGTGCATTCCAGGGCAGAACCAATGAAAAAGAAAAAGAAGATAGATCCAGCAATTGTGAAAGCTCGTGAGGAGAGGCGTCGTAAGAAACTAGAGAAACAGATCAGAAGGTTGGAGAAAAATGCTAGACAGTTGAAGCCCATTGATGAGATGGAAGTACCTCTTGAGCTGCTTGATAACTTCAGGTGAGGAATTATTCATATTGATGGTAATAATAACTTGGTAATATATTAAAAATTGTAGCCTTAGACATTTCAAATTAACTATTATTTATTTTTATTTAAAATCAATTCCAAAATTACAAAGTCCCAAAAAGAGGTTGAATTAAAATTCTGACTGATATTCAATATTTATTTACAGCAAACGAAAGAGGCCGCAGCCCAAGTTGTCGGCAGAAGTGATAGAGGCCCGTGCACTTCTTCAAAAGGACTGGGCAAGGTACAAGAGAGAGGAATACATGGCTAATGTGGCTCAAGTGGACAGAATCATGAGGGCACAGCGGAGAGCCTTGGATAAATTGCTTGAAGAGTCTGAAGATCTATATAATGAAGCTATTATGGTTTGTATTTGAAAATTATCAAGCAATCTATACTAATATTATAAGGAGGTAAAATTTGTAAGAGTGTATGTAGGGGGTAATCTTTGGAACCACTGGTCGCATTCCCAAAATTCTTTCACTTATTTATAGCTATATTGTTCCCGAGTGCTATAGCCTATAGGCTATAAAACATCACGCTACAATCAAATGGAGCTAAGCAGCAAGTGAAACGGCGCTGGAGTAGCTAGTGTTAAATATTTCGTGTCCATATTCTGCATTCGAACTTTTTCTGCTCTGCAATGAGTGTCAATATACAGGGACAGGTTTTCTGTATCTGCACTCAATACATGTACATCTCAATCTCCTTCGGGCTATTTAGATTCTTATTTTAATTATAAAATAGTTTATTTAAAAATTTGATTCATGAGCTTTACCAAAAATCTTTAGTAACAACATGACTTTGTAAATGTTTCTGGTATGAGGTGATTGTTTCATAGCCTTACTATAAAAGTCACAGTCACATTTCATGTCTGTGTCTCTTCTCTACCCCCTCATCTGGGGAATAAAAATGTAATGTTTTCCTCAGAATCTAAAAAACATTAGATGTGAATTGTTATGCTATGTTTTGGATAAGATTCTATAGCCATGTATTTTTATGTAATAGTATCACTCGAATGATCTTTGTTTCATCTAAAATGATACCACGACCTCACAGAAAACCGGCGTAAAGCAACGCCACAGCGTTGTTCCATTCCTGTGTTCTCCCTCCCTATTCCCAATCCCCAAAAATCCAAAACATGTAAATCCTATGGAGTTATGAGTGTCCATGTGCTGTATCTATTCCTAAGGTACTACTGGGCAATAACTATGGTTCGCTTGCTGACCTATCTCATAAAAACTCTTTTATCCACAGCCCGACTTGCAGTTGATTCCCTACGAGGTGAGTGGCACAGTGGCGACACCTGCTATTAAGGACTACGCCACACCTGACGGCGAATACATTGATGTATCTAAGAAGTGGGACAATTAGTGTACACTCTACTCTAGATAATAATATGTTAGTGTAATAAACGTTATGTTATAAACTGTGTTTTATTCTTATTTTTTGTATGTTCGTTTTCACTTGCAAGTCTCCACTCAAGCCAGCCAATTAAGGCAAGAATGAGGTAGGAGGGCTTGTTCCTAATCAGTGTACACGCCAGCTAGTCACGAGGACTAACCGGAGATGAAGAACCAGCCACCTCCCGGAAGGCAAGTCCATGGGGTCGGCATAAGCTGCCTGACCTACCTAGTGGTTGTCCTGTGTTAAACTTCAGTGCTGTAAACCGTTGAGGAATTCCCTCGACTGTCATTGAGTCGGTGGTCTCCATCATCAGATATACGGTAGACCTTCATTGTTACAGACATAGGGTGCAAAGTTCTCAATATCAATGAATTAAGTTCAAACTTAATGCGATTTTGACGTGAATTAAGCTTTGAGTGAACCTTTAAGTAACATTGTATGGTGATTTTTTGTGACGACATTTTGGTGATTTTTATGCGTCTAGATAATTGAATGGGTACACTGAATATTCGTATAGGTATATTTGAGGCTGAGACTATATTCTCTTTATTGAAATTCTTAACGGGGAAGTGAAGTTTTAAAATACAAAGGGAGCTTGTAGTTTTCCTAAAAACGTTGCGCCAGACTTGGCTTGTCTCCTGTGTCGTGGGTGTGTTAACAAACATATGATTTCATATACACATCACACCCAGACCCGGAACAATAATTTGTGGATCACACAAAGAGTTATTCCATGCGGGAATCAAGCCGCGACACGTTGCGCGGCATTTAGTTGCCCTGCCATCGCGCCAACTTGCATGTCATGCAGTCTAAATAGAAGAATCCTTATTGATTGCAATTATACCAGTAACACTACGCAATGACTGTTTATTCTAATATTCTCTTTATTCTTATTAACGGGAGAATTGAAGAACAAAAAAGAATGTTTAAAAATGCGAAGGGAGCTTGTGGTAGAGAATAGTGGTAAGTATTAGAAAATAAGTAGATACCTAGTGCAAGGTTGCTTCTGACACGTCGAACGAGCACAATGCAAAGTATTGTATGTTATTTAACGATAACGTATTGAATAGTGATAAGTAGCTATAGCTACTTCAGTCATCTTTTTTCATAGGATAACGACCCGGAAGAGTGGCTCGTAAAGTCGCCGAAGGGTAAAATCGATTTTCTGCATGATCTGCCACAAAGTTGTACCGAGACAATTTTTTGAGTAAGTTGGGATCGAGATATCTGTTTATTATTATCATTATTGCAGATTTCGATAAAAGACATTTTATAATGTGCTCGCATAATATGTTTAGACAATGCCCGAAAATAGCTACGGCTCGTCAGCCGTCATTTTATAAAACCGCTATTTTATGATAGGTACTTAGGTATTCTTCAATAGTTGATCACACATTGTTGTTCAAGTTTGGGTATAGGTAATATGTGGGTATGTTTGTAAACGCACCCACGATAAAAGAGAACATTTTAATGTGGACCTAAATCCGATTGAAAAATTCTATCTTGAATGTAATACAAAACACTGACCTATTTGCTTTTTTTTGTGAGGGGGAAATCATTAAATGAGTTCTCCCGCCCAGGGCCGGGCGGGAGTGAGTGTCAGACGCTTACTGACTAAAAACCCCCCTGTTCCTTCTCCTGCTCTGGGCCGAGGTCGAGGTGCCACATTGCGCTTACCCCGCAAACCCGGCTGAACATCAGCCCTATAGGGCCCCGTCTGTGGTGGTTTATTGGCTCTTTGAGGCGCGCGCGGAACGCTACGAGCAGTACGCTCGCCGACCGCAGACCCGCGCTTACGGTGGCCGGAGATCGCCCCTTGAGCCCCGGCGCTCGGAATGTCGCCTATTGCGGCGGCCGGGGCGTGAGGAGGAGGATTGCTCCCTCACGCGGGCTGCCTCCCTCTTTGCGAGCATGACTGCTTCACAGAAGGAGGAGACGGCGTCCCAGTTTCTCTCACTCCACACCATGGCCTCGACTAAGGCCGGGCGCGAGAGGTCGCCGCCGCCGATCACTTCCCTGAGGACACTGCGGTGCTCAGCCCAGGCAGGGCATACCGCCACCGTATGCTCCACCGTATCCTCTAGGTGGTCCTCGCAATGACGACACTCGGGCGTTTCCTCCCGCTGGATCCGAAACTTATGTTGGTGGCTAAGATCGTCGGTAGGTAGGGTAGGTACCTGATACAAGAAAACTAAGTAGGTAGTCACATTTTTCATACAGCTTGCAGCTCTTGTTTATAAGAAAGAAGAAGAATAGGTACATACACATTTAAAAAAACATTAAGTAAGGTTTGAAAATTATATCTACGTAAGTATTAAGAAATAAAGGTACTTTTTTGTGATTCGGAGCGGTATTGATCAGGGCAATCACGTCACATCATAATAATTCAGCCATCATGTGAATATCTCATCTGCAGTGCTCCATTGTTTTTATTTCATGGTGGCTTTCACGATGTACTTCGCTGACATCTCATAAATTATGTTCAAAATTATAGAAGTTCATATAACAGCCATACTTTTTTAAGTTTTGCAACATTTTTTCGTTATTGTTAAGTACCTAGCTATTTACCTGCCTTGAAGTTAGGTACCAAGAAAGTTTTGTAAGTACTTATAACATCGATAACTTTTTCTATTTTAGTCATATAGGTACTTATAAAATTACGTATCATTAAACTTTTAACTCAATAACGACGTATAAGTTCTATCAAAAATTTCATCTTTCAGTTTGTCAGTAGGTAGGTACGCAATCCACGAAATTATTGCGAAAGGATCCTGCCTGAAGCATTGACTATTTTGGTCAAGCTTCAGGCAAGCTTTGGCAAAAATTATGTTAGTCCGTTTTTTTTTAATATAAAACACATATAAATCAATTATCTACATATTTTTTTTGTCGGAGGAAATTATCCAATTAAGTACCTACTTCTCCGCCCGAAGAGGGAGTGTCAGACTTTTACTGACTAATATCCACCCCTTCTTCGGGGTAGCGATACAATAAGTAGGTATTGCGCTTACACCAGCAACCCCTGATCAAATTACTTATTATCTATCTAACTATCCTATCCAATTTACTACTCATTCTCTGCTACCATAGATACAAACAAATTGTTAAAAAATAATGATGTTGCAATCTCGATTCGACGCAAATTGTGCTGCGTCACAATCTTTGCATCTTTTATTGTTATTTTCTGCTCGTAATTATTTTAAAAGGGTGAGGATTTTTCTTTTTCTTGTTTCCCTGTTCAATTGTTGATGGTTATAAAACCTCATTTTAAAATTTTTGAGCCCTTTCTTTCTTGCATTCATTGTTAGCAGTTGAATAAGGAGTTTTGGGGTAAGTAATCTGCCGTCATGCTAATATTATTCTTATACTACGAACAGAATTTTTTTTCAAAGCCACCCTTAACGTTAGATATAATGGCTGGAACATGATTTTCCAAACTTAACAGACAAATTAAAGATGAGTGAAGATGAAGGTGCGTAAACAAATTAATATTTATGTAGATAATGTTTTTTTTATTCCTGCTTCAGTTGGTAGGTACTTAGTAGGCACATATGTTATTTATTTACTCATTTAGGCACTGAAGGGTACGCTACGCTTTTTTATTGTAAACTAGAGTCTGTTAAATATTTTATATGAAGCTATAATTTATAGCTTCATATACACCAGCCTATAAACCATGTCTATCTATTCAATCTTAGTACGTAATCCAACTGAAATTGCAAATAATGATCATTTTCCAAAATTACACACAACTCTAGTCAAAAACCCATAATTTACACCTATGTATAGTTATCAAAATGTTCCACGACAGTGTATCCGTAATGATTTGTTTAACAATTTTGCGACATTGTGATTGACACACCCCGAGTTTCACAAGCTGAAATAATGATGTGCAAACAAAATCAATTGTTCGTGAATTTATTTGTTGTTCGAGTGTTTCCTTTGATCTATTTGTGTAGGTATCGTATGGTGAACAAGCCGAACAAGGGCTTTTATGTAAATTTATTACAAACACATCATTATGCACGAATAATCTGCCTACATTAATACCAAAATGATTATACTGGCGCCTACTCCAAATATTACATCTCTTTACAAATACAACAATTTGCTTACAAAATTCTATTAGGGGTGCTAAAACGTTATTGAAAAAAGCTTTGTTCAGAGTGCCGAGAAATTATTGAACGGCGAAATAATTTTAAAATGTATAAGGCTGAAGATTTTTAACGTATATTTGTTGAGAATATAAAAGAACATTATGAAATTACACAGCTGCCGGTCTCCATCCGCAATTATCGCGCTAAAAATGATTGCACCACGCTCTTCATCAAAAGAGCGACGCTTTTAATTCCGTCCTAGGGTACCTAGGTACATCACACTGAAAGACAAAACCATCGGTATCAACAGCAGATGTTTGAATACGTGCTCCAATACTATAGTATTAAAGTCGATTATTGTGTAACTTCGAAAAGCTGTATTTTGTGCCATTTTCCAAGTCAACCGAGTAGTGTCAACATTGAGGTGATTTTAAAAAGATACGCGTTCCACTTGTAGTCTTTTCATGATTTTTTTAAAAGGTGGTAGGTACTCGTTTGCGTTGAGCGTCGGGTTTGAACGAGCCACGATTTGAATGTTCGCAGGTTACTAGGTCAAGTGGTGTCTATTGAGGATGAGGACTCAACTGTAGGGGCCCTAGTTTCTTAAAGACATCTCCTAAGGAAACTGGCTTTCTAGTCTTAGGAGGTGACCTCAAACGAGGTTCTTTCACCTTTAGTGAGGTAAAAATTAGAGTCATTATATCCCTCGACTTGTTTAGCCTCGATCTATTTACGTTTTACAACCTTATGCGCTTCCTTTAGGGATGTGTAGAGTATTTAATAGATTGCTGAAGCTGATACCACATATATGTACAATATGGTATGAGAAATATGTTACTTTTAAAAATTACCTTTATGTCTAGAAAACCTTTATGCTGGTATAATATGTACGTGTAATTTGCCCACAAACAAAACACCTCTAGGTACGTACAGCAATTTGGCGTTGAGAATCTCAAGGGGAATTAGAGGCAATACCATTTTGAACAGAACCATTCCAATGTCATTTCACCTGATCAAAAATAAGTTGCTTATGTAGGTACCATTTCTCTCTGTTACGTAATATTATGATCGAAAATGAATTCCTATATCAAAGTAACCTTGTATTAATGTACAATATGGTCCGAAGTTGCCCTCAGGGAAACATATTTTTAGATATTAATATTGGCAATGTCGTCGACCCACCAGAAACTCGGCACTTTCAATAAATATATTACATTTATGTTGAAATATATACTCGGTATTCCCTGTTCTATTATAGTTTTATAAGCTACAGAATCTTTTGTAGCATTTCTATTCAGAAGAGGTTCGTTGGACGGGGTTTACCTCCATACTGACCTTTATTGGTTACTAATAAAATGATTGTATCAGGTATCTAATATTGGGGAGCGTCGAATGTCTAAAGCTTTTTATAAGGTTATCAGGATGAGTACAGCCACTAGGCACAAAATCCTATTATTATTGTATAGGGAATAGAAAATGTTTGAAAGATTATTGGCCACTCAGGAACATTTAAGGTATTCGTATATTTTTAAATTCTTATTTGAAAGAGTTCTTTGGTCGTGAGAGCGGAAACTATTCATCTTACATATGTATATTTACGTTCATAGTTGGAAATCCATAAAGCAAACTCAATTTAACGCACAGATGAAATGGGAAAATATAAATCAAAGGGGAGAGAGCGGATTCTAGTTTTCGATTAAAGGAATAACTTTTGGCAAGCTACCGCATATCCTGGGGTGAACCTTTGACAGAGAGACATTTATTGGATTACTAAAATACTCTCGTTCCTTGAACATTTTCTTGCCTGTATTACTTCGTATGGTATAGTACTAGGGATAAAGCCCGTCGTAGATCTAACTGGTTTTCTATTTGTCTTCTAGTCGTGATTTACAATGTGCCCCTAGATTTTATTACTAGAAAATGGGGTTCATTATTTTCGGTTTTAGTATTATGGATGTGATATTAAGACAAGTTACAGTGATTTATGTTTTAAATAAAATTTTGCCAATTTAGCATCTTAGTAGTTAACACTCTTGTTTTCTTCTGTACTGTGAAGTAAAACAACATGAGACATCAAATCGGTATTTATACGAGATAGGTTCATCACGAGTTTAAAGCGTCGTACTTTAAAGTAGATCTCTTTTATAACTTTTAAGTGGTAAACTAGTTCTGTTGCAGCCAGTGCCCTATATTTGAATATGAAGATGGTCATTTAAAGTTTGTATGAAAGTGTTGAGTTGGAAGTTCATCGTGCTAGTTGGACGGTTGAGACTTGGTGCTCAATTAGGGCAGCGCCCCTAGCAATGGACGTTCTCTCGGTCTCGGATTTTTTAATGGAAAAGTTTAAAGTTTATGTTAAGAATTATGCTTCGTTTTTTTTTAGTGATAGTATTTTATACCTAAACTTATTGAAAACTACTTTTACTCCAGTGAATTAACTGAGAAAAGCTCGTCTTGTTTCAAGTCACAACGGGACTCTTATTCATGAGCAGCGGGTGCGTTGTGAAAAGTCGCCTGCGCGACGCAGGTAGCCGCGTAGATCCACAGTATAGCTTTTCCGAGTGAATTCACGTGAATTCGTCGTTATTTTCAATTAATTTAGAAAATTCTTGAAGAAAGATGAGCGAGGAAGGTATTTTTAAAATGGGGCAATGGTTGAAATGTTTCATATTATGAAGCCCTTATTCCATGTTTGTGTTCTAATAATCAAAATATGTTTACCCTCCATTACTTTTTAATTCAACTTAATTAATTACGTACGCATATAGGCTTGATTTTATACATACTTTTTGATGGCTCTTTGAGGAAGAATTTCTTTAAATATTTTCCTTACAAGATGTTCTTACTTAAGTTAACAAGATAAGATTTATTAGGCGAAGTTTGTTTGAGTTTAACTATGTACTTGTCAGTTTAAGTATATCAAATCCATTTATATCAATTAGCGCCATTAGCCGGCATTTCGACTGTCAAGAATCAATTAAGCAAAAGTTGAAGCAAAAGTTTTTCATTATCTAGTGAATTAAATAACTTTTAAATTATCACATGGATACAGTTGATAATTTAATGACGTTATTTGTAAGATTTTCGATTTGAAATTAATTAGAAGTAGGTAGATGTGGGGTATTCTTGTAAATCCTTGTTACAAATGTGATTTTGTTGGATGATTAATTTTAAGTGTGGGAAAGCTATGTTTCGGCACAGCTGGCTTGACCAAGCTATACCTTGAGAAGACCTTGCTTCAAAAAGTTGGCGTGAAGCAACGCTTACTTTGTGATTCGCCTTGTTTGTGAGGATACCGGAAGCCCAATTCTCCCCTCCCCTTTCCTATTCCTAAACCCAACAATCTTTGAACCTGTAATTCCTAAAAGGCCGGCAATGCACTTGCGACTAATCTGGTTTTGCAGTTTTCCATGGGCGGCCCCCTTACCATCAGGTGATCCGGGTACTCGTTGCTATGAAACGTTGCTTGTCTCGTTTCCGCGCTATCCTTAAAAACACCCGTACCTTTGTATGTAGACACCTCGTATTGTATGCCAAGTTTATGACTTAAGAACAATAGGTATAACTAACCTAACGTACCTACCTATATGTAATGTATATTCACAATATGTGGACGGTCTAGTAATAGGTACTGAATACAATGTGACCTAACTAAGGCCTTTGTCCACTAGATTAACACTAACAGTCTAGAATAGTGCCTAGGTATATAGCAGATTATCTATTATGTAGGTAATATTCTCACAGGGGCCAAAGGAAACACAAGGTACAATTACTGTGTGCCTTCACTGGAACTGTAAGGCCTCATTTACGGAGACACCGCGTGTCATGCCGTCAATCATACTTTGGCTCTTATTATTTTTTTCGAATTATTTTTGACTTTTGGGATCTGATTATTTGAATTAGGTAATTTATTAAATTCTTTCTTAGATCACTTTTTCTTACATCATTTTTTCAATATTAAATATTATAGGTAAACTAAATTATTATTATTATTTTACGTCAAGAAATGACGTAAAATGTTAACATTGTTAAGTTAGTTAAAATTTGATTGCTGAAACTAAGTAATCAACTAATAATAAATTTCCCTAAAATATTTTTATGTCTAACACGGGCCAAATATATCGCATTTAAATTAAATAATACAAATCCATGTATCACAAAAACATATTTATTTCTTCATATTTTTCTATTTTATGCGAGTGATGACGCGGCTTGCTTCTGCAATTTACGTCAAATGCACGCTAAGTATGCATCAACAAAGCAGTCTAATTATCGTTCTTTATTGTAAGTTACGCTTCGCCTGCGACTTTGTCTGTACAACTATTAGAGAAAAACCGGACGACATACACTATGTTGTAGAACAATCGTATGATTATTCAACCAGATAAGGTAACTTTTACTTTTACAGTCAGCTAAACAATTTGGTATACAGATACCTACTTAGTTCGAGTTTACTTTCCTTAAACGCGATCAAAACATTACAGCGTTGAGTACTCTGATTGGTTGGTTAACTTGGAGAAGGCCAATGAGAGCGTCGAAAGTCATAAACATTAACGCCAAGCAAAATTTCAATAGGCTTGCAGGTGAGAAAATGAAGATTGATTTAGTGCAGAGACAGTCTTTGTTGTAATTTTATATCTATGTTTAAATACTAGTTGTATCTTATACCAACAGTATAGTTTTGTTTAGACATAGTTGGTGTCGTGATGGCTCGGCGGTTAAGGCGCCCGCTTCTCATGCATTAATTTGCGGGCTCGAAACCTGGCAAGTACCAAAACAAACCGAAATTTATGTACTTTTCCGAAATATATGTACTTTGAATGATTATTGAAACAACACTGACATACAGTGAAGGAAAACACCGTGAGTGTGACTCATTTGAACACTGAGCCAAATGATTATGTTTTTTATGCAAAATGTATGATGTATTTGCGGGAAGGATATTAGATAAATTTAGTCTCAATGTTTTCATATAAAGCAACGGGAATACACTTCACCGAAAATATTATCTTTTAAGCGTTTCCATCTCGATACACACTTCACATCACAAAAAGAGCTATAATTTAACAGATAACTCAGCGAAACGATTAAAATCAAAGCGCACGCGCACCTGATCATTTCGCGGCCATTGTTAACAAGCGGGATTCCATTATAGTTGTCATATCGACCGTGACGAACATTGAAACGTGGTTCGAAGTCAGTACGTACCTGTCTAACTTCGATTCTTTTTGAGCATTCAATTTGTTAAATAAAGATTTGTTGAAGAGAATCTATTGAACTTTGAAATGACGTCTCATCATGATAATTATAAAGTGGCAGACGTATTCTGTAAGACTCCATATGGTGTAGGCACCATTGTTGTGGGTGATTTGTGACATGTGGGTGACATGGAGAAGGAACAGGGTAATTTTTGTCAGTAAGCGTCTGACACTATAACCTCATCCAGGGCGACATAAGTCAGTAAAAAAAAACTCTCTTCAAAAAGGCAAGTTCTTTTCAAGTCCAGAGAATCTGTCCACAATCCCCAGTCCAGTGATTCTATCTACAAAGTCTTTGGATGCTCATTGCTCAGTATTGTGTCATTGAAGAGGCTTACGTCAATGACGTATCTTATATAGACACGTCATGAACCAACATCGCGGCGCTTAAAAACGGCGATAATACTAGATAACTACTTCTACGAGTAAAGAAGAAAAGAAAATATGACATCGTATAGTGGAATGCCTTTGCTAGAGGGAGATAAATATACATCTTCAGTTACATCACAGGATAAGTAATAGTTAAACTACATTTTCATTGACGTAGCTATTAGAGGCATATGGGGAAAGAAGGACATTCGATTTTCTTGACTTATAAAATAGTTGATTTGTATCATTACGATTTTAATAAATACAAAAAATTTTCTTTAAAATATTATTGATGGGATTCCGCAACATTAATTATTGGTACATATTAAATCCAAAAATAAAACAATATCTTTATAAACATAAGAGAACCTTTATTTAATACTGTTAAAACATTATAATACTTATAGGCAATCAAACAGTATGATAATCGAAGTCATATATTATCGACTTGTGGTGCAGATACATATTTTTAAATTCCTTCAAACAAACTTAATTTATTTATTTTTTGCCTCTTATAATTAATATTCATAACATAACAAGTATTATTATTATATTCAAACAATATTATAAATTCTATCAACAAAAAAAAAACACTAGTATAATAGTGTCTCAACCTCCCCTATCGGCACGTGACTATACCTTAATGCGCCGGCCGCCATAAGATGGCGGGCGCCGGCGTCGAAAAAAATAAAATAAAAATAGGTTGTTTGGTGAACTTACGCATGAAATGACACATTTTTGTCTTTAACTTTTGGAGTATAATTTGTACATCGTCTGAACACACACGACGACATGCTTTCTTTATGTTTCGCACAGGTTTACACACACGATATAAATTAAAAACAAACGTAGCGTCGCGCGGCAGGTTGGTGCGTAACTAAGCGCGATGTTGTCAATTGCCTTCATTTCATGTTGTCATTTTAAAGACAAACAACGTATCTATATTTTTATACATCATTGGCTTACGTCTAATGGATAACGAAGCGGAGGGAACATCGTCCACTCTTAACCACACCATTTATATTTGAAAACCATTTTCCCTTGTTCATGGCATCACGCGGGAGCGGAGTGTTCGCTAAGGGTAGGATAAGGTAAGGGTACCAATACTTTCGGTACCGTAGCGGGTAGCCAACAAATCAAATGACTGGCACTGAGGTATGTTGAACACCCCTACGGCGCAGGAGCTAGTCGTTAGTACTAATGCACAAAACAAAAGCGAAACTAAGACAAAAAGAACGCCTATAGCGGACCTCAATTTGTAGTCGTTAGGACTATCTAGTCCTAGATAACTTCTTCCCTTGTCTATTGTAAATGAAAAATAGTGTATCTAGGTAGGCTTGATGGATAGTTAGATCATCAATAACTCAGTCACAGTAGACTTGAAAGGTTTAGATAAATATCGACGGGTACCAAACGTCTCGACGACACGAAGGCTTAAAGAGCGGGCTATACCGTAAGCGAATGAATATAAGTTTGGATTATTTTAACTTTTTTATAGTATATGTATGCATCAAGCTAAAAATCAAGCTATACAAACCAACTATATTTTTTTACATTATTTAATACGACAAGTATATGTAAGGTAGTGTAGGTTTTATTTGAATGTGTTAATGACAGTGGTGGGTAAACTATACGATGGGTTTTGACCCTATTTATCTGAGTAGGATTATTTTTGAGAGGGATATCCGATCTCTTTTGTCGTCCAAGGTAGGGTGCGAGAGAGTGTCAGACTCTCACTGACTAAAAAACATCCTGTTCCTTCTACTCCGAACCAGGCCGGCAGTACCTGCATTATTAAGCTTGCATCCGTAACCATGGTACAATGGCAAAAACGTCGAGTACTGGTCTAAGATTTAATTTCTATGTAGTTTACAGTGTGAAATTATTTGATTAGAGGATTGAAAAACAAACAAAAAAGAAACGTGTAGAAAAACGTGATAAAATTACAAGCTTTTCTGCTCGCTAACGATGTGGCCAACGCCTCACCGTCTTAAGATCTTACACAAAAAAGCCGAATCTCAAAATAGTTGGCACCGTTTCCCGCTTGTGATGAATTGACTTTTCTTGTAAATTAGGTTTTTTGAGAAAGCACAACGCTAGCAGATCGTAGTTCTGATAAAAAATAGGGATATTTTAAGTTACAAAGATAAAGTAGGTAGTGCCGGAGGTATTTAAGAGTGATAGATTTAAATCTTTCTTTTTTACATTTTCAACAAAGTCTATTTATTTGACTGTCTTATACTATTCGACTGTCATGTTGAATAAAAGTATCTAAATATTTTCGTCTTCTTATTTATATTTATTTTCTACTTTGAGAAGATTTTTTTATAAAAAAAAACAATCATAACACAATGGGAACCTTTTTTTGTGGAACTCGTCCGCCCGTCACAATCCCCTAAATCTGCTGCAAATCCTGAAAGCCATGATCTTCAGTAAATACCTATCTATAGATACAAGTTTTTAAAACATGTAATTTTATTACTGTAGATGTTTGCGCGTGATTGTATGTCCTATCTTCTATACTAAAATCATAAAGCTGTAGAGGTGGTTTTTTACTTGAACGCGCTAATCTCCGGAACTCCTGGTTCGATTTAAACAATTCTTTTTGTGTTTGTTTTGGAAGGATATATGCTATAAAACAGCTACGATCTGAAGGAGTAGAGCAGCGGCTGAAACCGCGCGAGAGGAGCTAGTTGTAAATAAGTCCACCATGAAAACGAGACAGTTATATAAACATGACTTGCGCCTAAGAGACATAAATAACTGTCTTGGATATTGGAACGAAACAAATCAGAAGTTTAAATTAGAGGAGATGACATCCGTGAAGGAAAACGTCGTAAGGAAATCTAAAACTTATACTAGTGCATGGGCACATGAATGTTGTTATTATTTTAGCGTTTTATTTTCTTTTTTAATGCTTTATATGTTATTCTTGTTTTGTTTATTAATTTATTATTGTATTCATAAATACTGTGTTCTTATTATGTATTTTTATATACTTGTATTTGTGTGCCTATTTGTCGAATAAATGTGTTTTCTTTCTTTCTTTCTTTCTAATCCGAGTTGGGCAAGCATGGTGATTAATGCTTATCTTTTCTCCTATCATAATCTTATGTCAAGTAGGTACTAAACAGCGGAAATTGATAGTCTGATGATACTTATGTATCAAAATGCACGGATTATGTACTACGGTTAAACGGAGTGAATAGATTTAGAGGGGAAAATTAATAAGGAATGGAGGGAGGAGTAGAATAGATAAAAGAAAATTTTCCCAACATTCATTCACCCCTCTTCTGTCCCTATTCACCCTGCAAATTGTAATCACTTCGTTTTACGGTAGTTCAAACAACCTTTTAAGGGTAAGTACACGCAGCGTAAACTAGATGGCGCTACTTGTCTGTTTTTAAGGAACATTAAGCAATATTTAATTATTTTGTTCACTTACGAATAGAAACTGATTTAAAATCAGTAATATAATGCTATAGTTATAGTAAAAGTAATATTTAATGTAAATATTGACTGTAAAACAGTGTACCTAAGGGTAAATATCTTTCTCATTCTATGCTCGGTAACAAGTTCCCGTTCACGCTACCAGTCAGTTTGTTAGCTTTTCATTTTTGTTAAATAATTTTGCAAACATCGAGGCGTCGCGGTGCCACGATGAAATTCTGTTATAGTGATTGTCTTTCGGTTAGTTCCATAATTAGTTTTTTTAGTTTGGTTAGTAATAATGATTTTAAAGGTTAAGTAATCTGAATGAAGTAATGTTATGGTTGGATAGAGATAGACTGGGAACTGGACCTATTAATGTCCTACGTTCTAGTTAGAGAGACGACGAGAAATCGGCAGCTTTTTCATATTTTTTCGGTGATTATAGTCAAAGTCAAAATAAAAATCATTTTTACCAACTAAACCACCCTTGAGCCGGTTGTTAGCCATTATATTCGGCTTTAATCTCCCCCTCTAAGGGGAAGGCTCTTGTTCAAAAAAGACCGCATCCTGGTCGAGGATAATCGTAGACGGACATAGCGTGCCTTTTGTTTTTGTGAGTTAATAAATTTCTACCATTAAAATACTTACTTACTTTTTTATATATAAATAGTTAATCCACTTTTAAATGTGAATATTATTGAGTTACGAAATTGCAATTAAGGTAATTAATAACTCTATCCGAATATGTTAATTAAGCAAGATATTCAAGCGATATTTAATTACATGGATACATCGGTTATTTTTGGAAGGGAGCTGTTTGCGCGGTCGTTGAACTTTTGAGTATGATGAGGTGCTGATAGTTATGATCATTTTTGTTAAACAATATGGTTTACTTCTGAATTTGATTCCGTAAATAATTGTCAAAACCATAGAATTTGTTGCTCGTCGACCAAATAGATTCTTTATCTTTAAACCCATACATTTATAATTTTTAAAACTTTGTTTAACGTGTTCTAATTATTATTGAAATAAATGATTTGACTTTTACTTCATTCTTTATACAAACAAAACATCGAATGGGATAGCAAATCTCAGATTATATATTGACCTTTTAAAACTGATTGCTTTCAGTAATAATAGCATTTATTTACGCAGGTACATGGACAGTGCAAGCCCCTTTCTTTTTCTGGTGTCGGGTTGGAAAATCCTCATAGAGACCCATTCGACTGTCAGATTCTTACTGACTAAAAACCAACCCGGTGTTCCTTCACTTACCCATGAGTCGGAGGGGCGGGTATCGACTATCGCCGAAGCATTCGTCGCAACCCCCCAACGGGACAGTGCAAGACCCTAAGAAACGCTGGAGCCCTTTGTTTGCGGCCAATCAAATTTGGATACTAATGACTTTTAAGCGTTCATTATAAACTGTGCAAATAGGTAAACACTAGTGTACATTGTAAAGTTGCAAAGTACTCAACGCAGGTTAGATTTACGTTAATGCGATCGACATGTTTATGACGTGCGGTGCTTTGATTGGCCTGCTCCTAGTTAGCTAACCAATCACAGGACTAAACACGGTACGGTTTTGATCGCGGTAACTAAAGAAAAATTGCAAAATCTCTGTACTATACGAATTGGTTATGCCAATAGTGTGCCTGTAACGTTTTAAGTTTTTGTTTAGCCTCATTGGCTACCACTACCGACTTCTGTCAGTGACAGAATTGAACACATTCATTAATTTTATAAATTCAGGGATATAAAAAGGGATTTAAATGCGATACGCTATGTCAAACCCTCGGTGATACTTTGTTTCATTTTACCAGACATGTTATATCACTCTGATCAAATGCCTCGTTGGTGTCACAGGGCCAAAACGTTTGTTCAACATTTACTCATGACCTATTTTTCGTACATTTTATGTCCTGACGCAGCTATATACATACCTACGTATAAGCAGCAGCTATATATAAGCAGCTATATACATAACTACTATTCACGTCCAAATCGAGTTGAGTACCAAGACAGAAATTCTACAAAATTAAGATAAAAAAATAGCGTCAAGTCATTGATTGGTTAAGTAATTTTTGACAGCTATAATGATGGGCCTATTAGCACCAAGCTCAAGATACAATACCTTACTTTTTTGTATATTATCCTCTGTGTTTTTTTATAATAGTTACTATCGTGAGCCTATAATTTATTGAAAATAGCGACGTCGGCTTAGTGACGTCACGAATAAGAGTCCCGTTGTGACTTGAAACTAGTAGTGCTTTTCTCAGTTAAAGTGTGGGAGAGCCATACTTCGGCACGAATGGGTCGGCTCGACCGGAGTTATACCACGGCCTCACAGAAAACCGGCGTGAAACAACCACAGCATTGTGTTTGAGTGAGGTTACCGGAGGCCCAATCCTTCTCTTCCCCAATCCCTAAATCTCCCAAATCCCTAATCCTCAAAAGGTCGGCAACGCACTCGTAACTCCTCTGTTGTTGCGGGTGTCCATGGGCGGCGCTGATTGTCTCCCATCAGGTAACCCGTCTGCTCGTTTATCGACGTATCACATGAAAAAAAATCATGCGAGTGACTTATTTATTTATTGGTTTAATGCCAGTATATTGTTTTTGCATCGTTCAAACAAACTCCTCAATCAATTCCTATTTGAGATTGCACGAGCACCCTACTAGTAAACCGACGCTGTAAGATGAATAGCACAATAACTTTATCTAGCAGCCTCTTATGTAAGGAAGCTGTCACTCGAGAGATTGAGCACACCGCACTCTCAGTTCCTTGTGTTTTGTTAAGGCAAGCCTCGCACGGGACAAAATGGATTAGCTTGATAAAAATTGTGTGTAACTATGTCAAATATTAGTCCATTGATGCAAGACTGAGTGATAAGTTTTGTAGTTTTATTTAAATATCTTCCTTAGTATGGATATACTTAATTGCCGGAATCGCGGATCAAGCGCAATAAGGGACCGAGGCCTTGGCTTGGAATAGGAGAAGGATCTGGGGGTTTTTAGTCAATGTCTGACACTCAAACTTGTCTCACCCTGGGCGGCACCCTGACAAGTAATTTATGATTTTACCGCGACAAAAAATTAGTATTATTTATCAACAAGGGATTTTAATAATGCACTCATCTGATTCGTACTTTTATTAATTTGGAAACTCTAAGTTTACCACGTTACGTCAGTTTTCTGTGTTAATTACCATCGCTGGCGATAAATTAAAACTTATAAGCTAAATGACCCTCTTGTCGGGGCTGAACTGATATCAGCTCAGCGGTGTCATTGAGGAGGGTTTGTAAGAGATTGGCTGGCTTAGACAATGGTAGGAAGATACTCTCACTAGATTTCAATTAAGACCTTTGCAGTTGCCGACTGGGAACGGATTTTCCATATTGGTGGGATCTTTTATAATGGCGGGGTTAACAATATACATCACGAAAAAGTCAACATTATGTACTTAATGTTACGTGATACAATCACTTTACTACTTCTTGTGGAAAATGTAAAGTAAGCTTATTGCGTAAGTACACAGAAAAAACGGCTAAGCAAATTGTTCAGTGAAGTTACTCATATCGAAGTTTATGCTGATATTAAAAAAGTAAATAACAAAATGAGCACATCCGCGTGTGTATCCTACTTTTAAGAGGCATATTGTTTTATTTAAGAACTGCTGACTACATGACAACTGCAATATCGCTATTCTACTTGGTAACCAAGTTATATTATTTACATACATAAATGTATGATGTGACACAGAAGCTTCAAGAGCCTGTACTCAAGAAAAGGTTAATAGAATTATCTATATATGCCTTGCCAACTGGTAAATAAGTAGGACTTACAGGAAACAATAACCGTAAAAACGAAGAATTTTTATATAGGTTGATTCTTTAAAAACCTTATTTATCAATTTATAATACTTTGTTGCTATCCCTTTTACACTTGGCAGGCAATTTTTGGTAATATCGACATCAATTTAAAATAAAATTATGTGGTTTATTGGTTACGACTTGGATCAATCTAAGAGTTTGGTGCTACTACAGCAAAAAACTTTCAATATATTTTTTATTTGTATTCTTTTGTAAACGATTCCTTTGTATACTCACTTCTTTAAATATTGCTATATACCATAAACTATCAAATATCTATTTAACCATAGTAAATTATGCTTATCTTTTTTATCGATATTCAACTCTTCCAAATTTGAACAATGAGTTTGAATAGCGATCAGGGCTGCGGGTACAGATAAAATGTACGTTTTTTTTAAAAAAAAAACACTCTGATATTTACTAACAGCCTGTATTTGAAATACTTTTAGGTTTATTTTAATTTTTATCGCAAAATAAATTTTAATTCGGTTTATAAATAAATCACCATGTAAACTATCAACATATTTAGACAAAACTTATCTGTAAATAATGAATTAAAAAATCATAGACGTATTTTTCTAAGTCACTAACCTAAGATTAGTTCCACACAAGGAAACCGGTTTATAAGATATCACCATAAATCGTATTAGTAGATAATACGATTTATGATACTTGTACCAAAACTGTGAACGTCTGGCAGCCCTGATAACCTTGAAGATGTGCGTCAAGGCCACAGGTCAAATACACACTTTTTGTATCTCTTGCGAACTCAAACGGTTTTTTCTCCAAACTTTTAACTCCACGAACCATTTAATATTTCTGTAGCAAAGTAATTAATAAAAGAACAATGGTCGATTGACCGTGTCAAGTGTCGGCGCGTTAAGTTGCGAGCTCTAAGTATTACGCATAGGGGTGGGAAAACTCACCCCGATTTTCATTTAGCAGCATCAAAGCTTCAGTACCCCGGCATCGGCCGCAGTGAGTGGACGTGTGATTTGTGTCCGTAGTTCTCGTGGTCGCGAGTGCAAATACGATGTTGAGTGTTACAGTGCGCAAATAAGTGTTACATTGGAATGTTCTTTGTTCATCAGCTGTGAACGTCATCGGAAATCACAATGTGAGTAATTATGCAAGTTTTTATTAATGCTGGATGATAGATATGAGTACCATTTTTTATTGTTAGTCATCGGAAACAGATGACAGTTGTTTGTAATTGAGAGGAATAATAACAAAAAATTGCGTTGTTGGTTTGCTGTCATCAGATAAAATCAATTAGCTTAATGCTATTCGAAAAAAATAAATTATGTTCGTCAATAAACACATTTTAACATTAAGCGCATTCTAAATACATAATTCAAAATTTAAACCTGAAATAAAAACGGTAAGAAATAAAAGTAAAATAAACCATCCAAATAAATAATGGAACAGAAACATAATATACTATAACAGTACCTTGAAAAGGTTCCCTTCGTCACAATACAAAACAAAAATATCCGAATCTCGTTTTCACATATGAATAATGCGCATGAATGCATGAGTAACTGCGAATGATAGAGATTTACCTTATTTGTGTAGCAGATACACAAGAAAATACTTTATGTTATTATCTACATATTTATATCGTTAGTAGGCATACCAGTTTGCAGTTACGTGGAAAATCCTTCATAATATATTAGAGGAAGAAAATAACAACAGAATTCTAGTTAAACAAAACTAGAAGAGGAAAGCGCTTTTAATTGTCAAGATTATAACTCTACACTGGGTCGAAATTTGATGTTATTATATCTACTAGTAGGTAGCCAAAAGTCAAAAATCATTTATTTCAATAAGACCACAGTAGGCACTTTTGAACGTCAAACAAGCAAAAAAAGAAAAAAGTATATAGCTTTAAAATTAAGCGTGGCAGTCTGTCCGTCTGTCCTCTAGTGAAGCTATTTGCTCGTTCCAAAGTGTTGATTCCTATGGAGAAGAACGAGCAAGCAACTCCATGGTTACTCTTTTTCAATCAGTTTTACAATACATTTCTTTGTTACATCAGCCCTAGGTTCCATTAGTTCTCTTCCAGTTCAATCACGAAACCAGCTAGATATACTACCATAATATGGTACGGTTCCCTTAACTACACATAATTGTCAAGTTCCGTGATTATAAAATAATTAGCGGCCTCTGATTCAGATTGTTATTTTTTATTTCATAGTTTGTTATAGGTCAACCAAATAAAAGCGTATTAAAAAGTATGCTTGACTATTTATCTTTTACTTTACGTCGTAATAGAGATTCTTATAGTCTCATTTTTGTGTCTGAAAATATTTCAAAGTTGGACAATTACTTTGACCACGCTACAAAGAACTACTAGTAAAACATTTGTAGAAGATCGTTTCTATGTTTATACCGTATAATCAATCTCAATCTAAAATCTTTGGCTTAAGATCGATTTTAAAATTAACATTTTATACCTTCTGTAAAAAATCTGTTTAGAGATTTTCATCAAATCCCATCTACAGGGTTTGTCTCAATATAAAAACCGGTAAAAGGAGAAATGTATTAGGTACTTCGGGTCTTGCCCATCTAAGGGATGGGCAAAAGGACCAGAACAGTGTCCTTGGACCGTGCACACATTACTGATAACATCATGTGTTAAGGTAACTGGCGAAAAGGTGGTGTAACTGTATTATATTAAGGTGTAGTTTAATTATCTTTAGTTAAGGTCTTGTTAACCGACGGTTATATATTATCAAGTGAGAGCCAAGCTTCGGCACGAATGGGTCGGCACGACCGGAGTGATACCACGGCCTCGCCGGCGTGAAACAACCCACAGCGTTGTGTTTCGCCGTGTGACTGAGGTACCCGAGGTCCAATCCCGCCAATTCCTTTATCCCTTCCCGATTCTTATATAATCAACCCCTATCCCCAAAAGGCCGGCAACGCACTCGTAACTCCTTTGGTGTTGTAGGTGTCCATGGACGGCGCCGATTGCTTACCATCAGGTAATCCGTCTGCTCGTTTGTTGACTTATACCATAAAAATGTATATGCCATTAAAAACCCTAAAAGTTGTAATAGTGCAACAGAATAATCTTCAATGACGAAATAGGACAATACATAAATATTTATAAAATAGACAAAACATAAATATTTTTTATACTACTACTATTTACTTCTATAAAAAATAAACATGATAAAATTACGCTAGTGAATCGACGTGTATAGAATGTTAACGCTATGTAAATTAGCCGTTATATTGTTTACAATGTGTCATTTATAGCCGGTCATAATTAATTAATAGCCTCGTATAGCTTTTCATGTAATTGCTAATTACCGTAATATGTATTATGTCAACTTAGATGACAGGTGTTATAGTAGGGTTTTGGATGACATGCCATTGTATATTACTCGTAATTAGATGTACATAATTATTATAATGTACCTAACACAATCAGGACAGTCGATATTAATTAAAAGGACTGTAGCGTTTACGCCGTGGCTGGAAAGCAGGGTGACGTGCAACGTCTTAACAACTGTTTGTGTTATTCGAATATTGTTCACTGGGTGCGATGTCTATGTGAAATTGTATGTGAACAAAGTACTTACGACACAAGAAAATTTAAGTGTAAAGCAACATGTAAACAGAAGAAAATATCGAACGAATCCCTTCTCGTGGGTCATTAAAACGAATGTAATAGAATAAAATATGAAGATATTGTGATCGTTTTGTAATAAGACATTAATCACTGATGATTCCTAAGTTTAGGTACCAAGGAGTCTAATAATAGGTCTTTACCTATGAAATTGCCCTTCTGCAGTACTGGCCATTTCAAATCAAAATAGTTTTTGTTAGGCTAAGGCTAATTATTTTTGTTTTAAAAACATGGGATTCTTTTTCCAAAAGTATGTAGTCATTTGTTTATTGATAAGTGTTACATTTTCATCGCATTTCAAATCAAAAAATTCGTTTGAATTTTTTTTAATATTTATTGTATATTTTTTGTATATTAAGATTAAAACATATTTTTAACTTTAGTCAAAAGAGATATTGGGTTTAATTGCAGTCAAGTGACATTTGCAATGTAAGTAGATATGATGTGTCTGTCAAAAAAGGGACAGTTTTAATTTCCGCTGTAACGGAATAAGAGCATCAGAGCTCTCAGATAAACTTGATCCTTTTAAACATATATCGTATCGCTGTCATCTCAAATCTGCTTGACGGAAGAGTGGAAATTAAAGCCTATGCTATTTGGTGACGGAGGTCGATTATTCTAATAGTCGGACTTTTTTTTGAGTAGGGTAAATCATCAATTGGGTCTCTCGCCTGTCAGAGCCTTACTGACTAAAAACTTTCCTGCTCTAAACCGAGGCTGCGGTATCTTATTGCGCTTGACCTGCAAATCCGGCTAAACATCGGCCCTGTTGGACCGCAGTGGTGGTTGATTAGGTTTTTGAGGCGCCCGCGGAACTTTTGCGTCTGGTTCTGGGCGGGCGACGAGCTTGTTGTTCACACGTCACACAGAGGCCAGAAATCGTAGTTTGATCCTTGACGCCCGGGTGTCTGTTAAGGAGGAATGTTGGTATTGAAAGAAATAAGAATCTATCTGCATATTTCTATGAGAGTCAGAAGTAACGACATCAGAAATACTATGGCCATTTGATAACACGGAACGTTTTTGTAACAAGATCTATCTGCGTCGAATTTTTTATTCGCAGCCACGTCAGTTTTGCAATGTAAGTACTAATATCTGCAAGTGATAGTTATTCTGATTTACAAGCAGTCAAGGAGAACTGTTATTTACATGTCAAAATATTGCGCAGTTCAATTTGATATACATGTACAGATGTGATGGAATGCACATTATCTTGTTTTTTTTATTTATCCTAAGACATATGGGGTAGCCAAATAGCTAAACAATTTTGAAATTTTACATTCTAAAGTTGAAGGTGCTCTCATTGTTATATAAAATACTAGCTTTCGACGGCAGCTTTGCCCGCGTGGTATGTTGATAAAAAGTAGTCTATGTCCTATTCGGGAGTGTATTCTATGCCTATACCAAATTTCTTCCAGATCCAAACATCGTTACTTTCGCAATTATGATGTTAATAATAGTAATTACTTAGTAAGGTTTCAAAATTTTGGTTTACCATGTTATAGCTAGCATGTGAATATGTAACTAATACCCAATTTTCCCAATTTTGCAAAGTTTATTAGAAGATTCTACAGCATATCTCACAAACACTTTTATCAATTCAAAAATGAGCTTTAAATTCACTAAATTTATAAAAACTTTACTTGAGCAAGATAAAATGACTGTCATGAGCACAAAACTTACTTGATAAATCATATTCACATTAGAAAGACTTTAGGTAAGCATTTTTTTGTACTTATTGTGGTCGGTGGATAGCAATTTAATTTTATGAAAGAGTATTTTTCGATCTCGCATTGAACAAGGAAGTCGGAACAAATATTATATTAAAGAGGTCCGGTTTCTCCGTCTTAGAATAAAAAAGGTAAAAAGTTCTTCAAACGTTAAGTGAACCAATGAAAATTGTTTGTTTTGTGTTTCATTTGAGATCTCTCTGTTTTGACGGACGAAATCCTTTGTAACGATATTATTAACTTTTTGAATGAAAATTATTTGATGGATCAAAAACCATAAATCAAGGTAAATATTTCATAATACAGAATTTGAAGTTGTTTTATTATGTGTATGCTGTAAGTTTATAAGGAAAATAGTGACCTAAAATAAAGAATTGTCAATAAATGTTGTTTCACAGATTTCTAAGATAAATATTTAAACTATTTAAAAAACTTTTTTAAGTCAATTTGGTCTTCAGTTGCATTAACTTTATGTGTTATTGAATTAAACAGAATATCCTACGAGAATTTCTTCGTCGATTTTTATTGTCTCCCGCCAAAATCTCGACAATTCATCATCACCGTTCACGTCTGTTCACACATAAATTAGTACGTTATTATGCCAACATAGTTTCGGAGTATTTTTACAGCTTCCAGAATTATATCAATGCTACAATATTCTTTTTGTATTACACTAATTTCATTATACCTAAAGCATGTGTATACGGGTTGATTATGTGTTTAAATTATCAAATGGATAATAAAGACATCAAATAAGTATTTCAAGAAAAACTATATGATTCTAACTGTGCATATTTTTTTTTACAAATGCGATGGAAGTAAAAAACAATTTGATAAATTAGATATAGGTACTTTGTATCCACTGAAATGGTAGGCAAGGAGAAGATTTTGCGCAATAAGATACCGCAGCTTTGGCCTGAAGCGGGAAAAGGAACGGGGATTTTTATCTGGCAGAGAGAGAAGGCATTTGTCGATTGTCCCTTTCGAAAAAAAAGATAAAGTATTAAACGTCACGTTATGACCGATAAAAGCAGGGCTGTGCCTGAAACTGCGCAGGAGTTATTAGTACGTATATATGTATGTATATATAGTTTAGGTTGTTGTTTATCTGTTTTGTCATTGACTCGTTGTACCGTTTGTGTGGTGATTGTAAGCGTGACAGTGACAGACAGTTGTTGATCACGAGTTTCCGGGTTTGTTCCTTAGCTCAGTTTTAGAGAGCAATACTTTGTATTACCGTCAAAATATTCAAATTGAATGCAATTATTACGTTACTTAGTTTGTTAAATGTTATTACCTATTTGGTTAGCTTAGGGATTTTTGAAATAATAAGATATAGGATGAATAGTGTTATTTGTTTTGCGTAGGAAATACAATGGAAGTAACTATTAATGGCCCTATTACTTAAAATTTCGATTACGCATTTGTTTCTGGTGTTTTCCATTGGAGGTTCTTAAACCATCAAATGATACATCTGTCCTTAGCATCCTATTCCATACATCCATCAAATATTATATTCATTCCATCAAAATAGCTAATACATCTATCTAGACAGACTACACTCTTAGATTATTTATTACCAAAAAAGGAATGATTTCATATTGCTTTGATTTCAACTAACCCTTGCAATAAAACCTCAATACGTAATACAAGTGCATTCGTTTCTAACAGTCAGTACAAGTAGTGACCATGTACAATAAACAGACACTATTTAATAATAGTCGCAAACCTTGACAATGTTGCTACAACGTATTACCGACACTCAACACCATACATCTTCCGAGTTGGCACGTGTACAATACTCGTTTTGTTCACCACATGCCCGAACTGTTTGGAACAAAACCGTCAGGGTGTTGTAAACAATGTGATATTTTTTGTTTAATAGTTCACGTAATTGTTGTTTGATTGATCTAAATATTATACGGGTGATAGAATATGTATACACAGTTGTGTTGTTAGTGTGTTTGTAAGTGGATAGCCTCATGATAAAATAGTACTTTACTTTATATCTTTTATCTGCTTGTTCTTTCATAGCGTGATTGCTCATTACACTTTAAACCAGGGTTACTTCGCTAATGTACATAGTACCTACTAAGCGAACATGAAATTGATAACGTCTGTCAGGTATGGGCTGTGTAAATAGATACGTGTAGATTCTATAGTGTACTTTATTTTAAACAGTGTAAAATCGATAATTTAATGTTAAAATGAAGAGATATTTTGTGTACTGAGAAATACAAAGCAAAATAGCGACTACAAATTAAACCCTACATATGGTGCTCTGTAGCAGTCTTGTCTCCAAGCAAGCGTGTTCTGTACATTACTTACTCAACTTTACACAACCAAAGCCTTAAGGTATATTAACAAAGTACCTACAGACTTATGTTCCTTCTACAAATAACGAGGAGCGAAGTCTCTTAAGAAATAATATCTTCAAGATTACGTATCTACGTTGGAAATCTCATAAAGGCTCCGAAATAAGCCCCGGCCTTAATTTGCAAACACAATTTGATATTTTGCCTCCAGCACCTAAAAAGATCCCGGCAAATGGAGCGACACGCGAATGGTCCTTTTATTTTCAAAAATAATTTCATTTCTGAATTTCTCTGTATGGAAGTTGAGGGCTAATGGAACAATTAGAACTAAATTGGCTATGGAATTTTCTGGAATGAGTTCTCGCGTTTGTGAATGTACTGTAGTAAGCATTATATTATGACTAGCTCTTACCCGCGGCGTCGCTCCCGTCATTTGACTACCTACCCTACCTACCCTACTCTACCTACCCTACCTATCCTACCTACCCTACTCTACCGGCCCTACCTACCCTACTCTACCTACCCTACCTACCTCCTACCTACCCTACCTACCCTACCTACCCTACTCTACCTACTCTACCCTACCTACTCTACTCTACCTAACCTACATTACCTACTCTATCCTATCCTATGTCCTTCTCCTGGTTCTAAACTATCTCACTGCCTACACAAATTTTTAGCTAAATCGGTTCAGCCGTTCTTGAGTTATAAGTGCAGTAACTAACACGAGTTTCTTATAGATTATCAGCGATGTAGTTTTTTTGTTAGAATTTTTTGGACGCGTTCTTTTTAGTTAAGATAATAATAAAAAAAAAAGTTGAATAACACCAATCCGATTGACCAGCTGTGACATAGGTATTTGTCTCATTCCATTAGATATACAGTACTTATTATAATGCAAAAACAACGTGCCTTGCTACTTATTGCAATGCATACATATTCCTTTGGCTTCCGTGTTGATACGCCTACAAACACATCCTACTCAGTCTCATATTATAAACGCAAAAGTTTGTAGGCATGATCGATGTATGGATATAATATATTAATCTTTCGCAGAATGTCTTTGAATTCGTATTGGTATAGAGATTTTTGTCAAGCAGAAGTGAGTACGTATGTAGGTATGTTTATTTTTTTCTATTAATCAAATCTATGCGTTCAGCCATTAGGTACCGTCATTTGTTTATACTTTACAATGATAATACTAAAGTGTATTTAAAATGTTGTCTACTACATTAATAGCCTAATAATATTTAAAAGTGTTTTTACTGCTTGTGTTACATGTGTAAATTTGACACTGAATTTCAAAGATTTTGTCATAATTCAATGTCTAATAAATTTCTTATGCTGCATATGCTATGCTGATACTAAATGCCTCCACTATTAAACGGATGTTATTATCCTTATAGACATTCCTCTTCAATAACTCTATCTCTTAAAAAAACCGTATCAAAATTCGTTGCGTAGTTTTATAGCATACAAAGGGATAATACATACAACTAGCATACAAAGGGATAATACATTACAGATTAAGCAACTTTCAACCTTCTAATTTGCCTAATAAGACAAGTATTTCATTTAGCCTTCGGTCTTTCATTAGGATTCAATTATTTATGACTTCCTTACTTAACCTAAATCTTCATACCATTGCTAATGCTATGGTAGTTTTTGTTAAGTATGTCATTTTCGGGACTATGTATCAAATTCAGTAATACTTTTCCTCCATTTTCCTTATCTGACGTCATTTCATCACTCAGTCCCTTCTTTTTCATATCACATTTCAAACAACCCATCCATCTTTTTCTTTCTTTCCTGTATTTTCCATTTCCTATCATGGGAAAAGGACTATAAATTATGCGAGTCTCGCTGGTTTGGGGAATGCGAGGGTGGCTGTCGTAAGCGAGAGCCTACGATAAGACTGACTGGACTCACCAAACACAAATAGTTTTTGTTTAACGTTTAAGAATAGAACGCATTTTCTCTTGAAATAGTTCTTATTTTAAAATTTATGTCTGATTTGTTATAAACAACGATTTGCCAATATTTTGTCACGTTAGTTTTTTGCTGGACTGTAGACGTTTTCCTCGTAATAGGGTTTTGCCAAAAACTCTTAAGCGGATTGAGGATCGCAGCCAAAAGGTTCAATTTTATCATACAACGCCAACCAGCCTCCTCGGTCTCAGTTCAATACAGGGAAGCGTAAAGGTTGATGTCGGTTATATACAAAAGATTTTCCGCCCGCGGTTTCGGTATGTTGATAAAAGTGGCCTATGTCCTGTTCCGGGTAACTTTCGCATTTATAATATCAGTAAGATGCGAAAGTTACATTGTTTGGATGTTTTTTTCTCGATGACGCCAAAATGGATCTAGATGAAATTTGGTACAGGCATAGGATACGCTCCGGATAGGAAATAGGCCACTTTTTATCAACGCACTACGCGGGCGAAGCTGCGGGCGGAAGCTAGTTTATAACATTAGTAAGAAGTAAGATGCTATTTAATATTTATTTAGTAATACTGTGGTTGAGGTGTTGCGTAACATGTCGTGGGCTTGAATCTCTTTGTGTGTTTGACAAATTGTTGGTCCGGGTCAGTATATGAATACCTAAACTCACAACTGACAACCCTAGTATGGGGCAACGTTTAAAAATATATTTTTTATTCAGTCCTGTCCTCACGGCGATTATGCGAACGGCTCTGTCTATCCCTCGGGTAACATAGTTAGGTAATATAGAAATAAATGGAGTACTTATACCAGAATATCACTAGAGTACACATTTGGTTTGTCTGTTCATTTCTATGATTAGCTTTAATTAACACGGCTAGCAATACTCGTGTAAGAAGAGAAACTCGTGGCAGAGACGGCAATATGACTTTGGTCCATAGGTTAGAAAGAGATGGCAATATTTTTTTATGACTAGGGCATATGCTAGTTAATGATTGCCAGTCTTGACCTTAAGAGTTTTAGATACTTCTCGTCATAGCTTTAGAACATTTTCAGCTCTGTAACTATGTAATAAAGTTGAAAATATATCATCGATATTTATGTTTGGTTGAAGATGATGTGCTAGTGTTGGTACTTTATATCTATTGCCCTTTTAATGGATAGGCAGACAGTTTGTTTTACCAAGTTATGTAACTAGGTTAACGGAACATAAAGGCCATTCAGTTGCATTGTGTTGGGCACTCGTCCAAGATTCATATTAAGGCTAAGAATTTCGACGTTTTATTTGGTTGTAGTCAGTGTGTTAGTTAACCTTACTTTATAGTAATGTTGACTAGCTGGAAATGAAAATACAACAAAATTTTAAAAAATTGTGACAGCTAGAAAAGTCTGCTGTTTTGTTTGTTCTTAGGCGCAATAGTATTTTACCATATCATTATGGAATTGAATCCAGATGCTCGACCGGGGTCATACTACGGCCTCACAAAAATCAGCGTGAAAAAAACCTTAATCGTTGTACTTTTTTCGTTGTGTAAGGGAGACTACCGAAGGGCCAATCCTTAACTCCCCTAAACTGTAAGTCACCAAAAACCCCTTATTCGCAAAAAGCAGGTAACGCACTTGCAACTCCTTGAGTGTTGCAAGCTCATTAACTAATTGAAGATAAAACTGAACTTGGATTACATGTTATTTATTATGTTTTCGGCTTACTCACGTAATAATTTGACGAGATACTCGACTAGTTTCAAGCCATGCTAGAGGCCCATATTCATGAGCCGCATTCCGCGACACGCGACTCGGTGACCGTCGCGCTGCTACTGGATTACATGTGTATGTTAAGTCAAATTTGTAACCGAACCGACGACACAGGAGAAAATCCTAGTGTGAAGAATCGTTTTTTTTTAAATTAACCTTTTATTAAATATAAATACATGAAATTGTTGACCACCTGTTTACTATGGATGGGTATTGTATTTTATGGCCGCTGTATAAATTGTTGATTTTTCTTGACCTTACAATCTGTTAATAGTTTACGACTATACAGTATGTCCAGAGATCCAACGTCACACGGAAACCAGGCAAGGTCAACTTGTAAATACAATGTCACGAGTCGTTTCCAGGGATAGGTAGAGTTGTAAGTCGATTAACTAGTTATGTGTTTGACTAATAAGTTTTTGACTTTCATCTATCTGGCCTTCTCGACTGGACTAGTACAACTGCCTCATAGATAACCCGGCGTGAAATAACCACAGCGTTGTGTATAGCCGTGTGAGAGAGCAGTTACCAGAAACTCAATCCCAGTTTCCTTTTACGCAATCATCCAAGTTTAAAACCCTGACCCCAAAGAAGTCGGCAAAGCGCACATAACCGTTGCTGCGAATGCCCATATCCACTGCTTACCATCAGCTGCTCGTTTGCTGACCTATCACATAGACAACTACACTACTTCTGGTTCTTCTGCCGTCGCAGTTATAGGATTCATTCGGGTCAATAAAGTATTTAATATATCGACATTGAAAGATTTCTGTAATAAGGTCGAACTTTCTTTGTTCTTTTTTTTTGTTTTCTTGTTTTTTTTAATCTATTTTTTTAAACTGTTATAACCATCATAACTATTGGACGGTATATTAAATGAAGTGTACGTTTTTTACAATGTTTAAGTAAGTTTAACTCGTATCTGCAAAACATATGGCTCATTATTACAATAGCACCAATAACAAGGTAGACAAAAAATGTCTAAGTCTATCTCAGATTCGAGAAAAAATATCTATCCTACTAATAGATTATCGTACATTGAATCTATACTCCTTAGTTACAATCACACGATCAAACAGAACAGGTCTATTGCCTTCGCACTATATTTGTATTAATTAGAGCTTAGAAGAACTAGATTTTTTTGCCGTGTCTACATTTTTGTCCACAATTAGCCACTTGATAGCAATTACAGTTATTGATATGGACAGTGAGGTAATATAAGTGTACATACGCATCGTACGTACTTTAAATAATTAAGGCACTTGATAGCAATTGTACCATATCGATATTGAGTTTATGTAGGAGAATATACATTCTATAAATATTTTAATTTTTAATATCATATATTTACCTATATTATATTATTTTACCTAACAAAAACCGACAAAAACATGCATAGTTGATTTAGTTATTTAGTTATTTTTAGTTATAATTTTAAATAATAAATTGGCAACCCAGAACAATCCAAACAGTTCCTTAGTAAAAATTGTGTTCGGAAAACAATTTCGAAGAACTGGGTAAAGCAACTAATAATGGGTCTGCGAGGAAAGTATCTATGTATATTGAATACTAATTACTACTTGATCCTATTAACCTAGAGCATAGATTAATTAAGGTTAATTATAGTACAATCCTATCGTCTAAACCTAGGTAACAGGTCTAGACAGCGTCGGTCTAGCCTTGGATAACAAGAGACCTAAGACAAATCAAGGTTTCTGTACTTGTTATTATTGGTACTTGAGAAATTTCCTTTGGATCTTTATTGTACTAGATAGTCTCACGCTGTTTCATCTGTTGTTAGGCTCATTTTGGCCCTTGTCTTGTATTTTATAGCCTTTAATAACCTTTCTAGATAAATGAACTTCTAAACCAAAATATTGTTTTCAGTTCGAAACAGCAGTTCCGGATATTAGCGTGATTAAGCAAGCAAACTTTTTAGATTCATAATATTAGTATTTATTTATGCTTGTAAGTGCAAATTATAAGCGCAGGTGTAGATGAATGCTTATTTTGCAATCATTACTTATTTCCATCTTATATCGGTAACAATTGTAGAATTCATAGTTGGCGAAACGGCAGCCGCGCAACGTTTCGCGGGTTAAATTCTCGCACGGAGCAAATCATTGTCTTATCCAAAAATTGTTATTCCAGCTCTGGATGTGACGTTTGTATGAATTTGTATGTTTGTAAAGACACCCACGACATAGGAGAGGTTAAAAAATGTATTAAAACTCATGATTTACCCTATGCAATCATCGAATCTGGCGAGGTAGTATTAAAATCAATATAAAAGACATATCGAATTGTGCGAAAAATTAAACCATACTTTTTAAAATAAGTATTACCTAAACCTTTTGTTCCGTCTGTCTCCGTGTAATCAGAATTTAGTTTCTGCCTAGTCATTTTAGGCATTGCAAAGTCAATCCTATCTTGCAATATTTTTTACTGGCTGGCTAAGCCACGACCGAGTACCCAGCTGGTCTGTAGCTCGCGATTATTCGCAAAATGTCACACGCATACATTGACCTCGTAAATTGTGAGACTAGACGTTTCTGTTTCATATATACATACATACATAACTATGTATCTACACACAATGTCCTACTTTCATACTGGAAGATGTTGCGACAGAAATTAGAGAGCTTAAAAAAAAACAAAACACTTTTGCCTTACTTTTATATCTTTGTTTTGTTTTATTAAAATTGTGCACTATGTTCTGTAGTACGGATGCAAGCGGATGAACGGATGCAAGCGCAAAATAAAAATGAAAATACATGCTTTTTTTTACACAAATCGTTTCTTTTTCATAGGTAGATCTTCCAATGAAAGGTAGTAAGAAAGAGAGATCTAATCTTTAATTTTTAAATATAAAATCTAGCAAAAAAACTATACGAGAAAACAGGAACAAATAAAAAACAATTGCTAACGCCTTCACAACGCGATAATATCATAGGAAATCAAGTACACAATTGCAAGTATGTACTTGATTTGTCGTACTAAGAGTATCAAGTGTGTTAACACTGACACAATATAAAGAAAACAGAAGCTTTTTATGTCGAAGGGCATTAAACAAACTTGTAAGCTTACCATCGGTAAGCAATTGGGGTTAGGCATTCATAGTTTGGACATTTAGGGATTGGGGATTGGGGGGGGGGGGATGCTGGCTAAAGTTGTGGCCATTTACAGCTTTCTGTGAGGTTGTGGTATTACTCTGGTAAAACTGGCCAATTTGTGCCGCAATATGGCTGTCCCACAGTATCAATTTGAGCAATTTATCTCCTAACAAAAGTATTTATATAGGTTTTGTGTTCCGATACAAGGTCTAAATCAAATAAATGTTAATTACTTCTATGCTGAAAAACAACATTATTCATAATGCAACGTGAATTACGTTGTACTATTTTTAGACTTGACACGTGGACCGAAATTAAATTCCGTTTTGCTATTTTCGGAAGACTATGAAGTTATAAATCAGAAGTGTAAACATTTAAAACATGTTTTTTATAATTTGATTCTAAAAATAGACTTGATGTCAAAATAGAAGGTAAAGGTGTTTTCAACTCAGTCGGCATATTGAATTTGTGCATTTTTGGGATACCCTGGAAAGATCCTAGTCATTACAAGAAATTTCTTGAATATTTTAGTATAATTGCATCATATTTTTTACTCTGTTCTTCGAAGGAAGAGTGGAGTGAAATTAATGTCTGAAGAATTTTATAAAAAAAACCTAGGTTTTCCTTGGCGTCCTTCACTAAAGCTGACCAACTGCTTTCATGCAACCTCATCTTCTTTTTGCCTTTTAAGTATTCAAAGATGATGTATGATATATTAGTATTCAAAATGACTGCACGGTTGGTGCGGTGGCTGGGCAACTGACTGCCGTGCAACGTGTCGCGGCTTCGATTCCCGCCCAGAACAACACTTTGTGTGATCCACAAATTGTTGTTTCGGGTCTGGGTGTGATGTGTATGTGAAATTGAAAATCCTAGTGTGGGGCAATGTTTAAAAAAAAACAAATAACAAAAACTTCCGCGAAACTGAACCTTCTGTACTTTAGCCTCTGATGTGGTTGTTTACATACAAAACACCATGAGTCATTCATGTTTGAGTTTTGCCTCGATTGCATTACTTACATTTATCAAAGATAATTATCGCCCACATACAGTGTAAATACATTATGTACCTATATAATTGATCTATGTGTGTCGTGTCACGAGCTGTTTGTGTAGTTAGAATAGCATTAGTTTAGTTTGATCAGATAGATGTGCAGCGTTCATTTTGTAGTAATCATGTTTTATCTTTGTCGTATACAATTGTATAATGACGATTTATAAGCAAGGACATCTGCTTCATCAAGTCATTGTTTGGATAATCATTAGTTTTACACACACACACGTTTTTGGAGGACAGTTTTATAGCTAGCTAGCGATCTGCTCCGATTTCGCACCCGTGCGATGTTGATACTAAATTCTTTCACTATTTTATAGATCCTATTATAAATATAAACCTTCCTCTTCAATCACTCCACGTAGATAAAAAACCGCATCGAAATCCGTTGCATAGTTTAAAGTTTTTAACATACATAGGTAGGGATATAGGGACAGAGAAAGCGAGTTTGTTTTATACTATGTAGTGATGCTGCTTGAGAGGGGTGGTATTTAGTCAGTTTGTTTTCAATGTCAGAGTGTTTTCCATTCCATTTGGAAATGGGAGAAACAATTATATTATTTTATTCTCAAGTAGTGGACGGAATCAGGCTGATGAAGATCAAAACCCAGCGTGTCCAAAGCAAACATTGCACATTGTATGGGAGAACCATGCTTCGGAACGAATGGACCGGTTCGACCGGAGTAATTAGAGCGATAGATTAGAGCGTTAATTCTTTACTATAGGGTATAAAAGCTATTATCAAATGTGTAGGACCTACTTCTTGACAGTTTTTAAAATATTAGAATACTTTAATAAGAAAATACGTTTAATATGTGCAAAGTTTTCGCAAAGTCGCCCTGAATTTTTTACAAAGCTGCTTATATTTTACGATGAGGAAAATTTTGGGGTCGCGTCGCCTCGCTTCGAGAACTTTCTCGAAAGAACCCCGATCGTTTACAAAAATGATCGTAATTTTAATGACATTATCCTTTTTTTTGCTCTCCATCAAAACTGTGGGGATGTTAGCGCCAAATTTATTTTTGGGTTACCCTTATTTGCGTGTTTATGTTGACCTAATTAGAAGGAAATGTTAATTAGTCAGCGGTTTTTTGTGGCTGTGGGTTTGTTTTGTTTAGGTAATTATTGTTGGGATAGTAACCAGTCCCTGGACTTTATAAGGCTGACTTTCTATTGGTGTAATACATGGCCAGTTTGATCATGCCATTGTCAAATAAAAATAAAAATAACAACTACAACTTTATTAATGTACTTTTAACTTAAACTTTAATCTTCAGCTGGGTTTGCGGGGCAAGCATAATAATGTATCCTTTAATGATATCTAATGTAATAAAGGCACTGCCTGGAGCCGGAGAAGTAACGGGGTGGTTTTCAGTCAGTAAGAGTCTGACACACCCGCCCGATATTCTCAACTAAAACAAATATTATTAGTTATCTTAGAGTCGTGGTGGCCCGGAGGTTAAGGAGCTCGTTTCTCATGCATGAGGGTGTGGATTCGAAACCTGGCAAGTACCAATGTGACTTTTTCCGAGTTATATGTACTTTCTATGATTATTTAGACACCACTGACATGCAGTGGAGGTAAACATCGTGAGGAAACTTGGACATATAATTTCTAATTATAAGTTTGAAATCGCCAACCCGCATTGAGCAATCGTGGTGATTATTGCTCTAACCTTCTCCGTATGAGAAGAGGCCTTTGCTCAGCAGTGGGCACTTATAGGCTGATGATGATGATGATGAATTTCTTAAATAATGTGTTTATTAAGGTACCCAAAAAGCCGAACAAATACATAGTTCGTTCTTATCTATCTAAGCATAACTTTTATTTCATATATTTTTCTTGTTATCAATCTTTTGTAACAGACTCCGGTTTCTTTTTTTATATTTATACAGTGGGGGAAGGAAGGGAATTTATAATAGGGCCAGTCGAGCTTGAAAGAACTATTATTCTAACAAAATTCAAGCTGTAGTTCAGTAAATACGAGCATAAGAAAAGCGAAAGTAACAATGGCGTAGGGACGAAGTTTTTCCAATATGTGTTTGTTTTACGTTTGTCTGTCAGTAATGAGGCAAGTTCCGTCGTTACTGGTGTATAAGTTTCTTAATAACTAATCTTATGTACATCTACGTGTATGTTCGATTGATCACATGTGTCATTCTTTTCTCCTGGTGGTTTGCCAAGCAGTTCTTGTCCTTGTATTAGGTATTATAATAATTAATCAATAAGATTTTATGTTAGACTAGATACTCTCGCGCGGTTTCACCCGCTGCTCAGCTCCATTTAATCACAGCGTGATGTTTTATAGCCTATAGCACTCAGGAACATTGTAGCTATCTATCAGTGAAAAAATTTTGGCAATCCGACCAGCGGTTCCAAAGATTACCCCCTACATACAAACTTACAAAATTTACCTCTTTATAATATTAGTATAGATTTTTTCACTTTGCCATTCTAGAAGCGTCTTTACAGTAATCCTAAGATAAGGAATCGTAAGGAATCTTAAATTGTGAATGTTATTTCTTAGTAGAGCTGCCATGACGGTGAATCTATAAATCTCTCTAATTTGTTACTTAATAAGAGCTGTAATGATAAATTCTCAATAATCTAATTCTCTCTGCTTTGTAGTTTTTGAAGGTATTCCATTCTGTACGTGGTTCTATTAACTTCCCAATTGAAAACGTGTTATGATTTTAGCTCATATGGCAATACGCAGAAACACGGGTAAATGAATATAGTGAATACGACAGAACAACAATACTCGAACGCGCAATGTAAACACGTTCGATTAGAACCGCAATCTGTGTTTGTTTAAACCTCCATTATTGCAATAATCCGTGCCGTGGTATTGTTTCCGAATTCGATCAATTTCAATATTAGTCAGCGCATAATTAACATATGTTGTGTTGTATTCAAATTGCAGGGAAATTGTGAACACCTACAGTTAGCTTTTACATTTGGTCTGGTTTCGCCTCAGATTACATTAAAATGAATAAACTAATAGTATTTTTTTTAATGTGTAGAACTAACGGTTATGTTGAGGCCATGATTAATCGTGTACGATCCATGTGTTTCACACATGGTGGTTTGATTTGTTTTTTTTTCAGTAATAAGTTATACATAGGTGTTGAAAAACACTACGTGTGGGACATAAGCATTAGTACAAAGAAGATTCATAAAACGATAAAATACATGTATAAATGTAGAAAATACTTATTCACGCAGCGATATGCACTCATTTAGCTGGCGGTCTCCGAAATTGCTCAAAGGACTCTTCAACCAACAAAGTATTTCATTATTTCGGTAAATATTCTGTACCTGCGTTTCACCTCAAACAATTTGACCCCGACCTCCATAAAAGACGATACGACACCTCTATTCGCTCGAGTCACTGCCTAGTAATTTTCTTCAGACATTTTCCCGCGCCACCACGGCGATTAACAGCGATCTAGACCCGACTTACTTGGAAGGTTAATACGTGGGTTAAACACACGCAAGTTAATTCTGCCTTACGTAATGACTATGATTATTTGTATAGGTAAGAAGCTTCGTCCAATGTTATCAAAATAAATTAATGTAGACACATTCTGGCAAGGTCGGACGAATTGTGCTCATTTTATGGCTAGGCTTGCCACCTATTATGGATTATTTATGTTATTCCGAGATGTGTTGGTTTGGTTCAATAAGTTTTAAGACCTCCGGTCGTTAGACCAATTTCCAGTCTTTATTTGGTAGGTAGACTAAGTTGCAATGATGATGAAAGAATAGCTGGTATTATATGTATGTGCATAAAGGGATAGCTGCTTGCTGATACCCCAATATACTATTACCTTTACCTTACCTTTGAGAGTTGGCTTCGGCCCCTTGTACGCCTTCCAAAGGTCCGGAACTCTGTGGTCACGTAAATGGAAGCGAATACACATAATATGTATTTTCCGCAATCCTAGTGGATAGATAAAACAAGATTGTCTACCTATCTTTTCCCTGAAAAAACAATATTGTTATTATTATTACTTTGACTTATACAAACTACTATAACGATAACATTTAGGAAAACTTAACTTTTATTATAATAATCTTATTAAGAAACAAAGGATATTAGCTCTTATCTCTAATGTTATTACAGAGAGAATCGTTTGGAGTGCTCTGAAGGTAATTCCGTTTAATCACACAGTCATTAAATAAAGTTTAATGGTGCTATATAGTTGCAGCTTTCAAGGAAATTGCTTCAGTATTAGCTCTGAAACAGTTCGAGTGTTTCCGTGCAGGTGAATGAAGCAATGATTAGTACTCTAGGGAAATTAGATTCAAATTAATTTGTATTATGTTTATTAAAGGGAACACTGTCATTTAGAACTTGTTAATTCAGTCTACTGATTACCAATATCAAGACAATTAAGTAATGTAATAAAAAAAGGGGGAAAAATTGCGTCATGAGCCGTCGGATTACCTGGTAGTAAGCAATAGGTACCACCTATGGACATTCGCAACACTAAATAAACAGACTAAATAAGAGGTTTCTTAATAGGTAATTTCATAAAAAATATGAGATTAAAATATTGTTATATAACAAAATAAATACCATAAGTAGTACAATTCCTAAACCAGGAATTATATCCGTAAGCGTCAGCATTTGTTTTTGCGATCATTCAATTTAATTACCGGATTTCAATTTAATTAACTAAATACTACTTGATCCGACAACAATTCGAAAAAAAATATTGGACAGATATTTTTAGGGGAAATGTCATCAATTTTTTTCCTATAAAAGGGATGTTAGACTTTTCTGACTGTAAACCACACACAGTTTCTCTTTCAGTAGCTAGCCGAGCCGCAGTATGTACTGCTTAAATGTAATGTTATTTTACTAGCACTCTCGAGAATGCATGGCATTATGTCATCATTATAGGTACAGCAGTTTATCCACGTGTAACTCATATACAAACTCACAAACGTACATATATACAACCACGTGTATGTTTGCATGACTGAACACGATACATAATACAATAAAATTCACGGAACAGATTGTTGTACTGACATATATTTATTGTTATAAATACTTTATTGTGTTGTTATGTTATCAATTTGTTGTTAGTAATTTAATATGATTGTTATGTTTGTGTTGTTAATTAATTGTGTGACTGCTACGTAGGAGGTCTTAGGATCGACCGAATGGTTAGGATAATGTCTTATAAGCCGACTAAAGTACACCAAATTTGACAGAGAAAAGGTAGCAACGATCCCAGATGAACTAGAACGGTTTTAAACTGATTCCAAATTATGGCCAGCCCTCTTATCTTAGGTGCTGCAAAGAAATAAGTGTAGGTATATATAACAGTACAATAGATACCAGCCGACCTTTAAAACTTCAAGAAAAGAGTACCTACACTCCTTCTTAAAACACTAACAGTAGACTTGCAAATATTTGGTGTACCGAATAGGTATCTATGGATAGCGCTGAACGCTTACCATCGAGTTATCCTAAAAAGCCTATACAATACAAACAAATCTTGTTTGTATATAAACAAGGCATAAAATTACAGCCATGACCGTTACAAGTAATGTGGTCAGTGCACTTTATTTATTGCTTACACGTGCTCCGTGTCTATTCATAAACTTTACTATTAGCGTTACCTTGACCGAGCCACTACTGCGGCCAACAAACAATACCTATTATATAAGTATACATTTAAATAACACACATCAATGTAAACAATCGTTGCATTACGGTTGGTTTTCGCCGTTGGGATAGGCAGGTGTATTCAAAAACATACGTAAAGTCTTTTAATACCCTATATGGGTGCGTAAGCGCATCGGATGATGTAATATCAGAATCTACTTTTCACCGGCCAAGCATGTTATATTGTTATATAGGATCTTTCCTTATTACAGGGGGTCTGTAATAAGGAGAGATCCTATTGCCACGCTCCAAGTAAAATAAAGACGTTTTATTAAAAAAAAAACTCGGTGTCATTAGAAGCATTGACAGGCGTATCCAAGCCCTAATTAAAGTTCGCGGCGGCAATACAAGATAATCATTGTGTAATATAATAACATTATCATTTAAAGTGTGGGAGAGCCAAGCTTCGGCACGAATGGGTCGGCTCGACCGGAGTGATACTACGTCCTCACAGAATACCGGCGTGAAATAACCCACAGCTCTGTGTTTCGCCGTGTGAGTGAGTTTACCGGAGTCCCATTCCCTCCCATTCCCCTATCCCTTCCCAATCCTTATATCCGCAACCCCTACCCTAAAAGGCCGGCAACGCACTCGTAACTCCTTTTGTGTTGCGGGTGTCCATGGGCGGCGCCGATTGCTTGCCATCAGGTAATACGTCTGCTCGTTTGCCGACTTATACCATAAAAAAACAAACGTAACTCTAATTAAAAAAATTAATCAATTAAGTCAAAATGTCATTAATTTCTTTTCTTTGTTATTATAAATACTTAATGTACAACCCTAGTTTCGATTGAGTCATATTTATTATAAATATCCAAGTCCCAATGTAATAACTCTAATGTACCTAATACTTCTGAAGTAAAAAATAAACTGATAATGTACTTTTTACCTTCACGCTATAATTTACATTACTTTGTATATCGTATTTTTACATTGGTTAAATAGTATTTTCATTTTAATATCTTAAAATGAATTTGAAAATTCTAACAACGTTGCAAGGGAACAGACGAAGCCAACGTCTGTCGTCTATCAATGAAATGTCATGTAACTGTCAACTGAATATTGACATCGTTCATGCACTCGTCAAGAGATGTCGTTATTTGTCATTTGCTTTCATGTTTTCGTAGAACATGTAGTACACTGACAATTTTGTTGTTCTACAAATATATTATGTAGTTCGAATTTCAAAACTTTATTGAAACAATTGATCTTGCATTTTTATTCTTAAATGATTTCATTGACTAGTTTTTGTCTGGTTTTTCTTACGCATCGGCTCTACTATCCTTGTGTTATCTTCAATTATTTTCTCAAAGTAATACCAAAAATCAAACAGGGTAAACGTCTAAACATAGGTTTTTACGTGTAGTAATTTTGGTTATCTGCCTGTATGTTAGTCAGTCAGTCACTTAGCAGCAATAGTAGAGTTTGGTTTAGGCATGTTGATTTCGTCGAAACCCGTCAAAGATTGATCCATGTTAGAGATTATGGTATACGAACTCCGGCTGTTAAGGACCGCACTCCATCACTCAACCACTGATTGTTCATACGTCAAGTCGTTACCTAGGCACTAAACAGAATATTTATGTAGGAACGTAAACAAACCTGGTTTGTTAGTTTAGGCTGCTTGCCTAGGTAGAAAATTATGTGCTAAATCAAATCAAATCAAATCAAATCAAAAATCATTTATTCCAAATAAACCATAAATAGGTACTTTTGAAACGTCAAAATAGAATAGTAGTCTGTCAGTCTGTTCGTCAGTGAAGCTAGGTGCTCGTTCCAAATTGTAGTTTCGAATGGAGAAGAACGAGCAAGAAACTCCATCGTTACTCTTTTAAAAAAAATATTTGTTTTACAATTCATAAATAATACATTTTTTATACATTACTGTACCCCTATGTGAGAACAATGCAGAGACAAGTTGTTAATAAAAAGGAACAAATGATGGTCTATCTATCATTAAAATTTTAATCCTTTGTTGTCTCGAACATGGTGCTCACATATGCGTACTCACAGTCCAAAAGAATGCTTCTATATAAACTCATTCAAGGTTTCATTAATTTTGAGAATTTCAATAACTAATGACTACATATTTGAGTATTGTCCAGTGGAGCCGAACCAACATGATGCCAGGCATTCTTGTCCTCAATATAATCTGAAAGTTTGTAGTATGCCTGTCTACATAATTCGCGTTTAATATAAGTTTTAAATTTTCGTTCATTAAGATTTAATACACTTCTTGGAATTTTATTGTAACAATTTACACAGAACCCCATAAAGGATTTCTGTACTTTGGACAGACGGAATCGTGGCACAGCCAGCCTATCTTTGCCTCTTGTATTAAAATTATGTCTATCGCTTCTTTTTTCAAATAATTGCAAATTTTTCCTTACGTACATAATGTTTTCATATATAAACTGACAAGGTACCGTTAGGATATTTATCGTTTTAAATAGTTCTCTCAGAGATTCACGAGGGGGCAAGTTATATATCGCTCGGACAGCCCGCTTTTGCAAAATAAATATTGAATTTACTTCCGCAGCTCGACCCCACAGCAAAATTCCGTACGACATAATGCTGTGAAAATAGCTAAAATAAACAAGCCTTGCTGTGTTCACGTCTGTGAGCTGTCTAATCTGTCTAACTGCAAAAACAGCTGAGCTCAGTCTTCCCGAAAGCGTCTTTATGTGGGAACCCCATTGAAGTTTATTGTCTAGCGTAATACCTAGGAACATAGTCTCGTTAACAAATTCTAACTTTTGCCCATTTAAAATTATGTCACAATCATTACTGTGTACGTTGGGCAAGCTAAATTCAATACATTTTGTTTTTTTCTCGTTAAGTGCTAAATTATTGACTGTAAACCAATTATGAACTTGATGAATGGATCTCTTTACTTCGTCAAAATTATTAACACGTCGACCTATTCTAAAAATTAATGATGTATCATCTGCAAACAGCACCATTCTTGGCTCAGTTTTAAATAGAAATGGCAAGTCATTAACATACACTAAGAAGAGAAACGGACCCAAAATTGAACCTTGCGGTACGCCAATTCTTATCTCAGAGCCCCGGGAGTTAGAACCACCTACATGAACTCTCAGCTGCCTACCCTCTAAATATGACTTTAGTAGACGGAGTGCAGTATGTCTAATCCCGTAATGATCTAATTTCAGCAAGAGTGTTTCATGATCAACGCAATCGAACGCCTTTGAGAGGTCGCAAAAGACACCAACAGCATCCTGTGCTTCCTCCCAAGCACCGAATACCTCCTTTATCAAAGTGACACCGGCGTCAGTTGTACAACGACCTTTAGTGAAACCGTATTGTTGGTGATGGAAGATGGCATGTTTATCAAAGTGATGAAGCATCCGAGATAGCATTAACTTTTCAAACACTTTGCTAAGAACCGGCAGAACAGACACAGGCCTATAGTTGTTTGGTTCCTTAGTGTCACCATTTTTGAATAATGGAATAACTTTACTGTATTTCATTAGGTTCGGGAAGACACCGTCATCTATACTTTTATTGAAAATCAAAGCCAGATACGGCGCTAAAGTTCGGATAAGTGATCCGCATACTTTCACCGATAGTCCCCAAAGGTCCTCAGTTGATTTGATCTTGATTTCTTTAAAAACCTTTATTATCTCTAAAGGATTGGTATAATGAAAACTAAAATCGTCTTTGCATGATTTGACATTTTCTCTAAGCAAAGTTAACGATAGTCTGGCTGATGATTCTAAATGAGCAGTTGTTGTGACAGGTATATTAGCAAAAAATGCCTCAAACTCCTGAGCTACATCTTTGCTTGACGAAATCTGTCCCCTTTGAGTGTTTAAACAAAATTCCGAATTTTTTAATCGTTTCCTACCTGTCTCATTCTGTATTATTTTCCACGTAGCCTTTATCTTGTCATCAGCTGATTTTATTTTATTACTGATGAAAAGTCGCTTTGCGGCTTTGCATACTATTCTAAATGTTTTTGAGTACAATTTTACATGTTGATGAAAAAGGGGGTCGCAATTGAATGGTTTCATGCCATAAAGTTCAAAAAGTTTATCTCTACTCTTACGAATACCTACGGTTGCCCAATCGCTAAACTGAAACTTAGAACAGATATCTTTACATTTCAATGGCAAAATAGCTTGAAATTCCCTATTTAACACCGCAAAAAATTTTTCGTATAACTTGCTCGGATTACTGACATCAAAATTTTGTACACTTAATTTAGTTGCTATTGAATCATTGAGTTTCTCTAAATTTTTATTTGTAATATGTCTAAACTTTATTTGAATTTTTTGTAAAGGCAAATAAGTGCTGTAAGTTACCACAAGACCACTGTGGTCAGAAGGTAAACTGTTTATAATTTTTTTTTCTAAATAGTTACTGTTACTAAAAATGTTATCAATACATGTGGCAGTGGATGGTGTTATCCTAGTCGGTTCTAGAAAAACATTTTTTAAATTAAATGATCCAAACAAATTTAATAGATCCATGCTGCCTGCATTGTTTTCCAATAAATTAATGTTAAAATCGCCACATACAAGTACTGATTTATGGCTAGAACATACCTTCTTCAAAACATCTTCCATTACTGAATCAAACACTGCAAGATTCTGATAATTAGGTGGTCTATAAACACAAACAACAACATGTTTATCCAGCTCAACACAGGACAACTCAATAGTGTGTTCAACTGACAGTGCTACAATATCTTTCCTTTCTTTGGACTTAATGCTATTTTTAACTAAAATTAAGGACCCACCATGTAACATATACTTTCTACTAAAATTACTTATTACAATATAATTATCAAAATTAAAAGATATTAATTGGTCCTCTTTCATCCAATGTTCCGCTAAACACACAATATCAAATTGTGTTTTCTCGAGGAACATTTCTAATTCAAATAATTTAGAGGAGCAGCCCTGAATATTAATATAAAATAAGATAAGATTGTGCTGCCCCTGAGCCTGTGTAACAACATTTGATATGAGTTTTTTTTTGCCAGAATATACCTTACTACTAACATTATATATGGTGGTATGTTCTGTTGTCTTAAAATCTAGTTTAAATCTATCACTGTGTTGTTAGGTAGCCTAGACAGCACAGATTCGTCCCTAAAACTAATATCTGTTATATTTTTTATAACAGAGTTAATATTGAATGCTATTAGCATAGCAAGTGTTTTTCTATATGTGTTTGAGAGGGATATGCCTCTCTCTGTCAATATAAAATCACTAATAAATTTATTAGTATCAAAAAAAAATAATTTGTCACTATGACAACATGTCAATTGGTGTAGCGTACTGTTAAGTACACCTAAATGTCTATTTTTGGAGTCTGTTAAGGTACTCGAATAGGGAAATGCACAAAGTATTATTTTTCCCAATTTTAATTTTAATAAAGTGTCCACACCGTTTATAATGTCCCTTTTTTTACATCCAAACTGTTACCTACTAATAAAACTAATATTACTAAACTAATATAAACAAGTACCTATGTACACAACGTGTTGATTACATACTGTATTGTATTTGAAAACTAAATAATATATTTAACAGAAGTATTACCTTGTTTTGCTTGAAGAATAAATAGATTAACAAAACAGTCAAATAATTGTTTTTCTTTATTTATGTTTTAGTATGTGATAAAGCGGAAAATTAGCCACTCACCATTCATGATAGAGGTTTTTGAGGTTAAGGATTGAAGATTTGGGCAAACAGCGAAACACAAGGCTGTCTGTGTAAAAGAAAACATTTTTTATTTGATTGAATTTTTGGTATTATTATTCAAAGGTATTCAGTGGTATCAGGTATATTCTATGCGACCAGCCATCGAAGAATGGGTATAAATGAACAATTTCCCATACCACCGTGGCACCAATGGAATGAGCTATTTATTTTGTTTTGTTTTTATGGTCAGTAGTTTTAAATGTAAAGGTAATAACTCCTGATCACGCATCTGCAATATGTAATACAAGAAACAAAAATAATAAAAACAAATGACAAGCTAGCTATCCAGGCAGTCAGATTTCTTCTCTGTTTAAAATATAAATGATGCCTCAGTCAAACATAAACCAAAAGTGAAAAGTATTTTTAGAGGAGCAAGAAATACATATCCACCAATTTATGACGTTACAATTTGGGAATATCACACAAAACAAGGAAGAGAGAGAGAGAGAGAGAGAGAGAGAGAGAGAGAGAAAATTGACTTTTTGTTGTCATCCCTATTAACACCAGTCCAAAGTAAGTACGGCGTAATGATAGCACTTTATGCAAAATCGAATTCAGTTCAGTTTACAAAAGCATGTCAATATTGTGTTTACACACGCGGAACACACGCACACACGTAATTAATTTGTTTTACCAAATCGTAATCGCAAATGGGTCAGCAGTAATCTACCATAAATTCAATGTAATTCCGTAAAATGTGTATAAACAGACAACATACGTTTCGCCGAGGTAATTGTGCATACCGTTTGTGTAACATCGCAATAAATAATGATACGTTCATATTTTTGCTTTCTCATGTGTATGGCTCGGCAAAAATTAAATATTTTGGCATTTTCGACAACTTCATCGAAGTCATCAAAATCTCGCCTTGGGTGCTGCGGGAGAGCCAGACTGTTACTGACTAAAAATCTCCCCGTTCCTTCTTCTGCTTCTGGCCGGTGTCGCGATACCTTATTACGTATCGTAACTTCATCTGAACTTCAGCTCTCTTGGTCTGTAAATCAATCTGTGGCGAGGCTAGAAATATGCTGGCTTTACGGCAATAGATCGAGCTTAGTGGCGTGCAATTGTAGAGGAGTATGTCCAGCGGTATACAGAATTATCACTGGCATTTAACTATTTTATCACCCCAATGTACGGCAGGACTCGTGTTTGGGGCAATTATGTTGCCTAATTGTCACTTTAATGGTGACAGTTATTGGACGGGAGCATTCTAACTGTGTAGGAGATATATCTTTTTAATAAATAGTGAATATAGGTTTGTAAACGTGTAAGTACGCAATATCAAAGGCATATTGTCACATGTGATAGCAGTCGCACCTCAACATTTAGTTAAATGTTTGAAAAAAGAGCGACTGGTGATTTCAAACTTACAATTTGTATAATTATTACTATTAATAGCGATGTTTTTCTTAACAATATGTCACTGTTATCTACGTATATAAACTAAAGAATAGTTCATTTCATACCATATGCGAACCATTAGTCGCGTGCTCACGTGTCTCGGTGTGTAGGTAAGTGGGGACTGTTGAATTCTAAGCCATCGCGACACTTATTAGTCCAGTCATCTTTCAGTCTTAGTCAAAATAACGTAAGGATCTCGGAATTTGAGATACTAAGCTGTACATTTCTATAAAGGTTTACTTGGATATCCTAAAACTTGCCTTAAAACCTACATACTGTAAGGTGTCCGCATCGGTCAAAAATTAAGATAAAATTATCTACCATATTCGATTCAAAGTTTTTTTTTATAGTTCGAATCGTTTTTGAGATTCGAATATGATATCGATTGAGATAGAGGGCAATGAACGCATGGTGTTTAACCATTTAGAAGTTAAGTTAAGAAAGTCAAGATAAGTCAACCGAAATGGCCGACCAAAAACACGCCATAAACAGTTTATAAAATGTTGAGAAATATATAATAATATAAAATATTTTTCAACACACTTCCTCATTAAGTGGCTCTAATCTCACGGCAATTAGGCACGTAATGACACCTATAATCAAACTGTGACTTTTTCATTACTATTATTCACAAGTGAGTAATAGAGTTATTTTTTTTAATTTTTATTTTAGTTACGCTAATAATTGCGTTAAAATGTTATATAATGTATAATGTAATACAGGGTTACAGGAAAAGTCGACCTAGATCCGTTAAGGGCGTGTAGTAAACATCATTTCTGAATGATTTCACTATGGAACCCCCCATCCTAAACTTAACCGTTTTCGAGATTTTCGAGATTTAATTTTTTTTATGAAAATGCCCAATTTATCGGCTATTGGATTGAATATTTTGAATTTTTTTGACTCTTATGATTATTTTTTTGGTTTTTTACATGAAGAATGAGATGCTTAATGACCTCAATGACTAAAATTGCACGTAAGTTAATTAAATAGGTCGTTGTAGACGATCCAAACTTAAGAAAATAAGTACAAATTATAAAAAAAAATTTTTCTTTTCTGTATATCGCAAAAAAATATTATGGCACTTGCTCTGCAGATGTATTTAAAAACATCTACATTTTATCAGCTATCCAACGAAGTATAACAACCTAGGGTTGTATTTAAACTCATAGAAAAAAACATAGTTAAAAAGGTTCAGGTAGTAGATCTAACGGGTCCCTCGGCTAGTGTCCTTCAAGTGAGAGTGAGAAAAATAATGTGCAAAAACAAGTTTGGGGATACAACATGCCCATTGTTTGAAGAAGGAGATCCCGCGAGACGCATGGACTTCTGCAGATTCATGCTCAACGCAGATATCGAAGACCCGAATTTCCTAAAATTAATATTTTGGACAGATGAGTCCAAATTCGATAAGGACGGGATTACTAATTACCATGAAAATTTCTTAAGAGGTGACTTAGGTGACCTACTAGATGATCTCCCATTACAATTACTGCGGGACATGTGGTTTCAACATGATGGCTGCCCTGCTCATTTCAGAAGAAGCGTTAGGGAATGGTTGGACACTAACTATCCTAACAAAAGGATTGGACGAGGTGGACCTTTACCCTGGCCAGCCAGAAGTCCCGACCTGACCCCTATGGATTTTTATGTATGGGGGCACATGAAGAGCCTCGTTTACAGTGAGCCCAACCCCATATCGTCAGTTGAAGTTCTCAAAGAAAGGATAATTAATGCTGCTAACGACATAAGAAGAACATTAATCACTGGTGTAGTCAAAAGTGGACTACGTGAAAGAATGAGAAAATGTGTGCGAAATAGAGGTGGACACGTAGAACATGAACTATAAAAATTTATTCAAAAACATTACGTGAATAAATGTTATTTTGAACTGATTTATTGTTTCATTTAGCTTACTACAATCACCGACGATCTGTACGCCAACTATGAGTTGAGCGTGAGTGACTTTGTATGCGAACTAGCGTTAACAACGCATCGATTACGTTATTTTTCAAACAAAAGCCAGTAACTAGTCACTTACGTTCAACTAATGGTTGGCGTACGGTCATTATTTGTACGATCGACGATCTGAACAAAAAAAAAATGCTATAAAAACTGAATGATCTCCTAGGTCAGGATAGCGGGATATCGATGGATGCATGAAGGTTGTACCTAGCCGAGGAAGGCCTATGTTCAGTAGTGGAAGCCAGTAGGCTGAAATGATGATGCTGAACTTAAGTCAAAATAATTAGATTAAATAAGCGCTATTTATTCTGACTGCCATGTAGCCTTAGAAACTAAGTTTCACCTTTGAGGTTGATAAATACCCTAGAGTGTTATACCTCGTTGGATAGCTGATAAAATGTAGATGTTTTTAAATACATCTGCAGAGCAAGTGCCATAATATTTTTTTGCGATATACAGAAAAGAAAAATATTTTTTTATAATTTGTACTTATTTTCTTAAGTTTGGATCGTCTACAACGACCTATTTAATTAACTTACGTGCAATTTTAGTCATTGAGGTCATTAAGCATCTCATTCTTCATGTAAAAAACCAAAAAAAATAATCATAAGAGTCAAAAAAATTCAAAATATTCAATTCAATTGCCGAAAAATTGGGCATTTTCATAAAAAAAATTAAAACTCGAAAATCTCGAAAACGGTTAAGTTTAGGATGGGGGGTTCCATAGTGAAATCATTCAGAAATGATGTTTACTACACGCCCTTAACGGATCTAGGTCGACTTTTCCTGTAACCCTGTATATCTATTGGTTGAGTTACTAACACTAAAATGCTATCCGCCAAAAGCTCAAAAAAAGAAACATATTTTTTTAGTCTATAGTCGATGCGCGCGAATTTAGGATACTGATAGGAATACTGATTAGTTTTTTTCCACCATTACGAGATATGTTTCACAACACGTCTTGTATGATTTCAGTTCGTCTCGTATGATTTCGGTTCAGCTCTTATGATTTCGGTTCAGCTCGTATAATTTCAGTTCGTCTCGCATGATTTCTATTCGGCTCTAATAACAGGACTGTTATGTAACAAATTTCAAATACTTACATATTGAAAATCAAGGGAATTATTAAAAGTTATTTGTTACATAGAAGAAGGCAATAACTATAACAGTTATTACAGAAAAAACATGAAAAATATATTTTTTGAAGGTAAATATTAATATTAATTTTAAAAGTAGCTTCTGTTTGCTTTTCAACTTTGTTTGTTCAAAATTTTAATCAATTTACTGAATCCATTTGAAAGATTTCAATAAATTCAAGTAAACAACTTGAAAACAATTATTATTTATAAAACATTTCAACAATACTGAATTAAATTTATTTATTTCGCTCGAAAAACAACTAATTTGAATGATTTTGCTTGATGATAATGAAAATCTTGTTATTTGTTTTCAAGTTTAAGCTCGACGCTAAAACTATAGGGTGTTAAAAGTTTGACCTTTCTGTCCGTGCATCTGTTTGTGGCATCGTAGCACCAGAATGACGCAACTGATTTAAGTCTAGTTTTTAAATTCAGAATAGATAGATATATTAATTCTGACCTATTACAGGCTGGACTATACTTATGTATGAATAGTATGTAAAATTTTATACGTCATGCTTTCATTTTTCAGGCAGGCTCTTCATATCTTACCTATTTGCCGTCCCATGACATTTACACAAAATCCCATACTTCACGCGGCCTTACGGTATGACGACGGTTGACGTATTGTGGCGCTCTCTAGCGGGTGAAAGCCTGAAACGTTCTCTTTGTTTCTTGACATTAATTCTAAATTAATTGGGATATTCCAGTTCATTCTGCTTTAAGTAGAACAATTATAAAAATGCTATGATCCACTAACTGCAATTACTTAAAATCTATATAAGGACATGAAGACAAGAAATAGACGTAGCTATTGTAGATTATGTCTTGAAATTCTGAAATAGGAACATAGTTAAGTACATGTATTTGTGTTATGTAGTAACGAAGTAGGTTAAGCTATGAATAGTTTTGACTACAGTCGTGGTAATCAAATTCGGTATATTAAAAATAAAATTAATCGGACAATTTTGTTCTATTAAGGGATGATTTTTCAATAGTTAGATAAAAGTTACCTGGGGAATAATTATGATGCTTTCGCGTCACAAATTTTAAGACAGTGACAGCAACCATTTTATTCCTCAGATAATATTTATCTGACGATTGAAAAATCAGCCCTAATTTATTAACAAATTTCGGTTCCATAAATTGAAAAAGTTAAAACTTTTCATCACTTTAGTTTAATTCTACTGTGAAGCTGTAAATGTTTTTTATAAGAAGTGTCAATGCTTTGTGTTTGTTAAAGAGAGAATTCTACGAATAATTAATTACTCGGCTTAGTGCAGCGCTGTACCTTAATGTCTCCTTAGCGCTTTCTTAATGAACGGCAAACTTACACAGCGCTGCAGTGGCTTTATTGTACTCCATTCTCTCTTTCCAAAGGACTCTCTATTATAAAGCCTTGAGAAAAACACTGCTAAACGTTGTTACCGTCCTTGTTTGCACAATTAGCTGCAAAAACATTCAAGCAAGAAAAATACGGTTTTTCCTCATTTTCTCTCCTTAAATACATTTTTGCTGCGAAGTGTCGGCTCCTGTAAAATAAACGTCGAAGTCCACTGTCGCAAAGTCTGTGTTGGGAAACTTTTTAATTATTGATTTTGACAAAATTGTGTAGCCGTTTTCTATGGGAGCTCGCAAAACTAGTGAGTATTTCACTTGTTTTGCGAGCTCCCATAGAAAATTAGTGAGTTTGCTTGCAAATAATGATTTTGTTTTCTTGCGAATTGCATTATGTTATGGTCCTTTGTTTTTGTTTACAATTTTAATGTTTTTATAGGTAAACATAAACTGAACTGTTTTCATGTTAATAGTGGTTGATGTGAAAATAAAAATGGCATTTATGTAACATTGATTGAGTGACCAGTAATAAAAACTCATTAAATAAAATATAGGTACGTGTCAAGGCAATGCAAAGAAATACAACAGACAAATCAAAATACATTTCATTATGATTAGGTAACGTCGTTCTGCACGGAATTTTTTTTAAAATAAAACTTTGCCCCACACTATGATTGTCTCCTGTGTCGTGGCTGCGCTTACAAGCATGCAATTTTACAGACACATGACACCTAGATCCGGTTCAACAATTTGTGGATCACACAATCAGTTGTTCCGTGTGGGAATCGAATCCGCGACACGTTGCACTCCAGCCGCGCCAACCGTGCAGTCAAACTCTTTTTAAATAACTTCAACATTTTTCTGGATTCGTTTTAAAAACAGATTAAATAATTATATTATGACCTCTTTTTTCATCACCTAATCTGGTTGCCAGTCCCTTCCCAAGAACACGACACTTGATACTGGCTGCCATCACAATGTAGCGGGCCGGTAACTCCGCCGCGATGACGTCACAAGCTAGTTGGAAGGGCGCCAGGCTCATAATATTTATAGCGATGCTACTGATGCACTGTCTGAGATGATGTATTGTTATTAGTATATTGCATTTAAATAAACTAATTGGTAGGAACAGTCATTTATGTAAATTAGAAGCATGGGAGCAATGTGTTCTTAAAAACAAAATCTGAATGTTTCTGGATGTGTTGTTACTTGTTAAAACCCTGCTGGTCTATTACAGGGCTTTCTATTTGTTTATTGGTGCTGATCTGGCCTGGATGGTTTAGTTAGGAAAAAGCCTTGGTGCTTTGTTGAAGTGCCCCCACACAAAAGGATGAGTATTCGTTTCAAGGAAAAATTAAAATGCAATACAACTAATATGATATTGCTATTTTTTGTGATAAGGCGATAAGCGAGCAGATGTATTAATTACCTGATGGTAAGGCAATCGGCGCCACCCAAGAAACCAATAGTCTCACAACGGCTATCCTATACTGGTTTGCAAAAACATGCTTAATTCTAGGTAGATACGTCACAGGTCTATCTTAAAGATTTAAAGGGAAATACAACTGTCGAATAATACATGAACCGAAATTTTCTCGTTCAGTAAAGCATTATATCTGCGGTGACAGATGACAGGAGGTATCATTACATAGTGTCAATAGAATGCAAATGTGTGGCTTTTTAACATTATGCAAATTGTATATGATTATTTGATGCACCATTTAGCCGTACATTGGTAGCTGGGTAGGCGAAAGAAGGTAGCTTGGCGACGCACATAGTAACAACAATATACAACAGATGGCGTTACAAGTCCCACTTTTAAGAAGTTCGCAAGCGGAGAAACACTGGTAAGAAATCCCAATGTACAACTTTGGGCAGTTCCTTATCTGATATTAGGGAATGTTACTTTCCCTAAACTGGTCCAGCTGTTATTAATGAGATGCATTCAGTGTCAAATTGGTTCCTTTTACAAGGTCACGTGTAACCTAAATTTGGTTACACGTGACCTTAAAAAAAAGTGTTAGAGGATGTTTTAATAAGAGCGAGAGAGAATGCAGCAATTGAGTGCTTTGACCTTACTCATAAAATAAAAATGCCAAAAACAGTGCATTATCTATAGAAACCAGCAATCTCTTTATCAGATCAGAATACTGTTACAACTAACTGGACCAATTTGTTTGAAATTTGGTATGTAGATCGGTGATACCCTGGATTAACACATAGGCTGCGTTTTATCAATATACCTACTGCACGGGCGAAGCCGCGGGCGGAAGCTAGTACTACATAATGAACAGTAATTAACAATTTGTAAAGCGGTTACTTAACTTCAAGTAAAATTGCAGAATTGCTAAAATAAGTGCATTAAAGCCTCAGTTGGAACTATGCGGTTAATTAGTGCGCTCGTTAGCTTGCCGATGCAATCGTCTTCATTTTTCATCGTCAGTTGCACATTTTATGTAATAAAAGATATATTATGATGTGAGTACTTTCTACATTTATGAACGCAGTTAAAAATATGATTTTTGGTATGGTAATAAAGACCATTTTATGTATGATATGGTAATAATTACCTTGTTACGTAAGGAGAATTAATCTTAGTCGGGGTTTCGGGTCAATAAGGTATCGGCCTAGAGCAGAAGAAAGAACAAGGTGTTTTTTAGTCAGTAAGAGTCTGACACTCCCTCTCGCCATACCCTAGGAGAAGACTTTTGATGATTTTCTCTCTTCAAACAAGAAGGAGAATTAATCTGCCATTTTTGTAGACGTTTTCAGTTTTTAATTAAAAAGTAAGCGACAATTCACGTATTTCAAAACATAACCAAACAAGTTCTCAAGTACCTAGTTATGGCCTCAATGTAGAAATGGAACGTTCTAAAAATTTCTAAAGCAGCCTAGTCAGAGCGGAAAGTGAGTTTAAAATGGTTCCTTTGAGCAATAGAGAGTTGTTTCAGCAAAGCCATGTCTTCAAGAACATTCCTAACTTTTCAGTTGCCTTAAAAATTGCTAGCGCATTTTATGTTGAACGAAATGTTGTATCGGTAAATTAAAATTGGCTGTTAAATAAAAATAATACCCATATCTGATTATTTTCTATTTTACTTAAAGTTAATCTATACATCACTGCTTATACCTTCCGTGTACAGCTGGAAGTTATACAAAAACATGAATCTCCTCACTGCTTAAGTTTACTAAACTTCAAGCGTGTCAGCAGTTCCCTACTTACAAGGCGTACAAAGGAGTTATTTGTTCGCATCAATTCGACTAAAGCGCCAACGGATAGTTTATGCAACTTCGGAGTTTAGTTCGCTTGCGCTGCTGTTTACAATGAGGTTGATGCAATCTATTGTTTTATTTATTTACTTACATACAAACAAGGATATAAATTGTTATTAAATTCTTATCGTCGGTCTTAGATCTTCTTTTGCAGGTGAATTTGTGAGAGCGGTTAGTTATTCGGCTTTTGATAAGACATATTTATATTTGTCTAGACGTCCAAGATATAAAAATTGTGGATAATAAATTATTATAATCATGTTATTATCAGTGCAGGCCTTGGTTTTTCCTATTATAGATTATGCTGATGTTTGTTACTACGACCTGAATGCTGATCTACTCAATAAACTCGACCGACTTCTTAACAACTGCATTCGATTCGTTTTCAACCTGCGTAAATATGATCATGTTTCTGCACATCGGTTGCAATTGAAGTGGTTGCCCATACGCCAGCGCAGGGAGCAAAGGGCGCTAACCACTCTGTTCTCTTTCCTCAACTCACCTTGTTCGCCTAGCTATCTATCCTCTTACTTTCAATACTTGTGCGCAAACCACAGCAAAAATCTTCGTTCTTCCCATAACCGTCTTCTCCAATGTCCCACTCACCGCACTGATTTCCTCCACTCCTCCTTTTTTGTCCAGTCTGTCTTGCTGTGGAATGCGCTCCCCCCGGATGTCAGGATGGTGTCTAGTCACTTGACTTTTAAACAAAAGGTTCGTGAGCTTTTATTGAAAGGTTTGGCTAAATCGTGACCACCATACATTATTATTAATAAGTATTAGTATATGTATGTATATAGTATATGTATGTATGTATGTATATAGTATATATATGTAGCAGTTATTTATTATTATATAATATAATTTGAGTATGAATGTAGGTATATATTAGGCATATAGTAACTTGTACGTTAATAATACGCACAGATATCTATCTCGTATGTCTTATCAGATTTAAAGTTAAGCCGTTTGCTTGCTTCTTGCACCGACCATTGGCTCATCTCTGCATCACCCAAGGTTTGACTGGTAGAAAATGCCTTAGGCATTAAGTCCGCCTATGTACCCATTGTGCATGAAGTTAAATAAATAAAATAAAATAAATTATCAAATGAATGGTTGGTAAAAATCCTACATTTTATTAACTATCTTTGCCCTTTCACAGAATTTTGATCCGAATAATAACATTTAGAAAATTGTAATCAGCCTTAACCTACATAACAAGGTCATCAACGCTACGTACTTCTGATAAAAGCGACCAATTTTCTTGAGACAAATTAAGAGATAAGCAACCCCGCCGCGCGCCGTGTCAATGTTAAGCCACACGCCTCGACTATGGAGACTCGTCTGTAGCTAATGAATAAATGAATTTAACCTTGTCGTGTTCATGTCACACTATTTAACGTGGATTCAGTAATTAATGAATTTTCGTGACAAATTGTTTGAGTAATTGCCATGAGGCTTCAGAAGCTTTAATTTGATTTAAGATTGTAAATTGCGTAGGGTATCTTGAGTGAGTTACAATATGCAGGAGTTTATATTCGGTACAGATTTTTCTTTTCGGTAAGAAATTCGTATTCGTAGGAGTTTATTTTCGGTAAGAAATTCGTAATTGCATATGAAAAAACTTGTATTCCATCATATTTTCATTCTTAAAAAATTGCATTCTTAAAAAACGTAAGGATCCTTCTTACGTTTTCCTTACACTATCAATTCTATGTGCTACCTATTCATAGGTTTGAAGTCGGTGCCAAGCCCTAAACAGAATAAAACTAAATGAGAATTAAAACTGTTTAACTGCTAAAAGACGAAATTTCCACAACTAACAACGCAGCTACCTACTACTACTTTTAACAACCAAGTACGAGAAAACTTTCAGAATTCATAATTCATCCAAATATCTTTCTAAGCTATATACAGTTTCGCCGGTAACGAAACCATATAGACTTCTGATTCTACGCTAACGCTTGTTATATTATGTATTAGGCTTGGCACCGACTTCAAACCTATGAATAGGTAGCACATAGAATTGATAGTGTTTTATTATTAATATTAAAAGTATTAGCTTCGCGTACGTAAGAGTGCTATTAAAATATCAATTTTAATTACTTATTTGACACTTTTTTGTTTTTGAAGTCGGTTTTTTTAAACGTAGTTTTTTTATTCTTAAAACCTGGGTTTCCTGTCTGTAATTTCTACTTATTTTTTTAAGCTAACACTTTCGAAGTTGCCGTAATACAAATACCGATTAATAAAGAGAGGACGATGAAGATTTCTAAATTTTATCTAACAAAATGGATGGTAAAGAAATTGTCTGATTTTCAGCTCAAATTTTCCTCCCAATTTACCTCACAGCCCATCATCAACATTGTGATTGATTTTAAATTACGCTCCTTCGCACAATTTTTTTTCTCACATCATTTTTATTATTATCCTACTAGCTCTTCCTGCGACTTCATTTGCGTGGCTGTTTGGGTTGCTAGCACGCGATAGAGAAACCGTGTGAAAAGCAATCAAAAGTAAGGTCTACATCCGCAACGGATAAAGTCTGGCTTTGGCTTTATTAATAGTCATAGCGTCACAGAGGCTTACAGGATATAGTTGGTATCACTAAAATCAGCAAATAAATTAAAACTTTATTGATTGAAACCGATCGCTTTTAAAACAATGTAAGATATTGGCAACTGTTCGTTAAAACAAACGCATTTATGCCATTTGGATCCTGATATGCTCGTATTTGATATTTAAGTCAGTTTCAGTGCTTGCTGAATTTATTGTTGATATCTGATTCACTATATTTTTATTCGTAATAAGGCTCATAATAACACATTTATACACTCGTTTAAAGAGCGTTAAATACTATGTATGTGTCTAGAAGCGTGTTCTTAAACTATTCTCTAAACCTGTAATACAGGTTTATGTCACATATGTAAGTAATAAAGCGATGTAAGTACGAGAGGATTAACAAGGGTGTGGCGCCGGACTAAAATGTTATTTACTGTCCGAATAATCCTGCCGCAGCCGAAAACTTTTCCCTAGTAAAACAAATGCAAATCGTGTTTCAGTTTTTAGGTACAGTTTAATGAAATTTAGCTTATTCTATGAAACTGATTACACTAAAATGGTTTATGAGTTTTAGCTATTAAATTCAGATTGTACGTGGGTGGAATAGACTTGTATCATTAGATATTCTCGACTTATTCGGTACCTATTGAAATAGTTCGTATTTTTCTCTACTTTATAATTTGTTTCTAACCTAGAATTTCAAAATCTAAAAGTGAATTCTGGGTTACCCTCTATCAAACAGCAAAAAATAACAAAATAGGCAAAGGCTAGTGCGTCGATGAAAAAATCTTTTGATATGGTGCCAAATGGTATAGTAAAAGTTGTAGCCCGGCAATCAAAGACACGGGTTAGGTATTCTGCGCTAGTTTGCTCGCAATGGGCACAGGTCGACCCCAATTTTTTTGCTAAGTTTCCATCTAGCGACCCAGAAAATTAGTCGACCTTTATTTTAGTTTTATTTTCTTGCTGTGGGCACTACGTTATTTATCGTGTTTGTTGAACTGCTAAGTAGAATAATCTGAGATTCAATTTCAGGACAGTTTTCTAAATGATTTTATTTGTTTGTGAGAGGTAAATTAAACAAATATGTGGTAGGTTACTTCTGTTCTGTTAGAGAGAATCAAAGTCAACCAGTGAACAGGTGGAGAGAGCTTTATGCTTGGAGCTTTTTGCACCAAAATATCTTAGATGTGGAAATTCGCATAAGAACAGTCATCACCTGAGCTCTTAAAATCTGCAAGTGGCAATGGGCAGACCATATCGTTCAAAAGTCAGAAGGCCGATGGGGCAGACAAATGCTAGCTGCTTCGGTCCGGAAGACTTAGCGTGAGCAGATCTCCCGTCAGATGCATCGATCACATTATCAGAGTCGCGAGGAGCCAATGGATGTGAGATTGGTGACTTGTCGTTCAACGACGTGGAGAACTAAGGCTTTTGTCCAGCAGTGGATATCTTCCGGCCGCTGCTGACAGTGATGATAACAGTTAATTATGTAATTATCCTCAGATACAATATACTCGTACAACTGTTTATTAAATGAGATTTAGAGGTTCTAATTTCAACTTTTCAGTGATGTTTGAACTTTCTACAGCACGAGACAGCTCACATTGAGACAGCTCACTTATTCCGTCGTCATTAGTCCTGTAGACTTTCCTGTACATTTTTCAGTTTTGCCTGGGCGATAATTTTGATGACATTATAGACAAAATGTTTGTTTCTGAAGCAGTCGGCATTTAAAAAGCGTCTTGGCATTTCTTGTTTATAATTAACTATTTAAATTAGTCGGTAAATCACACAGTACTGTTTCAAGTGCCAACATATCACGTCGAAAATGTTTTCATTGTATAAATATTGGCTAGAGAGTTATTGAGACTAATTACAATCAATGTTTTGCTGATTTAGTGATCGCAAATCTATTTACATTTTTATGGGTTTATAAACAGAAGGATTTCCCGACTAGCCCAGTAGAGTTAGAGAAGTAGAAGAGCGTTGCTGGAATTTTACTGGAGTTATTGATATAAGAATAGAAGATTTGGGGATTTGCAAAGATTGTGCTTCTGGTAAATTTAAAACTGTGATAATAATAGTACTATCTTTTTTACGCATATTTTCTGCAAATATTTCGTGCCGAAACATGTCTGTTCCTCACTTAATAAGTATATAATTATTTTGGAAGCTAGCGGTTGTCTGAATAAGTGTTAGCAGAGCATGACAAAGTGCACTCCGCTGTCGATCATCCTTTATGATCGGTTTAATATTCAATGTTCTCCAATGGGCACCGCGACCTCGGCCCAGAGTAGGAGCGGAGGAACGGGTGAGGTGTATACTCAGTAAGAGTCTGACCCTCCCTCCCGCCCTACCTTGGGCGGGAGAAGTCATTTGATTATTTTCTCCTCATAAAAAAGTTCAATATTCAATAAGGAAGTGCTCATATTCACCCACATGTTTATTAATATTGTAATGTTACATATTTGTAGGTACACTAGTTTAAAGCAACCAAGAGAAATATTTATATAGTTGTTTATGCGTGTCACCTACATTGTAACCGCGCATCTTCTAATTATATCCCCAAACGCATTGCTCTGCACTCAGCAGTGTGTAACGCTGCCAAGTTCAACGACACATCTAGTGCATTTAATTTTGAAAACAAAAATATATAGCTGCTGTTCTACTTAACATATACTTACGACATCATTTCTATCCCAAAATTCAGAAAAAATAGGCAACAAATGTATGCTTAAATGTATATATGAAACGGATGCGTTTTACGTTAAAACCACTGAAACGAAATTTGACATGGAGATAAATTAGTGTGGAACTTTATACATAGGTTATTTATTACCTTGTTGCTAGGGGCGAAGCCGCTTGTAGGACCTAGTGTATTATACAATTATACAAGTCTTCTACATTTTTTTCGCCAATTACCTAACAATATGCATTTTATATTCTCAAGGATACTGCTGTATGTAAGTGGCAATTTATACTGAGAATTTTCTAACTTCCAATCATAATTTTCTTAAACTGATGATCACACCTAATTTTATGATCTGAACAAGAAATGTATTATGAAATCAAAGGCTACGCCACAAAAATAGTACTCTGTAAAAAAAATGTATACTATACATTGAGCGGCTTGCAAATGTCACAATTGCACACAATCTTTTATATTTCTGCTCCCTTTTTCATTCAGTGCATTTCATAATTTTTATCATAATATGCAGAACCACGAGAGTCTTCATTGAAGGAATGCTCACTCACTAATTAAAATGCTACCAGAAAGAATATGAACCGAGACGAGTGTGGTCGAGGAACTAACGATGTATGTATATTATTTCAGTTACTATTAGATGTAGAGTATTGTATTTTTGTCTGAACTCATTTGAAAAAGTTGTTTGCATATTTGATTGGTTTATTCTTATACCTGTAATGTGGTACGGAGTATGAAAATGTGTAAAATTTTCATTTACCTTTCGAAATGAGACTAAAGCTTGACTTGAGGTCGATTAATCTCTTTTTAAAGCCAATTGCAACGTCTATATTTGTGGATTATGTATGGTGTTATTCTCTTCTGTTTAATAGCTTAGCATTGAATAACCCTAACCTCTTGAGAGAAAGCAAAGCGCTCTTTAATTTAGGAATTAAAAGAAAAAAATAATAACCAGCAAATAATTAAACTGTATTGAACACTAAAGAAAACTAATTTCAATTTTAGTTATCGCAATTCAATGTTCATTGCTATTAAAGCGGAGGTTGTCGCACCCTTCCAATTTCCCGCCATTTCCCTGCAACATGGCGGCGGTGCTCAGTGCTGCGAGCTCATAGTTTGAACTCTGCTCACGAGAACTGCTTGCATTTGCATTCTTTGTACTTAACACGACAGTTGACATTTTCATTTTGTTCTATGACTTTCTCCATCAATTTCATGATTAGTTTCCAATAAAATTGCAATTTTTAAATGTCACTAGCACATCAGTTGGAATATAATTACTTTTCATTTCGTGCTTGAGGCAAATTTCTTTGGCGAATTTTGTACTTGAACATTTGCGATTCGCGAATGTGCGCATTCTTTTACTTCGAGTTCAAAAGGTAGGTTAATTTATTGGTGATCGGCATTTTACAGGTGTTAATCTACTTGGAGCGAGGTAACTGCAATTTTGTCGTATTCGCAGTCAATCTGTGAGTAGACAGTAATGTATAAATAACACTGACATGATGTTAGTTATTTAATACTGTCCCAGTGTTACTCTTGAGACCCGAGTCCACACAGCACGATGTTCGGCCGAGTGAGAACAGTCGTTTATTCCGGTCCGGTACTAACCACTTAATCTTAGCTTAAAAGTAATCAAAAAACACACACACATACCCACACAAAAATAAGCCGGTTGAAGTCGGATAAAACCATCATATGTCAAGTCAAGTCACGAATCATGTTTTGAGTGCAGCTTTACGACACAGTATCGAGTTTGAAAAGCGACAAAATAGTTTGTCAGACATGGCCTGTCTGTCCTCTCATCTATGTGAATCATACCAGGGAAACCAGTGAAAACCAAAATTTAGTTTATTTTAAGGCACGCAGTAAAAGATTTTTTTTTGTGCTAGCGATTTTGTGGCCTACATTTCAGTGCTTATGTTTCTTTTATTTGGGTTCCAGTTTTTTTAAAGCAAATTCTATTAAGGCACAAAGTTAGGAAGGTTTTTAGGATTTATTTTTTACTGTAACTTGTAGATTTTAGCTGGCTCGTTTTACTTCACGTCTTACAAGATTACTGACTATTTAAAACCACAAACGTGAACTGTAAAGTAGGTCGTTAGTAAGTATTGCGGCGCGTGCGTGGACCGTCGACGTTCATTATTCACGATCTTAACAGCTTTTGTTCAATTCTGTTTGAACCTACTTCTTGTTTAATGTCGAAGAGCCGTGGAACTTGTTCGGTTTTTAAATTTTTTACGAGCGAATAGTTTAAAGAATCTCCGTCCATATTACTCTTATACATCATATACATCGAAAACAAAATAAGTGTGTGTGAGTTTTAATCTGTAGCATACTTTAGACGTCGTTGCTACGCATGCTACGGCGTAGCACAATTTTGATGGCATTGCTACGCTTGCTACGACATCGCTGACGTCTGACGTCATAGCTACAAATGCTATGACGAAGTTAATATCTGACATCATGTCCGTTTTATAATGTTAATCTGACGAAATGTCATGAATGTTATTGGCCTGATATCTTGTTTTACTAACTCACTTTCCTGTGTAAGCGGTACTAATAGAGCATTGTACTTCCATAAGAGAGACATAACAATAACACAAATAGCTAGGAGACGTGATATATGTTCAGTAAAGACGTGACGTGGTTTCGTTTACATAAATACAAAATATATCATCATATTCAGGCTCGAATGTATACTTGTAAAATCCGTGTCGTAGCAAACGGTTGTCCCACTAAGCAGTGATGCACTTTTTTCATGTAAAATATTATTGTGTTGTTAATGAGTTATATTTATTTTGTTACAGGTAAGTGTGACTGTACCCTAATTCAATTATAAATAAATAAAAGATTTTCTTCTGCTCGAAAATCGATCGGTATCGAAAATAATGAAAAAGGTAAGTTAAATTGTTCAATTATGGAAATATTACCGTATAAAATGATGTAATTATACATTCTATATTCATAATAAATTCATAAGGGAATAACTGAACGTTTTGGTACAATTGTCTTAGCTTCTCGTGGTTATAAACCCCAGTTATTGATAGAGACTAGTCGAGTGACGTCTACCACATACATGAGTAAAGCAATTATTTTATTGAACAATGTAGCAATTGTTGCTTTGCAATAAAATTTAATAAATTATTCTATAATTTTTGGTTGATTAGTACAGGATCTGCAAGTTATTAATTTCAATGTAAAAATTGTTATCGAGTGGCAGTAATTTAAGTATGAAAAACAATTATTTAGGTCCACTATTAGGCGCCTTTTTAATGTTGCAACAACGTGCAAGCCTACTTATAAATTTGTAGTACTGATCAACAAGCCGAGTTGTTCTACTAACATTTTTTGAGCATTCTATCGCTTCAGTCAAGGCCTACGTAAATATTCTTCTCGAAGATGTCAGATTTGACAAAAATTTTCTGTCATTTAGGTACTAGAATGCACGCCAGAACGTTTGATTATTCTTTAATGTAACATTCGTAAGAGCCTTCATTAAACGTGAATGCTCAAATATATACATAAGCCAAAACCCTTGTCACTAACACAAGATAAAAGAGATATCATGTATTTTACTTCATTACTCTAGTAAGTCTTCGTATCTTTTTCCAAAAACTTTATAATGTCCAACGGTCTATTAAAACTTTCAAACGACCTTGTATTTATTTAAATAAAAAAGACATTTTGCGAATCTTCGCCTGAGTCTTGCAGTTCTTGGACAAGTTTATGAATGCTGACATTTAGGCTTTGGCAGTGAACGTAGGCCTTTTGGACTCATTCCAAGAATTGTATAAAGTAATATTATGTCTGTGAGTGAGGGTTTATCTGACCAGAGTTGCATTGTGAGTTGAGTAAATAACAGGATAAAATTAATTGAATATCTGACATTCCGAATTCACAATAGACTGATGAATTATTCAACAGGTTTCTGGATTCCAACCAACTCATTCAGTCGATTGCGATATTAAGTTTAAACAATACACCCTTATTATTTTTATACATAAAAGGGCTTTTGTGCTCGACGGCAAAGAGAAATAAAAACCACAGGGATTACAATCACATTTGTGTAGGTATACAAGGAGTTACTTAATATTTTTTTAAGAACACATTTTATGTTGTTTTTTAACAAACGAAATTAATGTTATAAAGAGAATTAACAGTAATTCTTAGTTATTTATTGCGTTGATAAACGTTTCATCCACCACACATTAGGGTAATAAACATAAACATACCTAAATAAAATAAACAATACGCAAAAATAGATTGCATGGCGGTTAATTGTGACCGTGAGATTTTTTATTTTCAATAATTTTTTTTTAATAATTATTGAATTGCCAGAACGTTGATTTGGAAAAAAAGGTAAATAATCTATTTAAAAGTCTGATATACCAGCCCTACAATGCTCTCGATCGAATGATCTAATTTCTGCGGTTATACAGATCGTGGCTCGCTTTCGTCGCTAGTGATGCGTGAAAATCGTCTAAATGGAATTTTCTCCGATACACGCCACACCACGTCCCGGTTCGATTAATTAATCGACTAATTAATTTGGTAATAAAGGGACTCTGTCTAACGCCTGCTGATTGATTTAGTTTCATGCAGATACGGTTATGTACCACTTTGTTAGTTCGTCTGCTAAACATTGTAAATGATGAATAAAATATTATTGATACAGAAAATTACTAACGATATATATTTTTTAACTGTTATTGATTAAAAACAGTAATTTCACAGCGTTAATAATGTTGTGCAAACGATTAAAAAACAAGTGAATAGTATAGTAAGTCAATTAATAATTATACTTTTCCTGGAAATGTACCAACCCTGAGACTCGAAATCTTTACAACTTAAGCCTATATTCGCTATCGCTCGCACGCCATCAAAACGGGTCTAAAGGGATGAAGAAGCAACAAATCTATTCTCTTCCTCACACGGTAACAGTTGATCATAAATAATATTCAGTAGTTGTCAACTAGTGTGTGTGATATGGTGTCGTACACATTTGTCAAGTGTCACCGGTGCGTGCGTACAGAGGATATTTTGTGCGTCTTCATAAAAAGTAAGATACTGTGAGGCGAGTTTTGGATATGTATTCTGAATAAGCTTAGTTACAGCAAAGGGTGCAGGGCGTCTGTCGGGGCGGTATTTCAATCGCGATTCAATATTAAAAGCGCGTTTCAGTTTTTTGGGCAATTTATGGTCAGTGGTGTAGGGTTGGTCATGTTGGTCGTGTCGGTGTCGGGTTGTATCAGTCGTGTCGTATAGGCCGTAAGTATTAGTCGTGTGTGTCGTGTCAGTCGTGTCGATTGTGTCGTGTCTGTTGTATCATGTCAGTCGTGTTGGTCGTATAGGCCGTAAGTATTAGTCGTGTCTGTCGTGTCAGTCGTGTCGATTGTGTCGTGTCTGTTGTATCATGTCGGTCGTGTTGGTCGTATAGGCCGGAAGTATTAGTCGTGTTTGTCGTGTCAGTCGTGTCGATTGTGTCGTGTCTGTTGTATCATGTCGGTCGTGTTGGTCGTATAGGCCGGAAGTATTAGTCGTGTTTGTCGTGTCAGTCGTGTCAGTTGTGTCATGTCAGTCGTGTTGTTGGTGTCGGTCGAGTCGGGACGGTCTTCTTCGTTCTTCGGAACCTTCTCCACATGGGAAAAGACTTTTGTTCAGCTGTGAACACTTACAGGCTGATGGTGATGTTGATTCCAAAAAAAAAAAGACCTAAGATGTCCTCATACGTCATTTAAGATTGATGTTGTGGTTTTTAATTACGACGAGTCTTCTTCAATGGACCTTCCATTTCGATAAGCGTTTGTACTTTAGTATCGAGTTTTACGTACGTGAAGGTGAAACACAACAAAGTTATGTTTTTATTAATAAAAATCTTGCAAAGTCCTTTAGTTCCACGATTGAGAAAATCCGCAATAATTTCCAGACGATGAAAACAAAAACGAGAGGTAAATTGACACGCTTACCTTATCGTCTGGATTAACCGAACATAATACAGTAACATTGTTCCAAATCAAATCTTGCAGCATCTATATGTAAGCCTCCACTCTTGGAATCCATCGGGAGTTTCAATAAAACATGGCACGGGTTACGTTCGTTTGATTTAACTCGTCCACAATAGTCGCCTTTGTACTCCACTCACCTGAGCATGCTGAAATGTGCCGGAAAATTATCTACAAACGCAATAGACATGCTGCTACTTTTCTATTTTGAATAAAAAAAAAAGTTTATTTTAATTACAGTAGGCCTTTCTCACATAATTGTTAGAGACCACCTTTTAAGCAAACATTTGCTTGTGTTAGGACACTCCGCTCTTCCACTTGTATGACGTAATTGAAATTATAGGCTTAGATGCAGACAATGTAAATATGAAAGCTAGCTATAATATATAATGTACTAAAACAAATAGGTACTAAGGTAATCAAGGTAACCGATCAATAGCTAGACAACTACAGCCGGGGTTTGAAGGGTTACATGACAAGTATGGATCTTGATTTCGAATCTGTTAGGCGGTTGCGAATTATTATACTTGGTGAAACAGATGTAATTGGATTTAAAGTGAGTAGACTATGATTCAGCCACGATGCCACCCTTGTAAGGCCACTCTCGGCCGACAAACACACCCCATTCCAAGTTTTAGCAGCAAATACGATAGCCGTGTCATCCTCATACGATGAGATACGCCCTTCATCAATCTTCATGTTACAGAGGTCATTGATTATATAAGGAACAAGGTAGGTCCAAGAACACTCCCCTGGGTTACGCCGAAATTAATCAAAGACTCCGAACTGGTATACGACTCAGTTCTGACCATTTGTCTGAGTCTGCGATCGCTGAAGTAGGAAGTAAACAGCTTAAGAGCATGCCCTCTTATACCAATACGGTCTAGCCTTTGTAAAAGTAGGGGGGTAGACACAATGTCAAAAGCTTTTTTCAGGTCAAGAAAAACGGACACTTGGCTCCGAAATCAACACCATCAATCACACCAGACGTTAATGACAGCACTGCATCCTCAGTTGGCCTACCGTTTCTAAACCCAAACTGAGATGGCGAAATTATTGTATCTTGATAGAAACCTCATTAAGCGGGAGTTTAAAATATTCTCAAAATTTTTTGAAATTCACGGAAGTACTGAAATTAGTCTATAGTTAGAGGGGTCAGCTTTATCACCAGACTTGTATACTGGAGTTATAAGAGCCACTTTCAGAGCATCCGGGAAAAGACCCTGTTCAAAGCATATGTTAATTGAGGGTTAGAATTGGTACAATTTGTTCATGTGCTGCTTTTAGAAAGTTGGCTTGTATTTTGTCCTATCAAGGGGCGGTGTTTGAATTTAAACTCATTAGAGTAGATCGAACCTCATCAGGATCCGTATCAAGAAGAACAGAAGATGACAATAGTCTATCAATTGAAAATATGTGAGGACAATAATAAGTTGGCGTCGTCACACGAGAACCTAAAAATGTCTTCAGCAAGAAGTGTTCCAATGCTACAGAAATAGTCATTAACCTTGTCTACAGAGTTTTGTGGGGTTGGAAGCATATCTAGAGGTTCCGAGGTATTTGTTTTTATAGCTTTACGTGATGTGATATTATTAATTATAGCCCATGTTTTTTTAGGATTCTCATGCGCTTGAGTAAGTTGTTCTCTGTCATATTAGCGTTTTTGTTTCCGAATTATAGAACAGCAATGATTTCGATATCTTTTGTTAGTTATTTTTAATACTACGTTATGAGAGTCAAATAAATTATGCAATTTGGAAATATTGGAAATAAATTTTATATTTTACTCTGCAAATACAATTACAATTGGGTACAATTGGGTAGTTTCCTAGGTCAAAAATAAATTAATTCGACGTTTCAATACAATAAAATATTGACAAATAACTATAGTTTTATTTATCGATCGATCCACATACCAATTTTTAGATATTTTTAGCTAATTTTTAAGAAATAAGTGCGCTATTTGATGCAAAAAAACTATGACGTAATAACAAATTTCATAGAAAAACATCGTTTTTGCCATTTGGATAAAAGTATTGAATTTGACTAGTTGGAAGCAACCGTATTGTTTTTAATAATATTTATACTCGTATACATATGTGGATGACGTCACTCGGCGGGATGTGCCGCAATGAGCATCCGCTGGGTTAGACCGTTGGATTGTTTTACGTCACACAAAAGGGGAAAAACGGAAAATCTGTGACCTGTAAAAAAATAGCGCTCTTTTATGTGAATGTTTTATAGTGCTGAAAAATATATTTTCATCAAACTCTGAAACGAGAAATAAATTATAATACGGTACTTATTTCTTGTATCTTTATTTACATAAGCAGAGTTCAATCAAATTATTCATAAGCGAGTTCCGACATTATTTTTTTATAAATTAAACATCAAATTACATTCAGATACCAAAGAAGTGAGTGTTTCCTAATAAATATCCAATTCGTACTAAGGAGTCTCGTAAACCTTTTTCCGGCAGTTACTCTCATTAGGTATATACGACACCATACTACTCACAGACCCAGAGACTTATTCTTCTTCAAACACAAACTTTGACTATACCGCATCGCTAATAAGTTGACCTGATTGGCTGGATACTTAATGATGGGGAATAAATGGAAGGTTAATGTTAATGACGAATAGCCTTGAACCCTCATCGCGAAAAAACTGTTTGTTTTTTATCTGAGTGTTCTGTACAGGAAAGGGCAATTAATATTGTAAAATTATGTATTATCATATACGTTAGAATAAATATGTTCCTCCCACAATACAGTAGGCACTTCGACACGACCGCCTTGAAGAGTTTGCGACCAGTGACTTTACGTGAAAGGGGCGTGACGAAATACAAACCAAATATCTTCGATTGATACAAACAGCAGTCGGTAGTGTTTTGTTTTACAATCGTCAGAGAAATCCATGTTTTTTATATTACTTAAGTAATTCGTTACATTAGTCACTAATCCAGATCGAGTGTAGTACTTAGGATAAAAAGCATAAAGTGATATAAATTTATCTCAGTCATGAAGAATTATATTTTTCGTGAGAAAAAAAATGTATTTTATGTATCACAGCATTTGCTTTACAATTACAAATTATAGAGAAACCATAATATTAAATAACAAACTGTTGTGATCGCCCTACAAAGAGAAATCTTAATTAAGTATAATTTATTTGAAAAGGAATTTCCCTATATTTGTCAATATTACTAGTTAATTAATTTACGTGTTATACAAAACATAATTACATAGAAAATAATTTGAGTGAAGAAAATTTTAGCTTGTATCTGTTTTTTCAGGTTTCATTTACATAAACAACAACCTATAGAGAGATATAGAGCCTTTACAACAATTTGATCGACGAGGTTAAACGGCACACAAAAAATTAGGTTTACCTGAGGATACATAAGCTTACATATTTGTATGTACACTTTGAACATTTAGCTACATAAACAGTAGCACTCCAGATATCAGTAATCCGCGGTGGATAACGAGCGCTGTGCTGTGGAATAATTTACACTGTGGTCGGCGCTAACCTTGTGAGCTCTACCTCTTACTCTGCCACGCTCTGTATCTGCTCCGACAACGAGGATGTTGTGAGAGAAGGTGCTGAGTACTGCGGTTTACTGATAAATACAATATGTAAATTTACTGTATCCCACAGTGACGCAGGTATGTATACATAAAGCCCTGTAATCGCTATGTGGGAGTTACATCATAAACACTAAGAGGTTGAGGCATTACAATCTAGATGCAGCAATAGCCGACTTCAATTTGTACGCAAATTATGTTATGTTGAAGCAGATTGTGGTGCACTTAACGTTATGTAATGCACTTGAGAAGACAAAAGTCACATAAAAGACTCGCAGCAGATATTAAAAAAAAAACTTTAACTTAAAAAGTGGTGAAATCTCTATAATAAATTGATGCCAGTAGAATACGTGAATCGTAACCTTATTGAAGAGAAATAACGTCGAAATTAGATAAGTATTTGAATAATTATTCCATAAAACACTGGAAGATTAAATTGGTGCCTTGTGTGACAGATGTGATGTATACATAACGCGAGTCGCGTGACGACGAAACTTTGCTAATATTATACTGATATACGATACGTATAATTATGGAACTTGGATATCGTTATGTTAGGCTTGTATCCGTTCCTCCTTGTCGTGGTGGCCTGGACGTTAAGGCTCCCGCTTTTAATGCCTGATGTTGCTGCTTCGAAACCTAGCTACTATAAGTATATATACCTCCGAGTTATCATACGGAAACTTGGACTTATAATTGCTTATTATAAGTTTGAAGTCACCAATGCTTATACCTTCTCCTTGTGAGAAGAGGTTTTTGTTCAGCAGTGGGTACTTATATACGCAGATGGTGATTCTTTTCTTCCAGCCTAAGCCAGTGGACTAGGGGTCAGATATCCAATGTATTCCACTACTGTCCACTATTGTCTCCGGTCAATCCCACAGTCGAGAGAGGAACGCAGCACGAACATAGGTATCATAAGAATTACCTAAAACCTACATCATTTAAGGTACATAACCCGTGTAGGAAACACAATTTGCAAATTCATGTCAATAACTAAGGAAGGTCTTCTATGTTATTCTTTTTTTATTGAGTACGGCAAACGACCTCACGGATGAAAAGCAATTAGCACCACCCATGTTCACCAGAATCACTCTGTCCGAACTCATTAATGACGAAGCCTGACGCTCACACGTGAAACATAAAATCCGAGTACACAAGTACATAATCGGCGGGATAATCCTAATTGTTTTACATACAAACAGATTATCAGCGTCCCACAAACCTATCAGTGTTTAATTACTGACCGCTTGATTGGTGTTTAGTCGAATTAATTGCGAACATTTACATAATCATGTAGGTACGTGTAATCATTGACTGGATTCTGGTACCGACGGCATATATCAATCAATATGGAACTCATTACCTATTTAGTTGGAGGGTGTGTGTGTGCCTGTTTTTCAGTCATGATGTAGATCCACTGTAATAGGAGGTGATTGTGTTACTGTATACCGTAAACTATTAATCCTTAGACGAGACAATTAATGATAAAGAAATAATTTCGTAATTTTTGAAATATTACCAAAACTAGTATTCATATTTTTGTTTTACAAATCTAACAAGTTCACACGATGCCACCAGGTTGACATCGGCTGATTGTTGCCATCAATTGATCTATCTATTAAATTCAATTTAGTATGATTAAAATAGAAATAACACAAAAAGTCAACAATTATTCGAATATTTGTGACACTCACACTATGTTAAATCAATTACCTCCAGTCAGCGACGTATGTACTCAATAAAATTACCTTTCCAATGCGTGTTACCCTTGTGATAGTATATTTTACGGCCTTAATAAGTACGTAATGCTTGTGCCGCACTCCCGGTTATCTTTACCGGTTCTGATTACCTACTCCGGCATCGACAATTTGATTATCTGCTGACGTGACCCGGGCGGTCAGCAATATCATATAATCGAGGAAAATATAAGTAAAACAAGTGGTCAATTATTTATTTATGAAGATCAATGATTCCTCGTAAATATCTATTAGATATTACTTATGAGGATCCGTTAGAATATATCTCTATTATTATCTTTATCAAATATATATTATTTTTATACTTTTTTTTTCTGAGGGGAAAATCATCTAATGACTTTTCCTGCCCAGGGTCGGGCTGGAGAGAGTGTCAGACTCTTACTGACTAAAAATCCCCCTGTTCCTTCTCCTGCTCTGGGCCGAGGTCGCGGTGCCTCATTGCGCTTACCCCGCAACCCCGGCTGAACATCAGCCCTGTGGGGTGCCGTCTGTGGTGGTCTATTGGCTCTTAGAGGCGCGCGCGGAACACTACGCGCCGTACGCTCGGGATTATTTTATACTTAAACCTATAATTAGTATGCATACCTACAATATTGCACAGTAGTATGTTACACAAAACATAAACCAATGATAGCAATTCCATCGGTAGATAATCTCATTGTTTTGTTTATTTCATTTGTTTCGGCGCTTAGCACAATGAGCATAAATAGGCCCTTCTTTTGTTTAATGGATTCTTCTACTCTTAAACTTCTCCTGAGGTTAAAAGATAGTTTATTTTTTACTGACCTACAAAACCTGAACTTAGCTATTACTTTTACTTATCCACTATTCGTAACAACACGAGGTCAACGGTCAAACAGATTATAAAGTAAAATTGCGATGAAAACTTAGCCTTAATAAAGGGATTCCAGCGCTAGCAAGATTACCATATCAAAAGCCGCATTGCTTTCTCTTTACAATGAACGAGGAAAAATGGCGACGCAGCACTGTGATGTCATTGCTCAAGTACTCCTTTGAAAGAAGAAGTCGGCGCGGCTTGGGACACTCTGCGACTGTAATAATACGACTTAAAGTAATTTGAGATAACGCTTTGCGGGCTGGCTGGTCGGTTGACTTGATAAGTTGCAAATTAACTAGTAAGTAATATTCGAATTTTGCAGTAGTATCGATGAATCTGGATTTAAGAGAGTGAAAACAAATTAATATGTAGTTCTACCTTAACAATTAAATACAAAAATAATACTTGGTAATCATATCAAAGAAATCAAATAAAACATGTTTTACATTAATTCTAAATGCAAAAATATAAGATTAGTCCAGGAACTATCAACAGCAAAAGAGCAGCCCTGTAAGTTGGAATAAAATGAAAAACTTCAAACATGCATTTATACATGACTTGAGCATGGAAGCTAAATAGCCACTAGGTACACATTACGAGAAGAGGCTTTTGTTCAGTAGTGGGCACTTATATACGCACGCATATTATACCTAATGAAAAACGCAACTAAACTGTCTGTGGCTTATACCTTAATATTTGCATTAACATATGTTTTGATTTACACGCCATTATAGACTATAAGGGCATTTTATGTGTTTCTTTGAAAAGTTGTGGTCAACTATAATGAAGTCGACAAAATAGTATCGTTAAAATATTAAAATTATTCTTGTCCTGGGGCTGCATCGAACTAAAGATTTCTGAAAGAGAAAGAACCACTCATCAGGGCATTATCAGATCCTTAAATAATTTTCCTGGAAGATTCTGTACTAAAACTAAACTAATATTTTGTTTGTTTGTTTAAAGTTAAACATATCTACAGAACCATTGATTAGAGTTGAATAATTATTTTTGTGTTGGAATGCCCGTATACTAAGAAAGGCTTTGGACAATAAAACATCACGCACGCCACCAATAAGAACTTGTTCTTTTTAAAATGAATCTCAAAATATCATTTACCTAAAGATTTAATAACAAGCATTGTATTTTTAATATCAACGTAGTATACAGCATTTCATTCTACTCTTCGTTTAATTAAATTTGTAATGAACATATAGTTTTACGTTGTAAGCATTTGTATTATTTCGTTGCAAGCGTTTCATTACGTTTTATTTTTAATTTGGTTTGTTTTATTATTTTGATGAAATACAAAATTGTTCTCATTATTGATAACACATTTATTACACACTATTACACGCTAAAATGAAGATAGAACAAAACTTCATTTAAGCGTTAAAGTGTATGTACTTAAATAGCTAGCGTAGCTTTGCGAAAGCGCTTTTTTGCAGCTATTACTTTCTAGCTCATTAACAGATTGTCTAATTAACATTCATTGAGTTACTTACTCGTCTAAACAATATAGTAACATAATACGTACACGCATAAATATTTATTAAAACTGAGAAACATATACTGTAATACCTATAGTTAGTCTTATTTTTTTTCTTATTTATTTAGTCCTATTCCTAGGTAAGCAGCATTTTTAAATAAATTTTAAACAATTTCAAATAATCTAACATTTAGTTTGTCAAAAACAGCGATGGGATACAACATAACCCCTGTCTAGTAATTAGACTACTCCTCTTTGGGGAGATTCCAATTAAATTGACTTTGTGTTTCTATTTATGCTCAGACCAATTAATGAGGAGCACAAAGACAACAGACTTACTTTGAGGACGCACTGTGAAACAATTTGATAACAACTTTTGGGTTTACTCTTACGAGTATTTGTAGTCTGAATATATTTTTGGAACTGGTTTCGAAACAAATGATTGTACCCAGTAGAAAAATAGATCATAAACAACGGAGCCTCGTGCAGCATTAGTAGAACAGTATCACACCTAGTAATCATCAATGTAATAAGGCAAGGAGCGCATGATCAACCTAATAAACATTTGCTAGCCTCATATTAAGAGCTAAACTTATTACTATTAACCTTTGAGCTTAATATACCAGGCATAGCCTCTTTGCTAGTACTAAGCATTCTGGAAAACTCAAAACCTACTTATAATAGTTTGCATATCGAAACATGGGAATTGATTTGACAGAAGTGCTTTAACTTTCAATAAATTTGCACCATCTACAATTAGATCTAGTTTCTCGGGCTCGAATAAAACACCACAAACCAGTCTAATCATGAGCAACAAATAATAAACTAATATACAATTGACTTGCTACAATTGCATAGTGGCAACTCACAGGACACAATCAAATTATTTACATAATTCCAGTAATTTCAGTTGCTATTTTATGTTCATTTTACTCATTGAATACTGTTATTACAGCTTCTATTGTAATATTGAAATAATCTTCTGGTACATTACAAATAGAGGTAGAACTACATTAATCAATTTATGGTTCAGTTTCGTAACAATTAAATCTAATTTAATGCTTCCGCTCTATAGTAATTAAATGGGTATAAGGTTTCAATTTGTACATACATTGTAAATACATGAATGCTGTAGGATGTATAGAATATCCCCTTCATCTGTTATGTTATTACAAGCATCAAAGGAGTATTAATAACATAACAGAACACCTCATACAACAGTGGCTACTTCGATATATCTAGCTTCCCAGTGGCAGCTCACTTGTCACAAATACTGCTCACGCTCCTTCTCCTGCAGCAGGTCGAGGCCACGGTATATTATTGCGGTTGCCCCACCACTTCAGCTGAATGCAGCCGAAGTTGCGAGGACCGCTTGCCTGGTAGTAAGCAATTGGTGCTGTTCATGGACAAAAGCATTGCCTGCCTCTTGGGAGCTACATATTGAATGATTGGGGATTTCAGAAGTGATTCTCGTAATTTGAAACCAAAATCAGTCTCCAGATCATGAAAACAGTTGTGTTTAAATCGGAGTCTCTGTTGTGTTGAGACTCGAAGTATTACCCTCACTACACCTTGGTGCAATAAAAACTCTTTGAAATTCATGAAGTTTGTCCAAAGTTACAATTTCTTAAACTGTAGTTTGTTTAACTGTTTGTATTTACATAAACTTTTACGTTAAAGTTTTTTTTTCAGCTTTATTTATTAGTTTAAGTACAGCTTTTAATAAAAAAGTAATTGAAATTATTCATTTATTTACTAACTCGGAGTAGATTTACTAGAGATGTAATCATATTAAAAACTTTATGAAAGAGAAGAACATCCTCGTATGTTACCAGATTGTTTAAAAAATATATAACAAAGAAGGCAACACGTCGATTCTATAAAATTTATTTGATTTTGAATCGTGTTCGAGTACGAAGTGAGCGTCGAAGTGACGGGTAAATTAAATTTTTGAATGCCACTTTTAACGTCATTTCATACTTTATCTTTCAAAATGATGCTGTCAATTTAGTTCAACTCGCAAGTGTAGCGCTAGTGTACTACTACTCACGGCGAATTCATATTCGAAGTTTAGAATGAAGTCTCACAGAATCACGCTGCATATTATAAAGAGACCTAAAGTTAGTTATTAAGCCAACCGAATTAATATAACTTTCAATGTCAATCACTGGATAACATTTTCAAAAAGCATTAAAGACAATAGAATCCTTAATCCAATCCCAACAAGAAAATCCACGGTCTCCAATATACAATAATTTCATTTATCATGTAGGAGAAAACTATTCAATTAGTGTAATAATTGCTATTTATTAAGCTATACTTACTTAATGACTCGCGGGATGCAATTAGCCGGGAGTAGAGTGAGGCGCTAGACTGGAGGGCGCGAGACTAATCGAAATATAAATTAATGTATTCACGCCGCCTGCAGGCGACATTGCAAGGTTTCTGTCTAATTTCATGTTACTAGTGTTTCTCTTGCGTTACTTATTAAATGTACAACAACGGTTAGTCTAGTTTAGTATTGATCTTAGTATACGGTCTAGGTAAGGAGACATGCTACACTAAAAAACTATAACAGTGTTTCCGCCATCTGTTTCCGATAAAAGTTACATTCTCCAGGTTCAATAACCTATACCGGGATCTATTTTTTGCAGAATCCGTTGTTTCATATTCGATCTCTTTTATTTTAAGGCTTCGAATAAAAAGCTAGCTTTTAGTGTCTACTAATGCTGGCTGCGTCATCGTCGCATTAATTTAACAGTTGATTATATTGAGTGTTAATGCATTACCGAGGCTTTGTAATAATCCTTGTGCGATAGAAGGTACCGTTTTTTTGCGTTCGGCAATTTGTATCCATGCCATACCATTTGTATTTTTTAGCTTTTTAATATATTTTTAACAAACATTGTCCGTGTCGGCGGCAGCAACAGCTCGCGTCAGCAATTTGGTAAGCAGTCACTGACAAATTAAACAGCTTTATATTATGAAACGTAAATGCGACCTTTAAACATTTGCATAAATTTTATGTATTAAATGCACTTACATAACATTTCAATATGTTACATTATAAAGTGGGCCGCTTTAAATAAAGTATGAAGTGTAACATCATAGTCTTCACATCTAGAGCAGATGCTTTAGTTTATTTGCCTGTAAAGGTATATTGCAAACCCTATAATAAGTATGATGCGAACGAATAACCAGAAGACAAATTACATACACCATCGTGCAATTAGGAATTTTATAATGTAAAAAGCTTACATAATTTGTACAAACCGACGACGATGGTAACAAATCATTTTGCAGTAGCTAGTCAAGCAAAAAAAGTTCATACTTTATTTAAACAATAATTGCACAATCGTTTCTTTTTGTGTTTTATTTCACAACAATGCTCCGAGGCGTGTTTTATTTTTCATTAAAAAGTGTTCGATGAAATTAAAATGAATGAAATTGAACAGATTTCAGAAACTATGCAACGATGAGGTTATGGCATAGTATATATCACCTGATGGTATGCAATCAGCGTCGCCCATGGACCACGTAGAGTTCGAAATGCCTTGTCGGCCTTGGGGAGAGATGGGGAGAGGATTGGGAGACGTTCAGCCATAATTCCAAAGATTGTTAGAGGGGTTCTCAAGGGATCCAAGGAGGATTTAATTTTTACAAAACACTTCTGTCAAACTAGGTTTGCCCCTATTATGGTAATAAAGTTAAGGAAGGAAAAAAGGTCTTATTTCAAAAGTTTTTCTTTTGAAACTTAATAAAGCAATTGCTTCCCTGATTTGACCCTCAAGAACTTTATATATTTTATGAAATGACTTTGTACCTTCTAGTTTTACGCATGTAATTTGAGGCAGTTTCTTTCTCGATGTACTTCAATGTTTAATTTCAGAAAAGAAAGTTTAAAATTATTTCAATTAGCCAACTCAAGTTGCCTACGTGTCATTGTCACCTGCCAAAAAAAATCTTTACCTACAGTTAAAAACCAACGCAAAATTACTCATGAGCGATATTCTATGTTTATTCAAAAAGTCTTAAATAAACAGTAGAACAAAAATAGGATATAGGCCTAAGAAAGCCATACATAGTTGTATCTGAAGTGGGCATTGTAAAACTTTATCTAGCAACAATTTTATCTCCAAAATTACAACATTGGGTTAGGTACGGCTCATTAAAATGGATACCAATGAGCTGATTGCGGAAAACCGACAGCTATTTATGTCCAGATAAACTTACAACAATAATTAGATACTAGCTGTGAATCTACCCATTACTAATTAGGTATCTAACCACAAATTATAACACTGTAAAATCCTGGTTGTTGATTGAAACAAAGCTAATTTGGTCTTTAATTTAAATTAAATTCACCGTAACTATGAATATTTTTAAAACATTTGTAACTATAAGAAGACTACATTATACTTGTAAATAAGTATTTAACTTCTGAATCTCTGATGCCAACGTGGTGCTCATCAAGTGATAGGTCAATTCACTTGACGTTGAAGTGTAGTGACGTAAACGGGTCGATGAGATACACTCAACTTTTTTTTGCATGTATTACAAAACTTTGTAAATGAATTTCATTAGTACGATCGGCGAGCAAAGTGCAACACAGTCCTTAGTTTTAATAACAATGTTTTCATTTGATAATTATTCATTGGCAGTGCTTTTACAAATAGCTATAATAAATTAGTGACATCAAATATATCTGAATAAAAATTGATGGTGGAGGGGAAGGACTGGGCTTCCGGTGGCCTCAATCACACGGCGAAACACGATTCTATAATTGTTTCACGCCGGTTTCAAACACTCCGGACGAGCTGACCTATTCACCACCAAAAATTTCAATAAAAAAAACATGCGACGGCCAAAATCTGTTCAAGGTATGTGTATTGCTGACTTAATAATCACACGGAATCTACAATCGAGGAACAATCTACATTTGTTCCAAAACGCACCAACCAAATTCAAATTGGGAACGAAACATAAACACGTCGCCATGTTTGAAACCGTTACAGCATGTTCGTTTACTGAGCTCTGATCATTGACGTGTTATCTTCGAAACACTGGAAGAATGGATATCTCAGTTGGCGATTTTTGTGCCAATCGTAAACTGAACTTTGGTGATAAAAGTGTTTGTCTATTTAAGACAACGAGATTTAGGTCAAAAGGGAATTTAAAAGTTAGACATATGGCAAGCTGCAAAAATGTGAGGTAATATTTTTAGAATTCAATATAAACATCGGTATAAATTTATTGCCAAGTATTATTAAAATTTATTAAAGCAAAACTGTTTAAACACAAGAAACCAGCACGCATTATTTTCAACCCACTCTATACGGCTTTGGTCACATTTAGAAACAAAAAGCAAACAAAAGATAGTAATTTTAGTATTTCCTATATTGTTAACCCGGTCATGGACATTGCTAGCAAACAAAAATGACAGACTTTATAAAACAATATTAGGTACAATGAATTCCAGACCTCCATTCTTGTTTGAACGTAGTCCGGACCACAGTCAAGTCTTAAAACATTCACAAATGAACGGCTTTAAGTGTTATTCAGTTTTTTACGATTATGGCGGTCACCCTTTCATTAGTGCGGTCTCGTTAGCTGCTGGTAAACTAAATCAAGAGATTAATAAACGAAAAACGAAACTACTGGACGGTATAATTGTGACAGAAAATTAAAATCCTTAATGAGTTCGAAGTAAAGTTTTTTACGTCTCCGTTCAAATGAAATTCCTGTTGGCAAAATATTAACGCGAACAAATGACGGAGATAACAGTTAAATGTAAGCATGATGGAAGTACTCGCTTTTGTTTGGGGAAACTGGATTTTGTGATAGACTTTAAGTTTTATCTTGGTGCTTTGGTTTATGTAATTTGATTATTTGAAGAAGATCATTTGTAGGATAAGCTATTTATAATACCTACATTTGAATATACAAAGTCAATCATGATAAACTTGTAAGTTGGGCTCTTTACATATTTTTCATATCATAGTCAAGCCAAATTATCGCACACCTATCAAAGCTTTATGTGCTTTTTTTGGTACACAACTGTACCAAGCATTCAACCAAATCTCGTTAGGTAGGTTGACTTCTGACCTAGAACTGGCTGGGAAAATGCCAGGAGCAAGAAAAACAAAGAAGATAAGAAAGTTTCGCAGCCTGCCTACAAGCAACACTCAATTAATCGTAATATTTTTTCTACTTGAAACTACGGCCCACACAATCACACGCAGATTTATCACGATGTTCGCAACATATTTGTTCCGATTCTTTATTTACGCGCCTTACTATTTTTTGTAGTAAACTGAACAAGTTCTGTTGGTACGAAGGGTTCGGAATAATTGGGACTCGTAAATCAACAAGGGCAAGAAAACTTTATTTTATTCCTGACGCTATTTACAACAATAAACATGTACTATTAACAAAACAATGATATTTATTATAATAATAATATCGTTATTGTAGTAATGTTTTAGAGAGCTTTTTGTTGATAAGAACATTTTTCTTTGAAAAATTGGGTTAACTGTAAATAGGCAAATAATATCACTTTATGGCCAGACCTTTAGTTTTATTTCATCCCTCTACATTATCATTTAGCAATAATTTCCGGATACCGTCTTCACAACAAAAATCGTGGCATTATATTGAGAAATGGTAGCACATGCACAAGACATTAAGGATAACAACGTTAAATCTATCACGAGATCAGCAGATATTGAATATATTTGTTACAAATCGATGGAAAGTGTAAAATAGAGCATTTCTATGCATATTATGTGGCGCGCTCCGTGTACAGGAAGCTACGTATACGCGATGCTGGATGTACAGGCGAGCAGGGAACTCTCATGAGTGCGGCAGGCTACACTTTATCTTGCTGAAATATGAAGCATTGTGTTCCGGCCAATTGAGTGCACAGTAAAAAGCATAACGAAGTGCAGAGAGTAATGTATAGTCGATGTATAGTCCGTAACAAGCGAGAAGTTCGCTTGTTACGGATATAAAACGTGTAACGTGACGTCACACCTCTCATCATTGGTGGAAAAACAATGTTAAATGACGTATGAGGACATCTTAGATCTTTTTGGAATCATCATCATCATCATCAGCCTGTAAGTGTTCACAGCTGAGCAAAAGTCTTTTCCCACGTGGAGAAGGTTCCGAAGAACGAAGAAGACCGTCCCGACTTGACCGACACCAACAACAGGACTGACATGACACAACTGACACGACACAACCGACACGACTGACACGACAGACACGACTAATACTTACGGCCTATACGACCAACACGACCGACATGAGACAACCGACACGACACAATCGACACGACTGAAACGACAGACACGATTAATACTTACGGCCTATACGACACGACTGATACAACCCGACACCGACACGACCAACATGACCAACCCGACATCACTGACACCACAGATACGACTACCGATACGACACGACCGTCACGACAGATACGACGGATACAACCGACACAACAGACATACCTGCAGTACCAAAGCTTTTATGAGAATGTTATAATACACGTACAAATATGCACTGCATAGAAAGGGTTAAAGTGTAAACATCTCACACTGAACCCTCAAGAGACACCTTCAAATGGAAGTAGAATGGATCACTTTATACCACAGGGGATTGGACGTAATGTGAACACAAAGATAAATCAATGGTGTATGAAGATTAGACGGGTTGTATGAATTAAAAACGCAAAGATTCACATCTAAGAACATTCTACATAGAAACTGAAAGGAATATTTATTGTTTACAGTAGGTGGCGTGAGTGTGAATAATGAGTACGCATGTGGATTTTAAGGTCGCGGGTCATAAAAAAGAATGTATGTATCTTGTTTACCCTTAGCGCACCGCATTCGTCTCTAGAGCCAAATGTTAATAGGGTTTTGCTTTCTCTGTTTAAACGCTGTACTGTAGTCGTATAGTACAAGTACCTAGAATTTCTGACGATCTTATCTCTTGATGCAAACAAAACAAAAAGTAATCGGTTTTTGGTTGCTTCATATCTGGATAATGCTAAAGAAGGCAGAACATATATTATATTATTTATTTAAGCCACATCAACAACACAAACACAAACATGGTTATTTTACAGTTAATAGGTCTTATTCTAGTGTAATTGTCAATAATAGATGTGCACAACATTCGCATAAAAATAAAACTTATATTATGAAAAATATCTTAATTTATGAAATGAAAACAAGATATAATGAATAAACTAAATATAGGTCGTCAAAAAATATTCAATTAGATTCAAAGTTAGTGAAGAATTCAGAATTATAAATATTAATTAATTCACAGTGAATGTAAGTGGTATAAAGTAATAAAATTATGAAAAGAAATAATCAGTTTATATTTAGAAACGTTAATTATTCCGGGAGATTTTGTTATTACTAAACTGAAGAACTTTTAAGTCAAATGTGACGCTGTCTTTTCTTTTTATTGAAAATTAATTAATTTATAAGAATAAAAAGAATCATGTGTTATTTTTATAGCACTTATAATACGCTTTTACGCCGAAGAGATCTATATGTATAATACCGTAATCCTAAACATTAAGAAAATTACTCTTTGCTACAAGAGATTATTAAACAGTACAATTTTTAAATCCAATTTATTCAACGAAAACCATATAGAGAATGCCAAATATATCTTAAGCTATAGCAGTAAAATATCTCATATAAATTCATATGAAACTAAATTCTAAAAACATCCATCAAAGCTCTACGTGAGACGCCTATATCTAGTAGTTCCACACACACCCGTACATATCTCCACCGGTAAGAACGTGAGTGAATATGTAAATGTCGCGCCCACGGAACGCGACGAGCGACACTTTACTGTGACGTCACCGTTTATATGGTACTCTGAATTTGTATGTGACAAGCTTATTTGTTAAGGAGCGGAGCGAATTAAATGTATAATGGCGGTAATTGAGACCTTGTATCTCATGTAGGTACGCACCAATTTCTCTAGCATGTATCCCTCATTTATCATGTAAAGTAATAAGGTTATAATAGACTGAATTAGTTCAGAATAATTATTGATGACAAATGTTTTGATTGATCTATTTATTAACTGCTTCCTAATTGCGAATCCAAGTTACCTAATAAATTATTCATAAAAAGTCAAATGCTATTTTGCTCATAAAAATTTTAACGAGAAAAATCTGAACTTTTCCCTACTTATCATACCGTAATAACATTATCTAGCTTAATAACAACATGAAGTTCGGAATTCCGGCAAGCAAAATACAGAGTATTTATTTCTTTGTTCAAAGTTCGAGACAGGGTGGCATGGTAGGTAAGAACAATAAAGTAAGAAACTCAACGGGGTTTAATTCAAATGAATTATTGTTATAATAAAGAAAAGAATAACTATTATATTCGGATATAGTCTGATACAGAAGTTTCTACAAACTTTATGCTGGTGATGATACTCAATGAAGGACATGATACTCATAACAGCGCTGAGAAAAAGTACCATTCCTGCGAAATTAGAAATTGAGAGACGTGATAATAATATTGGTGTATATTTATATTGACATAGAGATTAAAATTAATTAATTTTCGGTATATTTCAATGAAATGGCCATCTTAATTTGTTGACTGTACGTGAATGACCCGTAATATAATCACGATAATATAAATATAAAACTGCGTTCAAAAGATATTTCGCTGAAATGCTATTGTGACGGAAAAGTGGTTCAAACTCTTTGACATCATGACGTCAATGGATGGTTGTCAAACGTTGCCTAGAGATTGTAAATTTCGTCGTGAATTGTCAACACGAGTTGGTGTAATCGGTAAGGCGTGTGGATTACACCACAGAGACCCCGAGTTCGAGTCCCGCCGTAAACATGAAGTTTTTTAGTTGATGGAAGTTTTGTCGAACTTTCTGGAATTATTTGTGTGAAAGAAATGAAAAATTAAAGAGCGAGAAGGAGAATAAATAAAAATGAATAACGAAATTATTGGAAGGTTCTGGAGGCATGACGATCAAAAAGAATAACGAAATTGAATGTTCCAGAACTTGACCGGGGGTATATAAGCGGAACTGCGGCTCACCGCTGGCAGTTGAGTTCTAAGTCCAAAGCGATTCGGTAGAAAAGGAAGAAGTGAAAAAGAAGAAAAGTGAGTGAAATAGTGAAGTGCAGTGAGTTAAGTGAAAGTCAGCGTGAACTGTGAGCGGCAAACGGAAGTTTGTGTCAGTCGCCCGGACTCTGCTGGAGAGGAACGCCGAAAACTTAACTCGGTGGACACTGTCATTTAAGTGCAATAGAAAGTCTGAAAACCGGTATAAGAGTTTAATTTTATCCAATCCCGTAACCCAAGCCCGCATAGTCAGGAACGTGACGTCAGGCACGTAACACTATTATAAAACTGAAAACGTCGCATCAAGTTGGAAAATCTTGGCGTCTCTGTCGGCTACCATTGCATTCAGTCAACAAATTAATCTTCTGTCTTATATAAGAATAACACATTTTTTCCTTGTGTAAACCCCAGATAGACCGAAAGGCCAGTTTCGGAGGGTAAACATGCGATTGGTGACTCGATTGGTAGAGTTCACGAAGGTAAACATTTGTTTGTAAATACAACCTTATCGATAACGTATTGTGATGGGCCCTTTATTACACGTCAACGGTTGAAAGGAAACCTACTCGTGCGTCAACTATCGTAAAGTGTGTTATTGTTTGTTTCATTCTCTTCAGAAGTGTTATTTAATCAATAAAATTAAACCTATTAAACGTGTCCATTTACATGCTTTCTGAAATTGAAAAGACTATTATTAGACACACACAAGTTCAAACATTGCTTTTACCATAAAACACGACAAGATACTTTATCTAGGGTTTTCATCATCAGGCTGTTCGTCGCTTACACCACGCTGCAAATAAACCGAGAAACAATGCACATTAATTACGTGCTTATTCAAGTCGTATTGGCGGTTTGAAATTATAAGTCCAGGTTTTTCTTCACCGTATGTCAGTGGTGTTCAAATAATTTTAGAAAGTGCACACAACTTGGAAAAGCTCGCTTTACTTGAAAAATGTCAGTCATAAAACAAATTACACTTAACTTCATAACTGGCAACGAGGTTCACGAGGATTCACGGTAGCGACTGTTTAACAAATCGTAGAAGTTCAAGGTAATAAATATCTATTTCCTAGAACAAATCTAAAATAAAATGGACTGAGTTGATGACTGAAGAACCGTGGAAGATACTAAATATGTATGGAACGGAAAATCTGTTTGGTAGATAGAATAATATATTCTATTTACTTGAAAAGTCTGAGTGTGTTAGTATTTTGGGTAAGGTCGCAGTGACAAATGCGCTTTGTTAGAGTCAACCCAGCGTTGCACAATGTACGTTGGTCCATATCGACGGCTTTTAGCGAATATTTTTTTGGAACTAGACCTGATCCCAAAAAGGGATCTGAAAATGCCATTGAACATTATTTATTGTCGTCTTGTCTTAATAAGATTTTTGACGTAGTCGGTAAGTCTAAATTTATTTGAAAAAATATAAGAAGAACATAAACTAAAAATGGTATGTAGTACACAGAAATGCGTTGCTATCTGTCCCTCCAGGAAATACAAAGAACAGCAGATACTTATGTTATCTCAGTCAGATATTGTTATGCACAGCAGACTGAAATCCTGTTTACTTAAATTCTTTGGATAAGATACAAATCTGGTATATATGTATAAACACGATATGAAATATTTGCAAGGGATTTCAATTTAAAAAACAAATAAAGTAAACAACGAAAGGAACATAACGAACCAAATACCGTTTGCAGAGAAATGATTAAGATACGTACAGCGTCTGAACATGGCTGCTTGCAGGAATTGGAATCAAATTCTCAAGCTGTCACACAGTGTAGTAGAAAATATTTGATGCTCTTTCCGTGACGTGACTTCACCAAGTCGATTTGTTTTATTTTGCTGCACTAATGGTGCCCTGCAATTTTTTTACTTTACGTGTAATATAAAGATATATCATATTTCGTAGAAGAGGTAAAAGACGTTTGAAAAACTTTATTATATTCGTGGAGATATTAAACCCTAATTCCACTTAAAGAATAATTAAATCACATACATACATATGTACATGTTTAAAACATAACACTACTTTTTTTGGTAGTCGTGTAATGAAATGGGCCAATTTTACAAATATGGATAATTGAAAGGTTCTTTTTTATATCTTCGAGCCCGACTAAATAATATTATGTAGTTAATGAACAGTACCTACTCCCGGCACTTATAAATTTTGGCCAATTCAATATCGTTCCACGGATCTCACAGCATCGTCACTTTGCTAAGTTATTTTCATAAAAAACTTTTCTTTGTAATGTTGTTCGTTGACCAAAAAGCCAAAGTTGAAACAGAAAAATTTAGGAATGAATTATCTGGTTTTTTCTTTGGAAGGAGATTGAATTGTCAAGATATTACCTAGTCTGTGTTTTTTATAGATATGTTTAGCGTCACGGATATTCACGTAGAGATTGAATCTTTGATCCCAACTGCGGATCGCCATATTTTTCTTCTTCTTTCTATTTCATCCTCTTAAACTTTATTTGGCATGTGTTTACATTGAATGACTTTTGAGTTCTTCGTTAGGAAAACTTTCAAAACTTTTAATATTTAAAAAAATAACAGATGAGTGTGTGGTTCTGTATTATAATCCTATGAGATTTTTACTGGCAATTAATTTATTGACGTATTATTGTCCTAAAGCATTGTGATCCATACAAAACTATCTTACACCATCTTGGTCTTCTTGTTCCAGGCTCATGCTGCGATGTCTTCAGACTATTATTCTCGTCACAATCGTAGCAGAGTATGTACATGCCTATGAGATCGACAAAGAGCATCAGGGACCACAGCCCTGTGGAGGACGTTTGAAGGGTCCCGTGGGTACAATCACTACTCCAAACTTCCCCAACCCCTTCCCCGTCCCGATAAAGTGCAAGTGGATAATAGAGCACGATATAGTGAACGGCACCATCTCGATATACTTCACGCAGCAGTACACCACCAGCGGGCTCACCTTCACCGAGTACATGTACTACGATGAGTCGTACAAGCTCGGGGAGCGGAGGGCGCTCACTCTTACTGATGAGAACATCACCAGGATCAAATGGCTTCAGGTATGTAGGTAACTGTAACTACTCCATTACTAGGCAAAAGGATATTCTCACACCAAGTAAAATAGAACATTGATCAATCACTACTAAATTTTTTTGTGACTATCTTGAAAAACAAGTCAGATTACCTATTCAAACACTACCTACAGCTTAGTGAAAATTCCTTTAATACTTGTCATGTTTAAACTAGAGAAAATCGCTAACATCATAAAAAACTTGCTGGCCAAAATGCGTAACACGATGCTAAATTATAGATATCAATACAGTTATCTATCTCTAAAATCACCTCTTTAATTAACTAGAAAGTTCGGGAGGGATTATAAGCCCACATCAATTCTTGAATGGAGTTATTCTGTCGTCTCTCTTAACTTTGGGAGCTATGTTAAATTCCGAGGAGCATTTTGCAGTCAGTATAAGTCAGGGTAATATAACGGGAACGCACCATTTATATCTTTAAAATTTGATATGAAGAAAAGGTGCTTCTCTTGAAAGTAATGCATGTAGATTTTTATTATGACGCGGAAACGTTGTAGTATGATTTTCTTGTGTGTTGTACTTGTGAAGATAACCAAAAATTATTTTTATACTTAAATTCAAAATGTATTTATACAAAAAACAAGAATTATTATATCACAAGTCAAAAAATCCTGTTGTGAACGGTTTACGCTCAGTTTTTTAACAAAAAAGTGGCTTTTAGGTACTTACTAGGTTTATAATATGTGATACAGCATTACATTCTGTACCACAGGGATAAGGTTAATAACCCTCCACATTGCCGTAATTATTCAACGTAACGAGGTTGTCGTCAACTGTACCGCGGATTGAATAAGGAAATAATTTTGTTGACTTTTAAGTGGCGACAGAGAACAACTTTTTAGCTTAACGTTTTTTTACTAACTCGTGTTGATTGTAATTGTTATCTTTTAATGTAAATCTCTCTCTCTCACGATTAAAGTGATGAATTAGTTTATTTTTATAAAAATTTAAATAAGGTGTTTAGTTTATATGAAAATTGCGATTAATCCGACCTTCGTGTTAACAGACTTCACGAAGGCGGTCCTAATTAATAACTGTAAATTATTTATCACAATTTTCACGAGTGCTTAACCTATCTTACCGACTTTACCGACCCTCTTTTTACGCGAGAAAGTATGTGATACCCGACGTAATCCCAGATTCATCAGATCAGGTTTATATACAAAGTAGGTACAATCGTTGAAAATATCCCGTGACTGCTTGCTCCACATCAACACTTTTACTAGCTAACTACAGTTTAATTCGTAGGACTTGACCTGATTCTAGATTCCTTTGTATAAAGATAGAGGTAGAGATAGAGATAGAAGTAGAGATAGAGATAGAGATAGAGATAGAGATAGAGATAGAGATAGAGATAGAGATAGAGAAAGAGACAGAGACAGAGAAAGAGACAGAGACAGAGACAGAGACAGAGACAGAGACAGAGACAGAGACAGAGACAGAGACAGAGACAGAGACAGAGACAGAGACAGAGACAGAGACAGAGACAGAGACAGAGACAGAGACAGAGACAGAGACAGAGACAGAGACAGAGACAGAGACAGAGACAGAGACAGAGACAGAGACAGAGACAGAGACAGAGACAGAGACAGAGACAGAGACAGAGACAGAGACAGAGACAGAGACAGAGACAGAGACAGAGACAGAGACAGAGACAGAGACAGACAGAGATAGAGAAAGAGATAGAGATAGAGATAGAGATAGAGATAGAGATAGAGATAGATATAGAGATAGAGATAGAGATAGAGATAGAGATAGAGATAGAGATAGAGATAGAGATAGAGATAGAGATAGAGATAGAGATAGAGATAGATATAGAGATAGAGATAGAGATAGAGATAGAGATAGAGATAGAGATAGAGATAGAGATAGAGATAGAGATAGAGATAGAGATAGAGATAGAGATAGAGATAGAGATAGAGATAGAGATAGAGATAGAGATAGAGATAGAGATAGAGATAGAGATAGAGATAGAGATAGAGATAGAGATAGAGATAGAGATAGAGATAGAGATAGAGATAGAGATAGAGATAGAGATGCCTCAAACAAGGTCCTGGTATAAGTGACACGCAATGTCTGTTGTATGTTGTCCATCAACTGAGAAACTGCAGTCGACTGAAATCCAAACGGCCCGGACGTTTCTCATGGATAACCTCTCATGAATTTAATATTCCGGGTTTATGTTTAAATATGTAATAATAGTATAGTAATATAGTTAGTATTTTTTTTTCTATATTAAACCGTTAGTAGTTTCCTTACACATCAACATGCAACGTCGACGTTATCTTTTTAACATTCATAAAATATAGGCTATGTGACCGTCGGACACTTGCCTCATCATAATAATGGATTTTTTACCTTTAAGATAATTAATTACCTTATTATGAAAAGTGTTCCCGTAAATACATATATATTTTTTATCTATTTTCTATTTTCCCTTTTCCACTAAAAAATCAAAAATGTTTTTAGCTGCACTACTCAACAAACCAGTCGTTACAAATTGATGTCCCAAATGGAATTAATTCATTCCATGAAATTGCATATTATATTTGCGATACTTCAGTCAAATCTACTACTGGAGTAACATTCAGTTTTCATTCTCTCCATATAAGCGAGGGATCGAGTTTTGTGTATAAATAATTTAGCTAGACATAAATATTCAAATTAAGCTTGTCGGTTTGTTTGTCAAAGTGGTTATTACACATAAATAATATGAATTTAAAGTTTCAGTTGTGTTACTTTACAGTTTCAGTGAATTGCGATGTGCCCAAGCTTCAATAATAAACACATGGTAACTAATATATTTTTTACCGTCAAAAACATGCTACCTTTGCTACGTAATGCTACGCTGCTAGGTACGACTTGCTACGAAAGGTTACGTCGTAGTAGAATAGTGTTTTCTCTATACATAGTAATTTTTTACTGTTTTTTCATATAACAAAATCCTCAGAGTGTAAATAATGCATTCTTAAATATTAATTAACGTCAAAGAAGACAGCTTACAATGATTATTTCCAAGTAATAATCATAATCTGATTCATTATAATTTATTTCCGATTGTTCAATATTGACTCTCAAATTATTCGTTGTATATTAAATAATTCCTCATATTCTGTACTGATTTATTTGATTTACACAAATGACGCAAGAAACAAACACACACGAATATAGCTAAATAGGGACAAAACAAACAATGAACATAAAATGCAGATATTGTGTTATAATTCGATAGAAATTCTAATTTTATTACTATAGGAAAGTGTGTTATATTATTACAGAATGTTAACTCTAACTAGAGTTAACATTGTTTGGGTTTAAACTGTTCCTGCTTTAAGGTTCTATTTAACAAGTGGAATTAAAAAATGCATTATTTAGACTCACAGCTAATTACTGAACTATATTCCTCAGCACGAGATTCGATTCAACATCATATATTCAGAAGCTTGCAGCGTAAACTCAACAGTTCTCGTCGCAGACAAACAGATTGTAGCTCACGGTCCGTAATCTGAATGTCAAAACAGTATCATCGAGTGCTCTAGACTCGATGAAATAGGAATCGAGGCACAACTGATTAACTAGTTGTAACAACAATGGAGTCGAGAGCCAAAGAAAAGAGCGAGAATCGTTTTGTTAATTCAGTAAGAGGCGGTTTTATGTGGAAGTGCTGGTAGAGGTTAAGGTAATTGTAGGTATATGTAGGTTTTGTTGTGCGCGAGGAGCTTTCGATTAACTTCGTACAATCAAACATTATCACGTAAAAGCAATTTTTGAAATCGTTCCGGCCACTTAAGAATTTATATTGTTACTTCGGTTTCTTATTTAAAATTAATGAATTTAGTGAAGGAACTTAGGTTCCATTTTGTATAACGTGGCTTTAAGTGAATTTGTTTCCTGATAAGAAAATTTGTAAGTTAGGTAACTAAGCTCTTTATAGCCTAGAATACAAGAAATTAGACTTCAACTTTCAATTAACAAACAGTCTGGTAATGCCAAAATGAAACGTTTCTAGGTCATTGAAGGCTGTGTGGGAGGATTCGGTTCCAATGTTTTTAGTATGAAACTTGATTCTATTACTTACACTTCAAATTGATTGTTATTCCTGGTTATCGTCGAAGTGGACAAATATTTTGTTCCTTGGCAGTGTAATCTATCCTGGTTTTTCCATTACGGACTAAATACATAGAGTACAAAACTAGGTTTCTTTATATTTTAGGAATGTAAGTATTACTTTTATCAACCCAGTAATCACATCCTAATTCAATGTAACCACTACACTAATTAATCAGTAACGAAACAATTAATAACCATATTCTATAGCATTAGTTTAACATCTAACAATTATCAATTCGAAATAAACCGAAACAGACAACAACTTGGAATTAAGTTTTGCTCATAATTCATACATTAAATAAATTTAAACTACAAACCACAGCGAAATCAAATGCATTCAAATAGGTCAAACGAATGCAAAACATGGAAGGTCGACTTACTTAACTGTTAAGTATGCAAATATTTGGCATGTTCATGTAGTTAGCTAGTGTTAATAATGATGTTTCCGTCTTGTTATAAGTAACCGCAAATGACATTCCAAATTTTAAACCTTCTTTCCACCAATATCAATATAACCATAAGACCATTATCTTTATGAAATAAATTAAGAGATAACCATACTTAAACAAATAAAAAAAATAGCACCATGGCATGGTTTTAAAACAACGCAAACAACTTTCGAAAGTTCATCTATTCCCTTACAAAGCTGATCCAGGAAACGGCATCCGTTTTTTTTTTCAATTACTTGTAATGGTCCACTGGCTCAGCATTAAGCTTCGTCGTGCCTTTGCTTAGAAATTTTAAGATTGTTTATTAAACTGTTATCTAAACGGCTATTAGAGGGGCAAACAATACAGTTATTTTAAGAAGCCGTTTAAAAGTTTAAAAGCGGTTGTTGTCAGTAAGTTTGATCCATTCGCTTTAAAACGGTTTTTCTTTTTGGTGAATATGATATTAATTGCTATGTAACATTCAAAAGTAAAGTGTATTTTAAAAACGATTGAATTATAGTTGTTATAATCAATTCCTATTTCTAAACAAATAGTTATTTATATATAGTAATTATAGTTATTTATAATAGTTAGTTATATAGTAATTTACAAAAAAATATTTGTTTTATGTTACGATTTTTTTAATTTCGAATAAGACGTAATCTTATTTAGCAGAATAATTCAACACTTTGATATGAAAAACGAATACTTTGTGTAAATTCTATTATTAAAAATGTAATTATAAATATTACAGCTCGCTGGAATATCTCTCATGTGGAACGTGACCTTTATGATCTAAAACGGTCTCGTGACATATCACATTTCAGGTCACTATTTCCATCTCACCGCTCAATAACTCTAGCTGCTTAAATTCACTATATTTTATGCAAGCGTTAGCTAAATGTATAATGACAATTTGTCAAATCCATTCAGTACTTCTAAAATGTCTAATATGATATGGTTCTAGGGATTTTCTATGTTTACACAATGTCTTTGCTACAATGTCGACACTTTAAAGTTGGGTTGAAGGTCGAAGAAGAACTTAGTATGTATAATCACTTAATCGGAAATATCTGGGGATTTTAAATCAATAGATGTTAAATAAGCGTATTGGTACAGATAATAAAAAATCTTGCGTAATTTTGAGGTATATCCCAATTCAGGAATGACAAATACTTTGACATATACTTTGAAGTTACCAATAAATTACATCGAAAATAGGACTTTGATTCTTCGATCGATTAAAAATTCGCCTGGCGTACGCGCTGATGTTTACTAGACGCTGCCAAATGGTATTTTATTGAAACACGGACGGTGGCGAGAGATCGTGCCTGATCTCATGAATATTTATTCGCCACCCAGAATCGTGAATTGATAGTATTGTTTCCAACGTTTTTATACTTTCGAGGGTTAAAAAACAGCAGAAAAACGCTCAGCTTCGGATTTTAAAAATAATTTGTTTTGTTAAGAAAAGGAATATGCTAATGTTTTCTTTATTCGTATGGTGACTGTCTCAATAGTTTTTCTAAGAGTTCGTAGTCTTGGCCACCGAGCATCGGTCGAGAAACATTTTAATATATTTTAATTTCTACATATTTTTAAAGTTCTTGATAGAAGATCAGTAGCCATAATTTTAATAATTGCAATGGAATAAGATGGGGAAAGTAGGTGTATCATAAATTATAAAGCTATCCAACAGAAACCTTTTAGAAACAATAATATAATTCAAAACAATTAGAATTTTCCAGTATTGTTGCACTGCAATTGAGTTCGCCTGCTTCATGAAAACATATCGCATGGTATTATGTTTGTTTCGGGGGATTCGTAGGGTGGCAACATCTGTGTCGATCCCATGATATAATTTTCATTACATAGACGTCGTCAAACTCCTTGCCTATCTTACCTAATCCGGATTTGGGACTCAGTTTCATCGTTATGCTTTGTTACCTACAACAAAAAAGAGAGAAGCAATGGAAACAAATGAAGATCGCCGTGAGAGATTGCCGACAGAAGGCTCTGATGGATGACGGGCTGTTTAAATCATTCGTCTTTTCGGGTTTGGGTAAAAATTTACGTTGTTAGAAGGTTTTTTTTGACTCAAATTATACTTATCACGTTTGTTTTCTTTTCGTTTCTAAAAGGGTATGACAATCCAAAGTTAATGCAGCACTTAATTTTTTAAGAATATGCTACTTACCTTATCAAAGGGTCACAAACGCATGATGTTCTAGAGAGTTCTACGGTACTATTTTATATACAGGGTCGGTTTATTACCATATAAATACGATTAAATATAACTTAATGTCGAGGTTAGCTAAACCCAAAATAAAAAAGGGGTGATCTAATTGTGAGTTTCTCAGTAAAGTTAGGGTTTTTACACCGCTTAGTATAGAACAGTAGGGCATGAAATTTGGTTTCAGTGCGCTGGAGTAGGTATACTTGAATTTATATTACAATAAAAGTAGTACATGCGCATATATGCGTACTGTCGACCTGGAGTATCTACTCTGATACGCAAATCTTTATTACTATTTTAGTATTCATCGTCATAAAATATTACACGATATATATTAAGGTAAAGTTGATATTGTGGAATGACTTGACCTGACGAATTTTTAAGACAGCTCTTGTATTCGATCCGTTTGAATGTTTATGAATTATAATCGTAATTTTTTTGTAACATTTTATGATTTGTGCTCGCGTACTTAATATTTTTTTTCTTTTGGAGTTCTGTTGTTAATGACAAAATCTGCGGATTTCTCAGTTTATTTATTCTATGCATTTTACAGCAATATTTTTACCAATATAAAATGATATCTCTATAGTAACAGACACACTATAAAGTAATATCACAACGGTGTCGGCGGGTAAGTTATGACATGGTATATTTGTTGTATGTCCGCGTCGTCCGACAGACTGTCAGCATAATCCTACCGTATCCTGTGATAGGACCAAATATTACGCGCAGGAATGACTCATTACCGATTTTATTGCCAAGTCTAAAAACGTTAATATATGAGTAAAACAAACTAGGTTTATCATTTTGATGAAAAAATAATTCAGTGAAAACTATTAACATTAATTCGTATACGTAACGTTTAATCCGTTAAAGATTAACTTACATTACTATTGTGGGTTGTAGTGTAAATTAAAAAAATGTACCTCATTATACAAATTGAAAAAAAAGTGCAGTACTAATAAATTATATTATACCATCGATCACTAATAAAGAACTTTCTTTATTAGTGATCGATGTATTATACCTACAATCCAGTACGTTAAGAATGCGGAGTATTCCTAACTATTCCTAAGCCGGTATTCCTTGCAAGCAAATACTTGGCGTTGCCTAGCAACCGATGGCCAGTGATGTGCAGTAATGTTTCGCGATCCACTGCCTCTGTTACAATCCTGGTGGTGGTGGATGTGAGAACAGGTGAATGTTTTTATTATATACTTCATGTAAACAGATGTCGCGACTGAGTTTAACACTGTCTCTTGTATACGCATAATGAAAAAAATAAATTATGAATCAAACCACAAAAAAATGGATTTTGTCGGTTTCTCTTCTTAGGTACAGCAAATAACTCAAAAAATATTTTTTCACATACAGAATATACTCGTATTGCCATAAACCGGGTACAATACTCGAGTGACAAGTATATTTATATAATCTGAACAGCGTAATGTCAATTTATCCAACCAAGGAACAAAACCGTACACTCTCTGTTAGGCAACTGTATTTGCAACAATACTCCTTCAGTAGTGGACTCGAACTTTAACTAACTAGTAGAAATAGAAAGCTTCAATAAAAATTAGAAGTTGAAAGTTCAGTTGAAAAACTACACGTAAGACTTTGGTTTCATAGTTCCATGCTCCAACAATTCCACACACGTATGTATATCGTTACAGCATTCCATATACATGCATTACATACACAAAGCGCATACACTCTACATATTTTATCTTGTCTAGTTGCAATGGGGTATTAATTACATATTTGTCGACTGATTCCTTATTGCACGATACCAAAACCTTATAAAATTTAGAACCTATGTAGATTACTTCAGCAAGATCATACTTGATCTTGTTCATGTAACACACAAAAGTAACACATTCTTGAAGTAATAGTAACATGTTGATGCATTCTATGTATTTGCCTATAGATATCTTAAAATAATTTTATAAATATTGTGTGAGAAAAGACAAAGAGTTTGAACCGGGAAATTTTAAATGTAAAATATAATAAGGATTCACGATCCTTGAAAGTTGAAGACTTCATTTTTCTTGAGAAATAAAAAAATGTGTTAGATGTAAACCGATTCTTTTGAAGTTATTATCACAAGATGAACCCTGAATCAGCACTATTGCTCCTCATCTTGTTGAAAATTGACCATTTACCTCTCTATTACAGTAGTTTGATTTTTTGATACATAAGTAGACCTTATAAATAACCTAACTTCAACTAAGCGAACTTCACATTATATGGCAGCTAATGAACTAGAGTTCTACAATAATCTTATCATTCAAGTAATCATATACCAATATTTGAAGTCCGGAGGCAGTGTGTGTTTATGCTAATTCCGTCCCTTTGCTCGTTTTACATAATTACCGGCTAATCACCGCTACCCGGTCTACCTTCACCACGCAGCTGCTCCTCACTGAATACCTGTTTGACCTTATTAAGGACCCTCGAACGGTGTATTAGAATTTAGTCTGCTACATTATCTTTCTCAATTCAGATAGACTACCAAAGTGAATAACCGTAATTGACTCATGGATAATATGGAATTAATAGAAATTAGAATTTATAATTATTAATAAAGTACAATATGTCTTTTGTTGTAAGTATAAAGAGCTACTTATGAGTAGCACTTTTAAATTGCATTAATTTATTACAACTATTTGAAAATATTCATGGTGAAAGCTACCTGTTAAAATGTGTTAAGTACACCATTTTCACAATCAAAGCTGGTGACCCGATCTGCTAATAATAATTTCAGAACTAAAAATTATTCTTGTGTCTTACGATCACTTATTGTTTTTATACTTTACGATCACTTTTTGTTATAAATAGAACAAACTGAATGCCAAGATTGTACTAAGAAAATTAAAGCATTTCATGATGTCAAAGAGGAAGAGATAATGTTCACATTTTCTTTTAAGATTATGAGTAAATTCTTCGCAAGTAAAACTAAAACGTTTTGTAACGAGCGTGGTAATATAAAGATTTACAACGTTTATACTGATGTTGCTACCGAAAATATCTTTCTGAGACATCTTTTAAAGACAAGTTTTTTTAAAACTGACTTGAAATTAATATTTTAATTAGACAACAGCGGGAAATGAGTACCTACCTATATACATTTCATTTTATTCTATGAATGCGTTTACAGCCTCCCCTGTGTAACAGATTATAATTCATACGTTATCTACACTCACCGGTTACACTCGTGAGTTTCGCTCATTTGTTATTTTGATATACCTACTCCTAATAGCATTTTTTTCATATATATATATATATATATATGATATTTCATGATATTTCAACATTAGGGGTGTAGTCAGTTTATTGGCCGCAAGTGTCCCACCAACTTGTATTAAATCATTATCAGTTCTAGCGCACTCGTGGCTAGGTGAACTCGAAGACGTTTATAGAAAACTAATTCACGGTGTAAGCGAACTTCTATTGAAATGATTGTTTGGGTTTATATAGTAGGAGGATGCAGTTAGAATAATTCAAAGTAAAGTATAGGTCAACAATCCATCGCCTCCATGAATACCCGTAACATTAAAGGTCCTTTAAGGAGTTATAGGGTAGGGGAGGGTGGGCCCTTTTATTCCCAAAAACGCTTTTAATTCAAAACAGAGTTTATGACGATATTTATAAAGTATTTTGTGTTTATTAAAATAATTTTCCTATTTACTCGGAAAATGAATTATTGTATTGGAAAGAATAATAATTTTCCGGGGTGAATAAAATAAATAATTTTTGATTTGTTTTTGTATGCTATCTTCATCGGGCGTGATTTTGCACTCGTAGGCTAATCCTTATACACAATACCTCACTCTTTTATACACAATACCTCACTCTTTTATTTGAAAGAACCCCGATACAAGATTTCAAGCTCATGTAAGCTAGGATCTTAAGGAACCATGAAACTACTACACTATTTCTATAACTGTAAGTACATGTCGATAGAACTCCCGAAATCTCAATAGCAATGTTCCAGATGAGTTGGACTAGCAGTTACATCATTATGTACCCGGACTACGGCTGAACAAGTTCACTTTGACACAAATTCAATCGCCAGCCCGCCTCCGACCAATCGCGAATTAAGCGAGATTGTCGTACACAGTTGTCAAAGAGAGAGATTTATGAACTACACCCGACTGTAAATTGAAACGAAAATGTAACATTTAATCTCTTTATTTTTAATAAGACGATAGTTCTCAATGTATTTTTTGTTTATGGAAAATGATTAATGGGTGACTTTATTATTAATTCGTATGTTCACATTTATTTTGCCATGATGATCTTATTGGCCTTTATTGCAATTTACAGGAAAATATCCAAATTGCCCCTGATGATATTTTAAAAACAAAAAAAAATACGACCTTATTTGGTGAAAGTAACTAGAAATATTGAGCTTATGCACTTACGACCATTGGAACAATGAAATCACCCATTTCGATACTCAAAAGTATTAACCAAAAAATTTTTAAAAATATTTCTTCAAGCGAAGGCGAAAACTCAAAATATCGCTATTTCCAACTTTAACACTAAATCCCTTAACATCTTCCTTTCTTATAAAAATCCTTTGAAGTTACAAAGCTCTCTCCATACAATTCTGTTTCGACATTTGAACGTTTCAATAGAATATCTGCTTTTTGAAAAAACCTAAATCGTTGTCATTCCTTTACTGAAGTTTGCGCAGACAGTAAATCTTTTGAGCGCCATTGTCACATTTATAGGCATATGACAAGCAAAAACTGTCCCTTGACACCAACGTTACAAATACGTGACAAGCGGTTCACCTAAACAAAATTTTACTTAGTACTTATTTTCAATATCGGATATTCAGTCTTACTTATCGCTCTTCATAGAACAGACTCAACGAAGCTGATAAAGAGGTTTTGCTTCGCCGCTTGTACCGACTGTATCAGATGTCACAAGTTTAAGAGACACAATTTATTGATATCTATAATTATATGATTATATATTGATTCTAGAATTCACCTAAATCAGTCAATATTTGAAATATAAAATACTTAACTAATTTTCCTGAATATTTATATATACTTGCCTGTTACTATTTGCTCGCTTTTGTAAAAACAACTGTAATGGAGACTTCTTAGAATATAAAGCAAACATTGATATTAATTTTATACTTTGCCTAACCTTTATTAAATTCAAGATTTCAATCATGTTATGCCTCCAGAACAATTTCAATTTCTTTTAAAAACATATTCTGTCTAAATTTTATCACAGACTATAAAATAATCGGTATCAGTTTCAATCTCATTTATATATATACAATGTTACAAATTAATTAGTCTTTAGGCAGGGTCAATAACTTTCATCAATAGCGTTTACGTGTGAAGCCTCTCTTTCAGTAGCTGTCATCAGAGCAAATCGATTGTTCAGCTGTTCCAGGACGTTTAGCATTGTAAAATGGGTTCTATTTGTCTATCGTAGGACATAAAATTCAATGCCTATGTTCGACATCGGCTAGTAGCAGCTTGTTCGATGTTATCCAGGATAATAACATGTTCTTCATAAAATAGAACGTGGTTTGCAAGTTCTCTTCAAAACGTATAGGTAGAAATGACATAATTAAGAACTTCATCCTCATTAACTAAAATTCTATTATATATATATAACTAAGCAGCGTGCGCGGACCCTGCTCATGAGGAAGAACCCCTCTGTGGTTCGAAACTAGTAGAGCTTTTCTCAACATTCACACGTGAGTAACCCGCGAATTTTAGTTAATTTAGTATGTCTCACGATAGTTATTATAAAAATTCATCCTCATTGTTAAGTTTAATCCTTGTTGATTGGAAATTGAAGTTTAGTAGCAACTTTAGGTAAACTAATTAAGATAAAAAAGGTAAAAGACTCGAAATAATCAATAATCTATCTTATTTTTTGTTAAGCATTAACAAGTAACAAATAATCTCCGAAATAAAGTAAAATTGGTATGAAAATGAGATGTGACTAGCGGACGAATTAAAATGTCAGGTGAACCATGAAATGAATACCGGAATCCTGTGTTTCCCACGTTTGAAGTGCTATGATGGATGGCCCTCGCACGCAGCGTTCAGGAGGAGAGGGAGGGATGACCTTCATCCGTATCACGTCGAGAGCCTAGAGGTTTGCCTCATTTAATTCTATGACAGGTAATTCAATTGACGCCGCAAATTGGAGGTCCAGTATTTTAATTTAGATTAATTTGTATGTCACCTCTATTGTACCCGTATATTTGAATCTCTACACAAAAATGTATTGAAACATTTTATAAGCACATTCTTATATTCTTAGGCGTGTTAATATCATTGTAGTCTAGGTGCAAATAATCAGCAGAGATATCTAAATATTCTATTTTAATTTTTTTCACAAAAAACTTGATATGTTGACAATTCAAGACTTATAACAATGTAGTAGAGTAATATAAAACTTTATTCCAAAGTTCAGAATACGTCAGTTTTAATGAGGGAACGAATCTGCTCGCTAGTGTTGCAGTTCTTTATAAAATGCTAGACAAGAACTAGTTAAAATTTTACACTAACGTAGTCTGACGGTAATGGGGTTGAGGGTGTTGTCTTTTGTTAAGTTCAAATAAAATTTTCTTAAGCCGACTTAAAAGACAAAGGATCTTAAAAATTAGTCATTAAGTTTTAATTGCACTAATGTATAGGTAAGTAAATGTTGGGCTCTGAAAAAGACGGATGAAAAGCGATTGCATGTAGCAGAGATGAGAATGCTGAGATGGATGTGTGGTGTGACGAGAATGGATAAAGTGAGAAATAAGTATATTAGAGGAAGTTTGAAAGTGGCGCCAGTGACTGAAAAGTTGAAAGGGAACCGTTTGGCTTGGTATGGCCACCTGAAAAGGAGGGATGAAAAGCATGTAACAAAAAAAGTCATGAGTATAAATGTGGATGGATGGAGAGGCAGGGGGAGACCAAAGAAAATATGGATGGATTGTGTGAGAAGTGATATGGAAGACAGAGGAGTTAGCGATAGCGTGACGAGTGACAGGACAGAATGGAAGAAAAAAACATATTGCGCCGACCCCAAATAAAACGGGACAAGGGTAGGAACATGATGATGATGATGTATAGGTTAGTAATCTTTTTCGAGGTCTTATTTTCGTTCGTTGAAGCTAAATAAAATTTTAAAAAATTTAATTGAAAGTCTTTAATTTGAAAAACCCTTAATTGCTTGGTAAATGGGCACATTTTAATAAACACGTTTGCCTGTATCTATAATAACCGTAAAATCACGGTACTAAGTAATATTAATATGCCCAAACTTTTCTTGCGAGCACCCAGAGCGCAAGAAAAGCTTTTAAAATTATATCTTACATTTACATAAATATGGAAGCAGTGTTCTCGTGTGGTTGAAAATTTTCATTCGTTGTCGCTTTTTAACATTACATTTTGGCTAGAAAAAAAGCTTCGGAAAGGGATAGCAATATTTAGAATTTACATATCTTTTCAAGAATAACACCTGGTTTGGAATGGAAAACAGTGTAAATTATGTAAATGTTAGCTTTTGTAACTGACTTAGTTGTTGCTATTGCTTCTGTTGAACTAAATCAAACAGAGGTTCATTGTTATCCGTCACGTTGTGACTTATATTCTTCATTACCCCATAAAAAATAACAAGGCATTTGCAAACTTTTGTATAGTCTCATAATAAAATCTATCAATGTCGTACCAAGCGCTGCGAAATAATCTTACAGCTTAATTTTCAGACATGTTCATTCCATAAATGTATACAACATTTTGTGGCATAGTTATGTATTAGAAATTTGGTATCTATCAGTTCTTATCAGATTTCTATTTGTCATCATAGTAAGTTAATGAATTGTTTAGTTGGCAAAATACCAATGGTGACTGATATTTACAGACTCCACGTGGCTTCTCGTCTAAGGAACGCAGAGGGTTTCTTTGTGTGGGATACTTCGTTGTTCGTTGGAATCAGTTATATACTTTATGTGCAAATTGTGTTTACTTTTACACTTCTTGTAATTATTATTTTTGTATAACCCGAGTTTAGGACTACACAGGAAATCTACATCTACAAACATTAATAATATTTCATTCTAAAAATTACGTAATGGATACAATTTCGATATTTTCGCAATCTTATTGTTTTCTACAAACAAAACAAAGGAAGAAAATTGTTTCATTTTATAAATTTTATTTTTTTCCTGGATTAGGGCAAACAAATTCTTGTTTAAAAGGAACTGTAACAAAATCAGACGCAAAAAATGTTCATCGCAAGAAAATTGAATGAAATCAACAATTTGTGGATTCGCGTTTAAATTAACAATCACCTGTTCGCTTCCTTTATATCATTTGTTCCTGCATAAAACCTCCGTGAGACATTAAATGAATAATGTCTTTATTATTTGCCACCTCGTCGTCTTCCCTTGTTACTTTTGTAACATTTCATTCTGTTATTTGACATCAAAATGTCTTGCTTACATTTCTTTTGGCTGCGACCCAGCTGTATAATTTTATATTTTATATTTTGCTTTACTTTTTTACTTAGCTGTCGGTTTAGAGTGATAGACAGTTTTAAATATGTGTGTGTTAATTTTGTTGTGAATTATATTTCCTCAGTTCGGTGGTAAGCAACCGGTGTCACCGATGGACAGCCGTAACACTTAAGGAGTAACAAGTTACGTTCTTCATTACCAAAGGAGATGGTAATTTCCCTTATGTAAAATGAATAATAGGCAAGCAAATATGACGATTGACTGCGTCAAAGCATCTATTTGGTAACTTTGTACAGGAACGACCCGAACGTACAGCGTATGTGCCTTCCATATGTTTTAGTTATAAAATCAGTTTCGTGCCAGTTGTAGAAAATATTTTACCCAAAAAAACATTTGATTGGAAAAAATCAACGACAGTTTTCATGTGACACGTATTTATATTCCTAAAGAAACTTCTTAGATTCACACACACACACACACACACACACACATACACATTTCATAGAACATTTTGACCAACGAACATCTTGTTCTAACAAAGGATGATAAATTATCGTGTATAAGTTACTTACAACAGTTTAAAAAAAACATCCAATCCAGTATAAACATTAGCTCGGTACTTTATGTACAGCCTTTTGTAAAAGCTTTTTCTTTCCTCTCTGCGGCACCCCAATGTACTCACATGCGTTGAATTTTAAACGAAGAACCTACACAAAGTTTTATTTTACTCTTTAGACAATAAGCAATGGACTCCATTTTACTATCCGACTACAGCTAGTGCTTGGTTTATACTTGGTTCAATCCTTTGTGTTAATATAACAGCAATGCATTGTGAATACTTGAAGATGTTTCTTCCCTCTAATGTATCGAGTTCATTGAGATAAACGAAATGGGTGTTTCTATACTGCAGTCGTACAAAAGTAATGTAACTTCTTTTTAGGTTTAAATAATTACGTCTAGTTACTTATCTTTAGAAAAAAAATTATTTCAGTAGTAAAATTTGTTCATTGGTATGTGTCCAGTGAAAATAGTCATTACCGTACAGGCGGAGAATTAATTGTCACATTTAACGTAACCAACGTAAGGATGACATGTTTTGCGTCTATTTATCATTGTACTACTCTGTCAAGAAAGTACCGGGAAAAAGTCAATAATACACAAAATGTTTCTTATTCATCTAAATTTATTTTATCACCTTCAAAGTATGCTCCTTCAGAAACGATATACTTACGCCAACGAATAATCCAATCATCGAAACTTTTTTTTAAACGCTGTTTCCGGAATTGAGTTCACTGCTCGCCGCGAATTCTCCTTTACGTCTTCAAACGATTGAAAACGGGTGCCACGAAGGGGTAATTTGAGTGTGGGAAAAAGAAAGAAGTCGGCTGGAGCCATATCTGGTGAATATGGTGGCTGCTCGATGGTGTTTGTTGAGTGTTTGGACAAAAAATCGTTTACAATGATGGCCTTGTGCGAAGGCGTGAATCGTGATGCAAAATCCAAGAATTTTCTTTCCACATTTCTGGCCTTTTTCGTCGAATTTGTTCTCTTAAACGCCGCATAACGCTCAAATAATATTCTTTATTTACCGTTTGACCTTCGGGCAAGAATTCTGAGTGCACAACACCGCGATAGTCAAAGAAAACAGTCAACATGACTTTGACTTTTGATCGGCTTTGACGTGGTTTTTTCGGTTTCGGTTCAGTTGGAAGGCGTCATTCCGAAGCTTGTTGACTAGTTTGCATGTCAAACTCGTAAACCCACGTCTCGTCACCAGTAGCAATGCGTTTCATGAGTGTTGGGTCGGTATTGACTCGTTCTAGCATGTCCTCAGCGACTTTCATGCGATTTAGTTTTTGAAGAAAATTCAGGTCTTTTGGGACTAGCCGAGCGGCAACACGTTTCATACCCAAATTATTTGTTAACATGGCACGGATCGACTCGTGAGGTACAGAAAGTTCGGCGGCCATCTCTCTTAAACTTGAATGAGGATTTTCAGTCACTATTTCCTTCACTTTTGCGATGTTAACTTCAGTTGCAGACGTTGATGGCCTACCAGAACGAGGCAAATCTTCCATCACATCTCGGCCGCTTTTGAACGCTTTGTACCACTCATAAGCACGTATTTTTGATAAAGTCGATTCACCGTAAGCCTTCTGTAACATTTTGAGTGCCTCCGAACACGAAATTTCTAAAAATTCTTCTTCAAACTCTTTGTTCGATGTTTTTGTCCATTATGAAATTTACAATACACACTAGATATTATAAAACTAAAAACAGCACTGTTTTTAATATAAATAACAGATGCAACTCAAATTCCGCGCTAAAATGGACAGTTAACAGTTATGCCAATCTAACAACAACAAAAAAATTAAAATTCGAATTTGAAACCATAAAAAAAACATTCATTCCCGATACTTTGTTGACTGAATGTATATGTATACTCTTCTCAATATTAAAGCTACTTCAGTTTCGAATTTATAAAGTTTAACAAGTAGCTGGACTCCTCATTCTTGGAGACTAGTCCGCAACGGACGGAGCAAAGATAAATGACATTGACTGCAACTTGCAAACTGTAACGCACTCTATTGTCTAGGACTTTATTGAAAAAGTTTAAAACAAAGTAGTCCTTTTGTCTCAAGTAATAAGAAAGTTATTGGGTTGGCCAATGATTTCTTTTAGTTTCGTTTTTATTGTAAAAAAAACTTTTAATTTATCAATAATATTTTTGTTACAGGTAAAAAAAGACTGCTTGCTGTAATTATAGGACATCGTTTCTGCTATTCGGTATGAATTTTTAAAAAGACAGGAACAATTCAAACCTTTCTTCACTTTTTATATAAAAATCATACTAATAGATAGATGCCTTTTATTTTTTGCATAATTAGTATCTTAACACATTAATTGTTTTAAGAAAAACATAAATTACAAATGTCGTGTTCCCCTTCCTCTTCTGTGACATTCATTGCCTTACCTAGTAAACTGCATTTGTTTTATGTATTATTAATAGAAGCCTGTTTCACAATGACTAAGTATCCACTGTGTATGATAAATATAAACATAAAACGTAAAGCTACCTATATTTATTTAATGTCGGGTAGTTGTTAAACTTAAATACTATTTTTATTTAGCTGGCTTAGTGGATGTCTACTAATAACATTGATAAATATTGTTTTTACTCAAACGTAAATACATATAGAATAGTGTACTTTAATGTTAATGCAGTACGTTACCCTGTGCAGTTTCATCAGTCCTGTAATACAGCTGTAATACTGAAAGTCTCATGAAGACGGTGATTGCAGTTTAAGCGAAGAAGAAAACAAACTTGTTGTTGCATTATACATGTCTTGGGACTTTGCTTCATCCGGATTTTCAAACAAACACTGCTCAGGGAATTATCAAACGACTCTGCACTTTGAAATGCTCTGAAATGCTTTTACGGGCTTTATAAAAATGTTCGAAGTGAGATTTTAAAGCGATTCGTTTCTTTGCTCAATAAAAAAAAACAAAGTCTAGCTCTCTCGATGGTGCCAAAAGCCTGAACTAACTTCTCTAGTTTCTTGTAGCACTTTAATTGATGAAAAGCACAAATTCGCTTTTGCTCAGCGATGGTCCTAAGCTGAGATGATGTCATGATCATGAAATATAAAGCAACGTGCACTTATTACTCAACCTCATATCACTATTTATACTATTCATGTCAATCGTGTCGACGTTGAGTCCCTAGTAAACACTACCTAAAAATTCAGAGACTTATCCTATTACAAGTTAATATTGCTAGCGGTCACTTTACTATAGGAGTCAAGAGACAACAATTTCAATGAATCACTCTTAAAAATAAATGTAACTAAACAATTTAAATGTGAAATGAGTGTCGAATATGTAATTAAACGTTTATTGGTTTGTCGTTCCTACATACACACAATTACCCGGATTGGCAAGTAATGACAACACAGTCCTGGCAACATTGTGAAGGGCTTTCAATCAAACGATCAATCAGTAGCGGCGACGGCTGCGGTGTGTCAGTCACGTGGCCACTACGTCAGAATACCAGAAGAGATTTTACTTTGTTACCTGTCTTTGATGTGATGTTTCGATATCTACTGAATAACATATTAGTGGTATGGATTTAATGCAAGTTTCATAACATTGAAAAACTTCAATGTTATGAAACATGAAATATGAAATCTTAAACAAGAAGAAGTTAATTTGTTTAATTTCATAGATCTACATTTCTTAGTAATTAATCTACTCGCCATAACATCTTGAAACGAAATTACTAATTAATTTATTAAACACATTTAATAATCTGCGAGATTCAGTTGTATATATTTTATATATGTGTATATTAAGTGATCAGTAATGAATCACCGTTAGGGTGACACTGAAAATATTATTATTGTCTTAGTAACTCTCGCTACGACTTGCTACGACTGCGTAGTTCTCGTAGCAGACTCGTAGCACTACATAATACACATAAGGATACAATCGAGCTCGATTTGACTACATAATTTTAAGTACTTAAGCTACACACGAGCCTAATAAGTCATCATGTGAGCTCGTCGGCTATGTTGAATGTTCATACTTTTAATTATGTAAGTCGTACTGTTTGTACTCTCCAGAGGGGTACCTCGTCATTAAACATGTTCCATCGTTTTCATAGTTGTGTGTTACAAGAGGACTTACCCTATGAAAGATTCTTAAGCGGATGTTCTTTGTAGACAAAAATTCCGACTCTGAAGCCTTTCTATGCTCAGTTAACGTTAGAATAAAATGAATTAGAAACCTTTCTAGTCTTTCCTCTGCTAGGTATTTCATAAGTCCTTCTTAAATAATTTATTACACAATGGAAACTAATTACCCCTCAGTGCATCAGTCTAGCAGTAAATGCATTTAAATAGATTTAATACAATGTATTTTACACATTGCTTTACTACATTTTATTCCATGTTAACAACAGAATGAGGGCACGGACAAATACATTAGGTATTATTTTAACCTTAAAGTTTTCAGACTTTATCAAATTCCTCTTGAATACTTGAACTTTGTAACAAAAACTGATCTGTTCCGAATTATATTTTAAACATTGTCATCTTCTCTGTTTTCGTTTCTAAAAATATAGGATATACTATCAACGTCACAAACTATCTGCATTGCATCACAGTAAAACACATACTCTCCATACAGCGACTCGGGAAGTTTTCCTTCCTGTCTGCATATAAAAGATACAATATTTGTCAGCAAATTGTCGCTGTTGTAAAGTTGGATCCTGAAATCTCTGTGTGCATCACGCAAATTAAACTGAAATTTAATTTTAGTTGTTTTAATAAGTTTCAGTACGTCAAATTTATATTCGAAGTTATTCTGCTATGAAAACACTTCGTCAGCAAGTTTTGCATTGTTTTGTTCTCGTCTTGTGTTTACTTGGAGAAACAATGGAGTTGAGGAAGTATCATGCAGGGTATCATGCAACATTAACTATACTGAGTAACTTGTGTGTTATGGGGTTTTTATGTGATAGGTCGCCAAACGTGCATACTTATTACCTGACGGTAAGCAATCGGTGCCGCCCATGGACACCCGCGTGGTACAAATGGGAATTACATATGCAGTTATATATCTTATCCTACTCCTTCAGGAGTTACAAGTCGAGATGATTTGTGTTATTTTGAATATGTCGGTACGTATACGAACGTAAACGTCTTGGTTTTGCTTCGAACCTCGACATGGAATGATATGCTGGCACACTTCCAACTGGTGACCCATAAAACTTGCATACTATTACGACTACTGGCTTTCCTTGCGCTTACATAAATATTGAAGTTGGCATCCGCAGTTCTTGAAATGAAGTTTTTTTATCCACTTATATTCTTTAAGAACTGCATCGTTGAATTTCATTGCTGCTCTATTATCACAAAAAAAAAATCTAAAATCTCTTGATCGATTTACGTTGTTATGGTTTCATAGCCCAATAGCTAAAATGGAACCCTTATGTATTCATCAGGTCTGTCTGTTTATCTGTCCATAATACACAGCCACTTAATACGAAACTAAGGAGTACCTATAACATTGAAATTAAGTAGACGATGTATTCTAGGACAAAAACTGAAAGGCAGAAAAGAATATTTATTAGGTTTCAGATACTTAAAGTCACTGATGGTGTAGTCTCATTGAAAAAACTTAAAAAATATTATTTTAGTCTTTTTCTCAAAATAATACCCAATAGCAACCATTATACAAAATAAACAAGATACAGTAATCGATATTGCGGCTGCAGCACATTAATAATCCAAGATGTAGCGGCGCTACAGGAGCTCAGTTTGTGGTCATGCCGAGTAGACTACAGATAACTAACGGAGATTTAGGCTTGTCGTCCGACCAGCAGCCGGCCTCGAGGCGGCGGTGCCGTGTTTCACGCGCGCCTCATAGTGGAGTCCCGCGGTCGGGGTGACGGCCGCAGTGGGTGACGGGGCCCGCCTAACCATCTGGCGGGCCAATACTCGTCGGGGGATTACGACGAATGCTTCGGCGAAACCCGCCCCTCCGACACATGGGTAATTGGAGGAACACCGGTTTGGTTTTTAGTCAGTAAGAGTCTGACAGTAACTTTCGCCTTTCACCGAGGGCGGTGGGTCTCCATGAGGATTTTCCATCCCGACACCAAAAAAGGCACTTACATCTGATGTTTAATTTTGATTTTCTTATTAATTTCATTCTGCTTTGAAAAAAGTACCCCATTATTGTGGGAGAACCATGTTTCGGCACGAATGGGTCGGCTCGACCGCACTGATACCTCACAGCAGCGTTGTGTTTCGCTTTGTGAGTGACGTTACCGGAGGCGCAATCCTTCCCCTCCTCCAATCCTAACACCTCCAAATCCCTTATCCCCAAGAGGTCGGCAACGCTCTGGTAACTGCTCCGTTATTGCGGGTATCCATGAGGTGGTGGCACTGATTGCCTACTATCAATGTAATCCGTAGGCTCGTTAGCCGACCTATCACATAAAAAGAAATAATAGACGACGAACAATCGACAATAAAAATATTCATAAAAAATATCCATCCAACTGAATTGCAAAAATCCTAAAAGTAATGAGATGATAATCCTATGCTTAAGTAGTTTTTTTTTTGTTTTTTTTTTAAACGTTGCCCCACACTAGGATTTTCTCCTGTGTCGTGGGTGCCTTTACAAACATACAAATTCACATACACAAGACACCGCGTTGCGGGTGTCCAAGGGCGACGATAACCGTTTACCATCAAGGAATGCATCTACTTGATTTTTACACTCTTCACAAAATTTCAAGTAAACCTGATCAACTAGATTGATCAATAATATCATCTAGGTTGTTCTCCAGTCACAAACAAAATATTTTGATTTGTTTTAATTATGCCCTGTAACTAGCTAGATGAATTTTCCATTAAAGATGAGTAGAATACGTATTTGTGTAAACATATATACTGTATGATTAGTATGGTTACTCCTTCAGTGTACTATCAGTGTCATAAGTGCATGGATGATTCTAAATCAAAATCGTTTGTACGGCGTTTAATCGCCTTAATTATATACCATGGACGACATAGATGGCGCTAGTATACTAGTGGTATTGAAAAATATACATTTATAGTTTTTATCAGATACAAAGTTATTAACTTAATAAATTTTTATACAAATTAATGCTACGATATTCCAAACCTTTTTAAAGCAAAGCACGCAATAACCAGGATTCGAACTCGGTAGCATAAAATTAACCGATGCCACTAGCCATTAGGCCATTACGTAACCTTGAAATGTATTGAAATTATCCTACTTTTTATTATATTGAAGTTGTTTAGCAACTATAACCCGATCATAAATCTCAAAACAGTTGAGGGTAATTTAAAATTAACTGTATAAAAATTAAACCTTTTTGTTCAATCATAACATTCTTTACTATCTTTGAGTGAGTTCAGTCACGATTTGTTTAACAAGTTTTTAATATTTATTTTTATTATGAATTTGCGTTCAAATGTTAATATGGCTACGAGGGCCCAAATAATAGCATTGCATAATCAAAGCTTAAATTATACTGGAATTTCTAGAGAAACTGGCTTAAACGTAAGTATTCTTATAAATGACCGTTTGTTATTTATTTTATTATCCATGGTTATCGATACATGAAAATAATAAATAATACACGTTCCTTACAGGTAAAGACTGCCACTTTATGGATATCTAAAGCTGTTTCAAGAAGAGGGTTCATTGGAGCACCGTAGTGGATCTGGCAGAAGACGTGATATTGACTCAGACCAGTTTCAACTTATGGGGCAAGGTTATGAGGAAAATTACTGGAGCATTGTCATCTTCAGTGATGAAAACAGTGAAAACTACATAGATGTGCTGAAAGACGTCATGAAGATGTGCTAGTGATAACGTTCGTGCAGGACAATTGTCCTATGTGTAATGTTCCATAATTGTGCAAGTGTTTAGTCAGCAATCAGACATACGGATTATTCCTTGGCCAGCGAGATAGGAGAAATAGGATCGATAAAAATGGCGGCTACACTAGTTCTTAAAAGAAAAGACATTGTTGACTATAGGATTAAGCAATTACAAGACCGGGGTAGCTATAATTTATTTAATGGATAAATGTTCAAACTTAGTGTTAGTAGGATAAATTTATTGACTACTTCATAACCAGCGACTGTTATACAGTAATGATTTTAATGTTTTACTGAATATGAGATATAAAAATAAAAGCAATATTAATATTTACAGATGCTATTGATTGCAAAATAATAAATTATTTATTTATTAATTACTATGAACAATTCGTCCCATATCTAGTGAATGCTATATCCCGGTCTTAGAAATGTTATTGATTTAAGGTCTAGCTTCAATTTCTTCCTTGTTCTGGAACGAATACTTAAGCTATGAGCCTTTGTCATAACATGATGCACAAAATGAATCACTTTAGTCAATACTTTAATTAAATTTTATGGGGAGGTAAAATAGTTGCAGAAGTAAGGTTGCATATTATATAGAATCGTATTATAACATTGTGTTTAAAACTAACTAATAAATGACTAGCACAACACAATTTAGATTTAAAATACTTATTAATCTTATTAAAAGTGTAATAAATAATGTGTCAGTTAGCTGAAAAGTTATTAGGTCAGGGTATACACTATATAAGAAAGAAATAAATATTATGTTTTAAGAAATAAATGTCTGAAATTATAATGTCACTAAAATAGTTTTATTTGTTATCCTTTATGAGAATTAAACTTAGTATTAGTCTTAATCTGTAAGAAAAATATGTTACTTTTACATTAATAGTTAGCACATATTATAAAAGTTATTTATATATATTTATTAATATAATTTTATTCTAAAATAATATATTCATTTATTTTTGTTATCTTTTATAAATATTAAACGTCAAATATTTTATTTATATATTATTATTATTGATTTTATATAAAAGATATAAAAAACCAATGTTAAAAAACCTGAATTTAAAAATGATAACCCGGAATTGAACCGGTGCCCTTCGACTTCATTATACTGTCATTCTTATTTATCCGAGCTACCGATCGCATTTTTAATGATATCGAAAATGCGGGTTAGTTTATAACTTTTATTATTGTCTATTATTAATTATTGATGCCATCTTTTAATTGGTATGCTTGACTTGAGTTAGATGGCGCTATATTAAGTCCTCGGAAATGTGAAAATTAACATAATTTATGTGTATTTGAATATAAATATATTATTGTTTCTTAATTATTATTTTAACCATTAAAAACCTTATTGTGTGCCTCTGCAGTGTAAAGTATTCAAGCTTTGCAGGGTTATTTTCATTTAAAAGCAGCGCCATCTAGTTATCAGTGGTAGCGTTATGCAAAACCTGTCAGTCAATAGTCGACCTTAAGCTCTCCATGCATTTTTGTCACCCTTAGTACACAACAAGTTAACTCTTAAGATAATAAACCTCATAAAATATTATATTCAAAATTCACCCGAGTACGTTACCAGTTTTCACGAGAGCAATTTTCAGGCAATTGCATGGTGAACTAACGCCCCAAGGCAATACAATATTGAAACTGTTTTGTACTTTATTTACTTCTCAAAGGCCAGCCTCGTGTACGGCCTGAAAACGAAAATTTAACGATACGAGAATGTCCAACATGCGATGATTTGAGTTTAAATTTAAGGGAACGTAGCCATTACATAAAAAAAACAAAACATCAGATGGTCCAAAAACATGATCAGCCCATGATCACTAACGACAATCCATTACTAATATGTATAATTCACAAAAGAAACAAAGGACAAATCGGTCACAATTTCATTAAAAAGAGAAAAATAATCACTTTCACTAGTCGAGTTTTACCCAGTCATACATTTTGTATACTTATTCTACATTAATGATGTTGTTAACGTATTAAAATTTACAAAATATGTACCAACATATAGTAAAATATTGAAATTCCCGAATTATAATGTTTCTCATTCAGTATTCAAGTCACGCAGCTGATCGTTCCACCGCGTCTGAATGTATCGTTCCCTGGAGTGAGTGCCACACAAATACTAATCTAACGTAGGTATTTTATAAAAAACAAAATCTTGCGGTACCTCATAAATATAAATTTACCAGAAACAGATTTCAAAGAGTCGTAATGTATACGTATGTATTATGTTATTTTTACCAATCATATTTGTGTAGGTATTGGGACGGGGATGAGGTTTGGGTCCGCGGTAACCACGCTCATAAGGCGATGCACAATACAAGCTTAGTTTTACGCCATTTTTCTTTGAGACCATGATATCATTCCATCTGCGCCAGAGTATGACTCTTCTACACTCACTTTGAAAGGTTGACCACAGATCTTCCAAAAGATCAGTGGCAAGTAGAAATCCTATATCCAAGTCAAATAAATCCGGTAAGTCCATGTGCGGCCTCTGTGAGTAAGTACTTGTTGCGGCTGGCCGCGGGTGGGCAATATCACCGCATACTTATATATCCAGTTACCCGGCTCGTAGACCATCCGCTCTACCGGCATCAAAGTCTGGCCGAAACGAGTTTTGCCGTACTGGCGAACTAGATCCGCATTGCTTTGGGACTGTATTGAATAGAAAAGAAGGAGTTTGGTGAAATGAACAAATATGATAGAGATTACTGTGGTTAATAAGGACTGGTCACATGCAATTATGGTTCAAAATTTCCTAAATACAAAAAAAAAATTCTGAGCACATATTCCCTACCAATGTCATCAGTGTCCAACGGTGTTAGCGGAGGATTTGCATTTAAAAATGTTTCAGTAGTTGTCAGCATTTCCCACAACAATAGGGAAGTTGAAAAATCTAGAGTTTTCTAGAAACTAAATTCGTCTTTTTCGATTTAAAACCCTTGCAGAAGTTTTCCTCGTGTTACTAAACACACGGGTTTTGTTTTTATTTCTATTCGACGGATTCCGACGGCTCCCAGCATTTACCGCCAAGTCAAACTGAAAGCAGAAATAAAGCGAAAAGTTTCGGCAGAGCGTCGACCACCAGCCGCTGCAAGCTGTGGATTTAAATGTTTGTGCTAATTAGTAAATTCTAAATCGTTAAATGAAGTTTTTACATAAACGATAAATTCATTTAACTATTTTCACATCTTTTTCCATTATTTTCAACAATCCCTTTTATTGCCGGATCGGGAAACATAGTTTTTTGGAATTATTGTTCAAATACTTGGCTTTTCGTTGCTCTTCTGACAATTTATTTTATAAAACCACGATAGTGCACACGTGTACTCACGTACACAGCTGCTAGACTATAGTTCACACAATGCCTTGTTTTTGAGCTCTTTTACCTGGATTATTGGAAGTTTCTCATTCAGTTGTCGATCTCATAATCGATTCCACGATCCATGGTCATATAGCTAAGCCATGACATACTACATAAGATTATATTTCTATTAACCACTTACCATATGGGCTATGTATGACCATAAGGATTATTACACAGGGATCGATAGTACGGGTTCTATCTCATACCAAAAATTTACATAAATGACAAAGATTATGGCAAACCCTCTCGTGAAGAGAAACCTCATAGTCCAACAACGGTCTGTTATAGACTGACGATGATGATGATACTTACTGTAGCATATTTGCAGGTCCAGAGTCCAGTGCTGGTGGTGGAGCTGAACCTGGACAGAATAGAAGGCACACAGCTCCGCGCGCTGGGCCTGCTCGCCGTGTACGGGTTCAACGTGACGTACGAGGTGCGGGCGGCCGCGCAGGCGCCGGGGCCCACCTCCTGCAGCGCCATCGAGTGCCGCCTGCTGGGACACTGCTATGCCAGCCATGATTATCAGTGAGTTCTGCAAATTGGTGTGCAGGAAATATTTTTCTTGTATTTCTTATTAGCTCATCTTACTGGGGATCACGTTATAGTATTCTTTATAGTATCTTTTGTTTCCACTGCTGTTTTGTGGAGATATAAATCTCTTTACATAAAATTCGTTTACGTTTATAACATTCCCCACGCTAACTTTCCGTTCTTAAGTCACCTTTTTTCTATTTTCTCGAACTTAGTACAAAATTTTACATTTGTACTAATACTAAATTACAATGTTTTATAAAACAAATACACAACAAATTATCATTAAAGATGTATATGTTTTAGGTAAACACTGTAGAGAAGCGTCTCGAAATTTATTTAATTGAAATATTTGTCATATCACAGGGAGTTTTACTGTTCGTGTTTTGATGGTTACTCCGGCGCGGACTGCGGAGTGGGTCCGCTGTGTCCCACGACCTCCAACATGTGTAAAAATGGCGGCACTTGCAGGTAAGTTCAAAAATTACTTTTCTGAATGTCTTCCAAACCTGAATGTTACCAGTCATTGGACGCGCAATAAAAGTGAAAATCAGGAGAAAAAATATTATTAGTCTGAGGCCAATTCCAAATAAGTTTTAAACATGGATTTTTACAGTAGCAATATTCATATAATAAATGTTATTTTAAGTATGAAGGAAATGCCTACTATTTTAATTAATAACAAGAGTGTATCGGCAGACAGATGGGTCCGGCCGCCGTCAGCTGTATCTGCGCGCCCGGCTACACGGGGGACCTGTGCGAGGCCCAGGTGGCGCCACCTGGTGAGATGTATACTTTATATCATTCTAATATTATTGCACTTTCGACATCAGCTCATCATACACATTTGGCAGAGACCAGGCAACAGGGTTCTTTGATAAACTTGAATCTTTGGAACTGTGATCTTTCTTCCAGCTGCCAAGCGTAATTATAGCAAACCTATATTGAAGACTCCAAATATTCGATTCTATCAAATTACGCTGGTTTTTTATTTAAGTCTTTTTCAGAAACTTAATTAAACATTATTTAGTTCGTTATAAGTGGAATTACGACTTGTTGTTCTTGTACGCGTTTGGTAGCAGTTGTTCAATGAATTAAAGCTGTAACTGGAAGCTAATACTTTTAAGGAGATGGTGTACTAAACAACGTTCCACTAAATACTGTAATTAACTTTAATGTTTTTGTTGCAGAATGTGGTATAGAAGAATGTGCAGAAGTTTGTAAAGACGGGACAGCTTGTGATTGTAACCCTAAGGACACAGACGCGTGTGAGTATTCAATTTGTTATATGCCCATCTGTTGTAATTTTAATGGCTAATTTTATGAAAGTGCAAGAGTGAATTCGTAAATATGTTATGACCGCAACAATTTTGACCTTACCTCCACAGCGTAGTGCACATATTTACCAAGTTCCTTGACAAATTTTTGTTTAATTTTACCTGTCCGGATGTTTGTATATTTTTCATTATAACTTTCTATTTTAATTTGACCCAATGTCTGGTATTTACATCTGTTAAATATTTTTTTTGTATAGTATCAGCGCGTTTCGAAACAAGACTGCAAGTAGTGGGTCTACCAAATGAAAACATATCGGATGAAATTGCGAAACAGGTAAATTATTGTAATAATAACAAAATTCTAATGGAAAGAATAACTTGGTAAACATTGATGTTCATTTGTTACAGCTAACACAATTTTTGAAGGCATCAAATATTACTTTAGAAGATGATGTACAAGTGTTGAATACAAGGTGAGACTCTTTTTGCAATTTCTGAGACAGATTCTAAACAGTATTTAAATTATGTAAATGAAAAAATCAGTAAACTAAATTACCTGAGTCATCATAATTGTTTATTCTTTCTTATTTTGTATGACAGTGTAACAACTAAAGAAGGTATAAGGGATGCTTGGGTGCGAGTGTGGAGTTCTAGGCGCGAGGCACCAGCATTACGGGCAGCACTGGCACGTCTCGCTTCTGCACGTACTCGTCTCCTACCTACCACCACGCATTTTGAAATGCATCCAGCGCTGAGTTTGCACGTGAGTACAGTTACCAAATGTTTAATGACTCTTTTAGTGGCTATATTGTATTTAATCTATAACTATATAAGTTAGTGTTACTGTTCACCAACTTTTCACTTGGTTTGTTCATGTATGGTAGCAGTAAGTAGAACAGGATTCGATATAATCATAATCCTAGATTTGGTTGGATCACATAGGTAGCAGTTATAATATTGTTTAGCTGAAAACATTTTTTTAATTAGTATAGATTTTACTCACACTGAAGTTATCTGGAAATCGCTATGAGCACTTACATTCATAACGACACCATCAATCTCTTACAGCGAAATCAAGAGGAAACATGATCGCTTAAGGGGATTGGAGTAATCTCAGCTTGATTAAATTCTTAAGTACATATCCACAATCAATGAAAAAGTACCTACTTAGTGTAACGAGATTTCTGTTACTTGGTTGTTTGGAAATAACTTCACTTATAATCAGTCAATACTAAAGAAAGAAAATAGCGTATAATTGGTCAATGCATTAATAGAAGATTTAATTAAATTTTTGTTTTTTCTGATGTCTTCTGTGTCGTACGTCAGCCGCAAATTGTCAATTTCTGGATCAGTGTTAAACATAATATTAGAAGATAATACGCACAGTTATTTCGAATCCGCGATGTCCTGGCAGCAGCCAGTCAACCGACTGCACTAGCAATGCAGACATGTCACATATTTGAAGAAAAATAAATAACTTCGAAACGTTTAATACCGCCTTTTACAACCGTCTTTTTTTAAAGTTGGCGTCAGTCCAGAACACCATGCTACTAAGTAATTCTTGTTAACTCGTTATCCTGGCCTAAATATCATCCTTGTCTCTATACACCATCACCACTACTATGTAGCACTAGGTAAACAACACATATGTAGCAAAAAGTCCAAAATACGGGAAGATGTAAATTCATGCTGATATTTAGATTGTCATATTATTCAACCTACAGAAACTGGTTGTGAACCAACGGCCAGAAGTGTGGGAGGGGTCAGAATTCATACTAACTTGTATGGCATATGGATCTCCAAACATGGCCTTTACGTGGTACAAAGACAGCGTCAAAATAAATTTCAACGGTACCACAAGGTAAGTGAGTACAACATTCTTAAACCAAATTAACTTTAACGTAGAAAAATTTCAGACCAGGCTTAAAAACTCGATCTACACCATAATAGTCGCAAAGAGTAAATGAGCCTTTTCACTCTCGACACGAAATGGCCACCCATCCAATTACCGGTGACTGTTAGTTAACCGCACCGATTAATCGCCCAACTTCCAACGTACCGCCCTGGTGAAGAAGAATATTCTGCATATTTTTATGTAAAGTCTTAACTAAATGTTTCCTCGGTACTGCAATAATCATAGGTATGCATACTGTTAGAGATAAAGTGTGTAAATAACTAGAGAAAAATCTGGTTTTAGGGACATTTGGACACGAACAGTGTCAGAAGACGCACTCGGTCGTCGAATGTCAGTACTAGGTGTAACAGAGGCGGAGAGATTAGATAGTGGGAAGTGGTCCTGTGCTGCAGACGATGCTGGCAGGAGACGCTGCAGAGCGTTGAGACTGACAGTGCTGAGACCTCCTGAGATACGCTTGGTGCCGTCTACCTTAACTGTTAATAGAGTAAGTCCAAGCAAACTGGGCTAGTAATAATTTAAACATATTACATGAAAACTAAGTTTTAATCTTATCAGGGTGATAATGTAACAATAACCTGTCTGGCGGGAGCTGGACGGGTGCATGGTGCTCTCGGATTCAGTTGGGCAAGAGAGAGAACACTGCTTCCCATGGCACCAGGTAGAGAGGTCTGGGAGGATCTTTTCCCAGCAGGCAGTGTGCTGAAGCTTTACAATGTCCAGGTAAGATACACTAATACGTCAGGCAATGCAGACGTAAGTGCTATTTCAATATTTAGTATTACTTAACTACAACTTTTTGTATAGAAATCCAGTGAGTTCCGATGTCAAGTGTCATCAGTGGCTGGCACCAACGCCAAAGCTGTCACTATGTGGGCTCTCGGTAGTGGTGACGCGGCGTGTGAGAGTGACGCCTCTCACGGCTTGCGCTGGCCAAAAACAGCTCCTGGAGCACACGCGACTGCATCTTGTCCACCGGGACACAGCGGGGAAACTACCAGGTTGTGAAAATAAGTCACTATTCCAATACAATATAAAGTCTCTAGTTGCATGATGTTTTTTATCTTAATTTCATTGTTAAACTTTTTTAAGGTTTTGTGAGCCAAAGACTGGAGATCACGGTGTTAAATGGAGATTACCAGATTTTTCCGGATGTGTCGCGGACTCATTGAGGGATATTTATGAACAGGTAGTAAATCATACATACACTTACAATATGAGTTCTTTGTAGACAAAGATGTGAGTTATAATGTTGTCATCAGTTCACCCTGATATCGATGGGCTACTCGTGGGGCTCGGTGTCACACGTGTCGCGGCAGTACGGAGCCGTGCTGCGCTCGCTGCCGACACACCCGGGCGAGGGCGAGCCCCCCCTCACACACGCAGTACACATGCTCAACTACCTCATGTCTCCTGCCGCCCAGCCGCCCGATAGGTACAACAGTACGGAACACCTGCTCAACATTTACGACAACCTGCTCAAACATCCCGATGCTTTCTTGGATGAGGAAGTAAGTAACTAATTAACTTAAATAAATAAAAAAATAGGCTATTACCGAACTGATCTAAAAATACTGTATCATTTTTAGAAAATTTTCGATCTTCAAAATGCTGTGGTTGATACTGCAGGCCTGAGAAGTAGCTTCAATAAGCGGTACCATGAGTTCACGGTTATGTCAAAACCAGTTCTTGAAGACAACGCGGCACACTTTGACCTTCAGCCAGCATTAGCGGAGAGAGAAGAGTGGGCTGTGACGTCAGCGGGAGTTGAACTCGTTACGAAAACTGAGAATGCGTCTGTGGTTACCGCTCTTTATCACGACTTGGGAGCAAGGTTGCCTTCACTAAAGAGATTCGTCGAGTATAAGTAAGACTTGTTCAGATACAATACAATTATTATAGATTTTCTTATGGTTTTACTTTGCTGCCTAAGTGATTTTGGTTCTTATTTCAATATTATGTATTTACTAAATCTGATAAAATGTTACTTTTTCCTGTGTTGAATCTTGATTTATTTTTATTTTTATGGTTTTTATTATTATTATTTTCTTACGTTTTAACTTTTATTTTCTCCATCGCGGCAGTTGTAGCAGCAACTCTTCCAGGTCTGGTCGTGCGACACAGTACACGATAGCATCGCAACAGATACAGCTTTCCGTCAGTGGCGCAGGAGTTGACAATACTCTCCTTCATACTGTGACCTTGCTGTTTACACACTCGAAGAACTACAGCGCCATCGGTGAGTAGACAATTTAGTGAATAATCAAAACTTTGTCCTTGGATGTTCTGATAGAGTTTTGCTACCCCAGGTCCTCAGCTAGCGTGCGGGAGTCGGTCGCGGTCCTCGCCGCGCGTGTGGAGCACTCACACATGTGAGCTACGTGTACAAGAGCAGACTTATATCGCCTGCCGCTGTCGAGGACTTGCGACCATCGCGTTATTTACCGTCGACAGTTTGGGTCTCGTGAGTACTAGCACATGGTAATACATAACCTTAATATCGTTGACTGGCTTGATAATTTAAAACAGCAGTGATTCTTCCAGACGGATGCTGAGAGCGACTCGCGAGCTATTGTGAAGATCACAGTTAGCCTGGGCAGTGCGATGTGTCTCGTGGCTGCACTGTTACAACTCCTTAGCCTCGAAGTGGGAAGTAAAACGAGACTGCCAGTACTACTCAGAGCTGCTACTGCCGCTACACATTCTGCAGCTATGTTAACGCTTCTTGAATGTGATACGAAGCAGGTAAGTTTGAACCACGGCCTTACTAGAAAGAGTTTCAAGTCCGAACTGACAATGAACAAATGTACTATTGTTTCATTAGACATCTGCGTGTGTCGGGCCTCTGGGTTGGGCAGTAGCGGCGTGCTGGTGCGCGGGATGTGCCGCTTTATGTGCACAACCATTGCTACTACACACTGAGTTGGCGGCCACAGCCACTCGAGCGCCATCTGTGGGGCTATTGGCAGGTACGTGAGAAGATACTAACACGGTGGACAATGTAGAAGGATTGTATTCACGTAGTGGGTTGGTTGCAGGTGTGAGCACTTTGTGCTGGCTGACAGCTCGATTGTGGGGCGGAGCGCCTTTGCAGCTAGGTGCGGCTGCCAATGCGGTCTGTGGAGCAGGCGCTGCACTACTAGCCGCGCTTACACTCTGTCTCGCACTCTGCGCTGCCAGGACACTGCGAACAGTAAGCACATCTTACACCCTGCATTCTTCTGCATGAAACCATAACAAATTATTTTTCCTACGCTACGTCTCAGGTCACCCAAAAGCTGCCGCCCGACAGACGCGAGTACGTGCGGGAACGTGCGCGAGTGGTGCGCCATACATTAGTGCTGCTCTTCACTACTACAGCGACACAGATTGCAGGGGTAGCTTACGCGCAGCCTGGGGAGAGGACTATACCTAAAGTTGTAGCGCTTTCTGTCGCTGCATTAGCCAATGTAAGGACCATACAGAGTACGGACTATATGTGAAACAAGCCAATAATTACTCTTCTGTACCAATGCCGTTTCTTGCGTGTGCAGGGTCTAGCAATGTTGATATGCTACGTGATCTGTGACGAGGAGTGTTTACGAGCAGCTCGGCGGTTACTCACGCTCTCCTCAAACAATGAATGGCACGATTCCCCTGAAGGAGACACATCACTTAGTTGTAAGTATCTAAACATATCTTCTTTTGCAAGTAACCAATGTATTATAAGATCATTTTTACAATAATTGTTGACGTTGTAGTGTACATAAGACAAGGGCGTGAGATGGAGTGTCGCGGCGCGGTGGGCTCGCTGGAGTGCTCCTCGTCGCACGTGTCGCCCGCCAACACGTACTGGCGCGCCACGCCGCTGCAGAGCCCCTTGCACCGGTGAGCTAGTGTGACGTCACTGTGCAGTATCTGCTACATCTGTCAGGCAATGTATAATATAGTTGTGTGATCAGGCGCGGGTCGAGCGGCGCGTGTGTGGCGGACATAGTGCGCTGCGTGGAGTACAAGCAGGCATTACTACCACCGCGCAATGTCCACACACGGACACTCTGCGACCTCATACCTATTGGTAATATTCAAACACTTTTCCAGCTAAAGAGTAACGGAATGCAATATATGTTTTGAAAAACCTTGTATCATATCTCTGTCAGGCGGTGCAGAGTCTCGTGTGTCCCGGGTATGTGTGGAACTAGGAGTGCTACCTGAAGCGTCACAAACTACCGTCACGGACCCCAGTACTTTCCAGCCGTCTAGCAATACAAGCGACATATCAAAGGTAAATTAATATTTGGTATGTTGTTATGTAGGAAGACTTAGACTGGTTTAAAGTATTAATAATGTTACCAGGCCAACTGCACGCTGTGTGCAAAGTCCACTCCAGACGTGTCAGCAACGAGCACAGCTCCGCGTCCAATCAAGAGTTGTCTAAAGAAGCGTTCGCCTCAGCTGTCGTGGAGCACATCGTTACCGTCCATAAACCATGAGAGCGACGAGAGCAACTCCCACCTACAGCTAGTGGACACACAGTCCCAAACCCCGAGCACGCACACCACATTCACACAGACAGACAAAGTGCTGCACAAGATATCCCACGACCTGGACTTCCTGCTCAACAGGACGCCCAGTCGCGTCGCGGACAACTGTCCGCAGCAGATAGAGGAAGCACCCACTTAGTGCACGGAGATGTAAGGCGTAGTTCTAAGTTGTAAGTAAACTGATGACTGATGGAGGCAGGGAGCAACATTACATTAATTGTGTACATACTCTACTATAAATATAGTATTCATTCAAATTCTGTGATTGTATTATAATAGGAAAAAAAGTATAAATTATTTTTAGTTGAATGGAAATATAGAGGGAGTATAAGCTGTTTGTAAGTGTTTTTATCACAAAAATAAGAGATTTTGTCTTAAAACAAACATCAAAAGTCTTGAGTTTGTGAATGTTAGTTTTTATCCAGGAACAAAATATATACGTATGTACTAAATACGACTGAATTAGAAAGTTTATATCTTTTTAAGAAGTTAAGAAACGCCAGTCGTTTCTGTTTCATTTCACATTGAATAATGTTATTTCAAAATATTGTTAACAATGTATTTCAAAGATACACGAGGATAATCAGATGACAATCCCGTCAGATTAAATATAAAATTTTGATATATTTTTATCATGTTGTTTCATTTCAATTGAGAAACCTATCCTATCTATAGAGATGTTGTCAGTGATTGATATGAAATAAAAATATGAAGAGACGTTAAGTAAGTTGGTGCGAGGAGTGGGACTCTTCCTGAATACAACTACTCCGTGCCTTCTCCTGCTCCAGGCGGAGGTCGCGGTACATTATTGGGCTTCACCTGCATCCTGGAAGATAACGAAGTCGCAATACTTAATTAAACATCTATGTGAATATCTAACATTATTGCATAGTCCAGTAAAGTTACATAAAATTTTGTGTGTTGCCAGCAAGTATACAATGCAGAAATTGCAAAGTAGTGCCGATATTACCGGTAAATATACGTTTTGTTAAAGTTTTTTATTACTTTGTTACTATATAAACAGCGACTTTTAACATAGGAATTGAATTCCGATCTCAAATAAATTTAAAAACGATGGATACAACTAGTTTACTGGTTCATTTGTATTTGCCACTGATATAATGCTGGTTTATAGACCTATTTTCTGCAACTGCCCGAAAATGGGATATAATTTTACCAAATACTTTAAAATAATAAAAAGGACAAAACAGTCTGTCAAAGAAAACTACAATAATAGCTGAGGACAATTGTAATGACCCTGTGAGTGCTGTTGCTTGAAAGCATACTTAATATTTGATATTGTTTTCTTTTGTAAGATCGTTAAAAATCTGCATTATTTAACTTCACACAGATTTATGTCTAAAATGTAATAGAGATTTTGGAAAAAATATTAAAGGCCCATACTTGTGAAATATTGCCTTCAAAGGACATAATCGTGTCTCCAATACACAAATGAAACTCATTGGAAATACACTTTATAACTCAAACGACTCAAGTGAGAGGGTACCTCATAATATTGGACATTGGTTCACGCGCGTGTCCCGGGGGCAGACGTGATCGGCTTGCGTGACGACACTAGATGTCTCAATACTAGCCAAGTATCTGTAACGCTCAATGAATATTGTGTTAGTATGAATTTTATGAATGTACTTTCCAATTGGAAGAGTATATCTTACTTCAATGATTTACTTCGTTTGATTAGATTAGTAGGAAAGTTAGTACAGTCACACTCAGCTCCCGTGCGTGCTGTGCTTTTTGTTAAGTAATTGTAAGTAGAAAACCGTCGTCGGCGTTTGTTTTCAGCTATCAAACAACACAACTTTCTTAAATGTACCTAATATTTTAATCATCAAACGTGTATTATAGACAGTATTTATTGTCATTTAAAACATTTTTTTAATAATAACACGATGTGCAAAAATTCAAAATTCAAAAAGAGTAGGTTTAAAAACATTATTTCCCGCCTCAGTCTTTTATTTACAATTTTAGTTAAAATATGTTAGGCTAAACCCACTGTAGTCATCTTGTTCGGACATTTTCTTAGGCTATCAAGAAGGTTAATAAGGGTCCTAAACAGAATAATGTAGGACTAGCTTATCAAGGATTAAGATCTCTTTTTTTGTGAGGGGAAAATCAGCAAATCACTTCTCCCGCCCAGGGCCGGGCGAGAGGGAGTGTCAGACTCTTACTGACTAAAAACCCCCCTGTTCCTTCTCCTGCTCTGGGCCGAGGTCGCGGTGCCTCATTGCACTTACCCCGCAATCCCGGCAAGGATTAAGATCTAGGTTGCCGTACACACTAACCTTACGTAATTAAACGTCATAATAATTTCCGTGAGCTGAGGACATCATGACAAACATTGTATGTATACAATTGTGTAAATTTTATTAATGCAGGTAGGTACAAGGGGTAAGCGCAATGAGGCACCGCGACCTCGGCCCAGAGCAGGAGAAGGAACGGGGGGGTTTTTAGTCAGTAAGAGTCTGACACTCTCTCTCGCCTTACCCTGGGCGGGAGAAGTCATTGGATGATTTTCCCCTGACAAAAAAAAAAAAAAAAAAAAAAGGTAGGTACAAGTTATAATTAATAGTTTCCCCGTGAAATAGTATAGTATAATACGAGTATGTTTTCATACAATTTGAAGCATAAATTTATCTTCTAGCATGTAGTACAATATGTTTGATATAGGTAAGGTAGGTACAATGTATCTAATGTTTCATGCATTGCAACATTAACGACTCAGAACAAAAAACTTTGTGTGAATTATTTGTTTAACCTTAGTATACCAACATTATTTGTAAATACTCAGCTTCGAACAGTCTTCTAGTTGGCTCCTCAATATTAGCACTTATCTTTGATGTTATAGAACAGAGAATGGTGTGTATCTTATTAAAAGCAATTTAGTTTAATCACACAATAACAAAAAAGTTGAATTACCTACCTAGTATATATAGTAGTAGATTTGAAGGAAATTACTCGAAAATTAAATCTGGTACAGTACAGTACGGTGCAGGTAAATGAAGCGAGGTCCATTCCGCTTGGGAAATTAATTTAAATCAGTTCAGCCATATTATGAAGTACAATTCTGAACATGCAAAGTTCCAAATGCCTAAATGTTTTTTGTATTAAATCGCCTGTGAATTGGTATTGGAAAATGATTTAATATTTTCCACCTGCAATTCTAGTTTAATATAATAAAAGTTCTCATTAGTTATGAAGTACATTCTACATTGCAATTCACTGCCCAGTTTCTGTTATTATACACGTTACATGATAAGGTGATTGTACCTCGTTACAATGTTGCAATACTCCTGCATTTGGGAGTACTTCTAATGGGTAGTATGAACTCTTCTAAAAGTACTGATGACGTCACGTGTTGCAGAAAGATAATCTGTAATTGAAGTTAAGCCTATAAGTGTGGCAGAGTTCGAGAACAGCGCACCCTGAAAAAACCGAGTCACTAAACTACCCTATCGCATACAAAAAGTGAAAATAGCTGATATTTGTTTGAAGACTCGAGCAAACAGCAGACATAAAAGTTTATGCATACGTATTAGTGTCACACTAGAAGCATTTCTCAAGTAATGCAGCTATAGAAATGACCTTTTGATAATTAAATTAAATCCTGACTTTGAAGTTAAGTGAATTATTCGGTTGAAGCCCACCATCTAAGAGTACCTTACAGCCTACTTACATCAAAACAGCATTACGTATTGTTAACAACTAAAATTTGCTATCACTAGTTGAGACTAATGTCAGCCTAGTTATTGCGTATTGATGTGATAAGTTTCGTCGTTAGTTTGACGCATTACCCGCGCATTTAGATAAGTTAACACTTTAGTTTAGATTAGTTAACACTGACATTTAACTATTTCACCGCCCAAATGTACGGCGGTACTCGTGTTAGAGTCAATTATGTTGCCACACTGTTACTTCAATGGTGACAGTAGTAATATCACGCAAGAATTCGTTCTGTGAAGGAGATATATCTTCTGGTATGTATGTTGGATGGTTGTCTCATGCATGTAGTGTAACACAACGTCTGGAAACCTGGATTTTTAAATTTTTTAGTTTTGAAATAATAATCAGCCTTGAACACGTGTGGTAATTAAATTATGCTCATTCCTTCTCCATGTTAGATGAAACCATTGCTCGGCAACTGACACTTATAGGTTGATGATAAAGACGAATATAAATAGGATTTCAACCTTATAACTTTGCAATAAGAAGTCGCAAATATGTGACACAATTAGTTAACAATTCCATGTATCTTGCAGAGATTGGACTAGGAATTTGGACCAAAGCCTTCAGGCGACGTAATACATTATGCATTGAACACTAAGTGCTGCTCCTTGGAAGGCTGGTGATTATCAAGGTCCTTGCCTATCTACAGAGTTCACTTTTAAGGGGGTGACCAGTATTCTAGTTATTGATACTTGGTAAATTTTGAAATGTTGACTAATATACCTTCCATTTAAAATGCACTTTGTCAGTATAATATGTTAATGTTTGAAATAAAATATTTTTGAATAACATAATACCTATGACAGATATAGAATGATTTGATTTGATAAATATTTCATTCAATCCATTTATAAAATTTGGCAAGTAGGTATCACGATTTTAAAATTAAAAACCTGAAAATAGAATTAATAAATATGAATGCTCTCATATTTAGACGCAAATGCACACAAACCTTGTATAATTCTACAATATACACGGTATGCTCAATTGTTGATACATGTATCATTTCCTTTACAATATTTTGCTTCAAACCTACACGGTGACAAATGACACACGGCGCCATTACACAGTATCAGTAAAATTCAAATGTGCGGCTTTTTAACAATATGCTAATTGTAGCTCGTTCCCTTCCACTGTAACAACTGATACTGGGTAGGCAGAATAAGTGATGATTATTGCATGTTGTCCCGATCAATAGCCGCACATGGAGTGTGTGTGAATTGTTAAATGTTATTTTTCAAATGTACTTATTCAAGCTGTGTAAGCGAAGTACATATTTTGAGATTTATTTTTTAAGGCACCACGGCGTGTGCTTCTTCCGCCTGACGCCGGTGCTTAGGTACTGGACATAAAAATTTCGGGAGCTCCCTGTTTCTTGAGTTGAATCTTGCGTCATTCTTATTATGTAAGTTACCTAACTTTTTTTAAGCAGTTGAAAGCCGAGCAGGAGTACAGCAACTTGTTAAAATAGATGCAATTTGGTCGATGAAATAATTAAATTTAAGTTTGATGTGGATAAGACTACAGCACTCATTATAATGTGAGTCAGTAAGTTCGCCGGTGTATCACATGTGCCACGGAAATCACATAAACCCGTTGCGTAGTACATCTCTGGTCACCACGATCGGAATCGATCAGTAAGACATGTATTTATGTACGTTTAGGATAAAAACTGTACTAATAATTATTTTATTCTGACGGAAATAAACCAAAACATACTTTGTGTTTTGTGTATGTTGTTATCGTCAAATTGGGTTTACACGAGCGAGAAACATATCCAATGTGAAATTAATTCATGTACGATTGAATTATTAATTGTATTCGTAATAATATTCTAAGAAAAAAAAATATTATTAAAAAAACAAAATACCCGACTGCGCACTAAAAAAAGAGTAAAACAAGCCCCACAATACAAATTTACTGAATATAATTTATAAATGTTGATGGAAAGCATCGCAGGCGGGGACCAACAGAGGCTTATTTATAGTCATTTCTGTTGTGCACCATTTAGCAGAATTTTCGTTGGTGGCGGTCAAGGTGGTCCCCGCCTGCGATGCTTTCCATCAACATTTATAAATTATATTCAGTAAATTTGTATTGTGGGGCTTGTTTTACTCTTTTTTTAGTGCGCAGTCGGGTATTTTGTTTTTTTAATAATATTTTTTTTATTTATAACTTTTTCCCGTGGGAATTTTGAGAAAAAACTTATCCTATATTAATTACTCCCGTGATTGAAATGAATAATGATACCGCATACATATTTTTTTAAAGGGAAATTTAGAAAAAATATTATTATGTCTTTATCCCGTGGGACTTTTAGGATAAAATGTATCCTATGACACTCCCGTAATCAAGACAAATCTAACGATACCTCATACATCAAAATCCATCAAGCCGTTTAGGCTACAGGAGGTCACAAAGGAAAAGACATACATACATACTTACATACACTCGAAAAACATTACCCTCCTTCTTTGGCAGTCGGGTAAAAAATGAGTCGGTCCCCATTTTCTTTCAATCTATCTCTTCAACCAATTTGAAAGTTTATCTACCTTGCATGGAGAATATAGATGTTACATTAAATTGATATATTACTTATTAATTTCTTATTTTTCCAATGTAATATTATTTTTACACTTTTATATGAATAACATTCTGTGATTCATTCATTCCAATTTCGAATACTTCGTAAACATCATACAACATACCAATATCAGTATTTAAAATCCTATATTTTGCGTCACACATAACGCCTATTTATTCTAAAATTCTCATATTCACTATATTTTTAACAATGCGTTTTAGCTGACCATTTTGACCGAGTGCCAAATAACAGGTTGCGTAATGCTGTTCTTGGCATTAAAGGGTACTTTGTTGTTTCTTTTTCACTTATATTTGCCTAATTTCTCATTTTTGTTAGATCTGTTGTAGTGATGGCTGAAAAATGAAGAGAACACATCATGTTCCTAAATAAATTTAAACATATTTAATTTATCCCTTTTATAACTTTACATGTTAACGCTGAGCAGACTACTTAGACAATAAATTGTGATCTAATTACAGCCTTATTAGCCCTGAGCTGCTGCCAAGTGTAACTCGTTTATTCAAGTGTGAATCACTATTTAGGACCTGAACATTTATAGTGAATTTTAATGTTTGTTTAGTTTTACGCTACAGTAATCGTTTTTGATCGGGTGTTTAAAATTTAGCTCTGTTGGTACCGGTAGTAGTCCTAAATTAAATAATCTATATTTGTTTACTACCTCAAATTAATTGAGCTCTGCGATGGTATGTCTTCATCGAGACTTCATCATATTACTGACTAATAACTTTTACTTTTAAAGTCTTCTTCGGTCTACAAATTCGGGCATAATATTATTTTTCTCACAAAAAAGGCACTTGTCTCACACTTGTAACATCGTTTTACGATCGATTTTACCTTTTTAAATAACAAAGAATGGATTTTAAAATACAGGACACCTGCCTATACTATACGCTCGTCAATTCTTCATAGTTCAATCTGATCGTTTACTTATACATCAATATTGTTTCCTGTTCATAAATGGAATAAATTATTTGAATGAAAAGAGAACACACCATTATTTCTGTCTTTGTCATATTGGGCGTGACGTCATTGACATGTCAATTGTTTTTCGTAATTTTACTTTGGGTCGAAAGAGTACGCTGTATTGTTGTTCTTGTCATTTTGGGTGTGACGTCATTGACATGTCAATTGTTTTTCATAGTTTTACTTAGGACTGAAAGAGTGCGCTGTATTGTTGTTCTTGTCATTTTGGGTGTGACGTCATTGACGTGTCAATTGTTTTTCATAATTTTACTTTGGACTGAAAGAGTACGCTGTATTGCTGTTCTTGTCGTTTTGGGTATGACTCTGGTCCGCTGGTCGGAGATCCAAAAATCTTTCACTGATAGATATATTCCCTTCCCCCAAACCCTAAATCTCTAAACCCCTAATCTCCGAAAGGTCGGCAATGCACTAGTAACTTCACTGTTGATGCGGGTGTCTATGGGCGTCGCTGATTGCTTACCATCAGGTAGCCCGTATGCTCGTTTGCCGACCTATCATTTATAAAAGGTACAGTAAAGCTGCAATAGAACAAATATAATTTAACTTAACACCACAGAATTATTTGTTGACACACTATTGCTCTGTGATTTATAGATATATGTTTTATTGCTTTCTATATTACCAGCTTACAGCGCAGTGACCCATATTACACAAATCTCCTGATGCACTTAAGTATATAGCCGCAATACTGACAAATCACTGCTTTATTGAGCAAGAGGTTTCAGGATCATGTTGGCTAAAGTAATATTGGATTTTTAGTTTTAGAAGATCTATGACATTACTATAGTTATTTTAAAATCCTAAAAAAGCAAAGGAAAACCAATGCTTTGGCAGCACGCAGACTATTTTCCAGTAAGTAACAAATAACGGCATTGAAGAAGTTAGACTGTGTGTTGTGTCTGTCGCGTTAATATCGCGTAATGTTGCTCATGAATATAAGTTTCTAACTACTCAATTTCTTCGTAAAACAGTAACAGGTCACACAGGTCTGTAATGTGCATTTGAAATTGTATGTTTGTTACTGCACCCACGACACAGGAGAAAATCTTAGTGTGGGGCAACGTTTTTAAAAAAAAGAAAAAGAAGAACTTCAGAAAACCGTACCTAACTATTATTAATGAGGTTGACTTTATAATACTTTGTATCAAAAGTATATAAGTATACCTACGTCGTTTATATGCATACATTTTTTCAACATAAGTTCATCGGTCCCATTAAAGATTATCTTAAAGTAAAATCTCTAGATCACCAAAAATTTCTTTCGCTAACCTCTACATCACTAAACCTTGAACATATTATTAAAAAAAACTTGTTAAGTAACAACAACATCTTCCAACGCCTTTTATTACTAACCAGCTTGACAAGTTAAATATTGCTTTGCATAAAATATTGTCTTCGCTCTAGAGCGTTCCGTAACCATTAGTGATCATATGAGATGTTTTCTCCTCAAGTAACTAGAGAGACTTTTAGTTGAAGAGAGAAATTGAGATTGAGAGAAATTGTTTTGTGCAAAATAAGTTCTTTAAAATAGGTTCTGTTTCCTGATTTCCTTTGAAGAGAATGAAGTTGCTTCAAGTGAATCAGTTAAGTAAAGTTTCTACTAAGCAGCAGAGATTTAATAACTTTAAAGAAACCAATTAAATAGTTCCTCCCTTACTAATTACAAATGATTTATCAGTTAAAAACATGAGGAAGAACCCCTCTGTGGTTCGAAACTAGTAGAGCTTTTCTCAATATTTACACGTGAGCAACCCGCGATTTTTAGTTAAAAACAAATTGATTTCCATATCCAAAAACTCACCACGTCACAGATGTTCGTTATTCCATACAAAATTATATTTTGACAGCTTTCAAAACTTAATATTGATAAATGAAATTGATTTGTCAAAAACTAGTTACAAAATGTCATCAATCAGTGTGACTTGCAAAGTTTAAGTGCGTAAGACGTGGCCATATATTGTGTAAGATAAATATTTGGGACGCGCGCCCATAATCCCTAGGAGTGTTGTAGCAGTATAGTTCACAAAAGGATGAGAGAGGCCTTAATCTTTACAAATATGCCTAACGTCCAAGTAGACTTGACACAATAGAGGTAATAGACTCATACAGGGTAAAGTGTACTTTAAAAAGATTAATACAATTTTTCAATATTTTTGGTAGATCAATTTGCTGTGTCACTCGTGGCATTTTTTTTTTTTTATGTGATTGGTCGGCAGACGAGCAGACGGATAACCTGATGGTAAGCAATCAGCGCCGCCCATGGACACCCGCAACGGAGGAGTTACGAGTGCGTTGCCGACCTTTTAGGGATTAGGGATTTGGAGATTTAGGGATTGAGGAGGGATTGGGGGCGGGGAAGGATTGGGCCTCCGGTAACCTCACTCACACGGAGAAACACAACGGTGTGGTTGTTTCACGCCGGTCTTCTGTGAGGCCGTGGTATCACTCCGGTCGAGCCGACCCATTCGTGCCGAAGCATGGCTCTCCCACACTTAACCCAAATTTAATTGCTGAGTGGCATTCTTGTTGATTCTAATACAAATTTATAAATTGTATTGTCACTAATTTAAATCTACGAGCAAAAATAATACGGTGACATTAAAAAAACAACAAAACATTTTGATTAAATGTGATATATTCCAACAAACAACTAAGTAAAATTTATTTGAAATTTCTATAGCCGGCCGCACAAAACTGTACAGCAGTTAAATAAATAAATGTGTATCATTACATAAGAACACCAGTTCTCAACTCATCTCCAGCTCCTGTAGACTCAAGATACGAAGAAAAGCTTGACCCCAGTCCAGGCTAAGTTGAAATGTTTCATACATATTTGATAACTTGGCTCCGTAACGAAATTCCGATGTATTACGTGCTTATACTGTACGCGAACAAGATTAACTAGTTTGTAAGTTTATACTACGTTTGTGAAGCTCCTGCGGTCTAAGTTACACCGCTTCTACACTGGTTGCCTCGATACCCTGGTCTGATGAATAGAAACTATTAATAAAATATCTTATTCTTGCTCGCGAGTCTCTGAGTATTTTGGCTTTTAGTAAAAGTAAAATGATATTTTAAACGCACTGCATTGTTCGTCGCGTCACTGTGCAAATTATTAGTATGAGCCTTTGGCGTATTAGTGTGGGTAGACGTGTAGTAGGTACTTTCAGAAGCTAAGTATAGGTGTCGCCAGTAGTTGTTTGATTTCAAAATTCCTAGTAATTTGTTAGATTAGAAATAATTAATGAAAGTATGTACGCATATTTTCATGGTATGCCATTATTTTATATATTAGTTTCCAAAAATACACAAAGGATGAATGTCGTGTATCTTTCACTCCATCATTACGTTAATGAAGCGTTTTTATTCGTGAGCACATGTTTAAACACGGATTGTGTGTGTCGCTGTAATTGCCGACACCACACATTAAAATTGAATGTTCTTTTATATTGAAGCGATAAATATCGGCTTTAATAAATTATACCTATATTTATTGAGTGATAGACTAATTGAGTAAGCTGCATTATTGATAACTTGAGTTACCAGCCATTGCATTCTCTCTTCTTTTCACTCATCAGTACACCTTAAGGTGTGGCTGTAAAGGTTACTTTACGAGGTACAGGCAAGGAAACATGATGAAGCTTTGATAAAACTATTGTATTAAGATCAAGCCTGCATAGTGGAGTATGTTTTTTTGGCTTAGTTATTTAAAAAATCCGTTTGTAATAAGGACAAATTTATTGCGACACTCGATCCAACTCAATTTTACTTTGAGCAGGCTTGAAACCATTACTGGGATGAAAGGAAAACTTTGACACGAGCAACTATCCTTCAAGTTTCATACACAACATTACAGTATACAAAATTTTCCCTAGTTAGCTACACATATTACTTACCAAATCGTAAGAAAACTTTAGGGCTTAATTTAACTATACATTTTCAGCTGTAAAAAACTGTACTTCTTTGTAGTCAGCAATATATTACTAACAACTATAGTCATATGACTAACTGACTAACTAAAGTACAGTTATATCAACTGTGAAGCCTAACTCTCAACTAATTATAAACTAAGTCTGAGTTCCACGTATAGTTCAATGATCAATTAGATACTATGCATACCGTGTATGGAGTGAGTACACGACTCAAATAAATGTACTACTCTGATCTCTATTCTTATTGTAGATATTTTGAGAGCCGACTCAGGGACAACGCATTTGGCAGAGACCGGGCAGCAGCGTTTTCTGAAATACCCGAGGCTTGTAAGCTGCGCTCGACTTGCCAAGTTTAGAGATTATGACAAACTCTTTTACTTGGCCTGTAGTCTTGTGGTGGACAGTCGCAGAAAGTCAATGATTCCACATGTTATGTACATTATTAAATTATTACACAATTTTACATTCACACATCACATTAAACCAGTAAATATTTGTTTCAGTAATGGAGAGCAGACTTGCAAGGCTTAGCAAGATGACGTAGCGTCTGCAAGTGACATTAATTAACGAAAATTCGCTGCATTAATTACAAACTGAGAGCGACAGAACAAGCATCTTACACATTATGTGTAATACTATTTAAATATTCACTTATACAAAATAATACACAATGTTAAATTTACGTGTCGACAAATAGATTATACAAAAGATATCTGCCTGAGCGCTTCTATTAAATAAACAATTATGAAGTTAGGTAAAGTAACAGTTTCTATTGCAGATATTTATTAGTAATCAATTGCCAAGGACCCCAAATTAACGGCACACAATTACTATTTACAAATTCAGCATTCAACACACAATTGAACGTTTAGAACAAAATTCACGTCTTTATATCTCTTATGGTTGTAAGTAGCCACGAGTTATAAAACGTAGGTGCTTATAGTACCCGGACCTCGTTCCCTTGTGATTGTGTTTCTATGACCAAGAAAATGGTAGAGTGTTTCCAATGATATTGACACTATAACAATAGATAAAAATCAAGTCAGTATCTATCCTACATATAATTGGATGGTTGTTGATTATTTACAATGATATTATGGTAGTAGTTTGATGTTCATTTTGTATCGATGCGTAGAATGAACTTGGATACTGAATACATTTTGGAAATTCAAAATAATGCAGTAATGTTTATACAAGTTTCCGTTACATCATACCTTTCTCATTTTGGTTTCATCAGAAAATACATACCCTATTAAGAAAATACATACCATATTATCATTGGCAAGGTCACCAGGACAGACAAAAGGACTGTTCGACAGCAAAAAAAATATGGTTCCAATAAAGCCTCATAATTATTATTTATCTAAGAACAGTGACCACAATTATAACCCTACATACCGCAACGAAAATCCGATCGCAATCAGAAGGCAAAAGTTATCTGAATGTGAAATGAAAATCCTATTAATTATCTCGTAAATAAACCGGTTGGAAGGTGTAACGCTGACACAGGATGACATCCATTAACTACTGTTTTTTCAATGAAGCGTGACGTGGCCTTTACGGGTTAAAATAAATTTGTCGCATAGTCGCCGACAAGTATTGATGGAATTGGGCTCTGCAATAATATTTTATTGACTTAAAAATGTTGAAGCCTATACAGTGACAAAGAATCATCATCATTTTTATAGGTTTTATTGGGCGTTTTGATTTAGTTGGAAAAGGTGAGACTGATGAAGTCTACTCGCTTTTAAGCTACTTTTCACAAATACTTGGGTGAGAATTGTGAACGAACCTAATACCTTTACACGAGGCTATAATTTCGGTTTTTCCTGACAAAGTGAAATAGAAAAGTCTAAGTTTTGTTTCTGCTATAATCTAGCTAGGCTATTATTAGAACTACTACATTTGAAAAAAGGCGTTTATGGGCTTTTTAGTCGCTTCCATTATTGGATATTATACTGCTCTCAGCTCTTTCGCTTTACATCATTAGTCTGCAAGGGCCCATTGCTGAGCAAAGCCCTCTTCTCACACGGAGAGCGGATGCGCATTACTTGCTAGGCTTGTTAAAGGCGGATTAGCTGTTTGAAACGTATGATTAGGACTAATAATGAACCAAAAATGCTAATGATACACGAACTAATTACGTAACAAAAATAACAATTAACCGCCAGTAAGTACATACCCTTCCTTTGTAAGTTCAGCAACAAACGCTTCAGTTCACGAGTGGCAACCCGGACGAAGCTTCAATTAAATTTACTCTGTGCTAAAGTTTTTGCTGCAAATAATTAATGGTGTAACAAGTACAGATCTTCCGTTTCTCTTTAGGCATTCATTTTGAAATCTTTTATTCCGTTTGTTTTCAAATAAAAACTTTTCTTGAAGAAACGAGCGTACTCCTTCTTAAAAGGCCGGCAACGCGCCTGTGAATCCTCTGGTACTGCGGGTGTCCATGCGGCGCCCATCACTTGCCATCAGGTGATAAACCTGCTCGTTTGCCCCCATTTTCATAAAAAAATAGAACAAAATTCGATAAGGTTTTCACATTGGGCTTTCGGTCAAAAATACCATTGAATTTCAATTAATATTCATTTATTTGCAAATTAAACATCAATCATCAGTATCAATTACCTAGCGGATAATATCTTTATTTGAACCTGAGCAATTAATTTTACCGAACACCAAACAGTGGTTCACTATTAATATCAGCTAACAGGAAATTGATCTAAAACTAAACCTTTACATAGGTAATTTCTATAAACTAAATAAATACTAGTTTTAGGGTTAGGGGGATTAATTATTGGTAATTGAAAATTGACTTTACTTGCCATTATTGTAAAACAAAACTCATTGAATCAAACTGTGGAACAAAACGAATTTGCCTAGGCCGTAAAAACTACATTGTTCTTTTTAAAAACAATGCAATACTCCATGAATATTTTTAATATAATTTTGTGTAATATTTAAACTGGATATAAAATGACAAAATATTTTTATTCCTACCTTTGAATTCTGTACGCGTCTAAATATGAGGTGAATAGGTTGGATTGAGAATGTATTTAACACATTCAGTGCCCCCGACGCGTATGTGCGTGCGAGGAAACGCACATACGCGTCGGGGGCACTGAATGTGTTAAGCGTTATACATGCAATATACTAAAATCAAGAACAAAAAGAAGAACTAATATCAAACCACGAGACGTCATAGACTAGCCACCCAACCCACTACTGTTACTTAATCAAAAAATAAAACATAAGAGTGACGAACTACTTCCGTTCATTTATTAAATGTGTCATACATAGTCAGACCTATTCTCTGTTGTACTAAACAGATTTCAATGTCACACAAATAACCTGACGCGTATGCAATTGTATTGAAATTAACAAACTCGGAAGTGTTGCTGAAACAACCTCCTGAACAAACTTTCAGTGAAAATATAACTTCTTTAACTGTGGTTAGTGTTGCTGAAAATCGTCCAAACAGTCGTGTTCCGTTTATTTACAGTTTCAGTTTATATTGTTAAGTTTCTTGAAGATTTCCTTGCTAAACCAGCCGTCGTAAATGCATTTTGATAACAAAACGCCTGGCTTGGTATACTACATAGATTCTTCAGCATTTAGAAATCATTGCAAATGTATGAACTGACAATGCACTCACGTTAATGCCGTAGAGGCATCCCAGAGGAAACATAAAAGAAAATAAATATTCTATCCTTTCAGGATTAAATTATTTGTGTTTATGTAACAGATATTCATTTTCTATCAAGTTACATTAACAATTTTGAACAAACAATAGTTTGATAACTAGATATTTATACATGATCCTACAATGCCTTATATTTTTACAAAACGCTATTGATATCACTGTCTTTTTCCAGAAATCTATTTGTGAACGATGTCAAAGAATCCTGTTTACTGGATTTCTAACTAATACGACGGGGAGGATAAAAATAAAAGATCCGGAAACAAACAGAAAAAGAATCGTGTCTCAGATTTCGTCCGTGATTGTGATCTAATCTGATAATAACAATAGAAAAATACTGTTTTAGTGTTTATTTTTATGTTAGAGAAGCCTTACTATTGTAAACCTAAGTTAGTCTGTAAAAATTGTTTTATTATATACATACGCGTGTTTGACTTACACACAACAAATCCTATAGTTACAAGATTACGTACAGTACGATGTAGACTTACATAAATATTGTGCATCTGCGACTGAACTCGGCGTTAACCTGTAGCTACAATAACTACCTATGTTTTGATCCATTTGGGCATTAGAAGGATTTAAATGATGTTGAAAACTACGCCTTGTGTTTAAAGTACTACTCATGAGACGAAGAAGAGATGCGATATGCAGTCGTAATATATTCAATTTGGTTGTTGAAATCACACCATTTCTGACTAAAAATTCTTTGGCTTTCGACAGATATGATCAAAATTCCACTACTATACAATGGAAACTGACAGCGTTGGTTCGAGAGACTGAAATTAAATTTGCAAGCCGTCATTGTAGTTCAGAATATTTTCGATACTACCATCAAGTCGACACTGAACAGTAATATTGCCAACGTATTTCTTTAGATTGTTACAATTGCTCGAACGCCTCTCTTGTATAAGGGTGTAAGGTTCGAAATCAGTAAAGTAGTACCAGTACTAAAATTTCCGAATTTTATGTTCTTTCAGTATACAACAAAAAACAAAAAACATTTCAATGAAAATAACAAAAAGCTCAAGCCACAATCTAGTTGAGCAAATTATTTTTAGTCCAATATCCTAACACAATATTTATCAAGAAATAATAAAATTATGGAGCTAAAGAAAAAACTCATAAAACTTCCAATGTTTTGAGGTAATCTAATATCGCTACGTGGACCTCTGAACTTGTTCACGTTGCTAAATTAATTTAATCAAAAAAATCTTTGGCATTTTTGTACGGGAAAATATTGCTAAGATTGAGGAGTACATTGACTGTTTGACCTTTATTCGACTGAAAATACAAGGTAGAGTGTGCAAGGTGCATTCGTTCACATAACACCAGATTGTGTTGACAAGTGCGCGAATATTACAGCGGCCATCAATTCTCAGATGCAGTAACTCTGTCACATAACTGTGGAAACCGTTTCACATCTCAGTACTTTATTTTGTAAGCGATAATAGTCTCCAACTCAGTTAATTTTATATCCGCGGGCTAGGAACAGTGTTATTAGGATTTATGACTTAAACAATTTTCAATATAACATTTAGAATTGTGCTCATAGTTTGTTAAAGAGTTTATTTTTTTATACGAAGAAAGAAACAAATCTTGGAGTAAGTTTAGATTAACTTAGGTATTCAAATACTTCAGATTGCAATCTTCTTCAAAATGACTTAAATGCCTTAACGGATTGGTGCGCAGATAACGACATGATTTTTAACACTCAAAAATGTTACTCTATTACCTTTACCCGCAATCATAGTATTATTAAATTTCCATACCACATAAATGGCATAGTTCTTCAAGAAAGAACTGAATTGAGAGACTTAGGCATAATTCTAGATACGAAATTGACATTTGTGCCCCACATAGATAATATTATTAATAAATCATCCAGGATGTTGGGTTTTATCATTCGAAACTCTAAGTCATTTCGCAAATCCACTACAAAGATAGCCCTATACAATAGTTATGTTCGCAGTAACCTTGAATACTGTAGTGTAGTATGGTCGCCGCAGTACAATGTTCACCAACTTCGTATTGAACGAATTCAAAAGAGATTTTTGAGACACCTCGCATTTTCATCTAGGGTACATAAACAACTGGCTTCATACAAAGAGAAAATGACATATTTTAAGATGGATAGTTTGTTAACACGTAGACGTGTAATAGACTTAACTTTTCTTTATAAGCTTGTAAGATGCCATTTTAATTGTCCGCTACTTCTGAAAACTGTCAGTTTGCGTGTGCCAACACGAGTACCTAGACGAGCGACGCTTAAGGTCGGATTGTTGCGTCGGCCATGCGCTAGAACCATTTTGCGAGATTATTAAGATTGAAAATGTTGTGCATTTGATTTTATTATTACTTAAGTTTTAAGATGTAAGTTTAAATGTAACAACTACTAGTTGTCCAAATAAATAAATAAATAAATTCAAAGATTTGTTTCAACATCAACACTTTTTTTCATCGTTATCATCATCATCAGCCTGTAAATATCACGATTCGGAGCAAAGGTTCATCCCACACAGAGAAAGTATTCGCATCAATCATCTCGCTAGCTCAAGGCGTGTTGGCCATTTCATACTTCTAATGAAATATAGTATTTTTGAGCCCAAGTCTCCTCAAAATGTTTACCTTCATCGTGTATCAACTGCTGACTTTTTTATATTTGTCTAAATAATAAAAAGTACTCAGACCTCGGAAAAACTCATCGGTACTTGTCAGGTTTTGAATTCGCACCTTCATATTTAAAGGACGAGCTCGTAACTTCCAGCCACCATTTTTTTTATCTATGTATTATTGTTAATATCATAGTCATAGCCAGCGTCACAGTCATATATTCAGATAGCGTTGCTTAGTAGTATTCAATATCTACCTCACAATTAGTTAGCCACTATGTTACGTGCTAACAGATTTTCCATGCAAACGATGAAAATTACGTTCACCGCATGAGCGTTCGCGTTTGGAACCAAATCAAATATTTTTTTGGAGAATATCCCAGTGTGTCGCTTGCATATAGACTGGCCAATGCGATATACCTACCAGATCGTTTTATTTTTGCATTCTCGTGGCACTTCTAGTACATATAAGGATAAAAAACATAAATCAAATTAAAAATGGTGTCGTAAAGCAAATTCGATTTAGGTATGTTAGTAACGATAGTTAGCTTAATGTTGTAAGATAGTAATTATAATACACAGGAGTTATATATACAATTTAAAAAAATAAGGCTGAGTCAGCGCAGAGTTCCGGTAGTGTGAAATTCTTTAACTTTGACTGTGTCCCGAACCCGAGCGGCGTCCGGACGTCTTGCACATAATTGCCAACTTACTACAAATTCGAAATAGAAACGAACGTTTTCCGACGTAATTGCATGTCAGAACTGCAAGGCATCGTCGATACATACACAGGCTTTTGTGGTCAGATACAAGCTTGGAAATGCAACAACATCATGTGAGTTTCCATAAAAAGTTATTTGATGAATTGAGTGGTTGTATCTATATGATGTCTAGATAAAATAGCATACTAGGTATGTTATCATAATTTGCCTTCTTTTGTACTTACATAATTTTGAATCGATCTCATAATAACGATTTGTTTTATGATTATCACTTACATAGTTTATGTTTGAACTGCCTAAAATATTTGTGATCTTCGATAAAAGGTTAAATGAGACTTTCTGCGAAAAATCTCATTAAATACGTTCAGGACTTGAAAGGGTGCGAAAAAGCCTGTCAATATGTGAAACCTTTTTCTTGGAAAATGCCTGTAATACGATGTTGTGGCAAAAATTTACTTTGTGTTTACTTTTTTGTTCAGGAACTCGAAGGGCTAGAATGTTACAAAGAATTGGTGAAATACAAGGTTAAATACAAAACTACCTTTCTATTTTTAAAACATTTGTTTTCATGTTATTTTATTGTAACTCATACAAGTCTATTTTCGCTTTCTGCTACTTAGCCCTAAATTGGTTCGGGGGAGTACACGCTGAAGTCAGTGGGTCTACCCTGCTGCGTCTATACAGCTGTGCTACTGCGGAGCTACGACCGACCTACATGGCATAGGACAGGAGTTTACATAAACGTTTCAAAAATGTGTGTTCATAGGTAGAATTTACGACACAATTTCGTTAGAAAACTTTGACTAACTATCGTTGATATCTATTGTCGCCTATACATATTGTAACACTAACTAAATCAAACACTATTATATTTTCACATTTATAACCATAAACTGAAGCCATGACATAATAAAATAAAATTCCATTTATCTTTTCTAATTAAAATATCATAAGATTAGGTACATCTAAGTAAGTTGACCGACTCTCAAAAAAGAAACTCGATTTTACAAGACATCTCTTGAAAGTGTAAGTCTTAACTTACACTTAATAAAAATACGTCTCCAAATGAAATAATAGTAACCTTGTAACAATACAAAATCAATTCAATTATTTTTCCAGTATAGTTTACAACTTCAGACAAGAGCACTCACACTATTCAAAAGCTCGCAAGCATAAACTAACTAAACAGTTTTCGTTTGAAGTGTACAGACAAACAGATTGTGGCTACGATCCGTAATCTGAATGTCAAAACAGTATCATCGAGTGCTCTAGACTCCATGAATACAGAGATCGAGTTGCAAACGATTATCGAGTGAAAGCAAGTGGCCATTTTAAATCGAATTCAAGTGCTACTAGGTATATTAACGTAATGAAAGCTGTATTGTACACAGATAAATTATGTGGTTAGGTTATATTATGTGCTCTGATTTTAAATTACATAAATATTAGTTTTAACTTATATTTTTTTGGGAATTTTATTTAAATAAAGTCAGTGACTCTGTTTTAATTATATACTGTGTGGGAAACTATTTCCCTATGGTATAAACGAAGAATCATCACATAAACTAGCCGGTGACTTGTCACTTTCCAAAACTGTCAATATCTACAAGTGGTGCTAGCAGTTACATAAAAGGAGTATAAAGGTACAGGAATCAGGATGAATGCAATTGATGACCTTGCAGAGACTCATCGGTTGGCCATTGATTCATTAAAACAGCGTATGGCAGACTTTGAGGCACACTTGAAAGCTTCTTCACCTGGAGAAGACTTGAGCGGCTTGAGGAGAGATTATAGTGTCTTCAAGGAACATGTGTGGAGTGTCCTTACTATACTGCAGCAACAAATGCTTGAGGTCAGGAGGAGTTCCGACGTAATAGAGATGCGTCACAGGCAGAAGTTCCTTTTACTTGGCGGAGTGCCTGAGAAGTCCGAGGAGATTGTGGTGGAGGTAGTGGCATCTATACTGACAAGGCAGCTGGAGCTCCCTGACGTAACACCGGCCTCAATTAAAGTTTGTCACCGACTGGGCGCTGCCGCTGAGGGACGACCCCGGCCTATATTGTTCCGGTTTACTGATCTTGCTCTGAAGAAGAAAGTCTGGAGGGCCAAGACGAAGCTGAAGGGTACCTCCTATGTTCTCTCTGAGTTTCTGACCCGGCAGCGACAGTCAGCCTTCACTGTGGCTCGCAAGTTGTTTGGCGTGCGCAGCGTGTGGACTATGGACGGTAACATAAACATAAAGCTGCCGGACGGCAGGCGGCGTCGTGTTTTCGTGCACGAAGAAGTCGTGGAGTTGGGTACAGAGCATGGCAGATCGTTGGAGGTTCCTCAGCCATCGTTAAGTACCAAAACCGGCTCGAAAATTATTACTGTGTCGTCGCCGGCGCAGGTTTCTTCTCGTTCAAGGCGTAATGGCCCCAAAAAGTAACGTATAAGCTAATTCTTTAAAAATTTGTATCTTTATGCTTCTAGAACTTTCCTTTATTAGAAATTAATTTTGTAGTTTTATCACCATACCGTCTATTATAACTTCTAACAATTTTTTCATAATTATTTGTTTTGATGTCAATGTCACTGCTGTAATAATGTCAAACTGTCAATGTGTCAACTGCGTGTTTCATTATGGTTTGATTTTATTATTTAGCCTCATGTCTTTTCAGATTGTCAATATCATTGTTTGTTACCGACTTGCTTTCTGTACTTTTGAATTTGTGACAGTCAACCGGCAGGTTTCAAATTGTAGTATATAGTACTATAATTAATATAAACATAAATTTTGCATATAGTTTTAATATATTATATATTTACATTTTATCTATTTTCATATATTATTTAGTATGTCCGACGATGATTCATTTCGTTCAGCCTGTAGTTCCCTTGATTCTTTTTCTTCTCTTAACGATGGTTTTTCCATAAACAATTTCATAATTAGTGAATTTCAGAGATTCCATAATTGCCTTAACATCTGCCACGTTAATGCTCAAAGTGTCCCTCAACACCACTCGGAGTTATTGGAAATGTTTTCCAACACATTAATGCACGCTATATTGATATCAGAAAGCTGGCTCAAACCCGAGCTTCTTTCTACCTCTTACAGCCTACCTGGGTTTATCTTATTCCGGAATGATCGAATAGGCAAGAGAGCTGGGGGTGTTGCTATTTTTCTTCGAAGTGACATTCCTTTCAAAATACTATCTTCCTCTCCATCCCTTTACAGCGGCACGCCGGAAAGTTTGGTCCTTGAGGTGGACGTCAAGGGGGTTAAGGCTGTTCTTGGAGTGGTTTACTGCCCACCTGCTATCAACTATTTTTCTCATTTAGAAACCCTCTTCGATACTTTTTCCTCAGAGTATAAGCATCACATAATCATGGGGGACTTTAACACTGATCTAACAAAGTCTACTCCTAGGTCTCGTGGATTGAGGTCGATCCTTGATTCGTCGAACCTTTCACTTCTCCCATTAAACCCAACCCATTGCAATGTTGGATCCGACGATTCTTGGCTCGACCTCATGCTCGTGTCCTCCCTGGATCTTGTCATTAACCATGGACAGGTCGCGGCGCCTGGTTTGTCAAGGCACGATTTGATCTACTTATCGTATAAAATCAAGCCTCCTAGGTGGCGACCGGCCTTCGTACATATTCGGAACTTTGCGAGGATAGACAAGGTTAAACTTAACAGCGATGCTCAATCCATTGACTGGACCGACGTGTATCAATCACCTTCCATTGATGACAAAGTTAAACTTTTAAACAAGTCTGTCTTTGATCTTTTGGACTCTCATGCGCCTTTGAGGGCTGTACGTGTCAGGCGTCCTCCGGCTCCTTGGATCACTCAGGGGGTTCGAATGGCTATGAGGCGTCGAAATAGGGCTTTCTGCAGGTATAAGAGGGATCGTAGTGAGGAGAACTGGGGATTGTACAGGATGGCGAGAAATCGGTGTAATCAGATGGTGAGAGCTGCCAAACGCCGATACATTTTTGATAATGTTCAGAATTCTTCACAGGCTGACGTATGGAAGTTCTTGAAAACTTTGGGCGTTTGTAAGACTTCATGCAGTGTTTTGCCTCCGAACCTTTCACTAAATGACCTTAACTTGCATTTTGCTACATCGTCCGGTTTGGCAGACGCCATTAAACTCCAAACCATTTCCGAAATAACTTCCAAGCCTATATCACTCCCTGATACTTTCTCATTTAGTCCCGTGACTGAACTTGAGATCCGACGAGTTTTTGCATCGGTTAAGTCCAGGGCGGTGGGCTGCGACGGGGTGGGCCGAACCATGATTTCCCTAATCATCGACTACTTCCTCCCCATTTTTACTCATATAATTAACTTTTCATTATTTAACGGTGTATTCCCCTCAATCTGGCAAAAAGCACATATTATTCCACTTCCTAAAATCCCTAATCCCTATCAGGCCAAAGATTTCAGACCCATTTCGATCCTCCCCTACCAATCAAAGATCCTCGAAGCAGTTGTTCACAAACAAATCTCCTCCTACATCTCAAAACACAAACTTCTGTCTTCTTTCCAATCTGGTTTTCGGCCCGGCCATAGCACCTCTACCGCCTTGCTGAAAGTCACTGAGGATGCGAGGTATGGTATGGGGGACTCGAGGTTAACTGTGTTGGTTTTAATCGATTTCTCCAACGCTTTCAATACGGTCGACCACGATGTCCTCCTAGCCATGCTAACTCAGTCTGGATTTTCGTTATCGTCTCGGGAGTGGTTCTCAGCTTATCTTCGTGGTCGCCAGCAGGCGGTTCGCGTTGGTCAGGAACACTCTGACTGGTGCGGGCTGACGGCTGGGGTACCGCAAGGCGGTATATTATCTTCTCTGTTGTTTTCTTTATTTATTAATTCTATCACTAGTCGTCTCACATGCTCTTATCATCTGTATGCCGATGACTTACAACTGTATGCTCAGGCTGGTGCAGCTGACTTGCGGATCTGTATTGAGCACCTTAACGCCAACTTGGTTACTATTGAAGATTGGTCCAAGAAGTATGGAGTCACTGTGAATGCTGGTAAGTGTCAGGCCATTGTGTTGGGTAGTTCCTCTTATTTAAACCGTTTGAATATTAAACACCTTGAGCCAATAATATTCAATAAAGTTGTCATACCGTTGTCTCCTTACGTAAAGAATTTGGGCCTATACCTGGATAGTAGCCTCAGCTGGAACCAGCACGTTGCGCAGGTTAGTAAGAAAGTCACTGCTACGTTGCGATCTCTCTATCGATTCAAAAACTTTCTGCCCTCAAATACAAAAGTGCTACTGGTCCGGTCCCTTGTGCTTCCTGTGATTGATTATGCTGATGTTTGTTACTCTGACCTATCCCAAGACCTTCTGAATAAGTTAGATCGAATGCTCAACAACTGTATTCGGTTTGTCTTCGGTCTTCGTAAATACGATCACATTTCTTCCTTTCGCGCTCAACTTAAATGGCTTCCTATCCGTGAGAGGAGATCTCTCAGATCTCTTTGCATGCTCTTCTCTATTCTAAACGATCCTTGTGCTCCTGAATACCTAAAGTCTTGTTTCCAGTTTCTGGGGAGTTCTCACAGCCGTAATCTCCGTTCAGCCGAAAATCTGATTCTTGAGATTCCATCCCACCGAACATCCTTCATTTCTAACTCCTTCACAGTCTATGTTATTAAGTTGTGGAATGCACTACCGCTTAATATAAAAAAGGCTCCAAATAAAATAACTTTCAAACGCTATGTTTATGAATTCTACTTAAAGTCACTACAACGCTGAGTCTCGGTCTTTATCTATTATATATTAGTATGTTTATTGTATATGTATTGTTGCAGAAATTATTTATGTAGTATATATTACTTATATTAACATATATTTAGGTAGTATTTAGAAGTAAATATTTTGAGTATATATGTTTGTAAAGTCTATGTATGTTATTTATTCCTTATAATAATTACACATGCCTATTTTATCGCCGATTTCCTATTTAACCCTAAGGTTGACTGGGAGAGAATGCCATATGGCATTAATGTCCGCCTTATGTACCATCACTTGTTTTGTGTACATTAAAGTTTAAATAAATAAATAAAAAAATAAATATCTATATGGAGGCTTTGTTGTATGTGAGAACCTTTAGATTACCCCTTGGTACAGCCACACTATATAACCACGTAAAAGCCATTTTCTGAAATCGTTCCGGCTGCTCAAGTTTTCAAGCGATCGTTAGGTTTCTGATTTAAAATTCATGAATTTGTTATGTACCTAAGTAGTCTATTTTCAGTTAGTTGGTGAGCCGACATCTTTTGAGTACGTTATTTATTATCGCTATCAGTAGTTTCGACTTTACATAACAGTCTTTATTTTCCGTTTTAATTATGTTGTTAGATTGTATGTATTTCAGAATAAAGGGATAAAAGTTCTGATCATTTATATTTTCTGTCTTCAGAAGGAAAAAGCGCAAAGCCTTGGAGTTTGTCATAATCAACACATGCGTGATTAAAAGGAAGAATAAGTCTGTATACTCTTAGAGCTTTAAGAATAGTTATTTATGGAAAACTTATTACTATCTGTTCAATCGATTTTAATTTATATTTTTATTGGCATAAGGATGACATTAAAGACAACAAAAGTTGTTGCGAAACCTACTTGTGGTTTAGATAGTTTCGTTACATGTGTAATGCTATTTTGAACGGACCATAGCAAAAACATATGACTATCACACATGTTTCGGTTACCTGAAATTATTGCTACACAATCAAATGCTCGTCACACAAGCAGACAAACGAATATCAAACGTGTATTTGTAGTGTCACGAGCAGCGTTCACATGAAGTGACGTTGTTTATGAACGTTTGTAAGCTATGGTCACATGAGCGCGGTATAGTCAGATGTGAGGACATTTTGACGAATGATTTCATTTAAAATAGTTAATGTAATTGCTGTTTATACAATTAAACATGTGGTATGGTTAACAGGGTTTAATGAAAATAAAACTATGTCGACGTTTCATCATGTCTGGATGGCCGCCATGTACTAGATAGATTTGTTTAGATAACGTAATTTACTAACGAACTATCTGATACATACGTTTATCAGGGACTTATAAGAGTGGGGGCGAAACAAGCCTCAAGTACATTGACCTGTTTGTTCGCTATTTCATTAAATTCAACAAAATATAGCAATATTTATTCTTCTTCATTACAGAAAATAAAGCGTCAGAATTATAAACCTCATTTAATTAAATCAATAACATTATTTTTCCGGAATTTCAATCATGCAACAATGATGAAATTCGCTCTCTTTAATGTATTAAAATGTTTAATAATTAATACATACTTTATTTTTTATGTGAAATGACCATTTTATATTTTTCAGTAAAAAAAATATCTTTGAAAAAAAGCTTCTTTATTCTGAATTATTAGCTGTACTTTCTTAGACGGTTTAGATCGTGTTTAAATCATCACGATGATATATAGTGAAAGACAATATGGTGAGAGTACTTGGACTTCTTGTGTAAGGTTTGACCTCGCCAATCTGCCTTGATTAGCTATGTTTGAAATTGTGTCCGGTGTAAGGCAACGTGTGTGTATCCCCTTCACAGAGAAATCACAACATTATTCTCACAGACAAATATCTATACACTAAGGCAATAAGTGACAACGATTTTCTTTTTACAAAATGATAGCTATTATGGGAAATGGTTGTTTGGAAGTTTTCCTATACTCTTTCAATTACTTGTAATGGTTGGTCGTCCCGAGATAAAACTTGTTCGTGCTAATGTAAGCGGCTCTTAGGGGGACAAACGAAAATACAAATACATACAGGGTGTAAGGGACAGCCTTCCGCAAACTGATAGGGTAGATTCAGTATATCGTCTTAAGTTGACCGGTACATGAAATTATTTCAGGAACGTTATGGGAATCCAATTAAACCGATTTGTTTCATTACCTTACACGCAATGTATCGCTACCACCGCAAACGCACGCAGCGAACGGCAGCGCTTTTAGTATTATTACTTTACACTATGGGCAGCGCCGCGACCTTACCTACCTTTCGGACAAACGGTCGCGCTCGCGCCACGTTTTAATAACAATAAACTATTATTTACAAGATAGCCGCGTTACTTACAAAAGACAATTTAATAATCGTGCTCGCGCCACGTTTTAATAACAATAAATTATTATTTAAAAGATAGCCGCATTACTAACAAAAGAAAATCTAACAATCATAACATGGTAACTGATAAATGATAAAAAAAGAAAAATGCGTAGGTACCTTAGAATCGCTCCGGTTTCCGGCTCTGGAAAGCATTTGTGATGCGGTCTCGCATTTCGTACTCACTTGCACACGCACTCACAAACACTTTTTCTTTTACGTACAAAAAGGGGTCCAAATGGGTTACGTCTGGGGATCGTGCTGGCCACGGTTGCGGTCCAAACCTACCTAAACTACGTTTAAATATGAAAGCACTGGTAAGTGGTAGCGTCTCGTTACGTTAGCGAACCAATTCCAAAATCCACGTAGGTATTGGTCTTCCGGCGCCTTTTTGTCTGGGAACAATGGGCTGGTTTTCTAGCAAGCGTTGATAGTCACCAGTAATTATCCTGGAGTCTGATGGATGCCGACGGTCAGGATACCTACACTACTACAACACATTATCATCTCCCCATAATCACGCGCGCTAAACGTACCTAGGTAGTAATTTCGCACAATTTCTACAACAAAACTTCACTACACTTCACACACTACATAACTAATAAAACTTAACAACACTACTTATAATAAAACTTTTAAGCCGAATGCGCGAGCGATCCGTACCAACACACGCTCGCGGAACATAAACAGTAACATCGCAGCAAGGCACAATGGCGACTGCATGTGATGAGACACACACAAACATAAATCTGTTGTTGCCAATTACACGAAAATTAGGTACAAAATTTCGGGGTAAAAAATAAAAAAATATGCATGGTCGTAATTTATCATTCTGTTATTTTTTGTAGAGAAATGAATTGATTAAATCAATTTAATTCTAATTTCATTGTTTAGTTAATTTAGAATAATAAAAGTGCAGTGTGATAGAAAGCTGTGCTTCCATTCCAGGGAGATTGTGTTTAATTTCTGGCTCGACTATCAATTCATGGCTATTTGTGAAGCCATGTAAATCTGTAAGTAGTTTAAAAACTAGCCAGTAATCGCTTAAAAAGAACAATCAATTAATAAATTAGGTAGTATTTGTAAATGCTTTAAAATTAAAACTAGACTAATCTTTATTTATTTTTTATTCAATTTATGTGCGCGACAAGATTTTCATTAATTGATTAATGAAAATCTCATCAATGTGATTATGAATGCAAAGGAGTTCTCAAGTTTTAGATAAATTTCGATAGTTCTAACATTTTCGTTTACAAAGGTAGAAAGGTAGAAAGGTAGAAGAGGTAACAAAAGTTAAAAGTTGGCAACACTGGTTCAATCGAGAGAAAGGGACGCAGCTATTCTGTACGTTGGACGGGATCGTAGGTATACCTACGGCGGCGGCGCGCGGCGATCGGCGCGGTGGGGCGCCGAGCCGCTGCGCCGTGACCGCGGTGCGGTGAGTTCAAACGACTCGCGCTAGGTAGAAATTGAACAGCTGATTTCATGCGTAGTTCTTTAGAGAATTCACAAAACCATTGCGTATTTTTTTGTTTTAGCTGTGTTATTTACATTAATGTTATTCTTCATACATAGAATGTAATTATACATTGAAATAGAGGTGTAGGAACTGAAAAAACGAAAAAAAAAATTGAAAATTTTCCTGAAAGAATTTTCACTGGAATATGATTCAGAATAAGGAGCTGAATGCACCCTGTTAATTTGTGGAGGGCTGTCCCTTACACCCTGTATATTATTGATATTATCGTATCAAAATTGAATCGGCGAATCGAAGCAAAAGATATTGCCAATTGAGAGATTATGTTTACTGCACTCAATATTAAGGTGTATCTAAAATATGAATAGCTTTAACAGTGACGTTCGATTTTAATCTTTATTCGTCAATAAATACAACTGAAAATCAAGTGTAGGTTATACCATATGTATAACCGACACTTCATCCTTGTACCCCTGCTAAATAGCAGTATTTTATACAAACAGTGAAAAGATTGAAGCTAGTTTAAAACTTTAGAATATGACACTCGAAATTGTAAATACAATTTCCAACGAGTGTTATACTTTCAGCCGTTTTACGTTTTTTGGCAAGGACAAAAAGTGTTTGCTAGCAAGTGAAGTTGAGTTTCCCAGTTTTAAAAGAATTAACTGGTAGCAGTTTGAATAGTACGTGCTTCGAGTTTTCAGTAACCTACCATTTTACTATTTGAACTACGTTGTTTGCAAATAATACAGACAATAGTAATACTCTTATTTTCAAAATAATGTTGAATCGAATTGTAAGTACTAAAGCTTCTGATCAATTCGTTGTTTGCATCTGACATTAATATTCAATTCAATTCAAGCTTAGCTTTACATTTACTGTAGTTTAGTCTGCGGTGTACTCTCCGTCTGCTGTTACATTCATGAATCTCCAAACGTAATGCGCTTCATTTATTGGGTACATTTTCCTAATGAAAACCGTAGGCCGAAGACCAAACAACGTTTCAGTACTCAAATCTCAGAATACAAACATTTGTATCACTTTCAAGCCTTACTTGTAGCAACTGTATTTCTACTTTGAACGTTTCTAACAGATTTATAATGAAATGATATTCATCTTCTAAGTTAGTTATGAATCAAAAGCTTTTGTCTGTGCCGGTATTTTCAAACTAAATAATTCAGTTTAGTCAAATACCATCCTCAGCAGCACGTTTCTTACTGAGCTTGACCATTCTTTGTTCCTGAACGTAATTAACAACCAGCTGCTGTTTACCTGCCAAGCGTAATTGTAACGAGGTACTTTGGCCACAGTCTGGTTCGGAGCAGAAGAAGGAACAGGGTGGATTTTAGTTAGTAAGAAGCTAACACTCTCGCTCCACTCGGGATGAAATAATTCCTTGAATAATTTACATCACAACAAAAACAAAACACGATCGATTATAAAAAGTTTAAACAAAACGCAAGCGACATTGTTTATGTGGCAGACTGTCCCGTGTTTACGCTAAACGCTCTCCACTCCACCTACCATTCTGTTAGCTTTTTTACCAATTCACTGATATAAAAAGCGAACTATTTTGCCTTTTTACTGCTCTTTCATCCAATTACGTGTATTAGTGTGAGGGTCGTACATGACATGTACCCTCGTCATGGAAGCCGCAGCCGCTTTATTTACGGTATAGTTGAGGCGACAGACCGCCATTGTGTGACTAGCAGATTGAATCGGAAATAAATGAATTTCCTTTGTATTAATGAAAGAGATTTTTTTAATTATTATTTAAATTACAGATACAGAAAAATAATGTCTTCCTCTGTTATTTTACTACTTCTATCACCTCTAACTCTTCTCACCTAGAATGTCGCCAATTGCTTACCACCAGATGATAAAGGTGTTGATTTGCCGACCTTATCCCTTAAAAATACGTATTTTTTTAGATTTTATTATAAAAAAAACAAATATATTGTCCACACCATTTTAAAATTTCTTTAGATGAGTAAGTTCCGGTTGGTTATACAAAATTCATCATCAAAAAATTACTTTCAACCACCAGTATCAAAACATAGAAATATAATTCTGCTTATCTGGTTAAGAGTTAATGGAAAAAAATCCATTAGATTAAATTAAGTAAATCGTGATTATTTTTAGCGACAGAACTCTCCAAAGTATTTAGATGAAGATTTCAAAGTTTTGACACGCCCGCTATTAGCATCATTACGTTTGAATAAAACTTTGTCATTCCTGTAATTAAATAATTTTGATTTATAATTAAGTCTATTATTTCACATTAGGGATAAAAGCAGTTCATCAGAGATTTTGAAACCTTACCTTTAGTACTGTGATGAGTATATCTTGGCTAAAGGTGACTGGACTAAAATATCACTTGTTCTTAATCTCACTTTACTCTCATTGACTAGATTTACTAAAAACTTGTCTTCTATTTTCTGCGTTGTTCTGACAGCAGAGCTTAAAATCAAAGAGTAATGTCTTAGGTTAAAATGCGAGTGTGTGTTTAGACACAATTCTGTACAAATTTGTATCAATTTTCAAACAGTACTTTGCTGAATTTGCCTTTTTTTAGTATCCATATAGGCATCATACCTCTCTAGAAGCGAATTAAGACAACTAAAAATCAATATTTCGTCCACTTACATTTATTGCGTAGTTAAGGTTAATGTTAAACAATACTTTAGTATAAAAACTTGTCTTCCTTTTGTTGTGCTTTAATGACTATTTAATCAACTTTTATTACTAAGTATGATAAAAACCTTGACCAGGTACTGAGTAACTAAATATAATTATAAAGCATATCTAGCGTAGAAATTATACCGTTCTTATTTACATAGTAACATAAAGGTCCTAAACTAATATGCTTCGGGCGGTCGTCTACATGTGTCTACATGTACTATGTGGTGTAGAACAATGTTAAAAATATAACGCACACTTTTACGTTCTTAACTACGAAGTAATTGCTGGCGACTACCTGATGGCTCTCGGAAGACAGAGTTCATATATCAAAAACAAAAAAAAAACCAACGACTCATAATTGACGTCACACCAAAATTTTTAAGACATGAACTTAACGCCTTCACTTCTCTACCACTCGAGATGATACAAGAAAAAAACTCAGAAATATAGAAGATTAAAATTACATGGTCAACAAAAAAGCTTAGAGGCTTGTAAGTTTTAAAAATACGAAACATATTTTAAAATTTACAATATTTAGTAGCCTTAATATTTTTCTTTAATTTTAAAAAAAACATTTGACAGAGCCGTGTACACGTGTACCTACTTAATTCCATCCGGTCCGGTCATTATACATATTACATCGTATTCCCTTTGTGAATTCAGAAGCTAATCACTGCATTATTAATGATTACCTTAATTAACTAGAACCAACCTGCTGGCCAAGACCCCGATCACTCGAAGCATTCGAGTATTGAACGAAGTTCATAGCCGCGTTGATATATTTTCGGGGAAAACGAGTGATCTCACACGAGTTTTACTCCACATATGTACATATAATAACATTTTGATCTCACTGAAATTGATGTAAGTGTGCTTTTATTTTTCTTTTATTTCTTATAAAGATTTTTATGTTAGTGTCAGTAGTTTTCTTTTATATAGTATGTGTTTAAACGATGTAGGTTACCTAAGTAAAATAGTGTTTAAGACTTATTATAGTATTCACTTTATAATTTTAAGAATGTTTAGGAATTAAGTTTGTTATTTGTTTATTACCTTACCTTTTAGTATTTTTTATGTTCTTGTTTATTCTTTGTGATTGTTTAAATTATAGTAGGTAAGTAAGTATACATTAAATAATTAGATTATAAGTTCTTACTTTTGTATTTTGTAAGACTGATGGCTACACTATCGAATTGGATTTTATCTGTAATGATGGTTGTTAATGATGTAAATAAATAAATAAAAAAAAAAAAAAATTACCTGTTAGCAGCTTATTGAGTGCCTTTCCTGCATGTAATTCCGTATGTTTATTAGGTTGGCAACTGTAACTCTAGCTTTGTATGCAAAGTGACAAAAAGGATGGGTAAGTCGTTTAGGTATAAAGAGCTATCAGACAAATAAACAAATATATTCAAATAGTTTTGTTTTTGTGAACAGTACAATTTGAAGAGTATTGTTTTGTTTGACATATATCTAATTTTATCTTATTGTTGTTTTAATTTGTCTTTCGTACCCCACGTTCCAAGCCCAAGTAGCACCTACCATAAGAGTTTCACAATTCGAGATCAAAATGTCTTTTAGACATTTCGATCTCGAATTGTTTCGTTTCGAAATTTAAAATACCAAAAAAGTTAAACTAGTACTAATTAGTCAGACTACTAATTAGTAATTAGTCAGTCAGAATCAGACTTAAAGAAGGTACCCTGCGCCTCCGTACATTACACACTTAAAAAATAAAACATGAGAACGTTTACAAAGACTAGCCTGTTTAAATGAAATGTAGAACAAAACAAATAAATACATCTTTTCGTTTATATTACATCCTAGTTTCGCTATAACGGATTTAAATTAATGTAAACTGCAGAGACAACAGCAGCAAATGAGGGCGCAGTGAAGCAAGCTTGTTTATTTCCCTAAACAATACAGCTTGCTTGCATCCACATATAATTTATTGTTCATGTTTTTATCTATACTCGCCAGCTCCACTCGTTCTATTATAGTATTCGCTGATTTGTTGGCTTGATTTACTGCTTATAGTGTTTTACTGCGGCGTCCATTTGATTATTTTTGATAATTACTACGACACGCATTAAATTTAACTTAAGAATGTTGTTTTTTGAACCTTTTTTGGCAACCTTGAATCTGAAAGTGTCATATGGTGGTTATTTGTAAAAAATAATATAATTATAGAGGTTTTAGAATCTGAATGATGTTTGAGATAAGAAGTAGTAATCATTCCCAAAAATATTACATTTAACAAAAATGGATTTATCAAAACACATCGTAGAAGAATAAAACCGGATCCCTCGCTTCGAATTGAATATAAGAGGTTCAAGTATTACTCGGTATCAAATAGAATGTAATGGACCATACATTCCCGATGTTATCAGGTGTGTGACACATCGCCAACCTTTCCACTCAGCTAGCTCGCCCGGGGTGTTAGAGCAAACGGTGCTTCCATTAAACACTCTTCTACGTTTTCTTGTTACTTGATAGAAGTAACAAGAAAACGTAGAAGAGTGTTTTGTGAAAGTTAACTACGAAGGAATTAAAGTAATTAAATATAGTTGTTTGAACATATAATTTGTCGCACATTTGTCGTTGTCCAAGTAGGTCCTAACAGATGAATGGCGATTACGCCAGTAGAACGCGGTAAGTGACTGTGTAAGATGATACCAATTTAATCAACACAAAACATTTGTTAGAAATAGGGACATTTAAAAAAAAAAGCATTCACAAAATAAAGACATTGTGTTTGCTAAAACAATGTCGTTGTATAATGCAATGTCTTGTGAATCGCTGCGTTTTATCCGGTTCTACGACAAAGTAAGGAATTATTAAAAGATTGTGCACTCAGCGGAGTGTTTGTGCAATCGTGTTATAAATGTTTTAACAATGTCTTAGTACAAATTCAGTAAATTGTTGAGTGCTTTCTACATTTCCTATTTGTTCATGTAATTTGATAAGCATTTACCGAATACTGAAGAACATGCAAGTTTATAACCTTAATAAGCCTTTTTTAACTCAACAAATCTTAATATTGGCGATGCAGTAAGTGCCTATTAAGTAGTCAGCCCTTAGTATTACTCCTAACAGACGTCTCATTACTTAATGTTCCAACTGTGTGTACATCTGTTAATTATGTAAGCAGGACACCTACATTATCAAACAAATGAGGTTGTTTACTCTCACACTCGCGTGCTACGATACTTAGAACTTATTATATTTTTGAATCTTGATTGTATAGCCTCGTAACATCTCAGTACTAAAATAATATTAAAATTTACAGACTAAATATAGTAAGGGATTCTGAGACAAATAAATCATAAAAAATATCAGATGAAATAGATGCATCCATCTTCTCGGAAATCTATTCTACAGTTGGCCATCACACCTGTGTGAGTGTTTGCTTTAGCAGCCCAAAGTTAAATTCCCTATGAAGTTGTAAAAGCTATTTCGTGGTGAGTGCATCTCTTTGATCTCCGCCTGCCTCGAGGACTCTGTTCCACACAGCTCGCGTCTCAGATTGCACAAACGACACTAGATACGACCATTATATAAACTAAACTGTGAATTAGTGTATCGTGTCAAATATGTATCATTGTAACAAACATACAGCGCCATCTAGCGTAATACGATGAGCGGCAGTCATAAACTAGAAGACAGCTACAGTAGACAAGTGACGCCATCTACACACTGCGTGTCGAACTGTCTGCGTCAGCGCCGGTCCGCATCACCACTACAGACATCAACGTGTAGATATTGTGCACACATGTAAACAGTCTGCCTTTATAAGCAGAACAGTCTTTGAGAATTTCATTCGACTAGCTAGAGGATCAGAGTTCGGTAGCCACGCAGCCAATTCTGAGCCTAAGTAAGACTAGTTCCTGTTCGATAGCCTAGCGGTCTTCAGGAACTAGCCAGCTAGGGGAGGTTGAATGGCGATAGCCACGCAGTCCCTTTCATCCCTCCACTTAGGGTTGCCTTAAGATTAGTGCATATTGTAAAGTGTATCTTTATATAAGACAATAAACTATCGTCTAGTACAACGGGGCTTTAATTTCAAAAACCAGCAACCCTACATTGGCGCCCAACGTTATAAAATAATCCACAGGATAAAAATATATGTTGATCTACATTAGAAACAACGTTATCAAATCGCCCACAGAATAAAAATATTTTTGCCTACCCTCATATGTGTACGGCCTACCTTAAACATTGGTACCTGCATAGTAAAGTACCCACAACATTCAAAAGTGAACAATAACTTGGAATGGAATCATCTACAGAATAAAAATATTTTGGCCTACCCTCATATTTTTACGGCCTACCTTCTAAATTGTATGGAGTACCCGCACACTTATTGAAGTACCCACAATATTGAAAAGTGAAACCTACATTGGCATACATTGAAAGATTATTAGAAATGTCAAAACCAGAGAAAGTTTCTGCTATTTCTAAACTGCAGGAGCCTAAAAATCTAAAACAATTGATTTCATTCCTTCAAACAGCATCCTGGTATAGGAGATTTATATATAATTTTGCTGAAATAGCAAGACCATTGACTAACTTAACGAAAAAGAAAGTTGTTTGGCAATGGAATGCACAAGAACAGGAAGCCTTTAATCAATTAAAGATTGCACTAACGACCGCACCAGTTCTAAAACAAGCTAATTCGGATGTGCCATTTACTATAAAAACTGATGCCAGTCAGTATGCTATAGGAGCAGCTTTGGTGCAGGGGGAGGGTAGAGAGGAACACCCTGTAGAATATGCAAGTCGATTACTTACTCCTGCTGAATGTAACTACACAGTGACAGAAAAAGAAGCGTTAGCTATAGTATGGGCTGTATCACGCTTTCGAGGCTATATAGAGGGCACACGTTTTATTACAATAACGGATCATCAGCCCCTCAAATGGTTGATGAACCTGAAAACTCCTACTGGTCGACTAGCAAGATGGGCTCTTCAGCTACAACCGTACGAATTTGTCATTCAGTACACTCCAGGTCGCACAAATGTTGTTGCTGACACATTGTCACGACCACCATGTTCAAATCATGATGATAGTAAATGTACAATCTGTCGTTTCGAGGTGGAAATTCCAAAACTAACTGAAAAACACTTACGTGAAGAACAATTAAAAGATGAACATTTAAAAACCATTATTGAAACATTAGAAGAAGGAAATGAAACAAAAAACTATGTAGAATGGACTAAGAAAGGTTTCCTACTACACAAAGGGGTTTTATATCGTTATATACCAGAACAAGATGACGAGAACGCAAAATTATTGGTTCCACGACATGAAATACCAAATATACTTAAAGTGTATCATGATGACCCAACTGCTGGACATACGGGTGTTGAACGAACACTACAACGTATAACAAATAAATTTTACTGGAAGGGACTCCGGAAAGATATTATAAAGTACATCAAAACATGCGTTGAATGTCAAAAATACAAACCCACAAATCAAAAACCAGCTGGACTATACCAATCTTCTCCGAATTACCACAGATTTGAGGTACTGTCAATTGATCTGTTCGGTCCGTTACCCACAGGACCTCAAGACGAAAAATGGATATTTATTGTAGAAGACACAGCCTCACGCTGGGTAGAATTATTTGCCTTAAAAGAAGCTACATCTGAAAATTGTGCTATAATATTAATAAATGAAGTATTCCTACGTTATGGCTTACCAAGAAAACTGGTTAGCGATAACGGAGTACAATTCATTTCGGCTGTCATGCAAAAACTTACATTTTGTTTTGAAATAAAACAGGTATATACACCTGTATACCACCCAGAACCTAACATGGTGGAAAGGAAAAACAGAGATATGAAATCACAAATAGCAATTATGGTTAAAGAAAATCACCACAATTGGCCAAGTACATTACCAGCAATACGCTTCGCGATGAATACTGCTATGTGCCAAACCACAGGCGCTTCGCCATCATATCTAACATTTGGTCGTGAACTACGAACTGTATATGATTTAACACATGATTTAAGTACAATTCTTGAATCAGAAAATTTTGTGAAAGAAATCACGCCTACTATGAGAAAGTTAACGCAAGATTTGGCATTAGCAAAGAAAACTATTGAACAAAATCTAAAAGCAAGCTGTAATCGAGCAAACGCTAAAAGAAGAAAAGATCCTGGATATAAACCTGGTGACTTAGTGCTGGTTGAGACACATCCAATAAGCAGTAATGAGAAACAGTTCACAGCCAAATTTGCTCCACGCAGAGACGGTCCTTATATTGTCCTTAAGAAACATGGAGTATCCACATATGAGGTAGCAAACCCAAAATCACCAGAGAAATCCATGGGAAAATATCACACTTCAGCATTATGTAAATTTGAACAAAGAGATGGTAATGTGCCCAAACCCTTACATCCCATAAGAAAAAGAGGGAGACCAAGGAAGATGGATACTGATCCTGGTACTCAGTCGGGACGACTATAGAGTACCAGAGGGGGAGATTGTAACAAACATACAGCGCCATCTAGCGTAATACGATGAGCGGCAGTCATAAACTAGAAGACAGCTACAGTAGACAAGTGACGCCATCTACACACTGCGTGTCGAACTGTCTGCGTCAGCGCCGGTCCGCATCACCACTACAGACATCAACGTGTAGATATTGTGCACACATGTAAACAGTCTGCCTTTATAAGCAGAACAGTCTTTGAGAATTTCATTCGACTAGCTAGAGGATCAGAGTTCGGTAGCCACGCAGCCAATTCTGAGCCTAAGTAAGACTAGTTCCTGTTCGATAGCCTAGCGGTCTTCAGGAACTAGCCAGCTAGGGGAGGTTGAATGGCGATAGCCACGCAGTCCCTTTCATCCCTCCACTTAGGGTTGCCTTAAGATTAGTGCATATTGTAAAGTGTATCTTTATATAAGACAATAAACTATCGTCTAGTACAACGGGGCTTTAATTTCAAAAACCAGCAACCCTACATCATTTATTTTTCTATTTATTTAAATCAGTTAATTCAATTAAAATCCTCAAATTCTATAACAGAAGTAGGTTACTGTTTACTTGAAGGTGTTCTTATAACTTACAATATTGCTTAGGCTACATGAACAATCATGTTTTGTTAGTTTTTGTGGCACATTCATAACTAAAGCTTCTTTTTAAAAATATTGCAAAAAATATTGAGATGTTTTCCACACAAAGAATCTCTTATTTGTATTCAAGAAATATACATGAAAACATATCTTTTCTCTTTTGACAACAATAAACAATAAATTCGAGTTTGTTCTGCTTAGATAATATTTTCCTGGCCAAAAACTTTATTAAGTACCTTTCTTTAGTACGCTTTAGGTTTCGTGTATTTATCAAGGTACGCAAAGGGTTTGGCGGCTTAAATGTGACAAACGACAGCCGACGACAAAAAAACTGCTGTTTCCAACGTTCAGTGTTTGGTTTATCTTTCGAATAGGTCGGATTCTAGCCTTGGTAAAAGAAACTTACTTTACTTGCTTACGTAAAGCGTTATATTATGAGAGGCTTGCTTCCGCCCGCGGCTTCGTCTGCGTAGGTAGTGGATTAAGCTTACGTGTTATTCCAAGCTATCACCATAACTATATACATACACAAAATATTATTGTACACATATTATAACTTCGTAGCTTACTTAAATGGTATTTTAAGAAAACCCAAACCAAAATGATCGCACATCCTCTTATCCAACATTACTAGATCGAATCAACAGAAAATGTATTTTTTCCTTCCTCTCTCGTCAGACTTGATCTTATTACCCGATCCATCCATCTTCTCTTGGTGCTTCTCTTACCTTCCAACTATAAGACACCTGTTCATCTCCAACAATGTTTGATGGGTTCACTATGCCATCAGAGAAGTACCAATATTTACCTACTTACATACATTTTATTTCGGTTTCATATAATTCTCATTTCATTCTCACATTCGAAAACGAAAAATTTGGTACCTAAAAAAACACGTCTAATTAATAAACGAATAATAAAGATGTGCATTTAAATAAATCTAGTACATAATCTGCTTAACATTTCAATTTGTCGTTTATTTAGTTATTATCACATAACTCTAATTACGAGTGAGATGGTGACGTAGTTACGGCCTTTATCGCACTAGGCGTCGAAGTAAATCTCGTAATCTCGTGTAAATTATTATTTTAATAAGTAGTCAGTTCAGTGTTATTTTAATTAGTAACAAAAGGTTGTCTCAGAGATTCCGCACTGCGGTATAGTTGGTACTTAATTATTCTGTCAGAACACGATTTATTAGCCGGACCACAAAACATAGATCTAACAAATTCCGAAATTAATTCAGTATCTATTTAGTGAGAGAGTACATAATTGTGTTGTCAGAACTTCATTTTAAAGACTTATCGACTTATTATATATATAGTCTCCTAGAGAGTTCAATTTACTTAGCATAAAACCACCAATTAAAATGGAGAGTCTTTCTGTTGGATTAATAATAATTTAAATCGTTACTCGATGTGTGTTGGAGAGCCAAACTTTGGCAGAGCTGTGCCGGCTTAAATCGAATAGAAAACCGGGTGAAACGACGCTTGCTCAGAAATTCCGCACTGCGTGAGGTTCATGGATTACCAAACCTTCTCTCTTCCCCTACCTCAACTCCCTGTCCCCAATCCCAAAGTTTTCCAAACTTCAAATCCCTCACTCCAAACTGTAAGTAACGCACTTGTGACTCATCGATATTGCGGTTTGCCGACACGACCAGACTGGCTGATAGCTGTCGCAAAAATGTGATGGTTCTTCTCTCCACACAGAAGTATAACTATTTCAACTAACGCCATTTTGTTTCACAGAACAGTGCTTCGTTTCTAAATTTATGAACACTAATAGCATAGTCAGGCATGATATTAGACGATTAAGCAATAGATAGATGTTGAGTAAATGGAAATTCTCTTCCCGAACAATCCCTGAATTAATCCGATAAGATTCGGGTCAATTTGTAATTCAATATCGTTGGAACAGCTGCTCTGTAATTAACACCTTTTCAAAATGTCGTTAGACTTTATGGAAACCTGAAGACAAAAGTCAGTTGAAATAAAAAGATGTTTTAATTCTCATAATAATTTCTGTTTAGTGATTCTTACGTATAACCTATTCACATGTTAACGCAACAGATTGTAGGTATGAATAGATTTTTGTTATTGTTTCATGTAATAACTTCAAAGAGATACCTTGATGATAACAGTCTGGATGACAGATAGATAGACTCAAGTATTCTTGCTATATTTATGTTGGATTTTTACCTAATATATTTTGTGTTTGCATTACATGTATAAAGTCGGATATAACGTCGCTCGCTCCGTAGCGTAAACTATTTTTATTTAGATGTATGACGGCATACTTCAAATAAATTTTGCATTATTTCCGGAATTTACAAAGTTACTGTTTGCAGAATGTACTGAATCTTGCACACAGTTCTCATATTAACATATCTATGATATTATTACCTACACAAAAGTGGAGGTCTAAAAGTTTTTACAAATTACATAATGTTCGAGTCCATTTCATTCGATAAAAGTAGCCAGAGAAGAGAGAGAGATAAAGAGAGAGAATCCAAAAGAAAATCAATTTTACGTAAGTACACGCTTCTTGTCTTTACAAAAAATGTTATTCGATTTTCAAAACAAACTAAAGCCATTGTTACCATCAGATAAAGAAATAATATCGTCTTTTGTCGCACTTTGGAGTTCACGAATCAAAGCTAACATTACAATTTATTTGCTGAACTTACAAGAAAAAATTGCTATGGAAATTGCTCCCGAAGTCTCGACTCGTAAATGTTGCAGCACCGTCGTTTATAAATTTCATACACCGCAATAAGTGACTTTTATTGCTTTGGGAATGGTGAAAAATATGAACACGAACGTTCACAATTTAAATGTAAATCATGGTCGGTATGGAGTTTTCACCATAGGAATTAATTGCATAAGTAATTAAATTGTTTTTTTTTTATTTATTACTGCTTTGTAACATCACAAATCCTTCGAGTAAATCTTATAATTATTCCGATAAAACAGCGTTTTCTATCTGGTACGAAATGGTATGTGATTCTTGTAGGGATTCATAATTATTTAATTTTATACAATGAATTTTGTCTTATTTCTCAAAACTGTGAAGCAATGCCTAAAGTTTTACTTGTAGATATGTGGACACTATAATATCTTCTAAGATTAAACTTCTAGATTTATAAATAACTGTGCCATTTGTACTCAACAACAGCAAGGGCAACAAAAATGATTGCGTACGTTATGATACGAGCCACATGCGATGTTTTTTTGTATGGGACAAGCCCACCGCAACCTCCCAAAACCGCAACTCAAAAACGATAGATACAATCATGAAAACACCGGAACACTGAAGTCCAAGTTACGTCCAAGGGACATAAATGACTGTGCTGGATCCCGCAACGAAATTAATCATAAGATATTATTTGAGGAGAGGAAAATCTAAATAGTTTCAATGTTTATATCAAATCAAATCAAATCAAATCAAATCAAATTCTTTATTTCAAATAGACCAAAAAAGGCACTTTTGAACGTCAAGCAAAAAAGATATTATAAGGTTTAACTTTATGTGTCAGTCTGTCCGTCTGTCCTCTAGTGAAGCTATTTGCTCGTTCCAAAGTGTAGATTCCTATGGAGAAGAACGAGCAAGAAACTCCATGGTTACTCTTTTTCAATCACTTTTTACAATGCATTGTTACATAATTTAGATAGTTCCATTATGTGAGAACAGTGTAACACTAGTGTTTAACCAAAGTATCCGAAAAAGAAATAACCCTCAGGGACAGCAACTTTAGACAGTCTCGAGTTGACCAGTCCCAATAGGCGGCGTCCGTTCACGAACATGACACGTACACCAGCACCGCCCAACTCAACCATATTATAGGGAACCGAGCGGCCCAGTGCCCGTGCCACCGCCAATGAGACTCCTGAGTGAGCATGACAACTCCCAACTGACACAAGTACCAATATACTATAAGTCTAACTCAATTATAATAAGTTACAGGGCTCTCACATTTACAAAAATCCAGTTTATCAACAATTAACAACATGGTAAATAATTTAATAATTGAGATCAAAATTCCTCTTAACCTTAACAATTTTTATCCTGTGCAGTCAAACCAGCCACCCTCCAAGCATTTTTATCTTCTATATAATCATTTAGTTTGTAGTATGCTTTCCTACATAATACTTTCTTTATACATAATTTAAATTTACTTTCATTAAGATTTTGTATTTCAGTTGGGATTTTATTATAACATTTAACACATAATCCCATGAACGACTTATGCACTTTTGCTAATCTAAATAAAGGCTGACTTAATCTATTTCTATGTCTAGTAGGATAGTCATGCTTGTCAGATACTTTTACAAATAGCTGTAGGTTTTTCCTAACATACATAATGTTTTCATGAATATATTGACATGGTACGGTCATAATGTTGATCTCCTTAAACTTTTCTCTGAGAGATTCGCGACGACCTAAGTTATAGATAGCTCTGACTGCACGCTTTTGTAAGATAAAGATAGACTCAACGTCGGATGCCTGTCCCCACAACAGAATTCCATACGACATGATGCTGTGAAAGTAGCTAAAGTACACTAGTCGTGCCGTGCCTACATCGGTTAGCTGACGGATCTTCCAGACAGCATAAGCTGCCGAGCTCAACCGCCCTGCTAGAGATCTAATGTGGGGGCCCCATTGCAGCTTGTCGTCTACAGTAATCCCCAAGAATGTGGTCTCCTTTACAAATTCCAGTTTCTGACCATTTAATAATATATCATCGCATACGTTACTTTTAACATTTGGCAAAATAAATCTAATGCATTTCGTCTTTTTATCATTAAGTACTAAGTTGTTTTTTGTGAACCAATTATGAACTTTCATTAAGGCATTATTCACTTCGTCATAGTTATTTGATCGTCTATTTAATTTAAAAATCAAGGATGTGTCATCAGCGAATAATACCATATGCGGTTCACTTTGGAATAAATGGGGCAGGTCATTGACATAAACCAAAAATAGGAATGGACCCAATATTGAGCCCTGCGGTACGCCCATAGATACGCTAGCACCCCGGGAGTTTACTCTGTTTACTTGTACTGTAAGGAGTCTTTCTAGAAGGTATATATATTAAATGTACTGAGGAAATTCACTCTCATGATGTAATAATAGAGCAATTAGAACTAATAATAATAGAACAATTGCAACTCGCAATATTTAACGCATCTCAGGAAATTTAACTATTCGCATATCGACGGCTGTTCCATCGTGGTCCGCGGAGTATCCCCACTATGTAAGCCTCTAATGTGCGTGAAAACGCCACTCGTGTGTTAATTCAGTGAACGTCTATGATTTACTTAATTATTTCACTGACACGCCGATTTTCTGTGAAACCGTGGTGTTACTCCACTCGAGCCGGCCCATTGGTGCCGAAACATGGCTCTCTCATTCTTGTCGTGGCTCTGCCACACTGACAAACATTATAATAATTCTATTTCATCTTTAGTTTAAATAAACAAATGTAAATCAAAGTGGAGCGCGAAGATTTTCATTTTCGATTAAAGGCTTTTGGTAAGATTCTGCGTTTCCTCGGGGATTAAAGGCGACGTTTATTTGGTTAGGAAGGTAATAAGTACTTAATATTTACGTTATTCACACTCTTTGAACTCTACTTATACTAATTTAAGTGAATAAAATGATAATGTTTTTTTATATTTACGAAGATTACCATCGGTACATAATATATTCCATCCATTAGATAGTCAAAAAATTATCTTACAGAAATAAAAATATTCTAAAATAAATATTTTATAGTATATACCTACCTAAGTAACGGTGTGGGCAGTGACTGATTTATTATATTCCTTTGTAATGAGTTGTTGCTAATTAATTCATTAGAATTTACGTGGAACTAGGCTTCATAAAGGTTTTTTAAACCAAAAAGGTTTAAATTACTACTCATTTCTTGTAACTTTAGAAATGGCGGATTAAATCATCACCCAGGCAAGTTAGTGAATTATTGAGTGCATTCACAGTTCTGTCACGAGCCATCGCAAGTGCTAGTGCTGATTGTATAAAACTGAAGTGGCTAGATGCCAACCTAGGGCACTGTCATCGGCGGAAAATACTATAAAATAAATAAACCTTATCTCTTTGCCTAGGTTGTTAGTGTATAATAATTTGTTGCTTATAGGTACAATTAACAATAACATAAATAATTTAATACCAATTAAGATACCGTGGTCAATTAGTAATCTTACTTTATACAGATTTCGTTTACTTTCCGTAGTTCTAATTACTTACTCAGTAACAGGTCTAGGTTTATCATTAAAGAAAAGGTTTTCGTCTTAACTTTTTCTTTAATCCTAATTCCATTTTATGTTTTCTTTGGAAAGCATTTAGAGCAAAGGTCGTAGTAAAGTAAAGGTCAGAACTATTCGTTTCTAAATAGGTGTCTAATAAGTAAGCACTCACGCTCGCTTTAAGTAAAATTCGCTGAGATTAACTACTGGATCATGTAGAATTGTAAATACCTATGATGTCTATGTAGGTATTTACAAATGTATAGATGTTAGATGTGTGCTCCTTTTGAAGATGATATTTGTCTTTAAAGCATTAGTCGACGTAATAATGATCCCGATATTTATAATACACGTACAGGTATTTCTGAGTGTCTGCTATCTCACTCTGGCGGTAATGTATACTTATGTATACATTCTACAAGCTGCTAAAAGGAATAATGAAACTTAGTTGACGCAGGTTTGAATAGCCATAATTAGGTGATTTCTAAAAAATACCAAGTGTTGAGGTTATCAGTTTATTTTTATTGCTTTTCAAAACGTTACCAAACCTTATATTTAAATTTCTGTTCTCATATATTTCCGTTCGTGATATCGTTCACTCCTGGGGGCCGTAGAGCGGTATACAATAACGTGCGCGGTACAGCCGCTGACTGCGCGATTTGAATATTATATGAATTTAGAAAATATCGCGTTGTATGAAACGTCAGAATAACAGTAATGTATTTCTATAAATATTTTAAATGTACCGTGTGGAGACATTCTTACCTACTACTACTCTTATCATTGAATATTATACTATAGTGTATTCGCACACTTTAACTCGTTTGCTGAATACAATGTAATTTTGATTCTACTATCCTTCCAGAGTTCATGTAACATGTGCAATTTTTACAAATACCAAATGTAAATAATCCGCTTATACTTGGCCTTAGTTGAGAATTACAATTGAGATCCCTACTTCAGTAATCGCGCTGGCAAACACTCGACAAGCACGACACTCTCACTAAAATTATAAAAGGCATTCTTAAAAAACTGAGCTCTCTCGGCTCACTTGCTGGAAGAACGGGTGCAATTATGATTTACGATGTAGTCGTGGTATCTGAAGATTTCCGTTACTAAGTATTAACATTTTGTGCGCAAGCAAGGCTTTGAGAAGACGTTGCGGTAACCTCGACAGTTCTAGACGCTGACTCAGTCCACTGAAGGTATTTAAACAATATGGAAATTAGAACTTTAATTAGAACACGATAGTGCTTTTAGTCGCTACATCTTATGGCGGTGGAGGTAGCTGGCTTTGATATTATGCAAATACGCCTAGACGAAATGACTAAATGTTTGCATGAATCGTATGTATTAGGACATTTTCATTTTTGTATATTATATTTACGACTTTAAGAGAATATGAACTCGTATGGCGAGCTGCTCCAGGCTCTAAGCTATTATAAGCTCTCAATTAACTTTTACTAAGTTCAATATTCTAGCAGTATACCATCAAGTAAACAAAAAAAAAACACTGTAGCTTACGTAATGTTATACATCATAAATACCTGAGATAAGATACGAAGGTTAACCTGAAAACAACTGAGCATGACCAAGGAGAGTTTATGAGTCTCCGACCCAAAAGGTACAGTGACGGTGGTAATGGCACACAATAATATGTAAGTGGTTTTGGTGGGGTTTTGTACTTCTTTTATGATGGCAAATAGACCTATTGTTTTTTACGGACCTTTCTCTTTTTAAGTACCTATTAACCTCAGATCATCTCTTTCATGCAATTGATGCACAAAACAACACCGTCTTGCTAAGCAATTAAAGTTGCTATTAAAATGGTACATTTACAAACAACCGTTTCTTTGGATTTTGAAAGAGAAGAGTAAATCTGTAAACTGGCAATACAGATTATTCAAAATACTGGCAAACAATACTACTCTGTCAAGAAAGTACCGGGAAAAAGTCAATAATACACAAAATGTTTGTTATTCATCTAAATTTATTTTATCACCTTCAAAGTATGCTCCTTCAGAAACGATACACTTACGCCAACGAATAATCCAATCATCGAAACTTTTTTTAAACGCTGTTTCCGGAATTGAGTTCAGTGCTCGCCGCGAATTCTCCTTTATGTCTTCTAACGATTGAAAACGGGTGCCACGAAAGGGTAATTTGAGTGTGGGAAAAAGAAAGAAGTCGGCTGGAGCCATATCTGGTGAATATGGTGGATGCTCGATGGTGTTTGTTGAGTGTTTGGACAAAAAATCGTTTACAATGATGGCCTTGTGCGAAGGCGCATTATCGTGATGCAAAATCCAAGAATTTTCTTTCCACATTTCTGGCCTTTTTCGTCGAATTTGTTCTCTTAAACGCCGCATAACGCTCAAATAATATTCTTTATTTACCGTTTGACCTTCGGGCAAGAATTCTGAGTGCACAACATCGCGATAGTCAAAGAAAACAGTCAACATGACTTTGACTTTTGATCGACTTTGACGTGGTTTTTTCGGTTTTGGTTCAGTTGGAAGGCGCCATTCCGAAGCTTGTTGAGTAGTTTGCATGTCAAACTCGTAAACCCACGTCTCGTCACCAGTAACAATGCGTTTCATGAATGTTGGATCGGTATTGACTCGTTCTAGCATGTCCTCAGCGACTTTCATGCGATTTAGTTTTTGAAGAAAATTCAGGTCTTTTGGGACTTTTGGGACAGCCGAGCGGCAACACGTTTCATACCCAAATTATTTGTTAAAATGGTACGGATCGACTCGTGAGATACAGAAAGTTCGGCGGCCATCTCTCTCAAACTTGAATGAGGATTTTCAGTCACTATTTCCTTCACTTTTGCGATGTTAACTTCAGTTGCAGACGTTGATGGCCTACCAGAACGAGGCAAATCTTCCATCACATCTCGACCGCTTTTGAACGCTTTGTACCACTCATAAAGACATTTTTTGATAAAGTCGATTCACCGTAAGCTTTCTGTAACATTTTAATTGCCTCCGAACACGAAATTTCATTGGCGATGCAAAATTTAAGACAAACTCTTTGTTCGATGTTTTTGTCCATTATGAAATTCGCAATACACACTAGATATTATAAAACTAAAAATAGCACTGTTTTTAATATAAATAACAGATGCAACTGTTATGCCAATCGAACAACAACAAAAAAAAAAAAATTCTAATTTGGAACCATAAAAAAACATTCATTCCCGATACTTTGTTGACTGAATGTATATCGGAGCTAGAGCTCTCGGCAGCGACGTCCACAGTAAAAGTATTTTATTCCACGGAAAATATTGAATGCATTTTGTATTCAATCTGTACTGAAACCTATACCCATAGGTTTCAGTAATACTATTGTTTCGTTATTCATGAGACAGTTTTCAAAGCCTAAAAGCGGGATCCATTTTATTTATCAGTTTATTTGGATCTTTAAGAGACTTTGCACGAGTGCAATGCTCATATTTATATTGTTGCTGTACATATTTATTTATTTATTTAAAGATAAGCACACCAACAATACAAACACCCAATGTTATATAAAAAACTCAATAATCAAATAATTGAATATAAACCATCATTCTCAATCTATAATACTAATATTATAAAGAGGTAAAATTTTTAAGTTTGTAAGTAAGGGGTAATCTTTGGAACCGTTGGTCGATTTACCAAAATTCTTTCAATAGATAGCTACAATGTTTCTGAGTGCTTAAGGCTATAAAACATCACGCTGTGAACAAATAGAGCTGAGTAGCGGCTGAAACTGCGCAGTAGAAGCCAGTCACACATAATTATAAGGACAGAGAAAACAACTTTGCTTTATGCTATTTAGTGATAAAATAAGGTAGGCTTTTAGGTAGTTATTTTAGTTATTACTTTTACAATAGAGTGAAATGGATCTGTATTTTCAATTCCGTGGAATATCTATACTCGAGTGAATAAAATAGTAGACTTCACAAACCCACACTTCCTGTGGTTGAGATAAATCTTGAACATGCTCATTAAAACTACTAAAGAAGCACACAACGATTTTTCAATACTCTCTAATTGTGAGCGATATTTAAAGCTGCAGGTATTAAATTAATGAACTCACCGTTAACAAGGTCTTAATGACTCACGATGGTACAGCTACAGCAGATTAGGTATAGCGACCACTCTCTCGTCTATAATTGAGATAAGCTGAGTACTACTGTCAAGTGCATATTATTTCAGATATTTTTTTTATAAAAAGTTACATAGTATATTCCGGTTACGAGAGTGCGTTTTTGTTAAGAATGTCTTAGTTGACCATGAACAGAGTTCAGATTAAAATAGACATTACACAAACTCTGATTAAGCATTTAGTTTGTTAGTTATTTGAAAAATTGAATAGGAATGCTTAAAGTTTACACCTGGTCGTCAATATTATTATCACAAGCAGGCTCATTCCAAAATCATTAGATTTTAAACCGTTGTGTTACAAAATTAACAAATCAATAAGATTCAGAAATTGCATTCCGATTCACATCACGTCCCGGATTCGCATTACCAACTCAATCAACGTACTATCGGTAATAATTCTCATAACAATTTTTCATTGTAACTTTGAACAAAGAGAAAATCTTCCATTAGCCTTCCACGATCCTATTTTCGTTTCCGACACAAGTACCAAATTATATTACAGATAGATAATCACAGCTTTTAATGTATTTAATTACGTTAAATCCGAATCTTATTGAATTAATTCCGAGGTTATTCGGGAAGAGAATTTCCATTTACTCGTCTTCTGTTTATTGCAGAAGCCTCGACTGTCATGGCCGATCAATAAGCATTCCATTTACAAATAGCGATCTGTTCTGGTAAACACAGCAATAAATTAAATGTGGTTAATTTCTGAAAAGCTGTCTGGTTGGAGTGTTTCTTGATCAGTTGAACGTTACAATATAAAAATTGCTGAATTTGATCATCAAAATAGAAATGTGGATGATTATTTTAATTTCGTTTGAAGCCTTTTGAGCTACAGCTATAGTACAGCAAGCCTCATATTTACACTTTTACAACTATATAATTAGTACATGATGCTTTACGCATATTTAAAAGGCACTACTTACCTAGAACTAATGAGAAAACGTGTACTTTATATGGTACTACTTCGTCAAAAGACTTTTACCTCAAGGAAATATTCATCGTTCCGCAGTGCAGTATCATAAAGCGTAGATAAAGCGATGTCTTTCCTCATTACACACACAAACGTGAAGAGAGAAGACAGAAAATATCAAAGTATGAAATTTATATCGACGTCGCAAACTAGACACTGGCATGGCAAGGATCTGAGCAGAAAGTTGACCACAATGAGATCTAGAGATTAGTGAGGACATTCCAGACAGAACTGTTGTAGAAAATCAAACGCAAAATTCATATCTAGAGCTGGTGAACTGGATGCTTACTCCGATCTCTCTTGTTGTAATATGAACTTATAATTTTTTTTTCATGTTCATGGTTCTTCAAATTTACATAATGTTGTGGGTTTTAGTTGCTTTTATGATGGGGTCCAATTAAACACACCTATTTGTTCAATCCACAATGATGAATTGTTTTAAAACGCTGAATTAATTTCAAGAAGCACTATGTTTTTTCTTTTACGTAGAGCAAATAAGCGATCAGTTTTATATCTATACTTCAAACAAAGAATATTTATTCAGCAAATTATGTATGAGATATATTCGTCGCTCTTATAACAAATAGGTGTTCCTTAGTAAGAAAGCAATTCTTATGTATGAGTGAACACAAATTGTGTTTGGTTCAATACCAACTATTGAACAGTAAGAGTGTTGATCATCATGGTCGTAAAGTAGTGTGTTGCAACCACTCAAGATATAAAAGTTGTGTGGCCGCAGGGTTATTGGTATTAATAAAGGAGTATTCTGGAGGCCCTGTTTCTCAAAAAATTGGTCGTAAAAATAGGCCAATATTTCAGTCAGTTTAGTGACATATTGTGACGGAAAAGTGGTTCAAACTCTTTGACATCATGACGTCAATGGATGGTTGTCAAACGTTGCCTAGAGATTGTAAATTTCGTCGTGAATTGTCAACACGAGTTGGTGTAATCGGTAAGGCGTGTGGATTACACCACAGAGACCCCGAGTTCGAGTCCCGCCGTAAACATGAAGTTTTTTAGTTGATAGAAGTTTTGTCGAACTTTCTGGAATTATTTGTGTGAAAGAAATGAAAATTTTTTTTAGAAATTATTGGAAGGTTCTTGAGGCATGACGATCAAAAAGAATAACGAAATTGAATCTTCCAGTACCTGACTGGGGGTATATAAGCGGAACTGCGGCTCACCGCTGGCAGTGGAGTTCTAAGTCCAAAGCGATTCGGAAGAAAAGGAAGAAGTGAAAAAGAAGAAAAGTGAGTGAAATAGTGAAGTGCAGTGAGTTAAGTGAAAGTCAGCGTGAACTGTGAGCGGCAAACGGAAGTTTGTGTCAGTCGCCCGGACTCTGCTGGAGAGGAACGCCGAAAACTTAACTCGGTGGACGCTGTCATTTAAGTGCAATAGAAAGTCTGAAAACCGGTATTAGTGTTTAATTTCATCCAATCCCGTAACCCAAGCCCGCATAGTCAGGAACGTGACGTCAGGCACGTAACAATATGCTTACAGAAAAATAATGTGCCTTTAAATAAAATACCTTTGCCTTTTCCATCGAATACTAAACAATGTTGTACTCAAAAAAGTCAAAAATCAAAAATCATTTATTTCAATTAGACCACAGTAGGCACTTTTGAACGTCAAGCAAGCAAAAAAGGAAAAATGTATATAACAAGAGCTTTAAAATTAAGCGTGTCAGTCTGTCCGCCTGTCCTCTAGTGAAGCTATTTGCTCGTTCCAAAGTGTAGGTTCCTATGGAGAAGAACGAGCAAGAAACTCAATGGTTACTCTTTTTCAATCAGTTTTACAATACATTTCTTTGTTACATAATTTAGTCGGTTCTGATATGTGAGAACAATGTAACACTAACGTTAAGGCAAAAAGTACGAAAAAGAAGTGAACCTCAAGGACAACTTATTTAGACAGCCTGGAGATGACCAGTCCCAATAGGCGGCGCCCGTTCACGAACATGACACGAGCACCAGCACCGCCCAACTCAACCATATTATAGGGGATTGGGCGATCCAGTGCCCGTGCCACCGCCAATGAGACCTCTGAGTGAGCATGACAGCTCCCAGCCGACACAAGTACCTATATTCTACAAGTCTTACTTAATTATAATAGGTTACAGGGCACTCACATTTACAAAATCTTAGAAGTTCATCAACAATTCACAACATAGTGTACAATTTAATAATTAAGATCAAAAAAAATACTCTAAACATCCTGTGGAGTAGGACCAGCTAGCCTCCAAGCATTTTTATCTTGTATATAATCATTTAGTTTGTAGTATGCTAGTTTACATAAATGTTTCTTTATACATAATTTAAATTTGCTTTCATTTAAATTTTGAATTTGCTTTCATTTAAATTTTGAACATTTAACACAGAAACCCAGGAATGACTTCTGCACTTTTGCCAATCTAAATAAAGGCTGACTCAATCTATACCTATGTCTAGTATGATAATCATGTTTGTCAGATACCTTTACAAATAAGTGTAGGTATTTTCCTAACATACATAATGTTTTCATAAATAAATTGACTCGGTACGGTCAGAATGTTGATCTCTTTAAACTTTTCTCTGAGAGATTCGCGACGACCTAAGTTATATATAGCTCTGACGGCACGCTTTTGCAAGATCAAGATAGACTCAACGTCAGATGCCTGTCCCCACAACAGAATTCCATACGACATGATGCTGTGAAAGTAGCTAAAGTACACTAGTCTTGCCGTGCCTACATCGGTTAGCTGACGGATCTTCCAGACAGCATAAGCTGCAGAGCTCAATCGTCCTGCTAGAGACCTGATGTGGGGCCCCCATTGCAACTTCTCATCTACTAACAGTGATCCCCAGGAAAGTAGTCTCTTTTACAAATTCTAGTTTCTGATCATTTAATAATATATCATCACATACGTTACTTTTAACATTTGGTAAAATAAATCTAATGCATTTAGTCTTTTTATCATTTAGTAATAAGTTGTTTATTGTAAACCAATTTTGAACCTTCATTAAGGCATTATTAACTTCGTCATATTTGTTTGTTCGTCTATTTATTTTAAAAATCAATGAAGTGTCATCAGCGAATAATACCATATGCGGTTCATTTTGGAACATATGGGGCAGGTCATTTACATAAACTAGAAATAGAAAAGGACCTAATATTGAGCCCTGCAGTACGCCCATAGATACGCTAGCACCCAGTGAGTTAACTTTGTTGACTTGTACTTTAATTTTTCTTTCTTGAAGGTATGATTTCAATAAATCTAGGGATACCCCCCGAATGCCGTAGTGTTCTAGCTTCAGTAATAGCGTCTCGTGCTCAACACAGTCGAATGCCTTTGAAAGGTCGCAAAATATTCCGATGGCATCCTATGCTTTTTCCCACGAGTTGAAAACTTGTTTTATAAGTGATACTCCTGCGTCCGTAGTGCAACGTCCTTTGGTAAACCCGTATTGATGGTCATGGAAAATACAATTCGTGTTAAAGTGACGCAGCATTTGAGTAAGCATCAACCTTTCGAACACTTTACTGAGCTCTGGCAAAATAGAGACCGGCCTATAGTTATTAGGTTCTGTACTATCACCTGATTTAAATAATGGAACTACTTTACTATGTTTCATTAAATCCGGGAAAACCCCTTGATCTACACTTTTATTAAAAATGAAAGTTAAGTGCGGCGCAATTGTCTCTATAAACGACCTGCACACTCGAACAGACATTCCCCAAAGATCTTCAGTTGACTTTACTTTGATCTCATTGAACGCCTTTATTACTGCCTGGGGGGTTGTGTATTAAAAGCTAAAGTCAGAAGGACATTCTTTGACGTTACCCCTGAGAAGCTCGACAGAAAGTGCTGGAGATGATTTTAACGTTTCCGTAGTTTTAAGAGGAATATTTTTAAAGAATCTTTCGAATTCCTGGGCAACTGACGAATTTGAACTAGTATATCCCTTTTCGGTTTTTAAATTAAATTCAGTGTTTTGTGATTTATTTCTACCTGTTTCTTTATTAATTATATTCCAGGTAGCTTTTATTTTGTTTTCCGCGGTCCTGATTTTATTACTAATGTGGAGCGACTTAGCATGTTTACATACTATTTTAAATATTTTTGAATATTTGGAAACATGTCTGCGAAAAGCCTCGCTACTATTAAATGGTTTCAGGCCGTATAGCTCAAATAACCTGTCTCTACTTATACGAATACCTGGTGTAGCCCAGTCACAGAATACAAATTTACACTGAATATTTTTACGTTTTAAAGGAAATAGTTTATCGAATTGTATTTTTATAAGGGATAATAAATTTGCATATATCTCACTCGGGCAATTATTGTCTTGTACTTGGCTGCATAATTCATGTTTTAGCTTATTATTTAATGAATCAATTTTTTTGTATGTGATTTGTCTAAACAATATTTCCTTTTTTGGTACAGTTGTTATAGTATTAAAGTTAACTGTGAGCCCACTGTGATCAGATGGTAATCTATTTACAATTTCACTTTGTAAATAATCACAGTTACAGAAAATATTATCTATACAAGTTGCCGAGGTGGATGTTACTCGGGTGGGCTCAAGGAAAACATTAGACAAATCAAATGATTGAAATAGACTTAACGAGTTTGTACAATGAGAATTGTTTTCTAAGAGATCAACATTAAAATCGCCACATACTATTGTACATTTACTACTAGTACATGTTTTCCGCAGTACATCTTCCATTACAGAGCGAAAAATATTTAGATTCTGTATGTTAGGAGGCCTATAAACACATACTACAATATGCCTATCCAGCTCAACACAGGACAACTCTATTGTGTGTTCAATTGACAGCAGAGCAATGTCTTGTCTTTCTTTATATTTTATTGAGTTCTTTACTAAAATCAGGCTAACACCATGTATCATTGCTTGGCGGCTATAATTGCTGCCAACACAATAGTTATTGAAGTTAATTGTTTCTACTTGATAATCTTTTAACCAATGTTCAGTTAAACAAATAATATCATATTGGAATTTCTCTAAAAACAATTCAATGTCTAGGAATTTTGATGATAAGCCCTGAATATTTTGACTGTATAATGACAACAAGTTATCTAATTTAGTTTTATGTTTTAATTTAAATTGATGCTTAATAATATTGCCAGAAGAAACCTTTTCAATGAATGTGGTTTTTGAGTAATTTAATTGGTTATCTTCTGTTGTCGTGGAAGTCAGTTTAAAAGAATACTATCCGGAGTACTATCCACATTTGTCAATAATACTATGTGAGTTGTTTTATTTTTTTTAATTTTTTTTAACTCTTTATTTATTATTAGGGACTTTTACACGGACGTGTATGCCAGTCCCATCATACCTTATTCTAATACAATCTAACTAAAACGTAATCTAGCGAACATAAATACTTTGGCGGCAGCCTCCGAATTAGGTGTAGATAAAAGATTGTGATATACACCTACATTATACATATTTAAGTTTAAGTCCTTAAATAATTTTACTCGGTCAGACTGAAATCTGGCACATTCCAGCAATAAGTGTATTACATCTTCCGGTGTTCCACATACATCACAATTTGGTGAGTCAGATTTTTACATTAAAAATCCAAACTTATTGAGGGGCAAGTGTCCAGATCGCAGTCTGTGCGCGATCACAACCAGCCGCCTGCATAACTGTTGTTGTTTTATTTAATCTTAATTAGAATCATATTAGATTATTTTTCATGACTTAAAATATTTTAATTTTTTTATGGCATGAAATCGGTTGTAAAACAATCACAATTTTTAACCTACTTGTATAATGGAACTAATGTCATAAATTCAGATTATTCCGAAGATTAATTTATGACCATGGATTAAGATCGGTTTTAATTATGCCCGCTTATTGAGCTCTTTTAAAAGAAGCAAAGTTACTTTGTGTGAAAAATCTTATGAAAGTTGCTAGATTGGTTTTACCAGTGAACCAAAGTATTGTTCGGTACATTGGAACCGTGTGCGTTTCACATTCTTACTTTCAACTTTGTTAACATTGTATTGTAGCTTGTGATATGAAATGTGACAGATATTGTTTTAGTAGGAAATAAATATGGCGTTTTATATCGCAAGGGCCGCCTTGTAGAATATTTTGATAATTTGACTTTTTTTAGATCCATGGTAATACGAAACTTTTGCGTTTTCGTTCCAACCCAGTTTTCTGTTTGAAACATTTGTTTTGTTTCATACGTTGCAGACTATTTCTTTTTTATAATTTTTCATCGTCGAAACTGCTTCTGGAAGTTATATTATTACTTTTTCATATTGTGTTAAAAGTACTGTCATTCTTCTGTTAAGGATTCAGACTACGATTACTCTGCAAAAACCATTGAAGTCAAAGTTACGCAAACACATTCCATGATTTACATAATTCTCATTCCGTCTAAACTCATAGCCAACAGTAACTTTAAAATGAATTCAAAATTCGGTTCGCTTCTTCGAATTCATCAATTTTGATAATGCTAGAAATGGGTCCACACACAAGTGTGCACTTATACCATAGGTACTTATGTAAATAAAAGATATGATTCTGATTCATATTATGATAACCTTTAATTTTATTTATCAACCGACGAATTTGGATTCTCACAAGTTTAAAATAGGTCACTATTAAACTAGCTACCTACCACTGTATAGAACCTAGATTCCCGCTAGTTGTATAAAACAAATGAAATCGGAAACTACATTTAGGTAGGACAGAAGTAGTGATTCTATAATTCCAATATAAACTGCATATCTATAGAATTCCTGTCAATACCTCCTATATTAAGAAGATTCAAATATTGTAGATCCGTAGCGTCGCTAGAATTATTGATCAGTGTGTAACTGTGTAACATAAATATAGATACTGAACTGGATACGGGATGACACAATCCAATATTAGATCAAGATCTTCCATTGCTTTATAAAGGTTATAACTGTATCTATTTTCAAAAACAAATCTAGTTCTGAGATGCAATCAAATTTTAAAATTGGATACAGTCGATTGAGATTTGCAAACCGATTTGCTTTAAACAAGCAATGTGGATTTTCTATCGAACTTATAAAATAGCTACATCCTAAGTATCGTGTTTACCCTCCATTAAAAAGGTAGGCAGATGTAACCAAGCAATTGATAAACAAGTAAAGAAAACAAACAATAAATATTGAAGTTATAAATATGTGTATTCATTAAAGAAAAGATCTCGATTTCTATAATGTAAATATGAAGCACGATTTGTAAAAAATAGGAAGGTCTTCTACTATATTATAAAACATAATCTTTTTTCTAAGGAAGGCTACAGTCAGAGTACAGAGCAAAGCAACCACGCTTCAGATATGAATTAGATGACGGCTTCATTTTACTTTAAAAATTACTTTTTCACTAAAAGACATTCTATGAATTTTTAAATGAGAACCCTGACCAACATTTAAAAAATCTAGAACATTTGGATGGATGCGAGTAAAATTATTTCGACGTAATGTAACATTGCATTCATTGTTACCCTGATGTGTAAAATTACGGATTCTTATCTTATAAACTTGATTAAACAAATTAACGCACTGTTTATTTTTAATAAAGACCGCTATCCACAGATGATATTGTCTCTTCGGTTGTCATGTCAGAATCTTCCGAGCACTTTTGTTTCATTATTTTATTATCATTCTTTATATCATTGTAACAATTTTATATATTTCGACGAAGTTACAGAAGACGACGAATTTATTTCAATTCTAATGTCCGTTGTTTAGAATTTCAGAAGATACTATCGCACAATTTGCTGCTCACAGAATTAATCGCACAGTTACAGTTCTCTTTACTGACTCACTATCTGATTAGAATTCTGATTTCGTGTTCGCTAGATAATCGTTTCTGAATCGATTCTTCTTTTTTAACTGGTCTATTTTTTCCAATTATATGAAATTTTATGAGTTGGGTTGAGTTGAGTTTAAACAGTTTTTGTCCATAACGAGACACAAATTTACTAGACGTTTAGTTTTTGTTTTATTTGTACCAGATAAAGTAAACATCAAGCGTTAATTAATGACGAATACTACTTTTATGTTTAAAAAATATCATTCAACCAGAGTTAAGTTGTACATTTGAATGGATCCGGAACCACGTTGATCATCGTAGCCACTTCGTAGCAAATCACGGCGTAGCTGGTCGTAGCATGTAGTACTAAGCTCTATTATAATTACGTATGTTAGCGCCATTGCTCTATTTCTAGCATAGCTTTACTTAAGTCAGCTTAAGGAAAAAACCTTACACTGTTCATAGCACAATTTAGCGCTTCTATTTAAAATGTCCTTGTCTAATTTTGCAGGTATATCAATTTATCAGAATGTATTTATAAGGATTTCCAAATTGAGATATTTAATTGGCTCTAAAACAATATTTGAGTAAGCAGTATTTATTACTTTTCCCTAACTTGTTAGAAGAAAATCAGCCGGGAGAGAAAGGAGCGATGACCCGTGTCACTCCCACGCAACATTACTAAAATATGGATGATATTTCAAATCACCTCGTTTGGAACAAAATAATCTGAAAGAAAAACTCTCCTTGTATTTCAGGTCAATTCAATTTGTAAGTGATTGTAACCGTCTGTTCTCAAGGGCCATTGTTTGAGACAAAAGGAATAAATCGCTTCAGGGGATGTATTATAAGGATTTCGAGAATTGAAATATTTTTCGTTCTCGGATCTTGTAATGTAATTTGTTCTTAGGTTTAAATATTTTGCTGAGCTTTAAACATTTAAAAGTTATTAGAAAATACAATAATAAATAAAAAAAAAAACTAATATTGTTAAGGAAGACGTTTTGTTGTTGGGGTTTTTGGACTTCGCCAACACAAGATCAGACTCCAATAAGGACAACTCGATCGAAATAAGGAGAAATGTTTAAAAAATGTTTGTCTCAGTTATGAAAATGAAACACGGTACGAACTACGCAAATGAATTAAAAAAACAGTGGACGTCATGTGGTATTGTGAAGTGGTCGTATAATATATTTCATGGAACAGAAAAATAATATAAAAAAGATTCGGCCTGAGCTCGTGCATAACTTGTGCTGTTCTCACACTGAGTTATGATCTCATTCTGCAGAAAATGGCAGGAATATGCGGATTTCTTGATAGTATTTCCATTTTTATCACATTATATATTTGCCTGTTCTAATATTAATACGACCTAGATTATGCTATGACATTTAGCTTGGTTTCATAATACGATGGGTATGTGAACGTTATTTCTGTAACTGTGAAAACGTCGTAATTTCTCTGATTCTCGATTGTATGTAGACTGCTCGCAAAAAATGTCATGGCTAAATTCTTACCTTTTAATGTAATTTATTTATTGTCTATTGAATTACAAATTTACGTTTTTCTGACCTGCGTATTAAAGGAAATAACTTTATCTTCCAAGAGTTTTGGTCTCCATCAACAGCTCGAGACGGTCCATTACAATTCGGAAACCTCTTTATTTTAAGATTGAGAAACAAAGTGTTGTCTTAAAGTAGCTCCATTAAATTGTTTTAATAAATATTTCCAAATTGATAATGTTCATTTAAATTCAATAAAGCGTTCGTGAAGCGCTGTTCTTTAAAAGTTTACTAACAAACTTTTTTTTTACACCCGGAGGTTTCAATTGACTTGGAGTTGGTAATGAGTTTAATTAAAGGCACCCACTTGTAACAGACATGTTGCTTGGTTATTGGAAAACAAATTTGTAAGGAAATAAGTAAAGACGACTATTCTTCGCATGATGTCAATTCAATTCGAATTTTTAAGGATACAAATCTTCTTACATTTAGCTGTCTTATTTATTTTAATTAAATATTCTACCCGGTTTCAATCCGCGTCAGGGAACCTTTACTTAACTGGCCTACTCGCGCAGTCGCGAAGTTAAATTCGAACGCTATTTTTTTGTATAGTAACTATAGTCAGAATCTGAGCAAAATAAGTATCAACAGAATCACAAAACTACTTATTCTTAATCTATTTAAAAAAATAAATGGTATCCTTACATTTACTTTAAAAACTTAAAGGAATTGAAACAACATTTAACTTGACAAACAGAAATGTAAAACTTTTCTTTTATCCTTTCCAGTATTCTTCTAAAACTGTTTACTAATTGTCAACACCATTGGACAGGAAAGTTCTTACTTTGTATTTGAGTAAACAAACGTTTGTTACGTTTGCAAGCAATGCAATAAAAACTGTTTGAAATTCATTGAGTTTCATTCAAAGTTAAGTTTCTAGAGCTGTGCTCGTCTTGTTTATTTATTGTTTCTTGGTTTGTTGAATGGATGAAATTTATATATTTAGTCATTTGAGGAATTAAAAAGACATTTTTATAAATTCTGAACAGAGTTCCTTAGTTTAAAGGAAATAATGTCTGTTTTTGGTGTATTGAAGTGGTCAATGTTATATAATTGAATATTACTCTATATGTAGAAGTATCTTACAGATTACTGGTCTTCTGGTTTATTGGAACTATCTTTTACATTATGTTTATAATTCAAATGTGTAATGGGGTAATGTGTAATGATGGTAATCTTCGTGAAAAGATTAATTTTCGTGGGAAATTTCCCATGAAGATCTTTATTGTAAATTTCTTACAATGCTTATTACATTATTTTAAAGAATTTATGATCAAAACAAAAAGTTTCAAACAAGTGTCGCAATTGTGTAAATTAAGGCCCCAAAATATTTTTTTCAATGTGGAAATTTTTTGTTCACCCTCTTAATATTATTACCGTCGTAGGTCTCCAGAGCGTGGGTCTCTGTAAGCATATTTGTAAAGATTATTCCCGTCCCTTGGAATAAATTAAACATCAAACAACGAGATTATCTAGCTTAACGTAGCTTCAATGTTTACATAGCGCGAGTCTATTAGAGGCTGTGCAGAGGTGTGATTGGAACTATTTTCACACGTATATATAGGTAAACTCACGGCTAAATATCATTTGGGTAGTTTGAAACCCCACCATGATTTTTACGTTACGCATTATTCATCTTTATACTTATATTCTACTAAGTTTGTGTAACTGGTCCTACAGACATTGTTAAAAATACATCCCATCATCAGTATTTAAGTATTAAATTTTGAGCAACGTCCACAACATCAACAACTCTCACATGGAGAAGGTTAGAACGCTCGTCAGACCGCTTGCTCAAAGCTGATTGACGATTTCAAACATTTGATTGTAAATATAAGTTCGAGTTCCCTCACGATGGTTTCTTTCATCGCCTGGCAAGTACCAATGTGACTTTTTCTGAGTTATATGTATTTTCTATGACTATTTAGACACCACTGACATACGGTGAAGGTGAACATCGTGAGGAAACCTAGACTTATAATTTCTAATTATGAGTTTGAAATCGCCAACCCGCATTGAGCAAGCGTGGTTATTGATGCTCTAACCTTCGTATGAGAAGAGGCTTTTGCTCAGCAGTGGGCACTAATAGGCTAAAGATGATGATGATGATGATGAGTGAACCTATGAAGAAATTTCAGATTTTAAACGTAGTGTCAAAAAAATAAGTGACAGACCTTTTAGTCTCAATTATCATATTTTTTGCGTTGGACCCTCATAACGCCTGAAACTGGACCTCTAACTAAAATAATCCTTTTTCAACAAACTTGATTTATAAAACGACAAACTTTGAACCAAAGATAAAACTGTTTTGTAACATAATTTTTTAGGAACATTTTTCAGGAAAAGATTAAAGACCTCTTAAAGGACTTAGACAAAGGGAAATAAGTGTACCCTCATTTTCTGAAATTGAGTCATGTTTAAAAGTTCCGAAAGTGATAAAAGTAATAATGCGATAAACATATCAACTTCAAATTCTTTAGAAGTTATCGTTAAAATTCTGAGCCGCGAAGTTTTAGCAAATTTGTTCAACGAATCTTTATGAGAGAGTAGTCTAGAATTGTGTAAAGAATACTTCCACATGAACGATACAAATAATGTACTATAAACAAGTACAAGGATATCATAAAGTATTGATAGTTATTATTAACACAAACTATATAAACTTTGGTACTTTACCAAGATACTAGTTATTATTATACCATTTTAGAATCTGCATTAAATAGGTATTTTTTTTTAAATAATGGGCTACTGCAGATTTGTAATTTTTTTTAAGATAGAGGGTTTAAAGTTGCATTATTCCTTAGAAAAAATAAAAAAAATGGAGAATAAGTATTTTTTGCAATGATATCTTAGATTTTGATAATAAATCTTGCTACTGGTCTGTTAATACCTACAACTATTCAGGGATGCCAAAAACCAGAACGAGGAAAAGTTATATATTGTAGGAATGGCAGCTGATTTAGTATGAGTAAGTAGGATTTTTATTTAAAATATTAAAAATATCAATAATTTGGCCATCCGTGGGCATATGGTGATGTAAGTGGGGTAAATGATAGATGATAATTTGGCCAATGGACAGTTTCAGGGTTATCCATTATTTACGCAATACCCTGTATAATGTCTGACACGATGAAGGTGAATATTACTTGATTTTTTGTCAGAAGTTTAGTTACGTATTATATAGTACATTATATACTATCGGCTGCACGGTTGGAACGCTGGCTGAGCATTGAGCAAACGGCTGCCGCAGATTCGATTCTCGCACGGAAAATCTCTTTCTGTGAACAATGTTTTTGTTTTTCTATAACTAATTATTTCTATGAAATATATTACAATCAGTTCTAAAATTAAACAGCTTAGAGACATTTTACGGACTCAATCGTACTTCATTTAGTTACATGATTCTATGACAAAATTTAAAATCTAAAAAAAATTGGTAAAGCACCAAAAATATTTAGTGTTACTAAACAATTTATTGGAAGTGAAGAAAATAGAGGCCTTCTTATTTTATGTGCTTAGTCTATGGCCCGTTGGGGAACATTTCAGGATAAAGAAACACCCTAACCGTTTATCTAAATACAGTTTATGATACGTTACGAACATTGTATACAAGGAGGAGATAGGAAAGTTTTGTCATAACTTCTGTTAAATATATTTTGAAAGGCCTTTTTCTAAGTGAAGTAGGTATTTTATGGAATATTATATAACATCTAATTTGGTGGTCTCTGAAGAAATAGTCGGGCTGAAAGTATTGTAATATCGGTCTACTATCCCATATGTGTTTCATTCAAACTAATAATAAATAATGGTCCAGATGACTAATAAAGCTAAGGTTGCAGGTTTTTCTCTTCATAAAATTGGCTACGTATTTTAAACGCTACAAGCATTAATTTACAATAAATCACTCAAGGGCACTTAGCTTTTATTACAAGCACCAACAAAATCTAAACGTGATCACTTTACGATAAAATGAGTATAGTTTTAAGAGCTCTAATTTTGTATTGTGTAACTTTCTGTAATTCATTTGTAAATTAACGATGAAATTTTCATTAAAGAAAAAATGCTGTGTGAAGCTATCACTCGAAGTCTTTATTGGCAATGATCCATATGAATAAGTTCAAATTTACGAATTCGTTCGTCACTTTTTAGAAATCGTTTCCAAAATATATCAGTGTTATATGTATATACAGCAAATATAAAAAGCAATTAAAAAAATCTACTAAAAAAAAAGTTATGTTTTTTTTAGAATTTTATTTCTGCTTACAGAATACGAATATTATATTTTCTACAATTCTATTCCTACTTGCAGAATACAAAATACGTATTGTATATAAAATAATGCAACAAATCTCAACTCAAGCACAGCCCTCACGTACCGGCCATTGTCGGAACAAATGAATTGCCCACTGGGTACTATCGAATAGCAGTATATTTCTAACCACAACTACGCTCAGTTGGATTTTATATCTGATCTGATATGTATACCCAACTAGTAGTAACCCGTAACTCACAGCTTCGTTTTTGGTGAATGGAATCATAGTACCCTTATCACTTTCGAGATCACGATGTCTTTTGAAAACACCAAAATTAATAAACAAATTTGTAAGAAACTGATCGATCATTTCCCACAAGTAAGTATGTGTCAAGTGTGGGAGAGCCATGCTTCGGCACGAATGGGTCGGCTCGACCGGAGTGATTCCACGGCCTCACAGAAAACCGGCGTCAAACAACCCACAGCGTTGTGTTTCGCCGTGTGAGTGAGGTTACCGAAGGCCCAATCCTTCCCCTCCCCCGACCCTTCCCCAATCCCTAAATCTCCACAACCCTAATCCCTAAAAGGACGGCAACGCACTCGTAACTCCTCCGTTGCGGGTGTCCATGGGCGGCGCTGATTGCTTACCATCAGGTACACCGTTTACTTGTTTGCCGACTTATTACATTAAAAAAAAGTTATAAAATTATTTTGTCATGAAGTTAATAAAAGAATCAAGTGCTTCTCTGAATGTTAAATTAATTGCAATCTGGCAATTATTTCTGACTCAATCTCACGATAAGACTGATCATGGAGCGTCGATATTATGTATTGACAACTCGGTTCGTTACACCAATCAGTGCACGATACATGCAGCCAATACAATGTGAAATGTGTGTGTTTGAAATATTTTTTAGTGTCGGAAATGTTTTTTTTATATAGTAATTAAATCGTTATCGTCATCAGCCGGTAAATATCGCTACTGTAAAAAGGCTTGTTCACACACGTTGAAGAAATTACTATTAATTAATCAACACGCTCGCTTAAGGATTGGCGATTTAAAATGATAATCAGAAATTATTATTCAGATTTGCTCAATGTCATTCTTCGCCGTTTTTATAGTGGGGTGTATATAAACTTAGACACCACTATCCGAGTTCAAAGCTCGGATATTGTTACTAGTCAAGTTTTGAACCCGCACTCGCATCTTTGGGAAGCTGTAGCCGGATTCAGCCCACTGAGACACATTTATCAGAATTTGTATTGAATAATATTTGTTGATTCTTGAGACTATGAGGCTCCATGACTGCTTACTTGTGTTCATATATCAAACAACCACCCATTACCGCTTATTGCATGTAGTATATACCTGTAGAGCTCGTTTACGTAAATAGAAGGTTTCATTACCTGCTGGTATGTTCCATTTTCCGGTAATATTTTGCCCGCGGTGTATAGCGAAAGTGCAAATGACAAACCACCAAAATTATACTAGCTACCTGTTATAATAGGCTTTATTTATGATTTAATGATTTCAAATATATGTAGATTTAAAAATTAGTGCATAAGTGTGAGAGAGCAAACAAAAAATTCGATCAAAACTTTCAAAATTCTCATACGCCTTACGCGAAATTAAAAAAACCACCAACCTACATACAGCACTTGTCACATACAATGCCTACGCCCAAGCATGGCTTAGTTATGGCATCATACAGGCATTATTATGGGGAAATAGTACCGATTCGCACAGCATTTTTACCTTGCAAAAGAAACTCATCCGGATAATAACCAATATTGAACAAACAGACAGCTGCAAACCACGTTTCCAAAAATACAAAATTCTCACACTTACCTGTTTATATATCCTAGAAGTATGCATAATCGACAGAAATCACCCTGAATTCTATACTACCCGACAAGATACTCAAAGTAATTAAAGCGTACGACACAAGAATAGATTAAATCTACCTACATCCCACCTTATAATACATTCTTCCGGTCCGCTAATAATGTCAATAAAAATATATAACAACTTACCTAAAACGATCAAAGATGAAAACATCTACGTTTATAAATAAATTAAAGAACTTTTTATTTACACTCTAAATGTTATTATACAATAAAAGAATACATGGATGATAAGTCAATAAAAAAATAATGAACACCAATACAAACTAAAATATAAAACAAAATATAACGAATAAATAAATAAGCCTTTACATATAATTTCACAAATGCACACACACACACACACATACACACACACACACACACACACACACACACACACACACACACACACACACACACTCACACACACTCACACACATCCACATAAACCCAAATACACGCACGCACACATACATTAAGATTACTATTAATAAGTTTAATAAGTAAGAATACAACATGTGTACTTCAGTTTTAGTAATAAACATAGATATAATACAAAACTAGATAATATATACTGTATAATAAACCTCTCCAAACTCTTTATGCTGTGCCCTAACGGGTCCATATTGTTTCTAATATATTGTGCCAACTTTATAAAATATCACCTGTATAACATATGGAATGCAAATAAAGAATTGAATTGAATTGAATTGAATCGAATTGAGCCATGTTTCGGCGAATGGGTCGGCTCATCCGGAATGGTACCACGGCCTCGCAGAAAATCGTCGTGAATCAAGTACAGCTTTATGTTTCGCCTTATAAGTGAGGATACCGGAGGCCCTATCCTTCCTCCTTCCCAATCCCTCAAAATCCCCAAAAGAGTCGTAATTCCTCCGTTAATGCGAGTGTCTGTGGCGGCGCCGATTGCTTACCATCAGGTAATACGTATGCTCGTTTGCTGTCCTGTCAGACAAAAAATGTTTTTCCCGTTTAATTTTACAATTAGTCGATATATTCATAGTATTCACTTGACCCGGTAAGCTTTCGGTACATTTGACAAGTGTTATAAAAACCTCTGACTTGTAACTATCCTATGTCTAGGGAAATAAATGCGTTGAAAGTACAAATTCAATGACATAGTCATTTTGAACAACTTTGTGTTTAACAAGTACTATCTTTTTAAAACTTTCATTGCATTGTTATAAACACAGTGATAAGACATTAAACAACAGCCTATATTGTTGAAAACGAATAAAAAATAATACAAAAACTTACTTTGAAGACATTATTATCTGGTCAATGAAACAAAATACAATTTCATTTTCCCACTGAATCACCTGACTAAACTAAAAAAACCGTCACATCACGTTAGTTCTATAAATAAAAACAAACACGAATCAGCCAGCCAAAATCAATTGAAATAGCCTTTTTATAATCCCAAGCCCAAGCTACGGCAACTCGAGACGCAAAGAGGACAACAGTTTCGATCAGGGAATTGGCAATTCACCCACACGAGGAAGCTATCCATTTGAATTTTCTATGGATTTCTTGTTCCCGAACTAGATAAACTGCCCAATATTGAAGTGGTCTTTTTTCAAAGTCCCTGTGATCCTTGAGAGCCAACAAGACATTCTTTTCTATTTCGAGTTATAGCCAAAACAATTTATGACGCTTCTTGTTGCGTTAGGTTTTCAATTGTGGTTATTCGAGACACAATAAGTGCGGGAACGCCAGCGTTCGCTTGGGGTTTGATGAATTAAACCCTATTTTTATTGATAGGTTTTTAACGTATGATTATTAAGTTGGAAGCAAACTACTCAAATATATACAATTTGTCTCAAATATGCATTGACTTTTTTTTAAAGAGTCTGTTTTTGTAATCGTACGTTACAAAAAAGAACTCTTTAAAGAATTGAGAGCGATGTCAATAGCGTAAAAGGAACATTCACTTAATTATCACCTCGTTTCCACTCCACATTGTTACTGCCAGTATTTTAATTAGTGAGGCGTTTCTTCAGTAAAACCTCTTTCGTGGTTCCGCATATTTTATAAAACTCATGAGAGACGCGCTGAATGGAACGAGCGTACTATGATATAATAATGATCATACAATTTGGAAGATTCAAACTTGGTAAGTAAATTAATTTTAAAGTTGTAGTAGTTTTCTGTCTCGTTGGTAAAGTTGGCGCAAATATGAGAACATAGCAGCGACTATTATTTTTACGTTTAATACGTTTCATCATTGTAAATATTCAGATGAATGTGTGGAATGTATGAGATGACAACCACTGTTAGTACAATGAAGACAAATTGTTACGTTCCATCCTCTTATCTAGTATGACGACGGAAAGCCTTCTCTAATTACTTTTATGCAAAATAAAGAAATTTAAAAACGAAAAGTTCTTCGAAATAGGCTCTGTGAACAATGGTATACTTCCTACTTTAAGATTAATGTGGATTTTCTACGAAGTGATAAATAGATAAGTTTAGTACACGAAACGCTTGAGCTGAGCGAATACTGAGAAATTCTATATAAAAGTAAATACAATAATAAATTTAAGACTTTGATATTACTAAAAGTAGTATTTATATATAGTATCTTTGACCCTTTAGATTAATCTAAGTTATTTATTTATGGTATTATCAATCATTGTTCTAAGTTTGTACCTGTGCATAAACAGTGTTAAAAATGTAACTCCATACTCATTCACTGAACTTATATTGACACTCACACACACATATCCCTCATATAATGAAATTTTTAAGTGTTATTCTATAACAAATGCCTCACCTATACCGAGAGCTTCAAAATATAACAAGTATATATTATATTAGAGAATATTTTTTCAAGAACAGAATAATCATTTGACCTGGTGTATGACAGTACGCTTGTCCCTATATCATAAAACTTATAGCACAACTGAAATTTGAGTGTTACATCTAACCCCTTACTGCTGTACTGAAGGCATTTAATGATTACTTAAATTATTCCTTAGTAAGGTTATTGTTCTGAAACCAATTGCCAAGGACTGTTGAGGTTACCAACACATGGTTCTGTGTATCGCAGTGTGTTGGGAAACAAAATGTTTGATGTTGTGTTTCATACGAATACATTCTAAATTATCAATGGTGAACTCATTTGCATTGAGTTCATATTAATTTAATTTTGGAATTCAATGTTAATAATAATATTGTCAAAATAGACAAGACCACAGAGACTCTCATATTAATCGCTGAATAGATTTACATTAATACGTACTCAATAGTCGGAAATTAATAGAAATAAACCGACTAATTGGATTCGGTTTGGGTTGAATCTAAATTTCAGTTAATAATTATTGCCATATTTCGGAGAAAGGTATTAAACTCTTTAACTAAACGTTAGACTTTGTTATCATAAACCTAATAAGTGCGTGGCCGGGTTGCTCTCTTACATAGAGGAGGTTCATATCCTGGAGCGTGTTATTAATGACAATGATAATGACGATTACCACACGAGGACTCAAGCTCACAGCAGAAAAACAAAATGTCAACTTTGAAAGCATGACAACTTTTCTATCTTTTTATTTAATTATCATGGGTAAAATTACCATTTCTTTTATCAAAGCTATATACTTCTTAGAAACTCAATTATCACTCGACCTAATTTATTCAGTTACCAGCGGGAACCGTCTCACTTTACAAATTTATTCCGAGCAACGTAATCCTCCTTTTAGATAATAATGACGGGCTGAAAGAAAAAAGAGGTTTGCCCGAAATGACCTTCATTTATTAAGCTTAATCACATTCAGGCCAAGTTTTTTAATATTGTATAAAGTTGTAAATCGGATTACGTAGTAAAATACAGTAATCGCCAACCCTGCTCTTTCCGCGGGTATTATCAGACGACATTTACAAGACGCGGCGGCACTCTCTGACAAACTTAAACCTTTACCATACCCAATCCACCTGCCGATCGTGAAGGTTACATTACTAATTAATGCAGTTCCTAATCTTACAAGGTGAGAGACTATAAGCAATGATAATACCAACAGTACAAAGCGTTACTTTAACTCATTATGTAGGTACGATAACGTGCACTAAACTACATTCTGCAATGGAGCTGGAGAACAAATATCCTCCTTTGTGTACGGTGAGTAATGTTGTGGGAACTCGTCGCAGTTCACACGCTTCGAAGTCGAAATGAATTTAAAGTGACACTACCATTACGACTGCAGTTGTGTGGAAAATTCAAATGAGTTAGTTAATTTGTTGGTAATGTAAATGTATATAATAATAAAAATCGTAACTAGAACATTATTAATACCCGCTTGCATCTGATATTCCAATATTTAAACGAATCTATGTTGGTTAAACTCAGCGCTAAACTTGTAGATAGGTGACCAACGAATGCGGTGTCAGCGCTAATGTCCATGAGCGTCGATTAACGTTCTTCTCTCGGAACGATTTAAACGATCTCCCATTTCGTAGTAACTTCGAGTTAGCAGTTTCAATTAATATAATAAATGAAATATTCAAAAGGTGTTAGTGGTGGTTATTTTTTTTTGTAACTTCTCCTCGTGAAAATTATCTGCAATTTATTAATACCGAAACTATTTACTGTTTATCGGCGAAATTTTGGTTTACCCTATGCTTAGTGTCGGCCCAACTATTATATTACATTGATAGTAGAATTCTCAATGTACTGCTTCGTAATATTTATAATACAGTCGGTTGAGCATACATTTTTCTTCGCTAATTGTAAGACAACCTTATATTTTACTAAAGACAGGAACACAATACAGCCAGTTTAAATAAAATGCACACATATAAGATAACTATTTTAAAATAGTTTAGAGATTTAAAACAATGCTACGTATAACAGAGACAAAATAGGAGCCAGTTTTGTTAAAGTACCAAGAACTTCATTAACAACCCTATACTGTAACGTGTCAAAGTATTATGCAAATGTCCACGCTTGTTGTCTCATACTACGAATGAGTTTAATTAATGTTAATTAGCGGGAATGTAGCCAAGAACATTATGCAATCATAAACATGGAGTTAAACATGAAGTTCCCAATAACGAGTGGTAAGTTGGTCTGCCGATTCTTAACATAACTTACTGTTCCTCGTGATGTTACCCTCGTTTTGAGCTTATATATAACAATAACATCAATTCAGCCACAATTGTTTTTTTTTTCTTAAATACCACACACACATATTTATGTAATTACGTGTCTAATTAGGAAACATGTTTTTTATGATTGATTTATGATTGAGAAACTGAAACAGGTTTATACCTTGAAGGTATCGCGTACTTGTTCAGATACCAGTAAAATTTATTTTATTTACCTCTACTACGGTACCAACAAAATAGTCACAAAAGCAAGATCAATTTCAGAAAACGTCTATGAATAAAATGAAATTACAGTACAGCACTAAGTCGACCATTATAACCTTAACCCTTCTCCTAACTCTAGACCCATACCTACCTGAAGTGGTGTCACCTAGCTAAAGTGCTCCTTTACAAGACCCATTAACACAAGGGGTTCCACCTGACGAGGACACGTGAGATGCGTTTGAAATGCCCGTAACTTATAGGTCTCAAGTGAGTAGGTAATAATATTGGACATTGGTTCATGCGCGTGTCCTTTAGGCAGACGTGATCGGCTTGCGTGACGATACCCGATGTCTCAATATTATATTATAATGAAAATTTGTGGACTGTCAATAGATCTTGGAATATTTACTTATTTATTGCTCGTTACTACGCTGGAAAAAGGATCGTTCTTTTATCCCGCTTGTCATTTCAATTATTGTCAAATAATAAGTACTTTTTTGAAAAGTGTTTGCTGACTCTCCAATCATATCTAGTGTGAACAATAACCACCAGAGAACTATTTTTAACTTTTGAGAAAAAGAGAGGTTTAAGATAAGTACAGTAAAGAATCCTTTTAAATATAATGAAAAGTATTCTCAAAGAAGAAGGTTAAGCGGGGAGAACTTCATATTTGTATTTTTAAGCTCTCTTTTTTCAATCATTACTTATTATTTTAACAGAATTATAAAAAAAAAAAATGAAAATTCTTACAATATTAATTACATCATCAGTAGGTATCTCTTGACCGTCCACTCTTAGACTACATACCTTCCCTATTTAAAAACATTTTTCATAATATCGTTACAAAGTTTCTGATCGAGTCGCTTAAAGAAGAAAAATGGCCCTTATACGCGTCTATAATAGTAGTATTATGTAAAAGTTAATAATAACCCTCTCTAAATATAACGTCATTGTTCTGGAATCATACTCTGTATGGCTGGTTACCCCAACAAAGCCATGTACGTACATGCTGTAAAACAATATTTACGTGTAACATGTGTCTAGGGAGCTCCCTAACTGCCGCACATTGTCCCTCGGATCCTCGCATACATAGGCCTTATATGGCCATTGGTTTGTATTGTTCGTTTGGTACACAATTATACACAACGATGTTATATCAGTTTATTAAAGTGTTACTAGTTTTTTGTTATGAAAGAGATCCGTAGACCGTAAGCTCTACGCCTGTGATGGTTGGCCTCCTTATTCCCTGCAATACATGAGAAGGCCAGACTCCAAAGTTGTTGTATCCTCTCCCTGTCTTCGGACTTATCATAACCCCAGGATATGTCACCTCACGATTCCTGGCTCCACCTACACCTCTAGCTGTGCCAGGTGTCCATCGAACCGAAGACGTGCGTCTGTTAGACGTAGCCAGAGTCGGTTGTCGTGTTGTCGGCCTTTCATAGCCCGGAGATTCTTAGCACACCCTACCCCGCCTTTACTGCACCGCCGACTTGGACAGGAACAGCGGGGTGAACGGGAATTGGGTAGTTTCCTAGGTCAAAAATAAATTATATCGACGTTTCGATACAATAGAATATTGAAAAATAACTATACTTTTATTCATCGATCAATCGATATACTAATTTTTAGATTTTTTTTTAGGTAATTATTAAGAAATAAGTAAGCTATTTGACGCAAAAAAGTTATGACGTCATAGCTCAGTTTTTCATACAAATTTCATAGAAAATTATCGTTTTTGACGTTTGGATAAAAGTATTGAATTTGACTAGTAGGAAACTACCGTATTGGGGGCCGTAATTTTATTTGGCGTGCCATTAGGAGTAATGCCCATAATTATCACTTAGTGATCGCAGGGCGTGTTCCTCGCACTTATGACGCTGCTGCCTGACACTAGTCTGCTGACTTTTTCTACGCCTACCTTGCATGGTTATACCGCCAGGAGTCGGTCGCCAGAGCTTCGTTGGCTAGTCGGCAGGATGCACCGCAAGCAGGTGAGGTTGACTGGAGTACTAGGATGGTATTGTGCTCCTTGCATTCTAAAAATAAGAAATTGTTAAAAACTGCCGCTGTTTTTGAACTATTCAATTTATTTTCCAAATCGATGAAACTACTAGAATGACAATTTTTAATTCAACTTTAAGATTGGTTACCTAGGTTAAGAATATTTTAACAAATCAATGTAAAAGTAGTCTAGGCATTAGTTATTGACATTATCTCAGACTGTAGCATACTATTAAAATTGTATTACAATAAATCTTTTTACCATTTTCTCAGAAGCAAAGGCCGAAGACATGTCATGACTTTTAAATATAATTTCTTGACCTTCATTCATTTGAGAATGTTTATATTTAAATTCACATATTGTACAATCCAATATAACAAATTAGATTTGAGTGGAAGTCACGGTGACTTTTTTGATCTTGATACTGTGACGGAAAAGTGGTTCAAACTCTTTGACATCATGACGTCAATGGATGGTTGTCAAACGTTGCCTAGAGATTGTAAATTTCGTCGTGAATTGTCAACACGAGTTGGTGTAATCAGTAAGGCGTGTGGATTACACCACAGTGACCCCGAGTTCGAGTCCCGCCGTGAACATGAAGTTTTTTAGTTGATAGAAGTTTTGTGGAACTTTCTGGAATTATTTGTGTGAAAGAAATGAAAAATTAAAGAGCGAGAAGGAGAATAAATAAAAATGAGTAACGAAATTATTGGAAGGTTCTGGAGTCATGACGATCAAAAACAATAACGAAATTGAATGTTCCAGAACCTGAACCGGGGGTATATAAGCGGAACTGCGGCTCACCGCTGGCAGTTGAGTTCTAAGTCTAAAGCGATTCGGAAGAAAAGGAAGAAGTGAAAAAGAAGAAAAGTGAGTGAAATAGTGAAGTGCAGTGAAATAGTGAAGTGCAGTCAGTTAAGTGAGTTAAGTCAGCGTGAACGGCAAAGTTGTGTCAGTCGGCCGGACTCTGCTGGAGAGGAACGCCGATAACTCCGTGGACGCTGTAACTTAAGTGCAATAGAAAGTCTGAAAACCGGTGTTAGTGTTTCATTTCATCCAATCCCGTAACCGAAGCCCACATAGTCAGGAACGTGACGTCAGGCACGTAACAATACTATTGAGGAGCACTATAATACGTTTATTTTCTTTTCAATAACAGATTCTTTCGATAATAAATATAGTTACAGATAATTCTTCTTTCAGTCGCTGATCTTCTAAGTAGAGTTAGAAATAAGTCTAGGGATAATTATTTATTAAAGAAGAGACAATATACAAAATTCGAGGCGTTTGTCAATCGAAAATTTGGTCAGTGACGTAGATCTTACAGGTCAGTCAAAATATTTGCGTTTTTTTTAATTTTCTTACTAATCCCAGTAATAACACGTGTGGAGTATGGGATTTACAGTGACCCGCTTTATGAAATGTATGGTAATAAGCGCGTATTTAAGGTCATCAAATATCCCTGCAATATTGTGGAAGAGCAATATTGTGCAAGATTGTGGAGAATACCAATCTGTTTACTTTACGGTCAAGTTTACCTTTCTTAGCACAAAATACATAACAGATAGAGCGATTGTTAACAGCAGGAGATAAAAAGAACATTAACCGCTTCAGCTGTCCGCGCGTTAAGCTGCGACCGAGTGTACGCATGGGGTGGGAAATTCACCCTGATTTCCACTTTCCAGCATGAAAGCTTCAGTACTCCGGCAATCGCCGAGATATAAAGATGTGGTCTCTGTGTCGATTGTTTTCAGAATTGTGAACGTAAACACGATGTCGAGTGTAGTGTGGTGGTGAAATTGGGTGTAATAGTGTGTTGTGGTGCGGTGGAATGGTTTTTGTGATCTGGAGTGCTTGCCATTACCTGCTGTTGACAGAATGTGAGTTTTTATTTATAAACATCTTCGTACTAAATGTCACATGAATCTGTCTGTTACTTATTAGAACAGAAATTTAAGGTTACCTCAGCATTATGTATCTTAAGAAACCACGAAAAAAGCATTGAATTGTCATAAAACTTATAGAGCTGGTTGGAAGATCATTTTTTTATTACGCGCTGTAAGACATATTTGATAGTCTATAACAGAATACAAAAAAAGGATTAAGAGGTAAAATAGAATCACAACCACATCTGAACTACTTACAATACGCGTTATACAATAAAATTAATACCTAAACTTAATTCATCTTAATAAAATTGGAATGTTATAGCTTAACGCGCTAACCACATGCATGTTAAAATCGAGTAGGAATAATACACTGATGTGATGTGTTTATTTACACAACCTTTATTAAGGTGTTAGGTATATTGATCCGCGAAAACAATATCATTGTGAAGTGTTTACATTTACATGGCATAGTTTATTGACGATGTAGTTTGGCGACAAAGAACATTATAAGTAATGTATATAACATACGGTGGATATGTCGATATTATCACTTTATTGTGCGAGAGAGAAAATATGCATCAGCATGAATGAAACACACCCAATCCCTTCCCTCCAAAATCCCAAAATCTCCAAAATATCTCTTCCTCAAAAGACGCGGAAGGCGCTTGTAATACCACTTATGTTACGGTTGCCTATGGGCGACACCGATAGTTAACCATCAGGTAATCCGTCTGCTCGTTTGCTGTCGTATAACATACAAACAGATGCCGCAGAACAAGTCAACAGTCTACTCGCATTTTGCTGACAACGCAGAATTTGTTGGTGGTGTGTATTATGTTATTGTCAAATATCAATAAGTCAATATTTATTATGGCTTTATTATCGATTTTGGAGTTGATTGTGAATTGCCTTAGTCTTCCTTTAAAACTATAAATGATTTTCAGGTTCCTAATATGTGGAAGTATAATATTTCATTTAGACGCTGCATACCAGAAACTATCTCGAACAACTGCCGATCCATGTTGTGGTACGGCCAGCTGTTGAGCACATCGCCTTCCATCCCGCTGCCGTTGAGAGTTGCGAGTAGAGGTAAACCGGACATTTGTACTTAATCACATCAAAGAAAAGACAAGACATATTCAGATATTCAGTTGTATAATTATAGAAGTTCAAGGAAAGACGTTTAGAAATGTGAAAATACTGCAGTAGGTAATGGGCGTTCGGCTAATGGTGTTTACTTCGGTGTGTACTTACTGCGCAAAATATCCATATCATTTATTGGTAGGATTTTTTTAATGACATGCTGGATAAGCCAAATATAAACAATACAAATTTTTGGTTTTATAAAATTCTCATTGTAACGAACAGTTTAGGATTATGCCCAGTTTATACCAGACCTGTCGAAGTCGACAAATATACCATTCTTCATGAATCCAATACACAATGTCGTAAGATATAATTTCGACAGTCATGTAAATATTTTTGATGGCAAACATTGACAGCCCCCCTGGGATGTTAAGTAGAAACCAGTAAACATCAAAGAAGTTGATAACTCCCTGAGGTGTACTCCATTATTGGGAAAAGGGTGTTAGATTAACGGCTTAACCTTGTTCTGAACATTAATCCCTCGGAAACAGTGTTGCGCCAGATTGTCTGTGTCGCACATAACTTTTGTTCTTGATTGTTAGTTTTCGTGACCTTTACAGTTCAAAGTTTAAAGTAATATTTAATTGGAACTAAGTCAGAATTTTCAATACCTATTAACCCTCGCGTAGTAACTCACCATACAATCACAATTCTACAACTATACAGGACCCTAGTTTTCATCCGCAGTAGATTAAACCTTACGTCATCAGTACAAACACCTATTACTATGTGTGTAATTGTCCGAAATATCACCCCAGTAACCAGGGAGGAAGCGCTAACGTTGGCAACAAACTTTCCGTCGTACTACAAACTGCCTAATGAGGTAGACGGCACTGCAAAGATAATGTAATTGTTGTACTTTGCACAAACACTGAGTTTTAAAGTTTTTGATGTTAAGAACAAAGGCAGTTTGTACCAGTTTTATTGACAGCCGCTAGGTTTGTTGACCAGGAATCTGACCAATTTGGTCTTTATGTCATTAAGATTCTTAACTTATTCTGATAAGTTATTCCTCTCACATTTATTTAAAGTACTTACCACTCCACTTTATTTGATAAAAACTTAGAAGAAAATATAAAGCGTATTACCGCAAAGATATGAGCACAATTTGAATAGAGAGAACTCTATCATTACTCATCTCCTTAGCATAACTAATTACAGCTTTCATAGTCTGATAAGGATTAGTACTGATTCAAATTAATTTCCCAGGTGTGATGAACATAGTAATTGCATACACACAAACTAGATGTTGCAGAGCAAATATCAACGCAATTTCCTTTACCTCTGCAACATCATCGGCTCGTGCCACTTCATATGATTTGAATTTGTGTGGAGGTAGGAGTATCATGTCATATGAGTTTAAGTGCCGGGTGCAATTCCATGGTACATTATGTTTGAATGAATATTACTCATGCTAGTCACAAGTTTCCCTGACGAATAATGGGCCCCCTTTTTAATTTAATTCGCTTCCAAGTTTGGAGAGTGTTATTGTTTTTTATAAATTTCCCAGTAACAGTATGGACTTCGAAATCTCAGCCAATCTCGTCACGAAATATTTATTTATTTTTTCATGCAAATCCATTAGATAAAAGTCTTTTGTGACCACTAACTACTAAACTTCTGTCGTTACTAAAACACAATTGACAAACAAAACATGTAGGGAAAACACTACACGAACAACAAACTAGTTTGGATACTTTTGTAATGTTAACAGGACCTTACTGGAAGAAATGAGGATTTATTATTATACTATTACTTTTATCACAGAAACATGCTGTTTGAGGATGAACTGTAAAATTAGTGCTTTGTAAAATTAGGCAAACATCTTCTTACAAGGAGTCTTTGCTCAACAGTCGACTTATTCTGGATGATAGTTATATTAAGTACTTTGTACCGTGTAAGCAAACGAAACTAATGATCTTCCCTAATCATGTAAACACGGAAATAGTGTCACTCCTACGAAAATTCCAATTGAAACAGTTCCATCATTTTTGATGAAAAGGGCGAAAAATAATGTCGTTAAACAAGAGTTTTTCTGGACTGAGGGGGGTTAGGGAAATAGCCACGTTTTCCTTGTCGCGATATTTATTAAAGAGTTGTACAAAAAGTCGCGGCTGCTTGGATAAAATGTAGGACCTTGTTTTATACTTCTCTCGTTAAGATTGCTTTTGTAAAACGACTATAAGTGCAGTCTTGTGTTTTGTTGATGAACAGGAATGTGGAGTACAAGCTCTTTGGTAATTGGATTAGATAAAAGTTAAGAATATTTAATTTCCATAGAGGATACTTAATAAGTATCTACTTAAATCTAGGTGACATACAAACATACAAACTTATTTAGATTGATAGATCGTACCAGATAGCAATTTGTGTGTTTGTGTGTTTGGTTTCTAACAAATTGCATTGAATAAAGGGACGCATTAATTTTCACGTATGTACAACGTACAATAGAACTACGAACCTACGCGTCAGCAATCCCTAATTGCCGTCTGCCGTCCTATGGGAACATGAGCACAATAACTGCTTCTGTATTGCCACTACAAAGATTATGTTCTGCACAGTCCTGTTAATCGATGTCTAGGCATTATACTATCCTGTAGTAAGATGTCCAATCCACTATTAGCATGTATGTAATGTAAATAGCTGGGAGGAGCTCCTTCCTCAGTGCTGGGGAACTTGGACCAAAGCCTTGAGGCGGCGGAATAAATTATGCATTGAACATTAAGTGCTGCTTCGTAGCAAATTGTAAACATTATTTAGGTCACCATTATGTTTATACATGTAGTAAATAGTTGAAGTTTATGATAAAAAAATATCATATGGTGAATATTACTTCTTAATATAATGGTTGGAAATAGAAGAAGCATGAATTTCCGTATTCAAATAGGATAATGGATAAAGTTTGATAATCTTGCTTCCGTCTATACAAATTGAAATCACATTCGAAAGCTCGTGACATTCCTCTTTTGTTTTTCATTGTTAGCGCCACATGCGTTTAGCCAAATGGACCACTTCTACGTAGAAATTTTTGTCACAATCATAAATGTGCGCTTTGAAGGCGTGTTACAGGTCGCACTTTCAAATAATTTGGTAGACCAGAGAACGCTGTCCCCGGTCTCTATCAGATGTAATCTGCCGTCACCGCACGGTACGATAAGGATACCAACACAATCAGTTACTTATGATACATACTTTATATCAGTTCTGTCGGACAAAGTATTCAACATTCTAGAAAGTTAATCATTATCATTAAATGTTCTATTCGTTTGTTTATTTTCTTATTACTAAATTAAACTTCCATATTTAACAAACAATGAAAATAAAAATACAGGAAAACAACAACTGACAACAGTAACAGCGTACAATGCCGTACAGAATTGTACGCATGCTCGTTAGATGGCGTAGGCATCGAAATAGATCGCGCTATGGTTTGGTTACACGCGTTTCGTTGGGTTATCTCATACTTACTTGAGAAGTTGCTGATTGCTTACCATCAGGAATTGAAGATCCTGTTGTTGCGGATTTTTGAATGGTCTGAGGTACGTGAGTGCTGATGATCTTATGAAACCTATGTGTATTGAATTCATATAAATCATTATACATGTGTCAATATCGAGCAAGAGGCTCCTTATTTGAATCACTACTAAATAGGGAAGTTTGTCACAACCTTAATATTATACCAAGCACCAACATAATCATGTAATAAATGTGTAAATCATTTTTAAAAGAGAACAATTCCTGTATTTTCATGAATAAACAAAGTATTTAAGTGTTTGACTTTGTATTTTTTTATTATTATTATAAAACGTAATCTTTATGTTCAATAAAGCAAGCAGTGACGTATGTTTTTTAGGTATATTTATCATATAAGTATTAGGTATGTTTTGTACATAAAAAAACTAGTTTTTTTTTAATATTAATAACATACCTTGCCTTCTTATTTTTGGTCTTGATATTGCAGTTAAAGCGCCGATAGGATCAATGCCTTCTTAATTTGATAGTTTACTTCATGGGTAACCTACAACATATTCTTTATTAAGTACCTTTTATTTTTATCTTTAATATAGTTAAATAAAAAATATTTATTTCAAAGCTTAATATATCATGGACACTAAATTAAGCATCCATATTTAACAAAAACTGAAAATACTAATATGTACAAACAAAACACTTAACTGTACAGAGTTGTCCACACGCTCGATAGATGGCGTTGGGATCGAAATAGATCGCGCTATGGTTTCGTTACACGCGTTTGGTTGGGTGACCACCTACTTATAAGAATTGGCCGATTGCTTACCATCAGGAATTAAAACTCCTGGTGTTGCGGATTTTTTGAATGATCTGAGGTACGTAAGTGCTGATGATCTTATCAAACAATTATCGAATTCGAATGCAGATTAAATTAATAGTTACTCATAACTTTAAATGCCACCAGGTGGCGCTTCGTTTACATTAGATTCAAACATCTGTCGGATACCGTGGTTTCTTACCGAACGTATCAATTTTTTGTGAAGTTTTATATACAGGTCTGCCGTCAATAGCATAGTTGCAGTAAGTCGGGTTTTTGTCAAAATTGAGTTAGATATACAGACGTGATCACGAGAACGAGATCTACGTATACATCTTACTCATTTATTTCTATCGTTTTTTAATTCATATTTAGCAATTAAAAATTTGCAGTAAGTTGAGCATTTTTTTTACATCACAAGGCATTATTACAGTGGGCACACTTACGGTAAAAAATCTTGTTCTGAGTCTCTCAGCATAAGTACAGTATGACTACTATACTACTAATATGTTAAGTCATTTACTTTATTAAAATTTAATTTGGGCCTAGCAAATAAACATTAAGAAGATATACTGTTTTGATCCCAAGCAGTTTCCCAATATTTACTAAATGAGTAGTCTAGTCTTAAAAACAATATGCCGCGATACTGCATGTATGCTTAGTATTGATCCTAAGCGTAGGTTTCAGATTACTTACTACAAAGACAGTTCGATGCGATATTGAATTTATGTTTAGTAACGTAATCAGATCTAACATGAGGTTAAACATTATTTACAGAGCATATAGCCATCCTGCGATTATGTTTAGGCAGCAGTTGTTGAGTAAGAGTCAGGTGTACTTATCATGGAAGCTGTAAATTATCTATATTGTATCCATGCTTAGGAAGTACATACATATAATATGATCTAACGACTAATTATAAAATGTATAAATCGTTTTTACTGCACGTTTAAGTAGCTGCGATATAGTGCCACGTCACAAATACTGTGCAAGTAAAGTTGCTTTACTGTGAACATAATTCGTCGTTGTAATCAAACGTCACGCAATTTATCTTATAACACAAGCAGTAAGGAACAATTGAAATTGAAATTATGTATTCCTTGAATACCTACGTAAACTTTTCGATTACTATGAAGACGATTTGCGAGTGCGCGAGGGTGCACGGGAGTGTGCGGGGTTGTGATGGGAGACTTCAACGCAAAGGTATACAGAATGGCGATGAGTTGAAAGTGGGGCCATTTGGATGTGGGCAGCGAAATCATCGGGGACAGCGCCTGGTAGACTTTATGGAGAGGGAGAGTCTCTATCTGATGAACTCCTTCTTCAAAAAGCGACCGGCCAGGAGGTGGACCTGGATAAGCCCTGATGGGACAACCAAAAATGAGATCGACTTCATTATGGCGACCGACAAGCGTATATTCAGTAATGTCTCTGTAATTGCTAAAGTGAAAACTGGTAGCGATCACCGACTTGTCAAGGGCATACTGAATATTAATGTCAAGCTGGAAAGGTCACGTCTGGTGAAGTCGACACTCCGTCCTTGCCGCGCTCAGATTCGGAACCCCGAAGCCTTTCAACTCCAAATTCATAATCGCTTCCAGTGCCTTACCGATTGCGAAACCGTGGACGCAATTAATAATGGGTTGATGGAAACTGTCCGAGCAGTGGGGTCGGAATTCTCTAAGACCTCACGCCGAAACAAGCCTCAAAAGCTCGCGAACGGAACATTAAAGCTCCTGAAGCACCGAAACGAAATGAGACTACAGTCTTCAGCCGATATGTCAGAGTACGGTAATCTTAATAGGCGATTTTCAAAAGCCATGCGACGCGATTTGCGTGCATATAATACTGCTCGAATTAAGGAGGCCATCGAGAGAAACCAGGGCACAAAAGTCTTCGCAAAAAAATCGTCTATTGGGTAAAGCCAAATAACGAGGCTGAAGACCGGTAATGGTAGCATCATTTCATCGAAATCGGAGATTCTGAGAGAACTCGAGAGGTTCTACGGACAGTTGTATACCTCAACACGGCAATCCATTGTCGGTGTAGCTCGGGACCCAAGAGCTAAGCTGACACGACACTATACTGAGGATATCCCAGACATCAGCCTGTACGAAATTAGGATGGCTCACAAGCAGCTTAAAAACAACAAGGCACCGGGCGATGACGGAATCACAACAGAACTTCTGCGAGCGATTGGGAAACCGATACTTTTAGTCCTCCAAAAGTTATTTAATTCCGTCATACTCGAAGGTAGTACGCCCGAATCATGGCAAAGAAGTGTTGTAGTTCTGTTCTTCAAAAAGGGAGATAGCACTTTGTTGAAAAACTACGGACCTATTTCACTTCTGAGTCATGTGTACAAGCTGTTCTCGAGGGTCATCACGAACCGTCTCGAACGCAGGCTCGATGACTTCTAGCCTCCCGAACAAGCCGGGTTCCGGAAAGGCTTTAGCACCATAGACCACATACACACGCTTCGCCAGATAGTACAAAAGACGGAGGAGCATAATCAGCCATTGTGTCTAGCGTTTGTGGACTATGAGAAAGCCTTCGATTCGATCGAAACCTGGGCAGTGCTGCAGTCTCTCCAGCGATGCCATGTCGACTGTAGATACGTCGACGTGCTTAGGTGTTTGTACAGAAACGGCACCATGCTCATTCGGCTCCAGGACGAATCCAATTGCAGAAAGGCGTGAGGCAGGGAGACGTGATTTTTCCGAAACTAGGACGTTTTCAAGCTCTTGAACTGGACTGGCTTTGGCATCAATATTAATGGCTAATACATAACTCACCTGCGCTTCGCCAATGATATAGTCGTTTTGGCAGAGTCGTTGGAGGACCTGAACACCATGCTCATCGACCTTGATGTCGTTTCCCAACAGGTGGGTCTGAAAATGAACATAGACAAGACGAAAATCATGTCTAATGTCCATGTTGCACCTGTACCGGTCATCGTTGGGAACGACATCCTTGAAGTTGTTGACCATTACACATACCTTGGTCAGATCATTCAGCTAGGTAGGTCAACTTCGAGAAAGAGGTCGCCCGAAGAATCCAACTCGGATGGGCGGGGTTCGGGAAGTTACACGATGTCTTCTCATCGAAAATCCCACATTACCTGAAGACCAGGATGTTTAACCAGTGTGTGTTGCCGGTGATGACGTATAGTACTGAGACGTGGTCCTTAACTTCTGGCCTTCTTGCAAAACTCAGCATCGCTCAGCGTGCGATGGAGCGGGCTATGCTCGGGGTCTCTTTGCGCGACAAAATCCGAAATGTGGAAATTCGCCAAAGAACCAAAGTCACGGACATAGCTCGCAAAATTTGCAGGCTTAAGTGGCAATGGGCAGGCCACGTCGCTCGAAAGACGGACGATTGATGGGCCCGAAAAGTCCTAGAGTGGCGACCAAGGACCGGAAAACGTAGTGTGGGCAGGCCTCCCGCTAGTTGATTATTTTTAAATACATTTTTTCACTAATTGTTTTATTATCACCAGCCTGATATAATAAAACTTTTGAACCACATTATATTTAAACATAAATTCGTATGGTTACTTAGCATAAATACAGTAAATAACACACTTACTGTGTTTATGCTAAGTGTTCCTTATCAGAGAGCCTCTAAGCAATACTTAGTATAACAACAATGATTAATTTATTTGGTCTTTCAATAACTCAGTAATCGTGTCTAAATAAGTAATAGATAGAGGCTGAGCTCCTCTTTCATTTAAGGTATCAACCATCATGATCTGATTACAAACAAAGGATTTATGGAAGATTTTCGAGCCAAAACTTTAACCGCGTTTTTCTCAAAAGTGTCTAGAGCGTACTTACTGCAACTATGCTATTGACGGCAGAGGTATGGAAGTATTTATTGATTGCGGCCAAAGAAAGATTGCCAAGTTGAAGATTAAACTGAAAAAGAGGCGCTTAAATGAGGAGGAAGCTTTTAAGTGTGGGAGAGCCATGCTTCGGCACGAATGGGTCGGCTCGACCGGAGTGATACCACGGCCTCACAGAAAACCGGCGTGAAATAACCACTGCGTTGTGTTTCGCCGTGTGAGTGAGGTTACCGGAGGCCCAATCCTTCCCCTTCCCCAATCCCTCCTCAATCCCTATATCTCCAAATCCCTAATCCCTGAAAGGTCGGCAACGCACTCGTAACTCCACCGTTGCGAGTGTCCATGGGCGGCGCTGATTGCTTACCATCAGGTAATCCGTCTGCTCGTTTGCCGACCTATTACATAAAAAAAAAAAAGCTCAAATATTGTACAGAAAAGTATAGGTACTTCTATATGATGCCACCATTTGATTGTTTTTTTATTTGTTAAATCGAAGCCATTTGATTGTTAGTCGGTTATTATTAATTAATGTATATTATTATGTATTCCAGGTTAAATGACTATGACAGAAACAACAACTTCTTATAAAATGAATATTCTAATCTCTCAAGTGTGGTTAATTATGTAATTCAGTAGAAATTGTTGAAAGTGCCTGTTAAAGGATTGTGTGAATTGTGACTGTGACCCCCTTTAATAATTCGCAAAATTTTATTTTTTATTTTTGCACGATTCAGACCATTTCCCCAGTATCCGCACTTATCTCTAACCTATTATCGTGGCCTAGTCCAGTTATTTTATAGCATTCACAGTACCTACAAAATACTTCCAAAACTTTGGCCTATTTCTTCCTCTTTCGCCAATTTAATTCAAAACTACGAGGTGCCGGCCATTTTGTATTTCAACAAAGTTAACGCGGTAAAAGTTTAAGTAATATTAAACTTTTAATGATTGATATTCGAAAATGTTTTGTGCCAGTTTCGATAAGTAGGTTTATAACACACGTAAAACTATGGTTTGTGGTTTATTCTGTTTTAAATTTAAAATAGTCTGGTTGTTATTTATTGTTCTCAGTAGTTTGATTTTGTTGAAACTCCGTACATTGTTGTATGATTGGAAATACATTTTTCAGTTACTTATTACTATAAGTAATTTATGATAATAAACTAACTCTATGTAATGACTGCAAGCGAAAATACAGAGACAAATCATTCAAAGCTGTATGCAATTTAAATTCCCATTAATGTATAGAATTAAAAAAGGCGTCGTTCGGTTTCGCGATATTAAAAGCATTATTTTTTACGGCAGCTTGTTTGACATATTTTATTCACTTCTCATTGAATGCCATTCCGAGAACAATAGTGAGCCAAAATGGCGACCACTGACATCACAGTGGTGCATCTCATCGTGGTCACTGGGCCGTAGTGACGTTACATTGCAGATTGGACGGAAGCCAAGCTTCTAATATTCATAGGCTGGTAGATGCTACTGATGAACTCGATTTCAATTGCTTGTAGTGTCTTTTTTGGTTTTAAATTATAAGTTATGTACATTTTTGCAAAGACTCTCGTTTACAAAATCAAGTCGATATGTAAAATAGTAAAAGTAGTCAAAATTGGGTACTGGCCAACTATTCAAAATCATTTTTTTTATAATTGTCAATATCGACATCTAAACTTAAAAACTAATATTATAAATGCGAAAGTAACTCTGTCTATCTATCTGTCTCTTTGTCTGTATTTTCTTCACGCCTAAACTACTGAACTGATTTCTGTGACATTTGGTACACACATAGTTTGGAAAACAAGAAAGGACATAGGATAGTTTTTGTTCCATAAATCTGCAGGAAGTTACTATTCCACGCGAATGGATTCGCGGGCAAAAGCTAGTTTTTCTATAAATTGCGTATTTCGACGTCATGTTTTATGTTTATAAAGAAAACACGTAATATTTATACCTATCACAACATATTTTCCAGTGGAACACACAAAAGAACGCTCGGCCAAGTTTTGTTGGATGCAATCATAATCCAGCTTTCAGTCACAAAAATGTAAAACGCGCGCTTAAAAATATGACAAAATAGATTCGGCGACCCAGCGGCAATGCGATACGGTACTATTACACGCTATCAATGAAATTCAAATTGTCAAGCTTTTAAAATGATATGCAAATTGTGAGTCGTTCCTGTGACCATTACGCCGGACACCGACTGTGGTGTAAACAGAACAGTCGTTGTTTATTACTCGACAGTAGCGTGTGTCACTCATAATTAGGAAGAATGCCTACGTGGTCAACTTTGACTTTTTAAACCCGCGCACACATAGGGACATATATATATAGGGATAGCACACACCCGTACACACGTACATATATTTTTCTAACAAACTAAAATTCAAAACAATGCTAGCAATATTACTTAATATGGGGTAGTAACAATTACCTAACCAAATGAAAGAGCGCTATCCGCCCTCCAACCTTCTACAAACTTTCTTTTGCTTAGAAAATCTTTTGATCAGGTACGAAATGGTAGGTTGTACAACAAACGGTGCACAGACCGCCCAAAGGTAGTTCCATACTACTGCCTATGCTGACCTCTTTTTTGCCGACCTTTCCTTATCTCGGCCCAGAAAATTGGCAACTTCTTATTTTTGTCCTTAACCGTTTAAGTAAACGGGAGTACAACTAATATCTTTCCATCTTTTACTAAATCAACTAAGTACGGAAACTAGGACATGAATAAGTACTTATTAGCAGACAATTAAAAACAATATTATGCTTGTAATTCATTCGTATATATTCGATAAGTAAGACGAAGTTAGTGTACCTATTTATGGTCAAGATTATTGCTATAGCAACGTGACTGAAAGTAATGTGACTGTGTTTTTATAATAACTATCGTGAGACATACTAAATTAACTAAAATTCGCGGGTTACTCACGTGTACATGTTGAGAAAAGCTCTACTAGTTTCGAACCACAGAGGGGTTCGCAGCCTACTGTAGTAGTAGGCTGCGCGACGTCGCTGCGTCCGCGCACGCTGCTCATGAGGAAGAACCCCTCTGTGGTTCGAAACTAGTAGAGCTTTTCTCAACATGTACACGTGAGTAACCCGCGAATTTTAGTTAATTTAATGTGACTGTGTGTGTGTCCCTACATGCATTTGCAGACAATATTCTATATATTAAATACTCATATACCATCACACGCACAATCTTTTCAGTGCAACTCTTATGCGTTTTATAATATCTACGGAACCACAAAAGAGGTTTTACTGACGGAACGCTTCACTAATTAAAATGCTAGCGGTAAGAATGTGGACGTCCTTTCTATCGTAATGAAGTGAGTGTACGCACTGCGTTATTGTTACTCAGACATCTTTGTTTCTCTTTTTTCAAAAGTGAAAATAAAAAAATACGGAGAGAATGGTATGGTTTTTTTAAGTCAATGCAATTGATATTAGTTTTTGAATTTTATTGAAAAATAAATGATAGGGAAACATCTAAACCATATTTTTGGCTAATATAGGAATGCCTATTATTCTATGGATAAATGGGCATTCAAATTGTGGTTCTCAAGGTAACTAAGCAAATTCATAAAAAAATATCCAAAACGAACTACCTACCAAGTACATGGAGGCATCAAGAAATCAAATAGCATTGAGATTAAAACTGAGGTTGTCGCAGGTTTCCAATTTCCCACCATTTCCCTACAACATGGCGGCGGTGCTCAGTGCTGCGAGCTCACGGTGTGAACTCTGCTTATGAGAGTTTTCAATATTTCACGTACGTTCCTTTATGCTACTCCCACGTTATTTCTTCAAAGGATTTTAAATTAGATTCCCGTCGCGATGTGCACTATGAATCAAACGAAAAAGCAGATATGGTTTTCATGTATCTATTTTGGTTTTATTTTGTCATTTTTAGTTTTCATAATCAAAAGGCAAATGAACATAGCTTTCATATGCTTCCAAATTTTTTTTAGCATTTTAAAAACGTTTTCTTCTCATTTCATTACACCTTTTGACATTTGAATCATAAAATAAATTTGGTAAAAGCAAGAAGCGCTAAAATAAGTATTTTTACACAATAGGCCGCGATCTGTCCTAGTATTCATTTGGCATCGTTCCAGTTCGCTGTTATAACTACAAATGTCTAACTTTAAGTCTGGCTAAGTTGGCCCAATGTAATGTAATTAGGTTAAATGTATTATTTTCTTCAATTTTATGTGCATTTCCTTGATCAAACCAGTTTTCTCTATTAGGAAACAACAGGTCTAAGTGTAATATAATGTGATGATAAACAATATTGACCCAAATCTCGCTTGATGACAGCGACACGACCTGGTAAACGTTAATTGCATTCATACACCAGCAATATGTTCCGCCACTTAGCCAAAAATAATTAGATTTGCGGTAAAACATGCAATGGAATAATCCAATATATTATATGTTTTGATAATTTTGATAGCGTGAACATTGGGGATTAACACTACAAAATGTTGATTTTCACACTCAATTATTTAATAAAAGGTATTATATTTTGACACCTTTTTTATAACATTGCTAGAGCGTGCTATTTGTTTTTGTTTGTTAAAACTGTGTTAGTTATTTTAGTTATTTGACATTAATAGTAAATCCGTAAGAAACAAGCGTGATCAACATAAGTTAAGATTAAAGGACTTTGACAAGTATAAACGCCAGAAATTCTGCAGAACTAAACTTCATTGTTTAGAGTGTCAGAAACGGCAACACGCCAGAAAGAGCAAAAAGCACATCTGCTGTCAATGACAGATTCCATTCATTTAGCGGGAGAACTGAAAGCAGCCGTTGACTGTGCTTTTTATTATCTGTGGCACTCTTTAGACACCATTCAAAACAGAAGGAATTGTCAGTATTTGGTCCTTAAACTCCTTTGTAAAATGTCAGTCAATGCTTTATTTTTAAGAATGTAGAGAAAAATTTTGTTGCAAGTTTGCACCAGTTTAGTCGTCTACTGTTAAGGTCTTTTTTATTATAGAAGTATTTCAGTACCTATACATTGGTTTTCAAATTTTTGATTCGTAATTTACTCCTTTGCCTACCCTTTTGAGAACTTTCGATATTGTATCAAAATAAATACTTTTAGGTGTACCGAGGTCGGTAAACACTGGAAACTTATTTTCGTAACAAACTCTTTTTAGCTTAGTAATGGCTGGTACCTTTTACTGGGTTATTCTTTACTGTTTGTGATTCTTTTCTCTTAACAAATTCCTTTGCCTTTGAACTATTCTCTGTATTGGAAATCATTATACGAAAGTAGTTTTCTGTGCCTTTGATCGCTACAGTTACTGGAAACTTGAAATAATGATACGAAATCGATAAATTATTACATTATTTTCTCATACAAAAATAACAAATTGAAATAACATCATAATCAAGTATGAAATAAACAATTATTAAAACCTTTATATCATTGTGATCTTACACGAACAATCTTGGACCTTCAAATAATATTAAGATTGTTTCAACTTGAATTTTTCCGACTATTGTATTCTAAATAACTAATAACTATTTCTAGATTAGTTGTATCAACAATATAGAAGTACTAGAACATGCTGAATTCTTCTCATTGTTTTATTTGAGCTATTCAAGATGATTCAGGATTCAATGAAATAAAGTGGTTTTTATGGATAAATAACATTGCATACCAATTTCTGTCCATCCAATACAACTTTCCTAATAAAAAGAAAACTCGACCCATTTTAGAAAACAAATGCCAACATAAATCGGACGTTATGTCCCTTTGATGTAAGTGGGAGCACCATTAGGTCCACTTCAACACAAAACGATGGAAAAACAATGAACAATTTATACAGATCCAATAAAATGTCATTTGTACACTTTCTTTTTATTCGACACTTGACTTTTACTTGAGTGTTTTGTTCTATTAAATGTAAGCCATTCTTATACTACTTAAATAAGTTACGGTTATTTTTATACAAAGACGAATTGCTGACAAAGAGGAGAACATTCAATGGACACGGTGTTCATATATGTAAAGTCTTAGGGTGCTTTACCATCTGAGTATTAGTGTATCTGTGCTAAATGCATATAAGAGCTAAACTAAGGAACCATTTCACCATTTCCACTAATGTTAAGCTTAAGGATCACTCCTTAAGCTTAAGCCGGTTTCAGCTAACTATCAACCAATTCCAAACTTCCTTCTATAAATGTGTGTTTTGTAATTAAAACCAATCCTTCGCCTGTACGCTAGCCAAATAACGATTTACATAATATCAATTTTCCTAAAAAAATATTAAATCAATTCTGGTATTTACTTCAAACAAGTCACGGTCGTTATTTGAAGAAAGCCTCTAGGACACCCTCGGGATGACAAAATGTGAAATTAGAGATTGATTCATTTTTATTCTGGCACTCGAATACTGATTGAGATGGAAAAGAAATGAAAATGAACTGAATAAAGCCTATTTTTCACCAGAAAATTGAACACAGTCAATCCCGTATTTGACGTTCATTAATAAAGTGAAATTTTTTGTTGAATTTAATTTTCTTTTAGAAATTAACGAACCGTTTTCCTTAAAGGGAAGGGGGAGGACTAGCAAGACAGGTAACTCCGATGTCGTTTTACGCCGCTTGTTGGAAGGCCTTCACGGAAAAGTCACATTGATACTTACCAGGGTCTAAACATGCGACCTCATGAGTAGCGAGTCCGAGACACCATAACACATATTATTTAATTCAATTTTCATAAAAAATAAATGGATTATGCTTTAAACCCAATGGGCATTCGAAGTCCATCTATCATTGACACATTTGCAATTCAACGTTTTCCGTTAAAAGCTGGTGAAGCTATAAATCCTGACACGTGACAATTTTCTTTCTATACAACGTAAATTAGTACCGTTTGCAGCAGTGCGTATTGATGTGGTAAGGGTTGTCCCCACTTACAATATTAATAAATACTTAATATAACATTAATATCATAACGTCACGTCTTTATTAGCTATAAATGAGTAGACAGAAGCAGAGACACGCTACACTAACTTAATACTTACTTTTCCATTATAGGGTGTCGCGTCTCGGCTCAAACCTGAAGAAGGAACGGGGTTGTGTTTAACCAGTTAAAGTCTGATAGTCCCTCTTGGGAAAAGCCTGGACGATTTATTTTGATAGTTAAATACAGAGTCCGATTAAAATCGAAAACCATTTCCTTTTTTTGAAGTCAGTTAAAAACCTTGCACTATTTGAATTTACAAAGCGCGACAATCCTAGTGGGTATGTGCTCACGGTCGACTGATCTAAAATCTTTAGTTATAGGGATTGCGGTGCTCGCTTTCCAGCGCTACTGATCCGTGAAACTCGTCTAAATGGATTTTACATCAATACTTGCTATGACCTGACTATTTTATTATTTAGAAGCAAATTAAATTGAGTTATAATCGTAATTGAGACTTTTTTGGGTGGGTAAATGTAATTATCATACCTGACTATAAATGTATAAGATCTAATATATAAGAACGAACAGCCTCCAATAAAAGGATATCTATAAATAAGTGCAAAAAAATTCTGAGGTGTACTATCAGTGTCATAAGTGCATGGAGGATTCCAAATCAAAATCGTTTGTACGGCGTTTCATCGCCGTAATAATATACCATGGATGACATAGATGGCGCTAGTATACTAGTGGTATTGAAAAATATACATATAATAGTTTTTATCAGATACAAACATCGATCACTAATAAAGAACTAGATACACAATCAGTGACAAAAAAATGTCCTAACTGAAAGTTCACCAAACTCAACATCGCGGTGTAGTTTTAGTTTAGTACCACTTGAATGCTCCGACGGTAAACACGCCTCAATGCTCGTTAAAAAACTGCAAAAACACACACATCTAAGATGCAAAAAAGGATGGAATTTCATATTTTCGTTAAGTAATAATATTATCAATATATAATTGTCATCATTCTATTTTAAATATTGATATTTTATTAAGAAATCAACTTTAAAACTTTTTCCAAATGAAATCGTATTCAAAAACCGGGGTTATAATGCACACAGTTTATAAAGACACTTATACTAAACTTAAAATCATTCTCTAGCATGACCACTTAAGTTGTTCGGTTTACGTGGATTGATTCTGTTCCGTTTAGTGGAGACGCTATTGTTTCTAATTTTATTTATTGTTTTTTTTATTAAAAAATAGTTTTATTTAATATTATACTTCTTTACTGTGTTTATTAAAATATGGAATAGGCAGATGTAATGGATTTAATTTTAACTGCAGTAAAGAATTTTTTTTTTAGCTTTCATCAGGACCCGTTCGATATGAAAAATTGACAACAATAACGCCACCATTTTCAGTACTTACTTTAGATATATATTCTTTTTATTATTTTACATCTTTTTTATTTGACTTCGAATAGAAAGGATTAAGGAGGACGAAAATAATAAAAAAGAATTATAACTATACGCATTAGTTTCATTGGTAAATAAATGAACAAACCTATAGAAAAGAATACTATAAGTAATGCGTTTTAATTTGCGTATTTTCTTTTTTTGATAAATTATAAAATACGAAAGAAATATATTTCTTACGAGACATTTCGACTCCAATCATTCTTTGTCCTAGCGGTGAGCCGAAGTCGTTAAATTTTATTGCTTATTTTTGACACTTTGTAAATTCGACTTAAAAACATGCGAATATGGTTCAATTTCTTATGATTTGTGTTTGTCAAGAGCTTCGGTCGCAAAAAGTATTAAGATTTTGTACATCACTTTGTAAAAACAACTCTATGAGTTGCATTTAAGGTTTAATTTACATTAATGCATGTTTATTTCAAGTATAAGTACCTAAATACATACAGTTGGCGACAGTTTTGAAGCGAACTTTTGTATGGGATTGTGTATCTAGTTCTTTATTAGTGATCGATGGATACAAAGCTATTAACTTAGTAAATTTTTACACAAATTAATGCTACGATATTCCAAACCTTTTTAAAGCAAAGCACGCAATAACCAGGATTCGAACTCGGTAGCATAAAATTTTGTGCCGATGCCACTAGCCATTAGGCCATTGCGTAACCTTGAAATGTATTGAAATTATCCTACTCTTTATTATATTGAAGTTGTTTAGCAACTATAACCCGATCATAAATCTCAAAACAGTTGAGGGTAATTTAATATTAACTGTATAAAAATTAAACCTTTTTGTTCAATCATAACATTCTTTACTATCTTTGAGTGAGTTCAGTTACGATTTGTTTAACAAGTTTTTAATATTTATTTTTATCATGAGTTTGCGTTTAAATATTGATATGGCTACGAGGGCCCAAATAATAGCATTGCATAATCAAAGCTTAAATTATACTGAAATTTCGAGAGAAACTGGCTTAAACGTAAGTATTCTTTTAAAATGACCGTTCGTTATTTATTTTATTATCCATGGTTATCGATACATGAAAATAATAAATAATACACGTCCCTTACAGGTAAAGACTGCCACTTTATGGATATCTAAAGCTGTTTCAAGAAGAGGGTTCATTGGAGCACCGTAGTGGATCTGGCAGAAGACGTGATATTGACTCAGACTAGCCTTAACTTATGAGGCAAGGGGTCAGTGGGCAGCCTTAGGGGCGGATTTGGCAAGGTTATGAGGAAAATTACTGGAGCATTGTCATCTTAGTGATGCAAACAGTGAAAACTACATAGATGTGCTGAAAGACGTCATGAAGATGTGCTAGTGATAACGTTCTTGCAGGACAATTATCCATTAAATAAATTATAGCTACCCCGGTCTTGTAATTGCTTAATCCTATAGTCAACAATATCTTTTCTTCTAAGAACTAGTGTAGCCGCCATTTTTATCGATCCTATTTCTCCTATCTAGCTGGCCAAGGAATAATCCGTATGTCTGATTGCTGACTAAACACTTGCACAATTATGGAACATTACACATGGGACAATTATTGTCCCATGTGTAATGTTCATTACAAGACCGGAATGTGCATTACAAGACCGGGGTAGCTATAATTTATTTAATGGATAAATGTTCAAACTTAGTGTTAGTAGGATAAATTTATTGACTACTTTATAACCAGCAACTGTTATTTACATTAATGATTTTAATGGTTTACTAAATATGAGAAATAAAAATAAAAGCCATATTAATATCTACAGATGCTATTGACTGCAAAATAATAAATTATTTATTTATTAATTACTATAAACAATTCGTCCCATATCTAATGACTAATATATCCCGGTCTTACAAATGTTATTGATTTAAGGTCTAGCTTCAATTTCTTCCTTGTTCTGGAACGAATACTTAAGCTATGAGCCTTTGTCATAAAATGATGCACAAAATGAATCACTTTAATTAAATTTTATGGGGAGGTAAAATAGTTGCAGAAGTAAGGTTGCATATTATATAGAATCGTATTATAACATTGTGTTCAAAATTAACTAATAAATCACTAGCACAAGACAATTTTGATTTAAAATACTTATTAATCTTATAAAAAGTGTATTAAATAATGTGTCAGTTAGCTGAAAAGTTATTAGGTCAGGGTATACACTATATAAGAAAGAAATAAATATTATGTTTTAAGAAATAAATGTCTGAAATTATAATGCCACTAAAATAGTTTTATTTGTTATCCTTTATGAGAATAAAATTTAGTATTAGTCTTAATCTGTAAGAAAAATATGTTACTTTTACATTAATAGTTAGCACATATTATAAAAGTTATTTATATATATTTATTAATATAATTTTATTCTAAAATAATATATATTTTATTCTAAAAAAATATATATATTTATTTTTGTTATCTTTTATAAATATTAAACGTCAAATATTTTATTTATATATAATTATTATTGATTTTATATAAAAAATATATAAAAAAACCATTGTTAAAAAACCTGAATATAAAAATATTAACCCGGAATTGAACCGGTGCCCTTCGACTTCATTATTCTATCATTCTTATTCATCCGAGCTACCGATCGAATTTTTTATGTGGTCGAAAATGCGGGTTAGTTTATAACTTTTATTATTGTCTATTATTAATTATTGACGCCATCTTTTAATTGGTTTGCTTGACTTGACTTAGATGGCGCTATATTAAGTCCTCGGAAATGAGAAAATTAACATAATTTATGTGTTTTTGAATATAAATATATTATTGTTTCTTAATTATTATTTTAACCATTAAAAACCTTATTATGTGCCTCTGCAGTGTAAAGTATTCAAGCTTTGCAGGGTTATTTTCATTTAAAAGCAGCGCCATCTTGTTATCAATGGTAGCGTTATGCAAAACCTGTCAGTCAATAGTCGACCTTAATTAAGCTCTCCATGCATTTTTGTCACACTTAGTACCTATACACGGGTAACATTAATTTGTTTCCTGGCTTTTCTTGTAACGATCAATTTACAAAGTCGATTCTCTAAGCATTCTTACGATGGGTGTTAAAACACGGGAATATCTGACGCCGGGCGACGCGACGCGAATACTTTACGGGATTTATGCATATTATACGCAATTTATGCCTATCGGCGGCTCCTTCGGCGAATGGGAGTCTTTAAGAGATGGGAAGGCTTTTGATAAACTTTGTCGCATTATTTATTTAAATTTACGTGGTTGCCGTCTGCTTAAGAATTCATTTACAAAAACTTAGTCCCTCAATAAGACAAGTTGGATAAAGTGAGGTGTATCTATTTTAAGTAGATCTTGCTCTATTGCTAAACAAACATTTTGAGCTTTAAAAACAAACTTGAGGTATGAATTAAAATCAACAAAAACTAAAACATTTGTAAAATTTCTTTCTTGTAAAAGGTAGAAAAAATGGCATAAAAAGATCTTGTCTCTGTTTTCATGGCAATAAATATTATGATTTTATAAAAACGGGTCATCGAGCAATGTTTTATTTGCAAAAAATCTTCTGCCGAGGGTCCTGTAGACACGGTTAATTGCTCAGATTATGGTAATTGTATGTTAATATTTAACTAAATGCTAGAATTTTTGTTACTTACTTTTACGACTCTACGACAGTAGATCTTTTAGCTTAGTACTAATGTTCTGCGAATCAGAATTGAGTAAATAATAGTTGCCTTTATCTAAATAGTGGACTGTTATTAATACTTATATGTAATACGACAATCCACCTTGAGCAGGCGATATTATTGGTGTTTATTCTTTCGCTCTATGAGAACAGGCATATTCTTGGCTTTGGGATATTAACAAGCATGATGATCATGAATATAAAAGAATGGAAAGCTTAACGTGTGATGACATCTACTGGAGAAGAATAGAGAAATACACTCCACTATATATTTCACTGAAGAAAAAAGTAAGAAAACAGTATTTAGTATTTAATAAACAAATTATATGACCGACACTGTTCAACACAACCTTTGAAATAAAAACGAGTGAGTGAAAAGCGCGATATCACACTATTATCTTTTATGAATGTATTAACAAAATCCAATGTCATCATTTTGTTGCATATCGAGTAAAATTATTACTTGTAATCTATTCAAATAGGCAAACAAATGAAGGTATTCTTTATACCAAATGTTTTCCGGAAGCTTCATGCAAATCCACAAAAAATCGAGCGCTTCTGTTTAGCGGTTCTCTATGACCATAATATTGTGATATTTTCTTCATACCTCTATCCGTGTTTGTGATGTATAGGACTACTAATATTTTTGGGCCCTATAACGGATAGCCCAATGTTTCGCCTTTTATTTTCCAAAAAAAGCTCTCAAAACTGTCATTCACCCGTACTCCTGGTTTAAAAATCGTATTGCAATATTTCTTATCAATAACAAAATATAAATGACGATAAGAAGTCTGCATAAATTCTCAATTTATTGCCATTCCGTAAATATGTGAGAAATACATGCAATATCGGCTTAGCTCGTTATAAATTGGGCGTTGTAATGCTTAACGCGCATGTCTATTACAATATTTTTGCGTTTTATAATTGAGAATGTATTACGGCAAAAAATTATATTGATCTTGTAAAACTAAAGTAATCTGGGACTATACACCTAAGCTATCATCATCATCATCAGCCTATAAGTGCCCACTGCTGAGCAAAGGCCTCTTCTCACACGGAGAAGGTTAGAGCATTTATCACCACGCTTGCTCAATGCGGGTTGGCGATTTCAAACTTACAATTAGAAATTATAAGTCCAGGTTTCCTCACGATCTCTCAGGAACCTTCACCGTATGCCAGTGGTGTCTAAATAATCATAGAAAGTACATATAACTCGGAAAAAGTCACATTGGTACTTGCCAGGTTTCGAACCCACACCCTCATGCATGAGAAGCGGGCTCCTTAACCTCCGGGCCACCACGACATTTCGACATTTCGACATTCGACCTAAGCTATATTTTTTATTATTTAAAAAACCCTGGTTTTATCTCTTCTGGTTTTCTCTCGTCCATGTGGAAATCTGACTATTGCTGTTGAGCTCTACAGGAATACTCCATAGAATTAGCTATATCGAGAATACCCTAAAATCTTAACATTTTACAAAGCGGGCCTCATAATTTGTGAATATTTACAGCTTTCTTCGAGGCAGATATTTGCGCACCACCTCTAAACATTTCTTTATTTTTCTCCCGCTATTTTCTAAATATTATTCCTCTGAAGAAACCCTAAAACCTCATTATCTGCTGACACAAAAATAAATCTTGTGTCTTTCACAATAACTCAAGTATTTGCTTGTCTGACTTAAGGACCTCTTAACTTCGTATAAGCTAACAGGGCCTTGGTAATGGAAAAGCTACTTATAAGTGTAATAATAATAATTTCACAACTTATTTACGTAAGTAAACATCTAGAATATGTAAATATGTTTTTAGTATCGTATTCAGAATCATTTTAACCAAATTTAAGCAATTGCGCAAGAAACATCTATTAACCGCCAAAAGGAGCCCGTTCACCTTGGCTCCTGCTTTTCGGGATGTATCCCTGGAGTGTACCGACCGCCTTCAGCTCTTGGGAATGGACATTGCTTCAGACCTCAACTTTGGGCGGTTTATTGAGTCCAAAGCCAAGGTAGCTGCTAGAAAACTCGGCGTTTTTGCAAAAGTCCGACGGTACTTCCCACCGAGTCAGCTTCTAATGTTGTATAAAGCTCAGGTTCGATCGTGTGTGGAGTACTGCAGCCACATATGGGCTGGTGGCGAATATCCACCCTTACGTTGTTGAGACACCTGCGGCCCGGACTAAGCGTTTATGAACAGTTTGCAGTCTTTCCGTCCGAATACAATTTAGGTGTCTCCAAGGCTAGAGTGAATAGGCTCTTAATAAACTAGTGTGCCTTACCATCAACGATTGCATCACTGCTTACCATCAGGTGGGATCGCAGTCAAGCACTAGTTTATTGCAAGTAAAAAAAAGAAAAACAACATCTTTACTGAGGAACTGTGTACGTGATAATTTTAGAAATAAAATGTATCTAAATACGGCATTTAAACACATAGAAAGAAGAAGAAAATATATGTCTGCTACTTACTAAGAACTTCCAAAACGCTAAATTTACATTCACCTACTTGATAACGATAGTTTATTAGTACTAAACTGAAACACCATTCTGGGTGTGTTATTCGAATTTTAATACGAGTTTGGTATCATCATAGAATTTCAGTAATTTGTTAACGGACATATAGGTATCAGTGTTTGAATTATGGATTGCCTTGAACTCAGTAAATTCCAATAAATAGATTTTGTAACAAAATCTGGTTCATTATAAAATGTTGTTAGATGATTATGCCTAGAAATAATGCTTTAAAACGGAGCCCTGTTTTACGTAATTTGAATAAAGTGAGTGAGTGAACCCTTACAAAATACTGCTGAAATATACCTAATTAAATTTTCTCAACAATTTCGTTTTATATTTTGGTACATTTTGGGTCGGTACATTTTCGTAGAGCCGATTTTACTATGATTAATTATTTAGCGGTTTCACGTAAGTGTGTAACATATACAATTATTTTGTGAAAAGTTAAAAATCCTCGTTTGCGTAATACATACTTGAACTATATTATAATAAATGATTGTTTTTAGTACCGTTTCAGATGTAGTTAGTGTTCTTGTATAGATATTGTTCTCTTTAATACAAACCCACAATTCGGGTTTAACCGGATCCCGTGGTTAACCTTTAGAAGTTAATGGATTAATCATGCTCCTTCGTGTGGAATAGTTACATGATAAAATTGTTTAACTGTAATTAATTTAAACATAGTTTTAAACGAAATGTGGGTTTGCGCAAAACGCTTTTATTTTAGTGTTTTTGACAATTGTATGGCTGTTAAAGTTGTGTAGCTAAATGATACTCTTTTATGTTTTGACTTGTACTATGAGTGTGACGTAGCCTCGTGGTTTTTAATAGGAACACTAACCCAGTAATTGATGTTTTTCTGATTTCCAAAACAGGGAAAGGAAAGTAAATTTTGTTGCTCATTAATAAGAGAAGGAATAAACCCACTACGTAGGTGTTGCGAGTCGCAGATCTTTTGAGAGAGAACATCTTTCTTTTTTAAGCCTTTGACTATGGACAAAAAGTGTCGCAAGCTCCCTTTGTTGGCGTCGGGCCCCATTATCCGAATCTGCGTTCAATATATATAAAACCTTACACACCCCCCACACAACACAACAATTTGTGGATTGCATTAAAGTTGTTAAAATAAATAACATCTATTCAATCTTTTTTTTTTCAATCAAAACTCTACAAACAGATGTGGTTTTAATCCCTCATACAACGCTTCAGTCATTAAGTATTAAACATAATATTGTTCCGAAATTCCTCTTATATCATTTCAGCATACGGTCGCACCCTAATAGTGTTACCAGCCTATTATTCACTGGATAATTGGATTCTTACACGTCACATGCTGTCAACGGCGTCCTGTGTTGCCAGTAATTAACTGCACAATTTCGGACAATGTAGCAACTGTGATAGGAGATGTATATTAAAATAATTTATATTATTGTCAACTTGCTTTTCTTTATGTTTAAAAGTAGTTAAAAAATTAATACAACTTCAGACTTAATTTTCGTTGTTGTTGTCAGACTTTATGTTGAATTTGAAGCAACAAAATTCCAAATTTGGTTGTATTATTTACAATTTTGTAGTAACATTACAAAATTCAGCTACAGCAGCTCATCGCCTGCCAACTGGGACGAAACCACTAACTAGCTATACATTACTAAACGCAAACATCGCTCGCAGCTTCAAGTTCCGGAATGTTCTATAAAACAGTTGGCGGTCGTCACACGGAACGTTTTCCTCTCAAGTGACGAGGGGCTTGATAAATATTGCTTTGCTTAAAATGCTACTCCCGACCTTACCGCCCGGCGCCGTGAGCAAGAGTTTTACAAAAATTCGTCCGTAATTTGTCCTAGCGAAGTAATTTCTGAATTTTTCACAAGATTTCCTTAACCTTTGGGAGTAAATAAGGATGTTTATTTACTCCAGAGCGTCTACGATGGGGCTGCTTGAAATGCTTTACGAATATATAGTCACTGAGGGAATTTCGATTAGGTGGCCCATTTTATTTATTCATCGTATAAATATGTATTTAACATTAAACCAACTCAATCCAAGTGAGTTTTCAAAAATGTTTTTCCATCAATATTAAACAAACACTCCTGTTAATGTCGAAAAAATGACGAATTTTTCACCAGCACAAAAAAAACACGGAAAAAAATATTAATGAAATTAAAACATACGTTTTAATTTTGACAAAAGCTATAGTGAGACCAATACATCATTATAGATAATATATTTAGCAGACGTTTTATAGTTTTCCAATGATGTTAAATCAACTGTACCCGTTTATTGTGTTTATCATTTCAACTCTTCTGTACCATTTAACAGCAGCGACAATTTTTGTATTAACATTCAATTGGAACTCTTTATCTTTATATTTAATACGTCACGGTTTGAAATACGAGTAATTGTAACTTATGAACAACGCAGAAATATTTAATTGGTAATGCTATGATCTCAACCTAACATACTACTAGATATAACGTATTGTATTGCAATATGTTCAGTATCGTGTGCCTCATTAGCACTGTAACTGTTCGTATACGATAAGATGCGAATTTAATAAAAACTAGCAAAGATGGCTTTTGATAAAAACGTTATGTCACTCTACGTTAAATGACGTAATTAAAAGGATAAAATCTGGCCAAGTGCGAATCTTACTCGCGCATCAAGAGTCCTTTCATTTGATAGCGTTGGTATAGATATTAGTTTTTGTCATAATTCCGGCCAGACCTAAATATGTATTGAAGTAAATACCTCAAGGAGGATTTCGCTCTCATCTCATAAGTTGCAATATGTCGAGACCAATAACGTTACCGCATATATTGCATCACACGATTTAACCTGAAACATATTTGATACCGCACTGACATATCGTTTAACAAACCAAACAGTCATATCGGTACAATAACTGTTCTGAATACTGTATGGTTATTGATATATCTCTATACTCGGTCGTACTGTTGTCGTGAAGACAGTGGAGCGTGCGAGTAGGTAGTGGCAAGTTGCCAGTGTGATACTTGATCGGAAACAGCCTCCGATTTTTTGCATTACTACAATGCAAAAAAATATAGTGATTTTGTTCCTACGTAAGCTGTTTCGGTGGATGAGATATTATAAGAATGCCTGCCTTGCAAGGGGAAGGAAAGGAAGGAAATATAACAAACAAAAACAAATAATCTACTAGGCTCTCTAGGCACACTGGGTATGATCGAAAATGACGATTATATGATATACCATCGCGAAACTATGCTGTGCCTATTGTTATTTACCAGTTGGTGAAACGATGTATGATTGATATGCAATATATACGTTTATTAGTTGACACTGAGTCAATGACTGATTATTAAATATTTTTTCATACGTCGTCTTGATTTGATCAAGAATAAAATAATTTTCATTGTCATTTAACATTAAAAACAATTACACTTTCATTCATAGATTGTAAGATATAGGTAGTTAACATTCGTATTTTTTTTGATAAATAAAACTGCTACTCCTTTTATGACGTAACATCACACAAGCTCGTACAAAATTCATAGTAAACTGTTGATTTCCTCAATTCATATCAAAATGTTTTATATTTTGAGTTCAACGTGCTGTCCGTTACCCAATAATAATTATTCACTAATCTACGAAACGTCCGTCTATACCATAACTTGATTTCAGATGAAAATCAATTAAACCTATTACTGGTTATAATTGGTTACGGAATTTCGATCCAATCCAGGTAGTTTAGATTAGTGTGTGCAGTGACGTAATCTTAGGACATAAAGGTTAATTAAAGGCTCACAAATTATTATACGAATTATTGATCAGCACGATCAATATTTTAAGAGCCATGGTAAACTTGTCATCAACAATTATTATAATACGTTCACTGCAAATATATCATGAAGTTTTAATGTCAGTGAAAATATTGGCCCACGTAACTGACTTGTCAATACGTTGCTGTGTTTTCTAGTAAATATATAAACGTAAGCCTACTGCCTCATAAGTAGGATTTTATTTTACAATTTTCACGGCACTATGTTGATGGCGGCGCAGTCACTAAAATTTTAATAAGCTTGCAATGTTTGCAATTAAACAAAAATGATTAAATTTCACCAGCAACTTATACATTTACGTTTTTTTACAAATGTTAAACCTAAAAATATGTTTCCCTCACGAGACTCCGTGGACCACAGAGACCGCAAGGTACCCAAAATATCAACCTTTAAACAAAATTGTTTGAGTCACTTTCGACCTTAAATGTTTTGGTTTCCGTTATACAATGGAATGTCAAAAACAGGCTAAGTAACGATGGTGTGAATGTAACCAACATTACAGGTTGCGGATGACTTAAATCCTCCTTAGGAATTTACACTTTTTAAATAGGTAAAGAAATTCTTATTTTCACTATTTTTGGATTGGAAGATAGAAGAACTACGTCTCGTATTCTCGTCATTCCCGTGGCATGTCGTCACACTCCCGCTATCTTTGTGACCCTATTTTGTAGGCTTATAGGTAAAGGCTCTAGTAGCACAAAAAAAATACCTACTTGATAAAGCCTGGTCTTTTTGGTACAATGATCCCATTATGAAACATCAATTGCTATTTAACTTTCTTTTAAGTATAATCAATTTTACTTATTAAATGTGTCCATGGCTCCAAGTATCTATGTTTGTAACAGCTGACATTCCCCAAGAGCTACAACTCCATACTCGTAATACAGATAAGTACCTGGGAATTTGAAATTACTTATTACAAATCATATTATTCAGAATTATGTTACTAGTATTGGTAGGAAATAACTCAACATTCGTATATGAGAACTGGACAATTCCCTTTATTGGCTGTATTTGTTCAAATGGAGGGTGACCCTTATTTGAAAAATTCCCTTCGAGGAAAGTATTATTATCTAAATCAGAAGAATTCACCTAAATCAGATTTTATTCAGTGTGAATAAAATGTATTCGAGAAAGTTATATTTGGGTACCGGTTCAGTGCAGATGTTTCACAATATAGGCACTATTTCAAAGTTATGTCTCGTTGGTCACTGTTGAACAACGTAGAATCGGATTCTTAAATGTCGTTTATAAAATGATAACATTTTATTTATACTCACAATTGCCTTTCCGTGACATAAAATAAAAACTGACGTAGTAATAACAATTTTGATTCAAGGTGTGAATCACGAAACAGAAAAAGTGAATCGACAGAATGGGGACTGCCGTTATTCTGGCCTCTGAATGACACATAGTCATGTTCATCAAATCACTGTAGCTTTAAAAAAGTCTGAAGTCTAATAGAAATGTCCAATGTCAGAATAATAACAAAAAGTTTGTTAGAAAACTGACTTCTCGCTACAATAAGGATCCTTTTTTGAGGAAGCCAAATAATTAAATTTCTTCTCCTGCCTGGGTAGGGTGAGAGATAGCGTCAAATTCTTATTGACTAAAATCACTCCGATCCTTCTCGTGGCGTTTTATTATTGCTTTCGCGTAACCCTGCCATTTTAGGGAACCTGGTGGTAAATTGAACAGTCGTTAAGACATGGTAGTTTCGATACCATTGTTGAACCGACTTCTAGGGAAGATAATTCAATTTGTATATGTTAGTACATGAAACTTGCATGATTAAGAATCACTAACTAAGTTATGGTAATCATTTTGCTAACAATACAATGCATATTACGTAGTTCAAAGGATAATAGGCCGTGCCATTAATTATGTTAGCGTTGACTCTCGTCAATTTACAATTCATATGAGTAGACGTGTTTGGTAAGTACTATGTATTTACCTGGCTGTATTTTTTATGACACAATATTAATATGAAATTCAAACCCAACCCACAGCCGTTGCCCAGAGGTTATAAACATGATTAACAATGTACTTGTAACTTACCTGGTGTGGCGGGGTCTATTGTGCGCTGATTATTTCCCATTAGGGGATTAGTCAGCTCGTTTCCTCATATTGCTCAGAAAAACGATGACTTTTAGCTTGATTCAACTAAGTTTCAGTAAATCAAGTGTTTATCATCTGGCTCGACAACGTGACCAGGGTTAAACTCGTTTTAAGCCAAACGTATATAAAATTAGACTACACATATTTGTAAGCGTTTATAATATACCCTCAGAATACAGAGCAAACCAGAAGCCGCGTTCACTCATAATTACATGTCGTCAAATGTGTCCAAAAACAATACGTCAATCCCCCCGCCAGCCGCACTTCCCACCCGCGTAGTGTTGCCGACAGAGGAACAATTTCCTTGGTTTGGGGTAATTTTACAACAGGAGGGTAAGATATATTTTGTTGGGTAAACCCAACAAAAATAGGTAAACTTACTATAAATGTTAATGTTAATTTTAGTTACACCTACTATACACAACAAATAAAACAAAGCTTCAATAAGTGCGAAGGTTTTATTGCGTTCCCTTTTGCTGGTTTAGTTTTTTATAATATGTATTGCCTTTAGACTCGGGACTAAAGATTAGAAGTCTACTTACTTTACTTAGTTCCTGAGATTAGCGAATTCAAGCAAACAAGAAAACAAACTCTTCAGCTTCACCTTTGTCAGAAATAGGTACATATATCTCTTCAAAGTAAATTGAGCAAACTATGCTCTGGCTAGATGGTTTCCAAAATGAATCTAGCCGTGCCTTTTGTATGATTTTTAATTTTTTTGTTAGATAATGGACAGAAATATAAATAAATAAGAAATATAAATAAATTCACACTCGATTTTGAAAATTTACTATTGAACTACAATCTTAAACTAGAATTTAAACAACCTACTAGAATAAAAAGTGGCACCTGTCTTGATAATTTTGCTCATAATTACAACCGAAGATGCGAAAGTTCTATAGCTGATTTTGCTTTGTCCGATCATACTGCTCAAATTATGAAAATACAAGTTAGTAAAACATTTGTTTTAAAACATTGGCGTATTCGGAAACGTGACATTTCGAAAGACAATTTAACATTATTTAAAAATCACCTTCAGTGCCTATCTTTTTCGGAAGTGTGATGGTGATGTGATGTGATGTTTTCGAATGTGATGGCCCAAATGACGCATTCAATAAGTTTATGGACCTTTTTTGCTTGATTTACGATTTATGCTTTCCTTATAAATTAATCACTGTAACCCCGTACTAAAAAGTAAAATGGATTTCCCGTGGAATAAAGATTTGTAGTAAAAGAAAAAGAAAACTACTTTGGAAATATAGGAAAGCTCCTTTGAGTGAAAATAAAAATATATTTTAAAACTATTCTAAAAAACTAAAAACAATAATTAATCTTACACAAAAAGTACAAAACAATTACTTCATTAATAATTCACAAAACAAAAACAAAGCTTCATGGCAAGTAATTAATGCTAATAAAAATAGACTCGTTGAACCAATATTGCAAATTAGTAAGGGCAATGAATTAATCAAAAATACTAAACAGATTGCCGAATCATTTAACAACTATTTTATAGACCAAGTGCAAGATATCTCAAGTAATTATTCAGATAGTAAATACGACATTCCTAATAATCCAAAGTCTTTATTTATGCATCCGGTAATAGATCGGGATATTACACGAGTAATTAAAAACTTAAAAAATAAAAATAGTTATGGCTATGACGGTATTCATACAGTCGTAATAAAGTATGTGTCTGATATTTTAGCGAAACCCTTAAGTCATATACTTAATGCTTGTATTAGCGCAGGTGTGTACCCTGATAAATTAAAGATAGTTGTGGTAAAACCACTATTTAAAAAGAATAATAAGGAAGAAATGTCAAACTATAGGCCCGTGGCATTAATTCCTATATTTTCAGAGATATTTGAAAAAATCATATATGAATCTATTTATTCATTCATATCTAAAAGTAACATATTATGCCAAGAACAAAAAGGATTCCGTAAAGACAAAAATATAAATATGGCAATATTTGATTTCTTAAAAGTAGTCATGAATAACATTGATAAGAAAAATCCCGTTTGTTCAATATTTACAGATATGTCAAAGGCATTTGACTGTGTAAAATATGAAACTCTGTTGAATAAACTTCATAGCTACGGTATAAGAGGCAACGTTTTAAATTTAATTAAATCATACCTCACTGATCGGAAACAACACACAGAATTAACTAGGGTATGTACCAAATCAAAACGGGAGATCAAATATTTATCAGAATGTAGAGTCACTAAATTTGGAGTCCCACAAGGTAGTGTGCTTGGCCCATTACTATTCCTGCTTTACATAAATGACTTACCTTCTAATGTTCAACAACCTACGACATTATTCGCGGACGATAGTACAGTAACAATTGAATGCGGTGATAAAAACAAATATGAGAAAGAAATAAATGACTCACTTGAATCGTTAATAAATTGGCTGAATAAAAACAATCTTATAATAAATTTACAAAAAACTAAAGTCATGAATTTTTACCAACGAAAACTTCCTGATAATATAGAGACTAAATATAAAGACAAAATAATAGATACAACCAGTGTGACAAAATTTTTAGGAATTAATATAGATGACAGATTGACATGGCGTCCTCATGCAGAATATTTATCCCAGAAACTAGCCAAAAATGCTTTCGTGGTTTATAACTTGTCTAAAAAAGTCAATTTAAATACTTTAGTATCCGCGTATCATGGATTAGTAGCTTCCGTACTAACATATGGTATAATATTCTGGGGTAACTGCAGCGAAAGAGATCGTATATTTAAAGCTCAAAAGAGATGCATTCGTTCAATGACCGGTCTTAAAGCTACGGAAAGTTGTTTACCACAATTTAAAGCATTAAAAATCCTAACCTTTCCATCCCTATATATATTAGAAGTAGCGCTATTTGTAAAAACTAATCAACACCTATTTACATCACTGACTGAAGTTAGGAAACGCGCCGGACCAATGAGATCGCAATATAAAGATAAGCTGTATACAGGTGGACACAAAACCGCTTTACTGAAAAAGAATATCCTACATATGGGCCCTCAGATATACAACAAACTTCCGCAAAAATTAAAAGATTTACCGACAAAATTATTTAAAAAGTCTTTAGTTAAAATTTTACAGGACAGATGCTACTACAACATTAATGATTTCCTAAATGATGAATATTAGATTAAAAATTGTTACTGTAAATATTAAGTATTATTATTATTGTTTTTATTGTGTATTATTTTTTTCTATTTAGCATTTTTCTTTCATTATAGTTTAGTCGTTTTTTTATTTTTATTTAGAGTTTTAATGTAAAAATGTTTAATATTATAAGTTTTAAGATAATTAAGTTTAATTAGTTGTCAATGTCAACTACATAGTCGTTATGCAACAAATACTTTGCATGCCGTAAGGCGAAATGTATTGAGACAATATAAATTAACATGTCACCATATCTGTAACATACATTTTCTGCAAATAAATTATTTCTATTCTATTTCTATTTCTATTTCTATTTCTATTTCTATTTCTAAGTGGGTAAAATTTTCACCAAAAAATGACAACACTCACAAAATGGCCGCATAATTTTCATAGAAAAATAAATCGATTAAAAAAATTCAATAATTAATTAAATATACTATTGCAGTCGATGCTTGCAGATGAAATGTAATCTTATCCACTTTTTTCGTATTTCCAGCCGCATTTTTACTCGTAGTAATAACACAAGACGGCATAATGAAATTAAAATTGATACTCGTAAATACATCCCGACATGCCACGTGCCAAAATTGACTAATCGTAGAAATATCATACTACTATAGTAAAGAGTGGTTTTCGTTGCTTCTGTTTTAAGCGCGATAACGCCTTCTGGTTTGTTCTGTATTCTGAGAATATACCATACGATATTACACTCCGACTTTATTTTATTTATTCTTTTTTAACTAAAAAAAACTTGTCTGTATTTTGTTAACATTCAAATTTTTACGGTAATAAGTATGCATCAATCATTTTTAGGTAACTATTAACGTTTTGCAACTGGAACCTTTCAATTCGTCAACTAATGTAAGGTTTCTAATTTTCAAAAAAAGTGAAGAGATTATATAATAGTAGAATCATACATCTCTCCTGCCTTCCTAGTGAGCTTTGCATTTGATCTCTATCTACACCATTATGTAGGTTCAATAATATCAGCAATGTACACCATCAGGCTCCAAGTGGCTGTGGCAACGCAATCACGGGCGTGGAGTCACGTGATACGATATCTATTACCAATTGAACCCTAATCGTTTGTGGTTCCGCACAGCACCGAAATCAGCGCAATCCAGGAATTTCGGCTGAAAATTATACATATATAAACAAATTTTACGATTACACTTTTTTCACGTAGAAGAAAGGGAAAAAACTATTTTCTTGATAGATTGTATGAAAATCCGTGTCACACAATAGCTTTAAAGTAAAATCAACGCTTACTGCCTTGATTTTACTTTATCTTGATTTTTTAAATCCCAGGTAATCCAAGGAGAACAACAACAACAACAACTACTCGTATTAACTCATTCACAACCCCCACTATTACCTACTTCCAGTGCTCACCACTGCTTGGAGCTTATTATTAATGAATGATTCCAGCGCCAGCAAGATTACTATTTAAAAGCCGCATTGCTTTTCCTCACAAAGAACGTGGAAAAATGCTGACGCAGCACAGTGGGGAGATATTGGTACAACTGCGGCGCAAAGAACGACATTTCAATGTCTTAAGAAATTAAGATTGCAAACATTTAACGCTTTCCCGAGAACTGTTGTAGTTTTTGTTGTTTTCCAGTTAGTTGTTTAATAATTTTATTTTCTTTGAGTTTACAGTTTAAACAGTTTTAATGAAAAAGTACTAAAGTTTTTATTAATTTCAACTCACAATAAACTTTTCAACAATAATACAATAAACAACAAACAACATAAAATATTCACACTGCATTGTCGTCACGCCTTACAAACCCTAAAGGAAAATCACTGCCCGGTATATGTTACAATTTCACACCTTTTTTATCATTTATGTTAGTAGTGAAGTTGTAGGCATAAACTTTAAGTTGTTTTAAAAATAGTTTAAAAACCATTTTTTTACACTCGTTTAATCCCCAAGATAGACATCTGATAATAAATGAATGCATACACAATCACATTGAATGTTTTTCAAGTCATTGCTTGTGTAAAGAAAATACAAACATTGAGCTATAGGGAAATGAAAATGTATTTTTTCGTCGGCAGCCATCGGCGTGAGCGTAGCTTTGTGCATAGCGAAATAGTTGAGACGGGAGCTTCTCATCTCTCTCATTGATTGACTTTTGAAATATTTATCACGCCACGTTTGGATTGCCGGCGTTTTTAATTTTATATGCTTTTTATTGAATTTGGTCATCGGGAAGAAGCTAATAGGATTAGTCTACACGTTAAATGACTTACTGCCGGACTTGAATAGGATTTTTGTTCCAAAAACTATAACTAAGTATAGGGTTAAGTAACCATCTAATAAGGTTAAGAACTCACGGAGCGATTTTGAACCGTGCCCGCCGCGGTAGCGGAACTGCGGTTTTATTTCCAAACTCACGAGACCGGTTATATGCGCGGTTACACAGCCGCCGCGGTTGCGATCATCGCCCGCAAACGTGGTGGGCGATGATCGCAAGATTGCAAGACGGGCGGTTAACGATCAGTTGAGGTCCAGACCGCCATGGACACACACCAGAAACGAGCCGTTGCGTTATATTTACTTCACAGAAGACCCGCCTGCCCCCGCGTTCGCTCGCCAACCGATCGCAAAGCGCGCGGGTGCCACCCGCCGAGGCTGCGGGTAACCGCGACCCGCGCGATTCTACTAGTTGCCCGCCGGTACAGCGGGAGCCGCATACAACCGCGTACGCCGCGGGCGTAAAACGCGTCGTGAAATGTGCTTTAATTTTTTATATAAATATTTAAATTCTACAGAAGCTGCGGGCCCGCAACCGCAGCGGACGCGGGCGAAAATCGCTCCGTGAGTTCTTAGCCTATCTCGGGACATAGATTATACTCGTAATCACAAAGATTTATTTTAATGCATAAAACGAATTAAAAGTGTGTATTCATGGAAATAGTTTTGAACAGAGTCTATTTAATCATCTGCAAAAATATAATTTTCATGATTTACTTATGAATATGGCTGCATTATGTCCAGCGCATATATTCCTACACTGTATGTACCTAATCACAACAAGCTTTTATCAAATTCATCTCATATCATAGATGACATACTCGACGGAGCAATCATGGAGAACCATAAACTTATCAGGCAGCTTCGCTTAATATTCACCACCACTTGTCTTGGTGATTAATGGGTACTTGTTTTCCTCGACATTAATACATTTTCCTCAATAAGGTTCTCTGCTGACCTCAGTACATGTCGGTGCCTCAGTCACGTCAGGAGTTAATCAAATTGTCGGTGACGGAGTAATCAGAGAGCCGGTAGAGATAACCGCGAGGGGGACGCAAACGTTACGTGCTATTAGGGTCATACATTATATTATCGCGAGGGTAACACACAAATACGATGATACCATAATTTAGATTATGTTACAAAGTAGACAATTAATTTAGATGTTTTCATGTTTATTATTTGGTATGGATTTATCATCAATACGAATGCGATTATCTAGCTCCGTTTAAGAGTAGTTTTCCCAATGTCCGGTACTGGTCGTCGCTCATTATTCGTTAGTAAAAAATGCAAATATTGATTCTTAAAGAACCATTGATTAGGACTATTAGGATCCGCTAAAAATGCAAATATTGGTCCTTAAAGAAAAGTTGATGAGGACTATTAAGATCTGCTAAAAACAAACTATTAGTGACTGAAGTATAAGCAGGTACTGGTCAACCTGATCAATTTTAAAATGTTAATGCTAAATGAACCTGAATATGACGGCCTGAATATTTCTTAACGTTACTGGAGAGCGCGTCTACATAGTTTAGTTTTTATACTACTGACCTCCTTTTTCTGTTATCAGTTTTGATTGAACATATCTACGAATAGTTCAAATAGCTGTATTTTGTTTCGGCCTTGAACGTTCCCAGGGTATTGACCCTTCAAAGGTCCATGAATCCTTTGTATCGCAATCTGGATGAGGGTTTGTCTTCTATATTTTATGTGGGACTTCCATTTTGACTGATTGTATCTGTTTCGGTTCGCACTCGATGAAAATAATACTGTGACCAGATTTATCTTGAATCAGTGAAAAGCATGATCGTGATAAACAAACGTATTATATTCGCTTATGATACTTCTAACTAAGCTAACCCTGTTGCGGGCTTTGGATAATGATGCCCACCATGCACTTATGTTTATTATTTCAAAAGGCAATAAAGGTACCCCATAATACCCCAAATCAACAATAAAGGTCACGTAGTCAACCTATTTACAAATGCCACCAGCATCTGACGGTCTTGGTCACGTAGCGATGCTCCGGACTTGCATTTCCACTGCATTCACAGTTTTCTTGCCCAATGTTGATTGTAATGTGTTTAAATATTCAACTACTCAGGGTTCGATACAAAATTATTTCGAAAACAAGAACTGGATCTACAAAAGTCCTATTAGGTTCTTTAACACATTGTTTTTTTTCCATGCCCGGAGTATCCTATAAAACCCATACAATAAAAAGGATATTCTTAAAAGTCACTAATAATAATGAGTCCATATAATTATATGGACGGATGATATAATATTTACTGTAGTCTCCGAGTAATCATTGATCCAGATTAGAGGCAGCGCTCGTTATCCACCGCAGATTACTGAAATTTAAATTATGCTATTAGGAAACGTTCGTAAGTTACAAAAACTATTCATATATTTGATTAATAGTAGTTTGTTTTAAAGTTTTATTATTTTAGTCTAGAAATGGTTCAAGTTTAATTAAATAATTTCTAAAATTAATTATTTTATGTTAAAAACTAGAATTAAAAATATTCCGTTTTAGTGTAAAATAATTATTATTATGTTTCACTTATGAATGCGTAGCAGTTTACATTGGATGTATTTTGAGTTTCTGTGCGAATGTTACTTATTCCAAAAACAAAACACAAAAGTTACCAAATGTTTTTATCTATCTTCTTTTCTTAACTGCCTTTATTAGACGATGCCATCACCTTACAGAACTTCATTAAAAATATCTAATATTCTTTTTCACAACCAAAGAAGACTGAAAACCATAAACAATGCTTGCAATACTCAACCCGAAGAATCTTGTATCTTATTTTAAACACCAGTAAAGAACAAAATCAATTAATCAATAATTAATTACAACGTTATTACTAAATTGCGTAACCTAATGAAATACCTACGTACGCTACATTTTGTAATAATATCTCGGAACATTATGATAGACAGGCACATGACGGTACATTAATTACCTTGTATTGAACAGATTTTCTTAATTATCAATTATAATGAACATACTGACAGCTGACGGATTCCATTAATAAACGTTTAAATACATAAAATGTTATATTTTTAATAATGTATAGATATTACTAACATCCTCTCCTCTGTCCTTAGTTAAACAAATTATTTCATTTATTTCAGTAATTAAGTTAGTATTTTGGTGTGGCATACTGACACAGATCTTCTTTTATGCAGCAGTAGTCTTCCACGGATTACTTTAAATGTCGTAGGACTAAACCAGTGAACGCATTATAAATCCCCTTCTTGTCCCTCGGCTGACCTTATCCAGCAATATGTCGGTCGCTTGATGATGAACAAATTTAAAAACATACACTGACTCCTATTGTGTTATTATGGAAACTGGTTAAAAAAGAGCATCCAAACTATAAAAAAAGCAGAACCATTATTGGTTCAACATATTTTTTTTAATAATGGGAAACGTTTCCCACTTTTCGCAGATTTTTTCATGTATGTATTTATAAAAGAGCTGTTTTAATACAGCTTTCTGTTCGCTCACAATATCAACAACAATAGCCATATTTTCTCCGTCCGCAGCTCATCAAAAAAGAATATGTTTATTCATAAAAAATATACGAAAATCACAAAAAAATGCCAGCAAAAAATGATGTGAATTTTATTCCAATATTTTTTGTCATATTTTTTATTGCATTCCGTTAATTTTTTATTGCCCGTAAGTTTGGATAGAGGTCAACTTATTTAATCAATAATGGTATGCATCCCGGTTACAGTTTATGTACTGGGTGCAGTTACCAATCACCACGTATAACTTTAGAAGTCGTACCATATGAAAGGACTATCCGAATTTGAAACACCCTATTCCCGTGCGAAATCACAACCATAAACAAAATACACATTCATCTGCAGAGTGTGTGAGTCTTACTTACGACTGACACATTTTACTTCAATCGGACAAGAGAGTTGTTCTTTTTACCTTTTATAATTATGTAAAAATGCTATCCGTATACTTTTGTAAACTGTTTTTGAATAAAAAGTACATACCTGTGTACAGTAAAGTAAGTACCTTGCAGAGTAGAAGAGTGAATAACTTTATCTCTTAAGGGAGGTTACTAGACCTGAACACAGACATCGGTGATCGGGTTAACTGTAATACACGAACAATAAAACCAACATTAAGAAAAGTCAAATACAAAAGGCTCAAGGTCATTTCGATAAGAACTTGTAGAAAGTCTACATATAATCAACATCAGACATATAGTTATGAATTTGATAACATCAAATAGTAATTTTGCGATCAAACCTACAATTGGGCGGCGCCCTATAACCTACAGTAGTCGCTTTTCTATGAAACCATTGAAGAGTCTATAAATATATTTTTTTCAAGGAATTGCTTTTAGTACCTCAACAAACACATGAAGCGAAATGAAGCCAAGACCTTAAACATCAAAGTTGTACAGTAAAAACAAAATCGCTTATAATATTTCTCAAAGGTCACGTTCCTTCCACAGAAACGGTATTAACATAAACTTTATCAACTTGAACAAGTTATAAAAATAAAATGTTAGGTGCTTCTTCGTTTTCTGATATACTTTCGTAAAAGTTGATATATATTAGTCTGAATATACGTCATTGTAAGGAATAATGTTTCTTAAGTAATTTTTAAACGTATTTAAGGTTAAAGTTTATCTTAAATTGTCTGTAGGTATACTTCACTACTTTATCAATTAATGTATGTACCTACTTCAAGCCAAGGGGTATTTTGAAAAGTTGTTCCATGCAGGAAAAGTGCTTTCACAGAACACAGTAGTCGGTTGCTGCGCACTTTGTAAAAACTGTATTCAAGACCATCTAAAAATAAATAAATAAAATGATGTAACTGAAAATGATTACAAATAAGTACTGAGATGATAAAAAAATTGCTTAAATGTGGCGATCGAACCCACGACGAGGATAAGTATTTTAAAGTTATTGCTTATGCTTCCGACATAATCCATCATTATATTCTATCCATCACTCTAAGTATGTAAGGCAGATCCTGTGTTTTGTACCAGTTGTGTATTGTTTGTGACTCTTGTGAGATGAGGTCGCCAAGTGAGTGGGAACTTCCCTAGTTTTGCATACATACTTACATTATATAAAAGTAAAATAAATTGTAGCTTAATTTTTTTTGGTGATAATTGTAGCTTAATAAACAGTGTAATATTATCAAGTTTTCTACTATCGCTAACTCAAAATTTAATAAGGAAAAAAAAATACTGGGATATTTTATGCTTAAAATTTCAACAAGGTTTGCATAGCCCCAGGCTGGCCCTCTTCTACGTAAAATCGTCTTTCTGTTTTATTTGGATCAAGTCTTTGAGATTTCGACAGCCGAAGATTTTAATTTGTTGCATTGTGATATCGATTTGTAAAATTCCGACACATGCCACATACGTGCACATCTAACAAGCAAAATTCCTAGAACATCAGAACATAACGTCAGCATCGTCGATTCACAGAACTACAATCAAATTGCGAAGCTGTCGCTCTGTGTAGTTGAAAATATTTCGCAGACAGACACATATGTAGGTACACCGCAGTGACGGTTTCCGAAACATATATCATGAACGTGCTTCAGAAACTCACTCGTTTTTATACATTTCCCGCACTTAGATATTCTGTTGAAATTATTTCTATTGTTCAGCAATGGGACGTCTCTTTAATATTTTTGAAATGTTACATTTGTGGTATATATTATATCTTGATACTGTATAAAATAATGGGATCATTGAAAGTAACAATTTTAATCTAACAATTATGATATTGCTACGCCTTATTAGTTATAATTTTTATACTTTGTAATATTTCGCTGCATTCTCTACGAAAAAACAATGAAAGAAAATTGGCGTGTGTAAATTATAGGAAAACATTTATTTATCTTTTGCCACAACTTGATACGAAAATTATGAAGAAAGAAAAACTCTCGTAAAAACTTTTAACATTTTGACTTTCAACAAATCTAATATCGCTCTACGGACTTCCAAACTTCGTCCAGCTAATGCCAATTTATACAAAAACCGCTTTGCAATTTAATCTTATACGATGGTGCCTTAAAACTTTTTAATATTAGGTGATTAGGTACTAAAGCATCCTAAAATAAATGTAAGCTAGGCTGGAAATATTGTCATATTGTGTCACATTTTGCGTGTTAAATAAATTCGTCATTAAGAAAATTTCTTGGCAACCGCAAAAATATTTTCCAAAATAAGCCTTGAATATTCTGGTAGAAGAAGCACTAACCCTAACTCATCTTCTAAAATTCTCAAGGAGCACTGACGAGGGTCAATGAGATGGATCGGAGGATTTTAAAAAGACAAACGACTCTTACATTATTCACCGCGTGGACAGCCAAAGTAACGCTAGGGACGTTTAATAAATGACTTAATTTTACTCCCTTAACTTTTTTCACAAAAGCAATCATTGCCTTTTTATCGTAAACGTTCAACTCAACATTTCAAATACAGACAGAACCATTCTACCGAATAAAAAGGGTACACTCGCGGTCAACTGGAAAAAGGACCGATAGGAATTTACTTGAAATAAAATATTCTGATTTAGCTATGTCAGATAGTCAGATAAATTTGTAACAAAAGAAATATTTTTGGGTTTATTCTAGTTATATAAGAATAAATATATCATGGCAACCATAGTATATGACTTAACGATAAACAATATGGTTAGTCTGAATGGTCTTCTAATGTAATAAGATAAATAATAAATATTTTTTTAACAGAATGTAAAAGTTTTAACCTGTGTTATTTTTTGTTACAGACCCGCGATGCTTATAGTGCTCAGCATCACACTCCTAACTATCGCAGTTGAGCAAGTTTTCGCACAGGACACCATCAAGGAACACCAAAGACTACAGCCCTGTGGCGGACACTTGAAGGGTCCCGTGGGTACAATCTCTACCCCAAACTTCCCCAACCCCTTCCCCGTCCCGATAAAGTGCAAGTGGATAATAGAGCACGACATAGTGAACGGCACCATCTCGATATACTTCACGCAGCAGTACACCACCAGCGGGCTCACCTTCACCGAGTACATGTACTACGATGAGTCGTACAAGCTCGGGGAGCGGAGGGCGCTCACTCTTACTGATGAGAACATCACCAGGATCAAATGGCTTCAGGTAAGCTTTTTACAGCGATTGAAACTAAAAGTTATCAGTTTCTTTGATTCATTAGTTCTTTTCAGACTTCTACAGGGATTCAGTTTACACGGTCCGGATTGGTAATCAGTGCTTGAAAACAACCTTCACGTTAGGTGTAATATTAGTGAACTAGCTTGGCTGGCGTGAACCACGCGTAACGAAATGCGCATAATGTATAATACGCTTTTTCATTAAAAATGTGTTCGACAGCGGTTGAGGTGAAATAAATGCTGGTAGATTTTTATTATGACGGGTGGAATAATGTGTGCCTTGAGCCGCCTCGTTCCGTTGAAAATTTAATTAATATTAGGTACTAAAGTATTCAACATAACAAAGTTCTCGTCGACTGTACAGCGTTTGAGAAAATAATTCTGTTGACTTTTTACGGCAGTAAACACACTAACACAAGTACTTATTTGTTTTACCAAGTGTTGCATTTTAATATTAAATTTAAATTCTTTGCTTTTTAAATATTATGTTTTTTTTAATATTCAGTACAAGGTGTAGTTGGCTATATATATTGTATGGTTTAGTTTTTTAATGTTTTTATAGTTACCATTTTCGTCGTCATTTGTTGCGTGAATAATGCGATGTTTTAAATTTCATTCTTTTGTCCGCTGTGACGCTGGAACCCAGCTCAAGTCTAGGCTAAGTATGTTATAAAATGTATTCTTCGAACTATTTCCTGCCATAAATACTTGAATCCTTGGATTTTGTAAAGGAGGATGTACAGATAATTGAAATTTCCTGCAGAGCAGCGTTGTAGTAAAAATCGGACAGAGAGGACAGAGGGAGGAATGTCGGATGTGAGCCCTCGCCGACGGACGACGAAAGCAGTTTAATTCCGTTTTGTCCTCCAAATTCTTTACATGCAAAGGAAATATTTTTTCTTTGGGGTCACTTGCATGATTTTGTTTCTCAAGGAATATAATGTTTTCGTTGTTTATTTTACATGTCTAACAATGTTTATGTTTACCGGTAACAATTCCGAATTCATGCTACTAAGACATGAATAGACAAACTCAAAAATTGCAGAGAAACGCAATTGCACAATCGATCGCTCGCAAACGAAGCATTTGAGTCAAAATATAAAAATACGTTCAAATTGAGAGTCAAAGTTAATCAAAATCCAACAACTTGTTAACAGCACCGAAAAATAAAAATAATGTAAAACAATTAGTTACACACCTGTACATGTTGTTTCGTTACTAACAAGTATTCGACTGTACCTGACTGTACAAGACACGAGCAGCAAAATGTGTAAAGTTATTAGCTGTGTGCACCAGCCGGCTTGCTTTCACAAAGTAAATACGTTGGAACTAAAGCGCACGGAAAATATTTGTACAAACATTGTTCTTTAGCAACTACCAAACATTAGGCACGAATCTCGTGAAGAAAGTTTTAAGTTGAAAAACTAATAACGTACATCTGAATTATTTGACAATACGCAACGTTATTGTAATGTCAAAAACTCCAAATTATACGAATCACTTTGTCTCAAACAAGGACCCTCGAGAACAGACGGCTACAATCACTTACAAATTGAATTGACGTGAAATACAAGAAGAAGTTTTCCTTCAGTTTTTTCATTCCAAATGTTCTATCACTTAGATTTTTTCTCTCTGGTCGTGTGTGAGACAGGGTTTCTGCTTGACCCTCGGGACATAAGGGCCTTTGTCACTAACTTGTTTTTGTTGAGGTAACTACCATAAGGGGACGTGATAGTCAAAAAACTGGGTTCAATGTACAAATGGTCAAAAACATGCTGGAAACCTTTATTCTTGTAAAGATGATAACTCAGTAAAAAATACTTTTGCATAAATAAATCTATTAAAGTGCTGAAAATAACGACCCCTTCATTAGTAACTATTTTAATTTTAAGATAAATTTTAGTATTTTCTTCAATAGAAAAATGTATTATATTTGTCGCAAAACAATTATGATGTCACAATTAAGAAATGTACGTAATGTAAAACTTAAAGACACGTGTAGTTTTCAACACTGATATTTTTTAAAACTTATAAAGTCTCAAAATAGCTACATTTTGGGGACAAAATAAATAACTGATAAACTGTATTCCAAATATGAAATCACGTCATGGAAAAATGCAGAAAAACCCACGAAAACTCCATTAATTTTGAGCGGGATCGTAGATAAATCGTCATTTGTTATTTTATTCAATCGCTCCATTTAGCTGTGTGGAGCACGGAATGGACAATTTGTGCGCACATAACGTTTTACAACCACACTCGTCGGATATTTCGTTCAAATATTCTATGGTGGAGTACCCGAATAGAACCGGGATTTTTATTTCAAAATTGATATATTAAAAGCATTCGGCGTCAAAGTATTGATTTATTGAAATCGGATGCAGATGTACGGTAACATTTTTTGTTCTATTTGATTTTTCGATTCGTTGTTTTCGTAACTTATAATATACATATTTTTGTTAAGTTTTGTATGGTTTATTTAGATTATTTTGACTTTTACGTTTAATACCTCGTGATCAGGAAGGTCGTAGAAAGTAGTATTAAATATGAAGATTTTACTAGTTCGATTGTTAACAAATAGTTAATTTAAATACTTTTATTGAAATGTGGAAGCAATATTTTTCTATAAATTCTGTACAAGGTCTCAACTTATGATGTCATACAATCGTGCAACTCACAAATAGCATATTGAAGAAATTCAAAAATTTAGTTTAACAATTAATGAAAGTATGATTGATATTTACTTTTAATTTGAAAGATATAATATACGAATTTATAATCAACCAACCAACCTTATGCTAACTGACCTTATGTTTATGCTTATTCTAACAAGATGCAGCATTCGTTAGGCAGCATCTTTTACTGCCTTAGGTTAACAAAAGCCTTTATTTTCATGTCAGACCAACATAACCATGTACAATTCTTATTTATCAGACAAACAATTCGCTATATTAGCATTTGACTGACAGCCGAAATTATACTTCATAAAAATTGCTGCCGAGGGAAAAATTTTAATATTCATACATTTTTTCATGTGGTTTCTGTTTCTTTATCAAAAATTAAATTCCGTACACTTTTTTGATACGAATGTATAATATTCAATCCGGCTGTCAGTTTTTGGAGCTGACAATTGAATATTCAATAAATCGCTTGGAGGATTCGGCTGCGTCTGAATTGTTTTGTGAAAAAGCATTTTAACAAATATGTTGATTTCATTTGCCTTAGTTCCTGTTTCACAATTCAACAATATAGTCTCTTTGTAGAACGTATAACTTGTATGAACTACATATACGCCACGTAGTTTTATCGGCTGCCTATACAAAGATGGTGATTACTTACCGTCAAGTATTGCCTCAGCTTACTTGCACCCATTGTATCCCACAAATAGCATTATAGGTAATTAGTATGTACCCAAGCATGCACTTCCGCTGGGGTTGGTCGCTTCTACGAAAACCATATTCCACAATCCTACAAATAAAAACAGCGTGCGCAGCAATACATATTTATGATAACACATCTAAAACACTTAAATACAACATTAAAACCACGTGAAACATTAGGACCCTCCATATTTTCACTTGAAATGAGGGACCACTTATGTAATCATTTCATTGAAAAATTAAATTAGCAGAAATTGTCCTTAATAAATTGTTATAAAGGTGGGTCAAATAAAGCGGCGTTATCTTTAGCAGCTCGTGCTGATATTGTTTTTAACATAATTAAAGCGAGCACGTGTTAAATTTGCTGCCTTTTCTCTCGTACGTTAATCGGGTTCAGGGAATTTATTGGTTTTATACGTTTTATCTATTTTGGTGTTCGTAAACTGTTTGTGACGCGATTTGTTTTTGAATCGTTTTTGCTATTGGTTTAACTTACGTTATTTGCATTAAATAGAGCAGACGTAATGGAATGTATTTGGTTGAGTTCTGTACGTTACATAATTTTAGTCTATTAATATTGAAAAGGCGACAATTCATAAGCTTTTATACTTATACTTTTAATCATTGGTGAATCCATATTCGTTACCATCTCAAAGCTTTAGAATTTTGAAAATAATATACTGGATGAAAATTGAATAAATACTTTATTATCTTTTTATAAATTGTGAAAATATGAACATGCTGTTAATGTACTAAAAGTACTAAAATAACTTTATTATTTCGTGTTATTTTACTGTCGAAGTAACAGTAAGCTAATATTGAGAGTGCCTGCGTTTCTTAACACTTTCTGGAGCCTTTACGAGATCAATATAGACCACTTGGAATAAAAATGTATACATTCAATCTCAAAGAGGGTATGAAAAAGCCTGTCAATGTGAGAACCCGTTTTACCGTATGAAAGGTCAGGTTAAGTGCGCTACCTTTGAATAAAACTAAATAGTTTACTGTGAAAAACGTAATCCAACATTTTCGTATTAAAAGTGAAGGTTACTTGGCTTATAGGGTAGTTTTATTTAGGTTATTTTGAAATAGGGACGCTATGTACAAAGTCGGGAGAGTATTTTCACATTAACTATGTATAATTAAGTATTAAAAAAAATTAGGAATCCAAACTTGGCAATGATATGCACGTTAGATGACCATACAATATTGAGGTGCTAGACCAGTGCGGTCTGATCATGGAATTAAAAAGTAGCCGATTCACCATATTGAGTTTGAGCTTTAGGTATGTCTATTTGTCTTGATGATGAACACATAAGATTAAGTGAGCTATATTTTATCAAAATTCATTCATAACCTCTGCAGTGTCATGAAATCCATTGAAGATTACAACTCTACTAGTGGTAAGCCTGCTTACGTAGCGTAACTTAAATTGTCTGAACCATTACATTAGTATAGTAACTTAAGTTTGTAACACTTACACAATTACTTCGTGTCTAAATATCAGTAAGTTTTAAGATTACAAATAGTTTAGGGTCGTTATGTAACAGACGGAATTTGGGACCCAATGACATTTGTGAAGTAAACTTCAATGAGTTCCGCTCGTTCGCCCCACATACATATAAATTTGTCAAATGTAATTTTCTAAGTTTACAGTTTTAGTTAATTGCTTTTAGTAACTTGGTCCTATAAATCTTTCGAGTTGTTTGGTTCGATGGTTGTGAAATCTTTTATTTAGTCAAAAAGGTATCATGAAAGAGGTATGCACATATGTGTTACTGGGTAACTAATTCTTAATCAGATATATTGTAAATGAAGGCAAGCATTGCAGCATGTAATTTGAACTAGTGCAAAAAACTGTCTTAAACAAGTATATACACTTAACTGACACACTTCGTGTATTTACTTCACAATAGAGTAAATCTACACTTACATTCCAAGCAAGATTTTTACAATACATTCTGTTTATTCCGAAGTGTCAAACAATAAAACATTTGAATAAGAATACCCTTATCGTGCAACATACGTATATGTCTACGTGAAAACATACTACTTTAATGTATTCCTAGAAATACGTTTAAGGTTTTCCTAAAAAAATATAGACATTTTATCTGTCGGTTGTAACCGGCGTCATTCATCTCTACACACTTCATATGCGACCGATAGACAGACAGAAACACAGACCATACGTATATGTATATCGACACGCTTTTACGTCTAGGACAAGACTAAAGTCATCATATATTTTTACCAACTATCAGAAAAAATCTGATTGAAAGTAATATAATAATGAAAAAGTTTACTTAAGTGTGTACTTTTATTTCATTTTAATATTCGAAAGCTTATATATGTAATGTTTCGATTAAAAATTCCTCAGTTATAAATCAGAGGCTGAAACTGTATTACAGTACTGAGTACCTCATTAACAAAGCTGTTTACAATATCAACAATACTGACAGTACCAGGTACTGCATCAGAGTGAACCTAATAAGCAAAACATGTTTAAGTAATTACATTATTGTATCAAGAGAACTTCTCCCACTCCAACATTGTATACGTATGGCGGTACCGAATACACATTAACACATTTCAACAATTCTATATCAGCTTGACACAGATGTCACAATGCATCACTATCACCTCAATATGCATTAGACTATTCAAGACTGAATAGAATTAATACATGAATGTGATTCACACGCCGGGACCAACTGACTACCATGCAATCAAAGCTGAGATCAATCTCTAGCGATATCGTCATTCTATTCAGAGATGTCGTAAACTATCTGAACCCTAAACATGTATTTGCTAAATGGCTTATTTATTGTTAAGTGTGATGACAGCAGTATAGATATTTGATACCATTCACAAAAAGAAGACATATTTAACACCTCTGATAAACCTGAACATTTTAAACTGCAATTCGTGTAACAATCGTTGGAAAATCTAACAATATAAACATTATCAAAATCAGTCTTTGTTCTTTCTTTATGAACTGTAAACATTTGAACATGTTAGGACAGATTTGTTATCACCAAGATTTATTAGACGGTGCGACCATATTTCAGAAAAACTCCAACAAATAACAATAAATAAGCTGTTACCGCATTCAGCACACTAAGTAGGTAATATTTGACAATATGTTATTGTGTTATAAAACCTCAGCCAGCGTGAGACGGCGGCGTGGCGAGTGTGGTAGCAGGTTTTATTCAGTTCATAACTTCATACAGTTAATCATACAATAATAAACTTTATTTCCAAGTGCAGAGAGTTGTAAGCAAGAAACTGTGAATTGAGTGGTTTATACGAGGATGAGTCGAGATTAATAACATTACTACACATGCTACGAGTTGCTACGCCATTGTACTACGAACTACTACGATTTGTTACGCGCTACCTATAAGTTATCTATGGTTAATATTATATCTCCCTGCAAATATTGTGAATAAGAAATTAACATACAGCACAGTCTCCAAACGGGCGGCGGTATTGCTTCAACGCAAACAAATTTGTGTCCAATAAAAACAACTTTATTGACCGCCATATTGGTTTAGTGGTCATTGAAAGCTGATCTTCTAGCTGACGAGGACCCTTTAATGGCAAATGGTTCTTTACTTATTACGTCAATATAATAAATGGGAAACATTCCGAGAATAATTCTGCTATGCCCATGTTTTAATATTTCATCAAATAGATAAGGAAAATAAATCGGTTTCCGCTTGTATTTCCTGTGTGGTGAACAAATATGAATATAGAGAACCGGGTCTGACATTCGATTAGCTCGAATTAAGGTTTTTGTTACGATGGACTGGTTTTTTTAGTTTGTTTTTTAGTTATGATAAAAATATGGTAAATTTTGTCTGTGATTTGCTAAAAGGTTATGTGTAAGTAGTTAATATAATAAAAGCGTTTTTCTTAGGTGACACATTTTGAGGAACAAGTTACTTTAAACAGATAAAAACTTCATGTTTATGCAATAACATTACTGTAGATACTGGAAAATTCAATGAAACTACTCAACTAAAGAATCTAATTAACCTTAAACAAGGAATAGAATAACCAAATTTTTTTGTCTCTCTATCTGAATATGTCACACATACTTGGATGTGCCAGGGCCAAAGTCTAAGTAAAAAAGGGACTGTGGGAATGTGTCGAATATTTATTTCCAAAATTAAAACCTCGGAAATACGAAAAGTTTGATGCGGAAGCGGAGTTTTCTTCCAAGCATTGTTCAGGGTAAAATACACTATAATTGTGTGCTATTAGAATTAAGTCCTCCTTTAAATATGTCTAGAATAAATAAATATTGTAATACTTGATATAAGTATATTTGTTCATTAACAGTTTTACGATACAATAGTCACAAGATTAGGTACAAAAGGATTAGGTTACACACTGAACACTAAGTTAGAACACGGAACTGTTAACTATACGCGGGAAGAGTCATAGAAGAAGGGATTCGTGACGTGACGCGCGCGGCGGTGGCTGCCGGCAAGAGAGCTTGGCTTGCGCGCGTCTTGACGACGCCGAGTCTCGCGCGTGCGCGGTATGCTTCGGAACGGTTCCGGAATGTTCGCGCGGCGGACGGCCGCGCTGATTGGAGGGCGACGCGGCGACTCACGCATGCGCGTGGTGTCGTATGTTCGGACGGCCGAGTGCCGAAGCGCGGGAGCGGAAACCTACCTACCGCTGGTTCTCGCGTTACAATATTTTATTTTTCAAACACCGTTGTTGCATTCCGTATGGCCTTGAAACACAGTATAAAAAAACCAATTCAAAATAAAAGGGTGTATCGGTAATAGAAACACAAAACACAGGCGCGACCAGAATAAGAATGGCTACTTTACCAGCTGCCAGAGGGAAATGTATACAAATGAAGAATGGAATAAAAAACGGCTAGCGAAAGGCTTTGTCTGCAATTCTACACTAACTACACAACACTAGAAAACAATATACATATATGTATGTTCGAAGAACAAGCACGTGCCTACTTTTTCAGGTAATATTAGCTTGCTTCAGTAACTTTTAGGTCTAAATAAGCCCCAAACACGAACTCTGATTTATTTTCATTAAGTTGTTCCCGATAATAATTTTGTTCATACTAATTGCTGAAGAAGTTAATTTGGAACTATTTGGATGGAACGTCTGAACTTGTTTCAAATGCTCGCTAATGGTATTTTCATGTTCCAAAACATGGTATTGTATAGAATATTGCTAGGCGGTTCTTACATTCAAAGTGGTAGTGTCGCTGGTCACATTCAAAGCATAACATTTTCTAAGCACGTTCATAAATCCAAAAGTATATCACAATTTAAGTAAGTTTTTTTTAAGTATTATTTTAAGTGTTATATACAGTTTAAATCAACACATAGGTAACTTTCTTATTTCCTACCAAAAGTTTAAATGTAGATTAAATACGAATCAAGTTTATTAAAGTACTTAACATGTTAATGTTCGTTTAGTAGTTCTCATTTATACAGGCAGTCTGAACAATGTTCTTTGCATTCATGGCCACTGAACAAAATGTTAGAAAGATTTGATGATGTCAGTGTAGCGCTTTATTCTTGGAAATAGTCTATTACCATACAAAAGCGATTAAAATAAAGTGCTTAAATGAAAATTTCAAAAATCCTGTGTTCTAAAATATTTCTTAATCCTCTATCTAAAAGATATAAAGTGGGTTTTATTTCTTCACAGATCACCACAATAATTGTAACACTTCGGAATTACAAATACGTTGCCGGCCTTTAGTGGTTAGAGTTTTAAAGTTATTAATATGTTTTGTTCTTTTGGTTGTATGATATTTATAGTCTAATTTAATACTAAGAATTCACCCAGAGATTAGCCATGCCTTCTCTTCCGTGGCTGTCGTATATAGCAAAACATTTAACAAAGTTGAGACAAAAGAAAAATAAGATCTTTCCTCTACAATACTTCATTGTGTTGTAAAGGCAAACAGCCAATAAGTGTAGATAGATAGCAAACACTTTATTTGAAAGACTTCCCACAAAATCGAGGCACAAAAGTAAGAATGTTCCTATCTAGAATTAAAACAAATCTTTTCGCGTTTTTCTTAATTTTGTAAATAGAAAATAATTTTTATGATTTTCGCTTGGGTCTTCTACTAAGAAACATTTTGCTTTATTTCTCTACGAAGTACTTTGCAAGGTATTGAATATTTAGGTAAGTGGCAAATATAAAATTAAATACTAATCGAAGATTTTTATTTAGGTCAAACATTTAAACAATACATTTTTAAAAGAACTTTAATAGATGGGTGTTAATAATAACCCATCCTCAAAATGCCCTTGATAAGTGTAGTTTGCCTTAATCATGAACATTTTACATCATATCTTTGAACAATTATTAATTAAAATCTCTTAGGTTAATATGTTAATACGTATCTTAACTCGTAAATTTCAGAACTTCGTCGAACAGAACAAACGTTAAACAACTTCCGTTAATTTAACGAACACTTAACTCTCCCTTCTTAATTAACATAAGTCTAATTGGAGTTTAAAGTTAATTCGCTTTATTATTGACGATGTTTATTAAACACATTAATTATAACTGCTTCGTTGAATTAAATATACGATACGTGTTGGATGACTGCTCGTAGTACCTGCAGGTACTGAATGTTGTGGCTTCGAAGTTTAGGGTAAAAAAATAGAGTTTTGGATTGTGCGCGATTAATTCGAAACCTAAACGGTGCTTTGATACTGTTACCGTATGTATGTCGCTTCTACGTACAAACATTTTAGCAATCGGAAAGTTTTCAACGAAATAAAATATCAGTGACAGCCAATTATGTGGAACCATATAACTTACAACACCGAACATATTCCCGAAACTCGTTACCGCACAGCAGCTATCTATACATAGACTGTCTAACACCAAAAAATCACAAATGCATAAACCGACCAATACCAAAATAACATCATGGCCTCAGTATCGGCAGGCAAGTTATGACATCGTAAATTCGTCAGTTGTCCCCGTTATCCTAGTATTCCGTCAGAATACTCCAGCTGGTGCATTGTAAGCCATTATGGTGCACAATTAAACGGGAAGGGAGACTAGAAGAAAGAGCTTGATGAATGGCCCTCTATTGGCGAAACAATTGATGAGGTGGCAATGAGTCAGGATATATTGGTTAGTTTGAACTGATGGCGGAGATATATTGGATCCAGGTTTCACATAGGAATATCATGAGTATCATTAAACTAGAATTAGCAATAGTAAAATATTGAACGCAGAACTGGTTGGATACACATGTGTTCATATCAAACAGTTTTAAAATCTATACGGTACTGATAATGCTTTCATTTCCCTTTCTTCGCGGCAATGCATTCTTCGCGTCTATCGACAGCTAAAAAACATAGCACACTATAATACAGCTATTGATTAACCCTGTAAAGTTATTTAAAACAAAGCGCACGCACAACATAAAGATGTCTCCTCACAAAGTACGAGTAGTATAACAATAAATAACTAGATATGGCCGGAAAGTGTTCATATTGCGAAAATGTTGTGAAAGGACGGCGAACAATATGTGTTGTATATTAGTGGGTAGCACAATGGTCGCCACTCAGTATCGGAAGTGAGGATCGGGTGCAGTGTGCAGTCCACAAACATACAGACAGTGCAAGAGAATTCTCTACAATTTTTTTGCAAGTTGTTTTGCTTAATTGTATCCAGTGCGAAATTAATTTATTCGGATTTCCGTAAGTTGTCTATGTTCCTTTTTTTTTTTTTTTTTTTTGTCAGGGGAAAATCATCCAATGACTTCTCCCGCCCAGGGTAAGGCGAGAGAGAGTGTCAGACTCTTACTGACTAAAAACCCCCCCGTTCCTTCTCCTGCTCTGGGCCGAGGTCGCGGTGCCTCATTGCGCTTACCCCGCAGCCCCGGCTAAACATCAGCCCTTTAGGGCCCCGACTGTGGTGGTCTATTGGCTCTTTGAGGCGCGCGCGGAACGCTACGCGCCGTACGCTCGGGTCCAGTTCTGTTCGGGCGGCGAGCTACCCTTACTCGCCGTCCGCAGACCCGCGCTTACGGTGGCCGGAGATCATCCCTCGATCCCCGACGTCCGGAATGTCGCCTTCTGCGGCGGCTGGGGCGCGAGGAGGATAGTTCCCTCACGCGCTCCGCCTCCTCCTTTGCGAGCATAACTGCTTCACAGAAGGAGGAGATAGCTTCCCAGTTCCTCTCACGCTGCACCATGGCCTCGATTAAGGCCGGGCGCGAGAGGTCGCCGCCGCCGATCACTTCCCTGAGAACACGGCGGTGCTCAGCCCAAGCAGGGCACTCCGCCACCGTATGCTCCACCGTGTCCTCCAGGTGATCCTCACAATGACGACACTCGGGCGTTTCCTCCCGCTGGATCCGAAACAGGAACCTACCAAAGCTGCCGTGCCCGGTAAGCACCTGCGTCAGGCGGAAGGTGAGGACGCCGTGGCGTCTCTCAAGCCACTCCTCAAAGAGGGGTCTTACCGCTGCTATGGTAGCGTGCCCGGCCCTCGGTTGCGACAGTCGCTGCTTCCACTCAGCCATGAGATCTCGCCGGAGCTCATTCCGCCACACACTAATTTGGCGCGGCAGAGGATCCTCGCCCCGGCGACGCGCGTCTGCGCGCAAACTGTAGACGCGCGCAAGCGCCTTCGCTTCCAGATCCCATGGCGGTGATCCGGCAAGGAGGTTCGCCGCCTCCCCGGAGATCGTGCGATATCCGCGGATTATTCGGATAGCCATGACCCTCTGGGACGCGACCAGCGTACGAGCCGGCCGCCGCTTCAAATCCGGAGCCCACACAGGGGCACCGTAGAGGGCCATGGATCGCACAATCCCCATGTACAACCTCCGGCAGGAGGCGTTTGGCCCCCCGAGGTTGGGAAGGAGCCGCTTGAGCGCGGCCCCAGACCGTTCCAACTTAGGAGCCAAACGACGAAAATGCTCCGTGAAATTCCATCGGCTGTCGAGGACGAGACCCAGGTACTTCATCGCCGACTCGACGCCGATGGTAACTCCTCCTGCCATTATTTGGGACCCATCTGGAGGTGGCGCGTTCCGACGGCCATAAAAACACATGGCCTCGGATTTGTGAAGCGCCACCTCGAGTCCCAACTGCCGGATCCTTGCAACGACTGTCGCGACCGCTTGCGACATCAGGTCGGCCGCCGCCTGATGTGACCTCCCATTCGCCAGCACCAGCGTGTCGTCAGCATAACAAACAATGCTGACGCCGCTCGGGAGGTCGGTGCGTAGCACCCAATCGTACCCGATGTTCCACAGGAGAGGTCCCAGGACCGATCCCTGTGGAACACCGCGCGACACCTCTCGCCGATTCCACACGCCCCGGTGACCGGGGTAGATGACGCATCTGTCCGTCAAGTAAGCCTCGACTACACGACGGAGATAGGCAGGCACCCGGTGATACCGGAGTGCCTCCAGAATGCAGCTCCAGGGCAACGAATTGAAGGCGTTGGCGATGTCCAGAGACACAGCCACGACGACTCGCCCCCTGGCCAACGCAGTCCCCGTCGTGAGGTCCCTCACGCGCATGATGGCGTCCACCGTGGAGCGCCCTCTGCGGAAGCCGAACTGGCCGTCCGCTAAATCCGGCCCCCTTCCAGACAGGTGCCCGACGAGGCGGTCTGATATTATCCTCTCGAACAGTTTTCCCACCTCGTCGAGCAGCACAATGGGCCGGTACGCGGACGGAGAGTCCGCAGGACGCCCCGGCTTCTTCACGAGGACCAGTTTACCCGTCTTCCACGACAGCGGAAACTGGCCCCTCTCCAAGCATGCGCTGAAAAGACCAATTAGTCGAGGCCTGAGAGCCTCCGAGGCCAGGACCCAAACCTTGGCATGCAGCCCGTCAGGTCCTGGGGCAGTGTTCTTGCCGCTCAGCCGGCGCACCGCCACCCTCAAATCTACCTCGGTCACTTCCGGAGCGGATTCACCGTCGTCGTCGTTGTAGCCCGCATTGGGCACCGCAGGGGGCGGAGACATAGTGGGAGGCGTGTAACCTATCTGTGGTCGGGGGAATAGCGCCCCAACCACTTCGTCCACGACCTCCGGCCGGAGACTCTGAGTCAGTGGGGGCGCCCAGGTGCGGAGCTTATCACGCACCATGCGGTAGGGGCGTCCCCACGGGTCTCTGTTCAGAGTCTCCAACATCTCCTCGCGGGCCCGATCTTTGGCCCGCCGGATCTCCACCCTTAGGGTGGCCTTCGCCGCCCTGTACTCCTCGTACAGCTCCGCCTCTCTGGTTTCAGCGTCCAGAGGGCGGATACGGAGCCTGCGGTGCCTGGTGTATCGGCGTCGCGCTGCGGTGCACTCACCACGCAGAGCAGCCAGCTCCTGCGACCACCAATACACCTGGCGCTTGCGTTGGCACGCCCGGATCCGGGGCATCGCCACGTCGCACATCCTGGACATGGCGTCCTGGAGCCATCTCGCCTCCTCGTTAACGTCTGCAGGCCTGACCGGTGGTATCACCCAGGCCTGCACGACTGCGGCTTCCAGGAAAAGCTCCCGGTCCAGTTGCCTAAGCGCCCAACGCGGGCCACACGGGGCCTGTCTGACTGGCGGGTCTGCGGACTCGGCGGAAACGTCGAACCGTATATAGCGGTGGTCCGAAAACGTCTCCACCTCCTCCATGACGCGCCAGTCGCCAACGCGCGATGACAGAGCGGGGCTAGCAAACGAAATGTCCACCACTGACTCGCCCCGCATCCGTATGCACGTGGGGACAGAACCCCGGTTCAGCACGACCAGGCCTGTCTCCAGAGCCCAGTCTTCGACCATCCTTCCCCGGACATCAGTGAGCCGGGAACCCCAAGCCAAATTCTTGGCATTGAAGTCCCCGAGGACCAGCACGGGGAGGGGACGGAACCCGACGACGACGGTGACTAATTCCCTGAGGGAGTTGTGGAACTCGACGAGAGTTCGGTTCGGAGAGAAGTACACGCCCACCACGGCGATCTCTCCGAACCGAGCCGCGACGCAACCCCTGCCTCGCTGAGGCCCTTCGGGGGTTGGGGTACCGGCGGCGGCCGACGATATGATGGTCACCGAGCCGTCCAGGTCTGACAACCAGTGTTCCCTGGGTGGAACGAAGTACGGCTCGGAGACCACAGCAACATTGATCGACCACTGCGCCATGCTCTGGAGCAGGAGATCCTGAGCAGCGGCGCAGTGGTTGATGTTCGCCTGGAGGAGGCGTAATGGAGCCATTATTGGCAGTCCATCACGACCTCCTCTCTGGCACCGTCGACAGCAGCAGTCGCGGAGGCGGTGGCGACTGTGTCTGTATCGACGGGAACGGCGGGGGAGGTAGAGGCGGCAGAGGGCCTAACTTTACCCCTGGGATTGGCGGGGGGGGAGCAGGTTTTGCCCCCAACCCGGTGATCGGCCGGCTTACCAGCCGCCGCACATACTACGCAGTGTAGCGGTGCGGTGCAAGTGCCGGCCCTGTGACCGGGCTGACCGCAGCGGAAGCAGCGGTCGCTACGGTCTACCTCCGAGGTGCATTTGGCACCCACATGGTGACCAATAAGGCAACGATAGCACCTCAGAGGCCGGGGCTCAAGCAGCTTCACCTGCGCCGAGACCCAGCCCACCAGGAGTCTTTTGCCCTCCGACAATTTTTTTGCCGCTGTGACGGGGCAGCTGACTACCACAGTCCGCAGCCCCGTGCTGTCCGGGCGGATGGTGCCTGCCTTCACCTGGTCCACAGGACACTCCCCCATCCTGGCGACAGCGGCCGCCACCTCATTCTCCGTCACAGAGTCGTCCAGGCCCATAATACGTAGCTCCAGGCATTTAGTGGGTCTGGACACGCGAGCCTCGTCCGCTGCAAGGCACGTCCTGAGCCTCTCGGCTAGGGCGTCAGCGGACGACCCGCTGGCCGCGCCGGGGACCTCTAAGAGACGGGCTCCAGTGGCAGTGACCCTCACTGCGAACCCGTCGGGTGCCCCGAACTCCGCAGGAGATACCGCCCCCTTCAACTTTTTGAGTACGTCCCCGTACGTCACCCCCTTTTTAGCCGCATCCGGCTGTAGTGTAATCACTACAGCCGAAGATTTGGGGGCGAGGAGCATTGCCGCGGCGCGCTTCTCCTTGCGCCGCTGCTGCCGCCGTTGCCGCTGCTCTTTCTTGCGGCGCTTCCTCGCCTCCTTAGCGACCCTCCTCGCTTCCCCGGCCACCTGCCACTCGCCATCGGCACACAACTCCGATGGGGTGGGCGCCGCTCTGGCTGGAGCTTTAGCGGCTGCACCCCTGCGCCTGCGACTCATCGGCGCCGAAGCTGAAGTTGGAGCTTGCGCTGTCAGAGCCGCAGGTGCCGCCTTCGGCGCTTTCGCCGGCGTAGGCGCTTTCGCCCCCTTCTTCGCCGGTGCCTCAGCCCGAGCACCGCAGCTGGTTGAAGGCTTTGCTGCTGCTGTTGCGTAAGAGCCAGCTGCAAGCGGGGGTCGGAGGAGCCTAGCCTCCAGAGCGTCAAAACGCTGTTGAAAGGCGGCCATCTCTCGCCGCATCAGGCCGAGAAAGTCGGCCTCCGTTGGCTGCGCCGGTTGGGGACGGCCTCCGCGAGCAGTGGCGAGCTCTGCCTTAGCTGCTCGGAGTTCAGCCTCCAAGGCCGAGTTCGCAGCCACCAATCGGGACAGTTCCCGTCGCATCCCGGCTAGCTCCTTATGCAGAGCAGCCATTTGCCGCCCCGTTGACCTCTGCTGGGCTACCGCCGACATAATGGCGGCTTCGGCGTGTTGAAGCACTCCGTATCTGCCAGCCTGGGTTTTCTGGCCAGCCACCGTACGAAGTGCTTCCTTCACTTCATTGCGAAGGCTCTCAGCGCCGCCTTCGCTTACAGAGCCCTCGCCGCCGGACACTTCAATCTCGGACGAGTCCGAGGGGGCGGCCCTTCCCAGGGCGCTCCCCTCCGCCGCTAGCCGCTCAACTGGCTCAGTGCGACTAACTACTGCCCTAGTGGAGCCCTTTCCTTTACCCCTTCCCCTCGCAGCCGTGGGGATTTTAGGGGCTGGGGCCTCCGGCTCGTTGGAGGACGGCTCTCGGCCATCCTCTAACCTAGGACGTTTAAAAACGCCCCGCTCTTTATGATGGCGCAGCGCGATGCCGACACCAGACAATGATGAGTCGGACTCCGAGTCCGACTCCTTCCTCCCCGGGGCCCGTAACCGGGATTTGCTGGGCACTTCTCCACGAGCCCGGGAGCCATTTCGGCCCTCACTGTCACATGCAAGCGAGCTGTGCTCGCTTGCCTTCTCCTGCACGTCTAATTTTTTATTTTTTTTAATATTTGTGTCTTCCATATCGGTCCCACGAGTATGGGGGAAATAAAAGGTCCACCCAGGGAGAGCCCCCTGTCCCTGGGTAAGTGTACATTTGTGTCCCAACCAGGGGGTCCACCGGTCCCCTAGCTGGGGGTGCGCTCACGACTGATGCTACTCCTCAGCCATACATACCATCGCCGCGCACCAGAACTTAGTATTGGAGGAATTTTTTATAGAGGTTGTCTTCCTCGCGGTCCGGGCGGTTAAGCCAAGACCCTCGTCCCGGTCCGAGTCATAAAACATGACCATGATCTCTTCCCGGATTACGATATCGACGGGTGCAGTCGGGCGCAACTAGTGCCCCGATGCTACTCGTTGGCAGGGTGAGTGCGCAACGAGCGCCGCCCTTGCTCCTCCGCTACGTTCTCTGCTAGGTCCAGAGGATCGTGCGGATGAACGCCCCCACAGAGGCGCAGGCCCTATGCCAGCACAGAGCAAGTCGCCTCTAGAACCCGACCGGGTTCTCCGCCCGGCCAGAAGTTCGCTGCGGGCGACAATCAATCCAACCCTGTCTCCATCCCGTTAGGGAGACTGTCGCCCGCACCCAGGGTGCACCACGGGGAGGTCTTCTGGCACGCACCCCAAGTTGTCTATGTTCCTAACAGTAAAAAATATGTTTATTACAATGATTAACTAGTGAGTGACACGTCATCAACAGAACAACGAAATAAGTGATGCCCGCATACAATTCCGATTAATTATCGCGTTCAAAAAAAAGAAAGAATGATATTAGGAATGAAACTTTGATATAATAAAAAAGTTAAGACTTTTTTAAATGAAAACTCTTAAAAAATCTAAGAAAACATTTATGTATTTATATAGATAAGCAGCTCGAAAAAAGAGATATACTTAACCATGGGATTCCAGTTCAAGACATACCTTTTTAATGCTATTGTAAATTACGGTCACTAACATAGTGAAACACTTGTAGACACAATGCTATCATCTGGAAATCGGTAATAAATCTGAACCACTACAACAAGGCAATGATGCATTTAGCGAATTAATAAAAAAAAACAACAGAATTACTTAACTACTCATAACATAAAGTATGCTTCATCAAAATTTAACCAAGTAACGACTAAGTTAGACCCACTAATGGCCAAGTTGAAGTATTTTCTAGCTTCAAACAGATGCGCCTCAACAAATTGAGATGCATTTTTTACGGAGAAGAATTTTAAAATTTCCTAATTACAGAGTGGTGTTTTCTGTAAATATTTGTTTCCAGATTAATGTTCGATCTTATTCTTTTTCCATTGTTAGTTATAAAACTAAAGTAAAGTAAAGTAATCTTTATTGTATTGGTTACAGGTGTTATATATAATGGTATACAGTACAACAATCAACCCGTTGGGCAAACAATAATCAAGGCCCATTTGGGCAGGAACATTATTATTTATAACAAAATTATAAGATAAAAAGAAGAAGCTTTTATATTATTGGTGACATAAATTCTCATTACTTTTTTTTTAATTTAAATTTGTTTAACTTGAAATTCGTTTCATTGTTTATTGGTACTGAATATAAATAACTGCCTTTTATTTGTGACTTCATTTACTTTCTACCCTCTTAGATAACAAATATCATATAACCAAATCGTTCGCCTGCTGCAAGCTGAAGCAAGATTCACTCACATTTAAAATTTAAGAAATTTTGTTAATACATAATTATATACTTACCTAATTTTTTACAAGCCCAATAGTCTGCCTTTCTCCAACAATAAGCACTAGGCTTATTTTTCAACAAGTAAGATTTATATCTCACATTAAATCTAAACATTATGTAAAGCTCAAGATGAGTCTATGCTACAAACATCTAACTTGTTCCTAAGTAAACAAGCTTAGTCCAACAAACTAACAAACATTGGCTTCTACTAGAGCTGATAATGAAAGCCAATATTAGTTGTTCAAGTTGCAGTTTTTTAGCTGATACCGAGCCTGAACTTGTATTGAAGTAATAACTGATAAATCTTGAGGAACCGTTCATCAATTTTCCATGTCACACATGTAACCATGTAACACATTGCCTACGTTAGGTCCAACAGGAGAATTTGAAATTCAATAATCTAAGTAAAATTTAATAAAATTTGCTCAATTTACTATACACACGAATTTTTATTATCATCACAAGATTTTTTCTCCTGAAATAGAAAAAGTAAATATACCTTGGTCTCACAACGTTATTGCGGATTTAGAGCAGTGAACCAGTTATTGCAAAACTTATGCAATAACCGTTATCCCGACAGAAACGAAACCATTCCCATCTCTAAATACTGCTGTTATTAAGTTATAACTATAAAACGTTATTGGTACCGTAATTATTCTGAAAATATCTTAGACAAGCTTTTACACGTGGCTGTTCTCGCCTAAATAAGCCTAAGCCTCCGACCATGTTGTTAACGAAAAGTAGCTTCTGTTGCTGAACTGGATTTATAATCTGTATTCAAGCAAGTAGTACAAATTAAACGTGTGCTTGTTTATGTATAGTGTCGTCTATAATATTATGTCAAACAGAAAGAGCCGCCAAGAAAAGCCAGTGAGCAATAACAACGAGCCATAACTCTATGAAAAGATATTTGATATGTGTTCCAGTGTAAAGCCTACCTTTTGAATAGGAGTCACGAAAGCAATCCATTGTTCAGCTGTCACACAGTCCAGTAACAACGTAAAATGAGTTCTACCTGTTACCCGTAGAGCGTAAATTCCAATAAATCTTGCAAAGTATCTAGAAGTGCGTGCAAGATGTTATCTACCACAATGATGTCTTTAGAATTAAATATGCCGTATGTGTGTTGAGTTGGGAGTAACGTCTTGATCCAACAAACAAGTTATAAGAAAGGAATTTCATTGATACTATCCAGGTTTCGATACCATGCCGTGATCCTTAAATCCACTTACTTGTATTACGTCGTCATTAATATTCATTTACCGAAAGGTAGATGAATTTACATTTGATATTTCAAGATCAACAGAAACAACAGATGTTGAAAAAGGACAGAGTCATAAAGCATGAAATTATGTAAGAAACTTATGCAATTTTAAGAAAAAAACATACGTTTGCGATTTTTTCCTTCATTTAGTTAATGGTATGGGTAAGGTATTCCTCTTTGTGTGTCCAAACAAAAAGAATTCTTGTTTAAAAGAAAAGTTTCACATTGTTGTCTTTTGGAATAAGGAATACATTTTAACAGACCTTATGACAACCTGTGAAAGTAGTTAAAAATAATATTGGGGAAGGTCGACATGTTAATTCAATACAGGTCTCTATTTAAGGGTTTCTTTTGTTGAAAAATAAACAAACAATATAGGCAAATTTATAATATCCGTATGTAAAATGCTAGTTTCAGAAGAAAAGACCTCATTGTACATACAATCTCCAATCCGCTTACCAGGTGTGGAGATCGGCAAACCTATTCGTGTAGAGGAAGCCCGTGTCCTATTATTGGACTGTCACAAGCATTTATTGTTATTGTTAAAAAATATTATAATATTCAAAGATCCGTAATACCAAAGCATTCTAACAATGTTTTCTATTATATAATCTCAATCTTATTATTGTCCTTTCTCAACCAAAACTTTGGAGTAACCGCGGTGTTTCATTTACGTTAACATAATGTAGCTATTGTTCCGGATCATTCGGTTGTGAATTTTGTTACAGAATAAACCGATTACCGTTTATCTTATTGAATTAGTTTCAAAGAGAAAGGTTTAGGTACTCATGTTGTAACTAGACTCGAAAATGATATTTTTATGTTGAAATTTACTGAACACAATTTTTGGAGTAACTATGTAAAGATCGAACTTAACTCTAATTTCTGTTCAGCAGTGACACCAACAACCAGAATATAACAACCAAAACCACGGTTTTAGTGTTCCATAATAAAAAAATACCCTCTCTCCGTATATTTTATATCTTCATCCTTACTTACCATAAAACAAACATAAAAAGTTGACTTTCCGTCACTTCATTAACACCTCGATGAGAATAAATTTTCCTCGTTCCGGTACATAAATTGTTTTGAGGAAGATATAAATAACTAGACAAATTAAAATGCCCTTAGAATTTATTTCCTAATTATTTTTGCCTTCGTTTTCATTGCTACTTACTACTATTTTCACTTATATAATGTCAATCAATCTCCGTATGGGTGCGGAGAATGTTCTGTGATAAACTAATTAATGTTTTTAAGTGATAAAAAATATTACTGTTTGAAAATAAAGAAAGAAAATGCATTTATTCTAACTCAGCAAAAGCTGAGCACTATGAGCACCCAACGCTGATTTGTAGTACTTTACTTTGTTATAAGTCGTTTTACCCGAATACGTCGAATTAACAACAGTGAAATTCACGTATCTATGATTTATGTCCCTTACACAGACCAAATTGTTTTGCTCCGTAATCTCGTGATTTTAAAAGTTGATGTTTTACTTGACTCACTTGTTGTTAAAATTGGATTTTTTTATGGTATAAGTCGGCAAACGAGCAGACGGATCACCTGATGGTAAGCAATCGGCGCCGCCCATCCACACCCGCAACACCAAAGGAGTTACGAGTGCGTTGTCGGCCTTTTGGGGATAGTGGTTGCGGATATAAGGATTGGGAACGGATAGGGGAAGAGGAGGGAGGGTTGGGCCTCCGGTAACCTCACTCACACGGCGAAACACAACAACGCTGTGCGTTGTTTCACACCGGTATTCTGTGAGGCCGTAGTATCACTCGGGTCGAGCGGACCCATTCGTCCCGAAGCTTGGCTCTCCCACACTTAAGAATAAGAATAAGATATATTAATAAGAATGTTGGACTAACTAATAACGTAATTACTGAATTCTAAAAAGTGTATCAAACTGAAGTATAACGCATCAAATCACACAAGCTTCTTTAAACGATCGCAATACATTGATTACCTTTGCTACTTAGTACGGAAAAGTTCAAAGAACAAGTCTCAAATAAATAAATAATGAATTCAGGAAAGTGGTTTTAAACTCCTCGTTAAAAATCGCTCACAAATGGAATTAGTTCCGGTGCAGGAACTTCACTTCAAAATGGACTTTTTCAAAGATTTCCAAAGGAAAGAAAAATACCTTCGTTTGGATGTAATTCTGCTGAGCTAACAAATTGCTCGCTATATCTAAATTGTACCACACAACGTTACGGCAGTTCCACGGGTGGTCAGACATACAAGGTAAATTGGTGTATACTTTATGGATGGTCCAATTTTTGTCAGTTAATTGGTTTTGAATTGTAAGTCAATAGAATTTTCTTTATATATACCTAGACTAAAAACAAAATGGTAATTTCTATATTGTGTAAGAAATACAAGAATTTATGTAAACCATACTTCAACGGATTTTATTCTTAAATCAGAAATTACCATTTTATCTGTAGAAGATCCATGTCTAAATATCGGCTGATAGAAATTATTGTAAACGTGATAAATAAATATAACTATTACATACGTAAAACGAAGACAAAGTCGGTATGTATTAACAACAGAATACTACATAATGCACCTCGGGACTTCGAGATTTTTATCCGGATTTTCAAGCGGGATACTGCTTTGGGAATTATAAAACGGTTGCACTGAACTGAATGTTCAAATTCAAGAAGTGTTTGTATAGTTTTATACATACCTACATAAAACGGCCTCTGTATTTACCTGTTTCATGGTCCCAAAGGAAAAGTTTGCTTAAAGATTAGTATGTTACATTGCTGACTGCTTCATCTCTTATTACTGGAGTACTTCACTTCATTTCTCTCAGGTAAGAACACAGATCTGTTATATTTTTCGCTAACCAAACTTTTCGGCTCTTAGTCACTGTAATATTTAGTATCGCCTGCATATTATGACTTTGTGCTATTGTTAGTTGAAAATTTGTAAATCGTATAAAACTGATTTGATTCTTGGATTTGATCTGATGATGTAAAGTCTGTGTGAATGTTATAAATACTTGTCTATTAGCTTTGAGTAAAGAGTTAAACTATCATACATAATTATCCGTTTAGTAAAACACTCTAGCTAGAATAGTTACTACGAACACGTAGTTGGCGTAGCTGCATCATAAAACAACTACGCCGTAGCAAAGAACACCTAAAAAAATGAGCTCTTGTTCATCTGTGCATTCATAACATTGTGAACATTAAGTGAACACATGAGCCTATTAGGTCATCACATGAACCCGTCGGCTCGTTACTTAATGTTTCAAATGTTCATCCTTTAATTATATAATTCGTACTGTTAGTGCTCTCCGGAGGGCACCTCGTTATTAAACATGTTCCACAAGTTTAATAGTGAGCGTGTTACATTATTTACACTGGTAAAAGCATTGGCTACATTCTTATGTTAGCGAAACGTGAGAACAATGCGTAAGAGGAGAATGTTAAAGATTTTTAGCAAGCTATTATTATGTTCTCGGTTTGTAAAGATCTAAAATGTAGTCAAATTTAAGTTGGCTGGAGGAGGTATTCTTCCTCACAAATAAGTACTTTTAAAAACTACTTTCTGACGAGTCCTGTCTCTTTGATCTCAGGTCGCCTCGAGCAACTCTCCCTCACACAGACTGGTTATAGAGCATAGGCACAATGTTTAGGTTAACTTTGCCTCGTTCGGTCAAGTAGCCGCAAGCGTGAATGCCGAGAACGATATCTGAGATTCCATTTACAGATCAGAAACAATAATGCAAACAAACTTCATATTTGATTAGACAAAGATTCACTTTTGTTGACCCTTTCAAACATATTCAGAACGGCTTATGCCGAGATAGTCAAAGGTCTAAAGACAATGTTCAAAATCCAAATCTCCGTAAATCTCTATGAATAAAACAGTGTCCTTGTCCATACTGTAACAGCACCAAAACTGGAGTGTTTCCAGCGTCCAGCAGTAAAGCTGCAGCATGCATTATTCACTGCGTCCCGCGCCAGTCACATCTGCGCTTATCTCACATCTAAAACCTCTTAGCCGCTACAAAGTACCAATGCGATACATTTCTTATTCCTCCTCACACGCTATTTACTTATACAATTCCATCAGACTCGCAATCGTATTCGTTTTGAACGTATCAGCTTTTGTCTTTTATAGTAAGAACTAGGAAAGGATACCAAAATCTAGATACTATCTAATAATATCTACTATCGATAGATCTAGATACATAAAAATTGCATTTTCTAACCACTGAGACAAGTCCTATTCCAATATCCTGCTAATATGAAATCTATTTCTGTCTACACCGAGCTTCAGTAAAAAAACATGAGTTGGCAGGACTCCAGCTGGTGACAGAAACGTATACTGGCTGCATAATATAACGATATTCTGGGAAGCAAGCACGGCTGCCACGGGTAGATAAATTTCCAAGAAAATTTAGTTTTTGTATGTTTCAGTTTTTAATTAATTTAAAATATACTTTTGTAAAGATCTCTGTCATATCCCTATATCTTCATTAATAGTACATACTTTCAATTAAAAAATTACAAATATATCTAAGATCGCAGTGAATGTATTCAATGCTAATAATGTTTGATGATGAGTATGAGTTACATTGGTGACTATAGTGACACTTTTTTTTAACGACTTGGGAAAGCCAAGCTGCTTGACGAATGGGTCGACTCGAACGCAGTTTTATGTATTACATAAACCCCTTAGCGTTGTTTATCCTTGTCAGTGAGGTTACTGGAGGCCCAATCATTGATCACGAATTGAATATTAAACAAAAATACCCTACATTATATATATTTTGTCATACCTGGTCGTAAACAAAATGTCACCAATAATAATTATTTATATTTATAACCAAAAGCAAACAAATCACTCAATTTTCAATTAACAACGAAGGAGGTCCTCTCAAAATATATTTTAGCAATTAATTGCAGCCATGTTAGCTGAAACAGATCGGAATTTGTAAATGAAATGCTCATTGATCGTCGGCCATGACAGTCGAGGCTTCAGTAATAAAGAGAAGGCTAGTAAGTGGAAATTCTCTTTCTCGAGGACTACAGCGATGAAAATGATGTCGATATAATTAAGTGAATAAAATTTACACGTTAACCAAATAAAGTCTTAGAGTTATCTTGTGTCTAGTCTTTGCCAAGAGACTTTTTCAACAAAAATAAATATATGAAGGTAAAAGTAATTTTGTTTCGAAAACATCGTAAACTTTGATAGTACAGTTCCAACGCTTTGACGCTTGCATTGGACGTCCCATGAATACAAATATTGGGAACGTGTCGCTTACACGGCATCAGCTGGAGACTGTTGGTAACTATGAATAATATAACGTAACGCATTATCACGCATCTCATGGAAATAGTCCTAGGACAGGTAGATTGGAATGGATTATTTGTTAACGACAAATATTTTTTGTATTTTTTTATTTACTCGGTGAAATAGACAATTAGTACCTACAGCGTGTGACAGATTATTGTATATTTTTTTTATTTAACTATCTCTGTAAACAAACTTTAAGAAATATTCAATGGTAACTGTCTCTGAAAACGCACATGAAAACGAGGTTACCATTGTTATTGTTTAATGTTTATTAAAGTTGATATATGCTTACATGTTTAATGATTAAAATAAATATTAAAATTATCGCTATAAGTTTTAAATAAGATTTGTTTTGTTTAAATTGGTTAATTTCAATTGTGAATTTAGTTATTTGTCTAGAAAGTTTGCTTGTCTCTGTTTGGGCAATTTTGACGGGCAAGTAATGACTTTTTGGAATATTGTTGTAAAATAAAGGATGACACTTTTTGGCGGGTTGGCGTTGTGCTAAGTTAAGTGAATTCTCTCTTTTTATGTAATTGTTCTTTGTATATTGCTATTGAACATGATTAAAATAATAAACAATGTCTAATATTTTTATTATTTATTTACTAAGTTTATTTCTTTACTTATTCATGAGATTTCAATATTAAAATTATAAATTAAATTGATCTTTTATACACCAAATCTCACACGTGCATGCTTCGATACCACATAGTATATACTAAAATTAACAAAAATCGGAGCAATATTTGTTATACCTAAAAGTCATCTTGTTTCCAATTTTCATGTACAAAACTACGGCTTGTATCACTAAATCCAGTTAAGATTTGTTAACAATAGATAGACAGAATAATTTACTTAGCTGATGATTAAAAACTGTGTAACCTATCCGTAACTAAATGGTTTGCTATTGGAATAGCAATACAAACTAACATCCGTGTTGGAAGAAATTGTCAATTTATATTTAATCTTATCAAGTACGGAATAGAATATACAATTGAATAACAGATTTTACAGTAATTAACATAAATTGAATGTGTATATTTTTGCGATTTAGTTCAGAAGGATATGCTACTTAGTTATAATATGTACTATATTATACATATATCGACACTTTCCATCAGGTGCGATTGTAGTCAAGCGTTAGCCATTAATAGGAAAAACAACTAAGTAAACCAATAAAATAAAGTGCTTTTGGACTAATTTTTATTATTAAGAAAGAAAAATCAACAAATAATACGACAAAATAATAATAAAACATGTTCAAACCACGATAAAATCCTTTTTACTTTCGAACTTAGGCATAAGTTTTCGTGACCTAATTTTATTTTTAATTAAAGCTTCTCTTGCTTTTTTATGGCAAAGCTGCATAGATGCCTCGGTCACTGTTTTAACAGCTCGCTCCACAGCTTGAGTATGACATGGTAGCCGCAGGAAAAGGACTTCATCATCACCACCTGACTCAACTAGGGAATGAAGAGTCTCATCCGGGACATTGGTCAGTATAGGTGGTTGCGAGTAAGATTGCTGCCAGTCTATCAAATCGATGTATGTCGAAGCGTTTAAATTTATCTTTGGCACTTCAAAAACTCGAAGCTGTCGGGGTTCTGATGGTTTCCTCGCCTTTAAAATGCGTCTAGCGGCAAGTTCTCTTACATGTTTTTGTTCATCAGATAACATAGACAGGAGCAAGTTCTCTGGGTGCGCAAAAAAAAGCATTTCGCCTTAGTACAGGATCAACAACACTCTGCAATTCTGGCGGAAGATATCTTGAATAATAAACCAACTTCCAAAAGTGCCTTGCTCCATCTTTACACGTCGGATTTAATTTGATTTCAAACCAAATAGGAGAATATACTTTCACTACAAAAACAGCTAGTTGTTTCAGTTCGTTTGTTGGTATCTCAGTAGCCACATATAAGCGCAAAATCCTGTTAGCCTTTGTTAGCCACCTGGCATGTGACATTTTTCCCGGAGAGCGATTAGACAAATCGGGAGAGCACTTACCACTTATGACGGCAGATGTGATATCATAAAGGTAACGTTGATCAGAACTGAGGTCTTTTACATTTGAAATGTCTGGTAACATGCCTTCTATCCTTTCAAACACGATAACAGGTCGCTTCTCACAATCATCTAATAACTTTCCGATAGCACCTGAATAAGTATTAGGTCCTGTTGTGGTGCCATCAAGTTTTGCAAATAAATGTCTCAAGGGCAGTTCATTTAAGTGTAAAAGGCATATGATCCATTGAAGTGGTCGTTGTAAACGCTTTTCTAAAAGCCGTATGACTCCGCCGTATTTGCCCGTATTGGTTACCGTCCCATCACAACCTATGGCAAGAGTATCCTCTAGAGACATATTCAATTGACCTGTTACTGTTTGAAAGATAGCTGACTCTAACCCTTTTGCAGTTCCATGGCTTGGAACGGCATACCCGACATAAACCGATCCTGGTTCTTTAATTATTGAAATGTGTTCTTCCACGGATGTCAAGCGGTATTTTTTGCCCCCTTTCATAACAATTTTCAGGGTTTTATCTTTTCGTCCATCAAAAAATAAGGCAGGTATAGTGTCTAAATGGCCTTGAGATAATGTTTCTCTTCGTAACTTTTGTCTCGCTCGCCGCAATTTTGACTTATCGATTACTTCGTTATTAATTTTCGCATCTTGCAAAACAGCAGAAGCGACAGCAGCGGCTGCTCTGTCGGATATCCCGTATCGGTCACAGATAGTTGACAAATTCTTCAGAGATGCTATTGTACGTTTTTTTGATACTGGTTTTAATGGACTTGAGGGCACAGATTGTTTTTCATCGCTACTTTCAGACGTTATTAAGGTATTAGGATTTTCGTGAGAAGGACCTGGTTCACAAACGCTAGAATCGTAATAGGTTTTAAGCTTAATTTTTCTATCACTCAGTTTTCTCTTCCTCTTACTTGTCAATAAATCAACAGTTCCCATAATCATTTTTCTCTCCGTTCTCTGATCTATTAAAAAAGCTCGTTCTTCCTTAGGAATCTTTTGGTCCTTGGAACATTTGCATAACTCTAAATCTTTACACTTACATGAACTCAAATCAAACAGTTTTTCCGAATTTCTATGAAAATCTTGAATCTTTCCTTCTGATAAACGCTTCAATGATTTTAATAAATTTTTACACTTTGCGTGGTAACTTTTAATCAATTGCATCACACGATTATGAGACACAGTAGGAATAGACGCTTTTCTCCACAAACATTCAACTTTAGATGACACTATTTCAGATATATCATTAATAGATGGCTCCTTTTTGGAATCGTTCTCAAGTTTAAGCTGATGTCTTACTAAATTATAATATTTCATAACTTGTTTGTAAGTGGGTAGTTGATTTTCGTTAATATCTTCCGGAGCACCAAAAATGGGACAACTTGTGGATTTTCGGGTGTTATTTGAAATCTCCATGATGCACAACGTCACAAAACTAACAAAAACTACTTAAAATAGCGAAAAGTGTAGATGAATGCGTGCGACCTTTCACCCGGAACTAATTAGACGCACTGAGACAATGACGCGTGATCGACAGTTTACGTCCTCTTTCCCCCCGCTCCTTACCCCGCATTGTACGGACGATTACTCTAATAGTTTAGGCTGATTATTGTTTATATTACGTTTATCGTTATATGTATATTATAATAAAAATAATACATCAACACAATATCTTACTACAGCAACCTAATTAATGTTAAAATGACATTCATCCCTAAGTAAGTATAGTATAGTATCTCGTCTAACGTTCGACTTCGAATCCCGTGAAACAACCAAGGGTTCGATGAATCTTTCTCTAAAACTAAAAAACCTTGCCTAATTGTAAACTAGGATAATTAGAGATTTTTTCTACCTATAGCTACATCTGGCCAATTTTGAAAGAAAACAAAGTGCGCCCTTTATAAAGTTTTAATGTTTCGGTCCCAGCTGACGCCGTTATGAAAACAAAGGGTTCACTTACAAACTACAATGTCCGATCCGCCTTCGGTGTATTTGGGAAACTATTGTTTTTAAAAATAATAGTTTATTATGTTGTGCTTAGTATTTTAGCCAAAGAGTTAAAGTGAGTGCGAATTGTACCCGATGTAAACTTATAAATCTGCGATAATTATATACAAGTCCAACATTTTGGCGGCTTGTTCTTTGACAATGGTAAGTAAGAGTTTGTTTATATAAGCATATTTTCAATTTGAAAGACCGAGTCCCGAATTGTGTTCCTAGTCATGGTGCGGGTCGGTGGCTTAGTATGTCGTGCCAAAATCAAATTATTTGCAGATAATTAGTAATTATACTTATGCTGAAGTCAGCGTGTATAAGTGATTATTTAGAATTTTTTAATTACTTTTAGGTTTAAGAAAATAAGTATTTTAACGTTATTCCGAATTATTTATTATAAAATATAAGAAAAAAGTGGGTACACATTAAATATAAGTAATTTAACACGAAACCAATCTATTAAAGACTTAATGACAATACAATAAAGTTTAGATAATGAAAAAAAAAACATTGTTAGATATTATAATATCGATCTATAGCTAAGGCATAATTTTAAAGTCATTAATAAGGATAATTAAAATTATTACACTACACATTCCAAAAAATACTTTTAAATACTTACTTAATACTACAACTCACAAACTTAACTCTTATTCTACTTACTTACAAAAAACATATTAAAATTTGAAGTTGGGATATTAAATTCAAGTAAAACCTATCATATTATTTAATATAAGTAGAAAACGATACTAAGAATTTATACAAGATTAAAATATTTTCTTTGGAATCAATATGTCTAAGGTGCGGGATAGGTATAGGAACCCAGCCATAGAGGAAAATAAATATTAATCGTAGAAGTTACAAAAACGCAACAATTACGCTTTAACAAAATATAACGGTTAATATTTAGTTAAAGCTCCGCCTGCATCTATAACAGCATCGCATCTGCTTCGCATCGATTTTACTAAGGACTCGCAAAGATCCGAGCCTCGGAGCGATTCCCACACCTCGTCAACATGTGCAACTAACGCCTCCTTTGTTCTCTCAGATCTTGGATCCCATCGTTGAACCATTATAGCCCACAAATTTTCGACGGGATTCAAATCCGGAGAACGCGAAGGCCAGGGCACAGTTCGAAGATTGGGCTGTTGGTCAATCCACTGCTGCACTATGCGAGACCGCTGTATCGGGCAGTTATCCTGAATAAAAGTTATTTCAGGATGTTCTGCCTCTGGATAAACCACTCTCACAGTAGGCAACATTGTGTCTTGCAACAGCTCCAAGTAGGTTGCCCCTGTGGCTCTTCCGGGGATATAAACTAATTCCCCGGGGCCTGCTGCACTCATCCAAGCCCACATGTTGACGACCACGTGCCCAGACTCATTGTTGGGTAGGACATTGCGAGGTTCGTATCTCGTGTTGTTCACACGCCATAAATATCGTCGGCCAATCTGACTTGACTGAAAACTTTTCTCGCCAGTAAATATGACGTGTGAAAAATCAAAGTCCCTGTAATCTCGAGCGAACCGGACACGTGCAGCTTTATGAGCTTCAGTTAGGCTTATCTTTTTCGCTGGTTTCCTGTTCTTTATACCGGCACGCCGTAGGCCATTCCTGATGGTTTGTGCTGTGCACTCGAACTCCTCTGCAAGTAGGCGAGTTGAAGTGAAGGGATGCTGGAGGATGGTTGAGCCCTTTCATTTGATACCCATATTGATGGGATTGATAAAACCTACGTTATCCGCCATTTTGTAGCGGCCGCCATTTTGGATTTATAATTGTTATGATTACACATAATTGTATTGTCACCAAAATCGAAAGTGTATACAAAATTTCAGATTAATCGGTTGACAGGAAGAGGGTGAAATTTGAATTACTAAATTTGAACCAAGAATACCTAAATAAAACAAACGGGGTGAGCTAAATAAAACCGTTTAAAAACCGAGAGAGGGAAGAAACTGCTTAACGTTTTATGAAAACATATCTTTGGCTTATTGGGGGAAAATATACAGAAGAAGGCCTTTGTTTAGCGGTAGATGTCATCCGATTGAGAAGATGATGATGATGATGGTTTTTTCTTTTCCGAATAGTTCCATTCAACTAGAGAAAGAGCATTGAATCATTTTTTTTTAAATTTAACCCTCGTAAACTTATTACCAAATAAAAAAATGCAGACAAAGAGCATTACACGATCAATCCAAGAACAAACATGATTGCTGCTATAGTGTAACTAATAAACCTGGCAATATTAAATTTCTTTCCGTTCCATTCTGTTTTAAAAGTTTACCAAGTAGCGGTGGCTGAGCTCGACATTCTTAACTTGGAGCTAGTTCCCTGTAGCTTGAGCTAAGATAAATGATATTGACTCCAAGTTCCGTACCCTAGGACTTTATTAATTTAGTTTCGTTTTAAAGTTTTGTTTAAACTTAACTAAAATTGCTAATTTGGTGATGAAGTTTATACTTTTTGTATCGCTTAAACAATAAGGATTACTGCACACATTCTTTTAAGTAACAACATTGCCAAGCACGACAAGTCAAGCCACTCCCGTACTGTGGATGGCGCACTGGTAGCCGACCAGGGGATACTAATTTAAAAATGAGTGTATACTCATTTTTCAATCAGCCTTGATGAGCTCACCTTTTAAATCGGACTTAACAACACTAATTTCTCAATAAGACTCCAACAACCAATTATGGTTGTCCACCAAGTCAACCAAGTATGTTATCACGCCAACAACAACGTGGTGTTTTTAGTGTTCCATGATAAAAAAATTCTCTCTGTATATTTATATATTCACCCTTACTTATCATAATACAAAAATAAAAAGTCGTATTTTCGTCACTTCATTAACACCTAGATGTGACTAAATTTGCCCCGTCCCGGTACATACATTGTTTCGAGGAAGACATAAACTACCAGACAAGAGTCCCCAGTGGCAAGACTCCTAATTTAAATTCTTTACGAACGTATTTTCTTCATCATCTTTGCCTGTGCTTTCATTGGTGCTTTCAACTTTTGTCACCTGGCAACAAAAACAATTGCCGTATAGGTGTTGGAAATATTCTCTGATAAAACTTTTACTGATTTACGGAGTTTAAAATATTGCAGTTTAATACTTAATTGTCATAATTTATATTAAGTCTAGCCTACTAAGTGTGGGAGAGCCAAGCTTCCAATGGCCCAATCCTGCCCCTTCCCCGATCCCTCCCAATCTCTAAATCTCCAAAACCCTAATCCCTAAAAGGTCGGCAACGCACTCGTAACTCCTCCGTTGCGGAAGTCCATTGGCGGCGCTGATTACTTACCATCAGGTAATCCGTCTGATCGTTTGCCAAGCTATTCCATAAAAAAAAATTAGTCATCACATGAACCCGTCGGCTCGTTACTTAATGTTTCAAATGTTTATCCTTTAATTATGTAAGTCGTACTGTTTGTACTCCCCGGAGGGCACCTAGTTATTGAACATGTTACACAAGTTTGATAGTGTGGTTGTATACATTATTTACACTGGTAAAAGCATTAGCTACATACAAAATTCTTTATGTTAGTGAAACACGTGCGAGAACAATATCCAACAGGGGAATGTTAATGTTTATTTGTTTGTTGATATGTTCTCCGTTGATAAGGTCTAATATAGATAAATTTCCGCAGGCTGTAGAAGGCATTTATTCCTCAACTAAAAATAAAAACGCTCCATATCATCTGTAAATAATCATTGTCCGAATACCAGACCTTCAATATAATTTGAGATGAAAAATCCTATATTGCCCAGAAAAACCAACGTATAACAACCCTCATACGCAAAATCCATAACATAACAAATAAAAAAATCCATGTCGTTAGTCTACGGTTACAAAAATGTTTTCTTACACTTACCACAGGCAGTTGGTACTTTAAACACGCGTACTTGTAAAAGCTATTTCATGCGAGTCCTGACATTTTGATCTCAAGTCACCTCGAGCAACACACAGACTGGGTACAAACCAGCACAAACAACTGCTGAGGTTATAGAGATTTATAGGCACAATGTTCTTGTTAACTTTGCCTCATCGGACAAGTAGCTGCAAGCGCGAATGCCGAGAACGATATCTGAAGTTCTATTTACAGATCAGAAACAATAATGTAAACAAACCTCATACTTGACTAGAAAAAGATTCACTTTGTGGAGTGAACACATACAAATGTCACACCAATAAGCGTTAAGTACTTATTGTGAAATCGTAAACCTTTTGTTGACCCTCACAAACATATTGAGAACGGCTTATGTCGCGATAGTCAAAGGTCTCAAGGCAATATCCAAAATCCAAATCTCCGTAAATCTCTATGAATAAAACAGTGTCCTTGTCCATACTGTGACAGCACCCACACTGGAGTGTCTCCAGCGTCCAGTAGTAAAACTGAAGCTTGCATTATTCACTGCGTCCCGCTTCAGTCACATCTGCGCTTAGCTCACATCTAAACCCTCTTAGCCGCTACAAAATAGGACGCGATACATTTCTTATTCATCCTCACACGCTATTTACTTACAAAATTCCATCAGACACAATCGTATCCGATTTGAAGTTATCGGCTTTTGTCTTTTATACATAGTAGAAGCCAGGAAAGTATGTCAAAGTCGTTGAGAAAATATTTTTGTTTAGTGTTAGTTAATTGTAAACTGTTGAATGGGTAAAGTAATACCTATCTTCACCATCTAGTTTTTCATCTTTCTTCTATACAGACTAATACTCAACCTATGTATTTGAAGTTATCAATGACTTACTGATTCGCATTGCATAGGTATAGAAAATGCTAACTACTGAAACCAGTTACATACTACATATATCGATATCCTGCTTCAAGACGAGACCTGACTATTCTGATATTATTACAAAAAAAAAATAATTCATTTCTGTCAATACCGAGCTTCGGTAAAATCCATAATATGTAGGTAGGACTCCAGCTGGTGACACAGACGTGTACTACTTGCATAATATTACGATGTCCTGGGAAGTAAGTTAGGGCTTACGTCCGTAAACATAAACACAGATAGCTAAGGTATTAAATCACATTTCGTATTTGGATGTTTAAGGTTCTAATCAATTTAAGACTTTCGATGGTCGTTTTCCCTATGATATTTTCGTTATTTATTTACCTATTCACGCAAGTATCTATAATCGAATTTGAAATTAAGATAAATTAAATACCCCTGAATCTGAAATCATTTATTTTTATATTAACTTTATATTTGATCTTTGCATTATTGTTATTTAGACGTCATGACCCCTTAAAACTACAGTTTAAACACTAATGGAGAATTAACCAAAATTATACCTACAACGTTATGTTCAATATTGTCACTGTCGCTGATAAACTTAATGTCCTCCATAGTTCAAAATGTAATACCAAAAGCAAGAAAATCACTCAATTTTCAATTAACAAAGAAGGAAGTCCTATCAAAATATATTCCAGCAATTAATTGCAGCCGTGTTAGCTGAAACACATGCAGCAGTATTTGTAAAGAACACTCATTGATCGTCCGCCATGATACTCGGGGCTTCAGTAATAAACAGAAGGCGAGTAAATCGAAATTCTCTTCCCGAACAACCTCGAGTTTATTTCAATAAGATTCGGGTCGTCTGCAAAGTAATTAATTAGATAAAAATTAAAAGATAAAAGATAAAAGATAAAAGATAAAAGATAAAAATTAAAAGATAAAAGATAAAAGATAAAAGATAAAAGATAAAAGATAAAAGATAAAAGATAAAAGATAAAAGATAAAAGATAAAAGATAAAAGATAAAAGATAAAAGATAAAAGATAAAAGATAAAAGATAAAAGATAAAAGATAAAAGATAAAAGATAAAAGATAAAAGATAAAAGATAAAAGATAAAAGATAAAAGATAAAAGATAAAAGATAAAAGATAAAAGATAAAAGATAAAAGATAAAAGATAAAAGATAAAAGATAAAAGATAAAAGATAAAAGATAAAAGATAAAAGGCACCGCGGCCTAAAGCAGGAGAAGGAACGGAGGAGTTTTTAGTCAGTAAGAGTCTGACACTCCCTCTCGCTTCACGCTGAGTGGGGGAAGTTATTTGATGATTTTGCCCTGACAAAAAAACGTAGGCGAGCACATAATATCAAGTGCCGGCAACACACTTGTAACTCCTCGGGTCTTGTGAATGTCCACTGCGGGGCCGATTGTTTACCTTCAGGTGATACATTGTACTCGTTTAAGTACCTCCCTTTTCCATAAAAAAATGGTTAGTTAAAATATATTTCTACAGCACGTAGAAAAAAAAACACTTAGATACTAAAGACGATATTGCGTGTAGCGTGTCTACGCCCTTCAATGTATTTTTATGTCGTATAAAAAGTAAGTATTACACAATTATAGAATACCCAGAGCCTTGTTCTTAGAAGGGTTCTGTTGATAGTATGTCAGGTAACGTTGGAGTAGAATAAATGATTTCTGATTTTCTGCACAACAGATCTCCAGACCTTCTGTTCTCTCGGCACTTGATAACAGCCAGCCAACTAAAGATCTACACATTTTAAAGATACCGGGTAGCAGGGCTCTCTTCTAAAGCTGAACCCTTTAAAAGGTGATCTCCAACCAGCCTGTAAAGAATATGTAAAAACTTTTTACGGAGTGAAGGCACTTAGTCCAACATAGGACTACAACGATGGAAATGATGTTGACATAATTTAATGAATATTACGTACACGTTGACGAAATAAATTCTTAGATATCTATTGTCCTTGCCTACAGTCTTTTTAACTAAAATAAATATATATGAAGGTAAAAGCAATTTTGTTTCGAAAACATCGTAAACTTTGATGGTTAAGTTCCAACGCTTTGACGCTTTCGTTGGACGTCGCATGAATACAAATATTGGGAACGTGTTGCTCACACGGCATCAGCTGGAGACTGTTGGTGACAATGAATAATAATATAACGTAACACATCATCACGCATCTTATGGAAATAGTCCTAGAATGGGTGGATTAGCATAGGTTATTTATTTACGCGAGACCTTTTTTGGAATTTTCGTTTTTTACCTGGTGAAATAGAGAATTAATACAGCATGCATGATTCGATGCGACATAGTAAGTACTAAAATTAACAAAAATCGGAATACTATTTGTTATACCTAAAAGTCATCTTGTTTCCAATTTTCATGTACAAAAATACGCCTTATATCACTAAATCCAGTTAAGATTTGTTAACAATAGATAGACAGAAAGCTGTTGATTAAAAACTGTGTAACCTATCCGTATCTATTGGATATCGGTTTGCTATTGGTATAGAAATACAAACTAACATACCTGTTGGACTAAATTGTCAATTTATATGTAATCTTATCAAGAACGGAATTTAATATACAATTGAATAACAGATTTTACAGTAATTAACATAAATTGAATGTCTATTTTTTGCGATTTAGTTAAGAAGGATATGCTACTTAGTTATAATATGTACTATACTATACATATATCGACACTTTCCATCCGGTGCGATTGTAGTCAAGCGTTAGCCATTATTAGATTTTTTCTACCTATAGCTACAACATCTGGCCAATTTTGAAAGAAAACAAAGTGCGCCCCTTTATAAAGTTTTTATGTTTCGGTCCCAACTGACGCCGTTATGAAAACAAAGGGTTCACTTACAAACTACAATGTCCGATCCGCCTTCGGTGTATTTGGGAAACTATTGTTTTTAAAAATAATAGTTTATTATGTTGTGCTTAGTATTTTAGCCAAAGAGTTAAAGTGAGTGCGAATTGTACCCGATGTAAACTTATAAATCTGCGATAATTATATACAAGTCCAACATTTTGGCGGCTTGTTCTTTGACAATGGTAAGTAAGAGTTTGTTTATATAAGCATATTTTCAATTTGAAAGACCGAGTCCCGAATTGTGTTCCTAGTCATGGTGCGGGTCGGTGGCTTAGTATGTCGTGCCAAAATCAAATTATTTGCAGATACTTAGTAATTATACTTATGCTGAAGTCAGCGTGTATCAAGTGATTATTTAGAATTTTTAAATTGCTTTTAGGTTTAAGAAAATAAGTATTTTAACGTTATTCCGAATTATTTATTATAAGATATAAGAAAAAAGTGGGTACACATTAAATATAAGTAATTTAACACGAAACCAATCTATTAAAGGCTTAATGACAATACAATACAATTTAGATAATGAAAAAATAAAATATATTACATATTATAATATCGATCTATAGCTAAGACATAATTCTTAAGTCATTAATAAGGATAATTAAAATTATTACACTACACATTCCAAAAAATACTTTTAAACACTTACTTAATACTACAATTCACAAACTTTACTCTTATTCTACTTTCTTACAAAAAACATATTAAAATTTGAAGTTGGGATATTAAAACCTATCAAAGTCAAAGTCAAAGTCAAAATCATTTATTCCAAATAAACCATAAATAGGTACTTTTGAAATGTCAAAATAGAAAAGTAGTCTGTCAGTCTGTTCGTCAGTGAAGCTAGGTGCTCATTCCAAATTGTAGATTCGAATGGAGAAGAACAAGCAAGAAACTCCATTCGTTATTCTTTTTTTTTTTTAAATTGTTTTACAATTTCAATAATATAACATTTATAGTATACATTAGTGTACCCTTATGTGAGAACAATGCAGAGACAAGTTGTTAAAAAAAAGAACAAATGAGGGGACCTATCATAAAATTTTACTCCTTTGTCGTCTCGAACATGGCGCTCACATATGCGTACTCACAATCTTTAAGAGTGCTTCTATATAAATTTTTTGGATATATCATATTATTTAATATAAGTAGAAAACGATACTAAGAATTAATACAAGATTAAAATATTTCCTTTGTAATCAATATGTCTATGGTGTGGGATAGGTATAGGAACCCAGCCATAGAGGAATATAAATATTAATCGTAGAAGTTACAAAAACGCAACAATTACGCTTTAACAAAATATAACGGTTAATATTTAGTTAAAGCTCCGCCTGCATCTATAACAGCATCGCATCTGCTTCGCATCGATTTTACTAAGGACTCGCAAAGATCCGAGCCTCGGAGCGATTCCCACACCTCGTCAACATGTGCAACTAACGCCTCCTTTGTTCTCTCAGATCTTGGATCCCATCGTTGAACCATTATAGCCCACAAATTTTCGACGGGATTCAAATCCGGAGAACGCGAAGGCCAGGGCACAGTTCGAAGATTGGGCTGTTGGTCAATCCACTGCTGCACTATGCAAGACCGCTGTATCGGGCAGTTATCCTGAATAAAAGTTATTTCAGGATGTTCTGCCTCTGGATAAACCACTCTCACAGTAGGCAACATTGTGTCTTGCAACAGCTCCAAGTAGGTTGCCCCTGTAGCTCTTCCGGGGATATAAACAAATTCCCCGGGGCCTGCTGCACTCATCCAAGCCCACATGTTGACGACCACGTGCCCAGACTCATTGTTGGGTAGGACATTCCGAGGTTCGTATCTCGCGTTGTTCATACGCCATAAATGTCGTCGGCCAATCTGACTTGACTGAAAACTTTTCTCGTCAGTAAATATGACGTGTGAAAAATCAAAGTCCCTATAATCTCGAGCGAACCGGACACGAGCAGCTTTATGAGCTTCAGTTAGGCTTATCTTTTTCGCTGGTTTCCTGTTCTTTATACCGGCACGCCGTAGGCCATTCCTGATGGTTTGTGCTGTGCACTCGAACTCCTCTGCAAGTAGGCGAGTTGAAGTGAAGGGATGCTGCTCAAATATCGAGACCATACGCTGCACACGGTCCTGTGTGAGTATGGTCGGTTGCGGCATACGTGGCATCCTTTCTAAGCTCCCCTCACTGTCAAATCGGCGAAGCCATAACTTCACCGTGTTTCGCTGAAATGAAAAAAAAAAACATTTTATAGCTCGATGTTTGAGGAATCTAATCTAAGATTATTCATAAAAAACACAAACTGAAAAAATATATAAGTAATAATAGTTCATTTCATAATTACTGGATATAAAAATATTAACCAATAATTTACTTTTACAAGGACTAATGGACCGTTCATAAAAGCTTTGTTGCCTTATTTACGTAGCTAGGGGAAGTTTTGAGACCCTTTCTAAAAATTGTGAAGTGCATAGATATTATTAATATTTTTAAGTGAAATAAATAATACTCACCGACATATTCAATTCTCTCGATATTTCTGATATATTTAAGCCAGAATCCCTTAGATTGATTATACTCTTGCGTTCCACACGTGACAAATTTTTGTGTTGGCTCATAGTAATGACTTACTTTCTCACTCAAAATAAAAATAACGTTGTTTGCGTAAGACTCACAAGTTGCAACTGAAGTAACAAAATTTTTAACAACTGACTTAACCTCGCAAGTCATAAAATTGGGAACCTATACAAAGGGTGGCCCGTTAGTAAAAAATGGACCTTTCTATTTCCTTGGTCAAATACAATAGGGGCGGATAGCCATGTGGTCATCACATGCAAGCAAAAATTTTTAAAAATGGCAATTATCATTTAGTGATAATAGTAGGTACCTATATATATAATGACGACCGCCTGCTAGTTTATCATCATGATCACTTTAAACAACTATTTAAGTCTCTATAAAGGTCTTGGTTCCTTACCACTCGATTGTCATTCGTGTTTTGGTTGTAGTGTCAAAAAGATTAAACTTTACAGTGAATTGACTGTTCTGTATATAATCTGAAATACTTTATACTTACAAATAATTTTAGAAAATGAAAAACCCTGCTCTGTTTATTCAACGTAGGTAATCGAAAAGCATTCTGTATCGCTGACCGTGAAAAATAAAAACATAAAGAAAAGAAGAATAACACCGAGTTAGCAATAAATAAGATACCTGCCTTTATCTTCAACCCCCACATAACGTGTTATGGCAGTTTTAAAGAGGTAATAAACGTTGTATCACTAGAAGAGCTTTGCAATCCCTCTACAGAGCAATTTATCTATAAACACAAGAATCGTCATTTCAATTATTTGGATACTTTCAAAGAGTGTATAAATTTCTTGACATGCCTTTTTATTTATTTGCAAATAAAAAAAAACATAGACGTTAAGATTTTTATAAGTAATGCTATTTTATACAGGAAAGATCACTTGTTGGTGAGCCCCGCTCATAAATTAGAAAAATGAACTATATTTTCAGGGACTATTTACCGACGGTAAATCATCACTTCTGAAAAGATCATCACATTCTGGTACTTAAATTAGTCAAATTCAATACTTACGGAACAATATCCTTTGTCAAGTCTTTCAATAATCTTATCAAATTTGCGTCCCCATAACTAGCAGTAGATTCACAGAATAGAAAAAGAGTTGTATAAACAGAGGTACTCTGTGTCTATCCTTTCGGAAAGCTCATTCATGTTGTCATGGATATTCTTATATTGAGAATCGTTGTCATGTGTAACAAAGCGAAATTTGAAGAAAATTGTCTTCATAAATCTTGTATGATTTTATACAGAAGGAAAATGCTACAAACTAAAGTAGTATAGATTCTTTGTGAAGCTTCTCAGTCATAATTTCCTTAGAATATTCTAACAACGACGACTCATCACTGACCTGCTGACCTGCCTCGCTATTTGAAAGGTCGCCAATGAGACTGCTGAGCAAGGATTAGTACTCCATAGTAATAAAGTTGAGACTGGAATTGTGCTCGATACGAATAATTTATTCTGACATAAAATTTTCCATTACTTGGATAATATTCATTAGATTACTGGTGGAAAATGAAGTGATACCTGCATTGTACAATCTGCAATTATTTGGTACACAAGCAAAAATATATGTATAAGCACCTATGTCACACACGACGTATTGTTTTTAATGAAGCTGTATCTTCTGCAACCATTGTTGAGTTTAGGTTCCATTTTGGGTAAGCAAAACAGTGGTGGCAAAACCTATAGGTGCAGTCTCTGTATTAAATCAATCTTTATTTTCTTACCTACATATAATAGTCTGTTATTGATTAGCTACCTGTTGTCGGTGAACATAAGAATTGTATATGGTTAATTTTTGTAGATTCAAACGACTAATAAAGGGCAAAATATGAAGAAACTGCAAGAAATTCGCCGGATTAGCAGATTCAAAACAAATGACACATCAATGACGTCACGCCCACAATGAGTAGGACAGAAACATTTTGTGTTCCTTTTTTGAGTCCAATTATGGACCCGCCTTTAGAACAATTCAGAATAAAAACAAATGACACATCAATGACGTCACGCCCGAAATGAGTAGGACAGAAACATTTTGTGTTCCTTTTTTGAGTCCAATTATGACCCGCCTTTAGAACAATTCAGAATAAAAACAAATGACACGCCAATGACGTCACGCCCGAAATGAGTAGGACAGAAACATATTGTATTCTTTATCTGAATCCAAATATTACCGCCTTTAAAATTATTTCGAATCGTGTTTCACCTTAGAGCATAATATGTAAGTTTGTATTTAATTGCAGGAAATCACTTTTTTATAAATCCAAGTTAGATTTAGTTATTCACCTCATACATCGGAAACTATATTATATTATTTTAATATTTATTATATTAACTATAATTATTATATTATGATACCTAAACATTACCTCCGTGGTTGAGCGGTTGCAAGTTTGACTCCCGAATAAATGGTCTTGTCTTGTCAATGTAGCTTAGAATTGAAAAACCTAATCTCTTGAGAGCAAACAAGGCGTTCTTTCATTTAACTATTAAAAGAAATCATCAATAACCAATATTGAGCACAAATGAAAACTAAATTTCAAAATTAGTAATCGCAATTCAATTTTCGATTGAAATTAAAGTTGGGGTTGTCGCAGGTTTCCAATTTCCCGCCATTTCCCTGCAACATGGCGGCGGTGCTCAGTGAGGTCACACTTTGAACTCTGCTCACGAGAACTGCTTTCATTTGCATTTTTTGTTCCTAACACGACAGTTGACATTTTAATTTTATTCTACGACGTTCTCCATCAGTTTTATGATTAGTTTTCGATAAAATTGCATTTTTAATGGCGAGTTAATGTTATGTTTACTTATACGTTGTAGATTTTTTTTTATATTTAACTCATGTGTTTTTAACGCATGACAAGAATATTTAGATCACACTCACACTTACGCAATTAGCACAGCAGTCTAAATAAAAATATTTTTTTATTCGTCCTTGAGACAAATGTATTTACTTTACGATTTTTTTGTTAAAGTTATATATTTTCTTAAATAAGAGATTAATTATTTTTACAACGTTAATTTATTGGTGGTCGCATTTTATAGGTGTTTATCGAATAAGTATCTTTATCTACTTTGAGTCGTTTGAAGGCTTGAAGCTAAGTTATACCTGAGTGAGGGTACAGCACTTCTGTTTTATTCGAAGTCGATCTGTGAGTAGACAGTAATGTATAAAACTGTCACGTTGCTAGTAATTTATTGCTGTCCCAGTGTTACTCTTGCGATCCTTGTCTACACAATACGGTATTTGGCAGAGCGAAAGAACAGACGTTGGTACCTACTCTGGTACTGACCTTTTAATCTAAGTTTAAAAGTAATCAAATAACCACACATACTGACACAAAAATAGCTGGTTAACATAGGATAAAACCATCATGTACCTATGTTCAACAGTACAAGTTACGAATCATATTTCTAGTACAGCTTTACGACACGGAATCGAGTTTTCAAAAGCAACAAAATAGTTTGTCAAAAGTGGCCCGTCTGTCCTCTCATCTATGTTTTGCCAGCGAAAACCGAAATTCTGTTTATTTTAAGGCACACAGTAAAAGAATTTTAGTGCTAGCAAGTTTGCGGCCTACGTTTCAGTGCTTTTGTTCCTTTTATTTAGGTTCGAGTTTTTTAAAAGCAAATTCTATTAAGGCACGAAGTCAGGATTTTTTTAGAGCTGACTTTTTACTGAACATTTTAACTGGCTCGTTTTACTTTACGTCTTTCAAGAGAACTGACTTTTTAACATCACAAAACGTGGTCGTTCATATACTGCTAATATAAAGTATACATACAGATTCCACGAACAGAACAACCTCTCTTTACTATTTTGTGATAGATTTAGTTTATATCTCATGTTATTAGGTTTATAAATGTATCTGGAGTTTGGAGCTATCACCACGCTTTTTTTTTCACAAAAACCATTTGAAATTATTATTAACAATTATTTGGACAGTCTCTTTGGTGAAATCGCGTCAAGTATTTCAATTTAGGCTAAAATTTAGATTCTATGAATGGGTTAGGTAATAATTTTCAGACAATTAGACAAAAAAATATTTTTGTATATGATCTTGACGAGTATGTTTTCGCTAAATTGCATATTAGGTACTTGTATCCTAGTGATAGTAATAGATACGTTGGTGACGTGCATCTGATGCCGCATATTTGAACCTAAATGCGGTTACTATATAAATAAAAAATAAATTGCAGTAAGAGCAGTCTGCAGTTAAATTTGTTTGTTGAATTAGTACATCGAGTTAAATTAGTTTTACCCACAAATTATAATCAACAGCTCGTGACAGTCCAATGTTAGACTGTGTGCCTCCTTCATGAGCGGGTTTGATATATTCTCCACGCTTAGCAGGCTATGAAAGTCGCATTTTAAAATAACAAACCTTAGTTTGTCAGAGAGAGCTGCTGTGCCAAATATTGGCTAATATTAACTTATTTAAAAAGTACACAACATAAAAACTTTTTAGTAATTTCAACAAAATGATCGCATAAAATGTCGTTGTAATATCCAAGCTGATGTAAGTGCTTCCATACTATATACATATTTCCCTGGGGAGCAAGCAGCCAGATTTAAACTTCCAGTCTTCTTTAAACTTTCCTCGACATAATGGAAGGTCACAAATATTCTTTTGTACAGTAATCTTAGAAGTAGATTATTTTCTTTAATTGGTTGGAGGAGTACCTACTGAATGCAAGTTCTTTTTTCATGTTAGGTATATATTAAGGTGTATTTTGCATATAGTATAATTATATAGAAGAACGTATCTACTATCAATCATCGTTTTTATTTATAATACTATACAAATTGAAATTTAATGTTTTAATAATTTTATTTAGTGTGCACTGTAAGTTTATCTCCACCTACTCCACGTAATATTATTTTATTACCAATTAACCCTATATCGATATGTTTCCATACTATTAATATTATACCTAGTGACATGGTGCAAAAAGAGATGGTTTAAAATATTATCTTTTTATTGCATTTCACGATTCCAGCTGTCTCTCGACTCCATTATAAGCAGACTGCTCGACACATTTTCCCAACGACGCGACGCGAAGTCTTCATTATTTTCAGTCAAGATGAGAACTTGAGATACAGTTTTTAAAATTAAATTTAATCCTAATTGTAGTTTCGATGTTGAAGTTTCCAAAAACAATCATTAGATCCAGAAATAAATAAAAGAGATTATGTTGTACCTACAATAGTTGTACTACGACTTCAATTCATAAGAATATTAACGAACAAAAGCAAGCGAAGTCGCGGTAAACTACAGTTACTACATAAATACATTTTTGCAGCTAAGCTACAAGTCTATAAATCCAATTAACACAAAGAAAAAATAACATGAACACAGAAATTCAGACCGAACAAATAAAACAAGTGAATGCTGCGAAAAATACATGTAGGTATAGGTACAAAACCTAGCCAGCTAACTGCCTACAATCTGTGAAGAAGGTCGTTAGTAAGTATTGCGGCGCGGCGGCGCGTGCGTGGACCATTGACGTTCATTATTCACGATCTTAACAGTCTTTGTTCACTTTAGTTTGAACCAACATCTTGTTTGGTGTATAGACTAAGTACCGTGGAGCTTGTTTGGTTTTGACATTTTTTGCCTAAATGTTTCTACGGTTGCACATGTGTAGAGTGAACAATTTGAAGAATCTCCATCTATGTTGCTCTGATTATGCATCAACAATAAAATATAATCTATGTAATTACGAATTTTTATTATTATGTTCGTTGTATATTATGAAAGATGTAGGAATGTTGTGTTGTAGTAAACTTTTGACGTCATTGCTACGCATGCTACGGCGTAGCATAATTTTGATGTGTGACGTCATTGCTACAAATGCTATGACTTGTGGCCACTTTTTAAAGTATACTTTATATTCTAGAAAAATATCATAAAGTTCCTGATGGATACTTCGAAAAAGTTAAGTGCTCGAGAGTGTGTTGTTATTGGCCGGTAATCTAGTTTTACTAACTCACTTTCCTGTTTAAGCGGTACTAATAGAGCATCGTACTTCCATAACAGAGACATAACAATAAAACTAATAGCAAGTAAGTAGACATGCTAGGGTAGATCGAATGTACCTACTGTAGCATTTCTGTAATAGTAGTAGTATCTCGTCAAATTATTACGTAAGTAAGCCGAAAACATAATAATTAATTTCGAATGTCTCACGGAAGTTATAATAAAAAGCATTCTGTAATGTTACGTGGCGTGGTTTCGTTTATATGTCTCCATTACTCACACAGGCATGAATGAATAACTTGTGAATTACACAAAAGTTGTTTCGTGCGGGCGTCGAATCCGTGACACCCTGCGCAACAACCAGTAGCCCAGCTGCCGCGCCAACTGTGCAGTCATCAATGCAACATGTACCTACTTTATTCATATCGGGTTGAATATCGTTGACATTCTGTCGATTATTATATTGTTAATTAGTTATATTTTTATTCTGTTGCAGGTAAGTGTTGCTGCACCCTCATTCAGTAAGTAAATAAGTAATCATATTCGTAAGAGTATATAGTTATAAGTGTTATAACGCCTGGATACTCTGTAAGTGAACAATAGATAATTAGTACAAAACTCTTGCCACTAACACTAGATAAGAGCGATACTAATTAATACGATAGTAATTTACTTCATTACTCTAGTTAGTCTTCGATTCTTTTTTCCAGAAATTTTTTAATGTTTAGCAGCTATTGAAAGTTTCAAATGAAGTTGTCTTTATTTTAATAAAGAAGGCAATTTTATGAACCTTCGCTTGTGTCTCGCATTTCTTGGACAAGTTTATGAAGGCTGAAACATGTAGGCTTTGGCAGTGGACGTAGGCCTTTTGGACTCACTCCAAGAATTGTATAAAGTAATATTATGTTCAGTGGTATCAGGATTTATCTGATTACCTATAATAGATATTTACCTATAGCAACTACTCTCCTGTTACTATTACTGCATTGAGGGGAGAAAAATGTTCTTGACGGTATTTTGTTTAGTAAACTGAACATTAATATTCTGAAGTAATTGATACAAGTCGCGTAGGAGGAAATATTTCAAGTGCTTCTATCATTAGTTATCTAGTATTTCTTTCTAGTTCATTCAAAATAATGTAAGCCACACTGCTTGGAGTTTATGGTTCTTTTTAATGTACCTTCAGTCGAGTCGTGTAAATACAGGGCTAGATTTGTAAAACTAGAGGATAATTTAATAATTAAAAGGGAATAATAAGTTTTATTAATATAGGTATGTCTCTTTTGGTCAAATGAAATTAAAACTTTAATTTTAATACTTTTATAAAATAAGTAAGAAAGCAATGTTATGGCTAAAATTGCATTGGTAGATGTCGATGATACAATCGATTCTGTTGAATGTCTTGCACATTGGTCATGTTTTGAACTGTAAGTTAGGTATTCTGATTTTTTTCGACTTATAGAGGCGTCTAGCTTGATCGTGTGTTTATATTTTTATACACTAACACCATTGATGCAAGATATCTCTAAGCTATTGTAGTAGACTGAATAATTATCAGTAGCAGTTAGCAAGGCACGTATAATGTAGGTCAGACACGGCCAATGGAAAATAAACGTTCAGAACGGAGGTAACGTGTCAGTAAACGTAGCAGAGGAACAGATATTTTAAAAGTACCGAGAACTACTCGATAAGATATTGTATTATCAAACCGTGGGAGAAAAGTCCGTAGGCAAGTAATAAATCAAACAATTTGAGTAAATAACAGAATAAAATTAATTGAAAATCTGACATTTCGAATGTACAATGGAGTGACCTGATGAATTATTCAACAGGTTTTTGTATTCTTATCAACTTATTATGTCGATCGTGACATTGAATTGAAACAATACACCCTGATTACTTTAATAATGAAAAGGGCTTTTGTGGTCGTCGGCAAAACCGGATCGGTTTATATTCACAAAGATATTTTGGTCATTCTTGTGAGATATCTTTATCTATACGATTTAATTATGACTATTCTCATAACGAGACAGTTTTTCTATGTTTTTGCAGCAAATAATATTATGATTTAAAGAAAGTGGGACAACAAATTATGTGTATTTTTGCAAGGACCTTTTTCCGTGGACAGACATGGCTAATTGCTCAGATTATGGAATATGTATGTTAATATTTAACTAAACGCTCCCGTTATTCTCTTTTGTTGGCCTGAATTGTAAATTGCAGCTATGAATAAAAGAAAAATACCTACATACTTTTCCGTACATTCTTTGCCTAATTTCAAGCATTTGTTTCGCTGATAATTACTACAAGTGAACCACCCCGGTCGGTTTACAGTTTTGGATAGTTCACTATTTTATAAACCTCCTTAAGATTTTGTGAATAAGCAAATTGATATGCATTGACTACAATGACTGCACGGTTGGCGCGGTGGCTAGGTAACTGGCTGCCGCGCAACGTGTCGCGGGTTCGATTGCCGCAGATGATCCTCAAACTACCTGCCAACTACAGAGATTTTTCCTCCGCCGGTTACGCGCGCATACAGTGAAACACAAAGCAAGCTATACATCCGAGGCCTTCGTACCTACAGAACTTGTTCAGTTTACTACAAACAAAAAATAGTGAGGCGCGTAAACAATGAATCGGAACAAATATGTTGCGAGGATCGTGATAAATCTGCGTGTGATTGTGAGGGCCGTAGTCTCGAAGTACAAAAAAAATATAACGATTATTTGGATGTTGCTTGTTGGCAGGTTGGAAACTTTCCTATCTTCTTTGTTTTTCTTGCTCCTGGCATGTTCCCAGCCAGTTCTAGGTCAGAAGTCAACCTTTAGTACCTAACTAGATTTGGTTAAATGCTAAGCACTGTTATGTAACTTATATAGGTGTGCGATAATTATGCTTGACTGCTCAAAGGATGTTTATTACGTTGATGATAAAAATATGTAAGGAGATCAACTTACAAACTCACCACGTTTGACCTCATATTCAACTAACCGTAAATACGTTATGGATATGTGAAAACGATCGTCCAAATATTAAACTAAATACCAAGTTTATCTGAAAAATTTGGTTCAAATTACAGTTTCCCCAAACGAGAAAAGCGAGTACTTCCATCATGCTTACATTTAACTGTTATCTCCGTCATTTGTTCGCGTTAATATTTTCCCAACAGAATTTTCATTTTAACGGAGGCGTAAAAACTTGTTTATCTTCCAACTCATTAAGGATTTCAATCTTCTATCACAATTATACCGTCCAGTAGTTACATACTTCGTTTAAAAATCTCTTGATTTAGTTTACCAGCAGCTAACAGGGCCGCGCTAATGAAAGGGCGACCGCCATAATCGTAAATAACTGAATAACACTTAAGGCCGTGGATTTGAGAATGCTTTAGAATCTTAACAAAAAAAAAACAGAAAACTAAAAAAATTGACTGTCAGAAGAATTATATTATATAATTTAAAAATCAACTGAAGACCTAATGATTACAGAACAAAATTTGTTCACGATTTGTTGTCAGATGCTTATCATCACAGGAATGTGGTTTTAATCAGACCTTCTTGCAATCTTAATAAGGTTAATGGTTTTATACAATGCCGCCAGAAAATATTGCAGGAGCAGTATTAAAATTACTAAAAAGGCTTGTTTTACCTCCGGGTTAATTTGAGATCCCTTGCATATGGTTGGACTCGTTGGACAAGTTTAACGAAGGGTTTTACGGGGTAAAAGGCTTTTTGTTTGCTAACAATGACCATGACAGGGCTAAGAATATATGTGGGAAAGAGTTAAATAACTATGTTCTTTAATCATGTATCTACGTGTATAATTTAGTTTAGTTTAATTCAAAATGTGACCAGAGCCATATAGAAGAGAACATCTGGACCTAGTTGTATTGAAAGCAACTGCAAGCTGGTGTCACAGTTTAATGATTTCACAGTCTCGTGTCAAAAAATTAATACCGATGTTTACATTGAATTCATAACATGAACGCACATTTTTGCAACTCGTTATATTACTCCCACATTACATTTACCTTAATCTCGTTGTCTCCAAGAAACAAACAGTTTTATGTTCAAACTTCCGTTTACGAAGAGAACAAAATAGCGATTTGAGATATCCATTCTTCCAGTATTTCGAAGGTAACACGTCAATGATCAGAGCTCAATAATCGAACATGATGTAGCTGTAACGGTTTCAAACATGGCGACGTGTTTGTGTTTCGTTCCCGATTTGAATTTTGATGGCGCGTTTTGGAACAGAAGTAGATTGTTCCTCGATTGTAGATTCCATGTGATTGTTAAGTCAGCAATACGCAAACTTTGGGATTTTGGCCGTCGCATATTTTGTCACAAAAGTTTTAGAATTAACGCTCATCGAAGAGTTTGCTGACTGAGAACTAGCAAAAATGGCATGTAAAGCAGTTTTCTTAAAAAAAGTATTGGGTAAGTCTTTTGATAGCATAAAATAACTTTCACAAGGAAATAAAATACCAAGGCAACTTGGGTAGTTTTTCAAAAGTTAATTAATCTAAATTAATTAACTTTCCCAACGCGCATCCAATAGCGTCATTAATCAGCCATCGATATAATAACAGTAGGTACATTATTTACTGGTAATTGGGTTCTTTCAATAACGTGTGACGTCATCACGTCGAGATTAGCCAGTAATTAACAGTTCAGTGTACCTATAACACCATCGGATGGCCAAATATCAACTCCAATCTCACGACAGCACGAATTAATTATACAAAATGGTCGGATTTTTTGTGTTGTACAGTGATAATGCGATTTTTAAATTCGATTTCTACCACTTTGAATAAAGAAACATAAAATCAATTGACAACAAAGTAAAACTACAGAAAGAGGGCAATATCAGTCCTTGCCAAGATGTATCATGATATTGGGCAGATACATACACCTACAAAAATAATGAAAACAGCAAAACATTTAATGTCTTTATCTCTAGTAGGAAATACCTACAGACATGCCATTATACTACGTAATATGTGTTACAAAAATGACACTAACAGAGCTAGTGTAACGCTTTAGACGGACTATTAATCTTATACAACCCTTGCGTCATGAACTAGCTTAGCATTAAGGTCACACGTTTCATATAATTTCTGACACTTATATGAACACTACAACTGATACATTGAAATATTCCACTTGGAAAAACAATATCCAGCCTAGCTGACATACGTAAGGGGCGTTAGATAAATGGATACTTATATTACTTTTATGTTGTTGCTACTTATGTGAATGAGACAGCCATTTTAAACGTTTTGTTCTATTTGTCATTGTTGAGACGCTAGTAGCCTTCAAAGATTAGGTGTAGTTTTTCAGTGTAAGGTCATTGATTACATAACGTAGATTGTGCATAGGCTATCCTGCAGCGGTAGTCAGAGGTGTGCAATAATTTAATGTGATACCATTCATATGTGTAATATCGTGCGGGAGACCCCAGGTTCGGCACGAACCACTAACAATCAGGTAATCGGTAACTTAAAAACATATTCGCAATTTCAAAAGAGAGAATTTCAATGTTTATTTTGATTTATTTGATGTTTCTAATTATTTCTCCATTAGTAAAAGCACTGCCAATAAATAATGATCATATGCAAACCTTGTTATTTAAAACTGTGTTGCATTTTGCTCTCCGATCGTACTTACTAATGAAATGACCTACATACAAAGTTTTGTAATATGTGTATTGAAAAGTTGAGCGTATCCCATCGACCCGTTTACGTCGCTACACTTCAACGTCAAGTGAATTGACCTATCACTTGATAACCATCACGTTGGCATCAGAGGTTCAGAAGTTAAATGGCTTCGGAGGTTTATTACTTATTTACAAGTATAATATTGTCTTCTTATAGTTACAAATGTTTTAAAAATATTCATAGTTACGGTGAATTTAATTTAAATAAATGTCCAAATTAGGTTTGTTTTGATCATCAACCAGGATTTCACAGTGTTATAATTTGTGGTTAGATACTTAATTAGTAATGAATGATTGTAGATTAAATATTTTGTCATTCGTATGATATTTGTTATTTGTTAGTTATTCAGAAATCTATTGAGATTCTGCAAAGATAGTATACATATACCTTCTGCACCTCTTCTAATGAAAAACACACAGCAGGCTCTGGAATAAAACTTCATAAATGTTGAGTAGAAACAGCACAACACTCCAGTAAAGTTTAACTAAATGGAAACTTAACAAAAGATACGACTTTCAGTACTTCAGATGAGTTTGGCTGGCAAAAATTTATTTGTAGAGTCGTTGAATAGCAATGAATGAGGACAATCCCATGATCTAATTAGTTAATGCAGAAAGTTTTACAAAGCGCCACTTTAGATACAAGTATGGCCTTCCAATGCCTCTTTATACAGAATCCTATTTATTTTAAAACATTTTGAATAAACAGTAGAATATCGCTCATGAGTAATATGACATTGGTTTTTAACTGTAGGTAAAGATTTGTTTTGGCAGGTGATAATGTCACACATACAGGATTTTTCAAAGCCGTAAGTAACTCTTAGGCAACATGAGTTGGGTAATTGAAAGAATATTAAACTTTCTTTCCTGAAATTCAACATTGAAGTACAACGAGAAAGAAACTGCATCAAATTACATGCGTTAAACTAGAAGGTACAAAGACATTTCATTAAATATATAAAGTTCTTGAGGGTCCAATCAAGGAAGCAATTGCTTTATTAAGTTTCAAAAGAAAAATGTTTGAAATAAGACCTTTTTTTCTTTCTTAACTTTATTACCATAATTGGGGCAAACCTAGTTGGACAGAGGTGTATTTGTAAAGATTACATCCTCCTTGGATCCCTTGGGGATCCGAGTCTTTGGTATGGCTGAACGTCTTCAACTATTCGTCAAAAGCAAAAATGATCTCCAAAGTTTTAATGATATGACTTATTGAGTTAAGTAGACATAGTTTTTATATGTAAGTTAGAAATTATTATTCGGTCTACAACCTTATACAATTATATTTAATACACAAAATGTAGGTATGTAAATGGTAACAGATCGCATTTGAGTTTCATGATGACAGTAACCATACTGGTTTTATTTGTATGCATATATTAATGGATAAGCGGCAATAACCGATCGATAATCATTAAATTCTATTTGTTTATTTAAGTGTTGAAATGTTAATGTACCAAATTAATGATGAATGCTTATAAGTGACTGCTGACCGAGTTGCTGATGCGAGCTGATGCTGCTGCAAACACGGACAATGTTTGTTGTAAAATGTATGAAAAAGCTGAAAAATACTAAATACCTAATTGAAAAAGTAGGCAAGAAATGTGGAGAGATGGTTTAAAACAGGCATGGATAAAGTAATTTCTTATTCGTGTACAAAACCAAACTTTAATATGATTATAAAATAACGGTACCATCTATCGCATAAGGATTATTACAAAAATAGCGTCAATAATGCATTAGCACTCAATATAATCAACTGTTAAATTAATGCGACGATGACGCAGCCAGCATTAGTAGACACTAAAAGCTAGCTTTTTATTCGAAGCCTTAAAATAAAAGAGATCGAATATGAAACAACGGATTGTGCAAAAAATAGATCCCGGTATAGGATATTGAACCTGGAGAATGTAACTTTTATCGATAACAGGTGGCGGAAACACTGTTATAGTTTTGTAGGTACTTTTGTTGCTCACATAAGGTATAATGATTTCCTTTTTCGAGACCTTTATTCGGTAGTTATTTACGGGTAAATTAATGAATAACACTCCATTTAGTTGTAACTTTAAGATTTGAACTAAACAGTTCTTAGTTACAACCGATTTCAATTGTAAACACTACCTACACATACATATGTATATATTTTACAAAGTAAAGTTTTAAACGACTAAGAGGAAAAATAAACTGAATATTGAACATAATTGCTTTACTGAAAAGATCCACTTTTACCATATTAAAGGAGCCTAATTGTACAGGACTGACCCTTGTTAACTACACTATTGACTCTCACCATGTCCAGCTTGTGTGTTTATAATCTGTGGATGTAGACTGAATGATTGACTGTAGAACTAAATTAAGTATTAAAATTATTTGATTAACTTTATGGTAACTAAAATAATGCATTTTTTATTTTATTTTAACGGCCAGCTTTCTGAGGTCAAGCTAAAACCTTTGCAACGTAGATCGCGAAATTTCTTAAGATAAGGAATTAGAGAAGGGCTTTCAAATTGATGGAAGATTCATCTGTCGGTGTTTGTGTATAAATGTCCGCAATACGTGAATTAATAAACGCGGTCCCTGTGTGCGGTCAAGCTTGTGTTTAATTTCCGGCACGACTAATTGTCTTCAAGTTGCGACCACTCGTAAAATGAATTCTGAATAATGGCCGAAGGGATTTCTATCTGCATGACGTAGTTTAGCGTCGGGATTTATGTAATTAAGGTGTAAATCGTTTAAATCTTCAGGATGAGAAGTACTTTGAAAATTAATTGGATTAATGGTGATTTATTTCGTTACAAATACAATAAGTATATTATTATGGTAACGATACGATACGAGGTATTTATTAAGAATTGAATTCGAAACCTTAACAAACATAATAGGACATCAACAACTACGTTAACAAACTGCTAGGCAATCAGCCTGTTTAAGAAATATTCACTTTTTTAATGATTACACCAGCGAGCATGATCACAGTAATTTCCAAAGAAACAACATTCTCAGTGGAAAACCAATATTTCGGGATCTATTTGCTTAATCCTCGAACAAAGTTAAGAAATAGTTTTTGGTTGTTAGTTCGTACGCATAGTTGTATTGCTGAAGTTGAGAACGCTTTGGATCCACCGTAGCGACCCGTCCGACCAGTCTTCAGGAAAGTATTTCAAAGTTTTCTTTAAACTGAAGAGTTTGTGTTTGAAAATTCTTTGTAGTAAATATCGATTGTAAAGGAATTAGATATTTTGAGGTTAAAAAAATTGTGTAAACGGAAAAGCCTTTTTAAATATTAAAACACACACACACAAAAACATACAAACAACATCTGATCCCACAGACAAACTGTGTATACAGTTTTGTTGGACATTTTATACTTTTTATAATGTCAAATGTACCTTCTAAGCAATAATAAATAAATAAATAAATACAGGCAGATTTCATGAAACAACAAACCCAAACAAAGTTGTCTCTATCTCAATACAAGTATACGAGTGTATAATACCGCAAAGTATTATATTATCTGTTGAAGCATGTAGGAGTACGTGATACCGCTAAATGTACATTTTTTTTTAACCAATCATATTTAGATTTTCCTATATTATAAGGATAAGGCACGTACATATATTTGGCAAAATGGGGAAACAAAATGTAACAACAATTTAAATAGAACTAAACAGTATTTACATGTATTCACCACATCGAGGTTGCAATTAAGCCATGCCCTTCGCATCTGTGAAAAGTGTAGCATTTCTCCGTACCTTAAACTAACATCAAGAATAGCATTAACTCTTATTCTGGGTTTAATAAGTAACGCTGTAACTAACTAGTAATAGTACTTCTATAGCGTTACTTATTAAACAATGAAATTAGACAGAAACCTTGCAATGTCGCCTGCAGGCGGCGTGAATACATTAATTTATATTTCGATTAGTCTCGCGCCCTCCAGTCTAGCACCTCACTCCGCTAATTGGGGATCCAATTAGCTGGGAGATCAGTAAGTAAATGTAAGTAAATAAATGGCAATTATTGCACTAATTAAATAGTTTTCTCGTACGTGATGAAGGAAATGTTAGTGTGTTAGAGGAGGTGGGTTTTCTTGTTGGGAATTGATTATAGATTCTGTTGCCTTTAAGGATTTTTGGAAATGCCTGAAATTGTAAGTCATTAATTTGTTGCGATGGATTTTTTTTACAGGATAGATACTTAATGATTTGTTTTAGATTTTTTGACATTATGCTTTCACTGTAGGTAGGTACTAGTATACGTATTGGCTACACACAAGGATGTTATTTTCTTACATGTGTGCGTTTACAAAGGATTTCAATATGAATACAGCTATAGTAAGATCCACCAAGTAAATAAATGAATAATTCCAATAACTTTTTTTATTAAAAACAATTGAATTGTTTACTTATACGACTAAATAAACCTGAAATTTAATTCAAACGTAAACGTAAAAGTTTATGTAAATACACACAGCTGTTTAAGAAATTGTAATTTTGAACAAACTTCATGAATTTCAAAGAGTTTTTATTGCAGCACTTGGTGAAATGTTCTTTAGACTTTACTGTAAATGTGAAGTGAGGGAAATGCTTCGAGTCTCGATCGTGTTGACAAAATGTTAAAACAATCCTGAAACAACATTACAGGGATTTGGTTAAAACAAAACTGCTTCATTGTTTTGAGACTAAGTTCTGTTTGTAATCGTGAGAACTGAAAAGCTGGACTAAATTTACTGAAAATAACCACTTAGTCACGTGAATGAATTGTGAATAGATTGAGATTATCAGAGGCCCAATCCTACTTTTCGCAATCCCCAAATAACTAATCCACAGGTGATAAGATTGCTCCATGGAAAATACATGTTTATAAATGGCGAAACCGCAGTTGCAAATTTAGTAATAAGTAATACCTGAAATATATTTTCTGTTCCTTTTATGCTTGTAACAACTAACTGGTAAATGGGATGTTCTGTGCATCCTACACCATTTATGTTTTGTTATATACAACTTAAATACATATTGAATAAATTAACGAAAGCATTAAACTAATATGACAGAGACAAAACAGCACCATTAAATGTAGTTCTATATCCATTTATTATGGAGTTAAATAATGGATTAAAATAAAAGCTATAATAACAATAACCACACAATATTCAACGTCTACAATGAACATAAAATAGCAACTGAAATTACTGGAATTATGTAAATAATTTGATTGTGTCCTGTGATTACCACTATGGAATTGTAGCAAGTCAATTGAATATTAGTTTCATTATTTGTTGCTCATTATTAGATTGGTTTGTAGTGTTGTATTCGAGCCCGAGAAACTAGATCTTATTGTAGGTGGTGCAAATATATTGGGGGTAAAGCACTTAAGTCAAATCAATTATCATGTTTCAATATGCTAATTATTATTAGTGGGTTTTGAGTTTTCCAGATTGGTTAGTATATTAGCAAGGGGTTAGGACTATTCCTGGTATATTAAGCTTATTACCAACAATAACAAGTTTTGGTCTTAACATGGGGCCCCAGCATGTGTTTCGTGGATTGATCATGCGCTCCTAACCCTACTTCATAGACAACTCTGGCTGTGTTGTTTATAAACTAAATTTCTACTGGGTAAAATCACCTATTCGAAACCAGTTCCTAAAATATATTCAGGCTTCATGTTTATATTATAATAATAAGAGTAAACCCAAAACCTCTTATCAAAATTGTTTCACAGTGCTTCCTTGCTGTAAGTATGTTGTCTCTGTGCTCCCCATTAATTACTCCGAGCAGAAATACAAACACAACGTCAATTTAATTGAAATCTCCTCGAAGTTGGGAGTTGTGAACTGAAAGTACTTAGTTGTTGATAAACTTACAAAGGAGCAGTCTCATTACTTACTAGGCAGGGATAGTATTGTATCCCATAGCTGTTTTTGACAAACAAATTTTAGATTATTTAAAATTCTTTAAAATGTATTCAAATCTGCTGTTATTCTTCGTATAGGTAACTAAATGGAAATCAAAGACTATTTTTATGTTACTCCGTGCCGCCATAGGTATTTCTAGGAAATCTATAATGAGAACGGTAGGAGAGAGGTACTATAGGAGGTATTAGAAAATAGTTTGTGATGGGTTACAATAATATGTGGACTAGTTGTTCCAAAGTAAATATTTATATTATTATAAAGACTCACTATAACAGTAAAACGCAAATGTTTCTAAATTTTAATAAATATTTAGACGTGGAACTCAATGCTAATCTAGCCAAACTAGGGAGCAGAAGCTGCGCAAAAGTGGTTTTGCCAAACTACGCATTAAGTAAGAAATCTTCATTATAATGTAAAAAATGGTTTTCAGCAATGAGAACAATTTTCTATTCAATCAAAATAATATAAAAAACCAAAGTAAAAAAATATGTGTCCATGTTTTATACAAATAAACAAATGTTTACAACGTAGAAATATTATGGTCATTACAAATTTAATTAAAACAAGAGTAGAATGAAATGCTCAATACAACGTTGATATTAAAAATACAAAGCTTGTATTTGTCGATATTTTGAGTCAGTTTTTTTAATAATTACTTGCTCTTATTGGTGGCGTGAGTGATGTTTTATAGCCCAAAGCTTTCCTTGGTAAATGGGCAATCCAGCACAAAAAGAACAAAAGCAAAATATTAGTTTAGATATTATAATATAGAATCTTCCAGGAAAATGAGCTAAGGATATGATAATGATCTCATTAATGGTTCTATATCTTTCAGAAAGCTTTAGTTCGGTGCAGCCCCATGACAAAAATATTTTTTATATTTTCGACTTCATTGTAGTTTATTATAACATTTCAATAATACGTAATGTAATCTGTAATGGCGTTTTAGGTTCCATGCTGAAGTCATGTATTTAATTAATATTTGAAGGTTCTCATTATATCCCAACTTACAGGGCTAATCTTTTGCTGGTGATAGTTCCTAGACTAAGGTTATAGAAATATTATTTCTATTTGCTTCCTCTAGACACACTTTTAAATCCAGATTAATCGTTACTACTGCAACATTCGAACTATACTAAACAGTAAATTTGCAACTTATCAAGTTAAGAAGTCAATTTTTTAAGATATACACAAGACAATGGGAGCGCGGCAAAGCGTTATCTGTAATTACTTTAAGACGTATAATTACAGTAGCGGCGTGTCCACAGCCACGCCGACTTCTTCCTTCAAAGGAATACTCAAGCAAAAGTATGACGTCACAGTGCTGCGTCGCCATTTTTCCACGTTCATTGTCAGTGAGAGACAGAGAGCAATGCGGCTTTTGATATGGTAATCGTGTAAGCGCTAGAATCCCTTTATCAATGCTAAGTATTCGACGTAATTTTACTTTTGTAAATTGTTTGGGCGATGATTTCGCGTTTGATTATGACTAGTGGAATAAGTTCGGGTTTTGTAGGTCAATAATAAATTAACTATCTTGCAATTTTAGAAAAAGTTTAAGTATAGAAAAATCTATATAAAACAAAAAAGTTTCTATTTCATTCTCATTAAAAGAAAGAAAGAATGTCACATTTATTCGACAAATAATGATATAATAACATTAAGGTAACCGCCCAAAATTATAGTAACCGCATTATAGATAACATTTGTAGTAGTCGTTAACACATCGTGGCTACTAGTGATATATCGAAATTATGATATTACACAAAGTCTATGTAGATACTTATGACAGTACAAATAGGTTTAAGTATACAAATAATACATTAATGATCCTCAATTAGAGATATATTTTAACGGATTCTCCTCGGTAACACCTAATAGATATTTACGAGAAATCAATGATCTTCATAAATAAAGAATAGGCCACTTAATTTCCTTATAAAATATTTTCCTGGATTATTCTGATTCAGCCGACTTCGTCACACTTAACGGATATCGTAAAGAAGTGTAAACTAAAATATAGGTATTGTAAAAGAAAAAGAATTACACCAACTAAGTCTAAGTAAATATATCTTTCACCGTAATTTAGTTCTTATAAACTCTTTATTCCTGGAACTAAGCAGCTCCCTAGCACAAAAGACGCTGGAAGACACTTACACGAACACTTCAAAGATGCAGCAATTAAAATTAAATGCATCTTGTGAACGTGTGACATTTCCAACCGGGCACATACAAACGATGGGAAGAAAATTTTAAATAAAATTAAGTATACCTTACATTTGTATAATATATATATGAACACAGAATAGAGAATATAGTATATGAATCTACACAATGACATTGTATTGAAATATTTACTGAATAAAATGTGCTGTTTTTGTATCGATCAAAATGAGAGCGTAGGTTGTGGGACTTACACGTATAGTGCTCACAAACGATTTCCCGCTCGAAATCTAAATAATTCGTTCAATAAAATAAAATCGTTTATTTTGTACAAAACTCGTCTTAGTAATATTTATTTTTGGTAATTTAACAATGAAACACGTCAAAACCTCTCCATCGCCACGAAACGGCCCCGTCTTTGGAAGTTCTCGAATTAACCTCCTATTGCGGTAGGCTTACATTGCTGGTGGAGAATGGGTACACACATTCCACATACAAACGGGTATTGAGTTTCATATTGATTGATACTAATTAATTGTCGTCGACACAAGAATACAGTCGATGATTACATTCATGATTATGTTCGCAATTAATTCGACTAAACACCAATCAACGGTCGGTAATTAAACACTGATAGATTTGTGGGACACTGATAATCTGCTTGTATGTAAAACAATTAGGATTATCTCGTGGTTTTGCTCGTATACACAGATTCTGTGTGATATTGTCAGGTTTCGGCATTAATGAGGTCGGCCGGAGTGATTCTAGTGAGTAGTGCTGATTGACTTCCATCCATTATTAGAAATTATATGTATAGTCTAATTTTCCTCATGATGTTTTCCTTCACCGTATGTCAGTGGTGTCCAAATGATCTTAGAACGTACGTGTAACTCGGAGAATGCACATCGGTACTTGCTAGGATTCGAAGCAACACCCTCGTGCATGAGAAGCGGGTGATTTAATGTCCAGGCCACCATGATACGGGAGGAAGAAATATAGGTCTAATATAACGGTATCCAAGTTACATAATCAGTCTTAAACCATATCAATGTAATATTAGCAAAGTTTCGTCGTCACGCGACTCACGTTATGTATACATCACATCTGTCACACGGGACACCAATTTAAACTTCCAGTGATTTATGGAATAATTATTCAAATACTTATCTCATTTCGACGTTATTTCTCTTTAATAAGGTTACAATTCACGTATTCTATTGGCATCAATTTATTATAGAGAATTCACCGCTTGGTAAGTGATTTTTTTTTTTAATATCTGCTGCGTGTCTTTTCTATGACTTTTGTCTTCCCAAGTACATTATATAACGTTAAGTGCACCACAATCTGCTTCAACATAACATAATTTGCGTGCAAATTGAAGTCGGCTGTTGCAACATCTAGATTGTAATGCCTCTAGCCAACCTCTAAGTGTTTATGATGTAACCCTCACATAGCGATTAAGGGGCATTATGTATACATACCTGCGTCACTGCGGGATACAGTAAATTTACATATTGTATTTATCAGTAAACCGCAGTACTCAGGACCTTCTCTCACAACATCCTCTGTGTCGGAGCAGATACCGAGTGTAAGAGAGCAGGAGGTAAAGCTCGCAAGGTTAGCGCCGACCACAGTGTAAATTATTCCACAGCGGCAGCGCTCGTTTTCCACCGCAGATTACTGATATCTGGAGTACTACTGTTTATGTGGCCAAATGTTTAAAGTGTACACTGTACATACTCGTACATAATTATATGTATACTTACGTATCCTTAGTTAATACGTAGTTTGGTGTGATTTGTTACCTCGTCGATGGAACTGAGCAAAGGCAAAAATACATATAAGTACATTGTGAATGTTAGTGAGCCCATAGGTTGTTTACACAAGGTTTTTTCTTCACTGAAATTATTTATTTCTCTTTCCTTACAATTCAGCTTTTATTATATCAAATAAAGATTTGTACATATAACACGTAAATTAATTAACTTTCCTATAAACACATTGCGGTAATTTGAGGCGTAATTTAATAAATAAAGACGGTAATTTTGTTAAATACGGGAAAGCATAATTGAGATTTCTCTATGAAGACGATCACAGCAATTTGTTATTTAATAATATGGTTTCTCTTCGTAATTTGTGATTGAAAGGAAAATGTTCTGATATTATAAACTACGTTTTTTTCTATCAAATCTTCATGAATGAGATAATTTTTCATCACTTCGTGCTTTGTGTCCTAAGTACTTCACTCCATCAATCTAGCTTACTACTGTATCGGATTACTTAATTAATATGGATTACACTGGCGATTATAAAACAAAAGACTACCGACAGCTGTTTATATCAATCGAAGATATTTGGTTTCACGTAAAGTCACTGATCTAGCACCCTCTCTTCAATGCGATCGTGTCGAAGTACCTACTGTATTGTTGGTTGTGACATATTGATTCTTACGTATATTGTTACTACATAATTTTACACCATTAATTGCCCTTTCCTGTACAGAACACACAGAAAAAACAAACAGATTTTTTCGCGACGAGGGTTAACACGGTTGGAGGCTAACCATCATTAACTTCTCATAAATTATTCGCCATCATTAAGTATCCAGCCAAGGTCAACTCATTAGCGATACGGAATAGTCAAAGTTTGTGTTTGAAGAAGAATAAGTCTCTGGGCCTGTGAGTGGTATCATGTCAAATATGTAGGCATAGACAATTTATGAGAGTAACAGCCAGTAAAAAAGGTTTACGAGACTCCTTGATACGAATTGAATATTTATTAGGAAACGCTTACTTCTTTGATATCTGAATATAATATGAAGTTTGATTTATCAAAAAAATAATGTCAGAACTCTCTTTTAAATAATTCGATTGAACTCTGCTTCTAAAAATAAAGATACAAGAAATTATTACCATATAAAAATATTTCTCGTTTCAGAGTTTGATAGAAATATATTTTTCAGCACTAGGGTGTGCTATAAAACATTCACATAAAAGAGTGCAATTTTTCCCCAGATCGCAGATTTTCCCTTTTTACCTTTTGTGTGACATAAAAACTCCAACAGTCTAACCCAGCGGATGCTCATTGTGGCACATCCCGTCGAGTGACGTCATCCACACATATGTACGAGTATACATTTAAAGCAATTGAAAATGGCGTACATATTTCTAAAGTCACACATATTTTATCTTTCTCAAAATGAAAAAATGCGGCATTTTATTTCATTTATAGATTAATGAATTGTACATTAAGCTTCACAGACCAGCGTGTAGCAGCTACACTAACGTTGTGTTTCGTCGTGTTATCCGAGGCCCAATCCTCAAATCGGCCCGAGGCCAGCAACGCATTTGTAGTAATTCCTTTGGTATTGCGAGTGTTCATGGGGGGCGAGGATTACTTACCATCAGGTAATCCGCTTGTTGGTTTAAAAAGTCGCTTGCTTGTAAAATTTGAGCTTTAGTTGAAACTCACATTACAGTCAAGGCTTTTGAATAACGACGTATGCTCAGAGGAACCTAGTGTTCCTACTAAGGTTCAAAATACCAATAATATGTAAATATTAAATTATAATACACGAACAAATACGCACTGAATAGAAAGAGTTAAAGTGTAAACATCTCACACACTTTATACCACAAGGGATTGCACTTGATGTAAACACAAAGGTAAATCAGTGATGTATGACGATTTGACGGGTTGTACGAATTAAAACGCATAGATTTCTAGAGCCAAATGTTAGTAGTCTTGGCTTTTTCATTTTTAACACTACACTGCAGTTGTATGCCTACAAGACACTTAGGTTTTCTGACGATTTTATCTCTTGATATAAAAAAAACAAAAAGTAATCGTTTTCGGTTGCTTCATAACTGGATAATATTAACGAAACCAGAGCTAATACTTTAACCCTAGAAAGATAATCTTATTTTGACGTACGGTAAAGATAATCATGCGTCTTTGAGACGTATTCGCATTTATAAGTGGCTATGGGACAAGTTTCCATAAATAACCTTTTAAAAAGTTATTGAATCATTAGTTAAGGGTTTTCTTCGACAAATAAAAACATAATTACAATTAGAAAATGATTATAATTTAAAAACAAAGAAATTTTGTAACACATGTCACATTTTTTTTACTTAATATTATAGAATAAGGACTAATTAACAGTATCATATATAAAATTAACAAGTTTTAAGTTTAAATCACATTAAGATACACCCTTTACATATATCAGATTTGTGTTCATGTCATTTTCGACATCCTTCTCATTTTTGACGGACAATACGCACAATATCTCTTCTTTTTGATTACTGATTCTTCATTATTATCTACAGAATTAGTTTTTGGTGGCAAATCTTGCATATTAACACGGACATGTCTTTTAAGAGTAGGAGCTTCTAACCTTTTCTCCATCCAAGGTGATAAAAGTTCTGTGCTCAGCTTTTTCATGTAATTTCTGAGACTTAGAGGCTTATCATTGTTAGCTATCTATATACCTACCAACCTATATATATATATATATATATATATATATATATATATATATATATAAAAATCACCTAAAATATAACAAAAAACGATAAATAAAATGAACTATTACTACTGAGAATGAGGTTCAAAAGTTACACAAAGGATAATCATACGTCTCTCGAACGTACCCTATCCCTGTATCTACGTAATTATTGTACTTACCAGGGAGACACTGCCGTCTAGCGTAAGGTCTGCCCGGCCAGTGGGATAACTTAGAAGGCCAGAGCGGTACGATGCGAAATAAAAAAGAGATATCAATATTTGTGTTGGCTGTGCGTCTCAAAGACGTAGATTATCTCTCTAGGGTTAATCAAGTCAAAAGTTGTTTGCAAACTTATTTATTGGAATTCAATATTACTATTTGTATGAGTTTCATTTTAATACCGTTTTAGCACGCTTTTTTAATGTTAAAGGGACGCTTTGAAGAATGTATTACAAAAATTACGCTTTCCGTAAATCAATCATCGAACAACAGTCTTAAGTCCAATTAATTCAAGGAAAAGCACATGGAGAATGTCAAGAATGTTTTAACCTACAGCAGTAAAATATCTCACAAATTTTCATATAACTTCAGCTTCACTGTAAAAGCGACTATCAAAGCTCTAATGCGAGTCACCTATATCTACACACACGACCCCGTACATATCTCTATCACCCGGTAAGAATGTGAGTGAATATGTAAATTTCGCGCAACACCCACGGAACGCGACGAGCGACACTTTACTGTGACGTCACAGTTGATTTGCTACTCCGAATTTATATGTGACAAGCTATTTGTTAAGGTGTGGAGCGAATTAAGTTTATAATGGCGGTAATCGAGACCTTGTATCTCACGCACCAACTCCTGTAGCATGTTTCTCTTATTTATCATGTAATGTGATAAGATAATAGACTGAATTAGTTAAGAATAATTATTGATTACAAATGATTTGATTGATTCATAAACTTTACTTCTTTTCTTTTATTATTCAAGTAACCAAATTAATCATTCTCAAAAAATTCAAATGGTATATCGATCATAAAAATTTCAATGAGAAAGATCTGAACTTTTCTTTATTTATCATACCGTAATAAAATTATTGTAAATTAAAAACAATATACTACAAATCACAGAGTGTTTACTTTTTGCTCAATGTTCGAGACAGGGTGGCATCGTAAGAACAATAAAGTAAGAAATTCAACGGGGTCTTATTCAAATGAATTATTGTTATAATAAAGAAAAGAAGATCTATTAAATTCGGATACACACCGATACAGAAGTTGCAATGTTCAATGAAGAACATTATACTCACAACAGAGCTGAGAAACCATTCCTGCGAAATTAGAAATTTACAGACGTGATAATAATATTGGTGTGTATTTATATTGACATAGAGATTAAAATTAATAAATTTTTGGTACATTTCATTGAAATGGATATGTAAATTAATTGTAAATGTAATTTGGCTGGACGTATACCCCAGTAGAAAGACTGAAAGGCCCGTCTCGGAGGGTAAACATGCGAGTGTTGACTCGATTGGTTGAGTTCACAAAGGTAAACATTTGTTTGTAAATACAATCTTTTTTACAAGTCATAGATTGAAAGTATTGTATTGTTTGTTTCGTTCTTTACAGAAGTGTTATTTGATAAATTAAACCTCTATAAACTTATCCTTTTACATGCTTTCTGAAATTGCAAAGTCCAGTATTAGACACAAACAAGCTTTAGCATTGCTTTCACCATTAAAACATGACTAGGTGCATCATCAATGACTCATGCATCCAGCCGTCGACGAGAAACACATCTTACAGCGTACACATTAAAACTTTTTAATCTTACCAAATATATCATGATCATCTGTTAACGAACAATAACTTAACACATACTATATATTTTTGACAAAGTTTAATTTCTCTTCCATTATTGCAAAAATGGACGAATGCCGTTAACACCAACATTTTTTATTGAACAAATTCCGTTATACCAGCTCAACAAAAACTCATGTACAACACGTATAAAACAATTCACTTGCAACACAAATAGTACAATATCTACTTCCCCAACGAGCGAAATTGATTGCGGAGCCCACTCTCCTTTACCAATAAAAATATACGATCCCCGTCGGAGTCTTTCTTGAACATAGATTGCTATGAGGAACAAATTGAAGCAATAAATTACTCAGATCTTGTGTCTGTGGTCAAACGAACAAGCTTTTATTAGGAACGAATACCTGCAATATTAGTTACATTAACGTGTGTGTGTGTTCTACTCATGTAGAAAATCTGCATGAGTAGAACAACACACACACACAACGCACAGTTACTTGGTATAGAAGTCAGAAATTAAATATGGATTCAGTCTAGATATACTAACAATTGTTTGGCTATTGAGCCGACCAACTACCCATAACCTAAAAACAATTTATTGAATTCCAATTTCCTTTCCGACCTGGCCTTTTTTGATTATATTTAAAAAGTAAACCTCACAATTTAAATTTTTATATGTTTTTTTCAGTGATAGGTCGTGTTTTGTTTTGTTTTTTCAAAATTGCTTGACTTGTTTTAAAAATATCATAATATCAAGAATTATACTGCACAATAGGCAGTTATTAACTTAGACACATAATGTACATAGTTATTGTTGAAATTCTAAAACCAAGAATATAAGGGTCATTGAACTGCATGAAAAGGAAACTTTTCATGTTCTCTGTCCCATCAATACCGGACCGGCATAATCAAGAGTTCCACTGACAGATTACGTTTGTTTTGTTTGGAGTTTGTGGTACGTATTGAATATTTTGTATATGCATACATGTTATCTAGTTGTTAAAAAGGGTTTCATAAAATGTGTCAATTTGGAACATTTGTCCTTACTTACTGACATTCACCTATAAATATAAGATATTTTATAAACTTCTTTAAAAGCTTAAAGTTAATATTTTTTCAGTTTGGAATTAAACTTTAATGAAAAGTCTGTTTTTAGTCTTTTGATAACATTAACACAGAATCTTTCTGAATAAAATGTAGAAGATATTGTTATTAAGCAAACCAGCTTCTGATTACCCGAAAAGACACGAGAACTAACATTTATCTTACCTATTATATGATCAACATGCAAGTATAAGTAACTTATAGCTAGTCGAAATCGTAGTCGAGTTCTCAAGATGAATGTCTACCGCGTAAGTCGAGTGGGGTCGCAACATAACTGGGCTCCATGAAACTTGCAGGTCAATGTGGGTACCAGATAAGGTCGTTGTAAAGTACTGCATTGCCGTGTCTAGCTTTATTGTCGTTTTTTCTTCTTTTATTTTAGTTTTGTACATGCTCTTATACAAAAGAAATTGATTAATATTAGCTAACGTGCACATCCAATTCGAGGCAACTTGCTAATTTTAACTCCAGTATGCTTTTTCAATTTACGTACGCTTTTATTTTATTTTCATCATCAGCCTGTTATCATCACTCTGCGAAGAAAATGAGAAACTCAAGTCGTTTTGGCGATTTGAAATTACAAGTTCATGTTTTTTTTTCTCAGGATGTCAGTGGTGTTTAAATAATCTTAGAAAATACATACAACTCGGAAATATCACTTCAATGGAAATTGAGAATTCTAAAATAAAAACGTCAATCATAAAACAATAACATTTAACTTCATAATTGGCAACGAGGTTCATGAACAACTTGTTCACCTGGCGACTGTTTAACAAACCGCTGAAGAGCAAGGTCATAAATATCTATTTCCTAGAACAAATTTGAAAAAAAAAAAATATTATTAAAAAAACAAAATACCCGACTGCACACTAAAAAAAGAGTAAAACAAGCCCCACAATACAAATTTACTGAATATAATTTATAAATGTTGATGGAAAGCATCGCAGGCGGGGACCAACAGAGGCTTATTTATAGTCATTTCTGTTGTGCACCATTTAGCAGAATTTTCGTTGGTGGCGGTCAAGGTGGTCCTCCAAGGTGTCCCAAGGTGGTGAGTAGAAGGTATATTTAAATAGAACGGAAAATCTGTTTGATAGATCAAACAGATTTTCCGTTCCATTTACTTGAAAGTCTGAGTGTATTATGGGTAAGGCCGCAGTGACAATTAATGTGCTTTGTAAGAGTCAACCTAGCGTTGCACAATGTACGTAGGTCGATATTGACGGCTTTTAGTGAATATTCTTTTGGGAAAAAACCTGATCCCGAAAAGGGACTTCACAATGTCCTAGGACATTATTTACTGTCGTCCTATCTATATAAATTTTTGGCCACGTATTCTATCTATGTCCACTACGAAATTGATCACGATCGGTCAATAATTTAAACGGTAAGTCTTTACTATCACTCAAAAGCTAGAACATAAACTAAAAATGTAACGTTGTCAGTACATACTAATAAATAAATATAAGACGTTGCTATCTATTCCTCCAGGAAAAACAGAGAACAACGATATGCTATCTCTGTCTGATATTTTTATGCACAACAGACTAAAATCCTGTTTACTTGAATTCTTTGGATAAGATATACAGATATATCTGGTACAACACAATATGAAATATTTGCAAAGGATTTCAGTCTGGAAAACAAATAAGCTAAACAACGAAAGGAACGTAACGACCCAAATACTATTTGCAGAGAAATGATCAAGATTCGTACACCGTCTGAACATTGCTGGTTACAGGAATTTGAATCAAATTCTCAAGCTGTCACACAGTGTAGTAGAAAATATTTGATGCTCTTCCCGTCGACTGCGGCTATGTATCACGGACGTGACTTCGCCAAGTCGATTTGTTTAATTTTGCTGCATTAATACTGGTGGAGTGCGAATTTTTTAGTTTATCCGTGGAGAGAATAAACCCTAATTCCACTTAAAGAATAATTTTATCACATACACACATACATGACACCTAAAACATAACATTTTTTTTTTGGGGTAGTCGTGTAATGAAACGGGCCAATTTTACAAATATGGATAATCGAATGAAATGTTTTATATCTTAGTGCCCGACTAAATAAAATTATGAAGGTAATGAATCCTTATCACGACACTTGTAACGTTTTGGCAATTCAATATCGTTCCACAGGTCTCACAACTTCGTCACTTTGCTAGGTTAATTTCATAAAAAAACATTTCTTTGTAATGTTGTTCGTTGACTCAAAAGCCAAAGTTGAAACAGAAAAATGTAGGAATTAATTATCGCGTCAAAGATTTTTTTATTGATGGATATTGAAATGTGAAGATTTTAGTATGTGTTTTTTATAGACCCGTTTAGCATGTCACGGGTATGCACGTGGAGATCCAACAATGATCCCAACCGGCTGATTGCCTTATTTTCTTCTGTAAACTATAATTTTAATTTGCTTGTGTATTGATATCATCCTAAACTTTAGCTGGAGTAAACGTGTTCTAGAGTGGAGACCACGTCTAGGCAAACGTAGTGTAGGGCGCGCTCCAGCTAGGTGGACTGACGACATCCGCAGGGTGGCTGGCTGATGAATTAAACGACGATTTGAAAGATATAAATAGTTTTATTTAGTAGCTTGAGAATTTACAACATGTTTGTATGGATGCGTATTGCAAAGAGAAAGATGACAAGCGCAAAAGGCACAGAGTATAGAACGGTGGTCATAGACCATTTCATATTATCTATGCTACACTATAGTAGTCGAAAAAGGCGACAAATTTAAAACATGTAACACTCCCTCTAAATTTTAGCCTTGTTCTACTAACTTTACATACATAGAGAAACATATTTTGTGCATACTGCCATCTTATCACAATATTATATTGGGTACATATTAATCAAATGATTACAGTATGTATTAAACCCAATACAAAACTTTAAACTAAATCAACAGAGCTTCAAGCATAACAACTGAATTGCAAACATAAATGAACTGAAATATAAAAGACAAACATTCTTAGGTTTTACATTCCTTTGGGTTCTCAATTAAACCTAACTTATTTCTAAAGTACTCAAATTTAACTTTAGACAAAGGTTTAGTAAAGATATCAGCTAACTGTTTATCAGTACTAATATACTTGAGATCAATTATCTTTTCAGTATACTTTTCTTTTACAAAATTATATTTCACATCAATATGTTTACATCTTTTGTGATATTCAGAATTTTTAATCACACATATAGCACTCTGATTATCAATATTTAGTGTAATACAATCTTGATTATAATGACCTATATCTAACAATAACTGTCTAACCCAGAGAGCTTCTTTGGTGGCACAGCATGACGCCATAAACTCTGCTTCAGTGGTGGACAACGCGACAGTCGTTTGAAGGTGACTGTTCCATGTCACTGCTGCCCCGTTCTTCATAAAAACATATCCAGTGGTAGACCGTCTTGTCACAGGATCATTGGCATAATCAGCATCAGAATAGGATACCAGAGTGTTACTTTCATTTGACCTGTAACAGAGTCCAAAACACAGTGTCCCTTTTAAGTACTTCAAGATTCTCTTGACAGCATTCCAGTGACTTTGATCATGGCTGTTGAGATACCGGCTCACAGTGCTTACTGCATACATAATGTCTGGTCTGGTGACTATAGCAGCAAACATAAGCGATCCCACTGCCTCTCTGTAAGGAAAATATTTTTTATCCTCAAGCACTGTGCTTTTCTGTAAAGTAACATGCGGATCAGCTGGTATACTATTAGGGTTAGCATTATCTAAGTTAAATTTTGATAACATTTTCTCAATATATTTTCTTTGGTATATGAAAATGTAATCCTTACATTGTTCTATCTGTATACCAATAAAATTCAAAGCTTCACAAATCTTAACATTAAATTCTTTCTGAAGATCATTCAGGACTTCAGTTATTATTGTTGGATTTGTAGAACATAACAATCCATCATCCACATAAAGCAAAAGATATACTAGAGCTTCTCTATTAGAACTCACATACACACATTTATCAGCGTAACAGTTCACAAAGCCATATTTAATTAAAACTGAATTAAATTTAGCATTCCAACAGCGTGGTGCCTGTTTCAATCCATATAAGGATTTGATAAGCTTGCAAGCCATGCCATTTTCAACATTCAATCCTTCAGGGATTTTCATGTATATTTTCTCTTTGCAATACGCATCCATACAAACATGTTGTAAATTCTCAAGCTACTAAATAAAACTATTTATATCTTTCAAATCGTCGTTTAATTCATCAAATTAAATTTAGCATTCCAACAGCGTGGTGCCTGTTTCAATCCATATAAGGATTTGATAAGCTTGCAAGCCATGCCATTTTCAACATTCAATCCTTCAGGGATTTTCATGTATATTTTCTCTTGCAATTCACCATACAGGAAAGCAGTTTTAATATCAAATTGCTTTAAAGTCATGCATTTCTCGGCTGCAATAGACAATAATAAGCGAATAGAGTCATACCTGACCGTCGGAGAGAATGTTTCTGTGTAATCGATGCCACTTTTCTGTGCAAAGCCTTTGGCACACAGTCTGGCTTTGTACCTAGGACCTGTTGGTTCACTTTTCACACGAAACACCCACTTACAGTCTAATAGTCTCGCATTGTCTGGTTTCTTCACAATCTCCCAAGTACCATTGTCCTCATGTGCTTGCAATTCTTCCTTAATAGACTTTATCCACATTTCAGAGTCTTCAGAGGAGAGTGCTTCTTCATATGTCTGTGGTACATCGGCCATACATATATATGATTTAGGTTCCATGGTTGGGATTGGTCTGTTACGTGGACGGAGAGTCATGGTTGAGGGCTGCTGAACTTCAATTGACTGCTCGGGCACATATTCCTCATCATCATCATTTTCACTCATTTCCACAGCAGTATGAGTAGACAAATCTGTACTACAGTCACTACTTTCAGACAGTCTCTTACTGCTTACATGTTCTTGTCTTTCAGCATCAGATAAGGTAACTGGTACTGTATCTGGTTTTATGGAATTTTCCAGAAACACAACATCTCTGCTTTTAGTTACTATTTTTGTTTTAGGATCAAGTAGCCTGTACCCTTTGCTATCTTCACAATATCCTACAAAAATCATCTTACTTGACTTGGCGTCCCATTTCTTCAGTTTTTCTTGAGGTATCTGCACCATAGCTTGGCAACCAAATATCCTCATGTGACTCAAGTCAGGTTTACAGCCACTCCATACTTCCTCTGGTGTCTTATAGTTCAGAGCTCGCGTCGGTGAACGATTGATGATGTATGCAGCTGTTCTAACTGCTTCAGCCCATAAATTTTTCTGTAAATTAGCATTTATTAACATACATCTGGCTTTTTCAAGTAGAGTTCTGTTCATGCGCTCTGAGAGACCATTTTGTTGTGGAGTATATGGGATTGATGTTTGGTGTTTAATTCCATGTGACTTTAAATAATCAGTAAAGTTCTTACTTGTGTACTCAGTTCCATTATCTGTTCGTAGTGTCTTAATTTTAGTATTAAGTCTATTTTCAACATATGACTTATATTCCTTAAATTTATCTAGACATTCTGACTTTGATTTGATAGTAAAGACACACACTTTTCTAGAAAAATCATCAGTAAATGTAAGAAAATACCTTGCATTTCCGAGAGAGTTCACCTCCATAGGTCCACATATATCTGAGTGAATGATTTCTAGCAGTTGACTTGCCCTGGAACCTTCACTTGGAAATGGTGACCTTGCCTGTTTTCCTTTGATGCACGGTATGCAGGTTAGCTCGCTGGTCTGAGGTATTTTCACACCCTCAGTGTGGTCTTTCAGCTTCTTCATGTCATTGTAGTTCAGATGAGCTAGTCGCTGATGCCAGAGATAAAAGTCATCATTAGTTGTTGACAGAAATGCTTGCACGGAGACAACATTCAGCTTGTACATATTATTAACAAGTGTTGCCATTGCAACTTCAACATTATCTTTATTATACAAATAACAGCCTTTACAGTCAAACTTTACATTACATTTATTATTTACAATGTTACTGACTGAGAGAAGATTGGTTGATAACTCTGGTACATAAAGGACATTTGTTACCTGTATTCTGTTTGTAGACCCGTTTGTGCTTTTAACATGAATGTTCACCTTACCACAGGACTCGACTCGCAGCTCCTTGTTGTTGGCTACTCGGATAGTTTTGATTGGTGGTGGTTTTTCATCATAAATCCAAGCCCTATTCATTGTCATGTGCATTGCTGCGCCTGAATCCACATACCATCCGAAATCATAGCTAGATGTTGCTGAGAAAACGGCTACAAAAGAGTTATCACTTTGTTTCTTGTTATTCTTCACTTTACAGTTTTTGCCGATGTGTCCGTACTTGTTACAAGTATAACATCTTGGCCCTTTTGACTTTTGTTTGATAGGTTGCTTATTATTCTTGCTCTTGTTTACAAAGAATACACCTGGATCACGATTTTTCACTTCCTGTAACAGTTTACTTTTAATTGAGTCTGCTGTTATGGCCACACCGGAGCTTTCTATTGCCATAATCATTGGCTTGTATTCATCAGGGAGTCCCGCAAGTAACAACGTGCCTAGCCACTCGTCGTCGACCTTGAACCCGATGTTCCGAAGCTTGTGTGCCGTAGTCATGATCTTGTTCACGTATTCTTCAATACTTTGACAATTTTCTAGTGTTGTCGTTATGAGGTCTCGTAGCAATCCAACTCGACGTGTCAGCCCCGAGTCATCAAAAGCTTTACAGAGCTTTTCCCATACTTCTTTAGCACTGTTGGCTTCCTGAACGTGGACATAGTTGATGGGATCAACTAGAAGTATTATTTTTGACTTCGCCTTGACGTCTTTCTTTAGATCGACCTCACCGGTGCCTGATACGCATTCCCACAGATCCTCATGCTCCAAATACGTCTTGACTGCGAACTTCCAGCTTGCAAAATTATCTCTGCCGGTCAATCTTTCTATCAGGGTCATATTGTTCATGTTGTTCGAACCCATAATTTTCTAGAAAAATCGATGTCAGGCCGGTTTGCAAAGTGAGTTATATGCAATCTCAAAACTATTCACGGAATTTAATTTATCTTTCAATGTTTCAGCATCCTGGGCCCATAACCTGATGAATTAAACGACGATTTGAAAGATATAAATAGTTTTATTTAGTAGCTTGAGAATTTACAACATGTTTGTATGGATGCGTATTGCAAAGAGAAAGATGACAAGCGCAAAAGGCACAGAGTATAGAACGGTGGTCATAGACCATTTCATATTATCTATGCTACACTATAGTAGTCGAAAAAGGCGACAAATTTAAAACATGTAACACTGGCAGTGGTTGGATGAGAAGAGCTGAACATCGAGCTCAGTGGCATGCAATTGGGGAGGCCTATGTCCAGCAGTGGACGACAACCGGCTGATGATGATGATGATGAAACTTTATTTTAAGTTGAATGACTTTTGAGTCTTTCGTTAGGAATACGTTAAATATTTAAAAAAAGAACAGACGAATGTGACTCTGTATTATAATCTAATGATCTTTTTACTGGCAATTTCACTGTTGTATTATTGTCGTATAGTCGTTCCAAAAACATTAAAACATTGTGATCCATACATACTATCTTATACCATCTTGGTCTTCTTGTTCCAGGCTCATGCTGCGATGTCTTCAAACACTAATTCTCGTCACAATCGTAGCGGAGTATGTACACGCCTATGAGATCAACAAAGAGCATCAGGGACCACAGCCCTGTGGCGGACGTTTGAAGGGTCCCGTGGGTACAATCACTACTCCAAACTTCCCCAACCCCTTCCCCGTCCCGATAAAGTGCAAGTGGATAATAGAGCACGACATAGTGAACGGCACCATCTCGATATACTTCACGCAGCAGTACACCACCAGCGGGCTCACCTTCAACGAGTACATGTACTACGATGAGTCGTACAAGCTCGGGGAGCGGAGGGCGCTCACTCTTACTGATGAGAACATCACTAGGATCAAATGGCTTCAGGTATGTAGGTAACTGTAACTATTCCATTTCTAGGCAAGACTTTATTCTCACACCAAGTAAACAGCAAATATCTTGAGCAAACGAGGCAGATATTTATATTTAGGCAGTACCTACAACTTAGCAAAAATGACTTCAATACTTGGAATACATGTGTTCGAACTAGAGATTTAGAAAATTGTGTGTTCTCCAAGTCACTTCCACTTGTTTATATCACAAAAAATTGGCTGTCCAAAATGAGTCGCGTAACATAATGTTGCATTGTAGATATGAACATAATAATAAAACACCTCTTTAATTAACTAGAAAGCTCCGGAAAGATTAATAGCCCGCATCAATTCTTGGACGGAGTTATTCTGTCATCTCTTTTAACTTTGGGAGCCATTTTACATTCCGAGGAGCATTTTGCAGTCAGTAAAAGTCAGGGTAATATAACGGGAATGCACCATTTATATCTTTAAAATTTCATACGAAGAAAAGGTTCTTCTCTTGAAAGTAATGCATGTAGATTTTTATTGTAGTTTGATTTTCATGTCTGTTGTGTAATTTACAAATACATGCTTATAATAGATTTAAGGCAAAGTAGAAAGAAAGATTGTTGTAGCCTTAAACGCTGTTCCACGTGGAGAAGGTTAACAACCCTCCACATTGCCGTAGTTATACAACGTAACGAGGTTGTCGTCAACAGTAGCGCGGCTTGAATGAGGAAATAATGTTGTTGACTTTTAAGCGGTGAAAGCGAACGCGATGCTTGGTATGGGGCAGTATTTTTGTAATGATTTTTAGCTTAACTTTTTTATCCCTGTCTCGTGTAGTTTACATTAAATTTAAATAAGGTGTAGTAGTCGTTTATGTGAAATCGCGTTTAAATTAGATTTACCTACTGGATACATTGCGTGTGTGAATCATTGTCTCACTACAGGTTACTTCCTGTGGAGAGGGGAATACTACCTGCAGGTGGATGGAGTGGCTATGGGGTCGCCACTGGCGCCAGTGGTGGCTAACATCTTCATGGAGTGGTTTGAGGGTCAAGCCTTGGCATCCGCCCCGGTAAGACCGCGATACTGGTGGAGGTACGTCGATGACGTATTCGCAATCATCAACCGGGAACATGTAGCTGAATTTGTGGGACACTTGAACTCAGTGCACGGCAGTATACAATTCACCACTGAAGAAGAGAGAGAAGGGATGTTGCCGTTCTTGGATGTCCTCGTAAGACGAGAAGAAAGTGGTCGATTGTCACACACAGTGTATCGAAAACCGACACACACAGACCGATACTTACGAGCTGACTCACATCATCATCCCTCCCACCTAGCCGCTGTCCCGCGGACTTTGATAAACCGGGCGCTGAGTCTATGCGATCCACATTACATTGACCACGAATTTCACCATATAAAAAGGGTACTGGAGAACAATGGATACAACTGGCGTCAATGTACTCGACTAGCGAGCAGCTCGAGTAGGAAGCGACCAGCAGTGGCGGAGCGGACTCCAGCGTTCTTACCATACGTGAAAGGAGTAACCGACAGAATCGGACACCTGCTGCAACGTAAATATAGCATCAGGACGATCTTCCGCCCACCCGGTCAGCTGAGACAACTGCTACGCTCGCCAAAGGATAAGGATCCACTAGCTGTGCCCGGTGTGTACATTATACCTTGCGACTGTGGCTCAAGTTACATCGGAGAAACTCGGCGCAACATCACAACCAGGCTAAAGGAACATATACGTAGCGTGAAGAAGATGGACATCCAGGCATCGGCTGTGGCTGAACATGTTTGCGGCACGGATGCGGCTCACTTCATACGTTTTGATAAGGTCTCCGTACTAGCGAGGGAGAAATACTTCGTTCCGCGAAAAGTGCGAGAGGCCATCGAGATTAGCCGACGTCCGTGCTTCAACAGGGATGGTGGCTGGGCATTGCCACCAGCGTGGAAGCCGAGCTTGGAGACTACGTCGGTCCGAAGCGTATCCAGTCTGGAGTGTGACACAGTAAGCGTCATATGTAACACAGACTTTATGCCGGGCCCGGAATTGAACCCACTACCCGCGCCACTGGTGAACGCACCGTGCGCCTCAACATCGTCATACGCGCCGCCGCCGGAGATGGCAGCAAACGCGCGTGGTATCCGGCAGATGGCGCGTTGGACTCGCCGCAGCGCAACCATCAACAGCGATGCAGGCGCCAACGCTAACCAGTAGGCTGCGCGACGTCGCCGCGTCCGCGCACGCTGCTCATGAGGAAGAACCCCTCTGTGGTTCGAAACTAGTAGAGCTTTTCTCAACATTCACACGTGAGTAACCCGCGAATTTTAGTTAATTTAGTATGTCTCACGATAGTTATTATAAAAACATCTACGTACGCGTTAAAAGGCTTCATGATGGCTTTCCTAATTAATATCTTACTATAAATTACATATTACAATCATCAACTATGCTAAGTTTATGAATTACGAGTAAATGTGACGGGATCCAAACTTCAATGTTAATAGCATGCGATCTTATACACAGAACTAATTCAGGTGTCGTTTATAAATTTCTTGGTCGGTATATAATACTGAAATACTGTTCCTTCTTTTGTTTGTAACAACTCACAACTCTCACAATTGATAATATTAAATTTGTCCAACTTTGAGTTAAGGTATTCGCGATAATTTTATTAAAATACTTTGAGAAGGTCTGAAAGTATTAAGACGAGGCGTAGGTCTGAACTTCTTATATGCTGATTTAATTTTTTTGTCGTTAACAGTTGATTAAAGCTTTTTGTTTGAATATTGCTGATAATTATTAATTATTGATGAAAATTGATGAAGCAGAGATGAAATAATCTTATCTCCCCTTCTTATCCCGCGGCTTGTGTAGCATGACCCTGTACCTGATTGTTTTAAAAAGCTATAGGCTGATGGTATAACTATCGACTTCCTTAAATTTTTAGATGAGATTGAGTTTTGTATTTGATTCAAAAATTTGAGTTGAATAGAACCCCAGAACTGTACTCAGTACATGACAACAGAATATGTATGACAATCAGAGCTCGATCTTGGAATATCAAGATCAATTGTATCGATCGTATAATAAATATTGCCTTGTAGAGCAATTGTGTGATTAATGTTGTATCTAGTTATATTGTGTTGAATATTATTTTAAGAGCTATATGTAAGTATGTAGGTACTGTACATTGTGTAGGTATTTGTCATCAACTCATCATGAATACGGCGGAGTTTCTATAAAGTCACCTAATAAATACCATTTTAGAGCCTTTCCTGAACTGGCTTAAAAACCTATCAATCATTGATCTTCCAAACTTTTGTTCGAGAACGCGAGTTCTTTTGTTTCCGATAGCCTAGTAATAAAATTGCATACAACAAATGTTCCCAGTATAGTATTTCAAGAAAAAAATAAGTAGATCGTAAATATATACATACCTATCTAGTTTCCTAGCAAAACGTTCAGAAACAAAAGTTTTATTGTAATATTTATTGCAGCAACGTGAGCTGAGCAAAGATATCCCCTCTTTGCTCTCTTTACAAGACGTTCTCTTGTGTAAGTCCATTCAGGGGACTTTTTTTTAGACTAGTTATGTGTTAAATATTGTTGTAATATGGTAAATATACATAAAATATTTGAAAAGACTAATTGCCGTGGGAGCAATTAGTCTTTTATTAATAAGAAGTTTTAACCGAATATCTAAAATAATATCAATACTTGCATTGCTAACGTGGTGAAATTGTAAGAACACCTTATCTACATAATACCCTTTATAGTTATGTAGTATGAAAAACTTTTCCTCTCGTCAGTATGGAAAATTCCGATGCCAAAAATCGTATAATGTATTTAGTAGACCGTATGTTGGAAATACCCAATTAGCCAAACTGAAATTGAACATTTCATACCCATCGACAAATTACGAGATTATATGTTTTCGCATACTTTGTAGCGTTACATTTCTTTTGCCTCAAATAAGGACACAAAACAGGCATAAAAGACAAGAATAGCTACAATCTTTTACTACTTGAATTGACATGAAATAAGAACTTCTTCGCAGTTTTTGTTGGAAACTAGTATTTCTATTAATAGGACATATTTTGTGATGCTGTGTTTGTGACACGTGTCGAGAGCAAGCAAGAACTTTCATTTGACTGATGATACCGACTGTTAAGCAGGCAGCGGAAAATTATGAAGCGAAAATTGTTAAATAGGTGAAATGGGTTTTTACCATCGCACTTCTACTTCTTCGAGTCATTTTATGATATCCTTGATAATTGTTTTTGGGACTAAGGAATGATAGTGAGGAATCATTTAATGGTATTGACAACAGTCCAGCGATAGTCAAAACCAAATCTTGGTATATGAAATCTTGAATACGTAAACCTAAATAAATTATCAATGAAAATTAATGTTTCAATATCAAAAGTACTTAATCATTTGGACACAGAAAACAGTATGGGAAATTTTAACCTACTTTTGCTTAAATTTGCCGCTTGTATATATTAGTAACAATCTTCGATAAAATATGTTAATACCTTCAATATTCCCATGTTGTTGTGTAACACATTTTGTGACCCCTTTCGTTTAAACTTGCCGGATAAGATTGCCCGTATTATCGGAGAGCAGCCACTTTTACCGGCTATCCGCAGCTCTTTTTATAAAAGGGATTTTTTTGTAAAACTACTTTCCCGGAAACGGTTTAATGTGGATGTATTAAAATAGGTTAGCGACGCTTAAATTTGTTTTGTAGCTTTTATAGTTTGGGTTTTGGTGATGCAATTGTTTTTCAATATATTGTTTAACAGGTTAATGAGGTGAAAAGCGAACCCGGGAGAGATAAGAGGTTTACACTTTATATCTGTTTTTCTATTCTTCTTATGATGATATGTCATGCATGATCATTTTCTCCTGTTGTGACAATAGAATCAAATTACCAGGTTACGTGCTCCTTAGTTACGTGACCAAGTATACACGTAACTGCAGAATTGTTATGAGTGAAGTCACCAATACGCGGTATCCCATTGTTTGCACTTTATTCAATCGTTCTGTTAAACTGCACCCACAGTTAGAGGAGGGAACGAACAATTTGTGCGCACATAACATTTTACAATCGTAGTACTCGTCGACAATTCAACTGGAATATTCTATTAAGCGCTCAACTGAATTGGATTTTTTTGGTTGATAAGTTTCAGTTAAAATGCAACCACAATGACAAAATTAATATTTTAAAAATAAGGTTTTACATCAAAATTACAATACTTTATCAGTATTGTTTAAATATTATTCAAAAATTAATTCCCTTGGCAGTTTATGAAACTGACAATTAAATATTCAATGGATCGAGTGGCAGATTCACAGCTACGCTTCAGCTGTTGCGGGCAGCCGATTCATATTTGTTAAAATCAGTTCCGTATTTTATTGTGTTTACTTATTTGTTGTGTTCCATAATAATAATTGCTGAAACTGTGTCATGATGCAATGTGATTATAGAAGTGTAAAAGTTATATACATGTCACAACATATAAAATATCTTTATATGTATACAAAACATAGTGAATTACAGACTGTTGAGGGTAAATAAACAACTTTATTGTAGTGGAGAAATAAACTACTATAATTTTGCTATCACTTGTTTTTGTGGTAACCATCGTTCGAGAAATGAAACATTAGTTCAGCGTTAAATCATAAACTTCGCAGCCGCAGTCGATAACATTCAGACTTACAGTGAAGTTACAAATCTAGGACTTCAGTAGTTTGGTGATTTAGTTTATATATAGTAGAGAAACACGTTTGATGTGTTAGAGCTCAGGCGGCGACAGAAAGTTATTTCAGTTTGGGTCACTAATGTTCAAACCCGCATTACATTTAAATTCGGCCCCGAACTACCAACAACAAAAGTTAAATTCAAAACTTTAAACTATTTCGGATGTTACAAAAAAGTTAGAAAGTCGATTTTTTTATGAAAAGCACGTACTTTGTGTGCAACAAAAAGTCACTTACTTTTTGTTCGTAATACATTGTATCTGTTATAATGGGTGACATGTTACATGACACCTTAATATACCATCTGAAAAACTAAAACTGAGCATACTGTATAGCATTGCTGCTGAGACGTTTAGAACCTCATAGATACTCGTAGGCTTAATTCTACCTGCTACGAAATGCTACTGAATTGTCTACGACATGCTACGAATGACTACGTCGTAATTGTATATGTTTGCTCGATTGATAGTTATTTAGTACGTAATTGGTAAGTAAGCCACTTAAGTAACTTCGTGATATTTAATTATTAAATAATACAAGTAAATTTAAATAAATGCTACGGAACATACAATGTGCATCTGACAATTTAATTTTAATTATGTTCAAAGAATTTTACAATGAACAGTATTAAATAATTATTTTCCAATAATTAGAACATAATGGAACATATTGAACCAGGCGCTCGGTAGTTTATTATAACATATTTTCGATCAATCGTTATTGAATTTCAAGTTAATCATAATAAATAATTATTTCCTATTAGAGGAGTATCAAGGGCATTGCTGGCCTTTCGAATGTTAGGGATTTGAGGATTTCATTCCCCTGATGGAGGAAGGGGTATGATTGGAAGTTCGGTAACTTTACTGACATTGCAAAATACAATGCAAGCGTTTTTATGCCGGTTAATTAATTAATCATGTGATACATGGGGCCTTATAACAAGGGTCAACTCATTTCCATACTACCGGAATGAGATCTTTAACTATAAAAGAAAATCAAAACAGTTGGTGTCAATTTATCTAAACGTTAAATTTAACAATACGAACTAAACGTTCCCCAAGACCCACAAAGCTAATAACTGAACTATATTCCGTACCACGCTTCGAACCAACAGCGCATATTCAGAAAGTCGCAAGCATAAACTAAACAGTTCTCATCTGAAGTATATATAGGTACAGACAACAGATTGTGGCTCACGATTCGTAATCTGGGATCTGATTCGAAAAGAGAGCGATGATCGTGTTATTAATTCAGTAAGGGGCAATTTAATGTGGTAGTGCTAGTAATGGTTAAGGTAATTGTACCTATATGGCGGTTTTGTTGCGCGTGGGAAGTGTTCGATTAACTTTGTACAACCGTACCAACCTATCAATTAAGGCGATTAACACACGGCACCGCGCACCGCCGCGGTTGGCGGTGGAGCGGATCTCATGTCGCATTGATCTCTATTAAATCCGTCGATGCCTAACACACGTACACCGCCTGACCGCGCGGTCGAGCGGTGCTCTCACCGCCTCCGCCCTTCCGCGCGGCCGGCCGCGCGGTTGGGCGGTGCATCACACACGGGGCGCCGCATAACCGCGCGAATCATCGTGTGTGCAGGATGTGTTGCAATTTAAAAATGGATTTTGATGTTGAAAGGTGAAAGGTGAATATTGAAAAAGGAGATTGAAAGTCGCTCTGCTATATGGGACATGAAAAGCAAACCATATAGTGATAGACTCCTTAAAATGAAACAATGGGAAGAAATTGTTACCTTATATTTGGAGTCAGGAGAAACTTCCGATAAAGATAAAAAAGAACTAGGTAAGTTTAAAAAATATATTTATTTTTAATTTAAGCATATTTACTTTGCCATGGTAGTGTGTTCTCATTTACAAAATAATCAGCTAAATTATTACGGATCACTGCAGCGCTTGTACTTCCTCTGCAATTATTGTCTATAGGTATATTAACTATTCCCTCTGTCTCATTGTTCATATATAAAATATCTTTAAAATCAACGCCATGTCTTTCCCTAACAAAATTATGAAGAATACAGCATGCTTTAATAATTTTTATCGATAAATTTCTGTTTACGTTCAAAGGTCGTTGAAATATACGCCATTTATGTGTTAAGATACCGAATGCACACTCAATATACCTACGTGCCCTGCTCAAGCGATAATTGAAAACTCTTTTAGTGTAATTTAAGTGATGTCCTGCATAGGGTCGTTGAACTTTGTCTGAGATATTGAAAGCTTCATCTCCGATAAAAAAATATGGCTCGGGATTGGTGATACCAGTAATTGCAGAGGAATTTGGTATATTAAGAGTTCCATCTTGAAGTTTTTGATAAAAAATAGAATCAGGGAAAACTGTAGAATCACTACATTTCCCATAAGCACCGATGTCAACATATATAAATTTGTAATTAGAATCACATATAGCCAGAAGTAAGATGGAAAAATAATGCTTATAATTGTAGTACAGGGATCCAGTTAGAGACGGTTTGATAACACGCACATGTTTACCGTCTAAGGCACCTAAAACATGAGGAAAATTAGCTCTTGACTTAAATCCTTCAGTTATATTTAGCCACATTTCAGTTGTAGGTTCGGGAAAACACTCCATTTTCATTACATCCCATAATGCATCACATACTTTTTCTACAATACTTCGTATGGTTGATATCCCAAGTCGATAATTGTAATGCAGATCGGTAAAGGAACACCCCGTGGCCAGGTATCTGAAATATATATTTTTTTTATTACAGGGCGCTCGCTACAAATAAAGTGGAAAAACCTTCGAGACGCCTTCATGAAGGAGTACCGAAGGCAAAAAAACATTAAGAGCGGAGCGGGAGCAAAGAAAAATAATCAATATCGATTTTATAATCAATTGTTATTTTTAAATCCTTACGCTGGAATAAATAAAACTGAGAATAGTTTGTCTGCTGCAGACGATAAATCAATTGGGGAAGGTAAGGAATCGGTTGGAGGACCATATAAAGACAGTCCAAAAAGAAAGAAATCTGATCATTCTGAAGAGATGACTCGAGAATTAATCGATCCTCTGAAATCTTCAATGAGCAAAAAGTAAACGAAGAAGATCCTGACCGACAGTTTATGCTCTCTTTAGTGCCTGATTTCAAGAAAGTCCCCGATCGATTGAAGTCAATCGTGAAAATAAATATGATTAAATGCATATCACAAGCTCAAGATGAAATATACAATTATAAAGAACCAAGCAACACTGAAATGTCCTATGCTAATAATCAAAATCAGGGTTATTTTACGAATTCTTCATCATATTCACTCAATTCCAGTCGCTATGAATAATGCAGTATAACCATCAAAATTACCAAGGGACCTCTGCTGCCGGAATTACAGATAATATTACAGAAGCAATACCGGTAACACCTACCACAGTTCATTCAAATATTACTGATGAATCAGAGATTTTATCTCTGTTTTAAAACCAGTAAAAAAAATAGAGTAGTGTATACCATATTGTACGGAAGATAGAAAACTGTGATTATGTAAATTAGTTTTTGGTAGATATAAATACGTGATTTAAGCTGTGATTAAGAAAAACATACTGTGATTTGATTAATAAGATATTAAAATTACTAATTATAATTAGATGTAAGTACCTACAAACAATTTAAAAATGTTCCTTTTAATTTTCCTTTTAATGTTATTTTTAGGCTATAGAAACAAAACAAAAGTACTTAGTAAATAATCATTAAAAAGACTGAGGTAGATTCAATCATCAGAATGATTGACTGGCTGATTTTATTTAAAATAATAAAAATATAAATTAGAAAAATGTGCTTTTTCTTTTCACTTACCTTAAGGTCACAAGAAGCTTTTCTTCCGGTGAAATACAAGGACGCATGTTCGTATTTACTCCAGAAATTGCTTGTCTTATCCTTGCTAGTAAATAATCAAATGAAGAAGTAGACATTCGCGTATAATTGAAAAATTTATCTTCGTGTTTTCTCAAACTTTTATAGAATAACGTAAATGTCCTATTTAGTGTTCTGCTTCGTAAAAATGGTTGAACCCAATATCTTCTTTTTAATTTCTTTTTACGCCATAAAAGCCAGATTATTGCCACCACTTCAGCGTCCATTCTTGCCAGTGTCTGTGATCAAACTGGTCAAATCCGCGTTAAATCCAACCGCGCGGACAGGCGCGTAAACCGCCTTACCGCGCGGTGTACCGCTACGAAATCCGCTTCACCGCCACCGCCCTCCGCGGCGGCGCGCGGTGCCGTGTGATAGTCGCCTTAAATCAATTTTTGAAATCGTTCTGGGCACCTAAGAATTTATGTTGTTTATTCGGTTTCTCATTTTAAATTCATGAATTTAGTGAAAAAATTTAAGTTCCATTTTGTGAAACACGGATAGAAAGCTTTGAAAAGAGAATTTGTAAGTTAGGTGACCGAGCTCCTCGTGGCCTATAATACAATAAATTAGAATTAAACTTAAAATAAACAAACAGTCTGGTAATGTCTGACTTATTGTTTACATGAAATACGACCAAAGTACGTTGAAGGTTAGATTAATAATTCGTGGAAGACATTTTGTTATTTATTTTATAAGACGTTTGAAAAAATAGTTTTTATTTCTACTTTTATGTAAACCAATAAGAATCGATTATAAATAATTCACAAAAAATCTTTGTTTTATAATACGAATTGCTTTAAAAACAAAAGAGCATTTAAAATTTCGAAATTAACATAATCTTATTTAGCTGAATAATTAAACCGAGCAAGTACTTTGTCTATACTCGGAATTTTAATTCCATTCCAGATTTGACAATTTCAGTGTTGCAACGTTATGACACGTAATAAATAGTGACGTTGCGAACTTATTCGATGTGGAAATCGAATATTTCTGAATCGATTCCTCTCGTTTATAATTTTAATTTTATAAGTTTATCAGTTTATAAGTTTATCAGAAAATAAAATATTTCTGAACCGACAATTTAGTTTTGACAATTAATTAACGATCTGAGACTTTTCTTTTGTAATTGTGTATGAAATTAATAAAAAATGTGATCATGAAGGAACATGACAAATAAAACAGAAATTTTATAAAATGTCGCCGTCATTGCTATCGCTATCGCTGTTACTTTCTGTAACATTTATTATGAATTGTGTCTGTGATTTTTATTGTCAATTAAAATATCTAGCTTATTCATTTTTTCCTCTTCTTTGACAACATGGGATACGCATTTATTCCATTATTATTCCATTCGATAGCCGTAATTTTTTGAATGCCATCCTGAAACTGATTCACTGATTGTTTATCGATTTTTGTGTTCATCACAGTTATATGTGATATCATTATTTCACAAAATGACAATAGGTCATGTCAAATCAGGAATCGAATTAAAATTCTGACTATAGTAATGCTATTATTAAAAATAATATATTATTAATTATAAGTATTAATACAGCTCGCTGGAATATCTCTCATGTGGGACGTGACCTTTATAATCTAAAACGGTCCCGTGACATATCACATTCAGGTCACTATTTCCATCTCATCGCTCAATAACTCTAGCTGCTTAAATTTACTTTATTTTATGCAAGCGTTAGCTAAATGTATGATGACAATTTGTCAAATCCATTCGGTACTTCTAAAATGTCTAATACGATACGGTTCTAGGGATGTTCTATGGTTACACAATGTCTTAGCTACAATGTGGACACTTTAAAGTTGGGTTGGAGGTCGAAGAATAACTTACTATGTTATCACTTAATCAGAAATGTCTGTGGACTTTTAAGTCAGTAGACGTTAAATAAGATGTTGAATGTTAAAGAAATAATCAGAAAGCAGGCATTATTTTCATGTTAAATCCAAGTTTAGAAATGACATAAACACTTAGCTAAGTTTAGAAATGATACAAAACTGTTAAGTTAGTAAAGAATTGAATCGAAAATAGGATGTACTTTACAAGCTGTTCCATTCAAAAACGGTTGAGGCTACTCCACTGCAAATTCGCTTGGCCTATCTGCTGATGTTTACTGGACGTTGCCAAATGGTGTTTTATTCATACACTGACGGTGGCGAGAGCTCGTGCCTGATCCCATGAATATTTGCCACTCTGAGTCGTGAATTGGTTAAAGTGTTCCCAACAATTTTATAGTTTTAATAGTTTTAAAACTACAACTAAAATTTTCCAATATTGTTGCACTGCAATTGAGTATGTCTGGTTCATGAAAACTTATGGCATGATATTTGGTTTGTTTTGGGGAATTTGTAGGGTGATAACATCTGTGTCGATCCCATGATATACTTATCCATTACATAGACGTCGTCAAACTCCTTGGTTGTCTTACGTAATTCGGATTTGGGACTCGGTTTCATTGTTATGCTTTTTTATCTACAATAAATAAAAAATTAACTTTCAGTAAACATTTAAGAGTTTCATTTAAAATGAAATGAAGCTGAAATTTCTAACATAATAACACATCGTACTAGGCGAACATTTTCTCAAAAATGTTTCATGCCTTCCACAAGATACCGTATGGGAACAGAACTAAAATCTAAAGGAAACCTGTGATATACACAAAGTAGGAGCCGTGCGCTGAATAAGAATGGCCTCAATGCTCGCTTTACCAGTTGGCGAGAAGCAATGGAAACAAATGAAGATCGCCGTGAGAGATTGCCGACAGAAGGCTCTGATGGATGGCGGGCTGTTTAAATCATTCGTCAGGGTTTGGGTAAAAATTTACGTTGTGGGAAGTACCTACTTAGGTTTTTTTACTTGAAATTGTGTGCACGTAGGTATAACATTTGTTACAATGTTATATAATACAATAATCAATGACATTCTTGTTCCATTTATTAATTTAAAAATATACATATTATTAAGATTATCTTCAGTGTTCACGGTAAACTATGAAAGAACATACGTGTAACAAACATATTATGGAAGATTTATAAATGTCGTGATTGATATAAATTATTATAAAACGCAAATTACAATTACTAAGTTTCTTTATAAAGCTAGCACTGGAAAATTTTAGCTCCATTTACAAATCTTCTTATAATTTCCAAGAAGACATAGAAGTAAATTAGATTTTTTTGGTCTGAAGCTAATTAATATATTAACTAGAAACCAGAGCCCGAACTTAGGTAGTGAGGACAGGCGGTCTTTTGTCACTTTAATTAAATTTTACTTTCAGCTCTATTCGAGAGAAATCTACCAATCTAAGTTCGTGAAAGTGCTTCATCAGAATGAGGCATAGTATACATAACTATAATACAATAAAAAATATTATGCAAAAATACTAATAGCAAGTTTGACTCGATGGAAGTGATACCACATTCTCTGAATATAAAAATTTTAAATCAACCGAATACTTTTTGCCGTCATACAACTTGAAACTTGATTTAAGTAGTTAGACTTTTTAAGGTTTATGGTTTTGCTTTCATTTTGTGAGTTTTAAATAGATGAAAGACTTAACCCCAAATTTCATTTAAAATAGATAATTAATTTAAGTTATGAACATTAATTAAGTGACTCAAATTGTTGTTAAGTAATAAAATAAGGAATTTTCTTCGAAAACCAATTTATCAAATAAAAGTTCAGAGAAACTATAAAACGTAATTTTACAACAGTGTTTTTGATAAAGTTAATTTAAATAAATAGTTATTATTATTTTATAGCCATTTCAGTACGGTTTTATGCGCTGTTCAGCTTCTTCTCGATAAATAATACAAAAATCGCTACATACTATTACAAAGTCGCTTTCTCTCTCCCTATATATAAAGAGTCTTTAAAACTACGCAACGGATCTTGATTCGGTTTTTTAGTCGATATAATGATTTAAGAGGAAGGTATAAATATGTATTAGATGTATATCTTATATCATCCATTAAATAGTGGAGGAATTTTGTAACGGCATTGCAACAGTGCAATGTATTTCACGATAATAAATATCGTTTGTTACATGAAACACTTTTATTGAACCAAGGAATTGTATACATACTAGGTTTTGAGTTTGAGACTAAAGAAACAGTTACAATGAGAATAGGAAGAGTATTCTTTGTGTGTCATTTGCTTACCCTATCAAAGGGTCACAAGCTGAACATGTTCTAGGGAATTTAACGGCACTAATTTATTAAGGTTGAATAATGTTCAGCATGTTTATGGTCAGAGGACAAAATTCTGAGGGTTTTATGTTACCAGCCTTTTTAAACGGTTTTATTTAGCTCACCCCGTTTATTTATTCTTCTTGGGTCAAATTTAGTAATTCAAATTTCACCCTCTTCCTGTCAACCGATTAATCTGAAATTTTGTGTACACTTTCGATTTTGGTGACAATACACTTATGTGTAATCATAACAATTATAAATCCAAGATGGCGGCCGCTACAAAATGGCGGGTAACGTGGGTTTTATCAATCCCATCAATATGGGTATCAAATGAAAGGGCTCAACGAGCAGAATACAATATAGCTACTATAAACAATTTAAATCCAAGATGGCGGCCGCTACAAAATGGCGAATAACGTAGGTTTTATCAATCCCATCAATATGGGTATCAAATGAAACTGCTCAGCCAGTAGAATACAATGCACTATAAAACATTGAAATCCAAGATGGCGGCCGCTACAAAATGGCGGATAACGTGGGTTTTATCAATCCAATCAATATGGGTATCAAATGAAAGGGCTCAACAATGCGAATACAATTTACTATGCAACATTGAAATCTAAGATGGCCGCCGCTACCAAATGGCTGATAACAATTTTTTATCAATCCCATCAATATGGGTATCAAATAAAAGGGCTTGACAAGAAGAATACAGTGCACTATACAACCTCAATATTTAAGATGGGCGCAGTCACTAAATGGCGTATAAATAATAAGATTTAAATTTAGAAATTGAATCTGTAATTTATTAATATTTAAGTGTGGGAGAGTCGGCTCGACCGGAGTTATACCACGGCCTCACAGAAAACCGTCGTGAAACAACCACAACGTTGTGTTTCGCCGTGTGAGTGAGGTTATCGGAGGCCCAATCCCTTCCCAATCCCTAAATCCCCAAAATCTCAATCCATAAAAGATCGGCAACGCACTCGTAACTCCTTCTTTGTAGCGGGTGTCCATGGGCGACGCTGATTTCTTACCATCAGGTAATCCGTCTGCTCGTTTGCCGTCCTATCACATAAAAAAAAGGTATCTGATTAATCCAGCCTGAATCCACCACCCACGTCTCAAGACTTTGTATCGTGTTGAGGACTGTGTGGCGTTAGGGTGGCTAAAAATGATACGTCGTTATCGGTATACCACCCAAGTTAAAAGTTAAAACGCGCTGAGAACTGTATGGCATTAGGGTGGATAAAAATGATATACTAGAGTACTGCTCTCATCTTTGGGACGGATCTGCCCGATACCAACTTGATGCGGTTGAGTCTATTGAAAGGCGAGCCAAGAGGATCATTGGCGATGATGCACTTGTCGAGTCGAGACTTCAAAGTCTTGAGCATCGACGCCGAGTTGCTAGCCTGTCGGTTTTCTACCGGTTGCATTTCGGGGAGTTGTGCGTCGGAATTACATAATTTAATTCCGCCTAGCCCGTTCGGCTACCAGACGTACGGCATTGCGCCACCGGTACATGGTGGATGTCCCACATATAGGTTCAAAACGTTTTGGGAGCACATTCATTATGCGTACAGCCAAGGAGTGGAATTCCTTGCCGGAGTTGGTGTTTCCTGATAGCTACAATCCGGGTATCTTTAAGTCAAGAGTGAATAGGTTACTTCTAGGTAAGCGCGCTCCATCGTCGATCACATCAAACCTATAATCAAAAGTATAAAGCAAAACAAACTAAAGAAAGTGAAGGTGACAGAAATAGTCGATAACAGAAAAGACGGGAACAATAAGGTAGCTCTTAGTGGAGTAAGATCTTTGCAGGGACTACGTATAGAAGAGATGGACTGCAATACATTAACAAGTAAGAAACCTTGCAATAATGAAGCACAAAATGAATTAAACAGAACGCGAAATAAAAACTAAAAACTAGAAAATAAAAATAGGTAAAAAAACTTTTTAAGTTAAACGGTTTTATGTTAAACATACATTGCAATGTTTAAGACAAATGTACTAAACACCAAAAAATAATAAAATAGATACAGTTGTGGGAATTATAAACATATGCATAGACTAGACTAAAATAAAACCGTGGGGCACGTCAATTATCTACAAATTATCGACTTACACCCGGTTTCCGAAAGGCCGATCAATGTTAAAATCAATTTAATCTCTTGTCAAGTCATCTATTGGTTGTTGATAAATCAGTCAACCAATCAGATTTAACAGGAGATTCAAAACATATGATAAACGTACTACTCGCTCACCACTATGAAACCCTAAAACTCGTTTCCACATTCTAGCCCTACTTATAACAAGGCCATTGTTGACAGTTGAACAACTGCCTAATTATCTATAGTGTACATTACAAAACAAACATTTTAATCAACGGTTGTAGACAATTGACGTGCCCCACGGTTTTATTTTAGTCTAGTCTATACATATGTTTATAATTCCCACGACTGTATCTATTTTATTATTTGTTGGTGTTTAGTACATTTATCTTAGAAAGTTGGAAAGTTGGAGCAGGACTAAATTGAAGAAAGTTGGAGCAGGACTAAATTGACTCCTTTTAGCGGAAAATAGACACGCTTGAGTTTTAGCTGCATTGAACCTGACCATGTTGGCATCGCCCCATTCAGAGACAGCCTCCAAGGACAAGTTCAAGTGCCCAACCATAGCCTCTCGAAGAGACTGGATCTGTGACCCGGTGCCTTGTGCGCCGGATGTGTAGCTCTCAGCAACAGTGCTGTCGTCTGCATACCCAAAGAGACCGGGCTTAAGCAGGTCGTGTATGTGCAACAAAAACAATGTTGCCGAGGGCACTGACCCCTGAGGGACCCCAGCATTGATGTTCATTTGACTCGACGAAAAACCATCGATGACCACACGGATGGACCGGTCCTTCAGAAAGTCTGCGATCCAAACACACAATCCAGTAGGTAAACCTAATGAAGGAATCTTACTAATAAGGCTTTCGTGCCATATACTATCGAAAGCCTTCGAGATGTCAAGGGAGACGGCAAGCGCTTCCCCGTGTTTCTCGATGGCCTCGCTCCAGATGTGGATGGCATACGCTAGAAGATCACCTGTTGACCGATTCCGGCGAAATCCGTATTGTCGGTCACTTAAGATGTCATTGGCTTCTAGGTATGCCAGGAGCTTCATGTTCAATACACGTTTCACGTTCCATTGTCTTACAGAGAATGGACGTTACTAAGATTTGTATTTGTATTTTTTTCATTTTTTTTACCACTTTGTTGCCATGAGTAATGGATATTGAAATGGTCAACCCCAGAAGTCCAATAAAGGGGCAAGGAAGGCTATGTAAAATAAGTTGCGCCTGAGTCTTGAGGGGAAAACGGTAACGACATATCATTTTTATCCACCCTAATGCCATACAGTTCTCAACACGATACAAAGTCTTGAGACGTGGGTGGTGGATTCAGGCTGGATTAATCAGATACCTTTTTTTTATATGATAGGACGGCAAACGAGCAGACGGATTACCTGATGGTAAGCAATCAGCGTTGCCCATGGACAAAGAAGCAACAAAGAAGGAGTTACGAGTGCGTTGCCGACCTTTTAGGGATTGGGATTTTGGGTATTTAGGGATTGGGCCTCCGGTAACCTCAATCACACGGCGAAACACAACGTTGTGGTTGTTTCACGCCGGTTTTCTATGAGGCCGTGGTATAACTCCGGTCGAGCCGACCCATCCGTGCCGTAGCATGGCTCTCCCACACTTAAATATTAATAAGTTATACCTAAACTACAGATTCAATTTCTAAATTTAAATCTTATTATTATACTCCATTTAGTGGCTGCGCCCATCTTAAATATTGAGGTTGTATAGTGCACTGTATTCTTCTTGTCAAGCCCATTTATTTGATACCCATATTGATGGGATTGATAAAAAATTGTTATCAGCCATTTGGTAGTGGCGGCCATCTTAGATTTCAATTTTGCATAATAAATTGTATTCGCATTGTTGAGCCCTTTCATTTCATACCCATATTGATTAGATTGATAAAACCCACGTTATCCGCCATTTTATAGCGGTCGCCATCTTGGATTTAAATTGTTCATAGTAGCTTTATTGTATTCTGCTCGTTGAGCCCTTTCATTTGACACCCATATTGATGGGATTGATAAAACCTACGTTATCCTCCATTTTGTAGCGGCCGCCATTTTGGATTTATAATTGTTATGATTACACATAATTGTATTGTCACTAAAATCGAAAGTGTATACAAAATTTCAGATTAATCGGTTGACAGGAAGAGGGTGAAATTTGAATTACTAAATTTGACCCAAGAATAAATAAAACAAACGGGGTGAGCTAAATAAAACCGTTTAATAAACAGTGGCTTTCGTGTAAACTGTTAATTAAAGTCAACATTAGGGGTGTAGTCAGTTTATTGGCCGCAAGTGTCCCACCAACTTGCATTACACCATTATTAGTTCTAGCGCACTCGTGGCTAGGTGAGCTCGAAGTCGTTTATAGGAAACTAATTTACGGTGTTGACGTTCAAAAGTGCCTGTATGGGTCTTATTGAAATAAATGATTTTGACTTTGACTTTGACGGTGTGAGCGAACTTCTACTGAAATGATTGACAGGGTTTTTAAAGCAGGTGGATGCAGTAAGTATAATTGGCAAACAATCCACGCCGCCTCTATGGACCCGCGAACATTACGGGTTTTACAAGTGCGTTGTCAGCCTTTTGGGAGTTGTTAGTGACCTATTAGAGATTCGGAATGGAAGATGGGCCTATATTATTCCCGAAAAATTAATTTAGAACAGAGTTTAGGAAGATATTTTTAAACGCTTTGATGGTTGATTGAACGGCTGTTGCCGATTTCGGAAACCAGGAAATAAAGTATTGTGCGTTTCTTAAAATATTTTTCGTGTTTACTCGGAAAATTAATTATTGGTTTTGAAAAAAACATTAATTTTCCGGGGTAAAATAAATAATTTTTGATTTGTCTTTGTATGCTACCTTCATCGGGCGTGATGAATGTGAAAATTTGGCTCTTGTAACCTAATCCTACACAATACCTTACTCATATACTTATTTACGTTTTTTATTTGGAACAACCCCGGTACAATATCTTATGTTCTTGTAAGCCAGGATCATGTGCACTACTACACTATTCCTATAACTAAATTAACTAAAATTCGCGGGTTACTCACGTGTAAATGATGAGAAAAGCTCTACTAGTTTCGAACCACAGAGGGGTTCTTCCTCATGAGCAGCGTGCGCGGACGCGGCGACGTCGCGCAGCCTACTGGTTAGCGTTGGCGCCTGCATCGCTGTTGATGGTTGCGCTGCGGCGAGTCCAGCCGTTCCAAACTAGTAGAGCTTTTCTCATCATTTACACGTGAGTAACCCGCGAATTTTAGTTAATTTAGTATGTCTCACGATAGCTATTATAAAAACATTCCTATAACTATTAGTAAATGCGGATGGAACTACCGAAACTTCAATAGCAATGTTCCAGATGAGTTGGACCAGCAGTTACATCATTATGCACCCGGACTACGGCTGAACAAGTTCACTTTGACACAAATTCAATCGCCGGACCGCCTCCGACCAATCGCGAATTAAGCGAGATTATCGTAGACATTTGTCAAAGAGATTTATGAATTGCGCGCGACTATAAATTGAAAGGAAAATGACACTTCGTCTCTTCAATTTTTGGGAAAAATTATAGTTCTCCATGTAGTTTTTGCTTTTATGGAATGTGATTAAATTATTTAGTCGCACAATTTGCTATGTTGTTCGTAACAGTCACATTTCAAGATGCAACAAACACCATGAAATACCCGATTAGGTTCTCTTTTCTACACTCACGATTATTGAATCAATGAAATAATTCATTCCAACATCCAAAAGTATTAATAAAGACAACTGCTAGAAAATGTTTCATTTAAGCAAAGGCTATCGCTATTCTCAACTTCAATACTCTTGAACCCCTTAACATCGTCCTTTCTCATAGAAATCCTTTGAAGTCTCAAAGTCTCACAAAGCTCTCTCCTTACAATTCTGTTTCGACGTTTGAACGGTTCAATAAAATATCTGCTTTTTGTAAAATCGTAAATCGTTATCATTCCTTTACTGAAGTGCACAGACAGTAAATCTTTTGAGCGCCATTGTCACATACATGTGACAAGCAAAAACTATCCCTGGACACCAACGTTACAAATACGTGACAAGCGGTTCACCTAAACAAAATTTTACTTAGTACTTATTTTCAATATCGGATATTCAGTCTTACTTATCGCTCTTCATAGAACAGACTCAACGAAGCTGATAAAGAGGTTTAGCTTCGACGCTTGTACCGACTGTCAGATGTCACAAGTTTAAGAGACACAATTTATTGATATCTATTATTATATGATTATATATTGATTCTAGAATTCACCTAAATCAGTCAATATTTGAAATCTAAAACTCTTAACTAATTTTCTTAAATATTTTTTTCTACTTGCCTGTTACTATTTGTTCGCGTTTGTAAATACTGTAATGGAGAGTTCGTAAAATATAAAGCCAACATTGATATTAATTTTATCCTTTGCCTAACCTTTATTAAATCCAAGATTTCAATCATGTTATGCCGCCAGAACAATATCAATTTCTTTTAAAAAAATACTCGGTCCACTTTCTATCACAGACTATAAAATTGTAGATATCAATTTCAATCACGTTTATCTATGTACGATGTTACAAATTAATGCTATTAATTAGTCTTTAGACAGTTTGGTCAATAACATTCATCAATAGTGTTTGGGTGTAAAGCCTGTCTTTCAATAGCTGTCATCAGAGCAAATCGATTGTTCAGCTGTTCCACAACTTAAGCATTGTAAAATGGGTCCTATTCGTCTTTTATAGGGCATAAATTTCAATGCCTGAATATTCTACATCGATTGGCAGCAGCCTGTAAGAGCGTTCATAAATTGGGACGTGGTTTACAAATTTTCGAATAGGATAGGCAGAAATGTCGTGATCAAGGAGATTTCCCCTTTTTTATAGTAAAATTTGATTCATTGTAGATAAAGAACTTATAAGCTGCTGTTGTAGTAGCGGCTTAATGTGAAATGATAAATTACATATAACTAAATTATATAGAACAAAATTGTAATTTTGTTCAATCCGAAACCCGAGAAAAATAATCTTCAGAATAAAGCTTTATTAGTATGGAAATGAAATGTGATTAGGGGACGTCCCACTGGCAATTATATCAGGATTCCATGAAACGTTTCCATCGAAAACTTGCGAATCAAAATATCAGGTGAACCATGAAATGAACACCGGAACCATGTATTTCCCACGTTTGAAGTGCTATGATGGATGGCCCTCTCACGCAGCGCTCGAGAGGAGAGGAAGGGGCGACCTTCGTCCGCATCACGTCGAGAGTGTAGAGCGAAGAGGTGTGCCTCATTTAATTCTATGACAGCTAATTCAATTGACGCCGCAAATTGAAGTTCCAGCGTTTTAATTTAGATTAATTTGTATGTCATCTCTATTGTACCCGTATATTGAATGTCTGTACAAAAATGTATTTAAACATTTTGTAAGCACATTCTTATATTGTTTGGCGTGTTATAGTCTAGGTGCAAATAATCAGCGGAAATGTCTAAATATTCTATTTTCATTTTGTTCACAAAAAATCTTGATATGCTGACAATTCAAGACTTATGATAATGAGGTAGAGTAATATAAAATTTTATTTGAAAGTTCAGAATACGTCAGCTTTAATGAGACAAAAAATCTGCTCGCTAGTGTTGCAGTACTTTATGAAATGCTAGACAAGAACTAGTTAAAATTTTACACTAACGTAGTCTGACGGTAATGGAGTTGAGGGTGTTGTCTTTTGTTAAGTTCAAATAAAATTTTCTTAAGCCGACTTAAAAGACAAAAGATCTTAAAAATTAGCCATTAAGTATTAATTGCACTAATGTGTAGGTTAGTAATCTTTTTCGAGGTCTTATTTTCGTTGTTGAAGCTAAATAAAATTTTAATTGAAAGTCTTTAATTTAAAAAACTTTTAATTGCTTGATAAATGGGCACATTTTAATAAACACGTTTGCCTGTATCTATAATAACCGTAAAATCACGGTACTAAGTAATATTAATATGCCCAAACTTTTCTTGCGAGCACCCAGAGCACAAGAAAAGCTTTTAAAATTATATCTTACATTTACATAAATATGGAAGCTGTTTTCATTAATTGCCTCTTTTTAACATTACATTTTTGGCTAGGTTAGAAAGGGATAGCAATATTTAGAATTTACATATCTTTTCAAGAATCACACCCGGTTTGGAATGGAAAACAGTAAAAATTATGTAAATGTAGCTTTTGTGACTGACTTAGTTGTAGCTATTGCTTCTATTGAACTAAACCAAACAGAGGTTCATTGTTACCTGTAACGTTGTGTAACTCACAACTTAGTCGTGATGACCCCGGAAAATATAACAAGACATATTCAACCTTTTGAAAAGTCTCATAATAAAGTCTATCAATGTCGTACCTAGCGCTGCGAAATAAGCTTGCAGCTTAATTTTTAGACATCCGCTGTCTCCATTTTACAGCTTCCACCATCACAAATTGCAACAAAATGGCGCTCAGTATAGTATACGATCTGTTCATTATATTAATGTATAGTGCATTTTGTGGCATAGTTATCTATCAGAAATTTGGTATTAATGAGTTCTTATCAGATTTCTATTTGTCATCATAGTAAGTTAATGACATGTTTAGTTGGCAAAATACCAATGGTGACTGATATTTACAGACTCCACGGCTTCTCGTCTAAGGAACGCAGAGGGTATCTTTGTGTGGGATACGTCGTTGTTCGTTGGAATCAGTTATATACTTTATGTGCAAATTGTATTTTTTTTTACACTTCTTGTAATTATTATTTTTGTATAACCCGAGTTTAGGACTACACAAGAAATCTACATCTACAACCATTCATAATATTTCATTCAAAAAATTACGTAAAGGATACAATTTCGATATTTTCACAATCTTATTGTGTTGTACAAAAGAAGAAAATTGATAATTTTTATATATTTTTATTTTTTCCTGGATTACGGCGAAACAAATTCTTGGAACTTGTTTCGCAGGAACTGTAACAAAATCAGACGCAAAAAATGTTCATCGCAAGAAAATTGAATCAAATCAACAATTTGTGGGTTTGCGTTCAAATTAACAATCACCTGTTCGCTTCCATTATTTCATTTGTTCCTTCATAAAACCTTCGCAGGACATTTAAATGAATAATGTCTTTATTATTTGCCACCTCGTCGTTTTCCCTTGTTACTTTTGTAACATTTCATTCTGTTATTTGACGTCAAAATGTCTTGCTTACATTTTTTTTTGGCTGCGACCCAGCTTTATGATTTTAAATTTTGCTTTACTTTTTTACTTAGCTGTCGGTTTAAATATGTTTGTGTTAATTTTGCTGCGAATAATATTTCCTCAGTTCGGTGGTAAGCAATTGGTGTCACCGATGGAAAGCCGTAACACTCAAGGAGTAACAAGTTACGTTCTTCATTACCAAACGAGATGGTACTTTCCCTTAAATAAAATGAATAATAGGCAAGCAAATATGACGACTGACTGCGTCAAAGCATCTATTTGGTAACTGTGTACAGAAACGACCCGAACGTACGGCGTATGTTCCTTCCATAAAGTTTTAGATTTAATACTCCCAAAGAAACTTCTTAGATCTTTGTACAGCCTTTTGTAAAAGTTTAATTTTCTTTACTCTCTGCGGCTCCCCAATTTACTCACATGTGTTGAATTTTAAACGGAGATACTACACAAAGGTTTATTTTACTCTTTAGACAATAAGCAATGGACTCCATTTTACTATTCGACTACAGCGTGTGCTTGGTTTATACTTCGTTGAATCCTTTGTGTTAATATAAGAGCAATGCATTGAACATTGAGAATACTTGAAGATGTTTCTTCCCTCTTTACTTACAGTATCGTGTTCATTGAAATAAGCGAAATGAGTGGTTCTACAATTTACGGTTATACAAAAGTAATTATGATATTTGTCAAGTTTAAAAATGGAGATCTAGTTGTTTATATTCAAAGACATGATTATTACGAAAGAAATACTACGTAACTAATGAAGTTGACAGTACAAGAGAAAATGAAATGTTCTTTATAGTTCGTTCTTATTGTAAAAAATATTGCATTTTTCTTGTGCTATTGAAGTTATTAATTGATTATTAATGTTTTTGTTACAGGTAATATTGCTGTAATAAAGGCTATCGTTTCTGGTATTCGGTTTGAATTTTAAATAAGCCAAAAAGATTCAAAGCTTTTTGGAGTTTTCATTTAAACATATTTATACATTGTTTAGGATTAAGAAATATACATACTTATCATAATATTTTTCATTATTTCTAATTTGTATCTTCTTAAGTCACATTAATTGTTATTAGGACAACATAAATTACAACTCTCAAGTTCCCGTTCCTCTTCTGTGACATTCATTGCCTTACCAAGTAAACTGTGATTGTTTACTTTGTTTTATGCATCCTACCATCAGCCTGTCTCACATTGACTAAATAGCCACTGTACTATATGATAAATATAAACATAGAATGTATGTATAGTTTTACATTTAATTACGGTCTTATGGTTGTTATTTAAATATTTTATACTTGTTATTTAAGTAGGCTTAGTGGATGTCTACTTGAAATATTTAGAGGTGAAACATACGATAAAACAGACATTAGTTTAAAAAAAAAACTCAAACTTAAATAGAATCATGTGGACTTAAATATTAATGCAGCACCTTACCTTGTGCCGTTTCATCGGTCCTGTAATACAGCTGTACGGTGATTGCAGTTTTAGCGAAGAAGAAAACAAACTTGTTGTTGCATTATACATGTCTTGGGACTGGGCTTCATCCGGATTTTCAAACAAACAGTGCTCAGAGAATTATGAAACGACTCTGCACTTTACCGAGCTTCGATAAAATGGAAATGCTCTTACGGGTTTTATAAAATGTTCATAGCGAGATTTAAAAGCGATTCGTTTCTTTGCTCAATATAAAAAAAAACATTCTAGCACTCTCGATAGTTCCATACGTCTGAAATACCTTCTCTACTATTTTGTAGCAATTTATTTGATGAAAAGATTCTTTGTGTGTGATTCTAATGTGTGTGATTTTAGTCAGCGATCATTCTCAACATAACAATTTATTTAACACCATAATATAATGTTAAACTAAACATTATATTATGGTGATGTTATCAAAGACTTCGTATTACATAAGGTAGTATTGCTAGCGGTCACTTTACTACTAGAGTCAATAGACAAAAGTTTTAATGATACTTTCTTTAAAATAAATAAACAATACATTTTTAATGTGGAAAAACAGTAGGTTATTTAATTAAAATCTCCTTTTGGATTGGCGAGTAATGCCAACACAGTCTGGCAATATTGTGAAGGGCTTTCAATCAAACGATCAATCAGTAGCGGTGACGACGGCTGTGGTGTACCAGTCACGTAAATACTGCATCAGAATTCCAGAAGAGGTTTAATTTTTGTTTCCATATTATTAGTATGGCTTTATTTGAAGCTTGATAATATTAAAATTGAACAAAAAGTTAAGGTCAAGTAAATTCATAATCACACAATTGGGAGTGCATTAGTTGATAGCAAGCTGATATCGGAATTACTAATTATGCATTAAACACATTAAATAATTTTTATATGTATGCATGTACTCAGTTATCAGTAATGAATCACCCTGGCCCCCGATTACATTATTACCGTCGTAGTCTTGTCGTAGTAATTTTTCGTTAAGACTTGCTACAACTGCGTAGCTCTCGTAGCGGACTCGTAGCACTACATAATAAACATACGACGCATTCCAGCTTTTACTTACGAAAGTACTCGTATTATTCCATTCCAGTGTGTGAAAGTCTAAGTGTAGTGTAGTGTAGTATAAGATCATGGTTAATAAGTTGTCATGTGGGCGCGAGCCTGTCGGCTCGTTACTTGATGTTTCAAATGTTTAATACCTTTAATTATGTAAATCGTACTGTTTGTACACCCCGCAGGGTAACTCGTTGTTAATCATGTTCCATAATTTCATAGTCGTGTGCTATATTTTAAGAGCACTCAACTTTAGGAAGATAGTTAAACGTATTATATCTTTCTAGGCTAAAATGTTGACTCTGAAACTTTTCTAGGCTTAGTTATGTTAAAATGAACTTAGAGGTATTCTTATCTTTTTGCTATTTTTTTAGCTAGTAAGTTAGTTTTTTGCTTGTTATTTGCTACATTCTTCTTAAATAATACATTACGTAATAAAGACTAATTACCTGTCTGTCTATTGCTCTAGGAGAAACATGTTTTGTAATAGTTTTTTATATAAATATCGACGTCTTCCACATTTTTATACAACATTTAATTCCAAATTATTAGCAGAATAAGGTAACAAAAAAAAAATATCCAAACCTAAAAGCTTTCAGGCCTTATCAAATTCTACTCAAATACTTGTATTTTAGAATACTAATTGATCTGTAACAAATTATCTTTGTACAGAATATATATTAGTTCTTATACTTTTAAAATAACCAATCTATCGCATAGTTTGAATGAATGAATAAAGGATAAATGATAGCAAAATAGATTCCTTCTATGGTATTCTTTCTAAAAATACTTAGTACTTAGTGATAGTTAGTTATGCTGTAAGCGTCACAAGCTTTCATTCTTCTTATCTTTTCTTTACATTTTATCATAGTGAAACTCATGCAGCAACTCGGGAAACGTTACTTCTTCTCTGTCTGCATATAAAAGTTACAACATTTGTCAGCAAACTCATCAAGAGAATTTAACAACTACTGCATTCATATTACATTAAATTTTACTTGCTTTAACAACTTTTAGGACGTCAAGTTTGTATTTGAAATTATTCTGCTATGAAAACACTTTCTCGACAAGTTTTGCTTTATTTTGTTCTCGTCTTGTGTTTACTTGGAGAAACAAAAGAGTTGAGGAAGTGTCATGCAGAGTATCATGCAACATTAAATATACTGAATAACTTGTGTGTAATAAGTTTAACCACAATAAATACAATACTTAACTTAATTTCGATAGATACAATACTTATTACCTTGATTCAATCCAGGAGCTGAAATACCCACCAATCGTTTTAATGCTTGTGTGATATTAGTTGAAAACCTAATATTGTATACTGTACTTCATTAAAATCTTGAAAGACGTAAATGAAGGTGTGCATTTAACTAAATGCTATTATAAAAAATATACTTACATGTTTACTTTTGTTGCAAGCATAACTATACTTTATTTTCATACTAGGTATTTCTCAACTATTTCTGAAGATAAAATGGAAATCTTTCATCTCATAAATAAAGGTACACTTTATGAAAATTGCACTCAAACAACAAAGAAAGAACTCTAGCTCAAGCGAGTGATCGTAAATAATTATCGGCTTATAAAGCGTGGTTTGTTATCCTTTACTTATATATAATATTTTTCGTAAAAGATAATTCTTTCTTTTCTCTTAAGAATACCGCAGTGCGGTATATTGTGTGCATAATAATTTCGTCTGAACATGATTTGCTATGAGCAACTTAATGGCGGAACAAAATCTAATCCACAAGATGTGTGATGGGAAAACCTGCGGTACGTGAAATACCTGCGAAATGTGGTACCTAATTAAAGTTCTCTTATGTACTATTAATAATTAATTGAGAGAAACTGTTTACCCGAAAGTATAACGATGTAACAGTAGTTTAACGACTATTTATTTTTTTATTATGAAACAAAAATAATGAAGCAAGATTAAAAAAAAACACAAAATGTTTTATTTAGTCTTACAATTTGTAACATAAACTTTATTTGTGGTTGGCGCCTCCCTTTAAGGAAGTAATGCCTGTGTTAGGAAATCCCACTCTTTCGTGTCTTAAATTAACAAACTTACTTAATATTATGATTAGGATTGGCTTAATATGATTGACTCATATTATTTACGGGATACTCTAGCAGAAATAATAATTTTACCTTTGAGTAGAACATATGAAACAGGTAATTAAAATTATTTAAAAATAAAAAAAGGTTTTAATGAATAACTTTGGGGATTAAATCGATAAACACATATCCGATACTAATGTCTCATATAACCGATTATTACCACCATAGAAGCACATTATCGCTGTAACTACTATTTATACGTCCATAAAATTTAAGTAGTAAATGTGGGTAGTTATGTCAACTAACATATGATAATTACCTATATAACTCGATAGTTACTTAATACACAAACATTTTATATGATTACTTAGTACATTATAATGGTACTGTATATTATACGATTTTACATTTGATAACCATATCTGAACAAGCATCCGTGAAGGTGCCTATGTACATATGAGTATATAAGAATCGTAGAATATCTTACTACTTGTTACATTCATGAAAATGATAGGTAAAATTAGGGTAAATTAAAATTTTTGTTAATGGTTTAGCGACAAGCATTATGCTTATAAAACAAACTAAGAAAAATGCGCATTATTGTGCAATAATATATCTCAGCCTACCCCTTCAGGGGTTACTAGTTTAGATGGTTTGTGTCATTATAAATCTCTCAGTACGAATACAAACGTAAACGTCTTGGTTTTGCTTCGAACCTCGATACGAAATGATATGCTGGCACACTTCCAACTGGTGACTACTTCCAACACATAAAACTTGCATACTATTACGACATCTGGCTCTCCTTGCGCTTACATAAAGTTGAAGTTGGCATACGCAGTTTTTGGGCTCATAAGTTTTTTTTATACATTACTTACATTTCTTTAAAAACTACATCGTTCAGTCTCATCGTTGAGTCAGTACATTTTCTTAAAAAGTTCCATAAAGTATTAAAATCGCGATCAGACTCATCAGACCTTAAATCCAAAATTTAGATTCACTCCACTCCACTCAGTTAGATTCACTCCAATTCTATTAGCAGTCTCCGAACGATCAGCTGCTAAGTAACGTGTAGCGGTATTGTGTATAGTAATCTTACCAACTGCGAAACCTCAATGACTTGAGATGGGACAGAAGATTAGAAAGAAACAAACCACTCAGCGGTAATTATTGATAAGCTAAGTACTGTTGCTGACTGCACACAACTCTATGGGGGCGGATTGTTCTACAGTGACCTAAAAGAATGCCTAACTAACTCTTAAACACAATCTTCTCCTTAAAACCAGATTTCATTTTATCTTTACGCTTTACATACTTAACAGGTGAAATAATCTAATGAATGGGATAGACGGAAACATTTTATATAGCTTGTTTAAAAAAATATTATTTTCTTTTACTCAATCGGCTAGCGTTTAAACCCCACTTGTCTAGCAGAGCGCAGAGCGCTTCCAGTTACGTAAAGTGCTAGTCGCTAAGACACCTACTAAGACGTGGTATCGATTTGTACGCTTTGTATAATAATAAGCTTGATTCCTATTTAACGCCAATCTGTTTTTATTACTACTGCCATACTAATGCATTCTTCTGTGTCGTGGGTGCGGTTACAAACATACAATTTCAAATACACATGACACGCATACCTGGAACAATAGCCAGTTGCCCAGCCACCGCACCAACCGTGCAGTCCATTAGAGATGAGTAGAATATGTATTTGTGTATACTGCATGGTTAGTATGGTTAACCCTACATGGTACACAACAAGTAACTCCCAAGATAATAATGCCTATAAAATATTATATTCAAAATTCATCCGAGTACGTTGAGCAATTTTCAGACAATTGCATGGTGCACTGATGCCCCAAGGCAATGCAATATTGAAACTGTTTGGCACTTTATTTACTCCTCAAAGTCATAGTGTACAGCCCAGGAACGAAGATTTTTTAACAATACGAGATGTAATGAGTTCAATTTAAATTGAAAAGAACGTGGCCATTAAATAAAAACATGGTCGAAAAACTTGATCAGCCCGTGTCGGATCATTAAATACAATCCGTTACTAATATGTACAATTAACAAAAGATACAAAAGACACATTGGTCACAACGACCTTTTATTTGAAAGAGAAAAATCATCTGCATTCTTCTCGCGCTCGGGGCAGTACGAGAGACTAAGTAAAAACCGATTGCTCTTAAAGTCATACCTTTTTATTTTCAAAGTCTATATTTATATTACCCTGATAAATATTGTTTCAATTTCAATTCGGAAGATTTGAAAATCTCTTCTCATAAATCTGTAGTTTTACCTTAAATAAAAAGAAAAATAAGAAATTTACAAATAAAATATGACTGATTACATCATAAATTAAAACACAAGTCAGCAGTTCCGTGCACTCTAGTGAGGTTTGAAAGTTTTTTGTTGCCTCATAAAGTAGCTTTGAGGTTTACTCGTGATCCCTCACATTTACCACGGAGTCGGCCGGAAGGGGCTGAGTTTAGCATCATCACTCTGATGCATTGCGTTCTTAAACTGAACCGTAAACTTTATCTTCAGCCTAACAACATTTTCTCCGTTGGTAGGGTTCTAACTGGTTTAAATCTTATTCGCTTCGGCCAAGCTATAATTCGGTTTTTTGATTTAAGACTTTCGGCCTGTTGTATTAAAATTATGGGATTGCGCCTTACATAAATTAAGATTTTTTTATTAATTTGCAAAAAGAGTTTGTTTCAGGTACTGAAATATCGTGGCAGAATATTCCTTATAGTTAGTCCAGAATACGTTATTGTACATGCTGTGTTGTAGTTATTCGGATTTCACTAGTCGAGTTTTACGCTGTCATACATTTTGTATACCTTTTCTACATTAATGCATGAGTTTACGTTATTAATGTATTAACATTTACAAAATATGCGTACAAACATTTAGTAAAATATTGAAATTCCCGAATTATAATATTTCTCATTCAGTATTCAAGTCACGCAGCTGGTCGTTCCACCGCGTCTGATTGTATCGTTCCCTGGAGTGAATACCACACAAATACTAATCTAACTTAATTTATAAAAAATATAATCTAGCGGTACCTCATAAATATAAATTTACCAGAATTAGATTTCAAAGAGTCGTAATGTATACGTATAATGTTATTTTTACCAATCATATTTGTGTAGGTATTGGGGAAGGAGATGAGGTTTGCGGTACGTGGTAATAACACTCATAAGGCGATGCCACAACACAAGCTACGCTATAGTTTTACGCCAGTATTCTTTGAGGCCATGATATCATTCCATCTGCGCCAGAGTGTGACTCTTATACACTCACTTTGAAAGCTTAATACATATTAGAGGCCGCTGCTGACCGGCTTCAGTCAAATATGTTCATTAGTTACTGCATGGGGGAATAGTGGGAGTTTTGATAGTGCTTATAAATGCTTACGTTCTCCTTTCTTAATTGTTTAGTTACTTCCCATATAACCTTTACTTTCACATTGTAATTTTCTTTTGAATGCTTGTTACAAAGAAATACGCTGGAAATTAGTATAAGAACAAAGAAAGGTCCAACTTATATGAGTTTCTTTCGTCTGTTATTTTGCTCTGGTATTTAGGTCGTGGAATTATTTCGTTTCAATGGAAAATGCGACATGCAGCACAAACCACCAAAGATATGTACAATATTTTCTGTGTTACCTGAGCTTGTTTACTTGATTTATATTTTATTGATTATTCTAATCTTTTGCTTGTTTACATAATGGTGTATGTATTTGTAGTTGTAATGTATTTTTTAATAGGAGAAGGATTTTCTTCATTAATAAATTTGGCCCCAGGTCCAGGATTGTCATGGGTGCGTTTACAAATACATCACATACGAATTTACATACACACCACACATAGACCTAGATCAACAATTCATGGTTCGATTTACATTCGATTTACGCGTGGTAGATAATAAATTAATATTAGTAATCGAACATGTGTCTATCTATCTATCTTTTAGAAGATAGATAGTTGTACATATAAGTAAGAATACAAATAAATCTCAGTCTCATTTCATACAATGTGTTCCGTATACACTCGTAGGAGTAGAGTTATTTTCCGAAAGATCAGTGGCCAGTAGAAATCCTATATCCAAGTCAAATAAATCCGGTAAGTCTATGTGCGGCCTCTTTGAGTACTTATTGCGGCTGGCCGCGGGCGGCCAATATCACCGCATACTTATATACCCAGTTACCCGGCTCACAGACCTTCCGCTCCACCGAAAAACGAGTAAACGAGTTTTGCCGGTCAGACCAACTAGATCCGCATTGCTTTGGGACTGTATTGAAAACGAAAGAAGGGCCTGTGAGTAGATCATGAGTTTTGTTAAATGAATAAATATGATAAAGATTGCTGTCATTAAGAATTGGCCTGTTTACGACATGCATTTTTAATTCAATGGTCCCGAAATAAAAAAAAAACAATATTATCAACTGATACATTCCCTGCCATTACAATCAGGGTTGACCGGAGTTAGCGGAGGATTTACATTCAACAATTTTTCAGTAGTAGTATGTCGATACTGCAAAACCAATCGAACTAAATATTGTATGGCCTGAGTGCCAGCGAATTGTTTCTCAAATCCCCAACCTTAGAGAGAGGTCAAAGTGTACCTCTGTACTCTCAAACAAGTATTAATAATCTAGTTTCGCTTCAGCTACAATTTCTAACAGAATGTTTGCCTTACCCTGGGCGGGAGAAGTCATTTGACGATTTTCCCTTGACAAAAAGTACCTACCTGCGGCCGTGATAGTAAAAAGTGACAAAATTTAAATTAAGCCCTTTGTTTCCATATAAAGTTTAAAATCTAAAATCATATAAAAATTATGTAACACTTGGAATGGGTGTATGCATAGTTTAAAACACGATGATTCATCAAATGGCAAAAGTCATTCAGATTTGCATAAACGAATATTTAGGTATTTTTATCTATAACAAATTCTTCGTGCATAAACTTGTACATACTAACTTGTGCACGAAATAAGTCCATAAATTAGGGCATGGAAAGAAAACCTATTGGCAGTTGCATAATGAATCAAATAAATTGCGTGGTTGCAAGTTATCAACGTCGCAATTTCAGTAAAATATATGTAGTTATCTATGAACTTAATTTATTCAGTAGATAAAGAAAGTTTTCTGCAGAACACATTTTTGGAATAACTTAATTAAGTAACTTATTTCTATCAGTTGTTGGGACGCAGATCGTGATAGTTGGGTATAGTCGTGGAACGAATGCACAACTTGCAACTGTGTCTCATTAGAGACAAAGCCAAAAATTAAATTAATCACTTCGTCTTACTGATAAAATCTAGCTAGACTTTTCTAGAAACAAAATTCGTATTTTTCCTTCCCGTCATGAATTCGTTATTACAAGAATATAACCTTGCAGAAGTTTGCCTCGTGTTACTAAACACACGGGTTTTGGTTTTATTTTTCTTTCTACGGATTCCGACGGCTCCCAGCATCTACCGCCAAGTCAAACTGAGAGCAGAAATAAATCGAAAAGTTTCGGCAGAGCGTCGACCACTAGCAGCTTCAAGCTATGGATTTAAAAGTTTGTGCTAATTTGTAAATTCTAAATAGTTAAATGTAGTTTTTACATAAACGATAAATTCATTTAACTATTTTCACATCCTTTTTTTCATCAATCCCTTTTATTGCCGGGTCAGGAAAAATTGTTTTTTGGAAATATTGTCCAAATACCAGGCTTTTTGTTGTTCTGCTGAACACTAAAAGATCTTTAGTGCACACATGTTCTCACGTATCTGCACAACCGCTGGACTATTGTTCGTCTGACAATGCTTTGCTTTTGATCTCTTTTACCTGGAATGTTGAAAGTGGCAGTTGTTGTTCAAAATGTTGATCTTGTAATCGATTCCTTGATCCATATATAAAGGATTATGGTTTTCATGTTTGTCCAGTAAGCATTTATTGTGATAATCATTCAGCCATACTTACTGCAGCGACAGAATCCATAAAACGTTTAAAGCATCACACCACCAGCCCATTACTGAGCAAAGGCCTCTTCTCACACGGAGAAGGTTTGAGAATTAATCACTACGCTTACTCAAGGCTGATTGGCGATTTCAAACTTATAATTAGAGGTTATAATTCCAGGTTTCCTCACGATGTTTTCCTTCACTGTGTGTCAGTGGTGTCTAAATAATCATAGAAAGTTCGTATAACTCGGCGAAAGTCACATTGGTATTTGCTAGGTTTTGAACCAGCACCCTCCTGTATCAGAAGCAGATGCCTTAACCTCCAGGCCACCACGACACGGCAACCATCTATATCTATACTAATATTATAAAGAGGTAAAATTTGTAATTTTGTATGTAGGGGGTAATTCTTTCACTGATAGATAGTTACAATGTTCCTGACTGCTATAGGCTATAAAACATCACACTACAATCAAATGGAGCCGACCAGCGAGTGAAACCACGCGACTTTTACGTAGAAAATGCTGAACGGATCTGAATTAAATTTGGCACTGAGATAGATATTAGATATCATTTTGTTAAGGATTTAATACAAAATAACACAATTTGTGTACAATATGTTGAAACTGGCGAACAACCATCTGATATGTTCACAAAAGCTTTAAATAGAAATTTGTTTGAATTTTTTTTAAAGAAGTGCGTAGTATGTTTACAATAGGTAGAATTGAAGTTAATGTTAAGTTGAAGAAAAGTTTAAGTTAAAGTTATTTTAAAGATAAAGGAGTAAGCAAGAAAAAAAACTTAAAGAGTTTAGTTAAAGTAAGAGGAAGTTTTTTTGTTAAAGTTGTATGTTATTTAATTGAGAGGGGGTGTTGTAATATGAATTAAAAAAACATACTACTAAATACAACACTACTATTACCAAGTTAGTTTAAGTTGTTGTCAACATATAATAAAAAAGGTAATAGAGTAAAAACTGTCATGGCTGTAATGTGTCTGTAACAAGTAACGTGTGTAATAAAGCAAGATAATTACAACATCTTTTATTCAAATCTCAACAATTATGGTCAATTGGTACATAAGACTATTTTTAACACGCTTTTATTAGCTTCACCTGTATTTTATATTTTATTACCTATACCTTATTTAATATTATTAGGTACTTAAAAACAAACTTATATTTGCGGTTGTACAAGAGCATGATGTATGCGTTTTGACTGCAATGTTAACTTTGTTTTTTGTTTGTGTACTAAATGTATATCAAATTGATTAATATTATAAATAAATTTTAATAATGTATTGCTCTGTAAGACTATAGCTGTATATTAGATTGCTGATGGTCACTGCAGCATGTATGTAGAGATTCTAGAACCGTCTGCTGTAATATGCTAATTATAACATCAACTAAAATTGCTATTTTATGAATTTAAATTTGGAATTAAGTGTGGGAGAGCCATGCTTCGGCACGAATTGGTTGGCTCGACCGGAGTGAGTGTGGCCGTGGACACAGAAAACCGGCGTGAAACAACCACAGCGTTGTGTTTCGCCGTGTGAGTGAGGTTACCGGAGGCCCAATCCTTCCCCTCCCCCAATCTCTCCTCAATCCCTAAATCTACAAATCCCTAATCTCTAAAAGGTCGGCAACGCACTCGTAACTCCTCCGTTGGGGGTGTCCATGGGTGGCGCTGATTGCTTACCATCAGGTAATCCGTACGCTCGTGTGCCCACCTATTACATAAAAAAAAAATACAATATTCAATATCTGTAAGCTGTACGGTTAGTAAATTTTTACTCAATTTTAAATTCACCCAATCCAATATAAGGTGAGAAACGTGCCGATGGATGAATGGCAAGAGGGTGATTAAACATGTCATGTCACTAGCGTCAACCTCAGGGCACCGGGCACACCCTGCTGTATAAAAGCCTTACCCTTCTATCGGACCTCTGGGAGGGCTGACCGTTTAATTGTCCAATACTCGTGGGAACAAAAATGAAAATGAAACTAAAACACAAAGAAAGAGGAAATTGGAGAAAAAAAGACAGAAAAGAATAGAAAAAAATTTACAACTCTCAACTGATGAACTGATCGAGAGAAAACAAAAAAGGCGATTGTATATGAAAAATTATCGAGCCTTACAATCGGAAAAAGATAGAGCTGCTCGCTTAGCGCACATGCGGCAACAGAATGCTGAGCTTCGAGCTTCAGAATCAAAAGAACACAGGGCTGCTCGATTGGAGCACATGCGGCAACATAATGCTGAGCTTCGAACTTTAGAATCAAAAGAACACAGGGCTGCTCGATTGGAGCACATACGGCAACATAATGCTGAGCTTCGAGCTTCAGAATCAAAAAAACAAAGGGCTGCTCGATTGGAGCACATGCGGCAACATAATGCTGAGCTTCGAGCTTCAGAATCAAGAGAACACAGGGCTGCTCGATTGGAGCACATGCGACAACACAATGCTGAGCTTCGAGCTTCAGAATCAAGAGAACACAGGGCTGCTCGATTGGAGCACATGCGACAACACAATGCTGAGCTTCGAGCTTCAGAATCAAAAGAACACAGGGCTGCTCGCAAGATTACTGGTGGCGTATCGAATTTCAACGTCGGGGTAGTTCGCATCTCCATATGGTCATATGGGTAGAGAATCATCCAGAGTTTGATACAGAGGAAGGAAAACTTCTTATTGATCGAAACTGTTCCTGTAAAATGGTTACAGTGGAAAAGAAGATCCAGACCTATATGAGCTAGTTAAGAAATGTCAAATTCATCGACATACTGAAACTTGTACAAAAAAGAATACTTCTGTAAGATGTAGATTTAACTTTCCACGGCAAGAATGCAATGAGACTCGGATAGTTTCTCATTAATCAGATGATTTTATTCGTAATGGAGGAAGGATTTGCTTACTGAAGCGACGAAAAGAACATCAAGACATCCAGATTTGTTGAAACTGTGGGAAGGGAATATGGACATTCAGCCATGCGGTTCAAATGAGGCGATAGCGTACTATATTGCAAAATACCTATCAAAAGCAGAACCTGAAGGTGTAGATACTGGAATAGCACAAGCAGTTCAACAAATACAACGTGAAGAGTCTGACATTCCACGCAAACTCTTTCGTATTTGTATGAAAATTCTTCATGAACGCCAAGTATCAGCTGCTGAATGTGCGTATCGCCTATGTCATCTCCCGTTACGTGATAGTTCACGAAGTTGTGTTTTCCTCAACACCAGAAAGCCAGAACAGCGTTATAGAGTATTGCAATTTGACAACACGGGTCACGCCACTGGCTGCTGTAGTAATATCTTTGAAAGATAAGAAAAACGTCCCTTGGATCATTCTGATTATGAGTTTTCTAACATGAGTCTTACGGAATTCGCGATGTTATTCGAACCATTCTATGACAAGAAAATAAATGAAACAGAAGAAAGTGCTGATCATGATGCTTACGAAGTTCAGTCGAATGTACGTTGCCGACTAATTACGCTATTAGATACAGTAAAATGGCTGTGAGGAATGTTTCTGCAGTTGTAAGAGTGCCATACTTCGTAGTATCATCTGATCCAGAAAACTTTTTCTACAGCTTACTACTTCAATATATGCCATATCGATCGGAAACTGAATTACTTGAAGGATTTGATAATGCAAAAGATGCGTTTTTAGCTCGAGAAAATCAACCGAGAGCAATGAGTGCAGCAATATCGAGAACGTGATCAACAGCTTGAAAATGCATTTAATCAAGTCCATGCATTTGATCTTTTGGAGCAGCCAGAAATACTGGATCTTGAAAGCGAAGAAGAAAAATTGCCTGAAATAAATATGAGTAATGAAGAATTCCAAAGAGCACAACAAGCTATGAATATTGGTCAAAGGCAACTCTTCATTTTCATAACCGAGAATATAAAAAAACAACTTAATGGCGATCAAACTCGTGAAAGAATTTTCGTATCTGGTGGAGCGGGAACTGGGAAAACTTTCCTGTTTAATTTGCTGAAAAATCAAGTAAATTGGTGTTATGGAAAATCTGCAGTGAAAGTTGGTGCTCTCACTGGAGTACGGCACGATTAGTCGGTGGATCTACACTTAATCGTCTACTAAAATTACCTGTGCAAAAAATGGGGTCATTGTTACTATGCCTCTTCTAACAGGTAATTATTTAAGAGTAATGTGGCAACAATGGCAACACGTTGAATTTCTCTTCATAGACGAAATTTCTATGGTACCTTATGAAATGCTTTGTATGATTGACTCTCGTTTGCGACAACTTAAAAATCCAAACACATGTTTTGGGGGATTAAATGTTTTATTATTTGGTGACTTAATGCAACTACCCCCAGCACGAGGACATCAAGTTTTTCAACAACCAGAGCATATGAAACCAGCTACACATTTATGGCGGCTCTTTAAGCTGGTTGAATTGAAACAAAACATGCGTCAACAAGGAGACACAACATTCATTGATATACTGAATGCTTTAAGAATTGGTGAATTAACATCACGGCATCTTTAAATACTTCTCGAAAACGTTTTGACAGACGCTAACAACGAATTTTCAATTGAGAAAGCGTTAAGCATATACCCAACGAATGATCATGTAACTAAGCACAATTATAAAGTTCTTCGGTACTTTGTGACAAAAGGCACAAGTATTTATACAATAAAGGCACGAGATCAACTTATTGATGCTACACGAAATTTAAGTGATTAAAATTTGGAATCTGTTATACCTGATGATATTAACAAGACGGGAGGTCTTCCTAAAATTTAAAAATTTTTGTGAGGGCTAAAGTTATGTTGAGATCAAATATTGACGTGACAAAAGGTTTAGTAAATGGCACTATGGGTATTATCACTGAAATGATCTGGCCACATTTCCGAAGAGATCAAGTATATGATTCAGATATACCATCAGTCCGTATCGACTTTGGTCAGGATGGTGTACAACTAATTAAGCCAATATCGATATATAGTAGTTTCCAGGAAATATAGCTATGGTACTGCTGAAAGGCGAATGTTGCCAATAATCCTGAGTTGGGCATCTACTTTGCACAAAATGCAAGGTAGCACCCCACGCTTTTCAACTTTATTTGAATTTTTGTGAATATACATATACTGTCTAAAATTATCTTATTCTGAATAAATTACGATGATTGATTGTTGAATTTGATATTGCAGTAACTCAAACTCTCTTAAACAAATATTATTTTCTACTTTTTAGTTCGATTGCTATTAAAGCGTGCTCTTTAGTTTTTTAAACTAATATTTATTATACTAGCCACTTACCATGTAGGCAATGGCAATAAGAATTATTACATGGAAATCTATAACAAGAATTAATCGATAAAAATGGTCAAAAAGGACCAAAAAGCTATTTAAATGACAAATTATATCAGACAGCCACATTATAAACCCGATCTGGAGATTATGCAAAATCCTCCCATGTAGAGGAACCTCATAGTCCAACAACGGACTGTTATAGACTGTGATAGTACTTACTTAATTATTATATGTCACGTAATTGTTTTTTCGAGTAAGCCAAAAACACAATAATTAATTTAGAAGTTAGCTCACGAAAGTTATAATAAAAGTATGATACTTACTGTAGCATATTTGCAGGTCCAGAGTCCAGTGCTAGTGGTGGAGCTGAACCTGGACAGAATAGAAGGCACACAGCTCCGCGCGCTGGGCCTGCTCGCCGTGTACGGGTTCAACGTGACGTACGAGGTGCGGGCGGCCGCACAGGCGCCGGGGCCCACCTCCTGCAGCGCCATCGAGTGCCGCCTGCTGGGACACTGCTATGCCAGCCATGATTATCGGTGAGTACTGGAAATATTTATCTTCTCTTTTGTTGTAGTTCAAGTTAAATTTAGAGATCAGCACATTAAAGCTATCTCTTTTATTCTGTGCTTGTAGATCTCTTTACACAAAATCCGTTTTCGCTCATAACATTCCTCACACTACTTTATTAAGTCGCCCTTATCCTTTCCAACGACTGTAACATTAAAAACTACAACTAGGTAGTGGAAGGTAATTAGTATGTTTCATTGGTAAATTTACAAAAATAAAACGATTTATAAAATAAATAATTAACAGACAGGACAGAATATTAATGATGTTGACTATTTTTAAAAGAAATGTTTCTCGTATCACAGGGAGTTTTACTGTTCGTGTTTCGACGGTTACTCCGGCGCGGACTGCGGAGTGGGTCCGCTGTGTCCCACGACCTCCAACATGTGTAAAAATGGCGGCACTTGCAGGTAAGTTCAAACGTTACTATCCTGTTATATTCATAAAGAACCTCCAATATATTACATAAAGAAATTTTCTCCATATTCTTATATCATTATAGATTGCTTCAGTTTTTAGATTGCATTGGTTATCACAAACGTGTATATGATAAAATCTAAGTCTTAATCTATTTCTAATTACAAAGACTGCTAATGGTTATCATCACGAAACTTGGCAAGACTTAAACGTTTATTACGAATTCCAAATCAGTTTAAAGGTCTCGTCGAACATTGCGGTCACATTAATCTAAATATTATTTAATGTAGGAAACACATACAAATATCTTTTGCAAAGATACCTTGAGCTTTTCCAAAACTAGAAAACCCTTCATTGACTCCATTTTATTCAATAACGAGAGTGTATCGGCAGACAGATGGGTCCGGCTGCCGTCAGATGTATCTGCGCGCCCGGCTACACGGGGGACCTGTGCGAGGCCCAGGTAGCGCCGCCTGGTGAGATGTATACATTTTATCATTCTAAAATTATTGCACTTTAGACATCAGCGCATCATACACATTTGGCAGAGACCAGGCAGCGTTCTTTGATATACTCGAATCTTTCTTCCACTTGCCAAGCGTAATTATAGCAAATTTATAATAAAAAGACCCGCTGTCAGCATTATATTTTGATGATTACTAGCATACAAACAATCTGTCAAATTCCTTCAATCAATTGCTGACTGTATAACGAAACAATAGAGTTGAAAATGAAACATAAACACTTTTTTTTAACAGTCTTTTGTATTTTGACCTGTAAGCGGTTACAAAAGCTTTTAAAAACCACTTTTATCAATTACGCTGGTTTTTATTTAATCTTTTTCAGAAACTTAATGAAAAATTCTTTAGTTCTTTTCTTAAATGCAATAACGACTGGTTGTTTTTGTACACGCTTGGCAGTAGTTGTCCAATAAATTAAAGCTGCTACTGGAAGCTAATACTTTTAAGGAGATGGTGTACTAAATAATGATCCACTAAATACTGTAATTAACTTTAATGTTTTTGTTGCAGAATGTGGTATAGAAGAATGTGCAAAAGTTTGTAAAGACGGGACAGCTTGTGATTGTAATCCTAAGGACACAGACGCGTGTGAGTATTCAATTAGTTAAATGTCTGTTTGTTATTGTATTTTTACTTTTCATGACCAATTTATGCAAGTGTAAGAGTGAATGCGTAAAAATTATGACCACAACAAATGCGACCTTACCTCCACAGCGTAGTGCACATAGTTACTAAGTTCCTTGACAAATGTTTATTTAATTTTACCTGTACGTATGTTAGTCTGTTTCTCGTTATAACTTGCTATTTAAATATGACCCATTTTTTGGTAACTACCCACAATCTGGTAAACATTTCTTTTTGTATAGTATCAGCGCGATTCGAAACAAGACTGCAAGTAGTGGGTCTACCAAATGAAAACATATCGGATGAAATTGCGAAACAGGTAAATTATAGTTATAATAACAAAATTGTAATGAAAAGAATAACTTGGTAAACATTGATGTCATTTGTTACAGCTAACACAATTTTTGAAGGCATCAAATATTACTTTAGAAGATGATGTACAAGTGTTGAATACAAGGTGAGTTTTTTTTGCCTTTTCTGAGACAGAATCTAAACAGTATTTATATTATGTAAATGAAATATTCAGTAAACAAAATTACCTGAGTCTACATAAATAGTCTATTTTTTCTTATTTTGTTTGACAGTTTGACAACTACAGAAGGTATAAGGGATGCTTGGGTGCGAGTGTGGAGTTCTAGACGCGAGGCACCAGCATTACGGGCAGCACTGGCACGTCTCGCTTCTGCACGTACTCGTCTCCTACCTACCTCCACGCATTTTGAAATGCATCCAGCGTTAAGTTTGCACGTGAGCACAGTTACCAAATGTTTAATGACTCTTTTAGTGGCTATATTCTATTTAATCTGTAACTATATAAGTTAGTGTTACTGTTCACCAACTTTTCACTTGGTATGTTCATGTATGGCAGCAGTAAGTAGAACACGATTCGATATAATCATAATCCTAGATTTGGTTGGATCACATAGGTAGCAGTTATAATATTGTATAGATGAAAACATTTTTTTAATTAGTATAGATTTTACTCACACTGAAGTTATCTGGAAATCGCTATGAGCACTTACATTCATAACGACACCATCAATCTCTTACAGCGAAATCAAGAGGAAACATGAGCGCTTAAGGGGATTGGAGTAATCTCAGCTTGATTAAATTCTTAAGTACATATCCATAATCAATGAAAAAGTACCTACTTAGTGTAACGAGATTTCTGTTACTTGGTTGTTTAGAAATAACTTCGCTTATAATGAGTCAATACTAAAGAAAGAAAATAGCGTATAATTGGTCAATGCATTAATAGAAGATTTTATAAAATTTTTGTTTTTTCTGATTTCTTCTGTGTCGCCGACAGCCGCAAATTGTCAATTTCTGGGTCAGTGTTAAACATATTATTAGATGATAATACGCAGAGTTATTGCGCGCAAGATTCGAATCCGCGATGTCCTGGCAGCAGCCAGTCAACCGACTGCACTAGCAATGCAGACATGTCACATATTTGAAGAAAAATAAATAACTTCGAAACGTTTAATACCGCCTTTTTTTAAAGTTGGCAGAACACATGCTACTAGGTAATTCTTGTTAACTCGTTATCCTGGCCTAAATATCATCCTTGTCTCTATACACCATCACCACTACTATGTAGCACTAGGTAAATAACACATAGGTAGCAAAAAGTCCAAAATACGGGAAGATGTAAATTCATGCTGATATTTAGATTGTCATATTATTCAACCTACAGAAACTGGTTGTGAACCAACGTCCTGAAGTGTGGGAGGGGTCAGAATTCATACTAACTTGTATGGCATATGGATCTCCAAATATGGCCTTTACGTGGTACAAAGACAGCGTCAAAATAAATTTCAACGGTACCACAAGGTAAGTGAGCACAACATTCTTAAACCAAATTAACTTTAACGTAGAAAAATTTCAGACCAGGCTTAAAAACTCGATCTACACCATAATAGTCGCAAAGAGTAAATGAGCCTTTTCACTCTCGACACGAAATGGCCACCCATCCAATTACCGGTGACTGTTAGTTATCCGCATCGATTAATCGCCCAACTTCCAACGTACCACTCTGATGGCTTATTTTGCAGTTGAACATAAGAATATTCTGCTTATTTTTATGTAAAGTCTTAACTAAATGTTTCTTTATACATACTGTTAGAGATGAAGTGTGTAAATAACTAGAGAAAAATCTGGTTTTAGGGACATTTGGACACGAACAGTGTCAGAAGACGCACTCGGTCGTCGAATGTCAGTACTAGGTGTAACAGAGGCGGAGAGATTAGATAGTGGGAAGTGGTCCTGTGCTGCAGACGATGCTGGCAGGAGACGCTGCAGAGCGTTGAGACTGACAGTGCTGAGACCTCCTGAGATACGCTTGGTGCCGTCCACCTTGACTGTTAATAGAGTAAGTCCATGCAAACTGGGCTACTACTAATTTAAACATATTACATGAAAACTAAGTTTTAATCTTATCAGGGTGATAATGTAACAATAACATGTCTGGCGGGAGCTGGACGGGTGCATGGTGCTCTCGGATTCAGTTGGGCAAGAGAGAGAACACTGCTTCCCATGGCACCAGGTAGAGAGGTCTGGGAGGATCTTTTCCCAGCAGGCAGTGTGCTGAAGCTTTATAATGTCCAGGTAAGATATACTAATTACGTCAGGCAATGCAGATGTACCTACGTGCTACTTCAAATTTATTTTATTTTATTTGATCTCTTTGTATAGAAATCCAGTGAGTTCCGATGTCAAGTGTCATCAGTGGCTGGCACCAACGCCAAAGCTGTCACTATGTGGGCTCTCGGCAGTGATGACGCGGCGTGTGAGAGTGACGCCTCTCACGGCTTGCGCTGGCCAAAAACAGCTCCTGGAGCACACGCGACTGCATCTTGTCCACCGGGACACAGCGGGGAAACTACCAGGTTGTCAAAATAAGTCACTATACCAATACAATATAAAGTCTCTAGTTGCATGATGTTTTATCTTCATTTCATTGTAAATCTTTTTTAAGGTTTTGTGAGCCAAAGACTGGAGACCACGGTGTTAAATGGAGATTACCAGATTTTTCCGGTTGTGTCGCGGACTCATTGAGGGATATTTATGAACAGGTAGTAAATCATTCATACACTTACAATATATGATGAGTTCTTTGTAGACAAAGATGTGAGTTATAATGTTGTCATCAGTTCACCCTGATATCGATGGGCTACTCGTGGGGCTCGGTGTCGCACGTGTCGCGGCAGTACGGAGCCGTGCTGCGCTCGCTGCCGACAAACCCGGGCGAGGGCGAGCCCCCCCTCACACACGCAGTACACATGCTCAACTACCTCATGTCTCCTGCCGCCCAGCCGCCCGATAGGTACAACAGTACGGAACACCTGCTTAACATTTACGACAACCTGCTCAAACATCCCGATGCTTTTTTGGATGAGGAAGTAAGTAACTAATTAACTTAAATAAATAAAAAATTAGGCTATTACCGAACTGGTCTAAAATTACTGTATCATTTTTAGAAAATTTTCGATCTTCAAAATGCTGTGGTGGATACTGCAGGCCTAAGAAGTAGTTTCAATAAGCGTTACCATGAGTTCACGGTTATGTCAAAACCAGTACTTGAAGACAACGCGGCACACTTTGACCTTCAGCCAGCATTAGCGGAGAGAGAAGAGTGGGCTGTGACGTCAGCGGGAGTTGAACTTGTTACAAAAACTGAGAATGCGTCTGTGGTGACCGCTCTTTATCACGACTTGGGAGCAAGGTTGCCTTCACTAAAGAGATTCGTCGAGTATAAGTAAGACTTGTTCAGATACAATACAATTATTATAGATTTTTTTATGGTTTTATTTTTCTGCCTAAGTGATTTTAGTTGTTATTTCAATATAATGTATTTACTAAATCTGATAAAATGTTACTTTTTCCTGTGTTGAATCTTGATTTATTTTTATTTTTATGGTTTTTATTATTATTATTTTCTTACGTTTTTACTTTTATTTTCCCCATCGCGGCAGTTGTAGCAGCAACTCTTCCAGGTCTGGTCGTGCGACACAGTACACAATAGCATCGCAACAAATACAGCTTTCCGTCAGTGGCGCAGGAGTTGACAATACTCTCCTTCATACTGTGACCTTGCTGTTTACACACTCGAAGAACTACAGTGCCATCGGTGAGGAGACAATTTAGTGAATAATCAAAACTTTGTCCTTGGATATTTTGATAGAGTTTTGCTACCCCAGGTCCTCAGCTAGCGTGCGGGAGTCGGTCCCGGTCCTCGCCGCGCGTGTGGAGCACTCACACATGTGAGCTACGTGTACAAGAGCAGACTTACATCGCCTGCCGCTGTCGAGGACTTGCGACCATCGCGTTATTTACCGTCGACAGTTTGGGTCTCGTGAGTACTAGCACCTGGTAATATATAACCTTAATATCGTTGACTGGCTTGATAATTTAAAACAGCAGTGATTCTTCCAGACGGATGCTGAGAGCGACTCGCGAGCTATTGTGAAGATCACAGTTAGCCTGGGCAGTGCGATGTGTCTCGTGGCTGCACTGTTACAACTCCTTAGCCTCGTAGTGGGAAGTAAAACGAGACTGCCAGTACTACTCAGAGCTGCTACTGCCGCTACACATTCTGCAGCTATGTTAACGCTTCTTGAATGCGATACGAAGCAGGTAAGTTTGAACCACGGCCTTACTAGAAAGAGTTTCAAGTCCGAACTGAGAATGAACAAATGTACTATTGTTTCATTAGACATCTGCGTGTGTCGGGCCTCTGGGTTGGGCAGTAGCGGCGTGCTGGTGCGCGGGATGTGCCGCTTTATGTGCACAACCATTGCTACTACACACTGAGTTGGCGGCCACAGCCACTCGAGCGCCATCTGTGGGGCTATTGGCAGGTACGTGAGAAGATACTAACACGGTGGACAATGTAGAAGGATTGTATTCACGTAGTGGGTTGGTTGCAGGTGTGAGCACTTTGTGCTGGCTGACAGCTCGATTGTGGGGCGGAGCGCCTTTGCAGCTAGGTGCGGCTGCCAATGCGGTCTGTGGAGCAGGCGCTGCACTACTAGCCGCGCTTACACTCTGTCTCGCACTCTGCGCTGCCAGGACACTGCGAACAGTAAGCACATTTTACACCCTGCATTCTTCTGCATGAAAAAATGACTAAGAAACCATAACAAATTATTTTTCCTACGTTACGTCTCAGGTCACCCAAAAGCTGCCGCCCGACAGACGCGAGTACGTGCGGGAACGTGCGCGAGTGGTGCGCCATACATTAGTGCTACTCTTCACTACTACAGCGACACAGATTGCAGGGGTAGCTTACGCGCAGCCTGGGGAGAAGACTATACCTAAAGTTGTAGCGCTTTCTGTCGCTGCATTAGCCAATGTAAGGACCATACAGCGTACGGACTATATGTGAAACAAGCCAATAATTACTCTTCTGTACCAATGCCGTTTCTTGCGTGTGCAGGGTCTAGCAATGTTGATATGCTACGTGATCTGTGACGAGGAGTGTTTACGAGCAGCTCGGCGGTTACTCACGCTCTCCTCAAACAATGATTGGCACGATTCCCCTGAAGGAGACACATCACTTAGTTGTAAGTTTCTGAAAATATATACTTTTGCAAGCAACCAATGATTATAAGATCAGTTTTACAATAATTGTTGACGTTGTAGTGTACATAAGACAAGGGCGTGAGATGGAGTGTCGCGGCGCGGTGGGCTCGCTGGAGTGCTCCTCGTCGCACGTGTCTCCCGCCAACACGTACTGGCGCGCCACGCCGCTGCAGAGCCCCTTGCACCGGTGAGCTAGTGTGACGTCACTGTGCAGTATCTGCTACATCTGTCAGACAATGTATAATGTAGTTGTGTGATCAGGCGCGGGTCGAGCGGCGCGTGTGTGGCGGACATAGTGCGCTGCGTGGAGTACAAGCAGGCATTACTACCACCGCGCAATGTCCACACACGGACACTCTGCGACCTCATACCTATTGGTAATATTCAAACACTTTTCCAGCTAAAGAGTAATGTAATGGAATATATGTTTTGATAAACGTTGTATCATATCTCTGTCAGTAGGCGGTGCAGAGCCTCGTGTGTCCCGGGTATGTGTGGAACTAGGAGTGCTACCTGAAGCGCCACAGACTACCGTCACGGACACCAGTACTTTCCAGCCGTCTAGCGATACAAGCGACATATCAAAGGTAAATGAGGATTCCTATGACGTTGTGTAGCAAAACTTAAGACTGGTTTAAAGTATTAATAATGTTACCAGGCCAACTGCACGCTGTGTGCAAAGTCCACTCCAGACTTGTCAGCAACGAGCACAGCTCCGCGTCCAATCAAGAGTTGTCTAAAGAAGCGTTCGCCTCAGCTGTCGTGGAGCACATCGTTACCGTCCATAAACCATGAGAGCGACGAGAGCAATTCCCACCTACAGCTAGTGGACACACAGTCCCAAACCCCGAGCACGCACACCACATTCACACAGACAGACAAAGTGCTGCACAAGATATCCCACGACCTGGACTTCCTGCTCAACAGGACGCCCAGTCGCGTCGCGGACAACTGTCCGCAGCAGATAGAGGAAGCACCCACTTAGTGCACGGAGATGTAAGGCGTAGTTCTAAGTTGTAAGTAAACTGATGACTGATGGAGGCAGGGAGCAACATTACATTAATTGTGTACATACTCTACTGTAAATATAGTATTCATTCAAATTCTGTGATTGTATAATAATAGGAAAAGAGTATAAATTATTTTTAGTTGAATGGAAATGAAGAGGGTGTATTAAGCTGTATGTGAGTGTTTTTATCAGAAAAATAAGATATTTTGTCTTAAAACAAACATCAAAAGTCTTGAGTTTGTGAATGTTAGTTTTGATCCAGGAACAAAATATATACGTATGTACTAAATACGACTGAATTAGAAAATTTATATCTTTTTAAGAAGTTAAGAAACGCCAGTCGTTTCTGTTTCATTTCACATTGAATAATGTTATTTCAAAATATTGTTAACAATGTATTTCAAAGATACACGAGGATAATCAGATGACAATGCCGTCAGATTAAATATAAAATTTTGATATATTTTTATCATGTTGTTTCATTTCAATTGAAAAACCTATTCCCTATCTATAGTGCTGTTGTCAGTGATTGATATGAAATAAAAATATGAAGAGATGTTAAGTAAGTTGGTGCGAGGAGTGGGACTCTTCCTGACTAACACTACTCCGTGCCTTCTCCTGCTCCAGGCGGAGGTCGCGGTACATTATTGCGCTTCACCTGCAACCTGGCAGATAACGAGGTCGCAATAGTTAATTAAAACTCTATGTGAATATCTAACATTATTACATAGTGCAGTAAAGTTACACACAATATTGTGTGTTGCCAGCAAGTATACAATGCAGAAATTATAAAGTAGTGCCGATATTACCGGTAAATATACGTTTTGTTAAAGTTTTTTATTACTTTGTTACTATATAAACAGCGACTTTTAACATAGGAATTGAATTCCGATGTCAAATAAATTTAAAAAACGATGGATACAACTAGTTTACTGGTTCATTTGTATTTGCCACTGATATAATGCTGGTATAAAGACCTATTTTCTACAACTGCCCGAAAATGGGATATAATTTTACCAAATACTTTAAAATAATAAAAAGGACAAAACAATCTGTCAAAGAAAACTACAATAATAGTTGAGGACAATTGTAATGACCCTGTGAGTGCTGTTGCTTGAAAGCATACTTAGTATTTGATATTGTTTTATTTTGTAAGATCGTTAAAAATCTGCATAATTTAACTTCACACAGATTTGTCTAAAATGTAATAAATATTTTGGAAAAAATATTAAAGGCCCATACTTGTGAAATATCCTCATTGCCTGTAAAGGACAAAATCGTGTCTTTAATACACAAGTGAAACTCATTGGAAATGCACGTTATAACTCAAAGGTCTCAAGTGAGTAGGTACCTAATAATATTGGACATTGGTTCACGCGCGTGTCCCGGGGACAGACGTGATCGGCTTGGTGACGACACTAGATGTCTCACTACTAGCTAAGTATCTGTAACGCTCAATGAATATTGTGTTCAAACGGAACAGTATATCTTACTTCAATGATTTACTTCGTTTGATTAGATTAGTAAGAAAGTTAGTACAGTCACACTCAGCTCCCGTGCGTGCTGTACTTTTTGTTAAGTAATTGTAAGGAGAAAATCGTCGTCAGCGTTTGTTTTTACCCGACTGCCAAAGAAGGAGGGTAATGTTTTTCGAGTGTATGTAAGTATGTATGTATGTCTTTTCCTTTGTGACCTCCTGTAGCCTAAACGGCTTGATGGATTTTGATGTATGAGGTATCGTTAGATTTGTCTTGATTACGGGAGTGTCATAGGATACATTTTATCCTAAAAGTCCCACGGGATAAAGACATAATAATATTTTTCTAAATTTGCCTTTAAAAAAATATGTATGCGGTATCATTAGATTCATTTCAATCACGGAAGTAATTAATATAGGATACGTTTTTTCTCAAAATTCCCACGGGAACATGTTAATTCTGCGTCAACGCAAAGCAACTCATGCGTTAGCAAGCAAAAAGATAGGGCGTGGCCTGGCATGCGGCGCGCGGCGCGGTGCGGAGGGGGATATGCTCGAGTATACAGCCCGAATGCGGGCACACGCATAAGGGCACACGTCGTTGTCGGTCGTAATGGTACTTACATATACATAGTCTTCTACATCTACAACATTTTCGTTAAATAAAAACAGCTAAAAAGTTATAAATACAAAAATTATTATTAAAAAAACAAAATACCCGACTGCACACTAAAAAAAGAGTAAAACAAGCCCCACAATACAAATTTACTGAATATAATTTATAAATGTTGATGGAAAGCATCGCAGGCGGGGACCACCTTGACCGCCACCAACGAAAATTCTGCTAAATGGTGCACAACAGAAATGACTATAAATAAGCCTCTGTTGGTCCCCGCCTGCGATGCTTTCCATCAACATTTATAAATTATATTCAGTAAATTTGTATTGTGGGGCTTGTTTTACTCTTTTTTTAGTGTGCAGTCGGGTATTTTGTTTTTTTAATAATAATTTTTTTATCAGCTATCAAACAACACAACTTTCATATATGGACCTAATATGTTAATCATCAAACGGGTATTATAGACAGTATAATGCAGGTAGGTACAAGTTATAATTAATAGTTTTCCCGTGAAATAGGAATACGAGTATGTTTTCACCGAATTTGAAGGATAAATTTGTCTTCAAGCATGTAGTACAATATGTTTCATATAGGTAAGTATCTAATGTTTCATGTATTGCAACATTAACGACTCAGAACAAAAAACTTCTCGTATCTTTGTGAGAATTGTTTGTTTAACCTTACTATACCAACATTATTTGTAAACACTCAGCTTCGAACAGTCTTCTAGTTAGCTCCACAATATTAGCACTTATCTTTAATGTTATAGAACAGAGAATGGTGTGTATCTTATTAAAAGCAATTTAGTTTAATCACACAATAACAAAAAAAGTTCAATTATCTACCTAGTTAGATGATGAGATGCAGGTAAATGAAGCGAGGTCCATTCCGCTTGGGAAATTAATTTAAATCAGTTCAGCCATATTATGAAATACAATTCCGAACATGCAAAGTTCCGAATGACTAAATGTTTTTTGTAGTAAATCGCCTGTGAATTGGTATTGGAAAATCATTTAATATATTCCACCTGCAATTCTAGTTTAATATAATAAAAGTTCTCAGTAGTTGTGAAGTACATTCTGCATTGCAATTCACTGCCCAGTTTCTGTTATTATACATGTTACATGATAAGGTCATTGTACCTCGTTACAATGTTGCAATAGGTACTCCTGCATTTGGTATAATAGTATGAACTCTTCTAAAAGTACCGATGACGTCACGTGTTGCAGAAAGGTGATCTGTATTTCCAGTTAAGAACAATTGTTCTAGTAAATCTTCTCAATAAGTATGTGTGTATAAGTCTGTAGTGCTGGTATCGGTATAATTGAATACATTTGTCACCACCTCCAGTCTTCCCGTGGGTGTTCGTATAAGTCGCACAAGGACTATAAGTGTGGCAGAGATCGAGTACAGTGCTTCCTGAAAAAACTGAGTCACTAAACTGCCCGATCGCAAACAAAAAGTGAATACAGCTGATATTTGTTTGAAGACTTACATTCGAGCAAATAGACAGACAAAAGTTCATGCATACGTATTAGTAACGAACTAAAGACATTTCTCAAGTAACGCGACTATAGAAATGTCCTTTGATAATTAAATTAAATCCTGACTTTGAAGTTAAGTGAATTATTCGGTTGAAGCCCACCATCTTAGTATAACATACAGCCTATTTACATCAAAACAGTATTTAGTATGGAAACCAACTAAAATCTGTTATCACTAGTTGAGATTAATGTCAGTCTAGTTATTGCGTATTGATGTGATAAGTTCCGTCGTTAGTTTGACGCATTACCCGCGTATTTAGACTGTAATTACCCAGACTCGTGCAGTTATCATTGACATTTAACTATTATATTCCCCAACTGTACGGCAGTATTCGTGTTAGAGTCAATTATGTTGTCTCATTGCCAATTTAATGGTGACAGTTATTCCACGCAAGCAATACTTTCTAAATGTAAAGGAGATACATCTTCTGGTAGTTACTTTACACGTGTTATACTTAACATGTTAGCAGTTGCACATTTGTTATATACCAATTGTTGATACATTTACATTTGATACGTTACCATATAAGACTGATACTAGTCAACATTTAAAAATCTTAATACCTAGGTACCTTTCATAAAAATTACTTGAAAATTGATATGAGTATCTACATTGAGGAAAAAATCTTTTGTTATAATTTTTTTTATTCTGACGAAAATAAACCAAAATATACATTGTATATATTGCTATCGTCAAATTGGGTTCACGCGAGCGAGAAACAAATCCACCGTGAAATTAATACATGTTAGACGAAGTATCTAATTGTATTCGTATAATTATTTTCTAAGAAAAATGAACCAGCTCTCATTTTTCTTCGAATCTATCTCTTCCAGAAAATATTTACAACCAATTTGAAAGTTCATCTCCCTTCCATGGAAAATATTGATGTAACATTAAATTCATGCCAAATTAATTGCGTATTTTCAAATCTATACTTAATATTATAAAGCTACAGAGTTTGTTTGATTGAACGTGCTAATCTCTGGAACTACTGGTCCGATTTCAACGATTCTTTCAGTGTTGTGTAGTCCATTTATCGAGGAAGGCTATAAGCTATATTTTGATTAATTCAACTTTAGGGATCCGTAATAAAATTGCTATTTTGTAACACAAGGAGTAAAATCTAAAACCTATTTTTCCGTGCGCTGCAAAAACTATTGACAATAGAACAAAATGTTGTACTACAAGTTTGTAGATTCTATTAAAACCTACAAAAGAGTCCGCGAGAGCATATACCTAGCTATCATGGTTTAATAACAATAACCGATTTTGTGTTCAAAATAATTATTAATTCGTCCGAAGAAAAAAAAGTGTTCAATATGTATCTTAATATTAATCTTTATCGAAATTAAGCATTATGTTATCAAGAGTATTTATGTAGAAGTAAAACTAGTCTCCTCTTACTTTTTGTTTCCTCTCAATCGGATATTTCGTTTAAAAGTTATCACGTGTTTAAGATGTTAAGAGTTGTTAAAAAGTACCCAGTTAAAAGTAGTAAAAATAAAGTAAATTAATGACTTATGGACCATAGAGTTTTTTATCAACATAAAATCCTGTAATAGATTTTTCGAAATATTATTATTTGTTGATAATTGTAAGAATAAAATCTTTGAAGAGTATAAGAAATACATTTCTAAACTAACTCTGCTAAGGAAAAGGAAGTCCAAGGAATAACACACACCATAATTTGGATCCTTCAGAAATATCGTTGCGGAAGTCATACGATGTCAATTAAATTAATGAGTATATTACTGTAAATGAACCTAGCTTATTTAATGACCAGGTGATGGCATACAATAGTGTTATGCACAGTGTTCGTTTCAATGAGGGAAAAATATTTTTTTGGAAGCTCCAGGCGGAACCGGCAAAACTTTCGTTACTAATTTGATATTAGCAAAAGTAAGATCTCAGGGAAAACCAGCTTTCGGGCACGCTACCATAGCAGAGGTCAGACCCTTCTTTGAGGAGTGGCTTGAGAGACGCCACGGCGTCCTCACCTTCCGCCTGACTCAGGTGCTTACCGGGCACGGCAGCTTCGGTAGGTTCCTGTTTCGGATCCAGCGGAAGGAAACGCCCGAGTGTCATCATTGTGAGGACCACCTAGAGGATACGGTGGAGCATACGGTGGCGGTATGCCCTGCTTGGGTTGAGTACCGCCGTGTCCTCAGGGAAGTGATCGGTGGCGGCGACCCCTCGCGCCCGACCTTAATCGAGGATGTAGTAACATATTTATTGCCCTTTATTTTGCGTCACACAAAAGCCTATTTATATTTGACTTAATATAAAATTCTCATAATCACCATTTTTTTGTCTGAGTACCAACCAAGTAACAACGTGCTTAAAGCTTATCATGAACTTAACATGAAAGGGCACTTTGCGGTAATTTTTAACTTGTGTTTGTTCGCATCTACCGTGATTGTTTACCTAATTTATCCCTTTTTACAACTTAACGTGATAACGCTGAGCAGTATACTTAGATCATTATGATATAATTACAGCCTTTTTATTAGATCGGTGTAATTGCATTTAGCAACGTGAGCTGCAGCCAAGAGGAATTAATTCAAGTGTGGAATCAATATTTAGAATCTAAAGAATTCTAATCAAACCCTTTTTTCTATTTTACGCGAGCTCTGCAGTTGTTGACTTCTTCTTTTTTTGTCTATCTGACGTCATCGTATCACTCACTCATCATGACGTCATCTCTCTTTCAAAACCAACTAAACCCACGTATAACATTTATCCTATGAACTAGACCACTAAACCTTACGTCACATTGTTTTACGCTCGTCAGATTTTCATAGTTCAATCAATATCGTTTACTAATACATCATAGGTTTTTTGGTTATGTGGAACCCACCATTTGTATGGAAAGAGAGACACACTACTGTTGTTATCCTTATCATTTTGGGTGTGACGTAATTGACGTGTCAATTGTTTTTCTTAATTTTACTTTGTGCTGAAAGAGTACGCTATATTGTTGTTCTTGTCATTTTGGGTGTGACGTCATTGACGTGTCAATTGTTTTTCATAATTTTACTTTGGGCTGAAAGAGTACGCTATATTGTTGTTCTTGTCATTTTGGGTGTGACGTCATTGACGTGTCAATTGCTTTTCATAATTTTACTTTGGGCTGAAAGAGTACGCTGTATTGTTGTTCTTTTCATTTTGGGTGTGACGTCATTGACGTGTCAATTGTTTTTCTTTTTCATTTATATTCGAACTCGAAATGTTTACCAACGTATTGAGAGCTTTCTTTTGCAACACATCGTGCCAATAGGATGAGTGACAACAGATAACAACAGACAATAGATAATGTTTAGCAGATAACTTTCTTACGAATATTTTGAAATAAACTGTCCATGCCATGAAATACCTACGTATGAATAACACGTAAACAGTCTAAATTCAATCTTTCAATCTTCTTCTAAATATATAAAACCTGAAGGTGACTGATATAGTGATCTATCAACGCACAACCCAAACCACTGGACGGATCGGACTGAAATTTGGCATGCAGGTAGATGTTATGACGTAGGCATCCGCTAAGAAAGGATTTTGATAAATTTTACCCCCTAGGTGATAAAAAAAGGGATGAAAGTTAAACGATCTTATTATTATGAGAACTCATGTAAGTTGAATCAATTATCACTTTTTAGAGGTGTCATCGAGACTTGTCGCTGCACTGGTGCAAATTAAGACCAATTGAGGGAATACACATTTGACAGAAACTGGGAACTAGCTATCTGCTTAACATATCTTTCTGAACTTGTGAAGTTATGTAAACTAGATTACATCGATTGTGTCGTCTGTTAAACGACAGATTATATACAGAATGCTGTCTGATCTGTAATCGGCTTAATGGATCAACGATCACATGAAACCGCTGAGGTTTATTCAAACAGTACAAACGTTGATACAAACGTAGGTTTCTACTTACTAAATACCTGAGCAGTTCTCGTTCCAGACTTTAAGCTAAATCTTCAAACGAATGAGTTTATCTTGTATTCCAGTATTTAGTGTTATGAAATTAAGCAACAACCACACGCAGATACATTTTATTATTAAAGATGAGAGAAAAATTGTAATAATATTTTTTTAAATTTAATATCCAGATTATCGAATGTAATTAAAAAGATTACGCAAAAAGAAAATCGCCAAGAACTACTTTTGAGTTGATTGTCAAGTGATTCTTCCAAAGAATCTAACATTCTAAACAATTCGACACCATCTACCGACGAAGCAGTTTTACCTGTTTCTACATATTATCTGCAATCAATTTTGTTTGGGCTACAATAAATCTGTGATAAAGCGAACAAGATGGATACATTAACGCACATTTTACGCTTTCTAAGAATTTAATATGAAATCATTTGTCAAAGCGGTTAAAAGGCTTGTGAGAAAAATGGGGATTAAATATTGGATTCACGTAATTTATTACTTTACATCATGTCGAACTAATGATATATTCTCCCCATAAATTCTTCGTGAAAAGTTTTAGCAATGTGGAAATTATGTTATAGAGGGCGATAGATGACCTATTCCAATAAATCTGCCGCGTCTTCTACTACATTGGGTCGATTTATCGAACTGCAAAATTAGGAGCTCTTATTAAACTTTAACTGATTCAGTCATTTGAGACTTACCCAGAATTAAACAAAAAAAAAAAACATAAAACTGGTTGGCTAAAATTTTCTAGAACGTTTTGATTGATTTTTTATCAGCATTATCCTGCATCAATATAAACAACAACGCATGCTCTCGATTCATCAAAATTTATTTTTATGTAATCGACTTCATAGATTCACAGTCTACTTCTGGACTATCAACCTCTTATCAACGAGATTACCTTCACCACACTAACCCGTAGTGGGTAGCCGTTATTTACATAGAGAAGTTGTAAGCAATCATCAAATTTCTTGATTAGGAAATTGCCAACTGAATTTGCGATTATGGAAAATCCAGTCGATAAAGTTTGCGTGTTTGAGATTGCAATTAAAAGGTTCAAGTTTATCAAAAGACGAAACTTTCTCATTTCTATAAAATATGACATGTGGCCTTCTCTGTTTAAGTGAAAAATTATACTTTGTTACTAAGTAATTAAAAACACCATTAAAATGCATAGTTCGTTGTATTTTACAACTAATGTGTCAACAGTGTTAAGTGCACTTTTATTAAAATAGCGTCCGAGAAAATAGATGAAGCTTTTTGCCTGAACAGCCACTGGGTACTGCTAAAAAAGGAAATTACTTGTTCGCTTGGTCATTACAAATTCTCCAACAAAATGTTTAAAGCGTGTTTTTATAATAAGTAGCAACAGTATTTACAAAGCTGCGAGTAGGTACTTTGTGTTATATTGTTTTTGTACATTTGTTGGAATGAATACCAAATATTGTGAGCGATATACTAACGGCGCGATTGTTTGTGCATATTAGTCATTTTGATATTTCGTCAAATAATATAACAATTTTATACAGTGAAAGGCAAAAATTGGCATTCTGGCGGCGATGTTTGCTTACATCAGATATTATAGATAATCTATTTACAATGGATAGAGGTATACAGATATTTTTAAATTTGTGCAATTTTGTAAAAAATTACAATTACGAAAACAATTAAATACTCAAAATTCTTTTTGAATGCCGTCTCTAATTTATCCACCAATAACAACACTCAGAACAATAAATTACTTTAGCACTCAAATGCATTTTGCATCGCTCCGACAGTTTAAAAAGAAAACCAGAATATGTAGGTTTTGGCAACTGAAATTTGTATTGGATCCACTCCAAGAATTGTAGTTTTGCTTTTGTAGGCCCTCCGACCTATAAGAAAATGAAATTATTTTTTAAACATGAAATGAAATGAAAAAACTTAGCGTTCGCTCAATTGCATGGGATTTATAATTAGCGAAACTATAAAATGAACTGTGATCCAGTAGAATTTCTTTAATTCGCCATAAACATTGTAATCTCTTTTACAGCTTTTGTCTTTGGCAAATGTCCAAAGTTAGTGATCAATATTACGGCCCGTGCTAGTAGGAATCATTATCAAAAGCAATTGTCCGGAGTGGCTCCCGTATTAGTTTCATTTCAGATCGCATGGCTGAGCTCATGAGCTGACGTTTACTACGTAAAATAAGAGTTATTTATTAGCAGACTATTATTGATGTGGTTTCATTATATGGCTTTATGAAGTGTTTTTGGAAGATAAGCTGATACTTAAAGCTCTTGCTTAAGAAAATACCTATGCATGACATGGCATATGTAGGTATATAAAATACTTCTAATAATGACTACACTACAAGGTACTGAAATATGAGACGGAAGTTTAATAAACAACTATTTATCCCAATTTTTGTAATTATTCCAATATGTCAGGAAGAAAATAAGTTAGACTGACTGGAATATAAAAAAAAATATATTTATTTAGACAACACATTCATTCACCTCACATTTCAAATAAAACGCGATCAAAATTTAATGCAAAACGGCTTTTGTTATCATTTCGTCTACTGAATGCTTCCTAAGATAAAATACCAAATAAGAGACGGAATTATTTATATTGAAAAAAAAAGATTGAACTCTGAACACAAAAAATGTAGAAAAGGAAATTAAGTTGAACTGAAATTTATCTGAAAATGTTAGTTAGACGTTTCAATATTTGACGTTCATTAACCAAGTATCAGACTTTGATTTATTTCATTAACATAATCAGCAAATTCGATTGTCAGTATGACGTAAGCTTATTATAATATCGAAATTCGATTCGTCGTTATTATTATAATAATTACTAGTGTATACTGTGTAAGTAAATTGGTCTATATAATATGATACGGTGGACGCAATAGCTGGGTATCCGGGATTGCTGCATAAGGTGTCGCGGTGACGATTCCCGCACGGAACAACTCTTTGTGTGATCCACAAAATGTTGTTTTGGGTATTGGAGTCGAGTGCTTATAAAATTGGATGTTTGTAAAAGAGCGCCAATGATACAGACGAAAATAATAGTGTGGGGCAATGTCTATAAAAGGTACAATTATACTACAGTTTAAGAAAACTAAATTTCTTGTAATCCTTGATAGATGGAATAAATTGAAATGAATGTAATCAATGAATTCTCCATTTAAAAATAATAAACTCTTGGCCACACCAATTTTCAATCACCTTTTCCAATAAGAGAAATAAATTAATTAAAGGAATAAAGTCAGTTTTCAGTCTGAGAAGTAGCAAGTTTTATAAAAAAATATGATTTGTTTGAAGTAAAAAAGGCAAGTAAGTAAATTAAATTGATGAATCCACTTTAAGCAGATCGTTTTATTTACTTTCTATTGGTAAGAAAGCTACCTATTTCATTAATTAATTACAGCCGTTAGAATATTAAACGTATCTTTTATTCCACCGATAAGGGATTTTTTTCTTAAATACCTACTTAATTTTGGAGAAAAAGTGAAATACGTTGAATAATGAACGGATATTAATTATTTTAGAAAAAGATCGTAAAGAGTTTCTTAGTAAATCAAAAACTATAGTTTAATTAAAGCAAACCCAAGACTGAAATGCCTTATTGCGAGGTGCGAAACAAAACACACATTGTTTTACTCCGGTTTCTGTGTGGCCGTGGTATCACTCCGGTCGAGCCGACCCTTTGATACCCGTCCAGCGTGAAACAACCACAGCGTGGTGTTTTGGCGCGTGAGTGAGTTTACCGAAGGCTCAATCCTAAACCCCTAATCCCTAAACCCCTAATCCCCAAAAGGTCGGCAATGCACTCGTAACTTCTCTGTTGATGCGGGTGTCTATGGGCGGCGCTGATTGCTTACCATCAGGTAGGCCGTATGCTCGTTTGCCGACCTATCATATAAAAAAGGTACAGTAAAGCTACTATACAACAAATATAATTTAACTAATCACCGCAGAATTATTTGTTGACACATTAGTGCTCTGTGATTTATAGATATATGTTTTATTGGCTTATGTATTACCGGCTTACAGCGCAGTGACCCAGTTATTCCACAAGTCTGCTGGTGCACTTTAGTATAAAGCCGCTATACTGACAAATGAGTGCCTTGTCGAGCAAGAGGTTTCAGGATCATATTGGCTAAAGTAATATTGGATTTTTAGTTTTTGAAGATCTGTGATACTCGTTTTTTGAGTTTAAATAATTAGGTTGAACGCTAGGTCTTGCCATAGCAATGCGGTTATTACCTATTTCGAAAGACTAGTAACCGGTGAAAAGAGTTATTTTGAAATCCTAACAAAGCACAATGCTTTGACAGACTGCAGACTATAGTGTATTTTCCAGTAAGTAACAAATAACGGCATTTAAGAAGTTAGACTGTGTGTTGTGTCTGTCGCGTTAATGTCGCGTAATTTGGCTCTTGAATGTAAGTTTCTAACTACTCAATTTCTTCGTAAAACAGCAACTTCAGACAACTGTTCCAAACTATTATTAATGAGGTTAAATGACTTTATATCAAAAGTATACGTCGTTTATATGCATACATTTTTTCAACATAATATAAGTTCTTTAAAATAGGTTCTGTTTCCTGTTTTGCTTTTAAGAGGATAAACTTGCTTCTTTGCGTTCAATTGAATCAGTTAAGTAAAGTTTCTATTAAGCAGCAGAGATTCAAAAATTTTAGAGGAACCAAATAAATAGTCCCTCCCGTGCCCATTGAATACAACTTCTCGGTTAAAACAAATCAAGTCGATTTTCTAATTTTAGAGTACACTATTATCACAAATATTCGTTATTTCATACAAAATATATTTATTGTCAGCTATCAAAACTTTATATTGATAAATGAAATCGATTTGTCAATAACTAGTAACAAATTGTCATCGATCACTGAGACTTGCAAAGTTTTGTGTCTTAAACGTGGCCATATTTTGTGTAAGATATTAAGATATATTTGGGACGCGCGCCCATAATCCCTAAGGGTGTTGTACCGGTATAGTTTACAAAATATGCCTAACGTCCAAGTAGACTTGACACAATTGTGGTAATAATGTCACTCAGGGTAAAGGGTGAACTTTAAAAAACGGCGTGAAACAACCACAGCATTGTGTTTAGCCGACCCCCCCTAAACCCTTATCCCCAAAATCAATGCATTTATAACTCCTTTAGTATTGCGGGTGGTCTATACCATAAAATAAAAAAAATAAAAATTGGTAGGTTTATTTCTGTATCATTATTTTGTTCAATTGATGAGTGGCATTCTTGTTGAATCTAAAAAAAGATTTATGTCAGTTACCTACAGTCAAAATTATTACGATGACAGGGATTAAAATACAACCAATATTTTGATAACATGTGCTATATTCCAGCAAACAACTAAATAATTAATTTCACATTCCTATAGCTAACCGCACATAATAACTGCACAGTAGTTAAATAAATAAATGTGTTACATTACTTAAGAACACAACTTCTGAAGTCATCTCCAGCTCATGCTGACTCAAGATACGAAGCAAAACTTGACCCCAGTCCAGGCTAAGTTGGAATGTTTCATACATATTTGATAACTCGGCTCCGCAACGAAAGTCCGATGTATTACGTGCTTATACTGTACGAGAACAAGATTACCTAGTTTGTAATTTTATACTACGTTTGTGAAGCTCCTGCGGTCTAAGTTACACCGCTTGTTCACTGGTTGCCTCGATGTCCTGGTCTGATGAATAGAAGCCATTAATAAAATGTATTATTCTTGCTTGCGAGTCTCTGAGTATTTTGGCGTTTAGTAAAGGTAAAATGATATTGATTATGAATTATGATATATTGTTAGCCTTTGACGTTTTAGCGTGAGTAGACGTAGTAGGTACTTTCAGAAGCTAAGTATAGCTATCGCTAGTTGTTTGTTTTCAAAATTCCTAGTAATTTGTTAGATAATCCATAATTTATATTTTTTTAATATTTTCTATATAACTTTACAAAAATACACAAAGCATCATTCAGCATCATTGCGTGTATTGTAAACCCCCTTCCCGCTCCATCATTACGTTAATGAAGCGTATTTATTCGTGAGCACATGTTTAAACACGGATTGCCGACACTACATATTAAAGTTGAATGTTCTTTTATATGAAAGCCATAAATATCGGTTTTAATTAAATATACCTATATGTATTTATTGAGTGATAGACTAATTGTGTAAGCTGCATTATTGATAAGTTACCAGTCATTGCTTTATCTCTTCTCTTCAATTATCTGTACACTTTAAGGCAAGGTTGCAAAGGTTACTTTACGAGATACAGAACTTAAGATCGGGTTCGTTTTTTTGGCTGTTTTATTAAAAAAATCCATTAATAATGGAGGCAAATTTATTGCAACACTCGATCCAGCCCAATTTCACACTTTGAGCAACACCATTACTGAGATGAATGGAAAACTTCGACACAAGCAACTAACCTTCAAGCTTCGTACACAACATTACAGTACCTACACAAACGTTTCGCTAGTTAGCTACACATGTTACTAAATGATATGAAAACTTTAGGTCTTAATTTAACTTTTTTTTTATGTAATAGCTCGGCAACCGAGCAGACGGATTACTTGATGGTAAGCAATCAGCGCCGCCCATGGGCACTCGCAACGGAGGAGTTACGAGTGCGTTGCCGACCTTTTAGGGATTAGGGATTTGGAGATTTAGGGATTTAGGAGGGATTGGGGGAGGGGAAGGATTGGGCCTCCGGTAACCTCACTCACACGGCGAAACACAACGCGGTGGTTATTTCACGCCAGTTTTCTGTGAGGCTGTGGTATCACTCCGGTCGAGCCGACCCATTCGTGCCGAAGCATGGCTCTCCCACACTTAACTATACATATACATTTCCAGCTGTAAAAAACTGTACTTCTTTGTAGCCAGCAATATATTACTAACAACTATAGTCCACAGTACAAGCATTTTACACATTATGTGTAATACTATTCAAATATTCACTCGCACAAAATAATATACCTACAATGTTAAATTTACGTGTCAACAAATAGATTTTACAACATTAAATAAAAGACATCTGCCTGAGCGCTTCTATTAAATAAGCAAGAAGTTAGGTAAATAATCATGAAGTTAGGTAAAGTAAGAGTTTTTATTGCAGATATTTATTAGTATTCAAGTGCCAAAGATCCCAAATAAATGGCAAATAAACGATTACTATTTACAAAGTCTCACATTCAACACGTAGTGGAACGTTTAGAGCAAAAATCACGTCTTAATATCTCTTATGGTTGTAAGTAGCCACGAGTAATAAAACGTAGGTGCTTATAGTAACTGGACCTCGTTCCCTTGTGATTGTGTTACTATGACCAAGAAAATAGTAGAGTGTTTCCTCTGATAATGACACTATAACAATAGATAAAAATAAAGTCAGTTTCTATTTGTAAAACAGAACAAAACGGATTTGTTTAAACCGTAAAAAATCTCTTTGTTCTTTTTAAAAACAATGCAATACAAGTTATGAATACTCCATGAATATTTTTACTATAATTTTATGTAATATTTAAACTGGAAATAAAATGACAAAATATTTTTATTCCTACCTTTTAATTCTGTACGTGTATTAATTATGAGGTGACTAGGTTGGATAGATAGCAAACGTATTTAAGCGTTATACATGCAATATACTTAAAGAGGAGAACTAATATCAAACCGCGAGACGTCATAGACTAGCCACCTAACCCGCTACTGTTACTTTATCAAAAAATAAGACAAAAGAGTGACGAACTACTCCCGTTCATTTACTAAATATATCATACATAGTCAGACCTATTCTATGTTGTACTAAACAGATTTCAGTGTCTCAACCTAACCAAAGAGTTGACACGTTTAAAAATAACCTGACGCGTATGCAATTGTATTGAAAATTTGCTAGCTCTATTAACAAACTCGGAAGTGTTGACGAAAGAACCTCCTGAACAAACTTACAGTAAAAATAAAACTTCTTTAACTGTGTTTAGTGTTGCTAAAAATCGTCGAGTCGTGTTCCGTTTACTTAAAGTTTCAGTTTGTATTGTAAAGTTTCTTAAAGATTTCCTTGCTGAACCAGCTGACGGAAATGCACAAAGGGGAATGCCAAGTCCCCATAGTAATTAAGGCCCACTGTGCACACATATAAAAGTTCATGATTATAACAGAGGATAATTCCAATAATCAATTGGTAAAAGAAATTATATCAAAAATACTTGGCACTTAAAAGTTATTAAAGGTTTTATTATTTCATCAACATTAGTAACGTTAAAAAAACAAAATAATAATTATTTTAATTTTATAGTGTGGAAGTGTAAAGCATAATAACTGGGAGTAAAATAACACAAAAAACCTTTAGTTTTACATATTTATTCTTGATGATCATCACCATATATGAGTAAAACATCATCAACAAATTGTGCGGGTGGAAATACATTATTTTGATGCCTTGTCCATCTTAAATACCATATTATTATCACGGTCATGACATAAGCACAGCATCCTACAGTACGCCAGCCACCAATACAGTTACTGCTGCATGGCCTGTGTCAACAGTGCCAACTAAAACCGATATACAGCTTTTTGCGACGAACATGACGACTAGCGATTCTGTTCCTTACCAGTGAACAGATTTGTGCAAATATAGTGATTGTTCTATTACTATTATTAGTACATACTTCTATACAGTATGCCCCGGTAAATCTCATTTGCTCGCCATAGTATGAGCGAGCTTGCTTAAGTTAATAAGTGTCACAAGCAATCAATATTAAATCACTTATTTATATTTATACCAGGGAATTCTCTTATATCTCATTATTAACAGTAATGTTTTGAAAATCTGCTTCACAAGTAGTGTTTGTATTCCATGTATGTGATTGTTACCTTAAAAATGATGTGGCACAGTGATGACACATACATTTACATGACCAATAATTGGCTCAAATCTTGTTGTATGTCGCATTTCATTCCAAGCATTTGTCCTACATACATGGCACACTAGACTATCACTGGAAACTTGTACCTACAAGAAAAGATGAGAGCAGTTTCAAAATCAGCACATAAAGTACTTTTAAAATACTATTAAGTACTAAGAGATTTTAAATATATAGGATCATTAATTACCTGGCTAATCCATCGTTGTATAAGATTTCGAACTTCAGTGATTTCCAAAGTATGTCTTCGAGTTCTAGATACATTCAAACTGCAGTATAAACAACGTAGATCACCACTCACAGCAGTAGATGACTGTTGTGAACAACTAGGTCCAGAGTAAATGCCAGGTTCGTCGTCGGTCGAAGCGTGTACGGTGTAATACCAAATCAACATTGTCGATACTAAGTCCAGACTGAATGCTGGGTTCGTAAGCCAAAGCGTCTAATACTAAATCCAATTTATCACCTGTGTCGTCATGAGTAGCAGGAGCAGAATCCATAATCAGGCTGTAGTCGTCAAGGATAGGAGAATCCTCAAAGTTAATGAGTGAAAGTAGTCAATTTAAACCACGATTAGTATACACAAGTCGTAAGTAAACAAACAAGCAATGATTTTGACATTAACTTTTTCCGGCGGCTTGTCAAAAGTTGACTTGATGTTGCCATAAGAAGAAAAAATCGATAGATCGATTATATTATTATTTCACAAAAAAATTGTTCTTTAATGGAAATAATATTAGTTTCCATTACATAATATTCATTAATTCATTTTCTTTTCGGAAAAATATTTCTGTTTATTATAATATCACTATTATTGTTCTGATTCATTCTTGGTAGTTTTTTTTTGTAAAGGCAACATCCTGAAAATATTTTTATGTTTCCTAAGATTAGTCATTTTCATATCTATTTAATGTTTTTGAAAAAATATCCCATCATGCACAGACTTATGAATATATGCAAGACATGAGTAAAATAACAAGGTATTTTTCTACTAAAACCAATTTGTTGTGCAGCTCTGGGCCTAAAATTGGCATTCCCCTTTTTGAACAAAACACTTGGCTTGGTATACTATATAGATTCTTCAGCATTTATAAATCATTGCAAATGAACTCAGAATACAGAACAAACCAGAAGCCGCGTTCACTCATAATTACATGTCGTCAAATGTGTCCAAAAACAATACGTCAATCCCCCCGCCAGCCGCACTTCCCACCCGCGAAGTGTTGCCAACAATGGAATAATTCCCTTGGTTTGGGTAATTTTACTACAGGAGGGTAAGATATGGGTAAACCCAACAAAATAGGTAAACTTACGAAAAATGCAACAGACTAGTTGTTCACACATTTCATAGAGGTATCATAAAAGTTAACGATTTCTGACTGTGTTAATTTTAGTTACACCTACTATACACAACAAATAAAACAAAGCTTCAATAAGTACAAAGGTTTTATTGCGGTTTTTGCTGGTTTAGTTTTTTAATATGTATTGTCATAATTTAAATTAATATTGTCATAAATATATGTCTTCAAGGTGAATTGAGCAAACTACGCTCTGGCTAGATGGTTTCCGAAATTAATCTAACCGTGCCCTTTGTAAGTTTTTTTTTTTTGTTGGTCGTCAGGGAATCTAATACGACATAGGCTCCATAATGGACAAAAATATAACCCACAACAAATAAATAAGTGGGTAAAATTTTCACCAAAAATGACAACACTCACAAAATGGCCGCATCATTTTCATAGAAAAATAAATCGATAAAAAAAATTCAATAATTAATTAAATATACTACTGCAGTCGATGCTTGCAGATGAAATGTAATCTTATCCACTTTTTTCGTAATTCCAGCCGCATTTTTACTCGTAGTAATAACACAAGACGGCATAATGAAATTAAAATTGATACTCGTAAATACGTCACGATATGCCACGTGCCAAAATTGACTGATCGTAGAAATTTCATACTACTCTAGTTATGAGTGGTTTTAATCACTTCAGTTTGAAGCGCGATGACGCCTTCTGGTTTGTTCTGTATTCTGAGCAAATGAATGAACTGACAATGCACTCGCGTTAATGCCATAGAGGTATCACAGAGGAAACATAAAAGAAAATAAATATTCTATCCTTTCAGGATTAAATTATTTGTGTTTATGTAACAGATATTCATTTTCTATCAAGTTGCATTAACAATTTCGAACAAACAATAGTTTGATAACCAGATATTTATTTGTGATCCTACAAAGCCTTATATTTTTACAAAACACTATTGATATCACTCTCTTTTTCCAGAAATCTATTTGTGAACGATATCGAGGAATCCTGTTTACTGGTTTTCTATTTAATACGACGGAAAGGATAATAATAAAAGTTCCGTAAACAAAAGGAAAAATAATCATGTTTCAGATATTCGACTGTGATCGTGATCTGATAATAACAATAGAAACATGTTTTGTGTTGTTTTGTAAGAGTTGTCTTACTATTAATTATAACTTTACAATTGTACATACTTGTAATTAACTAACACTACAATATCACAGTTTGAATATAGTAATATCTTACAAATTAGGCTAAAGAGTAACAATTTTCGATTTCGATTGAACTTGGCGTTATCCCGTAGTTAGAACATTTATTATCATACAGTAACAAAAGCTTAAGTTGCAAGGGTTCTGTTCTATCATTACTTTCGTATTTTGCATTTTCGGAGGAAAATGTATTTATAATGCGCTTATCCTATACGTCTTTAAATTACTACTTTTACGATGGAGATATGCAACATGCAGTCGCTATATATTCAATTTGGTTGTAAAATCAAAATCATCTTATTCTCAACTTATAGTCTCTGACTGTATAATCTTCGGTTTCCGACAGACATGATGAAAATTCCATTTGAATACATGGAACCTGACAGCGTTGGTTCGAGGAACTGAAATTTAATTTACAAGCTGTCATTGTAGTTCAGAATATTTTCGACACTGAAAATATTGAAAATGTGCTTCTTTACATTGTTATTTTGCTTGACCGTCTCTTTTGTACATTCAAAATCTGCCAAGTACCTAGCTTTTTATTTTTATGTATTCTTTCTTGATTATTTTATTAATAGTTAGTAGTATACAACAAACAAAATCCATCCATCCATCACTTCTAACCACTTCTCTAACACAGCGGTGAACGTCCTTCAAACAATGACTTTATATTTAAAAGCACAAAGTAGAGTGCATTAGTTCACATTACAGAAAAAATATTTTAACAAGAGCGCGAGTTTTATAGAGGCAATCAATTCTCAAATGCAGTAACACTGTCGCATAACTGTGGAGACCATTTAACATCTCAGCACTTTAATATTCTGCAACTCTGTGTTAATTTTATGTCCGCGGGGCGGGAAAAGTATTATTAGGATTTAACGTTTCAATTATTTCAGTATTGGGGGCATTTGGATTTATGCTCATAGTTTGCAAACCGCTATATTTTGGAGACAAATTAGATTTGACGGAGGGATTTGGAGACCAATGTGCAAAGTATTTGTAGTCACAATTTTCTTATTCTTACAAAAGTAATTTGCGACGCGTAACGTAATCATATCTTACTAACAAAATTGTCACGTATTTTGCGAAAATTAATTCAAACTCAGCAAGCCAATAGGCACTTGTTGTTTCATTAAAAAAATCGAAGCCATACATCTCATGCGACAACGTGCCGAACAAAGTTTGGCGACAAAGTTACGACTCCTAGGTACTTATTATTATCGGACTGAAGTTACAAAACGCGGTATCGAGTTAAGTCCCAAGTTAGCTAAGATTTTGACACGTTACATGTGGAATAAAGATGGGAGGAACCTTATTGAACTTTAACTAGTGAATTGAGTTTGAAATTCCGTAATCCAACATTAATTATTTTAATTTAAAATTGAAAGAATGACATTTCAAATGATACTACAGCTTATTAGTTAAGCTTTGCGGGTCAAACGGAATAACGTATCGCAGTCCCAGCCTAGAACATCAGTTTACATAAACGTTTGTAAAATGTGTGTTTACAAGTAGAACTTACTTACTTTTGTTTTTAGAAAGCTTTGAGCAACAGAACTAAATCTAAGACAATTTTCAAATTTAGGTAACCACTAACTGATGTCATGATATAATAAATTATTCCATTACTCTCATCAAAATATCATTGTGGGAGTAAATGTGCCTTGGACTAATCGTGCAAGTCCAAGAATTGTCTTTATGAATTGACTGCACGGTTGGTGCGGTGGTTGGGCAACTGGCAGCCGTGCAACGTGTCGCGGGTTCGATTCACGCACGGAACAACTCTTTGTGTGACCCACAAATAGTAGTTTCGGGTCTGGGTGTCATGTGCGTGAAAAATTGTATGTTTGTAACCGCACCCACGACACAGGAGAAAATCCTAATGTGGGGCAACGTTTTATTAAAAAAAACATATGTGTAACTTGATCGGCGGCTATCTACCTCCTTATTATCTTTACATTGATTGATTTGGACACTCCCTGCCTTTGAAGGCAGGCTTATTCAACTATAAGAATCTAATATTAAATCAGAAAAGACAAAACAAAGATGTTTCCGTCATCACTTTCTATCCTCCAAAGACAATATACTCTTTGAGCTAATCATCTTATGTGGCTGTGGCCTTGGCCTCTTCTAAGATGGTCTTGAGCGGTTTACTCGGGTTCAGTGCGCGTTTATAGTTATATAAAAGACAGTAATTTGAAGTTACGTAAACGCATTTTAACTGAAAACATGTACAACTGTTTTATTCTTTAATTTAGAGAATTAAATGAACCTCTTTCAGAAAAAACGGATAGAAAAATAAATATGATTTTTACCTTCTTTGTAGAAGTAGTTCTAAATTTAAATTATTTTTCAACTAACATGATATGATGTTCAGAAAGCAATACGTCTCCAAATGTAATAATAGTAACAATACAAAATCAATTCAATTATCTTTCGCACCATAGTTTTCAACTTCAGACAAAAGCACTAAACTATTCAAAAGCTCGCAAGCATAAACTAAACTGAAGTGTACAGACAAACAGATTGTGGCCGCGATTCGTAATCTGAATATCAAAACACTAGTGCTCTAGACCCGATGAATACGGGGATCCAGTCACAAACGATTATCGAGTGAAAGCAAGTGGAATTTTAAATCGAATTCAAGTGCTACTAGATCTATTAACGTAATGAAAGCTGTATTGTACACAGATAAACATCTGTATGAGGCTTTGTTGTATGTGAGAGGCATTCGATTAACTCTTGGTACAACCACACTATTACCACGTTAAGGCCATTTTCTGAAATCGTTCCGGCTGCTCAAGTTTTCAAGCGATGGTTAGGTTTCTGATTTAAAATTCATGAATTCGTTATGTAAGCCTCTACTTTCAGAAAGTATGTGAGCCGACATCTTTTAAGTGCGTCGGTATCTACCAGTAATTTTGGCTTAGAAAAAGGTTTCTAGTTTCCTTTTTGATTAAATTATTTATGGACAGTGAAGTAACAAGAAGTCCTAATTAACTTTTTTGCGAGTTAGACTTTATTGTTTGCGGGAGCTGGCAATAGCAGGTAACTTTTTAAAAATAAGCTCAATGTTACCTGCTATTGCGAGCTTCCACAAACAATCTAAAACTTCATCGTCTTTATGTATTGCCAATTCGTATATTGTACAGAATAAATGAACATGATCTGCAGGAGTTTCTTCTGTTTTAGGACGAAAATTCTATGCATAAATTTCCATTTGATTCGAAAAGAAAAACATGGTAAAAACACATAATAAGCTGATGCTTGAGCATTCGAAATGACCGTTGATGACTTTCAAGTCACTGAATAATAAAACATTTGCATAAATATTTCCATAAAAATCAACAACTTCCTACTAGAAAAACAGTCAAAGGTTTCGTGTTTTATTATGCTGTGATTAATTTCTAGCAGAAGGAAATTGTAGAGTAAAAAATTAAAAGTGTGCTTTGTCCATAAACCAAAGTGTCAGTTTGATGGTAAATATTTAGGAAGCCTTTTAATGGTAATATACTTTAGATGAGTGTTATCTATTGGACATTGTGGAGAAGACGGTGTATCCTGTACCTCAATGCAGGTATTCGCCTTAAGAATAGTCGTTTAAAGAAATAATTGTATTATCTCTTCAACCGATGAGAAGTTCTACTTCGTAGGCATAAGAATATCATCAAAAACAAATACATATAGTAAAACCATGAATGTCTCTGTTAAGTGAAATTATGCTACGCAATCAAATGCTCGTCACACAACAGACAAACGTGTATTTGTAGTGTCACGAGCAGCGTTCACATGAAGTGACGTTGTTTATGAACGTTGTAAGCTATGGTCACAGGTGCGCGATATAATCAGATGAGAGGACATTTTCACGAATGATTTCATTTCACATTAGACAGGCGTTGTTGTTGTAATAATTGCACTTACTGTAATGTGTGTTTTGTTTTTTAATTGGTTACTTGACTTAAATGTAATATTTTTTACTTTGTAATTGCTTTTTACTATTTTAAAATTAAATTAAAAAAAAAAGTCTCCGGTAACTGCACTCACACGGCGAAACACTATTCTGTGGTTATTTCACGCCGGTTTTCTGTGAGGCCGCGGTATCACTCCGGTCGAGCCGACCCATTCGTGCCGAAGCATGGCTCTCTTATACTTATATTTAATATGAAAAAGAATAAGTAGTATGTTTCGATATGAAATGCTATATTAAAAAATGCTAGTGGACTAAGTTATAAAGATATTATTGTAAGTACGTTTAACTTCTGATCTTCATTTACTACGACTATTGTAATATTGTTCCTAACAATATATCGTCACCAAAAGAGTAGGCAAATAATAGCTTATGGTTTCAATGTTTCACTAAATAGTATAGAGTAGTTGGTCACTCCTATACTGCGGGCCTGTTTAGTCATGTCTGTGTGGCTGCCATGTACCTGATAGGTTTGTACAGAGAACGTAGTTTGTACGAACTATCTGACACATAGGTACGTTTATCAGGAACTTGTGAAGGTGGAAATATACTTTTCCCACAGATGAATTTCAACATTATTCTGGCAGACAAATATTATACACTAAGGCAATAAGTAAAAACGATTTTCATTTTACAAAATGATAGCTATTATGGAAAATGGTTGTTTGGAAGTTTTCCTATACTGTTTCAATTACTTGTAATCGTTGGTCGTCCCGAGATAAAACTTGTTCGTGCTGATGGTTTCGGCTTACAACTCTTAAGATTGTTCCCTTTACTGGAAACGGCTGTAGGAGGGAAAAACGAAAATACAAATACGATACATTTTTGGTATTATCGCATCAAAGTTGAATCGGTGGCTTCGGAAAGTTTGTCAACATTTATAATTCTGGATTCTATTACAAAAGTATGCTGTGCAGCCACCACACGACTGAAGTGTCTAAAGTAACTGTTGCTTGTCCTAAACAAAAGATATTGCCAATTGAGATTGACTCTCAATTTGAGCAAGTACGAATATGTTTACTGCACCCGACATTGGACTGTATCTAAAATAGAAATTGCTTTAACAGTGACGTTCGATTTCAATCTTTATTACTCAAGAAATACAGATGAACGGTATGCATATGTTAAATTCTTGTGTTGACGTACCCCTTCCAAATAGCAGTGCCCTCAGAGAGCTAGATTAAATCCCTTGGATATGACTCTCGAATTGAAACTGTTAAAACAACATCTAACGAGCTTTATACTTTCAGTCGTTTGACGTTTTTTGGCAACGACTAAAAGTGTTTGCTAACGAGTGAAACTGGGTTTCCCATTTAAATAGTAAGTGCTTCGAGTTGTTTCCTCCATTTGACTATTTGAACTGCGTTGTTTGCAAATAATACGGACAATAATAATTCTTTTATTTTCATTCAAAGTTGCTTTTGTATAATTGTAAGCATCAAAGTTTCTGATCAATATGTTGTCTGATCTGACATTAATATTCCAATTTGTATCGTAATCCAAGCTTAGGTTTACATTTACTGTAGTTTAGGCTGCGGTGTGCTCTCTGCGGTCTGACCAAACGAAATACGCTCCATTTATTGGGTACATTTTCGTAATGAAAAGCGTAGGCCGAAGACCAAACAACGTTTCAGTACTCAAATCTCAGAATACAAACACTAATTTATATTACTTGCATGTCTTACTTATAGTCCTGTATTTCTACTTTGATGTTTCAAACAGAATTATAATGAAATGATATTTATCTTTTAAGTTAGGTATGAATTAAAAGCTGTTGTCTGAGTCGGTATTTCCAAACTAAAAAAATCAGTTTAACCAATAAATACCATCCTTAGCAGCACGTTTCTTTCTGAGCTTGGACCTTTCTTTGTTCCTGAACTTAATTAAAAACCAGCTGCTGTTTAGCTGGAAAGTGTAAGCGTAACGAGGTACTTCGGCCACAGTCTAGTTCGAAGTAGAAGAAGAAACATGGTGGTTTTTAGTAAGTAAGAAGCTAACCTTGAATGATTTTTCCACCACAACAAAAACAAGACACGATTACAAACAGTTTCTACGCTAAACGCTAAAGTCCCGTGTCTACGCTAAACGCTCGCCACTCCGCCTGTAAGCTTATTTACCACTTCAGTGATATAAAAAAGCGGAACTATTTTGCCTTATACTGCTCTTTCATCCAATTACGTGTAGTAGTGTGAGGGCCGTACATGACATGTACCCTCGTCATGGAAACCGCAGCCGCTTTATTTAACAGATTGAATTTTTTGAATTGTGGCTAACAGATTGAATCGAAAATAAACGAATTCCGCAAGTATTCAAAGTGATGAGGAGTTTTTAATAATAAAGAAAAGTTTAGAATAATAATGACCCCTCTGGTATTTTACTACTTTTAACACTTCGATTGCTTGCCATCAAATGATGTGTCCATTCGACAACTTTATCCCTTAAAAATAAGTAAAAAAAGTATTATTTTACTATATAAAAAAGGATATTATTCTCACCATTGCTAAAAGTTTTTTTAAGATGAGTTATTTCTTCGCAAGCTCAGGGTGATTAATAATATTCATCATCGAAAAAATAACTTTTGACAACCAGCATGAATACATTGAAACATAATTTTAGTTGTCTGGTTAAGAGTAAAAAGAAAGACATTCATATACAATTAATTTAATTAAGTAACTCGCGATCATCATGTTTAGCGACACTGTTCCAGAACTCTCCAAAGTATTTAGACGAAGATGTCAAAAGTTTTGACACGCCCGCTGATGGCATCATTACGATTGAATAAAACTTTTTCACTCCTCTAACTAAATATTCATTTTCTAGGATAAATTCCATTACTTCACATAATTAAAATGATATTTGACATAAATATTTATTAAGTATTATTTGCATAAAATTTTGAAAAATAAATGTTATTACATTATTACCCCACATTACTCCTTTAATATGAATAACTGTCAAGATATTCATTTGTAAGAACAGACAGACGTATCTTTAATTCATAGAAGCTTCACTGAAATTTGAATTCATTTTAAAAGATAAAGCAATCCTTTTTCTATTTCGCAAATCCCTTTACTCCAAAATACTTTATGCTCTAATGGTTAAAGCGGTTCACCAGATTTCAAACCGCAGGTCAACTTTAGAAATGAGTATATTATCCTTGTTTAAAGGTGACTGGATACTCTAAAAGGTCACTCGTTCTTCATCTTATGTTGCTTTCATGAACTGCAAAAAAAAAATAAGATAGGCTTCTGTTTTGTACGTACAGTTCTGACAGCAAAGCTCATGATCAATAGTGAAGTCTGAGCCTAAGTAGGGAGTGTACCTGAGTGTATAGGTACGTGTCTATACACAATCCCGTACACTATTTATTTTATCGTAAGCTGTTAATTTTGACAGTCAGCAGAATAAACTGAGATTATACTAAAATTTACCCATACTTTTTTGTTACTGTTTTGATAAAATGTAATAGAAAGACTTCATTACTTTTTGCACTACAAATAAATTTATTATTTTAATCGTAGCCCCATAAACATTTTTTTCCTGTTACCTGGTTGCGGTTTCATACATACAATTTCACATATAGACATCATATCCAGTCCCGGTACAATAATAAGTGCATGACCAACCCGCGACACATTGCGAACTGACCAGTCGTAGTTTAAATCAACTTTCATTTATTATTAAAGTTATGATAAAAACCTTTAGTTAGGTACTGAGTAGCTAAATATAATTATAGAGTATACCTAGCGTAGTAATTATACTGTTCATATTTACATAGTAACTTAAAGGTCCTAAGCTAATATGCTTTGGCCCGCCGCCTGCATGTGTCTACATCGTATTTACCTTAGTCCTTATAATATGTAAAATTTGTTAATAATGTTCTTATTAATAAAGCACACTTTAATGTTCTTTGAATCGGAGTGATTAGCGGCGACTACCTCGGGTGACAAAGTTTACATACCAAAAAGAAAAAAAAACAAGCGACATATAAACGACGTCACACTTAAATTACGAAGACAAAACCTTCACTATCTGTTCGATCGCTCGAGTCGTTTTATGAGAAATGATCGCAAGAAGAAGTATAATTACGATGGTTAGCAGAACAGCTCATGGGGTTGGTAATGACTCTAGACATCAGGACACATTTTTGATATTGTTGATCTATAAATAAATAGTATGCATTAATGTATGTGCATTAATTAAATAAAATATTATGTAAAATTATATACTCAAGTAATAATGCAGTAACAATTCATCTTTAATTTTCACTATAAACCTGCATTGTTCGTTTCCTAGAAATTCAAATTTGAATTCAAACAGCAATAGGATACAAAGGAATAGTTCCACATACCACGCTCATCCAACTTTTAATTGAAGAGACCACATTGAGTGCATGAACAAATAAATTGTTAATCTTGGCCCCCACTCCCCACTACACCCAATCCAATGATTCCTCATTTATTCAGCTCGCGTCCATTCCTTGGTAACTATGTAAACTGTATGTAAAAATATGAAATGCAGGAACAAATTAATACCAAATGTTTTGAACGTGTTTTGGAATTTATTTATGTCAAACATTAGAAGCCATTGTTTGAATGTTTTGATGAGGACGATCGATTGGAATTATTTCGTTGGTGTTGTGGTACGTTGGTCGTGTTGTAAGCTCCGTAGTGGTGACAGGCCACATAACATTAATCGACGAGTCAATACCCGCGTGAAGGATAGGCTATTCTTACCGCGAGTTTTGTAAAACAGATAAAGATCGGACAGCCGAGTTACCCGTTCCTACACCTAAATGTTACATAAAAAACAGCAATATTAAAAAACTTCATATTAAAATTTACAATATTTCATTAGCCTTAATGTATTTTATTTAATTTAAACAATTATTTTAAAACATTTGAGAGGGCGGTGTACACGTTTATTTAAGTTAATTCCATCCGGTTTCGACGTTATACATAATTAATGGCTAATCCCCGGGAGTATTCCGGTCCGCCTCGCCACACTACATACCGGCTGTACACTAGCAGCGTTACGGAGCTCCGAAACTGTACTCGAAACTTTCGAATAATCTGAAACAAAGAACCATCTATAGTCTTATTTGAGCCCAGAATAAATGTGTTTGATTCACCCTCAAAACCAATAAATTCTTCTTATATTTCACAAATTGTTGTTCAGCACTGAGTGTAACGTGTAAGTTTATGCGTATGCGAGGAACGCCGAAGGACGGATCAAAAATTATAAATTACAACGAACTACATATTATATACTAGCTACTCTCGCGCGGTTTCACCCGCTGCTCCGCTCCATTTAATCGGAGCGTGATATCTTATAGCCTATGGCACTCAGGGACATTGTAGCTATCTACCAGTGAAAGAATTTTGGAAACCCGACCAGCGGTTCCAAAGGTTACCCCCTACATACAAACTTAAAAATTTTACCTCTTTATAATAGGTATTAGTAAAGATTTATCTAGTATCCATAACCGTAACGTTACGTTTGTAGCATCCCTTCTGTAGCAACACCCGTAATACCTGTTTAATGCTACCTACCAGCAGGACGTGGCTGCACGCAGTGGAATACTAATATAATACAGCGTATTCCCTTTGTGAATTCAGAAGCTAATTAGTGCAATATTAAAGATTACCTTAACAACCTATTAGCAGCTCATGCCTATCTGTAGCTTCCTCCGCGTGAAATTTCGAAGGTAGAATAAGGAGTACGTCGAAGGACATACATTCGAGGTACTCCCAACTCTATGTAGGCACAATGTCATGAAGGATAGGCAAGTGGATAAAGTATAAAGAGCTATCAGACAAATAAACAAACACACTTTTGTGATTACAAACTGTACAATTTATTATTTATTTATTTTATTTTAACACTTTATGTACATACAAAAAATATATACAAAGGCGGACTTAATGCCCGAAGGCATTCTCTACTAGTCAACCTCAAGGGTTAAATCCCCCATTAAACCTAAGGGTACAATTTGAAGCGTACTGTTCTTGTTTGTTTATTACTATTAATTGAAGTGGTCTTTCGTATTCCAGGGTCTAAGCCCAAGTAGAACCATGACTTTTCACAATTTGACATCAAAGATACTTTTCAACATTTCAATAAGAAATTACAAATTATTCTTAAACTAGTCTAATATAAGGCAGCAATATTACTCTATTCATTTCATAGTATCAAAGTAATACGTAAACTACACTACACATCCAAAAATTTACAAAACTAACGTGTGTGAATACAATGTGTAGGAAAAAACAAAAAATCTACATCTTTTAGTTTTTATTACATCCTTGTTTCGCCATAACGGATTTAAATTAATGTAAACTGCAGAGACAACAGCAGGAAATGAGGGCGCAGTGAAGCTAGCTTGTTTATTTCCCTAAACAATACAGGTTGCTTGCATCCACATATAATTTATTGTTCATGTTTTTATCTATACTCGCCAGCTCCACTCGTTCTATTATAGTATTCGCTGATTTGTTGGCTTGATTTACTGCTAATATTGTTTTACTGCGGCATCCATTTGATTATATTATTATTTTGTTAATGCACAAAACTGCGACACACACTAACATAATAAACTAATGTTGTATTCTAGAACATTTGTTGCAACCTTGAATCTGAAAGTTGTCTTTAATGTTATTGGTAAAAAAATATGGAGGGTTTTGAATCTGAATGATGTCTGATCTAAGAAGTAGTAATCATTGTCAAAAATATTATACTATTTTAAAATTGGTTTATGTATTTACCTATACACATATAAGGTTAAAACTTGAAACCTCCCTTTTAATTGAAAACAAGAGGTTCAAGTGTTACGTAGTAGCAAATAGAATGTAATAGACCATACATTTCCGATATTATCAGGTGTGTGATGCATCGCCAACGTTTCCACTCAGCTAGCTCGCCCGGTGCTTCCATTATACAAAGTAACGAGAAAAAATCAAGTTTTTGAAAGTTAACGTCGAAGAAATTAAAGTCTTTGTATAGTTGTTTGACGAAAATTTCGTAGTTATTATTTATTGTAGTTGTGTTTTTATTTCTAAAATAGTAGTAGGTAAACTTAAAATAAATTACCAAAATATAAATCAATAAAAAACACCAGTTGGTATATCGAAACGTTAGAACAGCATTAAATGCTCTAACAAATTTTGTTAGAGTAATTGTATACAAAATCCTAAATGATCTTTTAATTCAAAAGTTATATTCACGCACGCACACTTTTATAAGTTTACAACTTAGATAAGTATCTAAAGTGTCTAAATTATTCTCAAATCGTATTTAAATATGCATTTTACATGAACACATCATGTGAGGTCTATAATAGATCAAGGGTCAATTCATTGATATTCCAAGCGACAACCTTTAACTGATGGTCAAGTTAAATTTACCAGAAGTCACTTCAAGGAAATGCGAACAATCAAATAACATAAACCATCCTAAGTGTTACGGATAAGGGACAGTGGAGCGTTCATGAGGAACAACTGACTGCTTTACAGCAACACATTACACTTAACATTGATGGGCGTTTAAGTTTACTAACTTTGCTCGTTTTGCGAACAAAACCTGTTTAAGTTAAACATTGAAAAAACTTTGTTTCGTAGTTTAGCAATATTGCGTGTACTGAAAGCTAACTAAGGGTTTTGGGATCGTTGTCCAAGTAGCTCCCAACAGATGAATGGCGATTACACCAGTACAACGGGAACAGAGATTTTCACTGGCATTCGACAAAGTATGCTGGAGCTTATATGTCAAACCCATACACTTCCGTTCTGGTTACTCCGACTTTTCATAAATGCCATTTGTCAAAAGAGACGCAGGTTTAGTAAGAGGTTGTGCAGATTATTAAACTTTGTTCCAATTTTAAAATTATTGCGTTCGTATAATTGATTGCACCTATCATCGCCAAACATATTACGTTACGCACGTAGCAACATTTTCTTACATTTTCGAGATAAATAGAGATGTTTAAGTTACTCCTTAACTATTTCTTTATCTCACTCTGAAGTTTGTGTCATCGTGTCGATACAGTTTGCACTGATAAAGAATTTCAGCTTCGACGTCGGTAAGTGACTGTGTCAGATGTCACAAGTTTTACAACCACAATTTATTGGAGACTTCTCTTTCGGGGAGAAATAAAATGTAAATGTCAGTTTTCATTCCAAAAGCTTTAGCTTCATACAAAGCCTTTTAACTATTGTAGTACTCTTTTGTTTTCTCAAAGCGTTCCCTACAAATTTGTCAGGGTGATTCTTCGATAAACCTAAACATTTGTTTAACAAATTATTATCATACCACGTTGTCAAGCGTTGGCAGAATTGTTAATTTTGGATTGAGAATAAGAACCCATCAGTCTAGTTTCAATAGTACTGCTAGCCACTATCAAATAAATCACTCTGGGGCCCTTACAATATTAAAATAAGATTTGTGCTTCAAAACTAAACCAAGGCATTTTTTATTTTTATTCCACCAATACAAATTTATTTTTATTTTATTTCTTTTTAAAATAAAACCTTGCCCCACACTACACTACATACAAATAAAAATAAATCAAACATAAGTCTCGTATGATTTGTTTCTTACATTTTGACATATACATAAGATAAAATACAAAGCTTATATTTCTATCAACAGTAAAGAAACTTCGTCCATCATTCTTTGGCAAACATTTATCAATAGTGTTCTGTTGTAAAGCCTACCCTTTCAGTAGATGTCGTCAGAACAATCAATTGTTCAATGGCCTACTATACCAATGTTGATGCAAATTCGTCTTTATATATAGCTTGTAAAATTTACTTTGCAATAAGTGATAATAGTGGTGGCTGAAAAATAGCTTGTGACCTTAGCTAACAATGAGACAAGTCTGGACTATTTTTTATTCATATGGACATTAGCTTAAATAGATTTTTTGTTAACTGTGAAAAATAATAAATATTGTGAATAAAACTGGCCAAACACTTTTTTATTCGGTATTTGACGATGACTAATTGAAATATACATAAAATGATGCTGCACATAAACCTACATCTGACGCACTCCTTCATATTGCTCTTGTGTGAGAGGGTGGCACTGATGTCATTATTTATTTATATCTTTTACAAGTTTAATTTATCGATCCAGCAATAAATCTAATATAACTCAGTCCAAAAGTCCAAATTGAATACCTAGTTTTCACTAGAATATTATTAAAATCACTTTTATTAGAAATACTTAAGACAGATAGGTTTAAAAGAATTAGGAGTGAAGCTATTTGAAAAAAGGAGAAACAAATAAAGACATTGTGTTGTTAACACTATGTCGTCGTATAATGCAATGTATTGTGAATCGCTGCGTTTATTCGGGTTCGCGACAAAGTAAGAAATTATTAAAAGATTGTGCACTCAGCGGAGTGTTTGTAGAGTCGAGGAGTTACAAAAGTTCTATCATTTTCTTAGCGGAAATAATATTGTTGAGTGCTTTCTACATTTTCGATTTCTTTTCTCACATCATTTGATTCAATTAATATTATACATGTACCTTTTACGCTCTATCTTCTCAACTAATCTTCATGAAATATTCCATACCTACATATAGTAAGGAGTGTTGTCTGCAACGGATACTTCTACTAAGTACTCCCAACAGACATCTCATTACTTCATGTTCTAACACAATACGACTGTTTATTATGTAAGCAGGACACCTACGTCATTAAATAAATTTACTCAGGTTTACTCTGTCACTCGCGTGCTACGATACTTAGAACAGATATTACTTATATCTTTGAGTCTTGATTATATTGCCTCGTAACATCCTAGCACTAAGATTAGGTTCAAATCTTCAGTTTTAATGTGGTATTAAGGGTTTCAATTATAAAAAAAAACAATAGGCAGATTCATCTATCTTGTTGGGAATCTCGCTCTGCAGTCAGCCCTCGTACCTGATCAGCGTTGTCGGTCTTTCGGTTTCAATTTGTAAATGCTGGTTAAGAAAACATCCAATCGAACTACAAATCTTGGTTAAAGGCAAAATAATATACCCACACATGTACTCGCTTATCAAATAGGAACTACAATATTTTACTTAACAATCATTCAAGCGTCCATACTTGCCAACCTTGCAATTAGCAGCACAAAGTTAGAACATGTAGTTTTAAAAGCTATTTCGTGGTGAGTGCCATGTCTTTGATCTCCACCTGCCTCGAGCAACTCTGTGCCATACAGCTCGCGTCTGAGATTGCACAAACGACACTAGATACGACCATTATATACCTAAACTTAACAGTGACTGATTTGCGTATCGTATCAAATATGTATAATGGTTTATTTTCTTATTCTGTTCATATTCGACAATCTAATACCAAATAATGATTGAAGCTTGAAGGCGTTAAAATCTAAATTCAAATCTTGCTTAGGCTACATAAACAAACATATTTAGTTATAAAAATATTTATGTCTCAATCTTCACTAAAGCTACTTCTTAAAAATAATGCAAAAAAATGTAGGTGTTTTCCGTGCAAAGATTTTCTTATAACTTTCTATAAGTATTTAAATACACATACGTGAAAACAAAGGATTTATTTTCTTTTGACAACAATAAATTCAAGTTTGTTCCGCTGAGATAATATTGTATTCAGCAAAAACTTTATTTCCTTCCTTCAGTACGTTTTAGGCTTGTTGTGTTTATCAAGGTACGCAAAGGGCTTGGGGAAGGCTTAAATATGATAAAGGATAGTCGGCGACAAAATAATGTGTCTGTTGCTAACGTTCAGTATTCGGTGTTATCTTTTAAAGACTTAAGGTAGTTAAAGTAACGCTATTTTTGAACATGTAAAGAATCATTGTATAGGTAGCCGTACATAGATGAAGGTCTTATTTCCACAAAACAATTCTTTAAGAAAACCACAATTCAACATGTTCCGACAACATCTTCCCTTACATCATTTCTCAGAGTTAATCTTATCACACATTAACCCATCCATCATTTCTTTGGTATTCCCTCTTACCTTCCAACCATAACACACCTGTGCATATTCGAAAAGGCATGACGGGATTACTGCGCCTCTAGTAAGAGAGCTTTAACTCAAAACAGTAGAAAACGAATAATTTGTAAAATCTAATTATATTTTTACAACACGAATGCACCTGTACAAAAAAACAAAAAATCTCATATCATTTTAATATTGAGTATCTTAACCAAACCTCTCAACATTCCAATTGTTCGCTTATTTTGCTACTAATAAGTAACTGAGAGAGACGAAGATGTACGGCCTCTGATCAAACTAGGCGACGAAGCTAACTTTCCGTTTAACGTAATCCGCTTACATCGTAAGTATTCACGAGTAAATTATTATTTTTCTAGTCACAATATTATTTTCTGTATTAACAAAACGTTCAGAGTTTTCGCACTGCGGTATAGTTGGTACTTAATTATTCTGTCAGAGCACGATTTATTTGCCGAACCACAAAACATAGATAAAACAAATTCCGAAATTAATTCAGTGTCTAAGTATTCAGAGAGAGAATATGTTATAATGTGTTGTCGAAACTTCATATGTGCACATTTTTCACTATATTACTATTAGAAATTTCGTCTGACGCCAGTCCTCCCATAACGTGTAGCGGAACGGTTCTGTGCTTGTAAATTAATATCCACTTATAGTCCGCCATGATCGCAGACGCTTAAGCAATAAACAGATGTTGAGTAAATTGAAATTCTCTTTCCGAACAATTCCTGAATTAATCCGATAAGATTCGGGTCAATTTGAAATTCAATTTCCCTAGAACAGCTGTTTCATAATTATCATCCAGATACCCTTTCAAAATGTCGTTAGATTATATGTATATGGGTGTCTAAAGAAAAAGTCAGTTTAGTTAATTGTTGTGATAGAGATACCCACTGGAAATTTATTCACACTGAAAATGATCCGACACAGATAATTGCAGTAACATTATTTAACATCTCGGATGACAGAAGAGAAGGGATGAAAAATTCATCTATGTTGTAAGAATAAAATTCTTCCTTTCAATGCTGTTGCAAACCTCCACCAGATGTGGTACATTGGGCGGAAGAATGTTTTCGATAATGTGTATTGGCTGTCCTGAAATATCAAAATGTTTCCTATCTTCACTCGTAAACAAAGTCTTTATCGTGATTCATTAATTATAAATGGATGCGGTTTGAAAGTTTGATTTTACAGGTAACTGCAGCTGTGGTTAATTGTGTTCACCAGAAGTGCTTTAGAAATAGCATGGTTTGCAAAATCTATGTTACCTACTAATGTGACAAAAGTCCAAACGCCATGTGTGTAAAGTAAGTAGTACTCGGCTATCAAATATTTTCAAAGGCTATCCAATCAGTCTTGAATCAGGGTAACCCTATAACGACATACTGAATATACAGAAAGATACTGTATTAATTTCTTAACATTATATGGTAGAATTTTACAAAAAATATTATATGTATGCATTTCGGGATATAAAATCGGATCCAACGTTGCTCGTTACGTAGCGAATAGTATTTATGTTAAGATATATGACGGCATTCCTTTCAAATAAATTTTGTATTCTTTGCAGAGTCTACAGAGTTAACAATGTCTTTTAATGTTCTGATATAAAATCCTAAGATATTATTACACATATTTGTAGGTCTAAATGTTTTTGTAGAATACATAACATCAGAGCCGATTTCACTTTAACAAATATTTTGAGATCCAAGGTCGTCTGCTTATAAAAAACCAAATGATCATAAATTATGTGTACAAGTTTTTGCCTCTCGAAAAAACATTATTCGGTTTTCAAATACCGAAGCAATTGTGCGACCATCAGATAAGAAATAAAGTCTTTTGTCGCACTTTGGAGTTCATGAATCAAAGTTAACAGAGTTAACATTACAATTTATTTGCTGTACTTACAAGAATAAATGGCTATAAAAATTGCTCCCGAAGTCTCGACTCGTAAATGTTGCAGCACTTTCGTTTATAAATTTTATACACCGCAATAAGTGACTTTTATTGCTTTGGGAATGTTGAAAAACATTAGCTTCTACAATTAAAATGTAAATCATGATTGCGGTATGTAGTTTTCATGTTGGAATTAATTACACAAGTGGTAAAATTGTTTTTATGACTGAAGTTTTTTGGCGAACATACCTTACAAGGCAATGAATCCTGTTCTTTAATCTCAAGAAAAAAATATGATATGCCTATTACTATTAATTACTGCCGCTATGTTCAAAATATATTTTATCGTAAAAGATCACTTCACTTTCTCGATGCAACTTTCTAAAATACTTTTCGTTAAAAAAGTAACAACACAACAATATTTTTATTCATACGGATTTCACTAAATTCCTCCGTTTAATTTTAGCTGGGATTTCTTGTAAGACACCGCCAGCTGTAGGATAATATCATAAATAATTCGACACACCGTATTTTAAGCTTATTTCATGAGGTTGCTTTCTTTGTTGTTGAATTCTGAATAAGGCTACAAAATAAGCGAGAATATTTATAACGGCTTTGTAACATCACATATCGTATAATTATTACGTTTTGAGGATTTAGTTTGTGGTTTAGTTTTACAGGATTTATAAATTATTTCAATGTGTCTAATTAACGTTTTATAATTTCAACTTCTCCAAACTGTGAACAAATGCATTAAGTTCTACTTGTAGATTTTACAGATGACGACGAAGTTTCAAGTGATTATTATTTTAATGACATTGGTAATCTCTTCTAAAATATTTTTTACTAGATTTGTATAACACAGTGATATTTGTACGCCACTAATAATTGTCGCCAAAAATGAACAACAAGGAATTAAAAATATCCAGATTTATTACAAAACTTGTTGCGTACGTTACGAGCCACATTCAATGTTTATGAATTAAATATACAGAGGATATTCACCCTCGTGATGTAATAGAGTACCGCAACGAGTATTCGACGCAACATTCAACGCATCGCAGGAAACTTAACTGTTCGTATTTTGTTGGCTATTCCATCGTGGCCCGCGGAGTGTGCCCGCTGTGTAAGCCTCTAATGTGCGTGGAAACACCACTCGTGTATTAATTCAGTGAACATCTATGATTTACTTAATTATTTCACTGACACCCGGTTCCCGAAAGAGCGATCAATGTTAAAATCAATTTAATCTCTTGTCAAGTCATCTGATTGGTTGACTGAATTATCAACAACCAATCAATCAGATGACTTGGCAAGAGATTTGACACCTAGTTAGTTGATTTTAACATTCGGAAACCGGGCATAACTCTCTGTTCAGTATAAATTTGCTGAGGCCTTTTAGTGGTTGTGGTTACTATGCTGTTTTCACGCCGGTTTTTTGTGTGTCCGTGATATCACTCGAGACAATCCATGAGTGCCGAAGCATGGCTCACCCACGCTTGGCTTAGCTCTGCCATACTTATACGCTTTCTATTCCATCCTCAGTTTAAATAAGTAAATGTAAATCAAAGTGGAGAGCGAAGATTTTCATTTTCGATTAAAGGCTTTTGGTAAGATTCCGTGTTTCCTCGGGGCTTAAGGACGACGTTTATTTGGTTAGGAAGGTAATAAGTGCTTAATATTTACGTTATTCACACTCTTTGAACTCTGCTTATACTAATTTAAGTGAATAAACTGATAATGGTATTGTTATATTTATGAAGTTCGCCATTGGTACATAAATTTACCATGGTAAGAAAATTACCTTACAGAAACCAAAATATTCTGAAATATATATACATAAATTTTATAGAACATACCTAAGTAACTATACAGGGTGTAAGGGACAGCCTTCCGCAAACTGATAGGGTGGATTCAGTATATCGTCTTAAGTTGACCGGTTCATGAAATTATTTCAGGAACGTTATGGGAATCCAATTAAACCGATTTGTTTCATTACCTTACACGCAATGTATCGCTACCACCGCAAACGCACGCAGCGAACGGCAGCGCCACAGTATAAATATCATACAGTATTGTAACTCGGCCGCTTGAAAGAAATAAATACCTACAGCCGCGCGGTACGTAAACATGCGTTAGGGCTGCTCGTCTCCAGTATTTTAATTACCTTTGTCTACTTTCTGTTTCCATTTAGTTTTGTGATTGTAAATATCCTTTTTTTATATAAACAAATAAAGTGCTTTAAAAATAAACAAACAAAATGTCTTTGGCCACTAATGCCGAACTGAACAGCTGACTACGAATGTTCTAAAATCACAACCCTCAAACATCAAAATATTACATGAGTCTAGCTGTTTTATTGTTGTTATTAAATATTTTCTAGTATTATTCATAAACGCAGATAATAAACAAATATTATTAATAATAAAATACCACACTCTCTACTTTGAATTATACAAACTAACAAAACATACATGAACCGTTTTAACACAAGCGTAAGTAGGTAGGTACCATGATCATGATTCATGACCATGAACGTATCATGATTCATTCAGAACCAGAACCGCCTATAACTACCTATTTCACTCGTCTCAATAACTTTATTCATATTATTTATAAATTCAAACATCTGTTTCCGTGAGATAACTGGAAATAATGATCCATAAAGACACACATTATGTACCTACCTAGGCTACTAGTAAGTAAAATTATTTTATAGTCTTACCTTTCAGAGTTTCCAGGTAATTTAAAAAAAACTTATGTCTGGATGCGTTATTGACGAATTCATGCAACCAAACATAATAACAGCACAATATTTCCTATTCGTCCTATTAAATAATGTACTCGAGCTGATTTCTAAATAAAAGACAACACACCATCAGTTCGTCACTGCGGTACAGCCGCGTCTGTCTGCGTCCCGAGCGCGTCCCGACATCGGGCGCGTAGGTATAGTTCGCGTTTCGGCCGTTTCTATGAAGTTGAAATACTTGTAGATATTATTACCTTGGCAGCGCTTTTAGTATTATTACTTTACACTATGGGCAGCGCCGCGACCTTACGTTCAGACAAACGGTCGCGCTCGCGCCACGTTTTAATAACAATAAATTATTATTTAAAAGATAGCTGCATTACTTACAAAAAAAAATCTAACAATTATAACATGGTAACTGATAAATGATAAAAAAAGAAAAATGCGTAGGTACCTTAGAATCGCTCCGGTTTCCGGCTCTGGAAAGCATTTGTGATGCGGTCTCGCATTTCGTAATCACTTGCACACGCACTCACAAACACTTTTTCTTTTACCTAACCCCACAAAAAGGAATCCAAATGGGTTAGGTCTGGGGATCGTGCTGGCCACGGTTGCGGTCCAAACCTACCTAAACTACTTTAAAATAGGAAAGCACTGGTAAATGGTAGCGTTTCCTTACGTTAGCGAACCAATTCCAAAATCCACGTAGGTATTGGCCTTCCGGCGCCTTTTTGTCTGGGAACAATGGGCTGGTTTTCTAGCAAGCGTTGATAGTCACCAGTAATTATCCTGGAGTCTGATGGATGGCGACGGTCAGGATACCTGCACTACTACAACACATTATCATCTCCCCATAATCACGCGCGCTAAACGTACCTAGGTAGTAATTTCGCACAATTTCTACAACAAAACTTCACTACACTTCACACACTACATAACTAATAAAACTTAACAACACTACTTATAACAAAACTTTTAAGCCGAATGCGCGAGCGATCCGTGCCGACACACGCTCGCGGTACACAAACAATAACATCGCAGCAAGGCACAATGGCGACTGCATGTGATGAGACACACACAAACATAAATCTGTTGTTGCCAATTACACGAAAATTACAAAATTTCGGGGTAAAAAATAAAAAATTATGCATGGTCGTAATTTATCATTCTGTTATTTTTTGTAGAGAAATGAATTGATTAAATCAATTTAATTCTAATTTCATTGTTTAGTTAATTTAGAATAATAAAAGTGCAGTGTGATAGAAAGCTGTGCTTCCATTCTAGGGAGATTGTGTTTAATTTCTGGCTCGACTATCAATTCATGGCTATTGTGAAGCCATGTAAAAATCTGTAAGTAGTTTAAAAACTAGCCAGTAATCGCTTAAAAAGAACAATCAATTAATAAATTAGGTAGTATTTGTAAATGCTTTAAAATTAAAACTAGACTAATCTTTATTTATTTCTTATTCAATTTATGTGCGCGACAAGATTTTCATTAATTGATTAATGAAAATCTCAACGTAATTATGAATGCAAAGGAGTTCTCAAGATTTAGATAAATTTCGCTAATTTCAACATTTTCGTTTACTACCTGAGGTAACAAAAGTTAAAAATTGGCAACACTGGTTCAATCGGGCAAACATTGTGCAAAGAATCGGGGAGACGGGGAGACGCGGAGGCGGGGCGATAGAAAGGGACGCAGCTATTCTGTACGTTGGACGGGATCGTAGGTATTATACCTACGGCGCGCGGCGCGGCGATCGGCGCGGTGGGGCGCCGAGCCGCTGCGCCGTGACCGCGGTGCGGTGAGTTCAAACGACTCGCGCTAGGTAGAAATTGAACAGCTGATTTCATGCGTAGTTCTTTAGAGAATTCACACAACCATTGCGTATTTTTTTTGTTTTAGCTGTGTTATTTACATTAATGTTATTCTTCATACATAGAATGTAATTATACATTGAAATAGAGGTGTAGGAACTGAAAAAACGAAAAAAAAATTGAAAATTTTCCTGAAAGAATTTTCACTGGAATATGATTCAGAATAAGGAGCTGAATGCACCCTGTTAATTTGTGGAGGGCTGTCCCTTACACCCTGTATAGGTGTTGGTAAAAACTGATTTATTGTCTTTTTTTTTTGTAATGAGTTGTTGGTTTACAAAAAAGTATATTTAAGCTAAAAAGGTTTAAAATAAATCAATAACACTAAGTACTACTTATTTCTTTTAACTTTAGAAATGGCGGAATAAATCGTCAACTCGGAAGTTGGTGAATGATTGAGTACATCGTACATCCGCAGTTCTGTCACAAGCCATCGCGAGTGCTAGTGCTGATTGTATAAACCTGTAGTTTGGCTAGATGTCAACCTAGCGCAGTGTCGTCGGCGGAAAATACTAAAAAAATAATAAAACTTATCGCATTGCCTAGTAGCGGTTGTGTTAATATTGGAAACAAAATAAAACTTAATAATATCAAATCTGATGTTCAATTCTACTACATTTATCGATTTTATATTGATTGGCCGGCCTCTACTCTTACTCGCTACATACCTACGTATTGCTCATCTTTTACCATTTAACTGAAGCACCTATTAAAAGATACCCAACTCTCCTTGACGTTAAAACATTTCATTCAAAGTTAATTACTTAAAACTGATTAATTCTGTCTGTACACCAACACAATAGAACTCGTTAGTTACCTGAATGTACCTAACTAACGAACTCTTTATAAACTAATCTCGTTTACAGGTTGATACAAACACCCCGACCTTCTTCCAGTTGTGAATGAGTAGTATTGTGCTGGCCACTCAACACATACACAAATTCAAGCAAGTTGAATGTGTGAATAAACATGACTTACCACAAATTGTATTCTACGCGAGAGGAGACATAAATAACTTTGTAGTAATTAAAATAAAAGATAGTAAATAAATACTTTTCAGCTCAGCAAAGACACTCAAATATCGAACTATACATTGCTATAAATAATAACCAATAAAAATACCATAGTCTAGTAATTTTCCTTTACACACTTTATCTACTTACTCAGTAACGGATCAAGGTTTCTCATTAAAGAAAATGTTTTCGTCTCACCTTTTTCTTTAATCCTCATTCCATTTTATGTTTTCTTTGGAGAACATTTAGCGCAAAGGTCGTAGTAAAGTAAAGGTCAGAACTATTCGTTTCTAAATATGTGTCTAATACGTAAGCTCTCAGCTTTGAGTAAGATTTGCTGAGACTAACTTCTGGATCATGTAGAATTGTAAATACCTATGATGTCTATGTAGGCATTTACAAATGTATAGATGTTAGATGTGTGCTTTTAAAGACGATATTTCTCTTTATGGCATTAGTCGACATAATAATAATCCCCATATTTATAAAACACCTACAGGTATTTCTGAGTGTCTGATATCTTACTCTGGCGGCAACGTACCTACTTTCCACAAGCTGCCAAAAGGAATAATAAAACTTAGTTGACGCAGGTTTGAATAGCCAAAATTAAAGTGTTTTCTACATTTCTAAAAATACCAAGTGTTAAGATTACCAGTTTATTTTTATTGCTTTTCAAAACGTTAACAAACTTATATTTAAATTTCTGTTCACTCTTGGGGGCCGTAGAGCGGTATACAATAACGTGCGCGGTACAGCCGCTGACTGCGCGATTTGAATATTATATGAATTTAGTAAATATCGCCTTGTACGGAACGTCGGAATAGCAGTACGTAATGTATTTCTATAAATATTTTAAATGTACCGTGTGAAGACATTCTTACCTACTACTAATCTTATCATTGAATATTATAGTATAGGGTATTCGTACACTTTAGCTCGTTTGCTGAATACATTGTCCGTCTGGGCTCCATCTAATGAATTTATACTTGTGTGTCGTAAAGGTAAAGCTAACTTAATTTTAATTCTACTATCCTTCCAGAGTTCATGTTACATCTGAATTTTTTACAAATACCAATTGTAAATAATCCGCTTATACTTGGCTTTAGTTGGATGTTACAATTTAGATCCCTACTTCAGTAATCGCGCTGGCAAACTCTCGGCAAGCACGACACTCTCACTAAAATTATAAAAGGCATTCACAAAAACTGAGCTCTCTCGGCTCACTTGCTGGAAGAACGGGTGCAATTATGATTTACGATGTAGTCGTGGTATCTGAAGATTTCCGTTACTAAGTATTAACATTTTGTGCGCAAGCAAGACTTTGAGAAGACTTTGCGGTAACCTCAAAACTTCTAGATGCTGACTTAGTCCACTGAAGGTATTTAAGCAATATGCAAATTAGAACTTTAAATAAACACGATAGTGCTTTTAGTCGCTACATCTCATGGCGGTGGAGGTAACCGGCTGTGATATTATGCAAATACGCGTAGACGAAATGACTAAATGTTTGCATGAATCGTATGTATTAGGACATTTTCATTTTTGTATATTATATTTACGACTTTAAGTGAATATGAACTCGTATGGCGAGCTGCTCGAGGCTCTAAGCCATTCTAAGCTCTCAATTAACTTTCAGTATACTATCAAGTATACGAAAAACACCGTAGCTTACGTAATGTTATACAAATATCTGAGATAAGATACGAAGGTTACCTAACCTGAAAATGACTGAGCATGACCAAGGAGAGTTTATGAGTCTCCGACCCAAAAGGTACAGTGACGGTGCTAATCGCAAACCTATGAGCGAGCCAGAGTAATAAAATGTAGCCCTAACATGGTTGGTCTGACCTTTTTTTTAACTTTTGGAAAATAGACCCATTCCTTATTTAAATAAATAATCGACTGGCTTTGACTATTTACTAAGATAGTACACATTTCTTCGAGCAATTCAATAATAGTCATCACATCAGATCATCTCCTTCATGCAATTAGTGCACAAAACAACACCGTCTTGCTAAGCAATTAAAGATGCTATTAATATGGTACATTTTCAGACAACCGCCTCTTCGGATTTTGAAAGAAAAGAGTAAACTGTAAACTGGCAATACAGATTATTCAAAATACTCTGCAAACAAAATATCGGATCTAGAGCTCTCGGCAGCCACAGTAAAGGTATTTTATTCCACAGAAAATACTGGGTGAATTTTGTATTCAATCTGTACTGAAACCTATGGGTATACTATTGTTTCGTTATTCATGGGACAGCTTTGAAAGCCTAAAAGCGGGATCCATTTTATTTATTTATCAGTTTTATTTGGGCTTTATAATCTGTTATTATAAGTTAAAGGTGATATTTTATTAGTTAGTAACTTTTGCAACAGTGTCAAGTAGGATTTACCATCAGTTAGTTCATAAACCTTCTTAATCAAAACTCGTTTTAGTTTGTTATAAAAAAATTACAGCTTGTTTTATACTTAGGCTTAGATAATCTTGAACATGCTTATTAATCAGTTATTAATGAAGGAAAAAAACGATTTTTAATCCTCGCTATTTGTGAGCGACATTTAAGGCAGCGAGTAATAAAGTAGTGAACTCACCTTTAACAAGGTCTTAATAACTCACGATGGTACAGCAGATTAAACATAGAGAGTCTGTAATTGAGATAAGGTGAACACTACAGTACTGTACAGAATTTCGAAAAAGAAAATACATATGTTCCGGTTTTGGGAGTGCGCTTTCGCTAAGAGTGTCTTAGTTGGCCACGAACAGCAGTTCAGATTACAATAGTGACATCACACAACCTGTTATCAAACATTTCGTTCTTTACTTATTACGTCTGTCATGAAAGATCAAATTGTTAAGGCAATACCTGATGGTAAATAATAATATCAAAAGCAGGTTCATTCCAAAATCATAAGATTTTAAACCGTTGTTGGTTTTAAAATTAAGAAATCAATAAGATTATTAATCCGAAATTCGAATTGGATTTACACTCCGAAATCTCAACAGCAACTCAATCAACTTACCTACTATGGAACGATATCTTCATTTCAATATTTAATTTTATCATTCAACAAATGCAATAACTTATATTAGCATTCTACCCCGCAATCCTATTTTACTTTCCGCAACAAGTACCGAATTATATTATCTACAGATAGATAATTACAGCTTTTAACGATATTTAATTACGTTAAATGCGACCCAAATCTTATTGAATTAATTCCGAGGTTGCTCGGGAAGAGAATTTCCATTTACTCGCCTTCTGTTTATTACAGAAGCCTCGAGTGTCATGGCCGACAATCAATGAGTATTCATTTACAAATATCGATCTGTTCTGGTAAATACAAAATAAATTAATTAAGGTTTATTTTTAAGAAGCTGCCTAGTTTAATTGCCTCCTTGACCAGCTAAACGTTATCGATCAGTAGAAAAGTTGGTGATTTTGATTATCAGGACAGAATAATGTTCACTGATATTTAAATTTCGTTTGAAGCCTAACATTTGAGCTACAGCTACAGTACATCAAGCCTCATATTTAGACTTGTACAACTAGAGAATTAGAAAATGATACTTTACAGTACACATAACTTATGTTAATAACTGTATTTTATATGGTACTGCATCGTCAAAACGTCTTTTGTCATAAGAAAATATTCATCGTTCTGTAGCAAAGAGGTATTTCATTTTAAAGAAGAGCAGTGCAGTATCATATAGCGTAGATAAAGCGATGTCTTTCCTTATTGCAAACACGAACGTAAGGAGAGAAGACAGAAGATATCTGAGTATAAAATTTATATCTACGTCACAACTTGGAGCGAAGCCAGACACATCGCGTTATCGCAAGGATCGGAGCAGAAAGTTGACCACAATGACTTCTAGAGTTTAGTGAGGACATTCCAGACAGAACCGTTGTAGAAAATAAAACGCAAAAATTATATCTGGAGCTGTGTGGACTGGTTGCTTACTCCGAGCTCTCTTGTTGTAATATGAACTTATTATTAATATAATAATATATCTCATACATTATTTGCTGAATATTTATTCAGCAAATAATGTATGAGATATATTCATCGCTGTTATAGCAAATACGTTTTTCTCAGTAAGAAAGCAATTCTTATGTATGAGTGAGCACGAATGGTGGTTGTAGTTTGGTATAATAATGTAAGAGTATTGATCATCTTGGCCATAAGGTATGGTGTTGCAACCACTAAAGTTATAAAAGTTAAGTGGCTGCAGGGTTTATAATATTTATAACAAAGCTTTACGGAGCCCGTTTCTCAAAAATAGGCTTTAAGAATATAGCGGTAAATATTTTAGTCAGTTTTGTAACATAGGTTTAAAATAAAAAAGTTGTACCTTTGCCTTTTCCATCGAATAGTAAAGGATGTTACCCTATGTGATTTTTTTAATTTAATCTAAATCAGAATCATGTTATGACAATGTTTTAAATTGTTTATGGCATAAAGTCGGTTGAATGTGTAAAAAACGGTTTGTTAACGACTATTGACTGAATTTAATAACTAGTCATAAACTAAAACTCACTTTTTGCCGAAAGTATATTAGAAACAAACGCGTATCGTAATTATACGGGTTGATACTGGCATAATGGAACTAATTTCTATAATTTATTTCATTTCAAAGATTTCTTTTATGGATAAAGGTTAAGATCAGCTTTGGTTAGGTCTGTGTAATTGAGTTCTTTGAAAAACAGTAAAGTTACGTTGCGTGGAAAATCCTATAAAAGTTTCTATATTTGTTTTACCAGAGAACAAAAGTATTGTTCGGTACATTTAAACCGGGTGCGTTTCATTTCTTACTCTCAACTTTGTTAACATTGTATTGTAACTTGTGATATGTAATGTAACAGATATTGTTTGAGCAAGAAATAAATATGGCGAAGGACGGAGCCTCCGGTAACGAAGTGAGAAAAAATTGTCAAAAGAAATTCGGATTTGCGATTTCAAACCTTAAATTTAAAATTAACAGAAGAAGCTAATAAAATGTAATTGTTTAACAATCGGAAGTATTTTTACTGATGTAGTCTACAGACTTTAGCAAAGCCTTTGATAAAGTCTCACATAATACTCTTGTTTCAAAATTGCATGCCTATGGAATTTCTGGTTGTATGTTGAAGTGGTTGAATTCATATCTGAGGGATAGACATTTTTTTGTGGTGGTTAATGGTTATCGATCGCTTCTTAGGGTTGTTACATCCGGTGTGCCTCAAGGCTCGCACTTGGGACCTGTTTTATTTAACTATTTCATCAATGACATTTCCAATTGTTTCCATCACTCCGAAGTGTTTATGTACGCTGATGACTTAAAGGCAGTAAAAATTATAACGGGTTCCGAAGACGCGGAAGCACTTCAGAGTGATCTTGACAGGCTAGTTGAATGGTGTCAGAGGAATGGCATGCATTTAAATGCAAAGAAGTGTCATCAAATGACGTTCTCAAGAAAAACACCGAAAAATCTTGTGTCCTCTAAATACTTAATTAACGACCATATTATAAAGGAAGTAGAAACGGTGCGTGATCTTGGTGTAATATTTGATAAAAAATTGACATTCGTACCGCATGTAGATTGCGTAGCCAAAAAAGCTTCAAAAGCAATGTGTTTTGTTTTGCGAACATGTAGGTTATTTAGAGACAACAGAACAAAACTATTACTCTATAATAGTCTCATCCGCAGCATTTTAGAATACTGTAGTGTGGTATGGCGGCCTCACTACGCCACGCACTCCTTGCGTATCGAGCGCGTTCAAAAGCGTTTTGTTTGGCATCTAGCGTTTTCAAATGGCCTAGGCAAAAAACTTCGCTCTTATGGGGAAAGGCTAAAGCGTTTCAAAATGAAATCCTTAGATGAGCGCCGTAAACTCAACGATGCTATTTTTACATGCAAAATTTTCTCGCACGAAATTGAGTCATCCAGGTTACTGGCCCTTTTTAGGCTTCGTGTGCCTTCCAGATTTCCGCGGCGTCCTATTACACCTTTGTGAACGCCCCTGCGAAGAACGACATTGGGTGCAAATTCTCCTTGCGCAGGGTTTTGTAATCTACTACTATCAATGCTTGTAGTGATAGGCTTGGTTGCACTCAGATTCTATTGGCACACAAAAGTCTATTCTCTCTAGCCTGATTGATTTGTGATTAATTTAATTTAATTGTTTTTTTTTTAATTTTATTTTTGTTTTTGCAAACCGCTTTACCCTTTATATTCACGACTTTTACGCAAATCCTGTAAATTAGTAGTCTCTGTTATTGTGTTATAAGTTTATTTTTTGGTTTATATTCATATTTAATTTTTTTAGTGATATCAAAAATGTGTACTGTTTATTCACATAACATGTTTATGTATTTGAAATGCTGAGTTTACCTATAAGTAATTGTTACACTTACGAAGTTATGTATTTTAGTTTGTAAGATCTTGATTCCTGTGTAAACAATTGTTGGTGAACCAAATAAAAAAAAAGAACTTAGAGTCACAATGTTTTCTTAGTTTTATTTTATTCAAATCTTCTTGCAGGAATTAAAATATCCCATCTGCGTTAAAATACTTATATTCAAAATTGATATCGAAACTCGGTAAAAATTATAGCCACGTAAATCAGATTTTTGGAAATCGTCCAAAAATTTATCTGATCTATGTAAATTTCACGATAATATAAAATAATATCGACATGAATTTACTGAATTTGTTTTGTTGAAAACCCATACGGGCTAGGCTTTTGAGCAAGCTGTCCATAGTACATTATTTATATAACATCCAATTGTGAAAATGCAAAGTAGTTAACTTATTGTTGATATACATAAGTCTATTATATACAAGACATCACTCTCAGTATTTGTAACTTGCAGAGAATTTAAAAAATGGAAGAGTGTCATACTTCTGTAATTAAACTTCTAAACTAAATTCTTTTGTTTAACAAAAATGACACTAGGGTTAAAAATAATTCTTAAATATCTTACTACTAAAATAGGGAACTGTTCGAATTCGTACTATCATTTCATTTCAATGTTCTGGTATGTTAGCAAAACTAGTTAATTAGCATCATATAAGCGATTTCAGCAAATGTTACGAGCACTAAGCGCGGTAATTATGCTCGTGCATAGTGATTATTAACCTACTAATTATTCATTATATGAGCTAGTGGTCTAGGCGTGTTAGGTACTTACACAATGCGGAAAATAGAAGTGTTTAAAGTTAGACTTCATTTAACTGAAAAAACAACATACTTCTGATTCCTCTGATGTTGCTGGTATTCATAGACAGTGTTGATTGCTTACAGCAGTGATTTGAACGCTCGGTTTCAAACAAACTCATAATGTAATGACGATACGTGTCTTAGTTCCACATGGGGGAAGTTTTCCTCTTCATGTCTTGTCTTACAAACTTTCAATAACATTCATTGACCATCATGATTTACAAGCCATCAAAATACTAAAGTTCAGAGTTGGGTGAGAACTTAATAGATTAGATGGAACTAAAGAAGAAACTAACAACAAAGTAACTTCATTTATGTCTGTGTTAGAACCTTTCACCCTTCCAACCTTTTTTGCAAACTTATTCAATAATCTGTACAAGACGTACTATTGAAAAAGAAGCCAAAAGAAATATCAAGCTAAGTACGTCCATACTTAAATACCAAATAAAACTACGCCTCCTCACATTTTGCGAATCAAAATCATAATTTTGTGCTCGACACGTACTCCAAATTTGGCATTCCGACCTAGTCATCACTAAATTTATAAGCAAAACTAGTTTAGTTAAATTTAAATTTAATTTTATCAACCGACGAATTTGGATTCTCACAAGTTTAAAATAGGTCACTATTAAACTAGCTACCTACCACTGTATAGAACCTAGATTCCCGCTAGTTATTGAATAGTATAAAACAAATGAAATCGGAAACTACATTTAGGTAGGACAGAAGTAGTGATTCTATAATTTCAATATAAACTGGATATCTTTAGAATTCCTGTCAATACCTCCTTTATTAAGAAAATTCAAATATTGTAGATCCGTAGCGTCGCTAGACTTATTGATCAGTGTGTAACGTATAAATATAGGTATAGATACTGAACTGGATATGAGATGACACAATCCAATATTAGATCAAGATATTCCATTGCTTTATAAAGGTAATAACTGTATGTATTTTCAAAAACAAATCTAGTTCTGAATCTGTAGATGCAATCAAATTTTAAAATTGGATACAGTCGATTGAGATTTTTGCAAACCGATTTGCTTTAAACAAGCAATGTGGATTGTTTTCTATCATCATCATCAGCCTATAAGTGCCCACTGCTGAGCAAAGGCCACTTCTCATACGGAGAAGGTTAGAGCATTAATCACCACGCTTGCTCAATGCGGGTTGGCGATTTCAAACTTATAATTAGAAATTATAAGTCCAGGTTTCCTCACGATGTTTACCTTCACCGTATATCAGTAGTGTCTAAATAATCATAGAAAGTACATGTAACTCGGAAAAAGTCACATTGGTACTTGCCAGGTTTTGAACTCACACCCTCATGCATGAGAAGCGGGCTCCTTAGCCTCCGGGCCACCACGACATACTGTTTTCTACTGTTTTCTATCGAACTTATAAAATAGCTACATCCTAAGTATCGTGTTTAAACTCCTCAAAAAGGTAGGCAGATGTAACCAAGCAATTAATAAACAAGTAAAGAAAACAAACAATAAATGTTAATTTGTACTCATTAAAGAAAAAATCTCGATTTCTATAATGTAAATATCAAGCTCTATTTGTAAAAAATAGGAAGGTCTTCTACTATATTATAAAACATAATCTTTTTTCTAGAAAAACTTCAGTTTCGAACGTAATATACTTACGTTATTAAAATAAACTTTTAATTTATTACAGGAAATTAAAGCTACAGTCAGAGTACAGAGCAAAGCAACCACGCTTCAGATATGAATTAGCTGACGGCTTCGTTTTACTTTAAAAACTACTTTTTCACTAAAAGCAATTCTATGAATTAAATGAGAAACCTGACCAACAGTAAAAAATTCTAGAACATTTGGATGGATGCGAGTAAAATTATTTCGACGTGATGTAACATTGCATTTGTTGTTACTCTGATGTGTAAAATTACGGATTCTTATCATATAAACTTGATTAAACAGATTTGCGCACTGTTTATTTTTAATAATGACCGCTATCCACAGAAGATATTGTCTCTTCGGTTGTCATGTCACAATCTTCCGAGCACTTTTATTTCATTATTTTAATATGATCATTTTTTATATCATTGTAACAATTTTATATATTTTGACTAAGTTACAGAAGACGACGAACTTATTTCAATTCTAATATCCGTTGTTTAGAATTTCAGAAGATACTATCGCACAATTTGCTGCTCACAGAATTAATCGGACAGTTACAGTTCTCTTTTCTGTCTCACTATCCAATTAGAATTCTGATTTCGTGTTCACTAGATAATCGTTTTTGAATCGATCCTTCTTTTTTAACTGGTCTATGTTTTCCAATTATATGGAATTTAATGAGTTGAGTTGACTTGAGTTTAAATAGATTTTGTCTATAAGGAGACACAAAAATACTAGTCGTTTAGTTTTTTTTTTATTTTTACCAGATAAAGTAAAAATTAAGCGTTAATTAATGACGAATACTACTTTTATGTTTAAAAATATCATTCACCCAGAGTTAAGTTGTACATTTGAATGGATCCGGAACCACGTTGATCATCGTAGCCACTTCGTAGCAAACCACAGCGTAGCAGTTCGTAGTACGTAGTACTAAGCTCTATTATAATTACGTATGTAAGCGTCATTGCTCTATTTCTAGCATAGCTTTACGCTTTATTTAATGCAAATTGAATTGACCTGAAATACAAGGAAAGTTTTTCTTTCAGATTATTTTGTTCCAAACAAGGTGATTTGAAATATCATCCATATTTTTAGTGATGATGCGTGGGAGTGACACGGGTCATCGCTCCTTTCTCTCCCGGCTGATTTTCTTCTAACAAGTAAGTAGGCAGCTATGGAAAAGTAATAAATACTGTTTACTCAAATATTGTTTTAGAGCCAATTAACTTGGAAATCCTTCTAAATACATTCTGAACAATTGATATACCTGCAAAATTAGACAAGGAAGCTCGTTTTCGGCCAAAACATTTGATTGTAAATATAAGTTTGAGTTTCGTCATGATGGTTTCTTTCGTCGCCTGTCGGTGGTGCCTGAATAATCTCTAAAATTGATTGAAAAGAACTGTTTTTGTTACATAATTTTTCAGGAACATTTTTCAGGAAGAGATTAATGACCTCTTAAAGGACTTAAATAAAAAAGAATTAGTGTACCCTCATTTTCTAAAATTGAGTCATGTTTAAAAGTTCCGAAAGTGATAAAAAGTAATAATGCGATAAACATATCAACTTGATATTCTTTAGAAGTTATCGTTAAAATTCTGAGCCGCGAAGTTTTAGCAAAATTGTTCAACGAATCTTTATGAAACGTAGCGCACAGAGAGAGTAGTCTAGAATAGTGTAAAGAATACTTCCACCTGAACGATCCAAATAAGGTACTATAAACAAGTACAAGGATATCATAAAGCATCAATAGTCATTATTAAGTATGGTTTATGAAATAATTGGCTTTATATAATATCTGACACGATAAAGGGGAAGATTTATTGATTATTTGTAATATACAAAATTTAGTTATGTATTAACTAAATATCTCAAAAAGAATTGTATTTGTTTTTCTATAACTAATTATTTCTATTAAATTTACGAAAACAATCAATTAATTCTAAAAAATAGGTATGGTAACAAAAATATTTAGTGTAGCAATTAACAACTCAACAAATATTTAGTGTAGCAGTTAACAATTTAATGGAAGTGAAGAAAATAGAGGCCTTCTTATTTTATGTGCTTAGTCTATGGCCCGTTGGGTAACATTTCGGTATAAAGAAACCCCCTAACCGTTTATCTAAATACAGTTTATGATACGTTACGAACATTGTATACAATGAAGAGATAGGAAAGGCTCGTCATAACTTCTGTTAAATATATTTTGGAAGGCCTTTTTCTAAGTGAAGTAGGTATTTTATGGAATATTATATAACATCTAATTTGATGGTTTCTGAAGAAAAAGTCGGGCTGAAAGTATTGTAATATCGGTCTACTATCCCATAATTATGTGTTTCATTCAAACTAATAATAAATAATGGTCCTGATGACTTATTAGCCAAGGCTGCAGGTTCGGCTCTTCATAAAATTGGCTACGTATTTCAAACGCTACAAGCTTAATTGTACAATAAGTCACTCAAGGGCACTTCGCTTTTATTACAAGCACCAACAAAATCTAAACGTGATCACTTTATGATAAAATGAAGATAGTTTTAAGAGCTCTAATTTTGTTTTTTTTTTAACTTTCTGTAATTAATTTTATTTTGTATATAAACGATGAAACATTCATTAAAGAAAAAATACTGTGTGAAGCAATTACTCGAAGTCTTTATTGGCGACGATTCATATGAATAAGTTCAAATTTACGAATTCGTTCATCACTTATTAGAAATCGTTTCCAAAATATATCAGTGTTATATATACAGCAAATGCAATTAAAAATATCAAGTTATGTTTTTTTTAGAATACTATTTCTGCTTGCAGAATACGTATATTATATTTTCTAGAATTCTATTCTTACTTGCAGAATACAAAATACGTATAGTATATAAAAGAATGCAACAAATCTCAACTCAAGCACAGCCCTCACGTACCGGCCATTGTCGGAACAAATGAATTACCCACTAGGTACTATCGTATAGCAGTATATTCTAACCACAAATACGTTCAGTTGGATTTTATATCTGATCTGATATGTATACCCAACTAGTAGTAACCCGTAACTCACAGCTTCGTTTTTGGTGAAAGGAATCCCATTGGTACCCTTACCTATCACTTGCGAGCCTCCCACATCATAACATAACGAAAGATCACAATGTTTTTAGAAAACACCAAAAATAATAAACAAATTTGTAAGAAACTGATCGATCATTTTCCACAAGTGTCAAGTGTGGGAGAGCCATGCTTCGGTACGAATGGGTCGGCTTGACCGGAGTGATACCACGGCCTCACAGAAAACCGGCGTGAAACAACCACAGGGTTGTGTTTCGCCGTGTGAGTGAGGTTACCGGAAGCCCAATCCCTCCCCCTCCCCCGACCCTTCCCCAATCCCTAAATATCCACAACCCTAATTCCTAAAAGGACGGCAACGCGGGTGTCAATGGGCGGCGCTGATTGCTTACCATCAGGTACACCGTCTACTTGTTTGCCGACTTATTACATTAAAAAAAAGTTATGAAATTATTTTATCATGAAGTTAATAAAAGAATCAAGTGCTTCTCCGAATGTTAAATTAATTGCAATCTGCCAATTATTTCTGACTCAGTCTCACGACAAGACCAATCATGGAGCGTCGATATTATGTATTAACAACTCGGTTCGTTACACCAATTAGAGCACGATACATGGAGCCAATACAATGTGAAATGTGTGTGTTTTAAATATTTATTATTATTGTTCAGATTTTCCCAGTGTTTTTCTTCGCCATTTAATAGTGGTGTATAAAAAAACTTAGACACCACTACCCGAGGCTAAAGCTCGCTACTAGTCAAGTTTTGAACCCGCACTCACGTCTTTGGGTCACCGATATACATTTATAAGAATTTAATAGATTTGTTAATTCTTGAGACTATAGTTCTACACGACTACCTACTGGTATTCATATATCAAACAACTACCGCTTATTGCGTACATACAGAATATTATTATAATACAGTTTCTAGCGACAACATCAAGCGCTTTACAGCAGCACAATAACTGACATATTCCCGCATTCAGTATACATTTATACCTGTAACATGTCAACTACTTCATAGCCTTTTGAGCTTGCTTGTTATTTGTATCTTCCAATTTTCCGGTAGAATTAACAAACAGTTATCTAGTTCCATTTTAGTAGTAACTAAATAAGCTTCGTTTATTGGTGGAATATTTCCAAATATACGTTCAATAAATGTGTCGTGTTAAGCTTACAAATGGCTCTTATTATAGTTTTATGCAACCCAGTGACCTGTCAATACATTTGATAAGTTTCACATCTTCGGCTGAAATAAGTGCATTGTAAATTCTTGGGGACAGTAAAGGTACTTCCGGAAAACAGTAAAGTATTTATAATTTACTTTCGATATAAAACATTTTTTATTTAAAATATGTTTTTTTTAATAACAGGCACAGTAATAAGCTTGTGGCATGGTGGCCTGTAAAACTTAACTAACCAAACATACCTAATCTTGTCTGGTCAATGAAAACAAAATAACAATTTAGTTTTCAACGAATAACCAAACTAAACGAATAAAACCGTCACATCACGTTAGCTCTATAAATGAAAACAAACACGAATCAGCTAGCCTCAAGGTGCCAAAATTTATTCAAATAGTCTTTTTACAATCCCAAGCCCCAAGCTACGGATACTACCAAAGAGGACAACAGTTTCGATCAGGGAATTGGCAATTCATCCACACGAGGAAGCTATACGTTTGGGTTTTCTGTGGATCTGTACCTCGTTCCCAAACTAGATAAAATGCCCAATATTGAAGAGGTCTTTTTTCAAAGTCCCTGTGATTCATAAAAGCCAACTAGACATTCTTTTCTATTTCGAGTTTTGTTACGAGTTATAGCCAAAACTATTTATGACGCTTCTTGTTGCGTTTAATTTTCAACCGTAGTGATTCGAGATACAATAAATGCGATAATGCCAGCGCTTGCTTGGGGTTTGATGAATTAAACCTATTTTTTTATTGATACGTTTTTGACGTATGATTATTTAGGTGGAAACTGACTCAAACTACTCAAACATGCATTGACTTATTTTATTAAAGTGTCTGATTTTGTAATAATACGTTACAAAAAAGAACTCTTTAAAAAATTCAGAACAATGCCAATAGCGTTATAGGAACATTCGCTTAATTATCACCTCGTGCCCACTCCACATTCTTACTGCCAGTATTTTAATTAGTGAGGCGTTCCTTCAGTAAAACCTCTTCCGTGGTTCCGCATATTTTATAAAACTCATGAGAGACGCGCTGAATGGATCAAGCGAGCGATGGTATAATAATGATCATACAATTTGGAAGATACAAACTTGGTAAGTAAATAAATTTTAAATGTCTTGTCGGTAAAGTAGGTTCAAATATAACGTAGAGAACAAAGCTGCGACTGTTATTTTTTATGACAAAAGCAATACGTTTAGTAAACTTTCATCATTGTAAAATTTTCTGATGAATGTGTAGAATGTATGAGATGACAACCGCTGTGAGTACAATGAAGACAAATTGTTACGTCCCATCCTCTTATCTAGTATAACGACGTAGGCTTTACGTCGTTATCGTCTCACATTACTTTTATAGAAAATAAAGAAAAACAAAAAATTTCTTTGAAATAGGCTGTGTGAACAATGATATACTTTCTACTTTAAGATTAATGTGGATTTTCTACTAAGTGATAAATAGATAAGTTTAGCACATCAAACGCTTGAGCTGAGCTGATACTGAGAAATTTTATATAAAAGTAAATACAATAAAAACATTGTGACTTTGATTATAACTAATAGTAGTATCCATATATAGTATCTTTGACCCTTAGTTTGAACTAAGTTATCTATGGTATTATCAATTCTTATTCTCAGTTTGTAGTCGTGCTTAAACTGTGGAAAATTTTAATACCGTACTCACTCATCTGTTTTTATGTGTAATACGCACCCTAATGTAATTAAAATATAAGTTGGATTACAATAGAGTCTATCCAATAATGCTGTACTCGGAGACAGTTTATGATAAATAAAACTACTTTTAAGTAACGATTTTGTTCTGAAACTAATTGCGAAGGAGTGTTGAGGTAATGACATGTTTCTGAGTATCGCGATTTGTTGGTAAACGAAATGTTATATGTTGTGTTACGTACGAATACATTCTCAATTATCAACGGTGAACTCATTTGCATTGAGTTCATATTAATTTAATTATTTAATTTAATGTTAATAATAATATCGTCAAAGAAGAATAGACCACAGAGATTCTAAAATCATATTAATCGCTGAATAGATTTACATTAATTGCGTATTCAATAGTCGGAAATTAATGGAAATAAACCGACTAATTGGATTTGGTTTGGGTTGAATCCAAATTTCAATTATTAATTATTGCCATATTTCGGAGAAAAGTCTTAAACTCTTTTACCATACGTTAGATCTTGTTATTATAAAGAGTCAATAAGTGCGTGGCCACGTTGCTCTCTTAAATAGAGGAGGTTCATATCCTGGCGCGTGCTATTGATGACAATGATAATGATGATTACCGTGTGAGGAAACCCCCCCACACCAGAATTAAAATTATGTCAATTTTGAAAGCATGTCAACGTTTATTTATCTTTTTATTTAATTATCATGGGTAAAATTACCACTTCTTTTATCAAAGTCATATACTTGTTAGAAAACTCTATACAAATCTTGTCCGCAAGACATTTTAGAAACTTAACTTTTAAACTTTCGCGTTTCATATTTAGGTACAACATATAATTACGCGGCTATTAACGCGAAAAGTAAGTGAGCGAAGTTTTAGAAACCTATCACAACTTCGCGATAAAATACTTATCTAGAAACTCAATTATCACTCGACCAAATTTATTCAGTTACCAGCGGGAACCGTCTCACTTTACAATTCAATTCAGCGCGGCGTAATCCTTCTTTTAGATAATAATGACGGTCTGAAACAAAAAAGAGGTTCACCCGAAATGACCTTCATTTATTAAGCTTTATCACATTCAGGCCAAATTTTTAACAATATTGTATTAAGTTATAAATCGGATTACGTAGTAAAATACAGTAATCACCAACCGACGACATTTACAAAAGGCCGCGCGGCGGCACTCGCTGACAAACTTAAAACCTTTACCATACCCAATCCACCTGCTGAGTGTGAAGACTACAATGCGAATGAATGAAGTCTCTAATCTTACAAGGCGAGAGACTATAGGCAATGATTCACCAACAGTACAAAGCATTACTTTAACTCATTATGTAGGTACGCCAACGTGCACTAAACTACATTCTGCAATGGAGCTGAAGAACAAATATCCTCCTTTGTGTACGGTGAGTAATGTTGCGGGAACACGTCGCAGTTCACACGCTTCGAAGTCGAAATGAATTTAAAGTGACACTGCCATTACGACTGCAGTTGTGTGGAAAATTCAAATGAGTTAGTTAATTGGTTGGTAATGTAAATGTATATAATAATAAAAATCGTAACTTGAACATTATTAATACTCGCTTGCATCTGATATTCCCATATTTAAATGAATCTAGGTTGGTTAAACTCAGCACTAAACTTGTAGATAGGTGACCAACGAATGCGGGGTCAGCGCTAATGTTTGTCCATGAGCGTCGATTAACGTTCTTCTTTCAGAATAATTCTAATGATTTTCTATTTTGTGGTAACTTCAAGATAGCAGTTTTAAATAATACGATAAATGAAATATTCAAAGAGTGGTGGTTATTATTGTAATATGATTTTTTTCTTAAATTTGTTAATTTATTTAAAATTTACCGAAACTATTTATTGTTTTATCGGCGAAATGTTGGTAATCTCTGTGATGCATAGTGACGGCCCAGCTATTAAATTAAATTGATAATAGAATTCATAATGTACTACTTCATAATGTTTATTATAGTGCCGAACGGTTGAACATACATTTTTCTTTGTTAAATCTAACACAGTACCTTATACTTTACTAAATACAGGAACACTGTGATCCTGTCTTTTAAGCAGCCAGTTTAAATGAAATGCTCTCAAATAAGAAAACTATTTTATAATAGACATTTCAAACAATGCTACTTAAAACAAAGACAAAGTAGGAGCCAGCTTTAATAATGTACCAAGAATTTCATTAACAACACCATACTGTAACGTGTCAAAGTATTATGCAAATGAACACGCTTGTTGGCGCATACATACGAACGAGTTTGCACTAAGTAATTAATGTTAAATAGCTTAAATGCAGCCAAGAACATTATGTAACTATATAGTCAATTAAATTAACTCAATGTTAAACATGAAGCTTCCAATAACGTCTGGTGAGTTGGTCTACTGATTTAAAATATTTAGCTCTTCCTGGTGATTTTACGCTCGTTTAGCTTTTAACTATTAACACGTTTACCGCTACGTAGGTCACCGGTGACCTACGTAGCGTACGTGTGGTCACGTATCTAATTTAGAAAAAAAATCATTAAATATGAGTCTGACGACGTATAAAAAACTCAAACCTTTCTATGTATTGAGGGCGCCGCGCGTGTGTTCAGATAGTACTTAACTTTATTTTCTTTAAGTACCTCAAATACAGGAGCAGTAAAACCGTCACAAAAACATCATCAACTTCAGTAAATGTCTATCAATAAAATTAAATTACAGTCCAGCACTTAGCCGATCATTACAACCTTAACCCTTCTCCTAACTCTAGGTACATACGGACCGCTACGTGAAGTGGTGTCACCTAGTTAAAGTGCTCCTTTACAAGGTCCATTAGCACAAGGGGTTCCGCCTGACGTGGACACGTGAGACGCGTTTGAAATGCCCGGTATAACTTGCAGGTCTCAAGTGAGTAGGTTATAATATTGGACATTGGTTCACGTGCGTGTCCCGGAGGCAGACGTGATCGGCTTCCGTGACGATACTCGATGCCTCACTATTATATAAAAATGAGATTTGTTGACAGTCAATAGATCTTGATGTATGTATTTGCTAATTTGTTTAGAGTAGGAAATTATACTATACCTATTATCACGACACTTACATTTACATAACAGCATAAAAGCATTTTCCATAATTTCTTTTCTTAAAAGATCGCAGAAATTTGTGGTTCGGTCCTGGTTGTTACGATACCCGTAGAAAAAATACAATTGTAGAAGAAGAATTGCCGTCAACACACGTCTATAGTATGATGTAAAAGGTTAACAATAACCCTTTCTAAATATAATCTAACACATTGTTCTGGAATCATACTCTGTATGGCTGATTACACCAACAAAGCCATGTACGTACATACTGTACAACAATATTTACGTGTTACATGTATGTAGGGAGCTCCCTAACTGCCGGACATTGTCCCATCGATACCCACACACATAGGCCTTATATGGCCATTGCTTTGTTTTGTTCGTTTACTACACAAATATACACAACGACTGTTACGTCTGTTTATTCAAGCACATTCGTGATTTTCTTTTCTTACGATAATAACTTAAGAACAGCCTACTTCGGTAATGTAATTGAAGATAATTCGTCTTTCAGCCTTTGATCTAATAAGTGCACATAAAATGCTATTAAATATCTCTGCAATATTGTGGAAGATAATCAAGCCGTTTACTTCACGGTCAAGTTTACCTTTCTACACAAAATAGATAACACACAAGATGATTGTTAACAGCAGGGGATAAAAAGGACATTAACCGCTTCAGCTGTCCGCGCGTTAAGCTGCGACCGAGTGTACGCATGGGGTGGGAAATTGGCCCTGATTTCCACTTTCCAGCATGAAAAGCTTCAGTACTCCGGCAACCGCCGAGATATAAAGACGTGGTCTCTGTGTCGATTGTTCTCAGAATTGTGAACGTAACAACGATGTCGAGTGTAGTGTGGTGGTGAAATTAGGTGTAATAGTGTGTTGTGGTGCTGTGGAATGTATTTCGTGATCTGGATCTCTCAGAAGTCTCTACCATAACTGCGCGTGACAAAATGTGAGTTTTTATTCATTTTTTAAAAACATTAATTTCATACAGTAATTTTACCTCAGCATCAATAATTTTATTAATCGCTGTGAGACAATTTTGACAATCAGATCAAAAAACAATACTTTCTACTACAAAGAAAATATTAAAGGTTAAAATAAAATCACAATCACGTCCCAACTACTTATGAAATAGAATTAAAATATATATTTTATCCTTTAGCTTAGCAACTGATATAAACATTGGGGATAATAATCCGTGACGCCGTATTATTAATTTAAATTTACAAATTGGTTACTCTTTATTTTTTTTCATTCATAGCGCATGCAATTATTCGATCTACCTACTTACGTAGCTATGCTGGAATTGTCAATAACTTGCAAAAATAATGATAGTAGAAATCTATAGCAGAAAATAAACCATTTGCTTAGTATAGCTTACACTGATATGATGTATTTATTTATAAAACCTTTATTATGAACTGTTAACATCAACTGTACTATAATTTATCCAAGATGTATTGTATTGTGTGGATTAACACAATTTTATTAAAATAATCAAAAACCAAATTATTAATGAGTGCCAACCGAATTAATAGACATTGTGCCGTGAAACGTGTTTTGCTGTGTGAGTGAGGTTACTTGCGGCTCAATCCCCTCCCTCCAAAATCGCTAAATCTCCAAAACTCCTTATCTTCAAAAGGCGCGCGGGTGCGGATGCGGGTGTCCACGAGCGACGCCGATAGTTTACAAGCAGGTAATCCGTCTGTTCGTTAGGTAAGCCGAATAACATACAAAACAGATGTCGTAGGACAAGACAACAGTCTACTTGCATTATGCTGACAACGCAAGATTTGGTGGTGATGTGTATAATGTAATTATCATATTTTCAATTATATTATAAGTCAATATTGATTATGGCTTTGTTATCGATTTGAGAGTTGATTGTGAATTGCTTTAGCTTTCCTTTAAAACTATAAATGCTTTGCAGGTTCCTAATCTGTGAAGGATATTATTTCATTTAGACGCTGCATACCAGAAACTACCTCGAACAGCTGTCGATCCGTGTTGCGGTAAGGCCAGCTGTTGAGCACACCGCTTTCCGTCCCGCTGCCGATGAGAGCTTCGAGTAGAGGTAAGCCGGACATTTGTACTTAATCACATCAAAGAAAAGACAAGACATATTCAGATATTCAGTTGTATAATTATAGAAGTTCAAGGAAAGACAAAATGTGAAAATACTGCAGTAGATAATGGGCGTTCGGCTAATGGTGTTTACTTCGGTGTGTACTTACTGCGCAAAATATCCATATCATTTATTGGTAGGATTTTTTTAATGACATGCTGGATAAGCCAAATATAAACAATACAAATATTTTGGTTTTATAAGATTCTCATTGTAACGAACGGTTAACGATTATGCCCAGTTTATACCAGACCTGTCGAAGTCGAGAAATCAACCATAAATCCAATACATAATGGCGTCAGCTATAATTTCGACAGTAGTGTCAATATTTTTGGAAGGCAAACATCAATAGGTCTCCTGGGATGTTAAGTAGATATCGGTAAACATCCAACAAGTTGATAACTCCCTGAGGTGTACTCCATTATTGGGAAAAGGGTGTTAGATTAACGGATTAACCTTGATCTGAACATTGATCCCTCGGAAACAGTTTTGTGCCAGATTGTTTGTGTCACAGATACCTTTTGTTCTTAGATGTCAGTTTTCGTGACCTTTAGAGTCCAAAGTTCAAAGTAATAGGTAATTGGAACTAGGTCAGAATTTCAAATATGAACCTATTGCCATCTGTGTAATTGTCCGGAATATCACTTCTAGTAACACTCAGGGAGGAAGCGCTAACGTAGGCAACAAACTTTCCGTACTACAAACTGCCTAATGAGGTAGACGGCACTGCAAAGATAATGTAATTGTTGTACTTTGCACAAACACTGAGTTTTTAAGTCTTGGTGTAAGAACAAAGGCAGTTTGTGTCAGTTTCTTTGACAGCTGCTAGGTTTGTTAACCAGGACTCTGACCAATTTGGTCTTTATGCCATTAAGATTCTTAACTTATTTTGATAAGTTATATATTAACACAATTTGAATAGAGAGAACTCTATCATTACTCATCTCCTTAGCATAACTAATTACTGTTTTCATAGTCTAGTAAGGCTTAGTACTAATTCAAATTAATTTCCCAGGTGTGATGAACATATTAATTGCATATACTCAAACTAGATGCTGCAGAGCAAACAGCAACGCAATTTCCTTTACCTCTGCAACTTCATCAGCTCGTTGCACTTCATATGATTTGAGTGTAGGTGTGTGTGTGGGTATCATATAATATGGGTGGTCCTGCCGGGTGCGATTCCATGGGGTCCCTATTCGAAGGTCGAAGAGTTACTACATGTTTATATTTATAAATTTCCTATAAAATCACGGATAAAGGAATCTTTTCTTTTGGACGCTTAATATTTTCAATAGATAAGAGAAATATTAAGCGTGATATTGTTTTATGAACCAATGAGATGTATGTGACATTTATTTTTGCTTAAGACAAACTCAAACTAAAGCTAATGTTGTGTACATTAGCTAAGAAACTTGTGTGACCGCTAACTACTTAACTTGTGTCGTTACTAGAACACAATAGACAAACAAAAACGTGTAGGGAAAATATTTATACGCGAACTCCAGACTAGTTTGGATACTTCTGTTATTTTTAGAATACCTAACTGGAAGCTTAATGTATTAAAAATGAGTGATTTTTATTTTAAAATTACTTCTACTACAAAAACATGCTGTTTGCAAATGTGTGCCTTGTGAAATTAAGCAATGACCTCTTACAAGGGGATTTTATTAAGATTGGATTATTAGAGGGGACTTGATATGTTTGCAACATCCCTTCATATTACTACAACCAAGTAAAATAAATTAATACTAATTTGTTTAAAACTAAACATAATGATCTTCCCTAGCTATGTACAAATAGGGTTACTCTTAAAAAAAATCGTTGGAAACACTTCCTTCATTTTTGATGAAAGGGGCGTCTTTCGCCAAAAATGTCGGAATATAATGTCGCTAAGCTAGAGTTTTTCTGGACTGGCAAAGTAAGGAAATAGTCACGTTTTCCTTGTCGTGAAATTTATTAAGGAGCTGTACAAAAAATCGCGGCTGCTTGGATAAAATGTAGGACCTTGTTTTATACTTCTCTGGTTTATATTGCTTTTGTAAAACGACTATAAGGTACAGTCTTGTGTTTTGTGGATGAACAGGAATGTGGAGTACAAGGTCTTTTGTGCAGTCTACTGGATATTGAACCTGAGATACAAGTTGAGGATATTTAATTTACGTAGAGGATGCTTAAATCTAGGTGACATAAATACATACAAACTCCTTTAGATCGATAGATCTTACTGATAGCAATTTGTGGTTTCTAACAAATTGCATTGAATAAAGTGACGCATAAATTTTCACGTATGCAAAACGTACAATAGAACTACGAACCTACGCTTCAGCATTCCCTAATTGCCGACTGCCGTCCTATGGGATCATGAGCACAATAACTACTTCTGTATTGCCACTACAAATCAAATCAAATCAAAATCATTTATTCCAAATAAACCATAAATAGGTACTTTTGAAACGTCAAAATAGAATAGTAGTCTGTCAGTCTGTTCGTCAGTGAAGCTAGGTGCTCGTTCCAAATTGTAGTTTCGAATGGAGAAGAACGAGCAAGAAACTCCATCGTTACTCTTTTAAAAAAAAAAATTTGTTTTACAATTAATCAATAATACATTTTTTATACATTACTGTACCCCTATGTGAGAACAATGCAGAGACAAGTTGTTAATAAAAAGGAACAAATGATGGTCTATCTAATCTATCATTAAAATTTTAATCCTTTGTTGTCTCGAACATGGCGCTCACATATGCGTACTCACAATCCAAAATAATGCTTCTATATAAACTCATTCAAGGTTTCATTAATTTTGAGAATTTCAATAATTACTGACTACATATTTGAGTATTGTCCAGTGGAGCCGAACCAACATGATGCCAGGCATTCTTGTCCTCAATATAATCTGAAAGTTTGTAGTATGCCTGCCTACATAATTCGCGTTTAATATAAGTTTTAAATTTTCGTTCATTAAGATTTAATACACTTCTTGGAATTTTATTGTAACAATTTACACAGAACCCCATAAAGGATTTCTGTACTTTGGACAGACGGAATCGTGGCACAGCCAGCCTATCTTTGCCTCTTGTATTAAAATTATGTCTATCGCTTCTTTTTTCAAATAATTGCAAATTTTTCCTTACGTACATAATGTTTTCATATATAAACTGACAAGGTACCGTTAGGATATTTATCGTTTTAAATAGTTCTCTCAGAGATTCACGAGGGGGCAAGTTATATATCGCTCGGATAGCCCGCTTTTGCAAAATAAATATTGAATCTACTTCCGCAGCTCGACCCCACAGCAAAATTCCGTACGACATAATGCTGTGAAAATAGCTAAAATAAACAAGCCTTGCCTTCACGTCTGTGAGCTGTCTAATCTGTCTAACTGCAAAAACAGCTGAGCTCAGTCTTCCCGAAAGCGTCTTTATGTGGGAACCCCATTGAAGTTTATTGTCTAGCGTAATACCTAAAAACATAGTCTCGTTAACAAATTCTAACTTTTACCCATTTAAAATTATGTCACAATCATTACTGTGTACGTTGGGCAAGCTAAATTTAATACATTTTGTTTTTTTCTCGTTAAGTGCTAAATAATTGACTACGATACTTATGTTCTGCACAGTCATGTTAATCGATGTCTAGGCATTTTACTATCCTATATTAAGATGTCCAATCCACTTTATTAGCATGTATGTAATGTAAATAGCTTGGAGGAGCTCCTTCCTCAGTGCGGAGAAACTCGGACCAAAGCCTTGAGGCGGCGGAATAAATTATGCATTGAACAGTAAGTGCTTCTCAGTAGCAAGTTGTTAACATTATTTAGTTCACCATTGTGTTTATATAGTAACTAGTTCAATGTATAATTTTCGTATTCAAATAGGATAATGGATGACGTTTGATTTTCTTGCTTCTATCCATACAAATAGAAATCACCTTCAAAAGCCCTTTTTTTTGGATGGATAGAATTGATTGTCATAATCACAAACGAGCGGTTTGAAGGCGTATTAAAATATTCTGGTTAATAAACATGGTTTTATAAAGGAAACACTTTCTGTTTGTTTTCTCTTCAGAATAAACAAAGTACTTAAGTGTTTAACATTCTATATGTAGAAAGTTGATCATAATCATTAAATGTTCTATTCGTTTGTTTATTTTCTTAATAATTTAGTAAATTAAACACCCTCATTTAACAAACAATGAAAATACAAATACAGGAAAACACAAGGGACAACTCTGAACAGCTAACTGTACAGAGTTGTCCGCATGCTCGATAGATGGCGTTGAGATCGAAATAGATCGCGCTATGGTTTCGTTACACGCGTTTCGTTGGGTTATCTCATACTTACTTGCTGATTGCTTATTGTATTCTCTTAAGAATAAACAAAGTATTTAAGTGTTTGACTTAATTGAAATTTTAGTATTAAGAAACGTAATCTTTGTTTAATAGAGCAAGCAGTGACGTGTTTTTTTAGGTATATTTATCATATAGGTATTAGGTGTTTTTTTATACATATAAAAACTTGTTGTTTTTTATATTAATAACATACCTTGCATTCCTATTTTTGGTCTTAATATTGCTGTTAAAGCGACAAAAGGATCGATGCCCGCTTACTTTGATATTTTAGTTCACGGGTAACCTGTAACATATTCTTCATTAAGTACCTTTTATTGTTATCTTTCATATAGTTAAATATAAAAGATTTATTTCAAAGGTTAATTCATCATCTACAGTAAATTAAGCATCCATATTTAACAAAAACTGAAAATACTAATATGTACAAACAAAACACTTAACTGTACAGAGTTGTCCACACGCTCGATAGATGGCGTTGGGATCGAAATAGATCGCGCTATGGTTTCGTTACACGCGTTTTGTTGGGTCACCGCCTACTTTTCGGTATAGGCATCGTGCTTACCATCAGGAATTAAAACTCCTGGTGTTGCGGATTTTTTGAATGATCTGAGGTACGTAAGTGCTGATGATCTTATCAAACATTTATCGAATTCGAATTCAGACTAAATTAATAGTTACTCATTACTTTTTATGCCACCAGGTGGCGCTTCGTTTACATTAAATTCAAACAGCCGTCGGATAGCATGGTTTCTTACCGAACGTATCATTTTTTTGTGAAGTTTTATGTATAGGTATGGAATTATTTATTGATTGCGGCCAAAGAAAGATTGCCAAGTTGAAGATTAAACTGAAAAAAGGGGCGCTTAAATGAGGAGGAAGCTCAAATGTTGTACAGGAAAGTACTTATAGGTACTTCTATATGATGCCACAATTTGATTGTTTTTTTTATTTGTTAAATCGAAACCATTTGATTGTTAGTCGGTTATTATTGATTTATGTATATTATTGTGTATTCCAGGTTAAATGACTATGACAGAAACAACCACTTCATATAAAATTAATATTCTAATCTCTCAAGTGTGATTAATTATGTAATTAGTTAAAGGATTGTGTGAATTGTGACCGTGACCCTCTTTAATAAAATTCTATAAAGTTTTACACGTAGGATCAGACCATTCCCTCAGTATCTGTAAAAAAAGATCTATAAAAAAAAACTCTAGACAATTTCATTCAAAACAACGAGGTAAAGGCCATTTTGTATTTCAACAAAGCTAACGCAGGATAACTTTAAGTAATATTAAACTTTTAATGATTGATATTCGAAAATGTTTTGTGCCAGTTTCGATAAGTAGGTTTATGAGTCACGTAAAACTATGGTTTGTGGTATATTCTCTTTTAAATTTAAAGTAGTCTGGATGCTATTTATTGTTGTCAGTACTTTAATTTTGTTGAAACTCAAATTTTTTTATGATTGGAAGTACATTTTTCAGTTATTTATTACTATAAGTAATTTATGATAATAAACTGACTCTATGTAATGACTGCAAGCGTAAATACAGAGATAAATAATGCAAAGCTGTATGTAATTTAAATTCCCATTAATGTATGAAATTCAAAAAGGCGTCGTTCGCTTTCGCGATATTAAAACCTTGGGTCCATTTTGAATCCATTAATTTTTACGGCAGCTTGTTAGACATATTCTAATTCTTCTGTCAATTATATCCTCTGTGTACAGTTATTCATTCACTTCTCATTGAATGCCTTTCTGAGAACAATAGTGAGCCAAAATGGAGGCCACTGTCATCACAGTGGTGCATCTCATCGTGGTCACTGGGCCGTAGTGACGTCACATTGCAGATTGGACAGACGCCAAGCCTCTAATATGTATAGGCCGGTAGATGCTACTGATGAACTCGATTTCAATTGTTTGTAGTTTATCATTTTGGTTTTAAATTATAAGTTATGTAAATTTCCGTTTACAAAATCAAATCGATATGTAAAATAATAAAATAAGTAGTCAAATTTGGGCAAGTACTGGCCAACTATTCTAAATCATTTTTTTTATAATTGTCAATATCGACATCCAAACTTACAAACTAATATTATAAATGCGAAACCCTGTCTGTCTAACTGTCTCTTTGTCTGTCTTTTCTTCACGCTTAAACCACTGAACTGATTTCTGTGAAATTTAGACAACAATAACATAACACACATAGTTTGGAAATCAAGAAAGGACGGATTCGCGGGCAAAAGCTAGTTTTTCTATAAATGGCGTATCTCGACGTCATGTTTTATGTTTATAAATAAAACACGTATTATTTATACTTATCGCTACATATTGTCCAGTGGAACACACAAAAGAACGCTCGGCCAAAATTTGTTGGATGCAATCATAATCCAGCTTTCAGTCACAAAAATGTAAAACCCGCGCTTAAAAAATATGACAAAAAAAATTATTATTAAAAAAACAAAATACCCGACTGCACACTAAAAAAAGAGTAAAACAAGCCCCACAATACAAATTTACTGAATATAATTTATAAATGTTGATGGAAAGCATCGCAGGCGGGGACCAACAGAGGCTTATTTATAGTCATTTCTGTTGTGCACCATTTAGCAGAATTTTCGTTGGTGGCGGTCAAGGTGGTCCCCGCCTGCGATGCTTTCCATCAACATTTATAAATTATATTCAGTAAATTTGTATTGTGGGGCTTGTTTTACTCTTTTTTTAGTGTGCAGTCGGGTATTTTGTTTTTTTAATAATAATTTTTTTATTTATAACTTTTTAGCTGTTTTTATTTAGAAAAAATATTATTATGTCTTTATCCCGTGGGACTTTTAGGATAAAATGTATCCTATGACACTCCCGTAATCAAGACAAATCTAACGATACCTCATACATCAAAATCCATCAAGCCGTTTAGGCTACAGGAGGTCACAAAGGAAAAGACATACATACATACTTACATACACTCGAAAAACATTACCCTCCTTCTTTGGCAGTCGGGTAAAAATAGATTCGGCTACCCAGCGGCAATGCGATACGGTACTATTACACGCTATCAATGAAATTCAAATTGTCAAGCTTTTGAAACGATATGCAAATTTTGACTCGTTTGTGTGACCATTACGCCGAACACCGACTGTGGTGTAAACAGAACAGTCGCTGTTTATTACTCGACACTGGCGTGTGTCACCCATTAATAGGAAGAATGCCTACGTGGTCAACATTGACTTTTTAAACCCGCGCACACATAGGGTGTACACGTACACACGTACATATATTTTTCTAACAAACTAAAAATCAAAACAGTGCTAGCAATATTACTTAATATGGAGCAGTAACAATTACCTAACCAAATGAAAGAGCGCTATCCGCCCTCCAACCTTCTACAAACTTTCTTTTGCTGAGAAAATCTTTTGATCAGGTACCAAATGGTAGGTTGTACAACAAACGGTGCACAGACCGCCCAAAGGTAGTTCCATACTACTGCCTATGCTGACCTCTTTTTGCCGACCTTTCCTTATCTCGGCCCAGAAAATTGGCAACTCCTTATTTTTGTTCTTAGCCGTTTAATTAACGGGAGTACAACTAATTTCGTTCCATCTTTTACTAAATCAACTAAGTAAGGAAACTAGGACATGAATAAGTACTTATTAGCAGACAATGAAAAACAATATTATGCTTGTAATTGATTCGTATATATTCGATAAGTAAGACGAAGTTAGTGTACCTATTTATGGTCAAGATTATTGCTATAGCAACGTGACTGAAAGTAATGTGACCGTATGTGTCCCTACATGCATTTGCAGACAATATTCTATATATTATAGACTCATATACCATTACACGCACAATCTTTTCAGTGCAACTCTTATGCGTTTGATAATATCTACGGAACCATAAAAGAGGTTTTACTGGCGGAACGCTTCACTAATTAAAATGCTAGCGGTAAGAATGTGTACGTCTTTTCTATCGTGAGCTTCGGGGTAATAAAGCGGGGGCACGCACTGCGTTATTGTTGATCAGCTATGTTTGTTTCTCTTTTTTCAAAAGTAAAAATAAAAAAATACGGAGAAAATGGTATGGTGTTTTTTAAAGGCAATTCAATTGATGTTAGACGCAGTATTTTATTGAAAAATGAATGATACATCTAAACCATATTTTTGGCTAACATAGGAATGCCTATTTTTCTATGGGTATTCAAATTGTGTTTCTCGACTAAGCAAATTCATATAAAAATATCATAAACGAACTACCAAGTACATTGAAGCATTAAGAAATCAAATAGCATTGAGATTAAAACTGAGGTTGTCGCTGGTTTCCAATTTCCCGCCATTTCCCTGCAACATGGCGGCGGTGCTCAGTGCTGCGAGCTCACGGTGTGAACTCTGCTTATGAGAGTTTTCGACATTTTACGTACGTTCCTTTATGCTACTCCCACGTTATTTCTTTAAAGGATTTTAAATTAGATTCCCGCCGCGATGTGCACTATGAATCAAACGAAAAAGCAGATATGGTTTTCATGTATTTATATTGGTTTTATTTTGACATTTTTAGTTTTCATAATCAAAAGGCATACATAGATACTTCAAAAATATTTTAGCATTGAAAAAATTTTTCTTCTCATTTCATTACACCTTTTGACATTTGAATCATAAAATAAATATGGCAAGAAGCGTCAGTAAAATAAGTAATATTACACAACAGGCCGCGATCTGTCCTGGTATTCATTTGGCATCGTTCCAGTTCACTGCTAAAATTGAAAATGTCTTACTGTAAGTTAAGCTAAGTTGGCCTCATATAATGATTAGGTAAAATGTATTATTTTCTTCAATTTTACTTAAATTCACGATATTTTCTCTCTGTGCGCTTTTCCTTAGTCAACTCAACTTATCCTATTGAGAAACAACAGATCTAAAGTTATATATATATATGATATGATATGATAAACAATATTGACACAAATCTCATTTGATGATTCAACACGACCTGGTGAACGTTAATTGCATTCATACACCAGCCATACGTTCCGCCACTTAGTTAGAAATAATAATTGGATCTGTGGTTACACATGCAATGAATTAAACCAATGTTTTATATGTGGCAACACTCTGTGACTTTTGGCAGTTTCATCAGCGTGCATATGAGGAATTATATAAAATTTAGAAATTTAAACTCAAACGTTTAATTAAAGTAGCCCACCACAGATGGAGCTCAATAGGGATCCGTGTTCATCCGATCCGAGGTTGCGGATTCAAGCGTAATGTTATACCACGGCCTGGGTTCGGAGCAGGAAGAGTATAGCTCTTGCCGCATACAGGGCGGGAGAAGTCATTTGAACTATGAATTCCAACTCGTACCCACATTAAAAAAAAAAAATTACACTTTTGGTGTTATAGCAAAAAACAAAACTTAAGATAAAAAGTTTTGATACCAAATGGTAAACTGCAAACCTAAACTTTTCTTTATAGAATAACGGGAAAGGCAACACGCCAAGAGTAGCAAAAACGACATCTGCTGTCAACTACAGCAACAAACCATTCATTTTAGCGGGGAAACTAAAAGGCACCGTTGACATTGTGCTTTTTACTATCTGTGACATTCTCTAGAGATCATTAAAACAGACGGGAGTTGTCATTACTTGATAATACTCTTACTTCTTTATACATGTCTGTCAATGCATCATTTATAAGAAGGTTAAGAGAATTTCTTGTTATGTCAATTCATGTATTAAATATTGAATTTATTAGTCTACAAAATATTTTAATTAGACTCGTTTTTCAACTATTCGGGTCGTAATACTCCTTTGAGAACATTCATTAATGTGCTCAATGTATTTAGTAGTGCAGTACGCGCTTAATTATTTTAACTCCTGGAACGAGAATACATACTGAGTAAGTAAGAAATACTAGACGTCAGGAAATACAGATTGCCTACTAAAAAAATTCTTCTAAAAATATACCAAACTTCTGGCAACTTGTTTTCGTAAAAAGTTTTTTGGCCCAAGAATGGCTGTACGTGAGGGTTACTCTTTACTGTCTGTGACTCTTTTGTGTTCATAACTTCCTTTGAACTATTTTAGATTCTCTGTATTGGAAATCATTATAGGAAAATAGTTTTCTGTGCCTTTGATCGCTACTGTTACTGGAAATTAGAAATAATGATATGATATCGATATGTAATTACATTCTAGTACTGTACTGTGTGTAAAAAATATATAATTGCTTATTTTTTACATATAATGTTTATTTAAATTTAAAATAAGCAATTATATATTTTTCAAATCAAATCAATCAATATAAGGTAGCACCATTAAAGAATATAAGGAATTTTCTAGATGTTTGAGTTTTTTTATTCTGACGATAACTAATGAACATTTGGTTTTTGTATAACGAAAAAAACAAACATGACGACCTAATTTTTTCTCTTTGTTTTTAATAGATAAATGATTCAGGGTATTAAAATTCAGGTGAAAATTTGGAAATTCAAGATGATTCAAGATTCAATGAATACAAAAAAATAGCTTTTGAGGAAAAACAACATGTACATCAATTCCTGTTCACTGAATACAACCTACCTTACAAAAAGAAAACTCGACCCATTTTAGAAAACAAATGCCAACATAAATCGGATGTTATGTCCCTTTGATGTAAGTAGGAGCACCTATTAGGTCCACTTCAACACGAAACGGTGGAAAAACAATGAATATTTTATACAGATCCAATAAAATGTCATATGTACACTTTCTTTTTATTCGATACTTGACTTTTGCTTGAGTGTTTTGTTCTATTAAATGTAAGCCAATCTAATTCTACTTAAATAAGTTATGGTTATTTTTACACGAAAACTTATATAAATACCACATAGGGAAGAAATTTAATGACAACCGTGTTCACCTAGCTAAAAGATGGTTACCATCTGAGTAGAACTATGCATAATCTGTGCTAAAAGCATATAAGACATACATTAAGGAGCCATTAACCCCACTGTTCACACAAAGTTTTTTTACTAGTGACTGAGCACTAAAATCCAAACTTTGTAACTTTTTTCAATGTCCGATATCCGATTTTCTACCGGGAAAATACGACCCTAAATGAGTTTAGAACTTTTTATTTCATCATTCATCATCCATAGAATTTATTTTGAATCAAATACAATCGGTAATTTCATAGAATGCAATATTATGCTCATTAAAATCTTCGATGATAGATACAAAGCGAACAAATGGCCAAAACTTCCGGAAGGAAAATTATTTTTACGTTTCACGCGCCCGTGATATTTATCTATTTATTTTAGTTTCTGTATTTTTTTTATTTCACCTCAGAACATCTTTAAATATGATAATATAAACAATGTATCACCTGACCACCTCATACTTTGCATCACCTTATTTTTACAATATTATGGTTCCACTTTACCGTATCCAAATTACTCTCATGCTCAGCCATTTTCACAACTTTTGGTAGATTTATGAAGACCGAAACATGTAGCCTTTGTCAAGTGAGGGTTCCTGGACCCACTCCAAGCATCGTAAACTTTATGTTTTTGTGAGGAGCCCATCTGAATTCTGTATAAGGGATACAGAGAAATGGGAAATTTTATGCCTATTTATGTGTATTGTGGCTACCAGGAACAACAGATTTTGTTTTAGTTGCTAAGCTCAACTTCTACAAGCTCATTTAACTTAGGCCGATCAAATGAAGAGCGAACTATAGTGTCAAGAAAAATAAAACAATACTTTTTTTTAAAGTTTGTAAAAAAATACTCCCTTCTACCTCTCTATTTGGGGTAACAGCAGAGGATATAACCACGGTGGTTTTATCGTCATTGGGTAACAGACACCATTGATACGTAAATAAAACAAAGTACCTACATGTAAGTACACGAAAACGCAAAATAAGGAAAGAATTAATTTTCCTTTGTAAAGAAAGAAAGAAAAAACATTTATTTGAAACTCGCACAGAAAATAAATACAATTACATTTTATAAATACAAAAAGAAAAAACAAACAAAAATAAACAAAACAACAACAAAAAAATATATTAAAATAAAATAAAAGACCTGTGCGAGGTCAAAAAGGCCACTATCTCAGCATATGCTGCGATAATTCACCAGTAGGTAAAAATACCGCAGCGCTGGTATTCTGATAGGGCCTGGTGATGCCACGGACACACTCACGGAACACAGAAACAGATTAACATATATAAATATATAGAGATATATAAATATTAGATATATATAAAAATTATAAACAAAAAATAATAGTAATAAAATACCTACTAAAAATATTCTATAAATAGTATACAAATATAAATGACAAGAAAGATGTACCTAGTTATGCCACAGAACAATACATCGACACCAACGCGTGCATGCCCCGGTAGGTAACGTTTGTCCCTCTCTGTCATAGACAATCGATGGAATGTGCGGGCGCCCGTAGACACGCAGGCGCAGATATAGGGCATAGTCTGTGGCACCACTGGATTTGGTCGCATAGACTATTGTAATATACTAGAGATAATGTTTAGTCGGCTGTCAGAGTACTTAAGAAAAGAAGTCAGAAAAATAAACATACGTAAAAGTATTTCATACAAACATGCGTTCAGCATCAGAAAATAAATAAATAAAAATAGTTTTATTAATACAAAATAGAAAATTATGTGCAAACAAAACAATAATAATTCAGGTGACAAGTTTAGAAGTGTATAGGTAATTGCTGCTTGGAGTATCCAAATGTGAAACAAATCTACACACAAACTGTGTACAGACCAGAGGTACGTTCATGTGGAAATACTTTGGGCATGTAATAATTCTTTCTTAAACTTTCTACTAAAAGCACCAACTGTTTTCATAGCACGAAGAGGTGGAGACAGATTGTTCCAAATATGAGAGGCAGTGTGTTTGAAACTACCACGGAAAGCAGCCGTTCTATGGGACAAAGTTAACAAGAGGTAAGAAGATGCTCTGGTATTTATTTTGTTCACATCACGCGACCAAGTCAATTTATTATATAAATAGACTGGTTTCTTTGTAAGAATAACTCCAAAGAGTAGGGTGGCCAGATGAAGTTTTCTACGATCTGATATTTTCAACAAACCACCCTTATTCAGGAATGGAGTTTTTGTGACTGAATCATTAAAAATAATAGGATTGGTTGAATAATTTACATAGCTTCCTGATTCCAGCAATGTTGCAATCGATTCTGGTATTTATCTCAGGCAATACATGGCCGTTATTTGAATGAAGCTTCTAGGACAAGCTCGTAGTGATAAATAGCGAAATTAGAGGTTGATTCTTTTGTATTCTGGGACTCGAATGATTGGGTTGTAGACACTGATTGAGATGGAAAAGAAATGGAAAAGCTATTTTTCACCAGAAAATTGAATGCAATCAATTCCATATTTGACGTTCAATATCAAAGCGTGAACTTGTTTAATTAAATTTTCTATTAGAAATTTAGAAACTTTTCCTTGAAGGGAAAGGGGAGATTTACAAGACGGGTTACTCCGATAACCTGATGCACATAACCCGAAACAACGCAAGCGTTGTTTTACGCCGCATTCTGGTAGACTGACACAACTCGGAAAAAGTCACATTGATACTCACTAGGTTCCAAACACGAGCCCTTACGTTTAAGTAGCAGGCGCTATAACCTCCAGGACACTAGAAAAAATATTAATTCAATAATAAACCAATCGGCATTCGAAGTACATCTATCATTGACATATTTGCAATTAAACCTTTTTACGTTGAAAGCTGGTGAAGCTATAAATCCTGACACGTGACAATTTTCTTTCTTTGTAACTTACATTAGTACCGTGTGCAGCAATACGTATTGATGTGGCAAGGGTTGTCACCACTTGCAATATTAGTCTACATAGTACAGTAAAATTAACATCACATCTTTGTAATCTCATCCGAGTAATCCGCGGGTATCGCACGATCTCCGGGGAGGCGGCGAACCTCCTTGCCGGATCACCGCCGTGGGATCTAGAAGCGAAGGCGCTCGCGTGCGTCTACAGTTTGCGCGCAGACGCGCGTCGCCGGGGCGAAGATCCTCTGCCGCGCCAAATTAGTGCGTGGCGGAATGAGCTCCGGCGAGATCTCATGGCAGAGTGGAAACAACGACTGTCGCAACTGAGGGCCGGGCACGCTACCATAGCAGCGGTAAGACCCCTCTTTGAGGAGTGGCTTGGGAGACGCCACGGCGTCCTCACCTTCCGTCTGACGCAGGTGCTTACCGGGCACGGCAGCTTCGGTAGGTTCCTGTTTCGGATTCAGCGGGAGGAAACGCCCGAGTGTCGTCATTGTGAGGACCACCTAGAGGATACGGTGGAGCATACGGTAGCGGTATGCCCTGCCTGGGCTGAGCACCGCCGTATCCTCAGGGAAGTGATCGGCGGCGGCGACCTCTCGCGCCCGGCCTTAGTCGATGCCATGGTGCGGAGTGAGAGGAACTGGGACGCCGTCTCCTCCTTTTGTGAAGCAGTCATGCTCGCAAAGAGAGAGGCGGCCCGCGTGAGGGAGCAATCCTCCTCCTCACGCCCCAGCAGCCGCAACTGGCGACACTACGGGCGTCGGGGATCGAGGGACGATCTCCGGCCACCGTAAGCACGGGCCTGCGGTCGGCGAGTAAGGGCAGCTCGCCGCCCGACCAGAACCAGGCCCGAGCGTACGGCGCGTAGCGTTCCGCGCGCGCCTCAAAGAGCCATTCGACCACCACAGATGGGGCCCTAAAGGGCTGATGTTCAGCCGGGGTTGCGGGGTAAGCGCAATGAGGTACCGCGAACTCGGCACAGAGCAGGAGAAGGAACAGGGGGGTTTTTAGTCAGTAAGAGTCTGACACTCCCTCCTGCCCGGCCCTGGGCGGGAGAAGTCATTTGATGATTTTCCCCCCACAAAAAAAAAAAAAAAAAAACTTTGTAATCTCCGAAGGGAACACATGCAACGCAACAGATACTTTTCATTGTTGGTCAGAAGAAGGAGCAGGGTGATCGTTAGTTAGTAAGAATATGACACTTCTAATAACAATCTTCTAAACAATCTTCTGATAATCTTTTAATGATTTTATTTGGATAGCCAATTTATGATGATTGTAGTTTTTCCGTTTTTAAGTCAATTATAAATGTCAAATCTTGCACAGTTCGTATTTTTATATGGACGGCAACCCTGATAGCAGTGTGCTCACGGTCGGTTGAGCTAAATTCTTTAGTTATAGGGATTTCGGTGCTCGCTTTTCATCGCTACTGATCCTTGAAACTCGTCTAAATGGATTTTACAGCAATACTCACCACCACCCTTCTCAATTCATTATTTGGCTTGTTATTGTATTGAGAGTTTACTAATTGATTACATTACCAGATTAATGCTTAAGTTGATGTGTACAAATGCCATAAACATACCTAAATACGAATGTGTGTATATTAGCTTTGAAAGGGTAAAAGTATTTTTTTATGATATTAGTTTTGTTTGAACTACAACTCGCACGAGGCAGCCTCTAAACATCGATCACTAATAATCTTTATTAGTGATCGATGCCTCTAAACAAAAAGTTTGCTCCTGGGGCAAAACATTGTTAAAATACCGCATTACACACTCGTAGCGCTCATTTATTTGCTGGGTTTTCATGTAACGATCAATTTACAAAGTCGATTCTCTAAGCATTCTTACGACGGGTGTTAAAACCTCGTAACACGGGAATGTCTCACACCGAGCGACGCGACGCGAATACTTTACGGGATTTATGCATATCATACGCAATTTATGGCTATCGGCGGCTCCTTCGGCAATAGGCGAATGGGAGTCTTTAAGAGATGGAAGGCATTTGATAAATTTTGCCGCATTTAACCATTATTTATTTAAATTTACGTGGCTGCCGTCTGCTTAAGAATTCATTTACAAAAACTTAGTTACTCAATAAGACAAGTTGGATAGAGTGAGGTGAATCTATTTTAAGTAGTATCTTGCTAAACACACATTTTAAGCTTTAAAAATAAACCTGAAGTATGAATTAAAATCAACAAAAACTAAGACATTTGTAAACATTTCTTTCTTGTAAAAACTCCAAAAAGGACATAAACAGATCTTGTCTGTTTTCATGGCAATGTATAGGAATATTATGATTTTATAAAAACGGGTCATCAAGCGATGTTTTATTTGCAAAAAATCTTCTCCCGAGGGTCCTGTAGACACGTTTAATTGCTCAGATTATGGTAATTGTATGTTAATATTTAACTAACTGCTGGATTTTTTTTTCTTACTTCCTTTTACGATCCTACGACAATAGATCTTTTAGCTTAGTACTAATATTCTGCGAATCAGAATTGAGTAAATAATAATTGCCTTTATCTAAATAGTGAGCTGTTATTAATACTTATATGTAATACGACAATCCGCCTTGAGCAGGCGATATTATTGATGTTTATTCTTTCGCTCTACGAGAACAGGCATATTCTTGGCTTTGGGATATTTACAAGCATGATGATGATGAATATAAAATAATGGAAAGCTTAACGTGTGATGACATCTGCTGCAAAAAAATAGAGGAATACACTCCCCTATATGTTCCACTGTAGAAAATAGTAGGAAAATAGTACTTCAACACGTCGAAAAGTTCAATATCACACTACCATCTTTTATGAATGTATTAACAAAATCGAATGTTATCATTTTGTTCTATAACGAGTAAAATTATTTGTAATCTATTCAAATAGCAAACAAATGAAGGTATTCTTCATACCAAATCTTTTCCGGAAGCTTCATACAAATCCACATAAAACCCCAAGCGCTTCTGTTTTGCTGTTCTCTATTACCATAATGTTGCGATATTTAATTCAAAACTTTATCCTTGTGTGTGATTTATAGCACTACTAATATTTTTGGGCGCTATAACAGATAGCCAAATGTTTCGTCTTTTATTTCCTGAAAGATTGGACTTTTGTAGGCTAATGTACAATCTCTGCTCGCAAAATGTCATTCACCCATACTGTTTATCATAAAAATCGTATAGCAATATCTGTTATCAATAACAGAATTTAAATCAAGACAGGAAGTCTGCATGAATTCTCAATTTATTACCTTTCCGTAGATATGTGAGCAATACGTGCAATATCAGCTTAGCTCGTGATAAATTGAGAGTCTTAATGCTTAACGCGCATGTGCTGCCATCTATCACAATATTTCCGCGTTTTGTAGTTGAGAATATATTAGGGCAAAAAATATATTGATCTTGTATACGTATAAGACTGAGAAATGGTAGCGACTATCAATTTTACTTAAAATAAAGTGATATGTTACGTCAATATTATTTTATATTTATTATTTTCCCGGTATAAAATATAGTAGTAAGTAAGTAAGGATGTTCATATTTTTGTGTACCTTTGTATCTTATCTAATACTCCGAATACACCAAAAATTGTGTAGACTGTACCTACTAACATATAAATACATAACACAATATATTTCCGCTAAAATTTTAAGCCTACTTACAAAAAATACAAACATTAGGTATTTTGTCGTATACTTTGTAAATGCCTGCCTTCCTGCTAATCAACATGTGAATTATGTATTTCAGTTTTTTGTATTTATCATTTTTAAGTATTCTTAGAGTATATAAGCTCACTTTTTTTATTATGTTATAAAGGTTACATTTAAATGAAAAAGGTTACTCAGGTTTTACCTCATAAATGCTTCGTCCACATTTTACGAGTTGGGATGATAAACCAAAATGAAATGGTGGCATTATAAAATATATTTATAATGCCACCGCCTTTATGTGGAAATCTGACCATTGCTGTTGAGCTCTACAGGAATACTCCACAGAATTAGCTATATCAAGAATACCCTAAAATCTTAACATCTTACAAAACGAGCCTCATAACTTGTGAGTATTTACAGCTTTCCTCGAGGCAGATATTTGCGCACCGCCTCTAAGCATTTCTTTATTTTCCTCCCGCTATATTCTAAATATTATTATTCCTCTGAAGAAACCGTAAAAAACTCATTATTTGCTGAAACAAAAATAAATCTTATGTCTTTCACAATAACTCAAGTATTTGCTTGTCGGACTTAAGGACCTCTTAACTTCGTATAAACTTACAAGACGTTGGTAATGGAAAAGCTACTTATGAACGTAATAATAATAATTTCAAAATTTATTTACGTAAATAAACATCTAGAAATGTGTAATTATGTTTCTAACTGCCGTATTCAGAATCATTTTAACCAGGTCTAGCAACTGCTTAAGAAACAACATCGTTACTAAGGAACTGTGCAAGTGTTCAAATGTATCTAAATACGGCCGGTGAGACACATAGAAAGAGAAGGAAATATATGTCTGCTACTTATTAATAACTTCCAAAACACTAAATTTACATTCACCTACTTGATAACGATAGAGTTTAATAGTACTGAACTGAGATACCATTATTTAAATTTTAATACGAGTTTGGTATCATCCTAGAATTTCAGGAATTTGTTAACGTATAGGTATCAGTGTTAGGATTGCCTTGAACTCGGTTAATTCCAATAAATAGATTTTGTAACGAAATTTGGTTCATTATAAAATGTTGTTAGATGCTTGTCTGGAAACAATGCTTTAAAACTGAGCTCTGTTTAACGTAATTTGAATAAAGTGAGTGGCCCAATGTCGGAGGAACCCTTACAAAATACCGCTAAAATATACCTAATTAAATTTACTAAACAATTTCGTTTTATATTTTGGTCCATTTTACGTCGCTACATTTTCGTAGTAGGTACGATAAAATAAAATTTTGTGAAAAATAAAAATTCGCGGTTGAATACATACGTGAAATTTATTTAAAGAAATGATTGTTTTTTCAGTACGTACCATTACAGATGTGGTTAGTGTTTCAATTTGTATAGAAATTCTTCTCTTTAATACAAACCCACAATTTGGGTATAACGGGATCCCGTGGTCAACCTTTAGAAGTTAATGGATTAATCATGCTCCTTCGGCTAAGAACTCACGGAGCGATTTTCGCCCGCGTCCGCTGCGGTTGCGGGCCCGCAGCTTCTGTAGAATTCAAATATTTATATAAAAAATTAAAGCACATTTCACGACGCGTTTTACGCCCGCGGTGTACGCGGTTGTATGCGGCTCCCGCTGTACCGGCGGGCAACTAGTAGAATCGCGCGGGCCGCGGTTACCCGCAGCCTCGGCGGGTGGCACCCGCGCGCTTTGCGATCGGTTGGCGAGCGACCGCGGGGGCCGGCGGGTCTTCTGTGAAGTAAATATAACGCAACAGTTCGTTTCTGGTGTGTGTCCATGGCGTTCTAGACCTCAACTGATCGTTAACCGCCCGTCTTGCAATCTTGCGATCATCGCCCGCCACGTTTGCGGGCGATGATCGCAACCGCGGCGGCTGTGTAACCGCGCGAATAACCGGTCTCGTGAGTTTGGAAATAAAACCGCAGTTCCGCTACCGCGGCGGGCACGGTTCAAAATCGCTCCGTGAGTTCTTAGCCTTCGTGTGGAATAGTTACATGATAAAATTATTTAACTGTAATTAATTAAACATAGTTTTAAACAGAACTTGGGTTAACGCAAAACGCTTTTGTTTCAGTGTTTTAGGTAATCGCATACTGTTAGAGTTGTGTAGTCAAATGTTACGGTTTTTGTGTTTTAACTTGGATTACAATTAAGTGTAACGTAACAGTATTTTTTCTAGTATCATGACTATGTAACGGTTTACTATCCTAAATTTGTAGGTGAGGGAAAAAAATAGAATTCCAAATTAATAAGAGAAGGAATAAATCCGCTACGTCGGTTATGTGTAATCTAAAGATCTAAACATCATTATTTTTTAATTGAGCCTTTGATAATTAACAAAAGCTCTCGCAAGCTCCCTTCGTTAGCATCGAACATCATTATCCGAATCATTGTTCAATATGTACAAAACCTTACCCCACACAACACAACTATTTGCGGATCACACAAGAATTGATTAAATTGATAACATCTATTTAGTCTTCTACATTCAATCAAAACTCAATAAAGAGATGTGTTTTTATTCCCTTGTGTAAACCCTTAGGTAACCATTATTAAACATAATAACTATAGTTCCGAGATTCCTCTAATATCATTTCAGCACACGGTCGCACCCTGATAGTGTTACCAGCTTATTATTCACTGGATAATTGGATTCTTACACGTCACATGCTGTCAACGGCGTCCTGTGTTGCCAGTAATTAACTGCACAGTTTCGGACAGTGTAGCAACTGTGATAGGAGATATTAAAATAATTGATATTATATTTTGTATCAACTTGGTTTTCTTTATGTTTAAAAGTAGTTAAAAAATTAAAACAACTTCAGACTTAATTTCCGTTGTTGTTGTCAGACTTAATGTTGAATTTGAAGCAACAAAATTCCAAATTTGGTTGTATTATTTACAATTTTGTAGTAACATTACAAAATTCACCTACAACTTAGCGCCTGCCAACTGGAATGAGACCACTAACTAGCTGTAGTAGCTATAAATTACTAAACGCAAACATCGCTTGCAGCTTGAAGTTCCGGAATGTTCTATAAAACAGTCGGCGGTCGTCACACGGAAAGTTTTCCTCTCAAGTGACGAGGGGCTTGATAAATATTGCTTTGCTTAAAATGTTACTCCCGATCTCACCGCCCGGCGCCGTGAGCAAGAGTTTAACAAAAAATCGTCCGTAATTTGTCCTAGCGACGAAATTTTTCTAAAGATTTCCTTGGCCTTTGGAAGTAAATAAGGATGTTTATTTACTCCGGGGCGACTACGAAGGAGCTGTTTAGAATGCTTTAAGAACTTGTAGTCACTGAAGGTATTTCGATTAGGTGCCCATTTTATATATTCATTGTATAAGTAAATATTTAACATCTGTGCGAACTCAATCCAAGTGAGTTTTAATAATGTTGTTTCATCAATATTAAACAATCACACCTGTTCACTAATTAAATAAGTTAATGTTTAATTTGTTAAGAGCACAAAAAAACACAATATGAATTAATCAATAACCGGAAAAATGTATTATAATATCAAAACGCTTATATTTTTGTTTCAACAAAAGCTACATTGAGAGCACTACATCATACATTTACATAGATACATATATTTACGAAGTTTTATAGTTATCTAATGATGTTATATCAACTGTATTCGTTTATTGTGTTTATCATTTCAACTCTTCAAGTATGCATTCAAAGGGAGTATTTGAATAGGTTCATATCATAACTGGTAAAAAGTTGGTTTTATAGATAACTAAAATGTTTGTACAATTTATTCATTGGTTGATACCAAGTCAATCAGTGATGCTTACCAAAGATCAATTTAGTAAAAAGTATTAAATCATATTTATTGTCCCTATACTACATAATTTTTTATTTTAACACATTATTACAAATCCTAAATCTCCCGCCCCAAGTGGGGCGAGAGAGAGACTCCTACTACCTATAAACTACTCCAACCCTTTTACTGCTCCCAGTCTCTTCGGTACATTATAATGCTTCACCAGCAATCCCGGCAATCTGGGGCAAAACCTGGTCTCCTGGTGGTAAATTCAACAGACATTAAGACCTGGTAGATTCGCTACCATTATTGAATTGAACTGTAATACAGAACTTAATTGTTAATTGTATTGTATCTCGCAAGATTAGGAGCGAGCTAACTAAGTTATGGTAATCATTTTGCTAAGAATACAATGCATTATTACGTAGTTCAAAGGGTAATAGGCCGTATCATTAATTATGTTAACGTCGAGTATCGTTCATTTGCAATTCATACGAGTAGACGCGTTTGGTAACTACTACTATTTACCTGGATGTTATTGTTTATGACACAATATTAATATGAAATTCAAACCCAACCCACAGCCATTGCCCAGAGGTTATAAACGTGATTAACAATGTACTTGTACCTTACCTGGTGTTGCAAGGTCTGCTGAGCGTCAATTATTTTATTCTCCATCAGGCGATACGTCAGCTCGTTTCTCTAAGCATTAGCCAGATTTGACTGAGTTACAGTACACCAAGTGCCTGTCATATAACTCGAACTTTAACTTATTAAGTCGTCAACAAATCTACGGTTTTCAACTACATTACAGTATAATGATACAACTCTCCTGCTTTCCTAGTGAGCTTTGCCATTACGTAGTTCAATAATATTGGAAATGTACACCGTCACAATCGAAGCGGCTGTGGCAACGCAATCACGGGCGTGGTGCCACGTGATACGATATCTATTACCAATTGAAGCCATATCGTTTGTGGTTCCGCACACGATATCAGCGCAATCCAGGAATAATGGGGAAAAAATACCAGTGATGTTTAAAATTGAAATGCAGCAAAGTATTTGAAATGGTTTCTTGGTAATTTTCTGCAATTCAAAATCATTTACATATTATTAATAATTTAAAATTAAGCGACTATTTGGCTAAATATCATAGGGACACCATCTTTTATTTAAAATGCGTTAGCTTCTAGCTAGTTGTGCTTCCTTTACTTATCAAAATTGCATTAATTGGTGGTTTGCCTTTACAATCCCAAATAATAAGTACCTTAACAATTAACGGCCTCAGTACCTATTTATTGAACTTTAGATTTCTTTTTTTTTGTTTATATTTTGTGTGCTACGGGTACATCTTTTCTTGGTTACTTTAGAAATTTTCAACTAGACGATACAGAATCATAGAATGCTTTTCAAGTCATTGTTTATTTGTAAGTTAAGAAAAATAAACCTTAACCTTTCTAATAACCTTTCAAATATTGAGCTCTGGGGAAATGAAAATGTATTTTTTCGTCGACAGCCGTCGGCGCGGGCGTAGCTTTGTGCATAGCGAAATAGTTGAAAAGCTCCTGATTGATTGACTTTTGGATTATTTATCACGCCACGTTCGGATTGACGCTGTTTTATTTTTATTTGTGTTTTATGACATCAGTCATCGAGTAGAAACTAATGGGAGTAGTGGGAATAAATTTATACCTGAAAGACTTATTACCGGACTTAAATACGACTTTGTTCCAAAAACTATTGCAAAGGATGGGGCTAAGTAAGCAAATAATTACCACTCGTAGAATGGCGTGATAATCACAAAAAGTTACCTGAATGGATAAAAATATTTACATCAATGCATATGCATTAATGTAAACAGTTATGTATTTATTACTTTTACTTTAAAACAATATTTTCTAAAATGCTATATATCCTTGCATAAATGTATATCTGCAGTGAATGTTCCTAATAATTGGCTTCACAAATTAAACACTTATGAAAAGGTATCAATATAATTAATCTTATCGCTTAGATGACGTACTCGACGGAGCAATCATGGAGAATCGTAAATTTATCCCACAGCTTTGCCTAATATTCACCACGACGTGTCTTGGTGATTAATGGGTACTTGTTTTCTCCGACATTCATACATTTTCCTCAATTATACGGTTCTCTGCTGACCTCAGTACATGTCGGTGCCTCAGTCACGTCAGGAGTTAATCAAATTGTCGGTGACGGAGTAATCAGAGAGCCGGTAGAGATAACCGGGAGTGGGATGCAAACGTTATATGCTACTAGGGTCATACATTATATTATCGCGAGGGTAACACACAAATACGCTGATACCATAATTTAGTAGATTATGTCACAAACTGAGCAGTTAATCTAGATAATTTTCAAACAACATATTTGGTACGGTTTTGTCATTACGATTGCGCTTCTCTGGTTTCGTCTGAGCATAGGATCTTTTTTTTTGTATTTAGGTATTGTTAAAAAATACTGGGGCTATTGGCTTTTAAGATTCGTCGCGGTTAGTGACCGTGTCATGGACTGAAGTACAAGCACATACTGATTAGTTTAAAATTTAGTGTTTATTGAGCCTGACTAGGGCTTGCATATATTATTTCCCAACTTTACTGAAGAGCAACTACATTGTTTAGTTTTTATACTAGGTACTGACCTCCCTTTCTATTCTAAGTTTTTATTGAACATATCTACGAATAGTTCAAATATCTGTAAGTATTTTGTTTCGACCTTGAACGTTCCCAGGGTATTGACCCTTCATTTTCTTTGTATCGCAATCTGGATAAGGGTTTGTCTTCTATATTTTATATGGGTCTTCCATTTTAACAGATTTTATCTCTTTCGGTTGGCACTCGATGAAAATAATACTGTGACCTGATTTATCTTGAATCTGTGAAATGTGTGATCAAGATAAAAAAACCTTTTATATTTGCTTATGGTACTTCTAACTAAGGAATCCTGTTGCGGGGTTTGGATGATGATGTCCACCATGTACATATGTTTATTATTTCAAAAGCCTAATTAATGCAGTTAACTATTTGAAACAGTAACCCAAAACCACAATAAAGGTCACGTAGTCAACCTATTTACAAATGCCGCCAGCATCTGACGGTCTTGGTCACGTAGCGATGCTCCGGACTTGCATTTACACTGCATTCACAGTTTCCGTGCCCTTTGTGTAGAAGATAACGTGTTAAATATTATACGTTTAGTTGCTTCACTATAATTCGATTTGAAAATCAGCATCTCAAGATTCCCTCCAGTAAACATCAACTGAAATTCCAGACATCGCATAGAACACCTTTATATTGTATTTATCAGTAAACCGGAGCACTCAGCGCCCTCTCTTACAATATACTCGGTGTCAGAGCAGATACAGAGTCCCAGTAAGAGCCTGAGCTCAAGGTTAGCGCCGACCACAGTGTAAATTATTCCACAGCGCTCGTTATCCACCGCGGATTACTGAAATCAGGAGAACTACTGTTTACGTAGCCAAATGTTCAAATTAAACTATTAGCAAACTTTCGTAATTATAAGTTAGGAACATATAGGTATTTGATTAATAGTGGTTAGAATTTTGAGGCTTAAATTCATTAAGGTATTGAACTATAATTAGATTTTGCTATGTATTATTTTATTCGATTGTTTGCTAAAGCATCTATTCATAAATGTATTTGCCTTGTGAATGCGAAGCTGTTGAACTAGTTTAAAGTTCCTGAGCGATTGCTACCTTTTTGAGAGTAAAACAATAACCTTTAAGGAGTATGCATTACTCTACATCTACTCCCAACGTCTCTTATTAAATCAAGTCATAGTATATCAAAGTTTCTATAAAATATTTTTTTTCTGTTTCTGAACCACAGAAGACTGGAAACCATAAACAATGCTTTACCCAACCCAAAGAATCTTGAATCTTATTTTAAACACCAGTAAGGAAGAAAATAACTTAATCAATAATTAATTACAACGTTATTACTAAATTACGTAACCTAATGAAATACCTACGTACGCTACATTTTGTTACAATATCTCGGAACATTATGATAGACAGGCACATGACGGTACATTAATTAGCCTTGTATTGATCAGATTTTCTTAATTAATAATTATAATGAACGTACTGACAGCTGACGGATTTCATTAATAAACTCTTAAATATTAACTGTTACAGGCATGTTTAATAATCTATAGACATTATTAACATCCTGTCCTCCGTCCTTATTTGAACAAATTATTTCAGTAATTAAGTTAGTATTTTGGTGTGGTATACTGAGAAAGATCTTCTTTTATGAAGCTATGTCGTCCACCGATTATTTTGAATTTCGTACGACTAAACTATGGAACGCATTATAGATTCGGGTGACCTCATCTAGCAATGTTACACTGTCTCATTTTGTGTTTGCGTTACTCAGAAAGTTATTATGGAAACGGGCCAATAAGAGAGCATCCAAAGAAAAAAATATATATTTCCACAGTATTATTTTTGTTTCATAAATAAGGAGAACCATTATTGTTTCAACATATTTTTTAAATAATGGAAAACTTTTCCCATATTTTTTTATTATGCCGTATAAAAGAGCTGTTTTTTGGCAGCTTTCAGTTCGTTTCAATGAAAATGTAAACAACAATAGCCATATTTTGTCCGTTCGCAGCTCATCAAAAAGTAGATATTTATTCATAAAAAATATACGGAAATCACTAATAAAATTCCAGCAAAAAGTATGTGGATTTTATTCCAATATTTTTCATAAATTTTTTTATTGCATTCCGTTCATTTTTGATTGCCCGTAAGTTTGGATAGAGGTCAACTTATTTAATCAATAATGGTATGCATCCCGTTTACAGTTTATGTACTGGGTGCAGTTGCCAATCACCACTTATAATTTCAGAAGTCGTAATGTGAAAGGACGTCAGAGTTTAAAACGCCCTATTCCCGGAAGAAATCACAACCATAAACAAATTACTCATTCATCTGCAGAGTGTGTGTTACTTACTTACGACTGATACATTTTACTTTAATCGGACAAGAGAGTTGTTTTTTTACCTTTTTATATTATGTAAAAACGTAAAATCCATATATTTGTGTAAACTGTTTTTGAATAAAAAGTTGACGAAATTTTCTGAAGAAACCTTTGCACAGTTGAAGAGGGAATCAATTTATCTCTCAAGGGAGATTACAAGACATGAACACAGACATCGGTGATCGGGTTTGCTGTAATATACGAACTACAAAACAAACTTTAAGAAAAGTCAAATACAAAAGGCTCAAGGTCATTTCAAGTGAGTGAGTGAGTGAGTGAGTCTACATCTATACGTATAATATCTTGAGAAAAGTCATTTATATACATTGAAGAAATGGAAAAAAAAATAGCCTGCGCTTATAAGGATAACCAATAGAATCCATTTTTATAATTTACGAATTTGTCTTTTAAAACTTAGTTTCCATTTCATCGAAAATTGATAACTAAGACTAAAAATAGAAACAATGAAACAATGAAACAATGATAATTTATGAATTATGTTAATTTATGAATTTGATAAAATCAAATTGTATTTTTGCGATGCGATCAAACCTATAATCGGGCGGCGTCCTATAACCTAGCCAGTAGTCGCTTTTCTATGAAACCAGTGAAGCGGAGAAGTCTATAAATATATTTGTTTCATAGAATTGCTTTTAGTACCTCAACAAACAAATGAAGCGAAATGAAGCCAAGACCTTAAACATCAAAGTTGTACAGTAAAAACAAAATCGCTTATAATATTTCTCAAAGGTCACGTTTCTTCCACAGAAACGGTATTAACATAACTTAATTAACTTGAAGTTATAAAAATAAAATGTTAGGTACTTCTTCGTTTTCTCATATACTTTCGTAAAAGTTGATACTTGATATATATTAGTCTGAATATACGTCATTGTGAGGAATAATGTTTGGTAAGTAATTTTTAAATGTATTTAGGTTAAAGTTTATGTTAAGTTGTCTGTAGGTATACGTCACTACTTTACCAATGTATGTATGTACTTCAAGCCTAGGGCTATTTTGAAAAGTTGTTCCATGCAGAAAAAGTGCTCTCACAGTACACAGTAGTAGGTTCCTTGGCACTTCGTAAACACTGTATTCAAGACTATCTCTAAATAAATAAAAATAAATAAATAATATGTAACTGAAAATGATTATGAATAAGTACTGAGATGATTAAAAAAATTGCTTAAATGTGGCGATCGAACCCGCGACGAGGATAAGTATTTTAAAGTTATTGCTTATGCTTCCGACATAAACCATCATTATATATTCTATCCATCACTCTAAGTATGTAAGGCAGATCCTGTGTTTTGTACCAGATGTATACACATCTGGTACAAAACAAACACTATAACTGTTTGTGACTCTTGTGAGATGAGGTCGTGAAGTGAGTGGGAACTTCCCTAGTATTGCACACATACATACATACTTATATTACATGAAGGTAAAATAAATTGTAGCTTAATTCATTTGGTGATACAAATAGCGTATTATTATTGAGATTTCTAAAATTTCAAACTCAATTTTTTTAAAAAGAAAAAGTACTAGGACCTTTTATACTTATTTAATTTAAACTAGGTATATTTCTTAAATAACTATTTGCTCAAGTCACATTATGCATGCGCATGCATGCATGCGTAATATCGTCGCTGGGTAATATCGTCTTTCTGTTTTATTTGGATGAAATCTTTGAGATTTCGACAGCCGAAGATTTTAATTTATTGCATTACGATATTTATTTGTACAATTCCGACACATGCCACATACGTTCACATCTAACAAGCAAAATTCCTAGAACATCAGAACATAACGTCAGCATCGTCGATTCACAGAACTACAATCAAATTGCGAAGCTGTCGCTCTGTGCAGTTGACAATATTTCACAGATATACACAAATGTGGGTATACCGCAGCGAAGGTTACCGAAACATATATCATGAACGTGCTTCAGACACTCGCTCGTTTTTATACATTTCCCGCACTTAGGTATTCTGTTGAAATTATTTCTATTGTTCAGCAATGGGACGTCTCTTTAATATTTTTGAAATGTACATTTGTGGTATAGAAATATCTTGATACTGTATAAAATAATGGGATCATTGAAGGTAACAATTTTAATCTAACAATTATGATATTGCTACGCCTTATTAGACATAATTTTTACACTTTGTAATATTTTGCTGCATTCTCTACGAATAAATTATAGTTTTAAAAAACTAAAAAACACGCTTTTATAGCAATCGAAATAAAAAGTAGAAAATAATATTTGTTTAAGAGAGTTTGTGTTACTGCAATATCAAATTCAACAATCAATTATCGTAATTAATTCAGAATAAGATTAATATATAAACATTAATATATTAACAAAGTTTCAAATAAAGTGGAAAAGTGTGGGGTGCTTGATATCGAACGTGAGGACCATTTTATTATTAGTTACTGTTTGTAATACCAGAATTATTATAATTATATGACTAAGCACCCCACGCTTTTCCACTATATTTGAAATTTTGTTAATATATTAATGTTTATATAAATCTTATTCTGAATTAATTACGATAATTGATTGTTGAATTTGATATTGCAGTAACACAAACTCTCTTAAACAAATATTATTTTCTACTTTTTATTTCGATTGCTATAAAAGCGTGTTTTTTAGTTTTTTAAAACTATAATTTATTTTCCGAATTTTTAGTGTCAAGACAACAATTAAACAAACACTTTCGTTTTTGATATATTTTGTATTTACTCTACAATAGATCTGCACTCGCTTCATTCCTGTCTACGTAATCTCTCCATTTCATCTAACGCATCTCTATTACAGAGAATTTTTCCAGTTAATTTCGAGCAATCAAGTTCTTCTATTGGAATACCATTTTATATCATTTAGTGATCTACCGCGACTTATAACCGGTTTCCGAAAGGCCGATCAATATTAAAATAAATTTAATCTCTTGTTAAGTCATCTGCTTGGTTGACTGAATTATCAACAAACAATCAGATGACTTAACAAGAGATTTAACAGGAGATAAGTAAATTTAGCGTTGACAAGCCTTTCAGAAACCGAGTGTTAGAGCTACATAAACTTGTCCAGTAACAAACAAACGAGAACCCAAATAAATAACCGCATTATCTACTGTACAACCTTGCATTTTGTGCACAGTAGATGCCCAACTCAGGACTATTGGCAACATTCGCCTTTCAGCAGTACCATAGCTATGGTACTGCTGATTTTGCTGGAAACTGTATCGATATTGGCTTAATTAGATGTACACCATCCTGAACAAAGTCGAATGTCTGAATCATATATTTGATCACGTCGGAAACGTGGCCAGATAATTTCAGTGATGTTAGCATAGATTTTATCACCTGCAATCATATTCAAATCTATCTATCTATAAATATATAAAATTCAAAGGTGACTGATATAGTGATCTATCAACGCGCAGCCCAAACCACTGGACGCATCGGACTGAAATTTACCACCAAGGGCATAAAAAAGGGGATGAAAGTTTGTACGAAACTTTGTCAGTCTTAAACCGATCGGGCTGATAACGATAAAAAGCCCCCCGTTCCTTCTCCTGCTCTGGGCCGACGCCGCGGTGATTCATTGCAGCTAACCCGCAACCCTGGCTAAACATCAGCCCTATAGGGCGCCGTCTGTGGTGGTCTATTGGCTCTTTGAGGCGCGCGCGGAACTCTACGCGCCGTCCACAGACCCGCGCTTACGGTGGCCGGAGATCGTGTCTCGATCCCGCCTTCAATGTTGCCACGGAATGTGGTGCGACGAGGATAGTTCCCTCACGCGCTCCGCCTCCGCCTTTTCGAGCATCACTGCTTCGCAGAAAGAGGAGACGGCTTCCCAGTACCTTTCGCTACGAACCACAGCCTCGACTAGGACCGGGCGCGAGTGGTCGCCGCCGCCGATCACTTCCCCGAGGACACGGCGGTGCTCAGCCCAAGCAGGGCACACCGCCACCGTATGCTCCATCGCGGCGCGGCAGATACACGACGGCGATCCGACAAGGAGGTACGCCGCGTCCCCGGAGATCGTGCGATATCCGCGGATTATCCGGATAGCCATGACCCTCTGGGACGCGACAAACGTACGCGCCGCCATGTCGCCGCCCGCATGGATCGCACGATCCCCATACACAATCTCCGGCAGGAGGCATTGGGCCCAGCCAGGTCGGGCAGGAGCCGCTTGAGCACGGCCCTAGTCCGTTCTAACTTAGGAGCCTAACGACGGTAATGCTCCGTGAAATGCCTGCATCCCTTAAGAAAGGATTTTGGTAAATTCCACCTATAAGGGGATAAAATAGGGGACGAAAGTTTGCGAAAGTTTTTTGATTACACTTTCCCCTAAAAGTCTGCTTTACCATGTAGCTGCTTTACTAGTATTGACTTGAGAGCATATTGTTTTTCTCATGGACAGTTTTATGTTGCTTGCTTACGAGTAATTTCACCAAATAAACCAAACAACCCCGGCTGAACATCAGGTCTATAGGGCCCCGTCTGTGGTGGTCTATTGGCTCTTAGACGCGCGCGCGGAACGCTACGCGCCGTACGCTCGGGTCTGGTTTTGGTCGGGCGGCGAGTACTCGCCGACCGCAGACCCGCACTTACGGTAATAATAATAAAATAAATGGCTCGATGTCAAAATGACAAGACAAATTTTTTCCTCTGCAAATTTTAAATAATTATTATTTTATCATTTTACCGTAATATTATACAAAACAGTTATAAAAAATACCATAAGTACATATAAAAAAAAACAACGATCTAATGTTATGGGGAAGAGGAAAAAACGTCGGAAACACGATCAATGTTGACGAGAGCCGCAGCTCGCCGTGCACGCCCACCACCTCCGGCCTCGTCGCTCAGCTCCGCCTCGCCGCCGCCGGGATCCAGCCCCACCGGGAGTGATGTGACACCGGCCGTGGCAGCTGCGTCGAGCTCCAGCGACGAGTACTACTCACCGCCGACGACACCACCACCTACGCGTCGCCGGGGAGGACGCCGGCCGCCAGCACGCTTAGGACCTCGAGGCCCACCGGCTTCTGATAGGGTCCCAGCTACTGGCGGAAGTGTGCAGCGCATGCGATGGACGCAATCAATAAACGAAAACGTCATGCGCGCATACTATGGGGCTACAGAGGGAGGAAACAACCTGACCGCGTACCGTTCGGATGCTCTCTCTGTTTCAGGTGCTTGAGCCAGCCATCAACGTCTCAGCTCAACGACTGTCGGATCAGGTGCGGGTTATCCAGCGTAATCGTATGTTGGACGATACTGTACTTGATCGCCTCCGCACGGAAATGGGTAGCTGTGCCGGTGCCTCCTCGTCGCGGACTGTGGCACCAGCGATGATGCCACCCTCCAACAGCGGTATTGTTAGTACCGCCGCTGATGAGGAAAGTACTGACACGGTTACACACGTAAGTACCCAGTGCAGTGACGAATTGAGGAGTGCTTTGGAGTGTGCGATTCGGGAATATCGCTGCATGTCACCCGAAATCAGACCACGTTTACCTCGTTTGCCCATGCATAACAAAAATAGAGTGCTAGTGGCTGCTCTGGATTCGCAGTTGTCTAATCATTTTGATGATGAAGAAGCAGAAGGTGTATGCATGGGCAAACCGTATTCGAAGGTACAAGAGACGGGTGGAACGATACACCCAGAATCGCACATTCCGGAGTAATGAAAGGTGGGTGTATAGAGCTTGGGAGCGACCGGACCAAGGTGTGACTGACACGCGCCTCCCGGATGATGACGCCATGTGTTCATTCTGGCGCAGCATCTGGTCGGTGCCTGTCAGTCACACTGAGGGTGACTGGATTCGGGAGGTCGAACGCGCATGTGATCCAATACCACAAATGGGGGCAATTAACATCAGCCCCCAAGATGTTGCTCGTGCAGTCCGTCCATTGCCTAACTGGAAATCTCCAGGACCGGATGGACTGCACAATTTCTGGATTAAGTGGTTTACAAGATCGCACGCACGTTTAGCATCTCAATTCCAGTCTGCCCTAGAGTCAGGGTCGCTGCCCCAGTTTCTAACGACAGGAGTAACCCACCTGCTCCATAAATCAGGTAGTACTACGGAACCTAAAAATTATAGACCAATCACGTGTCTGCCGACGGTCTATAAAGTTCGTATCCATATTGAGAAGTAAAATTAACAGTCATATTGACAAAAATAACATAATGTCAACTGCTCAGAATGGATGTAAGAGCGGGTCCCGCGGTACTAAGGAGCTACTCCTCATTGATATGACCATTAGCCAACAGGTTCGACGTTCCCGAAAGGATCTGTCGACATGTTGGATAGATTATAAGAAGGCCTATGACTCTGTCCCTCATACATGGCTCATGAGGGTGCTGGAATTGTATAAAATTGATACAAAATTACGCACCTTCCTGATGTCCTGTATGAGGCAATGGAGTACAGTCCTTCGCTATCCGGGATGTCGACATATCCATACGAATAGCGAAACTGTAAGGATCGAGCGGGGTATATTCCAGGGTGATAGTTTGAGTCCGCTTTGGTTCTGCCTAGCCTTGAATCCTCTTAGCACATTGCTGGAAAATTCAGGTCTAGGCTACCGGTTGAAGAGAGGTGGTCAGGTTATATCTCACCTCCTTTACATGGATGACTTGAAGCTTTTTGCCCCCAACAAGCTGCAACTGATGGAGCTACTCAAGCTTACTGAAATCTTCAGTAGTGCCATCAGGATGGAGTTTGGTGTGGACAAATGTGCGGTCATGCATGTCAAACGAGGGGAGATTGTGGAGTCCGTGGGCACTCAACTCACGGAGTCCATAAACCTGAGGTCCCTCTCCCCAACCGAAACCTATAAGTATTTGGGTATGTCGGAAGCTTTAGGCATCAATGTCACTGACATGAAGCAATCGCTGAGGGAGCGTTTCTTTGGTCGTCTGAAGAAGGTATTTAATAGCTTTCTTTCAGGCGGAAACAAGGTGCGCGCCTTCAACGGTTGGGTCATGCCGGTATTGATGTACTCTTTCGGCGTACTCAAATGGTCTCAAACCGAACTTGACGCCCTGGACAGGCGGGTCCGAACAATGCTGACTGCATACCGAATGCATCACCCGCGATCGTCGGTGATGAGACTGTATATCCCGCGGAAGTGTGGGGGTCGAGGCTTTTTAAATGCCAAGACCCTACACAACCTCGAGGTATGTAGTCTCAGGGAATATTTCCTTGCTGCCGACGTGGGTATGCATCGAGATGTAGTGGCAGTAGACAAGGGGCTCACCCCGCTCTCCCTGGCTAAAGAGAATTGGCGCAAACCGGTCGTAATTGACACCAACGCTCGCAGGGAAGTATGGCAGAGCAAGGAACTTCACGGACGCTTTTTCCGAGCCCTACACGGGCCGGATGTAGACCAGTTAGCGTCCGTAGCCTGGCTCCGTTTCGGTGACCTCTTTGGGGAAACTGAAGGGTTTGTCTGTGCAATTATGGACGAAGTTATCATGACGAATAACTACCGGAGATTTATTGTGAAGGACGGCACGGCTGACATCTGTCGGGCATGTCACCGTCCGGGAGAATCAATTCGTCACATAATCTCTGGTTGTTCTCGTCTAGCTAACGGCGAGTACTTGCATAGGCATAATCTTGTAGCCAGGATCATACATCAGCAACTTGCTCTGAAATACTCTCTTGTGGAATCGGAAGTGCCGTACTACAGGTATGAGCCCGACCCAGTTCTTGATAATGGTCATATCACTTTGTACTGGGACCGGTCTATCATCACTGACAGGACTATTGTGGCCAATAAGCCTGATATAGTAGTGGTGGACCGAAAGGAGAGGCGTGCAATGATTGTTGACATAGCCGTCCCACATGACGAGAACCTTGTGAAAGCCGAGAAAGATAAACTGATCAAGTATATCGACTTGGCACACGAGGTTGTCGACATGTGGAAAGTGGATTCAGCTATCATTGTACCGATAGTCGTGTCAGCCAATGGCTTAATAGCCAAGAGCCTCGACCAACATCTTAGGAGGCTCTCGTTAAGTGGCTGGATTAAGGGCTTGATTCAGAAAGTGGTACTCCTGGACACGGCTCGTATTGTCAGGAGGTTCCTTTCTCTGGAGCCCTGACCGCCGGTAGCTAGGACCCTGTTCCCGATACCGGTGGGACACTATTTTTTATATTTTTAAATGTTTTTTTTTTTCTTTTCAATTTTGAAGAAATATTTAAAAATGTAAATTATATGTTTATATGTTGAAAAAAGAAATAAAATAAATAATAATAGAGGAGGAGGATTGCCTTCACGCGGGCCGCCTCCCTCTTTGCGAGCATAACTGCTTTACAGAAGGAAGAGACGGTTTCCCAGTTCCTCTCGCTCCGCACCATGGCCTCGACTAAGGCCGGGCGCGAGATCACTTCCCTGAGGACACGGCGGTGCTCAGCCCAGGCAGAGCATACCGCCACCGTATGCTCCACCGTATCCTCTAGGTGGTCCTCGCAATGACGACACTCGGGCGTTTCCTCCCGCTGGATCCGAAACAGGAACCTACCAAAGACGCCGTGGTGTCTCTCAAGCCACTCCTCAGAGAGGGGTCTTATCGCTGCTATAATAGCGTGCCCAGCCCTCGGTTGCGACAGTCGCTGCTTCCACTCAGCCATGAGATCTCGCCGGAGCTCATTCCGCCACGCACTAATTTGGCGCAGCAGAGGTTCCTCGCCCCGGCAACGCGCATCTGCACGCAAACTGTATACGCGCGTTAGCGCCTTCGCTTTCAGATCCCACGGCGGTGATCCGGCAAGGAGGCTCGCCGCCTCCCCAGAGATCGTGTGATATCCGCGGATTATCCAGATAGCGATGACCCTCTGGGACGCTACCAGCGTACGAGCTTGCCGCCGCCTCAAGTCCGGCGCCACCACATAGGCCCCGTAGTGGGCCATGGATCGCAATGAAATAGCAATTTCAGTTGATATTATTACCCGACTACGGCAAAGCAAAAGGACGTTATGTTTTTGACAGGCTATGTGTGTATGTATGTATATACTTACCTATGTATATATTCATCTGTTACCTCGTAACTTCAAACTACTTGTCAGAATTCGATATATTTATGACATGTCGTTAGAAACGTAAGGCGTAGTCACACGTTACATTTACCTACTTACCATACCTGCACTTCGATAACTTGTGACTACGCCTTTTAGTAACTATTCTGAAAATCTTGTTTTATACTTTTCCAGCGTCGCTTTTTGTCGTCAAAAAAACTAACCCAACTGGTTTTAGTTTTTATACATTTTATTAATTAGCATTTTACAGCAGACGGTTCTAGAATCTCTACATACATGCTGCAGTGACCATCAGCAGTCTGTTATACAGTCTATAGTCTTACAGAGCAATACATTATTACAATTTATTTATAATATTAATCAATTTGATTTACATTTAGTACATAAACAAAAAACAAAGTTAACAATGCAGTTAAAATGCATACATCATGTTCTGGTACAACCGCAAATATAAGTTTGTTTTTAATTACCTTATAAGTTTTATTTAAATTATTATTTTTTATTTCAAATTATTGTGTTGTCATCGGTCCTTGACCCCTATGCAAATTTTCATGTTAATCAGACTCTTAGAAGTAGGTCAAAATTAAGTTCTAAGATTCCGTTACATACATACATACATACATACATACAGGTGAAGCTAATAAAAGCGTGTTAAAAAAACAAGGAAAGCAAATTGGCGTGTGTAAAATTATAGGAAAATATGTATTTATCTTTTGCCACAACATACATAATATGAAAATTATGAAGAAAGAAGAACTCTCGTAAAAACTTTGAACATTTTGACTTTCAACAAATCTAATATCGCTCTTCGGACTTCCAAACTTCGTCCAGCCAATGCCAAATTAATTTTATACAAAAACCCCGCTTTGCAATCTAATCTACGGTGGTGCCTTAAAACTTTTAATATAATGTGATTAGGTACTATAGCATCCAAAAATAAATGTAAGCTAGACTGGAAATATGTTCATACTGTGTGTAAATAAATTCGTCATAAAGAAAATTTCTTGGCAACCGCACAAAAATGTTTTACCAAAATAAGCCTTGAATATTCTGGTAGCAGAATCACTAACCCTGACTCATCTTCCAAAATTCTCAAGGAGCACTGACAAGGGTCAATGAGATGGATCAGAAGATTTTAAAAAGACAAACGACTCTTACATTATTAACTGAGTGGACAGCCAAAGTAACGCTAGGGACGTTTAATAAATGACTTAATTTTACTCCCTTAACTTTTTCCACAAAAGCAATCATTGCCTTATAAATAAATACAAAAAACTCGTTCGAAATTATCAAGGTTTTCATATGCTCTAAGAGAAATTAAAAGAACCACCAACTTACAAACTGCCCTCACCACCTATTACGCTTATGCAAATGCATGGCTTAGTTATGGTGTAACTCTTTGGGGCAATAGTACAGATGCACAAACCCTCTTCACTGCGCAAAAAAAATTAATTAGAATCTTGGTAAATATTGAGCAATCTGACAGCTGTAAACCGTATTTCATAAAACATAATATTTTAACCCTCCCAAATATTTACATTCTAGAAACTTGTAAGTTTGTCCGTAAGCATCAACAATTCTACACAAAGCGCGAAGATATCCAAACACGCTACACACTGAGACACCCATCCAGATTAAATATACCAACATCCAAACTCAAACTACATTCTACAAGTCCCTACGTAATGTCAATTAAAATTTACAACAAACTACCCGACTCAATAAAAGAAGAAAAAAAGTTAAACATATTCGTAAATAAATTAAAAAAATATCTTATAAACAAATGTTACTATACTATAAATGAATATCTTTCAGATAAAACAAATAATTAAATTGAATATAATAAAAATATTTATAAATACCCATATATATAACTATAACTACAAATGTACATGATATATAAATAAGAAAACCAAGTAAATTAAGCAACCTTAGAATAAACAATACATAAATTGTAGCTCAAGAAAAGTGATATTAATGATCTCCATAATATATTTTAAATAGAATTAAGTTATTTTATTGAATTAAGTTACTTTAAATAGAATTAAGTTATTTTAAATAGAATTAAGCTAGGTATTTTAAGATTTTGAAACAGAGCTTCCTCTCTCCTGTTTGCCTTATTTTGCTGTGCCCTACAGGGTCCATAATTGATCTCACACCAATTGTTACCACCTTTAAATGTACTTATGGAAAAGCAATAAAGATATTGAGTATTGAGTATTGAGTATTGAGCCTTTCTATCGGAAATGTTCAACTCAACATTTCAAATACAGACAGAACCATTCCACCGAATAAAAAGCGTACAATCGCGGTCAACTGGAAAAAGGACCGATAGGAATAAACTTGAAATAAAATATTCTAATTTAGCTTTATCTGATTAGTTTTGTAACAAAAACATAATTTTTGGGTTTATTCTACTTTTAATAAAATAAATAAATCATGGAAACTATAGTATGTGGCTTTACGATGAGCATTATAGTTAGTCTGAAAAGTCTAATGTAATAAGGAAATGATGAATTCCGTGGGCACGATCACTACTCTAAACTTCCCCAACCCCTTCCCCGTCCCGATAAAGTGCAAGTGGATAATAGAGCACAACATAGTGAACTGCACCATCTCGATATACTTCACGCAGCAGTACACCACCAGCGGGCTCACCTTCACCGAGTACATGTACTACGATGAGTCGTACAAGCTCGGGGAGCGGAGGGCGCTCACTCTTACTGATGAGAATATCACTAGGATCAAATGACTTCAGGTAAGCTTCGTATATCGATTGAAACTAAAAGTTATTAGGTTCTTTGGTTGCTCAGTTCCATTCAGGCCTTTATAGGGATTCAGTTTACACGGTACGGATTAGTAAGCAGTACTTGAGAACAACCTTCACGAACAGCCTCGTTCCTCATTCCGTAGAAAATGTTAATAATGTGAGAGAGAGCATTACTAATTATTTAACATAATAAGGTTGTAGGCGACTGTACCACGGTAATATTAAATATTACCGTGACTATAAGTTAACACGTGTATTCTTAATTTAGCCAGTGTTGCATTTTAAAATATATATATGTTAACGGAAATGTATGTAATCCGTCATTGTATACAATTCCTAGGAAATTTATATAATTCCTAAATTTGCTCGGAACTGTGTGAAATAAAATTTATAACACACATTTCCTAGTAAATCTATACATTTCCTAAATAGCTAACGGAAATGTATTACTTTAAAGATGTCCATTCGTATGCGTTTATACGGCGTATTACTGTTTAATTGACAGACTGATTAGTTACCAAATGATAGAGCTTTATAAGAAAATATAAGTAGTTTTTGTGCTAGATGGGCCTTACAATTTAGTAAATAGTTTTGTTTTTGTAGCTTAGTTAATAACCCGGAAGAAGATATTATATTTTACGATGTGATTGTTACCTAATTGTTTCAACCGGAGTCTTAATAATAAATCTTTTTCTAAGTTTAACAACGTGTTTTATTAATTTTATTCATAGAAAGCATGGTTTTATACATTTCCTAATACGATATAGGAATTTTATACAATTTCTAGAAAATGTATACATTTCCCAGGATATGTGTTTATTAAATAATGTTTGGAACAATATTTTACACATTTCCTATATAGCTTCGGAATTGTATATTTCCTAGTAATTGTATATAATTCCTAGGTTTCATACATTTCCGGTAACATATATATATTTTTTTCATTTTTTTTAAATCACGTTTTTCTTGTCTTGGCTGTGTGATATGATATAATGATGCAGTATAAAATTTAGTTATGGCTATGTATGAGTTAGTATTAATAGTTTTATTCAGCCTAATGCATAAACTATGAACTAAGTTTATGCCCTAGACTTAGGCTAATTGTGTTAAAAAAATGTAGACTTCAAACTATTTTCTGACATAAATACTTGAATCCTTGGATTTTGTTAAGATTCAGGATTGAATAGTTATTATAAAAGAGAGGTGGATGTACAGATCATTGAAATTTCCCACAGAGCACCATTGATGAAAAATCGGACAGAGAGGAAAGAGGGAGGAATGTCGGATGCAAGCCCTCGCCAACGAACAGTTTAATTCCGCTTTGTCGTCCCAATAGTTTACATATAGGAAATACTTTTTCGTTGACGACATATGCATGGATTTTCATCTTGTCTATGTTAACAAAAAAGCTAACAGTTTATTTGTTTGCTTGAACTCGCTATTGATTTACGATTTAAGACGTACGTTTTAAGTTTGATCGTCTATTTATCAAAGAATAAACAGAAAACACCGTGCTGCGGTCAATAAGAGCCTCGGCGTATCTTGGGATACTGGAGGTTTGGGAGTAACTAGTATAAGATAAAGAAGCAGCATTCAAAACCGTGTTAACAGCATTATGAGTAATTGAACCTGTAAAACAATTTGATAGGCCACCGATACGTACGTTGCTTCGTTTTAAAATGTGTAGAGTTATTAGCTTGTTATTAGCTGTGTGCAGCAGCCGGCTTGCTTTCATGAAGTAAATACGTTGAAACTAAAGCGCACGGAAAATGTTTGTACAAACAACGACTGCCCAACATTGCAACACTTGGCACGAAACTGGTGGGCGAAGCTTTAGTTGAAAAACTAATCATGTATGTCTGAATTATTCGACAATACACAACGGTATTATAATATCAAACAACTTATAACCGCAGATTATTCGAATCGGTTTATTTCTTTTGTCTGAAAGAAGGGCCCTCGAGAACAGACGGTTACAATCACTTACAAATTGAATTGACCTGAAATACAAGGAGAAATTTTCCTTCAGTTTTTCTCATTCCAAATGTTCTATCACTTAGATTTTTTCTCTCTGGTTGTGTGTGAGACAGGGGTTCTGCTTCCACAGGGGTTCTGTTCCCAATGTCCCGAAATTGAAGCAGTCAGTCAGTACACTGAGATAATTTGAAGAATGTGACGGTAAAAAACTGGGTTCAATGTAATATGGTCAAAAATCTTTCTTACCGAGATTATATGCATGATGACTCAATGAAAATTAGTTTTTAAGAATTTATCTACCGAAAATAACAGTACTCTCATTAATTGATTTAATTCTTTAAAATAAAGTTTTATATTTGACGCAATAACACATGATGATGAAATTTTGTATTACATTACTCAACTATGACACAGTTGAGTACCTAATGTAATACAAAATTTAATGTGACGATTTTTTGAGATTTTGGTAAAAGACACTACATATTTGTTATAATTCCTATTTTAGTCTAGTTGTAGGTTATTTTTAAAGCAAGTAAAGTCTCATTCAAAACTCTTTGTGGTGAAAATAAAGAAGTAATTCAGAGTTAAGACCAAAAAACGCAAATCACGTTTTTGAAAATGAAGAAAGCCCAACTGAAACATCATTAGGTTGACTTTTATAACTCACGCTCCATTAATTGTGAGCGGGATAGTAGATAAATCGTCATTTGTTATTTTATTCAATCATTCCATTTAGCTGTGTGGAGCACGGAATGGACAATTTGTGCGCACATAACGTTTTACAACCACACTCGTCGGCAATCTCGTTCGAATATTCTATTTTGGAATATTCCCGAATAGAAACGGGATTTTTATTTCAAAATGTATATATTAAAAGTATTCGACGTCAAAGTATTGATTTATTGAAATCGGATGCAGATGTAGGGTTACATTTTTTGTTGTTTGATTTTTCGATTCGTTGTTTTTGTAACTTATAATATATTTTTATAAAGTTTTGTGAATCTCTATGGTTTATATAGATTTTTTTACTTTTAATACTTCGTGGTCAGGTCGTAGAAAGTAGTATTAAATATGAAGATTTTATTAGTTCGATTATTAAGAAATACTTAATTTGAATACTTTTATTGAAATGTGGTAGCAATATTTTTCTATAAATTCAAGGTCTCAACTTATGATGTCATAACATTCGTGCAACTCACAAATAGCATACTGCAGAAATTCAAAAATTAAGTATACCAGTGAATGAAAGTATGAATGATATTTAATTTTTAATTTCAAAGATATATATGTACTTATATGAATTTGTAATCAACCAACCTTAAGCTAACTGAACAAAATTATGCTTATGCTTACTCTAACACGATGCAGTATTCGTTAGACTGCATCTTTTACTGCCTTAGGTTAGCAAAAACCTTTATTTTCATGTCAGACCAACATAACCATGTACAATTCTTATTTATCAGACAAACAATTCGCTATATTAGCATTTGACTGACAGCCGAAATAATACTTCATAAAAATTGCTGCCGAGGGAAAAATTTTAATATTCATACATTTTTTCTTGCGGTATCTGTTTATTTATCAAAAATTAAATTCCGTACACTTTTTTGATACGAATGTATAATTCAATCCAGCGGTCAGATTTTGGAACTGACAATTGAATATCCAATAAATCGCGTGGAGGATTCGGCTGCGTCTCAATTGTTTTATGAAAAAGCATTATTTTTAACCAATATGTTGATTTAATTTACCTTAGTTCCTGTTTCACAATATAGTTTATTTGTAGAACATATAACTTGTATGAACTATACGCCACATAGTTTTATCGGCTGTCTATACAAAGATGGTGATTACTTACCGTCGAGTATTGCCATAGCTCGCTTGCACCCATTGTATCCCACAAATAGCATTATAGGTAATTAGTAGGTACCCAAACATGCAGCTCAGCTAGGGTTGGTTTCTACTACGAAAACCATATTCCACAACCATACAAATAAAGCAGCGTGCAAAGCTCTGCACAGCAATACATATTTATGATAACACATCTAAAACATTTAATTACAACATTAAAACCACGTGAAACATTAGGACCCTCCATATTTTCATTTGAAATGAGGGAACACTAATGTAATCATTTCATTGAAAAATTAAATTAGCAGACATTGTCCTTAATAAATTGTAATAAAGGTGGGTCAAATAAAGCGGCGTTATCTTAAGCAGCTCGTGCTGATATTGTTTTTAATAAAATTAAAGCTAGCACGTGTCTGTCGTACGACAGAAAAGGCAGCAAATTTAAAGCAGCAAAGTTAATCGGGTTTAGGGAATTTATTGGTTTTATCCGTTTTATCTATTTTGGTGTTCGTAAACTGTTTGTGACGCGATTTGTTTTTGATTCGTTTTTGTTGTTCGTAAAACAAACTTAGTTCTTTGCATTAAATAGAGCAGACGTAATGGAATGTATTTGGTTGAGTTCTGTACGTTACATAATTTTAGTCTATAATTATTAAAAAGGCGACAATTCATAAGCTTTAATACTCATACTTTTAATCATTGGTGAATCCATATTCGTGACCATATCAAAGTTTTAAAATTTTGAAAATAATATACTGGATGAAATAAATACTTTGTTATCTTTATAAAAATTGTGAAAATATGAACATGCTTCATGTTAATGTACGAAAAGTACTAAAATAACTTTATTACTTATTTCGTGTTATTTTACTGTCGAAGTAGCGGTAAGCTAATATTGAGAGCCCCTGCGTTTTTTAACACTTTCTGAAGCCTTTACGAGTTCAATATTGCCCACTTGGCATAAAAAGTTGTACATTCAATCTTAGAAAGGGTGTGAATGCCTGCCAATATGAGAACTGTTTTTACCATATAAGATCAGGTTCATTGCGTTACCTTTGAACGAAATTAAATATTTTACTTCGAAAAACGTAATCCAAATTCCTCGTTATAGAAAGTAAAAGTTTATTGGCTTATAGGGTAGTTTTATTTGAGAGACTTTGAAATAGGGATCCAAAGTCGGGAGACTGTTTTCATATGTAAAAAATTAAGAACCTAAACTTAGCAATGATTTGTGGATTAGATGAACATATAATATTATGGAGCAAGACCAGTTCGGTCTGGTGATGGAATTACAAGATGAATCGATATTGTCGAGTTTGGGCTTATTGCGATTAATAATTTACGAAAAATAGATAATTATCTATTTCTCTAGATGACACATAAGGTTAAGTAACCTAAATTTTATCAAAATTCATTCACAATTTCTACGCTGTCGTGAAATTGATAGGAAGTCTGCTTTAATTTACCTGAACATTTCGTTGGTAAAATAACTAAAGTTTGTAACACTCACACAATTATTTCGTGTCTAAATATCAGTAAGTTGTAAGATTACAATAGTTTAGGGTCGTTATGTAACAGACGGAATGTGGGACCCAATGACATTTGTGAAGTAAACTTCAATAAGTTGCGCTCGCTCTCCCCACATACTCGTACATATAAATTTGTCAAATGTAATTTTCTAAGTTTACAGTTTTAGTTAATTACTATCAGTAACTTGGTCTGATTATGATAATAAATCTTTCGAGTTGTTTAATTCGATTGTTGTGAAATCCTTTTGTTTATAGTAACAAATGCCTATTTATCAGGAGAGGGAAGATGTGTTACTGAGTAATCGATTCTTGCTCAGATACATTGTTAATCTAGTTGTAAACGTTACCTTCGTTTAGATTTAAAGTTATATAATATTGTAAAAGTTTTGTTATGTCAATGTAAAATGTAAATTAAATATAAAATGTTTCGATTAAAAATTCCTCAGTTATAAATCAGAGGCTTAAACTGTATTACAGTACTGAGTACCTCATTAACGAAGAGATTAACAATATCAACAATACTGACAGTATCAGGTACTACTTCAGATCGAACCTAATAAGTGAAACATGTTTAAGTAATTAAATTATTGTTTGAAGAGAACTTCTCCCACTCCCACATTGTATACGTATGTCGGTAATGAATACACATTAACACATTCCAACAATTCTATATCAGCTTCACACAGATGTCACAATGTATCACAATCACCTCAATATGCATTAGACTATTCAAGACTGAATGGAATTAATACATGAATGTGATACACACGCCGGGACCAACTGACAGCCATGCAATCAAAGCTGAGATCAGTCTCTAGCGATATTGTCATTCCATCAGTTAAGATGACGCAAACAGCCAGTGTAGATAGTTAGTAGGGACGACTGATTGCCTTATTATTACCGACATTGTGATAACAACAGCATGGATAACATTTATCACCACTGACCTAAATGAACCTGAACATTTTCAACTGCAAATTGCCTATCAAATTATAAAAATCTATGTTTGTCTTCTTTCTTTCTTTCTGGATCGTTAACTATTGATTTGAATATTTTAGGAAAGATTTGTTTTTTAGCTCACAATGATCTCGGAGATTGTGCGACCATATTTCAGAAAAACTTTAACAAATAGCACTAAATAAGCTGTTCCCGCACTCTGCCCACTAAGTAACATTTGATATTAAGCTATAAAACCTCACACAGCGTAATAAGGCGGCGTGGCGAGTGTGATAAGCAGCATAGCATTTTATTTAGCTCATAACTTCATACAGTTAATCTTAACTTTATTTCCAAGTGCAGAGAGTTGTAAGCAATAAACTGTGAACTGTGTTGTATTGTCTATGATAAGTAATACTAATCGGTGTCGCACTTTAATTGTCTATGTCGTCATATCACTATAAAGATGGTGGCCGAGCGAGTGTCGGCCATTGACAATGTAACTCTGGTGCAGTGAGCTGCAGGACTGTGTACTGTATAAATAAAGTCAAGTATCCAAGATCCAAGTCTTTCAATCATATTACAAACTGAGTGGTTTATATGAGGATGAGGTGAGAATAACCACATTACTACACGTGCTACGAGTTGCTACGCCATTGTGCTACGAACTACTACAAGGGTTTTTAAGCATTGCGTATAAAATGCGTATAATGATCTACAGTTTATATTATATCTGTCTCAGTCTTAACATAGATTTGTACATTTTTCATTCAACTATTGAAACACGTATCATATAGCATACTATAAAGGAACATGGATTTCCATGATACCGTTTTTTTTTTTTTTTTTTGTGAGGGGAAAATCATCAAATGACTTCTCCCGCCCAGGGCCGGGCAGGAGGGAGTGTCAGACTCTTACTGACTAAAAACCCCCCTGTTCCTTCTCCTGCTCTGTGCCGAGGTCGCGGTACCTCATTGCGCTTACCCCGCAACCCCGGCTGAACATCATCCCTTTAGGGCCCCGTCTGTGGTGGTCTATTGGCTCTTTGAGGCGCGCGCGGAACGCTACGCGCCGTACGCTCGGGCCTGGTTCTGGTCGGGCGGCGAGCTGCCCTTACTCGCCGACCGCAGGCCCGTACTTACGGTGGCCGGAGATCGTCCCTCGATCCCCGACGCCCGTAGTGTCGCCAGTTGCGGCTGCTGGGGCGTGAGGAGGAGGATTGCTCCCTCACGCGGGCCGCCTCTCTCTTTGCGAGCATGACTGCTTCACAAAAGGAGGAGACGGCGTCCCAGTTCCTCTCACTTCGCACCATGGCCTCGACTAAGGCCGGGCGCGAGAGGTCGCCGCCGCCGATCACTGCCCGGTAAGCACCTGCGTCAGACGGAAGGTGAGGACGCCGTGGCGTCTCTCAAGCCACTCCTCAAAGAGGGGTCTTACCGCTGCTATGGTAGCGTGCCCGGCCCTCGGTTGCGACAGTCGTTGTCTCCACTCTGCCATGAGATCTCGCCGGAGCTCATTCCGCCACGCACTAATTTGGCGCGGCAGAGGATCTTCGCCCCGGCGACGTGCGTCTGCGCGCAAACTGTAGACGCGCGCGAGCGCCTTCGCTTCTAGATCCCACGGCGGTGATCCAGCAAGGAGGTTCGCCGCCTCCCCGGAGATCGTGCGATACCCGCGGATTACTCGTATAGCCATGACCCTCTGGGACGCGACCAGCGTACGAGCCGGCCGCCGCTTCAAGTCCGGCGCCCACACAGGGGCACCGTAGAGGGCCATGGATCGCACAATCCCCATATACAACCTCCGGCAGGAGGCGTTTGGCCCCCCGAGGTTGGGAAGGAGCCGCTTGAGCGCGGCCCCAGACCGTTCTAGCTTAGGGGCCAAACGACGAAAATGCTCCGTGAAGTTCCATCGGCTGTCGAGGACGAGACCCAGGTACTTCATCGCCGACTCGACGCCGATGGTAACTCCTCCTGCCGTTACTTGGGACCCACCTGGAGGTGGCGCGCTCCGACGGCCATAGAAGCACATGGCCTCGGACTTGTGGAGCGCCACCTCGAGTCCCAACTGCCGGATCCTTGCAACGACTGTCGCAACCGCTTGTGACATCAGGTCGGCCGCCGCCTGATGCGACCTCCCGTTCGCCAGCACCAGCGTGTCGTCAGCATAACAGACAATGCTGACGCCGCTCGGGAGGTCGGTGCGTAGCACCCAATCGTACCCGATGTTCCACAGGAGAGGTCCCAGGACCGATCCCTGTGGGACACCGCGCGACACCTCTCGCCGATTCCACACGCCCCGGTGACCGGGGTAGATGACGCATCTGTCCGTCAAGTAAGCCTCGACTACACGACGGAGATAGGCAGGCACCCGGTGATACCGGAGTGCCTCCAAAATGCAGCTCCAGGGCAGCGAGTTAAAGGCGTTGGCGATGTCCAGAGACACCGCCACGACGACTCGCCTCCCGGCCAACGCTGTCCCCGTCGTGAGGTCCCTCACGCGCATGATGGCGTCCACCGTGGAGCGCCCTCTGCGGAAGCCGAACTGGCCGTCCGCTAAATCCGGCCCCCTTCCAGACAGGTGCCCGACGAGGCGGTCTGAGATTATCCTCTCGAACAGCTTTCCCACCTCGTCGAGTAGCACAATGGGCCGGTACGCGGACGGGGAGTCCGCAGGACGCCCCGGCTTCTTCACGAGGACCAGTTTACCCGTCTTCCACGACAGCGGAAACTGGCCTCTCTCCAAACATGCGCTGAACAGACCAAGTAGTCGAGGCCTGAGAGCCTCCGAGGCCAGGACCCAGACCTTGGCATGCAGCCCGTCAGGTCCTGGGGCGTATAGCTCCGCCTCTCTGGTTTCAGCGTCCAGAGGGCGGAGACGGAGCCTGCGGTGCCTGATGTATCGGCGTCGCGCTGCGGTGCACTCACCGCGCAGGTCTGCCAATTCCTGCGACCACCAATACACCTGGCGCTTGCGTTGGCACGGTCGGATCCGGGGCATCGCCACGTCGCACATCCTTGACATGGCGTCCTGGAGCCATCTCGCCTCCTCGTTAATGTCGGCTGGCCTGACCGGTGGTATCACCCAGGCCTGCACGACTGCGGCTTCCAGGAAAAGCTCCCGGTCCAGTTGCCTAAGCGCCCAACGCGGGCCACACGGGGCCTGTCTGACTGGCGGGTCTGCGGACTCGGTGGAGACGTCGAACCGTATATACCGGTGGTCCGAAAACGTCTCCACTTCCTCCATGACGCGCCAGTCAACAACGCGCGATGACAGAGCGGGGCTAGCAAACGAAATGTCCACCACTGACTCGCCCCGCATCCGTACGCACGTGGGGACAGAACCCCGGTTCAGCACGACTAGGCCTGTCTCCAGAGCCCAGTCTTCGACCATCCTTCCCCGGACATCAGTGAGCCGGGAACCCCAAGCCAAATTCTTGGCATTGAAGTCCCCGAGGACCAACACGGGGAGGGGACGGAACCCGACGACGACGGTGACTAACTCCCTGAGGGAGTTGTGGAACTCGACGAGAGTTCGGTTCGGAGAGAAGTACACGCCCACCACGGCGATCTCTCCGAACCGAGCCGCGACGCAACCCCTGCCTCGCTGAGGCCCTTCGGGGGTTGGGGTACCGGCGGCGGCCGACGAGATGATGGTCACCGAGCCGTCCAGGTCTGACACCCAGTGTTCCCTGGCTGGAACGAAGTACGGCTCGGAGACCACAGCAACATTGATCGACCACTGCGCCATGCTCTGGAGCAGGAGATCCTGAGCAGCGACGCAGTGGTTGATGTTCGCCTGGAGAAGGCGTAATGGAGCCATTATTGGGTATCCATCACGACCTCCTCTCTGACGGCAGCGGCGACAGCAGCAGTCGCAGGGGTGTTGGCGACTGCGGCGGCAGCGGGAGCGACGGTGGGAGCGGTGGAGGTGGCTAAGGGCCTACCTTTGCTCCTGGGCTTGGTGGGGGGGGAGCAGGTTTTGCCCCCAGCCCGGTGATCGGCCGGCTTGCCAGCCGCCGCACATACTACGCAGTGCGGTGGGGCGGTACAAGCGCCGGCCCTGTGACCGGGCTGACCGCAGCGGAAGCAGCGGTCGCTGCGGTCCACCTCTGAGGTGCATTTGGCACCCACATGGTGACCAATGAGGCAGCGGAAGCACCTCAAAGGTCGGGGTTCCAGCAGCTTCACCTGCGCCGAAACCCAGCCCACCAGGAGCCTTTTGCCCTCCGACAGTTTTTTGGCCGCTGTGACGGGGCAGCTCACTACCACGGTCCGCAGCCCCGTATTGTCCGGGCGGATGGTGCCTGCCTTCACCTGATCAGCAGGGCACCCCCCCGTCCTTGCGACAGCGGCCGCCACCTCATTCTCCGTCACGGAGTCATCCAGGCCCATGATGCGTAGCTCCAAGCATTTGGTGGGCCTGGACACGCGAGCTTCGTCCGCCGCAATGCACGCCCTGAGCCTCTCGGCAAGGGTGTCAGCGGACGGGCCGCTGGCCGCGCCGGGGACCTCCAAGAGACGGGCTCCAGTGGCAGTGACCCTCACTGCGAACCCGTCGGGTGCCCCAAACTCCGCGGGAGTTACCGCCCCCTTCAGTTTGGCGAGGACCTCGCCATACGTCACCCCCTTTTTCGCCGCGTCCGGCTGTAGTGTGATAACTACAGCCGAAGATTTTGGGGCGAGGAGCATTGCCGCAGCGCGCTTCTCCTTGCGCCGCTGCTGTCGCCGCTGCCGCTGCTCCTTCTTCCGGAGCTTCCTCCTCTCCTTGGCGACCTTCCTCACCTCTCCCGCCACTTGCCACTCACTACCAGCACGCGACTCAGACGGCGGAGTAGGTGCCGATGCGGCTGGGGCTCCAGCCGCTGCTCCTCTTCGTCTGCGGCTCATCGGCGCAGGAGCCAGCGCCGAGGGAGACACGGGCGCCCTCGTCGGTGACAAGGCTGGCGGCGCTTTCGCCCCCTTCTTCACCGGTGCGCTGGCTTGTGCCCCACGGCTGGTTGGCGGCTTGGGCTTAGCCGCTGCGGCAGCATACGACCCGGCTGCGAGTGGAGGTCGCAGGAGCCTACCCTCCAGCACGTCGAAACGCTGCTGGAAGGCGGCCATCTCCCGCCGCATAAGGCCAAGAAGGTCGGCCTCCGCTGGCTGCGCAGGCTGGGATCGGGCTCCTCGAGCAGCTGCGAGCTCTGCTTTTGCTGCCCGAAGCTCAGCCTCCAGGGCAGAATTGGCAGCCGCCAAGCGTGACAGCTCCCGCCGCATTCCGGCCAGCTCTTTATACATAGCGGCCATCTGCCGGCCTGCTGAGCCCTGCTGGGATACCGCCGACATAATTGCGGCTTCCGCGTGTTTAAGCACTCCATTTCTGCCGGCCTGGGTTTTTTGCCCAGCCAGCATGCGGAGTGCTTCCTTGACTTCTTGGCGAAGGCTATCAGCGCCGCCTTCGCTTGCGGAGCCCTCACCAGCAGACAACTCCATCTCAGAGGAGTCCAAGGGGGCGACCTTGCCTAGGGCACTCCCTTCCGCCGCTAGCCGCTCAGTCGGCTCGCCTCGGCTGCCTGCCGCCCTCGGGAGGCCTTTCCCTTTGCCCCTACCGCGCGCAGCCGTGGGGATCTTGGGGGCCGGGGCCTCCTGCTCGTTAGAGGAGGGCTCTCGCCCATCCGCCAACCTGGGACGCTTGAACGTCCCCCGCGTTTTCTTCTGGCGCAGCGCTATGCTTACGCCAGACTGCGATGTTGAGTCAGACTCAGATTCCGACTCCTTCCTGCCTGAGGCACGTGCACAGGATGCATCTAGCGCCTCATTTACGCTTGCAGGCGAGCTGACCTCGCTTGCGTTCTCCTCTCCAATGAGTGGTTTTTTATTTTTTAAATTTTTTGACATCTCCATAGAAGTCCCACGAGTATGGGGGAAATAAGCGGTCCACCCAGGGAGAGCCCCCTGTCCCTGGGTAAGTGTGCATTTGTCTCCCAACTAGGGGGTCCACCGGTCCCCTAGCTGGGGGTGCGCTCACGACTGATCCCACTCCTCAGCCATACATACCCTCGCCGCGCACCAGAACTTAGTATTGGAGGAATTTTTTATAGAGGTTATCTTCCTCGCGGTCCGGGCGGTTAAGCCAAGACCCTCGTCCCGGTCCGAGTCATAAAACATGACCATGATCTCTTCCCGGATTACGATATCGACGGGTGCAGTCGGGCGCAGCTAGTGCCCCGATGCTACTCATTGGCAGGGTGAGTGCACAACGAGCGCCGCCCTTGTTTCTCCGCCCCGCTCTCTGCTAGGTCCAGAGAGTCGTGCGGAGGAACGCCCCCACGGAGGCGTAGACTCTATGCCAGCATAGAGCCGGTCGCCTCTAGAACCCGACCGGGTTCTCCGCCCGGCCAGAAGTTCGCTGCGGGCGACAGTCAAACCAACCCTGTCACCATCCCGTTAGGGAGACTGTCGCCCGCACCCAGGGTGCACCACGGGGAGGTCTTCTGGCACGCACCCCTTCCATGATACCGTGAAACGTAAAGAGACTTCTGGATCAGTAATCTTAATATCAATACATTAATTATTATAATAGGATATAACTCTGCAGAAGCTCAGTTACAATCTACAAATTATTAAAATAAAAATACACTTTCTCTAGAATGTTCACAAAAAGGAATATTTCTAAAATTAGATTTAAAGAAATTAAGAACTTTATTATCAAATCATGTTAAATACCAACTATAGCATAGGATTCTCCAAAAGATGTTAACATTAATAAGTCACTAATGACTGCTTTAGTTACCTTTCTGCAAATATTGTGAGTAAGAATTTAACCACAGCATAGTCCCCAAACGGGCGGCGGGATTGCTTCAGCGTAAACAAATTTGTGTCCAATAAACACAACATTATTGACCGCCATATTGGTTTAGTGGTCATTGAAAGCTAATCTTCTAGCTGATGTGGAACCTGTAATGGCAAATGCTTCTTTACTTATTACGTCAGTATAATAAATGGGAAACTTTTCGAGAATAATTCTGCTATGCCCATATTTCATATTTCATCAAATAGATAAGGAAAATAAATCGGTTTCCGCTTGTATTTCCTGTGTGGTGAACAAATATGAATAAAGAGTACTGGGTCTGACATTCGAGTAGGTCGAATGAAGGTTTTTGTTACGATGGAGTGTTTTTTTTAGTTGGTTTCTTAGTTTTGATAAAAATATGGTGAATATCATATACCACAGCGTTGCATTTCGCCGTGTGAGTGAGGTTACCGGAGGCCCAATCCTTCCCCTCCCCCAATCCCTCCTCAATCCCTAAATCACCAAATCCAGAATCCCTAAAAGGTCCGCAACGAACTCGTAACTCCTCCATTGCGGGTGTCCATGGGCGGCGGTGTTTGTTTACCATCAGGTAATCCGTCTGCTCGTTTGCCGACCTATCACATAAAAAAAAAAATAGATTGTCTGTGATTTGCTAAAAGCTTATGTGTAAGTAGATAAATATAATAAAAAGTTTTTCTTAGGTGACATGATATAGAGATAAAGACTTCATGTTTATACAATAAAATTACTGTAGATACTGGAAAATTCAATTAAACTACTCAACTAAAGAATCCAATTAACCTTTAACAAGGAATAAAATAACAAAACGTTTGTCTCTCTATCTGAATATGGCACACATTTCACATCGACTGACATACTTGGATGTGTCAGGCCAAAGTCTAAGTAAAAAAAGGGACTACGACACATTTATTTCCAAGATTAAAACCTCGGAAATACGAAAAGTTTGATGTGGAAGCGAAGTTTTCTACCAAGCATTGTTCAGGGTAAAATAAAATGTTTTGTTCTGAGAAAAACATTTTAAGACTCTTTAACTTTCCCATTGAAAAGATGTTACGAAATTTTTTTTTTGTGACGCTGTGTAATAGGACATTTAAAATCATTGGTGTACTTTATTCTGTAGTTGTAAGTAATGTACAGTACAATTAGCATATTTTAAGGTTTACCCGGTCACACAGTCGTTGTGTTCTCGACAAAAGTCGATTTCTCATGTATTTTTCCCGAGTGTACTAAAATATCACTTACATTATAATTGTGTGCTATTAGAATTAAGTCTTCCTTTAAATATGTGTAAAATATAAATAAATAAGTTATTTTGCAAACACCGTTGTTGCATTCCGTATGGGCTTGAAACACGGTATAAAACAACCAATTCAAAATAAAAGGGTGTATCGGTAATAGAAACACAAAACACAGGCGCGACCAGAATAAGAATAACCAGAATAAAGACCTTTACCAGCTGCGAGAGGGAAATGTATACAAATAAAGAATGTTTTAAAAAACGGTAAGCGAAAGGCTTTGTCTGCAATACTAGACTAACTACACAACACTAGAAAACAATATCTATGTATGTTCAAAGTACAAGCACGTACCTACCTTTCCAGGTAATATTAGCTTGCTTCAGTAACTTTTAGGTCTTATTATGCCCCAAACACGAACTCTAATTTATTTTCATTAAGTTGTTCGTGATAATAATTTTGTTCATACCTACCAATCGCTGAAGAAGTTAATTTGGAACTATTTGGAAGGAACGTCTGAACTTTTCAAATGCTCGCTAATGGTATTTTCATGTTCCAAAACATGGTATTGTATAGAATATTGCTCGGCGGTTCTTACATTCAAACTTGTGGTGTCGCTGGTCTCGTTCAAAGCATAACATTTTCTAAGCTCGTTCATAAATCCAAAAGTATATCACAATTTAAAGAAGTTTTTTTTAAGTATTATTTTAATTGTTATATACAGTTTAAATCAACACATAGTTAACTTTCTTATTTCCTACCAAAAGTTTAAATGTAGATTTAGTACGATTCTAATTTATTAAAGTACTTAACATGTCAATGTTCGTTTGGTAGTTCTAATTTATACAAGCAGTCTGAACAATGTTCTTTGCATTCATGGCCACTGAACAAAATGTTAGTAAGATTTGATGATATCAGTGTAGCGCTTTATTCTTGGAAATAGTCTATTACCATACAAAAGCGATTAAAATAAAGTGCTAAAATATTCCTTAATCCTTTAACTAAAAGATAAAAAGTGAGTTTTATTTCTTCCCAGATCGCCACAATTATTGTAAGACTACTTTGCCGGCCTTCAGTGGTTAGAGTTTTAAAGTTATTAATATGTTTTGTTCTTTTGGTTGTATGATATTTATAGTCTAATTTAATACTAAGAATTCACCCAGAGATTAGCCATGCCTTCTCTTCCGGTGGCTGTCGTAGGCATCGATATATAGCAAAACATTTAACAAAGTCGAGACAAAAGAAAAATAAGATTTTTCCTCTACAATACTTCATTGTGTTGTCAAGGCAAACAGCTATTCAGTGTAGATAGATGATAGCAAATACTTTATTTGAAAGACTTCCCACAAAATCGCGGCTCAAAAAGTAAGAATGAACTCTCCAGAACTAAAACTAATCTTTTCGCTTTTTTCTTAATTTTGTAAGGAGAAAATACTTTTTATGATTTTCGCTTGGGTCTTCTACTAAGAAACATTTTGCTTTATTTCTCTACGAAGTACTTTGCAAGGTATTGAATATTTAGGTAAGTCGCAAATATAAAATTAAATACTAATTGAAGATTTTTATTTAGGTCAAACATTTAAACAATACATTTTTAAAAGAACTATAATAGATGGGTGTTAATAATAACCCATCCTCAGAATGCCCTCGATAAGTGTAATTTGCCTTAATCATGAACATTTTACATCATATCTTTGAACATTTAATTAAAACCTCTTAGGTTAACATGTTATTACGTATATTAACTCGTAAATTTCAGTACTTATTTACAAACGTTAAACAACTCCCGTTAATTTAACAAACATTTAATATTCCTTTATTAATTAACATAAGTGTACTTCGAAATAAAGTTAATTATCTTAAATTGGTAACGATGTGAATTAAACATATTAATTATGAACAGTTTCGCTGAATACATGGATGTAGCGCGAATACCGAATACGGGATACGTGTCGGCAGACTGCTCGTACTACCTGCAGATACTGAATTTTGAGGCTTGGCACTATTTGGGTAAAAAATAGAGTTTTGAATTGTGCGTGATTAATTTGAAACCTAAACGTGGCTATGATACTGTTACCGTATGTATGTCACTTCTACGTACAAACATTTTAGCAATCAGAAAGTTTTCAACGAAATAAAATATGAGTGACAGCCAATTACGTGGAACCAGATAACTTACAACACCGAACATATTCCCGAAACTCGTTACCGCAGAGCAGCTATCTATACATAGACTTTCTAACACCAAAAAATCACAAAAGCATAAACCGACCAATACCAAAATAACATCATGGCCTCAGTATCGGCAGGCAAGTTATGACATCGTAAATTCGTCGGTTGTCCCCGTTATCCTAGTATTCCGTATGAATAATCTTACTGGTGCATTGTAAGCCATTATGGTGTACAATTAAACGGGAAGGGAGACTAGAGGCGAGAGCTTGTTGAATGACCCTCTATTGGCAAAACAATGGATGAGGTGGCAATGAGTCAGGATATATTGGTAAGTTAGGATTGACAGCGGAGATATATGGAAGCCAGGTTTCACATAGGAACATCATGAGTATCATTAAACTAGAATTAGTAATAGTAAAATATTGTACGCAGAACTGGTTAGATATATGTACATGTGTTCATGTCAAACAGTTTTAATATCTATACGATTCTGATAATGCTTTCATTTGCCTTTCTTCGCGGCAATGCATGCTTCACGTCTATCGACTATTTAAAAACATAGAACAGGATAATACAGCTATGGATTAACCTGTTAAGTTATTTGCAACAAAAAGCACGCGCAGCATAAAGATGTTTCCTCACAAAGTACGAGCAGTATAACATTAAATAACTAGATATGGCCGGAAAGTTCTCACATTGCGAAAATGTTGTGAAAGGACGTCAAACAATATGCAATTATGCATTGTTTATATAAATGGGCAGCACAAGGGTCGCCACTCGGTATCAGAAGTGAGGATCGGGTGCAGTGTGCAGTCCACAGACATATATATGTACAGACAGTGCAAGAAAATTCTTTACATAATTTTTGCAAGTTGTTTTACTTAATTGTATCCAGTGCGAAAATATTTTGATGCCCAAAGTTCTTTATGGGCCTAACAGAAAAACAATATGTTTATTACAATGATTATCTAGTGAGTGACATATTGTCAACCTTTCCAGCAGGTTCCTCCAGGCGCGCACCGTTTAAGGTAGTTAAACTAAGTGATGTCCGCATACACTTCCAATTAATTGTCGCGTTCAAGAAAAGGGAATTAATAAAGAATTACTGATGATATGATTAGAAAATTGAAAAGTTAATAAAATAAATTGAAAAAAAAACTAAGAAAATATTTAAAAAACATAACGAAGTGTCATTTATGTATTGATACAGATAAACAGCTCGTAAAAGTAGCACACTTAACCATGAGATTCCAGTTCAAGACATATCTTTTTAATGCTATTGTTAATTACGGTGACTGGCATACACAACAACAACAAACACTTGTAAATAAACACAATGGAAATTTGTAGATGCTTCCAAAAACTGATAATCATGACAATCGGTAACCAATCTGAACCACTACAACAAGGCAACTCATTTTGCGAAATTTTTGCACCAATTACAAAAATAATAAAGTATTCTCTATCAAAAGTTACTAAGTGACGACTAAGTTAGACCCACTAATGGCCAAGTTGAAGTATTCTCTTTCCCCACTGCTTCAACAGATGCGCCTCAACAAATTGAGATGCATTTAAATTTTTTTACGCAGAAGAATTTCGAAATTTCCTCATTACAAAGTTTCGTTTTCTGTAAATCTTTTTTTTTACTTTATAGCTTGTAGAACTAAGTTTGCTTTACTTGAGATCCGTATATTTTTTAGCAGTAGTCAATATAAGAACTGCTTCTTATTTATGACGCCACTCACTTTTCAGCCTCCTATTTTCAGAAACAAATATTGTACAACCAAATCGTTTGCTTGCTGCAAGCTGAAGCAAGGCTCACTCACATTTAAAATTTAAGAAGTAAGGTTTATACATATACTGGCTCTTACAAGTCCAATAGTCTGCCTTCCTTGTATACTAGTACCTATTTTGTTCAGAAAGACTCTAAATTCCCAAGTCAACTACTGATATCTATTTTAAATCTAAAAATTACGTAAACCTTAAGATGAGTCTAACTTGTTGCCAAGTAAACAAGGTTAGTTCAACAAATTAACAAACATTGGCTTGACTCGAGCTGATAATGAAAGCAAATATTAGTTGTTCAAGTTGCAGTCAATCAGCTGATACTGAGTCTAAACTTGAAACAATTAAAGTAATTACTAATAAGTCTTCAGAAAGATTACATAAATTTTCCATGTCCAACTCAGCCTCGTTATTCAGTGACGTGATCAAATCCTGTGGCGCCCAAGAATAAGAACCCATTTAGAAATCGCACCAGGTTGAGATTATTTAGACACCACTGACAAAACTGACACTAATAAGCGGTGAAGGAAAACACGTATGGAAACCTTGACGTATAATACAAAATCGCGAACCCACCTTGAGCAAGCCTTGTGACTTATTCATTTTTTTTAAATGAGAGAAAGGGATATTTCTCTAAATATTTAATGCTGATTCCCTAGTATCTCAACATATAACGTCGCGATTATCCTCCTACAAAAACATATCTCGTATTAAGTTTGTACAGTGGATCCCCGCCGTATATTCGTAGAACAACAAGCGTGATGTAAATATTTATCACAGCACACACTACTAGTTCATTTACTGTAACAATAGAACAAGATATGATCGCCTGTTTGACGCGCATTGTACGTCGTGCTGAGCAACGACAATAGCCTCCTTTATGAAAATGGGCCATGGGCTTTTGAAGATCCTCATGGTAATGTTTCAGGTTCTCAAACATATTTTTGCCTAGACTTTAAAACCGACTGTCACCTTTGAGTTTTTAATAAAACATTGAAGAAAAAGCCCTTAGTCTGATAAATATTGTACCAGTATTTTATACAAAGGAACAATCGGACATAGGAGCCATTGACAAAAGCTATTTCCAGTGACGATTATAGCCGTCGGTCGTTACGGCTATGTTCAGCGTCCGTCCCTACTCCGGACTTTCCGGAAAACGGAATTAACATAAACCATCCTAAGAGAGTTCAAATCACTTATAGAACTAATTTAGATATTTGTATACAGATTAAGAATACTGAAACTACGTAGTTGGGTAAATATTGAGTTAATATCCTGTGTCCCCTTGGGGATGGGGCAGAGGGCGTCCACTGAAGTTCTCCATCGCGATCTGTCTTGAGCTTCACGCTTCACCTCACTCCACGTCATACCGATGCTCGTCGCTTCTGCCAGTACGGTGCGACGCCAGGTTTGCCGTGGACGGCCACGCTTTCTTTTCCCTTGGGGATTCCAATCCAAGGCTTGCTTGGGTATGTGGCCAGGACCCCTTCGGAGCGTGTGCCCTATCCATCCCCACTTGCGGCGCTTGATCTGTCGGTCGATTGGGCTTTTGTGGCATTTCTCCAAAAGCTCTATGTTGGAGATTGTCTCGGGCCAGTAAATGCGACGCAGGCATCGGTTAACGAAGACTTGAAGTTGACGTGAGATGTCTTTGGTTACCTTCCACGTTTCGCACCCATAGAGCAGTACGGATTTTACATTGGACCCGAAGACTTTCAGCTTAATCCTTCGGGTCAGTTTCCGTGACTGCCACACAGGTCTCAGCTGCGCGAAAGTAGCTCGGGCTTTTGCGATCCTTGAAGTGATGTCCTCTTCAGTACCTCCAGTCTCTGACACGACGCTCCCGAGGTAGGTAAATTTGTGGACGCGTTCCACTGCCTCTGTGCCAATCAGCAACGGTGTAGGATTCTTCACACCCGTTCTAATTTCTTTGGTCTTTCGCGTGTTAATTCTTAGGCCAGCTTTTGCCGCCTCCTGCCGCAGGTCATCCAGTTTTGCTTGAATGTCACGGCATGGGTATGACTCAGCAGGCATAGGTCATCGGCGTAATCCAAATCTTCCAAGCCTTATTTTGATTGGGACTTAAGATTTGTTAGTTTAATGAATGGTTGGATTTAAATTATTTTTATGTTAAATACTTCGTTTATTTGATATTTTTTCAAAATGTTTTTCGCGGAAGGCTATCGACTATAACATATTACCTACGTTAGGTCCAACAAGAGAATTTGAAATTCAAGATTCTAAGCAATATTCATAAAATTTTCTCAATTTACCATGCACACGTATTTTTATTGATATTTTTTCAAAATGTTTTAACTAAACACAACGCAAAATGACCCAATTTCGGAAAAAATGTCCTCACAGACTTTTTTCTCCTCTAATAACAAAAATTATACCTTGGTCTCACAACGTTATCGCGAATTTAGAGCAATGAACTAGTTATTGCAAAACTTATATAATAACCGTTATCCAATAACAACACAATTCCCATCAATAAATACTGCTATAACTGTAAAACGTTGTTGGCAATTATTCCGAAAATTTCTTAGACTAGCTTTTACCCGTGGCTGTTCTCGCCTAAATAAGCCTATGCCTCTGTCCGTATTGTGGCTTACTAATGTAATTTCTGTTGCTGAACTGGTCTATGATCTGTGTTCACGCATGTAGTACAAATTGAACGTGCGTGTGGATGTGTGCATGTTTATGTATAGTGTCGTCTATACCAATACGTCAAACAGAAAGAGCCACCAAGGAAAACCAGTGAGCAATAACTACGAACCATAACTCTTTGAAAAGGTATTTGATATCATTCATGAATAGTGATCCAGTGTAAAGCCTACCCTTTCAATAGATGTCACGAGAGCAATCGATTGTTCAGCTGTCGCACAGTCCAATAAAAACGAGAAATGAACTCTACCTGTTACCCGTAGAGCGTAAATTCCAATAAATCTTGCAAAGTATCTAGAAATGAGCTCAAAGATGTTATCTACCACAATGATGTCTTTAGGATTCAGTATTCCGTATGTGTTTTGAGTTGAGAGTAACGTCTTGATCCAACAAACAAGTTATAAGAAAGGAATTTCATTGGTACTTTCAAGGTTTCGATACCATACTGTGATCCTTAAAACCACTTACTCGTTTTACCTCGTCGTTAATATCATATAAAATTTAAAAAATACCTTGATATATCAAATGTGAATTCATTTACCGAGAAAAGTGCGCACTTTTAATTTGTACTTCCTCGAATTCATTCTCGTTGTATTCCACTACCGCTACAAAAGCTAACATTTTGAAACAATTATTTATACTGTTTTCATTTCTCAAGTCTGTTGTTTCCATTGTGATTATTATATTTACTCATACCAAAAATATTAACATCAGGAAAGGCGTACACCAATGTTATTCAACTCTACTCAACTTTTTGGTATGTAATAATACCAAAAAGTTGACAAAGAGTAACGGAAGACAAATTACATCCTTGATTTCCATAACAAGCATGGAATCATGAAACCAACCTGTTTGCTACCACAATTTAGATCTCTTTTTCCACGCAAATTAACAGATGTGTTGAAAAAGGACAGCGTCATTAAGCATGAAATTATGTAAGAAACTATTGCAATTTTAAGGAAAAAACAGACAATATTTGAGATTTTTCTTTCATTTAGAATGGTATGGGTAAGGTATTCCTCTTTGTGTGTCCAAACAAAAAGAATTCGTGTTTAAAAGAAAAATTGCAATTTGTTGTCTTTTGGAATAAGGGTGAATACATTTTAACGTGCCTTAAAAGAACCTGTGAAATCAATAGTTACAAATAATATTGGGGAAGGTCGAAATTTTAATTCAATACAGGACTCTATTTAAGCGTTTCTTTCGTTGAAAAATAAACAAACAATATAGGCAAATTTATAATTTCCGTATGTAAAAATGGCTGGTTTCAGAAGAGTAGACCACATTGTACAATCTCCAATCCGCTTACCAGGTGTGGAGATTAGCAAACCTATTCGTGTAGAGGAAGCCCGTATCCTATTACTGGACTGTCACAAGCATTTAATGTTATTGTTGAAAAATATTATAATATGCAAAGATCCATAATACCAGAGCATTCTAACAATGTTTTCTATTATATAATCTCAATCTTATTTTCCATAATTCATAACCGCGTTGTTTCATTTACGTTACATAGCTATTGTTCCGGATCATTCGGTTGTGAATTTCGTTACACAATAAACCAATTACCGTTTATTTTATTGAATTAGTTTCAAAGAGAAAAGTTTAGGTACTCATATTGTAACTAGACTCGAAAATGATATTTTTTTGTTGAAATTTACTGAACACAATTTTTGAAGTAACTAGGTAAAGATTGAACTTGACTCTCATTTCTTTTCAGCGGTGACGCCAACAACCAGAATATAACAACCAAAAACACGGTTTTAGTGTTCTATAATAAAAAAATATATTTTACATCTTCACCCTTACTTACCATAAAACAAACATAAAAAGTCGCTTTTCCGTCACTTCATTAACACCTCGGTGTGAATAAATTTTCCTCGTTCCGGTACATAAATTGTTTTGAGCAAGATACAAATAACTAGACAAATTAAAATTCCCCTAGAATTAATTTCTTAATTATTTTTGCCTTCGCTTTCATTGCTACTTACTACTATTTTCACTTAGGTATATAATATCAATCTCCGTATGGGTGCGGAGAATGTTCTGTGATAAACTTATTAAATGTTTTTAAGTGATAAAAAATATTATTGTTTAAAAATAAAGAAAGAAAAATGTATTTATTCTAACTCAGCAAAAGCTGGGCACTATGAGCACCCAACACTGATTAGTAGTACTTTACTTTGTCATAAGTCGTTTTACCCATACAAAGTTAAATTAACAACAGTAAAATTCACGTATCTATGATTTATGTCCCTTGCACAGACCAAATTGTTTTGCTCCGTAATCTCATGATTTTAAACGTTGATGTTTTACTTGACTGACTTGTTGTGAAAATTAGAACTAATGTTAATGAATTCTAAAAAAGTATATCAAACTGAAGTATAACACATCAAATCACACAAGCTTCTTTAAACGATCTCAATACATTGATTACCTTTGCTACTTAGTACGGTAAAGTTCAAAGAACAATAAATAAAATAATGAATTCAGGAAGGTGATTTTAAAATCCTTGTTAAAAATCGCTCACAAATGGAATTAGTTCCGGTGCACGAACTTCCATTTAAATTGGACTTTTTCAAAGATTTCCAAAGGAAAGAAAAATACCTTCGTTCGATGTAATACTGCTGAGCTAACAAATTGCTGGCTATTTCTATATTGAACAACACAACGTTACGGCAGTTTACCCCACGGGTGGTCAGACACACAAGGTAAATTGGTTTACTATATTTAATGCCTGATCCAATTTTTGCCGGGTAATTTGTTTTGAATTGAAATCTTATAGACTACAAACTAAATTGACATTGTGTGTATAATTTCTGTCTTGTGTAATAAATGCACTCATGGAAACCATACTATTCTTCGGATTTTTTCATACATAAGAAATTACCATTTTATCTTTAGGAGATCCATGTCTAAATTTCGGCATATAGAAATAATTGTATAGATAGCATAAACTAATATAACTATTAAAAAAAGTTCTTTATAAACAAAAACTAGGTAGGTATATGTAAAGTATAAAATAAACAACAGGATGCGTAAACAAATGACACTGTTACAACAAGCTTGTTATTACATAATGCATACCTCGGGACTTTCAGACTTTTATCCGGATTTTCAAACGGGATGCTGCTTTGGAAATTACAAATCGGTTGCACTGAACTGATCGTTAAAAATGCGGAATTGTTTGTATAGTTTTATGCATAGTGTAGTGTGCATGTCTAATATCATGGTCCCAAATGAATAGATTTCTAGATCAGTGTGTTCCTTTCAATTGCTGCACCTAAAGTAAACTAACACATAATTCTTTATTTAATAATAATTATTCATAACATTACAATGAATACAAAATAAACACAAGAGCCTATTTAAGTCGTCATGTGAGACCGTTTACTTAATGTTTCAAATGTTCATCCTTTAATTATGTAAGTCATACTGTTTGCACTCTCCGGAGGGCACCTCGTTATTAAACATGTTACACAAGTTTGATAGTGTGCGTGTATACATTATTTACACTGGTAAAAGCACTGGCCTAGCAAGCTATTATTATGTTCTCGGTTTATAAAGGTCTAAAATGTAGTTAAATTTAAGTTGGCTGGAGGAGGTACTCTTCCTCACAAATAAGTACTTTTTAAAGCTACTTTCTGACGAGTCCTGTCTCTTTGATATCAGGTTGCCTCGAGCAACTCAGACTGGGTACAGACGAGTACAAACAACTGCTGAGATTATAGAGCATAGGCACAATGTTCTGGTTAACTTTGCCTCGTTCGGTCAAGTAGCCGCAAGCGTGAATGCCGAGAACGATATCTGAGATTCCATTTACAGATCAGAACAATAACATAAACAAACTTCATATTTGACTAGACAAAGATTCACTTTTGTTGACCCTCACAAATATATTCAGAAAGGCTTATGCCGAGATAGTCAAAGGTCTAAAGGCGATATTCAAAATACAAATCTCCATAAATCCCTATGAATAAAACAGTGTCCTTGTCCATTCTGTGACAGTACCCACACTGGAGTGTATCCAGCGTCCAGCAGTAAAGCTGCAGCATGCATTATCCACTGCGTCCCGCGCCAGTCACATCTGCGCTTATCTCACATCTAAACCCTCTTAGCCGCTACAAAGTAGGACACGATACATTTCTTATTCCTCCTCACACGCTATTTACTTACACAATTCCGTCAGACTGACAATCGTATCCGAATTGAACGTATCGGCTTTTGTCTTTTATACATGGTAGGAGCTAGGAAAGGATGTCAAAATCGTTGAGAAAATATTTTTACTTATTTAATTTTAGTAAATTGTAATCTGTTGAATAGGTAAGGTAATACCTATCTTCATCATGAAGTTATTCATCTTTCTTCTATACAGACTAATACTCAACCTATGTATTTGAAGTTATAAATTTTAATGACTTACTGATTCGCATTACATAATGCTAACTACTGAAACCAGTAACCTGCTACTTCAATATCCTGCTTCAATACGAGATCTGACTGTTCTGATATTATTGCAAAAAAAAAAAACTATTTCTGTCAATACCGAGCTTCGGTAAAATCCGTATGTTGGCAGCACTCCAGTTGGTGACACACACGTATACTTCTTGCATAATACATATTACGATATTTTAGGAAGAAATTACGGCTTACTTCAATAAACACGACAGATAGGTACGGTCCTAAAGCACATGTCATATTTGGGAGTTTAAGGTTCTTATAAATTTGAGACTTTCGATGGTCAATGATGGTTTCCTTATTAATTTATTCACGCATGTATCTAAGACCGAATTTGAGAATAAGTTAAATTAAATTCCCATGAATCTGAAAAAACTTTTTTAAACTAACAATCATATTGTGACGGAAAAGAGGTTCAATCTCTTTGACATCATGACGTCTATGGATGGTTGTCAAACGTTGCCTAGAGATTGTAAATTTCGTCGTGAATTGTCAAGACGAATTGGTGTAATCGGTAACGCGTGTGGATTACATCAGAGAGACCCCGAGTTCGAGTCCCGCCGTAAGCATGAAGTTTCTTAGTTGATGGAAGTTTTTGTTGAACTTTCTGGAAGCTTTTGTATGAAAGAAATTAAAAAGCGAGAAGGAGAATAAAAAAAATCAATAACGAAATTATTGGAAGGTTCTGGAGTCATGACGATCAAAAATAATAACGAAATTGAATGTTCCAGAACTTGACCGGGGAATATAAGCGGAACTGCGGCTCACCGCTGGCAGTGGAGTTCTAAGTCCTAAGCGATTCGGAAGAAAAGGAAGAAGTGAAAAAGAAGAAAAGTGAGTGGAATAGTGAAGTGCAGTGAGTTAAGTGAGTTAAGTCAGCGTGAACAGTGAGCAGCAAACGGAAGTTTGTGTCAGTCGCTCGGACTCTGCTGGAGAGGAACGCCGATAACTTAACTCCGTGGACGCTGTCACTTAAGCGCAATAGAAAGTCTGAAAACCGGTATTAATGTTTAATTTCATCCAATCCCGTAATCCAAGCCCGCATCGTCAGGCACGTAACCATATTTTTATTCTATCTTTGTATTATTGTTATGTAGACGTCACGACCCCTTAAAACTACAGTTTAAACAATAATCGATAATTAACCAAAAATATACCTACAACGTTATGCTTATTTGTCAGTGTCGCTAACAAATTAAATGTAATCCATGATTTAATATTTAAAACCAAAAACAAGCAAATCACTCAATTTTCAAATAACAACGAAGTTTAGTAGGTCTTCTCAAAATATACTCCATCAATTAATTGCAGCCATGTTAGCTGGAGCAGATCGGTATTTGTAAATTAACACTCATTGATCGTCCGCCATGACACTCGAGGCTTCAATAATTAACAGAAGGCGAGTAAATGGAAATTCTCTTCCCGAACTAGGATAAATTCAATAAAATTCGCGTTGTCTTTAATGAAATTAAATATCGTTAAAATTTCTTTCTGATTCGATTTGATATTCATAATTTGATTTGATCTATTTACGGACCAGCTTATGCCAGCGACTTCGTTCGCGTGAAATAGTGACTTCAGGCAGATTTTTGGTTTTACCCACATAGTTCAGGATCAGAAGTGCCCGCAACGCACTTGTAACTCCTCTAGATAGTGTTGCGAATATCCACTGCGGTGCCGATTGTTTGTATTCAGGTGGTACATTGATAAAAATTAAAGATAAAAGATAAAAGATAAAAGATAAAAGATAAAAGATAAAAGATAAAAGATAAAAGATAAAAGATAAAAGATAAAAGATAAAGATAAAAGATAAAAGATAAAAGATAAAAGATAAAAGATAAAAGATAAAAGATAAAAGATAAAAGATAAAAGATAAAAGATAAAAGATAAAAGATAAAAGATAAAAGATAAAAGATAAAAGATAAAAGATAAAAGATAAAAGATAAAAGATAAAAGATAAAAGATAAAAGATAAAAGATAAAAGATAAAAGATAAAAGATAAAAGATAAAAGATAAAAGATAAAAGATAAAAGATAAAAGATAAAAGATAAAAGATAAAAGATAAAAGATAAAAGATAAAAGATAAACGATAAAAGATAAAAGATAAACGATAAAAGATAAAAGATAAAAGATCTTGTTTCCAATTTTCATGTACAAAAATAAAATTTTACATCTCTAAACTAAATCCAGTTAGGATTTTGTTAAAAATAGATAGATAGACAGAATAATTTAGCTGTTGATTAAACCCTGGCTAACCTATCCGTAACTAAATGGTTTGCTATTTGGAATAGGAATACAAACTAACATCCGTGTTGGACAAAATTGACAATTTATATGTAATCTTATCAAGCACGGCATAGAATACACAATTGCGTAAAAGATTTAACAGTAGGTGACATAAATTGCATGTCAATATTTTTGTGATTCAGTTAAGAAGAATATATGCTACTTATACATGGTGTATGTATGTATAGGTATAATGCCGAGCGCCTGCTAGTTCATCATCATGATCACTTTGTACACAAACAACAACTGTTTAAGTCTCTATAAAGGTCTTGGTTCCTTACCACCCGATTGTCTATCGTGTTTTGGCTGTAGCGTCAAAAAGATTACTAACTTTACAGTGAATTGACTGTTCTGTATATAATCTGAAAGAGGGCGCTACTGTGCGCACGTAAACATCAGCTCCGTAGATAAAAAAATGTTAAAAATAGTTTAAGTGCTTAACTTGTGATAAAAAGTCAATAAAATTCAAGTGAATAAAGACCTTCAGTGACTAGAAGAGGAGTACAAAGTTTAACTCCATAAAAACTCAATCAAACTAAACTTCTCCAAAATAACGACCAAATTTCAAACCAGTGAAAAAAGTGTGGGAAATTTGCAAAATACGTTAATTGAGGATCAAGTACTGAAGAAAACTTTGGGAAAAGTACCTACCACCATAAAAAGGTACGCAGAATCCCTTACAATAAAATATTTGTAAAATACTTATAAAATTAATTTTAAAGTGCAAACAACTACACAAACAGGATTTAGAAAAGCGCCATCTATTGGCAAGTAGCTAGTTGAAAAAAGTTATATCCCAATAAATAGTAAAACATCCGCTAGAAGGCGCTGTTTTCAAATATGGCTCTTAAATGTGCTGGTTGTAAACAAATTGTAACCAAAACAGACTACTTAACCTGCTCATTGTGTAACAGCATATATGACTTGGAGTGCGCCAATATAAAAAATGAGCACTTCAAAAAAATGATGGTAACAGAGACCATTGAAAGCTGGATATGCGTAGCCTGTTACTGCAAAATACCAAAGCGAGGAAATATAAACACCCCCATACGACCACAAGAACACAACTCACGCCAAATTACCTCACCACTGGAAATAAACAATGTCACGATTAGAAGAACAATGAAACCTATGAATGATACTACTACTTCCTTGGACTTGAGCTTATTGGGTGACACAATAGGCGCGCAAGACGAAGGTACAACACTCCAATCTAATACACCTACAGAATTAACATTACAGAACATAGGTGAAATGATAATGCTTCGTTTAAAAGAAAACAATGAAGCAATTATCACCAAATTACGAGATACTATCCAAATGGAGTTGAATAAGGCGATCACGAAGTTAAGACAAGATTTTGAACGCGAAACGAGTAGTTTACAAAAGCAAAATGAAGAGAGGAAAAATGACATCCAACACATATATAAGAAAATTGAGAATTTAAAAACCGAAAACGAAAAATTAAAAGCCGAAATAGAGAACTTGAAGACTCAAACAAACACTTACCAAACAAATTGCAGTGAAAGCTACTCTAAGAAAATAGTATTATATGGATTTGAAGAATATTATAAGGAACCAGTAAATAACTTACACATCAGATTAATTAACTTGTTTCGCGAATTCATGAACGTTGATCTGATGGGTTACATTGAAGAAGCATATAGAATTGGCAAACCAAGCTCTAAAAACCGCCCATTAGTAATAGAAATATTGAGTAAGAGGGTAGTATCATATCTCAAAGAAAATAGCAACGTATTTCGGGGGACTAGACTGTTTTTATCGGATTTCTTAGATGATGAAGCACGAAGAAGAAGGAAATTGCTGCGTGAAGAAATGCTAAAAGCAAGAAGGCAAGGACTTCACACAGTAATCCGTGATAATCAACTATATATCGATGGACAGATAACTGAAAAAGCAGACTGTACACCGGACAGTCAAATAAACACAAATCAATGGAAAACACAAACAAACCTACCATCTTCCCAGAACAATAATAATTTTTTTCGTCGCTACACCAACACAGGAGACAGAAACGGAACACTTCGAAAACAAAGACCAACAATTTAGAGTGTTATTCCAAAATATACAAAGCCTGTCCAATAAGCAACACTTACTGGAAGCCTTAATCCAGCAAACACCAAAATATCATGCTATATGTGTGTCAGAAACTTGGTTATCAAAAGAAAAACTGGATTTAATAAACTTCAGCGGCTACAAAGCCGCGGCTTCATTCTGCCGGAAAACTCGTGCTGGTGGCGGCGTCTGTATTTTTCTACAAGAACACATAGAATACTTGGAGAGAAGTGATATAACAGATATGTCAGTAGAATATGTAATAGAAGTGTGTGCAATAGAGTTACAAATAGAGAATTTACTAATAATTATTATTTATTGGAATAGGAGAGAAGAAGCTATATTTTATAAGCAATTAAAACAAATATTAGATTATTTAAATAAAAAAGACTCTAGACTGAATATTGTTATAGGAGGAGACTTTAATATTAATATATTAGATAGTAGTTTAAAAACAAACCAATTCATAGATCTCATGCTGGAATTTAATTTTGTGCAACATATAAAAGTAGCAACTAGAGTAACCCAAACCACCGCAACATGTCTAGATTTAATTTTTACAAAAACGAATATTAGATTACACACCGCAGTGGAAGAGTTGGGCCTGTCTGACCATAGTGGTACAATTGTACAATTGGCTGTGCCCCGACAAACTAGACAGATTGTATGGTATGTTGAAAAGAGACTGTTTAATAACAAAAACATTCAATGTTTCAAATCCAAAATAAAAGAAATTAAATGGAACGATATAATCAAACCCGGTAGGGACATAGATGAAAATTATAAATCATTTAACAATACACTAACCCACATTCTTAATCAATCCATTCCAAAAACAAAATTAATGCTAAAAACAAACTATAAAAAACATTGGCTAACTAAAGGCATCAAAATTTCTTGTAAAAATAAAAGGCTTGAAAAAATTCTCTCCACTAAAACCAACAATCCTATAATTAGACAACATTACAAAACATATGCAAAAACTTTAAAACAAATTGTAAACAAGGCTAAAAAACTACAATATATAAATAAATTAATGAAATCTAATAATAAAATTAAGACTATGTGGAAAATTATAAATGAGCGAACGAATAAAAATGTAAAAAAGGTAAAAAAGAACATTACACTACATCTAAATGACAATGTTATCTCGGACCCTAGACAAACAGCAAATATTTTTAATAACTTCTTTGCGTCTATCGGAGAAGGAAGTGCTCAAATCCCCGGCAAAAAACCGCGAGGCATCTCTGTGACCCACCGCACAGAAAATACCATGTTCCTTAGTACAGTAGGCCCCAGTGAAATTAATATAATATTGAAAAACCTTAAAAATAAAAACAGCTTCGGAATAGATGAAATACCACCAACCCTAGTCAAACAGTGTGCAGACGAGCTAACCCTACCATTTTACTTGCTAGTCAATCAGTCTTTTGACGAAGGAAGATTTCCTAACTACCTAAAGAAAGCTGTTATAAAGCCAATCCACAAAAAAGAGTCTAAAACCGACCCTTCTAATTACCGCCCTATTGCTCTTTTACCAACAGCCTCGAAAGTATTTGAGAAAGCCATGTGTAATCGCGTCTATTCCTTTTGTGAAAAATATAAAATTTTTAATGAATCCCAGAATGGTTTCCGTAAAAACCACTCTACCATTCGAGCAGTATATAACTTTATCCAGGAAGCCATTAATATAATCGATAAGAAAAAATATGCCGTCGGTATACTGCTAGACATGACAAAAGCTTACGATAAAGTTCAATTTGACATCCTACTTAACAAGCTACAAGAAATAGGGATCCGTGGAAAACCTTATGAATGGTTCAAATCATATTTGGAAAATAGAGAACAACAAGTCGAAATAGAATACTACAACGAACATGCTAAACAAATCCAACACATCCGGTCAGAAAGTAAACAAATTAATGCCTCCATCCCCCAAGGGACTGTTATTGGATGCCTACTGTTTATAATCTACATAAACGACCTCCCTACAATCATAAATGAGTCATGTGTTCTATTTGCCGATGATATCTCGATACTAACTTCTTGTCATGATAATACCAACCTAACCGGAGTACTTACAAATATATTCAATAAAATTATAACATGGATGACAAAACATAACCTTGAAATAAATTTTAAAAAAACTAAAATCATGACCTTCCACCCACATCAGAAAACGCCTTTAGATATAAAATTTATTTACAATAATACAAAAATAGAAACCGTTAAAGAATTCAACCTACTCGGCCTATCCATAGATACAAATTTAAATTGGAAATCACACATTAAAAAAATCAAGTCTAAGTTGTCAAAATTTGCCTACGCCCTCAGTGAAATAAAAAAATCAACAAACCTCTCCACTGCTCTGGTTACATATTATGCCTATGCATACGCATGGTTGAACTACGGCGTTATTTTATGGGGAAATAGCACAGACGCACAAACACTTTTCATACTCCAAAAACGACTAATTAGAATACTAGTTAACATAGACAACATAGAGAGCTGCAAACCCCATTTCCAAGAACTCAAACTTCTAACACTACCCTCTATATACATCCTGGAAATGTGTAAATTTGTTAGAAATAACGAAAAACTTTACATTACACGCGAAAACACACAGACTCACTACACGCTACGACACAAAAATAGACTAATCCTACCAGGTTCTAAGCTAAAAATACACTCCACAAGCACTTTAGTAATGGCAGGGAAAATATATAATAAATTACCAGATGACATTAAAAATGAACAAAAATGTAACATCTTGATAAATAAATTAAAAAAACTTTTAATACATAAATGCTATTATAATGTACAGGAATATTTAAATGATAAATTTAATAAATAAAGTAAAAATGACACTGTAATCTATACCTAATAACAATTATAATGTATTTGTACTCAATTAGTTATAAATTATATAAGCCTATCTACATAAAAATAATGAAAAATTGTAAACATATATTTATACTAGCCCTCCTCATAAAAAAATACTACTATTGTTATGCCCGACAGGGCCCACAATGCTCCTAAACTAATATAAGTATGTAAATCCTTATGTACCCTACCACCTAAGTTCACATTGTGGAATGCAATAAATATATTGAGTATTGAGTATTGAGTATTGAAATATTTTTAACACATAATTTTAGAAAATGAAAACCTTGTTCTATTTATTCAACGTAATCAAAAGTACATAATAATATAATGTATCGCTGTCCGTGGAAAATAAAAACATAGAGGAAAGAAGAATAGTACAAGCTCTCTAGCGTCGAGTTAGCAATAAATAAGACACCTGCCTTTATCTTTAACCCCCACATAAAGCGTTATGGCGGTTTTAAAGAGGTAATAAACATTGTATCACTTAAAGAGCTAGAAGAGCTTTGCAATTCCTCTAACAGAGCAACATCTATATGTCATATTCATTAGGCATGGTTATACTATTTATTTATGTGTCATTTGCAAATAAACAGAACATGGACGTAAAGATTTAGTAATGTTATTTTATACAGGAAGGATCACCTGATGGTGAGCCCCGCTGATAAGCGCCGATACAGCAGAAAAATTAGTCATTTTTGACTTTTAAAAAAGAACAGACTATTAGAACTATATTTTCAGAGACTATTTACCGTACCAGCCATTCTTGCGGGCAGCAGAAATAATAATTTAAAAAAATCAGTCTCATAAAACCTCATTTAATACTTAGCTCTTTAATAAACACCCTAGACAGCCACACCGACTAAATAGTTAATACGTTCTGGGTGTATAGTTATAATCTGGAGTTCCATACTTAAGAGAATGCTGTTTTCTAACTACAAGTATGAGTGATGTAGATTTATGTTTAGTTCAACATTTGAAGTCAGCTTAAGTGTATGGAAACTACTACTAACTACTAGGCAACTGCAGCTAAGACGCAATTTTCGAGTATTCCTCCCTAAGGCACCATTGTAGTTTACTGAGTTCACCTTATACTGCTTCTCCGCACACAATGAACCTTAAACCATGTACTATTAAGTTGGTTTTAGAATGCCAGCTTCGAATTGTGTACACTTTTATAAAGACAAGTTTAGCGCAATATCTTAGCGATTGACTACTCTATGACGCAGAGACAATTTCCGTATCTATGGTTCATTTGTTCACATGACCTTTCTTCCGTCGTGTATTTTAGGACGATTAGTTACAAAGATATAAAAATATCAAGCTTGTTAGGTACTCTCTGAAGAGTTGATCTTGTTATAAAATTTCACTGGTTCAATGTTGCATTGCAACAGAGTTATCATTTTAGCAACCAATCAAAGATCATCGCATTCTTGTACTTTCTCATAAGTCCAATTCAATACTTACGGACCAATATCCTTTGTCAAGTCTGTCAATAATCTGATCAAGTCTACGTCCCCATAACTAGCAGTAGATTCACAGAATAGAACAAGAGTTTTATATACAGGGGTACTCTGTGTCTATCCTTTCGGAAAGCTCATTCATGTTGTCATGGATATTCTTATATTGAGAATCGTTGTCATGTGTAACAAAGCGAAATATGAAGGAAATCGTATTCTTATATCTTGTACAATATACAAAAGGAAAAATGCTACAGATTGAATTATTATAGATTCTTTGTGAAGCTTCTCAGCAATCATTTCCTTTGAATATTCTAACAACGACGAGTCACCAGTCACCACTGACCTGCTGGACTGCCTCGCTATTTGAAAGGTCGCCAATGAGACTGCTGAGCGAGGATTAGTACTCCATAGTAATAAAGTTGAGTCTGGAGTTGTGCTCGATAGGTTTAATTTATTCTGACATAAAATTTTCCATTAGTAGTATCCAAGGATACATGAATAATATTCATTAGATTACTGGTGAAACATGAAGTGATTCCTGCACTGTACAATCTATAATTATTTAGTACACAAGCAAACATGTATAGGCATTTATGTCACACGACATGTTGTTTTAATGAAGTTATATCTTCTGCAACCATTATTGGGTTTAGGTTCCATTTTGGGTTAGCGAAACAGAGGTATCTATAGGTGCAGTCTCTGTATTAAATCAATCTTTATTTTCTTACCTACATATGTATAATAGTCTGTTATTGATTAAGTAGCTACCTGATATCGATGGACTTAAGAATTGTATATGTTGAAATAGTTTGTCAGTCCATAAATGTTGTCGGTCTGTGTGCGGTCACTGTGAAGATTTGTTGCCGCTAACCGCATCCCAAGGCCGGAAGTCGCCGCAACATCCGCAATAGCCTACTACTCAATAAAGCGTTACTCTGTAGACTATCCTAAAGAGGCCTCTAAGCGCTCAATAAAAGAAAAAAATGAATGCGTTTACTTAGTTAATTTTTGTAGATTCAACCAACGACTAAAAGGGTCAAAATATGAAGAAATTGCAAGAAAATTGCTAAAATCAACACCAATTACTTGCATTATGCGTCACAGAACTAAGATATCATAACTAAACTGTTGCCGGGTCAGCAGATTCAAAACAAATGACACGTCAATGACGTCACGCCCGAAATGACAAGGACAAAAACATATTGTGTTCCTTTTTTGAGTCCAATTATGACCGCCTTTAGAACAATTCAGAATAAAAACAAATGACACGTCAATGACGTCACGCCCGAAATGAGTAGGACAGAAACATATTGTGTTCCTTTTTTGAGTCCAATTATGACCTGCCTTTAGAACAAATATTCAGAATAAAAACAAATGACACGCCAATGACGTCACGCCCGAAATGAGTAGGACAGAAACATATTGTGTATTTTTTCTGAATCCAAATATTACCGCCTTTAAAATTATTTCGAATCGTGTCTCGTGTTGCACCTTAGAGCATAATATGTAAGTTTGTATTTAATTGCAGGGAATCGCTTTTTTATAAATCCAAGTTAGATTTAGTTATTCACCTTATACCTACATCGGAAACTACATTATATTATTTTAATATTTAGATACTATATTAACTATATTATATTATGTTTTACCTAAACATTACCTCCGTGATGGGACGGTTGCAACTTGCAAGTTTGACTGCTGAATGGTCTCGGGTTCGATTCCCGGGTTGGGCAAAGTAGGTATAAATCATGTTTCTTTCCAATTTCATTCCCGTTAAGTATTCGAAACTGCTATACACACAACGCGTGCGTTATTTCACGCCGCGGCGCCGGTTTACTATGAGGCCGTGGTATCACTCCGGTGGAGCTAGCCCATTCGTGCTGAAGCGTGACTATTCGATTTTTGTCATGCATTGTGTGACTTTAACCAGATGCTTGGTGGTGATTAATGCTCAGACGTTCTTCGTGTAAGACGAGGGCTTTGCTCAGCTGTCACTTATAGGTTGATGATGTGATGATATAGGTAAGTACTTACCTATGTAAGTATTGTGTTCATTACAATTTCTTTTGTTTCAGAACCTGATGTACCTACTTACACTGGAATGCCAACAAACAGCTGATTATTTACTTCTAAGTACCTACCTATTAGTTTTTTTTATATTGAAAATGTACCTAAATACTTACCTCCGGTTGTATGGTAAACCCTTTTCAAATGAATAAATAAAGAACTTTACCTACTTACTTACTTATGTGTTTAATTTTTACAGATTTTTTCTTAACTACCTATTCTAATTCATTAATCCTTGTATTACTTATTTAGGATCACTTTGTGGAACATAAAACTTAAAAGTTCAATGAACTCGTCATACAAATTAAAAACAAGTGAAATCATCATTAAACACTAGCCTGTAACTACGAAGGCTAGAGTGCCTCAGCCGGGGTTGCGGGGTAAGCGCAATGAGTCACCGCGGCCTATTCGCGCCTTACACTGGGCGGGAGAAGTCATTTGACGAATAGGTATCCCCTGACAGAAAAAAGTGCCAGTCACTCTCAATATATTTGAAAAATAAATAAAGTTACGTTAATAATGAAAATAAAATAAAATTAGCGTTGTAATTCTCCGTGTAGGTATGTTGCCGCGTGTTACTTACCCGTCCCCCACCCCTTCCCAATGTGTGTCGTATTTTACGGAAGTTTATATGTGTAAACTACCGTCTCCCCGCTCTCTCTGTTGCTACCTTAGTATACAGGTGGCGTAATTAGTGGACTATAGACTGACGTTGAGGTTTCGATTTACCACATAATTTACCTTTTTAATAACCTGTCTTACATTAACGACTGTTTTTACCCAAAGGTGACGGAGATAACGTTCTTAATTTTTATAGCTACATTTTGTTACAAGTAAATACCTATATAATATATTGACAAAATAATATAATTATTTTTCTTGTTTTAAGCAAACGAGTACCGAGCAAAGAGATTACTTAGTTAAGTAGTTGTATATTCTATCAAAGTTAAGTCGGTAATCAAAGTTAAGTTAAGTAGTTGTATATTCTATCAAAGATGTGATGCATAACTGTGAATATATAGAATTCGAACTTGGAAAAATATTGCCGAGTAACAAAGTAAGAACGTAAGTAAGTAGTAGGTACCTACGTATTTATTTGCACATTTAGCCTAACTTGCACATCACTAAGTTTCAAGTTGTGAGTGTAAGTATTCAGCAGTATTGCAAACAACTTCTGATAAATAATTCAATTACTGTAGGTATAATAGGTATCAACCTACTATACAAACGGCGCGGGCGCGTTTATGCGAACTTGATTAGGAAAAGAAACACAAAACATTTATTAAAACTGTAACAGATTTTACCTACAATGCGTTGGTTGGTATAATACCTACTTACCTAAAGGTAATCAAGCCCGCAACAGCTAAGGCTTGGATCAGTTGGTTCCACACGTAAGTACATTATCATAGGTGGATAATTATGGATTTTTGTTATTTAAACCTTCATTACTAAGTTAACAATTAAAAAGTAAAAAAAGTCAAAAGCTCGATAACTACCTACCTTTATACTAAAGGTAAAGTACCTATTACTTCCTACGCGAACTTTCTTTTGACTATACATACTTACTGCTACTTAGGTTAATTGATTAGGATTCTGTACTCCGATATTATTGAAATGAGATAATTATTAATAAAAACCGTTTATGTTCCTACCTGTACGTATACCTACTACCTTCTGCCTCCTACCTATACTCGTATACGTGATACTGATTTTCGCTTTCTTAAATTGCTGTAGGTCCTATACTAACCATAGAGCGACGACGTTGACCAAGACCATTGTTTTCACACGGTGACCTGCCGTTTTAAGTTATTGAAAGTGCTTTAAATTCGGTTATTTTCAATTGCTTGCAAACGTGTGTAAAAAGCTTCGGGTTTGACTAGTTCGTTGTTCGTTCGTTTGTTGTGAAACAATTGAGAATGGTTTCAGTAGAGCCGTGTTTTCGAAAACATTCCTAACTTTTCGGCAGAGCGTCTAAAAACTTATTGGCGTATTTTAGTTAGTGGAATGTTTTAATTTTTACGACTAAATAAGTCAATTAAAACTGTTGTCGTATCTTAAAACCAGATCTGTCGTATTTTGAAATCAGGTGAATTTTTGAGATAGGTATGTAACTAGCTAATCAATTTGGTTTTTGATTTGTTTGAAATAATAATTCGAATTTCTCGACCTCCAACGAATAACGTGTTTATATATCATTATAATAATTTGTTGATAGTTACTAAGAATCCTACATTTGAAATTCACCTTTTCACAGAATAATAACCTTTAGAGAATTATAAACAACACTTACCCTACACAACAAGGTCATCAACGAATCAACGATACGTACGTACTGACAAACGCGCCCAATTTTCTTAGAGCACATTAAGGGTATAAATACCTTCATATATGTAATCCAGCCGCGCGCCGTGTCAATGTTAAGCCGCACTGCCTCGACTATGGAGACTCGTCTGTAGCTAATGAATAAATGAATTTAACCTTGTCGTGTTCATGTCATACTATTTAACGTGGATTCAATAATGAATGGTTAGTGTGGGCAACGTTTTTTTTAAAAAAAAAAAAAATGAGTTTTCGTCACAAATTGTTTGGGTAATTGCCTTCAAAAGCTTTAATTTGATTTAAAATCATGGATTTCACTAAGCTTAAGTGGGTTTTAATCTTAGGAGTTTATTGAAGGCATTTTCTTCATAGATGACAATCTTTGTGCTTTATTAAGCTTTTTTGAAGCATGATAACTTATTCAATATAAGTAGACTACATGAATGGGTGGTAATTATCGTGGACAAACACAAAACATCTACTTTCATTCGATTCCATTCCATTGTTGTTATGGGTAACTATGTAAAATATGTATGTTTATAAATGCACACGATACAGAATAAAAAAGGATAGGGTTTTGCACGAAAGGACGCTAGTTTTGATATTGTCCAGGGTTCATTCTCAACGATACCTAAAAATGGAATCTTGGATTTTCTGTCAGAGCATACTAGGTACTTAAGTACCTATTTTTTTTTTTGAAATAACAGCTGGAAAGATATGTATATACAAATGCCGATTAGAAAGAGAGGTCAACATTCGAGGATTTCTAACTTTTACCAAACCCAATAAAATCCGGTAAAGAAATTGTCGAATTTTCCTCTCAATTTACATCATAATTTAGTCCTTTAAAAATAAAAAAATAGTCCTTTGGTACCTACTTTAAAATTGAGGTTGTTTTATTTTGATAAATATTTTATATCGGATTTAGGGGTTAAGGGGTGCTGAAGTTTTATCTTTTGTATCACCTTAATCAGCTAATAAACGAAAATAATGAATTGACAGCTTTTTATCAACATTGAATCCTATTGCCATTAAAACGAAAATGTAAGCTCTAGCAACTGTGTGTTGAAACAAATGTATTCATTCCATTTGGATCCTTATATCCTCGTAATTAAATTTAAATTCGATTTAGTATTTGCTTAATCTCTTGTTACTTAATATGAAATCATCAATTTGTACAATTTACACCTGTGTTTGATTATAATTTATCTTTTGATTCGTAAAAAGGCTAAAAATAACATAATATTTATTATACACTCGTTTAAGCAGCGTTAAATGCTATTTGTCTAGAAGCGTGTTGTACAACTATTCTCTAAACCTGAAATACAGGTACATTATGTCACATACATATGTAGGTAACAAAGCGGTGTAAGTTAAGCAGGATTAACAAGGGTGTGACGCCGGACTAAAATGTTATTTACTGTCCGAATAATCCTGCCGCAGTTGAAAACTTTTCCCTAGTAAAACGAATGCAAATCGTGTTTCAGTTTTCACGTACGTTTAGGTACTGTTGTACAGAACTATGTTTATTTATGAAACTAATTGATCTGAAGTTTAATGAGTTTAAATTAACGTGTAGGGTTGGAATAGATTTGTATCATTAGATATGCTCGACTTATTCGGTACCTATTGACATAGATTGAGTTTTTTACTTCATAATAATAAGTTTCTAACCTAGAATTCCAAAATATAGAATTCAGGTTTATGTTTAAATATATAATAGAGTTCTTTGGTGAATTCTGTGACCCTCTAAACTCAAACAGCAAAAAATAACAAAACGGGCTAGAACTAGCGGCTTTGATGAAAAAATCTTTTGATTTGGTGCAAAATGTTATGGCAAAACTTGTACCCGGGCAATCAAGGGTAGGTACGGCGGACGACAGGAATCACGCACGAGTTTGCTTGCGCAGGGAATTTTCGACCCCATTTTTATGGTACGTTTCCATCTGCCGACCCAGAATATTAGTCGACCTTTATTTTAGTTTTATTTTCTTCCACTACGTTATTTATTGTGTTTGTTGAAATGTTAAGTAGAGTGTAAGGATGAATGAATTGGAGAAGTAATTTGTATACCTACTGAATCTTACTTAAACTATAAATACGAAAGTTTGTATGATCCGTTTTTCATTCAGCGCAATTCAAAACCTTTATCATATATGAGGAACCACGAGAGTCTTCATTGAAGGAATGCTCACTCACTAATTAAAATGCTACCAGAAAGAATATGAGCCGAGACGAGTGAAGTCGAGGAACTAACGATGTATATTATGTCAGTTAGTATTCGATGTAGTATATTGCAATTTTGTTTTAGCTGATTTGAAAAGTTGTCATCTTGATTAGGATATTCTAATACATGTTATGTGATGCGGAGTGTGAAAATGTGTAAAATTCTCATTTACCTTTTGAAATGAGACTATAGTTTATTGATTTGAAGTCGATTAATCTCTTTTAGTAGGTAGCCAATTGCGTAGAATAGAAAACCTCCAACTTCGAATAGAAAAACTCTAACCTCTTAAGAGAAAACAAAGCGTTCTTTCATTTAGGTATTAATAAAAAAATCAATAACATAAAAAAGTGTTGAGCACTAAAGAAAACTAATTTCAAAATTAGAAATCGCAATTATTGAATTACTAGTTTTGAAATTAGTTTTCTCTCATTGATATCAAAGCTGAGGTTTCCGCAGGTTTCCAATTTCTCGCCATTTCCCTGCAACATGGCGGCGGTGCTCAGTGAGGTCACGGTGTGAACTCTGCTCACGGGAACTGCTTTCATTTGCATTCTTCCGGCGGCGGTATTCCCGAACCGATACGACCTTCAAACCTTCAAGAAACGAGCATATTCCTTCTTAAAAGGCCGGCAACGCACCTGTGACTCCTCTGGTGTTGCGGATGTCCATGGGCGGCGCCGATCGCTTACCATCAGGTGATCCGTCTGCTCGTTTGCCACCTATTCCATAAAAAAAAATCTTCTTCGTGACTGATAAAACCCGTGGTATTACAATATTACCAAAAAACCCCTTGCTTCACTCAGAAACAGAAACAGACCATTAATATTATTCCTAGTGGCACGGTGCGAAAAGAGATCGTTTAAAATATTATCTTTTATTGCATTTAACGATTCCAGCTGTCTCTCGACTCCATTATAAGCAGACAAACGCCTTTTGGTTGCTCGACACATTTTCCAAATGATGCGACGTGAAGTCTTCATTATTTTTAGTCAAGGTGCGAACTTGAGTTACAATTTTTAATGGTGAATTATAATTTAATTCTAATTGTAGTTTCCATGTTGAAATGAAAAAAAAACAATAATTAGATCCAGAAATTAAAGAAAATATTGTCAATTCTTTAGAATATTAATGGACGAGTGCGCGAACGAAATCGCGTTATGCTACTGTTACTGCAAAAATATATTTTCTCAGCTATGCTAGTCTATAAACCAACATTAAACAAGGAATAAAATAATCTGAATACTTTTATTAAGACTGGACAAACAAAACAATTAAATGATGCGAGTAACATGTAGGTATAAAAGCTAGCCAGCTTACACTGCCTACAATCTGTAAAGTAGGTCATTAGTAAGTATTGCGGCGCGGCGGCGCGTGCGTGGACCATTGACGTTCATTATTCACGATCTTAACAGTCTTTGTTCACTTTAGTTTGAACCCACATCTTGTTTTATGTATAGACTAAGTGCCGTGGAGCTTGTTTAGTTTTGAAATTTTTTGCCTAAATGCTTCTCCAGTTGCAGATGTGTAGAGTGAACAATTTAAAGAATCTCCATCCATGTTGCTCTGATTATGCATCAACAAGAAAATATAATCTATGTAATTACGAATTTTTATTATTATGTTCGTTATATGTTATGGAAGCTGTAGGAATGTTGTGTTGCAATGAACTTTTGACGTCATTGCTAGGCATGCTACGGCGTAGCATAATTTTGATGTCTGACGTCATTGTTACAAATGCTATGACGTGTGGCTACTTTTTTAAGTATAACTTTTAAGTTATTCTAGAAAAATATCATAAAGTTCCTGATGGATACTTCGAAAAACGTAAAGTGCTCGAGAGTGTGTTATTATCGGCCGGATATCTTGTTTTACTAACTCACTTTCCAGCGGCACTAGTAGAGCATCGTACTTCCATAACTGAGACAAAACAATAACACTAATAGCAAGTAAGTAGACGTGCTAGGGTAGATCGAATGTACCTACTGTAGCATTCTGTAATAGTAATAGGTAGTATCTCGTCAAATTATTACGTGAGTAAGCCGAAAACATAATAATTAATTTAAAATGTCTCATGGAAGTTATAATGAAAAGCATTCTGTAATGTTACGTGGCGTGGTTTCGTTTACATGTCTCCATTACTCACACAGGCATGAATGAATAACTTGTGAATTACACAAAAGTTGTTTCTGCGCAGCAACCAGTAGCCCAGCTACCGCGCCGACTGTACAGTCAATGTGATGTCGGGTAGAATATTGTTATATTGATGATGAGTTTTATTTTATTTATGTTGCAGGTAAGTGTTGCTGCACCCTAATTCAGTAAGTCATAAATAGCATTCGTAAGAGTAGTCATTACGAGTGAATGCACATAAGTTAATAGATAAAATATATAGTAAAAACTATTGTTAATAACACTAGTTAAAAAAGAAACTAAGTATTTCCATTACTCAAGTAAGTCTTCATGTGTTTTTTGTTTAGAAGGTTTTAAAAAGTTTCAAACAAAGTGGTACTTATTTAAATAAAGAAGGCTCTTGGATAAGTTTATGAAGACTGAAACATGTAGGCTTTGGCAGTGAACGTAGGCCTTTTGGTCTCACTCCAAGAATGATATAAGGCAATATGATATGTGTGAGTTAGGGTTTATCTGACTAGTGCTACATTGTGAGTTGAGTAAATAACAGGATAAAATTAATTGAAAAACTGACATTCTAAATTTACAATGGAGTGACTTGATGAATTATTCAACAGCATTCTGGATTCCAACCAACTCATTCTGTCGATTGCGATATTAAGTTTAAACAATACACGCTTATTATTTTTATACTGAAAAGGGTTTTTGTCCTCGACGGCTAAACCGTATAGAACAATGAGAAATAAAAAATACATTTGCAAGCACAATTGTCTACCTACAAAAGGAGCAATTTTATCATTTTTTTGAACACATTTTATGTTGTTATTTAACAAACGAAATAAATATTGTACTTTGAGAAAAAAGTATCGGTTTTCTTACAGACAATTAACAGTAGTTCTTAGTTATTTATTGCGTTGATAAATGTTTCATTAACCACACATTAAAACAATACGCAAAAATAGATTGCATGGCGGATAATTGTGACCGTGAGGTTTTTATTTTCGACATTGAATAATGATTGATTTGCAAAAACGTTGATTTGGGAAAAATGGAAAATAATCTATTTAAACGTCTGATGTACCAGCCCTAAAATGCTCTCGATCGAATGATCTTCTGCGGTTATACAGACCGTGGCTCGCTTTCGTCGCTAGTGATGCGTGAAAATCATCTAAATACAACTTTCTCCGATGTACGCCACACCACGTCCCGGTCCGATTAATTAATCGACTAATTAATTCGGTAATAAAGGGACTCTGTCTAACGCTTGCTGATTGATTTCGTTTTATGCAGATAAGGTTAAGTACCACTTTGTAATTAGTTCCATTACCGATGCTGTGTGTCTGTTAAACATTGTAAATGATGAATAAAATATTATTGATACAGAAAATTATTAACGATATATATTTTTTTACTGTTATTGATTAAAAAATGTAATTTCACAGCGTAAATTTTTTTATGTAAACGCTTATAAACCAGTGATTATTATTTATTGCCACACTATGTATGTAAATTAACTATTCTTTTTCTGGAAAGTGTCAACCCTGAGACTCGAAATCTTAACAACTTAACCCATTATTCGCAATAGCTCGCACGCCATTAAAAATGGTCTAAATGGATGAAGAAGCAACAAATCTCTTGTCTTCCTCACACGGTAACAGTTGATCATAAATAATATTCAGTAGTTGTCAACTAGCGCGTGTGATATGGCGTCGTACACATTTGTCAAGTGTCACCGGTGCGTGCGTACAGAGGATATTTTGTGCGTCTCCATAAAAAGTAATATAATAAAGTGAGTTTTGGATATGTATTCTGAATAAGCTTAGTTACAACAATGAGCGCAGGGCGTCTGTCGGGGCGGTATTTAAATCACGATTCAATATTAAAAGCGCGTTTCAATTTTATGGCCAACTTTTATATTCGATTATCTAAGCATTTACTCGTATGTTACTTAGGTGGTAAAAACTCATATATATCGCGACGCGAATTCTTTACCGGATAAAAATATGCATGATAACAGGATTTAAAAAAAGTCGTGGTGGCTCAGAGCAATTACGAAGGTGCAGATTCGAAATGTGTATATGGGCGCAGAGTAGCATTTAATCAAAATGTATTTGAGAATGTTATAACTTTAAGGTAGAATTCACTATTTTTATCTGTTAATTTTTAATGTTAAATAGTTATCCGAACATTAGGTCATGTTAATTATTTACAATTCCATTAATTATTATTTAATTAATTGCTATTTTTTTAATTTATTTTTCATTTTTCATTTTTCTATAAAATAATTCAATATTTGCTATCATGATCGGAAGTGACGTCACTCAGTTGTCACTCAGTTGCGATATAAAAAGGCGGTGATTGTTATAGCAGCATTCATTCGTTGACGAGTCGCCGGTGAGTAAACATTGTTTTGTAATTGTGTGTGCATCTGTGAAATATTGTAATCATTTATAATAAAAAGTTATTGTGATCAATTTTTGTGGATTATTATTATTATTTCACACACGCCGTTCTAAAAATGGCCTCTCTACATCCAAGCGGAGACAATACGCCGACATGTACAACAAACAACATGTAACGATAAAAATGACTTTTTCTGAGCTCGTTGTTTTTTCTTTGTGTTTTAGTATTGTGTATTAGATCTATAGATTTATATACCAATGCCAAACATGAGCTTTTCTGTTCACTCATTCGCCTGCATTCGTCTATCTACTTAATCTGTACAATGTCTATTGGCATAACGCGTCAGCCTATCTACGATTTCGCAGCAATTAATATTATGATGTTAAGAAAATGGGTCAACAAATTAATGTGTATTTTTGCAAAGATCTTTTCCCGTGGGTTCTGTAGAAACGGCTAATTGCTCAGGTTATGGAAATTGCATGTTAATATTTAACTAAACGCTCCTATTATTCTGTTTTCACGGCGTCCGTATTTTGTTGACCTGAATTGTAAATTATTGTTGCCGTGAATCAAAGAAAAATACTAAACCGCTACATTTTTTTCCTGAATTAAGCATTTATAAATAATGATTTGACTGATAATAAATAATATATAATGGTTTGCAATTTTGAATAGATCGTTATTTCATAAACCTAACACCCGGTTTCTGAAAGGCTTGTCAACGCTAAAATTAACTAATCTCCTGTTAAATCTCTCGTCAAGTCATCTGATTGGTTGTTGATAATTCAACGTCTGACTGGTTGATAATTCAACCAATCAGATGACTTGACAAGAGATTAAATTGATTTTAACATTGATCGGGCTTTCGGAAACCGGGTGTAAGTCTTTAAGATTTGTTGAATAACCAAATTGGTATGCATTGAACATTGACAAGTACGAGGTGGAAGCAAGGTTCAACTTGGTACGAATATAACTAATTTTCGGCTAACTATGTGTAAACATTAATCAAACTGGCCAGTCTTACAAAGAAAAAACCCCATGACATTCATCACTTGACAAAAAAAGTGTACCGA